>OY987328.1:10277400-20277400 GCA_963920685.1 Polydrusus tereticollis
GATGCTCGAATGACTCTGCTAATGAAGCACCACTGTTTAAATATTTTTTAAATACTAGAACCATTTCGCCTAAGTTCTAGTCTAATTACAACTTCTTCACCTCTAAAATTAACCGGCCTCGAATCTTGATCCAATAGGGTGAGGGAAATATTGTAAATGCTCGTTTCTCTTACCGGTAGAAAAATTAAATTTCTTGGCTCGATATTTATACTGAAGCCAGGATCGACTGTTGGAGAGAATTCGTATAAGGTATGTGAAGGATTATTTGTATAATACGAGCCGGAAATAATATTGCACTCTATGCGTATAGTAACAACTTGTATTATTTCTACAGGTAGATCTGATTCATGCACAACACCTGCTGTTAGTTTACGTTGAGAAAAACCTAATAATCTTGCTATACTATCTTCTGGCTGAAAATTTAGGTCGTATTGGCTTCTCAACTCGCACCTTAGCGTATTATTATTAGGTTTCAACGAAAAGGCGTGATTGCGCTCGTCTAAAGTAGCGTGTGAATCAAGAATGCGATTCTGAACAAACGTTTCGATATCCTGCAGTTCGTACGACCCCGTAGGTATCTTCAATATCTTTTCCACGTTATTTTCAGTATAGTAAATCTTGTTTTTTCCTGATTCAATGTTTGGAATAGTATTCCAAGTATTCAGCGATATAAGTGCAAGAGAGTATTCGTAGTTTGGGTCAAGTTCTATTGGAGGAACAAAGTGTGCTTCAAGCTGGTGAGAACGACCTTTTAGCGTAAACGTCTGAGACATGACTGTTGTAAGGGACTTTGAATGATATGTTTTATAGAGATTTATTGTAGAGAAAAGCCAATGCTAGATGTCCACAATTGGATGATCCAAAGTCCTGATACTGATCGTAATTAAAGCAAATTTTACAATTTTTCATATATTTTATAAATTCCTTGGGTGGTTTCAAATTGCCAAAACTATCGAAATAAACAACTTTATTACCGCGTTTCTTATAAGCTACCCAATGTGTTCCGAATCCGACGTTTCGATCTAAATTGACAACACCACACTCAGTATGGTTAGGTGATTTTGGAAGAGTATCTCGCATAAAGACCCCCCTAAAGTTGGGTATCTTTAATTGAGATGTATAGTTTTTGATGTCTTCATCGGTTAACGGGCGTTTGGGCAGCTTCAGTGGTAGTTTTTTGGCATTTTTCTTAGATATAATCCATACCCTGATTTATACTTCTTTAAATATAGACCGCTACCCTTTTTCCCTAAAGCAATGGCTTCCATCGTTTCATTGTGGCGTTTAGCTTCTTGTAGCTTGTCTCTCCCACTTTGAACATCATTGACGGTTTTTGCAATACCGGCCACCCCGCCGCTGAGAGCACCCAAAGCACTAAGCCCGGCAAATATTGGTATCAAAGGAAGGATCCCGCCAGTCTTAGGGAGTGGTATAACCCTCGGTATACTAATTTTTCTACGTCCACCGGCTTTCTTTATCGACATGCGTGCTGCTTTTAGTAAGTTACTCAAGGTCTTTTTCTTGGTTATATCACCAGCACCGTGTTTACTAAGCTTATTCACAATCGAAGTCAAGCTTTTGCACCCCGCCCCCATCTTACGTTTAACCTTCATAGCGTTAGTAACTAGCCAAGCTGATGTTTTTTCGCCAAAACTGGAGTCGTTGGCTTTCACGCGCTCCCACGCTCTATTTTCAAGTATTTTATCTGCCTGATGTCTTTGTTTCAAGTCTTGAGACTGAGAGTATGCAATGTCGTGATCTCGACAAAAACTGTCCAATTTATTTTTTGGGGGATCACCTCGAGCTAAACGTTCTTTTAATCGAGTGCCGGGACCACAATATGAATAACCAGGTAAATGAAGTTCAAACGGGAGTCGATTTATGGTACTATTTAAGACACCTGCACCCTGCAACGTTGTCATTACAAATAAAGTTCTTGAAGAGAAAAGAGTGTATTTATAGTAATGCGGAAGCAGAAACAAAAACATCACCTAAATATTCAAAATTTCGATATGCCCAAACAGAAACAAACAAACAAACACGGGCAGCTTTTTCCAAACACCATTAGGGCGTTAATATGTGGACCGAGTAATTGTGGAAAAACCAATGTAATGATTAGTCTATTAACTGACGCCAATGGTTTAAAATTTCAAAATGTGTACGTTTATTCGAAATCTTTACAACAGGAAAAATATGATTTCCTCCGAGAAACATTGAAACATTGTCGTTTGGGGTATTTCACATATGGTGAGAATGATGATGTAATAGACCCGTCAACTGCTCAACCCGACTCTGTATTCATCTTTGACGATGTGGCTTGCGAGAAACAGGATAAAATTAGAAATTATTTCTGTATGGGCCGTCATAATGATATCGACTCATTCTATCTCTCGCAAACATATTCAAAAGTACCCAAACAGTTGATTCGCGATAATGCCAACGTGTTAGTTTTGTTTAAACAAGACGAGCTAAACTTGAAACATATTTATAGCGATCATGTAAACACGGACATGTCTTTCGATTCGTTTAAACGCATTTGCTCTGAATGTTGGAATGATAAATATGGGTTTTTAGTCATGGTTAAAGACAGCGACATTAATAAAGGCAGATATCGTAGTAAATTCGATACCTATATAATACTATAACGTCATCATATGTAGTTAGTATCACCGTCATCATTGTAAAGTATAGACCATTTAGTCGCAATGTCTCGACAATTTAACAGCTATGATAAGAATGTTAAACGTCGCATAATTGATGCCTCTAATACAATAAGAAGGAAATACTTGGCTTTAAAGCTGGAAAGAAACGAAGAAGATGCTGCGCTTAACAAGTTTTTAACACCAGTTACTACCCCGCTAAATATGCTTGTACCGCTTATGGAAAAGAGAGCCAAGAAGCCAAAGATTAAAACTGAACCGACAGAGACGATTGTAAAAACAAAACCAGAAGAAGTTCAATTTTTGCCCAGAGAAGCGGAAGTTAGGTATGGAGATTTGGTTGATAATGAGGAAATCGAGGATGATGTGTTTGAAGAGAATACCCCACAAGATTTAAAGGAGGTATTTGAAACTACTATGAGAACGAATCCGGCAATTTTCGAGGAATTTACCAATCAATATCCTCCAATTTCTCACGAATATTTAAAAATGTATTGGACAAGTTCCCCTGATTTGGATGACTCACAAGGTCTAACATACAATTTTGAAAATGGTAAATGGACAATGGGTTCTCTGTCGGTGGACTTTTTGCAAAATGGAGACATTAAAGTAGGCGATGTCGCTTATCCAGGAAGTCAGGGTCTATATGAGTTATTGTTTTTAAAGAATCCCATCAATCGTAAGAAAGATGATGATGTGCATTATAAAGACATATTAGTGCGCACTAATGCATATAGGCGGTTAAGTAATGGTCAACTAAAAGGTAGCAAATCGGAAAAATATAAAAATATTATTAGACCGCTACTAACATCTTCAACACGAGGATCAACATCCTTGTTGCAATCATCAGCATCTTCTCATGCTAGAAATCTTAGAAGTTCTTCGAACAAAACACCGCCTATTAGTAGAATGCCTGTAACAAGATCTAAACTGAAATCTGGGAATGCATTAATGGAGTACAACGAAAGACCAAAGGAATTTGTATATTACGACGATGTAAATGAGCTAGTTGAGCGAATGAAGAAGCTTGAGGCCTCCGAACATGTTGGTAATAATAATAATTGGAACGAGATTCAGAATATTTTACAGGAATTGCAGAGACTTGGAATTATTGAATTCTATAAATAAACATGTAATTCCTTAAAAGCATCATTAAAGTATTAATCATGAATAAGTTTGGACGTTCTTTACCTTCCCCCTACAGGGTTCCGAGAGTTTTACCAGCACCCACCATACTTTCCTTCACTAGGGATGGTGATTACAATTTTAGGGAACATAAGCTTTGTAACGTCAGTCCCCCAACAGATGATACAGATGGTGTTAATAAAAAATTTTTAGATGATGCAATTTCTGTTATTTACATGAAAATTATTGCTTCTTCAAACGAGTGTGTTAAGCTGGTTAACGATACTACCAATAGCATCGAAGGTCGCATGAAGGCTGTATCTGCAGAATTACGCGATTTAAATGATCGTTTGTTAAAGTCTTCTACCAGTATTTCAAGAATAACAAGAGATATTTCAACAATTAATGATCGTTTTAATGCAATTGATGTTAAATTGAAATTAGTTGACAATTACCAGCAAGAAGCCATGAAAATAGTGCAACCAGAGTTCGATAAACTCGAGGACCTCTTACATAGTTACATGCATGTAAAAATCGAAAATTCTTTTGCACCTTTAGCTGCAGACTTGAAGAAACTTGATGAAAAAGTAACTAAATTAGCAGATACAGTTGATAGGGGTATATAAATTGCCTAACATGTTTCAAATATTTCACTTTATTAACAAAATGCCCAAGGGTATCATCACTAAGGCGCGAGAACAGGTTGTTAAAGAGTTACACGCCCCAGCTCGTTCGAAATTTAAACGTCGTAGATTTATCCAATATGGTTTAGATGATACATTTGCATCCGATCTTGCGCAACTCGATCAATATGCACGCGAAAATAGGGGGTATAAATACATACTTGTTGTTATCGATTCGTTTTCGAAATTTCTCTGGGCAAGACCCATAAAGACGAAAACTGCTCAAGAAGTAACCAAAGCGATGGAAAATATTTTTAGACACTCCAAGCGAATCCCGAAAAAGTTAGTTACAGATAATGGAAAGGAGTACTACAATACAAGTTTTCAAAATCTTATGAAGATACATAAAATACATCATTATAGCACTTTCAGTATCTTGAAGGCTTCAATTGCGGAGCGAGTAATTCGAACAATTAAAGAAAAGCTTTTTAGATTGTTTACTTTAAATGGAAATCATCGATGGATTGATTTGTTGGAGGAAATCGTGAATACATACAATGCTACTAAACATCACACGATTGGCATGAAGCCGTCGGATGTTAATAAGAGTAACGCGGATAAGTTATTAAACTCTGTATATACACATCTAAAGGTTGTGGGGAAACGAAAATTTGAGGTTGGGGACATTGTTCGTATAAGTAAATCCAAGCATGTCTTTGAAAAGGGTTATGTACCTAATTGGACAACCGAGCTTTTCAAAATTTCCAAGGTTAATATAACAAATCCTACAACCTATATATTGGAGGATATGCAGGGACGACCAATCAGTGGAGGATTTTATGAAGCGGAATTACAGAAAACTAAACAGCCCGATGTATTTCTTATTGAAAGAATTATACGGAAAAAGGGGAAGAAAATGTTTGTCAAGTGGCTTGGCTTTGATAATTCACACAACAGCTGGGTGGATATGATAAAAGATGTTGTTTAGTTTGCTAGAATTGAGTGTTATGCAGACTCATTTGGATAAATACGTCATATTTCGTAATAATCAGCTAGTATTATAGTATAAGATATACTGCAAACAGTGCCGCTGTGAGGTGATTAAAGGTCATAATCGTACAACGAAACATAAGGAAAACTGTGGGGAGATTGTAGGCTCTGGTATTAAACTTATTCAAACAACTTTTAAGAATAGAGTGAATACCTATCACATATCGACAAATAATAATTTGACTGATGTTAAGCTGTTCCTGAAAGACTTGAAACATAAGGTTCTAACGGTGTTAGCGGAGCAGTTGAGTCTTCATCGAACTATATCAATGAATATGGAACTTTATGGTGTCTACAACCATCAACACAGGAACAAGAAATTAAATCATTTAATTCGAGATATGGCGTGATTCATCCAGGTACTAAGTTAGACCATGTGTTTGAACTATATAAAAATAACCTACTTAAAAAAGCTTTAGAATTTACCGAGATGGGTAGCGGGTGGGCCTTGTCGCAAGTTTTATTCCTAGAACTTAATATTAATAAATATTCAGGAGTGGGGTAGTCAGAGTGTAGTCGATAATTTGCTTGGATGGTTTCAGTACTTATTTAGTCATGGGTGAATACGTTGTTGAAGAAGATTCAAGAAGTTTGTCTCCTTGGAGATATCTTGATAGCATGATATTAAGAAGTAGAGAAGACATTAAGAATGAGAAAAAGCTGTTGAACGAGGTACATTATTCCGCTGGAAATTATAAGATAATCGTTGGCCTTAGTGTAGCTAGAGGAATGGTGCCGAGTGTAAAGTTAATAAATACTGTTTTAAATTTACCTGAGGAAAAAGTTGCAGCATCACTAGCCAATTTCGAGTGGCATGAGTTTCTCGAAATCGCGTCCAAAATGGTTGAAGATGATACATTATTAAGAATTGATTCTGAAACTGAAAATTTTACAGTGTCGTCCGTTACATTGTTGAGTGAAAAAATAATAAATCTTGTGTGTAATAATACAACGTTATGTTTCTGTTCTCACGACATAACCTCATTTGTTAGTATAAGTCACATTATTAATTATAGATTGAACCTGATAAAAAATTTAGATTTTATGACATTTTATGATAACTTTTTAAATTATATGAACATTAATGAAGACATCCAAGGAAACTTTTTTGAGATTATTAAAAATATTTGTAGTTTAAACATGTCTGAACAAGCTATTTACATGTTGGAACTAATACACTTTAATCCCAAGAAGGTACTAGATGACTTTGATAGAATACAAATGTGTAATATTTGATGATAATAAATGTATATTAACCCGTTTTATTGGTTTTATTTCATAGTATTCTTACAACACTTTAGATAGCAACATCTCCTAAAATGTGTGGAGATGATGGTTATAGTTTGCTTCGTAATTTTGAAGATAGGCTAATTACGTTCGCTAATTGGCCTAGCAAGCTCAATCCTGAAGAGTTGGCAAGTGCGGGGTTTTATTACACTGAGAGATTGGATATTGTCAGGTGTTCATTTTGTCATTGTGAGTTTGATAGTTGGTATGTGGGAGATGATCCTTTGAAAGATCATTATAAGAATGTCAAGCATTGTGAGCTAGCTAAAGTCTTATGGAGATGCCGCCAATTGAGAAAAAATAAACCGATAAAGTGTACAAAAGAGAAGAAAAACAAGAGTTTCTCATATACCGACGCCATTTGTATGCTAGTAATATTTATAATTTTTATGAGCGTCTGGTACCAATCTCGTGAAGTAATAAAGGTTTTAGGGAATGGAGTTTAGATCATTCTACCTACAGTCATGGCGGCGTTAAGTTCATCCTATATTCTCTTGACTGCCTTAGTGCAAAATGTGTTTTACGTTTACGCTCCGTATAATGTATTGAATGCATCGGTAATGTTGGGAACTCCACCCTTTTCTGCAAACAACACATGGCTTCAAATGACATATGAACAAATTGATAATAGACATACGGCTGTTTTTAAATCAAACGCTCCAACAGTTGGTGATTTGCGATATAAGGTTAGGTTTCAGTTTAGAGACCTGACTTTTGGCGAAACCGAGTGGAGGACGCTAATAAACCAAAATGCTTCTCACAATTCTCCAATAGTGGATGGATATGCTGGAACACATGGTGTGCTTAGTTTAATTGTATTTATATGCGTATCTTGTACCATTTTACTAATTAATCTATTGCATACCTTTATTAAGTCAAGGTATAGATAAATAAATAATTTTCTATAATTTTGATGTCTTTTCTTTTATTTAATATATAACCCATATCCGCGAAACAATTTTTTTCTCGCACATGCGGACTGTTAAATTTGGTTCTATTTACTCAATTAACCCCGTTCCTTTTCTAAACAACTTATGACGTCACCCTAAACACGCGACATGTATTAGCTATACTAAGGTTACAATTTCGTCGGAAATATATATTTTAGGGAATTTGGGGGGGCCTGGGAGGTCTTTGTATACTTACATTACATCTTCCCTGTATAGATTTTTGTATAAAATTATGCAAGTAATTATCTGTTTAAGAAATGCACTTTTGCATATAAATGACACAATATATTGTTGTAGATTAGCAGTAGTCAATTAGCATAAATAAATCATTATCTAGACAAGCCTCGTGTATAATTAGTGTTTTGCATAATGATACTACATTTGCATCGCACTCGTTAAGGTTATTTTCCATCCTTTGAACTGACAATCGATTATTAAAATTCAATTAAAAGCTTGAAGGATATAATAAAATTTGAAATACAGGGGGGATCTTCAAAATACTTTTGTGATTTGGCCCGATCAACCCCGTTCTTTTTTAAACAACTTATTTCAGCACCCTAAACACGCGATATGTATTTGCAATCTTTCGCCCTCCTGCCGTTAGGGCATTAGCTATATCAACTTTGGCCCTATTGGCTCGATCAACCCGGTTCTTTTTTTAAACGACTCATGACGTCACCCTAAACACGTGACATACATCAGCTGTCGATTTTGACATTTGACAGGTGACATCTGACAGGTGACAGTTCTTAATTGACAGGTGACAGGTGTCGTTTTCGAGTCACGCGCAAGAACCCATTTCATAGACCCCAACTTCGCATGCGCAATATCCTAGGCCCATTGGTTCCGGAGATATGAGTCATAAAAATCCCTCCGAAAATTAACATTGGAGTTCCCAGCCTGGTTTACCCTAATTTTGTACATTATAAAACACCACCATAATCCCACTTAAGGACCTTTTGTTCCAGCAATCTAATCAGATGTGCCCCCGTGGTTTCACGTTGTCTAACATTGTTTAGCAGTTTTAATCTATATGCTCTCGTAGCGTATTTTGCAAGGCTTTGAGGTTCGGCCCCAGAGGATTATGGTTCAAATCCCACCGAGGACAAAAACTTTTTTTCTGTTATTATTATATTTTAAAATATTTTAACTGATTTACAACGTCATACCTACCATCGCGTTAAACAAGATGCCTTATATGAAAAGCAGGTGGCGCTACAGGTCTCAAGATAACAGGTACGTACATCTCTCCCCGTTAGGTGGCACCCCTACAATGATATTACTATATAATCGGGGTAACACGTGATCTGGGTTCCGTTGGGACAAAAGTTAGGTTAGAATAATGTGTGGGGGGTTAGGTGGCAGCAGTGGAGGGTTCCACACAGGTCAATAGGGCCCTATATTACCGGCATCGGATACCCTCGGGCGATCATCGGGTAACCATCGGGTCACCACCGCTCGGGGTCGCTGACCTGCCTGAGCTAGCCTCGCGAATTATGCATAGGGTCTCGCGGTATCGCCTTCGATCATCATGCGCGCTCAACGCCTGTTGTGGAGGCTTCCTCCGCCGCGGGTCTGGGGCTCGCGCCGACCAAGTGACCACGCCCCTAAAATGGCACTAAAATTACGGGTTTTAGGTCCCATGTTATTTCTTATGGGATTTTGGGCTCGAACCCGCTTAGCTTTATCTACTCACCTCTTCTGCCTATCCAACGTCCTGGAAATTGTTCGCTTATGTATTGTCTAACATTTGCCGCATAATGCGCAGGTGCTCCATCTTGCTGAAACCATACCTGTTCGTTATGCCATTATTTACACCCGGTAAAACCCTTCTGCAAGCAGGAATTATGTGATTCGTGAGGAGGTTCAGATATTTTTCGCCATTCAAATTACCATCTATGAAGAAAGGTCCCACAATATGTCTACCAACTATGCCCGCCCAAACACTGACTTTTTCGGGCCTCTGAGTATGACCTTCCTGGAACCAGTCATTATTCTCAGCAGACCAATAACGATAATTGTGTATATTAACAATGCCATTTAAATGGAAAGTAGCTTCATCCGAGAAAATGATATTTGTTGCGAAGTTATTATCGTTATTGCATCTTTCCATCATCAGCTCACAAAATTCAGCTCTTCTATCAGAACCGTCCTCGTTTAACTCGTTCAACAACTTTATCTTGTAGGATTGCAACTTCGCCTGCTTAAACAAACTTCACTAACTGATGAGACACATTAAAATCCATTGCCATTGGCTTGGATGATTGTATTGGATTTTCATGTATTGAGAGCATGATATCCAAAGCTTTGTCTCCCCCGGTTGCTGTTTTAGGTCGACCTAATCTAGCGGCTTTCCTAACACTGCCTGTTTCTCTAAATTTCTTTACCACTCGACACACCGTTGACTGATTTATTGGAGGCCTATTTGGATATAATTCATTGAAAAGTTGACAAACCTGATCTTGCGATCTCGTCATATTTGCGTAACCGCTCATTATTAAAGTTTCTACTCGTTGTTTCTTATTCAGATGAACTATAGTGTAAACAAATAAGAAATCAGACTACAGAAAATTAAACAGGAACTCAAAATTGACACCTTTTAGGTCGCTGTCATGAAAACACCTCGACTCAACTGGTGGGTATTAGGTAGGAATAATAATTATAATTAGGAAGTTTTTCATTTTTGAGCTGTCATTATTTCGGAAACGCTTGCATATAGGTGAAAATTTGAAATACAAAAAATTCAGAATTTTCCCAGTAGAATCCAAATATGCAATCATATTCCATTTAAAAAAAGTAAGTTGGTCTTTATGGCAATCAAACCGAAAATGACAGAAACAATTCATGCAGGTAGAAATGTGGGAAATAGTTTACTGGTCAACTTTCATGAAGGTCACTTTTCCGTATACGAGGTAACTTTAAAGGTACAGGCGACTTTTTTTTGCCACTCTGTATAAAACAGTTAGTCGATTTAATACTTTTACCAACTTCATATTTAGCTTTTGCCACAAGTTTTTGAATAGTGGTGGTTGCCGGTCTCATCAAGGATGTAAATGCGGGTCCCATCGGCAAATTTAGGTGTAGTCCGATGAACTATCGTCGTTGGGGTCCAGAGAAATAATAGAGGGCTCTAGAGTACTTTCTAGCATGTTATTAGCGTCCCACATTTCTTCTTCTATTTACTTACTCCATTTTTCATAATCCACTGTCTTTATTTCCTCTTGCAAGAGGTTTCCAACGTCAAGGTCACACCAATTCTATGGGGTTTAATTCACAGTGATATGGCGGAAGGCAAAATGCCGTTATATTTCGTTTTGAAGCGATTTCGTCGACAATAAATTTCGTACAAAGAGGTTTATTTTAAATTTACAATCTCCAGTAGCTCCTTTTTCAGCATATCTTTATGAAATGGTTTCTTATTTACAGTCAGCCAATGAATGATGTCATTTTTTTCCGAGAAGACCTTGGTATTTTATCGGATTTTCTTGAGTGGTAGCTGGCATTTTCCATTACTATAAATGACCCGTTTTTATTTAAATGCTAGTAAGCGGCAATCGACAAATCCATTTTTGCTATCAATGTGAGTAATTATTAATCTTTTACCTTTTCCCGAGGGTGCTTTTATTCCAGTGGACCATCCTTCCATAAAAGCTGGCCTCGCGCTTTTTATATGTTTATCCTGCCATATCTCACAAACGGTATATCTTTCATTTAACCAAGTTTCGTCCATATAATAGAAATTCCTGTTTTCCCTTTGAAGCTGTCTAACTGCCGTCGAATATCGTCGTCGCCAGCAGATGATTTCGTCTTTCTCTATTAAAAGTGATTTTTTGTTTTGAATTTTTTTCATAACAAAAATTCATTTCCTTCAAAGTTTTCCATAGTTTCATAGTTCCATGGGTGAAATGAAATCATCATCATTAAACTCTTATTTCCAGCGCCAACCGAATATTAGCTTTGCGAATTTTTTAAGTTTATAAATGTAGCTTAAGACACCATAAGTAAATTATATTCAGATGATGACTTTGACAAATTTTGTCATACTTACACCATTGTGATTTTAATGTGGTATTCCAACTTATTTGAATAATCAATGGCAGCAAATAATTTTTTTTGGAAAATAGTTTAAATGCAAAAAGTATTTGTTAGTTTTCTAAAAATGACAATGTAAAACATCTACTGCAGAATAGTTTTATGAGCCATTATGGCCTACATAAAATAATATTTCATTAAATTATACAAGTCGGTTTAAAAGTTCATTAAGGGACGCTTTATGATTTTTTTCAATCACAAATAAGGGTTATTTTGACCTCCTCTATATGCCTTATATACCATATAACGAGTAATTTTTAATTATTTTGCTCAAGGGAGGCCATGCATTTTAAAAGCATCATGGCCGTACTGCGTAGATAAGATGACATGATTGTTTTATGACATTTACGTCTTATTTGAATTTGTGTATTTGTAAAGTTTAAAAATTGGAGAAATTTTGTAATTTTTGCAGTTATTTGAAGGTAGGTTACTATTGCTTTAACTAATATTTCTCCGGGGAGTCGTCTTTTGACTATTATAAAGTGCTATTTGCAGGATATGATTTTATTTTTTATTTTTTTTTTTATTTTTCAGCGTATCAAGTTTTGGTGAAGCTTTGTTGCCGGATTGAAAGTTCTACAGTAAAAATGTTTAGTACAAAAAATTTTTATTGTTGAAAGTTTTTTTAGAAATGGAAACAAAATAGGCGGTGTGTGGAATTACTCTATGCATGACTGCTTTGATGAATTTCGAACCGAGTTTCCTGATGTTGCGGTGACCTTTCATAATTTTCGTACTGGGTCACAATACCTAATTGATAAATTTCGTCAGACTGGTTCTGTTCAACATAAAAAAGGGGCTGGAAGACCAACGAAACGATCGAATGAGGTTATTGAAGAAGCGTGACAAATTATGGAAAATAATCCTTCAACTTCTATTAGGCATTTATCTCAACAAATTCAGCAAACGGATTTATGCTACAGTACATGTCAAACACTTTTGAAAAAGGATCTGCATCTATACCCTTATCGTGTTACGGCTATTCATGAACTCCTTCCCAATGACGTTCCCCAAAGACTTAATTTTTGTGAATGGTTTTTAAACAATTTTCAAGAAGAAAATAGTGGTGCTTTTGAAAAAACATTTTTTACCGATGAGGCTTATTTTTATTTATCAGGCTATGTTAATTCACAAAATATGCGAATGTGGAATACGCAAAATCCGCATGTTTTTGTAGAAAGACCTCTTCATCCTCAAAAAGTTGGTGTGTGGGCAGCAATTAGTTCTAGAAGAATAGTAGGCCTAATTTACTTTAATGGCACAATTACAGCTGAGAGATATCGGATTGAAATTCTGACAACATTTATTAATGAGCTTCACGATGATGAATTGCGGGAAGGTTACTTCCAACAAGATGGCGCTACACCTCATGTAACCGGAGAAAATTAAAAATTTTTAAGTGAATTTTTTGAAAACAGAGTTATAAGCCGAAATACGCAACAAATATGGCCACCTTGTTCCTGCGATTTAACACCCTGCGATTTCTTCTTGTGGCCTTTTATAAAAAACTCCATTTATCAAACACCAATTGAGGATATAAATGATCTTAAACGAAGGATTTCAGAAAAAATTGCCGAAATTAATAATTCTCCAAACTTATTGGTTAATGTGTCTCTGAGGGTAAGAAGAAACATCAGAAGGTGTCTAGAAGTAGGAGGCGGCCATATGAAGTAGGCTTTCAAAGTAAGATAGCTCAGGATTTTATATTACATACCGTCAAAAAACATTATTTTAGGTTTTCAACGTGACAACGCTGCTTTCTTGCAAATTCGCCCTATGATTTAATCTACGCGCTACTGCTACACGGTGTATACTGGGTCACAGCCGCCCTTGAGCAAAATAATTAATAATCACTCGTTACTTAACCGACAACCTGTATATTTTATATACACAAAGTAAGAATGGTATATATAGGCTTTTAAATTCACTTTCATAGAATATCGACAAAAAAGTTTTAGGACAACTAAGAATATATTTTAAAATTATGGAACCGGAGTTCAAAGGTTAGTCTTGGAAAAGGCGTATTTGACAGATTATTTAGAGGACGCTTTATCATAATCCATCATTTCGAGTCAATTTATAAAAATGTTTGAAACCGCTTCTTAAATTACTTTTTTAAATATTATTAGCATAATTTATTGATTTTGTTAATGTTACACCAAATATTTCTGGAATAAAGCAGACTTTGATCTCATTTACCTTTACCAAATTGTTATAAAGGCAGTAAATTAGGTAACCTAAATTATTAACGATATTCGTAACAATATTGACTATCCAATAACTAATGTTTAAAGGTGTTGTGACAATATAGAATTATCATATTGCAAATTTTGTCGTACTTTATATAGTTTTGATCCCAACGTTTCGACTGTCCAAGTAGCATTTTTAGGCACATTTTGGTAAATGTATCTAAAACTATATTTCTGTTTCCGACAAAAATTGAAAACGGTTGGCTGCAAACTTTAAAATATTTCCGACATGTAGGTATACAGTTTAAATGGCGCTTTTGCACGTCATTCCGAGTGGTTGGTACGAGCTGTGACTTTCGCTGTTTCGACGCTTATGGTACTCACGTTTGGAACATCGGAATAGAACATCATGGGGAGTCCCGGGCGGTAGCACTGGACATTTCCAAGGCCTTTGAACGATTATAGCGTGAGGGGCTTCTGACTAGAGAGCACACGGAATGCCCCTTCAATTTTGTTCATAGCTGTCAAGCTTTCTTAAAGACCGTTCTCTGCGAGTTGCGATGGACGGATTTCTTTTAGAAACATTTAACATCAACATTGGAGTCCCTCAAGGTTCAATATTGTCGCCCACTCTCTTTTTACTATACATTAACCATCTAACGATCTATTCCTATCTAAACGTTAACGGTAAACTGATATTGATGTCTAGATTCTGTTATTGAATGCGGATTATCTTCAGCCCATAAATGCTTGTTATGACAGTTTTGAATAACATCTCTTGAGAAACTAGCTTCGTCCGAAAAGAGAATTTTCGAACAAAAAAAAAGGATTTCAATCCGTGAAACCATTGGAAAAAAATCATTCTCGGTTCGAAATTTCTTGATAAGAGAGCTTGCACTCTCTGTATATGGTAAGGATATAACTGTTGTTCTTTTAGTATCCTCATCCTCGATACAGGTGATGCATCAGTATTTAAATTCGTTGCAATTTTCCTGGTACTTGTCTCAGGTTGCGCTTCAATAATATTTAGGACAGCAACTTCGGGTATTCGAACTTCGCGGTGTCGGCCAGTATCATAACTTTTTTTTTCGAAAGTTCCATATTCTTTTGCTTTTTGCTTTGATGGAGCCTGGTAAACATGCTGAGATGAGGAGGTTTACGATTAGGATATACTTGTGTATAAAGACGACAAGCTTCCAAAGAATTTCCGTTTGTACGCCCGTACATGAAATGCATATCTGCCATTTCTGCATTAGTGTAATTTTGAATTGTTGTGGCTTTTACTTGATGGAAATTCATTTCTACTCAAATGAAAGACAAAATACAGTCTGATTTCCACTATATTACAAATTACCTATGACGCGTTTCGCTAACACAGTAGCTTCATCGGATAGGATTTGAATTCTTTTTTTGGTTAACACTTTTTAAAATATCCTATCCGATGGAGCTACTGTGTTTTTGTAATACAGTGGAAATCAGACTGTATTTTGTCTTTCATTTGGTTAGTGTAATTAACCATTGTTGTTCTATTCATTTAATTAAAACTCTTATTACTACACAAACTAACTGAGCAATGTCAAATAAATAATTAGAAACGTCCCAAGAAGTGACAACTAGATTTTTTTTCTAAAAATATCCCGTCCCGACATGTAAGAATTGTAAGAACTAAGCGAAAAGTATTTTACTTCTTATAAGAATTCTTATGACCTGTATAGTGTATATAATCATTTAATACGATTTGGGACAGCATGCAGCACCTGCTAATAGCCTTTATACACCAGAGACTGCTAAGACAGGTATATAACGATAATAAGACTGCTTTATATCCGTAATATGGTATTGATTTATAGTACTTATTAGCACGTCTTATTGCCACTAAGAATTGTTTGTTTGGCACTATAAAACGTGCTTCAACCAGTTAAAATTAGTTTCATATTCTTTATAAAACGTTATTATATTGGGTATGCGCCTTAGCGGCTGTGGATATAATTCAGTTTTATAAAAATGAAAGATGTTTATTTTTACTTGTACAATTTTATTAGTAACAATATATTTACAAAACAATTTACGAACACTAAACTAACCTTTTCTTAATTTTAAAATGGTACGATCACCGACGTATATTGTTTAAAATTCTATACTAGATATGTTTATACTTTTGAACTCTTATCTGCGCCAACTTAGTGGTATAGGACAAACATCAAAACTATGTAGACGCCGTTGGAATCGGACTTGGAGGAATGCTGCTAGGTGTAGTTGTGTTTCGCTTGGATCTGCTTTAAAGTACAAGCCATGGGTTCTCCATCGCCTGATTATGGAAAAGTGCCGTCACTGATTCATGTCCTAAAATAAGATATAATAATTTAGCCTCTAATATATTTAGCAATATTCTATTTGGGTTTCTATAATTCTACCTATAACCCCGTTTTTATGACGTAGAATACAAAAATGTATTTACAATTGCAATTTTTGCAACATAACATATTTTAAAATCAATTAAAAAGTAATAGGGGTAAAATTCAAGACCAAAAAATTAAACGTATTTTCTTTGTATAAATAATAGATTATTTCAGAAAAACTATTCAAAAGCAAGAACTTACCTTAAAAGGGTGTAATACCAGCACAATCCATTGCACATTATTTTAATATATCCTTAATTTTGAGTGTTTTTCCGAGAAATCATCCGCCCCGTACATGTCATTAGAGAGTCTAAAAGACAACTGACTGAAACGCGATTCTCATCGGCCATTTTGGATATGCTGCATAAAGGTACCAAAACGTTTTATAAAGGCAATCATCATAATGTGTACAATAAATAAAACGTTTTATATTCGGTATATGACTCATTATGTATAAAATACTTTTTATTCCCAATAAGACTATTTGATTAAATTGTATTCATTATAATAATGTTGTTATAATGATTACTGCCGGGGTTTACACCCAGTACGTAACGTGGTAACAATTCTGTATACGGTTTTTTAGAAAACAATTTTATTTCAGTTACTATTTGTTGCATATAAGTCATTAAAAATGGTATTACTAATATAATATGATTTCTAGCAATCCTGTTTTATTACTCTATTTCGCTCTGTGAAGTTACCAAATAGACCAGGCCATCCAGATTTATCTTTTTCCAAGTCGTTGCGTAAGTTTTTCTTTAAATTTAGTTAACAAGAATGATAGGGGTAGTCTATTTCAACCCCTTCCACTCATTTTAGAAAAGTGAAAAAATATGCAGAAAGTGTGTTTTCATAATAGTAATACTTCCACAGAATTTCATTATTTTATCGCTTTTCGTTATTAAGATAAAAATAAAAACAGTATTTTACCGCCATATCCCCCATCTTCCTAATGGTTAACTTTTAACCCAACGTTTATATAACAAACTACCCTTAATTTTAAGCAAGGGATCGCCGCCTTAAGTATTTCTCATTTGTTTTGAAACACCTTGTATACAGGGTGTTAAAAATTTACTTTTGTTTTTGTTTTTCGTAAATAATTTTTGAAATAATATCTATGTTTGGACGAAAATTGGTATTTGGGGATTTTTTAATATGATAAATTCAAATTTGATCTTAGTTTGGCCCTTTATTGTAGGAGGCGCCACCTACGGGTCTTTCTCTCTTGGCGAATCACAACTTTTTCGTGCATGTATGTATCACATTTTCTAAAAGAGAATCGATGCCTCTTTCATTTTTACGTTAAAATAATATGCTTGTTAAAAGTCGCTACAAGCAGCCGTTTTCGAGATATTTCGATTGAAATTAATTGATGCATGTGTTTGTCAAAAAGTGAAACGATTTTAAAAACTTATTTTTCATCAATATAGAAACGTTTCCAACGGTAATTTTTAAACAACAATAAACGAAACACTAGATATAAAACTAAATCTAAATCACAATAAATGTTGGAAATGTCCACCTTCTTGCTGTATGCAATTTTTAACACCCTGTATCTCAAAAATTAAGGGCTTGCAGACCTATGCTTATATAAACTTTTCACCTTATAAGTAACTGAGGAATCGTCCTGTAAAATATATTATAATTATAATACACATATTAAATAACACTCTGTATATGAAGTCCGTTCGCGTAGAAAACCTCTTTACTTATACCTTTTGCTTCAGTAGAACGGGCTCTGACCCAGGCGCGCATACAAGGGGGGCAAAGGGGTAATCCACCCCAGCCCAATGCGTGGCGTCAAGGCATGTGTATGGGCCGTGCATGCCCATTTCTAACATTTTTCTTTTCACTGACTTGAACTAACGCGTCTTCTAAAGTTTGTCTTTATCAGGTCCCATTTATTGCGCGGTAAAAAAGTAGGAAGGAACTAAGCTGAACTAACCCTCTCCAAGACTGAGAGCCTGGTTGCATCATTCTCAGGCTAAAAATATACCTTATAACCTGAGCTTAATAAAACGCACTGTAATTTCTTGGTTTTGAGGGTAACTATGTAATTTTTATATAGTATAAACTTTTAAATTGTCAACTTAATTAAGGTTTTGCTTAAATTTACCACATCCTTTGCACCCCGAGGTATTTTCCAGAGACGGTATTTGCCTAGCAAACTTTAGTAATTAAGTGCAAAGTTGGTTTAAAACTAGATACCCGTGGCACGCACATAAACTTCAAAGGTCCGTGCTAGAGCCGCAAGTTCAAGATTCCTAAATTAATGTATTTATAATTCATTTTAAAAAAGTTAAAAGCATAGAAGGAAGCGAGCGCTGTTTAGATAGAAGCTGGGTATATAAACAGCTTTTCCTGGCACCAGAAAGATTTTTTAAAATTAAATTATTCTCCAAATTATAAAAAATGTTTAAAATGCAGAAAGCATTTTGCTGGGGTGGAATATTACTACTAGTTTCTTTTTTGTAATAAAACAGACGGGGTTGGTAGTCCAAAAATGTGTCCCGGTTAAAAATTAAAATAAACGACGAAACTAGGGAGATATTAAAATAGTAGTATAATAAAGTATATAATAGTATATTACAATACAAGTACGGTAGGTACGTCTTTACCGCATGGGCGTGATAATTAACAAAACGAGCCGAAGGCGAGTTTGGTAAATCACGCAGGTGCGGTAAAGACACCTACCGTAAGTGTATTTGAAGACGCCGAATGTGTATCGCGAATTCCGTTCTATGTGATTTTCTTAATTATTTCGATATCGCGGACTGTAAAGACGATAGGTAAAACATGACCAACAATAATGACTCGTGATTAAAGAAAGTTTTATTGATTTTCACTTACTTTTTAATTAGATGATTGGGGAAATGTGTGATCCCTCAATTTGAGCGCGTCGCGGCTTTGACTGACATCTTTGCACTGTCGCCAACCATAAAAATCCCTAAACTTAATGTCACTAGAGATAATTACCGGGTGGCACAAAAAGTTTATGTTTATGTAGGTACACTGTGTCCCAAACATGCCGGTCCCTTTGAAAGGCTAAAGTCTTTCGGAAAAATGAATGTTTTGTGAAAATCTATTTTTCACTGAGTTCACACAATGTTAGGTAACTTGTGTAAAATTGTCACTACTTAGGAATAACTGTTTGTGTTTTGAGAATGAATGGTTTAGTCTATTGGCAAAAAACAAACTTTGTTGATTGCTCGTTTGAAATGTCCATGTGAGGTTTTCACTTCTACGACCCTAATTATATTATCATGTCCGGGAAATACCGCACCGATACGTCCCAGTCGCCAGTGTAGGGGAGCTAGATTGTCTTCTTTAAGTAAAACGAGACTACCAATTTTAACCTTGTCACTGGAAGGTTGCTAACACCACTTGCTTCTTTGTTGAAGTGAAGTCAAGTACTCAGATGACCATCTCGCCCAAAAGTGTTGATAGAGTTTTTGAATGTGAAGCCAGCGAGTCAAGTGGTGTACTGGAGTGTCAGCGTAGTTTGGATCTGGTGTACTAATGAGTGAGTCTCCTATAAGGAAATGTGAAGGGGTAAGGACAGAAAGGTCATTTGGGTCAGAAGATTAAGGAATTAAAGGTCTGGAGTTTAGACAAGCTTCTGTTTGAACCAAGAATGTGTAGTATTCTTCATATGTAAAAGTTCCAATTCCAATGCGTTTAATGTGGTACTTAAAAGACTTAACTGCTGCTTCCCACAGTCCTCCAAATGTGGGAGATCGTGGTGGAATATAGTGCCATGTTATATGTAAATTTGTTACAAAGTTTACAACTTGATTCCAGTGAACTTCTGAAGAAATAATGTTAATAACGTTATTAAGGTCCTTGTTAGCTCGAACGAACGTTGTTGCATTATCCGAGTAAATATGTGAAGGTTTTCCTCTTCGAGACATAAATCGTTTAAGTGTTGCCAAAAAGGCCTCTGTGGTGAGTCCTGTTACTAACTCCAAATGAATGGCTTTGGTACTGAGGCAAACAAATACTGCAAAATGGGCCCTGAAATCATTAAAATGCCACAAACTATTGAAGAAAAGAGACTGGATGAAGCCGAATTTAAAAAAGTAAGAACATGAGTTGATTTTTAATTTTTTACAGCACACATAAATACGTTTCATTTCCTGTTGTGTATGCTTACAACTGCAGCAACAAAAATTAGTCTATATTCCTGTTAACTAAATAGATATTATTCTTCTTTTTTTTTTTTCAGGTATCCGGATTTGCAGGAATACTTGGATGCATCGATGGAACTTCAATTAATATACAAACACCAGCAAAAAAAATCAAATCTACTTATACAAACAGGCATGATTTGCCTTCAGTTACATTGCAAGCTATTTGCAACTATGAACGAAAATTTATCGACGTTTTCACCGGAATTCCTGGAGAAGTTCATGACGCTAGAGTTTTAAAAATGTCTGATATCTCTACCCAGCTGCCAGCTATTTGTTCAGAAAATGGAGGGGAAAACAAATATCATATTTTGGGTGATGGAGCTTACCCTATAAGGCCTTGGTTGCTAACTCCCTATAAAGATTTTGGCAATTTAACAGCAGAACACAATGTTTACAACAAAAAATTTTCAGCGAGTAGAGTTTTAATAGAAAATTCCTTTGGTATATTAAAAGGTTGATTTCGCCAATTATTAAAATTGAACATACATGGTTTGGTAAAGATAACAGAATTTATTATTTCCTGTTGTATTCTTCACAACTTTTGTATTACATATAATTATGAAATTGACGATAATGAATATGCACCAAGGGATGAAAAAGATGAACAATTTGAGCAACCAATTAGAGAAACAGAATTTCAGTTAAGGAAAAAAGGAGAAGAGAAGAGGAACTTTATTAAAAGTAGTTTTAATTATCTTCTGTAAAAATCAGACAAAAAAATAAATAGTTTGGTCAACCATATCGTTTTTTGTTTTATTAAAGAGACAGCCAAACAAAAAATAAATGAAAAGCTTCTTTTGGGCAAAAATATTATGTCAAATAAAAAAAGGCTTTTTAACTTGACTTGAAAAAATTGTCATTAGAAAATAAAATTAAGAGCAATATTAAGTATTAAGTAATTTTTTTAATAATTCCATTTTTTCTTGATGACGACGCTCTTTAGCTTCCTCTTTTTTTTCATGAATCTCCATTAGTGTTTCCTGAATTGTTTTTAATTTTCTTCTAGGTGTGGTCAAAAACTGTGTCTCAGTTGAAGGTGTCGGAGATCTATCTGATGAAGTGGAAGGTGTATGTGTGGACCACTCGTTTAAAACTTTGCTCTTTCTAATTTTGATCCCACTTGCAGTACCAGTCACCTCAGGTTCAATGGAATCGTCAATGCTTGCGATTTTGTTTAATTCATTTTCAAATGGTATATCAATTCGTTTTGCACCAGATGTTTTATTATTGTCGACAGCATTTTTTTTTCTTTTTAGAACAGTCTTATAACGATTTTCCACCTGAATCCCAGTTCTAGTTGTGTTAAATGTTTCCTTTAACACTTTAGCAATTTCATTCCACATTATTTTCTTAGTTTTGAATTTTTTTAAAGGTCCAATTATTGGCAAATACTGCTCATACAAATCAAGGAGTTTAACTGTCTCATGGTCAGTAAATAACATAAAAATAAATACCAAGTTTTTGTAGTAATGATATTATTAGCTCCTACATATTATAATATAAAGAGTTTATTAAATCTTACTTATGCCAAAAATATAACATACCATAAAGATTACTGTTTGGCAATGCTTGATTTTCTTGGTCATCTTTGTCTTTGTCTTCCCCATAAATAAGTGTCTCGCTAAAACAAAATGATCTAATAAATCTGGAGTTAGGTACCTAAGCAAATATTTAAATTTCTTATAAAATTAAAATATGACATAACAAAAACTTTAATTCACACCTACTAACCTTTTATCATCTTCTATGCGTTTTATGGTTTCAAGGGGCTCTCTTAATGAAATGAAACCATTGTTTATTAACTCTGTTAAGTAATTAATGCAGTATTCATTGTCATCTACAATAACATTATTATAACACAACATGTTCTTAAAATGTTATTAACAATATTTTCTTAGAAAGATAGGTAGGTTACAAGTTTACTTACTTGTGACTTTTAACAAATGATTAGTTTCATCAATTGATATGGACAAAGTAACTTCCTCGTTATTTACTTTAAATTTAACTTCCACAGTTTCTTCACTCATTTTTGCAACAAAGTTAAATCTGAAAACAAATAGAAACAAGACCACCGACCACCCAACTCAAAAACTAAACAATAAACAAGACCCAGGAAAAAATAACCCAAAATTTTGTGAAACATTAACAAAAGTATATTCCATTTACACGGCACTGGTGCATATTTTTGGCAAAACCAGACTAGTGTCAGTGCACACTGAGTGCTGCCCTGGTGCAGCAAATGGAAAACGCTATTTTAGTTAGTTAAAGTACACTATTTGACAAGTGGCAGTGTATAACGTGACGGTATACAGAAGTTTTATGCTTCTGAGCTTACCCTTCCGCTTGACGGGACCGTAATATTTTTACTTTAGCGACGTTTGTTCCGCGTAGTTTCGATACAATATCGAAACATTCTTTATGTTTCGACACATTTTCTATTAATTATAGCTACAGAAACATTATAGAAACCAAATACTAGAAATTGTGTGTCGACTCCATTTTGGACCAGAATATTTCTCGCTCTCTGGCGGCCATTTTGACAAATGCATTTTTATATTTGATGGAAGTAGTCCATCTCACAGTGGAGTAATATTTTATTTATGGAATAAAACTCAAAGTCTGCTCCACTAATTTAATAAAATAAATTCATATCATATGCCCATACATGTTTCGAAGGCATAAACCTTCATCCTCAGTGGGTCATTATTAAGATGTAATAAAATATGAAGAGACCAATGACATTGTTACATTGTAAACTGAAAGGGGAAGGAAAAAATACAATTAGATAATGTGAAAGCAACACAGGTATCATCAGTAAAAGTTTAATATATGGAAAAAGATATTTTGTAAAATTTCGAAATTAGTATTAAACCGTGATTACAGTGAGATAAAAGCTAGTGACTTACCTTGTGTTGCAGAAAAATGTTTTCAACTTTTATAAGGAAACATATTGACGTAAATTAATTAACTAATGCATTATAACTAATATTAATAAAAGCTTTTTTAAAAAATTTATGTTTTTAGATTAGTTTTATTTTATTTAATTTTGAACTTATTATAAAATCCAAAAATGACTGGGAAAATAAAATCAAAAGCAAAATGGGGTACGATCATCATGGCGAAGTCGTACCAAATGGTAGGTAAAAATTTTTATATAGCCAAAGTGAGAATGGATTATTCTATTTTATTTTTTATATTTTATTCAAAAAACGGTAAAATTCGTCGCAATGCGACAATGTCAAAGTTAACTCTATTTAGACGAATGGAGTAACAACTAAATAAGGAAGGAAGATATACACTATGAGTTAGACAAGGTGTGAACTAATATAAAATCTAAAAAACTTAAAAAATATAGACCTCTGTTAAAGTATTATAATAAGATCATAATGGATGAGCAAGACGAAGTTTGGACGCCAGTCACAAGAGAGAGTGAAGTGTTTATTTTATAGTAACTGAAAACTGTTTATAAATGTAAATCATGTCAGGAAACTAGGATGTATAAATACAAGGTACCATAAACGGATAAAAGATGGTGTGGTATGACAGGGTAGTTATGAAAACCGTAATGACAAAGGATAACATTGATGGTTTCAAAAATAAGGTTATGTTTTAAATGTTCAAGAATTGAAGAGCATTAAAAAAACTTAAGCAAGTAAAGTTAATCTGATCATTAATGCAGTGCAAAGAGGGATTGTTGAGAGCCTTCTGGATTTCAAGGATCTCTAGGAGATTAATTGTGGTCCCCTTTTCACAAACATGGAGCACCTTAGTACTGGTAGGAAGATCAAAAGAATGGTTAGAATTGATAACATGATTGGCGAAAGTGGATCTAGAGTTTATATCAATATGGTTTTTGTTTTTTTCTATGATTTTGAGATGTTCATTGACTCTGGTTATGATCTTCCTACCACTTTGGCCTATGTAACAAACATTGCAACCTGTATGAGAACAGGATATGGAATATATGCCTGACCTGTCCAAAGTGGATATCCTGTCCTTTGATTGTACTACAAAACTGCGTAAGTTCGATTGAGTTTTAAAACTAATGTTAATATTATATGATCTAAAGATATCCTTTATTTTATAGGATATGTTATTAAAGAACGGTAGTGAAAAATATCTCAATTGTTGTTTTTGGATTGGTAAACAAAGTTTCCTGTTGAGAGATCGGGACAAATGTTTATAATAAAGTTTATTTATAAAATATGTTGAATAATGGTTATTATATGCTATTTGTTTGATCCAATTAAGTTCGGTTATGAAGTTTTCATGGGAAAGAGGGATATTGAATAATCTATGAAAGAAACTATTGAAGGCAGCTGTTTTATGGCTGTGTGGGTGATTTGAATGAAATGGAATGACCAGGTCAGTACTAGTGGGTTTGTGGTAAATACCAAATTGTAATTTGTTATTCTCTTTTTGTATGAGTAGGTCTAAGAAGGGAATGGAATCATTAGACTCAATTTCCATGGTAAATTCTATACAAGGATGCAATTTTTTTTTTTTTTTTTTTTTTTATGATAAGGCACAGCACTACAGGATAAATCCTTTATGGCGCTCTAGGAGCGGTTCGTGTGCGCAGGAAACGATTCACGTTGGTCTTGAATCTTTGGAGATTATACTCGTTGGGGAACACGATCTCAGGGAGACCGTTCCAGAGTGATGACGTTCTCCAGATGAAAGAATTTTGAAACAGTGTCGTTCGAGGGACACTAAGCTGAACCACGTACTGGTGGGCTGCAGTGGCTCGTCGCGTATTTCTACCATGCACCGCTCTGGGTGGTATTAAGCGGGCAACCTCGGTTGAACACTTGCCATGAAAATATTTGTAAAATATACTCAAGTCGCCAACCTGCCTTCGATGTTCAAGGCTTTCCAGGTTGTTTGTCAGACTATGGTCACCGATCAAGCGAATTGCTCTTCTTTGAATGGAATCTAGCAATCTCAGGGTATGTTTAGGAGCAGAGCCCCAAATATGCGAACAGTACTCCAGTGATGGTCGAATTTGGGCTTTATAGAGCATCAAAAGTTGTTGGGGTGTATAGAGGTTTTTTGTCCGGAAAAGTACTCCAAGCTTCTGCGAGGCTGCCTTAGCAATGACCGCAACGTGACTATGCCAAGACATATGACTATCCAAATTAACGCCCAATAAATGAATTGATGAAGTCAAGGGAATTGAGTGTCCCGCCATAACTATATCCGGTTCTTCAACATTAACTTTTTTAGAAAAAACTGCCCGCCTGGGTCTTTTTAGCGTTAAATTCTACTTGGTTACTGTCACCCCAAGACAGAATTTCTTCCAAGTCTTTGTTGAGATGTGAGACCTCTTGCTGCCTATAGAGATGTGCATTAGCAGCCGATGTCCGAGCATCCAAAGTAAAAGATGAAACAAGTGTGCTGTCATCAGCGAAGCTATATATAGGATTTTTAGTTTTTTCCAAAAGATCGTTAATGTATAGTAAGAAAAGGGTGGGCGACAATATAGAACCTTGAGGGACTCCGGCGTTGATGTTAAATGTGTCTGAAAGAAATCCGTCCATTGCCACTCGCAGAGAACGGTCTTTAAGAAAGCTCGACAGCCATGAACAAAATTGAACCGGCATTCCGTATGCTCTCACTTTAGTTAGGAGCCCCTCATGCCATACTCGGTCAAAAGCCTTGGAAATGTCCAGTGCTACCGCCCGGGACTCCCCATGGTGTTCTATTGCGTTGTTCCAAACATGAGTGACATAAGCGAGAAGGTCTCCTGTTGATCTAGACTTACGGAACCCATACTGGCGGTCACTAATAATGTTGAAGCCTTTCAGGTATTTTAGTAATTTTTCGTTGATAGCCTTCTCCATAACTTTTGATATAACCGAAAGCAATGCGACTGGACGATAGTTGTTTGGCAAAGTCTTCTTGCCTTTTTTGGGTATGGGCTGGACTCTCGCAGTTTTCCAGCAAGAAGGAAATATTCCTTTTTTGTAGGATAAGTTAAAAAGCCTACAAAATACCGGTGTCAGTTCGTCAGCGCATGTCTTAATTACAATGACTGGAATATCGTCAGGACCAGAAGCCTTTTTAGTGTCGAGACTCCTCAAGATTCGTTTAACATGGCGGTGGCGAAAGACAATATCGGGCATTCTCGATTCTACATTAGGGTGGTCCAAAAAAATTTTTTTGCAATTTTTGACCAGGCCACCATTCCATTTTGTTACACAACCCTGTTATATTACAATGACCAAATTTAAAGTTCGTCGTCACAGTAGAAGCCGGTGCTCAACGACTCTTTTAACTTAATTTTTTTTAATTTTTAGAAAAAAAAATAATTTTTGTTTTTTGTTCCAGGCAAAGAATATTAATATTTGAAGAGCTAGTAGTAATATTTTAAACGTTTATAAAGTGCAACTAATGGACAATAGTGACAATAAACCTAAAAGTTTCAGTGTAAAAAAACAATAAGTGTGGCTGTAAATTCATCAGAATGGCTTCTGCGTTAACTCGCTCTAGAGATGAGTTATTTTTTATAGGTATTCGGGATCTGGAACCGCTCTCCCGACTAAATCAGCTGCCAACTGTGAGACAAGCTCTTTTGCGTTTTCACAAACTCTTGCAAGAGAAAAAGAGCGTCCGGAATGCTGCACATTTGGTAATAGATGAAGTAACGGCGCTTTGGGAGAAGTCGTCAATTCCCACCCAACAACCAAAACATTGCATTGGAAAACTAGAAAAAATCCATGCTTGCTGGCTGCTTTTAAAAAAGAATAAAAGGCGATCTTCTCCATCACAAAGAGAACGCGAAAAATTATTTACCAGCAACCTAGATAAGCTGTTCGATATAGCGCATGCTGAATCTGATCAATCTATAAAGATATCAGCCGACAGAGAATTTCTCATTGACCAAAGAAGTGAGCGTAAAATGATTATGACTTCCGTAGATAGAAAACTACAGAAGAAACAAGAGCGTGTTCTACAGCGCAAAAGAAGAGCTGAAGAGCTCCAGCAAAAGGATGCTAAGAGTGCTGAAATTACCGGCTTCGCTTCTACATCCACATCTTTAACAACAAGTGAACTAAGCGAGTCGAGCTCTGATAGCTGCGCGCTTGAAGATGAAGATGAAGACGACGAATTTGCAGCATTGGAGAAAAAGAAAACCCAAGTCTTGCTTCCTGCTGTAAATAAACAAATATTTTCAACTCATGTTACAAGTGCTCTTGATCGTAATAAAATATCTGACCGCGAGGCGCTACGACTAATGGTTCCGCTTGCTGCTGCTCTTGGTCATGACCCATCTTCCCTGCCTATTTCAAGAAGCACAATCCGACGAAAACGAAAGAAAGCTATTTTAGCTTGTTTGAGGAATACAATAAAATACTCACTACTGACGAGGATGAGAAGCAGTTTTTGTTACACGTAGTAGAGGCCAATCGAAAAATGGTACCTACTCAGACAACCAAAAAATGTTTGGTCAACGTAGTCTCGGAGTGTTTAGGACATTAACAACTTGCTAAATTCTATTGTTCTTTTGGTTATTCCTTTCAATCGTTTATTATTAGTTCTTAATAAATATTTTACAGGCTACTTTATGTTTTTTTTTTTATTTTAATGTAAAATATAAATGTTGTAAATATTTTTAATATTTTCAAAACTTTAGGGCCAATGAGCACCCTCTTTATGTTATAGTAGAAAGTTCAAACTTTGCCAGAATAGTACTATGGATATGTGTAACAAAATATGTGGGTGGCCTTATACATAAGGAGAAAAAATATTTTTTCTATATAACCGTGGACCACACTATTCTACATGGGTAATTTTCGGTGGAGTACTTCCCTGAAAATTTACCGTTGAATGTGAAGAGAATAGTTCCGCCAGTAAGTTTGCTTTTTCCTGTGCTTTGGTCGCAATGGTGCCATCAGAACGTGTTAGAGGTGGAATGGTTGACTTAATAAAGTTCTGACTGTTTCTTTCTATTCTCACACATCATGTCCTCAATATTTGCCTTTTATTAGACACTGTTCTCAAACAAAACTTTTTCCAATTCAATTATAGATTTTTCTCCCAACCAACAGGTTTAGGCATGGGTTCACCTCTTAGTCCTCTTTTAGCAGAGATTTTTTTGGCAAGCTTAGAATCACAAATTGAAACACATCCTCTTTTTAATAAGGTCATCCACTTCTCCAGATATGTTGATGATACTTTTGTTATATTCACAGGGTCCTCCCTAGAATTACAAGCCTTTTTCAACTATCTCAACACATTGCATCCTTGTATAGAATTTACAATGGAAATTGAGTCTAATGATTCCATTCCCTTCTTAGACCTACTCATACAAAAAGAGAATAACAAATTACAATTTGGTATTTACCACAAACCCACTAGTACTGACCTGGTCATTCCATTTCATTCAAATCACCCACACAGCCATAAAACAGATGCCTTCAATAGTTTCTTTCATAGATTATTCAATATCCCTCTTTCCCATGAAAACTTCATAACCGAACTTAATTGGATCAAACAAATAGCATATAATAACCATTATCCAACATATTTCATAAATAAACTTTATTATAAACATTTGTCCCGATCTCTTAACAGGAAACTTTGTTTACCAATCCAAAAACAACAATTGAGATATTTTTCACTACCGTTCTTTAATAACATATCCTATAAAATAAAAGATATCTTTAGATCATATAATATTAACATTAGTTTTAAAACTCAATCGAACTTACGCAGTTTTGTAGTACAATCAAAGGACAGGATATCCACTTTGGACAGGTCAGGCATATATTCCATATCCTGTTCTCATACAGGTTGCAATGTTTGTTACATAGGCCAGAGTGGTAGGAAGATCATAACCAGAGTCAATGAACATCTCAAAATCATAGAAAAAAACAAAAACCATATTGATATAAACTCTAGATCCACTTTCGCCAATCATGTTATCAATTCTAACCATTCTTTTGATCTTCCTACCAGTACTAAGGTGCTCCATGTTTGTGAAAAGGGGACCACAATGAATCTCCTAGAGATCCTTGAAATCCAGAAGGCTCTCAACAATCCCTCTTTGCACTGCATTAATGATCAGATTAACTTTACTTGCTTAAGTTTTTTTAATGCTCTTCAATTCTTGAACATTTAAAACATAACCTTATTTTTGAAACCATCAATGTTATCCTTTGTCATTACGGTTTTCATAACTACCCTGTCATACCACACCATCTTTTATCCGTTTATGGTACCTTGTATTTATACATCCTAGTTTCCTGACATGAAATAAACACTTCACTCTCTCTTGTGACTGGCGTCCAAACTTCGTCTTGCTCATCCATTATGATCTTATTATAATACTTTAACAGAGGTCTATATTTTTTAAGTTTTTTAGATTTTATATTAGTTCACACCTTGTCTAACTCACAGTGTATATCTTCCTTCCTTATTTAGTTGTTACTCCATTCGTCTAAATAGAGTTAACTTTGACATTGTCGCATTGCGACGAATTTTACCGTTTTTTGAATAAAATATAAAAAATAAAATAGAATAATCCATTCTCACTTTGGCTATATAAAAATTTTTACCTACCATTTGGTACGACTTCGCCATGGTGATCGTACCCCATTTTGCTTTTGATTTTATTTTCCCAGCCATTTTTGGATTTTATAATAAGTTCAAAATTAAATAAAAATAAAACTAATCTAAAAACATAAATTTTTTAAAAAAGCTTTTATTAATATTAGTTATAATGCATTAGTTAATTAATTTACGTCAATATGTTTCCTTATAAAAGTTGAAACATTTTTTCTGCAACACAAGGTAAGTCACTAGCTTTTATCTCACTGTAATCACGGTTTAATACTAATTTCGAAATTTTACAAAATATCTTTTTCCATATATTAAACTTTTACTGATGATACCTGTGTTGCTTTCACATTATCTAATTGTATTTTTTCCTTCCCCTTTCAGTTTACAATGTAACAATGTCATTGGTCTCTTCATATTTTATTACATCTTAATAATGACCCACTGAGGATGAAGGTTTATGCCTTCGAAACATGTATAGGCATATGATATGAATTTATTTTATTAAATTAGTAGAGCAGACTTTCAGTTTTATTCCATAAATAGCATTTTTATATTATTAAAATGGACTTTAATTAACTTCCTGCTTCATTTGAAGTGTAAAAAAGTGGTTATATTAGTTCCATTTTGCTAGGTTAATCAATTGAAAAAAGAATTAAGTAAAATTTTAAAAATATTTAAAATTTTATTTTTTGACAAAGTATTTATTTTATGTGTAGATGTCAATAAACTGGGAGCGTCTTAAGAATATAAAGCTAAATTACTAAATTGCACGATAAAATTTATTTCGTCATTGATTTTTGGATCTCCTTTGCAATAAACTATACAAAATAAATCTATCACTTATAGAAAATACTCCTTGGTGACAAATTCATTATGGCGAAATTATGCTGTCTTCATTTATTGTTTACTTTGTTTTATTTTATTACAACCTACAGGTATAATATCTAATTATTTGTTTCCCTAATGTTTCCATTTTGACAATTCACATTTCCAACACTCAGCGCCCTCTTTATAAAATGAACTGTCACTCTAGACACATTTATAGAAACATGTTCAAAACTTTCCGAAACATTTTCGATAAAAGTTTCGATTTTGCGTCGAAACAGCAAAAGTCACAGCCTGTACCAACCACTTGGAAACACGTGCTAATGCGCCATTTAAAATGTATACGTTTTGAAAATATTTCCATACTTGTTGCCAATAATTTCCAATTTGTTTCGGAAACAGAAACAATAGTTTAGACACATTTACCATAATGTGTCTAAAAATTCTACTTGGGTAGGCTCTAACTAGGATATCGAGAAGAATAAAAATGCAAAATGTTAAGAATAAATCAGACTGCAGGAAACCATATCCAGGGGAGTTTAGATTGCCGATTTACTGTAGAGGATATTACGAACTTAGGAAGAAAATGTACTGTGTGGTTTTCCTCGTTTTTCTTTTAAATTAATAAAATTAATTAAAATCGAAACCTTTATCACATTTTGAAAAAAAACATTGAAACTGGATTATGTTACGAAAAGTATCATACATAAAATGTTGTCCAAATAATTGTGGGTGTAAAATTTTATGACGAAGAGTGTAGTTTTATTATTTATTAAAAATCAGAGATTTCACAGGTACTGTAAATAAGCCATTTGAATCATCCCCAAATATATAGGACTTTTGTAGGATCATTTTAAAAAACAATTTTGGAAGGCATCAAAATCGAACAGAGAAAAATATTTCGGAAACCATAAATATTAAAGTTTGTTGGAGAATTTCTACGATGAAATGAAATAAATTTATGAACCGTATAAAGGATAAAAGCCAGTGGAGTTCTGACCATGTGTCACAAAATAAAAGCCAGTCAAGAACAAAGTGCGAAGAATATTATAGTATAACAAATTAAGAACTTATTATCGCAGTAGCTCGTACGGTAAAGATTTAAGTTTTCTTGAAACAAGTTTTCTCCATGTTTTATGGATACTTTGCACGGGTTTAACCTTTTTATTAGGTTTAGAATAAAACCACAATAATAATATGCTGGATGGAGGTTCAGAAAATCCACGATTTCAAACTTTTGATCTACAATATACTCAAAAGGGGCAAGTGAACAAGTCAAACAACCGATAATTAATTAGTATAATAACAATGATCAATACAATAACTACCTGACTAACTTAACTTTCTTTAAAGGTTCGTTCCAACCCGCTATTCTATGCCCGAACGATCATTTTCAGCCTGTCAATTAAAATTTGAACTTGGTAATCGACTGTTGCAGTAGTAAATTAGTTATGCGACCGTTCTGGGACTGTACTGGTGCGGTTTTTGGTCGGTTTAGAACAAACCTTAAATTTATCGGCAAATTCGATTTTATCAACTGTGAACCATACTTCAAGTCCAAAATTTCTGTCAGTGTCTCACATTTTGCATATAAAAAGCTTCGGGTTGTGCGACATCAGGGGAATGAATTCCAGTGGCGTCTGCATTTTCATCCATCCATAAATGCTTTCTTTGAACCTTTAATATATAGATTTTTGCTCAACTGTGTGCCTTTCATTAGGCCATGTTTTGTCGAAGTAATACAATTTTTTCCAAATGTTTTCGCCGCCATTTCATTTTTTTCAATTAGTATTAGTAGACTTTTTCGATTTCGTTTAATATACCCACAATTATCCCTTTTTAATTTTGGTCATCAGTTTTTTTTCATTGTGGATATTTCATTTAAGAGAAAAAGTCTATGGATTTTGCGACGACGAATGGCGTATGTTGTGGCATCCTCCAGTATTATTTTTTCAGTCCTCTTGTCTGGGCTCCTCGACTATTTTCTTTTTCGTCATTTTCTTAATGAAGGCCTTTCAAAACTCTGAGCAAAGTGCGTAAAGAAATTTCGTTTAAGTGCCTCATATTTCTGCAGCACCCAATGTGGTTAGTTCAGGATTTCGTTCTCGAATTCCATATTATTCGTTCTTTTAATGTTAATTGATTTTTTTTTGTAGACATACATTTAGTTGAGGGATTGCTATTGCTAATATCCATAGCTTACTCAATATCATTTTATTTTCCTTCAAGCGCAGTAAATATCAAGATCTCTATTATCCCTTTCTTCAGCTGTATTGACATTCTGAGTTGAGCATTTACAGTTATTTATTACAGTGCCTTTTTACTCAAATTTACTGATGATAAGTTTTATTAATGAAATGGAAGGGATAGGCTTTTCAGAGAATTGAACTGAAAACATTTCAGACAGTGCTCTTAAACTGTTTCCTGTATAATACCACTTTTTGCCAGCTCATGTAATTGAAGAAGTTAGGATTGGCTAATTGAAATTTATTTAAACTGGACACATGGGTTTATTATATCGGCATCTTCAAAAAATCACAATATAATTTTTCCCTAAAATGTACAGGGGAGCCAATATTTAGCCGCCTCAAAATTTACATGGGATTACCTATATTTAACTAAGCCATGCATCACCCAGTATATTAGATTTTGGTTTTTGTATCAACCTAAGCAGCATACATTTTTAAAAACAATTAAACACTACAATAGTAAATTATTTATTATTTACATGAATAGGAAAAGGGGCCAGTAGCCCATATCCATTGCTTGCTACTCTACTGACGTTATATCACAGATTAGTATTTTTTTTTTAATATTTGTGGAAAAAGCTGGGGAACAGTCTTATTAAAACTTAGGGTAATAGGCTTTATATGCTTCAGCTTGAATCAGACGCAGATCCTTTGATGTTTGTATGCGTACCACAGCTATCCCATTTCCAACCAACTTTACGCTTAATTACCGTAGTTTAGTTTGTAAATTTATTCTCTGAAAAACAGGTTAGGTGCTCAGGTTACAAAGGATACGCGTTAATTTTATGCAAAACCGTAATTAAGCCAGTTGTTGAAATTTTAACACGTCAATGTGCCTAAATAAGTTTCTTGTTGTGACTTTTAATCAGAACATCTTATCCCTACACGGAAACAGAGGGATTCTTGTATCCTAGATATTTTAACAACAATTGCATAAGAGGGAGTACCTACCAGTGTATTTTGTGTATTAAGAGTATAATCTTCTAAAATTATTATAATGCAGCGCGCTTTCGGCCTTAGGGTATCATCAGTGCTTCCTAAAAAGCGAGGAAAAACCCAATTAGTAGAAGTCTTAAATTTGAGAATTTTTGGTTTAAGAAATGTAATTGTAAAAAGATGAATCAGTCAAAAATTGTGTGTTTGTTAAAAGTTGTTCTTAGAAAATTTATAACAGTATTCTGGTTTTTACTCATTTTGTCGTGTCGGAAACAGGAATACCTCATTGAAAACTTTTTTTTTCTAAATGAGACATTAACACCGCAATGTAAAAAATGGTCACATAAAACATTCCGTTTGTAAAATTGTAAACGACAAACATATGGGACGAACCACTTTATAAAAATTTAATTAATAATTATCATTTTTCTTCATTACTCTAAGCTAGGTTTTTTAAATTGTCAACTAAAACTAATTTATAATCAAATGTCGAGAACCATTAGGGATGAACAACTTCAACAATTTTTAAATGAAATAACTGACCATGTCTCCACCACTAAAAAAATCAAATTTGACAGACTAAACTTAAAACTTGATACACTCATTAAACAAAAAATATCTTCTAACAATAATAGACCCAACAATAGTAAAAAATTTTCCAATTTCAAATTTCACGAAAAAATTAAAAATCTCCCCGACACAATTTTTGAGGAGGCTGAAATATAAGTATTTGCTTAACATGAGCTTAAAATATTGTCTAAAAACACCTTTCTCTGAGAACGATATTCTACATTACGCGGTAGAATTAGATGTTAATATAGAACAAATCTCAAACGATTTTATTTTAAAAAAAGTCTATTAGAAATGACGTTTATAATACTCTAAATCGTACAAAAAAATCTCCCTAAAATCAATTTTATAACCTCTTCATCCTCAAAGAAAGTTCTTAAAAACCTCAAATTAAAAATGAAAAGCCAAAATTTGATTATAACTAAGGCAGATAAAGGCAATTGTTTGGTTATTCTTACAAAATTGAATTATGTACCGAAGGATGAAAGTTTTTTATGAAATAACAATTTCAGAACCTTAACAGGCAATCCTCATGACAGGTTCATTAAAAAAACAATTAGGTTTTTAAAACATTTTAGTAAATTTTTGGAAGATAACGATGCACCAAGAAACATCATTTCCAGCAATCCGATCTTGCCACTTTTATACAATGCAGAGAATAAAACTAATACATTATCTAGGTGCCTTTTATTGCCGCGCGACATCTCGCCGAGTTATTACTGAATGCAAACGAGGAAGAAGGTGGTCTCGTGACTACTGCACCATAAAACTTTTATTCAGGCAACCACATTTTTATTATGGGAATTAAATTATAATATGGCAACTGTAAATAGAGGAATTGCACGGGAATAAAAGTTTAATAATATTATTTTTGCATTCCGTAAGTCTAGATCAACAGGAGACCTTCTCGCTTATGTTACTTACGTTTGAAACACCGCAACAGAACATCATGGGGAGTCCCGGGCGGTAGCACTGGACATTTCCAAGGCCTTTGACCGAGTATGGCATGAGGGGCTGCTTACTAAAGTGAGAGTATGCGGAATGCCGGTTTAATTTTGGTCATGGCTGTCGAGCTTTCTTAACGACCGTTCTCTGCCAGTGGCGATGGACGGATTTCTTTCACACACATTTACCATCAACGCCGGAGTCCCTCAAGGTTCCATATTGTCGCCCACCCTCTTTTTACTATACATTAACGATCTTTTAAAAAAAACTAAAAACCCAATATATAGCTTCGCTGATGACAGCATACTGGTTTCATCTTTTAGTTTGGAGGCTCAAACATCTACTGCCAATGCATATCTCTATAGGCAACAACAGTCTCACAAACAAGGAACTGGAAGAAAGTCTGTCTTGGGTGACAGCAACCAAGTAGAATTTAACGCTTAAGAAACCCAGACGGCACTTTTTTCTAAAAAGTTAATGTTGAAGATCCGGATATAGTCATGGCGGGACACTCGATTCCCTTGTCTTCATCAATTCATTTATTGAGCGTCAATTTGGATAGTCATATGTCTTGGCATAGTCACGTTGCGGCCATTGCTAAGGCAGCCTCGCAGAAGCTTGAAATATTTTTCCGAACTAAGAGCCTCTATCTATACACCCCAACAACTTTTGATGCTCTGTAAAGCCCAAATTCGATTATCGCTGGAGTACTGTTCGCATATTTGGGGCTCTGAGATTACTAGACTCTATTCAAAGAAGAGCCATTTACTTGATCGGTGACTATGAACTGACAAACAACCTGGAAAGCCTTAAACATCGAAGACAGGTTAGCGACCTGAGTCTATTTTACAAATATTTTCATGGCAAGTACTCAACTTAGGTTGCCCACTTGATTTCACCCAGAATGGTGCATGGTAGAATTAGTACACGACGAGTCACTGCAGCCCACCCGTACGTGGTTCAGCTTAGTATCCCTCGAACAACACTGTTTAAAAATTCTTTCATCTGAAGAACGTCATCACTCTGAAACGACCTCCCTGAGGCCATGTTCCCCAACGAATATAATCTCCAAAGATTCAAGACCAACGTGAATCGTTTCCTGCGTATACGTACCACTCGCATAGCGCCATAAAAGCAGTGCTGTGCCTTATCATAAAAGGAAATCTAATATTTCAAGGAATCAACAGTTTATTCTAATAATTAACCCGTAATAGAATAAATTCCGAAGAAAACTATAAGAAAAAATTCGATAATCAAATAATTTTATTGAATTAACTAAATTTTTTTCGAAAAATATCTTACCTGCAGTATGTTTCACCTGATGAACCATAGGCTGTATTGCCACAATCAACATAAAATCAATTAAGCGTTTTAATTCGCACAAGGAAGAGTTTTTCCTTGGTTTAACACTCCATATAACGAGGGCAAAATCGAAATTATAATATTATTAATGATATTTTTTGAGCCTAATATCTCGCCGTGCAAATGAAATGTTTCCACTGAAATAGCTTTGCCTATTCAGTGGAAATCCCACTTCAGAAATTATCTCGTATATTTAGATAGTGTTTAACAGGATATTAATAATTTATTTCCTATTTGATCAATATTATGTTTTTATCTTATAGTCTGTTGAAATACGTAGCTCATAGTTTCTGTTTTAAATGTGGCAAGTAAATAATTCTCAACACATTATAAAATAAAGAATGTGACTCTACTCCTTCAAATCCCCGAACTTTTTCTTAGAGGCGACACTGAACTTTTTTATTGACAGTTAAAATCTCTTATTTTTATTGCTTGACTTTTTCATATTACGCATTGTATAACTTATTTCGTAAAACATTCGCTGATGACGGCACACTTCTTGCATCTTTTCTGTTGTATGTATAGTTATTTTTACGAAAAGTGGGTTTGATTTAATGACCGCCATTAAAGTTAAGCGTCGATCCCAATCCTCGGGCAATAGATAAGCAAACTATAAAGGTGTAGTAAAGGGTCGGACTAAAGAATACAAGTAATGATACTCGTAACACTTCACTCTATAATAATATATTGATTTAATCAAATGAAAAAAACCCAAATAATATAATTTTTAATTATTACCTACTTATATTTATTTATAGGTATAATAATGTTATTCTACATCCAGTTCTGCTTGGCTGTCACTATCCTCATCTAAATTAATTATTATCAGAAGGAATCATTACAGTCCGGCTCCAACAACAAATACTGTAAATTTAAGGGTTTTTACGACCACACGTCTTCGGCTCGAATTTCAAAATATTCGTGGCCGATTTTATTTCCGGAAATAATTTAAACTGAAACAAAGCTATAAGTAACAAAAGTTCATTTTTGAGGCCATATTAACGGATGAAATATTTGAATAGTGTATCCCGATATCATTGTTTGTTTAGTGATGTAATGTTAATGATGTAAAAACGTATAGCTGTTTAATGCAGTAAGTATTTACCATATTAAGTTGTAAAAGTAAAAAGCACTTGCTGGTGCGCAGAACGGATGTGAAAATGAGTAAATGAAATACCACAAGTAAATAAATATATTTTGTGTGAGTGTCTTTTATTTCAACTGACATATTTTGAACCACGCAACCTATAAGAAATACAGTAAGCAATTTATGTTTGGCGTAAGCAAATAAAGGCGGCGTCAGCACGGAACAATATGGATTTTTTATAGGGCATAGTCAAGTACTACTAACTTAGCTTTATTTCAGGATTTCCTTATTCGGAATATAGAAAAGGGATTTGAAATCGACGTCATTTACACAGATATTTCTAAGGCTTTTGATAGTGTCCGTCGTGCTCTGTTGTTGGAAAAGTTGAAAACATACGTACTGGAAGGCTGTTAACTGCAGTTCATTAAATCCTTCTTTCGAAAACAATATCGGGATGAACGGCATAACATGAAGAGAGATTGTGGTCAAATCTGGAGTACCCCAGGAGTCACATTTAGATCCTATATCAATGATATATCTGTCAACTTTTAAAAATGTAAATGGTACGCGGATGATCTTAAATTCTCTTACATCGTAAATTTTATGAAATATTTTGAGTGATTCAATTCAAGACGAACAAGTTGGTTCACTGGTGCGCTAAAAACTGTCTTAACCTTAACGTGGGATGGAAGGTAAGCTTCAACGAGCACACGTCACTTAAGGGCTACAGAGTTTTGGGTTCTTTGCGTAAAAACTGTAACCATATCTATGATGTTTTTGTCATAAAATGTTTCTATAACGCGCTTTTTCGCAGTATCATGGATAGATAGTAGTATTATTCAGACCTCTGTACATTTATGTCACTTTTGATTGTATAGTTTTTATATGTGTGTGTCATTATTCATTGGGGCCGTCTCAGTAGCCATTTTTCTAAAATGTTAAGATATGATTTATTATCTACCTTTATTTTAATTTTGTATGGCCATCGCCGTCTTAATTATTACGTGTTTTCCTAATTCACAATACCGGAATATCGGTAACATAAAATTGTTTGTGCCAATTAAGTTAAACCTGTGGTTAGACAAAATAAAAAAGTGATGTAGAAACGGTGTTTTCCTTTGGCGCTATTTACGCCATATCAACAGAACAGAAACCAAGAAGTTCAGGGGAATGGAAAAGCACACAAAAGTATAGTCTGGTCGCCATTTTAGCAGTGTTATGCAAATCGTCTAGAACTGTATAAACATAGATTTCCATATAGAAATTTACCGTACAGTACTATAGGATAGAGCTAGTTGGATTGATCTCGAGAATCGACGAAAGAGTGCCATGGTGATCTTCTTGCATAACATTGTTTATAATAATAATATTAATAATAATGAAGGTCTTTATTTCAACAAAAAAAAATAATATTACAATGAATATATGTTGATTTCGAAATAGGCGAGATTCAGTCTACTAGTGGTCCCAGTATACTGTTCTATCTAACCCGAAAAAAAAAAAAAAGAAAGTTCACAAATATCTGGAATAACATTCATATTTAATAATTATTAATATAGTTGAATTTTATACCCAACAAAATTGTTAAGTCTATAAATATAATATACACAATATACCTTATATAAAAATAATAATAATGATAATAAAAAGAGAAACAAACAAAAACAAAGAAAATGTTTCCGCAAGAAAAAAAAACAAAACAAAAGCAGAGTTATACTATCATAAAGTATCTTTTTAGAATAACATTAGTGTTTGGTGTAAGATTATTGTCCATTTTGTTCAGCCAGTAGTCTTTTAAATAATAGTGTTTTAAAACGTCTAATATTATTAACATTTTTAATATCTTGTGGTAAATTATTTAAGCAACAAACTATATTAAATGAAAAACTTCGTTTAAAAATTTCAGTTGCATTCATGGGAGGAGTAAGGTTTCCTTTAAAACGAATATTTATATTATGCACGTCACTGCGATAAGTTATCTTATTAAAAAGGTATGGTGGTATTTTGTTGGTAACAATTTTTGAATATAGTACTGCCGAATGAAGAAATCGTCTATTTTTCATGTTCAACCACTCAGCAGTTTGAAGTGTGTGACCTATTCTCTCAAATTTACGAATTCCAAAAATTAATCGAAGACACGAGTTTTGAAGCTTTTGAATTCGAAATATATCAATACTGTTTAAACACGGGCCATAGACTTCATCTCCATAGCTTAATTTAGATAATACCAAAGACTCGCAAAGCATTATTTTATGTTGTCTACTAAGGTATTCTCGATTCTGATAAATAAATTTTAACATTATGGTTAGGTGAACGGTGCTGAGTTCCTTTACATTATTGTTTTCGCGTCCAACAGAGACATAATTCCAATTTCCTGGTCTATGACCTATTTCATGTCATTCTAAACTTTTTTTTTTTTTTTTAAATAATGGCCTCGAGTTTTACTTATTTAGCCAATCGACACTTTTAAGAAAAGCATTATAAAATTTTAAAATTTAAATGGCTTGTTTTCTTGTCGCATCTTCTCTTTCTTTTATATATAGGAACTTTGTTCGCTTGTTTTTCTTTTTATCCTTTTAAAATATTATTATTATACCATTTGGAGATAGATTTCTCTGTAGAGTATTGTGTAAATAAATTTAAAAAACATTTTAAATATTTATTACTGCTGATCGGTTGAATTTCTTTCTCTGATTTTTTATATACAATACAAGAATTTGATTAACGAGGGACCTTTGTAGGATAACGTTCTTTTTTAATTTACGCCTTAAGCAACTTTATTTTGATAAATTTATCGACAAATTAAAGCTTTAACTTTTAATGATCTCTCATTATTTTGTTTTGGCTAAGTCCTATAAAAGGTAAAACCGGATTTTTGTTTACATCCGGAGAGTTCCATTTTTAACCTTAGGTGATTTTTATTTATCTTATTCATTATATTTTATAATATCTGTATATGTGGAATTCTCAAAATTTGGGAACCACTTGATGGAACAGTAATTTTTTTCGGAATATTCATCTTGTTTCGGCTAATTCCTGTCAAGATAATTTAATTAATGGAGTATATTATTAGAACTACTTATTACTAAAATTATTTAAATAATAATAACTAAGTTGTTGGCAGTACAAGGTTCCCAAAGTCAACTCCGAGGCTGTAACTTCAATGTTTTTCAAGGTATTCTCGATATTAGCCAATATAAAATTGGAATTAAAAAACAAAATATAGGAGGTTTATTCTATGATCACTTTATTAAAGTTATCTTGAATCAATGTTTCGATATTTGAGGTTCAATTTTGTATCCAAGTTTTCGCATCAACACCAAGATTGCATGCATTTCTCGAAAAATTATAGCCCGAATTGTAGTTTTAGAATACCTAAGTAGTGGGGAATCCAGCTGAATTTCAGTTGAGACCGAGCAGTGGGTAGTGTTCGAGTTATTTTGTGATCTTTGTGTGACCTTAAAGTGGCTGTAAGGTAAGCGTATGTTTTTATAGCGTCAACACCGTTCCAATAATAAAAATATTATTATTATTTTATTTCTTTAAATAACTGGCATAAACAGTGTGTTTTGGTGTATTTGTTGTACTATTTATCCTAAAAATTTAATTCTATAGTTATATATCGATTTTTGTAGATAAAAACGTATAAATATCAACTCCGAGGCAATCACCTCCGAGGTATGGTATAGGAGCCTCTGTGTTGATGTTGTGCCTCGGAGTTGATGTGACTTTACAAATAACTTACTATAAAGTATAAATAAGTTAATAAGACAATGGAAAAAAATAAACATATATTTTCACAGACAATGGCCTCCAAGTCCAAACAAGAAAAGAAATGAAAACGAGAACGAAAAACTGAATTACAACGCTTAAGAAGGATGAAGTTGAAAAATAAACCGAAATTATATGAAAAAGAGAAATCCAAGGAACGAGTAAGATGGAAAATGCGAGTAGAGTCAGACAAAATAAAAAAAATTCAAGATTTAAATAGAAGAGACCAAAGAATTAAAAAACTAAATTGGGCAAACAGTTCACGCCAATATAGACAAAAGAAAAGAGAACTAAAGGCAGCTGAAGAAAGATTTCCTTTAGACATTACTCCTCCATCCACCCCAGTCTCAATAGAAGAACGGAGACTGGGCAGATATGATGTTGGTAGAAGAAGAGTTAGGAGAGATAGAGTAAGGGCCTACAGGGCCATCGAAAAATTAAAAAGAGTGGTTTATTCATTAAAAAAAAGGTACTCTAAGTATAAGACAAAATATTATAGATTAAAATCTACGCTAAAAGAGAAAACTTCTCCTATTACATCAGTAGAAGAAATTCTAAAACAGCCAAAAGTTTCAAGAATAGTAAGAAATAAGCTGCTATTGCATGAAGCACTGAGCGCACAACTATGTTACAACTATAATTCGCCAAGGAGCAAAAGAGATAAGCAAATAGCGCAAAAGCCTTTAAGCGGAAACATTATCAAGAACTACAAGTTAAGAAGTGAAATTGCAAAAATTTTATTAAAACGAAAGCTTCGTAAAAAAACATCAAAAGAAAAAAAGAAATCTTTAAAAATAAACATGGAATCTGCTTCAAGGCTAGCTTCAAAAATAAAAGATTTCTTTAAACGAGATAGCAGCAGCAGACTATGCCCAGGAAAACTCGATACCATTACAAGAAAAGGTCAAAAGAAGAAAAAAAGACTAATGAACACATCTCTGAAGATATTGCATAAAGATTTTATAAAAGAATTTAATATTATGATAAGTTATGCCCATTTCTGTAGAAATAGACCCTTTTGGGTGGTTTCACCAGTGAAGTGAATAAAAGAGATACTTGTTTGTGTACAGCGTGCGAGAATATGGAACTACTTGTAAAGAGAATAAAGAAGTTTTATGCTGGTCTTTCATTGAAAATATTAAATTACGAAAAAGATGGATATGAAGTAAAATATTTAAGAAAGTGAAAGGATGCGTATTTTGTCTTCCCTGATGTAGACGACATTGGCATTGTAGATAAAGGGGATATTGAAAAAAAAATGGAAATAGAAAAAATTGAGAAACGAGGTCATCATTTCTTCGGAAGGTCAATCCTTTTAAAATACAATATTTCGTAATCGCTGTTATTTTAAGACTAAAAAAACAATACTTTTTATATACCTCCTTCGTTCCTACCTATTATGTTAGTTTTAAGAATATATTTTTTGTTTATGCGTTTGTTACATATTAAACTGTTTGAGCTTTAGCATATTATTATGTTCAATATAAATAAAAGTTTTGCAGGATATTCACTATTTGTTGTTAATTTAATTAGGTACTGCAACTAACACAATACGTTGTGGATATGTGGATCAACTCCGAAGCACAATTCCATCAACTTCTAGACTTGGTGGTAATCAATTAGCTAGATAGATTTTGATAATATTTAAATCAGTAAAACAAAAGGTTATATTTTTTTTGGAATTCTATTTTTTTGATTAGTATGCAAATAATACGAAACGAAAAACTGAAACATAAGACAACTCCGTAGAAAAATAATCAACACCGAAGCCACAGTGTATATTTTTTTCCATAAATACTGAAAAATGATCTTTACTGCATATCAGTGTATATTAAGTTCAGTACTTTGAGTAACATATCTTTAAAAATATCATTTTGGAAACATATTTGTTTTCAGTTTTCCATTTTCCAAATGGTTCCCAAATTTTGAGAATCACACATATACATATGTACTGGGTTATAAAAACTGTTACCTTTCGCCAAGATACCTTTACATTAAGGTTAAACTTTAAATTGAACAATCTTAAGAAGGGTGAAATTGGTTTGAATAGATTTGTTGTAATTGCAGTGTCGTCGGCAAATAATTAGAGCCCTCTTTCGGTGTACCGTGAGTGTATATATTGTACAGCATCGGAGATAGAGGTGAGCCTTGCGGCACTCTAGCCCTGATGCGTTTTATCAAAGAAAGCGGGCTTTCCGACGAGACTGCAAAACTTCTATTTTTAAGAAATGAAGCCACAATCTTGACGAGATAGTTTGGAGTTCCGAGCTTTATTAGTAAATCGTTGTGCCATACCTTGTAAATGTTGACTTAATGTATAGCCATTGAAAAGTTAATTTTGAGAAGAATTCGACTATTCAATAAAAAACACAGATTATCATTTAAAAAAATGAACTTGGGTTCATTTGGGTTTTTGCAAAAAAATTAAGACCACACTGAAACATAGCCGTAACCCCAATTTGAATAAAATAACTTTTAACGTTAAGCTATAGTGATCTGTACAATGATTTCGTTTACACTAAGTTTATTAAATATATATACACCATTATAGTCTATCTGATCTTAGTTGGAACAGCATAAAAACGCTTGGTCGGCGTCTGCTTTGAAAACGAGACCGACTCATAGGCGGACGTAACCCTTAATAATAGTATAATAAAAATAAGTTAAATATGCAATAATTTTTTTTTTAATTTTAGCGTTTTATGAAAAAAATCTGTTTATAAAGAACTTCTACTGTTCAGGAGGATACCAAATTTGCCGTCGCTGATGCAATTTTATGCAGATTATTTCCTTCCTGTCATTTTAAAATAATCAGACGCCACTATTTTTAGAATAAATTTTGTGTAGATAAGTGATTAAATCCCAAGACCTGTTTAACCGCGGGTAAATTTTTGTTCAACTTTTTTGACAGAGTTTTTATACAAATATTTTGACATAAGACAATCAAAATACGTCATAATTTGAAATGATATATATGATCAAAATAAATTAAAATAAATGTTTACCAAAAAAAATGTTTATTAAATTATGAATTATATTTGAAATGGGTAAAAACAGTTACCTTATGTTATACAGCATCATCATCATCATCATCGCTTTCCGGACTGGAATCATCATTATTTAATGAAATAATTAAGGGATTTATAGATGGTAAAACACAATATTCCTTTTCTTTTTCGATTACATGCTTAACACATTGTTTCCAGAGGTCTGTCGTGCCAATTTCATTCTCTGCAGTTCTTATAGCTGTCAATAATGATTCACTTAATTGGGGGGTCTGATTGTATTTTCGTACTTTTTTTTTAAGATTACCCCAGACCATCTCAATCGGGTTAAAAACACAATAGTAGGGAGGTAAACGTAATACCTCATGACCATTTTGTTGAAGGAGGTTATCAACTACATACTCTTTTTTAAAATTTTGCTTCTTGATACGCTCTAGTAATGCGGTTTTTGTGGGTTTCGGAGGTAATTCCATTCCTTTATTTTCCATGAATTTAATAATATCTTGTTTTTTGGTACTTGTATTTGGGATTTTGGTTTTTTGCCGTGAATGATAGGATGCTTTGTCCATAATAATTACAGAATTTGGGGGAATATTGTGTAATAAGTGCTGTTCTATCCATTTTTTAAATAGGTCGGCTGTTATGTCCTCATGATAGTCAGCACTTGATTCAGATAATAACAAGCAATTTGGAATAAATCCGTTCTCACTTCCGGCATGAAGAATAATTATCCTTTTTCCGCGGTTACACGGCGCGTTTAATGTACATTTCTGGCTGTCGTCAACCCAGCCATATTGCACAACATCGTGTGTGTCAAACCAAGTTTCGTCAAGGTAAATGAGATTTCTTTTTTTGGTTCAAAAATTTCTAACTTGTCGCAGTTTAACAATACGCTGCGATTCCATTATTATCATTCTCTTATCCATTTTCCTGTACCGAAAACCACACAATTTTACAAGGTAATGCAACGTGTCTAAAGATTTGTAATTATAGACGTCATTTGGAAATTCTCGTAATTTATCTCGGATCATTTCTAACGTTGGTACCAAATTTTCCTCATAAAACCCGTAAATGATTCGGCGAATATGTTCTTGGAAAGCGACATCAACGTTTTTAAGTTTCTGCCCTATTTTTTTTCGCCTTAAAGAATGATTAATTACATCTCCCTTATTTATAACCCTATAGATACTGGAGCGGCTTATTTTCGTCAGGACACAAATTCTGTTTACAATTTGATTTGTTGAGGCACCATTATTTTCGTTTTTGAGACAATCGCAAAATATTTAATATCATCCTTTGTGCCTGCTCCTCCAAATCTTTGTGAAAAAAGTCTCCACGCATAGGTTCTACAAGCTCCACATTAGTGCGAGCATTTTCCCAAGGTCTCCAAATAGCCATAATTGATACTAATTACACACACAAAGAAAAACACAAAACAACAGAAAAAATCTTTAGACAAAACTAAAAACCGTAAAATAAATCGCAATTAATAAGTCTTATTCCCACTCTCGCCAACACTGGTAAAATGCATTGCGATTTTTCGACTTAAGAGCCCGGCCCGTTCATCAAGCACGCCACCTTTTATCTTTGTCTCTCCCACGCCATCCGCGCCAAACTCGCCTATCTCTTTCTGACAATGATCGATCGTTGAACGGGCCGGAACCAATTACACGCATTGAGTCCACGTTGACTCCTACCGGTACGGATCAACATTTGTTTCAATTCTTGATGCAGTATTTTGATTAGACCACATATTTAGCGCTGTTCCAAGTAAGATCAGATAGACTTTACCAGAGCATGAGGTCGCTGTTGGCGTCTACACTCTACACCCATATGGATACTTTAAATTTAGGGATATTTATTGTTGCTGGTTATTATACGTTGCCATCCCTAAATACGATCCTGTCTAATATCGTTTAATAAATTATTCTAGAGAGCGAAACAATAGATATTCTGTTTAAAACATGTCAACTGCTACTCCCTTTCCAGCCTTTTCACGCTTGTTCCATTTGTCGGAAAAATGTTCCTAACGTTGCTGTTTTCAATCTTCGCGCGATATGTAAACATGTATAACAATGCACAAAATATAAGAAAACATGACTAGGTGCCCGCTTTTGTTGCGTTCATTTTAATGTACACACAAATCAATACCAGAAACTTTTTGAAATTTCCGGTTTCTTATTGAGACTACTGCTTACTTTTATAGGGACAATAGGTTGAATGCCTGTACTAAATTCGAGCAATAAAGAAGTTTCTTTCTCTTCGACTTTTTATTTTTATTTTTTATATAAGTAAGAAATATTTGGCCTCTCAAGAATCACATTATATTATTATATAGTATACTTTTAAAATGAATACTAATCCACTTCCTGATCAATGTTTTATTGTTTATGTGTTCATAGTTTCGGATCCTACTAGGGATGAGCAAAAAACAACGATGTTTTTTTGTTAACATCCATATTTACAGTTGATGTCAAACAATTTCCAAGGCACGTCATCAATCAGCTCATGATTGTAAATTCGTAAGAAAACACGAGGAAATTAAATTTGGACAAAAAGTATTAAAACTTTATGCGATATTAAATTTACTACAAACTTAAAGTACTTCTTTCATACGAACCCATTTATAGTAAATATTTGGTTTATTTAGGCTTGTAAAAATTAATATAATTTTAATTTTATTGGCCGATAGTTGGCAACACAACTGTAAACGGTGCGGTAGCGCCAGCTCGTTCGTTGGCTTGGTTTGACGTTTCATGCAAAACTAACCTTAATTGTTCGTGGTTCCGTGTTGCTCTGCGTCTATTTTTTAACAAAAACTCCAGATCTTTTCATAAATAGCATTAAAAAACTGTTCTATTAAGAGAAACAAAAGTGCACATACATATCTCTGTCGATTACGTTGTTCACTATTTGTGAAAAATGCCGAAGCATTTAAATAGTTGGTGCAAAGAGCTAATAACTTCTCTAAGAAGCTATTTTTAGGAAGAACTTAACAACAATGGCCTATTGTTACCCTTGATCGCAGTACAGAGAAGTAAATTTAAAGGGTATGTCAAGGTCTAGATATTTTATTTCTATTTTACTAATTTTTAGCGTGTAGCAGCTGCCCTAAATTTGAATATCTCCACTGTAAGTTCAATTTCAACAACATTTAAGGAAAATAAATTATTAGAATCACCCTAAAACAAACGTTCTAATTCAAAGAGAGTTGTAAATGTGTGAAGATTGGATATAAGTTCTATCCGTATTTATGGAATGTTCCAAACAAGTAAGTTGTATTATTTAAAATTTATAATATTTTACATCGGTTATTTATAAGCTGTTTATTAGAACATCATGGTAAAAAGATGAACTTGGGCGAGGGCTTATGGAACTTTCCAATTTAGCTTTCAAATGATTGGTATTTTTGGAAGAATATATTAAAGAAAAAGAAGCATTCATGTACCAATTCGTTTTCTTGGATGAAACATGGATTTTTCAGAATGGTACCATTGGTCGATCTTGGCAAGATGAAAATAAAGGAAGTGTTAGATCTACTAAAGTTGATGGTAAAAGGTATTATGCAGTAAAAAAATATATAAACCATGGGAAATTTTTGTATATTTATCTTGTTTTTATAAAAAAAAACTGTGTAGTTCAGGTTAGTTCCCTCACTCGGATATTTTGGTTACAAGCTGGCAACACTGTCGATAACTGACGTCACTCGAGGGGTATGACGTGCATCGGTTTTTGTTTTGCAAAGAGTATATATATTAAATACCGAAACATCGAAATGAATACGCAACTCAACTTCTGAATGGTGTAGTATCAAGTCTCAAGGGAATATTAAAAATGGCACTACAAGCTCAGTCAGTATTCTTATTTGTAATTGTACGGGGTTTCTTCTGTCGGCCAGTCCCATTTTTAAAGTTGACCAGTGACAGTGAACTGTTGAACCGTAGTTGAACGGTTGGAACGTCATACGAAATAAAAAAATACGAATAATACGCATTATTTTAATAAATTTATGAAGTTGTGGCGCTGTGGCGTGGGTTGTTTGTTTGTGCCAGGTGGTAAGCTGGTAAGTTTGTTTTGTTTTATTAATACCTATTGTGTGTTTTCAAACTGTGGAAAATTTTAAAGATGCCTTAGCTTCCTTTTATTTTTGCAAAAGGAAGAGAAAAAGGGTTTAAAGTTTGATAAACGGTATTGTATTTAATTGTTTTTACAGTTTTAATCCACGGATAAATTAACTGATAGGTAAATGTTATCCTTAGTTTTTCTTATGCAGTGACCGGCAGAAACTGCGCAGCATATAAAAAATTTTTTGTATATGAATTTAGTAAATTTATTTTATTTCAGAGAAGTTCTACATATCTTCAAACCAAAATAACACCCATCAAATCCGGTCAAACGGTCAAAGGGCATACGAGGGAGAGTCAAGAATTGGAAATTTCGCCAAGAGTAAAGTATCTATATTTTTCATTTTAGAAAATTCTTTTATTAAGAAATGTTTTTTCGATTTCAAATACCAAGTTTCGTTTATTTTGGAGAAAAAATAGGATTCAAACGTTTTTTCTGAATTACCCTGTATAAAGAGTACATCGCAACCATACAGTACATAAATTGTATTTCCTGTACACTTTGTTAGAGATGACCCTAAATAGTATGTCAGATTAGTTGTTTTAACAATATAAAAATATTTTGAAACTGACAGGGACTGATGCTTGAAACAGACCTATTATTAATTATCAAATCAGTGGGATTATCCTCAAAATTTATTTAATAAATAACAATTATATTTATCCTTATTTTGGGTGACAAATAAAATCCATACAAAAAATATTATCAATTTTTAATTTTTTTCTTATGATGATCACAATTAAAATCTAAATAAAGAAAAAACTATGTACTTTTATGTATAAATATACCATTTGAAAGGTGCTTTAAGTTAAAGTGCATATCAAAATATCAGTTTGATTAAATTATTTTCTTTCCTCAAAAAATAAAATACGATGTGCAGCAAAAATATTTAATATTCTTATGATTTTATTTTAAAAGGCCAGGTTAAAGCTGACTAATCTGACATTCTATTTACGGTATCTTTAACTAAGTGTACATAAAATACAATTTGCGTACTGTATGGTTGCGATGTACTTTTTATGCAGGATAATTAAGAAAAAACGATTAAATCCTATTTTTTGTCAAAAACAAGCAAAGTTTTGTATTTGTGTATATCTTTGAAATTGAAGTAATATTTCTTTAATAAAAAAGTTTTCTAAAATGAAAAATGGAGCTACTAAAACCCTTAGCGGAATTTCCAATTTTTGACTTTCCCTCGTATACTATACGATTTTTACCGGATTTGATGCGTGTTATTTTGGTTTGAGGATATACAGAACTTTTCTGAAACTAAATAAATTTACTATATTCATAAATAAAAAAAATCTCTATATGCTGCGCACTTTTTACATATACAGTGTGTCCACGTAAGTTGGCGGCATATGGGAAACTTCTTTATTATTAATTTTACGAAAAAAAGTTATTCTTCATAAAAAGTTCTGCATGGTCCAAAACCTAAAATGCAACCATCAGATGTTAAATTTTTTCAGTCATATACGAGGTTTGTCAAAAAATGTGATTTTTGCTCTATAGTAAAGTACCTTTCTTTTTGACAATATCGAAAATTGTTATAAAGAAAAGATGTTTAGAATGAAAAATAGCTTTCAAATATTCAACATTGTTTATTTACATTAAAAAAATATTTTTTTCTACATTTTCTCTGCCATTACGTTGGAAATTTAAGTTTGCACATTAATGCATTGCATTTATTAATTATAAATTTGATTAAACAATTATAAATAAACTTTTAAAAACAATTATCACTTAATTTTTATCGAACACTGATAACCTTTAAGTTGCTTAATCACTAGTTTGTAACGTTCTAACGATGCATTTAAATGAATAACAAGTTGTATGCATAATTTACTTTGTTACAATAAATACTAATGGATAATCACTATCTTCAATTTACTAATGCCTCCACATATCCTCCATTTCTGTTTATACATGTAACAGTTCTATTACAAAATTCTCTTAAGACATTGCTAACCATATGGGGAGTTATATTACGAACCGCTTCTGCAATTATTCTCTCTAAATGGTCAACATCTTGAAATGGCCTTTGAAGGTAAACTTTTTGCTTTAAGTAACCCCACAAGAAAAAATCGAGTGTGGTTAAATCTGGAGACCGCGGAGGCCAAGGAATTTCCGAAAAACGATGAAAAACTCTTCCATTGAAAATATTTTCAATGTATTGACGTACATCTAATCTGCTGTGACATGGGGCACCATCCTGCTGGAACCATATCTGCTGACGTTCAAGTAAGGGAAGGTTGTCAAGAAAATCATTTATTCTATTGTTTAAAAAGCACAAATAACGATCAGCATTCAAGGTTTCTCAGAAAAAAAAGGTCCAATTATTTGATTTTTATACATTCCGCACCACACGTTTGTTTTGAACGAATATTGGTCCCGAGTTTTCAACGTAAAATGTGGATTTGTATCACTCCACCAACGATAGTTTTGGCTAGAAACTGTCCCATTTGATGAGAATGTTGCTTCATCCGTAAAAATAATACACCTTGACATAAATGGGTTATCTACTAAGATTCCCTGTATGTCACAACAGAATTCAAATCGTCTATCATTATCTCCTGGTCTTAAAGTATGAATTTTTTTAGGTTTGTAAGGGTGATATTTGTGTTTATTTAGAATCTTTGAAACTGTACTTTTTTTTTATATCCATTGGCAATGTAGATGACCTTTTTCGCAAAGGATATTTAGCATGCTTAGCTGCAGAGAGCATTACTTGCAACGCAATGTCATTATTTTCTACCATGCTTTGGCGTTTTTTTCCAAATTTATTATGTACATCTCCACAAGTCTTAAATTTATTAAATATTTTTCTAACAGTTTCATTGTGAATATTTTTATCCGGATGTCGGAAAGTAAAAATGTCTGCTGCTTCTCGAAATGTTTTATACTTATCTCCCACTATTAGCAAAATCTCAATTTTCTCTTCCAGACTTAATGTTGGTGGCATGTCTAACTTTTCATAAACAAATACGTCTGTCAAACATAAAACTGTACAATACGGATCTCTAAAAACTTTGAAAAACACTGTTAGACTGCCTAAAAAAAGTGTTTATACCGTGGCACTTTTTGAAATACGATTGTTGACGTTTCTTCGAATTTTCGATATTTAGACAGTTCGCAAAGCCTACTTTAATTATCAGTTTTAAAAAATGCAGTGCATCCTAGATTAATTATGCATTAATGTGCAAACTTAAATTTCCAACGTAATCGCAGAGAACATGTAGAAAAAAATATTTTTTTAATGTAAATAAACAATGTTGAATATTTGAAAGCTATTTTTAATTCTAAACATCTTTTCTTTATAACAATTTTCGATATTGTCAAAAAGAAAGGTACTTTACTCTAGACCAAAAATCACATTTTTTGGCAAACCTCGTATATGACTGAAAAAATTTAACATCTGATGGTTGCATTTTAGGTTTTGGACCATGCAGAACTTTTTATGAAGAATAACTTTTTTTCGTAAAATTAATAATAAAGAAGTTTCCCATATGCCGCCAACTTACGTGGACACACTGTATATGCATATACATTCACTGTCTTGTGTTGTTAGCTTAAATGAATACAATATACTTAATGGAAAATTAAAACCGTTGTACGTCATACCCTTTAAGTGACGTCAGATATCCACAGTGTTGCCAGCTTGTAACCAAAATATCCGAGTGAGGGAATTACGGTTTTTTTTTCATAAAAACAAGATAAAAATACGAAAATTTCCCATAGTTTATATATTTGTTTACTGCATAATACCTTTTACCATCAACTTTAGTAGATCTAACACTTCTTTTATTTTCGTCTTGCCAAGATCGACCAATGGTGCCATTCTGGAAAATCCATGTTTAATTCAAGAAAACGAATTGGTACATTGCTTGCATGCTTCTTTTTTTTTAACATATTCTTTCAAAAATACCAATCATTTGAAAGCTACATGGGAAAGTTCCATAAGCCCTCGCCTCGGTTCATTTTTTTCCCATCCGAAGCCTATTTCCTTTAAGAGGCTTCTTAAAGAGTTAAGACAACCATCAAACAGTTGTCTGTCTTTTAATTTCTTACTTAAAGTTGTCAAAGTTACATGTTGTTCTTAAAAAAGTTACAGCTTATGCATAACCAATGTAAAATATTAGTTTTTGAATAATACAACTTACTACTTGTTTTATACATTCCATAAATTGTGTCACGGATAAAACTTATATCCAATCTTGACACATTTACAACTTTTTTTAAATAAGAACGTTTTCTTCTAGGTGACTCCAATAATTTATTTTGCTTAACTGTTGTTGAAACTGCGCTTACAGTGGAGATATTCAAATTTAGGGCAGCTGCTACACGCTAAAAATTAGTAAATTGGAACTAAAATATGTAGACCTTAACACATTCTTTAAATTTACTTCTTTAACTGCTGTATGGGCCATTGTTGTTAAGTTCTTCCTGAAAATAGCTTATTAGAGAGGCTATAAGCTCTTTGTACCGGCTATTTAAATGCTTTGGCGTTTTTCACAAATAGTAAACCACGTAATCGACAGATATTTATGTGCACTTTTGTTGTTCTTAAAAGAACAGTTTTTTAATGCTATTTATGAAAAGATCTGGAGTTTTTGTTAAAAAATAGACGGCACGGCAATACAGAAGCACAAAACAATTAGGGTTAGTTTTCCACGAAACGTCAAACAAAGCCAACGAACGAGCTGGCGCCACCGCACCGTTTACAGTTGTGTTGCCAACTATCGGCCAATAAAATTCAAATTATATTAATTTTTACAAGCTTAAATGAACAAAATATTTGCTATAAGTGGGTTCGTATCAAAGAAGAATACTTTAAGTTTGTAGTCGCATAAAGTTTTAATACTTTTTGCCTAAACTTAATTTCCACGTGTTTTCTTTCGGACTGACAATAAAATTATCAGCTGATTGATGACGTACAATGGTTTTAAATCTGATTAAACTATAGAAAGAATGCGAGGACAAATTTAATGACGAATTTTGGGACATTTATACTTACCGTGTTCGAAAAATAGACGGAGATATTTTAGAGGGTGATTCCTTGTTAAAAAATATGAAAAAAAGTTTCTATAAACATGGGTCCGGAAATGCAGAGTTTTCAAGAGATACAGGATGTTAAATAAAAAAGAAATAAAAAATGAAATTATTTCGCAAAGAAAAAAATTACATGTATAATTCTTTTCTAAAAGAACTGACGCGCAAATGTCAAACGTCAAACCTCCATGCAGAAATGATTATTTGTTTTCCAAGGCACTTGTCATTTTTTTTAGTAAAAATTGATAAACCAATTTGTCCAGTGACATGCAATAAAACGGTTTTTATTTTTTTTCTCGAAAACGAACGACAGAATCGAGTAAATAATTTTTAAGACATTAATAATTTCGTTTTTTATTTTTTCTTTTTTAACATTCTGTATCTTGAAAACTCTGCATTTCCGGACCCATGTTTATGGAAACTTTTTTTTATATTGTTTAACAGGGAATCACCCTCTAAAATATCTCCGTCTTTTTTTCGAACACCCTGTATATGATACTCTTCTATCATACCAGTCTTGGTGGCTATACTTGGTCCAGCCAGTAAACCTGCAAGATGGCCGACATGTCATGTGACAACAGTCATATTTCAGCTATTTAATTTTTAGTAAGAATAATATTGGCAGCAATACAATGGCGAGCAGCTGTTTATGGTCAGAACCGGACTTAAAATTGTAATAAAATATGTTAATTTCCATAATAATGAAAACAATTTTTTTAAATATACAGGGTATTCCTTAATAACCTACTTAGTAAAATTTCGGGGTGACTTCTTATGATATTTTTAGGAGAGAAGTTTATCTGAACGTATGCCCGCAACGGCCACATTTTTTTGCTACTAGGTGTTTCTATTTTATACTATCTCTAAAAGTACTTAAGATTATTTTCAATTTTAGTATGTGTTAATAGGATATAAAACCACATACTTTATTTAGAGCTTCACCAAGTAGCTTGCAAACATGTATTCTGATAATTTTTTATAAAACAAGTGGTGCACTGCTGTCATTTTTTCGTATGCGTATTTTTTCTGTCATTAGGTGAAATAGCATGCACTTTGAGTCAACATTTTTTTTCAGTTTATTTATTTATTTATTGTTACACAGATTTACAAAGTAAATATTAACATTGTCAAACTATTATTAAAATTTTAAAACTAGTCTATATAAATACATAACATAATAAATGAAAATGGAAAGAACATACACTTTAGTGTATGTTACATCAGACATACATAACACACATATGAGTCGCAAGATTCATGAAGGACCGAAATACTTATCAATGGAATAAAAACAATTACATGTAAGGTAGGATTTAATTTCACATTTGAATCTGTTTATATTTACTATTTTTTTGAACAGGAGCCAGTGATTAAAAACTTTTTGAATGCTCTAAGCCGAAAGCCAGGAATGTGAATACTGCTCCTGCAATCCCGTGTAAAGTAGGAGTGAAATTTGTCAACTGTCCTAAACTTGTCATGATGTTTATCATTGATTAAATTATTGGAATTTCTGTCTTGTAAGAAAAGTAAACGTATAATTATTAATAATAATGTCTAAAATCCTTACCGGCAACGCAATAGTACGATGGGAATAGCTCTGAAAAGAACTGTTTTTAGTATTAAATGAAGTTTCAAGGCACAAAAATGGATAAAAACGAATTAAAATGACAAATCAAAACACCAAAACAATGTTAATGTTGACTAAAACCTGAAACAATAACACTTGAATACTACTTTATAATTATATCTTTGTCTAGCACGTTTAATTCCATTAAAGACGTATTTCGACGCCCAAAGCCGGTGTATCGCTTTACATGGCAATGTGGATTCAATTAATAGTACGGGAAAGTAAAACAAGAAAATTTGCAGAACTGAATTCTTGCTTTTATATTTTACATGTCCTGTAATATATCTAAAAAATGTTTTTGTGTGTGTGTGTTTATGCAGTGGCGCAACCAGAAAATAAGTTCAGGGGGGGCTAAAAGAAAAAAAGCGGCGCAGGCGAAAAATTTTTGGGTGCCACGCCCTCTTTTTAATGATGATGCTTGGTTTTTAAGTAAGAAAAATAAAAAACACAACAGAAAATCACGAAAACAATTTCAATTTCAATTTCAATTTTTGTGTAATTTTACCTATCTTAAGTAGTGATGAGTCTGTTTTTCTTGTAAAAGGTAGTTAGACGACCCGAGCTAAGGTCGCTCGGGGGGGGGGGGGGCTGCAGCCCGGTAGCCCCCCCCCCTTGGTTGCGCCACTGTGTATATGTGTATATGACTTTTTTGGCACTGGTTTAAACCAACTGGCCAGCTTTGATAAATGTTTTTAGAGGAGAGAAATGCAAAAAAAAATTTTGACGGTTACTTAAAAATTGAAAGCTCATAAAAATATAAATATGGAGAAAGAGTTGTTTTGACTTGCATTATCTCAGCGAACAATCATAAACATGGAGGTCGGTATGAGCGTTTTTAAAAACGAAGTTTTTCGTAGTGGGTAAGCGTTTATCCTAAAAATTAATTAAAATTTATTGATTTGCCCGTACTATTACAACTATAGCAGCGAAGAAGCAAAGCCTGACCTGGCCTGTGATCGTATAATGGTTCGTGTTAGTTAGCACCGGTGTGTGTCTCTCTCTTGCATGTATTTAACTCAACACGAGGAAACATGATAGATATACGATCTAGGTACCTAATAAAAGTTGCTTTTGTTTATGTTTGGAATTTAATTTTAATAATTTCTGGTGTGAAATCCTAGTAACTTTTTATCTTCGCTTAAACGTGATTTGAGAGCACTGACATGATTTGCCCGTCGCCATAGTGCAGGTTTACTAGCCGAAAATACAATAAATGAGCAATGCTCGAGGCCAAGAAACAAACAAAAAAAATAAAATTTTTTATAATTTCTAGGTGCTTTTAAAGTTTGACAAAATGCAACAAAATGCGCTTGTTGATTGCACTCGTCGTGACAGATTTAATTTCATGTGGGTCTAGATCTTGATTACTTGCGTACCCTATGTAGCAACTCGTCTCTTCAATTAATGGTCTAAGATCGGGTGATTTCACAGGCTAATTCCGATTACAATAGTCATATATGTATTAGTACTATATGGCTATTACCCTGAATATCTTGAGGCAACAACAGAGATAGAAGATCCAGGGTCATTTCGACTTGTGCGCATGCGCCGTAAGGGTATTGCCAAATGTACTTTTATTTCTTTAGAACAGGACAGAAGAGTGATCCTTAGAAAATTAGAGCAATGATAAAATTACCAAAAATCTTGCTAAGAAATTGTAAAATAAGCATCAAGTCTGTACTTCCAAGTGCTTTCAAATTATTTGTTTCCATTTCTAAACTAAAACGCGTTAAATAACAATTTCATATTACTGGAAGGTGACAACGTGCCAACGTCTCAATTTTACGCGACATAACCTCGAAATCTTTAGTAAATGTTATTTTTATTTGACAGTTCGCTTCATCTAGTTGATTTGGTATTATTAACGGCTTTTGTGTACTGTTTATCTTTACTTTTCTGCAAATTTTGATTGTGTGTGTGAAGTGTGATAATTTTGTGACGATGCCGAGGCAAAACAGAATATTTTACATTATTTTAAACAGGCGTAAAAACTTAAAACAAAGATTTATCGTTCTACAGGTACGTACCTAGACCGGATGTTTCTTCCTTTTAACTTACCTACGTTAATTTCGTGAGGGAACAATAACTAGGTAGTCCATTTCCTAAAGATTATTTTCCTTTGCTGCTGTTGATATACTTAGGTAGTTAGGTACCTACCTATCTATATTACCGAAAATTGCATGTACTTCAAAGAATCCTACAAAAACCTAGTTTTTACTTGTTAAACTCTAAGAATAATTGTAAAATATCTAATAGAAGTTTTATTAATATGTTCACCTGCGTTCTTTTTCTTTTCTGAATCGAAATAATATACAAAATCTTAAACAAATCAAGAACTTTAATGTTTGTTTACAAATTTCGGTCCAGTTGTCAAAGTCAAATGTGATAACCTCATTTTTTTTCCGCTAAAACAAACGGCTATTTTCTTTTTCTCGCGCATGCGCACTGCGCGAAATGACCCTGACGGAACAAGGAACCTCGGCTTCACTACGTTTACATTGGTTAAATGGGCAAGGCGCCATATAGTACTAATACATATATGACAATAGTAACACATGATAGAAATAAAAAAAAAAAGAAAAATGGCATACTAACTAAAAACCGAATGGGAATAACGTTCTCAACTAATTATTTGAACAAACTTGAATAGTTAGGTGTATTAATAGGTAAAGAATTAGAAGTACTCTTGGAGGGTAACCTATAGGTGAAAGGTAACGGCGAATGAAAATTAGAACTATTAATTTTTGAAGTTTTCATTTTTAAGAAAATTGAATTATTTTCATTGTCATTCCATAATACAGAATTAAAAAGAACCAAATATAAATTTAAACCAAATGGGAGACTAGTCCACCTTCTTAAACAGGTCCATATTCTTCATTTAACAGAATAGAAAACATTGGTGAGCACTAGTATTTAGGCAGTATACCGTTTTTTGTCAATTTTGCGAATTTTTAAAAACTTTTACCAGTGGCGTCCGCTTTGTATTTTGATATTTTTAAGGAAAGAAATGATACGCCACTGTTTTCTTTTCAAAATTGCGCTTTATCATTTAGCAAGAATGGCCCTTAAGACTTTTCTTCGTGAGACCAACGGTTTTCGATTAAAAAATAAATGACTATCGCTACCCTCATATCAGAGTTTGATAAAATTGCATTTATCTCCTAAACAAAAGCGATATCAAAAAATTACCAAAAAGTACTTCGCATTAGACATTAAACTGCCAACAGAACTGCATTATCAAAAGAGAAATCGCCAGTGGCGTACATATTTCTTGCTCCGCGTAAAAATTGTAGCACTCTGTATCTCAAAAATAAAGCGGTTGCGGACCTATGTTGATAGTTACTGTTTGTCTTATTTTTGGGTAAAGGATCACCACACGAGCGATGCCACATGTTTTTTGAAACACCCTGTATAAGGATAGACTTTTATGTTAAAAATACAAAAAGAAACTAAGATTTCTCGCCAAAGATATGAGTAAGTTTATTAAAAGTTTTTATTTTATAACCACATTAAAAACTTATAAACTGAAGCTCTTTTTGCTACGTGTACTCTAGATATTTACAACTTTATACAACCCCATAAAACTTCCGGGCTGATATTTAGGCGGCAGAATATTCTGCTAACTAAAACATTCATTTTTGGCAAAGAAAATATGTCGAAAATGCCTGGATAAAACTTATTCGAGCTACTAAAAGCTGCTTCAACTTTATTTATTTACAAAAAAATGTTTCGTAGAAATAAAGTTTATGTTAAAGAGTGTATCCGAAAGCTCCGTAATAAAATTAATAGATGTTGGGTTTACTGTCGGCGCTCTTTTATTAATTTATAACCACGACACAACTCGCAAACAATTCATTTTAATGTATCCCAGAAAAAGTTTCCGCAAAATTTTAAAATGAGAAGAAAATACGATTTAATGCAGCATCATTTATATTTTTACGGTTTTGCAGCCACTGATAGTTGGTGAAGTTTTATTACCTGGTTTTATTATTTGCTCCAAACAACTTATTATTTGAATATCATTTATTTACACAATAATTTATACTACGGTCTCAAAATAATTGGCAAAACTATTCATTCAACCATTAAAGGTGTGCGGCGAAAATAATTAACATTGATTCGCCCACTTTTAAGTTAAATAAAAGCAATCCAAACCGCTTGGGAAGATTGTGCATAAATAGGTCATTAAATGTTGCCAAGTTTTAATAGATTTCACTGAAATTTCCATACGATTTACCGAAATCGGCATGTCATTAAGGGCCTTTTTACCCTACGGTACCTGATTTACTTAATTTGGCAACGCAGGTAGGAAAATCCCATGTCTAAAGGCGCTCGCACACCCTTCTTATCGCCCTTAATCAACGGTCAGTGTCGTAGACAAGTTTCAATCAAGAGGATATTAGCAATTCAGTTTTATTATTTTGGTGTTATTTTGGTGGTTATTCAAAACAGCAAATGCAGGCGAGTTCTTCAAGTGATAGTAACCAACAAGTTAAAAAACGACGTCATTTAAAACCTGGGGAGCGTACGATGGTAAAAAATGTGTATGAGGGAATTCTAAGTACACACAGTGGAATATCATTCACTGATGCAGCAGAACTTTGTGCCACATTGACTAAGACATCTTGCCGTACTATAGAACTATCAAGGACAATAGGAATGCTAAAGTGTCCGATCAGAAGGAAACAAGAGGACGGAAAAAGATTTTTATTGATCAGCAAACAAAGTTAGCTATTCGTCGGAAAGTGCATGCATTTTTTTTCGAAATGAAGTTCCGAATTTAAAAAAAAATTCTGCCGAAATTGAAAGGGATGAAAATATGCAAAAAATTTCAAGAAAAGTTCTAATGCGTACACTGCGAGAAGTGAATTTTCGATTCTTAAAACGAAATCGCAAAAGTCTTTTGGTGAAAAAGGAAGAAATCGTAATGTGGCGTAGAAGAAATACAACAATATCGCTGTGCAGGGAAAATAATTTACTTTACGGACGAGACATGGTTAAATGAAGGACATACTGTGAATTACATTTGATACACAAGATCTCAACATTAAAGTTGCACGTATCGCTTTTATCAATGGACTGTCCACTGGATTGAAAGCTCCATCGGGAGTGATTCTGGTTTTCTTGAAGGTGGGTTAAACGTGTTTGAATCTCGTAAAACCGGTGATTATCATGAGGATATGAACTCGGGAGTTTTTGAAGATTGATTTATACCCATCTTACCACAGCCGTCGGGTGAAAGCTTTGCCAACTTCTGCGTGGCGAAAAGGACAGATTGTTGACTGACTCGAAGAAAAAGATATTGCATTTGGCGAAAAAATGCTAAAAGTGCAGTTGCTCGATCTTGCAAGACTTCACAAAAAAAAATATACAAAATATGTAGTGGATGAAATGGCTCTAGTTATTTTATAAATTGTGACCGATATACTACAAAAACGCCTATTGAAATACATCTCCAGTGGCGCAACCAGAAAATAAGCTCGGGAGGAGGCGAAACAAAAATAGCGGCGCAGGCGAAAAATTTTTGAGTGCCACGCCCTTTTTTCAATGAAATACAGAGAATCACAAAAACAGCCATTAGTAGGTTAGTTAGGTAGTGACGAGTTAACATTTCTTGTAAACAGGTAGTTAGACGACCCTATGCTCGGTCGGGGGGGGGGGGGGGGCTGCAGCCTGGCAGCCCCCCTCTGGTTGCGCCACTGTGCACCTCTAATGTTTCATCTGCAGTTTCGTTGCAATGGATACAACAAACGAGCATGTCGTATTTTTTATTATTTCAAAGTTTACATTGGCAGCTTATAATTGGAACAAACTGATGTTTTACTATCAATTAGAAATTAGAAGAGAGAGAATACCCCCTTGCGGGCTCTCCCCTGTCACTCACGCTATCAAAGTCTCGCCAAGCAGCTTCGTATATACAATTCTGTCTGGAAGCATACCTTCTATCCACCTGCAGCAAGTTTCCGCCAGTTCGATGGCACTGGTTGCTCTAGTGCTCTGTTTCCCAAACTTATCTAAAGCTCGACTCCTTTTTGTTAAAAAGTTTGTTCGTGACCCCCTATCTCCCTCTGTCTCACCAGTAACTAGTAGTTCTTTTGCCAGACTACCATTTACAATAAAAATAAATGGTAAAAACTCGACTGCACATTGTAGGTACATCGCAATATCTTTGTTTGTGCCTACATCGCGATACTTTTCCACGATATTCACGAAAGCGCTACGCGCTACCTCACTACTAGATGGCACTCTGGTACGTTCTCGTAGCCTCGGTTTGGCTTTATATAAGCAGCGAAGTGCCATTAGAGTAATGAGACTTCAGTTCCAAACAGCTGTGTATGTGAGTTACGTTTCTCATCTATGATGCCATCAAAACAAAAGTGAGAAATTGCCTCGTACTTGAAAACGATATAATTATGTGTGTCTTAAATACGTAGCCTAGATTTGAAAGATTAGAAAGAAAGGTTTTAAAAAAATAGGCGCATTAAAATATTTTATTTTACTTTCCTTTTTTATTTTTACAGGCTTAATAATATTCAGTTTTATGTTTTATTTGATAACTAATTGTTTATTTTTATTTACTATATTAAAATAAAAAAAAAACAACAATATTTAACAAGGTGTTTTTATCTTATTTTGGAGGAAACTCCCGAGCACCCCTAGTACCTCAACACGACCCCCCCCCCCCAGGGGGTCGCGACCCACACTCTGGGAGTCTCTGCTCTAGTGATTAATGCGAAGAATGTGTTGTCAAATGTTCATTCTATGTCTCTATGATCAGAAAAGCTCTCAGTATAATTTCAAAGGAGATGAGGCTACATGATACTACCTGACCTGAAAGTATCGACTTTAATAAGGGGAAGTGGCGCTGCTTCTTGTTAGTGACATTTACATGGATGGATTCGTTTCTTCCTCACTTGTTCTTTCCATCAAAGTTTAGTGTAAGCAGATTTTTCGATGCTGAAGCTTTTATGAACAGAACAAAGTTTTCTCTTCAAAGATTATTTAAGAATAAATTTGAAGTTTGCTCCTGTAATTTAAAATTAAATTTTAAAAGTGTCGTCGCAAAGTTTGTAAATTTTATATTGTTCACAAGAACGTCTTTTGTTAAGTTTTAAAACGTGGTTTGCAGGTTATAATTAGATTTAATTCATTTTTTTTTTGGATTGTTGGATAACTCACTTCGTAGTTATTTAATTTAATATTATATGTATAACTCAAAAGGTAAAATAGGTAAAAATTTTAAGTATTTAGGATTAATTCTTGGTAGTGATTTAAATTTTAATGAAACATTAATCAAATCATAAGTAAATTAAATAGGTTTTGTAACATGTTTAGAAGAATTCCCTATTATTTAAATACACATACAAAAAAAGTATTGTCTTATAGTTATATACATAGCAATTTAACTTATTTAGCATCTATATGGGGAGAAACTGAAAAATATGATTTAGAGAAATTGCAAAGATGTCAAAATAAAACTATTAAAGTATGAAATAATTATCCATATTATTATGATACAAATACTGAACTCATTTATAATAAAACAAAATACTTCAATATTAACGGAATAATTTTATACCAAAACATATACAGTGTGTTCACGGATAGAGTTCGGAAGAGGAAAAACTTTTTTATTTGTGGGTTTAGAAGAAAAAGTTATTCTTTATAAAAACGTCTGCTTGTGTTGAAACTACAATTTAGAATACCAAATTTACGATTAGTATATAGGGTACATCAAAAATAGCATTTTTAATGATTTTGATTTCGATTTTTTTTTGAAATTATATAAAAATATTTTCAAAACCGTGATTTATTACACCAATTGTGCAAAAAAGTCTAATAAACATTTTTCTCAAAGTGGTTAATTTCATCATTTAAACGAAATCCAAAAAACTAAAAATGTTGTTTGTGACTAACCATGTTTTAAAACGTTTTTTTTTTGTAGACTTAGAAGAAAAAGTCACTCTTTATAAAAACGTCTGCTTGTGTTGAAACTACAATTTCGAATACCAAATTTACGATTACTATACAGGGTTAGCCAGAAACAACATTTTTAGTTTTTTGGATTTTGTTTAAAATAAATTTACGTAAACTTTTGTTGCTCTCCTACTTAGAATATAATTTTATATCTGGCCGAATAACGATTTTGTTGTAAGAAAACTATTTCTTATTTGTATTTTTATTATTACATGTCATAGGTATTTCTTCATTTTATTTAATCATAAATTATAAAATATTAAAATAAATAACGTTCTATTCGAACGTGGTTCGGTGGACGGAACGGAGTTCAGCGCATAGTTCAACTCGATATCTGAATTCCCGATAACAATTCCTAATTTGCTGTATTGGGATATTTGCAATGACTTCTCTTATTTTTTCTTTCAAGCGATCTAAGTTATTATTGAGATTCGTTTTATACACATGTTGCTTCAGATATCCCCACAAATAAAAATCGATAATTGTGAGATCGGGACTCCTTCCCAAACTGATGATTTAGCCAATCACGAACAATTATCGTGGAATGAGCGGGACAGCCGTCTTGTTCTAAATGTAATTTTATTCGATCAGCTAAAGGTATATCTTTCAAATGATCATAAAAATAAGTGTTCAGAAGATGCAAATAAGTGTGTTGATTTAAATTGTTTTCAATAAAATATGGTCCAATGATTCCATTGTAAGTAATAGCACACCACACGTTAACTTTTTGTGAATACTGTCTTCTAGAGCGGATACGAAAATTAGGATTGTCGCGGCTCCAATAGCGACAGTTTTACGAACTAACTACCCCGTTTGTGGTAAACGTTGCCTCGTCCGAGAAAATAATATTATTAACAAAACTTCTTTGTCTAAGGATATGTTTCCCTATCAACAAACAAAAATCCAAACACTTCATGTTGTCATTTTCTTCCAGAAAATGATTGAATTTAGGTTTGTACGGACGAATTTTATTGAATTTTAATATTTTTTCTACTAGAGATTTACTCACATTACCAATTTGAGAACTTTTTTTTCTCCCTTTTTTTATTTAAAACACTACCAGTTCTCATGAATACTAATCGTAAATTTGGTATTCGAAATTGGAGTTTCAACACAAGCAGACGTTTTTATAAAGAATCACTTTTTCTTCTAAACCCACAAATAAAAAAGTTTTTCCTCTTCCGAACTCTATCCGTGGACACACTGTATATTAGGGTGGAGCGAAAAATTTTTTTTTTAATTTCGAAATGCCTATATACGGAATCGTTGCCTTTGGTCAGACGTATTACCTGTGCAAAATCTCATCCAAATCGTACATGTGCCAAGTCCGGACTATATTATTTCCACAGGAAAAATTCGCCTAGACTCGTGCCTCGGGTCCTCAGCAACAGCAAATTGCTTCTTGCTTCAGTTTAACAGTAACAGTGTCTCAGTGCATGTGTACCGTTAGCGTTGTTTTTCATCAGAAAGTTTATCTTATATTATTGTGACAAAATATGCCGCTGACGCGTTTAGACTCGTTCTGTCCGGTGTTTGGTGATCCAAAAACTTTTAAAGACAATATGCTTCCAACCTACGCAGAAATAATTAGACATTATTTATTAATTCGACAAACACTTTTAAATAAAAATAAACAAGAACCGAGTTTGGGTGATGTGTGTTTGCCATTGATAAAGGAGTTAAAAACATTGTGGGAAAAAAGTTCAATTTCCGTAGTATCTGATCAACAAATTTTACACAAAATCAGGGAGTATCACAAAAAATATCGCGATATTAAAAAACCAATAAAAAAGGATGGCAAGCTAAATATGTCAAAAAAAGTTATTCAGTTTAGAGAATTTGGTGAGAAAAATTTATTTGATATTTCACTGTGTAAATGTAAAGACTTTACAAAGTGTGCTTGCAAAATTAAAGTACCCATAGATGAAAGGAGTTTTTTAACTGACCAGAGAACTTCAAGAAAAATGGTAATTGGCAAAATTGATGTAAGAGCAACTAAAATTCTTGAGAAAAGATTGGAGCGTAAAGATAAATGTAATAAAAGAACAGAAAAAAATCCCAAAGAAGACGCTAAAATTTGCCAAGTAACATTGAGTGCTTTGGAAGACAGCTCCCCTCGGAGCTCAAGTGTCTCCTCCAATGAGAGTATCGAGCTTTCATTTCCCAAAAGTGACGATATTATAACACAACCTTCCACTTCTCAGATGAGAACAAAGCTTCCTTCTTTAGCACAGGCTTGTGACCGAACGGGAGTCTCGGACAGATCCGCTGCAATTCTGGTGAATGCTGCCCTGAAAGACATGGGAATAATAACAAAGGAAGAATCATCTAATATAATAGACCGAAGTAAAATTAGGAAAGAAAGAGTACAAGCGCGCAGAAATTTAAAAAAGAAACACGAAGAAGAAATAACCTCTGTCTACGGAATATATTTTGATGGGAGGAAAGATAGAACCTTGGTTCAAGTACGGGAAGGAGATATTCTTTCAAGAAAGATAATCACAGAAGAACATATCGTATTGGTTTCAGAGCCGGGTTCCGTCTACCTCGGTCATATAACTCCTTCTTCTGGAAGTGCCCAAAATATTAAAGGAGCTTGTTAGAGTTCCTGGACACATATGTAGATATTTCTGGAGTGCAAGCAATGGGATGTGATGGTACAGCGGTAAATACAGGTCAAAAAAATGGAATACTAAGACAATTTGAACTTTCTTTAGCGCGTCCTCTTCAGTGGTTGGTTTGTTTGATGCACACAAATGAACTGCCATTGCGACATCTGTTGCAGCATTTAGATGGAAAAACTACTGGACCAAAAGGTTATTGCGGAGAAATTGGGAAAAATCTAGAAAACTGCGAAAAACGACCTGTTGTTGAGTTTAGAAAAATAGATGTTAGTTTTCCTGAAATTGAACTCAGCGTCCTAAGTACAGATCAACAATATCTTTATAGTATCTGCAATGGAATTGCTACAGGCACGATCTCGCCAAGCCTGGCACAACGAGAACCAGGCAAAATGGCACATTCAAGATGGTTAACAACAGCCAATAGGATCTTAAGATTATATATTTCTACAGAAAATCCATCATACAATTTGAATATACTAACTGAATACGTTATGAAAGTTTATGCGCCAACTTGGTTTGAAATAAAAATTTGTCCTTCATGTCGACACGGTAGTTCCCATTTTTTTGGCATAATAAAGAAAAGTAGATTTTTGCCTGAAGAGCTTAAGAAGGTGGTAGATCCAGTACTTCAAAGAAATGGGTACTTTGGTCACCCTGAAAACTTGTTATTAGCAATGATAAGCGACGATAGGAAATATATTAGAGAATTGGGTCTTCGGAGGATACTAAAATGTAGACAAGTAAAATATAATGATAACGAAGTTCGTCAATTTATTATTCCCAGTTTCAATTTTAATGCAGATGATTACTTTGAACTAGTTAACTGGCAGTCATTAACCATTACAGAGCCTCCGCTGACAGTGAAAATTTCAGATAACGAGCTCCAGGAAATGATTTCCGATGTTCCCGCTGAAATCGAAATTTTAAAATTTCCTTGTCATTCTCAAGCCGTGGAACGCTGTGTCAAATTAGTTACAGAAGCCTCAGCGGCAGTGTGTGGCTATGAAGCAAGAGACGGATTTATAAGATCAATAATTGCGTCCAGAGTCTCACTACCAAAATTTGAGACGAAAGATCAGTATCGCCAGGTTTTTGAACATAATTAAACATAAGAAATAAATAAAAAGGGTGGGTGGGCGGTGGAACTCAAGTTGCAGCCACCTCCACGTGATGAGTTCTGGGTTATTTTCATCAAGAAAACAAGCCCTTGGGTTCTTTATGGAAATAAGCGAAGTGCTGCATTGGTGGATATAATCCAATTTTTTTTTCAAAATTGTATGTCAAATTGGCAGCCAAAGAAAGGGTCACAGCATACCAAGTTTTTGCACAGTAGTTTACATTTATAAGAGGCAACTATTGCATATATAGGACAACCGATTGATTGCAAAAAAATAATTTCGGCCATTTTCGCTCCACCCTACTGTATATATAATATACAAAATTGTAAACAATATTATTTTGACAAACATTAGCTTCATTAATACAACAGATATACACAATTATTATAATCGTTATAAAATTATTTTTTTTTTTAATTCTACGAGCACGACAAGGAGTAAAAGTGCTATAACTCATAATTGATTAATTTAATACATTTCAAAATTCCTCAAAGTTGAAAGGCAATAAAAAATGAAGTAACATTTAACAAACATCTAAAAGCATATATACTGGGTGTTTCCTAACTACGGTACGAAACTTCAGAGGGTGATACGTAAGGTCATTTTAAGAAAAAAAGTTCCTATGCACATTTGTCGGGAACTGCTTCGTTTCTGAGATACAGGGCGTTGAAGTTTAAAAAAAAAACGGTCATAAATATCCTTAAACCGATTTGGTTCAGTTATTTGAAGTGATAAGGCGCTTATTTCGCCCTAACTAGATTGAAATTATTAGGTCCAGTGGCGTCTCAGTGGGCACCACAGCCAATTATTATTGAGAAGAAAAAATACGCCACTGCCTTTTTTTTAGTTTTTTCATTTGTTCAGATTAAGCAACTACAAATACAACTTTTTCGTCTCTTGTGTTTTTTTCATATGTGGCTTCGTTTGCGAGAAAAATAATAAAAATCACTTTAACTCATTCTAAAAGCTGTCCATGGACAACATAAAATAAGAACCAAAAATAAAGAATAAACAATTTCGACCTTACCCTTACAGTAAAGGAGCAAAATGTGCACCTTCTGATAAAATGCACGACTGGTTTCAATAGGTTTACTTTTATTATCACATTTTTGGCTTACCACATCTGCTATTTATAACAAATTATTGCCAAGGCCAAATGAAGTAAACCTACCTACCTACCTGCTTTGGAGAGCAGCTGACAGTGATAGTATTGTCATATTATCTGTAGTAATATATTAAGGGATAGGGAAATTATCAAAAATCATTCCGAAGATTCTTTGCCGTGGAAATCGCTCGAGGGCTTGCCCGAGAGCGATTTCCTAATGGCAAAAAATCTGAGAATGATTTTCTGATTATTTCCCAATCCCGAAATGTATTTTGAAGATTATTTACCAAATAACAAACTAACGATTTCTGACGGGTGAGATTTTCACTTTTGACAAGGGTGATTTTCACCGGAGAGCGGGAGATTATCGCTGGATTTCTGACGGGTGAGATTTTCACTTTTGACAAGGGTGATTTTCACCGGAGAGCGGGAGATTATCGCTGAATAATCAGGTGAAAATCAACCCGCTTTTATAATGGCTGAGGTAAATAATCAGTAAAATTCAGAGTTGTCAATTAGCAGTGATTCCATCATGAACAATTTTACTAACGCTGAAATAGCTGGCATGCACTTTATTTATGGATTAGCAAATGGAAATGCGGAAGAAGCACGGAAAATTTACCAGGACAGATATCCTAACAGAGTAATCCCATGTGCTAAAGCATTTAGAACGCTACATGCAAGATTATGTGAAACTGGGAGTTTTAATAAAAATACAGGTGGTGGAAGATCAGAAACTGTAACAACGCCTAAACTAGAAAACTAGATGCGATAGAAGAAGATCCTTCAAATAGTAACAGGAAGATTGCACTGCAGCTTGAAGTCAGCCCAAAAACCGTTAGGAAAGTTCTAAAAAGAAACCTCCTGCACCCATATCACATACAGCGGGTCCAAGCTCTACTGCCTCGGGATTTTCACCCGAGATTAATGTTTTGCAGGTGGTTGATTCATAGGATGGCACACAATAATAAGTTTTTACCAAATACTTTAGTTACGGAAGAGGCAAATTTTTCACGAGATGCTTTTATGAACTTTCACAAAGACCATTTTTGGGCCGACGAAAATCCCCACGTTATTAGAGAAAATCATTTTTAGCAACAATTTTCGCTCAACGTTTAGGTAGGAATTATTGGTGACTACCTAATTGGCCCATTTTTTTTACCGCCAAGATTAACAGGTGAATCCTGCACGAACTTTTTGCGACATCATTTACCCATTTTGTTAGAAGAAGTACCCCTACATGTAAAGGTCAACATGTGGTTTATGCACGACGGGGCTCCAGCTCATTTTAGTGTTCTTGCTCATCAGCATCTCGACATCACCTACCCTAATCGCTGGTTTGGACGTGCAGGACCTCAAAATTGGCCAGCTCGCAGTCCTGATATTAATCCTCTAGATTTCTTTTTATGGGGTCATCTAAAGACTCTTGTTTATAAAACTCCTGTACTAGATGTGAATGACTTGAGAAATCGGATAATTGTCAATTGCAATGTCATAAGGAATACTCCAGGTGTTTTTGAACGTGTCAGACAGTCAATGACAAATCGATTGCAGTCGTGCATTTTATCAGAAGGTGGACATTTTTCTTATTTACTGAAAGGTCGAAATTGTTTATTTTTTATTTTTGGTTGTTATTTTATGTTGTCCATGGATAGCTTTTAGAATGAGTTAAAGTGATTTTTATTTTTTTTGTCACAAACGAAGCCAGATATTAAAAAAACATAGGAGACCAAAAAGTTGTATTTGTAGTTGCTTAATCTGAACAAATAAAAAAACTTAAAAAAAGGCAGTGGCGTACTTTTTCTTCTCAATAATAATTGGCTGTGGTGCCAACTGAGACGCCACTGGACCTAATAATTTCAATCTAGTTAGAGCTAAATAAGCGCCTTATTACTTCAAATAACTGAACCAAATTTCAACCAGATCGGTTTAAGGATATTTATGGCCGTTTTTTCTTAAACTTCAACGCCCGTATCTCAGAATTCAGAAATAATTTCAATAACCGCCGTAATAACTATTACCGAGGCCGGGGTCAGCAAAGTTTTGATAGGGGATACCGAGGGCAGAGATCGCGCGGATACCCACCGGGGCGAAGAAATTTTCAGAGTAACAATAGAAGTGATTCGATTCGATATTGTGAAACGGAAGAAGATTCGGAAAACCAATCGAGCCCCCAGCAGGCTTGGTTGGGGGAAATCTGAATAACATTTATACATTTAATATGACATTTTCAAATTTTGTATCTCTTTACGTAGAAATGACAGGTTCTAAAACACGTTTCTCGTTGATACGGGAGCGGATATATTAATTTTTAAAAGAACAAACATACACTCAGACACCATTGTCAATATATCAAATCCTTGTAAAATCAAAGGAGTCACTGAAGGGCTAGTAAATTCTTTAGGTGTCATTAGCACCAATATTACATTTAATAAATATGACATATTGCACGACTTTCACATAGTCGATCAACATTTTCCTATCCCAGCCGATGGCATTTTGGGCAGAGAATAAACGAACGTCCTAGAAAACAGGTGTAGTTTTTACGAACCACTTTGCATGGCGATCCTGCCAGGATTATTATTGTTTTGTAATATTTAAATAAATGGAACAATTACTTTCTCTACAGAAGCAACGCCGGACATATGTTAATAGGAACTTTTTTTCTTAAAACGACTTTACGTATCACCTCCGAAGTTTCGTACTATACTTAGGAAACATCCTGTATTGAAGAAAAAAATAATAATAATGAATAAAAATGCAAATAAATAGGGATTATAAATATGATTATATTTTATAATAAGGAATTCGATATAAAATCTTTGTATTTTCAAAGGATTCTAAAAATAAATATCTTTTACCATAAATAGCACACATTCTTCTGGCAAATATGTGCCAACTTCTAACGCTATAAATCGGAAAATCCAAATTTGTGGAAAACATGATCATAAGGCTTAAGCATCTTTCCTTCCAATATCACTCGGATAACCCGAAATAAAATAAAATATAATGCCTTTCTAGTCTTTTTTCCATCAAAATCAAAATTAATTTTATCCTCTTTTTCTTGTTCTTGTGACTTACTCTAGTTTACTAGAGTGCAGTACACCATTCGGGACTTACTGTATTTCCCCCTTTTTAAATATCTTTTATACCTCCTTTAGCCTTTTAAGATAATGATCTATTCCCCCCTGTTTATAAAAGATAATTGAATGTTTTTTTACAATTAAAAAGACGACAGTTCAGCAAAATTTCGTGAACCGTCCAGTTTAATTATGTTTTGCAAATGCTTATTTCGCTTTTTGCTTTAATATTTTGCTGTCGACGCGACGTTGTAAAGGACATTTGCAATTTTATTTTCAGCCCCATATGTCACTTCGGTCATTACCAACCGACCGTTTAACTAAATGAATGCTGTTTCTGCCCCTTTCTAACTGGTATACAATTTTAAAATTCATTTTCAAAAAAAGCGGGGCAGGCTCGTTGAGGAAGTTAATGAAACGATAGATATGTTGCAGAATATAATGTTTTATAAGTTGTGGTATCAGCATTTTTTAAAATTTGTACGGAGCGTTCTAAGTATACTAGTACAGTTTTGTTCATGGCTGTCTTTAATATCAATGCCGCGCGGAGTTCCTCAAGGGTCCATAGTGGTTTCCACTCTCTTTCTTCTCTGCATTAACGACCTTCTAAAAAAACTAAAAATCCAATATACCTAGGTTGTTTGGAAAACACGTTTTCTAATAATCAAAGTAATAAACATAATTTAATCTGTCAACGTCGCACCGACGTCTGCGAATCGGCAACGTTGCAATAAAAGAAAAACGCCGCCCTTGCTCAAGAGTCCTTCAGTTTTGTAGCGTAGCGACAAGATATTTTTTTTTCAATTTACTGGCAAAACCCCCAAATGTCTAGCCCTTGGTTAATAAACTAGTGTTTTATCCCGCAGTATTCTAATTCTCAGAAAACATCAAGTCTTCTGTAAACATAAAAACCTGCTATATTCTAAACTAAATAATATTCCATTCACGTCTACGAAAACCGTTAATCGGTAGCTTTGGAATAGGATTGCGGCTTCAAGAATATGTAAAAGTAAGTTCTGTGATGTTTTAACCGACAAACGGCAATATCATTTAATGCTTGAACAGGTTCTTGGGCGGACGCCACCTGTGTTTGTTGGTCAAGAGGGTCCACGTGACCAAAAGTGGTTGGTGGACCTCCCAGAGTAGAGCGCTGTAGCGCCATATAAACAAACCAGTGTCCTGTTAGAGTTCAACGTAAGCAGATGCTCCACGTGGCTAAAACAATAATAGCACGTGTTTTGATCTGACATGTGTGCCAGGCAAAGTGATTTTCTACTGTTAAAGTAAGTGGTGTTTTAGAGACGCGTACCCGGGTAACAAAGGTTACCATTCTTTTAATCGTACAGTAAAAGTATCGTGAATTTCGCAGTTAAATAGACGACATTCTTTGTGTTTGGTTAAGACGTGCACAAAGTGTTTTTCAGTTCGCGTAGATACGTGAATTATCCCGTTCTATACAGAACATGTCTTTCAAATAACCTATCAAATAACCTTTCAAGTTCTGATTCATTCTCTACGGTAAAAACAACAAAAAAACATAGCAAAATAAGTTGTGTTTAATTGGTCTAGCAAAAATAAAACGAACCAACCTTATAGTTCGGTATATTTAGGTTTTATTATTGCAATTCATTGGATAAAAACTTTTTTTTTTGCCATCTTTAGGGTACCATATAGGAAGCTTAAATCCAAGTTTTCGACCATCAACCCTTTGCAGATTGTCCGCCATCTTGAATTAAGGGGTGATTTCTTGTATCGCGAATAACAGTCGTATTTTTGATTTTATCAAGAAAACAGTAAACACCATTTTTCACGAGAAAAATGAGTTCTACAAATTAGTTTATTTGATGTTTTCTCGTATTTTGCTTATTTGTTGCTTAAAAATCGATTATAAAAATAAAAAGAGGGTTGAAAATTTTTTTAGATCGAATACCTTTTTTTATTTCGGTGCTATCGCAAAACTTTTCGGGCAAAAGTTGTAATTCACACGATCCTTTTTTGTCAAAAACTTTGTTTTGTAAGAGCAATTGTTTACTTACCGTAGCGTCTGAAAGTTGCGCGCTCCGTCACTCGGTAGTTGGCAGTGCTGGATTGCGAGCGCTGTGCCGTACTAAATTATTCTAAGTTTCGTTGATGGAATGGAGCTTAACATTTCTTCTCTTTCTTTTTTATTTTGTTGTTAAATTAAAAATAATTTTGACTATTTTTTATTTTGTATGATTTATATTGTAATTACCGTTTATTTGTTATTTTTATTTTCAATTTTTCCTGTTTTTAAATTTAACTTTGATTATTTTTTATTGGCATTTCAATTATTTACTATTGCTCAATATAATTTTATATGATTATTTATATGATTTATCTTGTTTGTTAAAAGAATAAATGAGAAATTCTCAAAAATGAAGAATGTGAACATTTTTACAGGAATTCGATAACAAAACTTATTTCCTAACATTGTAAAATTCATGTTACGAACCTCAAAATCATTAATTTATGAATATGCAAAAATATGATGAAATATCAAGATTCTCGATCAGTTTTAATTTATGTTGTTTATTTTTCAAAGTACCTTGTGACGTCAAATAATATAAAAAAAATCCAATTCTTTAATTTATGAATAAGCAATCTATAATGAAATTTCAAGGTTCTTGATCAGTTTGAGTTTCTTTTGTTTCAAAAACTTACAAAAATTCGTCTTTTTCCCCTTTATTTTTTATTTTTCCCAGTTAAAAATAATTTGATCTCACGTCAGATCTGACATAAAAGTAACATTGAAAACTGGCCATATTTGTGTGCAGCTGAAGTAGTGTTAGTATCTTGTGTGAGGTAAATGGTGTAAGTTTGTACTGAATATGTAGTTAAATTGAGTAATAATTTATTGTGTGAGGGTGTTATTAGTTTGAAAGTGTATCTGTCGTATGAATAATACAAGTCATCATTACGTTGTTTATTACCAATTTATTAATATTTCAGTTCACACGACAGGTAAAGTCTTATTCTTTTTCTTATCTGATGAACGAATTTTTTGTTTTTTTGGGTGAAGGACCTGCCAAAGTATTGTCTTCTTGTAAAGATGTACCGGCAATGTTGTTTGTGGTGCTCTCGTCTTCGTCCTCGGAATCCATGTCTATTGGCTGTGTCTTCGGAGCGTTGTTGCAGGTCTCTCCACAGCAATGCTGGCAAATAATCGTACATAGAAGACCAGCTTTCCGACAACTACAAGCTTTTTCGCAATTTTTAGTGCATTTACATGAAATAAGCTTGAGCAATGACTGTGGTGCAGGATCTTCATCGTTGACACGAGGCATTCAACCGAAAGAGAGAAAGAAAATTGTAGAGGATCGTGTGAGTTTCAACTTTTGCCCGAAAAGTTTTGCGATAGCATCGAAATAAAAAAAGATATTCGATCTAAAAAAATTTTCAACCCTCTTTTTATTTTTATAATCGATTTTTAAGCAACAAATAAGCAAAATACGGGAGAACATGAGATAAACTAATTTGTAGAACTCATTTTTCTCGTGAAAAATGGTATTTACTGTTTTCTTAATAAAATCAAAAATACGACTGTTATTCGCGATACAAGAAATCACCCCTTAATTCAAGATGGCGGACAACCTGCAAAGGGTTGATGGTCGAAAACTTGGATTTAAGCTTCCTATATGGTACCCTAAAGATGGGGAAAAAAAATTTTCTTACCCAATGAATTGCAATAATATCTATAGGAATCGGACTAAATATACTGGAGTAATACTGTGGGTGATACAATGTCTATGTGAGGCCAGGGCGAACCCCTGTCTAAAACATAGGTGTTAGGGTTTTCAAGGCTTGGAACCAAAAAGGTCTTCGGGACTACACCGGGACTTAGAATTGAGTCCCGGTTTAGTCCCGACAGAAGACATTTTATTATTTACAATAGAACTACTATGAAAACAACAAAAGAAATGCTTTAGACTGTTTCAATTTCAAAACTGATGGTGGTTTGATGAAAGAGGTCAAAATAAACCTCAGAAATGAATACAATTTCTCTCAATGTCGATATTTCGACTATTTATTTGGTCATCCTTCCCCACTGTTTAATTTCTTTGGTTAGCTTAAACTTACTCGTACAGAATACTGTGGATATATTATAGCATGAACTCTACATACAGTGATGGGCTAAAATATGGAACAAATTCATTTAAAAATCAGGTATTAATTTTTTGAAAAAACGCTCGGACACGTCGATTATAATTTTTTCTTCCCAATTTTTTGCCTCAAAAAGAAATTATACAGGGTGTGTCAAAAAGTAGATGTAGCAAAAATTTTTTGTATTTTAAATAGAACCCTATTTTTTTCAGTCGAATTTTGCATTCTACGTCAAATTCTGCGCATAATTCATGTAGAATACCCTATCCTTATCTCTAACGGTTTTAGGGAAAAATTACATCATAAAACAAAAATTATTTTATTAAGTGTTGAAAATGCCAACCATTAACTTCTTGACAATATGCCAATCTACTTAAAAACCCTTCTAAAACATTATTTACAGTATTTTCATTAATTTGCCTAATATCATATCTAATTTTAAATATTAAGTCTTCCAAATTTTGTGGTTTATCCTTATACACTTTTGATTTCAAATAACCCCAAAGAAAGAAATCCATTGGTGTAAGATCGGTAGATCTCGCAGGCCATTCTATGGGTCCTCTTCTACCTATCCATCGTTCGGGAAATACAGTATTCAAATACTCTCGTACTTGTCGAGCAAAATAAGGCGGAGCACCATCCTGCTGAAACCAAATAGACGCTTCTGGTAGATTAGGCTGATTCGGATTTGGAAAATCCGCTGCTAGTGTGGAAATTAATTCATTTTGAAGAAATTGTAAATACGACGGACCCTGTAAGATTTCCATCGAAGAAAAAAGGTCCAATAATTCTATTATTTAATATCCCTGCCCAAACATTTACTTTTTGTGGGTTTTGCGTGTGCTGTTCTCTGATCCAACGGGGATTATTTGTACTCCAATACCGAAAATTTTGTCTGTTTACCGAACGATTCAAACAAAACGTGGCTTCATCGCTAAAAAGTATGTTGCGATGAAAAAATATATTTAAGTTGCAAATTTCCATCATAGTTTCACAAAACTGTAGTCGGCGGTCGGGATCATCTTCGTTTAGCTCGTGCAGTAACCTAATTTTGTACGGATGGTACTTTTCTTGTTTCAATACCCGCAAAACAGAACGTCGGCTCACATCATTATTAAGGGCTACTTCAGTGGATGCACTATGGGGATTATCTTCAACTTCTAACAAAATGTTCAATTTTATGTTTTCACTAATTTTTGGACGACCTGGCCGTAGACGATCCTTTACATTCCCTGTTTCCCTGAATTTCTTCTCAATTTTACTCACTGTAGATCTTGTAATCGGTCGTTCTGGATACTTAGCGCTAAACAAGTTACAAACTTCTTCTTGATTTCTTGTTTTGTCTCCACATCCAATTAAAATTAAAATTTCGATTCTTTGAGTTTCATTTAAATGCACCGTGATCACCGTTTTTCAAAATTATACCTAAAATTATTTTTGATTGACATGACTTGCTATCGTAGTGACAATTCATTTAAATTTACCTGTTTACCTTTAAGTAGGTACATGTAACTTTTTTTAAAGAAAAAATTCGTTTTATGATGTAATTTTTCTCTAAAACCGTTAGAGATAAGGATAGGGTATGCTACATGAATTATGCGCAGAATTTGACGTAGAATTCAAAATTCGACTGAAAAAAAAAGGGTTCTATTTAAAATACAAAAAATTTTTGCTACATCTACTTTTTGACATACCCTATATAATTTTTTTTGAGGCAAAAAATTCGAAAGAAAAAATTATAATCGACGTGTCCGAGCGGTTTTTCAAAAAATTAATACCTGATTTTTAAATGAATTTGTTCCATATTTTAGCCCATCACTGTATACATTTGGCTGAGTATTAGTAAGACAAAATGAAAATCAACACGATATAGGTATACAAAATGGTACTTATCGGAGGGTTCTCCTGGAGGTGACCTCAAGGCCTACATAGGCATCCTCGGTGGAAGCATTATCGAATAAAATCGGGATACTGTAGTATGGTACGAGTACACCTTGTACATAAATTAATATAAATTATAGTAGACATTGTTTAGCAATAATAAGTAGAGACAGGAAATAATACTGCTGATGTGTGATATCGGTTCACCGGGCAACTTCTGAATATAGATATGTGTTAAAGTCAACAGCGTTTCAATTAGCCAATAATTACTATATTCACGTAGATGAGAAAGTAGAATCTTCACATGGCGACCCTGCCACAGCAAGATAAAAATAGATTATTAAAAGTACTACATGGCAGACAGAAGTAAAAATGGGCTCAAAAAATTCTAAAGAAGTTATAAGCGCCCAAACGGCGCCAATTATCAGGTGCAAAATGTCTTGTGGAAGATTTTATCTTAAGGTACGGTATTCCCCAAGAAGTTGCTACTGATCGAGGATCTGAATTTATATAATCAACCATGACCGAGGTTTGTATTCTTTTAAAAATTAAACAAATTTAATCCACTGTATATCATCACGAGAGTATAGGTGCTTTGGCAATATCACAAAGTGTTAGGCTCTTATCTTAGAAGTCATCTCATGACGCGGCTTGGAGTTCATGGATTTCATATTGGTGCTTTACGTACAACACGACTGTACATCTTATACTTTTGAACTCGTTTTCGGTAGAAAATGTCTCATTCCTAGTAACCTTAGCGATACCGTGGAACCTATAAATAACTTTGACAGTTACCCAATGAACTTAAGTTCAGAAATTATTTTAAAATATCCGGGGAGGTATAGTATTGTACGAGTACACCCTATACATAAATTAATATAAATTATAGTAGGCGTTGTTTAGCAATAATAAGTAGGTTACAACGAGACAGGAAATAATACTGCTGATGTGGGACATCGGTTCACCGGGCAACTTTTAAACTGTTGTAATTGAATATAGATATGTCTTAAAGTCAACAGCGTTTCAATTAGCCAATAATTACTATATTCACGGAGATAAGAAAGTAAAATCTTTACAATACCACAGGCGTCAACTCCTTACTTGATCAGTTAACTTTGGTGTGGTATTTTAAATAAGTTTTAAGAAGGTTTCGACTACTTCCGACAAGAAAAGTCCGAAAGATCGAAAAAGTCCGAATTATCAGAATTGATCTTGTAGGGTCAACTGGAATCTACACTTTTAGGCTATAATGCTTGTGTTAGAATCCCATCTGGTTCCTTAGCCTAACATACAAAAACGCATGGAATACGCCGAGGCAGAAAATAAGACCAAAACGATGACAACCGTGAAAACTGTCGAAAACAGCCAGAAACAAAAACCCTAAAAATGACAAAAAAGAAAGTTACCCACTAAATCGCTAATAAACAACCAAAGAATTGATAGAAAAATAAAAGAGATCGTGGTCTTTTGTTGAGAAGGTTGGCTTCTTCCTCAGTTGAAAGATCAGAATCAAAAGCCACGGGAATTCGAAGAAACCCCGTTTCCTTAAATCAACAGTTAACTCGAGAGTGTTGCTAACCTAATAACCTCCCCCCCCCCCTCCCCCCAAACAAAAAAAACAGAACAAGAGACACCCGACGACAGATGAGGACAAACCAGGGTCTGGGCTTTCCCAAGATATAAATTAAATAATCAAGTAAAGAAAATAACTATTACAAACAATTTGTTATTACATACAACAGCTTGAGAGTGATATGTGAGCGTTCTGCGACTTGGCGGAGACGGGAATACGTGGTCAAACCTATTTGCCGCGCCTTGTGCAAAAAACTGATTTTCTGTAAACGAAAGATGCAACTAGTTAATCAAATAGATTATGAAACAAATAAAATATATAAATCAATAGTGCCAATTTTTAAATTGCTACAAATCAAAGTAAGATTCGCATTCAGCGACTTAAAAAAGGGCGTAGATATCTACAAAATATACATGCAAAAAATTAGATGTTTCCAGTACCTATTCTTATTACCAAAATATATACAGTGAGTCGTAGTAGTAATGTCTAAATTCATTTCATTCATATCACCTATGCAAAGTTATTCCAGTGCATGAGTTAGTTGAAGATGATTTCGATATGCATGCGAATATAACAACTGGGGGTTGTTTCCCTAACGGGGGTGTGAATGAAAACCACTCGGACTAAAAAACAATACAGGTCTTTATTAATGCTTGATTATAAATATTACCAGGCAGCTCGGAGAAAGCCCAGCATGTCTCCGAGGGGTGCAGACCAGTTCGGCACTATCGATGGGGGCTCTCGGGGAGTACTTATAAATCTAGCAGGAGAGGGGCCTCGAGTCAATGTTGACACTTTGGGCACTCCTGTCGCAGGGTAGTAGTCTAAGGGGACTTTTGGGGGATGTTTGTAAATCGAGCAGGAGAGGGGCCTCGAATCTATATAGAAACTTTGGGCACTCCTGTCGCAGGGTTGTTGACCAGTCGTTGAGACGAAGGTACCGTGTCCATCCAATGTTCGGGTATTTATACACCGAAAGTGCTGATTGTTGTTTAATTGAACTTGGCATTGGATGGCACAGTGGTCTGCGACCTCAACGCACAGTGGTCTAGAAGTGTGAAAATTGTAATTGAAAATGTAGAGCCCGCCATTTTGTTGACAATATGTGCAACCTAGATAATAATTTAGTAAAAAATATTGTTTTTTTATGAAGCTACATTCTGTTTAAATGGTAATGTGAACAGACAAAATTGTCGTTGTTGGACAATAGATAATCCGCATTGAATGATGGAGGTTCATAGCCGGTACCCTCAAAAAAGAAATGTGTGGTGTGGAATAATAGTGCGTGAAAGAGTAATTGGTCCATTTTTCTTTGAAATGGACAAGTATATCTCGGTTTCTCCAACTTAAATTAATTAGAGCATTAGTGACTTTATTTCCGAATCCATTGGACTCCGCTGACTCCGTTGCCGCACTATGCTGTCACTGTGCGTACATTTTTAAATGAAACCTTTCCCAATCGGTGGATAGGAAGGAGAGGACCTATCGAATGGCCTACTAGGTCGCCAGACCTAGTCCACTGAACTTTTTTTGTGGGATTACCTCAAATCGAAAGTATTTGTTGACACTCCAAATAATCTGCAGGAGTTGAAAGAGAGGATCCAAAGAGAACTGCGTGCCATATTTCCGGAAATGGTTGAAAACGTGCAAAGGGAGTTTATTGATCGCGTTGGATATTGTCAAGCTGTAAATGGCGCACATTTTCAACATTTAATCCGATTTGTTGTTCTGTTCTTGTTAAATAAACAGGTCTTAGTTATTGATATGTTCAATCGTAATTTTTACGATAACTGTTGAGTTTAGGTATAGGACATGGTGCATGAAACTATAATATACGAAAGTATACTTAGAATTCGATGCAAGATTCAAAAATGAAACAAAAAATAGATGTTTTCATTTGGAAAATGAAGTTGATGGTCGTAACTTATTTTTCGGCTACCCTGTATACATGAATTTATTATCAAAAGAACCACACTAAGAAATAAAAATCGACGGGTCTGAGCGTTTTTCCAAAAAACACACCGCTGAATTTTAAATGAATTTAGATATTACTTCTGTGACTTACTGTATACTGTATATACCGGGCGACTTCGTATAAACTAGCACCCCCCGTAACTTTTTTATTTTTTATCGTACGGAAAAAATAAAAAAAGTGGCATGCAGAGGAAATTGTTTCCTTTCCAAATCTGCATTGTAGTTTTCGGTAACTTTGCATATATACGGGGGACGACAAAAAGTTTTTTTTTTAAATGGAATGCCCTGTATATTTTCGGCTAAAATGAAAGATCTTTTTTTTCTGATTTCAAATATACCATACAAGTTGACATTTGGTTTCGCCATTTTTGCGTTATTTAAGTTTACATTTGCATTGAATTTACATTATCTTGATATACGCTACCATGATTACTGAGTACAACAACTTTTTGAACAGTGGGCCATGAAAACAATAGTAACAAATGTTTCTGAATTGACATTGTCATTGAAATAATAACTGTCAGTGCAACTTACTTGGTTCCTTCTATCTTTTTAAAATGGTGTTTTCTGTGGCTGAGAAACTAGATATTGTTTGTTTGTTTGCTGAAAATAATTATAATGCGTCTGCTACGCGACTTGCCTACGCGGCAATACATCCCGATGGTCCGATTCCCACAAGATGGACAATCAAAACTATTTTTACCAAATTTAGAGTACCGTTAAATTTGCAAAGAAAAAAAAGAGAACTAAATAAAAATACTGACAATCACGATTTGAATATTCTTCTGCATTTTGTGGAATCCCCCAGTAAGTAAATACGGACTACTTCTAAGAAAACGCGTGCTCGTTATGGACCACGAAGAACTTCGCGTAAGTATATCCGGATGGTTTTGAAAAAATATGGATTTAGACCTTACAAATATCATAAAGTTCAAAAACTAACAGAATTGCATAAGAATCAAAGACTCAATTTCTGCAACCTTATGTTGAATAGATTGAATAACGAAAGAGGCTTCTTCGAAAAAATATTATGGACCGACGAGTCAAGTTTCTCAACAAGTGGATTACCAAACCGTCAAAATTACCGACACTGGGCACAAGAAAATCCTCAGTTCGCCAGGGAAGTTCGATTTCAAGGTCGAAGGACAGTTAATGTATGGTGCGGACTAGTTATTGAAAAATAGAATAATAGGACCTTATTTCTTCGAAGGCACATTGACTGGACCGCTATATAACCAATTTCTGGAAACACGCCTGCAAGACATGCTAGAAAACTTACCGTTGGCGCAGTATATGAATATAATTTTTCACCATGACGGTGCCCCACCACATGTGATACGTGGAGTACGTGATTTTTTAAATTTTAATCACAATGAATGGATTGGAAGAAACGGGACTATTGTGTGGCCTTCAAATAGTCCCGATCTAACGCCTATGGACAATTTTTCTTGGGGGTATATTAAAACTAAAGTTTATAAGCGTGATATTGACAATGTTGAGGACATGAAAAATTTTATTACTCAAGAAATAAGATATTTAAATGAAAGAAATAGTAATTTTATAGAGAATGCAATTGAGCACTTACTACCCGTTTACCAAGAATGCATAGTTAATGAGGGGGGAAATATTCATTCTGATTAATATTCTATAATATAGTATTTTGTTTTCTTTAATTGAATCTCTACTACTCTACTTAGTTAGTAAAACATTGTTTTTTCAATCTTTGCATTGCTGTTTTATTTATTTATTTATTAACTTAAATAACGCAAAAACGGCTGAACTAAATGTCAACTTGTATGGTATATTTGAAATCAGAAAAAAAAAAGATCTTTCATTTTAGCCGAAAATATACAGGGCATTCTATTAAAAAAAAAAAAATTTTGTCGGCCCCCATATATTTGCAAAGTTACTGAAAACTACAATGCAAATTTGGAAAGGAAAAAATTTCCCCTGTATGTCAGTTTTTTTATTTTTCCCGTACGATAAAAAAATAAAAAAGTTACGGGGGGTGCTAGTTTATACGAAGTCACCCAGTCCATATTTTTTTAAATAAATTCATAGTTTTTAGTGGATAAAATCTGTTCATTAACTTACAAACACTTTAAAAAGTTATTTTATATCCGAAATATCTTCAGAAACGAATTCAGGTCTACTTTCTTTACTACTCTCTATTTTATACTGCTTACACTTGCCCTGCAATATTATTTTTTGTCCTCAATATAAAAGTCATTTGCAATTTTATATTCCACTCCATATTTTACCTCGGTCATTAGCAACTAAGCGTTCACTGAATGAATCGTTTTTGTTTGTTCTAACTGGCATAAAATTTTGTTTCGGAAATGAGGGTTGCGCAAAACTAAGCAGGCCTTTATGGCCGGAGTAAATAAAAACTTTTTTATAAGTGTGTAAAACGATTGGTCAAACTTTTTAATAGTCTGTATAATTTTGTTGAAATTAGTTTATTGGGGACCGAAACCTGAACCGAATCTAAAGTAGGTGTTTTATTTGAGGCAATTTATTTCTACACTGAGCAGATTGCATTTTAATACTAGATTCTGGCTAGTTAGTTTGACCACAAACATTAACTAAAAAAAAAAGAAATCTTAATGCTATTATAAATTATACAACCGTTCAAGAAGATTTGGAACAGGAGCACTACTAATTGCACACATGGGCATAGTCAGGATTTTGTTAATTGACCATTGATCGAAAGACAGTAATAAGATGCGCAGCATTATGGAATACTGCGTGGCAAAGATAATGCCCAGTGCGGAGATGGCGCTACCGTCGTTATGCACAATAATTTCTAGTCGAAGCTGGTGTCTCCGTCCGTCAGTTAAAGACCATCTCCAGTGGCGGCTCGTGAGTTTGGAGCCAAGGGGGGCGCAGGGGCAAAAAAAAAAGCGCCGCAGGCGAACATTTTTGCACATTTCAAGGTCAAACGCCTGAGATGAAAAGTAGTAAATTAGCTAGGTAAAAAAAACTCGTCAAGAGAAAATTTGTCGATTTGTTGTAAAATAAAAAAATTTCCATGTTTTGTCAATAAAACTAAAAGTAAAATTGCCAGAAAAATCTCCGTATCTTTTTACTCGCTTATTTTTTATTATTAATTTCCATTCTTCTTTCTTCGTCCGCGGTAAACTTCTCAATTTCACGTTTTTGTCAAATTTCCGCGTAAAACCTGGTCGACTTTTACAGTTTTTACACCCTGTTTGTTCTTGCTCAATCAAGTCAAAACAAATCGACAGATCGCCTCGAAACAAAACGCGAATGACGGAATGCCGAATGAACAGCTGTCGGGCGGAAAATTTGGGAGTCCACCCGAGCCACTCGAACTGCGATATGTAGGTGACGTCACGCCTCCGTAGTCATGGCAACCGACTTAGTATTCGCGTTGGATAGTCGGGCGAATAATCGGCCGTCCGGCTGAATAGATAGGTCTAGATATCTTGCCCAGGCAAATAGAAAATGCTAATTCGTTATAATTTGCTCGTTGGAATATCGCTACATTTGGTTTAAATTATTTTAATTGGTTGCTTACATTGCGTTATGGGTTTTTTAAGTAAAGTATTTTTGGATTCCGTTTGAAGCAGGGAGGGCGGCGCCCCAGAGCCCTTCATGTACGAGCCGCCACTGACCATCTCCCTTGTCTATGCCTATATGGCATAGCCGTTGATTGAAGACACTAATAATAATTAGTGTCCTCAATCAACGTCATGGCTCAGTCGTCGACTCGAGCCTCGAGGGTCGTAAGGTTTCTGCGGCAGTATGCGATCTATCTCAGAATTTTCGAGTTTACTTACGATTATTGTCAACAAAATGGCGATCTCCACAATATAACTATATTTTTTACACCTCTACACCACTGTGTGTTGAGGTCGCGGACCACTGTGCCACCCAATGTCAAGTTCAATTAAACAATAGTCACTTTGTGTGTAAAGATAGCCGAACATTGGGTGAACACGGTACCTTCACTGGTCACCACCCCTACGATCAGGAGCGCTTCCACGTCTTATAGACTTAAGGACACTCTCCTGGGTCCTTTAACCACCTTCCCCGAAGACGTAGTCCGCATAAAGCCCTTCTGGCCGCATCCCCTTAAGAGCCTCCCAAGCCGATAGTGCCGGCCAGGTTGACCGCCCCTACGGAGGCATGCTGGGTTGCCTCCAAGCTACCTGGTAATCAAATAATATACCTAGTAGAGATTATTTAAAAAGACCGAACGCCCAATAAAACGTAAAGGGTGGCCAACTAAGAATGCGAGGTACTGTATCTGGGAAACTATCTATCGTAGAGGCTTGCGGCAAAACAAATTATTACTAAAACGGCCAAGAGAAAAATCTGGAAAATATTTTCAAGTCTCTGAAATGGCCGCTAGGGGGCGTAACTGAAATCTTGAATCTAAAAAAGTGATGTTTCTGTAAATTCCGCTATATTAACCTAATAAAAAAAATTCTGATCTTTAAAGTCGAGGACAATCTGAACCTTTTTTGTTTGACACTTTTTGCAGTATCTTTAAAAATAAAGTGGTGGGGGGTATTCAAAACGTTTCCGTAAATAACATCCTGTATCTTCGAAACGGCTAAGCCGATTTGAACAAACTTGGGCTCGTTAAAAGGAGTTATTCTTGGGCTACAAACACCATTATATTTGAAGTTTTGTAAGTTTCACATATCGCCGCTAGAGGGATTTTTTCGACATTCCAACAGAAATGGTTAATTTTCTCAACAAAATAAAATGCATTGGTATTATTTTTTTTATGAAAAAGTAACTAAATGATACCTAAACTAGCTCACCAAAACCGCATCTCGATATCTTGTTCCTAACCCAAAATATCGGCAATAGAAAATTTTATATGAAAATCCCTGGAATTCTTTCTATTATGTAAGTTGGGGCCCTAAAAAGGACCGATTTATAAAAGGAAGATTTTTAATGCCCCCGCAAATGCTCGAAATGATGACCATCACGTTCTATGCACACAAAAGACAATTAATAGAAGCAGGCCATGGAAACAAAACAAATACCTAATCAAAACATAAATAATCCAAATTGTCAATAGTTGTCAAAGTTTTGCGTTACCTTGAGTAATTTTTGTGTTTACAAAATGCATTTTACGAATGATGAAGCTGTTGATATGGTTGCGGTTTATTTTGAATGTCTTCAGAATGCCGCAGTAGCTAAAAGAGTTTACGCCGCTCGATATCCAAATCGGCGTCCTTGCGATGTGAGAGTTTTTCCCCGATTAGTGGCGAGTTTACAAGCGGGTTGTTTTCGGCCTAAGTTTCAACGGCAAAGAATTGGAAGAACGCAAGAAAATAGTATATACGTACTGGGGTATATTGAAGGAAATCCTCATGTTGGCACAAGAGCATTATCCCTTGAGTTGGACATATCACGAACAACGGTTCGAAATATTTTGAAGGACCATAGGTAAGTTTTAATGGCCATCAAAGTTAGGTATTCGTTTAAACTTTTTTTAATTACTTTTAGAATACACCCATATCATGTCGTTTTGCATCAGGCCTTGAAAGGGGAAGATTTTGATGGGAGGTTGGACTGTTGCCATTGGATGTTAGGTATGATACGCCAAAATAGAGAATTTTGTTTCAAATTCTTTGGACCGATGAAGCCACCTTTAGTAGTGACGGGAGAGTCAATCTACATAATATGCACTATTGGTCTGCAGAAAATTCGCATTGGTTGCGTGAAGTTCAGCACCAAGGACGTTGGAGCTTAAATGTGTGGTGTGGCATACTGAAAGGCAGAATTATTGGGCCATATTTTTTTGAGCAATCCCTAAATGACAATGTCTATCTTGACTTTTTGGCCAATCAATTACCGTTGTTGTTGGAAGATTTGAAAAACCGGATTCGTAATGCAATACGTAACATACCGAGAGCCGAAATTGAAAGTGCACTTTTGTCTACCCATTTCGAGCATTTGCGGGGGCATTAAAAATCTTCCTTTTATAAATCGGTCCTTTTTAGGCCACAACTTACAAAATAGAAAGAATTCCAGAAAAATATAGTTACAATAAAATTAATAATTTAAGGAATTTTCGTATAAAATTTTCTATTGCCGACATTGTGGGTTAGGAACAAGATATCGAGATGCGGTTTTCGCGAGCTAGTTTAGGCATCATTTGGCTACTTTTTCATGAAAAGAAAATCATACCAATGCATTTTATTTTGTTGAGAAAATTAACCATTTCTGTTGGAATGTCGAAAAAAGCCCTCTAGCGGCGAACTTACAAAACTTCAAATATAATGATGTTTGTAGCCCAAGAATAGCTCCTTTTAACGAGCCCAAGTTTGTTCAAATCGGCTTAGCCGTTTCGAAGATACAGGATGTTATTTACGGAAACGTTTTGAATACCCCCACCACTTTATTTTTAGAGATACTGTAAAAAGTGTCAAACAAAAAAGGTTCAGTTTATCCTCGACTTTAAAGATCAGGATTTTTTTTATTAGGTTAATATAGCGGAATTTACAGAAACATCACTTTTTTAGATTCAAGATTGCAGTTACGCCCCCTAGCGGCCATTTCAGAAACTTGAAAATATTTTCCAGGTTTTTCTCTTGGCCGTTTTAGTTATAAAATTTTTGCCGCAAGCCTCTACGGTGGATAGTTTCCCAGATACAGTACCTCGCATTCTTAGTTGGCCACCCTGTACAACAAAGAACGCTACAGAGTATTCTTCGTTTTCATACAAATTAAAAGCAAGAATAAATTAAAGTTAATATCCAGTTGACGCCCTTCAAAGGGAGTAAAATAATAAGTCACATAAGTTTTTGTATTCTATCTTTTACCAGGTACCCAAGCGTGTACCTGAGGAAGAGAGGCATAATATAATATGAGGGTGTATTTTGTATCCTTTTATAAACTATATTATTGATATCTCTGGTGAATGCTGGTGAGATATTGGGTCAGATCCGGGAAGTATACATATATTTTTCTACGAATTAAATCGACATCTGTCGCATCCATTTTTTTAAGAGTAAAAGAGTCTTTCCTCTTTCTTCTCTCCACTATAGGTTTATTTACAACAAACCACACTGTGCTCACTGACCTGCGTGTCAAAGCTGATGCTTCCTTCACTGCACCAAATTTTGAAAAACCACGTTCAAGAAGGGTGGTGTAAACGTCGAAGATTACTTTTTTGTGTCAACTGATAAAATATCACGCTGTAATTGGTTTTTATCACGACCCGTAGATCCACCTGGCGTACTGGTTTCTTCTCACGGACGAAACATTCTTAGATTACACGTTTAATTGGCAACAAATAACTTCTTGTCTAAACCAATACAAACATCTAACTAAATTTTAAAAACAAAAATCAGCATATTTAATAACTAAAATAAACCTATTTTATTTTACCCTAATTATTTTAAGAGGATTACTGACAAAATATAATAATATATTAGTCTTTAAATAGGTATACCTCCCACAATAGGTTTTTATGACGGTAAGGGATTAGCATTTAAAATGAGTTTGTAAGATAGATAGACGGACTTTACCCCTCGTTTTCGATGAGCTATCGTGTATAGTAATATGAGCATATTTTATAAACAAATAAACAAATAAGTTTTAGACCCGAGGATATTAAATTTTAAGTTATTAGAACTACACCTTTTCCGCAAAACTTAATATTTTAAAGTATGAAAGATAAAAGCTTTTTATTATAAATTCTCATTTGAAAATTCATTTTACAGGTGTGGTATAAGACGGCTTTCTTGTCACAGTATTATGTCTTAGTGCCGGGATTTTAGGATTTTCTTTATTATTCATAAAGCCCTACTACGCAGAGACCCTGACAGACCGGCAAATGCTTTTACCGATATTCTACGCTATAGATATACATATATACGCCAAAGGAATCCCTCGGTAGGGTTGTGATTTTCAGTTTCGTTTATCGAATTCCCCAAAGGCAATTTTTAGTATTTTACACCGACTCTTTTGCACGATAAGTTTTAGGTTTCCCAGATCTTTCGGATTACGGGAATGTATCAAAATTAATATACATGCATACATAATGTATCTACCTACAATGTGTCCTACACAAAAGTCTCTTTATACAGTGTGTGTAGTAGTAGAAAGTGTAACAAATAATGAATTTTTATTCTTAAAAGTGTTTTTATGTGGGTACAGGGTGATTTACGGCAGATCGCACATTAGATGTTTATTGCGGACCATTCAACGGGCAGTGGCGCAGCCAGAAATAGGTTTTGGGGGAGAAGGAGGGTGTTTGACAACAAAGAGAACAGATTATTAGGTTTTTCAATGTTTCTTTACGTCAGGAGAAACTCCTTTGACATCCATTGATTGTTCGTTATAACTATTTAGCTCTATGGTTTGTAGAAATTTGTAATTACCTCTTTGCTTTGATGTTTTTGATTCTTACGGATTTAATTTAGAAGTTATGTCGCAAAACTTTTGACGCCTTTTTGTTAAATATATAATATTTGTGCATGTCAATTTTAGTGCCTCTCTACTATTGTAGTATGCTATTTGGATCAACAGGGAGCCAGTCTTTAGGTAACTTGTACGTCCCAATTTGTCTGGATCTTGTATGTGAGCCGGTAATAAGTTGGTTTGTCGATACGTCTGTACGTGCGTAATATTTTCTAATAATTAAAAAAAAAACTTATTTTTCAAGATCTGAAAGTCATTATGTAACACTACATTCATAATGTACTTGGGCGCGTTAGTGATGATTTTCAGCGCCTTGTTCTGAATCACCTGGAACCTATTAAGCTCCGTTCTGCTTGACCTAAGTCTCATTAGCAAGTCTACTCCGCCTGTGAAGTAGGGGGTAGATAAAGCCTAACTATCGCAATGAAAGTTTTATTCTATTAATTGAATTATGCCTCCAATTCAGCCTTGTCGAATGCCTTGCTTACGTCAAAGAAGACAGCTCCCGTGTGCGCCCTCTTGTTTAAGCTTTCAATATTGTTTGGAGTAAATAGTGAAGTTTCTGACTTATAAGCATTTATTTGAGAAACTGTCTTGAAAAAGTTATTTCCATTCAGTGTGCCATGCAGTGTCATGTGTTATGTCACTGTTATTATCAGAATTGGCCTCCGGGATCACCCGACATTAATACATTAGATTTTTACCTGGAAAACAAATGTACAAATCACCAGTTGGAGAGTTGCTACATCGGGTCAACGGAGTATTTCAAGATCTAGATCCAAGTAAAACAAGATTTGTGACGACGAGTGTAAACAACAAGCGCATTTTGAACCATCAAACAGTTGTCTTTCAATTTCTTACTTAAAGTTGTCAAAGTTACATGATGTTCTGAAAAAAGTTACAGCTTAAGCATAACCAATGTAAAATATTAGTTTTTCAATAATACAACTTACTTGTTTCGTACCTTCTATAAATAGTATCACAAATAGAACAATTAAGGTTAGTTTTGCATGAAACGTCAAAACAGGCCAACGAACGAGCTGCCGCCACCGCACCGTTCACCGTTGTGTTGCCAACTGTCTGCCAATAAAATTCAAATTATATTAATTTTTGCAAGCCCAAATAAACAAAATATTTGCTATAAGTGGGTTCGTATCAGAGAAGAATACTTTAAGTTTGTAGTACATTCAATATCGCATAAAGTTTTAATAATATGTTTTGTCCAAATTTAATTTCCTCATGCTTTTTTACGGATTTACGATTATCAGCTGATTAATGACGTGCATTGGAAATTGTTTTGCATGAATTGTTTTGGTTATATATATGTGGTACGAACTAATAGATGAAATTGTCTAACATTATTTTTTTTAAATTAATATCGAATTTGTAACACTTTGTATATAAGATTAAGGATTTTAATTACAAAGAACGAGGCATTGTGTTTTAGTGATATGTTTTATGACAGCTGTCTACGCTTCCTTTCCGAAACGAAATCATTAAGGAAAAACTGGTAAAATAATATAAAAAAAGAGAAAGATACATTGTTGTTGTCTTCTATTTTTTTCTTACAAATAATATTTAATTTGTTTTCTGCAAAAGAAAACTGCTTTTCCATTAAGTGAATATATATGGGAAAATGAAGTAATTCAAATTGCGTTTGGACTTTTAAAACTGTTTAAGAATTCTTACAGCTACTGGCCTATATACAGTGTGTCCAAAAAAGGATGCAACACATGGGAAAATTTTTTATTGCCGATTTCTCAAAAAATTTTATTCCTGATAATAGTTGGTGCATGCCTTAAAACTATAAATGCATATTTTATATTTCACCTGCTGCTAATAGTAAGGGAGCAAATGCCATAAATAAATAATTACGAAGTTTGAGTATTTGTCTCAATGTTTAATTTTACTGACTAACAGTCTTGATTTATTTTGGTCTATGAATATTTCCTAACCAGCACTAACAAGAAAAATATCATATTATGTTCAGAATGATGTTGAAGAAAGTATCAGACATTAACCATACTATCACTGCTAACTAATGCTCTGTATGTCCGCCATTTCTCTCAATACATTTTGTTGTTTGTTTACTAAAATGATCAATAACTCTTCTTAACGTTTCGGGAGAAATTAAAGAAATGCCTACACGAATCTTATTTTCTAAATGATCTAAATCATGAAAAGGTATTTTTTTGTAAACAGTTTCTTTAAGATATCCCCCAAAGAAAAAATCCAAAGGTGACAAATCTGGAGATCTTGGTGGCCACTGGTATTTGGAATACCTTCCAATCCATTTACCATTAAATTCTCTATCCAAGTAATCTGTAACCATCTATGAGCTGGTGCTCCGTCCTGTTGAAACCACATACTGCATCTATTATTTAAAGGCATCATAGTTCGTTGGAGAGTTCGTTTTGTAGAAATTGGAGGTAACGAATTAAGATTTTCCCGAAAGAAGAAAGGACCAACTATCTTATTATTCAAAATGCCACACCATACATTAGTTATTGCTGAATACTGGCTTTTACACTCTATTACAAAATTTGGATTAGCGTCTGCCCACCATCAACAGTTCTGCGTTGAAACTACACCATTTGTGTTGAAGGTAGCTTCGTCAAAAAACAATATATTTCGGCGGAATTGACAATTGCTGTCTATTTCTCATTGTACCCAAAATGAAAGATAAAGTCTATTGTCATCAATATTGGAATGAAGCACAACGGCGACATCCTATAGTAATCGAGCGTACCACCGAGCGAGCCGGTGAGGTTCTATAAAGATCCATACACCGGCGCGGAGCCCATAGTAACAGGCATCTAACCTCGGTGGCGCCGAAAACCGTTTCTTCGGTTTTGGTTACCGAGACCTTAAGATTACAACAAACAAATGTTTGTCCCTTATCCTTTCCATCAGACCCAATCTCTGTACGCGTTTCGCTGTATAACAGCTCATCAGCAAAGCTATTGTCATAATCGCGTTCTGAAATTTGATTAACAAATACAGGTTTGTATGCATGATACTTATATTCTTTAAGTATTCTATTTGCTGTAGACTTTTTAGATTCTGTCTACTTCGACTAACCTTAAAGATTTCCTTGGATTTTCTATAAAAGTTTGTAAAACAGTTCTTTCTTCTCACTTCTAACCCATTTGGTATGCTTTTTCTTGTAAGTAAATTCCAATGAGCCCGTTTCTTTGAAGAAATTATAAATTCGAGTAACTGTACTATAATGTATATTCTTTCCTATATTCTGCCCTTTCTTGTAAAGTTAGTTTCTCCGCCATAATTTTCAACAATAATTCAAAAAGCGAGATGACCTAATAAGCCGTATGTGTGACAAGTATGCTGCTATTGATTTTTAATTCAATTGCATTCACGGCCTACTCTTTAAAAAAGCAAAATACCTATGTTATATGCATTTTTTAAAGTAGGTTTTTGGACTTGAGCGTACTGGGTGAAAATGACAAATAAATTATTAGTTATTTCCAGTACTATGAATAGAGTTGGATTCTGTCATAATCTTTCCCATATGTTGCATACTTTTTTGGGCAGACTGTATAGATCCTTAAAAAAAATTAAGTTAAAACGCTTTAGGAAAACGCGTAGCTTGAAGCTCCTCTTTCAATTACTAAACCAGCGTCTAAAAACGATGTTTACATGCAATGTATTTTATTCATTTTTGAGTTTACAAAAAAAGCTCTGTCAAATAAAAAGAATAACGGCAGTTTCGTCGTATATTTCTACCAGGGAGTTCGTTCCAGAGGGATGACGTTCTCCGGTGTAAATTCGTGCGTTCAAGTCTCTATTATCTAATTTTTTATCGCTAACTTATGTAGTGAAGTTAAGTAAACACATTGAATTTTTAGGTTGGTTCAGACTTTATGGGACACTTTCAAACTCAAACAGTAATGTGTATCATATCTTCTTTAGTTGTGTCAGAAGTTAATTTAAAATAAGCGTTTATTTATTATTCACCATTGTTTAGTGTATGATAGTAATGAAACTTTTTACTACTAAGCATACTTGGCGTTCACTAATGACGATTGCTAAGTTACATCGAGATATTATATTAAATTCAAAAACATTGATTGAGAATGTTGTTGTTTAGACACATTGAAGGATATTTTCTATTAAGCAACTCACAGATTTTTCAACACTCGACTTCTTATGACCATAAGCAATACTTTTTCTTTTAATTTGAAACGAGTAAATTTTTTCTAAATCGCTGGCTTAATCCAGTGTACAACAAGGAGATGATCCAGCAAAGCCTGGAAAAACTGAAACATTTTGCAACTATCTGAATACCTTAAATACATTTTCAAGTTACTTGGCATTTATAAGTTAAGGTACGACGCTATTTCGAAAAATGACATTGCTCCCGCACTAGGCCATACATAAAATCTGAAATAGTCATTTATTGTTTAGGGTAGTTTAGGTTAGTTTCCCACATGTTGCATTTGAGCAGTGGCGATGAGCGGGAACAGAAAAACGAGCGGTATCGGTGGCGAGAAGTTTTATAAATCGACCTTAACTTTTATTTTCTTAATTTTCTAAAAAATTACTTTACCACTGGCATAAAAATCTAATTGTTTGAAGACGGTTCATTACCACAAATATTCGCCTGAAATTAGGCTAACTACCCAGCACATTTACATAAGATCCGTATTTTACCCTTCAATCCTTCAAGTGAACTTAAAGTTATAGGAGAGTATATTGCTAAAGTTTAAGCCCCTATTCGGTTTGACATAAAAAGCAAGCCCCCTTGGACGGATGGTTTGATAGACCTATTTGGTATTATCAATAAAGTTCGTTATACAGTGAGAACGTAAAGTTGGAACAAATTCATTTAAGAAGTTTTTTTTCTTTTCGAAGAGACTCTCAGGCCCGTCAATTTTTTATTTTTGTTGTGCATTTTTTGTAGCTAATTTCTTGTATACAGGTTGTCCCGAAAATAAGTTATGATGGTTTACTTTATTTTTTTAAATGGATACCCCTATCTTATAATATTGTTTTGGATTCTGCATAAAATTCTAAACATATTTCATGAAATATGTCATACATTTAAATTTAGCCATATTATTTATTAGCGAAAAGTCAAGAGAATGCAAAAGAAACTAAAAGTCACTTTATCAAATGTTGGAAATGACTTCCACCAACAGTCTGGCAGTACCCAAGACGATCTTCAAATTCTTGCAGAACGTTACTAACGACGTAAGGTTCTATCAATCTTATTTCGCCTCTTATTCTGTTCTTTAAATCTTCAATACTGTTTGGTCGGTTAACATATACATAACCTTTGAATTAATATAATTCCATTAAAAAAAATCTAAAGGGGTTAAATCTAGAGATCTAGCCGGCCATTCAATTGGACCTCGTCGGCGGGCCGGAGCTTCGTGTTGCTGATACCACAAGAAATTGTTCGGTGCATCAGGATCTTCTGGATTAGGGAATAATGTGGCATGGCACGGTACTAGAGAAGGAGTCTCAAAATCCTATTTTCAACTATGCCGGCCCAAACAATAACTTTTTGAGGATATTGGGTGTGACATTTTATAATCCAGCGTGGATTTTCTATAGCCCAATACTGACAGTTTTGTTTGTTTACACTTCCATTCAAACCAAACGTTCCCTCATCCGAAAATATAATTCGTTTCGAAAACTGTGGATGATTATTGCACATATTCATTATTATCTCGCAAAATTGGACTCTTCTGTCTGCATCATCTTCATTGAGTTCATGAACCAATTGGACTTTGTAAGGATGGAATTTATTTCTAAATACTTTAGGGCGGATGTTTTGCAGATATGATTTTCCAAAGCAATAGTACTACTCGCCTTATGGTGGTCTTCTTCAACCGACAATAACACATTTAATTGAGTATCTTCTAATACCGCAGGTCGACCTTTCGTATAATTATCCCCAACGTGACTTAAATCTCTATTTTTTTTTTCTATTTTACTGACAGTAGATTAAGATATCTGTTCTCTGTGAGGATACTTGTTATTGTGCGCGTTCTATCTCGATAACCAATTATTATTAATACTGCTATTCGCTCTCTTTCACTTAAGCCTACCATTTTTTAAAATTACAAGATTATCAAAATGACTTTTTTCTGCAGCCGTCTCGAAAATAAAGTTTTCGGTATGATTTATTAAATCGAGAGTACCACTTAACACAAATGGTACCGAAAGTAGCTATTTTCGGGAAGATTTTTTTCACTTTCGAAACGATTTCTTTACTTTCGGGACGATTTGGGTATGTATCTATGTAGGCGGCTTTGACAATAACATGAACTTTGTATTTTATTATGACAGCGCTTGTCATGTAACATTGGTGTGTGTTTTTTCGCTTTTCAAATCGGAAAAATGGAAATCAGTATTGAAAGTGAGGCTGAAAATAAATGATTTTACATGAGATTATTGAATCTGCTAAAGCGGCTACTTATGAATTATTTCCGGTAAAGTCAAGACAGAGGTATGAATTGGTCTACAATTTATTTCAAAAATGGAGCAATAATAAAAATGTGCATACTATAAATGAGCATGGCAAAATGCCCAGGTGATTTTGCTGTACAAAGAGGGTGATAAGTTAAGAATTAATAACTATCGGCATATTAGCTTACTCCCCCACCCGTACAAACTTCTGACAAAAATCGTAACAAATAGACTTACAACCAGATTAGATGCCTATCAGCCCCCGAAACAGGCTGGCTTCCGTAAAGGTCACAGCACAATAGAACACATACCATCCGTCCGCACGCTAATAGAAAAGTGCAACAAGTACAACGAACCACTATACCTCGCACTTGTTGACTATAACAAAGCGTTCGACTCTCGTTATAGATAGCTTCTTAAACACTTATATGAAAATGCGACAATCGTCGTTAAAATCACGGAAGAAATAGAAACAAATCAAATTCAGATAAAAAGAGGAGTAAGACAAGGGGACACCATATCCCCAAAGCACACTTGCACTGGAAGACGTTTTTAAAGCTCTAGACTGAAATAAGAAAGGCATCAAAATTGACGGCAAGCATCTGAGCCATCTGCGTTTTGCGGATGATATAGTGCTCTTTAGCCAGAATTTAATGGAATTACAAGAGATGTTGGAAGAACTTCAAAGAGAATCCGCAAAAATAGGATTAACCATGAATTTGAATTAAACAAAGGTCATGACACCTGACAATATACAAATTCATATAGGATACCAAATCGTTGATAACGTCGAAGAATATGTATATTTGGGACATTGCATTAAATTAGGCAAAGAAAATCAAACCGCCGAAATAAACAGACGTGCCTGATTGACATGGGCAGCCACGGGTAAACTATCACATGTTTTGAGAAATCGAACTATTTCAATTAATTTGAAAAGAAAGGTCTTCAATACCTGCTTATTGCCCGTGATGACATACGGAATTGAAACCATGACACTCACTGTTAAATCGGCTAACAATCTAAGGACCACTCAAAGAGCCATAGAACGGATAATGTTAGGAATAGGTCTTAGAGAGATCACAAACGAGAATATCAGACAAAGAACTAAAGTCGAAGACGTCATAACACGCATAGCCCACTTGAAATGGAGCTGGGTAGAGCACGTTGCCCGACAGGACGACTTGAGATGGCCAAGACGCATCATTTAATGGAGGCCTGGCTTACACAAACGCAACGTTGGCAGACCACAGTTACGTTGGCTCGACGATATTAAAAACAAGGTGGGGAACAGATGGCATCAACTTGCACAGGACAAAGAAACATGGAAAAATATAGGGGAGACCTATGTCCAGGAGTGGACTGTGAAGGGTTGCTGAAAGAAGAAGAAGAATAAATGAACAAGTTATTCTTGTATATTTATTGGAAAAATCTTAAATCTTAAAGCTATCAAGCCTCTGGAGCAATTACTCGATGCTTAAGTCCACAATTAATATTAAAAATAATATAGATATAAGACGCTATCCCAAATTTATGCTTTCCTTAAAAGAAAATCTATTGGCTATAAACGAAAAAAATCAAGAGTATTATAGTTATTTATGTATCTAGGGAATTATAATGGTCTTAATTACCGAGGGCAAAGTTTACGTCCCGAGGGCCTTTGTCCCGAGGGACAGCAATTGCCCGAGGTAATTGAGACCCTTATAATTCCAGTGATACATAGATAATTTTATTTCTGACCGATTTTAGTAACATTTTGTTCATTTTTAAAGTGGAATAAATGTTTCAATAGATGACAATCAAATTGACATTAGATGTCAATCGTTTGATTTTATGTCAAATTTTTCTTAATATCCCAAGGGGGTTATGACCCTTATAATTCCCGCGTAACTAAGACGTTATAAGCTAATAATATACCGGTCAGAAATAAAATAATAAATAAATCACTTCTTATCAGAAGCTGGAGATAATATCTACCTAATGACAAAGGTAATATAATTAAATCTAATTCCTCTTCTTCCTTGTTATTTTTTTTTATTTTAGGTTCCATTAATAATTGGTTTGGCAGGCGCCTGTCGTCGTGAAGAGTTTTATAAAATGAATTTGGATGATATAGAAGATAAGACAACCATGTTAGTGATTAAAATTCCGAAAAGCGAATATGGAAAGAACCTTTGTCGTCATTGGAGAAAATAATATTTCTTTATACAGAAAATATTTGTCATTACGTCAAACAAACACACCACACCGTAGATTATTTGTTTATTATAAAAACGAAAAATGTACTATACAACCTATTGGTATCCATACTTTTGAAAAAATCACCTGCACAATTGCTGAATTTCTAAAATTACCGAATCCCGAAGAATACACCGGGCACTGTTTACGCAGGAGCTCAGCCACTTTACTCGCTGAAAGTGGTGGTAGTATAACCAACTTAAAGAGACACGGAGGATGAAAATCATCAATGTAGCAGAGGGATACATAGAAAATTCTTTAAAAAACAAAATTCACATAGCTTCACAGATTGAAAAGGGCCGTAACGAAATAAATATCTCGAGAACTAGTACAATTACTGATGCGTCCAATTCTAATTTTAACACTGCCACTTCTGTTAATATCCCTAATAACATTAATGTAAGTAATTGTCATAATTGTGTCATTAATATTAATTAATAATGTATTCATAAGAGTGATTGTTGTTATATGTAATTGTCTATATAAAGTTCATACGGTATTATCCATCGATATCCTTTTTAACATAAAAAACGGCTACAGAAAAAATATTGTACGTAACACGATCCAAAAGTGATTTTACGGGACTCGCAGGATTCCAAAGTTCCTACTCATCCCGTAAACTATCACTTTCGGAACTTGTTACGTAAATGACTATTGCCAGACACTTTGACTTGAGGCAAAACTACTTAAATCAGGGGACAACCGTCACTGTCAGTATGACAACCTAACAACCAGAAACTTTAGTATAGTATATAGTATAGTATATTTCAATATATGATACAATACAATAATTACAAAAAAACTATCATATAGGGTATCCTTCAAGGGTGTAGATCGTGTCAAGTATAATAACAGTAAGAAATTTAAAACCAGAAATTATTAAAAAGTTACAACATTAAAATATTAATGTTTATAATTACAATTACAATTACAATGACAATTTAAAATCACAATGACAATTTAAAATCAGGAAGCATTAGGACAGGCAATTTATGAAATATGCTGGAAGTAGACTTTCAAAGATCTCGGAAATCATTTTCCTCCAAGAACTCGGCAACACTATAGTAACATTTTTTAACTAGAAATTTTTTTAGCTTTGCTTTTTGTTGTTTAGCGTTTAATGTTTTAAAAGATGTAGGTAAAATATTCCAAATTTTGACTAGCATGTATACTATGTTTTTCTGTAAGTAAGAGAAATTGGCTCGATCAGGATATAAAAGGTCCTTGTTTCTAGTATCATATATGTGATCATGTTGAAAATCCTTCAAGGCAAAGTCATTCCTAATTGCAAACATTATACATTCATAGATGTAAAGACTATACAGAGTTAAGATGTTGTTATTAATAAATGCCTCCCTACAAGAGTCTAGTTGTTTTATTTTAAAGATTGTTCTTATGCATCTTTTTTGTAGTATAAAAATCCTTCCACTGTCAACAGAGTTTCCCCAGAACATTATTCCATATGTAACTCGAGACTGGACAAAAGCATGATATGCCGACAGAGCCGCAGGGATGTTAATGTTATTGGCAATCACAGAGATTATTTTCAACAGTGTTCATAATTTAGGTAATAATAAAAAAATCATCTGTTAAAATCCTAATATCTATTTACTCGGCAACGGCTGAATTTAAGTATATGACATATATCGCGAAATATGTTTAAAATATTATGCAGAATCCAAGAAAATGTTATAAAATAGGGGTATCCATCTAAAAAAATAAGGTAACCCGTCATAACTTGTTTTTGAGACAACCTGTATACATGAAATATGCTTCAAAAAATGCACAACCAAAATAAATACTTTTTAAGCCGCTCTCCATCGCTTAGTGGATCACCCTGTACAATAAAGACACGTTTATTAGGAAATGGTGCATAAATATGTGTTTAATTTCGGTTTTGTTTGTTTTTATGTAAGTTATAAACTTAATTCTAAAAGTACTCTTGGAATCCAATCTTCTTTCTAAAGAACGGCTTTCCAATTTAAAACCTGATTTTAGACTGATTAATGAAAATTACAATATCGAACAGTTGAATAGAAAAAGTTTAATTAAACAAGTAGAATAAATGTTGATTTAGCTGATTTGAAGGAATAAGTTGGTGAATGAAATATGTATCTATTAGGGTTAATCGACACAACTTCTATATAGACCAGAAGTTTTAGGATGAAAATTGAGTTAACACTTAGGATTTTAAACTTTTTAAAACTATCCCTGCAGGATTCTCTAAACTTAAAGTTGAAAATCATTCCCATTATTTTCTTCTATAGGTAGCGCGAAAAGTAGTAAGATGGACATAAGCATTAGTATACCTGCAAAAAGTGATCAAATAATTTTAGAAAAAGATAAAAGTTATTGTGAAGTGTTTGACAACGACTGCCAATTTGGTTTTCCTAGGTCAAATTAGTGTCAATAGTGGTTTCCAAAAGATTTGCGGCACAAATTTTATGAACCAGTAGGGAACACTTTATTCGACAAGAATTGAAAGACAAATTTCGGAAATAACAGTGGTTATGACAATTTCTTATTTAAGCTTGAGACGTCAAAAAATGACAGTGAATGTTAATCAAATTTGAATTTTGCTCTGCTGATAATTCATCAAAATGTGCCTCGCCGAAGATGAGCGCATTGACATTTTGATTATATTGGGTTGTGGAAATAAAAGTAGAAGTCATAGGGAAGTCCGTGATATGTTTAATGAAAAAAATACCTTAATCGCCCGTCTATTGGCCAATCAACAGTGTCTAGTAGAAAGTAAGTGGAGAACTTATAGAGATAGTGTTAAAAGTGGTCGTCCTGGTGTATCGGAGGAGAAAAAAATAAACACATTATTATCACTACACGAAGATTCTTATAGCTCAAGCACACAACTTGGACGGGACTACGATATTCACCAAACCACCGTATCTAAATTTTTACAAAAAGAGAAGTTTCATCCATACAAACCAGTATTTGTACAAGAGTAATTCGATAATGATTCTGATAGGCGAGACCAATTTTGTGAAATAATGATTGAGCTACCAGATAATAACGCAAGATTTGTCCAAAGAATTTGTTTTTCAGATGAAGCTACGTTTTGTTTAAATAGTCAGGTTAATAGGCAAAACTACAGATACTAGGCACAGGAAGATGCTTACTGGTTCATAGAAAATCACACCCAGTATAATGAAAAGGTTAATATTTGGGCGGGCATTGTTGAAAATAGGATAATCGGACCATTCTTCTTTGACGAGAGGCTCACTGGAGAAAGATATCTGAATTTCCTTCAAAATGATCTGATTCCAGCTCGTGCCACTCTGTTTCCAGATGATAATGATCCTGATTTACCAAGTTTAACCTTATGGTTTCAACAGGATGGTGCTTCCCCGCATTATGCTGTTCATGTAAGGGAGTACTTAAATACAATTTTTCCGGGGTGGTGGATAGGTAGACGGGGGTTAATAGAGTGGCCACCCAGATCGCCTGATCTTAATCCACTAGATTTTTTTTATGGGGCTACGCCAAAAATTTAGTTTATAAATCTAAACCCATCTCGGCAGATACACTGAAGGAGTCTATTCGACGAGTAATAAGAGAAATATCTCCACAAGTAGCACTAAATATATATACAACAGGAATTTCTAGATCGATTGATCTACTGCAGAACAGTTGATGGTGGACATTTTTAACATCTTTTAAAATAGTTTCTTTTCATTCTTTGTTGTTTGTTTATTTTGTTTTAAAATTGTTGATATTTCGTAAACGGCTGAAGATAAGTATAGGGGCATGATTAATGAAAAATGTCTAGAATTGATTGTAGAATATAAAAATGTAAAAATATACGATACGTTTCATTAACAAAAATTAAAGTTGACACATGTAGCACTTTTATGATCTACCCTGTACAACATCTTTTAAAAAAAAAAATGCATTTCAAAAAAATAAATTTGACGGGTTCGTGCGAGTGGGCGGCTTTCCTATATAACTATATATAACATAAGCAGTTCCTTCGGTACCAATTATTTTTGCATTGTTTTGAAGGTCCCCTTAATTTAGATAATACTATTAGTATTGATAGAACTATTAGTAATATGTAAACAAAATATTGTCAGATTGTTTAAATAAGGGATTTTTTAAAAAACCGTGTACAATTGGGCCTCAGAGCACTTTAATCGTTATTGGTACAACGACCACCTGGCCATACTGAGATCCAGACTGATGTGTCAAATATACTATATTGGGCGGGTTTAAAAATCTATTAAAACCGCTTTTAGATAAATCGCTAAAGAATGAGATAAAACAAAAAGTTCATTTATTAAAGCCCATGACACGCCTGCCTTTCTTTCCGCATGAATACAGAAGGCGTATAATGGGGGGAACGTTAATAGATATATGGAAAGGGCGGTTTACCATGCAGGCGGGTTAACATTTAATTTTATGATTAAACGAACTTACCTAGTGAAGTTTAATCCTAATTATATGAAGCTTCGTCGAAGTAAATAAGACTAGTTGTAGTATCTTCGCTTGGCGGCAAATCTCACACATTTTAAAGAAAACAATTCCCCGCGTTCCCGCGCTCCGCTTCGTATCCCTGTGCTCAGCTTAATCACAGATCATTCCTGTTGAAAGCTTCATTGTTGCAATTTTGGGAGGGGATAAGGGCGGGACCTTATTTACTTCGACGAAGCTTCATATAATTAGGATTAAACTTCACTAGGTAAGTTCGTTTAATCATAAAATTATATTTCAGCTTCGTCTCGTAAATAAGACTAGTTGTAGCAGTTTAAAGCACTTGCAACAATGATGTTTAAAACAAAATATATATTTGTTATTTAAACAAAAAAACGAAAAAACTGGGAACAAAGTAAAAAATTATTAAAAATAACACAAAGTAAAACTTGAACCCAAAATAGTTACTTACAACTTAGGACAGCATTAGCGAAATCAGTACTCGCAGAAATTAGGGGTTTCTTATAGAATATGGCAAACATTTTCGACTTTTCAGTCCAGCCCCCTGCTAGTCGGATACTGTCGTAACTAATATTCTTTCTAGCAGCAGCAGACGTTGATGCGTGTCTTGTGCTATGTGCACCAAACTTTTTAATGTCCAACCCACTTTTCTCTAGAATATTTTTTAACCTCTGCTAAAAGTTTGGGCCGACGCTGCTTTATAGGGTCGCGTAATTGTAAGGAACAAACTACTGGTATTATATCGTACATTTTCAGTAATTTGTAAATAAGAAAGAAGATATTGTGCAGGACATATTTTTTCATCTCTAATATAAAATGGCAAATGCAAAGTGGGTTGGATCTTGTTAACATTGGAAGTTTTAAGTATCTTTGTAATTTTAATTTCTAGCCTATCTTCGAATTTTTCTATATTATTAATATCGATGCTTGCTAACGTTCGGACACGTTGGCCTGTTGCCAAAGCTAGAAGCATAGCAGTTTTGTTTGTTAAATTTTGTAAATTTAGTCTACCTGACGACATTTTCCTAATATATTGTAGGACTATTGCTGGGTCCCAAGTATTACCGTACTTAGGCAAAGGAGGTCTAAGGCAACTTAACTCTTTGAAAAAATCGCTAGACTCGACAGTCTTAGCTTAATGTTGGGCCCAGAATTTGCGATAATGCTGCCCTGTATAAATTAAGCGAGCTAAAAGAGGAGCCTTGGTTAAACTGTACGTGTACAGTGAGAAATTTTAATACTAAAGGTATTGTCGGGACAAGCACATTTATATTGTCCAAAAGTTCCACCACAACCGCAGGCCCACGTTATACTGAGAGATTGTTGCTTCAGTAATTGAGGCGAGGCATATGCCGAGCGAGTCATCTGGTACATTCCCGATAATTGACAATAATTTTTTATCAGGTTGGAATAAGATGGGTTTGCTTTCTAAGAGAGAAGGAAAAAAGTAGGTACCATGGTTGAGATTTCCATAACGGAACAATAATTATACCTCTGCCTTTATCTGCCATTATTTTTTGGAGCACTTGCAACTCGCAGTATTAATGCAAAAGGAGGAAAAGCATAAAAATAAAATTGTTCCCAATTTAAAGTAAAAGCATCCACAGCAAAGCTGTCTGGGTCCCTCAACCATTTTTATTGGGTTGGAATCGATGGGTTTATTTTCTAACAGAGAGGTACAAAGTGGGACCATGGTCGAGATTTCCATAAGGAAACAATAATTATACCCCTGGCTTTTTCTGCCATTATTTCTTGGAGCACTCGCAGTAGTAATGCAAAAGGAGAAAAAACAAGTTTCTCCTTCACACCATTACCAAATGCCAAATGAGGCGCGAAAGATTATTAAGTTTTGGAGATTAAACGATGCCCATTTTATAAATATAGGCTAGGGCTGTTGTGTTATCGACACGACATAGAATTGTACAGTGTTACAATTTTTCAGCAAATATTTTAATCTAAGGAAAAAACCCTAAAAATTCTAGGTAATTAAAGTGTTGACTTTTGTCTATTTTGGACCAAAACTATGAGTTCTTTCATGTTCAAAGAACCTGGTATAAAGCCAGCCGTACTTTATGCCAGGACAAAAAGAAACTAATTTAGGTACCTAAGAATATTGCAAAATTTCTTGTGAAACGGGTTTTTGTCATGGAGAATCTTTTAGTCATTTTTATTGCATATGAAATTTTTTCTTGTGGTATGTTGATAGATTTATCTGTGGAGTCATATATGAATCCAAGACGGTAAATTTTTGGCAAGTGAATTAATCTATGTTTTTCGTAGTTTGGCAGGAACCCTAATGATTTTAATGCTGCAAGAGTTTTCAATACGTTGTCTAAGCATGTCTCATATTATGTATTACCGAATAGAAGGATATCGTCTAGATATATTACTGATAAAAAACCTTGCGCTCTCGGATAAGATATTAGGGGTTTTATTATTTTTGGAAATACAAAGGGAGCAATGTTAAGCCCAAAAGGCACGCAGTTGTACTCATAGGTTATTCCATCAAATTCGAACCTTAAATATTTTTTATGTGTTTTGTGTATTGGCATGGTGGACAGAGAATTTACCATGACAGTGTGGCACTATACTAACAGTGTGTTTCAAGTTGATGCGGGTAACGTATAAATGCAATTTTTAGAATTTTTAGATATTCCAAATATGACGAAACAATCTGAGTCTGCCTGCCAGGACAACGGCTATTGACGAGGGTACATTTTCCTTCGCAGTTGTCTCGGCTGTTGCTTCCGGTATCTGAATTGAGGTTAAACTGATTAATGTACTGACTCTCTTCTCGGCGTGTTCCTGGACGATGCCGAGCTGGAGCACTGAAGTTTAAAGGACGTAAATTATTGATAAAATTCCTATTTGTGATCTTGGGTGGTTTAAGTTCGATATTATTTCCGCAGGTTTTTAAAACTTTAGTCGCCTGAAACCGTTCTTCTAGATTTTCTCCGAAGAGAAAATTCTCGAGTGGTATTTCTTTATTTTCCTCGTAGATATCTTTGTTCAAATTAAGAGAGATACCTAAGTTCTTTGCGTGGCAACGCCTGAGAATGCCAGATATCCAGCAATAAACGCCCCGCGTCATTCAGCTGTTCTAAATATTGCCTATTGCCTCCCCCCTCGTGGTCAAAATCATACTACATACTTGGCCACTTGCAGGAACTTGGTTCTGTAGTTTTTCTAAGCGGTTATCCCGGGACAAAATAGATGACCTTCAGCAATACAAAATTTAATTTTAAGGCTGTCAAATTGTGGCAATTTTCAGGAATAGGATGTTTGGAATCTAATGTGGCCCTGTCGTCGTCTGACAGACCTGAGGCTAAAATATACTCCCAACGATATGCTAAATCCTACTGTAATTTTTACCACCATATTTTGCAGGTAGACGACTTTGTGCCCAATACTGCAAGAATGTCAGTTCCCGCTGGTTTTCAGGGTTATTTGAAACAATGCCCGTTGAGTCAGTAAATAGTTACAAAAGCTAATTGATACCAATCCACTAAAAATACTTAATTACAATAAAACGGGGCACAGCATCAAATTGTGGGTACTCATACATACCCAATTTTAGGCAAATATTTGTGTAGGTACTCAATGACCTAACCTAAAGTTTAATTTACTGATATAACGGGTACTCATACATACCCAATGTGTAGAAAAATATTTGTGTAGGTACTCAATGACCTAAGCTTAAATTATAATTCACTGGCCTTACGGGTACTCATACATACCCAATATTTAGGAAAATATTTCTGTAGGTACTCAATGACCTAAGCTTAAAGTGGAATTTACTGATATAACGGGTACTCATACGTACCCAATGTTTAGAAAAATATTTGTGTAGGTACTCAATGACCTAAGCTTAAATTGTAAATCACTGGCCTTACGGGTACTCATACATACCCAATATTTAGGCAAATATTTTGGTAGGTACTCAATGACCTAAGCTTAAAGTGTAATTTACTGATATAACGGGTACTCATACATGCCCAATGTTTAGAAAAATATTTGTGTAGGTACTCAATGACCTAAGCTTAAATTGTAATTCACTGGCCTTACGGGTACTCATACATACCCAATATTTAGGCAAATATTTTGGTAGGTACTCAATGACCTAAGCTTAAAGTGTAATTTACTAATATAACGGGTACTCATACATACCCAATGTTTAGGAAAATATTTGTGTAGGTACTCAATGACCAAAGGTTAAAGTGGAATTTACTGATATAACGGGTACTCATACATGCCCAATGTTTAGAAAAATATTTGTGTAGGTACTCAATGACCTAAGCTTAAATTGTAATTCACTGGCCTTACGGGTACTCATACATACCCAATATTTAGGCAAATATTTTGGTAGGTACTCAATGACCTAAGCTTAAAGTGTAATTTACTGATATAACGGGTACTCATACATACCCAATATTTACGCAAATATTTTTGTAGGTACTCAATTACCTAACCTAAAGTGTAATTTAGCAGAAATCAATTCACAAAAAACGAGGCAACAGCGCATCCCGTCAATTATGATTTATTACGCCTAAACAGCCTAAACTTACCAATAATATGAATTTCGCCGTCAGCACCAGGCGATACCGAAAGCGGGTAGATAAACTTTCGGGAATTTAATCTTCGTTCGAAACTGCACTACCTGGAACCACCGGATGGCGATAATGAGTGCGACAGAGACGAAGACTAATTTTTTAGCCGAACTTGATGATGACGACATTCGTCGTATCCGGGACTGCGATGGCCTTTGTTTAGCATTTTCGATGGTTTTTAGACGGCGATCAACATTTTTTCATAATTTCCTTAGTTTTTAAGTATCTCCGAACTGCGGGGAATCACTACGATCGCGTTTACAACGTTGTTTTGGCATTTTTCACAACAAATTTTTTGACACTATATAAAATTGTGAAAACAGATGCACGACCGTTGTCGATAATATGCGTTCAATTTAACACACAAACAAAGAATGATCTGTGATTAAGCTGAGCACAGGGATACGAAGCGGAGCGCGGGAACGCGGGGAATTGTTTTCTTTAAAATGTGTGAGATTTGCCGCCAAGCGAAGATACTACAACTAGTCTTATTTACGAGACGAAGCTGAAATATAATCACGTAATATACTTCATTGACGGATGAAAAAAATATTTTCCAAGGAGAATTTTAAATTTTTAGTTTTATTTTTTTCCTTTAATTTTTAGTTCAGAAAAATTTAAAAATTACTATGATTCAATTTTGTTCCTTTAAACCAGGGTTCTTAAACTACGGCCCGCGGGCCAAATCCGGCTTGCCAGTGTCATCAATCCGGCCCGCGACAGCTAATGGTTTATTGTTGTTATTGTTGTTATAATAAGTTGGATAAAAAAAACACCAAATGATGATAACTCGGTTTTATTGACTTGCTAGGTAAAGCTTAATGACAAGTATAATACGCAGAAAATTTAACTTAAGCATAATACTAACAAACATATAAAATACTAATGAGATTTATGTAATCGTGATTTTCCACTGACAATAGTTTGTAGTTTTGTTTTGGACCAATTTCACTTGTACCAATTATTAAAGGAAATTAAAGATGCTCATCGGTTAATTTAGATATGTAAACATTCTTTACGTACTACTTCATTTTGGAAAATGTTTTCTCACACAAGTAAGTAGTACCAAAAACAGAAAACAGCCTAAGAGCAAATGTATGCAAATTATCAAATTATGCTAGTGGAAGACTCTTATAAAATTTCAACAAAGATGAGTTTTGATATTTGTTCTTAATTATATCACTGCACTGTCGATCAATAATTTCCATTTGAAGTTCTGGGGCTAGGGGTTCAATGTCGGTATCAAAAGGATTTTGAAAAATCTTAATTTCATTCGCAATGACATCAAAGTTTGAGAAACGAGACCCCTGCTTTAAACAAATATCAGTTATTTATGTAATTAAGTAGTCTTTAACCTGTATAAAACTTTGTTGAACAAAAAAGTCTAGACCCACGCGCATTCCAAAAGATTATTTGAAATAACCATTTTCTTCTTATAATAATAATAAAGGATTTTTATTTACCACAATAGAATTAGCTAATCAAATTGCATAAAATTACACAAAGAATTGTTAAATAAAGGTACTTAAGCGAAGCAAAGGATAATTTATACTCTTTATTTAATACACACTATGTCGTCAAGTTAATATTAAGGAAAAAAATTCAATTTTATGTTTTGCCTCAAAAAGTATGACAGTATTTGTCAATGATACAATATTTAACTTTAAAAGAAAGAAAAAATCAAGGAGTAAAATAGAAAAATACAAACTCTATACGCAGTAGAAATAGTCATATTGAGACTGTAAAAGAGGTAATAATGTCAAAAAACATGTAAGTATCTATACAGCCGATGCAACAGACGTTTCCTTAATATTGGCCCCTTTAGATATCTAAATAATTAGTATATTTCATTAAAAAACTTGAAAATATGGTATACGAAACAATAATTAATACTTAATATTGCCGTTATTAATGTAAGCTCTTAACAAAAATTGGAAAGTAACCTATGTGCTCGTTTTTTTTTGAAATCAACAAATTTTCGCGTCCTTTTCAATTTTTCGATGTAAGTGTTGTTTTTCTGAGCCTTGCTCAGCTTTTCCTAAAAATCGAAAATATCTTTGAGGTTAGGAAATCCGTATAGTTATAATATTTGATTATCGAGGAAAAAAGACTGTTACGTTACAAATTGTTTGCGGCTTAGAACACAGACAATGTTAATACACTGATAATTTCTTATTTTATTCGAGAAATAGACTAAAAATGCTGGAAAAAAATGAGGTATTTTTATTTTGTTGACGTGATAGATTTCGCGCCAAAAGACTTTTTAGGATTTTGGGCTGTTACGTTACATTGAAAAAAGCGGTCAAATTATTTTTGATCAAAAATGCTGATGAAATTTTTTTCTTTCGAATAATAATTTTAGTCACTTTAAATTTACCTAATTCTATCTAAGATGAGTAGATAGCACGAAAAAAATTACAATAATTGAATATAACGTACCTTTTCGTTTCGTGTTGTATTTTTGTTCATTTTAATTCTTCAAAAGAGAACAAAGAAACAAGCGTTCATTATAGAAGCAAACAAGGGATTTCGCAGTGACATTTGTGTTGCTCGATACTATGGGACGTACATAACCTAAAAATAATCAAGACCCCGCGAAATTCAAAATAAAAAATCTTTCTCTGTGGTTCCGTTTTTCGCGTTTTTGTCCATATTATTATATAGACGTCAATATGGCGCGGCCACTACGAACGATTAGATAGATACGCATGGCAAAGTATTTACAATGAATGCGACCAATATTAAGTTGTTTTACTTACCTTTGAACACGGTTTTTACCATTTCCATGTCCCAAAGTTTTAAAAGTAAGTTAATTTTAGCCATCGTCAAATATAATACGCATCACAAGTGCATCAAACAGCAATGTCTTTGTTCTTTTGTAGCCTGCAAAACGCGGCATGAGCCAACATGGTACTTACTCCGGGGAATTGGTTTAAATATCCAAAGTAAAATGTAATTCGCTCAATTCTGGCAGAATAAATTTATTTTTCCACTACTAACCTATAACATCGCCATTATTGACCGATTATTAACGTTAGAAATCGTTTTTCTCTACCTTATAAGTTATTATTGACCATGGTCAATAATAAGGCATTGAAATCCATTATTGACCGATGTTCAAGAATCTATTTGAACGCAGGTAACTTGATTCTACAACATGAATTCATAAACATCATTTATTGTGGTTAGGCAACCAGATAATTATCAATACATATTAGATTATTTATTAGAGACGCCTGATATTGTAAAATATCGATAGGTACAATCAACATTTTTTCTGCTTCCATCCTTAATTCTGGAGGTGTACACATAATAATATCACTAACATTTTCTTCGCTCATTTAAAAAAAACGGAAAACTCGTAACTTGATTAAAAAATATACTTATACCTACCTATAATTTTTTATAATTATTAATACTATAAAGATAAATGTCTTATAAAAGTTTGTAGTAGTGAAAAAAATATTATATTAACCACGGTTTAGACAGCTTATAGCCCTCGCGTCTTAAATCCCTCGTCGCTCCGCTTCTCGTGATTTAAACTTGCCGCTCGGGCAATAATGATGGCTGTCTAAACCTTGGTTAATAATATACTATTATAATCTTTGTATAATTAACAATACCAAATTATTATTGCTATAACTGAACGGTGTATTATTGTTGTAAATAAATTTAAATTATAATTATAAAATCCTTATTAAAACAGTTCTTCAATTAATAAGGTTAGGAAGGCGTTGTTGGTGCAATTAAAAGTTTAAATGCACTATTATATTTTTCAATTAATTCGTGTACTTTCCGGAATTCGACAAAAATCTTTTAAAATATTGTCTCAAGGTATATTTGGTTTAGTAAAATAAACTTTTAATTTAATAAACAATTTTTTTTATAATAACAACTTAACAATTATCTCATATACTTATACAGGGTGTCCAGAAAAGTTCTAGACATATGGGAATTTTCTTTATTGTTAATTTTACGAAAAAAAGTTATTCTTTATAAAAAGTCCTGATTGATGCGCAAATAATATTGACATATAACAACATAAGATATCATGTACAAGGCGGCAAAAAATATAGAAACACAGAACTACGTTAAGAGAGAAGTACCTACCCTCAATTTTTATTTTAGAGCAAATTGTTATAAAAAAACTTTACTAAGGACTACAAAACGTGGTCAGATGTATACAACTTTTCGTTGAAATATTTTAATTTACGGGGTACCATCAAAAACCCTTTGGAAAATATGTTTTTATTTTATTTTTTTAACAGTTACTTGCAACAATTTTGCAACAAGTATGTGCAATACTATAGTAACGACAGGAGCGGATCCAGAACCTCGTTTGGGGGAGGGTCATTCACAGAAAAGTAATATATTTCACTTTTGTGTATTAATGCTATTATTATATAATAAATCTCCAAAATAATAAAAGAAGTTTTCATAAATACATTTTACGGATCAATATAATTAAATTTTATCATGCATTGGAAAATAATATGATCCCCTACTTTCTTAACACCCTTAATTAAAAATATTCTCAGTAAAGTGGAAGACAGTGTGAAATCCAGACAGTCATACAAACACTTACATACATGACATATACCTACAGGTAGGTATACAAATACATACGCTTCAAAATATAAGCATATATTTTATTTAACAGCTGCTCTGTTACTTCTATTCCAAATTCTTAAGTATTTACCTATTATATATTATTAACCAACGTTGTCATACGCTCGCGCTTTCAGCGAAAATATCGTATATAATGCCAACTTTATTAAAATGTGGACTATAAGCTGCCGTACACAGTAGGCAATATAATTATTGGTTTAATTTACAAGAAACTGTTGTTTTTTTATTTTTTTTTAATAATAGGTTATTAGATCCGCTGAAAGCATTCCTCTACGCTTATTGAAAATTATAGAGTAATTTACCACAAAATTTCTAAATGCTTTATGCTTTACAGCTTAGTACCAAACTACACGACATTTTACTATTCCCTATCCGCCTAAAAACAATAATTAAACAAGGACTGAAACGACTTCAACAGTTCAACACAAGCAAAGTGGCGGATCCAGAATATGATCAAGGGGGAAGGGGGGGGGGGGGTCCATACCCACATTGAACTGACTGAAGACTAAATTCTTCAAGAACTCACCGATAATTGAAAATTTGCTTTTTAATTTTGAATAAATCATGTCAAGAATAAATAGATGAAGTTTTGAGATTTTCTATAAAAAGGTCTATCGTCTATCAACAGGAAAGGGGGGTGAGGGGTATTTACTGCGGCTTCTACTTAGAAGCTGGACTCAAACTGCGATGAGACAAAAGGCGCAACGCTGCACACATCGTTGGTTATACCCAATTGTGATTATATAATTTTTTTTTGTGTTCCTCTGTTTGTTTGGGGGGGGGGGGGTCATGACCCCCATGACCCTCCCCCTGGATCCGCGCTTGAGTAACGAATATTGACATGTTAGTCAAAAATCATTTACTATTTTTCGACTTATTAACAAGAGTTTTTCGTTAGTTTCGTCATGGTTGTAAAGTTAAAGCTGCAGGAGAAAATATAAATGGAACTTATCGTCGGAGATCACTATAAACCTATTAGGGAAGCCGCACTCATATTTAATACTAGACACCCTGACAAAATGGTATGTAGCGCCACTATAGCAAACGTAATAAATAAATCCATTATGGGTAAAATTAAAATTGCTTGTTATGTTTCACTATTTATTCAGTTACCTGACACGCGTGTTTCGACCCTTTCAGGTCATTTTCAAAGGAGCACAAAGATAAAAATTATTGCTAAGGTATTTATATAAACTCTAATGTATGGTATCAATAGGTAATAAAATCATTAAAATATTGATCCGTAATTTTAATTATTTTAATGATTTTATTACCTATTGATACCATACATTAGAGTTTATATAAATACCTTAGCAATAATTTTTATCTTTGTGCTCCTTTAAAAGGGTCGAAACACGCGTGTCAGGTAACTGAATAAATAGTGAAACATAACAAGCAATTTTAATTTTACCCATAATGGATAATATACGGTTTCACCAAGAATGTAGCCCAACGCAAGTTAATTACGTAATAAATAAATTTAAAGCTACTGGTTCCGTCGAAAATGTATTTAAGAAACAACACAACAAATGGTCCACAGCAGAAGAAAAGCAACTGAATGTAATGCAAGCGGTTATCAAAGACCCGAAAATTTCTTTAAGAAAATTATCAAAAACTATTCCAGTTGACGTCAAAAAGTCTAGTGCTAGTAATATTTTAAAAATAAATAAATTTCATCCATATAAACCGAAATACATTCACACGCTTCTTCCTAGAGATTTTGAATCCCGTTTTCTATTTTGCGCGTGTTTCCAAGGCGAGTTTGATGTTGGTCCTTTTTTTTGCAAGAAAAATATTATTTACTGATGAAGCCATGTTTAATTCCAATGGCGTGGTATGCTCCCAAAATTGTCGGTGGTGGAGTGACAACAATCCAAATCGAATGCCGTAGTTAATATTTATTTAAAACCAATGTTTGGTGTGGCATTTTCAATGATCCGTTGGACCATACTTTTTCCGACAAAATATAAATGCCGCCATTTACCTGGACTTCTTAAGGAACCAGTTGTCTCAATTTGTTGACGAACTGCCACTAAATATAAGACGTACAATTTGGTATCAACATGATGGAGCCCCATGCCATAGTATTAACACAGTAACTGGGTATTTGAATAAAGTATTTCCGCATCGTTGGATAGGCAAACGTTCAAATATTCCTTGGCCAGCCAGGTCGCCTGACATCACACCCCTGAAATTCTTTTTATGGGGCCGATTAAAAGAAATGGTGTATGGGCTCAGGATATTGACCATCTTGAAGCAGTAATAACAAACTGTGTCCAAGAAATCACTCCCAATATGATACGGGCGACGACAGTAAGAGAAATTACAAGGCGTACTATAGTTTGCATGGAAAAAGAAGGGGGCATGTGGAGATATAATTTTTTACTTTAAAATATCTGTTTTTAGATCACTTTTATTATGTAATTGCTAAAATAGTGTTTTATTATTCACATTCACAATTTATTTTTGCTCTAAGGAAATTAAATGTTTTTAATTTTTTACGTGATTGGTTTCCAACAAGAGGTAATGTACGCTCAACGTGTTTTTGATGGTACCCTGTAAATTAAAATATTTCAACGAAAACTTGTATCTGACCACGTTTTGTAGTCCTTAGTAAAGTCTTTTTATAACAATTTGCTCTATAATAAAAATTGAGGGTACTTCTCTCTCAACGTAGTTCTGTGTTTCTATATTTCTTTGCCGCCCTGTACATGATATCTTAAGTTTTGATATGTCAATATTATTTGCGCATCACGCAGAACTTTTTATAAAGAATAACTTTTTTTCGTAAAATCAACAATAAAGAAAATTCCCATATGTCTAGAACTTTTCTGGACACGCTGTATATAACAATTAGCATAGGTGCTTAATCACGATCTCAAATTGTCTTCCATTCTGCTCGATGCGTTTTTGGACTTGGCTTGTAACTGAATTAGTCGCGTTATAGATGTGAATATTTGGCACTCTTTCAATGCAATTAATAAAATTTGCTCTAAGTTCTTCTGTAGTATTACTTTGGGTTTTATAAATTTCATTTTTGATAAATCCCCAAAAATAAAAGTCGAGTGGTGTCAGGTCGGGGGAACGCGAAGGCCATCTGTTTGGTCCATATGTACCAAGCCAATTTTTGCCAAAATTGGCAGTTAGTAAGGGCCTTACCATATGGCTATTATGTGCTGAAGCACCATCTTGTTGTAAATAAACATTATTTCTTGCAGTTAATTGTCGTTTAATAGCGACAAGAAAGAAATTTCTCTCTGTGTATACTTTACATTTATAAAAAACAAGTATTATTTAATTAAGCCAAGAGATTTTTTTATCCATATGGATATTTTTATCGGTGTATTGTATATAAAAACATAAATTAATGGCAGAAATAAATAAAACAACTCCTAAAAATAATGAGATTACAAGACTGATCTAACGGTTTTAGAAATAAATCTTGTGTAATATTATATTGTAACCCTTTTTATATCTTTGTTAACCCGTAATAATAAAGTGTGTTATGGAGCTAGAGGAATTTACCCGGGATCCTATACAAACATTTTTCTAATTTTACGGCTGAATTGACCCTATAACTATATATTATATCCAAACCCTTTTTTTTTGGGCGAAATTGAGATATGGACAACTAAAGCTCAAGATTTTTTTACACCACCCTTTTTAATAATAATATTAATAATACTATTAATAATAATAAGTTTATTTTAAATAGTTACATTATAATAAACATGTTAATATATTATTTTTCAATAAACTTATTAATAAATTCCCCAGAAGACGTGCTTGTTAGGGGCAAATCTTATTTATTTAAAGGTATTTAAAATTATGAATACAGTAAAACTTCTCATTTCGGCCACCCGTTAAAAACGGTCACCCCTCTGACCGGTCAGTTTTGGCTTCTTAAAATAAATCTTATAGCATTTTTAATAATAAAAGACCCCTCGAATACCGAAACACTTCTAAAACGGCCACGGTCACATGAATCCGTAACTTTTAAGAAAATTACCTTGAATTTTTACCCTTAATTGCGGTCGTCTCGACCCTTCTGGGAATGTTTGCACCCAGCCGGTACTTTATTACTGGTACTATTGGAAATACCGGAGAATGATTAAACCTAATTATGTAAATGGGTTTTTAAGTACGTACAAATATAATTTGTTAAATCTTAAGATGTTTTCATAAAAGGTAAAATTTTATTCAGTTGCATTTTAACAGCACAATAGTCGATCATGTCTCTGAAACGTAAACGTTTATCTTTTAAACAAAAATTCCAAATCATCGCGGATAGTAAAAAATATGGTATCAGTGCTCGAAAGATAGCGGAAAAGTTTGGTGTTGGAAGAACGCAAGTAAATGATATTCTAAAAAGTAAAATTGAACTGAAAAAACTTTATGAAGAAGGAGGAGTTAATGCAGATCAAAAACGGAAGTTTCCAAAAACAGACGGACTTGCGATTGACCAAATGGTTTATGAATGGTTTTGCAAAGCAAGAAACAAAAACATTCCAATATCCGGACCACTACTAAAGGAAAAAGCTCTGGAAGTGTCAGAAAATTTGAAAAATTGTGATTTTAAGGCATCAAATGGCTGGTTAGATAGATTCTGCAAAAGACATGACATCAATTTTAAAACAATTTCTGGTGAGTCTGCTGATGTGGATGAAGCGAGTGTTCAAGATTGGTTCACTAAGTTAAAATTAATTATCAAGGATTATGATGATAAAGATATTTTTAATGCAGACGAAACAGGCCTTTATTATCTCGCAATGCCAAACAAAACTTTTGCCTTAAAGAGTGACATGTGCTGGAAGAAAATCAGCTAAGCAACGAGTGACAATTCTTTTTTGCCGTAGCATGGATGGTCAGAAGGAGACCCCATTAGTTATAGGAAAAAGCGAAAATCCGCGAAGTTTCAAAGGAGCACATGTAGACAAATTACCATTAGAATGGGTCTCCAATAAAAAAGCTTGGATGACAACAGAGATAATGATTTCCTGGCGAAAAAAATTTGACACCAAAATGAAAAAACAAAGAAGAAAAGTACTTTTATTTTTGGATAACGCAAGTTCTCACCCGAAAATACAACTGGAAAATGTTCGAATTGTTTTTCTGCCTCCAAACACTACATCTTACGGCCAGCCATTAGATCAAGGCATCATACAAAATTTTAAAATGATATACAGAAAATATTTGATGAAAAGACTTTTAACTTTTACTAACACCGCTACCGAGGATGCGTTTGAAAAAGCAGAAAAGACCATAAATTTGTCAAGTGCTATGGTATGGATTGTTGCAGCATGGAAAAATGTTTCATCTAAAACGATTAAAAAATGTTTCCAAAAAGCTGGATTTATAGAAACTCTCCAAGAGAATGAGATTTTTGAAGAAGAAGACGATATTGCACTAAGTCAGTTGTTTTCCGGTATCCCAGGAAATCCAAACCTGGAAAATTATCTTCAAATCGACTCAAACATTTCAACGGAAAATCCCAGTATGGAGATGCAGGAAATAATTCAGGAGTTTACCAGCCAATCTGAAACTACCGAAAATGAAGACTATGAAAGTAAAGAAAACCAGGAGGTTTTTAGTTCGTCTTTAAAAAGCATGAGTGAAGTTTGTGAAAAAATAAGAGACGTACAAAATTTTTTATTAGGCAAAGAAAATGGCAATTTGGCCATTGATATTTCAAATACCCTAATGAAATGTGAAAATGAAGCAGCAAAAATTAAAATTAAAAATATGAAACAGACTTCCATTGAATCTTTTTTTCACAAAGCATAATTTTTTTTCGTATGTAGTGCACATTTTTAAACATTATTATGTACACATATTATGTAGGAGTTATGAAATAAATAGTTATGTCTATATATTTACAGTTCATATTACATAATAACGTATGTGTTTGTAATTAGCCTTTTATTAATTAATGAAGTTGAATTTCATTCACATGACACATATGTTATATGTAGATATGTAATTTATTTTTTTCCTTCCCCTCAAAAACGGTCACCCCCTCAAACGGTCAATTTGTAATGAAATTTTTAGTGGCCGCTATTGAGAAGTTTTACTTTAAGAATATTTCTCTAAAAAGTTGCTAGTATTCAATAAACGCTACTTTCTTGATGATAAATTATTAAATTTCTGAAAAAGATTAATTATATTATTGATTCACAATAATATTAAATAGCATTAATTAGTTATATCATTTAAAAAAATAGTTTTAAAGCGTCTGTTTCCAATATTAAGGTTTTTATTTCAGTTTTATATTTTTAATATTTTTTGGTAAATACTCATTTAAATAAAAGCATAAATATTGAAAAGTTTTTTGTTCTACGGACTTATTTATTTTAGGTTTTATGGATATTTCATTTTTATAACGTGTATTATGGTTATGGTCTTTAAATTGTATAAGGTTTTTATTTTTAAAAATATATATTAAAATACTATAAATGTAAATTTGTCTAAGGTTCATCTTTTTTGTTTCTGAATATAATTCTTTTGAAGGATAAAGATAGTCCTTATTAATGAAATTTTCAAACATCTTTTTAAAATACTTCTAATTTTTTAACCAAAGTTCCGTTTATGCCTCCCCAACCTAAAATTCCGTAATTTAAATGAGTTTTGACTAATGCATAATATAATATTTCTAGATGTCTAATATCCAGAAGATTTTAAATGCTTTTAAAAATTGGTAATATACTTCTTAATTTTTTAATCAACTATTCTACTTGAGAATTCCAATTTAATTTACTGTCAAAAATTATTCCTAAATATTTTACATGATTAACTTTTGAAATTTGAATGTCATCTCTAATATTGATGCTATTCATATTTTGTGGTACATTATTTAGGTTCAAAGTAAAAGGAAGATAATTTGTTTTATTAAAATTAATTGTTAATAGATTATTATCAGATTATTATCAAACCAATTTTTTATAATTTTAAAATCTTTTTTAATTTTCTTATTTAAAATGTCCGAATTTGTATCGCTATAAAAAATGGCAGTATCGTCTGCAAAACTATGAATTTTCTCATCGCAATTTATACTAAAGAAATTACTAATATAAATCTTAAAAAATAATGGTCCTAAAATTGTCCCTCGAGGAACACCATATTTGAATAGTTTTGAATAGCTTTCTTCTTTATCTATTTTAAGATAGTTTTTAATGAATTCTAATTGCTTTCCTCTAAATCCAATATTTTCATTTTTTTTTAAATAGTAAATTATGGCTAACCGCATCAAAGGCTTTTGCTAAATCCAGAAAAATACAAATAAAGGTGTTTTATTATCTAATGCATTATATATTTGTTCTATTAGATAACAAATAGCATCTTGCATCGATTTTTTTTGTGAACCCCAAATTATTTTTTAGAAATAGAATGTAATGTAATGTAAATACATCGGGGTCGAGGGACTTGAGGTTTGGTGTTCCGCAGGGATCGATACAAGGACCATTGTTTTTTACTCTGTATACAGCACAACTTGTAACGCAAATCAAGCACTGTAGAACCCACTTTTACGCAGATGATACACAGATCTACATTTCCTTTAAACCTAGTGAAATTGTTAATGCCAATAACAAGATCAATGAGGATCTGGGTGTCATTTTACAGGTATCTCAAGCACACTGTTTAAGTATAAACCCCAGTAAATCGCAGGGACTTCTCTTTGGTAGGAAGAAAGATCAATTATTATGTCAAAAACATGTTAAAATAATTGTAAATAACGATACGCCTAAGTTGGTAAATTCTGCAAGGAATCTGGGCCTAGTACTCGATAATGGTCTTAGATTTTCTGAACATGTCGGTATGTGCATAAAAAGGGCTTTTACAAATCTGAAATTAATATTCAATTATAGAAGAATTCTATCTGATAAACTTAAAAAAATGCTATGTGACTCCATAGTTTTATCGCACTTTAATTACGCGGACGTAGTATATGGTCCTTGTCTGCTCAGTGTTGATGCTCGGCGTATCCAATTAATTCAGAATTCTTGCGTGCGTCTGATAGGGGGTATTAGGAGGCGTGAAAGGGGAGTGTCTGCGAAACTAAACGAAATAAAATGGTTACGAATGAACGAAAGAAGAGTCCTACACTCTGTAGTTCTATACAACAGTATAATCTCTAGAAGGTGTCCGGATTACTTATACGAGAACATTAAATTTCGCAGTGACATGCACAATTTGGAACTTTGCCATAAATATACTATAACTACTCCGGCACACACGTCTAGTAATTTTGAGAAATCATTTAGTCATAATGTGGCAAAATTATATAATAAAATACCCCTCCACATAAGGCAACTTACGGGCATAAGATTTAAAATAGGAGTTAAAGAAGTCATAAAACTTATTATCTAGTTTATACTTGTTATTGTGATTGATTTATATATGTAATACCCTAATAGGGTTCAACCTACAGTACAGAATGTTTTTACTTTTTTACTTTACTTTACTTTTTTTCTGCTAAATAATGGATGACTAAAAAATGTATATATTTTCCTTAGGTTAAGTGAGGAAGCTTGCTTCAACTTCGCCTTTTGTAATTAATGTTTAAAAATTACAATAAAGACTTTATTTATTTATTTATTTATTTTATTTATTTTTTCTAAATAATTGTCAATTCGCATTTTTAAAATTTTTTTAAAAACTTTAGCTAATGAAGGTATTAATGTTATAGGCATATAATTACTAATTTTACTTGAATCTCCATTTTTAAAAACAGATTTTATTACACCAATAATATATTTGTTTTAAAAATTTTGTTTATAAGAATAGCCTAGTGGCCTAGAAATAGTCCATACTTTCAGTGGAGTAAAGTAATGTAAACGAAACGATGCACTTTTTCTACACAGTTTAATTATTGTAAAAACAAACAGTTTCCTACATGTTTCGAACGCTTAAGCGTTCATCCTCAGGGGATACTAAGAAGCATGGTACAAAGTTAGGAACGACCAACGAATATAAAATAAAAGTTTAAGTGGGTCTTACCTAACGTCGAGTTGAGCGACACTGTTAATGTAAGTTGTCTCAAATTAATGAGTACAACTTAACAGGATGAGAAATGTAAAGTTGAATGAAGACCTAGTGTACTAACTAGTCATATTAACATATTAATTGCATTACGATTCGAATTAAGTCAAGTTTTAATTATAAATGTGAAATTTTAATTAGTTAAGAAACATTATAGATAAAAGATAATAAATTGAGTTATAACATTATTGGAGGAGAAAGGCTTAATTTATTTATAAAAGTTTTTTGAATTTTTATATGAGAACTAAGAAATATTAATTTAGTTGTTAATTTTTTTTTTTTATTTTGTTGCTGTTGTTCACTTCACTTCATTTTAAGGGGTAGTTATTGAGTTGGATCAAAGTGATCCTTTACTCTTGTTTTTCTTAAAGATATCTATTTGATTACAATGGTTGGAATTTTGTGATTTTTTGTTTGCTTATTTTGATTGGTGAGAGAAGTATTTTATTTTGAGTTTTTGTCCATCTTTTAAGTTATAGAATCTTTACTACAGCGGTCGCTGTAAGGGTGGGAGCCAATCTTTCGGGTATTTGTGTTTGTTTCTATCTGTAGATCTCATGTATGACTCGGTAATTAGCCTGTTTTTCGAGTTTTTGGCGCGCTTATGGTATTGGGTAATTACATATTTTATTAAAGAATTCTTTTATTGTTTCCATTCTTAGGTCTAAATGCAATAAGTCCGTTGGAAGATATCTCGGCATATTTGTTATTATTTTTAGAGCCTTATTCTGCGCTTTTTGTATTTTCAGTTGATTTGTCTTACTTACGGTATACCAGGCTGGTAGATATGGGGTTATGTCCCATATTTTTGAAAAGTAATATAACTTTTTCAATTTTGGGAAAAGTTTTTTTTTTTAAATGGTAGGTGGTTATGAAAAAAAATTGAATATAACCTGTGCTAACCACAACCGTGTTAACTACCGCAACGTGAATTTTAAAGTGAGGTTAATAATTTATAGAAAATGATGACATTAAAGACGTATAACCAAATATTAATATTAAAAATCAAAACTATTGTTGAAATCAAATGGGTAGATTTAAGGAACTCGATATTAGGTTTATAAAATCCGTACAGATTCAATTGATCTTGAGGACCGACAGAACACACTGTCAACGAATGACCCAATTACATGGTTATAAGGGGTTTATAAATGACTATCGGTGAAAGATTAAAACCTACACTAAAGAATACACTTGAAAGGGATGGTAGTGTCTCCTTGCCTGTCCAAAGTTCCTTATAGAAGCATGACTCAAATGTGCTGAAATTTATATAAAGAGATGTAATTAATAATTACATACATGCACTATTTTTTAGGTTATGCTCTGTGCAAAATTTACTACAGTAGTATGTAGTGGAAAAAATATCTATAAAATCGACATCATGCTATTTTGATGAGCTTGCTATCCTTTACTTAATTATTATGGCTTATAAGCTACTTTTTTTATGATAAGGCACAGCAGTGCAGGATAAATCCGGTGCGTGTGCGCAGGAAACATTTCACGTTGGTCTTGAATCTTTGGAGATTATACCCGTCGGGGAACACTGCCTCAGAAAGGTCGTTCTAGAGTGATGACGTTCTCCAGATGAAATTTTTAAGCAGTTTCGTTTGAGGGACACTAAGCTGAACCACGTACGGGTGGGCTGCAGTGGCTCGTCGTGTATTTCTTTTCTACCATGCACCACTCTGGGTGGAATCAAGCGGGCAACCTCAGTTGAGCACTTGCCATGAAAATATTTGTAAAATAGACTCAAGCACTAATTGGTAGTTTGTTCAGTGCCGATATAAGGTTGTGGTCAGACGTTCCTAACGGAGGCTTCACGGTGACAGTGTACAAGTCGGGGTTTGAAGTTAAAAAAGGATCCAACAAACTAGCAAAATCACCATCTCGGCCTGGAATCCGAGTTGGTTCACCCACGAGTTGAGTGAGGCCAGAGCTGATGACAAAGGATTCGGCTTCGCGTCCTTGCTTGTTGGTTATATTTGAGTATTTGGGCCAGTTGACATTATGAACGTTAAAGTCGCCAAGAATGACAATTTCGAAATTGGGATAGTGGGTTTGCAAAAAGTCGATAATATTAGCAAGAGAAAAGAACAAGTCTCTATAATGGGTATCGCTTGGCGGCCGGTAAAGACAGCAGATAAATTTAGTAATTCTCCGCGTTGATATTTTAAACCACATTACGTCAAAGCCGTTAGGCTCAAGTGTATCCTCTCGTTGACAAGAAATATCACCGCGGACAAAGAAACAAAGGCCAAAATTGCGCCTAAATCGGTGATGGCAGTCGTACCCAGGATATAAATAGCTGACTAATTGATGATCTGACGTTTGTTTCGGTTAGTGCGAGTACATGAGGTTTGGTAGATTGTAGATGTTGATGGACTGCATTGATGTTTAAGTTCAGTCCTCTTATATTACAGAACTCAATTTGGAATTAACTTACCTTTGGAGCTAGGAAAAGGCTTTGGTTGTTTTCATCGAGTTCTTTCTTGAGCTTCATATCGGAAGAATATCCTGTTTTATACCCCACCCCGGCACAAAGCAAACTCTACTTGTATATGATTTACCGTTACTCATGACCAATAATATTAAGAAACAAATTAATAATATAGCGATTTCGATAAATGAATCGAGAAAAACGCCACACTTTCTATGAAGAAATAACAAAGAGAGCGCCTCTATCGACCACCTAACGAACTAACCAAGCAACGGGGACAGAAATTTAAAATACTGCCATTGCCGTCCTTCATAGATTTAGGTTAGTACCTTGATAAATGGAAATTCTGGGACGGCGTTAGTCGAAATTGAAGCGTAACTTATTTTAACCAACTTTATTGTAATGCGGTTTTAAGTGGCTAGATTAAAAAACGGCATTGTGTTTGTTGCAATTATTTTTAATATTACAAGGGGATACATTAGTTTTATTTTTTATACCCGCATTGGTATTTAACTTTTTAGTTTGGTGATATTGTTATTGTAATTGCCATTAATTTACCCTAATCTGCTTTTTAGAATTCAATAAGATCATAAAATACATTTTATAATTTCTTAAAACCTCCATACTTTTTTAAACTGTTGATATCTACAAGTCAAGGATGTAGTAAATATTTACATTATTTTATTTGTTTCAGGTATGGTATTTAAAACAGCGATATTGGTAGTTCTCCCATAAAAAATTGTGTTAAGGTAGGAATAAATTTATTGGTATTTTACTGTTGACTTAAAGTCTTTCTTGTACAACTTAAAGGTAACGGAGAGCGGTAACTAAAATGATAGGATTGTTCCAAGTAGCAGTCCTAAACTAGTTCTTAATCAGAAATAGAGTATACCAGATGAATATACATGTAGGACCCCAGGATGCCTTGTTAAGTCCTACAACTGGTTGATTGTATTTTGTCAGTTTGAAAGTATCAGGGGCTGATGATGGGAACAGACCTATTATAAACGAAATAATCCATGAAGAAGAAACGAGCACATGCCAACAGTAATAAAATTAACCTGAAAATTTTTCATTAATTTAGAAAGAATTTAATTTTTCAAAGAATGCGAAGATTTCTCATATTAGTCGTACATAATAGTATATTACAATACAAGTACGGTAGGTACGTCTTTACCGCATGTGCGTGATGTTTAACAAAACGAGCCGAAGGCGAGTTTGGTAAATCACGCAAATGCGGTAAAGACACCTACCGTAAGTGTATTGTACGATATTTTATCTACAAGCATGTTTTAGGGCACCAATGTTAAATATTCTAAAAGAGCACTGTTTTAATTTACCCCGTAAGTGCCTCGTAAGTCGTTATCAACAATGCATTAACATCAGGTTGCTAGGGAAATAAATTATAGAAATTTAATAGTTGGCTTTTATATGACAGATGTAAAACTGACAACGGAATAAACGATAATTATTTTTGTAACAATTTTGTGAAAGTGTGTTTGACGTCCTTTAAATGGAAGTCAGTAGCAGCAGCGATAATGAAATTCCGAAGGAAGTTCTGGACATTGCTAAAGCAGCTACCCTTAATTTATTGCCGGATAAATCACGGCATAGATATGAGAAGGAATATGGGCTCTTCATGGATTGGTGTTCATCAAAGAAAGTTAAAGCAATTAGTGAAGATGTGATGCTTGCCTATTTTGTGGATAAATTTTAGGACAGTAAATCATCCTCTTTATGGAGTTATTACTCAATGCTCCGATCTACTATAAGTATCAAAAATAATGTCGCCATAAGCAGGTATGCAAAACTGAAGGCATATTTAAAAAGGAAGTCTGTGGGATACAAAGCAAGATACAGCTTATGAATAACCGATGTAAAATAGTATAATTTTTAAATAATACAACTTACTTGTTTCGTACATTCCATAAATAGTGTCACGGATAGAACTTATATCCAATTTTGACGTTTACAACTCTCTTAAATTAAGAACGTTTCGTTTTAGGTGACTACAATAATTTATTTTGCTCAACTGTTGTTGAAACTGCGCTTACAGTAGACATATTGAAATTTAGGGCAACTGCTACACGCTAAAAATTAGTAAAGTAGATATAAAATAGATAGACCTTAATACACTCTTTAAATTTACTTCGCCCACTGCTGTCAAGGGTAACAATGGGCCATTGTGGTTAGGTTCTTCCTGAAAATAGCTTATTAAGGAATCTATAAGCTCTTTGCATCAGCTATTTTAATGCTTCGGCATTTTTCATAAATAGTAAACAACGTAATCGATAGGGATATGTATATGTGCACTTTTGTTTCTCTTAATAGAACATTTTTTAATGCTATTTATGAAAACGCCTGGAATTTTTCTTAAAAAATAGACGGACAGCAACACGGAACCACGAACAATTAAGGTTGGCTTTGCAACGTCAAACAAAGCCAACGAGCGAGTGCTGGCGCTACCGTTTATAGTTGTGTTGCCAACTAGTGGCCAATAAAATTCAAATTATATTAATTTTTACAAGCTTAAATAAACAAAAATAAATTATTTGCTATAAGTGGTTTCGTATCAAAGAAGAATACTTTAAGTTTGTAGTAAATTCAATAACGCATAAAGCTATAATACTTTTTGCCCAAATTTAATTTCCTCGTGTTTTCTTACGGACTTACAATTCAGCTGATTGATGACGTGCATCGGTTTTTGTTTTGCATCAACTGTATCTTGATCACCAACGCTACAGGCGAAGTAACGAGTGATTTTTAATTATTTTGCTAAAGGGAGGCCATGCATTTTAAAATCATCATGGCCGTACTGCGTAGATAAGATGACATGATTGTTTTATGACATTTACGTCTTATTTGAATTTGTGTATTTGTAAAGTTTAAAAATTGGAGAAATTTTGTAATTTTTGCAGTTATTTGAAGGTAGGTTACTATTGCTTTAACTAATATTTCTCCGGGGAGTCGTCTTTTGACTATTATAAAGTGCTATTTGCAGGATATGATTTAATTTTCTATTTTTCAGCGTATCAAGTTTTGGTGAAGCTTTGTTGCCGGATTGAAAGTTCTACAGTAAAAATGTTTAGTGAAGCACAAAAAATTTTTATTGTTGAAAGTTTTTTTAGAAATGGAAACAAAATAGGCGGTGTGTGGAATTACTCTATGCATGACTGCTTTGACAAAGGATTTCAGAAAAAATTGCCGAAATTAATAATTCTCCAGACGTATTGGTTAATGTGTCTCTGAGGGTAAGAAGAAACATCAGAAGGTGTCTAGAAGTAGGAGGCGGCCATATAAAGTAGGCTTTCAAAGTAAGATAGCTCAGGATTTTATATTACATACCGTCAAAAAACATTATTTTAGGTTTTCAACGTGACAACGCTGCTTTCTTGCAAATTCGCCCTATGATTTAATCTACGCGCTACTGCTACACTATGTATACTGGGTCACAGCCGCCCTTGAGCAAAATAATTAATAATCACTCGTTATGAGCATATGTATAAGCATATTTCACAAGCGGAGATAAAGGTTTTTGGTGCGCTTTCGCAGTAATTTCGCCACAAATATAACAAAAGGTATCGGTTTTATTTACCCAAACACGCGACGACATGTTTGTTAAATTAAATACATTATACACAAAATTTGGAAAATACGAATAGGTGACGACGGCACAAAAAGCAAGTAGAGCAGTATTTATAGTTTATTAAATACAAAGGGGCATATAATGCTTTTCCATGAAATTCAAGGCTAATTGAGCAATTTTAAGGTCAATTGTATACCAATGTAGGTCCAAATTTTACAAAATACTCACTTCATCAGAAGGATTTTTCTGTTGAACAGTGTAATTAGCCAAATTATCCCTCATATGTTATTAAAACGGCACAATACTACGAAAATATTCTTTAAGGTCTCGAGAAGTGTATGGTATCGTATGAGACTCTCAGAAACCAATTTGCTGTAATTCTGTATCTTAAATTCACCTTCAATTAAGGCCCTCGTTTATCAATTTTAGTTTAGACAATAATTTTAATGAAGGGTGTGATTCATTTCAGTTAAAATGCTTAGTTGATTACCCTATTATCCTTTAACCCATTTTACTGGAAACGTTTCGCCTTTGAGTAAACTTTTGAAAATATTATCTTAGGGTCCGTTCTTGAGTATAATGGACGAAAGGCTTAAAGGAAACTTTTAATATAAATTTATTAATAAAGCAGGCAACGGCGAACAATACTACAATTCGGCCGGATTTTATGATATTAAAAGCGGCAGCGTGGTGATAAACTAATTAATTTTAGCGCGTTATAAATTAATTGGGGTACAGTTTACTAAAAAATTATTTAAACAAAGTGTCAACCATACTCCATTGAGTTATGCACCATTATATTATGTTGTGTGAACCATGTTCTATTAAGTTATGAGGTAAAGCTGTCTGCAATAAAACTTATTTCTTAAAGGATTTTTTCTACGAGCATGCGGAAAGTAACTACTTCCCGCACTTTTTCGCACTAAAATCAAAGTTTCTTCACTGACACGGGAAACAATACATCAGCAATCTCATATATTGGTACCTATATTGCAATTTTCCTCACTCTCGTTGAAAATACATTGTACCTTACGCTTGTGGAAATGTCTTTTCGTTACTCAACTGCTGAGGTAACGGCCTGATCGCGTGGAAGCATTCTCGCTTCTTATGCTACAGGTACCTGGTTCAAGCCCGGGCTGACCAAGCAGATTTTTTCAGTTTGCAGAGCCCAGGTCGCCATACTACGTAGTGTTGCGTATGCAATACACATCGGCAAATTCTCAACGGCGCTCTAGCCTAGTAGGTACTTTAGAAACGGTATGTTGTCGAAGGAAGGACCCTTGAGCCCAATACAACATCGTGGAGCTATTTGACAGGAACCTACTTACCATAAACTTCCCTAAAACGCTTGCCTATCACTTCCTATAAATGCTACTGATCTAGATATAAGAAATGCAAATCGCAAATGGAGAATTTAATATTAAATGTACAAAAAATGTTAGATACCTTGGAGTTACTTTACTCAAAAGTTACAGGGATTGATTTATAAATTCAAGGATCTTTCAACAAGAGACATATTTATATTTTGTGCAACTTTAGTAGAATCACTAATTAATTATGGTATATTAGTGTGAGATGGGGCGGCAAAAACGTTTATTCAACCCCTGGAAAGCGTGCAGAAATAATCCTTGCTAGAATAAACTATATCCAACGGACAGGCTATTTAGGGAGGCTGAACGCCTAGATATAAGACAAGACTTTAGGTAATTAGAATAGTGCTTCAAATAACTAATAACTTCAGTAATTAGAATAGTGCTGTCAATGGCTACTTATTGGTAATAATAGTTTTGGGCAAATAACTTAATAACTTTTAATTATTATTTAATTGTTTATGAGATAAATAGTCATATTCCACTATCCTACCATTTTAATTGCTTTTAACGTCTCTTGAACGAAAGCGAGTGCAATATTGAGATCAGGACGCTCACTAACTTTAAGAATTTGCGGCGTACTTTTTTTTTTATTTATATTCAACTTGTTCATAGCAAGAGATATTAATGAACAGGAATTACTTTTTCTAGTGATTTATTACTGAAATTGTACACATTTATGCTGAATAGAAATAAATAAATTAAATTATAAAAAATAATCAAACGTACTCCATTGAGTTATGAAAGTAATAAAACATCAACCATATTCCAATAAGTTTCGAAATGAAAATGTCGGATCATACGACTATTGAACTGCGAATGTGTGTGTTGAATTAACGATTTATTTGTAACTGGTTAGCGTTTGGTTATGTGCATTTTAATATTCGGAAACTTTATATTTTTTACAATTTTAAAAACGGAGGGTTAGTTGTATCCAAATAGATCAGCTTCAAGTGACTGCATTTGCTTCTTTGGCAAGAAATAGTTAATTATTATTCTATTGTTATCAAGTTTCTGTCTCACGGGCCGAATCTTATTCATCAGATCTTGAATTATTTGTGGGTTCTTAACATACACCTTGCTCTTTACGTGCTCCAAATAATAAAATCAAGTGACGTCAAATCGCATAATCTCGGCGGTCATTTAACTGTGCCCTTTCTTAAAAGTTCGTAAAAAGAGTATTGTTTGTCTGGCGGTTTGGTAGGTTGCTCAATCCTGTTGAAACCGCACCATCTAGTATTTTTTAGTTCTGGCCATAAAAAGTTAGGCAACATACATTACGGAAAATGGAATGCGTCCTTCTTCATTTTCAAAAAAAGATGAGTCAACAATGCCTCTACAGCTCAAAAACTACTCCAACTCTTGTAGCAATTTTAAAATTGCCAATATGGACTTCGTGGGGAATGTTATACTTACCTTTGATTCTTACAGTCATATTTCCACAAAGTACATATTTTATAGTTATTTGGTTCAAAAATTATTTATTTAGTTGTGTTATCCTTGTTTACAGTAAGTTAGTCAAAATATGTGGGGTTAGAAGTAGTGCGTTCGCTTTTCTGTTGGTTAATGGCACGAGGCGCGGCAAATAGGTTGGCCATGTATTTCCGTTTCTGTTTCCCGTGAATTCGCAGAACGTCCATTTTTACTTTTGGCAATTTTATGTATAAACAAAGTTGCTTGGAATTATTTTCTTTATTTCATTATTTAATTTAGGTTCTGGTAGAAGCCCAGACTCTCGTATCGTTCTGATCTTTTGTAGTGTGTCTCTGTTCTCTTCTTTTTTTTTGTTGGTGTTAGGTTAAGTTGGCAAACTTTGTGTCAGCTGATTGTTGAAGGAGAAGGGGTTTCTTCGGAGTTCTCGGGACCTTTAATTTTACTTTCTGAAAATCCTTTAGACCAGAAGGTCAAGCCAGCTGCCATTAGGCCATTTTCTTATCAAAGGGCTACGAGGTCTCACCCCCCTTTTAGAGGTAAGCTTCCTTTTTTTTTGTAATTGTTTGGGATTCAGCGGGTAATTTTCTTTTCTATTATTTTTACGGGTTTTGCTTGATTCGTTTTTGGTTTTGTCATTCACGAGGTTGTGAGGTTAGGACACCACCTACCTCATGTGCTCGAAGTAGATATATTAACGAGCTACCATATAACTTTCACCTGACCAACCAGAGAACATCACATGGGGCCATCCTGATCGATCTATCTAGCTATACAGAGTGGTAGATGCATTTTTAAATTTAAATAATGTTTATCGTCACCATAGTTTCACCATAATCCATTTCAAATTATTACTTTTCTATTTCAATTAGTTAACCAAAATTTAATTCATAACTTTTTTAATGTAAATCAACATTGTAAGGCCATCTTGACAAAGGTAACACTTTTATAACCATACATCATTAAAATATTTACAAGGTTCTAGAATCTTCCCCGAGGTTATACACAAATTTTATTTTAAATCCTTGCGTCCGGAAAGGCTGTCTTTCCTAACTAAATTTTAAACAATTTCACTGATCATAAAGCGGGCATAAACCTTTTTTATAATAAAAACTTTATTGTTTGTGTGGGAAAACTTTGATTTTATTTGTTGCATAGATTTCCAATAGTAACTGACATTCGGTATATTTTCCTGGTTTGGACTTCTGTCAAGCCAGGTGGCGCCCAAGGCAAATGACGAAGGGAAGGTGCAAGTATAACGGACCACGACCCAGTGCCTCCACATAAAGAGCTACCGTCAGCAGATAGTGACAACCTGTTGTCCCTGACAAGAGGTTGCCACTGCAATACTGTTGCACATGCTCTATGCTTAGGTTTTTCGTGAATTTCTCTTGGATTTTAATCACTTCAATGAAAGTGATACATTGCTGCCCTGAGCGAAAAGTTTAACGCACGACGCATAGCGCAGTGCAGCTATCTCGCGAGAGCGGCAATGTCACTTTGCGCTAGAATTACACACAGGATTTTTTTCTACAAAGTGTTTTTGTAAGAATGTTTGCTAAAATGCATTTACTGCAAAATAAAAATTACAAATTGCATAAGTACATATTATTTATTTAAATATCGTCTTACTGGTCACAAAATTGTCGACATGTGTCAAACACCCCTCAACGCCTACTTTCAAAATTGGGTCAAACATGAGGAACACCAGATGTTTTATGATGGTTGGCAAGGTAATCGGACGAGTATTTTCTTGGTGTTGCTGTATCTATCGAACTCTCGTCGCTGCCAATGATCACCTAGCTCTATAGTCTATATTTAAATGGCGCGAGGTAATAAATGCTCATAAAATATGCAAAACGCCTACCACGGTATCAAGAACAATTTAAACACCATCCCTTGAAATCTATTGTGTTTACATTAAAGGATCCAAATAATGAGCATTCTTTGGGTAGGTCCACCCTGAATTTATCGCAAGATATTGTTATATTTGAGGATTTACCATTGTTATGGGGAAAATCTCTTAGCCAGGGGCGTGTATTGGGGAAGTTTTTAAATTAAAAATCTTAAACATGCCTATTCTCCTAAAATTGTATTATATTATAATCGTATTAACTAATAAATAACCGTGGGTGGTACTATTTCACATAATATAATTGCAAAAACAAGATATAATATAGAATCTTACAAACAAAGCATTTTTAAAAATCGAATAATACTTTGTCGTTATGGCTTAATCATAGTTCGATTCGGAAGATGAACTTTTATTACCATCGTTTATAATAAGCAGTTCAACCATTTCTTCGATTATTATATCTACCTGCTACATTTTGACTTCTTCTCCTGTCACATGATTGATACACTTTTTTTACTATTTCGCACTGATTTTACCCATAGCTTCATTAAAGAGTCTTTTTAAATCCATCATTTTATAAGTCGTGTTTTTTACATCTGTCCTTATTTGAGCCCATATAAGTTTAATCGGGTTTAATTCGCAGTGGTAGGGAGAGAGTCTGAGCACAGATATTCTTCGCCATTTCATCGACTACATATTTTCTGATTGCATTTATATGTAAAGTGGCTAGTACCAATAGTTCTTTTTTTTAAGGAATCTAATGGAGATTATATTTGTCTAAAACTTAGCAATTCTGTTACTTCACTTTTACGCCAAGCACTTGTCGGTAAATTCATATTTTCGTAATAGTCTCCTGTATTTTTAGATTGGAACATCAGTAGACTACCTTTAGTGAAGCCTTCAGACCTTCCAATAAGAGTTATGATAAGTCGATGTCCTTTTTCAGATGGGGGTTTTAATTCTGTGGACAATCCTTCCAAAAAAGCTTGCCTTGAACTTTTAATATTTTCATTCCGCCCAAATTTAGTCACAGTGTGGCCTTCATTTAGCCATGTCTCGTCTAGGTAAAACATTTTTTTGTTTTCTTCTCTGGCTTTTCGGATGCCTCTTAGGTAATTTCTTCTCCAACAGACGATATCGCTTCTGTCTATATTAAAATCGATTGCCTATTATGTTTTTAATTTTTTAATTTCCAACGCGTATTTCCATACCTAAATGGGTAGTCCTGGTCTTCTCGGATTGAGGACAAAATTTTGTCCAGCGTGAGAATCTTTTTTTTAAAGAGAAACTATGAACTTCTCGCCTTATTCTCTACATTAAAACGTTATCCAGCTCAAGTTTTGTTTGTCCTGGAGAAGTTTTTGGAGGCTTGGCGCCAACACTTTTTTCTTTCAAAACTTTAAATATTGTTGTTTTCCCAACGTTAAGCATATCGGCTGTAAATTGCACTGTACTGTCAACATTCAAATCCGCATTCTTCCTTTTAATAGAATGGCAACAGTTAAGAATTAATTTTTTTCATTTACTGTACATGGACCGACTCTAGGGCGTTTGGGCAATTGTTGAGAATTCTCCATATTTAATTAAAAAAAACACTGACACTTCACACTTTGACTAGTTTTACTGAGAAACAAGCACCCAAGGTAGGTATGTATATATATAAATAGGTGTATTATTCCAATGGAGGCACCCATAAAGGCACAATAACCGCATAATTAGCAAACAGGTAACCAGGATTAGGTACAAAAAAAAGGGAATAAAATATAAGAGCAGAAACGGAATAAGTACCTAGACTTTAATTAGTTTTGATAAAATTGCTTTCTAAAATTCCAGGTAAATGGCTGTACATAATTTTAAGCTTAAATAATTGAATATTAAAATATCTATTTGAAGACAAAACTTGAATTTAATGTCGGCACTTGTACTAATTCTGCACAAATTTAAAAATGCAGGCCTATTTAAATCTATACATACCGAAAAATCTTGCACGCCCATAGAGAAGACGGTTTTAATTGATTTATTACCTCGCATCATTTAAATATAGACTATAGTAGGCTATTTGACAGTATGAGGATTTAATTGTAAAATAGTAAGAATATAATGGCATGTGGCATGTGCATTGAGAAACCTTAACATATTGGTTTATATCTATACCGGGTGTTGCATCGTCGAGCGGGACATAGGAAATCCCATGTAATTTTAAATGGGGTCAATTATTGGCTTCCCTAATTATTTTAGAGAAAAATTCTATTTAGGTTTATTAAAGAGCACTAAAACCCACATTCAAAAGAATAACTTTAGATATTTTTGATGAGCCCGTTTACGGGTTATCGCCGATTTCTTTTTAACTATTTCTCCTTTTTATGGCCCCGTATTTGCGGGCACCAGTCAAGGTAAAAGATGACTGTCAAATAAAGTTGTCATTTTGAAATGTGTGCTTTATTGTTATAAAAACTCGTACATCGAAAATATTAAAGGTGTATTTATGAGTACAAATTAATCTGAATAAAACTAATATAAAGTATCCAATTACAAGGTTAATTATGACATTTTACATGTTTCAATATTTTACTAATTAATAGGTAATTAATAATTCTTGCATCTCTTCTTTGTTCCTGCCTTTCTTCACATCTGCAGTTATTTATTACAGTGCCTTTTGTCTCAAATTTCTTGATAGTCCTTTCGACTGTAGATTTTGCAGGTATCGGTCTATTCGGATACAGAGCAGCAAACATGTCTGACACATTTTGATAACTATTTCCTATGATAATACCATTTAATCATCAATATTTTTTCTTCAGAAGTGTAATTCATGGCTAATATTTTCGATGTACGAGTTTTTATAACAATAAAACATTTTAAAATGACAACTTTATTTGACAGTCATCTTTTACCTTGACTGGTGCCCGCAAATACGGGGCCATAAAAAGGAGAAATTGTTAAAAAGAAATCGGCGATAACCCGTAAACGGGCTCATCAAAAATATCTAAAGTTATTCTTTTGAATGTGGGTTTTAGTGCTCTTTAATAAACCTAAATAGAATTTTTCTCTAAAATAATTAGGGAAGCCAATAATTGACCCCATTTAAAATTACATGGGATTTCCTATGTCCCGCTCGACGATGCAACACCCGGTATATTATAAAATAATTGTTTGTTTGTTTGTCCCTTGTGCGTTCCTATACCATTTATCCAATTGCGATGAAACTTTGGTGAGTTGTTGTGTGCACGCCTGCGAAGGTTTCTATCTAACCCGAACTAACTTAAACTAAGTTTCAAAATTAAAAAAAAAAATATATATTATAATTTATTCAGTGAAAGTTTCTGTCACTATCGACCTTTACAATACGGCGACCCGTAATACAAAATATCACTCCCCGACAATAAATTCCGGACAAAGATAATTTTAGTCAGGTTCATAGTCCTGTAATTGTTCTAATTGTTTTCCGATTCTGGTGAAATCTTAGCGAAGTGTAGACTTATGTCTTGGAATGTTAGCCTCAATTTTAATTCCCAAAAATACTGATGGCTTTATCATTATACAGGGATAAACAAAATATACTTTTTTACCCTCAATTTCTAATCGCTCTGTGGAATAATTGAGCCGCAAAATTTGGCTTCATTATGTTTTCGTTTGAAGTGTGATCTTTTATTAACACAATGTTTTTTTGGTTTATGTCATTATCTGATTTTTAAGAAAAGATACAAATTCTTAAAGATAGTATTGCAGTTTTTCTCTTTTATTAACAATTCAGAACATTTCATTATCTTATCTAGTAAGCCCTTGGTTGCATGAGCATTGTTTACCAAAGTGTCACTATACTGCCATTGCAGAATACACTCTCTAAAGTTTTTCGTTTAAAAAAATGAGACCAGAAGATGTTGCACGAGCTGTTGCATTAAATGACGATGTCCGCAATATACGGTATAGTCCGACACAAGATAAATGGTCATGATTTTACCTGCTTCATGACGGTGACTTTACCCCCCATAAAGCAATTAAGGGCTGGTTTGTAAGCCTTTCTCAGTAACAGGGAGATATTTTTATTTTTATTTTGATAATGTACGTATTTTAGGTATAATTAATTATACCTGTCGATACATTAGAAATTGTCGTATTATTAGTAAATCTTTTGAAAATACCAACCATAAGCAGCAAAAAAGAGGTACTGCAAGAGTTCCTTGTCCAACATGGCCCCTATTTTGAAGATAATTATACAAAAAAGAAAACTAGTTGAAGCACTAAAAACCAAATCGTATGATAAAATATATTGCGTAGATGAGGCTATAAAAGTATCCGGTAACATACTACTTAGATTGCCCCCCTACCATTGCGAATTGAATCCTATAGAAACGATATGGTCCGAATTAAAAAGCAAAGTTTGACGCAATAATGTAAACCCAAAAATGTCCGCTAATGTAATTGAAGTATTTGGACGAGGTGGAATATTCAGCGATTGAAGTGGCCCCCGCGTAGTCCAGATTTAAATGCTATTGAACACGTTTGGGATAAGTTAGGTAGACGTGTTCGGAATCGACACCCGGAAACATTGCCAGATCTATGAAGAGCCCTTCTTGAAGAATTGGGAAAATATTCCCCAAGAAGCAATTCAAAACTGCATTGAAAGCATGCCACGCCGCATGGTAGAAGTGATAAGAGCAAGAGGTGGCAATACGCCCTATTAATTTTTTGATAATTATTTAGGCTCACTAGATAAGATAATGAAATGTTCTGAATTGTTAATAAAATAGAAAAACTGCAACACTTCTTTAAAAATTTGTATATTTTCTTAAGAAGCAGATAATGACGTGAACCAAAAACCATTGTGTTAATAAAAGTTCACACTTTAAACAAAAACGTAATGAAGCCACATTTTGCGGCTCAATTATTCCACAGGGCGATTAGAAATTGAGGGCAAAAAAGTATATTTTGTTTCTCCCTGTATAATGATCAAGGTTATCAGTATTTTTTGGGAATTAAAATTGAGGCTAACATTCCAAGACATAAGTCTACACTTCCCTAAAATTTCACCAGAATCGGAAAACAGTTAGAACAATTGCAGGACTATGAACCTGACTAAAATTATCCTTGTCCGGAAATTATTGTCGGGGAGTGTACATATTGTACTGATTGTCTACAGTATATTTCATCTTGGAAAGAACTCAGTTAAGTTTATACTTTTATGGCATGTGTCACTATCTAGTTAATTTATTTTAGATGTAAGTAATTAACTTGGGTTAGGCAACATTCTTGGAGAAACCTCAACAACTTGTTTTTGGAAAAACCTGTATACATGAAATAACAAAAAATGCACAACAAAAATTAAAAACTGACGGGTCTAAGCATTTTTTCGAAAAAAACATGAATTTTAAATGAATTCAAATTGCGTTTCGACTTTTAAACTGTTTAAGAATTCTTAGGGCTACTAGCCTATATATAGATCCTAAAAAAAATTAAGTTGAAACGCTATAGGAGAACGCGTAGCTTGAAGCCTCTTTTTCAATTACTAAACCCTTAGACAGCGCGCAGCGTCCAAAAACGGTGTTTACATGTAATGTATTTTATTCATTTTTGAGTTTACGAAAAAAAGTTCTGTCGAATAAAAAGAATAACGGCAGTTTCGTCGTATATTTCTGCCAGGAAGTTCGTTCCAGTGTGATGACGTTCTCCAGATGAAAGAATTCTTGAACAGTGTCGTTGGAGGACCACTAAGCTGAACCAACTATGGGTGGGGTGCAGGGTTTGGGTGGAATCAAGCGGGTAACGTTAGTTGCACACTTGCCATGAAAACATCTGTAACTTTGGTTTGCATGCTGCTATAGGCCCGGTGATTTCAAGAATTCCTGGTTGCAGTTTTAATTGATAGTTATGATAAATTAAATACCATAGGTTCTTTGTTTTATGCTCTACTCACGTCATTGCTCATGCTTTAATTAAGATGAAACTAATTTGTACACACCCTAATAAAGGAAATAACTCCCCCCCCCCCCCTTTTTGTAACTTAGTGACAATATTGTTTTATATCTTATTCCTCCTCTGCTATCTGTAGAATCCCGTTTAAATTTGCCGCTTTTGGACTTGACAGTTGATTACCGGAAACTTGATTTAAATTACGCATATAAACAAGAAAGCAGGGTGTAACTAGTAGTATCAATTCTGGGTACTCATCATTTAGCGACGCCATTTGCTTTGAATAGCATGCTGATTGCTGAAGTTAAAATTAAAATTAATTTCTTCACCTGGCAACAAGATGAAAAATAAAAAATCAACAATATAATAATGTCTTAACAATTTTCGAATTTTATTTTAATATAACAAGTGAATAGTGACCACTTGGTGAGTACATGATTGATAATATTATAACAAATATAATTAACAAACCGTTAAGTTGTGAGACTAAAAGTCTTATTGCTGTCTATGAGTTCCTAAAATTTGAAATTTTTTTCTTTTCAGATGTATTCCCATTTTATATGAAATGACATAGTCTCATTTTGACAAAAGTTTTTTAGAATAGCAAGTTTATTTAGTTTCATTCACAAATATCCAATCCACCATAACATTAAGCATGTCCCCTCACTAATTCGGTTTCACTAGAAAAAAAAGAATGAATTGATAAGTTAAAATTCCTCTTTTACAAAAATTTTTTGACTTCAACATTGCTTAAATCACTCGACTATGATTAAGGTCCTTTATTGTACTTGCGTATAAATCAACCCCTACCTTTACATGGAGATACACCGTTCTTATACTAAACTCCTGTCGATTCCAAAGGTTGCATAATCTACATTATATTGTATTGTATTATTGAATCACCTCTCTGCTCCCCCAACTGTTTTAACTTCTTTTCATATTAAAATCTTTTAAATGGTTAGTTGCTGAGGATGACTTTCTCTAAAGTCGAAACTAGTACAACACATACATTAAGAAATTTAATTTAATTCATCGTCATTTTATGTATTTCTATAACCCTTGTTTTCTACCCTAGAGGGGCAAATAAAGTTATTTGGTGGTAAAGACAGACCTTTATTTCTATTTACAATCTCGCCACAGAATATGGACTACTTCTTAAATCTGTAAAAGGGGCTTAAGTCACAAACATGTCTTCGATGTTCCAAGCTTTCAAGGTCGTGTGTCAGTTCGTGGTCACTGGTCGAACGAATTGGTTTTTATTAACTACAAAGCGTTTTTTAAATGTCATATGTACAGATGTGGCGCAAATTCACAAGTTTTCTGTCATTTCTTAATGTTCTTTTGCGGTTTTGTTTGATATGTTGTTAGTTCAGGTTAGAATGTTAAGATATTTAACGTTCTAACTTTGCATAACAAGGCTGGATAAAGTCAGTAAATGTGTAAATTCGTGCGTTCAAGTCTCTATTATCTAGTTTTGTATCTTATGTATCTTATATGTTAACTTATGTAGTCAACTTAAGTAAACACATTAAATTTAGGTGTATTGACCAAATTTGCTGTTATAAATCCGTTTAGGTTGGTTCAGATTTTATGGGACGTTTTCAAATTTCAAAAAAATGATGTGTATCATATCTTCTTTAGTTGTGTCAAAATTTAATTTAAAATGAGCTTTCATTTATCATACACCATTGTTTAGTGAATGATAGTAATGAAACTTTTTACTCGGACTCTCTTTGCTGCAGATTCTGCTTTTACCGCCGCTATTTAAAGAACGTCCTCTACATAATAACACCGTGTTAATTGTGCTTGCATACTTGGCGTTTACTAATGACGATTGTTAAGTTACAGCGTCACGTTAAACGAATCTTGAGTAGTCTTGGCACCAAAAAAGCTTCTGGTCCTAACGAAATTCCAGGCTTCGTAATTAAGACATGCGCTGATGAATTGACACCGGGCTTTTTAACATATCTTACAAAAAAGGAAAAGTCCAGCCAATACCCGAAAAAGGCAAGAAGACCTTGCCAAACAACTATGGTCCAGTTGCATTGCTTTCGGTTATATCAAAAGTCATGGAGAAGGCTATCAACGAAAAATTAGTACCTGGAAAGTTTCAACATTATTAGTGACCGCCAGTATGGATTCCGAAAGTCTAGATCAACAGGAGATCTTCTCGCTTCTGTTACTCACGCTTGGAACAGCGCAATAGAACATCATTGGGAGTCCCGGGCGGTAACACCGGACATTTTTAAGGCCTTTGACCGAGTTTGACATGAGGAGCTCCTAACTAAAGTGAGAGCATACAGAATGCCGTTTCAATTTTGTTCATGGCTGTCAGCTTTTTTAAAGACCGTTTTCTGCTAGTGGTAATGGACGGATTTGTTTTAGACACATTTAACATCAACGCCGGAGTCTTTCAAGGTTCTATATTGTCGCCCACTCTCTTTTTACTATACATTAACGATCTATTGGAAAAAACTAAAAATCCTATATATAGCTTCGCTGATGACAGCATACTTGCTTTATCTTTTACTTTGGATTCTCGAACAAAACTGCCAATGCACATCTTTATAGGCAGCAAGAGGTCTCACATCTCAACAATAACCTGGAAGAAATTCTTCTGTCTTGGTGTGACAGTAATCAAGTAGAATTTAGCGCTAAAGTAATCGAGGCAGAAGTTTTTTCTAAAAAAGTTAATGTTGAATAACCTGATATATATATGGCGGTACACTGAATTTCCTTGGTTTCACCAATTCATTTATTGGGCGTCAATTTGGATAGTGATATGTCTTGGCATAGTCATGTTGACTCCATTGCTAAGGCAGCCTTGCAGAAGCTTAGAATACTTTCCCGAACTAAGAACCTCTATACACCCCAACAAAACTTTTTTCTGAGTTGAAAAATACTATATTTCCGTAGAAAGAGTTCGGCTATCGGAAGCCTAAACATTTACAGTCATTTTAGATCGAAATACGAATGCAATGTGATGAATGCAATAGGACGGATTGCAACGAGATACAAGAATAATTTAATATTCAAGTTTTAAAACGCGAAATTTTTGATCTATACGTCACATATAATGCACTAGTCACTATGGTTTTGTATGTGAAGTCACTACTCACTAGTAAACAAAGCAAGGATTTTTTAGGGCCGCATAACAGTTGATGATTTCTTATTAAAAGCATAAAGTCGTTTTTGAAATAATTTTATTTTTTTCATTTGAAAACGCACAGATGACAACATTGCAGAATTAATATTTCATTTTTTTATTGTTAGACCGTTACTCTTTTTAACTTTTCATGCATGAATAAATCAAAATTTTTGCCACCACTTCCCTATAGTCAAACTAAATACACGGGCTAAGAACCAGATATGTTCACATCGGGCCGCTCTTATTGGTATTTAAGAATTTTTTTGCCAAAGGAGCATTACACAAGGAGGAAAGAATATACAGGACACTAAACAAATATGCAGGCTACATCCCAGATACCAGGTCAAATGTTAAATCGCTTGCACTAAGGGGCTAGTATAAATTACACAGAAATAGCAAATTCCTTTATCAGTCTCAGAGGGGTTAGCAAGTTTTTAGTATGCACGCGACGGCCGTAAAGATTACTGTATTTTTGGTAGGCTTATTTATCTTAACGCTTATGTTTCCCTGTCGTATATTACGTATATTTTGCACAACAAAGCGAGCTTAGAAATAATAACGGTGCAAATTTGAACAGGGGTATGTTCGTGTCTGGATTATGCTAATATGACGACGCTAGAAGCTAAGTGTCCTTATTAATATCCATCTTCCCGGAAACTTGGGATATTTGATTTCAAGTAATATCGTAATCGGCTATACGTGTGCTGTCTGCCGGGTTATTATCTTGTGCTGTGTAATTTTGCTGACGCACGTAAGCTAGAAAAAGTTTTAGATAAAATATAAAAATGTTTCAGAAGCTGTTGTCAACTAGTTGCGAAAGATCGAACTTTATAAAAGCGAGTTCTTGCATAAAAACAAAATCAAATCAAAATAAGCATTATTGTCAGAAGTTCGAGAAAAGCCAGTTACTGACAAAGCAGTACAAATAGATTAAAATTAAAGTATCTTAAATATTAGTTACTATAGTAGATATTATAACGTTACTTTGGATTTATAGAGTTTAATTTTCTGTTATTTGGTTAATTAGTTATTTAGTACAGTGATTATTAATTACCGACTATTTAAATATATTATAGTGATTTAGTGAGGAAGCTTTGTTTCAACTTCGCTGTTTGTAATCTAATCATTACAATAAAATCAATTATTATTGTTATTATTATTATAATTATTAATATAATTCCGCTAATGCTTGTAAAATTTCTGAAGATATCATGATGACAAACACCTTCCCACAAATTCAACATTATAAAAGATAGAAAGAGACAAAACTAGTGTTAGGCACATTGGCCTAGAAATTCGCGCAATATTAGACGTGGGTTGCCAAACTTACCAAAATAAATGATTAATTAATATTTCTTAAATATTATCTTCACCGCTTTGACGATAATAATTTGCAATGTAAGGGGGGAAATAAGCGGAATATATATACAGGGTGTGTATAAAGTCTGGAAACAGCTTAATAACATCACAATTTATTGGCCGATTTAAACCAAATTTGGTACAGTTGTGTAAGAGGATCTGACTCACCGAGCGACGATATTGGCGTTGTCGCCAGCTTTTTAGTTTGTTTGGAATTCGAACGAATTTTATATTTTTAAATGTAACACCCTGTATATTTTATCATTTTAAGTTTTTAATTTAAATTTGTTACACTTTTGGTATAACATACTTTGTTCCTAATATCAGTAGTTTTCGAAATAACGACTTGTTTTGAAAATATCAACAAATTGTGTTTTATTGATTAATAAATAAAACACCAGTTCAGTTTTGATGTAAAGTCATAAAAGCTGTCATTTTTACATGCAAAAATGTCTTTAACTGAAAGTGAAAGAATTACAATTCTTATGATGAGAGGATATGGCGATAGGGTCAGGTCTTACGAAGAGGTTAAAAATATATTTAATGACTCATTTCCAAACCAAAATCCAATTTCAAAAGCAACTGTTCTAAAAACTGTCCGACGCGACGGTTCGAAGAAACTGGAAATTGTAGAGATAGGCGACGATCAGGACAACCAGCAGTAGTAGATGAAGAGAGAAGTTTAGAAATTTTACAACATGTCTTCATTAAGAAAAATTTCTCAAGTAAGTGACGTCTGCTTTAAATCCGTCCATAATGTTTTAAAAAACATAAATATCACTCTTTCAAAATACAAGTAGTTGAAGAGTTATCAGAAGATGATTATGAGCGAGGAATTGAATTTTGTGATATTATGATGTCAAGGTCTGACCAAAATAACCAGTTTTTCAAATTTATAGGATTTTCGGACGAAGAAACATTTATGTTTAGTGGTAAAGTCTATAGACACAACTGTAGGTTTTGGGCAAGTGAAAATCCCCACTGGATAAGAGAAGGTCATACACAACGCCCTGGAAAATTGAATGTGTGGGCTGGGCTTCTGGGTAACCACAAGATCGATCCATTTTTTATTGATGGAAATTCGACATCACAACTTTACCTTGAGCTCTTGGAAACGCAAATAGTGCCTACTATACGAAATGTGATGGGTCCAAATTATGCAAGTACATTCTTCCAACAGGACGGAGCTCCTCCCCATTTTGGTCGAAACGTGCGCGGATATTTGAACAACACTTTTCCGAATAGGTGGATCGGTAGAGGGGGTACAATCGAGTGACCACCTAGGTCCCCTGATTTGTCGCCCAACGACTACTTTTTATGGGAACACTTGAACAACAGAGTTTATACAACAAAACCTCAAGATTTGGCCGATTTGCAGCGTTAAATTTTGAAAACTTGAATTAATCACGCCAGAAATTTATTTTATTTATAAATTTACAACACAATTGAAAAATTTTATTTTCAATTAGCACACTCTCAAGCTGTACAGGGAAAACAGTTTGAACATTTAATATAAAAAATATATTTTTTCTAAATTGTACTCGTTATTTCGAAAACTACTGATATTAGGAACAAAGTATGTTATACCGAAAGTGTAATAAATTTAAAGTAAAAACTATAAATGAAAAATTATACAGGGTGTTACATTTAAAAATATAAAATTCGTTCGAATTCCAGACAAACTAAAAAGCTGACAACAACGCCAATATCATCATTCGGTGCGTCAGATCCTCTTACACGACTGTACCAAATTTGGTTTAAATCTGCCAATAATTTGTGATCTTATTAAGCCGTTTTCAGACTTTATACACACACTGTATGTTACAGGGTGTATACACTATACAGGGATTTGCATACGTCTAATTTTTTTATGTAGTATTTGAATTCCATACAAATTTTTAAGATTTTAGGGAAATTTAAACTGAGTATTAGGCAACAATATTGTGTTTTGGGCCACATTCCTTAAATTCCTTTTATACATAAAATTCCGCTACCCCAAAATTTTGGCTAAGGTTGCTGCTTTATTATTTTTTAATTTTTAATCCGATTCTGTTTACTCTTGGCTGTACCTTTATCCCCCTCTGAAAATAACTCTCTTATTTTACTTTTAATGAGTCGTTTGTTTTTGACTTATTTTTAAACCTACTTAGTGTATGGGTTTTGAAACAAGGTATATTATTTGTTGGGGAAACATGCATATGCATTTTAAGACTAATTAACATAACTCAAACTCTTAAAATTGCTTTATAATCAGACCAAAACCACAATCGCATTTCAATGGAAAGTTAATAATGATCGGCAACGCCGCATTTGGGTTATGTTCTACTGTTCTAAAGAAATAAATAAAACTCATCTTTTAAAATATTATAAAACTTAACTGCGAATTTACGTCGCATTTAATAATCCTTTCGGTAAAATAATACAATAAAAAACCCTTTATAACAAAACAGCTTGTTTATGTTTTTATAAACCCTCAAGTTGCGTTTAGCCAGCAAGCAATACATATATGACTATTTGGATATATTAAAGAGCGGTAAAGATCAGTGTTCGGCGAGGCTTTTCCAATTATGACAAACGGCGACCGTTGGTGACGTTGCGTACGTGTTAGAAAAGTGAGTTGTTCTGGGTCGCGGGATGAAGGGTGAGTAACGGGATGCGGTGTTGCTAATTGGTTCGCATGGGAGTGGTGGTGAACGATGCGAGCTGTTTCACTTTAGTCAGTCAGTAGAGTTTAGAATTCTCTCCGGAACGAAAGTCTGCCGTGATTGAAATTGCCACGTATATTCGGGCCATCAGCACCTAGTGTTTTCAAACAGTGAGTCGAGTTACAGATTCTTTTCGTGGCGGAACGTCTTCTCCCCTCCATCAGCGCCTAAGTAGTTGTGAGTTGTTAACCTTTTGCAAAAATTGTTGAAGTAAAAGTATAATAGTTTGTTGCGAGTTACATGAACCCCCTTAAGTGTGATTAGTCAATGTGGCCATTGATTAGTTAATCGATAACAAGTCATGTGAAGTAGTAGTATGATTTCACTAATTATGTAAAAACCTGACATTATCTGTTCCAATGGCATAGTTTGGTAAAATAAAGAAATGCTTTTGTGAAGAAAAGTGTTTTCTTGAGAGTGAAAGTTGAAAAAGGAATCAGTGAATCACCCTATGGAGAAATAGTATTTTTTGTTGCTTTGAGTGGGATTTTAAAACCCAGGCTCGCACATTATTATTATGAAAAGGTCCTAAATTTGAAATATAGCCCATTAAGGTCTCTCAAAGGATAGTTACGGCGCTGGCACCAAGTATAGGTAATTCTTCATTAAGGGGTTGTAGTGCTTAATGTTGAGAATTATTGCTAATGACAAGAATCATTAAAATAAAATCCACTTTTATTCCTTAATAAACAGAAAACTAACGGAATATAATAGTATCCGTTAAAAAATCCGTGTATGCTGAAGAATTGTGCACAGTAAGAAAAGTTCCATCCATATAAAAAATGTCTGAATTGCACAAATAATAATTTCATTTAGAATTGCACGGAATTATCACTAAGTTGATCGGTTCATGATTAACTAAAAACACTATCAATTTACCGACTAATTTGAGTCATCTTGAGAAAACCTGAAAACGGGATGGTTTTTGGCCATTTGCAGGGGGGGGGGGTGAAACTTAAACCCTTTTTTCTCTACCCTCGGAAACGGGGAGGGAGTAGGTTTCAGAGCGGCGGCACGACCATCCATTTGTTAAAAATGCATTTTTTCAAACATTTCGAAATACATACGAAATAGTACAGGTTTTAGATTAACTTGAAAGTTTTGACATCCTCTTGATTTTATAGCGACTTTGATTACTTCAGAAGATAGGCCCAACTTTGTATAAAAAAGAAACAACAAATATTAAGTTTTGACATTTTTTTTTTCTACTATATCAAAATGATCTGAATATGGCATAAAATGATGAATATTATTTAGGCTTACGTAGAATTTAAACTAATGACTACTTCTGTCTTCAACAACTTAAAAACGTACTTTTATATCGAAATGCAAACACAGACTCAGATATTTTAAAATGCTCGTTCGTTATCCTGACTAAATCATCATAATATTTCTTTTCAGGTTTGGATGGTAAAGAGAGATTAAATACCAGTTTATAAGCTTCTTCACTTAGGGCATTTAGTAAAACTGCTCTCTTTTTGTTTATGTCAGTAACTTTATTTGTTGTGAACTAGTTTTTCAAATAACAATAGTCCTATCTCTGGTCATAGAGATGCTGAATATTTTAACATAGGGTTATGTGGATTTATTTTTCGTAGTTAAAGAAATAATTACGATTTTATCCAAAAAATTGCCCAAGTTTATTAACCATTTCCAATTACTAAAAGCAACTGAATGAAATAATATTTTTGAATGTTGCCCATCTTTACAATAAAAAATATTTGCGATCAGTACATTTATTATATAGGGTGATCACATAATGCGAAATATTAAAATTCTCTTTTTAAATGAATCACCCTGTATATTATTAGCCCAAAAGATGGGCATAGAGCTGCTGATCATTTTCATATAGGGTTATGTGGATTTATTTTTAGTAGTTAAAGAAAAGGATGTACATTTAAAAAAAGGAGAGAATTTTAATATTTTAATTAATGTGATCACCCTGTATAATAAATGTACTAAACGCAAATATTTTTTATTGTAAAGATGGGCAACATTCTAAAATAGTATTTTTGAGTGTACTATTTCATTCAGTTGCTTTTAGTAATTTGGAAATGGTTACTAAGCTTAGGCAATTTTTTGGATAAACTCGTAATTATTTCTTAAACTACTAAGAATAAATCCACATAACCCTATATTAACATGATCAGCGGCTCTATGACCATCTTTTGGGCCAATAATATGCAGGCTGTTCTATTTAAAAAAATAGAAGTTTAGTTCTTCTCACTTTTTTGAGTCACCCTGTATAACGTAAAATATTTTTAAAATATACCACTTTTAATTCCAGACCTCATGCTGTTTTAATATTTTTGATAAGTTTTTCGATAAGGATGTAATCGTCCGTCCCCGCTTCGTTGGCGGACCCGGTAGAAGTGGTCGCCATCTTGGATATCACAGTTACTGCAGCACTTCCTGAATGCTGTTCTTCTATTATGATTCCAGTTACCGTTTCCTCGTCGCCACTGCTATATTCCTGGGGATAATTGAAAGCGAGCCGGGGTGTTATAAACGATCCTTTTCACTACTAACTACTTTATTATACTTCCAAAAATTAGGCATAAATTGGTTGTGTACATATTGTAATAAAAAGAAGTGTTTACAAGTATCCCGCGTATGCGAGTGCCCACCCACTTGTTCCGATGTTTGTCCGCCGCATTCATACACAGAAAAAGGTACTCTATAAAATAATAGTATATTATTAACCAAGGTTTAGACAGCCATCATTATTGCCCGAGCGGCAAGTTTAAATCACGAGGAGCGAAGCGACGAGGGATTTAAGACGCGAGGGCTATAATAAGCTGTCTAAACCGTGATTAATATATTATTTTTTCCACTACTACAAACTTTTATATGACATTTATCTTTATAGTATTAATAATTATAAAAAATTATAGGTAGGTATAAGTATATTTTTTAATCAAGTTACCTGCGCTTTGGAATTGGCAAAATATTTTGTTGTTTTGTCAGGTGGCTTTGTCAATGTCAATTTGTGTTCATTTGTGTCATCAGATTTCACGAGTTTTGCGTTTTTTTTTTAAATGAGCGAAGAAAATGTTAGTGATAATATTATGTGTACACCTCCCGAATTAAGGATGGAAGCAGAAAAAATGTTGATTGTATCGATATTTTACAATATCAAGTAATCTAATATGTATTGATAATTATCTGGTTGCCTAACCACAATGAATTGATGTTGTAGAATTAAAAAATCAAGTTACCTGCGTTCAAACAAAATTCGGTTAAGGTCAAAGATCGGTCAATAATGGATTTCAATGGCTTATTATTGACCATGGTCAATAATGACTTATAAGGTAGAGAAAAACGATTTCTAGCGTTAATAATCGGTCAATAATGGCGATGTTATAGGTTAGTAGTGGAAAAACATCTTTATCTACAAGAATGCGCGGTTGCTAAAAATAAGCAATCTGCAAATGTGCAAATACACTGCACTAATAGTTTCCTTATATTCATAAATGCCTCATTAGTTCAGCTAACTATTTAATATGCTAGAGCGACTAATATTAAATGTTACATTAGGCTGAAAATTAACATTTTGAATGCAATATTTAAAATTCTTTCATTGTCGCTCTTAAAAATTAGATTAAAATTAAACAGAGTTCAGAGATTTATTCTAGTAATATTTAAACCAAGTTAATTATGATCGAGGTTTCTTTTACGAAACGTGAAAACTGAAACGCTTTTGTCGCAGTGTTGTTATTTTAAGTACCTGTATTAATATTTAATCACGTTTTACCGCGACAAACCGAATATAGAAACGACCATGCACATTTTAACTGTTTGAAAACATGTAACTGTATTTTTTGAATTATCTATAATATCTATTTAATGTTCATGAACTCTATTCTATCCCATGTAGCCTTGGAGGCAGAAGGAATATTGGTCGATGTTTTTATCATGAAAATAAAACAAAGAAATAAGGAAAGAGTGGCGCAGGCGAAGACTTTTGGCAAAAATTAATAAGAAATAATATAAAAACTACACATTTTCGCCTTGCATCTACAGTTTGCTCTTCTTTAAAGACTTGAACTTTGTAATTCGGTGATAAATTTGCATTGTCGCTTGGGTATTATAGTCTCTGAAGAAAGAAACTGGAAACCTGCTGTTGGGTTAGTTCAGGTTAGTTGTGCATTTCAAGTCTAATGAACATAATTCAAACTCCTAATATTACTTAATAATTATACCAAAACCATAATCGCATTTCAGTGAAAAGTTAATAATGATCGGCAACGCCGCATTTAGGTCATGTCTATTGTTTTAAAGAAATAAATAAAACTCTTTTTTTAACATATTATAAAAACTTAACTGCGAATTTAATTCGCATTTAATAAACCTTTCGGTAAAATAATACAATAGAAAACCCTTTATAACAGAGCTCGTTTACGTTTTTATACACCTTCAAATTGCGTCTAGCCAGTCGATTTAATTGACGAGCGGTAAACATCAGGGTTCAGCAAGGCTTTCCCAATTATCACAAAAGGCGGCCGGCGGCGGTTGTGGACGTGTTATACGTGCTGCTAGACAGATCAGTTGTTATGAAATGCAGTAGGAAAAGTGCTTGGGGGGATGCGGTGTTGCAAGTGGTTTTCGCGTGGGAAGAGTGATCAACAAGCGAATGTTTTCATTTTGAGCAAGTCAGTAGGTTTTAAGATTTACTCCGTGGTGTACGTCTGCCGTGATTGAAATCGCAACGTAATTATTTGGGCCAGCAGCGCCAAGTGTTTTTAAACAGTGAGTAGAGTTTATTTTCGTGGTGAAACGTCTTCTTCCCAGAAAACAACCTTTTGCAAAAAGTAAACGTATAATAGTTTGTTGCGGGTTACACACGAACCCCCTTAAGTGTGATTAGTCAATGTGGCCATTGATTAGTTAATCATTAATAAGTCATGTGAAGTAGTAATACGATTCCACAATTTATGTAAACACCTGACATTATCTGTTCCAATGGCATAGTTTGGTAGAATAAAGGAATGCTTTTGTAAAGAAAAGAGTGTTCTTGAGAGTAAAATTAGAAAACAGAATCAGTGACACCCTATGGAAAAAAGTACTGTTTGTTACTAAGACTGGGATTTTAAAACCCAGGCTTTGTACACCTGCCTTATAAATTTACAGTGTTTCCATAAAGGCATCTTCTATGGTATCATATTAAAGTAACGCTTAAAAAGAGCCAACGGTCAAATTGGTGCCATCGATTTACTCATCAACAATAGTTAGAAGCACACTTGACTTATGCACAAAGACTTTACTATAAAGTTCTTTTTACCAAAAGTGATTTAATGACAGGGATTAAACTAATGGGTTATCCCAATCCACTGGCAACAGATAAGCAAAGTATAGAAGTGCAGTAAAGGGTCTTCCTAAGGAAAACAAGTAATAATACTCGTATTATATGTTACAAATTGATTAATCATCGAAAAACTTAGATAATATAAATTTTTATATATTGCTTATATTTATTTACATGTATAATGTTATTCTGTATCTAGTTGTACTTCGATGTCACTATACTCTTTTAAATTAATTATAATCTGTTGAATTATATGATCCAGAGTAACACAGGAATTTTCTATAGTAATTACATAATGACTTGTGTAAAAACAAAGATATCATACCATTTCAAATTTTCCATAAAAATCATAATTACTCTTAAGTTGTCAAACAGCGTCCTCAAGCGGCTACTGTCAAAGGAATTAAGACATAGTTTACAATACAAGCGATAAAATAAAAAACACTGTTTGCCGAGACTAAGTTTGTTAAATTAGGTTAAGCCTAGCCGAAGTTATTAACCAAAATAACAAAAAACAATTATGTCCCCTCACCACTTAATTTAAGGAGATAAAAAAATGCCTGAAAAAAAATAATACAAATTTTCTCAGTATTAGGATGCAAATATTTTCAATACATCTTTATTAGGCAAATTTCGGATATAAATTATCTTTTCTAATTCGTTGGAACTTAAATATAATTGCCAGCAATTTTTCATTGTCGATTTTACCACAAACAAAAATTCCGAAAGCTGTACGACTAAGGGCTTCCGAAATATAGTAGGCCTCCTTTCTTATTAAATCACCCGGTACATACATAAAGTCACAAAAGCTACCTCAAAATTCGAAAACATGTCTATTTATAGATTAACAGTTTTTTTTTTTAATTTTAAAACAAAGGTTGCCAAATCTAAAGCGTATCTTTTTTTACCACAAACGTATACATAGTTTATCAATAAAATTCCCGGCGCAATGAATTTTGTGGTATTAGCGCTAATCCGGATTGTTAAAATGTTTAAGGTAATATAATATCAACCATTTTCGCGAACGAGCGCCATTAAGTTTTCGCTGATCATTTTTTAACTATACAAGTACATGTTTTTATACTCTCCGTTGTTATACGCCCCTTTTACAATTATTTAGTTTTAAAATTCTGCACTAAACAATTTGTTTAAATTGCTACATTAGACTGCATTATACAATCACTATACAATATATACAGGGTGTTCATTTGAAAACTTCCCACCACGGATTTATCGAAAACCACTGATTAAAAGAAAAAACGCCGAGACACGTCAAAAGATTTGCCAAAGGGGACAACTTTTTAACCAAAAACTACTTCACCCCCTTTTACCCTCTGCCCCCCGGGGTCATCCCCTTAAAAATTTTAAATGACAAGGGGTATCAAGTAATAGCGTGTTTGAAAGGTCTTTCAAAGTGCTTTATTTTGACGTTTGATTTTTTAAAATCGGTCGATTCGTTTTCGAGAAAAGTAGAAAAATCTTTATTTATCTTAATTTGTTCAGATAGAAAAAAAACACACGAAAATATCACTTTTTATTTCAATAAGTGTTCAAAAACCAACATAAACAGCAATTCGGAAGATTAGACGTGACAGCAACCAAATAACAACCCGACTTTTTTTCAGCCATCTATTTATAAACACAGATAACATGGGCGAACTGTATTTATTCTTATACCTGTTTAGTTTTTTATAGTTGCTAAGGAAAAGAAATAATTTAATTTGCTGTCAGTTACCTTTGTGACAATCTTGAGATAGTGAAAATTAATTTATTGATTCAGATTTTACTTCCAAAATGGTTTACACACTAGCCGAAAGATTGGAAATTATTCTAATTTATGGTGCCCAAAATCAATGTGCTCGGCAAACTGCCGTCACATTTAACGCCAGACATCCGGAAAAGATAACTTCCCATAGGTATGTTTTGGACCTTGTTACTAAATTTACTCAAACTGGATCTGTTGCAAATAAAAAACGTAATCATCGTAGAGTTTTGGATGAAGCCGCTCAAGTTGAAGTTTTGGGTCATTTTGGCATAAATCCTAATACTTCATTACGCAAAATTGTTGATGCGACTGGTATTTCATTAGGCTCTGTACACACAGTTACTAAATTACATAAATTTTATCCATTCAAAATGAAAATATTGCAAGAGTTAACCCGAAGATGATTTCGATAGGCGAGTTGAGTTTTGTGAACAAATGACTGCAACGATTAATGATAATACCATTCATGTAAAGAATATTTGCTTCAGTGATGAATGCACATTTCATCTAAATGGATTTGTTAATAAGCATAACTGCAGGTATTGGAGCAATGAAAATCCTCAAGCTTTTGTAGAAGGGCATACTCAGTACCCCCAAAAAATTAATGTATGGGCAGACATTTTAGGAAACAAAGTGATTGGGCCATTGTTTATTACTGGGAATTTAAATGGAGGCATTTATTTAGATATGTTGGAAAATACCATCAATCCGCTTATCACTGAAACCATTGAAAACCAAATCGAAGACGATGGAAACCCTATACTTGATGAGGCTGAAATATATTTCCAGCAAAACGGCGCTCCTCCTCACTATGTTCTTCCGGTTCGGCAATGGCTAGACGACGAGTTTCCAGATAAATGGATAGGGCGAAGAGGGCCTATAGAATGGCCTGCTAGGTCTCCTGACTTGACGTCATTAGACTTTTTTCTATGGGGCCATTTGAAATCTATTGTGTTCACTACCCAACCTGAAAGTTTGCGTCAACGCATCATCGAAAGCTGCCATGGTCTCCCACAACATGCTTTTGAAAATGTCCGTCAGGAATTTGAACATCGCCTATATCATTGTTTGGCCAATAACGGGCAACATTTTGAACACTTATTAAAATAAAAAGTGATATTTTCGTGTGTTTTATTTTCTATCTGAACAAATTAAGATAAATAAAGATTTTTCTACTTTTCTCTAAAACGAATCCACCGATTTTAAAAAATCAAACGTCAAAGTAAAGCACTTTGAAAGACCTTTCAAACAAGCTATTACTTGATACCCCTTGTCATCAAAGTTGTCCCCTTTGGCAAATCTTTTGACGTGTCTCGGCGTTTTTTCTTTTAATCAGTGGTTTTCGATAAATCCGTGGTGGGAAGTTTTCAAATGAACACCCTGTATATACAGTGTGTGTATAAAGCCTGGAAACGGCTTAATAACATCACAATTTATTGGCTGATTTAAGCCAAATTTGGTACAGTTGTGTAAGAGGATCTGATGCACCGAGTGACGATATTGGCGTTGTTGCAAGCTTTTTAGTTGTCTGGAATTCGAACGAATTTTATATTTTTAAATGTAACACCCTGTATATTTTTTATTTATAGTTTTTACTTTAAACTTGTTACACTTTTGGTATACCATAGTTTGTTCCTAAATCCTAATATCAGTAGCTTTCGAAATAACGAGTACAATTTAGAAAAAATATATTTTTTATATTAAATGTTCAAACCGTTTTCCCTGTATAGCTTGACATTGTGCTAATTGAAAATAAAATTTTTCAATTGTGTTGTAAATCATTTCTGGCCTTATTAATTCAAATTCGTCCAAGATTCGACGCTGCAAATCGGCCAAATCTTGAGGTTTTGTGGCATAAACTTTGTTCTTCAAGTGTCCTAATAAAAATTAGTCGTTAGGTGACAAATCAGAGGACCTAGGTGGCCACTTGATTGTACCCCCTCTACCGATTACCTATTCGGAAAAGTGTTGTTCAAAAATTCGCCCACGTTTGTACCAAAATGGGGAGGAGCTCCGTCCTGTTAGAAGAATGTACATAATTTGGACCCATCACATTTCATATTGTAGGCATTATTTGCGTTACCAAGAGCTCAAGGTAAAGTTGTGATCTCAAATGTCCATCAATAAAAAATGGACCGATCTTGTGGTTACCCAGAAGCCCAGCCAACACATTCAATTTTCCAGGGCGTTGTGTATGACCTTCTTGCATCCAGTGGAGATTTTGATTTTCCCAAAACCTACAGTTGTGTCTATTGACTTTACCATTTAACGTAAATGTTGCTTTATCCGAAAATTTTCCTTCGAACCGTCGGACAGTTTTTAGAACAGTTGCTTTTCAAATTGGATTTCGGTTTGGAAATGTGTCATAAAATAGATTTTTAACCTCTTCGTAAGACCTCACCCTATCGCCATAATATCCTCTCATCATAAGAATTGTAATTATTTCACTTTCAGTTAAAGACATTTTTGCATGTAAAAATTACAGCTTTTATGACTTTACATCAAAACTGAAACTGACAAAAAAATTTGTTGATATTTTGAAAACACGTCGTTATTTCGAAAACTACTGATATTAGGAACGAAGTATGTTATACCAAAAGTGTAACCAATTTAAAGTAAAAACTATAAATGAAAAAATATACATGGTGTTACATTTAAAAATATAAAACTCGTTTGAATTCCAGACAAACTAAAAAGCTGGCGACAACGCCAATATCGTCGCTCGGTGAGTCAGATCCTCTTACACAACTGTACCAAATTTGGTTTAAATCGGCCAATAAATTGTGATGTTATTAAGCCGTTTCCAGACTTTGTACACACACTGTATATACAAGACTTTTAAAGTGTCGATACAATATTGTTGTATAAATATCACCAAATATACACGACAAGACAGTTTTATAGTTGTTGCATAAAATTGCTTTAAAACTGTTGTACCTACACACTTTCTACTGTCTCTTTTTAGTGTCAAAATGTTTTATAAATGTGAGCCCTTTTTGATCCTTTGAATATCGTCTAAGGGTATTTAACCACGTTGTAGGAATTTTAAGTTTCCATAAAATTTATTGTATAGCAGTTTATACCACCTTTATAAAATCGATTTTGCTAGTTGGGAAACGAAGTATAATCGGGCCCATGATGATATTAAGAGAAAAACAATTATCTAAAAACACTTATATTTTTTGAAACACTCTGTATAAACAAAAACCTTGTATCTTTATAAAAATGCTATAGGTATACGTGACTAACTAAAACGGTTATGCCATTTTTGCTACACCCTGTATGTGAATCAATATGCAAACAACGTGTATTTAGAAAGAATGCGAGGCATGTTTGAAAATTCAATTTCTGGTAAAAAAATGTTTGTATCACTTTTTAGCAGCATAAAAGGGTTTTAATCTAACTTAATTAAACTAAGCAAAATATACTAAACCAGCCCTAATAGATTTATTGCATAAATTGCATAATTAAGATTAATCTAAATAATAATCCCTTATTAAGGGCAAAATTTAATTATCAAATTAACTTGCTAAAAGCGGCCATGATTGTGCGAACGGAGTGACGCTTAACCTGTTTCATGCCTGTGTTCAATAGATAAAGTAAATTTTAAAAATCAAATTATTCATTGACTCGGTATCTCTCGTAAGCCAGCCCGAGCCCATTATACAATTATCTATTCAGCAAACGATGCCTTTATCTCTTTGACACAATTCAGCCCATTTCGAATTTCCAAATTGAGTCGCCCGATCGAGCAAGTTTAATTAATTTCGGAGTTTCGAATTAAAGCGTCCACGCCCGAGGCACGTCTTATTCTTAACCTGCTTAACTAAAGTTGTTTGGATATTGAACTTAGAAAAGTATTGTGAGAAAAAGCGTGGGAGGTCCAGGATCGAAATTGAGAAATAATTTTAATACATTTCCCTTGGTCCTGAAAATGGTGAGACAAAATGGGATCCGGAACGGGGGTGTTCAGTCCATAGCACTATCATTGTGAGAACTACATTTAAGTCAAATTTGTGACGAAAATTAAATGTTTACTTAATTAGTATAGGCTGATTCACCATAATGCTCATCCCCGTTAGCTTTTTTTATTTTTATAAAAATTTTAAGTTAGATTCTTGTATAAGCGTCAGAGAACTTGACATAAATCCCTAGATATTCTAGGATAGTCATTAAGCTGATCTAATTTAAGAACTCTGAATCTTTGCAACAAATATTTCATCATTTCTGGTCGTAGTGTGTAAAAGATTTGTTGCATATGCATCAGGCTCGAAGGACCAATGTCGAGTTCTGCATTCGCTGTATATACGCAGCTCGTGTATTCAATAAAATTTAACCAGCTAGGTTTTGTTTTTATGAACTTTTGAACCCTCAACCGTGACACATTTTTGTTAACCTGACGACCATCAGGTAACGTTCTTTGAAATAAATCTAGTTGTACAATATTTGCAAAAGAACATCATCATTGGCGATGATCGTATTAACGGATAGTTATTTGTAGTGTTGTGACAATTTAATTTTGTCACTAATAAGTCAGTAGAACTGGCCTGATCATAGTAACATATATCACATATTTGATTTAGGCGTTAGCTTTAAAACTGGTGAAAAATGCAATGGTTTGTTTTCTGTTTAAGACTACATACCGACTTTATTTTTGTTTCCTACCCAAGGTTGATGATCTTCCTTTCGGTGTCTTGGGCCAAGCGGGATTACATTTTGCCCATATCTTCAATCACCTTATTTTCCTTGCATCAACTACCCTATCATTTCATATACAACAGTATTTTTGTGGAAATTTCTTTGTTTTGGTTTTCCATTTTTACCTGTCACTTAACTTCTTCTTTTTTCAAAGATGTTAATGGCCTGTATATCGAGCAACCGAATTCGAACGTGACCGCTTGTCGAAGATATTGAAGCTATTGTTTATTTGAGGAAAATTCAACTGAGTTGTCAGGACCCACTCGATTTATTTCGATATCAACCGCTAGTATGTGAACCGGTCTATTTCGGTTCAGGCAGTAGTAGTTCTGTCCAAGAACCCATGGGAGTGGTTTGCTGAAATTTGCCTTTTTTTCCTTTTGACGTTCCTACCTTTTTGTGACATTGTTGGTGGGTGTCTCTGACCTTGCTTGCTCACAGGCAACCGCACTGATAAAATTAATTATTTGAATTAAAAAAATTTTCCATTGGCTCAAATAAATATTTGTTTCCTATTAACCAAACAAATATGTATTTGAAAAATACCAAGGGATAATTTGCCTCAATTAGTATTATCTGATTTGATTCGAATTACTTATTATTTGAAATTAATCACTGAATACAAAATTCAAGCAAATATTTATTTCCTTAACACTAACCTTACTTAACTTAACTTAAATAAGCCGCTTCAATGACTTCAAGTAAATAGGTTAAAAGTTAAGTTAACAAAATGTTTATTTAATTGATGTTTATACATATTTTATCAAGTATATATCTGTTTTACTTTTGTTTTAAATGTATTTGCCGTAACAACAACGTTATTTAATTAAACAATTTAAGTGATTGGATTTAAATAAACCGGTAATTTCCATCAATGTCGTTTTTTTTTTATTCAAGTACATAATTGTTTAACTTCTCTTTTATATTTATTTAGACCAAGTATAATTTTATTTGGTTTAAATACCTTTTTTTAATTTTAAATAGATCAGAAAGTTCATTCAAATCAGTTCCTATTTTATCCAAGTACATGTTTGTTTAATTTTTGTTATTTATTTATTTTCAATAGCAACCGTTCATTTTCCTTAAACAACAAGTTATTTGTTTTAAATAAATCGTTGATTTCACTTAACTGCGTAGGGTTAATCCCCCCCTCCCCCTTTTATGCAATTTCAATGGATTCTAAAGCTAAAAAATAAAACTATTCACCACTGCACAACTGAATTTGAAAGTAATATTGTGGCCAGTTTTTAAATTGTAACAGGGTGTATTTTTAGTGTCGCAATAGCTTTACCTATTAATTAAAAATATTTCCCATATGGAGTCTCGGGGCCACATGTATGCCCGTCACTGTATATGGATGAGATTGGGAGAAAAATTATTGCAAATTTACGTCTGCAGGGTCCACAGTATATAGTAGATAGATATCTACAAGTTTCCAGGTATACTTAAGGTGGGTTGATACAGCAAAATAAATATAACATAAAAATAAGAATAACAATATAGGTATAAAATAAGAAATAAGGAAATTGCCCACTAACAAGGAACATTTCACTCTCACTCATAAATTTCTACAAGACAAGATCGAACACGAATAACCAAAACGCGATGATGATTTATCAGGCCACTTTTGTATTACCAATCAAATTACTCAAAGCCCAAAGTAGGCGACAGGAGTTAATTTAAATACTTAATTATTAGTTTAGATGACCAAATTGTTTAAAAAGTTCGGCATTGAATGATTTAAAGTAGGGTTAAAGGTATTCAGTTCTTAACTTGAAATGTATTTCGAATTAATAATTAGTTATTTGTAAATAGTTGGTTGTTTTATATTAAGGATTTAATGTAAATACATAATTATTTAGTGATATTGGTAACCATGCTAACGTCCAAAGAGAGTTTGTGGATAGATTGGGTCATTGTAGAGCTGTGAATGGATACCACTTCCAACATTTATTAACACCCTATGCGAATGAAAATAAAGTTGGGAATAATAGAAATATCTGTGAACGGGTTAACTTAAAAAAAAAACGCTCAAACAATTTAATTTATATATTTATTTTCATTGAAGATGTCTAATTTTCAATTGTCATTAATTCGTAAACAGTTAAAGATAGGTATAGGACATCATAAACGAAATCTGCTTAGAATCATGCGTAGAATCAAAAAATGAAATAATATACAGGGTATTCCATTTACAAAAAGTGACGTTGACGTGATAAATAACACCCTGTATATTCTAGTATTAGCTAAAAAAATGCAATACAAATAAAAATCTGCGTGTCTGAGCGTTTTTTTTTTAAGTTAACCTGTTCAGAAATATTCCTATTATTCCAAACTTTATCACTCAACACAAGGATAGAAAACTCAACCTATTTGAACATTAGCAATGAAGAAAGCCTTAAAAAATCGATGTTATGTTGTTAATTATCAAATTGAAATACCGTCCGGTGCCAATCTAATACTTAATAGCCTAATAACTTAGGATAAATATGCAATAAACACTGTCAATAATTACGAATGAAAAAACCCATAATTATATACACAATATCATTTTCTTAATTTTATTGCTTAGATGTAAATACCTCTATTATCACACCTGTAATTTAGTTGTACCTTTGGCCAATACCTGTAAATTAAGGACCAAAATAACCCATCATCTGTCAATTTACTTCATCTCCCTAATTTCATTTTATGACATGTAGAATTTAGTATTGTCTTATATTCCTTTGATAATGATCCGCAAGGGTTGAAACACGTGTCAGGAAACTGAATTAAATTGTGAAATATAACAAGTAAGACTTTCCTTTACAATAAATTAAATTCATTAAATTCACAAATAAAATCCTATTATTTAAAAGATTTCAGAAAGTTTTTTCTGATAATAATTATACTGAGCAAGTCGATATACGTTCTGGGGTGCCTCAAGGCTCAATTTTAGGCCCATTTTATTTTTCTTATGTATGCCTCTGATAAACTTATAAACTTAAATCGTTAAAACATTGTAGAGTTTCAGCATTTGCTGACGATACATAAATATACTGTTGTTTTGATACCGAGGACTACGCCGAAGTCGAGTTCTGTATAAACCAAGATGTGAAAACATTGGGTGAGCTCTCTTGAAGTCACAGTTTAAATTTAAATCCTATTAAATCCTTTTTTTTTTTTTTACTATTTTACGGTTCGTCGGCGTATCTGAGGCCATCTTGAACCGGTCATCGACCGTACGGTTTTTTAATCGTGCGGTCTACCGACTGGGGAGTGTGATCTCATCCGGCCTGTCCGACGTGAATAGGATGGTTTTGATGTCTATTCATTTTACACTCTTCCCTAAGACAAGAGCACGCGGTGTTTCCCAAGCGGTCACCCATCCAAGTACTAACCGCGCTCGACACCGTTTAACTTCCGTGATCTGACGGGAACCGGTGCTTTAGGTGTCGCTAGGCCCTTGCCATTAAATCCTAATTTTTGGTAATAAGAATAAGGTCAATGGTTTAAAAAATAAGTTGAATATAATATCCGTTTGTGTGAATCTCTTGTCTTATCCAATTTTAATTATTGTGATTTTGTCAACGGTTTTTGCTCAGATGTTGAAAGTAGATCTCGGATACAGAAAGTGCAGAATGCTTGTCTTCGTTTTGCGTATGATGTGAGAAAGTTTAATCATATATCTCACATATACAGGACTATTGATTGGATGAACGTAGAATTCTTCATTTTTGCACATTTGTGGTAAAAATAATTGATAATTCTGACTCCCCCATTACGATTCGAGAGCGTCTGATTTTTCGTCATGATATTCACGATAGACGTGTTAGGAACAGAAGTAAATTAACCATGCCTCATCATCGGAGCGTCATGTTTCAGCGATCTCTTTCATATAATGCTGTGAAATGTTATAATTCAATACCCACTGATATGTTGCCTTTTAATGTAAATTTATTTAAACTTAAATAGAAAAAATATCTTTTAAATGCATAGAATACTTAACTTTTTATAATAAATTATAATAATAATGTGTTTTTCTTTAATAATTTGAGGTTTTCAACATGGTTTAAGATACTCATTTAATGATGGACAATCAAATTATATTTATTTATGTCTTTGACTGGTTCAGTAGAGTAGCTACTGCAGCTAGACTGCGCCAGGATTTGACATCTATTCTTTGATTTATTTATTGTAAATCTTATGTCATGTCGAAATGAAAGGCGTTTATTATTATTATTATGCTAACTTTAATAAAAATAGTTTCTATACGCAGTTTAAAACCGGCAAAACTAGCAAAGAAAGTCATTTCTTACAATTATTCCTATTTTAAAAATTTTCTTCTCCTACAATGCCGCAAAGCTACCTGAAGATTCAACAACATGCTTATTAATAGATCAGCAGCCTTTATTGTAAGCCAAAAGATACCTCTTTCCCTTTTTTGAAATTTTGTGCCTTTGTGTGACTATATATGAATTAAACTAACAACACATTAAGTGTTAAAACCGTCTCTTTATCTTTGTCTTTGTGTGATGCACATAGTTGTAACTATTTTCAAGTATTCTACTTTTTTATGAGGAATGTGACTATGACTAGGGGTGGGCAAAATAATCGATTGTTTTTCGATTAATCGATTGGGAATTTTCATAATCCTAGTGAGCAGCCTGCTAAGCGAATTCTCCTGTTGGAATAAACCGTCTAATATACCTACACATTGAATGCAGATTTAAAACCGTTGTACGTCATCAGTCCGTAAGAAAACACGAGGAAATTAAGTTTGGGCAAAAAGTATTAAAACTTTATGCGATATTGAATTTACTACAAACTTAAAGTATTCTTCTTTGATACGAATTCACTTAAAGCAAATATTTTGTTTATTTAAGCTTATAAAAATTAATATAATTTGAATTTTATTGGCCGATAGTTGGCAACACAACTGTAAACGGTGCGGTGGCGCCAGCTCGTTCGTTGGCTTTGTTTGACGTTTATTCAAAACTAACGTTAATTATTGTTTTGTGATTCTCTCTTGCTGCGCCGTTAATTTTTTAACAAGAACTCCAGATCTTTTCATGAATAGCATTAAAACACTGAACAGAAAAAGTGCTTATATATATATATCTCTGTCGATTACGTTGTTGTGAAATTTACGTGTTTGTAAAAAATTCCAAAGCATTTAAATAGCCGGTGCAAAGAGCTAATAGCCTCTCTAATAAGCTATTTTCAGAAAGAACTTAACAACAATGGCCCATTGTTACCCTTCACGGCAGTTAGAGAAGTAAATTTAAAGAATGTGTTAAGGTCTACATATTTTAGTTCCAATTTACTAATTTTTAGCGTGTAGCAGCTGCCCTAAATTTGAATATCTCCACTGTAAGCGCAGTTCCAACAACAGTTAAGCAAAATAAATTATTGGAGTCACCTAAAAGAAAACGTTCTTATTTAAAGAAAGTTGTAAATTTGTCAAGATTGGATATAAGTTCTATCCGTGACACTATTTATGAAATGTATGAAACAAGTAAGTTGTGTATTATTCAAAAACTAATATTTTACATTGGTTATGCATAAGCTGTAACTTTTTTTAGAACATCATGTAACTTTGACAACTTTAAGTTAGAAATTAAAAGACAGAGAACTGTTTGATGGTTGTCTTAACTCTTTAAGAAGCCTCTTTAAGAAAATAGGCTTCGGATGGAAAAAAAATGAACCGAGGCGAGGGCTTATGGAACTTTCCCATGTAGCTTTCAAACGATTAGTACTTTTGAAAGAATATGTTAAAGAAAAAGAAGCATCCTTGTACCAATTCGTTTTCTTGAATGAAACATGGATTTTCCAGAATGGTACCGTTGATCGATCTTGGCAAGATGAAAATAAAAGAAGTGTTAAATCTACTTAAGTTGATGGTAAAATGTATTATGCAGTAAACAAATATATAAACTATGGGAAATTTTTGTATTTTTATCTTGTTTTTATGAAAACAAAACTGTAATTCCCTCACTAGGATATTTTGGCTACACGCTGGCAACACTGTCGATATCTGACGTCACTTAAAGGGTATGACGTACAACGATTTTAAATTTGCATTAAGTATATAAACATAATATAATATTATGCTTCTTTTTCTTGAAGAAAAAGCAGTAATATAACGTTAAAATAAAATTTGTGCCCCGGATTATGTTTACTGTTTGCTCGAATTTTTGAAAGAAAACAAAGTAATAAATATAAGTGAACCAGGCCAACCAAGTGAGGCAAATATAAAAAATTTAACAAAAAATTAAATCATAATGGTATAGTGTGCAAGTAAAAAAAATGGATAATTTGTTTTTACAATTTCTTCATTCATATTTTTTTCAACATCAAAACTTGCAGAAAAGAAACTTTCTTTTTAGCAATTTTGGATAGATTATATTATAAATAAATTACAAAATTCAAGAAGATATATTGTTCTCCCAAAAGTTAGAAATACTGCATAATATAATTATTATTAAGCTTGAGCAAATATGCATACCAAAATGGAGGAAATATGCACATATATATGCAAGTCTTTTTGCCAAAATATGCATATAAAATATAAGAATATGCCAAATAAATTTTTAATAAAACACATTGTTAGAAAATCAAAGTACTATATTAAAATGAAAGTAGGTGTCATTACATTAATTTCTGAACAGATAGGTAGGGTACATGTTTATGTACTAAGCTTCGTAACTATATAATGTTATGAAAACAATAACCAACCAAATATTTTTCAAAATTTTCAATTTGAAATTTATGCCTTCTATCCGAGTACATATATTTGTATACAGAAAAACTTCTTTCTACGTCCACGGAAGTAATTGGAGCATATTTTAAGTTAACTAGTATATTTGGATCTACTTCAAAATTATCTACAAAACCACCAGACAGTACCCTAGCTACACAGGTATAATTGCTTTTAATAAATGCGAGCTGTTGATGCAATATTTTATTTTCAAATAACTTTTTTGCATCAACAAGAGCCTGCGACTTCTCGTCGGATAGTTCACTGATTACTTCTTTCAAAGCAATAAAATGTTCAGCATAAAAAAAAGCTGCCTCCAACCAGGTACCCCATCTTGTTATTACTGGCTGAGGGGGAAGTGGGACGCCAGGAAGTTTTTCTTTGTAGTATTGAATCCTTAGTGGTGCTTTAAGAAATATTTTTTTCATGTTTGATATTAATTCGTTCACAAGTGGGAAGTGTTTTCTAATTTCCTCTGCCACTCTATTAATACCATGCGCCAAACAAGTTACATGAACTATATTTGGATAGAATATTTTTAAATTTTGTCCTGCTTTAACCATATAAGGCGCAGCATCTGACAGAAAAAGCAACATTTTTTCAATGGGAATAGCATCAGGAAGGAAGAAGTGCGCCAATGCATCTTGTATAAACCTAGTCACTGTTAAAGCGTTCGTTTTTTCCAACTGCTTGGAGGTAATTAAAAATCCTTTTGAGTGAGATTATTCGGTAGGAACTCCAATTATTAGATGAGCCATATAACGCCCAGACGAATCTGTGGTTTCATCCATACAAATATAAAAATAATTATTTGAAATTTCTTCTTTTATTTTTGTCAGCACCATTAAATTAATATAAAGAGTCTATATTATTTCTTCTCAAAGTTGTCTGGCTTGGTATATTAATTTTGCAATATTTTTGTAGAAACGAACGAAAATTGTCATTTGACAATTTTGCCAATGGTATATTTGATGCCACCAGCACACGGCAAAGATCTTCATTGAACACTTCTTGTTCACTTAATTTTCTAGAGGGTAGTTCAAAATATTTGGGTAAAGATAATTGCACTTTCTCGCCAGGGACTTTTATTTTTCGTACCTTAGTGGCATGGGAAGCTGTTTTCACATGTTGGTCGATTTGAAATTTCTTCTCGCATGCGACCTGCAACCAAATTGAGCAAAAGTTAGGCTTGCTCAACACAGACGAAAATAGTTTATTTGTCTGAAAAGAAATGTGTGTCTTGGGTCAAGTATTAAATTACTTTTAACAAAGGGAGTAATCAAATCATTTATTTCAAGTTCTTATAGAATATTCATGACAAGAGATTAATGGTTTTTTATCAAAGCGCGAAATTTTGTATTAAAATCATATTATTATTCATTTCTTGCAATAGATATTTTTTTCAGTTTGGAAAAGTATTTTTTTATATCAACTTATTCTACAAATAACAGCAATAATACAAACCATTTTTCCGCAGGCAGTACAGTAGACTTTATCCATATCGAGATACAATTCTTTGTAAGGTTTTATCCAAATGGAAACACTGCTTACTTTCGGCATATTTTACGTTTAAGTTCGGAAAAACACTTTTAAGCAACTTTTTTCACACTTAACTAACACTCGATCTAACCCGTACTAAACACAAAACATAACCAGATAGTTTACTTGTCGAAATGCCTAATATTGCCTTGGAATTCGAAGAAAACAATTAAAAAATTTTTCTTACTTTAAGTATTATATTACCTTAATTACAAATTAAATTCGAGCCCATCCTACCTTCAAAGAATAATCGAGGGATTAGGGATCGTAAATTGTTAAACACCATTAATATAATACCTACCTGTTAGTATAATTAAGGTGATATCTTGGGCCCAAACTCTATTATTCATTACTTGATAATAGCGATTCCGATTATATACTTAATATAATAAAATAACTTAAAATCAGCATACATAAGCCAGTTTTCAAAAAATATGCAAAAATTCGAATTTTTGCATAAAATATGCAAAATATGCAAAATATGCAAAATATGCAACTTGCAGAAATGCTCAACCCTAATTATTATGTTTAAAGGTTTTGGACTTCCATGCCTTTATTTATTTTGATCACAACGTTTCAACTGGTAAAAATGTCCAGTTGTCTTCAGGTGAATAGTATTCAATTATTTTTTACCTTGATTGTTTGCTGTAAGGTAAGTAAGGTTGCCACGTGGCCACCTCAGACCTAGATCTTGCCCGGAGATTTTTAGTTGTTGGACTGGGGGGGGGGGGCTTAGCATGCAAGATCAATTTTCATCAATTAATTGATTATTAACAGATTAATCAATGGTTTCTTAATTAATCGATTATTTTTTGTTTAATTGATTTAATTTAAATATTTGTAACAATCGACAATCGATTGTGAAAATTCATAATCGTCCAGCTTTAACTATGACTATATCATATTAACCATAACGGTCCAAGACTCAGATCTGTATAAAAACATATATATTACTAGCCTAAAGCAATATAAAAATTGTGGTCTACCCCTAGGGAGCTTCATAGATACGCGTGCGGTCCTAACACGTAATAGTTCCCTTTTTCTGGGTTAATAAAATTGTACAAAATATATTTTATGAGCAAACAAATGTGTGGGATCCAAATAGCCTTAAGGCGTTTCAGGCCGGGCCCGAGCCATGTTTATTCCAAACCCCGGGATGTCGCTCAAGAAAAAGATTAATGAAGTTGTTTGGGCAACGGACATGAAAAAGCATTGGGTTTAATTTTAAAATTGATAAGAAACAACGATTTCTTTTTTAAGAGACTCATGAACAAGGGTATTTAGTCCTGTAGATAATAAATTATAAGGGAAATGTTTTTGGTCCGTACCTTTGTCTTATGCCGACTGATAAACAAGCTTACTTATCCAGAAACCTTCGTAGGATTTTATTCTGTAGTTATCGAGGCAAAAATACGAGTAGCAATAATTTTAATCTTATTCCGTTATAATGACAAGACCTCTTTTTAAAAAGTGATAGTAGCGCTCAATGTAACTCTTAAATATAATTAGAGCTAGATAAATTAATCGAAAAGTTTAAAACATTAAGAACAATGGCAGTTTGACCATCGAATCTTGTTTACAATCTAGAATAGTCTGCAACTTTCCGAATCGAAACGATTATATTTCCAGACTAATAGCAATTACAAACACAGAACTCCTGCAAAATTTACTCTGTCTACGTGATTTCTCTCTAGTCATATATTTCTTTGCTGAAAATAAAACTAAAAGGGGTTTCTTGAGCAAAGCAAAAAGTTAGGATGAGTTTGCCCAATTTATTTCATAAAAGAATCCTTTTTCTGGCCCGTGGGTATGTTTATCGTAATTTCATTGAGCTAAAAATCTAAAAAGATAAGAGCAGTGACATTCAGACTTTCTTCATGGGCGAAGGCGAAGTAATATACAGAGTGGCAAAAAAGTCTTTAACTTTTGAATTATCTCGAATACGAAAAAGTGACCTTTATGAAAGCTGTTCAGTAAATTATTTCCCACATTTCTACCTGCATGAATTTTTTCTGTCATTTCTGGTTTAGTGGCCATAGAGATTAGCTTAATTGTTTTAATGGAACACCCTGTATATTATTATGATTGCATATTGGGTCTGTGAGCGCTTCCGAGATAATGACAACTCAAAAATGAAAAGCTTTGTAATTATAATTATTCCTACCTAATACCCACCAGTTGAGTTAAGGTGTTTTCATGAAGAGGTGTCAATTTTAAGTTCCTGTTTAATTTTCTGTTCTCTGATTTCTACTTTGTTTACACTATGGTTTATCTAAATGAGAAACAACGAGTTGAAATTTTAATAATGAGCAGTTACGGAAATATAAGGAGATCGCAAAATCAGGTTTGTCAACTTTTCAATGAATTATATCCAAATAGGCCTCCAATAAATCAGTCAACGGTGTGTGTCGAGTGGTAAAGAAATTTCCAGAAATAGGCAGTGTTAGGGAAGCCGCTAGATCAGGTCGACTTAAAACAGCAACCGGGGGAGACAAAGCTTTGGATATCATGCTCTCAATACATGAAAATCCAACACAGTCATCCAGGCCAATGGCAATGGATTTCAATGTGTCTCATCAGTCAGTGAAAAATTTGTTTAAGCAGGAGAAGTTGCATCCCTACAAGATAAAGTTGATGCACGAGTTAAACCAGGACGATTTTGATAGAACAGCTGAATTTTGTGAGCTGATGATGGAAAGATGCAATAACGATAATAACTTCGCAACAAATATCATTTTCTCGGATGAAGCTACTTTCCATTTAAATGACATTGTTATTAGACAAAATTATTGTTATTGGTCTGCTGAGAATACTGACTGGTTCCAGGATGGTCATAGCCAGAGGCCCAAAAAAGTTAATGTTTGGACATATTGTGGGAGCTTTTTTCATAGGTGGTAATTTGTATGGCGAAAAATAATTGGACCTCCTCAGGAATCACATAATTCCTTCTCGCATAATTTAAAAATATAGTTAATATCGGTAAAAGGTTTGTACCCGTGACTTCGCCTGCAAAGAACGCATGCATTTAATATTTTTAAAATTATCTGTCGGGAAAAAAAAATACTCATTTTGCCGAAAACAATTTAAAATAATTGTCTTTGTCCAGCAAGAACCGCGAGGAGGTATGAGTTTTCCTTGCCAAGAAAGGATAGGGGCAGGTACTATGTTAGTTGAAATATATACAGTTAGTAGTTAAAATTCACTGTATATATTTTAAAAACAAATTGATGGCATCAGCAGAATCACAGTAAACGTTCTGTAATACATATAACAAGTTTTTAAGATAAGTTATGTTATGGAATGACCGGTTATAGTCCCCAATTTATTTACGTTATTAAGTTTTTTAAAACCCAAGTTGTGTTAATTCATTAATTTTTGTACCAAGCGCATTTTCAGTTCTTCTCGGATTTTCTTTTTTTTAAACACGTTTACATATCTAAAATAATGGGTTGACATTGAACATGGAAATGTTTGTTTCTTGATTCCGGACTTGTTTGGCTTTCGATGGCCGACTCTGGCACCGACTCATTATATTCCTGCGATATTTCACCTTGACCTTTTGTTTTAAATGGTCGCCAAAAAGCCATACTGATATAATAAAATATAGGTACCAAGTAAAAAGTTACTTGTCCAAAAACACAGAGTTATAGCACAAGATCAAATATTATGTAAATTACAGCAAATCGTTTCAACCAGTCGCCACTGTTCGATTCACAATATCGCACACCTCAAACATAAAGTGATTTTAAAGCTGATAAGGGATAACTCAATTTACAGAAATTAAACTATTTGCTGTTCCTGTCTACAGCATATAAATTTGTATTAATGTGCTGCTATATTAATTGTCCCACTCAGATAAATAGTTCTTTAAATTGCGTTCTATTTCCAGGGTGTTGCCAAATCTACAAAGTTTTCCTAATGGCAGAAGGAACGTAATGGATTGTTAACTATTATTTTTTTTTTGTTTAACAACAGTGAAAATCCGTTTTATTTCAATTTCAATTTTTTTTGTATAAATGATATTTCTTAAGTACTAGAAATATTATTATAATATTCATGAATGGCCTGTTCTTTTCTTCTTTGACATTCAAAATTTCTTGATTCAAAGTACATTTGCAAACTAGCTTTCACAGAGAGTTCTGACAATTAATTTATTACTGATGTAAAAGAACATTTTTAATAATAAAAACTTAAAAAATGTTTAAAACAAGTCGGTTTAAGATATCAGAACTCGTAAAATAGGCCTCGTCAGACCATACCACCCTTCTTTCAAAATTTGCGTTTTCCTGCAACATTTGTAGGTACCAGTTGCAAAAAACTATCCTACGTTCTGTGTCACCGGAATGCAAATGTTCGACGAGATGGTATTTATATGGTTTAAATTTATATATTTTTAGTATTAACTGCGTTCTTGGTTTTTTAATCCCAACTTCATCATACACTTTTCTGCATGATATAAATGGTTGTACCGTAATAGAGACCAAAACATTTATTTCTTTTTCTTTCCTGTTTTCCTTGTTGAAAAATTAGGCTTTGGTTATTTAAAATATACGTGCTCAATGAGATTGGCTTGGATTTTTGGAAATATTCTTTTATCAGGTTGTTGTCTTTCTGGATATCTACGAAAAATTTAAATATGTAACAACAAGCTAATAATAGATAAAAATAATGATTAGAACTTTTTTATTTTTATTATGAATATTAATGGTACCTAACAAATGATTTTAAAAGTTACCTATTAAAATACAGCTCCGAGGCTGCGCTCGCGTCTTCATTAGCTTGGATAAAACAAACAATCATATCGTGTTTTTCATAATTTTCATATTTATTACTTTGTGCCATGTTGAACAATTTTTCACAGAAATGAAAAATAAACTTACGAAATCAAACAAATACCAGTAATATTTTACAACAATCCGTAATGGCGCATTTACAGAATTTGGCTTTCTGTCATGGATAACCGTGATTGACCATGGCATAGCCTTTTATACGAACAGTGATTAATTTTACAAAGAATGTTAAAATTATCCCTTTTTAAAAGATATAAATATGGACTATTATATATTTTTGAAAAGCTCTTAAAAAGAGGGAGAAGACAAAGGAATAATATATAGGGTATCTCATTTAAAAACACAAGTTTGGGTCATAACTCAAAAGCAAAACTTTTTAGAAAAACTAACTATGCCATTGAACTCTATAGAAAAAACTTCATATTAACCCATTACTACCTTATTGATAAGTTATTAGATAGTCGAGATACAGGGAAGCGTCAAAAATAACAAATTTCGTTTGCGGCAATGAAAGTTTCATAAAATAATAGAACAGTAAGCCGCAAACCCCATCTATCTATCTTTTATAATAAGGGAGCTGGTATATGAAAACAAACGAAAACTGAACACCCTGTACAGACCGATAAATGCTGGCCGCCACACAGCAACAACCGATGTTTCCCGAATACTTTTTATAAACACACATTCCAACTTCTGGCGGCAGAGGATCAAACAAAATGTTGAACTTGAGTGAATTTCTCGCATGCACCATCTCATGTTTCGTTTTAGACTTTGGGATGCACTGATTATCAAAAAAGCGGCACTGATATCGTCCGCTTTCGATTAATACATGTTGAGGTGCACTTCATAAAGAACAATATACAGAGTGGCAAGAAAGTCGCTCATAATGCCTGTAACTTTTAAATAACCTCGTGTACGGAAAAGTGACCTGTATGAAAGTTGTTCAGTAAGTTATTCCCCACATTTCTACCTGCATGAATTTTTTCTGTCATTTCTAGTTTGGTTGCCATAGAGACCAACTTACACTTTTTAAATGGAACACCCTGCATATGATTGCATATTTGGATTCTACTGGGAAACTATGAATTTTTTGTATTTCAAATTTTTATTTATTTAGAATTGTAACAAACTTTATAATAACAATAAAAATGACCTAAAAAATTGAACAACTTAACATCGGAATAATAAACAAGTGAAACCTTTTCAGTGGATCAGGTGTTCAAAATGACCACCATTTTCTGCTAAGCAGAGCGCCAGTCGATCCCTGAACCCGTCTACAACGTTTAAAAGGAAGTTCTCTAGAATGATCCGAATTTTAGCACTAATTCTGACTTTTAAAGAGTCATTTGGACGGTTTGTTCTATAAATGTCCGCACAAAAAGAAGTCGAGCGGACTTAAGTCCGGGAATCGCGCTGGCCAGTTAATAGCACCTCTTTTGCCTATCCAACGTCCTGGAAATTATTCGCTTATGTATTGTCTAACATTTGCCGCATAATGCGCAGGTGCTCCATCTTGATAGAACCATACATATATTTGTCGCCATTCAAATTACCATCTATGAAAAAAGGTCCCACAATATGTCTACCAACTATGCCCGCCCAAACAGTATTCTCAGCAGACCAATAACGATAATTGTGTCTATTAACAATGCCATTTAAATGGAAAGTAGCTTCATCCGAGAAAATGATATTTGTTGCGAAGTTATTATCGTTATTGCATCTTTCCATCATCAGCTCACAAAATTCAGCTCTTCTATCAAAATCGTCCTCGTTTAACTCGTGCAACAACTTTATCTTGAAGGGACGCAACTAAACTTTTCACTGACTGATGAGACACATGAAAATCCATTGCCATTGGCCTGGATGATTGTGTTGGATTATCATGTATTGAGAGCACGATATCCAAAGCTTTCTCTCCCCCGGTTGCTGTTTTAGGTCGACCTGATCTAGCGGCTTCCCTAACACTAGCACTCGACACACCGTTGACTGATTTATTGGAGGCCTTGGATATCATTCATTGAAAAGTTGACAAACCTGATCTTACGATCTCTTCATATTTCCGTAACCGCTAATCATTAAAATTTCAACTCGTTGTTTCTCATTCAGATGAACCATAGTGTAACCAGATTAGAAATCAGACAACAGAAAATTTAACAGGAACTCAAAATTGACACCTCTTAGGTCACTGTCATTAAAACACTTTGACTCAACTGGTGGGTATTTGGTAGAAATAATTATAATTAGGAAGTTTTTCATTTTTGAGCTGTCAGCGAAAATTTCAGATTCAAAAAATTCAGAGTTTTCCCAGTAGAATTCAAATATGCGATCAATCAAAAATGAATTACGCTTACCTAAGGGAGCTGTAGGGTCTTTAAAATTGAAATAGGGGATCTCAACGGTGATGAATGCTCCTGATGGTCAGCCCTTTACGGTCTTAGTGACCCGACTTAACTAAAAGAGAGCCCCAGATGGTGTTTTAGGAGAAAAGTTGAAAAATCGACAAAGAAACGGCATGGTATATAAAAAAAAACCTACCTTCAACCAACGAACAACTTGTGACAAAAAATCCCACGATGTGGCTTTCTGCGGCCCCGCAAACCAAAAATGAATCAAACCAAACTAAAGGGGCACAGAAAGTATCGCTTCAAGATCCAAAATCCTGGTAAACAGATGGCTTGAATAGCCCTGGATCTAGAAACGCCTGCTCCCTCGTTGAACGCTGGAAGTTAAGTGAGGTCACTGCATGAAGAATTTTAGGTTAAAATTAAAAAAATGTGCAGTTAACAGGATGTGAGAGAGAAGAGAAACGCCAGAGAGAGGTGGAGAGTGATAAAGCGAATTTAGGGCGACACCAACTTCCGGCAAGATCTGCCGTTCGATTCTAAAAGAGACCGGTTCACACACTGGCGGCGACACGGAATGAAGTCTTTAGAGCCATGCCCATTCAATTGCCGATACTCCAAGCCAAGAGAAATGAAACAGATGTACCTCAACTTAGTTTTACATAGGAAGTTAATTCGTAATCTCTGCAATCCATTAAAAATTATTAGAAGAAAACCCAAGTCCCAGAATATCCCTGCCATTCTCGGAGCAAACGGCCATTGAAGTTTGGCTGCCGTATATTATGGCCCAAACTTGTTTCAGAAGATGAATATTAACCTAGAAAATTCATTAGTCAATTTGACAGGTGATCATAAAAATGGTACACAAACAAATATATTAATTGAATTACATAATCAAACACTAGAATAAGTCTCAGATAGTGTATTCCAGGGAGATATGTGATTTAAAATGGGAGGATAATGTAGCTTTGCTCGGTCAAAGACAACGAAAACAGAGGCCGTTGACCTAAGATACGTACTTACTTTATACAGGGAACAAGACACAATACAAGTCAGACATGTGATATGAGATATTAAATTCTAATAGTTCCTTTGTGACAAAATCGTATTGTCACAATTTGCAGGGTGTTCCATTTAAAAAAAGTAAGTTAGTCTCTATGGCAACCAACCCAAAAATGACAGGAAAAATTCATGCATGTAGAAATGTGGGGAATAATTTACTCAACAACTTTCATAAAGGTCACTTTTCGTATACGAGGTAATTCAAAAGTTACAGACAATATGCGCGAGTTCTTTGCCACTCTGTATAGTATCGAAATATTGTCGAATTTTAGTTTGGATGCGTAACGTCGATTCAAACTTGTTGCTGGATACAATTTGCTGTATTTCAAACGTTGCCAGAAACCATCGCTGTTGCTGTGAGGCGTGCATTTTGTACACTCTTATCAGAGCTGTTGTAAAGTTGTCGTTCAAAAGTGGTCGGCGATGTTTTGTGGTCTACAAGGAAATAATTGCCCGTTTCTAATTTCACAGCGACCTTGTATATCTTTTTTGTTTCAATAATATACACATTATTTTCCAATCAAATAATGTTCGATATGCCCACAACATTATGTAGTAGCAATGCGGTTGTAGCAAATTAATTTGAAGGGAAATTAGTTTTTATCCACTTTCTCATTGATTCTATACATTTAATTTAAATCTAGTAATTTGCAACAAGTAAATCATATAATGATAGTTTATGAACATCATAACAAAACCGCGTATATACAAATAATTACTGATTGAACTGAATAGACACGCAGCATGTAGAGTTGACGGTTTTAGGTGTGCGTGATTTTTTAAAAATTGTGAAATTGTGAGTGGATGGATTTTACCGGGACAAAAACTAAACACAAGGTAAAGAATTTTGCTTTGCATTGCAACACAATATCTCACAAAATATCATCACGTCACGTCACTTATTTGGAAAAAGCAAAATCATCTTGTCTACACGGATTTGTTCGTGCTAATAGGAAATAATGGTGGATCAAGCCAAAGAGATATACGAACAGTTATTAACTTGTATTCGCTCTTCAGCTGAAGAAACTAGGAATAGTGTTTCTGAAAGCACAAAAAAACACATCGAGGATGGGAATAAGCAAATATTAGAACTATTGGGACAACAAACTCAGGCTGTACAAAAGTTAGAAGAACGTTGCTCAAAGATTGAAACTCAACTCATTGACTTTGAAAGGAAGCTCCGTCGCAATAACATTTTGGTTTTTGGCCTGGTAGTTAATAAGAATGAAAACCTAGTGGCCTTTATAACACAGTTTTTTAACGATAAACTTGGTATAGAAGTTTTAGAATCAGAAATAAATAACATATATACACTAAAACAGAATCAATCGCCTAAACCGGCTCCTTTAAAACTGGAATTTGTAACTACCCTAAAGAAAGAACAAGTACTTAAAAACTGTTCTAAGCTAAAGGGCACTCAAATTTTTATTGCTCAAGATCTATGTTTTGAAGACAGACAAGATCTCAAAATCCTACGAGAACATTTAAAGCTGGCACGAGAGAGAAATTGTGTGGCTAAAATTACCAGCGGAAACAAGCTTGTCATTAATAATGAAATTTATACTGCAGACCAATTACGTCAAATGTCAGGCAACTTTTATAACGTCGATGGAATGGAAGAGGTAATACCACGACCAAATAGTGCACCTACGACGCCCTCCATTGAAAGAGTGTTGGAGTTTAATAATTTATTTGAAGTCGAAGATCAGGAGGAGGAAAATGTAACAGAAAAAAACGAAAACAGTGAAACGGAAAAACGTAAACGTGATACAAATATTGACTTAGATAAATCAATTGTTGAAATACAAAAAAAACCTAGAGTACTAAATTCGTTTAAAAACTTAAGATCGTCAGTTAAAAAGTAACATTGCCCGCAAATCGAGCATTCACACTATTAGGATACTTTTTATTTACTAGCTTTGTTAATCTGTCTAAACGATTTAATAGTCAAAGTTCTACACAGCGAGTAGGTACTTAATCTGCATTTTTTTTTTATTTTTTTTTTTCCCAAACTGTTTTGAATTCAATATAATTTTTTAAATAAATCCTTATCTTTAAAGGACAATAATTTAATGATTTAAATGTATTTAGCATAATGAAAATAAAAATTTGTCATCTTAATATTAGATCGCTTCCAGCCCATTATGTTGAATTGCTTAATTTTATTAGCATGAATGACTTCGATATCATCACATTGAGTGAAACTTGGCTTAATGAAAATGTGCCAACAACTAGTGTAGGTTTAAATGACTTTTCCTTTGTACGTAGGGATAGATCTAGAGGTGTGCGTGGTGGTGGGGTTGGAATATATATTAGACAAAACTTGAATTATGTTGAACTAGAAAATTCTGATAATATTGAAGATGTTTGGATCGCAGTAAAATTTAAAAATTTCACTCTTGCCGTAGGCTGTTTATATAAACCGCCTAATTTAAACTGTAATGAGTTCCTGACTGAATTCGAGAATATTTTAATGAATTATTTGCCTAAATATGACAAGCTCTTCTGTCTCGGGGATTTTAATATAAACCTGGTGGATGTTACTGCTGCCTCTAGCAATCTGTTTAATGTTTTAAGCAGTGTGGGGCTAAAGCAGATTGTGAATTTTCCAACTAGGGTAACACTTAATAGTGCCTCTATTTTGGATTTGATTGTGGTACCTGAGGACTGTAAGGTGTCAGAATGCAATAGTGTACACCTTCCAAGTATCTCCGACCATGATTTAGTTTATGCGGTTTTTGATTTTGATGAGCGTAAACCTAAGACAGGCCCTATAATATTTAGAGACTTTAAGAATATAAATAATGAACAGTTATACTCCGACTTAAGATCTATCCCCTGGGAAAATATTTATGATTGTAATACGGCCGAGGATAAGGTAGACTTTTTAAACATAAACCTAAATATCTTACTTGACATTCATGCCCCACTAAAAACAGTTGTACTAAAAAAACGACACAAACCTTGGATAACGGACACAATAAAAATTATGATTAAAGAGCGCGATAAATTATTTTCTAGATTTAAAAAACATAAGAATCCTCATCTGTTTGAAGAATATAAGAATATGCGCAATTTTGTAAATAAATCTATTATACGCGAAAAAAAAGCTTACTTAAGATACAACATTACTCAGAATAAAAACTCAGTATGGGAATCGCTACATAAATTGAATATACATTCGAAAACAAGGAATAATGAAATACCTGACCATTTGTGTGATGTCAATAAAATTAACGATTTTTTTGTAAATTCGATACCTGCCGTTTCAGGTACTAGGAACACTCCTTTTTATAATGGTGTGCTGGATGGTCTTAATAACTTTTTGGAATTTCAGATAATGAATGAAGAAGAAGTAGGTAAGTTTTTATTAACTATAAAAACTGGAGCGGTTGGTGCGGATGGCCTTAATGTTAAATTCATACTTTTCTGTTGTCCTTTTCTACTAAAATATATCTGTCATGCTATTAATTTCTGTATACTTCAATCTGTCTATCCCGCCCAATGGAAATTAGCTCATGTCGTACCTCTCCCGAAAACTAACAATATTAAGGAACTTAAAGATTTGCGTCCTATAAGTATATTGCCAGTCCTATCCAAAGTTATTGAAAAAGGTATAAAAAGGCAGTTGGTTATGCACTTGGAGGTGAATAACATAGTTGGAGATACGCAGTCTGGGTTTCGTAGGGGGCACAGCTGCTCTACAGCACTGCTGAACGTAACAGATCACATTTTTAAAGCTTTAGACTCTGGAATGGCTACGGTTCTAGTGCTATTGGATTTTTCCAAAGCTTTTGATACTATTAGACATTCAATTTTGGAAGATATATTAAGATATATAGGCCTCTCTAATACTGCTGTTTTGTTTCTTAAGAATTATTTGGTGGGCAGGGGACAGCGAGTATGCCTGAAGGGACAGGTTTCTGATTTGAAATTTCTGACATGTGGAGTTCCTCAAGGTTCCATTCTCGGGCCCGTACTGTTTTCTATCTATACGGCATTTTTCTACAAATTTGTATCATTCTGTTCTAAACAAATGTATGCTGACGACACACAACTATTCTACTCTTTTTACCCATCTGAAGTTGGCAGGGCTTGTCATTTACTAAATAGCGATTTGAGCTCTTTATTCGTTGCCTCTCAGAATCACTCATTGTTACTTAATCCAAGCAAGAGTAACGCTATGCTTTTCTGTAGACCTAAAGATCGAGAGTACTTAAATACTAACATCTCAATCTCTATAAATAACGTAGCATTAGAATTTAACAAGGAACTTAAAAACCTGGGTCTTTGGTTTGATCAAGATTTAAGATTCAGCAAACATGTATCTGAGTGTATAAAGAGGTCTATTTTTAAACTTAGGCTATTATATGTGTCCAGGAGTGTGATGGATGCCTCGGTGAGGAGGTTACTGTGTGATTCCCTGATTTTGTCTACTTTTAATTACTGCGACGTAGTCTATGGTTCATGTTTGACCGCGGTCGACTCTCAGCGAATTCAAAAAATTCAAAATTTTTGTATACGTTTTATTTGTGGTATTCGCCGGAGAAATCCGGTTAGTCACAAGCTGAGTACGTTGAATTGGCTGAGCATGAAGGATAGACGTCGATTACACTGTACGACTTTTTACCACAGACTAATAACGACAAAAATTCCATCCAACTTGTACAGAAAAATCGTATTTAGAACTGATGTACATACTCTAAATATAAGACACAAAGGCACGATAACACCGCCACGTCACAAAACTGCATTATTTCGAAGGAGCTTTACATATAACGTATCGGCAATTTATAACTTGGTTCCGGCGAGTTTTAAACTGTACTCGGGCAATCGATTTCATATTAAAATTAAAAAATTTTTGCTGGGAGAACTCTAGATTTATTCCTATAGGACTATAGGACTTAGTACTTATAAATGGCATATTTATTTTTACTACTTGGATGTGTTTTTGATTTTGTCTTTAGTATGCACTGATGTACTCCGATATGGATTATTGATTATGAAATTTATGATTTAAGTGGGTGGTATTTTGTTTGGGTTCATCAGTGCATATTGCGACTTAAGGTTAAGTGTAAGAACAACCTTTACGAAAGTAAAGGATGAACTTCGCCTTTTCAGAAGCTGCGTGTGGGCACCATATTCTTCTTTGTTCTCTTTTTGTTTTTTTTTTATATTTTGTACGACGTTACTTCTGAATAAAGATTTTATTTATTTATTTTATTTATTTATTTAATTAATTCACGCTATAAATTTTAATTAAATTTAATATCAAAGTGCGTTTCAAATTTTAGAAATATGAGGATTTCAATTACATTATTATACAGAGTGTCCGGTAAGTACCTTCTTATTTCTAGAGAGCATACAGAGGAGGTCAAAATAACACTAGTTTGTCATAGAAAGAAATCCTAAAGTTAACGGAGATATAATATTTGCAGAATTATACCGTTGACTCTTACTGCCATAAATAATCTACCTGATTAAATCCTATTGTATACGCCTCAACCTCTTCAAAGCTGAATAAATGGGATCAGGGTCGGCTTGAAAATGTACCTACACTACATGATTTATTTTTATACTTTGAAATAAATAGACAGGTATTTTTAGTTTTAGGTACCTATAATAAATGTAAAATAATGATAACAATTAATGGTAATTGAAAATAATATAATTTCAAAGTATAACTATTAGGATAACAAGTACAATAAAAATTAATTAAATTCTTAAAAACTATTGACAATTTATTCAAAATTTAACTCTGTATCACTCACTATCACTATCTTCATCTAAGCCCAAACTTATAATTAAGGGTTGAACATTTGTAATCATACAATTGTAAGAATTTTCCACCTTAAGTACATGCTGTACACAGTTTTTCCAGCTGTCTGCAGAAATTTTTCTTACTTCGTTTTTAATTAATTCTACTACAGATGCATTTAATGTAGGAGAAATATTATTTCTCCTAATATTGGATTTTAATTGGTGCCATATTAGCTCAATAGGATTGAATATACAATAGTGTGGAGGAAGACGCAACACTGTATGTCCATTTTCTGCTGCAAGTTTGTCACACTCGTATTTATTTTAAAAGCTTTTAATACTTCTAGCAGTTCTCGTTTTTTGTAAATTTCTTCAAAATATAAATCATTTTCAATCATAAAATTTTGAATTTCTGCTTTTGTATTATTAGAATTGGGAATGATTTTTGCTTGCCGACTATGATAACTAGCATTGTCCATTACAATGACGCTATTTTCAGGTATATTTTTAAGGAGTTTATGTTTAAACCAATCTTCAAAAAGTTGTGCGTCGGTATCTTGATGGTAATCTAAAGAAGAATCTGCTATGTTTTTAGCTGAAAGCAACAGACAATTTGGAACAAACCCGTTCTCTAAACCAGCATGTAATATTGCGATTATTTTGCCTTTATTTGATGGTGCCTTGGTTTGACAATTTTTGGAAGAAACATCCCAACCTTTTCTTGGAGTGTCATGGGTATCGAACCATGTTTCGTCAAGGTAAATAATTGGACGATTTTTTTTCTCTAAATTGTTTAACAGCTGTTAAATATTTAAGTCTCCATTCCCGTAAACGTTGAGATTCCATTAATGTTTGTCTTTTATTAATGCTTCGGTATTTAAAACCCATTTTATGCAATATTTTTTTAAGACTTGAAAGGCTACAAGAGATATTTGTTTCGTCTTTAATCAGCCGCTCTTTGAGGGAAATCAAAGTGGGTACAGTTTGTGCCTAATATATTTGATAAATCTTTCTTCTTAATAAATCCATGTCATTTTCGTCAATGCTTCTAAATGTGCCAAAATCACTCCGATTTTTTCTAGGATTAACAGGTTTAAGTACTATGTCTCTTACCGAAGATAAAGGAGTTTTTGTCAAAGTAGATGTCTCTGCTAAAGCATCCATCGAATTAAAATTTCTACTCAACAAAGATTGATACACATTTTTAATTATTAGTTTGGCATCGGTAGATAAATGCTTTCTTTTAAAAATGACACTTGAAGATGCCCCCCTATCAGCACAATTCCAAGGACGCCACATTCTACCACTAATAAGCCCAAATAAAAATTACTCGCCGGAAAACCACTAAAGACTAAAATTATTAAAAATCAGGTTGTATTTATATATGCATCAGGCATAGGTATAAATTGAATTTGTACCTGATCCGGCTCTACTCAAAAAGGTTTTAAAATTTGGGATTTCCTTATCTGTTTTATGGTCAAAGGGATAATGAGGGTTTTATTGCAGTCTAAAGATCAACGATTTAATTCTACAAATACTATACAGAGCCCCAAAGGGGTACCCAGCGACTTACTTTTTTGGCTCTAACTTTTGAACCGACTTGTATAATTTAATGAAATTTTAATATTTTATAGAGGCCATAAAGAGTCATTAAACCATACTACAGTAGATGTTTTACATCGTTAGAGAAGTCAGGAACATACTTGCCACCACACTCATTGGTCAAAAATTTTGACCAGTGTCATTTGACAGAGCTGAAAACCGATTTTTTAAATACTCTTGTCATTCCTCTTCAAGAAAGATACTAGATTAATTTATTTCGGCAAAACTGGAGGTTTTCGAGATAAAAGTTACTAATGCTAAACACAAACAGATAAAAATAATATTACCAGGGTATGCTGATATCCATTTAATTTTTAAAAAGCGCTTTCCAACTCTTCGAAGGCAAGAATACTTTATGCTGAAAGATTTCTAACTCAGACATTGTCAAGTTCAAGAACCTTTCAAAGGGTTGATCGGAGTTTAATTAATTTACAATGTTATTAAAATACAGAAATAATCAAAATGTTTAAATATTATTTGGGCAAATGTTCAATATGGGCTCAACGTACTTCAATACATTTTCTTAGTCTTCGAAGATTTTCCCGCTGCACTGCCAATAATATTCCGCCAGTATTACCGACTTCGTTAGAATGCTGTGTTATTTTCGCTAGTAGTTCTTGTATTGGTGTTGAATAAACTAGTTGTCTTAGATGTCCCAGAAGTAAAAGTCTAAGAGATTTTGGTCTGGAGACCTTGGTGCCCACATAACAGGCCCACCTCGACCTCTCTATCGAGGGTCAAAAACGCTTCTTAACTGTTCTCGTGTTATACGGTTATAATGAGGTGGGGCACCATGATGCATGTACCACATTTGCATTCTTCTACCAAGAGGCACGTCTTCCAATAAATTGTTCAAATTTTGCTGCAAACATTGTAAATAAATATCACCATAGAGTCTTTCTTCCAAGACAAATGGACCTATAAGGTTATTGGCGATGATGCCAGCCCACACATTTACCATAAACCCTTGTTGGTGTTTGTTTTGAATTATGTCGTGCGGATTTTCATCAGCCCAATGTAAATTGTCTGAATTTATTATACCATCTCTTGTAAAACCGGCTTCATCGGTAAACAACATTTAGATTTACGTTATGTTGCTGTTTAAACCAATTGGAGTATTGAAGTCTTGCTGGATAATCATCCGGAGACAGCGTGCACTTTTTGAACATGGTACGGGTGAAGTAACTGTTCTTTTCGAGTTTTATGTACAACTTATTAAGTAACATTGTTTTGTGTCGCGATCTTTCTTATACTGTTTGAAGGGTTGTCAAATTGCATTCATTTTTTGATATAGGTATATCTACTTCTTTTGATTCCACTATTTACCTACGTCAAGTAAAGTTAATTTATTTTTATTTATTTATTTATTTATTGATATCTTTGGGTTGCAGACAGGATATGTTCCCATTAGAGCAACCACTATTTACAATTTACAATTATATAACTAGTTATTTATAATTTACATTGCATTGTTAATATTTATGTATAATAGTTTTGTAGTACTAATCTACAATAATAATATGCTAACCCTAGTAATATTCTAATTATGGTCGTGAAAATGCTTCACTTCACGATAACAGTAAATTTATTTATTTCTTAACATTAAAAAAATATATCTATATATGTGTAGATATATCTACACACTTCCACAAATAGTAACACAACTAATGATTAGTAAACATTAAGTGAAAGTTAAGGGATGTTTTTTAATTCTTGCTTTAAAGATATCTACTGAATTACAGAAGTCCACTTCATTACTTATTGAATTGGAATATTTAAACGTTCTTGAGAATGGGGAGTTTATAGAGTTGTTAGTCCGGGAGAAATGCGATCTGAACAAGATATTTTGTCTGAAATATCTCTGAGGAACAGCAAGGGCAACCCGCTCCTGAAGTTCCAGAGAGTAGATTCTTGAGTTAATTATTTTAAATAGAATACTACATCTGTGTACGATGTACTTAAGACGCAACTGTTCTATTATTCCTAAATGCCAAATACTTGAGGAATCTATTCTGAACAGATTTTATATGCGATTTATAGATATTGTACATGGGGTTCCAAGCGGTCGAAGCAAAATTGAACTAAAAAATTTTTAAAAATCCTTACTTGTCGGATGGAGTAGAATAAATATATATACTAATTAGGAAAATTCTGAGGTAAAAACCTTATACTATAAGGTCGTATTTGGCTAACACTGTTAGCGCTACAATACTAAATTGATTGCTTAAAACTACCAAGAAAGGAAGACCTTTCTGTTGGTAGGATGCTGCTACCTATGGACCGGTTTCGAACTTATTGGTTCTCGTCAGCATAGGGTAAGCGCAGACATACCTAACAACAGAAAGGTCTCAAGTCTTTATAACCAGTTTTATCGTCCTGCTCAGGCAGTGAACGACAAGTGACGCCGTCTCTTAGAAGTTTTAAGCAATCAGGAGAGAGGACTATACCTTTTGGTATATTAAAAACTAAAAAATCTTTAAAAATCCTTACTTGTCAGATGGAGTAGAATAAATATATATACTAATTAGGAAAATATTTCCTAGCCATCTGATGTAAAAACCTTATACTATAAGGTCGTATTTGGCTAACACTGTTAGCGCTACAATACTAAATTGATTGCTTAAAACTACCAAGAAAGGAAGACCTTTCTGTTGGTAGGATGCTGCTAACAGAAAGGTCTCAAGTCTTTATAACCAGTTTTATCGTCCTGCTCAGGCAGTGAACGACAAGTGGCGCCGTCTCTTAGAAGTTTTAAGCAATCAGGAGAGAGGACTATACCTTTAGGTATATTAGAAACTAAAAAATCTTTATAGTAGATTCTTGAGTTAATCTTAAATTGAGTTAAATTAAGAATACTACATCTGTGTACTATGTACTTAAGACGCAACTGTTCCATGACATCAAAATCAATATTATTCCTAAATGCCAAATAAAATTGAACTGGCTAAAGAAGGTCAAACTTTAGCTTTTCATCAAATATAACTCCCAGATCTCTAGCCTGATATTTCCTTTTCAGGAAGCTAACACCAAGTTTATAATTATTTATTATTTTATTGCGATTTCGTGTAAAGGTAATGGAGAAACACTTTTTTAGATTAACAAACAGGTAATTTTCAGTACAGTAGTCATGAAACCTGTCAAGGTCATTCTGTATTTTATCACAGTCGTTAGTTTCAGTTACTTGTTTATAATTTTTAAAGTTATCTGCATAAAATAGGAATTTGCAATGTCGGAAACAGAGCTGGATGTCATTGGTATATATAAGAAACAGCAGTGGTCCCAGGTGGCTACCCTGGTGTACCCCTGACGTAGAGATTAAGATGTCTCAGTAACAGCTGGCAACTGAGACGAACTGCGCTCTATCAGTTAAGTAGAACTTAAACCAATCCAGAACAACGCCACCCAGCCCGACCTGAGATAACTTTTCCAGCAGAAAAAGATGGTCAATTTTGTCCAACGCTTTACTAAAGTCCGTATAGATAAAGTCAACCTGGATCCGGTTATCTATACTCTCTATAATGAACTTCGACTAGCATATAAGATTTGACTCTATTGACCTTTTGGGGTAGAATCCATGTTAATGGATATTGATTTTATTCTAGATTAAAAACAGTAAGTGTTAATATATGGCTTTTTCAAGAACTTTAGCAAATATACAGAGTTTGGTTATAAGCCGGTAGATGTTGATGTCGCTTGGGTCCATTTTGAGAAAAAAACTTCATATGAACATATGCCCTAAAAGTCTTAACTGTTGAACTACAGGGTGCTAAAGTTTTTTTGTGAGACGTGGTACGCATCTTCTATGCATCAAAAGCCATTTTATGCTGTACAACATGATTTTTTATTATTGCCAGTGGCGTTAGTGCGGGATTTGCACTGAATCATTTTAAAGAGAAAAGTGATACGCCACTGCTTTTTCTTAAAGTAAAAATTATTTTTGGAATCCTTATTCCTTTCTGAGCAAATCTGATATCTTCATTTTGTTTTATTTGACGTATGGTTGTCGCATAAAGAAATAAAATTCATTCATTTGCATCTTGCTTACTAGACCACTTACGAGAAAAAACAATTTATGTAACTTTTAACAATAATTTATTTAAGAGAATCATTTTTAAACGGTAAATTATGAAATTATAGTAATTTAAATACAATATGGAATGCTAACACAAAATTACCCTGAACGCACAAAGAAATAAATTAAATCAGATGTTGAAAATGTCCACCTCCTGCAAATGTACATGCCTCTTCTCTGTTTGTCGTGGACTCTCGTACTCTTTGGAAAATGCAGGGACTGTTTCTAATAGTTTCGCAAGTAACTATGATGTGATTTCTCAACTGCTGTTCAGTATGAATTGGTGTGCTGTAAACCAATGATTTAGGATGACTCCACAGGAAGTAATCTCAACTATTGAGGTCCGGGGACCTAGGTGGCAATACCTGTGGTCCTCCGCGACCTATCCAGCGATTATTGTAATTTTGGTTTAAATGCTCGCGCGCCACAGCACTAAAGTGCGCTGGCGCCCCGTCGTGCATGAATCTAATCGATTTCTTACTACAATGGGAACATCTTCCATCAAAGCTGGCAATTCTTCTGCGAGAAAATGCCGGTAATTATGCCCATTTAAAATAGGGTTCAATTAAATAATCACTGCACATTCCAGCCCACACGTTAACGGAAAATTGCTCCTGGTGACGGGATTCCAAGATTGCATGTGGGTTTTCTTCAGCCCGAAACTGATTATTGTGAAAGTTTTGGATGGCGTTTCTGCCGTTTCTAGAAGAATTGGCTTCGTCGGTGAATAAAGTTTCAGTATCAAATAATGGATTTTCAATTACTTTTTGAAGAAACCATTGGCAACAGATCATCCGTAATGGAAAGTCACGTGGGAGTAGAGCCTGAACACGTTGGATATGGTAGGGATATAATAAAAAGTCATTGAGAATATTCCAAACAAGAATATGTGAGATATTCAAATTGTTTTCAATTTTTCGTGTACTTAATTCGGGATCTTCGTCGACTGAATTCAAAACCGCTACCTCAATTTCTGGTGTTCTTACAGTACGTTGCATTCCTTTTAGATGATTGTCTGGTTCAAAACTTCCCTTTTCGCACAACCTTTTATGAATGTTTGAAAATGTTCATGCATCCGGAATATTATTATTTGGAAAGCGGTTTTCGTACAACCGCCTGGCTTCGAGTGCGTTACCTTGCTGATGCCCTTACATGTAATGTATATCTGCAAACTCAGAATTTTATTCAAATTCTGTACTTTTGTTGCACATGAAAGTATCTAAGGAATTAACCTATTCTTATTTAAAACTATCTACAGGGTGTTATTTTTTTAAGTGTCACGACCACTGCGACCCCCCCCCCCCCAACTTTTTTTTTGATGACTGACTTTCCTTTCATATAAAAACAACTTTTTTGGTTTATCATTTACCTTTTTTATTTCTTGCACTATTTTTATATCTTATACGGTTCGGCTGATATTTTGTAAAATATGATTTAAAGCAGGGCTACATTTTTAATCTGGTTAAATAAAAAGAAATTTGTATATTATAAAATAAATTATAATTTAGTCACCACAAGAATATTAACAATAAACCCATTTTCACAAGAACTGTTCAAAATTCCTTCCACTACGCTTCATACAGAGATCAAGTCGACGTAGAAAAGATAATAATAATAATAATAATTTTTAAGCACGCATAAAATAAATAGGAAAAAACGAAAAGAAATTGAAAGTTTAACACCCTGTATAGTACAAGCGAGGGGTTTCTGGACCTCCATTAATGGGAACTTTTTTCATTTTTTCGTTTTTTTTTGTCAAGGAATCACCTGTTTCAATTTGTCGGTATAATATTGAAACACCCTGTATACTATATTTGGTGGTGCACAACTAAAGTACTCGACACACAAGAATTTCTATTATTATGTAAATAAGAACCCTGGCACTAAATTTAAATGAAATTAAATGCTTTAGAATATTATTGTCAAACAATCACACTTATTCCTAGGTAGGTATAGGCTACTTTACATTAAAAACAGTATATTAGCTATTATGTTTTCCATCGAATTTATCATTATTTTTTATAATTATTTATATTAATAATGCGAGACATTCCTTTGGTGGTCTCGAACGACTAGCAAAAATTACTATTTTAGAAGGTAGTATTGAATATTGAATAATTATGTTCCTGTTATTCTATAATAATCAAATTAATAAATATAATTTGTGTGACAAATGTACGACTATTCCGACAAAAACGAAATACATAATGTATCTGACCACCTTTCGCTTATAGTTCAAGCTGGGACCGACAAGGAATTGGACTTTTATTAAATTTAAGTAGCGACGGACATTGTCATCGTATTATGTCCTTCCCTTCTTCGGGATTTTCCGAACTGATCCCAGATAATCCATGTTTTTTATGCTATGCGATATTTTCATGCTGTGATATCTCGCATTATCGAAGCTTTTCATTGCACGGTAGGATTTATAAATACTGGGTGGTTAGAAAAGTTTGCAACAACAAATGGAAAACTTAATTTTTTTAAATAAATTTGGTGCTTGGGGCATAATAATATTGCAACACAGTCTGCAACTTATCTTTAATGAAACGAGAAAAAAAATCGTAATTGATGCGAAGTACACAATTTTTATTTTTAATAACCAGGCACTCACAAAACAATCTCATCACACAAACTGACATTCAGGCACCACCAAACACTAAATACAAATTTCTAGGGGATTGGCAACCTCCATGAACGGCAAACAACAAGAACCCAGTTAATTAAAAACAACCCAATTACAAAGAAACAAGAAACAGAAAGCCAGTAAAAAATGGATCAATCAAGACAAGCATAAAAGCTCTCAAAATCAAAACAAACCTAACATGTTATGTCGAGGAAGCAAACACTAATATTAATAGACTTAAATAAATACATCTGATGTAATAAGGATTATACGTTATCCACCCAACCAGACCAGCGAGGTTGTAGAGAAGGAGAAGACCAAACACTGAAAGGGAACCCACATAAGCGAGTATCTAATGTCAGGTTCATCTGGAGAACGTCATCACTCTGGAACGACCTCCCTGAGATCGTCTTCCCCAACGAGTATAGTCTCCAAAGATTCAAGACCAACGTGAATCGTTTCCTGCGCACACGCACCGCTCCTAGAGCGCCATAAAGGATTTATCCTGTAGTGCTGTGCCTTATCATAAAAAAAAAAAAAAGGTGGCGCTGAAAACCAATTGTCCGTTTCTGCGAACCGAAAACGCGGTATAAAAGAAAGAAGTTTGTCCCTTTTCTTTTCATCAGACTCAATTCTTGGACGCGTTTCGCCATATTACGGCTCTTCGGTAAGGGCATAGAGTTTTAACGAAAAGGAAAGGGACCTTACAGTGAACTTGAACTCTATAGCCTTGTTGAACAGCCGTTATACAGCGAAACGCGTCCAAGAATTGAGTCTGTTGAAAATAAATGGGAAAACTTCTTTCTTTTATCTTGCGTTTTAGGTTCGCAGAAACCCATAATTGGCTTTCAAAGCCACCTGACATTAGATACCTGCTTATGCGGGTGCCCTTCCAGCGCTTGGAGTTCTCTAAGACCTCACTGGTCTGGTTGGGTAGATAGCCCGATTGCCACGTGATGTCGCCTCTTGCAACATCTCGCATATGTATCTTGTTTATTTATGCTTCCATATGTCTAAATTTATTAGTTTTTAAGATATAAGCAATTAAAAATCAGCTTTTATTATAATACTATGGTAGAATACATAATAGCAGAGTATCCTCTGGAAAAAAAAAATTATTAACCTTATAATTAAAAAATATTAGGTAAAAAACGCAAACTAGTTAAAAATAAATTAACCACAAATTAAATTCTCACAACGATGGCCGTTTGCTTCTTGGCACAAATAAATTTTTTCTTGGAATTCTCGGAGAACATTATTTATTTGTATTGGTGTAATATTGTTTACTCTTCTGGCTCTTAGGTCTTGGAAGTTCTGAGGTTTTGTTCTATACACCTTCTCCTTGATGTGACCCCAGTAAAAAAAATCAAGGGTGTTAGGTCAGTGGACCTTACTGCAGTGGCGGCTCTACCATAAGGTCATTCGGGCAATGACCTCCCAAGCCACACCACCACCTAACACTAATCTTGTTAATATTTAACTTTAAAATCAAAATCCATTTAATCAACCAAACTTTAGTTCTGCTCGGGTACTATTACCTCTAAAATATCCCTCGTATTTAATGTAACGCACGCAATGAGCGAGGGAAACTAGCCGTAACGCTACTTTTTGTGCGTCCTCGCAAAATTTTCAGGTCAATATTGAGCTTGACCACGAAAATTGGCGTCACCCAACAAATCCTGTGAGGGTAAGAAGAGGAATAAATAGCATGCTATCACTCTCACGCTGGCATGAAACAGAGCTTTTCTGGGCTGTCAGCCTGTTTTTTTTTCGATTGAGCTCCGACGCACGTTTTAATTTTTAAAATGTGGTGGAAAAAGACGGAAGACGGGCTGTTACTGTAGACTGCTAATTAGCACAATAATGATGTTGATTTCATATCGAAAATGTCGCATCGTCGCCTAGTGACTGCGCTGCCGCTGCATGAGAATTGTTGGCGAACGAAATCATACCTACATCCATTATTAAAAATATATCCGTATTCGATAGTTACTTTTTTATATAGCATTTATGTACATACTCTGATATAAAAATAATAATAATATAATAATAATAATAAAAAGCTCAGAAGTATACCTATATCGAAAAATATCATCCATGTGATATTATCGATAATATGTTTCCAACATTCCTAACTCCCACACCTAACCTTACTTTGGTTTGTTTACATTTATTTAGGCGCGCAATCGAATATTTTTGTTAGTTTGTTTTTAAAATTAATTAGGTATTAAACACTAAAATTGTCCTGTTAGTAGTTCGCGAAACTGTATTTAAAAGAAAGCAATGGTTTATCTTTATATGATTGTTTTCAATTGCCCAATATCTGGGAATATTTCTGTTGAACATCTCCAAGTTGGTGAAACGGGACTCGTCAGAAAATGAAATTTGTAATTTTAAAAGAGGCTGTTGCTGCTCCTCTTCTAGATACCAGTTATAAAATTCCAATCTTCGAATGTAATCGCCCTCATAAAGATGATAATGGATTTGGTAATTGAAAGATTTATAGCCATGTTTCTCCAATATATAGCATTTGACACTCTCTTTACTAATGCCTATATCATTCTCAATCTGCATCGTCGATGCTGTCGGGTCAGCTTTATCACAAGCGTATTGGCTTCTTCTTCCTCACTAATAATAAAACCATTTTCGTTTTAATTTTCGTTCTCGTATTTCAAATAATTTTCTAACCATGGAAAATACTTTGCTTGGGTGGTTACGTTCGGGAAATCTCTGTACATACAGAGCTTTCGCCTCTATTCGGTTTTTTTCTAGCCTCTCCTTAGATTAGCAGCAGGTCAATTTGATGCCTACGCTTAAAAAGGGCATACTTTAACTTTTCTTAGAAATAAGCCACTTATAATGAGAAAGTAAGGACTCAATTTAAAAATAATATGACGTTAACGTCGTAGAACAGTTGAAATTAGTAAACAGATCTGCAGGGATCCATAGCTACCCTAGATGAGACTATGAATTGTAATGAAAATTTGGCGTTGCTCAATTGTAACGTTGGACGCCAATTGTAATAAAAATTTTTGGTCGTTGGGTGCCAATTTCTTACCTTTTGTTGCTTTGCTAGCTCATGGCAGGGCGTGGAAAGTTCGATTTAAATTTTAACAGTCCCTTCCCGTATGAAATAAAAACACTTTCAGTTCAACTTAACAATTAGTCAATTTACATAAGTGTCGTTTGACAAAGTTTTTTTTTACAAAGGAAAATTTAAGAATATGTAGTTTGAATGACTTTCTTTTCAAATTAACAATTATTTTTACGAAGGAAAATTAAAATAATAATTTGAATGATGATATTATATCCAATCAGACAAAACCATAATAAAAGTGAAATAAAGATTTTTGACAGGTTTTCTATGGTGACCCACACACAAGGCGTCAGTTACCTTTACCCTTTCTTCAATGGTGGTTTTCGGATCCCTGTAGAGATACTTATAAACAGTTTATGTCAGAGCTACAGGTATAGGCGAGTAGAGCTTAACAGACTTCGGGCCACTGTCGTGACGTCACGTCAGCTACGTTGTCCGGCTCCAATAATGAAGTTCCGAAGTTGGGTACCGAGAAAAGACAAGGTGTTAGACTCACCAAATAAAACCTTATGAATTCTTTTGCTCTGCTTGAAAAGGAATATTTACAGAACCAAAAAAAAAAAGAAATTTATTTTAATTTTAATTAATTAATTAATAAAATAATAAAACTGAATTGTCAAATTGCAGTGATACTCATTTTAAACAGAACCAGGTTTAAATAAAAATAATCGATAACTCGACAATGATAGTAATTTTATAAAAAAGATAAAAGCTATAAGAGCATAAAATAAAATAGTGTTCTGGTGCAAACTATTGCAACAGAGAATCAATCACCAAAGATAGCGTAATGTATAATGGCAACTTAAAACTTATGCTCGGTTCTCTAAATTAGACTCGTTGGGAAGAAACTACAAAAATGGCATAAGCCGGCTCCATATTAAGAGCAATTAGTCTCTTTACCAAAATCTATAAAAAAATAAAAACCAGGGCAGTGAAGCTTTTTTAAGGTTGCCCAAAATATGAAATAGGTAATGAACCTCTAAAATTCAAAACCAAAGATAGGGGTGCCCATGGGCATATGCACAAAATGGCGACCAGGTAAGTTTTTAAAAAACAATTTATGTCCTTTAAGACAAGATAAGTAGGTAAAATGATTAATCAATCTTTAGGGTAAAATTAAAAGATAATTTTAAAGTAACTAAAACAACTGAGCTCGGGGTTCTATGATGAAACCCCAAAAAAAAATAAAAAATTAAGAAAGAAGAACTTTAGAAGGAAAATCCCCTCTAAATATCCCTGCGACCTCACGTGGATATAATTAGAGATCACTATTTAGGTCATGCACTATCACAAAAAAAGTCTACACCTTGCTCGATTCGCTCGCGGGTAAAACATCCATTTTAATTATTAATTTATTAAACAAAAATAATGAAAATTCAATCTTTGCACTAGAATGACATTTCATTAAATTAAAACAGGTTATGTAAGTATAAACGTGTCTATAAAAGCCACTAAAGGGACGATAAACTGTATAAATTTTAACAGTGCGGAAGAGAGAGACGAAAAATGCTAAACATGAATACTTTTAATGTTAGAAAGAGACAGTCATGACCCGGACTAAAAATGAGATCACCCTGGTTGACCAGTGCCATCTTAATTAAAAAAAAAATAAAACCGGTACAGCCATATCTGCCGTGGCCAGGTTGCAGATACCCTAATTGAAATTCAATCCCGTCTCAACAGGTGACGGTAGTATTACTGAATTTGAAATTTATATTTAAATTTAAGGATGGTACGATAAATGTGAGATTTACCGTAACAGAATACATTAACATCAATTATTGTTGTCAGTCACAGGTCTAACCTCACTTAAAAACACATGGAAAATCCCGTAATAATTTGAAGATATTAGTGAGGTTGTTTATCAGGCTAATTAGTGGTAGTCAGTTATTTCTACAGATTCATCATTTGGTTAAATATATTTATTAGAATTACTAGGAGTAAAGCAGTTTAATGTCTCGGTACATACGTTATCTGGGCCACGACGACGTGGTGCACAACCGTTTTTATGCCCTTCAAACCGTTAATAATTACTTCTTTGATTTTAATATGAGCTTTGTTTCGGTCATACTGAACTCTGATCCAACATCAGTAAAAAGTTCTCTTATGTGGTTTCGCCATGTTGATATTTTGTCAATATTATCTACTGGTACATTATCCTCCATTAATGTTGCATTTTGCATCGTTTCTTTCCTGTGATTTGTTTCACGCTCTTGTGCACATTTGCATAATCGTACTTTATTTTATTTATTTATTTACTTATTGTTCACAGGGAAATACGATATTTATTCTTATTGACATTGAAAGTGCATACACAACGAAGGCCTAGAATATTCAACAGACATTGAAAATATAATATAAAGTACAAATGCAAAAGCGGTTTTAACATTACCATTATATGAAAGAAACATCGATAAGACATGCAATAGGTAATAAATTTTCAAGCCTTCTGTCCCACGAGATGGCAAATTACATAAAAAGCAAAAAGTAATAAAGTCAGCTAAAAGCTGTCTTGGTAATATTCTTCCAGGCTACGTCTGCTCTAGCAGCCAATAAGTCTTTCACGGTTCTGCAAAACTGTGTGTATTGCAATGATCTACAATTTCTACTTAAGTGGTCGCAAATCTAATGCTTTCATAAATACTAGAGTGCTTGGTTAAAGTTAATCTGGGGATTGGAAGACGGATATGAAAACTTTACCTGGTATTATAGGTATTGGTGAATGTCATTTTGACGGATATTACCAGAGTATTTCCAATGAATCAAGCAAACTGTTTCCAAAGAAACAAACACACTGCTGTTAATATTCTGAACCTAATAAGCAGTAGTTTACAATGGTCTTTATATTTTGCTTCACACATAAATCTAAGGACTCTTTTCTGAATGACAAATACAGAATTCAGCAGTTGCTGATTACAAAAGCCCCAGATGGGATTCAAATAATGAGTGGTACAGCGTCTTCGCCGCTAAACACCCAAGTTCGAGAGACACCACCCTTATTGCAAAGCAACTGGATTTCTTGTTTAGCTCAGTGTTTTTCAAATTTGAGCTTTGAGTCGATAAAAAGTCCAAGAAATTTGGTATCAGACTTATTTTCTATTGGTTAGTCATTTAAAAGAAGGATAAGTAAATCCGAATGTCAAAATACTACATTTTTTTACATTGAGGCACAAAAATTTAGAGTCGCACCAAGTTTTTATTTTTTTTTTAAGTCACCATCAACCATATTCTTCATTTCCTCTTGGTTTCTCGGGTGTCATAAGAAATTGGTATCGTCTGCAAAGAGTGCAAATCTTTAAAGTTCCAGAACTTCTATTTTCAACCATTTCTCATTAATATATTCTTCCTTCGATTTTTGAATTATCCTTCTATTTTCTCGATTGACTTCTTTGTATTCTATAGAGTTAATATTTCTAAATAGTCTTCTCCGTTCCATTAGTTCAAATCATGAACAATCGAATTATCGTTTTTTACGACAAGTTTAGTTGTGTTTTCATTCACTGTCACTGTTGTCCTAAATCTGACAAATATACAAACAAAGATAAATTATTATCGAACTCATAAATTTTAAATTTCATGCTGGTTTAATATGGCCAATTCAGATTTATTGCATTACAAACAAATAAAATTTTAATTGTTTTTGTGAAACATGTGAGAAAGTTAATAATTTAAATTTGATATAAAATATGGGAAATTTGTAAGTATATTGGTTAAAACATATCAACGGTTCATAACAAAATATGGATAGTCAAATAATAGTATATTATTAACCAAGGTTTAGACAGCCATCATTATTGCCCGAGCGGCAAGTTTAAATCACGAGGAGCGAAGCGACGAGGGATTTAGGACGCGAGGGCTATAAGCTGTCTAAACCGTGGTTAATATAATATTTTTTCCACTACTACAAACTTTTATAAGACATTTATCTTTATAGTATTATTAATTATAAAAAATTATAGGTAGGTATAAGTATATTTTTTAATCAAGTTACCTGCGCTTTGGAATTGGAAAAATATTTTCTTGCTTTGGCAGGTGGCTTTGTGAATGTCAATTTTTGTTCATTTATGTCATCAGATTTCACGAGTTTTCCGTTTTTTAAAAAATGAGCCAAGAATATATTAGTGATATTATTATGTGTACACCTCCAGAATTAGGGATGGAAGCAGAAAAAATGTTGATTGTATCGATATTTTACATATCAAGAATCTCTAATAATCTAATAGGTATGTATTAATAATTATCTGGTTGCCTAACTGTTTAAAATGTTTATGAATTCATGTTGTCAAATCAAAAAATCAAGTTACCTGCGTTCAAATAGATTCTTGAAGATCGGTCAATAATGGATATCAATGCCTTATTATTGACCATGGTCAATAATAACTTATAAGGTAGAGAAAAACGATTTCTAACGTTAATAATCGGTCAGTAATGGCGATGTTATAGGTTAGTAGTGGAAAAAGAATTGTATTATTTAATAATGACATTGTTGTAAAATCTTGTTCAATTTTGAAGTTTATCATATTAAACCTTGTCTACTGTTTTATTTTATTGGTTTGATTTATCTTGCATTTGAAATACAATCATTTTCAATAGAAGATAGTATACCGGGTGTTGCATCGTCGAGCGGGACATAGGAAATCCCATGTAATTTTAAATGGGGTCAATTATTGGCTTCCCTAATTATTTTAGAGAAAAATTCTATTTAGGTTTATTAAAGAGCACTAAAACCCACATTCAAAAGAATAACTTTATATATTTTTGATGAGCCCGTTTACGGGTTATCGCCGATTTCTTTTTAACTATTTCTCCTTTTTATGGCCCCGTATTTGCGGGCACCAGTCAAGGTAAAAGATGACTGTCAAATAAAGTTGTCATTTTGAAATGTGTGCTTTAAGCTGGATTTATAAACTCGAAAAGTTGGTGAGGTTGAAGTTATGATCAAGTTTGTGAGGTTAGATATTCCAAACTCCGAGCATAAAAATTGGTTATCTCGAACTACCCGGGAAGTTTTCGAATCTTAGTAAGCTTTACATGAACAACATGAACGAGTGTATAAATGGAACTGAGTGTTCCCTTTAGTTTAAATTGAACTCCTATTTCCAACACCAACTGAACCTCAACCTCGCCAACTTTTCGAGTTTATAAATCCACCTTTATTGTTATAAAAACTCGTACATCGAAAATATTAAAGGTGTATTTATGAGTACAAATTAATCTGAATAATACTAAAATAAAGTATCCAATTACAAGGTTAATTATGACATTTTACATGTTTCAATATTTTACTAATTAATAGGTAGGTACTATTAAATTGTTAGAACTTTAGGATTTAAGAAGATGTTCAAATATTCCTCCATTGACTGCTAGACAATAACCGAGGCGATCATAAAATTCTCTTCTTACATTCGCTAGTTGGTAAACTGAAATTCTATTGCATTCGGCAGAAATAGCATTTTTTAACTCGTCTAGATTTGGGTATTTTTTATCTTTGTATATCCTGTTTTTTAAATGGCCCCAGAGAAAGAAATCATTTGGCGATAAATCAGGAGACCTGGCTGGCCAATTTACTGTATGATTTAAGCCAATAACATTTCCATTAAAAGCACGGTTTAAATATTCCCGGACAGCCAGGGTACTATGTGCCGGGCAGCCATCCATTTGGTACCAAACTTCCTGATTTTCCCTGGCGGCATCATGTAAAGTAGGTAAAATATGATCTTCAAGTAGTTCCAAAAAATATTCTGCATTTAAATTTCGTGTAAGAAATAATGGCCCGATAATATTTTCTCCGAAAATCCCAGCCCATATACATTCACTTTTTGTGGATTTTGCATCCTTGTTTCCACAAACCTGTGTTGGTTTTCTTTGCTCCAATATCGATAATTTTGAACATTGGGTTCATTGTTTAAGGTAAATGTGCATTCGTCAGTGAAACAAATGTTTTTTAAAAATTCCCTATCCATGTTTGCTCTTTCCATCATACCAAAACAAAACTCCTGTCGTCGTTTTCGTCCCTATCTCTTAGCTCTTGGTGCTTTTCATATTTGTATGAATAATATTTATGTCGTTTCAAAGCTCGTAACGCTGTGGTGTGATCTAATCCTATGTCATCCTCAAGTTTCCTTGTGCTGATCTTCCCATCATTTTCTTCCACGCACAATAAAACTTGCAAGTCCCTATCATTTCTTGCATCTCTTCTTTGTTCCTGCCTTTCTTCACATCTGCAGTTATTTATTACAGTGCCTTTTGTCTCAAATTTCTTGATAGTCCTTTCGACTGTAGATTTTGCAGGTATCGGTCTATTCGGATACAGAGCAGCAAACATGTCTGACACATTTTGATAACTATTTCCTTGATAATACCATTTAATCATCAATATTTTTTCTTCAGAAGTGTAATTCATGGCTAATATTTTCGATGTACGAGTTTTTATAACAATAAAGCACACATTTCAAAATGACAACTTTATTTGACAGTCATCTTTTACCTTGACTGGTGCCCCCAAATACGGGGCCATAAAAAGGAGAAATAGTTAAAAAGAAATCGGCGATAACCCGTAAACGGGCTCATCAAAAATATCTAAAGTTATTCTTTTGAATGTGGGTTTTAGTGCTCTTTAATAAACCTAAATAGAATTTTTCTCTAAAATAATTAGGGAAGCCAATAATTGACCCCATTTAAAATTACATGGGATTTCCTATGTCCCGCTCGACGATGCAACACCCGGTATTATGTTCCTTTAGTCTAAGCCTGGCATAGTGGGACAAAATCCCAAAAACCTGATGGGAAACTTGAAAAACGTATTCTTTTTAAAGCAATTTCAAAACCATACAATAATAAAGCTAAGAAAGTTTTCCCACACTTATTTATTCACCATCGGGTAAAAATGAGGACAAATGATAGCCTAATTTTGAAATTGGTTTTAACTTACTGAATAACCTTTCCCGACGCAAATAATTATGTTTAAAAACATAGAACTAGAACCTAGGGATGTGGGCTTAGTTATATGACACGGTCAGGTCACCACAGATAATTACCTACAGTTAATGCAAAACAAAAATCGATGAACGCCATCAATCAGCTAATAATTGTAAATCCGTGAGAAAACACGAGAAAATTTGGACACAAAGTATTAAAACTTTATGCGATATTGAATTTACTACAAACTTAAAGTATTCTTCTTTGATACGAACGCACTTATAGCAAATATTTTGTTTATTTAAGTTTGTAAAAATTAATATAATTTGAATTTTATTGGCCGATAGTTGACAACACAATTATAAACGGTGCGGTTCGTTCGTTGGTTTAGTTTGACTTTTTATATAAAACTAACCTTAATTGTGCGTGGTTCCGTGTTGCTGTGGGTCTATTTTTTTCAAAAACTCCAGATTTTTTCATAAATAGCATTAAAAAACTGTGCTATTAAGAGAAACAAAAGTGCACATACATATCTCTGTCGATTACGGTGTTTACTATTTGTGAAAAATGCCGAAAGTATTTAAATAGTCGTTGCAAAGAGCTAATACCTTCTCTAAGAAGCTATTTTTAAGAAGAACTTAACAACAATGGCCTATTGTTACCCTTGACAGCAGTACAGAGAAGTGAATTTAAAAAGTATGTTAAGGTCTAGATATTTTATTTCTACTTTACTAATTTTTAGCGTGTAGCAGCTGCCCTAAATTTGAATATCTCCACTGTAAGCGCAATTTCAACAATAGTTGAGGAAAATAAATTGTTAGAATCACCTTAAAACAAACGTCCTGATTCAAAGAGAGTTGTAAATGTGTGAAAATTGTATATAAGTTCTATCCGTGACACTATTTATGGAATGTACGAAACAAGTAAATTGTATTATTTAAAAATTATAATATTTTACATCGGTTATTCATAAGCTGTAACTTTTTTTGGGACGTCACGTAACTTTAACAACTTTAAGTTGGAAATTAAAAGACAGAGAACTGTTTGATGGTTGTCTTAACTCTTTAAAAAGCCTCTTCAAGAAAATAGGTTTCGGATGGTAAAAAGATGAACTGAAGCGAGGGCTTATGAAACTTTCGCATGTAGCTTTCAAACGACTGGTATTTTTAAAAGAATGTATTAAGGAAAAAGAAGCATTCTTGTACCAATTTGTTTTCTTGGATGAAATATGGATTTTTCAGATCGGCCGATAAAAGAAGTGTTAGATCTACTAAAGTTGATGGCAAAATGTATTATGCAGTAAACAAATATATAAACTATGGGAAGTTTTTGTATATTTTCTCGTTTTTATGAAAGAAAAATTGTGTAATTCCCTCACTCGGATATTTTGGTTACAAGCTGGCAACACTGTCGATAACTGACGTCACTCGAAGGGTATAACGTGCATCAGTTTTTGTTTTGCATCAACTATATAGAAAGTTTTCTTAAATGGGAGCCCGCTAAAATATGTTAAGGACAATTCCATCCATCGCAAGCGCTGATGTCGTTGTCATATCAACCCACCGGCCACACGTGACGTACCAGTGACGCGACTAGACCAGTAATGCCAGACATTACTGTCTACTTTATGTTTCGTGTCGTCTTTGTAATAATTTTTCAACATTTTAAAGTTCTGTCATGTCGGTAATAAAGTGTGTGTAAAGTTCTTTTCACGAAAAATGGTTCTGATTTCATGACTTTAAATAAAATGGGTGCTAAGTGTGGTCGTAAACACCCTTGAATTTACAGTATTTGTTGTCGGGACGGTTTATAATGATTCCTTCTGGTAATAATTAATTTAGATGAGGATAACGATAACAATTAAAGATTTCTATTATTTTGGTTTTTTTCATTTGATTAAATCAATATATTATTATAGAGTACCGAGTATACAAGTATCATTACTTGTATTCTTTAGTCCGACCCTCTACTGCACCTTTATAGTTTGCGAATCTATTTGCCGAGGATTGGGATCGACCCTTTATACTTTTATTGTATTCATTAAATCAAAACCATTTTTCGTGAAAATAATTTTACCTAGTTGTGCTGATTCTTCTAAATTTAAGAAATATATTGCTTTTCCAAATCAGAACCAGATGTTGAGTGGCTTACTTTGCCAAGCTAGACTTCGCCTTTTAGGAATTAATAATTATATTGGTAATTTTTAGGATTAATTTATTACATTGCATTTTGTATCGATTTAGGTTTCTTATATATTGTTGTTGTTATTCCTATATAAAGTAATTATTTAGTTTATTTATTCTAGCTCTTTTTAGTAAATAGTTGTTATACTATATATTTTTTTTCTAGTACTAACACTAAAATGTTACATATTTAATCTATTTCGATCTTTTTATTAGCCATTTCTGCCTAATTTTAAAAATCCAGTAGCTTGTGAAAAATGAAACTGTAGAAATGCGATTTTAAATGTCAGTTTGTAGAAAGTTTGCGGTTGTATTAACATTTTTTAACATGACAGTTTCTTTTCGACATATCTTCCAATTTATAATGAAAATACCTGTTTTATTAAGAATTTTATACTATTTTGCGAAATTTCTTCGTTTAAAATGGTTAGTCAAGGCTTAAAACCAATAACATGTTAAAGAAACGGTGAGTGAGAATGCTAAAATCGTGTGTAACTTAACTTCATTATATAGAAAAGTTTTATTATTTACCTAGGTGATTATTTATTATCATTATTTCCCTGGGTAGAGAAATTGTGCTTTCGGTAGGTTTGCTTGGACGGTCGCGGCGAGGACCGACGCTACCCGTCGGGGAATGGGCGGTGAAATAGACTTCCAGGGCCGGTGTTATCGCGTGCCTATTTTGCTAGCTGAGGCGTTTCGACTCGCATTCAGTGCTTATTAATCATTTATTTGTTGCGGGCGCGGATACATCGATAAGAAATAGTTAGCACTTACGATTTTCAATATGGAAAATTATAAATATGTAAGAAAACGGAATATACGTTTGTCCTTTAACGGGAAAATAGGTTTTGCTAAGAGAAGAGAAAATGTAAAATTCAATTACTAGATTTACGAAGATACTAAATAATAATCTTATGAGTAAGATTTCTATTCTTATAGCACAAATAAGGAGAAACCTGTTGTTATAGTAACACCCAGATGCTATTTAGTCACAAAAAAAAAACAATAAATTAGATTAGTTTTAAAAATATAACCCGAAAATAACATTCAAATTTCCGAGATAGAATAAGAATCCATCATTTTTTGCAAGACTTTTTTAATAATTTTCTCAATTTCTTTAGAAAGTTTATAATAAAAACAAAAATAATTCAATAGAAACAAATGATTTATAAGAGCTTTTTTTACATGTCAACCATTTTTACTTTTAAAAAATCTCAGAGATTCTATTAATTTTCCTAATAGGCAAATGTTGCTGTTTTGTTTTTGTCTAGTAAGTAGTGTGTAGTAGGTAGGTACATATTTTTAGCCTCAAGGCATGCCGCATAGAGCCGGCATTTTTTGCGGAAGTTTCTATACAGAAGAAAGAAATGTGAACAATAATGTTATATTTGTGGCGCTTACTTTACCTAATGCAAAGGTCTCAGACTGGGCCCATTTAATGCTATCTACGCCACTGCTTGTTTCCTAACATTAAGGACACATTTGTGAACTTGAAACAATTTGCCTCAATTGATAACGATTTGCTAATAGAAAGTGCAGGATTGACTATAATCAAGTGTATTGAAGAGATTCAAAAAACGGATGAAACTACTTCCAACTCTCAGATAGAGGAAGAGGAACCTGAACTTGTTTCAGTGTAAAAAATATCAAACCTATCTGAAGACTGCGCAAGTTCAACTAACTTTTTTAATAATGTTAACAATTTTGAGAAGTCTACAAATATTTCTCAATTTCTGTTAGAATGTTAATCTGAATTTTATTAAAATGAAATAAAAAATATGAAGCAATCATTAATTTCTGATTATTTTAAAGACTAATAATTTCAAAGCAAACATATACAGTACATTATATATGTTAGTATGCACGTGCAGTATATACATATTGGCTACATGTTATTTAACTTTAGTTCTGATAAATTTACTATATTACCATAAGTCTGCAACCGTTTTATTTTTGAGATACAGGATGTTTTAAGCGGAACAAAAAATATGTACGCCACTACACATCTTCATCATTTTTTACCCCTTGTCAAGCCTATCCGGGTACACACCGTATGTTATCAAGAGTCATTAGTTGCAATTAAACGTTTAAACAAACAGAGTACCTATAGTAGTCCTAGTTAAACTGAAGCTAAATTAAGTATTATTTCGAGCAAGGTGTAATTTTGGTTTGAATTGCTGCATATGGCTTTTACAAGGAAAGCATAATGTAGTAATTCAGAGTCCAATGTTTACCTCAACTTTTGCTTTAGAAGTTTCTCTGTAATATGTAGAAGTTTTCAAATAAATCCTTAAACTGAATAACTTTTATTTATGTTCTAATAAAATATTGAAATATGTATATTAATATATTTAAAAAAGTTTAGACTTTTTTCTATTTACTAACCTGTTTTAATTTAATAATAGAGTTTCTAAACTTTTAGCCAGGAAATTCATAAATCGCAGATTTTTAGGAACATTCTACAGGATGTCTAGAGTCTAGAGTATTTCATTGGGCCATCGCTTAGGTCAGGGGTCTCCAAACTTTCCAGCCTTAGGGCCATACTGATTACTCCAGCAAGTTCCAAGGGCCAACACTGTTTTAGTTTTCCTGTCATTATCTATAATTTCTAGACTAGTCGCCGAGTACGCGCCCTGAGTGAGCATACGCTTGCTAAATTTGCTAACTCAATCACTATTATTGTGTTGTACTGTATTGTTACGACCGCGACACTTGACGACATTTGGTGGTTACACGCGCGGAAATAGGTAGTGTACCTTCTATCCATCGCTTACAGATAGCGCTCAAATCGCGCTGAACCTCGTTGGTTCGAGAAAGTTCTGGTGTATTCCACTTACTTCTAGATGGCAGTAACTGGAGTATAAAAAGGCTAGCGGCGCGACCGCGAGTCAGTCCATCTAGGGAACGCGAAGGAAGCGAATCTGTGTGAAATGAAGTAGTCGTAACTCCTTAGAATGTGTTTGTGTGTTTAAAAGACATCTCCGTAACGGTATTTTGATTTGACTCGTTGTTTTTGTGTGTGGTTTACTAGTATGAAAAAGAAGCGAAAAATAGACAGTGAATGCAGAACATTGAAAGATCAATGGAACTTTTAATATTCCGTAATTGAGTCCAGTAAGAAGGCGCTAGGTTTGATTTGTAATGAAACCATAGCCGATCTCAAAGAATATAACATTAAACGTCATTATACAACGAAACATTTTAAAAATTACCCAAAATATACTGGAAGTTTGCGGACAGAAAAATTTGAAGCTTTGAAACGCGGATTGAAATCGCAGTAATCTTCGTTTACGAAATTCAATACTGAACAAGAGGCTGCAACCCGTGCCAGCTTTCGTGTGGCTATTGAAATTGCAAAACGTGGAAAAACATTCACCGATGGAGAAATGATCAAATAATGCGTAATTGCAGTAGCCGAAGAAATGTGCCCCGAAAAGGTAAATTTATTTAAATCTGTCAGTTTGTCAGCAAACACCGTTTGGATATGTCGAACGAACTGAATTTGAGGTTGCAAGGAGAAAACCAGCTTTTCCCTAATTTATACACTATCAAATCGTTCCGGCAGAAAATAATACTGTTTCAACCATGATATTTTTAGGAGAAAAGTTTATCTGAACGTATGCCCGCAACGGCTACATTTTTTTGCTACTAGGTGTTTTTATTTTATACTATCTCTGAAAGTACTTAAGATTATTTTCAATTTTAGTATGTGTTAATAGGATATAAAACCACATACTTTATTTAGAAAAGTGAGAGTGCTCCACCAAGTGGCTTGAAACATGCCTTCTGTCTGATAATTTTTTATAAAACAAGTGGTGCACTGCTATCATTTTTTCGTATGCGTATTTTTCCTGTTATTAGGTGAAATAGCACTTTGAGTCAACATTTTTTTTCAGTTTATTTATTTATTTATTGTTACACAGATTTACAAAGTAAATATTAACATTGTCAAACTATTATTAAAATTTTAAAACTAGTCTGTATAAATACATAACATAATAAATGAAAATGGAAAGAACATACACTTTAGTGTATGTCTGCATACTGTAACAATCTTTTTGTGCTTGTTACAACGTTAGTAGATAGCCCGAGTTTTTATCAAATTTTGACCAACTTAAATAATTAAATTTTTTAAAAATTTTTGAATACGCCCCTGTCTAAAAGGTTCTAGACCCAGGCTGGTCTTCTTAAAATAATAACCTACGTATAGGCAACCCGTAATATGACGATATGCATGACTAGCTGTCGGAATATCACTTGCACACCCAGATGGTATTATGCTATCTTTTACATTTTTGGGATGACTGCCGTTTTTTCGACGTTACCTAACCTAGTATTTTGGATGCATTTAGTTTCGGGTCAAACTTGCATCTATTTTCATGGCTTTTTTGGTTAAAATGAGTAGATTCCCGTTTTCAAGTTCAAAGTGCCCTCCAGCTTTACTTGCCAATTGCCGGAAGTCACATGGGTTTTCGAAGCAGTGCGAGTCACGAGTGGGAAGTTGTTTTTTTTTGATAGGAAAGTCTATTTAAGGACTTTACGGCGTAGTGCTTGGGTCTGTTCGTTCTATATACCGGTCCAGAAGACTTGAACAGCAGGTGACGAAGATATAAAAATTATGGTTTTGTGTTAATTATTCGCATTTTATATGTGGCGGCAATGGCCGGATCGGAATTTAACATAGAAGCTGTCTTTTGAGCCTTAAATGGGATTGTTTCGTCACCTAGACCGAAGGAAGCCCGACCACCTGGTAAGTAATACCTTTTGGGTTTCACAAAATGGCGTCCTAATGTTCACGTTTTGTTTTAGGCTTCGACTATCTTCATTTTTCGACTACCTTCGTCTACCTTCATTTTTCATTATTCTTCATTTTTCGACTATTTTCATTTTTCGTTATTCATTTTTCTTTTACCAACTTCATTTATCTTTTATCAACTTCTTTGATCAACTTCTTTTATCTCCTTCTTTTATCTTCTGGTTCTTTTATCTCCTACATCTTTTATCTTCTACCTTTATTACTTTCTACTTCTATTTTCTACTTTCTACATGGATTTAGCCATGAATGTGTTGGAAATGCATTAGTCAGTATTCGTAACCTGGAGTCTTCCTCTTAATTCTTTACCCTGCTATGGATCCCATGTCTGGAATGGAGGATGTATGTCTTAGAGAGGCCAAGACGAGTGGGGGTGTCATTTTGGATGAAGTTCCTGTTTCGGTGCATGTGCCGGTCACCCCGACGTGCTGTATGGTCAACCGTCCACATTGATCTGATGCTGGAGATTGACGCATAATCCGTCGTGCCTGTCTGCTAGAGTCCTGCCTTACATGAGCTAAGTAGCATATTTTTTCTCCTTGATTACTGTACTAACACCACCTCCGACTAATTTTTATTAAATTTCATAAGATATAATACCAAAAAACCCTTCTTTTGAATTTGAATGAGTAAATTTCATGTGTCTAATAATTCAGGATAATTTCACCTCTATACTTCAGTTGAATCACTCGTAATGTACTATTAATGGGCCTAGAGCCACCTTTTTAGATAATATTGCTAAAATACCTCTTTTTTAATCACTTGTAACGTTTTCACTGGCACAATGCCACACTCACCGGACTTAACTTTTTTTAAATTGATCTCTAAAAGTCAATTTGTTAACCCTTAACTTAATTCCCTATGTTATAAAACTTTTATGTGGTGATTTGGTAGACTGTATTATATTTGTATATTCTTCCCTCTGTATATTTTTATGTATAGTGTATAATTACCCTAGCTTCGCTTAAGACTGTTGTAAATTCTTGTAGATTTCGCTTAAAGTGGATGGGTCAATCCAGTAATGTACATATTACCTAAACTGCTTATCTTGTATCATACGAAAACTTAGTTTTCAATTTAAAACCGAAACCTCCCTCGTCAAGGAATGCTTGAGTGGTTGGTCTATTTATTGTAAATTCATTTGTATATTAATCCCTAGTAGGTTTTATGATTATCTAGCTGGAACAGGCTAGTTTTGATTTATGAAACTAACTTCTACTCGTCAAGGAGTATAAGATGGTTATTTTAATTATCTTAAATTGAGATTTTCATTAAACAAAAAACGTAAGTCTTACTTTCTAACAGAAGTAGCGGTTAAATGTTTAATTTTTAAGTATAAATCTAGAACTTCCTCAGGAAGTATGCATTTTCGCACTAAGTTATTGAGATATTATATCTGTAATTTCTTTATTTTTGCTTAATGTTATTAAGATATCCCTATAGAGTATTGAGATATTTCTATAGCTGTAATTTTCTCTATTTTGACTTAATTTTATTAAGATACCCCTATGAAGTTGTTGGGATATTCCTATATCGGTAACTTCTTCATTGGACTTAATCTTGTAATAGATATATCTATATCTGTTTTGAGCGGGTTAATAAGAGACTGATAATCCCGGTCTTGAATACATTACTTACTGACCCAGAAATTTTAGTTACCATCAGTATGTATTTTTGTCATTCTAGGTTTTGGCTATATCTATTAGTTAGACTTAGCTAGATAATCTTTATCTTCACCCCTAAGCTATTTTGTTGGGAACATAACTAAAGTTTTAAGTTTCCCAATTCTATTTTGGAATAGGGCATGGTAAATGTCTTTATTAATATAATCTGGAAGTGATATTACTAATCTTGAATTTGATTCTAAATTCTATCTCACTTTAAATTCTGGCGTAGTGAATGCTATATATTTATGTATATGACTTTATATTAACTCTACCCTAAATGTTGCTTTACTTTGAATTTTGGCAAAAGGGTAAATGTCTTTAATGATATAACCTTGAAGTTATCATAAATTTCTCAAGGGATTTCAACCAAATTTTGGGGCATCGTAAGTGCTTCAATTGACCTATCATTGACTTTACTATAAAGAATATTTTATTTTCAATTTTGGCATAATGAATGCTATAATTTGTTTTAGTTTACCTTAAATTTAAATTCTGTTTTATTTTGGTCACTACCTTTAAAGTAATTACACTTTAATTATGTTCAATGCTTTTAGTTGGTATTTGACTCCTTTTATATTGGGTGTTTAGAAAGAATCCTCACTTCTTAATCTTTTTGATTTCCTACGATCTAATATATCTTTTAGTGGAGCTGTCTAGCTCATGTCATAACTTTTTCTATGTTATTTTTTATATCTTCTTTCTCTGATTTAGTTGCTTAGCCTTTTATTCAAATCCTTTTCCTATGTTATGTTTATTTCTTCCTAAATGAATAAAATGGGTGTTTGTTGGAAAATATTATTCTTTTATTAATAAAATAGGATTTGGTTAAAATAATTGTTTTATTCATACCGCTTTCTCTTTCAGGGCTAGGGAACTAAATATTCTATTTACTCTTTTCCTTATAATCTCTTTCAACCCCTTTGGTTGATGGCGCCCAAAAATCTTATCTGAATTAAATCTACGACCTTAGCTCTCAAGCGAATTAAAAAACTGAGTGGCCGTGGTGACCCAAGTAATTAATTAATAAAAATATCAACAAGAACCTCTTAAGATAAATAAGATAAAATAAAGTATATAAGAATTTTTTTTTTATTTTTTTATTTTTTATTAATTATTACAATACATAACACACATATGAGTCGCAAGATTGATGAAGGACCGAAATACTTATCAATGGAATAAAAGCAATTGCATGTGAAGTAGGATTTAATTTCACATTTGAATCTGTTTATGTTTACTATTTTTTTGAACAGGAGCCAGTGATTAAAAACTTTTTGAATGCTCTAAGCCGAAAGGGGAAGGGAATGCAAAAACAAATTTTTTACGGTTACTAAAAAATCGAAAGCTCATAAAAATATAAATATGGAGAAAGAGTTGTTTTGACTTATTGCATTATCTTAGCGAACAATCATAAACATGGAGGTCGGGTATTAGCGTTTTTAAAAACGAAGTTTTTCGTAGTGGGTAAACGTTTATCCTAAAAATTAATTAAAAGTTTTGATTGATTTGCCCGTACTATTACAACTATAGCAGCGAAGAAGCAAAGCCTGACCTGGCCTGTGATCGTATAATGGTTCGTGTTAGTTAGCACCGGTGTGTGTCTCTCTCTTGCATGTATTTAACTCAACACGAGGAAACATGATAGATATACGGTCTAGGTACCTAATAAAAGTTGCTTTTGTTTATGTTAGGAATTTAATTTTAATAATTTCTGGTGTGAAATCCTAGTAACTTTTTATCTTCGTTTAAACGTGATTTGAGAGCACTGACATGATTTGCCCGCCGCCATCTTGCAGGTTTACTGGCTGAAAATACATTAGAAATACTAGTTTAGCTGCTTTGTCACTGCCAAGTCTGTTTCTTATATCTGAATGTACGAATCCATAAGTAGAAAACATCCTTTCGATATCAGCAGACGACAGGCACACAAAACAGAAATTACTATAGGGAGCACTTGCTTAATTTCTGAAACATCTTCTTGAGATCTCCACCACTGTACTGCTGTTACATTTTTAATTATTTCCTCTGAAAACAGAGTTTTGTGAAAAGGGTCCGACTTAGCTTCCAACTTAATTAGTAATGGTTATAATTCTGTGTCTGCAAAATATTTCGAAACAATGTATAGAGCATCTCTCTTTTCTTCAGCTAGAAATAGATATTCTTTTTTGTTTATTGCAGGATCCAACATATACGCCAGAAAGTGAAAGGGGGTTAGAGCTTGAACATATCTGTTCTTAAATAATTGATATTGACGCAAGCTTCTTTCTTCTTCAAATTCAAAACTGTCAAAAATAGCCAGTAACTTTTTCCATATGTAAACTGCTTGAGATAAAAATGCACCTTTTTGTTGCATTGCATCCAGTGCTATAGAAATTGGTTTTAGCAACTGTAGAAAATCTTCAGCTATCCTTTTAATACAGATATCTAAAACTTTTTTAAAAATCTCTGGATAAATTTGATATTTATGCTCTTTACATATTAATAACAATTTTGGCCACTTATTTACATAGATCTCAACTGAAATCTAGATGGTGAAAGGTAACCAGGTCTTAGCATTTCTATGGTCATTCGAACCTCTTTATTTTCTATAGCTCTAAAACTGCAATTTGTTGCGTAAACGGCTTTGGCTATTTGTCTGTCCAATTATTTTTTCTTATCTTGTTCAGTTCGCACAACAAAAGAATCCAAATGACTGCTACTTCCACTATTTACACGTCCACCTACACTTCCCTTTTCACACTTATCGCTTTTCTGTTTCTTTGCCAACTGGATAATTTCACTCTGTCTAGTTCCAGGCTGTGACTGACAATCACCATACAGAGTTTCAAGACCACTGCTGATATCGCTAGTTTCACTTTTGCAGGTTTCCCAATGACTTTTTAGTCTGTCCACTAGACCTTGCAATTCTTTACCACACTTTTAACATACTGCTTTACAACCTAGCCAAACACTAAATTCCTTTCTGCCCCGGCTTGTCATGAGTTCAAATGTTTTGATAGATTAACCCCTAAAGCAAACATATTACTGATAACTAAAATAAGTGCGTATCGTTTATATAGCCGGGCGTTTTCTGCCAGGTATTACAAGTTTCGACAAAGCGGCAAACTTGCAATACTGCGCGGACGAAATTTTCGGGTATAATACCACTAGTGCATCAAAATTACCGATAATTCTGATTGAAAGCGTGTTGTATTGTAACTGAATGAGTTTATTTTCATTTTTGATTAAATCCGAAAGAGCCCGACTTCGAAGAAGGAGGGCTTTTTCGAGATTTAATCAAAAATGAAAATAACCGAATGCAGTTACAATACTACAACACGCTTGAAAGCAGAATTATCTGGTTATTTTTGATGCACGAGTGGTATTCGGTGGAATATTTCCCGAAAAATTGTATTGTGCTGTTGGTAATGCTTGTATAAATTTCTTTTATAGAGTGACTACCAAAACGTTCCATATTTTTAAAGAAATCTTGATTTGTAATCAATTCACTTTTTAAATGTCGCAGATTGACATAAGTAAGTTCAAACAAAAGTTTTTGCGGTAACCGTGGTTACACTTAAATACCCATATACCAGGATATGCAAAAGACGCCTCCAATGTTGGTAAAGAAAATATAATATTATTATTATTATTTTTTAAATATATTTATAAATATAATGTAAAGTATTAAGTTAGTATTAAAATTAAAAAAAGTACATAATAAATAATATATTTATAAACAGTCAAAAATTATGGATTTGTATGATTGTTAGTACACAGTAGTAGTAAAAACTTGATTATGATTGATAGCTACCTACTGGGGGATTATCGCTTCGACTGTGGAATTATCGCTGTAATTCTTGCGAAAGACCACACTTCTTATGAGATTTTTTATATATGAGGGAAATATTCGGGTGTAATACCACGAGTGCTTTAAAAGTACCGATAATTTTTTACGAATGCGTGTTTTCTTTAATTTCACGAGTCCGAAGGACGAGTGAAATTTGTAAAGAAAACACGTATAAGTGAAAAATTATCCGGTTAGTTTTAAAGCACGCATGGTATTTAAAGGAATATTTCACGAATCCAAAAACATTCATTTTGTCAACTTTGAAATAATAAATAGAAATTTGTCAACAAAGTGACACTGACAAGTGGTATTTTCGTTTTGGTGTTTTCGATTTTGTATATCCGCTGTAAGTTTTCGAAAATACCACTGTCCTTATGGGATTTTTTATACGTGAGTGGAATATTCATGCTAATACAAGTTTCGACAAAGCGAAAACTTGCAAAAACTACGCGAACGAAATTTGCATGTTAAAACTTCTCCAGTTTTGCTTCGTATCTGTACTATTTCTGCCTAAAAATATTTGTTTACTTAACAAAACAAAATATAAGCAGTTAGAAATATTTAAAAATAATAATATTTGTAAAAGCTGGTAAATTTCTTTAAAAAATCAAAAAAATCTTGATTTTTATCAACCGTGGTTTCAACCACAATTACGTAAAGAATGTTTCACCCATTTTAAAAGATGTGGAATATTCAGCCACACTACTAAGCCCCAGTTTTCCGTCGATTTTGCAATCGAAGCTTTGAGTGATTTGAATATAAATTTTGATACTCGTTTCTCAGACTTTGATGTCATTGCGAATGAAATTAAGATTTTTTTAAATCCTTTTGATACCGACATTGAAACCCTAGCCCCAGAACTTCAAATGGAAATTATTGATCTACAGTGCATGCAGTGATATAATTAAGAACAAATATCAAAACTCATCTTTATTGGAATTTTATAAGTCTTCCACTGGCACAATTTGATAATTTGCATAAATTTGCTCGTGGGCTGTTTTCTGTTTTTGGTGCTACTTACTTGTGTGAGAAAACATTCTCCAAAATTAAGTACGTAAAGAATGTTTCCAGATCTAAGTTAACCGATGAGCATCTTAAACCTCTTTTAATAATTGGTACAAGTAAAATTGGTCCACAATTAAAAACTATTGTCAGTGGAAAATCACAATTACATAAATCTCATTAGTATTTTATATGTTATAATGCTTATATATGTTTATAATGTTAGCTGGATTCATTTCAATTATTTGCTTAGGTTAAATTTTCTTCGTATTATACTTGTCATAAAGCTTTACCTAGCAAGTAAATAAAACCGAGTTATCATCATTTGGTGCTTTTTTTATCCAACTTATCATAACAACAATAACAACAATAAACCATTAGCTGTCGCGGGCCGGATTGATGACACTGGCGGGCCGTAGTTTGGAGACCTCTGCTTAGGTAAAGGCTTCTGATTTTACATTCATAAAAAGGTAATTATTATGGGTAAACTTTCACAGGTCGCGCGTCGGCGTCCGTAATCGTTCCTAAATTTTTTTTGTATTGCTCCGTTAACGCCCTTGCGCCACCTTAGTTTTCAGTTTTTTAAAAAACAAATCTTATCGTATGAGATGGAACAATCTATTGCGTAGCAGTTATTGTCGTTGTACATGCGACGATTTTTTTTATTTGGATTGTTATAACATTTTTCGTTTTCACCTATTTTTACCAATTGATTTTTAAGTTGTTTCAATCTTTTTCAGGTAAGTGCATGTGCAGCTGTCGTAACATACACCGCCCTGATCAGATACGTAAGTACCTATTTAATAAACATAATTCATCAGGTGAGGCTAAGAGGTGGTAAAGGCGCTTTAACACGCGAATCTTTTCCATAGGGGTAGTCACGCGAGAGAAATGTTGGAAACAATGGCTTTTGTTTGGCGTTTTGTGATTACGGCTTTAGGCTGCTATTGAAAATATTTGCTAAACCGGGTAACGCAGTAAGTAGTTGTTACCCCGCTAAAAAAAGCTCACATAACGTAATATACAGGGTGTCTCTAAAAGGTCAGTACACGGTGATCATTTATAATGTCCCCCCCCCCTCTTAACTATTTTGTTTCTTGCATTAGATAAAAATGTTAAATATAAAAGTTGTACAGAATAATGTAAACTATTTGCAGAATAATATATGAATATACAGGGTATTGCAGAAATGAGTCACAGGTTAAAATATTTTTTCTTTAAATGGTACACCCTATATATTGTTAGCTTGTTAGAATCTCCTAAAACTTCTGAATATTTTTCTTATAACATGTCCTATACCTAAATATAAAAGTTTTCTAAAAAAAATAAATATTCTAGATTTCAGTAAAGTTCTTAGGTGGCTGTGTGGTCACGGAGCAACAAAAACTATGTTTATTAGTGACAGTTACCGACATATTAAATAAATATTATATTTTTTTTGATAAATATGACTTATTCAGAAAGGGAAAAACAAGTAATTTTGCAAACATTTATTAAAGCAAACGATAGCGTTAAATTGGCTCAACGGGAACTGCGTAGAATTAATCCCCGGATGCACGTTCCAGACAAAAAAACATTCCATCGAATCTATGAAAAGTTTCAACAAACATCTAGCCTACCGAGAAAGAAGAGAACAATGGAAACAGACGAAAATAGTGATTTAAATATACTACTAAAAGTATATGAAATACAAAATTTAAAATATAATTTTTAAAATTAAAATCTCAACAATAAAGAAGAACTTGTGGTAATTACAAATTAAATTGTTCAACTGGGCCACCGTTTTCTTGAATACATTTGATATACATTTTTCGTAACCTTCGTAATGCGGCGGTGATAGATTGGGAATAATCTTCATTCAGAATTTGAATTTCTGTTCTAATAAGTTCTTTTAAATATTCAGTGCTTTCAATTGTATTTGCATTCACTCGATCCTTTAGCGTTCCCTTTAAAAATGCATCCCTCGGCGTCAAGTCAGGGCTGTTAGGTGGCCATTGTATTGGTGCAGCCCGTCCAATCCATTCATTGAACCTTCGATCAGTGAACTCTATAATATATATGTATAGAGTTCACTGCCTTCGATTAAGGTAGTTTGTAACAGCTACTACACTGTGAGGTGGAGCGCCATCTTGTTGGAAGACGATGTTTCGCTCTTGTTCGAACGGAAGCTCATCAAAATAGTCCTCTAGCTCGTGTTGGAGAAAATTTAAATAAACTTCTTCATTTAAAGTACCGTTAAAGAAATGGGGACCTATTATTTTGTTATTTAAAATGGCACACCACACATTGATAGTTTGACGACTTGCTTATTTTAAATAGAATACCCTATATATTATTTCATTTTTAGATTTCACGCAAGATTCTAGACATATTTCATGTATGATGTCCTATACCTAAGTCTAACCGTTTTTGACATATTTAAAATTTTATGTCAAAAATGACATTTGCAGGCCTAAACATAACTATCATATTATTATTCTCCTATATGAAAGCCTTTATTATATCATTGGGGTTAGTTTCCTTATAGAAGGGGATCTACTCTAGTGGACTGTATTGATATTTTGATAATTAATAAATACAGGGTGATCAAAAACTAACTTTAAATATTAAATTGAAAAAATCGTTAAAAGGCATTTTTTTCAAATGGAAACCCCCTATCTTTATAATTTTATCCTCTTTGGCATTAAAAATAAGGGTAAGTTTGTATAAGGTTGTTTGTTCGGAAAATTTGTAGTTTTCGAAATATTGGCAATTTAACATTTTTCTTTTGTAAAAATGCTATGTGGCTTTTAAGTTTTGTTATTAGTTGGCCATGATAAGGAGGCGCGGCGAAAAAAAGACAATGGAGCACTACAGAAATGTCACTATTTCTTGCTATTTAAGGAAACTAACCCCAATGATATAATAAAGGCTTTCGTATAGGAGAATATGATAGTTATGTTTAGGCCTGCAAATGTCATTTTCGACATAAAATTTTAAATATGTCAAAAACGGTTAGACTTAGGTATAGGCCATCATACATGAAATATGTCTAGAATCTTGCGCGAAATCTAAAAATGAAATAATATATAGAGTATTCTATTTAAAATAAGCAAGTTGACATCAACTTCTGATATAACCGGAAGTGCCACCATCTTGAAAATATTTTAGCCGAATTGCCCCCATCGACCTTAGTAAACCGCCAAACTTTCAAAATTTTTAAAAGTCTATTTTCCGAGAAATCGATCGCGGCGGTTCGTCGTGGGACACCCTGTATTTATAAGGTGTACCATTTAAAGAAAAAATATTTTAACCTGTGACTCATTTCTGCAATACCCTGTATATTCATATATTATTCTGCAAATAGCTTCTGTACAACTTTTATATTTAACATTTTTATCTAATGCAAAAACCAAAAAAGTTAATAGGGGGGGGGGGGGACATTATAAATGATCACCGTGTACAAAATCTGAGCAACTATTCCTGAGGCCAAAATAAGGCGATTTAAAGCAACTTACCTTAGTCCGAAATTGCTCCCTTTCCGAGATACAGGGTGGTAAAGTTAAAAAATAAGAATCGAATTTTCTAAAATTAATGAACATTTTTTAACGTATTACTTTCAAACTTGGTTCCCGGGGGTTTTTTGGGATGCGAAACCCGAATACGGACACCTTTTTACTGTGGCCATTAGAGGGCGCTTCACAATGTACTTCTTATGGTTTAGAATGGCCATAACTTTTTATGGCATTTCAATTGGACCAATTAACTGATTTCCAATTATTCCCGCCTACAAATTGACGGAGAACCTATATTGACAATTAGTTCTTCGGACTGCTCTTGGATTTTCATCGTGCCGAAAGTGAGTGTTACGAGTATTAAACACGTTAGTTCTACTAAATGTTGCCTCATCAGACCACAAAATTTTGATTAGCAAATTTTGATGTCCTAAAATCCACCGACATAACTCGATTCTGGGTGGGAAATCTCTAGGCAACAGCTCTTGAACTCTCTGGTAATGATATGGGTAAAGACCTTGCATCTGAGTCATTCTCCTATCTAAAATAAATATTCGTTATAATTATGGATAGCAATATGGTGAAGTAAAACGCATTACAATTGATTTCGGAATGTTGACTTCTGTAGCCAATGATCTGAGTCCGACTTGAGGATTATCTGTTATTTGTTGAAGTGCATTTTCCAAATCATAATCCCCCCTAGGTCGTCCTTGCCCACGAAGGCGTTCAAGCGAACCATTTCACGTAAAATTTCTATGAACCCTCTCAAATTCTTTGCGTCCAGGAAGTCTCCGTTGCAGAAAGCGTCTGCGATATTCCTGTACCGCAGCAAAGGAACGTCCATTACAATATCCTTATACAAAATGGATGTCGGTAAGCTCGTGATTAAAGAAATTTTGCATTTTCTTATTTATTATGTCTAATTTTACAACAGTATTAACAGCAGACAATATCTGACACAGACATGTCAAAGGAAATGAATATCAATTTTAATCCATGGCCTTCTATTCACAAGTTTCACTTTGATTATTATTCTTATTAATTATCTCCTTTATGGACGTGATTTTCTTTAAAACGATTTTACTTAAAAACTGTAAGTACTTTCAAGGTAAACTATGGGTACCTTTTTACTTTGAAATTTCATAATTATTAACAAAATAATAAAAAGAACGACTGATTCAAAAAAATGGGATTATTTTAACCCTTAACCACCCCGGTATGTGACGCCTATGACTAAATTTTTGAAATTCGGAATTCAGAAACTGATTTATAGTTAAAAGTTTATAACCATACCTAATTTCAAAATTTAATTATGAACGGGTTCAAAAATATGAAAAGAGAACGATTTCAGGGTTCCCCATTCGAGGGGGGGATAGCTCCCTTAACAAGCATTTCAGCACCTATGTCCATATGAAAATATTCTATTATTTTTAGCCGGAGAATATGGTGGTAAAGTATTGCCCCCTAATTTCGGGACACCCTGTATACCTAGAATAAAATAGTATTAATCTATATTCGCGAGAAACTATATCTGCTTCTGCTCTAACGATACAAAATAATGTTCGTTCTTTTGAAGAAGAATGGCAGTTGCTAAACAAAAAAATATTTATTTAGGGCAAGGAAATTGATTTAAAACTCCTGTTGTAATATCACACCAAATTATTACTGTTTCAATCAGATCAAGTAGTTCTCAAAAGGAATTGGGAAAAGCGCCATAACAAAACCGTTGACGACGACACCCAAAATAAAATGAAAATGATAGAGAGAAGCGCAAACATACTTTATATTATATGTTTTGACAATGTGTCGAGACATCTTGAGATGTAGCAAATCTGCGGCAACGTGAGTAAAGAAACGAAAAAGGTATTAAGTCAGTGTTTGATTGAGATTGGCTCATTGGTCAGGATTAGCGAAGCAGGACTTTTAAGCGCAGGCGTTTAGGCTTAGGCTTTTGGGCGCCGGCGGTTAGGCGCGGTACATTTGGGCGTAGGTTTTTTTAACGCCGGGACTATTGGGCGCCTATCGTTAGGTTATGACTTTCATAGAAAATAGCATTGAAAAAATGCATCTGTGAATTGTCCTTTATAAATAATAAACCAATTTTACCTAAAAGTTAGGTTTTTAATTTCATTTGCCATTATTATTAATACAAATTATACCAAGAATTTACTTAACCATACCAGTTATGAGCAATTTTTAAGAGAAGATGCACCACCGGCTAAAAGAAGAAAATATTTGTTGGCCGACGAAAGAATAAAAAATATTGTACAAAATTATAATAATAGAACAACTTTAGAATTTCTTCGTGGAATTGCGCATAATTTCTTATCAGAATAAATGAATGTATATATTAATAACATTGAATGTACCTTTTCAAAATATTTAATAACTTTGCCAATACCTTATCCAAAACCTCATGATAATATACCGTACTTAGCATTAGATACCTATTATATTCTTTAACTTTGTTGAAATAAATATAATAAAAAATAATACATTCTGGTTTTAATTCATTTAGTTCGACAGTGACAAATTCATGGGTGCCTAAATTTCCTTACGCCCAAATGGACGTCGCCCGAATGCCTTGCGCCCATACGCCGGCGTCAAAATGCCGACGCCAAAACGCCTGCGTCCAAAAGTCACGTACCGCAGGATTAGTGTCACAACATGCCAACAAGGGTAATAAAGGGGTTAATTAGGGGTCAATTTAAATGATATTTTATAAATAATAAACAAGTTCCACCAAGAAACATGGGTACTATTCAGATTGTACTTTCAATGTCAAGAACCAAGAACCGAACCGCCTACCTCTTTATAATATTTGCAGAATTATACCGTTGACTCTTACTGCCATAAATAATCTACCTGATTAAATCCTATTGTATACGCCTCAACCTCTTCAAAGCTGAATAAATGGGATCAGGGTCGGCTTGAAAATGTACCTAGACCACATGATTTATTTTTATAATTTAAAATAAATAGAGAGGTATTTTTAGTTTTAGGTACCTATAATAAATGTAAAATAATGATAACAATTAATGATAATTGAAAATAATATAATTTCAAAGTATAACTATTAGGATAACAAGTACAATAAAAACTAATTAAATTCTTAAAAACTATTGACAATTTATTCAAAATTTAACTCTGTATCACTATCACTATCTTCATCTAAGCCTAAACTTATAATTAAGGGTTGAACATTTGTAATCATACAATTGTAAGAATTTTCCACCTTAAGTACATGCTGTACACAGTTTTTCCAGCTGTCTGCAGAAATTTTTCATGCTTCGTTTTAAATTAATTCTACTACAGATGCATTTAATGTAGGAGAAATATTATTTCTCCTCATATTGGATTTTAATTGGTGCCATATTAGCTCAATAGAATTGAATATAGAATAGTATGGAGGAAGACGCAACACTGTATGCCCATTTTCTGCTGCAAGTTGTCACACTCGTATTCCTTATTTATTTTAAAAGCTTTTAATACTTCTAGCAGTTCTCGTTTTTTGTAAATTTCTTTAAAATATAAATCGTTTTCAATCATAAAATTTTGAATTTCTGCTTTTGTATTATTAGAATTGGGAATGGTTTTTGCTTGCCGACTATGATAACTAGCATTGTCCATTACAACGACGCTATTTTCAACGGTAATATACCGATAGAGGAGGCGTCTTATCGGTAATACCGATGTTTTTAACAAGAAATCGATTTTCTGACAAATTTTTACGAAATGTAATTTTTACTTATAATCTGATATGATCCCGAGAGCTTTAGCTCGAGGGTCTTATCTTTGATTATAAGTAAAAATTACATTGAGTGAAAATTTTCTTGGAAAATCGAGTTTCGAGTGAAAAACGAAGGTATGAAGATAAGAAACCGCCTCTAGAGGTGTATTTTATTGGATAATTTACTGAACATAAAAATGAAGGCCGTCTGATAAAGGTAAATATACAAGTTAGAGGTGTTACTAATTTTTTATTTAAGTAAAAAAGCTACAAGCGTCTTTTCGAAAGCGTCTTTTCGAGCTAGCGGTAGTCTTATCGGGTAAGACGACCGTTACCAAGGTGGTTGCTATGAAAATGAGCGTTTTGATTGGTTCAATAAAAGTGAGGTGAATTATCAGGTATATTTTTAAGGAGTTTATGTTTAAACCAATCTTCAAAAAGTTGTGCGTCGGTATCTTGATGGTAATCTAAAGAAGAATCTGCTATGTTTTTAGCTGAAAGCAACAGACAATTTGGAACAAACCCGTTCTCTGAACCAGCATGTAATATTGTGATTCTTTTGTCTTTATTTGATGGTGCCTTGGTTTGAAATTTTTTGGAAGAATCATCCCAACCTTTTCTTGGAGTGTCATGGATATCGAACCATGTTTCGTCAAGGTAAATAATTGGACGATTTTTTTCTCTAAATTGTTTAACAGCTGTTAAATATTTAAGTCTCCATTCCCGAAAACGTTGAGATTCCATTAATGTTTGTCTTTTATTATTGCTTCGGTATTTAAAACCCATTTTATGCAATATTTTCCTAAGACTTGAAAGGCTACAAGAGATATTTGTTTCGTCTTTAATCAGCCGCTCTTTGAGGGAAATCAAAGTGGGTACAGTTTGTGCCTCATACATTTGGTAAATCTTTCTTCTTAATAAATCCATGTCATTTTCGTCAATGCTTCTAAATGTGCCAAAATCACTCCGATTTTTTCTAGGATTAACAGGTTTAAGTACTATGTCTCTTACCGAAGATAAAGGAGTTTTTGTCAAAGTAGACGTCTCTGCTAAAGCATCCATCGAATTAAAATTTCTACTCAACAAAGATTGATACACATTTTTAATTATTAGTTTGGCATCGGTAGATAATTGCTTTCTTTTAAAAATGACACTTGAAGATGCCCCCCTATCAGCACAATTCCAAGGACGCCACATTCTACCACTAATAAGCCCAAATAAAAATTACTCGCCGGAAAACCACTAAAGACTAAAATTATTAAAAATCAGTTTGTATTTATATATGCATCAGGCATAGGTATAAATTGAATTTGTACCTGGTCCGGCTCACTCGAAAAGGTTTTAAAATTTGGGATTTCCTTATTTATTTTATGGTCAAAGGGATAATGAGGGTTTTATTGCAGTCTAAATATCAACGATATAATTCTACAAATACTATACCAATAGTTCCTTTTTTAAGGAATCTAATGGATATTCTATTCGTCTTAAACTTAGCCATTCTGTTATTTCACTTTTACGCCACGCACTTGTCGGTAATTTTTCCGCCAGCTTAGAGTGATATCTTGCATTATTCAATACAATTATTGCATCTCTTGGTATTTGATCCAACATTTGCTCGAACCATTCTTCAAAGACATCGGCATGCATATCTTCGTGGCAGTCTCTATTTTTAGATTGGAACATCAGTAGACTACCTTTAACGAAGCCTTCAGAACTTCCAATATGGGTTATAATAAATCGATGTTCTTTTCCAGATGGCTGTCTTAATCCTGTGGATAATTCTTCCAAAAAAGCTTGCCTTGAACTTTTAATATTTTCATCCTGCCAAAATTTAGTCACAGCGTGGCCTTCATTTAGCTATATTTCGTCTAGGTAAAATATTTTTTTGTTTTCTTTTCTGGCTTTTCGGGTGCTTCTTAAGTAATTTCGTCTCCACCAGACGATATCGCTTCTGTCTATTAAAATCGATTGCCTATTATGTTTTTTCCACCGAAAACCCATTTTTTTTAAATAACTTACAAAGCGTATTTCTACACATATATGGATAGTCCTGGTCTTCTCGGATTGAGGACAAAATTTTGTCCAGCGTGGGAATTTCTCTTGTTAAAAAGAAGCTATGAACTTTTTGCCCTATTCTCTGCATTAAAGCATCATGCAGCTTAAATTTTTGGTTGTCGTGGAGAAGTTTTTGGAGGTTAGACGCCAACACTTTTTTCTTCTTTTAAAAGTTTATATATTGTCAACACTCAAATTCGCACTCTTACTTCTAATAGAATCGTAACAGTTAAGAATTATTTTTTTTTTCATTTACTGCATGTGGACTGACTCTAGGGTGTTTGGGCAATTGTTAAAAATTCTTCATATTTGATTAAAAAAACACTGACACTTTACGTTTTGACTAGTTTCATTGAGAAACAAACACCCAAGGTAGGTATGTATCCATGTAAATAGGTGTATTATTCCAATAGAGGCACCCATAAAGGCATAATATCCACATAATTAGCCAACAGGTAACCAGAATTAGGTACAAAAAAAAAGGAATAAAATGATTAGAGCAGAAACGGAATAAGTACCTAGACTCTAGTTAGTTTTGATAAAATTGCATTCTAAAATTCCAGGTTAATGGTACGGCTGTTTTAAGTTTAAGAAATTTAATATTAAAATATATATTTGAAGAAAATAGGATTAATAATTCAAAAAATGGGACGAAAATAGCTTGGGGCATTGTTAATGCCGAGAGAAATAAGATAATTATACACCCCAATACCTATATCCCTGAAATCAACACATGGAGACACTGTGTAGGATTCCCAGGTCATTGCTGATGTGTTTTCAAAAAAATGTAATATTTTCAAAGTCCCTCATAGAGTTGATGTTCCAGAGATAAACTCAGTTATTGATAACCTCCCAAAAAAGTTTTTAGCAGGTTCGGAGGAGATCCCGATTCTTATCCTAAAACAGGTCTCCCTGTTTGTCTGCCCGCTATTGGTTGACATAATAAATACATGTTGTCTTGTAGGAGTTTTTCCTAGTAACTTGAAGAAAGCAAAATTAATCCCCATTCACCCTCAACAACTACCGGCCAATTTCACTATTGTTCTCAGTATCGAAAGTCTTCGAGAAGGTAATCTATACTCGACCAATGAATTTACTTACTGTTCCAGCTATCCTTTCTAATGATCAGTATAGGTTCCGTACAAATCATCTTTAGAGCTATTTCATTTGTCGTTGAAAATCTTGACAGGAATGCAAGGGTTGCAGGTGTTTCCTTTGATCTCTTGAAGGCGTTTGATACTATTGATTATGGGATATTGCTAAAAATACCGAATAAATATAGAACACACTTAATTGCGTCATAACTGCAGGATCGGGAACAGTTAGTTGATTCTGCCCTTGTAATACAGAAGTCCCCCAGGGCTCCATTCTGGGTTCTGCGCTCTTTTTGCTGTATGTGATTGATCTCTGTGAAGGGGGTTTTTGGGGAGTGTTGCCTGTCAGTATGCGGATAATACGTCCATGGTATTATCCGACCCGGATCTCCTGGGCCTTTCTGGTGCCTGTTCGCATGCAGTGGTGAAAATGACGAATTGGTGTACTGCTCACGCTTTAAAGCTTAATGCCACAAAAATGGATTTTCTTGGCTTTCAATAAACTTCAAATAGTCATTGTGTGTCCAAGGTGAAAACGAGTCTGTTCCGGTGATAGATAGTGTCAGGTTTTTGGGGGTCAGTTTGGACCCATCACTTAACTGGATCTACCAAACGATCTCTCTAGTCTCGAACCTGCCTGGTACGTAGACTTTGAGAGGTAGTCTCTTAAAATACCCTTAAACAGTTTTACTTTGCCTATATGCAATCACTTTTAACTTACAGTGTTAAGGCTTATACACACCGACGCGGCCACGGCCGCGGTGGCGATCATATTAGCTGTCGGGCGTATTCACACCAAAGCGGTGAGTGGAGCTATAAGGTAGTTGCCGTTTACAGATTTTATGTATACGAAAATATATTTTTAAACGTTCAGGTTTCATTTTTATTTCTATTGTGATAGACGATGTGGAAGAAGAGACTTTGTTACTATTAGCTCTTTGTCCCACACTTTGTTTTTAGCCCTTATAAACCAAAAAGTATGGCATATAAGTTAACATTTTCTATTAATAATTCTATTATAATATTTGCCATTACCACTGTCACTTCTCGCAGTCAAAGTGGACACGTTGTATTTGGCCGTCACCGCATATCAGAACGCTGCCCTGGTTGATTTCATTCATTTATTTCTGTGTGTTTAGATTGGCCGCCACCGCTACCGTGGCCGTGGCCGCGTCAGTGTGTGGAAGCCTTTATGTTTTGGGGTTCCTGATGAGGCGCCGTGTTTGTTTTTATAGCTCAGAAACGCATTATGAGATGCCTCCTGAAACTTCACTCACAAAGAAATGGCTAATATTACACCGTAAACTATTGCACATTATATTACTACCTTGTACGAAATATATAAAATACCCTCTAACAAATTATGCGCCTTTTTATGATCCGTCAACAAATCCTTTCGTTGACAGGTAATTGCCTTAGCCTTTGCTCTACAATGTAAAAAAAACAGAGTTCATTTTAAATTATTTCACGTGAAAAGCATATTATTTAGAATTGTTTTTGACTCTAAATTAATTTGGAGGAAAAGCTGTGAGAACAGGAATCGACTGGTCTTGAAACAAGTAAAGTTTATTTTTCTTCAAACTTGTAATATTAATAGAACCGTCCGGTATAGAGTTTTCAGCGAGTAAACCTGAAAACAAAAATTACTAGGATTTTACACCACAAATTATCAAAATCCAATTTAAAACACAGAATAGAAAAAACCAGCTTTTAATAGATAGATCATATAGATCTGTCATGTTTCTTCGTGTTAAGTTAATTACATATTAGAGAGAGATACATATTCATGATACGCTAAGACGGAACCATCATAGGATTATAGGGCAGGCCAGGCTTTGCTTCACGTTGTTTTCAATGTTTTGAAGTTTTGATTTGCAACTTCAATTCGTTTTTATACATTTTTGTGCCTTGAAACTTTATGCAATTCTGAGAAACAATTCTTTTCAGAGCTATTTCCATCATACTATTGTATTGCTGTTAAGTATTTTTTACATTTGTTATTATTTATTTATTTTAAGTATTCTAAATTGGAATACTTCAGGGTTGAAAGGATTTAAATCGTGATTTAAATCGCGATTTAAATCCGTTGATTTTTTTAAATTAAATCATGATTAAAATCAAAATTTCTGATTTTGATCTGAAGTTATAATTAAGAGAAAATAAAAACTTTCAGTTTTATTATTTTTTTTTTTTACTATTTTTTACGGTCGTCGGCGTATCAGAGGCCATCTTGAACCGGTCATCGACCGTACGGTTTTTAATCGTGCGGTCTACCGACTGGGGAGTGTGAAACGGCACCTTCATCCTACGAGATATCCGATCTCATCCGGCCTGTCCGGCGTGAATAGGATGGTTTTGATGTCGATTCATTTTACACTCTTCCCTAAGACAAGAGCACGCGGTGTTTCCCAAGCGGTCACCCATCCAAGTACTAACCGCGCTCGACACTGCTTAACTTCGGTGATCTGACGGGAACCGGTGCTTAAAGTGTCGCTAGGCCCTTGCCTAACTTTCAGTTTTAATAATGGTTAATTATATCAAAAAAAAAATAAAACCACTGTACCTAAATAATGGATATTTTAGTTAACTGTAATGCTTGTACAAAAAAAAAACTAATTTTAAAGCTTTTTCCGTTTCTAATCGATTTCTGAGTTTGGAATAGACTAAACAAAATGTTGAGAAAATTCTCTCGCCTGATGCGGAAGAAACAGCAGCACAAAGTAATTGTCTAATTATGAAGAACTCTTTTTGAATAATGGGTATATTTTGTTCCACTAATCTATGGGTTTTATATTCTGAAGAATATCATCATGAAACATAATATCAGTGAAAGGTTCTGATCTGGCCAGAAACTTTACTGTAAGTGGTAGTATACCACTATTTGGATCTAATTCTTTAACAGCTTTAAAGCAACATTTTTTTCACTCTCTGTTAGTGTTTGCTGAGTTTTTGTTGAGTCAAGAAGATATGCCAACAAATGATATGGGGTTATACACTGTTCATAACGCCTCTTAAATTTTTGCAGTTCATTTAAAGTTATGTCTATTTTGTCAAAATGAGTTTCTAATATTTTAAATTCTTCCACAACATCTGAAAGACTGGCACTATATCTTTGTAGTCTATCTATTGCGATAGAGATAGGCTTAAGTATTGTTAGGTAATCTTCGACTAATCTTTTTAAATGAATGTTGGAAATTTTTCCTCTTATAATATTGTCAATTTCGTTTTCGCGAATTCCATCTGACATCATTTGGCAAAACTATTTTGTTGCCTCCTTCTTTGGCATATGCTGCAGAGGCAAGATGGTTGTTACGGAAGTATTTGGCAATGAAAACAACATGTTTCTTAATATCAGCGATTTCCAAATCTTTACATAGTAAATTTAAAATATGTGCAGCACAACCATATGTAATAAGGTTCAATTCAGTAGATGTTTTTATTTGATATCGCATTGCAGCCATATTAGCTGCATTATCTGTGACAAAACTACATACTGTACAGTCATATTCGGTTTTAAGCTTATTTATGAGTGCTGATGAAATTTCTGGTAAATATACAGAAGTATGTGGATTCCCAGAAGTATCTAGAGTATCTACTAAGACGGTAAATCCATATTCTGTTGCACAGATTATCGGTTCGTATTGTACATTTGACCATCCGTCAAGTGACAGACACACACATGTTCCCGACAAGTTTTGAAAGCATTTGGTTTTTCCTTCATTATAAATTATATAAAGCAATTTATTAGAAATATCATATCGAGAGGGTGGTATGTATCCAGGCCGTAAAAGAGCGATAGCTTTTCTTACTTCCGGTTGCTCCATACAGTTAAAACTGCTGTTCGTAGCGTAGAGCGTTCTGGCAATCTGTTTGTCAATTTCCTCTTTAGTAGATTTACTAGTGCGTATGACAAAAGATGACAAAGATCTATGGAAATTGGCTATTTTCTTGAATTCTTTGTTGTGTTAAAAAAAAGCATCAACTTAAAAATCACCCTGTATACCTTTGGAAAATTATAACAAACATAAAATTTAAAGAAACGGACTTATTTACTTATTATTTTATTATAATATACTGTTTGTGTACTTACAACTGATTCATTGTCCTTTTCGATATCTGTCGGTACTTTACTTTCACTACACTTTTGCCAGTGAACTTTCATCCCTTCTCTGAGCGTTTCTCGACAGCAACTATCTTCATTAAAATTTGAAGAACGGTGAGAATAAAATCAAAAACGTGTCGAAAATAGCAATTTATTTATAGGAAAAAATAGATAAAAATAAAAATAGAAAAAAAGAATCAGAGCAAATAAAAAATCTTGATTTTTTTCAAAAAAATCGTGATTTTTGATGTTTTTCAACTCTGATTCCAATTATCGAAAATAACATATTTTATTACATTTTTGAGGTCCGGCTCTATCTCTAAATGGCGGTCTGCCGTTGTACTGCTGTCCATATGGTTCCTACGATAAATTAAATAGCTACAATATGATTTTTTTAGATATCATGTAGCCCATTTCGCAGGTTTATTATCTGAATATTCTTTAGAAGGAGTTACTGGTAACAGTATTTTTCATTCAAGTTTTAAGAACCAAATAATGAGAAGGTGTAACCATAGCATCATATTAAAAAAAAGCACTATTGGTCATAATTTGTCGTAACTGCCAGATTGCATCACGTAAAGTAGCTTTCTTTCACAAGCAAAGGAACACTTTGGGACAGTATTTAATGGTAAATTAAAAATTAATTTATATCTTGAAAAATGTTCCTAATGAATTGCCTGTTTAATGTGCCAGGATGGAAATTGTAAACCGAAAGGTTGAAAAGTTTTTGAGCAAAACTTGACTGAAAGCTTAATTAGCTCAGTGGTAGTGTTTTGGACTTGCTAGCGATAGAGGTCACAGGTTCGAACCTTGCTTTTTACTATTTTTTTATATTTAGTTTAATTACATGACTTGATGACATTTTTAAAGTTAAAAAACTCGAGTTTCTAATATAAACAGTGTGTCCGCTTAAGTTCTGTACATATGGAAAACTTTTTTATTATTAATTTTACGAAAAAAAGTTACTGTTATAAAAAGTTCTGCTTACTGAAAAAATTATATTAGACTATTCAAACTTGAGATATGGAGGATGATCAAAAAGTAAAAAAATCAAAATTGACCTACGAGAAAAGTACCCTTCATTTGATTGGCATCAAAAATTATATCTGTATTTACTCTTAGTAGACTATTATTAAAAACAAATTTGACATTTCAAAAAATATCATTTTGAAATGATTTATAATAGAATAGTGATGCATCGATTGCTGTTATACGATTACGATTGCGATTACGATTTGAAATGAAATAACCGTACGATTACGATTACGATAATTATTAATTAATATTATATATTTTTATTAATTTTTAAAAGAAACTTTAAGGAAAATAAATACAAAATCTGAACAAAATAGTAAATCACAATGAAAATATTTAAAATAAAATTTAAAATAAAAAAGCAAATTAAAAGGCAGACCTGTTTCTGGCATTTAATATTATGGAAATTCAGATATATTAAATTTTTATTAAGAAAACGTACACTCATACTAATCGATTTTCGCGTTTCTCGCATCATAGAGGTCAAAACCCTAGCGGATTTCCAGTGGTTCTCAAATTACGCATAATACAATAATCGTTTAATAATCGTATAAATAATCGTCGATTACGATTAATCGGAAAATTTTAATAATCGGCGGTTAATCTTAATCGTAATCGTAATCGTTTTATCACTGATTTATAATTAATAATTGCATTTATTATGCAATTCAAGCTAATAAACATTTATCAATTATTTTTATTCAAAACGTAACCTTTGATTCTTTATCCCTAGTAATTTTATGACGCATTTAAATAATTGATAGAAACATGATAATTTATTTTGGAAAAACACAATTATAATAATAAATATTAAAATATGAATTTAAATAAAACTATTCATTAACTTTCCCTCACTGTACATTTGCCTCGACATATCCTCCCTCCATTTCAATACATTTAGCCGTTCTTGCAGAAAATTCTCTTAAAACATTTCTAATCATGGCAGGAGTTATATTTGTAATTGTCTCTCTAATTACCCTCTCTAAATGGTTAACATTTTGAAATGGCCTTTGTTGGTATACATTCTGTTTTAAGTAGCCCCACAAGAAATAATCGAGGGGGCTCAAGTCCGGAGACCTAACGGGCCAAAAAAGGTCAGAATATCTATCGATAACTTTTCCATTAAAAAGGGTATTTAAGTATTGTCTTACATTCCTCGTACTGTGGCATGGTGTACCATCTTGTTGGTACCATAAATAAAATTAAATAAATAATTATTTAAGAAATGCAAGTAACGTCCACCATTTAAATTTTGACGAAAAAAGAGGTCCTATTCTACTTTTGTGAATTCCGCACCACACATTTGTTTTAAATGAGTACTGATCACGTGTCTGTATAGTGAAATTTGGATTAACGTCACTCCACCAACGACAATTTTGTGAACTTACAGTCCCGTTCGAGGTAGAGTTTGCTTCGTCGGTAAAAATTATATCTCTTGTCATGAAAGGGTTATCTTCTAACTCTCCTTGTATTAAAAAACAAAATTCTAAGCGTCGCTAAAAATCACCTGGCTTTAAGGTATGTATAAATTTTGGTTTGTAAGGCCGAAATTTGTTTTCATTTACTATTTTTAAAATCGTAGTTTTCCCTACATCATTTGGTAATGTTGTTGACCTTTTTCGCAATGATTTTTTAGGATCTTCTACTACAGACAACATTACTTGGTTCACAGTTTCATTATTTGCAACCCTTGGTCTACGTTTCTTATTGTAGATTTAAGAAGTAGTCCATGTTCTGTGGCGAGATTGTAAATAAAAATAAAGGTCTGTCTTTACCACCAAATAACTTTATTTGCCCCTCTAGGGTAGAAAACAAGGGTTATAGAAAATACATGAAATGATGAAGAATTAGAATAAATTTCTTAAAGTTGTTGTACTAGTTTCGACTTTAGGGAAAGTCATCTTAAGCAACTAATCATTTAAGAAATTTTGTAATGAAAAGTAGTTAAAACAGTCGGGAGAACAATGGGTGATTCAACAATAAAATACAATGAAATGCAGTTTATGCAACCATTGAAATAGACAGCAGCTTATTATAAGGACGAAGTATCTCAACAGAAGGAGATGATTAAACGCAAGTGGGATAAAAGACCCTAACCATAATACAGTGATTCAGGAATGTTGAAATTAGAACATGTTGTAAAAGAAGAAATTAATTATTAATTTAAAATGAGACTGACTTAGTGAGGGGACATGTATATTGTTGTGGTGGATTAGATTATATGTAAATTAAATTAAATGAAATTGCTTCTCCTTAGAATTGTCAAAACAAAATTATGTCCTTTCTGGTAAAAAATTTTTTTTGGGAATACATCAAGTGGTCATTATTCACATGTTATATTATAAAATAAAATAAAATTTTCTTTTAGTTAAATAAACAAAAACATTACATTAATGAAGGCAATTCTTAGTTTTTGATTTTCTTCCTGTTACCAGGTGAAGAAATCATTAGGTGAATTAACTGTATCATTAAAATGGATGCGTGCTATTCGAGCCGAATGGCGTTGCAAAATTTTGCTGAATCACTGTATTATGGTTAGGGTCTTTTATCCCACTTGCGTTTAATCATCTCCTTCTGTTGAGATACTTCGTCCTTATAATAAGCTGCTGTCTATTCCAATGGTTGCATAAACTGCATTTCATTGTATTTTATTGTTGAATCACCCATTGTTCTTCCGACTGTTTTAACTACTTTTCATTACAAAATTTCTTAAATGATTAGTTGCTTAAGATGACTTTCCCTAAAGTCGAAACTAGTACAACAACTTTAAGAAATTTATTCTAATTCTTCATCATTTCATGTATTTTCTATAACCCTTGTTTTCTACCCTAGAGGGGCAAATAAAGTTATTTGGTGGTAAAGACAGACCTTTATTTTTATTTCTTATTGTAGTTATTTTCCACACTTCCAAAGGTCTTGAATTTAGTCACTATGTTCCCTACTATTGTAAAATAAATCATTTTATCAGGATATCTGTAGTTAAATATTTCGGCAGTTTCCCGATACGTTTTGTAATTTTCACCAACAATTATAATTATTTCAATATTTATCTAATTAAATATTCAAACTGATGTTTCAGACAAATAACATACCTGACAGTTAAAATTCAAATTCAGGTGGGAAATGGTGGCAAGATAATGGACATGCCATTAAGAATTAAGATTTAAATTTTTAAGTTTATTTTCAATAATGGTCTACTAAGAGTAGAAACAGATATAATTTTTATTGCCAATCAACATTTTCCTATTCTATTTTGCCCTAAAATTAAAATTAAGGGTACTTTTCTCGTAGGTCAATTTTGATTTTTTTACTTTTTGATCATCCTGTACATACTACCTCAAGTTTGAATAGTCTAATATTATTTTTTCAGTAAGCAGAACTTTTTATCAAGAGTAACTTTTTTCGTAAAATTAATATTAAAAAAGTTTCCCATATCTACAGAACTTAAGCGGACACACTGTATACAGGGTGTCTCACGGTCGATGGTAGGTTAGACGTTTACGGAAAACGGGGCATAGAAAATTACTGAAAATTTGGCAACTTGGTTAACTGGCTTTGCTCTATCGATCTAAAATATTTTCAACAATGCAGCGTTGCCGCTTATACAAAAAAGTAGCAACATATTTGATATTTTAAATGGAACGCCCTATATATAATTGCATTTTCCGCTTCATTATTGATTTCTAATTATTTTAGTCTAATACGTTCCTATACCTATCTTTAGCGGTTTTCGAGAAATTAATTAATTTCCATATTTTTTGTTCAAAACATATCTCTAATTAAATGTTTATTACTGCGGTATTTGGATTTGTAGACAGCTGAAATTTTGGATGTAGTTTACCTTGTCCTGTGTATTAGTTATGCATAAAGAAATTTGTTCTGTGTTATACAGGGTCGTTTAAAATTCGTCAGTTTACCGCTTGATACAAAAATGGTGAGAAGTGCATTTTTTCAAATAGAACACCCTGTATATTATTAAATATCCTGCAAGAAAATTAATGTCCCTTCCAAATGATATATCACGTTCCTATACCTAAATAGTTAAGATGTGGAAATAAAAGCAAGTTTTTGTAAAAATCGGATTATTTTGGCATATTTGTCTTAGATAGCCATGAAATCCCAAGATGGAACATATTTTTGTGAAAATTTGACAGTTAGTGCATCAATAATAAAAAACTTGCTAGTTTTTAACTTTTAGTAAAGAAAGCGACCTAAAAAGAATTAAAATGGAGGTAAATAACTATTCAAATGAAATTTTGATGAAATTGTTTATTCTTCATGGACAATGTAACCAAATTATAGCAAGAACATGCAAAAGGTTCAACGAAATGTTACCCGATCAACAACCAATCAACGAGAGAAAGTTTGTACGATTACAAAATAATTTTGTCAATTATGGCTCAAAACTGAAATCGGAAAGACATTTACCGAAGCCTGTAACTTCTGATGAAGACAACATCATAAATGTCTTAGCCTATTTTCACGCTTTTCCTTAAGCTTCCACTAGAAGTGCAGAAGAAGATTTAGGCATAACTCGTCCCTCTGTTCAAAGGATCCTTGATAATCATGACATGCACCCATACAAGTTCACAAAAGTTCAAGCCCTGAAACTGGAAGATTACCAACTTAGAGTACAATTTTGTGAAGCAATGCTGATCCGCATCCAAGAAGATCCTAACTTTCTAAAGAAAATAATTTGGACGGATGAAGCTAAATTTTCCAGGGAGGGCATTTTCAATAGAAGGAACGAGCATTTCTGGGCTGACCAAAATCCACATGTTGTTAAGGAAACGGGATTTCAGGAAATGTTCAGTTTTAACGTTTTTTGCCTCCTAAAAGATGACAAAATAGAGTATCACATTTACGAGGAATCTCTAAATTCCGAAAGATACCTTCAAATTCTAAAATCAGTTGTGAACGAGTTTCTGGACAATTTATCATTAGAAGAGTATCGTACCTGTTGGTTTTAACTGGACGGGGCACCAGCCCATTGCACTGGGACAGTAACAATAGAGTTGTTTCAAATCTTCGACGGTCGTTGGCTAAGACATTTGGGACCGTGGGAATGGCCTGCTAGATCGCCCGATCTCACGCCACTTGATTTCTACTTGTGGGGTGATTTGAAAAGAAAAGTATACAGGACACCAGTACAGAGCAAACAAGACCTTCGCCAACGAGTGATCACTTACATTGAACAGCTTGATGCCAGTAAAATAAGGAAGGCCACAACTGAAACTCCAAGTATACGGATTGAAAAATGTTTGGAAGTCAACGGTCGTCATTTTGAACATTTATTAAAAAAATCTTGAACCCTTTTATGATATGCTTTCGTCTTGTATTGTTATTTGCTATTTGACTGTATTATTCATGTTATTTGTCCCTACTGAAATTAGTTTTGTTTTCAGTTTTGACCCATAATTAACAAAATTATTTTGTAATCCTACAAACTTTCTCTCGTTGATTAGTTGTTGATCGGGAAACATTTCGTTGAACCTTCTGCATGTTATTGCTATAATTTGGTTACATTGGCCATGAAGAATAAACAATATCAAAATTTCATTTGAATAAATTATTTCCCTCCATTTTAAAACTTTTTAGGTCGCTTTCTTTACTAAAAGTTAAAAACTAGCAAGTTTTTTATTATTGATGCACTAACAGAACTGTCAAATTTTCACAAAGATATGTTCCGTCTTGGGATTTCATGGCTATCTAAGACAAATATGCCAAAATAATCCGATTTTTACAAAAACTTGCTTTTATTTCGACATCTAAACTATTTGGGTATAGGAACATGATATATCATTTGGAAGGGACATTAATTTTCTTGCAGGATATATAATAATATACAGGGTGTCCCATTTGAAAAAATGCACTTCTCACCATTTTTGTATCAAGCGGTAAAATAACGAATTTTGAACGACCCTGTATAACACAGAACAAATTTCTTTATGCATAACTAATACACAGGAGAAGGTAAACTACATCCAAAATTTCAGCTGTCTACGAATCCAAATACCGCAGTAATAAACATTTAATTAGAGCTATGTTTTGAACAAAAAATATGGAAATTAATTAATTTCTTTAAAACCGCTAAAGATAGGTATAGGAACCTATTATATAAAAATAATAAGAAATCAATAATGAAGCGGAAAATGCAATTATATACTGGGTGTTCTATTTAAAATATCAAATATGTTGCTATTTTTTTGTATAAGCGGCAACGCTGCGTTGTTGAAAATATCTTAGATCGATAGAGCAAAGCCAATTACCTAAGTTGCCAAAATTTCAGTAATTTTCTATGACCCGTTTTCCGTAAACGTCTAACCTACCATCGACCGTGAGACACCCTGTATATATATAGGAAAATAATAAGAAAAGTTAAAAAACTAATAGAACCTCTAAAAATAAACAAATTTACAAGGTAATTCATTTAAAGTTCCGAGTTGCTGTCACTTTCGGTAGGATCTGTCAACACCACATCATCCAAAATATTTTAAAAACATAAGGAAAACATCTCTTATAGCCGCAGCCAAATTTTCAAAATAAAATCTCATTTATCTCTCGAGATACTTCTAATAGGCCATTTTATTACACCCTGTATAAATTAATTTACTTATCATGTTACCCTGGGGCGGGGAAGCCCCGGGTATTATTTCTAGAGATATAAAGCTTTAAAAAATGTGCTCCTTGCTTAGAACTGTGTTTATGATATCATAAAAATGTTTTATCATCAACCAGTCTAAAGTATATAAATACGTAGATATTTATGTTAAGGGGGAGAAAATTATGTATTTTATATTCCCAACATCTAGACTGATCGTCTCTGCGAAGGGGCATCTTATCTTAAAAACCTAAAGGAGCAAACATATATATACATACATGCATTATAAATAATATATAGTTTGTCTTGTGTTTTGTTTGTGATGCTAGTGGAATAAGTAAACAGCTAAATTTTTTATCTAAAGGTTTTACTTCTTTAGTTTAGGAATTTTCTGTTATTTATTAAACGTGTAGGTATTCACAAAATTTAGTGGAATCAAATAAATACCTGTATTATTCATTTTTTAAAGCACTGGTATCCTTCGAGTGGCAATAATTTTGAAAGCGATAGCTTTATTGAATCTCATAATAATTGAATTTGAATTTAAGCATGTTGTGAAACGCGCGCAATCTGAGGACTTGATGCACTTTCTGCTATTAAAAATGTCTTACATTCTACTGATAATGTGTTTAATGATATTCTGCAAGCGTTCTTAAAGGTTAAGAAGCACATCGAAAATATAAAATTGTTGAAAGAGTCAACAAGAAAAAAATACAAGTTTTTTTTTACTAAATGGCCCTCAAATAGGCTTCACAAACGCTACAAGAAAAATGGACCGAAATCCCAAGAGTCAAGTCTGACATGGTTAAACGGAATACGGCAACGTGAAACACAAGAACGACAGTGTGGTACGGAAAGACTACAAGTGGTGGAGGAAGAATAATTCTGCGTCTATATGTGCCTTAATTAAGATTTGACGTGGAAAACATAGAAATGGGGAAAGATTTCCCGAATTTTCCCACAAGGGCTAAAGGTCTGACCAGACGTCAGAGTTTCGTTTGACCAAATCATACCGATGACAGTTTTCCGTCAAACCCAAGAACCCACCGAAAAGGTCACAGAGAATAAACCATATTTAAGAGAACATACCCTTAAAGTGAAAAGCGCACGGAGATAGATCTACAACATGCAAATTTATAGAATGATAACACGGTTTCGCTACTGCAGGATTCTGAAAAGGCTATTTAAGATATTACGTGTCCGGTCAAATAAAATTTTAATAAAGGACTATTTCTATTTCTAAGGTGCGTACCCTTCTTAAAAAGAAAACTAAGGAACTGAATGAAAAAAGTGGAACAAAAAGTACCCATTTTTAGACATTTTTCAAGGTTAACATCGCCGCTAATAAATTTTTTTAAGGGCTATGGACCTTAGAGCCCTCATCTTGCAGGGCGAAGCATGTTTTTGCTGAAATGTATTAGAAGTTGCCTATTTACAGCGATATTCATTCACAGTCGACGTAAAACAATCGATACGTAGGCAGGATTATGATACACGGAGAAAAGGTTCAGTTAGAAAAATAAGAATTGAAAGTTCACGAGGTAAATTTTAATTATAATTTTCAGTTTAGCTTAGTTTTGTTGTCAATGATTGAATATTTGCGTTAACCATAAATTGGAACAAATTTACAATATAAATATGTGTTGTATTTATACGGACTTGATCCCCCTCGATTATTTCTTGTGGGGCTACTTAAAACAAAATGTATACCTACAAAGGCCATTTCAAAATGTTGACCATTTAGAGAGGGTAATTAGAGAGACAATTACAAATATAACTCCTGTCATGATTAGAAATGTTTTAAGAGAATTTTCTGCAAGAACGGCTAAATGTATTGAAATGGAGGGAGGATATGTCGAGGCAAATGTACAGTTAATGAATATTTTTCTTTAAATTCATATTTTAATGTTTATTATTATAATTGTATTTTTCCAAAATAAATTATCATGTTTCTATCAATTATTTAAATGCGTCATAAAATTACTACACAACAGGGATAAAGAATCAAAGGTTACGTTTTGAATAAAAATAATTGATAAATGCTTATAACCTGAATTGCATAATAAATACAATTATTAATTATAAATTAGTGATAAAACGATTAAGATTACGATTAAGATTAACCGCCGATTATTAACATTTTCCGATTAATCGTAATCGACGATATATACGATATATACGATTATTAAACAATTATTGTATTATGCGTAATTTGAGAACCACTGGAAATCCGCTAGGGGTTTGCTTCGTTTTCAGTTCCCAATAAAGAAGGCGGCCTCTTATTTTGAAGATCTCTGCTTTTCATTCGACGTCGTAAGGTTCCTTCAGGAATGTTATATTCACGGCCAGCTTGACGGATTTCCATCTTTCGGCTTTCAATAGCACTGATTGCTGCAGATAATTGTTGTATTGTCCATTCACCCCTTACAACGTTCCCCTTTCTTTTGTATTCGGACGGCATTTCTAAAAAACACAAAATGTATTCTAAGTGCAAAGAAAACAGTTGCTAAAATGCATTTCAGTAAGTGCGTCAACTCTCCTTGATTCATGGTGCGTCATCTCACCAAGAGATGACGCAGCAAATTTTAAACACTTTGTTTGCAATAATGCAAATTGTTGAGATGAGAAGTAATTACACACTAAGCACCTACAATAATCCACTATAAAACATGAAAAAATACGACCAAACATACCTGTATAGTCTATTAATCCTAACGACGCAAAAAATTTCGGGCGGCGAAATAAACTAGAATTTAACGAATGCACACCTTCTCAGTACAATCATGACTGAACTGATCACAGAACTCAAAAATTTAAGAAGAGCGGTTCCCATGTAAAGAGAGATACAACATAAAGACATTTCAAACCATCTGTTCCGACGGCAGCGCAGTCTATAACTGGTGGTCGTGAACTATTATCTCGATCGGTCGGATATGGGCGGAAGCGGGGGAGGAGAGTAAAAGCAGAGCGGGAAATTTGAAATTCCTTAATTTTTAGTATTATAGTTATTTTTACCCTCAAGACGCATTTTAATTACATTTTTGCTGATGGCATCATCAAAAATGAATTAAAATACGTCCTGAGGGTAAAAACAACCTAAATACTAAAAATTAAAGAATTTAAATAATGAAACATAATATAACAATCTATACACCTAACCTATATATTAGCGAAATAAATAAATTGCTATAAATAAAAATGCAGAATAAGTAACTAAATATTTTAAAAGTTTATACAATCATTTATGAAAGTAGTGAGGACCTTAGTTTTAGCAGAGTAAGCCAAGGGTTACGCAAATATCATTAAGATGTGCATCTTGACGTTCAGTTCAGTAGGTATCATTCAATATTGTTCAGTGTCACGATAGTGTACATGACTTCAATCCTTGTGCAGCCCTCGTATAGAAACACCCAAACATATTCCTACACAAATGTAAATTTCTAGTAAGGTGTACATCATTTTAGGTAGCTGTCGCCAATATCTCAGTCTACTAGGCATATTTAGATTAGTCTATATCAGTCTCCTGAAACGAGGAAAAAAATAACAACTATAATATAATAAGTATTCTTTAGGCTTAAACAAAATATGAGTCAATTACACTTTAAATTACATTTTTTTTGTAAGAAACAATGCCCAACAATGAACTAACCTGAAGCACATAATAGGAAGATGTATATAATTTTAGGGCCTTGCGCAGCCATCATAGTAGGTGTAAGTAGCTGTCTCTGAGTTTAAGTCTGCTAGGCTTACTCAGATTGATCAATACGCTTCCTGAAACGAGGGAAAAAATTACTAGTTTATACAAAATATATAGTCTTATTGGAAAAAGACAAAATTACATTTTTCCATTAAAAACAAAGATGAACAATAAACTAACCAGAATTTTTATCAAACCTGACACAAAAATTAGCAGTCTGCAATGGACCCACTTTTTCTGGGGCTGCTTTCCCTTGCCTGGTTAAACTCTGCAGAAAACAAAAATAATTAATATCACAGGTTCTATACGAGTTACTTTGCAAACACATTCTGACCATCTAGTGCACAAACAGCCCTAAGTGTTGCACTTGGGTTATTTATTTTTAAATTTAGAAAATGCCACTTGACTTGTTTTAACAATAAATGATGAAATCTACTTTATTCACACAAAGAATTGTAATGCACCCACCGAGCTTTCTTGGTCATATGCAAATTTGATTAAACTAGAGAAATGCTAATCAAATACACATGTAGCTTTACCCTATATACCTTCTTTAATTACACCAACATGAACTCAGCAAACCAATCTAAAGTTGAAACAATTTTTGCTTCGACTTTATCTTGCATGCAGACCAAGCACTCGAACATACTTTAGAAAGAAGCAATAGCATTTTAAACTACTTGTTATTATACAAGCAGATTTATTCAGGTATAGATTCATGTACGTAAAGTAGAGAACATAGGTACTTACCAAATAGTTTTAAAATAAAGAGGATGACGATTTCCTAACCTATAAGCGCGATTTAGGCATCAAGGGCAAAAGGACACAATACGAGAGTTGTTTTCTGGCGATTCCTGTACTTGCCTTCCATGTCGCAAAAAGGGAACGGTAAAAATTACAAACAATATTAATAAAAACGATATAACACTAAAATTTTGCCGGTACAAAACCACGACAAAACAAATCAATATAAAATGGCGACAAAAATTCCATGGTAAAATTGTCATTTTTTAGCATTCAGTAAAAATCGATAATGAACAATTCGTTTAACTCAGTGCTAGTTTAAAATCAGATCTCGGAGTGATTAGAAGAAACACTAGTGACCGATAATACGTATTAGAAAGAAACAGCTTTATAAAATGACATGCTCATCTGACCAGACTACGAACTGAATGTACCGCGAAGTAAATCTCAACTCAGGTCTTGGAGTAGTAAAGACTAGCACCATTGGGTCACGCTTATTAATAGATAGAGATAGCAACACTCAAGTTCGGTTTCATATGAGATGACAGCTTGATTGACGCTTTACCTCGTCCCTTACCAGAAATCGTGGTCCCCTTAAGATGCCTACGTTGGCGTACGCCCAATGAAAAGCTTCATACCCGTGGAACTGATCGTAATGATCGTATCGGTCCCCTGGTGTTACAGATAGAGTGCTGCCAAGTTCACTCATAAAGCCCATGTGTCGCGGTAATTATCACTGCGTCATCTCACCTGACGCGCCAACTCTCCTCGAATTATCCTATATATTAGCACCTATAATAATTTTAAAGCTTCAAATGATTAACCGATATATTTTTTTTTTGTTTGTTTTATGGCACTGAACGAAGTCAAGTGGCCAGCATCATCTCTCCTTGTTTTTTTGAAGTATTTCTACCCATTTATATTAACTTAACTTATTTTGAAATTTATTTACAATTTTTTTTTACAAACACTCACAAACAACCATGCCCTAGCTGGGATTCGAACCCCGGACCTCTAGATTGCCGAGCAATAACGCTGCCCGCCCGACTACCGAGGTCGACCGGATATATTTATGGTGGCCCAATCAGTTAGGGCATTGATGTATTAAACCGAAGATTGCGAGTTCGAATCCGGCTCGTAGATCTACTTTTTCTTAATTTCCATTCTTCGTCTAATATGCAAGTAACTTATTTGAAACTTTAAAGTATGCTTTAAAAAAAGTTTTTTTCGATTGCAAGTTTGCGTTACGTTAGAGGTTTCTTTAATAAATGTAGGTATAGGTACTTCATTGCAAAAATTGATCATGTATAAAATCTTGTATGTAGTTTGTATGTATCTTGGTCGTAAGCAATGTTTTACACCCTTAGAGTGTAATTGTTCGACGCTTTAGTTGATGCCGAAGACACATTATATTAGGACCTGTATAAAGTATATTTTTAAGATACTTATTCATCTTACCGTCTTACTCATATAAAATGTATAATCGCATTCTATTGTCTACGCCTCGCGGCGCGGCAGCTGCTGAATTTTCCCTAAACGCAAGAATGGAAATTATTCTTATTCAATTTTATGTATTAAAATAATAATAATAAGTAGGTATGTACCTACAAAATTACCGGTAAATAGAAACGCGAGCCACCGACGGAATTAAAAGTATATCAATTCGCCGAATTTGCTCGGCCCAGCCTTCGACAAAGTTTCGAACGTCTCGCAGTGTGTAAGCGGTGTTTAGGGTGTATTTGGCAGCACGTTGTGATCTCGTTATTCGGTCCAGCTCATGTAAAGTAAAAGTAAAAGTTTATGTTGCAGTCGCCGATAAATTTATTGCTGCACAGAGTAGACCCTAAATTATTATATAATATGCATAAATGCCACTATAGCATTACGAACATTATATTAATCGTTTAATTTAATTTTTCTTAATTAATTTGTCTGCATAGTAAGTGAACAAAGAGAAGCAAATGTATTGTCATATTCTAACCGTATAAAAATAATTTACCCAGAGATTTAACACGAATTCCTTGCTGCGTGTGGACGTAATAATGCTTTATATGTCTGCCATGACTTTTAGGATTTATGGTAATATGATAAAATTGATAAGACACAAAACTTGTTTACCTATTTAGTTTTACCTATGTCCTAAAGTAACCTAAACTAATCACCAAAAAAGTTTTAAAGGGTGCTCTATGGATAAACTTCAATAATTCCCCTCTAGACAGAACTTTAGACTTTACCTCATACGCCTTTGATTTTTAGTTCAAGTATTCCCCAACCTTATGAGAAATTCAGTGGATGAAGTCAATGGATTTGATATTAGCTATACTGTAGTAATATCTAAAACCTGAAATCTAAAGAAAGTTTTGTCATTTACTTCAAACCTCAGTTCTTAACTTTATACTTGTATACTTGTAGGCTGTTCCATTTCTGTTGTGAAAGTTAAGGAGTTGTATTCTCTGGATAACTTAAAGTAAATGTGAGTTCTTGGAAAACAATAGTCGTTAATATTTAAAATGCATTTCATATTCTTCCTTATGAATAACTGTAAAAGTCTTCTCTCATGTAAAAAAATCATCCGACTTTCCACTTGATATCCTAGCTATAAAAAAAACTTGTCGTAATATCTGTAATGAAATAAGTATATTATATAACAAGCATGAAATTATAAACATTTCCTATGGGTATAAATGTTTGCAGCACGAGCCGCAGTCGAGTGCTGCAAATGACACGAGTAGCAAATGGTCATTCCGTGGTAGTATTACATACTTTTTCTACGACTGCTATAATATACAATGTAAGCAAAAATACTACAAAGTTTACTTATGACAAAATTAAATAAAATAGCGTTTTGTCAATGAAATAATTTGAATTTTCATTTATGTTTGTATTGTCTGCGTGTTTACGGTGATTTTTGTTTGCCTACGCAACCTTTGTCATTGTGACGAAAACGTACCCTTGCGTTTTTTAAACATTGTGTATACTTTTTCCAAAGTCAGTTTGATGACATAAAAAAAATTAAAAAATTCTTTAAGTTTTTATTATTAAAAGTGTTCTTTTATATCAGTGTGTTTAATTGGTAGTCTAACTCTCTTTGAAAGCTAGTTTGCAAATGTACTTTGAACCAAGAAACTTTCAATTTCAAAGAAAGAAGGAACAAGCCATTCATGAATATTATAATAATTTTGTTAGTCCTTATATAATTTATAGATATTATTTATATAAAATAATTTAAATCAAACTAAAAGGGAATTTCACTGTTGTTAAACAAAAAAATAAACAGTTAACAAACCCTTATGTTCTTCCTTTGCTTACGAAAACTTTGTGGAACTGGCAACACCCTGGCGATTGACCGTCGAGGCCCACCAGCAATTTAAAGGCGAATTATTTTTTCCGAGTGGGAAAATTAATAGAGCATCATATAAATACAAATTTAGCTGTAGACAAGAACAGCAAATAGTTAAAGGTTTTGCCAATTGGGTGATACCTTATCAGCTTTAAAATCAGTTGTTGTTTGAGGTATGCGATATTGGGAATCGGACGGCGGCGTGACTGGTTGAAACGATTTACTGTAATTTACATATTTCATTTTCTGCTATATCTGTGTGGTTTCAGGCAAGTAAGTTTTTACTTGGTACCTAGATTTTATTATATCAGTATGGCTTTTGGCGACAATTTGAAACACAAGGTTAAGGTGAATTATCGCAGGAATATAATGAGTCGGTGCCAGAGTCGGCCATCGAAAGCGAAACAAGTCCGGAATTAAGAAAGAAAGATTAACATGTTCAATGTCAACGCAATATTTTAAATATGTACTTGTTTTGTAATGAATTAACACAACTTGGGTTTTATAAGAATTTATAACGTAATTAATTTGGGGACTGGAGCCGGGCATTCCATAACGCGCAAGCCAATAAATCAAAAATTCAAAACGGCTGACACTACTACAAGGGATTTATTCTGCTATTCCAATTTCCAATCATTAAATTGTTTATGAATTTTAAATTAATTATGTTTGTGCAACACAATGAATGATAGTAGATACCTGTCTCATCTGCATTAAGTACGTCGCTTGGGGCATAATTCTTTAAAATGGTCAATAGCCTTTCTTTCCTTTACATCTGTTTCGCCACATATTTTCTTAAAAGTAATATCGTGCCGACGACGGAATTTTTTTAACCATCCATATTGGTAAGTACTTGTTTGGCGCCTTACAAAATCAGTTAAAAACATCTTGGTTCACTATCACGTTGGTTTTCGCAAATTTTCTTTTTTCTTTACCGTTGCCACCTTCTTGAAACAAATTTCTAACTTCTGCTTTATTTTAAAGTAACGTAGTCACTTGGGTCTTACCCACTTTTAATTTTTTATCCAATTTCCTGGTACTTAAACCAGTTTTTTCACTTTCCTCGATTATTTCAATTCTCTGGATAAAGAAAGACATTTTCTTTTTCCCTGCATCTTCAAATATTCACGTTAGTCCCAAGACACACAAAAACTGTTCAAAACAAAACTAATGTAACAACCGATTTATCAGCCTTTAAAGCAAATTAAATGGATCCGCCTGCAATAAAGTAATTAATGTATGTGTTATACAGTGTGTCCGCTTAAGTTCTGTACATATGGGAAACTTTTTTAATATTAATTTTACGAAAAAAAGTTACTCTTTATAAAAAGTTCTGCTTACTGGAAAAATAATATTAGACTATTCAAACTTGAGATAGTATGTACAGGATGATCAAAAAGTAAAAAAATCAAAATTGACCTACGAGAAAAGTACCCTTCATTTTAATTTTAGAGCAAAATGGAATAAGAAAATGTTGATTGGCATCAAAAATTATATCTGTTTCTACTCTTAGTAGACTATTATTAAAAACAAATTTGACATTTCAAAAAATATCATTTTGAAATGATTTATAATAGAATAGTGATGCATAGACTATTCAAACTTGAGATAGTATGTACAGGATGATCAAAAAGTAAAAAAATGAAAATTGACCTACGAGAAAAGTACCCTTCATTTTAATTTTAGAGCAAAATGGAACAAGAAAGTGTTGATTGACATTAAAAATTATATCTGTTTCTACTCTTAGTAGACTATTATTGAAAATAAATTTGACATTTATAATTAATAATTGTATTTATTATGCAATTCAAGTTAATAAACATTTATCAATTATTTTTATTTAAAATGTAACCTTTGATTCTTTATCCCTGTTTTGTAGTAATTTTATGACGCATTTAAATAATTGATAAAATCATGATAATTTATTTTGGAAAAAAAATTATAATAATAAACATTAAAATATGAATTTAAATCAAAATATTCATTAACTTTCCCTCACTGTACATTTGCCTCGACATATCCTCCCTCCATTTCAATACGTTTAGCCGTTCTTGCAGAAAATTATTTTAAAACATTTCTAATCATTGCAGGAGTTATATTTGTAATTGTCTCTCTAATTACCCTCTTTAAATGGTCAACATCTTGAAATGGCCTTTGTAGGTATACATTGTATTTTAAGTAGCCCCACAAGAAATAATCGAGGGGGCTCAAGTCCGGAGACCTAGCGGGCCAAAAAAGGTCAGGATATATATCGATAACTTTTCAATTAAAAAGGGTATTTAAGTATTGTCTTACATTCCTCGTACTATGGCATGGTGCACCATCTTTTTGGTACCATAACCGTAGTCTATCGGGTATGCGAAGTCCATGAATAAAATTAAACAAATAAATATTTAAAAAATGCAAGTAACGTTCACCATTTAAATTATGTCGAAAAAAAAGAGGTCCTATTATTCTATTTTTGTAAATTCCGCACCACACATTTGTTTTAAGTGAGTACTGATCACGTGTCTGTATAGTGAAATTTGGATTAACGTCACTTCACCAACGACAATTTTGTGAACTTACAGTCCCGTTCGAGGTAAAGGTTGCGTCGTCAGTAAAAATTATATTTCTTGTCATGAAAGGGTTATCTTCTAACTCTCCTTGTATTAAAAAACAAAATTCTAAGCGTCGCTTAAAATCACCTGGCTTCAAGGTATGTATAAATTTTGGTTTGTAAGGCCGAAATTTGTTTTCATTTGATATTTTTGAAATCGTAGTTTTCCCTAATTTTTTTCACAGTGACATAATTTCCCGTGAGCAAGCGATCTACGCTATAGTCAAATCCGACAGATGTCAAAAAGTGACAGATACGACGCCATTTTGAATTTTTTTAAATGGCAACCCCCATAAATAACCACACGATTGAATTGCATTTGGCGGTCCGATTCTAAGACTATATAGTTGTTGATATTTTTTTTCGGCCGTTTCGGAACTACGGGGGTTCCTAATTCGCCTCCATCGATTTTGTCTTTTAAGTGTCTCACCCCTTTAATAAATAGACCTTCTAAGCTAAACACCCTAATTTTTTTCACAGTGACATAATTTCGCGTGAGCAAGCGATCTACGCTATAGTCAAATCCGACAGATGTCAAAAAGTGACAGATACGACGCCATTTAAAATTTTTTTAAATATGAACTCTCATAAATAACTACACGAATGAATTGCATTTGGCGATCCGATTCTAAAACTATATAGTTGTTGATACTTATTTTCAGCCGTTTCGGAAATACGGGGGTTCCTAATTTGCCTCCATCGATTTTGTCTTTTAAGTGTCTCACCCCTTTAATAAATAGACCTTCTAAGCTAAACACCCTAATTTTTTTCACAGTGACATAATTTCGCGTGAGCAAGCGATCTACGCTATAGTCAAATCCGACAGATGTCAAAAAGTGACAGATACGACGCCATTTTAAATTTTTTTAAATATGAACTCTCATAAATAACTACACGAATGAATTGCATTTGGCGATCCGATTCTAAAACTATATAGTTGTTGATACTTATTTTCAGCCGTTTCGGAAATACGGGGGTTCCTAATTTGCCTCCATCGATTTTGTCTTTTAAGTGTCTCACCCCTTTAATAAATAGACCTTCTAAACTGAACATCCTAATTTTTTTCACAGTGACATAATTTCCCGTGAGCAAGCGATCTACGCTATAGTCAAATCCGACAGATGTCAAAAAGTGACAGATACGACGCCATTTTGAATTTTTTTAAATGGCAACCCCCATAAATAACCACACGATTGAATTGCATTTGGCGGTCCGATTCTAAGACTATATAGTTGTTGATATTTTTTTTCGGCCGTTTCGGAACTACGGGGGTTCCTAATTCGCCTCCATCGATTTTGTCTTTTAAGTGTCTCACCCCTTTAATAAATAGACCTTCTAAGCTAAACACCCTAATTTTTTTCACAGTGACATAATTTCGCGTGAGCAAGCGATCTACGCTATAGTCAAATCCGACAGATGTCAAAAAGTGACAGATACGACGCCATTTAAAATTTTTTTAAATATGAACTCTCATAAATAACTACACGAATGAATTGCATTTGGCGATCCGATTCTAAAACTATATAGTTGTTGATACTTATTTTCAGCCGTTTCGGAAATACGGGGGTTCCTAATTTGCCTCCATCGATTTTGTCTTTTAAGTGTCTCACCCCTTTAATAAATAGACCTTCTAAGCTAAACACCCTAATTTTTTTCACAGTGACATAATTTCGCGTGAGCAAGCGATCTACGCTATAGTCAAATCCGACAGATGTCAAAAAGTGACAGATACGACGCCATTTTGAATTTTCTTAAATTGCAACCCCCATAAATAACCACACGATTGAATTGCATTTGCAACTATATAGTTGTTGATATTTATTTTCGGCCTAGCAACCAAACAAATGCATGTATCTATTTGTAAGAGACGGTCACAGCCACCTTTAAAAAAATGGAACCAATTTTGCTACATCTTCCAAATAACTAAGTTTCAGGAAAACGCTGGAACAATATAATTTATTTAATTTTTTTCTCATAGGTTGACATTATTTTTTGGTTTCATAAGTGAATATTGTGAGAGAAAGCGCCATTTAAGTATTTCTTGACGTATAATTTCCATTAATATAGGGTGACCCACCATAATATACGATGCGGTCTTTAGGGATAATATGAAAAAAAGATTATTGTTAATGCAGACAACTTATGAGCACAATTTGAATCCATGTTGAAACATACAGGTTGTTACAAAAAACAGGATCCGCGATTAAGGGAACAAATAAATAAATAAATAAATAAATAAATATCGACTTTATTGAAAACACAAACAGAAAAAAAAACAAAACAATATTAAATTATTACAGAATAAGTCTGATTAGTAAACAGCACAAGAAAGAAAAATAATATTAAACACACCCTATCTGCGGTATGTTGGCGAAGTCTAGCATGGCTATTCATACTCAACCCCCACACGGCAGTAGGGTATGAAATAAAAGTTATAATAATATAAAATATAAAAAATGAAAAAAAAATATAAAAAATATAAAAAGAATACTCTTAGACGGCAAATACACCTAAAGATAATATAATTGATATACATAATAATACCATTATCAAAATCAAAAGCACTCGAACAACCCCCAAGCACGCGCAGCAAATTAGTGTTAGATTTGTTTTATTGCTTGCTCAACAGTAAGTTTTTTAATTTGTATTTAAATTTATTAATATTAAATAATTTAAAATTTTTCGGTAGTAAGAAATTTAATAATAGGATCGCAAAATGCAATTCGCTCGTGTGGTTCCTTACAGCGGTTGCCATTTAAAATAATTCAAAATGGCGTCGTATCTGTCACTTTTTGACATCTATCGGATTTGACTATAGCGTGGATCGCTTGCTCACGCGAAATTATGTCACTGTGAAAAAAATTAGGGTGTTTAGCTTTGAAGGTATATTTATTAAAGGAGTGAGACACTTAAAAGACAAAATCGATGGAGGCAAATTAGGAACCCCCGTATTTCCGAAACGGCTGAAAATAAGTATCAACAACTATACACTTTTAGAATCGGATCGCCAAATGCAATTCATTCGTGTAGTTATTTATGAGAGTTGCAATTTAAAAAAATTCAAAATGGCGTCGTATCTGTCACTTTTTGACATCTGTCGGATTTGACTATAGCGTAGATCGCTTGCTCACGCGAAATTATGTCACTTTGAAAAAAATTAGGGTGTTCAGCTTAGAAGGTCTATTTATTAAAGGGGTGAGACACTTAAAAGACAAAATCGATGGAGGCAAATTAGGAACGCCCGTATTTCCGAAACGGCTGAAAATAAGTGTCAACAACTATATAGTTTTAGAATTGGATCGCCAAATGCAATCCAATCGTGTGGTTATTTATGGGGGTTGCCATTTAAGAAAATTCAAAATGGCGTCTCATCTGTCAAATTTGTAAATCTATGTATTTTTTGACATTAAATTCGGCTTCCTTATCGAAAATCATTCAGAAACATGTAATTTGTTTTTTATGATAGTCAGCAGGAAAATCGCCAATCGGGTGAGACACTTAAAAAAATGTCCCTGTACAAAACTTAAGCGGACACACTGTATTTCTTAAGGATTGTCAGTTCGGATTTTACTGCTTCTAATGGAGGGTATTCTTAGCATTAATGTTTACTAAATATTTGGATGACGAGTGCCCGCAGTCGTTTAACAGGTGGGTCGGTAAAGAGGAGTATAAAATAATGAAGTTTCCATTTTTAAATATGGGGAATTCATAAACGGTCGTTTAACGCAGGTGGTCGCACACAGAGGTTTTACTGTATTTAATTGTCATACCTCCTATTTATTTTGTCCTTCATAGATTTACCGAAATTAGTTACAGTATTTATCGGAACACTCTTTGTAACCAATTCTTAAAAGTCATTTAGCGAAAAAACCTTTAGCAGGTTTACATGGATTGATATATAGCGAAATTTTATCTCGGCGAAAGAAAGGGCCACTGAAACTCCGATCTCATCGATTCGATTCGGAAATGTTAAAAATTGTGATATTTCTTACGTCGATCCGACGTTCTGTAAAAGGGCAATCGTAATCCATTAGGGAGGGTAAAAGGCACTTGGCAAGATGTGTGGAAAATATTTGTCGCTTATTTGTACTGAGATGGAAAGACGTTTGATGACCGGAACGTGCAATCGCTATTTCCTGATACCGTTAACACGTAACTGTTAATAATTTGTTAAAGCATATTAATACATAGTGGCATAAAGCGTAAGTAGTCGCAATGTCATTCCATGATCACGGGTGGGACGTTTTGATGCATTTTTCACCGAACTTTCAAATTTTCAAAACAGTGTTACAATATTTGTGATTGCATTTCTAGATAAATATTTGTACCATGCGAGCAAGAATTATTTTCACCCAAGAGCGCTTGGACTGAAAAACGTAGGGTTTGGTTTAGATCACAATTATAAGGGGACGACATATGTAACTAAATCTAGGTTAAAATTGTGTCAAATTCATATTATGACATGATATGCCAAACTGATGAATATTAAAATAAATAAACAAAAACAAATTTATTTTTAAAATTTAAGTTATAGACCATACTTTTAGTGTAGTCAAAGTAATGTAAATGAGACGATGCAGTCTTCCTATACAGTTTGATAATTGTAGAAATAAATAAATAGTTCCCTACATGTTTCGAACGCTTAAGCGTTCATCCTCAGGGGATACTAAAAAGGATAGTACAAAGTTAGGAACGACCAATGAATATAAAATAGAAGTTTAAGTGGGACTAACCTAACATCGAGACGAGCGAAACTGTTAATGTGTTGTCTTAAATTAATTAGTACAACTTGGTAACAATGAAAGAATAAAAATAAAAATAATGAAAGGAAGAAAAAAGTAGGTGATTGAAAAAGATAAATGAAAAGAAGCTTTAATTATGGAATAATAATTATAATTATCTTTTCATTGCTCATGTGATTAAACCGCGGCTCCTCAGGTATCACTATTTTACCTGTTGGACTGGTTTCTTCCTTGATTTGGCCAGGGAACAAATTCCCCAATAGGTTTAACGCTTCACCACTTGGTAAAAATCAATCCAGAAAAGTATGCGACACACATGATGTCTTTTATTTACCAATGTGATTTCTCACGCCATTTAAACCTGGCTTCAAGGAAATACTACGTGCAAAAGGGCTAGCACCGACCGCGAACGACAGTTTTGTTTCCTCTCTCTCTAACGTGAGATCACCTGGCATGCGTAGAAATCTCACCCGAGAAGTGGCGCGCGAACCAATATGTCGATAAAATCGATCTGCGGCACCTACTATGGCACGAAACGGCCGGGCCAGTGAACTTTTAATATTTAATTGAGATATTAAGGATAATGAGTGCTTAAATTGGCCCATTCCAATTAATTAAGTTGCAACAATCAAAAATATTGTTACAACTTAACAGGATGAGGAATGTAAAGTTGAAGACCTAGTGTGCTAACTAGTCATATTAACATATTAATTGTATTACGATTCGAAGAATATAAGTGAAGTTTTAATTAGTGTAGAGACATTATGGATGAAAGATAATAATAGTACATTATTCAACAAGCATATAATGATGACTGTTATTCACGCGGATGATGTTTATGATACGAGCCGTAGGCGAGTCTCATAAATCATCCAAGTAAATAGCAGCCATTATATGCGAGTAAAATACTATACTTTGTCCAGGACTACCAAATAATTTTAGCTACAATTAAGTACCACATATATTTATTTTTAAATAACTAACATTGAATTAATAACATTAAAACAATATATTAAACTTCTCACTGACTAGCAAGAAAAATTATTTGCTAACAATAATATTAATGTTTGTATTTACACAGTGTGTTCAGTTAAACGTAGGAATCGAACTTATATCTACCTTGATATTTTGGAACAACTAACCTTTTAACGTTTCAAATTAAAATTAAAAACCGAAGCGCAATTGTCAAAATAAAAACAAGGTGGCATGGTGTTGCCCTAGCAACAAGCGCTGCGACTTGACGTTCATGCATGCCATGCTCTGTTTTTTATTGTACACACAAAATCCTATTGAAATCATATGATTTCATTATACGCCGTGTATAATGAATATTATACACTGGTGTATATTGGATATTATTATTATTAAGGAAACACATGTATAATGATCATGTCATATAGTAGTCGTGGACAAATAAAGTTATAATATAATATTATTGAAGGAGAAAGGTTTTTATTTATAAAAGTTTTTTAAATTTTTATATAAAGATTAAGATATATTAATTTAGTTGTTTAAAAAAAATTCAATCAATCACGTTGCAGTAGTTAACACGGTTGTGGTTAGCACAGGTTATATTCAATTTTTTGATAACGTCGCAATAATGCTATCAGAGCGTGTTAGAGGTGGAATGGTTGACTTGGTAAAGTTCTAAATGACGGCCTGAGCTAGCGACCAAAAAGATCCTGAGCCCCTAGGATATTCTAGAAGTTTATCTTTGATCCTCTGATTGTGTGCTTCTGTGCTTTGGTTTATCGTTGGCTTGCATTGGTGTCGAGCGTTAACAAAGATGTTACGATTTTCGGCGGTAGGGTTTTGACGCCATTGTCGGTAGAAATAATTTTTTGATTTAACAGCCCGTTCGCAATTTTTGGTAAACCTTGGTAAGGCTTGCCGTTAGATGGGCACTTTTTTGAAAAAAGGATGAAGGCTTCCATATCAATAATGATAACTTCCGATACTTCTCTAGCACAGATGGATGGATAGTCAGAGGTAAAACAAACGTCCCGCCAAGGAAAGGTTCTAGGATGGTCCTTTAGGTCACTTAGCTGATGTATAATGCCTCTCGTCACTCGTCAGATTGTCCTAACCTGGGTGCACCAACTCTAGTATTGGTCATTTTTATTTTAAAATATTTCTGTTGCTCTTTAGTTACGATCAATCCATACAAATGTTTTTCGATCCGGTGAATTTTGATTTGGAAATCGTTCAGCAAAAATTCTTGTAGCTTCCGGAGAATTGAATTATGCTTGTCCAAAAATTAAATGCATGCTTAGCATTACTTCATATTGAAATAAATGAAGGGTTCCCTTTTTTCTAAAGAAATAAGTATTTAAAAAGATTTTTTTTTCACAATGTGTCGAGAATAAAATTTAGTAAAAATTTAGAGAAACTAGTTAAATGAGCAACAATTGTAATGTCTGTATTATTTAATGCACGTAAAAGAAAATAAAAATACTTTTTTTATTAAGATGAATTTCATATTTTCAAAAGTTTTGAACTCCCTGTATACGTTATCCTGACTTTGATCACTGACTGTAGCTTCCGAGGATAAGCCAAACCTTTTAAAAAATCAAAAGTAGGAAAGTTTACTAAGGTGTGGTGCTCCATCTGGGGACACCCTGTATGTTTAATGCTCCAAGGTCTAACCTGACGTCTAAAATTAAATCTATAAAAAACTTCTTTGTAGGTCACCCTTCTTTCATTTCCAATTAATTTTTTGACTGAATATTTGATAAACGTTTGTACTCAATATGCCAATATAATTGCTTTAATTTAAGGTAACTTTTGAAGGACGAAACGTGTTTAAATATTCGTTGAAGCAGAAAATTTACAAATTCGTTTTACCAATTACTGAAAACGAGTCTCGAGAGAGTCGCTCGAGTGTAAAAAGGAAAATGTAAACATTCCTGTCAATGACGTGCAGGAACAGAATAGAAGTTGAAGTTGTGTTTTGTAATGAAGCTACGGAATTCGTGTTAAATGATAAAATACATTTGTGACACAGGCAAAGACTTTCTAAAACTGTAATATTGAGAGCAGCAGCCTGCGACAGACTTACACAATTTGTAATTCTTGGAAATGTTCCTCTGCAACGGTTTATATTTAGTAGGGTGAATGTTGAATGTGAACACGAGTTTGATGTGGCGCCTAATTTAGACTCCCGCACAAACTTATTTGTAAAAAAGGCAAATTCGAAGATAATTGATAAAATAATTCCTGATATTCTTTTATCAAAAACTAAAACGCCTGAAACCAAATTATATTTTAACAATTACATTCCTAAAAATTGAAAAGTCTGTAGAAAAATATTTGACAGTATCTTTAAATGCGCTGTACCGATGGGAACTCGATGACAAATTTGTAAACTATGTCATGATGATTTAGATCATTTTAGCCTCAAGAAAACCCTTTCCAAAATTCAAGCGAATTACTTTGGCAGATTTTGGAATATTTTGATAAATAACTATAAAACAGTCGCTCATGTATCTTTAAATGCGCTGTACCTATGGGAACTCGATGACAAATTTGTAAACTATGTCATGATGATTTAGATCATTTTAGCCTCAAGAAAACCCTTTCCAAAATTCAAGCGAATTACTTTGGCAGATTTTGGAATATTTTGATAAATAACTATAAAACAGTCGCTCATGTTTAGCAGCTAAAGTTGCCATCATAACAAACGTCCTCAAAGCTATAAATGTTCCAAAATGTATTTAAAAATGTTGAAAGATAACCGAGAAAAAAAAAATTTTGGGGTGCTAAAGTAGGCAGATTATTGGGGCTACTTTGACAGGCTATTAATTTAGCGTAAAGCATTTAAGTAGACAGCGTTTGTGTCTTCTGTGGCACCTAAACGACTAAAAATCGGGTTTAGGTTTTTCCACACTTTTTTTTAACCTTCTAGACGCATTTTTTCATCAAAAACAATGATAACAGTTTCAACTTTCTTATTTACAAAATATTAAACTGAGCTCTTCAAATGAGCATAAACACAAACATATGTTTTTTTAATAACGGCTATAAGAATAAGAAGAAACCCAAAAGCTTCATAGAAAAAAAAACTTAAAATTAACGGAACTCCCAATGTATTTGGTCTTACAAAAATCTAAATTTTTGATAGAAATAAAGGTCTGTCTTTACCACCAAATAACTTTATTTGCCCCTCTAGGGTAGAAAACAAGGGTTATAGAAAATACATGAAATTATGAAGAATTAAAATAAATTTCTTAACGTTGTTGTACTAGTTTCGACTTTAGGGAAAGTCATCTTCAGCAACTAATCATTTAAGAAATTTTGTTATGAAAAATAGTTAAAACAGTTGGGAGAACAATGGGTGATTCAACAATAAAATACAATGAAATGCAGATTATGCAACCATTGGAATAGACAGCAGCTTATTATAAGGACGAAGTATCTCTATGCAATGGTAGGAGATGATTTAAACGCAAGTAGGATAAAAGACCCTAATCATAATACAGTGATTTAAGAATGTTGAAATTAGAACATGTTGTAAAAGAAGAAATTCATTCCTAATTTAAAATGAAACTGACTTAGTGAGGGGACATGTATATTGTTGTGGTGGATTAGATTTTATGTAAATTAAATTAAATGAAATTGCTTCTCCTTAAAATTGTCAAAACAAAACTATGTCATTTCTGGTAAAAAATTTGGGAATACATCTGAAAGGAGAAAATTTCTAATTTTAGAACATTTTTTTGGAAACCAATAAAATATATCTAATCACATTACTTAACGGTTTGTTATATATGTTATAATATTAATGTTATTGATTATGTACTCACCAAGTGGTCATTATTCACGTGTTATATTATAAAATAAAATAAAATTTCTTTTAGTAAAATCAAAACATCGTATTAATTAATGAAGGGAATTCTTAGTTTTAATTTTCTTCCTGTTACCAGGTGAAGAAATCATTTGGTGAATTAACTTTATCACTAAAAATTAATGCGTGCTATTCGAGACGAATGGCGTTGCAAAATGGTGAGTACCTAGAATTGGTACTACTAGGTACACGTTTAATTTTCTTTTTTATGCGTTTTTTAAAAATAATGTTTCCGGTAATCAACTGTCAAGTCCAATGGTGGCAAATTTAAACAGGAATCTACAGATGGACAAGGAAGAGTTAGATATACAAATTATATATACATCAAGTTACAATAAAGGTGGGGAGATTTGCTTCCCTTATGTAGGGTGTGTACATATTAGTCTTATCATAAATAGAGCATGAGCAATGACGTGAATGAAGCATAAAACAAAGAACCTGTGATATTTCATTCCCCGTAACTACCAAACCACGACCGCAACCAAGAATCCACCGAAACCCGCGTCTACTGCAGCATACAAACCAAAATGAGTAACTCCAGATGGCAGCACTATAAACCATAAATGAAAGATTAAAATATTGTATAGGCAACACTAAGGATACAAGTGTATTATTGGTTATGTCACAATTGAGTTTGACATTTGAAGTTTAAATTTTTATGGAGGTTAATTGGTTGATAATTAAAGTAACAAACAAAACAAGTAATTGATTGTATCAGATGTAATGGTGTTTAAATTTGAAGAGAATTAAAAAATGGGAGACAGTCGAAGGTAATTTGCTCATTTAGGACTTGGATTTCAGGATTCTTGATAGCTTGATTTATCTCATACATTTCCCACAAGGCAGATGTTTTACCATTGGGTACTACATGCAATATTTCAACTCCTCTTTCTGGATCAAATGCATGTTTAGCATTAAGAATATGGTCAGAGAAATTTGATTTGGTATCCACGGGCAACTGTTTATTTTTATTTCTTTCTATTAGCGAAATATGATCTTGTATTCGAATACAAAACTTACGTCCAGTACGCCCAACATAACAGCAGTTACAAGTAGAAAATTCGTCACTATAAGTGCAACTAAGTTTATAAACACCAGATTTATGTAGCAAATCAATAGTATCTTTATTGTTATTTATATAGTTTTTTAAATTGTTTTGAGTTTTGAAAGATATATGAATGTTGTTGTTGAATTTAAGGAATATATTTTTGATATTATGGGATATCGTTCCCATATAGGGTAAGCTGGTATAAAATCTAGGCTTTACATTATTTTGATTAGATAATAAATGTCTATTAATATGTTTATTTAAATTCTTATAATATATTTTATTAATGATGTGTATGGGATATTTATTATTTTTAGCAAGTTGGGTAATGTAGGAGAGTTCTTTGTTGAAATTATAATTATTCATTGGGACAGCAAAAAGTCTATGGAAAAATGAATGAAAAGCACTTAATTTATGGCCCATTGGATGGTTAGAATTGAATGGAATAATACTATCCGTCGCTGAAGGCTTGTGGAAGATTGAAAATTGCAGTCCCTGATCATATTTAGTCAAAGTTAAATCGAGAAAATTGATGCTATTATTAATTTCTTGTTCCATGGTGAATTCTATTGAAGGGTGTATTGTGTTAATAAAGTTATGAAAACTATTCAATTCATCCTCTATACCATTGAAGCAAGCTTATTATGTCATCAACATATCTATAGTAAAATACACAGTTGATTACCGGAAACATGATTTTTAAAAAACGCATAAAAAACGTGTACCTAGTAGTACCAATTCTAGGTACTCACCATTTTGCAACGCCATTCGCCTCGAATAGCACGCATTAATTTTTAATGATAAAGTTAATTCACCAAATGATTTCTTCACCTGGTAACAGGAAGAAAATTAAAACTAAGAATTCCCTTCATTAATTAATACGATGTTTTGATTTTACTAAAAGAAATTTTATTTTATTTTATAATATAACATGTGAATAATGACCACTTGGTGAGTACATAATCAATAACATTAATATTATAACATATATAACAAACCGTTAAGTAATGTGATTAGATATATTTTATTGGTTTCCAAAAAAATTTTCTAAAATTAGAAATTTTCTCCTTTCAGATGTATTCTCAAATTTTTTACCAGAAATGACATAGTTTTGTTTTGACAATTTTAAGGAGAAGCAATTTCATTTAATTTACATAAAATCTAATCCACCACAACAATATACATGTCCCCTCACTAAGTCAGTTTCATTTTAAATTAGGAATGAATTTCTTCTTTTACAACATGTTCTAATTTCAACATTCTTAAATCACTGTATTATGATTAGGGTCTTTTATCCTACTTGCGTTTAAATCATCTCCTACCATTGCATAGAGATACTTCGTCCTTATAATAAGCTGCTGTCTATTCCAATGGTTGCATAATCTGCATTTCATTGTATTTTATTGTTGAATCACCCATTGTTCTCCCAACTGTTTTAACTATTTTTCATAACAAAATTTCTTAAATGATTAGTTGCTGAAGATGACTTTCCCTAAGGTCGAAACTAGTACAACAACGTTAAGAAATTTATTTTAATTCTTCATCATTTCATGTATTTTCTATAACCCTTGTTTTCTACCCTAGAGGGGCAAATAAAGTTATTTGGTGGTAAAGACAGACCTTTATTTCTATTTACAATCTCGCCACAGAACATGGACTACTTCTTAAATCTTAAATTTTTGACATTTAAAACTTAAAATAAAACTTGGTGGTATCGTCACTGTCAAAATCAATTTCTTCGCAGTTCGGGCAGACGTAGAAAGGATCTTTGCTTTCATCGTTACAAACCCAACGCTTGCATTCAACACAGGCAATCCATTCAGACCCTAATAACCAGACCAGTGTCTTAAGCTATGACAATGGCAATCTGTTGTCTTGGACAACAGGTTGTCATCTGCTGACGGTAGCTCTTTATGTGGAGGCACTAGGTCGTGGTGCAATACTTACACACCTTCCCTTCGTCTTTGGTTTGTCTTGGGCGCCACCTGGTTTGATCGAAGTCCAAACCAGGAAAAATATACCGTATATCAGTTCTATTGAAAAATCTATGCAATAAATAAAACCAAAGTATTCCCACACAAACAATAAAGTTTTTATTGAATAAAAAGGTTACTTAACCAAAAAAGGGGTTCGTGCTAGGTTAATTTTATGATGTCAAATTGTTCAAAATTTAGACAAGTTTGAATTATGAAATGAAAAGATAGCCTTTCCGGGCGCAAGGATTTAAGATAAAAAAATTGAGTGTAACCTCAGGGAAGATTCTAGAACCTTGTACCTAAATCTTTCAATAGTGTGTGCTTAAAAAAATGTTACCTCTTGCCAAGATAGCCTTACAATGTTGATTTACATGTGAAAAAGATAATAAAATTCAAAAGGCTAATTGTGATAGCTATGGTGAACGATAAAATTAAATAAATTGTAAAAAATATATCCAGATGACTTTACAGTACTTTATACCAGCTTGTGCAGGTAGTTCAACTTCAATCCTTTAGGATGGCATGTCAGGTGAAATCGAATTAGTACGGCCAACTGGACCCCAAGCTGTTAGGCTATGATGTGGGCCTATGGAGGGCTTTATGTGGGCCCTGAAATTTCATGTGGTTTCTTCTTTCTTAACCTTGATAAGTACCGAACGACAGGAAAACGGCAAGATCGGCCGAACCCAACAAAACACACAACCCCTAAAAAAGAATAGAAAAGAAAATTAACCCACTGAATACCCACAAAACGATAACAAAGAACAAAAGAAAAGAAAATAGCTTACCTCTAAAAGGGGGGGTGAGACCTCGTGGTCTTTTTTAACAAAATGACCCAACGGCGACCTTCTTCTCTGAAGGTATTTTCAGAAAGTGAAATGGAGGCCGCAAGGACTCTCAAGTAAGACAAGCCCCCTTCTCTAGCAAAATCGCTGACTCAATGCTGCCAACTGAACATAACCCCAACAAAGGAAAATAAGAAGAAGAAGAAACACAACATAAAGGATCCAACGATCAGAACGAACAAGAGTCTGGGCTTTTACCAGAACCTAAATTACATAAGGAAATAAATGAAATAATTCCAAACAACTTTGTTTACACATAAATTTGCCAAAAGTACAAATGGGCGTTCTGCGCTTTCACGGGAACCAGAAACGCAGATGTGTGATTCGACTTTACGCGGCGGTGGCTAGCGCCATCAACCCACAGAACAGCAAAAGTAGTGCGTTCGCCCCATATTTTGGCTAACGTTATGCAACCAAAGATGATACCCCACAAAATAAATAGTGGCAATTTTAAAATTGCTACAAAGCAAATAGAATAACGTTCCTCTTTTTTTCTTTGCGATTCTACTTGGACGTTGTATGTTAGATGGTCTTGGTTATGGTTCAATGATCTTTTTTCTTCGTGTTCCTTCTTTTTCAGATTCATCTGTCTCTTCCATTTCCCTGCAATTGTGTTGTTCAGGTTCGAGTTCTTCCCTCACTTTTACTTGTTGAGGTCCTGTTACATCTGTTGCTTTGCCAGGATCTAAACGTTTACCACGATTACGAATAACTGTTTCTTTGTTCGCGCCACGCATTTCTTGTAAAAGATCAACAACGCTATTATTTAGCAGTTCAAGGTTAACTAATTCAGCTTCACGATTGGGAATTTTTTTTAAAACTTCATTGGGCTCAAACGGACAGAGACCAGTTGCGCGGAAGCCCGAGACTAGATTTTTGGCAACGTTAGGTTTTATTCCAGCCCATAGCCTTGCCAAAATGGTAGAGAATTGTTCTTTTGGGATGGACCTACTAGCTCAGCTCTCTTTACGCCACTTGCCCAATATTTCTCGCCATCTTTTCTTCATTGGCGCAAAGACAGCCACGTCCAGTGGCTGCATCAAATGCGTGCTATTAGGCGGTAGTGGTGTAAGATAGATGTTGTTAGCTTCGCATTCTTGGATCAATCTAGGAGAAAAATGCGAAGCCAAATTTTCTCCTGTAATGATTTTTTGGTCTGGACGATTGATTTGATTCAGATGTGGCAGTAAAACATCAAAGAACCACTTCTCAAAAAGTGAAATATCGAACCACCCGCTTTCACTATGGGCATAAGCAGTTCCTTGAGGTCCCCCATTAGTCCAATTTTCATATATTGATTACCAAACTTGTAAACCACCAAAGGGGGCAAGGGAATACCGTCAGCACTTCCACATACCATTATACTTACAGCAGCTTTTAAATGCTGCTACACTCTTTCGATTCGTCTGGTACCTCTGGAGACAATAACTTTTTTGCACCGGGATTGTCCTGAATGTTTGTCTCGTCATAATTGAACACTAGAGCAGGATCTGCTCTTATAAGCACATTTTCTATATTGGCGAAAAACTCGTTAATCTGTTGTGGTCCCACAGCTGCGCGTGCACGTTTTATATTTGAAGCTAAGCGGGCACTAAAATTATTTCGGGATATGAAATGGTTAACGAAATCAGGTCCAGATACATTGTTGGTAAATTCCTTCACATTGCGACCCTGTTTTTCTAGGTCTTGTCGCGTATATCCGCTTGCGTTAACGGAAAACCCCAATTGCTCACTGTTGCAAGTGTATGTGTGTAAGTAAATCTCCTTCTTCTCTGGTAAAGACTGTCGGATGACCAACAGTTTTGGTATGTCTACCAAATAGCTTATTCTGGAGCGTTCCCCGTGGAATTTTATAACGTCGACTCGTCAAGGCCTGTGACATTCCCTCTCCAACTTCTGCTATCGCCGCTTCTAATTGGGCAACAGTATAATTGGCGTATGAACGTCCTCCTAACTTTTTTCTATATTGTCGTGGCATCTTTTTAGTGCCTTGTACCTGTAACAATGAGAATCCCATAATTAAGTTTAAAAAAAAATCAAACAAACAAACAAACCAGAAAAAAGGTATTATAATGACGTATATATGCCAAAGTTACCCCGGGTGCCCAAAGTAACCCCGTTTTACGGTACTGGTTTGCAGGAATGCCCAGATTTGTGACGAAGTATGTCAATTCTTGTTTAAATTGTTCGTATTATAAAACTCCATCGGGGCGAAAACCTGGCTAGCTCCACCTTATTGAAAAAGTAAATATACCGTTTCATATCATTCGCGTACACTATTTGGGACCTTTTATCCGGAAAAACCGAAAAAAATAATACCATATTTACTAGTTGTTGGTTTTACATGAGCCTGTACGGAACTGAACTGTTCGAGGGAAACTAAGCTGAACCAATTACGGGTGGGTTGCAGTGGCTCGTCGTATATTTCTACCATGCACCGCTCTGGGTGGTATTAAGCGGGCAACCTTAGTTGAACACTTGCCATGAAAATATTTGTAAAATAGACTTAAGTCGCCAAACTGCCTTCGATGCTCAAGGCTTTCCAGGTTGTTTGTCAGATCATGGTCACAGATCAAACAAATGGCTCTTCTTTGAATGGAATCTAGCAATCTCAGGGTATGTTTAGGAGCAGGGCCCCAAATATGCGAACAGTACTCCAGCGATGGTCGAATTTGGGCTTCATAGAGCATCAAAGGTTTTTTTTTTTTTTTTTATGATAAGGCACAGCACTGCAGGATAAATCCTTTATGGCGCTCTAGGAGCGGTGCGTGTGCGCAGGAAACGATTCACGTTGGTCTTGAATCTTTGGAGATTATACTCGTTGGGGAACGCGATTTCAGGGAGGTCGTTCAGAGTGATGACGTTCTCCAGATGAAAGAATTTTGAAACAGTGTCGTTCGAGGGACACTAAGCTGAACCACGTACTGGTGGGCTGCAGTGGCTCGTCGTGTATTTCTACCATGCACCGCTCTGGGTGGTATCAAGCGGGCAACCTCAGTTGAACACTTGCCATGAAAATATTTGTAAAATAGACTCAAGTCGCCAACCTGCCTTCGATGTTCAAGGCTTTCCAGATTGTTTGTCAGACTATGGTCACCGATCAAGCGAATGGCTCTTCTTTGAATGGAATCTAGCAATCTCAGGGTATGTTTAGGAGCAGAGCCCCAAATATGCGAACAGTACTCCAGTGATGGTCGAATTTGGGCTTTATAGCAATGGCCGCAACGTGACTATGCCAAGACATATGACTATCCAAATTTACTCCCAATAAATGAATTGATGAAGCCAAAGGAATTGAGTGTCCCGCCATAACTATATCCGGTTCTTCAACATTAACTTTTTTAGAAAAAACTGCCGCCTGGGTCTTTTTAGCGTTAAATCCTACTTGGTTACTGTCACCCCAAGACAGAATTTCTTCCAGGTCTTTGTTAAGATGTGAGACCTCTTGCTGCCTATAGAGATGTGCATTAGCAGCCGATGTCCGAGCATCCAAAGTAAAAGATGAAACAAGTGTGCTGTCATCAGCGAAGCTATATATAGGATTTTTAGTTTTTTCCAAAAGATCGTTAATGTATAGTAAGAAAAGGGTGGGCGACAAAATAGAACCCTGAGGGACTCCGGCGTTGATGTTAAATGTGTCTGAAAGAAATCCGTCCATCGCCACTCGCAGAGAACGGTCTTTAAGAAAGCTCGACAGCCATGAACAAAATTGAACCGGCATTCCGTATGCTCTCACTTTAGTTAGGAGCCCCTCATGCCATACTCGGTCAAAAGCCTTGGAAATGTCCAGTGCTACCGCCCGGGACTCCCCATGGTGTTCTATTGCGTTGTTCCAAACATGAGTAACATAAGCGAGAAGGTCTCCTGTTGATCTAGACTTACTAATAATGTTGAAGCCTTCCAGGTATTTTAGTAATTTTTCGTTGATAGCCTTCTCCATAACTTTTGATATAACCGAGAGCAATGCGACTGGACGATAGTTGTTTGGCAAAGTCTTCTTGCCTTTTTTGGGTATGGGCTGGACTCTCGCAGTTTTCCAGCAAGAAGGAAATATTCCTTTTTTGTAGGATAAGTTAAAAAGCCTACAAAATACCGGTGTCAGTTCGTCAGCGCATGTCTTAATTACAATGACTGGAATATCGTCAGGGCCAGAAGCCTTTTTAGTGTCGAGACTCCTCAAGATTCGTTTGGTGGCGAAAAACAATCTCGGGCATTCTCGATTCTACAGGGGTAATGTTCGGTGGAGTACTTCCCTGAAAATTTACCGTTGAATATGAAGAGAATAGTTCCGCCAGTAAGTTTGCTTTTTCCTGTGCTTTGGTCGCAATGGTGCCATCAGAACGTGTTAGAGGTGGAATGGTTGACTTGGTAAAGTTCTGACTGACGGCCTTAGCTACCGACCAAAATGATCTTGAGCCGCTAGGACATTCAAGAAGTTTGTCTCTGATCCTCTGGTTGTGTGCTTCTTTGCTTTGGTTTATCGTTTGCTTGCATTGGTTTCGAGCGTTAACAAAGATGGTACGATTTTCGGCGGTAGGATTTTTACGCCATTGTCGGTAGAAATAATTTTTTGATTTAACAGCTCGTTCGCAATTTTTGGTAAACCAAGGCTTGCCGTTAGAAGGGCACTTTTTTGAGAAAGGGATGAAGGCTTCCATGCCAGTAAGGATAACCTCCGATATTTCTGTTGCACAGATGGATGGATCATCAGACGTAAAACAAACCCGCCAAGGAAAGGTTCGAAAATGGTCCCTTAGGTCCTCCCACTTAGCTGATGTATAATGCCATACCTTGCGTGGTTTAGGAGGCTCTTCAGCACTAATTGGTAGTTTGTTCAGTGCCGAAATAAGGTTGTGGTCAGACGTTCCTAACGGCGGCTTCACGGTGACAGTGTACAAGTCGGGGTTTGAAGTTAAGAAAAGATCCAACAAACTAGCAAAATCACCATGTCGGTCTGGAATCCGAGTTGGTTCACCCACCAGCTGGGTGAGTCCAGAGCTGATGGCAAAGGATTCGGCTTCACGGTTCAAGGTTGTTATATAATATATTATATATAATATTATTATTTGTCTTCATTGATATACTTGTAACAATTTAATGCTTAAATAAAAACTATAAACTTTAATGCTTAAATAAAAACTATTAAATCAAGCACACCAAATGGCGAGTTTTTGAATCGTTTAATACCATGGACATTAATGGATCCACACTTAGGTACCGTTGGTACCTTAACACCTACCATCTATACCAAACGTAAATAATTTTAATGTTTGCAAAGCCTTCTTAAAAAAATGAACTAACTCTGCCGTTACTTGATGGAATTCCATAACTAAATTATATGAGAAAGTAAACACACTTTTTACTTTAATACCACTATTCTTTAATATCGATCAAGTTTTCTTGTTTTGATTAATTAATCTTGATAATGGCGTATTTATTTGGGGGACCAAACTTTGGTAAATCTAGTGTATACCTAATAATTGAATCAGTTGCATTGCAAATCACATCTCTGGTTATAGTTATAGAGTCATTATTTATACAGTGTGTGTATAAAGTATGGAAACGGCTTAATAACATTACAATTTATTGGCCGATTTAAACCAAATTTGGTACAGTTGTGTAAGAGGATCTGACGCACCGAATGACAATATTGGCGTTGTTGCCAGCTTTTTAGTTTGTCTGGAATTCGGACGAATTTTATATTTTTAAATGTAACACGCTGTATATTTTTTCATTTATAGTTTTTGCTTTAAGTTTGTTACACTTTTGGTATAACATACTTTGTTCCTAATACCAGTAGTTTTCGAAATAACGAGTACAATTTAGAAAAAATATATTTTTTATATTAAATGTTCAAATATTTTTCCTGTACCTACAGCTTGACAGTGTGCTAATTGAAAATAAATATTTTCAATTGTGTTGTAAATCATTTCGGGCGTTGTTAATTCAAATTCGTCCAAAATTCGACGCTGCAAATCGGCCAAATCTTGAGGCCTTGTGGTATAAACTCTGTTCTTCAAGTGTCCCCATAAAAATGAGTCGTTAGGCGACAAATCAGGGGACCTAGGTGGCCACTCGATTGTACCCCCTCTACCGATCTACCTATTCGGAAAATTGTTGTTCGAACATTCGCGCACGTTTCGGCCAAAATGGGGAGGAGCTCCGTCCTGTTGGAAGAATGTACTTGCATAATTTGGACCCATCACATTTCGTATAGTATGCACTATTTGCGTTTCCAAGAGCTCAAGGTAAAGTTCTAATTTTCCAGGGCGTTATGTATGACCTTCTTTTATCCAGTGGGGATTTTCATTTTCCCAAAACCTACAGTTGTGTCTATTGACTTTACCATTTAACATAAATGTTGCTTCGTCCGAAAATACTATAAATTTGAAAAAATAGTTATTTTGGTCAAACCTTGACATGATAATATCACAAAATTCAATTCTTCGCTCATAATCATCATCTGATAACTCTTGAACCACATGTATTTTGGAAGGGTGATATTTATGTCTTATTAAAACATTGTGGACGGAGTTAAAGCAGACGTCACTTACTTGAGAAATTTTTCTTAATGAAGAAACAGGGGTTTCAACATCATGTTGTAAAATTTCTAAACTTTTCGCTTCATCTACTACTGCTGGTCGACCTGATCGTCGCCTATCTCTACAATTTCCAGTTTCTTTGAACCGTCGGACAGTTTTTAGAACAGTTGCTTTTGAAATTGGATTTCGGTTTGGAAATGCGTCATTAAATAGATTTTTAACCTCTTCGTAAGACCTGACCCTATCCTCTCATCATAAGAAATGTGAATTGGCAGTGAGCAAAAATGGCTGCCAACCTGCGCGACATCCGTTGGTTGGTCAAGACAAATCAGTGTACTGTTAGACTTGAAAGTAAGCAGATGCTCCACATGGCTGAAAACAATAATAGCACGTGTTTTGATCTGACATGTGCGTCAGGCAAAGTGATTTTCTAATGTTAAAGTAATTAATATTTTGAGGACGCGTGCCAGGTAACAGAGGTTACTATTATTTTGAACGTACAGTAAATGTACCGTGATTTTCGCAGCTAAATAGACTACATTTTTTGTGTTTGGTTAAGACGTGCATAGAGATGTGAAATTCTCGGTAATAATCTTTTGGAGAATATTCTCGAGAATATTCTCAAGTTAGAGAATTTTCTGATAATGCTAAGGAAATCGCTAGAAATGGTAATAAAGGAAATATAATTTTTACATACATTACAGTACATGTTTTGTATTAAAATATTTCGAAACGTTACTTTTTTGGTTTTGTGATACCCTCTAATTTATTTTGCTCCATGTTTTTATACTAATAGACGGTCTAAATTGAGCCGAGCGGAACGCCAAAATAAAACTAGTCTCACCTCATCATTTACAATTCACATAGCTGTATACGAGTATACGTTCGCGCTTCTAGGGGATTTCCCTGAATTACTGTTATACTCGGATTCCCCTAGAAGCGCCGACGTAAAACACTGTTACCAGAGTTAACAAAGTTAATTAAAAGTTAGAGAAGCTCAAAACTTAAAAAATTATTGCAAAATTTTTATGAGTAGATTATGTAGAAAAAGCTCTTTAGAGAATATTCTCGTTCTCGAGAATATTCTCCTCTCACATCTCTAGACGTGCACGAAGCTGCAACTCAGTGTTTTGCAGTTCGCGTAAATACGTGAAATATTCCGTTCTATACAGAACATGTCTTTCAAATAACCTTCGTGATATTAAGACGGCAATGAGGCTGTAATTAGTTCAAGTTCTGATTCATTCTCTATGGTAAAAACCATGAAGTCGTAACGGTATCTCGGTGCAATGCTTTAGATGATGACGTTAAGATGATGTATTCATCTTTATCATACGTAAAACCACAAGAGCCTTTTTTTTATCGAATAAACTTTTATTTTTTACGAAAACTTGCTTAGAAATTTAACGAGAATAAACGAAATGATAAAAACGCGACAGCGAAGCTGGAACGTTTCTATCTATTACCGTTTGTTCGAATTTAAATTGCTAAAAAGTGATCTAGTTAAAAAAAAAAGATCTCGAGTGATTTTTAGCTAGGGAAATTCACGAATTTTGGTATGAATAGATACTAAAAAAAAGTAATACTTCACTAAAAAAATGTTTGTAATTTGTAACAATATGTCAGTTTGCCGAACAATTCAAAAGAAAAGATACTCGATTTTGGGCTGGAGAGGTTTTTACCATTTAATTTTTAGCTGGAGAGGGTTTTATCGCGATGAAAAAGGATGCACCTTTTTTATCGATGTCAAAGTGATAAAAATGCAAATGTTAAATGGACATTTTATTGTAGGAGTGAATTTATCAATGTAAAAATTGTAATATAGTAAGTGTGGTTAAAAGAGGAAGAATAAAAAGACACACCAAAATAAGTTGTGTTTAATTGATCGAACTAAAATAAAACGAACCAACTTTATACTGTGGATGATACAGTGTTTATGTAAGGCCACGGCGAATCTCTGTCTAAAACACACTATTTGTGGATTGCTCTGATGTATGAATATTTTTTCACAATGACTATATGCCCCCAAGATACGATGAACTTAAAATTATGAGAAAGCTGGAGATGTTTATTTAAGTTGCTACGAAATATAAATGTTTTTTGACAAGGTCTGCACGGTAAAACCATAATCACTGGTAGCAGAAAGGACATAAAGAAACTGTCAAAACTCAATTAAACCTTATTCGCGGCAAACTAAAAGCCTGTGCTGAATACACAAGAACTTAGATATTAAAAAGTTCGTGTAAAATCAACATAACATAACACAACTTGGAAAATAGATAACGTCGCCGTCGCAAATCGCGCACGCGCATTTCAGGGACCGGCACTTGTCATTTAATGCCTCCTAACTTATTGTCTTAAAATCATCCAATGATGAGGCCCTTAAGGATCAGCATTCAATTACGAAATACCCTGCATATATTTTTTTAAATATAAAATAACATCTGCATTTTTGGGCGCGTAGAATTTAATAGGTATTTTAAGTTGAAATCGTCAGACCTAGAAGTATTGACGAAAAGTGATACATAAACAACCATAAAATATTAAATTTCTTACCACTGATAACAGACAAAGAAACGCCACTGTAATAAACGAAGAATTCAATTGACCGTTGAAGAGGATCCAGCATAAATGTTTGACCATCTTTGCTTAAACAGCTTTGCCTAATCTTGAGCTGGGTCAAAGAGTACTATTTATTACATCAGTTTTTAATTTTCTTCTTCCTAGAGTTGCTGCCGGAACACCGAATGCTCAAGCAGCTTCTTTCTGTTGTTTGGTCCAGGTTGCGTGGGGGAGAACGTCATGTTCGCTTATATTTTGTATGTATTCTATAATAAAGCAAAAACAACAATGAACCATCTCACCCCACATATAAGCGAGCCATCCATCTTAATCTTACCAGGAAAGACATCGCCCCCCAAAAATAGCAAACTTCTTAAAATATTGATAATTTTGTGGTTCTATGAAAGTTTATTGTTTTCTTCTTTTTATGATAAGCTCTGCGAGCGGTGCGTGTGCACAGGAAATTATTCACGTTGGTCTTGAATCTTTGGAGATTATACTCGTTGGGGAACACGGCCTCATGGAGGTCGTTCCAAAGTGATGATGTTCTCCAGATTAAAGATTTTTTAAGCAGTCTTGTTCAAGGGACACTAAGCTAAACCACCGCTCTGAGCGAAATCAAGCGGGCAACCTCAGTTGAACACTTGGCATGAAAATATTTGTAAAATAGACTCAAGTCGCCAACCTGCCTTCGATGTTTAAGGCTTTCCAGGTTGTTTGTCAGACTATGGTCACCGATCAAGCGAATGGCTCTTCTTTGAATGAAATCTAGCAATCTCAGGGTATGTTTAGGAGCAGAGCCCCAAATATGCGAACAGTACTCCAGCGATGGTCGAATTTGGGCTTTATAGAGCATCAAAAGTTATTGGGGTGTAGAGGTTCTTTCTTCGGAAAAGTACTCCAAGCTTCTGCGAGGTTGCCTTAGCAACGTGACTATGCCAAGACATATGACTATCCAAATTGTCGCCCAATAAATAAATTTACAGACAGTAGATACAGGCATGTTTTTTTAAGAAATGATTGCTAATTAAGAAACAAATACTTATTTTGAAAAAGATAGTGGCGTATCATTTCTTTCATCAAAATAATTTTCCTTAATTTTTTTTAACTCTCTAATATCTTTTAAACGAACCTCACTTTACTAAGGTATATTTGCCTAAATCGTATTTCTTTCAAGACTAGAGTCTACAGTTACTCTATGGCCCATCCATTACGGACCCTGTATAAGGGCTGTTACATTTTGTGTGCCCCTATCCCAGCGACGCTTGTGGTTACCCTTAAAACAAATTTCTTATCAATTTCACGGCCCATACAAATTATATTTACATTTTCTGATGTTACGGTTTCCCTTGGCAGTGGGAACAATAAAGAACCGAAATGAAAATGAGGACCTTTATTACATTACCAAGGAAAATATTTGATTTCAATTTGTCGAAAATTGTTGAAAGTAAAATTGAGAGGAAAAATGCCAAAGTTCGCTACAATATACCAAATTTGATTTTCGCGTCTGTCATTGGTATATTGTACGAGTTAACAGGTCAATTTAAATTTTGAATTATCCGGTTAATTGGATCTGTCTATTCTATTTCGACGTACCTAACTGAAAACGAAACGTAACTTTTGCGTAATTGTTTTTACATTAAAAATGATTAAAAAATAATTAAAATAAAACCTCTTAAGGGGCAGTAAGCTGTTTGCTGAAGGCACGGTAAGAATTGAGTGTTAAATGTAACACTTAAATAACACTCATAGTAGTCAGATTTATCCTCGCTACGGAGTATAAATTGGAGTTGCTTTCGGAATGGTTAAAATAATGGAATTCCCAACATGCAGTTTAGTGGTGAAAAAGACTGGCAAAAGTACAGAGATTTGCAGGCCTGGGCATAACCGGAGCCATGAGAACCACGACAGAAGGAAGTTATGATGGCATACAAAAGAATGCGGGCATCTGTTGCTGGCAAGGAGTGGGTGATTTAGGTCATACAAGGATAGTTCCGAGGGTGGCAAGGAAAATCCTAATACTTTCCTTCAGAGTAGTTCCAGTCGAAGGAGCACTGAGGCTGAACAGGAAGTTTACTCTCACGATCCCTAGCAGGAAACAGTGGAAGGAAAAGCAGGTGAAGTTCCCTAAGGATGTTCCAGTGTACTGTAAGGGAGAGGTCACCATTGGCGTGCCTCAAGGATCCATTATGGGACCCATCTTATTTCTGATTTTTATCAATGACTTCCCACTGATAGACCCTACAGTTAAATTTACACTTTATGCTGATGACACCACCGTCTCTGTTTCTGCAGAGTCATTGGATGAATCATTGAACAGATCAACATGAGGGGGCCAGATTGTGGTTCAACTCGAACGGTTTACTACTGAATGAAGGTAAGACTAGCAGAATGGTGTTCTCGTTGAGGGACACTGGCCTAGCGAATATGGAAGTGTACGCAGTCACATTTCTGGGTGTCCATTTGGATCCTGGTCTTCCCTGGGACACGCATATAGAGAAAACCGCTGGGAAGCTTACTAGTATACTATTTTTACTCCGCAATCTAGCTGACTGTGTCTCTCAAACAACAATAATCACAGCTTATTACAATATTTTCCATAGCATCTTATCCCATGCAATGCTTGCATGGGGGGATGCTGCACAGGCGCAAAGGATCTTTGGTCTTTAACGTAAAGCCTTTAGAATTATGACAGGACTTGGTTTCAGGGATGACTGCAGACCTGCATTCAAACACCTTAAAATTCTGACTTTACCTTCAGTCTATATACTCCAAAATCTTTTGTTTATGAAACAAAACGAGGGCCTGTTTGCTACACATAGGGATGTTCATGGGTATCACACTCTACATGCGGAGGATCTAGTAACAACCTTCTGCAGATTAAAAAGAACCCAGGATGGGCAGGGCTATTATGCCTTCAAATGTTTCAACAAATTGCCTATAAATATCAGGAGTTTACGGTCTAAACAATTCGAGGGTCGCATCAGAACATTCTTAAAGGAACATGCGTTCTACAGCGTCAGTGAATTCTTAGATTTTAAATTTTAAATTTTAATAAATTTTAATTTTAATGTGTTTTATTGTTTTGTTTGAAATTTTACTCTTACCTTTAGGTCTATTGTAATTTTACTTATATATGTATCTGCATTTGAATCTTAAAATTTTGAAAAGTAATTATTTTAGAATTATTTATTGTACATATTGACTTATGTAAACAACTATGTTGTGTTAACATTAATAAAGATATGACTCTATGACTATGCCTATGACTACTATACCGATAGGTTGCGCATGGCCAGAACTGAATCGTCAGGGGCAGGAGTATACTTGGAAAACATCAACATACGAAGAACCTACCCACTGGATGGTTTTCCAAGCAGAGGTAATGCCATCCTCTCGGTGGCAACTATGGAAGGAGTACATGGCAAAGAGACGGACGACGAGCTTGCCAGACTCGGAGCCGTAGCTCCCTACCTAGGATCCGAACCAGCAATATGCAGATCAAAACATCAGGCAGGGGCGGCCCTGAGGGAATGGGTTGTCAACCTTTCCAAGGACGAGTGGCAGCAGACCCCGGGCTGCACAGGCCAAGGATTTCACTTATCAGCCAAGTTGGTCCGATCTTGGTTTAGATGTAAGAACAGACAACCTTACTTCGGAAAGGTTGAACTGAATCTCGCCCAGTAAACTTATAAACGCTTTTATATTAAAACTTGTATAATGGTAGTTAGACCTTTATTAGTATTATTATTATTATTATTATAAGGCTAAGTTGGAGTAGATTCCTGTAACAGGGCACTGCAAGCAGTGGCGTATCTAAGGGCATGTGCGCCCCCGCAAGATTTTGAAGGCGCCCTGCTATTTTGCACCTGCCTTAATCCTTCACACTTACACTTTAGTAAAAAATATTGTCATTTGTAAGCGTTGTTTAATATAAAAGGATATAAAGTATTGTGGAGAACAAAGAACAATTTTTTGTTGTAAAAATAATGAAGTTTTAAAATAATGTACTGCTCATTATTGTTTATTTTTGACTTGTTAATATTGTGATAATGAAACTATTATTTTCGTCGATTTTCATTTGATTTATTATTTTCATCAAGGAACTTGAGAGCGCCCCTGGTTTTGCTGCGCCCTCCGCAATGCGGGGCCTGCGGGGGAGGTTTTTACGCCACTGACTGCAAGTTGACGAAGCACCTCCATACGATATGTGTAGAAAAGGACCCGATTTAGCCGGGATGATTGGAGGACGAAGAGACACCTCTGCGCTTGTAAAGCCCTGGGAAAACGCAATCGGCAAGTCTTTGGGACAGTGGTGATTGAACCGAAAGGACCATGGCCTGAAATGACCTTCATAAGAAGGTCGGACAGATTTGGCGAGGGCGTGGGTGGTTGAGTGGACGAGGAGGACTGGGGTGGGCAAAAGGGATCGCCTTTGGTCTACTTGTTAGGTCCGTGTGCCTCCACTCATTTACTACTACTACTAGTGGTGAAAAATATGATTAAAAACATTCAATTAAGTAACCACGTAGGTAGGTCCGGCCCAAGATAAAGACAAATTTGGATAATTATTTTGAACAGCTCCAATCTTTCCGCAATTTCCTTAGTCTTCAATCATCAGTTTTAAGCATCTTTAACAAGAGCAAGTGATGCAGCCAGTTTTTTTCACAGACCGACCAGGATAACCCTCATCTTCCGAAAAACGTTTCCCCAATAAGTAATTTTTCCCACTCATTTATAGTTGAATAGAATGGGGAAGTCTTCATACAAAATATTCCTTGTTTTAGTTTTGCCCAAACTACTGCTTGATCACAGACATTACTTGTTGGGAAAAGGTATTTCGGAAGATAATCCTGGTCGGCCTGTGAAAAGAACAGTAAAAACATTTGGTCTTGTGAAAGATGAAGTGCTTATTGACTGACGTCCGAAGACCAAGGAAATTGTACCAAACGAGCTTTCCAATAGTTATTATCAGATTCTTATACAACATTAAGAAGTACCAACGCTTTCTTCCTGGAGGAGCTTAAGCCCTTCCAGTGTCATAACTAGAAGGTATCGGGCCTGGGTTTGAGTTAAGGAATAATTATAATGCGCATACAACAGTTATGGTATCTGCTGTAAAAGAGTTCGGGTTCGAAGATATCTCTGTTCCACCCTACAGCCTAGGCTTTTTAGCAATTTTTATCTGTTTTCAAAATAAAGACTGTTTTGGATAGTAGAAGATTTTGTAACCAAAATAAAGACTATTGTTCCAAAGTTTGGAAATGCTACCAAAAGGATGTAATTGGATGATCATATGACATGACATGGTCATGTTGCTGCCATGGCTAAGGCAGCCTCTCATAAACATTTTCTGAGAAATCAATCGCCATATCTAACTTGGCCAGGACATCTTTCTTTTAAACTGAATAAAGGCCATTGAAAAGTGGTGGGCCAGACGCCGCTCCTGAACTTTAAATCATATCAGTAGCATACATTTGGTATGTTTAAATGCTAATGTTGAAGTTTAAACGAAAGTTGTGAAAGCTATGGGGTAAGCGCGCATCTGTATGCATCAGGCGCAACAGCCGAATCGTAGGTAATACTTTTGTTATCATCGCACATTATATTCGGATTTGCTTGCCGTATTTTCACAGTGTAGTCGAAATACAAGTTGGCAGGCAACCTCTCTCCTCCATGGCCTCCATGTTTGTTTTTGGGCATGGAAATGAACAGTTCTGAAGAAGAAACATTTGCAATTGCATTGGCATTTGAATATGAAGAAAGGGAAAAGACGAGCTTGGATTCATAATATAAATTTGAAGAGGAAACGTTATGGAGAATTTCATACTTTGTTCGACGATTTGTAAAAGGTCTTTACAAAAACCTACCACATATTCTTCAGACCAAAATTAGCCAATTTAAGTAAACTTACCTTAGTACAAAGTTGCTTAGTTTGGGCGCTAGACGGCGCTGAAGTGACAATTTTCAAATCGTTTTTTTGGATTAATTTGAAAACTGCGTTGGCATAGCTTTATAGGACAAAAAACCTATGCCACAATTCTGATTAATATCAGTCCATGGGCACAGAAGTTTTTTACTAATTGCTTGTTTCAGGTTAGTTTTGTTGTTTTCTATGCCAATGGAACAATAGGGGTTTGGGCACAAAATTCAGATGAACCAACTCATTTGCTACAAAAAAGGTACTCTTGATAAGGCTCGATTCCTCTGAGGGGTTTCGAGAAATTTACATTTTATTACTTAATATGTAGTAGTTTTTACAAAAAAGAAAAAAATAACTGAATCATAAACAGAAATAAATAGAAATATCATAAAAATTGCTCAAAATGTCCACCATTTTCATGAATATAATGATTTATACGTCGAAGAAAATTAAAATACACTCTTTGCATAACTTGTTGATCGCCCTTAAGAATATTTATTGCATCTTGAATACGTTGCCATAGTTGTTCTGCGTTATCTGGAGTTGTAAAACCACTGTCTTAAGATATCCCCATAAGGAATAATCCAATGGATTTAAGTCCGGAGATCGTGGTGGCCAAGTTACAGGGGTATTACCTCTATCAATTTATTTGGGTACTGCTGATTCAAAAATTTCTAAAATTTAATGCAAAAAGTGGTGGAGCTTCGTCGTGCATAAACCACATATCTCTCCGAAGTTGTAGAGGTAAATCTTCTAGGAAATCTGGCAGCGTATTTTGTAGATGTTTATTTATTTATTTATTTATTTATTTATTGACGGCCAGTGCCATTATTTACAAATAACATACAAAATAATAGTAAGGACTATATCTAAGACTAAGACTAAGACTAGAAATAAAATGATAACTAAAGCTAGCATGCATAGTTCGTTAAAGTGTAAATAGGTTCTATAATAACCACTTTACAAGTACTACCACTAAACTAAAGTATGAAAAAGAAAAAGAAAAGACTTGACATCACTGTTCACCCATTCGCAGTCCAACAGCGTTCACCTCATATAGCTGTTTAATAAAATTTTTAAGGGGGCAAAAGAAGTTTAAGCGTTGTAGCTGATTCTGGTTAACGAGAGACACTAACCTGGGAAGAAAGGAATTACAACCATAGTTGGTGCGGTGATATGGTTGGTAGAAAGTTTGGACGTTTCTTGTGTTGACAGGGGGTACATGCAAGGTAACACTAGAGGTAAGGTATGGACAGTCGACAATAGAGTTAATGATTTTAAAGAAAAGGAGAAGATCATGGAGACTTCTTCTATCATGAAGTGGTGACATATTCAGTCTCTGACACATTCTCTCGTAGTTATATTCAGTGTCTCTGAAAAATCTAAAGTGGATATGGTGCATAAACTTCCTCTGCACGCGCTCAATTCTGTTAACATGACAGGCATATTGAGGATTCCACACAGAGGCTGCATACTCCAAACCACTTCTGACAAGGCTGCAAAAGAGGATTTTAAAGGAACGAATAGTCATAAAGTCTCCCGTAGTTCTGCTTACGAATCCCAGCATTCTCAACGACTTGCTCACTAATGTAGATATATGAGTAACAAATGATAATTTTGAGTCGAGAATTATACCCAAATCTCTAATGTTGTCAACAGAAGTTAAAATTGTGCCGTCTACATTGTAATCGTAAATAGTTTTTAATTGCCGACGAGAGAATACCAAGAGAATGCACTTTGAGGTGTTAATATGCATACCATGGTCATGAGATCATGCTACAAATCGGTCGAGGTCATCCTGCAAAGCAATGCAGTCCTCGGGAGTTGAGATAACTTTGAACATTTTTAGGTCATCCGCGAACAGAAGGAACTCAGAATATCGGAAACAAGGTGTAACGTCATTGACAAAGAGGTTAAAAAGAAGAGGACCTATGTGGGATCCCTGGGGGACTCCCGATGGTACTAGTATCTCTCGCGATAGAAAGTTATTAATTTTAACTATCTGGATCCGATCAGCAAGATAGCTAGTTATCCAGCAAAGCATATATCCAGATATTCCCATGGTTTCTAGCTTTCCAACTAATATATTGTGCGGGACCTTATCGAAGGCCTTGGATAAGTCGGTGTAGATTGAGTGGACCTCCGCCCCACACTCCAATGCCTGTGTTATAGAGTGAGTGTAAGACAACAAATTTAATTCGGTATTTTTGCCCACACAGAATCCAAATTGCTGGGTGATGACCTCGATAGTCAATAGCGAAGTTAGATATTTGGTAACAAGATTTTCAAAAACTTTAGGGATTGTATTAATGATAGAAATTGGTCGGTAGTTTTTGATGTTAGATTTATTCCCCGATTTATGAATGGGAACGACAAAACTTGATTTCCAGAATGTAGGGAAGAATCCGCTCTCTAGGGATTTATTGAATATGATATGTAAAGGCCTTGCAAGTATGAAAGAGCAGTTTTTAAGAAAGATGGGATGAATATTATCAGGGCCAGGTCCTTTGTGTGGACTCAGTCCACTAAGCTCTGTATATATTTCAGATATGGATATTGAGCAGTTGTTTATATTATGATGATTCCATGATAATTTCCTACCATACACTGGGCTGCCAAAAGAATAAACAGATGAGAAATAGTCTGCAAATAGATTTGCAGCGTTAGGCCCCATGTTTACTGTTTCATTATCTAGTGTCAGCACATTGGGTATCTGAGGTGTTGTACGTCTCGAGTTGACAAAATTCCAGAATGGCTTAGTGTTGCTACAGAGAAGATTTTCAGTACCTTGTACAATTTTTTTATAGTGTTCTCGAGAGAGAACCTTGCACTGAGATCTTAGGTTTGAAAAGACCTCATAATCGTGAGCGGACTTACTAATTTTGTAATTCTTGTGAGCAGTTTTTTTTTCAATTGTTAGATTTTTTAAGTCATTGCCAAACCATCTAGGGAACTTTCCGCTTAATTGGAAGAAAAATATCAAAGCAATTATAGAGTATATCATAGAAAATATTAATCATATTATCAACATCCGTGTTTACCAAGATACTGTCCCAGCAGAAAGTAGCCAAGTAGTCATTTATCAATCTAAAATCGGCAGACTTAAAATCATAGTAGAAGTTGTCAGCTCTCGGGCTGACAACTCTGAAACCAGGGTTTGGAATATCCAAGTTGATGTTGCAAATAAATTCCCCCGGTTAATATTTGTGGAATAATGACAGGACCAACAATGTGATTACCAATTATTCCAGCCCACACATTAATTCTAAACCCATTTTGAAAATGTTTTACCTTGATAGCATGTGGATTTTCATCCGCATAAACATGTTCATTATGAAAATTTGTAATCCCTCTTCTTGTGAAACATGCTTCATTGGTAAACAAAATATTGTTGGCAAAGTTGGGATTTCTTCTCTCTGCCTATGAACAAGCCGACTAAAAACCCGGCGCATTTCAGGATCATTAGGTAAAAGATCTTATGGTATCTGGCATCTTATGGTATGGATATAGCAACTGTTCTTAAAGTACTTTATGAACAATATCTTTGGACACCCCTATTTCCCTACCTAGCCTCCTGGTGCTTATTTCTGGATCTTCTGCAGCACGTTCTAAAATGTCTTACTCGACTTCAGGAACCCTTACAAAACGCTATCTTCCATTATTAATAGCTTTAGGAGTAAATTGGCCGTTTTCCCGCAGGCGTCTTTCAACAGCAGCAAACGTCGGGTGGCGGCTTGGCATACGACGATTTGGAAACCTCTCGGAGTAGACTCTGACACATTCTCGACCATTTCCTTGGCAATACCCAAATACCAATATCATATCGGTATATTTTGCATTAGTGTATTGCACCGCCATGATAATTCACGACAATTAAAGTTTTCTAATAATTAATGCAAGCACATAAAATGATTGAACGTTAGGAACAAAATGTTACAAATTTGACAATAATCTTATGTTGTCAGATGAAATTAATAATAACCAACAATAACAATCGTTTGTGAGGTGTAAGGTCGTGTTGTACATACCTGAAAAATAGCGTGTGAACAAAAAGCAGATGATAAGAAAACTGTTTAGGAGGTTTTTTGTAGTAAATAAGTTGGTTTAATCTAAATTTTAAACTTAAACCTCTTATCTTCCATTGGCGTAGAAATCAAAAACAGAAAAATTTTATAAGACCCAAGTACTACGTGGTAAAAACTACTACGTATTAAGTAATAAAATGCAAATTTCTCGAAAACCGTCAGAGGGATCGAGTCTTTTGAAGAGTACCTTTTTTGTAGCAAATGAGTTGGTTCATCTGAATTTTGTGACCAAACCCCTCTTGTTCCATTGGCATAGAAATCTGAACCAAGCAATTAGTAAAAAACCCAGGTTCTACGTCCATAGACTGATATTTATCAGAATTGTGGCATGGGCTTTTTTGCCCCATAAAGCTATGCCAACGTACCAAATTTCGGCAAAATAGTATGAGCAGTTTTTGAATTAACCCAGAAAAACGATTTAAAAATGTCACTTGAGCGCCGTCTAGCGCCCAAACTAAGCAACTTTGTACTGAGGTAAGTTTACTAAAATCGGCTAATTTTGGTCTGAAGAATATGTGGTATAGTGCAAAGAAATACGTGTAGACAAGACTGTCACCAAATACGATTAATTATTACTTTGAATCGATTCATACTGTGACTTATCCACGGATTTACTTCTTTTTGAATAATTCTGGATGGAATTCCATTCCTACGTTACGTAAATAATAATTTTCTTTCGTTCCGTCTGTCCGATGCGCCCGTTCGTTACGAATAAATGCGCCTTTAAGCGATGTTTTCGGTAAAATTTTTACTTTCTCTGGTTTCGCAAAAAAAATTCGACACCGACAAGTCCTATTTTTACTTACCCGGGGCGATAGCGATGCCGTTGATATCCGGGCCTATATTGTACAGCTCACCGTATTGACCTCCTTGGCTTTTATTCCGCTAAAGCAGCAGTCACGGTCGTTTATTCCATATCGAATTTATATTCAAATTGCTTTCGTTTCCTCTCTGGGTTTAATTTTAAAATTTTAAAATAAATATAGGAAATATGATCATTATTTTTTTGTATTTTTCTGCAGTTTAAGTCTCAGGGTTATTCGAAATATCCAATACAGGTAGATAAATATATATACAGGGTGTTAATGTGATCATGTTACAAACTTTTAAGATAGGTAGAACACAGAAAAAATAAAGTTCATATGAACGTGAGTCCGGAAACGTTTCCTCAGGGAGCTAGAGCCCTTTGAAGATGTCTGTTGGGGAAACGTGGTATCAATACGTGAAAGAGAATAGGTTGGTAAATGATGTGTGCGTGCGATTTCAATCTCTGCTATTTTTGTTTGTAAATTAACGCAGTTATTGCCATTCAATCACGTAGCTAGTAAAAAGCGCGCCTCCGCGGTACTTGTATAACGTCATTGGGACACGAGCTTCCTATTGGGTGAAAAATAGGTTGAGTCGCATCGCGCGCTGGTTGAGAGAGACAAGAAGTACGGCGCAAGGGTGAAGCCAGCAGTCTTTCAAGATGGCTCGGTGAGGCAAGTGCTGTTGCGTGCGCTGCGCGATTTTAAGACCTTTTTGGGGCAATAGAGTCTGTTTCCAAGATATCTTCGTGAAGAAGGTGCTCTTAAGCACTCGGCACGATTTATTTTGGGACATAAATAAAAACTTTTTGTCGACACCTGTGAAATCAAGACTGCGCGATTCGCTTATTTTATTATCATTGTCATACTGTTATGTACGTTCTTAGCCTGCTTTGTTGCTAGAAGATAAAACTGGTCTGCAAAAGCTTTAGAACAGTTGCTTAAGGTTTTGTTATGGACTAAAAATTTGATCATGTCACCGTGCATTTCTCGAATTCTAATTGGCTAAAGTCAGAGCAGAGGTTTCAGTTACATTTATATACTTTAGTGTTTAAAGTACAAAAATTTCAGCAGCCTGAATATCTTCTCGAAAAACTTGTTAGGGGCTCTGACGTTTATGGAAGACGAACGCGTCATAACGATCTTTTTTCTGTCCCCAGACACAGGACAGTCTTGTTTTAGCATCATTTACCTACAATTCCGTGAAATATTTCAATCCCGTTCCAGCTAATGTAAAAAGCTGCTCAACAGTTGATACATTTTAAAGAACAACTTAAAACTTATATTTGATCAATAGAACAAATTTAACTTTTCTTCTTGTATTCTATATCTATCTTTTAACACCAAACCAAGCACAGTGGTCGGCATGATTGACGCTTTGATATATTTTATTTTTATCCTTATTTTAATTTATTTAGTATTTGCTCTATGTTGACACTAATCTCCTTAGAATTCTGTTGAATTTTTTTTTTTTTCTTAAATAAATTATATTTTAAAGGGTCTTTAATAATTTTATGATTGTGTATATTACACATGGGTAAACTTATACACTATTGGACAAAAGTAGAGCAACAAAGTGCTTTTATTTCTTTGAATTTAAAAAATTAATTATATGATTGTGATCCCCAGCTAATTTTAATGAAATATTATCCCCACAATATTAGTAATATTTCACAATATTTTGGTACACTTTAAACAAAATGAAGGTAGAGAAATATTTATAATTATAAAAATCGACGAAATGAAGTGCGACAAAAGTAAAGCAACAAATTGTGTCAACAGTATTTTATTTTACATATTACGATAAAAAACATTAAACACATTTATTAATTACAATAGCTAGAAATATTATGTTAATAGTTAAAAGAATATCCATTATTTTTTATTACTTGCCGACAACGTCGCGGTATTGAGGCAATCAATTTTTAAACAGTATTTTCGGGAAGGTTTGTCCAAACTTCATTGATTTTATTTACCAAGGATCGTTTATTTGGAAATAATTGTGTACGAATTATACGTTCAACTTCTTCCCATAGATGTTCAATGGGGTTAAGGTCTGGGGATTAATCCAATTTAAATGTCGACGTGCAAATTCAAGCCTAGCCACTCTATTTCTTGCCGAAATAAGGGGCTTTTTAGCCGGGCGTCTACTAAATAACTTTGCGTCTACAAACCTTCTTTGAACTGTCCGTGTATTAACCATAACCATTCGGGAATTTCAGCAATAATTCTAGGTGCAGACATCCAAGGATCGTTTTGAGAAATTCTTTTAATGCGTCTGTCTGTCCAAATTGTTGTTTTTCTCGGCCTTCCCGATTTCGGTAGATTCTCTAAATGTCCTCTTTGAATGTTACTTAAAATTATTTTGGATACGCTATATCTTGGTAAAACAAACCGTCTTGAAATTGTGGCTTGTATTGTACCTTCCAAGTGTGCATTCACTATTCTCTGCTTTAATTCTTTTGAAATTGGAATACCTCTTGGCATGATTAATCCAGCACAGAAATATTAATTAATACGACGGTAGACGTCCTGTGCTTTTCTGAACATTGGCTTCGTGACCTTGAACATAAAACAATTACCCTACCAGGATACAGTTCTACTAGTTGTTACTGTAGAGAAACGAGGGACCACGGAGGCGTAGTGATCTATTGTAGGACTGATCTTGATTTTGTTGAGCGAACGGTGAGCGAACCACTGCAGGTTGAGCAAGAGTTCGAATATACCATGGCTGTGAGCGAGGGGTTAAGGATCCTTATTATTTGCGTGTATAGATCCCCTAGCGGTAAGATTGACCCTTTTCTTAACCTCTTTTATGAACTGATATCGACCGTAACCAAACAATTTAAAAAAGTCCATATTATAGTTTGCGGGGATTTTAATATAAACTTTTTCTCAGATACAGGAGCTGCTAATAACTTTCAAAATCTCATTAATATGTTCAACTTTAGTATTATCATTGATAAACCTACCAGAGTAAATCAATATAGTCAGTCTACACTGGATAACTTCTTAATTAGCCCGTCATTGGCGAGCTTTGTTAGTAGCAACCATAATATAGATAACGGATTATCTGACCACAATGCCATAATTATAGTTCTCAATGATTTCCTTTTGAAATCTTCTGCACCTTTATATGAAGAAAAAATAAATTTCAACAAAAAATCTAAAAATAAATTTAAGGGACTCATAGCAAGAGTTGATTGGTCGAGCCTTTATTTGGCGACCAATATTAATGTTGCATTCGATATTTTTTACCAATATTTTAACAGCTGTTATACTGGTGCATTTAAAAAAACACTCACAAACATTTCGAGGGACCCACTTACAGCACGATGGATTACCAAGGGAATTAAAACTGCCTGCAAAAATAAGAGATGCCTTTTGTATTTAAAAAAGTTTTCAACTGATCAGGCTTTTATTACTTATGTAAAAAACTACTGTCAAATTTTAAATAAAGTAATGGCTACAGCCAGACTTACATACGCAACAAATAAAATAGTTCACTCCGATAATAAAATTAGAGCTACTTGGGACATTCTTAACAATAAACTTCAAAACAAAAATAATAAAAGTATAACAAATATTTCAATCAAAAATAAAGACGATAACTTAATCTGCTCACCAGAACTCGTTGCAGATGAATTTCGGAATTACTTTGTTCACATTACAGATACCCTAACACAGAGTCTAAAGAGCAATGAGTCATCTGATTTCTATCTTCATCAAATGGGCCTCAATTTTAAAGACTCTTTCTTTTTTAAACCAGTTACGGAAGGCCATGTCATTTCAATAGTTAAAAAGCTAAAACCTAAAAAGTCTGTTGGTGTCGATGAGGTACCTATTACAATAATAAAGGAAAACATAGAACATCTGCAATCACCACTAACCTTTTTAATAAATCTCTCTATGAGTAGTGGAGTTTTTCCTGATCAGTATAAAACTAGTATTGTGAAGCCTCTTTTTAAGAAGGGTGATGAAACTGTCGTATCAAACTATAGACCCATTTCATTAATACCGGCCATCTCAAAAGTATTAGAATCCACTGTAAATGACCAACTTACTCATTATATGTCGGTCAAAAAGATTCTTACTGATTCCCAGTATGGATTTCGTAAAAATAGAAGTACCACCGAAGCTACATTTAAACTAGTCAATAGCATAAACCAAATCTTAGAAAGTAAAAACATTCCATTGGTAATCCTATGCGATTTGTCTAAGGCTTTTGACTGCGTGGATTTCGATATTTTACTTAATAAACTTTCTTATTATGGCATCAGAGGCTCCGCTAATGACTGGTTCTCCTCGTACCTTAAAAATCGTAAGCTAGTGGTCGAGATCCCAAATGTGCGTGCGAATATCGTGGCCAAACAAATTTCGAATGCGAGTACCCTAGCAAGAGGCGTCCCGCAGGGCTCCATTCTTGCACCAACACTTTTTCTACTTTATATCAATGATCTAGTAGCAAATTTTCCCACAATAAACTTTTCATTGTATGCAGATGATACCAGTCTGCTGATACATTCACCGTCGATCGACGAACTCAAAAACGAAGCCATTGTAAAAATTGAAAAAATCGCTGACTGGTTCACTGCAAATAAACTTATACTAAATTCAGAAAAAACAGTTAACCTCGTAATTCAACCCAATAAAAAAATAGGATTACTAGATCTAAACACAGATAAAGGGCTTATCAACTCAGTCACGCACGCGAAATTTCTCGGAGTATTTATAGATCAAAATTTGGATTGGAAGTCGCATATTGTACATATAAATAAAAAACTGAGCTCTGCTGTTTACGCAATTTCTACTATAAAAAACAATTTTGGATTTAACCTCGCTAGAACGGTGTACTATGCATATTTTTATTCAATTCTGCAGTACGGAATTGAATTTTGGGGTTGTTCCTCAAATGCCGACAACACTTTTCTTATTCAAAAAAGAGCAATTCGTAGTCTCTGTGGTCTGCGCAGGCTGGAGTCTTGTCGTAACTCTTTTAAAGAACAAAACATGTTCACATTGACGAATCTATATATATTTAAAATTTCGTGTTTAATTCATAAGAACAAAAATATGCTAAGGACAGCCTCAGATATACATCTGCATGATACGCGAAGCAGACTTGTGTATCTAAAGCCACATCTTAATTACGAGATAAGTCGAAAGGGCCCTCTGTATGCTGGAGTGAGGATCTTTAACCACTTACCGGGTTACATAACGGAAAACCTCCAATTCTGCAGCTTTCGCAGATCACTTAAGAATCTGCTGATGACACACGTTTTCTATAGTCTGCAGGAATTTTATGAATTTAACTTTCTGCTGTAGTTTGCTCATAATTACTGCGGTGTTTTGTATATATATATTTTTTTTGTTTGGGACTATATCGCTTGGCAATGGTTCATAAGATGTAATGTTTAATGTAATATAGACACATTCCATAGTTTAAATTATAATAACTTATTTAAGGATGAATTATTGTTCTAATCTGAACATTTTTAATATTATTTGCAATATTGTAATATTTAAATACCTGCTTATGTAAAATGTAAAATGTATTAATTTTAATGATGAGGTACTATAATAAATTGTTTTCTTCTTTTCTCCACAGCCTATCTAGGCTTTTCACATTGTATTTACTTGTGAGTTGAGAAATAAATTTTTGAGTTTGAGTTTGAGTTTAATTAAACATAAAATAAACGCTGCAAAAATATTTTAACCTTTATTTTCACGAAAATCTTTCTTTTTTAGGAAAATATTAAAATGTTGCTTTACTTTTGACGCATTACAATACTGTATTTGAAAGTTTACGTCAATATCAGTTCATTTGTTATGATTGTCGGAAAAAACTGTTGCCGCCGATAACAGCAGCCTACTTTGATATTTAAAACACGATGTATGCATTTAATATTATAAAATCGAGATTTCTCTCATTTCTCGAAAGTGTTGCTCTACTTTTGTCCGATAGTGTATATGCTTCCCTGTATTTTCAATTTTCGTATTATTTCTTTACGCTTAATATACTTTTTACACTGAGTGGTTAGATGAGTAGCTCTGCTAGATCTCGCCACTCTTGTCAAATATTTTATTTGTATATTTGTTGAATATTTTAAATAAAGGCTATTCATTATTAGTATTTTTATTAGCTGCTTACAGTATAAGTTAGAAAAACCTCTAAATGACCTAACAGTAAGATTGCAGAACGTTAGAATGAAACTTCTTATTCAGGGTGTTATTTAATGATAGGTCGTAATTTCAAGGGCCCATTCCTGAACCAAATTCAAAATGTAATTAAAGAGAAATCGGTTTTTTATTAATATCTTAAAAATCCTTTTGCCGATTTTGGTAAAGTTTGGCAGTGTTGTTCGTTGTGATAATTATGAGCTCCAGTGGCGTTCGGGGGGGCAGTCTAACGAATAATATTGACTAAAAAATGTTCGCCACTGACTTGCACAATATTTATTAATAGGCCATAAATCTACAAATGAAAGGTAATAACAATTTAACAGAATATTCACAGAAAATCTTGAAATAACCACCTTCCGCTTCCATGCTGGCTTCTGCTCTTCTTCTCATCGAGTCACAAACTCTTTCGAAAATTCCATGAGTGTTACGTATGGTTTCACATCCGTCAATAATTCTATTCCTTAGTCGTTCTACTGTCTCGATTGGTGTAACATGAACTAATGATTTTAGGTGCTCCCACAAATAAAAATCTAGGCTGTTTAAGTCATGCGATCTAGGTGGCCAGAATTGTAGTCCTCCATGACCTATCCAACGATTTTAGTAAGCTCTATTTACATACTTACTAGCCAATATGCTAAAGTGGGCTGGAGCACCATCATGCATCAACCGATGTTGTTGCCGTAACTGAAGAGGAGCATCTTCAAGAAGTAAAGGCAGTTAATTTTGTAGAAAATTACTATGTCTCTGTAATAGCATGAGGATTTTCATAGGCCCAGTTATGATTATAATGGAAATTAAATATTGCTTTTCTGGAAAAATGCACTTCGGCTGTAAACATAATGATGGAATCAAAGTGAGGATTTTCTGCAAGTCTCTGAAGATACCATCTAGAAAATTGCGTGCGCGGTCCAAAATCTCTTGAAAGAAGTGCCCGAAATCTTAGTAAGTTGTAAGGATACAATCAAGATTCTTTTAAAGTTTCCCATACCATTTTATAGCGAATATTTAGTTCAGTGGTTCTGAACGTTTTAGTAATGAGGGACCATTTGACAATATTTTTGTCTTGCCATGGACCACTTACTGTTTGGGGGTAAATACAGTAAATGAAAATTAATAAAGGATTGTTCTATCTATAAATAAAACATGTAAATTTTGGTCAAAGCCAACAATATTTTAATTTTTGACGAAAATTTAACATTACAGAGATAATATATATTTTAATGCGATTTTTGTGATTGCATTCTCTTTACTAACTTCTGAATACTTGGTTCAGTGCTACTCAAAGTCAAACGCATGTCGGCACTAGCATCCAACCGATTTCAGTGCTTGTTTTTAATTATTAGAAGCGCCGAGAACCCCTGCTCGCATAGATATGCCGATGAAAACAAAGTTAGGTAACGTAAAGCAATTTCTCGAATATTTGGAAAAGAAATTGTCTTTTGGCTCCAAAAATCTTCAAGATTAATTCCTGCCTCGAACGTATCTGTCAAGTTACTATTGTGTTACATTTCAATCACTTCTTCTTGAATTCTATCATGCACCTCAGAAACTTTGACAATGAAAGGATTGCGGATCAGTTTCCGAATACCTTCGTCCTCACAGTCAGGAAAATAGCGATTGAATTCACTTTTTAAGTTTATTGAATGGTGTATAATGTTCTTTTGTATTTCCCCTTTATTCTCAGCACACTGTCCGTCAATAATTTGATTCAGCTTATCAAACGCAGAAAAATCTTCTTTTTCGACTTTTTTGATCTATAGCTCGATTTTAGCGATATATGCACTGATTTTATCTTCATATGCAAATATACTGCTCGTGCCTTGCAACTTCAAATTCCCTGAGCCTTGCAGTTGAAGATTCAATTTATTTAGTTGTGTGAAAAAATCAACCAAATAAGCAAAACGTATTTTAAATTGGGAATCGCAGAACTGATCCAGCAACTCTGTGTTCTTATCAGTTAAGAATGTTTGTACTTCCTCTCTCAGTTCGTACAACCTCGACAGCATGTTTCCTTTGGAAAGCCAGCGCACTTCTGTGTGGAAATAGTATATTAAAGTACACGTTTTATAAAGCATTATATTATAGCACGGGTCCATGTTAAAAAACGAGCCGCTTGCGGCGAGTTTTTTAAGGGGACAAGTGCTATAATGGCTTTATAAAACATGTGCTTTATACTAGTTTTTCTATTTTGTCGTTTTTTTTTAATAAATAAACACATATTTAAAAAGAAAACAAACCCTTCAAAATTTATAAATTATTATGTCCAAAATTTATGTTGGTAACACTATTACAATTTTTTTATCAAGCTTGCCATGAAAATAAATAAATTTTAAATTGTGTCAGCCATTTTGCCACAAAAGTTGTGTTTTAAAATTTTATTTATATTAACAAAATATTATGGAGCAAGATAATTTAAGTTTAACTCCCCCTGAGTTAAGGGATATTGCACATAAATGTATAAATCAACTTTTGCCAGAAAAATCCCGAAAATTATATGAAAAGGACTATGAGACCTTCACAAGTTGGTGCAATACAAAGGGCGTGTGTAAGATTTCAGAAAATGTTTTACTAGCCTATTTTGAGGAAGAAAGTAAAACCAAAATGTCATCCACCCTGTGGTCCTTATACTCAAAATTAAGAGCTTGCATTAATATTGACAAGAACATAGATATAAAGGATTATGCTAGACTGCAAGCATTGTTAAAAAGAAAATCTGTGGGCTACAAACCCAAAAAGTCTCTTGTTTTAGACTTAGACGATATTAATAAGTTTATAAATGGGGCTGATAATAGCAGTTATTTAGGATTAAAAGTAAGTAGTATTTACATATCTATATGCATTTTGTTTTGTACAATTTCACAGGTTTTATAAAAAAAATTTTTTTACAATAAAGTTGGAGAACGACCATTTTTAAATTACACCAATTTCTATTCTATCGTATGAACAGTAGGTAGACAGCTATCGAGATACAATAGTAGTAACTATGTAAATTCTAGGTTGCTTTAATTATGGGGTACAATGGAGCATGCCGGAGAGAAGAACTGACCAATATGGATGTAAAAGACATTCACTTTAAGGTTGCTTCCATTACAGTACACATTCCCAAAACTAAAACACATGTAACAAGAACGTTTCTTATAATTGATCAATCATGGATTAATTTGATTAGACAATATTTTGATTTACATCCTAAGAATGTTACAACATCAAGATTTTTTCTTACGTATAGGAATGGGCATTGCATAAACTCACCTGTAGGTCTAAATACAATGGGAAAAGCTCCTAGCCTTATTGCAAAATACCTGTGCAAACCAAATCCAGAATGTTTTACTGGCCACTGCTTTAGACGGTCTAGTGTCACCGAGCTGGCCAACAAGGGAAGCGATTTGGTTACCATTAAAAGGCACGGGGGATGGAAGTCTTCAGCCGTGGCTGAAGGCTATATTGAAGATTCTCTAAAAGCGAAAATGGATGTAGCGCAGAGCCTCTCTTCTAGTTTAACACCTTCATTAATAGATAATATTGATAATACTGCTACACCCTTACCTGGATCATCAAGATCGACAATAATTGAAGGAGTAGAAACTGCTTTTCAACCAAGTCTAATTAAAAATGGATTGGATTCTGGGGTCAGTTATCACAAAGTTTCGCATACTATGAATACTCAAACTATGCCTGAATTTAAGGTTAACGCGTCCGACACGAGTACAGTGACATTAAATGTTTATAATAACTGCACTGTAAACAATGCCTAATTAGCATTATAATATAGCTGGAATTTGTATTTTTAAGATTTAATTGATATTTTTTGCAAAATAGTTCTCCTGTTAATAAAGTTAATATTTAATATGTTTTTTAATATTTTATGAACCAAAACAACACGTCAATCACGTCATACAGATTTGTAGATCTAGGCAACCAAACATACATACGTGGTTTTGTGTAGTATTTCGCACATTTGGACTAAAAAATATTAGTTATCTAGAATGCTATGCCGAACGGTGAAAAAAAAACATGTCAGTAGGGCCAACCTTTAAATAATAAAATTCGGAGTTCGAAATGGATATATTTCGAACTCGCTAGCGCGTTCGAAATATCTATTTTTCGAGACAAAATTAGAAAAAGCAGAGTTTCGTGTTCAGAGTTCATATCAGAGCGCAATTTCTTGAAGAGACGAGTGTTAAGTGCACTCTTTTTAATGAAGTTACCTACTTTTATAGCTGTTGTCATCGTAATAGCCAAGCATTCGGGAAGCGTTTTGGCAGCCAATGCTTGACGATGAATTACGCAGTGCATCGTAATTGCACATGAATTTTTAGTTTTTATCGACGCTGCAAGACCAGAGCGGGAACCAAGCATACCAGGAGCACCATCCGTACAAAACCCCGCAAGCTTTTGCCACATAAGTCCGTGGTTTTCGAAATATTGACTTATTACATCCATAACATCTGCACCTTTCGACGTCGTTTCCAGTTCTTGAGAAAAAAGTAACTCCTCTTCAAACTTTTGATTGTCATTCAAAAATCGAATAAATACAAGTAATTGACAACATTGTGAAACGTCGGTAGATTCATCACATTGTAGCGCAAAATAAGGACTACATTTTATCTTGTCAATAACTTGTTCTTCAATATCATTTGACATTTTTTGAATACGCGACTTCAATGTGTCGTTTAAAAGTGGTATTTCACGAATTTTCCTTTGAGCTTCCTGCCCTAAAAGCTCTTATTCAGCTTTAAGCATACAATGCTTTATTAGAGATTCACCGATTGTGTGTGCTTTTTTGGATTTGGCAATCAATTTTGAAATTTCAAACGATGCAGATAATGTTTTTTCAGAAGCTGCATAACTTGTTCCACTAGGTCAGAGTTTCATTTTTTTTAGATTTATCAGTTTGCCTTCGAAGAATTCTCGTGGACGGTCACAGTAATTCGGATGCACGGTTTTTAAATGACGTCCCAACTTTGCCGGCTTTAAAGCATCATTGGCAAAAACAGTTGTGCACATTACACATTGAGGTCTAATCTCCCCATTTACTTCTATTGAAGTAAAGCCCAGTTTAATATAATCGCCGTCATACTTTCGTTTCGGTGGCATTTTTCTAAAAACAAAATAATTATATTATTCCCAGCTACTTAGTAACCTATGCACATTAATAATTATTAAGAGTTACAGAAAAAAACCCGGATAAAACATATCTAGGTTGAATGAAAAATCTCTGGAACTGGGGTGCAAAGTATTTAAAATCGCATTTAAAATTAAACCTATAGCAGATTCAATATTGTATATAACTGTTACGTTCGTAATAGCTATTTTCCTAACAAGTGCAGAAAATCGATTTTTCCGCACGCAAATGCCGTTGACAGCACGACGCGTAGCGGAGTGGTGTCAAGCATTTAAGTGCGGAAAAATAGGTTTCTGCACGTGTTAGGAACAATAGTTTTTCTACTAGCGTGAGGAAACAAATTGAAAATAATTTAAAAAACGGAGTTTTTTTTTAAATTTTTATTACAATGAACAAAATTTTACAATATTAATTCGTTCATCTCTTCATCGGAAAAAATATAACAGTGCGGAAAAATCTTTGCCGCACGGTGCGGAAAAGTGGATTTTCCGCACTAAAACATGTGCGGAAAATGCGTTTTTCCGCACGCTAGTAGAAAAAATATTAAATGCGATGTAGTTAGTATTTACAGATTACAGTACCTACTACTACTACGACTACTACTAAATTAAAGTGTAACAGAAACAAAACAAACAATGTTTAGTTTACTTACGTGCTAAAATCTACAGCAGTTGTTTACTATTTACTTAATCTGCTATAAAGACCATCGAAGACCAACGATACTGCTGTCAAGTAAAGTAAGCACTCAAAACAAAACAACGAACGTACGTAGGTAGTTGGACAATACAATAATTACTACGCGAACGAATTTCTTTCGTACTACTTGCTGGATTCTCTTCGATCGCATGTAGGACAGCCTCCTCAACTGCCGAAGTTTGAATTTACGAGGTCTTCCCCCGGAGGTATTACGTTTGAAACTGCCAGATCCAGTCGGACGACGATGAATGTTTATGAATATTTTTCTGCCTGGAAAGACACGATCAGGATACCTTTCTTGATAGGGTCGCCGGGCCTCCGCGGAATTACCATTGGCAAAACCATAAAGGAAAAGCATTTGTGTCATCTTCAAATTAGAATAATTATTTACAATTTTTTTAAAAGGACAATCCACCTTTTGAACACAGAAAATTTCCTAGGAACGATTAAAATTAACATGATTTTATTTTATCAAACTTTGACATGCAATGAAGTGGATTTTATGTCTTTTCTCCAAAAAAGAAGTAAGATACGAAAAAAGAGACAAAAAAGTTGTATTTTTAGCTGCCTAACCCGAAAACAATATAAAATTTTTAAACAAGTCAATGGCGTACATTTTTTTGTCCATATTTTTCGTGAGACTGATCCCCGGGACGCCACTGGAACTCATAATTATCATCTAGTTAGTGCTAACTGAGCGTCTTATCACAACGAACGACACTGCCGAGTTTCACCAAATCGGCAAAAGGATCTTTGAGATATTTTTTTTTTAACTTTGAGACCCTGTATCTTGAAAATGTGACTTTTTAAGACACATGTTTATATGAACTTTTCTACTTGACTTTGGTTCAGAAATGTGCCCTTAGAGTTACGGCCTATCATTAAAAAATACCCTGTATACTTCAAATCGATACATCTATAATGAAGCTGAAACAGTATTTTTAGACCAGGGGTGGCCGAGCACAGGAATATCTTTGATAAGAATATCTTACCATACACTGATAAAATTAATTATTTGAATTTAAAAAATTTTCCATTGACTCAAGTAAATATTTGTTTCCTATTAGCCAAACAAATATGTATTTGAAAAATACCAAGGGATTATTTGCCTCAATTACTGTTATCTGATTTGATACAAATTACTTTTTATTTGAAATTAATCACTAAATGCAAGGTTCATGCAAATATTTATTTCCTAAATACTAACCTAACCTAAATAAGCCGCTTCAATGACTTAAAGTAAATAGGTTAAAAGTTCTCTCAGCCTATAATGTTTCGAGGGTATCATCTAGTGTTAACTATAGTGTTTACCCCTTGTGCGACTCGCAAATTCAGTGCAGTTTAGTGCCCCCCTCTGAACATTTTAACCCCAATTTTATAATTCATTGACAGATGTCTGGTGTCAGTCATTCTTCGGATACTCTGAGCGTCTAGTGACCACAACTTTTAAACTTTGTTCTATTGAATATTGACATACTCTCATCGATTTTTTAAATCCAATATCGAGTTTAGGTAAACCTCATTTTCTAACAGCTGACATCCAAGTGATGTCATATCCGCTTTACCTACTCTCTTTCACTCTGAGACACGTGTGTGTAAAGTGAACATGGTGGTGATTTAGCACTATTTCTGTATTTTATAAAAAATAAAAAGTTCTTTTTTCATAAAAAAATTTTCAAAACATTTAATTAATGATTTCATAATTTATATATTACCATGGGCATAGCCCCTCTGGTATAAAAAAAAAAAAAAAATTTCAATTTTTTTAAAATTAACACGGAGCATGCCTCCAAAAAATTTTATTTTAAATTTCTTTCTTCACAACTACAATGTTTTCTATAAAATCATCATCAAAAATAAAATGCACCTTTTTAAAATAATATATTTGCTATTCAATTCTTATATTTTCAGAAAAATTTTCATTCTATAAATATACAAATTATAATTTTTCACATGTCCACCCAATTTCTGAGGTTCCTACTCAATTTTGGCTGTACTCATTAATTTGAGGCAACCATTTAAAGTTTTTATAGTCAACTCGATTATAGGTAAGTCAATGTTCACCATATGATTCTAACTAGTTTTATAAAGATGAAATTCCTTCTAGTATCCCCTGAAGATGGACGTCTAGACGCCCGAAACATGTAGGGAGCAATAATTTTACTATTATTAAATTTGTGGAGGAAGACATTGTCGTTTTATTTACAAAGTATGTATTTGTTTTACTTTTGTTTTACATGTATTTGCCGTAACAACAACGTTATTTAAATAAACAATTTAAGTGATTGGATTTAAATAAACCGGTAATTTCCATCAAAGTCGTTGTTTTTTTATTTAAGTACATAATTGTTTAACTTGTCTTTTATATTTATTTAGACCAAGTATAATTTTATTTCGTTTAAATACCTTTTTAAAATTTTAAGTAGATCAGAAAGTTCATTCAAATCAGTTCTTATTTTTATCTAAGTACGTGTTTATACAGACGTCACATAAAAATAAGAAATAAGCAGATCAAATCCCCTATTACTATTGAATATGGTTTAATCTTTACCTATACCATATTAATCACAAACCTTATCAAATTGTTTATAGTGTTCAAATAATAAGGCAAACCAACAGAAAAAACACATTTTTGCCGAAAACAAAGGTTATGACAAATTACGCGCACGCGCACAACGATTTTCACATAAAAATAACATAAAAGTTAAAAGATAACCATCTCTTATTTTATTTCTTATTTTTATGTTAAGTATGTTATTTGGTTCTATAAACGTCTTATGGCAGATCTGTAGATTCAACTCTTATTTTATGTCATGTTATTTTGCTGTATAAACCCACCATTAATTGTTGTCTCCCTTAAAATATACGTCAATAAAACATTATACAGGGTGAGGATTTTAAAGTGTTACAACGCAATATCTGAAAAACGGCTATAAATATTTTAGTCAAATTTTGGGACGTGGATAGGGAGGTTGGGGGACAAATTTTAAAATATTTTTGATATTTACCCCCCCTCCAGATTTGATGTGGCTAGTGACAAATTTGAAATGTCAAATGGAAAGGTATTTTTTTTTTTTGATAATTCGATTCCTCGTCAATAACTACGTAAGTGAGCAGAAAATTGTTACATTTGCTCTACTAGTTGCTTAGTTACGAATTTTTCAATAAATAAAATAGGAATACTTAAAACTACACATTTTAAATCATGACACCTACGATTATTGTTTATCCAAACCTTTAATTATGTTGTATCCTAGGAAACCACTTTTGACTTTGACAAGTAGTGATAATCTGATAAAGTTCATTATTCAGTGCAATTATGGAACAATCTTATGACATTGAAATAGACATGTTGTTAATTCTGGGAGAATGTAGAAAAAACTACCGGGAAGCGGCGCAATTGTGGACTGTTAGGTTTCCCGCCATTCAAAAATCTCATATGGCATTTAAGCGATTAGAAGATCGAGGCCGCAGCACGGGAATCCTAAAAAATAAGAACAGAGTTAGAAGACAAACAAAAACTAATGACGATATGGCCGTTGGAGTGTTGGGTGTAATAGCTGTAAATCCTCATGTTGGTTCAAGGGAACTTGCTCGTGATTCAGGAATGTGCCAAAAATCGGTACTGGCTATTTTACACAAGCACAATTTTCACCCTTACCACATAACTATTCATCAGGAATTGTATGGCCAAGACTTTCAAAATAGGATTACATTTTGTACGTGGTTACAAACTTTAATTCACGAAAACAATGCATTTTTAAGAAAGATAGTATTTTCTGACGAAGCTACATTTACCAATTGTGGTCAGGTAATTATTTAAATCAATATGGATTAATGTAACTTTTAATAATCAAAAATATGTAATCCACTACTTGATGGGTGTACATAAATAAATACATATCTAAACACCCGTTAACGGGTGTTTAGAGAATATTCACATACATTTAGATTTATTTTTAATTTTATACTGATTCAATCAATTTTGCTTTTCTTAATTTAAGGTCAACCGGCACAATTTACACTATTGGGCACCTCAAAATCCTCACTGGATGAGATTTCTGCCAAACCAACATCCTTGGTCGGTTAATACCTGGTGTGGCATAGTCGGAGATAGAGTCATTGGACCACATTTTTTTGACCGTCACCTAAATGGAGAAATGTATAATAATTTTTTACAAACCGATTTGCCACAACTTCTGAATAATAATGGAAATCAACAAGAACTATGGTTTCAGCAAGATGGTGCTCCGCCACATTTTGCCCGACAAGCTCGAGATACACTAAATGAAATGTTTGGAAACAGATGGATTGGTCGTGGTGGTCCTGTAAATTGGCCTGCAAGGTCACCAGATTTAACCCCATTAGATTTTTTCTTGTGGGGATTTATAAAAGAGAAAGTTATGGCTACACCACCGACCACACCAGAAAACATGAAAGATCGTATTCAACAAGCATGTAATTTAGTAACGCCTCAAATGTTAACTCGCGTGCGCAACTCATGTCAAAAAAGAATTGCAAAATGTTTAGAAATGGATAAGGGTCATTTCGAACACCTTTTGAAGCATGATCGTCGTTAGATTTTTTAAGGAATTATCATTTTTAAGTATTCCTATTTTATTTATTGAAAAATTCGTAACTAAGCAACTAGTAGAGCAAATGTAACAAATTTCTGCTCACTTACGTAGTTATTGACGAGGAATCGAATTTAAAAAAAAAAAAAATACCTTTCCATTTGACATTTCAAATTTGTCACTAGCCACATCAAATCTGGAGGGGGGGTAAATATCAAAAATATTTTAAAATTTGTCCCCCAACCTCCCTATCCACGTCCCAAAATTTGACTAAAATATTTATAGCCGTTTTTCAGATATTGCGTTGTAACACTTTAAAATCCTCACCCTGTAGAGAAGTTAATAACTTTGAAAAAAATTAAATATAGTCAACTTTGCAAATATTACGTACAATAATTATTAATATTATATCTTTTACTTTACTTTCAGGCGTAACTAAAATATTTAAATATAGTTTCCTACCTTGAAAAGTATCTAACAGGTGGGATATACCCCTCGATATACCCCAATCCTCTAAATAATTATTCATATTACGTTTATCCCCCATATCTTATTTTTAATTTGCTGGAACCACTAACTTCTGTGCCACTAACAAAGAAGATTTCACTCTCATTCATAAATTTCTACAAGACAAGATCGAACACCAATAACCAAAAACGCGATGATGATTTATCAGGCCACTTTTGTATAACCAATCAAATTACTCAAACCCCCATAAAATGTTCGGCATTAAATGATTTGAATTAGGGTTAAAGGTATTTAGTTCTTAACTTGCAATGTACTTCGATTAAATAATTAGTTATTTTAATATTTGATTGTTTTGTATTAAGGATTTAATGTAAATATATAATTATTTAGTTTAAATGACCTAGACATTTAAATAGTTCTCTATTGGGTGATTTAACTAGCGATTAACGGAATTTAGTTCCTAAATGAAAATTAGTTTGATTAAATAATTAGTTATTTAGATTTTGTTATTTTAGTTGTTTTTTGGTAAGATATTTGTTTGAAAGGTTCCATGATTTGACACAAATCCATCAACAGTCAAATAATTTTACAAATAAAACGAAATACTCTCATTTATTTCGGTTAAATAAAACTTAGTTAATTAAAATCACATTTATTTATTACCAATAATTATTCACCAAAAAAATCAAATTATTTAAATAAGGGAGCCCAGTTTTATCAGTGTACTATAAAATAATATAGGGACAAAATTGCAATTTTTGAAAATATGCTAGCGTACAATGATCGACCAGTTATTCCTGTAAATTTAAGAAGGACATTTTTTATACATAACAAATAATTTAGTGGGCCGGAATAACTACACAAATACGTGATTTCGTAGAAAATTGCGAAGCCTCTATAAAGGATAAGCCTCTTATTATTGAAACGCTTTTAAATTTAGAGACCACTAGTTTACCTTGGTGGATGATTGTATCCGATCTTTTTAAACTAAAAAACAAAGTGTATATGGTTGTGCAATAATATTTTAACTTGTATTTGGAAATAGTTTAACTACGAAATACAAGAAGCGAAACTATTGTGAAAGAATTAAAAAAAATATTTTGTCAATTTGCTATTCCAAAGATTTTAAGAGCTGATAATGGCTCACAATATAATTTTATTGCTATAATTTTAAAGATTTTACAAGCGTCTATAGTATTGAATGGCGTTCAAGCAGCGAAATACCCCTCTGACTTGTGATTAGTTTAGGTGGTAGCAAGTCCTAGCCAACTTCTGATGGGTAGAAATTTAAGAGAATAAATGGAAGTTCCAAAAATGTTTTTAAAACCGCATATGCAATACTTACTTGAAATGAAAGAAAAGCGAAGAAAGAAATACAAGAATATTAGAACGATGTTTGGATAATAAACGAGCATAAAAGGAGAGTTGAAAGCAAAGTAGCTTTCCGATCGTACAATGGTATAATACAGAAGGGAAATGTTGCGAAGGAATAAACTACATTTAAATCGTTTGCTATAGTATACAGGGTATTCCATACTCGATGGTACGTTAGAAGCATCTGGAGAACGAAAAGAAAAGTAATTTTGAAATTTTCACTATGGCCATAGGAGGCTGCACTCTAGCTTTTAAAAATAATTTCGCGGTTGCAGTGGTGCAAGATCTATTGATAACTGACATCAACTTTGGAATTTTAAAAGGGCCATTTTATGAATAATTACTATTCATATTCGCGAACTAGACATTAAAGATCCAAATCGATAAGTGTGCCATGATCAAAACAAATTAATTTTCATAATAAATTGTGGTTCTGAAAAGAACCGATTTTGTCAGTAAATTAAAACTTTTGGAATTCTCACCTAATACGTCAGATGTTTAAAGTGCTGACCATTTTCATTTAAGCAATCGGTAATACATGTCATCACATGACCGGTAGTAGCTCTTTGAATTTCTAATGGATCAGTCCTTCAAAAGCGCGCCTTACCCGATTTTCTAGATCTTCTTTTGAATTTACTGGTGTTTTATAAACCATCTTTCCAGGCAGCAGAAAGACGTCGTACCGACATCTTAGTAACGTCAGGACCAACTAAAATAACGTCTATAATGACATTGCATGACGTCCTTCTTACGAGAGAAAGTCTCGTCGAGTGACGTTATTAATTACGTATAATTACGTCATCATTGATAATAAACTGAACCTAACATTGACGTCCTAATTGCGAATTATGACGTAAATTGGACGTTGCATGATCATACTTTTATAAGGAAAGCTTCCATAATTTTGTGTTGTCGGCTTAACGGAACGTGTATTTTATTTAAATTGGCAGTTTAGAAGTTCACAACGTTGCCTAATTTTGTTTCGAAATCGACGATACAATACGTTGGTTAACGTCAGTACCCATACGTTACTTTAATCTCGTTATATACCGTTATTTTACGTCATGGTTTGGTACATAGAACTTTTCGAACTTGATAGGTTGGAAATCGGCGATACAGTACGTCAATTAACGCCCTTTTACGACGTAATTATTTATTACGTTATGCGACGTAACAAAATGACGTTATAATACGTTATATTTTAGCCCCTCGACGTAAATCACGTCAATATGACGTTATATTGACGTAATATGACATCATCTGCCTGGGTTGGAGCCTGTACATTTCCGAAATTTAAAAAATTACCTTCAAATCTGAGAAATTTCCGTGGGTTCATTGGCGGCAAATTCGGAAAAACAGCGTTAAATCTTCTGCAGGTTCTTGAAACAATTCTTTGACACTCGTCATGAATATAAAACAAATTTAAAATATCCGCATTTGAATAACTATTATTCTGCATTTTTGCTATTTTAATCTGACATAAGCAAACTCAAACTAAAAAGTGAGACATGTCATGTCACCATCATTATGGATTGCAGTTGTTACATCATGGCATACTTATCGATTTAGATCTTTAATGTCTAGTTCTCGAATATGAATAGTAATTATTCATAAAATGGCCTATAAATCGAAAGCGGTTCAAAATAGGTAGAGGAACACTCTATATGAAAAAAATTCAATTGGTCCACTCTATTAAACACTTCAATAATATACAGGGTGTTCCATTTAAAAAAAAGTGACTTTTGATCAAATTTATAAAATCTGAATTGCAATTAATTTTTAGGACACTCTGTATAGAGGTCGGCGATCCTATGTTGCCAAAACTAAAGTACCACATGTTGACTAAATGATGTTAAAATGTTACATTGATTTGACATCTGGAGACGAAGATATTGAAATTTTAATTCACATAGTTTCGGTAAATAAAAGACACAAAATAATTAATATTTAAGAAACGGCAAGAGAAATAGAAAAATATCCTATACAAAAAAAACCTACATTGCTTTGTAGAATCTAAAAATAAAATAAACTACAGGGTGTCCCATTTAAAATTCCAAAGTTGATGTCAGTTACCAATAGATCTGGCACCACTGCAACCGCGAAATTATTTTTAAAAGCTAGAGCGCAGTCCTTTGGCCGTAGTGAAAATTTCAAAGTTATTTTTCTTTTCGTTCTCCAGATATTGAATTTTGTATTATGTTTATGTAGAGAGAGGGGGATGTACTGGCACCAGATAGTTGGCAACATGTCATGAATGAGTAATTGATTGGTAGTAGAGAGTTAGAGAAGCTGTAGATTGTCTTCTTATAGTGGACAATGAATTCTCCAATAATTTATGGGTCCACCAAACAGATTTTAATTTTTTTTTAGTACCATTGAAACAAATTTTGATTTTATAACTAAAAGTAATAGACTATGTGTTGTATAACCTAAGTTAGTGCTAAATAAAACTAAAAACATTGAAGGAATACTGATCTTGTTGAACGTCCATTATTTTTATTCAGTATTATATCAGTAATTTTAGTCTAACCGTTTTCAAATAAACTCTGCTATATAAATTTAAGTATGAAAGCGGAAATTGTATACTCAGCTATTTCAATAAAGCAGAAATCAGCTCTCTCGACTAGACTATTTTAGTAAGTAAACATAAAACAACTGGAAGGGTTCAAAATAAGCCACGTTCCAGTTAGTTTAACAGTCCAACAAAAATAGAGCACGATAAAAATTTTATTTTCAAATAAATCAAGGAAAATCCTCAAGTAATGGAGAAACTGGAGTCTGGAACTGGACAACAAATTAACTCAGAACCGATTAGATTTCACATAAAAGACACACAAGACAAATGACATTATAAGGTAGAGAGCTTACAAAAAACGCGGATCAACCAATTTCTCCTTCTATGCCTTCCAGTTGGATGCAGATTTCTTAGATTTATTCGTCGCCTTGAATTTCTTTACATCGAATTCGTACTATCGGAGTCAGTAAATAAAATTCATCAGGATTTTCTAATTTTCATACAATGGGATTCCGGCCAATCTGGTTGTATTGACGTATATGTTAACGTACAAAAAAATTCAACAATATTTCGTATTTCAGCATCCTTAAAACTTTGTGAAATTTAAAACCAGTGGCTTAGATCAAAAGTGCAATCAATTTGCCAAACTGTCAAGATTTAAACGTTTCTGTAAGATAACCAAAATTGACCGGTCGTTAAAAATAGCAGTTTGACTAGGTGACACTGCAAAAGCGATTCGATAAAACCTTTATTTTTCTTTGGCCTTTATGGCATTTGTTGTATTGCTATGTATGTCTTCATTATTTTTTTGTTTATTTTTATCAATCTTTAGTCACAAATACTTCGTTAAATTAAAAAGTAACGATAATAAAAAACTGAAGTCTTCCTCTACAAAATTTATTAGATTTTTTTCTGTTTTTTCCCTTATGTTTCGAACGCTTAAGCATTCATCATCACAGGATACCAAATTCGAGTTGATTGAAACATTGTAGTTGTTTCAAATTACTGAGTTGGTATAACTATGTGTATTTCCCGAAAAAGTGTGAAATTCCGAAATTTAAAGAAAAATGAAGTTATTAGACCGGTGTCATCGTATGGGAAGAAGTTTTTTTATATAAAATTATACAAAAGAAACATTGTATTTAAGAAGTTTAGGAAGTTATGTTATTCACATATTATTTATTAAAATTAATTAATTTTGTGTTGTATGAATTTGAATTTAATTTATCATTTATATTATTTTTAATTTTTTTTTTATAATTTAGATGTTGATAGATGGGTTTATGTCCAATGGCAGTAAATATATTTATTTATTTATTTATCAATTACGTATTATAATATTACATTCACTACACTGCATAGTGCCAAATATGAGGTGGTAAAAAAGAATTTAAATCGCATGTGTGCACTATGGACTAAAGTCTATGTGTGAACACTGTCACTGAATTACACCACGTCAATACCTAATACTTATGTAAAATCCATTATCTTTAACCCATTATTTAATAGTATACCTACCCATTGTTACAATTCATAGAAACGTAACAGCATTTTTAATTATTTGATTATTATTCATAATCCATATATTAAGGTCCATTTTTATGTGCTAAATTTTTTTTCTTTTAAAATGCTCTGGTAATAAGTTCAAAATTTCGGGAGCCACATAAGAAATAAATCGTTGTGCGGCAGTAAAGTGTATAATCGGCACAGTTAAATTACGATTTGCATTTGCTCTTGTCAAGGTATCATGACTAATGTAATTGTAAAAGATATTTGTAGTAAGCGAAAATCTAAGCACATCTTTTATAAATATTTGAATAATTGTGAAAACACCAGGCTGTTGAAATAAAAGTTCAGAGGAAAAACATCTGGATTTAAACTGAATTATTTTTAATATATATTTTTGGGCAATAGTGATATTGACAGCTTTTTTATGAAGCCAAAATAGAAAAAAAGAGTTAATCGATTATAATTAATCCAAATTTTGACATAGGTAGCAGCTCTCTCAAAATCATTGCGCCATGCTAACCCCTTAATTAGAAGAACTGTGTCGTTGGCAAAACAAACAGTTCTTACATTAGGTATTGCACTCACCAGACTGTTGATATAAATAGAGAATAGAATCGAGCCAAGTAGTGTAGCCTGAGGAACACCAAACTAAACCACTTTATCTATTACTTAAATATGACTTAAACAGTTTAAGAACTTTACCCCTTATTCCTAATAATTTCAATTTGTTTAGTAATGTGTGATGATCAACTGTATCAAAGGCTTCAGATAAGTCTATGAAAATTTCCAGAAGTTTATTATTAAAACAATTTACAATATAATTAGTGACTTCGTATCGGTACCCATTTCCTGCCTAAATCCATATTGCGAAGCAGACATTAGCCCATTTATATGCAGAAAGCTACACAGTCTCCTTTTTATACATTTTTCTGTGAAAATCAGTCATTATGGTTGAAAAATGAGTTTTTAAAAAACTAGGAAAGTTGAACGTCGAACCGTTAGCACGTGCACTTTAAAAGTGAAGTTCATATGTAAAGGATGTGACGCGTCACGTCAAAAATAATATAAATTTAATCCGTAGTAAGTAATTCATTCTAACAAATGTAAGTAACATACTGTATACTGTGGCGGCTAATGGGTTGATTTTTGGAGACCACGCCCAAATTTCCTTTTGTCGAGTATTCTAATATTTGCATTGAATAAATGTATGATAAATTATTTAATTTCACGTCCATTATTTTTATGTCTATGCAAAGAGGTAGGTTTGAGAAAATTTATTTATTTATCCATTACGTATTACAATATCACATTCACTACACTACATGGTACCAATTATGAGGTAGTAAGAAATACTTTAAATCCTATGTGTGCACACAGTCACTGAATTACACCACGTCCATACCTAATACTTATGTAAAATCCATCATCCTAAATTTATTATTTAATAGTATACCCATTCTTACAATTCTTACAATCTTTACAATTCATAGAAAGGTAACAGCATTTTTATTTATTTGAGTGTTATTCATAATCCATTATTAAGGTTCCTTTTTATGTGTTGAAATTTTTTTCTTTTAAAATGCTCTGGTAATAAGTTTAAAATTTTAGGAGCCACATATAAGAGATAAATCGTTGTGCGGCAGTAAAGTGTATAATCGGCACAGTTAAGTTACAATTTGCATTTGCTCTTGTCAAGATATTATGATTAATGTAATTATTGTAAAAGATATTTGTAGTAAGCGAAAATCTAAGCACATTTTTTATATATATATATCTGGATAATTGTGAAGACACCAGATTGTTGAAATAAAAGTTTAGAGGAAAAACATCTGGATTTAAACTGAATTATTTTTAATATATATTTTTGGGCAACAGTGATATTGCTCAAGATATTGTTATGAGCAGAGCCCAACAGATTATTCCATAACTGAGACAAGATTCAGCTAAGGATTTATAGACATTAATTATAACTGCTCTGTTTAGAATGTTCCGCAATTGGTAAAATATATATACAAGCTTTTTTAATTTATCCTTTACATATTCTGCGTGAGCAGACTATTTCAAAGACTGATCAAAATAAATACCTAAATATTTCATACATTCCACTGATCTAACTATATCATTACATGAACATTTCCCAGAGAAGTCACAATTATTTATAGAGTTATTTGCTGTTACCATGAAAAAAATTTGGAGTTGTTCAAACCTGCAAATTAATTCTATGGCGAATTTAGATGTTGGAAATAGAGAATAAAATTCAGATGTTTTTTGCAGATTTTTTTAGAATTTTATTTTCTATCGAGTACTTACCTATAATTATTGTGACAAACTTGACGGTTGTTCCTGATTAATCGTATTATGAGAAGAAGTTTTAACGCGCTTTAGACTCGAAAATCCTCGCTCATTTGACACAGATGTGGATGCCAATTGAGTCGAATAGGTAAGTGCTTTGTTTACCAAATAAAATAAATAAAATTATTATATAATATAATAAAAAAATAATATAATAAAAATAAAGTTTTAATTGACACGCACTACAGATTTTGATTTTGAATCTGAAAATAAAATGTATATTTTGATATAATTTTTCTGAAAATTACCTATTACTCCCCTTGGCTTTCTCCCGTGTTAATTAAATTCAATATTTTAGGGGTCGGCCGACCATTGTTTTTTTAATTCAATTTGTTTAACCAATGACGAATACACATTTTAAACTTACAATATATTAAATAAGATGTATGTCCATAATGTCCAAACAGGATAGTTTATTTAAATTTTAAAACACTTACCTTAGGTCCTTATTTTAAAACCCAGACCAAAGCTTTATTTTTCAACAGATAACACCTACTCTCACTTATTTTATACTAATTTAGTATTTTTTGTTTAAGAATAATCAAAAAAATTTTAAAAACAACAGGTCGATATACAATATCTTTTCTGTCGGTCACAAAACAAATAAGAGCTGTCGATAATGAGTATTAGACATAACCATAACCTCACTTTAAATTTAGTGGCAGGTACATAATTGCCGACCCTGGGTTTTAACTTCGATACATGGTGTATGTTTGGTTGCCTTTTTTCAAGCCTGAAATTCTTATTCTTCGTTACCGATATTCTTACGACAGGGTAGGCCGATCCCAGCTTGGGTTATTTGAAAAGTAAAACAATTTATTTTATGGCGGCTGTAGTTTGCGAGTAAGACTGTGACGTCCGGGGTTACAAGGGCGATTTAAAAAGTGGAGCGGATATTCGCTTTCAGTTTAAGTCATTAATGTTGAATTGATTTTGATAAATAACATAATATACTGTCTATTTCATACTGGGTCGGCACTGTCGACCCTGCTAACCATGAAAAGTCGCCCATGGTCTACGTCCTAACCTTGTTAACTACCATGTTTTTTTTGTATAATTTTATAAAAAAACTTCTTCTCATAAGAGGACACAAGTCCTGCTTTAACAAGTTCATTTTTCTTTAAATTTCAGAATTCCTTACTTCTTCGTGAAATGCACATAGTTATACTAGGATTGCCAACCATCCTGTTTTCCCAGGACACGTCCTGGTTTTTAAGGTGTCTTGGGTATTCTTTAAGCAGTTTCCTGGGTTTTTTAAGGCGTCCTGTTTTTTACCAATGCTGCCGGTTATTTCCATCGAAGTAGTTGCATTAATCAAGACTATCTATAATATAGTAACGAAATGTGAAAAAATTTATAATTATTTATTAACTCAACCACATATATTGAGGGAAATCGGTGGAGTAGAAGAATAAATAGAAGTAAGTTTGATTTATTTCGTCCTTTTATATAATTTTTGCAGTTTCAACCTCTGGTATGTTGCTTTTTTATGGTATTTTAATTAGTTATAAGTTTACGTTAGTTCAGTAGAAGTATAGTTGACTTTCATTGGCCCTGTTTACATTGCGTATTTCCATCTATTCCTATTGCACTGTTGTTTTTTTAACTAAAATGTCCTGGTATTTTCACCTTTTAATCCTGGGTTTTAAGATTTGGACATGACAACCCTAAGCTATACTCATTAATTTGACTACAATGTTTCAATCAACTCTAATTTGGTATACCTTGACGATGAATGTTTTAGCGTTGGAAATATGTAGGGACAAAACAAAAAACAAAATTCTAATAAACTTTGTGGGGGAAGACTTTATTTTTTCAGGTAATGGGCCCATTGGGCAGTTTTTTTTTTATTTATTATTTTTAAGGACCCTTTAAATAATATCTCTACATAAATCTGAATTCTATTTTAACGCTAAATCCTTTAATTAAACAAATTAAAATAACCACCGCGTGAATGAAAAGCGTGACGTAATTGCACGGTTGACGAAAGCGCTGCGATATTATGGTTTTCTGCTGTGTCTTTAGCGACCAGACCAGTGCTGCATAAGTAATTACAGGTCTCACTACCCTGGTGTACAGCCAACGCACCAGCTTAGGTGAGAGTGCCCATGTTTTTCCGTACATCCGTCTAGTAACTGCCAAGGTTACTTCCGGATTGTTTTTTCCACGTATTTATTCTAGGTCAGTCCAGAGTCCAAAGTTACTCCCAGGTATTTGATCTCCTCCGACAGTGGAATGTTTACTCCTTGTAGGGTTAGGGCTCCCAATCCTTCCTTTTTCCAATGTTTTGTAAAGGAGATTATGACAGTCTTTTAGGTCTGATGTTAAGTCCTTCATGCCCTACCCACCTTTTCACGATATTGAGATCCCATTGCATTCTCTCTCTTGAGGCCGCAATGCCTGATGATTTTAAATGATTTTTTAAATGCCTAGTCGAACAAGTGGAAACAGGACACTCCATCATGGTATACCGAATAACAAAAGCCGATCGGTCTTGCTGAATAGTGCAAAGTCGACTAAATGGAAACGCGCCTTAATAGTAGACCCGGTTGTATACTTCGGGTATTTGATGTAGAATTAGTATAGTTCAGGTATCGATACAGGGGAAATTAAAATTATAATACGATTCAAAGTGTATTAACCGGTAATAACTGATGGTTTTAATTTATTTGGTTCTGCAGCCACTGGTCCTTAATAGAAATTAGTATTATTTCATCAAAAAAAATTGCAAGCAACTGTGCTAAATAATTATAAAATTAAAAGGGAAGTTCTGGACGTCCCGCGTTCCAAATTACGACTTTAATTTCACTTTCGTGAGTCGCTAAACAAGCATGTACGAATGACCGACGTGTTTACATTTTGCATTTCCTGGTTAGTCGGGGCGGCATTCCATGCGGGATTCGTTTCTGAAAATTGGAAAAACAAATTTATGCCTTTTCACTTTTACCAGTTTGTTTCGTTTAAAGTTTACGTGCAGGGTAAATTGGAACAATTTCGACAGGAAGGGCAAGTCATTAGTGTGTGTTCGTTTGTAACTGTATGATTTTCGTGTTTGTTAAATGGCTGTTTAAAAACATATTTTTTATAAATCAATTTGAAAAAAAATACAATGCCTTTTTTTTTGGGTCATTGGATTTTATGTGCTAAATTTGAACCCTATGTTGGAACCTCTTATTTACTATCTACTTATACCTCGATACAGCTAAATCTGGGAACAGTTCTTAAATTAGGTTACCTACCTCAATAACGATTTTAAAATATTTACGGATATAATTGAAATTGCATCTACTTTTTGATAAGTTCAAGAGGTCCCCAACAAGCCCTTAATATAGTAAAAGTGTTTTAGTTCCCAACTAGCAAAGTAGAACTTTAAAAGAAGCAAATTATTTTATAATTATCGAATAGCGTTGCTTTAAGAATAGTTTTCTTTTGTAGCGCATATCGTTGCGATAATTTTGTTCGTTTATGTTGTTGTAAATGCTTTATAACGGCTTTTACAACTTTTACTATAGAACAAATGATTCTTGTTTGTTTAAGAATTTTATAAAAGTATTATAATACAAGATACAAGCTTTAAAAATATATACAATGACTCACAGCTTAAATGATGCAGTTGCAATTAAAACTAATTATGTGCTGCCAAGATTAAACAAAATATTTTTAGTGGACTATAGGTATCTTAAAAATATATTTGTCAACTTCTTGAAATATTATTAGCTTATTTTGACAAAAAATTATACACATAACATAATTAAGTGTGCCAATATAAAATATGGATGAATATTATGCCACAGGCCACAGCTTAAATGATGCAGATAATTAAATGATGCAGATAAAACAGACTAGTACAAAAGTTATCAACTTAAAATTTATGAAGCAGGCGTTGCATTGACTTCTTATTGCAGTTGTTTCTTATTGACATTCGCCATTTGAATGCGTTTATTTAACAGTGACACTAAAGTATTTAGCAATGGTTCGTAGAACTACAATTGAAGAAAGAAATTTAATCATTTCTCACTTTAGAAATGGGTATAGCCAAAGAAATATAGCCAAAATGGTAAATAGATGTCCATCAACTGTGCGGCATGTAATTGAACGCTATAATAACGAAAATAGAGTCGCGAATAAATCGAGAGTGGCTCTAAATAAAATTTTCAACGATCGAGAAGAAAGATGGATTATTAGAGAATTCGCCAATAATCCAAAAACAAGTGTTCCAACAGTGGCGGCTCGTCGTATAAAGCAACTGAGGCCGGGCCTCACATGTAAAATTAATAAATTATTTATTTAAATATAAAACGTTTTTTAACTAATTTCCAATCATTAAAAGTATCAAAACAATAGAACATTAAATTAGCATCAAAGTTCAACATATTATCTTTTAAATTTAGCGCGCACCCCATCCAACATTAATTTTTAAAACTGAAATCGTTGCCCGACCGCATAAGAAGAAAATTGTAATCCCAAAAACTTGAGCTTCCTTTACGTCATAAAATCGCTTATAAAACGCTATGCTCTCCAACCCGGCACCTCCACCGCTTTAATCGCGCACAAGAGGAAAAATAGCCAAATTTTGCAGGCGAGTGAGGCCCACTTATTTGGGCCTATATCGTATTATTTTTACAGTAGCTTGCAATGGCTTGCATGTTGCCAAATGTTGATGGAACAAGGACACTTATTGACTTATTTACTTATTATTTAAATGTTTTATTTTTCAAAACATAAAAAAAATAAGTTAGAAATGATTGATAAATGTTTTCATTGTTCTATAAGATATTATTAATAAATATGCAATTAAATCCCAATAACAAAAAAGTAAAAAACAGATACAAATTAAAGATTACAGGTGGGTGCCTAGTGCCTATTGAAACTTGGCAATGTTTTATTGTTAACGGGCTCATCTATCTTTTCTTCTCTTAGGATCAGGTGTCGGCTTATTAGGTTTAATTAGATCGTTGGAAAAGCCCTTTGCCGTTAGGTTACGACGCGTACCATTCGTTTGTGATTGTTAACCTATCGTGATTTTAGATTTTCGAGGCGGGTCTGCGGGTTAAAGTACTGACTGGCATAATGCCATTAGTTTTTATGGTGTTAATGTAAACATATAGATGCTTAGAATTTAAATAGGGCATAGTTTTAGATATTTTGAAGGGTACCGTTAGAAACGGCAGTTTTTGTTAGACATTCGTCGGGTACGCCTTACGATTTGTATTTGTCGATGTTTGAGCCTATTCGTACATAAATAAGTTGATTATTAAACTATATCACTCATATGTTTCGTTTTTTCTGTAGTAGTTCTTACAAGAGCAAAATAGAGACACAATAGCGGATGCACTGAGAGAAATTGACCCTGACCTTGCAAATTGAATATTTTACTCGTGAAACCTAGTATTTCAAAATAATTATATTGCTGATTGAATTCCTAACTATTCATTTTAAGCCAATGACCTTAAAATCGCGAAAAATTTTCGCCTGCGCCGCTATTTTCTAGCCTCACCCCCTTATACACCCACGAGCCGCCACTGTGTTCCAAAACTACGAGATGAGATGGAAAGACAGTTTGGGAAAAGGTGTAACCCCGAAACAATTCGGCGAGTGTTGAGGAAAAATAATTTGAATGTTCAAATTGCAAGAAACAAACCCTTTATTATTAGCCAAACAAATAGGCTTAAAAGGTTACAGTTTGCTCGGGAGCATGTTAACAAAGATTTGGACTTCTGGAATTCACTAATTTTTGCTGATGAGACTAAAATAAATCTATTTGGATCGGATGGAAAAATTTCAGTGTGGAGAAAGCCAAATGAAGAACTGAAATTAAAAAATATGAAAGCCACGCTAAAGCACGGTGGAGGTGGAGTGATGTTATGGGGCTGTATGTCGTCTGCTGGAGTCGGTAACATACATTTTATTGACATTACATATTGGACCAATACATGTATTTGAATATATTAAGGCAGCATCTTGGAGCTAGTGCTGAAAAATTGGGTATTAATGGGAATTACCGCTTTTATCATGAAAACGATCCCAAGCACACGGCATACCGGGTCCGTAGTTGATTGCTTTACAACTGCCCACAAGTGGTTAAAACACCACCCCAGTCACCAGATCTAAATGTTATTCAAAATTTGCGGTTAATATTAAAAAAGAAAGTCAACAGTGTCCCCTTATCTAACAAAAATGAATTAAAAGTCAAAATTTCGGAAGAATGGAACACAATGTCCCCGGAATATACAAGAAAATTAGTCGAATCAATGCCTAGACGACTACAATATGTAATTGACAATGAAGAAGGACCGACAAAATACTAGCAGTTGGTTTTCAATAAATAGAATTGTTTTGTTCTTATTTATTTTGTTACTTTTATACTTTGCATCATTTAAGCTGTGACATAATATTCATCCATATTTTATATTGTAAGACTTAATTATGTTATGTGTTTAACTTTTGGTCAAAATAAAGTAATAATATTTCAAGAAGCTCGCAAATATATTGTAACGTTATAGATAATCATTCAAATGATGTTGAGTTGCCTCGGCCAAAAAGACTTTTTTTGTTTGTTAGGTGTGGGTTTGTCTTATTATCTGACAAATTTTTTTAGGGCGCCATCCTACCAGAAATAATACAAAATTTTACAAACACTTAGTAGTTTATTAAACTAAATCTGTATAATAATGGTTATTGAGATTGGTTTCTGAGGAAACAGTTTACAGTATAAAAAGGTGAAAATTAAAGTGAAAATAAAGAAAAGGTCTGCTGGTCTTTAGAAAGTTATCCTTCTGACTCGACAAATACTTAGCTCTGCTTGTCATCCATGAGGTGTGTCCAAGATTCAGTCCTCTTCACCTGGAAGTTGTCTCGATGAGATGTTCCATGCATATACTTTAGCAATGGAGAAGGTGTTCCATGCATAGACTTCAGCAATGGAGAAGGTGAGGTAGACGTCAGGACTTGATTAGACTTGAATTCTTGTGACAGCGATTGATAGGAGTAATGACATCAGATGAGCTTGTCAGTTTGTCAGCCTCAGGTTTGCTCGTTTACATGTAATGTTAGAAAAGTGGCATTAGACCAGCGAATATTATTGCAATAAAGGTTTAAAAATGAACACTTATGGTAAACAGTACCAGTTGTAACTTAAATTTCTATACTATAGTCACTGGATGTTTTTAACTCCCTGTTACTCAAGTGAATATGAATAAAGTTTTAAATTAAGAAATGAAATAACCATGTTTTATTACATAAGGTCAGACACAAATTTTTCTTCGTGTTTAAGTAGTAAGAAAAATAAATGATTTGGTTGACTTAGAAGGTATTTAAGTTTTAAGTTAATCCAAGAAAAGCATATATTGTGCCAACAAGATAAAGTAATTTTAACTAGTAATAACTACAAAATGTACAAATATACAATACAGATATTCAAAACTAGAAGAAAATACTGCATTCAAAGCATCCACAACTTTGTGCAGATTCGATATGCATAACGAGCAAAAAGGCAATCGTTTGCAAGAGAGATAACTGCATTTAAAAGTATTTGTAACTTTTGTGCAGGTACGATAGGCAAAAACGAGCAAAAGACTATTGTTTGTGAGGTAAATGTGGTTTGAACGAGCTACAGGCATTCGTTACCACATGATATTGGCGTACCAGACTAATGTCTTAATTATGGCACCCAAGGTAAGATACGAACAAGATAAGTTCAAGAAACGGTACAAGAGAAATTGTATATATAGTGTGACTTAAGATACTATCCATCCAGTACAAGCATGTCACGCCAATTGAGTGAGAAGTTTAAGAAAAAATAAATGTTAAACTAGAATTGATTTCTGACAGATATCAGAGAGAAATTGGGTGAGTTTTTCAACAAATTCAATTAAGGTTTCAGCTTAGAAACAAAAGAAAAACTCACCTGCTTTCCTCGATATCAGCTTCCTTGGATATTCTGTCAGTCACCAGTTCTGTAGAGCCTGGATCTGTCGGTTTCCTTGTAAATGGTCCAGCCAGGTTTACCCTATATCTGGTTCTCACCAATGTTTATCAAGAACTTAAATAAACCACCAACTGGCCAACGATATTTGCTAAAACGTAAAAGAACGACAGAGGCCCGAGAAACAAAGTTAAATTAAGAATTTAAACATTAATTGATGAAGAAAAACAAACAAAAACCATGACCTGTTGATTGACTTAAAAGATATTTAAATTGAATGCAAAATTATTAAAATATTGATTGAAATCCACACTTACTGAAGAAATAATCTTATGACTGCGTTCTGTCTGTTAAGATGATGCTTTTAGATCTTTAAAAACGTAAATACTTTACAAGGATAAATTAGATGAATGAAGATTATTAATTTATGACGCCATGATGGTCGGCACGTCTTTATTTTTGTTAAAACATAAAAATGTGGAATTTAGTTCGTGTAAAAATAGATTAAAAGGTCATGGGTTTCTAGAAAGTAATATTTATGGTTAACTTACATACTTATTATCAGATAAAATATAAATTTAGTGAAACAGAAACTTAGCGTGACATACCTGTATCAGGACAAAACCCAAAGTGAGGTCAAAAATTCACTTCTCTGAGTAGAGCCTTTACCCATTCACGGGGCCAATATGAACTAAATTAAATGTAAGAAATCGATAATCTATATTAAAGAATGCCCTAGAAATCTATATTATAGAATGGCAAATTTACAGTTGGTCTCTTCATATATACAAACTTAATCGATATTCTGCAGTATGCAGAGTTATCCATAGATGGCAGCGCCAATACCTAAAGATACTTTAAAATCCAATGTAACGAAATAACTTTTATTACGTTACAATATATTTCAGATACTTAAAATCCGCTAAAAAGTTTTTTTTTGTCTCAGGCAGGAAAAAATTCGTTTTTTTTTGCAACTGCATCATTTAAGCTGTGAATCACTGTATCTACGAGTATTGCAACCATGTTGTGAAAGAGGCGTATGCTTGCACAAATAGCTTTTAATTAGCGCCTTATAGAATACTTGTATATACATGTTTTATTAAGGTTATATAAGGGAAATAATAAAATTATTGTTTAACGTTGGTATGCGCTTATTTATAAATATGTTTTTTTAAGTTAGGTTTAAGTTATAACAACAGTGTTGCCAGATTCAATTGAAAATACAATGGTACAAGTGAATATTACTTCGAAATCCTAAGGATCATACAAAGACAACTAATTATTCTTTGAATTAAATTAATCCGAAGTTTTAAAAATGTATAAAAGTACCTGGTATGAAATTAAATTTTAGGTAGGTACCACAAAAATTTCTCACTTTATCTCAAGCTCTAATGTTGTAATGTAATATTTATCGAAGTCAAATTTTTGAAGTATAATCTTATCACAATAAAAAAAATAAATAAAATAGCCCTACCAAAATGGACGCAAATGGTTTGACTCCCTCTGTCATGGACAGTATTGGACAGGCTTACAAACTACATAGTTAATAATTACAATGTAATAATACACGAAATATTGTAAGTGCCTGGAGGCGATTTTGCTCACCACTGGCATGTTTGGTCACTTAGGGCTCCGTTGTATGTAGGAAAACATATTAATAAAAATATTATAACGATTATTATATTTCAAGTCTTGGCTTTACGAAATCTGGCAACTTCTAAAGCGTTGCAACACCAACATCTTGCTTTCACGTAAAATTTCACAAAAATATTTAAAACGCCGTAATATGCAACAATTACAACGATTTTATCGTATACAGTTCTAATTTACACTAAAATATTATTAAACGTTTTTATTTAATATAAAATGGTTGTATTATAATGCGCCATGTGTAAATAATGATTTATTTGCATCGGCGACTGCCGCCATTATGTAAAATTAAGTCGGAAATGTAAAAATGTGGTCTATGGTAAAAATGCCTAAAAATCTTTCTTAACGTTATTTTATTAGTTTTGGAAGACTATTCGCTAACGTTATTCTTAAATAAAATAATAACTTAATATTATATATTATATATAAAAATATCACAATAATTAAAACAAATTATATATATTTTTTTTTATTTTAAAGCAAACGTGGCCAAAACGCAAGCGCATCTTATTTGTGCCACAAACATATACATAGTTTATGAATAAAATTTCCGGCGCAATGAGTTATTATTAACTTTTTGCGTTCCATTATGAAAACTTGATGGGGATGTGACGTTCGGACTGCCTTAATTTTCTATAAATCATATATAAGATCTATCACTGATTATGGCAGTATTATGTATGGTTCAGCATGTAATAGGTACTTATTTACAAAAAAAACTAGATCGACTACAGTAGAAAGCACTCATGGTTTGTTTAGAAGCTATAAGATCATCGTCTGTAGAGGCATTGCTAAATGAAGCTTTGTCTCCGTAGAGAAGCACTTAGTGCTAAATTTTTATTCAAGCACAGGTCTACTCATAATAACTATAATCTAATAAATAAGTATAGGCAGCACAAAAACTTTCCTCCACTTTGTGAAAGTTTCCGGACCAAATCAAATTTTAAATACAATCCCATCGTTTTGCAATTCGAATTATGAGTAGGTACTATAGTAGTATCCAAGAAGTTAGTATTAGATTTCCTCTCACAATATTTCGTGTATTATCACATTGTAATTATTAACTATGTAGTTTGTAAGCCTGTCCATGACAGAGGGAGTCAAACCATTTGCGTCCATTTTGGGACGGTTATTTTATTTGTTTTTTTATTGTGATTATTTCGTACACCTGCCAATTTCGCCGTTTCGTCCAATCGAACCGTCTCGATTAAGCCAATCACCTAGTATAATACTGATAAAACCCCTTGGGATTTTAGCGATTAAACGTCGCCATTGGCCCGTCTATAGTTCTGTCACAATATTTCGAAGTATAAATCAATGTCAATTATTTTTTTTTAAGTTTTTTATAAAATTTCTGATATTTTAATACAATTACATTAGTACTATATTTATTTACCTACTTGTTTAAGAATTACAGAATAAACATGTCCAAATTCAACTCGTAAAATTTCCAAACAAAAAAGTTTTCGTGACAGCTGAAAAATTTAACCGATAAAAAAACGAGGTCTTGTGATATTACTATTGATAAATTCACTTCTACAATAAAATGTCCATTTGACATTTGCATTTTTATCACTTTGACATCGATAAAAAAGGTGCATCCTTTTTTATCGCCATAAAACCCTCTTCAGCTAAAAACTCGGCAACGTGTTATATTGTTACAAATTAATTTGATGCTGTCAAACATTTTTTTAGTGAAGTATTATTTTTTTTAGTATCTATTCATGGCAAAATTCGTAAATTTCTCCAGCTAAAAACCACTCGATCTTTTTTTTAAGATCGGATAAACTTTTATTTTTTAAACTCAAACTAGATCACTTTTTAGCAATTTAAACTCGAACAAACGGTAATAGATAAAAACGTGACAGCGTTTGTTCTCGTTAAATTTCTAAGCAATCTAGTTTTCGTAAAAAGTAAAAGTTTATCCGATAAGAAAAAAGCTCTATTGGTTTTACGTATGATAAAATTATACTTCAAAAATTCGACTTCGATAAATATTACATTACAACATCAGAGCTTGAGGTGTAGAGAGAAATTTCGTTGGTACCTACCTAAAATTTAATTTCATACAAGGTACTTTTTTACATTTTTAAAACTTCGGATTGACTTTAATTTAAAGACTAATCAGTTGTCTTTGTATAAATCTTAGAATTTCGAAGTCATTTTTATAAAATTCACTTGTACACTGATAAAAATGGTGTCTTGACCCAATGTATTTGACTCTCTTGGCCAATTTTTTCCTATTACAAGAGACATTTCTTTGAAGCAAACGAAAGTGTCTTGTCACTAGTGAACGGTGTCTCTTGCCATATTTTTTAAATTCTCTTGGTTTTAATTTCTCTTCGCGTAAGTCGAAATTTCTTGAACCAAAATATATAAAAAATAAACTCAAGCAATACCTTAAACCAAGAAAGTTTCTCTTCATGAGAAAGTTGCCAATTAGGGCAAATTAAGAGACTTTGGATGAAATCCTGCTGGGTCTTATAGAAAGAGAAACTTTCTTAAACGGTGAATTAAGAACTCTTGGCGGTCGCCCCAAGTTTCGGTTTCGGTTTGAAGTGAAGAGAATTTTCTCTTGCCTAAAGTCCGAACCGCGGCGACGCCGACGACGTGTGCTTAGGAAGGGGGTAAATCATATTTCTTTCCGCGGTACACCTTCATTTGTTTTTCGCTGCATTAGCGTTGCGGGCTTACTAGTTCCGTTGATTGTGCCAACGTGATAGTGTATAGGTATTATAGTATTATGATTAGTATGAGTGATGCGAATACCCTATTACAAACGTGGCGATTACACCACTTAGCGCCTGTGTTTGAAGGTAAGAATAGAGTAGGTAATTAATTTGTATTAAGAAGCTAGACGTCCTTTTAGATGGAAACAGCATTAAAAATTTCCTTTTCATGTAAGGGGATATTTATGACTAGGTATATAATACAGGTTATAATGTAAAAACTAAAACTTCATTTATATGTTGACACCGAAAGTTTGAGAAATTTAAGGTTTCTTAAAAGTATTTTTACATTTTGCAAAATGGCTGCAGTTATCCGTTGTTACACGTAGAACTGAATTAAAAGACTTTTTCTCTTAAAGTTCCTTGGGTCTTCCAATAAGAGATTAATGATTTGTAATAATAGCATAATATAAGGTTGGAAGACCAACGTATTATGATAAAACCCTACGCTTTTAGGACAAAATATTAATAATTTGAGGGAAATGTTATATGTATTGATGGTAGTCAGTAATGGATATAGAAAAAAAAACGTTTTATTAAATCTTGGAACCTAATATTTTTAGTTTATTATGATTAACTATTACTTTATGCACAACTCAGTGATTGATTTTCAATTTTTTTAATAATTTTTTTTCTAAATCTAGTCCTTTTATCGTGTAGAAAAAGAAAATCATATATGTATATTATTAATAAATACAGGGTGTCCAGAAATTACATTGCCAAAGTTTAGCCATATTTCGGAAACACTGGGAATCGAAAGTCAGAGAAAAAAATTATTACTAAAGTGACCGTGAGAAGATCCTGGACAAAATTTGTTTTCCCTAAATTTCTATAATAATTTCCAAGCCACCCTTAACGAAACACTATGTAGGTCTATAATAGATGTCCCAAAACGTATTCTATAGAGCCTTTTAATGATTGTGCCCACAGAAAGTGGAATTTCTTGAAGATTTTGTTAATTTCTATATGCAATAAACTGTTGTGTTGTGGCTTAGTTTATGATTCGTACATCACCTTTTATTATTTTTTTAGAACAGAAAATTGATCATTTCCTATAAAATTTCAAGTAATAAAGGATTTGTGATTGAAAGGAAATTTGGACCACGGAGTAAATTAAATCGAGACTGCAAAATATTGAGACTTAATTTTAGCATTGATGCTGTCAGTGTGCCTTGGGTGAGCAATAACAATATTTTATACAAAAAAGGTTTGCAATGCACTTTAGTATACTACATAACATTATATATGTACTAGTTATACGTTGTTATTGGAATTAAAACTATATAAATGTTCAATACTTGAAATAATATATCTTCTGTTATTTATGTTGTTTAACTGACTTGTTTATGACATTATAAGTCATGTAATGTAATGTAATATAAAACCAGAAAAAAAAAAGGTTTTTTTTTGTGTGTTAAGATTTTAGATGATGATATTGATAGTGTCAAGTCAATATGTCGTAATTCCAAAATTGACAACTTTTCCTACAATTACAATGCCTAAAGTTTCTATACGATAAATGTTACCTACTGAGTGTTATTTAAGGAATAACGAAACGAATAATAAGATGCTTGTTATTTTCTTACCTTTGTAATATTATTGCTATTCTTCTCATCTCAGGAAAAATTGGACGTTCTGAATTATTCAACATATTGACTTGACATTATCGATATGCTGTATTCATATATCTATAGCTATTAATTTTAATTAATTTCGTCATATTATGATTTTAGTTTTTAAAAAGCCTTATTCACTGTTGATAACCCTTGCTGGGTACCTAATTTTAACGATCTAAAGAAAATATGAAAAAATAAATTTTTCAATAGTTCCACACGTATCTAAAAAATAATATTCGACCATTTTCCAAATATCACTGTTGAAACAATTATGTTTGACTTTTTGCTGCTCTGTACTTAGTTCGTTGTTAATAATAATAATGACATTAATATGGTCGACTGAAATTATAAAGTGACGAAGGCGCTGCTAGGTATATATAGTGGTTTCCTAAGAAATTCGCTCTTGAACAAAGAACATTAAAGCTCTTACCTAAAGTACTCTTTTAGTTGACTTAATGAAAAAAGTAATTGTACTAAAATATTTTAGGCATTAATTCAATAGAGTAGGTATTAAACCAAGATAATATAATTGCGAATACGCTACTAGAAATCTAGCCTGCATTTAAACGAATAACGTTACACTCTTGCTCCAAAAGTATTTTTCGTTGATTCAATGTAAAAAGCAACAAAAAAAAATGAATGAAGGGATTAACTCAAGATTGTGGGTCTTGAGCCAAATTTGCAAATGCGTTAGTAAAAGACGCTCTAAAATATATTTTTTTTAGTTCAACGACTTTTTTTCTTGGACCAAGTGCGTTATTTTTTACCTAAAACCGAAGACCTTGGGGCAAAGGATTTTCGACATTGGCTTAAATACACCTCCGATGTTGCCTGCATTACACCATTACTAATCTGTCTTTAAGACCTTGCCTTAAACGCCATTGCTCTTGGCTAAAAGAAAAGTAACGTTGGTTAAAAAGAAACGAAAGAACTTACGACAAAAGAATTAAAGTTTTGAAGCAAGAGACCGCGCATTTGGACCTATTGAAAAGCGCGAGGCTTTTGAATGAATGTTATAGGCTTTTGGTTCAAAGTATCCTTTTATTCAGTGTACCATTGTGTTTTCAATTAAATCTGGCAACACTGTTTTTAAAACTTTGATAAAATTGTATAACGTATAATTAAACTTTGTTACAGAAAATGGTTGTCCCATAGTGCATGGATATGTGCACTATCCAATCTTTTATTTTTTCTAGATTTAACATAACTATAAAACAATTTTATAAATAAGAGCATATCAATGTTAAACAATAGTTTTATCTTTTCCGTTATATAACCTTTATAAAACATGTATATGCAAGTATTCTATAAGGCGCTAATAAGAAGCTATTTGTGCAAGTACACAACTCTTTTACAATATGGTTGCAATACTTATAGACATATATTTTTAAAGGTTGTATCTCGTATTATAATACTTTTATATAATTCTTAAACAAACAAGAATAATTTGTTCTATAGTAAAAGTTGTAAAAGCCGTTATAAGACAATTTGATGCAAGTATTCTTCTTACCGAACAAAATTATCGCAACAATATGCGCTACAAGATACAACTATTCTTAGGGCAACGCTATTTCATAATTATAGAATAATTTGCTTCTTTTAAAGTTCTACTTTGATAGAGAAACAAATCCCAAGATAGCTAAATTGTTTTTTGTTGTTACACAAAGAACAATTGAATATCACATTTGTGGCATATGACATAAAGATGTTACTTTTTAAATGGAAGATTGTTTTTTAGTTTTATAAAACTTTTAATTCTTTATTCCATTTAAAAGTTTCATTAAGAACATTTTATGTCATATGTCACAAATGTGATGCTCGATTGTTCTTTGTGTAACACCATAAAACAATCTGTAAAAAAACTACAACTTTTATATTTACATTCTTCATGTTATTCATCAAATTAGTCATATAGATGGGCGCTCCATTTATAATTAATATCCCTGTACCGGGTGGCCAAATAAAAATGGACGCCGGCCATATCTCAGGAATCGTTTATCACAAAGTTTTCAAATAAAAAAATTTGTTATAAAATCGACCAAAGGAAACTGCTGGAAATTAATTTTAAGTTTCTAAATTGACCGCTAGAAGGCACTCAACCAATGATAAGGAAGATAATCTGATTTTTATCGATAATATGCCAAATAAGGTTATGTCAAAGATTAAGTGTTTTATTCTTTGGAGTATTTGGAATAACTCGCAAAATAGACTAAGGGGGAATCTCTTTTGACAGAAATACCCATAACTCCGGTGTGCCTTAACCAAATTTAACAAACTTTGTTTCGTTTGAAAAATGCGGCTTTCACCAAATTTATCAGTTTCTAATCTATTTTTTATATAAATTATTATTTCTATAAGGTTACATTTCAAATTTTTGAAAAAAAAACTGGAAAATGTGTCGATTGCGCAATAACCGCCCTCTAGTTGCGACCAATATAACAGAAAATAGTAATATAAAATTTTAAATGGTACTATAGGATAAGCTCTTTTGAACGAAATAAAGTTTGTTAAATTTGGTTAAGGCACACCAGAGTTATGGGTATTTTTGTCAAAAGTTATTCCAAATACTCCAAAGAATAAAACACTTAATTTTTGACATAATTATTTGGCATATTATCGATAAAAGTCCGATTGTCTTCTTTATTATTGGTTGAGCGCCCTCTAGCGGTCAATTTAGAAACTTGAAAATAATTTCCAGCAATTTTTTTTTGGTCGATTTTATAACAATTTTTTTTATTTGAAAACTGTGATTTATTTGTTTGAGGGCAAACAGAATTTCAGGTAGAATTTGCAACAGTGGAAAAAAGGAAGGAGTGAGAGAAAAGTCGAAGAAAAACTGATATTGGACGTGAGCGGTAGTCGTTATAGTTCAGAGTCATTTTATAAGGAGAAGTAGTGATGAAATCAAAATAGATAGCAGAAATAAGTGTGCCCTATTGGAATCAATAAACCTTCACGGTGTCTTTCGTTATTATTTAAAATTGCAACGTTTCATTTTGCCGAGGATAAAAGGAAAATGGCAAGGCGAGCTTGTAGAGAATGAAAATAGCTAACATTACAATACATTCCCAAATTTTAATATTATTTCGTTACAAAAATATTTCAGTTATATTTATTTAGCGGAATTTCCTTTCAAAAGCTCCCTACAAATTTAATTATCTATTAATCGGAATGGAAACCCAGAGACATTATTAGATTACTAATAAAAATATTTTATTTCAATATTTGATGAAAATGTCGAAAATAAAATTGAGACAAAAGCGTTAAGTAAATGAATTCTGGCCCAAATTGTGATCGTTAATAATGTTATTTAGGGGAATTTCGTTGTTTAAAACATGTTTTGATTACATTAGTTGTTTTTATACAGCGCACAGAAAGCTGTAGGTGCAGGGGTTTCGCTTATACATGGTGGCCTAGTTTCTACGCAGGAACATGGCATACCAACAAAGAATCCAAAATATTGAAGAAATACTAATCTAGTAAATAAAAGCCAGACTTAATATTAGTTTTTTCTACGAAGTAGAAATATTCTGCTAAATTAAAAAAAACCTCAACAATATTTTATACGTTGACAAGTTGCAATTGAAAAAGAAATTCGCTTCCGACAAACCCTATTTTAAGAATATTCTTCGCTTAAAAATCAACAAAACCATGCTGACGGTTTCAGAAGACCGTTAAAACCGGCATAGTTCAAGAAACAAACCACCAATAGGTACTAAGTTCGGTTCTAGGAATTATTCATTTCTGGAGATAACCTAAAAGGGTACAATATTCTAAAGTAAATCTATTTTGAACTTATAATCTTTTGTTGGATATTATTATATGCTAGTGAAGTTCTTTGTAGGGTGCTGAAACACCGCAGTAGAAACATATTCTCGTATAAGTCCTATTTTCTGATTAGTTGTGTATATACATAGCGGTGACGGTAGTCACGATTAGGGATGCGCAAAATTCTTAAAACATCGATGTTGACATCAAAAATGATACATCGAATACAGAAAATCGACGTTGTAAAAAAATCGGGCAGAAAATATCGATATTTATAAACATCGATGTCTTTATAAATATCGATAAATGTGTTTAAAGTAAATTATACATTTTAATATAATAAATGCTAATATATTTATATTAAATAAAAATATAACCAAAAGCAAAAGTAGAAATACCCTTTTGAAAATGAAATAAGAAACTACCAAATATGCAAAAAAAAACTGTAGTCTACTTAAAACACAAGTAAAATCCATAAAATCGCAATAAACCATAGGCGTTTCGCTTACGAAAAAAAAAAACCTGTGGAGTATATAAAACCAAAATGCTAAAAAGAGCGTGAAATTTATATAAAACCTGGATTCAAAATATCGGTACCAAATTTCAATAAAATCGGGAAAACGATATTTAAAAGAATGATAAAAAAACTATTTTTTTTTTTAAACTTTACCATCTTATATACAGGGTATTCCATACTCGATGGTACGTTAGAAGTATCTGGTGAACGAAAAGAAAAATAATTTTGAAATTTTCACTACGGCCATAGGAGGCTGCGCTTTAGCTTTTAAAAATAATTTCGCGGTTGCAGTGGTGCCAGATCTATTGATAACCGACATCAACTTTGGAATTTTAAATGGGACACCCTGTAGTTTATTTTATTTTTAGATTCTACGAAGCAATATAGGTTTGTATAGGATATTTTTCCATTTCTCTTGCCGTTTTTTAAATATTAATTATTTTGTGTCTTTTTTTTACCGAAACTTGTGGTACTTTAATTTTGGCAATATAGGATCGCCGACTTCTATACAGAGTGTCCTAAAAATTAATTGCAATTCAGATTTTATAAATTTGATCAAAAGTCACTTTTTTTTTAAATAGAACACTCTGTATGTTGTTGAAGTGTTGAATGTGCCATGATGTAACAACTGCAATACATGACGATGGTGACATGACATGTCTCACTTTTTAGTTTGGGTTTGCTTATGTCAGATTAAAATAGCAAAAATGGAGAATAATAGTTATTCAAATGCGGATATTTTAAATTTGTTTTATATTCATGGCGAGTGTCAAAGAATTGTTTCAAGAACCTGCAGAAGATTTAACGCTCTTTTTCCGAATTTGCCGCCAATGAGCCCACGGAAATTTCTCAGATTTAAAGGTAATTTTTTAAGTTTCGGAAATGTACAGGCTCCAAGATATCAATTTCACCCTGTTTCTGAAAACGAAGAAAATGAAATTAACGTTTTGGCGTATTTTCATGCCTATCCCCATGCTTCAATAACAAGTGCCAATAATGATTTAGATAGATATACATAAACATAATATGCATGGCTACAAATTAATTACATTACAGGCTTTACAAGCAGGTGATCCTCCGAAACGTGTAGATCTTTGCGAAATGTTATTAATTCGAACACAGGAGGATGCAGATTTTCTGAAAAGAATTATTTGGACTGATGAAGCATGATTCTCACGCGAAGGAGTCTCTAACCGTCAAAATAATCACTATTGGGCTGCAGAAAATCCACACGTTATAAAAGAAAGAGGTTACCAACAAAGATTTAGTTTTAATGTATTTTGTTTGTTGATGGATAGGCAAGTATCAATCTATATTTATGATGAAAATCTAACTTCTGCAAAATATCTCGAAATTCTAAGAACGACCGTATCTGACTTTTTGGATAATTTACCACTTCGATCGATTTGAGAAATTGTTGATATTAATTAGATGGAGCTCCTGCTCATTCTACCTATGAAGTGTCCGCGGAATTGTATGATATGTTTGAAGATAGGTGGATAAGACGTGGAGGACCATGGAGTTGGCCACCGCGATCTCCAGATCTTAATCCTTTAGACTTTTTCCTGTGGGGTAGGATTAAAGAAGTGGTTTATAAAACACCAGTAAATTTAAAAGAAGATCCAGAAAATCGGGTACGGCGCGCTTTTGAAGAACTTGATCCATTAGAAATTCAAAGAGCTAGTACTGGTCATGTGATGACATGTATTACCGACTGCTTACATGAAAATGGTCAGCACTTTAAAGATCTACTGTCCTATCCAAAAAAACCTAGATTGCTTGTTAGAATCTAAAAATAAAATAAACTACATAAGGTGTCCCATTTAAAATTCCAAAGTTGATGTCAGTTATCAATAGATCTGGCACCACTGCAACCGCGAAATTATTTTTAAAAGCTAGAGCGCAGCCTCCTATGGCCGTAGTAAAAATTTCAAAATTATTTTTCTTTTCGTTCTCCAGATACTTCTAACGTACCATCGAGTATGGAATACCCTGTATGTATATCAAAAACGGGACAAGTCCTAATACATGTTCACTTTTTCTCTTAGAATATCATATGGAATCACTCCCTTAAGTTACGTACCGTACTTCTGAAACACCCTGTATAGCTGATGGAACGTAAAATTATTTTCTAGAAAATTTAGCCGGCCAAAGCGTATTATTTTAACAATAAATGAATATGTCTATTTAATATTTTTAAAATGTGAAACTAAAGCTTTGTAGGTATTTCTGCCGACAGCCATTATGCCGAATTTTTTATTATTTAAAGTCTTTGCAGTTTGCTTTACACTGATACCGCGTGCCGCACTTGTGCCAATTAAAGTAAGTTTTTAGGCTGGAGGGTTACAATAAGTGAACAGTCAAAAATATACATAGCTCTTTGATATTGGTAAACAATAAATTTGGACCCCTAGATACTAGATGTAAGTGGATTAAAATTTCTTTTTGATATTTAATTTACTAATTTGGTAATTGTGAATAGGTCAATTTTATTTGTAATACTTTTTGAAATAAAATGTCTAGTTTTAATTAAAAAAAAAAACATCGGAAAGAACATCGCAAAAGATATCGATGTAAACGAATAATATCGAATAAAAAAACATCGAAAATCGAAACACAAATCGATGTTTCCAAAACATCGATACATCATGCGCATCCCTAGTCACGACTAGGGACTATGTGCGCCGGTACCCCACATTTTTAATCAGTTTAATTGGTCTCCCACGGAAGCGCCGAGAAAAAAAGGTTGGCTGCTTCAATGCATCGGTGCATTTCAACAACAGTTGTAAGTAAAGTAACACAAAAATATAAGCGCCCAAATCTGGACCCCTATAAATTAGCTTTGATTTTTATTTTATATTTTTAATCGACCGGAAAGCAAGCACCTCGTAGATAATTTTTAACCGGAAAATATGACTTTACCGAGCTAGACCGGAAAGCAAAAAAGAGGTACCTAAAGTACTTTACCGGTCCCTCTTTCTTCACCATTCAATTTTTTATTACATTTTTTTCCTTATTTAGTCTAAATATTTTAGTTCATTAATAATTTTTCTGACTATAGAGTTTTTCAACTGTGTAAAACTATACCAATATAGTAAGCCAATATCAAAATTTTCTCGTACCTAACTAGCTGAAAAAAGATATTGAACGTTACACATCCGGAAAGTACCTACGTTGACAGGACTCGCAGGCTAATGTAAAATAGTAATAGCCACCCTTTAAGCCCTATATGGGCTGAAATATTTATGGACAATCTAGAAAGAAAATTTCAAGAAAATTCTATTTTTAAAAATTTTGTTTACTGGTATAGGTACGTTGATGATGTATTAGCATGTATCGTGGGTACGGATAGACAATTAAAAAACTTTTTAGACTTTATTAATAACTTACACAAGAACATAAAATTCACTATTGAATTGGAACATGACCATGCTATTAATTTCTTGGACTTAACTGTAACTATTAAAAATATTAAACATGATGAAACAACATCAAATTTTTTATAAACCATCGTACACTGATATAACGATACAACAGTACTTCTAATCATCCTTACTCTCATAAAATTTCGGCTTACAATAGTTTTATTCATAGATTAGTAAATTAACCTCTTTCCAATGATAGTTTCAACAACGAATTAAATATTAATAAACAAATTGCAGTCAATAATGGATATAACGTATCTTTAATTGAAAAATTAGTTAAGAAGAAGTAGTATAAAAAAGCAATAGACTTAGTATTCCCCGTCAATAAACTTAAAAAAAATAATATCCAGACTTTAACATTCACAGGGAAAGTCACAACCAAAGTTACTACCTTTTTCGAGAAAAAAGGTTCTAAAATAGCTTTTAAAACTAATAATACACTTGGTAAATACATTAAAAATAATAAATCAAAAACTAAAAACAAAATAAATCAGGAGGTTATCAATTAAATTGCGGTTCTTGTTCAAAATTCTATATTGGCCAAACGGGTAGGTCATTTCAGAATAGAATAAAAGAACATAAAACATATTGAGCGAAAACCATAATTTTAATGACAATTTTAAAATTTTACACTTACAGACAACAAAGGGAAGAGATTAGATTTATTGGAATCGATGAAAATAAATAAATATAAAAATGCAAATTTACTACTAAATGAACAGTTGGATCTAGGGAATTCCCCGTTATTAAACCTAATTTATTAATTCTATTGTATATAATTTCTAATTAGGTACTTAGGGTTGTATAGTATGCTGTTCTGTTATATTCATTCGATTATAAACATCTGAAGAAGCCACAAGGTTGGCGAAACAATTGTCAACAAATTTTAAATAAAAGTTAGTAGAAATCTAAAAACAGGTGTTTCATTCTATAAATTTAGTACTTTCCAGTTTTGTAACGTATAATAATAATATACTATTCAATCAAAGTTTCAACTTTTTGTTCGCTTTTGCTGCCTTATTTTTTTTTCTATTTTTTACCAGACCCTGCTATTGCTACAGAATTTAAAAGGATTTCAAATCAGTAAAACAGGAAAACGGCAATCGCATCTCGACTGTTTTCATTTTTAAAAATTACAAACTATTTACGACCGTGCTCCTATTTCTGCGATTTAATTAGAGCGAAATACGAAGTTCTGCGACAGCTTAAAATTTTTAATGAATATAGGAAGACTGAGTAGTGTCTTTAATTATTAGCTTGATTGTAAAAAATGTTTTTCATGGTTCGTTTTTAATTATTATTTTTAAAATATTATATTTCCGTTTCGTTGCAGTTGATAGCTCATATCGAGGGTTGAAGCCATAAAACAACCGTAAACCATAGGCGTAGGTAATTAGTATATTATTATTATAATAGTAATTACCTACTATGCCTTATTTAATAAGAAAATTGGCCTCTGTCCATTGTTAAATATACATTAGGAATATTAGGGTTAAAGTAGGTACAACAGGAGTAATTAGTAATTAAATTTACCTATTTTTGCCTGCTTTAGGATATTATTACGCCATTTGATGTGCGTTTGTCAAACTATGTTTTTAGTGTATTTAGATACTGAATTATCCCAAAGTTGAATTATTTCCTATACTTGTGACAATGGCTTCAAGTTTTTCGCCAACGTGTCTTCGTCAAATTAGCAAGAGTGCATATTCTCTCCGAGAAAAGACATTAATATTAAACGTGCATGATGCTCTAGTGCACCAGAAACCTGCAAGTGATGTTCGTAGCATCATTGCAGAGTGTGCCAATATGGTAGGAGTTGGAGAGACTACTATATTATATAGGTTCTTGCGTGAAAGAAAATCTAAGAACCTCAGTGAGCCAAAACCACTCCCAGGAAAGAAACCGTTAGAAATTAACGATTTCATTGAAAATGGTATTAGAAGAAAAGTACGTAGTTTTTATTTTGCCAAGGAAATACCAACTATAGACAAAATTTTACAAGCCATTAACTATGACGAGGACTTACCACAGCTATCACGAACGAAACTATGGAAAATACTTCATGATATGAACTTTCGTTGGGAGAAGCAAAACAGAAAATCTTTTCTTATTGATAGAGCAGATATTATTTGCTGGAGACATCAATACTTAAGGTCCATCCGAAAATACCGCAGCGAAGGCAAAAACATTTTCTATTTGGATGAAACTTGGCTGAACGAAGGGCACACCGTATCTAAAGTCTGGCAAGATGAAAATGTCCTAAGTTCTCGACAAGCTGTCATGGAAGGCTGGTCAACAGGACTTAGACCACCATCTGGAAAGGGACGCAGACTTATTATAACTCATATAGGAAGTTCAAATGGCTTTTTGGATCAAGGATTATTAGAATTTCAGTCGAATTCTACAAAAGACTACCATGAAGAAATGACTGCTGATGTTTTCGAGGAATATTTTAAGCAAATGATAGAATACATTCCCGCTAATTCTGTAATAGTGATGGATAATGCCAGCTATCACTCTAGGCTAAAAGAGAATCTTCCCACAACTTCATGGAAAAAGGCGGAAATCGTAAACTGGTTACAACGGAAGGAATTGAGTTACGATAATACCATGGTAAAAAAAGAACTTTAGGGTATTGTTAGGCTACATAAATCGCAGTATAAAAAGTATGTTATTGACGAGATGGCAAGAGATCGAGGTATTATAGTGCTCCGTTTACCACCATCATTGTGAGCTAAATCCTATAGAATTAATATGGGCTCAAGTAAAAGGATATGTTGCTAGAAATAACAAAAGTTTTAAAATGCAAGAAGTGCGACAACTCTTGCTTAATTCTTTAGCAAATGTGTCATCAGAAAATTGGCAAAACGCCATAAAACATGTTATAGTAGAGGAACAAAAAATGTGGGAACTTGACAACGTAATTGACACAACTATGGAAATTGAGCCTTTAGTAATAAGCGTAGGACATGATGACTCTTCAGATTTTTCTGAGGACGATTTTATCGAGTTATAATTATTAAAATTGTCAATATTTTTTTATCTGTAAATAAATTAGTTTTCTTGTAAAACATTATATTTATTATAGAATAAATCAATCAATGGTTATAATTTACCAAAATTCATAAAATCATAAAATCTATTATATTTAAATAAGATAATAAGCGGTTAGATTATATTAAAACCCAACTCTCCGACCATGGTGGGCCGTTTTAATCATTATCCTTTCATTTCATTTTATGGCTCTATTGTTACTTTATCTGTTACCGGGTGGAATAGGTCAAAATTTCTTCATCCTTATGCTAGATGTACGTAAAAAGACCATTTTATAGGTAAAATATTTTAAGCCACCCCAGTCTTGTTTTCAATCTTTAATGAGGGTATCGAGCTATCAACGGCAACGAAACGGACATACTTAATGTCATGTAGGTTAGTTCAGGTTATAGTCTATCTTTAAATGGCGCGAAGTAATAAATGCTCATTAAATATGCAAAACGCATACTGGGGTATAAGGAACAATTTAAACATCATCCCTTAAAGTCTATCACGTTTATATTAAAAGATCCAAATAATTAGCATTCTTTAGGTAGGTAGGTCCACCCTGAATTTATCGCAAGCTATTGTTATATTTAAGGATTTACCATTGTTATTGGAAAAATCCCTTAGCCAGGAGCGTGTATTGGGGGAGTTTTTAAATTGAAAATTTTAAACATGCCTATTCTCCTAAAATTGTATTATATTATATTCGTAGGTATTTATAACATATTAGAACATTTAAAAAATCGCATTAACAACTAGTAAAGTGGTGCTATTTTACATAATATAAATACAAAAACAAGATATAATATCGTCGGGTTACAAGCAAAAAGAATTAAGTTAAAAACAGAGTTTTTAGAAATTAAGCTTTTAATTTTTTTAATTTGTATTTTGTTTAGTATTTTAATGCGTGCAACTTTTTCTTATATTTTATATTGTCGTAATATTTTTACATAATATCTATTGAGTAATATGTCACAGTAGGAGTTTATTTTGAATTTTGAATTTCGCTTTTTTAACGATTTTTTTCTTCAATTGCAGTGACTTAATGTGTTTGTCATGTAAGGATTGACTTAATATGTTTTACTTGTATAATATTAAGGAAAACTGCGACTTCTAATCTTTTCTTTATTTGAAAAATAATATTATGTTTTAACAAGAAAACAAGATATCTAAATATTATTACAAAATAACATTTTAGATAACGTTTCGGAAAGAAAATAGTTAATAATATGAAAAAGAAAACGATTCTGGCCATCCGTTATTAAAAAATATTAGTCTTCTTCTTCTTCGTCACAGTCATTTTCACCTCGTTCTGCGGTTACATCTCGAACAGAAGATAAATTGGGCAAATTTGTATAAAAGGCATGAAGGGACGAGGGAATAATATTTTTTATTTCTGACCGGTATATTATTAGCTTATAACGTCTTAGTTACGCGGGAATTATAAGGGTCATAACTCCCTTGGGATATTAAGAAAAATTTGACATAAAATCAAACGATTGACATCTAATGTCAATTTGATTGTCATCTATTGAAACATTTATTCGACTTTAAAAATGAACAAAATGTTACTAAAATCGGTCAGAAATAAAATTATCTATGTATCACTGGAATTATAAGGGTCTCAATTACCTCGGGCAATTGCTGTCCCTCGGGCCAAAGGCCCTCGGGACGTAAACTTTGCCCTCGGTAATTAAGACCATTACAATTCCCTAGATACATAAATAACTATTTCGCAAAGCTTTAAGAGGTCCTTTTTTTGGCAATGGAGACGGGTAACTGTTTTGTATATAGCTGTGGGATAGTTACATTTTCAAAATTACCCCCTTTTCCCCTTCTATCTGATGCACGCCTTTTGAACCCAATCTGTAGCTTTTCGTACTCATCACTAAATCCGTATTTATATTGAATCGTGTTTGGAAACTGCTTGTCATATTTAAAACATTTTACTTTCAACCAGTTGACATTATTTCCTTTCTCATCTTTCTTTCTTTTTTTTCAACGTTTTTTTTCCAAGTTGAGGGTGTTGATGTGCTCCAGCTATGCCTCTTTTTACTCTTTCTTGGGTTTTCTTCGTTTGGAGTCCCAACTTTATAATTATATTTATTTATATATTTATTTATAACTTTTCTGTCATGTAAGGGACTTTATTTTCGCTCTGAACGATTGTGGAAGACTTAGCTAAAATAAAACCCATTATGGTGTATAAATGCGCCAAGAAATGAAGCTTTCAAAATGTTAAAAACAATCTTAAACAGTAAACGTGGTTATTTTATGCAATATAGTGTGCCTCAGTGCCTCGTATTTGAATGTCGTAGATGTTAGGGAAAAATAATAATAACTTGAAAATATGTGTATATGACTTAAATTATCTAAGCTTCTGAAACATCATCGATTTAAATGGGTGTTAGCATTGAATAAGTTGTTTCGCTGATACTTTCTGAACATGTTTGAGAAGAGGATTCCAAAATAAAAATAATGAATTGTGCGACAAGAAGGAAATAATGAAAACTGATTTTATTACTATGCAATATTATTGCATACTAATTCGGTCAAAATGGTTGAAATTCATCCATATGCAGTAATATGCACACACACTCGCATACAGACGAACTTTATTTTCACTGAAATAATTTTTTCTCGAAATTCCACACAATTACTACTATTAGATATTTGAGAAAACAAAATTAAAAAGACATTTTTTTGGTACAGTATCCAGTTAAACCTATCATAATATTTCATGTTAAAGAAAAATTGGCAACGTTGTTGACATTCCATAGACTAATAATTGTCATTATATCTTAAACGTCAATGTGTTAAAAATCTTTACAATTTTTCTAACCACTTAATATTGTAATTAAAACAGTATTTGGTAGCTTACCTGTGCAATTATTTTGATTTTTCTTCAATTCATGAAATATTTTATCAATACGTCTCATTGTGTAATTTACTCTAATAAGGCATGAACGAAACTAACGCCGGTTATGAAAATTTCAATGCGAATCGGGATTTTTAACCGGTGGCGACCTGTCGGGCAATTGAGCAAAATCCACTAAGTCGCAACGCCGCATAACGTTACAAGTAATTTCTTTCAGGAAAAATCCACTAAGTCACTTAATGGGTTTTACCTGAACAAAAGTGATATGAACTTGACTTGACTGAGTGAAAACAGTAATATGGGAAAAGATATGCATAGATAAATCGAACGACTTAGTGGGTTTTGCCAGAACATAAAGTATTAAAGTTCATGTAGCTGACGTAAATAACTCAATTTAAGAAAAAAATGACTTAGTGTGTTTTGCTTGTAAGCCGACGATATAGAATCTTACAAACAAAACATTTTCAAAAATAAAATAATACTTTGTCGTTATTGCTTAATCATAGTCGGATTCGGAAAATGAACTTTTATTAACATCGTTTAAAATAAGCGGTTTAACCATTTCTTCGATTAATATATGTACCTGTCACATTTTGGTTTCGTCTTCTATCACATCATCGATACACTTTTTCCACTTTTCCGCACTGATTTTACCCATAGCTTCATTAAAGAGTCTTTTTAAATCCACCATTTTATAAGTCGTGTTTTTTTCGGGCGACATCTGTCTTTATTTGAGCCCATATAAGTTCGATCGAGTTCAATTCGCAGTAGTAAGGAGGGAGTCTGAGCACAGATATTTCTCGTAACTTTGCTATTTCATCGACTACATATTTTTTGAATGCATTTTTATGTAAATTGGCTAGTACTAATAGTTCTTTTTTTAAGGAATCTAATGGAAATTCTATATGTCTTCAACTTAGCCATTCTGTTATTTTATTTTTACGCCACGCACTTGTCGGTAATTTTTCCGTCAGCCTAGAGTGATAACTTGCATTATCCAATACAATTATTGCATCTTTTGGTATGACATCCAACATTTGCTTGAACCATTCTTCAAAGACATCAGCATTCATATGTTCCTGATATTCTTCTGTATTTTTAGATTGTAATATCAGTAGACCCCCTTAAACGAAGCCTTCAGATCTTCCCATATGGCTTATGATGAGTCGATGCCCTTTTCCAGATGACGGTCTTAATCCTGTGGACAATCCTTCCAAAAAAGCTTGCCCTAAACTTTTAATATTTTCATTCTGCCAAAATTTAGTCACGTTGTGGCCTTCATTTAGTCATGTTTCGTTAGGTAAACAATTTTTTTGTTTTCTTCTCTGACTTTTTGGATGTTTCTTAAGTTATTTCTTCTTCAACAGACGATATCGCTCCTGTCTAATAAAATCGATTGCCTTTCTTCCACCGAAAACCCATTTTTTCTAATAATTTTCAAAGCGTATTTCTACACATAAATGGGTAGTCCTGGTCTTCTCCAATGAGGACAAAATTTTGTCCAGCGTGAAAATTTCTTTTTTTAAAAACAAACTATGGACTTTTCGCCTTAATCTCTGCATTAAAACGTCATCCAGCTCAAGCTTTGGTCGTCCTGGAGAAGTTTTTGGAGGTTTCACGCCAACGCTTTTTTCTTCTTTTAAAAGTTTATATATTGTTGTTCTCCCAACGTTAAGCATATCTGCTGTAAATTGGACTGCATTGTCAACACATTCTTACTTTTAATAGAATCGTACACTCGGCAAGTCCACATGGCACACAAGCTGCAGCAGAATTTAACAATATAAAAAATAAAATAAACAATACAATTAAATCCCTAAAAGAAACCTCGATTTTCGCAACCAGTGGAATGAAGCCAAAAATGATTTAAAAAAGCAATGGAAAATTGTTAATTCTCTATTCAAAAACACAAACAAGAAATCAGATATAGAAATCCTTACAATCAACAACACTGAAATTAGGGATCCTATGGTCATTGCAAATAAATTAAATAAACATTTTACAGAAGTTGGAAAAAATATAGTAGACCAAATAAATACTGAGATTCAGAGAATTATACCTTTAATGAAATAAACCGTAATAATAGTTGCTTTGTGCAAGAAACGATAGCAAAGAAGGCAAAGAAAATAATTATGGGGCTCTAAAGAAAATCAGTTTGTTCTAAAAAATTGTAGAATCTGTGATAAAATCTAGAATGTTGTCATTTATAGACAAATATATCGAAAAAGATTTGTATCAATACGGTTTTGTTAGAGATAGTAATACCTTAGGTGCAACGATGGATCTCACAGATGAAATAGCATCTTTTTTGAGATAATAATAAGGTAGTGATAGCTGTGTTTGTAGATCTGAGCAAGGCATTTGATAGGGTTTGCTTGGAGCTAGTGTTAGAAAAGCTTAGTAATATGGGCTTTTGAGGTAGTATTTATAACTTAATTCAGTCATGTTTGGTCGACAAGAAACAGTATGTTGCAGGGTTGAAAGGATTTATATCAATTGATTTAAATCACTTGATTTCTTTCAATTTAAATTATGATTAAGATTAAAATTTCTTATAAGTTATAATCAAATAAATAAGAAAGAAAAAAACTTTAGTTTTAATTAATGGTTTATTATATCGAAAAAATAAAACCACTGTACCTAAATAATGTTTATTTTAGTTAATTGTAGGGCTTGAACAAAAAAAACTAATTTTGCAGCTTTTTCCGTTTCTAATCGATTTCTGAGTTTGGAATAGACTAAACAAAATGTTGAGAAAATTCTCTCGACTGATGCGGAAGAAACAGCAGCACAAAGTAATTGTCTAATTATGAAGGGCTCTTTTTGAATAATGGGTATATTTTCTTGCGACCAATCTATGGGTTTTACATTCTGAAGAATATCATCATGAAACATAATATCAGTGAAAGGTTCTGATCTGGCAAGAAACCACTATTTGGATCTAATTCTTTAACAGCTTTTAAAGCAACATTTTTTTCACTCTCTGTTAGTGTTTGCTGAGTTTTTGTTAAGTCAAGAATATATGCCAACAAATGATATCAGATTATACACTGTTCATAACGCCTCTTAAATTTTTGCAGTTGATTTAAAGTTATGTCCGTTTTATCAAAATGAGTTCCTAGTATTTTAAATTCTTCCACAACATCTGAAATACTGGCACTGTTTCTTTGTAGTATATCTATTGCGATAGAAATAAGCTTAAGTATTGTTAGGTAATCTTCGACTAATCTTTTTAAATGAATGTTGGAAATTTTTTCTCTTATAATGTCAATTTCGTTTTTGTTCTCTTCAGCAATTTTGAAAAGTATGGACCATGACTTAATGAAACCTTCTAAACAGTCGGCAAGCGAATTCCATCTGACATCATTTCGCAAAACTAGTTTTTTGCCTCCTTCTTTGGCATATGCTGCAGAGGCAAAATGGTTGTTACGGAAGTATTTGGCAATGAAAACACCATGTTCCTTAATATCAGCAATTTCCAAATCCTTACATAGTAAATTTAAAATATGTGCAGCACAACCATATGTAATAAGGTTTATTCAGTAGATGTTTTTATTTGATGTCGCATTGCAGCCATGTTAGCTCCATTATCTGTGACAAAACTACTTACTGTACAGTCATATTTGGTTTTAAGCTTATTTATGAGTGCTGTTGCAATTTCTGTTAAATATACAGAAGTATGTGGATTCCCAGAAGTATCTAGAGTATCTACTGAGACGTTAAATCCATATTCTGTTGTAACCGTTGCACATATTATCGGTTCGTTATGTACATTTGACCATCCGACACATGTTCCCGACAAGTTTTGAAAGCATTTTGTTTTTTCTTCATCATAAATTATATCAAGCAATTTATTAGAAATATCATATCGAGAGGGTGGTATATATCCAGGCCGTAAAAGAGCTATAGCTTTTCTTACTTTTGGTTGCTCCATTCAGTTAAAACTGCCGTTTGTAGCGTAGAGGACTCTGGCAATCTGTTTGTCAATTTCCTCTTTAGTAGATTTGCTAGTGCGTATGACAAAAAAGATGACAAAGATCCAGAACTAGAACTTGCTGACCTTGTTTCTGATTCTGACACTACTTTCCTTTTCTTACAATCTGGAGTGGAAAGACTGGAAAGTGACTCTAAAGTTTGTTGTGAAGTACATGGTTCCTGTGACTCCTGTGAGTGTGGTGGCGCATTCACGCCAGAAGTATCCTCAACCTACAAAAAGACAATATTTAAATTTAAAGTTAAAGCAAAAATTTAGCAAATTATTAAAAATTCGTTTTCTGACTTCTGAGATAGGGTGTTGAATTTGAAATTCTATTTTTTGTGTAAAATTCTGAGCAACTTCGTCCAGCATCTAACGGGCCTAACCTAACGAACTCCATAGCCTGTAGTGACCTGTACTTGTACTAAGCAGAAATTAGCACAAATTTCTCGAAAACGGTCATATCTCATATCTAGCGTTGTTGAGAAAGTATACCTTTTTTTTCCCAGAAAAGGTGTAAGAATAAGGTTTATTGATAAAAAGTCCCAGAAGTTCTCTGTCAAAAAAGTTTGGGCAAGTTAAACTGAATAAATGATGGCTGCCAAAACATTAATGCTAAATTATGACTTCTCACCTTTAAAAAAAAAACCGGTTACCAAGCTCTGAGCGAAAAATTTATCTTTTGTAAAAGTTATTGTCAAAAATCTAAAATAAAATTTCGAATTCAAATATATCTATCTCAAAGACGACGCATTTCCGGACATAAGTTTATTTGGAAAATTGGCTATTTTCTTGAATTCTATGTTGTGTTAAAAAAAAACATCAACTTAAAGATCACCCTGTATATCTTTGAAAAATTATAATAAAAATAAAATTTAAAGAAACACTTCTTATTATTTTATTATAATATGCTGTTTGTGTGCTTACAACTGATTCATTGTCCTTTTCGATTTTTGTAGGTACTTCACTTTCACTACACTTTTGCCAGTGAAATTTCATCCGTTTGACAGGATCTTGGATTTTATGTCTATATTTTTTGCATATAGCTCTATTCCCTAATTTTCTTTCAGTTTTATTAGATTTTTCTATGAAATGTATCCAGATAGGGTCTTTCTTCCTTTCACTTCTATGAAAAGTTGACATTGTTACACTATTTGCAGACTTTTAGGTAACCTTTAGAAATTTACAGCAGAAATCACGCGTCGCGCTGCTTATTAGACGGCTAATTATCAAATACTGTGAGTTAGAGCGAACGCATCTCTATATAAACAGTAGAGGGTTTTCTTCACAGAACTCAAAGTTTTCTTGTTCTAACAGGAATTTGCAGCTCTGAGCGTTTTTCAACAAGAACTATCTTCGTTAAGATTTAACTAACGGTGGGAATAAAATCAAAAACGTGTTGAAAATAGCAACTTATTTATAGGAAAAAATAAAAAAAAAATAAAAATAGAAAAAAAAAATCGAGAAAGTTAAGTTGTTGTTTTTCAAAAAAAATCATGATTTTTTTCAACCCTGGTATGTTGAGATTAATAATAATAATAGCTGTGATATGGAGAATTCTTGTGAGATGCCCCAGGGTCTGTCCTTGGGCCACTACTGTACTCGTTATACGTGTTAAGTTTGAAATATGCAAATTTAAGTGGTAGGTATTTTATTAGAAGATTGATTGATTGATAACCTATTCTCAATAGATTTTGCATAATATTCCTTATATCCCAGGCGTTACTTTACAACTAGAATTTTTCTTTACAAAATTTTTTTCTTAACAATGATAGATACTTATAGGATAGGTATATCGTGTATGTCTATCATTACATATGTTTGATAACAACCATAAAGCGCAAGTGTGTTTTTATAAGAATTAACTTCAAAGCTTAAATCTGACGAATATTTCTATAATTGGAATCGTCCGTAACTTTACCTTTATTTTCTAGCCCTTGAGGATTCCCGTTAGAGAAGTTTCACTGTAATAAATAAAGCATTTTATGGTAAAATTTATTTCAATATATTTTTCTTAGCCATTAGGTAGGTAACAACTCGAGATAAAAAATAAGGCATTTTCAACGTTTTCTTTTTTTAGAAAAATTCGTTTTATTTTATTTTTATTTAACAAAATGTTAAAAGCTTTTGAATAAATATTTGCGGATATTAAAAATCATAAAAAAAATAAAGCTTTGAAACTATACAGGCGATCACAATATCGCTATACATTTAATCACGTACGTAGTCGTGTTAGATTTAAATTATATAGTTTTTAAACTTTGCTTTTGAACATTTTAAATCAGTTTCAACATCCAATAAACTAATTCCGTAACTAAATGTTTGATGTTCTATAAAAACATGCAGTTGATAGTCACAAATGAGTGTATGCCGTTAGCATATAAACATTACAGTTCCAATTAGGTAATACTCTGTCGCAATTACTCTTGAAAAGTAATTTAATTGCAATTACCCATTACACTCCGAAAAAGGCATAAATTACAATTACCAATTACCAATTACTAACAGTATGGTAATATCTTAATTACCAATTACCCAGTAAAAGTAATTGATTCCTTGATCAATTACTATATTCGAATTACTAAGTTTAATCCAATTACTTTTAAAAATAATTCAACTACTTTTTTATAATTGAACTACGCTAAAAGTAATTAATTCCTTGATCAATTACCGTAGTCGAATTACTGAGTTTATTTAAATTAAATAAATACATAACCGTTGATTGTCTACCAGGATACAAGCCCAATCTAAAGACAATTGTACAATAATATTGAATTAATGAAAATGTTGTACTTAAAGTAAGTAAGAGAGAAGTAAGAAAAGTAAAATAAGTTACAAGTTATAATAATAATAACAATAGTAAATAAAAAATAACAATAACAAGAGCTAAGTTGGATTTTCCATCATAGCGAGCTTCAATTTGCTTTTAAATTTTTGAAAAGAGTCGCTGAATAAATCTACCGACGCCAGACTCCCGACAACATTAAAGTTCATACATGTCCGATAGAGGGGTGCTTTGGTGGCTAGGTTAGTTCTTACGGATGGCAGAAAGAATCTGTTGTGATTTCTGGTATGAAAGGGTGGAGCTAAAAAGTTTAACTGACATAGTAGGGCAGCACAGTCAATGTGGCCATTGCAAAGCTCGTATAGAAAGGCCAAGGAGTGTAGCATATGCTCTTGGTGCAACGCCAAGAAGTTAAATCTATTCAGAAGCTGTAGGTGATCAAAGCCGCGTTGGGGATACGTACCGTCTAATCTGTAAGCGAGATGTTTCAGGAATTTTCGTTGAATGCTTTCTATAGGCTATTAATGTGTATTTGATAAATGGGTGACCATATCTGTGATTCATAGAGCAGCTTGGACTTTACAAGTGTGTTGTACAACACTATAAAACACAGTGGAATTTCAAAGTGTTTTGTGGATCGGAGGAGGAACCCCAGCGACTTTAGTGCACTACGAGCAGTTGTGTCTATGTGGATGTTGAATGTTAATTTCTTATCAAAACAAACGCCCAAGTCTTTAACATGGTCGCAGTTGTCAAGAATGGTGTTGTTTAAGATGTAGGGGTGATCAAGTTCAAGTTGTTTAAGTGAGAAGGACATTTTTTTACATTTATTTGTGTTCAGGTGAAGCCTGTTTGCCGTACACCACTGCGAGATAAGGTCTAATTGCAGTTTTATGCAGTCCTCCCAACAACGAATACAATTAAAAATTTTAAGTCATCCGCGAAGAAAAGAGTGCAGCTTTTTACTTCGGACATAATATCATTAATAAAAATGGAAAATAATAATGGGGCTAGATTACTGCGGGGCTCCACTTGTAGCCATGAATGATTTTGATTTGTGACCATTGTACTCAACATATTACTTTCTAGTTAATGAACTACCTTAAAAGTAATTTAATTACTCTAAATTTATAAATCAGACCCATTCTGGTAATGAGATTACTCTCCAAGTAATTCATTTATATTTTGATACTTGAATTAGTATATGAGCAATTGACTTACTCTTCTTTAATATTATTATGGAAAAAAACTTAATATTTATTATTTTTTTATTAGAGCTTAGTATAATAAAGTACACCATGCGCATGAATAAAATATCCCATAATCGATCCCATATTTTGTTTAAGGCCAATTTTAAATTATGTTCCAATCCAATTAGTTCCAATAATTAAAAAAGGTATAGTCGATGCAAAACTTATTGATACACGCAATTAAGTTTTTCTGAAAAACAGGACAAAAGGGCTTCTTTTACCAAAAAACTATAACTATTCGAGGATATATCCCTCAAGGTGGCAACACTGGTTGGTTACAGTTGGGATACAGTATACTGGAAGAGTTGCCATATCTACTGATTTTTCAGTAAGTCTACTGGTTTCAACGTTAATCGACTAATCTACCGAAACCAAATTGGAACCCGCTACTGAAATTCTGTAATGTGAAACCGTAGACATGGACAACAAGATGTTATACTAAATAGTCCTAAATTTTAGCAGATAAATCAATTTTTGCGTAAAGGTTTAAAAGAAGTTATCTCTAATAGTTATTTTTAAGACATTACACCCACCTACGCCAACTATGTGGCACTAATCTACGTCAACTCTGTGGCACTAACTGGCGCTGCCGGTAATCCAATATTGTCTGAAAGTCTGAAGCAGTTACCGGTTATTGGCGTTATTGCATCGAGCCGAGAGCGCGCACCGGTGACACGTTGCCTACGTGGAATTAGGTAGACCGTATGCGGTTCTTTTAAATAACTGGTAGACAAATAACCGCTAATAAATATTTCACTGATATCTCCATATTTTCGGATATTTTAATATTATGTTATAGGTTATTTCATATCGCCGTGTGCGGTATGCGTTCGGAGTTATTTTAAACGATGCAAATATCGAGATACTTTAATCGCGCCATCAAGTATTGTATAGACTGATCACATATTACAATATCGACATATCTGTGGTTCAGGACGGTCTGGACGGTAGTGTTTAGAGTAGGGATCGACCGATACCGATATATATATCGGTTATCGGCAATATCGGCAAAAAAGTGCCGATATAAATGCCGATATGGTTTTTTAATTAAAAAAAAACAAGATAAACTATTTTATTTTTGTTATTAAGGCTTCAAAACATTATCAAAAGTACAAAAATTTCCTGCATAATGAGGCAAAAGTAAAAAACAGAACTTTCAAATCATACAATGTGTATGTCCATATGTACAATAAAAATAATAAAAAAGGTATTCTTTGTCTAAAAGTTTAAGAAACAATAATTTTGACCATAAATGTCTAGTAATTGAAATTGAGTTTTCTAAGATTGTGATGCAGAAATATAAGTGTTTCAGTCCCTTGTGGCCCAAGTCGATTTCTACTTGGTTGATATATGTTCCCTGCCTCTGAAAATATCTGTTCACTGAAGACACTAGCTGATGGCGCTGACAAGTAATTTACAGCTTGACCATGCAACAAAGGAAATTGGAGCTTATGTTTACTCCACCAAACAAAAGGGTTATCAGTTCGGGGAATAACTGGCAATAAGTTGTACCTCTTTATTTCGTTATCAAACATGGTTGAGGGCGATTCCTGCATTTGTGTACTATTTCCTGAGCTAGATCCCACACCGGCATACGTTCGTCGAGACCTTCAACTGGAAATTAGGAAGTTTTAGCAGAAAATAATCCTTTGAACCCTTTCAGAAGATATGCGATTTTTAACGTAAAATATGTTTTAAGTGCCGATATTTTCTGATTTTGGTAATATTGAAAACACAATTTATAGAAATACGTTGAAGAGAACATAAACATTTTGCCGATATATATCGGTATCGGCATTTTATATCGGCCTATACCGATATATCGGTATCGGCAAAAAATCACTGTATCGGTCGAACCCTAGTTTAGAGTTTAGAAATTTTGTAATTCCCCTACGATCGACCGGATCGACGCACGCCTGTTGATGTTGCTTGTTTTGTTGTAAAGTGTGGCGTTGTTTATTGTTTGTTTTTGTGTTTAATCTTTAAATTGAAAGAAATGAGATTAATTGTAAAATATAGAGATAGTGCATTAGGTATGTAATATGTAAACATTTAAAATGAGCGATTTAAAATGTTATATTAAATCACAAAATTATTTTTCTTTATTCTCTCTTAGTTTTCTGTTTATTTTATACCTAGTAATAATATTTTCATAAAATATTTAAATAATAGAAAAAATCGTTTATTCAACAATCAACACTTTAAAACTAAATTTATTGAAAATAACTGGTAACTGTTTAAAATAACAGTTAATCTAAAATAAAAGTCACCGGTATATCGGTGATTTCAAAATAACTTGTAAGCCCACCTCTAATGTCTACGTGAATTTTGGAACGCATCATTCGAGGCAAAATTTAATCGAACTAAAATTCGAACACGAACGCGTTGTAGCTCGCCCATTCCTTGTTCTTTAACTCTTTCTAGCAATTGATCGATAGACCGGTACCGGTAAAATACCCCTTTTTTCTTCTATAAAGTCGTATTTATCGATAAAATCTATCTTTTCCCTTTTTTGCATAGAATATTAGTCTACTGATTTCTACTGAATATTTATATACAGATATACTTTACCCTCGACCAGTAAAGTTTTCCAAACATTTCAACAGGCTTTCTTCTGATAAGAATATGAATCCTCAAATTGTTGAAATTAGTTTAGATATAAAATCTGGATTAATGTAAATTATTTCTATGAAATCTAAATTCTTAGTTATTTTGGGGGATATTTATAATGTGTATTACTAGGTATTCCATAGGTATTAACAGGTATTATTAGGTATTCCGTAGATGATGCTAGGTATTATCAGGTATTCCTGAGGTATTATTTTTAAAAATTGGGGTATTCCTTGGCCAAGTTCGTATTTTAGTGTACGCATTTTTGGGAGTGGCTTCCTTCCTGAGAAAATGAAAATCACATATTAATCTTTATTCATCATAATGATAATGTGGCATTATCATTCCCCCCCCCCCCGCCCCCCTAGATCCGCGGCTGGTTCGGTATATTATATCCTTTATTCATTATAATTTTATGTAGTATCACATTTTTTTTGGGGGGGAGGGTTAGTTCAAGTTTTTCCTAATTTACAAAATATAGCGGATCAGCATTGCATTTTTAACTGGTTCTTAATGTTCAAAAATGATTGATAGCGTTGACAACAGATTTTCCAACAAATATCTACTTAGGAAAATCTTTGCAAAACCCTGCAAATCTGCTTTCATTGAAAATATCCAAAAAAAACTTTTTTTAAAATAAGCAAACCGTATTTTAATTTGCATCCTAATTGTGTCTAGAATTTCATAATAAATTCTTTGGTAAAAATCTTAATAAATACGATATCTGCTCAAAAAGTGTGATTGTACTATCTATCTATGCATATTCTTGATACCGATTTTCTTAAAATAACTAAATTCAACATTTTTAACATACTTTGTTCATCGAACGACCGAGAAGACAAAATCCATATTTTTAACTTAAAATATATCGAATAAGATCACTTTTCACCTCAGTTTCAATTTGGTTTTTCGTATCATTGCGTGGTGCATGCATCCAAACAAAATATTTTATTTAAATTTTAAAACAATTACCTGAGGTCCTTATCCTAAACAAACCTACAAGGCAAACCGAAAGTTTGGTTTTTCAACAGATCACATTCACTCTGACTGATTTTACACTTATTCAGTCCTTTTTTTTCAATAACAAACAACCGCTAATTAATCTCACTTTAAAGGTTTGTTCCAGCCCGAACTTATTCTATGTCCGAACGATCATTTTCAGTCTGTCAATTAAATTTTGAACATGGCAATCGACTGTTACAGTGATAAATTGTTGTGCGACCGTTCGGGGACCGTACAGGTACAGTTTTTGTTCGGGTTGGAACAAACCTTGAATTTACCGGCAAATCCGATTTTACCTTGTTTGAAGTCTTCAAATAATTAGTGGTGTATGTTTGGTTGCTTATCCTTAAGCCGGGAAGCTTTACGTTCTTTCTTAGGCAGAGTAGGCTTAGGTTTAGGCTTCGGTTATGGTTACAGGGCGACGTGAAAAGTACAACAATTAATTTGATGGCGGCGTAAATGCGAGTAATTCCTATGATGTCCGAGGTCGCAATGCCGATTTAAAAGTTGAATACTTTCTGTTGTTTGTTTGGCACTAGGTCGGCACTACATAGTTGTTTACAGAAATGCTTAGACGTAACATATTCTTTATTTTTAATGAATTACAACTTTGTTTCAGGTGTGGCCAGGAGACTAGAGTAATCCCTCGACTACTCCAACTTCGTTTTCATTGGCTGAAATCCGAAAAGGAATCGATGCGGCTGGAACAAGCGGGCATCACAAACGAAGTCCTAAATTCCGCCATTGCGGCATTTACATTGGAAATAATAGCCAAACATGGCGATCCAGCGCAAAGACTTTGCAACAAAGATCCTTTGTTAATAAAAATGGGAGGCTACGTCATCGATCTCTTCCCCAACGCAAAATTCGTATTTATGGTGCGCGACGGACGTGCCACCGCTCATTCCATCATAACCCGAAAGGTTACAATAACCGGTTTCGATTTGACCAGTTATAGACAATGCCTCAAAAAGTGGAACAGTGCAGTCGAGGCCATGAACAATCAGTGTAAAGAAATGGGTTCTTCGAAATGTTTACGGGTACCTTATGAACAGTTAGTGCTGCATCCGAAAGAATGGATGCAGAAAATACTTAAGTTTCTGGATATTCCATGGAACGATTCGGTGTTGCACCATGAAGACTTTATTAATAACGGAATCAGCCTTAGCAAGTAAGTACTTTTTACCTGTTATCGTGAATATCAATTAACGTAGTTAGGCCCAACTAATTAAGAGGACCGAAAAATATTGGATTATTGTATTTTTTTACTATCCAGTAATAACACTGGCCGGCAACTTTTTTTTTTGTTATAAAGCTGAATAGCATATTGCAGTAAAATGAACCTTTCTGAAATCGAAAATGGCCAAAAAGATGATGTAACGCGTAAGGTTTTCTTTGTACAATAAACAAACCACACACTGGCGGACCCAGAAATGAATTTTGGAGGGGGGCCACCGAACAAAAATTACAGAAATATATTTAGGTGCAAAGCAAAGCAATGACAATGAGAAAATGACCCGCATCTTCTGTGACATTGACATTCCGGTTTAATAAATTATCGGGTTTTTCTGTTTCCATAGTAGCATTAATACTTGTGGAGGATGAAGATGGGATTGGGCAAGCTACGGTTGAATTTTCTGAATTGGGTTTTTGTTTTTTAAGACCATTTTATTTTTCCATAAAATAATAAATAATAATAATAATAACAAAAGCATTTATTGATGACATTATAAAAAAATACATTAAGAAAAGAACTGAAGAGTTCAACAATAAATACAATACCCACAGGAGAAAACTCGTGCGTAGGTTTAAAATATTATATTAACTAAATTTAACATAGAACGGCATTAACAATAATGTCGGTATAAGTATATTATAATACATATACAGAGAAAAAAAAACAATAATAGCTAAAGCATAATTTTTCCGCTAACTTTAGCGACCTAAATCAATCTATAAAATAAAATAGAATAAAATAAAATAGAGGCACCATTAATTTACTGAATAATAATTATTTATATAATTATCCGAAATCCTAAAAAAAAAAAACAAAACTAACAATTCTATTTACAATCAATTGTACCCCATCAAGACAAATTTAGTGCAATTAATACCAATCACCGTTATAAAAATTAATTTTTATGCAAGGGTTACGTTGTAGCAATTTTTTTCATCTAATAGTTCATGTATAGAGTTTATGGTTGCTACATTTAATAAGTAATTTTTTATCAACTTCTTGAAAAGTCCCCTTGAATGCACTGTCCTGACAATTCCGGAGATTTCATTAAAAACATTGGATAGCAAGTAATTGAAACATCTTTGTCCCACAGTTCTGATAATTCTAGGCTTCCTTACAAAGTCCTCCCTGTGTCTCGTATAATATTCATATTCTGCTGACGGTAAATGAGCTTTTTTATGAAACAATCTTAACGCCATTTTTTCAAAAAATAGCTGCCTTATATCTAAAACTCTATAATCATTAAAGAGACTAGCCGTTGGATAGAGGACGCTTTTCTTAAGCATAATTTTCAAAATCCATTTTTGAATAATATTTAACTTTGATAAATATTTATTTACGACTCCACCCCATGCAATTATACCGTAAGTCAGGTGAGATTGAACAAGTGCAAAGTATAATATTTTAAGGTGTTGTTCATTAAAGATGTCTCGATATATCCTAAACTTTGATAATAAACATCTAATCTTTTGAGAATCTATATGGAAATTCCATCGCAAGTGGCAGTCGATAATAAATGTAATAAATATTTTATTTTATTACATGATTTTATTTGGACAACCTGGTTATTAAAATTAAAAGAAATATTATTAAAAGGAGGTAATGAATTGCTATATGAAGTGAATGGCACAAATAAAGTTTTCTTTAAATTTATACTTAATAAGCGACAGTTAAACCACTTTACAATATTAGTGAAATCCCGTTCAATCAGTGTTCTTAATTGGTCCGAGCTATTACCCTGATAAAAAACTGCAGTATCATCAGCAAAACTTATTATATTTGATTCTGAGTTGATAGTAAAAAGGTCATTAATATAAATTGTAAATAATACTGGGCCCAAAACGGTACCTTGTGGAACTCCATATTCAACGAAATTACTCCCACTTACCTCATCATTTACTCTCACGCATTGTCTCCTGTTCTCTAGGGGCGTATCCGAGTTGCTAGACGGTGGAGAGTAGGTAACAAAATTATGAATTTGGAATCGTCGAGTTGCTAGACGATGTACGAATTGCTAGAAAAACATTGTCGAGTTCCTAGACGGCAAAAGTTACATACACTTGGAACATTATATTGCTTAACTCAACTAAATAATGCTGTAACTAATAATTATAGACTTTATTGGTTAAACAGGCGCTAACACGGCATCTAATCCACCTTTTTGGTTCCAATTCGCCTTTTTCAAGTCTCTTTATAGACTTTATTGGTTAAACAGGCGCTAACACGGCATCTAATCCACCTTTTTGGTTCTAATTCGCCTTTTTCAAGTTCACCGGCCAATTATTTACCAGCCCTTTTTGAGTCGATCTACTCATAATAATAGCATAAATATAATTTTCCAGGCTCTAATGATTTTTATTACCTCTCTGTAATGAAGGTCGCGTCTAGGGACCATCCCCCCATCTAGCAATTAGTGTATGTCGGTGACAATGACAACTTTATTTGACAGTCATCTTTTACCTTGACTGGTGCCCGCAAATACGGGACCATAAAAAGGAGAAATAGTTAAAAAGAAATCGGCGATAACCCGTAAACGGGCTCATCAAAAATATCTAAAGTTATTCTTTTAAATGTGGGTTTTAGTGCTCTTTAATAAACCTAAATAGAATTTTTCTCTAAAATAATTAGGGAAGCCAATAATTGACCCCATTTAAAATTACATGGGATTTCCTATGTCCCGCTCGATGGTGCAACACCCGGTATAGGTAAAAAACCTTTCGTGATTTTGAATTTTCTTTTCATTTAACTTGGAATTATCTGAAGTAGGACATAACATACTGTATGTATCACGGGCATAACTTGATGTTTATACTCTCGGGCAACTTACAAACCCTTGGGCCAAAGGCCCTCGGCTTTGTAAGATTGTTGCCCTCGGAGGCATAAACATCTTCATAATGCCCTTAATACATAAATAACTATTATTTACGTTTAAAAGTGAAATTATAAGTTATTTTATTATTAAAAATTAAATTTATGATTACAAAAATATATAAATTATTCGGTACTTATAATATTTATTCACTTAATATATCAATATTACTATCGCTATCATCATCTGTTCTAATAATTATTATTTGTGCTATATTGTTTATATGGATATAGGATTTTTCCACTTTTTCAACATGTGTAACAGAATTTGCCCAACTTTGTGAAGGGATGTTAAAAACTTCAGTTTGTATAAGCTCAAGTACAGTGGAGTTAATAGTAGAGCAAATATTGTTACGACGATTGGCAGATTTACAGGGGGAGAAAAGGGGGCATGACCGCGGAAAAAATATCTCCCTGTAGATTCTTAGAACCATTTGGCATGTCCAATGATGTAGGTCCTACAGCGTAACCTGTGCTCCAAATTTGAGCAAAGTATTTTAAAAACTGCAGGAGCTATTAAGAAAACTAAAAAAAATCTTGAAATTTGAACACCCTGTAGATCGGTAACGAAGCGTTTGTGGACCTATGTTTATATGGATTTTTAGTCATAAAATAAGCCAGGCAATCACCCCCTTTGGTATGTACATGACATTTAGGAACACCCTGTATATAAATATATATTTAAAAAAAGAGGGAATTTTAATATATTGCATAATGTGATCACCCTGTATAATAAATGTACTGAACGCAAATATTTTTATCGTTAAGATGGGCAACATTCTAATTATAAAATATTATTTTTGAGTGTGCTATTTCAATCAATTGCTTTTAGTAATTTGTAATTGGTTACTAAACTTCAATTTTTTAGATAAAATCATAATTATTTGTTAAACTACTAAAAATAAATCTACATAACCCTATATTAAAATGATCAGCAACTCTATGCCCATCTTTTGAGCCAATAATATACAAGATGTTTCATTTAAAAAAATAGAAGAAAATGACGGTGCTTTATCGCGTTTAAATGTTAAATCATACAAAGGGAATGCTTTTAAATTTTGATGGATTTCTTCCCCAATTATTACCTAGTAAGGTGACAAGGTAATACTTATTGAGATTTCTAAGATTTTTCATAAAAGTTAAGTAATAAACTTTTAAAATTTCCGACAATTTTACCCATGCAGACCTGTGTAACCGTTTTCTAGTTGCAAACTTAACGAATTTCCGACCTCACTATTATTCTCTAATAAGATTAGAAAAGTTATACATTTCAAAAGAAACGAAACAGAGTGTGAAGGCGCGGCGAAATTACCCTAAAACCTCAATGCGCCTAATTAAATTTCACAATATTACCAGGCTTATGCAAACTCGCAGTTGAGTGCTTCAATTAAATTCGGAATAATTTATTGCATATCGCACTCTTAGATTATGGGTTACCTTTCTATTTTGTGACTACAAAATGTCGGATTATTAAAACGTTTTAATTAATAGCGGATGAAAAGCTGAGGGGGTATAATAATGAAATTCTATAACTGTAAAATCTCTCAATAGCGACCACCCTCGAGGAATGAAATGTTGGTTGGTTAACAGAGGTGGTCAGTTAATAGAAAAAAATTAAAACAACTGGTCTGCATTTTACAGTGTTTGTTTATTAATAAGCATCTACATACAGGGTGTTTCCTAACCTCTCTGAAAAAATGAAGGAGGTGAATCCTCACCTTATTTTAAGACGAAAATGTGGTATAAAAGTTTTTCGCATGTCGCTTCTTTTTCGAACGACAGGGTGTTAAAAAAAAATTAGTAAAGCAATATAATCATTTTAATTATTGATTTAAAAACTTTTAATAATTAACTCACATGAACAAAAGTCAAATAAATTGCTAAAAATGTTCTCCATGAGCCAGTAAACACCCATGTATACGACGTGCTAAATTGTGCCTTACGTGTTGGAAAATTTTGGGACTGGCGAATCGTATTAAAACCATCAATAATACGCAGTCGAAGGTCTTCTTTAGTTTCAATAGGAGTAGTATAAACGAGTTGTTTAAGGTGACCCCAGAAATAAAAATCCAATGGATTCAGATCCGGCGAACGGGGTGGCCATGAGTGAGGACCTCCTCTACCTATCCAACGAGCAGGATATTGTTGATCTAAATAGTTTCTAACACGTACTGCAAAGTGAGGGGGAGCGCCGTCATGCATGAACCACATTAAAGTTCTCGTTCTTAATGGCACTGCTTCCATCAATTCTGGCAATTCATCTCTAAGGAAGTTGTAATAAACATCACCAGTAAGTCGATTTGGAAAAAACTACGGTCTAACCAACTTCGATGATAGCATGAGGATTATCTTCCGCCCAAATATGTTTGTGAAAATTTATGATGCCTTGTCTGGAAAAATTCGCTTCATCTGTAAATAGTATTTTTGCCGAAAAATGTGGGACCCTTAAAGAATTTTCTTGAAACCAGTTACAAAAATTAACTCGAGCTGGAAAGTCTCTAGGCAACAAAGCTTGCACTCTTTGTACGTGATAAGGATAAAGTAAATAGTCCTTTGAGATACTCCATACTGTTTTGTAACTCACATTCAACTTGTTCCCGATTTTCCTCGTACTAGTGCCTGGAGAATCTTCCAACATGTTTAAGACCTCTTCCTCAAGTTGTACGGTTCTAACTGTAAGTGGTCAGCCGCCTATTTTGCTTTTTGCAAAGCTACCTGTTTCCTCTAACCTGAGATGCAATCTTGTAAATGTTTCCGAACACGGTACTCGTCTACTAGGAAAACGTTCTGCATATAAACGTCTCGCCTCTAGCGCATTTCCATTTGCCAAACCGTACATAAAATAAATTTGAGCCATTTCTTGATTGGTAAACTCAGCCATTATGAAAAGTAAGTATATAATTTAGGGCAAATAAATTCAAAAATAATTCAAAAGGATATTGTTTGAAAGATGTTAAACAGGAGACAAATGTTACGGAGAAAACAAATGTGGTTGTCATGGAACGAAGCAAAGCCTACTCGTATCATTTCATGCAACATAATGATAAAAATACGAAAAATAACTAAAAAATTAAGGTACTCTTTTACCCAGATTCCCGCCAATAAACTAATTGTAAAATTTAAAATTGGCCCAAAGTAAAGTGGTCTAATCCGACTAATCCCTTATGTTTAACAAATATCATTAGAATAACGCTTGGCATTAATTAATAAAATGGAAAAAACAATACAAAATTTTTTGTATTTCGAAAACGAGGCGACATGCGAAAAACTTTTATACCACATTTTCGTCTTAAAATAAGGTGAGGATTCACCTTCTTCATTTTGTCAGAGAGGTTAGGAAACACCCTGTATATGTAAATAATTTTAAATATTTTGGTTTAAATTTATCAGAACTAAAATTAAGTGAGATGAAGCCAATTTACCAATATGTATATACTGCACGTCCATACTAACATATACCTATATTATACAATATGTTTGCTTTAAAATTCTTATTTTTTAAAATAATCAGAAGTTAATAATTGCTTAATATTTTCTATTTTACTTTTATAAAATTCAGATTCACATTTTAATAGCAAGTGAGAAATACTTGTAGACTGGTGAAAATTGTTAATATTATTAAAAAAGTTTTCTAGGTCTCTCAAGCTTCAGATAGGCTTGATACTTTCGACACTGTAGCAAGTTCAGGTTCCGCTTCCTCTGTGTCAGAGTTGGGAGTAGTTTCATCCGTTTCTTGGATCTCTTCAATACACTCGATAATAGTCAATTTTGCACTTTCTGTTGGCAAATTGTTATCAATAGAGGCAAGTTGTTATAAGTTCACAAATGTATCCTTAATGCTAGGAAGCCGTTGTGCGAGCGGAATGTTATCGTCTTCTTCGTCGTCAATATTATCTGTATTACACAGAAAGCATTTTTTATTGTCACTGGGGACAAATTGCGCCAGGCCACCGAAACCCATATCGAGGCGTTGGTTATGGTAATATCATTTTCGATTTCTTGAAGAGGACAACCACTGTCTATTCATGTTAAAAGCCTCTTAATAAAGTAGCTTATGTAGATTTTAAAATTCTGAATAATGCCTTGGTCCAAACGTTGGTAATGTGAGATAGTATTGGGTGGAAGAAAAATAATTTTGTTATATTATTTAAAGTAAAACACTTTTTTACTTCAATTTCCACTTTATTTGACAATACGACATGTTTCACTGCACTGCAGCTTCGTCAGGTAATGTACAAGTAATTCTAAGTTTACGCTATTTAAGTACATGTCTAATGACAGTGCCAGTTAGGTATTGTAAAAGATGGGGGTTTTTTCGATAATTAGTATATTCTACAATCTAATTTAAATATCAAATAAAATTGGTCTTAAATATGGAAAAGGTTGGTATTTTCCTAACTTAATTAATATTATAAAAGGGGGTGGGTTATTTACAAATTTAATGTGTCTTGCCTGAAGTTTTATTGCCCTATTGTGAGAAGAATATTAAAATAAGTTTAGTAAAGGTGAATTGTTTAGGTCTAGTTGATTATTTAATAACATATTTGTATTTTTAAGCTTGTTTATTTCTAATGATTCGAGGTGATTTAGTTTTGATCCTTTGTTTTCTAGATGTAGTATTTTAAAGTCTTCATTAAATGAGTGTTTTGTTTCTATAAGATGATTCGCGTAGTTTGAATCATTTTTGCCATTAATAAAACTATTAAAATGTTCTTTGATTCTTTTCGAGAAACGTCTACCTGTTTGACCTATATATGTTTTTGAACAATCTCCGCAATTTAATTTGTATACTCCCGATTTGTCATTTTTGTTGGTTTTAGTTTTACAGTTTTTTATTAGTTTTCCTATGGTATTTTGAGTTTTGAAAGCTGTGTTTATATTAAGTTTTTTTAAGAATTTACTAATTTTTGTGCTTATGTTTCCTATATATGTGATTATCCTGTATGAAGTTGGTTTTTCTTTTTCTTTTGGATATACCATTGCTATGGCTTTTTTGTACATTTTTTGTTTTAATATTTTATCTATAATTTCTGATTAGATAGTCTGTGGTGCTGAAAAAAGGAAGATCTCGCTATTGTTGGAAAATGCTGATTCTCACCCTCAGGTTTAAAAAAGTCCAAGTCTTTGACGTTGTATTATGCAGAAACAATACCACTATTCTATTCTGCTTCTTGGTATCAAATCTGTGAAGCCATGTTGTCATGATGTCTGGTGTCATCCACGCTTTTTTGTTCGAGACCCATTGGAGAGGTAACTTATCGATATGTGCGCCCTTAATACATCGAGGATTTTTGCTTTTGCCTATTATTAGTGGTTCTTCCTTCAGTGGTTCTTCCTTCTCACCTTCCAGTTGTTACTGTTTTTCTTTTCAGTAAACTTGTCCACTTTCAATGCATATGTTTTTGTTGGCAATGCACGATAGTAGTGACCTGTCTCATCTGCCTTAAATACGTCCCTTGGGGCACAATCCTTTAAAATGGTCAATAGCCTTTCTATCCCAACAGTTACGTCCTCGATATTGTTATCGGTTGATTCGCCACATATTCTCTCGAAGGTAATATCGTGCCGACGACGGAATTTTTTCGATGAGTGCTCGCCATTATTTAACAGATGGGTCGGTGAAGACAAGTATAAAATAATAGGATTTCCATTTTTAAATATGGGGAATTTATAACCGGTCATTTAACGCAGGTGGTCAGTTTATAGAAGCGGTCGCAAACAGAGGTTTTACTGTATATTGTTACTGATTATTGTTGTGGGCGTAAAGGATTTTCCACTCTACAGGGTATCTCTAAAGGGTCTTTACAAAAACGTACCACATATTCTTCAGACCAAAATTAGCGAATTTAAGTAAACTTACCTTAGTACAAAGTTGCTTAGTTTGGGCGCTAGACGGCGCTGAAGTGACAATTTCAAATCGTTTTTCTGGATTAATTTAAAAACTGCTCCTACTATTTTGCCGAAATTTGGTACGTTGGTATAGCTTTATGGGGCAAAAAAGCCCATGCCACAATTCTGATTAATATCAGTCCATGGGCGTAGAACCTGGGTTTTTTACTAATTGCTTGTTTCAGATTTCTATGCCAATGGAACAAGAGGGGTTTGGGCACAAAATTGAGATGAACCAACTCATTTGCTACAAAAAAGGTACTCTTGATAAGACTCGATTCCTCTAACGGTTTTCCAGAAATCTGCATTTTATTACTTAATACGTATTAGCTTTTACAAAAAAAGAAAAAAATAACTAAATCATTAACAGAAATGAATAGAAATATCATAAAAATTGCTTAAAATGTCCACCATTTTCATGAATACAAAGATTAATACGTCGAAGAAAATTAAAACACACTATTTGCAGAACTTGTTCATCGCCCTTAAGAATATTTATTGCATCTTGAATACGTTGCCATAGTTGTTCTGCGTTATCTGGAGTTGTCCTGTAAACCACTGTCTTAAGATGCCCCCATAAGAAATAATCCAATGGATTTAAGTCCGGAGATCGTGGTTGCAGGGGCATTACCTCTACCAATCCATTTATTTGGATACTGCTGATTCAAAAAGTTTCTAACATTTAATGCAAAGTGTGGTGGAGCTTCATCGTGCATAAACTACATATCTTTCCGAAGTTGTAAAGGTAAATCTTCTAGCAAATCTGGCAGCGAATTTTGTAGATATTGCAAATAAATTTCCCCGGTTAGTCTTTGTGGAATAATGACAGGACCAACAATGTGATTACCAATTATTCCAGCCAATGCTAAACTCATTTTGAAAATGTTTTACCTTGATAGCATGTGGATTTTCATCCGCGTGAACATGTTCATTATGAAAATGTGTTATCCCTCTTCTTGTGAAACATGCTTCATCGGTAAACAAAATATTGTTGGCAAAGTTGGGATTCTCTCTGCCTATAAACAAGCCGACTAAAAACCAGGCACATTTCAGGATCATTAGATAAAAGATCTTGAACTGGCATCTTATGGTATGGATATAGCAACTGTTCTTGAAGTACTTCATAAACAATATCTTTGGACTCTCCTATTTCCCTACCTAGCCTCCTGGTGCTTATTTCTGGATCTTCTGCAACACGTTCTAAAACGTCTTCCTCGACTTCAGGAACCCTTACAAAACGCTGTCTTCCATTATCAATGGCCTTAGGAGTAAATTGACCGTTTTCCCGTAGGCGTCTTTCAACAGCAGCAAACGTCGCCGTCGGGTGGCTTGGTATACGACGATTTGGAAACCTTTCGGAGTAGACTCTGACACATTCTCGATCATTTCCTTGGCAATACCCAAATACCAATATCATATCGGTATATTCTGCATTAGTGTATTGCACCGCCATGATAATTCACGACAATTGAATTTTTCTAATAATTAATGCAAGCAGATAAAATGATTGAACGTTAGCAACAATATTAAATGTTACAAATTTGACAGTAATCTTATGTTGTCAGATGAAACTAATAATAACCAACAATAACAATCGTTTGTGAGGTGTAAGGTCGTGTTGTACATACCTGAAAAATACCGTGCAGATGATAAGAAAACTTCAGTTCAAGAGGTCTAATCTAAATTTTAAGCTTAAACCTCGTATCTTCTTCCATTGGCGTAGAAATCAAAAACAGAAAAATTCTATAAAACCCAAGTACTACGTGGTAAAAACTACTACGTATTAAGTAATTAAATGCAAATTTCTCGAAAACCGTCAGAGGAATCAAGTCTTATTAAGAGTACCTTTTTTGTAGCAAATGAGTTGGTTCATCTGAATTTTGTGCACAAACCCCTCTTGTTTCATTGGCATAGAAATCCGAAACTAGCAATTAGTAAAAAAACCCTATACAGTGCCCGCCTAAAGTTATCCCCTCATCCCTCCTAACTTTTGATCAACAATATTTGGGGTGCTGAAATTTTGGTACGTTATATAACATAACTAAAGTATTACGTTTCGAAAGGCTCAAAAGTGTCCAGCCTATTGTTAGAGAAGTTTCAATACACTTTACGGTATTGCAGATATGCGGGGGGCACCGACAGCACCACCCTATAGTTACGGCGCTGCATAATATACTGACCGGACACCCTGTATAATCATGGCTACCACCTTCTGGGATACTCAAGGGGATTTATTATTAGATTTGAAAGCTTCTACTTACGAATGTTGTCAAGTTTACCATGTTGCCATATTTACAAATCCAAGCAAAATATAGATTTGGCATTTAGTTAGGACGCTGAATTTATTACAATAAAAATAAGGAGCGACTTTCTTTTAAACAAATGAGGTTATTATGGGACTGCTTAACTTGTAACATTGTAAATATTACTATTGGATCGAGCATCCCCAAAAACTCCCAAGTAGCAAATTTTGTATAGTACATTACGTAGCAAGGGCGAGATGACGGCGAGTGTGATAGCCGACCTCGCTTTGCTCTGTCGGCTAACTTCACACTCGTTAAAATAGCCATCTCGCACACGCTACGTACAGTGCTTTTTGTAACAAGTGTATCAAACAAATCTGAACACATAGTAGAATCAATTGTTTTTTTTTATATTAGAATAATATTAAAAGAATTAAATACTTCACGAAATGACATCTCTATTTATGGAAATTTCAATTTCAATATTTTAATAATTATCAGTAATAAACAATAATTGTCATAACAAGTGACACTTCCAGAAAAAAGTACCATTTTCCCGAAAATATTGACATTTTTCTGGAAAAATTGACTTTTTTTTATAGTCCTTTTTTTCGATTGAATCTTGACATTTATTGAACATTTGTTTTTTGCAATAAAATGATATTTAAAAAATTAAAAACTTTGAGAAAAATACATTTCTTACAATGTGATGTCACTGTTCATATTTTTCACAATATCTAATGTTCAAAATTTGTTATTTTGAAGACAAAAATGATACAATCATTTTTTTTATTCTCGCTGTCCTCCTTCAAAAAGTATGTTTATTAATCTTCGATATTGTTATTTTAATCACATCTTCATTACAACAATTCTTTAATCACACACACACATATTTTCATATCAGTCTCATAAGTGTTTTAATCATATATCAATCTCAGTTATATTTAAATCACATTTAAATCTCATTAATTTTTACATCACATATTAATCACCTTTTTTAATTACTGATATATCAATCACATTAATCTTTTAATCACATTTTAATCTTATTATTAATCATATGAAAAATTAGAACACTAATACAATGCTGTCAACTGCTGCAACATTTACTTACTACTACTACTCAATGTTAATCATGGGAGTTCTGGATCCATGTGACAGCTGCAGTGAACCTGATTTTTTCGAAGAAGATCCAACTATGTTGACGTTTTGACTCAGCATCAGTTTCTTCGTTGCTGACTGTTTATCTGCATTGTTGCATTCCTTTGTTGATGTCGAAGCCAGTGCTATGTTCGAAGTAAGTAGATTGCAAATCTTCCTTTTATTGCCTGTGCTCTCTTCGACATACCCTTCAGCTACTTTGCTAGATTTCCACCCTCCATGTCTTTTGATCATATCCATATCGCCACCAGCATTCGCCAGCAAAGTAGCCGAACTTCGACGGAAGCTATGGCCAGTATACAGTGCAGGCTGTGCCAGTTTCAGGTATTCCGCAATACGTTGTGGCATCTTCCCAAATGTATTCTTACCAATTGGCTGATTTGCACATTTCCCGTTACTGTATCTTAGAAAGAATCTATCAATTGTACAGTTCTGTGGGCGAAGAGCTGCATATTTCTCCACGATGTCACGGAATTGACCTTCCATAGTGAAATTTCTAGCGACGTTTGTTTTGGTGAACGGGATTCGAACAAGCAAAATTTTTCCTTCTCTTTCGATATCGGACATCTTTATGTTTGTCAATTCATCTTTTCGGCATGCTCCAGTGAATCCAAATATCATAACAATCTGTAAATAATTAAATCGTTTTCATTACTTTGTTATTAATGTTATTAAATAGTTCATATTTTATAGTTCATATTTTTACTTTGTTATTAATGTTATTAAATAGTTCATATTTTATTTTATGCATAGTTTATTCAATGTTAATACTTTTAAAAATTGCTTGAATGTTCTGTTTTATAATTAATTTATATGGTAATTTGTAGTTGGTTTTGTAATTAATTTGAATTCTTCTTACTTTTACTGGCAGGAACTCATTATCAGGAGCTTCATTGAGAAATTTCGTGATGTTTTCGGAAGTAAAGACTTTGGATTTTTTTGGCTTATATCCAACTTGATTGATTTTCAGCATGGAAATTACTTTCTGGTAGTTACTGATGTCGACATTTTTCGTGTTTCTGATAGTTGTTTTCAGCTTCGAATATATGGACCAAAGTGTGTTAGGCGCATACGATTTCGACAATTCATCGAAATAAGCCATGAGGACCGACTCCGAAGTACGATTAGCACCTTTTTTCTCTCCATGTTTTGAAGGTTAGATAGGTGTTTTGATACAGATCTTTCGATTTTGCAGGCAGTAAATTATCTGTAATGTGTTGGGCTGCTTTTGATATTTCTGGCGGAGTACAGTAGCCATAACTTTCAATATCGGACATTTTTACACGCGAAAATCGACAATTTCTATAAATGTTCTGCCACTTCTGACTTCTGACATCTCCGAGATCGCAACAACGCCGTTCTGATGTGAAGTTAGCTGCTTTCGTTGGCGAGCACTACCCGAACCTGCATTACCGACAGAGTTACATGCTGCGTTCTGGCGCAGTATGTCTATCTCACTTACTCACAGTTTATTTGTCATCTTCTATCCCTATTTCCTTATTTGCCTTAGAGCTATTACACGCCCGTTCAGCACAGTTGAGCATGCGATCTCTCAGCTGGCCAAAAAAGGATGGCTGTACGCCCCCGAGAGAGGTTCGAACAGGCCTCTTTTTGATACACGCGTTACAAAAAATATTTTTCAAGCCGGTTCTGAAATATTATACCGTTTCGATACAGAACGACAACCCTGTATATTAGGTATCTTAAAATTGAGTAAAACATAACTTAATTAAGTCCATGTATAAGAAACTTATTATGTTAGAACACGTTTCTTCATCGTGTGAAATACTGCTAAAACAATCTGCAGTTTACGAAAAATGGCTTTCCGTGCTGGACATATTTGAGGGTAAGCACATAATTTATATTGGGATTGAAAATTGAAAAAATGTCCTTTTTCCGCATTGATCGCCCCACAATATTTAAAGCGTTCTGCCAACTTGATAAATGCCATTGCAAACCAGGTTGTGGTAACCAAGATTGATTGCCAAACGTATAAATCCTACACTCCCTTTACATTGAACCGTTCGTACCGGGTGACGACAGTCTCCCCATACACCCCAGCACTCTATTACGGTTTTGTTCTTGTTATGTGAAATACATTTTTGGGGGATTTAAAATAAATATAAATTCTCTTTGGAGTTATTTGGGATTTTATACCACTGATGCGAATTCGCGCATAAGCTCTGATGATACGATTTGAAAAGGAATTTTTTAGAGGTGTAAAATGTAAATGTGTAGCCGTTAGAAAATTGAATAAAATATTTAATATAGGGGAGACTGGGGATGATTCAAGCGGTCAAGTTATTTTAGAATCATTTTAAACTTGGCGCCTTATTTACATAAGAATTAATTTACGTAAGTCTGACAACAGGCTCATCAAAATCGTAGTAGCAAGAATAAAGTCATTTGCTGGTGAATTTTGTTTACTATTTAAGGTAATCCCTGTAAGTATGGCACCTTCATTTCGTGATAAATACTTGGGAGAAGGATAATCAGCTTATTATGCATAATTACAATACTAGAAATAGAAACGACTTAACTCTTCCTCCGTCACAATTAAGATTAACCGAGAAAACGCTCTTTCATCTGGACAAAGTTTGGTATAATGCTGCTCCTATTCTATAATATTCGACAGATAGATATCAGACAATTTAAATTTAGGTTGAAGTAGGCCCTGACTGTCTCGATCAACTATCCTTTAACGACTTGTCAGAATAGCTATTTACCTAACAAGTGCGGAAAATGAATTTTTCCGCACGAGTCTGCCGTTCACCGAACGACACGTAGCGGAGTTCGGTGAAGCAGCCGAGTGCAGGGAAAACATTTTCCGCAAGTGTCAGGTACAATAGTTTTTCTACAGACGTGGGGAAATAAGTAACACATATTTCAAACAAATTTAATAATTTTTAATTAACTATAATAATCACATACATATGTAACAGTAACTAATTGTGAGGAAAAAAGTAATTAATTAAGTTATAGGAAACTGTTAAAAAAACTTATTCTTTGTTAAAATTAACATGGTAGGTAACCGAAAAGTGACAATTATAACCATTATTAACTAAATTTGGAGCATTTTGTTGGTTGACTTCCTTGGTGTTGGCAATAATGTTGACACTTTTTTTTCTTAAATTGTCATACTGGTGCGAGTTCGCTGGTCCACTGCTGTCAGGAATATTATTAATTTCATACGCAAAACTTGTAGCAGGCAAGGGTGAAGGTGGAGGCGAATTTTTTTCTTTAGAGTGTAGAATGTGGTTGGCTATACGTTTTTTGTTCCCCATGGACTCGTCCATATATGATTCTGCAACTTTTGTCGATTGCCATCCCCCGAGACGTTTCAAATTAGTAATATCCACTCCAGCGTCGGCCAACATAGTAGCCGAAGAGCATCTGTAACAGTGTCCAGTATAGGTCTTTGGATGGAAGTCTTAAAAAAGCAGCCACATTTGATGGCATCTTACCAAACTTATTAATGCCAACAGTTTGATTAGTACATTTTCCCTTTTGGAAATTGACAAAAAACTTTGATGCGGTGTACTTTTGGGACGCAGTGAGATGTACTTCTTAATTAAATTGAGATTTTTTTCTTCAGTTACAACAAAGCTTCTACTCTGGTGAGTCTTGCTATCTGGTATATTCACCAGAAACAACTGCTTTTGTTCGACCACGATTTTACACAACAGATAAGTTAATTCTTCGCGCCTACAGGCTCCAGCGACTCCAAATATAGTTGCAACTTTAATAAGCAAATAAATATCGTCAGGCGCAGTGCTTAAAAACGTTTTAACATCTTCATGGCTTAGGGCTTTAGACTTTTTTGGTCTGAAACCCACCATTTTCTTTTTTAAAAAAGCCATTAATTTAAAATGCCTGCTAATATCAACGTTTTTTTTTTCAATTTCAGCATAGATTTTACCATTGAGTACTTGGACCACATTGTAGAAGGTTGAAAATTCTTTGAAATTTCTTGGAAATAAAACAAGCACCTCTTCTTTACTAATGTAGCTTATTTTCTTGTCGGTGCACCATTTCGTAAACTTTTCATATTCTTGAATGTACCTTACTTTTCTTTACTTTCTGGAAGCAAATCTAAATCTACGTTTTTTGCTGCACTCATAATATACTCTGGAACCCCATCTTCCATTTCCAGATTATCAAAATCAGTTAAACTCATTCTGAGATTGCAAAATTACGAAAAATACGCACAAATTACTACGAAATTAACTTACAAATAACTAATATTAATAATAATGTCAAAATGTCAGTTTGTTGATTTCTAATTGTTACTATAAGTTTCCTTAGTAACCTGGTAGCTAAGAAAAACTACAGAGACTTTATACAGGACAGTGGCGACAATAGTGGCTCAAGCCGCCATGTTGCGGGAAATTATTTTGTTACCTTTGTTTTATGTGGAGTAAAACTTTTGACAAATGGCGAAGGTTCCAAATCTTATATATTATTGATTTTGACATAATCGCGTCGAAAAATTTTTACGCACTAGTGTGAAAAAATCAATTTTCCGCACGGATATCAGTGCGGAAAACTGATTTTTCTACACGTCTGTATAAAAAGTCATATTCCCAGACTTGTGACATAAAGTACCTAATCCCTTAGATGCATGTTTGAATTGTATACTTTTTGAACGGGTATGCATGTTATTTTTATTTTAATTTATTGGTAACAAGATACAGCAGTATAAATACTTGTGGTTGTATAAAAACAATTAGGCCACTCAAAATATTATCTGTAGAGACATTTACCGTAATATATGAAATATAATAACAAAATTAAAAATATGACAATAAGATATACAGAGTGGCAAAAAGTCGCGCATATTGCCTGTAACTTTTGAATTACCTCGTATACGAAAAAGTGACCTTTATGAAAGTTGTTCAGTAAATTATTCCCCACATTTTTACCTGCATGAATTTTTTCTGTCATTTCTGGTTTGGTTGCCAAAGAGACTAACTTACTTCTTTTAAATGGAACACCCTGCATATTATGATTGCATATTTGGATTCTACTGGGAAAACTCTGAAATTTTTGTATTTCAAATTTTTTGCAAAAATCTGCTAGCGTTTCCGAGACAATGACAGCTCAGAAATGAAAAACTTCCTAATTATAATTATTCCTACCTAATACCCACCAGCTGAGTCAAGGTGTTTTCATGGCAGCGACCTAAGAGGTGTCAATTTTGAGTTCCTGTTTAATTTTCTGTTGTCTGATTTCTAATTTGTTTACACTATGGTTCATCTGAATGAGAAACAACGAGTTTTTATTAACCTTAATAATGAGCGGTTACGGAAACATGAAGAGATCGCAAGATCAGGTTTGTCAACTCTTTAATAAATTATATCCAAATAGGCTTCCAATAAATCAGTCAACGGTGTGTCGAGTGGTAAAGAAATTTGAGAAACAGGCAGTGTTAGGGAAGCCGCTAGGTCAGGTGGACCTGAAACAGCAACCGGGGGAGACAAAGCTTTGGATATCTTGCCCTCAATACATGAAAATCCAACACAATCATCCAGGCCAATGGCAATGGATTTTAATATGTCTCATCAGCCAGTGAAAAATTTGTTTAAGCAGGAGAAGTTGCATCCCTACAAGATAAAGTTGGTGCACGAGTTAAACGAGGACGATTTTGATAGAATAGAATAGAATTTTGTAAGCCGATGCGATGATGGAAAGATGCAATAACTATAATAACTTAGCAACAAATATAATTTTCTAGAATGAAGCTATTTTTCGTTTAAATGGCATTGCTAATAGACACAATTATCGTTATTGGGCTGCTGAGAATATCACTGGTTCCAGGAAAGTCATACTCAGAGGCCCGAGAAGTTAATGTTTGGGCGGGCATAGTTCGTAGACATATTGTGGGACCTTTTTTTATAGATGGCAATTTGAATGGCGAAAAATATCTGGACCTCCACAGGAATCACATAATTTCTTCTTGCATAATGGTTTTACCGGGTGTAAATAATGGCATAAACGAACAGGCATGATTCCAGCAAGATGGAGCATCTGCGCATTATGCGGCAAATGTTAGACAATACATAAGCGAGTAATTTACAGGACGTTGGATAGGCAGAAGTGCTATTGACTGGCCAGCGCGATCCCCGGACTTAACCCCGCTCGACTTTTTTTTGTGGGGATACTTAAAGAACAAAATCTACGTTAACCGTTTAAATGACTTAGAATCTTTAAAAGTCAGAATTAGTGCTGAAATTCGGGCCATTCCAGAGGAGTCTGTTTAAACGTTGTAGACGGGTTCAGGGATCGACTGGCGCTCTACTTAGCAGAAAATGGTGGTAATTTTGAACACCTGATCCACTAAAAAGGTTTCACTCAAGTTAAGTTGTTCGATTTTCTAGGCTATTTATTTTGTTAATATAAAGTTTGTTACAATTTTTAATAAATAAGAATTTGAAATACAAAAAATTCATAGTTTTCCCAGTAGAATCTACATATGCAATCATATGCAGGGTGTTCCATTTAAAAAAAGTAAGTTGGTCTCTATGGCAACCAAACTAGAAATGACAGAAAAAAATCATGCAGGTAGAAATGTGGGGAATAATTTTCTGACCAACTTTCATAAAGGTCACCTTTTCGTATACGAGGTAATTCAAAAGTTACAGGCATTATGCGCGACTTTTTTGCCACTCTGTATATGGGAACAACAATAGCCTCACGCCAGACTTCCGGTGTTCTGTTATTATTAATGCACATATCAAACAATATTTTTAGATATGGTCCTACAGAATTTCGTGACAGTAACAGAAGGTCACTACCCAATCTGTCGGGCCCGAGTGAATAGCTTCGTTTTAATCCCTTGAGACACTTTATAATATCAGGTATTGTGAATGTAAAGTAATTTGTCATATTGTTGTTATTATGAGTGATTATATTCCCTAGCCAGGGCCTATTCGGTGTATACACAGAATTGAAAGCCGTATTCAACATCTCAGCCTTATCAAGGTCAGTGACAGCGATTTCGTTCTTACTTAACACTAGCACGCAGCCGGAAGAACCTTTTTTAGAGTTCAAGTATTTGTAAAACTTTACTCATTAAAGAAATTAGCCATTCATTTTTCATATGCCTTATTTTTTGCGTTATTAAATTTGTTTCGCAGTTTTTTATATTTAGATAAGCAAATGTGATTTATTTTCCTTTTTTTTTGTGAGCATATCTACATTTACCTTTAAGCCAGGGATGCACAGACTTATAGGGAACAGGGGCCACTCGGGAAAAATATAAGCCAAGGACGGGCCACTACAAACAATACTTATTAACACAAACATTTTTATTTTTAAATAGTATGAAATACAATGATAAAAATAAAAGAACCTCCAAAATGTTTGTTGTAATTATGTAATCGTAAGGTAATCTAATCATTACAATGTAATATTTCATGTTTTATTATTTTGATGCATGACATTGCTTTGAACTAACAAGTTTTTTTTTATATTTGGCTCCACATTACTTGTCGCCACACGTAAAATTGCTTCCAAATTTTCATTTGCCAGACGGTTTCGGTTTTTCGTTTTGTTTAGTTTCATCACTGAAAACGTTTGTTCACAAATATACGTCGATCCAAATAAGCTTGCGCATTGCAATGAGTAGAATAGCAGTACCACTCCCAACTCAAAACTCCATAAGAAATAACATTGCCCTGAAATCTGCAGTTTTATCGCCATTTTAGGGCGTGGCACTTTTCCTGGAAGCCGCCATCCTCTCTTAACCTAAGTGGAACCCAGCTACTATCGCCACCTAGCGAGTGACGTCATAACTGTTCGATGCCGGTAATATAGGGCCCTATTGACCTGTGTGGAACCCTCCACTGCTGCCACCTAACCCCCCACACATTATTCTAACCTAACTTTTGTCCCAACGGAACCCAGATCACGTGTTACCCCGATTATATAGTAATATCATTGTAGGGGTGCCACCTAACGGGGAGAGATGTACGTACCTGTTATCTTGAGACCTGTAGCGCCACCTGCTTTTCATATCTTGTTTACCGCGATGGTAGGTATGACGTTGTAAATCAGTTAAAATATTTTAAAATATAATAATAACAGAAATAGTTATTTTTGTATTAAGTGCGTGAAGTGAGTGTTTTTTTAATGGCATATGAGAGTGTCAATTTTTTGCCGAGACCGCAGGTCGAGGCGAAAAATTCTCTCGAATGTGCCATTAAAACACGAATTTCACAAACGAAATACAAACAACATTTTTTGTACAACTGAAAGTTTGAATTAATCGGTAAAATTGTATATTATAATAAAAATTTTACCATATAATTTCACATAATCAAGTTAACAGCCCTGTCGTTACTATAGAAATGGTTTGTTGGCACGTTGCTTGTTTTGTTGTCATACGTTGATAGCTGTTCATATTTATTGCAATTTTTTAAATAAATAGTATAAGTACTTAAAATGGATGTAGATTACGAAAGTGATAGCGAGATTCCTTCAGATATAGCCGATATAGCAAATTCGGCTATAGCTAACATGTTACCGGCGAAATCAAAATTTATATACGAGAAAGATTATAACCAATTCCGTGAATGGTGCGGCAAGAAAAATATACAAAAAGTGTCTGAAAAGGTACTTATATGCTATTTTGAGGAGAAATCAAAAACTGTAAAACCTTCTACTTTATGGAGTGTCTACTCAATGTTGAAGAGTACATTGAATGTTAAAGAAAATATTGATATAAAGAAGTTTTCAAAATTGGTGCCTTTTATTAAGAACAAAAACGTCGGATACCGAGGGAAGAAATCTAAAGTTTTATCGAGAGACGATATTAATAAATTCATTCAAGAAGCTGATGATGAAACAAATTTACTTTATAAGGTACAGATGATCAAAATTTTGTATTATTTCAGTAATTTCAATATTTTTTTAATTGTAGGTTGCGTTAATTTTGGGAATCAGCGGTGCTTGTCGCCGTGAAGAATTATTGAAGGTAACTATTGATGACATTGAAGATACCGGGTCTATATTGATTGTTAAAATACCGGATACAAAGACCTATTGCCCAAGAATGTTTACCGTTTCAAATTCTGATTATATTGAGATATATCGCAAGTATAGAGTACTAAGGCCGTCCCATACACACAAAAAGAGATTATTTTTAAAATATTCAAGAGGAAAATGTGTTGACCAACATGTGGGAATAAATAAAATAGGGGAAATTCCTAGCTTGATTGCAAAATGGCTGGGAAAAGAATTGCATAAGAGCTACACAGGTCACTGTTTTAGGAGGAGTTCTGCAACTCTCTTAGCCAATGCAGGGGGTAACATGACATCTATAAAACGCCACGGTGGTTGGAAATCTGCCGCCATAGCAGAAGGATATATAGAAGATAGTTTGAGTAATAAAATTGATATTTCTAATAAATTAAATTGTTCCTCTACTTCCAAACAAATCAATATAACTGATACAATTGTGGACTCAACTTTTCAAGGAATATCTAGCGTTTCTGATCAGCAGCAAGGTGGACTAGCTTCGGGAATTAATATTGGAAGCAATTGTTCGAACTTCACCATCAATTATTATTGTAACAAATGAGATTTTTTGGTAGTTGGTAATTAATTAGTAAATTTGTACAAAAAAATTCAATACATTTTTTAAAAAGTAATGTTTTATCGTTTTTTTTGTAAATCATTTTTCCAGTTAAAAAAAGTCTTTTTTTCACCGTGAAAAAAAGTCTTTTTTTCACTGTTAAAAAAACAAAAGGTTTACGTATCGATAGCGATGAAAAAATGTCAACTTTTTTTGACAGTTGTACAAAAAAAAGTTTTTGTCCTCGGTGGGATTTGAACCATAATCCTCTGGGGCCAAACCTCAAAGCCTTGCAAAATACGCTACGAGAGCATATAGATTAAAACTGCTAAACAATGTTAGACAACGTGAAACCACGGGGGCACATCCGATTAGATTGCTGGAACAAAAGGTCCTTAGTGGGGTTATGGTGGTGTTTTCTAATGTACAAAATTAGGGTAAACCAGGCTGGGAACTCCAATGTTAATTTTCGGAGGGATTTTTATGACTCATATCTCCGGAACCAATGGGCCTAGGATATTGCGCATGCGAAGTTGGGGTCTATGAAATGGGTTCTTGCGCGTGACACGAAAACGACACCTGTCACCTGTCAATTAAGAACTGTCACCTGTCAGATGTCACCTGTCAAATGTCAAAATCGACAGCTGATGTATGTCACGTGTTTAGGGTGACGTCATGAGTCGTTTAAAAAAAGAATCGGGTTGATCGGGCCAATAGGGCCAAAGTTGATATAGCTAATGCCCGAACGGCAGGAGGGTGAAAGATTGCAAATACATATCGCGTGTTTAGGGTGACGTCATGAGTCGTTTAAAAAAAGAACGGGGTTGATCGGACCAATAGGGCCAAAGTTGGTATAGCTAATGCCCTAACGGCAGGGCAGTATGCATGCGCCATAACATGTCATCAATGAACATTGTTAGAGGCCGCGTGGCATGTAATTAGACAACTGGGGATCTAGTATGTCCTTTCGGCAAACAGTATTTTCAGGCGTCATCTATAATTACGTTCGCGCATACTCCCGCTATCTGGGTACTACCTGAACTTATGCAACCAGAAGCCCCTATCAGCAAATATTGCCTTCACCAATTTATTAACAAACCTAAGTGTGGCGATGATGACAAAATGGCGGTAAACCTAGCTTTTATAATGCATTCACCATTTTATCAACAAACCAGTACTAATGGCGTTGCCAAACCAATATTTCCCCATATTCAACATAAAAATTGTCGAAACGGCAACACCGCCGTTCCAATACTGAAAATTTAAGAAAATACGCTTAGGCCATATTGTAATAGCCGTTCGCAACAGTAACTAGGTAATACAAAGAACCTTAAGTGTGGTTATAGGGATATATTATTATCGATGCCAATTTATTAACAAATCTTAAACCTTAAACCGAACCAGGGTTCCATCAATTTAGAACGAAATAAAAATTCGACACAAGACACTTATCGCCAATCTTGTATATAGGTACAATATATTATAAGTTCAAAATTTAGCGAAAAATATTTACAGTTAAAACTAAGGATTAGAAACATTTACCGTGTAAGAATAGACATATCTACATACAATTAAAAAACTAGGACTAGAAACATTTATATTAGGAACATTACCGCACAAGAAGGCATATCTATATACAAACTTAAAAACTAACAAAAAAATGAATGGAAAAAGACATTGGCGGGTATGGGTATTTGAACAGAGTAGGAGTAATGTGCAATATTCGCTTATAGATAGAATATTATCCTTAACTTATACATACAACTTGAAACGAGGGCAAGAGCAAAAATACCTGAACAACACTACACTTACCAGAGGGCACTCAGTTTAAACAGGGACACGACGTGAACGTGGCCCATATTGTCCCCATTCGATTTTTATGGAAAAACGAATTTTCAAAGCAAAACCAAACGAAAAAAATTATACCACAAATGATTTGAAATCAGAAAACAGTTCTATATATAACATAATATACGGCTCTTTTTAAGTTATACAGGGGGAATTTTTGCCTTCTTTTACTGTATAACCAACATGGGCTCTTTTTAAAGTTATACAGGGGGAATTTTGGCCTTCTTTTACTGCATAACCAATATGGGCTCTTTTTAAAGTTATACAGGTTAGGATATAATATGTGTGCGTTAGTATTTTGGCCTTCTTTTTACTGTACAACCAATATGGGCTCTTTTGAAAGTTATACAGGTTAGGATATAATATGTGTGCGTTAGTATTTTGGCCTTCTTTTTACTGTACAACCAATATGGGCTCTTTTGAAAGCTATACAGGTTAGGATATAATATGTGTGCGTTAGTATTTTGGCCTTCTTTTTACTGTACAACCAATATGGGCTCTTTTGAAAGTTATACAGGTTAGGATATAATATGTGTGCGTTAGTATTTTGGCCTTCTTTTTACTGTACAACCAATATGGGCTCTTTTGAAAGCTATACAGGTTAGGATATAATATGTGTGCGTTAGTAGATTATTCTAGCAATGAAAATAATTTTAATGCTAATAGTAATATGAGTGCTAATGTTATAATAATATGAATAATTATAATACTAATAATGAACAACTGAACAGACCCTATTGAACAGACCCTGTTGAACTGAACAGACCCTGATCAACAGACCCTGTTGAACTGCTCTGTTGGCCTGTTGACCTGTTGAACAGACCCTGTTGGTCTGTTGACCTGTTGAACAGACCCTGTTGAACTTAGTCATCCACATGCATAAGTGAGCAATGCCCCCATGGTAATGTGCTGGGTGAAGATTTCGACATTTGCCGCTTATCATCATAAGGGCTGAGACCGATTTTAGTTTGTTTTATAGTATGTAGCTCATGTTTTTGGGACCTAATTAGACGCTGTGAAATAGGCTTTTCCAACCAAGTTTCAAGGCAGGTGACGTAATCTTCAAATGTGATTTTATTTTTAATAACAGACCTTTTAATGCCCTTTATCTTTTTGGTAACGCCCAAGTTAGATAAAACCTTATCAATTTCCGCCCGCTCTTTGTTTAAATTCTCTAGTTTTACCCGTTCTTGCTCAATCTCGTCTGGAGTATAAAGCAGTTTAATAGCATACATTTTAGACCTAAGACCAACAAAATGGGTCATAATGCGGCCATTGTTCTCATCTTTCATCATTCCCAGCACCTTTTTGTTCACTTGTGGAATCGTATAAACGTTATCACGGTATCACGGTATCAAAATAATCGTTACAGTCTCGTTTCATTATCTGATACACATCATGGTTTTTAATTTCGTAAATAAGACTATCTGTGTCTGTATACAATACACTACAGGTGTCAAAACGTGGAACCATGTACTCGTAGTGAAAGCCATAAATCGTAGTCTTTGCCAAATCAAGAATACACATGCCGACATAAATCGGCTTATTAAAATAAATTTGTGTTTTTGCAAGCTCGACAATTACTAAATTTTCGGAAACAATTGTGCTGCTTTTAAATTCTGGCCGGGATATTAAGGCTTCAGCGCCATAGCGACCATCCCATTTCGTTATAAGTTTGACGTCAGAGTGGTTCCGGATATTCTCCATTGTCTTTCCAAATACGGCATTGTTCATAAGTTTAAAAAAATTCTTTTCAAACTCATTCTTGGCATTTTGGCGCAGCCCCGTGTTGAGGTCGATATATGATTTTAGCCATGGAGATTGTTTAAATGCTAATATTCGGTGTATTTTGCCCAATTTTGCACCCAAAGTTAGAGCTTGCTTTAAGTTTCTATAGTGTATTACGTATTCTGTTTTATTGTGTAGCGTAGCCAAAAGTTTCTCATTCTTTGCCCCAGGTGGTTTTTCATGGTCAGGGCATAATGGAAAATCGGAAAACTTATCATGCAAATTTTCAGGTATTTCCAGGTCCACTTCCAAAATAAACCCTTCGGCAGATTTATCTGAAATTTCACTAATGTTTAAGTGAGATATCTCGTTTTCTGAAAGCCACCTAAAGCCGCCATAAGGTAGATATTGCGACATTGCCCAGCCGTATTGATTATTGACATCAAAGTACATGAGATAGGAGTCTTCTTTAGTTGGGTCATAATTTGGCATGTACTTGTTGTTGGCTTCTGCATACCTCTTTGAACACTGACTTAGCCCCCCGCGAACTCCCTTTTCTATGAATGTTAGCATCTCTAAATCAGTAAGCAGCTCAAGTTTTATCATATCTTCTCGATGAATTAAGAGGGATAAACATTGCCACGCATAACCAGGTAGGGTATACGACCATGCAGGATCAAGGCCATATGTCCTATGCGATATATCCCTAAATGCTTCAAATACATCCGTTAAAAGCATTACATCCGTTTTAAGATATAAGTCAGAGTAATCTTGCATGGTACGGCAATTAAAAGTTTGCCAAACTTTCTGCGCATTTAAATATTGCGCGTCACTTATAGCTACATCTTCTAAGCTGTTATAAAACGCCTCTTTAGGAGGGAGTTCAGTCTCATTCAATCTTTCCCAAGCGTTCATATAATCATAAGGGAAAACACCCTTTTGGGTAAGTAAGTTCAGTTCTTCCCCCAGGTGTTCAAACTCTGCTTTTAGGTTAGGATATTCACATAAGTATGATGCAAGCTTATCCAGACCGCTAGCAAGAAAGCGAAAACTATCTATAAATCGAAAATGAACAGTACTATCCATTATATGCTTCGTAAATGAGATGTAATTTTCTTTATTTACAGGTAATATATCAATCTTCCCCTCTATTTCAGATAGCGCCCGTATTATCATGTGCCCATCATAGCAACTCAAGTTATGGAATAGGACAGGTATTGTGTGCGAATCCTGGTACTGTAGATTGCAGTGCTCATGTGCAGCGTTTCGATACTTTCCGGTAAAGTGTGAGTGATCTCTAACACGCTTATCGTCTTCCGTAAATGGCTTCTCACATATATGGCAGTGAGTAGTGGCCAAAAAACTTTGTTGTTGGGCAGGCGTAAGCGGTTCCATGGGCAAATCACATAAAAAGACCGTCTCGACGTCTTCAGCAAATTGTTGAAGCTCGCGCATGAACCACTGCATACAGTCTTGGCCTGTGTAACTTTTATAAAATGATAGAGAATCGTCATAATTACATTTTACATAATAACCGACGCTATAAGGGACATGCTCTTGTTCCTTTTGAGTGTTTTTTTCTATATCATCGACTACAGGTATTAGCAAGCTTTCCGAGTCTGCGAATATAACAAACGGGGCTTTTTCCTTATGTTTAAAATTATTAAATTCCAAAATATTATTGCCTTCTACAGGCATCCGAGGTATTGCTAAGGTCTTGTGTTTAGAGCATTCGGACGTGTGCTTATCTAGTGTTATCTGCGTGCGGAAATAATGAAGGCAGCGATCACAAAAAAATTTTCGATGCTTATCAAGACTCAATTGCCTTGATAGTAAGCGTGAAAGGTCTTTAATCCAAACAAAATGGTATTTTATAGGGCTTAAATCAATATCATCATCTGACGAAAAGTAGCCGTCTTGTAAAAGTAGTAAGTTTATATGGGTAGGATGCTTATTTTCAGGTATATAATATGGCACAACCAGATAATTTTTTCCAATTTTTTGCAGTCGATATACGTTAACGGATATTAGGTTTTGCTTTTCAAACTTTGAAATTTGATTAATTGTCATGGGAAACTTAATACCTTCCAAGTTTAGAACCGACTGAGGCGTTGGGTATGAAGAAGTTCGTTCAGAATTCTTGAACGCGGGATATAAAGCGGAAACGATGGACCACGCAAAGCACATTTCATCACTGTTTTTTACATTAATGCATGCATTTCTTTTAGCTATTTGTTTTGGAAGTTCGATGTAAGTTCCAGCCCGAAGAGGATTATAATGATTAATAGATACCATTAAATGTATAATTTTGCGTAGTGCCCACCCAGAATTTCTTTCCTGGAACGTGTCTAATTCAACTAAAATAGGGTTCTTAACATAATCGGTAAACCACTCATTTAAGTTTGTGTTACCGAAAATAGGGGCATTCGGAGTAGTAATGTACTTTGTATCCTTTAAAATTTCGTCTGCTTTACTAATTTCAAAATCCCCACAAAGAGCGGTGTTAACTTTGAGTGCAGCAGTTTTTTTTAGTGCGTTTTGAATTCGCCGCTTAAAAATTGCCAAACAGTCCTCTAAAAATGATCGTACATCAGTATGACGCTTGTTAATAATAACACCCGTCCTGATTCTCGATTGGAATGCTGAATGTAAATCTTCCCACTTTACTCTACAAGAAGCCGTTTCTGCACGACGTGTCCCACTACCCCCACCCACTTTACGGTCCTTTAGTAAGGACTGAAACCCCTTAATTTGGGCTAAACACGCTATTATATGAGACTTTTCAGCCACTGACTCAGCGCGTTTCAGAACTTTATTCAAGTTCCAAAGAGCGCGAGTACAGTCCTGCAATATCTTACCGCAGGTAATCGTTGTTAAGTTAGGGGTATCCATCTGGGCCCTAATTAACTCGACGTACTCACTTGGGATCGGCATTTTTTTTTACTCTGTAACAAAATAAATATGGCTCAAAATACGTCTGCTCTCTCTAACGTACAAAGACAGAAGGGGCTCTGAAGCTCCTGCGTTCTGCTTATAATGCACCCCTATTTATAACCTCGGTTGGGGTGCGTTCAGAAAAGTAGCATGCCTTCGAAAAAATAAGGTGCGTTCAGAATTAATATTCAAGGTTTAGTATGCAGCAGATGTACATACAACAAGCAGTTTTACGCGTTTTTGAATATATTACTTGCTGAAAACATTAATATTTTACTGGCTGAAAGTGAAACCTGCGATAAGTTTAATCGCCGTAAAAATGTTTACCAAAACAGACTCTAAAAATTTTATTCCCTCCACGTCACAACCCTCCCAAACTACTATATAAGATACAAAAAAAAAAAAATCAAAGTTCTACTTGCAACCTAGAATATAAAGCTAAAAAGCCAAATTTTTATCAGATAAACGCTACGTTAAGGTACCGTTCAAATGAAGGAAATGAAAAGTTCGTCAATTTTTGCAGAAATTTTATATCTACGAAAACATGGTTCGGGGAAGCTTCTGAAAAAAACTTTGGAACAGGTCTGTTCAACAGGTCTGTTCCGGGGGAACAGGGTCTGTTCCGGGGGAACGGGTCTGTTCCGGGGGAACAGGTCTGTTCATCGGGTCTGTTCCAGGGGAACAGGTCTGTTCCCCCGGAACAGACCCGATGAACAGACCTGTTCCCCTGGAACAGACCCGATGAACAGACCTGTTCCCCCGGAACAGACCCGTTCCCCCGGAACAGACCCTGTTCCCCCGGAACAGACCTGTTGAACAGACCTGTTCCAAAGTTTTTTTCAGAAGCTTCCCCGAACCATGTTTTCGTAGATATAAAATTTCTGCAAAAATTGACGAACTTTTCATTTCCTTCATTTGAACGGTACCTTAACGTAGCGTTTATCTGATAAAAATTTGGCTTTTTAGCTTTATATTCTAGGTTGCAAGTAGAACTTTGATTTTTTTTTTTTTGTATCTTATATAGTAGTTTGGGAGGGTTGTGACGTGGAGGGAATAAAATTTTTAGAGTCTGTTTTGGTAAACATTTTTACGGCGATTAAACTTATCGCAGGTTTCACTTTCAGCCAGTAAAATATTAATGTTTTCAGCAAGTAATATATTCAAAAACGCGTAAAACTGCTTGTTGTATGTACATCTGCTGCATACTAAACCTTGAATATTAATTCTGAACGCACCTTATTTTTTCGAAGGCATGCTACTTTTCTGAACGCACCCCAACCGAGGTTATAAATAGGGGTGCATTATAAGCAGAACGCAGGAGCTTCAGAGCCCCTTCTGTCTTTGTACGTTAGAGAGAGCAGACGTATTTTGAGCCATATTTATTTTGTTACAGAGTAAAAAAAAATGCCGATCCCAAGTGAGTACGTCGAGTTAATTAGGGCCCAGATGGATACCCCTAACTTAACAACGATTACCTGCGGTAAGATATTGCAGGACTGTACTCGCGCTCTTTGGAACTTGAATAAAGTTCTGAAACGCGCTGAGTCAGTGGCTGAAAAGTCTCATATAATAGCGTGTTTAGCCCAAATTAAGGGGTTTCAGTCCTTACTAAAGGACCGTAAAGTGGGTGGGGGTAGTGGGACACGTCGTGCAGAAACGGCTTCTTGTAGAGTAAAGTGGGAAGATTTACATTCAGCATTCCAATCGAGAATCAGGACGGGTGTTATTATTAACAAGCGTCATACTGATGTACGATCATTTTTAGAGGACTGTTTGGCAATTTTTAAGCGGCGAATTCAAAACGCACTAAAAAAAACTGCTGCACTCAAAGTTAACACCGCTCTTTGTGGGGATTTTGAAATTAGTAAAGCAGACGAAATTTTAAAGGATACAAAGTACATTACTACTCCGAATGCCCCTATTTTCGGTAACACAAACTTAAATGAGTGGTTTACCGATTATGTTAAGAACCCTATTTTAGTTGAATTAGACACGTTCCAGGAAAGAAATTCTGGGTGGGCACTACGCAAAATTATACATTTAATGGTATCTATTAATCATTATAATCCTCTTCGGGCTGGAACTTACATCGAACTTCCAAAACAAATAGCTAAAAGAAATGCATGCATCAATGTAAAAAACAGTGATGAAATGTGCTTTGCGTGGTCCATCGTTTCCGCTTTATATCCCGCGTTCAAGAATTCTGAACGAACTTCTTCATACCCAACGCCTCAGTCGGTTCTAAACTTGGAAGGTATTAAGTTTCCCATGACAATTAATCAAATTTCAAAGTTTGAAAAGCAAAACCTAATATCCGTTAACGTATATCGACTGCAAAAAATTGGAAAAAATTATCTGGTTGTGCCATATTATATACCTGAAAATAAGCATCCTACCCATATAAACTTACTACTTTTACAAGACGGCTACTTTTCCTCAGATGATGATATTGATTTAAGCCCTATAAAATACCATTTTGTTTGGATTAAAGACCTTTCACGCTTACTATCAAGGCAATTGAGTCTTGATAAGCATCGAAAATTTTTTTGTGATCGCTGCCTTCATTATTTCCGCACGCAGATAACACTAGATAAGCACACGTCCGAATGCTCTAAACACAAGACCTTAGCAATACCTCGGATGCCTGTAGAAGGCAATAATATTTTGGAATTTAATAATTTTAAACATAAGGAAAAAGCCCCGTTTGTTATATTCGCAGACTCGGAAAGCTTGCTAATACCTGTAGTCGATGATATAGAAAAAAACACTCAAAAGGAACAAGAGCATGTCCCTTATAGCGTCGGTTATTATGTAAAATGTAATTATGACGATTCTCTATCATTTTATAAAAGTTACACAGGCCAAGACTGTATGCAGTGGTTCATGCGCGAGCTTCAACAATTTGCTGAAGACGTCGAGACGGTCTTTTTATGTGATTTGCCCATGGAACCGCTTACGCCTGCCCAACAACAAAGTTTTTTGGCCACTACTCACTGCCATATATGTGAGAAGCCATTTACGGAAGACGATAAGCGTGTTAGAGATCACTCACACTTTACCGGAAAGTATCGAAACGCTGCACATGAGCACTGCAATCTACAGTACCAGGATTCGCACACAATACCTGTCCTATTCCATAACTTGAGTTGCTATGATGGGCACATGATAATACGGGCGCTATCTGAAATAGAGGGGAAGATTGATATATTACCTGTAAATAAAGAAAATTACATCTCATTTACGAAGCATATAATGGATAGTACTGTTCATTTTCGATTTATAGATAGTTTTCGCTTTCTTGCTAGCGGTCTGGATAAGCTTGCATCATACTTATGTGAATATCCTAACCTAAAAGCAGAGTTTGAACACCTGGGGGAAGAACTGAACTTACTTACCCGAAAGGGTGTTTTCCCTTATGATTATATGAACGCTTGGGAAAGATTGAATGAGACTGAACTCCCTCCTAAAGAGGCGTTTTATAACAGCTTAGAAGATGTAGCTATAAGTGACGCGCAATATTTAAATGCGCAGAAAGTTTGGCAAACTTTTAATTGCCGTACCATGCAAGATTACTCTGACTTATATCTTAAAACGGATGTAATGCTTTTAACGGATGTATTTGAAGCATTTAGGGATATATCGCATAGGACATATGGCCTTGATCCTGCATGGTCGTATACCCTACCTGGTTATGCGTGGCAATGTTTATCCCTCTTAATTCATCGAGAAGATATGATAAAACTTGAGCTGCTTACTGATTTAGAGATGCTAACATTCATAGAAAAGGGAGTTCGCGGGGGGCTAAGTCAGTGTTCAAAGAGGTATGCAGAAGCCAACAACAAGTACATGCCAAATTATGACCCAACTAAAGAAGACTCCTATCTCATGTACTTTGATGTCAATAATCAATACGGCTGGGCAATGTCGCAATATCTACCTTATGGCGGCTTTAGGTGGCTTTCAGAAAACGAGATATCTCACTTAAACATTAGTGAAATTTCAGATAAATCTGCCGAAGGGTTTATTTTGGAAGTGGACCTGGAAATACCTGAAAATTTGCATGATAAGTTTTCCGATTTTCCATTATGCCCTGACCATGAAAAACCACCTGGGGCAAAGAATGAGAAACTTTTGGCTACGCTACACAATAAAACAGAATACGTAATACACTATAGAAACTTAAAGCAAGCTCTAACTTTGGGTGCAAAATTGGGCAAAATACACCGAATATTAGCATTTAAACAATCTCCATGGCTAAAATCATATATCGACCTCAACACGGGGCTGCGCCAAAATGCCAAGAATGAGTTTGAAAAGAATTTTTTTAAACTTATGAACAATGCCGTATTTGGAAAGACAATGGAGAATATCCGGAACCACTCTGACGTCAAACTTATAACGAAATGGGATGGTCGCTATGGCGCTGAAGCCTTAATATCCCGGCCAGAATTTAAAAGCAGCACAATTGTTTCCGAAAATTTAGTAATTGTCGAGCTTGCAAAAACACAAATTTATTTTAATAAGCCGATTTATGTCGGCATGTGTATTCTTGATTTGGCAAAGACTACGATTTATGGCTTTCACTACGAGTACATGGTTCCACGTTTTGACACCTGTAGTGTATTGTATACAGACACAGATAGTCTTATTTACGAAATTAAAAACCATGATGTGTATCAGATAATGAAACGAGACTGTAACGATTATTTTGATACCTCAGATTATGCCCGTGATAACGTTTATACGATTCCACAAGTGAACAAAAAGGTGCTGGGAATGATGAAAGATGAGAACAATGGCCGCATTATGACCCATTTTGTTGGTCTTAGGTCTAAAATGTATGCTATTAAACTGCTTTATACTCCAGACGAGATTGAGCAAGAACGGGTAAAACTAGAGAATTTAAACAAAGAGCGGGCGGAAATTGATAAGGTTTTATCTAACTTGGGCGTTACCAAAAAGATAAAGGGCATTAAAAGGTCTGTTATTAAAAATAAAATCACATTTGAAGATTACGTCACCTGCCTTGAAACTTGGTTGGAAAAGCCTATTTCACAGCGTCTAATTAGGTCCCAAAAACATGAGCTACATACTATAAAACAAACTAAAATCGGTCTCAGCCCTTATGATGATAAGCGGCAAATGTCGAAATCTTCACCCAGCACATTACCATGGGGGCATTGCTCACTTATGCATGTGGATGACTAAGTTCAACAGGGTCTGTTCAACAGGTCAACAGACCAACAGGGTCTGTTCAACAGGTCAACAGGCCAACAGAGCAGTTCAACAGGGTCTGTTGATCAGGGTCTGTTCAGTTCAACAGGGTCTGTTCAATAGGGTCTGTTCAGTTGTTCATTATTAGTATTATAATTATTCATATTATTATAACATTAGCACTCATATTACTATTAGCATTAAAATTATTTTCATTGCTAGAATAATCTACTAACGCACACATATTATATCCTAACCTGTATAGCTTTCAAAAGAGCCCATATTGGTTGTACAGTAAAAAGAAGGCCAAAATACTAACGCACACATATTATATCCTAACCTGTATAACTTTCAAAAGAGCCCATATTGGTTGTACAGTAAAAAGAAGGCCAAAATACTAACGCACACATATTATATCCTAACCTGTATAGCTTTCAAAAGAGCCCATATTGGTTGTACAGTAAAAAGAAGGCCAAAATACTAACGCACACATATTATATCCTAACCTGTATAACTTTCAAAAGAGCCCATATTGGTTGTACAGTAAAAAGAAGGCCAAAATACTAACGCACACATATTATATCCTAACCTGTATAACTTTAAAAAGAGCCCATATTGGTTATGCAGTAAAAGAAGGCCAAAATTCCCCCTGTATAACTTTAAAAAGAGCCCATGTTGGTTATACAGTAAAAGAAGGCAAAAATTCCCCCTGTATAACTTAAAAAGAGCCGTATATTATGTTATATATAGAACTGTTTTCTGATTTCAAATCATTTGTGGTATAATTTTTTTCGTTTGGTTTTGCTTTGAAAATTCGTTTTTCCATAAAAATCGAATGGGGACAATATGGGCCACGTTCACGTCGTGTCCCTGTTTAAACTGAGTGCCCTCTGGTAAGTGTAGTGTTGTTCAGGTATTTTTGCTCTTGCCCTCGTTTCAAGTTGTATGTATAAGTTAAGGATAATATTCTATCTATAAGCGAATATTGCACATTACTCCTACTCTGTTCAAATACCCATACCCGCCAATGTCTTTTTCCATTCATTTTTTTGTTAGTTTTTAAGTTTGTATATAGATATGCCTTCTTGTGCGGTAATGTTCCTAATATAAATGTTTCTAGTCCTAGTTTTTTAATTGTATGTAGATATGTCTATTCTTACACGGTAAATGTTTCTAATCCTTAGTTTTAACTGTAAATATTTTTCGCTAAATTTTGAACTTATAATATATTGTACCTATATACAAGATTGGCGATAAGTGTCTTGTGTCGAATTTTTATTTCGTTCTAAATTGATGGAACCCTGGTTCGGTTTAAGGTTTAAGATTTGTTAATAAATTGGCATCGATAATAATATATCCCTATAACCACACTTAAGGTTCTTTGTATTACCTAGTTACTGTTGCGAACGGCTATTACAATATGGCCTAAGCGTATTTTCTTAAATTTTCAGTATTGGAACGGCGGTGTTGCCGTTTCGACAATTTTTATGTTGAATATGGGGAAATATTGGTTTGGCAACGCCATTAGTACTGGTTTGTTGATAAAATGGTGAATGCATTATAAAAGCTAGGTTTACCGCCATTTTGTCATCATCGCCACACTTAGGTTTGTTAATAAATTGGTGAAGGCAATATTTGCTGATAGGGGCTTCTGGTTGCATAAGTTCAGGTAGTACCCAGATAGCGGGAGTATGCGCGAACGTAATTATAGATGACGCCTGAAAATACTGTTTGCCGAAAGGACATACTAGATCCCCAGTTGTCTAATTACATGCCACGCGGCCTCTAACAATGTTCATTGATGACATGTTATGGCGCATGCATACTGCCCTGCCGTTAGGGCATTAGCTATACCAACTTTGGCCCTATTGGTCCGATCAACCCCGTTCTTTTTTTAAACGACTCATGACGTCACCCTAAACACGCGATATGTATTTGCAATCTTTCACCCTCCTGCCGTTCGGGCATTAGCTATATCAACTTTGGCCCTATTGGCCCGATCAACCCGATTCTTTTTTTAAACGACTCATGACGTCACCCTAAACACGTGACATACATCAGCTGTCGATTTTGACATTTGACAGGTGACATCTGACAGGTGACAGTTCTTAATTGACAGGTGACAGGTGTCGTTTTCGTGTCACGCGCAAGAACCCATTTCATAGACCCCAACTTCGCATGCGCAATATCCTAGGCCCATTGGTTCCGGAGATATGAGTCATAAAAATCCCTCCGAAAATTAACATTGGAGTTCCCAGCCTGGTTTACCCTAATTTTGTACATTAGAAAACACCACCATAACCCCACTAAGGACCTTTTGTTCCAGCAATCTAATCGGATGTGCCCCCGTGGTTTCACGTTGTCTAACATTGTTTAGCAGTTTTAATCTATATGCTCTCGTAGCGTATTTTGCAAGGCTTTGAGGTTTGGCCCCAGAGGATTATGGTTCAAATCCCACCGAGGACAAAAACTTTTTTTCTGTTATTATTATATTTTAAAATATTTTAACTGATTTACAACGTCATACCTACCATCGCGGTAAACAAGATATGAAAAGCAGGTGGCGCTACAGGTCTCAAGATAACAGGTACGTACATCTCTCCCCGTTAGGTGGCACCCCTACAATGATATTACTAAAGTCCCTGTATTGGAAAGTCTGGACACGAGCGGTCGTTCACGCGATTGGTTGGCCTCGAGCTAAGAAATTAATGGCGGTTCCAATAAGAGAAGCGCAGATGACTTATTCGCAGCTATGTTCACATCATTCGCAATCTGTCAAATCGTTTGTTTACTTTTAGAAAACCCAACAAATATTTTTTTTTCTGCAGTTTAAAGTGAAAAGTGATTTGTTTTTTTGGTTTTTTACAATTTAGAAAGGATTTTTTTTTATTTTAATGTCGGGAGTAAAGAAGCAGAAAGGTGGCATATCGGGAGCTTACCCCGAACGCCCTTCTAAAACCGGCGAAAGAATATCATTTTTTAGATTTGCTTTGGAGATCACAGGTATGTAGGTACCTATATTATAAACAAATATTGTGCTTTTGGAAACATAACATGTATGTGGATTTATTTACTAATTCTTGAATCGTCTACTAATTTTAATATATTTAATAATTAAATTATAGAAGACACAAGTACTACTGTAATGCTCTTTTAATAAATATAAGCTTATAAATTAATCAATAATAATATTAAAAAATAAATAAATTGTCTTATCATAACTGAAATTTAATTCAAACTGCTATTACAAACCACCCCATCCGCGATAGTGCTAAAAGTTATTATACCTCGCGTATGAATTAATTTTTTGATGGTGTCCAGTTCTTTCGGCCAACATTAATTATCCATCTCTCACGTCTGTTCTCATCCGAGGGAAATGAGGCCATATAACATTTTCTCCCATGATTGGTATAATTTTTGCAACCGGGATAGCTGCATGTTTGCATTTTTAAAACACATGACATAACATGACAGGAGAGACTGACACCGCGCGCACGTCCGGGCGCCATTAATTTCTTAAAAGGAGGAAATAGAAAAGGACACAGAGTTCTCTTTCTTACACACGGGCTTTATAGCTCGTGTCCAGACTTTCCAATACAGGGACTTTAGATATTACTATATAATCGGGGTAACACGTGATCTGGGTTCCGTTGGGACAAAAGTTAGGTTAGAATAATGTGTGGGGGGTTAGGTGGCAGCAGTGGAGGGTTCCACACAGGTCAATAGGGCCCTATATTACCGGCATCGAACAGTTATGACGTCACTCGCTAGGTGGCGATAGTAGCTGGGTTCCACTTAGGTTAAGAGAGGATGGCGGCTTCCAGGAAAAGTGCCACGCCCTAAAATGGCGATAAAACTGCAGATTTCAGGGCAATGTTATTTCTTATGGAGTTTTGAGTTGGGAGTGGTACTGCTATTCTACTGCAATGCATTTATTCGCAACTCTTTATAAGCGTTTTTATCAACGCAACGGTAGAAGTTGAGTAAATTACCTTCATTAAATTTGTTTCGTAAACTATCATCATTTTGCATGTCTATTAATTCCAGCTGCATTGATTCCGGCGCATTTGCGGGTGAAATGTTGAAAGGATTGCTGAAAATGTCCAATAGAGGTTTAACTTTTTTGAAGTCTACAGAACGATTTTAAAAAGCTTGTATCAAAATATCGATTTCTCCATAATTTTTTTGTAGTTCGGGAAATGGCTGTAATGGGCTGAATTGATTTGTGTCCGGAAAAGACTCAATTTGCATTGAAAGGACGAAACATGAGAGTATAACTGCGAAATCAATTGATATTTGCCTTGGAGTCGCATGTTTAAGACATTCAAGTGAGTTGTGATGTCTACAAGAAACGCTAAGTAACACAGCCAATGAGGGTTATCGAGTTCGGGGACGTCGTTCTTCTTTTCCGCCAGAAATAATTGGATTTCTTCAATCAAGTTAAAAAACCGCTGTAGTGTCAACCCACGACTTAGCCACCTTACTTCGGTGTAAAACAGGAGATCACCATATTCGCTTTCAATATCCTCGAGAAATTGTTTGAATTGTCGGTGATTGAGACTTCGTGATTTTATAAAGTTTACAGTAGGTACTACAACTTTCATTACATTTTCAAATCCCAATAATTTTGAACAGAGGGCCTCTTGATGTATAATGCAGCGAAACTGCATTAATTCCTTGGTATTTATGTTTTTAGTTTGTAAATATTTTTTTAACATAGTTACTATCCCAGATGTACTTCCAACCATTGAAGGTGCTCCGTCAGTCGTAATTCCAGATATTTTCGTTAAATCCAAATCCATTATAGAACATTTTTCTAGAAGAGCTTTGAGCATGTCACTCCCCTTGGTTTGACTTGTCAAAGAACTCATACCAATCAGTTCTTCACTCACTTCAAAATTTTGCGTTACACCTCGTAAAACTATTAAGAGTTGAGCAGTGGAACTTATATCTGTAGATTCGTCGAGTGCTATAGAAAAATACTCAAAACTTCTCGATTTCGTAGCTAATTGCTCTTCTATATTAGCTGCTAATGCGATAATTCTTCTTTGAACAGTCATCCGATTTAACTGAATTTTTTCAAACTTCTTTACATTTTCTGGACAAATTTTTTTTTGCGGCGATATCTAAACATTGCTTAACAAACTCACCATCTTTAAAAGGCCGACAAGTTTTCGCTATTATTCGAGATATTTCAAAGCTAACTTCAGTAGCTGTTTCAGCATCTTGAATTGGTTTTGAGACATAGCTTGCTAGCCTATTAGTTCCCGTTGTAAAGTGGAAATTCTTTGCGTTCGATTTTCGCCAGTTAATTTGGTATAAGTAGGATGCTGGGTTTCATAGTGCCTTTTCACATTATATTTTTTCGGAATAGAAACACTACTCTTGAATATTAAACAGACAATTTTGTTATGCGATGAAATAAAAAAGTATTTTTCGGTCCAAATATCTTGAAACTGTCGATTTTCATCTTCAACCTTACGACTACGTTTCTTACTGGGGCCTGGTTTATCCATATCAAAATTGATATTATATTGTTACGTAGGTAGAAGCCAAGTTCGAACGACGAAATATTTACTCGCCACAGATTACAGTTTTTAATCAGTATAACGTTCGCTTGTCTGTAGTTAAAACTTAACTGCCCCGGTAGCTGGCGATGCGTCGTATTTATACGAGTTACCAAACATCGAAAACCTTCCACTTTGTTCGGGGATACTACCGACGTGTTTCGCGAGCTTTAAGGCGTATAGTGATTTTATCATAATATCTTATATTGTGTATTGTATGAGTTTGTGATTGTAACGTGTAGCTCATATACTATTTTCTTTTGCTTATTCTTTGACAGTCATGCTTGGTATATACAGGGTGTCCACTAATTAATGGTACATAGAAAAACCACAGACTCCTTACGTAAAAATATTAGGATTTAGTCATACTTACCTATACCCGAAAGTTGATATTATCTGAAATACAGGGTGTTAAAGCTAAAACTTCATTCTTGTTTTTCTCTAATAATATTGAGAAAAACTGACGTTTTTTCACAAAATTTTGTAATTGGGGTTTTTTTAGGACGAGAAATTGATTTTTTTGTGAAATTTTAATGTACAATGTAGGGGGCACTGTCTGCGGTATTTTTCGCTCATTTATTAGGTCATAACTTTTTTGTGCCTCAGTGTATTTAGGTTTTTAATGAAAATAATATTTTTTTTATTTTTTATATTTATTACGTATAAAAGGTATAGTAAGTTCAGGTCGCCCAGAGTTACCGTTTCGGAGATATTTGCATTTAAATTATTCAGTGCGCTAGCTCAGGCAAGCAAATAATGTTTTGTTACTTCTTACCAATTAACTTTTACATGATAAATAATGTTCTAGTACTGGTAATTGGGAATAATACATACAAAAATTAGATTGTTCTTTAACTTACATTATTTAAAATAACTTTGACACAATGAAAACACACTTAACTAAGTGATTAGTAACTTGTAATATTTGATTTTAAATTCATTAAGAGATTTAATAAAAAAAGAGATCTGCTTTTGATAAAAACTGTTCAAAATGTGTTATTCACTTCAATACACTTAAGAGTCCTTTTAATGAAATACCTCCTAATTTTAAAAAATAACTGTTTGTTTCGTAGTTTTGTACAGCATCTACAATTCTCTGCCATATTCTTCTCTGGTATTCACTATTTCTTTGTAAACCAGCGACTTCATGTAGCGATCAGGAAAATGGGTATTTAGGTAGTCTCTGACGGTTTATATAAGAAAATAACATAAGAAAAGTACGCACTAAGGCTGGAGACTCGCCGATCTCGATCAAAATCCAGTCTGTGAAATGCACACCCACTAATACCGACAATGCCAGTGAGAGAAGACTCTGACCAAACTATACGCAACCACACGCCTCCAAATTAACGGCCGCTCTCCGCCGTACCTGGCGGTTGGGCAGAGGTCATTTGCTACCGCATTCAGATTGCCTGCTGCGGGCGGGCATAAAACAACGTAGTACCTGAATCAATTTTACAGGGTTTTTTTGAGCTTTTCCCAGAATGCTTGCCATTGGTGTTCCAATTCATTTCATTATATATTCTCTGCCAACTGTATCAATTATACTCCATTGGGATTACACATTCTGTACAACACCCGTTAAGGCGCTGCCGGGACGCGGGTTCGCAAAAGAAATGTAGATTTAAGTGTTAACCGCTTCCAATAGGCCATAATATCGGCCGCCGAGCTTGCTCGGTCTCTTGGGCGCATTTTGGGCCGTATGCCTACGGTCCATATGCGCCCAAAACTTTGTAATAGTTTTAAGTATAGTTTTAAGCTAGGTTAAGACTATTTAGAAGTAAGTTAACATTATAAGGAATAGGAAATAAACGACTTTAAAGAGAAAGAGGGGGTCTATAGTAGTATGCCGGCGATCCATCCTGCATAAACCACATATTTTGCCTTATGCCTAGAGGAAGGTCATCGAAAAAATCCGGTAATTGTCTTTCTAGAAAATCAAGGTAGAGTTGTTACCAATTATACCACACCAAACGTTAATTTTAAATTCATGTTGGAAATGACGTTCGTGTACTAAATGTCGATTTTCTAATTCTCCTGTATGTCTGTTTCTAAAATTGAAGATGTCTCTACGTGCAAACGTTGCTTCATCAATGAATAGTATTTTATTTAAAAACATTGGGTCGGCATTTATTCGGACACTGCAGAGACGGGCAAATTCTAGCCTAGCTGCAAAATCTCCTTCTAATAAATTTTACACAGGGGTGAAGTGATACGGATAAAGACCCTCTTCGTAAAAAAATTTGCGAACAGATGACTTGCCTACTCCAATTGCCGCAGCAACGTGTCTTGTGCTTATTTCGGGATTTTCAGCTACGCGGACCAGAATTTCTTCTTCTTGTTCCGAAATTAAAGTCTTCGGGCGCCCTGTGGAATCCCGTTTAGGACGAAAGGTACCTGTTTCCCCTAATCGGTCGTAAATATTTTTGAAGATCTTAAAACCAGGTTGTCTTTGATTTGGATAGAGTTCCGAATATCGTCTCTGGGCTCTTCGTCCATTAAATTTTTCCTGGTCGTATACACATAACATATCCCGCATTTCTGCGTTTGAAAACAAATTGCGTCACGACATTGTTACTTAACTTTACGATAAACTCAAGAATTAAACATTTTCTGACAAAGGTATCTTACAATAATCAACAAACAAATAACAACATGGAGGTTTCATAGCAACTGCATTATTTCATTTGTTTTCTCATAGCTTACTTTAAGAAAAAAATTTAGTTTGAAAATTATAATAATTGGGCAGGATTCACTGGATAATTTAAATGCAAATATCTCCGAAACGGTAACTCTGGGCGACCTGAACTTAGTATACCTTTTTTACGTAATAAATATGAAAAAAGTATTATTTTCATTAAAAACCCAAATAAACTGAGGCACAAAAAAATTATGACCTAATAAATGGGCAAAAGAATACCGCAGACAGCTTCCCGTCCTAAAAAAAACCTAATTACAAAATTTTGTGAAAAACGTTAGTTTTTCTCAAAATTATTAGGTAAAAACAAAAATGAAGTTTTAACTTTAACACCCTGTATCTCAGTTAATATCAACTTTCGGATATAGGTAAGTATGATTAAATCCTAATATTTTTACGTAAAGAGTCTGTGGTTTTTCTATGTACCATTAATTAGCGGACACCCCGTAGCCGTAGAAAGTAGAAATAGGAAAAAAACAAACATTGTTATTGCTGTTAAGTGACTTTTACTTGTTTGTAAGTTTATATACCTTTATTAGATCGACACGCTTATGGTTTATTATACAGGGTGTCCGGATAACAGATCTGAAAAAAAAGCTCTCATCATAAAAACTGCCAAGAGAAATTCATTCAAAATAATTTTAAGTTTCGGAAATTGCCGCAAGAGGGCGTAACGGCTTATTTATTTTTTAAAGTTCATTTTACGGCAAAAAATGCCACTTAAGCGTAGAAAAGCAAATAAATAATTAAAATCAGTAGATTGTTTGCTACAACTTTTGTTATTGTTATTTTTTTGAATCTCGCCTAATAAAGGAGTGGGGGAAGCCTTTAGGATATTTTTCAAAAACTGTCATTATGTCGTTATCCTTTAACGGATTTTCTATAACTTGGACTTGTTTGAAAGGGAATTCCTTGGAGTTTAAATAAATGATTCAGGAATTGTCACAAGTTTCCTGATACAATTTTAAGATAGCGCTGTTTTTCAATCTAACTTATTTTTTTATTTTTCTCGGTATTTGCAAATTGGATGGTATAATTTTTTTCGGTAGTAATAGGAGACAATTTGCATAGGGAACGATTAGTCCAAACCGCAAATCGATATCACCAGGGGTTTAAAAGTTATTTTGATTTTTCTTTAAAAAATGATACAGTTTCCATTTACCGGTACCCGGTATACCCCTAATAAGCAAGATAACAACTAATTTTATGGCCTACTGTTTAATAAACTATAAAATTTATAATAAAAGTTTAACGAATAATATTAAAGAAACATCAATAACACTGAATAAAATATGAATATTATGATAATATCATATTATGAGACTTAGACTATGAAAAAGTGCACAAATCTTAGAACTAGAAACAATTTTATTAGCAATTTAGCAAGACAACAATAATAATTACAAATGTTCAAAATGTTTTCCGTCATTTTGTAAGCACTTAATTATTCTTCTGTTAGTTGATAATACGGCTGCCTCAATTTTAGCCGTGGATAAGTTTCTAACGGCATTTGTTATCCTTACCATAATGTTTTCCCTTGTTGTTGGTCTCTCTTGGAAAACCAGATCTTTTAACCTACCCCATGGGTAAAAATCAAGACAAGTAAGATCCGGTGAACAAGCCGGCCAGGGAAACAAGCTTCCTCTTCCAATTACACGATGCGCAAATTGCTCTTCTAGGTATTGGCGTACGTTACGATAGTAATGCGCCGGACAACCATCAAGTTGGATCCACATGTTTGTTCTCGTTTGTAAGGAGACTTCTTCCAAAAGAGGTGGAAGGAAAGTGGCCAAGAAATCTAAAAATCTTGCTCCATTAAGGGTTTGGTCAAAAAAATGGGGACCGATAATTTTTCCTTCCAAGATCCCGCACCAAACATTTAAACTCCAGCGGTTTTGAAAATCTACTTGCCTCATCCAATGAGGGTTAATTAAACCAATAGTGCATATTATGCAAATTCACACCCCTAGCGTTAGTGAAAGTGACCTCGTCTATCCATCATATCCGTGAAAGAAAATTTGGATTTTCCCTAATCATATTTAATAGCCAGTGACAGAAATCCAATCGACGATCATAATCAGTATCGTTCAATGCCTGGTGTAAAACGATATGGTAAGGGTGCATACTATTAGTTTGTAAAATCTCGTGGACATTTGTTTTTGGAACCCCCAAGTCAAGGGAAATTTTTCTGGTGCTTAAAGTGGGATCGTATTGAAAGTAAGCCAAAACGTTGATAATATTTACCTCATTACGTGTCCTACGAATGCGTAAGGGTCGTTGAATGGGCTGCACATTACCAGTTTCTCTTAATCGTCGAGCTAATCTTGAGAATACTTCTCGACAATAGTGTCTTCTTTGTGGAAATCGCATTGCATATTCTCGCGACGCTATTACAGCATTTTCAAGAGATTGAAAATACATATTCAACATATCATACGCTTCTGCGTTAGTAAACGGCATACTGTTTGTAGAAAAATGCAATATAAATGTAAAAAACAATGCTTAATATTATAAGATGCTTGACGTTTAAAACTCATCAACAGCTTGTCACAATAAATTATTAATTTGTTTTTTTCCATGGCCAACTTGGAACTTGTAATTTAGGCGAAAACATGATGGAAAGGATATGAAATGCCGTTCGAAGCTTATCCACGGCTGAAATTAAGGCAAGAGGCAAGTGTGTTTTTCACTGAAAGAAGAATAACTAAGAGCTTAGGAAGTGACGGAAAATATTTTAAACATTTGTAATTATTGTTGTCTTGCTAAATTGCTAATTGTTTCTAGATTTAAGATTTGTGCACTTTTTCATAATCTCATATCATAATATTCATATTTTATTCAGTGTTATTGATGTTTCTTTGACTCGTTAAACTTTTATTATAAATTTTATAGTTTATTAAACAGTAGGCCATGAAATTAGTTGTTATCTTGCTTATTAGGGGTATACCGGGTACCGGTAAATGGAAACTGTATCATTTTTTAAAGAAAAATCAAAATAACTTTTAAACCCCTGGTGATATCGATTTGCGGTTTGGACTAATCGTTCCCTATGCAAATTGTCTCCTATTATTACCGAAAAAAATTATACCATCCAATTTGCAAATACCGAGAAAAATAAAAAAATAAGTTAGATTGAATAACAGCGCCATCTTAAAATTGTATCAGGAAACTTGTGACAATTCCTGAATCATTTATTTAAACTCCAAGGAATTCCCTTTCAAACAAGTCCAAGTTATAGAAAATCCGTTGAAGGATAACGACATAATGACAGTTTTTGAAAAATGTCCTAAAGGCTTCCCCCACTTCTTTATTAGGCGAGATTCAAAAAAATAACAATAACAAAAGTTGTAGTAAAGAATCTACTGATTTTAATTATTTATTTGCTTTTCTACGGTTAAGTGGCATTTTTTGCCGTAAAATGAACTTTAAAAAATAAATAAGACGTTACGCCCTCTTGCGGCAATTTCTGAAACTTAAAATTATTTTGAATGAATTTCTCTTGGCAGTTTTTATGATGAGAGCTTTTTTTCAGATCTGTGGGACGTATCGTTTCCGAGATATGGCCGCTCCGTATCCTTATCCGGACTGTATACATATGCTTTAACGTATTGGATAAATGAATTAAATCGAAAACGAATACTCTGTATATTCTTAAGCTGATGTCTGTAGGTTTTAAGTAGTTAAATGGTTTCAAACCTACGAGCAGAAAGTGTTTACAGAGTATCCTAAATTAATAGAACCTTAAATCTTTGTAAAACAAATTTTCTGGAAGGGTCGTTTTAGGTTCATTTATAAAGCCCGAATTTGACAATATTAGGACTGTAGAGAAATCAACAGATTTAGTTAAACTTTGATACTAAAATTGCACAAATGAAGCTTGTAAATATTGCTTTCTCCGCTTGCTTTTATACACATACACTTTTTTTTCCGCTCTCAGCGGAAGAAAAAGTACTTTTACTTCCGCTGTCTGTAGCAACCGTCTACTGTAAAAAAAGCAAAACTTTAACGCCAAAAAATTAGTAGAAAAATGTCAAGTTTATTGACGTTTGAAGAAAAACAAAATTGTCTCGCCTATTTAAGTAAAAATAATATCCCGGTGTGGCACTGAGCATAGATAAGTCACTGCTCCTAATACACAAAAAGCTAGTTCGGTTTTCTGGAGGTTTAGTTGCAGTCTAAGGGAAATATATATTTTCTCATTTTATGTTGCTCAAACCAATATGGCAACCACGTCGTCTAGAAAATACATTCTGAACAAGACATGCATAAAATATTCAATCCTCATTCGCATAAAGGTGTTCGCCCAAAGGTTCCTTTATATAACGCATATATTATTACGCTTACCTGCTGGTTGGTTAATAATAAATTCACAATCCTATATCTGTAGAAGATATCCAGACAGTCTCGTCTAATTTTTTTTTCGGTTATGCTCAAAAAATTAGAGGCAGTGGAGGGGATTCAGATAATAAAAGGCAAAATAATTATTTTATTATTATTATTATTATTTCCAAGATTGTGTTACAATTTTCCTTAATAAATAGTTATTCTCTTAACAAAACACCCGATTTACTGTCCCAGTAACAAACTTATTGCATTCTGTGGAATAACGAATAAATCCAATATACCACAGAATTAACCGGACGGAAAAAATTTTGCTTCAATTCAATCTTAAATAACTTTTAAGTTTTTTTACCAAGTTCGATAATTTTTTGACATGTTGCGGATGCTGTCGTCTTTATCATGTTCTGATATCGTTTTTACGAACAGTTTAATGGATATGTTGACATACAGGGTAGCACAAAAAATTGCATTTTACGCTTAATTTCTGAACATCCTGTGGAAAAATTTAAGAACTGATTGACGTTTCTTTGTACGACATTTTTAAGTCCCATCTTTTCTCAACAACTTGTTTTTTGATTCATACCGATATCTGATTTATTAAAGGAGAAACACAGGTTTAAAGGAAATAATGCCGTAATCCTTTATTAGCAACAAAAAATTAAAAAATTAATTTGTAAAGTTGGCTTTCTAAATCCAGTTTCCATGGCACCATGGCTTGTCAAGAAGATTTTTCAACAAATTACAGATTTATTAATTGCTGTACTTCTAGCGTTTGTTAAGTAAATTGTTGGTTATTTTGTGTTTTGAAACTGTTCCGTAAACGATAAGTTTATTTATGTAAATTAAAGATGAGACCAGAGGAAGTGGCACAAGCCGTTGCTTTACAAGATGATGGTCGTCCGATCCTGTATATCGCAGAAAGGCTTGGCCATCCACGCAGTACGATATCGGATGCGATACAAAGATTTAGACAAACTGGTTCTTACTCGAGAAGATCCGGGCAGGGAAGACGAAGAGCCACAAATGCAGTTGCAGATCGATTTCTTCGTTTTCAGGTTCTTCAAGAGCGAACAGCCTCTGCTCCTGTTTTAGCTATAAGATTGGCAGATATTCATGGTACCTTAATTTCATCTGAAACCGTACGCAGAAGGTTGAGAGAACAGAATCTAACATCTCATGTACCTGCATTAGGACCTCTATTAGATGCAGGTCATCGAAGGCAGCACCCGAATTTGCTCGAGTTGATGCAGATTGGGAAATGAACGACTGGCAAAACGTTCTCTTTACAGACGAGTCTCGTTTTACGCGATATTCACCTGACGGACGTTAAAGAGTGTGGAGAAGGCCTGGAGAACAATATTCTCTATGTTATTTGTCTCCTAGAGTGCAATTTGGTGGCGGAGGAGTGATGTTGTGGGGCCGCATTTCTTTGGAAACCCGTACAGACCTCAGTACACTTTAGGGGGGATTAACGCTGATAAATACATTAGACAGTGCTTAGAAGAACATGTGGTACCATATTCGCATTTTATAGGAGAAAATTTTAATTTAATGCACGACAATGCTCGACCGCACACAGCACAAATAACGAGGCAATATTTGAATGATGTTGGCGTTCAAGTATTGGACTGGCCCTCAAGAAGTCCGGATCTGAACCCTATTAAGCATATGTGGGATACACTGGGAAGGAGAGTTAGGCAGAACTACGGCGAGTTTCAAACTTTGGTTGCGTTAGCACAGGCACTGACAAACGAGTGGCAGCAGATACCCCAAGACGCGGTTGCTGCTTTAATTGAATCTATGCCTGAGAGGATGAGAGCTGTTATTCAGGCTCGTGGAGGAAATACTCGATTTTAATAAAATAATCTTAATACCACTATTGCCCATGTTATTTTTTAATTTTTTGTTGCCAATAAAGGATTATTGCATTATTTCCTTTAAACCTGTGTTTTTCCTTTAATGATTCAGATGTCGGTATGAATTAAAAAACAAGTTGTTGAGAAAAGATGGGACTTTAAAATGTCGTACAAAGAAACATCAATCATTTCATCAATTTCTCCACAGGATGGTCAGAAATTAAGCGTAAAATGCAATTTTTTGTGCTACCTTGTATGTCAACATATCCATTTACACTGTTCGTAAAAACGATATCAGAACATGATGAAGACGACAGCATTCGCAACATGTCAAAAAATTATCGATCTTGGCAAAGAAACTTAAAAGTTATTTAGTTAAAAGTTAATTTGTGGTCCAGTGTAGTTCAATGAAAAGTAAAACACACTTATCATGGAAATTCACCAAGTAGAGGCAGAAATAGTGCAATTACTCTGATTTATATCGTAATATTGGCTTTAAAACAACGTTTACACAACTATTGAGCCTTAAAACGATCATCCATAATATCCCCAGATATAACTACCGAGATAATTTTATTACAGATTACGAAAGCACGTTACCTGATAACCGCCCGATGCCCGATGTCGTAGGCAGAGGAGTAAGGGCTGTTGTCAAAAAGGAACATGTTTAAGGAAGTAATAAAATTTTTAGTTATTTATCAATGCTCGAGGGATGTTCGGGGAGAAAATTTAATGACATTTTAAATTTTAACAATTACAGAAGTGTCTAAACATTTTTGTTTCATTGTAACATATGAGGACAAGAACTATCCATGGGCTGTTATTAGTGTAATGTTATTGTCATTGGTTGCTTCTGTACACATGATTGCAAGTCAGCCCAAATCAATTCGATTATTGTTTTACCGTGCGAGCAACAATTATTTTTATCCAAGAGGGCTTGGACTAAAAAGCGTAGGGCTTGGTTTAGATCACAATTATAAGGGGACGATGATATTAGGCAATCCAACGATGTGTCAAATTATTTATTTGCTCCCCACAGTCATATTGAATTCATTCCACAGAACTCAAAAACAGTCAACGAACAATTTAATGTGGCCGTGGAAGGCAAATATGTGGCAAGTATACACCGATTTAATGCTTAGTTTACAGTCTAGTCATGTGCGCTTCAAAATCCTAAAAATCGATTAGCTGCTAAATTGATCAAATTGTTGTTTAGACCGCTTAGTCCGCTTTCTAACGACCCGTAAGCGCATCTCGTCTTACGGTTTTTATGTGTCTGTTTAAAACTGTTTTTATTTGAAAGTGCGGATTTTTATTCATCTAATTCTTTGGCCAGCCAGGTCTCCTGACCTTTCGCCAAACGACTTCTTTCTGTTGGTTCAATTAAAAAATTTTATTTGTAAATATGTAAAATTTGAAAATCTAGACCAGCTAAAAAGCTGTATTTTGTTAGAATGTGACAGAATTTCTCAATATCAACTCAGTAATGTTAGAAATGAATTTTATGATCGGTTAGGATATTGTTTAGCTGTTAATGGAGGGTTGTTTGAACATTTAATTAATTATGTTTTTATGAAAATCTATAGTCTTAGGTATGTTATGTAAGATTAAAGGATTAGTAAGAAAAACATAATGGTGTCTTTTATTTTGGATGTGTGATTGCCGGATTGGTGAAACGAAAATGTGTTTTTAATGTGAAATAATCTTTATTCGTTATTACAGCTTTACGTTAATTTTTGTGACAACAGCATCATAGAAATTATTTGCTTGTGTTTGCTGTATTACCTAAACTATGAAAATATCGTAATTTTGCCTTCACATTTAATGGAATGAATAACAGAGGGGCCAATGTTTAGCCATCTCTAAATTTGCATGGGATTTCCTATGTTCAACTAAGTCATGCATTACCCGGTATAGGCTAATACATAACATTCCGAATTTACTGTCACTTTCAGTCAGGGTTGTTATGTTTAAAACAAAATGTTTAAAACATTTGTTTTAAACATGTTTAAAACACTTACTAGTGTTTTAAACAGATTTGTTTAAAACTGTTTAAAACATGTTTAAAGCAGTGTTTTTTTTAGGTTGTTTTTTTTCTGTCAAGCTTTACTGAAAATCACATAAAACTGTTAAAACAAAAAATATTAAATTAAAAACAAAAATAGCAATATTTATATCTAACGTTTAATATTAAAAGTACATAATTATAAAAACACGGTTAAGACTAGCTCTAGGTCTTAGTTTATATACCTACCTACAGTCTGTGTACCGGGTTCCAATAACATAAGCAAATAAAAAGTGTAAACATATAAAAGCGCCTTATAAAAGTAACAAAGACAAACAAACTAAAAACTAAACTAAAAGTCTCCTAGTCATTCTACCAAACTCTACTCTTGGTTTGAATTAAGCTGCTTAAATATGGTTACAAGTTTCGCGGCATTTTCTGTTCCTAATCGATTTCGAAGCTTACTATGAATTATATGCCAAATGTCGAGAAAAGGCTTTTGAGTCCTGCAGATGAAGCTGAAGCTGAGTGAAGATAATAATTTAGTAAAAAATATTATTTTTTCCGATGAAGCTACGTTCTCCTTGATTGGTAATGTGGACAGAAAAAATTGTCGTTGTTGGGCAACAGAAAATCCGCATTGGATGATGGAGGTTCACAGCCAGTACCCTCAAAAAACAAATGTGTGGTGTGAAATAGTGCGCGGAGGAGTAATTGATCCATTTTTCTTTAACTGGACAAATATATCTGAAATTTCTCCAACTTGATTAATTCCAGCATTAGTGACATTTATTTCCGAATCCATTGAACCCAGACTCCCCCGACGAAGAACTGATGTTCCAGCAAGATGGTACTCCTCCGCACTGTGCTGCCACTGTGCGTAGATGTTTAGATTAAACCTTTCCCAATCGGAAGGAGAGGACCTATCGAATGAACTGCTAGATCGCCAGGCCTAACTCCGCTGAACTTCTTTTTGTGTGGTTACCTCAAATCGAAAGTGTGTGTTGACCGGTCAAACAATTTGCAGTAGTTGAAAGAGATAATCTGAAGGGAAATACTTGCCATAACTCCGGAATTGGTTGAAAACATGCAAAAAGTTATTGATTGCGTTGGATATTGTCAAGCCATAAATGGCACACATTTTCAACATTTAATTCGATTTGCTGTTCTGTTATTTTTAAAAGAACGGGTCTTACTAGATGGATTTTTTTATTCAAACCTTAAATTAATTTTGGATGTGTTTAAAACACGTTTTAAACATGTTTTTCTTGAACAGTTTAAAACAGTTTAAAACAAAAAAAAAAACAGTTTTAAACAAAAAAAAACATGTTTTTAAGTTTTTTTTAAAATAAACATTTTTTTTTTTAACCCTGCTTTCAGTATGAATCGGCAACACCTCATTATCCACTTTATTTGATGCAACCTGGTTAGTCCACAGTCCACATACTCATCACTCATATTTAATATGATTTGGAGCAGTAAAGCAGATCATTTAAATTAGTCGTTACAGTTTGCTGATATAAGATATTTTCTGAAGACATTAGTAGGATGGTAATTGAACGATAATTTCCTCAAAAGGTACATATTTTGCAACAATTTGCAGCGAAAAAAGACCGGTATGGCTTATCGCAGTACGCATAATAAAATGAACACTATCAGTAAAACGCTCTGATAGTATCGAAAATGGGCTGACCTTGCCGTGTAGTTTTACTACTAATTTTAATAATTAACAAAATATTCTCCAAAAACCCAGGAATTGCTATTGTATGGATGAAAAAATAATAGATTAGGTGTCCTAATTTACCTTTCGAAAAAAACTAGACATAAAAAAAAAAGAATTTTCAATCAAAAATGTAATTGTTAAGTATCAATAAAGTAAATCAGTATTACGTAATGTAATACAGAAAAGTGTTTGCATGTAACACTTTTTAAAAACCGAAAGCAAGAAAACAAGTCCAAAAAATATCCAGGAAAACCAAAAAAAAAATGAAAATCCGGTGTCGATGGACCAAAAAATGTTTTGCTCTGATTAAGTAATCAAAATAAAAAAATAAAAATTACTCAATCAGAATGGGGTGATTGGGGTGGACTGTATTTTAAAATAGCGCTGGTTCAGGTTATTTTGACGCGAAAAGGATTTCCCAGACATTTATTAAGGTACCTGTTTTCTTGCTTTTTTCTACTCCTATACTAGTAAGAACCTACTTACGCACTGTCTACTGTATCAGTAAAACTCTTATAACACACACTATATTGTTATAAGCCAAGCTGTGCGTAAGGACAGTAACGTAATATACAGTGTCACCATTAATTAAAGTCCGCACCATATGGAACTTTTTTTTATTAATGAGGTTAGTTAAAATTAAATTTCGGCAATCGTTTTTGCTTCAAATTAGACTAAAAATTATATAATCAAATGTCACCATCTGTCATTCGGTATCTGTCAAAAATTACATTTTAATCAAAAAATGCTGAAAAACGGCATTGTTTTACCGAATTTCAAAAAATTTTATTAGAAAAAGTTGTTTCTAGTACAATTCTTGGCCTAAATACAAAGTTTCAGTTTTCTAGCTCAAAGTTGATTTTTTTGCCATTTTTTCTAATTAACTTTTTTTTTATTTAATGTAAGTTCGCTTAATGGATATTAAACTATTTGCTTATACCATACTCAATATTTTATTTAGTTTGTATGAGCTTTTTTTTACTAGAATGCCATTTTTTTTCGAAATTTAAAATTAGAGGCAAAAAAATTTGACACAGGTGGTGCAAAGTTATCCTAATTTAAAAATTTTAACAGATAGACGTCAGATATTCCATTTTTTTGATAGTACATACACCTAAGAAGTTTAAAAAACTTATAATAAAATTCCCAGATATCAGATTAGTTCAAAATTTAGACACATTTTCTTTTTATCCACAATAAAATATCAAGGCAATTTTGAATTTTATAAGTAGGCTATGGAAAAAAAAACGAATTAGAGTGCCGAATAAATAAAAGAAATGTCATAAATTTGAATATTTTCGCAAGTTATAGTTTTCAGTGTTATCACCAATGTTGTCCATTCAAGAAAAAATAGAAATTGTTTTAATTTGTGGAGAGAATATGCCTCACCGGCAAGTATCTGCCATTTTTAATGAGAGGCATCAAAAAAAAAATTTGCAGCATAGCACTGTTTCAAGAATAATGTCAAAATTTAGAGAAACTGGATCTGTTCAAAATAATTTTAAGAAACCTCACGCGGCAAGTAAATACGATCAAGCAGCACAACTTGATGTTTGTTTAACTGTTATTGACCACGGTCAAACTAGTGTAACCAAGATAAGTGATTCAACAGGGTGCAAGAGGGAAAGCGTTAGAAAAATTCTTCAGAAAAATCGATTTCGGGCATATAAACCCAAGTTTATAAACACATTAAAAGAACGCGATTTTGATATCCGACTTGATTTTTCGTTTTGGTATCAGGGACAATATGAGAAGAATATTCTTTTTCCATACAAGATATTATGGACAGATGAAGCCACTTTCTCTTCGAATGGTACCGTGAGGTAATTGAACGATAATTTCCTCAAAAGGTACATATTTTGCAACAATTTGCAGCGAAAAAAGACCGGTATGGCTTATCGCAGTACGCATAATAAAATGAACACTATCAGTAAAACGCTCTGATAGTATCGAAAATGGGCTGACCTTGCCGTGTAGTTTTACCACTAATTTTAATAATTAACAAAATATTCTCCAAAAACCCAGGAATTGCTATTGTATGGATGAAAAAATAATAGATTAGGTGTCCTAATTTACCTTTCGAAAAAAACTAGACATAAAAAAAAAAGAATTTTCAATCAAAAATGTAATTGTTAAGTATCAATAAAGTAAATCAGTATTACGTAATGTAATACAGAAAAGTGTTTGCATGTAACACTTTTTAAAAACCGAAAGCAAGAAAACAAGTCCAAAAAATATCCAGGAAAACCAAAAAAAAAATGAAAATCCGGTGTCGATGGACCAAAAAATGTTTTGCTCTGATTAAGTAATCAAAATAAAAAAATAAAAATTACTCAATCAGAATGGGGTGATTGGGGTGGACTGTATTTTAAAATAGCGCTGGTTCAGGTTATTTTGACGCGAAAAGGATTTCCCAGACATTTATTAAGGTACCTGTTTTCTTGCTTTTTTCTACTCCTATACTAGTAAGAACCTACTTACGCACTGTCTACTGTATCAGTAAAACTCTTATAACACACACTATATTGTTATAAGCCAAGCTGTGCGTAAGGACAGTAACGTAATATACAGTGTCACCATTAATTAAAGTCCGCACCATATGGAACTTTTTTTTATTAATGAGGTTAGTTAAAATTAAATTTCGGCAATCGTTTTTGCTTCAAATTAGACTAAAAATTATATAATCAAATGTCACCATCTGTCATTCGGTATCTGTCAAAAATTACATTTTAATCAAAAAATGCTGAAAAATGGCATTGTTTTACCGAATTTCAAAAAATTTTATTAGAAAAAGTTGTTTCTAGTACAATTCTTGGCCTAAATACAAAGTTTCAGTTTTCTAGCTCAAAGTTGATTTTTTTGCCATTTTTTCTAATTAACTTTTTTTTTATTTAATGTAAGTTCGCTTAATGGATATTAAACTATTTGCTTATACCATACTCAATATTTTATTTAGTTTGTATGAGCTTTTTTTTACTAGAATGCCATTTTTTTTCGAAATTTAAAATTAGAGGCAAAAAAATTTGACACAGGTGGTGCAAAGTTATCCTAATTTAAAAATTTTAACAGATAGACGTCAGATATTCCATTTTTTTGATAGTACATACACCTAAGAAGTTTAAAAAACTTATAATAAAATTCCCAGATATCAGATTAGTTCAAAATTTAGACACATTTTCTTTTTATCCACAATAAAATATCAAGGCAATTTTGAATTTTATAAGTAGGCTATGGAAAAAAAAAACGAATTAGAGTGCCGAATAAATAAAAGAAATGTCATAAATTTGAATATTTTCGCAAGTTATAGTTTTCAGTGTTATCACCAATGTTGTCCATTCAAGAAAAAATAGAAATTGTTTTAATTTGTGGAGAGAATATGCCTCACCGGCAAGTATCTGCCATTTTTAATGAGAGGCATCAAAAAAAAAATTTGCAGCATAGCACTGTTTCAAGAATAATGTCAAAATTTAGAGAAACTGGATCTGTTCAAAATAATTTTAAGAAACCTCACGCGGCAAGTAAATACGATCAAGCAGCACAACTTGATGTTTGTTTAACTGTTATTGACCACGATCAAACTAGTGTAACCAAGATAAGTGATTCAACAGGGTGCAAGAGGGAAAGCGTTAGAAAAATTCTTCAGAAAAATCGATTTCGGGCATATAAACCCAAGTTTATAAACACATTAAAAGAACGCGATTTTGATATCCGACTTGATTTTTCGTTTTGGTATCAGGGACAATATGAGAAGAATATTCTTTTTCCATACAAGATATTATGGACAGATGAAGCCACTTTCTCTTCGAATGGTACCGTGAGCTCACAAAATTGCCGATGGTGGTCCCAAGAAAATCCTAACTTCACAATTGAATGTCGCGACCAGTATCATTTTAAAACCAATGTTTGGTGTGGAATTTTGAAAGATGAGCTTATTGGACCATACTTCTTTAGAGTAAACTTAACTGGTGAAAGGTACCTGAATTTTCTTGATAACGAGATTACCGAAGTTTTGGATAACATGCCCTTACACCATAGACATAACTTATGGTATCAGCTTGATGGTGCACCCATACATCAAACTGTAGCAGTGAAAGAACGCATAAACCAATTATTTCAAAATAGAGTTATAGGGCGTGATAGAGAATGTCACTGGCCACCCAGGTCGCCTGACATAACCCCACTAGACTTTTTTCTGTGGGGTTATCTTAAGCAGAAAGTTTATAAGAATCGACCGTTTAGAAATATCGAGCATTTGGAACAAACGATAAGACAGTGTTGTGCCCATATAAGACCAAGCTTTTTACAAAATGCTGTCAAAGACGTTTATAGACGGACGGGTGTTTGTATAGAGCGAGAAGGACGTCACACTGAAATGTGAAATTTATATTGCTTTTGTGTTACCTATTTAAAATGATTAAAGTTCCTTTTTGTTCCTTTTAATAATAATGATAGTTTTAAGTATAAAATAAAATTTTTATCAAATATTTAGATGTATTTGTCATTTGAAAAACGAAACATCTGACGTCTATCTGTTAAAATTTTTAAATTAGGATAACTTTGCACCACCTGTGTCAAATTTTTTTGCCTCTAATTTTAAATTTCGAAAAAAAAATGGCATTCTAGTAAAAAAAAGCTCATACAAACTAAATAAAATATTGAGTATGGTATAAGCAAATAGTTTAATATCCATGGAGCGAACTTACATTAAATAAAAAAAAAGTTAATTAGAAAAAATGGCAAAAAAATCAACTTTGAGCTAGAAAACTGAAACTTTGTATTTAGGCCAAAAATTGTACTAGAAACAACTTTTTCTAATAAAATTTTTTGAAATTCGGTAAAACAATGCCATTTTTCAGCATTTTTTGATTAAAATGTAATTTTTGACAGATACCGAATGACAGATGGTGACATTTGATTATATAATTTTTAGTCTAATTTGAAGCAAAAACGATTGCCGAAATTTAATTTTAACTAACCTCATTAATAAAAAAAAGTTCCATATGGTGCGGACTTTAATGGTGACACTGTATATATATATATTACGTAAAAGTTGCGCTATCACATTTGCCATGAGCCGTCAAAATCCCGAAAATTTTCAATACATTTTTTATGCGTCGCCTTGACAACGTCAATGTATGTATTAACAGAGGCAATTTTAAACGTCAAAATTTTTAATTTGTATATTATTTTTGGTTAGTACATAATAGTCAAATCTGGTCTTATCTGGCGGGTTTACGATTTAACAAAGACATACTTTCAATTTTTCTTTTCTTTTATTGCGTTTAATCATACTAACCAAATAAAATCCGTCAGACAAATATGACAGACTTATGCAATTTTGGCATGAAAGAAAAGGATAGGTATTTAATTTTCAGCGATTCACAAAAGTTTGTACCTGCCCAAGTACCTGCCACATTCGTCTTGATTTAAAGATGTCAGTTTTGTGACTGAGAGTTTGTGACAAAATAAAAAAATTTTCTGTGTTTTTGCATCCCCAAGCAAAAAAAATGGTACTTAATCTGATAAGCTATTTCGACAATGCAAGAAAAAGTGGAAATTCGCCAACCAATATTCAGGAAACAGCAGCCAAAGCACTGGGAATTAGTTTAAGGGCTGTGCAGAGAATTGCGCATGAAAAAAAACATAACATAATACCCAAGAATACTAAAAAATGTAAACGAAGAAAGCCAAAGACTGAGGATTTAAGCGAAAATATTAAAATGGGAGTTCGAAATGTGATTTACGATTTATACAGATCAAAAACCAATGTAACTCTTCCAGTTTTACAAGAAACATTAAAAATTCGGGGTGTTTTGGAAATTGGACTTGAAGCGCTATCAAAATTAATAAAAAAATAAGGTTTTCGCTATAAAAAAGATTGTAACCGAAGATTTTTATGTGAGCAGCCACAGATAGTGAGTCAGCGTGTTCAGTTTTTAAAAAATTATACGGAGAATTACAAATCCAAATTCAGAAAAGTTGTATTTTTAGGCGAAACGTGGATATTTTCAAATGGAAGTGGTTCAAAATCTTGGCAAGATGATTCTGTGAAAAGCGTGAAAAGGAAAAAGGGATGTGGCACGGGAAAGCGGTTCATTATTTTACATGCTGGTTCTGTAACAGGATATGTTCCAGGTGCAAGCTTAATTTTTTCTTCAACATCAAAAAGTGCTGACTATCATGATAATATGAATTGCGAAATGTTTGAAAAATGGTTAAAAGTTCAATTGATACCAAATTTGGATTCTCCGTCTTTAATTGTATTTAATGCATCATATCATTCAAGAATTTTAAATAAACAGCCTACTTCATCTTGGAGGAAAAATGATATTTATGAGTGGCTTGAAAAACACAACCAAAATCCTTCACCAAATATGCTTAAATCGGAACTCCTATCAATGGCAAAGTCTCTTAAAAAACCAAGAATATACGCGGTAGATGAAATATTGCGTGAATATGGCCATGAGGTTCTACGACTGCCGCCATATCATTGCCAGTTTAACGCAATAGAATTAATATGGGCCGGGGCAAAGTCTTATTATGAAAAACATGTAGGTGATGGTCTTAAATCCGACCAAGTACAAATAGTTTGGCAAGATTCTTTGGATCATATTACACAAGAGTACCGGAAGAAATCAGTGGAACATACAGAAATATTAATAAGGGATTGGTGGGATCGAGACCAAGTACTAGATGTCGAAGTAGCGCCAATGATAATTGCTCCATTCGAAGACGACTTAGACGACGAGGACTTTTCAGATTTTATAAGTGACGATGACAATTTTTAGTCTATAATTAGTTTATAAACGGTTTTCTTTGTTTACATTTTTTAGTATTCCTCGGTATTATATTATGCTTTCTTTCATGCACATTATTCTGCACAGTCCTTAAACTAATTCCCAGTGCTTTCGCTACGGTTTCCTGCATATTGGTTGGCCAATTTCCACTTTTTCTTTCATTTTCGAAATAGTTTATCAGACTAAATGCCATTGAATTTTTAGGTTTTAGTAGTAAAATTGTTAAAATAAATTACACTGTTTATTATTGTCGTTTTTAATAAATACATTTAAGGGAAAGGGGAAAAAAATTAAATACATTTAAGGTATACTATTTACAGGGATGGCGAACCAATGGCACGCGACATAAAATTTTGGCTCGCCACCGATCACAAAGTTTACTATGAATTATTATATTACGAATTGCGACGGCACGTGTATGGCCTCATTAAACATTTCTTTAGAAAAAATGCACGTTAATACATAAAGATTCGCCACCCCTGTACTGTTATGTACATAATTTTTGCAAAAATAATAATATTATTAAAATAATAAAACTATGTATCTTTTCTCCGGGTATATTGATACCTACATAGTCTCACAGCATTTTGATATAAGCTGTGGAATTTTTCTTTCTCCCACTTATTTTTAGCGGGGCGCTTATTGGCTTAACAGGGGCAAAATACGTGTAAAATAAATTTGGGATTTGATACCTCACCGGCTCTAGTAGCTTTCTCTCGTTGACTTTTGAAGTAGGTAACCTATTAAATTGGAAATATTTTTTTAGCCTGATATTACACAACAAAAATTTAGCCAATGTGTTATTTGATTTTTTTTTAATATTTAATTTATTATTATCTGCTGAAATTAATTAAATTTAATTTATTTAACATTTCATCGACATTTTTGGTGGTCGCTAGTCAGGGGTTTACTGTATATTGTTTATCTTATTTTCCACCATCATTTTGGTTATTAAATTTGTTAAATGTAAAACTATTGTGTCAACCGTCTGCAATAATACGAACGCACCCCTGAGAAATTAATTTTGGAACGAGACCCGTCATTTTTATTATGACTGATAGTTTCAAGTTAACGGTTAACCTATTAACATTCAATTTTATGGAAAATCAGCTGGCCATATACGGCCATATTGGTTTTTATTTACAACATTTTGATGAGCTCTGGAATTTTCGAATTGATTCATATAATCGGTGACCTTTGGACCCGCCAGATAAGACCAGGTTTGACTATAGTTAGTGATTAGCAGTTGAGGGAACGCCACCAGAAATTGCATTACAAGCAGCTGCCGCGGCAAATAATTTATTACCCGAAAAATCCAGGGAGAGGTACGAAAAAGTATATCAAAAATTTATTGACTGGTGTATTGATAACCATGTGAGTACCTACTCAGAAAATGTTTTACTGGCATATTTCGATAATTTAACAAAAACCTTTAAACCCTCTTCACTTTGGGCGATTTATTCGATGCTACGCACTAATTTAAGCATAAAGCACAATATTAATTTTGAAAATTATCATAAATTGCGAGCCTATTTAAAGAGAAAATCAGATGGCTATAAGAGTAAAAAATCCAAGATACTCACCGCAATCGATGTAAATAAATTCCTAAATGAAGCGCCGGATCAAGATTTTTTATTTATGAAAGTAGTTTTAATTTTTGGAATTTCTCGAGGAATTTCTGGAGCTTGCAGAAAACAAGAGCTAAATAATATAAAAATTACTGATATAGAAAACACTGGAAACACTCTTATTATCAAGATTCCCGATACGAAGACAAAAATACCACGTTCCTTTATAATTTCCCGAAAATTTTATGGCATATGTAAAAACTATATAGAACTTCGAAACCTTATTAAGGACACCAACATTCAACAATTTTTCTTAAACTTTCAAAAAGGCAAAGTAACACGTCAGGTAGTCGGTATTAATAAGTTAGGAGCAGTGCCAAAAAATATTGCAGAATATTTAAAACTGCCCAATGCTGCTTTGTACACAGGTCACTGTTTCCGAAGAACTTCCGCTACAATTTTAGTCGACGCTGGAGGAGACTTAATGGCCTTAAAGAGACATGGCGGTTGGAAATCTTCCACTGTGGCGGAAAACTATGTAGACGAATCCATTCTAAATAAAACTATAACTTCAAACAGAATCTTGCACTCCGTCGTAAATCATTCAGCATCTACATCCACATTTAATAAGTTGCCAGACCAGGAAGAAACTACAGAATTTTTTCCAACAAATATCATGACAATGAACACCAATCTAATGGAGAAATCAGTTGCTCCAATTATAATAAAAAATTGTCAAAATTTTACCATTAATTATAATAATAAATAGTTTTTATTTTCCATCTGTACCTACATTGTAAATTATAACATTTTCAATAAAGTTTGTTCGTTTGTTTTTTCTTGCAAAATAAAGCCTATTAATTGTATTTTTTCCCTAATGTTTATATAGGTTACACTGGCTCTAATTTATAAAAAAAAATAATATGAAGTCGTAGAAAAAGTATAGTACACAACTCGAGTGGTAAGCCTATTACACACTCTTTCGAATTACGATACTTGCTAACGCTCGTATCGTAAATTTCGAAATCGTGTGTGTTTAATGGTGTATAAACTCTTGTTTCTTCGAAGGACCCTTTTACTATTCTTACTGTTTCCATAGGTCATTGGTTGTTAGAAACTATACTCAAACTTTTTGTAACTTCCTTTAATTCAACATAATGTACTTTTTTATACAAATTATTAATCAAAAATTCTGACTTTTTATATTGTCATAACTCTAACATTCAAAAATTCCTGTAGTTACTAGTCCAATCCTAACATACCTGTCTCTTACACACATACTAATCCCAGGTGACGCATCAAGTTACCTGAAGGCTGCACCGTGTGCTGCTATTTGTTTACAAAGCACAGGAGCGCAATAATTTTAAATACAATTAAATACATAACATAAAAAATGCAAAAAATAAATATTTACAAATTACAACATACTCCCCCCCATTGAAGCGTTGGCTTCAATTTAATTCATGGGGCAAGGGACACAATTTATTTATTGTCCTAATGAATACGCCTTCCTTTGTTCGTAATTTTACAACACGAACCTTTCCATCCGAGCCAGGTATAACCTTAAGGATTCGTCCTAAATGCCACTTAAGTGGCGGAGTATTATCCTCTTTAACTAGAACAATCATATTCTCATGTAGATTTTTTATTGTTGAAAACCATTTTGGCCTATTTTGCAGTTGATTTAAATATTCAGCTGACCAACGCACGCTTCCAAAAATTTTGTTGAATTTTACAGCAATTTTGCCAAAAATTTAACCGATTTTCAGGCACATCAGATACATTTCGTTCAGGGTAAGAGGTTAGAGGTTCACCTATTAGAAAGTGAGAAGGCGTTAAACAGTTAAAATCTGAAGGATCAGATGATATTGGACTTAATGGTCTTGAATTTAAAATGGCCTCGATTTGGGCCAGAACTGTGCTCAGTTCTTCGAACGTCAAACAGGTATTACCAACAACTCTACGAAGATGGTATTTCGTTGACTTAATTCCAGCCTCCCATAAGCCACCCCAGTGTGGACTGTTTGGAGGAATGAAATGCCATTCAATTTCTTGCTGCGTAAGAAAAGTTTTAATACCTTCCATCTTATCTTGAGATTTGAAAAACAAATAAAGATCCTTTAACTGATTATTTGCTCCCTTAAAATTTGTTGCATTGTCACTATAAATTGCCATAGGGTGACCGCGACGCGATATAAAACGTTTTAGAGCCAACAAAAATGCCTCAGTTGACAAACTTGATACCAATTCAATGTGTGTTGCTTTGGTAACCATACATACAAAGAGTGCAATATAAGCCTTTGAAGTGACAGATTTTCGTAATCTGGACTGTTTGACCAACAGAGGGCCACCAAAATCAATTCCAACCTTAAAAAAAGGACGCGCTACAGACACCCTATCCGAAGGAAGAGCACCCATCAATTGTTGTGCTGTTTGTGCCTTGAGCCTATGACAAGTTATACAGTTTTTTAAAACATGTTTTATTTCCCTTAATCCATGAATCGGCCAATATTTTGATCTTAAATTTGCTAATAATGTCTGAGTTCCAGCATGGAATAGTTTTATGTGCTCTAACTTTATAAGCAATCTAACAACATGATCCTTAGCTGGAAGCAATAATGGAAATTTTTGATTATAATCAATATCAGCCTTTGCAAGTCTGCCATTTACTCTCATTAAACCATTTTCATCAATGAATGGGTTTAAATGTCTGATACTGCTGTTCTTGGATACACCACAAGTAATTACATCATCTTTTGACTGTGATTCCAAATATGCGAATTCCATAATAAAACTCTGCCTTTGTATAGACTGAATTATTTTATTATGCGCATGCCTTAATTCCTGAATAGTCAAAGAACCTACTATTTTATTCGATTCCTTTGATGCATTATTAATAAACCTATAGCAATAAGCAATAGATCTTTGTAAGCGTGAAAAGTTTGAAAATCTCTCCCAATCGATTTCAAATTTTACTTTTACTTGTGCAAGTATCACCTTCTTTTGCTCAGGTAACGATTCAATACTGGTATTTTCAGAGGAAAGTTTAGTTAGGTCCAATTTATAGTCTAAAAGAAAATTAGGACCATGAAACCAATGATCATTTCCTAAAATTTCATCTGGTGATAAACCACGAGAAATATAATCAGCTGGGTTTTCTTGAGATTTGATGTGATACCATTCACTATTAATAGTTAATTCCTGAATCTCAGATACACGATTGGCAACGAAGGTAGTCCATCGAGCAGGTGCTGAATCGAGCCAGCAAAGAACAATTTTTGAATCCGTCCATAAAATTGTTTTTGAAACCTTTATTGAAATAAGTGATGTTAGTTTATGAATTAAACGTGACAGTAGCAGTGCCCCACATAACTCCAGACGAGGAAGAGTTACAGTTTTTAGTGGTGCAACGCGAGATTTAGAAGACAAAAGATTACACGTGACCTGTTGATTATCATAAATTCCTCTTAGATAAACACATGCCCCATATGCAGACAACGACGCATCACTAAACCCATGTATCTGCACTTCTACCAGTTTACCCGAAGAAAAAACATAACGAGAAATTTTCAAATTAGCTAACTTAGAAAAGTTACTTGACATAGCTTCCCATTTTTCCAGCAATTTGGTTGGCAACTTGTCATCCCAGTCTATTTTGCTCACCCAAATCTCTTGCATCAATATTTTAAAAACTAAAATGATTGGCCCTATTAGCCCCAAGGGATCAAACATTTGAGCTATGTTTGACAACACATATCTTTTAGTAACCATATTTGTTTTTTCAGTCAAACGGAACAGAAATTTGAAATGTGTCCTGAAATGGATGCCCTGTTATGCCTAATACTTTATTAGAAAGTTTGTCGTCATAAATATTCACCTTGGTATCTTGATTTCCAATTTCAAACAACTTCGATAATGCTAAGTTATTACATCCCCATTTGTGCAACAAAAATCCCGCTGAACTTAACATAATTTGTATTAATTCATTCCTTAATTTAATTATTTCCTCTTTCGAATTAGCTCCACATAGAATGTCATCAACATAACATTGTTGCTGAATTGCCTGAGCAGCTAATGGATAACTAGATGCTTCATTATTTGCAAGTTCCGTTAAACAACGAGTAGCCAAATATGGAGCTGCCTTGGTGCCATACGTTACTGTCTGCAATTCAATACATTTAAGTGAATCCTTTGGATTATCTCGCCATAAAATATTTTGAAGGAATCTTTGATTTGGATTTATTTGAATCATCCTATACATTTTTTGAATATCTGCAGTAATGACAAATTGAAAAAGTCGAAACCTACATAGAATATCATATAGGTCTGGCTGAACTGTAGGCCCTTTTAACATGACCTCATTAAGAGATATCCCCGAAGAAGTTTTTGCAGAAGCATCAAAAACAACTATTAACTTTGTAGAAGAAGCTGCCTCCCTCACAACGCAGTGATGTGGTAAAAACACACGTTGCAACACAGTATTTTTTTATAAATATCAATATCCTCAACTTTGCCATGACCAAGATCCAAGTATTCTTGTATAAAATCCTTATACTGCGAAAACAATTAATTGTGGATTATTAATAAATCTCTTTTCTAGTGAACAAAACCGTTTTTTAGCCACTAACAATGAATCTCCTAACTTTAAATAGTCATCCTGATGGTGAAATGGTATATCGACCTGAAAAATACCATTTTTTAAACGTTTAACAGATTCCTTAAACCGCTGTTCACACAATTTATCATCTGGTGACAAGAATCGATTATTATGCACCTCCTCTAATTGCCAAAATCTGGGAATAATTTCGTTAACATTGTCCCAATTGTTACAAAATAACGAAATATGAGAATTAACCCTATTTTGATTGGGCCATGAGGTAGTAGGCGCGTTGCCACAAACTAGCCATCCTAACTTGGTGTTTTGCAATGTAGGTAAATCAGACCCCAACCTTAATAATCCTGGAAGGAGTGTATCGAAATATATATCAGCAGAAATTAACATATCAACATTTGCCGGTTGATAGTACAATTCATCTGACAATTCAATATTAAAAGGAATTTTAATCTTACTAATGTCAACAAAGGTGTGCGGTAACCGACACGTAATATTATTTAGAACAGCGCATGACATATTTCTTTTATAGTTATTATCAAACCTTGACTCTAAAGTAATGTCAACCATTTTATTGACCTGCGTGATATTATTACCAATTCCACCAATTTGTAATGTTGATTTATAAGTGCTTAAATTAAGCCGATTCAATAATTCCGATGTAATAAATGAAGTTTGTGAGCCTGAATCCAAAATAGCCCGTGCTTCTACCTTTTTACCATCCCTCGTAATTAAATTTACCTTTGCGGTTGCTAATAATATTTGAGAGCTTTCCTGAGAATATAAATCAGTCGAATTGACTAGTGTCTCTGTAACAGGACTTGTTTGTATTGCTACATTTTCCGAAGATTGACTTTGTTGCTGAACAGAATTAGTTTGCCTAGGTCCTTTATTAACAATATTTTCTGTAATATTACCCGATATATTCTGTTTATTATTATTGAACTCTTCTGGATGCAGAAAAGTATGATGCCGCCTTTGACAAACCCTACACCCAGATGATTTACACTGAGAAACTGTGTGCTTAAATCCTAGACAATTATAACACATGCGTTTTGTTTGAACAAACTGCCTTTTTTTGTTTAACGATATTCCTTTAAATTTAAAGCATTTGCTTACAGCATGTCCTGCCTGATTGCAAAAAATACATTTAGCGTTTAGATTATCATTATCACGTTCATTAACCAATAAAGAATTTTGTGATTTCTTAAATTTATTGAATCTATTTGTGTTATCAGCGAGCGAAATGCTTTCTAGCGCAGAGCAACGCTTTTCCAAAAATCCTAGAAATTCTGACAAATTTGGCAACCCTGCAGTACTTTTTTCTAGCTCATATGACTTTCGAGTCTGAAAATCCAATTTTTGCGAAAACAAATACACTAATAACACATCCCATTCATTTACTGGTAATTTAAGCGCCCTTAAAGAATTTAAATGTTGCCTAATGTGAGTTAAAAATTCTCTTAACTGAGCCCCACTTCCCCTGATATCAGGTATATCTAACATGCCTCTTATATGAGAATTTATTATGACCAATTTATTGTCATACCGTTTTTTTAGTAAATCGAACGCTACTGCATAATTTGCATTAGTTAATGGTAAATCGTTAATAAGATTTGATGCCTCATTTGATAAGCCCCCTTTTAAATATAAAAATTTTTGTATCTCAGTCAGCTGATCATTATCATCTATGAGTGCTTGAAACAAATCTAGAAAAGGTTGCCAATCTTCATATTTTCCCGAAAAGGAAGGTGCATTCAGATTGGGCAACTTAACCTTAAGAGAACTATTTTTGTGGGGAACAGGATTATGCAGTGGAGATGGTTGTGAATTTATCGGCGGCATAGTACGCACTTGAATTACTGTTTTAAAATTTGCCAAAATTGACAAATACTTATTTTCCATGTCCACGCGATCATTCTCTTCCTCCTCATCAATATCCTCTATCTGGTCCTGAATCTTATTATAAGTCTCAATGGCTTGTTTTAAATAAATTTCTCGTGTGACAAATTCATTGACATCAACAGTCAACTCATCCTTATTTTGATTTATAAATGTAGCAACCCTAGTGATACTACGTTTGGCCTTTGCCCTTTGCATTTTAAGATTTTGAATATCCTCCATTGCGACAATGAATATTCACAGTTAAATTTATAACCTAACTTTAATTGTATGAAAATATTTACCTATAAATTAAGTTTTATAATTCAAAATTACAATCGCTACAATCTTTCCTGATTACAATTTTATTGACGCTATTTTTTAGTAATTAAAACGCAGTCAATACCTAAGTTAGTATATACCAAGGTAACTATTACCTTAAAAGGTGCAAATTCTTACAAATTTTCAAACCTATAAACCTTTTTATTTATTGTTAATTTTACAACCCTTTGCATTTGTGCAAACTTATATCAATGAAAGTTAAGTAAACAAATACTAAATCTCTGACCTTTATAGCTCCTGTTCTATAACTTCTGTAACATTCGATGTTACTTCTTTCCTCTGTTATTGTTACACTGTACTAAAGACTGAAGCACACTGCTGAATTAATCCCAAGTTTAGGTAAAGCTCCCTGACAATTGTCGGCTCCTATTTGTAAGTAAAACTCCTGACAGTCCTACCTTTGTAATTCAAAGTACCAGACCCAATTTTCTGTGTTCAATTTTCTTCTTGGCAGATTACCAGACCCAACTGCAGAGTAAAATGTCTGACAGGTTGTCAGACCCAATTTTCTGCGTAAAACTTCTGATAACTACCAGCTCAATTCTTGTAAAATACCGAAGTGCCGACAACTACTGGCAAAACCATCCGGTTCGTAATTGACCAATGTTTAATGGTGTATAAACTCTTGTTTCTTCGAAGGACCCTTTTACTATTCTTACTGTTTCCATAGGTCATTGGTTGTTAGAAACTATACTCAAACTTTTTGTAACTTCCTTTAATTCAACATAATGTACTTTTTTATACAAATTATTAATCAAAAATTCTGACTTTTTATATTGTCATAACTCTAACATTCAAAAATTCCTATAGTTACTAGTCCAATCCTAACATACCTGTCTCTTACACACATACTAATCCCAGGTGACGCATCAAGTTACCTGAAGGCTGCACCGTGTGCTGCTATTTGTTTACAAAGCACAGGAGCGCAATAATTTTAAATACAATTAAATACATAACATAAAAAATGCAAAAAATAAATATTTACAAATTACAACAGTGTGTAATAGGCTTCTTACCACTCTTGTTACGTAATATACTATTATGTAATATGTAGTAATATATAATATTATGGAAAATGTAATAAAAAAGAGAAATAGAATCTCGACTTACCAAGGGGTAAATTGTGGGACTTCCAAATGGTGGAACCAGAGATTCATTCACATTGGCAATGGGCCCGAATTTCGATGCACTGGTTTGTCGCGCACGGTGCGTATATATCAGTACATATTCTCTATAAAAATCCTCTCGTAGTATCGCATTGCCCTTTATTCGCACATAGCATTTGCGCCGTAGGTACTATCGTCGTTAGGACGGCGGGATAAAAAGGACAATGTAGGAAAAAATGGGAATTTAGTTTGTCGCTGATTTTATAATAAAATATGTATAATAAAATTATTTGAATTATAAAAAAATTGAAACGAGTTTTTAAATGCAATTACTTAAAACGAATGAATTTTAGTAAATTTTAGTTACAACGTAATAATAATTTAAAAAAAATAGAAAATGGAGGCGGGACGTAACACCGTTGTTTTTTTTTATTGTTAATTTTATTCACTTATCGATTAAACTATACATATTGTCGTTTAAATAAGAATTTCTCCTATTTTTATTTATCCGCACATGTTGGTTAATACATTTTCTTCTTTTGTCTGTATGAGGCGGCCGTAGTGCTCCTATACTACTTGCGTTATATATTTCAATATAATCAGAATTTGAAACGATGAACGTTCTTGGGCAATAGATCTTTATATCCGGTATTTTAACAATTAATATAGACTTCAATGTAATCAATGGCTATCACCAATAATTCTTTACGGCGACAATCACAGCTGATTCTTAAAATTATTGCATCCGACAATTGAAATTATTATCCTCTATACCTTATATTTGTTTCATTATTAGCTTCTTGAATGAATTTATTGATTCGTCCCTTAATGAAACTTTAGATTTCTTCCCTCAGTATCCGACGGCTTTGTTCTTAACAACCGGCATTGATTTTAAAACTTTCTTATATCAATATTTTCTTTGTACTTTCCAACATTGAGTAGACGCTCCATAACGTAATGCCTTACAACTTTAAACTACAACTTTTATTTTTCGCTATAATAAGACCGATTTAAAACCATTACAAACCAAAATGGAATTGGGTTTCTGAGTTTCTAAAATTTCATACTAATATCTTAAAAAAAACAAAGAGTTATTAGGAATAACACACTTTTTTTATACCTTTTTTTTTCTTTTTCAGGGTCGAGAGATCTTCTGATCAGGTTATTAAGCCAGTTAACTTAGAAGCTCTTACCAAATGGGTAGGAAATATTCCAGACGACGTTGTCCGCGACATGGCCGATATTGCGCCAATGTTATCAGTGTTAGGATACGATCCTTATGCTAATCCACCCAACTACGGTAAACCTGACGATCAGGTAGCACAAAAAACAAAGGACATCCAGAAGAACAAAAACGTTTGGGATAAAAAAGCCAAAGAAATGTTTAATATGGGATGGGAGAATGGCGCAGATACTGGTATGGACAAAGACCCCACCGACAATCCCAACATGACGTGATGACTGTGCACGGTTGTTATGAATTCTTATTTAAATGTATTTGGACCATTAATTCAAAATATCATCTCCTATTTATAAAAGATCTAAATAATGTTGTGTTTAATAAAAAAACATTAATAAAACAGGCATGTTTTGTTATCTAATGACTAGAAGTAGTTGTGATAATATACATTATCTAGAAGTAATTAATTATCAGAAACTACTATTAAATAAAAATCAAGGGTTTGTTTTTTCCTTCTGCCAGAACCATCCTCAGACGCGTTTCGCTGTATTACAGCTCGTCAGTGAGACTATAGGTTCTGACAAAAGGAAAAAGCATAGGTGTCTGTTTTACTACTACTATTTAATGCTAAAACTTTTGACGTGGTTCCTCGGCTAGTGCCTAGAGCGACATTATTAGGCCCTTGATACAGGGTATCCCAAACTCGATGGTACATTAGAAAAATCTAGAAAACGAATATTAATATCGTGCTAAAATTTTGGTAATGGCGATCGATAACACTTCATAGCACTCTAGCCTCTAAAAATATTTGCAGTTCTACCTTTACCGGATACTAACTTTAAAGTTTTAAATGCAACTCACTGTATATTATGCGATTTTTTTTGTTCTGCGATTAAATATAAGTAACTTTTATTAACCATGTTCTATATCTATCTCCCATTGCTCTTTAGATATTAATTATTTTGTTATTTTTTGCGGCTAACACAGTAATAACAAAAAATCAAGTATCGTTGGTGTCTGTGGATCTATAGTCTATCTTTAAATGATGCGAAGTAGTAAATCAATCAAAACCGTCTTCTCCATGGGCGTGCAAGGCTTCTCGACATGTATAGATTTAAATAGGCCTGAATTTTTAAATTTGTGCAGAATTAGCACAATTTAAACAATGTACAGGTATTTCGTATGTATAGCAAACTTGGAAAATATATTATACAAAGTACTCAAAAAATATGTTTCGGTGGGCTTTTCCAAAAAAATATCAAAAGTCCCTTTTTCTAATTTTGTTTCATAAGAAATCTGTTTCGACACCGTTTTCAGTATCGAAACAGATCTGTTTCGGCACCGTTTTTTTATTTTTTAAAGGTTGGCATTGGTAATATTTAAATGTTTTATTCTGTTGACGTCTGACGTTTCCTGTTATTGTGATCCATGAGAAAAGAAAGTTTTCGGGATTTCTCTGGTAAAAGTTGATTTATCGTTTTATTAGCAATATCCCTTAACTCAGGGGGAGTTGAACTTAGATTATCATGCTCCATATTTTTTTAATTATAATTATGAACAACTCTATGAAATATTAAAACACAAATTTCGTGACAATGACACAATGAAAATATTATTTATTGTCGAGGCTACTATGATAAAAGTAAATTTATAGTATTACCAACATAAAATTTAGACATACAAATTTACAAAATATGAAGGGTTGATTTTCTTTTTAAATATGTATTTTCTTATTGAAAAAAATACAAAATAGAAAAAATAGTATAAAGTACGTATTTTATAAAGCAGTTACAGCACTTGTCCCGTTAAACAACTCGCCGCAAGCGGCTCGTTTTTTAACATGGACGCGTGCTATAAGATGATGCTTTATAAAATATGTACTTTAATATACTATTTTCAAATGAAACGATAGCATGCGATAGGGAAGAAAATTCCCAATGTATCAGTATAACATGTTCCTATACCTCGGTAATTCTACAGAAGTAAGCAAGATCCCAAACATTTTTGAAACTCATGTTTACTGTAGGAGACACCATTTTTTGTTGTGTTATGTTGACAGACATATACAGGGTGTTAATGTGATCATGTTACAAACTTCTACGGTAGATAGCACACATGAGAAAAGAAAATAAAGTTTATATCAACATGGGTCTGGAAACGCTTCCTCAGGGCCCTATGAAGATAGCCTTCATAAACTAGTTTTTGTTTTGTAGCTCTGGAACTACTTTAGTTACCGCAACCAGTTTTGGGATATAAATTACTGTTAGTAAGTTCATCTATTTGAGCCTATTGGACAATATTAACTTTAACCAGGGGTTTTTACTATACGAATGGTAAAAAAGTCGCGCATAATGCCTGTAACTTTTGAATTACCTCGTATACGAAAAAGTGACCTTAATCAAAGTTGTTCAGTAAATTATTCCCCACATTTCTACCTGCATTAATTTTTTCTGTCAATTCTGGTTTGGTTGCCATAGAGACCAACTTACTTTTTTTAAATGGAACACCCTGCATATTTGGATTCTACTGGGAAAACTCTGATTTTTTTGTATTTCAAATTTTCACCTATCTGCAAGCGTTTCCGAGATAATGACAGCTCAAAAATGAAAAATTCCTAATTATAATAATTATTCCTACCTAATACCCACCAGTTGAGTCAAGGTGTTTCATGACAGCGACCTAAGAGGTGTCAATTTTGAATTCCTGTTTAATTTTCTGTCGTCTGATTTCTAATTTGTATACACTATGGTTCATCTGAATGAGAAACAACTAGTTGAAATTTTAATAATGAGCAGTTACGGAAATATGAAGAGATCGCAAGATCAAGTTTGTCAACTTTTCAATGAATTATATCCAAGTAGGCCTCCAATAAATCAGTCAACGGTGTGTCGAGTGGTAAAGAAATTTCGAGAAACAGGCAGTGTTAGGGAAGGCGCTAGATCAGGTCGACCTAGAACACTAACCGGGGGAGCCAAAGCTTTGAATATCATGCTCTCAATACATGAGAATCCAACACAATCATCCAGGCCAATGGCAATGGATTTTAATATGTCTCATCAGTCAGTGAAAAGTGTGTTTAAGCAGGAGAAGTTGCATCCCTACACGATATAGTTGGCAGTGGCGAAGCGTGGATTTTTTTTTCTGGATAGACATAAAAAATGAAATCCAGAAAATAATAATTACTCTGCTGCCGATAATAGCCTTTACCAGCCTAAACAAATGAGCGAGAGAGAACACAGAACTGCAATATAGAAATAGACCAAGTCGCAAGTCGCATCCGATTCCGAACGCCGTAATAAATAGCTGCATGGTCAACAACATAGACAAACGCTCAAGTGTCTTCGGACCGCCCGAAATTCGCAGTAGCGTCTAGAGACAGGAATATCAGTTTGGCTTCCTGGCTTCCGCATGCGCATGCGCAACAGCCTCGGAAGCATTCAGCTCGATACGCTGGCTTTTATTCTACGGTTACTAGATTAACTAAAGTCAGTAAGCAATTCAGTAGAACTGTGGATATAGCATCTGGGTTTGGTCCCTACCAACCGAAGACCGCCACGAAGAACAGATACCAGCCAATCACCCCAAACGAAGCTCCAGAGATCCCGGCAACCCCAAATTCTGACAGCGACGACGATGACGAACAAGATACACCAATACAAAGACAAATACAGAACAAAACAAGACAAACAATTAAACAAACTGACAAACAAACCATTACTAAAAAACAAATTCCGCCGATTGTTATAGACGGAAATTTCGGAGGGCGTGAAAACTTTTCGAAATTTCAACAGCACCTACAAACAATAACAAAGGACTACTCAATCAAATTCGCGAAAAAGACGGTCATCGTTCATTTTGGCAATATAGACGCGTACAACACATACCTACGACTATTACATACAGACGAGCATAACAATTTTCATACATATGCATCGAAAACAGAAAAGACAAACGCGTTCATAATAAGAGGTCTAGAAAATGAACCGACTCCAGAGGAAATACAAGAAGAACTGACAGACGTACACAAACTGAACTGTAAACAAGTATTTCGCTTACGTACCCAATTTAAACCACTTTATATGGCCGTCTTTACCGGGGACATCACTTTGACAAAACTAGCCAAAATAACATACTTACAACATGTTTCTATAACATGGGAACGTAGACGCACTCAAACAACCATCATGCAGTGTAAGCGCTGTCAAATTTGGGGTCATGCCACGACATATTGTCATAGACAATACAGGTGCTTAAAATGTGCGGGCTTTCACAAAACCAGCGATTGCACCCCCAATTTCACGCCGAAATGTGCGAATTGCGATGGCCCGCACCTTGCAAATGACGAGCACTGCCCCGTTTTCATATTTAAAATAAAGAAAATGACGCAAAACCAACAACATCAGCAACCCGAATATATCGACGCCCCTATGCCCACCAACAACCCTTGGAACCGACAGAACAACACTAGGGCAAGTAGTGTCAATGTTTCGGCCAGGGCAAGTGGCCCACCTCTAAATGGTAGCAACTTCCCTCCATTGAGACAACACCAGCCTCAACAACAACAACACCAGCAGTTCCAACAGCCACAACAACAGCAACAACAGACGCAACAACCACCACAACACAGGCAACAGCCTTGTGTCACGCAATCTTCAAGTGTGAGTGCGAACGCAAACGGAAACAGCCAGGTAGGAGAACTCTTGGGTGTTTTCAGTGAACTCAAACAATTTAACTTAGGTGGCATAATCAACATGCTAAAAGACTTTGTTCAGGTGCTCAAGAATTCAAATACAAACCAAGAAAAATTCGTAAACATCTTGGAATTTTCACAACAATGCGATAAATATGAAATTTAAGTGGGGGGCATAAATAAATTAAACAATTTAAATATCAATGTAAATAAAATAAACGTAAATAACAAAAATCAAAAGAGCATCGGGACAAAGTCTTTATGCTTGAAAATCATGAATTGGAATGCTAACGGCATAAAAAATAAGACAGGTGAATTCATTCACTTCTTAACTAAATACAGGGTGGACGTGGCTTGCGTCACCGAAACAAAACTGACAGAGAATGATAAACTTAAAATTAAAGATTTCATGGTTTATCGTGCTGACCGTGACGTCAGAGGTGGGGGCGTGGCCTTATTTATAAGGAGCACTCTCCCACATTCAAGAATTAACAATTTCATAACTCAAATTGAACATATCAGTATACGTTTAAGGAACAGTACAATAATCACAACTGCATACGCACCACCGCGTATGCAGTTGACGGATGCTGATCTAAATCCATTCTTTGCCAGTTTTGAGAAGGTTCTTGTAGTAGGTGACTTGAATGCTCGGCACGATATGTGGGGCAATCACCGTAATAACCATTATGGTAATCTCCTCTTTGATTACGTAATCGACAATAACCTACAAATAATTGCCTCGGATAGTCCCAGTCATTATCCGCCAAACGGCATGACACCAACGTACATTGATTTGTACATAAACAAAAATATACTGGGCCTCTCCGAGGCAACAATTTTCGACGAACTAAATTCAGATCATTTACCCTTGATAGTACAAATGCACGCACAAATGTCTTACGAGGCACCTAACACGACATACTTACTAAAAAACATAAACTGGAGACGATACAGAGAAATACTGAACGAACAAACCACAATAAACAATAACATAAACTCAAAAACAGAACTAGAAGACGAAGTTGACAAACTCACACAAAACATACAGTACGCACGAGACCAGGTTGCATCCGTTGTCAAAATTCGACACAAGGAGGATAAACTCCCCCAAGATATCTTGGATTTAATTAAATTCAAAAACAGAGTTCGAAAACAATGGCAACGGCTGCAACGACCCATAGACAGACTCAGAATGAACGAATTACAACGAACAATACGCGACAAAATAAACAAACACAAAAACGATGTATGGACAAATACTCTAAATGGACTGACTGCACAGGACTCCTCTTTATGGCGCTTAACAAAGCGCCTAAAGAGGAAATACAAAAAGATACCTACATTACAAAACAATAACGTACAAACTGACTTGGAAAAAGCAGACTGCATTGCCGCATCACTGGCTGCAGTCTGTGTTTCCCCAGATAACGTAACAGACGAACAAAATTACATCACTAACAGAACCATAAATCTCACAAGACAAACATACGCAATACCACCGACTGTACTGACAAAACTCTTAATTCGACCCGGAACCTTGCATGGGGTGTTAAAAACACTACCCTTATGCAAGGCACCCGGACCAGACGCAATACATAATATACTCTTACGAAACATCCCTCGTAAGACATTTGTGCAACTATTATACATTATAAATCACGTATTTTTATTACAACACTTCCCCCGACAATGGAAAGAGGCCACTGTTATACCGATCTTGAAACCTAACAAAGACCCTACTCGACCGGACAGCTACAGACTTGTAGCTTTGACAAACACACTCTCGAAACTGACAGAAAAACTCATACTAAGAAACATTAACAAACAAAACTTACAAAACAAAATACCTGACCAACAATTTGGATTCAGACCTGGCCATGGCACCACCATGCTTGTGGCGAAGGTCGCGCAGGATGCAATGACTAACTTCAATAGAAGTATGAACACTGTATTATTGTCATTAGACATAAAGCGCGCCTTCGACACGGTATGGCACCATGGCCTAATACACAAACTTTACAACATACATAACTTTCCCTTGCATTTTGTAACTCTGATAAACTCTTACTTAACTGACAGACGCTTCTTTGTAAGGGTTGAAAGTGCATTATCGGCGCCCAGGGCGATTAGTGCGGGGGTGCCGCAAGGAACAGTGCTTTCCCCAATCCTTTATAACCTATTTACGGCGGATATACCGCAGTACCCTTTGACTAAACTCGCCCTGTACGCGGATGATGCGCTAATATACGCACATTCGTTCTATGCAGAGGCAGCAAAGAGGAAAATTCAGTCGCACGTCGACTTGCTGCAGCCGTACTTTTCCAAATGGAAAATTACGGTAAACTCTGACAAGACCGTTTGTGCTATCCTTACAAAGAAGTTCACAAACAATAAAATATTCATTCCGATTAAAATCAACAATAACTATATACAACCAACAAACAAACTACAATACTTAGGACTAACCTTGGACCAAAGACTATCTTTCCAAGCACACTTTTCCAACACCCTAAAAAAGGCTTTTGCAGCAATGCAAAGCCTTTATTCCCTCTTATCCCCCAGATCCCCCTTATCACCGACAAACAAGAGACTTATTTACATACAGATAATCAGACCAATTATGACATATGCAGCGCCCATATGGTGTTCTGCATCTAACACACAACTTTTAAGGTTGCTTAGATTTGAGAATAAGATTCTGCGATGCGTCACCTCCTCCGGGAGATATGCGCGCATCGCAGATCTTCACCATATGGCCGCTGTAGACGACATACGGAATCATATAATAGACATCTCGACGAAATTCTACTTACATAACATTCACAATTCACCTTTGACAACGAACATAACAGAACAAAGACATGACGATAACATACACATTAAACATAGACCTTTGTACTCCAGGCTGCCTCTCTGGCACCAGCCCCTCCCAATGTGAGAGGAGCTTGCTAAGGGAGCTGGCCTGGACTATAAATAACGACAGAAACATAATTTAAGCAGTGGCCTCTTTCATTCCGACAAACGACGTACATGCAAAATCTTGTTTTAAAATTAAAATAAATATACAAAACTCCTCGTTTAATTTACAAACGAGACAGGATTGCCCTGCGTATGCTTCAAGTCACCTGAACGGTCGTAAGTCGCGTGCTACCTTGTACCTTCAATTTTAATGGGGTTTTTTGGCAGCTTTTTCCCCAAATGTCAAACGCATTCTGATTCATGATTTTTAAACAATGTCAATAAAACCTAATGTCATACTCATAGAGTAATATAACATTGAGAACACCCGTAGAGGCTCCTGCCGGCACGTGAGTGTAGTGATTTTAAAAATTCAACGCATTTTCACCATTAGGGGTCCTGCCATCGACCCGCCGGGGCTGCGTCCCCGGTTTTAGGGCACCAGGGTAATGCAATTAAATCCAGGGAGGTAGTTGCGCTACCGAACTGGAGGAGATTAGCTCCAGGGGCTCTAGGCCAAATAAAATAGGTGTCATGTGAAAATAATAGATAAAATAATAAAGAAATTTTAAAATTGAAATTAAAAAAATTGGGTTTGGTGCCATAGGTCCCGGGATCGATTCCCGTTCCCGGGCACTTTTTCTTTATGACTTTTTTTTAGTTTTTTTTATCTCTTTTATTTTTTTTTTAAGTAGATCCACTCAAAAAGGGCTGGTAAATAATTGGCCGGTGAACTTGAAAAAGGCGAATTGAAACAAAAAAGGTGGATTAGATGCCGTGTTAGCGCTGTTTAACCAATATAAGTCTATAATTATTACAATTTTTTTATATCTACCATATACCGAATTGCAACCAAAAAGGTGGATTAGATGCCGTGTTAGCGCCTGTTTAACCAATAAAGTCTATAATTATTAGTTACAGCATTATGTGCGCATGCGGAAGCCAGGAAGCCAGGAAGCCAAACTGATATTCCTGTCTGTAGACGCGAGTGAAATTCGCGTGCTTACATCGACAGTTTCAGCAGTGAGGGAAGCGCCCGCCTGCATCCTGCATGTGGCTGCGTTATTAAAAGACAAATCTCGATATGTTTACCCCGGCTGCGTATTGCATTTATTTAACATACGTGCGGTCTCGCCGCGCCGGTCGGCCGGTTTCTTTTATATAATAGTTTAATGTTTGATACAATGCTGCAATTTGTTGGGTGTTAATAAAGTTAAAAGTCAAAGTGCATTAATAAAAAATTTATAAAACTGTTGTATAATTAAAAAATAGATCTTTTGTGTAGACAATGTCTATAACCTTGTCTACTCGTAGGCTTCGCCACTGATAGTTGGTGCACGAGTTAAACTAGGACGATTTTGATGGAAGAGCTGAATTTTGTGGGACCTTTTTTCATGATGGTAATTTAAATCGCGAAAAATATCTGAACCTTCTCAGAAATCACATAATTCCTTCTGACAGAATGGTTTTACCGGGTGTAAATAATGACATAAAAGAACAGGTATGGTTCCAGCAAGATGGAGCACCTGCGCATTATGCGGCGAATGTTAAACAATACATAAGCGAACAATTTCCCGGACGTTGGATAGGCAGAAGAGGTGCTAATGACAGGCCAGCGCAATCCCCGGACTTAACTCCGCTCGACTTCTTTTTGTGGGGACACTTAAAGTCTATGTTAACCGTCCAAATCTTTAAAAGTCAGAATTAGTGCTGAAATTCGGGCCATTCCAGATGACTTCCTTTTAAACGTTGTAGACGGGTTCAGGGATCGACTGGCGCTCTGCTTAGCAGAAAATGGTGGTCATTTTGAATACCTGGTCCACTGAAAGGGTTTCACTTGTTTATTATTCCGATGTTAAGTTGTTCAATTTTCTAGGCTATTTATTTTTCGTATACGGGCCTGTCAGTTCCCGCTTACTATAAATTATAAATTTAAATATAGGGAATTTTGTGATTTGTAAAGTTAGTATTAAAAAAACTGCTAGAAAGTATGCCGCCAAGATTAAGGAATCGGATCAAGGGAGCCTACATGATAAAATTTCTCAAGAGGCGAGTTGCCTCAAATAGATTTGAATTCTCTGACGAATCGGTAGCGTTTGTCTCCTACACAGATTTTGTCGTAAGATTACGATACCCCTACATTATAGTAATATTGCATTTTAATATTTTCCAAAATATAGGCATTTATTATTATACAGTGAGTCCCAGAAGTAATGTCTAAATTCATTTAAAATTCAGCGGTGTGTTTTTTGGAGAAACGCTTGAACCCGTCGATCTTTATTATCTAATGTGTTTTTTTTTATATTAAATTCATATATATAGGATAGCCCAAAAATTAATTACGACCATCAACTTTAATTCTTCGAATGGAAACATCTACTTTTTATTTCATTCTTGTATTTTGCATCGAATTCTAAGTATGTTTCATGTACCTACTATGTCCTATACCCAAACTGTACAGTTATTAAAGAAATTACGATTGAACATATCAGTAAGTAAGACCGTATTTCTGAGGATTCATTTGTAAATCAAGCAAAATATTCCATTGTGTGTTTATTTATTTTTTTTCAATTCTGATATGTCTGAATGTAGACTTGTCACCGTTTAGTCCCATAGAAACTGTATGACAATTTTATTTCACATAAGCAATTGTCAAGCGTAGTTGCAAAGTTGCGGTTTTCATAATGGTGCAGTTAACGGAACGAAAAAAAAAAGAAATTTTATGCATGGTTGGGTTTGGTGATAGAACACGTACTCAATAGAAACAGCTCAATTATTCAATGAGATCCATCCTGATCGTCCTTCCATATGTCAAAAGGTGGTGAGTAGAATAGAGGCTAAATTTATAGTATTCGGTCGTGTTACAGATTTGCCTAAATCTGGTCGTCCTGCTCGAGATGAAAATGAACAACTTGACGTTTTGCCTTCCTTGGAAGAAGATCCATATACTCCTCTGTCGCGCATTGGAAAATACATGCGGAAATCTGTTGTTCACCGAATAGTTCAAACGCACAAATATCACCATCACGTGTGTTATTAGTTTTCCAGTGCATGAGTTATTTGAAGATGATTTCGATAGAAGAAAGGAGGTTTGTGAACGCATGCAAAATATGTGCAGTCTAGATAATAATTTAGTAAAAAATATTATTTTTTCCGATGAAGCTACGTTCTATTTGAGTGGTAATCTAAACAGACAAAATTATCGTTATTGGGCAAAAGAAAATCCCCATTGGATGATGGTATAGATAGATGGATAGCCACCTAAAAAACAAATGTGTGGTGTGGAATAGTGCGCGGAAGAGTAATTGGTCCATTTTTCTTTGAACAACTGGACGAGCATATCTCAAATTTCTTCAACTTGAATTAACTCCAGTATTAGTGGCTTTATTTTCATTAGCATTGAATCCAGACTCTCCTGACCAGGGCCGTCGAGAGAAAATCAGGGTCTGGGGGTAGTAAATCTATGGACCCCCCTGCACCTGTTTTTTCGTGCCACACAGTTACAAACGAGCCGCCGCCGCCCGTTTCGAAATCCACGCGTCGCCGGCTCGCCTGTCTTGAACGAAATCCGGGCCCCCTCAAAATCTCCGGGTCCGGGGGGAATCACCCGCGACCTCCCCCCCCCTCTAGCCGGCCTTCTCCTGACGAAGAACTGATGTTCCAGCAATATGGTACTCCTCCGCACACTATGCTGCCACTGTGCGTACATTTTTGGATGAAACTTTCCGAATCGGTGGATAGGTAGGAAGGAGAGGACCTATCGAATGACCTGCAGGTCGTCAGACCTAATTCCGCTAGACTTCTTTTTGTGGGGTTACCTCAAACCGAAAATGAAAATATTTGTTGACATGCCAAACAAGCTGCAGGAGTTGAGGAAGAGGATGCGAAGAGAAATGCGTGCCATAACTCCGAAAATGGCTGAAAACGTACAAAGAGAGTTTATTGATAAATGGCGCACATTTTCAACATTGAATTTGATTTGTTGTTCTGTTCTTTTTAAATAAACAGGTCTTACTTATTGATATGTTCAATCGTAATTTTTTCGATAACTGTTGAGTTTAGGTATAGGACATACGTACACGAGACAGAATTCGATGCAAAATTCAAAAATGAAGTAGAAAATAGATCGTTTTATTTGAAAAATTAAGTTGATGGTCGTAACTTATTTTTGGGCTACCCTGTATACATTAATTTACCATAAAAAAAAAACACATTAAGAAATAGAAATCGACGGGTCCGAGCGTTTTCCCATAAAACACACGGCTGAATTTTAAATGAATTTAGACATTACTTCTGAGACTCGCTGTATACTTCCGTCGAATACATTTTACAAATTTTCAAGCTCTATCAACGTCACCTTCCACCAATATTTTTCTCTACTGCTAATACTAACAGCAACATTTCTTTTGTCTCCTGAGGATGAACCTTCGAAACATGTAGACTTATTAATATGAAAAATTAAGCCTTTGATTGCTCTTTTACTAAATTGTGGAGAAAGACTTTTTGACTTTCTTTCCTTTCCCTATAATTTCAACTCCACTTTGAGAATGGACTATTTCTTTAATTTGATAAATATTTGTTTGCTTCTTCTAATAATATTGAGGAGTTTATCGTGTTCCAATGGACAAATGGATATTAGTTACTAGGTGATGCTGCTGCCTAAATAAATTCGAATTGAACCGGATGGTGTAGTATCGATACCCAACAAAATGTATCGATACTTGGAATGTATCGCATAAAGAATATCGAGTATCGAACATTAAAGTATCGATACTCTGGAAAATCGTATCGTATCATACATCCCTACCTAGAACAGTTTCGTCGTCAATTAAATAACACCACCTTCAGGACCAAAACCTACCTTGATCGATTTGGTCTATTGAATATTTCGTTACATGTTTGATATTAGCGAGAAACTTATCATTTAGGTACCCATGTTGCCAGCACCTCCCTTACTATAACTGTATGCATTAATAATTTAAGCTTTTGTAATATTCATTGTATAATTCAGTTATTATTGGCCTGCAATGCTGTAAGTAATTACTTTTGAACACATATGATTTATGCTCTCTGTGTTATAATTTTGCATATTCTACACTCGGCACAAACAAAATTTCGGTGTTAATATTTGAACACCTGTGCTTAATTTCAGTCGATCTGCAATTCTGCATCAAACCGAACTTAAAATAGAGTCATAATTTAAACAAAATGATGGCGGTAACCAACGTTAATATTTTCCTAACTGATAAATGTGCATAGTTAGGAAGTGGACTAGTTTTAGAGCAGGGGTATACAATTCTCTATATACAAATGACAAATGAGGCGCATTTAAATGCCATCTCCAATGATAAATTGTTGGGATAAGGGCCAGCATTCGAGCAAATATTCAAATGAAATTAATTTCCACAAAGTTAAAAGTTTTTTCACCATGCCAGAGATTTTTGTAGGATGACAATAGCAATGGTCCAATTTGAGGGATTGCTATAGTGATATCATGGTCATAAATCTTGTTTGTAATTTAGTTACAAAAAGTTATCTTTTTGCAATTGTCAAAAGTGGTTATCAATTACAGGTGATGGGGATTAGGAAGAATGTATAATAATTCTAATGAGCAAGAGGCAGCAGTATCCCGTAACAATACATTGGAAAACTGATAATGTTAAAATGAACTATTTTAACACTGTGATATTATAACGACCACCCTCGGGGAATCGAGTGTTGGTCGGTTAACAGAGAAAAATTAAAACAACTGGTCTGCATTCTACAGTGTTTGTTTAAGTTTATCAGAACTAAAATTAAATGAGATGAAGCCAATGTATACAGTGTGTATCAGCCAAACGGAATAAATTCGATAATAAATACATGGGGGCGTGTCCGAAAAAACGCGCGGACACGTCGATTGGTATTTCTAGTTGCGCATAAAAACTTTTTTTACAGGGTGTGTCATATAACAGTGGGCAATACTAACTTTCTTATTTTACATGCAACACCCTGTATATTATTTCTGGATTCTTCAGAAAATTTTAGACATATTTCATGTACAATATCCTATACCTATCTTCAACTGTTTCGGAAATATTAGGTGTTTTCAGATTTATTGCAAAAATTAACAACACACTAATAAGTAATACCTACTGTTTATTTCTTGATAATGTAAAAAACAAAAAAAAAACATTAATGTAGTATGTTGAAAATGCTCGCCGCGAACGTCTTGGCAACATCCTAATCTTAAATAGAAATTTCTCCTAACGTTACTGAACATCTCAGACGTGACCGATCTAATCGCAAGCGTTATTCATCTTCTTAAGTCAGCTAAGTCGAGGGGTTTAGTTTTGTATACAATATTTTTGACATAACCCCATAAGAAGAAGTCTAATGGCATCAGATCAGGGGATCGTGCTGGCCATTCCATCGATCCACGCGTCCCTATCCACCGATTTGGAAATCCTCGGTTGAGGTACTGCCGGACATTGATTTTGTAATGGGACGGTGCTCCATCTTGCTGAAACCATATCATATTCGCTGGAAGTTGTGGGGTTGCTGGATCAGGATATAAGTTTGTCAAAGTTGGCAAGACATTATTTTGGAGCAGTGCTAAATAATTATCGCCATTTAAATTGCCATTATTGAAAAAGGGACCTATGATATGATCTCCAACAATTCCTGCCAAAACATTAACCTTTTCAGGATATTGCGTTGTTCTTCTCTCATCCAGTGAATATTTTCTCTAGACCAATAGCGGCAATTCTGGCGATTAGCATGACCGTGAAGTGTACAGGTGCACTCATCAGAAAACAAAACATGTTCTAATTGGATCACATTGTGATCTAACATTGCCATCATTTGTTATCAAAATCGTCTTCCCTGAGCTAATGAGTAGGTATCATTTTATAGGGATACATTTTATTTTCTTGTAATGTTCGAATAATCGATGAATGGCAAACATCGAACATTGAAGCTGTTTTTCGACTAGAAGTATGTGGGTTTTCCTGAAACTCAAGCATAATATCTAATTTGGTATCATCACTTATTGCAGTGGCAGCTACTTTTTTTTATCTGCTTTACATGTCCAAGCTGGCGAAACTGCTTTTCTATTTTACTAATTGTCCCTTGAGTTATAGGCGGCAAATTTGGAAATTTTTCATGAAATAAGCGAGCAACTTCCATTTGTGTCCGTGTTTTATCTCCATAACCAATTATCTGTAGAATTGTTATTTTGTGCATTTCTGTCAAATAAACAATTTTTCTGATATGCAGTTAACGAAATTTAAACGACTATAACACTGACAATTACTGTCATGCAGACAGATAACAATTTGCTAAGGTCAGGCGTCTTAAACAAAAGTAAACAAAACTATTTATACCTTTTTTTATTTCATATCAGTAAAAATATTTTAACATCACTTTTCAACATCTCCTACATTAATGTTTTTTTTTTTTGTTTTTTACATTATCAAGAAATAAACAGTATTACTTATTAGTGTGTTGTTAATTTTTGCAATAAATCTGAAAACACTTAATATTTTCGAAACAGTTGAAGATAGGTATAGGATATTGTACATGAAATATGTCTAAAATTTTCTGAACAATCCAAAAATTGAATAATATACAGGGTGTTGCATTTAAAATAGGAAAGTTAGTATTGGTCACTGTTATATGACACACCCTGTATAAAAAGTTTTTATTGAAAATAATGCGCAACTAGAAATACCAATCGACGTGTCCGAGCGTTTTTTCGGACACGCCCCCATGTATTTATTGATTGATACACACTGTATACCAATGTTTGCTTTGAATTTCTTAATTTTTAAAATAATCAGAAATTAATGATTGCTTCATATTTTTTATTTCATTTTTATAAAATTCAGATTCGGTTCACATTTTAATAGCAATTGAGAAATATTTGTATTGTATTGAGTTGTCAAAATTGTTAACATTATTAAAAAAGGTTCTCAAACTTGTGCAAACTTCAGATAGGCTTGATATTTTCGATACTGGAGCAAGTTCAGGTTCCTCTTCCTCTGTCTCAGAGTTGGGAGTAGTTTCATCCGTTTCGTGGATCTCTTCATTACGCTCGATAATAGTCAATTCTGCACTTTCTGTTGGCAAATCGTTATCAATAGAGGCAAATTGTTTCAGTTCACAAATGTGTCCTTAATGTTAGGAAACAGTTGTGCGAGCGGATTATTATCCTCTTCTTCGAAGTCGTCAATATTATCTGTATTACACATAAATCCGGCTTTCATAAAGCATTTTTTTTTTATTGTCACTGGGGATAAATTGCGCCAGACCACCGAAATCTATATCAAGGCGTTGGTGATATTATTTTCGATTTCTTGAAAAGGACAACCACATACATGTTACATGTTACTATACATGTTAAAAGCATCTTAATAAAGTAGCTTCTGTAGAGAATTTTAAAATTCTGAATAATGTCTTGATCCAAAGGTGGGCCATGAGAGGTAGTATTGTGTGGAAGAAAAATAAGTTTGACATTATCCAGAAACAATACCACTCTTCTATTCATCTTGGTATCAAATCTGTGAAGCCATGTTGTCATGATGTCTGCCGTCATCCTCGCGTTTTTGTTCGAGACCTATTGGAGAGGTAACTTATCGACTTTTGTGCCCTTAAAACATTGAGGATTTTTGCTTTTGCCTATTATAAGTGGTTCTTCCTTCTCACCTTCCATATCTGAACAGAACAGAATTGTAAATCGTTGTTTTGTTGTTGTTTTTCCAGTATACTTGACATCTTTCAATGCATATATTTTTGTTGGCAATGCACAATAGTAGAGACCTATCTTGTCTGCATTAAATTATCTATAAAAATTGCTTTGCTCGATGCTTTAAAGTGGTCAATAGCCTTTCTTTCCAAGCAGTTACGTCTTCGATATAGATATCGGCTGATTCGCCACATATTTTCTTGAAGGTAATATCGTGCCGACGACGAAATTTTTCTAACCATCCATTTGATGCCTTGAAGGTATCTAGTTCTAAACGTTGAGCAGATTCGAAGGCTTTTGCTTGAATTATGGGCCTGGATATTGGTAAGTGCTTGTTTCGCGCCTTACAAAACCAGTTAAAAACAACTTGGTCCACTGCCAGTCCTTCGGTTTTGGGAAATCTTTTTTTTGTTCACTGTTGCCACCTTCTTGAAAGAAATTTCTAACTTTTTTTTTTTAGCTTTATTTTGAAGCAACATAGTCACTTGGGTCTTACCCACTTTAAATTTTTCAGCCAATTTCCAACGTTAGTCCCAAAACACACAAAAACTGTTCAAAACAAAACTAATGTTAATAGCCGATTTATCAGCCTTTAAAGCAAATTGAATGGATCCGCCTGCAATAAAGTAATTAGTGTACCTATGTACCTATATTTCTTACGAATTGTCTGGTCGGGTTTTATTGCCCCTAATGAAGGGTGTTTTTAGCGTTAATGTTTCCTAAAAATTCCGATGATGAGTGTCCGCGGTCGTTTAACAGATGGGTCGGTAAAGAGTAGTATAAAATAATGGGATTTCCATTTTTAAATATGGGGAATTCATTATCGGTCGTTTAACGCAGGTGGTCACTTTATAGAGGCGGTCGCAAACAGAAGTTTCTCTGTATGATACTAAAGTTATGTGATTCATCCTAGAATTTTTTTTTCTCATTTTTAATTTTCTTTAATACAGGGTGGCGCACCGAAAACTTTCCACCCAGATTTATTTTCTTGTTAATAAATAAATCAAGATTCGCTCGAATACGGGAACCTTAGTTCTCAGGGTGACATATTTTTTGCTATTTTCACTCCCCCAGCTTGAACTCCTACGACGGGGTGACTTTCACCCTTAAAATCTTAAATGGAAAGGGGGGTTAAGTGACACCTTATTTTACAGGGAATTCAATTGCCTTCCCAACGCGACCCTGCTCGTTTAAATCGAGTGAATAGTTCCTGAGAAATAGGCCTAAAAAGAAAAGAAAATTTAAAAGTAACAAAATTTATTACCGCTTGTATCAATCAAGTAAATGTTGAAAATGTCCACCTCCAACCTCCATACAATTGTAAAGGCACTGTTCAAAATGTTCGCGAACATTATGAAGCATTGTGGTAGTTATTTGTCGGCACTTGTACACTATTCGTTGTCGCAAGTCTTCCAAAGAATTGGGTTGGGTTGCATAAATTTTAGACTTTAAATGTCTCCACAAAAAAAAGTCCAGTGGCGTCAAATCAGGAGATCTTGCAGGCCATTCAATAAGACTCTCTTCTTCCAATCCATTTCCTGGAAAATTTTCATCCAGAAACTGTATAACAGGGCTGGAATTTTTGGGGACCGTATTATTGGGCCGTATCTTATACCTGGATATTTACCAGGTGAAATGTACCTACCTGAACCTGTTGGAAACCACTATTAACCCTGCTTTAACGAATGCCATAGAAGAAAATGACCGTTATCGGCCAGAAAATATTTACTTTCAGCAAGCACCGTTTCTGGATGAAAATTTTCCAGGAAAATGGATTGGAAGAAGAGCTCTTATTGAATGGCCTGCAAGATCTCCTGATTTGACGCCACTGGACTTTTTTTTGTGGGGACATTTAAGTCTAAAATTTATGCAACCCAACCCAATTCTTTGGAAGACTTGCGACAACGAATAGTGTACGAGTGCCGACAAATAACTCCCGCAATGCTCCATAATGTTCGCGAACATTTTGAACAGTGCCTTTACAATTGCATGGAGGTTGGAGGTGGATATTTTCAACATTTACGTGATTGATACAAGCGGTAATAAATTTTATTACTTTTAAATTTTCTTTTGTTTTTAGCCCTATTTCTCAGGAACTATTCACTCGATTTAAAGGAGCAAGGTCGCATTGGGACGGCAATTGAATTCTCTTTATAATAAGGTATCACTCAACCCCCCCTTTGCATGCTTTTTCGCTTCCAATATGGACGATTATTAGTCTCTTCCCTTTACCTGAAGGCACCTTAATACCCGTTGACAGGTCTTTCATGAAAGCTTGGCGAGCACTGGTTATATTTTTGTCTTGTCACAATTTTGGTACTAAAGTCTGTGCGTTTTAAGAAGTCCGCTAAGCCATAAAACCTCTTGAGCATTAATGTCGGTGGCTCTCAAACAATAAATTATATTGAAGGTAATTTTGGATGTTGATGAATTACATTTTCTCAATAAAATAATTTAAAGTAAATAAAAAATTAATTTAGGTAAAGAAAAATAATAATTTTTTAGCTTTTGTAGTATTCAGACAAATTAGTTTTACGAATTCTTTTTTATAAAGTTTTGGTTCTAAAAAGAACCGATTTTGTAGTCTTGCGACAGAACTTACCTACTTGTAGATAGGTACTACTAAAAGTAGTCTTCCTCTGCATTTGAAATTTCACCCATGCTTTCAGACTCAGTAGAATCAACATCATCGTCATCATCATCATCATTCGGAATAATTAACGGTCTTACTTCGTCTATAACCTGTTCTGTCTCATAAGATTCAAAAATAATTTTTTCTGTGTGTTCAATGCATTTCCGCCATTCTTCTTTGCCCGCTTGGCTAAGCGCCTCCTCCCATAACTTTATAACGCTAGGCTTACCGATATTTTTACAGGCATGTTTGTCATAATAGTTCTTGCTAATACCCCATACCAATTCAATTGCGTTGTAATGACAATGGTAGGGCGGCAATCTCAAAACTTGATGTCCATATTTGAGGGCTAATTCGTCAACAACATACTTTTTTTTTAAATGACTGCTCTTTACACTTGCTTAAAAGTTCACTTTTTAAATATAAATTTTCATGGTTTATGTTTTTCTTTGACAACCACTCTTTTATTTCTTCCTTTTTCCAGCTGCTTGTAGGGAATTTCTCTTCGAGTCTCGTATGGTAAGAGGCATTGTCTAAAACAATTAAGGAAGGTTTTTCTAAACTTTTTAAAAGTTTTTCCTCGAACCAATGCTCAAAAATTTCAGCATCCATAGTGCCGTGATAATCATCAGTTTTTTTTTGTTGATGAAAATATCAAACTGGCATTTAAAACAAAACCTTCTTCATTACCAGCATGTAATATAATATACCTTTTTCCATTACTTGCACGGGTACTTGAATAACAATGCTTTGAGTCATTCTGCCAAGACGTTTTTGTTGAAGTTCCGTTTGCAAATACCCATGTTTCGTCAAGAAAAACTTGTCTTGACAATTCCGATTTTTTGTTGTTTAAATAATCCCTTAAAAATTGCCATCTTTTCGAAACAACATTGGACAGCTCGCAAAGCAGTTTTCTGTTGTTCGTTTTTTTATATTTGAAACCCATATGTTTTAAGATGATGGACAAACTGTTAGTTCCAATATCGCAAAGTTTTTTCTGCTTTATCTTTTCAAGAATAGCTTTGAGGGTAACATATTCCTTGGCTTTATACATATACAAGTAAAATAACGTTCCACTTGTAATACCAAACGGCGTTCACCTGGAGATAAATGCCTTCTAGGCGATGTGCCACCTTGCTGAACATTTTCCATAACTTTGCTTAATAACTGATTTTAATTCACACACAATGAGAAACAAACTAAAAGTGAAAAGCACAACTACTTATTTAAAATAAAGTAGAACATACCATCCCGCAGTTCAGCAAATTTTAATTATTTCTTGGAAAATAGTAATTATTATGAAGATTTAATCCCAAAATAATGTCATTATCGGAAAAGTATATACCTGACAAAATCTTTAACATGCACTTGAGCAAATTTTAATTGGTTCTTGGAAAATAGCGATTATTTTATAGATTTAACTATAATAATAGCAAAATAATTTAATTATCTATTTAATTATTATTTATGCTCAACGCGTAATTCTAAGATAATTTTGTTTTGAAACCTCTGATTTCGCCCAGTAATAGAATACAGTAAACCAGTGGGATGTTCGGTGTGATCAAGTATAGCGAAGGTGCGAAGATATTGTAACTTAACCGACTTACTGTTTTAAAAGCGATAACATCCCTTGGTGATTTAATCCGATATCGGACTTCTTAAAACGCACAGACTTTATATAACCTTTATTAAGCCACGTCTCATCAAGATAAAAGATTTTCTTCTGCTCTCTTCTGCGCTGCTTTATACTTCTCAAGTATATTCGTCGCCAGCAAACAATTTCATCGCTTTTCAGTAAAAGTGATTTAGGTACGGTTATGCTTTTCCCAGATAAAATCCGTATTCTTTAAAGTGGTCCATAAAGGTTTTCTAGTTATAAACGGAATACTGTCATCCTGGCCAAGCTCCATTAGAATCTTACCTAGGGTTGGTATTTCTATTTTAAAATAAAAAGAGTGAACTTTTCTTCGAACTGCACTTTTGGTGTCTTCATCAAGGACTTTTCCTGGTCTGCCTGGACTTTTCTTGGGAGGTTCCACTTGACCTGATGTCTTTCTCTCCCGCAATAATTTAGAAACGGTGGACTTTCCAATTCCAGTCATTCGGGAACATCGGTTGACAGTTTCTTGTACAGTAAAATTCGGATAATCGTATTTTGTGCAATCATGTACATTTAAAATAATAACTTTTTTACTCACTGATAGTGGAGAATTATTGGAACATCTTTTTGTTGGTGTGAATGTCGCTATTTTATTACTAATCTTATAATACTGTAAACACTATATACGGCTTAACAGCAAATACTGATACGTTAAATTAAACAAATATACTTATTAAGGTCATACACACACACACACGATATATGAAGTTTATTCCAAATTACATTATTATATGATCTAGCCAAAGAGGTCAAAGCCAAACTCGGTACCTGTTAAATGGTACCTGTTAAACGCAAAACGTAACTTTATAATCTACTACCTAACTAATCCCTACACAATATTTCGATTTTGACACTTCAGGCCAGAAAACATACCTTTCCCAATCCTCTTACGCAATTACTTGAAATTTTAGTATTATAAACAATACTATTTTATCTTAATACCCGTTAACCTAATTCTCTAAAGTTTTTGGTTAGTTATCATAAATAATTTAATGCACAAAGTTTACCTGCGCCTATTATAGCCGACACCGAAATTGAGCCGAACTGGACGGAATTTCCCATTTTATTACTCTACACCTTTCTGAAATAGACTATAATAACACATACCTACGAAGAATTTGTGATTAGACAATTTTTTAAGTTAGTTTTGACGTTCTTATAACCAAATAAATCGTCGTTTGTCACGTACAGTGTTTTTTTCTATAAAATTGTTATATTTTTTTATTATAGAAAAATAATAATTTGCTGATTATTGTTTTTATTGAAGAAGCATCGCTAATATACTACAGAATTAATAGGTGAAATACTGATGGGGAATCCCTATATTCGAAATAATCTATAAACCAGACCGGGTGTCCCTGAATTTTGGGGAATACTTATACAGGGTCGTTGGTATGTATGGAAACGGTCGATTATTTCTTAAGGGCTACGACTCTCGGTAGGTTTACTTGGACGGCCGCGGCGAGGGGGAAGCTGCTCGTCGAGGAGTAGGCGATAACAATATTTTTCCAGGGCCGCTGTTTGAATTTGGCTTGATGCCCTTGATTGTTGCGAGGCGCGATTACGCTTAGGTCGCTTAGTGCTTATTAGTCATCTTATGGTTACGGGTGCGAATGCATCGATATGAGAAAATAGACGGCGGCACCATGGTACATATTTTTTGTACTATGAGTCTCGGTACTACTAACTACTTGCAATATGGAAAAAAGGTTTGTTCTTTAAAGGAAGGGGGGTTTTGCAAATAAATAGGGTTGTTGTTTAGTTAATTAGGCAGGTAGGTACCTAAATACTGCGAATTTTTCTGTTACTTGTTTTTATTGACATAATATTATAGTAAAAATACATCAATTATACTTAGTGAGTTAGTATAGTTACATATTTATGACAAATTAATGCCAATTTAATTTAAATATACAATAATATGTGGCATTGTTCAATTTGTTTTGATTTTATTCCAACAAAAAACTATAAAAGTATGTAGGTATGTCAATGTTGAAGGTGGTTAATCTGTGTATGATTTTAAGACAAAAAGTTTATATAAATTTAATTTATCCGTTTTGCTTTGTTACCATAATACACGGTGATAAAAGTATTATTTTGAAAAATTGTTTTTTTTTTTAATAACTTAGAAACTACATTAGATAGATATTTTATAAAATTATTAAACTTGGTGGGTGCAAACTATCGTTTCTGTAAAAATCGAATTTTAAGTTTTAACCAGTAGCGTCCTAATTAATTTATAGGTAATTTAAATTTATTGATTATTTTAGGTGATTAAAATGATACGCCACTGTTCTTTTAAAAAGTAAAATAATTTTATTAAAAGATCTCTCGTCTTTTTTTCGTATCTAACAGTGAAGGAATAGAGAATAACAATCATCTATATCTAAAAGATAACGTATTTTTACACATTTTTACAGTTTTTCTTGATATAACTTTTTAACTACTAGATTAGTAATACCCATTTCTGATTAAATTATTTAATGATTTTAATTGACTGTTAACAAACTACTAACATTTTTTTAAAACTAAAAAAAAATTAAATAAGTTGTTGAAAATGCCCTCCACCTCCATGGGCACATGCTTTAGCTGTTCTTATATTAGTGCGCACTCTTTGAAGAATGCTTTTAATATGCCTTATTACATTACAAAAAGCTCTTATGCGATTTCTCAGTTGTTGTACAGACTGGGAACCTTAAGGGCCAATGCTGGGGTCCACCACGACCTACACGTGGTGATAAAATGTTCGATTTAAATATTCTCTTGCTTACATAAACCACATTCTATATTTATAATTATAATTGGCACTTCTTCAAGCAATATGGGCAAATCGCCCTTTAGAAACCGGCAAAATTTTTCACAATTCGAAAGAAATGGAAGGTATTAATAAAACAAACCAAAATACCTTCACTCACCACAAGCCACTACACCTAAATTCATTTATTTATTATACTAATGCGTATTATTCCTTTTTGTAATTCGTCTACAACATTCTAACCGTTCAACTACAGTTTAACAGCTCACTGTCGCCAATTTTAAAAATAGAACAGGCCGACAGGGGAACCCCAAAAAAAAACGAACAGGGGAAACGCCGTACAATTACGAATAAGAATACTGACACTGACTAAAGCGCCATTTCCAGAATTACCTTTTCTTTATTTTTTAAAATTGCCTTTGGCTATTCAGTCACTCAGCCGGTTTTATTCAATAATATAATATAATTACAATAAAATATTTAACAAACACCAAAAAACGTCTCATGTCCAGCCGGGATTCGAACCCGGGACCTCTCGATTGCGAGGCGAAATCGTTCCCACCCGGCTACCGAGGTCGATTAGAATTGTCTTCAGACTTGATACCTACTACACCGTTCGGAAGCTAGACTTTATTTTGATTTATCGATGTTTAAAATAAACATCGATGATATAAAAAAAAAGATCGAAACTAAAATATCGATATAAAGAAAGATGTTTTTCCCTTTTCTTTCCGTCGGACCCAATCCTTGGACGCGTTTCGCCGTATTACGGCTCATCGGCAAGGCTATAGAGTCTGACGAAAAGGAAAGGGACCTTACAGTGTTTTCAACACATAATGTATAAATACATATGCGAGATGTTACACTGTTATTAAATATCGATGTTAAGATTTCTTTAATGTAACACAATATAGGAGATAAATGCATATAAAGATTAATAACATTTTAAACAGAACCACCAAAACACTGAGGCAACACCCCATACACCCTTCCAAACTTACATCAGCTGGAACATCCGCGAGTCTCTAGGCAATTATTTGCTCGAAAACACCATTTAAAAGGGTGTTTATGACTTTTAAGAGGTGAACTCCCCACTCAAATCGAGCCGGGACCCCGAACATCGTGTTCCGCGTGAAAAATTACCCTTACTTTGATCAAGTTTGGCCACCAACCTGCATAATTTAAGTGGAATATAATACCACATTATTATGATAAAAATATACATTATGTCTATTTATTTATCTATTTATACATACAATTAAAACAAAACCTGCAACATGTAGGCATTGAGAAACCCTATGATACTGCTAATTTTCGAAGCATCATTAAACTTATTATTAAACACGTTTTTAAGCTGTAAACGCGACTAACCATCGAAAATTACATTAAGGTTTCAGCATAAAATAATTAATAAACGCTCCAAAATCCCCGAGTCCGTCTGCACTAGTTGGCCCCGCCTTCCAGCGTAAAGCGTGCGATCGCGGTAAGTTTCGCCTTGAAATCCGCAAGAGGTCGGTAGCCGACGGCCGTATTTTGAAAACGGAGGGAAAATGATTTAGACAAACTTACAATTTTTTTTTTTAATTCGTTTAGTTTGATCGTAAAGAAAATGGTAATAGCCATGCCGATGCGGAACGTTTTTTAAATTTTTTTAATAGTTTATGAAAAAAAAACTGAGAACGTCGGCCCTAGGTCGTCTAAAAAAAAAGTGAGAACGCATCGGCGTTTATTAATATTTACCTATATACCATTCCAAATTTGAAATCCATAGGACCATAAATAAACTCACAATTCATTTTCTGCTATGTACCGTCCACAACCGTAGCCCTTAAAGCAAAAAATATTTCAGATAAAAGTTTTAGGGTCTCTTATAATCCATCGGAACATTAAAAAAGTATGTATACAGGATGAGTCGGAAAGCCGTACAGAAATAAAGTTACTTTTTTTTAATGGGATACCCTATATCTTAGAACATTTTTTGATTTGACATAAAATTACAATTATTTTTTATGAGGTGCATTATAAGTCTAACTCTAATAGTTTTCGAAATATCGACTTTTAAAAAATGACATTTTTCAATTTTGACAGCTCCTAGCTTTCTAACGGTACGTCTTAGAGTAAAACGGCTTACATGTCCCTATGTTAGTTTTTAACTATCTTTCTAAAAGTGTCAACTTCCGGTTAAATCGGATGTAGCTCAAAAGCCAGAAATATAGTACTTCCGGTTTAACCGGAAAGTGGTATTATTGTGAAGATAATAAAAAAGTAAGATAGGGGCATGTAAGCCGTTTTGCTCTATGACGTACCGTTAGAAAGCTAGAAGCTGTCAAAGTTCAAAAATGTAATTTTTCAAAAGTCGATATCTCGGAAATTATTAGGTTTAGACTTATAATGCACCTAATAAAATATAATTGTAATTATATGCAAAATCCAAAAATATTCTAAGATATCGGGTGTTTCATTAAAAAAGAAGTACTTAACTTTATTTCTCTACGGCTTTCTGACTCATCCTGTATACTTATCTTTTTTTAATTCTAATAGACTTTACAAAACCATAAAACTTTTGTCTTGAATATTTTTTGTTAGCTGTTTTACTTTAAGAAATAATCGACCGTTTCCATACATACCAACGACCCTGTATAAAGTAGGACTTCGAATAGTCCACGTTTAGTTTAATGGGTAGTACTTAAATGATAACTTTAGTTTTTGTTTCGGTAATTTGTTGCAAAAATGTTCTGCCGAAATTGCAAAAATATGCCTGATGATTTTTGTTACATTTGCGGTAACTCTATTGTGAAGAAATACAAGAGAAGAGAAGTATTACTGACTTTGTTATAAACGCGTATTTTGCACACTTTCAAGTAAAACTCGGAGATCAGGATACATCTTGGGCATCGCACGTTGTTAGTAAGATTTGCGAAGAAGCTCTAAGGCACTGAATTAAAGGGATAAGGAAATACCGACGGTGTGGAAAGAGCCCAAGAACCATGCAGATGATTGTTATTTTTGGCTTTGCAACATTAAAGGTCCAGAGAACTTTAAAACTCATTGTGTATCCAAATATTATGTCGGCAAGCAGATCCGTGCCGCATAGTGTTGATATCCCTATCAAATGCACCGAACATTTTACAAAGTGCTAGTGATAGTGGGAAGATAACGAACCCTTATCTGTTGCGGAGACTGATCCGTTTCAACTTTCTTTTTCAAGTCAAAATGTACGTCAGCTATTTTTGTAAGAAGAGCTGAATGATCTAGTCTGAGATTTATGACTTCCCAAAGACCTCTTCCAAATACTAAGATCTAGACTCCTGAGATCCAGCAATTTTTTTTTTAATTTAAAAATTTTTTTTTTGCTCTAGTGTAATTATATTACTGTTGCTTACAGTAAAAAATACTTTGAAAAAATATTCCATGGAAAATATGCGTTTTCTTAATGTCATATATAAATGACATCTGGTCTCTGTTCTAAGGTCAAATTTAAATATTACAAAAAAATAAGAACAATAAAATATTTATCATCTAAGAATATTTTATATTTATAACATATAAATATTTTTAACATAATTCAAATGTAAACTTAAGCTAAATTTATGAAAATCAACTGAAAAAATCATTTAAGGTCTAGTGTGAAATTGGAGAAAACAATTTCTTTTTTGCGTGCTACATAAAAATATTTTGCATTTGACGCAAAATGCGGTCGTAGTATGTTTGCAGTTAACTTTCCTGCATCTTTGTCGCTTCTCAGCATAGTCGACCAGATGTTGAGACTTATGGTAACGTAAACCTTCGGTAGGTATAGGCTTAATTTCCACCCTTCGGTTTTTATGTTTGGGTTCTAAATCTTCGTAGTCACTGTCGCTCTCTGAGTCAGAAGACAAAGTGCTATCTAAAATAAACTGTTCTCCCAAGTTCAATTTGAAGAACCTTAATTGCAGAATGTGTTTGGCTGGTATTTTTTTTTCCTTTTGAGTTTCCCTGTATTGAAACCACGAATTACAAACTGCCAAGTCTAACATGTGGCTAATAAATCGGATTGTCCACTTTCTAGTGCGTGATCGAGAAGGACAGACTGACAACATTCTGTCAGCAAGATCTACACCGCCCATAAATTGATTGTAATTCTTAATAACCTCTGGTCTACTAACTATTTCCTATTCCTTTTTACGCTTAGACCATCTCCTGCATTAGTCCGGATTGGTGCTACCATGAAATGTCGAGACAATCGTAACAGGTTTATTGTCCAGCCATCGATGTATGGCAATGATATTCCATCACCTCGAACCTTGGTTTCAGTTGAACCTCTTGGGTTTTTCACAAACAATTTTTCTGGCGAAAAAATACAATTACGAGGAATCCTGTTTTTCATAATCGTACCTGTTGCATGAAATCCTCTTTCAAGCAAGATATCGGCGAGTTTTATTGTGGTAAAATAACGATCAAAGTAAAGATGGTGACCGGGAACAAGAGTGTCACATAAACTGACGATTGCCGATTCACCCAAGGTAAATTTTTGTTCTGTAACATCTGCAGAGAATGTTGAATCTCCTTGATATACTGTCATATCGCATACGACTCCATTAGGATTAGCAAGCACAAAAATCTTAATACCCACAGGATTTGGTTTACCTGGGCAGTATTGACGTATTCCACAATGACCAGTGAAGGGTATTATCATTTCATCAATACTGATGTTGTCGGATCTTATCTGAGCTTGACAGCCACGTAATATGCTACTAAATAGGGGCATTACTTTCCAGATTTTGTTTGCTCTTTCTGCATCTCCGACTTCAGGGTCATAAACGACTTTTAGGGATGTTCTAATATTAAAAAATCGGTTTCTCGTCATAGCATTTTTGATTATTGGAACTCCATATCGTCTCGACCAAAACATTTTAATTTGCGGTAGATCTATAGTACTCATAACGAACAGAATACCAATAAATACTTTCAACTCTTTAGTTGTCAATTTGAGCTCTGATCCTTTCCTTTCCATATATGTTCTATTTGATGCTATTACCATAATTTCCAGCATTTCGTCACTGATGTATTGCTTAAAAAAATCTTCAGGTGTCCACAACTGACAGTCCTCCTTTTTATACCTTGGTTGATAAAGGGGCTTCTCTATGGGTGTCAAAATACCAGTCCATTCATCATTTACTAGCTGTGCTGAAGTGCCAACCCTAGGACCTGAAGTATTTCCTACTCTTGTTGCCGCACGTCGACCACGATATCCTCAGCGATTTCTTGTAGGTCGAATTGATTGTATAAGTGATGATGAGAGTGATATTTCAGAAACTGGACGATCATTTTCAACGTGTTCTCCGTGTTCGGAATCTAAGGAGGAATCATTATGGTCGCTTTCTAAGTTTGGCTGTATATACTGAGGATCATCTGCATCAGAAAGACTGACATCAGATTCGTTAAGAGCGTCCTCAAGTTTCTTTTGGGTTAGTGCTGTAACAAAAAATAAGAAACCCCAATGTAATACAATCAAACTAGGACCTCATGTAATACCAATATGACATAGTAATATTAACAACTTGAAGCTAAGAACGCATGTAATACATACATGACATAAAATTATTAATTTCTATATTTACATTATGCATTTTTAGATTCAAAAAATATATATTTAGTAGCATATCCTGATCCTCAAGCTACATAGAATCATAAAAACGTAAACAAAAAACATAAGATGCTCATAATATTTTAAGATTACTTACGGCGTGATCGGAAGCGGTCGGCCATGCTATCACACTATGTCATTGCACACTAACTTATATTGCACTAAACTCTATTACCACCGAAATATATAAGGTAAAAGAGTTTTCCTCTTATACCAAGACAGTAGTTTACGTTCATTATACAAGATGGCGCTACCAGGCGGGTGCTATTTTTATGTTGTATATATATGACACAAGACCTCAGGAGGTTAAAAGATAAACACCTACTTGCTTTAGGAACTACGTTTTTTAGATATCGAAATCGCGAGAGTGAATTTGGCGAATATTTTGTGGAGCATGGACCACTTGTATGTTGTAAAAATGTAGCTGGCCTAGTTAATGCACTAGGTGCTGAACATAGACCCGCTAACTGGAAGCATTTTAATCGACTCGTCAAAAAGCCAGACTTAAGGCAGTTCTTTTACATAATGACAATTTTTATGCTTCTGTTCCTGTGGGCCATTCGACCGAATTACAAGAAACTTACGAAAATCTTAAAGAACTTCTCATGGGAATAGACTACAAAAATCACAACTGGCTACTATTCGGTCACTTAAAAAGTTTAGGCTTTCTATTAGGTCAGCAATCCGAGTTTCTCAAATATCCATGTTTTTTTATGTGAGTGGGAGTGTAGAGCCAAAGGACAAAGAGAAATTGAAAAAAAAAGAGAGAAATTAACACCTGGCAACAAGAATATTTCTCATAAAAGTCTCGTTGATCCTGAAAAAGTATTATTACGCTCCATATTAAACTTGCATGATTAATAAGGTGTTTCTAATTCTTGACTGAAAGATTTCCTTGTCTATCAGAAGCGAAGATTAAAGAAGGTATCTTTGTTAATCCGCAAATAAAGACGCTAATGGAAACTGATGAGTTTGAAGCGGTCATGAACAACACCGAAAAAAATGGGTGGAAGGCTTTTAAGGATGCTGTAAATGAATTTTTGGGGAATAACAAAGACCCAAATTATGTCGACATTGTGGAGAAGATGGTAGACACATTTAAGGAATTAGGTTCCAATATGAGCATAAAAATCCACTTCTTACATGGACATTTGGACTATTTTCCTGCAAACCATGGTGATGTTAGTGGAGAGTAGGGTGAGCGATTTCAACAAGACATTGAAGAGATGGAGAAGAGGTATCAGGGACGATGGGATACAAAAATGATGGCGGACTATTGTTGAATGTTGAAGAAGGACCAAACGGAGTTTTTCAGTTAAAAGAAAAAGTTTTTCTAAGAAGAACAAGTTCGTTTTTCTTTTCTATGTTTTTTGTACTTTTTTGTTAATATTTTGGTTTTTTATACTTATTTTATAAATAGAATATTATAAAATCGTACCGTTTATATATACCTGCATTATGATTTATGTAGATTTTTTTTTGACAAGAAAACCTTACGTGACACAAGAAAACTAAAAACAGATTTGAAATCAGGGACACCAAATTATATTAATTAAGTTAAAAAAGCCAATTAGCATGCAATAAGGTCTAAAAACGCAGGCTTGTGTAATTATTGTGAGAAGCTTGACAGTCATTCCTGGTTAATTGTATTACGAGAGTAAGTTTTAAAGCGCTTTAGACACGAAAATCCTCGCTCAGTTGACACAGATGTGGGTGACGATGGAGTGGAGTCGAATAGGTAATGTTTTGTTTCCCAAATAAAATAAATCAGGTTTTAGTTGACTTTAGGTATATGCTCCTTGGAAATATCATGCTTTTGGAGAGCCCAAAGCATGTTGATTTTCTACTTATAAATTTGAAAATAAAACGCTTGTTCAACAAAACAGTTTAATTTTGGTTTCACGGTATAGCTACATAGATCTGTGGTTTCACTTCCATATAAGCCAGCCATATTTTTTGTCCCAATTTGCTGAAAATCATCTATTACTCCCGTTGTCTCTCTCCCGTGTTAATTAAAATCAACATTTTAGAGGTCGAACGACCATTGTTTTTAAATATAATTTGTTCATGCAATGACGAAAATCCACATTTTAAACTTGAAATGTATTGAATAAGATCATTTCTTACCTCACTTTCAACTTCGTTTTCCAAGTCATTCAATTATTTTTCAATAACTCAGTTCTTTTCTTTCAAAATCTTTCAAAATCACGAAAAGCTTCAAAAACAACAGATTGGTACAAAATCTTTCCGGTCGATAATGAGTAAGTCTTAACGTTAACCTCACTTTAAATTTAACGGCAAACACGACTTTGCCGACCCTGTAGTCTTATATTGGATATAAAATACTTAGCGGTGTATGGTTGGTTGCCTATCTTAAAGTCTGAAATTCTTAGTCTTCGTTGCTGAAATTCTATAACGGTAGGCTCGACCCCAGCCCGGGTTACAAGGCGATTTGAAAAGTAGTTAAAACAATTTATTTTAGGGCGGCTGTAGCTTGCGAGTAATCAACTATGGTGTCCGGGGTTACAAGGGCGATTGAAAAAGTGGAGCGGTTATGCGCTGCAATTAAAATGCAAATTGATGTAGATAAATAATATAACATACTCTCTGTTGTCTGTTTGACACTGGGTTGGTAGCTCCTGAAAAACCGCCACTGCTTTTTTTAAAAGACAGATAAGGAGACCACTGAAAAGGGGAAGAGAACACATAAGGGAACTCCCATTAAGTTTTGCTTTAAGTTATGTTGTTTTATTTTGCTTGCTTTCTAGTTTGGACGTTTCTGGTTTGTCTGAACTCAAAATATTTAACCCTTAACAAATAGAAGTCCATGTGCATATAAAGGACTTGGAACAAATGAAAGACAGAGTATTTTATTGTGTGGTACGGTGATAATCAGCCGCTTGGAGCCCAGTGGGCCAGACATGTATTGTAGACCTGGTCGGCGAAATCGATCCCTCAGAAAGTCTGTAAACACCTAATACTTCTTTTAGGTCTTTTATACTGTTTGATCTGCCTCTACTATTATCGAACACCAAAAGTAATTCAAAAGCGAAATATCGCCATTTAAATGGCAAAAAACGCATTTTTTTAGGTAGTTATATTAAAATAAGATAAATAACAAAATATTTCCTGTTTAATTTTACGTTACTTTATCAGACATTTACACGTTGCCTCTGTTTGTTATGGAAAATACAGTATAAGCGATCGAGATTACTAGCTGTTATGGCAATAGATGGTTTCCAGCCCGCATTACAAGATTGAATTATTCATTAGGAGTGTAATTCATGTTTATGCATATATTTTAATTTGCCCAACGTTGTCTGTCTCAATTTTAGATTTTAGTTATAAAATATTATTATTTTGATTAAATACTGCCGTATACATTAAACTGAATTATTGCAACTTTTTATCTCTATAAATATAGCCCGATCCCTATAGGTAATAGGTACGTCTAACCTGTATGGGTTGGGTGACAGTGAAATGAACTAATACTAATGTAAAATCATCATACAGAACCCCACTTTATTATCATCTGATAATATAGGAATTTGAAATTTTACTAGTAACAATATGGTTTAAGGAGATACAAAGCTTCCATCAAATTCATCAAAAGATATTATGGATATAATTTCTGGTTTAACCGGTAGGAGCAGTGGCTGGAGCCCCTCTCCCTCGATTCGTTCGTCTACTCTAAATTACCTGTTTACAAGAATTGTTAACTCACGACTACCTAAGATAGGTAAAATGACACAAAAATTGCCCCCCCCCCCTCCTTACTAACTTGAACCAACCTAAACGAATCTGAATGTTTTTGTGATTTTCTTTAGAGTTTGGTGTTCTGTTTTTCATTTTTCCTACTTGAAAACCAAGCCTCATCATTGCAAAAATGTTCGCCCGCGGCGCTATTTTTTCTTACACCCCAAGAACTTATTTTCTATTTATGCCACTGGGAGAAGGAGAGGGTAATACTATGTTTCCTAATGCCAGAGAGTAACAAAATGTAAATTGGCAATGACAGGACCCATTAAGCGGGGTGGACAACTTAAAGGTTGCATTGTAAATCTCAGGTAAATTGCAATGATACTTTTTAAAAATTTTAGACTTACACACCCCAAATCGGCCCTAAAGTAGAGTCACTCCAATTTGCATACAAAAGAAAGACGAGTTTGGTAAATAAATTTAAGGTGACAGCGGCGTTACTTCAGGAAGTTTATTAGAATAAAAATTATAATAATAATTATACTTGATTATAATTATAGAGATAGGCAGATAATTGAGATATTAATTATTCTAATATTAAGTAGATAAAAACTTATATAGAAGTAAGAATAATATGAAAATAGATAAATCGGAATAAATATTATTTATAAAAAAAAATCTACTATGTACAGGGTTGTTTCTTATATTTTGACAGCGTGTGGCGACTTTATGAAAAGAGATAGAATATAAGTTTAAATGTAAAAGTTGTAAAGCTTCACTTATATCGCAAGAATATTTGTTAACTACAAAAACAAATAAAAATCGCAAAGCTGTCAAACACTCACAACTCTGGTTTTTTAAATTGAACACCGTGTATATTATTTTTTAAAATGAAGGAACTTTTTTCTCTGATTTCAAAAATATATAAGTTGTTGATATTTGTATAAGCCGTTTTCGAAATATTTAGGTTTGAAATTGATTTAAATCTCTTTTCTTTTTAAGTCAAAAGCTATAAGATTCAATTTATTTTAACAATATTTTACAAATGTTCAATGTGTGCGCCGATATTAATTATACATTTTCTATAGTCCCCGTATATTTTTTTAACGGTGTGAACGATAAATTCAGGATGCTCGTTGTTGACAATGTTTATGCAGTCTTCTATTTTGATTTTTAAATCGTTCAAAGTAGCACTCTGCTCTTTATAAACTTGCTCCTTTATAAAACCCCATAAAAACGAATCCAAAGGTGTAAGGTCCGGGCTGTTGGCAGGCCACCTTATTGGTCCATATCTTCCAATCCATGAATTAAATTTATTATTTAAATAATTTGTAACTGGAGCTACGTTATGAGGTGGAGCCCCGTCTTGATGCCATACTAAATTTCCGTATTCTGCTAGTGGTATATGGTCCAAAAGATTTTCAATATTGTTTTCTAGGAAAAAAATATATCTCGCGCCTGTTAAGGATCCTTCATAGAAAATAGGACCAATTATTTTATTTTTAAGAATCCCACACCAAACATTTGTAGTTCTGCGTCCTTGAAACTGAACTTCTGAATACCCATGAGGATTTTCAGTGCTCCATGTATGGGTGTTTCGGCGATTATAAATTCCTGCAGTACTAAAAGAAGCTTCATCACTCCATAAAATCTTCTCAAAATAGTGATTATCCTCATTATATATATTTACCATTTGTCTGCAATATGCTACCCTTTGAATTTTTTGATTTTCTGTAAGTTTCTGCACCGGCATTATTTTATATGGGTGGTAATTATATTTATGGAGAATTGTTAAAACCTTTTTCCTATCTTGTCCCAAATATTTACTAGCATTCACTGTCGATTGTCTTGGGTTTTCTAAAGAGGAAACATATTAGTTTGTTATTATGTTATTATGCTCTTGCACATAATATATTACCTTGAAAATACAACAGTATTTGTAATTCATCATCTTCATTACTGGCGACCATACGTTTTTTTCTTGGAAGAGTTTTCCGTTCTCTAAAACATTTTTCAACATAATATAACGTGACCCGACATGGAACTGGCATTCCAGGATGTAAACGAATATATTCTTCTTGCGCTGCGACAACATTATTATTATTTTTATAAAAAAGCCGGACAATTTCAAATTTTTCAGCTTCGCTATATCCCATTTTGGTAACATAAACGCGGCAGATACGCAACAATACGAAGTTATGTCGCGTTTGTGTCACTGTCACCCAAATAATTATAATTGACATACTAGCTTTTGACTTATATTTAAAGTGAAAATATATTTAAATCAATTAATTTCATACCTAAATATCTCGAAAACGGCTTATACAAATATCAACAACTTATATATTTTTGAAATCAGAGAAAAAAGTTCCTTCATTTTAAAAAATAATATACACGGTGTTCAATTTAAAAAACCGAAGTTGTGAGCGTTTGACAGCTTTGCGATTTTTATTTGTTTTTGTAGTTAACAAATTCTTGCGATAAAAGTGAAGCTTTACAACTTTTACATTTAAACTTATATTCTATCTGTTTTCATAAAGTCGCCACACGCTGTCAAAATATAAGGAACAACCCTGTACAATACAACAGCTTAATTTTTAAATTGTAGTCATCGTGTTCCGAGTAGTCCGATGAACTATCGTCGTTGGGGTCCAGAGAAATAATAGGGGGCTCTACAGTATTTTCTAGCATGTTATCAGCTTCCCCCATTCTTTATTCTATTTCAATCACATGTTCGACGCATTTACTCCATTTTTCACAATACACTGTCTTTATTCCCTCTTGCAAGAGGTTTCCAACATCTCTTATTTTAAAAGTGGTGTTATGCCTTGCTACAAACCCTTTTACTTGCGCCCACACCAATTCTATGGGGTTTAATTCACAGTGATATGGAAGAAGGCGAAGTACCGTTATATTTCGTTTTGACGCGATTTCGTCGACAACAAATTCCGTAGAAAGAGATTTATTCAACTTAACAATATCCAGTAGCTCCTTTTTCAGCATATCTTTATGAAATGGCTTCTTATGTACAGTAAGTCAATGAATGGTGCCATTTTTGTTTTTCAAGAAGACGCTGGTATTTTTTCGGATTTTCTTGAGTGGTAGCTGGCATTGCCCATGACTATAACAGACCCAGAAGGAATAAGATCTACCATTTGCTGGAAGTATTCTTTAAATACATCAGCGTTCATGTCTTCGTGATAGTCTCCAGTCCGTCTTGATTTAAATGCTAGTAATAAGCCGCCATCGACAAATCCATTTTTGCTACCAATGTGATTAATTATTAATCTTTTACCTTATCCCGAGGGTGCTTTTTCCAGTGGACCATCCTTCCATGAAAGCTTGCCTCGCGCTTTTTATATGTTCATTTAACTAGGTTCCGTCCATATAATAGATATTCCTGTTTTCCCTTCGAAACTGTCTAGCTGCCCTCAAATATCGTCGTAGCCAGCAGATGATTTCGTCTTTCTCTATTTAAAGTGATTTTCTGTTTTGAATTTTTTCATAACAAAAATTCATTTCCCTCAAAGTTTTCTATAGTTTCTTCTTCCTCATGGGTGGAATGAAATCATCATTCTCATCTCAGACATTATTTTGCCCAAGGTAGGTATTTCTTTTTTTAAGTAAAACGAGCGTATGATTCTTCTGGCAGTATTTTCATCCTCATTTATTACAGTTTCTTTTCTTGCTTTACTTCCCTTTGGTGACCTGATGGGGCCGCGTTTATCCTCGTGCGCAAGTCGATATATTGTTGACTGTCCGACTCTTAGTCATATTCGAACACATTTCAACTCTTCTTGCAACTCCGAATGTTATATGAAATAATAATTGGACTACGCCTATGGAATACAGCGCAGACCACTGGGTTTTATAGTGCAATAATGATTTAATCCTCTCTCACATTAAGCAACAGACTATAGGTAGTGTATTTTAAATGATATCTGTAGCCTGTATTTTTGTTTTTTTTGTTTTTAAATGGAGCTCTAAATTCCCCTTTTAAGGATATGGCACAAGTTGTGTTTAAAAAGTTGCGGGGTAGGATTTGATTTCTCGTAAGCTTTCATAAGACAAGAAAATATATGAACCCACGATGTTCTTCTTATACCTACGTGATCTATATGAATCCGAAAGAATACTCACAAATTCAGGGGCACTCAATATACACATTTTCTTATATTTGTAACAATATTAACGTAAACTGACCAGTAGCTGACACTTTAAAGTACAATTTTCACTAATTATGCCAATTAAAAATTTAAAATTCTGAATTTTGGCGTTGGAATAAATTTCTTTGACTAAGCAGGTATCATTTGCTAGATAGCAGTGAAAAGAATATTTAATTTTATCATTTTTTTCAGTTAAAAAGTTACAAAAGAATCATATTTTTTTAATCCAATGCCTGACTTTAAAAAAAAATTGATATCCTATAGCTGACTTTTTCAATGCCAATACCTGAATTAAAAGAAAAAAATCAAATTAAGGAGATTTTTAAACATTTTTATTTAACATTATATAATTATTTTAAATATTTTGCTATTTCTGGTACTTTAAAACACCTTCTAGTTCCAAATGATATTGGGGGATTAATTTTTTCTTGTACATCAGTAACAGGGTACCATAATAAGTCATTTTTTTGTGGCCACTTAAAGTTTAGGGTACCCTTAAAACCACTTTGTTCCATGGCACTGATATAATAGCTTTGATCAGTATCATTTACAGTTTTAATCATGCCAGGATAATATCTATCTTGGTAAATAAAAATTACAAAATCTCCCGAAACTATGTTGGTTGACTTATTATTTAATAATTTTAAAGTTGGAGGGATGTAATAATTTTCATTTTCGTCACTGGAATCCGTTTTGCCTTTTGCCCAGTCATCTCTCTCCCCTTCTGATTCTTCGGGTACATTTCTAGAGGAGTCTGAAGAAGATTCTGACCATTTGTGTGTCCGCTTTTCCTTCTTGATATTCTTTTCTATTTCTTTCATTATTTTTTTTCATCGCGGAATCTTTTTCTCTCTTCTTTTTCTCGTAGTTTTTGGTCTTTTTCTTTTTCTTTTTTTAAAAAATATGCCTTTCCCTGCAAGCCAGTTATCACCGACGGAATTCTTTCTTTTGACTTAGTTTTCTTTTTTTCATCATTACACGATTTTGGCCAAAACAATGCCTTCTTAAACGGGGTTAGTATGTTTTTTTTTATCACAGACAGTGAAGTCTAATAAATCGTTAACATTTGATGAGGGGCCTGCTTTGTTTTCTTGTATCTGCCTTTTACTTATTTCCGGTTTATCAACGTTACCTTCTTTCTTCTTTGCATTCCCTTCCTCTTTTTCAGTTTCCACTCTCGATTCAGTTATATAATTTTTTTCTTTTTCTTCTTCCTTATTTGCATTATTCCGTTCAATTTTAGTTTCCACTCTTGATTCAGTTATATTTGTTTTGTCCTTTTCTTCTTCTACATTCTGCATTTTCAACTTTTTCCACAACTGATATAAAGATGTGTCTTCCAAGTTGCAAGACATCTCTGAAAAAAAGACATTCCAGTAGCTGACATAAAATTTTCTAATACCTGATACATGTGCCAGCCTTTGGTATTTGATGTTGTATGGTTTTTAAATTTTGTTGGGATATTGGACCATATCTAAATATAATATTCGGAACAGTATTGAAATTTTCGTAAAATCCCAAAGCCTGACACGCAGGGTCAGGTATTGGAAAATATTCATTGAAATACTTCCAATAGCTGACACGCCTATTTCCTAACTTTGTATTACAAAATACGCAATTCTCATATTAAGGCTATGTTAACTCAACACTAGTTAGTAAAGAATATTATTTAAAACTAAACTATTACATTAACTTACCTCTAGATTCACTATGAAAAGCATACAAATTCTTAGGGAAATTGTTAACAAATTTAATGAAAACCACGAGGAGTGTCTAAAACTTTACAAAGAACACAGCCATCACCAGCTAATGTTCTAACTTTGACTGGAAATCCGTTACACATTGCTACCAACATAAAATTGCCGCAACATTTAAATTTCCGTTTAAACGGTTACTAATTTAGCACTAGATTTAGTAAAGTGTCAGGTATTGGACTTCAGTCAGCTATTGGGTGTTTAACGTTACAGCTGAATTAAGGTTTTTAAATTTTCTGTCTTGGAAGTGACCTTGGACTTTCAAGGTCACTGCCAAGGTCACGGTTACACTAAATTTTGCAGATCAAACACAAGAACACAATTTCAACGGAAAATATAATAGCAAAGGTGTGCATTATGTTCAAAGTCTCAAAAGAAAAACTTAATGTCAAGGTTTCGGTTACTCTTTAACTTAGCAAAAAATTACAACTTGTTTCTAAGACAGTTTTTTAAGTAGAATTCAGTGGCTTTTTCTTTGAGAGTCTTTTTGAGAATTAAGGCAAAGATATGATTTTTTAAATGGAACGCCCTGTATGGAATGTCCGGTCTTTGAGAAATGAGATTACTGTTTTTGTCTGAGCTGGTGGGAATCCTAACTTGATCATGATTTCATCACACTTGATTTAGTGTGAGGTTTTGGTGTCATAATTTGTCAAAGGTCAAATTAAAAAACCCTATATTTTGTATAGGATTATAAGAGGCAGGTTATTATAAGCTCCTGGACCAGCGAGCTTTTTACTGTTTCATTATTTTGCCGTAGGTACTCTTGATTCTCCTAGAAGGCCTATTTTTTTAAATTTCCAATTTTTAAGTTACACCATCTTGCTTTGAAGTTTACCACTAATGAGCAGCCTTGCAGGAAAGGCATCTCTTGTTTTATTGGACTATTTTTAAGCTTTTCAAAAATGTATAATAGTTGACAGTTAGTATTAACAGTAAACGCACAAATCGAAAAATTTAGAAAATTAGGGTAGTAGGCTATGAAATCATTGAAACAAACAAAATAATATGTCATTACTGCTAAGAATAAGTCGTTGCACTGCATTCCCAGTACCTAAAGGGTGCATAATTTTTACTTCATAGGGTTTCAAATGATATTTATTTATTAATTTGCTAGACAAGATTTTATTCCTTCGAGATCTTTTTCTATAACTTTACACGAACTTCTATAGTGCCTATACAAAAACCATAACGTTCATTTTGTCGCTTTGGCGATTCCCTTTTATTATACATGATTTAGGGCATTTAGGTCTTGGTTTTATAAGTGATCGATTCCTAATTAAATTAATTTTTAAACTTGAAAATGTTACTTGATTGGGCTGCCTTCTCTCCGGATATCTATGAAAGTAAGAAGTCTTATAAAAGTCAGATATTTAAATTATAAGATTGTAAGTTTTCTTATTTTCATGGCACTATAAAGCAAACTTAACAAGTATTTTGCAAAATTTTCATGCTACTTCGCCATTTTTTTTTAATTTTTGTGAAATAATGACATGTATTTTAACAAAACGTCATTTTTACCCATATATTTTGACAAATAGATATGCCAGATTGATATTCTTTTGTTTGTTTCAATGGTTTCATGACCTATACTGCCCTAATTTTCTAAATATTTCGTTTTGTGGGTTTATTGTTAATAGTAACTGGATTTGAAATGTACTTTCTGCTTTCGAGTCCACTTTTCAATATGCTTGCAATATAAAGTATTTTTGCCAAGTTAACTGTGCTTTTTTGCTCACTTTCATAGGTGGTCCTGGGAAAGCTATTTTTGTGATAGATAAATTTTTAAAAATGGTCATAGAAAAACTATAGTATTTTACTCGCAAGTAATACAGCTGCATTATGCCCGTCAAAAGGGTCAAATAATATATCTACTATTAATTTTTAAATAAACCAATACTATATTAGAAATAAATTTACAAATATTTCAAAGCAACAAAAAATAATAAAAAAAGCAATGCTGGACCGTAGAGACGAACTCGCGACTGCTAGAACGAAATTTATCTGAAATCCCTGCGTCACAAGCAGATACTAAGAACGAGAATATATGTTGTTGTATGGATTTTTTCTCGCCCCCTGATTCGGGTAAGAGAATTTAAGGCGTAGTTCCATGTGGTTGCATTAAATGTCTTATATCACTGACTTAAGCCAATTTTAACATTAAGATTAACATAATAAAAGGTGCAATATCTTTTCATTTCAACCTTTCTATATTCAATGTTTTAGCTTAAGAAAGTAAACAACTATTGGCAACGTTGCTCTTCAAGCTGAACAAGGGACGCGCGAATTCAAATTTGCTGCAAAATCGTGTGTTTATTAACCTGGTACAGCGCCTCTCGCGGTTCTAAGCCGCCCATAAGGATTACACTTCTATTGCGTAGCTATAATTTGCTTTGATGTTATTAAGTAATTATTTCATACCGGCAGGTACCTAAAGAAAGGTTCGTGCCCAATGTACATCCTTCCTTCCAGATGATTCTAATGGCGGTATGTCAAGCACATGCCAAGGTATTTTGACATTTGATATTGTCCCGTACGCGATATCGAATCTTCACTGGTAATTGCTTTTTACTTTTGTTTTTTTTCGGTTAGCTTAATTCATCTATCGTCGTTTAGGATTAATTAATTGAGGTTTGCCCTATTTGGTTGGTTCTTTCACGATGTGTTTGGACCGTCTCTACTAATTCTTAGTGTTCTTGCTACTGTTGAGGCTGAGGTGGCAGGTGGAAGCCATGCAGTCCTTTAGCAGTCGAGATTCCTACATAAATACCTTCGTCTTGACTGCAATTGGTTGAATTTCATTGATAAAATTATCAAATATCTAATATATTTTACATTAAATATAGATTCTTTTACTTTCATTAATCGAAATATTATACACAATCTTATAGTTATTTATGTTTTAAAGGAATTATAAGGGTTTAGATAATTTTATATCAAAAAAGTGTCGTTTACACCAATTCGGCAAAAGGGAAATCCTTAATTGCTTCCTATATACTTTTTAATAATATTCTCAAGAGAGTTATGACCCTCTTTATTGGTCGCGTAACTAAGACGATATAGTATAAGCTAATCCTGGTAAGAAATAAACAAATTAAGAACTGCTGTTGTCCAATGTGACGGGAAGCGAGAAAACGCGCTGAGACAAGGACATCTTGGCGTCACCATATTTACATTGATTAGATTGGCAAAGCGCCTTAATACTTATATTGCTCGTTTATTATAAAATTTAATATTTATTAGGTACACGGTATAGTATTTGTATAATTTTATCGTTGATCTTTAGACGGCAATAAAACCCTCATTATCCCCTTGACCATAAAATAAATAAGGAAATCCCAAATTTTAAAACCTTTTAGAGTAGAGCCGGACCAGGTACAAATTCAATTTATACCTATGCCTGATGCATATATAAATACAAACTGATTTTTAATAATTTTAGTCTTTAGTGGTTTTCCGCCGAGTAATTTTTATTTGGGCTTATTAGTGGTAGAATGTGGCGTCCTTGGAATTGTGCTGATAGGGGGGCATCTTTAAGTGTCATTTTGAAAAGAAAGCATTTATCTACCGATGCCCAACTAATAATTCAAAATGTGTATCAATCTTTGTTGAGTAGAAATTTTAATTCGATGGATGCTTTAGCAGAGACGTCTACTTTGACAAAAACTCCTTTATCTTCGGTAAGAGACATAGTACTTAAACCTGTTAATCCTAGAAAAAATCGGAGTGATTTTGGCACATTTAGAAGCATTGACGAAAATGACATGGATTTATTAAGAAGAAAGATTTACCAAATGTATGAGGCACAAACTGTACCCACTTTGATTTCCCTCAAAGAGCGGCTGATTAAAGACGAAACAAATATCTCTTGTAACCTTTCAAGTCTTAGGAAAATATTGCATAAAATGGGTTTTAAATACCGAAGCATTAATAAAAGACAAACATTAATGGAATCTCAACGTTTACGGGAATGGAGACTTAAATATTTAACAGCTGTTAAACAATTTAGAGAAAAAAATCGTCCAATTATTTACCTTGACGAAACATGGTTCGATACCCATGACACTCCAAGAAAAGGTTGGGATGATTCTTCCAAAAATTGTCAAACCAAGGCACCATCAAATAAAGGCAAAATAATCACAATATTACATGCTGGTTCAGAGAACGGGTTTGTTCCAAATTGTCTGTTGCTTTCAGCTAAAAACATAGCAGATTCTTCTTTAGATTACCATCAAGATACCGACGCACAACTTTTTGAAGATTGGTTTAAACATAAACTCCTTAAAAATATACCTGAAAATAGCGTCATTGTAATGGACAATGCTAGTTATCATAGTCGGCAAGCAAAAATCGTTCCCAATTCTAATAATACAAAAGCAGAAATTCAAAATTTTGTGATTAAAAATGATTTATATTTTGAAGAAATTTACAAAAAACGAGAACTGCTAGAAGTATTTAAAGCTTTTAAAATAAATAAGACAAAGCTGGCCAGTTGGTTTAAACCAGTGCCAATAAACTCAGATACACACACACACACACACAAAATAAATAAGGAATACGAGTGTGACAAACTTGCAGCAGAAAATGGACATACAGTGTTGCATCTTCCTCCATACTATTGTATATTCAATCCTATTGAGCTAATATGGCACCAATTAAAATCCAATATTAGGAGAAATAATATTTCTCCTACATTAAATGCATCTGCAGTAGAATTAATTAAAATAAACGAAGTAAGAAAAACTTTTGCAGACAGCTGGAAAAACTGTGTACAGCATGTACTTAAGGTGGAAAATTCTTACAATTGTATGATTACAAATGTTCAACCCTTAATTATAAGATTAGGCTTAGATGAAGATAGTGATAGTGATACAGAGTTAAATTTTGAATAAATTGTCAATAGTTTTTAGGAATTTAATTAATTTTTATTGTACTTGTTATCCTAATAGTTATACTTTGAAATTATATTATTTTCAATTATCATTAATTGTTATCATTATTTTACATTTGTTATAGGTACCTAAAACTAAAAATACCTGTCTATTTATTTTAAATTATAAAAATAAATCATGTGGTGTAGGTACATTTTCAAGCCGACCCTGATCCCATTTATTCAGCTTTGAAGAGGTTGAAGCGTATACAATAGGATTTAATCAGGTAGATTATTTATGGCAGTAAGAGTCAACGGTATAATTCTGCAAATATTATACCCCAACTTGATTAACCCTTCAGGGATATCCTGGAACGCTCGTTTTGATAAGTTTACCTCTGTTTTTATTTCCTTCCTCCCGCTTGACGTTTATTAAAGTAGATTTTAAAAAATGTGGTAATAAAATTACATTTTATCAGGAAAACTGCTTAATATTTATAAAACCTCTAAAAATGCGCTTGAGGAATAAATAATTCATGATTGAAAACCACTTTAAGAAATTTTCTTTAAAGCGACCTTATTTTATCAGGGCGGTGTTAGTTTACGTACTATGTCTTTTCAAGATGAAGTATCCAAGTATGTGAAAGTAATGGAAGTCTAACAGAAATAAGAAATAATAGAACAAGGAATGATGGATACGTAATTTTAAGATTGAGCAGATGTTTTATATAAAAGGTACCCAAAAAAAATTTAGACGTGGAAATTTTCTATATAAATGATTTGCTGAAATAGCTATTTACCTAGCAAGTGCGGAAAGTAATACTTTTCCGCACGTGGTAGGTGCAATATTTTTTCTACGAGCGTGAGGAAAATTGCGATATAGGTTATGTTCCGACCTGCCCTCACATATTCCTGTATTTCTGACAGTAAACGGATGGTTCATGAAATATTGCCTGATTTAATAAAACACATTATTCGTTTATTCCACGACTTTTTGATGTTTACATAAATGTAACCTTTTATTATTTTCCCAGTAACAACGGACAGCCTAAGTCTGACGTCACAAGGGGCGTGTTTTAAAAAATATTTCCAAACAAAAATAAATTGCATTGAAAATCCCATAAGACATTTTTGCAAGCATTGCTACACGTTTATAAGCGACAAATAAGCAATTTCTTCTAATTATTTGTATTTTTGGTGATATGATTGACCCATTTACAGCTACAGATAGAGGTAAGTGTTTCCTGAAAATATTTAATGGCCATCTGAAAAAGTTTGAGGTTATGTTATTGTTGTTTACATTATTGTTTATTAAGACATAATTGTTAGTTTATTGTAAAATAAAGCTTGTGGTAGTGTTTATTTATTAATATGAAGTAAACCCAGTATATAGCCTAAATAATTTATATTATAGATTCAATATCGGCTTAAGTGGTTACGTATTTTGTTACCCGAACAGAAAACTTTCAAGTGTTGTTGTATTCCCTGCAATGGGATTTTCGGGTATAATACCACTAGTGCATCAAAATTACCGATAATTCTGATTGAAAGCGTGTTGTATTGTAACTGAATGAGTTTATTTTCATTTTTGATTAAATCCGAAAGAGCCCGACTTCGAAGAAGGAGGGCTTTTTCGAGATTTAATCAAAAATGAAAATAACCGAATGCAGTTACAATACTACAACACGCTTGAAAGCAGAATTATCTGGTTATTTTTGATGCACGAGTGGTATTCGGTGGAATATTTCCCGAAAAATTGTATTGTGCTGTTGGTAATGCTTGTATAAATTTCTTTTATAGAGTGACTACCAAAACGTTCCATATCTTTAAAGAAAACTTGATTTGTAATCAATTCACTTTTTAAATGTCGCAGATTGACATAAGTAAGTTCAATAATAAAAGTTTTTGCGGTAACCGTGGTTACACTTAAATACCCATATACCAGGATATGCAAAAGACGCCTCCAATGTTGGTAAAGAAAATATAATATTATTATTATTATTATTTAAATATATTTATAAATATAATGTAAAGTATTAAGTTAGTATTAAAATTAAAAAAAAAGTACATAATAAATAATATATTTATAAACAGTCAAAAATTATGGATTTGTATGATTGTTAGTTCACAGTAGTAATAAAAACTTGATTATGATTGATAGCTACCTACTGGGGGATTATCGCTTCTACTGTGGAATTATCGCTGTAATTCTTGCGAAAGACCACACTTCTTATGAGATTTTTTATGTATGAGGGAAATATTCAATGCAATTTATTTTTGTTTGGAAATATTTTTTGAAACACGCCCCTTGTGACGTCAGACTTAGGCTGTCCATAAACACCAAAAAACAAAATAAATCCACAAACTACAAACCACAAAATTATAGGTTATCCCATAAAAAAGTCAAAATAAATTGACGTTTGGCGAAACCGTCCTAACTGACGAATGATCCGACTGTTATCTTAAACTAAAATAGGAAAGGGGAAAGAAAGTCAAAAAGTCTTTCTCCACTGACTGAAAGACTTTTTGACTTTCTTTCCCCTTTCCCCTATATTTCAACTCCACTTCGAGAATGACTATTTTTTTAAATTAAAATAGTAAAGTTTAAACTCGGCAATAAACCTGAAAAAGAAGAAGAAAAGTAGTTTACTTAAACTTTTAGTTTAAACTCAACCTATAATACCGGCCGTAACGGGACTAACGCTATAAAATAAGTTGGTTATGACAAAACAAAAATTTAGGATTGTTAAATTTTGAAATGTAAATTAAGCAAGTAAAAACAGTTTAATTTATTGTCGTTAAGTGACGTACCTATAAAAATAAAATAGTTATGGATTTTCCTAAAAATGAATTAATTGCCATGATTTATGTACTGGGCGAGGCCGAAAAAAAAATGTCTTTTGGCAGTAAGGATTTACGCTTCAAAGTACCCTAATAGACGCATACCAACTAGACTAACTAGACAATCTTTTCAATGCCCATTGGAACGGTTTGATGGTAATGGTAGCGTTGAATATAAGAAACAAAAATGGTAAACCGGAATACTACCAATGAGGAAAAAGTAATTGAGATTTTACTTCATGTTGAAGATAATCCCCAGGTCAGTAGCCGTCACTTAGCTCACTTATGTGACACAACCCAATCTACCGCTAATCGCACCACGAGAAAATTCTCATATCATCCCTTCCATATGGAACTACACCAAGAACTTTTGAACCGTGATTTTGAACAACGAGTAAACTTTTGTAAGTACCATCATAAATAAAGCTATAGAGGCCGATCCGAATTTTTCGTCCCAATTAATGTTTTCTGATGAAGCTACCTTTCGCAGTACCTAATGGAGCAGTTAACCGCCATAATATGCACTATTATTCGACAGTTAATCCTCCATTCTGGGTCCGGGAAATTCAAAAACAAAACCATCGGTCGCTTAATGTATGGTGTGGCATCAAAAATCTTTGAGTTATTGGTCCATACTTTTTCCGCGAACCACTTAACGCGCATAGATATTTAAACTTTTTGCAAAATGAATTACCACAGCTCCTTAAAGACATTAATGACATTGAAAAAAAAAACAAATGTGGATTTAACATGACTAAGTTTCTGCTCATTACCATCGGGAAGTTCGAGAATATTTAAAGAATCATTACCCACAAAAATGGATCGGTAGGGACGGATTCATTGGGTGGCTCCCTCGATCATCTGACTTAACACCTTTGGATTTTTTTTGTGGGGTTTCGTTAAAGATCGCGTTTATGTAAATCCCTCTACAACACCAGGATATATGGAAAATAGGATACGGGATGCCTGCAGGACAATACCACCCTTTATGCTAAGGAACATGCAGGGAAATATAGTACAAATACTAAACATGTGTATCCAAGTAGACGGGCATATTTTTCAACATTTATTACGTCATATAAATGAAAAATTAAGTAAGTCAGTTAGCAGAAAAATTATTGTTATTTATTTTATAGCGTTAGTCCCGTTATGATAATAAAAACAACGGTAAAAATGAGAAAAATGACAATAAATCGCAAACTATTAAAAATAGGTACACTATTGGACAAAAGTAGAGCAACAAAGTGCTTTTATTTCTTTGAATTAAAAAAAATAATTATATGATTGTGATCCCCAGCTAATTTTAAAGAAATATTATCCCCACAATATTAGTAATATTTCACAATATTTTGGTACACTTTAAACAAAATGAAGGTAGAGAAATATTTATAATTATGAAGTGCGACAAAAGTAAAGCAACAAATTGTGTCAACAGTATTTTATTTTACATATTACGATAAAAAAAACATTAAACACATTTAATAATTACAATAGCTAGAAGTATTATGTTAATAGGTAATAGAATATCCATTATTTTTTATTACTTGCCGACAACGTCGCGGCATTGACGCAATCGATTTTTGAACAGTATTTTCGGGAAGGTTTGTCCAAACTTCATTGATTTTATTTACCAATGATTGTTTATTTGAAAATAATTGTGTACGAATTCCACGTTAAACCTCTTCCCATAGATTTTTAATGGGGTTAAGGTCTGGGGATTGTGCCGGCCAATGCAAGACCCGAACGTTATTTTCTTGAAACCACTCTTGAACAATTTGTGAAAACTGTTTTGGATCGTTATCCTGTTGGAAAATAAAACGCAACGGCATTTCCCACTCTGCATAAGGCAACATTACATTTTGCATTATATCACTATAAACAAATCAATCCATGGTGTCATTAATGAAGTTTAAAGGACCAACCCTATTCCATGAGAAACAACCCCATTGGAAAACACTGCCTTTGCCATGTTTAACTGTGGGTGTAACGTATTTGGGATTAAACCTTGTGTTGATTGACCGTCTTACACGCTTCATTCTATCAGAATTGAAAATTTTTTGACGCGTTTCATCGCTAAATAAAACTTTTTTCCACTCGTCTACTGTCCAATTTAAATGTTGACGTGCAAATTCAAGCCTAGCCACTCTATTTCTTGCCGAAATAAGGGGCTTTTTAGCCGGGTGTCTACTAAATAACTTTGCATCTACTAACCTTCTTTGAACTGTCTGTGGACTAACCATAATTTCGGAAATCTCAGCAATAATTCTAGGTGCAGACATCCAAGGATCGTTTTGAGAAATTCTTTTAATGCGTCTGTCTGTCCAAATTGTTGTTTTTCTCGGCCTTCCCGATTTCGGAAGATTCTCTAAATGTTCCCTTTGAATGTAACTTGAAATTATTTTGGATACGCTGTATCTTGGTAAAACAAACCATCTTGAAATTGTGGCTTGTGTTGTACCCTCCAAGTGTGCATTCACTACTCTCTGCTTCAATTCCTTCGAAATTGGAATACCTCTTGGCATGATTAATCCAGCACATAAATATTAATTAAACATAAAATAAACTCTGCAAAAATATTTTAACCTTTACTTTCACTAACACCTTTCTTTTTTAGAAAAATATTAAAATGTTGCTTTACTTTTGACGCATTACAATACTGTATTTGAAAGTTTACGTCAATATCAGTTCATTTGTTTTGATTGTTGGAAAAAGCTGTTGCCGCCGATAATAGCAGCCTACTTTGATATTTGAGACACGATGTATTTAAATACGATATCATACGTTTAATATTATAAAATCGAGATTTCTTTCATTTTTTGAAAGTGTTGCTCTACTTTTGTCCGATAGTGTATATGGCATACATACTTAATGAAAGTTGACGAGTTTTATAAAACCCCTCAGAAAAAATTATAATATACAGGGTGTGGCGTTTAAAAAAGTTAATATTTTTCAATTTAAATTAGTGGAAATGTATAAATTCATTTTGAACGCCCTGTAGCATCTTACTCAAGTTTCGTTACATATGTTTTTTTTGTCATCCCAATAGAACGTTTGTATCAAATATGCGTATTCCACCTTCAAAAACAATGGCAATGCAACTGTTAGTTTTTTGCAAGAGTAAAAAAGTAAAGACTAATATGTTTTTAGAAAAGTTAAAACTATTAGGTTTAGGTATATAACACTATTAGCAAAAAAGTTATGAAATTTCATGCAGAATCTAAAAATAAATTAAAGAATAGGGTGTTCTATTTAAAAAAAAATTGTTGTTATATTCGCTACGATTTTTTGAACCGCCCTGTATACTCAAAAATAATTTTAAACTGTGTACCTTAACATTCTCTAAAACTTTTGTATTTAACGTTTTTTGGTAATTCCCGAAACAAATGAGATAATGAACTTTACTCTATGGTTGACCCTGTATACAGGGTGTTTCAAAAAAACATGTGCCATTGCTCGCGTGGTGATTCCTTACCCAAAAATAAGACAAATAGTTTCTATCAACGTAGGTCCGCAACCGCTTTATTTTTGAGATAAAGGGTGTTACAATTTTTTAACGAAGCAAAAAATATGTACTCCACTGCCGGTTTCTCTTCTAATAACAGTTATGTAAGCAGTTTAATGTATAATGCCATGTACCTTTTGAACATTTTTTGATTTTGGCTTTGTTTAGAAGATAAATGCAATTTTATCACACTGTGATATGGGCATAGCGATATGCAAATAAATGTCATTTATTTTTTTAATCAAAAACAGCTGGTCACACAAAAAAAGGTCAGGGACGATTTTTGTTAAGTGATAAAGCGAAATTTTGAAAATTATATTTATTTTGAAAAAAAACAGTGGCGTATCAATTTTACATGTTAGCTCTACCGCTACTGGTAGAAGTGGAGCAAATCCTTGTTATGAAATGTCTAATAAGCACCTACTAAAATTCAAAATTATATCTAAAGAGGTCTCAAAAATATTAAGGAAAAACCGTTTTTTTTTTTAATTTTAAGACTCTGTATCTCAAGATTAAAGCGGCTGCACACCCATGCTGACAAGAACTATTAGTCTTATTTTTGGATAAGGTTTCACCACATGAGTGATGGCACATGTTTTTTGAAACACCCTATATATCTATCTACTACTCTGTGTCACAATCTTAAAACGCGAATCTACATAGCTGCGCCACTGCGCCTTTGTTAATCGAATTCTTAAACATAAAAGTTTTATTTTCGTTTTATATTCTGTTCCAGAAAACGTAAACGATTTTATGGATTTAGGGTGATTTTTTAGGTGTTTCTGGGATCACAAGTATAAATTAAATAAATTTATAACCATCAAATGGATTATTTTATCTTCTACATAAAAATTTATTTGATTATTTGCCTTTTCCCAGGCGAATTCTAAATTTTATATAAGAACTGCTAGTTGTGTGAAATACTATGTTTTAAAGGCTTGTTCTTAAGGTTTATTATTTAGGCTATTTCCACACAGTAATCTATCTGCCTAATAAAGCCTCTCTATTTTCGGAATCGGCGTTAAACTGTAGGTCCCTTCTATCACGCTCAGCACGGATATACTTGCAGAAGTCGTTACCAACTTTGGAAGGCAAGTGGGTCTCCTGTTTTAAAATGCTTTGTAAGTATTTAAGTATTTTAAGTGGTCCAGTGGCAGTGGGTGGCGTCCAAGTTCAGAAGAATGCACGAATGCTGATTCCAAGGAACTCGAGCCTGCGACATTAAAGGCTGCTGTTTTCACTATACAGTGAGTCCCAGAAGTAATGTCAAATTCATTAAAAATTCAGGGGTGTGTTTTTTGGAAAACCCTCAAAGCCGTCGATTCTTATTTCTTAATGTGTTTTTTTTATGGTAAATTCATGTATACAGGGTAGCCCAAAAATAGGTATCAACTTCATTTTTTCAAATGAAAACATATATTTTTATATCATTCTTGAATTTTACATCGAATTCTAAGCAGAGCTGTCGGTAATTGAATTAAAATAATTGAAAAATCGTGTTCAATTACTTTATAGTAATTGAATAACTGTAATTGAATTACTTTTTGGAAATAGTAATTGTAATTGATTTTCCAATTATTGTGATAAAGTAATTGTAATCGGTAATTGGTTTTTAGAAATCTAATGTAATTCAATTACTTAAAAAGTAATTCAATTATTTTAAAAAGTAATTGAATTACTCCCAAATAATTCAATTACATAAAAAGTAATTTAATTACTCCCGAATAATTCAATTAGATTAAAAGTAATTGAATTACTCCAAAATAATTCAATTCCTTTAAAATTTTTCATAATTCCATTACTACTAGAGAGAAAAATATTGTTTGGTTAAATCGCGGCTAAGGCTAACTTACAGGAGGTTTCCTCGGGCACAGGGAGCCGCTTTGTCTTTGAACTCGGCGGCCGCTATTTGATGGTTTAGCGCCACGGCGATTCGATGAAATATTTTCTAATGTCAAGCTGTCTTTGACAAAAGAGTTGTGAATTTCATCGTTAGCACAATGTCACCCATAAGTATTATGGACAACACTGCTTTTGTTTCACTTTTTGACGAAATGGGTGTAAATGTTATGCATAGGACAACAGCCGTCAAAAGAATTGAAGATTATTTTATGGAAAATATGGCTTCTGTAAAAAATGTCTTAGATCAGTCTTTATATGTGTGTACTACTGCGGATGTTTGGTCCACAAAACATCGTAGTTTTTTTGGCGTTACAGCTCATTGGATTTATAAAAGATTCGGAAGGTGTTCTGCAGCTCTTGCATGTCGTCGCTTTACTGGAAGTCACACATATGACAAGATAACAGAAATGTTAGAAGATATCCATTTGCAATATAATCTAAGGAATAATAAACTGGTGGCAACCATATCAGATAACGAATCAAATTTTGTTAAAGCGTTTAAAGAATTTGGACCTTCAGTTTGTCGTTGTTTACGTTAATAGAAATGATGATGAAGACACGTTAGGTGTGCAAGTCACACTTTAAATCTTTTAGCTACTGTTGATGTAAAAAATGCTATACAGAAAAACGTAACAATCTTAACATTAAGAACCAAACACACCAACGCTGTCGCCAAATGCACTGTTCTGTGGAAAATGGATGGCAAACCAAAAAGCAGTGAGATAATTAAACAAGTTCTTGGTCAAACATTGAGTTATCCTAGTGCTGCAAGATGGAACTCAATGTATGACTCAATAGCACAAGTTTTAAAACATAGAGAACATTTAGAAGAGCTCTTTGAAAAGCTCGATATTAAGAACCAAATGTTAAAAGACTCCGAATTTGAATATTTGACACAGTATTGTTCAATACTGGAGCCACTGGCTAATGCTATAAATATTCTACAGCGAGAACAAAACATTTATTTTGTATGTGGGTATTTATTGCCGTGTTTGGGATCTCTATATAAAAAGCTCACTAGAATGGAATAAGTCACTATCACTATATTGCTCGTCCAATATTAGAGGCATGTCAAGAAGGTCTATTAAAACGTTTTAGTAGCTGTTTCAACTTCTCAACCTCGGAAGCGAAGGGAGCAACTATTGCATCTTTCACGCTGCCGCAACTCAAGCTACGGTGGAAAAATTGTTTCCAAAGCTTTCTAGAAGACGATTTAACAGAAAGTATCAGGAAGTTTATTTTTGAAAAAGCACATGATTTGAATTTAGAAGATAAAGTAAGGGCCAGCGAGGAGGAATACAAAAATCCTACTAGAAGTATAAATACTTTTTTTGAATTAGACACTAATAACGACCTACAGAATGAAAACACAAATAAGAAGATTGAGTTGGAGATTTTCCAGTATCTTATTGACCCATCTATGGAAAATGAATCATTAAATAGATATCCGTTTATTAAAAAGCTGTTCTATAAATATAACTCATGTTTACCCTCCTCTGCTCCGGTTGAAAGGCTGTTTTCTTTTGCTGAGATCATTAACAGCCCCCGAAGACATACTTTCTCTGACAAACATTTCGAAGAATTAGTTATTTTGAAAGCCAATAAAAAAACAAACGTTTCGTAGGTATTTGTTTATGTTGTGAAAAATTTCGTGTTTCTTTGTACCTATCTGTTTATTATAGTACCATTAGTAGTGTTAGTACCTAGTATTTTTCAATTATTTTTTATTTTCCTTAATTTTACGTTTGTTTTATTTCAACAAATAAATCATATTATATAAAAAGACAGTTGTTATTATTGGTCAATTTGTTAAAGGTAAGTACTATATCAAAATTAGGAGTTTAAGTTTAACTATAAATTTCGAAATTTTTTAAATTTCTTTCAATAAAGTGTGATAGTACCTACTGCTATTAAAAAAAATATACAAAATACAATTTTTTTTTGTAAAATTCAAAAAAAGTAATTCAATTGCTCATATACTAATTCAATTTTAAAAATGTAATTCAATTACTCAGAGTAATTTAATTACTTTTAGGGTAGTTCCATTACTTAAAAGTAATAGAATTATTATAAAAGTAATTGAATTAAACTCAGTAATTCGAATGCGGTAATTGATCAAGGAATCAATTACTTTTAGTGGGTAATTGGTAATTTAAATATTTTTATCATACTGTTAGTAATTGGTAATTGTAATTGATGCCTTTTTCGGAGGATAATGGGTAATTGTAATTGAATTACTTTTTAGGAGTAATTGCGACAGCTCTGATTCTAAGTATGTTTCATGTTCCATGTGCTATACCGAAACTCAACAGTTATCGAGAAAATGGCGATTGAACATATTAATAAGTAAGACCGTATTTCTGAGGATTTATTTGTAAATCAAGCAAAACATTCCACTGTGTGTTTATTTTTGTTCAATTCTTGTATTTCTGAATCTTGACTTGTCACCGTTTAGTCCCATAGAAACTTTATGAAAATTTTACTTTAAATAAGTAATTGTCAAGCATAGTTGCAGTTTTCACAATGGTGAAGTTAACGGAACGAGAAAAAATTGAAATTCTATGCTTGGTTGGGTTTGGTGATAGAACACGTACTCAAATAGAAGCAGCTCAATTATTCAATGAAATCCATCCTGATCGTCCTCCCATATGTCAAAAGGTTTTTGCGGAAAATCAAGTCAAAATTCTTTTCGAATTTCCCACAAGCGCCCAGGGGGGGGGGGGGCGACAATTTGGTTTTAAGCTAATCACATGCCCCCCTAACCATTTATGAAATAAAATCGCTTATGGTATTTTTTCTCGTAAATTTTACAGATTGGCTGTGCTAAACGTTTTAGACAAGAGGAGGGTGCAGTAAGTGATCTTCCACTTTCTGTTAGGACTGAAGCCAACGTTCAGCGAGTGTGCGACAGTATCGAAGAAGAACCAACAACATCCGACTCGCAGACGACCACAGGAATGGGTCGTGCATGGGTTTATGAGTTATATTAAAATACTGTAAAAAACCTCGCTAGCTCCGCTCTTTGAGTTTGTACCTTTTAGCCCTTCTTGTTCTATGTTGTATAAATGCTGGCAAGTACTTTCGCAAAAAATAAGCGGTTTCGAGCCGTTAATTTCAACTCTAAAAAGGTCCTGTGTTAAGATTAGCAGTAAAAGAAAAAAGTGTATTGGAAAACAAGCAAACACACAGTAAATATATTGTATAGTCTGTTCCTTAATGCGAGAGAATAATAAATTATTATTGAACTATAAAACCCAGTGGTCTTTGCCGTATTCCATAGGCGTAGTTCAATTATGATTGTACCTATGGTTATTGTCAGGGGTCTCGAGATTGGGATGAGGCACAGGCAGTTTACCTACCTGACTGGAGTCGGACAGTCAACAATATTCCGACTTATGCACGAGGATATACGCGGCCCCATCAGGTCACCAAAGAGAGTACAGAAAGAAAAGAAAATGTAATAAATGAGGATGAAAAGACAGCCATCAGAAGAATCATACACTGCTTACTTAAAAAAAGAAACAACTACCTTGCACAAAATATAATGTCTGAAATGAAAAAGGATGATTTCATTCCACCCATGGGTAAGAACACAATGAAAAACTTTGAAGGAAATGAATTTTTGTTATGAAGAAATTCAAAACAGAAAATCACTTTTAGTAGAGAAAGGCGAAATCGTCTGTTGGCGACGACGATATTTGAGGGCAGTTGGACAGTTTCGAAGGAAAAACAGGAATATCTATTATATGGACGAAACTTGGTTAAATGAAGGATATACCGTTGGTAAAATATGGCAGGATAAAAATATAAAAAGCGCGAGACAAGCTTTCATGGAGGGATGGTCCACTTGAATAACAGCACCCTCGGGAAAAGGTAAAAGATTTTTAATTGCTCACATTGGTAGCAAAAATGGATTTGTCGATGGCGGCTTACTAGCATTTAAATCAAAACGGACTGGAGACTATATCATGAAGACATGAACGCTGATGTCTTTAAAGAACACTTCCAGCAAATGCTAGATCTTATTCCCCCTGGGTCTGTTATAGTTATGGATAATGCCAGCTACCACCCAAGAAAATCCGAAAAAATACCAACGTCTTCTTGGAAAAAAAAATGACATCATTCATTGGCTTACTGTAAATAAGAAGTCATTTCATAAATAGATGCTAAAAAAGGAGATTGTATAGTTGAATAAACCTCTTTGTACGAAATTTGTTAATTGACGAAATCGCTTCAAAACGAAATGTAACGGTACTTCGCCTTCCGCCATATCACTGTGAGTTAAACCCCATAGAATTGGTGTGGGCGCAAGTAAAAGAGTTTGTAGCAAGGCAAAACACCACTTTTAAAATGAGAGATGTTGAAAACCTCTTGCAAGAGGGAATAAAGACAGTGGATTGTGAAAAATGGAGTAAGTGCGTCGAACATATGATTGAAATAGAAGAAAGAATGTGGGAAGCTGATAACATGCTAGAAAACACTGTAGAGCCTCTGGACCCCAACGACGATAGTCCATCGGACTACTCGGAACATGATGACTAAAATTTAAAAATTAAGTTGTTGTATTGTACCGGGTGTCCAAATAAGAAAGGACGCCGGCTATATCTCAGGAACTATTAGTCCCAGAGCTTTCACGTAAAAAGTTTTTGTACAAAATAGGCCATAAAGAATTGCTGGAAATAATTTCTAAGTTTGATAGTCGTCCGCTAGGGGGCGCAACGAACACTCGAAAACATAACTCTGTGCTTATCTCCAAAAAGACATACTAAAGCGTATCCTAAAAACACAATATTTGAAATCTTGATGTGATTATGAAAAAATTTAGTTTGGGACTTTTTGCCATTACTCTTCAAATAAGGGGCGGGGGAAGGTTCAAACATGCTATTAACAAATGTCATACAACTTTTTTGTTTTTTAAGCGATTTCAATGATTTTGGCATCATTTAAAAGAGCTTTTCCTGTTTAATAAAAGTCGTAGTAAAAATAACAAAATTAAATGATCTTGTCGCCGCTAGGGGGAGCTACTTCAAGAAGTCGACGATTTTCCCATTTTCCTAGGAAATTTTTAATGTAACGAGGTATTTTTTACATTTAGATGAAAAGAAGATAAAAAAATAAGGAATTTAGTGAGAACCGCAAGTCGATATCTTAATCCTATCCCAAGATATACAGGAATATTTTGGGAAAAAACTTTTTGCCTTGCGTTTTGGGTAAGTAGGCCTGGAAATGCAAAAATTAAACAAAACACCTGTAGTTGTCACTAAGGCTTATTAATTCGACGCCATTTTTTGTCATTGTTGTGGTATTGCAATTAAGCTTAAAACAATGAGAATTCAAATTCAACAATAGCATTAAGAATATACGCGATGAGGTATCCTGGACAGAGGCGATTTGATAACAGAACCTTTACAAGATTGACCAGATGGCTACGAGAAAATAGCAATGTTAATTTACCTATCAACCGAAGGCGAGGAAATGGACGCACTGAAGAAAACATAGTGAATGTTTTGGCATATGTTGGGATATATCCTCATATGGGAATTCGTCAAATTTCACTGGATTTGGACATCAACCGTGCATAACATCTTAAGAGACCACAGGTTTGTGCAAAAATTGAATATTTGTTTGTGAAAAATAAATATAAACACTAAATATTATTAGGTATTTATGCAACAAGTGCGTAAAGTAACCCTTTTTTATAATTACATATTATCGCATGAGGCAATCCCTTGAATGAAAAAAGGTACTTTACACATGAGTTTCGATCACTTTTTTTGTGTAATGAAACTTTCTTATTATTTTAGGATGCATCCATATCACATTGTTCTCCATCAAGAAAAGAAACCTGAACTACTGTCACTGGTTTATTAACATGATGGAAGAAGATCCCCAATTTCCCTCAAACATTTTGTGGACGAACGAGGCAACGTTCACCAGTGTTGGTAATGTTAACCTACACAACATGCATTATTGGGCACCAACAAATCCTCACTGGATGCGAGAAGTGGAAGCCGCTGTTAATGTAACGAAACGAAAAGTGCGAGATTGTATTAAATGTGATGGTGGACATTTTGAACATCTTGAAAGACATTAGCTGATTTATTTTTTTTTACATATTTTATTTTAGTCCCAAATCTTGTGTGTTTAATTTTGTTTTTATGTTAAATTTGGTACTGCCATTTTCTCGTAGCCGTCTGGCCAATCTTGTAAAGGTTCTGTTATTATATCGTCTCTGTCCAGGATACCTCATCGCGTATATTCTTGATGCTATTGTTGAGTTCTGGTAGCATTCAAAATAAACGGCTAGCATATTAAATATTATTTCATTGGGAATTCTCATTGTTTTAAGCTTAATTGCAATACCACAACAACGACAAGGAATGGCGTCGGATAAATAAGCCTCAGTGACAACTACAGGTGTTTTGTTTAGTTTTTGCATTTCCAGGTCTACTCACCCAAAACGCAAGGCAAAAAGTTTTTTCCCAAAATATTCTTGTATATCGTGGGATAGGATTAAGATATCGACTTGCGGTTTTCACTAAGTTCCTTATTTTTTTTTATCCTCTTTTCATCTAAATGTAAAAAAATACCTCATTACATTTGAAATTTCCTAGGAAAATAGGAAAATTGTCGACTTCTTGAAATAGCGCCCCCTAGCGGCGACAAAATCATTTAATTTTGTCATTTTTACTATGAATTTTATTAAACAGGAAAAGCTCTTTTAAATAATGCCAAAATCATTGAAATCGGTTAAAAAACAACAAAGTTGTATGACATTTGTTAATAGCATGTTTGAACCTTCCCCCACCCCTTATTTGAAGAGTAATGGCAAAAAGTCCCAAACTAAATTTTTTCACAATATCATCAAGATTTCAAATATTGTGTTTTTAGGATACCTTTAGTATGCCTTTTTGGAGATAAGCACAGAATTATGTTTTCGAGTGTTCGTTGCGCCCCCTAGCGGACGACTACCAGGACTTACAGATTATTTCCAGCAATTTTTTATGGCCTATTTTGTACAAAAAGTTTTTACCTGAAAGCTCTGGGACTAATAGTTTCTGAGATATAGCCGGCGTCCTTTCTTATTTGGACACCCGGTACATAGTAGAATTTTTTTATAAATATGAATATTTATTCCCATTTATCTATTTTCATATATTATTCTTACTTCTATATAAGTTTTTATCTACTTATTATTAGAATAAGTAATGTCTCAATTATTTGCCTATCTCTATTATTATAATCAAGGATAATTATTATTATACTTATTATTCTAATTAAAACTACCTGTAGCAACGCCGCTGTCACATTACTTTCATTCACCAAACTCGTCTTTCTATTGTATGCAAATTAAGGTGACCTAATTTAGGACCGATTCGGGGTGTGTAGGTCTTAAATATCTGAAATATGGAATTTTTAAAAACTATCATTGCAATTTACCTGAAATCAGTTGCTCACCCTGCTTAATTGGTCCTGTCATTGCAAATTAACATTTTATTACTCTCTCGCATTAAGCAACAGAGTATAGAAACCTACATCATTCCAGTAACTAAAGTGATCAATTCTGGGTCTTAAAATTATACACTCTCCGGATTTATATTTTCAATCAGATCATTTAGTTAATTTCTGGATCATTAAGATTAATATCTTTCAATTGACTTTATCTGAGAAATAAGGCGGTATTTGGAGGTCTAGGCATCGAATATGTTATTCGAGGAATAACGAGGAATAACGCTTATTTATCCAGGAAATAGCAATATTCCTAAGAGGAACTACTGATTTTACTTATACTACAAGAATAGAAAACTATTCTCGTGCTTATACTTCGAATAAATTTTATTCTGAAAATACCGGGCTTAAGATATATGTTTATATTCCTAATCGCCTATTTTGTTTAAGATAAATATATTATTTGTAGTACTTGTCATTTAATAAAATAATTTCCCAATAACTCCCAACTTGTGTTTTTTTTTATTATCATAAGGCTGTTTTCCAAAAAATGATTATAATTTACTTAAAAATTATCGTAAGGTTACATAAAAAGGCAACCCAACAAAAAATACATCTGCCGAAAGATAAAATGTTATATTTCGAAGAACGCGCGAGACGATCTTCACATAAAAGTTAAAAGATAACGATTTCTTATTTTATTTTTATGGTATGATATTTTGCTGTATAAACCCACCCTTAACTTAAACACTTAGAAGTCTTTGAAATAAATAACAACCGGAATTTTGATAAAAAAAAACTCTGTACATAATTGCTATCAACGTTTCTCCATCTAACAAAAGTCACCAAGACGTTAAAGGAACGAAAATGTCTATATTCCTTAACAAGTAAAACAAATGACAAGAAAAAATATAAACATCAGCCCGACGATGTGAGAACTAACCTGAACTGAAATAATTTGCAGCACTGAACCCAAAAACGTCGGCTTTTTGTAGCAAACCCGGCCTTATGTTCAGCTCACTTCGTCGTTAGCTATTTCAAAAATTTACTCCAAGTTACAAAGTACAGTTGATGCAAAACAAAAACCGATACACGTCATCAATCAGCTGATAACTGTAAATCCGTAAGAAAACACGAGGAAATTAAATTTGGGCAAAAAGTATTAAAACTTTATGCGATATTGAATTTACTACAAACTTAAAGTATTCTTCTTTGATACGAACCAACTTATAGCAAATATTTTGTTTAATTAAGCGTGTAAAAATTAATATAATTTGAATTTTATTGGCCGATAGTTGGCAACACAACTGGCGCCAGCTCGTTCGTTTGACGTTTCATGCAAAACTAACCTTAATTGTTCGCGGTTGTGTTGCTGTCTGTCTATTTTTTAACAAAAACTCCAGATCTTTTCATAAATAGCATCAAAAACTGTTCTATTAAGAGAAACAAAAGTGCACATACATATCTCTGTCGATTACGTTTACTATTTGTGAAAAATGTCGAAGCATTTAAATAGTCGGTGCAAAGAGCTGCCCTAAATTTGAATATCTCCACTGTAAGCGCAATTTCAACAACAGTTAAGGAAAATAAATTATAAGAATCACCTTAAAACAAACGTTCTAATTCAAAAAGAAGTGGTAAATGTGTGAACATTGGATATAAATTCTATCCGTGACACTATTTATGGAATGTACGAAACAAGTAAGTTGTACCTACTATTCAAAAACTATAATATTTTACATTGGTTATGCTTAAGCTGTAACTTTTTTTAGAACATCATGTAACTTTGACAACTTTAGGTACGAAATTAAAAGACAACTGTTTGATGGTTGTCTTAACTCTTTAAGAAGCCCCTTAAAGGAAATAGGCTTCGGATGAAAAAAAAAATGAGGCGAGGGCTTATGGAACTTTTCCCATGTAGCTTTCAAACGACTGGTATTTTTGAAAGAATATATGAAAAAAAAGAAGCATTCTTTTACCAATTTGTTTTCTTGGATGAAACATGGATTTTTCAGAATGGTACCATTGCTCGATCTTGGCAAGATAAAAATAAAAGAAGTGTTAGATCTACTAAAGTTGATGGTAAAAGGTATTATGCAGTAAACAAATATATAAACATTGGGAAATTTTTGTATATTTATCTTCTTTTTATGAAAAAAAAAAACTGCAATTCCCTTACTCGGATATTTTGGTTACAAGCTGGCAACACCGTCGATAATTGACGTCACTAGAAGGGTATGACGTGCATCGGTTTGCAATAATGCTTTATTAGCAACAAAAAATTAAAAAATTAATTTGTAAAGTTGGCTTTGTCTTTCTTTTCTCTTTCTGAATCCAGTTTCAAATTACAGATTTATTAATTGCTGTTCTTCTAGCGTTTGTTAAGTAAGTTGTTTATGTAAATTAAAGATGAGACCAGAAGTGGCACAAGCCGTTATTTAAGATGATGGTCGTCCGCAGGCGCGGATCTACGGGGGGCTACAGGGGCTATAGCCCCCTCCCCCCATGGCCTAATAATTAATAGATCAGGTAGGGCTGTGTACACTTTTTGAAAAGATAAGGAAGGAGAGTCGTTTTTTTTTGTATTAAGTGTATAATTTTGAAATATATAAAATTTGCAGAGCGCTTTCGGCCTTAGGCCATCTTCAGTGCTTCCTAAAAGCGAGGAAATCCAATTTGTAAAATTTATTTCTAAAATTAGTTTAAGATGTCGTTTTTAGAAAATTGATTTGAATTCTAGTTATTTACCTATTTTATTTGTTGAAAAATTTTTGTTCTAAGAAGTAATAAGGAATGTATTTTCTGGTTTTTACTCACTTTGTCAGGAAACAGGAGACTTCATTAACAAAATTAAACAAGTGGGCCCTCATCAGCACAATGTAAAACTAATTTGTAAAACAAATAACATGTAAATTTGTAAAAGGACGAACTGGTTAATTAATTAAATTCAAAAGTGGTTCGTCCCAGTAGTTCGTCCTTTTACAAATTTACATGTTATTTGTTTTACAAATTAGTTTTACATTGTGCTGATGAGGGCCCACTTGTTTAATTTTGTTAATGAAGTCTCCTGTTTCCTGACAAAGTGAGTAAAAACCAGAAAATACATTCCTTATTACTTCTTAGAACAAAAATTTTTCAACAAATAAAATAGGTAAATAACTAGAATTCAAATCAATTTTTCTAAAAACGACATCTTAAAGTAATTTTAGAAATAAATTTTACAAATTGGATTTTCCTCGCTTTTAGGAAGCACTGAAGATGGCCAAGGCCGAAAGCGCTCTGCAAATTTTATATATTTCAAAATTATACACTTAATACAAAAAAAAAACGACTCTCCTTCCTTAATAATTAATAAGTAACATTTATTTAAAATTAATACATTAATAAAGTAACAGTGGTTAATACTTTTTGCAAAATGAAGCCTCGTCATATGGAAACTTCAAAATGGGATTAGATATGTTTTATCCTTATACCCTTTAATGATTATTAGTATTGTATTTTAATGAATAAAATGAATAAAAAATGTGTTTTATTTTAACCTATTTTATTACTAAATTTTCCGAAATAATAAAAACTTATTTGAAACAGCCCCATTTTTTCAACCCAATTTCGCACCAAGATGATTTCTAACTTTTCTTGGTCGTCGTTGGTCCATGAAGATGTAAGCTCTTCCCTTGACTCCAGCCTAGATCCGCCACTTCCTGCTTGAATAGCAAAAACCATAAAAAAAAAATTTTTGGGCGACACACCAAAAAAATTTTGCAATCGGCACTATCTACTTGAAAAGCACTATCAATGAAAAAAGAGCGTGGCACCCAAAAAGGTTACGCCTGCGGCGCTCTTGCTACTTTTAAGCCCCCCCTGGACGAAATCCTGGATCCGCCACTGGTCGTCCGATTCTATATATTGCAGAAAGGCTTGGCCATCCACGCAGTACGATATCCGATGCGATACCAAGATTTAGACAAACTGATTCTTACTCGAGATGACCCGGGCAGGAGACGAAGAGCCACAAATGCAGTTAAGATCGATTTCTTCGTCTTCGGGTTCTTCGAGAGCGAACAGCCTCTGCTCCGGTTTTAGCTATAAGATTGGCTAATGGTTTTATAGGAGAAAATTTTAATTTAATGTACAATGCTCGACCGCACACACCACAAATAACGAGGTAATATTTGAACGATGTTGGCGTTCAAGTATTGGACTGGCCCTCAAGAAATCCGGATCTTAACCCTATTGAGCATACGTGGGATACACTAGAAAGGAGAGTTAGGCAGAACTACGGCGAGTTTCAAACTTTGGTTGCGTTAGCACAGGCACTGACAAACGAGTGGCAGCAGATACCCCAAGACGCAGTGGCTGCTTTAATTAAATATATGCCTGAAAGGATGAGAGCTGTTATTCAGGCTCATGGAGGAAATACTCGATTGTAACAAAATAATCTTAATACCACTATTATTGCCCATGTTGTTGTTGCTAATAAAGGATTATTGCATTATTTCCTTTAAACCTGTGCTTTTCCTTTAATAATCCAGATATCGGTGTGAATCAAAAAACAAGTTGTTGAGAAATCATCGGACTTAAAAATGTCTTACAAAGAAACATCAATCAGTTTTTAAATTTTTCGACAGGATGTTCAAAAATTAAGTGTAAAATGCAATTTTTTGTGCTACCCTGTATGTCAACATATCCATTTACACTGTTCGTAAAAACGATATCAGAACATGATGAAGACGACAGCATCTGCAACATGTCAAAAAAATATCGAACTTGGTAAAAAAACTTAAAAGTTATTTAAGATTGAATTGAAGCAAAACTTTTTCGGTCCAGTTAATTTTGTGGTCCAGTATAGAACTCAGTACCTTCCCCCCCCCCCCTCCTTAAAAAAAATGCAAATTAACTAATATATTGAAAACGGTAATAGATAGGTATAGGGAAATAATAAGGAAAGTTGGTAATAAACTTATAAAGATTCTTTCCAAAATTTTTTTAAAAACGTTAAACACCATCTCACAGCCAAATTTTCAATTTATTTAGTGCAGCCGGTATTATTATAATACTAATACTTATATGTTTAAAGCTACTATGAATTATAAAAACACTTTTTAAGTAAGGGCCCCTAGATGGCCCCTTAAATCTTTAAATATAAGAAAGAACTCCTGATGTCATAACAGCAGAACTATTATTGTACTCTACCACACCAATGGACCCTCCCTAAAGTCATATCATTAATTTGACTAAAGGCAGGTTCAGATTATCATCTGTCTTGAATCCCATGTTTACGTAACAATTCGGTGAGCCTTTGTATTTCCCGATCTTTTTCATTTACACTTGCCTGCAAGGCTTCCACCTGCGATGCTAAAGTATCTGCGGTCCCTTCCAACGACTGAAGTAGGGCTACAGCGTCCGGCCGTTCTTCGGGAATGTGTCTAACTAAGGCAGTGACCAAACTACTTAACTCGAGATCCTGAGGAATAGGTGGTGCGGTGCGACCACGAAGTTCAGATATGCGCTTTGTGCGTTCCATGTCTGTACTAAAATCTTCTAGTAGTTCAAATAATACTATCCCCACTGAGTACAAATCGCTCTGAAAAAAAAAATACTTCGTGAATATTTAAGGGTTAAATGGGGTAAATCTTGGTGATACTGGTCAAGTTGGACGTAGTAACATATCAGACAGACATTGGTTGAGCCCCTTGTGCAAAATTTGGATATGGGTCTCGTCTTCATTCGCTATTTTTATTTATAAATTAATCAAGGTATTTTATTTGGTTTGAAAATGTACAGCACTACGCATTATATAAGTTTGGGAAATTTTTATTACAATATTGAGTATTGAGTATGATATTATATAGCTTTTTGTCGGGTAGATCTCAGAGAATTGTGAAAAAAAAACAGTCAATAATCCTACTTTTCTGCCGACAGCGTTGCTACTAATGGCCGTACCTCAGGGCAGTATACTGGGTCTATTGTTTATAGTTTTTATAAATGACATTGACTCAAACAACTTTAAAGACCATTATATTTCTTTTTTTGCGGATGACACCGCTGTCATGTGTGCTGGTTCAGATGCTGAAGCTCTTAGCAGGGGTTCATGCAGTGCGGTTTCCTCCATGCAGAACTACCGCGAGAAAAATGGGTCGATTCTGAATGAAAATAAGACTGAATTAATTTTTTTTCTGTCTACGTGATCTAAATAAAAGTTTATTGATTAAATTAAATAATAAAACCATTAAACAGGCATCTGTTCTTAAATTTCTTGGAATTTTTATAGATTCAAAACTATCGTTGAATCATCCAGTAGACTTTGTGCTGAGAAAACTAGGTAGGTATTGTTTTGTTGTCTGGCAGCAGCTACTTCGTACGATGTTTGGTAATTGTTCATCATTTAATTGTTTTAAGTAGAAAGTAGGTTAGCTACCTCAGCGTTTAAATTTATTTCTTGAAACCTAAGCAGTTTAAAAATAAAAGTCCGGCGGTATCATAAATGATATGGATGTGTTTACGCATGACAGATATTTTCGCGCCACTTTTGATGCTTGATTTGTCATTATTAGGTCAAGATTATATTGGTAAACAAGTGACTGGTGCACTAATATGGTTTATGGTGAAAATAAACGTAAGTATTGTTGTTTTATATATTGTAAATTGTAAAAATAATAATTTCATATGGTAGTCTTAAAATGTATTTACATGGATTGATCGATAGACATATATTTTGGATAATATTGTACCTTTAATTACAGGTATCACCCATGATACCTTTGGTATCTATGACTACAATTATAACAACTGCATTTTTTTCCAAATTTAAAACTGTTTTTGATACGTATTTCGCTGTTCGTACGTTGTTGGATATTTAAATAGTTTGTATATTATTGTGCTGGTCTATGCTTAAGTTAGTATGTTATTTTGATATTTTAGGTCCTCTGCGACCCGAAGAATTGCAGAATATTGCTGATAACCTCGATTTAGATGAGTCGGACATTGACCAAAATGACATTGAAGAGGCAGATAGAGATGACCTCGCTACTATAATTGTTCAAGGGGAGGCTGATGATGGAGAACAAAGTGACGGGAACTCTACAGATGAAGACGAACCGCTTTCAAGGTATATACCTGCCTCTAAAAAGAAATGGATCCGATCTCAGCAGTCTTTGAACAATATGACTGCTATATTTGAAAATCCGAATGAAGAAGGCGATGTGCGTCCATCCATACAGTATTTTCAAAAATATATTCCAAACCAATTGTTTGATGATATAGCGAAGTATACAAATATGCGAGAAGTCAGCATGATAGGAAGTTCGTTAAATACATCAGCTGATGAATTAAGAAAATTTTTCGGATGTTCCATGGTAATGGGAATTTACGCGCTTCCTCGAATGAAAATGTTTTGGGCTCATGATACTCGGGTACCTCTTATTTCGATCAATATTACCAGGAACAGGTTTTTTCGGTTACGAATACGGCTAAAACTTGTAGACGATAATTCTCTTCCTGATGAGGCAAAAATATTGGGTAGATTTAGGAAGGTTCGTCCATTATTAAACTTGATTCAAAAGGGCTGTCGTCAAAACACCAGAACGAGTAATATATCGATAGATGAACAAATGATTCCGTTCCATGGACACGTTTTAATGAGGCAACTCGTTAAAGGAAAGCCGAATTCTGTGGGGTTAAAAAACGTTGTTATGGCTACAACAACGGGCATTCCATTGGATTTTTATCTGTATGAAGGGAAAGGTTCCTCAGTTGAGTCCATATTATTTCCAGGACCAGAGAAAATTGATGTTGGCGGGAGAATGGTATTAAAACTGACATATACCCTTCCTTTTTCAAATATGGGGGGTGTAGACCTTTTAGACAGAGTACTTGGAAAATTCTGAATGAGAAACCGGACAAATACATGGACCATAATTACTATTTATCACTTTTTCGATTTTTCTTTGGCAGCAGCATGGCTCGAATACAGACAAGATGCCATTGCTGCCAATTTTCCTAAAAGAGATACCCTAGATTGTTTGGACTTTTAAACTGTATGTTGCAGAGTCTTTAATTCGGGAACATAGTGTGACAGAAGTAAAAATATATTATTTTTATTTACTATTTTTTACGGTCGTCGGCGTATCAGAGGCCATCTTGAACCGGTCATCGACCGTACGGTTTTTAATCGTGCGGTCTACCGACTGGGGAGTGTGAAACGGCACCTTCATCCTACGAGATATCCGATCTCATCCGGCCTGTCCGGCGTGAATAGGATGGTTTTGATGTCGATTCATTTTACACTCAGACTAGGCTAAGACAAGAGCACGCGGTGTTTCCCAAGCGGTCACCCATCCAAGTACTAGCTATCATCTTGGTAGTTCTGATGAAGAAAATGAGGCAATACCTGTTAAAAAAAAGGAAAACAGGACCCATGCCAGATAAAAAAATTAGAGCTAACGGAAATCAGTATTTACCAGCATTTATGAAAATGAACAGAAATCTAGGTCAAAGTGTCGTAATCCCGGATGCAAAAAACTGACTTTTGCAACGATTTCCTGTGCTATAGCATCAAAAGAAATTGTTTCTTAGCATTTCATAAATAAAAATTATTAATATTGCTGGTTTGATGAGTTTTTGTATAAGTAATCCCCAAAAGTATCATATATGATACTATGGTTTAATAAAAAACTACTAAAAAAACAAAGAAAATATATAAATTTTCGGCTTGGAACCGAAGAGGTTAAGGTATTGATGGGATATAGAGAGTAGACAAGTATGAATAGATTGTGCCCGCAAGGAATGAACGTTATCACAGTCTAATATTAAGTGTTCTGAAATTTCAATGCAATATGCATAGTTTTTAATTCTTATGTTAAGTATATTATTACTAGTATCGTATTATTATTGTGTTGTGTGTAAATTGTAATGACAATAATAGCACCAATAAAGAAATCAAATCAAATGAAATACGGGCGTTATAGATAGGCCTTAAAAGCATGACATACCTTCGGATCACAGCGTCCGGCCATTTGTTCTGGAGCAGCATACAACGGAGTACCGCGAGCTAAACAGTGACGGGCACGCTGTAAAGGACATGCCAGTCCAAAGTCGCCAAGTTGTACCAGCAATGAGCCACTATCAGCCGATACAAATATGTTACTAGGCTTAATGTCATGATGCACTATCTCCCTTGAGTGAATGTAAGCAAGTCCTGAAAGTTGATATAGGTATAATAGAACAAATACACACTATATCAAGAGCTGGTAAACGATTTGTTCAAAGTGTTTTATACCAGTTCAATAAAGTGTATGTAAGTTTTACAGGGCTGTCCAATATGAGGCTCGCGGGCCGCATGCAGCCTGTCATGATACTCTTTGTGGCCCGCGGAGCCACGTGCCAGGTGTTATAGGAAGATCGATTATGAAAAAACTATAGTCATTTATTTAGAGTAAGTATTGTGTGACGGATAGAGTTTAGATTTGATAGACTTTATATTTATAAAACTATCGGGTACTTAGGAATATCTAAATATTTTTTTGTATGATGTAATTTTTGAAAGTCTAAATTTTATGTTTGCTGCTCTCTGAAACGATTCTCTACCGCAAAAGAATAACGTGTGCCAAATTTCAGCTCACTCCGGTCACGTTATCCCGTGCCGCCGAGGGCGAGGATTTCTGAAAATCTTTACATGCTATTTCCAATATAAAATGCACGCATATTGTTATAATAGCGATTTCTGCATTGTTTGTTAAATATTTACCTAATATCAAACAGGTCGAGACTGGCGCGCAAACCTCTAGGACGCAACCCCACTACTATGGAGGGCTTTAAGGAAGGAGGCCGATCGAAAATGGCCGAATTTTAAATTTACGGCCCTGTTTTTCGTTACTTCGCTGGTTGGCCGTCGAGGGCGCCACTGCACGCTTAGCGGCTATTTTTTGTGCAGGTTTTGATAGGCGAGTGCGGTATTTTTTTCGAATATCTTGAAAAATAAGCTTTGGAATAATTGTTTGCGTTATTAATATAAACAATGAGTGGCGTACAATGTTTTACAAGTAGCGTTTGCTTCGTGCCGGGGTGTAAAACTGGATATTCGTCTGATAGAAAGCTCAGGAAAAATCGTGGTGAGAAAAATCCGAGTCTCTTTCAAGCCCCTAAGGTAGGCAAAAACCACAAAAGGTTCACAATATTGTTTATTAATAATGTCTTCTTATTAGGATCCTGAAACATTTGAAAAGTGGCGAATAATTATTCCTAGACCAGACAAAATATTCGGTGTAAAGGATGCTGTTTGTTCGTTGCACTTTTAAGAAGAGGACATTTTGCGTTTTTACGAAACTAAGCTACCTGATGGTATCATTAATAGAATTCAGAGTCTTTTAAATTTAATTTTAAAAGCCCTATTTATAATCTTTTGTAAAGTTAGTTGGGAAATAAATAAGTTAAGAATCTTCTTCTTTTCAGGTCTGTTAAAAGGTGTACGTACTACCTATAATGAACATAATATGTTAATTTATTTTTAGTTTGAATTTAAATAAAAAATGTATATAGTAACGTGCAGATTGTGTAATTATTTCCTTTCCAAATAAAAAGTTGTTTGAGTGTCTAGAAAGACCGCCAGTATTTGAAAAAATTAATCCTCCTGGTAATAATAATACAGTGTATTAGAATGCAATACACCCTCTTACATGCTAGAATTATGTATCTAGGGAGTATCCCGCACCCGCCTCTCACACATATCTCGGTCTGTAGACTGTTTAATAAATTAACTAAATTCGATAAAACAGTTAATTCTCCCATAAGAACCCATGCAATTTGCACCGCTAATGGAACAATGCGATCCTGGCGGCAGTTTTTGAAGCTGAATTATCGATGCAAAAGTGGGACCGGAATCGATGTATTGCATCGGCCTCCTTCCTTAAAGCTCTCCATACCCACTACTTATACCACATACATCATACCAGTCAGTAACTTTAATTATTTTCTTTGCGGGGTGTGCGTTGTTATAGTGATTTGAATGGCTTCGTCGTCAAAAACAATTTTGCGTAAGGATTGTGATGTTTATTTGATAGGAAGCTTTTCCCCTCAAATTGTTGGCAATAAACTACGACAAGTCAAACTTAAACTTCAAGATAGTGCGCGGTTAGCCGTAAAAGAGACTGTTGTGTTTTGGGAAAAAGCGAGAAAACCGACCCAAAGTGATAAAAATTGTATTCCAAAGTTAAAAAAGTTATATGAAGAGTGGCGAAGTATTCAAAAAAGTTCTAATAAGTATTTTCATAAACAAAAAGGAAAAGAGCAGATGTTTGTTGAAAAACTTGATGATCTTTTTGACATCGCTCACGAAAATGCCTTCAATTTAATGAAAATAGAAGAAGGCAAAGAATTTCTCAAACAACAGCGACAAAAAGGACGTCCTGGATATATGTGTGGGATAGACAAAAATCTAGCAGAGCAGGAAGAACGCTTGCTTAAACGGGCTGAAAAAAACGGAACTTTTTAAGAAACGGAAAATTAAAGAAGTAGATAAATTAGGTAAGATAAAAATTATTTATTTAGGTGCAGTATTTTTTTAATCCTTTCAAAAAATTTTAAAAAATCAATTCTTTATATTATATTTAGGTGAGAAAATAGAGTTGAATTCTAGTACTTCTAGCAGTGCAAGTGATGGAATTCTTGATGCCCAAAATAATGTATGGTTAGAGAGACGATACTGTTTCCTTCTCAGAAACGGTTTTTAAGAACCAGAATTTGACAAACCCGAATAAAAGAACGTAGAGCTCGAGGTCGTAAATCGATAATTACTGAACGTCTGGTATCTACTATGGATAAATGCAAAGTAAGCGATAGGCAGGTCGTTCATATTATTTGTGCTGTAACAGAGGCTTTAGGATAGGATTTAAGCACTTTGATAATTAACAGATCGTCTATTCAACGCTGTCGTCAAGATATAAGAAAAAAGAAAGCCAAAAAAATAAAAGAATTTAAAAATGTTGCACTCAAACCAGAGATTTAATTGATTAATTAATGTTTTAAAAAATTGCCAATTTTTCCATATTAATTATTACTATCCCTAATTTCTCTAGTTTAACAAAAGATATCACGTTGCGGTTTTCAGTTCCTCAGAGTAACTTTTCCTCCTCTACAAGCTGATGGGGTTAGTTTTTTAATCCGACGTTTCGGATTCGAGCGACCATCATCAACTTTTTTATTTTAAATACGGACCTAGATTTCTTTTCCACTATTTAATAGCCTTTATGAGCCTAAAATAAAATATGATGAAAAAGTCATATCATAACATTTGATTTTTTTGAGAAAATCCTTATTCATTGAGAAATTACGGAAAAACGTCATCTAGTGGCCACCATCAGAATCAATATGGTTTAGTTAATAGATCTACGTGTAGAGGGAAAGAAGGGCTTTTTTTCAAGACCAAGTTGAATAAAATCGGTTTATCCAAAGCAGAGATATCAGCGTTTGAAAGAAAGAAGTTTGACCTTCTCCCACCACTTTATTATTGAAAATAGAAAAAAACGATTCCTAACATAAAGTTGCATAATTTTATGAAGAATACAATGCTTATATTTTTAACATATTTTTATTAAGAATAATCAAGAGAAAATCGGCATTTCTATTTTGAAAGTTCTCTTATTTTAATTTCTTAATTTCTTAATTAATTCTAATTTCCAGCAATTTCTCTTGGCCGCTTTTATCGATATATATATTTTTCCCAAAGTCCTAGTGTTATTACTTTCCGAGATATAACCGATTACCTCCTTAGGTGGAACACCCGGTACATACTATTAACTGTGTTGGATGTAGGATTGTTCTTGATTCTGTTTCTGTTATTTTACTCTTGTTCTATATTCTCCCTACTTGTACCTTGGGCGACTATCTTGGTGTGCTTGAATTTATTGAGTCACGGAAGCTTGTCTATGGTAAAAACTTGATAGTGATTGGTGACTCCAATATCCCAAATTTTCATATGATACAACATATCAGTGACCCAAAATGTGACTTAGCAAGTAACTTTATGGATTTGCTTTCGTTTAGGCAGTACAATGACATTCCTTATGTTACCGGACGGTACTTAGATTTACTATTTTGAAACGTTAACTGCATAGTAAGTAGGGATGATTGTCCTATGGTGAATGAGGATGCCCATTATCCGGCATTATCAGTAGATCTTAGGCTCGATCTCTTTATGGTGAACTGCTTGATGTCGACTGGCGAGAGCTGGATCAGTATATGGATACAGACATGTGCTATAAAAGGTTTTATGAGATATTATATAATATGTTTGATCGATCAGTGCCACTGTTTAAAAACAACGGTCGATCTTCTCCAATCTGGTACAACGGTGATATTATAGCCAACCTCAAGTATAGGGGCACCGGGGCATAGTAGTCACTCCCTTATAATTTTTCCATTCATAGTACGATAGCGCTGCCATCTACAAATGAGACGCCGAACGTGCTTACGGAACGCAACGGCTGACTAAATACAGAAACAAATGCGACGTCTTGGCATAACTCGATGAACATCGTGTTGTGTGCGTGTTAAAAAAAAGTTTGAACGATAATTTTACCAGAAATTTGCCGGTAAGTAGCAATTGTTTTATAACCACTAATATATGCTAGCAACTTATGATTGTCAAATAGAATAGAACAATTTTCGCTACAGCCAATAAGAAGAGAATGCCTCAAAGTTGGGAGGAAAATAAGAAGACTGGTTAACAATGGTTTTAAAGCGAAACCAAATTATAGCAATAAGAACCCCTGAGGCCACATCCCTAGCGAGGTCAATGGGATTCAATAGACCTATAGTTACCAAGTTTTTCAGTAACCTTGAACTTTTATATGAAAGATATAATCTCGGACTTACCAATTTATATAATATGGATGAAACCGGATTAACAACTACTTAAAATGCTGTAAAAGTTTTGGCTCAAAAGGGAAGTAAACAGGTGGGTCAAGTTACCTCGGCCGAGAGAGACAAAACTATTACAGTGTGTTGTGCCATTAATGCATATGGAAATTCAGTACCACCATTTATGATTCTTCCATTTGTAAATTTCAAGCAGCATATGATCAATGGAACCGTCGGATTTGCTAATCCATCAGGGTGGATAAATGCAGAATTGTTCATAGAGTGGCTGAAACACTTTATTACTTTTTCAACGGCTTCAAAAATTTCTCTAGTATTGGTTATCATGGACGATCATGAAGCTCATATTAGCATCCGGGCAGTAAAATTTGCTAAAGATAGTGGCGTTTTGTTATTGACATTACCACCACATACAAGCCACCGCTTACAACCGCTGGATAAGACTGTTTATGGGCCTTTAAAACATTACTACAACGATGCTTGTAGGTATAGTAAACGACAAACAATTTCCGTTGCACGTCACAATGTGTTCACCAGCAAATAAAATATAAACGCCGTTGGTATCATTGATGACATTCGATGGATTTAGTTTGTGATGAACCATAGCTATTAAATTTTAAAACTCATAAATTAATTTGTTCTAGATCGTGGTTAATGGAGAACCCAGGGAAAAGGATTACGCCATATGACATAGCGGACTTGTTAGGAAAAGCATATCCTCTTGCATTTAGTATGACAAATATAATAGCGGGATTTCGATCGACAGGAATATTCCCATTCGACAAAAATATATTTCAAGACTGTGACTTTTCCTCAGCGGAAGTAACCGATATCCCAATGGACCACCACGTTACAGGAGATGAGATTCCATCATCGCCATCAACTTCAAACATCACTGGGCTTGATGATTCTCTAGTCAATTGTAGTCAAACGAACGTTTCAAATACCGACGCAACTCTTGTCCCAAACATCTTAATTCCGACTACTACATTTTATGGAAACCCTACTCCCGAAAAACAAATTGTACTTCCCGAAATGATTCTACCATACCCGAAAGCGGCTAAGAAATGACTGGAAAATATAAGAAAACAAAGAAGAGGGATTTAAGCGAATCCACTGACAGCGACACAAATGTTGTTGTGTCAGACAGTGACGAGGATGTTTCATACTTTGAACTAGAACAACAAGATCCAGTTATTTTTAGACATTGCCGATGTTGTAGAAAATAGTTTTGTGTTGGTGGAATATGCCACAAAAAAAACATTGCAATAATTTATAGGTCAGGTACTAGAAATTCATTCTGGTCAACTCGAGGCAACTATCAATTTTTTACGTAAGCAAGGCAACAATTTTGTTTTTCCTACTGTAGAAGATCAGTATACCATAGATTTTAATGACATTGTATTGCATCTTCCTTCTCCAGTTCAGGGTGGTGGAACTGCAAGGGCAAATAGCTTATTGCGTTTTAATATTGATTTGCAGTCTTACAATATTAAATGAATCGTATCATTATGTTCTTTTTCCGAGTTTTCTATTATTTGATGGTGGCATGTCCACGGAACCCCTTTGATGTGTTCAAGGTGCCCCGGTATGCACTTTTATAAAATCTTCTAAATAAAATGTTTAAAATTATTTTCTTATTTTCTTTGTGTTAAAACTCCATCGCACAAACATGCAGTTGTATTGTTTCTTTAGAATTTAAGCTATAAGTAGAATGATTTTTTTGTTATCGTAGTTTTTATGAAAAAGTGACCAAGGTGCCCCGGTGTCCCCTAAACATAAAATCTTTAAAAAATTTAAAAAAAACTAATAATCCCTTGTACTACAACCGATTTAAAGAAATTAGGGCAAGGACCAATCAAATGATTAAAGATTCTTATTGGTTGTATATTCTAAACACCGAAAGAAATATTACGGATGATCCCAGGAATTTCTGGAGGTACATTCAGCAAAAAAAGAACACTTGTGCTATCCCTGGGGAAATGTCATACCACGGGGTACAGTTTAATAACCCGAAGGATATTATTTCTGCCTTTGCAAACTACTTCGAGAGTTTTTGTAGTCCAATTAGTAATCCCCACAACCCTCCAACTATGAATCTAAACCACATGGAAATATCTTCACTCACTGTTACTGAAGCCGATATCATTGAGACAACGAAAGGCCTTAAGGCAAAAATGGCAAGTGGTCCTGACTATGTTCCAAGTTTTTTCATTAAGAATACTATAAATGTCTTGGCAGCTCCATTATGTTAAATATTTAACCTTTCATTAAGTCAGCAACGATATCCCAAACGATGGAAAGTATCTAAAATATGTCCAGTATTTAAGAATGGGCACAGAGGACAGGTCGAAAACTATAGACCAGTTTCTTAACTTCTTCTCCCCTAACTACCCAATAGACGAATATAACCCACCACAATAAATATACTCACTTACCTTTTAAAATCTGTATTAAAATTTCTTTTATGGCTTTAGTTTTAAATGTTTGTGCTGCGTTTGACGTTAATGCGATATCGGGATTAAATGATTTAATCCGCTGTCTAAGCCACTGATGAAGTGTGCCATGACACAGTGACATTTGAATATATAGCGTGGCCCAACCTACTCGTAGTCCTAAAGGCAATTTTTTCTTGAGAACCACAGCCTTTGCTCCATCGTCAGAAGAACTGCTACTAGATTTAGTCATGGAATTTCTACTATCCTCAAATGCAATTTCAAAATTAGTATCGCTATCAGTCTTGATATTTGGTAAAGAAGCGTTTCTGTTAAGTTCGGGTTCTTTAGAAGGAACAGTTATCCTTGGCTTACTCCAATCAGATTTAGGGAGAGAACTAAAATTATGAGACGAACCGATTTCTAACCACGCAGCCTTGTATGGAACGACATTAGGATGGTTTATACTAGCATTCGTTTTAGCTTCTGAAAGGTAAGTTTTTACGGAATCTAAACCTTCCGAGTGAATTGGAATTTTCTTAATGGCATATTCTGTACCATCTAGTTTATGCTTCACCCGGAACACCTAAAAATGAATTTAAATAAATTTTATTAGGTTATAGTTATTAATGACACTATACCTAAATTAATTTATAGATTCTAAGGATGCTAACTGTTTTGTTCCAACTCAACCAAAAACCGTACCTATTACCATCCCCGAATGATCATTTCCAGCCTGTCAATTCAATTTTCAACTTGACAATCAATTGTTGCAGTGGTGAATTAGTTGAGCAACCGTTCGGGGACGGTCCTAGTACATCGTGTTCACGTGCTCTTGGCATGTATTTATTTAAATCGTTGGAATATGATTGGAACCTATAGATTAATTTTATGGAGTTATTCGTTGGTTAAATATCCTTTTCTGTCATCTGCTAAGGCGGCGATTTTGAAACTGGCGTACAGGGTGTCCCATTTTCAACACTTTTATAGGGTATCTCCGTAATTGTTAGTGCTATCAAAAAAGTAATATAGGTGTCATGTGCTCTTTTTGGGTCAAACTTAAAATGGTAGAATCAAAATTTGAAAATTTTCGCTCGCTTAATAGATACGGGGAAAAATAAAAAAAATGACATTTTCAAAATTACCCTATATTTTCTTAGTTATAAGAGATACAAAAAAATGTTTTATACAAAAGTTTCTTTATAATGATTGTTGAATAATCTGCCGTTTTCAGAATAAGTATACAGGGTCAGGTAAAAAAGTTATCGGACCTAACCTCATTTTTTTAAATGGAACACCCTGTATATTTTAATCTAAAAAGATAGCATTTTAGCTTCTCTTTTCAAATATGTAACACACCATGGATGATATTGGTTTCCTAGGCGATTTATTTAAACTTTATTACTTTAAACCGCAGTAGGCCATGAAACAAAAGCTAATATCCGAGAAACAACAATGTTGACATTCTAGTCGTTATTACCATTTAACGTCAATTTTCTTGTTACAAATTCGGTTGTGAAACTGACATCAACATTTTGAAAAATTTGATATGATATCAGTTTATATTGAAAGTGGAAAAAACGAAGAAATGCCGCAAAATTTATATTTTGTTCGCTATCCGGAAAGACGGCAACCATTTAAGGACATATTCCGACGACTGGAACAAAATTTAAAAACATGTGGCTCCTTTACGATGCCGAGATCAAAAACTTATAATAAAGAAAACAAGGAGTAGTGGGTATTGAATGAGACTGACCGTCAGATTCGGCTATGCAACGCTCATGATGCAGTCGGGGAAAAAAGCAAGATACTAAAATATGACCAAATGCATAGTTTATTTGCTTTTATGGATCGATTTCTTTATCGTCTTGAATTTGAGATTTGTGGATGTTAGATTGTGAAAGGTTAATAGAGAATCTCGTCTTGGTGGGGGTTTCACTTCTGTCTTGTGGTCTTAAGAACATATCCTAATTTTATTCTCTAAAATCACTATGTAATTTTAGGAACAAAAATCTACGTCCGTCAGAAACGTAGAAAACTAAACACAACAAATTCATGGTTGAAGCGTATTTTCGAAACGGGGTTAGAGTAAATGGTGAGTGGCAATACAATCAGCGCTTGTGCATGGATAATTTTCCTAACGCTAACGTCGTTTTTACTGCTGGGGATTTTTATCATTGCCTGAGAAGAACCGTGGCTCTTTTTAGGAAATTTTATACAACATAAAACAGGAGCTGGAAGATGTTTTCATAGAATCATAATAATAATAATAATATACAATCTCCCAAAAAAGTATAAGTCCGGAGCTGGCTACCCAGCTGCCGCTCTTCCGTTTGCAATATCGATGCGTATGTACCAGAAACATGATCGAAGTGGACGAATTTTGACGAAACCTTACTTAATAACTTCAAACGATTTTTTATATAGTACTCCTGCTAGTCTCGTTATGCTGTGGTAATATAGTGTGACAATATAGCCTAATTAAATTATGCATTTCTAACAATAAAATACAATTACCTTTCCAAATGCACCGCCACCAATTTGTTTAATCTCATCGAAATCTCTTTTGTACTGGGAGGTTAAATCACACCCTGACCAAAATGAAGATAAGGACGGCGAGCTACCAGGCCCTACACCAAGAAGTTGCAATACACCAAGCTCGAACTGAGCACGAGCCCCCGCTAATTCTGCCATACTCCAGCTCCTATCAATAAGTCCTATGCGAAAAAGTTGTTTACAGATTTTCCGGTAGGTTCGGTCAGCTTTCTGAAAGAAAATTAGTATTATTATTAACTGTATAAAAATCAGAGCAACTTTCAGATCATTTTTTAAAAATATCTTACAAACCAAGCATTCTTGAACATATTGTTTATATGAACTTTTATGCTTAAAATTAGTTCAACAATATCGCCTTAAAATATTTCGCACTTATTTGGAAACACCCTATATATAGGGGATCCGGTAAGTAAATCTTGAAGTGCCCCTTAACGGAAGTACAGAGCCCCAAAGGGTACCTTTTTGGCTCTAACTTTTGAACCGACATGTATAATTTAGTGAAAATTTAATATCCTATGTAGGCCATAAACATACTACAGTACAGTGCCGGAAATAAAATTTCGTACACTGAGGTTAACATTTTATGCCATTTTTGAATATTTTGGTAAACTGGGCTTTTAACAAATATCTCACCTCTATACCTCGCGTTTCCTATTTCAGTAATGATAGAAAAAAGGCTATATATAAAATTATTTATTCGAATAAAGTATTCCTAGATATAAATAAAACAAAGCAGTCCTCCTCCACAGTTTATTAAAAATGATGATAGATGAAAAGGTTCCCTACATGTTTCGAGCGCTTAAGCACTCATCATCAGGAGATACTATAAAGGAAAGTACAAAGTTAAAACGACCAATGAATATAAAAGAAAATTTTTAAGGACTTACCTAACATCGGGTTTTGTAGACAAAACGTTGTCTCAAATTAATGAGTACAACTCATAGTAACTTGAAAGTTGAAGACTTGGTATGTGAGATTAAGATCTGAGAAAAAACATTGTGAGTGGATAATGGAATAGTTTAAAATTTATAAAGGAGAAGAATTTTTTTAAATTATAGTTGTGCGTTTAGAATTAAATTTATATTAATATATATGTTATATCACTAAAACTTCAGTTCACTTTTTAAAAAAGATTATTATTTTAATTAGACAAATATATGAGATACAAAATCGGCATAGTAACGCCTTAAATCTTATACTAACTATTCTAATACACTGCTCAAAAAAATTAAAGGAACACTTTTGGATAACCCTGTAACTTATTAAGTGATAGTTATATACAGATGAACATTTATATTCTGAAAGACACATACTTTCTTCTAATAAATCGATTAATAGAACTTTAAACTAATCCTTTATTCGTAAACTAAGATTAACAATTATAAAAAAAGTGCGAATAACAAAATGAAAAGAAAAAATTTTTTAAAGGCAATGTTCCGCTATCTGAAAACCAATGTGTTTTAGTATCGCGTATGCCCTCCAGCAGCACGAATTATTTCTTGGCATCTTCTTGGCATACTTCTCACGAGCCTTCGAATGTCTTCCTGTGGTATACTGTCCCACTCTTCGACTAGGGCTTCTGTTAGTTGCTGAAGGGTTTGAGGTGGATTTGGACGACGTCGAATACGTCTGTCCAATATATCCCATAAGTGTTCAATTGGATTAAGGTCAGGGCTTATCGCTGGCCAATCCATTTTACGAATTTCATGCTCGTTAAGAAAATCTATAGAAATCGCAGCAGTATGAGGCCTTGCATTATCCTGCATGAAAAGAAAATCAGGACCTATACCATATGCTGCAGGAATAACGTGATCTGACAGAATGATATCAATATATCTTGCAGCTGTAAGACTTCCTGGTATCACTACAAGATCGGTTTTTTCCTCCAAACTTATTCCACCCCAGACCATTACCGAACCATCTCCGAATCTGGATACCTCTTGTACAGTAGCACCGGAGTATCGTTCATTGGGACGTCTGTATACACGCACCCGACCATCACAACGAGTGAGACGAAATCTTGATTCGTCTGTAAAAAGTACTGGTTTCCATTGTCGAAGTTGCCATCCCAAATGATCACGAGCAAAGTTTAATCGCATAGTTTTATGATGTCGAGTTAAAACAGGTTTTCGTACCGGTCTTCTAGGTTTTAAATCTGCTTCTCGTAACCTGTTTCTGACAGTCTGGTCAGAAATGGTTACCTGATGAGCCATCAAAAGTGTACTTTGAAGGTCCTTTGCTGTCGCTATTCGTTTTCGCAAAGAAGAAACTACTAAATATCGGTCCTAAATTTGTGTAGTTTTTCGCTTTCGACCTTGTCCGGTTCGTCTTTTATATCGTCCAGTCTCTCTATAGCGATCATACACACGTTTGATGACTGACGGACTGCGATTAACATTTCTTGCTACTTGTCGAATTTTTACACCATTTTCAATTAAAGCTATGGCACGAGCGACTTCTATCTCGCTAAGATCTCTCATTTTGACAGATAATGAATTCAACAACTACAAACTGTCATGCCGTTGCCCGGTGAAGCTCTCTAAGTCTGCCTCAACATAAAACCTAAATGTGAATATTTTCATAATCACTTTATTTTTTGTACTTGCTGTGGAAAATTAAACTTATCTCGAATAAATGAGCATAATCACGTTTATTTTTTAACACATCACTAAAATAAGATGCAAATCGATTATGAAAATATAATTTTCATTTGTTAATAACAGCAAGCCAAGAAGTTATAGGGTTATCCAAAAAGTGTTCCTTTAATTTTTTTGAGCAGTGTATTTTACAAAGGTATTTATAATAAAAAATTCCGCAGTGTCGGCATGGTTCACACGCTAAACATCACGTTTTGCAATCATGCTGACTCTGCTTCTTGGAATACACGTGTCGAGTTGCTATTGCGAAATAGAACACGCGCTTGATGCAAATATTCTAAGTTCGTTATTAAATGGCATATAACATATATATATATATTATATAAAGTTAGCTGATGTGGTAGTATGGGGCTATGCCCCATATTTTGGAGAAGTTGTAGAGGGTAATCATTTTTATGATCATGATTATTTAATTGTTTAAAAATAAATTATATTTTAGAAAAATTTTAGAATTTTTAGTAATTTAAAAAAGTACAACCTGTTCTTCAGACATTACCGCGAAACTGTTGCAACGTGGAGGCTGAAGTGAGGTTACTTTGAAAAGAGAAATGACTTAAACGACATATAACCAAGTTCAATTATGAAAAATATTAAAATATTAAAATACAAAATGATTGTTGAAATGAAGGTGTAGGATTTAACTGACTCGATGTTAAGTTTACAAAATCAATACAGGATCGATCAATCAATAGTATTTGTCATCACTGGACGTATACAGTACTTAAGAATTGGCAGAAAATAAACATATGTCAACAAATTAAATGATCCAATTTTACCAATAATAAAAAGAAAGAAATAAAGAATTTTATGGTTATGGTATGTTGAAAGGGGTTGTAAATTTCTTTTGGGGGGGGGGCCGATGAAGCGCTGTACTGAACTAAAAATACACTTTCCAGGGATGGTGAAAACACTAAACTTTACTGTCACAGTAACTATGGGAATATTATGGATTTTTAAATTAATTCAACAGAACATTGGAAAATGATGAAGAATTTTCAAACTTAAAAATAATAGGTGGATATAATCAAATTTGCAAAAGAGAGCTAGAAAGTATTGAGTAGAAACAGTAAGAGGTATATATTATGTAAGAGAGACTATATTGTGATTATGATCTGTCCAGATTCAGAGCATTGAAAAAATTAGTACTGCTATGAATAATTTGGTCATTTACACAATCTATGTTTGGGTTTTTGATTATTTTGTTTATTTATATTATTTCAAGCAGGTCTAATTTATTACTTTTGTTACAGAAGTGAATAAATTCAGTGTTTGTATCTGGATTAAAGTTATGTTTATTTAACAGGAAAGAAAAATCCAAAATTCTTCACAAATATTTAATAATTCGCTCTACGCGTTTCGGTTTCCTAAACCATTTTCAAGAGCTATCTAAAAAGTTCATTTATATAATAATCTCAATTATAATTCAAAATTATTTGGTGTAACTTACATAATATAAACACAAACTTTACATCAAGGACACAAACAAGCTCACAATGGCGAGCACAGGTTAACTAACTATATAAATTGATCAACGGGATAAACCCAAAAAACATTTAAAAATAAAACACTTAAAAAATAAAACAAAATATACCGAACCAGAGCGACATCTAGATTGCACAAAGAGAGGTTTTATTATTTAAACAAACATTCACTACTTAAACTCGTTCACAATTCTCGCCGCTTCCCTATAGTGGGCGTTGACAGGATCGTTCAAACACTCAATTTGATTATTTATCTCTAATTTCGCTATTTATATGTTCTCTAAAAAATTCAGCTTATGGCCTTTATTCGCATTATGTAGCATTTTAAAGTTGTCTTTAGAATTAAAACTATGTAAATTCTCTCTTAAATGTAGGCCAAAAGCTGATCTCCTGTCATTAGGCGATTTCTGAGAGTTTAAATGTTCTCTTATTCTAACATTAAAACTACGCCCTGTCTGACCAGCATATTTAGCTGTGCAAACGTTACAGGACAACAAATACACCCCACTCTTGTCAAGCACGTTAATTGAATCCTTCACTCTCGAGAATAAGCTACGTAAATTGTTTACCGATTTGTAAGCTATTTTAAAATTGTTGTTTAAGGACTTCAATACATTACCCACTCTCAGAGAAACAGTGCCCAAAAAAGTAAGCCTTATATACCTAGGAGGTTGAAAAGATGTTATGGTCTTATCCAAGGGGCCAGTCAACACCTTCTTAAGCATGCCTTTGAATTTTTTTTTAATGAAATTATTGATTAGTGATATCTTGTATCCGTTGTTATGAGCAATTTGAAAGATGATGTTCTTTTCCCTGTCAAATTCCAAAGGTAAGAGTGGGATGGTGAACAAACGATGGATCAAATAGTTAAAAGCTGCCATTTTATGAGCTAAACAATGATTTGAGTCAGCAGGTATAACATTGTCTGTATGTGTGTTTTTCCGATAAATAGCATACTCAAAAAAGTTATTCACCCTCTTTATTGTCAAATCTAAAAAATTCAGACAACAGTCAGATTCTATTTCTTTTGTAAATTTGATGTGGTTGTTTAAAGAATTTAAAAAATTGAAAAAAACTTCCAACTCATTCCCTGTTCCTGTCCAGACAATAAAAGTATCATCAACATTTCTGCGCCATAATAAAATTTTATCTAGAAGGTAAAAATTTGAATTAAACAATTTATTTTCAAAATCACCCATAAAAATTTCAGCTAAAACGGGGGAAAGACCTAAACCCATGGGTAGACCATCCGTCATTTTAAAAAACTTGTCATTAAAGTTAAAAAAATCTAAACCTAGACATTTATTTAAAAGGGACGTTATACCCCTCCGTACATTATCAGACACAGATTAGTTCTCTCCAAGCGAACATTCCACGATATTTACCACCTGTTGTCGGGGGATACTTGGAAACAAATTGACCACTTCGAAAGAAACCAAAAGGCAATCATTTGGTAAGTTAACACTTTTTAAATCTTGAATTAATTCATTGGTATTCTTAATACTGTATTTATTTTGATAATCCAAGAGGTTTCTCAAACATTTGTCTGGCCATTTTGCTAAAAAATATGCCGATGAAGATACAAAACTAACCACAGGTCTAATTGGCATATCATTTTTGTGAATTTTGACCATACCGTATAATAAAGGCATACTGGAATTCATAGGAATTACAGGTTTATTCATCTTAAGTTCATCATAAAAATTTTGGCCATTAATTAATCTTTTAAGTTCTGTAGTGTAAGACGCATTCGGATCTTTCTTAAGTTCGATAATCATATTATTATTATCCAAAAAGTTTTGAACCCTATTGAAATATTGTTGTTTTTCCATAATTACCAAACAATTGCCCTTGTCTGCCTTTCCCAATACTAAGTCATTTAATTTTATTTTTTGTCTCAAAGTTCGGCAAATATTCTTTTGTACATGAACTTTATTATTATATCGTTGATTAACAAAATTATTTTCTGTTTCCTAATAATGTGTCTACAAAACCCTCTAACAGAATTCATCACATCAACATCACAAAACTTTAGGGCCATTTCTATATCAGCCAACAAAGAAGTCACATCCTTCTCCCCTATGCCCAAATTAGGGCAATATTTTAATCCCTTTTCTAAAAATGAGAGTTCAACATCTGAAAAGGCGCAATTTATCATATTCAAAATTTTTGGGTGAAAAACATGATCAGAAAATTTAGCTAGTCCAAGCAACCTACTCCGGTTATACACAAATCTTTCATTTAAGAGATGCAAAATTGAAGGTCACATATGGTTTAACTTAAAATGCACTAAGAAGCAACTTATTTCAAATTACATACAACATAGATTCAAGAACAATCTTAATCTACCCTATAGGTCACAGGTCAACCTAATGAAATTAAAGCGTTCCTTGATTAGAGAAGAAAATCGTATTTGGTTTTCTAAGAAAGCGTTGTGTATTGTTAAGCTTAATTTTATCTTTTCACTGTTGAATGTTCACCATTCTAACAATGAAGTTAATACGTTTCACAGCAATTTGTCGGACAGGTTAAGTTTCTTTAGAAATAGGCATTATAGTAAATTAGATAAGAAATTACAGAACTTATCAAAACAGAAACACGAATCTGAGTGTTTAGAACATCGCAAATTTTCTGATCATGTTTTTCACCCAAAAATTTTGAATATGACAAATTGCGCCTTTTCAGATGTTGAACTCTCATTTTTAGAAAAGGGATTAAAATATTGCCCTAATTTGGGCATAGGGGAGAAGGATGTGACTTCTTTGTTGGCTAATATAGAAATGGCCCTAAAGTTTTGTGATGTTGATGTGATGAATTCTGTTAGCGGGTTTTGTAGACACATTATTAGGAAACAGAAGAATAATTTTGTTAATCAACGATATAATAATAAAGTTCATGTACAAAAGAATATTTGCCGAACTTTGAGACAAAAAATAAATTTAAATGACTTAGTATTGGGAAAGGCAGACAAGGGCAATTGTTTGGTAATTATGGAAAAACAACAATATTTCAATTCATCAGAACACTCCTCACAGATTCTACTATTCTACCAGATATCCACATAAATAACATTTGCCTTTTAGTCAATCTAGTACTAGAACAAAACTTCTTTCTCTTTATTGACAAATTTTATAAACAAAACTCAGGCTTAGCTATGGGATCTGCCCTTTCTCCCCTCTTGGCTGACCTTTTCATGTCTAGCCTTGAAGCCAAAATTATATCAAACCCTTTGTTTTCACACATTGTTGTTATTAAGAGATATGTTGATGACATTTTTGCCATTTTCAATGGTACTCAACAAAACCTTACCGACTTTACCAATTTTCTTAACTCCCTACACCCTTCTATTACATTCACCACTGAACTGGAATTAAACAATTCACTTCCCTTCTTAGATTTAAAACTTACTAGATCAAACAATCAAATAGAATTCATCATATATCGTAAACCTACTATATACTGATTGTATAATCCCATACTCATACTCATCTAACCATCCACATTCTCATAAGTTTGCATCATTCAATTCATTGTTCTCACGTCTTTTTTCCATACCACGCAACCAAACTAACTTCAATTCTGAATTAAACATAATCAACCAAATCGGTAAAAACAATGGATACCCCAAAAGATTAATTAATAAAATTTATTATAAACATTTAAATAAACACATCAACATACAGATTATACATAAAGAACCACCAAACAAGAGGTTATACTCTCTTTCTTTCTGGGGTCCCATTTCATATAAATTAAAAAATATTTTTCAATCGTTTAATTTCAACATAAGTTTCAAAACTAAACACACACTGGGCTCATTTATTTGCAACTCCAAAGACCATATCCCTCCTTCTGATAGATCTGGCGTATACGAGGTGAGTTGCTCGACTGAGGGTTGTTCTACTTCTTACGTGGGACAAACAGGGAGGAAATTCAAAATCCGCATAAATGAACACTGTAAAGAGATAGTAAGAGCTTCTAATCATAACTTATCTCCTTCTAAAATCAAATCCAACTTTTCTAGACATATATCTACAAATAAACATAACTTTAATCCAGATACAAACACTAAATTTCTTCACTTCTGTAACAAAAGTAATAAATTAGACCTGCTTGAAATAATGGAAATAAACAAAATAATCAAAAACCCAAACATAGATTGTGTAAATGACCAAATTATTCATAGCAGTACTAATTTTTTCAATGCTCTGAATCTGGACAGATCATAATCACAATATAGTCTCTCTTACATAATATATACCTCTTACTGTTTCTACTCAATACTTTCAAGCTCTCTTTTGCAAATTTGAATATATCCACCTATTATTTTTAAGTTTGAAAGTTCTTCATCATTTTCCAATGTTCTGTTGAATTAATTTAAAAATCCATAATATTCCCATACTTACTGTGACAGTGAAGTTTAGTGTTATCACCATCTCTGAAAAGTGTATTTTTAGTTCAGTACAGCGCTTCATCGGCCCCCCCAAAAGACATTTACAACCCCTTTCAACATACCATAACCATAAAATTCTTTCTTTCTTTCTTTTTATTATTGGTAAAATTGGATCATTTAATTTGTTGACATATGTTTATTTTCTGCCACTTCTTAAGTACTGTATACGTCCGGTGATGACAAATACTATTGATTGATCGATCCTGTATTGATTTTGTAAACTTAACATCGAGTCAGTTAAATCCTACACCTTCATTTCAACAATCATTTTGTATTTTAATATTTTAATATTTCTCATAATTGAACTTGGTTATATGTCGTTTAAGTCATTTCTCTTTTCAAAGTAACCTCACTTCAGCCTCCACGTTGCAACAGTTCCGCGGTAGTGTCTGAAGAACAGGTTGTACTTTTTTAAATTACTAAAAATTCTAAAAATTTTTTAAATATAATTTATTTTTAAACAATTAAATAATCATGATCAAAAAAATGATTACCCTCTACAACTTCTTCAAAATATGAGGCATAGCCCCATACTACCACATCAGCTAACTTTATATAATATATATTAATATAAATTTAATTCTAAACCCACAACTATAATTTAAAAAATTTCTTCTCCTTCATAAATTTTAAACTGTTCCATTATCCACTCATAATGTTTCTTCTCAGATCTTAATCTCACATTTAACCAGAACTTCATTCATTTCTTAAGATAATTAAACATCTCACATACCAAGTCTTCAACTTTCAAGTTACTAGGAGTTGTACTCATTAATTTGAGACAACGTTTTGTCTACAAAACTCGATGTTAGGTAAGTCCTTAAAAATTTTCTTTTATATTCATTGGTCGTTTTAACTTTGTACTTTCCTTTATAGTATCCCCTGATGATGAGTGTGCAGCATCCAATGTAGTTAGTTCAGGATTTTGTTCCCGAATTCCATGATACCTATACGTTTTTAACTATTATTCATTCTTTTAATGTTGATTGAAATTTTTCTTTGGTAAGCGGGCAACTAGTTGAAGGTTCGTTGATATACATAGTTTACTCAATTAAAAGCAGTTAACACCACTAACTAAAATTCAATAACTATACCGGGTGATGTATGGCTTAGTTCAACATAGGAAATTCCATGTAAATTTTGAGGTGACTAAATATTGGCTCCCCTGTCCATTTTAGAGAGAAATTGCATTATAATTTTTTGAGGAGGCCGATATAATACACCGATGTGCCAAGTTTGAGTAAATTTTAATAAGCCGATCCTAACTTATGCAATTAAATGTGATAGGGTATAAAATGATGGGTAATAAATGAGTCATAGAATTTGAGGACTTTGGGTATAGAAAACCATGTTTTTTAATGATTTGTGGAACTTTTTAAATAAACAGCAATAAAATTTCAGGGGAATAAAAATTTGTAAAAATATACCTAAAGGGTGCCCCATTTAAAAAAGGTATTTTTTTTGCGTCTCGCTTTTGTGAAACACCCTGAATTATTAAAACTATTTTTAAATTGTAGATCTTTGGCCCTTATACAACCTTTAAGCAAACTTTTTTTTAAATTATAGAATGTAAGGGAGACACCTATCGTACCATGTAACACTATTGCGCCACTCCGTATAGGGGAGGCCTATACAGCAGTGGGTGTAATAGCTGACTATCAACGCCCTGGTCAATTGGATCCGAATCTTACCGATCATCTGGAGCGGTGGACGCTCGGAGTGATGTAGAGGGGTAACATTGGTAGAGGGCTGGTTGCAGCTCATCGAAAATGGGCAAATATTGACGGAAGAAAGGGGAAAACAGCGCGAGTTAAAACAATTCCACTCTCTTTATTAAACCTATAACTGGTGCCTGTATACCTGTATAGCGAGGAAAGGTTTTAAATTGTAAGTTTTTAGTTGTATTTTATTATGTGCCCAAACAAATGTTATTGTACTTTTTAACTTTTTAACTTTCTATAAATATCCATTTCTCTGTATTTTAATTAATAAATAAAGATTATCTACCTATCAGTTTATCAATGTAGGTATTTAGTATTTACAAAAATAAATGATTAGGTACATTGTTGGAAAAAAACACAAAAACATTTAATAATTTTGGTAACTATTTTTTTTTTAATTATCATAGTAGATCTTGCAGTAGGTATGGAAGGAAATACTACTTGTATTTTTCTTCTGATTCAGAGGGCATTTTGAGTGAACTACCTAACCGAACGGATCATCATGCACGAACGAACGAAGTTTTTCCGTATTAAAAACGATTAAAAAGTATATTCGGACGAGAATGGGTCAAGAAAAGTTAAACAGCCTTGCAATGCTGCACATTTATAAAGTTAATGAAATCAACCTCGAATTGTTGATAGACGAACTTATTTCATGAAATACTACCAAACGAGCTGTTGTCTTCGCAAAAAGTTGTGTGCAAAAATATGTCTATGAACATTTTTTGGAAATGTACTTTTGTGTCAGCATGGAGACTGAGGTTTCTTTAAATTCACCTTCTCCCACCTTTTAAATACAGAACATGGCTTAAAGCTGTTCCGCCTTGCCTGAATATTACCTAAATAATTTCTGGATATGCATGAAAAATATGTTTTTAATAATTACATATTTGCCTACACTTAAACCAAGTTAAAAAATTGTTTACACACAAAAAACCAAACATGATACATTCCATGAAAACCTTACACTATAATAAAGCATTAAGTAGATCGGGACCTACCTACCTGGCCTCTATTACTTTTGGTGTTTGAAAGAGAGCTTTATACACTGTTTGGGAAATATGTAATTATATAGTGAACCCGAATTTCGGATTACTATAAAATATTTTTGTGTACAGAAAAACTGCGTGGAGTTAAAAATGATAAAAAAACAGAATAATAATAATTAAAATTTCCAACAAAATTTAATAAAAAAAACATTCGATGTCATGAAAAAAAAACTATACGAGGAAAATAAAAATATTATATGGGTATATTTCATGGCACACCAGGATAAATAAATAAATATTTTTTTTAATAATTTTGAAAACCGTTGGGAAGATTAAAATACTTTTGAAATTATTTACTAAGTTTGATAAAGAGAAAAAGTTTCGAATCTTAAGGAAAATTTATGAAAATATTGAAATAAAAAGAAAGAATTTGACAAGACATTTTAAATCTCAAGATGGGAAAAAATTATGCAGTATCACTAGTGAGGAAATAAATTAAAATTGATAAAAAATTTTTAAATTAAAAATATAACAATATAAAATATTTTTTTTTGGGAAATACTTAAACATTTATTTGATAAAATATTTTTAAATTAAAAAATAAAAATATAAAATATTATTTTGGGAAAAATACTTAAATATTTGAAAATATTTCGGATCGAAACTTACAAGAAGGTAATAAAATATTTGGGCAGGGAAAGACATTTTCTTTTTAATTTAGGAAACAATATGCTAACCTAAATAAAATTAAATAAAATAAAACTTATGAAATTTTATTTACTCAAGGAAAATTAATGGGTATTTTAAAAAGACGACCAAATAATTTAAAATGAAACCGGAAATTCATATAATTTTTCACGAATAGGAAAAAGTTTCAAAATGTTTTCTTTGAAAATAAAATAAAATGAAATACAATATGTGCAAAATATTTTAGCAAAAATGGAAAAACTGAGATACTTAATTTACTCACTTATATTTTTATCACATTTTTAATAAAAAAAAAATGAATAAAACCAATTATGATGTTTTCGGGAAGAACTGAACACAACGAAAACTTCAAAGATTTGCTCACGATAGGATTTCTTTTTTTTTCTTTTGTCAATTAATCAGCGCGGGACCCGGATAAAAACTAAAGCTAATAAAATTTCCCAGGGCTTGGAAAAAGTAGCTAGGCGATGATGTAAGATTTCTTAGAAATCACCTACCACCCTCCTGTTAGTCAAGTATCCCCATTCGCTAATTCTTAGAAAAACGTGTGGACCTGCTCGCCATATTGCGTAATATTTCGTAGAACAGGGCCAGCGATCCACCACCCTTTTGGTTGACACTGCCTCCTGCTACCATATATGGACAAGAACGCGACCAAATTGGGGCGTTAATTTTGCAGGAGAGGGGGCTTTGGCGTGGGGGGAGAAAAGCATAAAACCCCCGGGAACGCGCAGTTCGAGTTAGTCAAATCACAGTTAGGCAGTTGCAGTTTTAAATAGTTTTAATAAAGAAAAAGTTCTAGCCTAGGTCACCAAAGACTCTGTGCTCCAAGATCCATAACGATTCGCGTCGGTCTATTCGGGAAAACGATAGGTCAACAACCCGGTCGCGAAAGTAAGTGTTGTGAGAAGCTCATAATTTAAGAAAAATAAATAATCTTTTCCTAGTTAAGAAATAATTTGTCCCAGGAGTTCTGGAAATTCTTTGTATCGTTGGGTGGCTCCCTATTTTACAATTTAAATAAAAACTTTTAATTAAAGTGAGTTGGTGTTTGTTTTAACTTTTAACAACTGCACGGAAATCTTTAGAAAAGTAAGAGAAAATAATTATTTAACAGGGAAATTTCGAGAGAGTTTTAATATTTCTGTCAACTCAAAAGAAAAAAAAAAGAAAAAAAACCCCTTAAATAATCCTCTAAAATATAACACCGCTTCTTACAACGTATCGAGTGCAAGAAAATACAGCAACGAACCAGATTCTCTCCGAACCCACAACAGGAGTCTTCGTTTGTCGACATCACTAAGGAGCCGTGCCGACGGATCTTTTATTTGGATAAGGCCTGACCGCTGTAAGTATTAGGGCTCTAAGTGGTGATCGCTACAATTATGTACCTATTTTCTAAAACTATTTATCATCAAATAAAGTTTGTTTCAAAAAAATATCAACTTAAAATTTAAAGTATCCAAGAAGTTCAGACTGTCCTAATACTCTACCACCCCAATTAATACCTAGTGACTGCGACTGCAATGCAGTGTGATTCTCCTTGATTATATCATTATATAATTATACACCGATTTTCAGTAGTGGTAAATTAAACTGAGTTTGTAGGTATCTACCTATCTCGACAACTTATCAACTAAATTAGGTATATATACCTACTTACCCGGTTATCTGGTTCATATGCAGATACAATATTTTTAATAAGTGCCTCAACTAAAAGGCTAACACGTGTGGAAGTTTGTGACTTTGGCACTAACTCCATCGAACTGCTATCTACTGTTTGTTCTTTACTGTTTTGTGGGAATAGAGGAGCTCTATCTTCTGAACCAGAACAAAAACTGTCACGAGATTGTGACATTTTTGTCGCATTTCCTATTCATAGGTACCTACTTCTTAGGGGTGTATATGCTAATCGTTATTACTTTTATTAAATCGCCGCACAGAACAAGAAAGGTTTGTTTAAATCACAAATCCATCATTCAAAATAGGAAAATACTTCTCGAGATCTTGAGATTACATGAACATAACCCCATTTCCATTTAAATTTAAACAGCTGTGAAGGCTAAAGTTGGCAACCTTTTAAGCACAAGTGGCTGTGTTTCTTTGTTGACTGACGGATATTTATTTAGAGGACCACGAAGTACCTGGCTAGTTCACGTGGTCGCGAATCACCGATGGCAAATATATGAAATCCTACCCGGATGACTTGTGTTCTAATTAGCTACATTTGAATTGTTGATGTTAAATGCATAGAAAAAGCAAACTTTGTTTCTTTTTTCTATGGTTAAATGTTTCGAATCCGCTACTGTGGGTTACGGTTAACAGATTATCTTAAATCTTCAATTTAACCGGTGGTGGAATGGGCACCGGGGATTGGCAAATCCTTAGGTTAAACCAAAGTGTCCATATCCGAACAATTCGGCTCGAGTCATTTCTTTATCTGTAATCGCTTCTTGCTGGATCCTGGCTCGCTCCTTTGTGATTGTGTGAACCGAAAAGAGCTCCAATAAGTATAGTATGTTTAGAAATATCCCCCAGAAATGTTATCGATTCGCGAGCGAGTATCCAGGCCATTTTATTAGACATAACCTATAAGCTAACGTAAACAAAACAACAAAGAAAAATTATGGAAGTAAAGTTTTGTAACTTAGAAAATATGTGTAGAACTTGTTTTTCAACTAAAGATCTCAAACCTATAGCGAATATCAATTTACAAGAAGTTGTTCATTTAGCTGACGTCTTAACTGATTTTATCTGTAAAGAGGTTTGTTGTTTTTCATTGTACATTTATAGAAAACCATTTATTATAAAACAGAATGTTTCAATTTCAAATGACAAATTTGTGTCGAGTCTTTGCTACAACTAGAGTAATTTTATCACTATGTTATCCAGTTAGGTATAATATGGAATCAAATACTCTTGTAGTATTAAGTTAAACACCCTAAAATTTATACTACAGTAAAGTGCAGTAAGTTTAATTTTTTAAAGGCATATTGAGTATGGGTACCTAGTAGGTACCTACCTACTTCCTATAGTTGAAGTAAATTTAAGTTTTGTTATTTATCAGTATACTTTTATTCTATTATAATTTTAGGATTTATATTATGATAAATTGCCACAAAATATATGTTCATATTGTATAGATCAATTAAATTTGTACTATGCTTTTAAGAAGTTATGCAGGCAAAACGAGATTATTTTAAAAACATATTTGGAACAGAAATCTAAAGACACAGAAGTAGATTTAAACAAGGATGAAAGCCAGGGAGATTTTAATTATCCACCTAGTGACAATGGAAGTAATGAATCCACAAATTCTGATGATGACATGCCTCTGGTGTGCAGATTAGAAAAGTCTGTAGTTAAGAAAAAGAAAATTCGTAAAAGTTCTAACAAATTTCCAAAACGAAATTCAGTTAATAGAAAAGGAACAAAACTAAAAAATAACGTCTTGGAAGAACATCCAGATTTAACAAATGAGAAAAACAGTTATTCATGTAAGCTGTGTAATAAATCATTTACATTTAAATATAAGTTAGTTATGCACACTCGTGTGCATACTAAGGAAAAACCATTTAAATGCGATGTTTGTCACTTAACGTTTAGCCTAAATGGAAACCTAAAACGACACAAAATAATTCATACAGGAGAAAAGCCACATGTTTGCAAAAAATGTGGTAAAGGTATGTTCTAATATTTTTTTTATTAAGTAGTTTCTAAGATTTCGTGCTGCTTAGATTGATACAGTGTGTTCCCAATATTTAATAATGGATCTCTGAACGTGAAAGTCGAATAAAATAGAATAGTTTTATTTGCTCCACTTTAAATCCATACGACGCTATACCTACAACATGTCTAACGGCAACTACAATATTATTGGTAAAGAGTAACAACGAATTGAGAAATTACTAATTAGGTAAATCATAACATGCAGTTCCAAACTTTACCACTACAATAATTTTTAGACACAGATCTGTTGGGTTGGTACCTACCTAAGTGAACAAAAAAAAATATTTACCTAAATAAAAAAAATATCAAAAATTTAAAATTAGATCCTAAAAATATTTATATTTATTTATTTACGGCAAAAAATCCATTACAAAATTTTTTTACAATCAACATAAAACATAAACTATATCAAACTGACAATGTTGCGTAATGTAACTAATCAATTTAGGTAAATCAAACTAATACTAAATCGCAGCACTTAATACATTTTTAAGACTGACTAGCCTGGAACTGAATATGCATATACATATACCATAATCCAAAACTACTGCATTTGCCTGCCTGATAATTCTGGTCAGTGATTTATTACTGCCATAATTAGTGGAGTGAAATGGTACTCTGAAAATATTAGTATGGCGATTGCGCCTGACCAGTGACCACAACATTGAAATTAATTTGACTTAGAATTTCAGGACAGTCAATGCGACCACAGACAATGCCTTGCAAAAAACAAATATCACTGACAAATCTTCTAGACTCTAAAGTCTTCATTTTTAACAACGATAAAATATCATCGTAAACATAGTTCTCATGAGAGATGCCAATCCTAAAGGCAGCTGTTCTTATAATGGGAACAGCTGTTCTCCAGACGGGACATTTTTTATAATTTTTTTTTTATTTTATGCAAAGTCCAATCTAGGTAGGTACTTTTTTTTGTGATGATTTACTTCCAACTTAATACAATTTAGGTTGTACTTGAGTAGTGCGGATTTAGGTCTTTCAGCAACTCTAAAAAATGCCATTTATTAGTAAAAAACTATGTAAGTAATAATAATTAGTAGGTACCTCGCTACCTACTTAGGTACTCTATTTTTTTTATATTCGTACATTTTTTAATTCTTTAAGAACATAGCTAAATATTTCATATTTCTACTTAATAATCCAGCCAGAGAATCTTATAGACTGTTAACCTTTAATGCAGATGTACAGGGTGACCATTTTTCAAAGTAATTGCAAGGTATCTGGGAAACCAGTAAAGATAGAGACTTGCGGTTTTTACATTACTGCCCTACTTATTCGTGAAACAAAAGATGCCGCAAACAGAAATGTCATAGCTTTTTTTGGTTTTAATAATAATAATAATAATAATCTTTATTTCTAATTATGTACAAGAATACATACATAAACTCATACACAAAAAGCAAATGGCGTCAATAAAAATATACTTACTTGGCTAATCTTACAAAAGTCTACATTCTACAACCTACCTATACCTATAACTTTTATTACCTCAAATAATCGTGTATAGAATAAGGTTCCATTTCAACTAACATTCTTTTCACAGTGATTTTAAAAGATTTTAATGTGTTTTTACATTTTATATGTCCTGGTAAGTTATTAAAGAATTTTAAACACATATATCGTGGATTTTTCTCGGTTAGGGTTAGTCTGTGAATAGGGTAGTTTACATTTAAAGTCCTTGTGTTATATATATGAAATGTTTCTAGCTGAAAGAGATTTCTGTTTTTGAAGAAGAAGATCAAACATTCGTAAATATAAACACCATACCGAGCACCATACACAGTTAAGAGTCCACATGATTTAAAAACAGTTCTGCAGCTTTCGTTATAACCCATTCTTTTTACAATTCTTACTGCTCGTTTTTGAATCACAAATACTTTTTCTATTAGGCTATTGCTACCCCAGAAAATTATGCCGTACTTCATTATTGATTCGAAATTCGCATAATATATTGTTTTTAGACTCTTTTCATTCAGATACCACCCAACAACCCTAACGCCATAGCAAATTGAATTTAACTTTTTTATTAATATGTTTATATGATATGACCAGTTTAAGAATTCATCCAAGTAAATCCCAAGAAACTTAGTTTGTTCGACAATCTCTACCTCGGATTCCCCAAATGATATTATATTTGGCTTATCTACCTTTGACATTTTTGTTCTAAAAAGTAACACATTTGTTTTGTTGCTGTTTAGTATTAATTTATTTTCTGAAAACCAGATGTTAGCTTTGTTAAATAAAGATTTTCCCATAACCATTAATTCTCCCATATTTTTCGCCCCAGTGATAAGATTTGTATCGTCTGCATAACATGTTATGTTTTCATTAAAATCTGCTATGGAGTGCAAGTCGTTAAGAAATATCACAAACAACATTGGCCCTGCAATACTGCCCTGAGCAATTCCTAGTTTATTTTCCATCAAATCGGATGAAGAACTTTGTCCATTCTTTGCTATCTTCACCCTTTGATATCTCCCTGAAAGATAAGACTCAAATAATTTAAGGGCCCTGCCTCTTACACCATATAATTCTAATTTCTGTAATAGTAATTTTGGATCAATGCAGTCATATGCTTTGGATAAGTCCAGGCATATTCCCATAGCCAACTCTCCATTTTCTATGAGATCTATTATGTGTTTTGTGAATTGAAAAATGGCAGTTTGTGTTGATTTGTTGGGCAGATATCCATGTTGTATACTATTAAGTAGGTTGCATTTATTTAAAAAGTCTAAAAGGCGATGACACATTGAAAGTTCAAAAATCTTCGAAAATGATGGCAGAATGCTTATAGGTCTATAATTATCCATGATTTCTGGATCTCCTTTTTTAAATATGGGTTTTATTAAAGATATCTTGAGTTGGTTCGGAAAAATACCTTGTTTGAATGAATTGTTTATGAGATAGCAAAGAATTTCCTTAATTATAGGAATCACCAGTTTTACAATGCTAGTGGGTATTTCATCTATACCAGAACTGTGTTTATTTTTAATTTTATTAGCCAAGTCGCAAAGTTCAGTGGTAGATATTGGTCTCATAAGCAACGACTGATTGTTTTCCTTAATTTTACAATTTATCGGTTGCACTGGTAAATTTTTAACTAGTTCAGCAACTATTGACACCATGTGCTTATTATACCGATCGGATATCTCTTCAGGTGTGCCTTTAATTCCAATATCATTATTTTTCACGCTACTTCCAGTTATTTCGGTACATATGTTCCACATACATTTCGTCTTATTATCCGCCAATCTTAATCGCTTTTCGTACTTCTCTGATCTTACTGCTCTCAATAGATTATCATATTCCCTTTTGGTCTTTTTGTATTGTTCCTTAAAATTATTACTAAATCTAGATAATGTCAAAAGAACATCTAATTTATTCTTGCACTCTTTAATTTTTGGATTATCAACTGATTTCTTTTTTTGGTTTATATTAATTAATTTTAAGGGAAAATGCTGATAAAAAATGTTTGAAAAGTAATTGAGAAACATATTCCATTGAGTATTTACATTATCATTTTTAGCTTCATATACTTGAAGCCAGTTTTGTTCTTTTAAACACTTGATAAATAACACCTTGTTTTCATCTGAGAAAGTCCTTCTGTACTGTAATTTATTTTCAAATGACTTTTCCAAATGAAAGGTTACTTTTTGAGCAGTATGGTCAGAGATGAACGTGTCTAGAACCCTACTATCTATATAGTCATAGTTTAGGAAAATATTATCTATACAAGAGGCTGAGTTATGTGTTATTCTAGTATTTATGAATATTGACTGATACAAGTTAAAAGATTGTAACAACGACAGAAAGTTGACTTTATGACTGCTTTCTCTAAGCATTTCTACATTAAAGTCGCCTGCAATTATAATTTTTTTATGTTCGATGATAATACTTGTCAACAACGATTCAAAACTGTCCAAAAAACTGTTTATATCTCCAGATGGTGGTCTATATACACATATTATTATGATTTGAAACCCATTTAAATCGCATTCTACAGCCGCATACTCAAATTCATTTTTAACTGAGAGCTTGTTAATTTTAGTTCTTATATGATATTTAATTTTTCTGTGCACATAGACTGCACTACCTCCATGCTGACCAGATTCACGACAGTAACATGCTCCCAATTTAAAATTTTTTATTGATAGGTATTTAAGTTTCTCTGCCGACTTCCAGTGCTCTGTAATGCATAAGAAATTGCATTCACTGTTCCCCTTTAAAAGTTCATTAATTCCATCAACTGCGTTACCTAGTGACTGGACGTTTTGGTGAATGATACTTGTAATTTCTCTGTTTGCTGCGTTTGTATGCTTATTTCCTGCTTTTTGGTTTTGTTGCTGTTGTTTATCTATAAAAAATCCTCGCTGTAATTTATGTTAGTTCTGAATCTTGCAAGTCTTCGTTTGTATACTGGGCAATTTGCATCTCTTGCTGAGTGTTGAATGTCTGTGTACTTCATTTTTTGACAATTTGGACAATTAAGCATTGTCGCAGTGCACTCCTTTGCTTCATGTTGCTCTCCACATTTATGACAGCATTCTATTTGTGTGCAGTATTTTGCAGTGTGTTCAAAACCTGAACATTTAAAACAAAAGGCAAGATTTATATGTTCCTGTACATGTAGCGTTACCAAGTCAAAATAAATAGTACCTTTCTTCAAAAACCATTTTGTTATTTTTGCTGGTGCTTGTAGAATCCAATTTTCTTTCTCTGGGTTTCTACATTTCCTTTTTGCCACTATTTTGATTTTATTCTGGATACCAGTTTGAAATTCTTTAACAATATCCTCATTTAGTCTTTCAAGCTCTTCAACAAACTCACTATCTGAGAAGCCTTTCCCGACGCCCGTTATCATGAACATAGGGTCAGTTGTGTTGTTTTCTTTATATTTTATGTTGTCAATATTATTTATTGCTGTCTTTAGTTTATTTTGTTGTTCCTTGTCATGGCTTTCTATGATTACTGCACCATTTTTTGTTTGTTTTATGTTTTTGAAGCCTTTTCCAATTTCTTTTTCGGTACTGTTTTCATTGTTTTTTGTAATACTTGCATATGTCCTTGTGGGGTTTTGCCTGTTTTCTAGGATATCTTCTTGAGCCTTAGGTTTATCATATGTTTGTTGTAATTTGTTCTTTAGTACTATATTCTCTTTTTCTGTTTCTGCTATTCTAAAAACTACAAATGTAAAAAACTTACAGATTTCTATATGTGCTTGTTTTACATCTTTCTGATCTTTTCTTGGGAGGCTTATGTTTCCATTGTTATCTTTTTCTTTATCCATCACTTCAGCAATTACATCTAAGGTTGAGAAAAGTTTTTCAAGCATTCCCTCTGAAAGCGTTTGATTTTCCCTCATATTACTGCTGTTTTTCTTTTCAATGTTCATTTCTTCCGTGTTGGTGTTTGTAAATTCCTCACACTGCCTTTTACAAGGCTTACATTGCTCTGGGGTTGTATCTGATCTTTGTCTTTTATTTCTTTCTTCCATGTTTTTGTTAAATTGTTGTGCTTCTATTTCGACTGCAGTTGTTGGAGGTGTTCTCGCTATAATTGGATTTGGTTTAAACACCGAATTGCATAATATATCGTTTGTATTAGAATATTCATCTATCATTTTGGAACTCCCTGGTATTTGTTGTTGTTTACCAGTTTGTTTACCTGTATTGCTTATCAGCTGGGTGTTATCGTCCTTGACACCTACGATTTTGTTTATTTCAAATTTGGTTAAATTTAGGGATCACAGTGAAAAACTTCGTGTTTTTTCGGCTTTTTTTGCTTCATGGTTTTTTTTTATTTTTACTTTGGGTTTTTCGGCATTTAAGTCACACTCCATGTCTAATTTTAGTAATAACTTCTTTAAATATCCCGTAAAAACACGTAAAAATAGCAGGACAAAATCACGCACGTGTTACTAATAGTAAATAATATTGTGTTTTTAAGCTACAGGGTGTTTTCGAAAATGTTTGCTTTCTGACCATTCCTGTATTTCGGTTACACCGAAAAATGGACACCCTGTACATTAATTTGAGACATACTTGTATACTTTCCTTTTTTTACAGGATTTATTCAGGCGACTTCTTTAAAATTGCATTCTAATAAACATCTTAGAGAAAATACACGACAAAACTTTACCTGTCAAATCTGCAATAGGGTATTTGTCAGAGCGGCACCTTACAATTCGCATTTAAAAAAGCACCATCCAAGTGAACCTAAAGAGGAATCCACAGAAGAATCTAAAAAGAAATTACAACGGCAACATTTTGAATGCGATATCTGTGGGAAAATATTTGGGAAATTGGTCTTTCTTAAAAGCCATGCTTCCCGGCACGGAGAAAAAAGATTTTTGTGCAGTAATTGCGGAAAAGGATTTGTAAGAAAAGCTGATCTTCAGTCTCACATTAAGGTACGTTGAAAATAATAGCAAGGGATGATAAAAATTAGTGATGAAACGATTACGATTGTGTTTAAGATTATCCACCGATCATTGGATTAATCATAAATCGTCAATATCAATACTATTATTTTACGATTCTTTATGTTACAGAAAAATATTATTTAGGTATGATACTTTATGAACATTTTTTGGATTTTTATAATTTGGTAACTTCTTAAATTCTTGTGTTCTTTGATTCTTTTGTCACAAGGTATTTGTATTTATTCTTTTTTGAGATGGCTACTTGGCTACCAGTATAAAAGATAAGGTTAAGAGTTATTTAAGATCACCTAATTTCATTCATATACCCACCCTTTCAGTATCATAGAATGTATTTCAGGAAAATATTTTTGCTCAAAAGAGTGTGATAGCATAAAGTGGTATTTTTTTAAATGAGACACCTGGTATTTTTTGCATATTTAGGTTTGTATTATTATCCTATTTAATTGCGTGAAATTTTATTTAATTTGCTTTGGTAGTTTAAGAGCAATCAATCAACTAAAAAAAAATGTTTTGCAGCTCTGAAAAAAAAAATCGAGAGTCAATCCAAAATCATTTTTCCTAACCACGCCCTTGTGTGAGATTTATGGCACGGGGCCTGGAGATACTATGAATTAAATTGTATGTATCCATTTCATACAGGGTGTCCAAAATAAGGTTTCACAGGTTTTCAGAAAACACATTTTAAACTAGTTTTTCTCAAGTTTTCCAAATGGAACATCCTGTATATTTTTAATAAGGTGTGACATAGAATTAATGAAACATTTTTTTTGTAATACATATAAGTTAATTCCAACCGTTTTCGAAATAATTCTTTGCAATTGGTTTATTCAGACATATTTAAATGTATATGTATTTTGATAGATAGATAGATATATCTTTATTTGATCTATAAGAATTACAATAAATTCTTTTTACCCTAAGGTGTAGATCCTGTCAAAAGTTCAATCAGTTAAAATTAAAAAAAAAATTAGAATTAAAATTAAAAACAAACATCTAAAATACTTAACTACTCACAACATATTTTAAAGTCAGAGACAGAGAAAGTCTACACTTGGCCCTAGAAGTTTACAGTCATGTCATGAGGAGAACAGCCCCATCATCCAAAAATTCCTGTATGGAATAATATGCTTTGTTAAGCAGAAATTTTTTTAGTTTTGGAATTAAATATTTCGGCCCTCTCTGCCTAAACAGTACTGGAAGCCTGTTCCATACTTTTAGAATGTTGTAAGTGACATTTTTTTGTATAAAACTAAAATTTGCTCTATATTGAAAGGTTTTCTCTATACCTGGTATCATGCTCGTGACCGGCTCTAAGATCCAAAAACAGGGATTCGTTACCGAGTATGAATTTTACACTCTAAAATATATAGACTATACAGAGTGAAAATGCGTTGCGATCTGAAAGTGTGCCTGCAGCTTGTCCTTCCCCCAATCCTGAACATCACCCTAAGGCATCTCTTTTGTATAATGAAAACACGGCTACATAGCATGGAGTTACCCCAAAGCATAAGACCATATGCCATTCTTGAATGTACGTAGGCGTAATATGCCAGGATGGCCGCGGCCGGTCCGACCGAGTGTGTTACTATTCTAAGAGCATAGCAGTATTTACTCATATCACATGCTACTTTTTCTATATGATATTCCCACGTTAATCTTTGATCTATTACTATTCCCAGAAATGTAACTTTGTCTTGTGTTTTTAATTCCACATTATCATACTGGATTGATAATGGGTTACCGGGATTGAATTTAAAATTGATAACCTGTGTTTTGGAGACGTTCAGTGTTAGATTATTTTTTGCGAACCACTCATTCAAAGCATCCATACCACTCACAGCACCCCGCAGACAGTCATCCACCCGTGCCCCGCTGCAAATCAGTGAGGTGTCATCCGCATACATGATTAGGTTGCTGTCCACTTGTTCAAGATCATTTACATAGATAATTTACAACAGAGGGCCGAGTATCGACCTCTGCGGCACACCGCTCGTGATTGTACCAGAATCGGATCTCAGGGTTCTGCCGCTTTTATCATAATCTATGACACACTGTTTGCGATCTGAGAGGTAGGATCTCAGCAAAGCCAAGGCTGGCCCCCTTATTCCACACCTCTCCAACTTGCCGCAGAGAACATCGTGACTGACACTGTCGAGGGCCTTTGATAAGTCCAAGCACAAAGCCATTGTGGTTTGCTGATTATTTAGCGAGTTAATAATTTGTTGAAGTGCTAGGTAGAATATAGAACTAACAAGCAAATTCAAAAATAAAAATTGAAATGGAAGCCACAAGCCAAACTTTAATTTTGTCATGTCTCGACACCTTTGCTTAAAAGTTCTTCCTGCAGAATTTCGCTTTCATCTGGCACATCTGAGAAAACAAAGATGCCCTTGCTTTGTCTCTGTATCTCTGTATCGCATTTAGAAGCGTGCTTGTATTAATTTTTCAAAGTAACTTTCTTGCTTTTCATTTATAACATTTGCCACCTTTTCAATACTCTTGTTAGTCTCAGATGTCAATTCTACCCAATTAAATTATTCTTGTTTGATATCCTCAAGCTATTATAACGAGTGATTATTAATTATTTTGCTCAAGGGCGGCTGTGACCCAGTATACATAGTGTAGCAGTAGCGCGTAGATTAAATCATAGGGCGAATTTGCAAGAAAGCAGCGTTGTCACGTTGAAAACCTAAAATAATGTTTTTTGACGGTATGTGATATAAAATCCTGAGCTATCTTACTTTGAAAGCCTACTTTATATGGCCGCCTCCTACTTCTAGACACCTTCTGATGTTTCTTCTTACCCTCAGAGACACATTAACCAATACGTTTGGAGAATTATTAATTTCGGCAATTTTTTCTGAAATCCTTCGTTTAAGATCATTTATATCCTCAATTGGTGTTCGATAAATGGAGTTTTTTATAAAAGGCCACAAGAAGAAATCGCAGGGTGTTAAATCGCAGGAACGAGGTGGCCATATTTGTTGCGTATTTCGGCTTATAACTCTGTTTTCAAAAAATTCACTTAAAAAATTTAAATTTTCTCTGGTTACATGAGGTGTAGCGCCATCTTGTTGGAAGTAACATTCCCGCAATTCATCATCGTGAAGCTCATTAATAAATGTTGTCAGAATTTCGATCCGATATCTCTCAGCTGTAATTGTGCCATCAAAGTAAATTGGGCCTACTATTCTTCTAGAACTAATTGCTGCCCACACACCAACTTTTTGAGGATGAAGAGGTCTTTCTACAAAAACATGCGGATTTTGCGTATTCCACATTCGCATATTTTGTGATAAATAAAAATAAGCCTCATCGGTAAAAAATGTTTTTTCAAAAGCACCACTATTTTCTTCTTGAAAATTGTTTAAAAACCATTCACAAAAATTAAGTCTTTGGGGAACGTCATTGGGAAGGAGTTCATGAATAGCCGTAAAACGATAAGGGTATAGATGCAGATCCTTTTTCAAAAGTGTTTGACATGTACTGTAGCATAAATCCGTTTGCTGAATTTGTTGAGATAAATGCCTAATAGAAGTTGAAGGATTATTTTCCATAATTTGTCGCGCTTCTTCAATAACCTCATTCGATCGTTTCGTTGGTCTTCCAGCCCCTTTTTTATGTGGAACAGAACCAGTCTGACGAAAATTATCAATTAGGTATTGTGACCCAGTACGAAAATTATGAAAGGTCACCGCAACATCAGGAAACTCGGTTCGAAATTCATCAAAGCAGTCATTCATAGAGTAATTCCACACACCGCCTATTTTGTTTCCATTTCTAAAAAAACTTTCAACAATAAAAATTTTTTGTGCTTCACTAAACATTTTTACTGTAGAACTTTCAATCCGGCAACAAAGCTTCACCAAAACTTGATACGCTGAAAAATAAAAAAAAAATAAAAAATTAAATCATATCCTGCAAATAGCACTTTATAATAGTCAAAAGACGACTCCCCGGAGAAATATTAGTTAAAGCAATAGTAACCTACCTTCAAATAACTGCAAAAATTACAAAATGTCTCCAATTTTTAAACTTTACAAATACACAAATTCAAATAAGACGTAAATGTCATAAAACAATCATGTCATCTTATCTACGCAGTACGGCCATGATGCTTTTAAAATGCATGGCCTCCCTTGAGCAAAATAATTAAAAATCACTCGTTATATAGATTTTGGGTAGTAGCAGAGATTATACAGGGTGTCCGGTAAGTGCCTAATTTCTCGGGAGCATACAGAGGAGGTCAAAATAACCCTAATTTGTCATAAAAGAAAAGTTTTTAAAGTGCCCCTTAACGGAGATAAGTTTTGAACCGATGTAACAATGAAAAAATAAAATAAAAATAGAAAATTGATGGAGAAATTGATTTAATAATTGCATAGATAATTGTTAGATGATTAGTTAGTGAATTAATAATAATGATAATAATCTTTTCATTGCTCAATGAATAAACCGCGGCTCCTCAGGTATTGTCGTGTCGGTTTTAGAGCAGGGTCGTGATTTGAGTAAGTATTATTTATGATTCTTCAGAAAATACTGGGCGCCAGACAGCCAAAGGGACTGCCAGAAAATAGAAAAAGATTAAAGGTCAAGGGGTCGATGAAAGATAAATTTGTTAAACAAAGAAATATGGTTTTGAACCAGAATGCTAATCAATTAATAACCTTTGATAAGCCTAGTGATCAAAAGAGTATTGATCAATGGAAAATTTCCTAATTAGAGGAAGAAAGAGAATACAATAAGACAAGAGTAAGTTTTAATAGAGCTTATTTATTGAACTCACTAAGAAAAAACAGAAAACATCACATTAAGCATTGCAACTCCAAGCTATAGATAGATTTTTATTAGTAATCATTACACCATACAGTACTTTTAAAAGTAAAAAAAAACAAGGTTACAACCAAAGTCAGTAAAATACTTGGCCAAACGAGTAAAATCTTAAAAAGGTTAAAATACTTAAAATATTACACTCTAATAATACATATAGATTAAAAAATTTCATGGACAGGCACATTCAAAATATATAAATACATGCTGTAGTTATTTAACCATTTGGTATTATAATAGATCACTAAAATTGTTGTTGAGGTATTCCTCATGGGAATAAAACGATTTTCCAATTAAATAATTTTTTACCTTTTTCAAAATAATAGCACTCTCCAAGTCTCTGATGCGTCCGGGCAAGACATTATAAAATAACACACAGTAATAGTCAGTGCCCCTACGAGTCCTGCTTAGTCTATGAAAATCAGGAACAATGTTATCGTTGTTACGAGTGTGGTAGGAGTGCACATCCCTATGCAATGTGAAGTTAGCGAGGTTTTGAACAAGATATTTAAGACAGTGGAAAATAAATATGCATGGAAAGGTAAGTATTCGCAGTGCATTAAAACAATGGCGACAGCAGTCCCTGTATCCCAGTCCCGCTACCACGCGAACACATCTGCGTTGCAGTTTAAAAATTTTGAATGCATGAACAGAGTGGCCCCAGTTCAGGACTGCATAAGACATGTTGGAATTAAAATAACCATATGATATGCCGATATCAGCACACCCATAGACACGCTGCCACTCAGGCTCCTAATCAGGTATGTAATCCTTGAAAGTTTGGATGCAAGTTTATCAATGTGCACAGCCCACGTCAAGCCAGGGTCCAGATATATTCCTAAAAACTTGACAAAGTCATCACAAGGCAAACATGGTTTGATGCTGCGTAGTGAAAAGTTCAAATTAATATATATAATAATAAAGGAGGATAAATCAGAATAAAAGTCAGGGAAAATTTGATAAAGAAAAAGGCAAAAATAAAAAACTTGATGAATAAAGAGGTAAAAATAAGAATCTTGATAAAATGTGAAAAAATGGGTTTTACGCTTCACGACTTGGTAAAAATTAATCCAGAAAGTCTGCGACGCACTCGGTGCTTTTTATTTACCAATGTGATTTCTCACGCCATTTAAACCTGGCTTTAAGGAAATACTACGTGCAAAAACGCTGGCAACGACCGCGAATTAATTAGGTTGGAACAATCAAAATATTATTACACCCACTTGTATAATTTAATGAAATTTTAGTATTTTATAGAGGCCATAAAGAGTCATAGAACCATACATTAGATGTTTTACATCGTCAGAAACGGACACTCGTTGGTCCAAAATGTTGACCGGTGTCATTTGACAGAACTTCGTTAGAATACTGTATTATTCTCCGCTAGTAGTTCTTCTCTAGTATTTACTGGTGTTGAAAAAACTAGTTATTTTAGATGTTTCCAGAAGTGAAAGTCTAAACGATTTAGGTCCGGAGACCTTGGTGGCCATAAAACAGGTCCACCTCGTCCTATTCATCGAGGGCTAAAAACGCTTGTTAAGTGTTGACGTACTATAAGGTTATAATGAGATGGAGCACCATCATAAATGTACCACATTTGCATTCTTCTATAAAGAGGCACGTCTTCTAATAAATTATAAATCTTGCTGCAAAAATTGTAAATAAATCTCACCAGTGAGTCTTTATTCCAATGTTGGTGTTTGTTTTGAATTAGAGCGTGCGGACTTTCATCAGCCCAAAAATGTAAATTGTGTGAGTTTATTATGCCATCTCTTAAAACATCGACTTCATCGGTAAACAAAATAAGGTTAGAAAAATTTAGATTTACGTTATGTTGCTGTATGAACCAGTTGAAGTATTGAAGTCTTGCTGGGTAATCATCATCCGGAGACATAGCGTGTACTTTTTGAGTATGGTACGGGTGAGGTAACTGTTCATTTAGAGTTTTATGTACAGGGTGGCCAACTAAGAATGCGAGGTACTGTATCTGGGAAACTATCCATCGTAGAGGCTTGCGGCAAAAAAAATTATTACTAAAACGGCCAAGAGAAAAACCTGGAAAATATTTTCAAGTTTCTGAAATGGCCGCTAGGGGGCGTAACTGCAATCTTGAATCTAAAAAAGTGATGTTTCTGTAAATTCCGCTATATTAACCCAATAAAAAAAATCCTGATCTTTAAAGTCGAGGATAATCTGAACCTTTTTCGTTTGACACTTTTTGCAGTATCTCTAAAAATAAAGTGATGGGGGGTATTCAAACGTTTCCGTAAATAACATCCTGTATCTTCGAAACGGCTAAGCCGATTTTAACAAACTTGAGCTCGTTAAAAGGAGCTATTCTTGGGCTACAAACATCATTATATTTGAAGTTTTGTAAGTTTCACATATCGCCGCTAGAGGGCTTTTTTCGACATTCCAACAGAAATGGTTAATTTTCTCAACAAAATAAAATGCATTGGTATGATTTTTTTTTCATGAAAAAGTAGCTAAATGATGCCTAAACTAGCTCGTTAAAAACCGCATCTCGATATCTTGTTTCTAACCCAAAATATCGGCAATAGAAAATTTTATACGAAAATCCCTTAAATTTTCATTTTATTGTAACTATATTTTTCTGGAATTCTCTATTATGTAAGTTGTGGCCCTAAAAAGGACCTATTTATAAAAGGAAGATTTTTAATGCCTCCGCAAATGCTCGAAATGCTGACCATCACGTTATATGCACAAAAAAGACAATAGAAGCAGGCCATGGAAACAAAACAAATACCTAATCAAAACATAAATAATCCAAATTGTCAATAGTTGTCAAAGTTTTGCGTTACTTTGAGTAATTTTTGTGTTTACAAAATGCATTTTACGAATGATGAAGCTGTTGATACGCTTGCGGTTTATTTTAAATGTCTTCAGAATGCCGCAGTAGCTGAAAGAGTTTACGCCGCTCGATATCCAAATCGGCGTCCTTGAGATGTGAGAGTTTTTCCCCGATTAGTGGCGAGTTTACGAGCCAATGGTTGTTTTCGGCCTAAGTTTCAACGGCAAAGAATTGGAAGAACACAAGAAAATATTAACTACGTACTGGGGTATATTGAAGGAAATCCTCATGGTGGCACAAGAGCATTATCCCTTGAGTTGGACATATCACGAAAAACGGTTCAAAATATTTTAAAGGACCATAGGTAAGTTCTAATGGCCATCAAAGTTAGGTATTCGTTTAAACTTTTTTTAATTACTTTTAGAATGCACCCATATCAAATCGTTTTGCATCAGGCCTTAAAAGGGGAAGATTTTGATCGGAGGTTGGACCATTGCCATTGGATGTTAGGTATGATACGCCAAAATAGAGAATTTGTATTTCAAATTCTTTGGACCGATGAAGCCACCTTTAGTAGTGACGGGAGAGTCAATCTACATAATATGCACTATTGGTCTGCAGAAAATTCGCATTGGTTGCGTGAAGTTTAGCACCAAGGACGTTGGAGTTTAAATGTGTGGTGTGGCATACTCGAAGGCAGAATTATTGGGCCATATTTTTTTGAGCAATCCCTAAATGGCAATGTCTTTCTTGACTTTTAGGCCAATCAATTACCGTTGTTGTTGGAAGATGTGCCTTTGGAAACAAGGCAAAACTTTTTTTTGCAGTTGGATGGTTGCCCAGCACATTTTGCCGTTAATGTGCGAGAGCATATTAATGCAGTATTTCAACAGCGGTGGATTGGAAGAGGAAGTCTGTTTCCATGGCCTCCGCGATCACCAGACCTAACTTGCCTGGATTTTTATTTATGGGGGCGGTTAAAGGACATCGTGTTTCAGACTCAACCTACGACCAGAGACGATTTGAAAAACCGGATTCGTAATGCAATACGTAACATACCGAGAGCCGAAATTGAAAGTGATAGTCAGCATTTCGAGCATTTGCGGGGGCATTAAAAATCTTCCTTTTATAAATCGGTCTTTTTTAGGGCCACAACTTACATAATAGAAAGAATTCCAGGAAAATATAGTTACAATAAAATGAAAATTTAAGGAATTTTCGTATAAAATTTTCTATTGCCGATATTTTGGGTTAGGAACAAGATATCAAGATGAGGTTTTCGCGAGCTAGTTTAGGCATCATTTAGCTACTTTTTCATAAAAAAGAAATCATACCAATGCATTTTATTTTGTTGAGAAAATTAACCATCTCTGTTGGAATGTCGAAAAAAGCCCTCTAGCGGCGATATGTGAAACTTACAAAACTTCAAATATAATGATGTTTGTAGCCCAATAATAGCTCCTTTTAACGAGCCCAAGTTTGTTCAAATCGCCTTAGCCGTTTCGAAGATACAGGATGTTATTTACGGAAACGTTTGAATACCCCCAACCACTTTATTTTTGGAGATACTGCAAAAAGTGTCAAACAAAAAAGGTTCAGATTATCCTCAACTTTAAAGATCAGGATTTTTTTATTAGGTTAATATAGCGGAATTTACAGAAACATCACTTTTTAGATTCATGATCGCAGTTACGCCCCCTAGCGGCCATTTCAGAAACTTAAAAATATTTTCCAGGTTTTTCTCTTGGCCGTTTTAGTAATACGTTTTTTGGCCGCAAGCCTCTACGATGGATAGTTTCCCAGATACAGTACCTCGCATTCTTAGTTGGCCACCTTGTACAACCCATTTTGTAACATTGTTTTGTGTCGCGATCCTTCTTATGCTGTTTGAAGAGTTGTCAGAAATATCTAGCAAAATTTGTTCCTCTACTTGAGGGTCTCGTGCTCTCCTGGGTCCCTCACCGTTACGTACCGGCAAAATTGACCCTGAATAAAAAATTTCAAAAACTAATTATTTAATTCTAATAATTACTTTCTAATCATCCTTCACCTGTTTCCCTTAGGCTGCAATCAACCCTTTCAAAGGTTTTTTTGACTTGGCAATGTTCGGGCTGAAAGTCTTTCAGAATAAACTCTTCTTGCCTTCGAAGAGTTGGACAGCGGTTCACCATAAATTCAATGCATATCAGCATATTCTGCGTAAGAATATTCTTTCACTTTTTTAAGTTATTTTTACTTGAAGGCGGTTTTGACAAGTTCCGTCAATAATAATTCATTGTGTAGGTATTAATAGTAACAACCTGATTTTTACCTATTTGTGTTTAGCAGTAGTATCTTTTAAGTGTTTCGCATAAAAACCGATTTTCCTCGAATACCGCCAGATTTATCGAAATAAATTAAGAGTGCCTTTTTTGAAGAAGAATGACCAGAGTATTTAAAAAGTCAGTTTTCAGCTCTGTGAAATGACACCGGTCAAAATTTTGGACCAACGAGTGTGGTGGCAAGTCCGTTCCTGACGATGTAAAACATCTATTGTACCACGATACACATAAACACGGTATGCTCTTGCGCATAGTATAGCTATCTCTCTCCCACAATAATGACGTCAGCTGGGTGATAAAATTCAACACTTGCCATATAAAAGCAATGGAGATTTAAGATATGTCGCTACTTTTGGGACATTTTTACTTAATTTAGCTAATATTTCTATTAAGTTGTTACTATATAATGGAGATTTAATAACTAGCTTATATATTTTTATTAAATATTTTATATTATTAAGACACATATTGGTTAAAAGAATTTTTTTTATGTAGGAATTGGTGACTGGTTGAATACCTATAATTTATTTATGTGTTTAAAGTGTTCTCACAAAATAATAAAAATATTGTTGATTTTTTATAAATGTTTATTCTTAATAATAATAATAATATAGGTATTTCAGAATAGGTACAGGGTGTTCACTTTTCGTTCTTTAACTTCTTTGTTTCGCAATTAAGAAAAAATTGTTAAATACAAAAGTTGTAGGATTTAATGTAAACTTTTTGCAAAATGGATTTTCGTAGATACAGGGTGTTGCATCAAAGCGTGACAGATCAAAGTTATATTTTTTAAAATGGAATACCCTGTATATTATTGCATTATTGGATTCTAGGGACAATTCTAAACCCAACTTTTGCTTCTTTGGCCTCTCTTCGGAGTTCATTGTTTTGATCGTCTAAAAGCTTAACTTTGTTTCTAAGCTCGTTTAATTCTATTTCCATTTCCCTTAAAATAAACAAATAAGTTGAAATTTTTTTTTTCTTAATAAATTATATTTAAAGCTGGATTTATAAACTCGAAAAGTTGGCGAGGTTGAGGTTCAGTCGGTGTTGGAAATAGGAGTTGAATTTAAACTAAAGGGAACACTCAGTTCCATTTATACACTCGCGTTCATATTCTTCATGTAAAGCTCATGTAAGGTTTGAAAACTTCCCGGGTAGTTCGAGATAACCAATTTTTATGCTCGGAGTTCGGAATATCTAACCTCACAAACTTGATCATAACTTTAACCTCACCAACTTTTCGAGTTTATAAATCCAGCTTAAAGCAGTTCATGTATGTTCAAGTTAAGTAAAAGTAACAATGCAAACTTACACATACGCCTTTGTCTTTGTAAAAACAGAAGTTGCTTTAGTGCTGACAGACGGATCCATGTTAAATCCGATGAGGTCTCCGGTTCAAGAGATGCTGTGTGTATAACAACACTTTCTGCCAAAATATTCTTAACTTCCTCTCGTCTCCTTTTTTGTGCAAATCATACCTTGCGTTCTTTACTTGGTCTTCTACGTTTTTTAAATAAATTTAATGTGGGAACTGCATCAGGTTTTAAATGTCTACTATTTATTTGTACATAGGTACCCCAAAAGTCGTTCTTTTAATGGTACTTCAAAACAAGTCTCTTCAAAATGTACAGAACATATGCGGGCTAAAACATAACAGCCTTGATAAGAAAATAAAGATAAGAGCGCGTTGAATAACTCTGTGCTACTAAGGCAGAACCCGATATGTCAAAATAGGTGATTTTTCAGAACACGCTTTTTAAAGTTTGCGAGATCTCCGAAATTAAGATTTTATATGCATTAACTTGGCAAATCCTTTAAGGTGTTTCACAACAAACACCTTCTTCCCTTTTGGCAAGTCACATCAAAATTTCCCTGAATAACAAAAATATTTAGATAAGTTGGACATACCGTGTTTTGCCTTCCTTAGTTTCACTGATAAAATTGACATATGTCGCTTGTTACGATTCCATATCGGTGTTTGCCTGCTTTATACCATCTTTCCTACTGGACTTATTGCAAAATTATTTTTTTCTATGTGTCATAGTAATTAGTTTCTTAACAGAAAAATACTTTAATATCTAAGGAGACAAACAACAAGACATAAAAAATTCTAGCCCATCATAACATTTCGTCAATAAAGGCATCGGACGCTTGCCCCGTTTGAATAGTCTCAAATCAAGTACTCGGAAGTTTTCATCATCAAGTAGTGAAGTTTTGAATTGGATAAGTCCAAAAATTTTCTCATACCTGATCCACTTTATTTCTAGCCAGTTTACCTTCCTACCCTCCGTGTCAATAGTCCTTCTAGTCATATGTTCCTGAACTAACTTTGAAAATGACAGTATTTTTTCTTGAGTCATTTCATGAACCTGAAATGGCTTTTTGCCTCTGACAGTTCGGACGAATTGGAACCAGTCTCTGGGCACCATGATCGGTATTTCAGTAGTTTTGTTGCCCTTTTAATGCGAGCATGGCGTCACATTCAAGGTGTGTGTGTCCTGGCAATAAAAACTTTTGATACACACAGTTAACATGGTTGCTCTTGCTGACAAAATATGGAAACATGCTGGCCATGTTAATGTTCCTATTTTGACCCCCACATGTATCTGAGTAGGTTACGATATGAGTTATACTTTCGGGCAGACTTTCAAATTTTTAAAACGCAGGAAGCAATCTCTTTAGACCCTCTTTTTCCAATTGCTTCATGCCACATATAGCAGTTAGTGGTGCATCCGTCTGTATTGCAGTCACGGATAGTCAAGTTGTATGTTGAAAGGAGGCGTTTATAAAAAGAAATGTTGGTCGTCAGTATCTAATACTAGCTGCAAGTCAAATACCAAGACCCTCATTGCCGGGTTCTCTTTTGCAAGGTTTTTACCTATATCTTTTAATTTATATCCTAAGTCTGCCATATCTTTGTGCTGGTTATGTTCGATGGTCAACTGGTTCTTTTCATTTGGATCAGTAGTTGGTTTGATTTTCATTACGAAAGAGTCACATGTCTTGCATGTATCGATATGTGGTGGTTTAAATGAGTAACCAATTGACTTAAAAATCTCTCGAAATAAGTCGTAGGAAGCAGCATTTGGATGATCTGCTTTGTATTCATTGTACAGCATTCTTATGTTTAGGTGACTCTGTAGATACTTTTTTCGCGTGTCCCTTTCTTCGCGAGTAATGACTTTTATACTTGGGATACTTCTCTATGTGGTCCAACATAGCTTTCCGTTCTTCAATTTTCTTGTTTTTGGGCTCATGCTTACCCCTTTGATCTTTGAGCGTAGCAACGGGTACAGGAGACTATTTCAATTTCTCCACCAAATAACCAACTTTAAACCTTGTAAGGCAATAAATTGGTTGAAATAAATTTATTTGTATACAGGGTCTTTGGTATGTATGCAAACGGTCGATTATTTCTTAAAGTAAAACAGTCAGCAAAAAATATTTTAGATAAAAGTTTTAGGGTTTTTTAAGGTGTATTAGAATTAAAAAAAAATAAGTATACAGGTTGAGTCAGAAAACCGTAGAGAAACAAAGTTACTTTTTTTTTAATGGAACACCCTATATTTTCGAATATTTTTGGATTTTGCATAAAATAACAATTATTTTTCAATACGTGCATTATAAGTCTAAACTTAATAGTTTCCGAGATATCGACTTTTGAAAAATTACATTTTTGAACTTTGACAGCTTCTAGCTTTCTAACGGTACCTTTTAGAATAAAACGGCTTACATGTCCCTATCTTACTTTTTTATTGTCTTCCCAAAAACATCAACTTCCGGTTAAACCGGATGTAAATCAAAAGCCGGAAATACAGTACTTCCGGTTTAACCGGAAGTTGATGTTTTTGGGAAGATCATAAAAAAGTAAGATAGGGACATGTAAGCCGTTTTACTCTAAAACGTACCGTTAGAAAGCTAGAAGCTGTCAAAGTTAAAAAATGTAATTTTTCAAAAGTCGATATCTCGGAAACTATTAGGTTTAGACTTATAATTAAAAAATAATTGTTATTTCCTGTTAAATCCAAAAATATTCGAAGATATAGGGTGTTCTATTTAAAAAAAGGTAACTTTGCTTCCCTACGGTTTTCTGACTCATCCTGTATACTTTTTTTTTTTTTAATTCTAATACACCCTAAAAAACCCTAAAACTTTTATCTAAAATATTTTTTGATACTTTAAGAAATAATCGACCGTTTCCATACATACCAACGACCCTGTATATATATTTTATTTAAAAGAAGATAAAACTGTGGCATAGTCCGAGATGTGACATATATCGGGATTTACAATTGCTTGGCTGGTGCACGACGTCGCCAAGACCCGATATGTCTAACATATTGGGTTCTGCCAGCGCCCAATTGCCATGTTTGGAACATATCGGGATTCTATTTGATGAAACCACATTGTATAGGAACTGCAGAACCATATCGGGTTTTACCATCATATCCTTCTCCACTGCCTGTACATATTGGCATTAAAAACGAAAAATAGCATTTTTTTGACATATCGGGTTTTGCCTTAGTACCACAGAACTATAGTTACTTAATACATAAAAATATCTTTAAAAAAATCAAAATTAACTTACCATTCTTCGCATTAATTTTGTCCTCGCATGTACAGGCAATAATCCACTGTTTTGATAAATTAGCGATCTCTTGGAAATCGAAAGAACTTTATAGTGCTCCCCTTAAGTCTTTCGAGTATGGTTATTTTATTACAATGTACCACAGCACAATTCGGCATTTTAGCCGTTAATCACAAATTTAGGCAACTTAAAAGCACTTTCACGTTTACGTAAATAATGCTTATATCAATATATTATTATAAAATACGTTTCATTAAGCAAATAACAATAAAATTCCACAAATACTTCGAAACGACAGATATTTTACATATCAACAAATGCACAACCTGACAGAAATGTCACCCACATGACGTCATGCGCAGAAATTTCGTATTTTCGTCTGTCTAAAGATCATACCGTGTAACTTATGTGTATCGTGTATTGTACTATGGTTCTATGACTCTTTATGGCCTCCACAAAATATTGAAATTTAATTAAATTAAACAGGTCGGTTCAAAAGTTAGAGCCAAAAAATCAAATCGCTGGGTACCCCTTTGGGGCTCTGTATCTTCGTTAATAGGCGCTTTAGAAATTTTTTTTCTATGACAAATTAGGGTTATTTAGACCTCCTCTGTATGCTCTTAAGAAATTAGAAGTATTACAAAATTATTTAAATTTTTATCAGATCAATCTTTTATTTAATAAAGAAATAATTATGATTTCTATCGTGGAATATCTTAAATCTGGCAATATGTCAACGCGACGAGTTTAAGGCAGTGGACCATAAGAAGTAATTTAATCGACACAGGTTTCACATAACCAAAAAATATTTGGCGTGCTCTGTACCTGAGAAGCGTCTGGCTTCTAGACGTGTGCTGATTGTTCGTCATTAGCGTAGCATTGTAAGTGTGAGTTTTAAAATAAACGTGTACACGCGTTACGTATTGTAATTATTTTCATGGTTATAAATTTAAAGACGTCTGAAGCGAGCTGTTACGTTTAGTTTATTTTATTTTTATATAAATTTGTATTTGAAGCGTTTTTCCCAAAAACAGCCCATGTCATAAATTCAGGTTTTATTTAAAAATGCCTTCACGGGATGGCGCCACCGGTAGTGCATTTATTTCTATTAAAATATTCCACAAAAACGGCCTATGTATCAAATAAACGAAGGTTAAAGATTTGCCGATTCCGCAAAAAGAGCCCATGTCTGTCGCCTTTCCGTCAAGAATATCCCATGTCAGTGACAAAGGTTGTTTTTGCTAGAAATCGCAGAGGTAAGTTTTATTGCTGCATATGCATTTTTTAGTTGATGTTTACATCTCGCGGAAGGTAGATGTGCAGTTTTTGTTTGTAAAATGAGTGATACGGGAGTGCCTGTTGTACCAAGTAAACGTGCTAGAAAATTAAAAAAAAAAGTTGTTATTAAGAATAAAAAGGTGCGTGGTGAAGCGCACATTAACCACAAGGGAAAAGCCGTTGAAGCAAAGAAACTTGGACCAGATTGCAGGTAACTAATCTAAACTTATATTGACCTAATAGTTATTTATGTACCAAGGATATTAAGTAGATGTTTATGTTCGAGGGAGACGATCTTAAAACCCCAAGGGCCTCCGGCCCGAGGGTTTGTTCAATATATGTTTTAAATAATGTTACTGCATAGCGGGAAATAAAATACTTTCTTTCTATTACAGATGCAAGAGATACAAGTGCTTCAGTGTCATCATGGAACCTGAAAGGAACGAAATACTTAAGCAGTTCTACTTACTTCCATCTAAAAATCTGCAGGATAGCCATCTAGCAGGATTAATTAAAATATTGCCCGTAAAGCAGCGCAGGTCCCGGAAAGCAGGTGAACGTCATAGCCAAGATGATTCCACAGAAGATGAACAGGACACAAAGTTTTTCCATTCTGTGTCATTTTTCTACCACATCCGCTCAAAATCACCAAATTCTAATAGTTTATCCGATGTAAAGGTATGTAGAGATGCTTTTTTAAGCCTTCACGGAATTTCCCGAGCAAGACTAAGACGCATTCAAGACTCCCTATCTGAAACTAGGTCTGCACCATTAGACAAAAGAGGCAGCCACCAAAATAGACCTACCAAGATTCCGATAGAGGTTGAACATCTGATTCAGGAGTGTTGGAATAATAATTAATCCAGGTATACTTTATGTGCCACCTTGACACCTGACACAAAGGTATTACATTTTTATATTGTAGTTGGCTAGTTGTAACAAAAAGTCGTAGTTATTATGAATTGTATCCATGTGCTCAGTTTTTATAATTTCTCCTAGTTTAATATTACTATTTTTAAATAAATGCCCGAAATAGAGAAGAAGTATTTATTTAACCAATAGGTTATGGGCCCAGGCATCGTGGTAAAAATTGATGTTGAAAAGTAACATATTTGTTAGTGGTCGACGTTCTGGTTTGACGCTTTTAACCAAGTGAATAGGAATACCCAAAATGGCTGAAGCAAGTGGAATTCAGGTGAATTTTGAGAAGCTGAATGGCCGGGAAAACTATAATAATTGGAAGTTTGGTATGAAGATGACCCTAATCCATGAAAATTTATGGAAATGTATAAAAGGATATGCTGGTGATGATAAGTCTACAGAAGCAGAGAAGGAACGGTGGAACCAAAAGGCATTAGCAAAGATTTGTCTAATGGTACAGCCTTGTGCATATTCACATGTACGATCTGCGAAAAATGCAAAAGAGGCATGGGAAAGTCTAGAAAAGGCATACGAAGACAAAGGTTTGTCAAGAAGGTTAAATCTTATAAAGTCACTTGTAAGATTACGACTTAAGAATTTTAACACAATGGAAGCCTATGTTAATGAAGGAATGTGTCTAGCTCAGAAATTAGCAGATATGGGGCAGCCTATGGACGATGAATTTTTAGGTGTTATTCTCTTGAGTGGACTGACATCTGATTATGATCCCATGATAATGGCACTAGAAGGATCTGGTACTAAAATTACCAGTGATTTTGTCAAGGCAAAGCTATTGCAAGATGATAAATATGGCAAAGAAAACCAAAATGGGCAAGAATCAGCTTTGTTGTTGAAGAAAAAGACATTCACGAAGAAAAACGTAAAATGTTTTAAGTGCGGATTAATGGGGCACTATAAATCACAGTGCAAAAAGGGTGATAATTATGAAGCAAATCAGGAAAAGCGTCACTACAATGGTAGATATAAAAAAGCAATGAAAGAAGAAGCTCTTCAAATAGTGATAGAACCCAATATATCAAAAACAAATAGCTGGTTTATAGACTCTGGTGCAACATCACACATGACATTTCAAGAGGAAATGGTGCAGATTGACAAAAAAAAGGTCCAAACAGATATAGTTGTGGCCAATAATCAGTCAATAGCAAGTTTAGGTGTTGGCAATGCAACTGTCAATACAAAAAGTGGTGTTAAGACCATTTCAGAAGTATTTTATGTTCCAGAACTCAGAGCAAATTTACTTTCAGTAAGTAAAATGGTAGAGAAAGGGCGTGCCGTAGTATTTAGCTCAGAAGGATGCACTGTTTATGACTCAGAAGATTTTCAAGTAGAAGGTAGAGTCATAGTAACTGGTTCAAATAAGAATGGCCTGTACGAGCTTGACTTAGCTCGAGAACAGACATACATTTCTAGAGAGAATTCCGAAGAGTTATGGCACAAGAGACTTGGTCATTTAAACAGAGTTAGTATGAAACTTTTACATAAAGGAATGGCTATAGGTGTCAATTACAAGGAAGAACGAGGTGAACAGTGTAGTACGTGTTTATTAGGTAAACAGTGTAGACAACCCTTTCCAAAGACAGGAGCAAAACGAGCCAAAGAGATGCTAGAGTTGGTTCATACAGATCTTTGTGGACCAATGCCAGAGGCGTCATGGAGTGGCGCAAGATATATATTCACACTCATAGATGATTATACTCGAAAGATTTTCATATACTTCTTAAAGTCAAAATCAGAAGTGTGTGAGGTCTTTAAAGAATTTCAAGTGATGGTAGAGAACCAGACGGATAAAAAGATCAAAAAGCTTCGTAGTGACAATGGAACAGAATATGTGAATGCTGGTTTTGAAAAATACTTAAAATCAAAAGGAATTCAGCATCAAATGACAGTCAGATATACTCCTGAGCAGAATGGGGTGGCTGAGAGAACAAATAGAACAATTGTAGAAAAGACCAGATGTCTAATGCAAGAATCTAAAGTAGATGAGAAAATGTGGGCCGAAGCAGCTAATACTGCAGTATATTTAAAGAATCGGTCACCACATAAGGCAGTCAAGGGTATTACACCGGAAGAAAAATGGACAGGTGAAAAGATAAACCTAGAGAATCTTAGGGTGTTTGGTTGCATAGCTCATGCACATATTCCAGACCAATTGAGGAAGAAATTTGATTCAAAAAGTAAGGTTTTTGTTTTTGTTGGATATTGTGAACTGACAAAAGGATATAGATTATTTGACCCTGAAAAACCTGGTCGAATCGTCAAATCACGTGATGTGGTATTTTTTGAACATCAGTTTATGATAGACAAGAATAAAATTATCTTACCAGTCGAGAAGAAGTCTATTCCAGAAACAATGTTACCCATTGACGAGCCGATTTCAGAAGTAATGTTACCCATTAATGAGCCTATTCCAGAGGTCATACTACCTATTGATGAGCCTATCCAAGATGAAAATTTTGTAGATGAAACTGATGAATTTATACCAAGACGATCTCAACGAGAAAGAAAGGAAAAAGTGTTCTCTGATCATGTAGTATATCAAGTTTCACATACATTGGGTGTTCCATATTCAGTTAGAGAAGCCTTGGAGAGTACCAAGAAGGATAAATGGAGGCAAGCTATGGAGGAGGAATACCAGTCCATGATGGAAAATAAAGCTTGGACATTAGTGGACAAACCACCAGAAAATAAAAAAATAGTGCAGTGCAAGTGGGTGTTTAACGTCAAAAGCGGTGCTAATGATGAATTGCGTTATAAAGCCAGATTGGTAGCTAAGGGTTTTACGCAGCAATATGGTGAAGATTACACTGAAACTTTTGCGCCAGTAGTTAGAAACTCTACGGTAAGGTTATTATTTGCATTGTCTGTAAATTTAGATTTAAAAATTGATCATGTTGATGTCTCAACAGCTTTTCTAAACAGTGATTTAGAAGAAGAGATTTTCATGGCCCAACCAGAAGGTTTTATTCAAAATAATGATAAACATAAAGTTTGTTTCCTTAATAAAGCAATTTACGGGTTAAAACAGTCTTCCAGAATGTGGAACAAGACTGTGGACCGAGCCTTAACTGGTTTGGGGTATGAAAAATCAAGTTATGAATCTTGTGTTTATTTTAAAAAAATAGAAAAGAGTTTAGTAATAATTGCCTTATACGTAGACGATTTTCTTATTTTTTCAAATAATGACCAGGAAAGAATTAAGCTAAAGGTAGCCTTGGCAGATAACTTTAAAATTAAAGATTTGGGAGAACCCAAGAAATGTTTAGGGTTAAACATAGAAAAAGGTGAAGACGAGTTAAAAATTAATCAAAAGCACTATATTTTAAAATTATTGAATAAATTTGGTATGTCAGAAGCAAAAATTTCATTAACTCCTCTCGAACCTAACCTTAAGTTAGAAAAGGGCTTAAAATGTGATGAAAGTATACCATATCGTTGCTTAATTGGGTCTTTAATGTTTTTGGCTGTAAATTCAAGACCAGATATCGCATTTTCAGTCAGTTATCTTAGTCAGTTCAATAATTGCTATACAAATGTTCATTTTCAGCATGCAAAGAGAATTTTGAGATATTTAAAGGGTACTATTGATAAAAAATTAGTTTTTATGAAAAATAGTACTGATATCTGTGCGTTTACTGATGCTGATTGGGGCAATGATATTAACGATGGTAAGTCATATACTGGATATTTTTTTAAATATGCAGGGGGTGCTATTTCATGGGAAGCAAAGAAACAACACTCAGTTAGTCTTTCTAGTACAGAGGCAGAGTATGTTGCCATTTCTCAGGCATCAAAAGAAGCTGTTTTCATTAAAGGTTTTTTGGAAGAATTGTTAAATATTAATAATCCAATTTTAATTTATAATGATAACCAAAGTGCACAGAAGTTAGTATCAAATCCCGTATTTCATAATAGAACAAAACATATAAATATTAAATATCATTTCATTAGGGAATTAGTTGAAAAAGGGCTAGTAAAGCTTGATTATATGCCTACTAATGAAATGATCGCTGACATTTTTACAAAAGGTTTAACCAATACTAAGCATAAATTGTTTGTCTTAGGTTTGGGCCTAATGTGAATGTGAGTATCACTGGATTAAGGGAAAGTGTTGGAATAATAATTAATCCAGGTATACTTTATGTGCCACCTTGACACCTGACACAAAGGTATTACATTTTTATATTGTAGTTGGCTAGTTGTAACAAAAAGTCGTAGTTATTATGAATTGTATCCATGTGCTCAGTTTTTATAATTTCTCCTAGTTTAATATTACTATTTTTAAATAAATGCCCGAAATAGAGAAGAAGTATTTATTTAACCAATAAGGAGCACATTAAGTCTTTTCCAGCTAGACAATCCCATTATTCCCTAAGAAAAAATCCTCACAAATATTATCTGCCTGAAACGCTCACAGTAAAACGAATGTATCGTCTTTTCCTGGAAAAATATAAGCTGCACCTATCATACAAGGTTTACTGGAGGCTTTTTACAACCAAATTTAACATTAAATTTGGTCTGCCAAGAACGGACACCTGCACATTTTGTGATACCATCCGACAAAAGTTAGAAGCCAATCAAGATGAAGACACAGGAAATAATCTACGAGGGGAACAAGAACTCCACCTTCGTAAAGCTGAAGCGTTTTATGCTTTGAAACGAAAGTGGAAACAAGATGCAAGAGAAAACAAGGCTACTGTCATCAGCTTTGATTATATGCAGAACTTGCCGTTACCCCATATAAGAACAAACACCGTTTTTTATGCCAGACAGTTGTGGTACTTTGTGTTTGGTGTACACGATTTATCAGACGATTCGGCGTCAATGTACGTATATGACGAAAGTAAGGGGAAAAAGGGTCAGAACGACGTTACTTCTCACCTGTTTCACTTTCTGCGAAATCTAGAAAATAATGTTACCGAAACTTTAATTTTCTTCAGCGACGGATGTGCAGGGCAGAATAAGAACTACACAATGGTACGCTTCCTATACTTCCTTGTCCATGTACTAAAAATGTTTAAAACTATCATACATATATTTCCTATAAGGGGTCATTCGTTTTTACAAAATGACCAGGATTTCTCCATTATTAGTAAAATAAAAGAAAAGTCTACAGTTGAACTTCCTGGAGAATGGGACGATATCATTAAAAACTGTCGCTCCAAGCCATCGCCTTTTAAAGTGGTCAATGTAAATCAATCAAACCTTCACAATATAGAGAAAACAGTTGCACCTTATTTTCTTAGAGTGCCTAAACCACCACTTAAACTAAAAACCATTAGGATGTACAAGGTTTCTAAACAAGATCCTGGATTTATATTCACAAGAGATTCATATTCTGGTTTCTGGAGCAAATCGATGGTGAGAAACAAGTCTAAACTTCCAAAGGAACTTGTTTTAACACCACTATATCCGGGCACCCTTGAAGTAAACCCCCTTAAAGTGAAAAGTCTGTTAGATTTATGTCCAACTTTAACAAAAATGGAGAATAGAACATTTTATGAATCATTTGCTTCTAACAAAAAAAAAAAAAATTCTGCCCCTGAAGCCGACTTGGACTCTGAGGATAATAGTAGTGGATGTGAAAGCACTTAATATGTACTTTTAAAACGTTTATATTTTCAGCATTTTTTAAGAGTGTATCTAAATAAATATATAAATCAAATAACTCTGCAGAGTTTTGTTGTTTTATTGCAAAAACAGCCCATGTCAAACAAACTTCTATTTTTACCTCCAAACCTAAAATACTTAAAATTTAAAAATTATACTCAAAACTACCAATTTTTTTTTCAAATGTTACCAATGCTTATGATTTAGAAAATTTCAAGCTATCTTTTACATATTTAGTTATTTCGTTTTTCTCAAAAACATTTTTTTTTGACATGGGCTATTTTTGGGAAAAACGCTTCATTTTCTATTAATAAAGCCTAAATTTGTAATAAAAGAGTCATATTCAGAAAAGTTGTACGCACGTCTATGACACGCTGCTTAAAACTTCATGGCTTTTATTTCCCCTTTCTCTTCTTACGTTGTAATGCTAGCCTCGTGCGGTGGACTATACCCGAGAAAAGGAAACAACGAAAAGCGACAAAATCCCGAGTTTAGCATTGATTAAATGAGGACCAAATTATATGTCCTTCACCTTGAAATTTTGACAGTTGGCCGGGTTATTACACTAAAAGTAGCACTAAAGCGATGAAGTAAATGCTTACACTGAAATAAAAAATGTGGGTACCTAGTAAGAATTACATTTGCACTGCTTTAGGATTGTTGATTAAAAATGTAAGGAAAGATAACAAAATTGCTGTTTAATATTTAAAAAGAAATAAAGGGATACATAAGAGAATACTGTTTTTCTACTTCTATATTAGCAAGAACCTACTTACGCACTGTCTGAAACACATAAGATATTCATGAAAAAGGTACTTAAGTACGTAACTGCTCTTACGAACAGCTTCTAACAATATAGTGTGTGTAACTAGAGTTTTACGGATAAAGAAGACAGTGCGTAAGTAGATTCTTACTAATATAGAAGTGGAAAAACAGTATTCTCTTATGTATCCCTTTATTTCTTTTCAAATAATAAACAGCAATTTTGTTATCTTTCCTTACATTTTTATTCAATAATCCTAAAGCAGTGCAAATGTACTTACTGTTCAGGATCCTTTGGAAATGCAAACATGCTTATTCATTGACCTTCTTTTGAGTGACACCCTCGAAACGCACAGGTATTACCAGGCATAGTTTTACAATAGCACAGCACTCACAAAAACAAACAGTTAAACAATACACTTCTTGCAACAAAAATGACAACTAAACTCGATAACGATAAATCATCGACTAACGGCGAAAACACGACCGGCTTAAACATATGACAGTTGGCCGGGTTACCCCCCACTCCAATGATTTCGCCAAATATCATTTTGTCACTTCTCGTTGTTTGCTTTTCTCGGGCTATACATTGTGTCTATAATACGGCAGAGAAAAAAATCATGGCGCAACTGAGGGTGTATAATATTTGCAGAATTATACCGTTGACTCTTAATCTACTCTAATCTACCTGATTAAATCCTATTGTATACGCCTCAACCTCTTCAAAGCTGAATAAATGGGATCAGGGTCGGCTTGAAAATGTACCTACACCACATGATTTATTTTTATAATTTAAAATAAATAGACAGGTATTTTTAGTTTTAGGTACCTATAATAAATGTAAAATAATGATAACAATTAATGATAATTGAAAATAATATAATTTCAAAGTATAACTATTAGGATAACAAGTACAATAAAAATTAATTAAATTCTTAAAAACTATTGACAATTTATTCAAAATTTAACTCTGTATCACTATCACTATCTTCATCTAAGCCTAAACTTATAATTAAGGGTTGAACATTTGTAATCATACAATTGTAAGAATTTTCCACCTTAAGTGCATGCTGTACACAGTTTTTCCAGCTGTCTGCAGACATTTTTCTTACTTCGTTTTTAATTAATTCTACTACAGATGCATTTAATGTAGGAGAAATATTATTTCTCCTAATATTGGATTTTAATTGGTGCCATATTAGCTCAATAGGATTGAATATACAATAGTATGGAGGAAGACGCAACACTGTATGTCCATTTTATGCTGCAAGTTTGTCACACTCGTATTCCTTATTTATTTTAAAAGCTTTTAATACTTCTAGCAGTTGTCGTTTTTTGTAAATTTCTTCAAAATATAAATCATTTTCAATCATAAAATTTTGAATTTCTGCTTTTGTATTATTATAATTGGGAATGATTTTTGCTTGCCGACTGATAACTAGCATTGTCCATTACAATGACGCTATTTTTAGGTATATTTTTAAGGAGTTTATGTTTAAACCAATCTTCAAAAAGTTGTGCGTCGGTATCTTGATGGTAATCTAAAGAAGAATCTGCTATGTTTTTAGCTGAAAGCAACAGACAATTTGGAACAAACCCGTTCTCTGAACCAGCATATAATATTGTGATTCTTTTGCCTTTATTTGATGGTGCCTTGGTTTGACAATTTTTGGAAGAATCATCCCAACCTTTTCTTGGAGTGTCATGGGTATCGAACCATGTTTCGTCAAGGTAAATAATTGGACGATTTTTTTCTCTAAATTGTTTAACAGCTGTTAAATATTAGTCTCCATTCCCGTAAACGTTGAGATTCCATTAATGTTTGTCTTTTATTAATGCTTCGGTATTTAAAACCCATTTTATGCAATATTTTCCTAAGACTTGAAAGGCTACAAGAGATATTTGTTTCGTCTTTAATCAGCCGCTCTTTGAGGGAAATCAAAGTGGGTAAAGTTTGTGCCTCATACATTTGGTAAATCTTTCTTCTTAATAAATCCATGTCATTTTCGTCAATGCTTCTAAATGTGCCAAATCACTCGATTTTTTTCTAGGATTAACAGGTTTAAGTACTATGTCTCTTACCGAAGATAAAGGAGTTTTTGTCAAAGTAGACGTCTCTGCTAAAGCATCCATCGAATTAAAATTTCTACTCAACAAGAGATTGATACACATTTTTAATTATTAGTTTGGCATCGGTAGATAAATGCTTTCTTTTAAAAATGACACTTGAAGATGCCCTCCTATCAGCACAATTCCAAGGACGCCACATTCTACCACTAATAAGCCCAAATAAAAATTACTCGCCGGAAAACCACTAAAGACTAAAATTAATAAAAATCAGTTTGTATTTATATTTTTATATATGCATCAGGCATAGGTATAAATTGAATTTGTACCAGGTCCGGCTCTACTCGAAAGGTTTTAAAATTTGGGATTTTCTTATTTATTTTATGGTCAAGGGGATAATGAGGGTTTTATTGCAGTCTAAAGATCAACGATATAATTCTACAAATACTATAATGGCATAGCATAAAGAGACCAGTAGGCGTACTCAGCGTAAAAATGTTAGTGTGTCGACAGCATCCTAAAGCCATTTTCTCCGGACGCAAAGCGGCAGTCTCGCTTAACGGATTGTTGTGCGCTCACGCGTGTGTATGCACCCAGAAATTTGATCAGAGTGGACGAAAACCTTACTTATTAACTTCACAGGATTTTTTATCGAGTGCGCCTGCTGGGCTCTTTATGCTGTGGTAATGGTTTGCAGAATTCCACCTCAGTTATAAAGCCTCTATATAAAAATTGCTGGTTGTTTTTAATGCGTTATTTTTTAGGTTCACACTGGAGAAAAGCCCCATAAGTGCCATGTTTGCAACAAGTCGTTTGCCCACGCAGGATCATTAGTTTCGCACAGTTTAGTTCATTCTGGCTACAAACCGTACAACTGCCCTTTATGTTCTAAATCATTTACACAACTTTCTCATCTTAAAGTGCATAGAAGAACTCATAGTGGTGAAAGGTAAATTGGTCTTAATAGGATAGTTCTATCCCTGCTTCCCTATTGCTTTTTGTGACCTGAAAAGTACACAAGCCGACAAATTTAAGTATACAAACTAACTTTTGGTAATTATTCGGATTAGAACATACAGCGAATTTTTCTCTCATTTTTTTTTATAAGCTAACTTGAGGTCGCTGATCACGAATCCGAAGTTTTTTTTTTGTCTCTCTCAACTACTTCTTGAGAAAAAAAATATATACTTACAGGTTATGTGTCTTTATGCGTTTATTTCCTTGATTTTGTTGTTTTCTGTTAAACTTGCACTACACTGTCTCTCCACAAAATAATAACAACATTTTATCCAAAACATAACGATACAACTGCAATTTTAAATAAAATCTAAACAATTGCAATGGAATTAACAAATCACAAAATCGGACGTGTGACAAATCATAAAAAAGCGGTATTGCCATTGTTTTTTGTTTTACTGAAATATAGATTCCAACTACAGCTTGTCCAACTAAGTCGACTTCATTTTTCAAGATCCATTAGTAATTATAATCCTACTGTTCTTCTACACTCGCCCAAATATGGGTTAAAGTGCGCTGGCCAGTTTTTAATTCGCATTTTTGCTTAAAAATTTGTGATTCGACATTCGACCTTTACAAGTTTTCACGTTTTTCGGCATTTTTAGGGATTTTTTTTGTAACAGGGTTCGTTTATTTTAAAAAAATAATGTATATTCGGGCGGCGGAACTTTCGGCCCCATATTGGGTAAGGTACCTGCTAGAAATTTTAGGTCAAGTAATCTTGCAAGAAATTTCGGCCCCAAACATTGCAGGTAATGCGAATTGAACCAAAAAGGTGGATTAGATGCCGTGTTAGCGCTGTTTAACCAATATAAGTCTATAAAAGGGGCAAACAATTAATAATAATATTCCCCGGTGAACTTGAAAAAGGCGAATTGGAACCAAAAAGGTGGATTAGATGCCGTGTTAGCGCTGTTTAACCAATATAAGTCTATAAAAGGGGCAAACAATTAATAATAATATTCCCCGGTGAACTTGAAAAAGGCGAATTGGAACCAAAAAGGTGGATTAGATGCCGTGTTAGCGCTGTTTAACCAATATAAGTCTATAAAACCGCATTAGCCGAGTTGCAGGTCAGAAATTGAGTTAGTTCAGGTTAGTTGCATTTTCATTTTATAAATGATTCAAAACACAAAAGATCATAAAAAAATTAAAATGTTATAACGTTAGACCATTGGGGCCGAAAATGCCTGTAATAAAAACATGACCCTTCCATCCCGGGGCCGAAAGTTCCTGTCAAAATCGGGCTGCTACCTGGCCGGGGCCGAAATTTCCTACTCCCGTATATTCAGCCCTATGATCAAATACACAAGTTGACTCTAGATGCTAACTGTAGTCTATCTTTAAATGATGCGAAGTAATAAATCAATCAAAACCGTCTTCTCCATGGGCGTGCAAGGTTTTTCGGTATGTATACATTTAAATAGGCCTGAATTTTAAAATTTGTGCAGAATTAGTACAAGTATCGACATTAAATTCAAGTTTTGTCTTTAAACATATATTACATATTATTATACAGTGACCGGCAGAAAGTGCGGACCAGAGGGGATTTTTTTTTATTTCAAAACTTACCAAATTTTTTTGACGGTGGAAATGTTCTGCATGTTCTCAAACAAAAGAGAGCATAAACAAAACTAGTAAGTATTGCGTCGTATACGAGGGAGAGGTGAAAACATTAAATTCACTCAAGAATAAAGTGCCCTTGTTTTTCACCGTAGAAAATTTTTTTATTAGGAAATGTTGTTTGCACTTAAAGGTTATCCATAAATACCAAATTTCAGCTCGGAAGCACAAAAAAAAAACGTTTTTACTTTTTTTTTACGTCCCCTCGTATAACGAATCGATAGAAGCTATGCAACCTATAAATTCAGTTTTTTAACAGATCGTGGGCAATTAGGCACATAACTTACTTAAATTTGTTTAAATACGCGAAAACTGGACGTTTAATAAAATAAGGTAAAAAATAATCTCATTTTTCTGGTGCACACCGTACATTATTCTATGGATAAGCGAAATAACTTTACGTAAAACAAATGAGGGTTTACTTCATACATTTAACAATATTTTGCCGTCCTAAATTTTTCAAAAACTCTTAAACCCATTGGTTCATGAATTAAAGTTCAAACCCTTACATAATAAAATTCGTTTTCATTGAAATCTAGTTGCCATGAAAAAATATTTAGGATTCAAGCGGACGTTAAGCGTCAGTTGTTGTTTTAGTTGTAAAAAATGGCAGAACCAAAATTGTCTTTACAAGAAAAAATTGAAGTCGTTTTAATTTTTGGGGAAAATCACCATTCTTCTCGCGAAATGGCAGATATTTTTAATCGGAGACATTCCCATTGAAATATAATTCATTTAACCGTTTTAAGAATTGTCACTAAATTTAAACAAACAAGATCAGTCAAAAATAAATTCAAACAGCCGCACAAGAAAAACCTAACTAATGAAGACACAAGTTTAAATGTGTTGCTGTCTGCAGCCGTAGCTCCAACGATGCCATTGTCTCAGAGACATGATGTAAGTGTCTCTGAAAGGTCAATACGAAGGATTTTTAAAAAACATAATTACAGAGCCTATAAGCCAAAATTTGTACATGCCTTTCAGGCACGGGATTTTGATGCTCGCCTCGACTTCTGTTTTTGGTTTCAAGGTATGATAGAAGATAACCCGTACTTTGGTAGGCATGTTTTCTTTACCGACGCAGCAACTTTTTCTAGTAACGGTACAGTAAGTTCACAAAATTGCCGCTGGTGGTCAAACGAGAACCCCCACTTTGTGATCGAATGTAGGAATCAATATTCGTTCAAGACGAATGTTTGGTGCGGGATAATAGACAATCGTATTTTAGGACCACTTTTTTTCCGTGGAAATCTAAGTGCTGCAATGTACTTGGACTTTTTGCAAGCCGTTGTAAGTGATTTCATTGAGAATCTGCCACTAAATGTCCGTCAGGAATTTTATTTTCAACGAGACGGCGCGTCAATCCATAGTACTATTGCAGTAAGGGAATGGTTGCTTTTTTGAAACCCTTGGCCCGCAAGATCGCCCGATATCACACCAATGGACTTCTTTTTTGGGGTTACCTTAAAAATAAAGTTTTCAACCATTTCAAAATCAAGATCACTTAGAAGTCATCAGGCAATGCGTTAGACAAATTAATTCTACGAAATGTTACAAGGGAGCTTATTCATAGAAACATAAAGTGTACCGAAAACGGCGGAGGGCATGTAGAACGTTAAACTACTGTTTTCTTTTATGCTATTTTTACTTGTTCACTAACCTGAATTTATAGGTTGCATAGCTTCTATCGATTCGTTATACGAGGGGACGTACAAAAAAAAGTAAAAACATTTTTTTTGTGCTACCGAGCTAAAATTTGGTATTTATGGATAACTTTTAATTGCAAACAACATTTCTTAATAAAAAAATTTTCTACGGTGAAAAATAGGGGCACTTTATTCTTGAGTCAATTTAACGTTTTTACCTCTCCCTCGTATACGACGCCATATTTACTAGTTTTGTTTATGCTCTTTTTTGTTTAAGAACATGCAGAACATTTACACCGTCAAAAAAAATTGGTAAGTTTTGAAATAAAAAAAAACTCCCTTTTGTGCGTACTTTCTGCCGGTCACTGTACAGATACCTGGAATTTTAGAAAGCAATTTTATCAAAACTAATTAGAGTCTAGGTACTTATTCCGTTTCTGCTCTAATAATTTTATTCCTTTATTTTTGTACCTAATCCTGGTTACCTGTTTGCTCTATATGGTTATTATGCCTTTATGGGTGCCTCTATTGGAATAATACACCTATTTATATCTATACATACCTGCCTTGGGTGTTTATTTCCTAGTGAAACTAGTCAAAGTGTGAAGCGTCGGTGTTTTTTTAATTAAATATGGAACATTTTCAATAATTGCCTAAACGCCCTAGAGTCTTTGAACAAGATAACTGTTGATATCTCGGTACCCATATAATATAGTGTATGCTTTTTTTAGGCCTTATACCTGCTCGTTTTGTGGAAAAACGTTTGCCTTAAAATCAAATCTGACTGTACACGTTCGAACCCATACTGGTGAGACTCCCTACCTGTGCAATGTGTGTCAAAAGGGATTTTACGATTCCAGTAGCATGAAAAAGCATCGATTAGGTCATTTTAATGGACTGGAAAATTCGATAAAAAATGAAACAGAAAATAATGAAGAAAACGTTGTCAATCAGGAAGTTAGATCTGATGAATGTTAGGGTAAAATTGCCAAAACTGAATGTTAAATAATTTTTTAATTTAATTGTTATGGTTAGTGCAGAAACTGATTATGTAGATAAGCAAAAATACCGAATATCAAAAACAAACTGTTAAGCAAGAACTTGTTGCTCAATTACTGAAAATCGATAACCTCAATAATAATTGTCAATGGATCAATTATTCAAAAATAGCTTTAATATCACAAAAGAATATTCTAAATTTCATTCATTAATTGAAAACTATACTGTTGAGAAAATGTTTGCTGTAGCTAATAATTAAATTACAGTTGTATTTATTGAAAATGGGTGCAAGTTTTAGGACCATTTTTTTGCCATATTTGCGTGAATCAGTCATCAATTCTGATTGATTATTGTTTTGTTTTTACTTATTAAGGTTATTGCAGTAACATGACGAGCAAAGCATTGGCGTCGCTAAATAAAAACGTGTAGTAAAATGTTATTTTTAGTGTATAAAAATATTTCTGATAACGTTAAGGGTTTTTACCCCCAGTAAAACTCGAAAATACCCCAATTGATTATTTATTCAATATCGTCGTCTTACAAAAGCCATGACGCGCTTGACCAACTTATTAAGACTGTCCTGCGCTTCTCGCGCTTTTCCGCCTCGCCCATCCTGTCTGAGCATGTGCGGCGTTTCTGTTACGTACGTGGAGCTACGGCGGGGAAAGACCGCTAACACGGCTATCCTGCAATCGGAGCGTCCTCGCACCGGATCTTTATCTGGAAATCCAAAAAAAAAATACAAGCAACAATGTTTTTTTTTTGGTTTCCCTCTTTTCCGCTTTTGTTCTATTTTTTTTTGTTTTTTTTTCTAACACAATAGTACTTTAATTATTATACCTAGGTGGTGCTGCCACATTTCCGGCATAGTGGTACTGCCACTATCCTCCAATATTTTACTTTTAACATTCACTCAGATGGTACTGCCACACTTCTTTAAGTTTCTACTTTCAAAATTTACTCAGTGGTTCTACCACTATTCCCTAATTTTTTACTTTTAACTCTCGCTCAGTGGTACTGCCACTATCCTCTTTTTCCCCTCTTTCATTTGACATTCGAGAACTACTACAACAATACTCTTCTCTCTTTAAAATCTCTTTATTGCCTATTCCTTTTTATAAATAGAAACTTAACAACTAACTTAGCCTAGCCTAACCTAATACATAAATACTAAACCAAACTAGAACTAATTACAGAGTTGGACGCATACGGACCGTAAGCATACGGCCCGAAATGCGCCCAAAAAACCAGGCCTTAAGCCTGGCGGCCGATATTATGGCCTGTGGTTACCTATTCTATTTTAAGTTCACATCACTTCACTCGCGTTCCGGCACGGTGCCTTTCCGGGTGCAATACAGAGTATTACTCCGAAGAGTATAATATTAAAATTTGCAGAAATAGTAAAGCGGTCAATTGTATACCAATAGCAGAGCATTCTGGGAAAACTCGAAAAAAACCCAGTGAAAATTTTTGTATCACAGTTGAAAATCATATCCGCCTATGGCGGGTAGTTTGGATGCACAGCGACATACCATCCCTGCTCCGTCATCTCCGCAGCAGATAGAGGCAATGTTTAATGGGCATATGTCCTCGTCAGTCAGGTCGGTAGGCGTTCCGTTTGGGTCCGCCCACTGCCGTGTTATCGGTTCAGTAAAGCACATTTTGGGCCACAAAAATCCGCCGAACGACCTGGTCATGCTGGAAGTTCAGCGCGATTTTTGCAGCCCCCCCTGTGCATTACTTTGTCTGTGTTTTAAGTTGGTTTGGATATTTTTGTATGTCCGTTCGTCATATTTTCGTTTTGTTTGTTTGTTTGTTTGTTGTTTTAGTATTACTTACTTTTTTTTTATTGCATGGCAGGCCAACGTCGTAACTGCTCATGAGCAGCTACAGTGGTCCGGCGCCCTCGTCTATGTAGAACGTATCTCTCGTTCGGAAGAATGTTGCGAACGGTGTATGGCCCTTTAAATTTTGATTTTAATTTGCCTCCACCTGCCAGCTGAGAATATTTAACAGCCATCAGAGGTCTCCCACAGTCATCTCTCGGCGACAGTCGTTGATTTCCAGCCTCCGAGTCGCTTGACATTAGTGACTCCTGCTCCAGAATCGGCCAACATGGTAGCCGATGAACGACGGAAACTAGTCCTGTATAATGCTTTGGATTTTTCAATTATAGATATGCAGCTATTTCCGAAGGCATCTTACGGAATGAATTTATTCCAATACATTGAGTACCGCATGTTCTTTGTCGATACTGCACAAAAAAGCGCTTGTGCGGAGTGGATGGTTTTCGCAAATTTGCATATTTATGATAGAGTTGTAAATAATATCCCTCATTTGTTTCATTAGATACTACAAAGATTCTTGCAGTGTTGTTTTTACTGTCAGGAATTTTCACGACTATCAAATTTCCTTTAAGCTGGATTTATAAACTCGAAAAGTTGGTGAGGTTGAAGTTATGATCAAATTTGTGAGGTTAGATATTCCGAACTCCGAGCATAAAAATTGGTTACCTCGAACTACCCGGGAAGTTTTCGAACCTTACATGAGCTTTACATGAACAACATGAACGAGTGTATAAATGGAACTGAGTGTTCCCTTTAGTTTAAATTGAACTCCTATTTCCAACACCAACTGAACCTCAACCTCGCCAACTTTTTGAGTTTATAAATCCACCTTTATCCTCTATGTGATCAACCATTATCTTGCAAAGCTCATCGCGCCTGCAAGCACCGGCCAACCCAAAAATGGTGGCGACTTTTATTAGAAGGTAAATTTGATCAGGTGCTTCTTCCATAAATCTGGAAACTTCAATTTTGTCAAAAATTTTGGCCTTTTTCGGACGATATCCCGCATTTTGCTTTTTTAGAAACAATGTTAGCTTAAAATATTGACTTAAATCCAAGTTTATTTTGATTTTAAGGACACTTTTTAACATAGAGTACTTACTCCATAAAGTATTTGGCTGAACTGATTTTCGTAAATCTGCAAAATACGCTAAGAAGACCTCCTCCTTAAAACTATTTGTCCCTTTGTTGCGGCACCAGTATTCAAATTGTTTATATTGCTTCTCGTATTTTTCTTGGGATTTAGCGGGCAATCAATTTAAATTTGCAGAGTTTGCGGCCTCTAGAATGGAATCTGGTAGCTTCTCGTCAGAGCTGCTCATTTTAACAGCATTTATACTTTTTGAGGATTTGATGGAAAGAAAAGTGTCGGTGTTTGTAGATTCTTGTTGACATAGAAACGGAGGAAAAATCTGACATCATGTGCCAAAATCAACATGATTTATTGTTGCTTGGCAATATTATAATCATTTATCACTATACGAGGTACTTAAAAATAATTTTTTTTTTCGTTTTAGGCTGAAATACGAATATCGTGAATTACGATTAAAAGGTAAAAGAGAATACACTTGCGACGGCTTCGCACATTGCATAAAATTGTCTACAGCTACTAAAATAAATATAAATATTCCCTGCCAAGGAGATTTTTGAATAGTGCTACTTTTCGGCACCCGGTGCGGATAAAAATCTTATCCGCACTAGTGCGGAAAAGTGTAACTTTGCACACGGAAATGCGTGCGCAAAGTACTACTTTGCGCAGGCTCGTAGGAAAAAGATGTTTTAGCATTCTACATAATTCTACATGCTGCACGAATTCAATATTAAATTATTGATCTATATCGAGAGGTTGTTAGATTTTCGGGACTAAACAGGAACCAACAGGAAAAAATGAAACGCACAGTTCGGGTATACATGAAGAACTACTTTTATTCAATGATCACAAGAACAGTACAGCGCCACATAACAACCTAACTTAGTTTTACTTATTACACATAGATGGCGCCATGTGTAATATCATTGTTGATTTCTAACAGCGGTAAACCGCGCTGGAAATGTCAATGTCAATCAATGGAACACCGCAAGGTTTAATCTAAAAAGCGTGAAGTGAAAATGGAACAGGTCCTATTTTTCAGCACGCATGCAGTGCGTATGGGGACTCACGTTAATCGCACGGCCGCCATGCAGCTTCTGTGTGCGTCACTGCATATAAAAGCATGTGGTACGCTGCACTTCATACCAACATCATGCGCACCTCATATCTTTTCAACAGTAATATACCGATAGAGGAGGCGTCTTATCGGTAATACCGATGTTTTTAACAAGAAATCGATTTTCTGACAAATTTTTACGAAATGTAATTTTTACTTATAATCTGATATGATCCCGAGAGCTTTAGCTCGAGGGTCTTATCTTTGATTATAAGTAAAAATTACATTGAGTGAAAATTTTCTTGGAAAATCGAGTTTCGAGTGAAAAACGAAGGTATGAAGATAAGAAACCGCGTCTAGAGGTGTATTTTATTGGATAATTTACTGAACATAAAAATGAAGGTCGTCTGATAAAGGTAAATATACAAGTTAGAGGTGTTACTAATTTTTTATTTAAGTAAAAAAGCTACAAGCGTCTTTTCGAAAGCGTCTTTTCGAGCTAGCGGTAGTCTTATCGGGTAAGACACCGTTACCAAGGTGGTTGCTATGAAAATGAGCGTTTTGATTGGTTCAATAAAAGTGAGGTGAATTATCACTTGAAGTGCACATCTTCGGTGGGCGTCTCCCTTATGAATCCAATCAAAATTACGAGATACAAAAAGTCAAAACAAAGTCGAAGTTCATAAAAAACGTCTAAATATTGGTGGCTAGCGTGTAAAATGAATAAATAATAACAAATCCCCAGAACGCCAACACGAAAGTGAGAAACAGTTTTTAGGATTAACTTGAACTTCAAGTCACAAAACTTTTAAAAACAAATTAAAGGTGACAGACGAGCCAGATGACTTTCAAATCAAATGACTCTCCTAAAAACTTTTGTCTCTGTATAGCACTGTTACTTTGAATTCGAGACGTATTGCGCAACCCCGGAGACGCTGTATTATGTTTTTATTCACTTTTAAGGCTATAATAAATAAAGATGGAGAGTTGTGAATCACGTTTTATCTTGATATTGATTCATAACGCACTGGCAAACATCCACCGCCGGCTGTAAGATTAAAATAGGGGCTTCCCAAAAATCGGTACTGTAAAATGGGGTGAATAGGATCAGCGGGGTGAAAAGGAATTTCAAAAATCTGTAATAATTGTTATTTTAAAGTGTAGGTCTTTTCAATAAACAGATTTTAAGTAACGGTTGTTAAAAGTAATTTTTGTGATATTAAACTTAAAATAACTTGGCAACATCGCAGGCTGACTACCATAACCTAAAACGTCAACTACAACTCTGCAGAACTTATAAAAGGTAGGTAGGTACTATTATTTTTAGTACTCTTTTATATTACTTAAGATAAATTTGTGTGCAAAATTTATAATTAACATTATTTTTTTTACAGCTCATTCAAAACAAAAAAAAACCCTTGTAGTTGGCAAGTGAGGGGTGGGAAAAGCAGTTGCCAAATTCAAAGATAATTTGCCTGGTAAGGATTTTGCTACAGGTTTTATGATAAGACACAAAAATGAACTTGCTGTACGCATTTGCCAAAACATAAAACGTGCTCGAGCTGCGGTATCCCCAGGTATAATAAACGAATATTTTAATAACTTGTAAGACACTTTGCGTGACATTCCACCGTCTCAGTAATCTCAGCAATGACCCTGGCAGGCATAAGATCATAACCAAAAGGGGCTGTAAATACCCGGAAAGGGTTATGAATCAGACTAAATCTGCTGTTTCGATCATGTTTGCAGCAAGTGGAACTGGAGACATTTTGCCTTCATATGTAGTTTACAAGGCAAAACATGTGTATTCCACCTAGATGGAGGGAGCTCGAAAACAAACAAGATTTAACTCAACAGTCAGTGGTTGGTTTGACGGTAGAACCTTTACAGACTGGGTCAAATAAACAGTTGCTTTCCCATATCTGGCAAAATTAGAAGGACGAAAAGTCCTTATCGGGGATAATCTCTCCTCTAATTTGTCCATGGAAGTAATATCATTTTGCCAAGAGAATAATATTTGTTTTGTGTTTCTTCCAGGCATTCAACGCACTTAACCCAGCCTCTCGACATAGCTCTTTTCGAGCCATTAAAAATTGCATGGCGCAAAATACTTTTACAATGGAAACAAGGCCCTGGAATGAAAGAACCGTCAATTCCTAAAAGTGTATTTCCAAGACTTTTATCCAAATTAAGCTTTGAGATTCAGCCTAATGCAGCAAACAATATAAAAAGTGGATTTTGCAAAGCTGGAATTATTCCGATTGTCAGGAACAAAGTTCTTGAGATGATCCCGAACCCTGAAGCTAAAAATAATGATATTAACAAAAACCTAGATGAATCGATCTGTGACCTTCTCAAACATATGGACCAAAGAAAAAAAGTACTGGAAAGAAAATTTCTGTGGAGGCAGGTAAAAGTGTACAATGTGATGAGAGTTCAGAAAGTGGTGAAGATCCTGTGTAAGTTCAGCTGAAGAAGCGGAAATCGAGTCAACTGGTGAATCCTCAAATAGTGTGGAAGTTGAGTTACCGGAAAATGGTAACAACTTCGTAGAGCTCTCGGTCGACAAATTTGGAAAGCACTTCGTAAACGTGTCTCCAAAAACTGAAGACGAAATTAAGAAAGACGATTGGTTGTTGGTAGGTTTACCTATTGAATCAAATAAAGGTGGCTCCAGCAACCACCTACGATTTTATATTTGCCAAGTAAGGCAAAAATTCACAAATGAGATTTTGGGTAATTTTCTTTGAGAAAAACAGACAATAAGAGAGTTTCTTGATTATGTCTACCAATTTCCTCATAAAGAAGAATTGACCGAATTTTCATTTCATTAAGTTGTGGGAAAGGTAGAGCCACCAAAAAATTATTTAAGGGGATATTTGAAATTTTCCGTTAATTTTATGAGTTTTTAAATGTAAGTTTTTTTCAGTTTTTTTTTACGTTACCTTGTCTTATAGAAAGAAGTTTTGTTCCTTTATTATTATATATTATAATTATATAGGATTAATTATATGCTCATTTCTTTAAAATATTTGTAAAAATATTTTTAAAAACGATTTCTTTTAATTCTATACACCCCGCGGTTGTTTAAATGCGATCCAGTTAATAAATCAATCAGTGATCCTATTGACACCGCCTGCGGGGTGAATAGGATCAGTGCACAAAAAAGTATATTTATTTTATACAACAGGGTACACCCTGTATAAAAACTTATACCACCATTTACAAGAACCAACCTTAACTCATGTTTTAAGCTATTGAGAAATGTATTCAGGCAAATAGTTTTCAAGTTACAAGCTTTCAAAGTGGAAAATTGATCCTATTCACCGTATTTTACGGTATTTACTAGAAATAAATACGCCGACATAGAAACAATAAATTTATTTAAAAAACATTTTCAGCTATTATAAATATAAATTTTAAGTAGATGTGTATGTTTATTTATGTATTAAAATATATAAATATTGTTAAACGCCTATGTAACTGACGTATCACAAGAATAGTTAAGGCATAATTATTATGCGAGCCCCAACGAGGTAATTAGTGATTCAACTTTTGCGATGTACTTTTCTTTGGCTTCGTCTGAGGATAGACCCTTTCTTCCATTCCAGGCGTCCCATTTGGCTTTTCCTTTCAAGTCCAATAATCCAGGACGGGCTGAAACATAAAGGACAGTTGTAACTAGGTTCATTTAAATTATTGTTAAGATGTGTTCGTTCATACGCCGTAATGGGTTGAGCAGAACTGCCCAACAGATAAATTCTAAAGACCACGATTTTGCTCTCATCAAGAAAGGTAGCACTGTAATTAATCTGCCTGTCTTTTTTATTTTAACTAAATTGCCCACAAAGAAAATAATTGGATTTTTTATCATACGTGATTTTTATTTTATGTATATTATAGCGTTTTTTTTAAGACGGCAAATTTAAACTAGCGGCATTGAGCAATTTAAACGCAATTACACGAAAATGGTTATTTTGAGCGACATCTACAAAGAAGGTACCGGGTAAATTCGTATAAACTAGCACCCCCGTAAATTTTTTATTTTTCATCGTACGGGAAAAAATAAAAAAACTGACATACAGGGGAAATTTTTCCCTTTTCGGTAACTTTGCATATATACGGGGGACGACAAAAAGTATTTTAATGGAATGCCCTGTATATATTTGGCTAAAATGAAAGATCTTTCTTTTTCTGATTTCAAATAGTTGACATTTGGTTCAGCCGTTTTTGCGTTATTTAAGTTAATAAATAAATAAAACAGCCATGCAAAGGTTGAAAAAACAATGTTTTACTAACTAACTAAGTAGAGTAGTAGAGATTCAATTAAAGAAAACAAAATAACTATATAGAATTTTAATCACAATGAATATCCCCCCCTCCCCTCAGAAGCTTGGAGTACTTCTCCGAACTTAGAACCTCTATACACTCGAACTTTTGATGCTCTATAAGGCCCAAATTCGACCATCGCTGAAATACTGTTCACATATTTGGGGTTCTGCTCCTAAACATACCCTGAGATTGCTGGATTCCATTCCGAAAAGACGTTTGATCGGTGACCAATCTGATAAAAAAAAACCTGAAAAGCCTTAAACATCGGAGCTAGGTTGGCGACTTGAGTCTAGTTTACAAATATTTTCACGGCAAGTATTCAACTAAGGCTGCTCGCTTGATTCCACCCAGGGCGGTGCATAGTAGAAATACACGCCGAGCCACTGCAGCCCACCCGTACGTAATTCAGCTTAGTGTCCCTCGAACGACACTGTTTAAAAATTCTTTAATCTGGAACGATCTCCCCAAGGCCGTGTTCCCCAACGAGTATAATCTCCAAAGATTCAATACCAACGTGAATCGTTTCCTGCGCACACGCACTGCTCGCAGAGCGCCATAAAGGAATAATCCTGTATGTGTATGTGTGCCCTATCATAGAAGAGAAGATTTTAAAAATCAAATAAATAAGTTTGTGTTTATTTTTGTAAATTTATCTTGTTTTATGAAAAATTAACAGTGTAATTTCCTTACTGGGCTATTTTGGTTACAATCTGGCAACACTGTTGATAACTGACGTCACTCGAAGGGTATGACGTGCAACGAAAATTGCTATGCATTAACTATAGATGTTTGGTTTACTTGACATCTTTAATTTATTATCTTATCTGAGAAAAAAGATCATTAATTTTAGCTCATCTATCACCTATATTTACAGGTTAGTTGAAAAAAATTGAGGTTGCTATCCAATGATCTATGTCTATGTTGCTGTCATTTCTTTATTTTTTGATGAGAATTTCTTTCTGCTTTTTACTTCAAATGATAATATAAAAAAAAACCTTATATCTTTCATATTCTCTTTAATAATAGGGGTCTAAAATATAACCAAAGTGTGCAGGGTACATTTTTTTTTTTTTTGTTTTTGTTTGTTTTATGGCTCTGGTTGTACAAATTGTTCAGGGTACATTAAAATTTTAATTGTTCGTCCCAAAAAGCACCCAAATACCCAATTTTTTGCATTATCCTTTTCTTCCTTAAGTTATGTTAAAAATAATTTATCGTATGTTGTGAGCTTCTGGACTAATGTAAGTTTGGTTAAATAGTAATATTTGTACATACAGTGGCGTAATTACTGTCGATTTAGATGTGCTACACCAAGAAAAATGGGCCTCTCTCCTTTATTGAACCCCCCCCCCCCCTATTAATTTTACAACAAGGAAAAAAACGAATATTCTTGTGCGCTGAAACTTATTTATTTAAACAATGCACATTTTTCTGATTTTTGTACATTGAAAAAGCGTTATAGATTACTAAAATCCTTCTTGCGAACTTTCATATTCGCAAAATAGAAATAATGGCCAAAGAGCTCAACCTTTCTTGTCCTAAAGTACTTGTCAGATAATTGTTACCGATTGATATTGTTGTGGATATAAAGGTTATATGTTTTGTCGTGTTGTGACTTGTGACCATATATGTATTAGTACTATACTATATGGCGCCTTGCCCATTTAACCAATGTAAACGTAGTGAAGCCGAGGTTCCTTGTTCAGTCGGGGTCATTTCGCGCAGTGCGCATGCGCGAGAAAAAATAAATAGACTTTTATTTTAACGGGGAAAAAATGAGGTTATCACATTTGACTTTGACAACTGGACAGAAATTTGTAAACAAACATTAAAGTTCTTTATTTGTTTAGATTTCGTATATTATTTCGAAAAAACTTTTATTAGATATTTTACAATTATTTTTAAAGTTCAACAGGTAAAATAATAGGTTTTTGTAGGATTCTTTGATGTACATGCAATTTTCGGTAAAAATAGGTAGGTACCTAATTATATGAACAGCAGCAAAGGAAAATATAATCTTTAGGAAATGAACTACCTAGTTATTGTTCCCTCACGAAATTAACGTAAGTAAGTTGAAAGAAAGAAACATCCGGCCTGGGTACATACCTGTAGAACGATAAATCTTTGTTCAAGTTTTTACGCCTGTTTAAAATAATGTAAAATAGTCTGTTTTGCCTCGGCATCGTCACAAAATGATTACACTTCACACACACAATTAAAATTTGCAGAAAAGTAAAGATAAACAGTACACAAAAGCTGTTAATAATAACAAATCAACTCGATGAAACGAGCTGTCAACCAAATTAACATTTGCTAAAGATTTCGATGTTATGTTGTCATTTATGAAAGATAAGTTTTCTGAATTGATTTGTGTTCAATCTGACAACGAATAAAAGCCAATTAGAAAAAATATCATGATAATTAAAACTATCATTCTTATACATGATCTATGGAAAAAGTCTAAAATTTTCATAATTTACAAAAAAAAATCGCATTTGTCCTCTTCAAGGGGCCCCTTTAGAGCCGCGGGGCCCGTGTTCCGTGGAACACAGTGAACACTGGTAGTTACGCCACTGTGTACATACAAAATCTGTGATATTGTGGTATATCATTAATTAGCAAAAACTTGCTAAGAGCCCTAAAACATGACTAAATTGTAAAAAATTGGAAAATACTAAATAACTGATATTTGATTAGTATAGTGACTTTTTATTTTATATCATAACACAATCTGTATGCCTACATCTGGCAGTTTTTTGTTAATATTCGTATTTGTTTAAAAAAAAAACCGAACGGTTTTGACTGTTCGAATGTCATAAATTTGGTGTTTGTGCCCCTGCTTCAATAATTCTCAAATGAACCTGTATATACGCCATGCAATTTCCTTAAAGTTTAATTAGGGTTAAATAAAATTGCTGATGCATAAACCCGGCTCTAACCGAGATTTTTCTTACCGGTATTTACATCCCCAACAGTTGCTTGTTTAAAAAGTCCGTATATCTCCAAAAGGTCGTCGTCTGTAGGCTTCGATTTTAGTTTCTTAACATCTTCAGCAGCTTTGTTAAAACGCTAGAAAAATAAAATATTTTCAGACTATATATTTAGTGCAACAAATCAAATATACTTTATGGTCTGAAGAATACAAAATCTCATCCACAAAGTCAACCTAAATCTAGCTTATCATTTAATAATAATCAGTGGCGGCTTCTCCTATGAGGCAGGTGAGGCAGTGCCTCACCAATAATTTTGCAAATTAAATAAATTTATATTATTTTACTATTTGCATAAATATATCCATTAGAATTAATATTTGGCTCCATAATAAATCAGTAAAATACGGGCCTGCCGTCAATCTTAACGCACTTCGCTAGAAATATCATCCATCTCATTTCTGCATGCGGTCGTATATGATAGAGACAGGCCGGCCTCGCGCTTCCTTGTCTTTCATTGTCCGTTGCGTGTTTTCTTCTTATATCATCCATCTCATTTCTGCATGCGGTATAGAGGCTCGGCCTGACGGGCCTTACGCTTCCTTGTCTAGCGTATTAGTGAAAATATCTAATGTGCTGTATGATACCGTAATAGTCCAGTCGAATCTAGCTTTAAGTTGCGCATAAAAACATTCTTTTGAGGCAAGCCTAACGTAAATTTAATGCGACAGCGACGAGACTAATCTAGTAGATGCAACGCCGACGCGCCGATATTTGGCGACATGCAATTTTAAGATAAACAGGTTATCCATTGAAAGTTTAGAGTTTAGAAAGAGTGCATAGTGCGTGGGCAGTGATTTTTCTAAAATATTAATATTACATTACTTACGATGACCTCCATTTAAAAAAAAGGTCAACGCGTCGCAGAATAATACCTCCCGGGTGACGTGAAAATTTATTCATGTTTAAACGAAATTTACCTTTTCAAGGCACACACTTCCACCTGGATTTTTGTCTCTATTTCAAATACCTATCTAGTAAATATTTATTTACATTGTAACAATTTTATAATATAATGAATCAATATTATTTATATAAGTCTAATTATTATATAAAATGAAGCAAAAAGTTTTAGATATTATTTTATCAAAAGCAACCTAATTTAGCTAAATTCGTAATATTTAAGAAAGCTTGACCCTGACCTTGCAAATTGAATATTTTTCTCGTGAAACCTAGTATTTCAAAATAATTATATTGCTGGTTGAATTCCTAAGTATTCATTTTAAGCCAATGGCCTTGAAATCGCTATTTTATAGCCTCACCCCCCTTATACACCCACGAGCCGCCACTGATAATAATAACAAGAATAAAAAACAAAAATAAGAGTACGCATTCAAATTTGGTTATTCACGCTAGGTCAACAATTATTATCGTATCTAAACATAATAGCATAAAACATTTAAACAATACAGCAAAGAAAAAGAATAAAGAGGTCTCGATTCCTGTACATACAGTACACAACCAGAGCGCTCAACCAATCGAGAAATCGCCATTGTAGTACTCATGCAGGCTATTGTAGGTATGCCTTATTTACAAGTAGGTTTGTAATCTTTTTTTTTCAACATTTTTTAAAATTCAACCCTTCGTATGGATTGAGAAATGTGGTTGTAAATTTTTTTTACTTTCGTAAAAAACAGAGTTTTTAGTCAGTGCAGTTTTAGAAATTGGGAGCGACAGATCAAACTTTTGCCTTGTATTGTGTGCACCTTCCATAGTGGAACCAAAATACTTTTTGTGTATAAGACATACCGTCTCGAGTATAAAGAGTGACAAGTTCCGCGGCTACGAGAAATCCAAAATCATATTTTTCAAAAAATTGACGCTACATGTGACAAACTTTGAAATAAACACCGAGCCATCCATGGGAAGAAACGGCGGAAACATCAAGGTTAAGAGACCGCAACAGTGCAAAGACAGAGTCAGAGAACCATCGTCAACATCTCATCCAGACAACTGAACAGAAGAATCTCTGCTCGCAAAGGGCCTAAACTTCACGATTGCCCCAAAAGATACTCCACTGTTGGATATTATATGTGCAACAGACGCAATAGCCATTGAAGCAACCCAAGCAGAAGAATTCCGATGGAAAGTCAGAGAAATTTTACAGAAATCCAAATCTCCGAAGCCAAATATCCAAAGAGAAGAATCAGTTGCCCTCTCCAAACTACGCAAAGATACGAACATCAAGATTCTACCCGCAGATAGGGGAAATGCGACAGTCGTGATGGATGTTGACACCTACAACCAAAAAATCGAAGAAGTCTTAGAAAAAGGAAACTCCCAAAGCATTACAAAAGACCCTACCACCACCATTGAAGGGAAAATATACCGTACACTCAAGAAGCATGAACGATACATTTCAGACAGAACACGTACACGTTAAACACCTCATCACAGTAAACCCCCACATCTATACGGTTTATTAAAAATACACAAGCCCAACATGCCTCTACGGCCTATTACAAGCTCCAGAAACTCTCCAACATACCAACTGTCCAGATTTCTGCTTCCAATACTACAGCCGCTCCAAGGACATAGCACATCCTTTGTAAAAAATTGGCAACACTTCGTTGAAATAATAAGTGGAAAGGAAATACAATACAGCTTCGATGTCCCAGTTAAGGATACACTCCAGGTCATTAGAAGGAAACTTGGAGAAGAGCAAACCCTCGAGGAACGAACATCGCTACCCATCAACGTCATAATGGACCTATTAGAATGCTGTCTAAATAATTCTTATTTCCAAGAAAAGGATAGATTCTACAGTCAACTAGACGGACTACTGATGGGATCATCCCTCTCTCCAGTAATCGCCAACATATACATGGAATGGTTTGGAAACCAGGCAATTGAAAAGGCAAAAATAAAACCGAAACTATGGCTTCGTTACGTTGACGACACATTCATCATTTGGAATAGAAGCGATGACAAACTCCAACCTTTTCTACATCACATAATAACTTGGCACCAACAATCAAAAGTTTAACATGGAGAAGGAGGAAAATAATAAACTACCGTTTCTAGACGTCATAGTACAGAAGAACAGGGACACCATCCAAACATCGGTATACAGAAAGAAAACTCACACTGGTCAATACCTTAATTACGCCTCAAACCACTCAAATACCGCAAAACATGGAATAGTCAAAATACTTGTTGACAGAGCATTTACTCTCTGTAACTCCGAGGAAGCTCTTTCCGAAGAACTCAACACCATCAAAAAGGACCTCAACACAAATGGCTACCCCATGAGACTAGTAGACCAGACTATCAAGAAACGTCAGAATCACATGAATAGACAGAAAGATGACGTCGAAGTTGGACCCACCATAAAGCTACCATATGTCAAAGAAATCTCCGAGAAAATTCGAAGATTAGGACAGCAATACAAAATTCGAACACTATACAGCTCCAAAGATTCCTTAAGAAGCCACCTGACGAAAACAAAGCCAACCAGCCAAAGGGACATGAAGAACTGCGTATATAGAATACCTTGCGAGTGCGGACAATCCTATGTTGGTGAAACCCTACGCCCCCTTGAAACAAGAATCAAGGAACACCGAAACCACACAAAGAAGGGAGAAACAAACAGATCCGGTGCGGCAGAACACGCTTGGACACACGGCCACCACTTGCAATGGTCAGAGGCAAAAATAATACTGAAAGAGGAACACTGCATGGCGAAAGAGGAAATTCAAAGAAGCGGCCGTCATAACCCAAAATCCAGACTGCTTTAGTAAGCCCTCTTTAGACATAAGAGGCACGTTAAAGGGAGAATCTTAAGTTTAACAAAAAGCGGTCTACAGTGCTCTCGAGGTCCAACCTTACACATGTAGCGAATATAGCTCTTTTTTGTAGAGTAAAAGTAGAATTAAATCGCTGTTGACTGCAGTGGCTCCAAAAAGCATACCCATAGGTCAGGTGTGATTCAATAAATGAAAAAGACAATCCTAACAGCAGAGCAGCCACTAGCAACTATCCAAAGCGGTTACGTGGTTAACAGATTTTCAACTACTGTCAATACAGGGTGTCCGGAAACTTCGTTCGTATATTTTAAGGGGATATTCTACATATGAAAATATGAAAAAAAGTTCATATGAATGTAGGTCCTTAAATGTCTTATAAGGAAGCTATGACCGTCCAAAGGTGACCTCTAAAGATTAGTTTCTCTTTTATATCTTTGCAACCGCTTGAGGTACGTGCTTTTTGGCACACAAACTAATATTAACAATTGCTAATTTATGATATTGAGAGTAAGTATGAAATTTAGTCAGGGACGTTCTTACAGGGGGGGAGGAGCTTAGTTTATTTATTCCTAATTTTTGTACACGACACATTTAAAAAATTTTACCCAAAAATTATAATTCCAGTGATTTTTCTACACAAAAAAGGTATTCTTAAAAAAAATTATTGGGCCAATGATTTAGGAGAAAAATCGGTGTATTTAAAGTATTGCATAAAGTATTATCGAATTGTGTTTAAACTAAAACATCAAAGTAGTCTTATGACAAATACAAATTTGAAGTCAAAAAAACATCAAGAAGCCCAGGGTTAGGGTTAAAATAAATTGACAATGACAATAATTAAGTCAAAACGTTGTTTTATTGTAATTTTTAAACAAAACAAATTAAGAGTTGTTGGTTTAACAGTAATAAACTGAAAAAAGTAGAAAAGTTACAACAAATGTTGAAAATGGTTTCCATTCATATCAATACAACCAACTAAAACTAAACGATTTATCATTGATGTTCGTACTCTTGCGAAAACTCCTTCCTTGTTACGAATTTCCTCGCAACAATAAATAACACGTTGTTTCAATTGTTGTACATTTTCGACAGGTACTAAATATACCAGAGACTTCAGATATCCCCAAAGAAAGTAATCCAATGGATTGAGATCAGATGAACGGGGAGGCCAGGCAATGGGTCCACCTCGGCCTATCCATCGGTCTGGATATGTTTGATTTAAATAATCTCGAACCAATCTACTAAAATGAGGTGGAGCCCCATCATGCATAAAATAGTTTGTAAGTCTTTGCTGGTACGGCACACATTCAAGTAGAACAGGCAAAGAGTCTTGTAAAAAATCTAAATATGCAGGCCCATCTAAACGTTGAGGCATAATGTATGGTCCTATTAATCGATCGCCCAATATACCTGCCCAAACATTAATTGAAAATTTATTTTGAAATCGACTTTCGAAAATTGCATGGGATTTTCTTCTGCCCATACATGGTTATTATGGAAATTTACGATGCCTTCACGGGTAAACCCTGCTTCGTCAGTAAACAAGACTTTATGTAGAAAAAAACGGTCTTGATGACATTTTCTCTGCATCCACTGACAAAACTATGCACGAGGCAGTAGGTCTTGAGGCTTAAGCGCCTGAACTCTTTGTATATGGTATGGATAAGTTTCCGGACACCCTGTATAGACTCCCAGAAACTTTGTTTCCAACCTATTTTCAATATGTGTGTCCGAGATGTAAAGACTGTAGAAATTAAATTTAAAAGTCAGTATATTTGTTTTAGAAAAATTGAATGCAAGTAGATTTTAATCACACCAGTTCTTTATTGTAACCTCACCTATCTATTTCCAAATTTAGTGATTCTTATACGAATTTTTTTAACATTATCTGTGACTAGCGGGGAAAGAAGCGTTTAAAACTTAAAATAATATAAAACTATTTGAGATTAACATTGGGACAAAAAATGATAACAGGATTTGCATTTAAAAAAGGCAAGAAAAGCAAAGATTATTTAAGCTTTTTGACTGACTTATTAAGTATATGTATGAATAGATATGTGTATGATGTATTTAATATTTATTATAACGTATTCATTTCGTTATTATATTAATAAATTAATAATTATTATGTTAGGTTGTAAAATTAAGAAATAAACTGAATTCATTATGAGTTCTCTTTTAGTTATGTTTGTCCCCTGTTCATCTTTAAGGGTACCTATATAAATCAAAGATTTTTATTTTATTTTTTTAACAAATTTTCATGTTTATTCTTTGTTCAAACGTCTATTAACTGCCCTAAACAATGGGATTAATATAACTACGGGAAACCGGACCTTGAGTCTCCAGCACCCCGAACATACACATTTTCTAACATGTGCTCAAAATTTTACAAATTGGAATCTTTACCTAATTGATAACAGATGCGTTCTTTCTTTCTCCTTTTCTTTTAATACAAAATCATAATATGAATAAGAACTTCGAAAGTCTTCTTTATGTATCCTATACTCCTTACTTGAACCTGAATAAGAAGAACATGTATTTCTTTACAACCTTCTAAAGTTCACAATTATCTTTGAATTTATTACCTCTATTAACAAAATTTCTCGTCAGTATGTTGATTACATTCACTACGTGACACATTTTCAAAAAAAAAAATTTAAAGCTCCATCAACGTCACCTTCCATCTACAATTTTCTCTATACTGCTAATATTAACTGCAGCACTATTTTTTGTCTCCTGAAGATGAAGGTTACTACCTTCGAAACATGTAGACGCGCTTTCATAAAACTGAGCCTCTGATTGCTCTTATTAAATTAGTGGAGAAAGACTTTTTGACTTTCTTTCCTTTCCCTGAATTTATTACATTTTCTGTAACTCGTGGAGTGTTTCTATTAATTGTCGTTTGAAATGTTTTGATCCGTAGTTGTTAATATTTAATTAATGTAATTTGTAAATGTAAAATTGTTGAGAAGCTGTGCTAAATAAAGAATGGATTTAATAATAATAACTGATTGTGAGGAAAAGGTATGGAGAGTCGTGGGTAACGAATTTAGTGCATTTTAAAGCTCTTGGGATTTATTGCGAGAAGGAATATAAAACTATGAAAAAAAAAGAAAAAAAGGAGAGGAAATAAATAATAATAAAAAAAAGACAAGAAAAAAAAAGAAAAGAAAAGACAATATATCTGGATATCTAAGAAATGAAAAAAAAAATTAAGAAAAAAAAATTAAAAAGAAAAAGAAAAATGCAACATTGCATCAATTAAGTATAGTCCGACACAAAATAAAGGGTCATGATCTTACCTGCTTTATAACGGTCGGGTGACTTTACCCCCTATAAAGCAATTAAGGGCTGGTTTGTAAGCCTTTCTCAGTAACAGGGAGGTATTATATAATTGATATGTGATGGGCTACATGCTTGGTGAAATGGATATTCCATAGTAGAGGAAATTAAAGTCGTACTTGTTATATTTCACAATTTATTTCACTTTCCTGACACGTGTTTCAACCCTTGCGGGTCATTATCAAAGGCATTATGAGACAATAATATAAAAATTGACATTGACAGATGATAGGTTATTTTGGTCCTTAATTTACAAGATATTGGCCAAAGGTACAACTAAATTACAGGAATGATTATAGAGGTATTTACATCTAAGCAATAAAATTAAGAAAGTGATATTGTGTATAATAATTACGGGTTATTTCGTTGGTAATTATTGACAGTGTTTATTGCATATTTATCTTAAGTTATTAGGCTATTAAGTATTAGATTGGCACCTGAAGGTATTTTAATTTGATTGTTAACAACACTACATCGAATTTTTAAGGCTTTTTTGATTGCTAATGTTTCTAATAGGTTGAGTTTTCTACCCTTGTGTTGAATATATATCGAAGGTATTATGTTTTATTTTTATAATGTACGTATTTTAGGTATAATTAATTATACCTGCCGATACATTAGAAATTGTCGTGCGTGCGTTAATCATGTACTCGAAGTCGAAAATAATTATAAAAAATTTTGGGAAAACATAAAACCTTTAATTATATCAGTGGATGATAGTGATAGTATAGATTGAAACTATTGAGATTACTCATTTTACTCATACGGTTTTATACAGAGCGTTCCACGTAGAAGTTCCGCATTTTCAACCCGGTAATGACACAAATGTCAAAAAAACCTTTGCCATTCGTTTTCAAACAAAACAAAATTATTCCGATGTCTCAAAAACTTAAAAAAATAAAGGGGGGGGGGGTGGAACTTCTACGTCGTATGACACCCTGTCTAATAAAAATTATACATTACGGCTTACTACTTTTACGCGTATTAATCATTTACGTTAAAGTCAGCGATACACAATAAACTTTTGTGCATATACAAACATTGTTTCAATCTTTCTACTACCACCCTGGACCGAAATGGTTTATTTGCCAAAAGCAGGTATAAAGCATAAAGGCGTTAGTTAGTCCTGACCATTTATCCAGGGGCGACTCGTCAATAAGTGAGCCCGTGCGCGCGCACTGCCTAAGAAAGCCAAGCACCAAGCAAAAATAAAATTTATATAAAAAAAAAATATTTAACTGAAATCAAGAAAACTTGTATATACAGGGTGTTACTTAATGATGTGGCGTAATTTCAAGGGAGTATTCCTGAACCAAATTCAAATAGAAAAGTTCAAGTTTCAAGTCAAAGTTTAAAAAAAAAATTGGTTTTTTATTAATATCTAAATGATCCTTTTACCGATTTTGTTGAAATCTGGCAGGGTTATTTATTGTAATAAGACGCTAAGTTGGCACTAACTAAAAGAAAATTATAAGTTCCAGTGGCGTCTCGGGGGGCAGTGTCACGAATAATATTGACAAAAAAAATGTACGCTACTGAGTTTTTTGGAAAAATTAAAATTTTTTCAGATTGGGCATCTACAAATACAACTTTTTTGTCTCTTAATATCTTTTCGTATATTACTTCCTTTTCGAGGAAAAAAATAAAAACGACTTCATTGCATGACGGAAAATCGTTAAAATAAAATCAAGTTAACTTTGATCGTTCAGTATATTTATTTCTAAGCCAATTTTTAAAATCTAACAAACGAAAAGTAATGACTATTTACAAGAAATGTTGGAAATGACTACCTCCCGCTTCTATGCAGGCTTCTGCTCTCCTTCTCATCGAGCGACGAACTCTTTCGAAAATTCCATTAGTGTTAAGAATGGTTTCACACGCGTCAATAATTATATTCCTTAGTTGTTCTTCTGTCTCGATTGGTGTAACATAAACTAATGCTTTTAGGTGCCCCCACAAATAGAAATCTAGGCTGTTTAAGTCAGGCGATCTAGGTGGCCAGAATTGTGGTCCTCCACGACCTATCCAACGATATCATTTTGTAGAAAATGACTGTAAGATTGTCCGTTAAGACGTCGTGGTAAAAAAAAAGGTCCAATCAAATAGTCATCTAAGATACCGATCCAAACGTTGACAGAAAATTGTTCCTGAACATTTGACTCTGTAATAGCATGAGGATTTTCTTGGGCCCAGTTATGATTATTATGGAAATTAATTATTGCATTTCTGGAAAAATGGGCTTCGTCCGTAAACATAATGATGGAATCAAAGTGAGGATTTTCTGCAAGTCTTTGATGATACCATCTACAAAATTGCGTACGCGGTTCAAAATCTTTTGGCAGAAGTGCCTGAACTCTTTGTACGTGATAAGGATACAACAGGGAATCTCTTAAAATTTCCCATGCCATTTTATAACAAATATTTAATTCCCTACCTATTTTTCGGGTACTAGTTGCAGGATTCTCTTCGACCGCATGTAGGACAGCCTCCTCAACTGCGGGAGTTCGAATTGTACGAGGTCTTCCCTCTGAGGTTTTACGTTTAAAACTGCCAGATTCAGTCAGACGACGATGAATGTTTATGAATATTTGTCTACATGGAAGGACACGGTCAGGATACCTTTCTTGATAGAGCCGCCGGGCCTCCGCCGAATTACCATTGGCAAGACCATAAAGGAAATGCATTTGTGTCATCTCCAAATTAGAATAATTATTTGCCATTTTTTGAATAGCACAATTATTAACCTTTTGACCAGAGGAAAAATAATAACAAACTGTTACCGAAAGTCAAAACCATTATGTTCATAATAACAAAACAACATTTCCTAGCAACGATCAAAGTTAACTTGATTTTATTTTGACAATTTTCCGACATGCAATGAAGTCGTTTTTATTTTTTTCCTCGAAAAGGAAGTAATATACGAAAAGATATTAAGAGACAAAAAAGTTGTATTTGTAGATGCCCAATCTGAAAAAAATTTAAATTTTTCAAAAAACTCAGTAGCGTACATTTTTTTGTCAATATTATTCGTGACACTGCCCCCCGAGACGACACTGGAACTTCTAATTTTCTTTTAGTTAGTGTCAACTTAGCGTCTTATTACAATGAATAACCCTGCCAGATTTCAACAAAATCGGTAAAAGGATCATTTAGATATTAATAAAAAACCAATTTTTTTTTAAACTTTGACACCCTGTATCTTGAAAACCAGACTCTTCAGGACACATGTTTATATGAACTTTTCTATTTGAATTTGGTTAAGGAATACTCCCTTGAAATTACGCCACATCATTAAATAACACCCTGTATATATAAGAATGGCGAATGCGAAAGACTTCAAGCGCGATCGTAGCGTGCACTCACTTCGACTGATTGAAATGGTCTGCTGTGTGTATTCGTTCGGCGCTCTTTGCCGCTCTCGTTAAATGGATTTTCCCTGTGTGAATTGATCGGGAATATTCGGTTAATCGCCCGATGAGAGGGCGTTGCCGTGCGCTATCTGAATACACACTTCAATAATTTAATAAAGTCTGTGCGTTTTAAGAAGTCCGATATCGGATTAAATCACCAAGGGATGTTATCGCTTTTAAAACAGTAAGTCGGTTAAGTTACAATATCTTCGCACCTTCGCTATACTTGATCACACCGAACATCCCACTGGTTTACTGTATTCTATTACTGGGCGAAATCAGAGGTTTCAAAACAAAATTATCTTAGAATTACGCGTTGAGCATAAATAATAATTAAATAGATAATTAAATTATTTTGCTATTATTATAGTTAAATCTATATAATAATCGCTATTTTCCAAGAACCAATTAAAATTTGCTCAAGTGCGGGATGGTATGTTCTACTTTATTTTAAATAAGTAGTTGTGCTTTTCACTTTAAGTTTGTTTCTCATCGTGTGTGAATTAAAATCAGTTATTAAGCAAAGTTATGGAAAATGTTCAGCAAGGTGGCACATCGCCTGGAAGGCATTTATCTCCAGGTGAACGCCGTTTGGTATTACAAGTGGAACGTTATTTTACTTTAGGAAAAGATAACTCGGGCCCGTTAGAGTCTGTTTTGGCAGTGCAAAAACGAACGTCTGATGCTTGCGGCATTTCAGAGAAGACCTTAAGAAGACTTCGAAAAAAGAGTGAAGAGGATTTGGACAGACCATATAAAAGGGTTCGACTCCATTCAAAAACCTTGGATTTATCCCAAGGGATAAAACTCTCTATTAGAAATATTGTTTATGATATGTATAAAGCCAAGGAATATGTTACCCTCAAAGCTATTCTTGAAAAGATAAAGCAGAAAAAACTTTGCGATATTGGAACTAACAGTTTGTCCATCATCTTAAAACATATGGGTTTCAAATATAAAAAAACGAACAACAGAAAACTGCTTTGCGAGCTGTCCAATGTTGTTTCGAAAAGATGGCAATTTTTAAGGGATTATTTAAACAACAAAAAATCGGAATTGTCAAGACAAGTTGTTTTTCTTGACGAAACATGGGTATTTGCAAACCGAACTTCAACAAAAACGTCTTGGCAGGATGACTCAAAGCATTGTTATTCAAGTACCCGTGCAAGTAATGGAAAAAGGTATATTATATTACATGCTGGTAATGAAGAAGGTTTTGTTTTAAATGCCAGTTTGATATTTTCATCAACAAAAAAAACTGATGATTATCACGGCAATATGGATGCTGAAATTTTTGAGCATTGGTTCGAGGAAAAACTGTTAAAAAGTTTAGAAAAACCTTCCTTAATTGTTTTAGACAATGCCTCTTACCATACGAGACTCGAAGAGAAATCCCTACAAGCAGCTGGAAAAAGGAAGAAATAAAAGAGTGGTTGTCAAAGAAAAACATAAACCATGAAAATTTATATTTAAAATGTGAACTTTTAAGCAAGTGTAAAGAGCAGTCATTTAAAAAAAAGTATGTTGTTGACGAATTAGCCCTCAAACATGGACATCAAGTTTTGAGATTGCCGCCCTACCATTGTCATTACAACGGAATTGAATTGGTATGGTGTATTAGCAAGAACTATTATGACAAACATGCCTGTAAAAATATCGGTAAGCCTAGCGTTATAAAGTTATGGGAGGAGGCGCTTAGCCAAGCGGGCAAAGAAGAATGGCGGAAATGCATTGAACACACAGAAAAAATTATTTTTAAATCTTATGAGACAGAACAGGTTATAGACAAAGTAAGACCGTTAATTATTACGAATGATGATGATGATGACGATGATGTTGATTCTGATGAGTCTGAAAGCATGGGTGAAATTTCAAATGCAGAGGAAGACTACTTTTAGTAGTACCTATCTACAAGTAGGTACGTTCTGTCGCAAGACTACAAAATCGGTTCTTTTTAGAACCAAAACTTTATAAAAAAGAATTCGTAAAACTAATTTGTCTGAATACTACAAAAGCTAAAAAATTATTATTTTTCTTTACCTAAACTAATTTTTTATTTACTTTAAATTATTTTATTTAGAAAATGTAATTCATCAACATCCAAAATTACCTTCAATATAATTAATTTATTGTTTACGAGCCACCGACATAATGCTCAAGAGGTTTTATGGCTTAGCGGACTTCTTAAAACGCACAGACTTTATCATTGTTTTAGAGTTTTTTTACGCGATTAGAGAAGTTTGAAGTTTATTGACGGTGTCGTGGGTGTTTTTTGTTGTTTCCACTCCACTAGTACCCTCTAATTCATTTTAAAAAATGAATTGGAAAGCACTTTTTCAGAGCTTGTAAAATTATTGAAAATAATTATGACAACGCCAATGAACACCGCTGAACCTGAATGGTGTTTTTCCACTCTTAAAAGGCTTAAAACTTTTCTTCGAAATTCTATGACAAACGATAGACTAAATGCTTTGGCAATGATGTCCATAAATAAGGATTTTGTGCACGAGATACCGAATTTCGACGAAAAAGTGTTGGAAACATTTGTTGCGCTTAAAAACCTGAACGGTGTTTTTCCACTCTTAAAAGGCTTAAAACTTTTCTTCGAAATTCTATGACAAACGATAGACTAAATGCTTTGGCAATGATGTCCATAAATAAGGATTTTGTGCACGAGATACCGAATTTCGACGAAAAAGTGTTGGAAACATTTGTTGAGCTTAAAAACCGACGAATGGACTTTTTATTTAAAGACTAGAACCTTTTAGTGATGAAGTTATGTATAAAGAAATGTTTTTTTTTCAATCTGTATAGGTATCTGCTACTATCTACATCTACCCATTATAAAACTATTGAAATTTTTAAAAAATAAATTTGGTGCTAAAACAAAAAAAATATAAATCTCATTTAAAAAGCGTTTTTTTTTTTAATATTCTTCTGGGATAAAAAGCACAAAGAAAATCGATACAAAGATAAAAAGGGGCGTGGCACCTCAAAAATTTTTCGCGGCGCACACCCTAAGGTAAATATCACGAGCCGCCACTGCATTTATCGTATGTCGTACTATACTTAGGATTAGAAGTAGATTGTAAAATAAATCTCAGTAAATTTTGTAAAAGGAAAAACAAGAAGAAACAAGACGCCTCCTCTACCGGTATATTACTGTTGATAATAGAGAGATATCGGTATATTCAATAACACGTACTAGCGTAAATTACTCCAGGCGCTATTTGAATAACGTAGTGCGGTATTATGTTTTATTTTAGAGATATCGGAACCAGCGATAGCGTCACGCGTGTTCAGTAAGGAACGTTATGAACCTAAAATTTAGATTTTCAATATTTTATGAAAAACATGCATGAAATTTTGGGTCTATACCTTTTAATAGAGTTTAATTGCAAATATAAGGTTAGTTCAGGTTCGTTTTTTGTTAACTTAATTCTTTAAGAAGCATTAAATCATCGTCGGCAGTAAATGTCGAGGTGTACTGTTAGGGTTAGTCCATCAAACATGACCACTCATTGGCGAGTCAGGTATATCCTTAGATCCCTAGTCTAGGCAACCGGGCATTTCGTAGAGGACAAAATGTATTACTGTTATACACCTTTATTCTGTACCCTTAAATTAAAAGCTAAAGTTTCAAATGATTCGTGCTTTTATTATTATTAAATAGGTAAATAGGTACATTACAAAACAAACATGTATATAACAATATATTTATGTTATGCAATTACATTTATACAATAAAAAAAGGTTTTTAAGAAGACTTGCCTAAAAAATCAAAGCACATAAGAAAATAAACACTGAAATTCAAATATCTAACCTCAAACTTTGCTTTTACACGATGTGCGCATGCCAACTTATTACGTTATTTCTAATCCGGCCCAGAGTAATCCTGTCGCAAATAACTCCGCGCGGTATCGTTATCAACGTTGCGGCGCTATCAAATCGAATCACGCATAGGTTAAACGTCAAAATAGGGTTTCCGCTAATTGCGGACGACGCTATTGGAACTACCGATATCTCTCTAATTCCCTTCATGCCTTAATAACGTTAAAATAAAAAGAACCGTTTTTATGCAGTAAATTGTACTGCCGTAGTGCCTAATTTACCCTCTACCTTTAAATCTCAGATGGCCTTTACCCTAGCCTTTGGCAATAAACAAAGTATTTACTGTTTACTAATACCTCAAACCACAAAAGAAAAAACTTTATTATTGAATTAATCTCGCCTTGAACTGTGGCTAGTATAATTTATGCTACGACTAACTGCCCCTTGTACACTGTTACAGTTGTAAATAGTGTAACCGTTATTATTTCGATAAGCTTTATAATGCAAATCTAGTGTAAGTGTTAATTAAAACGACCCTCTTATTTTGGTAGCTTATCATTTTAACTTGTATGGAAATACATGCCGCTTTTTACTTTTACTAATATGTACATAATAATAATAATCATAAAAGATCAATTAAAACTCACCTCATCGAGAGACATGTTTAATCTGAAACAATAGACAATGATTAGTCACCTTTAATTACAGTTTATTAATTACTACACTACACTCTACCTAAGATATTAATAACAATTCATGTTTACAAAAATGAACATTGCAGTAAATTATTTAACGGACAAAATATGTATATAAATAAATATCGTATTAAAAAAAAACAATCATTATCAGACATGAACAAACTCATTGATTTATATTTGTTCAGCTTTCTGTATTAAATAATTAATATGAACACTTATATTAATCAATATGTATTATGAATTAAAGCGCTGTCTATATATTTTATTTTATAGATATTTGGAACTTTGCGTAGCTTTTTGTTTCACCAGCATAGACAGGTAGGATAATATGATCATACACTAAATAATCAAACATGAAGTGTTTAACTTTATAAACTACAATTCATTTTGTTTTGGTTCTAAAATTGTTATTAAATTGTTCAGTCGGAAACAGCAACATAACGACATAATAATTAATTTTTTACATTCATGAATAAAAGTCTGGGATACGTGGTTGCAAACTTTTGTATGCGAAGCAGCGCTGCCAAGTGTTCCTTATTTCTAATATAAACGGTTTTCCAATAAGAACGATATGATTTTGAAACGATATGGTAACCATGGTAATAAAGTTATACCTGTCACCAGTTGTTAGTTATTGTCAGTAAACTATAACAATTTATTATGGCTAAACACGCGCTTCAAGAACGTTTGGTTATTATCCAAAAATTTTATGAAAATAGACGATCTTTTGTGAACACTTATCGCGCACTTCGCGAAAACTTTGGTGTAAATAATCGTCCTTCTTTGCTTGCCATTCGTCCAGTGGCGGATCTAAGCTGACGCAGAGGACGCACTCTGCGTCGGGCCCCCAGTCAAGGGGGCCCCGCCGGAGTGGTCTACTTCTTTAAAATACTAAGCGTTTTACGTACGAATACAAATATTCTATCTATCTATCTCAATGGATTGTGGTTCTTTTCCCACAGCACTGAAGCTCATGGCTTATTGTGCTCCTTAACACAAATATTAAAATACGATATTATTCAAAAACTCCAGTGAAATTTTAAAAGATACGGCAACGTTGTATGCGTCTTAGGATGTCGATGACGGTCGATGTCAGTGTCTGTGGCCACCGACTTTTTCAACGACTTACTGTTTACAGAGCTGCCAGATTGCGCGCTTGATTGCAATGTGGGAGCATTTTCAAGAAAATTGGCCCGTTAATTTTTATTAAAGGAAGGTGTTCTATCTTAGGTCCTACTCCCTGTGATTTACTATGTGTTATAGGTACGTCGGTACATATTGTTATGCATTATAAAAAAATACTAAAATTTTAAGAATGTTTATTAATGTGCTATTTCGCAGGCGCGCTTTCGGGGTGCCTACTTTAAGGTTTCGATTTGCGCTTTAAGTTTTTTACATCTGGGCCATCTGGCAACTCTTTTAATTTAACATTATCTGCTGTTTGTGTGTTTGTGAATACCTATTTGTAGTTTGTACGCAAAATAAGTAGAAGTGACGACCTAACGACGATATTTAATTCCGCAGATTCCCGTATTATTCTATTCTAAAGGTTTGGTGTGTTTTGTCTACAAAAAGGGATATACTAATTACATAATTTAACTTTAGGTTAAGTTGGCGCAGTTGCCGCTATGTCTGATCGAGATCGGCATTATTTGTCTGGTTTTCAAAAAAGGAAACTAAAAGAAAAAAGAGATCAGGAAAATAAGAAATATCCTAAATTAACAAAATTTTTTGCTACAAGCGTTGACCTTACCAAAGTAGGTAACAACAATTTGGAGATAGGGAGCAATCTAGTTTCAGTTCCAGCACTTCCGGTAGGAGACTCATCTACAAGCTCTGACGCTGCTGAAACTGGCACTATTATCAGTAATGTTGAACCAGATGCCTACAAACTAGAACAGTGCGAACACTGCGAACCTAGCACATCAAAAGCTTATAGTCCATTCGCAGAAATAGAGTCACATAGTAAAGTTGCTACTGAAGACACTACTAAAATTAATACCCATTTTCAAGATATATCTTTATGGCCCGACACTTTTGAAAATAGCTTCATTAGTGAATGTTTACTCCATGAGTTTTCTTATTTTCAAAATTACGATGCCGAAAATGGATATTCAAATTCTGTATCGGTTTTTGGAAAATCTAAAAGGTATTTTTCAAACAAAAATTTTGAAAAAACCTTAAAAAATGGCCAGAGGATAAGAAGATACTGGCTTTGTTACTCGCCTAGCAAGGGATGTGTTTACTGTGTTACTTGTAAATTGTTTTCAACAACGGAGTCACAGTTTAAAACTGGGTATAAGGATTGGTCAAACATTTCACGAGACATTGACAACCACCAGCAGACAAATGATCACAAAAATGCAATTATAACGTGGTTTACACGCAAAGAAAATAAGATCACAATTGACAAGAAATTGGAAGAACAGACACGAAGGGAAGTTGATACATTTTATAATATATTAATAAGGGTTGTTTCTGTTTTAAAATTTCTATGCCAGAGAGGTCTTGCGCTTAGAGGTCATGAAGAGAAATGGGGTTCTCCCAATAATGGTAACTTTATGGGCATTATTGAATTACTTTCGAACTTCGATCCTTTCTTGAAAGAGCACCTAAATAAATGCCAATCAAAATCAAAGGCACAAAAATCAACATCTTATTTGTCCAAAACCACATACGAAGAGTTAATTGCTATTATGGGTCAACAGGTGCTCACAACAATAATAAATCAAATAAATCAGGATGATGTTCAGTACTACTCCTTAATTGTGGATTCCACTCCAGATTTAGCGCATATTGACCAACTGGCTATCATTGTTAGGTATTGCTATCAGGGAAAACCTTACGAAAGATTTCTAACTTTTTTGCCTTTAGAGAATCACACTTCTGAATATTTATTTAAAATAATTTCTTCCTACCTGTGCAAAATCAATCTTCCTTTAAAAAACATTCGCGGACAATCATATGATAATGCTGCCAACATGAGCGGTCGGTATAGTGGACTTCAAGCCCGTTTTAAAGCAATTAACAATATGGCTGAGTTTATACCTTGTTCTGCACATTCCTTAAACCTGGTAGGAGTGGAAGCTGTAAGTTTATTGCCAGAACTTGTTGACTATTTTGGGATTCTCCAAAAACTTTATGTATTTTTTTCAGCTTCACCTCATAGGTGGAATATTTTATGTAATTTTGCAAACTTACAATACGCTTTAAAATCGTTAAGCATAACAAGATGGTGTGCTCACTATGAAGCTGTCAGAGCCTTAGCATGTGGATACAGCGAAATCTTAAAAACTTTAAAACATGTTATTGCAGACCGAACTGAAAAAGCTGATTTTAGAAATGACGCCAAAAATTTATTTAATAAATTATCAAAAATTGAATACGCAATGTTAACGCTAATGTGGAAAAAAATTTTGGAACGCTTTAATAAAGTGTCTGTTATGCTACAGACCCCTGGCTTGGACGTACAAGAAGGGTACAATTTATTATGTTCCTTAAGCCTATTTATAAAGGAAATACGAAAAAATGCAGACATAGAAACTAATGAATTGGAATCCAAATCAATAGACTTAAGCGAAGACGTTGAAGTTGTGTACTCCGATGCAACAAAAAGAACACGAATAAAGTTACTAGCGGATAAACAGCCTCAAAGAGTATGTTTTACTGGTAAAGACAAATTTCGCATAGATGTCCTTAATAAGTTATTGGATTGTTTATCTAGCGAACTAGATAGACGTAGCACTGCCTACCAAGATGTAGTAAAAAAATTTCAAGTACTCTTTGATTTAGGAAATCCTTTAAAGGACGAAATCAATGAACATAATCTGTCGACTATTTTAGAATATTATAGTAACGATCTTCATGAGGATTTGTTGAATGAAGTCAAACAATTTAAGCAATACTTAAAAATCTCTCACTCACCCGAAAATGTTGTTAGTTGTGTAGAAATGTTAGGCATCTTGTACAATAAAAATATGACTGAGGTCTTTCCAAATTTGTATATAGCCTTAAAACTTTTTTTAACAATACCTATTACAAGCTGTGAAGCAGAGAGGTCATTTTCAAAACTTACAATAATTAAAAATAAATACCGAACAGTAATGACGGAAAAAAGACTACAGTACTTAGGTATTTTGTCAATTGAAAGTGACCTAACTGATTCACTCTCCTTCGATGAATCAATAAGACAATTTGCTAACACCAAGGTGCGTCGGCCAAATTTTAAATAAATTGAGAGTTTTTTTTTGCATTATAAAGAATAATTACTTGTTTTAAAGAAAAGTTTCTGATTTTTTTCTTTTGTGAATTTCGTAGTTTCTTTCTCTGTATCTACGTGTACATCTATTTTTCGTTAATTTTATAAAGATTTTGCATGTTTAAGAAGAATATTGTTTTCATATTTTTTTTATTTGGTGTTATGTTTTCATTCCTACATATTTTACTTTTTAAAGTGTAGGTAAGTACTTACCTTTTAGCTTGTATGTGTGTGTACTGTGTAGTATGTGTAGGCTTACTTTGTTTTTTTTGTGATTTTATAAAGTTCCTACAATTTCCTAAAGTACATTATGGTGTTATTTTTTCATTTATTCGCTTTAAATCACATAATATATTTTTGAAAAGTGTATTTTTATAAAAATTTCAAATACATAAATGACTTTCATTCACCTGACACCACAAAGAAAACTACCTATATTTAAAAAAAAACTGAAGAAGTGGCGGCTCGGCGGGTGAAGCCCTATTTAATTCTAAAATTTTTTCTGATCTAAAGGAAATATCAGTAAGTATTTTATTTTCAGAAATCATGGATATAAGAATAAAATTTTAGGAAAAAAACTGACAGTATCTAGTGAAAATTCTAGTCAATAGTCGATTTTAAAAATGTTGCTATACTATAAAATATTGACCAAATTTGTTAAAATTAGGGCGTGGTCCAAAAAATTTTTCGTCTGCGACGCTTATCGCCTGCGGCGGACTTTTGTCTGCCGCATTGACAAGGGGGGCCCGAAAAAAGTTTTTGCTTCGGGCCCCGACGGTCCTAGATCCGCCACTGCATTCGTCGCATCGTTGAGAAATTTGAAAATATTTTACTCTTCACGATGCAAAAACACCAAGAAGACATCGAAACGCAAGAACTGTTGAGAATATTGCTGCTGTAAGAGCTAGTGTTGCAGTGTATCCAAATTTATCAATTCCTCGTCGTGCTGAAGAGTTAAGGATTAAAAAAACGACAACTTGGCGTATTTTGAAAGAAGACTTGAATTTACACCCGTATAAGATTGTTTTGACCCAAGAACTTAAGCCACTGGACCATCGTCGGCGCAGAGAATTTGCTGCTTGGAGTTTAGAACAACTTGAAAGGGATCCTAATTTTGGCAAAAAAATTATCTTTTCAGATGAAGCTCATTTTTGGTTAAGTGGATACGTTAACAAGCAAAATTGCCGTTTTTGGTGCGAAAACAATCCACAACAGATTCATGAGAAGCCTTTGTATCCGCTAAAGGTAACTGTATGGTGTGGTTTATGGTATGGTGGCATCATCGGACCATTTTTTTTCCAAAATGAGGCACGAGATGCAGTTACAGTGAATGGTGAACGATATCGACTGATGTTAAGAAATTTTTTGTGGCCAAATATAGATGCACTTGATTTGGAGGATATGTGGTTCCAGCAAGACGGTGCCACATGTCACACTGCTCATGAAACTATCGATATACTGCAAGAAAAGTTTGACGAAAGGATAATTTCAAGGAATGCTACTGTTCAGTGGCCTCCAAGAAGCTGTGATTTAACTCCTTTAGATTACTTCTTTTGGGGCTATTTGAAATCTAAGGTTTATGCAAACAGACCACAAACACTTGATGCATTAAGGTTGAACATTGAACCCTGCATTCGTCAGATCACGCCCGATTTATTGCATAAAGTCATCGAAAATTGGGTTCGTCGAATTCGCTCGTGTACACGAAGTCGCGGAGGACATTTAAACGGTGTGTTATTCAAAACATACATGTTATCAACTATACTTTAAGATAATATAAAAAGTTTTATTGTATCTGAAATAATTTTAATTTTATTTAATTTTGAAATCATATCGTTTTTATTGGAAAACCCTTTATACAGTGCGTCCATAAAGTCTTGCACAAATTCATTTAAAATTCAGGTATTTACTTTTTAAAAACGCTCGGACACGTCAATTAGTACTTTTGTTTGCGCATTTTTTAACGTAAAATGTTTTTATACAGGGTGTCGCACGTATGAGGTATGAGGTCATCAATAAATGTGTTTAAAATAAATTTTCAAACGTCAATATTTCGGAAACCGTGATTTCCAGAGGTGTTAAGTGTTCATCATAGAATTCAAAATTGATATAATATACAGGGTGTTCCATTAAAAAAAATTTTTGATGACCTCATACCTCATACGTGCGACACCCTGTATAAAAACATTTTACGTTAAAAAATGCGCAAACAAAAGTACTAATTGACGTGTCCGAGCGTTTTTAAAAAAAGTAAGCCCCTGAATTTTAAATGAATTTGTGCAAGACTTTATGGACGCAGTGTATATTATACTAATTAGCCTCTAAAATGCATGTCATGCATACCAGAATTATGTCAAATATTCGTTTTTTATTGAAATCAGGCCAATAATAAAAATATTTCCTAACTTTTCTTGAGCTTGTCACACTCATATTTGCTATGCAGCGTGATTTTCAAATTCATTTTTCTCGAAAACGGTGTACCCTAGCGACATGAACCAAGAGCACTTTTTTTGTTTAGAAGTATCAAAGTTTCCAAACTTTGGTAAAAAAACGTTTTGAATACATACACAAAAAAGTTATGACTAGTTTATTCTCTATACCCCCGAAAGTTCCGCTACTGACTATTCGTTCAAAATATTGACGTTATATTAAACGCATCAAGTTTATTATAATGCTGGAATTTCAAGTTTTTACCTTGCATAGTTTCCTCGTTAATAAAGAAAACCATCTTCAGGGTACCCCATTTGCGGGGTTGTAGCTCCCTTAGGAGGCATTTCTCGATATACGTTTATAGGAAAAAATATGATTATTTTGGTACGTAGATTACGCCCTTTATGAACGGCCCCTTAGCCATGGGACACCCTGTATGGAAAACACGCCGCCGCGCCGGTCTTTAAAGTTGTAAATATAACCATTTGGTAAAAAGATTTGAGCACCTAATTGAATACTTAACCTATCTCTAGTTTAGTTTCTGTTTTAATTAGGTACTTTGTCGCAAATATATTGTGATGTGATTTTAGCATATGCCAGGGCAAGTATATTTTTAGTAAAGAAAACAAACTAAAAACTAGAGAAATATCCTTTATTCCTTTAACTTTCAGATTCTTTTAAAATTTGCCTTTATTTACAATGCTTTTCTAGTTCTTAAATTTTTTAATATTTCCAACTGGTCGACAGCTACACCTACGACGTATTGTTTCGCGGTGCGCCAGGGAACCGTTATATAATATTGGTTTTAATATTGCTTTTACAATAACCTCCTTTTAGGCAGAGCGTACTTAAAAGTTTTTTAAGCACGCTGTGCCTAAAAGTAATTACACAGACTATAATTTTACCTATTTATTATAAATAATAAAAGTACAGTTACTTATATTATGAAAATTAATGCTTGGCTAACCTAAAACAGTACGTTGAGCTATTTCTCTTTGTAAAATAGATGAGGAATTTGAACTAGAAATAGAAAATTAATCTGCAACAGCAATATCAATTAAACCCATGCCACTAGTAGAGCTGGTAGAACATTCTGATCCATTAGATTTAACACGTTTGTTGTTAGCGTCCAAAGATTTTTCACTAAGAATTTTTTCGTCAATTTTCTTTTGTTTTCTAAAGAATCGTCTATATACCCCTCAGCCACGGCATTTGACCGCCAACCTCCATGTCGCTTTAGCATGAATATATCCGCTCCAGAGACCGCTAAAAAAGTTTCTGAAAAATCTTCGACAGCAGTGGCCTGTATATTAATTTGCCTTTGGAAGCCTCAAGAACTCAGCAATTTTCTTTGGTGTTGCTCCAATGGTATTAATGCCCACTGGAAGTCTGGAACATTTGGAGTTTCTGTACGTGATAAAAACTCTTTCATGGGCTATGTGTGCTGGACGTAATTGGGCGTACTTTCGGAAAATATTGAAGAAGTTGATGCCGTCAATAGAACCTTCGCTAATTACAAAGCTTCTTGCAACATTTGTTTTAGTGTTTGGAATGGTTATTTTAATTAAAGACTCCAAAATTTCGATATAATTCATCTTTAAATATGTGAGTTCTTCTCTGCGACATGCTCCAGAGATTCCCACAATAAGAATGACTTTGTCCAATAAATAGTTCTTATCGTCTGCTTCTTGGACAAATCTTTCCATGTGTTCCTTAAAAAAAACTTTCGACTTTTTGGGCTTATACCCCGTAGATTTCCTTTTCAAAAATGCGATTAGGTTTATAATAGATATTTACGATATAAGTGTTGTAAAGATTCATATTACAACACGAGATGTTAAACTTGTTAAACGAGGCGTCAGCCGAGTTTAATCAAACATCGAGTGTAGTTATATGAATTTACAACAAGAATATTGTACAAAATTTTATCTACTTTCATCTATGAATAAAAATATTTGGCAAAAGGCATTTTTAAAAATAAAAATGCACCTGCTATTAAAAATCGTTTTGTAAGGGCATCTATTACAGCACTAGTGCTGTAATGGCATCTATTACAGCACTAGTGCTGTAATAGATGCCCTTACAAAACGATTTACAGAACTGTAAAATTCATATTACTAAATGAAAGTAGATAAATGTCTTTATATCAACATTTTTATTTAAATAAACCATCGTTCGAAGCATTGAGTAAATACTCCACAAAGTTGATGGCTTATAGGCATAGGATAATCGTGAAAAATATACCAAAACGACTTTTTCTGATATAAGTTTTTTACCTTTTTTTCTTCACACCAAATTTTAAATTTTTCATATGTGCCCTTATACAAACTCCTTGATTTTTTGGGAACAAGGTTCACAGTTGCCTCATTTGCGGCATTTTCAATGTCTGAGTCTTCCAAATCACCCTTTTCTTACTTAATATTTGCCGCAGTTTTGACAAAAAAATTCTTTCCAATTTTTTTTGACAATTGTAAATTTTTTTGACATGAAAGGTGTAAATGAAACAAAGGTAATAAAATGTTTGGTAAAATAAATTAAGTTTTTTATTATAAAACGCCCGTAGAAAAAATATTGTATACCATTCGTTACGAAACAATGTCTTTTAGTCACTCTGACGTGTTGTCCAACTCGGAAAAGCTATTGACCATTTTGAAGGATTATGCCCCAAGGGACGTATTTAATGCAGATGAGACAGGTCTCTACAACCGTGCATTGCCAACAAAAACATATACATTGAGAGTTGACAAGTGTACTGGAAAAAAAAACAGCAAAACAACGATTTACAATTCTGTTCTGCAAATATTCAAATATGGAAGGTGAGAAGGAACAACATAATGGGCAAAAGCAAAAATCCTCAATGTTTTAAGGGCGCACATATCGATAAGTTACCTCTCCAATAGGTCTTGAACAAAAAAGCGTGGATGACAGCAGACATCATGACAACATGGCTTCACAGATTTGATACCAAAATGAAGCAGAATAGAAGAGTGGTATTGTTTCTTGATGATGAACGTCTCATCCTAAAATGACACTGGATAATGTCAAACTGATTTTTCTTCCACCCAATACTACCTTACATTCCCAACTCAAGAAATCGAAAATAATATTACCATAACTAATGCCTTAATATGGGTTTCGGTGACCTGGCGCAATTTCTCCCCAGTGACAATAAAAAAATGCTTTATGAAAGCCCGATTTATGTGTAATACAGATAATATTGACGACGAAGAAGACGATAACATTCCGCTCGCACAACTGTTTCCTAACATTAAGGACACATTTGTGAACTTGACACAATTTGCCTCTGTTGATAACGATTTGCCAACAGAAAGTGCAGAATTGACTATCATCGAGTGTATTGAAGAGATCCAAGAAACGGACGAAACTACTCCCAACTTTGAGACAGAGGAAGAGGAACCTGAACTTGCTCCAGTGTCAAAAATATCAAGCCTATCTGAAGTTTGAGATACTTAGAAAACTTTTTTAATAATGTTAATAATTTTGGCAAGTCTACAAATATTTCTCAATTGCTACTAAATTTTATAAAAATAAAATAAAAAAATATAAAGCAACCAAAAATAAGAATTTCATAGCAAACATAAATATATATGCTAGTATGCACGTATATACAGGGTGTTATGGAAATGACTTATTATATTTTAAGGGGCCACTCCTGAGGTGGTCTAGAGTTACACTTGATAGTTTTTTTTTCTAAAATCGGAAGTATTTTGAATTTTGTAAAATACCTTAAAACCGGACTATGTGCGCCTTCCATGATAGTTCAATGCCCCTGAACACATGTGTTTTTGACAAGACAAACTGCTGGAATGGTAATTGTTTAGTTTAGTGCAATTAATGTTGAATTTTGTGCTAAAATTTCGTATATAGACTAATTGAGGGTAGCTGATCACAATTTTCCTTTTGCGTTTTTACGGCAAATGCACTGGTTTTGAGAAAAAAAAATGTTAAAGTTTTTCACTTACAGGTTAGGGTATTCTTTTGTAAGGATGTCTTTCAATTTCCTAGATTTTATGGTTTTCCCTTCAAAATATGTGATAAAACTTTCACCAAACTATCTGTTCATAAAATAAGAACAACATTTTAGCAAAAAAACAATGGAAAAGGCACAAATTTAATTAAATTCGTTGTTAATACGCCGACAAAGTAGAAGCGTCTCTTTTCAGATTCATTGCACTCACGTTGCCAGATTGTTCTTCTTTTTCTTGTAATTATTAATGGCTTCCATCCAGGAGAATGATATGCTAGCTCGAGCCAATAGGATTCATTCAATTAATAAAAATGAATTGAAAAGTATAGGCAATTTATAATACACTAACAATCTGACAACATGGGTGCAGTTTGCTTCTGCTTTTTTGGCCAGCTGTCAGTGAGCTGTCTCCCGTCTTTTTCCAGATAACGTAGAGTTTTCTGTTCGCTTACAAGTTATCCCGTTTTTCAGAGTTTCCTTGTGGCATATTTCGTTTATTTCAACTCGGAAGTGTATACTATGACTCCGACAAGTAATATTTTATTGGAAATAGCAACATTTTAGGATTACATGCAAAATAACATACCGGTGAGTTAGAACAACTTTAACATTTTTTTTCTCAAAACCAGTGCATTTGCCGCCTAAACGCAAAAGGAAAATTGTGATCAGCTACCCTTAATTAGCCTATATACGAAATTTTAGCGAAAAATTCAACATTTGCACTAAAGTAAACAATTACCCAAATCAGCTGTTTGGGTCATTGGCGCGTAGGTGTTTTGGACCTAAATTTTTGAAGGCATTTTTCTCGAATTTCTAGCTTCGAGCGCCATTTATAGCAATTTTTCCCCAATTCGTCTCGACCTATATATTTACGGGTTAAAAAATAATAAGTCATTTCCATAACACCCTGTATACATATTGGTAAATTGGCTTTATCTCATTTAATTTTAGTTCTGATAAATTTAAACAAAAATATTTAAAATTATTTACATATGTAGATACTTATTAATAAACAAACACTGTAAAATGCAGACCAGTTGTTTTAATTTTTCTCTATTACCGACCAACATTTGATTCCCCGAGGGTGGTCCCTATTGAGAGATGTTACTGTAATATATTTAATGCGGCAATTCAGATTTATTAACTTCGATTATTTTTTAAAAATTACATTTATTTTCGGGGTTTATGTTTTCGTATTTACATTTAGGATGAAAGGCATAAATTACGAATGACAGGCGCTTATGTCTTCCAGCCAGGTACTTTCCTTATCTTATCGAGAATTTAGTAAAAACCAAGTAATGGCTCAAAAATGATGATGATAAGCTATAATTTTTTGTTTGTTTACTTGGCTACACAAATTAAAATTTACTTAATCTAATTTTTTTGCATTCATCGAGTGCCCGCCGAACTACCTTCAAATTGTACTTACCCAAGAATCTATTGAACATATTTCAGTTTTTTTGCACTATTTATTTTATTGCATTTGGTCTAAGAGCCCACAACGTAAACCCTTGCCATGGAGAGGACATTATGAGATGTTTATGTTACTGGTTCTTCCAAGCAACCAAGTTAAATTTCTAATGTTGTAAGAAATCTTACCTTGTCACCAACGTTTTACATAGTGTAATATAGTTTGAAAAGTATTGTAAAACAAATATAAGTAATAACTTAGTCAAATTTATATCTAAAAGATGATTTTTAACACTTGGGCAAATTCCGCTATTATTAATATAAATATTAGGACAAATTTTAAAAATTACATATTTGACGTGCTGTATTTTCCGAAGCTACAAACTTTTAGACTACGTAAGTTGGGCTTGATCGTCATATTTTAGGGTTAGGAATTTGGGCTAGCATTTTGTGCAGAGCTTTAGAAATATGCGATAAGATGAGAAATTTGTGGTAATCGGCAAATCATAAAAAAATTAAGTTGTTGTGCTCAGTGAGCAAGCAAATGATAAATAATAGAATAGAACACACAAGTCCCTTTCACTTTACTGTAAATTTTCATTAATTTATTTTTTTTAACATAATTGTATTATAATAGGTAGGTATACAAACTTTTTATTCTACGGAGATAACTTTTTAACCTATAATACTTATGCCCGATATTATAGCTTCGAAATACTTTTAAGGTTACAGCTTAACCGGAGGATTACACCAGTTAAAATAAAATTGTAACCGTAAAGCTGATGATGGCATTACATTATGCAAGTTTTGAGAAATATGCAAGACCTAAAAAAACACAGTGCATGCGCAGCTGCAACTTTGGTGCAATTCCCAGGCAAGACAAAAAATTAGAATCTGCGCTATTTCTGTGCAATTCTTTATGTACGCTTAAAGTATAGTATATTCTATAACAAGTAAGGCATGGATAAATTTCGCACGAGCGAAAAGTTTGTAGGCCGAGCCGTAGGCCGAGCCGTAGGCGAGGTCTACGGTTTTGCGAGGGCGGAAATACCATTCCATACGAGTTATAGACTATACTTTCTCTAACACTATTGGAGAAAAAATAATTTATTATGTTATAAAATCAATATCTTGTAATAAAACTAACATACCTTAAATAATCAAGCACTGTCAAAGTCGAATTTATAACCTGACAGCGTAAAGTCAGTAATCCAAGGCTATCATGATCTTCAAAATAATTTGGTTTCTCCATGCAATTTAGATGGCCGAATTGAAAATCTAGTTGGCTTTGACTAGGTGATACAAAATGATTTTTTGTACAACTGCCACTAAAATTGACACTTTTAATGACAGTCAACAGTGTTAAAAGTGATTGTTTACGTGGAAGCGTGGTATAGATATTTACGTTATAAGTCCGGTAAATCAACTTTTACAGTATGAGTGAAATGTTTCGAGACGAGGCGACGAAGGAGCCGAGTCTGGAATTTTGAAACGAATACTGTAAAGGATTTGCCGGACGAATGACGTACAATATTTTATTTCATACTGTTCTGTTGAAAATTATAATTATGTTTTGAAATTATAATGAAGTTTTATTCTGCGTCGTATATTTGAAAAGTGCTTATATTTACTGGTGGAAACATTGTGTGTTTGACATTGATTAAACTAAAACTTACAAATTTCAGTCCGGTAAAGAAATTTTACAGGACTAGTCCGGTAAAAATTTTTTACCGGACTTATTGCTGTAAAACCTTATTTTCTGGACTAAATTCAAATATGTAAAGATGTGTTTTACAATACAGTATGAAATAAAAAATATTTACAACTACTATTATTACTACATTTTCTTATGATGAAATCAAATAAAATTATATTACATTTTTCAATTTACACCAGGCCAGGAAATTGGTATATGCAATATCGTACTGCTGAGATGATTTTTTAGGTTTTTAGGTAGGAGTTCCAAAGTTGCTCTTCTTGCAGACTCTTTAATATCCACAGGAACAACCAAATCAACACTTATTAATTATTCCACTATCGACAAACATATTAAGCAGTCCAGAACCAAAGACAAAAATTGGACAAGAACGCAATTATTTAAATGGCAGCATCTTTTTTATTTGTAAACAAGCAATTTTGTTAGTAACCATAGCGTTGGCAACGTTTGTCATTCACAACAACCTTCCGATTATTTAAATATTAAAATGCATTTTGAAGTTTAATGTCATTCCAAATTCCCCTATTTTATTATCGAAATAGGGCAGTTATACAAAAAACATTGTATGATATTTGTGTTAAAAGTAATTTTATTTTGTTCGTGAAATTGTTCAATTCGCTCTGCTCATTTCAAAGTAAACTTTTTCACTCACAAAATAAAACATCACTTTTAACACTTACATCATAAATAACTATAATTCTGTACTAGTGTGTTGTTTCTAAAATAGTGTTAGAGAAACTTTTTTCGTACCTACTTTCGTTGCTGACCATCACGTTTTCTTCTTGAATTTTTGTTTCTTGTGCTCTGTGGCTTAGTTTCCTCGTCGTGTTGCGTTTAAGCGTTTAAAAAATAGAAAAAAGCAATATCTAGGCGATTCAGAGGTTAATTAAAGTTAGTTGGCAGGACTGTCACTGTTGTCAAAAACAGAATTGCATCAAAATTGCGTAGATGCTATGCGAGAGAAAAACCAACTTGCATTGCATGGAACTTGCAAATTATACAAGGTGTTAATTAAGCATGTACCAAACTCAAGGGCCTTATACCTTGCTAAGTTTTAAGACAAAAAGTTCATATAAACATGGGTCTGCAACCAATTTCTTTTTTAGTTTGACCACATACTTAATTAACTCTGTATATAATGCCAGCTTAACCGATCTAGCTAAATCCATACACTATACACATAGAAAATGGATTTTCGTGCCCATCAGTGCGGCGACAAATTTTATAGCTAAATATAAAGCCTTTGTTACTGTTAATTTAAGGTAATTATTGGGATTATGAGAAACAGGGCCGTTCCAACCCGGGGGTGCGGGGAACACGAGGTGCGGGACGCGCGGCCACACGGGGTGCAGGGCACGCAGGCGGCAAGTCAAGGGGCGGCAATAGCCGCTCAGTTAAAAAAAATAAATTGAAACTAATTTACTAGTAAAATAATCAATATAAAAATATCGAAAAAAATATTATCATTATACCAGGTACCGACTTAGAGTTAAAAATGCATTTTACAAGTATACAGGGTGTTTCAGAATAAGATGCTGATCCTTAACGGTATGAATCCTTAGGTGATTTTAAGAAGAAAAGTTCAAATTAACATATATCCTGAACCTATCAACTTTCAAACTACAGGGCGTTAAAGTTTTAAGAAAAAAATCGTTTTTCTATCATAACTTTAACAACTTTTTAGCTATTTTTATGAATTTTTCACACATGCCCTCTAAGCATCAATAGCCATTTTTTGGTGTAGAAAAATTTTAAAATTTTTTAACTAGTGGCGTCCTGAAAGGGTTTGGACTAGACATTTTGGAAAAATATTATGTACGCCACTGCTTTTTCTCAAGATAAAAATTATTTTTAAAATACTCTTTCATTTTAGGCCAAATTTAATATCTTGCCTTCTTATCGTCCGACAACAGTTTCCGAGAAAAAAAAAGCATTAAATGCGCATTCGCTATGTGCCTATGGTTTCTGACAAGTAGGCTATGACCTTTGTTAAGGGAACAATGACAATAACGACATATTAAATGCCAAATAGTTTTGACAGCTATTTATTTATGTACACGGCTTTCCACTTAACTTAAATTTTAAAAACGTAATACTTTTTAAACGTATAAAAGTATGATGGTAAATTTTACAAATGTCGAGTTTGCGGATATGCATTACCTGTACGGGCTTGCTGACGGCAATGCATTCGAAGCCAGACGATTATACCAAGAGCGTTATCCAAATAGAATAGTTCCGGATGCACGAACGATTTCAGGAACTCACAGAAAGTTATGTGAAACGGGATCTTTTGAAACAAAAAACTACTTAAAAGGGGCACACCAAACTACACGAACACCGGAAACTGAAGAAGCTGTTTTAAATTTAGTGGAACAAAACCCTAATATAAGTACCAGAAAAATTGGGAATATTTTAAATATTACTCATGTCCTAGTCTGGAGAATTCTTCAAAGTTATTTGTTATACCCGTACCATATTCAACGGGTCCAGGCCCTACTTCATAAGGATTTTCCATTACGCATCAATTTCTGCCAATGGTTTATTCAAATGGTTACCGAAAATCCCCAATTTGATGCCAGAATTTTGTTCACGGACGAAGCTAATTTTTCCAGGAACGCCATACAAAATTTTCATAATGATAATAATCACTTCCGGGCAGAAGAAAACCCACATGCCATTACGGAATCCCACCACCAAGAGCAATTTTCTGTAAATGTTTGGGCTGAAATTATTCGTGATTATTTAATTGGGCCTTATTTTTTACCAGCCAGATTGAACGGAATCAATTATCGCCAATTTCTTGAACACACTTTACCAAATTTGCTAGAAGACGTCCCTATTTTAACCCGACATCGTATGTGGTTTATGCACGATGGTGCACCTGCCCATTTCAGTCTTTTAGCACGAGAGTTTTTAAATCAACATTATAGTAATCGATGCATAGGGCGTAGAGGAACACAATCGTGGCCACCTAGATCCCCTGATCTAAACAGTCTAGATTTTTTCCTGCGGGGACATCTCAAAACGTTGGTTTACACTGTTTACAGCATCCCAATAAATACTGAAAAGGAGTTGAGAAACCGCATAATAGCTTGTTTCGACACTATCAGGAATACTCCAGTAATTTTTCAAAGGGTACGAGACTCAATGAGGAGAAGAGCTGAAGCATGCATTCTTGCAGGTGGTGGGCACTTTCAACAGAAGTTCTAAATTATTTTCGTTTTTGTTCACACGTTATTTAATGTTAGTTGTTTTAATTTAATGTTAAAAAAAAACCATAGGCACATAGCGAATGCGCATTTAATGCTTTTTATTTTTTTTGTCGGAAACTGTTTGTCGGACGATAAAAAGGCAAGATATTAAATTTCGCCTAAAATGAATGAGTATTTTAAAAATAATTTTTATCTTGAGAAAAAGCAGTGGCGTACATAATATTTTTCCAAAATGTCTAGTCCAAACCCTTTCAGGACGCCACTGGTTAAAAAATTTTAAAATTTTTCTACACCAAAAAATGGCTATTGATGCTTAGAGGGCATGTGTGAAAAATTCATAAAAATAGCTAGAAAGTTGTTAAAGTTATGATAGAAAAACGATTTTTTTCTTAAAACTTTAACTCCCTGTAGTTCGAAAGTTGATAGGTTAAGGATATATGTTAATTTGAACTTTTCCTTTTAAAATCACCTAAGGATTCACACCGTTAAGGATCAGCATCTTCTTCTGAAACACCCTGTATAACTGGAAATAAACAACACAACATTGGTTTTAAAAACGCTACTCCACGTCGCAACCAGTTGGGAAATACATTGTTCGTTTTTGTTTAAACACGTTTTAACCCATCATCCCATCAAATTGCGTCGCATCGCCGGAATCGGTGGGGGCGTTTTTTGTCAGATTGCAGGAAAATACTCGTTTACGCCCTAAGCCTATAAATATACGCACCCGGATAATTTGCACTATATTAGTTTTGAACGTGTCAATATTAACAACTGGAAACTACGAATATAAAGGTTCCAAAAAATCCAGAAAACCAATTGAAAATTAATTTTTACTTAATATTGGACATTGCATTATCAAAAGTAGAAGAAAGGTTCGAATAAATAAGACAACATCACACACTTTTCAATTTTCTCAACGGCCCAAATAAGTTCCTTGAAGCACATAAATCAAATAGGTGAAATGGTGAATGAAAAAGACATTATAGCTGAAAATTTATGCGATGAAATTTACAACGTTGTACCCTATTATTCCCTTGAAATGAACGCGTTAACGCAAAACTTCTACTCTCCAGAAAAGAGCCTACTACCTTGATCAGGTAGTTCGGAGCTCCGACTCTTATTAATTTCAGTAAAAGACCATTATGCCAGACCTTGTCAAATGCCTTGTTAACGTGCGCCCCTATATTGTACATTAAAATTTCACAAAAAAATTAATTTCTCGTCCTAAAAAAACCCTAATTACAAAATTTTGTGAAAAAACGTTAGTGTTTCTCAAAGTTATTAGAGAAAAACAAAAATGAAGTTTTAACTTTAACACCCTGTATCTCAGTTAATATCAACTTTCGGATATAGGTAAGTATATAAGTATGATTAAATGAAATGCTAATATTTTTACGTAGGCAATCTGTGGTTTTTCTATGTACCACTAATTAGCGGGCACCCTGTATATTAGCAATAAGTAAAAAATATTTTTTGTTTCTCCTCGGAAAGTACCTAATGAAAATTTGGCACTACTCGTGTTACTTTAAATTAATGGATTTGATGTGCAGGGTAAGATAAAAAAATATTCAAGGAAATTGAGTTGTTTTCGAAAAACACCTTCTTTAAAAAAAATATTTGAAGAACTTAGTAAACTTTACAATTAGGTACCAAATTGTAAATTTTAGTTCTCCACGACCGCACAAATTTTTCAGTAAAAAATAAAGAATAAGAGTTTTTTAGTGGCTGTGGTCCTGTATTAAATAAGTATAAGAGCTAGGGCACCGAAAGAGCTATAAATTCGTGTTCAGCGACTATAGAATAATATAGCATATTGTACGTAAAAACATTATCAAAAAGTTCGATGTTTTCACTACTTCCAATAATTATCTCGTTTAATTTTAATTCATGCATTTTTTAATAAGTAAAATCTTAATTATATTTTTGTTTTGCGGTACTTTCTTAACCTAGAATATGCTTAAAAAGCTAAATTATCAAGCTATACATATTAATTAGGTTTCGTCTATAATTAGATACTATTAAACTGGCAAAGTTCATTTATAAAATTATAATTTAGTTAACTACTTACGGTTTAATTGTCTGTTAAACTAAACGTGGAAATACACAAACCCTGCTCTACACGTTCTGCCGCAAAATGTAGGTCTAACAGGACGGACGTGGCGTTATGAAGGTTAAAAATTCGATAATTATTACACGGACGCTGACGCAGGCGTATCAACGGAAAAGCGTTTCTGTTTTTTTTACGTCCAAAATCGCTTAAGATAATAATATTTTATAGTACCTAGTTACTTACTTAATTTAATTAAAACAAAACATATCTTATTTAAGAATTTTGTTAGTGTAAGTCAGGTGTAAAATAAAATATATCAATTTCATTGACCTCGGCCTTGACTTAAAAAATTCCTGCTGTGACTGCTACTGGAAGACGATATTTCTTGCTGCATGGACAAAATTATTATTTAAGCGAAATTAGCTAAACTAGAAAAATACAATTTAATGGGTTAGTTATTGTAGTATTATGGAAGGTCAGTTTCAAAGAGAGTGTTACCATATTAGATACAGTTGGAAATACTTAAAACACCGAATTCTTCGACAATGATTATTAGGAATACCTACTGGCAGAGATTGGGTGTATACATTAAATCCTTTTAATTTTGCTAATCCCCGTGAATCATCACTTACAGACATAGGCGTAATTCGGGGGTGGCAAGGAGTGGCAGGTGCCACCCCAGAATTGTCGAGCCCAGTATATTGCCACCCCATAATTTTGAAGTAAAAGTCTCAATAATTTATAAATAACTAAAATTGAAAAATACAAGTGTACAACAGGGAATTTTTTTAACTCTATCGATTCTACATTAATCGTGGTTAGTTCAGCACAGAAAGATAGCATGTGTTTTGAAAACTTGTAAATTATAAATTTATAGATAGAAATATTGGAGTAGTAGACTTTACGTAATGAAATAAGGAACATTAAATGCGTGAGTTTTCAATCTTTGCACAAAAATCGCTGAAAAGTGCCGGTTTAGAGCCGCCGAGCTGCTAAGAAAGGGCAAAATTCCCTCAAAAATTGGGGGAAGGAGTAACGCTCTATTTGAATCTGTACAGGGTGGCCAAATCAGAACGGCCCTCGGCCGTATCATAGAGTCCGTTAACCTTACAGCTTTAGGAAAACAATATCTGTAGTAAATTTGGGCAAGAGAAATCGCTGGAAATTATTTTTAAATTCGTAAGATGTCCGCTAGAAGACATAAAAGACATGATCAAACAGAAAATTAGGTGTTTCTCTTTATCTTACCAAATTAAGAGGTACTGAAAATATATACGTTTTGATCCTTATTGTATGTCGGATCTTTTATGATTCAAATATTTTTCTCTAACTTCTAAAACAGAATGGTGGGGGAGTGTCAAACTTTGTTTGATATAATAACCGGTCACTTCGCTTAGGCTAAACGGATTTTAATAAACGTTTGATAGAGTTTTTATTTCTCTATCTATTGCAATTTGGCTGTCTTTTGCGTCAACTTTACTTTTCCCGCTAGAGGGCGCTTTCCGAAATCTAAACATAAAAATAGCTTTTTCGGCAAAAAAGCAAATGGAATGATACATTTATTTGTTGATAAAAAAATTAAGAATTCAAAGCTCTAAATGTCAGTGAAAACCGCAACTGCCTAACGTTTCTCTAACCAAAGATATTGACGAAAAATGTTTGAAAAATAAATAAGCGTGCCAAGGCGACTTTGATTATTAGAATGCTGATTACAATAAAGTATTTTAACTATTAACTAATAATTCTACTTGTCCAAAGTGTCAGTATTTAACAATTAAGTGATAAATTATTTTTTATTGAATAAGGAAACTTCTATATTGGAAAAAATATGATTAAAAATGGGGCTCTAAACGTTCGAAGTGTCTTCCATCATTTTCGATGCAGGACTGTAATCTCCTTCGAGTAGAAGAGCAATAAGCAGTCTCGACCTCTGTTACCGAGATGTTTCTCGCTGCGCCTCTTATTCTTTCAATCATATCTTGTCGAGTAGTAGGTCTGGTGGCAAAAACTAAATCTTTAATTCTACCCCATAAATAAAAATCTAAACAAGTCAAGTCTGGAGACCTAGGTGGCCATGAAAATATACTTCCACGGCCGATCCATCTGCCAGGAAAAGTTTGCTCTAAATACTGTCGAACATTGAGAGCAAAGACATTCGTCATGTTGGAAAATCATCGCACGTCGTACTGCCAAAGGTATGACTTCTAGAAGAATTGGCAATTCCTCAAAAAATTGTGATAGACTTCCCAATTTAAACTTTGATTAAAAATAAATGGCCCGATAATTTGTCCATTAGGAATTCCGCACCATACGTTTACTGACCAGCGCCCTTGGTACTGGACTTCCCTCATCCAGTGAGAGTGGAGATTGACATTTCCATTACTGCAGAAGGTTGCTTCGTCCGTCCATAAGATGTTGTAAAGTATTTCAGGACTGTCTTCTAACATACTGTGTAACGAAATAAAAGTTATTTCGTTACATTGGATTTTAAAGTATCTTTAGGTATTGGCGCTGCCATCTATGGATAACTCTGCATACTGCAGAATATTGATTTCTTTAAGTTTGTAAATATGAAGAGAGCAACTGTAAATTTGCCGTTCTATAATATAGATTTCTAGGGTATTCTTTAATATAGATTATCGATTTCTTGCATTTGATTTAGTTCACATTGCCTCCGTGAATAGAAAAACTCTACTCGTGGAGGTTAGTTTTTTGACGACACTTTTGGTTTGATCCTGATACAGGTATGTCACGCTAAGCTTCTGTTTCACTATATTTATATTTTATCTGATAGTATGTAATTGAACTAATTTAACCATAAATATTACTTTCTAGAAACCCATGACCTTTTAAGCTATTTTTACACGAATTAAATTCCACATTCTTATGTTTTAACAAAATAAAGATATGCCGACCATCATGGCGTCACAAATTAATAATCTTCATTCATCTCATTTATCCTTGCAAAGTATAAGGTTTTTGAAGATCTAAAAGCATCATCTTAACAGACAGAATGCAGTCATAAGATTATTTCTTCAGTATGTGTGGATTTCAATCAATATTTTAATAATTTTGCATTCAATTTAAATATCTTTTAAGTTAATCGACAGGTCATGGTTTTGTGTGTTTTTCTTCATCAATTAATATCTAAACTCTCAATTTAACTTTGTTTTCGGGTCTCTCTGTCGTTCTTTTACGTTGTAGCAAATATCGTTGGCCAGTTGGTGGTTTATTTAAGTTCTTGATGAACATTGGTGAGAACCAGATATAGGGTAAACCTAGCTGGACTATTCACAAGGAAACCGACAGATCCAGGCTCTACAGAACTGGTGACTGACAGAATATCCAAGGAAGCTGATATCGAGGAAAGCAGGCAGAGCTGTGAAAGATACTTCAGATAAGTAACTAGTTACTTTTTAGATACTTTTGCCCAAATGTATCTAGATACCTAAAATGAATAGTTACTTTTAACAAAAGGTAACTTAGTTCTTAGTTACTTGGTCAAAGTAACTAGTTATTGTAACTAAGATACTTTAAAAGTAACTAGTTACTTTAAAAGTAACTAATTACTTTAAAAGTAACTAGTTACTTTAAAAGTAACTAAGATACTTTTAAAGTAACAATAGATACCAGGCAGTGAAACATTATTTAAAAGTTACAAATTTACTGTTTTCTAAGAAAGTAGCTACAGTTACTAAGTAACTGATATTGTAGCTTAATAATATATTTGATTAAAAAATATTAAGGATTTTTACAAAGCACACGCTGAGTGTCGCTGAGTAATAAAAATAACATGCTAAGATTTTTTAAAATAAATTCCTTTAGTTCAAGTAGGCTGGGTGATTAAGGCAGTACGTTAGTATAATATTTACCTTACTGTATTTATAAGTACGGCGATATTTTTAAAATTTACGGAAAACGATGAACTAATAAAAATTTACATTTTTTGTAACTTTGTATAACAGATACAAATTTATTATACATACATCATACATTAAATACTTCTCGAAATACTTTTTATTTCTAATTAAGCACGTCAAAGAACCTAAAATGTCATTTTATTTACAAATTGTTAAACTAAACCTATTAAATAAACAGAAATAAAGTAACAAAACTAAATAAACACAAAACTTTCTTAAGGAAGGAACCAAAGAAAAAACAGGGGCCATTTTTAAATTGCCCCATTGGCTTTTAAAAGGACCAACCTTTCAAAATTTTCATCTAAGAGGGCATGTCTGCGAGGAGTGTTTATGAACGTTGCGTAGGAAAACAAACGCTCCACGGGAGCTGAGGAAGGCAGCGGCGTGTTAAATTTGAGAAACACTTTGTTAATGTAAGGATATTTTTGTAGCATTGTAAGGTCGGTCTCCGAGTCCTGAAGAAACTGTAGCACCTGCATTTCCAGAAGCCTGTCTGTTTCGTTACTTGTATCATCGGTATTTTCATGAAAAAATTCGAAAAAACTCGTATTTAAGTTTGTTTTTTTAAGTTTTAAAATTTGCTTTTCCTCGAGAGTCCTGAAATTTTTTCGCTTCGTCTGCAATTTTTTTTTTAATATCATAATTGAGTTCCTTTCCTAACTCGCGAATACATCCAACCCATCTTAGTTTAAACATAGGGTGTGTTGCAGCTGCAATTATGGATCTATGTGCCTTCTCAGACAGGTCCAAATGATCTGAGAATCTGTTATCTACTGACTTTATGCACTCATCCAGTATTGGGGTCATATGTCTCTAATTTTTTTCTTTGAGTTTTTTTAACTTAATTCGTAAAGATAGTAAAGTTGGCAACAAATATCCATAATATATGTTATTTTCACCTTGCAAAATGTCAAGGGCTCTTGCGATAGGTTCTAATACGTCTCGATATTCTTGAAGGTAGTGCAGATCGGAGTCTCTTAGAATTTGACTGTCAGATTTAATTTCCAGTTTAGTATATAATTCCGGTAAGTGATCTTTAATTTTTATTAATTGTGAAATTGAATCATATAAGGAATTCCATCTGGTCGCTCCTGGATAGCTAAGGGTATGGCCAAGGATATTTTTTATTATTTCTGCAGATTTGGGTCTTCCTGCTTTATTCCATAAAGTGTTACATTTGGTAATAATGGAAGTGTGTCGTGATCTTAAGGAATGGCTTTTATTGATGGTTTTTATTATGTCACTAGAGGCTATTAGGCTTAATGTATGTGAGGCGCAACGAAGGTGATGAGGTAATGTAACAACAGTAGTAGCTTCCATGTCTTCAATGAACTCAGGCGCAAATATGTCGTCTTCATCGGTCTCGCTTTTTGCATTTAATTGATAATTTTCGGAATGTTCACCCTCAGTCTCTTCTAAAGGTGTGCCTGAAAGTGCTAAATCGAAGTCGATGTTTACTCCAAATATCCTAAAGGCCTTTATGAAGTTTGAATCATTGTCGGCAAAGACATTAGAACTAATTGTCGGTGACAGTTGCGACAAGTTTAGATTCATCTAGTCCATATGCGGTGTGAATATTGTCAATCATCTCGGCTATTTTATCGTACGTATGTGAGCCAGAAAACCTTTGACATGCTATGGCAGCCGATTTTCTTTCGGAGTTCTCTCCGATCCAGTGACATGTTACACCTAGAAAACTGCGAGTTTTAGACGACCAAATGTCTGCTGTAGTACAAAAAAAGTGAATATTCTGAAATTCGTTTCTTAATTCGTTTTGTTTATTTACCCACAAATTGGCTATTTTCTTTGTTGCTGTAAATCTACTCATTACATTTACGTTCAATCCAGCAAAAAGCGCTTTAAAACTTTTATGTTCAATAAGTGAAATAGCAGACATAGTATTTACTATAAAATGAACGACTCTTTCATCAAACTCCTCCTGAGTTACTTTTTTAGTTCTCTAAAATGTTTCTTCTAAAGCAAGCTGTTTCTGGTGTATACTTTTTTTTTCGAAACCACGCTCTGTAGATTTATTTTTTGCAAATTTATATTTTAAATATTCTGCATACGCCTTCTCGTGCTTTAATTTTAAATGTTTTAAAAAATTTGCTGTGGTAGTTGTTGACCCAAGAAAATATTTTTGTTGTGGTAAACACTTCTGGCATTGCACTTTGAGTTTGTTTCCATTTTCTTCTATTGAAAAAACGTCCCGTCAAAAAGTGGCCGTTTGTTAGTAGAAGTAGTAGTTTCTTCCATTATGCTGACACTGCTACTACAACTGCTAGCAGATCTGCTACTGACCTTTTGTTTCTTTTCGACAGATACGAAATCAAACAGGGAAGTTCTTTTTTTTCTACTCGGTGTATCTGTATCCGGTACGTAGTCCGGGTCATTTTCGTCCCCTGATGGCGCATACGGATCAGGAATAGTTTCTGTATCTGACATACTATCTTTTCCGGTATCCATCTGAAAAATATTAATATAAAATGTTGTGCTGCTATAGAATTAATAGAATCACTAAATTGCGGCAAAGTGTGCTTAGTTCATAAAATAAAAGGTTTAAGCGATAGTTAAATTTCAGTGGCGTAACTAAGGGCATGTGCGCCCCCCCGCAAAGTTTTGAAAGCGCCCTGCTATTTTGCATCTGTCTGAATCTTTTACACTTACAGTAAAAAATATTGTCATTTGTAGGCGTTGTTTAATATAGAAGGATATAAAGTATTGTAGAGAACAAAGAATAATTTTTTTGTTGTAAAAATAATGACAACAAGCTTTTATCTTATTCAGAAAAAATCATTCAATATTCGTAATTCAAAGTTCTTTCTAGCGTTTAAAATAAAGGCTCTAGGGGTGCTCCAAAATATACGCAAAAACCCTGTACAGAACAATTGATTTTTTTTTTATATAAATGTCGATTTTCATTTGATTTATTATTTTCATCAAGGGACTTGAGGGTGCCCCTGGCTTTGCTGCGCCCCCCGCATTGCGGGGCCTACGGGGGCGGTTTTTACGGCACTGTTAAATTTACTTTAGCATTTTTAGCTACCAATTTGCAATTTTTTATTGACTTTCTTAACAACCACTTTGTGTTAAAAGTACAGGGTGTAACAAATTCGTTTCTCATCAGTGGGATTTCGGAAACGGTAAAAGATATGAGTTAAATTGGGTCAAAATATTTGGAAAAATCTAAAATTTTTCGTTTTGGTTTTTATTTTTCCTGACTTTGTTCGACCATCATCAACTATTTTTTTTTAAATACGGGCCTGGATTTTTTTGTTTAAATTATGAGAGCGGAACTTAATTTACGTTCAGCGTCAGCACTTACCAGTTTTCCGACGTTTTGTTCCTTAAATTGACAATCCTTATTAAAATATAGCCCTGGTCTGGTAAGTTTATGTAATTTGTTCTATTTGAACGGAAAATTTTATATTTTTCTAAATATTTTGAAAGGCCCTGTATTTATTTTTGATTTTTTACGGCATATTATTCGAAATCTCAACGGTAAGAAACGAATTTGGTACACCCTGTAATTATGCCTCCTAGCCTCCTACTGCTACTTACTTACCATCCTAAAAGATAATTACATTATGTTGTGCTTTATAACTTACCTTAGAAAAAATTAAACCACATAAGCCCAACTCATACGCACAATCAACGCACTACTACTATGCAATATGCAAAAGATAATTAGAATAAAATACTTTTCAAGAAATTTCGCGATTTAACAGCTCGCCGCCCAGCCGACCTCTTCGTAGAATTCGACGCCGACGGCACGTGTGCTTTTTTGGTGCATCAAACCTCTTAAAGTATCTAAGTTACTTTTAAAGTAACTAGTTACTTTTAAAGTATCTTAGTTACTTTAAAAGTAACTAGTTACTTTTAAAGTATCTTAGTTCCTTTTTATGTGTATAGTTACTCCTAAAATGTAACTAGATACAAGATACTCTTCAAAAGTAACGAAGTTATAGTTACTTTTGGTATAATTAAAAATGTATCTTAGTTACTAAGTATCTAGTTACTTTAAGTAACTAGATACTAAAAAGTAACTTTTTCACTAAGTTACTCACAGCTCTGAAAGCAGGTGAGTTTTTCTTTTGTTTCTAAGCAGAAACCTAAATTGAATTTGTTGGAAAACTCACCTAATTTCTCTCACTGATATCTGTCAGAAATCAATTCTAGTTTAACATTTATTTTCTCTTAAACTTCTCACTCAATTAGCGCGACATGCTTGTACTGGATGGATAATACCTTAAGTCACACTGTATATAAAATTTCTCTTGTACCATATCTATATCTTGAATTTATCTTGTACATATCTTACCCTGGGTGTCATAAGACATTAGTCTGGAACACCAATATCGTGTGGTGACGAACGCCTGTAGCTCGTTATACCACATTTATCTATCTTGCAAACGATTGCCTTTTGCTCGTTATGCACTATCGTACCTGCGCAAAAGTTAGAAATACTTTTGAATGCATTGATCTATCTTGCAAACGATTGTCTTTTGCTCGTTTTTGCCTATCGTACCTGCACAAAAGCTACAAAGAGTTTTGAATGCAGTTATCTCTCTTGCAAACGATTGCCTTTTTGCTCGTTATGCATATCGAATCTGCACAAAGTTGTGGATGCTTTGAATGCAGTATTTTCTTCTAGTTTTGAATATCTGTATTGTATATTTGTACAGTTTGTAGTTATTACTAGTTAAAATTACTTAATTTTTATCTTGTTGGCACAGTATATGCTTCTTTTGGATTGACTGAAAACTTGAATATCTTTTAAGTCAGTCAAACCATTTATTTTTCTTACTACTTAAACACATATTTTCAAAGCATGTGTTATAAAAAAACAATAAAACATACCTATCAACACATATTACCCCTCTTACATATATATTATTAACTTGATTTTTTTGTACAGGATGCATACCAACATACTTCAAAACTTCTATAGTAACCAATTTATAAATCGGGGACTAAGAATGACATAACAAATTATCGTCCAATTAGCCTAATAAATAATTCCAGCAAAAAATCATTCAAATTTAGACTTTACATTTTATCAAAGTAATAAAATTTTATTTAATAAGCAATATGGATTAATAAAAAATAGAGGTATATACAAATGAAGCAATGTACGAATTAGTAAGGGAAATTAAAAAAACTTGAATAATGATAAAAAAACAATCACTGTTTTCCTGAATTGAAGGCGTTTGACACAGTGCCGCATAATGCCTTGCTTGAAACACTCTCTAGGTATGGGGTACGTGGTCCTGTTGTAACTGTATTTGGGTCTTTACCTGAATAATCGAGTACAGACTGTAAGGATCAACGATTGTATAAGTGACCCCCAGGTCATCAAGATAGGAGTACCTCGAGGAACGATCCTGGACCCTGTCCTATTTATAACATATATTAACTCACTCTTAAAACAAGCTGACTTAGGGGGTAGTATTATATCTTATGCTGACGTGCTCTTGGGGAAGTAATAGTAAAGGGATTGAAACTGGTTAGAGCATGGCTTGACTCATCTAAACTTTCGCTAAATGTTGGAAAAACCAATTACATAGCATTCTCATTAACAAAAAAAAACAGACCAACCTTTAATTCTCTAAAAATTAGTAACTTCGATAACACAAGTAGTTACCAATGCTAAGTACTTGGGAATTATAATAGATTCACATCTTAAATGGAATAAACAGGTAATAAGGGTCACAAAAAGTATTAAAAGCTTAATCCATAAATTCTATTTACTAAGAGAATGCCTTAATAGAGAGACTATCATCTGCGTATATAAAGCTCATATGATGGAATCAATCATATGATATGGTATACCGGTGTGGGGTGGGACATACTATAATACTATTTATCTATTAAATGTCATCCACAACACCATATTGAAAATAATCTTTTCTACTACTGTATAAATAAATTAACCTTCAGGCCCTAGCAACACCAAAGATCACGAAAGTAAACATTAAAGTTACCTGAATATTATACGTTGTTAGCTACGATAGTAGTATGTTTCTAGCTACGAAAGTACTACTAAAAATTAACCTTCAGGCCCTAGCAACACGAAGATCACGAAAGTAAACATTAGAGTTACCTGAATATTATATACGTTGCTAGCTACGAAAGTAGTGTGTTTCTAGCTACGAAAGTACTACTTTCGGTGCCAGGACAAAACAACACGAATACTCATAGGAAATTTTTTATGTATTTATTCAAGCAAATTAAAAAAAAAAATTAATAACAAAATGCTTATATTTATTAAAGAAACAAGTGGTATAATAACAATAATATAAAACTTAAATAATAATTATTTATTGCCATTATATAAGGTTAATAGTGAAATTTGAACAGTTGGAAAAATAAATTGATGGAATATTATTCAATTCACGGCGTTAGATGGAATAAAAGTAGGAGTTCCATTTAAGATCTTTTTGAAAATTTCGATTTTATTAGTATACGAATCACCAATATATCCCTCCGCAACGGACGAAGACCTCCAACCGCCATATGTTTTCAAATCCAAAATGTCGACACCTGGAGCATTTGCGAGAAACGTAGCTGATGTTCTTCTAAATGAGTGACCAGTGTATTTATGTGTCTTGAAGTTTCAAAAATTTGGCAATTTCTTTGGGAATATTCGAAATAGTGCGTTTTCCAATCACGTGATTCACACACCTACCTCGTTCATAGCGATAGAACAAGCGTTCGTCTTGTGCATTATTTGGCCTCAACCTCATTTTATGGATCTCATCGGTGCGGCATGCTCCAGCTATTCCCATTACTGCTATCAGCTATCACTTTCATAGATAAATAGCTATGATTAGAAGCGTCAAATAAAAACTTTATTATTTCTTCTTTTCTGAAAATTTTAGATTTTTTAGCTTCGTAACCATCGGTTTTTCGTAATAAATGCAATGAGTTTTTAAACTGCGAAATATCTATATTTTTGTTCACAGAAATAGTCAATTTGAGCATGGAATATTGTGACCATTGGGACGGAGGTGATAAGGCTTCAGATCTCTCTAAGAAGTACGCTAACATCACATTTTCGTCAATTTAAGAAACGTTTTTATTCGCGAACCATTTCAGAAACAGGTTGTACGTTTGATAGTATCTATCTTTCGACTTCTCAGGTAACAGTGAGGCACATGCCAACTCGGTTGCCTTCTGAATAGCAACGTTTTGGTCTTGGGAGAACATTTTAGACTTGCGAAATTAAAAAATTCGAACTGACAGACTCTAACAGTACTCAAATAACTAGTTGTCATGGATCATTTTATTGATTAAAATAAATCAAAAGTTTATTACTTAATAATATATTGATCAGAGAACAGTAGTAGAAAAAATTTAATACATCACACGATGCGAAAGCCTTTTTTGATGTTCGGAGGTATTGAATCACCTCGGCTTCGCCTCGTCTATTCAAAAACCTCCTCACACCAAAAAATTAACTTTTGCATCTAGTACCTAATGTAAATAACTATTAAAAAAAAACTTTATCATACAACATTAATATATTAGTAAAATCTAATGAACGTCAGGTGTCTGTACATATTGACAGTCTGTAAGTTTATGATCAAAAATAAAAATAAAAATTATATATCACACGATATTAACACAAGAAATAAATACACAGAAAATTTATCATTGCCATACAATAACACCACACTCAATCTAAAATTAATAGCTTGCTTAGGTCCAAAAATATATAACCCTATACCATACAATATTAGAACTATAAAGAGAAATAGAAAACTTTATGAAAAATGTTCAGAGTTCGTATTTGAGAATTATAATCTCGTTTTTGCTCAGATGTTCTAGGATAAAATATTATCAACTTAATTTTTTTCAACTATTCTGGATATTGTGATGTGAGTTGTAAAATCATAATGGTAAGGAAACAAAAAGCTATACCTATATCATAATGATAATATGTTGTAATTAAGATTATAAACATAAAATTATGTATAGGTACTTTAATACATGCATATTCCTAAACACACACGGGTATCCAAATACCTAGGTGTATAGCTGTATTAAAAATAATAATAATTATTTGCAATAAATAAGCTTAATCATGGGAAGGCTCTGTAAAATTTTTGTAAACAAACAAATAATAGATTTATGTCTCACTTAACATTTATCAAGTGTTATGATTAGGTGACACTGGTGAAAAGACTGTTTTACTGGTTTGGGATATTAGAAATCTTGACTCTTAAAGATAAGGACATACTTATATTTATTTGATAAGTTTTGGTAATGTCTATTATTTGGGGATTATATTTGTTAATTTGTTTATATTTTAGAATAGTTACTACAAGCTTTGTAAAGCCTGTCCAGAGATATAAGAAAGTTACACTTTGCCTTTGAATGGGATTATCCAAGGGTAGCCATAAACAAACAATGAATGAATGAATAAATGCAGGTAAATTATGGTCCGTACTTAAAAATGTCTTAAAGTAAACTGCAAATCCGGTGTACGAAACGAAATAAACAAACAAGCGATAAGCACCAGCACCGATAACCGCTGGTTCAGCAGAAACCGTCACGACGTGGTCGATGTGGAAAAGATACGAAGGCAGTTGAATAGTACTCGCGACACACTTTAAACGTACTATAATAATTATTTTTTTATATTGTTAATCTTTATTTTAATAAAGTGATTTTAAACTGACTAATAGATTTATCTCTTACAAAGTCAGAAGTGGGATAGATACAAGTGTCTCTATTAATCAAAATGAGCACACCTCCGCCCAGAAGTCGGTCTGAGTCAAAAAAGCGATCGAAGAAGCGTTCGCACTTATCCGATGATGAAGATAAAAAGTGGAAGAGAAAGTACAAGCAACTACGTGAGGAATATAGCCAGTTTTTAAAAATGCGACCTTTATCCGTGGATAGACTTAGTGATAACGTGCAAGTCTGGAGTAGTTCTTCTAATCAAGTGGAGTCGACAGTGCAAGTTAAGTCAACATCCTACCTAAGGCCCCACGTAGGAAACGAAAAGCTCATTCCTTTTTATGATCCGGATTGTGAAAGAGATATCATAAAAGCGTGGGTAAAAAAAATGGACGAAATTGCTAATAGATATTGTTGGGATGACAGTGATACTTTACATTTAGCGACGCATCGTTTACGTGGACATGCTCGGGAGTGGTTTAAAGGACTTGACCTTATAGACATGACGTGGGTGACCTTGAAACAAGCGTTACAAAATAAGTTTAACACTGTAATTCGTTTTTCAAATCTGCTAAAACGTGCTGCTAACTACGAAGCTCGCCCAGGGCAGCTTTTAGGTGATTATAATTCAAAAGTTGCAAAAACTACAAGCATTACGGTGTGGCATTAGTGACGAGTGTATCTTCGATGCAGTAATTGGAGTTATAAAAGATGGCAATATTGTTCGAATATTAAGCTCCATGAGATTTACAGACACAGATGACATGTATTCCAGAATGCGAGCAATGGGAAGTGTTCCCCTTGCCCCGGCAGTAAGAAGACGCGTACCAGAGTCCACAGTTACAAGTAAAGGTGGCAACGACAATACAATAAGTTCAAACACCAACAGTGCCCTGTCAAAAAAAGAATTCCAAAGTTTCTCAGTGTGTTATAATTGTAGCCAGGCTGGACACGTGGCTAGGAATTGTCCCAGACCCAAACTGGAATGCAAAAAGTGTCATAAACTAGGACATTTAGCTGACAAATGTCGAAACTTTCCAATAAAAGTGGCGAATGTAAACGAAGCCAGTGTTCATGAAGCAGACAAAGGACAAAAACATAATATGTTTATTGTATCGGCGAAGATAAACGGCTTCAAGATAAAATGTTTAATTGATTCTGGGAGTTCGGCTACACTTATGAAACTTACGATTGCAAAAAGACTAAATCTAGAATTAGAGCGTGGGACGAGAAATGTGATACGTAGTTTAATGGGTTACCGTCTAGTATATACCACCGAATCAGTACTACTAAGAGCTATACAGACCGAAATAGAAAGATTAGATTTGGAAGAATTACGTCATGAAATAAGTAAGCACATAACCGAAGAACAAAAAAGACAAAAATAACGCTATGATCAAAAACGACGAGAGGCGAAACGTTATAAAGAAAGCGATATTTAATGGTTCAGATAACCAGTGAAGTCGCAAATGGCTCCAGTCGTAAGCTAAGGCCAAAATACAAGGGACCCTTAAAAATTAATACTGAAGTGCAAGATTTACGAGAATCAAGCAAATGTGCTCTGACAGTAATGGCATCAGAACGATTGAAGTTGTGGGAAGGTGTAATTAACGAGAAAAACAAAAGGGAATGTGACAAGAATGGTTAAAATTAGAGTTGCGTACTCTAAGGACTAAAAGACGATTAAGACCAGTTAATATGTTTATTTTAAGGGAGTCGTGTACTCTATACGAACTTATTTATCTAATTGTTACAAAGTTACGTTAAATTAAGGATTGCGTATTCTTGCATATAATAGAACAATTAGCGCTGCGTACGCTCATAAAGTTTCGGTCGATTTAAGTGAGTCGTGTACTCCTAAAACTGCTAAAGTATTACGAATATAGAAAGAGTTGCGTACTCTTAATTCAAGTTGCAAAAGTTACGAAAAGAGAGTCAAGTACTCTTACATCTATTAGGATCGGTAGGATCGAGTATCCTATTACGAAACTGACCTTCTCAAGGAAAGAAAGAGTTGCATACTCTTAATTTAAGTTGCAAAAGTTACGAAAAGAGAGTCGAGTACTCATACATCTATTAGGATCGATAGGATCGAGTATCCTATTACGAAATTAATCTTCTCAAGGAAAATCATCTTACGTAATAGCAAGGTTGCGATCTTCGTCAACAACGTTTGTTCATCCAGATGATGTCTGAGGGCAGACAAGTGGAGTCGGATGGCCGAATGTACGAAACGAAATAAACAAACAAGCGATAAGCACCAGCACCGAGAACCGCTGGTTCAGCAGAAACCGTCACAACGTGGTCGATGTGGAAAAGATACGAAGGCAGTTGGATAGTATTCGCGACACACTTTAAACGTACTAATAATTATTTTTTTTATATTGTTAATCTTTATTTTAATAAAGCGATTTTAAACTGACTAATAGATTTATCTCTTACACGGAAGACGTAATTTCATTATTAAAGTTATAGTTTGGTGATTTTTAAACCGATTTTTACCGGATTTAAAATGAGAGGGTTAATCCCTTAAAACAAATCATGTTCTAAAGACTGTATACAGGGTGTTATGGAAATGACTTATTATATTTTAAGGGGCCACTCCTGAGGTGGTCTAGAGTTACACTTGATAGTTTTTTTTTCTAAAATCGGAAGTATTTTGAATTTTGTAAAATACCTTAAAACCGGACTATGTGCGCCTTCCATGATAGTTCAATGCCCCTGAACACATGTGTTTTTGACAAGACAAACTGCTGGAATGGTAATTGTTTAGTTTAGTGCAATTAATGTTGAATTTTGTGCTAAAATTTCGTATATAGACTAATTGAGGGTAGCTGATCACAATTTTCCTTTTGCGTTTTTACGGCAAATGCACTGGTTTTGAGAAAAAAAAATGTTAAAGTTTTTCACTTACAGGTTAGGGTATTCTTTTGTAAGGATGTCTTTAAGAAATAATAAATTTGTAACGATTAAAACAAATTTATTAATTAGGTAATTTAAGGAAAACATAAAGCGATAAAATTAAATCAAAGGTGTACCGATAACCGACCATATGAACTCTAAAGTTCTTAGTCAACTACTTTTCTTTTCAACTTGCTTTCTTCAGCACCTCGACCAAATCTAACAAAAACAAACCGTCAGCGTATTTTGTCTGGAGCCGATCCGAGGTTTGTTTATTTCGATATCTTTGGGTGTCGCGTTTCACTTTCCTTTCAATTTCCTAGATTTTATGGTTTTCCCTCCAAAATATGTGATAAAACTTTCACCAAACTATCTGTTCATAAAATAAGAACAACATTTTAGCAAAAAAACAATGGAAAAGGCACAAATTTAATTAAATTCGTTGTTAATACGCCGACAAAGTAGAAGCGTCTCAGATTCATTGCACTCACGGCAAAAACCTCCAGTAGGTATTCCCTTACTTGAGACGGTATCTCCTAAAACACATGTATTTTCTTATGGAGAAATTTCCATTATTCAGCCATGCGCATTCCGTTATGATGGCATCCATTTCAACACAAACATTATAATGTACTTTTTTCCTTTTTGTGACATGCGTAATTGATATAGTAATTGTAGATATGCTTTAAAGTTCCTGTACAAACCTGTTTAGGACTCTGTTGACTGATGCAGTGTGGATTAAAAATATTATTATTTTAAAATTATTTATTAAATTTAAGGCACAAAACTTTGTTTATAAGTAATTGGTATAATTAATCGGTGTTATAATCATAAGCCTCTTGATTAAGAACGACCATTTTAATTTAATTGTATATTATGTTGTTAATGTTACATGGTATATTTTACGTAGAATAATAGTTTTAGATTTAGGATTAGACAATCTCCTTGTATTTACATTAAATCATTAAACAAGTTACATAAAAAGGGGGGGGTTTTACGTTTTAATATTTAAGTTAAACATACGTGTATGTCAAGGATAAAGCTAGATCAAAAGGATGGAACGAAATCGAGAAAAGTATTCAAGTAGTTGGGATAATTTTAGGGTTTTTCACAGGGAACCGACCTAGATGTCTAGGTAGATTAAATAGCAGTTGCTTGTACCTGATCGCAAAATGTGTTTACCAATCAAGTTGTAGTTAGTTAAAAAAAGGCATTGGTTTTATCTGGATTAAACCGTTCTGATTTTAAAATAATTATTATATCAATGAAATATTCTTATGAAATATATAGTGTAACATACACAAACCTTTATATTATATTCATCGAATTGAATGATTTTCACACTTACCTAGAGTGGACCTTCTATTGGATGGCCGAAGGCAACATAGATTTTTTTCTCTTCAATAAATAAAAAAAAGAACCACATGCGGACGCTGAACTCTAATCAGCATATTTTACTAGTAAATGGACCTATTATTGTTGTGTACAATGATTCGATGATTTATCATAGTTTTGTATGCGATCTACGAGGGTTCCACCCATATGCTATTAACGACTCACTTTTTTCAAATATCACTCGATGTCAGTGTTGTAGTTCTGGTTGCGATAACACAGAGTAATTGGCTGTTGACAGTGTTTATAAAATAAAAATAGACTAACCTTTTCTGCAAACGTTCTTAGGGACCGTTGTCTTCTTTTTTTTTTTATAACGGATATTGACACAAAAACGGCAGTATAGTGGTCTTTTGTTAATTTCGGATTTATTTGATGTGTTGATTGACGAGGCAAATATCATTGATGATCAGTGGTGATGATTGATATTTACGTTTTACCTGTTAGCCTGACTTTGTAATCGTTTTCAAAATTTCTTCACATTACGACCCTGATGATGAGCTCGCAAACGCATAGACAAAAAGTTTTTTAAATATAAAAGGTTTAAGGAGAACGTTTGCCCTTAAACATTATACGCTTATTTAAGACAATATTAATTTAAACTACAAAAAAGTATATTGTTTTTATTAAAATTGTACTATTTATACTTTAAGTATGTATAGATATTTTTATTATTTTGTAACTATGGTGAGTTCTTTGTATTCCAAAAAAGTGGATTTTCTGAATTATTTTATTTTACTATTATTATACAGTATTAGTATTTGTCTATCATTAGTTTGCTATAGCGTTAAATAAGGCCACTGCATTTTATGCATTTTTAATTATGAATTCAAGACATATTTCAATTCAACTAACAATTTGCATGTTTAAACATGTGACTGTTTAAAATAACCACCTGAAAAGTAATAACATGTAAGAACTAGGTCCAGTAAAAAATACTACAAAAACTAAGATTAGGGTAAAAATCACCTTCTAACCAAGTATGGCTGATTCCAAGAAGATATCACTTCAATGACCCTACACTCCCAGTATAATTTACTTTTAGTTCATTACCTCATTAATTCAATCTCGCGAATTAATTATCCCCTCCCGCTTCATTTTTGAGTAACCCAATAAGTTCTTTTCCCCCACCCCTACAATTCACTACCCCCACTCCAATCTCGACAGATCCTACATTATAACTAGGCGTCTGCAGAAAGACCTTGTCATATCTACTTTAGACAGGCAACCGGACAGACACATCTTGTAGAAATTTACAGAAAGATGGAGAAGTTTATTATTGTTAAAGACGTTGTTAAAAAGTTACGAGAATTTAACCTTACAGGACGCACTCTAGAGTTTAAGTTAAAACCTGTTCCACAGGGAGTTGAACCAGTTGGTTGGGTGGAAAAAGGAATTAATCAAATTATTCAAAACGCTACAGTAGGCCTACAACCCTTAGATCGTGTGGGTTTTAGTTTTTGCTCTAAAGACTTCAACCGAGGAGAAGGTTGGATTCGCTTCAAAGCAGCTAAAGACATAACCTTTCAAGATGTTTGGAGTGTTATAAGTGGCATTTATCAGTCAAACTCAGCAGGTCTTAATACAGAATCATTTTGTCTTAGTGTGACAACTGTTAGATTACCTGTTGGTGGGGGCAGAGGAAAAAATTATAACAGCTTTCACGAGGAATGTGACAAGCGACGAGGTATTATAAGTATTAAAAATACCGATAACCTGTGTTTACCACGTGCTTTGGTAGTCGCCATTGCCCATAATAAAAGAGATCCCGAATTCAGTAAGGTTAGAAGAGATATTAGTAAAATTCAAACCGAAAGAACAAGATCATTGTTGGAGAGAGCTAAAATTAGCATTCCTGAGGCAGGAGGTGGAATTCCCGAGTTAATACAATTTCAAAATCATCTAAAAGAATATAAATTAGTTGTTTATAGCTATGGATCAAAAGGACGAAATATTATATTTGAAGGTTCAACTGAAAGCAATAAACGGCTGAACTTATTACATTACAAAAGCCATTTTAATGTAATTACATCGCTGACAGCAGCTTTTTGTTCTAACTATTTTTGTGAAAAGTGTTACGTCCCATATGATCACAAAAATGAGCACAGATGTGGTGGAACCTGTCAGGCATGTCAGCAAGCCCCTGCTTGTGAAATAGCAATAAAAATTAAATGCCAGGACTGTCTACGATTTTTTAGAAGTCAAAACTGTTACGAAAATCATAAAAAGGATTATTCGTCAGGCAAATTTACAGTATGCGAACAAATTAAACTATGTTCTATTTGTTTAAAAACCATTAAAGCCAAAAGAGCACATGTATGTGGTGAAATTTATTGTAAAATTTGTAATAAACATGCACCCGAGGATCATCTATGTTATATTCGGCCTGATAAGGGAAAACCTAAGATTAAAGATGTTCTTTTTGTATTCTACGATTTAGAGACGAGCCAAGACAAACTATTGGAAAATTCAACGTTTTTACATGAAGTCAATCTCTGTGTTTTCAAACAATACTGCGATGAGTGCATGGATTCTGAAGCAGATACTTGTAAAAAATGCGGTCTAAAGTTACAAAAAGTCAGAGGTATAGACCCAGCGGGGACATTTACTAACCATTTGTTACAAATGAGGAAAAACTTTAAAGAAATTATTGTAATAGCCCATAATGGTCAGGCTTTTGATCACCAGTTTATATTAAACTACATTATGACAAAGACAGATTTTACACCTGAGTTAATCATGAGAGGTACCAAAATAATTACGATGCAACTTGAAAATGTAAAATTTATCGACTCACTTAACTATTTCCCTATGCCTTTAGCCAAACTACCAAAGGCATTTGGACTTGATGATATTTTTAAAAAAGGCTACTTCCCGCACCTATTTAATACAAAGGCAAATGAAAACTATATAGGACCTCTACCATCAATTGAATATTACTCCCCAGATAGTATGAAAGAAGAAGACAGAGCCAAATTTCTTAAATGGTTTGTAGAGCATGAAAATGATGGTTTCGATATGCAAAGAGATCTGGTAGACTACAGCGTATCGGATGTCGAAATTCTTGCGCAATCATGTTTAAAGTTTAGAGAACAACTTATACAAACTACCAATGTATGTCCATTTACTGAAGCCACAACTATTGCTTCAGCATGCAATAAAATTTTTAGAAGAAATTTTTTGAAGCCTAATACTATAGGAATCATACCAAAAAATGGATACCGATGGAGAAACAGGCAGAGCAAAATTGCCATAGATTGGTTACTTTGGACCGAGAATCACAGAAAAATCAACATCTTACATGCTGCTAATGGTAAAGAAGCTGTTTTAAATGGTGTAAAAGTCGATGGTTACTGCTCCGAAACAAATGAGGTATTTGAATTTCAAGAATGTTATTTCCATGGATGTACTGTATGCTACAAGTTCGGCAGGAACGATCCTCTTTCCGAGGACCCCTCAGAAACGCTAAATTTAAGATATGAAACCACAAAGGCAAAAATTATGAGACTAAAAGATTTCGGTTTTTTAGTTAATGAAATGTGGGAGTGTGATTTTAGAAATTTATTAAAAAATAATCCAGAGATAAAATCCTATACTAATACCCATTACAATAAAATTTTGACAAAACTAAATCCAAGAGATGCTTTTTATGGAGGACGAACAGGAAATACATGCGAATACTATGAAATAAAAGATACGGAAAAAATTAAATACGCCGATGTTTGTTCCCTCTATCCGTACATCTGTAAGAGTTCTAAATTTCCACTATCACATCCAGAAGTGTATGTAGGAGATGCGTGTAACAAATTAAACCTAAATAATATAGATGGTTTAATTAAATGCACAATTCTCCCACCAGAAGAGTTGTACCATCCAGTACTCCCTAAAAAATAAACAATAAATTGATGTTTATTCTTTGTCGAACATGTGGTCAAGACATGAATTACAACGAATGTAAGCATACCAGCGAAGAAAGGGTACTTGAAGGAACATGGGTTCTGGACGAGGTACTTAAAGCCATAGAAAAAGGATATAAAATACAAAAAATACATGAAATCTGGAAATATAACGTACGAAAGTTTAATAAAGAAAACGGTGAGGAAGGATTATTCACATCCATGATGAATAAATTCATTAAAATCAAACAGGAAGCATCAGGCTGGCCTAAAGATTGTGAAATAGAGGAAGACAAAGTTAAATACATTGATCAGTTCTTTGAAAAGGAATATGTTAAACTAGAGTATACCAAAATTATTGAAAATCCAGGGCTAAGATCACTGGCGAAATTAATACTTAACTCGTTTTGGGGAAAATTCGGTCAAAGAGAGAATCAACCAAAGACGAAAATTGTAAATAAACCAGCAGATTTATTTGCAATGTTTATTAACCCTGCAATTTATATCAATGGGGTTATACCCGTCAACGATAAAACATTACTTGTCAATTATGAATATATAGAAGAAGCCAGCGATCCGTTGCCGACTGTTAATGTTGTTATAGCGGCTTACGTAACAGCGCAAGCGCGCCTTAAATTATACTCCTATCTTGAAGCTCTTGATAAAAGAGTCTTATACTATGATACAGATTCCGTGATTTATGTTTCAAAAAATAATGACCCCGATATATCAACGGGGCAATTTATTGGAGACATGACAGACGAGTTGGAGAGTTATGGCTCTAACTCATACATAACTAAGTTTGTTTCTGGAGGCCCCAAGAATTATGCATTTAAGGTTCACTCGACGAAAAGTAATTTAGAAGAAACGGTCTGTAAAGTTAAAGGTATAACTCTCAACTATGCCGCATCACAAGTAATAAATTTTGATGCAATCAAACACATGATTCTTCAAAAATCCGAACCGATCCCCATCATATCCAGAAGCATACGGCGTAGCAAGGAGCACATTGTGACAACTTGTACTGAAGTCAAACTCTATAGACCTATTTCAACAAAGAGAAAATTTCTATCGGATGGAAGCTCCGAACCATATGGATATAGAAAAAGAAAAACCCATTGAAAATAAAATATATTGTATATTTTGTATGTATTGTATATAAAATATATTATAAATATTGTATATCTAGAACCGCTATGGAGTTTAAAAATGTAAATTAAGTAATAAACAATTTAAAATATCCATTTTGGTTTTATTTTTTTCTTTAACAGTAAGAGTTTTCAAAAGTATTTAAATAAGTAATTATGTACATATTAAAAAAATATGTTTTTATTTTTACAAAGACACTTATAATTTAAATAGTTTGAAAATATTATCCAGTCATTTAAGTACTACACCTAAACTTAAAGAAAAGTTCTCCGAAGCCACAAAAAAACACTAAGGGAATTGGTTCTTTTCAGCTATTTTTCTGTTATTCTTATAGTAATCCATAATCGTTTCAAATTTGAACGACCCACATGATAGTCTTTTTTTTTTTTTGTAATTTATGCATATTTAATTACAAGGTTTCATACAACTTTAACAAATAGAGTTGTTTTTTCTTTTATTTTTTTCTTTTCTTTTTTCTTTTTCGGTTCTTAAGAAATGCTAAAGAATCTGTACAAAACAAGTCACGAATTAACTAAATAGCCACCATTTCACTAAATACTTAACACTCAGTATACAATTTTCAGAAATGTCATGATTAAGAACGGTTCTAGTCATTTTATACAAGATTTCACATGATTTAACAAATTTAAAACATTTTTTTTAATTTTTACTAAATTCTAAACACTCAGTATACACTTTTAAGAAAATAGGACGATTTGCGACTGTTTTAGTCATTTTTTACAAAGTTTCACAGGGCTTAATAACGTTAAAACATTTTTTTTAATTTTTTACTAAATTCTAAACACTCAGTATACAATTTTCAGAAATGCCATGATTAAGAACGGTTCTAGTCATTTTATACAAGATTTCGCATGATTTAACAAATTTAAAACATTTTTTTTAATTTTTACTAAATTCTAAACACTCAGTATACACTTTTAAGAAAATAGGACGATTTGCGACTGTTTTAGTCATTTTTTACAAAGTTTCACAGGGCTTAATAACGTTAAAACATTTTTTTTTAATTTTTTACTAAATTCTAAACACTCAGTATACAATTTTCAGAAATGACATGATTAAGAACGGTTCTAGTCATTTTATACAAGATTTCATATGATTTAACAAATTTAAAACATTTTTTTAATTTTTACTAAATTCTAAACACTCAGTATATCATTTTCAGAAAATAATACAATTCTGTACAGTTTTACAAATTTTCACAGGTCTTAATAACATTAAAACATTTTTTTAATTTTTTACTAAATTCTAATCACTCAGTATACAATTTTCAGAAATGACACGATTTAGAACAGTTTTTACAGATATTTACAAAGTCTTAATAACATTATATTAATAATTATCTAACATAATGTATACAATTTCAAGAAATAGTAGATTTTTAATCCATGTACAAAATTCAAGAATCTAAAATACAATTAAATGTAGGCTTTTTTAATTGGCATCTCAGGCAAATTATTTCCCCCAAAATTATCTAAAAAAGATATACCAAAAACATTCTAAAGCGGTTTTTTACCTCTATAAGTATGCAGGCTGATCCGACCCTTGTCGGTTTTATTACCCGCATAAATTAACACAGTAGAGGAATATGGACAGAGTTCTGGGGCAGCGGCGTTTCACTAAAGCTTTGGTTTCCTACAAAGCGGTACCGCAAAAGAGTGGCCGTAATTTGACGGCGAGCTTTGCCGCGACAAAGCGTGTATGTACTTGCAAATCGGAGTGTGTTCCTCCAGAGCGTTCGGCGCAAAAAATACGGCACCGTATTTTCTGAAGCGGACGCTCTGTACGTTGGGATAGTGCAAGCACGATTTTTGACGGTGCGCCAGTGTAGTGATTGTATGTTTTAATTATAATATTTGGAAATTAATTGGTCTAGCGAACAAGATAAAATTTTAATCGAGTTTTTTTTACTATATCGCTTTAACAGCGGCGTTTGCACTAAGGTTAAATCATAAAAGGTCGGGTTTTATCTCGGGTCAGTTCATAAATATTCAGGTTCAAGTTAGGGTTAGATAAGAAGCCGCCTCATGAAAGCACTTGGGTTAGATCGTAAAAAGTCGGTTTTAATTTCGGGTTATTTTGTAAACAGCACCACCGAACCACCCGGGTTAGATCGTAAAACGCACCACCTGCACCACCTGGGTTAGATCGTAAAACAGCACCACCAGCACCACTGGTCCAGAACTCTCCATATTCAGCTACTGTGTTAATTTATGCGGGTAATAAAACCGACAAGGGTCGGATCAGCCTGCATACTTATAGAGGTAAAAAACCGCTTTAGAATGTTTTTGGTATATCTTTTTTAGATAATTTTGGGGGAAATAATTTGCCTGAGATGCCAATTAAAAAAGCCTACATTTAATTGTATTTTAGATTCTTGAATTTTGTACATGGATTAAAAATCTACTATTTCTTGAAATTGTATACATTATGTTAGATAATTATTAATATAATGTTATTAAGACTTTGTAAATATCTGTAAAAACTGTTCTAAATCGTGTCATTTCTGAAAATTGTATACTGAGTGATTAGAATTTAGTAAAAAATTAAAAAAATGTTTTAATGTTATTAAGACCTGTGAAAATTTGTAAAACTGTACAGAATTGTATTATTTTCTGAAAATGATATACTGAGTGTTTAGAATTTAGTAAAAATTAAAAAAATGTTTTAAATTTGTTAAATCATGTGAAATCTTGTATAAAATGACTAGAACCGTTCTTAATCATGTCATTTCTGAAAATTGTATACTGAGTGTTTAGAATTTAGTAAAAAATTAAAAAAAAATGTTTTAACGTTATTAAGCCCTGTGAAACTTTGTAAAAAATGACTAAAACAGTCGCAAATCGTCCTATTTTCTTAAAAGTGTATACTGAGTGTTTAGAATTTAGTAAAAATTAAAAAAAATGTTTTAAATTTGTTAAATCATGCGAAATCTTGTATAAAATGACTAGAACCGTTCTTAATCATGGCATTTCTGAAAATTGTATACTGAGTGTTTAGAATTTAGTAAAAAATTAAAAAAAATGTTTTAACGTTATTAAGCCCTGTGAAACTTTGTAAAAAATGACTAAAACAGTCGCAAATCGTCCTATTTTCTTAAAAGTGTATACTGAGTGTTTAGAATTTAGTAAAAATTAAAAAAAATGTTTTAAATTTGTTAAATCATGTGAAATCTTGTATAAAATGACTAGAACCGTTCTTAATCATGACATTTCTGAAAATTGTATACTGAGTGTTAAGTATTTAGTGAAATGGTGGCTATTTAGTTAATTCGTGACTTGTTTTGTACAGATTCTTTAGCATTTCTTAAGAACCGAAAAAGAAAAAAGAAAAGAAAAAAATAAAAGAAAAAACAACTCTATTTGTTAAAGTTGTATGAAACCTTGTAATTAAATATGCATAAATTACAAAAAAAAAAAAAGACTATCATGTGGGTCGTTCAAATTTGAAACGATTATGGATTACTATAAGAATAACAGAAAAATAGCTGAAAAGAACCAATTCCCTTAGTGTTTTTTTGTGGCTTCGGAGAACTTTTCTTTAAGTTTAAGTGTAGTACTTAAATGACTGGATAATATTTTCAAACTATTTAAATTATAAGTGTCTTTGTAAAAATAAAAACATATTTTTTTAATATGTACATAATTACTTATTTAAATACTTTTGAAAACTCTTACTGTTAAAGAAAAAAATAAAACCAAAATGGATATTTTAAATTGTTTATTACTTAATTTACATTTTTAAACTCCATAGCGGTTCTAGATATACAATATTTATAATATATTTTATATACAATACATACAAAATATACAATATATTTTATTTTCAATGGGTTTTTCTTTTTCTATATCCATATGGTTCGGAGCTTCCATCCGATAGAAATTTTCTCTTTGTTGAAATAGGTCTATAGAGTTTGACTTCAGTACAAGTTGTCACAATGTGCTCCTTGCTACGCCGTATGCTTCTGGATATGATGGGGATCGGTTCGGATTTTTGAAGAATCATGTGTTTGATTGCATCAAAATTTATTACTTGTGATGCGGCATAGTTGAGAGTTATACCTTTAACTTTACAGACCGTTTCTTCTAAATTACTTTTCGTCGAGTGAACCTTAAATGCATAATTCTTGGGGCCTCCAGAAACAAACTTAGTTATGTATGAGTTAGAGCCATAACTCTCCAACTCGTCTGTCATGTCTCCAATAAATTGCCCCGTTGATATATCGGGGTCATTATTTTTTGAAACATAAATCACGGAATCTGTATCATAAATAAATAAATAAATAATAAATAAATTTTTATTTCAAGAGACCAACGTTTGCATTGGTATAGAAAAGGTCAATTTCAACCACAGACATCTGTGGAACAATGACTATTCAAATTTATAAATACAAAATATATATACTAGATTACAGTTAGGATAACAAATCACAATCCATATACTCACTAACATTGTAGAAAACACGAGAAATCAATAAATTACATACACTTCTCTTAAAAAGTACTTTGCTCGCTATGTTTTTGGTTTCCCTAGGCAACTTATTGTAGAGTTTTGTTCCCATGTAGAATGGGCTCCTCTCAAATAAGGCCATGTTGTGCGCCGGTACAACAAAGTTCATATTGTTACGCGTCTCATAATTATGAATGTTTTCCATGGATAAAAAACGATTTAAATTATTTTTTACGTACATAAGAACTTCTAAAATATATAAACTCGGCAAAGTGAGCAGTTTAAGTGTTTTAAATAGCCTCCGGCATGAATGACGACAAGACACTCCCATCATACTTCTTATAGCTTTCTTTTGGATTAAAAACACTCTATTTAAATTCGATGGAGACGAACCCCAAAATAAAATTCCACTTTTGACTCGGGAAACAAATTGGGCATGGTAATAAGACAAGAGAATATTCCTGCCGACCACACCACGCAGGCGGTAGAGAGCATAACATACTGGAGAAATTTTAGAACTTAGTTCAGTGCAGTGAAAGCTCCACGATAATGCATTGTCAATATGTATACCTAGTACTTTTGTTTGAACAACCTGTGCAATCGACCCACCGTTGGCCCTGACAAGAAGACTCTCATTAAAGGTTGACCGGCCTGGAGTAAAGCTGATGAACACTGTTTTGGTTGTATTCAAACATAACCCATTGCCAGCAAACCATGTGTTGAATCTCGCAAGCATATCACGTAATAATGTAATCGAACTCTCGGAGGTACTGCCACAACTCAAATAAGAATTATCATCTGCGAACATGACAAGTTCTCTTTCATTATGAGTCAAGTCTGGGAGATCATTCGCAAAAATTAGGAATAATAGAGGGCCCAGGATGGATCCCTGCGGAACACCAATGCATATATTTCTTTTATCAGATCTGATACCCTCAAGATCCACAACCTGATCTCGACCAGTCAAATACGACTGCAGCCATTCACCAACCATACCTCTTATGCCGTATTCATGCAACTTCGCCGCGAGCAAGACGTGATCAACAAGGTCAAAGGCCTTACTGAGGTCCATAAAAAGGCCCAAGCATTTCTTATTAATATCAAGTGCACTATAAAGCTCACCAACAAAGTTCAAGATCGCCGAAGATACACTCTTTCCTTTGCGGAAACCGTGTTGACATTCTGTAATAATATTAAAAGTAGATAGGAACATTGAAATTTGGTTGAAAACAATTCGCTCCAGAATTTTTGATACTGAGCTCAGTAGAGAAATTGGACGATAATTATCTAATCTGTCTTTTTCTCCTTTTTTATAAAGCGGAATAACTCGAGCAGTTTTAAAGATATCAGGAAAAATTGCATTCTCCAATGACATATTTATTAGATAGGTCAATGGACTCAATATATAGCAACCAATGGATTTCAATACATTCACCGAAATATCATCAATGCCAACCGAGTTAGATTTTTTTAATGATTTTATGACGTCATTTACATCACATTCCAAGACAGGTCTGAAAAACATCGTTCCAACGTCTTTTCGATATTTAAAATTATATTCACTCTTTTGTCGCTTTATATTATCAGTAATTAAACTTTGTGGGGCCTCCACAAAATACTTATTAAAAGCATTAGCCATTTCATTCAGATTACTTATCTGGTCGCCATTCACGTGGAGACTTTCAATATTATTTCCAATCTCTCCCTGAGCTAAAGTATTTTTGATTATGCCCCATACAGTCCTGCCCTTATTTGCCGAATTTAAGTACAATCTATCATTGTGTAACCTTTTAGCAGCTTGAATAGTTTTCCTGTATATCTTTTTATATTTTTTATGGTAGTCGACCAGGACAGGACTATCAGTTTGCGCCACCAACGCATGCAGTAGTTTTATATTTTGCGCTGATACACGAATACCAGAAGTCAACCATGGTTTTCTGATATTATTTAAAAATATTTTCTTTAGAGGAAATGCAATATTAATATACATCAGAATAAGCTGAACGAATTCCTGAAAAGCACTGTTTACGTTGGTAGCTTCAAAAACAGTCAACCATGTCTCCCTCTCCAAATAATATTTTAATGTATTATGATTTTCAGTAGAAAACAATCTTTTATAAATGAATACTTTCTCATTTTTTGGCATGAGTACTTTTTTCAAATTTAAAATCTGCGCTGAATGTATAGTATAAGACTCTTTTATCAAGAGCTTCAAGATAGGAGTATAATTTAAGGCGCGCTTGCGCTGTTACGTAAGCCGCTATAACAACATTAACAGTCGGCAACGGATCGCTGGCTTCTTCTATATATTCATAATTGACAAGTAATGTTTTATCGTTGACGGGTATAACCCCATTGATATAAATTGCAGGGTTAATAAACATTGCAAATAAATCTGCTGGTTTATTTACAATTTTCGTCTTTGGTTGATTCTCTCTTTGACCGAATTTTCCCCAAAACGAGTTAAGTATTAATTTCGCCAGTGATCTTAGCCCTGGATTTTCAATAATTTTGGTATACTCTAGTTTAACATCTTCCTTTTCAAAGAACTGATCAATGTATTTAACTTTGTCTTCCTCTATTTCACAATCTTTAGGCCAGCCTGATGCTTCCTGTTTGATTTTAATGAATTTATTCATCATGGATGTGAATAATCCTTCCTCACCGTTTTCTTTATTAAACTTTCGTACGTTATATTTCCAGATTTCATGTATTTTTTGTATTTTATATCCTTTTTCTATGGCTTTAAGTACCTCGTCCAGAACCCATGTTCCTTCAAGTACCCTTTCTTCGCTGGTATGCTTACATTCGTTGTAATTCATGTCTTGACCACATGTTCGACAAAGAATAAACATCAATTTATTGTTTATTTTTTGAGGGAGTACTGGATGGTACAACTCTTCTGGTGGGAGAATTGTGCATTTAATTAAACCATCTATATTATTTAGGTTTAATTTGTTACACGCATCTCCTACATACACTTCTGGATGTGATAGTGGAAATTTAGAACTCTTACAGATGTACGGATAGAGGGAACAAACATCGGCGTATTTAATTTTTTCCGTATCTTTTATTTCATAGTATTCGCATGTATTTCCTGTTCGTCCTCCATAAAAAGCATCTCTTGGATTTAGTTTTGTCAAAATTTTATTGTAATGGGTATTAGTATAGGATTTTATCTCTGGATTATTTTTTAATAAATTTCTAAAATCACACTCCCACATTTCATTAACTAAAAAACCGAAATCTTTTAGTCTCATAATTTTTGCCTTTGTGGTTTCATATCTTAAATTTAGCGTTTCTGAGGGGTCCTCGGAAAGAGGATCGTTCCTGCCGAACTTGTAGCATACAGTACATCCATGGAAATAACATTCTTGAAATTCAAATACCTCATTTGTTTCGGAGCAGTAACCATCGACTTTTACACCATTTAAAACAGCTTCTTTACCATTAGCAGCATGTAAGATGTTGATTTTTCTGTGATTCTCGGTCCAAAGTAACCAATCTATGGCAATTTTGCTCTGCCTGTTTCTCCATCGGTATCCATTTTTTGGTATGATTCCTATAGTATTAGGCTTCAAAAAATTTCTTCTAAAAATTTTATTGCATGCTGAAGCAATAGTTGTGGCTTCAGTAAATGGACATACATTGGTAGTTTGTATAAGTTGTTCTCTAAACTTTAAACATGATTGCGCAAGAATTTCGACATCCGATACGCAGTAGTCTACCAGATCTCTTTGCATATCGAAACCATCATTTTCATGCTCTACAAACCATTTAAGAAATTTGGCTCTGTCTTCTTCTTTCATACTATCTGGGGAGTAATATTCAATTGATGGTAGAGGTCCTATATAGTTTTCATTTGCCTTTGTATTAAATAGGTGCGGGGAGTAGCCTTTTTTAAAAATATCATCAAGTCCAAATGCCTTTGGTAGTTTGGCTAAAGGCATAGGGAAATAGTTAAGTGAGTCGATAAATTTTACATTTTCAAGTTGCATCGTAATTATTTTGGTACCTCTCATGATTAACTCAGGTGTAAAATCTGTCTTTGTCATAATGTAGTTTAATATAAACTGGTGATCAAAAGCCTGACCATTATGGGCTATTACAATAATTTCTTTAAAGTTTTTCCTCATTTGTAACAAATGGTTAGTAAATGTCCCCGCTGGGTCTATACCTCTGACTTTTTGTAACTTTAGACCGCATTTTTTACAAGTATCTGCTTCAGAATCCATGCACTCATCGCAGTATTGTTTGAAAACACAGAGATTGACTTCATGTAAAAACGTTGAATTTTCCAATAGTTTGTCTTGGCTCGTCTCTAAATCGTAGAATACAAAAAGAACATCTTTAATCTTAGGTTTTCCCTTATCAGGCCGAATATAACATAGATGATCCTCGGGTGCATGTTTATTACAAATTTTACAATAAATTTCACCACATACATGTGCTCTTTTGGCTTTAATGGTTTTTAAACAAATAGAACATAGTTTAATTTGTTCGCATACTGTAAATTTGCCTGACGAATAATCCTTTTTATGATTTTCGTAACAGTTTTGACTTCTAAAAAATCGTAGACAGTCCTGGCATTTAATTTTTATTGCTATTTCACAAGCAGGGGCTTGCTGACATGCCTGACAGGTTCCACCACATCTGTGCTCATTTTTGTGATCATATGGGACGTAACACTTTTCACAAAAATAGTTAGAACAAAAAGCTGCTGTCAGCGATGTAATTACATTAAAATGGCTTTTGTAATGTAATAAGTTCAGCCGTTTATTGCTTTCAGTTGAACCTTCAAATATAATATTTCGTCCTTTTGATCCATAGCTATAAACAACTAATTTATATTCTTTTAGATGATTTTGAAATTGTATTAACTCGGGAATTCCACCTCCTGCCTCAGGAATGCTAATTTTAGCTCTCTCCAACAATGATCTTGTTCTTTCGGTTTGAATTTTACTAATATCTCTTCTAACCTTACTGAATTCGGGATCTCTTTTATTATGGGCAATGGCGACTACCAAAGCACGTGGTAAACACAGGTTATCGGTATTTTTAATACTTATAATACCTCGTCGCTTGTCACATTCCTCGTGAAAGCTGTTATAATTTTTTCCTCTGCCCCCACCAACAGGTAATCTAACAGTTGTCACACTAAGACAAAATGATTCTGTATTAAGACCTGCTGAGTTTGACTGATAAATGCCACTTATAACACTCCAAACATCTTGAAAGGTTATGTCTTTAGCTGCTTTGAAGCGAATCCAACCTTCTCCTCGGTTGAAGTCTTTAGAGCAAAAACTAAAACCCACACGATCTAAGGGTTGTAGGCCTACTGTAGCGTTTTGAATAATTTGATTAATTCCTTTTTCCACCCAACCAACTGGTTCAACTCCCTGTGGAACAGGTTTTAACTTAAACTCTAGAGTGCGTCCTGTAAGGTTAAATTCTCGTAACTTTTTAACAACGTCTTTAACAATAATAAACTTCTCCATCTTTCTGTAAATTTCTACAAGATGTGTCTGTCCGGTTGCCTGTCTAAAGTAGATATGACAAGGTCTTTCTGCAGACGCCTAGTTATAATGTAGGATCTGTCGAGATTGGAGTGGGGGTAGTGAATTGTAGGGGTGGGGGAAAAGAACTTATTGGGTTACTCAAAAATGAAGCGGGAGGGGATAATTAATTCGCGAGATTGAATTAATGAGGTAATGAACTAAAAGTAAATTATACTGGGAGTGTAGGGTCATTGAAGTGATATCTTCTTGGAATCAGCCATACTTGGTTAGAAGGTGATTTTTACCCTAATCTTAGTTTTTGTAGTATTTTTTACTGGACCTAGTTCTTACATGTTATTACTTTTCAGGTGGTTATTTTAAACAGTCACATGTTTAAACATGCAAATTGTTAGTTGAATTGAAATATGTCTTGAATTCATAATTAAAAATGCATAAAATGCAGTGGCCTTATTTAACGCTATAGCAAACTAATGATAGACAAATACTAATACTGTATAATAATAGTAAAATAAAATAATTCAGAAAATCCACTTTTTTGGAATACAAAGAACTCACCATAGTTACAAAATAATAAAAATATCTATACATACTTAAAGTATAAATAGTACAATTTTAATAAAAACAATATACTTTTTTGTAGTTTAAATTAATATTGTCTTAAATAAGCGTATAATGTTTAAGGGCAAACGTTCTCCTTAAACCTTTTATATTTAAAAAACTTTTTGTCTATGCGTTTGCGAGCTCATCATCAGGGTCGTAATGTGAAGAAATTTTGAAAACGATTACAAAGTCAGGCTAACAGGTAAAACGTAAATATCAATCATCACCACTGATCATCAATGATATTTGCCTCGTCAATCAACACATCAAATAAATCCGAAATTAACAAAAGACCACTATACTGCCGTTTTTGTGTCAATATCCGTTATAAAAAAAAAAAGAAGACAACGGTCCCTAAGAACGTTTGCAGAAAAGGTTAGTCTATTTTTATTTTATAAACACTGTCAACAGCCAATTACTCTGTGTTATCGCAACCAGAACTACAACACTGACATCGAGTGATATTTGAAAAAAGTGAGTCGTTAATAGCATATGGGTGGAACCCTCGTAGATCGCATACAAAACTATGATAAATCATCGAATCATTGTACACAACAATAATAGGTCCATTTACTAGTAAAATATGCTGATTAGAGTTCAGCGTCCGCATGTGGTTCTTTTTTTTATTTATTGAAGAGAAAAAAATCTATGTTGCCTTCGGCCATCCAATAGAAGGTCCACTCTAGGTAAGTGTGAAAATCATTCAATTCGATGAATATAATATAAAGGTTTGTGTATGTTACACTATATATTTCATAAGAATATTTCATTGATATAATAATTATTTTTAAATCAGAACGGTTTAATCCAGATAAAACCAATGCCTTTTTTTAACTAACTACAACTTGATTGGTAAACACATTTTGCGATCAGGTACAAGCAACTGCTATTTAATCTACCTAGACATCTAGGTCGGTTCCCTGTGAAAAACCCTAAAATTATCCCAACTACTTGAATACTTTTCTCGATTTCGTTCCATCCTTTTGATCTAGCTTTATCCTTGACATACACGTATGTTTAACTTAAATATTAAAACGTAAAACCCCCCCCTTTTTATGTAACTTGTTTAATGATTTAATGTAAATACAAGGAGATTGTCTAATCCTAAATCTAAAACTATTATTCTACGTAAAATATACCATGTAACATTAACAACATAATATACAATTAAATTAAAATGGTCGTTCTTAATCAAGAGGCTTATGATTATAACACCGATTAATTATACCAATTACTTATAAACAAAGTTTTGTGCCTTAAATTTAATAAATAATTTTAAAATAATAATATTTTTAATCCACACTGCATCAGTCAACAGAGTCCTAAACAGGTTTGTACAGGAACTTTAAAGCATATCTACAATTACTATATCAATTACGCATGTCACAAAAAGGAAAAAAGTACATTATAATGTTTGTGTTGAAATGGATGCCATCATAACGGAATGCGCATGGCTGAATAATGGAAATTTCTCCATAAGAAAGTACATGTGTTTTAGGAGATACCGTCTCAAGTAAGGGAATACCTACTCTCACGTTGCCAGATTGTTCTTCTTTTTCTTGTAATTATTAATGGCTTCCGTCCAGGAGAATGATATGCTAGCTCGAGCCAATAGGATTCATTCAATTAATAAAAATGAATTGAAAAGTATAGGCAATTTATAATACACTAACAATTTGACAACATGGGTGCAGTGAACCTGCAAACAGGCTCCTTGTACCGTGCAGTTTGCTTCTGCTTTTTTGGCCAGCTGTCAGTGAGCTGTCTCCCGTCTTTTTCCAGATAACGTAGAGTTTTCTGTTCGCTTACAAGTTATCCCGTTTTTCAGAGTTTCCTTGTGGCATATTTCGTTTATTTCAACTCAGAAGTGTATACTATGACTCCGACAAGTAATATTTTATTGGAAATAGCAACATTTTAGGATTACATGCAAAATAACATACCGGTGAGTTAGAAAAACTTTAACATTTTTTTTCTCAAAACCAGTGCATTTGCCGCCTAAACGCAAAAGGAAAATTGTGATCAGCTACCCTTTTATAGCCTATATACGAAATTTTACCGAAAAATTCAACATTTGCACTAAAGTAAACATTTACCCAAATCAGCTGTTTGGGTCATTGGCGCGTAGGTGTTTTGGACCTAAATTTTTGAAGGCATTTTTCTCTAATTTCTAGCTTCGAGCGCCATTTATAGCAATTTTTCCCCAATTCGTCTCGACCTATATATTTACGGGTTAAAAAATAATAAGTCATTTCCATAACACCCTGTATATAGCCACTCTAATTAGTTCTAAGCTTAGTAATTATTCTTACGTCGTGTTTAATACAGCGTTTGTTTAATCGTGTGTGAGTCATTAAAAATATATAAATAAATAAATAAACAAATAAATATCGACTTTATTGAAAACACAAACAGAAAAAAAAACAAAACAATATTAAATTATTACAGAATTATGATTAGTAAACAGCACAAGAAAGAAAAATAATATTAAACACACCCTATCTGCGGTATGTTGGCGAAGTCTAGCATGGCTATTCATACTCAACCCCCACACGGCAGAAGGGTATGAAATAAAAGTTATAATAATATAAAATATAAAAATGAAAAAAAAAATATATAAAAAATATAAAAAGAATACTCTTAGACGGCAAATACACCTAAAGATAATATAATTGATATACATAATAATACCATTATCAAAGTCAAAAGCACTCGAACAACCCCCAAGCACGCGCGGCAAATTAGTGTTAAATTTGTTTTATTGCTTGCTCAACAGTAAGTGTTTTAATTTGTATTTAAATTTATTAATATTAAATAATTTAAAATTTTTCGGTAGTGAATTGTACATTGATATTGACTGATAGATAAAGCTTCTTGTAAACATGGCAGTTTTATGTTGTGGCAATACAAAGTTATCATTAAATCTAGTTTTCCTTGAGTGAAGATTATTGTGACGCTTAAATTTCTCTTTTATGCGGGCCCAATGTATCTCAGGAGATAACCCCGTCGAAAAGCAGAATACACTTTTCTGTGGAAACTAAGGAAGTTATAAACAATGTTTATTCAACTTTTATTGAACGTGGGGTCAGCAAGCAAGCAGCGTTAGAAGAAACGGCCATATTAACAAAAATTCCAACATCAACTGTATGGAAAATTGTGAATAATCCCATCCATTTTAGCGAGGAAAAAAAGAACCGATACTGGCATTTTCTTGAAGGTAGATGGAAGTGATCAAGATATAATACGGCGTAAAATTTACAAGTTATACGAGGAACAAAGCGTGCCTTCATTAGATAATTTAATTTATATTCCGACGTGTCATAATGACAATATTATGGATTTCATTTTCAGTGTCAAAATGACATACTTTATAGGACTGAGTACTATAATGATTTCATTATAGGACTGAGTACTATAATGAAAAATAGTACGATATTGACAACCTTTTTCTGGGAACACCAAGTTTTGTAATTGGCATAAGTTTTTTCATATATGCCTTTAGACTTTTCGGGCAACAAACCAACAACTGCTTTATTGGCCAATTCTTCGATTTCTGATTGCAAATTATCCATATTATATTATATAAACGTTAAAATTAAAAATTCAATTCTGACAATGACATTACAAACAAATATTTCTATAGTTACCTGGTTTTATTAAAATCAAGCTATTCGTTTACTGACGAAAACTTAAAATTCATCAAAAAAAACACAAAAATCGTCGGAATATAAAATATTGTATGAAATTCGGATCATAAACAATCATTATGGTACACGCCGTGTTATTAGACTCGGCTGACGCCTCGTCCATTAATACTCACGGCTAGTACCATAATGATCGTTATTATGATCCTTATAACATAAATATCTATAACTGGCGTTAAATGTGGCAGAACAACGTTATGGAAGTGTATCCAACACATGGATTTTAGATTTAAAAAAATGAACAAAAGACAAGTTTTAATGGAATCAAGTAGAATTCGGGAATGGCGATCCAAATATCTACAACAAATTTAGGATTTCCAGAGATCAGCAAAGGCCGATTATTTACTTGGATGAAACCTGGTTCGACACATATGATACCCCTGAAAAGGGTTGGGTTAACTCAAGCGGCAAGTGTAAAACAAATTTTGCCCTACTTTTAACTTTTAACTCCAGTGTACTTGAGCTTATAGAAACTGAAGTTTTTAACATCCCTAATCCCTTCACAAAGTTGGGCAAATTCTGTTACACATGTTGAAAAAGTGGAAAAATCTTATATCCATATAAACAATATAGCACAAATAATAATTAGAACAGATGATGATAGCGATAGTGATATTGATATATTAAGTGAATAATTATTATAAGTATCGAATAATTTGTATATTTTTGTAATCATAAATATAATTTTTAATATTAAAATAACTTGTAATTTCACATTTAAACATAAATAAAATATTATTTAATGTCTTACTTATTTTTATTACAAACCATTATTAAATTCTAAGCAAAATACGGACCTGTTCGGCCATATTTAAATTTGCAACAGCTGGCCCGGGTCTTTTCTAACAGGGATCAGTTAGTCACTTTCTTATATCTCTGAACAGACTTTACCTTTTTCTTTAGTATTCTTGAATTAATATTTATCTGAATAAATAAAAATCGTTTAGCCGATTTTATTGAAATTTGACAGTGGTATTTAGGGTAGTAATGGGTTAATTTAGCCCTAACTAGATTAAAATTTTTAAGTCCAGTGGCGTCCCGGAAACACCTTAACTGAGATTTTTGACAAAAAAAATGTGGGCCACTGATTTTTTCGCAATTTTTGCATTTTTTCGCATTAGACTAACAACTAAATCTACAACTTTTTTATTTGTAGGATTTTTTCGTATCTTGCTTCGTTTTTGAGAAGAACCATAGAAATCACTTTATTGCATGTCCCTGGGACAACATAATAAAAAATTGTTCTTTACAGGGTGTTGAAATATTTTTAAAAAATGAAAGGTTTCTAAATTATTTTTTAAACCACAGTTTCAAACAAAAAATAAATATTATCCATAACTTAACAAAACTATCATTAGCAGACCACAACCCACAAAACAATATAGAAAAATTCCATATGCAAGAAATCTTTGAGAAAGACTGGCAAGGGACTTAAATACTCAGACAGTAAACGTTGCCTTTAAAAATAAAAATACAGTGGGAGAAAATTTTTTCACTAAGCAAAATACAGAAACCCCTCAACACCTACTCTACGGAGTGATTTATAAAATCCCTTGCCATGACTGTAGCAAATACTACATCGGTCAAACTGGCCGATACTTAAAAACTCGCTTGGCTGAACATAAAAGAGACTCACGGAAACTAAATACTATAAATCCCACCGCCTTAGTTTAACATAGCCGAGGACATAGTTTTGATTTTGACGACACAAAAATTGTAGGTAGGTACTCAACCCTTTTACGGCAAAAGACTTTTGCAAGAAATAAATATAATAGTGTCAATACACGCCAAGATATTGAAAATTTTAGCACTTCCTATTTTAATGTAATTGCAGGGCTGCCAACTTAATTAGTACCTTATTGTTTTAACGAATATTCTATAGTCCGCCTTACGAGTCTGTGGCTACGACGGCTGAGGAGACAGGGAGATAAAAGGCATAAAAAAGTCAGGTTTAGCTGTAGCGGCATAAGCGTGCGGTGCCTCGTTTCATATAAATATTTTACAAGTTAATAAACTAAATTTACTTCCTCTTATTTTAATAATTAAACCACACCACTGTCCACTCTCAGTGGCAATAGGTAAAAAAAACGCAGTGGAACACACATTTTTTAGGCATTATTTTATTCATTGTATCCTCAACAATTATTTCATCCACTAGTAGCGGCCGCCGAGAAATGCGTGGGCGGGAAAAAATTCATACGCGGTCTAATCATCATAAAATTAGGTTATTTTTCAGTTTAGTTTAGAATTTATTGGTAATCTTAGCAGACCCGGTACATCAGTTTTCTTTTTATGTGCATTCCTTCTATAGCCACAGAACCGTTAGGCGGACTATAATATGTAATAATTAACTTTTTCAAAATTGCTAAATTTCATTGCAGGGAAGGCCAAAAAAACGGAAAGAAGTTAAAAAAATACCACAAAAAAATTCTCTCGAACCCAACAGTAACATTATCGTGCATTCAGTGGTGAATTTGCCAATAGTGAACCTGAAGTTTTTAACTTATTTTAATGTGTGTGTATTGTCCTTTGTTTAATGTTTAGACGGAAAACCTATTGTACCTACACTATTGGACAAAAGTAGAGCAACAAAGTGGTTTTATTTCTTTGAATTTAAAAAATTAATTATACGATTGTCATCCTTAGCTAATTTTAATGAAATATTATCCCCACAATATTAGTAATATTTCACAATATTTTGGTACACTTTAAACCAAATGAAGGTAGAGAAATATTTATAATTATAAAAATCGACGAAATGAAGTGCGACAAAAAGTAAAGCAACAAATTGTGTCAACAGTATATTATTTTACATATTACGATAAAAAAAACATTAAACACATTTAATAATTACAATAGCTAGAAGTATTATGTTAATAGTTAATAGAATATCCAATATTTTTTATTACTTGCCGACAACGTCGCGGCATTGAGGCAATCAATTTTTGAACAGTATTTTCGGGAAGGTTTGTCCAAACTTCATTGATTTTATTTACCAATGATTGTTTATTTGGACATAATTGTGTACAAATTAAAGTTCAACTTCTTCCCATAGATTTTCAATGTGGTTAAGGTCTGGGGATTGTACCGGCCACTGCAAGACCCGAACGTTATTTTCTTGAAACCACTTTTGAACGATTTGTGAACAGTTGTTTTGGATCGTTATCCTGTTGAAAAATAAAACGCAACGGCATTCCCACTCTGCATAAGGCAACATTACATTTTGCATTATATCTCTATAGACAAATCGATCCATGGTGTCATTAACGAAGTTTAGAGGGCCCACCCCATTTCATGAGAAACAACCCCATAGAAAAACGCTGTCTTTACCATGTTTAACTGTGGGTGTAACGTATTTGGGATTAAACCTTGTGTTGATTGGCCGTCTTACACGCTTCATTCCATCAGAATTAAAATTTTTATAACGCGTTTCATCGCTAAACAAAACTTTTTTCCACTCGTCTACTGTCCAATTTAAATGTCGACGTGCAAATTCAAGCCTAGCTACTCTTTTTCTTGCCAAAATAAGGGGCTTTTTAGCCGGGCGTCTACTAAATAACTTTGCGTCTACCAACCTTCTTTGAACTGTCCGTGGATTAACCATAGTTTCGGAAATTTCAGCAATGATTCTAGGTGCAGACATCCAAGGATCGTTTTAAGAAATTCTTCTAATGCGTCTGTCTATCAAAATTGTTGTTTTTCTCGGCCTTCCCGATTTCGGTAGATTCTCTAAATGTCCCCTTCGAATGTAACTTGAAATTATTTTGGATACGCCGTATCTTGGTAAAACAAGCCGTCTTGAAATTGTGGCTTGTATTGTACCTTCCAAGTGTGCATTCACTACTCTCTGCTTTAATTCTTTCAAAATTGGAATACCTCTTGCCATGATTAATACAGTACAGAAATATTAATTAAACATAAAATAAACTATGCAAAAATACTTTAACCTTTACTTTTACTAAAACCTTTCTTTTTTAGGAAAATATTATAATGTTGCTTTACTTTTGACGCATTACAATACTGTATTTGAAAGTTTACGTCAATATCAGTTCATTTGTTTTGATTGTTGGAAAAAGCTGTTCTCGCCGATAACAGAAGCCTACTTTGATATTTAAGACACGATGTATTTAAATACGATATCATGCATTTAATATTATAAAATCGAGATTTCTTTAATTTTTCGAAAGTGTTGCTCTACTTTTGTCCGATAGTGTATATCTCTTGATAAATGCGTCTAGCCGCTCTGGAATTTCCTCGGGCCATTTCATAGACATTTTGTCAAATCAGTGTTGAATTTTATAGCTTAAAACACTTTAAATAATTACGATCAAATAATTTCGTATGCACTGTTTAAAGTTATGTTGGTTATGCCAAAGTAAAATTTCTTTTAACAATTGTTTTTCTTTCCATGGCAATCTTACTTTTTTGTTACTTTCAAAACACTGCATAAATAATAATAATTAAATAAATAAATAAATACATATTTATTTAGCACTTATCTACTGCAGACATTTACAATTCAAAAAACAAATATTATTTGCAATACACATTATTTGTACCTATCACTTTTTATCTGTATTTTGTCATATTATTATTGAATCTTTTAAATACAATAGTTTAATCTTCTTAAGAAATACCTTAAGTTTTTCATTAACTTTAGCTCATTGCGTAGAGCATTAAAAAGTCGCAGGCTGTTTCCAAATACATGTTTTTTTATTTGTATATTGTTTCGCTCAAATGAAATATCAAAATTATCTTTAGAGTGAATATCGTAAGAAAGTTTTTCAGATCTTGGGAATAAGTAATTTTTGAGATAAGTTGGCATTAAATTATTTTTTACTTTAAAAAGTATCTTTATATTTGACACTTCAATACTCTGCACTATATATTAAGCCAATCTAAAGAATTTAACATTAGTTTAATGAAGGTATACTTGTTACATCCTAAGATAATTTGCATTGCTTTGTTTTATAATAGCTGTAAACGATTTATTTTCTCTATATTACAGGCCATTAATAAAGAAAAACAATAAGCAAAGTGCGGATAGATAATTGTATTATAAATTAACAGTTTAGACTTATGACTTAAGTTTTCCTGATATCCTATTTTTTTACCAATCTTTTTACATATAAACTCGATATAAGCTGAAAAAACCAACTGAGGATCAAGAATTACCCCTAAATATTTTATTTGATTTACCATGTCAATTCTATCTTTATTAATGAGAGTATTATAACTGTTATCCACAAAAGACTTACAATGAAGCTTGCTAGTCAGAACCATATACTTTGTTTTTTCCTAATTTAACGATAATTTGTTTACGCACAGACAGTTAAATAACAGGGATAGGTCTGACTTTATATTATTTACCATTTGGTCATAGTCCTTTCCTACAGTTCCCTCGGGGATACCGATATCATTCCTAGCCGGACCCAAGATAATATCGTTCACTTTCGTCTTATGGTATCTCTCGCTAAGATAGTCTTTAAGCCACTGTATTGCGTATGACGTCACTCCGTAGCTCAAAAGCTTTTTAATTAGATCATCTCGGTTGATCGTTTGGAACGCTCGTTTGAGGTCTATGAATACACTTACTATGCCATTCCCTTTACTAATATCTTTACACCATTTGGTGCAAACATACTGCAGTGAAAACATACTCGAGTGTTTTTCCCGAAATCCGGACTGGCCCGAGAAGATGAAGCTCCGTCCCTCAAAGTATGTACGCAACTGTCTACACACAACTATTTCCAGAATTTTATCGACAACTGGCAGCAGATTTATTGGCCGAAATTCTTTAGGTTTTGTTGGGTCTTGTGTTTTAGGTATTGGTACTATTACACTTACTTTAGCATCTCTTAAGACTCGTCCAGTTGACAGTGAGGTGTTTTGAAGTGTATCAATGGATACTCCACTTGATCGAAAACATTTTTAAGAAGCTTAATGTTGCGTACATCATCAGCTGTCGACTTGTTTTTTAAATTCATAACAATTTTTTTTTAGCTGAGATAAATTTATGGAATCAAACCTGTCAAGGTTTATCCCAAGGGGGAGATCACTGTCAATGTCAAATTTTGGTGGTTGATTCGGAATGCTTTACGCTATTTCGATAATACTGTTTGCATATAAAAGTTATCTTCTAACTTGCCCATAATCTGCGGAAACTTAACGTTTTCGAAAACACTCCTTTAGTTTTCCTTACTGCCCATCAAGTCCTTTAAAGTTCGCCACATTTCTTTACAGATTCGTTTATACCTATATATATACAGTATGTCCGCGGATAAATTGAAAGATACGAAGAAAAGTCATTCTCGATAAAAAAAATTTGCTTGTCAATAGGAATTAGGATGAGAAAATTGATTCTTATTATACAGGGCCTCTCAAAAATGCAAAAATATAAAATGAAACAAGAGCAAACAGTCATTTTTTGGACTTTTAACGTGAAATGATAAATAAAAAACTTGCTCCAAATTTAGTTCTAACCCTGATTCCGAACTTACTGAAGGAAATTGGAATTTATGAAATTAAAAAAAAAAGATTAAACTACATACATTACTAAACATTAATAAAAATAAATTTACAATGAACGAAACATAATACACAATAATCATAGTTCAAAAACCCCTCCCCCATATTCAACACACTTTTCCAACTGCTTCCTACTGTGATCAAAATTGGCTTGAAACTGATAATGATTCCACTGCTCGCCTAATTCTTAGTTTTAAAATTTCGACATTACTATCCATTGGCTGCGCAAAAGTAAGCTGCCTTATACGGTCTCAAAGGAAAGGATCGGCTAATGTCAGATCGGGGCTTCTTGGAGGCCATAAAACTAGCCCATCTCTTCCTATCCGTCTCACACCGAATTTTCTGTTCAGCCATTCTTTGACCTCTCCAGCGTAATGTGCAGGGCACCCATCGTGTTGAAAATACATTGCGCTACGATAATCCAGGGGCAGCTCTTCAAGATGATCGCAAAAGAATGTATCTAGTAATTGCAAATAGTTCGCTCTGTTACAAGTACCTTTGAAAAATTAAGGCCTAATGATACCGTAATATGAAATAGCACATCACACATTGACTTTTTTAAAGTGCTGACGGCTTGCGGGAATTCTTTTTTTTTTTTATATTTAGTTTTTTGGCCTTGAGCATAGCTCATTTAGCCACAGCAGGGTATATTAATATTTTTAGAATTTAAAAGATTTTAAATTTAGCAAATTGGTAATAGATAATAGATAAGATAAGTTTCCAGAGTACAATAAGAGGTATTTAGGTATATCACATAGGGATCTGTACACTCGTTTCACGCCACTGGGGTTTTGCGGGAATTCTAAATTCAGGATTCTCTTTACTTCAATATCTGATATGTTGAGAAGCAACCCGTTGGTTAAAAATGTTGATTCATCAGAAAACATTATAAGCTTGTGAAAATTTCTATTGACGTTACAAATCTCATTTCCAACCCGTAAACAAAAATCTAACCTTTTAGCTTCATCCCCAGCCTCCAAGGTTTGGTTGAAATGAGGCTTGTAAGGGTAAAGTTTATTATCTTTTAAAACTTTTTGAATGGTAGATTCTTGTACCACCTCTAAATGCTTAGCCCTGTTTCTCAAGGAAAGCAATGGATTTTCATTTACAGATTGCAATATCAAAACTGTACAGGCATTTTCCTCATTATATTGCTTCTTCTCTTTTTTAATGTCAATAACTGATCCTGTTCTTTAAAGTTTTTTTACCAGTTTGTGTACACCAACTTTCGAAACGTGCACGCCAGGAAAATTGCGTTGGAATTCCTCCACTACGTAGCGATAAGAAGACTGACCATTTCCATAGCATTGCACTATAAAAACTCTTTGTTCTGCAGTTAGCATTTTCGAGAATATTTATTTTGACACTGACACTAACAGCTACAACAACAGGTAATAATGTACAGGTTCAAAAGTCCTAATATGAAAGTAGTAAAATGTGGACTTGCAAAAATGTTTAATTTCATAAATTCCAATTTCCTTCAGTAAATTCGGAATCAGGGTTAGGACTAAATTTGGAGCAAGTTTTTTATTTGTCATTTCACGTTAAAAGTCCAAAAAATGACTGTTTGCTCTTGTTTGATTTTATGTTTTTGCATTTTTGAGACGCCCTGTATAATAAGAATCAATTTTCTCATCGTAATTCCTATTTTTTTCGACAAGCAAATTTTCTTTATCAAGAATGACTTTTTTTCGTATCTTTCAATTTTTGGTCCATTTGTCCTCTTGTTAACCGCATCCGCGGACATACTGTATATATTTTTTACATGAAATGCATTTTTTCACTTCTAATGACTCCAACCGCATTGTTACGTTTATTTTTGTAGTCTCTCCAATCAATATCAGATTTTGTTAATTTAAATTTTTTATATGCATTGCTTTCATTTCGTGCCATTTTAATTTTGTTAGTCATCCAAGGGGTTATGCACATGCTTATGTTTTTGACCGGTGCTACACTATCAACTGCAGTTGCAACAATGTTATTTAAAAAACATGCATACAATTTATCTACATTTGTTCTGGTATAGCTCCAATTTTTTTTCTATTAGTTTAATTTTAACTTGGTTCACGTTTTCCTTGTTAAGATTCCCAATTTTTTATTTTCAAGTTTTTTTGGACAGTTTTCTTCTTTAAGGAAAGATCTAATGGTCCTGTGATCTGAAATTAGTGAAAAATCTCCTGATGCCTCTTTTAAATTATATTCATTTGTAAATATGAGATCTGTTAGTGAAGTACTATCAATGGTTACACGCGTATCACTCTGAACTATCTGTCTGAAACCAGCATCGTTACTTATCGCTTCCAATCTCCTTTTATTAGCACTTTTGGAATGCCACTTTGTATTAAAATCTCCGGTAAAAACAGTTACCCGAAGTAACAGTAGGATTGTTGATTACATCTTCCACAAATTTCAAAAATACGTCTGCAGCACTATTTGGCGATCGATATAAGGCCCCCACAACAATATCTTGATGGATTAGCTTTATTTTTACCAGTGTAGCCCAATAAATAACAGCAGTAATAAATAACGTTATTTGTTTTATCAGAAACAGTTAATCCGAGGGTAAGACTTCGAAAGATGAATTTCCTTTAATTTTAATTGCTTAATCTATGTTAATTAATTAATGACTATTTATAGACCACCTGGAGGTAATGTTTCGGATTTTTTGGAGAGACTGGAGACGCTCCTCTCAAGTATACCGATAGGCTCCAAAACTGTTCTGACTGGCGATTTGAATATTGATTACCCTTCTATTGTCTTTCGATTTGTCGGTTCTTGTTGGTTCTCCGACTCGGGTGACCTCGTGCTCAGAGACTCTTATTGACTATTTCTGCATTAACTTTCTTGAAAATGCTCTCAGCGACTATTCTGTTTTATCCTCAGGACTGTCGGACCACAATGCAATTAATGTAAGGATCAATGTTGTGAAAAAAAGGAGGCGGAGATAGTTTAGGTTTGGCAGAATTTATGGTTCCTCAAACTTTAAAAGGTTTAAAACACATTGCGACAGAGCGGATTGGCAATTAGTGGGAAGCTCAGTTGAACCTTTGCAATGCTTCAATGACCTGGTCATGAAATGTTTTACTAAATCTTTTCCTAAACAGATCCCTTCACTTTATAAGAAAGGTTACAACAAACCCTAATTTTCATTCTTATTTTAATAGATATAGAAAAATTTACAGACGGGTGATTAGTTTTGCTAAACAAAAATACTATCAGCGAAGGGTGGAATAAGCCCATAGTAAGGCAAAGGAAAGCTGGGATATCGTGAATGATCTTAGGGGTATAACCAAAACAAACAATCCTGTAATCACAACTACAAATGATAACCTAAATGATTATTATTGTTCGATAGCAGACCGACTAACGGAGCATTTGCCATCTTCAGAGAATCCACTCTCTTATATGAGTGCTGCTTCAGTTCCGGATTCTTTCTACTTGCGTGCCACAGATATTTTTGAAATGAAGTCTACCTTGAGGTTGATTAAGAATAAAAAATCGTCTGGTTATGATGAGGTATCTATAGGAGTCTTGGAGAACTTGCCGGAGCGGGCACAGCGGGTTTTGGTAGATGCAATCAATGACTCTTTTTTCTTCGTGTTTGAAGATGGCGATGGTGATCCCTTTATATAAGGGGGGAGCTACTGATGATCCCGGCAGCACTCGTCCAGTATCAATTCTACCGTCGTTGGCGAAGCTTATTGAGAGGCTTGTTAAGACTCGAATGCAGGATTACATTAAAAAATATACTCAGCCAGTGTCAGTATGGCTTCCGGGAATCGTTGGGTACTGGTGATGCTGTCTTCAATTTCCTGCAGAGTCTGTTTCTGGGCCTGAACGACGGAGAGGTGGCAGCGGCAGTGTTCTGTGATTTCTCCAAGGCTTTTGATTGTTTGAATCACAGGATACTGCTAGACAAGTTGAAATATTATGGATTTAGGGGAGTCACCTTTAAATGGTTTAAATCCTATCTATCTGATAGAAAACAATTTGTCAAATGTAATGGCGGTATTTCCCAGACAGTTTCCATTAATAGTGGAGTTCCTCAGGGTTCCGTTCTGGGACCCATGTTTTTTCTAATTTATATTAATGATCTGGGACATCTTAACATCCAGGGCCGGTTTACTATATTTGCGGACGATACAACAATTCTCTGGACCGGTAATGACCCCGACGGTCTGGTGAATGTTGTGTCGCGGGATATGGCTGTGGTTACAAAATGGTGTGATAGTAACCTTTTGCACCTCAATTTTAACAAAACACATATATTAAGTTTTAAATTCGACTGTGAAAATATTAGAATAAATAATCGTGATAATATTAAAATAAACGACTGTGATATTCAAAGCAGGCAAAATGCGAAATTCCTGGGTGTTGTGATAGACAATAGGCTTAGGTTTCGTGAGCATGTTCGAGCTTTAAATTAGAGGATTGCCCGGGGCTGTTTTGCCGTTAGGGTTGTGTCAAGTGAGTTGGGATTATCTATGGCTAGGTCGACTTATTTCGCATTGATTGAGAGTCACCTAAGACATGGCATCTCGTTTTGGGGTTTTTGTAGCCGATACCTCTTTGGCAACTCTTTTATAATTCAGAAAAGAGCAGTTCGGTATATTTCCAGGGTTGGTTCGAGGGAACACTGCAGGCCTTTATTGATAGGACTCAAAGTTCTTACATTGCCATGCTTATTTATTTTGGAGACGGTTTGCTTTGTATTTAAAAGGTATAGGCATACTTTGTTGAACCCCTTGGATAGAAGATATCCCACAAGGCAGGTAGATAACCTTTCACTACCTATACCAAAGAGTACTTTGACTAAGAACTCAATAGTCTATGAGAGCATGCAAATGTACAATCATCTACCTGCAAATGTCAAAAAAATAAGTACGTTCGTATCGTTCAGTCTCCACTATCTTGGTGGATAGGGCATTTTATTCTCTTGAGGAATACTATGGTGAGAGATTTTAGTGTGATTTGGTTTGGGGTTGCATTTTTGTTATCGTTGGAATATTCTGATTTACTTTACTGTCTTCTTGCGATGTGTGATGCTTTCCTTTTTCTTTTCTTTTATGATGATTCTTTACCTTTTTTAAGTTTTCAGAACTAAATTTTAAAATATATTACAGCCTCACTATGTATTTATTCGTATGTTATATTTTTTTTACTTGTTGTATTTACCCGTATTCTTTAAATTTTTTGTAATTTTATATTTATTTCAACGTGTTATCAAGTTAAATTAGATTTTGTCTTGTAATGAATATTTAAATTTTTTGACTATAGAAATAGTTTGTAACACGCTGTGTAGGCACTTTACTTTAAATTTAATTTTAAGTTAGCTTTGTCAAAAAATAGTCTTTTATTTATGGCAATAAAGCATTTTTAATTGATTGATTGATTGATTGATAATCATAAATAAAAATCACTTTATTTCATGTCCATGGAGAATAATAAGTTAAGCTTGCCTGGTGGCACCCTATACCCATGCAAAATTGTAGCGTGCTTGCTGTTACTTCCCATAAAAGCATTGTTAATAGTACAGTTTTCCAGGTATGTCCGATTTATTTTACTGTTGCCTAGTAAACAAACAAAAAATAATTTTTGTATTCTTGTTCGGAATAGCAGCAATGATAAGGTCTCGTAAATAATTTTTTGGAGAGAAACTGTATGTCTGGCAAAAATTTTACAAGAGACAAAAAAGTTTCAAAATGAAGTCAGCTAGTGCCAGAGAAATAATTGAAGTCATTTGTGCAGGGGGTAACAAAAATACAGAGTATATTTACGAATTACGCCCCACTTTTAAATTTGCAGACATTAAAAAAAGATCGCGTTTACGTCAAAACACACCAAAAATAGTAGTAATTCTTAGTCCCAGAATGAGTGAATATCGATAAAGGCGTTTAGAAATTATTCCAAAAAAAACGATATTAATTTGAGAACTTTAGCGCCCTGTAAGCGGCAAAATGAAGCAATTTTGCATATAGGTAAGTTTGCCTAGATCGCCTTATTTTTGGTTAAGCGTTGTACAGTCAATTCAAGGACACCCTGAATATTTCAAGATAAAGTATCAATGCTAAGTTTTTAACTGGTTACTATAAACTAGTCAGTTTTACTTCTGTCATTTCAGTTCGGTACCTACTTATGTCTGTATTTGTAAATTACATATTATTATATTGTTCCTACTACCCAGTAATTGTCCCATAGTAGGTAAACATTAAAAGTTCTATCAAATTCATTTTAAGCTATATATCTATATTTTGTACAACCACCACTTTTACCATATTTTAGGTAGGTATATTATGTTGTCAAAGAAAATAAACTAAACGTATAATAATATTTTTAGTATAAAATAGGCTCAAATAGGCCGTTCAGAACATATATTTCGCTTTAATTCTCTGTGGCTAGTTTCAAAGTTTGAATTTAGATAGAATGTCTCTTGATGTGGTAAGATATTCGTTTTTAATCATTTCTACATAGTATAATAGGGTCCTGCAATAGTGCGTCAGCGTCAGGCTTCCATATAGCTGTTATAGGAATTAGGTGAAGAATTTCATTCATATGCTGACTTATACTGTGTTGTAGGGCGTATTTAAGGTATTTAGCTTAGTATTAGTATGCTTTATAATTATTAACTAAAATTTTATTTAATTTACTTTGGTACCTACTCACAATAAATTATGAGTAGGTAACTGAAAAACGTTTTGTAGCCCTGAAAAAAAATTAAAATAATAATCTAAAACCTTTTCTTTAACCACTGTATTTTATAAGATTTATGGCAAGGGATCAAGGGATACTAGAAATCAAATATTATTCATTAATATTTGTACCGGGTTGTAAATTTTTTTACATAATATTATTCTAATTTTCCTATGTTAAATGTACAATTTTTGAATTTTCCTGTTAAAGAAGCTGGACCAACTATAAAATGTTGCGACTCGATTGCTGAGTTTCTCGATGTGCATGAGAATTCCTGCTCCATTTTAACATTAATTAACATATTTTCTTTTTCGGTAACAGAGCTGGCTATCATTTTTGCTATTCGATTTTTCGACGTGATTTTTTCCTCTATATAACCTTACCCTACACTAGTACTCTTCCACTTTCCGTCTAGCTTAAGGGTTGCAAGGGAAGCACCACCCTCGATAAGAAGTGTGGACGAGGTCCGACGTAGGCAATGTCCTGTATGTTCCTTGGCGTTTTCTAAAGCGCATTTTTGGTAAAAGTTAAAACTTGTTCACCTTCCAAAACTTTTGACTTTTTAGGAAGATATCCCTTTGATCTAACTTTTAAAAATGCTATTAATTGACAATATCTTGAAATATTAATATTTTCCTTTACTATAAGTTCAGACTTCACCTGGGAATATTTTGTCCAAAGACTATTTGTGGTATATTTTTCCGACTAAAATAAAGTAAAAATAATTAAAAATTGTTATTACCAATGAGCAAAAGGCTTACATACCCATTCCTGAAAGTAAGCCATCCTTACTGTTTCAGTAATCACTGTAATTTGATTTTTTACTTTCCATAGAAAATTTTTATACTCTTTGTCGTACAGAGCTTTAGACTTTGCCGGTAAGAAGTTTTTCTTAGCTTTTTCAGCATTTTCTAAAATATTTTGTGGAATTTCCATATTTTCATTTACAAAACGTAACATACGCTTAAAATAAACAACCCTTAGCAACCGTCAAACTTATTCTATGACAACCGATCAAAGCTCACTAAATACTAAAAATTGTAAATTTAAGGTAAACTGCAATGCAAAATTTAAAAATCTCGTATTTTAGATATTTAAAACCTAAGCATCCCGAATCGGTCCTAAATTAGCGTCACCCTAATTTGCATACAATAGAAAGACGAGTTTGGTGGATAAAAGTAAGGTGACAGTTGAGTTACTACAGGTAGTTTATTGAATAATAAGTATAATGATAATTATACTTGATTATAATTATAGAGAAGTCAGATAAGGCAGATAATTGAGATATTAATTATTCTAATATTAAGTAAATAAAAACTTATATAGAAGTAAGAATAATATAAAAATAGATGAACTGGAATAAATATTAATATTTGTTTCGAGTAGTCCAATAAACTATCGTCATTGGGGTCCAGAGAAATGATAAGGGTCTCTACAGTGATTTATAGCATGTTATCAGTTTCCCACATTCTTTCTTCTATTTCAATCACATGTTCGACGCACTTACTCCATTTTTCACAATCCACTGTCTTTATTCCCTTCTGCAAGAGGTTTCCAACGTCTTTCATTTTAAAAGTGGTGTTATGCATTGCTACAAAGCCTTTTACTTGCGCCCACACCAACTTTATGGGGTGTAATGCACAGTGATATGGCGAAAGGCGAAGTACCGTTATATTTCGTCTTGAAATGATTTCGTCGACAACAAATTTCGTACAAAGAGGTTTATTCAACTTTATAATCTCCAGTAGCTCCTTTTTCAGCATATCTTTATGAAATGGCTTCTTATTTTCAGTATTTTCTTGAGTGTTAGCTGGCATTATTCATGACTATAACAGACCCAGGAGGAATAAGATCTAGCATTTGTTGGAAGTATTCTTCAAAGGCATCAGCGTTCATGTCTTCATGATATAGTCTCCAGTCCGTTTTTATTTAAATGCTAGTAAGCCGCCATTGATAAATCTATTTTTGCTACCTTATTAATCTTTTACTTTTTCCCGCGGGTGCTTTTATTCCAGTGGACCATCCTTCCATGAAATTTTGCCTCGCGCTTTTCATATGTTTATCCTGCCATATTTTACCAACGGCATATTCTTCATTTAAGCCAGTTTCGTCCATACAATAGATATTCCTGTTTTCCCGTCGAAACTGTCTAACTGCCCTCAAATATCGTCGTCGCCAGAAGATGATTTCGTCTTTCTCTATTAAAAGTGATTTTCTGTTTTAAATTTTTTCATAACAAACATTCATTTCCTTCAAAGTTTTCCATAGTTTCTTCTTACCCATGGGTGGAATGAAATCATCCTATTTCATACATTATTTCCTCCAAGGTGCATGGGTATTTCGTTTTTTAAGTAAAACGAGTGTATGATTCTTCTGATGGCAGTCTTTTCATCTTTATTTATTACAGTTTCTTTTCTTCCTGTACTTTTCTTTGGTGACCTGTCGGGGACCGCATATATCCTCGTGGCGTATCATTTTTTTCGTTAAAAATGTCAAAACACATCTTAGCGCGGAGGCCACTGGTTAGAGCAAATCTTCTTTTAATTAATTAAATGTGTTTTTATCAGGGTTGAGATGATTAAAATCAATTGATTAAAATCACGATTAAAATCATGATTTTAATCAGTACCTATAATTTAAAAAAAAATCATGATTAATTTAAAAAAGAGTTTTAAAATTTTAACCCTTAAAATGTATTTGTTCATACAAAAAATAAAACCCAGACGCATTTTTATGTGGTGGTATTTATTATTTTATTATAATAATCGAAGAGAACAGCTGGTTATTACAAAAATGAAACTTTAAAAAAATTAAAAAATTAAAACTAAAAAAACCTTTTTAATACAAAAAAATACTTAATTTAAACAAGAAAAAAAATAAAAAAACCTAAGTGTTATAATGCTTAAATAGATATACTAGTTTAGCTGTTTTGTCACTGCCAAGTCTGTTTTTTATATCTGAATGTACGAATCCATAAGTAGAAAACATCCTTTCGATATCAGCAGACGATGCACAGGCACACAAAACAGAAATTACTATAGGGAGCACTTGCTTAATTTCTGAAACATCTTCTTGAGATCTCCACCACTGTACTGCTGTTACATTTTTGATTATTTCCTCTGAAAACAGAGTTTTGTGAAAAGGGTCCGACTCATCTTTCAACTTAATTAGTAATGGTAATAATCCTGTGTCTGCAAAATGTTTGGAAACAATGTGTAGAGCATCTCTCTTTTCTTCAGCTAGTAATGGAAAAGTGTAAGGGGTTAGAGCTTGAACATATGTGTTCTTAAATAATTGATATTGACGCAAGCTTCTTTCTTCTTCAAATTCAAAACTGTCAAAAATAGCCAGTAACTTTTTCCATATGTGAACTGTTTGACATAAAAATGCACCTTTTTGTTGCATTGCATCCAGTGCTATAGAAATTGGTTTTAGCAACTGTAGAAAATCTTCAGCCATCCTTTTAATACAGATATCTGAAACTTTTTTAAAAATCACTGGATCAGTTTGATCTTTATGCTCTTCACATATTAATAACAATTTTGGCCACTCATTTACATAGATCTCAAGACAATGTGAAAGTGTATTCCATCGAAAATCCTGAGGTAAGACCAATTTCTTGCCCCCATTTTCTTTATACCAAGCATTTGGCAAATGGGTATTTCTGAAGTATTTCACAATATGTACTATATGTTCTTTTATCTGTGATGCTTCTAAATCTTTGGAGAGCAAACTAAGTAAGTGTGCCGAACAACCATATGTAATTATAGGGTAATTGGACGACTCGGTAATTTTTTTCTTCATACTGACCATGTTGCTCGCATTATCTGTAACAATACTGGTAACTTTACAGTTATATTCATTTTTGCACTTATTTATTGACTTAATAGCCAATTCGGCAAAATAGTCAGCTGTATGGGGATGACCAGATGTATCTATGCTTTCTAAAAGAACACTGTTTCCATCCTCTGCAGTCAAAACGACACAGATTATCGGCTCATTATGTATATTGGACCATCCATCTAAGGACATGCAAACAGATTGTCCAAATAACTTGTTAAAACAATTAGATTTTTCTTCTTCAAATATTTCATTCAAGAGCGTTGATGATAACTGAAATCTAGATGGTGGAAGGTAACCAGGTCTTAGCATTTCTATGGCCTTTCGAACCTCTTTATTTTCTATAGCTCTAAAACTGCAATTTGTTGCGTAAACGGCTTTGGCTATTTGTCTGTCCAATTATTTTTTCTTATCTTGTCCAGTTCGCACAACAAAAGAATCCAAATGACCGCTACTTCCACTATTTTCACGTCCACCTACACTTTCCTTTTCACAGTTATCGCTTTTCTGTTTCTTTGCCAACTGGATAATTTCACTCTGGCTAGTTCCAGGCTGTGACTGACAATCACCATGCAGAGTTTCAAAACCACTGCTGATATCACTAGTTTCACTTTTGCAGGTTTCCCAATGACTTTTTAGTCTGTCCACTAGACCTTGCAATTCTTTACCACACTTTTTACGTACTGCTCTATAACCTAGTTTGCCCACCACTTTCTTTTTTATAAAATGCTGCCAACACTAAATTCCTTGCTGCCCCGGCTTGTCATGAGTTCAAATGTTTTGATAGATTAGCCCCTAAAGCAAAAATATTACTGATATGAACTAAAATAAGTGCGTATCGTTTATATAGCCGGGCGTTTTCTACCAGTTATTACAAGTTTCGACAAAGGCGCAAACTTGCAAAAACTTCCTCGAACGAAATTTGCATGTTAAAACTTCTCCAGTTTTGCTTCGTATCTGTACTATTCCTGCCTAAAAACATTTGTTTACTTAACAAAACAAAATATAAGCAGTTAGAAATATTTAAAAATAATAATATTTGTAAAAGCTGGTAAATTTTTTTAAAAAATCAAAAAAATCATGATTTTTATCAACCCTGGTTTTTATGTCTAGTTAGTACCTACTAAAATTCAAAATGGCATCTAAAGCGGTTTCAAGAATATTACGGAAAATACGGCTTTTCAATAAAATTTTTATTTTTTTTACAATGCCCTGCGTCTCAAAATTAAAGCGCCTGCGGGCTTATATTGATATAAACTTTTTGTCTTACAATCATTCAAGGATAAAGACCCTTAAGGATCAGCGTTCAATTTTGAAACACCCTGTATATTATTTTACTGTTGGATGTAATATTTCAAAATAAATAATTTCTGTAATAATAATTTACTTAAAATTCTAAACCGTTTTCAAAATATTTTCGAAAAACCATAAATATTGTTATAATACATAATAAAATTTTATAAATAAAACGGCGACTATGAAAAAACAAGAATGTTTTTAAATTAAGCACATTTTGACATTTTACTTGTCCAAAATAAGTGAAGGTGGATTTATGCAAACTAATTAGAAAATATGAAACAAAATTAACGATTAACATATAAACGTACCTGTATTGCTGACATTTTTGTTCAAATCGTCTAACCATTAAAGAAAATTACGACAAATTAGGAAAATTAAGTTCTAAGTTATTATTGGATTTTACAAAGGGCTCGTTAATATGAATTTTGTATCGAGTGAGTGTAAGAATATTGTTCTTATTTCTGTAGATAATCTAACTAAATATTAATAAAATAAAATTAGAAATGTCGTCCCAGATATTTTTTTTCCGATTATTCCTTTTTAATATATTTTTCCTTTTAAATACTCGCTAACTAGAAATTAACTACCATGAAAAAAATTGGAGTTTTTCAAACCTATTAAATTAATTCTATACGGCATTTAAATGCTGCAAAATGGCGACAAAATGGTGAATTTCGGCTTCAAATTCAGATCTTTCTTACAGATTTTTTTAGAATTTTGATTTCTATTTAAGTACTTACTAATAGTTATTGTGACAAACTTGACACTCGTTCCTGGTTAATTGTATTACTGGAATAAGATTTAACGCGCTTTAGACATGAAAATCCTCTCTCATTTGACACTGATGTGGATGTCAATAGTGTCAAGTCGAATAGGTAAATGAGGTATTTGCTCCTTGAAAATGTCATGTTTTTAGAGAGCATGAAACAGTCCGTACTACGGATTTTGTTTCTTTCCTTTCTAATTTGAAAATAAAATGCTTGGTCAACAAAACCGTTTCAGAACACAGGATCTTATTCTTATCAGTCTCTCGAAAACCCCAGTTTAATTCGATAAATTGGTGATTTATAACGCTGGACAATAATTAACGTTTGAGGAAGAATTGTTGGAGAACATGTAGTGAGCCCACATTATTTTAATGGTCACCTTAACGATTTGTATTATTATTTATAACACCTAAACATCCATATGTGGTACAACAGAATGTAGCTCTAGCTCATTTGTCGCAACAAGTTGGATCCCTGCATGTTAAATACCGGTTGTTGGATTGGAAAAGAGGACCAGTTTTTTACAATGCTAGCTCGCCTGCCCTAACAATAATTGATAAAAGACTTCGTTTTTCATTTGTATGTATCCTCCAACAAGGAATGAAAACATGAGACAGAATTATCAACGCGTTTGCCACAATTACATCTGCAATCCTCATAAATGTGGGGAAGGGTCTTTCGACATATCTTTTAAAATAGCTTTGCTTACTAATGTTAATTTAAATCGTAGGGTTCTAAAAGTTAAAAAAATTATCAGTCATGACCCCCATGATCCACTCATCCCCCTGAATCCGCGCCTGGTTCGGTATATTATTTTTATTTCTTTAGATAACATAAACTACCAAAAAATAAAGATAAACATATGTGATTCCTCAAAAAATTGTTTTTTCAAATTTTAAAATTTTTTGTTTTTGGTTTTTTTTTAAGTGTATTTTCCCTTCAACTACTCACTAACTAAAAATTAACTACCCTAAAAAAAATTGGAGTTTTTCAAACTTGTTAAATTTATTCTATACCGCGAGTTTTAGATGTTGCAAGATCGCGAAAAAATGGTGAAAAACGGCATAGAATTCAGATGTTCTTTTCAGATTTCTTTAGAATGTTGCTTTCTATTACTTACCAATAATTATTGTAACAAACCTGACAGTCATTCCTGGTTAATTGTATTACGAAAACAAGTTTTAACGCGCTTTAGAGACAAAAATTATCGCTTATTTGACACAGATGTGGGTGACAATCGAGTCTAGTCGAATAGGTAAATGTTTTGTTTACGAAATAAAATATATCAAGTTTTAGGTATACAGGGTGGGCCAACAAGGGCGCGTCGTTCACTAGATGCTAAACTGTTGAACTTATGAGAAAATTTTCTTAATAAAACTTATAACGTTTCGCCTCTGCTATAACCTAAAATTATTTACAAGTATACAGGGTGTCTCAAAAAAGAGTAATACCAAAAACTATATTTTTGTTAAATGGAATACCTACATCTTAGAATATTTTTGAATTTTACATGAAATAGCCATTATTTTCTAATAAGTGCATTATAAGTCTAAACCTAATAATTTTCGAGATATCGACTTTTGAAAAATGAAATTTTTGAACTTTGACAGCTTCTAGCTCTCTAACGGCGTCTTAGAGTAAAATGGCTTACATGTCCCTATCTTAGTTTCTTATTCTCTTCCTAAAAGTGTCAACTTCCGGTTAAACCGGATGTAACTCAAAGGCCGAAAATACAGTACTTCCGGTTTAACCGGAAGTTGATGTTTTTGGGAAGATAATAAAAAGTAAGATAGGGACATGTAAGCCGTTTTACTCAAAGACGTACCGTTAGAAGCCTAGAAGCTGTCAAAGTTCAAAACTGTCATTTTTTAAAAGTCGATATCTCGGAAATTATTAGGTTTAGACTTATTATGCACTTACTAAAAAATAATGGCTATTTCATGTAAAATTCAAAAATATTCTAAGATGTAGGGTATTTCATTTAACAAAATATAGTTTTTGGTATTACTCTTTTTTGAGACACCCTGTGTTCTTAAAAATAATTTTAGGTTATAGCAGAGGCGAAACGTTATAAGTTTTATTGAGAAAATTTTCCCACAAGTTCAACGGTTTAGCAACTATTGACCGACGCGCCCTTGTTGGCCAACCCTGTATGCTCCTTGAAAATATAATACTTTTGAAGTGTCCGAAACAGTTTGCACTACGCATTTTGATTTTTTCCTTTTTACTTTGAAAATAAAACGCTTGGCCATCAAAACAGTTTAACTTTGGTTTGACCACAGCTACATAGATCTGTTGTTTCACTCCCAACATTACTATGAACATACAACTTTATTATGAACAGCGGCATTTATGGTTTTTGGTAAATATTGTGGAAGCGGTTCAGAATATTAAACAAATTGCAGATACAAAAATTATTTGTTTTGAAATTCTATTTAAAACTGTCACTTAATAAAACTTATTATATAAATTAGCAAAAAATACCCATTAAAAAAAATAAAATTTTATGTTAAAGTCTGTGCGTTTTAAGAAGTCCGCTAAGCCATAAAACCTCTTGAGCATTATGTCGGTGGCTCTCAAACAATAAATTATATTGAAGGTAATTTTGGATGTTGATGAATTACATTTTCTAAATAAAATAATTTAAAGTAAATAAAAAATTAGTTTAGGTAAAGAAAAATAATAATTTTTTAGCTTTTGTAGTATTCAGACAAATTAGTTTTACGAATTCTTTTTTATAAAGTTTTGGTTCTAAAAAGAACCGATTTTGTAGTCTTGCGACAGAACGTACCTACTTATAGATAGGTACTACTAAAAGTAGTCTTCCTCTGCATTTGAAATTTCACCCATGCTTTCAGACTCATCAGAATCAACATCATCGTCATCATCATCATCATTCGTAATAATTAACGGTCTTACTGCGTCTATAACCTGTTCTGTCTCATAAGATTCAAAAATAATTTTTTCTGTGTGTTCAATGCATTTCCGCCATTCTTCTTTGCCCGCTTGGCTAAGCGCCTCCTCCCATAACTTTATAACGCTAGGCTTACCGATATTTTTACAGGCATGTTTGTCATAATAGTTCTTGCTAATACCCCATACCAATTCAATTGCGTTGTAATGACAATGGTAGGGCGGCAATCTCAAAACTTGATGTCCATATTTGAGGGCTAATTCGTCAACAACATACTTTTCATACTTTTTTTTTAAATGACTGCTCTTTACACTTGCTTAAAAGTTCACTTTTTAAATATAAATTTTCATGGTTTATGTTTTTCTTTGACAACCACTCTTTTATTTCTTCCTTTTTCCAGCTGCTTGTAGGGAATTTCTCTTCGAGTCTTGTATGGTAAGAGGCATTGTCTAAAACAATTACGGAAGGTTTTTCTAAACTTTTTAAAAGTTTTTCCTCGAACCAATGCTCAAAAATTTCAGCATCCATATTGCCATGATAATCATCAGTTTTTTTTGTTGATGAAAATATCAAACTGGCATTTAAAACAAAACCTGAATAAAGAGTCGGTCCATAGTTCCCAAAGAGACCTGATATAAATTAGGAGTTAAAAAACCCAAAAATTTAAAAATTTGAGACCAAGACTTTGGGTTTTTTAACTCCTAAAACAAAACCTTCTTCATTACCAGCATGTAATATAATATACCTTTTTCCATTACTTGCACGGGTACTTGAATAACAATGCTTTGAGTCATCCTGCCAAGACGTTTTTGTTGAAGTTCCGTTTGCAAATACCCATGTTTCGTCAAGAAAAACAACTTGTCTTGACAATTCCGATTTTTTGTTGTTTAAATAATCCCTTAAAAATTGCCATCTTTTCGAAACAACATTGGGCAGCTCGCAAAGCAGTTTTCTGTTGTTCGTTTTTTTATATTTGAAACCCATATGTTTTAAGATGATGGACAAACTGTTAGTTCCAATATCGCAAAGTTTTTTCTGCTTTATCTTTTCAAGAATAGCTTTGAGGGTAACATATTCCTTGGCTTTATACATATCATAAACAATATTCCTAATAGAGAGTTTTATCCCTTGGGATAAATCCAAGGTTTTTGAATGGAGTCGAACCCTTTTATATGGTCTGTCCAAATCCTCTTCACTCTTTTTTCGAAGTCTTCTTAAGGTCTTCTCTGAAATGCCGCAAGCATCAGACGTTCGTTTTTGCACTGCCAAAACAGACTCTAACGGGCCCGAGTTATCTTTTTCTAAAGTAAAATAACGCTCCACTTGTAATACCAAACGGCGTTCACCTGGAGATAAATGCCTTTTAGGCGATGTGCCACCTTGCTGAACATTTTCCATAACTTTGCTTAATAACTGATTTTAATTCACACACAATGAGAAACAAACTAAAAGTGAAAAGCACAACTACCTATTTAAAATTAAGTAGAACATACCATCCCGCACTTCAGCAAATTTTAATTATTTCTTGGAAAATAGTAATTATTATGAAGATTTAATTATAATAATCCCCAAAATAATGTCAACTAACCTGACAAAATCTTTAACATATTTCACCATCCCGCACTTGAGCAAATTTTAATTGGTTCTTGGAAAATAGCGATTATTATATAGATTTAACTATAATAATAGCAAAATAATTTAATTATCTATTTAATTATTATTTATGCTCAACGCGTAATTCTAAGATAATTTTGTTTTGAAACCTCTGATTTCACCCAGTAATGGAATACAGTAAACCAGTGGGATGTTCGGTGTGATCAAGTATAGCGAAGATGCGAAGATATTGTAACTTAACCGACTTACTGTTTTAAAAGCGGTGGATCCCTTGGTGATTTAATCCGATATCGGACTTCTTAAAACGCACAGACTAGGTACTAAACTTTCTGTGTACGTGGAAACATTTAGCTGAAATACACCTTATAATAGAGCATAATTCAGCATATGAATCAAATTCATAACTTAATTCTTATAGAATCTAGAAAAGACTGATGCACTGTTGCAGAACCTTGTGTAGTTATTAGTGAGTATACCTCAATGTCAATATTATTGTTACTGATCAAACCGGGATCTCTAAACCCTAATGTTTATAACCGATAAACATACTATACATTATTTATTGATACACCCTTTAATGATTGTATTGTATTGTATTTGAATATTGTGGGAACACTGCGACCTAAGGGATATATTGTGCTCTATTTGCTGCTAAGTCCGTGGGAGAGTCTCAGCGACTAGCAGCTCCTCCAGTCCTATTTCCCTTAGGAACTTTGGGATTTGGTTTGGTTTCAGTAACTCCTCCTCTGCTATTTGGTGTGCTCTAAGGCATCGTGCCCCTGCATTCTCCAGTGCGGTGTATTTTGAGGGAATGTCCTTTTGTCCTCTTCCTCACAGAATCTGCATTCTTCTTCATCTGCTTATCCGAGTTTCTTCAAGTGTCTCTTCAGCCGACAGTGCCCTGTCGTAATTCCCGTTAGCACTCGGAGTTTGTTTTTGCCTATAGGTTGATACAGTCATCAGACCTTTTCTGGTTATAGTTTCCCACAAGTAGTTTTGACTGTCTCTTGCCCTATAGTGCTTACTTTCCTTTTTGATTCTTGCAGTATTGTGCTGTTGGTATTGAAATTAATTACGAATGAGCTGAGCTCATTGATGACTGCTTGGCTATCAGCAGTGTGGTAATTTTTATCTGTATTGAATTGAGCACATATTTGTATGGAAAAAGTTTCAACTTGGAAGATGCTACCCAGACTCTTATAGAATTGGGTTCTAGGTCCAGTCTCCTTAGAGTCTAGTTCCTTTAGATGGTCTAGAGCCATCTGTATACTATTTAATGGTTTCTGTTGAGCCTAGGAATGGTATAACTGTCCCACTCATCTCTACGATTTAGCTTTATGGTAAATTATTTCACAAAGTTGTACTTTCTTGGCATCGCATCGTGGTCATTTCCGAGAAGGCGAAAACTTCGTCTGATGCTTTCGTCGTTGACCAGTCTCTGCGTGGTCTTTTTCAGCACAGATTTTATTAATATGTGTAGAGGTGTAGGCCTTAGGACTACTTCTATAGCGGCCACTACACTAATGTTGCCCTATTGCTGTGTACATCCAATGCAAGATTTATGGGTTGCATCCCCAGTGTTGTCCTGCAAAGTTTCTGCCCACCAGTTTGTGGCCTTACTGCATACTTCTTTGTCATGCTTATTCCAGGTAAGTTTATTATCTAGGGTGAGTCATAAATTTAACATCTGGCTTCCATTCAATAACACTTTCCTTTATCTTGATGTCTTTGAGGATTAGGTTTCTTAGTGGGGTTAATACGAAGTCCCACTGATTGATATCACCTTTTAGTGTAGTTAAATCCACTTTGAATAATTTCGCAAAGGATATTCTCGAACTCGCCCGTCGCAATTGTGGCTATGTCGTCGGCATATCCTTGGCAGGATATACCGAGGTCAGTCAAGCCGCGTAGAAGCGTAGAAGCGGTATGCATGCTGATTGAGGTGTAACGGCAACTGCTTTAGTATCTCCATTCTAATGTAGTTATTCAAGGTCTTTTTCATTGTTTTAAGCAAAAATGAGGTAAGGCTGATTGGTCGGAGAGATTTAGGATGAATAATATCTCATTTCCCTACTTTTGGAATGAAGGTTACCCTAGCCCTTCTCCATATTTCTGTTGAGAACTTTAGTTCTAGGTTACTCTGACTGATGCAGAGTAGGTATGTTACTGCCTCGTTAAAGTAGCGCTGAGAAGATGTGTGGTGGCTCTTTTGTGTGTGTCAGAGGTATTCTCTGCTGGAACCCATTTGTTTCCAGGAAAGTAAGTATCTAGTACAAGCAAAGCTCTGTCCTCTTCACTTTCCGTGAAGCTACCAGCAGACATTTTATGACGTCTGTTAGATACGTGAAATTTGGTTAAATCGGCTGGCATCTGGTAATTTATGCCTTTCTTGTGTTAATTAAATCAAAAACAAAATATCTATTGTCAGATTGGCATACTAAGAACATGGTAAGGTCGCGAACGAAGCCCATAGTTTCTGCTGTATGGATTTCGATACAATAGAAAAGGCCCCAACAAGGGTTAAGAAACACATAGGCAAACGAAATTTAGGGGATCAATTATAAATAGTGAAGACGTTCTGCGTATATTCAGATTCTTTTTCTGGTCACGTTACAGCAACTCTGATATTTTAAATAGGATACCCTATATGTTGTGAAGCTTTCGAAAAGATGAATTCGCAAATTTCGTTGTCTGTCCGTTTTCGAGATATGACCTGCGAAAATCGTCGTGGGTGGCCTTGTATCTAGATGATATCTTGTATAACGTCTAATGCCTGTTTCTGTCTCAGCAATTTAACGAATCTGCGAATCATATCAGAAGATTTGCCAAACGGCCACCGGATTCAGATATGTTAGAAATTTATGCTTTGTACAAGCAAGCCAAGGATGGCGATATACATACATGTAAGTACAATGATGTTGCATTAGGTATGTCCCGGCAAAATGTAGCGCGGGAAAGCTGATCTCTCTCTAAAATGTAAATGAAACAATGCAGTTTTGTCCACAGTTTAATGATGTTTCAAATGCTTAAGAACTCATCATCAGGGGATACCAAAAGAGGATAGTACAAAGTTAGGAACGACAAATGAATATAAAATAAAAGTAGGACTTGCCTAACATCGAATTTATGGGAACTAATAATGAGTACAACTAAACAGGATGAGAAATGTAAAGTTGAAGACTTGGTGTACGAACTGTTCACATTGACATATTAATTGTATTGGGATTCAGATAAATAAATTTTTATAATTTGTAATGTGAAATTTTGAATAGTGGAGAAACATTGTGAATAAAAGATAATGAATTGAACTAAAACAAGATTAAAATATTAATTTAATTGTTGAAAACGATTATCTAATGTATTTATTGTTAGTGTTAACTAACATGGAGATATGGGGCTATGCCCCATATTTTAGGAAAATATTATAATTGTTTCATATTTAGAGAATTCAGAGAAAGGGTAGGTGGTTACAAAAGATCGAATATAACCTGTGCTTAATTACAACCGTGTTATCTGCTGCAACGTGATTGTTGAAGTGAGGTTAATTTAAGGAGAATGACATTAAAGGCGGTTAACCAGGTATTAATAAGAAAAACATTAAAATTAAAAAATAATTGTTGAAATTAAATGGAAAGATCTAAAGAACTGGATATTAGGTGTATAAAATTTATACAGAATCTATTGATCTTTAATTCTCATCACTGGACGTTTAAAGTACTTAAGAACATGTAGAACAGTCAACGACATTTTTGCAACAAAATCAATAAATTAGACCTTTTTTAAATAATGGAAATAAATAAAATGATTGAAAATCCAAATATAGATTGTGTTAACGACCAAATCATCCATAGCAGCACTAATTTGTTCAATGCCTTGAATCTGGGTAAATTATAATTATAATTCAGTCTCTTTTGCACAATACTTACCTCTTCCTATCTCTGCTCAATACTTTCTAGCTCCCCTTTATAATTGATTGAATCCAACCATTGTTTGATGTTTAAAACCTTTTCATTATTTTTCAATATTCCTATTAAAATATTTTTAAAAATCTAGATTTCCTACATTTACTGTGTCAGCTAGTGTCAGTGTCGTTACCATCCCTCTCAAGTGTATTTTTCAGTGCAGCTTTGTTATCTCCCTTCGATAGACATTCATAACCTCCTTTTAACAAAACCATGTAATTTGGTCATTCGTTGACAGATATCTGTGTTCTACCTGTTTCTAAGTACTTTAAGCGTCCAGTAATGACAACTAAAGATCAATCGACTCTGTATGGATTTTATAAACCTAATATCAAGTTCTTTAAATGTTCCCATTTAATTTCATTTTTTAATTTTAATATTTCTACTATTAATACCCGGTTATGCGTCTTCAGTGTCATTCTCTTTAAATTAACCTCACTTCAACAATTACGTTGCAGCAGATAACACAGTTGTGATGAAGCACCATACTCGATCTTTTATAAGCACCTACTCTTTTTCTGAATTCTCTAAATATGAAACAATTATTTTATAATTTAAAAAATTTAACTTATATCTGAATCTTAATACAATTAATATGTCAATATGACCAGTTTCGCATGCCAAGTCTTCAACTTTACATTTCTCATCCTGTTGAGTTGTACTCATTAATTTGAGACAACTTACATTAAAGTTCCTCTAAACTCGATGTTAGGTAAGTCCTACTTAAACTTTTATTTTATATTCATTTGTCGTTCCTAACTTTGTACTTTTTTTACTTTTTTATTATCACCCGATGATGAATGCTTAAGCATTTGAAACATTGTAGGGAACCTTTATTTACATTCACAATCATTAAATTGTGGAGGAAGACTGCATTGTTTCATTTACATTACTTTTACTCTATTGAAAGTATGGACTATTTCTTCAACTTTCTCTAAAGGTTCGAAATAGTCCAATCAAATGCATATGATATGACTGTGCTAAGAGTACTATGGTCGGCACGAAGTGTTGCATTTTAGTATTAGTTCGTGTGAAATTAATGAATATAACATTGTAAAATCAGGGTATCGCGAAGCAACCAGCCGGAAATATTTTGAAACTTTCGATTCGTAAAGGGTTAGAATAAATAAAAGAACTAGAAAAGCGAGGTGAATAGAAGCAAATGTTACGGAGAATCTAAACGTTAAAGGAGCAAAGGACCTGTCTCTAGTTTTAGTTGTTTTATTTTTAGGTAAAAATAGTAATGTACGGATATGTAAAATTTTACATCACGATATGTTTGCTAAAAAGTACTTTTTTAACAAACTAAAACTGAAGGCACGTTACATACCTATTCATTTAAGTTTTGGAATATTAACTGAGCTCTTGAATTTGAGCGGCTGCATTTTTTTTCATATAAACACCGTTGTATTACCCGAAGCACTTTAGTAAATAAATAATTAAACTTTTATTTCAAGAGACCTACGTTTACATTGGTATAGAAAAAGTCAATTTCAGCCACAGACAACTGTGGAAAAACGACTATTTAAATTTATAAATACAAAATATACATCGTCGATCTATATAAGGAAAAAAATAAAGTGTGAGATCTCAATTACCCTGGGTGCTAGAAAGTTGTCACTACTATTGTTGATCATTCATGCAAAGTTTCGGCTCTGACAAGCGCCATCTTCAGGTGCCTAGTTTGCTTCGAATTTTCCACAAAGCGTACTACTGAAATATGCAGCTCTTCGCTTATTTCACTCCATAAAAATTGAATGAAATAACCCATAACTCACCACGTGGAGGTGGCTGCATGTCGAGTTCTTCCCCGCCTCCCTCCCGACCTTTGTCTTATTAATGAAAATATCAATTTATTGATCTAAAGCCTTTAAAACTTGCTGTTTTGTCTCAGTTTTCGGATTTTGTTTTCTGGAGGCAATCCGAGTTCGAATCAAGCCATCTCTTGATTCTGCTCCGCTTACTAAAACAGAGGCTTCAGTGACTGTCCTAATACGTCTTTCAACAGATTGTGTGTGACAAGGGTATTTCAAAATTTCGGTGTCGTCAGGAACTGTTAGAATCATCTCTTGCAATGCAGTATCTGAAATTGTTCTTGTGAGTGGTGGTTCAGTTACGCTAACTGACTGCCAGTTTATCAATTCAGTGTTGTCTTGAGCGTCAAAATTCAGTTTTGGGACTTTGAACTCTCTGATTTTGCTATTCTGAAGACTCATTACTCTACATTTCAGAATTCTTCTTAGCGCAAGTTCTCTAATAGGCTTTCGAACATCTCTAAGCATTGTCAATAGAATATTTTCTGGATGAGCGAAAAATGCATTTCTCTGTATGACCGGATCAATCACATCTTAAACTGTACTTGGCATATATCTCGATCTTGTTATCAGAGAGAATAAATGTCTGGAGCCTTCAGTACACGATGATCTGATTTTAATATCGAACCAAACAGGAGCATAAACTTTTAATATAAATTTGGTTATTGTTTTTAATTCATTCGAAGGTTTTTCTGAAGCTACATAAAGTCTTAAAATCCTATTTGCCGTTGTCAGCCATCTTGAGTGTGACATTTTTCCAGGATCACGATTTGATAAATTTAAGGGGACATCACGATTGCCGAACACATTTGATACAAATAAACTTGATCGGTACTGGTGTCATTTGGGTCGAATTCTGGTAGTTCCCCATCAATTTTTTCGAATTTAACTATTGGAAGGTTCTGACATGTTGGAAGAAGCTTTCCAATCGTTCCTGAGAATCCTCTTGGGTCGTTAGTTTTACCATCTATTTTCTCATTTAAATGGCGAATTCTTCAACAGGTCCCAAGTTACTGCTTAGAAAATCGAAAATACTTGATTTGATGTCTTTAGCATTTCCTGAAGTAGGAGTTACATGTCCGAGATAAACAGACCCAGGTTCTGCAATAAGAACAATATGTTCCTCCAAAACGTATCTCTTATGATAAGTGCTTCCTTTTTTCTCCGTCAATAGTGTTCTGTCCTTTCTACCGTCAAAATAGATCCCTGTAATTTTCAAATTTCCTGTTGATTCCTTTTTTAGTTCCGTTCTTCGTCTCTTTCGTTCTCTCCGCAATTTACTACGGTTTAATAATTTTGAAGGGTCGTTTCTACTGATAACGCCAAGATCTTGCAGAACAGCATTCGCTAAAAAAAAAAGCACATCTATCCGAAACTCCCGTTCGATCGCAAGCCTCTGCTAAATTTCTGAAATCCACCCCTCGAAGATCTGTTCTTGCTTTTGAAGTTGATGGACTATCTAATTGAAGTTTAAACTCGTTTGTTGTAGAACTTTCACCCAGAAACACACTTTCTTCCAGTGGGGAGGAAGTTGTTTCTAGAACATTCACTTTTCCTACATTTTTCAATTGCTCTAGGCGGCCTTGGTCCTCTAGTTGTTTTTTTGCTTTGAATTTTCTTTGCATACATTTTTCTAAAACCTTTGTCAATTTAATGTCAACATTTCCAATAAACATTCTTCTTTCTGTTCTTTGGTCTCGTAAAAATTCTTGTTCTGTTTTAAGCACTTTAATTTTGCATTTGCATGAGTCAAAATCTTTACACTTGCACGTCAATATATCAAAAAGTTTCTCACTTCATTGTCTGAATTTTTCTAGCTTCTCTAAACACTTTTTATTATCTACGGACCCAACGTTTTTTTTTAAACTCCGAAACTTCACAACATAGTCTTTAATCAATCGATAAATCTCTTGATCACTCACCACTTGTAAAGAAGCATTTTGCCAAATGTTTTTCAATACAGATATAACTTTTTTAGAAACATCACTTACACTAGGGTCTTTGCCATTGTTCTGGTCTTTTATTAATTGCCTGTGCCACAAATATGCTCTCATAACATCGCTATAAGTCGGAAGTATGTTGCACTTAAGTTCTGTTGGTGCTCCAAACACCTCGCATTCAATGTCTTTACGTGTATTCGGCATTTTCACACAAATAAACAATTACGCGTTCACTAAAAAGAGTAAATATAAGTTAATAAGACGTTGACTCTTCGAATGCGTCGAGACAACTAATCTTGTCGGTACAGGAAAGGCAGACTTGCGGCGGCGTACGTGATATTGATATAGCTGCGCGACACTACTTGCGCATTTTCACGGTTGAGCTCAGATGAATATGTTTCGATGAATTTATGAATTTATTAGTGGCAATTTTTTTATCAACACAGCTATATAGAGGAGAAAGTCAAGATAAATCACTCATTTAAAGTGTATGAATATTTTCATAATTTTCCCAAATTTGACCTCAAGTAGGCACCTGAAGATGTTATCCCAGAAAGCCCAAATTTTGTATCATAAATACTATATCAAGTTGACAACTTTTGGTTACCCAGGACATATCACATTCGAGAAAAAAAAATTCGGCCCACCCTACTAGGCAACTTATTGAAAAGATATGTTCCCATGTAGAATGAATGGGCTCTTCTGAAATAATGTCATATTGTGTACCGGTACAACAAAGTTCATATTGTTACATACGCGTCTCATAATTATAGACGTTTTCCATGGATAAAAACTATTTAGATTATTGTTTACGTATATAAGAACTTCTTAAATGCATAAACTCGGCAAAGTGAGCAGTATAAAAGTGTTTTAAATAGCCTCCGACATGAATGACGACAAGACACTCCCATCATAGCTTTCTTTTGGATCAAAAACACTCTTGTTTAAATTCGATAGTGAGGAACCCCTAAATAAAATTTCACTTTTCGGTCGAGAAACAAATTTTGTTTGGTAGTAAGACAAGAGAATATTCCTGTCGACCACACCATGCACGCAGGCGGTAGAGAGCATAACATAACGGAGAAATTTTAGAATTTAGTTCAGTGCAGTGAAAGCTCCACGATAGGGCATTGTCAATATGTATACCTAGTACTTTTGTTTGAACAACCTGTGCAATCGATCCACCATTCGCCCTGACAAGTAGACTCTCATTAAAAGTTGTCCGGCCCGCAATGAAGCTGATAAACACTGTTTTGGTTGTATTCAAACACAACCCATTGCCGGCAAACCATGTGTTGAATCTTGCAAGCATATCACGTAATAATGTAATCGGCGGTACTGCTACAACTCAAATAAGAATTATTATCAGCGAACATAACAAATTCTCTTCCATGTGTCAAGTCTGGGAGAGCATTCGCAAAGATTAGAAATAACAGAGGGCCCAGGATGGATCCTTGCTGGGAACACCAATGCATACATTTTGTTCATCAGATCTAATACCCTCAAGATCCACAATCCACAACCTGATCTCGACCCATAAAATAGAGCGGCAGCCATTTACCTCTTATGCCTCATTCATGCAACTTCGCCGCGAACAAGACGTGATCAATAAGGTCAAAGACCTTACTGAGGTCCATCAAAAGGCCCAAGCATTTCTAATTAATATCAAATGCACTATAAAGCTTACCAACAAAGCTCAAGATCGCCGAAGTTATACTCTTTCCTTTGCGACATCCGTGTTAACATTCTGTAATAATATTAAAAGTAGATAGGAACGTCGAAATTTGGTTAAAAACAATTGGCTCCAGAATATTTCATATTGAGCTTAGTGGAGAAATTAGACGATTATTATCTAATCTGTCTTTTTCTCCTTTCTTATAAAGCGGAATAACTCGAGTAGTCTTAAGGACTATTACTAAAATTACTAACAATACATAATTTCCCTACTTATATAATAACTTTACTACAGACATACCTACATAACAGAACTTTCTTTGTTAGGGTAGGGGGTACGCTGTCCGCGCCTAGCGTAGTTAATGCGGGGTCCCTCAGGGAACTGTGCTGTCTCCACTCCTATACAACTTGTACACAGCAACTTGCGTTGTACGCGGACGACGCATTAATCTATGCACAATCGTTTTACGCGGAAGCCGCTAAGCGACAGGTGCAATCGCATGTAAACATCTTAGATCCCTATTTTAAACAGTAGAAAATAGCGGTAAATCCTACTAAAACGGTTTGTGCAACCCTAACTAAGAAATTCACCAACAATAAAATTTTTGTTCCACTTAAAATCAACAATATACCGATACAACCTCGACGCAGACTAAAATATCTTGTCATAACAATAGATGAGCGACTTTCCTTTAATGCACATATCTCTGATATCCTTAAAAAAGGCTTTGCTGCCATGCAAATCCTATATTCTATTATATCCAAAAAATCCCACCTATCCCCATCCAATAAGCTACTCATCTATCGACAAATTATTAGACCTTTACTGACTACGGAGCCCCTGTATGGTGTAGTGTTTCAAACACTCAGCAGCAACGGCTGCTGAGGTTTGAGGATAAGATCCTCCGGTGTGTGACGTCATCTGACAGATACGTCACGATCGCGGACTTGCACCATATGGCGGCGATAAATTACATAACAAAACACATACGTGACATATCAAACGACTTTTACACATACCAACTACAGTACTCACCACTGACAAGAAATATAACAGACAGATGAGCAGACAATCACGCCAACCATAAACATAAACCGCTTTACTACAGACTACCTATCTACAATCTCCCACTGACTAATGAAAATCAAAATCGACGGTAAAAATACAAGCAAACAAAAAATGACAGAATAATACTTCCCAGCTTCATTATTTAATAAATAAATTTTTCACATGAGTAGACGAACATACAACAGACAATTAAATTATTTTAGCATGACATAATAACAAAGTGCATTCCTGCGCTGGGGGCTACCTGATTTCGCACTGAGATCGGAGAGCACCCAGTATAGGAGTGCACACTCACAAACAATGATAACGCCAGTGGGAGGAGACTCGACACTGGGCTACACACTAGACACGCCCACCGAATAAAAGGCCTCTCTCCGCTATGCATGGCGGTCGAATGGTCATTTCCACTGCATTGCGACTGTCTGCTGCGGGCGGGCACAAAATTTCAGTACCTGAATTAATTTTACTGTTTTTTTTTTTGCTTTTCCCAGAATGCTTGCCATTGGTTTTCCAAGTCAATTCATCGAAACTTTTGCGAACTTAACGATTACACCCCTCGGAGTAATAAAAACTCGTTAATACCCGTTAAGGCACTGCCGGGACGCGAGTAAAATACGCTAGAAATTTAAATATTAAGTGTGTCCTTAGGTCAAAATATCGGCCGCCGAGCTTGCTCGGTTTCTTGGGCGCATTTTGGGCCGTATGCTTACGGCTCATATGCGCCCAAAACATGTTAGTCTTAGTTAGTTTTAGCCAGATAAGGCTACTTAGACATAAGCTTAATATTATAAAAGAAATATGAAAATAAAGATTTTAAAATGGAATCGAGTAGTCATAAAGATATGAGGAAAAAATGGAATTCTCCTATGACATATTTATTAGGTCAATGGACTTAATATATTGTCAGCAATGGAAATTCAATACATTTATCAAAATATCAGCAATGACAACCAAGTTAGATTTTTTAATGATTTTATGACGTCATTTATTTCACATTCCAAGACAAGTCTGAAAACCATCGTTCCAACGCATGCAGTATAGTTTTATATTTTGCGTTGATACACGAATACCAGAAGTCAACCATGGTTTTCTGATATTAATTAAAAATATTTTCTTTAGAGAAAACGCAATATTAGTATGCATTAGAATTGATTAGAATAAGCTAAACGAATTCCTGAAAAGCACTGTTTTCGTTGCTAGCTTCAAAAATAGTTGACCATGTCTCCCTCTCCAAATAATATTTTAATGTATTATGATTTTCAGTTGTAAACAATCTTTTATAAATGAACACTTTCTCATTTTTGTGCATTAGTACTTCTTTTAATTTTAACATCTGCACTAAATAATCCGTATGGTTTTAATGGCTTACTGAAGGCCTCTTATTGGTATGTTTTTGTTTTAGCTAAGCCAAATGATCAAGTTGCTGCCTCAAAATGGAATGCGTGGAACAGCAAGAAAGGGTTGGCTTCGAATAAAGCCAAAGAACAGTATATTGCTAAAGTGAAGGAGTTAGCCCCTAAATATGCTTAAATTATAGAAGTAATAAATTGTGGTACTTTTAATGCCTTATTTAGATTGAACCAAATAAAATACTTATAGAACCATGTACAAATATTTGATTTAAAAATCCATATGACAGAAATGAATTGGTTATTCTTAGGTATGTCTCCGAAAGCAGAACAACTATTTTAATTAGTTAATAATAATAGTTAGTAATCATGTTAGTGTTAAAAGTATAATTTTATTTTGTGAGGAGGAAACCATTCGGACAAAATAAAAACACTTTTAACACGCGCATTATAAAATAGATGGTGTTGCGGAACAAGAAACCAACCGCCATTTCAAGAGTTCCTGATTTATTTTGCCAACAGCTGTTAAAATAAAATATTTAATGGCATACAACAGGTTATGTCGTTGTTAAAGAATTATAGTGGTCTTGGTTTAGGCGATTGTGCGGTGGCCATTAGTAGATGCACCATAAAACAACTGTCAGCAGTGCTTTCTCACGTCAAGTTTTTGTTTTACTTCACCGTTACAAAGGATCACGAGCCGCCACTGCTTTGTGGTACCTGTGGTGCCACATGCGTGGTTTATACAGGGTATATCCTAAGTAATTTAAAATATTTCGAGTAGCTTAGGTCTTTTTATAGAAATAGACATTTTTGGACACTACACTGACAAAAATGGATTTACCGATGTCGTGCGTTGCAGAATTAGAGCTACTTTAACGCACGGTTCTATGTTATTTAAACTAAGCCTACGAATTATCACAAATTATTTACAATAACTTAGCTTCTTTTAGTTCGCCTCAACACAGAAAGAGATTTTTTATCAACATTTGGGATTACCACAATCCTTTATTTTGTAACCATTTTATGAGTTACTTGAACTCAGTTTTTGGATTGGGAAAACTTACTAATCAATTTTAAAGTGCCGTTTGACTCGGACGTGCATTATTTTAACTCATTACCATGTGTAAATTATTTTGAGTTGGAGTAAGTCATAAAGAGTGCTCTAAAAACCCATGTCGAGAGTAAATCACCGATCGAAGGGTCACGGAAAGTTCCGAATTCGCGCTCGTGCCGATTTGGCGCGGTAACTTCATCCCATTGTTATGATCGTTGATAGGCGGGATCTTTTTGTCTTTGTTCAGAGTTTGTTCTCATACAGGTGCGTGAAAATGAGGATACTCCAACTTTAGGACAGATTAAATCTATAGTCGTTAAGTTAATCATCGTAAGCTAGAACAACTGAAAGGTCAAGTTTTGATAGCTCGAATCATGAATTAATCTAGCCCGAGTAGTAACGCATTACAATTACCATATTGGTTTTTGGTAGCTTAAACAATTGCTGCAGCCCACGTCGCATGTGTTCGTCAAACCCAGTTACGATTAGTTACGGTAGCCTTGGCTTATCAAAAATGGAAGTCGGGTCCGGTGCATAAAATAACCCATCATCAGGGCTATTATAACTTATGAACAGTGATTTGATGCAATTTCTTCGATTTAGTTGCCGTAATTCACAGGTCTGAGCTGTCCCCTATTAGCAACACGCGTCGATCTAGGAATCTAGGACAACGATATCATGGCGAGAAACTTTTAGGAGGATGTGACGCTTTTAATAACTTATTAGGGAGCTCGCCAAGAGGTTCCTATTACCTCCAAATGTCCGCCTCAGGGATATTCTAATGCGAATTTCTATTTTTAATCACATAGGAGAAGTACTAGGGAGGTACTCAGTAGGAAGTCTTTAAGAAGTTCTCAAAAACATCCTAGATAAGCTATTTCTGGGAGCTACTTTAAGAAGTCTTTCAGAGGTCGCCGAGAACTCCTAATGCGAATTTCTTATTTTCATCGCAACGAGGATATCTCTGGGACATAGTCATTGTGACATATTTAGGATATTCTTATAGACGTCTTAGAAAGTACATGTCTGGGACATCCTAAATTAAACCTTAAGATACTTATTAAGATATCTATATAAGAAGTGCTATAGATGTAGCAAAGAAATCCTTAGACTATCTCGGTGAGTTCCCATAGAGGTAACATGTACGATATATTTAGGAAGTTCTGGGGATATTGTCAAGAACTCCTGAATGGGTCATATCTGGAAATTCTATGAAATAGAATAAAACGCGATTTTTAATTATTTTCAAATTTTATTTGAATTTTCAACATTACACTTGCTCTCAATCATTTAAACTCTGTCTTACACTCACAGAACATGTTTTGTTTTCCAAGATATAGCCTCTTATGTATCTTTACAATACCTACTAACTTTTTCAAAATATTAAATCTTACCTACCTATCCTATAATAGTGTCAAACACGTATCTAGGGCGTAGCTAGCCCTTTATTAAATCATTAATTAATTAAATATAAAAGTTAAATTACAAATAGAATATTTATAAAAATAGGAATTTACACAATATTATTACTTTAAATATGTACAGGGTGAGTCAACCCTAGAGTAAAGTTCTTTATCTCATTTGTTTCGGGAATTACCAAATAACGCTAAATACAAAAGTTTTAGAAAATGTTAAGATGCACAGTTTACAATTATTTTTTGAGTATACAGGATGATTCATACAAGCGTGGCAAATATAAAATAGGTTTTTTTAAATGGAACACCTACCCTATATTTTAATTTAGTTTTACATGAAATTCTATATTTATTTTGTTAATAATATATATACCTAAACCTTCTAGTTCTAATATTAAATTTTTTTTTAACAAAACATTAGTTTTTACTCTTATAAAAAATTAACAGTTCCGCATTGTTTCTGAAGGTATAGCAATTTATTTTGATTTGACCCTTGTTTTCACTAACGGGTCTAAAGCTATAAAATAACTAATAATAATAATATTTCTACTAACTGAATTTTTAGTTACTATGGCGTAATAAGTACCTATATATGTTCAAAAATATACCCGTCTATACTTGGATATACATGTTTAGTTTTTTACTATATTTCCCTGCACGTTCCTTTATAAGTATAAAGGGGATATTGTCCTACAGGTATCTCGTATCTTATTTTCCATATCTTCTGGTGTTGTGGGGGGATTCACATAAACACGATTTTTAATGCAGCCCATGATCGAAGAGGCCACCCAATGAATCCATCCCTGCCGATGAATTTTTGTGGGTAATGATTGTTGTTACGTCGCTCCGTAAATCCTTAGATAAAGCCAAAACACAATTTTTTCCGCCTTGCCCAGTATGTAAATCATGTCAATTAATTCATTTTTAAGAAAATGCATAACTATTTTATTTTTAGAGGTACCTAAGTCACTTGCGACAATAAATTAAACCTCTTTTACTTGATTCATTGACATTTTAAAATTTAACAATGACAATGCCTAAAGTTTTGTTTGTCATAGCTAACTTATTTTATAGCGTTATAAAAACAAGGGTAAAAATGAAAAAAACAAAATAAATCGCAAACTATTAAAAATAGACATGCTAATGACATACTTAATTAAAGTTAAAGAGTTTTGTGAAATATTATCGCCAATGAAGAATTTTTTTACTTTACCACTTGTATTGGGACTAAAATCAAATTTTAAACAATAATAGCTCTTAAACGGTCACTTCAAAAGGAAATTTGAATTATTTATGTTGTATCTAGAATCTTAAGGTGTAAGTATGAAAATTTGTTAAAAAAATGTGGCATTTGCATTTAAGAAAATAATTTTTTTTTTCAAATAGCGCCCAATCTGGCAACAGCTCATTTATTTTTTTATACAGTGTGTCTACTTAAGTTGGAACCATATGGAAAACTTTTTTATTGTTGGTTTTATAAAAAAACTTATTGGCGATAAAAAGTTGTGCATGGTCAAAAACTTAAAATGCAACCATCAGATTTCAATTTTTTTAAGCCGTATACGAGGTGTGTCAAAAAATATCAATTTTACTCAAGAGTAAAGTACCTTTATTTTTTCCAATACAGAATAATGTTATAAAGTAAAGTTATTTTGAATTATAAGTTATATGCCGATATGCAATTACAGCCATTTAGCATAAAATGTATAAATTGTATCAAGCCAGAATAATGAATACGGAATGATTAGTAAATAATCACCAAACCTTCATTTTTATGCTAAATGGCTATATATATTTGATATGATGATATATTAACTCGCTATTTCGCTTAGTGTATGTTCATATGAAGTTTTCTTTTTATGAAAGACTCGATGAGTAGCAACTTGAAATATTTTAGATTACTTAGGTATCATCCTGTATATAAACATAATAACATTTACAATGTCCCAGATTTGTACTGACACCACCTGTAAAATAATAATAGCGTAGGTATAGGAACGAAAAATAATAAACAAAACAAGGTAGGTATATTAATTATTGTATTAAGTTCAATTAGGGTTACAGGATGTACTCTGTTGGCGGCATATTTATAGTGGCAGCTAGAACGGGCTGAGAAATATAATCTTTAGTAACAAATACTCTTATTACTTTCAAGATGGTAGTTTCTGATGTTTCGAATGCATTCGGCGATTCTTTGATCACTTCTTGAACTTTCGTTTCCATTTTAAATGACAGTGACGGTGGTATTAGAGGAACCTACAACAAAACACTTTTAATAGGGATTTAAAAGATTATTCCGTTAACTGAATAAGAGTGATTATTTTTTAAATTTCCATATATTAATACAACAAAGCAAAATTTGTTTGATTTTATCAGGGAATCACCATAGAATATTTCTGTATATAATAAAGCCGTTACTGATTAAATCCGTAGGAGAGATTTTCTGGTGTCATTAGTACCTAGACAGAGTTCATTGCAAGGATAAGTATTTATGAAAAGAGAAAAGCTACGTATATTAGTTAGTTTAGTTGCCGATTCAAGTGCCTTATTTTTGTCCACTTGCTCATTAAGCTTCACGTTTTTATCCAAAAATTATTTTTAAAATCTTCATTCATATTTCAGCAAATTTGATCTCTTGATTCTCTTTCGTCCGACGCATGGTTTTCGCTTAAAAAATATAAAAATCGTTTTACTTCAGGGTCAAATCGCTGAAAATCTGAAGCGGTGACTGTTGTGCTGAAATCTTGTCTAAATAGCCCCCTATCACAAATGTCTGTGTTCAATTAAATTTATTTTTTAAGCGAAAACCAATCGTCGGACGAAAGAAAATCAAGAGATCAAATTTGCTCAGAAATGAATGAAGATTTAAAAAATAATTTTTATTTAAGGAGAAAGCAGTGTCGTACCATTATTTTCTCCAAAACTATTAAATGTAAAACCCGTACAGACGCCACTGGTAAAAATAATAAAATTGTTTGTACATCAGAAAATGCTCCTTAATGCATAGAAGATGTGTTTGTGTACCTACCAAATTTCATAAAGATATTAAAATAGTATCACAGTTATTATTAAAAAATAGATTATTTTTTTGAAAACTTTAACACCCTGTATCTCAAAAGTTAAGACGTTTAGGACATACGTTCATATAAAGTTTTTTTCTTAAAATGTATCGAGGAATCACCTCCTTAAATATTAGCATGCCATTAAGGAACACCCTGTGTATAGGTTATTATGGTTATTTTTGTTAATTTTCGAAAAAAATAGACTTTTTCGTATAAATCTAAGGCAGCAGTGGAGGGCTATACGACCATGCTGATTTGTTTTTATAAAAGTAGCCATGGACAATAAAACAAAGAAATTCAGTCTAATTTAATTATTAACTACACATTAAAGTAGTTGTTCAAAATGGCCCCTATTTACAATGTTACACAAACGATATCCTAAATATATTATCTTGAAAATTTCACACCTGTCATTCTAAGCCAATCACACACTTTCATTTCGACAGTTACCAATGACAACCTTCAAATTTTTCGGAAATTTTTCTCCTCCTGCCAGGCTAGGCGAACAAAATTAATAAGTGGAAATTTTTTCTTGACAGCTATGATATGATCCGAAAATCAGTATTCAGGATCAAATTTTGGTATTTAATGTTTTTATTCATTTTATAATACTAAATAAATACAAATATTTATTTACCAAATATTTCTTTCATTAAGGCTAAATATTTTTGGAATTCTGGTTGGAACTCTTCTCTTCGTAATGGAGAATAACAAGGATAATGGTTATCTTCCCTTTCCACTTCTATCAGATGTCTAGGTTTAATTTATAGATGTAATATTTGGATGCAATTTTGTTCTGCTGAATTCTGGTTTTTCTTAAAAAGGATGGGATATCTTCCTCCAAAATCTTCTGGATAGCTGAGAAAAGGTTTTCTTGATGGGGATTTAATTCAGTTTTTTCCAATAAACATTGCAAATACTTTAAATTTTTATGAGACATGTTAATGTCCCCTATTACAGAGCAAGATTTACAAACACCGTAGGGCTTAAAATTAGTTTCTTGATTGTTTACTGCCATGATTTAATTATTGTGAACTAAAGAAGCACGTTTAAGAAATAACTGTCGACGTGACGTATATCAGAGACGATTTTGACATCACAAGCCTAAGCCTACTTGACTGTAGATCTACTATCTACCTAGATTTTAAAAATTGTTTTATCTGGCATAACTAGCCTAAACTAGACTATCCTATGCTTTCCCTTTGTTTTAGTAAATGAAATGTAGTAAAAATAAATAAAAAGGATAATTTTCACTTATATTTTTTGCATTTCGTTTAACTAAACGGTGAGGAAAGTTTTTTTTGAAAGTTTAAGTATCCCATAATTATGGATAAATAAATTGTTTTATCTGGCATAACTAGCCTAAACTAGACTATACTATGCTTTCCCTTTGTTTTAGTAAATGAAATGTAGTAAAAATAAATAAAAAGGATAATTTTCACCATGCGTCACCGCATAAACGTCAAAATGTAAGAACCAGCCAACTTCATTGTTGCAAAAGTAAGTTTCAAAATGAAACATGTCAGATTTTTAAATTTTTTTTCAAATATATTTTAGGTGTGAAATTTTCTTACCGAATCCCCCGCGTCCTTGAATTAATATCCGGAAATTCTTCCTCAGTCACGCATTTTTCTAGAAAATTTTCCCTCGTCTGCGACTCGGGAAAATTTTCAAAAAATGCGTTCTTTCGGAAAAATTTCCGGAAATAATTCGAGCACTAGGGAGATTATAAGTGAAAATCTATTCTAATTCTTGATTTTCATTTAGTCGAGCCATTTTGGGTTTTCGCTTCAATCAAGATCAAAATACTCCGGAGTTAAAAACGCTCCCCGATCGGATCTCCGGGTGGGGGCGGGTCCTGGCGCCTTATCAAGCGAGATTATCCAATCATCCACCATGTCCAGTAGCCACGCGGGTCCTTCGAACAATATTCTAAATGAAAATGGTGTGAAAACTGGAGTTGTTAAAAGACCCGAGATTAGCAACTTCCAAATTGACTTCTGCAATATAAGAGGACTGAACTCGAACATCAATGCAGTCCATCAACATCTACAATCTACCAAACCTCATGTACTTGCACTAACCGAAACCAAAGTCAGATCATCGATTAGTACGGTCAGCTATTTATATCCTGGGTACGACTTTCATCACCGATTTAGGCGGAATTCTGGCCTTTGTCTCTTTGTCCGGAGTGATATTTCTAAGAAGAGCCATTCGCTTGATCGGTGACCATAGTCTGACAAACAACATGGAAAGCCTTGAACATCGAAGGCAGGTTGGCGACTTGAGTCTATTTTACAAATATTTTCATGGCAAGTGTTCAACCGAGGTTGCCCGCTTAATACCACCCAGAGCGGTGCATGGTAGAAATACGCGACGAGCCACTGCAGCCCACCAGTACGTGGTTCAGCTTAGTGTCCCTCGAACGACACTGTTTCAAAATTCTTTCATCTGGAGAACGTCATCACTCTGGAACGGCCTCCCTGAGATCGTGTTCCCCAACGAGTATAATCTCCAAAGATTCAAGACCAACGTGAATCGTTTCCTGCGCACACGCACCGCTCCTAGAGCGCCATAAAGGATTTATCCTGTAGTGCTGTGCCTTATCATAAAAAAAAAAAAAAAAAAAAAAAAATAGGTATTTCTAAAACGCTTATATAAGTTAACATTAAATGTTTTCTTACTAGAAGTTCTTCTGTTACGATAAATTCGTCCATATTCTTGACGTGTCAAGTGTTGATTTTGATTACTTCTTATAAAAACTGACATAATATTAACTTTTTCTATCTCAGAATATATCATTGTATCTTCAGAATTTAAGACAGCTCTTAAATTAAATGGTAGTTGTGTCAAAATAATAAATTTCTTTGTTGTATTATCCATGGCTACTTTGATCAAAACAAATCAGCATGGTCGACTCGTATAGGCTTCCACCGCTCCCTTAGATTTATACGAAAAAGTCTATTTTTTTCGAAAATTAACAAAAATATCCATAGAAACCTATTTGAACTCAGGAGAACGATATCTAGCGACTAAAAATATAAAATACAGGGTGTTTTATTTAAAAAATACCAAGTAACTTAAAAATTTTAAGTTTCTGATGCTTTTTTGTTTTTTTCTGATAACGGATTCTGAACACCAATTAAAAATACTTCAAAATTGCTAATTTTAACTTATTTGTAAGACCAATATTAACCGAGATATCTATCTAGTAAAATATAAACAATCTCTGTAACCCTGTATGTAGATACTTATTAATAAACAAACACTGTAAAATGCTGACCAGTTGTTTTAATTTTTCTCTATTAACCGGTCAACATTTGATTCCCCGAGGGTGGTCCCTATTGAGAGATTTTATTGTAATATATTTCATGCGGCAATTCAGATTTACTTACTTCGATTATTTTTTAAAAATAACATTTATTTTCAGGGTTTATGTTCTCGTATTTACGTTTAGGATGAAAGGCATAAACTAAGAATGACAGGCGCTTATGTCTTCCAGTCAGGTACTTTCCTTATCTTATCGAGACTTTAGTAAAAATCAAGTGATGACTCAAAAATGATGATGATAAGCTATAGGTACTTTTTTGTTTGCTTAATTGGCTACACAAATTAAAATGTACTTAATCTAATTTTTTTGCATTTATCAAGTGCCCGCCGAACTACCTTCAAATAATTTAAAGAAAGAAGTAGTTCATTCTCAAAGTGGAGTTGAAATTATAGGGAAAGGAAAGAAAGACTTTTTGACTTTCTTTCCTTTCCCTATACCTTCAAATAGTCCAGGCAAATTGTAATTTTTCTAGGAACTAAAAGCGAGCAAGCTGCAATTTTGCATGGGTGTAGGGTACCAATAGAAAAGCTTAACTCTGAATTTGCACTTTATTGACCCCTTGGCGCCATCTTGAATCAAAGGGTTAAATCGGTTTCTCGCTTGTAACTTCTATTATTTTTGTACTAGAAACATATAAAAAAGCATTTTATAGAAAAAAACAGTACTTAAAAAAATTATGGCTCTGAAAAATTCATTAACTCATTTGTTTATACAAGAAATTTTATTATTTAAACAAAATAAGCATAATGATATCAGTTTCTTCGCTATTTTTAATTTCCTGTTACTCTGATTAGAAAGTTTCCTGAACAAACGTTGTAGAGCAGCGAATTCTCTACATTTTATGTCCAAACATTTTTTTTGTTAAACCAATTTTTTTTCTTGTACCGGGTGTTCCACCTAAGGAGGTAATCGGCTATATCTCAGAAAGTAATAACACTAGGACTTTGGGAAAAATATTTATCGATAAAAGAGGCCAAGAGAAATTGCTGGAAATTATTTTCAAGTTCGAAAAATGACCGCTAGGGGGCATAAGAGAGCTTTCAAAATAGAAATGCCGATTTTCTCTTGATTTTTCTTACTAAAAATATGTTAAAAATACAAGCATTGTATTCTTCATAAAATTATGCAATTTTATGTTAGGAATCGTTTTTTTCTATTTTCAATAATAAAGTGGTGGGAGAAGGTCAAACTTTTTTTCTTCCAAACGCTGATATCTTTACTTTGGATAAACCGATTTTATTCAACTTGGTCTTGAAAAAAAGCCTTTATTTTCCTCTACACGTTGATCTATTAACTATACCATATTGATTCTGATGGTGGCCACTAGATGGCGTTTATCCGTAATTCCTCAATAAATAAGGATTTTTAAAAAAAATCAAATATTATGATATGACTATTTCATCATATTTTATGTAAGGCTAATAAAGGCTATTATTTAGTGGAATAAAAAATCCAGGTTCGTATATAAAATAAAAAAAGTTGATGATGATCGCTCGAATCCGAAACGTCGGATTAAAAAACTAACCCCATCAGCTTGTAGAGGAGGAAAAGTTACTATAAGGAACTGAAAACCGCAACGTGATATCTTTTGTTAAACTAGAGAAATTAGGGATAATAATAATTATTAATATGGAAAAATAGGCCATTTTTTAAAACATTAATTAATTAATTAAAACGAAAGATATCACGTTGCGGTTTTCAGTTCCTTATAGTAACTTTTCCTCCTTTACAAGCTGATGGGGTTAGTTTTTTAATCCGACGTTTCGGATTCGAGCGACCATCATCAACTTTTTCATTTTAAATACGAGCCTGGATTTTTTATTCCACTAATTAATAGCCTTTATAAGCCTAAAATGGAATATGATGAAAAAGTCATATCATAACGTTTGATTTTTTTGAGAAAATCCTTATTCATTGAGGAATTACGGAAAAACGCCATCTAGTGGCCACCATCAGAATCAATATGGTATAGTTAATAGATCAACGTGTAGAGGAAAAGAAGGGCTTTTTTTCAAGGCCAAGTTGAATAAAATCGGTTTATCCAAAGCAGAGATATCAGCGTTTGGAAGAAAAAAAGTTTGACCTTCTCCCGCCACTTTAATATTGAAAATAGAAAAAAACGATTCGTATCATAAAGTTGCATAATTTTATGAAGAATACAATGCTTATATTTTTAACATATTTTTATTAAGACAAATCAAGAGAAAATCGGCATTTCTATTTTGAAAGTTCTCTTATGCCCCCTTGCGGTCCTTTTTCGAACTTGAAAATAATTTCCAGGAATTTCTCTTGGCCGCTTTTATCGATAAATATTTTTTCCCAAAGTCCTAGTGTTATTACTTTCTGAGATATAGCCGATTACCTCCTTAGGTGGAACACCCGGTACACCGCGCCAAATGTTCAACAAACTGCAATGATCCTGCAGTCGCTATGCGCACGATTTGAAAATCGCTGGAGGACGAGGATTCGTTATGTAATCTTTACTCTTTTATGGCCGTTTTATTTACACACGCTGCATTTTAAGCGTTAATGCTGTGTGGAATGTAGCCTGCAGTCACGTGATACTGAAACAAATGCGATTTAAAATGATTATTCGAATTATTCGAATAATTCGTAGATGCCAACACTAAAAAAAATGAAAGATTAACGATATTGTAATTTAAACTACTTACTATTTAAACTTGTCAATTTCAAGAAATGGACCGTGAAATTTGACAATGGAAATGGAAAAAATACTGATAAAATCTGTAGCTATAATTTTTAACAGATTCACAAATTCAGACAAATTATGGAGGAGAAACTTGCGAGTATGCCCACCAAGAAACAGTGTTTGAGTGTGAAGAAAACGACGTTGACGATGACAAGAACATGGAAGCTGTTACCAAAACTCTCAACTTCGAAGAAACATGTTTCCGTGATCAGGAAACGAGAACTTTTCTTTATACCAACGAAACAAGTTCCATCTACATCGATGAAATGGATTATTCTGAAGAAGGAGAAAGTTCTGGAAGATTCAACGATTTCGCGAGTTCTCCGAAGAAGGCAACTCGATTCAACTGAAACAAGATACTTAACTGAGGATTCAAATAGAAGATAACTGATAAAGAATATCAAGCATACGTAATTTCAAAAATTTTCTGTATAAAATCGATGAAGTTTTGTTATTAAATAACTTTTTGTACAATGAGTTGCCATGTTTTTCTTATAAACAGGGCTGCCCAGAAGTCCGGAATGAAATTCATTTAGCCTTAACCTGTAGCTTTTGGGGAGAATGCTCGGACACGTCAATTTAGTTTTATATATGCTCACATTTTTCATTCGTTTGTTCTTTTATAGACATTTGTCAAAGATATGACGACATCGATCTTTTTTTTAAATGGAAACATACAGCTTGTGATATATCATTTGAAAGTCAATATCTCGTACAGTATGCGCATAAATTTTGACGCGATTTTGTCAAGCTATTTCAATATGGCGACTGTTAAAAGTTTCAAAAAAATCCCTTTTTAAATAAGCGGAAATGATAAATCACTGATGTTTTTTTTACCTTTCGAGGTAAGAAATCTTCATTGTTTCACGTTCTGACATTTTGTGACATTGTGACTTAACCAAAGTTATGGTTTATTTGTTATTTATTTTGTCAAAAAAAATAAAAATTTAACGAAGCAAAACAAAACACAACAAAAAGGTGGTTTAACATGGCAAATGCTGGAGATGTCCTCCACCCTCTACTTGGCATGCTTCCAGACGATGGTAAAATCCGTCGACGGAATTTCGAATGGCTTCAGCCGGTATGTTATGTGTCTCCAATCTAATTTTGTTTTTCAAATCTTTAATATTATTTGGCCTATTTTGGTAAACTTTTTCTTTTAAATATCCCCAAAGAAAATAGTCTAGAGGCGTTAAGTCTGGGGACCTCGGTGGCCATTCAATTGTACCACGTTATCCAATTCAGCGACCTGGAAATATCTAATCTAAATATCTTCTCACATTGACACCAAAATGCGGGGGAGCACCATCTTGCTGAAACCAAATTGTTTCATTAGGTATATCTGGATCTACTTAGTTGGGAAAAATTACAGCTAGAGCAGGCCTCAACTCGAAGGTTAAGAAATCCAGGTACCGTTCAGCTGTGAGGTTTCCTTCCAAAAAGAATGGCCCTAAAATTCGGTTATTAATGATACCTGCCCATACATTTACTTTCTGGGGCCGCTGAGTATGCGCTTCAAATATCCATCTTGGATTTTCTTGACTCCAGAAACGATAATTATGTCTGTTAACCACCTCGTTTAAATAGAAAGTAGCTTTATCCGAAAATAATATGTTGTGTGGAAACCTATTATTCTCGTCACACCGTCTCATCATTTCTTCGCAAAATTGAAAAACGCCTATCATAGTCATCTTCTAAAAGCTTTTGTACAAGACATACTTATAAGGGTGGTATTTTTCTGCTTTCAAAAATCTTTCAATAGTACCTTTAGATGCATCATGATTTTGAGCCAATGAAACTGTTGAAACATGCGGATTATCCTGCAGAGATAATGCAATATCCAATTTTTCATCGTCGCCTAAAACACGTGGCCGTCCATTCCTAGGCAAGTCCTTTACTGTGCCATGTTCATCAAATTTGTGTAATATTTTACAGTGCCCTGTGAAATTTGATTTTCCGGATATTTAGCATTAAATAAAGTGCACACTTCACTTTGACTTCTTATTTTATCTCCACATCCTAACAATATCAAGACTTCGATACGCTGCCTTTCCGACAAAACCATTTTTGGTTCGAAAATTGTAAAATAATACTTCGGAAATACCTAAATTAATTTTACGAGTTCACAATGTCACAAAATGTCAGAACGTGAAACAATGAAGATTTCTGACCTTGAAAGGTAAAAAAAAACATCAATGATTTATCATTTCCGCTTATTTAAATAGGGATTTGAAATAGCTTGACAGAATTGCGCCAAAATTTATGAGCATACTGTACGAGATATTAGCTTTCAAATGATGTATCACAAGCTGTATGTTTTCATAAAAAAAAAAAAACATCGATGTCGTCATATCTTTGACAAATGTCAATGAAAAAACAAACGAATAACGTCAAAATGTGAGCATATATAAAACTAAATTGACGTGTCCGAGCAAAACTTACAGGTTAAGGATATATTAAAATTATTCCGGACTTCTGGGCAGCCCTGTATACACAACATTCCATAATAAAATTGTTATCTATTCAACGGAAAAAATTTTCACGGTATCAAAAAATAATTGTGTTTCAGATTTTCAGGTAGAAATGCAATTCTTTATCTTATTGATTTGTTCATTAAAAATTTTTGTTCATCAAAACAAGAACTGCTAACAATTTGACTCCGTATTTCCGAAAACTACTCAGAAATCAATCATTTCATACTCCACATTTTGTTAACTGAAAGTGTGGTTTTTGTTCAGATTATTTATTTGATTCACACGTTACGTCAAGACTGACCGTTTGTAGTATTGTTCGGTATACTTAGAAGTACAATATATTGTTTACTATGAATTGATTGATAGAGAACTAATTGTAAATGAATTTGTTTATAAAAATGATATACTAGATACACACAATAAGTTAATTGGATATATCAACACAATAATTTTACCTACGGAAATAAAAAGATACTTATTACGTTGAATATAAAAACCTCCAGCGATTTTAAAATCGTCCGCAGAGCGACTGCAGGATCATTGGAGTTTGTTGAACATTTGACGCGGTGTACAATAACAATAATTGGTTTAACAAAAAAAAATATTCGGACATGAGACTACATAACATGTAGAGAATTCACTACTCTACAATGTTTGTTTAGGATATTTTCCAATCAGAGTAACAGGAAATTAGAAATAGCGAAAAACTTTGTTTAAATAATGAAATTTTCTGTATGAACAAATGATTTAATGAATTTTTTAGAGGCATGGTTTTGTAGGTATTGTTTTACCCCACAAAATGTTTTTTTAATTTTTTTTTTTTAGTACGAGAATAATAGAAGCTACAAGCGAAAAACCGATTTAACCTTTTGATTCAAGATGGCGCCGAAGTTAAGGGGGTAAGAACCGTGCAAATTCAGAGTTAAACTTTCCTAGTGGAACCTTACACCGATGCAAAATTCCAGTTTGCTCGCTTTTTGTTCCCAGGAAAGCATTGTGAAAACTACAGTTTTCCTGAACTAAAATGATACCTACCCAAAAATGTATTGAACATATTTCGGTTTTGTTGCAATATTTCTTTTGCACTATTTATTTTATTGCATTTGATCTAAGAGCCCACAACGTGAACCCTTGCCATGGAAAGAACAGTATGAGATGTTTATGTTACTGTGAAAAACGGCCCTGTCCAAGCAACCAAGTTAAATTCTTAATGTTGTAAGATATGTTACCTTGTGACCACCCCTGTTAACCCGCCAACATTTGATTTCCCGGGGGTGGTCGCTATTAAGAGATTTTACTGTAAATAAATATTTAATTTTGGGCAAAAAACTGAAATGTCCAAGATTGCAAGCAAAATTGGCAGGTGGTCGCCATTTTGAGATATTTCCTTTTTAATGGAAAATGTACTAATTTTTAATTCAATCAATTTTTATAGGTAACAATATTATCAACTTGACGGCCATTCGAAAAAAGGTGCTTGGTAAAATATATGTTCAACTTTGAAATTACCCTGTATATTAAAACAATATTAACCACTAACCTTAAGAATATACGACGACAGTAAATAAAATTCCGGATTTGTGTGAAAGGTAACCGTCACACCTACCAAAGGTTTGCTGGGATTTATGTTTTCCAGTGTTAAAATTACTGTAAATTTTGGACCTAATCCCAAAACCTAAAAATATTAAGTTTACTTTAAAAATATTGTTAGCAATTAGTGGTAAGGTAGTGACAACAAGCATTATCTGAGAGTATCAAAATAGCATATGCTACAAAAAAATTAATTCACTTTGACAGACAAAATCAATCATTTATTTCTTTCCGGTCACTTATAGGTAATAACACTATACAAAACATCCGGGAAAATGTAGGAAATTTCTCGGATTCAGATTACTTCAGGTGGGTTCAGAACATGAAAAAATAAGATGACAATTTCTTATAAAAATCTTTTACAGGCCCTCCCTACGGAGATATATGCCCCAGAAGGACGCCGCTGAAATCGGGTTTTCTTAAATAACTTTTGTGCGGACTCACGTTTGTACCAATGAGGTACACAAAACTTTAATCTGTATCTCCACAAATCGACTGGTTCAAATTTGTTAAAAAATTGGAAAATAAAATCCTTTTTGAATTTTACTGCATTATTTCTTTATTAAACGACTAATAACACACCTCCTCTCTTCACCCTAGCATGGGCTACAACAGAACTAACAAGACATGTTAGGTACACCACTGTTGCAAACACTTAACAACTTTTAACGTGATGGCTTTATCAACTCACGGAGCGGCGACTTATTTTTCTAGGCTTTCGCATGACACTTTAACACTTTCAACTACTTTTAACAACTTCTAACGTGATGGCTTTATCCACTCACGGAGCGGCGGCGACTTAACTCTGTAGAATTCCACCTGACACTGCTTTGTTTACATTTCAGGACATATATTAACCCTATCCAAAAACCTTGACCAATCAGATCTTAACACTTCGAAACCAAGATGGCAACGTCTATATTAGGCCACTGTCGATCGGCCAATCAGAATATTTGCTTGTTACTAAGCACGTGGGTGCTAATATTATTTGATAGTTTTAGAGAATATTATAAAATAGCAGACAGTTTTTTTACGTTAGGATTTAACTCGAACGTATATGTTATGGATTTGTACACCGATGCCACCACTTTGATATGCGGTGTTGCCATTTATATTGCCTTTGAAATTAATGTGTTTTTCTATTTAATAGCATTTGGTTGTTGAAGAAAAACATAGTACTTTAGCACGAATGTGACGTTGCCGCTTGGCTTAGTATTACATTACATTATATCCCTTAAGATTGATTTCAACCTTGTTACTTTCCTACTGGGTCACGACAGAAATATGTCGTCAGTGTGTCCCAAACTACTTTCAAAGTAATTAATATAATTTAATAAAAATGTATTGTGATGGACACTAGTGAGGACCTCTTAAAATATTATCCTTGAAACATATTTAGTTTTTTTAGTTTACCAGGGGCGGACTAAGCTTTACAATTTAATACTTAAATTTTTAACACCCTGTATAATAAATGTGGGTAGCTTGCACCTCAGACTAAAAGGTACTTTTGTTTATTGTCGATAAAATTAATCGTTTTCGAGAAACAGAGTAATAAACGAATAGTTGTAGAAGACCTATGTTGAATGTTCGCAAAAAATGTGCATTTTATTTATTTATCGGCACCAAAAAAACGTATTGTTGTTGCTAACGTTACTATGGTACGAAATAAATAAAATATCCGGCATTTTAGAACTAGTCATCTTTCTGACACATTGATCCTTTACTTCGATATTAATTTACTGATTTTTGGATTTCGTGGTGAATTTAATTGTGAATTAATTCGGACTATGGAATACACGTTTATTGAGTATGCAGATTGCATCTGATGTATGGTATTGCGTCTTGCAATGCTTTAGAAGTCAGAAGGTTATATAATGAAAGATTTCCTAATCGTATTATGCCAGACCAGAAGACATTTCAACAAGTTTCAACATCTAATGGAAAATGGTGGGTGATTCTAGTTAATAGGGTAATACATATTATTGACTTTCTTCATAGTTTTAAGAAAGTTTAGAAAAAATAGTACTAATGCTGGTCTGAGAAGAACCGTATGTAGATGACACTCCATCAACGAATACTTTAAAATTATCAGCACAGTTTAATACATCGAAAACAATAATATATGAAGTTTTTTAAGAACAGCTGTCATATCCATATCATTTGCAAAAAGTACAACATGAACTGATTTTTGAAGATTTTCTCGTAGAATGCAGTTTGCAAACTGGCTATCGGATCAGCAACGAAATAATATAATCTTTATTAGCATTATTCTTTTCATGGATGAAGCAAGGTTTACCAAAAATGATATCACCAATTTAAATAACACACATGTATTAGCTGATGAAAATCCTAATGCCGCTATTGTTTCGCATTATCAACATCAGTTAATAACAACAACAATCAATTAATATCTGGGCAGGAATCATTGTCGATTTTTTTATTGGAATATTCGTATTGCCGGAACGCTTGACAACTTCATTTGGAGTTCTTCCAGAACGTTTTTTAGAATTTAATACAACACGTACCACATGAAACCCGCCGAAACATGTACTTTATGCACCATGGGGCACCACCTCATTTCAGCATTGGTGTGCGGGAGCACCCAAATAACATCTATCCCAACCGTTGAATAGGTAGGGGAGGACCTGTTGGCCTCCTCGATCTCCCGACCTAACGCCGTTGGATTTTTACCTGTGGGGACACCTGAAAAACTTGGTGTATTCCACTCCGGTCGGCACTAGTGAGCAACTTCTACAGAGAATCACGTTCCATTGTGATGGGATAAGGACCAAGGCTGGGTTATTGTGACGGGTACAGCAGTCCTCAATTCGTCGTGCCCGCGAATGTATCAGACGTCACGGAGCCCATGTTGAACCCTCTTGTGAAGTTTTTTAATAATTTCGTTAAGGTGTCTCCTATTACATCACTGCGTTGTTTTTTAATTTTTGTATTTTTTCGGTTTAAACAACCGAAAATGAAACGTTTTTGTTGTTTGAATGATTTTCGTATCACAACAGAGTGGAGAAACAAAATAGAAATCATGTTATGTCATATTATTCTTTTTCTCGAAAACGGATCGTTTTATCGACAACAAACAACAGTACCTTTGTTCTAGTCTAAGGTGCAAGCTATCCAGAATAATTTTTTTAAGTCTATCATACAGGGTGTTAAAAATTTAAGCATTAAGTTGTAAAGCTTAGTCCGCCCCTGGTAAACTAAAAGACTAAATATGTTTCAAGGACATTATTTTAAGAGGTCCTTACTAGTCCATCACATTAAATTTTTACTTAATTATATTAAGTACTTTGAATTTATTCAAGAAAAACCGATTTCCAGCGGCGTCCTTCAGGGGCACATATCTTTGTAGGGAGAGCCTGTAAGAAAAAAATGTATAGAAACTTGTCATCCTATTTTTTATAGTTCTATCTGAATCCAAGAGATTTCCCACATTTTCCCGGTCACCCTGTATAAGGTGTTTTTACTTTAAAATTAGTAGTGTATTAATAAAACGGTGGAAAAATAAGGGGATAAGTGTATAGACGGAGAAAACCTAAACAATCTCTACTCTCCATAGACCCCATGCAGGCGTCAGTCCTTTGGGAGTCCGAGGGGAATTCTTCTGATAGACTATATGAAAAATCCTTCACTGGCGTATACGTAACACTATACGCACCCTTTTAAACAGACTTTAGGCAGTCATCGCAGAGAAACGTCCTGGAAAGACAAGAAAATGGTTCCACCACGACGACGCACCGATCCAGCAATGTCTAAATTCTCTTTGACCGACTTCCGGATCTAGCCTTCATTTTAACACCTTCGTACTTCTATCTGTTTCCTCCGAAATTCAAAACTTTGCAATGGAGAAGCCATCCAGACGATCAACGATTAACTCGAGGGTTTTGAAGAAAAACACTCCAGGAAAAAGATCGGAACCCTGGAGAAAGTGGGGTCAAGCGTGTTGAACTTCGGGGGGATTAGGCCGAACAATACTTTTATTTCGTTTACGCTAAGATTCTTCTTAAAAATAAAAAAAAATATATATCTTAAGAAAAAAATTTAAATGTCGCTACTTAAAAAATTATTATACACAATTTAACAGATTTTATCACTACTTTTCCCGTATCAATTGCATACGTTGTTTTATAGACGCCATTGTGTTTATGGTTAAATGGCTGCATTGAGGTCGATGAATGAGGAGGCATTAAATAAATAAATAAATAAATAAATTCCTTTATTTTCCAACAAAATCTATAAAAAGTCATAGCAACGTTAACACTGAGCCATATTGATGCTCAAACTATAGATATATAAAAAAATGTATAGAAATAACATAATACAAAGTGATGTTATTAATATTAAGTTCCTAAAAAAAATTGATTCAATTGACGATATCAGATAAAAACAGAATTAAAAATAAAAATAAAAAATGTTAAATGTTTTAAAATGTATGGACAGTAAACAATATAACAATGATAAAATTTCGTTAAAAGAAAATAAGAGAAAACAGTACTAGCGAGAACACAAGAATTCCGCCTCTTAATCGAAAGAATACAAACATTTTTGCAGTAGAAAGCCTGTGGTTTCCTTTTTAAATTTTGTTAAGCTATTTATTGATTTTATGTGGGCTGGAAGAAGATTAAAAGCTCTAATCCCCGTATAATGGGGACCCCTTCTAAAATCTGTCGAGCTGTGTGTTGGTATACTAAGGTGGTCTCTGCCTCTGGTAACAATCGACATACCTACTGTTCCGACAACCTTAATTATTAGGTTTCGACAACCTTAATAATTATCCGTCAAAAGCGATGACATCGCTGGAAGAAGAAAAGATCAAGATATCTACTATCACTAAAACGTCACTCAAAATAATAATAATTTTTTCTACAATAAATTCAACTTCACGTTACAAAATGTTAAAGAAAATGTTACTTGTTAATGTTCAATAATAAAATCATACAAAACATAAATCTTCAGTCTTTGTACTAAGTACAGAATAAACATATGGTACTTCTTAGCCGGATTTACTCAAGAAAAAGCTAAGTAAAAAACTGCATTTGTCCCGGTTTCTATGAAGGCAATTTGAAAATTCCCGTAGAGACGACGCGGCGAGCATTGGAAATTGGAATCAAGGTCAGTGCGTTCCAATCATTCCCCTAAACTCTAAACCATTTATTATTCTAAAGAATATTTTACCTAATTTAAACTAGCTTCATATGTGTAGTTTAAATAGAATTAATCTTATAATCTAGATACACTATTTTGATTAATAAAGTTTATTTTTATGTGAAAAAAAAACTGTAAAAATAAATTAAAACAATGTCTGTGAATCAGGAAATTGTAAACCTAAACATTTTAAAAAATGAGAAAAAAAACCTTAAAGCTAAATTAACGCGCTTTAAAACAGTAATAGAAAATAGCTCTGAAGGAAGGGATTTACAAATTAAAGATCTTGAATTGCGTATTAAAGTTATAGAACCTTGCTTAGATGCATTTTACGAAGTTCAAAATAATATTCAAAATCTTAACACTGACATAGCTGATGACGTGTTTGATGTTGAAACTCAAGAATTCGAAAATACATATTTTAAATATATTTCTAAGGCAAAAACTGCTATAGAGGACAAGGCTCCAATAGCTCTAGATGGAAACTCAGTTCTGAATGATAATAATTTTGAAAATAAAAGCGTGGTATCAAGCGTTAATTCTAACAGAAGTCAAAATATATACTCAAAACCTAATGTAAAACTTCCTCCCATACCTTTACCTACTTTTGATGGTGCGTATGACCAATGGTTATTTTTTAAAGATACTTTCAATTCTATTATACATGATAATGATGCTATACCAGTGGTTCAAAAATTTCATTACCTTCGATTATCTTTAAAAGGTCCTGCTGCGGAATTATTAAAATCGTTAGAAAGCTCTGCTGCTAATTATTCTATAGCCTAGGATTTACTGGTTAAAAGGTACGAAAACACGCAAATTCTAATCAGAAATCATATTAAGGCACTTTTTGAACTTGATTATGTAAAAGTCGAGTGTCATATAATCTATTAGATGGCCTTAATCGTCATCTGAGGGCACTTCATGTACTAAAACAACCAGTAGATTCCTGGGATGTACTGATTATTCACATGATTTCCTTAAAATTAGATAATTCTACTCGTAGAGAGTGGGAAAGTGAATATTTCAAGCATGATTCCGTTACGCTTGAAATATTTACAAATTTTCTGCATGAAAAATGCAGAGTTTTAGAAACGTTACAAATGAATAATCATCAAAAAGGGAATAGAAGGCATACTTTCTCGGCAACACAGCGTACACCTACGTGTTCGTTGTGTAGCAAAGACCATACTATTTATAATTGCAAGACTTTCCTTAATTTAAATGTTAATAAAAGAATAACAGAAGCTAAAAAACGAAAATGGTGCTTAAACTGTTTAAGAAATAATCATTCTACTGAGCAGTGCCGTTCGCAACCGTGCAGAAAATGTTCAAAAAGGCATAATACTTTATTACACATTAATTTTACCCCTGATAGTCAATCTGAGACTAATAATAGGCAAAATAATAAATCTGTCAATGACAATAATTCACAAATTTCTGATACTACTATGCAGCATGTAGGCCAGAATAATCAAAACACTTTAAATGCCAATGCTTACCATTCTTTAAATAGTGTACCAATGGTATTATTGTCAACCGCCATGGTCAATGTTCTTGATAAGGATAATAATATTCATACGTGTCGAGTAATGTTGGATAGTGGCAGTGAATCTAGTTTTATTACAGAAAGAATGTGTGATAAGCTAGGTTTAAATATTATAAGCACTAATATTTCGGTGACAGGTATAGGGCAAACTACCTCAAAGGTTCTTAAGCAAACTGATATCACGATACAAGCACGTCAAAGCTCTTATGAAATGAACTTAAAATGTTTAATTTTGCCAAAAATAACTAATAAAATACCATGTATGGCCATAGATATTTCTCATCTTAAAATTCCCACTAATATTATATTAGCTGATCCCAGTTTTAATGAGCCTAGTCCTATTGACATTTTGATTGGTTGTGATAAGTTCTGGGAGCTAATTAACACTGGTCAAATTAAACTAGGTTATAACTTACCAATTATTCAAAAAACCCAACTAGGATGGATAATTTCTGGAATCATACCTGAGAATCAACCTAATTCTCAAATTACATGCAATCTAAGCGTGACACAATCACTTGAAAATAGTTTAACCAAATTTTGGGAATTAGAAGAAAAAAGTAATCAAAAACATTTATCAAAAGATAATCAATTTTGTGAGAACCTTTTTCAAGCTACTACTCGACAGGATATGGAGGGCCACTTTGTGGTGTCACTTCCTTTAAAACAAGCTGCTTCAGTATTGGGCGAATCACGAGAAATAGCTAAAAAACGGTTTTTAAACCTAGAGAAAAAACTTTTTATCTTCCACATCACTGTGTTATAAACAATTCTAGTACAACTACAAGGTTACGGGTTGTATTTGACGGATCAAGTAAATCTTCCAGTGGCTACTCATTAAATGATATTCTTCTTGTAGGGCCCACAGTTCAGGAAGACCTATTTTCCATAGTTTTGCGTGCAAGGCAACATAATATTCTTCTCACAGGCGATGTGGCTAAGATGTATCGGCAAGTTTTTGTGGACCAATCCCAGCGCAATCTTCAACTGATATTATGGCGCTCTGATTCATCTTGTGAAATAAAAACTTATCAGCTGAATACTCTAACTTATGGCACTGGTTCAGCTGCTTACTTAGCTACAAGGTGTTTAAAGGAACTTTCTATACAATGTAACCAATCTAATCACTTAATAAGTCAAATAATTGCTAAAGATTTTTACGTTGACGATCTTTGTACTGGAGGCAGTACTGTCAATGAGGTCAAAAATATTAAAATTCAAATTAGTAAAATTCTTCTGTCAGGAGGATTTCATCTCCGTAAATTTCATTCAAATGAGCCTGCAGTCTTATCAAATGAACGAGAGTCAGAAAGCGCATCAGTTCATTTTGGTGAGCCTTGTGAAAATAAAACTTTGGGTCTATATTGGGACTCAAAAAATGATTATTTTAAATATTCAGTTCAAATGGCCATGCAAGGGCCAGTAACTAAAAGAAATATTTTGTCATGTATAGCTCAAATATTTGATCCTTTGGGACTTATTGCGCCAGTAGTAATCACAGCAAAAATTGTTATTCAAAGGCTATGGCAACTAAAGTTATCTTGGGACGAGTCTGTACCTTTAGATATATTGACCAAATGGAGAGCATTATACAACCAATTGGTTGATTTGAATGATTTAAAGATTTCTAGGACTATTCTTATACAAAATCCCATTTCTATTGAACTTCACGGTTTTTCAGATGCTAGTGAAGTGGCATACGGGGCTTGTATTTTTATTCGTTCAATTGATAGTGCAGGAGACTGCTATGTTAGCTTACTTTGTGCAAAATCGCGGGTAGCTCCACTGAAGGTGCAAACCATTCCACGACTTGAGCTGTGTGGTGCACTGCTTCTTGCAGAACTTGCTAATAAGGTAAAAAACTCTTTAAACATCTCATTTGAAAAAACATATTACTGGTGTGATTCTACAATCGCATTAGCATGGATTAAATCTCAATCTCAACATTTTAAAATATTCGTTGGAAATAGAATTTCTCAAATGCAATCTCTTACTAAATCTGATGAATGGAATTATATAAAGACTAATGAAAATCCTGCAGATCACCTTTCTCGAGGCGTCAGTCCAGGCGGTCTTATTTCTGATGAGCTGTGGTGGCACGGTCCTCCTTGGCTTTCGTTGCCTGATAAGTTGTGGCCGGTAACTGCTGTCAATGTTGACAATGCACAGCTACCAGAAGCGCGCACGCAGACAACTACCCTTGTAACTAACATAAACGAGTGTGATATTTTTAATAAATTCTCTTCTCTGAGTAAATTGCAAAGGGTTCTGGCATATTGCCTTAGATTTGTAAATAACTGTAAAGTAACTAAATGATTAAGACAGAATGGTTTCCTTACTACTAATGAATTAAATAAAAGTTTATTACAACTTATAAAAATTGCGCAAGATCAGGAATTTACAGATGATATACGTAGTTTAGTTAGGACCAACAAAGTTTCAAATAAATGTACATTAATAAAGCTAAATCCATTTATAGATGGTCAGGGAATTTTGAGAGTAGGAGGTAGGCTACAACATTCTGAATTTGTAGAAAATAAAAAATATCCTGCTATCTTGCCGGCAAAACATAAATTAACCTTGTTAATTGCACAATATGAGCATATTAGATTATTTCATGCTGGTTCTCAAAATCTTCTAGCCTCTCTAAGAGATAAATATTGGCCCATTGCTGGTAGAAATTTAGTAAAAAAGGTGGTTAGATCTTGCACAAAATGTTTTCGTTTTGATGCTTCTGGCATTCAATATATTATGGGTAACTTACCAAAACACCGCCTAACACCAAGTAGACCTTTTTTATTTCTTCTTTCTTCTTTATGTGCCATGCTCATTCGAGCGTAGGCGACCTCTCGCATATACCTGTGATGTGTGCCTTTTTTCAGATTTTTTCACAGGTATATGGGACCTACAGTTTATCGCCGGTTCCGAACGGCACTATTTGAGAGGTTGTACTAGGCAAATTACTACGTGGTGGTTTGCCATTGCCTTCCACGAGGTGACGACCGAATAAATAAAGATCGATGCATGGTCCCGGGATCGAACCGGGGACCTTCGGCTTAGTAGTCGGACACACTAACCACTAGGCTGCGGTCGCCACCTTTTTTATTTACTGGTATAGATTTTATGGGTCCGGTATTATTAAAAGATAGACTGACAAGAAATTTTAAAACAGTAAAGGCGTGGGTCTGTCTTTTTATATGTTTTTCAACAAGAGCTGTACATCTAGAGCTTGTTGGAGATTTGTCAACCAATTCATTTTTTATAACATGTATGTTGTTATGAGCTTTGAGCTTTGCACTCCTCACTGAGGTAGTGGTCGACTTCGATCACAGACCGATGTGTAGTCGAGTTGCTCGCTCTAGGTATTGATCTCACGATCTACCATGTTTTACAGTCCTGGCTTAAACATCGAGCAAAAGTCAATGGGGTTGAATACTCACATCGCGTACCATCGCTGGGCCTAACATCGCCTAGCTATACTGTCGGCATTCGCCTTACAGTTAAGTTCGCTTTCGCTTTAACCGGCTTTCGGTTAAGCGATTTGAGTATATAATTGTCAAACCTCCGTAATAGCGGACAGGGTGACAAAAGAATCGTTTCGTTCTGTAGGAACTCTTCAGATGGACGACAAAGTCCATTACGACTTGAAATTCATTTTTTGCTGCATTACGGCGATTCTTTTCTAGGCGCGGAATAAGTTCTGACATATATTCAGATCACGGAACTAATTTAGTTGGAGCAAAAAATGAAATTGAAGGACTTTTGCTTAAAAATAAAGATGAAATTCATTCACGACTCAGCTGTGACGGTGTTAAGTGGCACCTCATTCCACCTAGAGCTCCACATTTCGGAGGCCTCTGGGAAGCTGGAGTTAAATCTACAAAGTTTCATCTCAAAAGAGTAATCGGTACGAATTCACTTACTTTTGAAGAATATTATACAGTCCTCTCACAAATCGAAGCTATCTTAAATTCGAGACCTATCTCTCCTCTTAGTCATGATCCTTCAGATCCTCAACCTTTAACCCCCGCACATTTCTTGATTGGACAACGCCTGACCACTATCCCGGATGAAGACTACGTTCACATTCCTGAAAACCGACTCTCAAAGTTCAAGAGGCTACAAAGGATGGTGCAACATTTTTGGTCACGTTGGTCAAAGGAGTATATTTCCGAATTGCAACAGCGAACTAAATGGAAGCAAAGATTTCCTAGTCTATTAAAACCTGGTTGCGTTGTGTTGGTAAAGGAAGATGGGCTACCACCACTTAAATGGCAATTGGCTGTAGTTCACGAAGTTCATCCTGGTACCGATGGTGTAATTAGAGCTGCTACTATTAAAACTGCAACGTCTATCTTCAAGCGACCCGTTGCAAAACTGTGCATCCTACCTAATGATGACTAGAGACATTTGAAACCCTATGGATTTCAAGGCGGGCAGTATGTTCCGACAACCTTAATTATTAGGTTTCGACAACCTTAATAATTATCCGTCAAAAGCGATGACATCGCTGGAAGAAGAAAATATCAAGATATCTACTATCACTAAAACGTCACTCAAAATAATAATAATTTTTTCTACAATAAATTCAACTTCACGTTACAAAATGTTAAAGAAAATGTTACTTGTTAATGTTCAATAATAAAATCATACAAAACATAAATCTTCAGTCTTTGTACTAAGTACAGAACAAACACATACTATCAGAATAATAAGTAGAGTTTGGCAGGAAAATCTCTGGATGCTGTTTTGCAAAAACTACAAGAGAGAGAAAGTACAGTGAGGGGACCGTTAAAAATCCGAGTTCAGAGTAATGCTCTCTGCAAGAAGCTCTAGGTTTTAGTCTCACCATGCATCTTACAGTCCGCTTCTGCGCTACAAATATGTCAAGTGCTCCCTGCGATTTACCCCAAAACAAAACACTGTAATTTATTAGGGATTGAACACTAGCAACGTAAAATTGTCGTATTGTATTAGTGGTTAGTACGTCACGCAATCTACGAATTAATGCGCAATAACTATTGAGCTTGAACTGTAGCTTTTGGAGGTGAACGTTCCAACTAAAGGTAGGGTCAAGTTGAACTCCCAAAAAAATTATGCTTTCGACCAGTGGCACAGATGCATTGTTGAAATTTACGTAAAGTGATTGATGTCGGTTTGATACTTTGCTAAATAATATGAGTCCGGTCTTATCATTCATTAGTTTAAGGTAATTTTCGTCGCACCACTGCTGCATTTGTCTCGCCGCAGTGGAAATGTCAGACAGTGATCTCAAGTATGCGCATGCGTTAGTTATTTTGCAAGCCATATTTATTTGCTTTTTGCTTTTTTTTTAGCGCGCGCGCGGGATTTGTAAAAGTAATAAATTTAAATTTAACAGCTTATTAACTATTTTATAGGAGAGCAGGGCAAAGGTACTTGTACGTAATAATAGTAATCTCTTCCTAGCAAAACAGCAAACATAGATTAGTAAAAGTAAATCATTGTGCCAACTTACACAATTTTTTAAAGTTTATACAGGGTGACGCGGATCTAAATGAACATACTTCAACACAAGACAAAGAATACCTTGGGGGTTCTTAATCACCCATCTTTGATAGTTCAATTGTCGATAGTTAATAAGATACAGGGTCTTTTATGAACTTCAGCAATTTTTTGTTCTTGTCATATTTTTTAATGCACTCCGTATAAAATTTTCATATTGGGTCAACATCTGTAACCTATCTGTCGCTTAAAATTGCAGTATCAGAAAATTTTAAATTCCAGGCCCGTATTAAAAAAAGTTGACATTTTCAATTTTTACATTTTTAACACCCTGTAGATCAATTTTTTCAAAATATTATTTTTTTATTGGAAAGAGCATAAAGAATTGACCCTAACGGCATAATTTTCAAAGTTCCCGCACCCATCACTTGATTAGAATAAATGGTTGTTTTGTAAAAAATTTCAAAATGGTGCATATTTGGAAATTAGAAATTAAGAAAATAACAATAAAAAAGCAAAAACTGCTTCCGAAGTAAAAAAATAAATGTACTAAACGTTTAATAGTTTTAACGAGACTAAATTTTAGGGAACAACACAACAACAAGTTAAAATCGACTGCTTAAAATCTAACACATAGAAAAAGTTTTAGCAATAATTAATTTTAAGAGCACTTTAGCAGAACACTGTTATTTAAGAAGCTGTTCAAAATGCCCTCCATTGGCTTATTCACATCTTCGTCTTCTGATGTTTAAATTTGACACTGCTTTTCTAATTGCGTCTGGGTTATTTTTTATTTCCTGAAAAGCATTAATAATTCGTTGCAAAAGCTGCTCCCGCGTGTTGATTTCTTCTGAATAAACCAAATTTTTCATATTCCCCCAGAAAAAAAAATCCAAAGGATTAAAGTCCGGCGACCTGGCTGGCCATAAATGGGGCCCTCCACGGCCTATCCATCTGTTAGGAAACGTAATATTTAAAAATTCAGATACAACCCTTGCAAAATGTGGTGGAGCCCCATCATGTTGAAAAAAGAGCCCTCTCACGTTAGCATTTTCATTCTGCATAAGTCCTGGCAAAATGTTTTGTAAAAAATTTAAATATTGATTTCCATCTAATCTTTCAGCAAAAAAGTGCGGCCCAATTAATTTATTATTTATTATACCTGCCCAAACGTTTATGGAAAATTTGTGCTGCGAATGCGATTGTCTGATGGCATGTGGATTTTCTAACGACCATACATGGGAATTCCTTGAATTATTTACACCATCTCTGGTAAATTGTGCTTCATCGGTCCAGAGGATTCGATAAAGACTCCTTTGGTGTCTACTGAGCCACTGGCAAAAGAGTAACCGGTTTGCATAATCGCCAGGTTCCAATCTTTGAACTTCTTGAACATGAAACGGATGCAAGCCTTCCTTTTGCAGTGTTACATTAACTCTTTTGCGGGATTCCTAGACGTGTCGCAATTTTTCGAGTAGATGTTTTGGGATAATCTTCAACAAGATTTAAGATATCTTCTTCCTCCTGAACTGGATGTCGTATTGGTTGATCAATATTATTGTCGGTGGGAAAATGTCCATGTTCTCCAGCAAATAAAAATACATTTGCAAATGTTTTGTGATATGGACATCTTCTACCCGGAAATCGCCTACGATATTCCCGAACAGCAGCTCTTCCATTACCGTTACAAAAACCGTATACAAAAATAATGTCGGCATATTCGGCATTTGAAAATTGGTAAGGCATCTTCAACAGAAAATTGCAATAATTGTTAACCGAATACTAACAAAGGTCAGACAACTGTCACATATCTGATAGTGACTTGAATTGTTGCTATGGAACAGTAACTCGATAGTCTTTGGTTTGTTTTTAAATGAGGCAAAGCCTACTTTACAAAGTTTGAAATTTCTGACTGTAATTTACGATTTTTTGTCGATGTCTAAAAAGCAATCATTATCTTGCAGTTTTGTTATTATTATTATTACTTTGTTATTTGTTGTTGTATTGTTCCCTAAAATTTAGTCTCGTTAAAACTATTAAACGTTTAGTACATTTATTTTTTTACTTCGGAAGCAGTTTTTGCTTTTTTATTGTTATTTTCTTAATTTCTAATTTCCAAATATGCACCATTTTGAAATTTTTTACAAAACAACCATTTATTCTAATCAAGTGATGGGTGCGGGAACTTTGAAAATTATGCCGTTAGGGTCAATTCTTTATGCTCTTTCCAATAAAAAAATAATATTTTGAAAAAATTGATCTACAGGGTGTTAAAAATGTAAAAATTGAAAATGTCAACTTTTTTTAATACGGGCCTGGAATTTAAAATTTTCTGAGACTGCAATTTTAAGCGACAGATAGGTTACAGATGTTGACCCAATATGAAAATTTTATACGGAGTGCATTAAAAAATATGACAAGAACAAAAAATTGCTGAAGTTCATAAAAGACCCTGTATCTTATTAACTATCGACAATTGAACTATCAAAGATGGGTGATTAAGAACCCCCAAGGTATTCTTTGTCTTGTGTTGAAGTATGTTCATTTAGATCCGCGTCACCCTGTATTATAAGTACCTACTAAAAACACAAAGGAAAACAAGCCCCAGCTGATAGCATCGTACGTTATATCGACATCGACCATCGTCATTTTTTAAAAAACTTAAATACACATAGGGGTTCTGTTGATAAAAAAACTAAGTAACTATATTATTTTTAAATGTTTTATTAATACACTATAAATATACTAGTATTTTGACAAACAGTAATATTATTGCACTTAACAATCGTTTGTTAGGCATAGTTATGTTCCTCCGAACAATTTTTTTAAAATTAATTCCTGACCTAGTATAGTGGATTTTACTGGGAAGTACTGATCACTACACTTGCCAATTTTATGCACTGTTTTGGATGTCTGTTTAAATTGCTTTGATGTGTGAATATTTTTTCACAATGACTACATGCTACCCCAAGAAACGATGAACTCAAAATGGTAATCGCCTGGAGATGTTTATTTAAGTTGCTACGAAATTTAAATGTTTTTTAACAATATCCGCACGGTAAAACCATAATCCCAAAAGGTTTAGAATCACCGGTAGCAGAAAGAACATAAAGAAATTGTCAAAACTCAATTAAACTTTCTTCGTGACAAACTAAAAACACGCGAACTTAGACACTAAAAAATTCGTGTAAAAACAACAGAACCTAGAAGGAAAAAAAAATTAAATAATTATTTTCTTACAGAGTGACAAGGAAGATTAGACAACGTCGCCAATCGCGCACGCGCATTTCAGGGATCAGCGCCTGACATTTAATGCTTTCTCGATGAATGGCTTCTACATCGCCATTTTGAAAGTAAATGTCACTTTGTTGTATGTCGTTGAGGAGGTAATTTTGAGAAGAATTCGACAGTGCAATATAAAGTACAAGTTGTCATAATTAAAAAAGAGAAATAAATAGCAACCTTCCCCATCCCCTGTTACCTGGGCTGATAATTTTATTTGCTCCTTTTCATTGCAGGTCCCCGACTGATCACTAAAATTTTGAACCAGAGCTCGGGCTGTAGATAACCGAAGCCTGATCAAGTCTTGCTGAAAAATTTGATGGATTTCTAAAAATATCAGAGTTAGTCAGTTAGGTAAAAAAAAACAATTCTAGGATTGATTTTCTTGGGATGTTAGTTCTTACAATTCACTTTTCATTGCTTTTTTTAAAGTCTTTATTTAGATAGAGGGCAGGGTAGGACTGAGTCTGGAAAATGTGGCGGGCTATACGAAGGCAAAGGCGCCGATATAAAGAAGAAACATTACATTGTATTATAATTATTATAATGTAGTTTGCAGATGCTGGCCATTTGGTGTAAACCAGAGCCATAAAACATAATGTTGTTGATCCGAATTGTTGAGCAGAATTTAAAAACGAAAATACTGCTGGCCCAAATTAACATTAAAACCACTAATTTAATTAAAATCGTTAAAAGTGCTGCACAACTGTATTAACTCGAGCAATATAAACTTATCAAGTTAAGGGAATTCCCTTTGTTACCGTTATCGCGTTTTCTTTGTGTTCTTTGTGTTTTTTTTTTGTGACAATCTGAACTGAATGTAAATTAGTTTAACCTTTGGACAGGACCGAACTAAATTTAAATAAAAATATAATATTATTGCCTCAAAATTTAAATGTTGCAGAACCAAAGAACAAAATAATTGGTTTTGTTTGGTCTGTAAAAACTTTATCCATCCTAGTTGCTGGAAAAGAACCAATTATAGCTATGAAATTGTAAACGATAGTTTGATCTTTTGCTCAAAACAGTGTAGTGAATTAGTTGACGACCATGATGAGGATAATAATATGGTTGATGATCTGAGAAGAATGATAACTGAACTAAAAACTGAACTTGATGAAAAAACAAAATACATAAAACGATTAAAACGAGAATCAATTACATTTGCTGATGAGGTTGCAGCTAGCGAATCCGAACTGCTTAATGATATTGAAAAACAAAATTTAAAAATCAAACAACTTAAGAAGAAAGTGGGGGAACTTACAGTCAACACTCAGAGTTCTCAGGTTGGCGACAACAAGGGCAAAGGAATGGGACTCGGGGATAATGAAAAAAATGCCCTAGTCGCTGAACAAGACTATATTGACACTATCAATGGACTGAAGGAGGAGATTGCAAAACTGAACAAGGATGTTTTACTGACTATTGAAAAAAACAAGTCTATCTCACTCCAGCTAAAAGACTGTCACGATAATATGGCAGAGCTACAAAAAGAATTAGACCAACTTAACGTTTTAAAAAACAATATGCTAGCTAGCATTGAAACACTCACCGTTGAAAACGAGCTATATGTCCAGGATTTGAAGAGGGCAAATATTGAGTTGTTTGGTCTAAAAGAACTAAACAAGGAAAGGGATAGGGCAAGAAATATTGTTACCCACCAGTCGCAGGAACCAGACAGTAAGAAAAAAACTCATAAATTCAACTTGCACTGTAATGAAAGTTCTGGAGGCATCTTCAAACGATATAAGAAATACTGCACAAGGAAAAATACTGATACTTTGTGACGAATCGGCGAGACATCTAAATCGTGCCCTTAGAAAGAAGCTAGGTTCTGAGAACTTTAATATACAGTGCATCATTAAACCAGGTGCGACCTATGACAATGTTATGAATAACTTGGATGTATTGGTGAAAGACTTTAATTTTAATGACTACGTCATCATTGCGGCAGGAGGTAATGACTTTGCTAATAATAAACATCCCAAAATAAAAAACATTTGGACAAAACTAAAACTGTGCACTAACACTAATTTTATATTTTTATCCACTAACGCTACAAGATATTGGGAATTCAACAATGAAGTTTTTATCTTCAACGATAGGCTCAAAAATTTTTTAAATAGAGTAAACAATGTTTCAGAGGGTGTGTTCTCTTTTGTAGAATCTACAACGGAATGGGGTAATAGGTTAAAGAATTCTATTATTGTTGAATCCTTAAGTAAAGCAATAAGAAATAACAAGGCTATCTATAAATGTTTAACGTACGTAAAATTGGAGTACTCCTCCACTAATTCTGAGGAGGAAAATGATGAACCTGCAATAGATATTGAGGCGGATCCAAACGGGGTCTTATCACCAACCTTGGGTACAGTGCCGTTGTCGGAACGGGACGATTGTGCTTTTTTAGACTAGATGATTCTACCATATCCCTTCTGTTGTTGAACATACAATCACTGCGTAATAAGATGAATGAATTATTTGTATTTGTAGAAAACTGTAATTTTCCCGACATTATTCTATTGACTGAACATTGGTTAAAGGAGGGCGAACCTATTTACTTACCCTGCTATACCGTAGCATCGTGTTTTTGTAGAAAATACTCTCTCCATGGGGGCTCATTGATTCTTGTTCATGATGACTTTTTGCAACAATTTAACTGCATAAATGTTGCAAAATTTGAATCTCTGAATGTAGAGGGGGAATTTGAATTAAGTGATTGTATGTTCGATAAATTAAATATTATCATTGTTTGTATTTAGCGTCCCCCACAGTGTAGTTATAGTGTATTTTTAGAAAGGCTGGAGGTATTACTGTCGGAACTGAATCCGCGGTATAATGTAATATTGGCTGGGGACTTCAACATTAACTTTAAAAATGGTGACTCGTCTTGCACACTGGGCCTAAAACATTTGTTAAATTCATTTAATCTTAAAATGCATGTAAACACTCCTACTAGAATCACAAAAGCCTCTTCAACTACCTTGGACTATGTCTGTACCAGTGTGGAGGGGGTTTATTGCAGGACTGTGAATGCGGGCCTTTCTGATCATGAGGCAGTAGTATGTAGAATTCCGGTTGACGAGGGTAGGGCCCCGAGACCATCAAGACGTGGCAGAGTGTTCTCGCGAAAAAATTTTCAGAGGTTTTATCGTAACTGTTTGACTGTTGACTGGATGAGCGCGAGTTTGACTGGCGATCCCCTGGGGAGATTCCATGTCTTAATTACAAAGGTTTTTGAGCAATCATTTCCAGTAACTAATATAAAACAGAAGAAAAAAAAACCATGGGTATCCAAAGGAATTAAAATTTCTGGTAAAAACCTCCGCTCCCTTCATTGCATGCGCAAGCATTTTATTGATAATATATTCTTTATTACCTACTTTAATTTGTATAGATCAATTTATAGAAGGACAATCAAAGTGGCAAAGAGATCCTACTTCGAAAAACAAATAGCGAAATCCCATAACAAGCAGAAAGATAGTTGGAAAATTGTCAATCAGCTTAGGGGAAAAAAGGGTAAAATGACTGTTCAAACGGGCATTCAGCCGAACGATTTCAACAAATTTTATTGTTCAATTGCACAAAACCTAGCAAACAATATTGTTTCGGGGCACAATCCACTAGATTACCTAAAACCAATATCTTTTTCACGTTCTTTTTTTCTTGCTCCTACTTACCTTGAGGAAATTAATCAAACGCTTCGTGACATAAAAAATAAAAGCGCGACAGGATGGGATGGAATTTCCATCAAAATCTTGCAGGGTTTACCAGAACCTGCACTGGTTGAGTTTGTAAATGTTATAAATAACTCATTTTCCACAGGAACCTTTCCTGACTCCCTTAAGGAGGCGGTCATCATCCCGATTCATAAAGGTGGGGACTCTAACACCCCATCAAATTTTAGGCCCATCTCTCTAATTACTACAATTGCCAAGATTATTGAAAAACTGGTCAAAAAAAGGGTTGCATCCTTCTTGCAGAAGTACAACTTATTAAGTCTTATATAGTCAGTTTGGATTTCAGAGTGGTAAGAGCACTGTGGATGCTGTGTTTCCATTCTTGGATAATTTATATCTTCACCTTAATGATGGAGAGGCGGCCGCGGCAGTATTCTGTGATCTTTCTAAAGCCTTCGACTCTGTGGATCACGGAATACTGTTGCGGAAGCTTGAACATTATGGCTTTAGGGGAAACGCATTGGGGTGGTTTCAATCGTATACCTCTCAGGTAGAAGGCAGAGCGTTAGTTTTAACGGAACGACCTCGGACAAGGGTAGGATAGAGTCAGGCGTGCCACAGGGTTCGGTGCTTGGTCCCACATTATTTTTAATTTACGTTAACGACATGGCCTCCTTGGAGATAAGGGGTAAATTTACAGTATTTGCTGATGATACCACCATCCTTAGGCACGCCAGAGACTCTGCACAATTAACTGAAATTGTTTCTGAGGATATCAAAAAAGTCAAAGCATGGTGTGATTCGAATTACCTTACTCTTAATGTGTCTAAGACTAACATAATGAGCTTTAATGGCGCGGTGGATAATGTCTCCCTTGGCAATGGTTACATTTGCAACAGTACAGATGCTAAGTTTCTCGGGATAAGAATAGATAGTAAATTGACGTTTAGGGCCCACATTGCAAATATATGCAATAAATTGGCATCGGGGTGCTTTGCTTTAAGGGTTGTTTCGAGGGAACTAGGCATGAACATCGCTCGATCTGTATACTCAGCCCTTATAGAATCCCATTTGAGATATGGAGTCTGCTTTTGGGGTAACTCCAGTCAATACTTGATACGCTCAGTTTTTATCTTGCAAAAACGAGCAGTGAGATATATGTGCGGAGCAGGTGCTAGGGATTCCTGTAAATTATTATTTACACAACATAAAATATTAACTTTAAGTAGCATATATATATTAGAAACGGTCAGCCTGATGTATAAAAAACTCGGACATCAACCTAGGGAAAATAGTTACAACACAAGACAAGTTGCTGTTGTGCCTTTGCCTATACCGCATTCGGCACTAACAAAGAATTCGATATTTTATAATGGGAGGAAAATGTTCAATCACCTGCCAGTTCGTGTAAGGTCGTTGGATACGCTAGCCAAGTTTAAATCAGCAGTAAAGAAAATATTAATTTCAAAGGCCTACTATAGCATAACGGATTATTTTGAAGATCCTATTTTATAACTCAACAATATTTTAACCCTCAGTTTTCTCCTATGTATTTTATTTTATTCTATTTCTTTTGTTCTTACAGTATTGTGTTTGGATTGTCCTTTTACAGTTTGTTTCAAGAATGCATATATTGTGTTATTGTATTTTATTTTAGTATATTATAACTCCGATTATTTAATCGTTATGCTAGATAATTTGTTTTAACTTTTGTGTGTATACATATCTATATTAAGTTTGTTTGTATTATATTAACATTCATAATTGTTCATTTACACCATTTATCTTATTTGTATTTCTTGCTTCTCCATTTTTTTTCTTTTGCGTCTTTAGTTACCAGTTTAGTATGTAGGTGCTTTGTCAACAAAATTATCTGATTTTTATGACAATAAAGCTATATTTGATTTGATTTGATTTAATTAAAAAAAAAAAAAATGTAGTTTGCTTTTGAGGAATTCAAATTAGGTACCATAAAAGTCACGCTAAGAAATGTTTAGCTAATTCCCAAGTGACTTATATGACTTAATTTTTTTAATTGACATATTTTTGAATGACAAATTTGACACGTAAAAGTAGGCTACTAGGGTGATTGTTGTTGTTATGGAATTTATTAATAACAAACATTTGAAGACAGTAAATAATAGTAATTTACGTAACAAGTTCCGAAAGTGATATTTTACGGGATGAGTAGGAACTTTCCGAACAAGCCGTAGGCGAGTCCTCGAAATAACAAAAAACAATTGACGTTCCCTCACCACTTTATTTGAGGAGATACAAAAAAAATTGCCCGAAAAAAATGTATTGCAAATTTTCCAAGTATTAAGAAATATAACACATCTTTATTGGTCAAATTCCGGAAATAAATGATCTTTTTTAATTGGCCATGGGTGTTACGCCCCCTAGCGGCCGTCGTAGGAACTTAAAAATAATTTCCAGCGATTTCTCATCGGCGATTTTATCATAAAAAAAAAATTCCGCAAGCTGTGCGACTAACGGCTTCCGAGATACAGCCGGCCGCCTTTCTTATTGACTCACCCGGTTACCTATAGACTTGTTGATTAGAAGAATATGTCCTATTATTTTTGTTAAATCTGAAACGTACATTGGCTTAGATTATAGTGATGAAGGTTAAAATTAGTCGAAACGTTTATTGCATGCCCAAATAAAGACTTTTAAGAAAACAATGAAAACAAAATTGTAAGAACCAACATCACCCTTCATTTTAGAATCAAAAGAATTATGCTGCAAGAATTCTATCCTTTGTTAATAGAAACAATTTTACAGACCATTGAACTTATCTTTCAGAAAATAGCAAAAGACTAAAAAATATACAGAGTGTTCCATTTTAAATAATAAGTTGGCTTTTTTACTGACTCACCCTGTTTAGTTACAAGAAAATGTTTTATTTTTTGATGATACGCTATTTTAATCTGATATGCACACTTCCATAAAAAAATGTTTAGCCCTTCTTAAAACATTTATACAGCTCTATGATCAAACCATATAGGTATGTATTAGTACAATATGGCTATTACCCTGAATATCTTGAAGCAACAACAGAGATCAAAGATCCAGGGTAATTTCGACTTGTGCGCCTGCGCCGTAAGGGTATTGCCAAATGTACTTTTATTTCTTTAGATTATGGCAGAAGAGTGAGCCTTAGAAAATTAGAGCAATGATAAAATTACCAAAAATCTTGCTAAAAAATTGTAAAATAAGCATTAAGTCTGTACTTCCAAGTGATTTCAAATTATTTGTTTCCATTTCTAAACTAAAACGCGTTAAATAACAATTTCATATAACTGGAGGGCGACAACGTGACAACATCTCATTTTTACTCGACATAACCTCGAAATCTTTAGCAAATGGTAATTTGTTTGACAGTTCGCTTCATCGAGTTGATTTGGTATTATTCACGACTTATGTGTACTGTTTATCTTTACTTTTCTGCAAATTTTGATTGTGTGTGTGAAGTGTTATAATTTTGTGACGATGCCGAGGCAAAACAGAATATTTTACATTATTTTGAACAGGCGTATAAACTTAACCAAAGATTTATCGTTCTACAGGTATGTACCTAGACCGGATGTTTCTTCCTTTTAACTTACCTACGTTAATTTCGTGAGGGAACAATAACTAGGTAGTCCATTTCCTAAAGATTATTTTCCTTTGCTGCTGTTGATATACTTAGGTACCTACCTGGTACCTACCTACCTATTTTTACCGAAAATTGCATGTACTTCAAAGAATCCTACAAAAACCTATCATTTTACTTGTTAAACTCTAAGAATAATTGTAAAATATCTAATAAAAGTTTTATTAATATGTTGACCTGCGTTCTTTTTCTTTTCTTAATCGAAATAGTATACAAAATCTTAAACAAATCAAGAACTTTAATGTTTGTTTACAAATTTTGGTCCAGTTGTCAAAGTCAAATGTGTCATTTCTTTTTCTCGCGCATGCGCACTGCGTGAAATGACCCTGACTGAACAAGGAACCTCGGCTTCACTACGTTTACATTGGTTAAATGGGCAAGGCGCCATATAGTAAGTACCTACTAATACATATTATATGGATCAAACACACAAGCGTTTCCATGACAACAACCGAAAAAAGCCTACTTGTCAATCTTTTACTGTGATTGAAAAGCAGGTAACTTTGAAGTTAGCGTCTAGAGTTAACTTGTGTGTTTAATCATAGGGCTGATAATATTCCAGATTTTCTTGATACCCTGGTTATGATGAAGACTTACCTTTACTGCTTAATTTAAAACTATTGCGAGGGTTTCATTTTGCTTTGCAATTTTGAGTGTTGATTGACTGTTGTTTTCAACGGATATTGTGTAATTAATATTGGTTTGACTTCTGATTGATTAATATGTGGTTGTTTGTAAGGTGGGAGCGAGTCGCGTTGAAGTTTGTATGTGACTAGATGCGGTGCGTAAGTGTGTGAGTAATAACTAAATTTTTCGAAATGTCAGTCCGCGTGCATAATGTTTCGTTACCATTTTGTCAAAAAAACTGGTCTAAAGTGATCATTTTCATGTAATTCCTTACCTAATGCGTGTTGTTTCTCACGTAAACTTTGCTCTAAAAACAATTTGCTTCGTTTTGGTAACGGCAACGGTTTCCCTTGTAAAACTGGAGAACTTTCTTGATTTCGGGAAGAAAAATCAGCGGTACGTTTCAATATTTTAAAAGTTATTGTTCCTCCTAAAATGTTTTGAGCTTTGAAAAGTATGTTAGTATAGGCAGGTATACAGGTATACAGTGTGTAAATAATGTATGGAATAAATTCGATTAAAATTCAGATAATATGTTTGAAGAATAACGCTGAAATACGTCAAGTAACTTATAAAAATGCGCTTTCTTTGACCCTTACAATATTTATACAGGGTGTCGCGTTTAAAATATATGACTGTATCGATAATTTTTTTTTAATGGAATGCCCTGTATATTACTTCAAATTTCGATTCTTCGAAAGGAGCCGCTTTTATAAACCTAATATACTTAAGGTCCCAAATTCGTGGTTTCAATAATTCAGTAACTAATATAAAAAAATATATTAAATCTGGTCTAGAAATAACATAAACGTACACATAAAATAAAAATAACTAGAAAGTGACACGTGGTATAAAACCTTAACCTCAACAAAAATTTTTCTTAGCTGAAAATACTATATATCGGCGTTTCATTACTAACCGGGTCCACACAGGGACGCGCCGTCCACATAGGCAAGGTCGTGTGGCGCACGACGGCGCCAAGGCCTTAAAGGCGCCAGGCCTTCAACACAAATTAACTTAAAACTAAAAGAATTATCTATGAATACCGGTGGTGAATATGCATGATCCACCAACACCGATCGCCGGTCGGCGACCAGTACCAGTGGTGAAATTTTACTACTTCTCTTCCTGTGGGGGCGCGAAAATCCGCGTGCGTTCGGCGCGCTGGTTTAAACTTGCAAAATTTTGCGTGTTCGTAATCGATGTAGCAGGTTATTTTTTCATTCTTGTCTTGATAAGCGCATAAGACGTATATTGTGCCTTATTTGATATTACGTATCTACCGCAATTGTGAAAAATAATTACAAATAAGGTAACTCAGAGGACACACAACATCCCTTAGATATCTAATGGATAGCCTTATATCCACTGAATGTCCACATAAATGGCCATATATCCATTAGATGTACATTGAATATCTTTAACGGATATTAAATAAACAAAATATGGTTCGAAAATTTATACATAGGTATACTAAAACAAACAAAAGTTATAAAATATCCTGCAACTTTGTACTGAAAATAAGCACTAAAATGAAATTTAAAACCTTATAGATAGATAGGTATCCATAGTACAACATTGTTTATAAACAGTAAATTTATAATAATTATTACTATTCATTATTTTATTGAAAATATGCAAATAATAATTTTAATTTCAAAAATTGGGGAAGATGTAGGTATAATTTTTTTATTTTCAAATTATTTATAAAAGTAATAGGTAGTAATAAAATGCATACACATTTTGATATACGTATTTTCGTGGTTTCTATACTTTTCTTTAAAGGACTTTTTAAACTTTTAACATCCCTTCAACACATAGATATACAATGGATCTGATTGGATATCTAGTGGATGTTCTCCTATTTTACCGATATTCCGTATATACATATTATCATAATGAATACCTATTAGATATCCTTTGGAAGATACATGATATATCTAATAGATCTAACGGATGTAGGCAAGACGTTCCTTAGATTTTTTTAGGACATCCATTAGATATCTGTATTATATATCCTATAGGCGGACATATGGATATCCATGAGTAGTCTATAGGATATCTACATATATCCAGTAGATATACTGGATATCCATGACAGATACTTTTAGACATCTAATAGATATGTGTGTGTCGTCTGGGAAGTAAGTGATTAAGGGCAACGGCTCTCGGTAGGTTTGCTTGGACGGTCGCGGCGAGGACTGACGCTACCCGTCGGGGAATGGGCGGTGAAATAGACTTCCAGGGCCGGTGTTATCGCGTGCCCATTTTGCTAGCTAAGGCGTTTCGATTCGCATTCAGTGCTTATTAATCATTTATTTGTTGCGGGCGCGGATACATCGATAAGAAATAGTTAGCACTTACGATTTTCAATATGGAAAATTATAAATATGTAAGAAAACGGAATATAAGTTTGTCCTTTAACGGGAAAATAGGTTTTGCTAAGAGAAGAGAAAATGTAAAATTCAATTACTATATTTACGAAGATACTAAATAATAATCTTATGAGTAAGATTTCTATTCTTATAGCACAAATAAGGAGAAACCTGTTATTATAGTAACACCCAGATGCTATTTAGTCACAAAAAAAAACAATACATTAGATTCGTTTTAAAAATATAACCCGAAAATAACATTCAAATTTCCGAGATAGAATATAAGAATCCATCATTTTTTGCAAGACTTTTTTTAATAATTTTCTAAATTTCTTTAGAAAGTTTATAATAAAAACAAAAAGAATTCAATAGAAACAAATGATTTATAAGAGCTTTTTTTACATGTCAACCATGTTTACTTTTAAAAAATCTCAGAGATTCTATTAATTCTCTTAATAGGCAAATGTTGCTGTTTTGTTTTTGTCTAGTAGAAGTAGTAGGTAGGTACATATTTTTAGCCTCAAAGCATGCCGCATAGAGCCGGCATTTTTTGCGGAAGTTTCTATACAGAATAAAGAAATGTGAACAATAATGTTATATTTTTGGCGCTTACTTTACCTAATACTGCGAATTTCCCTGTTAGGTACTTGTTTTCACTGGCACATTATAATATAGACATAATATTATAGTAATAATAATTTAATTAAACAGAGTTATAAATGTATGACTAAAAAAATCATTGCCAGTTGTGATACTAGTCCAACAAAATACTATGAACGTACCTAAACACTATTGTTGTGGTGTTTTCTGTAATATATAATTACACAGACAGCATATCACTTTATTTAGTAGGTAGGTATGTAAATTTTAAAAAATTAGAAGTATAGTTTTGAACGATTGTCTTTTTTAACGGACGGTTTGTGAATATTAAGACTCAAAGGTCTCAGACTGATATAATATTAGTAGTCTCTATACAATAATAGCTGCTAAACTTTTGACATAGTTTGGGCATATTGCATTTATAATATTAAATTTTCTTGTATAATAACAAAAAAGTATATTATATGGGGACGAAAGGAAAATCTGGTGGAGAAAGACTTTTTACTTTCGTCCCCATACTTTGAACTCCACTTGAGCATGGGCTATTACTTCAAAATAAAAATATATACATATACAGTGTGTCCCGCTTTTCATAAATACACCCTAATATCTCAGTTATTAATAATAAGATTTTCTTGAAATTTTGGTGGTAATTGTATGTTGGGGAAATGAAGTATTTGGCATAGTGAACATTTTAATTTACCATTGGCGTGCGTGCGATGTTGGTGGGGTAAAAAAGGCTTTTTTTTTTGGAAAAGGATATTAGGGCTTATTTTAGATAACTGTTTCTATCAGATTTAGAATCAGCATCCCCAAAAACCCCTTAATTCATATTTTCAAAATCTCAATTAAGTACCCTAATTACGATTTAGGTGTTTTCAAAATTCAAAGATACGCGCGCTCTGTTACCGCTGGCATGCTGACCTGTTTTGTTTTTAAACAAATTAAGCAAAGAGTGCTTTCAAACAAAAAGTTTTTGTTTGACATTAAATAATTCGTACGAATTGTCAATAACTGAAGCAGTGTTACGTAACTGTTAATAAGATGGCACAAAATCGAAGAGTAGTTCACACAATTGGAGAAAAAGTAGAAATTATCCGCTTATTTGGTAATAATGAAAGATCTACGCGTCAGGTTGCTGGAATATTCAATAAAAGGCATCAGGATCGAGCACCAATTACTCACGATACCGTTGCCAAAATCAACAGATTGTTCGCCAGGACTGGAGTGGTTTTCAAAAGACAAGACCAAGGAGGTACAATTTGAATCAAAGACATTATTCAGACGACAAACGACCCAAATGGTAGTATAAGGGTAGTTGCGAGGATACTGAATTTAACGAAAAACAAAGTATGGAGGTGTTTGAAACGCAATAGGATAAGGGCATTTAAACCAAAATTTCTACATACTCTGTTAAATGGTGATTTTGAACGGCGGTTTGAATTTCGCTTATGGTTGCAAGGTAACTATCTTAACGACAGACTTTTTCTAAAGAACAATATGTTTACTGGTGAGGCAACGTTTACGACAAACGGTGTGGTATCTAATAAAAATTGTAGGTTTTGGGCAGCCAAAAATTCGAATTGGGTAATTAATTGTAAAAACCAGTACCGTGAAAGAGTGAACGTGTGGTGTGGCATATTTACCGAACGAATTGTTGGCCCTTTTTTCCTAGATAACTTGACCGGACAAAATTTTCTTTATTTTTTACTAAATGATTTTTATTATTTTCCCATGGAATTGCCTTTAGCACAGAGACAAAACTTAATCTTTCAGTTAGTGGTGCCTCCGCACATTATTCTATGATAGTTTTTAAATGCAACTTTCCCTATGAAGTGGATGGGTAGATATTACCCCTTGTGACTTTTTTCTGTGGGGGCACTTGAAAAATAAAGTGTATGCTACTCGACCGCGTAATAGAGAGGAACTTTGCATTAGAATTATGCAAGCGTGTTAGGAAATTACTCACCAAGCTTTAACATAAGAAAAATGAATGTACCTTTAAGAAGAATTGTTGAAAAGCGTATTGTTTTAGAAGGTAGTTATGTTGAAAACACAAGAATCTAAAATAACGTAATTTTGTCAGCACAGTTACAAATAAAGAATTTATTAAAACAATACTTTTTTTTCTGCTAAAATCAGCTCTCGAGATTTTGAAAATATGAATTAAGGGGTTTTTGGGGATGCTGATTCTAAATCTTATAGAAACAGTTATCTAAAATAAGCCCTAATATCCTTTAAAAAAAAAAAAGCCTTTTTTACCCCACCAACACCGCACGCCAATGGTAAATAAAAATGTTCACTATGCCAAATACTTCATTTTTCTAACATACAATTACCACCAAAATTTCAAGAAAATCTCATTATTAATAACTGAGATAATATTAGGGTGTATTCATGAAAAGCAGGACACACTGTATATTGTTAATTTATTATTATTCATTATGTTTTTCTTATAAAACACAAAAGCAATAGAAAATATACTGTTGTTTTTTTAAATTTATTTTTGGTGTATATATAGTAACTATACCTACTTTAGTAAATATGTATATCAAAGCAAAAAATAAATTTTATTCAATAATTTATTATAATTACAATAAAATATCTTACAAACACTTAAAAAGTTCCATGTTCAAGGCGGGATTCGAACCCGGGACGTCTTGATCGCCGGGCGAAATCTCTACCACCCGACCATGGAGGTCGACATCGCGTCGCATTCAGACTTGATACCTACTGCACCGTTCGGAAGTTGTTTATTTCGATTTACCGATGTTTAAAATAAACATCGATGTTATCAAACAAAGATCGAAACTAATCATCGATGTTAATATTTCTTTAAAGTAACACATTATAAGAGATACATGCATATTATAAAGATTAATAACATTTTAAACAGAACCTCCTTCACCCCTACTGCGAGATGTGAACATACTTTTATCGTTTTTACTGAAAATCAGCTCTTTTATAAAATTTGTATATTCTTCTCACAGAAAATAAAACCAAAAACTACAACATGTAGGCATTGACAAACCCTATGAAACTGCTAATTTTGGAAACATCATTAAACTTATTCTTAAACACGTTTTTAATCTGCAGACACGACTAACCACCGAAAATTACATTAAAGTTTCAACATAAAATAATTATTAAACGCTCCAAAATCTCCGAGTCCGTCCGCATATAGTTGGCCCCGCCTTCCAGCGCAAAACGTGCAATTGCGGTAAGTTTCGCCTTGAAATCCGCAAGAGGTCGTTAGCCGACGGCCGTATTTTGAAAACGGAGGGAAAATGATTTAGGCAAACTTAAAATTTTTTTTATTTTATTCGTTTAGTTTGGTTGTAAAGAAAATGGTAAAAGCCATGCCGATGCGGAACGTTTTTTACATTTTTTTAATAGTTTATTAAAAAAAAACTGAGTACGTCCGCCCTAGGTCGTCTAAAAAAAAAGGGGCAACGCATCGGCGTATATTAATATTTACCTATATACCATTCCAAATTTGAAATCTATTGGACTATAAATAAACTCACAATTCTTTTTCTGCTATGTACCGTCCACAACCGTAGCTAATTAACAGGGATGCAAATAATTGTTTTTCTTTTTAATAACTTTTGTTTATGAAACAAATAAGGCTTGCCGTATTGTCTCCAATCCAGGCGCAAGAACTTGTCGAAAAAGGTCAAATGAATTATCAAAATAAAAGTATGCATCCTAAAGACAAAAGTGGACGTAAGTTTTCCGATATATTATTTACTCAATTTTGTGAAATGGTGAAAAGGTTCAGCGTCGTTGGTTGCTATCAGGGCCGCCAAGAGCCGACACGGGCCCTGGGACTGGACAGCCTCCAGTGGTGCCAGGTAAGCGCCGTAGGTGCTAAAAAAATAGCGCCGCAGGCGAAAAATTTTTGGATGCCACGCCCTATTTTGATGATAGTGCTTGCTTTTCAAGTAGATAGTGCCGCATGACACTTTTTTTGCCTTTCATTTAAATTTAAAATATATATTTAAATATATTTTTTACCGTGCTTGTAGTAGGTATATTTCTAATGCGGATCAATTCGCGATTCACGCCCGGGCCCCTCCAGGCCCCGGGCCCCGGGAATTTGTCCCGTCTGCCCCCCCCCCCCCTCTCGCCGGCCCTGGTTGCTATTGTTCATATTCTATTGAAAAAAATGCAGTTTTCTGCTTCAGCTGTAAAATATTCAATGACCCCAACCCAAACAATCAATTGACTTTTAAAAACACTAAATTAAGTAACCAAGACGGTTTCAATGATTGACATCATTTAAGCGAACATTTGAAAATCCACGAAAAAAATAAATCTCATTTTCAAAATTTACGTGTCTGGTCAGATTTACTAGAAAGATTAAAAACTAATCGAACCGTTGATTTGGAAATGCAAAATTTATTAAAAAATGAAACTAAACATTGGTGTAGTGTCATTAAAAGAATAATTTATACTAAGTATTCGATTTTTGGCTGAACAAAACTTGGCTTTTCGTGGTCCTAGTAACAAATTATTTGAAAGAAATATTGGAAATTTTTTAAAATGTATAGGAATGATAGTAAAATTTGATCCAGTCATGTCTGCACATATTATTAGATCTCAAAAAAATATTCCACTTTACCTTGGAGATAAAATTCAAAACGAAACCATTAAATTAATAGGTGACAATATAAGAAATAATATTTTAAACGAAGTTAAAGAAGCAAAGTATTTTTCTATATTACTTAATAATTGTAATCCTGATGTGAGCCGCCAGGAGCAGATTTCTGTTCGCTTAAGATACGTTAATTTAAAAAACAATAAATTTAGTGTCGAAGAACGTTTTTTAACATTTCGTCCTATAAGTGATACAATAGGTGAAGGTTTAACCAATTATTTACTAAAAAACTTTGGAGAATTATGGTTTAGACATTTATAATATGCGCGGCCAAGGTTATGATAATGGTTCAAATATGAAAGGTAAACATCAAGGTGTACAAAAAATAATTTTAGACATTAATCCACGAACAATGTTTGTACCTTGTTGTAACCACAGTTTGAACCTTGTCATAAACGATGCTACGAAATCCAATATTTCTAGTATAATTTTAACATTGAAAATGTTTATATTATCGCACGGGCACGTAAGTATGGGTACCGAATTCGAAATTCTTGTGTTGCATATGTCCCTGACGTCACACAGCATTAAAATGATCGGGATCAGACCAAGTCGGGAGTAAACGTATGGTTTCGCTGGAGCAGTCAGCGGGTGTGGTTGGCGTTCGCGATCGAGAGCGTAGAGCGTGGCAATCGGCCGTCGTCGCAGGGTGGTTTGGCTGGCGCGGCTGGAGCAGCGCGCTTCAGATCATATTCGTATTTCGTAGTGCAAGCGCTTATGTATGATTTATAATGAACGCCGATAACATTAGTTGCATGCTGTTGTTGGAGGAAGAAGATGAAGAGGAGATGTTAGCCCAAATTCCTCCATTTCGACAAGCGTCATATTACCACTTGAATTTATACTATACCATATTTAAATAAGAGCTGCAGCATACCAAGTAAACAAATCAATTTGGATAAAACGTCAAAGTATCAAAATATTTTAAAATTGTATCGTTAGTTGGTATATCCGGAAAAAATATCAAAATTAGAAAAAAGTCAGTGGCGTACATTTTTTGTCAATAATATCTGTTGAAGTGTTTCCCGGGACGCCACTGGACTTAATAAATTTAATCTAGTTAGGGCTAATTAGGCCTCTTATCATTATGAATGACGGTACCAAATTGCAATAAAATCGGGAAAAGGATATTTACAAAAATAATAAAAAAAAAACGATTTTTTTAAAAATCTTACGCACCCTGTACATCAAAAACGGGGCAACTCCGGACACATGTTCAGATTAGTTTAGGTTAGTACTTCTGAAACACCCTGTATACATTCAAATACAACGGTCAAAGACACAAATATTTATATCAAAATATTGACAACAAACAATAACACCAAACGATACAATGCAATAATGCGAAAATCACCGGTAAACTAATTACAACCCTGTCGCCCAGGGACTTTTAGTCTTATTGCCGCTTGACCAATCGAAATAAAGTTACGGTTGTCATTAAGTTCTGATCAATGTGTCCTTCGTATGCATAATGTTGGATTTGAATATGGTATAGGGTAGACTGGGGCAAGTGTAAAACTGGGGTAAGTGGAAAATCAGAGCGCCAATCAGGCAATATTGAAAGTTTACTTGTCTGTGTGGTCCGAGGCAACTAACTATACATTAGCGCTGTTGAATTATCCACTCCCGGCGAGTTACCAGGTGTTTTTTTCTTTCTGAGTTGTCATTTGTAACATAATCTCCGAATCGGTTCGTTGAATAGTGTGTGATATCTCCATAAAAAATTGGTCAAAGGTAAAAACTTATAATATACTTTTAGTTTTATTGCATTTTCTTATGTTTAGTCAATTGTTGTAGCTTTAAAATCCTATACCTATACCGACCAAATCTAAAAGCGGTTTTTACTCACGAACAGGTTTGCACTTCCCCCATAAAAAACATAATGTGGGGCATGTGTGAAAATTGTAATGGGGCAAGTGTAAAGGTTAGTTTACACTTGCCCCATTTTCCTGGGAATGCTAAAGTTCGTTGGCACTGACACTTAAAGCTTTTATTCTTTACAGAGAATTGGCGTCATGGTACGAAATTATAAACGAAAGTCCGATAGGGCTGCATATGGGGAGGAGCAATTAAATGCTGCAGTAAATGCCGTCAATCAAGGTCAATTAACCATGTCGATGGCTAGTACCGAATTCAGAATCCCATACATTACAATCTACTGTAGAGTAACTGGCCGCCGTGGCGAAAAAAGCAAGACACAGGGCCGACCTCCAATACTTTCTTAGCAAGATGACTTTGTAACTTTAAATAATATTTCCAATCCTTTTAAGAACAATATGCCAGGCACAGACTGGCTAATAAAGTTTAAACAACGGCACTTTTTGAGTATGAAAAAAACCACAAAGCTTAGAGTACTGCAGAAAGAAATCTACGGACCCATTCATAATAGACCAATATTTTGTTTTATTGGAAAAGGCTATATTGGAGTTGGGTCTTCAGGATCGTCCTGAATGGATTTACAATTTAGATGAGACTTCACTGTGTAGAGATCCTTCTCGTCTTAAAATTGTTGGCGCGAAAGGCAAACCCTCTTCAAGAATTATTGCTGGATCGGGCAGAGAATATATAACCGTCCTGGCAGGAGCAAGTGCCAGTGGTAGAAAATTGCCACCATTGATAATATTTAAAGGCAATAATGTATGGAGTTCCTGGAATTCAGAAAGAAATGAAGACCTCTTCAAAGACACCGTATATGCAGCCAGCGCCAATGGATGGATGACCTCCGAAATATTTAGAAATTACTTTCTAAAGACTTTTATTCCTTTGGTTCGTGATTAGGCAATAATTATTGTTATATATGATGGGCATGTCTCGCATGTGGATTGCTTATTAAGTCAAGCCGCAAGAGAAGAAAATATTCATATACTTAAACTGCCAGCCCATACAAGTCATTTACTTCAACCTCTCGATTTGAGTCTGTTTAGATCCTTTAAGGCAATATGGGAAAGGGAAGTAATAACATGGCAAAGACGTCATCAGGGACAACGACTACCAAAAAAGGAATTCGCCACATTGCTAGTGAAAACCTTGACTGAAGTAGATTTCGGAATCATAAAAACAGGATTCAGAAAGGGTGTTATTGTTCCATTTAATAGACATGTTATTCCTAAAGAGAAGTATGACATCGATGCCCTAAAAAGATGGGAGGAACCCTTGAAAAATCAAGGATCTGTAACAGATTTACAACCGAGGCCAGGACGCATTGATATTGAAAGGAATGCTGTAGCACCGAATGTAACAGAAAAAAACGCTACTTTCAAACAGTCAATGTTAGAAACAGTAAAGCCTTCTATATCGGGCGCCTCACTTAAAAGGGAACTAGCATCTAATGCAGAATTACTTACAGCTCCTTCATCAGCATCTAATAGTGCCACCAATCTCAAAGTAATTGTCAGCTCTGATCAAAATGAACAAAATATACTCAATAATCATCAGGATCCTATAACTGAAGCTGTATTACCAGCTACAACCGAAAATCGGCAAGAAAAAAAGACAAGTTTTGATGATCTACTACTTGATTCGCTCCGACAGAGTCCTTCTTCTAATCCAAGGAAACGAAAGCGCTTAATTCATGGTGGCCAAACCATTGCAGGTAATATCGCAAGTAGTCAGTAAAAACTCTCTACAAGTTCATCTACTATATCTAAACCAGCTATTAATATTGACCGAAAGAGTAAATAAAGTAGGCCAAGTCCGTGTCAATTTGAATCCAGTTCCAGTGAATCAGATAATAAAAGTGTACCTTTTATGGAATCAGATCAAAGTTTCACTTTAGAATCGCATTGCCAAGATCAGATTCCTGAAATAAACAAAGAGAATATTTCCATTGGAGACTGGGTACTGGTTAAATACACATTACCAAAAGCAAACAAACATTTCATTGGCCAGGTAAATACTGTTGACAACGGCTTTGAAATCAAGTTTACTAGAAAATTAAAAGACCATTTTTTATGACCACTCACCAATGATGTCAATGTAGTACAGCTAGACGATATAGTGACTCGTTTACCTGAACCGGTAGTAACACGCCGAGGAGGTTTTCAATTTAATGTGAAATTTGCGGGATACAATATTTAACAAGTTCCATAAAATTATTCGAATTTTTAAACTTTAAGTTTCTTTTCTGTTTTAGTTTCTCCTTGGGAATAATTCCTACTGTTTTAGAGATTAAAGCCAAACATTGGGTTTTGAACGGATAAATACGTTTTTTGAGTGTTATTTTGGATTACTTATTATTTTTCAGAATAAATAATCAAAAAAAAAAAATAATCATTCAAATCTCAAGATCTCAAAAATAAATCATGTGTGCCCTATGCAGTATGAAAAGTAAACATATTAAACTATTACTTTCTTACAAAGACATTTTTATAAATATTGTATATTTAAAGTAGGAAGGAAATAAACTTGAACTATTAAAAAGGGCTTCGCACTTGCCCCAGTCTACCCTAATTATAAGCTTTGTAATGTAATGCTGAAAAATAAACAAAATGGTTTTGTACACTTTACCGTTCTTCCCTACACTTGCTGCCACTTTTTTTCATGCATTTTCTTTCATTACAACATTTTTGTAATTTTCGTTCTCGCAGTTGTATAAAGGGGACTACTTTTGCACCTCCTCTATCAAACACTCGTCAGCAATTGCCGAGAACGGTGGCATTCTGCTGAACGATCGGTGCTGGACTGGTCTCTCTAGCAGTCCGAACGCAGTCGCTGCAATTGACGGCGAACGCTGTGTTGCTGAGCTGCGGCAGTGAAACCGTGTACATACAAATCGCATTAAACCAGTAACGAGCTACCAATTGCGAACGCCAGCCGCGGCCGCTGATTGCTCCAGCGAAACCATACCTTAGAGGCGCGTTAGAGTTTATAACCTTTATTTTACTATTTTTTATATTATGAATCAATAAAACTTATATTAACTACCTAAATATTACATTCAAATCTATGAGTTTTCGCAGATCTCAAATCTCACAATAGTCACAAGCGTTGCACTCTGCTTCGGCATTTTCAATGTCTTCCCCAGTTGCATATTTGTAAAGGACTGTAAATTTTTTTTTAACTGTTCAAGAATTATATAATTTTTTTTCTGCCTCAACCAATCGGTGGTCTATTTTGAAAAGTAACATTTCAGGTCTGACATTAAAGCCTTTGTCAGATACTAGATGGTCTAGCAGAATTGATGCAATAACCCCTCTAAGATTTCAGTTGGGCGAAATTTACGATGTTCTTTATGAAATTTTATCCGGAAATAATTTTGACAATAATACAAAACATCTAGCTACCTCCCTAGTTAAAAAGATTAAAAATTATGAGCTTGTGTGTATGGTAGTCTTGTGGTACAAGATTCTATGTAAAGTGGATGTTGTTATTAAGATTCTGCAATAAAAAACATTTAATATTTCCCAGACTTGCGAAAATTTAAATAACCTCAATAAATTTATAAGACAATATCGATCTGACAAAGACTTCAGTGACTTATTAGTAGATGCCAAAGAATTAGCTTCTTGCTTAAAAATTGATGCAAAATTTATATCCGCCGAAATTTTAAGGCCACGAAAGATTAAAAAACAATTTTCTTACGGAGGTGACGACCAGCCGATTGAAAATCAAGAAATGAAATTTAAAGTAAATTGCTTTTTCGGAATGTTAGACATTACTCTTTCATCCGTACATGAAAGATTTAAACTATTATTATGTCATTCTAATGTTTTTAATTTTTTGTGAAATGTTGAGGATTTCGGCAAATATTCTCACCAAGATCAGTTTAATATTTGTAAAAAACTGGAAGAAACATTAACTGACAAAGATCGAAACGAGAAAAATATAGACGGAACAGAACTTTTACACGAATTACAATTTCTGCAAAATGGCGACAAACACGCGACGTCTGTAGTAGAACACTTGATTACATTGTAATAAATAACCTAACCCACTCATTTCCAAACATTACGATTGCATTGCGCACATCATTAACCATTCCAGTTTCTGTAGCTACAGCCGAGAGGTCATTCTCTAAATTAAAGTTGATTAAAAATTATTTACGATCTAGAATGGGCCAAGAGCGGTTAGTAAATCTTGCTATCATTTCTACAGAGGCTGACTTTTTAAAGCAACTTGAAATGGAAAATCTTGATAATGAATTTGCAAAAAATAAAGCTAGAAAAGTCCAATTTTTGTAAGACCTCTCCATCATATATCATGATCATTTAATTATTATCTATTTCAAAACAATCGCTTTTTTATTTTATTTTTTTTTAATATTTTGAATTAATGTTTTGTAATTTGATACTGTTTTTGTCTTGTTACTGTTGTTTCGCATTCTATTAATATTTTTTGTGTACTTTCTGTTTGACACAAATAAATATAGACATTAGTAGTAAAAGCTATAGAGTTTTCTTCAAAAATTTCAACGATCAACTATGAGAGAAGGGTGGTAATTTTAGCTCAATATTATAATATTAGTTAAAGGCGCCTATCATTATTTCGCACGACGGCGCCGTAAATACTTAGCGCGTCCCTGGACTCCCACATAGGTACAACATCCTTAGTAATACCCTAAAACCTGGGCGTGAAAATATATATAGGTATAAAACTTGTTATAAATATACCAGGAAATGTTTACTAGAAAACATAAAAAAGCGACAAAGGCAAACCGTTTAGCGACAATCGTGCAGGGTTGTGATATTGTGGGGCGCTTACTCTCTGGACGATATTAGAACAATCAGATGGCCGACGATTGACAGGAAATTTGGTGGTTTGCTCGTAATTGAAAATAACGTATGCAATTTAATTGCCGTTACCCACTATCTGATTGCTCGAATATCGCCTGCCTATAGTATCTTCCAGTCCTAAGGAGAGTAACTACACCCCCCTTTACCGCCGCCCTTGACTCTAGGGATGACTCATCACACTGTCAACAACTTACCAACTGTAATAACTACCATAACATTTTCTTCTTGACCCAACTGTCCAAAAATGATGACAGATGGTGTATCGGATACGGATGTAAAATCTATTGGATGTCTGCCTTGATATAGATGAATAGAGCCGTTTTTTAAACCCACGGCAATGAGGCAGGCACTAATGTGCTCCAGTGGTACCAAACACAAACAAGTTATAATATTCGTAGTTGTTGTAGACCAAAGCCTTTGCCCCTAAAAAATGATCTATATTGTGTAGGATAATAATACAAATATAACAAAAATATTTTCTGTATAGACAAATCCATGTGGATAACAACTGCTCTGAAGTGGATACAAAGTTTACAAGTATCGGAGAAAAACATTTTAAAAATATTTGGCCCCAAGATAATATTTTCCTAAACCGGAAACTCTGAACTTTAATTGTTCTAAGTTTCAACTATATAGGGTGTTTCCTTTTGTTCTCTAGCCACTTGCTGAGACCTTATACAATAAGGATTTACCAAATTATGGTAAAATAGCTATTCTCTGGCGGGCTACATGCCCCAACGAGCACTAAATTAAATAGCAAAATTTGGCGTATCTTGACTAACACTGTTAGTACTAAAATACAAACTCAGATTGCAGAAACTACCGGAAAAAAAAAAATGATTCCTGTATTGTACTGCCTTGGAAGAACAATATTGTGGCTATAGGGTGTTTCGATTTTCCAATGGTAGGTGTGCTCGCTTGTCGTGCTTGCCCTGTACTGACGAGAACCAAAGAGTTCTAAACCGGTCTACAGGTAGCAGCAGCGTAGCATCCTATCATTGGAAATAAGGTAACAGTCGTTAAAAAGATTTGTTGGTTCACGCCAAACCATTGGAACTGCAAAAGGCATAGAAGAGCGTTTGTCGCTTAATCAGTTACTTAGATTTACTGCAAACGTTTGACAGCATACGCGAGGAGCCCAGTCCCGATCTTGATCGCCAACAACACATCCAAAATACTTATGATAAACTACTTTGGTCATTTTGTTAATTGTCCTTTTCTGCGATTTAGGGGTAAACTAACCACATATATAGCAAACACTATCCGCGGAGTTAACACAGCCACGTTTTGTACTTTAGACATTTTTGAACTGTCGTGAACGTCGGTTCACAGATGTGATACTACGTTTACAGGCGTCAACTAACTTTAGTCAACACAAAGATGACACTAATATAAGGCTCTTGCTGTTGACTTATTTGCACAATTCGCTTCTCTACCTAATAATGACCACTACTCGTGCTAATCCAATACTGATGATCCGACGGCCGGCCAGCTGCTTTTATAGCCGATCCGTACCTCTGGTATTTTTTAGAAATATCGGGTATCGGAAGTTCGAGAATCGACGGCATAATTCTCGTATACAGGGGCCATCTATAATTAGATTCAGCTACGCGGCAGAGTGAAATTTGGAATTGGGTTTAAATGGGTACTTCCGTTATATTAAGCCCTAGAGGATTGAGACTTCGTAGTTGAGGTGTCATCCCTAAACACCCTAACTTAGGGAAAATGTAAATTAGGCAACGTCGCGCTCCGGTATATTACAAATTACTTTTTAAAATAATGTGATTAAAATACTCATTAATATTTGCTGTAAAATACCATAGCTCAAGAATCTTACGTGTTAGGAAATTTTTACCATCATTTTCGTATTTAGAGACCAAAAATTAACAAAAAACTGCTTTTTACATTACAGTTGTAAATTGGCTGTAAACTAGTGTTATTAGGGATATTTTCAAAAAGTAGTGAATACCTTGCAAGGAGGGCCGTGCCGTGATATGATGCGGAGATGCGGCCGCATCAGGCGGCACCTTAAGGGGGCGGCAAATTAAAATAAAAAATATAGGCACAATTAATTCAGATCCTTCAATAATTAAAAATCTTTAGGCGACGATTGTGACGCTTTTTATATTAGTCTGTGTTATTCCGGTATTAACATCATAGGCATTAGGCATTCCATATATTAAATTTATGATTCATCCGTCAAACCGAATCGCAAAAAACCGCCCCCCGGCATATCAAAGAAACCGCTATTAGCACTATCACTATTGGCGCTTGCCGAAAGAAGATGGATTCGATTTGATTGACAGCGCGACGCTATTTTTTTTCGTTTGTAATTTACCGCGCGGCAGTTCCTAAAAGCTTTGTCGGCAATGCCGACTCGGCATTGTCGGGTCAGCAATTAATTATCACAAAAGAATAGAATAGACTATTTATATCGGGTACTATGTGCTGATGGTCCTGTTTTGGGCTTTCCAAAATATCTATTTGATTTCAATGTTTATTTGTCTCGGGAAGTGGCTGGTGTTTTGTTTATTTTAAATCAGTAAATCCCATATAAATATATTATATTTGTACCAGTATAATATTTTGCATACAACTAAACGCTTTTTGTGTTTGAAAATTAGATAAGGTAAGAGAAGATTATTTTACTAAACTAAATATATTAAATAATCGAAAATTTTGTTTAGACTAAAGAAAAAATAATATGTGTAAAAATATAAAAAAGTCTAAGGGTGCACATTGGGGAAACATTGTGGGGTATTAAATTAAAGGAAATTTTCTGGAGATTACATAAAAAATATAAAAAAAAAATTCAGGGGCGTACTTAGGGGTTAAGGGGCAAAAAATTTGACAGAGTATTTTTTCAGACTTTGATTTTTTATGCATGATAGTATAAAATATTTCAATTTTTCGAGATGTTGGTAACAATCATGTTGGTGCGAAAGATTTTGATTTATTGTTTTTATTGCAGTATGGAACAGAAAAGGAAAAAGTTGTCTGGAAGTGAATATAAAAAGAAACGCTTAAAGAAAGAGGAAGAAGGAAGAAAGCTAAGCTGCGTTATGAAGGAATTCTTAGCTCAAAAGTCTTGTTCAGAATCAGATGAGCCGTCGACATCCACATCAACAGCGGCTACCATGGATTTGGCAAATAAAAATTTAGTGCCACACCAATCAAATCCACAAGCACAAGAAATTGTTGAAGAAAGCGGAGAAAGCCAAAAAGTACTACAACCAGAAGTTCATCAAGAGCCAGGTACCACTAGCATTAGTAGCAGCCAGCAGATATTAAAGGTAATTCCTTCTGATCCTGCGCTATGGAATGCTTCCTGCATGTCATCTGAAACTCGTCAAATACTGGTTGAGAGAGGTCCGCATCAAATTAAAGAATTCGAATTTCCTGTTAATAAAAACAGGCGTAGATTTTCGTCATCGCATTATTTGAAAGTTTTGAGCAATGGTGAAATGGTTGAAAGGAGTTGGTTGATTTACTCTGTTATAAATTATGCCGTTTTTTGCTTTTGTTGCATTTTATTTGATAATTCGTCTGGTACTAGTGACTGGCCCAAAAAAGGCTATTCTGACTGGGGAAATCTTATAAGAGCCCTCACAATGCATGAAAAGTCTGTGAATCACAAAAATTCTTTTAGAGCATGGAAAGAATTGGACATGCGTTTAAAACAGAAGAAAACTATTGACGCTGAATATCAACGAATTACGGATATGGAAATTCAGCATTGGAGAGGAGTTTTAAAACGAATTATGTCAATAATTAGACTACTGGCCTCACAGTGCTTAGCTTTTCGTGGGACAACTGACCATTTGTTTCGGCCAAATAATGGAAACTTCCTAAAGTTGGTAGAATTACTTTCCGAGTATGACCCAGTTATGGAAGAACATGTCAGGAGAGTTCAACGCGAGTCTGATAAATGGTCTGTGACTTATCTAAGCAATAATATACAAGACGAATTGATAAATTTGATGGGAAATGTAATTTTAAACAAAATAGTCGAAATAACGAAATTGAAAAGTATTTTTCAATAATCGCCGATTGTACCCCAGACGTAAGTCATGTTGAACAGCTCTCATTAACAATAAGAGTTGTCGCTTTTAACTCCATTCAAAATAAGTATGAAATTGAAGAATTCTTTATTGGTTTTTTTGAAGCCAGTGATTCAACCGGAGAGGGTCTGACAGAACTTATTCTCACACATTTGGAAAAGTTAGGTTTTGAGTTAAAGTGGCTTAGAGGTCAAGGATACGATAACGGAGCAAATATGAGGGGAGTAAGAAAGGGTGTACAGAACAGAATACTTGAAAAATATCCAAGGGCATTTTATGTGCCCTGTGCATGTCATTCATTGAACCTAGTTGTGAATGATGCAGCATCTTCTTCTACAGAAACAATAACTTTTTTCTCTATTGTACAAGAACTTTACACTTTTTTTTCTGGTTCTACAAAACGTTGGGAAGTACTAAAAAAATGTGTTTCACAATTAACTCTAAAACCACTGAGTGCTACTAGGTGGTCAAGCAGGATAGATGCGTTAAAACCTTTACGGTATCAACTCTGCGAGATTTATGATGCATTATTCCAAATAATCGAAGACGTCAACAGAGATGCAGAAACTAGAGTTAAGGCAAGAGGGTTGGCAAAACAGATTAAAAATTACAAGTTTATATGTGGAGTCATTCTTTGGTATGATACTTTATTTGAAATAAATTCCGTCTCAAAGCTGTGGCAATCTGTTACTATAAATTTGTCAGATTGTGTAAGGATGTTATTACAAACCATACAAAAAATGAAAAATTATAGGCAATCTGGGTATGAACAACTGAGAATTGCTGCAAATGAAATTGCAGAAAATCTTGAATGCAGTACAGATTTTCCTGTCGAAACTGAAGTTAGATCCAGAAAGAAAAAGCGCCAATTTGATTATGAAAAAGCTGTCGATGAACCCTTAACAGAGGAGAAGAAATTTAAAATAAACTTCTTCTATTATATTCTGGATATTACCATTAACTCTCTGAATGAACGATTCACGCTTTTGGAATCCCATAGTAAAAATTTTGAGTTTTTATATGATATTTTGAAACTAAACGATATAGATGACAAAAGGCTAGAAAATTATTGTACCAGTCTCAAGACAATACTTTCGGTGGAAAACGAATCAGATATAAATTCAAATGAACTTCAAGAAGAACTACGTGATGTATCCCGGATGTTGAAATTTTCTATGAAACCTTTAGATGTTTTGAATTACTTGTGCCAAAATAACTTAATTACTTTGGATCCGAACACTGTTATAGCTTTGCGAATTTTATTAACACTCCCTGTCTCTGTAGCTAGTGGAGAAAGAAGTTTTTCAAAATTAAAACTAATAAAAGACTACTTAAGAAACTCAATAAGCCAAAGAAAACTTAAAAATCTATCATTAATTTCTATCGAATCTACATTGGCTGCTACTCTAGATTACACATCTTTAATTAACGAGTTTGCTAAAGTAAAAGTTCGAAGGGTAAAACTATAGTAAAGTAAATTTTTGTACCTAGTTGATATTTGATATTATTGTTAGAGGTAGTTTATATTTACTTATGTATTTTCAAAATAAAAAGAGTTTTCTTATATTTTGTACAGTTTTTTTTGTAAATCTCAATCGAAGGTTATTTCAAAGGGAAAATATTTCAAAAGCGGCTATTAAGGGCGGCATTTCGAAAACTCGCATCATACTAAGAAAATCTGCCGCACGGCCCTGCTTGCAAGACATAAGCATCATCTAGGGAGAAATTATTTGTAATATGCTTTCCATTAAGGATACTCTCTTGGCCAGTTCTGCATAATTTTAACCAATGGATGCGCAAAGCACATACGCAGTACCCTGAAAAAGTCAACGTTTGAGCGGGTATGAATCAAAATGAGTTTGTTATCAATGCAGGAAAATTTAAATTCAGAGTAAATCAAATATTACCCGAAATTATAATTAGAAGTCCTAACATTCAGTCGTCAGTGTCGGCACGGTTTCAGAGCTAGGTGGCGCCCCTGCACATTTTGGCATAAAGGTAAGGACATTTTTAAAAACTACTATTTTAAATCGGTGGATTGGCAGTCGTTAATAGAATGGCCACCCAGATCTCCCGACCTTACGCCAATGGATATTTCTTCTGGGGCCATTTTAAAAATAAAGTTTATATGATACAACCAGACAATATTGAATTACCACAGAATGTCAGCTCATAACTCCGCGATCATGCCTCAAAATCAATTGTCTAGCTGTTCAGGAAGTCCATTTCAATATTAAATTAAATAAGTTTCTTGTATCATTTTTGTATTTCATTGAAACAAATTTGATGAAATAATTTTTTTTATCAGAGTTGACGTTTTCTAAATATCGATAGGTTAGTTCAGGTTAGTTCAGGTTTGAACTAGACGTTTTGAGCACAGTATGTATGTAAATATAGCATAACAATCAACTGACAAAATATTTAAAAATAAACTTACTCTCTTGGTGTAGCATTGTAGAGTTCTATCCGAGGTTCCAACGATAATAAAATTATCGCCGGGTATTAAACCAATGTCCACAATATCTGATGTCAGCTGTACAATGGATTTTCCTTCTAGCCAACCTTTTCTGATAAGACAAATGTGACCTTCTCTTGTTGCAATAATTATTCTAAATTCAATATCATAAAGCCCAGTGCATTTTATAATAAAAGGAGTTGCTTTTATATTACATGTGTTGCCCTAAAAATAGTATATTTTTTAACGATATAATTATATTATTAATTGTCACTCATAAGGAAGGATATTGCAATACGAGCTGAAGTATAGAGTACCTAATTATTTATCCAAACAAGTTATAGCTATTAGCACCTACTAACAACAAGTACGTAATTTATTATAATTAGATTTCTGCAGTAACATCAGCTAGTTTTTTTTTCTTATTTGATTACAGGATTTATAATATGGCGTCCAGAAGCTTCATACTTCATACTCCTACAACCGTGTCTCTGTATTTTCAACATCCACCTTTCCGACAACCATGAGGGTCCATCGAACAACACTCGCGGAGTTGAAGTTGTTACAAGACCCAAAATTAACAACTTCCAAATTCACTTCTGCAATATCGGAGGACTGAACTCAAGCATTAATGCAGTTCATAAACATTGACGATCTACCAAACCTCATATATTTACACTAACCAAAACAAAGGTCAGATCATCGATAAGCACACTCGGCTATTTATGTAAATCCTGATGAATACGACTTCTATCACCGATTAAGACTCAACATTAGTCTTTATTGTTTGAGAATCGCCAAGTTTGTCTGCTGGCTTTACCGGCCGCCAAGAGATAACCCATTACAGATACTTATTATTCTCATTACTTGCTAATACCTACTATCGACTTATCGCAAACTTACCATCCCAATTCCGAAGTAGTCATCCTTGGCGACTTTAACGTTTATAATGTCAACTGGCTCAAATAATACTCAAATGCAAGCGACGAACAAGGTCGCGAAGCTGAATCCTTTGCCGTCAGCTCTGGCCTCACTCAAAATGTAGGCGAACCATCTCGGATTCCAGATCGAGATGATGTATTTGCTAGTTTTTTGGATCTTTTCCCAATTTCAAACGTCGACTTGTTCACAATGACAAGAACGTCTTAGCTAAGCGAAATCACCTAAAGGACCATTTTCAAACATTTTCTTGGCGGAACGCTTGCATCCATCTGTGATAGAGAAGTATCGGATGTTATTCTTACTAGCATGGAAGCCTTCATCATTTTTTTTCAAAAAATGCTCTTTGAACCGGTATTATATAATAGTAGTATTATATTCTCCCTCGCCCCGCAATTTCTTTTTGGCGATGCCCATGATTTGATTACGTATATCGTCGTTTATTTACAATCGCCATCTAATCAAGAATAAAACCGCGGCACTTCTGATGTTCATGCATGACAACATACAACTCAAAAAACTTAAAAGATGCACACGAACAAATAATTATTATTTTTGACAATTGATACTGATGTAACTAATATTGGTTTTTCATGGGGACGATTCACGAATCGGCACTAAGTTGAGAGAGAAGCTAAAAAATCGGATTTTTTTGTTTTTTCCAAGGATCATTAATGTAAAGTAAAAAGAGGGTGGGAGACAATGTAGAACTTTGAGGGACTCCGGCATCGTGTCTGAAAGAAATCCGTTCATCGTCATTCGTCTTTAAGAAAGCTTGACAGCCATGAACAAAATTGACCCGTCATACCTAGAGATGTGAGAGGAGAATATTCTCGAGAATATTCTCTGTAAGAAAATTCTCCCGAGAATATTCTCTAGAGAAGTTTTTCTACATAATCTACTCCGAAAAATTTTGCAATGATGTTTTAAATGTTGAGCTTCTCTAAATTTTTCTATAACTCTGACAACAGTGTTTTACGTATGCGTTTCTAGGGGAATCCGAGTATAACAGTAATTTAGGGAAATCCCCTCGAAGCGCGAACGTATACTCGTATACAGCTGTGTGAATTGTAAATGATGTGGTGGAGACTAGTTTCATTTTGGCGTTCCGTTCGACTCAGTTTAGACCGTCTATAAGTATAAAAACATGGAGCAAAATAAATTAAAGGGTATTACAAAACCAAAAAGTAACGTTTGGAAATATTTTAATGTTAAAATCTCGCAAAAAATGTACTGTAATGTAATGTAAAAATTTTATTTCTTTTTATTGCCATTTCTAGCGATTTTTTTACCATTCTCAGAAAATTCTCTAACTTGAGAATATTCTCAAGAATATTCTCGAGAATATTCTCCAAAAGATTATTACCGAGAATTTTACATCTCTAGTCATACCGTATACTCTCACTCTAGTTACACTGACAAAAATGGTTTACCAATGTCGTGGGTTGCAGAATTAGAGCCACTTTAATGCATGTTTCTATGTTGTTCAAACTGAGCCTACGAATTATCACAAATTATTTAAAAACGCTACAATAACTCAGCTTCTTTTGGTTCGCCTCAACACAGAAAGAGATTTTTTATCAACATTTTAAACATATTTGGGATTACCACAATCCCTCATTTTGTAGCCATTTTATGAGTTACCTGAACTCAGTTTTTGGATTGGGAAAACTTACTAATTGATTTTAAAGTGCCGTCTTAACCCGGACGTGCATTATTTTAACTCATTAATTACCATGTGTAAATTATTTTGAGTTGGAATAAGTCATGAAGAGTGCTCTAAAAACCCATGTCGAGGGTAAATCACCGATCTTTTATCTTTGTTCAGTTAGTTCTCCTCATACAGGTGCGTGAAAATGAGGATACTCAAACTTTAGAACAGATTAAATCTATAGTCGTTAAGTTAATCATCGTAAGCTGGAACAACTGAAAGGTCAAATTTTGAGCTTGAATCATGAATTAATCTATTGACGCATCACAATTCCCATATTGGTCTCTGGCGGCCTAAACGATGGATTGCTGCAGCCCACGTCGCATGTGTTCGTCAAACCCAGTAACGATTAGCAACGGTAGCCTTAGCTTACCAAGAATTTAAGTCGGGTCCAGTGCATAAAATAACCTATCTTCAGGGCTATTATAACTTATAAACAGTGATTTGATGTAGTTTCTTCGATTTAGTTGCCGTAATTCAGAGGTCTGAGCTGTCCACTATTAGCAACACGCGTCGATCTAGGACAACTCATATTTGAGTTATATCAACTCGATATATCACTCTGTAGGAGCCCCTTATGCCATACTCGATAAAAGGCCTTAAAAATGTAAAATACTACCGCCCATGATGTTCTATTGCGTTGTTCCCAACTTATGCAACATAAGCAAGAAGGTCTGTTAACTTATAAAATTTATACTGGCGGTCACTGATAATATTGAAGCCTTCCTCGTACTTTAATAATTTTTGGTTGACAACCTTCCCTATTACTTTTGTAATTGTCAACTACACGCTCACTTTTACAAGCTTAAACCACTTTGTATTGAGATACTAAACTACTGGGTTAGTCAATGTCAAGTGTATATGAATAAACTTCAGCACTTCTTGTCGTGTATAAAAACTTCAAGAAGTGCCGGAAACGACGCCTGCAGCTGTATAGCCTGGGTCAGACCCTACGTACTAACTTGATATCATTTCGGCACGACTCTCTCCGCTGCCCTGAAGACACGCTGGACTACCTTAACCGAAGATGTCTGCATTCTATGGGTCCAGCGTGAATACCAATCTTCTTCAGGTGTTTTCTCAAGGGACAGTAGGTGGCCAGTGACCTATTAGTAAGCCTGTGACTTGTGCTATCTAAGTGCGTGTTAGACGCAGCATATTAGTTGTTAATTTCTTTAAGGGTTTCCTATTACAGCCCTTGCGTGGCCAGATATAGTGGTCCACCGTTTCACATGTTGTAAAGATCATCTGTTTTATTGCTGATTTCATACCAGTTTGGACGCGCCTAGGGCGGGTTCAGGACCTCTGAGGTTCTGAGCAGCTCCAGTCCAGGCTAGTCTGCCTGCCTGCTTTGTTGTTTCCTGCTATCCCTGAGTGGCCAGGAACCCATGAGTTCGATTTTAGTGTTTCTTGACGATAGCTCTTTCTTTTCGTGATCTTAGTTATGAATTGATGATAGTTTAGAGCCTATAGGGCAGCTTGTCTGTCTGACAGAATATATATGTATTGGTTGTGGTAGTCCCGTTCAATATTCCGTTGGATACAAGCTTGTATTGCATGAATTTCGGCCTGGTATACTGTGGCGTGCATTCCTGAGGGGATACTGACGGTTCTTCTTGGTATTTCCCCAAATATTCCAGCACCAACTCCGTCTGTCGTTTTAAACCCATCAGTGTACCATACTAGGCCCTCGGACAGTTGGGGAGGCGTTCTATTTTTCCAAAGATCAGGGTCGCAGATGATGCTGAATGGTTTTTTGAAATTATACGTCGTTTTCGTGTGGTCTGTACGCATTGCCAAGAGATCGTCGTTGATAATGTCCCCTGCTCTTGTGTGACCTAGTTTCATAGCGAGCTGTTTCCATTCCTCAGTGGTTTTCATCCGAAAGGCGCTGTTGCAGGCCACTATTTTAATGTGTATGTCTAGTGGTGTGAGTTCTAGTATAATTTTGGTTGGCTTTTCATTGCTCCGGTAATGCATAGGCATGCCTTTGTGAGCTGTTTAATCTGGTGACTGTGGTGATTTGGTGCGTTCTCGTCCACCATACCACAGCGCCATATGTTATTAAGGGTCTGATGACTGCGACGTATAGCCAGAGTACCATCTTCCGTCTCAGACACCAGGTTTTCCCGAACAAGCTTCTGCATCTCATGAAGCACATTTTGGCTTTGCTTAAGATTTGATTGATTTGTGCGTTCCAGGTTAGTTTGGCATCTAGGGTTAGTCCCAGATATTTTACCTCACTTGCTGTTTTAATCTATTCTCCAAAGCTTCTGAAGTTGTGGAAGTTTCTTATTGTTCTTCGTTTGGTGAACGGTAGTATTGCAGTTTTTGCAGCGTTGATTATGAGACTGACTTCCTCACACCAGCGCTGTACGCTATTCGGGGCTCTTTGTATGCGCTCTGTTATAATGGTCGAGTGGGTTCCTTGTATGGGTATTACCATACCGTCTGCATATCATTGGGCGTAGTAGCCTTCTCGATTGAGACGTGTTAGTAACTAGTTTACCACTAGGTTCCATAAGAGAGGTAACAGAACGCCGCCTTGAGTCACGTCCGCTCTATGGAGTCTTCATGTAAGTTGGCTCTGACCTGCCGATACTGTAGCATGTTGTGGATCCACCTACGGGTGGTACCATCGATACCATGTCTCTCGGCAGCTGCTGTCATAGCAGCGTAGGAGGCATTGTCAAGTGCCCCCTGTATGTCAATGATTGCACATAGGGCTATTTCCTTGTGTATTAGCGACGTCTCGACCCTCTCTTCTTTACGGTTCATGTTAAAACACTTGATAGTTAAAAGTTAATATTCAGAGCAATTTAAACTTACATAACAAGTAAGTAGTAGAAGTAGCTTCATCTCTCTTTTCTATTCGCACCGTAGAGTGGATTGCGGCTCCAGTCGGCTGGCTCTCAAACCCTTTGGAAGGTTGATGACTTGAAAGCGTGCCCTTTTTCAGTACTGCTTTATCATGCTTAATCAATTTGACTTTATCAGAAATAATATAAAATTATTTTACTTCTTTTAAACGATTTAATTTTCTCATCAAACTGGGATCTTGATCACTTGCATCCTATGAAACAAATTTGTATACGATCAGATCAGTCAGGTAACACCTCCTGGTTTAATGATGATTTAAGGGAAATGAGGGAGCATCTACAGTTTTTGGGAGAAATAAGTAGGCAGTATAATCAGCCTGAAAATGTACGAGAGTATAAAGAATTTAAGAAAACCTATAAAAGGGCAATAAAAGATGCAAGGGTGAGTGCAAATGATAGGGCCATGAATTCTGCAAGGAATCCAACAAAAACGATGTGAAACATTATTAACAAACATCGTAAATCATGCAGTAAGGATCAAACTTCCCCCAAAATATCGGCTGATAGTTTTCAGAATTTTTTTACCAACATAGCCACTAACTTGATAAAGGATATACCTAATAATCGAACTAATCCTTTACGAAATTTCGAAAACATTGTTCCACCTGCTGATTACTTTTCAATCACTGATGTTACCTATAATGAAATAAGAGAATCAAATCAAAAATAAAACTAGTCGTGACATTTTTGGTCTCAGTGTAAATCTTGTAAAGTCTATAAAGAATCTCATAATAATCCCACTAACAAAACTCGTTAATCTATGCTTTGGAGAAAATACTTTTCCAGATGTCTTAAAAAAAGCCATGGTCATACCAATCTTTAAAAAGGGTGATAAAAATAATGTATCCAACTACAGATCAATCAGCCTTCTGCCGATAATATCCAAGGTAGTGGAGAAGTGTGTGGCTGTGAGATTGGTGGATTATTTTGAGAATAATGGTTGTTTTGCACAATGCCAATTTGGCTTTTGCAGAGAAAGGAGTACAGTTCTGGGAATACTTGATCTGGTTGACCGAGTAATGGAGTCCTTTGAGGCACTAATGTATGATGCGGTGCTTTTCTGTGACCTGAGCAAAGCGTTCGACTCTGTGACCCATGACCTTCTCTTGCAGAAACTAAAATTCTATAATTTGACAGCAAACAACATTTCACTTTTGAAATCCTATTTGGAAAACAGGGTTCAGGTTGTGGCGGCGGGTGGGGCGGAGTCTGCGGAAAGTGTAATTAACATTGGGGTACCCCAGGGTTTAGTTCTGGGACCTATTATTTTTCTGATATACATCAATGACTTGCCTTTGATAATACAAAGGCACACTACACATTCTTTGCGGATGACACTACACTCTCTGTCTCGGCAGGTTCCCTGGATGAAGCGGGGAGGGGCTGTGGGATGCAGAGTTGAGCGCTGCTCAGTGGTTTGGTGCAAGCAAGCTGCTTCTGAACCAGGACAAAACAAACAAAGTAATCTTTTCGCTGCGAGATTTGGGGGACGCGACTGAAAACGAGACACATGTAAAATTCTTGGGTGTCCTTGTAGATCCCGAACTAAAATGGAACATCCACATAGATCAAGTGGCGAAAAGGCTCGGAAGCGGCTTGTTTGCGCTTCGACGCCTGACTGAGTGTGTTTCTGGAACGGTTTTAAGGGCGGCCTATTTTGCTCTATTTTATTCCACCTTGTCCTATGCTCTGCTGATCTGGGGACATGCGGCTCAGGCTGGTCGTGTTTTTGGATTGCAGAGGAAGGCTGTGCGGGTTGTGGCGGGACTAGGATTTACGGAGGATTGCAGGCAAACCTTCGTGAGCCTAGCGATTCTGACTCTTCCGTCCCAATACATCTTGGACAGCCTGATGCACATTAAAAAAAAATATTGGGAACTACAGAGTGCACGGTGAAGTCCACAGCCATGAAACTAGGGGAAGTAATAACTTAGTTCCGGCATATTGCCGATTGAAAAGGTGTCAAACTGGCTCTAGGTATTGGGGCATAAAATTTTTTAATTGTTTACCTGGGAACATAAGGGTACTAACCGAAGTTCAATTCAGAAACACAGTTAAAGAAATTTTGTTGCAAAGACCTTTTTATTCATTTGATGAATTTTTAAATTGTGATTTTGTTAAGTGACAATGTTAAATTTTTTGTTAAGTGTCATTGTGTAATCTCTTTGTTTTTTTTTTACATAATGTTGATTTCCCTTTTTGACGTGTGTAAGTACTGATGGTATATTTACATTAAACAAATATTTTGATTTTGATTTTAATTTTGATTTTGCAGAAGTTGCTATTTTATTTGAAAAACTAAAGTATTTTAAATAATTTAACGGACAAGGGTCCGACAACAAATCTATGAACTTGTAGAAACTAAAGGCCAGGTTATGCAAAGCAGTGTCAGATGATTTCCCTGGTTGATATGAATGTTGATGTTCGTGTAGGGGTTTCTAATACGTGCATGCTTTTCATGGGTCGGTCCGAGGCCAGCGTCTACTCTAGGTGCATGATTAACTTTACTTTGAGCCCATCCTGGCGTCGTGACACCAAACATTGAGAAACTATGAGCTAGATTATCTAAATAACTTAAACTAACCTGATATAATATCGTAAAGTTCTGTGGATCCAAAATGTAAATATTTCCAAATTCAGTTCCAATAATTGGACATGAAATACCAAATTTATCGTGGGACATTTTTTCCATAGCTGACATGCATGTTATTGTATTCTCCTTCGTTGGTAAAGAATTCATATAATTTTTTACATACTCTTCCATTTTTATAGCAGAAGTAATGTTAAGAATATGTTGGGACCTACAATAATTACATCTTGGATATTAGTTAAGGCGGATAAAAGCATGTTATAAAATTTTCCGATACTGATACTTAGCGTATCCCCGGATGGGGTACCAAACTCGACACTCTACAGTCTACAGGGTTTACCAAATAACCGAACCAATAAGAAGTATCTCGAGAACTGAATATGATTTCCTTTTGAAATTTCGGCAGTGAGTTGTACGAAATGGCTTGTTACATTTCTCAAGATCTATTGGATAATGCGGTGTTGCCGGATCAAACCGAAAGTGACAAGAACTTCGAAATTTTAAATTAATTACCCTCTATATTATTTTATTTTTAGAATCACTATTACTTGCTTAACAACTTTCTTTTTTATTTTCCTAGACCTATCTGTTACCATTTTCGAGATATTAATTAATTTTCTTTTTTTTTCCGAATAACATGATCTAAAACAAACTTGAGTGTAGATATTTTTGAAGTATGATAAAGCCTCAAATCTTAGTTGCAATATATAGGGTGGTCTAAAAAGACAAGTATTTTGGTTAGGTACTTTAAAAAGTTTCAATAATATACCTACATCAGGTCAAGTCTTTATTTGAAAAAGTTTTTTTGAACAAATAATTCCCGTTCGAATTGGCCTTCGAGATAACCCGACCTTAATCTATTAAATTTTTCCCTCTACGGTACATTTAAAAAAAAAATAGTAATCAGTAAAAGAGTTGTTAAATCTTAGACTCGCGTATCTCTATCTGTAGTATGTCAGAGTTTAAAAATATGAGCATTTGTTGAAACTATGCTTTTCGAAAGGAAAATGAACATTAATTAATACCTGGAAAACGCTGACGACAAATCGGCATAGAAAAATAATGAGCAAAGTTGTTAAGAAACTAATAGAGACTCCAATGTATTAACACAAAAACAATAAGCTTTCGTGTAAGCCGTGTTTCATAAATCGAGAAACCGCGATAGACTCCATGGAGAGTAAACTAGATATTTCGTCGGTTTAATTATAATTAAAAAGGCGCGTGATAGGGCTGTTAGCCCAGCGGACCCGAAACCCAGCGCTGCAGTCCGATGACCATCTCGAGACTAGTTTACGCGTATATGAATAAAAAGATTAGTACGCCCGGCAAATCAGAAGGCAACATTTTATGTATGAGGCTTTATATTGCGCTGGTCAAGGAGACATGCAGGGTCGAATTTGGTTTGAAAATTTGAAATAAATAGGTATAATGAATTTCGATTGGCATAGATTAAATTAAACTTAATAAAAAATTTGTTTTCTTATGCTACGATGTTTTGATGTGTATGGCAAGCGGTGCTTCCATCGCTTTCATGGACCGCACGCCCCTGCCAGGCATCGTTTATTTTAAAGAATCAATGTAAAAAATCAGTAATGTGTAATTTTACCGTGAGCTTAGAGTTGCATATGGCACTTTTTTCAATTCTGCCACTAATGTATTTACATTGACATCTTTTTTCTCAATGATTGTTGTCCATATATCAACTTCAGCTTGTGTTAGGGGGCATAATGGCACTCGAAATTTATAGAATGGCTTTAAATTTTTGTATAAAAATAGTTCTGACCCAGAGCCAATTGCAATAACTAAAACACAAAATAGGTTTAAAGAAGTTTGCCTCTTTTCTTTCCGTCAGCCTTAGTCCTTAGACGCGTTTCGCCGTATTACGGCTCATCGGCAAGGTTATAGAGTCTTACGAAAGGGACCTCACAGTGCATCTCAACACAAAATGTAAAGGTACGTATCTTGATTATACAGACTGTCTACGGATAGGGTTTACAATAGCACAAATGGATAAAAAATTTCATTTTTCGGGAAAAAGTCATTCTTGATAAAAAGTTTTGCTTGTAAAAATACATTCACGAAGAGAAAATTTTGATTTTTTATACAGGGTTCGAAAAAACTTCAAAAACATGATTTTTCTCCAAGAGTAAACTACCTTTATTTTTCATTTTTGCCAATTAGAAAACTTATTTAGAATAACGTTTGTAATTTAAATCCGAGATTTAAAATAAATCTTCGATTTTTTTGGTTTTTTCAATTTTTAGAGGTAAATGAAAATTTTGCTGCTCAATAAAAATATTAATATAAAATTTTATTAAACTCTATTTTCATAATGGGTGGTGTGTATCTTATTTTAAAATTTTAAATGCATTCCTATACCATCTTTTGTAAAAACAAGGAATTTTTTTACCTTTTTATTACTTTGCTTTACGTATGGGGCAAATTTAAAGTTGTCAAATAGAATTTGATGTGTTTTGAAAATGTTGACCTTAGAACAAAGGGTTTATTTAGTTCAATGTTACGGTGCGAGCGAATGTTCTTACAACTTTGTGATAGAGAAATTTAATTAAAGATATCCTAAAGTTTACGTCTCAAAAATGGGACTTCATAAATTATTAAGAAAATTTCAGCAAACTGGTTCAGTTTCCAATTAAAAAAAAAAATGACGCAGCTTCCCTAATCGTATTGCAGTCTGTTGCTGACAATCTTACCCTTTCATTAAGAAACCGAGCTCAAGAACTTGATGTAGTAAAAAAATGTCACATTCGGAATATTTTAAAGGCAAGCAAAATATTCCCATTTAAGCCAACTTTTAATCAAACGTTGGAAGAAGGAGACGAAGCCAAACGTTTGGATTTTTGTCTTTGGGTCGGAGACAAAATTGTAAGTGGAAATAGTAATTTTCATAAATTTATCTTGTTCTCCGATGAATCGATTTTTAACAAACGGGAAAGTGTCTTCTACGCATATTAGATACTGGAGCAAAAATTATCCCCGTTTAGAATTCCTGCTAGAAGACAATATTACAAAAAAGTAAATGTCTGGTGTGCGATTTCACATTATATCATTATTGGCCCATACTTTTTTGAAAACACGTGTAACCGTAGGAGTTACCTTGAAATGTTGGAAACATTATTTTCTGACAACCTAGAAGAATTGCCTCTCCAATTTAGGAACGAAATGTACTTTCAACAAGATGGATGCCCTGCGCATTTCGCAATTGAAGTGAGGGAATGGCTTGATAATACATTCGGCCACAGATGGATTGGTCGGTATGGTCCGGTTCTATTTTAGACGCCTATCTTTGGGGCCGCCTCAAAAAATTAGTGTATTCGAAGAAGTTTTGACCACATTCGTTTACAGCTGGAAAATGTGTTGTATATGGAGGGGGGTGTTTGAATTGCAAATTATAAAATTATTATTTGTTGTTATTTTATTTTAAGACTTTGTTGTGATATTTCCGGGGTCATTTCACTTGTAAAATTCAAAATACATATTTCTGGTAACACCACAAATCAGTTTTTGAAATTTTTTGATTCCCCTCTGTAAGATATAAAGTCATTGATAATGTATGTATTTCGACCGCTAATGCTATCCAAAAAAAATTTTCATTTACCTCTAAAAATTGAAAAAACTAAAAAAATAAAGATTTATTTTAAATCTCGGATTTAAATTACAAACCTTATTCTAAATAAGTTTTCTAATTGGCATTTAGGTCAAAAGTGAAAAATAAAGGTAGTTTACTCTTGGAGAAAAATCATGTTTTTAAAGTTTTTCCAAACCCTGTATAAAAAATCAAAATTTTCTTTTTGTCAATTGCATTTTTTTTACAAGCAAAACTTTTTATCAAGAATGACTTTTTCCCGAAAAATGAAATTTTTCATCCATTTGTGCTATTGTAAACCCTATCCGTGGACAGTCTGTAGATATGATAGATTGCTCCATTTGCGTGTAACTTGGACCGACAAAACACATTTTACCAACTGCTGGGTGTTTAATAGACGCACAATCATCATATTTAGGCTACAGAAAACCCTCACCAATTGGCTCAATGAAGACTGCAAACCCGATTTGACTTTAATGTATGGTGTGGTATGTATGGTAAGTAATGTCACCTAGCTTGCCAAATACATACATACAATCAACTTTACTTTCCTTTTTGCTTTTTAGACAATCGACTTATCTGATCATTATATTATAATCACACATAAAGTAATTCCAAACGGCTGACCAGTTAATTGGCCTGCTAGATCCCCCGATATAACCCCTCCAGATATTTATTTATGGGGGTATGTAAAAATGTCTATGAGTTTGAAATCCCTGTCACTGTATAAGAATTAGAAGAGAGAGTGAGGTATGTGTTTACCAGCATAAATGGCTACACTCTTCGGTCAGCAATACTGTCTTGAAAAAGTATCAAAAATGTTGTAATAAAAACGGCCAACATTTCGAATAAGTATAGTAAGTTACATATTTTTTCTTACGATTTTCTGAACAATAAGTATTATTCATATTGCCTTTTTAGTTTTTTAACTTTTTATTTTAATATTTGAAATGTTAATATAAAATTCTCAACCATAAGAAAAAATAAATATTATAATACATTATGTGACAATTTAAACAAATTTAAAATCTAATTAACCCTCCCTAAGGCGTTGTTGTCATGTTTGACGTGTTGCGAAAATTAATTTTCTTGCTTTTTCAAGTCGATTGTATTTATTTACCAATAAGTGATACATCGTTGTAAAGTTGACATCACCTTTGAAGTACAAAATATAATGTGGCTTTTAATTAATAAAATCGGTTCTTAGCAAAAAACATGGACAGTTTTGTATCTTCCATGATAAATTTGAAGTATCAAAAAATGGAACCCTTTGTAAGTAGGTTAGAGAAGCAAGAATCTCGAAAAAATCACACTTACACTGTTAAATATTTTTGTAAAATAACTATTGTTTTACAATACTACCTAAACATGACATATTGGAAAGATACAATTTACACATCCTTGAAAATCGTAGATCTGTAGCATATCTGTTGTTTTCACATAAAATAATTAAAAGTCTGTGCGTTTTAAGAAGTCCGCTAAGCCATAAAACCTCTTGAGCATTATGTCGGTGGCTCTCAAACAATAAATTATATTGAAGGTAATTTTGGATGTTGATGAATTACATTTTCTAAATGAAATAATTTAAAGTAAATAAAAAATTAGTTTAGGTAAAGAAAAATAATAATTTTTTAGCTTTTGTAGTATTCAGACAAATTAGTTTTACGAATTCTTTTTTATAAAGTTTTGGTTCTAAAAAGAACCGATTTTGTAGTCTTGCGACAGAACGTACCTACTTGTAGATAGGTACTACTAAAAGTAGTCTTCCTCTGCATTTGAAATTTCACCCATGCTTTCAGACTCATCAGAATCAACATCATCGTCATCATCATTATCATTCGTAATAATTAACGGTCTTACTTCGTCTATAACCTGTTCTGTCTCATAAGATTCAAAAATAATTTTTTCTGTGTGTTCAATGCATTTCCGCCATTCTTCTTTCCCCGCTTGGCTAAGCGCCTCCTCCCATAACTTTATAACGCTAGGCTTACCGATATTTTTACAGGCATGTTTGTCATAATAGTTCTTGCTAATACCCCATACCAATTCAAATAAGGTAGAACATACCATCCCGCACTTCAGCAAATTTTAATTATTTCTTGGAAAATAGTAATTATTATGAAGATTTAATTATAATAATCCCAAAATAATGTCATTATCGGAAAAGTATATACCTGACAAAATCTTTAACATATTTAACCATCCCGCATTTGAGCAAATTTTAATTGGTTCTTGGAAAATAGCGATTATTATATAGATTTAACTATAATAATAGCAAAATAATTTAATTATCTATTTAATTATTATTTATGCTCAACGAGTAATTCTAAGATAATTTTGTTTTGAAACCTCTGATTTCGCCTAGTAATAGAATACAGTAAACCAGTGGGATGTTCGGTGTGATCAAGTATAGCGAAGGTGCGAAGATATTGTAACTTAACCGACTTACTGTTTTAAAAGCGATAACATCCCTTGCTGATTTAATCCGATATCGGACTTCTTAAAACGCACAGACTTTAATAATACAATTAATGACCAAAACCTATTAGCATTAATAAGTTTTCATGTCCCGAAATATCAAACCAGACATCCTGTAACCATGTATGTAGATACTACACGAACTAACTACTATCTTAACTCTTCTATCATAACTATGTGTAAGCTGTAGAATAATATAAGTGATCAGTATGACATTTTTGATATAGATCTATCCACATTTAGGAAACAAGTTCAGGATACATTGTAATGTAATTTACCTTTGCACTTTATGCATTTGTGATAGTTTTAGTATTTAATTAAGTTTTAACCAACCTACTCTTTAATTGGATGCATTCCTGTAGAGTTTGTACGTAAATAAATAAATAAATAAATACTAAATATGAGCAAAATTACAAATCAACGTGTGTTAATACAAAATAAAATACGATTCGAGTAATATTCCAAGACATGTGAAGAAACCTACTCTAATAAATTGTAATTTTAGAATCCTTATGTAGTAACCCTACGCGTATTGTAATTTTTCCAAACCGTTGGTGAATTTCCAATGAAAAGGTTGTAAATTTACAAAAACTGTTTGATATTTGACTTACAATACCTTTTTTGTGAAATTACGAAAAGGTGTTAGAACTCAAATTACTATAAAATCATTAAAAGTTTACAAATATTTTTATCATTTTTATAACGCAAATATGAAAATTGCACGATGCATTGTAATTTTACCAAAAATTTTTATTTCTCTTACACGTATTGTAATTTTTTTTAAACTGTTGATTAATTTTCAACAAGAAGGTTTTAAAATTTACAAAAACGATTTGTAATTTGATTTACTATACTTTTTTTGTAAAACTACTGTTGGGGAACAGCCCTAAAAGTTGAAATGAGTTGTCCAAAGATGGACTGTTTAGTTTAGTTGCAACATAGTAGGCGTAACATGTCAAATTTACGATTTCGTTCATGACATGGTAGGTATAAGAAATGATGTATTTTGGAGCGGCGCCAGGAAAGCGGCTGGAGACCACTGTCACGCTCCAATTTTGTTCGCTGTAAAATGCGCCCACTGGATTGGCGGAAGCTTGGCGTCGCGGTCGGCCAAAAAAGATGAATGAATCGTGTCATAGGGTATGCGTGCAGCGGCTCCAGCCGCTGATTTGGGCGCTAATTAAGACTTAAGAGTTACTGTTGATTGAGCAAGAAAGCTAGCAACACGTCCCGTCAAGAAGGAATAACCAAAGTTGGTTGTTGGCGGTCATTTTACTGTTTGTGCCAAGTGGTAAATCTGTAGAAATGTTAGTGTACTAATTTCTATGTAAAAAGTGGAAGTTTCACCCTAAGTAAGGGTACTAAGTGTGCATATCTCTGTGCAAAAAGTTATAATGTGTTAATTCGCCAGTATATAAAATAGAGTTATTTTGCTTTACCACGAGTTTAATTTCCAATCGCAACAAAAACGACCAGTGAGTCACACGCCTGTGGAAATATACCACAAAATTGATTGAACGTAAGAGGAAGTAAAGCCCTGCGTTTCAACAACTACGAAAAAATGTTGATACTCAAATTACTATGACATCATTAAAAGTTTACAAATATGTTTATTATTTTTATAAGGCACATTTGAAAATTGCATGATGCATTGTAATTGTACCAACATTTTTTATTTCTTCTAAACGTATTGTAATTTTACTAAAGAAATCGCTGATAAATGCTTAGTAAGAATGCTACGAATATGTTGTAGTTTTTTTTATATAAGACCTATACGAAAAGAGCTTATTACATAACCCATTATAGCCTGTTTGCGTTATGTAATATACTATATTATCGTACTGAGTGATGTAATATGTAATGAACTCATTACATCACTCAGTGATGTGACGAACTTATTACATTACTCATTTATAATCAAACTATGATTTTTTTTTGTTCCGTCAGTCACTGTCACTTTTTGTGTAATGTCACTGCATAAATATGAAAACCATTTTGAATACATAAAAAATCATAAAAAACCAAAATTCTGGGTCTTATATGAAATATTGTATATCACACGTACGGTAAGACTCATTACAGCACTCGTGTGGTTACTACGAGTCGGTCTACGACCTCGTCGTAGCAATATTCCCCACTCGTTACTGTAATGAAGCTCATACCGTACTAGTAATATAAATAACTATACACTTAGTTGAAATGAATTGTATAGTAAATTTACAAAACATCTTACTGAAATTACCAACCATTTTCAACAGAATCTGTTTGTTAATTTACAATATTTGTATTGTAATTATGCTAAGCGAATTTCCGATAGTTGTTTAGTAAATTTTAACAAATATTTTGTAATTTTTCTAAATTGAGTTGGGATAAATCATGTAGTAAATTTACAAAACTAAATTTCATTATTACTCTATTGTTGTGCGTAAAAACCAAGATTTTTTTTGTAAAATTACTACTGAAATTTTTAACAGTGGTGTATAAAAAGATTAGTAGCCCTCATGGATATTACATTACCAGGTATGCGGGGCTCCAGTTGATCCGCATAAAAACTTATCACAGAATTTGGAATATTTTGCAAGGCTTGATCAGATGTTAGCAGTGTCCCTTTATAAACCTTTAGTCTACATTTCGTATCCGTGTCGAATTTCAAATCTGTAATAACCAAGTGATAATCTCCGTTTCCTACTACATCGGCTAAAACAGCATTCCGAGGCAAAGTTGTTAATCCTGCACTGCGATCCGTGTGAGCCTCCAGCCATCTGGATACATTTAGGTCTCTGTAAAAGTAAAAACAGTGGAGGAGATCAGGGTGGTGCCTTGTCGAAGGATTACAGGGTTCCCGCGAAACCATAGTAGATACAAAAATACGCACTTTAGATCGCGATTTAAACTGCAATTTCTATGACGCAAATCGATCATGAATAATGACAATACACTGTGGGGCCCAATTAACTTGCACCGTTTTTTGGTAGATTATAACTTTTATATGTATGAATCGATTTTCATAATTTTTGGATATGCTTAGGAGCTATGATTTCTTAAGTGCTTGATGCATTAATAACTTAATTGGTCTGAGAATATGTGGTAGGTTTTTGTAAAGACGTTTTACAGACATCCTGTATATATATATCTAGTGATTTCTTTACGTTAATATTGACAAATTTTAGTGGTTAAAAAATCTCGTCGCTTTCTCACTTTAGTATCGCGTATTCTAGGTTTCTCGGAGACAGATCGAAGTTTAATAATCGTATCTGTTTGAAACTGTCTTAATATGTTTAAACGAAAAATGAAAATTTTCGCCAAATTTTGAATGGAAGCTTTCGCAAGCACTCGTTATTCTCTGTATGCTGTCATTTCAGCCCACATTTCTGGAGGAAACCTTGGATCTTCGCCAATATAAGAATCTACCAAGTAACCAGCGAATACGCTAACAAATTCAGCGTTCGGCATATCTTCCATCAAATCAAATGAGAAGCAATCTCCTACTTTTCTTGATTCAAGAAAAGTAATCCGAAAATATATCGTAACCATTTCCCTATTACACTACTTTCCTATTCTTTTTTTATTCCTTAGTTAAACCAATGCTTTGCCGTTTTCTAAACCTGGCTTGTCCCAAGTGAAATCGTCATCCAATTATTTTTGATTCACTTCACGTTACAATTACTGCGCTATGCATAGCTTCTTCAAAGTCTGCTGTCACTAGTTTAGGCTTAAAATTAATTTAATTTCACCTTTTCCTGAGAAGAGCAAACAGATATTCAAACGTGCATTCTTTTTTGTCTGGAAGCAAGCAAGACGCTATAGAAATGTAATAATCATTTTACTCTATATAAATTGTGAATAATTGCAGAAAATATTTAATACAGTAGGAAAACGTGCCATCCAACTATATTTTATCTGCGTTGCATAATGCACTTTGTAGCACAATAAAGCCGTACCACAGTGCCTATACGGCAGTAGTACCGAAGCGCGCCGCTACTACCCTCTCAAAGCGCCACCAGTATTCTGCCAAGCAGCCCTTCTACGCGCCCTTCCATCCAACGCATCTCAAGCGAGCCCCGGACTGTATAAAAGACGCCAGCCGCCCTAAGACCAGCAGAGTTCGCCGCCGACTCTCGACCAGCCCTTCTTGCTCTGCTTGACTGCTTCCTTAGGGGACTTTCGCCTGTGGACAAGATTGACGACCGAGAATCTACGGAGTACCAGTGCTTCCGATCGGAACGCTGACGCCGCGCCCTTATTGTCATTCACTATACTGTATATCGGACATTGTAAATAAATACTGTTGTACGTTGATCGCCTTATTCTTCGTGCTGAAAATAACATCATCAAACCCACCTTAAAGTGGCAGCCCACCGTGTGAGCCCGAAGTAAGTGCGAAAACCAACGTGTGAGCCCGAAGTAAGTGCGAAAACCAACGTGTGAGCCCGAAGTAAGTGCGGAAATTAACCACACGGAATATACATTTTTGTCGCGAGTGTTACGATAGAAATTGGACTTATCGCAGTGTGCCGCTTTGTAAACTCATATCCGTTAGTGTCGAGAAAACAACATTTTTCTCAAATTCTTTGGTCCAAGTAGTAATAGTGCGTAAACATACCGCGGACAAGGAGCCAAACCCGTGCCATGGAGCTATCAGCCAACGACCTGGAAGCCATTCTAAGAAGAATGCAGCCACCCACTCCAGTGAAACACTTCACGCAATGCACCGCCCGTTTTGCCGGAACACGATCCTTGGAAGCTGTAGACGACTTCGTTACAAGCGCCGACTTCTTTAAGGAAAGTGAAGGCATAACCGACGCCAACGCCCTGGCTGGACTAACATTACTATTGGAAGGACCAGCACATACATGGTGGTCAGGGGTAAAAGCCGCAGCCAGGACATGGAATGATGCGAAACAAATGATTCGAGATGAGTTTGCACCCACATTACCAGCTTATCAGATTTACCAGGAGATATTCAGATCACCGCAGGACAACCGCACGCCTACTGGAACATTCATCGCAGGAAAACGAGCCTTGTTTGCCCAACTTCCGACGCCACCAGATGAAAATGCCCAACTCGACATGCTGTATGGACTACTACGCCCCTACATCAAGGACCGAATAAACCGCGAGTCCGTCGCGACACTGGCTCAACTACTGGCCAAATGTCGAATTATAGAAGCAAGCACACCAGAAGAAAAGGAGAACACCCACAGGGGGCCGTCGCCTAACAGAAAACCTAGGAACCGATGCACCCACTGCCGTGCACCCGGACATGACGCCACCGTCTGTCGTAAACGACTAGCAAGTTTAGGGAACAGTGGAGCAACCCGTGGTACGACCGTTGAGCCAACGGGCGCTAATACCCTACGATGCTATGGATGCCAGAAGCCTGGAGTTATTCGTAGGAACTGTCAAAACTGTAGCACTAAACACTCTCCACCTATTCCGGAAACGGGATTTTGCGCAGTCAGCACGCAGGATCGAGCCCGACCCGCTGTAAAAATCACCGTTGCCGGCATCACCGGGACCGCCTACCTGGATACAGGAGCCCGAACCAGTATAGCCAGCCCGGACTTACACGCAGTACTAAAAAAGAATGGCCACACTTTCTGTTACCAAAAGATGTATGTCACTTTCGCAGATGGCCGCCGGCAACTTCAAAATGTCCAAGTAACCACCGTGCCGGTACAACTGCAGGAAAGGATCGTGGGAGCGACGTTTGTTATCCTGCCAGATACACCAGACGCCAAAACGCTCCTAGGTATCGACTTTATCCAGGATGCCGGCCTCGTTCTTGACTTCTTCCACAGACGATGGTTCTTTGCAGAAGCTCCAACACGAAAGCATGCCTTTATCATTAAGGACTCATTCCCTGCAGCCCAGGAAACGGATGCCTACCCCCGTAAGGAGATGGCCGCTTTCTACCAAATACCGAAGCTCCTATCACCACTATCACCAGCTCCAACCCAGAGGCATGCATTTGATATCAGGGACTCGCTCCCAGTATCCCATGACGCGGACGTCTACCCCTGTGAAGAGATGTCCGCTTTCTACCAAATACCAAACGTCCTATCGCCATTGGAGGAATCCCCAGTACGTCCTATGGAGTGCGACCACATCTCCGGACTAATCGCGGGATATGGCCCTGACCTCTCGACTGGAAATCCTAACAGACATGAATCGTTTATAGGACCCGAAATTTCAGGACCTCCATCCATACCGAACCCTTTCTCTCGCCAGGACTACGTCATGCATGATGCAGCAGGACAAGTGGAAGAGATGTGGGCCGAACTAGATGAACTACCACCCCTCTACCCGGAAGTAACCTTCGCCATCATAGACCTACAACTGCGTCCCAACGATGAAGCAACCACACTGACGGCGCCTGAGCGAGAAGAATTTAACAACTTATTGGAAGCCCACAGTAAGCTGTTCCAAGATAGTGGCCCGCCGACACCTTACGCTGAGCACCGTATCGACACCGGCAACCACGCACCCATTAGTAGCCCCCCATACCGATTGACGCCGACCCGACGGGATGCCCTGGCCAAGGAAGTAAGTGCACTACTGGCAGACGGCATCATCGAAGAATGTGAAAGTGCATGGGCGGCTCCAGTGGTACTCGTGCCCAAGCAAGGTGGGGGCATTCGCTTATGCATAGACTACAGGAAGCTGAACGCTATTACCGTTCCTGATGCATATCCACTCCCCAGGCTAGATGACTTACTCCAGCTAACTGGAGGAACCTCGTACATCTCTACAATGGACCTGAAGGCCGGCTACCACCAGATCCAAGTACGACCGGAGGATCGAGACAAGACCAGTTTTGTGACCCCCATGGGAACCTACCGCTTTAACCGATTACCGTTTGGATTGCGCAACGCTCCTGCAACTTTCCAGAGACTGATTGACCGTGTCCAAAGCGGCGTACAAGATGTACAACTCCTCGCTTACCTAGATGATCTAATTGTGTTGTCACGAACTTTCTCCCAGCACATACAAGATCTACGAGCCGTGTTCCAGCGGCTTCAACTGTTCCAACTACGCGTCAACCGCAGCAAATGCCAATTCGGATGCCAGCAAGTGTTGTATCTAGGGCACCTCATTACACCACAAGGAATTCACCCCAACCCTTCCAAGGTAGAAGCTATCATCAGCATACAGCCTCCACGCCATATCAAACACTTGACGTCCTTCCTACAAACTTGCAGCTGGTACCGGAAATTTATTCCCAAATTCTCCGAAGTAGCACGACCACTGAGTCGCTTAACAAAGAAAAACGCAACATGGGAATGGGGACACCTCCAAGACCAAGCATTCCAGACCCTAAAGAGAGCTCTAACGGAAGCTCCCATACTGAAGCAAGCCGACCACACGAAGCCATTCACTTTACGCACTGATGCAAGCGCCTACGCCTTAGGGGCGGTTTTACTCCAGGGGGAGGGACACGAGGAACACCCGATTGAATACGCCAGTCGCCTATTGTCGCCCGCCGAACAAAATTACTCGACCACCGAACGAGAAGCATTGGCAGTAGTATGGGCCGTAGCCAAATTCAGAGGCTATATCGAGGAAACCTCGGTTATAATCCTGACCGACCACCAACCACTAAAATGGCTAATGTCATTAAAAACACCCAGTGGCCGGTTAGCCCGGTGGGCCCTGCAACTACAACCCTTCAATCTACAGATAAATTACATCCCAGGAAAAGCCAACATCGTCGCCGATATGCTCTCTCGAGCACCGTGTACTGAAGATATTTCCAGACACTGTGACCTTTGTACCATAACCGTGGACTTGCCAACCCGCGGACCGAAGGATCTCCGAGAAGCCCAGCTGGCCGACCCTGAGATAAAAAGATTATGGACGCCTTTGACAGAGACCGTCCAGAAGAAACGAGCCAATGGACACAGAGAGGTTACATATTGTCACAGGGTGTCCTATACCGGTATTCAACGACTGACGATGATGAGGAAGCGCAACTAGTGGTCCCATCAGAGGAACGGGTGAAGCTATTACAACAGTTCCATGATGCACCCACCGCCGGACATTACGGAGTTGAACGTACCCTACACAAACTTTCCCGCCAGTTCTACTGGCCCGGCATTCGACGCAGCGTGACACAATATGTCTCCAATTGTACCGCCTGCCAACGTTATAAACCTATCATACCTCAGCACTGCGACACTGCAAAATCGACGACCCCGAAGAAGGCATCGCCCCAATCCAGCCATTACGCCGCCGAGGACGCCCCAAGAAGGTCCAGAACCACCAGCCGAGACGTCAGGAAGGTTCTGAGGGGGAGACTGTAGCACAATAAAGCCGTACCACAGTGCCTATACGGCAGTAGTACCGAAGCGCGCCGCTACTACCCTCTCAAAGCGCCACCAGTATTCTGCCAAGCAGCCCTTCTACGCGCCCTTCCATCCAACGCATCTCAAGCGAGCCCCGGACTGTATAAAAGACGCCAGCCGCCCTAAGACCAGCAGAGTTCGCCGCCGACTCTCGACCAGCCCTTCTTGCTCTGCTTGACTGCTTCCTTAGGGAACTTTCGCCTGTGGACAAGATTGACGACCGAGAATCTACGGAGTACCAGTGCTTCCGATCGGAACGCTGACGCCGCGCCCTTATTGTCATTCACTATACTGTATATCGGACATTGTAAATAAATACTGTTGTACGTTGATCGCCTTATTCTTCGTGCTGAAAATAACATCATCAAACCCACCTTAAAACTTATGTTAGTTTTTGTAGAAAACACAACAGTTTTCTTCTCTAAATTGTTTACGAATAAAAACTGCTCATACTCCATATGTCGGTTTCATCCAAAACGAATATTGTTTCACTTTAGGCTTTTCGGTAGTCGTGGTTGGTTTTTGCGCTAATGGCAGTAAATATTATTTCTTATGTAATTAACATATCTTACTGTGATGGTTGACATATTTTCTGTATTTTGTTTGAAAGCTGAATGTAAAATCTTTGAAGGTTTTTTCGCCAAATCTTCTGTTGCTTTACGTTTAATACTATTCAAAATTACTTGTCGATTGATTTTTTTTAATATCCACTTTATTGTTGTGATCCAGTATATTCCTTGAAATAACGTTCTCTCTCTCTCAAACCGTGGAAATTTTAGGAGTACAGATTTTGTAGGAACACGTCTAAGACTTCTTACCACTTTTTAATGTTTTCTTGAAACAAAATTTTGCGTTTTCAAGCAATAATAAAGGTTTCCCTCGTTCACTCAAGCACTGTAATACCGACATATTTACTTGATGCTGGCGCAAAGACATTCAGTGAAATAATAAAATATTGCTCCAATTGTATTACATTTAAATATTCATTCAGGTAGATTAGGTACTAATGGAGTATATGTAAGGATAATAAAGGTAGACGTTTGCCAATTATCGGGTAGGTATATAGATTTTAGATGGCCCTTTCGTCTTTGGTCCGTAATTCATGCACGCCCAATTAAATATTTTCCAGCTTCCAATAATTATGTTTGTTAATTGTGCAAGCTCTCATCAGAAAACTCCAAATAAATCAGCCAAACAATAGCATGTTATTTTTCAAGTCACCCATGATAAAAAATTGAATGTTTATTGTTATGGGGTTGTTATAAGCTGTCAGATTTAGGAGTTTCCACTATTTTAAAAAATGAGGTTGACATAAGAAGATAAAGTTCCTATTAAGTCTTTAAGAGAGAAAAAGTTTGGTGCAAAAAAGATAATAAAAATGTTTTTTCTAATTTTGTTTCATAAGAAATCTATTACGATACCGTTTTCAGTATCGAAACAGATCTATTACGATACCGTTTTTTTATTTTTTAAAAGTTGGCATTGGTAATATTTAAATGTTTTATTCTGTTGACGTCTGACGTTTCCTGTTATTGTGATCCATGAGAAAAGAAAGTTTTCGGGATTTCTCTGGTAAAAGTTGATTTATCGTTTTATTAGCAATATCCCTTAACTCAGAGGGAGTTGAACTTAGATTATCATGCTCCATATTTTTTTAATTATAATTATGAACTATGAAATATTAAAACACAAATTTCGTGACAATGACACAAAGAAAATATTATTTATTGTCAAGGCTACTATCCTCTCTCCTCTCAGGTGCCGTCTCTGTTGAGGTTGGCGACCACTATGGCAAATTCTTCTCTATGTTGAGCTCGATGGATCAGGGTATTACCATCCATGTTTGTCCAGTCTCTTATATTCCTCAGCCAGGACTTCTTCTTTCTCCCTATGCCTCGTTTACCCTCGATTTTTCCTTCCAGTATTACTTGGAGTTGTTCATACTCCTCGTGCCGCATTAGGTGTCCCAGGTAGGTTGTTTTTCTTATCTGCATGATACTTGTTAACTGAGGGCGGGTATTCATTCTTGTGAAAACTTCTACATTTGTTGTTCTGGTGGTCCAGGCTATCCGGAGCATTCGCCTGTATATCCACATTTCAAAGGCGTCCAATTTTCGGAGTTCTTCCTGTTTCACCGTCCATGTCTCACAGCCGTATAAGAGTAGGGACCACACATAGCACTTTACTGTTCATAGTCTCACCTCGAGGGATAAACCTGGGTTGCACAGTATATTTCGCATTTTCAGAAAACCTGCCCGGGCTATTTCTATTCTTCTTTTAATCTCCTTAGCGTGGTTAAGCTGATGGTTTATTTCCCTGCCCAGGTATATGTAGCTGTGAACATTCTGGAGGGTGACCCCATTGATTACGATGTTTACATGTTGTTCTTGTGAGTTTCGATCGAAAACCATGGTCTTCGTCTTTGCCGCATTCACCTCTAATCCCATTCTCAAACTTTCCTCCGTTAGAGTGCTCATCAATGCCTGCAGTTGTTCTTCGGATTCTCCCATGACTACAGTGTCGTCTGCGTACCTTATGTTCTTGATCACGATACCGTTTATTTTTGCTCCTTCCGGTCGGTCTTCTAACGACTGTTTAACTATAAACTCCGCATATACGTTGAATAGTAAAGGGGATAGAAGGCAACCTTGGCGAACTCCCCTTTCGATATTAATATAGGATGTATTGCCATTTGCTGTTCGGATGCATCCCCGGTGATTCCAGTATATATTGCGGATCATCATTATGTCGTGGCTGTCCAGTCCTATGTCCTGCAAAATATGTATTAACTTCTCGTGTTGAATGCGGTCAAAGGCCTTTTTGTAGTCTACAAAGCAGACGAATAGCTTTCTCTTTACTTCGAGGAATCTCTCCGCCATAAGGGTTAAACCTAACATGGCTTCCCTTGTGCCTGTGCCTCTTCTAAATCCGTATTGGGATCTGCTTAAGTAGTTGTCGCATTTAGTGCGTATGCGGTTGAAAATGATTCTCATGAAAATCTTTGCTGCGTGGCTCATAAGGCAAATGGTCCTATGGTCCTCGCATCGTCTCGCTTTGTTCTTTTTTGGAAGCGGGATGTATGTAGAATTCACCCAGTCGTCTGGTAGTCTCCCGCTCTCGTAAATAGCGTTGAAGTTAGCTTTGCGATTGCATTCTCACTTAGATTCTTGAACTGTGCCACAAGAGCGTCCTCACCTGGTGCTTTATTGCTTTTAGTTTCTGCGATCGCCCGGGTCACTTCTGTCGTGAGGATTGTAAGGTTACTCTCTTTTTTAAGAGTTGGTCCCACCATTGTTCTGTTGTCTTGAAACAGTTCCTTTAGATACTGTTCCCAAATTATTTTTTGTTTATCAGGGTCTAATTCTATTTTGTTGTTTACATTTTCTATGGATACTATGGTAAAAGTAAATTTATAGTATTACCAACATAGAATTTAGACATACAAATTTACAAAATTTGAAGGGTTGATTTTCTTTTTAAATATGTATTTTCTTATTGAAAAAAATACAAAATAGCAAAAATAGTATAAAGTACATACAGCAGTTAGAGCACTTGTCCCGTTAAAAAACTCGCCGCAAGCGGCTCGTTTTTTAACATGGACGCGTGCTATAAGATCATGCTTTATAAAACATGTACTTTAATATACTATTCTGCTCGCAATCGGCGTTTGCGAACAAAGAACTATTTTTTAAAGCATTTACGAGAAACGGGTGGTTCACTAAATATCAAACCAGGACGTGGAAGAAAGAAAAGCGCAAGAACAGAACAGACGTTGCCCGTGTTAGAGAGATTTTAAAACCGCAAACGGCGATGAAATAGTAAGTAGCCAAAGACATTAGAACTAAATGTCTTTGTAAGTAGCAGAGCTAGAGACCACTTCTTAAAATCTGTAATGGTATTAGTACAATCAATTTGTTATGGAAAAGCTGGTTTACGGGAAAAAAATACCATAAGCGATTTTATTTCATAAATGGTTAGGGGGGCATGTGATTAGCTTAAAACCAAATTGTCGCCCCCCCCCCCCCCTCTCCTTGGGCGCTTGTGGGAAACTCAAAAAGAATTTTGACTTGATTTTCCGCAAAAACGGTAAGTCGCAGAGAAATATTTTGTAAACAAATATTGTAGAAAACAATATTCTCCACAATTTATCTCATGGAGTCACTGCGCTACGACTAAAAGTGCAGGTTAGTTCAGGTTCAGCTCAATCGCATTAAAACAAAAGTTGTAGAGCCCAAAAAATCCTATAAATTGAGTCCGCGCTTTTTTTTTTGAAATGCACGGTTTAGGAGATATAGCGCCTGGAACTACCAAACGAATGCAGCATCATTCGTTTTATGTCCTGTGATCGTAGCATTCTATTGTTACAGATCTTCACGTCTAATATGACCACTACGCCACAACTAAAAATGCTTTATAAGGCAAAGAAAAGTTGAAGTCTTTCTCCACAAGTTTATTATAGTTATAGAATAGAATAATCAATATACATACATTAAGACGAATTGACAAAACGGTTCCACCCTGTGAATCATCGACTATGCGCGATTTATTTACTTAGCTTCAAATCAACCTCAACAGTGAACAGAAATTATTGATAGGAAATTGATAGAAAAGTGTAAATTTAAAAAAATGTTAAATGCCCTTGATATTTTAAAACAATTAGGGGATATATCTTGATATGGAGTAATAAGAACTCGTAGAATGGAGTAATATTTTCAAATCGACGTTAGAATACCAGTATAATGGCCTTATACAAGTATTGTTAATAACTAATTCTAATTGTGTTACGAGATTACAATTAAATTACCATTAACATTTTGAATGTGGGTCAAAACGCCTGCCTTTCTGTGACGTCAATTATCTGTAGTTACCGATGTTATCAAATATTATGCTGTTTTTGCAATTTTATTACTCGAGTACAATAGTATATTTGTAGAGTTAAATGTACTAAATTAATTTCATGACCATACATTATCAGTAATATTTTGATTAAAATTTGTTGATATTTTTAAAGCGATTTGGTAAAACAATACACGAATCAGTAAAAAATCAAACAATAAATGACAGCCGGATAATTATTAATATTCGTAACGTATGTTCATTCATGGCAACTGTGATTTGATATAACAGTGATATACTTAATCAGCATTTTTAAATTGAAATATCTCGAAAACAGCTGGAGCAAATATCAACATAATATTATTATATTTTTAATATTAAAAAAAAATGCATTACAGGTTTCTAAAATATACTGGATGTTCTACTTAAAGTTACCCAAGGTTGCATGTTAAACTAACTTGCCATATTCATTTATTTTATTTCGTAACAGTTTCCTGTGATTAGTGTGCCAGATAAGGGTCAATATTAATAGAATGCTAAGACGCTGCATTCCGTTGGTACTTCCAGGCGCTATATCTCCGTAACCGTGCATTGTAAAAAAAAGCGCGGACTCAATCTATAGGATTTTTTGGGCTCTACAACTTTTGTATTTATGCGATTGAGCAAAAAAATATTTTTCGCGTCGAAAATAAGGAAAAGTGATTTTTGGCGACTTGGCGCCCTCTGCTTTTTTGCACTTTTAGTCGTAGCGCAGTGACTCCATGAGATAAATTGTGAAGAATATTGTTTTCTACAATATTTGTTTACAAAATATTTCTCTGCGACTTACCGTTTTTACGGAAAATCAAGTCAAAATTCTTTTTGACTTTCCCACAAGCGCCTAAGGGGGGGGGGGGGGAGGGCAACAATTTGGTTTTAAGCTAATCACATGCCCCCCTAACCATTTATGAAATAAAATCGCTTATGGTATTTTTTTCTCGCAAATTTTACAGATTGGCTGTATACTATTGTCCGCGTCGCAAATAGGAAAAACAAGATTGGCAATCGAAAGAAAAAGTACTTCTCTGCTTTCGCGGAGTGTTTCGAAAAATGCCTTAGCTTAGAGCTTATGTATTCCTTGTTCAGTAATAAGTTTATTTCTAAGTTCCAAATTTTTCTTGTATTTTATTCGTTCACAAAGCTCTAGACATTTTAAGCAAACATCGGTTCTTGGAGTTTTAAAACTCAGGTTATATTTTCTGTTAAATATAGAAGAAAAATACGACTTCTTAACCGCCTCCGTAGGAACTATCTGAGCGGCGTAAATTGTATATAATTTGTTAAAATTAAGTTCAGATGGAAAATATATTATTTTTGTCTCTATGAACGACAATAATGAGATTCAGTACATTTTAACTGATTTATAAATTTCTGCACACCTTTCACTTTTTCAAGATATTTGACAGTTTTATGATCGCCACCCCTTCGTTCAAGTGGTACTAGATCCGTGCTAGCAAAAGTTTTTATGACATAGCTAAGCCTGTGCTTTTATATACCCAAAACGTTTAAAAAAGTGGTCTGGCAAGCTGGGTGTCCTCTCTAGATAAATTACTAATAAAACATTTTATCTGGTATGTTTTTTGAACATTTCTTAAATTTTAAAGTATTTCAGAATAAATGCATCTTGAGTCGCTTTACTTTTGGTTTCATAGAACATCTTGACATTTTGTGAAATCTTTGAATATCGTTCATTTTGAGCAAGGCGCACTTGTATATACAGTGTCACCATTAAAGTCCGCACTATATGGAACTTTTTTTTATTAATGAGGTTAGTTAAAATTAAATTTCGGCAATCGTTTTTGCTTCAAATTAGACTAAAAATTATATAATCAAATGTCACCATCTGTCATTCGGTATCTGTCAAAAATTACATTTTAATCAAAAAATGCTGAAAAATGGCATTGTTTTACCGAATTTCAAAAAATTTTATTAGAAAAAGTTGTTTCTAGTACAATTCTAGGCCTAAATACAAAGTTTCAGTTTTCTAGCTCAAAGTTGATTTTTTTGAAATTTTTTCTAATTAACTTTTTTTTTATTTAATGTAAGTTTGCTTAATGGATATTAAACTATCTGCTTATACCATACTCAATATTTTATTTAGTTTGTATGAGCTTTTTTTACTAGAATGCCATTTTTTTTCGAAATTTAAAATTAGAGGCAAAAAAATTTGACACAGGTGGTGCAAAGTTATCCTAGTTTAAAAATTTTAACAGATAGACGTCAGATGTTTCGTTTTTCAAATGACAAATACATCTAAATATTTGATAAAAATTTTATTTTATACTTAAAACTATCATTATTATTAAAAGGAACAAAAAGGAACTTTAATCATTTTAAATAGGTAACACAAAAGCAATATAAATTTCACATTTCAGTGTGACGTCCTTCTCGCTCTATACAAACACCCGTCCGTCTATAAACGTCTTTGACAGCATTTTGTAAAAAGCTTGGTCTTATATCGGCACAACACTGTCTTATCGTTTGTTCCAAATGCTCGATATTTCTAAACGGTCGATTCTTATAAACTTTCTGCTTAAGATAACCCCACAGAAAAAAGTCTAGTGGGGTTATGTCAGGCGACCTGGGTGGCCAGGGACATTCTCTATCACGCCCTATAACTCTGTTTTGAAATAATTGGTTTATGCGTTCTTTCACTGCTACAGTTTGATGTATGGGTGCACCATCAAGCTGATACCATAAGTTATGTCTATGGTGTAAGGGCATGTTATCCAAAACTTCGGTAATCTCGTTATCAAGAAAATTCAGGTACCTTTCACCAGTTAAGTTTACTCTAAAGAAGTTTCAAAATTCCACACCAAACATTGGTTTTAAAATGATACTGGTCGCGACATTCAATTGTGAAGTTAGGATTTTCTTGGGACCACCATCGGCAATTTTGTGAGCTCACGGTACCATTCGAAGAGAAAGTGGCTTCATCTGTCCATAATATCTTGTATGGAAAAATAATATTCTCCTCATATTGTCCCTGATACCAAAACGAAAAATCAAGTCGGATATCAAAATCGCGTTCTTTTAATGTGTTTATAAACTTGGGTTTATATGCCCGAAATCGATTTTTCTGAAGAATTTTCCTAACGCTTTCCCTCTTGCACCCTGTTGAATCACTTATCTTGGTTACACTAGTTTGACCGTGGTCAATAACAGTTAAACAAACATCAAGTTGTGCTGCTTCATCGTATTTACTTGCCGCGTGAGGTTTCTTAAAATTATTTTGAACAGATCCAGTTTCTCTAAATTTTGACATTATTCTTGAAACAGTGCTATGCTGCAAATTTTTTTCTGGATGCCTCTCATTAAAAATGGCAGATACTTGCCGGTGAGGCATATTCTCTCCACAAATTAAGACAATTTCTATTTTTTCTTGAATGGACAACATTGGTGATAACACTGAAAACTATAACTTGCGAAAATATTCAAATTTATGACATTTCTTTTATTTATTCGGCACTCTAATTCGTTTTTTTTTTTCATAGCCTACTTATAAAATTCAAAATTGCCTTGATATTTTATTGTGGACAGAAATAAAATGTGTCTAAATTTTGAACTAATCTGATATCTGGGAATTTTATTATAAGTTTTTTAAACTTCTTAGGTGTATGTACTATCAAAAAAATGGAATATCTGACGTCTATCTGTTAAAATTTTTAATTAGGATAACTTTGCACCACCTGTGTCAAATTTTTTTGCCTCTAATTTTAAATTTCGAAAAAAAATGGCATTCTAGTAAAAAAAAGCTCATACAAACTAAATAAAATATTGAGTATGGTATAAGCAAATAGTTTAATATCCATTAAGCGAACTTACATTAAATAAAAAAAAAGTTAATTAGAAAAAATGGCAAAAAAATCAACTTTGAGCTAGAAAACTGAAACTTTGTATTTAGACCAAGAATTGTACTAGAAACAACTTTTTCCAATAAAATTTTTTGAAATTCGGTAAAACAATGCCATTTTTCAGCATTTTTTGATTAAAATGTAATTTTTGACAGATACCGAATGACAGATGGTGACATTTGATTATATAATTTTTAGTCTAATTTGAAGCAAAAACGATTGCTCAAATTTAATTTTAACTAACCTCATTAATAAAAAAAAGTTCCATATGGTGCGGACTTTAATGGTGACACTGTATATTCGTCGTTTTAAACTCTGGCGTGCTAATTCTAACAATCAAACATGTGACTACTCTGTGTCAGCTTAGCTTAAAAAATATATTGAGTCAGCATTAGCAAAAAATGCCTCTAAAAGTTTTCTAGAAATGTTTCTAATTTCGCATTGCCTGTGGTCGGGTTAACTTGCCAAAATGACGTCAATAGGTATGTCCAAATATCTCGAAAAATAATAAAGGTAATTCTACCGAACCACAGACACCAGATTAAAAAAGCTTTTTGGGTAAAAGTTTGATATTTTAAAGCTGTTTTAACCATAACTTCTGCACATGGCTAAAACTACCAGTTAACCATCAAAAAGTGTGTTTTAGGTGGCCTAAAATTATCACACCGTGCAAAGCCGGATATAAGATTTTTAGCCTAATTATAATGTTTATTTTTTTATGTTAAAAAAATATTTTACATACCCTCGACTCATCGCAGAAGTGTTCAGAAAAATGTATTATTGGTTATGTTTGTAATTGTATTTGCCTCGATCGAAGCCTAGCAACCCAGATATGTCGTCAACGCTGCCAAGTACAAACAAAAGATAAATTCTGCCCTCTTATAGACAAATATATACCTAATTAGGTTCTAAAACATCGTCAGATAATAGTATATTATTCGACGACTACGTAATAATAGCTATAACTCACGAAGATGATGGAAACTTTGCTTGCGGTAAGAATTTCCATCAGGCGTCCCGATAGGAAAAATGGTCTTTTTAAATAATACGTTCCCTGAAAATTGCTGTTGCAAATGTGACTCGATAATTGCAGGAGGGATTTCTTTGGCCCAAGTATTGTTATTATGGAAATATCTTATTGCATTGCCGGAGAAATTTGCTTCGTCCGTAAAGAGAATGTTCGCTTCAAACTGAAAATTTTCTGCAATTTTCTAGCTATACCACCTACAAAATTCCACGCGCAGTGGAAAATCTCGTGGACAAACAGCCCCGAACTCTCTCTATGTGGTAGTGAAGCAAGGAATTTCTTAAAATTTCCCATGCCATTTTATAGCAGATATTTATTGCATTGCCAATTTTTTGCGTACGTGGCGGATATACCGAGATGATGGAAAATAGTAATTGTTTAGAAGTTAATATACTCTTTATCATTTTAAAATATTTGCCATTTATACAGGGTGTTTCAGAAGCACGGTACGTAACTTAAGGAAGTGATTCCTAATGATATACAAGAGAAAAAAATTGATATTTTTTCAGATTAACCAACTAATAATACAACTTTTTTGTTTCTTGAATTGCTTTCGTATCTTGCTTTGTCTTCGAGAGAAAAAAATAAAAACCGCTTTATTGAATATACAAAAAAAAATACCTGTGTTCACAGTTAATTAAAACATTTAAATCAAAAATAAAAATATTTTTTTAAACAACGGTACAAAAGAAACAACAGTTAATCAAAGCAAATCAAACCTTCTGATGTGGCAATTTTAAAAATTGCCACTATTGACTTTGTGGGGAATGTAGATTTACCTTGATTCGTACAGTAATATTTCCACAAACGTGCATATTTTATAATTATTTTGTTCGAAAAATTGTTTATTAGGTTGTATCATCCTTGTTTATCGAACGTTAGTTAGAGTATGGGGCGAACGCACTCTTTCTGTTTTCTGTGGCCGATGGCATCAGGCGCCGCACATAGGTGAACCATGTATTTCCGTTTTTGCCTCTCGGTCAAGTCGCAGACCGTCCATTTCTACTTTTGGCGATTTTATGTTTAAACGGGGTTGTTTACAATTACTTTCTTCATTTCGTTATTTAATTTAGGTCCTGGTAAAAGCCCAGACTCTCGTATGTTTGATCTTTTGTAGTGTGTCTCTGTTCTCTTCCTTTTTGTTGGTGTTAAGTTAGCAACACTAAGTCAGCTGATTTTGTTGGAGAAGGGGGTGTCTTTAGAGTTCTTGCGGCCTTTAGTTTTACTTCCTGAAAATACCTTTAAAGAAGAAGGTCGAGCCGTCGCCGTTGGGCCATTTTAACATTGAAAATGTTTATATTATCGCACGGGCACGTAAGTATGGGTACCGAATTCGAAATTCTTGTGTTGCATTTGTCCCTGACGTCACACCGCATTAAAATGATCGGGATCGGACCAAGTCGGGAGTAAACGTATGGTTTCGCTGGAGCACAGCGGGTGCGGTTGGCGTTCGCGATCGAGCGTAGAGCGATTGTCGTCGCAGGGTGGTTTGGCTGGAGCAGCGCGCTTCAGGTTTCGTAGTGCAAGCGCTTATGTATGATTTATAATGAACGCCGATAACATTAGTTGCATGCTGTTGTTGGAGGAAGAAGATGAAGAGATGTTAGCCTAAGTTCCTCCATTTCGACAAGCGTCATATTAACACTTGAATTTATACTACATATACCATATTTAAATAAGAGCTGCAGCATACCCAGTGGCGTATTTAGGATTGTGGCACGGGGGGGGTCCACTTATCTTTCTTAAAAAAATGCGCCGTAGGCAAAAATTTTTGTAGGTGCCACGCCCTTTTTTGGACTGTCTAAACTTACAAATTTTACGTTTTGATAGCCATGCCCAAAAAAAAACGTACAAATAAAGCAATTTTTAAATATAAACGTCAATATTTGCATTTGAAATATTAGTTTTTTGAAGGTATGTATAACGGTATACTATTTTACTCACCTGAATTAGAAAACACGGAACAAAAAATAAAATTCAACAATTATTAAACTAAAAGACTGTGGAAATCCCCAAACATCTGGAAAATTTGAAATAATGTTTCATGTTATTTATTGCAAATAAATGAATGTGAATTTCAGTTTTCTTTACTACTGAGTCCACGGGGGGGGTCCAGACCCCCCGGACCCCCCCCCCCCTAAATACGCCACTGAGCATACCAAGTAAACAAATCAATTTGGATAAAACGTCAAAGTATCAAAACATTTTAAAATTGTATCATTAGTTGGTATATCCGGAAAAAATATCAAAATTAGAAAAGAGTCAGTGGCGTACATTTTTTGTCAATAATATCTGTTGAAGTGTTTCCCGGGACGCCACTAGACTTAATAAATTTAATCTAGTTAGGGCTAATTAAGCCTCTTATCATTCTGAATGACGGTACCAAATTGCAATAAAATCGGGAAAAGCATATTTACAAAAATAATAAAAAAAAACGATTTTTTTTAAATCTTACGCACCCTGTACATCAAAAACGGGGCAACTCCGGACACATGTTCAGGTTAGTACTTCTGAAACACCCTGTATACATTCAAATACAACGGTCAAAGACACAAATATTTATATCAAAATATTGACAACAAACAATAACACCAAACGATACAATGCAATAATGCGAAAATCACCGGTAAACTAATTACAACCCTGTCGCCCAGGGCCTTTTAGTTTTATTGCCGCTTGACCAATCGAAATAGAGTTACGGTTGTCATTAAGTACTGATCAATGTGTCCTTCGTATGCATAATGTTGGATTTGAATATGGTATAGGGTAGACGGGCTAGTGTAAAACTGGGGTAAGTGGAAAATCAGAGCGCCAATCAGGCAATATTGAAAGTTTACTTGTCTGTGTGGTCCGAGGCAACTAACTATACATTAGCGCTGTTGAATTATCCACTCCCGGCGAGTTACCAGGTGTTTTTTTCTTTCTGAGTAGTCATTTGTAACATAATCTCCGAATCGGTTCGTTGAATAGTGTGTGATATCTTCATAAAAAATTGGTCAAAGGTAAAAACTTATAATATACTTTTAGTTTTATTGCATTTTCTTATGTTTAGTCAATTGTTGTAGCTTTAAAATCCTATATACCGACCAAATCTAAAAGCGGTTTTTACTCACGAACAGGTTTGCACTTCCCCCATAAAAAACATAATGTGGGGCATGTGTGAAAATTGTAATGGGGCAAGTGTAAAGGTTAGTTTACACTTGCCCCATTTTCCTGGGAATGCTAAAGTTCGTTGGCACTGACACTTAAAGCTTTTATTTTTTACAGAGAGTTGGCGTCATGGTACGAAATTATAAAAGATATAAAAGGAAGTCCGATAAGGCTGCCTATGGGGAGGCGCAATTAAATGCTGCAGTAAATGCCGTCAATCAAGGTCAATTAACCATGTCGATGGCTAGTACCGAATTCAGAATCCCATACATTACAATCTACTGTAGAGTAACTGGCCGCCGTGGCGAAAAAAGCAAGACACAGGGCCGACCTCCAATACTTTCTTGGCAAGATGACTTTGTAACTTTAAATAATATTTCCAATTCTTTTAAGAACAATATGCCAGGCACAGACTGGCTAATAAAGTTTAAACAACGGCACTTTTTGAGTATGAAAAAAACCACAAAGCTTAGAGTACTGCAGAAAGAAATCTACGGACCCATTCATAATAGACCAATATTTTGTTTTATTGGAAAAGGCTATATTGGAGTTGGGTCTTCAGGATCGTCCTGAATGGATTTACAATTTAGATGAGACTTCACTGTGTAGAGATCCTTCTCGTCTTAAAATTGTTGGCGCGAAAGGCAAACCCTCTTCAAGAATTATTGCTGGATCGGGCAGAGAATATATAACCGCCCTGGCAGGAGCAAGTGCTAGTGGTAGAAAATTGCCAACATTGATAATATTTAAAGGCAATAATGTATGGAGTTCCTGGAATTCAGAAAGAAATGAAGACCTCTTCAAAGACTCCGTATATGCAGCGAGCGCCAATGGATGGATGACCTCCGAAATATTTAGAAATTACTTTCTAAAGACTTTTATTCCTTTGGTTCGTGATCAGGCACCAATTATTGTTATATATGATGGGCATGTCTCGCAAGTGGATTACTTATAATTCAAGCCGCAAGAGAAGAAAATATTCATATACTTAAACTGCCAGCCCATACAAGTCATTTACTTCAACCTCTCGATTTGAGTGTATTTAGATCCTTTAAGGCAATATGGGAGAGGGAAGTAATAACATGACAAAGACGTCATCAGGGACAACGACTACCAAAAAGGGAATTCGCCACATTGCTAGTGAAAACCTGGGCTGAAGTAGATTCCGGAATCATAAAAACAGGATTCAGAAAGGGTGGTATTGTTCCATTTAATAGACATGTTATTCCTAAAGAGAAGTATGACATCGATGCCCTAAAAAGATGGGAGGAACACTTGAAAAATCAAGGATCTGTAACAGATTTACAACCGAGGCCAGGACGCATTGATATTGAAAGGAATGCTGTAGCACCGAATGTAACAGAAAAAACCGCTACTTTCGAACAGTCAATGTTAAAAACAGTAAAGCCTTCTACATCTGGCGCCTCACTTAAAAGAAAACTAGCATCTAATGCAGAATTACTTACAGCTCCTTGATCAGCATCTAATAGTGCCACCAATCTCAAAGTAATTGTCAGCTCTGATCAAAATGAACAAAATATACTCAATAATCATCAGGATCCTATAACTGAAGCTGTATTACCAGCTACAACCGAAAATCGGCAAGAAAAAAAGACAAGTTTTGATGATCTACTACTTGATTCGCTCCGACAGAGTCCTTCTTATAATCCAAGAAAACGAAAGCGCTTAATTCAAGGTGGCCAAACCATTGCAGGTACTATCGCAAGTAGTCAGTAAAAACTCTCTACAAGTTCATCTACTATATCTAAACCAGCTATGAAAATTTACCGAAAGAGTAAACAAAGTCGGCCAAGTCCGTATCAATTTGAATCCTGCTCCAGTGAATCAGATAATGAAAGTGTACCTTTTATGGATTCGGATCAAAGTTTCACTTTAGAATCGCATTGCGAAGATCAGATTCCTGAAATAAACAAAGACAATATTTCCATTGGAGACTGGGTACTGGTTAAATACACATTAGCAAAAGCAAACAAACATTTCATTGGCCAGGTAAATACTGTTGACAACGGCTTTGAAATCAAGTTTACTAGAAAATTAAAAGACAATTTTTTATGGCCACTCACCAATGATGTCAATGTAGTCATATCAACATCGCCCGGTGAAATACCATCGCATCGGCTTAGGTGGCGTGAAGTTGCTCTTTGAGCTAACGTTTCGTCACTGTGCCGATGTCTCCGGTTTCCAGGGTGGGAAATATACAAAAAATGCTATGATAATGGTTGCAAGATCAATATATTCCGGAGTTAAAAACGCCCCCCGATCGGATCTCCGGGTGGGGGCAGGTCCTGGCGACTTATCAAGCGAATTTATTAAATCATCTACCATGCGCAGTAGCCATGCGGGTCCTTCGAAAAATATTCTAAATGGAAATGGTGTGAAAACTGGAGTTGTTACTCGAACATCAATGCAGTCCATCAACATCTACAATCTACCAAGCCTCATGTACTTGCACTAACCGAAACCAAAGTCAGATCATCGATTAATACGGTCAGCTATTTATATCCTGGGTACGACTTTCATCACCGATTTAGGCAGAATTTTGGCATTTGTCTCTTTGTCCGGAGTGATATTTCTTGTGAACGAGAGGAGACACTCGAGCCTAACGACTTTGATGTAATGTGGTTTAAAATATCATCGCAGAGAATTACTAAATTCATCTGCTGCCTTTACCGGCCGCCAAGTGATACCCATTATAGAGACTTGTTCTCCTCTCTTGCTAATACCATCGACTTTTTGCAAACCCACCATCCCAATTCCGAAGTTGTCATCCTTGGCGACTTCAACGTTCATAATGTCAACTGGCTCAAATACTCAAACATGACCGACGAACAAGGTCGTGAAGCCGAATCCTTTGCCATCAGCTCTGGCCTCACCCAGCTGGTGGGTGAACCAACTCGGATTCCAGACAGAGATGGTGATTTTGCTAGTTTGTTGGATCTTTTCTTAACTTCAAACCTCGTCACCGTGAAGCCGCCGCTAGGAACGTCTGACCACAACCTTATTTCGGCACTGAACACACTACCAATTAGTGCCGAAGAGCCTCCTAAACCACGCAAGGTATGGCATTATACATCAGCTAAGTGGGATGACCTAAGGGACCATTTTCGAACGTTTCCTTGGCGGGACGTTTGTTTTTCCTCTGATGATCCATCCATCTGTGCAAAAGAAATATCGGAGGTTATCCTTACTGGCATGGAAGCCTTCATCTCTTTCTCAAAAAAGTGCTCTTCTAACGGCAAGCCTTGGTTTACCAAAAATTGCGAACGAGCTGTTAAATCAAAAAATTATTTCTACCGACAATGGCGTAAAAATCCTACCGCCGAAAATCGTACCATCTTTGTTAACGCTCGAAACCAATGCAAACAAACGATAAACCAAAGCAAAGAAGCACACAACCAGAGGATCAAAGACAGACTTCTTGAATGTCCTAGCGGCTCAAGATCATTTTGGTCGGTAGCTAAGGCCGTCAGTCAGAACTTTACCAAGTCAACCATTCCACCTCTAACACGTTCTGATGGCACCATTGCGACTAAAGCACAGGAGAAAGCAAACCTACTGGCGGAACTATTCTCTTCACATTCAACGGTAAATTTTCAGGGAAGTACTCCACCGAACATTCCCCCTGTAGAATCGAGAATGTCTGAGATTGTTTTTTCGCCACCGCCATGTTAAACGAATGTTGAGGAGTTTTGACACTAAAAAGGCTTCTGGTCCTGACGATATTCCAATCATCGTAATTAAGTCATGCGCTGACGAACTGACATCGGAATTTTGTAGGCTTTTTAATTTATCCTACAAAAAAGAAATATTTCCTTTATGCTGGAAAACTGCGCGAGTCCAGCCCATACCCAAAAAAGGCAAGAACACCTTGCCAAACAACTATCGTCCAGTCGCATTGCTTTCGGTTATATCCAAAGTTATGGAAAAGGCTTCATTATTATTAGTGACCGCCAGTATGGATTTCGTAAGTCTGGATCAACAGGAGACCTTCTCGCTTATGTTACTCATGTTTGGAACAACGCAATAGAACATCATGGAGAGTCCCGGGCGGTAGCACTGGACATTTCCAAGGCTTATGACCGAGTATGGCATGAGGGGCTCCTAACTAAAGTGAGAGCATACGGAATGCCGCTTCAATTTTGTTCATGGCTGTCGAGCTTTCTTAAAGACCGTTCTCTGCGAGTGGCGATGGACGGATTTCTTTCAGACACATTTAACATCAACGCCGGAGTCCCTCAAGGTTCTATATTGTCGCCCACCCTTTTCTTACTCTACATTAACGATCTTTTGGAAAAAACTAAAAATCCTATATATGGCTTCGCTGATGACAGCACACTTGTTTCATCTTTTACTTTGGATGCTCGGACATCGGCTGCTAATACACATCTCTATAGGCAGCAAGAGGTCTCACATCTCAACAAAGACCTGGAAGAAATTCTGTCTTGGGGTGACAGTAACCAAGTAGAATTTAACGCTAAAAAGGCCCAGGCGGCAGTTTTTTCTAAAAAAGTTAATGTTGAAGAACCGGTTATAGTTATGGCGGGACACTCGATTCCCTTGGCTTCATCAATTCATTTATTGGGCGTTAATTTGGATAGTCATACGTCTTGGCATAGCCACGTTGCGGCCATTGCTAGGGCAGCCTCGCAGAAGCTTGGAGTACTTTTCCGAACAAAGAACCTCTATACACCCCAACAACTTTTAATGCCCTATAAAGCCCAAATTCGACCATCGCTGGAGTACTGTTCGCATATTTGGGGCTCTGCTCCTAAACATACCCTGAGATTGCTAGATTCCATTCAAAGAAGAGCCATTCGCTTGATCGGTGACCATAGTCTGACAAACAACCTGGAAAGCCTTGAACATCGAAGGCAGGCTGGCGACTTGAGTCTCTTTTACAAATATTTTCATGGCAAGTGTTCAACTGAGGTTGCCCGCTTGATACCACCCAGAGCGGTGCATGGTAGAAATACACGACGAGCCACTGCAGCCCACCAGTACGTGGTTCAGCTTAGTGTCCCTCGAACGACACTGTTTCAAAATTCTTTCATCTGGAGAACGTCATCACTCTGGAACGACCTCCCTGAGATCGTGTCCCCCAACGACTATAATCTTCAAAGATTCAAGACCAACGTGAATCGTTTCCTGCGCACACGCACCGCTCCCAGAGCGCTATAAAGGATGTACCCTGCAGTGCTGCGCCTTATCATAAAAAAAGTTCAGCTAGGCGATATAGTGACTCGTGTACCTGAACCGGTAGTAACACGCCGAGGAGGTTTTCATTTTAATGTGAAATTTGCGGGATACAATATTTAACAAGTTCCATAAAATTATTCGAATTTTTAAACTTTAAGTTTCTTTTCTGGTTTAGTTTCTTCTTGGGAATAATTCCTACTGTTTTAGAGATTACAGCCAAACATTGGGTTTTGAACGGATAAATACGTTTATAAAAATATTATTCTTGTTATTAGGACTTTTTTAAGTGTTATTTTGGATTACTTATTATTTTTCAGAATAAATAATCAAAAAATAAATAATCATTCAAATCTCAAGATCTCAAAAATAATTCATGTGTTCCCTATGCAGTATGAAAAGTAAACATATTAAACTATTACTTTCTTACAAAGACATTTTTATAAATATTGTATATTTAAAGTAGGAAAGAAAATAAACTTGAACTATTAAAAAGGGCTTCGCACTTGCCCCAGTCTACCCTAATTATAAACTTTGTAATGTAATGCTGAAAAATAAACAAAATGGTTTTGTACACTTTACCGTTCTTCCCTACACTTGCTGCCACTTTTTTTCATGCATTTTCTTTCATTACAACATTTTTGTAATTTTTGTTCTCGTAGTTGTATAAAGGGGACTACTTTTGCACCTCCTCTATCAAACACTCGTCAGCAATTGCCGAGAACGGTGGCATTCTGCTGAACGATCGGTGCTGGACTGGTCTCTCTAGCAGTCCGAACGCAGCTGCTGCAATTGACGGCGAACGCTGTGTCGCTGAGCTGCGGCAGTGAAACCGTGTACATACAAATTGCATTAAACCAGTAACGAGCTACCAATCGCGAACGCCAGCCGCGGCCGCTGACTGCTCCAGCGAAACCATACCTTAGATGCGCGTTAGAGTTTATAACCTTTATTTTACTATTTTTTTATATTATGAATCAATAAAACTTATATCAACTACCTAAATATTACATTCAAATCTATGAGTTTTCGCAGATCTCAAATCTCACAATAGTCACAAGCGTTGCACTCTGCTTCGGCATTTTCAATGTCTTCCCCGGTTGCATCTTTGTAAAGGACTGTAAATTTTTTTAAAAGACCACGAGGTCTCACCCCCCTTTTAGAGGTAAGCTGCTTTAATTTCTTTTGTTCTTGGTTTGTTGTTTGTGAGTTTGTGAGAATTCAGTGGGTAATTTTCCTTTCTATCATTTTTAGGGGTTTTGTCTTTTGAGTTATTTTTGGTTTTGCCGTTCACGGGGATGTAAGGTTAGGAAACCACCTACCTCATGTGCTCCCAGTAAAAAAATAACAAGCTACTACATCAATTCCACCTGGCCAACCAGAGAAAACTACATGGGGCCGTCCTGATCGATAGATCCAGCTATACAGAGTCAGAGTGGTATAAAAGTTGCATAGCCGCATTTTTTTTTATGATTTAATTAAAGTACAGTCACCATATTTTCACCATAAGCCATTTCAATTCATTTTATATTTTAATTAATTAACTAACTAAAATTTAATCCATAACCTTTGTTATGTAAATCAACATTGTAAAGCCATCTTGACAAAGGTAACCCTTTTATAACCATACACCATCAAAAGATTTAAAAGGTCCTAGAATCTTCCCCGAGGTCATACATAAATTTTATCTTAAATCCTTGCGTCTTTTCATTCATTTATTTTTTTATAATTCAGACTCAACTAAATTTTAAACAATTTGATACCAGATAAAACTTAACAAACTCTTGTGCTATCAAGTAACCTTTTATTTTAATAAAATTTAATTGTTTGTGTGGGAAAACTTTGGTTTTATTTATTGCATAGATTTCTCAATAGAACTGATATACGGTATATTTTTCCTGGTTTGGACTTCGAGCAAACCAGGTGGCGCCCAAGACAAACCAAAGACGAAGGGAAGGTGTAAGTATATGGACCACGACCTGGTGCCTCCACATAAAGAGCTACCATCAGCAGATAGTAACAACCTGTTGTCCAAGACAACAGATTGCCATTGTCATACTGATCTCTCTTACTCGTTCAAAAATGCTTACATTATTTCGTATCGCATTCTAACTTTCAATAATTCGAATTCTAAAGCCGTTTTCATCTAGTACAGGCGTCTTGTATACAAGGGACTTTAATTGAATCTATAAATAATAGTCTAGAGGATCTAAGTCGGGACTGCGGGCTGGTCAACCTTGGGGACCTGCGTGTCCACCAATTAGGAAAAGTGTTGTCGGGGTATTGACGAAGAACTAGGCTAAAATGAACTGAAGCGCCATCGTGCATGAACGACATATTAGTTCTTATTTGTAGAGGTACGTCTTTTAACAGAACGTAAAGCTCTTCAGATAGAAAGTGCGTATAGGAGTTTCCATTCAATCAAGGTAGTAAAAAGTATGATCCAATAAGAGAGTCGCCAATGATCCTTGCCCATACATTCACCGAATAATGTTGCTGAAAACGACCTTCTCTAATGTTGTGAGGATTATCGTCCACTTCAAAATGTTCACCATGAAAATTGATATTGATTGATTCTCTTGGAAAAGAGGCCTCACCAGTAAATAAATGTTTGGTAAAAAATTGTTTTTATGTGCTACTGTATGCAGCAACCACCTACTAAACTTGCATACATTGAATATGGTATGGGTATAAAGATGCAAAACCCTCAAACTGTTGATTGATTTCTTTGAAATTGCACTGCAACCTTCCTGGCACTAGTTGAAGGATCATCTTCTATCTCTCGAAGTATTAGCCTCTTCTAAGTCACGCGTGGTTACTGTTGCAGGTCTACCAGGAAGTTCCGTACTACGTTTAAAACTACCAGTCTCACTTAAAGCCTCTACGCACGACCCAATCTGCAGGGTCCGATTTGCAGAGCATATAGGAAAGGGAAAATCGGGTGCTGCTCTCCACACGCAGGGTGCACAGAAAACAGAAACAAAATCAGTGTGTCTCGAATCTTGAGTCGTAAAAGTCAAAATCACCGAACAATATAGGTAAGTTGTCAAAATAGCTCCTAGTAAATGTCAAAAAATCGGAATTGCGCTGACTTTGCTATTAGAAAATAATTCGCGAAGAAAGAAAAGAAAATGCTGGGTTAAAAAGTGGCTACTAACTAGAAAGGAAAAAGTTTAGCCATATGAATATTCTTAAAGAATTAGGACCAATTGACTTAAAAAACTTTTTAAGAATGAATACCGAGACATTTGAGGAACTGTTGTTTATGGTGTCACCTTTAATTAAAAAATTTACAGTCCTTTACAAAGATGCAACCGGGGAGGGCATTGAAAATGCCGAAGCAGAGTGCAACGCTTGTGACTATTGTGATATTTGAGATCTGCAAAAACTGATTTGAATGTAATATTTCGGTAGTTGATATAAGTTTTATTGATTCATAATATAAAAATAGTAAAATAAAGGTTATAAACTCTAACGCGCCTCTAAGGTATGGTTTCGCTGGAGCAGTCAGCGGCCGCGGCTGGCGTTCACAATTGGTAGCTCGGTACTGGTTTAATAGTTTAATGCGATTTGTATGTACAATGTACATACACGGTTTCACTACCGCAGCTCGGCGACACAGCGTTCGCCGTCGATTGCAGCGGCTGCGTTCGGACTGCTAGAGAGACCAGTCGATCCGCGATCGCTTAGCAGAATGCCACCGTTTTCGGCAATTGCTGACAAGTGTTTGATAGAGGAGGTGCAAAAGTATCCCCCTTTATACAACTATGAGAACGAAAATTACAAAAATGTTGTAATGAAAGAAAATGCATGGAAAAAGTAGCAGCAAGTGTAGGGAAGAACGGTAAAGTGTACAAAATCATTCTGTTTATTTTTCAACATTACATTACAAAGCTTATAATTATACCATATATAAATCCAAGATGCATACGAAGGTAACATTGATCAGTACTTAATGACAACCGTAACTCTATTTCGATTGGTCAATCGGCAAATGCCCATGTTATTGAACCGATGCACGCATGTCTAATTAAATGTCGAAATCAGCGGACATTTTGCAGTGTAGCTGCGATATGCGCATGCGCAAGACCGGCTCTTTCAAAAGATGTTTTCTTATATTTTTATTAAAGCTTTTTAAATATTTTATGGTAATTAAACACAAAACTGGATGGTTTAAAAACATCTTTAATTTAATAATATGAAAATAAGTATACTTGACAATATAGTTGAATGACTAAATCTATACTACATAAAATAGGGTAATAATTATAATAATAAACAGCCCCACATAAAAGCAACATACAATGTTTATATAATTAAACAATTTTTTTAAAACAAATATTACATATGAGAACACTCAAAATCTGTTTTTCATATACCTAAGTAAAAACAAATGTATACATACTTTCTAATAAAATAGTAGTTTGGACTCGGAGGACTGGAAACCGATGGTCTGGCTGGTTCGGTGTAACTATAAAACCATAAAACAAAGGCATTACAGGGATATCGTGATGAAATTGATAGTGGGAATAGTCGTCGAGAAGTAATATTTATAGTTTAAAAACATACATTGCAATCGGGTGGCACTGATTCAGTATTTTACAACTTCTCCGAGGGACACCTCAATTATATTTTATTTACATTGTCACTATTCTGTGGTACTTACAGTAATATAGTAAAATGTACTATTTATTATTTAAAACAAGCTCTAAAATATAAAAAAATTAGATGGAAATTGAACAGGAAAAATTGTTCAGAAATTTTGCAAGGTTTGTAACAGCTGTCATTCTTCTGCTTCGCTTCCTCCCATTTGGGTCTCACCGGGCTGAGCGAAACCATTCGTTTACTTTACTCTCGACTTGGTCTGATCCCATCGTCCTTCGTCCCTTCTCCCTTCCCCGTCATCATCGCGTAGTTCCGCTTGTGGATCATTTTATTCGGTGTGACGTATGAGACAAATGCAACACAAGCATTTCGTTGAATTCCGTACCCATACTAATGTGCCCGTGCGATAATATAAACATTTTCAATGTTAAAACAAGTTACTATAATAAGAGATAGTGTAAGTGTTCAGGAACGATTAATCGCTACTTGACGATTCCTAGCGACAGGGGCAAGCTAGGAAGATTTGAAATTTAGTTCAGCTGTGTCACCACAACTGTTATCAAAAATCATTCCAGAAACATGCTTTGCTATATACAAAAGTTAGAGGAAGGATTATATAAAGGTAAGACATTAAAACATAATATACAGATAAACTTATATATTTATATTAAATAAAATATTTATATCTAGCTTAATATTACATATTATTATTATCATTCGTTTTTGACTTCTGGATTAAAATTTGCTTGAGCTTTTCACCTTTACCTTTAAAGAGTATTCGTCGTGATGAGGATGTATATGGCGAGGCAGGATCTTGTAACGAATTATTTCTTTGTTTTGCATATGGATGTGATGGCATTTCTTGGTAGACTGGTTGTTGTGATGCAGGTGAGGCAAAAGAAGGCGTAAATGGTTGTTGACAATAAGGAGGGGCTACAGAATAAGAATAAGAAGGTGAAGGTGTCGGTGCTGGTGTATAACAAGGAGTAGGTTGGAGGCAAATATAAGAATCTTCAGTCAATTTTCCTAACTACATAATGTAATATATTTATATATGTATATAATAAAGGGCGTCATTAATTAATTTCTGAACAATAATCTTTTGTCTATTATCAAGTTCTTGTAGTTGATAGCCTATGGATTTTCCTGTAATCTCCCATTCTTGTTCAGCGGCATTAAATAACTTTTGAGTCATTTCATACAATTTTTCTTGTCTAGTGGACAACTTAGTTCCTTTTCTCTTAGATGATGATATTGACAGCTGAGCTTGTGTGGCTTGGGGGCCCTTCTATTTCCTCCGTTTTCTAAAATAAAAGTGTATGTTTCAGATACCTTCAACAGAGGCTGAGTGGAAGTCAATAGAAAAGAAATTTGCAGAAAAATGGAATTTCAACAACTGTTTAGGAGCGATGGACGGAAAGCATATAGCAATTCAAGAGCCACCTGGTAGCGGCTCATCATATTATAACTATAAACATTTTTTTAGTATTGTCTTATTTGCAGTAGTAAATGCTGATTATGAATTTATGTATGTTCATACAGGTACAAACGGCAGTGTCTCAGATGGGGCTATCTTACTATTTACTACAAAATTTTACGAAAAATTAATGTGCAATAAACTAAACCTACCACAACCGGACACTTTACCAGGTACAGACACGTTGGTACCGTATGTTTTCCTAGGAGACAGTGCTTTTGCCATTAACAAACACCTTATAAAACCTTACCCCTTTAAAAATATATCCCATGGAAAAAGGATACTCAATTATAGGCTGTCACGGGCAAGAAGAGTGGTCGAAAATGCATTCGGCATATTAGCAGCACGGTTTCGAATTTTTAGGGAAAATATAGGTGTGTTCTTATTGAAAACATTGATTCCATCGTTTTGGCATGTTGTGCGTTACATAATTTTTTACAAAAGAAATCTCCTACTTATTTAGCTGATTGAGGGTTGTGTTGATAGTGAAGACACAGAAAATCTAACTTTTTAAAAAGGTGACTGCCCAACCAGCAATTTGATATTTTATAATAGTCGCGAAAACGTTTTCGACAAATAAATTATAAAACAACTGTTCTCTCAGGAACGTTTTTAATGCGCTTCTACAACAGCTATAAAAGCAAAATTGGCACCATTTTATAAAATACTTCAGTAACCGTTTTTATTTTGTAAAGCCTTTTGCGAACACTACATAACAATTTCAAAATATTTCTGCAATTCTTATAAAATTTCAACACCAGCATTATAAAACAGTTTTATTAAAGCTTTTCATATCACACTATAAAATATACTTGCATATTACATTTTTAAAACAATTAAATAACAGTTTTATAAAAGGTTTTTAGTAGTTTCAGGTAAACGTCATAAAATGAAAATGCAACATGAAATAACAACAATAAAATAAAAAAGCTTTTTAAATATGCTGCAAGAAGCAATTTTGTATTGGACAAAGGAAAAATATAATTAACGTCGCCAACTATTTACAAGAAGTAAGAGGCCATTTTATTTATTTTAATTCCATTCTTGATATTATTTAGAGACATTCGTGGATTGTGATGCAGAGACCAAGTTTTCACTGCGAATTAAATTTTATTGAGAAATATATAGCATATTTCTAACAAAATATAAGCAGGCCCCGTATTTATTAATGTTTAGGGGAAATGTTTGAAACATAAAAAAATTAGCTTTGTCGATTTGGTAATTTTCTTCAGAAAAACTTAAGTCAATTTGTTCTAGGCGTCATTATTTCATAATTCTTATATATTTACCAGCTGGAAATATTAACATAAATCAGATATTTGGTATTTTTAAGTCTGTCAATTTTGATGTTCCCGAACGCTCTCATTTAATAATGGCGGCTTCTTATAAAATAATTTTGTATTAATAGCAAGCATATTAAGATAATTAAGCTACTTCGCAATCCCTATAAAACATTTAAAATATATTTATGCTTTAAAATTGAGGGTACTGCGACAGGACCGAACTGCTTTAAAACAAAATATAAACTAAGGGAGTGTTGTCTATCTTAATCATATAAAGATACAACGAAATATCATTTAATTGATTAATAAACAAAAAAATAAATACAAATAGTAGGTATAGGCTTAGTGATTATTTCGGTATCCAGATGACCTCGTGAACCGTGAAAGTCCCAGCGTGTGATGCGCCGCCGCCGCATAAAAATATGATCATCATTGGTATCATCATCGAGTGGGATGTTAATTCATTAGTAGTAAATAATTTTGGATTCCTCATGTTCTTTAATAAAAGAATTGGGCACTATTGTACGCTACACCGCTAATTTTCTTTTATTTTAACTTATTGCACACTAATCTTTTACTAGTATTTTTACATAAAACATAATATTTATCAACATATAGGTATATCAACAAATTATTTTAACTGACGATTCACCAGACGATCCTCAAACAATGGTGGCAGGTTTGAGAACCCTACATATAACCCACGCTTACCAAAAGATTCCCCTATTCAATTTCTATAGAAGCCTCGATTCATTTAAAAAATATTTGTTTGTGTCTGTAGTATACTCGACTAGTTCTCATGATATCTTTGTTTTTATAGTGGAAATTAATTAAGGATAGAGAGCACCACTGATATATTTCTAGATATAATGGATCATGGATTGCTTGCAAAACATTATAAAATTACTATAGGTACCTACTTCTTTTAAAAAGTCGTGTCACTCAAATTTGTCCCTCTTCGGCTCCCAGAGGTCTAATTCTATATAGTACGTACTGTGAATGAGAGGGAAGAACTTGCGAATATTTTCTGCAGCTATAAAACTGATTTCCTCCACTGCTCGGGGGTAATATGAGAAAAATAGTGAACATTTTGATAATAAAGTAAAAATCGTTATAGGTTCATAAAAGTCGAGATTAAACAGACCTCTAAAAAATCACAACTTAAACAGGAAATACCTCAGAAACTAAGCAGTTCCGCAAAGTCCACATTTCTATAAGACAGATATCCTAAAAATTTCGTTAATTTTGACAATAAAATATAAATTAATCACTTTTTTAAAGAAAATATAGAACGGAAGAAAAGTAGTGATAATTGAGCGATTTCTTTTTCGTTATGATACTGGAAATATTTTAATTAAAAATCGAAATTATTAAGCAAGAAGGTAAAAAGATTTCCGTTATTTTTTTGTTTTCCGCCCCCTTGAAAATGGAAGGGGCAGGTGGGTAGTAGAATATACCTTTTAACAAATCAAATAAGAATAATTTTATATGAAAAATATAACAATACGGTCCTGCCCTTTTGTCTGATCAAACTCACATGGCAGCACTAGTAGCAGGGACAACGTAAACATGATTGTTGTCTACATAATTAGGCGGCAATATTGCTAGTTGGCAACTTTTTTGCTAGAAGACAACTTTTTGGCGACTCTTATAAAATAAATTAGTTATTTTGTGTACATTTTATCTTCTTTATGATAAATGCATTGTTATTTAATGGTAAAAGTGACCGCTATTATACCGCCTAAAATAACTTAATAATTAACATATAACCTATAAAATCGACGGCAAAATTTTTTTGTTTCATTTCAGTCCTGTTTTATGTTAAAATTGATAAAAAGCCTGTCCTTGGTTTTCCGTTTCAGATACGCTGCTACTTACATTAGGAGAAGTATAAGTGGTATTTGACGATTGATCCGAAGCACTGAGGCAGTTAATGTATTTCATTATTTTATTAACCTCTGACGTATTATTAATATCAAAACCAATGTTCTTACTACACATCACATCATATTTTCATAACACATTTTTAATCTTCTTCGAAAAGCACCACCCTTCTTAGTTTTTTTTTTAATATCGGGCTAGGGATGGTATAAAATTAGTGGCCTTAAATATATCTTATTATGTAGTTGGCGACAGCAAATGTATATTCATGAGAACAATTTAATTTTATAAGAGATTTACTTTTGTTTCTATATTGTAGTAGAATTGCCATACTATAAAATAGTTATAAAGTGATCACTAAAATAACAATTTACTTTCAAAGGCGAATTGCTTTTAGAAGTACTCTATTATAACTGGTTTATTAAAGTCACAGGAAGCAACTATAAAACAATTTTAAAATATGTTTATAACGAAGTTAAAAATGTCGCCGAAATGTACTATAAAGCCACTATAAAATAATTATATTTTATAGGTTAAAATATTTTTAAAGTTGTTCATAGAAACATTTCTGCAATAATTTTATGACTGTTTTATAAGATATTTTATAATTCTGTTATATAAAAGTTATGGTGATAAATTTATAAAGCACATTAGCTGCCTGCAACAGAATAGTGTTTATTGCAGCTCTTATGTGATTGATTAGCATTTTGGAAGTATTAATAAAATACCAATAAAATAAAATAGCTGTATAACCATTGAATTATAAAATAACTTTGTTGGTTGGGTGATGGCATCAATTTGGAGGTTTATTACCGCTTGAGCAGTTAACTGTAAGAAAACGAAACGAAGAGGGCAATATTGTACGAAATATTTTTACTAATTACTTTAATGGTCAAGGAAAAGTATATTTCCAAGAAAATATGATGAGGGTCGTAAATAAATAATACCTACATAATGTTTATTTTTCAATAAAAAACTTGTTTAATAATAATTCTAATAAATATATTTTTTTATTGCTTACTCCATCAGAGGCTTCCAGGGTATTTCTCCCTGTGTAGATTTGTTCATTTTTCCCATCCAGAAAAGATAATAAATCAAAGTACCGTAGAGTGGGGTTATTTTGCAATGCTATTAGGATATTATGCTGCATAATTTTTTTGAAACAAAGGTTTGCAATGTATAATATATTTTAAGGATTGTAAAAGTGTTTTAGTAAGCATATCCCAACAATTAGATAAGACATTTCGAAGTACAAAACGTTTTTTTTTTATTATTTTGTATTGGGCAAAGTTGCCCCGTATGTGGGGCTAATTTGCCTTTACGTATAAAATCGTTATAAAGCTGCCTACATGCTAAGTAAGGGGTTACTTTGTTCACTTAAAAGTCGCCACAAACGGCTACAAAAATTTTTTTTGGTGGCTGTCAGAAAAATAAAACACATACCTAAGTAGGTTTAATAAATGTAATATTTTTTACATTTTCTTTATTTAAAAAAGATATAAAATATCAAAAAACAACCTTTTTAACAACTTAAGAACACAGGTAAACTAAAATAACATTTTTAGTAAAAAAAAAACATAGGTAGGTAAAGCTTTACCTAACTAGGAACATTTTAATAAATCAAACCTTCTCTTAACGACCTAAACGCAAAACAACAACAAAACTCCAAAACTAAATGTAGGAACGTTTAAGAGATCACATCTTTAAAAGTTAAAGGCACTTAAATTCTCACCAAATTGATGAATATCTCTGATAATTTTTGGTTTTTTGAGAATAGTTTCGATATCATCTTCGAAAGCAATTGCTATGTCATCGATATTAGGGAAAACAAACAAATGTTTGCTTTTTTTTCTCAGATATTTTACTTCATAGAAGTTTTCATCTTGAAAAGATAAAATTATAGCAATGTAATGTTTAAATTGCTTTTTCGTATTAAATTTCACAACTACAAAGTCTCCAAGTTTAAGTGCCTTTAACTTCTTTTATTCTTTGATGCTTGTGTCGGCCAATCTTCTTATCAATAATTGGTTTTGGCAGAGCCCTAAGTTGCTTATGTGTCGTGTAATTCTGGAAAGCTGGGCTTGTCGAGGCCACCAGCATTAGTGCCTCTCTACAATAGCTGGGGCAGCCAATTCCTCGGAAGCTTGTAAGTTGAGCCTGGCGGGGATTGTACATGAGTTTGTCGAATTAGTGGATTTGTAGCGACGTCCGTCCGTCTGTAGTAATCCGTTATAATTTTGTCATAAAATTGAGTTAGTGTTGGTATGTCAAAGTCCCTGTGAAGTACCCTAGTTACAGCATACCTTGGGGCATCCGCAATGATTTTTTAGGCCCTATTCTGCAGTATCTGGAACTTGTTGTGCTCTGTCCTGCTTATTGTGCACCATGTTGGTACACCATGAGTCAGGATTGGCCTGACCAAGATTTTGTACAAGTTAACTTTGGTTCTATAACCAATTTTACTTTTCTTGTGAAGCAAGCAGTAAATTGAACTTAGCTGTTTAGCAGCCTTCTTTCTTTTAAGTTCAGAGTTTTTCCTCCAGTTTAACCTTGCGTCAAAAACTAGTCACAACTTCCTGCACCCAATTTACCTGAATGCCATCTACCGATAACCTGGTCTCAGGTCTTTTCACCCTGCTCTTCGAGAATAAAATGGCTTTCGTATCGATGCATCCGCGCCCGCAACAAATAAATGATTAATAAGTACTAAATGCGAATTGAAAAGCATAAGCTAGTAAAATAGCAAAATAGACACGCGAGAACATCGGCCCTGGAAGACTATGTCACCGCCCACGAGTAGCTTCGGTCCTCGCCGCGACCGTCCAAGCAAACCTACCGAGAGTCGTAGCCCTTAACAGTCGTTACAAGTGATTCATCGCTAATTTATCCAATTTCTTGAATAATTTACGCGGTTTTACGGAATAGCACAAAAAATTCAGGGTTGAAGCATATTATCGAAACCGGCAATACAATCAGCGTTTGAGTATGGACGATTTTTGCGAAAATTTTCCTAACGTCGCTTTCACTGCTGGGGATTTTTATCATTGCCTGAGAAGAACCGTGGCCCTATTTAGGGAAACAGCTTCTAATCAACATAAAAAAGAATCAATTTTATGGAAGAAGTCCATCTCTCAGTGGAGTGATATTTTAACGTAAAGTAAAACACACAATCTGCTCCACTAGTTTAATGTAAAACATTTTTCTTTAAACCATACATGTTTCGGAGGCATAAACCTCCATCATCAGTGGGATTAAATTAAGTCAAATAAGGAGAAAAATACCAGAAACATTGTGAGAACTTGTGTCGCAGAAAAAACTTCATCATTTTATATTAAATAAATTAAATTAGAAATTGGAAAAGGTTGTTATTATTTAAAAAAAACATTTAGTATTATATTTTTAATTATAACTACTAAATTAATACTAAATGTTTTTTTTTAAATAATAACAACCTTTTCCAATTTCTAATTTAATTTATTTAATATAAAATGATGAAGTTTTTTCTGCGACACAAGTTCTCACAATGTTTCTGGTATTTTTCTCCTTAATTTGACTTAATTTAATCCCACTGATGATGGAGGTTTATGCCTCCGAAACATGTATGGTTTAAATAAAAATTTTTTACATTAAACTAGTGGAGCAGATTGTGTGTTTTACTTTACGATAAAAAAGAAGCTGAAATACCACCTGTCAGAACAGAAGAACTTGTCGCAAACGTTCTTGAAATAATGCAAACTACGCCAACAAAATATGTAAGACGCCTGTCTCAAGAAGTGGGAAGATCCTATGCAACATTCAGGACTATTCTTAAAAAACAGTTAAATTTGTTTATTATTGTTATTATTTATTGTTGAAGTGTTGTGTCATAAAGTGGAAGTATTCCAGGAAATACAAGCTGCAAATTTTGAAAGACGCAGGAATTATTGTCAGTGGTATAACCAAAATTAATTGGAAATAAATGATTTATTAGACCTGACATTTTTTTCTGATGAAGCCTGGTTCCACCTCACCCGTTATGTGAATTCTCAGAATACACGCATACCTATGGAGTAGTGAAAATCCCCAATTTTTTGTAAAGTCCACATTGCCCCTCAAAAAATTAATATCTGGTTGGCAGTTTCACGAAGAAAAATTGTTGGTCCTATTTTTTTCCATGACACAGCTGTAGCACAGTGCATGGTATAGGGACAATATTTTAAATTCATTTGTATTTCGACGACAGTGTGATCAGTTTTCGAACAGACATTAAATTCCCACCCAGATCACCTTCTTTGATGGTTATGGATTACTTCATTTTTCCTCATTTGAAGAACAATATTTTTAAAACACCAGTTAAAAATTTAAAACAGGTATAAGAAAGGATTATCCAAGAATGTGAATTTCTCCAGAGATGCTGGTCAACGCTTTCAAAAGGAGACGTATGAATTAATGGCCAGGGCTTCGATCTAATTAAATGGGATTACTCTCTGATTAAGTGGATTAAAATCTCACTAACGCGTGTATTTTTTTTAAAAAAGCAGAGATATAATTTTAAATAACGGTAAAGGTATCTATAAAGAAAGGTACCTACTCAAGCACTCATCATTGACCATTGGCTACACAGCATCCGGTGCACGTGCTTACTTGATTGATCATATTGCTTCTTGCGCTCCTTTTACCTGGCTATACCTAATAGACTTCGAAGAATGTTAATCGACTACGTCAGTAGTACTGAAGCAAGTGAACCGCTCGGATTTTACGAAGAAAAACGAGTTAACTTAGAACCAACGGTGCACGGACCTAATCGAACAGTACCATAACTTGGTTCATGCGCGAAAAACAACAAACTCATCATTGGTACAGCTCAATTTGCTCGTTTTAATTATTACTTTTGATGGCATTGTATTTATTGTAAACACACCGTTTTACTTGCTAATTTAAGCGTGATGACCCTTTCACATTATTGTGCATTGACAGTTGTGTTAACAGAAACTCATTCTTAAATGTGTTGAAGTGTTGTGTCATGTATTTGTACATTGTGTGTTTGGTTTTTGATAACATGAACAATATTGTTTAGTGCATATAATATAAATAAGGGATATAAATAATCAAAACTGGTAAGTTTATCATTTATTTAACTAATTAAGTAGGTCATGCCATACAGTAATAAGTAGGTACCGACTTCGTAACTCTTTGGAATGTTTTAAGAGGTGTTACCTACATTCTGTTTAATTCAAAAGTCGTTATATACTGGTTCTTGTATTTAAATTACTGTGATGAGATTGTATAAATATGTATACGAAATTTAAATATGTAAAATAATTCTAAACTTTGACTCTAATATATAACCGAGGCTCGGTTATTGAAAGTTAATAGAAATTATCTATATTACTTCATGGTTTTGTTTTTATGGCAACAGGAAAGAAATACGCCTACGCACCTTGATAACATAATATAACAAACATCGATTCGTAATATTCGCATTGAATGCGTTTCAAATGCACAAACAAAAATTATAAATGTAGCATCGATAAAATTTAAATTAATACATTTACATGTCAGAGGCGCTGAGCGTTTATCTGTCAGATATACTTTTTTCTCTTTGGAAAATTAAAATTAGATTTAAATCAATTAACCTTTTTCTCAAACATTCATAATTGCTGACAAAACGGGTGGAAGGCTACTCATGTTCTTGATGGAACCGGTCAGGAATTGAATGTCTTCCTGTAAGTAAATAAAACAATATGAGCATACCCTAATTCAACTTCACACATTATAAATAATAAATCAACACTTTGTCTCTTTTTATCTTCTACCAAAAACTCTTGTATGCATGACTATTATTTTACTTGAATAACAGTTATATAATGCCTCACGTACGGAGTGGTGCAATGGACGCCAAAACGCGAGGGTCCGCTCCCGTACACGTAGTGAACCCTTGCCACTACACCTTAAATCCATAAGGCTCAACCGTAAATCCATGCGGTATATCTTTAACTTGGTCATGACCGTAAAACATAAGCCGCTCTGTACTGAGTTGTGCAATGGACGCCAAAACGCGAGGGTCCGCTCCAATACAGAACCTTTGATAATACCCTCTGAGACGTGCAATGATACCAACCAACAACCAACTAGCGGACACAGTACCTGCTCCAGATATTAACAAACAAAATGGCTTATCACAGGCAAAACAAGCAATTCAAGAAATTATCAACAACTAACAATATGACATGTAACAGAAATAATATAAAGTTGAAATAGTTATGCTCAGTGAAACTCACCTATTTTCAGAATAAACTACACTTTCGACACAGGGTACACAATACACATTCACAGACTTGCAAAACTTAACTAAAGCCTAAAGCTTTGCTTTGCCTAACAAAATATGTTATTCTTTCTCATTTTGTCATTTTGTAAACAAAACTAAACTCAACAGTTCTCCATTGATTTGTGCTGAGTTGACAATCAGCATCAATGATGCCTAATCTTTATCGTGACTCTAAAGTAATATAAATACGACTTTAACATGTTTGGCGGCGCCCGGCGTCAACAGCTATATCCAATTTCTACTATCGACTTAAAATAATAAGGACGTTTTAAATAATTTAAATGGGTCTTACATAAATCTTTATGAAATAAGTATAAACAATTAATAATTTCAATTTTATAACAATTCAATAAAATACGACTTCAATACGAACGATGTATTTTCAGCGAAATGTAAACAGTGAATAATCCCTAAAATAACCCAATAACTCCAACTGCCGCTTGGTCTGAGTCACCTATTTTCCCTTTTTTGTTGCACGAGTTAAATAACTTCGTTTGCACAAAACGTTTTTAAAAACACTTTATTAATGCAGAAGCTATTCTAACAATGTTTAGAAATTAGGGATTATATTACAAATGTGACTTAACTACTTGAAATACGAAAATTAAGTGATTGCTCCTGAATCGGTAGCGTATTTATAAGTTCAGATTACATAAACAAAAGGGGTCTAAGTTTATACATTGTAAAGGGTTTCTAATTATATAACTCCTCCCTCCTTGAGCTCGGAAAATACAGTGTGACGATTTTCTGCTTCTTTTGGCTTCTGAACTTTGGCTTTAGTGTAGATGACCCTTGCTTCAGTCTTGAGGTGGCTTCTTTTTCTTATTATTTTCCAAATTATTAAGGAAACAACAATAAGGATTAGCATCGTCATGATTAGGAATGGGATCGTCCAGTGGTTAATATTGGCACCAGGAGTTTGCAGGTTGTGGAATTTGATGGTAGAAATCAGTTTATTGGCTCCTTTGATTTCGTCATGATTTATTTCTTGTACCTTTAGATATGGTACATCCTTTTGTTCGTTGATTTCTATCTTAGGGATTTGCAGACTATAGTACAGATCGTTGGATGTATCGGTCATGTATGTTTGACCATTGATTAATAATGGGCATTTGTCTAAGGTAATAATTGTTGGCTTGGTTATTAACGAAGATCGTCTTAGTTCTTGACAGTCATTAATTATGGGCATCGGTTTAGCAGGGATGACCAAAATTTCTTGTGCGTTGATTTTGGTTATGCTTGAAGCCGTGTAGTAGACGTTGACCATTGGGCAGTGGTTTTGATTGTGCGTAAGTATTTTGATTATGCAAGTCTCTTCTTGAGATAGCGTTTCTTGAGGGCATATAAAGGTGTTTTCTATCTTTGGGCATTCTTCTTCAGTAGAGAAGTATTTGTCTTCCGCAAGTAATATATAGGGTTTAGGTATAGGGAGTATTTGATTTAGGATTGGGATAGGAAGTATTTTATATAATGTAAATTGGGTTGGATGGACAATTGGTATATGAATAGCGAAAATTATAAATTTATTTGGAGTTATTTTTACTTGTGGTACTATTATTTTATAATAGTTCATTATTTTTGAGAGTTGAATAATATTTTTTTTGGAATACTATTTGGGATTTCCTTGAGTTGAAATTCATTTAAAATACTGTTGTGCATTATGTTTAATCTTGCAAAACTTATAGCTGTTTGAATGTTGGCTAAAATTGTATTTATTTTATGTAGTTGGTTATTTATGTTGTCAATAATTAGTGAAAAATATAGAGCGTCGGAAATCGTTATTTCTTTTGCTTCTAAAAGTGTTAATTTAGCTCGAATTTTCTGTTGATTTTCCTCGATTTTATTTAAATGTGAAACGTAGATTTGTGTTACATTTGAGAGTATTGATACTGATTGTTTTATTTCGTTTTGAAGAGTTTTTTGGTTATTAGCAAGAGCGTCAAGATATTGGTCAAATTTTTGTTCGTCATCTGAATCTAATGTACCAAATAGCCATTTATTGATTTTTCCAACAGCGTTTATTAGCCCACGCTTGTGTCTAGGGGTTGTGTCAAATAAATGTGTACTTAATTTTTAGAGTCTCTAAAAGTTCGTACGTTTGTTTAAGTTTTTCTGTCACAAGATATGAGAAGTTTTCTTGCGGTTTTCTTTTACTTAAGAATATTCTTATGGTAAATAAAGATTCTTCAAGGTTTGTTAAACATCTTTCTATTTGTTGTATGTTAATGTGATAGTATGTTATGTGGTGTGTATAGGTAATGTAGGTAGGTCCGAGGACAATAGGAAGCATTGGATTAATTACTTCTTTTTCTTCGTAAGTCCATATGATGGGAATGATGAGGAGAAGAATTGTTAGTAGTTTCGTCATGACAGGTTCGATTCTGTGTAACGGTGAATTTTCTTGCCAAAATGTACCAGTTGTGGTTGGGTAGGTATCTTCGATGAATGATTAAAATCAACGGCTAGGCTGCTTGTCTCACGAACGTTGCTGGAAGCAATTTTCTAAACTTGCAAAATTCGAACCTTCGAAGATCCGAACGACTGCGCCAGTTAAATAACTTCGTTTGCACAAAACGTTTTTAAAAACACTTTATTAATGCAGAAGCTATTCTAACAATGTTTAGAAATTAGGGATTATATTACAAATGTGACTTAACTACTTCAAACACGAAAATTAAGTGATTGCTCCTGAATCGGTAGCGTATTTATAAGTTCAGATTACATAAACAAAAGGGGTCTAATTTATACATTGTAAAGGGTTTCTAATTATATAACTCACGTAATCCTTCTTTGAGATGACACTTTATAGAAAAAAAATGGAAATGAGTATCTTTATTTTATCAAAACTTTTAAGAAAAACCGAATCAATTTTTTTTAGCATAATTATTTGATATGAGTAAAATCAGGTCGTTGAGGAATAAAGCATTTTTTATTTTACATATTTTATTGTCCATGAAAAATACATTATTTATTGTTATTGACAAAGCTACTGATACTAATATTGGTAATCTAAGAGTTATAGCATCATTAAAATTGTATACACAACGGGCGCCTAGAATATTCAACAAATATTTAAAATATAATATAAAGTACAAACACAAAAGCGTTTCAACATAACCATTCAATGAAAGAAACATCGACAAGATAATAAATTTTCAAGCCTTCTGACCCACGAGATGACAAATTACATAAAAAGCAAAAAAGTAAGCTAAAAGCTGTCTTGGTAATATCCTGCCAGGCTATAATATGCTCTACCAGCCAAGAAGAATTTCACAGCTTTCGCGAAACGGTGTGTATTGCAATTATCTACAATTTGTACTTAAGTGGTAGTAAATCTTAATGCTCTTATAAATAATAGAGCGCTTGGTTAAAGTTAGTCTGGCGATTGGAAGACGAATATCAGAACTTTGCCTAGTATTATACCGGGTGATGCATAGCTTAGTTGAACATAGGAAATCTCATGTAAATTTTGAGGTGTCTAAATATTGGCTCCCCTGTACATTTTAGAGAAAAATTGTTTTATAAATTTTTGAAGATGCCGATTTAATTAACCTATGTGCCAAGTTTGAATAAATTTTAATAAACCAATCCTAACTTATTCAATTAAATGTAATGGCAAAATTGCGAAATTTTCATAATTTAGGTAAAATATATACAGTGACCGGCAGAAAGTGCGCAGCATATGGGAAAGTTTTTTATCTTTAAGTTTAGAAAATTAATTTTATTTTAGATAGGTTCTGCATGTTCTCAAACCAAAATAACACCCATTAAATCCGGTAAAAGTCTTATGGTATACGAGGTAGGATCAAAAATTTGAAATTCCGCTAAGAGTAAAGTACCTCCATCTTTCATTTTAGAATATTTTTTTACTAAGAATTATTGTTTTAATTTCAAAGTTATACCCAAATTCCAAATATCGCTTATTTTGGACAAATAAATGGATTTAATCGGGTTTTCTGAATAACCCTGTATAAAAAATAAATGGCAACCGAACAGTACTACAATAAGATTTTCTGCACACTTTGTTAGAGATAACCGTCGATCATAAGTCCGATTAGTTTGTTTTCATAATATTATGGCTTTTTAAAATAAAAACATAAAAATATTAAATATTTTTGCTGCACACCGTATTTTATTTTCTGAGGGAACAAGTTATTTAAATGGCGCTAGATATTTAAACTTCTTGCAGAATTAAATAAGCGATTTTCTCGATGATCTGCCCTTAAACTTAAGAGAAAATCTGTATTTCCAACAAGATGGTGCTTCTATTCATAGTACCTTACAAGTAAGGGATTGGATTGGTTAAATCAACAATGTTACGACAAATGGATTGGACGGTTTTCAGAAAATCCCTGGCCTGCAAGATCGCCGGATATTACTCCTCTAGACTTCTTTCTCTGGGGTTACGTAAAAAACCAGGTGTATAAGTATCGCTCTTTTAGAAATTTGGACCATCTGGAATAAGGAATAAGGAACGTAGCCAAAGAATTTAACAAAAGAACTATAAAATGTATAGAAAATGGAGGAGGACATGTAGAAATATAAAGTTATAATAATTATTGTTAATGTAAATAGTCTTAATTAGCATTTTTTGTTTCCTATTATTGAGTTAAAGAATGTATTACCTATTAGTTGGATTATCCTAAAAGTATATTTGATAAATGAAAATAACCTATATTGATCCTTATTTTGCGTGAGAAATAAAATCCGTTCAAAATATATTTTTAATTAAAATTTTTTTTTTATAAATCAAAAGGAAACTTTCTATGCATATTTCAATGTATAAAAAGCTATTTAGGAGATGCTTTAAGTCAAAGTAAATCAAAAAATATCAGTTAGATGAAATTAACTTGTTCCCTCAGAAAATAAAATACGGTGTGCAGCAAAAATATTTAATATTTTTATGTTTTTATTTTAAAAAGCCATAATATTATGAAAACAAACTAATCGGACTTATGATCGACGGTTATCTCTAACAAAGTGTGCAGAAAATCTTATTGTAGTACTGTTCGGTTGCCATTTATTTTTTATACAGGGTTATTCAGAAAACCCGATTAAATCCATTTATTTGTCCAAAATAAGCGATATTTGGAATTTGGGTATAACTTTGAAATTAAAACAATAATTCTTAGTGAAAAAATATTCTAAAATGAAAGATGGAGGTACTTTACTCTTAGCGGAATTTCAAATTTTTGATCCTACCTCGTATACCATAAGACTTTTACCGGATTTAATGGGTGTTATTTTGGTTTGAGAACATGCAGAACCTATCTAAAATAAAATTAATTTTCTAAACTTAAAGATAAAAAACTTTCCCATATGCTGCGCACTTTCTGCCGGTCACTGTATATTTTTTTTGTCGTGCAATGAAAAAATAAATAGAAAAAATGCCTTATAATAGTATAGTGGTTTTATTTTTTTTTAATATACCTACCTAATACATATAATATAATACACTGCGATTAATATTTACAAAAACGAAATATTACTTACAAGAGAAACTTCCTACTCTGCTCACTAAAAGAATTTACAACACTCTCCAAGTCTATATCGACATCTTTTTCTATATACAACAAAGCCAAATCTGAATGCCTATCTTGAGTCATTGTCGTTCTCAACCAGTTGAAAATCCTCCTCATGGCAGAAAAAGACCTCTCGCACGTTGCGCTTGAAATAGGCAAAATAATCGCTACTTTAAAAAGTTGGTAGTGGTTGGGATATGTTTTTCTGAGTCAATTAAGTTTTTTTTTGATATATTCATGACCAACAGTTTCTTTAGATTGTAAAATACAATTTTTTAAAACAGTCATTTCTGCTCTTAAGGCAAAAGTGTTGATATTCAAAATTTTGCGATATTGCTCAATGAATTTCTCTGAACCTTCAAAATTTAACTGAAAAAAATGATCTACTGAGTTGGCAAGCGCCATACTTTCTGGTGAGAACCTTTTGTTCAGAAATTCTCTTACAATATCAATAATTCGGTAAAATATGTGTGCCCTCCAGTACTCAATGACTCCTACGTTAGCTCTGGAGCATGTGGCGTCTATCAAACCCAATCCTACGGTTGTTTCGGTGACGAAGTCAACGAGCTTGCTACTGCATTTTTTTTTTGGATGACGGAATTTCCAATGAAATTTCGTATTCTGTGGCATATATTTTTGTATAAAGATAGGTATAATATTGTTCATTTCTCATTCCATTTAATGACGTCATAACACTTTTAATAACCTTAACTGCTTTCCCCAGAGTTGCACCTTTCTCCTGGAGGCTCTTTGATAATATATTTAAAATGTTTAGCACCTCGTCCAATACAAAAAGATTAATTATAAATGATGGTGGTTTAATGCTGGATAATATCCCGACTGCTGTGATTGACTGTTTGGTACTTGTATGAGAAGCTTCGTTTTGCAGTGCTGTGACGATTCCCTCGAAACATGTTTTAACAGCGTGGCAAGTTGTATATCGACACACCCAACGAGTATCTGACAGAGTTTTCAACTCCCTGGGGACAATATTGAGGATCTTCAATATTTGTTTGTATTTTTTATGGTTTTGAGGATCTGAAAAAAAAAGCGAGTCGCTGAGCTCGAACAGGTGGTTATAACGGAAATATTTGAACTGCGGGGCAAAGGAACACGTTCAAGGTAACGACTAATTATGCAGTGTTGCCAAGTATTATTTTCTACTGAGAGTTAATGGGGACGCGGTATTATCAACCGCGTGCCATTATCCGACTCCCCTACTCAATGATCAACATAGTCGAATGCCTTTTCGCAAAACATTGCCGCAAGAGCCTCGCCCTGTATCATGGAAATGAACCTTTTTTAACCATATCTTTATATTATGAACTTGTTACCTTAGAAATAATTGAGAAATTGTACTGTGAAATATCGAACACTTATTAAAAAACCACTGTATACGTTTTGAAACAGCAATTTTGCTGTAAGTGGGTGTTTTTCAAATTTTTTTAAGCCATTCATTATGGGGACTGTGTCGCAGAGTGCCTGAAATTTCTTGATTTCTATTGATTTTTGCGATCTGCTTTTTTAACCACATCCTAATCAATCAAATAAAGAAATTGTAGCCACTCTATAGTATAGAGTCGACGTCCAAAATGACAGTTACTCAGGGGCGGATGGGCTACCTAAGACCGGCCCGGGCAATCACTTGCTAAAACCGGCCCACAAATTACAACAAAAAATAATACCATTCATTATTTTGCGATGTTTATTACTAACCTAATAAAATAGTAAACAAAACTAAAAATATTTCTAATAGAATTAACTCCTTCTATTATAATTTTTTTACAACAAAATCTAAATCTAAATTTAACAACTGAGAAAAAATAGTATTTGTGTATAGCAGTCAACATTTTATCAAAATAGACAATTAAAAATAAAGGATATTTTAAATTATAAGATTAACAATCTACCTAAGAAACTAGATGATCCTCCTAGCTCATTAATGACCTCCTTATTGTCGATTGTCCATAAGATTTCTTTTCCAATATTCATTATCATAAATGATTCCAAATGTTCATCGCTTAAAGAATTGCGTAGTCGGTTCTTGATGTATTTTAAAATAGAGAAACTTCTCTCGCATGACACTTGGGTGCCAGGCAAAGTTAAAATATATTGGTAGACTACAGATAAGCATGGATAGGCATTCTGATACATATTGTATTTCATTATTGCTAGATAGCAACAATGTACACAGCTTCTACAGAGACTACTAGGACTTTTATCTTGACATTTATAGGTTGTTTGTGAATCTATAACATCTGGGTCATCTTCATCAGTTATCTCCTCATAATCTGCCAAAGTATCTTTTTGGAAGGATTCATTTAAAGTCATCTTATAAATATCCCAATTTAATACAAAATGGCACAATTCTTTCTTAATATTTGACACTTGGGCATCTTCTTTAAATTATAAAATTTTCTTTAAATGCTCTCAAGCTACTTTCAGAAATACCATTGGTTTTGATTTCATTAAAATTTATAGGATTGAAAATGGACATATCAGCACATAAGTTTATATTTCTGTTATATCGGTTTTCCATTGACATAATGGCGGTATCCATTATAACATTGAACGTTTCTATTTTAAATTTGTCTTTCGAATTACTAGCAGCTTCATCACTGCAATTTTCGTCGAAGAATTTCTTGAGTTTTCGTATTTTCGTAACTGGAAACTCATCTTCGATGTCAAAACTAATATCTCTTTTCTTCATTTCACTATTAGCCCAAGTTAGAAAAATTGGTGTTGACTTTTCAAACGCCTCAAAATCTTGTTGAATTATTTTTAACTCGGCCGTTGACGTTTTAGTCATAGCATTTGCTTTCAATAAATCCAAAGCTCTAATCTGTAGATGTCTTGAAAGTGGGCCAGTGATAGAAAACAGTTTTAAAAACACCTGGGAAAGAAAGATATTTAAGGAATTGCTGTTTTAAGTTTTCTGCAGTAGATCGGATGTCAAGATTTAGGTCAAGGTTTTGTGAAATACTTGACAATGATTCAAGAACATCTAAGTATAATGGGCTATCTCCAAAAATCTTCTTCAACTCTTTTTCTTTAGACCACCATCTAGTTTATTCAATTACTCCTAATTTTCTCCTTTTTTTGTCACAAGAAATAGATGACCAAACATCAATCCTCTTATACGATTCACGAAAGAAGGTGGCGACTGAATTAAGCAAAGAAAATAGTGATGAGGCTTTTACTGCACTAAACAACATGGTAACGACTATAAACTGAATTTATGCATTTCTCCATTTATATTTTGCAGAACTATCTTTGACTTCTTTTTGAGAAAAAGAATGTCAGTCTTAACATTTAGAGATCGACCGGCCCACCGGGCATTTGCCCGGTTGCCCGGCGGGCCCATCCGCCCCTGCAGTTACTACACTTATACATTAGTTTACATTCTAATTTTCTGATTCCTAATTAATCGAAGAATTCCTTGCTTTTGACCTCGCTTTTAACAAACTTGTATTTTCAATAATCATAGCGTTAGAGTAAAAACTGAAAAACCGTTTCGAAAGTATGATCCCATGTTTTAAAATCCAGCTCAAAAATTGCCAAATTCGTATTCGATTTTACGGAACAGTTATACAGGGTGTTACTTAATGATAGGCCGTAATTCTAAGGGCTCATTCGCGAATCAAATTTAAGTAGAAAAGTTCATATAAACATGTATCCTAAAAAGTCTGGTTTTCAAGAATCTAATGGGTCAAAGTTTAAAAAAAATCGGTTTTTATTAATATCTCAAAGATCCTTTTGCCGATTTTGGTGAAAATTGGCAGTGTTGTTTGCTGTGATAAAACGCTAAGTTAGCACTAACTAGATGATAATTATGAGTTACAGTGGGGTCCCGAGTCTCACGAATAATATTGACAAAAAAAATGTACGCCACTGACTTGTTTAAAAAATGTATATTGTTTCTGGGTTAAGCAGCTAAAAATACAACTTTTTGGTGTTTTGACATTTTCTCATATCTTACTTTGTTTTCGAGAAAAAAATAAAAGTCATTTTGCATGTCGAAAAAATTTGTCTCTCGTGAGACTACCCCCCGGGACGCAACTGGAACTCATAATTATCATTTAGTTAGTGCTAACTTAGCGTCTTTTCACAACGAACAACACTGCCCAATTTTACCAAAATCTGCAAAAGGATCTTTGAGATATTATACAGTGAGCTCAAAAAGGTTGGAATGAATTCGTTTAAAATTCAGGTGATTATTTTCTGGAAATACGCTTGGACATGTCGATTATTATTTTTAATTGCGAATTTTTTGACATAAGAAATGTGTATACAGGTTGTCTCAAGAAGAACATATACCGTCAACATTAATTTTTTTAAATATAACACCCTGTATATTATATTATTTTTAAATTCTACGATACATTCTAAACACTTTTTGTATAACATACCATATCTCCAAAATCAACGGTTTTCGATATATTGACATTCTTTCTGGTACGAAAACTACAATTAAAAATAAACTCTTTGTAGGTACATCTATTTAGTCTATATTATTTACATAGACTATATTAAATTTTATTTTAATAAATGTTGAAATTGACCGCCACCAACTTCCTGGCAATATGCAAGTCGATCTTTGAATTCTTCCAAAATGTTATGGATTACCTGGGGCTCTATTAATCTAACCTCATGCCTTATTCGAGCTTTAAGTTCATCAATATTGTTAGGTCTGTTAAAGTATACTTTAGATTTTAAATAGCCCCACAGGAAAAAATCTAGCTGGGTCAAATCTGGTGACCTTACCGGCCATTCTATTAGACCCCGTCGACCAATCCACTTGCCAGGAAAGACTGTATTCAAGTACTCACGCACCGGGCGTGTGTAATGAGCTGGTGCTTCGTCTTGCTGGTACCATAAGTTATTGTTGGGAATGTCTGGCTCATCTGGATTTGGATAGAGTACAGCAAGTGCCGGTATTAACTCAAATTCTAAAAATTCTAGATACAGTTCGCCATTTAACGTACCATCAAAAAAGAAGGGACCTAAAATCCGGATATCAACAATTCCAGCCCAAACATTCACTTTTTGCGGGTATTATGTGTGGGACTCCATGATCCAGTGCGGATTTTCCTTAGCCCAATATCGACAGTTTTGGCGATTCACATGCCCATTTAGAGTAAACATTGTTTCATCAGAGAACACAATTATTTTTAAAATTTGAGGATCTTCAATGTATCTGTTCATAATTATTTCGCAAAATCCTGTTCTTCTATCCGGGTCATCTTCATTAAGTTCATGAACCAACTGTACCCTATAGAGATGCCATTTATTTTTGGTGTAAATAATTCAATACGGTTGCTTGACAAATATTATTTTCCGTGGCAATACCGCGAGGTAACACTATGGTGGTTTTCTTGGACAGCTAAGAGGACATTTAACTGCACATCTTCTGAAATCCTAGGTCGACCTTGAATATAATTGTCTCTAACATGCCCCAAATCCCTATATTTTTTTACAATTTTACTAACAACAGATTGAGATATTGGTGCTCGGTTTGGGTACTTATTGTTAAATAACTCACACACTTCTGTTTGGGTTCGCCTCCATAGCCAAGCATCATTAGTACTTCTATCCTATCTTTTTCACTTAACCGCGCCATTTTTACAGAATTACTGAGATACATCTACACAATTTGAAGAATTTTTGACAAGAAGTAAATGTCTGTGTAAAAATAAATTAATTCAGGTAACAGGTTACAATAATAATAAAGAAATGCGCAATTAAAACTAAAAATCCACGGATTTCAGCATTTTTTCAGAAAAATATTAAAATGTCAATATATCGAAAACCGTTGATTTTGGAGATATGGTATGTTATACAAAAAGTGTTTAAAATGTATCGTAGAATTTAAAAATAATATAATATACAAGGTGTTCTATTTAAAAAAAATAATGTTGACGGTATATGTTCTTCTTGAGACAACCTGTATACACATTTATGTCAAAAAATTCGCAATTAAAAATAATTATCGACATGTCCAAGCGTTTTTCCAGAAAAGAATCACCTGAATTTGAAACGAATTTATTCCAACCTTTTTGAGCTCACTGTTTACAGGGTGTTTCCTAACCTCTCTAAAAAATGAAGGAGGTGAATCTTCACCTTATTTTAAGATGAAAATGTGGTATAAGAGTTTTTCGCATGTCGCTTCTTTTTCGAAATACAGGGTGTTACAAAAAATTAGTAAAGCGATAATAATCATTTTAATAATTGATTTAAAAACTTTTAATAATGAACTCACATGAACAAAAGTCAAATAAATTGCTGAAAATGTCCTCCATAAGCCAGTAAACACCCATGGACACGACGTGCTAAATTGTCTCTTACGTGTTGGAAAATCTCGGGACTGGCGCGATCGTATTAAAACCATCAATAATACGCAGTCGAATGTCTTCTTCAGTTTCAATAGGAGTAGTATAAACGAGTTGTTTAAGGTAACCCCAGAAATAAAAATTCAATGAATTTAGATCCGGCGAAGGGGGTGGCCATGGGTGAGGTCTTTCTCTACCTATCCAACCAGCAGGATATTGTTGATCTAAATAGTTTCTAACACGTACTGCAAAGTAAAGGGGAGCGCCGTCATGCATGAACCACATTAAAGTTCTCGTTCTTAATGGCACTGCTTCCATCAATTCTGGCAATTCATCTCTAAGGAAGTTGTAATAGACATCACCAGTAAGTCGTTTTGAAAAAAATACGGTCTAACTAAGCTATCTCCAATAATTCCTGCCCAAGTATTAAAAGAAAATGTTATACTGGTGATGCCCTTCGATAATAGCATGAGGATTATCTTCCGCCCAAATATGGTTGTTGTGAAAAATTATGATGCCTTGTCTGGAGAAATTCTTCATCTGTAAATAGTATTTTTGCCGAAAAATGTGGGACCCTTAAAGAATTTTCTTGAGACCAGTTACAAAAATTAATTCGATCTGGAAAATCTCTAGGCTTGCATTCTTTGTACGTGATAAGGATAAAGTAAATAGTCCTTTAAGATACTCCATACTGTTTTGTAACTCACATTCAACTCGTTCCCGATTTTCCTCGTATTAGTGCCTGGAGATTCTTCCACCATGTTTAAGACCTCTTCCTTAAGTTGTACGGTTCTAACTGTAAGTGGTCGGCCGTCTATTTTGCTTTTTGCAAAGCTACCTGTTTCCTCTAACTCGAGGTGCAATCTTGTAAATATTTCCGAACACGGTACTCGTCTATTAGGAAAACGTTCTGCATATATACGTCTCGCCTCTAGCGCATTTCCATTTACCAAACCGTACATAAAATTAATTTGAGCCATTTCTCTATTGGTAAACTCAGCCAGCCATTATGAAAAGTGTGTAATATAGTACAAATAAATTCAAAAACAATTCAAAGGGATATTATTTGAAAGATGTTAAACCGGAGACAAATGTTACGGAGAAAACAAATGTGGTTGCCATGGAACGAAGCAAAACCTACTCGTATCATTTGACGCAACATAATGATAAAAATACGAAAAATAACTAAAAAATTAAGGTACTCTTTTACCCAGATCCCCGCCAATGAACTAATTGTAATATTTAAAATTGACCCAAAGTAAAGTGCTCTAATCCCTTATGTTTAACAAATATCATTAGAATATCATTTGGCATTAATTAATAAAATGGGAAAAAATATAAAAAAAAATTTGAACACCCTGTATATCGAAAACGAAGCGACATGCGAAAAACTTTTATACCGCATTTTCGTCTTAAAATAAGGTGAGGATTCACCTCCTTCATTTTTTCAGAGAGGTTAGGAAACACCCTGTATAATATACAGGGTGTCATTTAATAAGTGTCTGATATTTTACAGGACGATTCCTCAGCTATTAATTGGGTGAAAAGTTCATAAAGTCTGTGCGTTTTAAGAAGTCCGATATCGGATTAAATCACCAAGGGATGTTATCGCTTTTAAAACAGTAAGTCGGTTAAGTTACAATATCTTCGCACCTTCGCTATACTTGATCACACCGAACATCCCACTGGTTTACTGTATTCTATTACTGGGCGAAATCAGAGGTTTCAAATCAAAATTATCTGAGAATTACGCGTTGAGCATAAATAATAATTAAATAGATAATTAAATTATTTTGCTATTATTATAGTTAAATCTATATAATAATCGCTATTTTCCAAGAACCAATTAAAATTTGCTCAAGTGCGGGATGGTTAAATATGTTAAAGATTTTGTCAGGTATATACTTTTCCGATAATGACATTATTTTGGGATTATTATAATTAAATCTTCATAATAATTATTATCACGGCAATATGGATGCTGAAATTTTTGAGCATTGGTTCGAGGAAAAACTATTAAAAAGTTTAGAAAAACCTTCCTTAATTGTTTTAGACAATGCCTCTTACCATACGAGACTCGAAGAGAAATTCCCTACCAGCAGCTGGAAAAAGGAAGAAATAAAAGAGTGGTTGTCAAAGAAAAACATAAACCATGAAAATTTATATTTAAAAAGTGAACTTTTAAGCAAGTGTAAAGAGCAGTCATTTTAAAAAAAGTATGTTGTTGACGAATTAGCCCTCAAATATGGACATCAAGTTTTGAGATTGCCGCCCTACCATTGTCATTACAACGCAATTGAATTGGTATGGGGTATTAGCAAGAACTATTATGACAAACATGCCTGTAAAAATATCGGTAAGCCTAGCGTTATAAAGTTATGGGAGGAGGCGCTTAGCCAAGCGGGCAAAGAAGAATGGCGGAAATGCATTGAACACACAGAAAAAATTATTTTTGAATCTTATAAGACAGAACAGGTTATAGACGAAGTAAGACCGTTAATTATTACGAATGATGATGATGATGACGATGATGTTGATTCTGATGAGTCTGAAAGCATGGGTGAAATTTCAAATGCAGAGGAAGACTACTTTTAGTAGTACCTATCTACAAGTAGGTACGTTCTGTCGCAAGACTACAAAATCGGTTCTTTTTAGAACCAAAACTTTATAAAAAAGAATTCGTAAAACTAATTTGTCTGAATACTACAAAAGCTAAAAAATTATTATTTTTCTTTACCTAAACTAATTTTTTATTTACTTTAAATTATTTTATTTAGAAAATGTAATTCATCAACATCCAAAATTACCTTCAATATAATTTATTGTTTGAGAGCCACCGACATAATGCTCAAGAGGTTTTATGGCTTAGCGGACTTTTTAAAACGCACAGACTTTATAAGCAAAAAGGGCTTGCGGACCCATGCTTATATGAACTTTTCACCTTATAAATAACCGAGGAATCGTCCTGTAAAATATCAGACACTTATTAAATAACACCCTGTATATTTTTTGACCGTGTTCATATCACTAAATATCATTATCATCATCGGCAATTAAAACCAAGACTATTTATTTAAATCTTAAATTTGTATTTCTTACAATTTGAACCGCAAACTAGCTTGGAATAACTCGAATTGGATATAAATATTTTTTAGACATCCTAACGCAATTTAGCAGCTGGGGCTAAGATTTTTAGCGATATGAGTATAAGTCTCGGTGTTCTCCGTCTATGGTATGAACACAATGGAGTGCAGTGCCCTGTTGGTGACGCATTTAATTCTCGAGCTCATTGCTTTTGGAAATTTCCTCTTTGTGGTCGAAACACGTCTGCAAGTCATGTCATAATTTAAAGAAATCTTCGATGTTTAAACATAAAAATCCAGCCGATAAAGTTGCTCTAACATCTCCCTTCGGGCAATAATTTAACAGTTCTGCGGAAACAATATGTCAAGGTTCTTATTTATAGTTGAAAAACAAAGTACGTAAAATAATACATCGCAAAATATAGATATTTAATAATTAATATATTGGTGATTTGCAATTCATTTATTCGTTTAAATAATTTGGCAAAATTCAGACTATTGATGCTGGACAAAAATCGGCGAGAATTAATGCCAAATTATTAATAAAAAGTCCATGACCATGTAGGTATCTTAAGATTCTTATGGTAAACATTTTCTTTACCTATGTTGAATGCTATAATGTTTTAAGTCCCTTAAAATTCCTTAAATATCAGAAAAAAATATCTCTTGTAATTTGGGTGCTATCGAAGTAAGGACACCTTACTGACGCACTTTGTTTATATTCAATAACTTTCACATTCAATTTACATTCAAACATTCAATTTTAACGATAGTTCTATAGCAACAGAAAACAGCACAAAAACGTCTTCTGGAATCAACAGGAAAGAAATATGTTTCACATTGGGGTGGCAAAAGCCACGCTGGGCTACACATGCAGGAAGAAACAGGCTCAAAAGAGGCCATAAATAGAACCACGTAGTTTATTAAAGCTCCCTAAATTATATTATTTCTTTGGTTCAGTATTTGTACGGCCCATATTGTAATAATAAATCCGATATACAGGGGTAATCACCTAAAATTCCTAGAGCCTATATCTCGAAAACGAATGGATATATTTCGATTAGATAAAAAGCCGACGTTTGATAGGATCACTTTGCATATTTTAAAGATAACATCACCCTACACTGAGAAAACCTCTAGCAAAAAAATCTTTGTTAAGGTTTTTCTGGCTGCGCTAATCAGATTTCTACCTACACTTGCAAGATCACTTTTCTTTCACTTTATGGCTGTTGTAAAAAACTTTCCTACTGTAACAAGGCAAATATTTTAGCCTAGGCAAGTATTTCTTTAAAAAAATATCTTTACTGCTATTAACATATAGTTCGCTGTAGTAGCAAAATACTTTGTAATGAGTAAAATAAAAAGTTTATAAAGAAATTTGTTCAACGGCAGCTAAGTAACTTTGCTGTGCTGGCAACATTTTATGCCGAAATCGTCTCATCGGTTGTTCTCGACTCCTGTCGGTACATCTTTCGGAAGCCCAATTCCGTCGAAACCGGCAATATTTTCCAGTTGGCGCATTATTGTTCTGTGAGGTAGTGGGTTTGATATGCGAGTTGGCGGCGCAATAAGAAATACCTGTGATTGGTTTAAGGGCCGCAGAATTTAAGTAGTGATTTTGTGTTGGTCTGTGAAAAAGTCAATAATGGTAATATTTAAACGCTAATATACCTACTTAATTAATATGTTAAAAAGAGGAGAGGTTGGCAGGGTTTAAATTTTTAAAACACCCCCTGCATAATATGTTTTAAAAATGTATTATTTAGATGTTAAGATGTTACGTTTTTCGATAAGTGTTAAAAAAGTTTATATCTATATATTTGTATCTAAATGTTCTAAATATTTTTATAACATAGTTAGGTAGGTTTACTATGTCTATTATTTCTTAATAAACAAATACTTACTAACAATTATATATTTTTTTTTAATTGAAACACCATTTATTATTCCTACTTTTCTATCGATCTTACCAATACAACAACTGATGAATGGTATTTCAGGTTAGGTTAAGTTTAAGATTTTTTACAATGTGACTCTATAAAGCTGTTTACATTTAATGTTCCTTTTTTCCTTGGTGCCTTTTAATATGAACACTCAGTATACCATGCACCCCTTTTAGGTAATTTTTCGCAATTTAACAAATGCTGTGCATGTATCTTAAGGTGAAGTCCCAAGCCATTGAACATATTTCTCTATCTTGATCAATTTAAGCATTTTTGGCATAGAAAAGTTTGGATTTATTTAATTAGCAATAATTCGCAATGTAATGTAAAATTATCAGGTCCCTATATAATGTGAAATAAATCTTCCATGCCAAAAATACTCAAACTATCAAAATTCAGAAATATGTCAAGTGACTTAAGACTTTTCAATCACATTGTGTATGTTTTGCACAATAGTTAAACTACTTTGTAATAGCTGCAAAACCTATTTGCTATTACAGCCAAAAATATACCTATGACTGGTCAAAACCTTTATGGCACAATTAGATTTTTTTGCTATCTGAGCAAAGACACATTACTGGTATAGCTTATAGGCTTTACAATGATAGGCAAGTAAATTAATAGTCATAACAAAATAAATTTGCTATCATAATAGAAATACTTACCTGTCGCAGTAAAAAAACTTACTTGTCACTATAAAAAATATTGGTGGCGTTATAATATATATTTCTGTCCCAGTAAAGTTTCTTTGCTGAGACAGGTAGGTAATCTTCAAGCATAAGAAGTATCTTTGGCTCGCGCAGCAATGTTACATTACTGTGCCTGCCAAGTGATATTTTATAAAGTAAACTTAGTATAGCAGCAAAGTCAATGCAGCAAAGTGGATTTTACTCTCGTAGCAAAGATCTTTGCAAGCGCCTATGCAACTAGATTTTTTTGCTGCTGTAGCTAATTTTTTCATCGTCCCAGCAAAAATCTTCTCTCAGTGTAGGCGTCGTGACGCCGATGCTTCAAAAATATAAATCGGTTGCAGAGACATCGAAAATAGGTATCAAGGACATTTTTTAAGTGTTTCACCCTATAGGCGATTTTCCGAAATGGCTTCTTATTTACAGTAAGCCAATGAATAATGTCATTTTTTTTCCAAGAAGACGTTGGTATTTTTTCAGATTTTCTTGAATGGTAGCCGGCATTATCCATGACTATAACAGACCCAGACATGAGAAAGACTAAACTACGTTTTGGTACATGGAATGCCAGAACATTATTTGCGGCAGGTAAACTTGACAATGCCGTAAAGGAAACACTCAGACTCAATATCGATATCCTTGGAATCAGTGAGACCAGATGGCCAGATAGCGGCATGTGCGTGAGGAATGGGATGACATTTTATTATTCAGGGAATAGTGATCCGAACCATGGAAACGGTGTGGGGTTTATCGTGAGAATCGATGTCAAGAAATCCATCCGAAATGTTGTCGGATATTCAGACAGAATCATGCTACTGCAAATAAATGCCAAACCAATAAATATAAATCTTATCCAGATATATGCACCTACAGCCGATAAACAAGATAAAGAGGCAGAAGAATTCTACGGACAAGTGCAAGAGGTACTCAGATCGTTGAAACCGAACGAAATTAATATAATCCTCGGCGATTTTAATGCTAAGGTTGGAAAGGGCAGAGTTGACAATGTGGCAGGCGACTTCGGACTAGGCGAAAGAAACGCAATTCTGTAGAGAAGAGAATATGGTCATAAAAAACACATTTTAAAAACTACACCCCCGGAGAATATACACGTGGAAATCTCCCCAAGATAGCAATAACAACATCGTACGTAACCAAATAGATTATATATTAATCAATCAAAGATACCAAAATAGTATCAAAAGGGTTGCCGCTTATCCTGGTGCCGACATCGGCTCTGATCATAACCCTCTGATTGCAGACTTCCAATTTAAGCTTAAACTACTGACGAGGAAAACGATAACAACACCGAAACATTATAACATTGACAAACTGAGGGAAACAGCAGTCAGCGACAAAATGAAATCCAAATTAACAGAACTGTGTGCAACTAATAATAACAATCCCGGACATAACGACCATCCGGATGACATATGGAATAACATAAAACAAAACATCCTGACTGTTTCCGACGATATTCTGACATCACCGACAACAAAGAAAAACAAAGCATGGATGACCGATGAGATACTCTGCCTTATGGAGGACAGAAGAATTGCAAAAATCAAACAACAACAACAAAAATACACTGAAATAAATAATCCTATTAAACAACAATGCAGACAAGCTAAAGAGAACTGGATAACTGCAGAATGCCAAGAGGCTGAACGCATGCATGCTGTACATGACTCTGTAAACTTTCATAGAAAACTCAAGCAAATAACTGGCACCACAAAAAAAAACCCAATACCCTCACTGAAACACAATGGGAAACTGATCTTAGACCCGGTAGATCTGTGCAACGCATGGAAAAGCTATGCACAAGAACTTTTTGAAGACCAAAGGGAAGCCAGACGGCCTGTCAATTTAAAAGAATGGTCCGGCCCGGAAATTCTTGAGTCTGAAGTTCAGCATGCTCTGAAAGCAATGAAAAACCGAAAGACTCCCGGTCATGACAATGTACATGCAGAAGTTCTTAAGATATTTGACCCAAAACATCTCACATATTTGTTCAACCGAATATACGATTCAGGTAAATTTCCAACCGACTGGCTAAAATCAACTTTTGTAACAATTCCCAAAAAGACATCTCCAAGGGATTGTAATGATTACAGACTTATAAGTCTCATGAGTCATGCTCTAAAAGTTTTTCTCCGAGTCATACACGGTCGAATATACACGAAATGTGAAGAAAAGAGTGGAGAGACACAGTTTGGCTTCGTCAAGGGTTTGGGTACGAGAGAGGCTTTGTTTTCAATAAAACTACTGATACAGAAGTGTTATGACCAACGCCAAGATGTCTTTGTATGTTTCATAGATTATCAGAAAGCCTTCGACAACGTCAAACATGATATCCTCCTAAATAGACTGCTCGAAATAGGAATAGACGCCAAAGACATCAGAATCATACAGGAACTATACTGGAACCAAATCGCGGAGATAAGAGTTAACAAAGACCTATCAACAGATACCTTCAATGTATGCAAAGGTGTCCGCCAGGGCTGTATATTGTCGCCAATACTTTTTAATATTTACGTGGAAAAAATCTTTCAAATGGCCCTAGAAGGGGAAAGGAAAGGAATTAGGATTAATGGATATCCAATTAACAATATACGATATGCAGACGATACGGCAATTTTAGCACCAACTTTAGAGGATCTCCAACAATTGATGGATAGGATAGATGACATGGGCAAACGTTTTGGTCTTAAAATCAACGCTGCCAAGACCAAACTAATGGTAATAGGTCGCCAGCCCATAATCAATACCGCACTGACGGTCGATGGAAAAACTATTGAGCGAGTATCACGGCTTAAATATCTGGGTGCCACGATCAACGAACGATGGGACTGCGATGAAGAAGTTAAACTTAGAACGAATTACGCAAAAACAACATTTTTCAAACTTAAAAACTTCCTATTAGCCCGCAGTCTCCCACTAGCACTTAGACTGCGAGTGATAAAATGCTACATATGGCCCATCTTACTATACGGCGCAGAAACGTGGTCTCTTAAGGTTAGAACCCTGAACCGCATCGAGGCGTTCGAGATGTGGATTCTCCGGAGACTCTTGCGCGTGCCATGGACCGCACATGCCACGATCGAGAACTACTTAACATTGTTAAAGAAAGAAAAGTCTCCTACCTCGGCCATATCCTTAGAGGAGACAAATATCACATTCCTAAAATGATTCTACAAGGAAAAATAGAGGGATGTCGAGGCCCAGGAAGAAAGCAACACTCCTGGCTAAGAAACATACGGGACTGGTGTAACATTAGCGACGCAGCCACCATATTTCGAAGAGCCGAAAACGGCGCTCTGCACATTGTATGAAGAGTTCAGACAATCGCCAACGTGCGGCGAAGCACAGGGCACAGGAAGAAGAAGATAACAGACCCAGGAGGAATAAGATCTAGCATTTGCTGGAAGTATTCTTCAAAGACATCAGCGTTCATGTCTTTATGATAGTCTCCAGTCCGTTTTGATTTAAATGCTAGTAAGCCGCCATCGACAAATCCATTTTGCTACCAATGTGAGTAATTATTAATCTTTTACCTTTTCCCAAGGGTGCTTTTATTCCTTCCATGGAACTTGTCTCGCGCTTTTTATATGTTTATCCTGCCATATTTTACCAACGGTATAACCTTCATTTAACCCAGTTTCGTCCATATATAATAATAATAATAAACGTCTTTTATTTTCGAAGAAACAGAATATTATATACAAAAAGTGTTTTAAAAATTAATATAAGGAAAGATGTCAACACCTGGCGCAGTCTAGCTGCAGTAGCTATTCTACTGAACATAAAGAAATATAATAATAATTAATAGTGTAGTAGCATATTACGTAACAATCCTAACCTATTAGACATATTTGCAATAATGAAATAAGCAATGAAAAGAAAAAAGAGTAATAAATTCAAATTATTATTAAACAATATTAAACAATAAGTAACCGTTAATATACTGTAAATTTAAAAGAAATGACTTATATCTAGTCTTAAATACATTAGCATTTAAGTGTAACATATCAGTGGGCAACAAGTTATAATATTTAACGGAGTTAAAAGAAAAAGAACGCTGAAACATGGCGCTCCGATGATGAGGCCTGCCCGCACCTCTGACATCCCTATCGTGAACACTCCGACGAAAAATCAAACGATCGCCAATAGTAGCAGGAGAATTAGGATAATTTATATTATTTATTAGAAATGTGCAAAAGTGAAGAACCCTCCGTCCATCCATCTTTAGCCACTTTATATCATTATATAAGTGAGAAATATGGTCAAACTTTCTAATGCCGGAAACAAAACGAAGACATGCATTCTGAACCCTTTGTATACGTGATCTGCTTTCCGCGTCCAAACAAAAACCATACACAAAGTCACAATAAGTAGTAAAGTGCGACAAGACAAGAGATTCACACAAGTTCTTTCTCAATGTAAAGTTCAATACGTGTCTATTGCTGTATAGTACCTTCAAAGCGAGATAAGCTCCCTGAAAGAGTTTTTTTTTAAATACTCTTGAAATCTGAGATTGACATCAAAAAGCAGACCCAAATTCTTTGCGATATTAACGAAATTTAGTTTTGAGACGTTAATAGATATGTTCAAAGTAGGTTTCAGAATGTCAACCTTGCTCTTACTACCAAAAATCAATATCCGGCTTTAAATGTAAATTAGGACCTAAGGAGAGTTCACTCAATATCCTCAAATCCTGGTTTATATGTAACTCGGTTTCCATCAAAACAGCAATATAACTGCGCGTCGTCAGCAAATGCCTGGACTTTGCAACATTTCAGCGATTTAATTATGTCAGAAGTATATATAAGAAATAGCATGGGACCCAGAATGGAGCCCCGCGGCACGCCCGATAGTATTTTGACTTGTTCAGAATATTTATTATCAGAAAAAATCTTTTGAAACCTGTTGGATAAGTATGAATTAACAAGAAGGCAAGAATCATGAACAAAACCATAGTATTTTAATTTAGAAATAAGAAGAGAATGGTTAATAGTATCGAATGCTTTAGAAAAATCAAAAAGTACTAGAATGCTAATCATTTTTTTATCCCAGGCGCGAATAATGTCATCTGTTACATTCGTTAGAGCAACCGCAGTACCAAAGTCCTTCCTAAAACCGCACTGAGTGGGGGGAATAATATTATTATCGACGAGATAGATATACATCTGATTATGCAAGACCTTTCAAAGATTTTTGAAATTGCTGGAAGAATACTTATCACACGAAGATCGTTATAACCGTTTGAATTACTAACCTTTGATAATGGTTTGCCAATGGATAACTTCCATTTATCGGGAAAGCAGTTAACTTCTAAACAACAGTTAATTATATGAGTAATATATTTATCGATATAAGGGCTGCAATATTTAAGCATAAGGGGCGAGATATCATCTACACCAGTTGCGTTAGTTTTTATGCTATTTAATATTTTATTAACATCCGATATCGTGGCTAGCAAAAAAGAAGAATGTAAAGATTCATCAAATATATGATTTTCGTAAAAATTGACTCGATCGTTACAATTAGATATATGTTTCGAGTAAAGCCAGCAAAAAATGTGTTAATAGCATCAGGATCAGATAATGTTTCAGGTATTGAATTATTTTTATTAGGTTAAATATTATAGTTTTTTAAAGCAGACCACAGTTTTTTCGAATTGCCCTCTCTACAAAGGGAATCCAAACAGTTTCCCTTCTGTCTCCTTATGGCGGCCAGTTATAAATTTCTCAAGTACTTATAATTAACTCAGTCTTCATTAAGTTTAGATTTTTTAAATTTTCGCAAAGCACTATCCCTTTGTTTCATGAATACCCTTATATTAGCTGTTAACCAAGGAGCCTTAGGTTTAGTCACTCTAGACACTTTAATTGGAGCATGCTCATCAAACATGGTTAAAATCATGCCGTCCAGTAGCTTTATTTTTTTGTCAATATTGTTTTCATAAAATATATTATCAAACGGAAGGTTATACATAGTATTCAAAAGTTATTCCCATTAAAGTTATTAAATGAGCAGTATCAAATTATATGTGGTTCAACCGGTGTTTTTGCTAGGTTGCAATCACAATAAATTATTTTATGGTATTATCTGCAGAAATTACTCCAGATTTACTTATTAAGGATGTATTCGTCACAAAAATAGCATCAAGCAAGGAACTTACAGATCCAGAAATACGGGTGGGTTCCTCTATAACCTGCACGAAGTTATAGGCATCAAATAGTGAAGTCAAGGGGTTATCTAGGTTAAGTAAATTTATGTTGAAATCACCCAAACAAAAAATTTCATCAACTGTAGGCTAAATATGCGAAAGAATGTTATCAGTCTGTTTTTAAGCTACAAAAATTTATTGAGGGTGGTCTATAAAAAACTGTAAAAGCATATATTTTATTTGTTACTTTTATCCTAAATATTAAAAATTCAAGTTGCTCATTTACAGTAAAATCAAACGATATAACATCAACGGCGCAATTAATCTTTACGTATGCTGCCACTCCTCCACCTCTACCGACTCTATTCTTTCTAAAAAGCTGATAATTAGGAATATCAAACAGTGCAGGGTTATCACCCTCTGAGAGCCATGTTTCAGATAACATAAAAATGCCAAAATCATTGCGCTCCACCTCGTGTCTCAACTCAATAAAGCCCGTAAATAATGACCGTACATTCAAATGACCCACCTTCATGATACTAAAAAAATATTAACATATACAGGGTGTTTCAGAATAAGATGCTGATCCTTAACGGTGTGAATCCTTAGGTGATTTTAAGAAGAAAAGTTCAAATTAACATATATCCTTAACCTATCAACTTTCGAACTACAGGGCGTTAAAGTTTCAAGAAAAAAATCGTTTTTCTATCATAACTTTAACAACTTTCTAGCTATTTTTATGAATTTTTCACACATGCCCTCTAAGCATCAATAGCCATTTTTTGGTGTAGAAAAATTTTAAAAATTGTTAACCAGTGGCGTCCTGAAAGGGTTTGGACTAGACATTTTGGAAAAATATTATGTACGCCACTGCTTTTTCTCAAGATAAAAATTATTTTTAAAATACTCATTCATTTTAGGCCAAATTTAATATATTGCCTTTTAATCGTCCGACAAACAGTTTCCAACAAAAAAAAATAAAAAGCATTAAATGCGCATTCGCTATGTGCCTATGCAAGAATGCATGCTTCAGCTCTTCTCCTCATTGAGTCTCGTACCCTTTGAAAAATTCCTGAAGTATTCCTGATAGTGTCGAAACAAACTATTATGCGGTTTCTCAACTCCTCTTCAGTATTTATTGGGATGCTGTAAACCAACGTTTTCAGATGTCCCCACAGGAAAAAATCTAGACTGTTTAGATCAGGGGATCTAGGTGGCCACGATTGTGTTCCTCTGCGCCCTATCCATCGATTACTATAATGTTGATTTAAAAACTCTCGTGCTAAGAGACTGAAATGGGCAGGTGCACCATCGTGCATAAACCACATACGATGTCGGGTTAAAATAGGGACGTTGTCTAGCAAATTTGGTAAAGTGTGTTCAAGAAATTGGCGATAATTGATTCCGTTCAATCTGGCTGGTAAAAAATAAGGCCCAATTAAATAATCATCAATAATTCCAGCCCAAACATTTACAGAAAATTGCTCTTGGTGGTGGGATTCCGTAATGGCATGTGGGTTTTCTTCTGCCCAGAAGTGATTGTTATGAAAATTTTGTATGGCGTTCCTGGAAAAATTAGCTTCGTCCGTGAACAAAATTCTGGCATCAAATTGGGGATTTTCGGTAACCATTTGAATAAACCATTGGCAGAAATTGATGCGTAATGGAAAATCCCTAAGAAGTAGGGCCTGGACCCGTTGAATATGGTTCGGAATAGTACGGATATAACAAATAACTTTGAAGAATTCTCCAGACTAGGGCATGGGTAATATTTAAAATATTCCCAATTTTTCTGGTACTTATATTAGGGTTTTGTTTCACTAAATTTACAACAGCTTTTTCGGTTTCCGGTGTTCGTGTAGTTTGGTGTGCCCCTTTTAAGTAGTTTTTTGTTTCAAAAGATCCCGTTTCACATAACTTTCTGTGAGTTCCTGAAATCGTTCGTGCATCCGGAACTATTCTATTTGGATAACGCTCTTGATATAATCGTCTGGCTTCGAATGCATTGCCGTCAGCAGGCCCGTACAGGTAATGCATATCCGCAAACTTGATATTTGTAAAATTTACCATGATACTTATACGTTTAAAAAGTATTACGTTTTTAAAATTTAGGTTAAGTGGAAAGCCGTGTACATAAATAAATAGCTGTCAAAACTATTTGACATTAAACATTTCGTTATTGTCATTGTTTCCTTAACAAAGTTCATAGCCTACTTGTCAGAACCCATAGGCACATAGCGAATGCGCATTTAATGCTTTTTATTTTTTTTGTCGGAAACTGTTTGTCGGACGATAAAAAGGCAAGATATTAAATTTGGCCTAAAATGAATGAGTATTTTAAAAATAATTTTTATCTTGAAAAAAAGCAGTGGCGTACATAATATTTTTCCAAAATGTCTAGTCCAAACCCTTTCAGGACGCCACTGGTTAAAAAATTTTAAAATTTTTCTACACTAAAAAATGGCTATTGATGCTTAGAGGACACGTGTGAAAAATTCATAAAAATAGCTAGAAAGTTGTTAAAGTTATGATAGAAAAACGATTTTTTTCTTAAAACTTTAAGGCCCGGTAGTTTGAAAGTTGATAGGTTAAGGATATATGTTAATTTGAACTTTTCTTTTTAAAATCACCTAAGGATTCACACCGTTAAGGAACAGCATCTTATTCTGAAACACCCTGTATAATAGATATTCCTGTTTTCCCTTCGTTACTATCGTTCGTCATTCTCTATTAAAAGTAATTTTCTGTTTTGAATTATTTCATAACAAAAATTCATTTCCTTCAAAGTTTTCCATAATTTCTTCTTACCCATGGGTGGAATGAAATCATCCTTTTTTATTTCAGACATTATTTTGTCCAAGGTAGGTTTTTCTTTTTTTAAGTAAAACGAGTATATTTCTTCTCATGGCAGTCTTTTCATCCTTATTTATTAGTTTCTTTTTTTTCTGTACTTCTCTTTGGCGACCTGATTGGGCCGCGTTTTTTTCTCGTGCACAAGTCGGTATATTGTTGAATGTCCGACTCCAGTCATATTCGAACACATTTCAACTATTCTTGCAACTCCGAATGTTATACGAAATAATAATTGGACTACGCCTATGAAATACGGCGAAGACCACTGGGTTTTATAGTTCAATAATGATTTATTACTCTCCCGCATTAAGCTACAGACTAGTATTATCTTCAAACTATACATGTGGAACAGAGAATATAAGGGATAAATAAACTTAACTTCATATAGCAATCCTGACTAATGTTTCGAACGTTGACTTGTTACTTCTGTTTGTTTGTTACTTCGGAAACAAAGAAGACAATAACCCCAGAAAACTCGCGACCGTGAAAATAAATTATGCAATTGTGGGAGGTTTTCCAATAAATACAGTGCCTTAATTTGTTCAGTCTTAACATTTCTATGCATAAGTCAAGATGAACGCCTCAATTACTCGCGTATGTATATATGCAATAAACGCACGGGATATTACGTATATAAGAGCCTTATCTGGATGTAGCTTAATGGTGAATAAACTTCGTGGACTTGCATAGCGTCCAATTTATGTATTTTTATGTAAAAACTAATTAAAAAGGAAAGTGGAATCGTAACAATTTAATAATGTGCAGGAAGTTATAATAATTGTAACACTTACTTATAATTAACTATTTTGTTTGATAAATACCAGTATTAAATAATTTTATTGCTAAATTAATTTAAATACTTTAATGAATATCATTTTTGTTAATATCGCTACATACAGCAAAACTAATTTTGACAAGACAGAGTGTAAGAAGCTAGGGATACAATATTACCAAGTTTTTAAATGAATAAGATATTTAAATTCAAATAAGCTTTATTGTCAGAAGATCCAAACACTTATTGACAAAGCAATAATAATAATATTAAATTACAATTATTAAAATCACAGTATCTTATAAATGCCTAGGTAAATCAAAAATATGATTATTGAAAAATTTTACAAACTAAAATAAAAGGGAGGAGATAATTAAAATATACATTAGGACATGAACATACAACACAAAATAAAACAAGCCCAGGCAAGCCTAGTTAATTGTATAAAACAGGAACCAGGAAGATGCAGCACATAAAAAGTACATTACAGTAAAACTTCTCAATAGCGGCCACTAAAAATTTCATTACAAATTGACCGTTTGAGGGGGTGACCGTTTTTGAGGGGAAGGAAAAAAATAAATTACATATCTACATATAACATATGTGTCATGTGAATAAAATTCAACTTCATTAATTAATAAAAGGCTTATTACAAACACATACGTTATTATGTAATATGAACTGTAAATATATAGACATAACTATTTATTTCATAACTCCTACATAATATGTATACATAATAATGTTTAAAAATGTGCACTACATACGAAAAAAAATTATGCTTTGTGAAAAAAAGATTCAATGGAAGTCTGTTTCATATTTTTAATTTTAATTTTTGCTGCTTCATTTTCACATTTCATTAGGATATTTGAAATATCAATGGCCAAATTGCCATTTTCTTTGCCTAATAAAAAATTTTGTACGTCTCTTATTTTTTCACAAACTTCACTCATGCATTTTAAAGACGAACTAAAAACCTCCTGGTTTTCTTTACTTTCACAGTCTTCATTTTCGGTAGTTTCAGATTGGCTGGTAAACTCCTGAATTATTTCCTGCATCTCCATACTGGGATTTTCCGTTGAAATGTTTGAGTCGATTTGAAGATAATTTTCCAGGTTTGGATTTCCTGGGATACCGGAAAACAACTGACTTAGTGGAATATCGTCTTCTTCTTCAAAAATCTCATTCTCTTGGAGAGTTTCTATAAATCCAGCTTTTTGGAAACATTTTTTAATCGTTTTAGATGAAACATTTTTCCATGCTGCAACAATCCATACCATAGCACTTGACAAATTTATGGTCTTTTCTGCTTTTTCAAACGCATCCTCGGTAGCGGTGTTAGTAAAAGTTAAAAGTCTTTTTATCAAATATTTTCTGTATATCATTTTAAAATTTTGTATGATGCCTTGATCTAATGGCTGGCAGTAAGATGTAGTGTTTGGAGGCAGAAAAACAATTCGAACATTTTCCAGTTGTATTTTCGGGTGAGAACTTGCGTTATCCAAAAATAAAAGTACTTTTCTTCTTTGTTTTTTCATTTTGGTGTCAAATTTTTTTAGCCAGGAAATCATTATCTCTGTTGTCATCCAAGCTTTTTTATTGGAGACCCATTCTAATGGTAATTTGTCTACATGTGCTCCTTTGAAACATCGCGGATTTTTGCTTTTTCCTATAACTAATGGGGTCTCCTTTTCACCATCCATGCTACTGCAAAAAAGAATTGCCACTCGTTGCTTAGCTGATTTTCTTCCAGCACATTTGTCACTCTTTAAGGCAAAAGTTTTGTTTGGCATTGCGAGATAATAAAGGCCTGTTTCGTCCGCATTAAAAATATCTTTATCATCATAATCCTTGATAATTAATTTTAACTTAGTGAACCAATCTTGAACACTCACTTCATCCACATCAGCAGACTCACCAGAAATTGTTTTAAAATTGATGTCGTCTTTTGCAGAATCTATCTAACCAGCCATTTGATGCCTTAAAATCACAATTTTTCAAATTTTCTGACACTTCCAGAGCTTTTTCCTTTAGTAGTGGTCCGGATATTGGAATGTTTTTGTTTCTTGCTTTGCAAAACCATTCATAAACCATTTGGTCTGTTTTTGGAAACGTCCGTTTTTGATCTGCACTAACTTCTCCTTCTTCATAAAGTTTTTTCAGTTCAATTTTACTTTTTAGAATATCATTTACTTGCGTTCTTCCAACACCAAACTTTTCCGCTATCTTTCGAGCACTGATACCATATTTTTCACTATCCGCGATGATTTCGAACTTTTGTTTAAAAGATAAACGTTTACGTTTCAGAGACATGATCGACTATTGTGCTGTTAAAATGCAACTGAATAAAATTTTACCTTTTATGAAAACATCTTAAGATTTAACAAATTATATTTGTACGTACTTAAAAACCCATTTACATCATTAGGTTTTATCATTCTCCGGTATTTCCAATAGTACCAGTAATAAAGTACCGGCTGGGTGCAAACATTCCCAGAAGGGTCGAGATGACCGCAATTAAGGGTAAAAATTCAAGGTAATTTTCTTAAAAGTTACGGATTCATGTGACCGTGGCCGTTTTAGAAGTGTTTCGGTATTCGAGGGGTCTTTTATTATTAAAAATGCTATGATTTATTTTAAGAAGCCAAAACTGACCGTTCAGAGGGGTGACCGTTTTTAACGGGTGGCCGAAATGAGAAGTTTTACTGTATTAATTATTAAATTAAGTCATTTATATAAAATATAATTTAAATTCAAGTATACTTTATTCCTAAAGAACGTTGTGGTTCTCATCAACAAAGTTATCAAAGTTACCTAATCTAATTTATAGAGTATTGGTACGCACGTAAAGAATACAATGTAAAATAATAGTCATATATATAAAAACACTTTCCACAATTTAAACACATAATACTAACACACAAAAAAAATCAACAAGGTGTCACAGGTTGGAACTTAATTACATATCAGAACATGTTTTGGGAAGACTCAAGAAAGATCAAATTTGAAATTACAGTGTCACACTAAACATAAAATGATTTAGAGCACATATCTACACATAAGGTATAAAGTAATGGATCAGTGAGAAGAATAAAAATAACATTGAAGAGCTAAGCTGCATATCCCCGGCATACCCACCAAGATCAAAAACCACCGGAAGACAAACACTCACAGCTTCATGGTCAGATAGCGCTGTTGGAATCGAGGTTGGAACCACAGCACATACAAAATTTCCACAAGCAAAATAAATACAAACATAATCTATCGGAGAGGCAGTGTGTTTTGAAACACATGTAGGCTCTTGTACCAGCATTACAAAATTAAAGGAACACAACAAGTTGCTAAGCTCCCGGGTATCCAAACAATCATACATATAATTAATGTTAAAGTCACCTGCCAAAACTATGTTAGAGCCGACTAGCAATTCAGTCAACAACAGTTCTAAGCTCTGAAAAAATGATTTTACATTTGAGCATGGCGACCTATAAATACAAATAAGAAACAATTTAAGATTTATATTAGAAAGTAAGTACAGAAAATTCAAATTCTTTTTCTTTTAATAGATGGTTATATTTTTCAATGCTTTCCATCACAAACTCCTTATAAAAATCTTCGTTTATTAAAATCATTGTACCGCCATGAGCATTCTGTTTTCGGCAGTAACGAGAAATAATATTATAACCTGGAATATAACACGGTTCAAGGTCCTTTAACCAGTGCTGTTAGCAATAGGAAATTTGGGACTCGAGAAGTACTACAAGCTCGTCAATTTTGTTTCCAACAGACTGAATATTTAGTAGTAACATAGTAGCTTTGTCATTATTTGTGAACCTGTGTTGCCTGTGAATCCCATACCTACCCCTGACCGTCGATCGGTGTCCCCTCCCTCTCTTCTAAAAAAGGCTGAGGATTGCAAGACGTATCGTTACCCGATGTTTGAATGTGTATTAGATTTTTGTTTTACTTTGATATACTTTGGGAGAACAGTGGGAGAACAATGCATTATTTATCTTCAACCTTTCTTTTTTAAGAAGCTATAATTTTTGTTCTTATCACATTTGCCTTGTTCTTATCACATTTGCCAGTCTAAACAAGGTATAAAAAAGCGATAAGCAAACTGCCCCACTTACGTATCAATTTGAAATAAAAGTTGTGTGGTAATTATTGCAAGCTATAATTGGAAACCGTTTTTGCAAGGATATTCTGTATTCTCATTTTCGATATTTCGCATGTAGTAAAGCATTCACAGAAATCACTGACACGTAGCGTTGCTTAACAATATATAATCATATTACCACGGTACATAACATTTTAATCACGAAATATAGGTATTTTTTTTTCGCTGTACTTTACCTTAAAAACATTTTAAGATAGTTTTAAGCACATTAACTAACCAGTTTAAGTTCCTAAAAAATACGGCAGATCTTTTACCCAATACACCGGATATACACGAAATCATTGAACAGGGCATTACAGCTTAATGTTACCATTGATAAAGTAGTCTATACTTGCAGTGGAGTTGATGTAATGTAGATAAATCAGTAAAGTCTTCCTGTATTTTTTATTTTTTTTATTTGTGTTTTACGGCTCTGGTTTACACCAAATGGCCAGCATCTCTCCTTGTTTGTTTTTTTTTTTCTTTTCTCCTTGTCTATTTTTTGATTAAATTTTTTTTTTAATATACTTAGTACCATATATTTTTTTTTATTTTATTTTATTATTATTTTTTTTTCCATATTTATCCTTAAACTAGGTATTTATAATTTTAGATTCAAAAGTAATATAAATTTTAATAACTTACGGTATGCGTTCATGTTTTCTGTACAAATAATTGAGTCAATATTAAACGTAGTTTCTACTAAGTTTACAAGTTCTTTATATAATCTATTTGTGTATACTATATTATAACTAGGACATCCTAATATACCGGGTCCGCCAACGAAGCGGGGACGGAAGATTAAATCTTTATCGAGGAACTTATAAAGAATACTAAAACAGCATGAGGTCTGGAATTAGAAGCGGCATATTTTAAAAATATTTTACATTATACAGGGTGGCCCAAAAAAGTGTGGCGAACTAAACTTGTGTTTTTTTAAATGGAACACCCTGTATATTATTAGCCCAGAAGATGGGCATAGAGCTGCTGATCATTTTAATATTTGGTTATGTGGGTTTATTTTTAATTGCTTAAGAAATAATAACGATTTTATCTTAAAAATTATCTAAGTTTAGTAACCATTTCCAAATTACTAAAAACAATTGAATGAAATAGTAAACTAAAAAGCAATATATTAGAATGTTGCCTATCTTTCCAATTAAAAATATTTGTGTTCAGTGCATTTATCATACAGGGTGATCACATTATGCAAAATATAAAAAATCTATTTTTTTTTAAATGGAACGCCCTGTATATTTTTTTATTTTTAGAAAGCCCTTTTCACATCCTTTCTACTGATACCAATTTGATACCTCTTAGAGTTTACCGTATTTTAGTTATTTCGATATAAACTTTAAAACCCCACACTTTTGCTACTTTTTCGAAAAATCTAGCGGTAACCCTTAAATGGTTTGCATTTGTTATGCATAACTTCATTTTCTTAATACTATTTTAATAACCTAGCATCAAATGACATTCCTTATTTTTTATTTTGCAATAAAGAAACTAAATGTTATTTATGAACTGATTTATTAAGACATTTATAAAACATAAACTTAAAACGATTATTATAAAAATAATGAATTAAAATTACAACTTTAAAAAAATAAAGGAGTTGACAAAACAAAATAAACAAACCCTTATTATGCGGTAAATCAGAATTTATTGTGTGGCTCTAATGATATGTTCAAAGGTTCTTCCCTGTTCTTGAAGGCATAAATGTATCCTTCGAACAAAATTTTGCTGGACATCTTGTAGAGTTCTTATTCTAATATTTCTAAATGCCTCTCGTATACGATTTTTCATATCGTCTCGGTTCGTAGGAGCTATGGCATAGACTTCTTCCTTAACATATCCCCAGAGGTAGAAATCAAGGGGAGTTAAATCAGGGGACCTAGGAGGCCAAGCGATTGGTCCACCACGTCCGATCCACTGATTACCTCGCCAATGATTTAAAAATTGTCTAACCGGCTCATAATAATAAGGGGGAGCGCCGTCTTGTTGAAACTAGTGGTTTTGGAGAGTGTCGGCATCTACATTTTGAAGCAAAATGGGTAGATCATGTTGAAGAAAGTTTAAGTAAACTTGTCCCGTCAAACGCTCTTCAAAAAAATATGGCCCAATAATGTAGGGCCCTAATATTCCTCCCCAGACATTAACCGACCAGCGATTTTGGTTATCTACATGAGGAACCCAATGTGGATTTTCACTAGCATAATAATGCATATTATGCCTATTTACGATTCCGTTATTTTTAAATGTAGACTCGTCACTAAATAGAACTTTTGATAAAATGTCTGGTACTTCTCTAATTTTGTTAAGCATCCAATTACAGAATGTGATTCTTCTTAAGAAATCATCTTCATAAAGTTCTTGGTGTAATTCTATGTGATAAGGATGATATTTATACTTTTTTAAAATCCTCCGCACGCTTGTTTCCTTTACACCGGTTTGCTGAAAAATGCCAGTCTGACTTACGTGATGATTTTCCTGTACTGCCAACAGAACCCTTAATTCATTTTCTTCATTAATAACGGGTTTATTGATTACCATCCTTTTTTTGTAAGCAACGCTTCCTGTTTCTACAAATCTTCGCAACAACTTCTCAAAGGCCTCTGGTCTCGGCTTTCTCTCAATATTTGGATATCTTTCAGCATACACTCGACTCGCTAGAAGGCAATTTCTTGCACATTCTCCCAGTATAAAAATCATATTTACCATTTCCACAGTGGTAAAATTCGACATTTTGAGAAATTTAGTACTTAATTTCGACGACTGAACAAATAATTTTAAATAATTGTATTCGGTCGTCATAGTGACAATCTAAACAAAAAAAATCATGGCAACTCGATTACGAATAAAAATAAAATGAAATAAATAAAAAGTAGCAAAAGTGTGGGGTTTTAAAGTTTATATCGAAATAACTAAAATACGGTAAACTCTAAGAGGTATCAAATTGGTATCAGTAGAAAGGATGTGAAAAGGGGTTTCTAAAAATAAAAAAATATACAGGGCGTTCCATTTAAAAAAAAATAGATTTTTTATATTTTGCATAATGTGATCACCCTGTATGATAAATGCACTGAACACAAATATTTTTAATTGGAAAGATAGGCAACATTCTAACATATTGCTTTTTAGTTTACTATTTCATTCAATTGTTTTTAGTAATTTGGAAATGGTTACTAAACTTAGATAATTTTTAAGATAAAATCGTTATTATTTCTTAAACTATTAAAAATAAACCCACATAACCAAATATTAAAATGATCAGCAGCTCTATGCCCATCTTCTGGGCTAATAATATACAGGGTGTTCCATTTAAAAAAACACAAGTTTAGTTCGCCACACTTTTTTGGGCCACCCTGTATAATGTAAAATATTTTTAAAATATGCCGCTTCTAATTCCAGACCTCATGCTGTTTTAGTATTCTTTATAAGTTCCTCGATAAAGATTTAATCTTCCGTCCCCGCTTCGTTGGCGGACCCGGTATAATGATCTAGATCATCAACTTCACCGCAATCAGTCTTCCTGTATAAATGTAATCATAAAAAGGGTTGTTATGTTCCTTACATGTTTCGGGCGTCTAGACGTCCATCTTCAGGGAATACCAAAATCGAGTTGAATATAAAACTTTGAAGTTGCCTCAAAATTTTTTGGAAACAATCATATATTACATAGTCATTTTACATGCAATATTTTACATTAAATTCTCTAAGCAGTGCATGAAAGCACTGGCATCGAGAATATATGAACTATAATATATAGTGAACAGTATTGCTTAGCCTAAATTAAATATCACTAAACATTAGAAAATGCTTGAACTATTACAAAAGGACTTTTATATTCTTTATAAAGGTAGGCAGTTTATTGAATACCTTAGATGCGCTACTAATCGGATTATGCAGACCTATATTTGTTCTAGTTTGTATTCTATATGCATCATTTATAATTCTAGTATTATAGTTATGAACTTCATTTGCCAATAAAATATAAGAATTCGATTTTTGATGCTTTCTTAGTATCCTATACACTGTTCTATTTGCAATAATGCATCAATTCTATGAGTATTTAATTCTCTATATATTTATTTTACTCAACAAAATATCCAAACATACCACATCAAGAGCCTTTCTCAAATCTAGAGAAACAATACCCACAATCCTTCCATTATCCAAGGCTCTGGAGATATAAGTCACAAAGTTCGCCATGGGGCATAAGGTATTATTATTTTTTTGGAAACCATATTGGTACTCGTCTACCAATCGCAATCAATTAATTTAACCTCATATTTGATTTTCTTACTAAAAGTTTTTAAATCATTTTCTATTCCCTTCTATTATATTCTATTAATAAGTACAACTAATTAAGAGTAGTAATTTTAATTTCCTTTTTATAATGAGACACAGCAGTGCAGGATTAATCTTTTATGGCGCTCTGCGAGCTGTGCGTGTGCGCAGGAAATGATTCACGTTGGTCTTAAATCTTTGGAGATTATACTCGTTGTGAAATACGGCCTCTCAAGGTTCCTCTTCAAGAGTACCAGAGCAATATAGCCAGTTAGGTTTAGGTTCCGCGGTGGTTTTGTCATATGCTGATGTTTTACAGGCGATGCCATTCCAATCATTTCATTTATTTTTTAATAATTACTTTACATCTTTATCCCTTCACAGGCACTATTAGGGAAAATCGAATTCCACAATGTCCACTGAAACCTTCAAATGAAATAAGAAAGTTAGACAGAGGCACTATTGATTACTCATTGGTTGATGAAGATATTGTCATATGCAAATGGAATGACAATAGTATTGTAACGTTAGCATCTAATGCATCATCTGTTTTTCCCCTAAACTCCACCAGAATATTCTCACAATCGGAGAAAAAAACACATTCAAGTAGAACAGCCCTATCTGATAAAACTTTACAATGCAAATATGAGAGGAGTGGATAGGAACGATCAAAATATTGGACAGTATAGGACAAATAAATATACGTGGGAAAAATGGTATTTTCCATAGCTGTCACATTGTATCGATATGGCAGTGCAAAATTCCTGGCATATACAAAAACTGAATGGAGGAATATTAGACCAGTTATCTTTTAGAAGATCCATTGCCAATGAGTTGTTGCAAACCCACAAACGAACTACAATAAGAGGATCATCGAAGGCATCAAAAACTCAAAATGAACATTCGCGGTATGATAGGTTAGATCATCTGATATTATACCAGGATCAACAGCGAAGATGTGCAACGTGTCACAGAAAAGTCAATTTCATTTGCAGTAAATGCAATGTTACATTGCACCCTAAAGATTGTTTTTACAACTATCATTCTGTATAATTTTTACACAATATAAAACATGATAATATAATAAAACATTTTTGCCATTGTAGTACCTACCTTTAGTCCTACCGTTCTTTAAAAAGAACATCCCGATATAGCCAATCCGGTGGTACCATAATTTTTTTACTATTTTTTCCAAGTATTTAAGGCTTTTTAAGTAGAAGTTTAGGGTTAGGTAGTTTCGAAAAACACCGAAACGGTCATAGATATCGATATGCGGTTGTCACTATTAGGTAAGTTTGTCATTAAAATTAAGCCTCAGACACCGGCATCAGTTTTCATCTATCTCGTTCAGAAATAGGAGTTTCTTTTTAAAAGTGTTCATTCGGTACTGGCATATCAAGTGATACTCCTTTTCGCATATTTATACAGGGTCGTTGGTTTGTATGGAAACGGTCGATTATTTCTTAAAGTAAAACAGCTTACAAAAGATATTCAAGACAAAAGTTTTATGGTTTTGTAAAGTCTATTAGAATTAAAAAAAGGTAAGTATACAGGATGAATCAGAAAGCCGTAGAGAAATAAAGTTACTTTTTTTTTAATGGAACACCCTATATCTTAGAATATTTTTAGATTTTACATAAAATTACAATTATTTTTTAGTCAGTGCATTATAAGTCTAAACCTAATAGCTTCCAAGATATCGACTTTTGAAAAATGACATTTTTGAAATTTGACATCTTCTAGCTTTCTAACGGAACGCCATAGAGCAAAACGGCTTACTTACTTTTTTATTATCTTCCCAAAATTACCAACTTCCGGTTAAACTGGAAGTACTAAATTTCCGGCTTTTGAGCTACATCCGGTTTAACCGGAAGTTGACACTTTTAGAATGATAGTTAAAAACTAAGATAGGGGCATGTAAGTCGTTTTACTCTAAGACGTAGTACCGTTAGAAAGCTACAAGCTGTCAAAATTCAAAAATGTCATTTTTCAAAAGTCGATATCTTGGGAACTATTAGGTTTAGACTTATAATGTACTTATTAAAAAATAATTGTAATTTTATGTGAAATCCAAAAATATTCTTAGATATAGGGTGTTCCATTAAAAAAAAGTAACTTTATTTCTCTACGGCTTTCTGACTGATACTTAATCTTTTAAAATTCTGATAGACTTTCAAAAACTCTAAAACTTTTATCTGGAACATTTTTTGCTAGCTCTTATGCTTTAAGAAATAATTGACCGTTTACATACATACCAACGACCCTGTATAAAGTCTATGTTTACCCGTGCGTCATTACTTGCCCGTGACTAAAATCATATGAATCTAATCAAAATTCAAAAAGTCAAAACAAATTCTAAATTCATAAAAGTCAAAATTTTCGTGGTTAGCATTTAAAATAAATAAATAATAATAAATATCCATAAATCCAACCCGAAAGCGCGATAAAAATAGTTCTGAAAAAAACCGTTTTTGGGATTAAAATAAATTGAACTTCAAGGGACAAAAACGTTTAAAAACATTAAAGTTGACCGATCGAAACGATGACTTTGAAACCAATGGACAACTCTTCAAATATCGTTTGTCTCTGGGCAACATATCTATATTTATGTATGATTTTTCTACTTTTTGATCATGCGCTACACAATTTTCCCAGTTTTTGTTTAAAATATTTTGCATCTCTGACTGTGCTAAAGCTGTCACAGAAGAATTTAAGGTTGGCGAAACATTATTCCTCCTTACCGATGCTATCATCTGGTGCCATATACCGGGTGTTGCATCGTCGAGCGGGACATAGGAAATCCCATGTAATTTTAAATGGGGTCAATTATTGGCTTCCCTAATTATTTTAGAGGAAAATTCTATTTAGGTTTATTAAAGAGCACTAAAACCCACATTCAAAAGAATAACTTTAGATATTTTTGATGAGCCCGTTTACGGGTTATCGCCGATTTCTTTTTTAACTATTTCTCCTTTTTATGGCCCCGTATTTGCGGGCACCAGTCAAGGTAAAAGATGACTGTCAAATAAAGTTGTGATTTTGAAATGTGTGCTTTATTGTTATAAAAACTCGTACATCGAAAATATTAAAGGTGTATTTATGAGTACAAATTAATCTGAATAAAACTAAAATAAAGTATCCAATTACAAGGTTAATTATGACATTTTACATGTTTCAATATTTTACTAATTAATAGGTAGATACTATTAAATTGTTAGAACTTTAGGATTTAAGAAGATGTTCAAATATTCCTCAAAATGACAACTTTATTTGACAGTCATCTTTTACCTTGACTGGTGCCCGCAAATACGGGGCCATAAAAAGGAGGAATAGTTAAAAAGAAATCGGCGATAACCCGTAAACGGGCTCATCAAAAATATCCAAAGTTATTCTTTTGAATGTGGGTTTTAGTGCGCTTTAATAAACCTAAATAGAATTTTTCTCTAAAATAATTAGGGAAGCCAATAATTGACCCCATTTAAAATTACATGGGATTTCCTATGTCCCGCTCGATGATGCAACACCCGGTATGTTCAATTGGGTCATGCAATGATAAGAAGGAAGTATTAACACTGTATGACCCATTTCTGCCGCCAAAGTGTCACAATAATATTGCTTTTTTATTGAAACTTATTTAAAAATTTCGAGCAATTGCTTTTTTTTGTAATTTTTCTCAAAATACATATTATATTCCATCACATAGTCCTGGGTGGTAACTTCTGTGTCATTGGAACACGGAACTTTATTTAACCTACGACTGTGGTAGCTCGCATTATCCATCACTATCACACTATTTGGTGGTATATTTGGTAATAATTTGTTTTTAAACCAGTCTTCAAACAGTTCTGCCATAGTATCATCGTGATAAAGGGAGTCCTTTATATTTTTGGCCGATAAGGCCAAAGCGTTTGGTATAAATCCGTTTTTTGTCCTAGCATGAATTATTGTTATACGCTTACCTTTATTTGATGGAGCTTTCGTTCTGCATTGACCCGATAAATCTACCCAACCTTTATTTGGAACTTTGTGTATGTCATACCACGTCTCGTCCAAATAAATAATGTCCCTTCCATTCTGTCTATATCCATGGACTGCAATTAGGTGTTCCATCCTTCATCTTTTTAACCGGGCCGATTCCATAATTACTTGTCGTTTGTTATTTTTTTCATTTTAAAACCGTCTCTTAAAATCTATTTCCTTAGAATCTCACGACAACACTCTATTCCTGTATCATCTTTTTTTATTTTTGTAATCGGCTTTTTAACGTGGGGATCATTATTTGTTCCCTGTACATGGCATATATTTTCCTACGAGTTATATCGACATCCGTCGCGTCCAGTTTCTTAAAAGTAATAGGAGTCTTTACTCTTTCTTCTCTCCACTATAAGTTGATTTACAACAAACCCTACTGTGCTCACTGACCTCCTGCGTGTCAAAGCTGCCGCTTCCTTTACTGCACTAAATTTTGAAAAAACACGTTCAAGAAGGGTGTTGTAAACGTCGAAGGTTACTTTTTTTGTGTCAACTGATAAAATATCACGCTATAATTGGTTTTTATCACGACTCGTAGATCCACTTGGCGTACTGGTTTCTTCCCACGGACAAAACATTCTTAGATATTACGTTTAATTGGCAACAAATAACTTATGTCTAAGCCAATACAAACATCTAACTGAATTTTAAAACCAAAAATCCGCATATTAAAATAACTGAAATAAACCTATTTTATTTTACCCTAATTATTTTAAGAGGATTACTGAGAAAATATAATAATATAATAGTCGTTAAATAGATCCGTACCTGGAGTCCCCAGATCAGGTGGTCGAATTTTACACCTCACACAATGGGTTATTATGACGGTAAGGGATTAGTATATATACTAAGTTTGTAAGATAGATAGACGGAGTTTACCTACCAATTAGGGAGCATTTAAGTTAAGTTTAGACCCCCATTTGTAAGGAAAGTAAGAAAATTGTAGCCCCCCCCCCCTCACCATCCTCCAAAAGATAAAATATAATTATGAAGTTTTTGTGCACTAAAATCTAATCAAATCAAGAAGTAAGCTTTCTTATCGCGGGTCATGGGATGTTAGGACCTTATTAACCACTATGTCCTCAGAGAAAAATTGAATTTCAGTTTTAATTAATTAAGTTATTAAGAATTTGGCCAATAAAACAAAAGAATGTCGAGGAATCAGTAAACTCACTGTAGTAAATAAAAAATAATTATCTAGCATTGTCCTTGAGGATTCACCAAAGCCTAATGAGTATATATTATTTAATAATATAGCTAACAAAATTAGTTGGGTAACCAATATACTTTTTATACCTACTCATCTTAGAACTCATTAAATATTTTGAATTACTTTGTAATAACGATGCGATGTATTATAACCTTCTGTTAAAAATACGCACACGAGTGATATTTTTTTTGGTGATTTGGTATTTGATTTGTTTAACGGTTTCAGTTATTATGATGACGTTCTCTAGGGTTACCTAAATTCATTTGAAACCTCGATCGGAGAATTTTTTTGTGCCCCGTGAACGCGATACCACTGACAATAAACGGAATGGCCAGAAATACAACATCGTATAACCCTTCGTCATCCTGGACATATTCAGTATCCATATCATCCTGTGCTAATAGCCAAAATGGATGTATTGGATCATTAAATATTATTTAATAATTTAGTAGTAAAAACGAATAAAAATGAGCCAAGACGGAAGACATACCCCACCAAAACTACGAGAAATCGCGGAAAATAATTTAAATAATCTCTTAACGAAGAAATCTCGCAATGTCTATCAAAAAGAATATTATGCAGAGCTATGGTGTGAGAAAAATAGTGTAAAAGATATTTCAGAAAATATCCTGATAGCATTTTTTAACAAAGAAAGTAAAATTAAAAAGGCTTCATTAATGTGGTCCAAATACTCAGAGTCGTAGCTAGTAACTATGGCGCCCAGGGCAAGCTCCATAATTTTGCGCCCCCCCCCCCCCCTTAATGAAGTCCTACATTTTTGATTAAAGAAAAGGATCTACCCGACCTACTAATGGCAGACTTTATTTTTGCTAAGATAAATGCTTCTTTTAAACTGAGCCCTTTAAGAAATTTTATATTCGAAATGAAGAATTTAGCTACCATGTACTTTACAGGAATTTAAAGACACCATTTTTAGATTCAATGCATATGCTAACCATGCGGATCCAGAAATTACTTCTAGGGAAGGTCAAATAGCGCCGAAGGCGCAAAAGTAGCGCCAAAACGAAAAATTTTAGAGCGCAACGCCCAAATTTCGTTTTTGTCCACTATTCTAATATTTACATTGAACAAGTGTATAACAATTATTTATTTGAAATCATATCCAGTTTTTTTATTTTCTATGCAAAAGATTAGGCCAAGGCAAGATATCTTCAAAAAAACCGCGGAAATTTTAAAAACGATTTTGATATTTTCTTGTTTCAGCCCTATTTCTGATATGTTGTAGTAAGTTGGATTGAATAATCATATTATTATTATGGATAAAAAGAAGAAATCATTCATAAACTGCTGGCCAATTGCTTTCGAGCAAGAAAAATTTCGAATAAATTTAAATGTTAATATTTTCTGAACCAGATATGATATCGACATCCGGTTTCTAATGGTTGATAGACTTGTCCCAGAATGGCCAATGTTGGATTTTCTTAAACTGCCAAAAAAATTTATATACAGGGTTTTAAAGAAGACGACGTTTCTTGCTCCAATTTCTATAGCTTGTATCTTTCACAATCATATTTTTAAATTTTATCACTCTACGTCAATTGAATCACTGGTTCAAAGCAAATAAAGAATTATCCAATTTTTGATATCTGCTATATTTTAAGAGATACCGATTTTTAGAAAAACCTTGCTTTCTTTCAACTTTTTGGTAGCTAGATCCCACTGTACGTTATATCGTGCAAACTTTGCAAGTGATTATTATACCTTATAAAAAGCTTGTTTATGTTCAGTAACAACAATTGTACCTAAATGTTGTGATGTGCAGTGGCATACTTCTAATCACTTATATGCCTATGTTTTATGAGTATCTCACAATTTTTCAGGATTGTTTTGTATTGAAAAGTTCTCGCCCCTAAATTAGGCAAGTTATTTCCTTACTTTTTAGTTTTTCATATCACACCTACAGGTATAGTATACAGTGTGTCTACAAAATTTAAAAAAAATATAATTTTTTAATTTAATTTTTGGAAAAAAAGTTTTTACTAATTTCTAACTTTCTAACACAACACTACTCCTAAAATTAAAATTAACAATTATTATTGTTGTTACTGAACATAAGCAAACTTTTTATAAGGTATAATAATCACTCGCAAAGTTTGCACGATACAAAGCGCAGTGGAATCTAGCTACCAAAAAAATTAAGAAAAGCCAGGTTTTTCAAAAAAATCGGTATCTCTTAAAATATAGCAGATATCAAAAATTTGACAAATTACTTTCTTTCCTATAAACCAGTGATTCAATTGACGTGCAGTGATAACATATAAAAATATTATTGTGAAAGTTACATGCTATTGAAATTGGAGCAAAAATCATCGTCTTCTTTAACACCATGTATATTAAACAGTTTAAGAACATCCAACATTGGCAATTGTTTCTTAAGGGATAAATCTATCAACCATTAAAAGATGACCCTCCATGGATCCGCCATTGACGCTAACGGTAAAAAGCACCAAACATTTATTTTTTTTTTTAATCAGAGGGTTATTTGTGGTTATATTTGACGTACGTAGTTCAAGAGTCAAGCGGCGTGATTTATCAGCCTGCGATTTCGCGCCCCCGAGGCTTGCGCCCCTGGCGTGGGCCCCGGTTGCCCTGCCCTAGCTACGCTACTGCAAATACTCAATGTTAAGAAGTTGTTATTGATATATCGAAATATAAAAAATTACAGGCATATTTAAAAAGGCTTTACACGCCAAGAAAATCAAAAATTTTAAAGATTGAGCAAATTAGTCGCTTCATTGGACAAGCTGATGATAAAATATATCTAGCAATCAAAGTAAATATTGCATTAAACAAGAATGTAGTTAACAAGATTGGAATGATTCCTAAAATTTTTGCTTCAAAATAGCTTTCTCAGCATTAGCAAAGATATACGTTTAACTCAGACAAAAATACAATAGGTACCGACAAAAAAAACTTACCCATAATAAATGTAGTTGATCTTAAATATAAATTTTAGGTTATTCTTATGGGCTATAATAGTGCCTGCCGCAGAGAAGGAATTAGAAATATGTCAATAAATGGTATTGAATTTAGAGACGATACAATTATTGTGCATGTACCCAAAACTAAAAATTACATAACCAGGCAGTTTATACTTACAAATAGTGACTGGGTACAAATGGTAACACAGTATTTTAGTCTCAGACCAAATCACGTCAGAAGTCGCAGATTTTTCTTGACTTATAGAAATGGACACTGCATTAACACTCCTATTGGTCTTAACATAATTGGCAAAACTCCTTTTGTTATTGCTTCTTACTTAAAATTACCAAATCCTAAGTTATTTACCGGTCATTGTTTTAAACAGTGTTACACACTTAGCAAATAGTGGGGTGACTTGAACACTATCAAGAAGCATGGTGGCTGGAAGTCTTTAGTAGATGCCGAAGGTTACATTGAAACTTCGATGAAAAGCAAGGTTGAAGTTGCAAATAGCTTGTCCACACAATCTTCACACGGTGTATCTCCACCATGCTTATCACGTACATCCCACAATACCACAGCTACAGCATCTGTAACGTCAAGTGGAACCACTAGATTAATTATAAATGAGCAAGGTCTCACACAAAATATTGTGTCTACTAGATAGATATTAATTAAATAAAGACCTGTTTATTTATTTATTTATTTAATAGCATGCATCTTTTAATCAAAACAATTTATAAATATTATTTGAAATACTTATATTTAATAATATAAAGCAGGTCTAGTAATTGAAACACTTTTTTCTAGTTTTAGGAAACTATTAATATTTCCCAAAATTTCCGTTTTTTTCCAATTCTTCTGAGAAAATCCCGTTTTTTTTCCGACACTCAATTTTTCCGGAAATTTTAAATCTCTAATCCTACCACCCTTTTGTTACCACGCTACTGATTGAATGATTGAAATATGATATTTTAAAAAATTGACCTCCAATAACACTAACTTATAAGACGTAAAAGCTATTCTCTGCGGTGTAGTAAGATCCTAATAAAAAAATCGAGGCAAGGGCCTAGCGACACTTAAAGCACCGGTTCGACGTCATCAAATAGATACGTCAGGATCGCGGACCTGCACGACATGGCAGCTGTACAAGACATAATTACATACATACGCGACATTTCAGACAAATTTTATACAATACAAACTTCAGGCTTCACCATTGACCAGAAACATTACAAACAGACGTGCCGACAACGACGGACACACAAAACATAAACCACTATATTACAAGCTACCAATTTACAATACCCCACTGCCGGACTTACAACAACAACAACACAACGGACAATAAATAAACAAACAAACAAACAAGTAAATATAGATAAACAATAACAAAAATAACGTAAAACAAAAATTCACTAACATACAAACTTAAACAAAGACCAAAAAGTGATCCGCGCGAGAGCTGTGAAAATGCGTTGAACTTTCAGCATCGCTTGACTGTTCGATGCGGATTTGCAGCCCGAAACGCGATCACTCGACACGAGAACCGGCAGCGGGACGGACTAACAAAACGGCGACGCCCACATGACAAGACACGCCTTCTCTATAAATGCCTCTTCTGTCGTGCAGCGGAATGGTAATTTTAACTCGCATTCAAATCATCCGCTATGGGCGAATGACAATATGAGTTGTGATAGCTAATCTGACTGGGTTTTTTTGCATTTTTCCCAGAGTGCTTGCTTTGGCGTTTCAGTTCTTCATGATTATATGTGTGTTAAAAGTTTGAGAAAATTTTATTGAGCCGTGAGGCAATGCATCGTATCAACACCCCGTAAAGGCACTTGCCGGGACGGGTGTAAATAAAAAAATTATATTTAAATACTAAGCTGTATCCTAGGCCATTCCAACGGCCGCAGAGCCTATGGCTCTGTCTTTTGGGCGCATTTTGGGTCGTATTTATACGGCCCATATGCGCCCAACACTGTTAAAATTAAATACTTAAGGGACTTTGTAATTACGCAATCATTAATTTAGTTGTGTGAGGGCAATAGGCTCCAGGTAGATTAATTTAGATATTAAGCTTAGTATTATACCTAATAGGAAATAAAAGACTTTAAAAAGAAGAAAGAAGGTTCCCGTCAGATCACCGAAGTTAAGCGGTGTCGAGCGCGGTTAGTACTTGGATGGGTGACCGCTTGTGAAACACCGCGTGCTCTTGTCTTAGGGAAGAGTGTAAAATGAATCGACATCAAAACCATCCTATTCACGCCGGACAGGCCGGATGAGATCGGATATCTCGTAGGATAAAGGTGCCGTTTCACACTCCCCAGTCGGTAGACCGCACGATTAAAAACCGTACGGTCGATGACCGGTTCAAGATGGCCTCTGATACGCCGACGACCGTCATAAATAGTAAGTAAATAAAAAAAATAAAATAAAAAAAAAAAAAAAACAGTGCTGATGACACCATCTTCATTGGCCTGTAGTTCCATCTGGAAGTATTTGCGATCTAGTAAATGAACTACTGTTTTCATATTTTTTATGTACAGGGTGCTCGCGCATATTTTGCCCAATAGATATCTCCATTATTATTGGTTTTAGAGAAATTGTTAAATTAGCAAAGTGATAGCATTTTCACCAAACGTTCAGAAAATGAAATGAACAAAAACAACTGAGTATCGGAAGTGACAGTTTTTTTGACAAGTGACAGTTTTTTCAAATGGAATACCCTCTGTTTATTTATTGTATCATTAAAGAATTTTATCCTCTTTTTAAATATACAGTGGTTGTTGGGGTTATCTTCTACCGTTTTGGAACGAAATTAAAACATAACACAACATATATATCATTTTTATAATTGCTCCAAATGGCCACCGTTCATTAAAATGCAGGATTCGTAACCCTCTTTTAGTTTTTCAATTGCATTGGCAATCATATCTGGCCTACCGAAGTTTAGAAAGTCTATTTCAATTTGGATTTGTTCCTGCAAATCGGCAACACTATTTGTCTGGATGCAGATATCTTGTCTTTGAGGTAACCCCTAAGAAATGTGTCTAATGGTGTTGGATCGGGACTATTGGGAGGCCATGCAATCGTCCCTCCACGACCAACCCAAATGTCATAATTCTCATTGAGGTATTCTCTAACTGAAAGAACACTATGACATGGAGCACCATCTTGCTGGCATATAAAATTCCTTGCGGCGTTTAGAGGAAAAGTTTCTATAATCCTCTATTTCATGTACAAGCATTTTACGATATCTAACTCCATTTAAAGATTCATCAATGAAAATTGGACCGATGATTCTGTTTTGCACTATGTCGCACCACACATTTGCTGATACCCACCCAGAATGTATCACTTCAACTGTAAGATGCGGATTCTGCGATGCCCAGAAGTGTGTGTTTTTGAGGTTTGGAGCTAGAGCCGTATTAAAAGAAGATTCATCGGTCCATATAATGTTCTCAAACAAATTGGCGTTATTGTTGAGGATGTTGGCCATGTGACGGCAAAACTCCAAACGTCCTTCTGTTAATTTTTGAACTTTTCTGAATTTAAAGTCGTGAAATTTATTCCGTTTCGGAATTTTAAAAACTACTGTGCAACATTTGCCAAGATATCTTGCACAGTCCATTATCGAATTTTGTGGATTTTCTCAACAAATTAAACTTCTAAATGATACGAAGCGAATATAAAAACAAATAAAAATTAGCTTGAAAATATAAAAGAACAGGCAGTTCTTCATCGTCAAGTATCCGACAATGCCGTTTCTTTCTTTGTAATGTTTTTCGCTCAGAAAGTTGACGAAACACATTCCGGAAAGTGTTTTCGCTTGGAAGTCTGAATTTGCGTTGCGCTTCTCGCTTGTTGGATATATATTTTAAGAATTTCGAACTTTTGCTCTTCAAAGTATCCGATTTAGACCCTGATTTTGAAGATTTGTCAAGAAGACAGAAGTTGCCAAGAGCTATTTAGTCAATGTAACAGGTATTGCTATGAGTAACATGAGCCATTTACAAGACTTTAATAAGGATAATGATAATTCTATTATATTTTCGTTTAATTCCAAAACGGTAAAAAATAACCCCAACAACCACTATATATTTAAAAAGAGGATAAAATTCTTTAACGGATACAATGAAAAAATAGGGGATATTCCATTTGAAGAAACTGTCACTTGTTAAAAAACTGTCACTTCCGATACCCAGTTGTTTTTGTTCGTTTCATTGTCTGAAGGACCGGTGAAAATGTTATAACTTTGCTAATTTAACCATTTCTCTAAAACCAATAATAATGGAGATATCTATTGGGCAAAATATACGTGAACCCCTGTACAATCGTACCTTACTATTTGCCATCGTCATTTCCGGATACCCTGTATGATACTTCGGTCGAAATCCGGAGATTTGATAGCCATACCCTGCCCATAAGCTAAAAAAAAAACATATCCATTATAATATCCACGTATTGTAATGTAGGTATACACTTAACGTGTAAATTTAAAGTAGTTTAGTCGTTTTATTTACATACCTTTAGTGACTAAGGTAATTTTCCTACAAACACAACCAACCCACTTTCGCAAGAACTAAAAACGATATTTTATGAATGTCTATTGAAACATTGTTGTTATAGCAAAATTAAGTTTTTGTAGACTAGAAATCTCCACACCTACGGGGGACATTAAATAATATTTGAACATACTTTAACTTTCGACTGTCTATGCTATAATAGTTATACAATCTATTCTAAATACTGATATAAATATGAATTATTTTTATATAAACATTATTTTTTTTTATGATCAGGCACAACACTGCAGAATTAATCCTTTATGGCTCTCTGCGAGCGGTGCGTACGCGCAGGAAATGATTCACGTTGGTCTTGAATTCTTGGAGATTATACTCGTTGGGGAACACGGTCTCAGGGAGGTCGTTCTCCAGGTGAAAGAATTTTTAAACAGTGTCGTTCGAGGGACACCAAGCTGAACCACGCTGCAGTGGCTCGTCGTGTATTTCTACCATGCACCGCTCTGGGTGGAATCAAGCGGGCAACCTCAGTTGAGCAGTTGCTATAAAAATATTTGTAAAATAGACTCAAGTCGCCAACCTGCCTTCGATGTTCAAGCCTTTCCAGGTTGTTTGTCAGATCATGGTCACCGATCAAGCGAATGGCTCTTCTTTGAATGGAATCTAGCAATCGTACGCGAACAGTACTCTTGCGATGGTCGAATTTGGGCTTTATAGAGCATCAAAGGTTGTTGAGGTGTATAGAGGTTCTTAGTTCGGAAAAGTATTCCAAGCTTTTGCGAAGCTGCTTTAGCAATAAACGCAACGTGACTATGCCAAGGCATACGACTATCCAAATTGACGCCCAATAAATGAATTGATGAATCCAAGAGGATCTAGTGTCTCGCCATGACTATATCCAGTTTATCAACATTAACTTCTTTAGAAAAAACTACTTCCTAGGTTTTTTTAGCGATAAGTTCTACTTGATTACTGTCACCTCAAGACGGAAGCCTTCTATTACTTTTGATATAACCGAAACAATGCGACTAACTAGACGATAGTTGTTCGGCAAGGTATTCTTGCCTTTTTTGGGTATGGGCTGGACTCGCGAAGTTTTCCAGGAAGAAGGAAATATTCCTTTTCTGTAGGATAAGTTAAAAAGCCTACAAGATACCGGTGTCAATTCATCAGTGCATATGTTTTAATTACGATGACTGGAATATCGTCAGGAGCAGAAGCTCTTTTGGTGTCAAGACTCCATATACAGGGTGTCTGTAAAAGGTCTTTACAAAAACCTACCACATATTCTTCAGACCAAAATTAGCGAATTTAAGTAAACTTACCTTAGTACAAAGTTGCTTAGTTTGGGCGCTAAGCGTTAAATCGTTTTTCTCGGTTAATTCAAAAACTGCTCCTACTATGTTGCCGAAATTTGGTACGTTGGTATAGCTTTTATGGGGCAAAAAACCCCATGCCACAATTCTGATTAATATCAGTCCATGGGCGTAGAACCTGAGTTTTTTACTAATTGTTTGTTTCAGATTTCTATGCCAATGGAACTAGAGGGGTTTTGGCACAAAAATCAGATGAACCAACTCATTTGCTACAAAAAATGTACTCCTGATAAGACTCGATTCCTCTGACGGTTTTCGAGAAATTTGCATTTTATTACTTAATGCGTAGTAGTTTTTACCACGTAGTACTTGGGTTTTATAGAATTTTTCTGTTTTTGATTTCTACGCCAATGGAAAATAAAAGATTTAAGTTTAAAATTTAGATTAAACCAACTTATTTACTACAAAAAACCTCTTGAACAGTTTTCTTATCATCTGGTTTTTGTTCGCACGATATTTTTCAGATATGTACAATTGTACAACACGACCTTACACCTCACAAACGATTGTTATTGTTGGTTATTATTAGTTTCATCTGACAACATAAGATTATTGTCAAATTTGTAACATTTAATATTGCTGCTAACGTTCAATCATTTTATCTGCTTGCATTAATTATTAGAAAACTTTAATTGTCGTGAATTATCATGGCGGTGCAATACACTAATGCAGAATATACCGATATGATATTGGTATTTGGGTATTGCCAAGGAAATGATCGAGAATGTGTCAGAGTCTACTCCGAAAGGTTTCCAAATCGTCGTATACCAAGCCACCCGACGTTTGCCCCAGTTGAAAGGCGCCTGCGAGAAATCGGCCAATTTACTCCTAAAGCCATTAATAATGGATGACAGCGTTTTGTAAGGGTTCCTGAAGTCGAGGAAGACGTTTTAGAACGTTCTGCAGAAGATCCAGAAACAAGCACCAGGAGGCTAGGTAGAGAAATAGGAGTATACAAAGATATTGTTCATGAAGTACTTCAAGAACAGTTGCTATATCCATACCATAAGATGCCAGTTCAAGATCTTTTACCTGATGATCCTGAAATGCGCCTGGTTTTTAGTCGGCTTGTAGGCAGAGAGAAGAGAATCCCAACTTTGCCAACAATATTTTGTTTACCGATGAAGCATGTTTCACAAGAAGAGGGATTACAAATTTTCATAATGAACATGTTCATGCGGATAAAATTCCACATGCTATCAAGGTAAAACATTTTCAATATGAGTTTAGAATTAATGTGTGGGCTGGAATAATTGGTTATCACATTGTTGGTCCTGTCATTATTCCACAAAGATTAACCCGGGAAATTTATTTACAATATCTACAAAATACGCTTTCAGATTTGCTAGAAGATTTACCTTTACAACTTCGGAGAGATATGTGGTTTATGCACGATGGAGCTCCACCACATTTTGCATTAAATGCTAGAAACTTTTTGAATCACCAGTACCCAAATAAATGAATTGGTAGAGGTAATGCCCCTGTAAATTGACCACCACGATCTCCGGACTTAAATCCATTGGATTATTTCTTATGGGGGCATCTTAAGACAGTGGTTTACAGGACAACTCCAGATAACGCAGAACAACTATGGCAACGTATTCAAGATGCAATAAATTTTCTTAAGGGCTATGAACAAATTCTACAAAGAGTGTGTTTTAATTTTCTTCGACGTATAAATCTTTGTATTCATGAAGATGGTGGCCATTTTGAGCAATTTTTATGATATTTCTATTTATTTCTGTTTATGATTTAGTTATTTTTTTCTTTTTTTGTAAAATCTAATACGTATTAGGTAAGTAATAAAATGCAAATTTCTCGAAAACCGTCAGAGTAATCGAGTCTTATCAAGAGTACCTTTTTTGTAGCAAATGAGTTGGTTCATCTGAATTTTGTACTCAAACCCCTTTTGTTCCATTGGCATAGAAATCTGAAACAAGCAATTAGTAAAAAAGCCCAGGTTCTACGCCCATGGACTGATATTAATCAGAACTGTGGCATGGGTTTTTTCGCTCCATAAAGCTATGCCAACGTACCAAATTTCGGCAAAATAGTAAGAGCAGTTTTTGAATTAATCCAGAAAAACGATTTAAAAATTGTCACTTTAGCGCCGTCTAGCGCCCAAACCTTTGTACTAAGGTAAATTTACTTAAATCGACTAATTTTGGTCTGAAGAATATGTGGTAGGTTTTTGTAAAGACCATTTACAGCCACCCTGTATATTCCCGTTGTTATTTACACAATTTATTCCTGGCAAAGGGTACCTTTCCAGACTGGCTAAAACTTTCAGAGAAATAATTCCGTTCTTTATTAAAGAAGATAACACGAAATCAATTGAGTATTATAGACTTGTCACAAGTTTGTTATCATTCTCTCAGGTTTTTGAAAGTGTTATGACTGGTATAGGTTTGAGTGTTTTTTTAATCAACATAATTTGATCACAGGGGCTCACCATGGGTTTCTCCATAATCACTTAACCAACACGGCTGTCTTTGACTTTGTGCAGTTGATTTACTCACTACTTTACTCTGGCTATAATATTCGACTTGACTAGGGCGTTTGATTGTATTGACAAACTGGTTCAAAAGCTGCATACAATGGGATTTTTGGGCTTTATAAACATGCTTTTAAACTCTTTCCTGAGCAACCGAAGGATCAGAGTTAGAGTAGGGCTAAAGAACTATCGTCCAGTCGCATTACTTTCGGTTATATCAAAAGTCATGGAGAAGGCTATCAACGAAAAATTATTAAAGTACCTGGAAAGCTTCAATATTATTAGTGACCACCAGTATGGATTCCGAAATGCTAGATCAACAGAAGACCTTTTCGCTTATGTTACTCACGTCTCACGCGCAATAGAACATCATGGGGAGTCCCGGGCGGTATAGCACTGGATATTTTCAAAGCCTTTGCCGAATATGGCATAAGGAGCTTCTAACTAAAGTGAGAGCATACGGAATGCCGGTTCAATTTTGTTCATGGCCGTCAAGCTTCCTTAAAGACCGTTCTCTGCGAGTAGCGATGGACGGTTTTCTTTCAGACACATTTAACATCAACGCCGGAGTCCCTCAAGGTTCTATATTGTCGCCCACCCTCTTTTTATTATACATTAAAGATCTTTTGAAAAAAAACTAAAAATCCTATATGTAGCTTCGCTGATGACAGCACATTTGCTTCAGCTTTTACTTTAGATGCTCGAACATAGGCTGCCAATGCACATCTCTATAGGCAGCAAGATGTCTCACATCTCAACAAAGACCTGGAAGAAATTCTGTCGTAGGGTGACAGTAGCCAAGTAGAATTTAACACTAAAAAACTCAGGCGGCAGTTTTTTCTAAAAGAGTTAATGTTGGTAATATGGTCATGGCGGGACACCCGATTACCTTGGATTTGAAATTTGGATAGTCATATGTCTTGGTGTAGTCACGTTGCGGCCATTGCTGGGGCAGTCTTGCAGAAGCTTGGAATACTTTTCCGAACTAAGAACCTCTATACACCCCAACAACTTCTGATGCTCTATTAAGCCCAAATTCGACCATCGTTGGGGCTCTGCTCCTAAACATACCATGAGATTCCAAAATTCCATTTAAAGAAGAGTCATTCGCTTAATCGGTGACCATGATCTGACAAACAACCTGGAAAGCTTTGAACATCCAAGGCAGGTTGGCGACTTCATTACAAGTGCTCAACTGAGGTTGCCCGCTTGATTCCACCCAGAGCGGTGCACAGTAGAAATACACGACGAGCCACTGCAGCCCACCCGTACGTGGTTCAACTTAGTGTCTCTCAAACGATACATTTTAAAAATTCTTTTATTTGGAGAACGTCATCACTCTGGAACGACCTTCCTGAGACCGTGTTCCCCGACAAGTATAATCTCCAAAGATTTAAGACCAACGTGAATCATTTCCTGCGCACAGTCACCGCTCGCAAAGCGCCATAAAAGATTAATCCTGCAGTGCTGTGCCTTATCATAAAAATCGGAGATAAAGCAACAAATCCACGGTGTACCCCAGGGTAGTGTTTTGTCTCCCTATTATGTCCACTATTTATTAATGATTGGTACGCAGACGACACCTCAATTGTGATTGCGGATCCGGATTTGGATTCTCTTGTCAGAAGAGCTACCCAGGTCTTGATTCGTTTTAGTACTTAGTGTGAAAGCAATAAGCTACTCAATGGGTCCAATTAACTCTTCTAGACCAATATTCCAAAGTAAGAAAATCTTAGTCTTGCCGGGAATATTGATTATGGAGGCAGCTTTGTTTGTCAAAAGATACAGCAGTTTATTTCCTACTGTGTCTATTCTTCTTCTTTAAATGCCGTCTTCGTTGCGAAGGTTGGCAATCATCAAGGCTATACGTATTCGTGATACAGCTGATCGGAATAGCTGATTTGTGGTGCAGTTGAACCAGTCTCGCAAATTTCGCAACCAAGAATGGCGTCGTCTCCCCACACTTTTCCGTCCCTGTATTTTTCCTTGCATTATGAGTCGTAGTAAGTTATATCTTTCTCCCCTCATCACAAGTCCCAAATATTGCAGTTTGCGTTTTTTTACTGTAATAATAATCTCTTTATCCTTTCTCATTCTTCTCATGACTTCCACATTCGTTACTCTATCGGTCCATTTTATCTTCAGTATTCTGCGGTATATCCATAGCTCGAATGCCTCCAGCCTTTTCATTTCCTTCCCCTTAAGGGTCCATGCCTCTGCTCCATAGAACAGTACCGATAACACATAGCATCTCACCATCCTGATCTTTAAATCCATACCGAGGTCGCTGCTGCAAAACACCCTTTTCATTTTCATAAATGTTGCTCTCGCCTGTCCTATTCTGCTTTTGATTTCTTCAGTGCACTCGTTGTCTTTACTTACGATGGTACCTAGATATTTATATCTCTCAACTCTTTCTATGGGCTGGTTATTTACTATGATTTGGGCGTTATTTTGTGTCGTTTTGGATACTATCATGAACTTGGTCTTTTTTACATTTAGCGACAGTCCGAATTCTTCGCTCGTGTTATTTACTTTGTCTAGTAGCACCTGTAAATCCTCCAGACTAGTAGCTATCAGAATAGTATCATCCGCATATCTTATATTGTTAATATGTACTCCGTTAATTATAACACCCCTTGATTCGTCTTCTAGTGCTCGTTTCATTATTTCTTCTGAGTAGAGGTTAAACAACATCGGCGATAACACGCATCCCTGCCTAACACCTCTTCGGATTTCTATTTCATCTGTGTTTTTTCCTTCTATTTTCACCACCGCTTTTTGATTGAAATAAAGATTCGTTATGATTTTGACGTTACGGGTGTCTAGATTTTTCCTTTTAAGGAGCTGGATGAGAAGTTCGTGGCGTACCTTATCGAACGCTTTGTTGTAATCAATGAAGCATATATAGAGGTCTTGGTTCATGTCCATACTTCGTTGCGCAAGAACGTTCAATGCAAAGAGTGCTTCTCTTGTAGCCAATCCATCTCGAAAGCCGAACTGAGTCTCACCTATATCTTGCTCTAAGATTTTGTACATTCTATTATGTATCAGTTTCAGAAATATTTTTAACGTGTGATTCATGAGACTAATAGTTCGGTAGTCTGTGCACTGCCTTGCATTATGTTTTTTTGGTATGACAACAAATGTTGATAACAGCCATTCTTTGGGTATGATACCTGTTCTGTATATTGTGTTGAACAGATTTGTAAGATGGTGAGTATTCTCGTCTTCTACCAACTTTAGTATTTCAGAAGGCAACTCGTCTGGGCCTGCAGCTTTTCCGTCTTTTATGGTCTTTATTGCATGGATTACCTCTCGTTCGGTGATCTCTGGTCCACTATCTTCGTGGTCTGTTTCTATTCTGTTTATATCTCTATCATCCTCAAAAAGTTCCTCTATGTAGTTTTTCCATGTTTTTAATTTCTCTTCGATGTCTGTGATAATTATTCTGCCCCCTTGGCCAGTTAGTATTGTAGGCTGTATTCTTCCGTAATCCTGCCAATTCCTTTACTTTTTTGTAGATATTAAAGTTGTCGTGTTTTCCTTGCAGGGTCTCTATTTCTTCGCACTTGCTTTTGTAGAACTCTTGCTTTGCATGTCTTATTTTTGACCGAATTTCCTTCTGTATTCTTTTGTATGTTATGTGTATTCTTTTGTATGTATATGTGTCTATACTTTATACCTATCACATGCACATACTAATAATAATATTATTATTGCCAATTTTCTCCTTGTTTTTGCAGCTGTATTTTCACAGATAATATTAAATCTGTAAACCCCTGGAAGAAATTCAAAAAAGCATTGCTGTGCTATCTGTTTGAAAAGTGTTGTTCCTCCATTAATAAGTATTTGAAGTAATTTTATCTTCCTTTTTTTCTGTGTGTAAACTGAACCTAATCTTAACTAATAAGAGGGTTTGTTTATTATAGCTGTGTTGATGCGCTGATAGGATTGTGGTTTCTATTTTTTTACAGATTTTTACACATTGTTTTAATGTACTTTTGGTTGACGATGTTAATCCTTTATTAGTCTTTTGATGGAATAAATAAATAAACGGGTTAGTGTTAAGTTATATCAAGCAGCGAACATAGTCTACGTACTCTTGATGGTTTCCAATCTTCGATAAAAGATACGACCCGAGGAAGAAGAATTTTATGATATAATAATGTATATGTGCAGCCTCTGTATACAAGTATAACAAATTTTATAGAACAACAATAATGAAATGCATTCGGTGACGTTAAATATCTATAAATTGACTTTGCTGTAAGAATATTAAAAAAGAAGTAAATGCGAATGTTTTAAATCCACTCACATGTTCTTATAACTGTTTTAACATTTTATACATAAAATTATTACTTTGTTATTATCCTACCCATTTGCCTTAGTTTAGTATTAACGGGAACGCGGCTTGTTTATTAACAACCGTTTTGTTTCAGTTTCGTGACTTACGTACATAAGCTTTAAGATATTTCTGCGTGTTTTTTTTTTGAAATAAATATCTATTTTAAAGTGTATCAGTTATTCAGTTTAATAATAAATATAGACTAAACTTGAGATCGATCCAGAGGGTTTATAATATGCATTGCTCAGTAAATATGGTAAGTTTTATTACTATGGCAATATTCATTTTATGATAATAAAAAATCGACAGATAAACTAACTATTTATTATACTTATATTGTATTTCTAAAGATCGAAAAATTCTTTATTGATAATTGCGTATTGCTTAGGGATCGACCGATATGATTTTTTGTGGCCGATACCGATATATGTATAGCCGATATCGGCCGATACCGATATATCGGCCATATGTTTTATTATGGATATGGCCGATACCGATATATCGGCCATATTTTCTATTATGGATATTTTGCTATATAAATTAGCTAAAATTAATTGATTTAAAAAAAAATCTAAAAAGAAAGTACAAATATACCGTTACCATTCAGAACGGTTTAACCAAAGATTCACAGCTTAAAAAAGCAGTAAAAGCACAGAACAAACTCGATGTTTGGAGAATTCCTTTCATCGAAACGATCGAATACAGTTCTGTGCGGTGAATCCCCCATTTGGCGACCCGATGACGCGCGACCTTTCAGTCGGGGAGTACCAGAGAGTAGGGGTGGGCAAAATAATCGATTAAACAATTGTAAAAATTTTAAAAATCGATTATTTCTCGATTAATCGATTATTTTTCCTCCTCTGTATGTTCACTATGTTTCGATTAATCGATTTAATCGAAATAATCGATTATTCTTAACAATCGACAATCGATCGTGAAAATTTTTAATCGCCCAGCCCTACCAGACAGTGAGAGAGGATCGAATATTTAGAAACATTGAATATTGTCCCGTTTTTTCAAAATCATGGATCGTTTTATTGTGCGAGTCATCATCTTTACAAGAGTCAGGTTCATCAGCTTCAAACAGTAGTGGTAATATAACGGCTGGTAAAAGTATTGACTGGAAGTATTTCATCAAAAACGAAGTTAATGCCACTACAAAAAAAGCAAATGCAACCTGTCAAATAAATGAAAGGTCAACGATCAATTATAGATTTATTGGCAAAAGCGAGGCGTATAGTAACTCATTATAGTCACTCCTCTTTGGCTTGTGATAGACTGAAGAATATTCAAAAGACTCTTAATATGGCGAGAAAGTCTTTGGTTCAGAATGTACCTACATGATGGAACTCAAGTTTTTTTATGTTGGAAAGTTTGGTAGAATAAATAAACGCTTTAAATATATTTATAATGGATGATTCAGCTTTAAAAGATAAGGGACTAGCATATCACCAGTGGGAACTAGCAAAAAACCCATTAAACTTATTAAACCCCTTTGAAGAGATTACCAAGATTTTAAGTAAGAACAGTGCATCTATATCAGAAGTTGAAGGAAGTTATCAGATGCTAAAGGAGCTGATTTTTCTGGAGTGCAGACTACTAAAAATTAGCTTAAAAATTCTTTAAATTAAAGATGCAAAGACTACTTCACTAACAGAAACCTTCTTTTTGCCACTTTATTAGACCCAAGGTTCAAAACAGGTTTTTTTCGACGATGCTTTATCGCAAAGAGCCTATACAGATTTAAAAAATTAAGTCTTAAAAACTAATGGACGAGATCCTAATACAACAGAGTTGGTAGAGAGTAAGGGCATATCCGATGTGAGTGACGACGATGATGAAAGAAGTAAACCAATGTTCCTGACTCAATTCCTCATAATTTGTTTTGGAAGACCTTTGAGGAATTTACCAGTATGCCGGCAAGTAAATCGAAATTAGATAGAACCAATGATTTAATAATTAATAAAATTGAAGGTGAACTTAAAATATACATTGATGTGGCCAGAATATCAAAAAATGAAGATCCCTTGAGTTGGTGGGCAAATAAAAAAGACATTTTCTCACTGTTAGACAGTATGTCCACGGATGGGGTTTACAAATGGACTAAAAATTGAAAGATACGAAAAAAAGTCACTCTTAATAAACGTTTTTGCTTGTCTAGAAAATACGATTCATTATAAGAAACTTCAATTTTTTTATACAGGGTGGGTAAAAGCTGCAAAAATGTTATTTTCAGTATCAACAAAATTAAAGAAAACTTCTCTCCTTCAGAGGTCATAATCTTTTATTATCCTACTTAAATATGTTTCACTTATCTAAATTACAAAACTTAATCTTAACTTTACTTCTCATTCTATATAATTAACCATCTAATACACCAAGTCTCCAGCCTTTCTGTTGTACTCATTTATTTGAGACAACTTATTTCGATGTTAAACTCGATGTTGGGTAAGTCCTTCTTTATCTTATTCTTTTTCATTCTCAAATTTATATTATCCTTTCAGTATCCCCTGAAGATGAGTACTTATGTACTCGAAATATGTCGGGAGCTTAATAAACTTTTTTTTCCACTACTAACCTATAACATCGCCATTATTGACCGATTATTAACGCTAGAAATCGTTTTTCTCTACCTTATAAGTCATTATTGACCATGGTCAATAATAAGCCATTGAAATCCATTATTGACCGATCTTTGACCTTAACCGAGTTTTGTTTGAACGCAGGTAACTTGATTTTTTAATTCTTCAACATCAATTCATTGTGGTTAGGCAACCAGATAATTATCAATACATATTAGATTACTTGATATTGTAAAATATCGATACAATCAACATTTTTTCTGCTTCCGTCCTTAATTCGGGAGGTGTACACATAATAATATCACTAACATTTTGTTCGTTAATTTTTAAAAAAACGCAAAACTCGTGAAATCTGATGACACAAATGAACACAAATTGACATTGACAAAGCCACCTGACAAAACAACAAAATATTTTGCCAATTCCAAAGCACAGGTAACTTGATTAAAAGACATACTTATACCTACCAATAATTTTTTATAATTATTAATACTATAAAGATAAATCTCATATAAAAGTTTGTAGTAGTGGAAAAAATAATATATTAACCACGTTTTAGACAGCTTATTATAGCCCTCGCGTCTTAAATCCCTCGTCGCTCCGCTCCTCGTGATTTAAACTCGCCGCTCGGGCAATAATGATGGCTGTCTAAACCTTGGTTAATAATATACTATTATGTTGTTCGGGTAACGTGCTATTTTTTCGTGATAGGATTGAAGTTCGATATAATTTGAATACTTGTGGATTTTTCTTGATAAAAAAACGATTTATTTATAATAATTAATAATTTACCAAAACAACATTATAATATTAAAAAAACGATTTCAATGGAACTAATTCGTGTCTTTCTGTTTTTCGCGTCGTGTCGTGACAGATATTGACATTTTTTCTACCCTCGATTGTTCTTGTTATTTTCTTGACTTCTGTCATCCCCATTGCTACTTGGATCCAAACTTCTTCTAGTGGCGTGTATACTTGGTTGCCTAATTATTTCTGTATTTACTGAACAATGTTAACAATTAAACTGTGGAGGAAGACTGCATCGTTTTATTTTATATTACATTGGCTCCACTGAAAGTATGGACTATTTTTTCGACTTAATGAATCTTTTAAAAGTCAGAATTAGCCCTGAAATTCGGGCCATTCCAGAGGACTTCCTTTTAAACGTTGTAGAGGAGTTCAGGGATCGACTGGCGCTCTGCTTAGCAGAAAATGGTCATTTTAAACAATCCACTGAAAAGGTTTCACTTGTTTCTTATTCCGATGTTAAGTTGTTCAATTTTCTAGGCTATTAATTTTGTTATTATAAAGTTTGTTACAGTTTTAAATAAATAAAAACTTGAAATACAAAAGATTCAGAGTTTTCCCAGTAGAATCCAAATATGCAATCATATGCAGGGTGTTCCATTTAAAGATTAAGTTGGTCTCCATGGCAACCAAACCAGAAATAACAGAAAAAATTCATGCAGGTAGAAATATGGAGAATAATTTACTGAACAACTGTCATAAAGGTCACTTTTTCGTATACGAGGTAATTCAAAAGTTACAGGCATTATGCGCGACTTTTTTGCCACTCTGTACAGTTATATATAGTATAGTTATATTACAAATAGTTTTCCGATCTTAATTGTATCAAAATTACCTTTACTTTTTTTTTTTTTTTAATTGTTTTTATTTATTGAATTCCCATAATATATTTTACATAAGCTTATTTCTCTAATCAGTGCTTGGTAGCCCTGGCCTCGAGAACACTTTATACTAAATTAACAATGTTGGATACATTTTCAACTAAATCCTAAATGTAATTTGACATGCTTAATGAATTGATAATATTTTTTATGATTTTTGATATTTTCGGGTATTTTATTATAAGTTTTTGATGCTTGTACAATCGGGTTATTTAATCCTATTTTTGTTTTAGTTGTTTTACAATAGATATTATTTTGGGATCTGGTTTCGTGACTATGTACATTATTGGACATTAAAATATTTATATTACATCTTTGTTTGTTATTTATGACTTTATACATTAATTTTGCTTGCTCTAATCTAAGAACTACTTCTAGTTTTAATATTTTTAACTCTCTATATAGTATTTCAGTACTGGTTAGCCAATTGTAAATAAAAATAATTTTTAGTACTTTATTTTGGAGTATTTGCGCAGACTTAAAAGTAGTTTCCCCACATGTTCCCCATATCGGTATATGATATCTAAAATTATTAAACTAATTATAATTTGTTTGTCATTGTCAACATTCAATATGTCAAGTTCTGGGAATTAAAGCCTTTAAGTCTATAGCTTGATTTATAAACTCGAAAAGTTGGTGAGGTTGAAGTTATGATCAAGTTTGTGAGGTTAAATATTCCGAACTCCGAGCATAAAAATTGGTTATCTCGAACTACCCGGGAAGTTTACGAACTTTACATGAGCTTTACATAAACATGAACGAGCGTATAAATGGAACTGAGTGTTCCCTTTAGTTTAGATTGAACTCCTATTTCCAACACCAACTGAACCTCAACCTCGCCAACTTTTCGAGTTTATAAATCCAGCTTTAAGTTTTAAGTCTCTAAATCATTGCAATAGGTACTGTTTCGGAAATCGTTAATCTGAAAGATGTCAATACTCTGGAATTATTTCCGAGGTCGTGTTATCTCAAGCCATAAATATTATAGATAGTAGTAGATATTAAGTAATTTTTTTTTTAATTAAATACGGTAACCATCTATTCTGGGTGACATATAGTGCAATATTACTGAATGTTTTAAATTAGCCTTGAATTATTACCATATAATAAGTACAGCTAGAAGTAAAGTATGTGCACCTACTTAGACTGACATGTTTTACAACAATACTTAGTGACGCAATTTGTATTGTTAGGAAAATTCGCAAACAATTACAGCACCTTATTAAAAATTCAGTTCTTGCCTTCTTGGACAAATTTTGTAAGGCCAAATATCTTGGCAATTACAGCACTTTTTATGTTTGCGAACATTATTATATTTACGATATACAGACGATATAAGACCGTTCTAAAACTGGTATTTAGTTGACGACAATGCAATGATGCACACCGACAACGTTTCATTTGTTATAAAAGCATTTGAAATTATCAGGATGTATTTTATTTCATTTTCAAATGTAGTTACTTGGGCCATAGTTTAAAGAATATAATATAAGTTGCGTCACTCTCCGTCGGGCCTTTGATGTAATTATGACACAAGCGTGCCGCCGCTACCGCTACCTGTATTTCCGGCGAGTAATTTTTATTTGAGCTTATTAGTGGTAGAATGTGGCGTCCTTGGAATTGTGCTGATAGGGGGGCATCTTCAAGTGTCATTTTTAAAAGAAAGCATTTATCTACCGATGCCAAACTAATAATTAAAAATGTGTATCAATCTTTGTTGAGTAGAAATTTTCATTCGATGGATGCTTTAGCAGAGACGTCTACTTTGACAAAAACTCCTTTATCTTCGGTAAGAGACATAGTACTTAAACCTCTGTTAATCCTAGAAAAAATCGGAGTGATTTTGGCACATTTAGAAGCATTGACGAAAATGACATGGATTTATTAAGAATAAAGATTTACCAAATGTATGAGGCACAAACTGTACCCACTTTGATTTCCCTCAAAGAGCGGCTGATTAAAGACGAAACTAATATTTCTTGTAGCCTTTCAAGTCTTAGGAAAATATTGCATAAAATGGGTTTTAAATACCGAAGCATTAATAAAAGACAAGCATTAATGGAATCTCAACGTTTACGGGAATGGAGACTTAAATATTTAACAGCTGTTAAACAATTTAGAGAAAAAAAATCGTCCAATTATTTACCTTGACGAAACATGGTTCGATACCCATGACACTCCAAGAAAAGGTTGGGATGATTCTTCCAAAAATTGTCAAACCAAGGCACCATCAAATAAAGGCAAAAGAATCACAATATTACATGCTGGTTCAGAGAACGGGTTTGTTCCAAATTGTCTGTTGCTTTCAGCTAAAAACATAGCAGATTCTTCTTCAGATTACCATCAAGATACCGACGCACAACTTTTTGAAGATTGGTTTAAACATAAACTCCTTAAAAATATACCTGAAAATAGCGTCATTGTAATGGACAATGCTAGTTATCATAGTCGGCAAGCAAAAATCATTCCCAATTCTAATAATACAAAAGCAGAAATTCAAAATTTTATGATTGAAAATGATTTATATTTTGAAGAAATTTACAAAAAACGAGAACTGCTAGAAGTATTAAAAGCTTTTAAAATAAATAAGGAATACGAGTGTGACAAACTTGCAGCAGAAAATGGACATACAGTGTTGCGTCTTCCTCCATACTATTGTATATTCAATCCTATTGAGCTAATATGGCACCAATTAAAATCCAATATTAGGAGAAATAATATTTCTCCTACATTAAATGCATCTGTAGTAGAATTAATTAAAAACGAAGTAAGAAAAATTTCTGCAGATAGCTGGAAAAACTATGTACAGCATGTACTTAAGGTGGAAAATTCTTACAATTATTGTATGATTACAAATGTTCAACCCTTAATTATAAGTTTAGGCTTAGATCAGGGGCGTGCGGTCCATGGAAGCGATGGAAGCACTGCTTCCCCTACCGCTTTCATAAGACATAAGACAAAACAAATTTTATATTAATCTATACCTATCCATACAATTAAAATACCCAAGTATTTATTTCTATCTAATTTCCAAACCAAATCCGGCCCTGTATGCATCCCTGACCAACGCAATATTAAATGTATCGAAGAATCGAAGTGATCTCAATACGTGTATACTACACTCTATACGCGTATACGAGTAATAATTAATATGGTCTGCCGTGCCAAGTAAAGGGTAAATCGTTAGACTTCGGTATTTCCTTCGCCGCGATGCGACGCCGGAACGAAGGCGCCAAAATATTTAGTTTCCACGTGTTTGTACTCGGCAGTTACGATTGTTTGTCGCGATTTTTCGCCAGGAATACGCGCTAAAGTCTGTGCGTTTTAAGAAGTCCGCTAAGCCATAAAACCTCTTGAGCATTATGTCGGTGGCTCTCAAACAATAAATTATATTGAAGGTAATTTTGGATGTTGATGAATTACATTTTCTAAATAAAATAATTTAAAGTAAATAAAAAATTAGTTTAGGTAAAGAAAAATAATAATTTTTTAGCTTTTGTAGTATTCAGAAAAATTAGACAAATTAGTTGAGTCATCCTGCCAAGACGTTTTTGTTGAAGTTCCGTTTGCAAATACCCATGTTTCGTCAAGAAAAACAACTTGTCTTGACAATTCCGATTTTTTGTTGTTTAAATAATCTCTTAAAAATTGCCATCTTTTCGAAACAACATTGGACAGCTCGCAAAGCAGTTTTCTGTTGTTCGTTTTTTTATATTTGAAACCCATATGTTTTAAGATGATGGACCAACTGTTAGTTCCAATATCGCAAAGTTTTTTCTGCTTTATCTTTTCAAGAATAGCTTTGAGGGTAACATATTCCTTGGCTTTATACATATCATAAACAATATTCCCAATAGAGAGTTTTATCCCTTGGGATAAATCCAAGGTTTTTGAATGGAGTCGAACCCTTTTATATGGTCTGTCCAAATCCTCTTCACTCTTTTTTCGAAGTCTTCTTAAGGTCTTCTCTGAAATGCCGCAAGCATCAAACGTTCGTTTTTGCACTGCCAAAACAGACTCTAACGGGCCCGAGTTATCTTTTTCTAAAGTAAAATAACGTTCCACTTGTAATACCAAACGGCGTTCACCTGGAGATAAATGCCTTCTAGGCGATGTGCCACCTTGCTGAACATTTTCCATAACTTTGCTTAATAACTAATTTTAATTCACACACAATGAGAAACAAACTAAAAGTGAAAAGCACAACTACTTATTAAAAATAAAGTAGAACATACCATCCCGCACTTCAGCAAATTTTAATTATTTCTTGGAAAATAGTAATTATTATGAAGATTTAATTATAATAATCCCAAAATAATGCCATTATCGGAAAAGTATATACCTGACAAAATCTTTAACATATTTAACCATCCCGCACTTGAGCAAATTTTAATTGGTTCTTAGAAAATAGCGATTATTATATAGAATTAACTATAATAATAGCAAAATAATTTAATTATCTATTTAATTATTATTTATGCTCAACGCGTAATTCTAAGATAATTTTGTTTTGAAACCTCTGATTTCGCCCAGTAATAGAATACAGTAAACCAGTGGGATGTTCGGTGTGATCAAGTATAGCGAAGGTGCGAAGATATTGTAACTTAACCGACTTACTGTTTTAAAAGCGATAACATCCCTTGGTGATTTAATCCGATATCGGACTTCTTAAAACGCACAGACTTTACACGGTAGAGGATCTGTGACTTTGTTTATCTTACTTCTTGATTTATTTTGTCATGGAGCAACCAATTGCCGGCCCATCGAGTTCGGGAAATGTAAAGTGTATCTGTTCTGTATGCAAGTTATTGGAAAAAGGATTTTCAAAGCTTTTCTTTGATGAAAAAAGGAATATTATTGCAACAGGTAGGCCTACACCAGATTTTAATTTAAAGACAGAAGTGAAGGCGGCTAAAAAATCCGTTTAAAATTAAATCAAACTGTGAATTCAAAGTAAAAATGTATACATAGTTTTCTGTATTAGTTTCTGTTATGAAATTTTGTTAACTTGTTTTTAACGACTCTTAGGCAGGGTTGGGTCACTAAAGAATTGGTTTTCGACGGGCAAATTACGTAAAAATTAATAAAAAAAAACATAGGTACCTAGCCATTTAGAAAATAGAAGAAATATTAAAAAATCATAGGTACATAATCACACATTTTCGACAGTACCTACATGACAGTATTCTACCTGTATTTAAACGTCGGAAAATTGCCAATATTTGGGCGTGGTCCTCAAAAAATTTTTCGCCTCCGGCGGGCCTACCGGCGGTGCTTCCCCTTCTTCATAACTCACCGCACGCCCCTGGCTTAGATGAAGATAGTGATAGTGATACAGAGTTAAATTTTGAATAAATTGTCTATAGTTTTTAAGAATTTAATTAATTTTTATTGTACTTGTTAACCTAATAGTTATAGTTTGAAATTATATTATTTTCAATTATCATTAATTGTTATCATTATTTTACATTTATTATAGGTACCTAAAACTAAAAATGCCTGTCTATTTATTTTAAATTATAAAAATAAATCATGTGGTGTAGGTACATTTTCAAGCCGACCCTGATCCCATTTATTTAGCTTTGAAGAGGTTGAGGCGTATACAATAGGATTTAACCAGGTAGATTATTTATGGCAGTAAGAGTCAACGGTATAATTCTGCAAATATTATACTCAGTCCTAATCCAAGCGCATTACCGGGGTCTTAAAAACGTAATTTAGTTCAGCTTGATTAATATTTGTATACCTGAGGTCTTCCAAAAGTATGATATGATTTTAGAAATAGAAAATATTATTTAATTCGTATATAGTTTTAGTATATAAACAATATACAATATTGAAATAATAGTCTTATGGCACATTTGAAATTTGATAACTAGGTAGGTATAAATTTAGGTATATAAAAAGCGCATTGCATATTTAATTAGTTTTAATATTAAAAATACAGTTCACAAATACAAAATCATATACGTACAAACTTACAAATTTTTTAAAATACTTACTTTAATATTACCTTTATTTAATTTTATTGTTTTAATCTCCCTGTTTATAAATTTAAATGTAAAATAAATACGAACTCTAAAATATAAATTTAAAAAATAATCTAAAGGAAATTTTGTACAAGGGTGAATATAAACAATTTTAGAAAATTTTCTTTTTAGCAAATTGCCAACGGATTCGCCACAAGCTAAATTATTAAATTTGTTTACAAAAATACTTTCTAATTATATGTTCAATAGTACTCCTGGAAGGCATTGAAAGGCATTAAAAATGTCTTCCATGGTGACCTCTGTTTCCAGTCTTCTTTTACATTTGTGATTGGATATTGTTGTTTGCAGTGTTTTAACTACTGTCTCTTTTAATACAACTTTCCTGAGCGTTCTTTCTAAAAGCTTTACTGACGTTTGAACACCTGCATCTTAAAATTAATCAGTTATTTATTTATCTGCCTATATATGTACGTGTCTAGAAACTGTCAAGCATTGGAGAATAAGGACAATTTTTTTAAATTCGACGCAGTCTGTTTGAGCACAAGCCTCGTTCGTTTGTATGGTAGACGCCTCATTCAACGCTAGGTCACCTAAAATTTGAAAAAACGAACGAACTGCTTTAGTTTTAGACCTATAAGTTATTGTAAAGTAGAATACCTATTTCTAAGAAGTATAATACTATATATACAGGGTGTTACAAATTCGATGCATTAGCATTGCTATCTCGGTAGCTATGTGAGATAGAGAGTTGGTTAAATTAAGGCAAAGTTGAGCATTCTAAAACTGAATAATTTGATAAAAAAAATTTCCAAATTCCAATTACTTCCGGAGATATCCGAGAAAAACCGAAAAGATCCATTTTGGTTTTTATTTTTTTAAGTCTCTATTACTAATTATTTTGAGAAACTAAGAACACTTACTTAAGGCACATTGTTATGATCATTCAATTTTTTAAATACAACGTTTCGTTTTTAAGACACCCGCATCAACTTTTTATTTTTTTAAATACGGACCTGCACTTTTTATTGCATTTTTGAGTAATTTTCGACCTCCCAAAACTAATGGTATATCACACACGTCACCAAGTTGCATGCTGTAGGAGTTATTTAAAGTTCTTTAAAAATTGAAGAGTGGGCCTTGACTTTAAAACATATGAAAGTGTACCTTACCTTTGACAACATACAACACTTTACTACTTTACTTTACTTCGACATCTTTTGCTGTTATAAAAATGTACTTTTCTAACGAAGAAAAACGTGATATGCTGAATGTTTACTACTTATGTCACTTGAACACAAAAACTGCAGCGGAAATTTATCTTCACCAATATCCCGAACGCCGGCAACCTTACCCATCAGTGTTTTCAAGATTGGATAGGAGGTTAAGAGAAGATGGTACATTTAAAAAAAAACGAAATCAATATGGAAGTAAAGTTAGTGAAGAAGACAGAGAATTGGTTTTGAATCAGGTAGGTTATTTTAGAACTGTTTAATAGAATACGATATCTATTCTAATTATTGTAAAAATTGTTTTAGGTAAATAATAATAACTGCGTGTCTACGCGGCAAATTGAAGTAAATCTCAATAAACCCAACATACACCATGTAAAAGCATGAAGAATATTAAGAAGTAATGGATACAAACCTTTTAAACTTCACGTATCACAACAATTGCTTCCAGGTGATGCGGAAAGAAGATTAAATTACTGCACGTGATTAAGGGGACAAATCAATACAAACGGCGATTTTTTGAAAGATATTTTATGGTCCGATGAATGTAAATTCACAAATTGTGGCATTTTCAATCGAAAGAATGAGCATGTTTGGAGCATTAAAAATCCCAGGGAGAATAGAGAAATAAGAAAGCAAGTCCGATTTAGTATTAATGTGTGGGCTGGGATTTATGATGATAAAATTATTGGTCCATTCATGTTTGAAGAAAATTTGAATGGTGATAGATATTTAGAATTCCTAAATACTCTGTTCCAGGAATATTTAAGTGATATTCCACTAAACAGGCTACGCCGAATCTGGTTCCAGCAGGACGGCGCGCCCCCCACAATACAAGGGCTGTAAGGGATTTCTTAAATCAAGAATTTTTCCAAAGATGGATTGGACATGGTGGTTTCATTGCCTGGCCAGCGAGATCGCCCGACCTATCACCACTAGATTTCTATTTGTGGGGCGCGCTAAAAAACGTAATTTACAAAACGGAAATAAATAGCCTAGAAGAACTAAAAGTTCGAGTTAGAAACACTTTTCGCATCATACCAAGGCGTTCTGTTCAAAGGGCAATAAATAAAATACCAAAAAAAATCGACAAGTGTATTCACGTCAACGGTAATCTTTTTGAGCATCTAGAAAACTAGATAGTTAATTTGTTAAAATTTAATATGTATATTTAGGTACAAAAGGTTTTTCTTAGTTTTTATAATTTTATTTGATACCTACATTAAGGTTAAGTTGTTAAGGATGTACGTTTTTATTAATATCCGTTGTCAAAGTTAAGGTACACGTTCTTATATTTTAAAATCAAGGCCCAACACTTCAATTTTTAAAGAACTTGAAATAACTCCTTCAGCATGCAACTCAGTGACGTGTGTGATATATCATTAGTTTTGGAAGGTCGAAAGCTACTAAAAAATGCAATAAAAGGTTCAGGTCCGTATTTAAAAAAATAAAGTTGATGTGGGTATCTTAAAAACGAAACGTCGTATCTGAAAAATTAAATTACTTTCTTGAAGATGATAAGTATGTGCCTTGAGAAAGTGTTCTAAGTTTTTTAAAATAATCAGTAATAGGGACGCAAAAAAATAAAATCCAAAATCGATTTTTTCGGTTTTTCTCGGATATCTCCGGAAGTAATTGAAATTTTCAATTTTTCTTTTTATCAAATTATTCAGCTTTAGAATGCTCAACTTTGCCTCAATTTAACCAACTCTCTATCTCACATAGCTATCGAAATAGCAATGCTAATGCATCGAATTTGTAACACCCTGTATATAGAAATAAGAAAAAATAATATAAAATTTACCTTTGCTGTCTGAGTTAGTCGGTAATATTAGAAGTGGAACTGCATAACTGTGAATTCGACTTCTCGAAGAATTTGCAAAACTGTCCTCAAGGAAACGCAAAGAACAAATTCAAATGCGGCTGTAACGTTGATCTGGTGTAATGTTAGAGTATTTATGGGACCCTGTAAATCCTACTGCACTTTACCATGTATGACACCTGCAAAAATTAAACCTTTTTATAGCACATCATTCGATTTTTAAAATGCCTCGATTAAGCTACAGTGTAGCGAAACTCGTCGGGAATATTCAATGTGGAAATTAGACAGAGTTTGTCTTTATTACAGTGATTTAAAATGAATTTTCATCAAGTACAAGCCAGCACCATCCGCAGTTTAAAATGTTTCCATGTAATTCTGGATATTTTTTTATTTACTTAGAAGAGAATCATCTAATATGTACCCACCTACATACATCCATGCATTCGTTACATTATTATTAATTTGTTTTATGATTTAAATAATTATTTAATGAGTTATACCATACACCGCTACTTAACAACGCTATAAAAATAACAGCAAAAAAAGGATCAATGTCACACTCGCCTTGGAACCACGCGCAAAATAGGAAATAATTCAATCAAAATCTCTAGGAAGAAGCGTGTAAATGTATTTCGGTGTATATGGATGAAATTTATTTATTTTTAAGTTATTACTAGCAGTAGACTTTTTGACGTCAACTGGAATAGTTTTTGACAATTTTCTTAAAGAAATTTTCGGGTCTTCGATAACACCTTGCATTACATTGAGTTGCTTTTCTTCTGTTGTGGACCATTTGTTGTGTTATTTCTTAAATACATTTTCGACGGAACCAGTAGCTTTAAATTTATTCATTACGTTTGCTATAGTGGTGCTACATACCATTTTGTCCGGCTTCCCTAATAGGTTTATAGTGATCTCCGACGATAAGGACAATTTCTATTTTCTCCTGCAGCGTTAACTTTACAACCATGATGAAACTAACGAAAAACTCTTGTTAATAAGTCGAAAAATAGTAAATGATTTTTGACTAACCTGTCAATATTCGGGTATAATACCACTAGTGCATCAAAATTACCGATAATTCTGATTGAAAGCGTGTTGTATTGTAACTGAATGAGTTTATTTTCATTTTTGATTAAATCCGAAAGAGCCCGACTTCGAAGAAGGAGGGCTTTTTCGAGATTTAATCAAAAATGAAAATAACCGAATGCAGTTACAATACTACAACACGCTTGAAAGCAGAATTATCTGGTTATTTTTGATGCACGAGTGGTATTCGGTGGAATATTTCCCGAAAAATTGTATTTCATATTAAAAAAAAACATTATTGTACAATAAATTACGTAATAAGTAACAAATTTATTAAAAATATACTTAAAATTAGGAATAAAATGTGTTTCCGCTAAAAATACAATTAGAATAATTTACAATGTGATTTTGTAAAACTTGATTATGATTGATAGCTACCTACTGGGGGATTATCGCTTCTACTGTGGAATTATCGCTTCTACTGTGGAATTATCGCTGTAATTCTTGCGAAAGACCACACTTCTTATGAGATTTTTTATATATGAGGGAAATATTCGTTAGTATAGTATTGCACATAGTTGTTGCAAAATTGTTGCAGGTAACTGTTAAAGAAATAAAATAAAAAAATATTTTCCAAAGGCTTTTTGATGGTACCCTGTAAATTAAAATATTTCAACGAAAAATTGTATCTGATCACGTTTTGTAGTCCATAGTAAAGTGTTCTTATAACGATTTGCTCTAAAATAAAAAATGAGGGTACTTTCCCCTTAACGTAATTCTGTGTTTCTACATTCTTTTGCCGCCCTGTACATGATATCTTAAGTTTTGATATGTCAGTATTATTTGCGCATCAAGCCGAACTTTTTATAAAGAATAACTTTTTTTCGTAAAATCAACAATAAATAAAATTCCCATATGTCTAGAACTTTTCTGGACACGCTGTATATTGATATGAACTTAAATCATCAATCATCTTAAAATCATTCACAGATTAATCCCCTTCAACATTCAACTGTGAAATACCCTGTATAAAGAAGGTGGAAGTGAGTATGAGCCATCAGCATCTACTGAACCTGATTCTAAGGTTTTATTAAGAAACTCTTCATATCACCGGTCTACCAAGACGATTTCCCATTGAATGTTGATGGTGAAAATAACAACGCCCCAGAAACAATGAAAGCAATAGTGGCCTAAGCCATAAATTTCGAAAAAATATGGGGCCAAAAATATTATTTAAAAAACAATAAAAAAATATCACAAAATCTAAGCTTAGTTTTTCCAAAGAATAATTTCCTAAAGCTATTCGCTATTTGTTTTTCGGCATATTTTATGCTTGCTTAACTTTGGGCCCTAATATCTCAAAACTAGATTTTTAGAGTTAGACCACTCTGGCTTTCATAGGCTCAATTAATTATTCACACTGATGTTTGTAAAGATATTTAGATTAAATCTATCCATAGTACCCTAAATCTATCTTTAAGATACATTCTGTTTGGGCGATTCGAAATTCGTCACAACGGTCAGGTAGACCTGACCTTTGAGTACGATATTCGTCACATAGCATTTAATGGACCTGTTTTGACACTACGAAATTCGTCACAATGGTAATTATTCTTATAACAATAACAATATGATTAGGGCACAGAATACAAAATTCTGTGATTAGGGTTTGTTCAATATGATTAGGAATATAAATAAAACAAACAAGTCGTTAGATAATTATTTCAATTAATTTATTTACAAAAATTTTTAAAAAATTACAACTATGTAAGTACATACATTATTTACATACTAAGTTACATTTATGGACTGTGCCCATATACATTTGAAACTACTTCTACAAAATATAGTGTAGTTATTTTTTGGCATTTCAAATATGTTAATAATTTTTGCAAAAAATCTTGTTGCCGCCTAGTGGCTGAGTTTTTAGACTTGCAAGAAGTAGCAACACTATTACATTTTATATACACTTTTATTTGAAACTTTACCAAAACATCCATAAAATAAAAAATTGTTGGTAAACTATAATAAAAAGAATTATTTAAAGCAGAAGAGGCAACAGCCCAAATGTGGGGTGGAAAAGTGGCTTCGTCGGAAATATAATGATCTACTAAATAATCAGCAAAAGCTGTTAATCTATCATCATTTGGTTTTATTTCGAGTAACTCAAAAAGAAAAAAGTCACTTACCAGATTTGAATCTAAACATACCAACCCAAAACAATAACGAAGCCACTTTCCAATTTCACAATTTTTATCTTTATATTGACAACTTAAACCTAATTTTTGTATTTTACGCCACCAAGATTGAGTGAGATGAAACCGGCAGCCAATAATTGTAATTTTATCCCATACTTTACGAACTGCATTGTGGGTGGCAATTTCAAAATCAAGAACTACCTTTTTAGGAATAAAATATAAGTTGTTAACAGAGCATAGAAACTTAATTTTTTCTAAACACAGTCTATAAGTTTCTTCCGTTTTGTCTTTTAGTAAACTAAACACTAGAGGTATGTAATGTTCGTTTAAGTAGCCATGTATAGTGAATAGTTGTGTAAAAAATTTCGTGCAATATTGGAATGTTCCATCCATGTAAATAAATTGCGACTTACATAAAAATTGTAAATTTGTCTTGCAACCCAAAGTTATGATACCTTTTTCTAAATCATTTTCTAACACAAAGTTTTCCTCTCTTGAAGTTTTATAAAAATGTTTTGTCAGATAGCTGTGAACCTCATGGGCAGAGCGAGGCAAAGTAGGCAATGTTTTGCGACGAGCATTGTACATATTTTCTTTGATAGACTTTAAGGCTCGGCATTTCATGGTTTCAGAAAAATTACTGGAAGTTAACTCCTTGTGCACAATTTTTGTTGGTCTTTCTGTAAGATCCTTTTCGGCTTTTCTTTTGCAGGCAACACTAAGTATTTGTCTTGCAATATTTTCTTCAGGCCCGTGGTTATGTTCGTTTCTTACGGTTGTGACAGAAAAGCCGCCAGGTTCTCCCATGCACAGTGTACACATATACATTACACTTCGGTCGTTTAATGCACCTCCAAACAGTTTCATTTGTTGAGGTGCATCGATGTTTAGAAAACTTATAATTTTCATGCACAATTTGCGTTTTTCCGCGTTCACTTTTAATTTCTTTCACAAGAGACATGTTGAATACACAAAATATTGTCGGTAAAAAAAAGATAAAATATTATAATAATAATATGAATATATGAAAAAGATTTAAACAAGTTATTACGATTAAATTCTACGATATAGACTACACATTAATACCAGATTAAAATTAACTTTAAGCTTTAAATACAGTACAATGTGTGTACACAGGAAATTTTTCAATAATCAATTTTGGCAACTTAATTCTACTTTACTCTAAATTTAGTTCTGTGTCACTATCACTATCTTCATCTAAACTTATTATTAAGGGTTGAACATTACTCATACACATTTAAGAATGTCCCACCTTAATTACATGTTGTAGACAGTTGCAGAAATGTTAGTTACTATGTTTTCTATTAATTCTACTACAGATGTATTAAATGTGGAGGAAGTATTATTCCTTCTTACTTGTTGCCATATTAGTTCGATTAGATTAAATAAAAAATAGAAGGGGGGGGGGGAAGACGTATATATATTTTCTGTTGCAAGTTTATCCCACAGGTATTCTTTATTAATTTTAAAAGCTAATGTTCAAACCAATCTTCAACAAGTTATGCGCCAGTATCTTGGTGGTAATCTAGAGAAGAATCTGCTATAATTTTAGTTGCACAAAATCACTCTGTTCGAGAGATCATTCAGTTATCAAATCTCCTTAATCTACAACAAAGTTCCCGTTAGTTTAAAATCTGCCCCAACTAAGTAATTTAAAAATGCAATTCGTCCTCTTATCAGACAAATATGTTTCGATACGCAATAAACAGTCCCCATATAAGTTGCTGCCCCTCAGTGCCCTCCACCTTGCCAGCCTAGTTAACTTATAGTTATATATATTATTTCAATTAGGTAAATCACGTACTATTGCACATTAATTGTACATTTGTTAATTTATATCTTATAGATCCAGTCAGTTTATTGTTCCCTTAGTGATTACTACTTACGTCATAGTTTAGAATATAAGGTTAAGTGAGGAAGCTTTGCTTCAACTTTGCCTTTTGTAATTTTTTTTCTTTAATTGCAATAGAGACATAATAAATAAATAAATAAATAAATAAGAGTAACAGTTAGAGGTACCACCGCTTAGATGGCATAACTGTAAATACGACGGCAAATTATTTAAAAGTTTCTACTATATTCTTTTAGTAAAATACGGGTTTTTCTACGGTAATTTTTAAGGCGTTTCTATATTTTTTGATATTTGGTAAATATAGTGTTATAAAAATTCGAATAGTTTATTGTTAAACCGGTTTGCTATAATTACACCCTTCTAAATTCTATTAAAAATGTTAGTTCAGGTTAGAAATATAATAATTTTTACTAATTTTCCGTTTTATAACCATTTTTTATTAATAAATAAAAAATTATAAAAGCCACAAAAGGGTTATTGAAATTCACAATACAGTTTCTTACTTTTAACAAAAAGAATTAGTGATTCAATCTAACCAAAACGCATTTGTAAAATGTAATATACCTTAGTAGTGGAATAATTATACTATGTTGTATAAAAAGGCTTACCATATTTTTTGATAAATTAATTTGGTTTACACATTTATTTTGGTAAAAACTGATAAACAGATTTATAGTTAAATAGGGGTTTTATAGATAAATCAATTTTAAAATTAAAACGTCTCTGCATGTTTCGAAGGTAGTAACCTTCATCTTCAGGAGACAAAAGTAGTGCTGCAGTTATTATTAGCAGTAGAGAGAAAACTGTTGGTGGAAAGTGACGCTGATGGAGCCTTTCTTAAAAAATATTTTGACAAGATATTAAAAATTGAATGCAATCAGCATACTAAAATTGTAAATGAAAAAGAAATGTTATATTTAATTCAAAATTTCTGTGAAGACTCTGTCAATTTGTGGTCGAATTTAAAAAGGGAAGATATTCGTCATTTGAAAATCATAAGTTAAGATGTATAAAAAGGATCTTTTGGACATTCTAGGTCATGTTTAAAAGTTTTTATTTTATTTTGTAGAAGAAAAGAGAAATATTTTGTTAGCGTTTTATGAGAAATTATAATGTTGTTGTTGAAATTTCATTTGTAAAATTAATTATTGGAGACCTAAGGTCCCGTCAACTTGTGTTATGTTCGTCCCATTACGTAGGGAATATAATAGAATTAGATTTAAAATAAAATTAGTAAAAAACACAGATCTTATATTTTATATGCCCTCAAAGACTAAATAGGGAGACGGATACAGTTAAAATGATTTTATACATGATGATTTGATAATATCAATTATACTTGTAAAAATAAAAGGGTAATTTAAGTAAGTGATATAAATATTGATATGTCTTCAAAATCTAAAGATAGTAATGAGTATTTAAACTTGTTGAGTGAATATAATTGTATATGATTTATAAATAAAAACAGGAGAGAAATAAAATAACATAAAAGACTTACGGTAAGAATATTAATAAAGAACCTTTATTCATATGTAAAACTTATGTTAATATAATTAAAAATATAAATTAAAAGAAAATATGGCAAAAACAGATTGGACAAATTACTATTCCTATTCTGAAACAAATGACTTATCCAATAATTTAATAAAAGAAATTCAAAATAATCTACAGAAATGTACAACTCAAATTAAAATAAAAAGAAAAATAATGGATTACTAGTGGCTTACTAAATTCTATTAAGACAAAAAACGAACTCTATAAAAAATTACAAAAAAATAATAATGATCGATTTTTATTATATAAATATAAAATTTATAAAAACAAATTAACTAAACTAAAGGGCATATAAAATATAAGATCTGTGTTTTTTACTAATTTTATTTTAAATCTAATTCTATTATTTTTCCCTACGTAATGGGACGAACATAACACAAGTTGACGGGACCTTAGGTCTCCAATAATTAATTTTACAAATGAAATTTCAACAACAACATTATAATTTCTCATAAAACGCTAACAAAATATTTCTCTTTTCTTCTACAAAATAAAATAAAAACTTTTATAACATGACCTAGAATGTCCAAAAGATCCTTTTTATATATCTTAACTTATGACTTTCAAATGACGAATATCTTCCCTTTTTAAATTCGACCACAAATTGACAGAGTCTTCACGGAAATTTTGAATTAAATATAACTTATCTTTTTCATTTACAATTTCAGTATGCTGATTGCATTCAATTTTTAATATCTTGTCAAAATATTTTTTAAAAAAAGCTCCATCAGCGTCACTTTTCACCAACAGTTTTCTCTCTACTGCTAATAATAACTGCAGCACTACTTTTGTCTCCTGAAGATGAAGGTTACTACTTTCGAAACATGTAGAGACGTTTTAATTTTAAAATTGAGCCTTTGATAGCTCACTATTAAATTAGTGGAGAAAGACTTTTTGACTTTCTTTCCCCTTTTCCCAATATTTCAACTCCACTTCGAGAATGGACTATTTCTTTAAATATATAATTAGGTATTTATGCCTACTTAAAATGGTATAGCAAATAGGGATGCAGGTAATTGTAGTCGGGCTCTTCCCGAGAAGTAAATTTGGGTCATTTTATGGCCAGAGGGATAATTGAAGGGTGCCATATGCAAAAAGTTGTAAGTGCCACTTTCTGGCAAATGCGGTTTTTAAGCTAAATGGGTAGTATGTGCCATACTTTACTTGCACCATAAAAATTATATCGATGGCACTTTTTTAACGTGGTCAAATTAGGAACTAAACATCAAAACGTAGTAAGTGCCTAATGTCAGTTGCTTAGTTTGACATAACCTTATTAACCATTCTTGATTTTTGCGTCGGGGTTTGTGGTATTTCGGCCTCACAATAAGTAATATTTTCCACTAAAATGGACGTTCCTGAAGTTATACGTGCCAAAAAACGTAACGTAAGGTAACTGGCGATGTAAGAAAAGAAGTAAAAAGCAATAAAAATTCCGGTAGTCCATTCCATTCTTTGAAAAATAAGCGACTAATACCTGGAAGAGCTTTTTGTAAAGAGGTAAGTGAAAGCTATTTGAAAAAAGTATTTTTAAAGAATCTTATAACTTTTCACCCAACAAACGTCAGAAAATAACGTTTGAATATTCGTTTTAGATTAACTGCAGCTGTCAATATGCTTGTAAAGTGCTAACTGTTGCTGCAAGGAAAAATATGTTTCAACAATTTTGGAATTTGTCAGATTACAATGAACAACAGAACTTTTTACGTTCCCTTATTCGACCAAGTTTAATCAAACGTAGAAGACACGGAAATTACGATGATCCAAATGAGAGCAGACGGCAACACTCATTTAAATATTTTCTACCACTTCCAGGACAATCTGAAGCTCAGGTTTGTAAAAACACCTTGTGTTCAACTTTCGGGATAACACAAAGAAGATCAGAAATTCTTAGTCAAAGAATACTGACCTCCGGTATATATGCTCAAGATAAACGAGGTGGCAAACGCCCTGCCAGAAATCAAGCAGTTTGGAAACAAAAAATTGTTGATTTCATTGCCTCAATACCTAGCAGAGAAAGCCATTATGGCCGAGAACAAATTCAAAACCGCAGATACCTCTCAGAAGATTTGAACGTACGTAAGTTATATACTAGCTTTCTTGAAAAACATCACCTTGACACCACAAAGCCCCCAGTGTCTCGACAATGGTTTAATGAAATTTTCAATAAGGAATTTAGTTTAGGTTTCGGAGCACCGAGAGTAGACACCTGCCCTACTTGCGACCAATACAAAATATCTATTGCTGCTGACAAGAATCCAGTTGAAAAAAATGAATTCCAACTAAAGCGGGATTTGCATCATCGAAAAGCGGAGGTCGCTCAAAAAATGATGTCCCAAAATATATTAGATAGCAAGAGTCCCAGTCTGATGTGTGTGTGCTGTCTTATGACTTACAAAAGCAGATGTATCTTCCTGCACTGACTCATACTCAGATGTATTACAGCAGACAGTTTACTTGCATATCTGGGAATTCATTTTGAAGATGAAGGCAAAGGTTTTATGTGCATGTGGGATGAAACGGGGGAAACGTGGATGTAATGAGATCGGCAGTTGTCTGTATGATTTCATTACAACACAGTTAAATACTACTAAGACAAAATTATTATATATATTATATTATCCAAAATAAAAATCAGGGCATTTTGGCCCTTTATATCACTCTCATAGCTAAAGGGTATTTTGATGAAATAGTGCACAAGTTCCCACAAAGTGGCCACACATTTTTGTCATGTGACCGGGACTTCGGCTGCATAGAAAAAGCCACAGGCTGTTATGCTAAAAATCTCCAAGGAAAGTTTAGGGTATATTGAAGTTGAAACCTCGTACACAGATTATGCGCCATGGTGCAAAGTTAGTGTATTTAAACCAAGCGTAACACCACAATTTTTTGAAAGTTTGAACGTTGAACTGGTTGAGCAGCAACCCCGCAATTGGAATAAGGATAAAATTAAGGAAATTAAAAGTATGATTCCCTTTATTTCGCCTCCAAATCAAATTTTTTATAAAAATCTTGTTCAGGTATTATAAGGTGAACAGGTTGTATAATTAATGACATTAGTTGGTCTGATTAATGAATAATAATGTATTTTTGGTAATAAAAGATTTAAAAAATATAAAAAATGGTTATATTTTAGAATAAGCCTTTATATGATTTCCGGTAACCAGTTACCACATGTGCAACTTTTATAACACATACTACGTTTTGAAAATTAACGATGAATAATAATATTAATGGCTTTCTTTCCATTACAAGATACATTTAAATACATGCATATATCTAATATGATATCAGATTTAGCCCAAAACATTTAGCATTTGTAATTAAAAGAAACTTATGCAATATAATGTGTCTAGTATAAAATTCCTTAATTTGCACATACCACCTTTTGCATATGCATGGCACCCTTCAATTAGAGTTTTGTGGCAGTCAGTAGATCAACGGTATAATGTAAACTTTATTATACTTTAATTCGTGCTTTGCCCCAATAACATAGCTGTTTGTGTTCTTCAACTTTTCCGACTCTGAGTTAACATATGACGGTCATTTCTTCCTTTCACAGATGCTAGAATTATAGAATTTTTTATTATTAATAAATAGAAAATCTGTCTTGAACAACAGGTGTTTGATATGATAATATAAATCATTATTGTCCATTAATAAGAAGCCCCGCCTACAAAAAAGCGACAGTGAAAATTGGAAAGTATGTAGGGTAACTGTACTATTATTATTGCAATAATACATTTTTCTTTCGTATATCACGTGCTGTAAATTACATCGAGGTTTGGCATGTTTATAAGTTGCACGACTGATATTTCACCGCACAGGAAAATGTGCAATTAATATTCTACTCTATAACCAGTAACCACCATTGATTGGGACACATGACCATAGAAGACATTTTCTTTCTGGATTTTAATTGCCTTTAATGAGAATAAATTTCAACACAAGAAAATTGTCGGTGATTTTACTTGCTTCGATAATTACACACAATTTTTTTAGTTTACTTCCGAGTTTCCGATATACTAATAAATTCGCCACCATATACCTACAAGGTGTTCCAACTGTGTGATTAAAAATCAGTACCTACACACAATATGAAAGCCTTGGGTCCCCGTACAGGGTATCTCAGTATACAGGGTGTATCGATATTAAGGTGACATACGTACAAGGCGTAATATATGTTGGGGTTTTTTTTTATTACGAACAGTTTAAGTTTCTTTAAAAATTTTGATGTATGCTGCCCTTCGGTTGAGTTAAGAAAGTCACAACTTTTTTGGGCCTTAGTATATTGACGTTTTGAATGAATATATTGAACTTTGAATGCATCGGGCGAATCATGCATGCCTGTAGCCAGGTTCTTTACAATCATTGTAAAGCATATTTCCTACACAGTGCATGGAAAAATGCAGTCGTTCTCCCGCACTTCAAGCTTCAAAAATGTTTCTGACTTAAGACCAATCAGTCTGCTGCCCACCATATCCAAAATATCCAAAACGACTAAAAACAAACAGATTTTAAATTATCCAAATGACAATAATCTATCGCCAAAAAATCAATCGGGTTTTCGTAATGGGACAGATTACTGCTACCAGATACGAAACTTATGCTCCAGACAGTGACCCAGTTTAAATAATTGATAGCCACCCTACTCTGAGACCGCTCTAGGACAAAACGGCACTAAGTCGTGACAATATTAACTATAACATCGCTCTATAGTGTAAGACGACAAAATATAGTGTTATATTTTTCCATGACATTTTTTTACACCCTCTGTGCGAAATCAACACAGCAATGAGTCAAACAGATTAGAGAAGTACATAGAGTACCTACACAACAAAAAAATCTTCATCACATAATTTCTTATGTAGCAAACATTATTTTAAACAATCCTGGATTTTAATAACTATCTAATGATAGCCAGAGAACAATAATACTAGGTATCTATACATAAATAAGTGAGTGATTATTAATTATTTTGCTCAAGGGCGGCTGTGACCCAGTATACATAGTGTAGCAGTAGCGCGTAGATTAAATCATAGGGCGAATTTGCAAGAAAGCAGCGTCGTCACGTTGAAAACCTAAAATAATGTTTTTTGACGGTATGTAATATAAAATCCTGAGCTATCTTACTTTGAAAGCCTACTTTATATGGCCGCCTTCTACTTCTAGACACCTTCTGATGTTTCTTCTTACCCTCAGAGACACATTAACCAATACGTTTGGAGAATTATTAATTTCGGCAATTTTTTCTGAAATCCTTCGTTTAAGATCATTTATATCCTCAATTGGTGTTCGATAAATGGAGTTTTTTATAAAAGGCCACAAGAAGAAATCGCAGGGTGTTAAATCGCAGGAACGAGGTGGCCATATTTGTTGCGTATTTCGGCTTATAACTCTGTTTTCAAAAAATTCACTTAAAAAATTTAAATTTTCTCTGGTTACATGAGGTGTAGCGCCATCTTGTTGGAAGTAACCTTCCCGCAATTCATCATCGTGAAGCTCATTAATAAATGTTGTCAGAATTTCGATCCGATACCTCTCAGCTGTAATTGTGCCATCAAAGTAAATTGGGCCTACTATTCTTCTAGAACTAATTGCTGCCCACACACCAACTTTTTGAGGATGAAGAGGTCTTTCTACAAAAACATGCGGATTTTGCGTATTCCACATTCGCATATTTTGTGAATTAACATGACATTAACACATTAACGGCCTGATAAATAAAAATAAGCCTCATCGGTAAAAAATGTTTTTTCAAAAGCACCACTATTTTCTTCTTGAAAATTGTTTAAAAACCATTCACAAAAATTAAGTCTTTGGGGAACGTCATTGGGAAGGAGTTCATGAATAGCCGTAACACGATAAGGGTATAGATGCAGATCCTTTTTTAAAAGTGTTTGACATGTACTGTAGCATAAATCCGTTTGCTGAATTTGTTGAGATAAATGCCTAATAGAAGTTGAAGGATTATTTTCCATAATTTGTCGCGCTTCTTCAATAACCTCATTCGATCGTTTCGTTGGTCTTCCAGCCCCTTTTTTATGTTGAACAGAACCAGTCTGACGAAATTTATCAATTAGGTATTGTGACCCAGTACGAAAATTATGAAAGGTCACCGCAACATCAGGAAACTCGGTTCGAAATTCATCAAAGCAGTCATGCATAGAGTAATTCCACACACCGCCTATTTTGTTTCCATTTCTAAAAAAACTTTCAACAATAAAAATTTTTTGTGCTTCACTAAACATTTTTACTGTAGAACTTTCAATCCGGCAACAAAGCTTCACCAAAACTTGATACGCTGAAAAATAAAAAAAAAATAAAAAATTAAATCATATCCTGCAAATAGCACTTTATAATAGTCAAAAGACGACTCCCTGGAGAAATATTAGTTAAAGCAATCAATAGTAACCTACCTTCAAATAACTGCAAAAATTACAAAATTTCTCCAATTTTTAAACTTTACAAATACACAAATTCAAATAAGACGTAAATGTCATAAAACAATCATGTCATCTTATCTACGCAGTACGGCCATGATGCTTTTAAAATGCATGGCCTCCCTTGAGCAAAATAATTAAAAATCACTCGTTATAGAAATATAAACACCTTAAAAAATATTAAAGTGACATCGCTATATTACTCTGTTGCTTAATGCGAGAAAGCAATAAAATGTAAATTTGCAATGACAGGACTCATTAAGCAGAGTGGACAACTTAAGATAAATTGATAAAAAAAATTACTTACTTCAGGTATATTTTTAGAATAAAAAGTATAATAATAATTATACTGGATTATAATTATAGAGATCAGATATTGATATTGATATATAGATAATTGAGATATTAATTATTCTAATATGAAGTAGATAAAAACTTACATAGAAATAAAAATAATATGAAAATAGATAAATTGGAATAAATATAATTATTTATTAAAAAAACACTTTTTTCTCTAACTCTTGAGATAAAGTGGTGGGGGGTAAGGCAAACATTTATTTGAAAAATATTCAATATCTCGGGAATGGAATAATTTGACATTTACCTTTAATGTGATGTTTTAAGCCGTTTTTTTTCCCAAAGCCTATGTGATTTAGGGCATAATTTTATTGTCAGGGCGAACAAAAAGCCTATATTATCTGGTTTATCACTTTTTCATTGATATCTACGGTTAGAAAAAAGATAGAAACTTCCGGTTTTTACCGTTTGCTTTGGACTTTAGTCCTCTTCAAATCGGCGTGATAATATATCTATCATTGCATTTGGGTTTGTTGAAAAAAATCATAAAATTAAAAAAAATTTAGATAATACCTAATACCTGCCATCTAGCGACTATAGTGAACGAAATGAAAACATGTCTTGCAATGTAGCTGATAGGGCATAAAAAACTCTTTCAAATGCCGCTAAGCATAGTATTTTCCGATAAGGCATTCCCGTGATATTGAATATTTTTCAGATAAATGTTTGCCTTACCCCCACCACTTTATCTGAAGAGTTAGAGAAAAAAGTGTGAAAAAAAAATTGCAGATAAAAGACGAGAACTTTGTTTGCGCATACTTTTAGTATACTTTATTTGGGCAAATTGTAAAGAAACCCCCTTTTTTCAATTTGCCTTTAGTGTTACGCCCCCTAGCGGCCATTTAGCGAACTCGATAATTGTTTCCAGCAATTTCTCTTGGCCGTATTTACTAGCAATATTTTTTTCCGAGAGCTGTACGATTAACGGTTCCTGAGATACAGCCGCTTACCTCGCTTAGTTGGCCACCCTGTACAATACAACAACTTAATTTTTAAATTGTAGTCATCATGTTCGATGACCTATCGTCGTTGGGGTCCAGAGAAATAATAAGGGTTTTTTTCAATCCACTGTCTTTATTCCCTCTTGCAAGAGGTTTCCAACGTCTTTCATTTTAAAAGTGGTGTTACGCCTTGCTACAAACTCTTTTACTTGCGCCCACACCAATTCTATGGGGTTTAATTCACAGTGATATGGCGGAAGACGACGAAGTACCGTTATATTTCATTTTGAAGCGATCTCGTCGACAACAAATTTCGTACAAAGAGGTTTATTTAACTTTACAATCCCCAGTTGCTCCTTTTTCAGCATATCTTTATGAAATGGCTTCTTATTTACAGTAAGCCAATGAATGATGTCATTCTTTTTTTTCAAGAAAACGTTGGTATTTCTTTGGATTTTCTTGAGTGGTAGCTGGCATTATCCATGACTATAACAGACCCAGGAGGAATAAGATCTAACATTTGTTGGAAATATTCTTCAAAGACATCAGCATTCATGTCTTTATGATAGTCTCCAGTCCGCTTTGATTTAAATGCTAGTAAGCCGCCATTGACAAATTCATTTTTGCTACCAATGTGAGTAATTATTATTCTTTTGCCTTTTCCCGAGGGTGCTTTTATTCCAGTGGACCATCCTTCTATGTAAGCTTGCATCGCGCTTTTTATATGTTTATCCTGCCATATTTTACCAACGGTAAATCCTTTATTTAACCAAATTTCGTCCATATATGTAATAGATATTCCTATTTTCCCGTCGAAACTGTCTAACTGCCCTCAAATATCGTCGTCGCCAGCAGATGATTTCGTCTTTCTCTATTAAAAGTGATTTTCTGTTTTGAATTATTTCATAACAAAAATTCATTTCCTTCAATGTTTTCCATAGTTTCTTCTTACCCATGGGTGAAATAAAATCATCCTTTTTCATTCCAGACATTATATTGTCCAAGGTAGGTATTTATTTTTTTTAAGTAAAGCGAGTGTATGATTCTTCTGATGGCAGTCTTTTCGTCCTCATTTATTACAGTTTCTTTTCTTTCTATACTTCTCTTTGGTGACCTAATGGGGCCGCGTTTATCCTCGTGCAAGTCGGTATATTGTTGACTGTCCGACTCCAGTCATATTCGAACCCATTTTAACTATATTTGCAACTCCGAATGTTATATGAAATAATAATTGGACTACACCTATGGAATACGGCGAAGACCACTAATTTTTATAATTCAACATTTATCTATTACTCCCTCGCATTAAGCAATAGACTATAAGCATATAAATAGCCGGTGCAAAGAACTAATAGCTTCTCTAATAAGCTATTTTCAGGAAAAGCCTCTAATTTTAAATATGAAAATTATGGTTTCATATCTAAGAAACTTCTCAACAAATAATATACAGTATGTCCGCGGATGCGGTTAACAAAAGGACTAATGGACCAAAAATTAAAAGATACGAAAAAAAGTCATTCTTGATAAAAAAAATTTTCCTGTTGAAAAAATAGAAATTACGATGAAAATGCAAAAACATTAAATCAAACAAGAGCAAACAGTCATTTTTTGGACTTTTAACGAAAAATGATAAATAAAAAAACTTCCTCCAAATTTAGTCCTAACCCTAATTCCGAAGTTACTGAAGGAAATTGAAATTTATGAAATAAAAAAAAAATTAAATATTTTTGCAAGTCCGCATTTTACTACTTTCTTATTAGGACTTTTATACCAGTACATTATTACCTGTTGTTGTAATTGTTAGTGTCAGTGTCAAAATAAATATTCTCGAAAATGCTGACCGTAGAACAAAGAGTCCTTATAGTGCAATGCTATGGAAATGGTCAGTGCTCTTATCGCTACGTAGTGGAGAAATTCCAACGCAAATTTTCTGGCTCCTTTCCTTTCTCATCGACAAGCAAATTTTTTTATCAATAATGACTTTTTCGTATTTGGAGTCAATTCATTTCGTTCTTGTTTGCAAATTTGTCACCCATGTCGCTCACGAGCAATAAATAAATTGCCTAAACAAACATGCTGTAAAACTAACAGATAAAATAAATGGACAGTAGATCAACAACTTATCTATAAAATATTTACGATCTTTTTCGTTTCCTAAAAACTGCACTCTTTCACCCTAACAATAAAAACAATAATTAAAAACATTCAAATTCAGAGTATATTAATCTATTTTATTGTAAAACCTAAGAACAGTCTCCTACTGTCACTGGCTGTGTGTCCTTTTGGCCAAATACCATTTTAAAAAAATTAACTAGGTGCAGCTTGAAAGATCATTCAGAAATATGCACCATCTACTCACTCAGAGGAAATGGATACATATTATGTTATGATGATATAACCACCATTACAATATTTCATGTTTAAATATAGAAATAATTAAGTATTAATACTTGAAGATCCTGAGACCCTGACAGTTTTAAAATTCTGATAATGCTTTCTTTCAACTAATTATTTGTTGGAATTACCCGTCTTGAGGACGTTACCACAAGTATAGCTGATGTCACTAAAATGGATAAAGTATGAACCATCTATGGTACTCGCAGATAATAAACCACAATGGCTAGCTTGGAAATGAACGTAATGTATTGCATACTAATAAAGATGCCTAATTTTTAATTAAAGTCATTGTTTATAGCAAGGTTACCGGCTGTGTACGTGATCAAGTAATTAATATATTATTGTTTACCATATTTTTGTGCTCAATGATATTAATATTAATATATATTTGTTCTACTTGGTATTTTTTCCCAATATGTTTAAGATGGCACAGAAATAAAAGCTTACATGATGTTTATCTAGTGATGGCTCTATCCTTGCATCTTAGGATTTCTTTTATATAAAAATGCTTGTGAGCATAATATCTCTATAGCAATATTATGGTTGGTATGGATTGACACAGTTTTCTTAATGTTTCTGATAATATCTTGAGAGAAGTTCAAACGTTGTTACAAATTACACAGGTCTGAGAAGTAAAACTTGTCTGAAATATAATCCGTCACCTACAGTTCTCTTACAAACAGCATGTCCAGTTTTGGCTAATTAGCGTATTTTTTTTTTAAATTATGTTAGCTTTATAAGTTCATAAAAGATTCCAAATATCCCCAAATAAATTTTATATTCGGTAACAAATACTTTCAAAAATTAATGTGAGAAAATAATAGCTTTTAAAATTAGCTATTTTTACATTTTAGAGCTGTACTAGCTAAAACTAGAGTAATTCGGTTAAAACTGCAAGACTTTGACTATTACTCACTATCTTCTTCCACTGTACATCTTTTGTGTTAGAGCGTGTCTGTGGCCACTGCCCCCCTCTCTATGGTGACCAGATTTCCAGGATTTATTCCGGGGACAAATTTCACCATTTTGTTAAAACTGGGTGTTTTTTGAGCCTTTCAGTCAAAATTCCTGATTAAGTTAAGGATAATAAATAAAAGTTTGAAATTAATATAGTAAACTTTTATTAATGATATGATATACTAGAACTAAAACTGTGGAATGTATTTTTCACAAGAATGTATTCGTTTTAAAATATTTTCATTTTTTGCCAAATGATCTTTAAAATCCTTACAGGACATGCCTAAATCGTTTTGACCTGTAGCTCAGCTTTCACGGTTTCGACTTTTATCCTTGACTTTTCATCTGTCCAGATAAGATTCATTTTTAAAAAAAATCTTTTTATTTCATACTGTATTGTAAAACACACCTTTACATATTTGAATTTAGTCCAGAAAATAAGGTTTTACAGCAATAAGTCCGGTAAAATTTTTTTACCGGACTAGTCCTGTAAAATTTCTTTACCGGACTGAAATTTGTAAGTTTTAGTTTAATCAATGTCAAACACACAATGTTTCCACCAGTAAATATAAGCACTTTTCAAATATACGATGCAGAATAAAACTTCATTATAATTTCAAAACATAATTATAATTTTCAACAGAACAGTATGAAGTAAAATATTGTACGTCATTCGTCCGGCAAATCCTTTACAGTATTCGTTTCAAAATTCCAGACTCGGCTCCTTCGTCGCCTCGTCTCAAAACATTTCACTCATACTGTAAAAGTTGATTTACCGGACTTATAACGTAAATATCTATTACAGACGCGTTTGTTCCAGGAAGACACATTATAAATTCAGCTATATTTTTTAAATTGCTATATGGGATGGAGTTCTTTTTAAAATGTTTAAAGACGTTCCACCATATCACCATCAGAAAAACTTTCATTTTCTTCTAGCTTATTTGAAAGATAATCTCGCAAATAGGTAACCTCGTCGAACAGATATCCAAATATTTTTGTTATCATTCCCTCGACGTCTATCGGAACACAATTTATTGCTGTATGCGCACTATTGTGGACAATTATGTGCCACACAGCGTAAGCCTAAAATTAACTTTCCCAAATTTAATTTCAATTTCGTAAACACATTTTTACCCGCTTATCTTTTAAGTCCAACAAAATTGCTATTGGTGTTGTCTACTGATAACGCAACAGCTTTATTTTTTAGTTTAAATTTTTCAATCACTTTAAGATTTCTGTTGAAATAGTAAGCGACGGTTCTCTCGATACATCAATAAAATCTAGAAGTTTTGTTTTCACTTCTTTTTCAGCAGGATTAAAGAATCTTACAATTACTGGTAGTAATTTGATGTCACCGTGATTGGACGTATCGCTTGACAAAGATACAAAATTAACAAGGGTTAAGGCATTAACCAACTCTGAATGGACCCAAGGGGCAAAAACATTTGTTACAATTGCTTCACACTTCGTTCTCGAATATGTGAATTTTTTGTTGTAAAACTTGTACAATCCATGGATCCAAAGCTTTGGTTATGGAAAACCGTATGATAGTAGTACCTTCTTGGATTGCCAAATTAAAGTCTACACCTTTTTAAAATAGTTAAATATTTAGTGAGGGATTATGAAATTCCGGGGACGTTTAGCAACTTTTGATCAGAGGACGGTCCCTAGAAATCGGGGACGTCTGGTCACCCTACCCCTCCCCCTTCTTACTGCTGCTAAGTGTACTGTTGTTGTCAGTTTGTCGCTTCACTCTGTGCTGATCACATGTTGTTTGTGGTTTTATGAAGTGGTGTTGTTTTTTAAACAGTTTTTGGTTGATTCATGAATAATGGCTTACAGAGGATGTCGTGATTCACCAGATTGTTTCTGCTATATTTATGGTAACTATACACTTAAAAGGCAACAAAGAAACATTTCCAATCTTGTTAGAAAAGTGTACTTCGAATATTTTGGCATTAAGTTAGGTGATCAAGATAAGCCTTGGGCTCCGCATAAAGTTTGTTCCTTCTGTGTCGAAGAACTAAGACAGTGGTTTCAGGGTAAGAAACAGTCCTTTCGTTTTGGAATACCAATGGTTTGGTGAGAGCATAAAAATCATGGCGACGACTGCTATTTTTGTTCTTGCAACGTGCAAGGTTTCAATTTAAAAAATAAAAAGGAGATTTCTTATCCTGACATTCCGTCTGCCATTCGGCCTATTCCTCGTGGACCCGAAGTACCAATACCAAGTCCTCCACCGTGTGATAGTGATGATGACGGTGATTGCTACAACCCTGAGACAAGGGAACCGACTTTTTTCGCTTAATCGGAACTGAATTATTTAGTTAGAGACTTAGCGCTTCCAAAGGACTCTTAGGAACTTATAGGACCTAGATTAAAAGAAAAGAAAATTGTAATTGTAAGGTAATATTTTTACAAACCTTAACCTCATTCCAAACTCATAAACAAAACAACTTAAAATCACCCTAAGAATAAATCCTAAAAAGTAATTCAATAAAACATGCATTTTTACTTTTATTATAAGTTAATTTTGTAATGAAACAATTACATTCAATTGCTAAAAAACTATATTTACCTTATATATATATAAACAGTGTATACTGGTGCTCTGGTTTTCAAACTAGTTACTAAACACTGAGTGCACTGTTGCCAAAAGTTATTTGTAACAGCATTTGAAACCGGACATCGGCGGCAAATTTAAATAGGGTGCGTTCTTTTGCCCCGTGAGTGCTTTTGGCCCCACCTCCCCTACTACCAAATTAATAATACCTACCTACATAATTCAAATAATATCAATTAGTTTTAATTTTTTTAGTACACCTAAGACAAAATGTAATTGACGCGGGTTGCAGGGCGGCCGCCTCCATTAAGAATTCTTTGTCGCTTTGCCGCCGGCCGCCTTCATATTTTTGAAAACTCCTCGAATTTTTTTTTTACGTCTAAATTTCTTTTCTATGAAACGGCGGGCGGCTTCCGCCGCCGTACAAATTTCACCGCCCTTGTGCGGGGGGGGGGGGGGAAGAGCACTCCCAGCACACCACTCAGAAACGGCCCTGCCTAATGGGGTTAATATTGCTAAGCAAGGCAACAGAACATACTTCTTGAAAACTATAAAACAAATATAAAACCTAATCTACTTGTTATAAATAATTTAATAAAAATTGTAATTTAAATATTGTTTACCCCTGTATTTCGGTAGCAGTCGGGAATAGGACCCATTAATTGAATCATAGATATATCTCCGGGGTGAAGATTATTCATATTAAAGAGGAAAGAAAAATCCAAAATTCTTCAAAAATATTTAACCGAACCGAAACCGAAACGCGTAGAGCAAAATATTAAATATTTGTAAAGAATTTTGGATTTTTCTTTCCTCTTTAATAGGACCCATGTTTATAGGAACTTTTATGTTTATTTTGGGTCCCCGAATACGTAGGTACCAAAAATATTGACATTTGCTCCTGAATCACCCTGTATACACTTATATACACGTACTCATATGGAATTTATGTGAGCTTTAGAGATATTTAAGACTTACGCACTAAATGAGCATCCAGTTTACTTCGGAAGAAGATAATAATAATATTAAACAAAATAGAATGATAGTGATATGTGCGTATACAGGGTCGTTGGTAATGTATGGAAACGGTCGATTATTTCTTAAAGTAAAACAGCTAGCAAAAAATATTTAAGACAAAAGTTTTATGGTTTTGTAAAGCCTATTAAAGTTAAAGAAAGATAAGTACAGGATGAGTCAGAAAGCCGTAGAGGAATAAAGTTACCTTTTTTTAATAGAACAGTTTATATCTTAGAATATTTTTGGATTTTACATAAAATTACAATTATTTTTTATTAAGTGCATTATAAGTCTAAACCTAATAGCTTCCAAGATATCGACATTTGAAAAATGACATTTTTGAATTTTGACAGCTTCTAGCTATCTTAACGGTACGCTATAAAGCAAAATGGCTTACATGTCCCTATCTTACTTTTTTACTATCTTCCCGAAAATACCAACTTCCGGTTAAACCGGAAGTACTATCCCGCTAAACATGGAACATTCTTGAAATATTTCATGTTCGCAGAAGTATCACAAAAATGAAACATATCATTTATGTACGTCAGAAATGTTCCAGAATCGTTTTCTTTTTGATTTTGATCTGTAATTTCAATGGTATAGTTATGGCGTTCTTTCGTGTTTTTGTCACGGCAAAAATATGTTTCCGCAACATCAAGTACTTTAAATTAGTACCAAAAATATTGTAGGAAAAGCGTTTATTTATTTTGTGCGTATAGTGTATTGTAAATAGAACCGAAAATTTAATTGTATCTACTGCTACTCTACCGTGGTTGTTTTGACATTTTCCTCTGACGGAAGAACTCCATAACCAGTAAATTAAATAAATAATTTCGGGAGGCCACTAGCCTTAAACATATTTTTAGGGGACATAAAATCAAAATAACTGACCAAATGCTATCCAAATTAACCAGAATCCTGTTAAAACTGCCACGAAATGAAAATATAGTAGTAAACCACCACGGTCCACGGCAGTGGGTCAATAGACACACCCACCAATGTAGTGATGCTGAGTCGGAGTTAAATTTTTGAGTTCTGTGGTCAGAGTGCTTTTTATCCTTATTTTGATTTGACCCAAAATAAAAAAAAAAAACAATATAATTACCACAATCAGTGCAGGTGTTTACTACTCCAAACAAAAATAATTGTGATTATTTACCTCATCCATTATAAAAGCGGGTTGATTTTCACCTGATTATTCAGCGATAATCTCCCGCTCTCCGGTGAAAATCATCCTTGTCAAAAGTGAAAATCTCACTAGTCAGAAATCCAGCGATAATTTCCCGCTCTCCGGTGAAAATCACCCTTGTCAAAAGTGAATATCTCACCCGTCAGAAATCGTTAGTTTTTTATTTGGTAAATAATCTTCAAAATACATTTCGGGATTGGGGAATAATCAGAAAATCATTCTCAGATTTTTTGCCATTAGGAAATCGCTCTCGGGCAAGCCCTCGAGCGATTTCCACGGCAAAAAATCTTCGGAATGATTTTCGATAATTTCCCTATCCCTTAATATATTACTACAGATAATACATTGGTAAGTGGGTACCTAGATATTATATATTATTTTAGTGTCAAATCAATCAATCAATCTAACCTAAAAATCCAACGTTTTCCAATTTTCATCATTGTTGACAGTCGATTACATTATTTGCGAATTTTGTAGCATTTAGAAGTTTTTTATTTCTGCAGCGTACTGACGAAATAAATAAGTAAATAATTAATTAATTGTGGGATTTGTTTTTAAGAAAATTTTGATCATTTACTTTTAGGATGAAACTTTGGAAAGAACGGAAAATAACTAAAGGTTCTAAAATAAAGAAGTTCAAGTAGACTGTTAACAGTATTGATATAATAAGGTGGATAAGAACTTAAAAATAAAAACTATAAGGTACATATACAGGGTATTTTGTTATGGTTTATATGAAGTGGATTTTTAATTTTAACTACCTTTAGATCAAGAGTAAAGTTTTAATATTTCGTTATATTAACCTTAAAGGTATTTTATGTTAGTCCTTTTTATTTATTTTTTTAAATGTTTTTGCAGGAATTTTAATATCAATAAGGTTCTAAAATCTAGTTATAGGTATTATTGTTTTATATCAAGTTTTGATGCGGCTGTATTTTGTATTTAAACTTTATTGTAAATATTCCCATGTTTTGAAAATAAATTTTGTGATTTACATTTAATTTTGTGAATTATTTTGGGGTTTCACTTGCAACGTTTGGTAACATTCTCGAAGTGTAAATTTAAAACATTGCATAGAAATTAACTTGCAACATTTCGTAAATATTTTTTTTTTTTTTTCAATGTGATATGTTTGAAACATTGCGAAATGTTTCCTTGGTACATTTTAATGAAACATTTCTGAGGTAGGACATTTTCAGTTACATAAACATTTCTCAAACATTTATCTGCAGTTTAGTTATACGTTTCAAGGTTTAAATGTATGTTTATGAAACATCTCTGGAACTAAAAATTGTTTAGCGGGATAATTCCGACTTTTGAGCTACATTCGGTTTAACCGGCAGTTGACACTTTTAGAAAGAGAATTAAAAACTAAGATAGGGACATGTAAGCCGTTTTACTCTAAGACGTACCGTTAGAAAGCTAGAAGCTGTCAAAATTCAAAAATGTAATTTTTCAAAACTCAATTTCTCGGAAACTATTAGGTTTGGACTTATTATGCACTTAATAAAAAATAATTGTTATTTTATGCAAAATCCAAAAATATTCTAAGATATAGGGTATTCCATTGGAAAAAAAGTAACTTTATTTCTCTACGGCTTTCTGACTCATCCTGTATACTTAACTTTTTAAAATTCTGATAGACTATAAAAAACCCTAAAACTTTTGTCTTAAATATTTTTTGCTAGCTGTTGTACTTTAAGAAATAATCGACCGTTTTCATACATACCAACGACTCTGTATATCTCCCTTGTGTAAGTTTGACATATTTATCAACTCCTTACATTATTTACTCTCTAATATCTCAAACCGTATTAAAACACATCTTGTTATCATGTGTGGTGATTTTAATATTCCCCGCTTCACAGACAAATCAGTAACCTAGTAAAATCATTAAACTTAAACAGGTTATTTACGGATGCTACGAGGTTCACAATACATTCTCAAAATGTCCTTGACAATATTTTGGTCAGCTCGCCACTTGACGCCTTAATCATAGATAAAACTAATTTTGATAATGACTTGTCTCTAATCATAATGTCCTGATAATTACATTAGCAGAGGCTCTTCAGAATCCCGTGCTTATTTATCAGGAAAAGAGACATTTCTTCGATAAAAAATCTATAGTAAAGTTCACTCTATTGATTACACACAGAAATTGAGACGCGCTATACTTTGAATCTAATATCGATAGGACTATCGATTATTTCTACGAGTATTTAAACAGCGCTTTTGAATCTGCATTTCCAAAAAAAATAACAAACAGCAAAAAATCCTAACAAAACAGGGCGGATAACTAAGGGCATCAAAACGTGTTGCAGAAATAAACGTTGCTTATTATAATATATATTAAAAAATTACTAACAACCAAGATTTTATTCAATATACAAAACATTAGTGTGCTTGCTACCTTTGAGAAAACAATTATACAGTAAAATGTCTCAATAGCAGCCACCCTCGGGGAATCAAATGTTGGTCGGTTTATAGAGAAAAATGAAAACAACTGTTCTGCATTATACAGTGTTTGTTTATTACTGAGTACGAGTGATTTTTAATTATTTTGCTCAAGGGAGGCCATGCATTTTAAAAGCATCATGGCCGTACTGCGTAGATAAGATGACATTATTGTTTTATGACATTTACGTCTTATTTGAATTTGTGTATTTGTAAAGTTTAAAAATTGGAGAAATTTTGTAATTTTTGCAGTTATTTGAAGGTAGGTTACTATTGCTTTAACTAATATTTCTCCGGGGAGTCGTCTTTTGACTATTATAAAGTGCTATTTGCAGGATATAATTTAATTTTTTATTTTTTTTTTATTTTTCAGCGTATCAAGTTTTGGTGAAGCTTTGTTGCCGGATTGAAAGTTCTACAGTAAAAATGTTTAGTGAAGCACAAAAAATTTTTATTGTTGAAAGTTTTTTTAGAAATGGAAACAAAATAGGCGGTGTGTAGAATTACTCTATGCATGACTGCTTTGATGAATTTCGAACCGAGTTTCCTGATGTTGCGATGACCTTTCATAATTTTCGTACTGGGTCACAATACCTAATTGATAAATTTCGTCAGACTGGTTCTGTTCAACATAAAAAAGGGGCTGGAAGACCAACGAAACGATCGAATGAGGTTATTGAAGAAGCGCGACAAATTATGGAAAATAATCCTTTAACTTCTATTAGGCATTTATCTCAACAAATTCAGCAAACGGATTTATGCTACAGTACATGTCAAACACTTTTAAAAAAGGATCTGCATCTATACCCTTATCGTGTTACGGCTATTCATGAACTCCTTCCCAATGACGTTCCCCAAAGACTTAATTTTTGTGAATGGTTTTTAAACAATTTTCAAGAAGAAAATAGTGGTGCTTTTGAAAAAACATTTTTTACCGATGAGGCTTATTTTTATTTATCAGTTAATTCACAAAATATGCGAATGTGGAATACGCAAAATCCGCATGTTTTTGTAGAAAGACCTCTTCATCCTCAAAAAGTTGGTGTGTGGGCAGCAATTAGTTCTAGAAGAATAGTAGGCCCAATTTACTTTGATGGCACAATTACAGCTGAGAGATATCGGATCGAAATTCTGACAACATTTATTAATGAGCTTCACGATGATGAATTGCGGGAAGGTTACTTCCAACAAGATGGCGCTACACCTCATGTAACCAGAGAAAATTTAAATTTTTTAACTGAATTTTTTGAAAACAGAGTTATAAGCCGAAATACGCAACAAATATGGCCACCTCGTTCCTGCGATTTAACACCCTGCGATTTCTTCTCGTGGCCTTTTATAAAAAACTCCATTTATCGAACACCAATTGAGGATATAAATGATCTTAAACGAAGGATTTCAGAAAAAATTGCCGAAATTAATAATTCTCCAAACGTATTGGTTAATGTGTCTCTGAGGGTAAGAAGAAACATCAGAAGGTGTCTAGAAGTAGGAGGCGGCCATATAAAGTAGGCTTTCAAAGTAAGATAGCTCAGGATTTTATATTACATACCGTCAAAAAACATTATTTTAGGTTTTCAACGTGACAACGCTGCTTTCTTGCAAATTCGCCCTATGATTTAATCTACGCGCTACTGCTACACTATGTATACTGGGTCACAGCCGCCCTTGAGCAAAATAATTAATAATCACTCGTTATATAGATAATTTTAAATATTTTTGTTTTAATTTATCACAACTAAAATTAAATGATATGAAGCCAATTTACCAATATGTATATTATACAATGTACTGTAAGTTCGCTTTGAATTTTATTTTATTTTTACAAAATTCAGATTCACATTTTAATAGCAATTAAGAAATATTTGTCAAAATTGTTAACATTATTAAAAAAGTTTTCTAAGTCTCTCAAACTTGCGCAGGCTTTAAATAGGCTTGATATTTTCCACACTGGAGCATGTTCAGGTTCCTCTGTCTCAGAGTTAAAAGTACTTTCATCCGTTTCTTAGATCTTTTCAATACATTCGATGACAGTCAATTCTGTTGGCAAATCGTTATCAATAGAGGCAAATTATTTTAAATTCACAAATGTATTCTTAATGTTAAGAAACAGTTGTACGAGCGGAATATTATCTTCGTCTTCGAAGTCCTCAATATTATCTGTATTACACATAAATCCGGCTTTCATAAAGCATTTTTTTATTGTCACAGGGGACAAATTGCGCCAGGCCACCGAAACCGATATCAAAGCGTTGGTTATGGTAATATTATTTTTGTACAACTGTCAAAAAAAGTTGACATTTTTTCATCGCTATCGATACGTAAACCTTTTGTTTTTTTAACAGTGAAAAAAGACTTTTTTTCACGGTGAAAAAAAGACTTTTTTTAACTGGAAAAATGATTTACAAAAAAAACGATAAAACATTACTTTTTAAAAAATGTATTGAATTTTTTTGTACAAATTTACTAATTAATTACCAACTACCAAAATATCTCATTTGTTACAATAATAATTGATGGTGAAGTTCGAACAATAGTAGGTATTCCCTTACTTGAGACCGTATCTCCTAAAACACATGTATTTTCTTATGGAGAAATTTCCATTATTCAGCCATGCGCATTCCGTTATGATGGCATCCATTTCAACACAAACATTATAATGTACTTTTTTCCTTTTTGTGACTTGCGTAATTGATATAGTAATTGTAGATATGCTTTAAAGTTCCTGTACAAACCTGTTTAGGACTCTGTTGACTGATGCAGTGTGGATTAAAAATATTATTATTTTAAAATTATTTATTAAATTTAAGGCACAAAACTTTGTTTATAAGTAATTGGTATAATTAATCGGTGTTATAATCATAAGCCTCTTGATTAAGAACGACCATTTTAATTTAATTGTATATTATGTTGTTAATGTTACATGGTATATTTTACGTAGAATAATAGTTTTAGATTTAGGATTAGACAATCTCCTTGTATTTACATTAAATCATTAAATAAGTTACATAAAAAGGGGGGGGGGGGTTTACGTTTTAATATTTAAGTTAAACATACGTGTATGTCAAGGATAAAGCTAGATCAAAAGGATGGAACGAAATCGAGAAAAGTATTCAAGTAGTTGGGATAATTTTAGGGTTTTTCACAGGGAACCGACCTAGATGTCTAGGTAGATTAAATAGCAGTTGCTTGTACCTGATCGCAAAATGTGTTTACCAATCAAGTTGTAGTTAGTTAAAAAAAGGCATTGGTTTTATCTGGATTAAACCGTTCTGATTTAAAAATAATTATTATATCAATGAAATATTCTTATGAAATATATAGTGTAACATACACAAACCTTTATATTATATTCATCGAATTGAATGATTTTCACACTTACCTAGAGTGGACCTTCTATTGGATGGCCGAAGGCAACATAGATTTTTTTCTCTTCAATAAATAAAAAAAAGAACCACATGCGGACGCTGAACTCTAATCAGCATATTTTACTAGTAAATGGACCTATTATTGTTGTGTACAATGATTCGATGATTTATCATAGTTTTGTATGCGATCTACGAGGGTTCCACCCATATGCTATTAACGACTCACTTTTTTCAAATATCACTCGATGTCAGTGTTGTAGTTCTGGTTGCGATAACACAGAGTAATTGGCTGTTGACAGTGTTTATAAAATAAAAATAGACTAACCTTTTCTGCAAACGTTCTTAGGGGACCGTTGTCTTCTTTTTTTTTTTATAACGGATATTGACACAAAAACGGCAGTATAGTGGTCTTTTGTTAATTTCGGATTTATTTGATGTGTTGATTGACGAGGCAAATATCATTGATGATCAGTGGTGATGATTGATATTTACGTTTTACCTGTTAGCCTGACTTTGTAATCGTTTTCAAAATTTCTTCACATTACGACCCTGATGATGAGCTCGCAAACGCATAGACAAAAAGTTTTTTAAATATAAAAGGTTTAAGGAGAACGTTTGCCCTTAAACATTATACGCTTATTTAAGACAATATTAATTTAAACTACAAAAAAGTATATTGTTTTTATTAAAATTGTACTATTTATACTTTAAGTATGTATAGATATTTTTATTATTTTGTAACTATGGTGAGTTCTTTGTATTCCAAAAAAGTGGATTTTCTGAATTATTTTATTTTACTATTATTATACAGTATTACTATTTGTCTATCATTAGTTTGCTATAGCGTTAAATAAGGCTACTGCATTTTATGCATTTTTAATTATGAATTCAAGACATATTTCAATTCAACTAACAATTTGCATGTTTAAACATGTAACTGTTTAAAATAACCACCTGAAAAGTAATAACATGTAAGAACTAGGTCCAGTAAAAAATACTACAAAAACTAAGATTAGGGTAAAATCACCTTCTAACCAAGTATGGCTGATTCCAAGAAGATATCACTTCAATGACCCTACACTCCCAGTATAATTTACTTTTAGTTCATTACCTCATTAATTCAATCTCGCGAATTAATTATCCCCTCCCGCTTCATTTTTGAGTAACCCAATAAGTTCTTTTCCCCCACCCCTACAATTCACTACCCCCACTCCAATCTCGACAGATCCTACATTATAACTAGGCGTCTGCAGAAAGACCTTGTCATATCTACTTTAGACAGGCAACCGGACAGACACATCTTGTAGAAATTTACAGAAAGATGGAGAAGTTTATTATTGTTAAAGACGTTGTTAAAAAGTTACGAGAATTTAACCTTACAGGACGCACTCTAGAGTTTAAGTTAAAACCTGTTCCACAGGGAGTTAAACCAGTTGGTTGGGTGGAAAAAGGAATTAATCAAATTATTCAAAACGCTACAGTAGGCCTACAACCCTTAGATCGTGTGGGTTTTAGTTTTTGCTCTAAAGACTTCAACCGAGGAGAAGGTTGGATTCGCTTCAAAGCAGCTAAAGACATAACCTTTCAAGATGTTTGGAGTGTTATAAGTGGCATTTATCAGTCAAACTCAGCAGGTCTTAATACAGAATCATTTTGTCTTAGTGTGACAACTGTTAGATTACCTGTTGGTGGGGGCAGAGGAAAAAATTATAACAGCTTTCACGAGGAATGTGACAAGCGACGAGGTATTATAAGTATTAAAAATACCGATAACCTGTGTTTACCACGTGCTTTGGTAGTCGCCATTGCCCATAATAAAAGAGATCCCGAATTCAGTAAGGTTAGAAGAGATATTAGTAAAATTCAAACCGAAAGAACAAGATCATTGTTGGAGAGAGCTAAAATTAGCATTCCTGAGGCAGGAGGTGGAATTCCCGAGTTAATACAATTTCAAAATCATCTAAAAGAATATAAATTAGTTGTTTATAGCTATGGATCAAAAGGACGAAATATTATATTTGAAGGTTCAACTGAAAGCAATAAACGGCTGAACTTATTACATTACAAAAGCCATTTTAATGTAATTACATCGCTGACAGCAGCTTTTTGTTCTAACTATTTTTGTGAAAAGTGTTACGTCCCATATGATCACAAAAATGAGCACCGATGTGGTGGAACCTGTCAGGCATGTCAGCAAGCCCCTGCTTGTGAAATAGCAATAAAAATTAAATGCCAGGACTGTCTACGATTTTTTAGAAGTCAAAACTGTTACGAAAATCATAAAAAGGATTATTCGTCAGGCAAATTTACAGTATGCGAACAAATTAAACTATGTTCTATTTGTTTAAAAACCATTAAAGCCAAAAGAGCACATGTATGTGGTGAAATTTATTGTAAAATTTGTAATAAACATGCACCCAAGGATCATCTATGTTATATTCGGCCTGATAAGGGAAAACCTAAGATTAAAGATGTTCTTTTTGTATTCTACGATTTAGAGACGAGCCAAGACAAACTATTGGAAAATTCAACGTTTTTACATGAAGTCAATCTCTGTGTTTTCAAACAATACTGCGATGAGTGCATGGATTCTAAAGCAGATACTTGTAAAAAATGCGGTCTAAAGTTACAAAAAGTCAGAGGTATAGACCCAGCGGGGACATTTACTAACCATTTGTTACAAATGAGGAAAAACTTTAAAGAAATTATTGTAATAGCCCATAATGGTCAGGCTTTTGATCACTAGTTTATATTAAACTACATTATGACAAAGACAGATTTTACACCTGAGTTAATCATGAGAGGTACCAAAATAATTACGATGCAACTTGAAAATGTAAAATTTATCGACTCACTTAACTATTTCCCTATGCCTTTAGCCAAACTACCAAAGGCATTTGGACTTGATGATATTTTTAAAAAAGGCTACTTCCCGCACCTATTTAATACAAAGGCAAATGAAAACTATATAGGACCTCTACCATCAATTGAATATTACTCCCCAGATAGTATGAAAGAAGAAGACAGAGCCAAATTTCTTAAATGGTTTGTAGAGCATGAAAATGATGGTTTCGATATGCAAAGAGATCTGGTAGACTACTGCGTATCGGATGTCGAAATTCTTGCGCAATCATGTTTAAAGTTTAGAGAACAACTTATACAAACTACCAATGTATGTCCATTTACTGAAGCCACAACTATTGCTTCAGCATGCAATAAAATTTTTAGAAGAAATTTTTTGAAGCCTAATACTATAGGAATCATACCAAAAAATGGATACCGATGGAGAAACAGGCAGAGCAAAATTGCCATAGATTGGTTACTTTGGACCGAGAATCACAGAAAAATCAACATCTTACATGCTGCTAAAGGTAAAGAAGCTGTTTTAAATGGTGTAAAAGTCGATGGTTACTGCTCCGAAACAAATGAGGTATTTGAATTTCAAGAATGTTATTTCCATGGATGTACTGTATGCTACAAGTTCGGCAGGAACGATCCTCTTTCCGAGGACCCCTCAGAAACGCTAAATTTAAGATATGAAACCACAAAGGCAAAAATTATTAGACTAAAAGATTTCGGTTTTTTAGTTAATGAAATGTGGGAGTGTGATTTTAGAAATTTATTAAAAAATAATCCAGAGATAAAATCCTATACTAATACCCATTACAATAAAATTTTGACAAAACTAAATCCAAGAGATGCTTTTTATGGAGGACGAACAGGAAATACATGCGAATACTATGAAATAAAAGATACGGAAAAAATTAAATACGCCGATGTTTGTTCCCTCTATCCGTACATCTGTAAGAGTTCTAAATTTCCACTATCACATCCAGAAGTGTATGTAGGAGATGCGTGTAACAAATTAAACCTAAATAATATAGATGGTTTAATTAAATGCACAATTCTCCCACCAGAAGAGTTGTACCATCCAGTACTCCCTCAAAAAATAAACAATAAATTGATGTTTATTCTTTGTCGAACATGTGGTCAAGACATGAATTACAACGAATGTAAGCATACCAGCGAAGAAAGGGTACTTGAAGGAACATGGGTTCTGGACGAGGTACTTAAAGCCCTAGAAAAAGGATATAAAATACAAAAAATACATGAAATCTGGAAATATAACGTACGAAAGTTTAATAAAGAAAACGGTGAGGAAGGATTATTCACATCCATGATGAATAAATTCATTAAAATCAAACAGGAAGCATCAGGCTGGCCTAAAGATTGTGAAATAGAGGAAGACAAAGTTAAATACATTGATCAGTTCTTTGAAAAGGAAGATGTTAAACTAGAGTATACCAAAATTATTGAAAATCCAGGGCTAAGATCACTGGCGAAATTAATACTTAACTCGTTTTGGGGAAAATTCGGTCAAAGAGAGAATCAACCAAAGACGAAAATTGTAAATAAACCAGCAGATTTATTTGCAATGTTTATTAACCCTGCAATTTATATCAATGGGGGTTATACCCGTCAACGATAAAACATTACTTGTCAATTATGAATATATAGAAGAAGCCAGCGATCCGTTGCCGACTGTTAATGTTGTTATAGCGGCTTACGTAACAGCGCAAGCGCGCCTTAAATTATACTCCTATCTTGAAGCTCTTGATAAAAGAGTCTTATACTATGATACAGATTCCGTGATTTATGTTTCAAAAAATAATGACCCCGATATATCAACGGGGCAATTTATTGGAGACATGACAGACGAGTTGGAGAGTTATGGCTCTAACTCATACATAACTAAGTTTATTTCTGGAGGCCCCAAGAATTATGCATTTAAGGTTCACTCGACGAAAAGTAATTTAGAAGAAACGGTCTGTAAAGTTAAAGGTATAACTCTCAACTATGCCGCATCACAAGTAATAAATTTTGATGCAATCAAACACATGATTCTTCAAAAATCCGAACCGATCCCCATCATATCCAGAAGCATACGGCGTAGCAAGGAGCACATTGTGACAACTTGTACTGAAGTCAAACTCTATAGACCTATTTCAACAAAGAGAAAATTTCTATCGGATGGAAGCTCCGAACCATATGGATATAGAAAAAGAAAACCCCATTGAAAATAAAATAGATTGTATATTTTGTATGTATTGTATATAAAATATATTATAAATATTGTATATCTAGAACCGCTATGGAGTTTAAAAATGTAAATTAAGTAATAAACAATTTAAAATATCCATTTTGGTTTTATTTTTTTCTTTAACAGTAAGAGTTTTCAAAAGGTATTTAAATAAGTAATTATGTACATATTAAAAAAATATGTTTTTATTTTTACAAAGACATTTATAATTTAAATAGTTTGAAAATATTATCCAGTCATTTAAGTACTACACTTAAACTTAAAGAAAAGTTCTCCGAAGCCACAAAAAAACACTAAGGGAATTGGTTCTTTTCAGCTATTTTTCTGTTATTCTTATAGTAATCCATAATCGTTTCAAATTTGAACGACCCACATGATAGTCTTTTTTTTTTTGTAATTTATGCATATTTTAATTACAAGGTTTCATACAACTTTAATAAATAAAAGTTGTTTTTTTCTTTTATTTTTTTCTTTTCTGTTTTCTTTTTCGGTTCTTAAGAAATGCTAAAGAATCTGTACAAAACAAGTCACGAATTAACTAAATAGCCACCATTTCACTAAATACTTAACACTCAGTATACAATTTTCAGAAATGTCATGATTAAGAACGGTTCTAGTCATTTTATACAAGATTTCACATGATTTAACAAATTTAAAACATTTTTTTTTAATTTTTACTAAATTCTAAACACTCAGTATACACTTTTAAGAAAATAGGACGATTTGCGACTGTTTTAGTCATTTTTTACAAAGTTTCACAGGGCTTAATAACGTTAAAACATTTTTTTAATTTTTTACTAAATTCTAAACACTCAGTATACAATTTTCAGAAATGCCATGATTAAGAACGGTTCTAGTCATTTTATACAAGATTTCACATGATTTAACAAATTTAAAACATTTTTTTAATTTTTACTAAATTCTAAACACTCAGTATACACTTTTAAGAAAATAGGACGATTTGCGACTGTTTTAGTCATTTTTTACAAAGTTTCACAGGGCTTAATAACGTTTAAAACATTTTTTTTAATTTTTTACTAAATTCTAAACACTCAGTATACAATTTTCAGAAATGCCATGATTAAGAACGGTTCTAGTCATTTTATACAAGATTTCACATGATTTAACAAATTTAAAATATTTTTTTTAATTTTTACTAAATTCTAAACACTCAGTATATCATTTTCAGAAAATAATACAATTCAGTACAGTTTTACAAATTTTCACAGGTCTTAATAACATTAAAACATTTTTTTTTTAATTTTTACTAAATTCTAAACACTCAGTATACAATTTTCAGAAATGACATGATTAAGAACGGTTCTAGTCATTTTATACAAGATTTCACATGATTTAACAAATTTAAAACATTTTTTTTTAATTTTTTACTAAATTCTAAACACTCAGTATATCATTTTCAGAAAATAATACAATTCTGTACAGTTTTACAAATTTTCACAGGTCTTAATAACATTAAAACATTTTTTTAATTTTTTACTAAATTCTAAACACTCAGTATACAAGTTTCAGAAATGACAGGATTTAGAACAGTTTTTACAGATATTTACAAAGTCTTAATAACATTAAAATATTTTTTTCTAATTATAATTGCTATTTTCATCTTTTTTATTCCTTAATTATCTAACATAATGTATACAATTTCAAGAAATAGTAGATTTTTAATCCATGTACAAATTCAAGAATCTAAAATACAATTAAATGTAGGCTTTTTTAATTGGCATCTCAGGCAAATTATTTCCCCCAAAATTATCTAAAAAAGATATACCAAAAAACATTCTAAAGCGGTTTTTTACCTCTATAAGCATGCAGGCCGATCCGACCCTTGTCGGTTTTATTACCCGCATAAATTAACACAGTAGTGTAATATTGACAGAGCCGCCTCACGAAAGCACCCGGGTTAGCTCATAAACAGCACCACCGAACCACCCGGGTTAGCTCATAAACAGCACCACCGAACCACCCGGGTTAGGTCATAAACAGCACCACCGAACCACCCGGGTTAGGTCATAAAACGCACCACCAGCACCACTGAGTCAGAACTGTCAATATTACACTACTGTGTTAATTTATGCGGGTAATAAAACCGAGATTCCCACAATAAGAATGACTTTGTCCAATAAATAGTTCTTATCGTCTGCTTCTTGGACAAATCTTTCCATGTGTTCCTTAAAAAAAACTTTCGACTTTTTGGGCTTATACCCCGTAGATTTCCTTTTCAAAAATGCGATTAGGTTTATAATAGATATTTACGATATAAGTGTTGTAAAGATTCATATTACAACACGAGATGTTAAACTTGTTAAACGAGGCGTCAGCCGAGTTTAATCAAACATCGAGTGTAGTTATATGAATTTACAACAAGAATATTGTACAAAATTTTATCTACTTTCATCTATGAATAAAAATATTTGGCAAAAGGCATTTTTAAAAATAAAAATGCACCTGCTATTAAAAATCGTTTTGTAAGGGCATCTATTACAGCACTAGTGCTGTAATGGCATCTATTACAGCACTAGTGCTGTAATAGATGCCCTTACAAAACGATTTACAGAACTGTAAAATTCATATTACTAAATGAAAGTAGATAAATGTCTTTATATCAACATTTTTATTTAAATAAACCATCGTTCGAAGCATTGAGTAAATACTCCACAAAGTTGATGGCTTATAGGCATCGGATAATCGTGAAAAATATACCAAAACGACTTTTTCTGATATAAGTTTTTTACCTTTTTTTCTTCACACCAAATTTTGAATTTTTCATATGTGCCCTCATACAAACTCCTTGATTTTTTGGGAACAAGGTTCACAGTTGCCTCATTTGCGGCATTTTCAATGTCTGAGTCTTCCAAATCACACTTTTCTTACTTAATATTTGCCGCAGTTTTTGACAAAAAAATTCTTTCCAATTTTTTTTGACAATTGTACATTTTTTTTGACATGAAAGGTGCAAATGAAACAAAGGTAATAAAATGTTTGGTAAAATAAATTAAGTTTTTTATTATAAAACGCCCGTAGAAAAAATATTGTATACCATTCGTTACGAAACAATGTCTTTTAGTCACTCTGACGTGTTGTCCAACTTGGAAAAGCTATTGACCATTTTGAAGGATTATGCCCCAAGGGACGTATTTAATGCAGATGAGACAGGTCTCTACAACCGTGCATTGCCAATAAAAACATATACATTGAGAGTTGATAAGTGTACTGAAAAAAAAAAACAGCAAAACAACGATTTACAATTCTGTTCTGCAAATATTCAAATATGGAAGGTGAGAAGGGACAACATAATAGGCAAAAGCAAAAATCCTCAATGTTTTAAGGGCGCACATATCGATAAGTTACCTCTCCAATAGGTCTTGAACAAAAAAGCGTGGATGACAGCAGACATCATGATAACATGGCTTCACAGATTTGATACCAAAATGAAGCAGAATAGAAGAGTGGTATTGTTTCTTGATGATGCAACGTCTCATCCTAAAATGACACTGGATAATGTCAAAATGATTTTTCTTCTACCCAATACTACCTTACATTGCCAACTCAAGAAATCGAAAATAATATTACCATAACTAATGCCTTAATATGGGTTTCGGTGACCTGGCGCAATTTCTCCCCAGTGACAATAAAAAAATGCTTTATGAAAGCCCGATTTATGTGTAATACAGATAATATTGACGACGAAGAAGACGATAACATTCCGCTCGCACAACTGTTTCCTAACATTAAGGACACATTTGTGAACTTGACACAATTTGCCTCTGTTGATAACGATTTGCCAACAGAAAGTGCAGAATTGACTATCATCGAGCGTAATGAAGAGATCCAAGAAACGGACGAAACTACTCCCAACTTTGAGACAGAGGAAGAGGAACCTGAACTTGCTCCAGTGTCAAAAATATCAAGCCTATCTGAAGTTTGAGATACTTAGAAAACTTTTTTAATAATGTTAATAATTTTGGCAAGTCTACAAATATTTCTCAATTGCTACTAAAATGTGAATCTAAATTTTATAAAAATAAAATAAAAAATATAAAGCAACCTAAAATAAGAATTTCATAGCAAACATAAATATATATGCTAATATGCACGCATATTGGTAAATTGGCTTCATCTCATTTAATTTTAGTTCTGATAAATTTACACAAAAATATTTAAAATTATTTACATATATGTAGATACTTATTAATAAACAAACCCTGTAAAATGCAGACCAGTTGTTTTAATTTTTCTCTATTACCGACCAACATTTGATTCCCCGAGGGTGGTCCCTATTGAGAGATTTTACTGTAATATATTTAATTCAGATTTATTAACTTCGATTATTTTTTAAAAATTACATTTATTTTCGGGGTTTATGATTTCGTATTTACATTTAGGATGAAAGGCATACATTACAAATGACAGGCGCTTATGTCTTCCAGCCAGGTACTTTCCTTATCTTATCGAGAATTTAGTAAAAACCAAGTAATGGCTCAAAAATGATGATGATAAGCTATAATTTTTTGTTTGTTTACTTGGCTACACAAATTAAAATTTACTTAATCAAATTTTTTTGCATTCATCGAGTGCCCGCCGAACTACCTTCAAATTATACTTACCCAAGAATCTATTGAACATATTTCGGTTTTTTTGCACTATTTATTTTATTGCATTTGGTCTAAGAGCCCACAACGTAAACCCTTGCCATGGAGAGGACATTATGAGATGTTTATGTTACTGGTTCTTCCAAGCAACCAAGTTAAATTTCTAATGTTGTAAGAAATCTTACCTTGTCACCAACGTTTTACATAGTGTAATATAGTTTGAAAAGTCTTGTAAAACAAATATAATAACTTAGTCAAATTTATATCTAAAAGATGATTTTTAACACTTGGGCAAATTCCGCTATTATTAATATAAATATTAGGACAAATTTTAAAAATTACATATTTGACGCGCTGTATTTCTCGAACCTACAAATTTTTAGACTACAAGGTAAGTTGGGCTTGATCGTCATATTTTAGCTTTAGAAATATGCCATAAGATGAGAAATTTGTGGTAATCGGCAAATCATAAAAAAATTAAGTTGTTTTGCTCAGTGAGCAAGCAAATGATAAATAATAGAATAGAACACACAAGTCCCTTTCACTTTACTGTAAATTTTCATTAAATTATTTTTTTAACATAATTGTATTATAATAGGTAGGTATACAAACTTTTTATTCTACGGAGATAGCTTTTTAACCTATAATACTTATGCCCGATATTATAGCTTCGAAATACTTTTAAGGTTACAGCTTAACCGGAGGATTACACCAGTTAAAATAAAATTGTAACCGTAAAGCTGATGATGGCATTACATATTACATTATGCAAGTTTCGAGAAATATGCAAGACCTAAAAAAACACAGTGCATGCGCAGCTGCAACTTTGGTGCAATTCCCAGGCAAGACAAAAAATTAGAATCTGCGCTATTTCTGTGCAATTCTTTATGTATGCTTAAAGTATAGTATATTCTATAACAAGTATGGAATGGATAAATTTCGCACGAGCGAAAAGTTTGTAGGCCGAGCCGTAGGCGAGGTCTACGGTTTTGCGAGGGCGGAAATTACCATTCCATACGAGTTATAGACTATACTTTCTCTAACACTATTGGAGAAAAAATAATTTATTATGTCAATATTTTGTAATAAAACTAACATACCTTGAATAATCAAGCACTGTCAAAGTCGAATTTATAACCTGACAGCGTAAAGTCAGTAATCCAAGGCTATCATGATCTTCAAAATAATTTGGTTTCCCCATGCAATTTAGATGGCCGAATTGAAAATCTAGTTGGCTTTGACTAGGTGATACAAAATGATTTTTTGTACAACTGCCACTAAAATTGACACTTTTAATGACAGTCAACAGTGTTAAAAGTGATTGTTTACGTGGAAGCGTGTTATAGATATTTACGTTATAAGTCCGGTAAATCAACTTTTACAGTATGAGTGAAATGTTTCGAGACGAGGCGACGAAGGAGCCGAGTCTGGAATTTTGAAACGAATACTGTAAAGGATTTGCCGGACGAATGACGTACAATATTTTATTTCATACTGTTCTGTTGAAAATTATAATTATGTTTTGAAATTATAATGAAGTTTTATTCTGCGTCGTATATTTGAAAAGTGCTTATCTTATATTTACTGGTGGAAACATTGTGTGTTTGACATTGATTAAACTAAAACTTACAAATTTCAGTCCGGTAAAGAAATTTTACAGGACTAGTCCGGTAAAAATTTTTTACCGGACTTATTGCTGTAAAACCTTATTTTCTGGACTAAATTCAAATATGTAAAGGTGTGTTTTACAATACAGTATGAAATAAAAAATATTTACAACTACTATTATCACTACATTTTCTTATGATGAAATCAAATAAAATTATAACAAACAAATTTTTGTCCCTTATCCTTTCCATCAGACCCAATCTCTGGACGCGTTTCGCTGTATAACAGCTCATCAGCAGAGCTATAGGGTCTGACGGAAAGGAAGGGACTGTCTGTGACTTTCATCACTATATATAGAAAACAATATAGGAATGAAGCACAACGGCGACATCCCATAGCAATCGAGCGTACCACCGAGCGAGCCGGTGAGGTTCTATAAAGATCCATACACCAGCACGGAGCCCATAGTAACAGGCATCTAACCTCGGTGGCGCCGAAAACCATTTCTTCGGTTTAGGTTACCGAGACCTTAAGATAAGGTGGTACGCTCGATTGCTATGGGATGTCGCCGTTGTGCTTCATTCCTATATTGTTTTCTAAATAAAATTATATTACATTTTTCAATTTACACCAGACCAGGAAATTGGTATATGCAATATCGTACTGCTGAGCTGATTTTTTAGGTAGGAGTTCCAAAGTTGCTCTTCTTGCACACTCTTCAATATCCACAGGAACAACCAAATCAACACTTATTAATTATTCCACTATCGACAAACATATTAAGCAGTCCAGAACCAAAGACCAAAATTGGACAAGAACGCAATTATTAAATGACAGCATCTTTTTTATTTGTAAACGAGCAATTTTGTTAGTAACCATAGCGTTGGCAACGTTTGTCATTCACAACAACCTTCTGATTATTTAAATATTAAAATACATTTTGAAGTTTAATGTCATTCCAAATTCCCCTATTTTATTATCGAAATAGGGCAGTTATACAAAAAACATTGTATGATATTTGTGTTAAAAGTAATTTTATTTTGTTCGTGAAATTGTTCAATTCGCTCCGCTCATTTCACAAACTTTTTCACTCACAAAATAAAACATCACTTTTAACACTTACATCACAAATAACTATAATTCTGTACTAGTGTGTCGTTTCTAAAATAGTGTTAGAGAAACTTTTTTCGTACCTACTTTTGTTGCTGACCGTCACGTTTTTTTCTTGAATTTTTGTTTCTTGTGCTCTGTGGCTTAGTTCCCTCGTCGTGTTGAGTTTAAGCGTTTAAAAAATAGAAAAAAGCAATATCTAGGCGATTCAGAGGTTAATTAAAGTTAGTTGGTAGGACTGTCACTGTTGTCAAAAACAGAATTGCATCAAAATTGCGTAGATGCTATGCGAGAGAAAAACCAACTTGCATTGCATGGAACTTGCAAATTATATAAGGTGTTAATTAAGCATGTACCAAACTCAAGGGCCTTATACCTTGCTAAGTTTTAAGACAAAAAGTTCATATAAACATGGGTCTGCAACCAATTTCTTTTTTAGTTTGACCACATACTTAATTAACTCTGTATATAATGCCAGCTTAACCGATCTAGCTAAATCCATACACTACACACATGAAAATGGATTTTCGTGCCCATCAGTGCGGCGACAAATTTTATAGGTAAATATAAAGCCTTTGTTACTGTTAATTTAAGGTAATCATTGGGATTATGAGAAACAGGGCCGTTCCAACCCGGGGGTGCGGGGAACACGAGGTGCGGGACGCGCGGCCACACGGGGTGCAGGGCACGCAGGCGGCAAGTCAAGGGGCGGCAATAGCCGCCCAGTTAAAAAAAATAAATTAAAAACTAATTTACTAGTAAAATAATCAATATAAAAATATCGAGAAAAATATTATCATTATACCAGGTACCGACTTAGAGTTAAAAATGCATTTTACAAGTATACAGGGTGTTTCAGAATAAGATGCTGATCCTTAACGGTATGAATCCTTAGGTGATTTTAAGAAGAAAAGTTCAAATTAACATATATCTTGAACCTATCAACTTTCAAACTACAGGGCGTTAAAGTTTTAAGAAAAAAATCGTTTTTCTATCATAACTTTAACAACTTTTTAGCTATTTTTATGAATTTTTCACACATGCCCTCTAAGCATCAATAGCGATTTTTTGGTGTAGAAAAATTTTAAAATTTTTTAACTAGTGGCGTCCTGAAAGGGTTTGGACTAGACATTTTGGAAAAATATTATGTACGCCACTGCTTTTTCTCAAGATGAAAATTATTTTTAAAATACTCTTTCATTTCAGGCCAAATTTAATATCTTGCCTTCTTATCGTCCGACAACAGTTTCCGAGAAAAAAAAAAAAAGCATTAAATGCGCATTCGCTATGTGCCTATGGTTTCTGACAAGTAGGCTATGACCTTTGTTAAGGAAACAATGACAATAACGAAATATTAAATGCCAAATAGTTTTGACAGCTATTTATTTATGTACACGGCTTTCCACTTAACTTAAATTTTAAAAACGTAATACTTTTTAAACGTATAAAAGTATGATGGTAAATTTTACAAATGTCGAGTTTGCGGATATGCATTACCTGTACGGGCTTGCTGACGGCAATGCATTCGAAGCCAGACGATTATACCAAGAGCGTTATCCAAATAGAATAGTTCCGGATGCACGAACGATTTCAGGAACTCACAGAAAGTTATGTGAAACGGGATCTTTTGAAACAAAAAACTACTTAAAAGGGGCACACCAAACTACACGAACACCGGAAACTGAAGAAGCTGTTTTAAATTTAGTGGAACAAAACCCTAATATAAGTACCAGAAAAATTGGGAATATTTTAAATATTACTCATGTCCTAGTCTGGAGAATTCTTCAAAGTTATTTGTTATACCCGTACCATATTCAACGGGTCCAGGCCCTACTTCCTAGGGATTTTCCATTACGCATCAATTTCTGCCAATGGTTTATTCAAATGGTTACCGAAAATCCCCAATTTGATGCCAGAATTTTGTTCACGGACAAAGCTAATTTTTCCAGGAACGCCATACAAAATTTTCGTAATGATAATAATCACTTCTGGGCAGAAGAAAACCCACATGCCATTACGGAATCCCACCACCAAGAGCAATTTTCTGTAAATGTTTGGGCTGAAATTATTCGTGATTATTTAATTGGGCCTTATTTTTTACCAGCCAGATTGAACGGAATCAATTATCGCCAATTTCTTGAACACACTTTACCAAATTTGCTAGAAGACGTCCCTATTTTAACCCGACATCGTATGTGGTTTATGCACGATGGTGCACCTGCCCATTTCAGTCTTTTAGCACGAGAGTTTTTAAATCAACATTATAGTAATCGATGGATAGGGCGCAGAGGAACACAATCGTGGCCACCTAGATCCCCTGATCTAAACAGTCTAGATTTTTTCCTGTGGGGACATCTGAAAACGTTGGTTTACAGCATCCCAATAAATACTGAAAAGGAGTTGAGAAACCGCATAATAGCTTGTTTCGACACTATCAGGAATACTCCAGTAATTTTTCAAAGGGTACGAGACTTAGTGAGGAGAAGAGCTGAAGCATGCATTCTTGCAGGTGGTGGGCACTTTCAACAGAAGTTCTAAATTATTTTCGTTTTTGTTCACACGTTATTTAATGTTAGTTGTTTTAATTTAATGTTAAAAAAAAAACCATAGGCACATAGCGAATGCGCTTTAATGCTTTTTATTTTTTTTTGTCGGAAACTGTTTGTCGGACGATAAAAAGGCAAGATATTAAATTTCGCCTAAAATGAATGAGTATTTTAAAAATAATTTTTATCTTGAGAAACAGCAGTGGCGTACATAATATTTTTCCAAAATGTCTAGTCCAAACCCTTTCAGGACGCCACTGGTTAAAAAATTTTAAAATTTTTCTACACCAAAAAATGGCTATTGATGCTTAGCTAGAAAGTTGTTAAAGTTATGATAGAAAAACGATTTTTTTCTTAAAACTTTAACTCCCTGTAGTTCGAAAGTTGATAGGTTAAGGATATATGTTAATTTGAACTTTTCCTTTTAAAATCACTTAAGGATTCACACCGTTAAGGATCAGCATCTTCTTCTGAAACACCCTGTATAACTGGAAATAAACAACACAACATTGGTTTTAAAAACGCTACTCCACGTCGCAACCAGTTGGGAAATACATTGTTCGTTTTTGTTTAAACACGTTTTAACCCATCATCCCATCAAATTGCGTCGCATCGCCGGAATCGGTGGGGGCGTTTTTTGTCAGATTGCAGGAAAATACTCGTTTACGCCCTAAGCCTATAAATATACGCACCCGGATAATTTGCACTATATTAGTTTTGAACGTGTCAATATTAACAACTGCAAACTACGAATATAAAGGTTCCAAAAAATCCAGAAAACCAATTGAAAATTAATTTTTACTTAATATTGGACATTGCATTATCAAAAGTAGAAGAAAGGTTCGAATAAATAAGACAACATCACACACTTTTCAATTTTCTCAACGGCCCAAATAAGTTCCTTGAAGCACATAAATCAAATAGGTGAAATGGTGAATGAAAAAGACATTATAGCTGAAAATTTATGCGATGAAATTTACAACGTTGTACCCTATTATTCCCTTGAAATGAACGCTTTAACGCAAAACTTCTACTCTCCAGAAAAGAGCCTACTACCTTGATGAGGTAGTTCGGAGCTCCGACTCTTATTAATTTCAGTAAAAGACCATTATGCCAGACCTTGTCAAATGCCTTGTTAACGTGCGCCCCTATATTGTACATTAAAATTTCACAAAAAAATTAATTTCTCGTCCTAAAAAAACCCTAATTACAAAATTTTGTGAAAAAACGTTAGTGTTTCTCAAAGTTATTAGAGAAAAACAAAAATGAAGTTTTAACTTTAACACCCTGTATCTCAGTTAATATCAACTTTCGGATATAGGTAAGTATATAAGTATGATTAAATGAAATGCTAATATTTTTACGTAGGCATTCTGTGGTTTTTCTATGTACCACTAATTAGCGGGCACCCTGTAAAAAATATTTTTTGTTTCTCCTCGGAAAGTACCTAATGAAAATTTGGCACTACTCGTGTTACTTTAAATTAATGGATTTGATGTGCAGGGTAAGATAAAAAAATATTCAAGGAAATTGAGTTGTTTTCGAAAAACACCTTCTTTAAAAAAAATATTTGAAGAACTTAGTAAACTTTACAATTAGGTACCAAATTGTAAATTTTAGTTCTCCACAACCGCACAAATTTTTCAGTAAAAAATAAAGAATAAGAGTTTTTTAGTGGCTATGGTCCTGTATTAAATAAGTATAAGAGCTAGGGCACCGAAAGAGCTATAAATTTGTGTTCAGCGACTATAGAATAATATAGCATATTGTACGTAAAAACATTATCAAAAAGTTCGATGTTTTCACTACTTCCAATAATTATCTCGTTTAATTTTAATTCATGCATTTTTTAATAAGTAAAATCTTAATTATATTTTTGTTTTGCGGTACTTTCTTAACCTAGAATATGCTTAAAAAGCTAAATTATCAAGCTATACATATGAATTAGGTTTCGTCTATAATTAGATACTATTAAACTTGCAAAGTTCATTTATAAAATTATAATTTAGTTAACTACTTACGGTTTAATTGTCTGTTAAACTAAACGTGGAAATACACAAACCCTGCTCTACACGTTCTGCCGCAAAATGTAGGTCTAACAGGACGGACGTGGCGTTATGAAGGTTAAAAATTCGATAATTATTACACGGACGCTGACGCAGGCGTATCAACGGAAAAGCGTTTCTGTTTTTTTTACGTTCAAAATCGCTTAAGATAATAATATTTTATGGTACCTAGTTACTTACTTAATTTAATTAAAACAAAACATATCTTATTTAAGAATTTTGTTAGTGTAAGTCAGGTGTAAAATAAAATATATCAATTTCATTGACCTCGGCCTTGACTTAAAAAATTCCTGCTGTGACTGCTACTGGAAGACGATATTTCTTGCTGCATGGACAAAATTATTATTTAAGCAAAATTAGCTAAACTAGAAAAATACAATTTAATGGGTTAGTTATTGTTGTATTATGGAAGGTCAGTTTCAAAGAGAGTGTTACCATATTAGATACAGTTGGAAATACTTAAAACACCGAATTCTTCGACAATGATTATTAGGAATACCTACTGGCAGAGATTGGGTGTATACATTAAATCCTTTTAATTTTGCTAATCCCCGTGAATCATCACTTACAGACATAGGCGTAATTCGGGGGTGGCAAGGAGTGGCAGGTGCCACCCCAGAATTGTCGAGCCCAGTATATTGCCACCCCATAATTTTGAAGTAAAAGTCTCAATAATTTTTAAATAACTAAAATTGAAAAATACAAGTGTACAACAGGGAATTTTTTAACTCTATCGATTCTACATTAATCGTGGTTAGTTCAGCACAGAAAGATAGCATGTGTTTTGAAAACTTGTAAATTATAAATTTATAGATAGAAATATTGGAGTAGTAGACTTTACGTAATGAAATAAGGAACATTAAATGCGTGAGTTTTCAATCTTTGCACAAAAATCGCTGAAAAGTGCCGGTTTAGAGCCGCCGAGCTGCTAAGAAAGGGCAAAATTCCCTCAAAAATTGGGGGAAGGAGTAACGCTCTATTTGAATCTGTACAGGGTGGCCAAATCAGAACGGCCCTCGGCCGTATCATAGAGTCCGTTAACCTTACAGCTTTAGGAAAACAATATCTGTAGTAAATTTGGGCAAAAGAAATCGCTGGAAATTATTTTTAAATTCGTAAGATGTCCGCTAGAAGACATAAAAGACATGGTCAAACAGAAAATTAGGTGTTTCTCTTTATCTTACCAAATTAAGAGGTACTGAAAATATATACGTTTTGATACTTATTGTATGTCGGATCTTTTATGATTCAAATATTTTTCTCTAACTTCTAAAACAGAATGGTGGGGGAGTGTCAAACTTTGTTTGATATAATAACCGGTCACTTCGCTTAGACTAAACGGATTTTAATAAACGTTTGATAGAGTTTTTATTTCTCTATCTATTGAAATTTGGCTGTCTTTTGCGTCAACTTTACTTTTCCCGCTAGAGGGCGCTTTCCGAAATCTAAACATAAAAATAGCTTTTTCGGCAAAAAAGCAAATGGAATGATACATTTATTTGTTGATAAAAAAATTAAGAATTCAAAGCTCTAAATGTCAGTGAAAACCGCAACTGTCTAACGTTTCTCTAACCAAAGATATTGACGAAAAATGTTTGAAAAATAAATAAGCGTGCCAAGGCGACTTTGATTATTAGAATGCTGATTACAATAAAGTATTTTAACTATTAACTAATAATTCTACTTGTCCAAAGTGTCAGTATTTAACAATTAAGTGATAAATTATTTTTTATTGAATAAGGAAACTTCTATATTGGAAAAAATATGATTAAAAATGGGGCTCTAAACGTTCGAAGTGTCTTCCATCATTTTCGATGCAGGACTGTAATCTCCTTCGAGTAGAAGAGCAATAAGCAGTCTCGACCTCTGTTACCGAGATGTTTCTCGCTGCGCCTCTTATTCTTTCAATCATATCTTGTCGAGTAGTAGGTCTGATGGCAAAAACTAAATCTTTAATTTTACCCCATAAATAAAAATCTAAACAAGTCAAGTCTGGAGACCTAGGTGGCCATGAAAATATACTTCCACGGCCGATCCATCTGCCAGGAAAAGTTTGCTCTAAATACTGTCGAACATTGAGAGCAAAGACATTCGTCATGTTGGAAAATCATCGCACGTCGTACTGCCAAAGGTATGACTTCTAGAAGAATTGGCAATTGATTCCTCAAAAAATTGTGATAGACTTCCCAATTTAAACTTTGATTAAAAATAAATGGCCCGATAATTTGTCCATTAGGAATTCCGCACCATACGTTTACTGACCAGCGCCCTTGGTACTGGACTTCCCTCATCCAGTGAGAGTGGAGATTGACATTTCCATTACTGCAGAAGGTTGCTTCGTCCGTCCATAAGATGTTGTGAAGTATTTCAGGACTGTCTTCTAACATACTGTGTAACGAAATAAAAGTTATTTCGTTACATTGGATTTTAAAGTATCTTTAGGTATTGGCGCTGCCATCTATGGATAACTCTGCATACTGCAGAATATCGATTTCTTTAAGTTTGTAAATATGAAGAGAGCAACTGTAAATTTGCCGTTCTATAATATAGATTTCTAGGGTATTCTTTAATATAGATTATCGATTTCTTGCATTTGATTTAGTTCACATTGCCTCCGTGAATAGAAAAACTCTACTCGTGGAGGTTAGTTTTTTGACGACACTTTTGGTTTGATCCTGATACAGGTATGTCACGCTAAGCTTCTGTTTCACTATATTTATATTTTATCTGATAAAGTATGTAATTGAACTAATTTAACCATAAATATTACTTTCTAGAAACCCATGACCTTTTAAGCTATTTTTACACGAATTAAATTCCACATTCTTATGTTTTAACAAAATAAAGACATGCCGACCATCATGGCGTCACAAATTAATAATCTTCATTCATCTCATTTATCCTTGCAAAGTATAATGTTTTTAAAGATCTAAAAGCATCATCTTAACAGACAGAATGCAGTCATAAGATTATTTCTTCAGTATGTGTGGATTTCAATCAATATTTTAATAATTTTGCATTCAATTTAAATATCTTTTAAGTTAATCGACAGGTCATGGTTTTGTGTGTTTTTCTTCATCAATTAATATCTAAACTCTCAATTTAACTTTGTTTTCGGGTCTCTCTGTCGTTCTTTTACGTTGTAGCAAATATCGTTGGCCAGTTGGTGGTTTATTTAAGTTCTTGATGAACATTGGTGAGAACCAGATATAGGGTAAACCTAGCTGGACTATTCACAAGGAAACCGACAGATCCAGGCTCTACAGAACTGGTGACTGACAGAATATCCAAGGAAGCTGATATCGAGGAAAGCAGGTGAGTTTTTCTTTTGTTTCTAAGCAGAAACCTAAATTGAATTTGTTGGAAAGCTCACCTAATTTCTCTCACTGATATCTGTCAGAAATCAATTCTAGTTTAACATTTATTTTCTCTTAAACTTCTCACTCAATTAGCGCGACATGCTTGTACTGGATGGATAATACCTTAAGTCACACTGTATATAAAATTTCTCTTGTACCATATCTATATCTTGAATTTATCTTGTACATATCTTACCCTGGGTGTCATAAGACATTAGTCTGGAACACCAATATCGTGTGGTGACGAACGCCTGTAGCTCGTTATACCACATTTATCTATCTTGCAAACGATTGCCTTTTGCTCGTTATGCACTATCGTACCTGCGCAAAAGTTAGAAATACTTTTGAATGCATTGATCTATCTTGCAAACGATTGTCTTTTGCTCGTTTTTGCCTATCGTACCTGCACAAAAGCTACAAAGAGTTTTGAATGCAGTTATCTCTCTTGCAAACGATTGCCTTTTTGCTCGTTATGCATATCGAATCTGCACAAAGTTGTGGATGCTTTGAATGCAGTATTTTCTTCTAGTTTTGAATATCTGTATTGTATATTTGTACAGTTTGTAGTTATTACTAGTTAAAATTACCTAATTTTTATCTTGTTGGCACAGTATATGCTTCTTTTGGATTGACTGAAAACTTGAATATCTTTTAAGTCAGTCAAACCATTTATTTTTCTTACTACTTAAACACATATTTTCAAAGCATGTGTTATAAAAAAACAATAAAACATACCTATCAACACATATTACCCCTCTTACATATATATTATTAACTTGATTTTTTTGTACAGGATGCATACCAACATACTTCAAAACTTCTATAGTAACCAATTTATAAATCGGGGACTAAGAATGACATAACAAATTATCGTCCAATTAGCCTAATAAATAATTCCAGCAAAAAATCATTCAAATTTAGACTTTACATTTTATCAAAGTAATAAAATTTTATTTAATAAGCAACATGGATTAATAAAAAATAGAGGTATATACAAATGAAGCAATGTACGAATTAGTAAGGGAAATTAAAAAAACATGAGTAATGATAAAAAAACAATCACTGTTTTCCTGAATTGAAGGCGTTTGACACAGTGCCGCATAATGCCTTGCTTGAAACACTCTCTAGGTATGGGGTACGTGGTCCTGTTGTGACTGTATTTGGGTCTTTACCTGAATAATCGAGTACAGACTGTAAGGATCAACGATTGTATAAGTGACCCCCAGGTCATCAAGATAGGAGTACCTCGAGGAACGATCCTGGACCCTATCCTATTTATAACATATATTAACTCACTCTTAAAACAACCTGACTTAGGGGGTAGTATTATATCTTATGCTGACGTGCTCTTGGGGAAGTAATAGTAAAGGGATTGAAACTGGTTAGAGCATGGCTTGACTCATCTAAACTTTCGCTAAATGTTGGAAAAACCAATTACATAGCATTCTCATTAACAAAAAAAAACAGACCAACCTTTAATTCTCTAAAAATTAGTAACTTCGATAATACAAGTAGTTACCAATGCTAAGTACTTGGGAATTATAATAGATTCACATCTTAAATGGAATAAACAGGTAATAAGGGTCACAAAAAGTATTAAAAGCTTAATCCATAAATTCTATTTACTAAGAGAATGCCTTAATAGAGAGACTATCATCTGCGTATATAAAGCTCATATGATGGAATCAATCATATGATATGGTATACCGGTGTGGGGTGGGACATACTATAATACTATTTATCTATTAAATGTCATCCACAACACCATATTGAAAATAATCTTTTCTACTACTGTATAAATAAATTAACCTTCAGGCCCTAGCAACACCAAAGATCACGAAAGTAAACATTAAAGTTACCTGAATATTATACGTTGTTAGCTACGATAGTAGTATGTTTCTAGCTACGAAAGTACTACTAAAAATTAACCTTCAGGCCCTAGCAACACGAAGATCACGAAAGTAAACATTAGAGTTACCTGAATATTATATACGTTGCTAGCTACGAAAGTAGTGTGTTTCTAGCTACGAAAGTACTACTTTCGGTGCCAGGACAAAACAACACGAATACTCATAGGAAATTTTTTATGTATTTATTCAAGCAAATTAAAAAAAAAAATTAATAACAAAATGCTTATATTTATTAAAGAAACAAGTGGTATAATAACAATAATATAAAACTTAAATAATAATTATTTATTGCCATTATATAAGGTTAATAGTGAAATTTGAACAGTTGGAAAAATAAATTGATGGAATATTATTCAATTCACGGCGTTAGATGGAATAAAAGTAGGAGTTCCATTTAAGATCTTTTTGAAAATTTCGATTTTATTAGTATACGAATCACCAATATATCCCTCCGCAACGGACGAAGACCTCCAACCGCCATATCTTTTCAAATCCAAAATGTCGACACCTGGAGCATTTGCGAGAAACGTAGCTGATGTTCTTCTAAATGAGTGACCAGTGTATTTATGTGTCTTGAAGTTTCAAAAATTTGGCAATTTCTTTGGGAATATTCGAAATAGTGCGTTTTCCAATCACGTGATTCACACACCTACCTCGTTCATAGCGATAGAACAAGCGTTCGTCTTGTGCATTATTTGGCCTCAACCTCATTTTATGGATCTCATCGGTGCGGCATGCTCCAGCTATTCCCATTACTGCTATCAGCTATCACTTTCATAGATAAATAGCTATGATTAGAAGCGTCAAATAAAAACTTTATTATTTCTTCTTTTCTGAAAATTTTAGATTTTTTAGCTTCGTAACCATCGGTTTTTCGTAATAAATGCAATGAGTTTTTAAACTGCGAAATATCTATATTTTTGTTCACAGAAATAGTCAATTTGAGCATGGAATATTGTGACCATTGGGACGGAGGTGATAAGGCTTCAGATCTCTCTAAGAAGTACGCTAACATCACATTTTCGTCAATTTAAGAAACGTTTTTATTCGCGAACCATTTCAGAAACAGGTTGTACGTTTGATAGTATCTATCTTTCGACTTCTCAGGTAACAGTGAGGCACATGCCAACTCGGTTGCCTTCTGAATAGCAACGTTTTGGTCTTGGGAGAACATTTTAGACTTGCGAAATTAAAAAATTCGAACTGACAGACTCTAACAGTACTCAAATAACTAGTTGTCATGGATCATTTTATTGATTAAAATAAATCAAAAGTTTATTACTTAATAATATATTGATCAGAGAACAGTAGTAGAAAAAATTTAATACATCACACGATGCGAAAGCCTTTTTTGATGTTCGGAGGTATTGAATCACCTCGGCTTCGCCTCGTCTATTCAAAAACCTCCTCACACCAAAAAATTAACTTTTGCATCTAGTACCTAATGTAAATAACTATTAAAAAAAAACTTTATCATACAACATTAATATATTAGTAAAATCTAATGAACGTCAGGTGTCTGTACATATTGACAGTCTGTAAGTTTATGATCAAAAATAAAAATAAAAATTATATATCACACGATATTAACACAAGAAATAAATACACAGAAAATTTATCATTGCCATACAATAACACCACACTCAATCTAAAATTAATAGCTTGCTTAGGTCCAAAAATATATAACCCTATACCATACAATATTAGAACTATAAAGAGAAATAGAAAACTTTATGAAAAATGTTCAGAGTTCGTATTTGAGAATTATAATCTCGTTTTTGCTCAGATGTTCTAGGATAAAATATTATCAACTTAATTTTTTTCAACTATTCTGGATATTGTGATGTGAGTTGTAAAATCGTAATGGTAAGGAAACAAAAAGCTATACCTATATCATAATGATAATATGTTGTAATTAAGATTATAAACATAAAATTATGTATAGGTACTTTAATACATGCATATTCCTAAACACACACGGGTATCCAAATACCTAGGTGTATAGCTGTATTAAAAATAATAATAATTATTTGCAATAAATAAGCTTAATCATGGGAAGGCTCTGTAAAATTTTTGTAAACAAACAAATAATAGATTTATGTCTCACTTAACATTTATCAAGTGTTATGATTAGGTGACACTGGTGAAAAGACTGTTTTACTGGTTTGGGATATTAGAAATCTTGACTCTTAAAGATAAGGACATACTTATATTTATTTGATAAGTTTTGGTAATGTCTATTATTTGGGGATTATATTTGTTAATTTGTTTATATTTTAGAATAGTTACTACAAGCTTTGTAAAGCCTGTCCAGAGATATAAGAAAGTTACACTTTGCCTTTGAATGGGATTATCCAAGGGTAGCCATAAACAAACAATGAATGAATGAATAAATGCAGGTAAATTATGGTCCGTACTTAAAAATGTCTTAAAGTAAACTGCAAATCCGGTGTACGAAACGAAATAAACAAACAAGCGATAAGCACCAGCACCGATAACCGCTGGTTCAGCAGAAACCGTCACGACGTGGTCGATGTGGAAAAGATACGAAGGCAGTTGAATAGTACTCGCGACACACTTTAAACGTACTATAATAATTATTTTTTTATATTGTTAATCTTTATTTTAATAAAGTGATTTTAAACTGACTAATAGATTTATCTCTTACAAAGTCAGAAGTGGGATAGATACAAGTGTCTCTATTAATCAAAATGAGCACACCTCCGCCCAGAAGTCGGTCTGAGTCAAAAAAGCGATCGAAGAAGCGTTCGCACTTATCCGATGATGAAGATAAAAAGTGGAAGAGAAAGTACAAGCAACTACGTGAGGAATATAGCCAGTTTTTAAAAATGCGACCTTTATCCGTGGATAGACTTAGTGATAACGTGCAAGTCTGGAGTAGTTCTTCTAATCAAGTGGAGTCGACAGTGCAAGTTAAGTCAACATCCTACCTAAGGCCCCACGTAGGAAACGAAAAGCTCATTCCTTTTTATGATCCGGATTGTGAAAGAGATATCATAAAAGCGTGGGTAAAAAAAATGGACGAAATTGCTAATAGATATTGTTGGGATGACAGTGATACTTTACATTTAGCGACGCATCGTTTACGTGGACATGCTCGGGAGTGGTTTAAATGACTTGACCTTATAGACATGACGTGGGTGACCTTGAAACAAGCGTTACAAAATAAGTTTAACACTGTAATTCGTTTTTCAAATCTGCTAAAACGTGCTGCTAACTACGAAGCTCGCCCAGGGCAGCTTTTAGGTGATTAAAATTCAAAAGTTGCAAAAACTACAAGCATTACGGTGTGGCATTAGTGACGAGTGTATCTTCGATGCAGTAATTGGAGTTATAAAAGATGGCAATATTGTTCGAATATTAAGCTCCATGAGATTTACAGACACAGATGACATGTATTCCAGAATGCGAGCAATGGGAAGTGTTCCCCTTGCCCCGGCAGTAAGAAGACGCGTACCAGAGTCCACAGTTACAAGTAAAGGTGGCAACGAAAATACAATAAGTTCAAACACCAACAGTGCCCTGTCAAAAAAAGAATTCCAAAGTTTCTCAGTGTGTTATAATTGTAGCCAGGCTGGACACGTGGCTAGGAATTGTCCCAGACCCAAACTGGAATGCAAAAAGTGTCATAAACTAGGACATTTAGCTGACAAATGTCGAAACTTTCCAATAAAAGTGGCGAATGTAAACGAAGCCAGTGTTCATGAAGCAGACAAAGGACAAAAACATAATATGTTTATTGTATCGGCGAAGATAAACGGCTTCAAGATAAAATGTTTAATTGATTCTGGGAGTTCGGCTACACTTATGAAACTTACGATTGCAAAAAGACTAAATCTAGAATTAGAGCGTGGGACGAGAAATGTGATACGTAGTTTAATGGGTTACCGTCTAGTATATACCACCGAATCAGTACTACTAAGAGCTATACAGACCGAAATAGAAAGATTAGATTTGGAAGAATTACGTCATGAAATAAGTAAGCACATAACCGAAGAACAAAAAAGACAAAAATAACGCTATGATCAAAAACGACGAGAGGCGAAACGTTATAAAGAAGGCGATATTTAATGGTTCAGATAACCAGTGAAGTCGCAAATGGCTCCAGTCGTAAGCTAAGGCCAAAATACAAGGGACCCTTAAAAATTAATACTGAAGTGCAAGATTTACGAGAATCAAGCAAATGTGCTCTGACAGTAATGGCATCAGAACGATTGAAGTTGTGGGAAGGTGTAATTAACGAGAAAAACAAAAGGGAATGTGACAAGAATGGTTAAAATTAGAGTTGCGTACTCTAAGGACTAAAAGACGATTAAGACCAGTTAATATGTTTATTTTAAGGGAGTCGTGTACTCTATACGAACTTATTTATCTAATTGTTACAAAGTTACGTTAAATTAAGGATTGCGTATTCTTGCATATAATAGAACAATTAGCGCTGCGTACGCTCATAAAGTTTCGGTCGATTTAAGTGAGTCGTGTACTCCTAAAACTGCTAAAGTATTACGAATATAGAAAGAGTTGCGTACTCTTAATTCAAGTTGCAAAAGTTACGAAAAGAGAGTCAAGTACTCTTACATCTATTAGGATCGGTAGGATCGAGTATCCTATTACGAAACTGACCTTCTCAAGGAAAGAAAGAGTTGCATACTCTTAATTTAAGTTGCAAAAGTTACGAAAAGAGAGTCGAGTACTCATACATCTATTAGGATCGATAGGATCGAGTATCCTATTACGAAATTAATCTTCTCAAGGAAAATCATCTTACGTAATAGCAAGGTTGCGATCTTCGTCAACAACGTTTGTTCATCCAGATGATGTCTGAGGGCAGACAAGTGGAGTCGGATGGCCGAATGTACGAAACGAAATAAACAAACAAGCGATAAGCACCAGCACCGAGAACCGCTGGTTCAGCAGAAACCGTCACAACGTGGTCGATGTGGAAAAGATACGAAGGCAGTTGGATAGTATTCGCGACACACTTTAAACGTACTAATAATTATTTTTTTTATATTGTTAATCTTTATTTTAATAAAGCGATTTTAAACTGACTAATAGATTTATCTCTTACACGGAAGACGTAATTTCATTATTAAAGTTATAGTTTGGTGATTTTTAAACCGATTTTTACCGGATTTAAAATGAGAGGGTTAATCCCTTAAAACAAATCATGTTCTAAAGACTGTATACAGGGTGTTATGGAAATGACTTATTATATTTTAAGGGGCCACTCCTGAGGTGGTCTAGAGTTACACTTGATAGTTTTTTTTTCTAAAATCGGAAGTATTTTGAATTTTGTAAAATACCTTAAAACCGGACTATGTGCGCCTTCCATGATAGTTCAATGCCCCTGAACACATGTGTTTTTGACAAGACAAACTGCTGGAATGGTAATTGTTTAGTTTAGTGCAATTAATGTTGAATTTTGTGCTAAAATTTCGTATATAGACTAATTGAGGGTAGCTGATCACAATTTTCCTTTTGCGTTTTTACGGCAAATGCACTGGTTTTGAGAAAAAAAAATGTTAAAGTTTTTCACTTACAGGTTAGGGTATTCTTTTGTAAGGATGTCTTTAAGAAATAATAAATTTGTAACGATTAAAACAAATTTATTAATTAGGTAATTTAAGGAAAACATAAAGCGATAAAATTAAATCAAAGGTGTACCGATAACCGACCATATGAACTCTAAAGTTCTTAGTCAACTACTTTTCTTTTCAACTTGCTTTCTTCAGCACCTCGACCAAATCTAACAAAAACAAACCGTCAGCGTATTTTGTCTGGAGCCGATCCGAGGTTTGTTTATTTCGATATCTTTGGGTGTCGCGTTTCACTTTCCTTTCAATTTCCTAGATTTTATGGTTTTCCCTCCAAAATATGTGATAAAACTTTCACCAAACTATCTGTTCATAAAATAAGAACAACATTTTAGCAAAAAAACAATGGAAAAGGCACAAATTTAATTAAATTCGTTGTTAATACGCCGACAAAGTAGAAGCGTCTCTTTTCAGATTCATTGCACTCACGTTGCCAGATTGTTCTTCTTTTTCTTGTAATTATTAATGGCTTCCGTCCAGGAGAATGATATGCTAGCTCGAGCCAATAGGATTCATTCAATTAATAAAAATGAATTGAAAAGTATAGGCAATTTATAATACACTAACAATTTGACAACATGGGTGCAGTGAACCTGCAAACAGGCTCCTTGTACCGTGCAGTTTGCTTCTGCTTTTTTGGCCAGCTGTCAGTGAGCTGTCTCCCGTCTTTTTCCAGATAACGTAGAGTTTTCTGTTCGCTTACAAGTTATCCCGTTTTTCAGAGTTTCCTTGTGGCATATTTCGTTTATTTCAACTCAGAAGTGTATACTATGACTCCGACAAGTAATATTTTATTGGAAATAGCAACATTTTAGGATTACATGCAAAATAACATACCGGTGAGTTAGAAAAACTTTAACATTTTTTTTCTCAAAACCAGTGCATTTGCCGCCTAAACGCAAAAGGAAAATTGTGATCAGCTACCCTTTTATAGCCTATATACGAAATTTTACCGAAAAATTCAACATTTGCACTAAAGTAAACATTTACCCAAATCAGCTGTTTGGGTCATTGGCGCGTAGGTGTTTTGGACCTAAATTTTTGAAGGCATTTTTCTCGAATTTCTAGCTTCGAGCGCCATTTATAGCAATTTTTCCCCAATTCGTCTCGACCTATATATTTACGGGTTAAAAAATAATAAGTCATTTCCATAACACCCTGTATATAGCCACTCTAATTAGTTCTAAGCTTAGTAATTATTCTTACGTCGTGTTTAATACAGCGTTTGTTTAATCGTGTGTGAGTCATTAAAAATATATAAATAAATAAATAAACAAATAAATATCGACTTTATTGAAAACACAAACAGAAAAAAAAAAAAAACAATATTAAATTATTACAGAATTATGATTAGTAAACAGCACAAGAAAGAAAAATAATATTAAACACACCCTATCTGCGGTATGTTGGCGAAGTCTAGCATGGCTATTCATACTCAACCCCCACACGGCAGAAGGGTATGAAATAAAAGTTATAATAATATAAAATATAAAAATGAAAAAAAAAAATATATAAAAAATATAAAAAGAATACTCTTAGACGGCAAATACACCTAAAGATAATATAATTGATATACATAATAATACCATTATCAAAGTCAAAAGCACTCGAACAACCCCCAAGCACGCGCGGCAAATTAGTGTTAAATTTGTTTTATTGCTTGCTCAACAGTAAGTGTTTTAATTTGTATTTAAATTTATTAATATTAAATAATTTAAAATTTTTCGGTAGTGAATTGTACATTGATATTGACTGATAGATAAAGCTTCTTGTAAACATGGCAGTTTTATGTTGTGGCAATACAAAGTTATCATTAAATCTAGTTTTCCTTGAGTGAAGATTATTGTGACGCTTAAATTTCTCTTTTATGCGGGCCCAATGTATCTCAGGAGATAACCCCGTCGAAAAGCAGAATACACTTTTCTGTGGAAACTAAGGAAGTTATAAACAATGTTTATTCAACTTTTATTGAACGTGGGGTCAGCAAGCAAGCAGCGTTAGAAGAAACGGCCATATTAACAAAAATTCCAACATCAACTGTATGGAAAATTGTGAATAATCCCATCCATTTTAGCGAGGAAAAAAAGAACCGATACTGGCATTTTCTTGAAGGTAGATGGAAGTGATCAAGATATAATACGGCGTAAAATTTACAAGTTATACGAGGAACAAAGCGTGCCTTCATTAGATAATTTAATTTTTCTAATTTTGTCTCGAAAAATAGATATTTCGAACGCGCTAGCGAGTTCGAAATATATCCATTTCGAACTCCGAATTTTATTTTTTAAAAGTTGGCATTGGTTATATTTAAATGTTTTATTCTGTTGACGTCTGACGTTTCCTGTTATTGTTATCCATGAGAAAAGAAAGTTTTCGGGATTTCTCTGGTAAAAGTTGATTTATCGTTTTATTAGCAATATCCCTTAACTCAGGGGGAGTTAAACTTAGATTATCATGCTCCATATTTTTTTAATTATAATTATGAACAACTCTATGAAATATTAAATCTCAAATTTCGTGACAATGACACAAAGAAAATATTATTTATTGTCAAGGCTACTATGATAAAAAGAAATTTAGAGTATTACCAACATAGAATTTAGACACACAAATTTACAAAATTTGAAGGGTCGATTTTCTTTTTAAATATGTATTTTCTTATTGAAAAAAATACAAAATAGAAAAAATAGTATAAAGTACGTGTTTTATAAAGCAGTTAGAGCACTTGTCCCGTTAAAAAACTCGCCGCAAGCGGCTCGTTTTTTAACATGGACGCGTGCTATAAGATGATGCTTTATAAAACATGTACTTTAATATACTATTATATTCCGACGTGTCATAATGACAATATTATGGATTTCATTTTCAGTGTCAAAATGACATACTTTATAGGACTGAGTACTATAATGATTTCATTATAGGACTGAGTACTATAATGAAAAATAGTACGATATTGACAACCTTTTTCTGGGAACACCAAGTTTTGTAATTGGCATAAGTTTTTTCATATATGCCTTTAGACTTTTCGGGCAACAAACCAACAACTGCTTTATTGGCCAATTCTTCGATTTCTGATTGCAAATTATCCATATTATATTATATAAACGTTAAAATTAAAAATTCAATTCTGACAATGACATTACAAACAAATATTTCTATAGTTACCTGGTTTTATTAAAATCAAGCTATTCGTTTACTGACGAAAACTTAAAATTCATCAAAAAAAACACAAAAATCGTCGGAATATAAAATATTGTATGAAATTCGGATCATAAACAATCATTATGGTACACGCCGTGTTATTAGACTCGGCTGACGCCTCGTCCAATAATACTCACGGCTAGTACCATAATGATCGTTATTATGATCCTTATAACATAAATATCTATAATAGGCTTGAAAAAGATGAAACTGGCGTTAAATGTGGCAGAACAACGTTATGGAAGTGTATCCAACACATGGATTTTAGATTTAAAAAAATGAACAAAAGACAAGTTTTAATGGAATCAAGTAGAATTCGGGAATGGCGATCCAAATATCTACAACAAATTTAGGATTTACAGAGATCAGCAAAGGCCGATTATTTACTTGGATGAAACCTGGTTCGACACATATGATACCCCTGAAAAGGGTTGGGTTAACTCAAGCGGCAAGTGTAAAACAAATTTTGCCCTACTTTTAACTTTTAACTCCAGTGTACTTGAGCTTATAGAAACTGAAGTTTTTAACATCCCTAATCCCTTCACAAAGTTGGGCAAATTCTGTTACACATGTTGAAAAAGTGGAAAAATCTTATATCCATATAAACAATATAGCACAAATAATAATTAGAACAGATGATGATAGCGATAGTGATATTGATATATTAAGTGAATAATTATTATAAGTATCGAATAATTTGTATATTTTTGTAATCATAAATATAATTTTTAATATTAAAATAACTTGTAATTTCACATTTAAACATAAATAAAATATTATTTAATGTCTTACTTATTTTTATTACAAACCATTATTAAATTCTAAGCAAAATACGGACCTGTTCGGCCATATTTAAATTTGCAACAGCTGGCCCGGGTCTTTTCTAACAGGGATCAGTTAGTCACTTTCTTATATCTCTGAACAGACTTTACGTTTTTCTTTAGTATTCTTGAATTAATATTTATCTGAATAAATAAAAATCGTTTAGCCGATTTTATTGAAATTTGACAGTGGTATTTAGGGTAGTAATGGGTTAATTTAGCCCTAACTAGATTAAAATTTTTAAGTCCAGTGGCGTCCCGGAAACACCTTAACTGAGATTTTTGACAAAAAAAATGTGGGCCACTGATTTTTTCGCAATTTTTGCATTTTTTCGCATTAGACTAACAACTAAATCTACAACTTTTTTATTTGTAGGATTTTTTCGTATCTTGCTTCGTTTTTGAGAAGAACCATAGAAATCACTTTATTGCATGTCCCTGGGACAACATAATAAAAAATTGTTCTTTACAGGGTGTTGAAATATGTTTAAAAAATGAAAGGTTTCTAAATTATTTTTTAAACCACAGTTTCAAACAAAAAATAAATATTATCCATAACTTAACAAAACTATCATTAGCAGACCACAACCCACAAAACAATATAGAAAAATTCCATATGCAAGAAATCTTTGAGAAAGACTGGCAAGGGACTTAAATACTCAGACAGTAAACGTTGCCTTTAAAAATAAAAATACAGTGGGAGAAAATTTTTTCACTAAGCAAAATACAAAAACCCCTCAACACCTACTCTACGGAGTGATTTATAAAATCCCTTGCCATGACTGTAGCAAATACTACATCGGTCAAACTGGCCGATACTTAAAAACTCGCTTGGCTGAACATAAAAGAGACTCACGGAAACTAAATACTATAAATCCCACCGCCTTAGTTTAACATAGCCGAGGACATAGTTTTGATTTTGACGACACAAAAATTGTAGGTAGGTACTCAACCCTTTTACGGCAAAAGACTTTTGCAAGAAATAAATATAATAGTGTCAATACACGCCAAGATATTGAAAATTTTAGCACTTCCTATTTTAATGTAATTGCAGGGCTGCCAACTTAATTAGTACCTTATTGTTTTAACGAATATTCTATAGTCCGCCTTACGAGTCTGTGGCTACGACGGCTGAGGAGACAGGGAGATAAAAGGCATAAAAAAGTCAGGTTTAGCTGTAGCGGCATAAGCGTGCGGTGCCTCGTTTCATATAAATATTTTACAAGTTAATAAACTAAATTTACTTCCTCTTATTTTAATAATTAAACCACACCACTGTCCACTCTCAGTGGCAATAGGTAAAAAAAAACGCAGTGGAACACACATTTTTTAGGCATTATTTTATTCATTGTATCCTCAACAATTATTTCATCCACTAGTAGCGGCCGCCGAGAAATGCGTGGGCGGGAAAAAATTCATACGCGGTCTAATCATCATAAAATTAGGTTATTTTTCAGTTTAGTTTAGAATTTATTGGTAATCTTAGCAGACCCGGTACATCAGTTTTCTTTTTATGTGCATTCCTTCTATAGCCACAGAACCGTTAGGCGGACTATAATATGTAATAATTAACTTTTTCAAAATTGCTAAATTTCATTGCAGGGAAGGCCAAAAAAACGGAAAGAAGTTAAAAAAATACCACAAAAAAATTCTCTCGAACCCAACAGTAACATTATCGTGCATTCAGTGGTGAATTTGCCAATAGTGAACCTGAAGTTTTTAACTTATTTTAATGTGTGTGTATTGTCCTTTGTTTAATGTTTAGACGGAAAACCTATTGTACCTACACTATTGGACAAAAGTAGAGCAACAAAGTGGTTTTATTTCTTTGAATTTAAAAAATTAATTATACGATTGTCATCCTTAGCTAATTTTAATGAAATATTATCCCCACAATATTAGTAATATTTCACAATATTTTGGTACACTTTAAACCAAATGAAGGTAGAGAAATATTTATAATTATAAAAATCGACGAAATGAAGTGCGACAAAAAGTAAAGCAACAAATTGTGTCAACAGTATATTATTTTACATATTACGATAAAAAAAACATTAAACACATTTAATAATTACAATAGCTAGAAGTATTATGTTAATAGTTAATAGAATATCCAATATTTTTTATTACTTGCCGACAACGTCGCGGCATTGAGGCAATCAATTTTTGAACAGTATTTTCGGGAAGGTTTGTCCAAACTTCATTGATTTTATTTACCAATGATTGTTTATTTGGACATAATTGTGTACAAATTAAAGTTCAACTTCTTCCCATAGATTTTCAATGTGGTTAAGGTCTGGGGATTGTACCGGCCACTGCAAGACCCGAACGTTATTTTCTTGAAACCACTTTTGAACGATTTGTGAACAGTTGTTTTGGATCGTTATCCTGTTGGAAAATAAAACGCAACGGCATTCCCACTCTGCATAAGGCAACATTACATTTTGCATTATATCTCTATAGACAAATCGATCCATGGTGTCATTAACGAAGTTTAGAGGGCCCACCCCATTTCATGAGAAACAACCCCATAGAAAAACGCTGTCTTTACCATGTTTAACTGTGGGTGTAACGTATTTGGGATTAAACCTTGTGTTGATTGGCCGTCTTACACGCTTCATTCCATCAGAATTAAAATTTTTATAACGCGTTTCATCGCTAAACAAAACTTTTTTCCACTCGTCTACTGTCCAATTTAAATGTCGACGTGCAAATTCAAGCCTAGCTACTCTTTTTCTTGCCAAAATAAGGGGCTTTTTAGCCGGGCGTCTACTAAATAACTTTGCGTCTACCAACCTTCTTTGAACTGTCCGTGGATTAACCATAGTTTCGGAAATTTCAGCAATGATTCTAGGTGCAGACATCCAAGGATCGTTTTAAGAAATTCTTCTAATGCGTCTGTCTATCCAAATTGTTGTTTTTCTCGGCCTTCCCGATTTCGGTAGATTCTCTAAATGTCCCCTTCGAATGTAACTTGAAATTATTTTGGATACGCCGTATCTTGGTAAAACAAGCCGTCTTGAAATTGTGGCTTGTATTGTACCTTCCAAGTGTGCATTCACTACTCTCTGCTTTAATTCTTTCAAAATTGGAATACCTCTTGCCATGATTAATACAGTACAGAAATATTAATTAAACATAAAATAAACTATGCAAAAATACTTTAACCTTTACTTTTACTAAAACCTTTCTTTTTTAGGAAAATATTATAATGTTGCTTTACTTTTGACGCATTACAATACTGTATTTGAAAGTTTACGTCAATATCAGTTCATTTGTTTTGATTGTTGGAAAAAGCTGTTCTCGCCGATAACAGAAGCCTACTTTGATATTTAAGACACGATGTATTTAAATACGATATCATGCATTTAATATTATAAAATCGAGATTTCTTTAATTTTTCGAAAGTGTTGCTCTACTTTTGTCCGATAGTGTATATCTCTTGATAAATGCGTCTAGCCGCTCTGGAATTTCCTCGGGCCATTTCATAGACATTTTGTCAAATCAGTGTTGAATTTTATAGCTTAAAACACTTTAAATAATTACGATCAAATAATTTCGTATGCACTGTTTAAAGTTATGTTGGTTATGCCAAAGTAAAATTTCTTTTAACAGTTGTTTTTCTTTCCATGGCAATCTTACTTTTTTGTTACTTTCAAAACACTGCATAAATAATAATAATTAAATAAATAAATAAATACATATTTATTTAGCACTTATCTACTGCAGACATTTACAATTCAAAAAACAAATATTATTTGCAATACACATTATTTGTACCTATCACTTTTTATCTGTATTTTGTCATATTATTATTGAATCTTTTAAATACAATAGTTTAATCTTCTTAAGAAATACCTTAAGTTTTTCATTAACTTTAGCTCATTGCGTAGAGCATTAAAAAGTCGCAGGCTGTTTCCAAATACATGTTTTTTTATTTGTATATTGTTTCGCTCAAATGAAATATCAAAATTATCTTTAGAGTGAATATCGTAAGAAAGTTTTTCAGATCTTGGGAATAAGTAATTTTTGAGATAAGTTGGCATTAAATTATTTTTTACTTTAAAAAGTATCTTTATATTTGACACTTCAATACTCTGCACTATATATTAAGCCAATCTAAAGAATTTAACATTAGTTTAATGAAGGTATACTTGTTACATCCTAAGATAATTTGCATTGCTTTGTTTTATAATAGCTGTAAACGATTTATTTTCTCTATATTACAGGCCATTAATAAAGAAAAACAATAAGCAAAGTGCGGATAGATAATTGTATTATAAATTAACAGTTTAGACTTATGACTTAAGTTTTCCTGATATCCTATTTTTTTACCAATCTTTTTACATATAAACTCGATATAAGCTGAAAAAACCAACTGAGGATCAAGAATTACCCCTAAATATTTTATTTGATTTACCATGTCAATTCTATCTTTATTAATGAGAGTATTATAACTGTTATCCACAAAAGACTTACAATGAAGCTTGCTAGTCAGAACCATATACTTTGTTTTTTCCTAATTTAACGATAATTTGTTTACGCACAGACAGTTAAATAACAGGGATAGGTCTGACTTTATATTATTTACCATTTGGTCATAGTCCTTTCCTACAGTTCCCTCGGGGATACCGATATCATTCCTAGCCGGACCCAAGATAATATCGTTCACTTTCGTCTTATGGTATCTCTCGCTAAGATAGTCTTTAAGCCACTGTATTGCGTATGACGTCACTCCGTAGCTCAAAAGCTTTTTAATTAGATCATCTCGGTTGATCGTTTGGAACGCTCGTTTGAGGTCTATGAATACACTTACTATGCCATTCCCTTTACTAATATCTTTACACCATTTGGTGCAAACATACTGCAGTGAAAACATACTCGAGTGTTTTTCCCGAAATCCGGACTGGCCCGAGAAGATGAAGCTCCGTCCCTCAAAGTATGTACGCAACTGTCTACACACAACTATTTCCAGAATTTTATCGACAACTGGCAGCAGATTTATTGGCCGAAATTCTTTAGGTTTTGTTGGGTCTTGTGTTTTAGGTATTGGTACTATTACACTTACTTTAGCATCTCTTAAGACTCGTCCAGTTGACAGTGAGGTGTTTTGAAGTGTATCAATGGATACTCCACTTGATCGAAAACATTTTTAAGAAGCTTAATGTTGCGTACATCATCAGCTGTCGACTTGTTTTTTAAATTCATAACAATTTTTTTTTAGCTGAGATAAATTTATGGAATCAAACCTGTCAAGGTTTATCCCAAGGGGGAGATCACTGTCAATGTCAAATTTTGGTGGTTGATTCGGAATGCTTTACGCTATTTCGATAATACTGTTTGCATATAAAAGTTATCTTCTAACTTGCCCATAATCTGCGGAAACTTAACGTTTTCGAAAACACTCCTTTAGTTTTCCTTACTGCCCATCAAGTCCTTTAAAGTTCGCCACATTTCTTTACAGATTCGTTTATACCTATATATATACAGTATGTCCGCGGATAAATTGAAAGATACGAAGAAAAGTCATTCTCGATAAAAAAAATTTGCTTGTCAATAGGAATTAGGATGAGAAAATTGATTCTTATTATACAGGGCCTCTCAAAAATGCAAAAATATAAAATGAAACAAGAGCAAACAGTCATTTTTTGGACTTTTAACGTGAAATGATAAATAAAAAACTTGCTCCAAATTTAGTTCTAACCCTGATTCCGAACTTACTGAAGGAAATTGGAATTTATGAAATTAAAAAAAAAGATTAAACTACATACATTACTAAACATTAATAAAAATAAATTTACAATGAACGAAACATAATACACAATAATCATAGTTCAAAAACCCCTCCCCCATATTCAACACACTTTTCCAACTGCTTCCTACTGTGATCAAAATTGGCTTGAAACTGATAATGATTCCACTGCTCGCCTAATTCTTAGTTTTAAAATTTCGACATTACTATCCATTGGCTGCGCAAAAGTAAGCTGCCTTATACGGTCTCAAAGGAAAGGATCGGCTAATGTCAGATCGGGGCTTCTTGGAGGCCATAAAACTAGCCCATCTCTTCCTATCCGTCTCACACCGAATTTTCTGTTCAGCCATTCTTTGACCTCTCCAGCGTAATGTGCAGGGCACCCATCGTGTTGAAAATACATTGCGCTACGATAATCCAGGAGCAGCTCTTCAAGATGATCGCAAAAGAATGTATCTAGTAATTGCAAATAGTTCGCTCTGTTACAAGTACCTTTGAAAAATTAAGGCCTAATGATACCGTAATATGAAATAGCACATCACACATTGACTTTTTTAAAGTGCTGACGGCTTGCGGGAATTCTTTTTTTTTTTTATATTTAGTTTTTTGGCCTTGAGCATAGCTCATTTAGCCACAGCAGGGTATATTAATATTTTTAGAATTTAAAAGATTTTAAATTTAGCAAATTGGTAATAGATAATAGATAAGATAAGTTTCCAGAGTACAATAAGAGGTATTTAGGTATATCACATAGGGATCTGTACAGGGACACTCGTTTTACGCCACTGGGGTTTTGCGGGAATTCTAAATTCAGGATTCTCTTTACTTCAATATCTGATATGTTGAGAAGCAACCCGTTGGTTAAAAATGTTGATTCATCAGAAAACATTATAAGCTTGTGAAAATTTCTATTGACGTTACAAATCTCATTTCCAACCCGTAAACAAAAATCTAACCTTTTAGCTTCATCCCCAGCCTCCAAGGTTTGGTTGAAATGAGGCTTGTAAGGGTAAAGTTTATTATCTTTTAAAACTTTTTGAATGGTAGATTCTTGTACCACCTCTAAATGCTTAGCCCTGTTTCTCAAGGAAAGCAATGGATTTTCATTTACAGATTGCAATATCAAAACTGTACAGGCATTTTCCTCATTATATTGCTTCTTCTCTTTTTTAATGTCAATAACTGATCCTGTTCTTTAAAGTTTTTTTACCAGTTTGTGTACACCAACTTTCGAAACGTGCACGCCAGGAAAATTGCGTTGGAATTCCTCCACTACGTAGCGATAAGAAGACTGACCATTTCCATAGCATTGCACTATAAAAACTCTTTGTTCTGCAGTTAGCATTTTCGAGAATATTTATTTTGACACTGACACTAACAGCTACAACAACAGGTAATAATGTACAGGTTCAAAAGTCCTAATATGAAAGTAGTAAAATGTGGACTTGCAAAAATGTTTAATTTCATAAATTCCAATTTCCTTCAGTAAATTCGGAATCAGGGTTAGAACTAAATTTGGAGCAAGTTTTTTATTTGTCATTTCACGTTAAAAGTCCAAAAAATGACTGTTTGCTCTTGTTTGATTTTATGTTTTTGCATTTTTGAGACGCCCTGTATAATAAGAATCAATTTTCTCATCGTAATTCCTATTTTTTTCGACAAGCAAATTTTCTTTATCAAGAATGACTTTTTTTCGTATCTTTCAATTTTTGGTCCATTTGTCCTCTTGTTAACCGCATCCGCGGACATACTGTATATATTTTTTACATGAAATGCATTTTTTCACTTCTAATGACTCCAACCGCATTGTTACGTTTATTTTTGTAGTCTCTCCAATCAATATCAGATTTTGTTAATTTAAATTTTTTATATGCATTGCTTTCATTTCGTGCCATTTTAATTTTGTTAGTCATCCAAGGGGTTATGCACATGCTTATGTTTTTGACCGGTGCTACACTATCAACTGCAGTTGCAACAATGTTATTTAAAAAACATGCATACAATTTATCTACATTTGTTCTGGTATAGCTCCAATTTTTTTTCTATTAGTTTAATTTTAACTTGGTTCACGTTTTCCTTGTTAAGATTCCCAATTTTTTATTTTCAAGTTTTTTTGGACAGTTTTCTTCTTTAAGGAAAGATCTAATGGTCCTGTGATCTGAAATTAGTGAAAAATCTCCTGATGCCTCTTTTAAATTATATTCATTTGTAAATATGAGATCTGTTAGTGAAGTACTATCAATGGTTACACGCGTATCACTCTGAACTATCTGTCTGAAACCAGCATCGTTACTTATCGCTTCCAATCTCCTTTTATTAGCACTTTTGGAATGCCACTTTATATTAAAATATCCGGTAAAAACAGTTACCCGAAGTAACAGTAGGATTGTTGATTACATCTTCCAAAAATTTCAAAAATACGTCTGCAGCACTATTTGGCGATCGATATAAGGCCCCCACAACAATATCTTGATGGATTAGCTTTATTTTTACCAGTGTAGCCCAATAAATAACAGCAGTAATAAATAACGTTATTTGTTTTATCAGAAACAGTTAATCCGAGGGTAAGACTTCGAAAGATGAATTTCCTTTAATTTTAATTGCTTAATCTATGTTAATTAATTAATGACTATTTATAGACCACCTGGAGGTAATGTTTCGGATTTTTTGGAGAGACTGGAGACGCTCCTCTCAAGTATACCGATAGGCTCCAAAACTGTTCTGACTGCGATATTGATTACCCTTCTATTGTCTTTCGATTTGTCGGTTCTTGTTGGTTCTCCGACTCGGGTGACCTCGTGCTCAGAGACTCTTATTGACTATTTCTGCATTAACTTTCTTGAAAAGGCTCTCAGCGACTGTTCTGTTTTATCCTCAGGACTGTCGGACCACAATGCAATTAATGTAAGGATCAATGTTGTGAAAAAAAGGAGGCGGAGATAGTTTAGGTTTGGCAGAATTTATGGTTCCTCAAACTTTAAAAGGTTTAAAACACATTGCGACAGAGCGGATTGGCAATTAGTGGGAAGCTCAGTTGAACCTTTGCAATGCTTCAATGACCTGGTCATGAAATGTTTTACTAAATCTTTTCCTAAACAGATCCCTTCACTATATAAGAAAGTTTACAACAAACCCTAATTTTCATTCTTATTTTAATAGATATAGAAAAATTTACAGACGGGTGATTAGTTTTGCTAAACAAAAATACTATCAGCGAAGGGTGGAATAAGCCCATAGTAAGGCAAAGGAAAGCTGGGATATCGTGAATGATCTTAGGGGTATAACCAAAACAAACAATCCTGTAATCACAACTACAAATGATAACCTAAATGATTATTATTGTTCGATAGCAGACCGACTAACGGAGCATTTGCCATCTTCAGAGAATCCACTTTCTTATATGAGTGCTGCTTCAGTTCCGGATTCTTTCTACTTGCGTGCCACAGATATTTTTGAAATGAAGTCTACCTTGAGGTTGATTAAGAATAAAAAATCGTCTGGTTATGATGAGGTATCTATAGGAGTCTTGGAGAACTTGCCGGAGCGGGCACCGCGGGTTTTGGTAGATGCAATCAATGACTCTTTTGACAGGGGTTCATTCCCTTCGTGTTTGAAGATGGCGATGGTGATCCCTTTATATAAGGGGGGAGCTACTGATGATCCCGGCAGCACTCGTCCAGTATCAATTCTACCGTCGTTGGCGAAGCTTATTGAGAGGCTTGTTAAGACTCGAATGCAGGATTACATTAAAAAATATACTCAGCCAGTGTCAGTATGGCTTCCGGGAATCGTTGGGTACTGGTGATGCTGTCTTCAATTTCCTGCAGAGTCTGTTTCTGGGCCTGAACGACGGAGAGGTGGCAGCGGCAGTGTTCTGTGATTTCTCCAAGGCTTTTGATTGTTTGAATCACAGGATACTGCTAGACAAGTTGAAATATTATGGATTTAGGGGAGTCACCTTAAAATGGTTTAAATCCTATCTATCTGATAGAAAACAATTTGTCAAATGTAATGGCGGTATTTCCCAGACAGTTTCCATTAATAGTGGAGTTCCTCAGGGTTCCGTTCTGGGACCCATGTTTTTTCTAATTTATATTAATGATCTGGGACATCTTAACATCCAGGGCCGGTTTACTATATTTGCGGACGATACAACAATTCTCTGGACCGGTAATGACCCCGACGGTCTGGTGAATGTTGTGTCGCGGTATATGGCTGTGGTTACAAAATGGTGTGGTAGTAACCTTTTGCACCTCAATTTTAACAAAACACATATATTAAGTTTTAAATTTGACTGTGAAAATATTAGAATAAATAATCGTGATAATATTAAAATAAACGACTGTGATATTCAAAGTAGGCAAAATGCGAAATTCCTGGGTGTTGTGATAGACAATAGGCTTAGGTTTCGTGAGCATGTTCGAGCTTTAAATCAGAGGATTGCCCGGGGCTGTTTTGCCGTTAGGGTTGTGTCAAGTGAGTTGGGATTATCTATGGCTAGGTCGACTTATTTCGCATTGATTGAGAGTCACCTAAGACATGGCATCTCGTTTTGGGGTTTTTGTAGCCGATACCTCTTTGGCAACTCTTTTATAATTCAGAAAAGAGCAGTTCGGTATATTTCCAGGGTTGGTTCGAGGGAACACTGCAGGCCTTTATTGATAGGACTCAAAGTTCTTACATTGCCATGCTTATTTATTTTGGAGACGGTTTGCTTTGTATTTAAAAGGTATAGGCATACTTTGTTGAACCCCTTGGATAGAAGATATCCCACAAGGCAGGTAGATAACCTTCCACTACCTATACCAAAGAGTACTTTGACTAAGAACTCAATAGTCTATGAGAGCATGCAAATGTACAATCATCTACCTGCAAATGTCAAAAAAATAAGTACGTTCGTATCGTTCAGTCTCCACTATCTTGGTGGATAGGGCATTTTATTCTCTTGAGGAATACTATGGTGAGAGATTTTAGTGTGATTTGGTTTGGGGTTGCATTTTTGTTATCGTTGGAATATTCTGATTTACTTTACTGTCTTCTTGCGATGTGTGATGCTTTCCTTTTTCTTTTCTTTTATGATGATTCTTTACCTTTTTTAAGTTTTCAGAACTAAATTTTAAAATATATTACAGCCTCACTATGTATTTATTCGTATGTTATATTTTTTTTACTTGTTGTATTTACCCGTATTCTTTAAATTTTTTGTAATTTTATATTTATTTCAACGTGTTATCAAGTTAAATTAGATTTTGTCTTGTAATGAATATTTAAATTTTTAGACTATAGAAATAGTTTGTAACACGCTGTGTAGGCACTTTACTTTAAACTTAATTTTAAGTTAGCTTTGTCAAAAAATAGTCTTTTATTTATGGCAATAAAGCATTTTTAATTGATTGATTGATTGATTGATAATCATAAATAAAAATCACTTTATTTCATGTCCATGGAGAATAATAAGTTAAGCTTGCCTGGTGGTACCCTATACCCATGCAAAATTGTAGCGTGCTTGCTGTTACTTCCCATAAAAGCATTGTTAATAGTACAGTTTTCCAGGTATGTCCGATTTATTTTACTGTTGCCTAGTAAACAAACAAAAAATAATTTTTGTATCCTTGTTCGGAATAGCAGCAATGATAAGGTCTCGTAAATAATTTTTTGGAGAGAAACTGTATGTCTGGCAAAAATTTTACAAGAGACAAAAAAGTTTCAAAATGAAGTCAGCTAGTGTTAGAGAAATAATTGAAGTCATTTGTGCAGGGCGTAACAAAAATACAGAGTGTATTTACGAATTACGCCCCACTTTTAAATTTGCAGACATTAAAAAAAGATCGCGTTTACGTCAAAACACACCAAAAATAGTAGTAATTCTTAGTCCCAGAATGAGTGAATATCGATAAAGGCGTTTAGAAATTATTCCAAAAAAAACGATATTAATTTGAGAACTTTAGCGCCCTGTAAGCGGCAAAATGAAGCAATTTTGCATATAGGTAAGTTTGCCTAGATCGCCTTATTTTTGGTTAAGCGTTGTACAGTCAATTCAAGGACACCCTGAATATTTCAAGATAAAGTATCAATGCTAAGTTTTTAACTGGTTACTATAAACTAGTCAGTTTTACTTTTGTCATTTCAGTTCGGTACCTACTTATGTCTGTATTTGTAAATTACATATTATTATATTGTTCCTACTACCCAGTAATTGTCCCATAGTAGGTAAACATTAAAAGTTCTATCAAATTCATTTTAAGCTATATATCTATATTTTGTACAACCACCACTTTTACCATATTTTAGGTAGGTATATTATGTTGTCAAAGAAAATAAACTAAACGTATAATAATATTTTTAGTATAAAATAGGCTCAAATAGGCCGTTCAGAACATATATTTCGCTTTAATTCTCTGTGGCTAGTTTCAAAGTTTGAATTTAGATAGAATGTCTCTTGATGTGGTAAGATATTCGTTTTTAATCATTTCTACATAGTATAATAGGGTCCTGCAATAGTGCGTCAGCGTCAGGCTTCCATATAGCTGTTATAGGAATTGGGTGAAGAATTTCATTCATATGCTGACTTATACTGTGTTGTAGGGCGTATTTAAGGTATTTAGCTTAGTATTAGTATGCTTTATAATTATTAACTAAAATTTTATTTAATTTACTTTGGTACCTACTCACAATAAATTATGAATAGGTAACTGAAAAACGTTTTGTAGCCCTGAAAAAAAATTAAAATAATAATCTAAAACCTTTTCTTTAACCACTGTATTTTATAAGATTTATGGCAAGGGATCAAGGGATACTAGAAATCAAATATTATTCATTAATATTTGTACCGGGTTGTAAATTTTTTTACATAATATTATTCTAATTTTCCTATGTTAAATGTACAATTTTTGAATTTTCCTGTTAAAGAAGCTGGACCAACTATAAAATGTTGCGACTCGATTGCTGAGTTTCTCGATGTGCATGAGAATTCCTGCTCCATTTTAACATTAATTAACATATTTTCTTTTTCGGTAACAGAGCTGGCTATCATTTTTGCTATTCGATTTTTCGACGTGATTTTTTCCTCTATATAACCTTACCCTACACTAGTACTCTTCCACTTTCCGTGTAGCTTAAGGGTTGCAAGGGAAGCACCACCCTCGATAAGAAGTGTGGACGAGGTCCGACGTAGGCAATGTCCTGTATGTTCCTTGGCGTTTTCTAAAGCGCATTTTTGGTAAAAGTTAAAACTTGTTCACCTTCCAAAACTTTTGACTTTTTAGGAAGATATCCCTTTGATCTAACTTTTAAAAATGCTATTAATTGACAATATCTTGAAATATTAATATTTTCCTTTACTATAAGTTCAGACTTCACCTGGGAATATTTTGTCCAAAGACTATTTGTGGTATATTTTTCCGACTAAAATAAAGTAAAAATAATTAAAAATTGTTATTACCAATGAGCAAAAGGCTTACATACCCATTCCTGAAAGTAAGCCATCCTTACTGTTTCAGTAATCACTGTAATTTGATTTTTTACTTTCCATAGAAAATTTTTATACTCTTTGTCGTACAGAGCTTTAGACTTTGCCGGTAAGAAGTTTTTCTTAGCTTTTTCAGCATTTTCTAAAATATTTTGTGGAATTTCCATATTTTCATTTACAAAACGTAACATACGCTTAAAATAAACAACCCTTAGCAACCGTCAAACTTATTCTATGACAACCGATCAAAGCTCACTAAATACTAAAAATTGTAAATTTAAGGTAAACTGCAATGCAAAATTTAAAAATCTCGTATTTTAGATATTTAAAACCTAAGCATCCCGAATCGGTCCTAAATTAGAGTCACCCTAATTTGCATACAATAGAAAGACGAGTTTGGTGGATAAAAGTAAGGTGACAGTTGAGTTACTACAGGTAGTTTATTGAATAATAAGTATAATGATAATTATACTTGATTATAATTATAGAGAAGTCAGATAAGGCAGATAATTGAGATATTAATTATTCTAATATTAAGTAAATAAAAACTTATATAGAAGTAAGAATAATATAAAAATAGATGAACTGGAATAAATATTAATATTTGTTTCGAGTAGTCCAATAAACTATCGTCATTGGGGTCCAGAGAAATGATAAGGGTCTCTACAGTGATTTATAGCATGTTATCAGTTTCCCACATTCTTTCTTCTATTTCAATCACATGTTCGACGCACTTACTCCATTTTTCACAATCCACTGTCTTTATTCCCTTCTGCAAGAGGTTTCCAACGTCTTTCATTTTAAAAGTGGTGTTATGCATTGCTACAAAGCCTTTTACTTGCGCCCACACCAACTTTATGGGGTGTAATGCACAGTGATATGGCGAAAGGCGAAGTACCGTTATATTTCGTCTTGAAATGATTTCGTCGACAACAAATTTCGTACAAAGAGGTTTATTCAACTTTATAATCTCCAGTAGCTCCTTTTTCAGCATATCTTTATGAAATGGCTTCTTATTTTCAGTATTTTCTTGAGTGTTAGCTGGCATTATTCATGACTATAACAGACCCAGGAGGAATAAGATCTAGCATTTGTTGGAAGTATTCTTCAAAGGCATCAGCGTTCATGTCTTCATGATATAGTCTCCAGTCCGTTTTTATTTAAATGCTAGTAAGCCGCCATTGATAAATCTATTTTTGCTACCTTATTAATCTTTTACTTTTTCCCGCGGGTGCTTTTATTCCAGTGGACCATCCTTCCATGAAATTTTGCCTCGCGCTTTTCATATGTTTATCCTGCCATATTTTACCAACGGCATATTCTTCATTTAAGCCAGTTTCGTCCATACAATAGATATTCCTGTTTTCCCGTCGAAACTGTCTAACTGCCCTCAAATATCGTCGTCGCCAGAAGATGATTTCGTCTTTCTCTATTAAAAGTGATTTTCTGTTTTAAATTTTTTCATAACAAACATTCATTTCCTTCAAAGTTTTCCATAGTTTCTTCTTACCCATGGGTGGAATGAAATCATCCTATTTCATACATTATTTCCTCCAAGGTGCATGGGTATTTCGTTTTTTAAGTAAAACGAGTGTATGATTCTTCTGATGGCAGTCTTTTCATCTTTATTTATTACAGTTTCTTTTCTTCCTGTACTTTTCTTTGGTGACCTGTCGGGGACCGCATATATCCTCGTGGCGTATCATTTTTTTCGTTAAAAATGTCAAAACACATCTTAGCGCGGAGGCCACTGGTTAGAGCAAATCTTCTTTTAATTAATTAAATGTGTTTTTATCAGGGTTGAGATGATTAAAATCAATTGATTAAAATCACGATTAAAATCATGATTTTAATCAGTACCTATAATTTAAAAAAAAATCATGATTAATTTAAAAAAGAGTTTTAAAATTTTAACCCTTAAAATGTATTTGTTCATACAAAAAATAAAACCCAGACGCATTTTTATGTGGTGGTATTTATTATTTTATTATAATAATCGAAGAGAACAGCTGGTTATTACAAAAATGAAACTTTAAAAAAATTAAAAAATTAAAACTAAAAAAACCTTTTTAATACAAAAAAATACTTAATTTAAACAAGAAAAAAAATAAAAAAACCTAAGTGTTATAATGCTTAAATAGATATACTAGTTTAGCTGTTTTGTCACTGCCAAGTCTGTTTTTTATATCTGAATGTACGAATCCATAAGTAGAAAACATCCTTTCGATATCAGCAGACGATGCACAGGCACACAAAACAGAAATTACTATAGGGAGCACTTGCTTAATTTCTGAAACATCTTCTTGAGATCTCCACCACTGTACTGCTGTTACATTTTTGATTATTTCCTCTGAAAACAGAGTTTTGTGAAAAGGGTCCGACTCATCTTTCAACTTAATTAGTAATGGTAATAATCCTGTGTCTGCAAAATGTTTGGAAACAATGTGTAGAGCATCTCTCTTTTCTTCAGCTAGTAATGGAAAAGTGTAAGGGGTTAGAGCTTGAACATATGTGTTCTTAAATAATTGATATTGACGCAAGCTTCTTTCTTCTTCAAATTCAAAACTGTCAAAAATAGCCAGTAACTTTTTCCATATGTGAACTGTTTGACATAAAAATGCACCTTTTTGTTGCATTGCATCCAGTGCTATAGAAATTGGTTTTAGCAACTGTAGAAAATCTTCAGCCATCCTTTTAATACAGATATCTGAAACTTTTTTAAAAATCACTGGATCAGTTTGATCTTTATGCTCTTCACATATTAATAACAATTTTGGCCACTCATTTACATAGATCTCAAGACAATGTGAAAGTGTATTCCATCGAAAATCCTGAGGTAAGACCAATTTCTTGCCCCCATTTTCTTTATACCAAGCATTTGGCAAATGGGTATTTCTGAAGTATTTCACAATATGTACTATATGTTCTTTTATCTGTGATGCTTCTAAATCTTTGGAGAGCAAACTAAGTAAGTGTGCCGAACAACCATATGTAATTATAGGGTAATTGGACGACTCGGTAATTTTTTTCTTCATACTGACCATGTTGCTCGCATTATCTGTAACAATACTGGTAACTTTACAGTTATATTCATTTTTGCACTTATTTATTGACTTAATAGCCAATTCGGCAAAATAGTCAGCTGTATGGGGATGACCAGATGTATCTATGCTTTCTAAAAGAACACTGTTTCCATCCTCTGCAGTCAAAACGACACAGATTATCGGCTCATTATGTATATTGGACCATCCATCTAAGGACATGCAAACAGATTGTCCAAATAACTTGTTAAAACAATTAGATTTTTCTTCTTCAAATATTTCATTCAAGAGCGTTGATGATAACTGAAATCTAGATGGTGGAAGGTAACCAGGTCTTAGCATTTCTATGGCCTTTCGAACCTCTTTATTTTCTATAGCTCTAAAACTGCAATTTGTTGCGTAAACGGCTTTGGCTATTTGTCTGTCCAATTATTTTTTCTTATCTTGTCCAGTTCGCACAACAAAAGAATCCAAATGACCGCTACTTCCACTATTTTCACGTCCACCTACACTTTCCTTTTCACAGTTATCGCTTTTCTGTTTCTTTGCCAACTGGATAATTTCACTCTGGCTAGTTCCAGGCTGTGACTGACAATCACCATGCAGAGTTTCAAAACCACTGCTGATATCACTAGTTTCACTTTTGCAGGTTTCCCAATGACTTTTTAGTCTGTCCACTAGACCTTGCAATTCTTTACCACACTTTTTACGTACTGCTCTATAACCTAGTTTGCCCACCACTTTCTTTTTTATAAAATGCTGCCAACACTAAATTCCTTGCTGCCCCGGCTTGTCATGAGTTCAAATGTTTTGATAGATTAGCCCCTAAAGCAAAAATATTACTGATATGAACTAAAATAAGTGCGTATCGTTTATATAGCCGGGCGTTTTCTACCAGTTATTACAAGTTTCGACAAAGGCGCAAACTTGCAAAAACTTCCTCGAACGAAATTTGCATGTTAAAACTTCTCCAGTTTTGCTTCGTATCTGTACTATTCCTGCCTAAAAACATTTGTTTACTTAACAAAACAAAATATAAGCAGTTAGAAATATTTAAAAATAATAATATTTGTAAAAGCTGGTAAATTTTTTTAAAAAATCAAAAAAATCATGATTTTTATCAACCCTGGTTTTTATGTCTAGTTAGTACCTACTAAAATTCAAAATGGCATCTAAAGCGGTTTCAAGAATATTACGGAAAATACGGCTTTTCAATAAAATTTTTATTTTTTTTACAATGCCCTGCGTCTCAAAATTAAAGCGCCTGCGGGCTTATATTGATATAAACTTTTTGTCTTACAATCATTCAAGGATAAAGACCCTTAAGGATCAGCGTTCAATTTTGAAACACCCTGTATATTATTTTACTGTTGGATGTAATATTTCAAAATAAATAATTTCTGTAATAATAATTTACTTAAAATTCTAAACCGTTTTCAAAATATTTTCGAAAAACCATAAATATTGTTATAATACATAATAAAATTTTATAAATAAAACGGCGACTATGAAAAAACAAGAATGTTTTTAAATTAAGCACATTTTGACATTTTACTTGTCCAAAATAAGTGAAGGTGGATTTATGCAAACTAATTAGAAAAAATGAAACAAAATTAACGATTAACATATAAACGTACCTGTATTGCTGACATTTTTGTTCAAATCGTCTAACCATTAAAGAAAATTACGACAAATTAGGAAAATTAAGTTCTAAGTTATTATTGGATTTTACAAAGGGCTCGTTAATATGAATTTTGTATCGAGTGAGTGTAAGAATATTGTTCTTATTTCTGTAGATAATCTAACTAAATATTAATAAAATAAAATTAGAAATGTCGTCCCAGATATTTTTTTTCCGATTATTCCTTTTTAATATATTTTTCCTTTTAAATACTCGCTAACTAGAAATTAACTACCATGAAAAAAATTGGAGTTTTTCAAACCTATTAAATTAATTCTATACGGCATTTAAATGCTGCAAAATGGCGACAAAATGGTGAATTTCGGCTTCAAATTCAGATCTTTCTTACAGATTTTTTTAGAATTTTGATTTCTATTTAAGTACTTACTAATAGTTATTGTGACAAACTTGACACTCGTTCCTGGTTAATTGTATTACTGGAATAAGATTTAACGCGCTTTAGACATGAAAATCCTCTCTCATTTGACACTGATGTGGATGTCAATAGTGTCAAGTCGAATAGGTAAATGAGGTATTTGCTCCTTGAAAATGTCATGTTTTTAGAGAGCATGAAACAGTCCGTACTACGGATTTTGTTTCTTTCCTTTCTAATTTGAAAATAAAATGCTTGGTCAACAAAACCGTTTCAGAACACAGGATCTTATTCTTATCAGTCTCTCGAAAACCCCAGTTTAATTCGATAAATTGGTGATTTATAACGCTGGACAATAATTAACGTTTGAGGAAGAATTGTTGGAGAACATGTAGTGAGCCCACATTATTTTAATGGTCACCTTAACGATTTGTATTATTATTTATAACACCTAAACATCCATATGTGGTACAACAGAATGTAGCTCTAGCTCATTTGTCGCAACAAGTTGGATCCCTGCATGTTAAATACCGGTTGTTGGATTGGAAAAGAGGACCAGTTTTTTACAATGCTAGCTCGCCTGCCCTAACAATAATTGATAAAAGACTTCGTTTTTCATTTGTATGTATCCTCCAACAAGGAATGAAAACATGAGACAGAATTATCAACGCGTTTGCCACAATTACATCTGCAATCCTCATAAATGTGGGGAAGGGTCTTTCGACATATCTTTTAAAATAGCTTTGCTTACTAATGTTAATTTAAATCGTAGGGTTCTAAAAGTTAAAAAAATTATCAGTCATGACCCCCATGATCCACTCATCCCCCTGAATCCGCGCCTGGTTCGGTATATTATTTTTATTTCTTTAGATAACATAAACTACCAAAAAATAAAGATAAACATATGTGATTCCTCAAAAAATTGTTTTTTCAAATTTTAAAATTTTTTGTTTTTGGTTTTTTTTTAAGTGTATTTTCCCTTCAACTACTCACTAACTAAAAATTAACTACCCTAAAAAAAAATTGGAGTTTTTCAAACTTGTTAAATTTATTCTATACCGCGAGTTTTAGATGTTGCAAGATCGCGAAAAAATGGTGAAAAACGGCATAGAATTCAGATGTTCTTTTCAGATTTCTTTAGAATGTTGCTTTCTATTACTTACCAATAATTATTGTAACAAACCTGACAGTCATTCCTGGTTAATTGTATTACGAAAACAAGTTTTAACGCGCTTTAGAGACAAAAATTATCGCTTATTTGACACAGATGTGGGTGACAATCGAGTCTAGTCGAATAGGTAAATGTTTTGTTTACGAAATAAAATATATCAAGTTTTAGGTATACAGGGTGGGCCAACAAGGGCGCGTCGTTCACTAGATGCTAAACTGTTGAACTTATGAGAAAATTTTCTTAATAAAACTTATAACGTTTCGCCTCTGCTATAACCTAAAATTATTTACAAGTATACAGGGTGTCTCAAAAAAGAGTAATACCAAAAACTATATTTTTGTTAAATGGAATACCTACATCTTAGAATATTTTTGAATTTTACATGAAATAGCGATTATTTTCTAATAAGTGCATTATAAGTCTAAACCTAATAATTTTCGAGATATCGACTTTTGAAAAATGAAATTTTTGAACTTTGACAGCTTCTAGCTCTCTAACGGCGTCTTAGAGTAAAATGGCTTACATGTCCCTATCTTAGTTTCTTATTCTCTTCCTAAAAGTGTCAACTTCCGGTTAAACCGGATGTAACTCAAAGGCCGGAAATACAGTACTTCCGGTTTAACCGGAAGTTGATGTTTTTGGGAAGATAATAAAAAGTAAGATAGGGACATGTAAGCCGTTTTACTCAAAGACGTACCGTTAGAAGCCTAGAAGCTGTCAAAGTTCAAAACTGTCATTTTTTAAAAGTCGATATCTCGGAAATTATTAGGTTTAGACTTATTATGCACTTACTAAAAAATAATGGCTATTTCATGTAAAATTCAAAAATATTCTAAGATGTAGGGTATTTCATTTAACAAAATATAGTTTTTGGTATTACTCTTTTTTGAGACACCCTGTGTTCTTAAAAATAATTTTAGGTTATAGCAGAGGCGAAACGTTATAAGTTTTATTGAGAAAATTTTCCCACAAGTTCAACGGTTTAGCAACTATTGACCGACGCGCCCTTGTTGGCCAACCCTGTATGCTCCTTGAAAATATAATACTTTTGAAGTGTCCGAAACAGTTTGCACTACGCATTTTGATTTTTTCCTATTTACTTTGAAAATAAAACGCTTGGCCATCAAAACAGTTTAACTTTGGTTTGACCACAGCTACATAGATCTGTTGTTTCACTCCCAACATTACTATGAACATACAACTTTATTATGAACAGCGGCATTTATGGTTTTTGGTAAATATTGTGGAAGCGGTTCAGAATATTAAACAAATTGCAAATACAAAAATTATTTGTTTTGAAATTCTATTTAAAACTGTCACTTAATAAAACTTATTATATAAATTAGCAAAAAATACCCATTAAAAAAAATAAAATTTTATGTTAAAGTCTGTGCGTTTTAAGAAGTCCGCTAAGCCATAAAACCTCTTGAGCATTATGTCGGTGGCTCTCAAACAATAAATTATATTGAAGGTAATTTTGGATGTTGATGAATTACATTTTCTAAATAAAATAATTTAAAGTAAATAAAAAATTAGTTTAGGTAAAGAAAAATAATAATTTTTTAGCTTTTGTAGTATTCAGACAAATTAGTTTTACGAATTCTTTTTTATAAAGTTTTGGTTCTAAAAAGAACCGATTTTGTAGTCTTGCGACAGAACGTACCTACTTATAGATAGGTACTACTAAAAGTAGTCTTCCTCTGCATTTGAAATTTCACCCATGCTTTCAGACTCATCAGAATCAACATCATCGTCATCATCATCATCATTCGTAATAATTAACGGTCTTACTTCGTCTATAACCTGTTCTGTCTCATAAGATTCAAAAATAATTTTTTCTGTGTGTTCAATGCATTTCCGCCATTCTTCTTTGCCCGCTTGGCTAAGCGCCTCCTCCCATAACTTTATAACGCTAGGCTTACCGATATTTTTACAGGCATGTTTGTCATAATAGTTCTTGCTAATACCCCATACCAATTCAATTGCGTTGTAATGACAATGGTAGGGCGGCAATCTCAAAACTTGATGTCCATATTTGAGGGCTAATTCGTCAACAACATACTTTTCATACTTTTTTTTTAAATGACTGCTCTTTACACTTGCTTAAAAGTTCACTTTTTAAATATAAATTTTCATGGTTTATGTTTTTCTTTGACAACCACTCTTTTATTTCTTCCTTTTTCCAGCTGCTTGTAGGGAATTTCTCTTCGAGTCTTGTATGGTAAGAGGCATTGTCTAAAACAATTAAGGAAGGTTTTTCTAAACTTTTTAAAAGTTTTTCCTCGAACCAATGCTCAAAAATTTCAGCATCCATATTGCCATGATAATCATCAGTTTTTTTTGTTGATGAAAATATCAAACTGGCATTTAAAACAAAACCTGAATAAAGAGTCGGTCCATAGTTCCCAAAGAGACCTGATATAAATTAGGAGTTAAAAAACCCAAAGTCTTGGTCTCAAATTTAAAAATTTGAGACCAAGACTTTGGGTTTTTTAACTCCTAAAACAAAACCTTCTTCATTACCAGCATGTAATATAATATACCTTTTTCCATTACTTGCACGGGTACTTGAATAACAATGCTTTGAGTCATCCTGCCAAGACGTTTTTGTTGAAGTTCCGTTTGCAAATACCCATGTTTCGTCAAGAAAAACAACTTGTCTTGACAATTCCGATTTTTTGTTGTTTAAATAATCCCTTAAAAATTGCCATCTTTTCGAAACAACATTGGGCAGCTCGCAAAGCAGTTTTCTGTTGTTCGTTTTTTTATATTTGAAACCCATATGTTTTAAGATGATGGACAAACTGTTAGTTCCAATATCGCAAAGTTTTTTCTGCATTATCTTTTCAAGAATAGCTTTGAGGGTAACATATTCCTTGGCTTTATACATATCATAAACAATATTCCTAATAGAGAGTTTTATCCCTTGGGATAAATCCAAGGTTTTTGAATGGAGTCGAACCCTTTTATATGGTCTGTCCAAATCCTCTTCACTCTTTTTTCGAAGTCTTCTTAAGGTCTTCTCTGAAATGCCGCAAGCATCAGACGTTCGTTTTTGCACTGCCAAAACAGACTCTAACGGGCCCGAGTTATCTTTTTCTAAAGTAAAATAACGCTCCACTTGTAATACCAAACGGCGTTCACCTGGAGATAAATGCCTTTTAGGCGATGTGCCACCTTGCTGAACATTTTCCATAACTTTGCTTAATAACTGATTTTAATTCACACACAATGAGAAACAAACTAAAAGTGAAAAGCACAACTACCTATTTAAAATTAAGTAGAACATACCATCCCGCACTTCAGCAAATTTTAATTATTTCTTGGAAAATAGTAATTATTATGAAAATTTAATTATAATAATCCCCAAAATAATGTCAACTAACCTGACAAAATCTTTAACATATTTAACCATCCCGCACTTGAGCAAATTTTAATTGGTTCTTGGAAAATAGCGATTATTATATAGATTTAACTATAATAATAGCAAAATAATTTAATTATCTATTTAATTATTATTTATGCTCAACGCGTAATTCTAAGATAATTTTGTTTTGAAACCTCTGATTTCACCCAGTAATGGAATACAGTAAACCAGTGGGATGTTCGGTGTGATCAAGTATAGCGAAGATGCGAAGATATTGTAACTTAACCGACTTACTGTTTTAAAAGCGGTGGATCCCTTGGTGATTTAATCCGATATCGGACTTCTTAAAACGCACAGACTAGGTACTAAACTTTCTGTGTACGTGGAAACATTTAGCTGAAATACACCTTATAATAGAGCATAATTCAGCATATGAATCAAATTCATAACTTAATTCTTATAGAATCTAGAAAAGACTGATGCACTGTTGCAGAACCTTGTGTAGTTATTAGTGAGTATACCTCAATGTCAATATTATTGTTACTGATCAAACCGGGATCTCTAAACCCTAATGTTTATAACCGATAAACATACTATACATTATTTATTGATACACCCTTTAATGATTGTATTGTATTGTATTTGAATATTGTGGGAGCACTGCGACCTAAGGGATATATTGTGCTCTATTTGCTGCTAAGTCCGTGGGAGAGTCTCAGCGACTAGCAGCTCCTCCAGTCCTATTTCCCTTAGGAACTTTGGGATTTGGTTTGGTTTCAGTAACTCCTCCTCTGCTATTTGGTGTGCTCTAAGGTATCGTGCCCCTGCATTCTCCAGTGCGGTGTATTTTGAGGGAATGTCCTTTTGTCCTCTTCCTCACAGAATCTGCATTCTTCTTCATCTGCTTATCCGAGTTTCTTCAAGTGTCTCTTCAGCCGACAGTGCCCTGTCGTAATTCCCGTTAGCACTCGGAGTTTGTTTTTGCCTATAGGTTGATACAGTCATCAGACCTTTTCTGGTTATAGTTTCCCACAAGTAATTTTGACTGTCTCTTGCCCTATAGTGCTTACTTTCCTTTTTGATTCTTGCAGTATTGTGCTGTTGGTATTGAAATTAATTACGAATGAGCTGAGCTCATTGATGGCTGCTTGGCTATCAGCAGTGTGGTAATTTTTTTATCTGTATTGAATTAAGCAAATATTTGTATAGCAAAAGTTTCGACTTGGAAGATGCTACCCAGACTCTTATAGAAATGGGTTCTAGGTCCAGTTTCCTTAGATTCCACTTCCATTAGATGGTCTAGAGCCATCTGTATACCATTTAATGGTTTGTGTTGAGCCTAGGAATGGTATAACTATAACTGTCCCACTCATCTCTACGATTTAGCTTCATGGTAAATTATTTCATAAAGTTGTACTTTCTTGGCATCGCATCATGGTCATTTCCGAGAAGGGGAAAACTTCGTCTGATGCTTTCGTCGTTGACCAGTCTCTGCGTGGTCTTTTTCAGCACATATTTCATTAATATGTGTAGAGGTGTAAGGCTTAGGACTACTTCTATAGCGGCCACTGCACTGATTTTGCCCTATTGCTGTGTACATCAAATGCAAGATTTTTGGGTTGCATCCCCAGTGTTGTCCTGCAAAGTTTCTGCCCACCATTAGGGCGTTTGTGGCCTTACTGCATACTTCTTTTTCATGCTTATTCCAGGTAAGTTTATTATCTAGGGTGAGCCCTAAATTTAACATCTGGCTTTCATTCAATAACACTTCCCTTTATCTTGATGTCTTTGAGGATTAGGTTTCTTAGTGGGGTTAATACGAAGTCCCACTGATTGATACCACCTTTTAGTGTAGTTAAGTCCACTTTAAATAATTTCGCAAAGGATATTCTCGAACTCGCCCCTCGCAATTGTGGCTATGTCGTGGGCATATCCTTGGCAGGATATACCGAGGTCAGTCAAGCCGCGTAGAAGCGCAGAAGCGGTATGCATGCTAATTGAGGTGTAACGGCAACTGCTTTAGGATCTCCATTCTAATGTAGTTATTGAAGGTCTTTTTCATTGTTTTAAGCAAAAATGAGGTAAGGCTGATTGGTCGGAGAGATTTAGGATGAATAATATCTCGTTTCCGTACTTTTGGAATGAAGGTTACCCTAGCCCTTCTAGTAGGTATGGTACTGCCTCGTTGAAGCAGCGCTGAGAAGATTCCATCGACCCCAGGAGATTTAAACGGTTGAAACATGTTTATTGCCACTGCATATGTGTCTTGTCATCGCTGTGGTAGCTCTTTTGTGTGTGTCGGAGGTATTCTCTGCTGGAACCCATTTGTTTCCAGGAAAGTAAGTATCTAGTACAAGCAAAGCTCTGTCCTCTTCACTTTCCGTGAAGCTACCAGCAGACATTTTATGACGTCTGTTAGATACGTGAAATTTGGTTAAATCGGCTTGCATCTGGTAATTTATGTCTTTCTTGTGTTAATTAAATCAAAATCAAAATATCTATTGTCAGATTGGCATACTAAGAACATGGTAAGGTCGCGAACGAAGCCCATAGTTTCTGCTGTATGAATATCGATACAATAGAAAAGGCCCCAACAAGGGTTGAGAAACACATAGGCAAACGAAATTTAGGGGATCAATACGACTAATAGTGAAGACTTTCTGCGTATATTCAGATTCTTTTTCTGGTCACGTTATACCAACTCTGATATTTTAAATAGGATGCCCTATAATATGTTGTGAAGCTTTCAAATAGATGAATTCCCAAATTTCGTTGTCTGCCCGTTTTCGAGATATGACCTGCGAAAATCGTCGTGGCTGGCCTTGTATAGATGATATATTGTATAACGTCTAATGCCTGTTTCTGTCTCAGCAATTTAACGAATCTGCGAATCATATCAGAAGATTTTCTAAACGGCCACCGGATTCAGATATGTTAGAAATTTATGCTTTGTACAAGCAAGCCAAGGATGGCGATATAAATACATGTAAGTACAATGATGTTGCATTAGGTATGTCCCGGCAAGAAAGGATCTCACTCTAAAATGTAAATGAAACAATGCAGTTTTGTCCACAGTTTAATGATGTTTCGAATGCTTAAGCACTCATAATCAGGGGATACCAAAAGAGGATAGTACAAAGTTAGGAACGACAAATGAATATAAAACAAAATTAGGACTTGCCTAACATCGAATTTAGCGGAACTGTAATGTAAGTTGTCTCAAATAATGAGTAAGTACAACTAAACAGGATGATAAATGTAAAGTTGAATACTTGGTGTACGAACTGTTCACATTGACATATTAATTGTATTGGGATTTAGATAAATAAATTTTTATAATTTGTAATGTGAAATTTTAAGTAGTGGAGAAACATTGTGAATAAAAGATAATGAATTGAACTAAAACAAGATTAAAATATTAATTTAATTGTTGAAAACGATTATCTAATGTATTTATTGTTAGTGTTAACTAACATGGAGATATGGGGCTATGCCCCATATTTTAGGAAAATATTATAATTGTTTCGTATTTAGAGAATTCAGAGAAAGGGTAGGTGGTTACAAAAGATCGAATATAACCTGTGCTTAATTACAACCGTCTATCTGCTGCAACGTGATTGTTGAAGTAAGGTTAATTTAAGGAGAATGACATTAAAGGCGGTTAACCAGGTATTAATAAGAAAAACATTAAAATTAAAAAATAATTGTTGAAATTAAATGGAAAGATCTAAAGAACTTAATTCTCATCACTGGACGTTTAAAGTACTTAAGAACATGTAGAACAGTCAACGACATTTTTGCAACAAAATCAATAAATTAGACCTTTTTTAAATAATGGAAATAAATAAAATGATTGAAAATCCAAATATAGATTGTGTTAACGACCAAATCATCCATAGCAGCACTAATTTGTTCAATGCCTTGAATCTGGGTAAATTATAATTATAATTCAGTCTCTTTTGCACAATACTTACCTCTTCCTATCTCTGCTCAATACTTTCTAGCTCCCCTTTATAATTCATTGAATCCAACCATTGTTTGTAGTTTAAAACCTTTTCATTATTTTTCAATATTCCTATTAAAATATTTTTAAAAATCTAGATTTCCTACATTTACTGTGTCAGCTAGTGTCAGTGTCGTTACCATCCCTCTCAAGTGTATTTTTCAGTGCAGCTTTGTTATCTCCCTTCGATAGACATTCATAACCTCCTTTTAACAAAACCATGTAATTTGGTCATTCGTTGACAGATATCTGTGTTCTACCTGTTTCTAAGTACTTTAAGCGTCCAGTAATGACAACTAAAGATCAATCGACTCAGTATGGATTTTTAAACCTAATATCAAGTTCTTTAAATCTTCCCATTTAATTTCATTTTTTAATTTTAATATTTCCACTATTAATACCCGGTTATGCGTCTTCAGTGTCATTCTCTTTAAATTAATCTCACTTCAACAATTACGTTGCAGCAGATAACACGGTTGTGATGAAGCACCATACTCGATCTTTTATAAGCACCTACTCTTTTTCTGAATTCTCTAAATATGAAACAATTATTTTATAATTTAAAAAATTTAACTTATATCTGAATCTTAATACAATTAATATGTCAATATATGACCAGTTTCGCATGCCAAGTCTTCAACTTTACATTTCTCATCCTGTTGAGTTGTGCTCATTAATTTGAGACAACTTACATTAAAGTTCCTCAAAACTCGATGTTAGGTAAGTCCTACTTAAAATTTTATTTTATATTCATTTGTCGTTCCTACACTGATAAAACTGTGCTCCCTTAATCAAATAATCTGATTTATTTGGTGAATAATTATTGGTACTTAATAAATAAATGTGATTTTAATTAACTAAATTTGATTTAACTGAAATAAATGAGAGTATTTCGTTTTATTTGCAAAGTTATTTGACTGTTGGTTGATTTGTGTCAAATCATAGAACCCTTCAAACAAATAAGTATCTTACCAAAAAACCACTAAAATAACAAAATCTAAATAACTAATTATTTAATCGAACTAATTTTTATTTAGGAACTAAATCCCGTTAATCGCTAGTTAAATCACCCAATAGAGAACTATTTAAATGTCTAGGTCATTTAAACTAAATAATTATGTATTTACATTAAATCGTTAATATAAAACACCCAAATATTTACAAATAACTAATTATTTAATCGAAGTACATTTCAAGTTAAGAACTAAATACCTTTAACTTTAATTTAAATCATTCATTGCCGAACTTTTCAAATAATTTGGTCATCCAAACTAATAATTAAGTATTTAAATGAACTCCTGTCGCGTACTTTGGGATTTGAGTAATTTGATTGGTTATACAAAAGTGGCCTGATCATCGCGTTTTGGTCATTGGTGTTCGATTTTGTCTTGTAGAAATTTATGAGTGAGAGTGAAATCTTCTTTGTTAGTGGCACAGAAGTTAGTGGTTCCATCAAAAATTAAAACGAAGATATGGGGAATAAACGTAATATGAATATAAATAATTATTTAGAAGATTGGGGTATATCGAGGGGTATATCCCATATGTTAGATACTTTTCAAGGTAGGAAACTATATTTGAATATTTTAGTTACGCATGAAACGAGTTAAAAAAGTAAGATAAGAGGCAAAGAAAAGATACTTGTAATACCTAATTTGAAATTTCGAACACAAAATCTTTTTAGAAAAATGTAGCCCGGTATTTATAAATCATGGCTATCTAGGTTACAAATAAGACAGTTTTTCTCAATTTTCACCATAATTCAATACCTATCAAACCTCCTAACGTAAAAAATATAATATAATATTAATAATTATTGTACCTAATATTTGCAAATTTGACTTTATTTAATTTTTTATCAAAGTTATTAACTTCTTTATAATGTTTTATTGACGTATATTTTAAGGGGAACAACAACTAATGGTCGGTTTATACAGCAAGATAACATAACATAAAAATAAAATAAGAGTTGAATCTACAGATCTGCCATAAGAAGTTTATAGAAACACATAACATAACATAAAAATAAGAAATAAAATAAGAGATGGTTATCTTTTAAATTTTATGTTATTTTTATGTAAAAATAGTTGTGCGCGTGCGCGTAATTTGTCATAACCTTTATTTTCGGCAAAAATGTGTTTTTTTCTGTTGGTTTGCCTTATTATTTGAGCACTATAAACAATTTGATAAGGTTTGTGATTATTATGGTATAGGTACTGATTAAACCATATTCAATAGCAACATTTTAATATTTCTTATTTTTATGTGACGTCTGTATAAACACGTACTTGGATAAAATAATAACTGATTTGAATGAACATTCTGATCTATTGAAAATTAAAAAAAGGTATTAAAACCAAATAAATTTATATTTGATCTAAATAAATATAAAAGACAAGTTAAACAATTATGTACTTGAATAAAAAAACAATCACTTTGATGGAAATCACCGGTTTATTTAAATCAAATCACTTAAATTGTTTAATTAAATAACGTTGTTGTTACGGCAAATACATGTAAAAAAAAAGTAAAATAAATATGTACTTGATAAAATATATATAAATATCAATCAAATAAACATTTTGTTAACTTAACTTTTAACTTATTTACCTTAAGTCATTGAAACGGCTTATTTAAGTTAGGGTAGTGTTAAGGAAATAAATATTTACTTGAATTTTGTATTTAGTGATTAGTTCCAAATCAAAAGTAATTTGTATCAAATCAGATGATACTAATTGAGGCAAATAATCCCTTGGTATTTTTCAAATACATATTTTTTTGGCTAATAGGAAACAAATATTTATTTGAGTCAACGGTAAATTTTTTTAACTCAAATAATTAGTTTTATCAGTGTAACTTTGTACTTTTTTTTTACTTTTTTATTATCACCCGATGATGAATGCTTAAGCATTTGAAACATTGTAGGGAACCTTTATTTACATTCACAATCATTAAATTGTGGAGGAAGACTGCATTGTTTCATTTACATTACTTTTACTCTATTGAAAGTATGGACTATTTCTTCAACTTACTCTTAAGGTTCGAAATAGTCCAATCAAATGCATATGATATGACTGTGCTAAGAGTACTATGGTCGGCATGAAGTGTTGCATTTTAGTATTAGTTCGTGAGAAATTAATGAATATAACATTGTAAAATCAGGGTATCGCGAAGCAACCAGCCGGAAATATTTTGAAACTTTCGATTCGTAAAGGGTTAGAATGAATAAAAGAACTAGAAAAGCGAGGTGAATAGAAGCAAATGTTACGGAGAATCTAAACGTTAAAGGAGCAAAGGACCTGTCTCTAGTTTTAGTTGTTTTATTTTTAGGTAAAAATAGTAATGTACGGATATGTAAAATTTTACATCACGATATGTTTGCTAAAAAGTACTTTTTTAACAAACTAAAACTGAAGGCACGTTACATACCTATTCATTTAAGTTTTGGAATATTAACTGAGCTCTTGAATTTGAGCGGCTGCATTTTTTTTCATATAAACACCGTTATATTACCCGAAGCACTTTAGTAAATAAATAATTAAACTTTTATTTCAAGAGACCTACGTTTACATTGGTATAGAAAAAGTCAATTTCAGACAACTGTGGAAAAACGACTATTTAAATTTATAAATACAAAATATACATACATACTAAATTACAGTTACGCTAACAAATCACAATCCATATACTCACTAACATTGTAGAAAACACGAAAAATTAATAAATTACATACAATTTTCTTAAAAAGTACTTTGCTCGCTATGTTTTTGATTTCCCTAGGCAATAGGGTCGGTCGATCTATATAAGGAAAAAAATAAAGTGTGAGATCTCAATTACCCTGGGTGCTAGAAAGTTGTCACTACTATTGTTGATCATTCATGCAAAGTTTCGGCTCTGACAAGCACCATCTTCAGGTGCCTAGTTCGCTTCGAATTTTCCACAAAGCGTACTACTGAAATATGCAGCTCTTCGCTTATTTCACTCCATAAAAATTGAATGAAATAACCCAGAACTCACCACGTGGAGGTGGCCGCATGTCGAGTTCTTCCCCGCCTTCCTCCCGACCTTCGTCTTATTAATGAAAATTATCAATTTATTGATCTAAAGCCTTTAAAAATTGCTGTTTTGTCTCAGTTTTCGGAATTTTTTTTCTGGAGGCAATCCGAGTTCTAATCAAGCCATCTCTTGATTCTGCTCCGCTTACTAAAACAGAGGCTTTAGTGACTGTCCTAATACGTCTTTCAACAGATTGTGTGTGACAAGGGTATTTCAAAATTTCGGTGTCGTCAGGAACTGTTAGAATTATCTCTTGCAATGCAGTATCTGAAATTGTTCTTGTGAGTGGTGGTTCAGTTACGCTAACTGACTGCCAGTTTATCAATTCAGTGTTGTCTTGAGCGTCAAAATTCAGTTTTGGGACTTTGAACTCTCTGATTTTGCTATTCTGAAGACTCATTACTCTACATTTCAGAATTCTTCTTAGCGCAAGTTCTCTAATAGGCTTTCGAACATCTCTAAGCATTGTCAATAGAATATTTTCTGGATGAGCGAAAAATGCATTCCTCTGTATGACCGGATCAATCACATCTTAAACTGTACTTGGCATATATCTCGATCTTGTTATCAGAGAGAATAAATGTCTAGAGCCTTCAGTACACGATGATCTGATTTTAATATCGAACCAAACAGGAGCATAAACTTTTAATATAAATTCGGTTATTGTTTTCAATTCGTTTGAAGGTTTTTCTGAAGCTACATAAAGTCTTAAAATCCTATTTGCCGTTGTCAGCCATCTTGAGTGTGACATTTTTCCAGGATCACGATTTGATAAATTTGAGGGGACATCACGATTGCCGAACACATTTGATACAAATAAACTTGAACGGAACTGGTGTCATTTGGGTCGAATTCTGGTAGTTCCCCATCAATTTTTTCGAATTTAACTATTGCAAGGTTCTGACATGTTGGAAGAAGCTTTCCAATCGTTCCTGACAATCCTCTTGGGTCGTTAGTTTTACCATCCATTTTCTCAATCAAATGGCGAAGTGGAAGTTCATTGGCGTGCCGTAGGCAAATCAACCATTGTAAGGAGTGTCCAATTGCTACTTCTAATTGCTTAACAACTCCATTCTTGAAACCTGTATTTACAATAGTTCCGTCACAGCCAACAGCAGCAAGTTCTTCAACAGGTCCCAAGTTACTGCTTAGAAAATCGAAAATACTTGATTTGATGTCTTTAGCATTTCCTGAAGTAGGAGTTACATGTCCGAGATAAACAGACCCAGGTTCTGCAATAAGAACAATATGTTCCTCCAAAACGTATATCTTATGATAAATGCTTCCTTTTTTCTCCGTCAATAGTGTTCTGTCCTTTCTACCGTCAAAATAGATCCCTGTAATTTTCAAATTTCCTGTTGATTCCTTTTTTAGTTCCGTTCTTCGTCTCTTTCGTTCTCTCCGCAATTTACTACGGTTTAATAATTTTGAAGGATCGTTTCTACTGATAACGCCAAGATCTTGCAGAACAGCATTCGCTAAAAAAGAAGCACATCTATCCGAAACTCCCGTTCGATCGCAAGCCTCTGCTAAATTTCTGAAATCCACCCCTCGAAGATCTGTTCTTGCTTTTGAAGTTGATGGACTATCTAATTGAAGTTTAAACTCGTTTTTTGTAGAACTTTCACCCAGAAACACACTTTCTTCCAGTGGGGAGGAAGTTGTTTCTAGAACATTCACTTTTCCTACATTTTTCAATTGCTCTAGGCGGCTTTGGTCCTCTAGTTGTTTTTTTGCTTTGAATTTTCTTTGCATACGTTTTTCTAAAACCTTTGTCAATTTAATGTCAACATAAACATTCTTCTTTCTGTTCTTTGGTCTCGTAAAAATTCTTGTTCTGTTTTATGCACTTTAATTTTGCATTTGCATGAGTCAAAATCTTTACACTTGCACGTCGATATATCAAAAACTTTCTCACTTGATTGTCTGAATTTTTCTACCTTCTCTAAACACTTTTTATTATGTACGGACCCAATGTTTTTTTTTAAACTCCGAAACTTCACAACATAGTCTTTAATCAATCGATAAATCTCTTGTTCACTCACCACTCGTAAAGAAGCATTTTGCCAAATGTTTTTCAATACAGATATAACTTTTTTAGAAACATCACTTACACTAGGGTCTTTGCCATTGTTCTGGTCTTTTATTAATTGCCTGTGCCACAAATATGCTCTCATACCATCGCTATAAGTCGGAAGTATGTTGCACTTAAGTTCTGTTGGTGCTCCAAACACCTCGCATTCAATGTCTTTACGTGTATTCGGCATTTTCACACAAATAAACAATTACGCGTTCACTAAAAAGAGTAAATATAAGTTAATAAGACGTTGACTCTTCGAATGCGTCGAGACAACTAATCTTGTCGGTACAGGAAAGGCAGACTTGCGGCGGCGTACGTGATATTGATATAGCTGCGCGACACTACTTGCGCATTTGCACGGTTGAGCTCAGATGAATATGTTTCGATGAATTTATGAATTTATTAGTGGCAATTTTTTTATCAACACAGCTATATAGAGGAGAAAGTCAAGATAAATCACTCATTTAAAGTGTATGAATATTTTCATAATTTTCCCAAATTTGACCTCAAGTAGGCACCTGAAGATGTTATCCCAGAAAGCCCAAATTTTGTATCATAAATACTATATCAAGTTGACAACTTTTGGTTACCCAGGACATATCACATTCGAGAAAAAAAAATTCGGCCCACCCTACTAGGCAACTTATTGAAAAGATATGTTCCCATGTAGAATGAATGGGCTCTTCTGAAATAATGTCATATTGTGTACCGGTACAACAAAGTTCATATTGTTACATACGCGTCTCATAATTATAGACGTTTTCCATGGATAAAAACTATTTAGATTATTGTTTACGTATATAAGAACTTCTTAAATGCATAAACTCGGCAAAGTGAGCAGTATAAAAGTGTTTTAAATAGCCTCCGACATGAATGACGACAAGACACTCCCATCATAGCTTTCTTTTGGATCAAAAACACTCTTGTTTAAATTCGATAGTGAGGAACCCCTAAATAAAATTTCACTTTTCGGTCGAGAAACAAATTTTGTTTGGTAGTAAGACAAGAGAATATTCCTGTCGACCACACCATGCACGCAGGCGGTAGAGAGCATAACATAACGGAGAAATTTTAGAATTTAGTTCAGTGCAGTGAAAGCTCCACGATAGGGCATTGTCAATATGTATACCTAGTACTTTTGTTTGAACAACCTGTGCAATCGATCCACCATTCGCCCTGACAAGTAGACTCTCATTAAAAGTTGTCCGGCCCGCAATGAAGCTGATAAACACTGTTTTGGTTGTATTCAAACACAACCCATTGCCGGCAAACCATGTGTTGAATCTTGCAAGCATATCACGTAATAATGTAATCGGCGGTACTGCTACAACTCAAATAAGAGTTATTATCAGCGAACATAACAAATTCTCTTCCATGAGTCAAGTCTGGGAGAGCATTCGCAAAGATTAGAAATAACAGAGGGCCCAGGATGGATCCTTGCTGGGAACACCAATGCATACATTTCGTTCATCAGATCTAATACCCTCAAGATCCACAATCCACAACCTGATCTCGACCCATAAAATAGAGCTGCAGCCATTTACCTCTTATGCCTCATTCATGCAACTTCGCCGCGAACAAGACGTGATCAATAAGGTCAAAGACCTTACTGAGGTCCATCAAAAGGCCCAAGCATTTCTAAATAATATCAAATGCACTATAAAGCTTACCAACAAAGCTCAAGATCGCCGAAGTTATACTCTTTCCTTTGCGACATCCGTGTTAACATTCTGTAATAATATTAAAAGTAGATAGGAACGTCGAAATTTGGTTAAAAACAATTGGCTCCAGAATGTTTCATATTGAGCTTAGTAGAGAAATTAGACGATAATTATCTAATCTGTCTTTTTCTTATAAAGCGGAATAACTCGAGTAGTCTTAAGGACTATTATTTAAATTACTAACAATACATAATTTCCCTACTTATATTATAACTTTACTACAGACATACCTACATAACCGAACTTTCTTTGTTAGGGTAGGGGGTGCGCTGTCCGCGCCTAGAGTAGTTAATGCGGGGGTCCCTCAGGGAACTGTGCTGTCTCCACTCCTATACAACTTGTACACAGCCGATTTTCTGAGGTATCCCCTCACCAAACTTGCGTTGTACGCGGACGACGCATTAATCTATGCACAATCGTTTTACGCGGAAGCCGCTAAGCGACAGGTGCAATCGCATGTAAACATCTTTGTGGGGGTTTATATTAAAATATAAATTGTTCTTTATATAAATGAAGTTTTTATATCATTCAAAAATAATAAAACATTCTTGTCAGTTGTAATCATTTTTTTATTAACTTCCGTTTCCTCAGTTACAGTTACATTCACTGTCAAAGGTAACAATCATAAAATACCAAACGACGTAAAATAAAACAAAACAAAATCAGTGTAAGCAAGTACACCACAATCTTAGATCCCTATTTTAAACAGTAGAAAATAGCGGTAAATCCTACTAAAACGGTTTGTGCAACCCTAACTAAGAAATTCACCAACAATAATATTTTTGTTCCACTTAAAATCAACAATATACCGATACAACCTCGACGCAGACTAAAATATCTTGGCATAACAATAGATGAGCGACTTTCCTTTAATGCACATATCTCTGATATCCTTAAAAAAGGCTTTGCTGCCATGCAAATCCTATATTCTATTATATCCAAAAAATCCCACCTATCCCCATCCAATAAGCTACTCATCTATCGACAAATTATTAGACCTTTACTGACTACGGAGCCCCTGTATGGTGTAGTGTTTCAAACACTCAGCAGCAACGGCTGCTGAGGTTTGAGGATAAGATCCTCCGGTGTGTGACGTCATCTGACAGATACGTCACGATCGCGGACTTGCACCATATGGCGGCGATAAATTACATAACAAAACACATACGTGACATATCAAACGACTTTTACACATACCAACTACAGTACTCACCACTGACAAGAAATATAACAGACAGATGAGCAGACAATCACGCCAACCATAAACATAAACCGCTTTACTACAGACTACCTATCTACAATCTCCCACTGACTAATGAAAATCAAAATCGACGGTAAAAATACAAGCAAACAAAAAATGACAGAATAATACTTCCCAGCTTCATTATTTAATAAATAAATTTTTCACATGAGTAGACGAACATACAACAGACAATTAAATTATTTTAGCATGACATAATAACAAAGTGCATTCCTGCGCTGGGGGCTACCTGATTTCGCACTGAGATCGGAGAGCACCCAGTATAGGAGTGCACACTCACAAACAATGATAACGCCAGTGGGAGGAGACTCGACACTGGGCTACACACTAGACACGCCCACCGAATAAAAGGCCTCTCTCCGCTATGCACGGCGGTCGAATGGTCATTTCCACTGCATTGCGACTGTCTGCTGCGGGCGGGCACAAAATTTCAGTACCTGAATTAATTTTACTGTTTTTTTTTTTGCTTTTCCCAGAATGCTTGCCATTGGTTTTCCAAGTCAATTCATCGAAACTTTTGCGAACTTAACGATTACACCCCTCGGAGTAATAAAAACTCGTTAATACCCGTTAAGGCACTGCCGGGACGTGAGTAAAATACGCTAGAAATTTAAATATTAAGTGTGTCCTTAGGTCAAAATATCGGCCGCCGAGCTTGCTCGGTTTCTTGGGCGCATTTTGGGCCGTATGCTTACGGCTCATATGCGCCCAAAACATGTTAGTCTTAGTTAGTTTTAGCCAGATAAGGCTACTTAGACATAAGCTTAATATTATAAAAGAAATATGAAAATAAAGATTTTAAAATGGAATCGAGTAGTCATAAAGATATGAGGAAAAATTGCATTCTCCTATGACATATTTATTAGGTCAATGGACTTAATATATTGTCAGCAATGGAAATTCAATACATTTATCAAAATATCAGCAATGACAACCAAGTTAGATTTTTTAATGATTTTATGACGTCATTTATTTCACATTCCAAGACAAGTCTGAAAACCATCGTTCCAACGCATGCAGTATAGTTTTATATTTTGCGTTGATACACGAATACCAGAAGTCAACCATGGTTTTCTGATATTAATTAAAAATATTTTCTTTAGAGAAAACGCAATATTAGTATGCATTAGAATTGATTAGAATAAGCTAAACGAATTCCTGAAAAGCACTGTTTTCGTTGCTAGCTTCAAAAATAGTTGACCATGTCTCCCTCTCCAAATAATATTTTAATGTATTATGATTTTCAGTTGTAAACAATCTTTTATAAATGAACACTTTCTCATTTTTGTGCATTAGTACTTCTTTTAATTTTAACATCTGCACTAAATAATCCGTATGGTTTTAATGGCTTACTGAAGGCCTCTTATTGGTATGTTTTTGTTTTAGCTAAGCCAAATGATCAAGTTGCTGCCTCAAAATGGAATGCGTGGAACAGCAAGAAAGGGTTGGCTTCGAATAAAGCCAAAGAACAGTATATTGCTAAAGTGAAGGAGTTAGCCCCTAAATATGCTTAAATTATAGAAGTAATAAATTGTGGTACTTTTAATGCCTTATTTAGATTGAACCAAATAAAATACTTATAGAACCATGTACAAATATTTGATTTAAAAATCCATATGACAGAAATGAATTGGTTATTCTTAGGTATGTCTCCGAAAGCAGAACAACTATTTTAATTAGTTAATAATAATAGTTAGTAATCATGTTAGTGTTAAAAGTATAATTTTATTTTGTGAGGAGGAAACCATTCGGACAAAATAAAAACACTTTTAACACGCGCATTATAAAATAGATGGTGTTGCGGAACAAGAAACCAACCGCCATTTCAAGAGTTCCTGATTTATTTTGCCAACAGCTGTTAAAATAAAATATTTAATGGCATACAACAGGTTATGTCGTTGTTAAAGAATTATAGTGGTCTTGGTTTAGGCGATTGTGCGGTGGCCATTAGTAGATGCACCATAAAACAACTGTCAGCAGTGCTTTCTCACGTCAAGTTTTTGTTTTACTTCACCGTTACAAAGGATCACGAGCCGCCACTGCTTTGTGGTACCTGTGGTGCCACATGCGTGGTTTATACAGGGTATATCCTAAGTAATTTAAAATATTTCGAGTAGCTTAGGTCTTTTTATAGAAATAGACATTTTTGGACACTACACTGACAAAAATGGATTTACCGATGTCGTGCGTTGCAGAATTAGAGCTACTTTAACGCACGGTTCTATGTTATTTAAACTAAGCCTACGAATTATCACAAATTATTTACAATAACTTAGCTTCTTTTAGTTCGCCTCAACACAGAAAGAGATTTTTTATCAACATTTGGGATTACCACAATCCTTTATTTTGTAACCATTTTATGAGTTACTTGAACTCAGTTTTTGGATTGGGAAAACTTACTAATCAATTTTAAAGTGCCGTTTGACTCGGACGTGCATTATTTTAACTCATTACCATGTGTAAATTATTTTGAGTTGGAGTAAGTCATAAAGAGTGCTCTAAAAACCCATGTCGAGAGTAAATCACCGATCGAAGGGTCACGGAAAGTTCCGAATTCGCGCTCGTGCCGATTTGGCGCGGTAACTTCATCCCATTGTTATGATCGTTGATAGGCGGGATCTTTTTGTCTTTGTTCAGAGTTTGTTCTCATACAGGTGCGTGAAAATGAGGATACTCCAACTTTAGGACAGATTAAATCTATAGTCGTTAAGTTAATCATCGTAAGCTAGAACAACTGAAAGGTCAAGTTTTGATAGCTCGAATCATGAATTAATCTAGCCCGAGTAGTAACGCATTACAATTACCATATTGGTTTTTGGTAGCTTAAACAATTGCTGCAGCCTACGTCGCATGTGTTCGTCAAACCCAGTTACGATTAGTTACGGTAGCCTTGGCTTATCAAAAATGGAAGTCGGGTCCGGTGCATAAAATAACCCATCATCAGGGCTATTATAACTTATGAACAGTGATTTGATGCAATTTCTTCGATTTAGTTGCCGTAATTCACAGGTCTGAGCTGTCCCCTATTAGCAACACGCGTCGATCTAGGAATCTAGGACAACTCATCCCAAGCAGCACAAAGACATCCTACGGATATCATGGCGAGAAACTTTTAGGAGGATGTGACGCTTTTAATAACTTATTAGGGAGCTCGCCAAGAGGTTCCTATTACCTCCAAATGTCCGCCTCAGGGATATTCTAATGCGAATTTCTATTTTTAATCACATAGGAGAAGTACTAGGGAGGTACTCAGTAGGAAGTCTTTAAGAAGTTCTCAAAAACATCCTAGATAAGCTATTTCTGGGAGCTACTTTAAGAAGTCTTTCAGAGGTCGCCGAGAACTCCTAATGCGAATTTCTTATTTTCATCGCAACGAGGATATCTCTGGGACATAGTCATTGTGACATATTTAGGATATTCTTATAGACGTCTTAGAAAGTACATGTCTGGGACATCCTAAATTAAACCTTAAGATACTTATTAAGATATCTATATAAGAAGTGCTATAGATGTAGCAAAGAAATCCTTAGACTATCTCGGTGAGTTCCCATAGAGGTAACATGTACGATATATTTAGGAAGTTCTGGGGATATTGTCAAGAACTCCTGAATGGGTCATATCTGGAAATTCTATGAAATAGAATAAAACGCGATTTTTAATTATTTTCAAATTTTATTTGAATTTTCAACATTACACTTGCTCTCAATCATTTAAACTCTGTCTTACACTCACAGAACATGTTTTGTTTTCCAAGATATAGCCTCTTATGTATCTTTACAATACCTACTAACTTTTTCAAAATATTAAATCTTACCTACCTATCCTATAATAGTGTCAAACACGTATCTAGGGCGTAGCTAGCCCTTTATTAAATCATTAATTAATTAAATATAAAAGTTAAATTACAAATAGAATATTTATAAAAATAGGAATTTACACAATATTATTACTTTAAATATGTACAGGGTGAGTCAACCCTAGAGTAAAGTTCGTTATCTCATTTGTTTCGGGAATTACCAAATAACGCTAAATACAAAAGTTTTAGAAAATGTTAAGATGCACAGTTTACAATTATTTTTTGAGTATACAGGATGATTCATACAAGCGTGGCAAATATAAAATAGGTTTTTTTAAATGGAACACCTACCCTATATTTTAATTTAGTTTTACATGAAATTCTATATTTATTTTGTTAATAATATTAACCTTCTAGTTCTAATATTAAATTTTTTTTTAACAAAACATTAGTTTTTACTCTTATAAAAAATTAACAGTTCCGCATTGTTTCTGAAGGTATAGCAATTTATTTTGATTTGACCCTTGTTTTCACTAACGGGTCTAAAGCTATAAAATAACTAATAATAATAATATTTCTACTAACTGAATTTTTAGTTACTATGGCGTAATAAGTACCTATATATGTTCAAAAATATACCCGTCTATACTTGGATATACATGTTTAGTTTTTTACTATATTTCCCTGCACGTTCCTTTATAAGTATAAAGGGGATATTGTCCTACAGGTATCTCGTATCTTATTTTCCATATCTTCTGGTGTTGTGGGGGGATTCACATAAACACGATTTTTAATGCAGCCCATGATCGAAGAGGCCACCCAATGAATCCATCCCTGCCGATGAATTTTTGTGGGTAATGATTGTTGTTACGTCGCTCCGTAAATCCTTAGATAAAGCCAAAACACAATTTTTTCCGCCTTGCCCAGTATGTAAATCATGTCAATTAATTCATTTTTAAGAAAATGCATAACTATTTTATTTTTAGAGGTACCTAAGTCACTTGCGACAATAAATTAAACCTCTTTTACTTGATTCATTGACATTTTAAAATTTAACAATGACAATGCCTAAAGTTTTGTTTGTCATAGCTAACTTATTTTATAGCGTTATAAAAACAAGGGTAAAAATGAAAAAAACAAAATAAATCGCAAACTATTAAAAATAGACATGCTAATGACATACTTAATTAAAGTTAAAGAGTTTTGTGAAATATTATCGCCAATGAAGAATTTTTTTACTTTACCACTTGTATTGGGACTAAAATCAAATTTTAAACAATAATAGCTCTTAAACGGTCACTTCAAAAGGAAATTTGAATTATTTATGTTGTATCTAGAATCTTAAGGTGTAAGTATGAAAATTTGTTAAAAAAATGTGGCATTTGCATTTAAGAAAATAATTTTTTTTTTCAAATAGCGCCCAATCTGGCAACAGCTCATTTATTTTTTTATACAGTGTGTCTACTTAAGTTGGAACCATATGGAAAACTTTTTTATTGTTGGTTTTATAAAAAAACTTATTGGCGATAAAAAGTTGTGCATGGTCAAAAACTTAAAATGCAACCATCAGATTTCAATTTTTTTAAGCCGTATACGAGGTGTGTCAAAAAATATCAATTTTACTCAAGAGTAAAGTACCTTTATTTTTTCCAATACAGAATAATGTTATAAAGTAAAGTTATTTTGAATTATAAGTTATATGCCGATATGCAATTACAGCCATTTAGCATAAAATGTATAAATTGTATCAAGCCAGAATAATGAATACGGAATGATTAGTAAATAATCACCAAACCTTCATTTTTATGCTAAATGGCTATATATATTTGATATGATGATATATTAACTCGCTATTTCGCTTAGTGTATGTTCATATGAAGTTTTCTTTTTATGAAAGACTCGATGAGTAGCAACTTGAAATATTTTAGATTACTTAGGTATCATCTTGTATATAAACATAATAACATTTACAATGTCCCAGATTTGTACTGACACCACCTGTAAAATAATAATAGCGTAGGTATAGGAACGAAAAATAATAAACAAAACAAGGTAGGTATATTAATTATTGTATTAAGTTCAATTAGGGTTACAGGATGTACTCTGTTGGCGGCATATTTATAGTGGCAGCTAGAACGGGCTGAGAAATATAATCTTTAGTAACAAATACTCTTATTACTTTCAAGATGGTAGTTTCTGATGTTTCGAATGCATTCGGCGATTCTTTGATCACTTCTTGAACTTTCGTTTCCATTTTAAATGACAGTGACGGTGGTATTAGAGGAACCTACAACAAAACACTTTTAATAGGGATTTAAAAGATTATTCCGTTAACTGAATAAGAGTGATTATTTTTTAAATTTCCATATATTAATACAACAAAGCAAAATTTGTTTGATTTTATCAGGGAATCACCATAGAATATTTCTGTATATAATAAAGCCGTTACTGATTAAATCCGTAGGAGAGATCTTCTGGTGTCATTAGTACCTAGACAGAGTTCATTGCAAGGATAAGTATTTATGAAAAGAGAAAAGCTACGTATATTAGTTAGTTTAGTTGCCGATTCAAGTGCCTTATTTTTGTCCACTTGCTCATTAAGCTTCACGTTTTTATCCAAAAATTATTTTTAAAATCTTCATTCATATTTCAGCAAATTTGATCTCTTGATTCTCTTTCGTCCGACGCATGGTTTTCGCTTAAAAAATATAAAAATCGTTTTACTTCAGGGTCAAATCGCTGAAAATCTGAAGCGGTGACTGTTGTGCTGAAATCTTGTCTAAATAGCCCCCTATCACAAATGTCTGTGTTCAATTAAATTTATTTTTTAAGCGAAAACCAATCGTCGGACGAAAGAAAATCAAGAGATCAAATTTGCTCAGAAATGAATGAAGATTTAAAAAATAATTTTTATTTAAGGAGAAAGCAGTGTCGTACCATTATTTTCTCCAAAACTATTAAATGTAAAACCCGTACAGACGCCACTGGTAAAAATAATAAAATTGTTTGTACATCAGAAAATGCTCCTTAATGCATAGAAGATGTGTTTGTGTACCTACCAAATTTCATAAAGATATTAAAATAGTATCACAGTTATTATTAAAAAATAGATTATTTTTTTGAAAACTTTAACACCCTGTATCTCAAAAGTTAAGACGTTTAGGACATACGTTCATATAAAGTTTTTTTCTTAAAATGTATCGAGGAATCACCTCCTTAAATATTAGCATGCCATTAAGGAACACCCTGTGTATAGGTTATTATGGTTATTTTTGTTAATTTTCGAAAAAAATAGACTTTTTCGTATAAATCTAAGGCAGCAGTGGAGGGCTATACGACCATGCTGATTTGTTTTTATAAAAGTAGCCATGGACAATAAAACAAAGAAATTCAGTCTAATTTAATTATTAACTACACATTAAAGTAGTTGTTCAAAATGGCCCCTATTTACAATGTTACACAAACGATATCCTAAATATATTATCTTGAAAATTTCACACCTGTCATTCTAAGCCAATCACACACTTTCATTTCGACAGTTACCAATGACAACCTTCAAATTTTTCGGAAATTTTTCTCCTCCTGCCAGGCTAGGCGAACAAAATTAATAAGTGGAAATTTTTTCTTGACAGCTATGATATGATCCGAAAATCAGTATTCAGGATCAAATTTTGGTATTTAATGTTTTTATTCATTTTATAATACTAAATAAATACAAATATTTATTTACCAAATATTTCTTTCATTAAGGCTAAATATTTTTGGAATTCTGGTTGGAACTCTTTTCTTCGTAATGGAGAATAACAAGGATAATGGTTATCTTCCCTTTCCACTTCTATCAGATGTCTAGGTTTAATTTATAGATGTAATATTTGGATGCAATTTTGTTCTGCTGAATTCTGGTTTTTCTTAAAAAGGATGGGATATCTTCCTCCAAAATCTTCTGGATAGCTGAGAAAAGGTTTTCTTGATGGGGATTTAATTCAGTTTTTTCCAATAAACATTGCAAATACTTTAAATTTTTATGAGACATGTTAATGTCCCCTATTACAGAGCAAGATTTACAAACACCGTAGGGCTTAAAATTAGTTTCTTGATTGTTTACTGCCATGATTTAATTATTGTGAACTAAAGAAGCACGTTTAAGAAATAACTGTCGACGTGACGTATATCAGAGACGATTTTGACATCACAAGCCTAAGCCTACTTGACTGTAGATCTACTATCTACCTAGATTTTAAAAATTGTTTTATCTGGCATAACTAGCCTAAACTAGACTATCCTATGCTTTCCCTTTGTTTTAGTAAATGAAATGTAGTAAAAATAAATAAAAAGGATAATTTTCACTTATATTTTTTGCATTTCGTTTAACTAAACGGAGAGGAAAGTTTTTTTTGAAAGTTTAAGTATCCCATAATTATGGATAAATAAATTGTTTTATCTGGCATAACTAGCCTAAACTAGACTATACTATGCTTTCCCTTTGTTTTAGTAAATGAAATGTAGTAAAAATAAATAAAAAGGATAATTTTCACCATGCGTCACCGCATAAACGTCAAAATGTAAGAACCAGCCAACTTCATTGTTGCAAAAGTAAGTTTCAAAATGAAACATGTCAGATTTTTAAATTTTTTTTCAAATATATTTTAGGTGTGAAATTTTCTTACCGAATCCCCCGCGTCCTTGAATTAATATCCGGAAATTCTTCCTCAGTCACGCATTTTTCTAGAAAATTTTCCCTCGTCTGCGACTCGGGAAAATTTTCAAAAAATGAGTTCTTTCGGAAAAATTTCCGGAAATAATTCGAGCACTAGGGAGATTATAAGTGAAAATCTATTCTAATTCTTGATTTTCATTTAGTCGAGCCATTTTGGGTTTTCGCTTCAATCAAGATCAAAATACTCCGGAGTTAAAAACGCTCCCCGATCGGATCTCCGGGTGGGGGCGGGTCCTGGCGCCTTATCAAGCGAGATTATCCAATCATCCACCATGTCCAGTAGCCACGCGGGTCCTTCGAACAATATTCTAAATGAAAATGGTGTGAAAACTGGAGTTGTTAAAAGACCCGAGATTAGCAACTTCCAAATTGACTTCTGCAATATAAGAGGACTGAACTCGAACATCAATGCAGTCCATCAACATCTACAATCTACCAAACCTCATGTACTTGCACTAACCGAAACCAAAGTCAGATCATCGATTAGTACGGTCAGCTATTTATATCCTGGGTACGACTTTCATCACCGATTTAGGCGGAATTCTGGCCTTTGTCTCTTTGTCCGGAGTGATATTTCTAAGAAGAGCCATTCGCTTGATCGGTGACCATAGTCTGACAAACAACATGGAAAGCCTTGAACATCGAAGGCAGGTTGGCGACTTGAGTCTATTTTACAAATATTTTCATGGCAAGTGTTCAACCGAGGTTGCCCGCTTAATACCACCCAGAGCGGTGCATGGTAGAAATACGCGACGAGCCACTGCAGCCCACCAGTACGTGGTTCAGCTTAGTGTCCCTCGAACGACACTGTTTCAAAATTCTTTCATCTGGAGAACGTCATCACTCTGGAACGGCCTCCCTGAGATCGTGTTCCCCAACGAGTATAATCTCCAAAGATTCAAGACCAACGTGAATCGTTTCCTGCGCACACGCACCGCTCCTAGAGCGCCATAAAGGATTTATCCTGTAGTGCTGTGCCTTATCATAAAAAAAAAAAAAAAAAAAAAAAATAGGTATTTCTAAAACGCTTATATAAGTTAACATTAAATGTTTTCTTACTAGAAGTTCTTCTGTTACGATAAATTCGTCCATATTCTTGACGTGTCAAGTGTTGATTTTGATTACTTCATATAAAAACTGACATAATATTAACTTTTTCTATCTCAGAATATATCATTGTATCTTCAGAATTTAAGACAGCTCTTAAATTAAATGGTAGTTGTGTCAAAATAATAAATTTCTTTGTTGTATTATCCATGGCTACTTTGATCAAAACAAATCAGCATGGTCGACTCGTATAGGCTTCCACCGCTCCCTTAGATTTATACGAAAAAGTCTATTTTTTTCGAAAATTAACAAAAATATCCATAGAAACCTATTTGAACTCAGGAGAACGATATCTAGCGACTAAAAATATAAAATACAGGGTGTTTTATTTAAAAAATACCAAGTAACTTAAAAATTTTAAGTTTCTGATGCTTTTTTGTTTTTTTCTGATAACGGATTCTGAACACCAATTAAAAATACTTCAAAATTGCTAATTTTAACTTATTTGTAAGACCAATATTAACCGAGATATCTATCTAGTAAAATATAAACAATCTCTGTAACCCTGTATGTAGATACTTATTAATAAACAAACACTGTAAAATGCTGACCAGTTGTTTTAATTTTTCTCTATTAACCGGTCAACATTTGATTCCCCGAGGGTGGTCCCTATTGAGAGATTTTACTGTAATATATTTCATGCGGCAATTCAGATTTACTTACTTCGATTATTTTTTAAAAATAACATGTATTTTCAGGGTTTATGTTCTCGTATTTACGTTTAGGATGAAAGGCATAAATTAAGAATGACAGGCGCTTATCTCTTCCAGTCCGGTACTTTCCTTATCTTATCGAGACTTTAGTAAAAATCAAGTGATGACTCAAAAATGATTATGATAAGCTATACTTTTTTGTTTGCTTACTTGGCTACACAAATTAAAATGTACTTAATCTAATTTTTTTGCATTTATCAAGTGCCCGCCGAACTACCTTCAAATATTGAAAGAGTTGTTTTTAACTTGCATTGTCTTGGCTTTTTAATTTCACGACGTTTCGATTGAGTAGTATCTCCAATCGTTCTCAAGTGAATACTGACAAATATCCTTAAACTACGAGCTTAAATACTAAAGTCCTGTGCAGCGACCCGTAAAAATCAATGGGTGTGACGTCCGTGTATAGTTTGTTTGGTTCCTGGAGAGTGTCAGCCTTGTATTGGTTTTCAGTAGTGGTCTTCAGATCTTCTATAAAAGAAGATTCTTCTATAAAAGAAGATTCTTCTATAAAAGAAAATTCAAAGAGGCAGCCTTCATTCAACATAATAAAGGTGTTTTCAGCAAACCATCAGTGGAAGTCAATAAGATCTGGAGACCACTACTGAAAACCAATACAAGGCTGACACTCTCCAGGAACCAAACAAACTAGACACGGACGTCACACCCATTGATTTTCACGGGACGCTGCACAGGACTTTAGTATTTAAGCTCGTAGTTTAAGGATATTTGTCAGTATTCACTTGAGAACGATTGGAGATACTACTCAATCGAAACGTAGTGAAAATAAAAAGCCAAGACAATGCAAGTTCAAAACAACTCTTTCAATAAAGATGCCACATTGTCTACAACATTTAAACAATACCTTCAAATAGTTTAAAGAAGTAGTTCATTCTCAAAGTGGAGTTGAAATTATAGGGAAAGGAAAGAAAGACTTTTTGACTTTCTTTCCTTTCCCTATACCTTCAAATAGTCCAGGCAAATTGTAATTTTTCTAGGAACTAAAAGCGAGCAAGCTGCAATTTTGCATGGGTGTAGAGTGTAGGGTACCACTAGAAAAGCTTAACTCTGAATTTGCACTTTATTGACCCCTTAACTTTGGCGCCATCTTGAATCAAAGGGTTAAATCGGTTTCTCGCTTGTAACTTCTATTATTTTTGTACTAGAAAAATATAAAAAAGCATTTTATAGAAAAAACAGTACTTAAAAAATCATGGCTCTGAAAAATTCATTAACTCATTTGTTTATACACAAGAAATTTTATTATTTAAACAAAATAAGCATAACGATATCAGTTTCTTCGCTATTTTTAATTTCCTGTTACTCTGATTAGAAAGTTTCCTGAACAAACGTTGTAGAGCAGCGTATTCTCTACATTTTATGTCCAAACATTTTTTTTGTTAAACCAATTTTTTTTCTTGTAACGGGTGTTCCACCTAAGGAGGTAATCGGCTATATCTCAGAAAGTAATAACACTAGGACTTTGAGAAAAAATATTTATCGATAAAAGAGGCCAAGAAAAATTGCTGGAAATTATTTTCAAGTTCGAAAAATGATCGCTAGGGGGCATAAGAGAGCTTTCAAAATAGAAATGCCGATTTTCTCTTGATTTTTCTTAATAAAAATATGTTAAAAATACAAGCATTGTATTCTTCATAAAATTATGCGATTTTATGTTTGGAATCGTTTTTTTCTATTTTTAATAATAAAGTGGTGGGAGAAGGTCAAACTTTTTTTCTTCCAACCGCTGATATCTCTGCTTTGGATAAACCGATTTTATTCAACTTGGTCTTGAAAAAAAGGCTTTATTTTCCTCTACACGTCGATCTATTAACTATACCATATTGATTCTGATGGTGGCCACTAGATGGCGTTTATCCGTAATTCCTCAATAAATAAGGATTTTCTCAAAAAAATCAAATATTATGATATGACTATTTCATCATATTTTATTTTAGGCTAATAAAGGCTATTATTTAGTGGAATAAAAAATCCAGGTCCGTATTTAAAATAAAAAAGTTGATGAGGGTCGCTCGAATCCGAAACGTTGGATTAAAAAACTAACCCTATCAGCTTGTAGAGGAGGAAAAGTTACTATAAGGAACTAAAAACCGCAAGGTGATATATTTTGTTAAACTAGAGAAATTAGGGATAATTATAATTATTAATATGGAAAAATAGGCCATTTTTTAAAACATTAATTAATCAATTAAAACAAAAGATATCACGTTGCGGTTTTCAGTTCCTTATAGTAACTTTTCCTCCTTTACAAGCTGATGGGGTTAGTTTTTTAATCCGACGTTTCGGATTCGAGCGACCATCATCAACTTTTTCATTTTAAATACGAGCCTGGATTTTTTATTCCACTAATTAATAGCCTTCATAAGCATAAAATGGAATATGATGAAAAAGTCATATCATAACGTTTGATTTTTTTGAGAAAATCCTTATTCATTGAGGAATTACGGAAAAACGCCATCTAGTGGCCACCATCAGAATCAATATGGTATAGTTAATAGATCTAAGTGTAGAGGAAAAAAAGGGCTTTTTTTCAAGGCCAAGTTGAATAAAATCGGTTCATCCAAAGCAGAGATATCAGCGTTTGGAAGAAAAAAAGTTTGACCTTCTCCCACCACTTTAATATTGAAAATAGAAAAAAACGAATCCTATCATAAAGTTGCATAATTTTATGAAGAATACAACGCTTATATTTTTAACGTATTTTTATTAAGAAAAATCAAGAGAAAATCGGCATTTCTATTTTGAAAGTTCTCTTATGCCCCCTTGCGGTCCTTTTTCGAACTTGAAAATAATTTCCAGCAATTTTTCTTGGCCGCTTTTATCGATAAATATTTTATCCCAAAGTCCTAGTGTTATTATTTTCTGAGATATAGCCGATTACCTCCTTAGGTGGAACACCCGGTACACCGCGCCAAATGTTCAACAAACTGCAATGATCCTGCAGTCGCTATGCGCACGATTTGAAAATCGCTGGAGGACGAGGATTCGTTATGTAATCTTTACTCTTTTATGGCCGTTTTATTTACACACGCCGCATTTTAAGTGTTAATGCTGTGTGGAATGTAGCCTGCAGTCACGTGATACTGAAACAAATGCGATTTTAAATGATTATTCGAATTATTCGAATAATTCGTAGATGCCAACACTAAAAAAATGAAAGATTAACGATATTGTAATTTAAACTACTTACTATTTAAACTTGTCAATTTCAAGAAATGGATCGTGAAATTTGACAATGGAAATGGAAAAAATACTGATAAAATCTGTAGCTATAATTTTTAACAGATTCACAAATTCAGACAAATTATGGAGGAGAAACTTGCGAGTATGCCCACCAAGCAACAGTGTTCGAGTGTGAAGAAAACGACGTTGACGATGACAAGAACATGGAAGCTGTTACCAAAACTCTCAACTTCGAAGAAACATGTTTTCGTGACCAGGAAACGAGAACTTTTCTTTATACCAACGAAACAAGTTCTATCTACATCGATGAAATGGATTATTCTGAAGAAGGAGAAAGTTCTGGAAGATTCAACGATTTCGCGAGTTCTCCGAAGAAGGCAACTCGATTCAACTGAAACAAGATACTTAACTGAGGATTCAAATAGAAGATAACTGATAAAGAATATCAAGCATACGTAATTTCAAAAATTTTCTGTATAAAATCGATGAAGTTTTGTTATTAAATAACTTTTTGTACAATGAGTTGCCATGTTTTTCTTATAAACAGGGCTGCCCAGAAGTCCGGAATGAAATTAATTTAGCCTTAACCTGTAGCTTTTGGGGAAAATGCTCGGACACGTCAATTTAGTTTCATATATGCTCACATTTTTCATTCGTTTGTTCTTTTATAGACATTTGTTAAAGATATGACGACATCGATCTTTTTTTTAAATGGAAACATACAGCTTGTGATACATCATTTGAAAGTCAATATCTCGTACAGTATGCGCATAAATTTTGACGCGATTTTGTCAAGCTATTTCAATATGGCGACTGTTAAAAGTTTCAAAAAAATCCCTTTTTAAATAAGCGGAAATGATAAATCACTGATGTTTTTTTTACCTTTCGAGGTAAGAAATCTTCATTGTTTCACGTTCTGACATTTTGTGACATTGTGACTTAACCAAAGTTATGGTATATTTGTTATTTATTTTGTCAAAAAAAATAAAAATTTAACGAAGCAAAACAAAACACAACAAAAAGGTGGTTTAACGTGGCAAATGCTGGAGATGTCCTCCACCCTCTACTTGGCATGCGCCCAGACGATGGTAAAATCCGTCGACAAAATTTCGAATGGCTTCAGCCGGTATGTTATGTGTCTCCAATCTAATTTTGTTTTTCAAATCTTCAATATTATTTGGCCTATTTTGGTAAACTTTTTCTTTTAAATATCCCCAAAGAAAATAGTCTAGAGGCGTTAAGTCTGGGGACCTCGGTGGCCATTCAATTGTAATTCATTCACGTTATCCAATTCAGCGACCTGGAAATATCTAATCTAAATATCTTCTCACATTGACACCAAAATGCGGGGGAGCACCATCTTGCTGAAACCAAATTGTTTCATTAGGTATATCTGGATCTACTTCGTTGGGAAAAATTACAGCTAGAGCAGGCCTCAACTCGAAGGTTAAGAAATCCAGGTACCGTTCAGCTGTGAGGTTTCCTTCCAAAAAGAATGGCCCTAAAATTCGGTTATTAATGATACCTGCCCATACATTTACTTTCTGGGGCCGCTGAGTATGCGCTTCAAATATCCATCGTGGATTTTCTTGACTCCAGAAACGATAATTATGTCTGTTAACCACCTCGTTTACATAGAAAGTAGCTTTATCCGAAAATAATATGTTCTGTGGAAACCTATTATTCTCGTCACACCGTCTCATCATTTCTTCGCAAAATTGAAAAACGCCTATCATAGTCATCTTTTAAAAGCTTTTGGACAAGGCATACTTTATAAGGGTGGTATTTTTCTGCTTTCAAAAATCTTTCAATAGTACCTCTAGATGCATCATGATTTTGAGCCAATGAAACTGTTGAAACATGCGGATTATCCTGCAGAGATAATGCAATATCCAATTTTTCATCGTCGCCTAAAACACGTGGCCGTCCATTCCTAGGCAAGTCCTTTACTGTGCCATGTTCATCAAATTTGTGTAATATTTTACAGTGCCCTGTGAAATTTGATTTTCCGGATATTTAGCATTAAATAAAGTGCAAACTTCACTTTTACTTCTTATTTTATCTCCACATCCTAACAATATCAAGACTTCGATACGCTGCCTTTCCGACAAAACCATTTTTGGTTCGAAAATTGTAAAATAATACTTCGGAAATACCTAAATTAATTTTATTTCATACTGTATTGTAAAACACACCTTTACATATTTGAATTTATACCAGAAAATAAGGTTTTACAGCAATAAGTCCGGTAAAAATTTTTTACCGGACTAGTCCTGTAAAATTTCTTTACCGGACTGAAATTTGTAAGTTTTAGTTTAATCAATGTCAAAAACACAATGTTTCCACCAGTAAATATAAGCACTTTTCAAATATACGACGCAGAATAAAACTTCCGAAAACTTCATTATAATTTCAAAACATATTTATAATTTGCAACAACAGTATGAAATAAAATATTATACGTCATTCGTCCGGCAAATCCTTTACAGTATTCGTTTCAAAATTCCAGACTCGGCTTCTTCGTCGCCTCGTCTCGAAACATTTCACTCATACTGTAAAAGTTGATTTACCAGACTTATAACGTAAATATCTATTACGAGTTCACAATGTCACAAAATGTCAGAACGTGAAACAATGAAGATTTCTGACCTTGAAAGGTAAAAAAAAACATCAATGATTTATCATTTCCGCTTATTTAAATAGGGATTTGAAATAGCTTGACAGAATTGCGCCAAAATTTATGAGCATACTGTACGAGATATTAGCTTTCAAATGATGTATCACAAGCTGTATGTTGTCATATAAAAAAAAAACATCGATGATCTATATACGATATCTTTGACAAATGTCTATGAAAAAACAAACGAATAACGTCAAAATGTGAGCATATATAAAACTAAATTGACGTGTCCGAGCAAAACTTACAGGTTAAGGCTATATTAAAATTATTCCGGACTTCTGGGCAGCCCTGTATACACAACATTCCATAATAAAATTGTTATCTATTCAACGGAAAAATTTTTCACGGTATCAAAAAATAATTGTGTTTCAGATTTTCAGGTAGAAATGCAATTATTTATCTTATTGATTTGTTCATTAAAAATTTTTGTTCATCAAAACAAGAACTGCTAACAATTTGACTCCGTACTTCAGAAAACTACTCAGAAATCAATCAATGTGGAGACATTTTGTTAACTGAAACTGTGGTTTTTGTTCAGATTAGTTATTTGATTCACACGTTAGGTCAAGACTGACCGTTTGTAGTATTGTTCGGTATACTTAGAAGTACAACATATTGTTTACTATGAATTGATTGATAGAGAACTAATTGTAAATGAATTTGTTTATAAAAATGATATACTAGATACACACAATAAGTTAGTTGGATATATCAACACAATAATTTTACTTACGGAAATAAAAAGATACTTATTACGTTGAATATAAAAACCTCCAGCGATTTTAAAATCGTGCGCAGAGCGACTGCAGGATTATTGGAGTTTGTTGAACATTTGCGCGGTGTACAACAACAATAATTGGTTTAACAAAAAAAAATATTCGGACATGAGACTACATAACATGTAGAGAATACACTACTCTACAATGTTTGTTTAGGAAATTTTCCAATCAGAGTAACAGGAAATTAGAAATAGCGAAAAACTTTCTTTAAATAATGAAATTTTCTGTATGAACAAATGATTTAATGAATTTTTTAGAGGCATGGTTTCGTAGGTATTGTTTTACCCCACAAAATGCTTTTTTAATTTTTTTTTTTTAGTACGAGAATAATAGAAGCTACAAGCGAAAAACCGATTTAACCTTTTGATTCAAGATGGCGCCGAAGTTAAGGGGGTAAGAACCGTGCAAATTCAGAGTTAAACTTTCCTAGTGGTACCTTACACCGATGCAAAATTGCAGTTTGCTCGCTTTTAGTTCCCAGGAAAACATTGTGAAAGCTACAGTTTTTCTGAACTAAAATGATACCTACCCAAAAATGTATTGAACATATTTCGGTTTTGTTGCAATATTTCTTTTGCACTATTTATTTTATTGCATTTGATCTAAGAGCCCACAACGTAAACCCTTGCCATGGAAAGAACAGTATGAGATGTTTATGTTACTGTGAAAAACGGCCCTGTCCAAGCAACCAAGTTAAATTCTTAATGTTGTAAGATATGTTACCTTGTGACCACCCCTGTTAACCCGCCAACATTTGATTTCCCTGGGGTGGTCGCTATTAAGAGATTTTACTGTAAATAAATATTTAATTTTGGGCAAAAAACTGTAATGTCCAAGATTGCAAGCAAAATTGGCAGGTGGTCGCCATTTTGAGATATTTCCTTTTTAATGCAAAATGTACTAATTTTTAATTCAATCAATTTTTATAGGTAACAATATTATCAACTTGACGGCCATTCGAAAAAAGGTGCTTGGTAAAATATATGTTCAACTTTGAAATTACCCTGTATATTAAAACAATATTAACCACTAACCTTAAGAATATACGATGACAGTAAATAAAATTCCGGATTTGTGTGAAAGGTAACCGTCACACCTACCAAAGGTTTGCTGGGATTTATGTTTTCCAGTGTTAAAATTACTGTAAATTTTGGACCTAATCCCAAAACCTAAAAATATTAAGTTTACTTTAAAAATATTGTTAGCAATTAGTGGTAAGGTAGTGACAACAAGCATTATCTGAGAGTATCAAAATAGCATATGCTACAAAAAATTAATTCACTTTGACAGACAAAATCAATCATTTATTTCTTTCCGGTCACTTATAGGTAATAACACTATACAAAATGTCCGGGAAAATGTAGGAAATTTCTCGGATTCAGATTACTTCAGGTGGGTTCAGAACATGAAAAAATAAGATGACAATTTCTTATAAACTTTTACAGGCCCTCCGTACGGAGATATATGCCCCAGAAGGACGCCGTTGAAATCGGGTTTTCTTAAATAACTTTTGTGCGGACTCACGTTTGTACCAATGAGGTACACAAAACTTTAATCTGTATCTCCACAAATCGACTGGTTCAAATTTGTTCAAAAATTGGAAAATAAAATCCTTTTTGAATTTTACTGCATTATTTCTTTATTAAACGACTAATAACGCACCTCCTCTCTTCACCCTAGCATGGGCTACAACAGAACTAACAAGACATGTTAGGTACACCACTTTTGCAAACACTTAACAACTTTTAACGTGATGGCTTTATCAACTCACGGAGCGGCGACTTATCTTTCTAGACTTTCGCATGACACTTTAACACCTTCAACTACTTTTAACAACTTCTAACGTGATGGCTTTATCCACTCACGGAGCGGCGGCGACTTAACTCTGTAGAATTCCACCTGACACTGCTTTGTTTATATTTCAAGACATATATTAACCCTATCCAAAAACCTTGACCAATCAGATCTTAACACTTCGAAACCAAGATGGCAACGTCTATATTAGGCCACTGTCGATCGGCCAATCAGAATATTTGCTTGTTACTAAGCACGTGGGTGCTAATATTATTTGATAGTTTTAGAGAATATTATAAAATAGCAGACAGTTTTTTACGTTAGGATTTAACTCGAACATATATGTTATGGATTTGTACACCGATGCCACCACTTTGATATGCGGTGTTGCCATTTATATTGCCTTTGAAATTAATGTGTTTTTCTATTTAATAGCATTTGGTTGTTGAAGAAAAACATAGTACTTTAGCACGAATGTGACGTTGCCGCTCGGCTTAGTATTACATTACATTATATCCCTTAAGATTGATTTCAACCTTGTTACTTTCCTACTGGGTCACGACAGAAATATGTCGTCAGTGTGTCCCAAACTACTTTCAAAGTACTTAATATAATTTAATAAAAATGTATTGTGATGGACACTAGTGAGGACCTCTTAAAATATTATCCTTGAAACATATTTAGTTTTTTTAGTTTACCAGGGGCGGACTAAGCTTTACAACTTAATACTTAAATTTTTAACACCCTGTATAATAAATGTGGGTAGCTTGCACCTCAGACTAAAAGGTACTCTTGTTTATTGTCGATAAAATTAATCGTTTTCGAGAAACAGAGTAATAAACGAATAGTTGTAGAAGACCTATGTTGAATGTTCGCAAAAAATGTGCATTTTATTTATTTATCGGCACCAAAAAAACGTATTGTTGTTGCTAACGTTACTATGGTACGAAATAAATAAAATATCCGGCATTTTAAAACTAGTCATCTTTCTGACACATTGATCCTTTACTTCGATATTAATTTACTGATTTTTGGATTTCGTGGTGAATTTAATTGTGAATTAATTCGGACTATGGAATTCACGTTTATTGAGTATGCAGATTGCATCTGATGTATGGTATTGCGTCTTGCAATGCTTTAGAAGTCAGAAGGTTATATAATGAAAGATTTCCTAATCGTATTATGCCAGACCAGAAGACATTTCAACAAGTTTCAACATCTAATGGAAAATGGTGGGTGATTCTAATACATATTATTGACTTTCTTCATAGTTTTAAGAAAGTTTAGAAAAAATAGTACTGATGCTGGTCTGAGAAGAACCGTATGTAGATGACACTCCATCAACGAATACTTTAAAATTATCAGCACAGTTTAATACATCGAAAACAATAATATATGAAGTTTTTTAAGAACAGCTGTTATATCCATATCATTTGCAAACAGTACAACATGAACTGATTTTTGAAGATTTTCTCGTAGAATGCAGTTTGCAAACTGGCTATCGGATCAGCAACGAAATAATATAATCTTTATTAGCATTATTCTTTTCATGGATGAAGCAAGGTTTACCAAAAATGATATCACCAATTTAAATAACACACATGTATTGGCTGATGAAAATACTAATGCCACTATTGTTTCGCATTATCAACATCAGTTAATAACAACAACAATCAATTAATATCTGGGCAGGAATCATTGTCGATTTTTTTATTGGACCATTCGTATTGCCGGAACGCTTGACAACTTCATTTGGAGTTCTTCCAGAACGTTTTTTAGAATTTAATACAACACGTACCACATGAAACCCGCCGAAACATGTACTTCATGCACCATGGGGCACCACCTCATTTCAGCATTGGTGTGCGGGAGCACCCGAATAACATCTATCCCAACCGTTGAATAGGTAGGGGAGGACCTATTGGCCTCCTCGATCTCCCGACCTAACGCCGTTGGATTTTTACCTGTGGGGACACCTGAAAAACTTGGTGTATTCCACTCCGGTCGGCACTAGTGAGCAACTTCTACAGAGAATCACGTTCCATTGTGATGGGATAAAGGACCAAGGCTGGGTTATTGTGACGGGTACAGCAGTCCTCAATTCGTCGTGCCCGCGAATGTATCAGACGTCACGGAGCCCATGTTGAACCCTCTTGTGAAGTTTTTTAATAATTTCGGTAAGGTGTCTCCTATTACATCACTGCGTTGTTTTTTAATTTTTGTATTTTTTCGATTTAAACAACCGAAAATGAAACTTTTTTGTTGTTTGAATGATTTTCGTATCACAACAGAGTGGAGAAACAAAATAGAAATCATGTTATGTCATATTATTCTTTATCTCGAAAACGGATCGTTTTATCGACAACAAACAACAGTACCTTTGTTCTAGTCTAAGGTGCAAGCTATCCAGATTTATTTTTTTAAGTCTATCATACAGGGTGTTAAAAATTTAAGCATTAAGTTGTAAAGCTTAGTCCGCCCCTGGTAAACTAAAAGACTAAATATGTTTCAAGGACACTATTTTAAGAGGTCCTTACTAGTCCATCACATTAAATTTTTACTTAATTATATTAAGTACTTTGAATTTATTCAAGAAAAACCGATTTCCAGCGGCGTCCTTCAGGGGCACATATCTTTGTAGGGAGAGCCTGTAAGAAAAAAATGTATAGAAACTTGTCATCCTATTTTTTATAGTTCTATCTGAATCCAAGAGATTTCCCACATTTTCCCGGTCACCCTGTATAAGGTGTTTTTACTTTAAAATTAGTAGTGTATTAATAAAACGGTGGAAAAATAAGGGAATAAGTGTATAGACGGAGAAAACCTAAACAATCTCTACTCTCCATAGACCCCATGCAGGCGTCAGTCCTTTGGGAGTCCGAGGGGAATTCTTCTGATAGACTATATGAAAAATCCTTCACTGGCGTATACGTAACACTATACGCACCCTTTTAAACAGACTTTAGGCAGTCATCGCAGAGAAACGTCCTGGAAAGACAAGAAAATGGTTCCACCACGACGACGCACCGATCCAGCAATGTCTAAATTCTCTTTGACCGACTTCCGGATCTAGCCTTCATTTTAACACCTTCGTACTTCTATCTTTTTCCCCCGAAATTCAAAATTTTGCAATGGAGAAGCCATCCAGACGATCAACGATTAACCCGAGGGTTTTGAAGAAAAACACTCCAGGAAAAAGATCGGAACCCTGGAGAAAGTGGGGTCAAGCGTGTTGAACTTCGGGGGGATTAGGCCGAACAATACTTTTATTTCGTTTACGCTAAGATTCTTCTTAAAAATAAAAAAAAATTATATATCTTAAGAAAAAAATTTAAATGTCGCTACTTAAAAAATTATTATACACAATTTAACAGATTTTATCACTACTTTTCCCGTATCAATTGCATACGTTGTTTTATAGACGCCATTGTGTTTATGGTTAAATGGCTGCATTGAGGTCGATGAATGAGGAGACATTAAATAAATAAATAAATAAATAAATAAATAAATTCCTTTATTTTCCAACAAAATCTATAAAAAGTCATAGCAACGTCAACACTGAGCCATATTGATGCTCAAACTATAGTTGTATAAAAAAATTTATAGAAATAACATAATACAAAGTGATGTTATTAATATTAAGTTCCTAAAAAAAAATTGATTCAATTGACGATATCAGATAAAAACAGAATTAAAAATAAAAATAAAAAATGTTAAATGTTTTAAAATGTATGGACAGTAAACAATATAACAATGATAAAATTTCGTTAAAAGAAAATAAGAGAAAACAGTACTAGCGAGAACACAAGAATTCCGCCTCATAATCGAAAGAATACAAACATTTTTGCAGTAGAAAGCCTGTGGTTTCCTTTTTAAATTTTGTTAAGCTATTTATTGATTTTATGTGGGCTGGAAGAATATTAAAAGCTCTAATCCCCGTATAATGGGGACCCCTTCTAAAATCTGTCGAGCTGTGTGTTGGTATACTAAGGTGGTCTCTGCCTCTGGTAACAATCGACATACCTACTATCAGAATAATAAGTAGAGTTTGGCAGGAAAATCTCTGGATGCTGTTTTGCAAAAACTACAAGAGAGAGGAAGTACAGTGAGGGGACCGTTAAAAATCCGAGTTCAGAGTAATGCTCTCTGCAAGAAGCTCTAGGTTTTAGTCTCAACATGCATCTTACAGTCCGCTTCTGCGCTACAAATATGTAAAGTACTCCCTGCGATTTACCCCAAAACAAAACACTGTAATTTATTAGGGATTGAACACTAGCAACGTAAAATTGTCGTATTGTATTAGTGGTTAGTACGTCACGCAATGTACGAATTAATGCGCAATAACTATTGAGCTTGAACTGTAGGTTTTGGAGGTGAACGTTCCAACTAAAGGTAGGGTCAACTTGAACTCCCAAAAAATTTATGCTTTCGATCAATGGCACAGATGCATTGTTGAAATTTACGTAAAGTGATTGATGTCGGTTTGATACTTTGCTAAATAATATGAGTCCGGTCTTATCATTCATTAGTTTAAGGTAATTTTCGTCGCACCACTGCTGCATTTGTCTCGCCGCAGTGGAAATGTCAGACAGTGATCTCAAGTATGCGCATGCGTTAGTTATTTTGCAAGCCATATTTATTTGCTTTTTGCTTTTTTTTTAGCGCGCGCGCGGGATTTGTAAAAGTAATAAATTTAAATTTAACAGCTTATTAACTATTTTATAGGAGAGCAGGGCAAAGGTACTTGTACGTAATAATAGTAATCTCTTCCTAGCAAAACAGCAAACATAGATTAGTAAAAGTAAATCATTGTGCCAACTTACACAATTTTTTAAAGTTTATACAGGGTGACGCGGATCTAAATGAACATACTTCAACACAAGACAAAGAATACCTTGGGGGTTCTTAATCACCCATCTTTGATAGTTCAATTGTCGATAGTTAATAAGATACAGGGTCTTTTATGAACTTCAGCAATTTTTTGTTCTTGTCATATTTTTTAATGCACTCCGTATAAAATTTTCATATTGGGCCAACATCTGTAACCTATCTGTCGCTTAAAATTGCAGTATCAGAAAATTTTAAATTCCAGGCCCGTATTAAAAAAAGTTGACATTTTCAATTTTTACATTTTTAACACCCTGTAGATCAATTTTTTCAAAATATTATTTTTTTATTGGAAAGAGCATAAAGAATTGACCCTAACGGCATAATTTTCAAAGTTCCCGCACCCATCACTTGATTAGAATAAATGGTTGTTTTGTAAAAAATTTCAAAATGGTGCATATTTGGAAATTAGAAATTAAGAAAATAACAATAAAAAAGCAAAAACTGCTTCCGAAGTAAAAAAATAAATGTACTAAACGTTTAATAGTTTTAACGAGACTAAATTTTAGGGAACAACACAACAACAAGTTAAAATCGACTGCTTAAAATCTAATACATAGAAAAAGTTTTAGCAATAATTAATTTTAAGAGCACTTTAGCAGAACACTGTTATTTAAGAAGCTGTTCAAAATGCCCTCCATTGGCTTATTCACATCTTCGTCTTCTGATGTTTAAATTTGACACTGCTTTTCTAATTGCGTCTGGGTTATTTTTTATTTCCTGAAAAGCATTAATAATTCGTTGCAAAAGCTGCTCCCGCGTGTTGATTTCTTCTGAATAAACCAAATTTTTCATATTCCCCCAGAAAAAAAAATCCAAAGGATTAAAGTCCGGCGACCTGGCTGGCCATAAATGGGGCCCTCCACGGCCTATCCATCTGTTAGGAAACGTAATATTTAAAAATTCAGATACAACCCTTGCAAAATGTGGTGGAGCCCCATCATGTTGAAAAAAGAGCCCTCTCACGTTAGCATTTTCATTCTGCATAAGTCCTGGCAAAATGTTTTGTAAAAAATTTAAATATTGATTTCCATCTAATCTTTCAGCAAAAAAGTGCGGCCCAATTAATTTATTATTTATTATACCTGCCCAAACGTTTATGGAAAATTTGTGCTGCGAATGCGATTGTCTAATGGCATGTGGATTTTCTAACGACCATACATGGGAATTCCTTGAATTATTTACACCATCTCTGGTAAATTGTGCTTCATCGGTCCAGAGGATTCGATAAAGACTCCTTTGGTGTCTACTGAGCCACTGGCAAAAGAGTAACCGGTTTGCATAATCGCCAGGTTCCAATCTTTGAACTTCTTGAACATGAAACGGATGCAAGCCTTCCTTTTGCAGTGTTACATTTACTCTTTTGCGGGATTCCTAGACGTGTCGCAATTTTTCGAGTAGATGTTTTGGGATTATCTTCAACAAGATTTAAGATATCTTCTTCCTCCTGAACTGGATGTCGTATTGGTTGATCAATATTATTGTCGGTGGGAAAATGTCCATGTTCTCCAGCAAATAAAAATACATTTGCAAATGTTTTGTGATATGGACATCTTCTACCCGGAAATCGCCTACGATATTCCCGAACAGCAGCTCTTTCATTACCGTTACAAAAACCGTATACAAAAATAATGTCGGCATATTCGGCATTTGAAAATTGGTAAGGCATCTTCAACAGAAAATTGCAATAATTGTTAACCGAATACTAACAAAGGTCAGACAACTGTCACATATCTGATAGTGACTTGAATTGTTGCTATGGAACAGTAACTCGATAGTCTTTGGTTTGTTTTTAAATAAGGCAAAGCCTACTTTACAAAGTTTGAAATTTCTGACTGTAATTTACGATTTTTTGTCGATGTCTAAAAAGCAATCATTATCTTGCAGTTTTGTTATTATTATTATTACTTTGTTATTTGTTGTTGTGTTGTTCCCTAAAATTTAGTCTCGTTAAAACTATTAAACGTTTAGTACATTTATTTTTTTACTTCGGAAGCAGGTTTTGCTTTTTTATTGTTATTTTCTTAATTTCTAATTTCCAAATATGCACCATTTTGAAATTTTTTACAAAACAACCATTTATTCTAATCAAGTGATGGGTGCGGGAACTTTGAAAATTATGCCGTTAGGGTCAATTCTTTATGCTCTTTCCAATAAAAAAATAATATTTTGAAAAAATTGATCTACAGGGTGTTAAAAATGTAAAAAATGAAAATGTCAACTTTTTTTAATACGGGCCTGGAATTTAAAATTTTCTGATACTGCAATTTTAAGCGACAGAAAGGTTACAGATGTTGACCCAATATGAAAATTTTATACGGAGTGCATTAAAAAATATGACAAGAACAAAAAATTGCTGAAGTTCATAAAAGACCCTGTATCTTATTAACTATCGACAATTGAACTATCAAAGATGGGTGATTAAGAACCCCCAAGGTATTCTTTGTCTTGTGTTGAAGTATGTTCATTTAGATCCGCGTCACCCTGTATTATAAGTACCTACTAAAAACACAAAGGAAAACAAGCCCCAGCTGATAGCATCGTACGTTATATCGACATCGACCATCGTCATTTTTTAAAAAACTTAAATACACTTAGGGGTTCTGTTGATAAAAAAAACTATGTAACTATATTATTTTTAAATGTTTTATTAATACACTATAAATATACTAGTATTTTGACAAACAGTAATATTATTGCACTTAACAATCGTTTGTTAGGCATAGTTATGTTCCTCCGAACAATTTTTTTAAAATTAATTCCTGACCTAATATAGTGGATTTTACTGGGAAGTACTGATCACTACACTTGCCAATTTTATGCACTGTTTTGGATGTCTGTTTAAATTGCTTTGATGTGTGAATATTTTTTCACAATGACTACATGCTACCCCAAGAAACGATTAACTCAAAATGGTAATCGCCTGGAGATGTTTATTTAAGTTGCTACGAAATTTAAATGTTTTTTAACAATATCCGCACGGTAAAACCATAATCCCAAAAGGTTTAGAATCACCGGTAGCAGAAAGAACATAAAGAAATTGTCAAAACTCAATTAAACTTTCTTCGTGACAAACTAAAAACACGCGAACTTAGACACTAAAAAATTCGTGTTAAAACAACAGAACCTAGAAGGAAAAAAAAAATTAAATAATTATTTTCTTACAGAGTGACAAGGAAGATTAGACAACGTCGCCAATCGCGCACGCGCATTTCAGGGATCAGCGCCTGACATTTAATGCTTTCTCGATGAATGGCTTCTTCATCGCCATTTTGAAAGTAAATGTCACTTTGTTGTATGTCGTTGAGGAGGTAATTTTGAGAAGAATTCGACAGTGCAATATAAAGTACAAGTTGTCATAATTAAAAAAGAGAAATAAATAGCAACCTTCCCCATCCCCTGTTACCTGGGCTGATAATTTTATTTGCTCCTTTTCATTGCAGGTCCCCGACTGATCACTAAAATTTTGAACCAGAGCTCGGGCTGTAGATAACCGAAGCCTGATCAAGTCTTGCTGAAAAATTTGATGGATTTCTAAAAATATCAGAGTTAGTTAGTTAAGTAAAAAAAAAACAATTCTAGGATTGATTTTCTTGGGATGTTAGTTCTTACAATTCACTTTTCATTGCTTTTTTTAAAGTCTTTATTTAGATAGAGGGCAGGGAAGGACTGAGTCTGGAAAATGTGGCGGGCTATACGAAGGCAAAGGCGCCGACATAAAGAAGAAACATTACATTGTATTATAATTATTATAATGTAGTTTGCAGATGCTGGCCATTTGGTGTAAACCAGAGCCATAAAACATAATTAAAAAAAAAAAAAATGTAGTTTGCTTTTGAGGAATTCAAATTAGGTACCATAAAAGTCACGCTAAGAAATGTTTAGCTAATTCCCAAGTGACTTATATGACTTATAACACACGAGTGCCATACACAATTTTATCTACGACTATTTAATAATAGAAGCATAATGTGTTTGTTAGTACATATATAATGTGGTTCATATTACCATAGTTACTCATATTCCACAGCCGTGGAATATGAGATTTCATATTCCACGGTCCCAACAAAACAAAGTTACCTGAATTACGATAAAAACGCACCAGATCTAGTTTAAGCAGGCGTGAATGGTATTAATACCATAGCAACCGATTGACAAGTAAACGAATCATTTTTTTCCTCAGTCATTTAAGTTTCGCTGTGACATTTTGTTGTTGATTTCAAAGTAAAATATCATGATTTCGGATGACGAAAACGAAATCCAAAGTACCCCTCCAGAAATTCGGGCTGCAATTGTATTTTGTTTAATTATGGTTAACATCGTTGAATTGTATTTTTTAGTTAAGAAATACCATAAATAATAATCCTATTGTAATAAAATGTGTTGCTCTGAATCCATTTTCTAACTTCTTGAATACTGAATAGTCGTAGATAAAGTATAGTATTTGACTCGCGTATAATGGCTATATTACACTCGAATCCTTAAAACACTCGCCTTCGGCTCGTGTTTTAAAATCTCGTGTAATATAGCCTTCATTATACGCTCGTTAAATAATGTACTATTATCCAACACTTGATAGATATTAATAAAAAATAGAAAATTTTATTGTTTAAATGTAAATTGGAAAACCCTGTATTATATTTTAATTGACATATTTTTGAATGACAAATTTGACACGTAAAAGTAGGCTACTAGGGTGATTGTTGTTGTTATGGAATTTATTAATAACAAACATTTGAAGACAGTAAATAATAGTAATTTACGTAACAAGTTCCGAAAGTGATATTTTACGGGATGAGTAGGAACTTTCCGAACAAACAATTGACGTTCCCTCACCACTTTATTTGAGGAGATACAAAAAAAAATTGCCCGAAAAAAATGTATTGCAAATTTTCCAAGTATTAAGATAGAAATATAACAATGGTATTGGTATTTCTCTTAAGTCAGCTCCCTTGAGCTTTTACTTCTTTTAAATTTGTTGGTGCTTATTCTTCTACTATACTGGAATTTCTTTTCTTTGTTGCGATGATCTTCTTGCATTGTTCTGTTTTCTTCATTGATTTGCTTGCTTATTTTCGCTATTTTGTTCCGTGTTGTTTTTTTTTTTTTTTTTTTGGTGTTGTATCAGTTTTTTATTTTGGTACTTTTCATGACTTTTTTTTTTTTTTTTTGTTTCTCTATTGTTTTTGTTAATCCTTGTTTTTGTTTTTGTGTTTTTAGGGTGGGAGCCAATCTTTCGGATATTTAAAGTTGTTGTGTAATGTCGATCGTATGTGTGAGTTTTGTATCATTGGATTTGTCGATAAGTCTGTCCTTTCAAAGTATTTAGTTATTAATTTTGTATTGTGTTCCGCAATTGTTTCCATTTTTAGGTCTCTGTGTAATACAGCTGTCGGTACGTGTCTTTGTGCGTTAGTCATAATCCTCATTATTTTGTTTTGTAGTATCTGTAGTTTTTGGTATCTTGTTTTGTTTACGGTGCACCATGTTGGTACACCGTATGTCAGTACAGGTCTAATTATGGCCTTGTAAACTGTTGTCTTTGTCTTTAAATTAAGTTTGCTTTTGGCGCAGAGTAGGGGATACACTGCACCCATTTGTCTGTGTGCTTTTTTAAGTCTAGTCTCGACATTGTCGTTCCAGGACAACTTTTTGTCAAAGACGAGACCAAGATAGCTCGCTTTAGGGTTCCACTCTATGGCTTTTTTATTTACTTTGACCCCATCTTTATTGGTCAAATTCCGGAAATAAATAAATAAATGATCTTTTTTAATTGGCCATGGGTGATACGCCCCCTAGCGGCCGTCGTAGGAACTTAAAAATAATTTCCAGCGATTTCTCATCGGCGAGTTTATCATAAAAAAAAATTCCGCAAGCTGTGCGACTAACGGCTTCCGAGATACAGCCGGCCGCCTTTCCTATTGACTCACCCGGTTACCTATAGACTTGTTGATTAGAAGAATATGTCCTATTATTTTTGTTAAATCTGAAACGTACATTGGCTTAGATTATAGTGATGAAGGTTAAAATTAGTCGAAACGTTTATTGCATGCCCAAATAAAGACTTTTAAGAAAACAATGAAAACAAAATTGTAAGAACCAATTAGCATGACGCTTCATTTTAGAATTAAAAGAATTATGCTTCAAGAATTCTATCCTTTGTTAATAGAAACAATTTTACAGACCATTGAACTTATCTTTCAGAAAATAGCAAAAGACTAAAAAATATACAGAGTGTTCCATTTTAAATAATAAGTTGGCTTTTTTACTGGCTCACCCTGTTTAGTTACAAGAAAATGTTTTATTTTTTGATGATACGCTATTTTAATCTGATATGCACACTTCCATAAAAAAATGTTTAGCCGTTCTTAAAACATTTATACAGCTCTATGATCAAACCATATAGGTATGTATTAGTACTATATGGCTATTACCCTGAATATCTTGAAGCAACAACAGAGATAGAAGATCCAGGGTCATTTCGACTTGTGCGCCTGCGCCGTAAGGGTATTGCCAAATGTACTTTTATTTCTTTAGAACAGGGCAGAAGAGTGAGCCTTGGAAAATTAGAGCAATGATAAAATTAAAAAAATCTTGCTAAAAATCTGTACTTCCAAGTGATTTCAAATTATTTGTTTCCATTTCTAAACTAAAACGCGTTAAATAACAATTTCATATAACTGGAGGGCGACAACGTGACAACATCTCATTTTTACTCGACATAACCTCGAAATCTTTAGCAAATGGTAATTTGTTTGACAGTTCGCTTCATCGAGTTGATTTGGTATTATTCACGAGTTATGTGTACTGTTTATCTTTACTTTTCTGCAAATTTTGATTGTGTGTGTGAAGTGTGATAATTTTGTGACGATGCCGAGGCAAAACAGAATATTTTACATTATTTTAAACAGGCGTATAAACTTAAACAAAGATTTATCGTTCTACAGGTATGTACCTAGACCGGATGTTTCTTCCTTTTAACTTACCTACGTTAATTTCGTGAGGGAACAATAACTAGGTAGTCCATTTCCTAAAGATTATTTTCCTTTGCTGCTGTTGATATACTTAGGTACCTGGTACCTACCTACCTATTTTTACCGAAAATTGCATGTACTTCAAAGAATCCTACAAAAACCTATCATTTTACTTGTTAAACTCTAAGAATAATTGTAAAATATCTAATAAAAGTTTTATTAATATGTTTACCTGCGTTCTTTTTCTTTTCTTAATCGAAATAGTATACAAAATCTTAAACAAATCAAGAACTTTAATGTTTGTTTACAAATTTTGGTCCAGTTGTCAAAGTCAAATGTGTCATTTCCTTCCATTAAAACAAACGGCTATTTTCTTTTTCTCGCGCATGCGCACTGCGTGAAATGACCCTGACTGAACAAGGAACCTCGGCTTCACTACGTTTACATTGGTTAAATGGGCAAGGCGCCATATAGTAAGTACCTACTAATACATATTATATGGATCAAACACACAAGCGTTTCCATGACAACAACCGAAAAAAGCCTACTTGTCAATCTTTCACTGTGATTGAAAAACAGGTAACTTTAAAGTTAGCGTCTAGAGTTAACTTGTGTGTTTAATCATAGTGCTGATAATATTCCAGATTTTCTTGATACCCTGGTTATGATGAAGACTTACCTTTACTGCTTAATTTAAAACTATTGCGAGGGTTTCATTTTGCTTTGCAATTTTGAGTGTTGATTGACTGTTGTTTTCAATGGATATTGTGTAATTAATATTGGTTTGACTTCTGATTGATTAATTCGTGGTTGTTTGTAAGGTGGGAGCGAGTCGCGTTGAAGTTTGTATGTGACTAGATAATGAGTGAGTAATAACTAAATTTTTCGAAAGGTCAGTCCGCGTGCATAATGTTTCGTTACCATTTTGTCAAAAAACCTGGTCTAAAGTGTTAATTTTCATGTAATTCCTTACCTAATGCGTGTTGTTTCTCACGTAAACTTTGCTCTAAAAACAATTTGCTTCGTTTTGGTAATGGCAACGGTTTCCCTTGTAAAACTGGAGAACTTTCTTGATTTCGGGAAGAAAAATCAGCGGTACGTTTCAATATTTTAAAAGTTATTGTTCCTCCTAAAATTTTTTGAGCTTTGAAAAGTATGTTAGTATAGGCAGGTATACAGGTATACAGTGTGTAAATAATGTATGGAATAAATTCGATTAAAATTCAGATAATATGTTTGAAGAATAACGCTGAAATACGTCAAGTAACTTATAAAAATGCGCTTTCTTTGACCCTTACAATATTTATACAGGGTGTCGCGTTTAGAATATATGACTGTATCGATAAGTTTTTTTTTTATTGGAATGCCCTGTATATTACTTCAAATTTCGATTCCTCGAAAGGAGCCGCTTTTATAAACCCAATATACTTAAGGTCCCAAATTCGTGGTTTCAATAATTCAGTAATTAATATAAAAGAAAATATTAAATCTGGTCTAGAAATAATATAAACGTACACATAAAATAAAAGAAACTAGAAAGTGACACGTGGTATAAAACCTTAACCTCAACTAAAATTTTTCCTAGCTGAAAATACTATATATCGGCGTTTCATTACTAACCGGGTCCACACAGGGACGCGCCGTCCACATAGGCAAGGTCGTGCGGCGCACGACGGCGCCAGGCCTTCAACACAAATTAACATAAAACTAAAAAAATTATCTATGAATATCTACCGGTGGTGAATATGCATGATCCACCAACACCGATCGCCGGTCGGCGACCAGTACCAGTGGTGAAATTTTACTACTTCTCTTCCTGTGGGGGCGCGAAAATCCGCGTGCGTTCCGCGCTGGTTTAAACTTGCAAAATTTTGCGTGTTCGTAATCGATGTAGCAGGTTAATTTTTCATTCTTGTCTTGATAAGCGCATAAGACGTATATTGTGCCTTATTTGATATTACGTATCTACCGCAATTGTGAAAAATAATTACAAATAAGGTAAGTGAGTAATTAAGTAAATTAATTAACAGGGATGCAAATAATTGTTTTTCTTTTTAATAACTTTTGTTTATGAAACAAATAAGGCTTGTCGTATTGTCTCCAATCCAGGTGCAAGAACTTGCCGAAAAAGGTTCAATGCATTATCAAAATAAAACTATGTATCTTAAAGACAAAAGTGGACGTAAGTTTTCCGATATATATTTTACTCAATTTTGTTAAATGGTGAAAATGTTCAGCGTCATTGGTTGCTATTGCTCATATTCTATTAAAAAAAATGCAGTTTTCTGCCTTAGCTATAAATATTCAATGACCCCAACCCAAACAATCAATTGACTTTTAAAAACACTAAATTAAGTAACCAAGACGGTTTCAATGATTGGCATCATTTAAGCGAGCATTTGAAAATCCACGAAAAGAATAAATCTCATTTTCAAAATTTACGTGTCTGGTCAGATTTACTAGAAAGATTAAAAACTAATCAAACCGTTGATTCGAAAATGCAAAATTTATTAAAAAATTAAACTAAACATTGGTGCAGTGTCATTAAAAGAATAATTTATACTATTCCATTTTTGGCTGAACAAAACTTGGCCTTTCGTGGCCTAGTAACAAATTATTTGAAAGAAATAATGGAAATTTTTTAAAATGTATAGGAATAATAGCAAAATTTTATCCAGTCATGTCCTCACATATTAATAGATCTCAAAAAAATATTCCACTTTACCTTGTAGATAAAATTTAAAACGAAACCATTAAATTAATATGTAACAATATAAGAAATAATATTTTAAACGAAGTTAAAGAAGCAAAGTATTTTTCAATATTTCAATATTACTTTATTGTACTCCTGATGTGAGCCGCCAGGAGCAGATTTCTGTTTGCTTAAGATACGTTAATTTAAAAAACAATACATTCAGTGTCGAAGAACGTTTTTTAACATTTCGTCCTATAAGTGATACAACAGGTGAAGGTTTAACCAACTATTTACTAAAAACTTTGGAGAATTATGGTTTAGACATTTATAATATGCGCGGCCAAGGTTATGATAATGGTTCAAATATGAAGGGTAAACATCAAGGTGTACAAAAAATAATTTTAGACATTAATCCACGAACAATGTTTGTACCATGTTGTAACCACAGTTTGAACCTTGTCATAAACGATGCTGTAAAATCCAATATTTCTAGTATAATTTTTTTTAACTGTTCAAGAATTATATACCTTTTTTTCTGCCTCAACCAATCGGTGGTCTATTTTGAAAAGTAACATTTCAAGTCTGACATTAAAGCTTTTGTCAGATACCAGATGGTCTAACAGAATTGATGCAATAGCCCCTCTAAGATTTAAGTTGGGCGAAATTTACTATGCTCTTTATGAAATCTTATCCGGAAATAATTTTGACAATAATACAAAATATCTAGCTACCTCCCTAGGTAAAAAGATTAAAAATTATGAGCTTGTGTGTATGGTAGTCTTGTGGTACAAGATTCTAAGTAAAGTGGATGTTGTTATTAAGATTCTGCAATCAAAACCATTTAATATTTCCCAGACTTGCGAAAATTTAAATAACCTCAATGAATTTGTAAAACAATATCGATCTGACAAAGACTTCAGTGACTTATTAGTAGATGCCAAAGAATTAGCTTCTTGCTTAGAAGTTGATGCAAAATTTATATCCGCAGAAATTTTAAGGCCACGAAAGATTAAAAACTTACGAAGGTGACGACCAGCCGATTGAAAATCAAGAAATGAAATTTAAAGTAAATTGCTTTTTCGGAATGCTAGACATTACTCTTTCATCCGTACATGAAAGATTTAAACTATTATCGTGTCATTCTAATGTTTTTAATTTTTTGTGGAATGTTGAGGATTTCGGCAAATATTCTGACCAAGATCAATTTAATTTTTGTAAAAAACTGGAAGAAACATTAACTGACAAAGATCGAAACGAGAAAAATATAGACGGAACAGAACTTTTACACGAATTAAAATTTCTGCAAAATGGCGACAAAAACGCGACGTCTGTAGTAGAAACACTTGATTACATTGTAATAAATAACCTAACCCACTCATTTCCAAACATTACGATTGCATTGCGCATAATATTAAACATTCCAGTTTCTGTAGCTACAGCCGAGAGGTCATTCTCTAAATTAAAGTTGATTAAAAATTACTTACGATCTAGAATCGGCCAAGAGCGGTTAGTAAATCTTGCTATCATTTCTATAGAGGCTGACTTTTTAAAGCAACTTGAAATGGAAAATCTTGTTAATGAATTTGCAAAAAATAAAGCTAGAAAAGTCCAATTTTTGTAAGACCTCTCCATCATATATCATGATCATTTAATTATTATCTATTTCAAAACAATCGCTATTTTATTTTATTTTTTTTAATATTTTGAATTAATGTTTTGTAATTTGATACTGTTTTTGTTTTGTTACTGTTGTTTCGCATTCTATTAATATTTTTTGTGTACTTTCTGTTTGACACAAATAAATATAGACATTAGTAGTAAAAGCTATAGAGTTTTCTTCAAAAATTTCAACGATCAACTATGAGAGAAGGGTGGTAATTTTAGCTCAATATTATAATATTAGTTAAAGGCGCCTATCATTATTTCGCACGACGGCGCCGAAAATACTTAGCGCGTCCCTGGACTCCCACATAGGTACAACATCCTTAGTAATACCCTAAAACCTGGGCGTGAAAATATATATAGGTATAAAACTTGTTATAAATATACCAGGAAATGTTTACTAGAAAACATAAAAAAGCGACAAAGGCAAACCGTTTAGCGACAATCGTGCAGGGTTGTGATATTGTGGGGCGCTTACTCTCTGGACGATATTAGAACAATCAGATGGCCGACGATTGACAGGAAATTTGGTGGTTTGCTCGTAATTGAAAATAACGTATGCAATCTACCCACTATCTGATTGCTCGAATATCGCCTATAGTATCTTCCAGTCCTAAGGAGAGTAACTACACCCCCCTTTACCGCCGCCCTTGACTCTAGGGATGACTCATCACACTGTCAACAACTTACCAACTGTAATAACTACCATAACATTTTCTTCTTGACCCAACTGTCCAAAAATGATGACAGATGGTGTATCGGATACGGATGTAAAATCTATTGGATGTCTGCCTTGATATAGATGAATAGAGCCGTTTTTTAAACCCACGGCAATGAGGCAGGCACTAATGTGCTCCAGTGGTACCAAACACAAACAAGTTATAATATTCGTAGTTGTTGTAGACCAAAGCCTTTGCCCCTAAAAAATGATCTATATTGTGTAGGATAATAATACAAATATAACAAAAATATTTTCTGTATAGACAAATCCATGTGGATAACAACTGCTCTGAAGTGGATACAAAGTTTACAAGTATCGGAGAAAAACATTTTAAAAATATTTGGCCCCAAGATAATATTTTCCTAAACCGGAAACTCTGAACTTTAATTGTTCTAAGTTTCAACTATATAGGGTGTTTCCTTTTGTTCTCTAGCCACTTGCTGAGACCTTATACAATAAGGATTTACCAAATTATGGTAAAATAGCTATTCTCTGGCGGGCTACATGCCCCAACGAGCACTAAATTAAATAGCAAAATTTGGCGTATCTTGACTAACACTGTTAGTACTAAAATACAAACTCAGATTGCAGAAACTACCGGAAAAAAAAATGATTCCTGTATTGTACTGCCTTGGAAGAACAATATTGTGGCTATAGGGTGTTTCGATTTTCCAATGGTAGGTGTGCTCGCTTGTCGTGCTTGCCCTGTACTGACGAGAACCAAAGAGTTCTAAACCGGTCTACAGGTAGCAGCAGCGTAGCATCCTATCATTGGAAATAAGGTAACAGTCGTTAAAAAGATTTGTTGGTTCACGCCAAACCATTGGAACTGCAAAAGGCATAGAAGAGCGTTTGTCGCTTAATCAGTTACTTAGATTTACTGCAAACGTTTGACAGCATACGCGAGGAGCCCAGTCCCGATCTTGATCGCCAACAACACATCCAAAATACTTATGATAAACTACTTTGGTCATTTTGTTAATTGTCCTCTTCTGCGATTTAGGGGTAAACTAACCACATATATAGCAAACACTATCCGCGGAGTTAACACAGCCACGTTTTTGTACTTTAGACATTTTTGTACTGTCGTGAACGTCGGTTCACAGATGTGATACTACGTTTACAGGCGTCAACTAACTTTAGTCAACACAAAGATGACACTAATATAAGGCTCTTGCTATTGACTTACTTGCACAATTCGCTTCTCTACCTAATAATGACCACTACTCGTGCTAATCCAATACTGATGATCCGACGGCCGGCCAGCTGCTTTTATAGCCGATCCGTACCTTTGGTATTTTTTAGAAATATCGGGTATCGGAAGTTCGAGAATCGACGGCATAATTCTCGTATACAGGGGCCATCTATGAGTAGATTCAGCTACGCGGCAGATTGAAATTTGGAATTGGGTTTAAATGGGTACTTCCGTTATATTAAGCCCTAGAGGATTGAGACTTCGTAGTTGAGGTGTCATCCCTAAACACCCTAACTTAGGGAAAATGTAAATTAGGCAACGTCGCGCTCCGGTATATTACAAATTACTTTTTAAAATTATGTGATTAAAATACTCATTAATATTTGCTGTAAAATACCATAGCTCAAGAATCTTACGTGTTAGGAAATTTTTACCATCATTTTCGTATTTAGAGACCAAAAATTAACAAAAAACTGCCTTTTACATTACAGTTGTAAATTGGCTGTAAACTAGTGTTATTAGGGATATTTTCAACAAGTAGTGAATACCTTGCAAGACATAAGCATCATCTAGGGAAAAATTATTTGTAATATGCTTTCCATTAAGGAGTTTGTTGTTGTTATCGATGCAGGAAAATTTAAATTCAGAGTAAATCAAATATTACCCGAAATTATAATTAGAAGTCCTAACATTCAGTCGTGAGTGTCGGCACGGTTTCAGAGCTAGGCGGCGCCCCTGCACATTTTGGCATAAAGGTAAGGACATTTTTAAAAACTACTTTTTTGAATCGGTGGATTGGCAGTCGTTAATAGAATGGCCACCCAGATCTCCCGACCTTACGCCAATGGATATTTCTTCTGGGGCCATTTTAAAAATAAATAAAGTTTATATGATAAAACCAGACAATATTGAATTACCACAGAATGTCAGCTCATAATTCCGCGATCATGCCTCAAAATCAATTGTCAAGTTGTTCAGGAAGTCCATTTTCAATATTAAATTAAATAAGTTTTTTGTTTCATTTTTGTATTTCATTGAAACAAATTTGATGAAATAATTTTTTTATCAGAGTTGACGTTTTCTAAAAAAATAAACTTACTCTCTTAGTGTAGCATTGTAGAGTTCTATCCGAGGTTCCAATGATAATAAAATTATCGCCTGGTATTACACCAATGTCCACAATATCTGATGTCAGCTGTACAATGGATTTTCCTTCTAGCCAACCTTTTCTGATAAGACAAATGTGACCTTCTCTTGTTGCAATAATTATTCTAAACTCAATATCATAAAGCCCAGTGCATTTTATAATAAAAGGAGTTGCTTTTATATTACATGTGTTGCCCTAAAAATAGTATATTTTTTAACGATATAATTATATTATTAATTGTCACTCATAAGGAAGGATATTGCAATACGAGCTGAAGTATAGAGTACTTAACTATTCATCCAAACAAGTTATAGCTATTAGCACCTACTAACAACAACTACGTAATTTATTATAATTAGATTTCTGCAGTAACATCAGCTAGTTTTTTTTTCTTATTTGATGACAGGATTTATAATATGGCGTCCAGAAGCTTCATACTTCATACTCCTACAACCGTGTCTCTGCAGTTTCAACATCCACCTTTGCGACAACCATGAGGGTCCATCGAACAACACTCACGGAGTTGAAGTTGTTACAAGACCCAAAATTAACAACTTCCAAATTCACTTCTGCAATATCGGAGGACTGAACTCAAGCATTAATGCAGTTCATAAACATTCACGATCTACCAAACCTCATATATTTACACTAACCAAAACAAAGGTCAGATCATCGATAAGCACACTCGGCTATTTATGTAAATCCTGATGAATACGACTTCTATCACCGATTAAGACTCAACTTTAGTCTTTATTGTTTGAGAATCGCCAAGTTTGTCTGCTGGCTTTACCGGCCGCCAAGAGATAACCCAATACAGATACTTATTATTCTCATTACTTGCTAATACCTACTATCGACTTATCGCAAACCCACCATCCCAATTCTGAAGTTGTCATCCTTGGCAACTTTAACGTTCATAATGTCAACTGGCTCAAATAATACTCAAATGCAAGCGACGAACAAGGTCGCGAAGCTGAATCCATTGCCGTCAGCTTGGGCCTCACTTAAAACGTAAGCGAACCATCTTGGATTACAGATCGAGATGATGTATTTGCTAGTTTTTTGGATCTTTTCCCAATTTCAAACGTCGACTTGTTCACAATAACAAGAACGTCTTAGCTAAGCGAAATCACCTAAAGGACCATTTTCAAACATTTTCTTGGCGGAACGCTTGCATCCATCTGTGCTAGAGAAGTATCGGATGTTATTCTTACTAGCATGGAAGCCTTCATCCTTTTTTTCAAAAAAATGCTCTTCGAACCGGTATTATATAATAGTAGTATTATAGTCCCCCTCACCCCGCAATTTCTTTTTGGCGATGCCCATGGTTTGATTACGTATATCGTCGTTTATTTACAATCGCCATCTAATCAAGAATAAAACCGCGGCACTTCTGATGTTCATGCATGACAACATACAACTCAAAAAACTTAAAAGATGCACACGAACAAATAATTATTATTTTTGACAATTGATACTGATGTAACTAATATTGGTTTTTCATGGGGACGATTCACGAGTCGGCACTAAGTTGAGAGAGAAGCTAAAAAATCGGATTTTTTTGTTTTTTCCAAGGATCGTTAATGTAAAGTAAAAAGAGGGTGGGAGACAATGTAGAACCTTGAGGGACTCCGGCATCGTGTCTGAAAGAAATCCGTTCATCGTCATTCGTCTTTAAGAAAGCTTGACAGCCATGAACAAAATTGACCCGTCATACCTAGAGATGTGAGAGGAGAATATTCTCAGTAAGAAAATTCTCCCGAGAATATTATCTAGAGAAGTTTTTCTACATAATCTACTCTGAAAAATTTTGCAATGATTTTTAAAATTTTGAGCTTCTCTAAATTTTTCTATAACTCTGACAACAGTGTTTTACGTCTGCGTTTCTAGGGGAATCCGAGTATAACAGTAATTCAGGGAAATCCCCTCGAAGCGCGAACGTATACTCGTATACAGCTGTGTGAATTGTAAATGATGTGGTGGAGACTAGTTTCATTTTGGCGTTCCGTTCGACTCAGTTTAGACCGTCTATAAGTATAAAAACATGGAGCAAAATAAATTAAAGGGTATTACAAAACCAAAAAGTAACGTTTGGAAATATTTTAATATTAAAATCTCGCAAAAAATGTACTGTAATGTAATGTAAAAATTTTATTTCTTTTTATTGCCATTTCTAGCGATTTTTTTACCATTCTCAGAAAATTCTCTAACTTGAGAATATTCTCAAGAATATTCTCGAGAATATTCTTCAAAAGATTATTACCGAGAATTTTACATCTCTAGTAATACCGTATACTCTCACTCTAGTTACACTGACAAAAATGGTTTACCAATGTCGTGGGTTGCAGAATTAGAGCCACTTTAATGCATGTTTCTATGTTGTTCAAACTGAGCCTACGAATTATCACAAATTAGTTAAAGACGCTACAATAACTCAGCTTCTTTTGGTTCGCCTCAACACAGAAAGAGATTTTTTATCAACATTTTAAACATATTTGGGATTACCACAATCCCTCATTTTGTAGCCATTTTATGAGTTACCTGAACTCAGTTTTTGGATTGGGAAAACTTACTAATTGATTTTAAAGTGCCGTTTTAACCCGGACGTGCATTATTTTAACTCATTAATTACCATGTGTAAATTATTTTGAGTTGGAATAAGTCATGAAGAGTGCTCTAAAAACCCATGTCGAGGGTAAATCACCGATCTTTTATCTTTGTTCAGTTAGTTCTCCTCATACAGGTGCGTGAAAATGAGGATACTCAAACTTTAGGACAGATTAAATCTATAGTCGTTAAGTTAATCATCGTAAGCTAGAACAATTGAAAGGTCAAATTTTGAGCTTGAATCATGAATTAATCTATTGACGCATCACAATTTCCATATTGGTCTCTGGCAGCTTAAACGATGAATTGCTGCAGCCCACGTCGCATGTGTTCGTCAAACCCAGTAACGATTAGCTACGGTAGCCTTAGCTTATCAAAAATTTAAGTCGGGTCCAGTGCATAAAATAACCCATCTTCAGGGCTATTATAACTTATGAACAGTGATTTGATGCAATTTCTTCGATTTAGTTGCCGTAATTCAGAGGTCTGAGCTGTCCCCTATTAGCAACACGCGTCGATCTAGGACAACTCATATTTGAGTTATATCAACTCGATGTCTCGCTCAGTGTAGGAGCCACTTATGCCATACTCGATCAAAAGCCTTGAAAATGTAAAATACTACCGCTCATGATGTTCTATTGCGCTATTTCCAACTTACGCAACATAAGCAAGAAGGTATCCTGTTAACTTCTCCATTACTTTTGTAATTGTCAACTACACGCCATGCCCCTCACTTTTACAAGCTTAAACCACTGTGTATTGAGATACTAAACTACTGGGTTGGTCAATGTCAAGTGCATATGAATAAACTAAAGCACTTTTGTCGTGTATAAAAACTTCAAGAAATGCCGGAGACGACGGCGACGCCTGCAGCTGTATAACCTGGGTCACACCCTACGTACTAACTTGATATCATTTCGGCACGACTCTCTCCGCTGCCCTGAAGACACGCTGGACTACCTTAACCGAAGATGTCTGCATTCTATGGGTCCAGCGTGAATACCAATCTTCTTCAGGTGTTTTCTCAAGGGACAGTAGGTGGCCAGTGGCCTATTAGTAAGCCTGTGACTTGTGCTATCTAAGTGCGTGTTAGACGCAGCATATAAGTTGTGAATTTCTTTAAGGGTTTCCTATTACAGCCCTTGCGTGGCCAGATATAGTGGTCCACCGTTTCACATGTTGTAAAGATCATCTGTTTTATTGCTAATTTCATACCAGTTTGGACGCGCCTAGGGCGGGTTCAGGACCTCTGAGGTTCTGAGCAGCTCCAGTCCAGGCTAGTCTGCCTGCCTGCCTGCTTTGTTGTTTCCTGCTATCCCTGAGTGGCCAGGAACCCATGAGTTCGATTTTAGTGTTTCTTGACGATAGCTCTTTTTTTTCGTGATCTTAGTTATGAATTGATGATAGTTTAGAGCCTATAGGGCAGCTTGTCTGTCTGACAGAATATATATGTATTGGTTGTGGTAGTCCCGTTCAATATTCCGTTGGATACAAGCTTGTATTGCATTAATTTCGGCCTGGTATACTGTGGCGTGCATTCCTGAGGGGATACTGACGGTTCTTCTTGATATTTCCCCAAATATTCCAGCACCAACTCCGTCTGTCGTTTTAAACCCATCAGTGTACCATACTAAGCCCTCGGACAGTTGGGGAAGCGTTCTATTTTTCCAAAGATCAGGGTCGCAGATGATGCTGAATGGTTTTTTGAAATTATACGTCGTTTTCGTGTGGTCTGTACGCATTGCCAAGAGATCGTCGTTGATAATGTCCCCTGCTCTTGTGTGACCTAGTTTCATAGCGAGCTGTTTCCATTCCTCAGTGGTTTTCATCCGAAAGGCGCTGTTGCAGGCCTCAATTTTGATGTGTATGTCTAGCGGTGCGAGTTCTAGTATAATTTTCATGACTGCATTTTTGGCTGGCTTTTCATTGCTCCGGTAATGCATAGGCATGCCTTTGTGAGCTGTTTAATCTGGTGACTGTGGTGATTTGGTGCGTTCTCGTCCACCATACCACAGCGCCATATGTTATTATGGGTCTGATGACTGCGACGTATAGCCAGAGTTAGAGCCCTGCACGGGTTTTCATCTCGGGCTGCTACGCGGCCCGGCCCGACTCTTGGGTTCGGGTCGGGTCGGGCCACTTAAACAACAAAGGTTCGGGTTTTCGGGCCGCAGTAAATTTCCCCGGGCTTTTCGGGCCGACCGGGCTTCTCGGGCCGACCGGGCTCTTCGGGCCGACCGGGCTTTTCGGGCCGACCGATATGATAAATAAAAAATAGTTGTGTTAAAAAGTATTTTTAAGACACTCATTTCTTCTTCGTCTCAACTTTTAAATGCATGTCCTAAAAATGGTGGACTTCTCGGGTCGGGCGGCCTCTTCGGGTCGGGCGGCCTCTTCGGGACGGGCGGGCTTTTCGGGCCGGGCGGGCTTTTCGGGCCGGACGGGCTTTACGGGCCGGGCGGGCTCTTCGGGCTGGGTGGGCTTTTCGGGCCGGGCGGGCTTTACGGGCCGGGCGGGCTTTTCGGGCCGGACGGGCTTTACGGGCCGGGCGGGCTCTTCGGGTCAAGCGGCCTCTTCGGGCCGGGCGGGCTTTTCGGGCCGGGCGGGCTTTTCGGGCCAGACGGGCTTTACGGGCCGGGCGGGCTCTTCGGGCAGGACGGGCTTTTCGGGCAGGACGGGCTTTACGGGCCGGGCGGGCTCTTCTGGCCGGGCGGGCTTTTCGGGCCGGGCGGGCTTTTCGGGCCGGACGGGCTTTACGGGCCGGACGGGCTTTTCGGGCCGGGTGGGCTTTTCGGGACGGGTGGGCTTTTCGGGCCGGGCGGGCTTTTTTCGGGCCGCGTCAACGTCTTAGTTGACGGGCCGGGCCGGGTCGGGCCGTGAAATTTCGGCCCGTGCAGGCCTCTAGCCAGAGTACCATCTTCCGTCTCAGACACCAGGTTTTCCCGAACAAGCTTCTGCCTCTCATGAAGCACATTTTGGCTTTGCTTAAGATTTGATTGATTTGTGCGTTCCAGGTTAGTTTGGCATCTAGGGTTAGTCCCAGATATTTTACCTCACTTGCTGTTTTAATCTATTCTCCAAAGCTTCTGAAGTTGTGGAAGTTTCTTGTTGTTCTTCGTTTGGTGAACGGTAGTATTGCAGTTTTTGCAGCGTTGACTATGAGACTGACTTCCTCACACCAGCGCTGTACGCTATTCGGGGCTCTTTGTATGCGCTCTGTTATAATGGTCGAGTGGGTTCCTTGTATGGGTATTACCATATCGTCTGCATATCATTGGGCGTAGTAGCCTTCTCGATTGAGACGTGTTAGTAACTAGTTTACCACTAGGTTCCATAAGAGAGGTAACAGAACGCCGCCTTGAGTCACGTCCGCTCTATGGAGTCTTTATGTAAGTTGGCTCTGACCTGCCGATACTGTAGCATGTTGTGGATCCACCTACGGGTGGTACCATCGATTCCATGTCTATCGGCAGCTGCTGTCATAGCAGCGTAGGAAACATTGTCAAGTGCTCCCTGTATGTCAATGATTGCACACAGGGCTATTTCCTTGTGTATTAGCGACGTCTCAACCCTCTCTTCTTTACGGTTCATGTTAAAACACTTGATAGTTAAAAGTTAATGTTGAGAGCAATTAAAACTTACATAACAAGTAGTAGATAAGTAGCTTCATCTCTCTTTTCTATTCACACCGTAGAGTTGATTGCGGCTCCAGTCAGCTGGCTCTCAAACCCTTTGGAAGGTGGATGACATGAAAGCGTGCCCTTTTTCAATACTGCTTTATCACGCATAATCAATTTGACTTTATCAGAATTAATATAAAATTATTTTACTTCTTTTAAACTATTTAATTTTCTGATCGAACCGGGGAATTTAACGGACAAGGATCCGACAACAAATCTATGAACGTGTAGAAACTAAAGGCCAGGTTATGCAAAGCAGTGTCACATGATTTCCCTGGTTGATATAACGTAGGGGTTTCTAATACGTGCATGCTTTTCATGGGTCGGTCCGAGGCCAGCGTCTACTCTAGGTGCATGATTAACTTTACTTTGAGCCCATCCTGGGGTCGTGACACCAAACATTGAAAAACGATGAAGTAGATTATCTAAATAACTTAAACTAACCTGATATAATATCGTAAAGTTCTGTGGATCCAAAATGTAAATATTTCCAAATTCAGTTCCAATAATTGGACATGAAATACCAAATTTATCGTGGGACATTTTTTCCATAGCTGACATGCATGTTATTGTATTCTCCTTCGTTGGTAAAGAATTCATATAATTTTTTACATACTCTTCAATTTTTATAGCAGAGGTAATGTTAAGAATATGTTGGGACCTACAATAATTACATCTGCGATACTAGTTGAGGCGTTTTATAGCTAAACTTTACATATTTTATATCAACCCTGCTAGTGCATACATTTGATAAAAACATGTAATAAAATTTTCCGATACTGATACTTAGCGTATATCCCCAGATGGGGTACCAAACTCGACACTCTACAGTCTACAGGGTTTATCAAATAGAGTGGCCTATAAGAAGTATCTCGAGAACTGAATATGATTTTCTTTTGAAATTTCGGCAGTGGCTGCACGAGATGGTTTGTTACATTTCTCAAGATCTATTGGATAATGCGGTGTTGCCGGATCAAACCTAAAGTGACAAGAACTTCGAAATTTTAAATTAATTACCCTCTATACTATTTTATTTTTAGAATCACTATTACTTGCCTAACAACTTTTTTTTTTATTTTGCTATACCTATCTGTTACCGTTTTCGAGATATTAATTAATTTTCTTGTTGTTTCCGAATAACATGACATAAAACAAACTTAAGTGTAGATATTTTTGAAGTCTGATAAAGTCTCAAATCTTAGTTACAATTATATATATTTATATATATACAGCGTGTCCAGAAACCATCTTAACATATGGGAAACTTTTTTTATTTTTAACTTTACGAAAAAAAATTATTCTTCATAAAAAGTTCTGCTTGTTGATAAAATAACATTCAAATCAAAAGTTTTGAGCCAGCACATACGGGGTGTTCAGAAAGTCAATAATATTAATACCGTAAATGGAAAACTATATTTAATAATTTTAATTACAAAGTACAATAATGAAATACTACACTAAGCTTCAACATGACCACCGTTTTTTTCCATACAAACGGTTGTACGTCGTGAAAATTCCATTACTGCATTTCTAACCATCTGAGGGGAAATTTCTTGGACACATTCTCTGATAATTCTCTCTAAATGGTCTATGTTCTCGAAAGGTCTGTGGGTATACACTTTTTGTTTTAAAAATCCCCATACGAAAAAATCCAGAGGTGTTAGATCAGGTGACCTTGGTGGCCAAGCAAATTCGGATCTTCGTCCAATCCATTTCTGTGGAAATGTCCGGTTTAAGAATTCTGTCACTCTTGCAGAGCTGTGGCATGGAGCGCCGTCATGTTGGAACCAAAGTATTTGTCTTATATTCATTGGTAGTCCATGAAAAAATTCAAATAATTCCGTGTCCAAAAAGTTCAAGTAAATTTCACCGGTAATATTTTCTCGAAAAAAGTACGGCCCTACAATTTGGTTCCTAAAAACGCCGCACCAAACATTTGTCTTGAAAGAATACTGGTCACGACACTCAATTACAAAATGGGGATTCTCATCACTCCACCACCTACAGTTTTGAGAACCCACTACTCCATTTGAGGTGAACATCGCCTCATCTGAAAATAATATTTTTCTTGCGAATAGTGGGTCATCTTCTACCTCACCTTGAAACCAACAGCAAAACAAAAATCGTGAATCAAAATCTCTAGGCTGCAGTTTGTGAAGAAATTTTGGCTTGTATGGGTAAAAATTATTTTTCCTTAAAATAACTTGGGCAGTGGACTTTGTAACAGGTCGTGGAACAGTTTGTGAAATATTTCTCAATGAGATTTTAGGATTTACCACGACAGCTAGCAAAACATTCAATTGGGTATCTTCGTCCGTACGCCAAACCTGATGCTTGTCAGAAAATGTATTACTTACAGATCCGGTATTTTTAAATTTATTAAAAATATCTCCAACCGTTACATGGCTAATAATTTTATTTGGATATCTTGCATTAAAAATTTGAGCAGCCTCTCTGTACGTCTTGTAGTGGTCTCCAACAATTAACACTATTTCAACTTTTTCCTCGATTGTAAATTTAAGCACCATATTTAATTAAAAGGAAACTGTCCGCCTTGACAAATAAAATAATTAGTTGTCATGGTTTCATTTAGTTTTCCAAGGCGTGCTGGACCTACTAAACGAGAATGAATACCGCTTCTTAAAATCTTGCTCGCCCTTTTCTGAAAAATTCTGTGAGATAATTAGAGAAACTATGGAATCAGGAAAAACAACAACATTACGCCACAGTATCTTTGTTTTAAGCTAAGTCGCCTTTCGAATAGCAACTTTAGACCATTTATTATATTTTTGACAATATCGAAAATTGTCATTAAAAAAAATTGATCAGAACCAAAAACCACGTTTAAATTACAATTAGGTAATGCAATGAAAAATTAGGTTTTATTATTTTTTACGAATTTTTCTTCCACAATCAAAACAATTTCAATTTTCTCCTCAGAAGTTAATAACGCTACCATTTTTATGTTTTATAAATTTTAACGCGTTTTGACGGTTGCTGTCAAACATTTCTTGCTATCAACAATTAATTTGTATGTTACAACCATCCTAGATTACATGTAACTGCAGTTAAATTTGCATTGTTATTGTAGACATACGTTTCAAAAAAGACGAAATAATTTTTTCAAGGTAAATGGGCGTAATTTCATATTTGAACGTGGTTTTTAGTTCTGATCAACTTTTTTTAATAATAATTTTTGATATTATCAAAAATAAAGGTACTTTACTTTTAAGCCAAATTCATATTTTTTGACTTACCTCGTATACGCCTGGGAGAATTTAATATCTGATAGTTGCATTTTAGGTTTTAGACCATGCAGAACTTTTTATGAAGAATCACTTTTTTTCGTAAAGTCTAAAATAAAAAAGTTTCCCATATGTTAAGATGGTTTCTGGACACGCTGTATATATATATATATAGGGTAGTCTGAAAGAACAGGTACCTATTTTGGTTAGGTACTTTAAAAAAGTTTCATTAATATACCTACATCAGGTCAAGTTTCAATTTAAAAAAGTTTCTTGAAGAAATAATTCCCGTTCGAATTGGCCTCCGAGATTGCCCGATCTTAATCCATTAAATTTTTACCTCTAAGGTATATTTGAAAAAAAATTAGTACTTAATCAGTAAATTTAAGAAAAGAGTTTCTAAACCTTAGACTCTTAACTCTATCAGCTGTAGTATGTCAGAGTTTAAAAATTTTAGCATTTGTTGAAACTATGCTTTTCGAAAGGAAAATGAGCATTAGGATTAATATTTGGAAAACGCTAACGACAAATCGGCATAGAAAAATAATGAGCAAAGTTGTTAGGAAATTAATAGAGACTCCAATGTATTAATACAAAAACAATAAGCTCTCGTGGAAGCCGTGTTTCATAAATCGAGAAACCGCGATAGACTCCCGAATCCATGGAGAGTAAACTAGATATTTCGTCGGTTTAATTATAATTAAAAAGGCGCGTGATAGGGCTGTTAGCCCAGCGGACCTGAAACCCAGCGCTGCAGTCCGATGACCATCTCGAGACAAGTTTACGCGTATATGAATAAAAAGATTACTTCGCCCGGCAAATCAGAAGGCAACATTTTATGTATAAGGCTTTATATTGCGCTGGTCAAGGAGGCATGCAGGGTCGAATTTGGTTTGAAAATTTGAAATAAATAGGTATAATGAATTTCGATTGGCATAGATTAAATTAAACTTAATAAAAAATTTGTTTTCTTATGCTACGATGTTTTGATGTGTATGGCAAGCGGTGCTTCCATCGCTTTCATGGACCGCACGCCCTTGCCAGGCATCGTTTATTTTAAAGAATCAATGTAAAAAATCAGTAATGTGTAATTTTACCGTGAGCTTAGAGTTGCATATGGCACTTTTTTCAATTCTGCCACTAATGTATTTACATTGACATCTTTTTTCTCAATGATTGTTGTCCATATATCAACTTCAGCTTGTGTTAGGGGGCATAATGGCACTCGAAATTTATAGAATGGCTTTAAATTTTTGTATAAAAATAGTTCTGACCCAGAGCCAATTGCAATAACTAAAACAAAAATAGGTTTAAAGAAGTTTGCCTCTTTTCTTTCCGTCAGCTTCAGTCCTTAGACGCGTTTCGCCGTATTACGGCTCAACGGCAAGGTTATATAGTCTTACGAAAGGGACCTCACAGTGCATCTCAACACAAAATGTAAAGGTACGTATCTTGATTAAGTATACAGACTGTCCACGGATAGGGTTTACAATAGCACAAATGGATAAAAAATTTTATTTTTCGGGAAAAAATCATTCTTGATAAAAAGTTTTGCTTGTAAAAAAAATGTAATTCACGAAGAGAAAATTTTGATTTTTTATACAGGGTTCGAAAAAACTTCAAAAACATGATTTTTCTCCTTTATTTTTCATTTTTGACCAAAATGCCAATTAGAAAACTTATTTAGAATAACGTTTGTAATTTAAATCCGAGATTTAAAATAAATCTTCGATTTTTTTTAGTTTTTTCAATTTTTAGAGGTAAATGAAAATTTTGCTGCTCAATAAAAATATTAATATAAAATTTTATTAAACTCTATTTTCATAATGGGTGGTGTGTATCTTATTTTAAAATTTTAAATGCATTCCTATACCATCTTTTGTAAAAGCAAGGATTTTTTTTACCTTTTTATTACTTTGCTTTACGTATGGGGCAAATTTAAAGTTGTCAAATAGAATTTGATGTGTTTTGAAAATGTTGACCTTAGAACAAAGGGTTTATTTAGTTCAATGTTACGGTGCGGGCGAATGTTCTTACAACTTTGTGATAGAGAAATTTAATCAAAGATATCCTAACGTTTACGTCTCAAAAATGGGACTTCATAAATTATTAAGAAAATTTCAGCAAACTGGTTCAGTTTCCAATTAAAAAAAAAACTATGATCAGAATGACGCAGCTTCCCTAATCGTATTGCAGTCTGTTGCTGACAATCTTACCCTTTCATTAAGAAACCGAACTCAAGAACTTAATGTAGTAAAAAAATCTCACATTCGGAATATTTTAAAGGCAAGCAAAATATTCCCATTTAAGCCAACTTTTAATCAAACGTTGGAAGAAGGAGACGAAGCCAAACGTTTGGATTTTTGTCTTTGGGTCGGAGACAAAATTGTAAGTGGAAACAGTAATTTTCATAAATTTATCTTGTTCTCCGATGAATCGACATTTTCAACAAACGGGAAAGTGTCTTCTGCGCATATTAGATACTGGAGCAAAAATTATCCCCGTTTAGAATTCCTGCTAGAAGGCAATATTACAAAAAAGTAAATGTCTGGTGTGCGATTTCACATTATGGCATTATTGGCCCATACTTTTTTGAAAACACGTGTAACCGTAGGAGTTACCTTGAAATGTTGGAAACATTCCTAGAAGAATTGCCTCTCCAATTTAGGAACGAAATGTACTTTCAACAAGATGGATGCCCTGCGCATTTCGCAATTGAAGTGAGGGAATGGCTTGATAATACATTTGGCCACAGATGGATTGGTCGGAATGGTCCGGTTCTATTTCAGATGCCTATCTTTGGGGCCGCCTCAAAAAATTAGTGTATTCGAAGAAGTTTTGACCACATTCGTTTACAGCTGGAAAATGTGTTGAATATGGAGGGGGGTGTTTGAATAGCAAATTATAAAATTATTATTTGTTGTTATTTTATTTTAAGACTTTATTGTGATATTTCCGGGGTCATTTCACTTGTGAAATTCAAAATACATATTTCTGGTAACACCACAAATCAGTTTTTAAAATTTTTTGATTCCCCTCTGTAAGATATAAAGTCATTGATAATGTATGTATTTCGACCGCTAATGCTATCCAAAAAAAATTTTCATTTACCTCTAAAAATTGAAAAAACTAAAAAAATCAAGGATTTATTTTAAATCTCGGATTTAAATTACAAACCTTATTCTAAATAAGTTTTCTAATTGGCATTTAGGTCAAAAGTGAAAAATAAAGGTAGTTTACTCTTGGAGAAAAATCATGTTTTTAAAGTTTTTCCAAACCCTGTATAAAAAATCAAAATTTTCTTTTTGTCAATTGCATTTTTTTTACAAGCAAAACTTTTTATCAAGAATGACTTTTTCCCGAAAAATGAAATTTTTCATCCATTTGTGCTATTGTAAACCCTATCCGTGGACAGTCTGTAGATATGATAGATTGCTCCATTTGCGTGTAACTTGGACCGACAAAACACATTTTACCAACTGCTGGGTGTTTAATAGACGCACAATCATCATATTTAGGCTACAGAAAACCCTCACCAATTGGCTCAATGAAGACTGCAAACCCGATTTGACTTTAATGTATGGTGTGGTATGTATGGTAAGTAATGTCACCTAGCTTGCCAAATACATACATACAATCAACTTTACTTTCCTTTTTGCTTTTTAGACAATCGACTTATCTGATCATTATATTATAATCACACATAAAGTAATTCCAAACGGCTGACCAGTTAATTGGCCTGCTAGATCCCCCGATATAACCCCTCCAGATATTTATTTATGGGGGTATGTAAAAATGTCTATGAGTTTGAAATCCCTGTCACTGTATAAGAATTAGAAGAGAGAGTGAGGTATGTGTTTACCAGCATAAATGGCTACACTCTTCGGTCAGCAATACTGTCTTGAAAAAGTATCAAAAATGTTGTAATAAAAACGGCCAACATTTCGAATAAGTATAGTAAGTTACATATTTTTTCTTACGATTTTCTGAACAATAAGTATTATTCATATTGCCTTTTTAGTTTTTTAACTTTTTATTTTAATATTTGAAATGTTAATATAAAATTCTCAACCATAAGATAAAATAAATATTATAATACATTATGTGACAATTTAAACAAATTTAAAATCTAATTAACCCTCCCTAAGGCGTTGTTGTCATGTTTGACGTGTTGCGAAAATTAATTTTCTTGCTTTTTCAAGTCGATTGTATTTATTTACCAATAAGTGATACATCGTTGTAAAGTTGACATCACCTTTGAAGTACAAAATATAATGTGGCTTTTAATTAATAAAATCGGTTCTTAGCAAAAAACATGGACAGTTTTGTATCTTCCATGATAAATTTGAAGTATCAAAAAATGGAACCCTTTGTAAGTAGGTTAGAGAAGCAAGAATCTCGAAAAAATCACACTTACACTGTTAAATATTTTTGTAAAATAACTATTGTTTTACAATACTACCTAAACATGACATATTGGAAAGATACAATTTACACATCCTTGAAAATCGTAGATCTGTAGCATATCTGTTGTTTTCACATAAAATAATTAAAAGTCTGTGCGTTTTAAGAAGTCCGCTAAGCCATAAAACCTCTTGAGCATTATGTCGGTGGCTCTCAAACAATAAATTATATTGAAGGTAATTTTGGATGTTGATGAATTACATTTTCTAAATGAAATAATTTAAAGTAAATAAAAAATTAGTTTAGGTAAAGAAAAATAATAATTTTTTAGCTTTTGTAGTATTCAGACAAATTAGTTTTACGAATTCTTTTTTATAAAGTTTTGGTTCTAAAAAGAACCGATTTTGTAGTCTTGCGACACAACGTACCTACTTGTAGATAGGTACTACTAAAAGTAGTCTTCCTCTGCATTTGAAATTTCACCCATGCTTTCAGACTCATCAGAATCAACATCATCGTCATCATCATTATCATTCGTAATAATTAACGGTCTTACTTCGTCTATAACCTGTTCTGTCTCATAAGATTCAAAAATAATTTTTTCTGTGTGTTCAATGCATTTCCGCCATTCTTCTTTGCCCGCTTGGCTAAGCGCCTCCTCCCATAACTTTATAACGCTAGGCTTACCGATATTTTTACAGGCATGTTTGTCATAATAGTTCTTGCTAATACCCCATACCAATTCAAATAAGGTAGAACATACCATCCCGCACTTCAGCAAATTTTAATTATTTCTTGGAAAATAGTAATTATTATGAAGATTTAATTATAATAATCCCAAAATAATGTCATTATCGGAAAAGTATATACCTGACAAAATCTTTAACATATTTAACCATCCCGCATTTGAGCAAATTTTAATTGGTTCTTGGAAAATAGCGATTATTATATAGATTTAACTATAATAATAGCAAAATAATTTAATTACCTATTTAATTATTATTTATGCTCAACGAGTAATTCTAAGATAATTTTGTTTTGAAACCTCTGATTTCGCCTAGTAATAGAATACAGTAAACCAGTGGGATGTTCGGTGTGATCAAGTATAGCGAAGGTGCGAAGATATTGTAACTTAACCGACTTACTGTTTTAAAAGCGATAACATCCCTTGGTGATTTTATCCGATATCGGACTTCTTAAAACGCACAGACTTTAATAATACAATTAATGACCAAAACCTATTAGCATTAATAAGTTTTCATGTCCCGAAATATCAAACCAGACATCCTGTAACCATGTATGTAGATACTACACGAACTAACTACTATCTTAACTCTTCTATCATAACTATGTGTAAGCTGTAGAATAATATAAGTGATCAGTATAACATTTTTGATATAGATCTATCCACATTTAGGAAACAAGTTCAGGATACATTGTAATGTAATTTACCTTTGCACTTTATGCATTTGTGATAGTTTTAGTATTTAATTAAGTTTTAACCAACCTACTCTTTAATTGGATGCATTCCTGTAGAGTTTGTACGTAAATAAATAAATAAATAAATACTAAATATGAACAAAATTATAAATCAACGTGTGTTAATACAAAATAAAATACGATTCGAGTAATATTCCAAGACATGTGAAGAAACCTACTCTAATAAATTGTAATTTTAGAATCCTTATGTAGTAACCCTACGCGTATTGTAATTTTTCCAAACCGTTGGTGAATTTCCAATGAAAAGGTTGTAAATTTACAAAAACTGTTTGATATTTGACTTACAATACCTTTTTTGTGAAATTACGAAAAGGTGTTAGAACTCAAATTACTATAAAATCATTAAAAGTTTACAAATATTTTTATCATTTTTATAACGCAAATATGAAAATTGCACGATGCATTGTAATTTTACCAAAAATTTTTATTTCTCTTACACGTATTGTAATTTTTTTTAAACTGTTGATTAATTTTCAACAAGAAGGTTTTAAAATTTACAAAAACGATTTGTAATTTGATTTACTATACTTTTTTTGTGAAACTACGAAAAAATGTTGATACTCAAATTACTATGACATCATTAAAAGTTTACAAATATGTTTATTATTTTTATAACGCACATTTAAAAATTGCATGATGCATTGTAATTGTACCAACATTTTTTATTTCTTCTACACGTATTGTAATTTTACTAAAGAAATCGCTGATAAATGTTTAGTCAGAATGCTACGAATATGTTGTAATTTTTTTTATATAAGACCTATACGAAAAGAGCTTATTACATAACCCATTATAGCCTGTTTGCGTTATGTAATATACTATATTATCGTACTGAGTGATGTAATATGTAATGAACTCATTACATCACTCAGTGATGTAACGAACTTATTACATTACTCATTTATAATCAAACTATGATTTTTTTTTGTTCCGTCAGTCACTGTCACTTTTTGTGTAATGTCACTGCATAAATATGAAAACCATTTTGAATACATAAAAAAATCATAAAAAACCAAAATTCTGGGTCTTATATGAAATGTTGTATATCACACGTACGGTAAGGCTCATTACAGCACTCGTGTGGTTACTACGAGTCGGTCTACGACCTCGTCGTAGCAATATTCCACACTCGTTACTGTAATGAAGCTCATACCGTACTAGTAATATAAATAACCATAAACTTAGTTGAAATGAATTGTATAGTAAATTTACAAAACATCATACTGAAATTACCAACCATTTTCAACAGAATCTGTTTGTTAATTTACAATATTTGTATTGTAATTATGCTAAGCGAATTTCCGATAGTTGTTTAGTAAATTTTAACAAATATTTTGTAATTTTTCTAAATTGAGTTGGGATAAATCATGTAGTAAATTTACAAAACTAAATTTCATTATTACTCTATTGTTGTGCGTAAAAACCAAGATTTTTTTTGTAAAATTACTACTGAAATTTTTAACAGTGTATAAAAAGATTAGTAGCCCTAATGGATATTACATTACCAGGTATGCGGGGCTCCAGTTGATCCGCATAAAAACTTATCACAGAATTTGGAATATTTTGCAAGGCTTGATCAGATGTTAGCAGTGTCCCTTTATAAACCTTTAGTCTACATTTCGTATCCGTGTCGAATTTCAAATCTGTAATAACCAAGTGATAGTCTCCGTTTCCTACTACATCGGCTAAAACAGCATTCCGAGGCAAAGTTGTTAATCCTGCACTGCGATCCGTGTGAGCCTCCAGCCATCTGGATACATTTAGGTCTCTGTAAAAGTAAAAACAGTGGAGGAGATCAGGGTGGCGCCTTGTCGAGGGATTACAGGGTCCCCGCGAAACCATGGTAGATACAAAAATCCGCACTTTAGATCGCGATTTAAACTGCAATTTCTATGATGCAAATCGATCATGAATAATGACAATACACTGTGGGGCCCAATTAACTTGCACCGTTTTTTGGTAGATTATAACTTTTATATGTATGAATCGATTTTCATAATTTTTGGATATGCTTAGGAGCTATGATTTCTTAAGTGCTTGATGCATTAATAACTTAATTGGTCTGAGAATATGTGGTAGGTTTATGTAAAGACGTTTTACAGACATCCTGTATATATATACCCACTTGGCAAGAAAACGTGAATTTCATGTATAATTTTACGTTAGACTGAAAAACGTTAGAATACGAATAAACGTGTTTTCAATGTGTAAAACACGCTTAATGTTACGGTGTTCTGACGTTGGTAAAAATAACGTTACTAATTTTAACGTTTTTATAACGTATTCTATTATGGTACAATTCTGCGTTTTTGTAACATATTTTTAACTTATAAAACTAAATTTTTCCTCAGGAAAGTAGCGTATTATTTCATACATTATTATTTGGGTACTTATAAATAAACAACAAAACATTCAAGTTATGAACTTTTATATTTTCAGGTTGCCTTAGGTTACCGTATACAATTTACGAATTTTAACTTATTTTAATTTAAAATCTAGTAGCTATATACCTAGTATAAGTTTTCTTTTTTTTGTTTCTTCAACGGTTCGCGGCATATCTGAAGTGGTCCATTATTATTTTTTCCATTGAGTACTCAGTAGTTCCTCCAAACTAAACTTGCGCTATTTCTAAATTAAAAACGAAACATTTTTTAAATATTGTTCCAATCCAACAACCTAATTACGCGAGATATTACATTACATAGGAAACATTTTCAAGGGTCCACCATAGTAATAAGGAACTACAATAATCATTTTTTGTAGAGGTTAAAGTGTAGAATCTAGAGAACTACTCAATTAAAGGAAAAAAGAGAGTGGCGTATCTTGTTTTATATTTGGAATTAACTTCAAAAGGCTGGTATTTTTGTTGCATTAAAGGGATATCCTTTTAGCATTTTTTTTTTGTAATGAAAATAAAATTCACGAGACGCCATTTTGCCCTTCAAGCGTTTGTGGTAAAGAACAAAAGAACTCCTGAAATATCTAAAGAATAAACAACCGTTATTTCATAAAGACTAAATCATAAAATTAAGAACAACTTACGCTTACAATAAACGAAAACTCACAAAACTTAAAAGAGATTCGGTGCTATCCAAAATTTTCACCAAAAACTGCTCCTTCCACTATACACTCACAACACAACGACAAACGTCAAACGTCTATGAGAGACGTGTTTGCTTTATCGTCATTGGACGTGACAATCGCCGATCGCTGGGTTTTAGGCGCGAAATTTAAAAATGTTAAGATAAAGTGAAAAATAGGTTACTTATTTCGACGTTATAAAACATAACGCAAATTAAATGTTTTATAAGTAACGTTACTTTTATTTACATAAAATTAATGTAAAAATGTAACACAAATTACAACGTGAACAAAAATTACATTAAAATAACAGTATTAAAAAAAGATCACATTTTTAAAACGAAGTTTTTGGTAAAGGGAAATAACATTACTATTTTCACGTAAAAATAACGTTTTTTCTCAAAATATGTCAAGTGGGTATCTAGTAATTTCTTTACGTTAATATTGACAAATTTTAGTGGTTAAAAAATCTCGTCGCTTTCTCACTTTAGTATCGCGTATTCTAGGTTTCTCGGAGACAGATCGAAGTTTAATAATCGTATCTGTTTGAAACTGTCTTAATATGTTTAAAAGAAAAATGAAAATTTTTGCCAAATTTTGAATGGAAGCTTTCGCAAGCACTCGTTATTCTCTGTATGCTGTCATTTCAGCCCACATTTCTGGAGGAAACCTTGGATCTTCGCCAATATAAGAATCTACCAAGTAACCAGCGAATACGCTAACAAATTCAGCGTTCGGCATATCTTCCATCAAATCAAATGAGAAGCAATCTCCTACTTTTCTTGATTCGAGAAAAGTAATCCGAAAATATATCGTAACCATTTCCCTATTACACTACTTTCATCTTTTTATTCCTTAGTTAAACCAATGCTTTGCAGTTTTCTAAACCTGGCTTGTCCCAAGTGAAATCGTCATCCAATTATTTTTGATTCACTTCACGTTGCAATTACTGCGCTATGCATAGCTTCTTCAAAGTCTGCTGTCACTAGTTTAGGCTTAAAATTAATTTAATTGCACCTTTTCCTGAAAAGAGCAAACAGATATTCAAACGTGCATTCTTTTTTGTCTGGAAGCAAGCAAGACGCTATAGAAATGTAATAATCATTTTACTCTATATGAATTGTGAATAATTGCAGAAAATATTTAATACAGTAGGAAAACGTGCCATCCAACTATATTTTATCTGCGTTGCATAATGCACTTATGTTAGTTTTTGTAGAAAACACAACAGTTTTCTTCTCTAAATTGTTCACGAATAAAAACTGCTCACATTCCATACTCCATATGTCGGTTTCATCCAAAACGAATATTGTTTCACTTTAGGCTTTTCGGTAGTCGTGGTTGGTTTTTGCGCTAATGGCAGTAAATATTATTTCTTATGTAATTAACATATCTTACTGTGATGGTTGACATATTTTTTGTATTTTGTTTGAAAGCTGAATGTAAAATCTTTGAAGGTTTTTTCGCCAAATCTTCTGTTGCTTTACGTTTAATACTATTCAAAATTACTTGTCGATTGATTTTTTTTAATATCCACTTTATTGTTGTGATCCAGTATATTCCTTGAAATAACGTTCTCTCTCTCTCAAACCGTGGAAATTTTAGGAGTACAGTTTTTGTAGGAACACGTCTAAGACTTCTTACCACTTTTTAATGTTTTCTTGAAACAAAATTTTGCGTTTTCAAGCAATAATAAAGGTTTCCCTCGTTCACTCAAGCACTGTAATACCGACATATTTACTTGATGCTGGCGCAAAGACATTCAGTGAAATAATAAAATATTGCTCCAATTGTATTACATTTAAATATTCATTCAGGTAGATTAGGTACTAATGGAGTATATGTAAGGATAATAAAGGTAGACGTTTGCCAATTATCGGGTAGGTAGATTTCAGATGGCCCTTTCGTCTTTGGTCCGTAATTCATGCACGCCCAATTAAATATTTTCCAGCTTCCAATAATTATGTTTGTTAATTGTGCAAGCTCTCATCAGAAAACTCCAAATAAATCAGCCAAACAATAGCATGTTATTTTTCAAGTCACCCATGATAAAAAATTGAATGTTTATTGTTATGGGGGTAAGCTGTCAGATTTAGGAGTTTCCACAATTTTAAAAAATGAGGTTGACATAAGAAGATAAAGTTCCTATTAAGTCTGTAAGAGAGAAAAAGTTTGGTGCAAAAAAGATAATAAAAATATTTTCTGCTCGCAATTGGCGTTTGCGAACAAAAAACTATTTTTTAAAGCATTTACGAGAAACGGGTGGTTCACTAAATATCAAGCCAGGACGTGGAATAAAGAAAATCGCAAGAACAGAACAGACGTTGCCCGTGTTAGAGAGATTTTTAAAACCGCAAACGGCGATAAAATAGTTAGTAGCAGAGCTAGAGACCACTTTTTGAAATCTGTAATGGTAATTAGTACAATCAATCTGTAATGGAAAAGCGGGTTTACGGGGAAAAAATACCATAAGCGATTTTTAGCTTAAAACCAAATTGTCGCCCCCCCCCCCACCTTGTGCGCTTGTGGGAAACTCAAAAGGAATTTTGACTTGATTTTCCGCAAAAACGGTAAGTCGCAGAGAAATATTTTGTAAAGAAATATTGTAGAAAACAATATTTTCCACAATTTATCTCATGGAGTCACTGCGCTACGACTAAAAGTGCAGAAAGCAGAGGGCGCCAAAGTCGCCAAAAATCACTTCTTCCTTATTTTCGACGCAAAAAATATTTTTTTGCTCAATCGCATAAAAACGAAAGTTGTAGAGCCCAAAAAATCCTATAAATTGAGTCGGCGCTTTTTTTTACAATGCCGTTTACGGTGATATAGCGCCTGGAAGTACCAACCGAATGCAGCATCATTTGTTTTATGTCCTGTGATCGTAGCATTCTATTGTTACAGACCCTTACTAAGGAATTCCTTACGTCTAATATGACCACTACGCCACAACTAAAAATGCTTTATAGGGGAAAGGAAAGTGGACGTCTTTCTCCACAAGTTTATTATAGTTATAGAATAGAATAATCAATATACCCTCATTAAGGCGGTTTGACAAAACGGTTCCACCCTGTGAATCATCGACTATGGGCGATTTATTTACTTCAAATTAACCTCAACAGTGAACATAAATTATTGATAGGAAATTGATAAGAAAGTGTAAATTTAAAAAAATGTTAAATTCCCTTGATATTTTAAAACGATATATCTTGATATTATGGAGTAATAAGGACTCGTAGAATGGAGTAATATTTTCAAATCGACGTTAGAATACCAGTATAATGGCCTTATACAAGTATTGTTAATAACTAACTCTAATTGTATTACGAGATTACAATAAAATTACCATTAACATTTTGAATGTGGGTCAAAACCCCTGCCTTTCTGTGACGTCAATAATCTGTAGTTATCGATGTTATCAAATATGCTGTTTTTGCAATTTTATTACTCTAGTAAAATAGTATATTTGTAGAGTTAAATGTAGTAAATTGATATCATTACCATACATTATCAGTAATATTTTGATTAAAATTTGTTAATATTTTTAAAGCGATTTGGTAAAACAATACAATAATCAGTAAAAAATCAAACAATAAATGACAGCCAGATAATTATTAATATTCGTATCGTATGTTCATTCATGGCAACTGTGATTTGATATAACAGTGGTATACTTAATCAGCATTTTTAAATTCAAATATCTCGAAAACAGCTGGAGCAAATATCAACATAATATTATTATATTTTTAATATTTAAAAAAATGCATTACATGTCTCTAAAATATACTGGATGTTCTACTTAAAGTTACCCAAGGTTGCATGTTAAACTAACTGGCCATATTCATTTATTTTATTTCGTAACAGTTTCCTGTGATTAGTGTGCCAGATAAGGGTCAATATTAATAGAATGCTAAGACGCTGCATTCCGTTGGTACTTCCAGGCGCTATATCTCCGTAACCGTGCATTGTAAAAAAAAGCGCGGACTCAATCTATAGGATTTTTTGGGCTCTACAACTTTTGTATTTATGCGATTGAGCAAAAAAATATTTTTCGCGTCGAAAATAAGGAAAAGTGATTTTTGGCGACTTTGGCGCCCTCTGCTTTTTTGCACTTTTAGTCGTAGCGCAGTGACTCCATGAGATAAATTGTGAAGAATATTGTTTTCTACAATATTTGTTTACAAAATATTTCTCTGCGACTTACCGTTTTTACGGAAAATCAAGTCAAAATTCTTTTTGACTTTCCCACAAGCGCCTAAGGGGGGGGGGAGGGCAACAATTTGGTTTTAAGCTAATCACATGCCCCCCTAACCATTTATGAAATAAAATCGCTTATGGTATTTTTTTCTCGCAAATTTTACAGATTGGCTGTATACTATTGTCCGCGTCGCAAATAGGAAAATCAAGATTGGCAATCGAAAGAAGAAGTACTTCTCTGCTTTCGCGGAGTGATTCGAAAAATGCCTTAGCTTAGAGCTTATGTATTCCTTGTTCAGTAATAAGTTTATTTCTAAGTTCCAAATTTGTCTTGTATTTTATTCGTTCACAAAGCTCTAGACATTTTAAGCAAACATCGGTTCTTGGAGTTTTAAAACTCAGGTTATATTTTCTGTTAAATATAAAAGAAAAATACGACTTCTTAACCGCCTCCGTAGGAACTATCTGAGCGGCGTAAATTGTATATAATTTGTTAAAATTAAGTTCAGATGGAAGATATATTATTTTTGTCTCTATGAACGACAATAATGAGATTCAGTACATTTTAACTGATTTATAAATTTCTGCACACCTTTCACTTTTTCAAGATATTTGACAGTTTTATGATCGCCACCCCTTCGTTCAAGTGGTACTAGATCCGTGTTAGCAAAAGTTTTTATAACATAGCTAAGCCTGTGCTTTTATATACCCAAAACGTTTAAAAAAGTGGTCTGGCAAGCTGGGTGTCCTCTCTAGATAAATTACTAATAAAACATTTTATCTGGTATGTTTTTTGAACATTTCTTAAATTTTAAAGTATTTCAGAATAAATGCATCTTGAGTCGCTTTACTTTTGGTTTCATAGAACATCTTGACATTTTGTGAAATCTTTGAATATCGTTCATTTTGAGCAAGGCGCACTTGTATATACAGTGTCACCATTAAAGTCCGCACTATATGGAACTTTTTTTTATTAATGAGGTTAGTTAAAATTAAATTTCGGCAATCGTTTTTGCTTCAAATTAGACTAAAAATTATATAATCAAATGTCACCATCTGTCATTCGGTATCTGTCAAAAATTACATTTTAATCAAAAAATGCTGAAAAATGGCATTGTTTTACCGAATTTCAAAAAATTTTATTAGAAAAAGTTGTTTCTAGTACAATTCTTGGCCTAAATACAAAGTTTCAGTTTTCTAGCTCAAAGTTGATTTTTTTGAAATTTTTTCTAATTAACTTTTTTTTTATTTAATGTAAGTTCGCTTAATGGATATTAAACTATCTGCTTATACCATACTCAATATTTTATTTAGTTTGTATGAGCTTTTTTTACTAGAATGCCATTTTTTTTCGAAATTTAAAATTAGAGGCAAAAAAATTTGACACAGGTGGTGCAAAGTTATCCTAATTTAAAAATTTTAACAGATAGACGTCAGATGTTTCATTTTTCAAATGACAAATACATCTAAATATTTGATAAAAATTTTATTTTATACTTAAAACTATCATTATTATTAAAAGGAACAAAAAGGAACTTTAATCATTTTAAATAGGTAACACAAAAGCAATATAAATTTCACATTTCAGTGTGACGTCCTTCTCGCTCTATACAAACACCCGTCCGTCTATAAACGTCTTTGACAGCATTTTGTAAAAAGCTTGGTCTTATATCGGCACAACACTGTCTTATCGTTTGTTCCAAATGCTCGATATTTCTAAACGGTCGATTCTTATAAACTTTCTGCTTAAGATAACCCCACAGAAAAAAGTCTAGTGGGGTTATGTCAGGCGACCTGGGTGGCCAGGGACATTCTCTATCACGCCCTATAACTCTGTTTTGAAATAATTGGTTTATGCGTTCTTTCACTGCTACAGTTTGATGTATGGGTGCACCATCAAGCTGATACCATAAGTTATGTCTATGGTGTAAGGGCATGTTATCCAAAACTTCGATAATCTCGTTATCAAGAAAATTCAGGTACCTTTCACCAGTTAAGTTTACTCTAAAGAAGTTTCAAAATTCCACACCAAACATTGGTTTTAAAATGATACTGGTCGCGACATTCAATTGTGAAGTTAGGATTTTCTTGGGACCACCATCGGCAATTTTGTGAGCTCACGGTACCATTCGAAGAGAAAGTGGCTTCATCTGTCCATAATATCTTGTATGGAAAAATAATATTCTCCTCATATTGTCCCTGATACCAAAACGAAAAATCAAGTCGGATATCAAAATCGCGTTCTTTTAATGTGTTTATAAACTTGGGTTTATATGCCCGAAATCGATTTTTCTGAAGAATTTTTCTAACGCTTTCCCTCTTGCACCCTGTTGAATCACTTATCTTGGTTACACTAGTTTGACCGTGGTCAATAACAGTTAAACAAACATCAAGTTGTGCTGCTTCATCGTATTTACTTGCCGCGTGAGGTTTCTTAAAATTATTTTGAACAGATCCAGTTTCTCTAAATTTTGACATTATTCTTGAAACAGTGCTATGCTGCAAATTTTTTTCTGGATGCCTCTCATTAAAAATGGCAGATACTTGCCGGTGAGGCATATTCTCTCCACAAATTAAGACAATTTCTATTTTTTCTTGAATGGACAACATTGGTGATAACACTGAAAACTATAACTTGCGAAAATATTCAAATTTATGACATTTCTTTTATTTATTCGGCACTCTAATTCGTTTTTTTTTTCATAGCCTACTTATAAAATTCAAAATTGCCTTGATATTTTATTGTGGACAGAAATAAAATGTGTCTAAATTTTGAACTAATCTGATATCTGGGAATTTTATTATAAGTTTTTTAAACTTCTTAGGTGTATGTACTATCAAAAAAATGGAATATCTGACGTCTATCTGTTAAAATTTTTAATTAGGATAACTTTGCACCACCTGTGTCAAATTTTTTTGCCTCTAATTTTAAATTTCGAAAAAAAATGGCATTCTAGTAAAAAAAAGCTCATACAAACTAAATAAAATATTGAGTATGGTATAAGCAAATAGTTTAATATCCATTAAGCGAACTTACATTAAATAAAAAAAAAGTTAATTAGAAAAAATGGCAAAAAAATCAACTTTGAGCTAGAAAACTGAAACTTTGTATTTAGACCAAGAATTGTACTAGAAACAACTTTTTCCAATAAAATTTTTTGAAATTCGGTAAAACAATGCCATTTTTCAGCATTTTTTGATTAAAATGTAATGTTTGACAGATACCGAATGACAGATTTGATTATATAATTTTTAGTCTAATTTGAAGCAAAAACGATTGCTCAAATTTAATTTTAACTAACCTCATTAATAAAAAAAAGTTCCATATGGTGCGGACTTTAATGGTGACACTGTATATTCGTCGTTTTAAACTCTGGCGTGCTAATTCTAACAATCAAACATGTGACTACTCTGTGTCAGCTTAGCTTAAAAAATATATTGAGTCAGCATTAGCAAAAAATGCCTCTAAAAGTTTTCTAGAAATGTTTCTAATTTCGCATTGCCTGTGGTCGGGTTAACTTGCCAAAATGACGTCAATAGGTATGTCCAAATATCTCGAAAAATAATAAAGGTAATTCTACCGAACCACAGACACCAGATTAAAAAAGCTTTTTGGGTAAAAGTTTGATATTTTAAAGCTGTTTTAACCATAACTTCTGCACATGGCAAAAACTACCAATTAACCATCAAAAAGTGTGTTTTAGGTGGCCTAAAATTATCACACCGTGCAAAGCCGGATATAAGTTTTTTAGCCTAATTATAATGTTTATTTTTTTATGTTAAAAAAATATTTTACATACCCTCGACTCATCGCAGAAGTGTTCAGAAAAATGTATTATTGGTTATGTTTGTAATTGTATTTGCCTCGATCGAAGCCTAGCAACCCAGATATGTCGTCAACGCTGCCAAGTACAAACAAAAGATAAATTCTGCCCTCTTACAAACAAATATATAATTATGTTCTAAAACATCGTCAGATAAAAGTATATTATTCGACGACTACGTAATAATAGCTATAACTCACGAAGATGATGGAAACTTTGCTTGCGGTAAGAATTTCCATCAGGCGTCCCGATAGGAAAAATGGTCTTTTTAAATAATACGTTCCCTGAAAATTGCTGTTGCAAATGTGACTCGATAATTGCAGGAGGGATTTCTTTGGCCCAAGTATTGTTATTATGGAAATATCTTATTGCATTGCCGGAGAAATTTGCTTCGTCCGTAAAGAGAATGTTCGCTTCAAACTGAAAATTTTCTGCAATTTTCTAGCTATACCACCTACAAAATTCCACGCGCAGTGGAAAATCTCGTGGACAAACAGCCCCGAACTCTCTCTATGTGGTAGTGAAGCAAGGAATTTATTAAAATTTCCCATGCCATTTTATAGCAGATATTTAGTGCATTGCCAATTTTTTGCGTACGTGGCGGATATACCGAGATGATGGAAAATAGTAATTGTTTAGAAGTTAATATACTCTTTATCATTTTAAAATATTTGCCATTTATACAGGGTGTTTCAGAAGCACGGTACGTAACTTAAGGAAGTGATTCCTAATGATATACAAGAGAAAAAATTTGATATTTTTTCAGATTAACCAACTAATAATACAACTTTTTTGTTTCTTGAATTGCTTTCGTATCTTGCTTTGTCTTCGAGAGAAAAAAATAAAAACCGCTTTATTGAATATACAAAAAAAAATACCTGTGTTCACAGTTAATTAAAACATTTAAATCAAAAATAAAAATGTTTTTTTAAACAACGGTACAAAAGAAACAACAGTTAATCAAAGCAAATCAAACCTTCTGATGTGGCAATTTTAAAAATTGCCACTATTGACTTTGTGGGGAATGTAGATTTACCTTGATTCGTACAGTAATATTTCCACAAAAGTGCATATTTTATAATTATTTTGTTCGAAAAATTGTTTATTAGGTTGTATCATCCTTGTTTATCGAACGTTAGTTAGAGTATGGGGCGAACGCACTCTTTCTGTTTTCTGTGGCCGATGGCATCAGGCGCCGCACATAGGTGAACCATGTATTTCCGTTTTTGCCTCTCGGTCAAGTCGCAGACCGTCCATTTCTACTTTTGGCGATTTTATGTTTAAACGGGGTTGTTTACAATTACTTTCTTCATTTCGTTATTTAATTTAGGTCCTGGTAAAAGCCCAGACTCTCGTATCGTTTGATCTTTTGTAGTGTGTCTCTGTTCTCTTCCTTTTTGTTGGTGTTAAGTTAGCAACACTAAGTCAGCTGATTTTGTTGGAGAAGGGGGTGTCTTTAGAGTTCTTGCGGCCTTTAGTTTTACTTCCTGAAAATACCTTTAAAGAAGAAGGTCGAGCCGTCGCCGTTGGGCCATTTTTTTAAAAGACCACGAGGTCTCACCCCCCTTTTAGAGGTAAGCTGCTTTAATTTCTTTTGTTCTTGGTTTGTTGTTTGTGAGTTTGTGGGAATTCAGTGGGTAATTTTCCTTTCTATCATTTTTAGGGGTTTTGTCTTTTGAGTTATTTTTGGTTTTGCCGTTCACGGGGATGTAAGGTTAGGAAACCACCTACCTCATGTGCTCCCAGTAAAAAAATAACAAGCTACTACATCAATTCCACCTGGCCAACCAGAGAAAACTACATGGGGCCGTCCTGATCGATAGATCCAGCTATACAGAGTCAGAGTGGTATAAAAGTTGCATAGCCGCATTTTTTTTTATGATTTAATTAAAGTACAGTCACCATATTTCCACCATAAGCCATTTCAATTCATTTTATATTTCAATTAATTAACTAACTAAAATTTAATCCATAACCTTTGTTATGTAAATCAACATTGTAAAGCCATCTTGACAAAGGTAACCCTTTTATAACCATACACCATCAAAAGATTTAAAAGGTCCTAGAATCTTCCCCGAGGTCATACATAAATTTTATCTTAAATCCTTGCGTCTTTTCATTCATTTCTTTTTTTATAATTCAGACTCAACTAAATTTTAAACAATTTGATACCAGATAAAACTTAACAAACTCTTGTGCTATCAAGTAACCTTTTATTTTAATAAAATTTAATTGTTTGTGTGGGAAAACTTTGGTTTTATTTATTGCATAGATTTCTCAATAGAACTGATATACGGTATATTTTTCCTGGTTTGGACTTCGAGCAAACCAGGTGGCGCCCAAGACAAACCAAAGACGAAGGGAAGGTGTAAGTATATGGACCACGACCTGGTGCCTCCACATAAAGAGCTACCATCAGCAGATAGTAACAACCTGTTGTCCAAGACAACAGATTGCCATTGTCATACTGATAAAACGCCTGATTGCAATCGTCTTACCATTGGCTCTCTTACTCGTTCAAAAATGCTTACATTATTTCGTATCGCATTCTAACTTTCAATAATTCGAATTCTAAAGCCGTTTTCATCTAGTACAGGCGTCTTGTATACAAGGGACTTTAATTGAATCTATAAATAATAGTCTAGAGGATCTAAGTCGGGACTGCGGGCTGGTCAACCTTGGGGACCTGCGTGTCCACCAATTAGGAAAAGTGTTGTCGGGGTATTGACGAAGAACTAGGCTAAAATGAACTGAAGCGCCATCGTGCATGAACGACATATTAGTTCTTATTTGTAGAGGTACGTCTTTTAACAGAACGTAAAGCTCTTCAGATAGAAAGTGCGTATAGGAGTTTCCATTCAATCAAGGTAGTAAAAAGTATGATCCAATAAGAGAGTCGCCAATGATCCTTGCCCATACATTCACCGAATAATGTTGCTGAAAACGACCTTCTCTAATGTTGTGAGGATTATCGTCCACTCCAAAATGTTCACCATGAAAATTGATATTGATTGATTCTCTTGGAAAAGAGGCCTCACCAGTAAATAAATGTTTGGTAAAAAATTGTTTTTATGTGCTACTGTATGCAGCAACCACCTACTAAACTTGCATACATTGAATATGGTATGGGTATAAAGATGCAAAACCCTCAAACTGTTGATTGATTTCTTTGAAATTGCACTGCAACCTTCCTGGCACTAGTTGAAGGATCATCTTCTATCTCTCGAAGTATTAGCCTCTTCTAAGTCACGCGTGGTTACTGTTGCAGGTCTACCAGGAAGTTCCGTACTACGTTTAAAACTACCAGTCTCACTTAAAGCCTCTACGCACGACCCAATCTGCAGGGTCCGATTTGCAGAGCATATAGGAAAGGGAAAATCGGGTGCTGCTCTCCACACCACCCGATCTCGCAGGGTGCACAGAAAACAGAAACAAAATCAGTGTGTCTCGAATCTTGAGTCGTAAAAGTCAAAATCACCGAACAATATAGGTAAGTTGTCAAAATAGCTCCTAGTAAATGTCAAAAAATCGGAATTGCGCTGACTTTGCTATTAGAAAATAATTCGCGAAGAAAGAAAAGAAAATGCTGGGTTAAAAAGTGGCTACTAACTAGAAAGGAAAAAGTTTAGCCATATGAATATTCTTAAAGAATTATGACCAATTGACTTAAAAAACTTTTTAAGAATGAATACCGAGACATTTGAGGAACTGTTGTTTATGGTGTCACCTTTAATTAAAAAATTTACAGTCCTTTACAAAGATGCAACCGGGGAGGGCATTGAAAATGCCGAAGCAGAGTGCAACGCTTGTGACTATTGTGATATTTGAGATCTGCAAAAACTGATTTGAATGTAATATTTCGGTAGTTGATATAAGTTTTATTGATTCATAATATAAAAATAGTAAAATAAAGGTTATAAACTCTAACGCGCCTCTAAGGTATGGTTTCGCTGGAGCAGTCAGCGGCCGCGGCTGGCGTTCACAATTGGTAGCTCGGTACTGGTTTAATAGTTTAATGCGATTTGTATGTACAATGTACATACACGGTTTCACTGCCGCAGCTCGGCGACACAGCGTTCGCCGTCGATTGCAGCGGCTGCGTTCGGACTGCTAGAGAGACCAGTCGATCCGCGATCGCTTAGCAGAATGCCACCGTTTTCGGCAATTGCTGACAAGTGTTTGATAGAGGAGGTGAAAAATTTTCCCCCTTTATACAACTATGAGAACGAAAATTACAAAAATGTTGTAATGAAAGAAAATGCATGGAAAAAGTAGCAGCAAGTGTAGGGAAGAACGGTAAAGTGTACAAAATCATTCTGTTTATTTTTCAACATTACATTACAAAGCTTATAATTATACCATATATAAATCCAAGATGCATACGAAGGTAACATTGATCAGTACTTAATGACAACCGTAACTCTATTTCGATTGGTCAATCGGCAAATGCCCATGTTATTGAACCGATGCACGCATATCTAATTAAATGTCGAAATCAGCGGACATTTTGCAGTGTAGCTGCGATATGCGCATGCGCAAGACCGGCTCTTTCAAAAGATGTTTTCTTATATTTTTATTAAAGCTTTTTAAATATTTTATGGTAATTAAACACAAAACTGGATGGTTTAAAAACATCTTTAATTTAATAATATGAAAATAAGTATACTTGACAATATAGTTGAATGACTAAATCTATACTACATAAAATAGGGTAATAATTATAATAATAAACAGCCCCACATAAAAGCAACATACAATGTTTATATAATTAAACAATTTTTTTAAAACAAATATTACATATGAGAACACTCAAAATCTGTTTTTCATATACCTAAGTAAAAACAAATGTATACATACTTTCTAATAAAATAGTAGTTTGGACTCGGAGGACTGGAAACCGATGGTCTGGCTGGTTCGGTGTAACTATAAAACCATAAAACAAAGGTATTACAGGGATATCGTGATGAAATTGATAGTGGGAATAGTCGTCGAGAAGTAATATTTATAGTTTAAAAACATACATTGCAATCGGGTGGCACTGATTCAGTATTTTACAACTTCTCCGAGGGACACCTCAATTATATTTTATTTACATTGTCACTATTCTGTGGTACTTACAGTAATATAGTAAAATGTACTATTTATTATTTAAAACAAGCTCTAAAATATAAAAAAATTAGATGGAAATTGAACAGGAAAAATTGTTCAGAAATTTTGCAAGGTTTTGAGAGGTCAATGACCAATTTTGAGCTATTTCTTTCGAATCTTCCGATATAATAGTGATGTTTCAGCACATTTAACCAATAAATGATTGAAATGACTTACCTGCGACAAAAAGACCCATTTGCTGCAGAAAATTGGAAAAAAACTAATAAAATCACAAAAAGGAAACGTCAACCTCAGCCACCATTTATTAAAAAATCCGAAGATTAACTTACGTATAGCCTGAACTTTTAAGAGTGAGAGTGATGGAACAACTTCAAATAACACATTGTAAAAAAGGATAACACGAGAAATGTCTAATAGTATGGCGATTCTTTCTGCGGGGGTTTTTGCAGTGTAGCTTTGTAACAGCTGTCATCCTTCTGCTTCGCTTCCTCCCATTTGGGTCTCACCGGGCTGAGCGAAACCATTCGTTTACTTTACTCTCGACTTGGTCTGATCCCATCGTCCTTCGTCCCTTCTCCCTTCCCCGTCATCATCGCGTAGTTCCGCTTGTGGATCATTTTATTCGGTGTGACGTATGAGACAAATGCAACACAAGCATTTCGTTGAATTCCGTACCCATACTAATGTGCCCGTGCGATAATATAAACATTTTCAATGTTAAAACAAGTTACTATAATAAGAGATAGTGTAAGTGTTCAGGAACGATTAATCGCTACTTGACGATTCCTAGCGACAGGGGCAAGCTAGGAAGATTTGAAATTTAGTTCAGCTGTGTCACCACAACTGTTATCAAAAATCATTCCAGAAACATGCTTTGCTATATACAAAAGTTAGAGGAAGGATTATATAAAGGTAAGACATTAAAACATAATATACAGATAAACTTATATATTTATATTAAATAAAATATTTATATCTAGCTTAATATTACATATTATTATTATCATTCGTTTTTGACTTCTGGATTAAAATTTGCTTGAGCTTTTCACCTTTACCTTTAAAGAGTATTCGTCGTGATGAGGATGTATATGGCGAGGCAGGATCTTGTAACGAATTATTTCTTTGTTCTGCATATGGATGTGATGGCATTTCTTGGTAGACTGGTTGTTGTGATGCAGGTGAGGTAAAAGAAGGCGTAAATGGTTGTTGACAATAAGGAGGGGCTACAGAATAAGAATAAGAAGGTGAAGGTGTCGGTGCTGGTGTATAACAAGGAGTAGGTTGGAGGCAAATATAAGAATCTTCAGTCAATTTTCCTAACTACATAATGTAATATATTTATATATGTATATAATAAAGGGCGTCATTAATTAATTTCTGAACAATAATCTTTTGTCTATTATCAAGTTCTTGTAGTTGATAGCCTATGGATTTTCCTGTAATCTCCCATTCTTGTTCAGCGGCATTAAATAACTTTTGAGTCATTTCATACAATTTTTCTTGTCTAGTGGACAACTTAGTTCCTTTTCTCTTAGATGATGATATTGACAGCTGAGCTTGTGTGGCTTGGGGGCCCTTCTATTTCCTCCGTTTTCTAAAATAAAAGTGTATGTTTCAGATACCTTCAACAGAGGCTGAGTGGAAGTCAATAGAAAAGAAATTTGCAGAAAAGTGGAATTTCAACAACTGTTTAGGAGCGATGGACGGAAAGCATATAGCAATTCAAGAGCCACCTGGTAGCGGCTCATCATATTATAACTATAAACATTTTTTTAGTATTGTCTTATTTGCAGTAGGTAGTAAATGCTGATTATGAATTTATGTATGTTCATACAGGTACAAACGGCAGTGTCTCAGATGGGGCTATCTTACTATTTACTACAAAATTTTACGAAAAATTAATGTGCAATAAACTAAACCTACCACAACCGGACACTTTACCAGGTACAGACACGTTGGTACCGTATGTTTTCCTAGGAGACAGTGCTTTTGCCATTAACAAACACCTTATAAAACCTTACCCCTTTAAAAATATATCCCATGGAAAAAGGATACTCAATTATAGGCTGTCACGGGCAAGAAGAGTGGTCGAAAATGCATTCGGCATATTAGCAGCACGGTTTCGAATTTTTAGGGAAAATATAGGTGTGTTCTTATTGAAAACATTGATTCCATCGTTTTGGCATGTTGTGCGTTACATAATTTTTTACGAAAGAAATCTCCTACTTATTTAGCTGATTGAGGGTTGTGTTGATAGTGAAGACACAGAAAATCTAACTTTTTAAAAAGGTGACTGCCCAACCAGCAATTTGATATTTTATAATAGTCGCGAAAACGTTTTCGACAAATAAATTATAAAACAACTGTTCTCTCAGGAACGTTTTTAATGCGCTTCTACAACAGCTATAAAAGCAAAATTGGCACCATTTTATAAAATACTTCAGTAACCGTTTTTATTTTGTAAAGCCTTTTGCGAACACTACATAACAATTTCAAAATATTTCTGCAATTCTTATAAAATTTCAACACCAGCATTATAAAACAGTTTTATTAAAGCTTTTCATATCACACTATAAAATATACTTGCATATTACATTTTTAAAACAATTAAATAACAGTTTTATAAAAGGTTTTTAGTAGTTTCAGGTAAACGTCATAAAATGAAAATGCAACATGAAATAACAACAATAAAATAAAAAAGCTTTTTAAATATGCTGCAAGAAGCAATTTTGTATTGGACAAAGGAAAAATATAATTAACGTCGCCAACTATTTACAAGAAGTAAGAGGCCATTTTATTTATTTTAATTCCATTCTTGATATTATTTAGAGACATTCGTGGATTGTGATGCAGAGACCAAGTTTTCACTGCGAATTAAATTTTATTGAGAAATATATAGCATATTTCTAACAAAATATAAGCAGGCCCCGTATTTATTCATGTTTAGGGGAAATGTTTGAAACATAAAAAAATTAGCTTTGTCGATTTGGTAATTTTCTTCAGAAAAACTTAAGTCAATTTGTTCTAGGCGTCATTATTTCATAATTCTTATATATTTACCAGCTGGAAATATTAACATAAATCAGATATTTGGTATTTTTAAGTCTGTCAATTTTGATGTTCCCGAACGCTCTCATTTAATAATGGCGGCTTCTTATAAAATAATTTTGTATTAATAGCAAGCATATTAAGATAATTAAGCTACTTCGCAATCCCTATAAAACATTTAAAATATATTTATGCTTTAAAATTGAGGGTACTGCGACAGGACCGAACTGCTTTAAAACAAAATATAAACTAAGGGAGTGTTGTCTATCTTTAATCATATAAAGATACAACGAAATATCATTTAATTGATTAATAAACAGAAAAATAAATACAAATAGTAGGTATAGGCTTAGTGATTATTTCGGTATCCAGATGACCTCGTGAACCGTGAAAGTCCCAGCGTGTGATGCGCCGCCGCCGCATAAAAATATGATCATCATTGGTATCATCATCGAGTGGGATGTTAATTCATTAGTAGTAAATAATTTTGGATTCCTCATGTTCTTTAATAAAAGAATTGGGCACTATTGTACGCTACACCGCTAATTTTCTTTTATTTTAACTTATTGCACACTAATCTTTTACTAGTATTTTTACATAAAACATAATATTTATCAACATATAGGTATATCAACAAATTATTTTAACTGAAGATTCACCAGACGATCCTCAAACAATGGTGGCAGGTTTGAGAACCCTACATATAACCCACGCTTACCAAAAGATTCCCCTATTCAATTTCTATAGAAGCCTCGATTCATTTAAAAAATATTTGTTTGTGTCTGTAGTATACTCGACTAGTTCTCATGATATCTTTGTTTTTATAGTGGAAATTAATTAAGGATAGAGAGCACCACTGATATATTTCTAGATATAATGGATCATGGATTGCTTGCAAAACATTATAAAATTACTATAGGTACCTACTTCTTTTAAAAAGTCGTGTCACTCAAATTTGTCCCTCTTCGGCTCCCAGAGGTCTAATTCTATATAGTACGTACTGTGAATGAGAGGGAAGAACTTGCGAATATTTTCTGCAGCTATAAAACTGATTTCCTCCACTGCTCGGGGGTAATATGAGAAAAATAGTGAACATTTTGATAATAAAGTAAAAATCGTTATAGGTTCATAAAAGTCGAGATTAAACAGACCTCTAAAAAATCACAACTTAAACAGAAAATACCTCAGAAACTAAGCAGTTCCGCAAAGTCCACATTTCTATAAGACAGATATCCTAAAAATTTCGTTAATTTTGACAATAAAATATAAATTAATCACTTTTTTAAAGAAAATATAGAACGGAAGAAAAGTAGTGATAATTGAGCGATTTCTTTTTCGTTATGATACTGGAAATATTTTAATTAAAAATCGAAATTATTAAGCAAGAAGGTAAAAAGATTTCCGTTATTTTTTTGTTTTCCGCCCCCTTGAAAATGGAAGGGGCAGGTGGGTAGTAGAATATACCTTTTAACAAATCAAATAAGAATAATTTTATATGAAAAATATAACAATACGGTCCTGCCCTTTTGTCTGATCAAACTCACATGGCAGCACTAGTAGCAGGGACAACGTAAACATGATTGTTGTCTACATAATTAGGCGGCAATATTGCTAGTTGGCAACTTTTTTGCTAGAAGACAACTTTTTGGCGACTCTTATAAAATAAATTAGTTATTTCGTGTACATTTTATCTTCTTTATGATAAATGTATTGTTATTTAATGGTAAAAGTGACCGCTATTATACCGCCTAAAATAACTTAATAATTAACATATAACCTATAAAATCGACGGCAAAATTTTTTTGTTTCATTTCAGTCCTGTTTTATGTTAAAATTGATAAAAAGCCTGTCCTTGGTTTTCCGTTTCAGATACGCTGCTACTTACATTAGGAGAAGTATAAGTGGTATTTGACGATTGATCCGAAGCACTGAGGCAGTTAATGTATTTCATTATTTTATTAACCTCTGACGTATTATTAATATCAAAACCAATGTTCTTACTACACATCACATCATATTTTCATAACACATTTTTAATCTTCTTCGAAAAGCACCACCCTTCTTAGTTTTTTTTTTAATATCGGGCTAGGGATGGTATAAAATTAGTGGCCTTAAATATATCTTATTATGTAGTTGGCGACAGCAAATGTATATTCATGAGAACAATTTAATTTTATAAGAGATTTACTTTTGTTTCTATATTGTAGTAGAATTGCCATACTATAAAATAGTTATAAAGTGATCACTAAAATAACAATTTACTTTCAAAGGCGAATTGCTTTTAGAAGTACTCTATTATAACTGGTTTATTAAAGTCACAGGAAGCAACTATAAAACAATTTTAAAATATGTTTATAACGAAGTTAAAAATGTCGCCGAAATGTACTATAAAGCCACTATAAAATAATTATATTTTATAGGTTAAAATATTTTTAAAGTTGTTCATAGAAACATTTCTGCAATAATTTTATGACTGTTTTATAAGATATTTTATAATTCTGTTATATAAAAGTTATGGTGATAAATTTATAAAGCACATTAGCTGCCTGCAACAGAATAGTGTTTATTGCAGCTCTTATGTGATTGATTAGCATTTTGGAAGTATTAATAAAATACCAATAAAATAAAATAGCTGTATAACCATTGAATTATAAAATAACTTTGTTGGTTGGGTGATGGCATCAATTTGGAGGTTTATTACCGCTTGAGCAGTTAACTGTAAGAAAACGAAACGAAGAGGGCAATATTGTACGAAATATTTTTACTAATTACTTTAATGGTCAAGGAAAAGTATATTTCCAAGAAAATATGATGAGGGTCGTAAATAAATAATACCTACATAATGTTTATTTTTCAATAAAAAACTTGTTTAATAATAATTCTAATAAATATATTTTTTTATTGCTTACTCCATCAGAGGCTTCCAGGGTATTTCTCCCTGTGTAGATTTGTTCATTTTTCCCATCCAGAAAAGATAATAAATCAAAGTACCGTAGAGTGGGGTTATTTTGCAATGCTATTAGGATATTATGCTGCATAATTTTTTTGAAACAAAGGTTTGCAATGTATAATATATTTTAAGGATTGTAAAAGTGTTTTAGTAAGCATATCCCAACAATTAGATAAGACATTTCGAAGTACAAAACGTTTTTTTTTTATTATTTTGTATTGGGCAAAGTTACCCCGTATGTGGGGCTAATTTGCCTTTACGTATAAAATCGTTATAAAGCTGCCTACATGCTAAGTAAGGGGTTACTTTGTTCACTTAAAAGTTGCCACAAACGGCTACAAAATTTTTTTTTGGTGGCTGTCAGAAAAATAAAACACATACCTAAGTAGGTTTAATAAATGTAATATTTTTTACATTTTCTTTATTTAAAAAAGATATAAAATATCAAAAAACAACCTTTTTAACAACTTAAGAACACAGGTAAACTAAAATAACATTTTTAGTAAAAAAAAAACATAGGTAGGTAAAGCTTTACCTAACTAGGAACATTTTAATAAATCAAACCTTCTCTTAACGACCTAAACGCAAAACAACAACAAAACTCCAAAACTAAATGTAGGAACGTTTAAGAGATCACATCTTTAAAAGTTAAAGGCACTTAAATTCTCACCAAATTGATGAATATCTCTGATAATTTTTGGTTTTTTGAGAATAGTTTCGATATCATCTTCGAAAGCAATTGCTATGTCATCGATATTAGGGAAAACAAACAAATGTTTGCTTTTTTTTCTCAGATATTTTACTTCATAGAAGTTTTCATCTTGAAAAGATAAAATTATAGCAATGTAATGTTTAAATTGCTTTTTCGTATTAAATTTCACAACTACAAAGTCTCCAAGTTTAAGTGCCTTTAACTTCTTTTATTCTTTGATGCTTGTGTCGGCCAATCTTCTTATCAATAATTGGTTTTGGCAGAGCCCTAAGTTGCTTATGTGTCGTGTAATTCTGGAAAGCTGGGCTTGTCGAGGCCACCAGCATTAGTGCCTCTCTACAATAGCTGGGGCAGCCAATTCTTCGGAAACTTGTAAGTTGAGCCTGGCGGGGATTGTACATGAGTTTGTCGAATTAGTGGATTTGTAGCGACGTCCGTCCGTCTGTAGTAATCCGTTATAATTTTGTCATAAAATTGAGTTAGTGTTGGTATGTCAAAGTCCCTGTGAAGTACCCTAGTTACAGCATACCTTGGGGCATCCGCAATGATTTTTTAGGCCCTATTCTGCAGTATCTGGAACTTGTTGTGCTCTGTCCTGCTTATTGTGCACCATGTTGGTACACCATGAGTCAGGATTGGCCTGACCAAGATTTTGTACAAGTTAACTTTGGTTCTATAACCAATTTTACTTTTCTTGTGAAGCAAGCAGTAAATTGAACTTAGCTGTTTAGCAGCCTTCTTTCTTTTAAGTTCAGAGTTTTTCCTCCAGTTTAACCTTGCGTCAAAAACTAGTCCCAACTTCCTGCACCCAATTTACCTGAATGCCATCTACCGATAACCTGGTCTCAGGTCTTTTCACCCTGCTCTTCGAGAATAAAATGGCTTTCGTATCGATGCATCCGCGCCCGCAACAAATAAATGATTAATAAGTACTAAATGCGAATTGAAAAGCATAAGCTAGTAAAATAGCAAAATAGACACGCGAGAACATCGGCCCTGGAAGACTATGTCACCGCCCACGAGTAGCTTCGGTCCTCGCCGCGACCGTCCAAGCAAACCTACCGAGAGACGTAGCCCTTAACAGTCGTTACAAGTGATTCATCGCTAATTTATCCAATTTCTTGAATAATTTACGCGGTTTTACGGAATAGCACAAAAAATTCAGGGTTGAAGCATATTATCGAAACCGGCAATACAATCAGCGTTTGAGTATGGACGATTTTTGCGAAAATTTTCCTAACGTCGCTTTCACTGCTGGGGATTTTTATCATTGCCTGAGAAGAACCGTGGCCCTATTTAGGGAAACAGCTTCTAATCAACATAAAAAAGAATCAATTTTATGGAAGAAGTCCATCTCTCAGTGGAGTGATATTTTAACGTAAAGTAAAACACACAATCTGCTCCACTAGTTTAATGTAAAACATTTTTCTTTAAACCATACATGTTTCGGAGGCATAAACCTCCATCATCAGTGGGATTAAATTAAGTCAAATAAGGAGAAAAATACCAGAACTTGTGTCGCAGAAAAAACTTCATCATTTTATATTAAATAAATTAAATTAGAAATTGGAAAAGGTTGTTATTATTTAAAAAAAACATTTAGTATTATATTTTTAATTATAACTACTAAATTAATACTAAATGTTTTTTTTTAAATAATAACAACCTTTTCCAATTTCTAATTTAATTTATTTAATATAAAATGATGAAGTTTTTTCTGCGACACAAGTTCTCACAATGTTTCTGGTATTTTTCTCCTTAATTTGACTTAATTTAATCCCACTGATGATGGAGGTTTATGCCTCCGAAACATGTATGGTTTAAATAAAAATTTTTTACATTAAACTAGTGGAGCAGATTGTGTGTTTTACTTTACGATAAAAAAGAAGCTGAAAGACCACCTGTCAGAACAGAAGAACTTGTCGCAAACGTTCTTGAAATAATGCAAACTACGCCAACAAAATATGTAAGACGCCTGTCTCAAGAAGTGGGAAGATCCTATGCAACATTCAGGACTATTCTTAAAAAACAGTTAAATTTGTTTATTATTGTTATTATTTATTGTTGAAGTGTTGTGTCATAAAGTGGAAGTATTCCAGGAAATACAAGCTGCAAATTTTGAAAGACGCAGGAATTATTGTCAGTGGTATAACCAAAATTAATTGGAAATAAATGATTTATTAGACCTGACATTTTTTTCTGATGAAGCCTGGTTCCACCTCACCGGTTATGTGAATTCTCAGAATACACGCATACCTATGGAGTAGTGAAAATCCCCAATTTTTTGTAAAGTCCACATTGCCCCTCAAAAAATTAATATCTGGTTGGCAGTTTCACGAAGAAAAATTGTTGGTCCTATTTTTTTCCATGACACAGCTGTAGCACAGTGCATGGTATAGGGACAATATTTTAAATTCATTTGTATTTCGACGACAGTGTGATCAGTTTTCGAACAGACATTAAATTCCCACCCAGATCACCTTCTTTGATGGTTATGGATTACTTCATTTTTCCTCATTTGAAGAACAATATTTTTAAAACACCAGTTAAAAATTTAAAACAGGTATAAGAAAGGATTATCCAAGAATGTGAATTTCTCCAGAGATGCTGCCACTGACAAAAATGGATTTACCGATGTCGTGGGTTGCAGAATTAGAGCTACTTTAACGCACGTTTCTATGTTGTTCAAACTGAGCCTACGAATTATCACAACTCATTTAAAAACGCTACAATAACTCAGCTTCTTGTGGTTCGCCTCAACACACAAATATCAACATTTTAAACACATTTGGGATTACCACAATCCTTCATTTTGTAACCATTTTATGAGTTACCTGAACTCAGTTTTTGGATTGGGAAAACTTACTAACTGATTTTAAAGTGCCGTTTTGACCCAGACGTGCATTATTTTAACTCATTACCATGTGTTAAATTATTTCGAGTTGGAATAAGTCGTAAATAGTGCTCTAAAAACTCATGTCGAGGGTAAATCATCAATCGAAAAGTCACGGAAAGTTCCGAATTCACGCTCGTACCGATTTAGCGCGGTAACTCCATCCCATTGTTATTAGTATCTTTGTGCACGTCGCGTCGTCTTGGACCACATAACTGGATTTGCTATCCGCGCAATCGTTGATCGGAGGGATGTTTTTTTTTATTTTTGTTCAGAGTTTGATGCGTGATAATGAGAATTAATAATCTAATTTTAGTGTTGGAATATATTTAAAGTGCCAAACCCTTATTGTGCCTAGCTTCGTTCATAGAGTAGTTTCCTTGCACTTGACGTTTATCATATGTTGTTAGATGTCACTTATGTCAGTAATGTCAGTTAACCTAGCATGTGTTTTCGTAATAAGTGTTTGTTAATTAAAGTACATATTAGTAAATATTCCTTGTGTTTCTTGACTCTATTAAGATTCCCTGTCAACATTTAGGGCAGATTAAATCTATAGTTGTAAAGTAAGCTAGAACAACTGAAAGGTCCGGTTTTGATAGCTCGAATCAAGAGTTAATCTAGCCCTAGTAGTGAGGCATCACAACTCCCATATTGGTTTCTGGCAGCTTAAATAATGAATTGCTGCAGCCCACGTCGCATGTGTTCGTCAAACCCAGTATCAATTAGCTAGCTAAAACAACCCATCTGCAGGGCTATGATAACTCATGAACAGTGATTTGATGCAATCTCTTCGATTTAGTTGCCGTAACTCAGAGGTCTGAGCTGTCCCCTATTAGCAACACGCGTTGGTCTGGGATAACCCATATTTGAGTTATGTCAACTCGATATTTCGCTCAGTGGGTCAACGCTTTCAAAAGGAGACGTATGAATTAATGGCCAGGGCTTCGATCTAATTAAATGGGATTACTCTCTGATTAAGTGGATTAAAATCTCACTAACGCGTGTATTTTTTTAAAAAAAGCAGAGATATAATTTTAAATAACGGTAAAGGTATCTATAAAGAAAGGTACCTACTCAAGCACTCATCATTGACCATTGGCTACACAGCATCCGGTGCACGTGCTTACTTGATTGATCATATTGCTTCTTGCGCTCCTTTTACCTGGCTATACCTAATGGACTTCGAAGAATGTTAATCGACTACGTCAGTAGTACTGAAGCAAGTGAACCGCTCGGATTTTACGAAGAAAAACGAGTTAACTTAGAACCAACGGTGCACGGACCTAATCGAACAGTACCATAACTTGGTTCATGCGCGAAAAACAACAAACTCATCATTGGTACAGCTCAATTTGCTCGTTTTAATTATTACTTTTGATGGCATTGTATTTATTGTAAACACACCGTTTTACTTGCTAATTTAAGCGTGATGACCCTTTCACATTATTGTGCATTGACAGTTGTGTTAACAGAAACTCATTCTTAAAAGTGTTGAAGTGTTGTGTCATGTATTTGTACATTGTGTGTTTGGTTTTTGATAACATGAACAATATTGTTTAGTGCATATAATATAAATAAGGGATATAAATAATCAAAACTGGTAAGTTTATCATTTATTTAACTAATTAAGTAGGTCATGCCATACAGTAATAAGTAGGTACCGACTTCGTAACTCTTTGGAATGTTTTAAGAGGTGTTACCTACATTCTGTTTAATTCAAAAGTCGTTATATACTGGTTCTTGTATTTAAATTACTGTGATGAGATTGTATAAATATGTATACGAAATTTAAATATGTAAAATAATTCTAAACTTTGACTCTAATATATAACCGAGGCTCGGTTATTGAAAGTTAATAGAAATTATCTATATTACTTCATGGTTTTGTTTTTATGGCAACAGGAAAGAAATACGCCTACGCACCTTGATAACATAATATAACAAACATCGATTCGTAATATTCGCATTGAATGCGTTTCAAATGCACAAACAAAAATTATAAATGTAGCATCGATAAAATTTAAATTAATACATTTACATGTCAGAGGCGCTGAGCGTTTATCTGTCAGATATACTTTTTTCTCTTTGGAAAATTAAAATTAGATTTAAATCAATTAACCTTTTTCTCAAACATTCATAATTGCTGACAAAACGGGTGGAAGGCTACTCATGTTCTTGATGGAACCGGTCAGGAATTGGATGTCTTCCTGTAAGTAAATAAAACAATATGAGCATACCCTAATTCAACTTCACACATTATAAATAATAAATCAACACTTTGTCTCTTTTTATCTTCTACCAAAAACTCTTGTATGCATGACTATTATTTTACTTGAATAACAGTTATATAATGCCTCACGTACGGAGTGGTGCAATGGACGCCAAAACGCGAGGGTCCGCTCCCGTACACGTAGTGAACCCTTGCCACTACACCTTAAATCCATAAGGCTCAACCGTAAATCCATGCGGTATATCTTTAACTTGGTCATGACCGTAAAACATAAGCCGCTCTGTACTGAGTTGTGCAATGGACGCCAAAACGCGAGGGTCCGCTCCAATACAGAACCTTTGATAATACCCTCTGAGACGTGCAATGATACCAACCAACAACCAACTAGCGGACACAGTACCTGCTCCAGATATTAACAAACAAAATGGCTTATCACAGGCAAAACAAGCAATTCAAGAAATTATCAACAACTAACAATATGACATGTAACAGAAATAATATAAAGTTGAAATAGTTATGCTCAGTGAAACTCACCTATTTTCAGAATAAATTACACTTTCGACACAGGGTACACAATACACATTCACAGACTTGCAAAACTTAACTAAAGCCTAAAGCTTTGCTTTGCCTAACAAAATATGTTATTCTTTCTCATTTTGTCATTTTGTAAACAAAACTAAACTCAACAGTTCTCCATTGATTTGTGCTGAGTTGACAATCAGCATCAATGATGCCTAATCTTTATCGTGACTCTAAAGTAATATAAATACGACTTTAACATGTTTGGCGGCGCCCGGCGTCAACAGCTATATCCAATTTCTACTATCGACTTAAAATAATAAGGACGTTTTAAATAATTTAAATGGGTCTTACATAAATCTTTATGAAATAAGTATAAACAATTAATAATTTCAATTTTATAACAATTCAATAAAATACGACTTCAATACGAACGATGTATTTTCAGCGAAATGTAAACAGTGAATAATCCCTAAAATAACCCAATAACTCCAACTGCCGCTTGGTCTGAGTCACCTATTTTCCCTTTTTTGTTGCACGAGTTAAATAACTTCGTTTGCACAAAACGTTTTTAAAAACACTTTATTAATGCAGAAGCTATTCTAACAATGTTTAGAAATTAGGGATTATATTACAAATGTGACTTAACTACTTGAAATACGAAAATTAAGTGATTGCTCCTGAATCGGTAGCGTATTTATAAGTTCAGATTACATAAACAAAAGGGGTCTAAGTTTATACATTGTAAAGGGTTTCTAATTATATAACTCCTCCCTCCTTGAGCTCGGAAAATACAGTGTGACGATTTTCTGCTTCTTTTGGCTTCTGAACTTTGGCTTTAGTGTAGATGACCCTTGCTTCAGTCTTGAGGTGGCTTCTTTTTCTTATTATTTTCCAAATTATTAAGGAAACAACAATAAGGATTAGCATCGTCATGATTAGGAATGGGATCGTCCAGTGGTTAATATTGGCACCAGGAGTTTGCAGGTTGTGGAATTTGATGGTAGAAATCAGTTTATTGGCTCCTTTGATTTCGTCATGATTTATTTCTTGTACCTTTAGATATGGTACATCCTTTTGTTCGTTGATTTCTATCTTAGGGATTTGCAGACTATAGTACAGATCGTTGGATGTATCGGTCATGTATGTTTGACCATTGATTAATAATGGGCATTTGTCTAAGGTAATAATTGTTGGCTTGGTTATTAACGAAGATCGTCTTAGTTCTTGACAGTCATTAATTATGGGCATCGGTTTAGCAGGGATGACCAAAATTTCTTGTGCGTTGATTTTGGTTATGCTTGAAGCCGTGTAGTAGACGTTGACCATTGGGCAGTGGTTTTGATTGTGCGTAAGTATTTTGATTATGCAAGTCTCTTCTTGAGATAGCGTTTCTTGAGGGCATATAAAGGTGTTTTCTATCTTTGGGCATTCTTCTTCAGTAGAGAAGTATTTGTCTTCCGCAAGTAATATATAGGGTTTAGGTATAGGGAGTATTTGATTTAGGATTGGGATAGGAAGTATTTTATATAATGTAAATTGGGTTGGATGGACAATTGGTATATGAATAGCGAAAATTATAAATTTATTTGGAGTTATTTTTACTTGTGGTACTATTATTTTATAATAGTTCATTATTTTTGAGAGTTGAATAATATTTTTTTTGGAATACTATTTGGGATTTCCTTGAGTTGAAATTCATTTAAAATACTGTTGTGCATTATGTTTAACCTTGCAAAACTTATAGCTGTTTGAATGTTGGCTAAAATTGTATTTATTTTATGTAGTTGGTTATTTATGTTGTCAATAATTAGTGAAAAATATAGAGCGTCGGAAATCGTTATTTCTTTTGCTTCTAAAAGTGTTAATTTAGCTCGAATTTTCTGTTTATTTTCCTCGATTTTATTTAAATGTGAAACGTAGATTTGTGTTACATTTGAGAGTATTGATACTGATTGTTTTATTTCGTTTTGAAGAGTTTTTTGGTTATTAGCAAGAGCGTCAAGATATTGGTCAAATTTTTGTTCGTCATCTGAATCTAATGTACCAAATAGCCATTTATTGATTTTTCCAACAGCGTTTATTAGCCCACGCTTTTGTCTAGGGGTTGTGTCAAATAAATGTGTACTTAATTTTTAGAGTCTCTAAAAGTTCGTACGTTTGTTTAAGTTTTTCTGTCACAAGATATGAGAAGTTTTCTTGCGGTTTTCTTTTACTTAAGAATATTCTTATGGTAAATAAAGATTCTTCAAGGTTTGTTAAACATCTTTCTATTTGTTGTATGTTAATGTGATAGTATGTTATGTGGTGTGTATAGGTAATGTAGGTAGGTCCGAGGACAATAGGAAGCATTGGATTAATTACTTCTTTTTCTTCGTAAGTCCATATGATGGGAATGATGAGGAGAAGAATTGTTAGTAGTTTCGTCATGACAGGTTCGATTCTGTGTAACGGTGAATTTTCTTGCCAAAATGTACCAGTTGTGGTTGGGTAGGTATCTTCGATGAATGATTAAAATCAACGGCTAGGCTGCTTGTCTCACGAACGTTGCTGGATGCAATTTTCTAAACTTGCAAAATTCGAACCTTCGAAGATCCGAACGACTGCGCCAGTTAAATAACTTCGTTTGCACAAAACGTTTTTAAAAACACTTTATTAATGCAGAAGCTATTCTAACAATGTTTAGAAATTAGGGATTATATTACAAATGTGACTTAACTACTTGAAATACGAAAATTAAGTGATTGCTCCTGAATCGGTAGCGTATTTATAAGTTCAGATTACATAAACAAAAGGGGTCTAAGTTTATACATTGTAAAGGGTTTCTAATTATATAACTCACGTAATCCTTCTTTGAGATGACACTTTATAGAAAAAAAATGGAAATGAGTATCTTTATTATATCAAAACTTTTAAGAAAAACCGAATCAATTTTTTTTAGCATAATTTGATATGAGTAAAATCAGGTCGTTGAGGAATGTGCATAAAGCATTTTTTATTTTACATATTTTATTGTCCATGAAAAATACATTATTTATTGTTATTGACAAAGCTACTGATACTAATATTGGTAATCTAAGAGTTATAGCATCATTAAAATTGTATACACAACGGGCGCCTAGAATATTCAACAGATATTAAAAATATAATATAAAGTACAAACACAAAAGCGGTTTCAACATTACCATTCAATGAAAGAAACATCGACAAGATAATAAATTTTCAAGCCTTCTGACCCACGAGATGACAAATTACATAAAAAGCAAAAAAGTAAGCTAAAAGCTGTCTTGGTAATATCCTGCCAGGCTATAATATGCTCTACCAGCCAAGAAGAATTTCACAGCTTTGCGAAACGGTGTGTATTGCAATTATCTACAATTTGTACTTAAGTGGTAGTAAATCTTAATGCTCTTATAAATAATAGAGCGCTTGGTTAAAGTTAGTCTGGCGATTGGAAGACGAATATCAGAACTTTGCCTAGTATTATACCGGGTGATGCATAGCTTAGTTGAACATAGGAAATCTCATGTAAATTTTGAGGTGTCTAAATATTGGCTCCCCTGTACATTTTAGAGAAAAATTGTTTTATAAATTTTTGAAGATGCCGATTTAATTAACCTATGTGCCAAGTTTCAATAAATTTTAATAAACCAATCCTAACTTATTTAATTAAATGTAATGGCAAAATTGCGAAATTTTCATAATTTAGGTAAAATATATATATTTTTTTTTGTCGTGCAATGAAAAAATAAATAGAAAAAATGCCTTATAATAGTATAGTGGTTTAATTTTTTTTTTAATATACCTAATACATATAATATAATACACTGCGATAAATATTTACAAAAACGAAATATTACTTACAAGAGAAACTTCCTACTCTGCTCACTAAAAGAATTTACAACACTCTCCAAGTCTATATCGACATCTTTTTCTATATAAAACAAAGCCAAATCTGAATGCCTATCTTGAGTCATTGTCGTTCTCAACCAGTTGAAAATCCTCCTCATGGCAGAAAAGACCTCTCGCCCGTTGCGCTTGAAATAGGCAAAATAATCGCTACTTTAAAAAGTTGGTAGAGGTTGGGATATGTTTTTCTGAGTCAAATAAGTTTTTTTTTAATATATATTCATGACCAACAGTTTCTTTAGATTGTAAAATACAATTTTTTAAAACAGTCATTTCTGCTCTTAAGGCAAAAGTGTTGATGTTCAAAATTTTGCGATATTGCTCAATGAATTTCTCTGAACCTTCAAAATTTAACTGAAAAAAATGATCTACTGAATTGGCAAGCGCCATACTTTCTGGTGAGAACCTTTTGTTCAGAAATTCTCTTACAGTATCAATAATTCGGTAAAATATGTGTGCCCTCCAGTACTCAATGACTCCTACGTTAGCTCTGCAGCATGTGGCGTCTATCAAACCCAATCTTACGGTTGTTTCGGTGACGAAGTCAACGAGCTTGCTACTGGCTTGCATTTTTCTTTTGGATGACGGAATTTCCAATGAAATTTCGTATTCTGTGGCATATATTTTTGTATAAAGATCGGTATAATATTGTTCATTTCTCATTCCATTTAATGAAGTCATAACACTTTTAATAACCTTAACTGCTTTCCCCAGAGTTGCACCTTTCTCCTGGAGGCTCTTTGATAATATATTTAAACTGTTTAGCACCTCGTCCAATACAAAAAGATGAATTATAAATGATGGTGGTTTAATGCTGGATAATATCCCGACTGCTGTGATTGACTGTTTGGTACTTGTATGAGAAGCTTCGTTTAGCAGTGCTGTGACGATTCCCTCGAAACATGTTTTAACAGCGTGGCAAGTTGTATATCGACACACCCAACGAGTATCTGACAGAGTTTTCAACTCCCTGGGGACAATATTGAGGTCCTTCAATATTTGTTTGTATTTTTTATGGTTTTGAGGATCTGAAAAAAAAAGCGAGTCGCTGAGCTCGAACAGGTGGTTATAACGGAAATATTTGAACTGCGGGGCAAAGGAACACGTTCAAGGTAACGACTAATTATGCAGTGTTGCCAAGTATTATTTTCTACTGAGAGTTAATGGGGACGCGGTATTATCAACCGCGTGCCATTATCCGACTCCCTACTCAATGATCAACATAGTCGAATGCCTTTTCGCAAAACATTGCCGCAAGAGCCTCGCCCTGTATCTTGGAAATGAACCTTTTTTAACCATATCTTTATATTATGAACTTCTTACCTTAGAAATAATTGAGAAATTGTACTGCGAAATATCGAACACTTATTAAAAAACCACCTGTATACGTTTTGAAACAGCAATTTTGCTGTAAGTGGGTGTTTTTCAAATTTTTTTAAGCCATTCATTGTGGGGACTGTGTCGCAGAGTGCCTGAAATTTCTTGATTTCTATTGATTTTTGCGATCTGCATAGTATAGTATAGAGTCGACGTCCAAAATGACAGTTACTACACTTCTATACATTAATTTACATTCTAATTTTCTGATTCCTAATTAATCGAAGAATTCCTTGCTTTTGACCTCGCTTTTAACAAACTTGTATTTTCAATAATCATAGCGTTAGAGTAAAAACTGAAAAACCGTTTTGAAAGTATGATCCCATGTTTTAAAATCCAGCTCAAAAATTGCCAAATTCGTATTCGATTTTACGGAACAGTTATACAGGGTGTTACTTAATGATAGGCCGTAATTCTAAGGGCTCATTCACGAACCAAATTTAAGTAGAAAAGTTCATATAAACATGTATCCTAAAAAGTCTGGTTTTCAAGAATCTAATGGGTCAAAGTTTAAAAAAAAAACGGTTTTTATTCATATCTCAAAGATCCTTTTGCCGATTTTGGTGAAATTTGGCAGTGTTTTTTGCTGTGATAAAACGCTAAGTTAGCACTAACTAGATGATAATTATGAGTTACAGTGGCGTCCCGAGTCTCACGAATAATATTGACAAAAAAAATGTACGCCACTGACTTGTTTAAAAAATGTATATTGTTTCTGGGTTAAGCAGCTAAAAATACAACTTTTTGGTCTTTTGACATTTTCTCATATATACTTTGTTTTCGAGAAAAAAATAAAAGTCATTTTGCATGTCGAAAAAATTTTTCTCTCGTGAGACTGCCCCCCGGAACGCAACTGGAACTCATAATTATCATGTAGTTAGTGCTAACTTAGCGTCTTTTCACAACGAACAACACTGCCAAATTTTACCAAAATCTGCAAAAGGATCTTTGAGATATTATACAGTGAGCTCAAAAAGGTTGGAATGAATTCGTTTAAAATTCAGGTGATTATTTTCTGGAAATACGCTTGGACATGTCGATTATTATTTTTAATTGCGAATTTTTTGACATAAGAAATGTGTATACAGGTTGTCTCAAGAAGAACATATACCGTCAACATTAATTTTTTTAAATAGAACACCCTGTATATTATATTATTTTTAAATTCCACGATACATTCTAAACACTTTTTGTATAACATACCATATCTCCAAAATCAACGGTTTTCGATATATTGACATTCTTTCTGGTACGAAAACTACAATTAAAAATGAACTCTTTGTACATCTATTTAGTCTATATTATTTACATAGACTATATTAAATTTTATTTTAATAAATGTTGAAATTGACCGCCACCAACTTCCTGGCAATATGCAAGTCGATCTTTGAATTCTTCCAAAACGTTATGGATTACCTGGGGCTCTATTAATCTAACCTCATGCCTTATTCGAGCTTTAAGTTCATCAATATTGTTAGGTCTGTTAAAGTATACTTTAGATTTTAAATAGCCCCACAGGAAAAAATCTAGCTGGGTCAAATCTGGTGACCTTACCGGCCATTCTATTAGACCCCGTCGACCAATCCACTTGCCAGGAAAGACTGTATTCAAGTACTCACGCACCGGGCGTGTGTAATGAGCTGGTGCTTCGTCTTGCTGGTACCATAAGTTATTGTTGGGAATGTCTGGCTCATCTGGATTTGGATAGAGTACAGCAAGTGCCGGTATTAACTCAAATTCTAAAAATTCTAGATACAGTTCGCCATTTAACGTACCATCAAAAAAGAAGGGACCTAAAATCCGGTTATCAACAATTCCAGCCCAAACATTCACTTTTTGCGGGTATTATGTGTGGGACTCCATGATCCAGTGCGGATTTTCCTTAGCCCAATATCGACAGTTTTGGCGATTCACATGCCCATTTAGAGTAAACATTGTTTCATCAGAGAACACAATTATTTTTAAAATTTGAGGATCTTCAATGTATCTGTTCATAATTATTTCGCAAAATCCTGTTCTTCTATCCGGGTCATCTTCATTAAGTTCATGAACCAACTGTACCCTATAGAGATGCCATTTATTTTTGGTGTAAATAATTCAATACGGTTGCTTGACAAATATTATTTTCCGTGGCAATACCGCGAGGTAACACTATGGTGGTTTTCTTGGACAGCTAAGAGGACATTTAACTGCACATCTTCTGAAATCCTAGGTCGACCTTGAATATAATTGTCTCTAACATGCCCCAAATCCCTATATTTTTTTACAATTTTACTAACAACAGATTGAGATATTGGTGCTCGGTTTGGGTACTTATTGTTAAATAACTCACACACTTCTGTTTGGGTTCGCCTCCATAGCCAAGCATCATTAGTACTTCTATCCTATCTTTTTCACTTAACCGCGCCATTTTTACAGAATTACTGAGATACATCTACACAATTTGAAGAATTTTTGACAAGAAGTAAATGTCTGTGTAAAAATAAATTAATTCAGGTAACAGGTTACAATAATAATAAAGAAATGCGCAATTAAAACTAAAAATCCACGGATTTCAGCATTTTTTCAGAAAAATATTAAAATGTCAATATATCGAAAACCGTTGATTTTGGAGATATGGTATGTTATACAAAAAGTGTTTAAAATGTATCGTAGAATTTAAAAATAATATAATATACAAGGTGTTCTATTTAAAAAAAATAATGTTGACGGTATATGTTCTTCTTGAGACAACCTGTATACACATTTATGTCAAAAAATTCGCAATTAAAAATAATTATCGACATGTCCAAGCGTTTTTCCAGAAAATAATCACCTGAATTTGAAACGAATTTATTCCAACCTTTTTGAGCTCACTGTTTACAGGGTGTTTCCTAACCTCTCTAAAAAATGAAGGAGGTGAATCTTCACCTTATTTTAAGATGAAAATGTGGTATAAGAGTTTTTCGCATGTCGCTTCTTTTTCGAAATACAGGGTGTTACAAAAAATTAGTAAAGCGATAATAATCATTTTAATAATTGATTTAAAAACTTTTAATAATGAACTCACATGAACAAAAGTCAAATAAATTGCTGAAAATGTCCTCCATAAGCCAGTAAACACCCATGGACACGACGTGCTAAATTGTCTCTTACGTGTTGGAAAATCTCGGGACTGGCGCGATCGTATTAAAACCATCAATAATACGCAGTCGAATGTCTTCTTCAGTTTCAATAGGAGTAGTATAAACGAGTTGTTTAAGGTAACCCCAGAAATAAAAATTCAATGAATTTAGATCCGGCGAAGGGGGTGGCCATGGGTGAGGTCTTTCTCTACCTATCCAACCAGCAGGATATTGTTGATCTAAATAGTTTCTAACACGTACTGCAAAGTAAAGGGGAGCGCCGTCATGCATGAACCACATTAAAGTTCTCGTTCTTAATGGCACTGCTTCCATCAATTCTGGCAATTCATCTCTAAGGAAGTTGTAATAGACATCACCAGTAAGTCGTTTTGAAAAAAATACGGTCTAACTAAGCTATCTCCAATAATTCCTGCCCAAGTATTAAAAGAAAATGTTATACTGGTGATGCCCTTCGATAATAGCATGAGGATTATCTTCCGCCCAAATATGGTTGTTGTGAAAAATTATGATGCCTTGTCTGGAGAAATTCTTCATCTGTAAATAGTATTTTTGCCGAAAAATGTGGGACCCTTAAAGAATTTTCTTGAGACCAGTTACAAAAATTAATTCGATCTGGAAAATCTCTAGGCTTGCATTCTTTGTACGTGATAAGGATAAAGTAAATAGTCCTTTAAGATACTCCATACTGTTTTGTAACTCACATTCAACTCGTTCCCGATTTTCCTCGTATTAGTGCCTGGAGATTCTTCCACCATGTTTAAGACCTCTTCCTTAAGTTGTACGGTTCTAACTGTAAGTGGTCGGCCGTCTATTTTGCTTTTTGCAAAGCTACCTGTTTCCTCTAACTCGAGGTGCAATCTTGTAAATATTTCCGAACACGGTACTCGTCTATTAGGAAAACGTTCTGCATATATACGTCTCGCCTCTAGCGCATTTCCATTTACCAAACCGTACATAAAATTAATTTGAGCCATTTCTCTATTGGTAAACTCAGCCAGCCATTATGAAAAGTGTGTAATATAGTACAAATAAATTCAAAAACAATTCAAAGGGATATTATTTGAAAGATGTTAAACCGGAGACAAATGTTACGGAGAAAACAAATGTGGTTGCCATGGAACGAAGCAAAACCTACTCGTATCATTTGACGCAACATAATGATAAAAATACGAAAAATAACTAAAAAATTAAGGTACTCTTTTACCCAGATCCCCGCCAATGAACTAATTGTAATATTTAAAATTGACCCAAAGTAAAGTGCTCTAATCCCTTATGTTTAACAAATATCATTAGAATATCATTTGGCATTAATTAATAAAATGGGAAAAAATATAAAAAAAAATTTGAACACCCTGTATATCGAAAACGAAGCGACATGCGAAAAACTTTTATACCGCATTTTCGTCTTAAAATAAGGTGAGGATTCACCTCCTTCATTTTTTCAGAGAGGTTAGGAAACACCCTGTATAATATACAGGGTGTCATTTAATAAGTGTCTGATATTTTACAGGACGATTCCTCAGCTATTAATTGGGTGAAAAGTTCATAAAGTCTGTGCGTTTTAAGAAGTCCGATATCGGATTAAATCACCAAGGGATGTTATCGCTTTTAAAACAGTAAGTCGGTTAAGTTACAATATCTTCGCACCTTCGCTATACTTGATCACACCGAACATCCCACTGGTTTACTGTATTCTATTACTGGGCGAAATCAGAGGTTTCAAATCAAAATTATCTGAGAATTACGCGTTGAGCATAAATAATAATTAAATAGATAATTAAATTATTTTGCTATTATTATAGTTAAATCTATATAATAATCGCTATTTTCCAAGAACCAATTAAAATTTGCTCAAGTGCGGGATGGTTAAATATGTTAAAGATTTTGTCAGGTATATACTTTTCCGATAATGACATTATTTTGGGATTATTATAATTAAATCTTCATAATAATTATTATCACGGCAATATGGATGCTGAAATTTTTGAGCATTGGTTCGAGGAAAAACTATTAAAAAGTTTAGAAAAACCTTCCTTAATTGTTTTAGACAATGCCTCTTACCATACGAGACTCGAAGAGAAATTCCCTACCAGCAGCTGGAAAAAGGAAGAAATAAAAGAGTGGTTGTCAAAGAAAAACATAAACCATAAAAATTTATATTTAAAAAGTGAACTTTTAAGCAAGTGTAAAGAGCAGTCATTTTAAAAAAAGTATGTTGTTGACGAATTAGCCCTCAAATATGGACATCAAGTTTTGAGATTGCCGCCCTACCATTGTCATTACAACGCAATTGAATTGGTATGGGGTATTAGCAAGAACTATTATGACAAACATGCCTGTAAAAATATCGGTAAGCCTAGCGTTATAAAGTTATGGGAGGAGGCGCTTAGCCAAGCGGGCAAAGAAGAATGGCGGAAATGCATTGAACACACAGAAAAAATTATTTTTGAATCTTATAAGACAGAACAGGTTATAGACGAAGTAAGACCGTTAATTATTACGAATGATGATGATGATGACGATGATGTTGATTCTGATGAGTCTGAAAGCATGGGTGAAATTTCAAATGCAGAGGAAGACTACTTTTAGTAGTACCTATCTACAAGTAGGTACGTTCTGTCGCAAGACTACAAAATCGGTTCTTTTTAGAACCAAAACTTTATAAAAAAGAATTCGTAAAACTAATTTGTCTGAATACTACAAAAGCTAAAAAATTATTATTTTTCTTTACCTAAACTAATTTTTTATTTACTTTAAATTATTTTATTTAGAAAATGTAATTCATCAACATCCAAAATTACCTTCAATATAATTTATTGTTTGAGAGCCACCGACATAATGCTCAAGAGGTTTTATGGCTTAGCGGACTTTTTAAAACGCACAGACTTTATAAGCAAAAAGGGCTTGCGGACCCATGCTTATATGAACTTTTCACCTTATAAATAACTGAGGAATCGTCCTGTAAAATATCAGACACTTATTAAATAACACCCTGTATATTTTTTGACCGTGTTCATATCACTAAATATCATTATCATCATCGGCAATTAAAACCAAGACTATTTATTTAAATCTTAAATTTGTATTTCTTACAATTTGAACCGCAAACTAGCTTGGAATAACTCGAATTGGATATAAATATTTTTTAGACATCCTAACGCAATTTAGCAGCTGGGGCTAAGATTTTTAGCGATATGAGTATAAGTCTCGGTGTTCTCCGTCTATGGTATGAACACAATGGAGTGCAGTGCCCTGTTGGTGACGCATTTAATTCTCGAGCTCATTGCTTTTGGAAATTTCCTCTTTGTGGTCGAAACACGTCTGCAAGTCATGTCATAATTTAAAGAAATCTTCGATGTTTAAACATAAAAATCCAGCCGATAAAGTTGCTCTAACATCTCCCTTCGGGCAATAATTTAACAGTTCTGCGGAAACAATATGTCAAGGTTCTTATTTATAGTTGAAAAACAAAGTACGTAAAATAATACATCGCAAAATATAGATATTTAATAATTAATATATTGGTGATTTGCAATTCATTTATTCGTTTAAATAATTTGGCAAAATTCAGACTATTGATGCTGGACAAAAATCGGCGAGAATTAATGCCAAATTATTAATAAAAAGTCCATGACCATGTAGGTATCTTAAGATTCTTATGGTAAACATTTTCTTTACCTATGTTGAATGCTATAATGTTTTAAGTCCCTTAAAATTCCTTAAATATCAGAAAAAAATATCTCTTGTAATTTGGGTGCTATCGAAGTAAGGACACCTTACTGACGCACTTTGTTTATATTCAATAACTTTCACATTCAATTTACATTCAAACATTCAATTTTAACGATAGTTCTATAGCAACAGAAAACAGCACAAAAACGTCTTCTGGAATCAACAGGAAAGAAATATGTTTCACATTGGGGTGGCAAAAGCCACGCTGGGCTACACATGCAGGAAGAAACAGGCTCAAAAGAGGCCATAAATAGAACCACGTAGTTTATTAAAGCTCCCTAAATTATATTATTTCTTTGGTTCAGTATTTGTACGGCCCATATTGTAATAATAAATCCGATATACAGGGGTAATCACCTAAAATTCCTAGAGCCTATATCTCGAAAACGAATGGATATATTTCGATTAGATAAAAAGCCGACGTTTGATAGGATCACTTTGCATATTTTAAAGATAACATCACCCTACACTGAGAAAACCTCTAGCAAAAAAATCTTTGTTAAGGTTTTTCTGGCTGCGCTAATCAGATTTCTACCTACACTTGCAAGATCACTTTTCTTTCACTTTATGGCTGTTGTAAAAAACTTTCCTACTGTAACAAGGCAAATATTTTAGCCTAGGCAAGTATTTCTTTAAAAAAATATCTTTACTGCTATTAACATATAGTTCGCTGTAGTAGCAAAATACTTTGTAATGAGTAAAATAAAAAGTTTATAAAGAAATTTGTTCAACGGCAGCTAAGTAACTTTGCTGTGCTGGCAACATTTTATGCCGAAATCGTCTCATCGGTTGTTCTCGACTCCTGTCGGTACATCTTTCGGAAGCCCAATTCCGTCGAAACCGGCAATATTTTCCAGTTGGCGCATTATTGTTCTGTGAGGTAGTGGGTTTGATATGCGAGTTGGCGGCGCAATAAGAAATACCTGTGATTGGTTTAAGGGCCGCAGAATTTAAGTAGTGATTTTGTGTTGGTCTGTGAAAAAGTCAATAATGGTAATATTTAAACGCTAATATACCTACTTAATTAATATGTTAAAAAGAGGAGAGGTTGGCAGGGTTTAAATTTTTAAAACACCCCCTGCATAATATGTTTTAAAAATGTATTATTTAGATGTTAAGATGTTACGTTTTTCGATAAGTGTTAAAAAAGTTTATATCTATATATTTGTATCTAAATGTTCTAAATATTTTTATAACATAGTTAGGTAGGTTTACTATGTCTATTATTTCTTAATAAACAAATACTTACTAACAATTATATATTTTTTTTTAATTGAAACACCATTTATTATTCCTACTTTTCTATCGATCTTACCAATACAACAACTGATGAATGGTATTTCAGGTTAGGTTAAGTTTAAGATTTTTTACAATGTGACTCTATAAAGCTGTTTACATTTAATGTTCCTTTTTTCCTTGGTGCCTTTTAATATGAACACTCAGTATACCATGCACCCCTTTTAGGTAATTTTTCGCAATTTAACAAATGCTGTGCATGTATCTTAAGGTGAAGTCCCAAGCCATTGAACATATTTCTCTATCTTGATCAATTTAAGCATTTTTGGCATAGAAAAGTTTGGATTTATTTAATTAGCAATAATTCGCAATGTAATGTAAAATTATCAGGTCCCTATATAATGTGAAATAAATCTTCCATGCCAAAAATACTCAAACTATCAAAATTCAGAAATATGTCAAGTGACTTAAGACTTTTCAATCACATTGTGTATGTTTTGCACAATAGTTAAACTACTTTGTAATAGCTGCAAAACCTATTTGCTATTACAGCCAAAAATATACCTATGACTGGTCAAAACCTTTATGGCACAATTAGATTTTTTTGCTATCTGAGCAAAGACACATTACTGGTATAGCTTATAGGCTTTACAATGATAGGCAAGTAAATTAATAGTCATAACAAAATAAATTTGCTATCATAATAGAAATACTTACCTGTCGCAGTAAAAAAACTTACTTGTCACTATAAAAAATATTGGTGGCGTTATAATATATATTTCTGTCCCAGTAAAGTTTCTTTGCTGAGACAGGTAGGTAATCTTCAAGCATAAGAAGTATCTTTGGCTCGCGCAGCAATGTTACATTACTGTGCCTGCCAAGTGATATTTTATAAAGTAAACTTAGTATAGCAGCAAAGTCAATGCAGCAAAGTGGATTTTACTCTCGTAGCAAAGATCTTTGCAAGCGCCTATGCAACTAGATTTTTTTGCTGCTGTAGCTAATTTTTTCATCGTCCCAGCAAAAATCTTCTCTCAGTGTAGGCGTCGTGACGCCGATGCTTCAAAAATATAAATCGGTTGCAGAGACATCGAAAATAGGTATCAAGGACATTTTTTAAGTGTTTCAGCCTATAGGCGATTTTCCGAAATGGCTTCTTATTTACAGTAAGCCAATGAATAATGTCATTTTTTTTCCAAGAAGACGTTGGTATTTTTTCAGATTTTCTTGAATGGTAGCCGGCATTATCCATGACTATAACAGACCCAGACATGAGAAAGACTAAACTACGTTTTGGTACATGGAATGCCAGAACATTATTTGCGGCAGGTAAACTTGACAATGCCGTAAAGGAAACACTCAGACTCAATATCGATATCCTTGGAATCAGTGAGACCAGATGGCCAGATAGCGGCATGTGCGTGAGGAATGGGATGACATTTTATTATTCAGGGAATAGTGATCCGAACCATGGAAACGGTGTGGGGTTTATCGTGAGAATCGATGTCAAGAAATCCATCCGAAATGTTGTCGGATATTCAGACAGAATCATGCTACTGCAAATAAATGCCAAACCAATAAATATAAATCTTATCCAGATATATGCACCTACAGCCGATAAACAAGATAAAGAGGCAGAAGAATTCTACGGACAAGTGCAAGAGGTACTCAGATCGTTGAAACCGAACGAAATTAATATAATCCTCGGCGATTTTAATGCTAAGGTTGGAAAGGGCAGAGTTGACAATGTGGCAGGCGACTTCGGACTAGGCGAAAGAAACGCAATTCTGTAGAGAAGAGAATATGGTCATAAAAAACACATTTTAAAAACTACACCCCCGGAGAATATACACGTGGAAATCTCCCCAAGATAGCAATAACAACATCGTACGTAACCAAATAGATTATATATTAATCAATCAAAGATACCAAAATAGTATCAAAAGGGTTGCCGCTTATCCTGGTGCCGACATCGGCTCTGATCATAACCCTCTGATTGCAGACTTCCAATTTAAGCTTAAACTACTGACGAGGAAAACGATAACAACACCGAAACATTATAACATTGACAAACTGAGGGAAACAGCAGTCAGCGACAAAATGAAATCCAAATTAACAGAACTGTGTGCAACTAATAATAACAATCCCGGACATAACGACCATCCGGATGACATATGGAATAACATAAAACAAAACATCCTGACTGTTTCCGACGATATTCTGACATCACCGACAACAAAGAAAAACAAAGCATGGATGACCGATGAGATACTCTGCCTTATGGAGGACAGAAGAATTGCAAAAATCAAACAACAACAACAAAAATACACTGAAATAAATAATCCTATTAAACAACAATGCAGACAAGCTAAAGAGAACTGGATAACTGCAGAATGCCAAGAGGCGGAACGCATGCATGCTGTACATGACTCTGTAAACTTTCATAGAAAACTCAAGCAAATAACTGGCACCACAAAAAAAAACCCAATACCCTCACTGAAACACAATGGGAAACTGATCTTAGACCCGGTAGATCTGTGCAACGCATGGAAAAGCTATGCACAAGAACTTTTTGAAGACCAAAGGGAAGCCAGACGGCCTGTCAATTTAAAAGAATGGTCCGGCCCGGAAATTCTTGAGTCTGAAGTTCAGCATGCTCTGAAAGCAATGAAAAACCGAAAGACTCCCGGTCATGACAATGTACATGCAGAAGTTCTTAAGATATTTGACCCAAAACATCTCACATATTTGTTCAACCGAATATACGATTCAGGTAAATTTCCAACCGACTGGCTAAAATCAACTTTTGTAACAATTCCCAAAAAGACATCTCCAAGGGATTGTAATGATTACAGACTTATAAGTCTCATGAGTCATGCTCTAAAAGTTTTTCTCCGAGTCATACACGGTCGAATATACACGAAATGTGAAGAAAAGAGTGGAGAGACACAGTTTGGCTTCGTCAAGGGTTTGGGTACGAGAGAGGCTTTGTTTTCAATAAAACTACTGATACAGAAGTGTTATGACCAACGCCAAGATGTCTTTGTATGTTTCATAGATTATCAGAAAGCCTTCGACAACGTCAAACATGATATCCTCCTAAATAGACTGCTCGAAATAGGAATAGACGCCAAAGACATCAGAATCATACAGGAACTATACTGGAACCAAATCGCGGAGATAAGAGTTAACAAAGACCTATCAACAGATACCTTCAATGTATGCAAAGGTGTCCGCCAGGGCTGTATATTGTCGCCAATACTTTTTAATATTTACGTGGAAAAAATCTTTCAAATGGCCCTAGAAGGGGAAAGGAAAGGAATTAGGATTAATGGATATCCAATTAACAATATACGATATGCAGACGATACGGCAATTTTAGCACCAACTTTAGAGGATCTCCAACAATTGATGGATAGGATAGATGACATGGGCAAACGTTTTGGTCTTAAAATCAACGCTGCCAAGACCAAACTAATGGTAATAGGTCGCCAGCCCATAATCAATACCGCACTGACGGTCGATGGAAAAACTATTGAGCGAGTATCACGGCTTAAATATCTGGGTGCCACGATCAACGAACGATGGGACTGCGATGAAGAAGTTAAACTTAGAACGAATTACGCAAAAACAACATTTTTCAAACTTAAAAACTTCCTATTAGCCCGCAGTCTCCCACTAGCACTTAGACTGCGAGTGATAAAATGCTACATATGGCCCATCTTACTATACGGCGCAGAAACGTGGTCTCTTAAGGTTAGAACCCTGAACCGCATCGAGGCGTTCGAGATGTGGATTCTCCGGAGACTCTTGCGCGTGCCATGGACCGCACATGCCACGATCGAGAACTACTTAACATTGTTAAAGAAAGAAAAGTCTCCTACCTCGGCCATATCCTTAGAGGAGACAAATATCACATTCCTAAAATGATTCTACAAGGAAAAATAGAGGGACGTCGAGGCCCAGGAAGAAAGCAACACTCCTGGCTAAGAAACATACGGGACTGGGGCGCTATTCTCGAATGTATTCGCATACGGAAATTTGCCGAAATCTTCAATTATTCGAACGAAAACAAAAAATTGCATTCTCGAGCATGCCAGTTTCTGTCGTATGCGAGTTTTTCAGACGGATTTCGATCGTCTGCCTCAAGCCTTGCGAAACTGAAATTTCGCATACGGATGATCGTTTTTAACCTCACAAAAGTGACATTGGTGACGTTCTCGGTCGGAAATCTCGGACAGTTCAAGATTTTTTTGACTTTAATTTATGTTTCTCTTTGTGTAGACTGTAGTTGAAATTTAGATCGAAAATAGTAGTGACAAGTTAATTTGAAGTCACTGATAACATAGCAATAAATTAGAATAATTAGATTAAAAGTAGACTAGTTGCATGGTAATTTAAACCTGGATACAATAGTTTATTTTAACTAACCTTACGCCATTTCTCCCAGTTTTTATTTGCTCCCGGCATAGAATTTAAATTTGACGCAATCTCTTTCCATAAATGCTGACCTTTTTATAGGTAAAATCCTTAGTAAATTTAGAACTTTTAAGCTTAGGATGGTCCTCAATAAATTGAACTAACGTCCTTTTTTGTCCTTTCGTTAAACTGCTGCCTGTTCTTGACTCCATATTAGGTATTTTCATAACAGAAAAACATAAGCTTGACCGCTTGACTGACATGAAAAATATAAATATTTATAATGTTGGTTAACCACCGTTTTCTTCTTCCTTTTGCCGTTCAGTTAAAATTTTCTGTATTTAACTATGTGGGCTACTGGCACTTGGTCAAACGAGTTGTTGCCAATGCTTTCCATTCGAATAAGACATCCGCAATCGAAATCTATTTCGAAGGATGCTCGAGAATGATATTTGGCGTTCGTATGCGAAAATGATAAACGAAAAATGATCGTATACGGACTTTATTCGAATTACTTCGAGAATTGGGCCCCTGGTGTAACATTAGCGACGCAGCCACCATATTTCGAAGAGCCGAAAACGGCGCTCTGCACATTGTATGAAGAGTTCAGACAATCGCCAACGTGCGGCGAAGCACAGGGCACAGGAAGAAGAAGATAACAGACCCAGGAGGAATAAGATCTAGCATTTGCTGGAAGTATTCTTCAAAGACATCAGCGTTCATGTCTTTATGATAGTCTCCAGTCCGTTTTGATTTAAATGCTAGTAAGCCGCCATCGACAAATTCATTTTGCTACCAATGTGAGTAATTATTAATCTTTTACCTTTTCCCAAGGGTGCTTTTATTCCTTCCATGGAACTTGTCTCGCGCTTTTTATATGTTTATCCTGCCATATTTTACCAACGGTATAACCTTCATTTAACCCAGTTTCGTCCATATATAATAATAATAATAAACGTCTTTTATTTTCGAAGAAACAGAATATTATATACAAAAAGTGTTTTAAAAATTAATATAAGGAAAGATGTCAACACCTGGCGCAGTCTAGCTGCAGTAGCTATTCTACTGAACATAAAGAAATATAATAATAATTAATAGTGTAGTAGCATATTACGTAACAATCCTAACCTATTAGACATATTTGCAATAATGAAATAAGCAATGAAAAGAAAAAAGAGTAATAAATTCAAATTATTATTAAACAATATTAAACAATAAGTAACCGTTAATATACTGTAAATTTAAAAGAAATGACTTATATCTAGTCTTAAATACATTAGCATTTAAGTGTAACATATCAGTGGGCAACAAGTTATAATATTTAACGGAGTTAAAAGAAAAAGAACGCTGAAACATGGCGCTCCGATGATGAGGCCTGCCCGCACCTCTGACATCCCTATCGTGAACACTCCGACGAAAAATCAAACGATCGCCAATAGTAGCAGGAGAATTAGGATAATTTATATTATTTATTAGAAATGTGCAAAAGTGAAGAACCCTCCGTCCATCCATCTTTAGCCACTTTATATCATTATATAAGTGAGAAATATGGTCAAACTTTCTAATGCCGGAAACAAAACGAAGACATGCATTCTGAACCCTTTGTATACGTAATCTGCTTTTCGCGCCCAAACAAAAACCATACACAAAGTCACAATAAGTAGTAAAGTGCGACAAGACAAGAGATTCACACAAGTTCTTTCTCAATGTAAAGTTCAATACGTGTCTATTGCTGTATAGTACCTTCAAAGCGAGATAAGATCCCTGAAAGAGTTTTTTTTAAATACTCTTGAAATCTGAGATTGACATCAAAAAGCAGACCCAAATTCTTTGCGATATTAACGAAATTCAGTTTTGAGACGTTAATAGATATGTTCAAAGTAGGTTTCAGAATGTCAACCTTGCTCTTACTACCAAAAATCAATATCCGGCTTTAAATGTAAATTAGGACCTAAGGAGAGTTCACTCAATATCCTCAAATCCTGGTTTATATGTAACTCGGTTTCCATCAAAACAGCAATATAACTGCGTGTCGTCAGCAAATGCCTGGACTTTGCAACATTTCAGCGATTTAATTATGTCAGAAGTATATATATATAAGAAATAGCATGGGACCCAGAATGGAGCCCTGCGGCACGCCCGATAGTATTTTGACTTGTTCAGAATATTTATTATCAGAAAAAATCTTTTGAAACCTGTTGGATAAGTATGAATTAACAAGAAGGCAAGAATCATGAACAAAACCATAGTATTTTAATTTAGTAATAAGAAGAGAATGGTTAATAGTATCGAATGCTTTAGAAAAATCAAGAAGTACTAGAATGCTAATCATTTTTTTATCCCAGGCGCGAATAATGTCATCTGTTACATTTGTTAGAGCAACCGCAGTACCAAAGTCCTTCCTAAAACCGCACTGAGTGGGGGGAATATTATTATTATCGACGAGATAGATATACATCTGATTATGCAAGACCTTCTCAAAGATTTTTGAAATTGCTGGAAGAATGCTTATCACACGAAGATCGTTATAACCGTTTGGATTACTAACCTTTGATAATGGTTTGCCAATGGATAACTTCCGTTTATCGGGAAAGCAGTTAACTTCTAAACAACAGTTAATTATATGAGTAATATATTTATCGATATAAGGGCTGCAATATATTTAAGCATAAGGGGCGAGATATCATCTACACCAGTTGCGTTAGTTTTTATGCTATTTAATATTTTATTAACATCCGATATCGTGGCTAGCAAAAAAGAAGAATGTAAAGATTCATCAAATATATGATTTTCGTAAAAATTGACTCGATCGTTACAATTAGATATGTTTCGAGTAAAGCCAGCAAAAAATGTGTTAATAGCATCAGGATCAGATAATGTTTTAGGTATTGAATTATTTTTATTAGGTCAAATATTATAGTTTTTTAAAGCAGACCACAGTTTTTTCGAATTGCCCTCTCTACAAAGGGAATCCAAACCGTTTCCCTTCTGTCTCCTTATGGCGGCCAGTTTAAAATTTCTCAAGTACTTATAATTAACTTAGTCTTCATTAAGTTTAGATTTTTTAAATTTTCGCAAAGCACTATCCCTTTGTTTCATAAATACCCTTATATTAGCTGTTAACCAAGGAGCCTTAGGTTTAGTCACTCTAGACACTTTAATTGGAGCATGCTCATCAAACATGGATAAAATCATGCCGTCCAGTAGCTTTATTTTTTTGTCAATATTGTTTTCATAAAATATATTATCAAACGGAAGGTTATACATAGTATTCAAAAGTTATTCCCATTAAAGTTATTAAATGAGCAGTATCAAATTATATGTGGTTCAACCGGTGTTTTTGCTAGGTTGCAATCACAATAAATTATTTTATGGTATTATCTGCAGAAATTACTCCAGATTTACTTATTAAGGATGTATTCGTCACAAAAATAGCATCAAGCAAGGAACTTACAGATCCAGAAATACGGGTGGGTTCCTCTATAACCTGCACGAAGTTATAGGCATCAAATAGTGAAGTCAAGGGGTTATCTAGGTTAAGTAAATTTATGTTGAAATCACCCAAACAAAAAATTTCATCAACTGTAGGCTAAATATGCGAAAGAATGTTATCAGTCTGTTTTTAAGCTACAAAAATTTATTGAGGGTGGTCTATAAAAAACTGTAAAAGCATATATTTTATTTGTTACTTTTATCCTAAATATTAAAAATTCAAGTTGCTCATTTACAGTAAAATCAAACGATATAACATCAACGGCGCAATTAATCTTTACGTATGCTGCCACTCCTCCACCTCTACCGACTCTATTCTTTCTAAAAAGCTGATAATTAGGAATATCAAACAGTGCAGGGTTATCACCCTCTGAGAGCCATGTTTCAGATAACATAAAAATGCCAAAATCATTGCGCTCCACCTCGTGTCTCAACTCAATAAAGCCCGTAAATAATGACCGTACATTCAAATGACCCACCTTCATGATACTAAAAAAATATTAACATATACAGGGTGTTTCAGAATAAGATGCTGATCCTTAACGGTGTGAATCCTTAGGTGATTTTAAGAAGAAAAGTTCAAATTAACATATATCCTTAACCTATCAACTTTCGAACTACAGGGCGTTAAAGTTTCAAGAAAAAAATCGTTTTTCTATCATAACTTTAACAACTTTCTAGCTATTTTTATGAATTTTTCACACATGCCCTCTAAGCATCAATAGCCATTTTTTGGTGTAGAAAAATTTTAAAAATTGTTAACCAGTGGCGTCCTGAAAGGGTTTGGACTAGACATTTTGGAAAAATATTATGTACGCCACTGCTTTTTCTCAAGATAAAAATTATTTTTAAAATACTCATTCATTTTAGGCCAAATTTAATATATTGCCTTTTAATCGTCCGACAAACAGTTTCCAACAAAAAAAAATAAAAAGCATTAAATGCGCATTCGCTATGTGCCTATGCAAGAATGCATGCTTCAGCTCTTCTCCTCATTGAGTCTCGTACCCTTTGAAAAATTCCTGAAGTATTCCTGATAGTGTCGAAACAAACTATTATGCGGTTTCTCAACTCCTCTTCAGTATTTATTGGGATGCTGTAAACCAACGTTTTCAGATGTCCCCACAGGAAAAAATCTAGACTGTTTAGATCAGGGGATCTAGGTGGCCACGATTGTGTTCCTCTGCGCCCTATCCATCGATTACTATAATGTTGATTTAAAAACTCTCGTGCTAAGAGACTGAAATGGGCAGGTGCACCATCGTGCATAAACCACATACGATGTCGGGTTAAAATAGGGACGTTGTCTAGCAAATTTGGTAAAGTGTGTTCAAGAAATTGGCGATAATTGATTCCGTTCAATCTGGCTGGTAAAAAATAAGGCCCAATTAAATAATCATCAATAATTCCAGCCCAAACATTTACAGAAAATTGCTCTTGGTGGTGGGATTCCGTAATGGCATGTGGGTTTTCTTCTGCCCAGAAGTGATTGTTATGAAAATTTTGTATGGCGTTCCTGGAAAAATTAGCTTCGTCCGTGAACAAAATTCTGGCATCAAATTGGGGATTTTCGGTAACCATTTGAATAAACCATTGGCAGAAATTGATGCGTAATGGAAAATCCCTAAGAAGTAGGGCCTGGACCCGTTGAATATGGTTCGGAATAGTACGGATATAACAAATAACTTTGAAGAATTCTCCAGACTAGGGCATGGGTAATATTTAAAATATTCCCAATTTTTCTGGTACTTATATTAGGGTTTTGTTTCACTAAATTTACAACAGCTTTTTCGGTTTCCGGTGTTCGTGTAGTTTGGTGTGCCCCTTTTAAGTAGTTTTTTGTTTCAAAAGATCCCGTTTCACATAACTTTCTGTGAGTTCCTGAAATCGTTCGTGCATCCGGAACTATTCTATTTGGATAACGCTCTTGATATAATCGTCTGGCTTCGAATGCATTGCCGTCAGCAGGCCCGTACAGGTAATGCATATCCGCAAACTTGATATTTGTAAAATTTACCATGATACTTATACGTTTAAAAAGTATTACGTTTTTAAAATTTAGGTTAAGTGGAAAGCCGTGTACATAAATAAATAGCTGTCAAAACTATTTGACATTAAACATTTCGTTATTGTCATTGTTTCCTTAACAAAGTTCATAGCCTACTTGTCAGAACCCATAGGCACATAGCGAATGCGCATTTAATGCTTTTTATTTTTTTTGTCGGAAACTGTTTGTCGGACGATAAAAAGGCAAGATATTAAATTTGGCCTAAAATGAATGAGTATTTTAAAAATAATTTTTATCTTGAAAAAAAGCAGTGGCGTACATAATATTTTTCCAAAATGTCTAGTCCAAACCCTTTCAGGACGCCACTGGTTAAAAAATTTTAAAATTTTTCTACACTAAAAAATGGCTATTGATGCTTAGAGGACACGTGTGAAAAATTCATAAAAATAGCTAGAAAGTTGTTAAAGTTATGATAGAAAAACGATTTTTTTCTTAAAACTTTAAGGCCCGGTAGTTTGAAAGTTGATAGGTTAAGGATATATGTTAATTTGAACTTTTCTTTTTAAAATCACCTAAGGATTCACACCGTTAAGGAACAGCATCTTATTCTGAAACACCCTGTATAATAGATATTCCTGTTTTCCCTTCGTTACTATCGTTCGTCATTCTCTATTAAAAGTAATTTTCTGTTTTGAATTATTTCATAACAAAAATTCATTTCCTTCAAAGTTTTCCATAATTTCTTCTTACCCATGGGTGGAATGAAATCATCCTTTTTTATTTCAGACATTATTTTGTCCAAGGTAGGTTTTTCTTTTTTTAAGTAAAACGAGTATATTTCTTCTCATGGCAGTCTTTTCATCCTTATTTATTAGTTTCTTTTTTTTCTGTACTTCTCTTTGGCGACCTGATTGGGCCGCGTTTTTTTCTCGTGCACAAGTCGGTATATTGTTGAATGTCCGACTCCAGTCATATTCGAACACATTTCAACTATTCTTGCAACTCCGAATGTTATACGAAATAATAATTGGACTACGCCTATGAAATACGGCGAAGACCACTGGGTTTTATAGTTCAATAATGATTTATTACTCTCCCGCATTAAGCTACAGACTAGTATTATCTTCAAACTATACATGTGGAACAGAGAATATAAGGGATAAATAAACTTAACTTCATATAGCAATCCTGACTAATGTTTCGAACGTTGACTTGTTACTTCTGTTTGTTTGTTACTTCGGAAACAAAGAAGACAATAACCCCAGAAAACTCGCGACCGTGAAAATAAATTATGCAATTGTGGGAGGTTTTCCAATAAATACAGTGCCTTAATTTGTTCAGTCTTAACATTTCTATGCATAAGTCAAGATGAACGCCTCAATTACTCGCGTATGTATATATGCAATAAACGCACGGGATATTACGTATATAAGAGCCTTATCTGGATGTAGCTTAATGGTGAATAAACTTCGTGGACTTGCATAGCGTCCAATTTATGTATTTTTATGTAAAAACTAATTAAAAAGGAAAGTGGAATCGTAACAATTTAATAATGTGCAGGAAGTTATAATAATTGTAACACTTACTTATAATTAACTATTTTGTTTGATAAATACCAGTATTAAATAATTTTATTGCTAAATTAATTTAAATACTTTAATGAATATCATTTTTGTTAATATCGCTACATACAGCAAAACTAATTTTGACAAGACAGAGTGTAAGAAGCTAGGGATACAATATTACCAAGTTTTTAAATGAATAAGATATTTAAATTCAAATAAGCTTTATTGTCAGAAGATCCAAACACTTATTGACAAAGCAATAATAATAATATTAAATTACAATTATTAAAATCACAGTATCTTATAAATGCCTAGGTAAATCAAAAATATGATTATTGAAAAATTTTACAAACTAAAATAAAAGGGAGGAGATAATTAAAATATACATTAGGACATGAACATACAACACAAAATAAAACAAGCCCAGGCAAGCCTAGTTAATTGTATAAAACAGGAACCAGGAAGATGCAGCACATAAAAAGTACATTACAGTAAAACTTCTCAATAGCGGCCACTAAAAATTTCATTACAAATTGACCGTTTGAGGGGGTGACCGTTTTTGAGGGGAAGGAAAAAAATAAATTACATATCTACATATAACATATGTGTCATGTGAATAAAATTCAACTTCATTAATTAATAAAAGGCTTATTACAAACACATACGTTATTATGTAATATGAACTGTAAATATATAGACATAACTATTTATTTCATAACTCCTACATAATATGTATACATAATAATGTTTAAAAATGTGCACTACATACGAAAAAAAATTATGCTTTGTGAAAAAAAGATTCAATGGAAGTCTGTTTCATATTTTTAATTTTAATTTTTGCTGCTTCATTTTCACATTTCATTAGGATATTTGAAATATCAATGGCCAAATTGCCATTTTCTTTGCCTAATAAAAAATTTTGTACGTCTCTTATTTTTTCACAAACTTCACTCATGCATTTTAAAGACGAACTAAAAACCTCCTGGTTTTCTTTACTTTCACAGTCTTCATTTTCGGTAGTTTCAGATTGGCTGGTAAACTCCTGAATTATTTCCTGCATCTCCATACTGGGATTTTCCGTTGAAATGTTTGAGTCGATTTGAAGATAATTTTCCAGGTTTGGATTTCCTGGGATACCGGAAAACAACTGACTTAGTGGAATATCGTCTTCTTCTTCAAAAATCTCATTCTCTTGGAGAGTTTCTATAAATCCAGCTTTTTGGAAACATTTTTTAATCGTTTTAGATGAAACATTTTTCCATGCTGCAACAATCCATACCATAGCACTTGACAAATTTATGGTCTTTTCTGCTTTTTCAAACGCATCCTCGGTAGCGGTGTTAGTAAAAGTTAAAAGTCTTTTTATCAAATATTTTCTGTATATCATTTTAAAATTTTGTATGATGCCTTGATCTAATGGCTGGCAGTAAGATGTAGTGTTTGGAGGCAGAAAAACAATTCGAACATTTTCCAGTTGTATTTTCGGGTGAGAACTTGCGTTATCCAAAAATAAAAGTACTTTTCTTCTTTGTTTTTTCATTTTGGTGTCAAATTTTTTTAGCCAGGAAATCATTATCTCTGTTGTCATCCAAGCTTTTTTATTGGAGACCCATTCTAATGGTAATTTGTCTACATGTGCTCCTTTGAAACATCGCGGATTTTTGCTTTTTCCTATAACTAATGGGGTCTCCTTCTCACCATCCATGCTACTGCAAAAAAGAATTGCCACTCGTTGCTTAGCTGATTTTCTTCCAGCACATTTGTCACTCTTTAAGGCAAAAGTTTTGTTTGGCATTGCGAGATAATAAAGGCCTGTTTCGTCCGCATTAAAAATATCTTTATCATCATAATCCTTGATAATTAATTTTAACTTAGTGAACCAATCTTGAACACTCACTTCATCCACATCAGCAGACTCACCAGAAATTGTTTTAAAATTGATGTCGTCTTTTGCAGAATCTATCTAACCAGCCATTTGATGCCTTAAAATCACAATTTTTCAAATTTTCTGACACTTCCAGAGCTTTTTCCTTTAGTAGTGGTCCGGATATTGGAATGTTTTTGTTTCTTGCTTTGCAAAACCATTCATAAACCATTTGGTCTGTTTTTTGAAACGTCCGTTTTTGATCTGCACTAACTTCTCCTTCTTCATAAAGTTTTTTCAGTTCAATTTTACTTTTTAGAATATCATTTACTTGCGTTCTTCCAACACCAAACTTTTCCGCTATCTTTCGAGCACTGATACCATATTTTTCACTATCCGCGATGATTTCGAACTTTTGTTTAAAAGATAAACGTTTACGTTTCAGAGACATGATCGACTATTGTGCTGTTAAAATGCAACTGAATAAAATTTTACCTTTTATGAAAACATCTTAAGATTTAACAAATTATATTTGTACGTACTTAAAAACCCATTTACATCATTAGGTTTTATCATTCTCCGGTATTTCCAATAGTACCAGTAATAAAGTACCGGCTGGGTGCAAACATTCCCAGAAGGGTCGAGATGACCGCAATTAAGGGTAAAAATTCAAGGTAATTTTCTTAAAAGTTACGGATTCATGTGACCGTGGCCGTTTTAGAAGTGTTTCGGTATTCGAGGGGTCTTTTATTATTAAAAATGCTATGATTTATTTTAAGAAGCCAAAACTGACCGTTCAGAGGGGTGACCGTTTTTAACGGGTGGCCGAAATGAGAAGTTTTACTGTATTAATTATTAAATTAAGTCATTTATATAAAATATAATTTAAATTCAAGTATACTTTATTCCTAAAGAACGTTGTGGTTCTCATCAACAAAGTTATCAAAGTTACCTAATCTAATTTATAGAGTATTGGTACGCACGTAAAGAATACAATGTAAAATAATAGTCATATATATAAAAACACTTTCCACAATTTAAACACATAATACTAACACACAAAAAAAATCAACAAGGTGTCACAGGTTGGAACTTAATTACATATCAGAACATGTTTTGGGAAGACTCAAGAAAGATCAAATTTGAAATTACAGTGTCACACTAAACATAAAATGATTTAGAGCACATATCTACACATAAGGTATAAAGTAATGGATCAGTGAGAAGAATAAAAATAACATTGAAGAGCTAAGCTGCATATCCCCGGCATACCCACCAAGATCAAAAACCACCGGAAGACAAACACTCACAGCTTCATGGTCAGATAGCGCTGTTGGAATCGAGGTTGGAACCACAGCACATACAAAATTTCCACAAGCAAAATAAATACAAACATAATCTATCGGAGAGGCAGTGTGTTTTGAAACACATGTAGGCTCTTGTACCAGCATTACAAAATTAAAGGAACACAACAAGTTGCTAAGCTCCCGGGTATCCAAACAATCATACATATAATTAATGTTAAAGTCACCTGCCAAAACTATGTTAGAGCCGACTAGCAATTCAGTCAACAACAGTTCTAAGCTCTGAAAAAATGATTTTACATTTGAGCATGGCGACCTATAAATACAAATAAGAAACAATTTAAGATTTATATTAGAAAGTAAGTACAGAAAATTCAAATTCTTTTTCTTTTAATAGATGGTTATATTTTTCAATGCTTTCCATCACAAACTCCTTATAAAAATCTTCGTTTATTAAAATCATTGTACCGCCATGAGCATTCTGTTTTCGGCAGTAACGAGAAATAATATTATAACCTGGAATATAACACGGTTCAAGGTCCTTTAACCAGTGCTGTTAGCAATAGGAAATTTGGGACTCGAGAAGTACTACAAGCTCGTCAATTTTGTTTCCAACAGACTGAATATTTAGTAGTAACATAGTAGCTTTGTCATTATTTGTGAACCTGTGTTGCCTGTGAATCCCATACCTACCCCTGACCGTCGATCGGTGTCCCCTCCCTCTCTTCTAAAAAAGGCTGAGGATTGCAAGACGTATCGTTACCCGATGTTTGAATGTGTATTAGATTTTTGTTTTACTTTGATATACTTTGGGAGAACAGTGGGAGAACAATGCATTATTTATCTTCAACCTTTCTTTTTTAAGAAGCTATAATTTTTGTTCTTATCACATTTGCCAGTCTAAACAAGGTATAAAAAAGCGATAAGCAAACTGCCCCACTTACGTATCAATTTGAAATAAAAGTTGTGTGGTAATTATTGCAAGCTATAATTGGAAACCGTTTTTGCAAGGATATTCTGTATTCTCATTTTCGATATTTCGCATGTAGTAAAGCATTCACAGAAATCACTGACACGTAGCGTTGCTTAACAATATATAATCATATTACCACGGTACATAACATTTTAATCACGAAATATAGGTATTTTTTTTTCGCTGTACTTTACCTTAAAAACATTTTAAGATAGTTTTAAGCACATTAACTAACCAGTTTAAGTTCCTAAAAAATACGGCAGATCTTTTACCCAATACACCGGATATACACGAAATCATTGAACAGGGCATTACAGCTTAATGTTACCATTGATAAAGTAGTCTATACTTGCAGTGGAGTTGATGTAATGTAGATAAATCAGTAAAGTCTTCCTGTATTTTTTATTTTTTTTATTTGTGTTTTACGGCTCTGGTTTACACCAAATGGCCAGCATCTCTCCTTGTTTGTTTTTTTTTTTCTTTTCTCCTTGTCTATTTTTTGATTAAATTTTTTTTTTAATATACTTAGTACCATATATTTTTTTTTATTTTATTTTATTATTATTTTTTTTTCCATATTTATCCTTAAACTAGGTATTTATAATTTTAGATTCACAAGTAATATAAATTTTAATAACTTACGGTATGCGTTCATGTTTTCTGTACAAATAATTGAGTCAATATTAAACGTAGTTTCTACTAAGTTTACAAGTTCTTTATATAATCTATTTGTGTATACTATATTATAACTAGGACATCCTAATATACCGGGTCCGCCAACGAAGCGGGGACGGAAGATTAAATCTTTATCGAGGAACTTATAAAGAATACTAAAACAGCATGAGGTCTGGAATTAGAAGCGGCATATTTTAAAAATATTTTACATTATACAGGGTGGCCCAAAAAAGTGTGGCGAACTAAACTTGTGTTTTTTTAAATGGAACACCCTGTATATTATTAGCCCAGAAGATGGGCATAGAGCTGCTGATCATTTTAATATTTGGTTATGTGGGTTTATTTTTAATTGCTTAAGAAATAATAACGATTTTATCTTAAAAATTATCTAAGTTTAGTAACCATTTCCAAATTACTAAAAACAATTGAATGAAATAGTAAACTAAAAAGCAATATATTAGAATGTTGCCTATCTTTCCAATTAAAAATATTTGTGTTCAGTGCATTTATCATACAGGGTGATCACATTATGCAAAATATAAAAAATCTATTTTTTTTTAAATGGAACGCCCTGTATATTTTTTTATTTTTAGAAAGCCCTTTTCACATCCTTTCTACTGATACCAATTTGATACCTCTTAGAGTTTACCGTATTTTAGTTATTTCGATATAAACTTTAAAACCCCACACTTTTGCTACTTTTTCGAAAAATCTAGCGGTAACCCTTAAATGGTTTGCATTTGTTATGCATAACTTCATTTTCTTAATACTATTTTAATAACCTAGCATCAAATGACATTCCTTATTTTTTATTTTGCAATAAAGAAACTAAATGTTATTTATGAACTGATTTATTAAGACATTTATAAAACATAAACTTAAAACGATTATTATAAAAATAATGAATTAAAATTACAACTTTAAAAAAATAAAGGAGTTGACAAAACAAAATAAACAAACCCTTATTATGCGGTAAATCAGAATTTATTGTGTGGCTCTAATGATATGTTCAAAGGTTCTTCCCTGTTCTTGAAGGCATAAATGTATCCTTCGAACAAAATTTTGCTGGACATCTTGTAGAGTTCTTATTCTAATATTTCTAAATGCCTCTCGTATACGATTTTTCATATCGTCTCGGTTCGTAGGAGCTATGGCATAGACTTCTTCCTTAACATATCCCCAGAGGTAGAAATCAAGGGGAGTTAAATCAGGGGACCTAGGAGGCCAAGCGATTGGTCCACCACGTCCGATCCACTGATTACCTCGCCAATGATTTAAAAATTGTCTAACCGGCTCATAATAATAAGGGGGAGCGCCGTCTTGTTGAAACTAGTGGTTTTGGAGAGTGTCGGCATCTACATTTTGAAGCAAAATGGGTAGATCATGTTGAAGAAAGTTTAAGTAAACTTGTCCCGTCAAACGCTCTTCAAAAAAATATGGCCCAATAATGTAGGGCCCTAATATTCCTCCCCAGACATTAACCGACCAGCGATTTTGGTTATCTACATGAGGAACCCAATGTGGATTTTCACTAGCATAATAATGCATATTATGCCTATTTACGATTCCGTTATTTTTAAATGTAGACTCGTCACTAAATAGAACTTTTGATAAAATGTCTGGTACTTCTCTAATTTTGTTAAGCATCCAATTACAGAATGTGATTCTTCTTAAGAAATCATCTTCATAAAGTTCTTGGTGTAATTCTATGTGATAAGGATGATATTTATACTTTTTTAAAATCCTCCGCACGCTTGTTTCCTTTACACCGGTTTGCTGAAAAATGCCAGTCTGACTTACGTGATGATTTTCCTGTACTGCCAACAGAACCCTTAATTCATTTTCTTCATTAATAACGGGTTTATTGATTACCATCCTTTTTTTGTAAGCAACGCTTCCTGTTTCTACAAATCTTCGCAACAACTTCTCAAAGGCCTCTGGTCTCGGCTTTCTCTCAATATTTGGATATCTTTCAGCATACACTCGACTCGCTAGAAGGCAATTTCTTGCACATTCTCCCAGTATAAAAATCATATTTACCATTTCCACAGTGGTAAAATTCGACATTTTGAGAAATTTAGTACTTAATTTCGACGACTGAACAAATAATTTTAAATAATTGTATTCGGTCGTCATAGTGACAATCTAAACAAAAAAAATCATGGCAACTCGATTACGAATAAAAATAAAATGAAATAAATAAAAAGTAGCAAAAGTGTGGGGTTTTAAAGTTTATATCGAAATAACTAAAATACGGTAAACTCTAAGAGGTATCAAATTGGTATCAGTAGAAAGGATGTGAAAAGGGGTTTCTAAAAATAAAAAAATATACAGGGCGTTCCATTTAAAAAAAAATAGATTTTTTATATTTTGCATAATGTGATCACCCTGTATGATAAATGCACTGAACACAAATATTTTTAATTGGAAAGATAGGCAACATTCTAACATATTGCTTTTTAGTTTACTATTTCATTCAATTGTTTTTAGTAATTTGGAAATGGTTACTAAACTTAGATAATTTTTAAGATAAAATCGTTATTATTTCTTAAACTATTAAAAATAAACCCACATAACCAAATATTAAAATGATCAGCAGCTCTATGCCCATCTTCTGGGCTAATAATATACAGGGTGTTCCATTTAAAAAAACACAAGTTTAGTTCGCCACACTTTTTTGGGCCACCCTGTATAATGTAAAATATTTTTAAAATATGCCGCTTCTAATTCCAGACCTCATGCTGTTTTAGTATTCTTTATAAGTTCCTCGATAAAGATTTAATCTTCCGTCCCCGCTTCGTTGGCGGACCCGGTATAATGATCTAGATCATCAACTTCACCGCAATCAGTCTTCCTGTATAAATGTAATCATAAAAAGGGTTGTTATGTTCCTTACATGTTTCGGGCGTCTAGACGTCCATCTTCAGGGAATACCAAAATCGAGTTGAATATAAAACTTTGAAGTTGCCTCAAAATTTTTTGGAAACAATCATATATTACATAGTCATTTTACATGCAATATTTTACATTAAATTCTCTAAGCAGTGCATGAAAGCACTGGCATCGAGAATATATGAACTATAATATATAGTGAACAGTATTGCTTAGCCTAAATTAAATATCACTAAACATTAGAAAATGCTTGAACTATTACAAAAGGACTTTTATATTCTTTATAAAGGTAGGCAGTTTATTGAATACCTTAGATGCGCTACTAATCGGATTATGCAGACCTATATTTGTTCTAGTTTGTATTCTATATGCATCATTTATAATTCTAGTATTATAGTTATGAACTTCATTTGCCAATAAAATATAAGAATTCGATTTTTGATGCTTTCTTAGTATCCTATACACTGTTCTATTTGCAATAATGCATCAATTCTATGAGTATTTAATTCTCTATATATTTATTTTACTCAACAAAATATCCAAACATACCACATCAAGAGCCTTTCTCAAATCTAGAGAAACAATACCCACAATCCTTCCATTATCCAAGGCTCTGGAGATATAAGTCACAAAGTTCGCCATGGGGCATAAGGTATTATTATTTTTTTGGAAACCATATTGGTACTCGTCTACCAATCGCAATCAATTAATTTAACCTCATATTTGATTTTCTTACTAAAAGTTTTTAAATCATTTTCTATTCCCTTCTATTATATTCTATTAATAAGTACAACTAATTAAGAGTAGTAATTTTAATTTCCTTTTTATAATGAGACACAGCAGTGCAGGATTAATCTTTTATGGCGCTCTGCGAGCTGTGCGTGTGCGCAGGAAATGATTCACGTTGGTCTTAAATCTTTGGAGATTATACTCGTTGTGAAATACGGCCTCTCAAGGTTCCTCTTCAAGAGTACCAGAGCAATATAGCCAGTTAGGTTTAGGTTCCGCGGTGGTTTTGTCATATGCTGATGTTTTACAGGCGATGCCATTCCAATCATTTCATTTATTTTTTAATAATTACTTTACATCTTTATCCCTTCACAGGCACTATTAGGGAAAATCGAATTCCACAATGTCCACTGAAACCTTCAAATGAAATAAGAAAGTTAGACAGAGGCACTATTGATTACTCATTGGTTGATGAAGATATTGTCATATGCAAATGGAATGACAATAGTATTGTAACGTTAGCATCTAATGCATCATCTGTTTTTCCCCTAAACTCCACCAGAATATTCTCACAATCGGAGAAAAAAACACATTCAAGTAGAACAGCCCTATCTGATAAAACTTTACAATGCAAATATGAGAGGAGTGGATAGGAACGATCAAAATATTGGACAGTATAGGACAAATAAATATACGTGGGAAAAATGGTATTTTCCATAGCTGTCACATTGTATCGATATGGCAGTGCAAAATTCCTGGCATATACAAAAACTGAATGGAGGAATATTAGACCAGTTATCTTTTAGAAGATCCATTGCCAATGAGTTGTTGCAAACCCACAAACGAACTACAATAAGAGGATCATCGAAGGCATCAAAAACTCAAAATGAACATTCGCGGTATGATAGGTTAGATCATCTGATATTATACCAGGATCAACAGCGAAGATGTGCAACGTGTCACAGAAAAGTCAATTTCATTTGCAGTAAATGCAATGTTACATTGCACCCTAAAGATTGTTTTTACAACTATCATTCTGTATAATTTTTACACAATATAAAACATGATAATATAATAAAACATTTTTGCCATTGTAGTACCTACCTTTAGTCCTACCGTTCTTTAAAAAGAACATCCCGATATAGCCAATCCGGTGGTACCATAATTTTTTTACTATTTTTTCCAAGTATTTAAGGCTTTTTAAGTAGAAGTTTAGGGTTAGGTAGTTTCGAAAAACACCGAAACGGTCATAGATATCGATATGCGGTTGTCACTATTAGGTAAGTTTGTCATTAAAATTAAGCCTCAGACACCGGCATCAGTTTTCATCTATCTCGTTCAGAAATAGGAGTTTCTTTTTAAAAGTGTTCATTCGGTACTGGCATATCAAGTGATACTCCTTTTCGCATATTTATACAGGGTCGTTGGTTTGTATGGAAACGGTCGATTATTTCTTAAAGTAAAACAGCTTACAAAAGATATTCAAGACAAAAGTTTTATGGTTTTGTAAAGTCTATTAGAATTAAAAAAAGGTAAGTATACAGGATGAATCAGAAAGCCGTAGAGAAATAAAGTTACTTTTTTTTTAATGGAACACCCTATATCTTAGAATATTTTTAGATTTTACATAAAATTACAATTATTTTTTAGTCAGTGCATTATAAGTCTAAACCTAATAGCTTCCAAGATATCGACTTTTGAAAAATGACATTTTTGAAATTTGACATCTTCTAGCTTTCTAACGGAACGCCATAGAGCAAAACGGCTTACTTACTTTTTTATTATCTTCCCAAAATTACCAACTTCCGGTTAAACTGGAAGTACTAAATTTCCGGCTTTTGAGCTACATCCGGTTTAACCGGAAGTTGACACTTTTAGAATGATAGTTAAAAACTAAGATAGGGGCATGTAAGTCGTTTTACTCTAAGACGTAGTACCGTTAGAAAGCTACAAGCTGTCAAAATTCAAAAATGTCATTTTTCAAAAGTCGATATCTTGGGAACTATTAGGTTTAGACTTATAATGTACTTATTAAAAAATAATTGTAATTTTATGTGAAATCCAAAAATATTCTTAGATATAGGGTGTTCCATTAAAAAAAAGTAACTTTATTTCTCTACGGCTTTCTGACTGATACTTAATCTTTTAAAATTCTGATAGACTTTCAAAAACTCTAAAACTTTTATCTGGAACATTTTTTGCTAGCTCTTATGCTTTAAGAAATAATTGACCGTTTACATACATACCAACGACCCTGTATAAAGTCTATGTTTACCCGTGCGTCATTACTTGCCCGTGACTAAAATCATATGAATCTAATCAAAATTCAAAAAGTCAAAACAAATTCTAAATTCATAAAAGTCAAAATTTTCGTGGTTAGCATTTAAAATAAATAAATAATAATAAATATCCATAAATCCAACCCGAAAGCGCGATAAAAATAGTTCTGAAAAAAACCGTTTTTGGGATTAAAATAAATTGAACTTCAAGGGACAAAAACGTTTAAAAACATTAAAGTTGACCGATCGAAACGATGACTTTGAAACCAATGGACAACTCTTCAAATATCGTTTGTCTCTGGGCAACATATCTATATTTATGTATGATTTTTCTACTTTTTGATCATGCGCTACACAATTTTCCCAGTTTTTGTTTAAAATATTTTGCATCTCTGACTGTGCTAAAGCTGTCACAGAAGAATTTAAGGTTGGCGAAACATTATTCCTCCTTACCGATGCTATCATCTGGTGCCATATACCGGGTGTTGCATCGTCGAGCGGGACATAGGAAATCCCATGTAATTTTAAATGGGGTCAATTATTGGCTTCCCTAATTATTTTAGAGGAAAATTCTATTTAGGTTTATTAAAGAGCACTAAAACCCACATTCAAAAGAATAACTTTAGATATTTTTGATGAGCCCGTTTACGGGTTATCGCCGATTTCTTTTTTAACTATTTCTCCTTTTTATGGCCCCGTATTTGCGGGCACCAGTCAAGGTAAAAGATGACTGTCAAATAAAGTTGTGATTTTGAAATGTGTGCTTTATTGTTATAAAAACTCGTACATCGAAAATATTAAAGGTGTATTTATGAGTACAAATTAATCTGAATAAAACTAAAATAAAGTATCCAATTACAAGGTTAATTATGACATTTTACATGTTTCAATATTTTACTAATTAATAGGTAGATACTATTAAATTGTTAGAACTTTAGGATTTAAGAAGATGTTCAAATATTCCTCAAAATGACAACTTTATTTGACAGTCATCTTTTACCTTGACTGGTGCCCGCAAATACGGGGCCATAAAAAGGAGGAATAGTTAAAAAGAAATCGGCGATAACCCGTAAACGGGCTCATCAAAAATATCCAAAGTTATTCTTTTGAATGTGGGTTTTAGTGCTCTTTAATAAACCTAAATAGAATTTTTCTCTAAAATAATTAGGGAAGCCAATAATTGACCCCATTTAAAATTACATGGGATTTCCTATGTCCCGCTCGATGATGCAACACCCGGTATGTTCAATTGGGTCATGCAATGATAAGAAGGAAGTATTAACACTGTATGACCCATTTCTGCCGCCAAAGTGTCACAATAATATTGCTTTTTTATTGAAACTTATTTAAAAATTTCGAGCAATTGCTTTTTTTTGTAATTTTTCTCAAAATACATATTATATTCCATCACATAGTCCTGGGTGGTAACTTCTGTGTCATTGGAACACGGAACTTTATTTAACCTACGACTGTGGTAGCTCGCATTATCCATCACTATCACACTATTTGGTGGTATATTTGGTAATAATTTGTTTTTAAACCAGTCTTCAAACAGTTCTGCCATAGTATCATCGTGATAAAGGGAGTCCTTTATATTTTTGGCCGATAAGGCCAAAGCGTTTGGTATAAATCCGTTTTTTGTCCTAGCATGAATTATTGTTATACGCTTACCTTTATTTGATGGAGCTTTCGTTCTGCATTGACCCGATAAATCTACCCAACCTTTATTTGGAACTTTGTGTATGTCATACCACGTCTCGTCCAAATAAATAATGTCCCTTCCATTCTGTCTATATCCATGGACTGCAATTAGGTGTTCCATCCTTCATCTTTTTAACCGGGCCGATTCCATAATTACTTGTCGTTTGTTATTTTTTTCATTTTAAAACCGTCTCTTAAAATCTATTTCCTTAGAATCTCACGACAACACTCTATTCCTGTATCATCTTTTTTTATTTTTGTAATCGGCTTTTTAACGTGGGGATCATTATTTGTTCCCTGTACATGGCATATATTTTCCTACGAGTTATATCGACATCCGTCGCGTCCAGTTTCTTAAAAGTAATAGGAGTCTTTACTCTTTCTTCTCTCCACTATAAGTTGATTTACAACAAACCCTACTGTGCTCACTGACCTCCTGCGTGTCAAAGCTGCCGCTTCCTTTACTGCACTAAATTTTGAAAAAACACGTTCAAGAAGGGTGTTGTAAACGTCGAAGGTTACTTTTTTTGTGTCAACTGATAAAATATCACGCTATAATTGGTTTTTATCACGACTCGTAGATCCACTTGGCGTACTGGTTTCTTCCCACGGACAAAACATTCTTAGATATTACGTTTAATTGGCAACAAATAACTTATGTCTAAGCCAATACAAACATCTAACTGAATTTTAAAACCAAAAATCCGCATATTAAAATAACTGAAATAAACCTATTTTATTTTACCCTAATTATTTTAAGAGGATTACTGAGAAAATATAATAATATAATAGTCGTTAAATAGATCCGTACCTGGAGTCCCCAGATCAGGTGGTCGAATTTTACACCTCACACAATGGGTTATTATGACGGTAAGGGATTAGTATATATACTAAGTTTGTAAGATAGATAGACGGAGTTTACCTACCAATTAGGGAGCATTTAAGTTAAGTTTAGACCCCCATTTGTAAGGAAAGTAAGAAAATTGTAGCCCCCCCCCCTCACCATCCTCCAAAAGATAAAATATAATTATGAAGTTTTTGTGCACTAAAATCTAATCAAATCAAGAAGTAAGCTTTCTTATCGCGGGTCATGGGATGTTAGGACCTTATTAACCACTATGTCCTCAGAGAAAAATTGAATTTCAGTTTTAATTAATTAAGTTATTAAGAATTTGGCCAATAAAACAAAAGAATGTCGAGGAATCAGTAAACTCACTGTAGTAAATAAAAAATAATTATCTAGCATTGTCCTTGAGGATTCACCAAAGCCTAATGAGTATATATTATTTAATAATATAGCTAACAAAATTAGTTGGGTAACCAATATACTTTTTATACCTACTCATCTTAGAACTCATTAAATATTTTGAATTACTTTGTAATAACGATGCGATGTATTATAACCTTCTGTTAAAAATACGCACACGAGTGATATTTTTTTTGGTGATTTGGTATTTGATTTGTTTAACGGTTTCAGTTATTATGATGACGTTCTCTAGGGTTACCTAAATTCATTTGAAACCTCGATCGGAGAATTTTTTTGTGCCCCGTGAACGCGATAACACTGACAATAAACGGAATGGCCAGAAATACAACATCGTATAACCCTTCGTCATCCTGGACATATTCAGTATCCATATCATCCTGTGCTAATAGCCAAAATGGATGTATTGGATCATTAAATATTATTTAATAATTTAGTAGTAAAAACGAATAAAAATGAGCCAAGACGGAAGACATACCCCACCAAAACTACGAGAAATCGCGGAAAATAATTTAAATAATCTCTTAACGAAGAAATCTCGCAATGTCTATCAAAAAGAATATTATGCAGAGCTATGGTGTGAGAAAAATAGTGTAAAAGATATTTCAGAAAATATCCTGATAGCATTTTTTAACAAAGAAAGTAAAATTAAAAAGGCTTCATTAATGTGGTCCAAATACTCAGAGTCGTAGCTAGTAACTATGGCGCCCAGGGCAAGCTCCATAATTTTGCGCCCCCCCCCCCCCCTTAATGAAGTCCTACATTTTTGATTAAAGAAAAGGATCTACCCGACCTACTAATGGCAGACTTTATTTTTGCTAAGATAAATGCTTCTTTTAAACTGAGCCCTTTAAGAAATTTTATATTCGAAATGAAGAATTTAGCTACCATGTACTTTACAGGAATTTAAAGACACCATTTTTAGATTCAATGCATATGCTAACCATGCGGATCCAGAAATTACTTCTAGGGAAGGTCAAATAGCGCCGAAGGCGCAAAAGTAGCGCCAAAACGAAAAATTTTAGAGCGCAACGCCCAAATTTCGTTTTTGTCCACTATTCTAATATTTACATTGAACAAGTGTATAACAATTATTTATTTGAAATCATATCCAGTTTTTTTATTTTCTATGCAAAAGATTAGGCCAAGGCAAGATATCTTCAAAAAAACCGCGGAAATTTTAAAAACGATTTTGATATTTTCTTGTTTCAGCCCTATTTCTGATATGTTGTAGTAAGTTGGATTGAATAATCATATTATTATTATGGATAAAAAGAAGAAATCATTCATAAACTGCTGGCCAATTGCTTTCGAGCAAGAAAAATTTCGAATAAATTTAAATGTTAATATTTTCTGAACCAGATATGATATCGACATCCGGTTTCTAATGGTTGATAGACTTGTCCCAGAATGGCCAATGTTGGATTTTCTTAAACTGCCAAAAAAATTTATATACAGGGTTTTAAAGAAGACGACGTTTCTTGCTCCAATTTCTATAGCTTGTATCTTTCACAATCATATTTTTAAATTTTATCACTCTACGTCAATTGAATCACTGGTTCAAAGCAAATAAAGAATTATCCAATTTTTGATATCTGCTATATTTTAAGAGATACCGATTTTTAGAAAAACCTTGCTTTCTTTCAACTTTTTGGTAGCTAGATCCCACTGTACGTTATATCGTGCAAACTTTGCAAGTGATTATTATACCTTATAAAAAGCTTGTTTATGTTCAGTAACAACAATTGTACCTAAATGTTGTGATGTGCAGTGGCATACTTCTAATCACTTATATGCCTATGTTTTATGAGTATCTCACAATTTTTCAGGATTGTTTTGTATTGAAAAGTTCTCGCCCCTAAATTAGGCAAGTTATTTCCTTACTTTTTAGTTTTTCATATCACACCTACAGGTATAGTATACAGTGTGTCTACAAAATTTAAAAAAAATATAATTTTTTAATTTAATTTTTGGAAAAAAAGTTTTTACTAATTTCTAACTTTCTAACACAACACTACTCCTAAAATTAAAATTAACAATTATTATTGTTGTTACTGAACATAAGCAAACTTTTTATAAGGTATAATAATCACTCGCAAAGTTTGCACGATACAAAGCGCAGTGGAATCTAGCTACCAAAAAAATTAAGAAAAGCCAGGTTTTTCAAAAAAATCGGTATCTCTTAAAATATAGCAGATATCAAAAATTTGACAAATTACTTTCTTTCCTATAAACCAGTGATTCAATTGACGTGCAGTGATAACATATAAAAATATTATTGTGAAAGTTACATGCTATTGAAATTGGAGCAAAAATCATCGTCTTCTTTAACACCATGTATATTAAACAGTTTAAGAACATCCAACATTGGCAATTGTTTCTTAAGGGATAAATCTATCAACCATTAAAAGATGACCCTCCATGGATCCGCCATTGACGCTAACGGTAAAAAGCACCAAACATTTATTTTTTTTTTTAATCAGAGGGTTATTTGTGGTTATATTTGACGTACGTAGTTCAAGAGTCAAGCGGCGTGATTTATCAGCCTGCGATTTCGCGCCCCCGAGGCTTGCGCCCCTGGCGTGGGCCCCGGTTGCCCTGCCCTAGCTACGCTACTGCAAATACTCAATGTTAAGAAGTTGTTATTGATATATCGAAATATAAAAAATTACAGGCATATTTAAAAAGGCTTTACACGCCAAGAAAATCAAAAATTTTAAAGATTGAGCAAATTAGTCGCTTCATTGGACAAGCTGATGATAAAATATATCTAGCAATCAAAGTAAATATTGCATTAAACAAGAATGTAGTTAACAAGATTGGAATGATTCCTAAAATTTTTGCTTCAAAATAGCTTTCTCAGCATTAGCAAAGATATACGTTTAACTCAGACAAAAATACAATAGGTACCGACAAAAAAAACTTACCCATAATAAATGTAGTTGATCTTAAATATAAATTTTAGGTTATTCTTATGGGCTATAATAGTGCCTGCCGCAGAGAAGGAATTAGAAATATGTCAATAAATGGTATTGAATTTAGAGACGATACAATTATTGTGCATGTACCCAAAACTAAAAATTACATAACCAGGCAGTTTATACTTACAAATAGTGACTGGGTACAAATGGTAACACAGTATTTTAGTCTCAGACCAAATCACGTCAGAAGTCGCAGATTTTTCTTGACTTATAGAAATGGACACTGCATTAACACTCCTATTGGTCTTAACATAATTGGCAAAACTCCTTTTGTTATTGCTTCTTACTTAAAATTACCAAATCCTAAGTTATTTACCGGTCATTGTTTTAAACAGTGTTACACACTTAGCAAATAGTGGGGTGACTTGAACACTATCAAGAAGCATGGTGGCTGGAAGTCTTTAGTAGATGCCGAAGGTTACATTGAAACTTCGATGAAAAGCAAGGTTGAAGTTGCAAATAGCTTGTCCACACAATCTTCACACGGTGTATCTCCACCATGCTTATCACGTACATCCCACAATACCACAGCTACAGCATCTGTAACGTCAAGTGGAACCACTAGATTAATTATAAATGAGCAAGGTCTCACACAAAATATTGTGTCTACTAGATAGATATTAATTAAATAAAGACCTGTTTATTTATTTATTTATTTAATAGCATGCATCTTTTAATCAAAACAATTTATAAATATTATTTGAAATACTTATATTTAATAATATAAAGCAGGTCTAGTAATTGAAACACTTTTTTCTAGTTTTAGGAAACTATTAATATTTCCCAAAATTTCCGTTTTTTTCCAATTCTTCTGAGAAAATCCCGTTTTTTTTCCGACACTCAATTTTTCCGGAAATTTTAAATCTCTAATCCTACCACCCTTTTGTTACCACGCTACTGATTGAATGATTGAAATATGATATTTTAAAAAATTGACCTCCAATAACACTAACTTATAAGACGTAAAAGCTATTCTCTGCGGTGTAGTAAGATCCTAATAAAAAAATCGAGGCAAGGGCCTAGCGACACTTAAAGCACCGGTTCGACGTCATCAAATAGATACGTCAGGATCGCGGACCTGCACGACATGGCAGCTGTACAAGACATAATTACATACATACGCGACATTTCAGACAAATTTTATACAATACAAACTTCAGGCTTCACCATTGACCAGAAACATTACAAACAGACGTGCCGACAACGACGGACACACAAAACATAAACCACTATATTACAAGCTACCAATTTACAATACCCCACTGCCGGACTTACAACAACAACAACACAACGGACAATAAATAAACAAACAAACAAACAAGTAAATATAGATAAACAATAACAAAAATAACGTAAAACAAAAATTCACTAACATACAAACTTAAACAAAGACCAAAAAGTGATCCGCGCGAGAGCTGTGAAAATGCGTTGAACTTTCAGCATCGCTTGACTGTTCGATGCGGATTTGCAGCCCGAAACGCGATCACTCGACACGAGAACCGGCAGCGGGACGGACTAACAAAACGGCGACGCCCACATGACAAGACACGCCTTCTCTATAAATGCCTCTTCTGTCGTGCAGCGGAATGGTAATTTTAACTCGCATTCAAATCATCCGCTATGGGCGAATGACAATATGAGTTGTGATAGCTAATCTGACTGGGTTTTTTTGCATTTTTCCCAGAGTGCTTGCTTTGGCGTTTCAGTTCTTCATGATTATATGTGTGTTAAAAGTTTGAGAAAATTTTATTGAGCCGTGAGGCAATGCATCGTATCAACACCCCGTAAAGGCACTTGCCGGGACGGGTGTAAATAAAAAAATTATATTTAAATACTAAGCTGTATCCTAGGCCATTCCAACGGCCGCAGAGCCTATGGCTCTGTCTTTTGGGCGCATTTTGGGTCGTATTTATACGGCCCATATGCGCCCAACACTGTTAAAATTAAATACTTAAGGGACTTTGTAATTACGCAATCATTAATTTAGTTGTGTGAGGGCAATAGGCTCCAGGTAGATTAATTTAGATATTAAGCTTAGTATTATACCTAATAGGAAATAAAAGACTTTAAAAAGAAGAAAGAAGGTTCCCGTCAGATCACCGAAGTTAAGCGGTGTCGAGCGCGGTTAGTACTTGGATGGGTGACCGCTTGTGAAACACCGCGTGCTCTTGTCTTAGGGAAGAGTGTAAAATGAATCGACATCAAAACCATCCTATTCACGCCGGACAGGCCGGATGAGATCGGATATCTCGTAGGATAAAGGTGCCGTTTCACACTCCCCAGTCGGTAGACCGCACGATTAAAAACCGTACGGTCGATGACCGGTTCAAGATGGCCTCTGATACGCCGACGACCGTCATAAATAGTAAGTAAATAAAAAAAATAAAATAAAAAAAAAAAAAAACAGTGCTGATGACACCATCTTCATTGGCCTGTAGTTCCATCTGGAAGTATTTGCGATCTAGTAAATGAACTACTGTTTTCATATTTTTTATGTACAGGGTGCTCGCGCATATTTTGCCCAATAGATATCTCCATTATTATTGGTTTTAGAGAAATTGTTAAATTAGCAAAGTGATAGCATTTTCACCAAACGTTCAGAAAATGAAATGAACAAAAACAACTGAGTATCGGAAGTGACAGTTTTTTTGACAAGTGACAGTTTTTTCAAATGGAATACCCTCTGTTTATTTATTGTATCATTAAAGAATTTTATCCTCTTTTTAAATATACAGTGGTTGTTGGGGTTATCTTCTACCGTTTTGGAACGAAATTAAAACATAACACAACATATATATCATTTTTATAATTGCTCCAAATGGCCACCGTTCATTAAAATGCAGGATTCGTAACCCTCTTTTAGTTTTTCAATTGCATTGGCAATCATATCTGGCCTACCGAAGTTTAGAAAGTCTATTTCAATTTGGATTTGTTCCTGCAAATCGGCAACACTATTTGTCTGGATGCAGATATCTTGTCTTTGAGGTAACCCCTAAGAAATGTGTCTAATGGTGTTGGATCGGGACTATTGGGAGGCCATGCAATCGTCCCTCCACGACCAACCCAAATGTCATAATTCTCATTGAGGTATTCTCTAACTGAAAGAACACTATGACATGGAGCACCATCTTGCTGGCATATAAAATTCCTTGCGGCGTTTAGAGGAAAAGTTTCTATAATCCTCTATTTCATGTACAAGCATTTTACGATATCTAACTCCATTTAAAGATTCATCAATGAAAATTGGACCGATGATTTTGTTTTGCACTATGTCGCACCACACATTTGCTGATACCCACCCAGAATGTATCACTTCAACTGTAAGATGCGGATTCTGCGATGCCCAGAAGTGTGTGTTTTTGAGGTTTGGAGCTAGAGCCGTATTAAAAGAAGATTCATCGGTCCATATAATGTTCTCAAACAAATTGGCGTTATTGTTGAGGATGTTGGCCATGTGACGGCAAAACTCCAAACGTCCTTCTGTTAATTTTTGAACTTTTCTGAATTTAAAGTCGTGAAATTTATTCCGTTTCGGAATTTTAAAAACTACTGTGCAACATTTGCCAAGATATCTTGCACAGTCCATTATCGAATTTTGTGGATTTTCTCAACAAATTAAACTTCTAAATGATACGAAGCGAATATAAAAACAAATAAAAATTAGCTTGAAAATATAAAAGAACAGGCAGTTCTTCATCGTCAAGTATCCGACAATGCCGTTTCTTTCTTTGTAATGTTTTTCGCTCAGAAAGTTGACGAAACACATTCCGGAAAGTGTTTTCGCTTGGAAGTCTGAATTTGCGTTGCGCTTCTCGCTTGTTGGATATATATTTTAAGAATTTCGAACTTTTGCTCTTCAAAGTATCCGATTTAGACCCTGATTTTGAAGATTTGTCAAGAAGACAGAAGTTGCCAAGAGCTATTTAGTCAATGTAACAGGTATTGCTATGAGTAACATGAGCCATTTACAAGACTTTAATAAGGATAATGATAATTCTATTATATTTTCGTTTAATTCCAAAACGGTAAAAAATAACCCCAACAACCACTATATATTTAAAAAGAGGATAAAATTCTTTAACGGATACAATGAAAAAATAGGGGATATTCCATTTGAAGAAACTGTCACTTGTTAAAAAACTGTCACTTCCGATACCCAGTTGTTTTTGTTCGTTTCATTGTCTGAAGGACCGGTGAAAATGTTATAACTTTGCTAATTTAACCATTTCTCTAAAACCAATAATAATGGAGATATCTATTGGGCAAAATATACGTGAACCCCTGTACAATCGTACCTTACTATTTGCCATCGTCATTTCCGGATACCCTGTATGATACTTCGGTCGAAATCCGGAGATTTGATAGCCATACCCTGCCCATAAGCTAAAAAAAAAACATATCCATTATAATATCCACGTATTGTAATGTAGGTATACACTTAACGTGTAAATTTAAAAGAAAAGTTTACCATTTTAAAATTATTATTGTTAAGCCGGAGACAAATTGGAGTTCACATCGCAGGTTGTACGCTGTATCACGTGATGCAGTTACCGTATCTTGGCATAAATAAGTAGTTTAGTCGTTTTATTTACATACCTTTAGTGACTAAGGTAATTTTCCTACAAACACAACCAACCCACTTTCGCAAGAACTAAAAACGATATTTTATGAATGTCTATTGAAACATTGTTGTTATAGCAAAATTAAGTTTTTGTAGACTAGAAATCTCCACACCTACGGGGGACATTAAATAATATTTGAACATACTTTAACTTTCGACTGTCTATGCTATAATAGTTATACAATCTATTCTAAATACTGATATAAATATGAATTATTTTTATATAAACATTATTTTTTTTTATGATCAGGCACAACACTGCAGAATTAATCCTTTATGGCTCTCTGCGAGCGGTGCGTACGCGCAGGAAATGATTCACGTTGGTCTTGAATTCTTGGAGATTATACTCGTTGGGGAACACGGTCTCAGGGAGGTCGTTCTCCAGGTGAAAGAATTTTTAAACAGTGTCGTTCGAGGGACACCAAGCTGAACCACGCTGCAGTGGCTCGTCGTGTATTTCTACCATGCACCGCTCTGGGTGGAATCAAGCGGGCAACCTCAGTTGAGCAGTTGCTATAAAAATATTTGTAAAATAGACTCAAGTCGCCAACCTGCCTTCGATGTTCAAGCCTTTCCAGGTTGTTTGTCAGATCATGGTCACCGATCAAGCGAATGGCTCTTCTTTGAATGGAATCTAGCAATCGTACGCGAACAGTACTCTTGCGATGGTCGAATTTGGGCTTTATAGAGCATCAAAGGTTGTTGAGGTGTATAGAGGTTCTTAGTTCGGAAAAGTATTCCAAGCTTTTGCGAAGCTGCTTTAGCAATAAACGCAACGTGACTATGCCAAGGCATACGACTATCCAAATTGACGCCCAATAAATGAATTGATGAATCCAAGAGGATCTAGTGTCTCGCCATGACTATATCCAGTTTATCAACATTAACTTCTTTAGAAAAAACTACTTCCTAGGTTTTTTTAGCGATAAGTTCTACTTGATTACTGTCACCTCAAGACGGAAGCCTTCTATTACTTTTGATATAACCGAAACAATGCGACTAACTAGACGATAGTTGTTCGGCAAGGTATTCTTGCCTTTTTTGGGTATGGGCTGGACTCGCGAAGTTTTCCAGGAAGAAGGAAATATTCCTTTTCTGTAGGATAAGTTAAAAAGCCTACAAGATACCGGTGTCAATTCATCAGTGCATATGTTTTAATTACGATGACTGGAATATCGTCAGGAGCAGAAGCTCTTTTGGTGTCAAGACTCCATATACAGGGTGTCTGTAAAAGGTCTTTACAAAAACCTACCACATATTCTTCAGACCAAAATTAGCGAATTTAAGTAAACTTACCTTAGTACAAAGTTGCTTAGTTTGGGCGCTAAGCGTTAAATCGTTTTTCTCGGTTAATTCAAAAACTGCTCCTACTATGTTGCCGAAATTTGGTACGTTGGTATAGCTTTTATGGGGCAAAAAACCCCATGCCACAATTCTGATTAATATCAGTCCATGGGCGTAGAACCTGAGTTTTTTACTAATTGTTTGTTTCAGATTTCTATGCCAATGGAACTAGAGGGGTTTTGGCACAAAAATCAGATGAACCAACTCATTTGCTACAAAAAATGTACTCCTGATAAGACTCGATTCCTCTGACGGTTTTCGAGAAATTTGCATTTTATTACTTAATGCGTAGTAGTTTTTACCACGTAGTACTTGGGTTTTATAGAATTTTTCTGTTTTTGATTTCTACGCCAATGGAAAATAAAAGATTTAAGTTTAAAATTTAGATTAAACCAACTTATTTACTACAAAAAACCTCTTGAACAGTTTTCTTATCATCTGGTTTTTGTTCGCACGATATTTTTCAGATATGTACAATTGTACAACACGACCTTACACCTCACAAACGATTGTTATTGTTGGTTATTATTAGTTTCATCTGACAACATAAGATTATTGTCAAATTTGTAACATTTAATATTGCTGCTAACGTTCAATCATTTTATCTGCTTGCATTAATTATTAGAAAACTTTAATTGTCGTGAATTATCATGGCGGTGCAATACACTAATGCAGAATATACCGATATGATATTGGTATTTGGGTATTGCCAAGGAAATGATCGAGAATGTGTCAGAGTCTACTCCGAAAGGTTTCCAAATCGTCGTATACCAAGCCACCCGACGTTTGCCCCAGTTGAAAGGCGCCTGCGAGAAATCGGCCAATTTACTCCTAAAGCCATTAATAATGGATGACAGCGTTTTGTAAGGGTTCCTGAAGTCGAGGAAGACGTTTTAGAACGTTCTGCAGAAGATCCAGAAACAAGCACCAGGAGGCTAGGTAGAGAAATAGGAGTATACAAAGATATTGTTCATGAAGTACTTCAAGAACAGTTGCTATATCCATACCATAAGATGCCAGTTCAAGATCTTTTACCTGATGATCCTGAAATGCGCCTGGTTTTTAGTCGGCTTGTAGGCAGAGAGAAGAGAATCCCAACTTTGCCAACAATATTTTGTTTACCGATGAAGCATGTTTCACAAGAAGAGGGATTACAAATTTTCATAATGAACATGTTCATGCGGATAAAATTCCACATGCTATCAAGGTAAAACATTTTCAATATGAGTTTAGAATTAATGTGTGGGCTGGAATAATTGGTTATCACATTGTTGGTCCTGTCATTATTCCACAAAGATTAACCCGGGAAATTTATTTACAATATCTACAAAATACGCTTTCAGATTTGCTAGAAGATTTACCTTTACAACTTCGGAGAGATATGTGGTTTATGCACGATGGAGCTCCACCACATTTTGCATTAAATGCTAGAAACTTTTTGAATCACCAGTACCCAAATAAATGAATTGGTAGAGGTAATGCCCCTGTAAATTGACCACCACGATCTCCGGACTTAAATCCATTGGATTATTTCTTATGGGGGCATCTTAAGACAGTGGTTTACAGGACAACTCCAGATAACGCAGAACAACTATGGCAACGTATTCAAGATGCAATAAATTTTCTTAAGGGCTATGAACAAATTCTACAAAGAGTGTGTTTTAATTTTCTTCGACGTATAAATCTTTGTATTCATGAAGATGGTGGCCATTTTGAGCAATTTTTATGATATTTCTATTTATTTCTGTTTATGATTTAGTTATTTTTTTCTTTTTTTGTAAAATCTAATACGTATTAGGTAAGTAATAAAATGCAAATTTCTCGAAAACCGTCAGAGTAATCGAGTCTTATCAAGAGTACCTTTTTTGTAGCAAATGAGTTGGTTCATCTGAATTTTGTACTCAAACCCCTTTTGTTCCATTGGCATAGAAATCTGAAACAAGCAATTAGTAAAAAAGCCCAGGTTCTACGCCCATGGACTGATATTAATCAGAACTGTGGCATGGGTTTTTTCGCTCCATAAAGCTATGCCAACGTACCAAATTTCGGCAAAATAGTAAGAGCAGTTTTTGAATTAATCCAGAAAAACGATTTAAAAATTGTCACTTTAGCGCCGTCTAGCGCCCAAACCTTTGTACTAAGGTAAATTTACTTAAATCGACTAATTTTGGTCTGAAGAATATGTGGTAGGTTTTTGTAAAGACCATTTACAGCCACCCTGTATATTCCCGTTGTTATTTACACAATTTATTCCTGGCAAAGGGTACCTTTCCAGACTGGCTAAAACTTTCAGAGAAATAATTCCGTTCTTTATTAAAGAAGATAACACGAAATCAATTGAGTATTATAGACTTGTCACAAGTTTGTTATCATTCTCTCAGGTTTTTGAAAGTGTTATGACTGGTATAGGTTTGAGTGTTTTTTTAATCAACATAATTTGATCACAGGGGCTCACCATGGGTTTCTCCATAATCACTTAACCAACACGGCTGTCTTTGACTTTGTGCAGTTGATTTACTCACTACTTTACTCTGGCTATAATATTCGACTTGACTAGGGCGTTTGATTGTATTGACAAACTGGTTCAAAAGCTGCATACAATGGGATTTTTGGGCTTTATAAACATGCTTTTAAACTCTTTCCTGAGCAACCGAAGGATCAGAGTTAGAGTAGGGCTAAAGAACTATCGTCCAGTCGCATTACTTTCGGTTATATCAAAAGTCATGGAGAAGGCTATCAACGAAAAATTATTAAAGTACCTGGAAAGCTTCAATATTATTAGTGACCACCAGTATGGATTCCGAAATGCTAGATCAACAGAAGACCTTTTCGCTTATGTTACTCACGTCTCACGCGCAATAGAACATCATGGGGAGTCCCGGGCGGTATAGCACTGGATATTTTCAAAGCCTTTGCCGAATATGGCATAAGGAGCTTCTAACTAAAGTGAGAGCATACGGAATGCCGGTTCAATTTTGTTCATGGCCGTCAAGCTTCCTTAAAGACCGTTCTCTGCGAGTAGCGATGGACGGTTTTCTTTCAGACACATTTAACATCAACGCCGGAGTCCCTCAAGGTTCTATATTGTCGCCCACCCTCTTTTTATTATACATTAAAGATCTTTTGAAAAAAAACTAAAAATCCTATATGTAGCTTCGCTGATGACAGCACATTTGCTTCAGCTTTTACTTTAGATGCTCGAACATAGGCTGCCAATGCACATCTCTATAGGCAGCAAGATGTCTCACATCTCAACAAAGACCTGGAAGAAATTCTGTCGTAGGGTGACAGTAGCCAAGTAGAATTTAACACTAAAAAACTCAGGCGGCAGTTTTTTCTAAAAGAGTTAATGTTGGTAATATGGTCATGGCGGGACACCCGATTACCTTGGATTTGAAATTTGGATAGTCATATGTCTTGGTGTAGTCACGTTGCGGCCATTGCTGGGGCAGTCTTGCAGAAGCTTGGAATACTTTTCCGAACTAAGAACCTCTATACACCCCAACAACTTCTGATGCTCTATTAAGCCCAAATTCGACCATCGTTGGGGCTCTGCTCCTAAACATACCATGAGATTCCTAAATTCCATTTAAAGAAGAGTCATTCGCTTAATCGGTGACCATGATCTGACAAACAACCTGGAAAGCTTTGAACATCCAAGGCAGGTTGGCGACTTCATTACAAGTGCTCAACTGAGGTTGCCCGCTTGATTCCACCCAGAGCGGTGCACAGTAGAAATACACGACGAGCCACTGCAGCCCACCCGTACGTGGTTCAACTTAGTGTCTCTCAAACGATACATTTTAAAAATTCTTTTATTTGGAGAACGTCATCACTCTGGAACGACCTTCCTGAGACCGTGTTCCCCGACAAGTATAATCTCCAAAGATTTAAGACCAACGTGAATCATTTCCTGCGCACAGTCACCGCTCGCAAAGCGCCATAAAAGATTAATCCTGCAGTGCTGTGCCTTATCATAAAAATCGGAGATAAAGCAACAAATCCACGGTGTACCCCAGGGTAGTGTTTTGTCTCCCTATTATGTCCACTATTTATTAATGATTGGTACGCAGACGACACCTCAATTGTGATTGCGGATCCGGATTTGGATTCTCTTGTCAGAAGAGCTACCCAGGTCTTGATTCGTTTTAGTACTTAGTGTGAAAGCAATAAGCTACTCAATGGGTCCAATTAACTCTTCTAGACCAATATTCCAAAGTAAGAAAATCTTAGTCTTGCCGGGAATATTGATTATGGAGGCAGCTTTGTTTGTCAAAAGATACAGCAGTTTATTTCCTACTGTGTCTATTCTTCTTCTTTAAATGCCGTCTTCGTTGCGAAGGTTGGCAATCATCAAGGCTATACGTATTCGTGATACAGCTGATCGGAATAGCTGATTTGTGGTGCAGTTGAACCAGTCTCGCAAATTTCGCAACCAAGAATGGCGTCGTCTCCCCACACTTTTCCGTCCCTGTATTTTTCCTTGCATTATGAGTCGTAGTAAGTTATATCTTTCTCCCCTCATCACAAGTCCCAAATATTGCAGTTTGCGTTTTTTTACTGTAATAATAATCTCTTTATCCTTTCTCATTCTTCTCATGACTTCCACATTCGTTACTCTATCGGTCCATTTTATCTTCAGTATTCTGCGGTATATCCATAGCTCGAATGCCTCCAGCCTTTTCATTTCCTTCCCCTTAAGGGTCCATGCCTCTGCTCCATAGAACAGTACCGATAACACATAGCATCTCACCATCCTGATCTTTAAATCCATACCGAGGTCGCTGCTGCAAAACACCCTTTTCATTTTCATAAATGTTGCTCTCGCCTGTCCTATTCTGCTTTTGATTTCTTCAGTGCACTCGTTGTCTTTACTTACGATGGTACCTAGATATTTATATCTCTCAACTCTTTCTATGGGCTGGTTATTTACTATGATTTGGGCGTTATTTTGTGTCGTTTTGGATACTATCATGAACTTGGTCTTTTTTACATTTAGCGACAGTCCGAATTCTTCGCTCGTGTTATTTACTTTGTCTAGTAGCACCTGTAAATCCTCCAGACTAGTAGCTATCAGAATAGTATCATCCGCATATCTTATATTGTTAATATGTACTCCGTTAATTATAACACCCCTTGATTCGTCTTCTAGTGCTCGTTTCATTATTTCTTCTGAGTAGAGGTTAAACAACATCGGCGATAACACGCATCCCTGCCTAACACCTCTTCGGATTTCTATTTCATCTGTGTTTTTTCCTTCTATTTTCACCACCGCTTTTTGATTGAAATAAAGATTCGTTATGATTTTGACGTTACGGGTGTCTAGATTTTTCCTTTTAAGGAGCTGGATGAGAAGTTCGTGGCGTACCTTATCGAACGCTTTGTTGTAATCAATGAAGCATATATAGAGGTCTTGGTTCATGTCCATACTTCGTTGCGCAAGAACGTTCAATGCAAAGAGTGCTTCTCTTGTAGCCAATCCATCTCGAAAGCCGAACTGAGTCTCACCTATATCTTGCTCTAAGATTTTGTACATTCTATTATGTATCAGTTTCAGAAATATTTTTAACGTGTGATTCATGAGACTAATAGTTCGGTAGTCTGTGCACTGCCTTGCATTATGTTTTTTTGGTATGACAACAAATGTTGATAACAGCCATTCTTTGGGTATGATACCTGTTCTGTATATTGTGTTGAACAGATTTGTAAGATGGTGAGTATTCTCGTCTTCTACCAACTTTAGTATTTCAGAAGGCAACTCGTCTGGGCCTGCAGCTTTTCCGTCTTTTATGGTCTTTATTGCATGGATTACCTCTCGTTCGGTGATCTCTGGTCCACTATCTTCGTGGTCTGTTTCTATTCTGTTTATATCTCTATCATCCTCAAAAAGTTCCTCTATGTAGTTTTTCCATGTTTTTAATTTCTCTTCGATGTCTGTGATAATTATTCTGCCCCCTTGGCCAGTTAGTATTGTAGGCTGTATTCTTCCGTAATCCTGCCAATTCCTTTACTTTTTTGTAGATATTAAAGTTGTCGTGTTTTCCTTGCAGGGTCTCTATTTCTTCGCACTTGCTTTTGTAGAACTCTTGCTTTGCATGTCTTATTTTTGACCGAATTTCCTTCTGTATTCTTTTGTATGTTATGTGTATTCTTTTGTATGTATATGTGTCTATACTTTATACCTATCACATGCACATACTAATAATAATATTATTATTGCCAATTTTCTCCTTGTTTTTGCAGCTGTATTTTCACAGATAATATTAAATCTGTAAACCCCTGGAAGAAATTCAAAAAAGCATTGCTGTGCTATCTGTTTGAAAAGTGTTGTTCCTCCATTAATAAGTATTTGAAGTAATTTTATCTTCCTTTTTTTCTGTGTGTAAACTGAACCTAATCTTAACTAATAAGAGGGTTTGTTTATTATAGCTGTGTTGATGCGCTGATAGGATTGTGGTTTCTATTTTTTTACAGATTTTTACACATTGTTTTAATGTACTTTTGGTTGACGATGTTAATCCTTTATTAGTCTTTTGATGGAATAAATAAATAAACGGGTTAGTGTTAAGTTATATCAAGCAGCGAACATAGTCTACGTACTCTTGATGGTTTCCAATCTTCGATAAAAGATACGACCCGAGGAAGAAGAATTTTATGATATAATAATGTATATGTGCAGCCTCTGTATACAAGTATAACAAATTTTATAGAACAACAATAATGAAATGCATTCGGTGACGTTAAATATCTATAAATTGACTTTGCTGTAAGAATATTAAAAAAGAAGTAAATGCGAATGTTTTAAATCCACTCACATGTTCTTATAACTGTTTTAACATTTTATACATAAAATTATTACTTTGTTATTATCCTACCCATTTGCCTTAGTTTAGTATTAACGGGAACGCGGCTTGTTTATTAACAACCGTTTTGTTTCAGTTTCGTGACTTACGTACATAAGCTTTAAGATATTTCTGCGTGTTTTTTTTTTGAAATAAATATCTATTTTAAAGTGTATCAGTTATTCAGTTTAATAATAAATATAGACTAAACTTGAGATCGATCCAGAGGGTTTATAATATGCATTGCTCAGTAAATATGGTAAGTTTTATTACTATGGCAATATTCATTTTATGATAATAAAAAATCGACAGATAAACTAACTATTTATTATACTTATATTGTATTTCTAAAGATCGAAAAATTCTTTATTGATAATTGCGTATTGCTTAGGGATCGACCGATATGATTTTTTGTGGCCGATACCGATATATGTATAGCCGATATCGGCCGATACCGATATATCGGCCATATGTTTTATTATGGATATGGCCGATACCGATATATCGGCCATATTTTCTATTATGGATATTTTGCTATATAAATTAGCTAAAATTAATTGATTTAAAAAAAAATCTAAAAAGAAAGTACAAATATACCGTTACCATTCAGAACGGTTTAACCAAAGATTCACAGCTTAAAAAAGCAGTAAAAGCACAGAACAAACTCGATGTTTGGAGAATTCCTTTCATCGAAACGATCGAATACAGTTCTGTGCGGTGAATCCCCCATTTGGCGACCCGATGACGCGCGACCTTTCAGTCGGGGAGTACCAGAGAGTAGGGGTGGGCAAAATAATCGATTAAACAATTGTAAAAATTTTAAAAATCGATTATTTCTCGATTAATCGATTATTTTTCCTCCTCTGTATGTTCACTATGTTTCGATTAATCGATTTAATCGAAATAATCGATTATTCTTAACAATCGACAATCGATCGTGAAAATTTTTAATCGCCCAGCCCTACCAGACAGTGAGAGAGGATCGAATATTTAGAAACATTGAATATTGTCCCGTTTTTCCAAAATCATGGATCGTTTTATTGTGCGAGTCATCATCTTTACAAGAGTCAGGTTCATCAGCTTCAAACAGTAGTGGTAATATAACGGCTGGTAAAAGTATTGACTGGAAGTATTTCATCAAAAACGAAGTTAATGCCACTACAAAAAAAGCAAATGCAACCTGTCAAATAAATGAAAGGTCAACGATCAATTATAGATTTATTGGCAAAAGCGAGGCGTATAGTAACTCATTATAGTCACTCCTCTTTGGCTTGTGATAGACTGAAGAATATTCAAAAGACTCTTAATATGGCGAGAAAGTCTTTGGTTCAGAATGTACCTACATGATGGAACTCAAGTTTTTTTATGTTGGAAAGTTTGGTAGAATAAATAAACGCTTTAAATATATTTATAATGGATGATTCAGCTTTAAAAGATAAGGGACTAGCATATCACCAGTGGGAACTAGCAAAAAACCCATTAAACTTATTAAACCCCTTTGAAGAGATTACCAAGATTTTAAGTAAGAACAGTGCATCTATATCAGAAGTTGAAGGAAGTTATCAGATGCTAAAGGAGCTGATTTTTCTGGAGTGCAGACTACTAAAAATTAGCTTAAAAATTCTTTAAATTAAAGATGCAAAGACTACTTCACTAACAGAAACCTTCTTTTTGCCACTTTATTAGACCCAAGGTTCAAAACAGGTTTTTTTCGACGATGCTTTATCGCAAAGAGCCTATACAGATTTAAAAAATTAAGTCTTAAAAACTAATGGACGAGATCCTAATACAACAGAGTTGGTAGAGAGTAAGGGCATATCCGATGTGAGTGACGACGATGATGAAAGAAGTAAACCAATGTTCCTGACTCAATTCCTCATAATTTGTTTTGGAAGACCTTTGAGGAATTTACCAGTATGCCGGCAAGTAAATCGAAATTAGATAGAACCAATGATTTAATAATTAATAAAATTGAAGGTGAACTTAAAATATACATTGATGTGGCCAGAATATCAAAAAATGAAGATCCCTTGAGTTGGTGGGCAAATAAAAAAGACATTTTCTCACTGTTAGACAGTATGTCCACGGATGGGGTTTACAAATGGACTAAAAATTGAAAGATACGAAAAAAAGTCACTCTTAATAAACGTTTTTGCTTGTCTAGAAAATACGATTCATTATAAGAAACTTCAATTTTTTTATACAGGGTGGGTAAAAGCTGCAAAAATGTTATTTTCAGTATCAACAAAATTAAAGAAAACTTCTCTCCTTCAGAGGTCATAATCTTTTATTATCCTACTTAAATATGTTTCACTTATCTAAATTACAAAACTTAATCTTAACTTTACTTCTCATTCTATATAATTAACCATCTAATACACCAAGTCTCCAGCCTTTCTGTTGTACTCATTTATTTGAGACAACTTATTTCGATGTTAAACTCGATGTTGGGTAAGTCCTTCTTTATCTTATTCTTTTTCATTCTCAAATTTATATTATCCTTTCAGTATCCCCTGAAGATGAGTACTTATGTACTCGAAATATGTCGGGAGCTTAATAAACTTTTTTTTCCACTACTAACCTATAACATCGCCATTATTGACCGATTATTAACGCTAGAAATCGTTTTTCTCTACCTTATAAGTCATTATTGACCATGGTCAATAATAAGCCATTGAAATCCATTATTGACCGATCTTTGACCTTAACCGAGTTTTGTTTGAACGCAGGTAACTTGATTTTTTAATTCTTCAACATCAATTCATTGTGGTTAGGCAACCAGATAATTATCAATACATATTAGATTACTTGATATTGTAAAATATCGATACAATCAACATTTTTTCTGCTTCCGTCCTTAATTCGGGAGGTGTACACATAATAATATCACTAACATTTTGTTCGTTAATTTTTAAAAAAACGCAAAACTCGTGAAATCTGATGACACAAATGAACACAAATTGACATTGACAAAGCCACCTGACAAAACAACAAAATATTTTGCCAATTCCAAAGCACAGGTAACTTGATTAAAAGACATACTTATACCTACCAATAATTTTTTATAATTATTAATACTATAAAGATAAATCTCATATAAAAGTTTGTAGTAGTGGAAAAAATAATATATTAACCACGTTTTAGACAGCTTATTATAGCCCTCGCGTCTTAAATCCCTCGTCGCTCCGCTCCTCGTGATTTAAACTCGCCGCTCGGGCAATAATGATGGCTGTCTAAACCTTGGTTAATAATATACTATTATGTTGTTCGGGTAACGTGCTATTTTTTCGTGATAGGATTGAAGTTCGATATAATTTGAATACTTGTGGATTTTTCTTGATAAAAAAACGATTTATTTATAATAATTAATAATTTACCAAAACAACATTATAATATTAAAAAAACGATTTCAATGGAACTAATTCGTGTCTTTCTGTTTTTCGCGTCGTGTCGTGACAGATATTGACATTTTTTCTACCCTCGATTGTTCTTGTTATTTTCTTGACTTCTGTCATCCCCATTGCTACTTGGATCCAAACTTCTTCTAGTGGCGTGTATACTTGGTTGCCTAATTATTTCTGTATTTACTGAACAATGTTAACAATTAAACTGTGGAGGAAGACTGCATCGTTTTATTTTATATTACATTGGCTCCACTGAAAGTATGGACTATTTTTTCGACTTAATGAATCTTTTAAAAGTCAGAATTAGCCCTGAAATTCGGGCCATTCCAGAGGACTTCCTTTTAAACGTTGTAGAGGAGTTCAGGGATCGACTGGCGCTCTGCTTAGCAGAAAATGGTCATTTTAAACAATCCACTGAAAAGGTTTCACTTGTTTCTTATTCCGATGTTAAGTTGTTCAATTTTCTAGGCTATTAATTTTGTTATTATAAAGTTTGTTACAGTTTTAAATAAATAAAAACTTGAAATACAAAAGATTCAGAGTTTTCCCAGTAGAATCCAAATATGCAATCATATGCAGGGTGTTCCATTTAAAGATTAAGTTGGTCTCCATGGCAACCAAACCAGAAATAACAGAAAAAATTCATGCAGGTAGAAATATGGAGAATAATTTACTGAACAACTGTCATAAAGGTCACTTTTTCGTATACGAGGTAATTCAAAAGTTACAGGCATTATGCGCGACTTTTTTGCCACTCTGTACAGTTATATATAGTATAGTTATATTACAAATAGTTTTCCGATCTTAATTGTATCAAAATTACCTTTACTTTTTTTTTTTTTTTAATTGTTTTTATTTATTGAATTCCCATAATATATTTTACATAAGCTTATTTCTCTAATCAGTGCTTGGTAGCCCTGGCCTCGAGAACACTTTATACTAAATTAACAATGTTGGATACATTTTCAACTAAATCCTAAATGTAATTTGACATGCTTAATGAATTGATAATATTTTTTATGATTTTTGATATTTTCGGGTATTTTATTATAAGTTTTTGATGCTTGTACAATCGGGTTATTTAATCCTATTTTTGTTTTAGTTGTTTTACAATAGATATTATTTTGGGATCTGGTTTCGTGACTATGTACATTATTGGACATTAAAATATTTATATTACATCTTTGTTTGTTATTTATGACTTTATACATTAATTTTGCTTGCTCTAATCTAAGAACTACTTCTAGTTTTAATATTTTTAACTCTCTATATAGTATTTCAGTACTGGTTAGCCAATTGTAAATAAAAATAATTTTTAGTACTTTATTTTGGAGTATTTGCGCAGACTTAAAAGTAGTTTCCCCACATGTTCCCCATATCGGTATATGATATCTAAAATTATTAAACTAATTATAATTTGTTTGTCATTGTCAACATTCAATATGTCAAGTTCTGGGAATTAAAGCCTTTAAGTCTATAGCTTGATTTATAAACTCGAAAAGTTGGTGAGGTTGAAGTTATGATCAAGTTTGTGAGGTTAAATATTCCGAACTCCGAGCATAAAAATTGGTTATCTCGAACTACCCGGGAAGTTTACGAACTTTACATGAGCTTTACATAAACATGAACGAGCGTATAAATGGAACTGAGTGTTCCCTTTAGTTTAGATTGAACTCCTATTTCCAACACCAACTGAACCTCAACCTCGCCAACTTTTCGAGTTTATAAATCCAGCTTTAAGTTTTAAGTCTCTAAATCATTGCAATAGGTACTGTTTCGGAAATCGTTAATCTGAAAGATGTCAATACTCTGGAATTATTTCCGAGGTCGTGTTATCTCAAGCCATAAATATTATAGATAGTAGTAGATATTAAGTAATTTTTTTTTTAATTAAATACGGTAACCATCTATTCTGGGTGACATATAGTGCAATATTACTGAATGTTTTAAATTAGCCTTGAATTATTACCATATAATAAGTACAGCTAGAAGTAAAGTATGTGCACCTACTTAGACTGACATGTTTTACAACAATACTTAGTGACGCAATTTGTATTGTTAGGAAAATTCGCAAACAATTACAGCACCTTATTAAAAATTCAGTTCTTGCCTTCTTGGACAAATTTTGTAAGGCCAAATATCTTGGCAATTACAGCACTTTTTATGTTTGCGAACATTATTATATTTACGATATACAGACGATATAAGACCGTTCTAAAACTGGTATTTAGTTGACGACAATGCAATGATGCACACCGACAACGTTTCATTTGTTATAAAAGCATTTGAAATTATCAGGATGTATTTTATTTCATTTTCAAATGTAGTTACTTGGGCCATAGTTTAAAGAATATAATATAAGTTGCGTCACTCTCCGTCGGGCCTTTGATGTAATTATGACACAAGCGTGCCGCCGCTACCGCTACCTGTATTTCCGGCGAGTAATTTTTATTTGAGCTTATTAGTGGTAGAATGTGGCGTCCTTGGAATTGTGCTGATAGGGGGGCATCTTCAAGTGTCATTTTTAAAAGAAAGCATTTATCTACCGATGCCAAACTAATAATTAAAAATGTGTATCAATCTTTGTTGAGTAGAAATTTTCATTCGATGGATGCTTTAGCAGAGACGTCTACTTTGACAAAAACTCCTTTATCTTCGGTAAGAGACATAGTACTTAAACCTCTGTTAATCCTAGAAAAAATCGGAGTGATTTTGGCACATTTAGAAGCATTGACGAAAATGACATGGATTTATTAAGAATAAAGATTTACCAAATGTATGAGGCACAAACTGTACCCACTTTGATTTCCCTCAAAGAGCGGCTGATTAAAGACGAAACTAATATTTCTTGTAGCCTTTCAAGTCTTAGGAAAATATTGCATAAAATGGGTTTTAAATACCGAAGCATTAATAAAAGACAAGCATTAATGGAATCTCAACGTTTACGGGAATGGAGACTTAAATATTTAACAGCTGTTAAACAATTTAGAGAAAAAAAATCGTCCAATTATTTACCTTGACGAAACATGGTTCGATACCCATGACACTCCAAGAAAAGGTTGGGATGATTCTTCCAAAAATTGTCAAACCAAGGCACCATCAAATAAAGGCAAAAGAATCACAATATTACATGCTGGTTCAGAGAACGGGTTTGTTCCAAATTGTCTGTTGCTTTCAGCTAAAAACATAGCAGATTCTTCTTCAGATTACCATCAAGATACCGACGCACAACTTTTTGAAGATTGGTTTAAACATAAACTCCTTAAAAATATACCTGAAAATAGCGTCATTGTAATGGACAATGCTAGTTATCATAGTCGGCAAGCAAAAATCATTCCCAATTCTAATAATACAAAAGCAGAAATTCAAAATTTTATGATTGAAAATGATTTATATTTTGAAGAAATTTACAAAAAACGAGAACTGCTAGAAGTATTAAAAGCTTTTAAAATAAATAAGGAATACGAGTGTGACAAACTTGCAGCAGAAAATGGACATACAGTGTTGCGTCTTCCTCCATACTATTGTATATTCAATCCTATTGAGCTAATATGGCACCAATTAAAATCCAATATTAGGAGAAATAATATTTCTCCTACATTAAATGCATCTGTAGTAGAATTAATTAAAAACGAAGTAAGAAAAATTTCTGCAGATAGCTGGAAAAACTATGTACAGCATGTACTTAAGGTGGAAAATTCTTACAATTATTGTATGATTACAAATGTTCAACCCTTAATTATAAGTTTAGGCTTAGATCAGGGGCGTGCGGTCCATGGAAGCGATGGAAGCACTGCTTCCCCTACCGCTTTCATAAGACATAAGACAAAACAAATTTTATATTAATCTATACCTATCCATACAATTAAAATACCCAAGTATTTATTTCTATCTAATTTCCAAACCAAATCCGGCCCTGTATGCATCCCTGACCAACGCAATATTAAATGTATCGAAGAATCGAAGTGATCTCAATACGTGTATACTACACTCTATACGCGTATACGAGTAATAATTAATATGGTCTGCCGTGCCAAGTAAAGGGTAAATCGTTAGACTTCGGTATTTCCTTCGCCGCGATGCGACGCCGGAACGAAGGCGCCAAAATATTTAGTTTCCACGTGTTTGTACTCGGCAGTTACGATTGTTTGTCGCGATTTTTCGCCAGGAATACGCGCTAAAGTCTGTGCGTTTTAAGAAGTCCGCTAAGCCATAAAACCTCTTGAGCATTATGTCGGTGGCTCTCAAACAATAAATTATATTGAAGGTAATTTTGGATGTTGATGAATTACATTTTCTAAATAAAATAATTTAAAGTAAATAAAAAATTAGTTTAGGTAAAGAAAAATAATAATTTTTTAGCTTTTGTAGTATTCAGAAAAATTAGACAAATTAGTTGAGTCATCCTGCCAAGACGTTTTTGTTGAAGTTCCGTTTGCAAATACCCATGTTTCGTCAAGAAAAACAACTTGTCTTGACAATTCCGATTTTTTGTTGTTTAAATAATCTCTTAAAAATTGCCATCTTTTCGAAACAACATTGGACAGCTCGCAAAGCAGTTTTCTGTTGTTCGTTTTTTTATATTTGAAACCCATATGTTTTAAGATGATGGACCAACTGTTAGTTCCAATATCGCAAAGTTTTTTCTGCTTTATCTTTTCAAGAATAGCTTTGAGGGTAACATATTCCTTGGCTTTATACATATCATAAACAATATTCCCAATAGAGAGTTTTATCCCTTGGGATAAATCCAAGGTTTTTGAATGGAGTCGAACCCTTTTATATGGTCTGTCCAAATCCTCTTCACTCTTTTTTCGAAGTCTTCTTAAGGTCTTCTCTGAAATGCCGCAAGCATCAAACGTTCGTTTTTGCACTGCCAAAACAGACTCTAACGGGCCCGAGTTATCTTTTTCTAAAGTAAAATAACGTTCCACTTGTAATACCAAACGGCGTTCACCTGGAGATAAATGCCTTCTAGGCGATGTGCCACCTTGCTGAACATTTTCCATAACTTTGCTTAATAACTAATTTTAATTCACACACAATGAGAAACAAACTAAAAGTGAAAAGCACAACTACTTATTAAAAATAAAGTAGAACATACCATCCCGCACTTCAGCAAATTTTAATTATTTCTTGGAAAATAGTAATTATTATGAAGATTTAATTATAATAATCCCAAAATAATGCCATTATCGGAAAAGTATATACCTGACAAAATCTTTAACATATTTAACCATCCCGCACTTGAGCAAATTTTAATTGGTTCTTAGAAAATAGCGATTATTATATAGAATTAACTATAATAATAGCAAAATAATTTAATTATCTATTTAATTATTATTTATGCTCAACGCGTAATTCTAAGATAATTTTGTTTTGAAACCTCTGATTTCGCCCAGTAATAGAATACAGTAAACCAGTGGGATGTTCGGTGTGATCAAGTATAGCGAAGGTGCGAAGATATTGTAACTTAACCGACTTACTGTTTTAAAAGCGATAACATCCCTTGGTGATTTAATCCGATATCGGACTTCTTAAAACGCACAGACTTTACACGGTAGAGGATCTGTGACTTTGTTTATCTTACTTCTTGATTTATTTTGTCATGGAGCAACCAATTGCCGGCCCATCGAGTTCGGGAAATGTAAAGTGTATCTGTTCTGTATGCAAGTTATTGGAAAAAGGATTTTCAAAGCTTTTCTTTGATGAAAAAAGGAATATTATTGCAACAGGTAGGCCTACACCAGATTTTAATTTAAAGACAGAAGTGAAGGCGGCTAAAAAATCCGTTTAAAATTAAATCAAACTGTGAATTCAAAGTAAAAATGTATACATAGTTTTCTGTATTAGTTTCTGTTATGAAATTTTGTTAACTTGTTTTTAACGACTCTTAGGCAGGGTTGGGTCACTAAAGAATTGGTTTTCGACGGGCAAATTACGTAAAAATTAATAAAAAAAAACATAGGTACCTAGCCATTTAGAAAATAGAAGAAATATTAAAAAATCATAGGTACATAATCACACATTTTCGACAGTACCTACATGACAGTATTCTACCTGTATTTAAACGTCGGAAAATTGCCAATATTTGGGCGTGGTCCTCAAAAAATTTTTCGCCTCCGGCGGGCCTACCGGCGGTGCTTCCCCTTCTTCATAACTCACCGCACGCCCCTGGCTTAGATGAAGATAGTGATAGTGATACAGAGTTAAATTTTGAATAAATTGTCTATAGTTTTTAAGAATTTAATTAATTTTTATTGTACTTGTTAACCTAATAGTTATAGTTTGAAATTATATTATTTTCAATTATCATTAATTGTTATCATTATTTTACATTTATTATAGGTACCTAAAACTAAAAATGCCTGTCTATTTATTTTAAATTATAAAAATAAATCATGTGGTGTAGGTACATTTTCAAGCCGACCCTGATCCCATTTATTTAGCTTTGAAGAGGTTGAGGCGTATACAATAGGATTTAACCAGGTAGATTATTTATGGCAGTAAGAGTCAACGGTATAATTCTGCAAATATTATACTCAGTCCTAATCCAAGCGCATTACCGGGGTCTTAAAAACGTAATTTAGTTCAGCTTGATTAATATTTGTATACCTGAGGTCTTCCAAAAGTATGATATGATTTTAGAAATAGAAAATATTATTTAATTCGTATATAGTTTTAGTATATAAACAATATACAATATTGAAATAATAGTCTTATGGCACATTTGAAATTTGATAACTAGGTAGGTATAAATTTAGGTATATAAAAAGCGCATTGCATATTTAATTAGTTTTAATATTAAAAATACAGTTCACAAATACAAAATCATATACGTACAAACTTACAAATTTTTTAAAATACTTACTTTAATATTACCTTTATTTAATTTTATTGTTTTAATCTCCCTGTTTATAAATTTAAATGTAAAATAAATACGAACTCTAAAATATAAATTTAAAAAATAATCTAAAGGAAATTTTGTACAAGGGTGAATATAAACAATTTTAGAAAATTTTCTTTTTAGCAAATTGCCAACGGATTCGCCACAAGCTAAATTATTAAATTTGTTTACAAAAATACTTTCTAATTATATGTTCAATAGTACTCCTGGAAGGCATTGAAAGGCATTAAAAATGTCTTCCATGGTGACCTCTGTTTCCAGTCTTCTTTTACATTTGTGATTGGATATTGTTGTTTGCAGTGTTTTAACTACTGTCTCTTTTAATACAACTTTCCTGAGCGTTCTTTCTAAAAGCTTTACTGACGTTTGAACACCTGCATCTTAAAATTAATCAGTTATTTATTTATCTGCCTATATATGTACGTGTCTAGAAACTGTCAAGCATTGGAGAATAAGGACAATTTTTTTAAATTCGACGCAGTCTGTTTGAGCACAAGCCTCGTTCGTTTGTATGGTAGACGCCTCATTCAACGCTAGGTCACCTAAAATTTGAAAAAACGAACGAACTGCTTTAGTTTTAGACCTATAAGTTATTGTAAAGTAGAATACCTATTTCTAAGAAGTATAATACTATATATACAGGGTGTTACAAATTCGATGCATTAGCATTGCTATCTCGGTAGCTATGTGAGATAGAGAGTTGGTTAAATTAAGGCAAAGTTGAGCATTCTAAAACTGAATAATTTGATAAAAAAAATTTCCAAATTCCAATTACTTCCGGAGATATCCGAGAAAAACCGAAAAGATCCATTTTGGTTTTTATTTTTTTAAGTCTCTATTACTAATTATTTTGAGAAACTAAGAACACTTACTTAAGGCACATTGTTATGATCATTCAATTTTTTAAATACAACGTTTCGTTTTTAAGACACCCGCATCAACTTTTTATTTTTTTAAATACGGACCTGCACTTTTTATTGCATTTTTGAGTAATTTTCGACCTCCCAAAACTAATGGTATATCACACACGTCACCAAGTTGCATGCTGTAGGAGTTATTTAAAGTTCTTTAAAAATTGAAGAGTGGGCCTTGACTTTAAAACATATGAAAGTGTACCTTACCTTTGACAACATACAACACTTTACTACTTTACTTTACTTCGACATCTTTTGCTGTTATAAAAATGTACTTTTCTAACGAAGAAAAACGTGATATGCTGAATGTTTACTACTTATGTCACTTGAACACAAAAACTGCAGCGGAAATTTATCTTCACCAATATCCCGAACGCCGGCAACCTTACCCATCAGTGTTTTCAAGATTGGATAGGAGGTTAAGAGAAGATGGTACATTTAAAAAAAAACGAAATCAATATGGAAGTAAAGTTAGTGAAGAAGACAGAGAATTGGTTTTGAATCAGGTAGGTTATTTTAGAACTGTTTAATAGAATACGATATCTATTCTAATTATTGTAAAAATTGTTTTAGGTAAATAATAATAACTGCGTGTCTACGCGGCAAATTGAAGTAAATCTCAATAAACCCAACATACACCATGTAAAAGCATGAAGAATATTAAGAAGTAATGGATACAAACCTTTTAAACTTCACGTATCACAACAATTGCTTCCAGGTGATGCGGAAAGAAGATTAAATTACTGCACGTGATTAAGGGGACAAATCAATACAAACGGCGATTTTTTGAAAGATATTTTATGGTCCGATGAATGTAAATTCACAAATTGTGGCATTTTCAATCGAAAGAATGAGCATGTTTGGAGCATTAAAAATCCCAGGGAGAATAGAGAAATAAGAAAGCAAGTCCGATTTAGTATTAATGTGTGGGCTGGGATTTATGATGATAAAATTATTGGTCCATTCATGTTTGAAGAAAATTTGAATGGTGATAGATATTTAGAATTCCTAAATACTCTGTTCCAGGAATATTTAAGTGATATTCCACTAAACAGGCTACGCCGAATCTGGTTCCAGCAGGACGGCGCGCCCCCCACAATACAAGGGCTGTAAGGAATTTCTTAAATCAAGAATTTTTCCAAAGATGGATTGGACATGGTGGTTTCATTGCCTGGCCAGCGAGATCGCCCGACCTATCACCACTAGATTTCTATTTGTGGGGCGCGCTAAAAAACGTAATTTACAAAACGGAAATAAATAGCCTAGAAGAACTAAAAGTTCGAGTTAGAAACACTTTTCGCATCATACCAAGGCGTTCTGTTCAAAGGGCAATAAATAAAATACCAAAAAAAATCGACAAGTGTATTCACGTCAACGGTAATCTTTTTGAGCATCTAGAAAACTAGATAGTTAATTTGTTAAAATTTAATATGTATATTTAGGTACAAAAGGTTTTTCTTAGTTTTTATAATTTTATTTGATACCTACATTAAGGTTAAGTTGTTAAGGATGTACGTTTTTATTAATATCCGTTGTCAAAGTTAAGGTACACGTTCTTATATTTTAAAATCAAGGCCCAACACTTCAATTTTTAAAGAACTTGAAATAACTCCTTCAGCATGCAACTCAGTGACGTGTGTGATATATCATTAGTTTTGGAAGGTCGAAAGCTACTAAAAAATGCAATAAAAGGTTCAGGTCCGTATTTAAAAAAATAAAGTTGATGTGGGTATCTTAAAAACGAAACGTCGTATCTGAAAAATTAAATTACTTTCTTGAAGATGATAAGTATGTGCCTTGAGAAAGTGTTCTAAGTTTTTTAAAATAATCAGTAATAGGGACGCAAAAAAATAAAATCCAAAATCGATTTTTTCGGTTTTTCTCGGATATCTCCGGAAGTAATTGAAATTTTCAATTTTTCTTTTTATCAAATTATTCAGCTTTAGAATGCTCAACTTTGCCTCAATTTAACCAACTCTCTATCTCACATAGCTATCGAAATAGCAATGCTAATGCATCGAATTTGTAACACCCTGTATATAGAAATAAGAAAAAATAATATAAAATTTACCTTTGCTGTCTGAGTTAGTCGGTAATATTAGAAGTGGAACTGCATAACTGTGAATTCGACTTCTCGAAGAATTTGCAAAACTGTCCTCAAGGAAACGCAAAGAACAAATTCAAATGCGGCTGTAACGTTGATCTGGTGTAATGTTAGAGTATTTATGGGACCCTGTAAATCCTACTGCACTTTACCATGTATGACACCTGCAAAAATTAAACCTTTTTATAGCACATCATTCGATTTTTAAAATGCCTCGATTAAGCTACAGTGTAGCGAAACTCGTCGGGAATATTCAATGTGGAAATTAGACAGAGTTTGTCTTTATTACAGTGATTTAAAATGAATTTTCATCAAGTACAAGCCAGCACCATCCGCAGTTTAAAATGTTTCCATGTAATTCTGGATATTTTTTTATTTACTTAGAAGAGAATCATCTAATATGTACCCACCTACATACATCCATGCATTCGTTACATTATTATTAATTTGTTTTATGATTTAAATAATTATTTAATGAGTTATACCATACACCGCTACTTAACAACGCTATAAAAATAACAGCAAAAAAAGGATCAATGTCACACTCGCCTTGGAACCACGCGCAAAATAGGAAATAATTCAATCAAAATCTCTAGGAAGAAGCGTGTAAATGTATTTCGGTGTATATGGATGAAATTTATTTATTTTTAAGTTATTACTAGCAGTAGACTTTTTGACGTCAACTGGAATAGTTTTTGACAATTTTCTTAAAGAAATTTTCGGGTCTTCGATAACACCTTGCATTACATTGAGTTGCTTTTCTTCTGTTGTGGACCATTTGTTGTGTTATTTCTTAAATACATTTTCGACGGAACCAGTAGCTTTAAATTTATTCATTACGTTTGCTATAGTGGTGCTACATACCATTTTGTCCGGCTTCCCTAATAGGTTTATAGTGATCTCCGACGATAAGGACAATTTCTATTTTCTCCTGCAGCGTTAACTTTACAACCATGATGAAACTAACGAAAAACTCTTGTTAATAAGTCGAAAAATAGTAAATGATTTTTGACTAACCTGTCAATATTCGGGTATAATACCACTAGTGCATCAAAATTACCGATAATTCTGATTGAAAGCGTGTTGTATTGTAACTGAATGAGTTTATTTTCATTTTTGATTAAATCCGAAAGAGCCCGACTTCGAAGAAGGAGGGCTTTTTCGAGATTTAATCAAAAATGAAAATAACCGAATGCAGTTACAATACTACAACACGCTTGAAAGCAGAATTATCTGGTTATTTTTGATGCACGAGTGGTATTCGGTGGAATATTTCCCGAAAAATTGTATTTCATATTAAAAAAAAACATTATTGTACAATAAATTACGTAATAAGTAACAAATTTATTAAAAATATACTTAAAATTAGGAATAAAATGTGTTTCCGCTAAAAATACAATTAGAATAATTTACAATGTGATTTTGTAAAACTTGATTATGATTGATAGCTACCTACTGGGGGATTATCGCTTCTACTGTGGAATTATCGCTTCTACTGTGGAATTATCGCTGTAATTCTTGCGAAAGACCACACTTCTTATGAGATTTTTTATATATGAGGGAAATATTCGTTAGTATAGTATTGCACATAGTTGTTGCAAAATTGTTGCAGGTAACTGTTAAAGAAATAAAATAAAAAAATATTTTCCAAAGGCTTTTTGATGGTACCCTGTAAATTAAAATATTTCAACGAAAAATTGTATCTGATCACGTTTTGTAGTCCATAGTAAAGTGTTCTTATAACGATTTGCTCTAAAATAAAAAATGAGGGTACTTTCCCCTTAACGTAATTCTGTGTTTCTACATTCTTTTGCCGCCCTGTACATGATATCTTAAGTTTTGATATGTCAGTATTATTTGCGCATCAAGCCGAACTTTTTATAAAGAATAACTTTTTTTCGTAAAATCAACAATAAATAAAATTCCCATATGTCTAGAACTTTTCTGGACACGCTGTATATTGATATGAACTTAAATCATCAATCATCTTAAAATCATTCACAGATTAATCCCCTTCAACATTCAACTGTGAAATACCCTGTATAAAGAAGGTGGAAGTGAGTATGAGCCATCAGCATCTACTGAACCTGATTCTAAGGTTTTATTAAGAAACTCTTCATATCACCGGTCTACCAAGACGATTTCCCATTGAATGTTGATGGTGAAAATAACAACGCCCCAGAAACAATGAAAGCAATAGTGGCCTAAGCCATAAATTTCGAAAAAATATGGGGCCAAAAATATTATTTAAAAAACAATAAAAAAATATCACAAAATCTAAGCTTAGTTTTTCCAAAGAATAATTTCCTAAAGCTATTCGCTATTTGTTTTTCGGCATATTTTATGCTTGCTTAACTTTGGGCCCTAATATCTCAAAACTAGATTTTTAGAGTTAGACCACTCTGGCTTTCATAGGCTCAATTAATTATTCACACTGATGTTTGTAAAGATATTTAGATTAAATCTATCCATAGTACCCTAAATCTATCTTTAAGATACATTCTGTTTGGGCGATTCGAAATTCGTCACAACGGTCAGGTAGACCTGACCTTTGAGTACGATATTCGTCACATAGCATTTAATGGACCTGTTTTGACACTACGAAATTCGTCACAATGGTAATTATTCTTATAACAATAACAATATGATTAGGGCACAGAATACAAAATTCTGTGATTAGGGTTTGTTCAATATGATTAGGAATATAAATAAAACAAACAAGTCGTTAGATAATTATTTCAATTAATTTATTTACAAAAATTTTTAAAAAATTACAACTATGTAAGTACATACATTATTTACATACTAAGTTACATTTATGGACTGTGCCCACATACATTTGAAACTACTTCTACAAAATATAGTGTAGTTATTTTTTGGCATTTCAAATATGTTAATAATTTTTGCAAAAAATCTTGTTGCCGCCTAGTGGCTGAGTTTTTAGACTTGCAAGAAGTAGCAACACTATTACATTTTATATACACTTTTATTTGAAACTTTACCAAAACATCCATAAAATAAAAAATTGTTGGTAAACTATAATAAAAAGAATTATTTAAAGCAGAAGAGGCAACAGCCCAAATGTGGGGTGGAAAAGTGGCTTCGTCGGAAATATAATGATCTACTAAATAATCAGCAAAAGCTGTTAATCTATCATCATTTGGTTTTATTTCGAGTAACTCAAAAAGAAAAAAGTCACTTACCAGATTTGAATCTAAACATACCAACCCAAAACAATAACGAAGCCACTTTCCAATTTCACAATTTTTATCTTTATATTGACAACTTAAACCTAATTTTTGTATTTTACGCCACCAAGATTGAGTGAGATGAAACCGGCAGCCAATAATTGTAATTTTATCCCATACTTTACGAACTGCATTGTGGGTGGCAATTTCAAAATCAAGAACTACCTTTTTAGGAATAAAATATAAGTTGTTAACAGAGCATAGAAACTTAATTTTTTCTAAACACAGTCTATAAGTTTCTTCCGTTTTGTCTTTTAGTAAACTAAACACTAGAGGTATGTAATGTTCGTTTAAGTAGCCATGTATAGTGAATAGTTGTGTAAAAAATTTCGTGCAATATTGGAATGTTCCATCCATGTAAATAAATTGCGACTTACATAAAAATTGTAAATTTGTCTTGCAACCCAAAGTTATGATACCTTTTTCTAAATCATTTTCTAACACAAAGTTTTCCTCTCTTGAAGTTTTATAAAAATGTTTTGTCAGATAGCTGTGAACCTCATGGGCAGAGCGAGGCAAAGTAGGCAATGTTTTGCGACGAGCATTGTACATATTTTCTTTGATAGACTTTAAGGCTCGGCATTTCATGGTTTCAGAAAAATTACTGGAAGTTAACTCCTTGTGCACAATTTTTGTTGGTCTTTCTGTAAGATCCTTTTCGGCTTTTCTTTTGCAGGCAACACTAAGTATTTGTCTTGCAATATTTTCTTCAGGCCCGTGGTTATGTTCGTTTCTTACGGTTGTGACAGAAAAGCCGCCAGGTTCTCCCATGCACAGTGTACACATATACATTACACTTCGGTCGTTTAATGCACCTCCAAACAGTTTCATTTGTTGAGGTGCATCGATGTTTAGAAAACTTATAATTTTCATGCACAATTTGCGTTTTTCCGCGTTCACTTTTAATTTCTTTCACAAGAGACATGTTGAATACACAAAATATTGTCGGTAAAAAAAAGATAAAATATTATAATAATAATATGAATATATGAAAAAGATTTAAACAAGTTATTACGATTAAATTCTACGATATAGACTACACATTAATACCAGATTAAAATTAACTTTAAGCTTTAAATACAGTACAATGTGTGTACACAGGAAATTTTTCAATAATCAATTTTGGCAACTTAATTCTACTTTACTCTAAATTTAGTTCTGTGTCACTATCACTATCTTCATCTAAACTTATTATTAAGGGTTGAACATTACTCATACACATTTAAGAATGTCCCACCTTAATTACATGTTGTAGACAGTTGCAGAAATGTTAGTTACTATGTTTTCTATTAATTCTACTACACATGTATTAAATGTGGAGGAAGTATTATTCCTTCTTACTTGTTGCCATATTAGTTCGATTAGATTAAATAAAAAATAGAAGGGGGGGGGGGGAAGACGTATATATATTTTCTGTTGCAAGTTTATCCCACAGGTATTCTTTATTAATTTTAAAAGCTAATGTTCAAACCAATCTTCAACAAGTTATGCGCCAGTATCTTGGTGGTAATCTAGAGAAGAATCTGCTATAATTTTAGTTGCACAAAATCACTCTGTTCGAGAGATCATTCAGTTATCAAATCTCCTTAATCTACAACAAAGTTCCCGTTAGTTTAAAATCTGCCCCAACTAAGTAATTTAAAAATGCAATTCGTCCTCTTATCAGACAAATATGTTTCGATACGCAATAAACAGTCCCCATATAAGTTGCTGCCCCTCAGTGCCCTCCACCTTGCCAGCCTAGTTAACTTATAGTTATATATATTATTTCAATTAGGTAAATCACGTACTATTGCACATTAATTGTACATTTGTTAATTTATATCTTATAGATCCAGTCAGTTTATTGTTCCCTTAGTGATTACTACTTACGTCATAGTTTAGAATATAAGGTTAAGTGAGGAAGCTTTGCTTCAACTTTGCCTTTTGTAATTTTTTTTCTTTAATTGCAATAGAGACATAATAAATAAATAAATAAATAAATAAGAGTAACAGTTAGAGGTACCACCGCTTAGATGGCATAACTGTAAATACGACGGCAAATTATTTAAAAGTTTCTACTATATTCTTTTAGTAAAATACGGGTTTTTCTACGGTAATTTTTAAGGCGTTTCTATATTTTTTGATATTTGGTAAATATAGTGTTATAAAAATTCGAATAGTTTATTGTTAAACCGGTTTGCTATAATTACACCCTTCTAAATTCTATTAAAAATGTTAGTTCAGGTTAGAAATATAATAATTTTTACTAATTTTCCGTTTTATAACCATTTTTTATTAATAAATAAAAAATTATAAAAGCCACAAAAGGGTTATTGAAATTCACAATACAGTTTCTTACTTTTAACAAAAAGAATTAGTGATTCAATCTAACCAAAACGCATTTGTAAAATGTAATATACCTTAGTAGTGGAATAATTATACTATGTTGTATAAAAAGGCTTACCATATTTTTTGATAAATTAATTTGGTTTACACATTTATTTTGGTAAAAACTGATAAACAGATTTATAGTTAAATAGGGGTTTTATAGATAAATCAATTTTAAAATTAAAACGTCTCTGCATGTTTCGAAGGTAGTAACCTTCATCTTCAGGAGACAAAAGTAGTGCTGCAGTTATTATTAGCAGTAGAGAGAAAACTGTTGGTGGAAAGTGACGCTGATGGAGCCTTTCTTAAAAAATATTTTGACAAGATATTAAAAATTGAATGCAATCAGCATACTAAAATTGTAAATGAAAAAGAAATGTTATATTTAATTCAAAATTTCTGTGAAGACTCTGTCAATTTGTGGTCGAATTTAAAAAGGGAAGATATTCGTCATTTGAAAATCATAAGTTAAGATGTATAAAAAGGATCTTTTGGACATTCTAGGTCATGTTTAAAAGTTTTTATTTTATTTTGTAGAAGAAAAGAGAAATATTTTGTTAGCGTTTTATGAGAAATTATAATGTTGTTGTTGAAATTTCATTTGTAAAATTAATTATTGGAGACCTAAGGTCCCGTCAACTTGTGTTATGTTCGTCCCATTACGTAGGGAATATAATAGAATTAGATTTAAAATAAAATTAGTAAAAAACACAGATCTTATATTTTATATGCCCTCAAAGACTAAATAGGGAGACGGATACAGTTAAAATGATTTTATACATGATGATTTGATAATATCAATTATACTTGTAAAAATAAAAGGGTAATTTAAGTAAGTGATATAAATATTGATATGTCTTCAAAATCTAAAGATAGTAATGAGTATTTAAACTTGTTGAGTGAATATAATTGTATATGATTTATAAATAAAAACAGGAGAGAAATAAAATAACATAAAAGACTTACGGTAAGAATATTAATAAAGAACCTTTATTCATATGTAAAACTTATGTTAATATAATTAAAAATATAAATTAAAAGAAAATATGGCAAAAACAGATTGGACAAATTACTATTCCTATTCTGAAACAAATGACTTATCCAATAATTTAATAAAAGAAATTCAAAATAATCTACAGAAATGTACAACTCAAATTAAAATAAAAAGAAAAATAATGGATTACTAGTGGCTTACTAAATTCTATTAAGACAAAAAACGAACTCTATAAAAAATTACAAAAAAATAATAATGATCGATTTTTATTATATAAATATAAAATTTATAAAAACAAATTAACTAAACTAAAGGGCATATAAAATATAAGATCTGTGTTTTTTACTAATTTTATTTTAAATCTAATTCTATTATTTTTCCCTACGTAATGGGACGAACATAACACAAGTTGACGGGACCTTAGGTCTCCAATAATTAATTTTACAAATGAAATTTCAACAACAACATTATAATTTCTCATAAAACGCTAACAAAATATTTCTCTTTTCTTCTACAAAATAAAATAAAAACTTTTATAACATGACCTAGAATGTCCAAAAGATCCTTTTTATATATCTTAACTTATGACTTTCAAATGACGAATATCTTCCCTTTTTAAATTCGACCACAAATTGACAGAGTCTTCACGGAAATTTTGAATTAAATATAACTTATCTTTTTCATTTACAATTTCAGTATGCTGATTGCATTCAATTTTTAATATCTTGTCAAAATATTTTTTAAAAAAAGCTCCATCAGCGTCACTTTTCACCAACAGTTTTCTCTCTACTGCTAATAATAACTGCAGCACTACTTTTGTCTCCTGAAGATGAAGGTTACTACTTTCGAAACATGTAGAGACGTTTTAATTTTAAAATTGAGCCTTTGATAGCTCACTATTAAATTAGTGGAGAAAGACTTTTTGACTTTCTTTCCCCTTTTCCCAATATTTCAACTCCACTTCGAGAATGGACTATTTCTTTAAATATATAATTAGGTATTTATGCCTACTTAAAATGGTATAGCAAATAGGGATGCAGGTAATTGTAGTCGGGCTCTTCCCGAGAAGTAAATTTGGGTCATTTTATGGCCAGAGGGATAATTGAAGGGTGCCATATGCAAAAAGTTGTAAGTGCCACTTTCTGGCAAATGCGGTTTTTAAGCTAAATGGGTAGTATGTGCCATACTTTACTTGCACCATAAAAATTATATCGATGGCACTTTTTTAACGTGGTCAAATTAGGAACTAAACATCAAAACGTAGTAAGTGCCTAATGTCAGTTGCTTAGTTTGACATAACCTTATTAACCATTCTTGATTTTTGCGTCGGGGTTTGTGGTATTTCGGCCTCACAATAAGTAATATTTTCCACTAAAATGGACGTTCCTGAAGTTATACGTGCCAAAAAACGTAACGTAAGGTAACTGGCGATGTAAGAAAAGAAGTAAAAAGCAATAAAAATTCCGGTAGTCCATTCCATTCTTTGAAAAATAAGCGACTAATACCTGGAAGAGCTTTTTGTAAAGAGGTAAGTGAAAGCTATTTGAAAAAAGTATTTTTAAAGAATCTTATAACTTTTCACCCAACAAACGTCAGAAAATAACGTTTGAATATTCGTTTTAGATTAACTGCAGCTGTCAATATGCTTGTAAAGTGCTAACTGTTGCTGCAAGGAAAAATATGTTTCAACAATTTTGGAATTTGTCAGATTACAATGAACAACAGAACTTTTTACGTTCCCTTATTCGACCAAGTTTAATCAAACGTAGAAGACACGGAAATTACGATGATCCAAATGAGAGCAGACGGCAACACTCATTTAAATATTTTCTACCACTTCCAGGACAATCTGAAGCTCAGGTTTGTAAAAACACCTTGTGTTCAACTTTCGGGATAACACAAAGAAGATCAGAAATTCTTAGTCAAAGAATACTGACCTCCGGTATATATGCTCAAGATAAACGAGGTGGCAAACGCCCTGCCAGAAATCAAGCAGTTTGGAAACAAAAAATTGTTGATTTCATTGCCTCAATACCTAGCAGAGAAAGCCATTATGGCCGAGAACAAATTCAAAACCGCAGATACCTCTCAGAAGATTTGAACGTACGTAAGTTATATACTAGCTTTCTTGAAAAACATCACCTTGACACCACAAAGCCCCCAGTGTCTCGACAATGGTTTAATGAAATTTTCAATAAGGAATTTAGTTTAGGTTTCGGAGCACCGAGAGTAGACACCTGCCCTACTTGCGACCAATACAAAATATCTATTGCTGCTGACAAGAATCCAGTTGAAAAAAATGAATTCCAACTAAAGCGGGATTTGCATCATCGAAAAGCGGAGGTCGCTCAAAAAATGATGTCCCAAAATATATTAGATAGCAAGAGTCCCAGTCTGATGTGTGTGTGCTGTCTTATGACTTACAAAAGCAGATGTATCTTCCTGCACTGACTCATACTCAGATGTATTACAGCAGACAGTTTACTTGCATATCTGGGAATTCATTTTGAAGATGAAGGCAAAGGTTTTATGTGCATGTGGGATGAAACGGGGGAAACGTGGATGTAATGAGATCGGCAGTTGTCTGTATGATTTCATTACAACACAGTTAAATACTACTAAGACAAAATTATTATATATATTATATTATCCAAAATAAAAATCAGGGCATTTTGGCCCTTTATATCACTCTCATAGCTAAAGGGTATTTTGATGAAATAGTGCACAAGTTCCCACAAAGTGGCCACACATTTTTGTCATGTGACCGGGACTTCGGCTGCATAGAAAAAGCCACAGGCTGTTATGCTAAAAATCTCCAAGGAAAGTTTAGGGTATATTGAAGTTGAAACCTCGTACACAGATTATGCGCCATGGTGCAAAGTTAGTGTATTTAAACCAAGCGTAACACCACAATTTTTTGAAAGTTTGAACGTTGAACTGGTTGAGCAGCAACCCCGCAATTGGAATAAGGATAAAATTAAGGAAATTAAAAGTATGATTCCCTTTATTTCGCCTCCAAATCAAATTTTTTATAAAAATCTTGTTCAGGTATTATAAGGTGAACAGGTTGTATAATTAATGACATTAGTTGGTCTGATTAATGAATAATAATGTATTTTTGGTAATAAAAGATTTAAAAAATATAAAAAATGGTTATATTTTAGAATAAGCCTTTATATGATTTCCGGTAACCAGTTACCACATGTGCAACTTTTATAACACATACTACGTTTTGAAAATTAACGATGAATAATAATATTAATGGCTTTCTTTCCATTACAAGATACATTTAAATACATGCATATATCTAATATGATATCAGATTTAGCCCAAAACATTTAGCATTTGTAATTAAAAGAAACTTATGCAATATAATGTGTCTAGTATAAAATTCCTTAATTTGCACATACCACCTTTTGCATATGCATGGCACCCTTCAATTAGAGTTTTGTGGCAGTCAGTAGATCAACGGTATAATGTAAACTTTATTATACTTTAATTCGTGCTTTGCCCCAATAACATAGCTGTTTGTGTTCTTCAACTTTTCCGACTCTGAGTTAACATATGACGGTCATTTCTTCCTTTCACAGATGCTAGAATTATAGAATTTTTTATTATTAATAAATAGAAAATCTGTCTTGAACAACAGGTGTTTGATATGATAATATAAATCATTATTGTCCATTAATAAGAATCCCCGCCTACAAAAAAGCGACAGTGAAAATTGGAAAGTATGTAGGGTAACTGTACTATTATTATTGCAATAATACATTTTTCTTTCGTATATCACGTGCTGTAAATTACATCGAGGTTTGGCATGTTTATAAGTTGCACGACTGATATTTCACCGCACAGGAAAATGTGCAATTAATATTCTACTCTATAACCAGTAACCACCATTGATTGGGACACATGACCATAGAAGACATTTTCTTTCTGGATTTTAATTGCCTTTAATGAGAATAAATTTCAACACAAGAAAATTGTCGGTGATTTTACTTGCTTCGATAATTACACACAATTTTTTTAGTTTACTTCCGAGTTTCCGATATACTAATAAATTCGCCACCATATACCTACAAGGTGTTCCAACTGTGTGATTAAAAATCAGTACCTACACACAATATGAAAGCCTTGGGTCCCCGTACAGGGTATCTCAGTATACAGGGTGTATCGATATTAAGGTGACATACGTACAAGGCGTAATATATGTTGGGGTTTTTTTTTATTACGAACAGTTTAAGTTTCTTTAAAAATTTTGATGTATGCTGCCCTTCGGTTGAGTTAAGAAAGTCGCAACTTTTTTGGGCCTTAGTATATTGACGTTTTGAATGAATATATTGAACTTTGAATGCATCGGGCGAATCATGCATGCCTGTAGCCAGGTTCTTTACAATCATTGTAAAGCATATTTCCTACACAGTGCATGGAAAAATGCAGTCGTTCTCCCGCACTTCAAGCTTCAAAAATGTTTCTGACTTAAGACCAATCAGTCTGCTGCCCACCATATCCAAAATATCCAAAACGACTAAAAACAAACAGATTTTAAATTATCCAAATGACAATAATCTATCGCCAAAAAATCAATCGGGTTTTCGTAATGGGACAGATTACTGCTACCAGATACGAAACTTATGCTCCAGACAGTGACCCAGTTTAAATAATTGATAGCCACCCTACTCTGAGACCGCTCTAGGACAAAACGGCACTAAGTCGTGACAATATTAACTATAACATCGCTCTATAGTGTAAGACGACAAAATATAGTGTTATATTTTTCCATGACATTTTTTTACACCCTCTGTGCGAAATCAACACAGCAATGAGTCAAACAGATTAGAGAAGTACATAGAGTACCTACACAACAAAAAAATCTTCATCACATAATTTCTTATGTAGCAAACATTATTTTAAACAATCCTGGATTTTAATAACTATCTAATGATAGCCAGAGAACAATAATACTAGGTATCTATACATAAATAAGTGAGTGATTATTAATTATTTTGCTCAAGGTCGGCTGTGACCCAGTATACATAGTGTAGCAGTAGCGCGTAGATTAAATCATAGGGCGAATTTGCAAGAAAGCAGCGTCGTCACGTTGAAAACCTAAAATAATGTTTTTTGACGGTATGTAATATAAAATCCTGAGCTATCTTACTTTGAAAGCCTACTTTATATGGCCGCCTTCTACTTCTAGACACCTTCTGATGTTTCTTCTTACCCTCAGAGACACATTAACCAATACGTTTGGAGAATTATTAATTTCGGCAATTTTTTCTGAAATCCTTCGTTTAAGATCATTTATATCCTCAATTGGTGTTCGATAAATGGAGTTTTTTATAAAAGGCCACAAGAAGAAATCGCAGGGTGTTAAATCGCAGGAACGAGGTGGCCATATTTGTTGCGTATTTCGGCTTATAACTCTGTTTTCAAAAAATTCACTTAAAAAATTTAAATTTTCTCTGGTTACATGAGGTGTAGCGCCATCTTGTTGGAAGTAACCTTCCCGCAATTCATCATCGTGAAGCTCATTAATAAATGTTGTCAGAATTTCGATCCGATATCTCTCAGCTGTAATTGTGCCATCAAAGTAAATTGGGCCTACTATTCTTCTAGAACTAATTGCTGCCCACACACCAACTTTTTGAGGATGAAGAGGTCTTTCTACAAAAACATGCGGATTTTGCGTATTCCACATTCGCATATTTTGTGAATTAACATGACATTAACACATTAACGGCCTGATAAATAAAAATAAGCCTCATCGGTAAAAAATGTTTTTTCAAAAGCACCACTATTTTCTTCTTGAAAATTGTTTAAAAACCATTCACAAAAATTAAGTCTTTGGGGAACGTCATTGGGAAGGAGTTCATGAATAGCCGTAACACGATAAGGGTATAGATGCAGATCCTTTTTTAAAAGTGTTTGACATGTACTGTAGCATAAATCCGTTTGCTGAATTTGTTGAGATAAATGCCTAATAGAAGTTGAAGGATTATTTTCCATAATTTGTCGCGCTTCTTCAATAACCTCATTCGATCGTTTCGTTGGTCTTCCAGCCCCTTTTTTATGTTGAACAGAACCAGTCTGACGAAATTTATCAATTAGGTATTGTGACCCAGTACGAAAATTATGAAAGGTCACCGCAACATCAGGAAACTCGGTTCGAAATTCATCAAAGCAGTCATGCATAGAGTAATTCCACACACCGCCTATTTTGTTTCCATTTCTAAAAAAACTTTCAACAATAAAAATTTTTTGTGCTTCACTAAACATTTTTACTGTAGAACTTTCAATCCGGCAACAAAGCTTCACCAAAACTTGATACGCTGAAAAATAAAAAAAAAAATAAAAAATTAAATCATATCCTGCAAATAGCACTTTATAATAGTCAAAAGACGACTCCCTGGAGAAATATTAGTTAAAGCAATCAATAGTAACCTACCTTCAAATAACTGCAAAAATTACAAAATTTCTCCAATTTTTAAACTTTACAAATACACAAATTCAAATAAGACGTAAATGTCATAAAACAATCATGTCATCTTATCTACGCAGTACGGCCATGATGCTTTTAAAATGCATGGCCTCCCTTGAGCAAAATAATTAAAAATCACTCGTTATAGAAATATAAACACCTTAAAAAATATTAAAGTGACATCGCTATATTACTCTGTTGCTTAATGCGAGAAAGCAATAAAATGTAAATTTGCAATGACAGGACTCATTAAGCAGAGTGGACAACTTAAGATAAATTGATAAAAAAAATTACTTACTTCAGGTATATTTTTAGAATAAAAAGTATAATAATAATTATACTGGATTATAATTATAGAGATCAGATATTGATATTGATATATAGATAATTGAGATATTAATTATTCTAATATGAAGTAGATAAAAACTTACATAGAAATAAAAATAATATGAAAATAGATAAATTGGAATAAATATAATTATTTATTAAAAAAACACTTTTTTCTCTAACTCTTGAGATAAAGTGGTGGGGGGTAAGGCAAACATTTATTTGAAAAATATTCAATATCTCGGGAATGGAATAATTTGACATTTACCTTTAATGTGATGTTTTAAGCCGTTTTTTTTCCCAAAGCCTATGTGATTTAGGGCATAATTTTATTGTCAGGGCGAACAAAAAGCCTATATTATCTGGTTTATCACTTTTTCATTGATATCTACGGTTAGAAAAAAGATAGAAACTTCCGGTTTTTACCGTTTGCTTTGGACTTTAGTCCTCTTCAAATCGGCGTGATAATATATCTATCATTGCATTTGGGTTTGTTGAAAAAAATCATAAAATTAAAAAAAATTTAGATAATACCTAATACCTGCCATCTAGCGACTATAGTGAACGAAATGAAAACATGTCTTGCAATGTAGCTGATAGGGCATAAAAAACTCTTTCAAATGCCGCTAAGCATAGTATTTTCCGATAAGGCATTCCCGTGATATTGAATATTTTTCAGATAAATGTTTGCCTTACCCCCACCACTTTATCTGAAGAGTTAGAGAAAAAAGTGTGAAAAAAAAATTGCAGATAAAAGACGAGAACTTTGTTTGCGCATACTTTTAGTATACTTTATTTGGGCAAATTGTAAAGAAACCCCCTTTTTTCAATTTGCCTTTAGTGTTACGCCCCCTAGCGGCCATTTAGCGAACTCGATAATTGTTTCCAGCAATTTCTCTTGGCCGTATTTACTAGCAATATTTTTTTCCGAGAGCTGTACGATTAACGGTTCCTGAGATACAGCCGCTTACCTCGCTTAGTTGGCCACCCTGTACAATACAACAACTTAATTTTTAAATTGTAGTCATCATGTTCGATGACCTATCGTCGTTGGGGTCCAGAGAAATAATAAGGGTTTTTTTCAATCCACTGTCTTTATTCCCTCTTGCAAGAGGTTTCCAACGTCTTTCATTTTAAAAGTGGTGTTACGCCTTGCTACAAACTCTTTTACTTGCGCCCACACCAATTCTATGGGGTTTAATTCACAGTGATATGGCGGAAGACGACGAAGTACCGTTATATTTCGTTTTGAAGCGATCTCGTCGACAACAAATTTCGTACAAAGAGGTTTATTTAACTTTACAATCCCCAGTTGCTCCTTTTTCAGCATATCTTTATGAAATGGCTTCTTATTTACAGTAAGCCAATGAATGATGTCATTCTTTTTTTTCAAGAAAACGTTGGTATTTCTTTGGATTTTCTTGAGTGGTAGCTGGCATTATCCATGACTATAACAGACCCAGGAGGAATAAGATCTAGCATTTGCTGGAAGTATTCTTCAAATACATGAGCGTTCATGTCTTTATGATAGTCTCCAGTCCATTTTGATTTAAATGCTAGTAAGCCGCCATTGACAAATTCATTTTTGCTACCAATGTGAGTAATTATTATTCTTTTACCTTTTCCCGAGGGTGCTTTTATTCCAGTGGACCATCCTTCTATGTAAGCTTGCATCGCGCTTTTTATATGTTTATCCTGCCATATTTTACCAACGGTAAATCCTTTATTTAACCAAATTTCGTCCATATATGTAATAGATATTCCTATTTTCCCGTCGAAACTGTCTAACTGCCCTCAAATATCGTCGTCGCCAGCAGATGATTTCGTCTTTCTCTATTAAAAGTGATTTTCTGTTTTGAATTATTTCATAACAAAAATTCATTTCCTTCAATGTTTTCCATAGTTTCTTCTTACCCATGGGTGAAATAAAATCATCCTTTTTCATTCCAGACATTATATTGTCCAAGGTAGGTATTTATTTTTTTTAAGTAAAGCGAGTGTATGATTCTTCTGATGGCAGTCTTTTCGTCCTCATTTATTACAGTTTCTTTTCTTCCTATACTTCTCTTTGGTGACCTAATGGGGCCGCGTTTATCCTCGTGCAAGTCGGTATATTGTTGACTGTCCGACTCCAGTCATATTCGAACCCATTTTAACTATATTTGCAACTCCGAATGTTATATGAAATAATAATTGGACTACACCTATGGAATACGGCGAAGACCACTAATTTTTATAATTCAACATTTATCTATTACTCCCTCGCATTAAGCAATAGACTATAAGCATATAAATAGCCGGTGCAAAGAACTAATAGCTTCTCTAATAAGCTATTTTCAGGAAAAGCCTCTAATTTTAAATATGAAAATTATGGTTTCATATCTAAGAAACTTCTCAACAAATAATATACAGTATGTCCGCGGATGCGGTTAACAAAAGGACTAATGGACCAAAAATTAAAAGATACGAAAAAAAGTCATTCTTGATAAAAAAAATTTTCCTGTTGAAAAAATAGAAATTACGATGAAAATGCAAAAACATTAAATCAAACAAGAGCAAACAGTCATTTTTTGGACTTTTAACGAAAAATGATAAATAAAAAAACTTCCTCCAAATTTAGTCCTAACCCTAATTCCGAAGTTACTGAAGGAAATTGAAATTTATGAAATAAAAAAAAAATTAAATATTTTTGCAAGTCCGCATTTTACTACTTTCTTATTAGGACTTTTATACCAGTACATTATTACCTGTTGTTGTAATTGTTAGTGTCAGTGTCAAAATAAATATTCTCGAAAATGCTGACCGTAGAACAAAGAGTCCTTATAGTGCAATGCTATGGAAATGGTCAGTGCTCTTATCGCTACGTAGTGGAGAAATTCCAACGCAAATTTTCTGGCTCCTTTCCTTTCTCATCGACAAGCAAATTTTTTTATCAATAATGACTTTTTCGTATTTGGAGTCAATTCATTTCGTTCTTGTTTGCAAATTTGTCACCCATGTCGCTCACGAGCAATAAATAAATTGCCTAAACAAACATGCTGTAAAACTAACAGATAAAATAAATGGACAGTAGATCAACAACTTATCTATAAAATATTTACGATCTTTTTCGTTTCCTAAAAACTGCACTCTTTCACCCTAACAATAAAAACAATAATTAAAAACATTCAAATTCAGAGTATATTAATCTATTTTATTTTAAAATCTAAGAACAGTCTCCTACTGTCACTGGCTGTGTGTCCTTTTGGCCAAATACCATTTTAAAAAAATTAACTAGGTACAGCTTAAAAGATCATTCAGAAATATGCACCATCTACTCACTCAGAGGAAATGGATACATATTATGTTATGATGATATAACCACCATTACAATATTTCATGTTTAAATATAGAAATAATTAAGTATTAATACTTGAAGATCCTGAGACCCTGACAGTTTTAAAATTCTGATAATGCTTTCTTTCAACTAATTATTTGTTGGAATTACCCGTCTTGAGGACGTTACCACAAGTATAGCTGATGTCACTAAAATGGATAAAGTATGAACCATCTATGGTACTCGCAGATAATAAACCACAATGGCTAGCTTGGAAATGAACGTAATGTATTGCATACTAATAAAGATTCCTAATTTTTAATTAAAGTCATTGTTTATAGCAAGGTTACCGGCTGTGTACGTGATCAAGTAATTAATATATTATTGTTTACCATATTTTTGTGCTCAATGATATTAATATTAATATATATTTGTTCTACTTGGTATTTTTTCCCAATATGTTTAAGATGGCACAGAAATAAAAGCTTACATGATGTTTATCTAGTGATGGCTCTATCCTTGCATCTTAGGATTTCTTTTATATAAAAATGCTTGTGAGCATAATATCTCTATAGCAATATTATGGTTGGTATGGATTGACACAGTTTTCTTAATGTTTCTGATAATATCTTGAGAGAAGTTCAAACGTTGTTACAAATTACACAGGTCTGAGAAGTAAAACTTGTCTGAAATATAATCCGTCACCTACAGTTCTCTTACAAACAGCATGTCCAGTTTTGGCTAATTAGCGTATTTTTTTTTTAAATTATGTTAGCTTTATAAGTTCATAAAAGATTCCAAATATCCCCAAATAAATTTTATATTCGGTAACAAATACTTTCAAAAATTAATGTGAGAAAATAATAGCTTTTAAAATTAGCTATTTTTACATTTTAGAGCTGTACTAGCTAAAACTAGAGTAATCCGGTTAAAACTGCAAGACTTTGACTATTACTCACTATCTTCTTCCACTGTACATCTTTTGTGTTAGAGCGTGTCTGTGGCCACTGCCCCCCTCTCTATGGTGACCAGATTTCCAGGATTTATTCCGGGGACAAATTTCACCATTTTGTTAAAACTGGGTGTTTTTTGAGCCTTTCAGTCAAAATTCCTGATTAAGTTAAGGATAATAAATAAAAGTTTGAAATTAATATAGTAAACTTTTATTAATGATATGATATACTAGAACTAAAACTGTGGAATGTATTTTTCACAAGAATGTATTCGTTTTAAAATATTTTCATTTTTTGCCAAATGATCTTTAAAATCCTTACAGGACATGCCTAAATCGTTTTGACCTGTAGCTCAGCTTTCACGGTTTCGACTTTTATCCTTGACTTTTCATCTGTCCAGATAAGATTCATTTTTAAAAAAAATCTTTTTATTTCATACTGTATTGTAAAACACACCTTTACATATTTGAATTTAGTCCAGAAAATAAGGTTTTACAGCAATAAGTCCGGTAAAATTTTTTTACCGGACTAGTCCTGTAAAATTTCTTTACCGGACTGAAATTTGTAAGTTTTAGTTTAATCAATGTCAAACACACAATGTTTCCACCAGTAAATATAAGCACTTTTCAAATATACGATGCAGAATAAAACTTCATTATAATTTCAAAACATAATTATAATTTTCAACAGAACAGTATGAAGTAAAATATTGTACGTCATTCGTCCGGCAAATCCTTTACAGTATTCGTTTCAAAATTCCAGACTCGGCTCCTTCGTCGCCTCGTCTCAAAACATTTCACTCATACTGTAAAAGTTGATTTACCGGACTTATAACGTAAATATCTATTACAGACGCGTTTGTTCCAGGAAGACACATTATAAATTCAGCTATATTTTTTAAATTGCTATATGGGATGGAGTTCTTTTTAAAATGTTTAAAGACGTTCCACCATATCACCATCAGAAAAACTTTCATTTTCTTCTAGCTTATTTGAAAGATAATCTCGCAAATAGGTAACCTCGTCGAACAGATATCCAAATATTTTTGTTATCATTCCCTCGACGTCTATCGGAACACAATTTATTGCTGTATGCGCACTATTGTGGACAATTATGTGCCACACAGCGTAAGCCTAAAATTAACTTTCCCAAATTTAATTTCAATTTCGTAAACACATTTTTACCCGCTTATCTTTTAAGTCCAACAAAATTGCTATTGGTGTTGTCTACTGATAACGCAACAGCTTTATTTTTTAGTTTAAATTTTTCAATCACTTTAAGATTTCTGTTGAAATAGTAAGCGACGGTTCTCTCGATACATCAATAAAATCTAGAAGTTTTGTTTTCACTTCTTTTTCAGCAGGATTAAAGAATCTTACAATTACTGGTAGTAATTTGATGTCACCGTGATTGGACGTATCGCTTGACAAAGATACAAAATTAACAAGGGTTAAGGCATTAACCAACTCTGAATGGACCCAAGGGGCAAAAACATTTGTTACAATTGCTTCACACTTCGTTCTCGAATATGTGAATTTTTTGTTGTAAAACTTGTACAATCCATGGATCCAAAGCTTTGGTTATGGAAAACCGTATGATAGTAGTACCTTCTTGGATTGCCAAATTAAAGTCTACACCTTTTTAAAATAGTTAAATATTTAGTGAGGGATTATGAAATTCCGGGGACGTTTAGCAACTTTTGATCAGAGGACGGTCCCCAGAAATCGGGGACGTCTGGTCACCCTACCCCTCCCCCTTCTTACTGCTGCTAAGTGTACTGTTGTTGTCAGTTTGTCGCTTCACTCTGTGCTGATCACATGTTGTTTGTGGTTTTATGAAGTGGTGTTGTTTTTTAAACAGTTTTTGGTTGATTCATGAATAATGGCTTACAGAGGATGTCGTGATTCACCAGATTGTTTCTGCTATATTTATGGTAACTATACACTTAAAAGGCAACAAAGAAACATTTCCAATCTTGTTAGAAAAGTGTACTTCGAATATTTTGGCATTAAGTTAGGTGATCAAGATAAGCCTTGGGCTCCGCATAAAGTTTGTTCCTTCTGTGTCGAAGAACTAAGACAGTGGTTTCAGGGTAAGAAACAGTCCTTTCGTTTTGGAATACCAATGGTTTGGTGAGAGCATAAAAATCATGGCGACGACTGCTATTTTTGTTCTTGCAACGTGCAAGGTTTCAATTTAAAAAATAAAAAGGAGATTTCTTATCCTGACATTCCGTCTGCCATTCGGCCTATTCCTCGTGGACCCGAAGTACCAATACCAAGTCCTCCACCGTGTGATAGTGATGATGACGGTGATTGCTACAACCCTGAGACAAGGGAACCGACTTTTTTCGCTTAATCGGAACTGAATTATTTAGTTAGAGACTTAGCGCTTCCAAAGGACTCTTAGGAACTTATAGGACCTAGATTAAAAGAAAAGAAAATTGTAATTGTAAGGTAATATTTTTACAAACCTTAACCTCATTCCAAACTCATAAACAAAACAACTTAAAATCACCCTAAGAATAAATCCTAAAAAGTAATTCAATAAAACATGCATTTTTACTTTTATTATAAGTTAATTTTGTAATGAAACAATTACATTCAATTGCTAAAAAACTATATTTACCTTATATACAGGGTGTAATTTAATTGAGTGCCGATACTTAAGGGTGATAATCTATGAATGATTCTAAGATAAAAAGTTCATATGGACATATGTCCTAAACCTCTTCATTTTTGAGCTACAGGGTGTTAACATTTTAAGAAAAATATAACCTTTTTATATAAATCACTCTTAGATATTTTTATGAAATTTTGTACATACCTTTTAATCAATAAGGAGCATTTTTTGACCTAACAGATTTATAAAATTTTTTACCAGTGACGTCCGTACGGGGTTTGAACTGAATATTTTTGAAATAAAATTTTTTATTTTTTTTTGTTTTTATTTTTTACGCGAAAACGGTGCGTCGTACAAAAGTAAGTCCATAAACGAAATTTGCTTTAAAATAAATGAGAATTTCAAAAGTAAGTTTCGTTTTTAGAAAAAGCAGTGGCGTATCCATTTTTTCTTTAAAAATATTCAGTTCAAACCCCGTACGGACGTCACTGGTAAAAATTTTTATAAATCTGTTAGGTCAAAAAATGCTCCTTATTGATTAAAAGGTATGTACAAAATTTCATAAAAATATCTAAGAGTGATTTATATAAAAAGGTTATATTTTTCTTAAAATGTTAACACCCTGTAGCTCAAAAATGAAGAGGTTTAGGACATATGTCCATATGAACTTTTTATCTTAGAATCATTCATAGATTATCACCCTTAAGTATCGGCACTCAATTAAATTACACCCTGTATATATAAACAGTGTATACTGGTGCTCTGGTTTTCAAACTAGTTACTAAACACTGAGTGCACTGTTGCCAAAAGTTATTTGTAACAGCATTTGAAACCGGACATCGGCGGCAAATTTAAATAGGGTGCGTTCTTTTGCCCCGTGAGTGCTTTTGGCCCCACCTCCCCTACTACCAAATTAATAATACCTACCTACATAATTCAAATAATATCAATTAGTTTTAATTTTTTTAGTACACCTAAGACAAAATGTAATTGACGCGGGTTGCAGGGCGGCCGCCTCCATTAAGAATTCTTTGTCGCTTTGCCGCCGGCCGCCTTCATATTTTTGAAAACTCCTCGAATTTTTTTTTTACGTCTAAATTTCTTTTCTGTGAAACGGCGGGCGGCTTCCGCCGCCGTACAAATTTCACCGCCCTTGTGCGGGGGGGGGGGGGAAGAGCACTCCCAGCACACCACTCAGAAACGGCCCTGCCTAATGGGGTTAATATTGCTAAGCAAGGCAACAGAACATACTTCTTGAAAACTATAAAACAAATATAAAACCTAATCTACTTGTTATAAATAATTTAATAAAAATTGTAATTTAAATATTGTTTACCCCTGTATTTCGGTAGCAGTCGGGAATAGGACCCATTAATTGAATCATAGATATATCTCCGGGGTGAAGATTATTCATATTAAAGAGGAAAGAAAAATCCAAAATTCTTCAAAAATATTTAACCGAACCGAAACCGAAACGCGTAGAGCAAAATATTAAATATTTGTAAAGAATTTTGGATTTTTCTTTCCTCTTTAATAGGACCCATGTTTATAGGAACTTTTATGTTTATTTTGGGTCCCCGAATACGTAGGTACCAAAAATATTGACATTTGCTCCTGAATCACCCTGTATACACTTATATACACGTACTCATATGGAATTTATGTGAGCTTTAGAGATATTTAAGACTTACGCACTAAATGAGCATCCAGTTTACTTGGGAAGAAGATAATAATAATATTAAACAAAATAGAATGATAGTGATATGTGCGTATACAGGGTCGTTGGTAATGTATGGAAACGGTCGATTATTTCTTAAAGTAAAACAGCTAGCAAAAAATATTTAAGACAAAAGTTTTATGGTTTTGTAAAGCCTATTAAAGTTAAAGAAAGATAAGTACAGGATGAGTCAGAAAGCCGTAGAGGAATAAAGTTACCTTTTTTTAATAGAACAGTTTATATCTTAGAATATTTTTGGATTTTACATAAAATTACAATTATTTTTTATTAAGTGCATTATAAGTCTAAACCTAATAGCTTCCAAGATATCGACATTTGAAAAATGACATTTTTGAATTTTGACAGCTTCTAGCTATCTTAACGGTACGCTATAAAGCAAAATGGCTTACATGTCCCTATCTTACTTTTTTACTATCTTCCCGAAAATACCAACTTCCGGTTAAACCGGAAGTACTATCCCGCTAAACATGGAACATTCTTGAAATATTTCATGTTCGCAGAAGTATCACAAAAATGAAACATATCATTTATGTATGTCAGAAATGTTCCAGAATCGTTTTCTTTTTGATTTTGATCTGTAATTTTAATGGTATAGTTATGGCGTTCTTTCGTGTTTTTGTCACGGCAAAAATATGTTTCCGCAACATCAAGTACTTTAAATTAGTACCAAAAATGTTGTAGGAAAAGCGTTTATTTATTTTGTGCGTATAGTGTATTGTAAATAGAACCGAAAATTTAATTGTATCTACTGCTACTCTACCGTGGTTGTTTTGACATTTTCCTCTGACGGAAGAACTCCATAACCAGTAAATTAAATAAATAATTTCGGGAGGCCACTAGCCTTAAACATATTTTTAGGGGACATAAAATCAAAATAACTGACCAAATGCTATCCAAATTAACCAGAATCCTGTTAAAACTGCCACGAAATGAAAATATAGTAGTAAACCACCACGGTCCACGGCAGTGGGTCAATAGACACACCCACCAATGTAGTGATGCTGAGTCGGAGTTAAATTTTTGAGTTCTGTGGTCAGAGTGCTTTTTATCCTTATTTTGATTTGACCCAAAATAAAAAAAAAAACAATATAATTACCACAATCAGTGCAGGTGTTTACTACTCCAAACAAAAATAATTGTGATTATTTACCTCATCCATTATAAAAGCGGGTTGATTTTCACCTGATTATTCAGCGATAATCTCCCGCTCTCCGGTGAAAATCATCCTTGTCAAAAGTGAAAATCTCACCCGTCAGAAATCGTTAGTTTTTTATTTGGTAAATAATCTTCAAAATACATTTCGGGATTGGGAAATAATCAGAAAATCATTCTCAGATTTTTTGCCATTAGGAAATCGCTCTCGGGCAAGCCCTCGAGCGATTTCCACGGCAAAAAATCTTCGGAATGATTTTCGATAATTTCCCTATCCCTTAATATATTACTACAGATAATACATTGGTAAGTGGGTACCTAGATATTATATATTATTTTAGTGTCAAATCAATCAATCAATCTAACCTAAAAATCCAACGTTTTCCAATTTTCATCATTGTTGACAGTCGATTACATTATTTGCGAATTTTGTAGCATTTAGAAGTTTTTTATTTCTGCAGCGTACTGACGAAATAAATAAGTAAATAATTAATTAATTGTGGGATTTGTTTTTAAGAAAATTTTGATCATTTACTTTTAGGATGAAACTTTGGAAAGAACGGAAAATAACTAAAGGTTCTAAAATAAAGAAGTTCAAGTAGACTGTTAACAGTATTGATATAATAAGGTGGATAAGAACTTAAAAATAAAAACTATAAGGTACATATACAGGGTATTTTGTTATGGTTTATATGAAGTGGATTTTTAATTTTAACTACCTTTAGATCAAGAGTAAAGTTTTAATATTTCGTTATATTAACCTTAAAGGTATTTTATGTTAGTCCTTTTTATTTATTTTTTTAAATGTTTTTGCAGAAATTTTAATATCAATAAGGTTCTAAAATCTAGTTATAGGTATTATTGTTTTATATCAAGTTTTGATGCGGCTGTATTTTGTATTTAAACTTTATTGTAAATATTCCCATGTTTTGAAAATAAATTTTGTGATTTACATTTAATTTTGTGAATTATTTTGGGGTTTCACTTGCAACGTTTGGTAACATTCTCGAAGTGTAAATTTAAAACATTGCATAGAAATTAACTTGCAACATTTCGTAAATATTTTTTTTTAATGTTTCAATGTGATATGTTTGAAACATTGCGAAATGTTTCCTTGGTACATTTTAATGAAACATTTCTGAGGTAGGACATTTTCAGTTACATAAACATTTCTCAAACATTTATCTGCAGTTTAGTTATACGTTTCAAGGTTTAAATGTATGTTTATGAAACATCTCTGGAACTAAAAATTGTTTAGCGGGATAATTCCGACTTTTGAGCTACATTCGGTTTAACCGGCAGTTGACACTTTTAGAAAGAGAATTAAAAACTAAGATAGGGACATGTAAGCCGTTTTACTCTAAGACGTACCGTTAGAAAGCTAGAAGCTGTCAAAATTCAAAAATGTAATTTTTCAAAACTCAATTTCTCGGAAACTATTAGGTTTGGACTTATTATGCACTTAATAAAAAATAATTGTTATTTTATGCAAAATCCAAAAATATTCTAAGATATAGGGTATTCCATTGAAAAAAAAGTAACTTTATTTCTCTACGGCTTTCTGACTCATCCTGTATACTTAACTTTTTAAAATTCTGATAGACTATAAAAAACCCTAAAACTTTTGTCTTAAATATTTTTTGCTAGCTGTTGTACTTTAAGAAATAATCGACCGTTTTCATACATACCAACGACTCTGTATATCTCCCTTGTGTAAGTTTGACATATTTATCAACTCCTTACATTATTTACTTTCTAATATCTCAAACCGTATTAAAACACATCTTGTTATCATGTGTGGTGATTTTAATATTCCCCGCTTCACAGACAAATCAGTAACCTAGTAAAATCATTAAACTTAAACAGGTTATTTACGGATGCTACGAGGTTCACAATACATTCTCAAAATGTCCTTGACAATATTTTGGTCAGCTCGCCACTTGACGCCTTAATCATAGATAAAACTAATTTTGATAATGACTTGTCTCTAATCATAATGTCCTGATAATTACATTAGCAGAGGCTCTTCAGAATCCCGTGCTTAATTATCAGGAAAAGAGACATTCCTTCGATAAAAAATCTATAGTAAAGTTCACTCTATTGATTACACACAGAAATTGAGACGCGCTATACTTTGAATCTAATATCGATAGGACTATCGATTATTTCTACGAGTATTTAAACAGCGCTTTTGAATCTGCATTTCCAAAAAAAATAACAAACATAGCAAAAAATCCTAACAAAACAGGGTGGATAACTAAGGGCATCAAAACGTGTTGCAGAAATAAACGTTGCTTATTATAATATATATTAAAAAAATTACTAACAACCAAGATTTTATTCAATATACAAAACATTAGTGTGCTTGCTACCTTTAAGAAAACAATTATACAGTAAAATGTCTCAATAGCAGCCACCCTCGGGGAATCAAATGTTGGTCTGTTAATAGAGAAAAATTAAAACAACTGTTCTGCATTATACAGTGTTTGTTTATTACTGAGTACGAGTGATTTTTAATTATTTTGCTCAAGGGAGGCCATGCATTTTAAAAGCATCATGGCCGTACTGCGTAGATAAGATGACATGATTGTTTTATGACATTTACGTCTTATTTGAATTTGTGTATTTGTAAAGTTTAAAAATTGGAGAAATTTTGTAATTTTTGCAGTTATTTGAAGGTAGGTTACTATTGCTTTAACTAATATTTCTCCGGGGAGTCGTCTTTTGACTATTATAAAGTGCTATTTGCAGGATATGATTTTATTTTTTATTTTTTTTTTTATTTTTCAGCGTATCAAGTTTTGGTGAAGCTTTGTTGCCGGATTGAAAGTTCTACAGTAAAAATGTTTAGTGAAGCACAAAAAATTTTTATTGTTGAAAGTTTTTTTAGAAATGGAAACAAAATAGGCGGTGTGTAGAATTACTCTATGCATGACTGCTTTGATGAATTTCGAACCGAGTTTCCTGATGTTGCGATGACCTTTCATAATTTTCGTACTGGGTCACAATACCTAATTGATAAATTTCGTCAGACTGGTTCTGTTCAACATAAAAAAGGGGCTGGAAGACCAACGAAACGATCGAATGAGGTTATTGAAGAAGCGCGACAAATTATGGAAAATAATCCTTCAACTTCTATTAGGCATTTATCTCAACAAATTCAGCAAACGGATTTATGCTACAGTACATGTCAAACACTTTTGAAAAAGGATCTGGATCTATACCCTTATCGTGTTACGGCTATTCATGAACTCCTTCCCAATGACGTTCCCCAAAGACTTAATTTTTGTGAATGGTTTTTAAACAATTTTCAAGAAGAAAATAGTGGTGCTTTTGAAAAAACATTTTTTACCGATGAGGCTTATTTTTATTTATCAGGCTATGTTAATTCACAAAATATGCGAATGTGGAATACGCAAAATCCGCATGTTTTTGTAGAAAGACCTCTTCATCCTCAAAAAGTTGGTGTGTGGGCAGCAATTAGTTCTAGAAGAATAGTAGGCCCAATTTACTTTGATGGCACAATTACAGCTGAGAGATATCGGATCGAAATTCTGACAACATTTATTAATGAGCTTCACGATGATGAATTGCGGGAAGGTTACTTCCAACAAGATGGCGCTACACCTCATGTAACCAGAGAAAATTTAAATTTTTTAAGTGAATTTTTTGAAAACAGAGTTATAAGCCGAAATACGCAACAAATATGGCCACCTCGTTCCTGCGATTTAACACCCTGCGATTTCTTCTCGTGGCCTTTTATAAAAAACTCCATTTATCGAACACCAATTGAGGATATAAATGATCTTAAACGAAGGATTTCAGAAAAAATTGCCGAAATTAATAATTCTCCAAACGTATTGGTTAATGTGTCTCTGAGGGTAAGAAGAAACATCAGAAGGTGTCTAGAAGTAGGAGGTGGCCATATAAAGTAGGCTTTCAAAGTAAGATAGCTCAGGATTTTATATTACATACCGTCAAAAAACATTATTTTAGGTTTTCAACGTGACAACGCTGCTTTCTTGCAAATTCGCCCTATGATTTAATCTACGCGCTACTGCTACACTATGTATACTGGGTCACAGCCGCCATTGAGCAAAATAATTAATAATCACTCGTTATATAGATAATTTTAAATATTTTTGTTTTAATTTATCACAACTAAAATTAAATGATATGAAGCCAATTTACCAATATGTATATTATACAATGTACTGTAAGTTCGCTTTGAATTTTATTTTATTTTTACAAAATTCAGATTCACATTTTAATAGCAATTAAGAAATATTTGTCAAAATTGTTAACATTATTAAAAAAGTTTTCTAAGTCTCTCAAACTTGCGCAGGCTTTAAATAGGCTTGATATTTTCCACACTGGAGCATGTTCAGGTTCCTCTGTCTCAGAGTTAAAAGTACTTTCATCCGTTTCTTAGATCTTTTCAATACATTCGATGACAGTCAATTCTGTTGGCAAATCGTTATCAATAGAGGCAAATTATTTTAAATTCACAAATGTATTCTTAATGTTAAGAAACAGTTGTACGAGCGGAATATTATCTTCGTCTTCGAAGTCCTCAATATTATCTGTATTACACATAAATCCGGCTTTCATAAAGCATTTTTTTATTGTCACAGGGGACAAATTGCGCCAGGCCACCGAAACCGATATCAAAGCGTTGGTTATGGTAATATTATTTTTGTACAACTGTCAAAAAAAGTTGACATTTTTTCATCGCTATCGATACGTAAACCTTTTGTTTTTTTAACAGTGAAAAAAGACTTTTTTTCACGGTGAAAAAAAGACTTTTTTTAACTGGAAAAATGATTTACAAAAAAAACGATAAAACATTACTTTTTAAAAAATGTATTGAATTTTTTTGTACAAATTTACTAATTAATTACCAACTACCAAAAAATCTCATTTGTTACAATAATAATTGATGGTGAAGTTCGAACAATTGCTTCCAATATTAATTCCCGAAGCTAGTCCACCTTGCTGCTGATCAGAAACGCTAGATATTCCTTGAAAAGTTGAGTCCACAATTGTTTCAGTTATATTGATTTGTTTGGAAGTAGAGGAACAATTTAATTTATTAGAAATATCAATTTTATTACTCAAACTATCTTCTATATATCCTTCTGCTATGGCGGCAGATTTCCAACCACCGTGGCGTTTTATAGATGTCATGTTACCCCCTGCATTGGCTAAGAGAGTTGCAGAACTCCTCCTAAAACAGTGACCTGTGTAGCTCTTATGCAATTCTTTTCCCAGCCATTTTGCAATCAAGCTAGGAATTTCCCCTATTTTATTTATTCCCACATGTTGGTCAACACATTTTCCTCTTGAATGTTTTAAAAATAATCTCTTTTTGTGTGTATGGGACGGCCTTAGTACTCTATACTTGCGATATATCTCAATATAATCAGAATTTGAAACGGTAAACATTCTTGGGCAATAGGTCTTTGTATCCGGTATTTTAACAATCAATATAGACCCGGTATCTTCAATGTCATCAATAGTTACCTTCAATAATTCTTCACGGCGACAAGCACCGCTGATTCCCAAAATTAACGCAACCTACAATTAAAAAAATATTGAAATTACTGAAATAATACAAAATTTTGATCATCTGTACCTTATAAAGTAAATTTGTTTCATCATCAGCTTCTTGAATGAATTTATTAATATCGTCTCTCGATAAAACTTTAGATTTCTTCCCTCGGTATCCGACGTTTTTGTTCTTAATAAAAGGCACCAATTTTGAAAACTTCTTTATATCAATATTTTCTTTAACATTCAATGTACTCTTTAACATTGAGTAGACACTCCATAAAGTAGAAGGTTTTACAGTTTTTGATTTCTCCTCAAAATAGCATATAAGTACCTTTTCAGACACTTTTTGTATATTTTTCTTGCCGCACCATTCACGGAATTGGTTATAATTTTTCTCGTATATAAATTTTGATTTCGCCGGTAACATGTTAGCTATAGCCGAATTTGCTATATCGGCTATATCTGAAGGAATCTCGCTATCACTATCGTAATCTACATCCATTTTAAGTACTTATACTATTTATTTAAAAAATTGCAATAAATATGAACAGCTATCAACGTATGACAACAAAACAAGCAACGTGCCAACAAACCATTTCTATAGTAACGACAGGGCTGTTAACTTGATTATGTGAAATTATATGGTAAAATTTTTATTATAATATACAATTTTACCGATTAATTCAAACTTTCAGTTGTACAAAAAATGTTGTTTGTATTTCGTTTGTGAAATTCGTGTTTTAATGGCACATTCGAGAGAATTTTTCGCCTCGACCTGCGGTCTCGGCAAAAAATTGACACTCTCATATGCCATTAAAAAAACACTCACTTCACGCACTTAATACAAAAATAACTATTTCGATTTCTTGAAGAGGACAACCACTGTCTTTACATATTAAAAGCCTCTTAATAAGGTAGCTTCTGTAGAGCATTTTAAAATTTTATATAATGCCTTGGTCCAAAGGTTGCCAATGTGAGGTAGTATTGGGTGGAAGAAAAATAAGTTTGACATAATCCAGTGTAATTTTGGGATGAGACGTTGCATTATTCAGAAGCAACACTACTCCTCTTATCTGATTCATCTTGGTATCAAATCTGTGAATCCATGTTGTCATGATATCTGCTGTCATCCACGCTTTTTTGTTCGAGACCCATTGGAGAGGTAACTTATCGATATGTGCGCCCTTAAAGCATCGAGGATTTTTACTTTAAAACATCGAGAATATTTACTTTTGTCTATTATTAGTGGTTCTTCCTTCTCACCTTCCATATTTGCACAGAACAGAATTGTAAATCGTTGTTTTGCTGTTTTTTTTTCAGTACACTTGCTTGTCATGTTTCAATGCATATGTTTTTGTTGGCAACGCACGATAGTAGAGACCTGTCTCATCTGCATTAAATACGTTCGTTGGGGCATAATCCTTTAACATGGTAAATAGCCTTTCTTTCCAAGCAGTTACGCCTTGGATATTGATATCGGCTGATTCGCCACATATTTTCTTGAAGGTAATATCGTGCCGACGACGGAATTTTCTAACAATCCATTTGATGCTTTAAAGTTATCTAGTCCTAGACATTGAGCAGATTCAAGGGCTTTTGCTTGAATTATGGGCCCGGATATTGGCAAGTGCTTATCTCGCCCTACAAAACCAGTTGAAAACAACTTGGTCCACTGCCAGTTCTTCGGTTTTGGGAAATTTTCGTTCTTGTTCACCGTTGCCACCTTCTTGAAACAAATTTCTGACTTCTGCTTTATTAGGAAGCAACATAGTCACTTGGGTCATACCCACTTTTAATTTTTCAGCCAATTTCCTGGTACTTAAACCAGTTTTTTCACTTCGCTCGATTATTTCAATCTTTTATCTTAAATAAATATATTTTCTTTTTCCTGCAATCTTCAAATATTCACGTTAGTCCTAAAACACACAAAAACTGTTTAAAACAAAACTAATGGTAACAACCGATTTATCAGCCTTCAAAGCAAATTTAATGAATACGCGTGCAATAAAGTAATTAGTGTATGTACCTATATTTCTAAAAAATTGTCGGGTCGGGTTTTACTGCCCCTAATAAAGGGTGTTTTTAGCATTAATGTTTACTAAAACTTCCCTTAATGAATGCCCGCGGTCGTTTAACAGATGGGTCAGTAAAAAGGAGTATAAAATAATGGGATTTACATGTTTAAATATGGGGAATTTTTATTTTTTTAAATTAATTTATTTAACGCAGGTGGTCACTTTATAGTGGCGGTCGCAAACAGAGGTCTTACTGTACAATAATTTTGGCATGCAAGGTAATTTTTTGATCCATTTATCTCGAAAACGACGCCCTACATCATGGCTAACAAATACTACCTTTTTTTTTGAAGCCAGGTTAAAGTTTTTTAACTTGTCATAAAAAAGAAAAAAAAATTGCTTGAAAAAAAAGTTAGACATTTTTAAACTCCGCCCTCCCCTATTTTTGACGCTGCTTGTAAATTGTCGACATTTTATTTAAGGACAACAGTTCGATTCTGCGTGTAAAGCTTACTAGAATACCGAAATTTCAAATTTGTATCTTTAGTGGTTTCGAAAATATTAAGAAAAAACATCTTCAGGGTTGGGGTAACAAACGACAAAATGTTATATGACCTTCTGACCCTATTTTAACCCAATATGCTCGATCCCTAATTATTGACCATATCTTTTAGAACACCCTGTATAAAAGAACTGGGGACTACAGAGTGACCCAACGAATATTTAAGCCACTTTCATAATTTCGCATTGATTTCATTGCAAAATTCTTTCTTTTCGTCAAGTGCAGGTAGTACCACCCGGGTTTGGGTCAATTTATGGGTTTTGCCTATTGTTATCCATTCACAAACACTGAAAATGGTGTGACAAAGGCGTGCCGGTAGGATATTCGTAAAACGGAAAGAATTTTATTTTAACAGAATAAAAATTAGGCATTATGTACATAGTATTAGCTACACTTATTTTTTATTAAACATTATAAAAAAAATACATTATACAGAAATTAAATTATACTCGTAAAAATTATAATAAATTAAATTATACTCGTAAAAAGGAAAGAATTTGATTTTAACAGAATAAAATTTAGGCATTATGTACATAGTATTAAGTACACTTATTTTTTATTAAACATTATAAAAAAAATACAAAATACATTATACAGAAATTAAATTATAAAAAATCATAATATTCTTCGTCATCTGAGGAACTGTCATCTCCTCTTGACGTTATAATTAACGGGTCGACGGTCCAATCGATCAGGTGGTGAAGATCCCACATTTTCTCCTCTTCTTTAATGACATGATGGACTGCTTTTCGCCAGTTCTCTGGTTTCACTTCCTTATGGGCTTGATCAAACAGTAGCTTTCAATTTGAATGTCGTGTTGTGTCTTGCTACAAATCCTTTCATTTGCGCCCATATAAGTTCCAGTGGCGGCTCGTCCATTAGGGCACTGGGGCACGTGCCCCATCTAGAAAAATCACCCACCTAGAAAATTCCCGAGGTATAAAGGTATAACTATTATTAAGTAAACTCTTGATATTTCGCACTACATTATTTGTTGAACGGGCAACATACTATGAACGAACGGCAACCGGGTGAACCGGGCAACGTACAACGAACGAACATAGGCACCTGGGCACACTATTATGAGCCCCTGCATGCTTCTTTGTTTTAAATCGTATGCGAAATAAGGACAGAGTACTGGATAATAGTAAATTACTGTGGCCTGTGGCTATTCGTTCAGCATTATACGGCAAGTCTGGGCACAGCCCATGATACAACTACAGAAGATATGATATCGCGCAGGTGGGCGTGTCTTTCGTGACGTCAGGCAGTGAGAAAAGGCGGCCATATTCCTGTTGTTTACATACGGTTTTGGTGTACGAGTCGGTCTTTTTTAAATTATAAGTGTCCTTTAATTATAAAAAATGAGATGTGCGGTATTTGGTTGTAAGGTTGATAATCAGTGTAAGAGTTTTACGCCTGGTATAAAGTTTTTTAGTTTCCAAAAGGACAAGGAATTGCAAACTGTTTGAAAGCATGTGTGTAAACGCAAGGATAAGTTTATTATTAAAAATGCCCGTGTTTGCTCGAAACATTTCAGTGACGATGATTATGCACGTAATTTAATACACGAATTGTTGGGATATACACCTAACAGTTAACAGAATAAAAACTTTTTTAAGAAATACTATGTCCCAAGATCCCAAGAAAGACTTTCCGCGTTGGCTATGTTGTCCATAGAAAAACAGTTGATTAACAACATTCCAAACTTTAACGAAAAAGTGATAGACAAGTTTGCTTGTTAAAAATCGAGAAGAATAGAGTTGCAGTTCAAATAGTAAATTTAGGTGAGTCTATATTCTTTAAATTATTCGCACAATTTTTTCACGGTATTAGGTACACCCGTGCACCGGACAAAGTATTTTTTTTTTATTATTTTTTTTAAGGCTCAAGAGGCGAATTTTATTTTTTGGGTCCTCAAAATAGCCATATTTGGGCGCGGCCCCCGAAAAATTTTTCGCCTGCGGCGGTGCCTGCGGCGAGCTTCCTCCGTGTGCCTCTGTACTTTTCAAATCCACGAGCCGCCACTGATAAGTTCTATAGGATCTAAGTAGTTCGCAATGATATAACGGTGTGCGCAGCACAGTTACACGATGTTTTTCTGCTATATCTTCCACGGCATATTTCATAAAACGATGTTTGTGTCAATTTGCTATAGCTAATAGTTCCTTCTTTATCAAATTTTCTTCAAATTCAATACTTTTGGTGGTTAACCAGTCGATAATTTCTTGTTTTCTCCAAGATGAAGTTGGAGTCTTCTCTGTGCGTCGGAATGATAGCTTGCGTTATCCATAACTACTACTGAATCAGCTGGAAGATATTTTATCTTTTCACCAAAATAGTCCTTAAAAACCTTCGAATTCATGTCCTCGTGGTAATCTCCCGTATTGAACGCCTAAAAGGTTAGCAAACCTTCTTTTAAAAATCCCTCTTCGCTTCCAATATGGACGATTATCTTCTCTTTACCTGAAGGCACCTTAATACCTGTCGACAGGCCTTCCATGAAAGCTTGGCGAGCACTGGTTATATTTTTGTTTTGCCGCAATTTTGGTACTATATGCCCTTCATTAATCCACGTCTCATCAAGATAAAAGATTTTCTTCCGTACTGCATTATACTTCTCAAGTATTTTCGTCGCCAGCAAACAAGTTCATCGCTTTCCAGTAAAAGTGATTTACGGTTATGCTTTTTCCAGACAAAATCCATATTTTTTAAAGTGGCCCACAAAAGTTTTCTAGTTATAAACGGAATATTGTCATCCTGGCCAAGCTCCATTAGAATCTTATCTAGAGTGGGTATTTCTTTTTTAAAATAAAAAGAGTGAACGTTTCTTCGAACTACACTTTTGGTGTCTTCATCAAGGACTTTTACTGGTCTGCCTGGACTTTTCTTGGGAGGTTCTACTTGACCTACTGTCTTTCTCTCCCGCAATAATTTAAAAACGGTGAACTTTCCAAATCCAATCATTCGAGAACATCGGTCGACAGTTGCTTGTACAGTAAAATTCGGGTAATCGTATTTTATGCAATCATGTACATTTAAAATAATAACTTTTTCACTCACTGATAGTGGATAATTATTGGAACATCTTTTTGTTGGTGTAAATGTCGCCATTTTATTACTAATCTGATAATACTGTGAACACTATATACGGCTTAACAGCAAATACTGATGCGTTAAACTAAACAAATATACTTATTAAGGTCATACACACACAAACACGATATATGAAGTTTATTTCAAATTACTACCTATTTATATGATCCAGCCAAAGAGGCCAGAGCCAAACTCGGTACCTGTTAAATGGTACCTGTTAAACGCAAAACGTAACTTTATAATCTACTACCTAACTAATCCCTACACAATATTTCGATTTTGACACTTCAGGCCAAAAACCATACCTTTCCTAATCCTCTTACGCAATTACTTGAAATTTTAATATTACGAACAATACTATTTTATCTTAATACCCGTTAACCTAATTCTCTAAAATTTTTGGTTAATTATCATAAATAATTTAATGCACAAAGTATACTTACCTGCGCCTATGGCCGATACCGAAATTGAGCCGAACTGGACGGAATTTCCCATTTTATTACTCTACGCCTTTCTGAAATAGACTATAAAAGCGTTACTGTTCGCCAGTATGTTCTAGGATTTAAAGAAATTTTACCTGCGGCACCTATATGTCCAGTTTAACTATTTTCTAACCACACGGGTCATTAAATTTTTAATTCCATGTATATTTACGGATTGTTATCTTTTTGTAAGCTAGTGTATTGTTGATATCTCCGAGACAATATTATACAAATAATAAATAAAATAATACAAAAATAATTTGAATCATTCTTATCATAATGGTATGATTCACTAGATGTAGGTTTGTGACATTTTAGATTTCTCAGAAATATGTTATTTTAGTATTTTAGATTAAAAGTATAATAGTTCAGTAGTAGTTGATACAATAAACATCTTAGGATAGATAACACAGCCCTAACTAATTTATATGAGGTAGCTTATGTAAGTAATGTAAACAAATTACAAAAATGCATTTTAAGAATATCAATAGCAAAGATTTATGTTCAAAATAAATTGTAGAAAGTGATCTCTAAATTAAACAATACAAATGCTAGAAGTAATTGCTTTTTACTACGTTACACAATCTTACTTCAAATGAGTGAGTAAAAAAACTCATTTTATTTTAGGGGAGAATGGGGATCATTCAACCATGGTTGATTCCACCCCACTCCATAGGTGAATCTACCCCATGCATGGGGAAGATACAACCAAATTCCACTTTTGTTGTTTAATTCTACTAAAAATAAAGTTTACAAAATATTTCTTGTTTTACACAAAAATATGATGTAAAAAGTATTTAAGAATATAGCCAAATGATAAAAACCAACAAAAAATATTTTCTTTCCAAAATATAAATTTTAGAACACTAAGCGGTTGAATGATCCCCATTCTCCCCTATAGTCGATTTTTGCTATAGCATTTTTCAGTTTAGAAAGATGTTAAATGAGATTAGACTTTTAGGGCATGTGTCACTTTCTAGTTAGTTCTATTTTAAGTGTACGTTTACGTTGAATCAGGAGCGGACTCAATTTTTTTTTTTATTAATTAAAATACAACAGGATCTGTTAATCGACAAAATCAACTTTAAATGGGTAATGGAAAATAAGTAATTAACTTGTGTTCAGCTACATAGGTTTCATTATGTGTAGAAATAAAATTACTTGTTATTTTTCACAATTTAATGTTCAGTTACCTGACCCTATCAGGCCCGGTACTTTCACATCCGAATATCTTTATTCTCAGAATAATAGCGCTATTCGTAGATGAAAGTACCATCACTTAATATAAAAAATATTAATTAACTTACTTTAATAAGACTTAGGTCATGGTGTGTTCCTGTAGAAAATAGGAATATACACTTTAAACAAACTCTTAGGCCAACTTATTTCCCTGAAGAAGCGAATAGTGAGAGTCGTAAAAAATATGACAAAAATGTGGACCCAAAAGGTTAACATGCTCTTAGTCGTTGTAGATAATAACATTTTTCTTGTAGTTTTTCTGATTTGACAATTAAAATTGTGCATGCTTAAAATATTAATTGGTTAAATTACCATGTTTACTTCATTTCTTCTTCCAGAGGAGCACAGTAATCGTGATCTATAATTAATTTTATATTTACCTTAATGAAAATGTGAAAATATACAAACAACACTTTTCTCATACGCAGCATGATGTAATATTATATATATAGAATTTAAAAAAATAAAACCTTTAGGAAATAAATATCAAAACTGATAGGTTAACACTGCCATTTTAGTAGTACGGGCTATTCCAGTAACAGTATATTGTAGACCATATTTGCGCACTAAAAAATAGACACAAGGAAAAGGAACACACCAACACTCTACTGCCCTGAAGATTTAATAGGGAAGCAAAGAGCTTTATACTCTGTCAAACTTAGTTATCACAATAAATAATAATAATAATAATAATAAATGGTTTTATTGTCAAAAAGAAAATAATATACAAGATATACAAGGAAAAAAACCAAGGAAAATAAATAAGAAATAATATTATTAATGTACTATTCCATTTCTTTGACAAGGACAGATTTCGCGCACTCATCTGTCATAGCAGTGAGCAGTAAGCAGCGCTTCTACAATCAAGCTAACAAAACTTGCACTCTCTGTATAATTTATCCCTAAAAACTTAATTTGATCTATCAGAACGTCATCAGAAAGTATACTTGACTGACACTTCAATTCATAATTTACAATTTAAAACAATATATAATTGTAATATAATACAATACTGCTAAAGTTATATAATAATAACCATAATACAATAACAATTATAATAACAATAATACACCCATACTTAGTACCCTCGATATCCTCAAACAATTAATATATACTTAATTACAAGACACACTGACCCTAAAGTGCCCTAATCACTTAATCACTGTTGTTCATTAACACTTGCCTAATATTGTACTTAAACGTAGGAAGGTTTGTACTTCCTAAAGTCTCGCTTAGTAAGTTATACTGCTTGGTGACGTTGTATGAAAAGGATCCACGATATTGGGTTGTCCTGTGCTGTGGTGGAGTCAAGAGGTTATTATATCTAACATTAAGGTTGTGAATAGAAGTTCTAAATTCTAGTTTTTTATACAAATAAGCCGGCTTTTGAGTTGTTACTATTTTATGGTAAATTATAAGGCAATGTAATTGTCGCCTCTTTTCCATATTGAGCCACCCCCAGATTTCTAAGTGAGTAAGAGACACGCGCTCCTCTTCCCAGGAAACAAATGAGCCTAATACAGGAATTCTGAATCAGTTGCAGTCTGCGTGAATCTGCGCAAAGCAGATTTGGGCCATAAAACACATCACCATAGTTAAAATGCGATAGTACTAACGATCCACAGAGTAGTGTACGAAGTGTAAAGTGAATGTCAATGATCACATTTCGGTTTGTAATAGTAAGTGAGACGTCTTATTATAAATACCTAATAAAGATGTATTTTAGCAAACTTGACAAGTGTCTGAATCTGTAGGTATTCTTTATTACTGTTACGAAGTTTCTTGATTACCATTATTGGAAATGTTTTAATACAATGGTTATTAATACGATAATAGGCCTTTTGAGTCTTAACTAGAACTTCCTATTAAGGTTATAGGATAAATAGTAATGCTAATAAAACAATTCCAGCTACTTTTTTTTAATAGCCGTAACCATCGTGCATTGCCGTCGTCATTAAAAAGTTGGCTAGATGATTTTTATTAACAGTAATAAAGAACATTGCAGCAAAACTCTTTAATAAATCAATTCTCTCAGTGTAACTATTATCCATAGAAATCATTTTTTTGTCATAGCTTCGTAAATAATATAAAAACATACATTGGAGAGATTCCAAGAAATTGAAATCAATTGAATTTTCACATTGGAGGTATTACAAACCGTAGACACAGAATACCGTAGATAAATAGGTGCTATTTATTGAAAGGTTAATAGGGTATTAAAACGCTAACTATCCATTTCAGTTAAGTTTATTAATAAAACCATAATGAACTAATAAAAATAATAATATTTACGGGACCATTTTCTTTTTCAAAAGTGCTCTCAGGATATCATATAACTGATGATGTTTTCTTTCGATTACGGAACTAAGTTCTTGTAGGTGTTTATACTTATCGTCTGAAATAGGTGGTGGTTTCTTAAAAAGCTGGCAATCATAAACTGACATCTCTTGTAATGTCCATCTCGTTATCTGAGAAGTTAGTGGTGTAATGCACAAAATGTCCACTTTCCGATGTAATTGTAGATTACCTCGGTAACTAGTAAAGATATAGACTTGCGGTTTTTACATTACTCTTTTTTTTACTCATTGATATTGCGAAAACATTCAAGATAACTTTCCTGCTTAAAAATATGAAAAAAAGCTCCTATAAACCTATGTCCGGAACTGCTTCGTTTCGGAGATACGGAGTGTTTAAGTTTAATTTTTGTTTTTTCTAAATAATTTTTGAATTATTGAACATAAACCTTAATAGAAATCGTCGGTAAGAGTGCCTGTACCCTGCATATCGCACATTTCACTACCTACTTGTTTAATTCATATTGAAAACTTGACAACTTGACAACTAAACACCTTATTGTCGTCAGTATGTGATGCCTTTTCAACTAGTTCTGCTCCCGAAAATGTTATTATTATTTTTCTCGAGAACGGTTGCTCATATTATACCGACTATTACCAAGCATGCCTTTATTATTTAGAGAAACAAAAATAACAATTTAACACCCTGTATCTCTGAAACGAAGCATTTCCGGACATTTCAGGTTTATAGGAACTTCCTTTCATATTTTTAAGAAGGAAAGCTCATCATACATTTTTTCGCAATATTAATGAAACACCCTGTATATACAGATTTCAATTAAATTCAATCAAATATCTCCCTAAGCAAAACTGTTTAGATTATTTATAGTACAGGAGAATTGTACTTTTACTGGGAACTAATACCGAGCACGCAGAAATTTTGCAGGGTTAAGTATAGGGTATCATAAGGAGAGCTTAAATCTAAATTTTCACCATTCTCACCCTCTTAGGTTCGGCGCCATCTTGAATTTAAGGGTTGAATTGGTTTTTTGCTTATTACTCCTGTAAATTTCATTTCTCAATAAACACCAGTATATCATTTTGTAGGAAAAAGCACCAGCTTGAAAATGACATATCACACAATATCATAAACTTATTTTCTCTCCATTTCTGCCAAAAATCGATTTTTTATTAACAAAAATTGTAAAAATATCAGTTATAGTGGAATTTCTATTTCCGGTCGATCGAATTCGAAAATTTTCTTTACAAGGAATGTAGAGCGTTGATTTATCCTTATTTTTTAATTAACATATTTTCCCGTCAGACAAATATTTTTTGTTCAACAACGCGCCTCAGTGCAAAATGTTCAATGAACCTCTATTATTCTGTAGTCGCTCTTAATTACCTGCAGATCATTCTAGTTTCCTCAACGTTGCAAACGCTTTCAAATTTTTGTATTTTTTTCGTGCATGAATTTATTAAACATTTTATAATTGATTTTATAACAAATGAAATTATTATTTACACAGTATAAATGTTTTATTGTATCAGATTATATTATATAGTTTACTTACTGAACAAAGCTGCAAACGCCGATTGTTGAGGTGAAGAATGAATGATGATGGAGCAATTTTTAATTTTAATTCCGCACTCTGCTGTTAATTTTATATAAGTAAATCTTAGCATCCAAACTTCAGTTTATATAAGGACAGCTCTAATGTATAAATTATTTTTTTGGAATAATATTTTGAAACTTTCAACATTTTATTTGCCATACTTAATAAAAATCCAAAATTAGCCTGACGATTTCGTTTTTCAAAATTTTCGAATAACACGGTTCTCATTAATGCACGTAAAAAAAAATTAGTCTATCACATTACAAAAACATTGTATCAGGAATGTGCTAAAAACAAAATATATTAAAATTACTAGCAATGAAATATGAACAGAAAGTAATTTTAACACTTTTTCCAGAAGTCTTCAACGTGAATTGTTTTTCAAAATGGTTAGAAAAGAAAAAATTAATAACAAAATTGCATAAATGTATTCATGTATGTGATTGGAAACTCTTCGACATTCACAACACAATAAGGCTATTTTAAATTCCCCAAAAAATTGCTTTTATGTAGAATGATGGAGCAATTTTTAATTTTAATTCCGCACTCTGCTGTTAATTTTATATAAATAAATCTTAGCATCCAAACTTCAATTTATATAAGGACAGCTCTAATGTATAAATTATTTTTTTGGAATAATGTTTTGAAACTTTCAACATTTTATTTGCCATACTTAATAAAAATCCAAAATTAGCCTGACGATTTCGTTTTTCAAAATTTTCGAATAACACGGTTCTCATTAATGCACGTAAAAAAAAATTAGTCTATCACATTACAGAAACATTGTATCAGGAATGTGCTACAAACAAAATATATTAAAATTACTAGCAATGAAATATGAACAGAAAGTAATTTTAACACTTTTTCCAGAAGTCTTCAACGTGAATTGTTTTTCAAAATGGTGAGAAAAGAAAAAATTAATAACAAAATTGTATAAATGTATTCATGTATGTGATTGGAAACTCTTCGACATTCACAACACAATAAGGCTATTTTAAATTCCCCAAAAAATTGCTTTTATGTAGAACGGTTTATCATGTTCAATAGAAACGCATACAACTTACCTTTTGATTTGACATGATCGACACCTTCATTCAGTTCTATACTGCATAAAAAACACTTTTCACTTTCCTCGTTTTCGTTAATAATATCCATTTCTTTAGCCCAAGCATACCGAGTAGCAGTGAGTCCTCGGAAAAACTGTGAATTCTTTCCCAAAAATATATAGAGACCTCTTAAACACGTTATAGACACATTCCTCAGCTCCTAATATCTTAAAATCTTATCTGGATTGCGTGAATTGGCGTTAAAAAAATGGGCCAGAAAAAAAAAATATATGAATACAATACTAAATCCCAGGGGCATTTTTCAAGTTATGCAGTATGACTGCAGAATGATAGCGGTTCATTGAACATTTTGCACTGAGGCGCGTTGTAGAAGAGAAAATATTTGTCGGTCGGGAAAAAACGTTAATTAAAAAATGAGGATGAATCAATGCTCTACATTTTTTGTATAGAAAATTTTTGAATTCGATCGACCGGAAATTGAAAATTCCACTATAACTGATATTTTTACGATTTTGGTTATTAAACAATTGATTTTTTGCAAGGAAAAAATAAGTTTATAATATTGTATGATATGTCATTTTGAAGCTAGTTTTCTACAAAATGACATACTGTTGTTTTTTGAGAAATGAAATTCACCGGAGTTATGAGCGAAAAACCAATTCCACCCTTAAATTCAAGATGGCGCCGAACCTGAGGTGGTGAGAATGGTGCAAATTCAGATTTAAGCTCTCTTTATGGTACCCTATCACCATGCAAAATTTCAGCTTGCTCGGAATTAGTTCCCAGAAAAGCATTATCAAAAGTACAATTCTCCTGTACTATCAATGAAAGCGAATAGTCACAGTATACACCATCGAGACGACATTTATTTTAGGGCTTCTTTGCTCTTCTTGGTTCAATATATCGGTCAATAACAAATGGACGGATTTCTTTCAGACACATTTACCATCAATGCCGGAGTCCGTCAAGGTTCTATAGTGTCTCTTACCCTCTTTCTACTATACATTAACGATCTTTGCAAAGTAATTAAAATCCGATGTAGAGGGTTTTTCACTTAAAACTTACAACTGTGAGGGCCTATATCTGGAAAACGAAAAGCCGTCGATAGGTAGGATAAAGGTAACATCAATGCGACCTCTTCGACGCCGTGGGCGTCGCGATGCTTCAAAAATATAAATCGATTGCAGGGGCTTTGAAACTAGGTACATTTGAAAGTGCACTTTAAATTTTAAGACTTTTTTGTCATTTACCCTAATTCGATGCCTACTCGGGATGTTCTCTGGCTTCTAAGTCAGACAGTGCCTATAATTTCTTTTAATTTTTGGATGCTCGTGTCGGCTAATCTTCGTCTCATTATTTGGGTTGAGCAGAGTCCGAAGTTGCTTATTGTGCCATGTGTGTTGTAAATTTGTGTAATTCTGAAGAGCTGGGGGTAGCCAATTCTTCGGAAACTTGTAGGTAGAGCCTGACGGGGATTGTATGTGAGTTTGTTTAATTAGTGGACTTGTGCGTCTCTCTGTAGTAGTCCGTTATAATTTTTGTCATAAAATTGATTCAATGTTTGTATGTCACCAAAGTCTCTGTGAAGTACCTTAGTTACAGCATACCTTTGGGCATCCGCAATGATTTTTAAGGCCCCATTCTGCAATACCTGGAACTTGTGCTCTCCTGCTTATTATGCACCAAGTTGGCACGCCCTAAGGCAGGACCGGCCTGTCCAATACTTACTTACTTACTTACTCCATGGCTCTACAACCCGGGGTGGGTTTTGGCCGACTGTACTATTCGTCTCCATTGTTGCCGATCTTCCATCAGTGTTGGGTCGTATTCTACTCCAATGGTCCTTAGGTCCGCTTTGATGTTGTCACGCCACCTCATTCGAGGACGCCCTAATGGTCTTCTTCCTATTGGTGCTCCCTCCCACGCCAGTTTTATCATCCGTGTATCCGGCTGTCTCTGCACATGACCCGCCCATTGCAGCCTTCTTGTCTTTATCTCCTTCACAATATCTGGATCCTTGTATAGTTCTGATATTTCTTGATTGGTTCCTACTCGGTACTGTTGTGTTCCAGCGGTTCGCAGTGGTCCAAATATCTTGCGCAGAACTTTTCTCTCAAAAACTCTCAGTTTCCGTTCGTTGTCTTTGGTCAATGTCCAGGTTTCACTAGCATACATAACAGTCGGTCGTATAACAGTTTTATAAATTGTGATTTTTGTTCTTCTCGAGATGCTCTTCAATGCTAACACTGACTTTAGTGCATAGAGACATTTGTTCCCGCTTTGAATTCGGACTTTAATTTCCTCCGTTATATTGTTATCCTGAGCAATTGTGGCTCCCAAACATTTAAAAGTTGCTACCCTCTCAAAATTGTATTCTGCCATCGTGACATTTTGACCCACTCTGTCCCTACGTTCGGTTCTGCTGGTGTGCATATTACTGCATATACTTAGTTTTTTCCTCGTTTATTCTGAGCCCTATATGCGCAGCTTGTGCTTCTACCCTATGAAAGAGTTCCTTCACCGTTCGTACAGAGTCTCCTAGCACGTCAATATCATCAGCAAAAGCGAGCAATAGTCTTGGGCCATCCCGACCAAATAGTTCAACACTTACTTCGGCGGTTCTTATTACTTTATCAAGAGCAATGTTGAATAATAATGGAGATAACGCGTCCCCCTCCCTAAGCCCGCTGTTTACCTCAAATGATTCGGAAAGCCTATCTTCAATTCGTATTTTACTTCGGGAACCGTTTACACACATCCTTGTTATATTTATAAGTTTTTTAGGAATTCCTATTTCCGCCATTGCATCCCACAGTTTAACACGCAGTATACTGTCGTATGCCTGTTTGAAATCTACAAAAAGGTGGTGGACGTCCCGGTTGAACTCCCAGAATTTCTCTAGCAATTGTCTTATGGTAAAAATTTGGTCAACTGTTGATCTGTTTCTTCGGAAGCCGCACTGGTAGTCTCCAATGCTTTCCTCTGTAATTGGTTTCAGTCTTTCCAATATCACGTTGGCTAGGATTTTATATACAGTACTAATGAGGGAGATTCCCCTGTAGTTGCTGCACCTCATCTTATCACCTTTTTTGTGTATAGGGACTATTATGCTCTCCTTCCATTCATTCGGTATTGTTTCCTCTTTCCATACCAACAGGATGAGCCTGTCCAATGCTTTGTATAAATTAACTTTGGCTCTATATCCAATTTAACTTTTCTTGTGAAGCAAACAGTAAATTAAACCTTGCTGCTTGGCAGCCTTTTTTCTTATAAGAACGGAGTTTTTCCTCCAGTTTAACCTTGCATCAAATAACGGTTCCAAGTTATTGACTTCCTATACCTAATTCACCTCAATGCCATTTACCTGGTCTTAGGTCTTCTCACACTGCTCTTCGAGAAGAAAATGACGTTCGTCATGGCGGGATTCAAGCGAATCTTCCAGTCCGAAAGTCATTTCTTCATAGCTCGGATCTGCCTCTACAGCTGATTTTGACTGTCGCTCGGCATATCATGAATATATACATTATACAGCATCGGAGCGGAGGAGACCCTTGCGGGACTCCCGCTCAGATGTAACGCTTTTGCAATATCGAAGAAAACCGCACCCGTGTGTGATCTTCTGTTGAAACCTTTCAATACCATGGTTACCAGCCTAGTTGTCTGTCTTACCACTCAATGGGTTACTTCACTCGTTTTTAAGTACTACAAGGTTTTATTTAATTTTGGAAGCAGGTTGGTAGTAAAACTAAAATAATTCTTCACTTAATAATACTACAGTCAATTTTGTTCAAAATTCATTCCTTCTGTGCGAACACACATGCCACAATTTTTTAAAAGTTTGTGGTTGGTAATTTTTATATAAAAGCGTTCTTCTTATAATAGCAGTACATGCCGCTGTAATTTTGTTTATTAGATCGGTCATATCTTGAACTGGTGTTTCGTAGACAATATCGATTGGGATACTGTATGTACAAATGGGCCTTTTTACATAGATTAGAATATTATCAATTAGTATAAATAGTATAAATGACAACGTCACAAGTACAATGAATCAAACAGGCCCGTGTATCCAGAAATTGGTTTCGGAGGGGGGGAGGGCTCAAGGACGAAAATCATTCAAAAATGTGGACTTATTTTAATTAATTCAGAGCAAAGCGAATCACACATTAAAATTTAAATCATTATGTGACGTTTAATCTATTATTATTTATAGTGCAATAAAAAGATGCAGTACAAGGTGTACAATAAACGGCTACTATGTTTGAAAGAAGTTTGAACATTTTTAATGTTCAACAAAAAGTACAGGGTCTTCCAACGAGGACTGAACAGGGGCTAATTTTTGAGCTTCCTTGTATTTAAAGAAAAATCCAAAATAGCCAATCGATGTACTTTTTCCTGCAGAATTCAAAAATGGAACCAAAAATTTATTTGACCCAGAAACAAAAGAGTTACGCTATGGATAAGGTGTTTTTTAAATGGAACATAGCTTTTTTTATACGATTTTTGGAACGAGTGATTTTTTTTTTGTCCGTTCTGATTAAAATATTTAATATTGTGACAGCTATTTTTATTAAATTTTAATGTTTTATCCAGTATAATTTAACTTTAACCTGTTTGAAACATACACTAGGTAATAAAGGTATAATCACCTTTGAATCCCTCACCTATTTGAGAAAATAAAACATTACATGATAGAAAAAGAAATCCAACTCTATACTAATTAAAAAAAAAAAAAACATTAATAATTTAATTGTTCAATGTGACCTCCGTTGTTCTCGAAACATGTGCGATAACCTCTTTGTAGCCTTTCCAAACTTGCTGTTATACTGTGATTTTCCTGGTTAAGGCGATTTATTTCATTCACAATTTTCTGCATGATCTCTTCAATATCGTGGTTTCGCTGCTTGTATACCACGTTCTTTAAATGGCCCCAAAGAAATGTGTCTAATATTGACAAATCGGGACTATTGGGTGGCCAAGCATAGGTTTAATTTCTACCAATCCATTCTTCATGGCGTCCGTTTAAATATTGAGTAACCTCACGCACGGCATGCGGAGGGGCTCCATCATGTTGCCAAATTAAATTTTGATATTCTTCCAATGGTAAATCTTCCAAAAAGTTCTCAATTTCGTTTTCTAAGAACTCGTAGTATCTCTGTCCATTTAAAGTCCCGTTAAAAAATATTGGTCCCAAAATTCTATTATTTTTTATGCCACACCAAACATGGATTGAAGTCCTTCCTTGGAATTTAATTGTCTGAAATTTTCTTGGATTTCCAACGGCCCAGTGATGATTATTATGTCTATTGAAAACCCCCGATGTTGTGAATGTGGCTTCGTCAGTCCATAAGATATTTCTGAATAAATTAGGGTCTTCGTTTTCTTTCCGAATCACAATTTGGGAAACAAATTGGAAGCGAAGTTCTTTTTGTGCCGGTGTTAGATGTTGAAGTGGAAGGATATGATAAGACTTAAATTTATGATTTCTTAAAGTCCTGTGAACAGTTCCTTGGGTAACTCTTCTGCGTCTTACACCGCCGCCGTATTGAACGTCCCGAACTGCGTCCGAAATTGATTTGGTTGGATTCAGTCGAAAATAATTCACAATGGAACGGTCTCGATTTCTATTCCTTTCTGGATTTCTTTTTCTGTCATGTTAGAATAGTATTGACGGATATATTTCTGTGAAAATTTGCAATAAATCTTCTCCTTGCTACTCTTGCATTTTCTTGGCATTTGTAGAACAAGATGACAATCTGCAATCTCTCGTCTAATATATATTTCATTTCGGCAATATTATAGTAAATTTGTCAAATTTTTTGACTTCGAAGGATTCAAAGGTGATTATACCTTTATTACCTAGTGTATGTTTCAAACAGGTTAAAGTTAAATTATACTGGATAAAACATTAAAATTTAATAAAAATAGCTGTCACAATATTAAATATTTTAATCAGAACGGACAAAAAAAAATCACTCGTTCCAAAAATCGTATAAAAAAAGCTATGTTCCATTTAAAAAACACCTTATCCATAGCGTAACTCTCTTGTTTCTGGTGTTCAAATAAATTTTTGGTTCCATTTTTGAATTCTGCAGGAAAAAGTACATCGATTGGCTATTTTGGATTTTTCTTTAAATACAAGGAAGCTCAAAAATGAGCCCCTGTTCAGTCCTCGTTGGAAGACCCTGTACCTGTTAATAACAAATGTTCAATGCTGCCACATGTGAGATATAAAATGTTGTATTACTAAACATGGCAGGCTTTTCATAATTCAAAAATATAGGGATACGTTGGATTGACGCTGATTGTGCTTTCCGTCGACTAAAAACTTAAATTTCAAATAATAGAAAATTCCATACTGAAGACTTTTCTATGAAAAACCTCAAATGGAAAAAAATTTCAAATTTCGGGATTTCGGGGGGGGGGGGCGCACTTCCGTTTCTTTGTCAATTCAACTCATAACCTTTAAGTCAAATAGTAACTGATAAAATACGTCATTATAATAGCATTAATTTGACATTATTGTAGAGTAAAAATAATTACTAAGTTAGTTAACTTAACACTTTATTTGTGTAAATGTTAACTAATTTTATAAATCACATTTTTCAAATGACTCAACAAAAAGCAAGTTAACTAACTGCGATGTTCATTTCCGCAGTAACTTTTACTTTGTAAAAAAGTTAATATTACTGTTTTTTAATCATGTCAACAGCTCGCCTTGAATAGATTAAACTTTTATACGTTATTTATTTTGATTCTCGTACTCATTCAAAATGAGTACTTTTAAATATTAGTTTTACATACCCAAAATAATAAGTTTAATTGTTGAGAACAAAATGAACCATTTCACAATTTGGATTTAGAAAAGTGAAAAAGCACTATGAATTATTTAAGCCAGAAGAACTAAAATATCGGAAAACATTTTCAGATCTTTTCGTTTATCCAACTTAAATAACTATAGTACCTACTTGTTTATTTCTCCAAAAATGATAAAATGGAAACACAACTTTAAAAGGTATACTTACTAATTGTAGCGCAATATAGTTTTATAGCAAAAATTACTACTTCTTATAATAAACCAAAAAGTATTTCTAACAATTAATTATCGTAAAATTATAGGTAGGTTATTTGCATTTTTATTTTATATTTTTTTTTTTTTTAAACGAAAATATCCAAACTTTTAACTATAAAATATATTAAAAATCAAAAGTAAAACGCGAATCGCCAATTTCGTTATCATTTATTAATATTAATTAATCCTTAAATTTTACCAATTGACATGATATTCGCTATGTAATTTAATATTATTTACCATATCTTAAAATTATAATATATAATATAGCTATACAATTCACATTGAGGAAATATTCTGTTTGGAATTTAAAAAAAATGTATATTTTGGAATATTCAACTTATCTTAGAATCTATATTTTTGTTTAACAAATTTCTGTAATTGTTAATATACCCACTGCAGTATTAAGTTGTAGCATTTACCTTTAACTGAACTGATTTTTTGTAACATATTATAATTTGTTATAACACGAGAAATATTTTTTTATCATTTTGTATCTGGATTTTCTGTCTGTTGTATAAGCTTAGTATTGTGTTTTGTGCCAGAAATTGGAAAACTAGAAATGGACAGTATAGAAAATGATGACAATAATTTATTGTTATTCGAGTTAATCCAAAATGATGAATTTATCTACAACACTATCACTCTATTGGACAAAAACTTAAATCAATCAAATAACAACTTTTCGAACTTTGCTACTGACTTTATAAATGCCATATTCTGGACTGTCGAATATCGAACCTCACCAACTTGAACATAACTTCAACCTCGTCAACTTTCGATATATAAATCCAGCTTAACGCTTTCTACGACGCAAATATTTTTGTTTCATTTTCCCATCAAATGCGCAATCACGACTTGATGAATGTCAAAACTAATTTTTATGTCACAGATATAGATGCAGAAATAGATTTTAAACATTTTCCCCCATTTTCCACGATCACTGTATAAAGCGTATATATAATAAATATAACATTCAGTTAAGGTGACATCACAACAAACTGATACTACATACTATAAGTACAATAAACTTATATAGAACCATAGCTGATAAGATATCACTAATAATTTTTTTTTATTTTTCAGATAAGAATGGATGCAAAAATATCAACAGTCAGCTGGCAAAAGCCACTCGCGTTGAACTCCACGCCTGTAATATTCGACATTCCCTACACGAAAGTGACAATATTTCCGGTAATACGGGACATTCAATCGAACCATTCATTTTTACACTCGCAGAAATTAAAGCAAAGTATCATCGAGTCTAAGCGGGCGTTTTTAAACTTGTCATTGACCGATCAAAAGCCAGAAGATGAGCAAATGGAAGAAAAACCCTTGGCTTCGGTGAATTTAGATGGCAAGAAATCGATATCGAAAAAAATTAGTTTTAAAATTAAAAAGCAACCATCGGTCTATAAAAGAAATGTTACAAACATTCCTGCTAACAGAGTCTCGGAATTAACAAAAAAGTTTAACGAAATGGTAGAAAAACAAATAGCCCCTGAAGAACAGCAGCTTAAAATGAGTGTGAAACGAAAAGAGAGTTTGTGTAGTGACATTGAAAAGGATAAGCGATCCTCAGTGGTTCATAAGGACAGTTTAAGAGTAACGCGCAAACCCAGTGTTAAAACGAAACCGATATTAGACAGCAAAAATTTAGTGATCCTAAAAACAAAGCCTGCTAGAAGGACCAGCATTAAAAAACAAAATAGTGATAGATATATTGTTCACAAGCATCAAACCCTGAAAAAACCAGAAGAACAAATGCGACCCAAAACCCTTAGCTTAAACTTAAACATTCCGAACTCGATTATTGAGACATCGCCTAATGGCACGTCCGTACGCGCGGCGATAGAAATTTTTGAACGAAAAAGCGCCGCTTCATCGCCTACCAAGACTGAATCCAAAGACACTTTAAAAATTTCGCCAAAACCCAAAGTGCCCGATAAATCAACAGCAGTAAAAAATTTGTTAAAAACTGCCACATTACCGACTTCGTCTAAAGTCGCAAAAGATGTTCGGACAAACACATTGAAGAATGTTGGTGAGTCAGTCAAACAAACGCAACTTAATAGATTACGTGATGATAAAAACGATAAGGCTGAGTTTGAAGAAGATAAAGTACAAATTATTAATATCCCAGCTGTACTTCCTCAAAGAAGGTGCGATTCCATGTACGAGACGCTCACGTTGAAAAAAATCTCCCCTCAGGCGGTTAAATCCAAGTCGGTGGACAATATAAATAAAGATATTGAAAGGAATACGTCGAATGTTTCTGTACAACCAAACACGTCCTTTCTTTGGAAAGATAAAGCGTCACCTACTACGTGCAGTATTTCATGGACTAATGACAGTGTAACGGAGGAAAACATTAATAAACCTAATAGTATATTTGAAAGCACTAAAAGTCTGCCCCCGGATATCCCCCTTAAACCTTTCATTGACCTTGTCAAGCCCGTTACATCTCCAACAATACTTAAAAAGAAAATTCCTCTGCCATCACCACCAAATGTCTTAATCAAGCAAGATTTCCAAAATAGCTTAGCTGACTATGAGGAGATAGGATGCAACAATCCTGCTGTTTTAACCGATTTGGAGACTATACGATCTGATGAAAGAATACTCAATGAAGAAAAGTTTAAAGGTTACGACGAAATTATAAAACCGATAAATGACGTTGAAATTATGCAGGAAAATCCTGTGTCGCATTACGAACGAATTGAAAAACCTGGTGATGTGGAAATGGGCGAACTGACCACAGCCAAGACATACTGCGAAGAAGAGGAGAAAGTATACGAAGAATTGACGAATGTAAATGATAAAAATGATGATGGATATGAACCAATTGGTCATAAAGTGGACCATAAAGTGTATGAACGATGTGCGTCACCGGAAACTGAAAACATATACGAAACGTTACCGGTGCCACAAATTCCTGTACGTAGACAGCAACAGGAACCGCTTCCACCAAGACCTCCATCATCTACTAAAAACGAAGAGACCGTTTATAACTGCTACGAATCCATATATACGGAAACTAAAAAGGACTGCTTTTATGAAAGTATCTACGGATCACAACTTACTGATAGTGGATCGAATAGGGATAGTGTGTTGTCATCCGATCATAAAAGCAATAGTTTATATGGTAAATCGATACCAATATGGGATTATAATAGTGATGCAACTTACTATAAGCCACCCAGTGATACTAGTTATAGTGATAGGATTTCGAATCGTAGCGACGAATGGGAAGATGTTTCTGATAATGATGAGGAGGATAATAGGATTATTGTGTAAGTATCTTTTTGAATTTGCAGGTGATTATCAGAAGGCGGAATTATCGCATAAAAGAATCTCACAATGTCTGTTTTTAATACTTTAGTGTTAAGCTGGCGTCGGACGATAAAAGTAGTGTAGAAGTGACTGCTGTAATGGCATCATAAATGTAGCCCTTACCCGGGGCCCGAAAATCCTAGCACCGGCCTTGGTACTATTATAGGTACTGCTTAAAAAATGGCTTGAACCAAAGAAAATTATACAAAGACTAGAAGATTTACGCTTATGAGCGACGTATATCCGCGAGAGAGCGCTACTTCGGCTAAGCGTCAGGCAAATTTTGATTCGCGGCTTGAAATATACAGAGTGTCCATTTAGTGGACGGTTGACTTAAGGAAAAAAACTTTTATACAAAAGTTGTACAGGTTAACGCCGCTCACCTTTTAAAAATAATTTTAAATATACAGGTTGGGCCACACATATTTTTTTTAAATGGAACACCATATATTTTTTTTATTATATTGAGGCCTTTAGTAGTCCTCTATTCTACTTTAAAAAATTATAATCATCAAATGCGACGTTGTTAAGATATGAATGTTTCAATGGATTTTTGGCTAAAAACGATTTTACATAAAAATCGTTGAATTTAAACTATCTTTTCAAATTTTTTTACTAAAATTTAGGAAAGAAAAGTTATAACATGTAAAATCACCTAACTGTTAGTAGAATTGGTATAAGTACTACAGAGTGTTTAACATATTGGTCCCAACTTAATGAATTTAAAACCAAGTTTTCGTTTGTTGTTTATAATGAAAACCCTGTATTTTACATTTTTTTCGAAAAGATATTTTAATTCCCTTTAATTTGATATCAAAATCTTATACCGTATTTCAAAAAGTTGTTGAAGGAAACATGATTTCAAAAAACTGTGTCTTAAAAAACCTTAATATTATGAACAATATTGATGTTTGCTTATTCATTTTTAAATTTGCGTACAAAAAAATTGATAACTTAATAAATTAGTGTGTAATTCATATCTAAGTAGTTATAAACAATTTTACAAAAGAAACTTAAATTATTACCTATCGAAAAGTATGTAAATCTCCAATTTTGAAAATATCTTTCACCAATTTAAAACGAATCCGTATTAACGCATTAAGTAAGTGTTCAAAGTGTCTACCATTTTGCAAAATGCAAGCGTCAATTCGTTTGAAGAACGAGTCCCTCATATTTCTTAACATTAATGGGGTAATCCTACCAAATGATTGTCGGATTCGTTCCATCATATCCTCCCGTATTGTTGCTGGTGTGATGTAAACATCGATTTTGACGGTGTCCCACAAGAAGAAATCCGTGGCCGTTAGGTCAGGTGACCTTGCTGGCCGACTGATCGGACCTTGAAATATTAAAAATATTAGGTAAAAAAGAAATTTCATATTATTGGGTTTTCAACAACCATTTCTCCATATCCACCGCTCTGGAAACTGTGCATCCCAATGTTCCCCAACATATCTGCTGTAGTAAGGGGGTGCCCCATTGAGCTGAACCCACTTCCTGTTCGTTATGAACTCCGGGAGATTATCGGTCAGTCTAACAAAGTCTTGTTGCAAAAATTTCAAAAACAAACGACCATTCAAGTGCTCTTCAAGGAAATAAGATCCAATGATATAATTGTGGATAACACCACCCCAAACGTTTAAGCTCTACCGATGTTGAAATAGATTTACTAGCAGGGCATGTGGATTTTGGGTATCATAAAAGTGAAAAATGTCTATTGACGAACCCATTTCTATGAAATGTCGACGTCGGTGAATATGACATATTTAAAAAAATCTTCATCTTCAGCAGGGGTATTTTGGGCCCATTGACAAAATAATGTTCTTCTTTCAAAATCATTGTCGCTTAATTATTGATGTAATTGAACGTTATAGGGATAAAATTTGTTTGCCAATAAACATTTATTCATTGAAGATCTTTTTGTTTCAAAATTAGAACTAATTTTTCTGAAACTTATTTCTGGATTTTCCACCACCGCCAGTGCAATGCCTAGCTGGTTATCTTCATAAAGCACTGTTTTGGTCCTAGATGTTTTTTCATACTCTACACTCCCCGTTCTCTCAAATCGATCTTTTAGTTTAATTATTGATCTTTCGTCCGGACATCGAGCTTCTGGAAACTTCTGAGTATATAAACGTGATGCCATAGAACAATTTCCATCACTTTCTCCGATTGCGTAAATCATATTTACTAATTCTACTCGAGTGTAATTAAAATTCATTTTAAAAAATTAACGTAGACAAGGCCACTGTAAAACGTCAAATAATTGATAATTATTATGTCTGCCATTTGCAGAAAAGTCAAATTTGATAGAAATGCATGGCCAACTAGTTATTAAATTTAAATAATTACGAAATTATGCTTGCTTTTAAGACACAATCTTTTGAAATCATGTTTTCTTCAACAAATTTTTGAAATAAGGTATCATATTATTATATTGGTATCAAATTAAAGGGAATTAAAATATCTTTCCGAAAAAAATGTAAAATACAGGGTGTTTCATTAAAAACAAAAAACGAAAACTTGGTTTTAAATTCATTAAGTTATTATTATTATTATTATTATTATTATTATTAATATTATGGTAATCAGCAGTAGTTGGGACCAAAATGTTGAACACTCTGTAGTACTTTATACCAATTCTACTAACAGTTAGGTGATTTTACATGTTATAACTTTTCTTTCCTAAATTTTAGTAAAAAAAATTGTAAAAATAGTTTAAATCCAACGATTTTTATGTAAAATTGCATCATTCATATCTTAACAACGTCGCATTTAATGATTAAGATTGTTTAAAGTAGAATATAGGACTACTAAAGGCCTCAATATAATAAAAACAATATATGGTGTTCCATTAAAAAAAAATATGTTTGGCCCACCCTGGATTTTTGAGCCAACCTGTATATTTAAAATTATTTTCAAAAGGTGCGCGGCGTTAACCTGTACAACTTTTGCATAAAAGTTATTTTCCTTAAGTCGACCGTTAACGAGATTCGTCCACCGGCACACTAAATGGACACCCTGTATACCTACATACTCGGGCATCAACGTTGCCGCACTGTTTCTTTCTGCCTTGTGAGGAACATTTGTGGAAAGAAAAGACAATGCAAGTAACTACTCGTATTAAAGAACTAAGATTGATTAAGTAACATGTAATTAGTTTCTACAGGGTGTCCAGTTTTCGTATGTTTTACGGGTTATCTCCGTTATTAGTAAAGATAGAAGGTTGCGGTTTTCACGCAACTGTGTTACTTTTTTGAGAAACAAATGATGCCATAAACAGAATTTTCATAGCCCCCTTTAGTTTTTAGATACTGGGTGTTTTTGAAAATTTTGCATTTTGGGACACCCCCCGTACTTACCTCGGTTACGCTGCTGCAACTTATCAAAAAGGTAACAAATGAACTTATTAGTTTTTTTCACGTAGAATCCAGTGGCTTAGTCAGATTTTTTCTATGTTTAATTGTTTTCGAGAAAAAGAGCAAACTTGCATTTTTTTAAATTGGACACCCTATATATTTTTAGCTATAATGATTCAGTTTATCACAAGCTTTTAAAAAATATATAATACTTTATAGCTGTTTTCAATGTGAAGCTCAAAATTTACATTTTTCAACAAATTTACATTTTTTTAAACGGCACACCGTATAAATTGTAAGATTAAACAATTCAGATTGTCACAAGCTTCTCACAAATAGAAAACACTAATTTTAAAAATATATAACTATAACATTAACTTTTATAAATATAAATAACAATTAACTCAGTTGTGTTATACGTTCAAAAATTAGAAACTACAATTATTTGATGATTTAGGAAACTGTCTCATAAATATTGCTCAAACTGTTCTCCATTATGCCTAAGACGTGTTTCACACATTGTTCTGATTCGCCTTAGTGCATTTAAAGTAATAAAAGGTCGTGCCTGTAACTTCCTAAAGGCTCTTTCAGTGGCTTCTCTTAAATCTGCCATCGTTTGGTACTGGACGGTATAAATTTTATTTTCTAGGAAGCCTCACAAAAAAAAATCCAAAACCGTTAAATCGGGTGACCTGGGTGGCCATCTTACAGGTCCATGTGTTCCTATCCAGCGGCCAGGAAAATTATTGTTAAGATATGCTCTTACAATTTGAGCACTGTGAGCGGGAGCTCCGTCCTGTTGCAAATATAAGCTATTAAGATGAGCTAGGGGCACATTCTCTACTATTTCGGGCACAATGTTTTCCAAAATTTCTAAAAATTTATTTGCAGTAAGACCTCCTTCAAATATATTATATAAAATTTTACTTCCCAGTATGAAGCATGAAACGCTAGACCCAAATCTGCCTTGTCGTTCCCGTAAAAATATAACATGTTCATTTTCCTGGCAGCAAAACCTATTATTTTGCCGATTAAATATACCGGCACTGGTAAAATTACTCTCATCAGACCATATAATCGTTCTTTCAAAATGATTTTCTCTATTTACATTTTGTAAATACCAATTACAAAACTCTACGCGGCGCTCTGCGTCCCCGAGATGTAAGTTTTGTACGACATGAAATTTGTATGGCTTAAACTTGTGTTTTTTTAGAATATTTTGAACCCTTGATTTTGTAACACCGACAGAACCTTCCACTGTTCTACATGAACTACTTTGATTTGTTTCAATTGAAGCCAAAACGTTTACTTCATCAATGTCCTGGTTTTCCTTATTGTAAATACTGGGTCGGGGTTTGGAAAATGAGCCGACTTCAATTAAGTTTGACTATATTTTTAAAAATATTCTTTTATCCGGCTACTTTCTGGGAGTCTGCGAATATTACGTTCTTATAAATTTTAAAATATGATGAAAAATATAGAAAGATGGTTATACCTGTTAAAATAAACTTCTAATGCTTTATCCGAATTTTCGTTACACTGAATATAACAAACGAACATATCGTACTTTTCATAATTCTCGAATTTTGCATTCGCAGCCATAATTAAGAAAAAATTGCTATTTATCGAAACTGAATAGAAATAAAGAACAGAAAATGGATAACCTATTCTAACAGTATATAAAGATTTTTTCAGATAACAAGCCTGTCATCTTTTGTTTTCCTAAATACCCGTCATGGTCTACTAAAGAAAAATTTAAATTTGTTGAAAAATGTAAATTTTGAGCTTCACATTGAAAACAGCTATAAAGTATTATATATTTTTAAAAAGCTTGTGATAAACTGAATCATAATAGCTAAAAATGTATAGGGTGTCCCATTTAAAAAAATGCAAGTTTGCTCTTTTTCTCGAAAACAGTTAAACATTGGAAAGAATCTGACTAAGCCACTGGATTCTACGTGAAAAAAACCAACAAGCTCATTTTTTACCTTTTTGATAAGTTGCAGCGTAACCGAGTGTCCCAAAATGCAAAATTTTCAAAAATTTCTAAAAAACTAAGGGGGCTATGAAAATTCTGTTTGTGGCATCATTTGTCTCTCAAAAAAGTAACACAGTGCCGCGAAAACCGCAACCTTCTATCTTTACTAATAACGCAGATAACCCGTAAAACATACGAAAACTGAACACCCTGTACTTTTACAACCAATTAAAGCTTATTTTCCGATCATACATTTATAGGTATTGTTGATTATAAAAACATTACTTATTTTTTAGTTGGGTTAATGGAGTTGGGTGCATTCAAGTAAATTAAAGAAATAATGGCTGTTTTTTTCGTTTAATCTTTTTTCACGTGTAGAAAACACGTGTTTAAAAATCAAATTTTATTAAAGAAAATTCAAATTAAATATTTACATGGATATTATATAATATTACTAATACTAACATAAAAAAGTTTGATTCTAAGGTACAATTAAAGATCTGTTAAGCAAATAAATGAGAAATCAAAAATATCATACGCTCATGCATGCGTTAAGTTTGTCCCCTAATGTTGTGTTTTCGTACTTGTAACAATTTTATTTTAATTTTAGTACTAATATACTCGTGTTCCTTATAAAATTTAAAATACGTTTTTAAAATTAAAGCAGCTCGCTGGACTATGCTTTTACAGACAGACATGTTGCTGGTACCATCATACTTTTTATTTAAAAGGAAAGCTTGTTTTTTGTCGGTGAGAAATGGTTTCTCACTTTCCTAAAAAAAAGAACAGCAATTTTTGACAGTTGAATTTATTTAGGATTCTCTTAACAAGATATTCTGCATAATAAGATACAGCACATTTAGGGACGTATTTGTATCTCCGTTATTATTTGTGCTGTTATTACTTTTCTCATCATTATTGTTTGAGATTTCTTGTGCCGTTTGTTCATCAAAGCTAAAACGTTACTGTGTCGTATTATGAACGGAATACGAATCATTCTTTTTACTTGATTTGATAGGCAATGCCATCGGGATATCTGAATCCTGAATGAAAAAATTGACGATTTTATGAGATTTGTAATCGTTTGAATAAGGGCTAATCTAAATGATTTTGCGGTCGCTTTCGGTAACTTTGCATATATACGGAGGACGACAAAAAGTATTTTTTTTTAATGGAATGCCCTGTATGTCTTCGGCTACAATGCAAAATCTTTTTTTTCTGATTTCAAATATACCATACAAGTTGACATTTGGTTCAGACGTTTTTGCGTTATTTAAGTTTACATTTGCATTGAATTTACATTATCTTGATCTACGCTGCCATAATTACTGAGTACGACAACTTTTTGAACAGTGGGCCATGAAAACAATAGTAACAAATGTTTCTGAATCGACATTGTTATTAAAATAATAACTGTCAGTGCAACTTACTCGGCTCCTTCGATCTTTTTAAAATGGTGTTTTCTGTGGCTCAAAAACTAGATAATATTGTTTGTTTGCTTGCTGAAGATAGTTATAATGCATCTGCGACACGACGTGCCTACGCGGCAATACATCCCGATGGTCCGATTCCCACAAGATGGACAATCAAAACTATTTTTACCAAATTTTTTGAATATTCTTCTGCATTGTGTGGAAACCCCCAGTAAGTCAATACGGACTACTTCTAAGGAAATGCGTGCTCGTTGCGGACCACGAAGAACTTCGCGTGTGTATATCCGGAAGGTTTTGAAAAAATATGGATTTAGACCTTACAATTTATTATGAAGTTCAAAAATTAACAGAATTGCATAAGAATCAAATACTCAATTTCTGCAACCTTTTGTTGAATAGATTGAATAACGAAAGAGGCATCTTCGAAAAAATATTATGGACCGACGAGTCAAGTTTCTTAACAAGTGGATTACCAAACCGTCAAAATTACCGACACTGGGCACAAGAAAATCCTCAGTTCGTCAGGGAAGTTCGATTTCAAGGTCGAAGGACAGTTAATGTATGGTGCGGACTATTGAAAAAGAGAATAATAGGACCCTATTTTTTCAAAGGCACATTAACTGGACCGTTATATAACCAATTTCTGCATGGAAACACGCCTGCAAGATATGCTAGAATACTTACCGTTGGCGCAGTATATGAATATAATTTTTCACCATGACGGTGCCCCACCACATGTGACACGTGGAGTACGTCATTTTTTAAATATTAATCACAATGAATGGATTGGAAGAAACGGGACTATTGTGTGACCTTTAAATAGTCCCGATCTAACGCCTATGGACAATTTTTTTTTGGGGATATATTAAAACTAAAGTTTATGAGCGTGATATTGACAATGTTGAGGACATGAAACATTTTATTACTCAAGAAATGATATTTAAATGAAAGAAATAGTAATTTTATGGAGAATGCAATTGAGCACTTACAACCAGTTTACCAAGAATGCATCGATAATGAGGAGGGGAATATTCATTCTGATTAATATTCATATAGTTATTTTGTTTTCTTTTATTGAATATATACTGTTCTACTTAGTTATATAGTTAGTAGAACCCAGACGGCATGCACCCTATATTCCTGGAATATTCCCCTATCTGCCAATAGGCCATGCTATCTTGCAATATTCCTGGAATATGCACTGAATATCTCAAATGTATCTTATCTCATAAGAATATTCCATATCTATGCCATTGTAGATATGCCTGGAATATGCCGCGGGTATATTTATAGGATATGCATTGTGGAATATATTCAATTTTATTTTTTTAATACTTATTGATAATAATATAATATAATATAAATATCTATGCAGAGTGATTGCGGTCTTAAAGTCTATTTTTACATAACTTGATATCGGTATAGGAACTATTTATTTATAGATAATATAGAGGAAGGTGCATATATGTATGCACCTAATTAAAAATTAAATTTAAATATGAAAATGTTTTAGACTTCATAAAGTTTTCGTGTAGGCATTTTCTGCATTTTATTAGTATTTTGGTAAAAATGCAACTTTAGTTTTTTTATCATATTATTTAGTCAATTTTTGGATTCGAGCGGTGATAAACAAATTTGGCGTTTTATACGGTGTCGCTAGATTCCGCGTTTTAACCCTAAATTCAATTCTAAACTAACACATATTTTGATTGCAAATAAATTTATACTGAAAGTTTATATTTTATATATATGTGCTTAATTGAGGACTGCTCTACTAGAAAAAAATTAGCAATCGTTATTTTTTAATAACAATTTTTTTAACACAAGTTTAACTAATTTCTGTTGCGTAACTCGGAAACGCTGCCTGTACGTCACAGAACTGACAGAACCTGCTTTAGTTAATTTTTTTTTCACCTTGTTTTAAAGAGTATCTAGTTTTTATGTTTTAATTTTTTTTATTTATAGAAATAAAAAAAAATATTACTTTTAGTGATGTTTTATTCTACCTACCAAATTTGTAACTCTACCTACTAAACTAACTGACCTGACCTAAATTAACTATATTTATATGAAAAAGAAAAAAAATGAATATTCTTAGTATATGTCATAAATATATTTTGGCAGATTAAAAGATATTGCAGGCATATATTTCCTGGTGACCTGGAATATGCATACAATATGCCAGTCATATGCCCTGGCAGATATGGAACATTTATGGGATATTCCAATATGCCAACGGAATATTCATCGAATATGTATGGAATATGTTTGTGCCGTCTGGAACATTGTTTTTCAATCTTTGCATGGCTGTTTTATTTATTTATTTATTTATTAACTTAAATAACGCAAAAACGGCTGAACAAAATGTCAACTATTTCAGATCAGAAAAAAAAAGATCTTTCATTTTAGCCAAAAATATACAGGGCAATCCATTAAAAAAAATACTTTTTGTCGTCCCTCGTATATATGCAAAGTTACCGAAAACTACAATGCAGACTTGGAAAGGAAAAAATTTACCCTGTATGTCAGTTTTTTTATTTTTTCCGTACGATAAAAAATAAAAAAGTTACGTGGGGGGGGGGGGGGTGCTAGTTTATACAATATACAAAGTCACCCGGTACATTAGCGTCCTAATATGGCCCCACAAAAAGAAATCTAAGCTGTTGAGGTCGGGGGACCTTGGTGGCCATTCTTGAGGCCCACCGCGGCCAATCCAACGATTTGGATCAATCCACTAAAATTCTCCAAACAATTTGATGGCATATATTCAAGTTTCTAGCAAGCTTCCTTGTACTCGTTTAAGGATGTTTTTCGGCTTCACACTTAGAGGTCTACCTGCAGACACTACCAGTTTCAAAGACGACCATGAATATTAGAAAAGGTTCAGGTTAGGTTCGACTATCCGGCAAAGCACGATTAGGATATTTCAGGTGATAAACACGTTTGGCTTGCTCTCTATTACCGTCGGCGAGGCCATACACGTAATGCATTTCCGCCATTTCTGCATTTGAATAATTCACCATTTTTAACAAGATGGTAAACATAAAATGAAATGTCTATTTTTTTAAATAGCTAGCAGCACCGGAACTTTCTAGACACACTGTACAGGGAAATATGGCAATCTCCACGAAAGCGATAATTCAGATAATACTAATAAGCTTATATATGATTATATAACCTTCATAAAATGTTAATACATACAATCCACAAATGAAACGGCTACACGGGAGCCTTCGAATTCCGATGGACGCCAAGTCCTCGTGGGTAGACAAAGTTCGCATCCATCGAGGGCTTAAAAGCAACAGGTCATAATGCATCTAGTCTTTGTATAATTTTCTTTGGTAACTAGCAATTGGTAGCATTGAACCGCATGGTGAAGGCGCCAGAATATTAAATGTAATAAAATAAATTATAGAAAGTAAAAACAATCCATGGTTTTATGACAATAATTGAAACATTAGGCGTACCAGGGCCGTTCCTAGAGTAACTGCCGCCCGTGTGCGAGAATAATTTGCCCCCCCCCCCCTCATACCGTACGGATTAATTGAAATGTCTCTGAAATATTTTTACCTTAAATAAAACAATGAGTTACAAAAATTATAATAAATTCAGTTTATTTTTTAATTTTACAACCTAACATAATAATTATTAATTTGTTGATATGATAACCAAAAAACCAAATGAATACGTTATACAGTGCGCAGCATATGGGAAATCTTTTTATCTATGAATTTAGTAAATTTATTTTATTTCATAAAAGTTCTGCACATCTATAAGCCAAAATAACACTCATCAAATCCGGTAAAAGTCTTATGGTGTACGAGGTAGAGTCAAATATTAAAAATTCCGCTAAATTGTTTATATTTATATTGTTTCAATTTGAAAGATATACTGAAATACCAAATTTTACTTATTTTGGACAAAAAATATGATTTAACCGTTTTTTCTGAATTACCCTGAATAAAAAGTACATCGCAACCATACAGTACGCAAATTGTATTTTCTGTACACTTTGTTAGAGGTAACCCTAAATACTATGTTAGATTACTTAGCTTTAACCATATTATGGCTTTTTAAAATAAAAATATAAAAATATCAAATATTTTTGCTGCACACCGTATTTTATATTTTAAAGAAACAAAATAATTTAATCTATTAGACTTTCTTAACTTGCTTACTTTCGGACCATCATGTTAACTCACTGAAACTAAACTTTCTAACTTAAAAACAGTTCTTTATTTAAACAAATACAACGTATTTCTTAATTACTTTCTTGTTACTTCCGCACCCTTCTTGCTTACTCTTCTTACTACTACCAACTATATAAAAACAAATGTCAAACGCGCTAAATTTAAATATAAGGTATTCATTAAATGTTGAGTAAATATGCGTTCCTAACACTCGGCCATCCTTCCAGTAAACTCGCCCTCGAGTTCATAGTCCTTCAGGTAGGTTGGTCTTCGTCGCCTTCGGTGCGTTCTTTCGGATAATGCACTTGGGTCTTTGGTACGTTTCTTTTTTCCGTCTCCACCTTCTGTACTAGGTTCTTCTTCTTCGGAATCGTCCGTGCCTTCTTCAGTGCTCGGTTCGTCTTCCTGATGTTGTTTCCATACTTTTAATTGACTTACATGGGCCGTACTTATATATTTTCTACCATCTTTATATTCTAATAGGTCGCTCACTCGATAGGTATCACTTGGGAGTACTTCTGTGATAACTAGCGGTCCTCGAAACTTCGACTGTAATTTGGTTGATTCACCTGTAGCCTTTGGAACGGTTTTCATATAAACTACTTCTCCAACTTCATAACGTACATTTCTGTATCTTCTTTTGTCATATCTATGCTTATACTTCTGTTGCTCTTCTAGAACGTTCTGTCTCGCTTCTTCTTGTATCTGAGTTGGCAATCTATATTCTTCTTGGTTCTCCGTCAATTCTCTTAGGGGTCCTTCATCATGTCGTGGTACATATCCATACAGCATCTGGAATGGGCTTTTCTTTGTGGTTTTGTTTCTTGATGTATTGAGGTCTCTACTTATTCGCTTTAAATTTTTATCCCAATCTTTGCCTTCGGGATCTTCAATATAAGCTTGTATCACTGGTAATACTGTTCGGTTTACTCGCTCGACTTGTCCATTCGCTTGGGCATGTCTCGGTGAATTAAGTGTGTGCTTAATTCCATGTTTCTTACAAAAGTCATCAAAATGTCGTGACGTAAAGCAAGTGCCTCTGTCGGTGATCACTCTGTTCGGCGATCCAAAATCAATTATGAAATCTTCCAATATTTTGAGGACTCCATCTCCTTTTGTATCTTTACAGGCATTTAAACGAACGAACTTTGTTAAATTATCAATCATCACAAGAATATATTTGTTTTGTTTGGAACTTGTTGGAAAAGGTCCTAAATGGTCTAAGTGAATAATTTCAAATGGACGCTTTCCAGGTTCAATTGGGTGTAGTTTTCCCGGTTGCTTTCCAGTTTTAGATTTGTTAAGAGTGCAATCTAGGCAGGATCGGATATGTTCTTTGATATATCGTTTCATTCGAGGAAAGAAATAAAATTCTGACATATTCTAATAGGTCCGCTCCAATCCTGGATGTCCTCTTAAATCGTGAAATTTGATTGTTAGTGATTTTCTTATTTAAATAAAATATATAATATAATATTTAATAAAATTTAAACAAATACAACGTATTTCTTAATTACTTTCTTGTTACTTCCGCACCCTTCTTTCTTACTCTTCTTACTACTACCAACTATATAAAAACAAATGTCAAACGCGCTAAATTTAAATATAAGGTATTCATTAAATGTTGAGTAAATATGCGTTCCTAACACTCGGCCATCCTTCCAGTAAACTCGCCCTCGAGTTCATAGTCCTTCAGGTAGGTTGGTCTTCGTCGCCTTCGGTGCGTTCTTTCGGATAATGCACTTGGGTCTTTGGTACGTTTCTTTTTTCCGTCTCCACCTTCTGTACTAGGTTCTTCTTCTTCGGAATCGTCCGTGCCTTCTTCAGTGCTCGGTTCGTCTTCCTGATGTTGTTTCCATACTTTTAATTGACTTACATGGGCCGTACTTATATATTTTCTACCATCTTTATATTCTAATAGGTCGCTCACTCGATAGGTATCACTTGGGAGTACTTCTGTGATAACTAGCGGTCCTCGAAACTTCGACTGTAATTTGGTTGATTCACCTGTAGCCTTTGGAACGGTTTTCATATAAACTACTTCTCCAACTTCATAACGTACATTTCTGTATCTTCTTTTGTCATATCTATGCTTATACTTCTGTTGCTCTTCTAGAACGTTCTGTCTCGCTTCTTCTTGTATCTGAGTTGGCAATCTATATTCTTCTTGGTTCTCCGTCAATTCTCTTAGGGGTCCTTCATCATGTCGTGGTACATATCCATACAGCATCTGGAATGGGCTTTTCTTTGTGGTTTTGTTTCTTGATGTATTGAGGTCTCTACTTATTCGCTTTAAATTTTTATCCCAATCTTTGCCTTCGGGATCTTCAATATAAGCTTGTATCACTGGTAATACTGTTCGGTTTACTCGCTCGACTTGTCCATTCGCTTGGGCATGTCTCGGTGAATTAAGTGTGTGCTTAATTCCATGTTTCTTACAAAAGTCATCAAAATGTCGTGACGTAAAGCAAGTGCCTCTGTCGGTGATCACTCTGTTCGGCGATCCAAAATCAATTATGAAATCTTCCAATATTTTGAGGACTCCATCTCCTTTTGTATCTTTACAGGCATTTAAACGAACGAACTTTGTTAAATTATCAATCATCACAAGAATATATTTGTTTTGTTTGGAACTTGTTGGAAAAGGTCCTAAATGGTCTAAGTGAATAATTTCAAATGGACGCTTTCCAGGTTCAATTGGGTGTAGTTTTCCCGGTTGCTTTCCAGTTTTAGATTTGTTAAGAGTGCAATCTAGGCAGGATCGGATATGTTCTTTGATATATCGTTTCATTCGAGGAAAGAAATAAAATTCTGACATATTCTGATAGGTCCGCTCCAATCCTGGATGTCCTCTTAAATCGTGAAATTTGATTGTTAGTGATTTTCTTATTTAAATAAAATATATAATATAATATTTAATAAAATTTAAACAAATACAACGTATTTCTTAATTACTTTCTTGTTACTTCCGCACCCTTCTTTCTTACTCTTCTTACTACTACCAACTATATAAAAACAAATGTCAAACGCGCTAAATTTAAATATAAGGTATTCATTAAATGTTGAGTAAATATGCGTTCCTAACACTCGGCCATCCTTCCAGTAAACTCGCCCTCGAGTTCATAGTCCTTCAGGTAGGTTGGTCTTCGTCGCCTTCGGTGCGTTCTTTCGGATAATGCACTTGGGTCTTTGGTACGTTTCTTTTTTCCGTCTCCACCTTCTGTACTAGGTTCTTCTTCTTCGGAATCGTCCGTGCCTTCTTCAGTGCTCGGTTCGTCTTCCTGATGTTGTTTCCATACTTTTAATTGACTTACATGGGCCGTACTTATATATTTTCTACCATCTTTATATTCTAATAGGTCGCTCACTCGATAGGTATCACTTGGGAGTACTTCTGTGATAACTAGCGGTCCTCGAAACTTCGACTGTAATTTGGTTGATTCACCTGTAGCCTTTGGAACGGTTTTCATATAAACTACTTCTCCAACTTCATAACGTACATTTCTGTATCTTCTTTTGTCATATCTATGCTTATACTTCTGTTGCTCTTCTAGAACGTTCTGTCTCGCTTCTTCTTGTATCTGAGTTGGCAATCTATATTCTTCTTGGTTCTCCGTCAATTCTCTTAGGGGTCCTTCATCATGTCGTGGTACATATCCATACAGCATCTGGAATGGGCTTTTCTTTGTGGTTTTGTTTCTTGATGTATTGAGGTCTCTACTTATTCGCTTTAAATTTTTATCCCAATCTTTGCCTTCGGGATCTTCAATATAAGCTTGTATCACTGGTAATACTGTTCGGTTTACTCGCTCGACTTGTCCATTCGCTTGGGCATGTCTCGGTGAATTAAGTGTGTGCTTAATTCCATGTTTCTTACAAAAGTCATCAAAATGTCGTGACGTAAAGCAAGTGCCTCTGTCGGTGATCACTCTGTTCGGCGATCCAAAATCAATTATGAAATCTTCCAATATTTTGAGGACTCCATCTCCTTTTGTATCTTTACAGGCATTTAAACGAACGAACTTTGTTAAATTATCAATCATCACAAGAATATATTTGTTTTGTTTGGAACTTGTTGGAAAAGGTCCTAAATGGTCTAAGTGAATAATTTCAAATGGACGCTTTCCAGGTTCAATTGGGTGTAGTTTTCCCGGTTGCTTTCCAGTTTTAGATTTGTTAAGAGTGCAATCTAGGCAGGATCGGATATGTTCTTTGATATATCGTTTCATTCGAGGAAAGAAATAAAATTCTGACATATTCTGATAGGTCCGCTCCAATCCTGGATGTCCTCTTAAATCGTGAAATTTGATTGTTAGTGATTTTCGCAAGTTCTTTGGAATCACGTAGAACAATTTATTTTCATCATTATTGGGCTTTTTCTTGAAAAGTACTCCATTTTCTAGGTAGTAATTTTCCACTTCGGATTTTTCTTCTCTAGGTATCTCGTCTTTTTGTAAAATCTGTATCTTTCTTTTTAGACCTTCGTCGTTTTGTTGGTATAAAACTATTTCTTCTTCTCTGGTACTTATCGTAAAAACTGTTATTCTATCTTCAATTTCCTCGTTATCCTGGTCTTCCACTGGGGCTCTACTCATAGCATCTACGTGTGTCATCTTCTCACCTGGTTTGTGTACTATGTTGAAGTCAAATTCGCTTATTGCATTAAGCCATCTTATGATTTGGGGGTTTTTGGTCTTGTGTGCATTCAAGTAGATAAGGGCCTTGCAGTCGGTCACCACGGTAAATTTTAAGTTTATTAACATGCTTCTCAATCTTGTCATAGACCATACTATCGCTAACAGCTCTAGCTTACTCGAGTGATAATTTTCTTCTACGGGGCTTGTTCTACGACTAACTGCATAAACCAAATGTAACTTCCCATCTTCTCCATTTTGTAACAATGTTGCTGCTAATCCTTTCGAGCTACTATCAGTATGTAATTCTGTATATGCATTGGGGTCAAATAGTTTCAAGGTGGGTTTAGTTATTAGAGCTTATTTTAATTCATTGAATGAATTCTCTTGTTCTTCATTCCACACATAAGTATTCGTTTTTCTTAGCAGATCGTATAACGGTTTAGCTCGTTGGGCAAACTTTGTGATAAATCTTCTGAAAAAGCTCGTCATACCCAAGAATCGTCTTGTTTCATGCAAGTCCTTTGGTCGTGGGTAATGTTCAATGGCTCTAACCTTCTGTGGTCCTGGTCCTACATTATCTGAGGATATTTGGAAACCTAAATACTGTACTTCGGTTTTCATAAATTCGCATTTTGTCAATTTGATAGTTAGTCTGGCTTTACGTAGAGCTTCCAATACTTCTCTAAGTTTGCCTTTCATTTCGGTCCAATTTAAGGCTGGAACTAGTATGTCATCTATATAAAACAGTACAACTTGGTTCCTTAGGGGTCCAAGAACCTTCTCCATTAATTTTGAGAAATAGAATGGCGCATTCATTAATCCGAGTACCATTCTCTCAAATTCTCCCGTGTCGTCTGGAGTTACAAACGCTGTTTTGGCCTTGGCAGCTTCGGTTAATGGCACTTGTAGATACCCATGCGCAAGGTCGATCACCGTGTATACCTTGCTGTTACTCAGGGATGCTAAATGGTCGTCAATATTCTGTAGAGGAAAATATTGTCTTACTGTCTGTTTGTTTAATTTCCTGTAGTCCAATACTAATCTGGCTTTTCCATTCTTTTTCTTAACCAAAAGAACAGGACTCGCATATGGCGAAGTCGTTTCTCGTACAATTCCATTTTCCTTCCATTCGTCTACGATCCTTTTGATTTCTGTTCTTTCTTTGTTGCTTGCTTTATAAGGTTTACTATACACTGGCTTGCTTTCAGGTATTTCTTCGATGTCCATTTTCATGAGATCAGTACATCCGAGTTCTTGAATTGATGTTGCTACACAATCTCTGTATTCATTGATGAGGTCTAGTAATTCATCTTTTTCATCATCTTTCATATTCTCGTCAGTATTAAGTTCGTCCTTGTTTATTCTTCTCAGGTCTGGTTCCATTTGTTGCAACTCATATACTTCTCCGACAATTTTTGTAGTTTCTGGTTTGCGTTTTTCTTCTTTGTCATTGAAATTTAAATATGGTAAGGTTATAATTTCTTGTTCATGAATTAAATTCACGAATCCTATTGAATTTTCTGGCAATGCTATGTCTTCGGAGGCTTTCCAATTTTTGTTGTAATTCGGCTCAATACTTAAATTTTTAAATGGTTCTTCGTCCCGGTATTTGAATACAAGATTGTCGTCTATCTTGATATACACAATTTCTGGTTTTTCAGTGAATGTCCGTCCTATAATTAGGTCGCAGTTCTGTACGTCGTCTGGAACAATTCTTATAGGGATGTTTTCTATTTTGACATTGTCTACTGTTATGTCTCCTCTTACAATTCCAGGTGAAATAACTATATTTTCCTTGCCGAAACCTTTTAATTCGCTTGCAGCCTTGATCACATCCATGCTGTTTCCAAGAAGGGCTACTGTTGATTTTACTGTGCTGTCTGAACTCCCTGGATCTATTAATGCGTTATAAATCTTTCCATTAACTTTAATCAGCTTTAAGTACTTTTTGATCGAAGGGCTTTTATTGTTTTCATTAATGGCATGTACTTCTGACGGATTTTCTGGAGGTTTAGGTGCGTTACAATGTCTAACGGTATGTCCTTCACGTTTGCAATTTTTGCAGTATAAAGGTCGCTTTGGTTCTGGACACTCTCTACCAATATGCCCAAAATTGTTGCAGTTGTAACATTTCAACTGACCGTTTCCATTTGTCACAGGAGGTCTCTGATCAGGATTTCTTCTCAGTTCGGTTTGAAGGTTACGGGAATTTTCATTTTTGGGAGGTCCATTCAAGGGTCTTCTTTCCAAGGATCTTACGAAGGGTCTTTCCATAGGTCTTACGAAGGGTCTTTCCATATGACTTTCTTGGAGTCTGTTACCTCTAACTTTTTCAATTGATAATATATCTTGTAATAATTTATCGTAGTCATAATGTTCCTTGGTTATCAATGCTGAGGCTGTGTCTTTTGATCTTAGTCCGCTTAAAATCTCCTCTTTAATATCATCAATAGTTAATTTCAAGGCTTGGCATAGGCTTAGTTTTTCATGAAAGTATGACATGATGGATTCATTCCTTCCTTGCACTCTGTTTTTCATTTTCTCCCATTTTTCTGACGTTTTCGAACATAATCTGAATGAACTATAAAATTCTTTCTTAAAATTTCTCCAATTCTGAATAATACTTGCTTTCGTACGAAACCAATATATGGCTGGTCCAACTAGATGGGCTCTCGCAGTCTCCAAAGTATAGTTTTCTGGCCATCGGTTTAATGTTGCGCTAGTCTCAATACCTTTTATCCATTCTTCAGCTTTCCCGATATCTTTATCTCCATCGAAGTATCCAATAACCTTTGAAAGATCAGGCATAATATGAAAATATTGTGCTCGCGCCTCTTCACCTGTTGCTGACGATGCACTTTGTAAGTTAGGTGACAGTCTGTCGAGTACTCGTATGAGCATTTCATCTCTTCTTCTTCCATCAGCAATAAACAATTCGAGCATTCTCTGTGAAGCATCTTGTTGCTCAGACTTGCCGAAACCATGACATTCAGTCTGTACACTGGAGTTGTCTTCTTCAAACGGATGATTTTCGTTCTTTTCTGACATTTTCTTAACTCATGAGGTGTTTAAAACTAATTTAGTATTTTTGGTAGCTAAGGCCACAATTGAAAGAGCTGAGACTAACTTTTGTAGTTAACGCCACAATTAAATGAACTGGCTAATAGTCCGGTAGTTAATGCCACAAACTTTTATAGAGACAAAACTTCGGCAACACCGCTTACCCAAACAGTATTGGCAACGCCGCTCTGTCAGTACTTTTGCGATTGGCGACACTGATATTGATTGACATTGATGAAAAATTAAATATAGTCTTCTTTTTATGAATATTTTCTTAATTTTAAGCCTCTGTTTGGTGGTTTAACGAACTTTGAACACAACTTTTGTTCTTTACACACACTTTTCTGTTTAAGTCTCACATAATCACCAAATTCAAAGTTAGGTTAAGACATATGGCGTCACACGGTCTTGCGAGTTTTTTATCCACTTCTGAGATATTAGACTTTCTTAACTTGCTTACTTTCGGACCATCATGTTAACTCACTGAAACTAAACTTTCTAACTTAAAAACATTTCTTTATTTAAACAAATACAACGTATTTCTTAATTACTTTCTTGTTACTTCCGCACCCTTCTTTCTTACTCTTCTTACTACTACCAACTATATAAAAACAAATGTCAAACGCGCTAAATTTAAATATAAGGTATTCATTAAATGTTGAGTAAATATGCGTTCCTAACAAATCTAACTGATATTTTGGTATACACTTTAATTTAAGGCACCTCCAAAATTCTATATTTATACATTAAAGTACAAAATTTTTTCTTTATTTAGATTTTAATTGTGATCGTTATAAGAAAAAAATTAAAAATTAAGAATATTTTTTGTACGGATTTTATTTGCGACGATAATTAATAATATTATAATAAGGATCCATATATTTTTGTATACTTTAACTCGGAACATTTCGAACACGTATACTTTGTTTAAAATACAAAGGAAAGAATCTTTCTTTATATCCGAATTTGAAACCTAAATAATAATAATCTCTCTCTCTCTTCGTCAGCCTTATCTGGTCCACTCCTGAACATAGGCCTCTCCGAGTCTTTTCCATTCCTGTCGATTTTGCGCTAGTTGTACCCAGTTTCTACCAGCGACCTCCCTGATATCATCCAGCCAACGTCTCTGCGGTCTTCCTCTATTTCTTTTTGTTTCTCTAGGGCGCCAGTGAATCACTCTGTTTGTCCATCTATTATCTTCCTGTCTTGCAACATGTCCCGCCCACCTCCATTTCATCTCGGCCATGTAACGGATCACGTCTTTTACCTTTGTTCGTCTTCTTATTTCTTCGTTTCTGATCCGGTCCCTTATGGAGACTCCAAGCATTGCCCGTTCCATTGCCCTTTGTGTTGTCTTCAATCGATCTGCACTACCCTTTATGATTGACATTGTTTCGAGGCCATATGTTGCCACCGGCAAGATGCACATGTCATAGACTCTGCGTTTTAAATGTATCGGAATATCTGGATTTCCTAGAACGTACTTTAGTTTTCCAAAGGCTGCCCATGTTAGCCTCACTCCTCGCGTTATTTCCGACTTTTGATTTTCTTTTCCTAGTTTAATGAGGTGACCTAGGTATACGTATTGACAACGTTTTCGATGTTTTCGTTAGATAGTGATAATTAAATGTGATTGGGTGACATGAACTTGGTTTTATTGATGTTCATTTTTAGCCCTATTTTTCTTGTTTCATTCAATTGTTCCATCATTTCCTTTAGCTCTTCTGGATCTTCGGAGATGAGAACAATGTCGTCCGCGAAGCGAAGTGACTCAGGTACGATCCGTCGATTTTCAAGCCCTTTTGTTCCCAATCCATTTCTTTAAATATCTCCTCCAGTGCCAGAGTAAACAGTTTTGGTGATATCGTGTCACCTTGTCGGACTCCTCTATTTATGTTTATTTTGGCGTTTCTATACAGGATGTCTCACGGTCGATGGTAGGTTAGACGTTTACGGAAAACGGGGCATAGAAAATTACTGAAAATTTGGCAACTTGGGTAACTGGCTTTGCTCTATCGATCTAAAATATTTTCAACAATGCAGCGTTGCCGCTTATACAAAAAAGTAGCAACATATTTGATATTTTAAATGGAACATCCTAGCGGTTTTCGAGAAATTAATTAATTTCCATATTTTTTGTTCAAAACATAGCTCTAATTAAATGTTTATTACTGCGGTATTTGGATTTGTAGACAGCTGAAATTTTGGATGTAGTTTACTTTGTCCTGTGTATTAGTTATGCATAAAGAAATTTGTTCTGTGTTATACAGGGTCGTTCAAAATTCGTCATTTTACCGCTCGATACAAAAATGGTGAAAAGTGCATTTTTTCAAATAGAACACCCTGTATATTATTAAATATCCTGCAAGAAAATTAATGTCCCTTCCAAATGATATATCATGTTCCTATACCTAAATAGTTAAGATGTCGAAATAAAAGCCAGTTTTTGTAAAAATCGGATTATTTTGGCATATTTGTCTTAGATAGCCATGAAATCCCAAGATGGAACATATCTTTGTGAAAATTTGACAGTTAGTGCATCAATAATAAAAAACTTGCTAGTTTTTAACTTTTAGTAAAGAAAGAGACCTAAAAAGAATTAAAATGGAGGTAAATAACTATTCAAATGAAATTTTGATGAAATTGTTTATTCTTCATGGACAATGTAACCAAATTATAGCAAGAACATGCAGAAGGTTCAACGAAATGTTTCCCGATCAACAACCAATCAACGAGAGAAAGTTTTTGTACGATTACAAAATAATTTTGTTAATTATGGGTCAAAACTGAAATCGGAAAGACATTTACCGAAGCCTGTAACTTCTGATGAAGACAACATCATAAATGTCTTAGCCTATTTTCACGCTTTTCCTCAAGCTTCCACTAGAAGTGCAGAAGAAGATTTAGGCATAACTCGTCCCTATGTTCAAAGGATCCTTGATAATCATGACATGCACCCATACAAGTTTACAAAAGTTCAAGCCCTGAAACTGGAAGATTACCAACGTAGAGTACAATTTTGTGAAGCAATGCTGATCCGCATCCAAGAAGATCCTAACTTTCTAAAGAAAATAATTTGGACGGATGAAGCTAAATTTTCCAGGGAGGGCATTTTCAATAGAAGGAACGAGCATTTCTGGGCTGACCAAAATCCACATGTTGTTAAGGAAATGGGATTTCAGGAAAGGTTCAGGTTAGTTCTGTTTTAGGTTCAGTTTTAACGTTTTTTGCCTCCTAAAAGATGACAAAATAGAGTATCACATTTACGAGGAATCTCTAAATTCCGAAAGATACCTTCAAATTCTAAAATCAGTTGTGAACGAGTTTCTGGACAATTTATCATTAGAAGAGTATCGTACCTGTTGGTTTCAACTGGACGCGGCACCAGCCCATTGCACTGGGACAGTAACAAGAGAGTTGTTTCAAATCTTCGACGATCGTTGGCTAAGACATTTGGGACCGTGGGATTGGCCTGCTAGATCGCCCGATCTCACGCCAGTTGATTTCTACTTGTGGGGTGATTTGAAAAGAAAAGTATACAGGACACCAGTACAGAGCAAACAAGGCCTTCGCCAACGAGTGATCACTTACATTGAACAGCTTGATGCCAGTGAAATAAGGAAGGCCACAACTGAATCCCCGAGCATACGGATTGAAAAATGTTTGGAAGTCAACGGTCGTCATTTTGAACATTTATTAAAAAAATCTTGAACCCTTTTATGATATGCTTTTGTCTTGTATTGTTATTTGCTATTTGACTGTATTCATGTTATTTGTCCCTACTGAAATTAGTTTTGTTTTAAGTTTTGACCCATAATTAACAAAATTATTTTATAATCGTACAAATTTCTCTCGTTGATTAATTGTTGATCGGGAAACATTTCGTTGAACCTTCTGCATGTTTTTGCTATAATTTGGTTACATTGTCCATTAAGAATAAACAATATCAAAATTTCATTTGAATAATTATTTCCCTCCATTTTAAAACTTTTTAGGTCGCTTTCTTTACTAACAGTTAGAAACTAGCAAATTTGTTATTATTGATCAAATTTTCATAAAGATATGTTCCATCTTGGGATTTCATGGCTATCTACAAATATGCCAAAATAATCCGATTTTTACAAAAACTTGCTTTTATTTCGACATCTAAACTATTTGGGTATAGGAACATGATATATCATTTGGAAGGGACATTAATTTTCTTGCAGGATATATAATCATATATAGGGTGTCCTATTTGAAAAAATGCACTTCTCACCATTTTTGTATCAAGCGGTAAAATGACGAATTTTGAACGACCCTGTATAACACAGAACAAATTTCTTTATGCATAACTAATACACAGGACAAGGTAAACTACATCCAAAATTTCAGCTGTCTACGAATCCAAATACCGCAGTAATAAACATTTAATTAGAGGTATGTTTTGAACAAAAAATATGGAAATTAATTATTTCTTGAAAACCGCTAAAGATAGGTATAGGAAGGTATTATATAAAAATAATTATAAATCAATAATGAAGCGGAAAATGCAATTATATACAGGGTGTTTCATTTAGAATATCAAATATGTTGCTATTTTTTGTATAAGCGGCAACGCTGCGTTGTTGAAAATATTTTAGATCGATAGAGCAAAGCCAATTACCTAAGTTGCCAAAATTTCAGTAATTTTCTATGTCCCGTTTGCCGTAAACGTCTAACCTACCATCGACCGTGAGACACCCTGTATATATCCTTTATAATTGCATTGTATCTTGAGTCGATTCTGGCATTATTCATGGCATTTAGGAAGAACAATGTTTCGATTGAGTCAAACGCTTTATGGAAATCTATAAATGCCAGATGTATGGGTACGTTGTATTCAGTTGTTTTTTCTATTATGGTGCGTAGAGTTTGCAAATGGTCCATGGTACTGTATCTACTACGAAATCCTGCCTGTTCGACGGGTTGGTAGAAGTCTAGCGTTTTTGTCAGACGGTTTGTAATAATTTTTGTGTATAGCTTATACAAGTGCGACAGCAAACTAATAGGACGATAGTTTTCGATGTTAGTAGTATCGCCCTTTTTAAACAGGATCACAACCTCAGCGTTGTACCAATCAGTAGGTACCTTTGCTTCATGCAGACATCTATTTAGTAATTTTTGAAGTGTTTTCTCCAAATACTTTCCTCCGATCTTTATCATTTCTGATGTGATATGGTCTTCTCCAGGTCATTTACCATTCTTCATTCTCTTTAAGGCGTACCTCATTTCCTCGCATGTTATTTCTGGTAGATCTTCTGATCCTACGTTTAGTATTGTCCTATTATCGATTTGGTCTTTATTAGTTATGGGAGTTGTTGAGTTGTATAGGTCGGTGTAGAAATCTTCAATTATTTGGGCGATTTGTTCTGGGGTCGATACAATAACTCCTTCTTTATTTTTCAGTCTATTCAGCGTGGTTTCCCCTTTTGATGGTTTTGATTTAAGAACTCTCATGTTTTTATTTTGTTCGATTGTCTCGTTAATAATCTTTGTTTTGTGGGTTCTTATATCCTTACGAATAGATTTTTTCACCACTTTGTTTAGATCTCTGTGTTCTTTTGTTTCTTTTTTCAACTCTCTTCTTTGTGTCATTAGTTCGATAGTATCGGAGCTTAGTTTCGAATGTTTCCGTTTTTCTACCTTTGAGCAGATTTTCCTGGTTGCAGTATGGATGGATGATTTGATTGTTTCGTTCAGTTGGTTTATATCCATATTGTCAATCATTTCTTCTGGTGGTAACCTTTTTTTAATTTCTTCCTGGTATTCCACTTTCCTTGCTGCTAGTTCTTCGTTTGTCGGGAACCTCGTTGTCTTGATCAGTTTGTTCCTTTCACGCCTTAGATTTATGCGGAGACATGCTCTTACCATTCTATGGTCGCTTTCTGTGTCTACTCTGTTTAGGACGGTTACGTCGCTGCAGATTTTCCGGTTATTTAATAGGACAAAATCTATTTCGTTTTTTGTTGTATTATTGGTGCTCGACCATGTCCACTTGCGTTGGGGGTGTTTCTTGAAGAATGTGTTTAGACAGAACAGTGATTCCTTGCTGAGAAAGTTTGCCAACCTTTCTCCTCTGTCGTTTCTCTCACCTAGCCCGTAGTCTCCAACGTATTCCGTGTCATCTGGATTTTTTCTGCCAATTTTAGCATTGAAGTCACCTGTGACGATTGTAAAGTGTGCCCTGTCAGTTTTTTTTTTTGCCGTTGTCATGTCTTCGTAAAGTTGATCTACATCTTCATCGTGCGCCGCGCTGGTTGGAGCGTAAATGTTGATTATTTGCATGTCGTATCGATTGTTTAATTTTAATATGATGTATATGACTCGATTTGATATGGCACAGAACTTGGTAACTTTTGATTTGATATTTTTTTTGATTAGGAATCCGACTCCACCTAGATGATGAGTGTTGTCACAGTTCTTCTGATATAATATATGACCCGATTTTAGAGTTGTTATTTTTTCTCCAGGTAGGCGTGTTTCTGACAGTCCGATGATGTCCCACTTAACATTTTTCAATTCTTGTTCCAGTTCCTCTAGGTCTTCTTAAATCTTCTGACCTCATGGTGCGTATATTGTAGCTCGCAACGAATAACTTATCCTTTTTTCGGTGTTTTATCGAATCCTTGCCCCCTCCCCCCCCCCCAGTATCCATGGGGCTGACTGACGAGTCAGTGTGAGATTTTGAGCTAGTCGCTCTACTCACCTGGGGTAGTGTTGTTTTGTGTTTCGACATTTCATTTCATTTCGGAGGTTTTGGCAGTATAAAACGCCGCGCTTGCCCTGCGTGTTGGCGAGTGTATGTTTCAGCTGCCCATTTTGGGTACAGACGCTGTTTGCAGCCGCCCATTCTGGGTCAGGCGCTGCTGTGCTAGTTTTGGTCCGCCCCGAGTATTTGATTTCCTCGGTACCACTCATATCTGAGAGGCGTTCCCCTATCCGCCACTTGGGGAGGCGCCCGATGGGGGACTAGCAACCTCACACGTAATAGGTAATACAAATTATTTTCCTTCTCATCAAACAAAATAAGATCAACGCAGCCATGGAAACAAGCCAAGTATTGAAATTAAATTAGTGACATTTAGTTAGTTCTGTTGTAAAAATAGAAGTTGAAAAGTTGTCTGTTTATGAAAAAATAGAAATAGTTTCATGTCATGGTGACAATTATCACAGTTCATAGTAAGGGAATGGCTAAATCAACAATTCCCCCAAAAATGGATCGGACGGTTTCCAGAAAATCCCTGGCCTGCAAGATCACCTCTTCCTCTAGACTTCTTTTTCTGGACATACGTAAAAAACCAAGTGTAAAAATATCGACCTTCTCAAAATTTGGGCCATCTGGAAAATATTATTAGACAGTATATCGCTAGAATAAATCCTACTTTTCTAAGGAACGTAGGAAAAGAATTTAACGAAAGAACCTTAAAATGTATAGAAAATGGAGGAGGACATAGAAATATAAAGTTATAATTATTGTTAATGAAAACAGTCTTAATTAATAATATTTTTTATTTTTAATTTTTGAGTTTCAAAGATTTATTATCAGTTGGATTATCCTCCAAATTTATTTGATTAATAAAAATGATGTTGATCCTTATTTTGCGTGACAAATAAAATTCGTAAAAAAATATTTTCAATTTTTAATTGTTTTCTTATGACGATCACAATTAAAATCTAAATAAAGAAAAAACTAGTACTTTCTTTATAAATATACCATTTTAAAGGTGCTTTAAGTTAAAGTGCATAACAAAATATCAGTTAGATTGAATTATGTTGTTTCCTCAAGAAATAAAATACGGTGTGCAACAACAAAATGTAATATTTTTATGTTTTTATTTTAAAAGGCCATACTATTATTAAAACTAACTATTCTGACGTCCTGACATACTATTTACGGTTATCTCTAACAAAGTGTACAGAAAATACAATTTGCGTAATGTATGGTTGCGATGTACCTTTTATACAGGATAATTCAGAAAAAACGATTATATCCTATTATTTGCCCAAAATGAGCAAAATTTGGTATTTAAGTATATTCTTGAAACTAAAACAATATTTCTTAATAAAGATTTTGTCTAAGATGACAAATGGAGGTACTTTGCTCCTAGCGGCATTTTCAATTTTTGACTCTCCCTCGTATACCATAAGACTTTTACTGGATTTGATGGGTGTTATTTTGGTTAGAAGGTATGCAGAACTTTTCTGAAATAAAATAAATTTTTTAAATTCATACACATTCATACTTAATAAGTCAGTCAAAAAGCTTAAATAATCTTACCTTTTTTAATGCAAATCCTGTGATCATAATATCTGATGCATCTATATTTTCCGAAATGTCCGTTTCGATACTAATAATAGATAAGTTTGAAAGCCTTTCCTGTCCCATTGTTGATCTCGAATAATTTTTTTATTATTTTCAGTTTTGAAATGTTAAAAAAATTCGTATGGCAGGCGTAAATAGGTATTGAATCACATTTAACGTGTTTATTTCAGCAGAAATATATAAATTTCATAGCATAAATCTTCAGCTATAATATCTTTTCATTTTTAGATGGATCATGTAACCTACTTTCCACATATTTACATTTTATAGACCTATTCGATTTATCTGTTTTAAGGAAATTATTTAGGTCGTTGAGAATTCGTTTCTTATATTCAACGCTACCATTAAACTCCATTCCACAATAATTCGTTGATTTCTCGACCGCAATAAAATTTAAATGACAACCCTCAGTCGTAATCCCAACCATAAATAAGTTGCCTGCCAAATATCTATTGTGTAGGCACCGGACCTTTTGAAAGGGTCCAGGTCCTGATTACCTACTAATTTTAATAGTTTAGGTTAGCTATTTTCAACAAAACAACAAATATAAAATAATAGGTAAGTATCTTTATTTTAATAATGTAATTAAATAGCTATTAATATTTATACGAGAATACTAATCTACAATATTATAATAATACAATATTTAACTTAACCTACTCTATATTTAGCTTAATAAAGGACTTACGTTACTATTAATTATTATGTTATCGGAATCTTCGACTTGGATCACGTGTCTCACAGAATTTTTCCAACTTTCTGCTGGGATATTATTTACACATTTTTTAATTAATTCTATAACAGAACTACTTAGTATAGGGGATGTGTTTTCTCTTCTAATCATCGTCTTTAACTGGCTCCATATATGTTCTATTGGGTTAGAAATACAGGAACACGGAGGGAGGCGTAAAACGGTGTGACCATTAGCACTTGCGAGATTGTCAGAGATTATATTCTTTTTCAATATAGAATGTTTTTAAAACATTTAAAATGTCCTTTTTTGTATAGGTTTCCTTGAAATATATATTATTTTCCATCATATAGTTTTGAATTTCCACTTTTGTATTATTTGAATTCGGCACTTTACTTAGTTGGCGACTGTGGTAACTAGCGTTGTCCATCACAATAACACAATTTTTGGGCACATTCGGAAGCAGACGATTCTGAAACCAATCTTCAAACAATGTAACATCCGTGTCTTGATGGTAATCCAAAGATGAATTGGCAATTTTCTTCGCAGATAATAATAGAGCGTTCGGAACAAATCCATTTTCTGAACCTGCATGTAATATCGTAATTCTTTGTCCTTTGTTTGAGGGAGCTTTAGTTTGACATTTGATTATTGTATCGCTCCAACCTGTTTTAGGAGTGTCGTGGGTATCAAACCAAGTTTCGTCCAAGTATATAATTGAACGATTTTCTTCCCTATATTGTCTGATAAGATTCAAATAGTCTCTACGCCATACTTGTAAACGCTGCGATTTCATTAGTACTTGTCGTTTGTCAATGGTACGATATTTAAAACTCATTGCTTTTACTATTCTCCAAAGGCTTGTCCTGCCACATGAAATGTCGGTTTCGTCTGCTGTAAGTACCTTTTTTAGCGTATCTATTGTTGGGACTATTTGTTAACTGTAAATGTCATAAATTTTCCTCCGAATCAAGTGTTTATCAGCTTCTTCGATGCTTCTCAATTTTCCGCTGTCACACCGTTTTTTCCTTGGCTGGATGGGTTTGGTCACTATATCTTTTACTGTCGTTAATGCAACTTTGGTCAAAATACTCGTTTCACTAAAACTTGCACTCCGGTCATACCCTTTTTCTAAAAGAGTACAGTATACGTTCTTTATGATGTTTTTGGCATCAAGTGATAAATGTTTTTTCTTCGTTACACCATAACTTCCGGAAGCAATATTATCTGAAGTTTCACACAGCTCTGACATATTTTGGATGCTCGATAACACACACGAAAATACCTTTAACGCACAGCTTGACAAACACCAAACGACTGATGAACTAAGATGAAAAGACTCTGCTTTATATTAAACACCTGCAATTTGTCATTCACCTACCTAATATACCAATATAATAACATAATTAATAGTAACGTAAGGCCCTTATTAATTAGTTTAGGCATAGATGATATTATAATATTGCAGATTAGTATTTTTGTATAAATATTAATAGCTATTTAATTAGGCACATGATTAAAATAAAGATACTTACCTATTATTTTATATTTGTTGTTTTGTTGAAAATAGCTAACCTATATAAACTATTGAAATTAGTAGGTAATCAGGACCTGTACCCTTTCAAAGGGCACCTATTTATGGCTGGGTTTAAATTTAACATATTTTACAATACAAATTTTTTCTTTATTTAGATTTTAATTGTGATCATTATAAGAGAAAAATTAAAAATTAAAAATATTTTTTGTACGGATTTTATAAATTTTTGTTTTGTCATGACCAACTTATTTTATAGCGTTAGTCCCGTTAGTGTAATAAAAACAAGGGTAAAAATCAGAAAAATCAAAATAAATCCCAAGCTATTAAAAATAGGTAAATGACATACTTAATGAAAGTTAAAGAGTTTTATAAAACCTATCAGTAAAAATAATAATATATAGGGTGTGCCAAGTTGATATTTTTCAATTTAAATTAGTCGAATTGCATAAATTTATTTTGAACGCCCTGTAGAATCTAACTCAAATTTTGTTACAAGTTTTTTTTGTCATCCCAATTGAACATTTATACCAAATATGAGTAATTCCACCTTCACAAACAATGGCGGAACTGTAAATTTTTAATAAGAGTAAAAACTAATATTTCTCTAGAAAAGTTAAATTATTAGAACAACTACTAGGTTTAGGTGTATACAACACTGTTAACAAAAAAGTTATAGAATTTCATGCAGAATCTAAAAGAATTAAAAAATAGGATGTTCCATTTAAAAAAACTTATGTTATATTCGCCACACTTTTTTAAACCACCCTGTATACTTAAAAATCATTTTAAACTGCGCATCTTAACATTCTCTAAAAATTTTGTATTTAACGTTTTTTGGTGATTCGCGAAACAAATGAGATAATGAATTTTACTCTATGGTTGACTCACCCTGTAGGTACAAGTACCTATACGTAACGTACTTAGCGAGGGAGGTCAGAGGGTTGGGACTCCTTGCACAAAGCTTTTGGATAACTGCTTATATATTTATGAAAGTTTCAATTCTTAAACAAATTTTCGACGTTTTTTCTGGTATTTTTTTCAATTTGTTCATATTTTATGATCAGGCATAAACACTGTAAGAAAACTTCTTTATGGAGCTCTGCTATCGGTAGATGTTTGAAGGAAGCGATTTAGTTTGTCTATATATGAACTAGGTACGCTATAAAAAATATTAAATGTAAAAATATATACCTACATCAGCGGTTTACCGCTTCCCCGCTTTCATAAGATAAGACAAAATTTCTTGCATTATTAAGATCGAGACTATAGGATTAAAAATTAAAATTAATAAATTTCGCCAACCACATTCATTCATAATACTTATTCATTTCTAATCTCTGAACGAAAAAACCTAAACTTACCACAGTTTTACGTTTTATGTTGTGAACTAACCTGGCAAGCGAAGCGCTCTATGATATACCGCATATTATATCGAGACCTTCCGGATTGATCGTGTTGGGTAGGCGATCCCGGCTCTGACTCTGACACGAGAGCTTAGAGAAGCTTCGTCAGACCTCATTATTGTTCGGATTGCTTGCATCCGGCGAACTTGAGTGAATTTTCTATCGTGACTTTCGCTGGCCGAGAAGCGCTGTTCGAGATCGCGTCGATTTAACTTTGAACGGAGCTATACAGGAATGTGATACGTGTTGCTATTTAGATTAAGATGTTTGCAAATCTGGCAACACGGCATTCACCCTTCTCCAGCCTCCAGCAGCAATCAGCTATCTAGTATTGCTTGAGAGGTACGTTTACAGTCTTTGCAGACGACACCACAATACTTTGGCCTGGCAGTGACGCAAACATCATACAAAATTACGTCAACACAGATTTAAAAAGAATTAAGGAATGGTGTGACTCAAACTGTTTTTCACTTAACATCCCCAAAACTAATATTGTTACCTTCAAATCAAAACACCCAATTGGAGTCTCTTGGGTTTATTCACATATACAACAAATTAAAATTGCCAACTAATAGAAAATTCAAATAAGGATCAGGCTACAATCACAGCTTCATATTTTTCGTTGAATTCCAGTTTAGGCACGGTATCTGTTTTTCTTCTTTTTTGATGCATCTTTAAATTTCTTACTAACACATAAAGTCAGTATTTAGACTATTTGTATGCCCGGTTGTACAAACAAGGTTTAAGTTGGGTTTATAGAAAAGGTAACCTTAAGTTAGCTTATACTGTTGTACAATTGAGACAGAACACGCTGCAGGGTGGGGGTTGGTTAGGCAAAAATGCGGTAAATTATTGTGAAACACTAAGTTTTTTATTAAGCTAACGGGCTAAAACAAAAAGTAACAAAAGTGTGGTACCGTACTTTCTTTAAACAAGAGAAATATACATAGAACCATATTAAATAGGCTATAACTTACCTATAACAAAAAGTAACACCAGGGCGTTAAAAGGTAATCTAGATATAAAACTAAATTCCTTACAGTAACCTCAAGGGTTGTCACCAAGATGGCTAGCACCGCGTTAACTCACGAAAGTAAGCCGTTTTTTTTAAAGATAAGCAAAAAAGAGACAGTCCGAATATACGAATATCGGAATGGTATTCCGGCAAATAAATGTTGTTTACTTTCACGCATACAAGAGTACTACCACAGAACCAGAAAACTAATATTCCGCGTCACAATTATGGCTTAAGCCAAGTTTTAGAAACAAATAACCCGAAAAGTCAGGTTTGACGTTTATGATAAAAAGTTACAATTTATAATGGATTTGAATAATTTCGAAAATATTACTAACAATGAGGAGTTTCTAGAATAACTTGATGTAGTAGGTCGGTGGTCGGTATCCTAGTCCAATTGCCAATTTGTGGACTCAACTTTAATCAAGAAAGCCAAGGTCAATTAAACTTGGGCTTAAGTTTCTATGTACAACGCTCCTCAACTCGGGCTTAAGCGCGAATTAGTGTCATAACCACTCGCCCCAATTTTTAGTTGAATGCCTCCGTGCGTTTTCAAAATAATAGTAGGTAAATCTGTGGTTTTATTAGATCAACCTTATCGCCCTGTGTCTGGAAAACAACGGACTTACGGATGTATGTTTAAAGGAACTCTTTTTCTTGTTTTGACGTCAGAAGTATCGTCCTCAATTTTCTACAAGTACCTAAGAAATGCCCTGTATAATATTTTTTTATTTCTTTTAGTGTCAGAGAAAAATCAAAAGGGAAAAAGTCCGGATGGTCGCAGCACTTTCGAGAGCAGCTGTCAAAGTCTTTACAAGGTCCAAATCAAACTGGTAAGTTTCTATTGTTCTGTTTTAACAGTTTATTTAACTACCACACATCAATCTTATCTTATTGGAAGAAGTAAATCATCCAATGTTAATGACTTGGCCAAATACGCTGTTTAGAAATCTACTGATGGTTAAAAGAAATGTTAAAATAAATTATCATCAAAGCTTAAATAGGCTAAATCGAGTATTTAGGACGTAAATAGGTTCCAACAGATTTGTCGACCTACTAATGGTTTAAAAAAATTAATTTGCCCAAATGAGTTGAGAGAAAAAAATCTTAATCAATGTTAAAAAGAATCCTTTCTTCCATTGCACACTTCTAACCGATCTTGGTCTTTCTTTATCACAAAAATTATTTTTGAATTTCCCGATTTCGTCAAGCTTTCGATGGACGAATTTAGAGAATATTTTAAAATGCTGCCGTCAACCTTTCAACATGTATTGACTACAAGATATTTTAATAGGAGCCACTTGCAGATACATACACACAAAAGAAGCTGTGGGTATACCTTCTGACCATCTAGAAATTGATTTTCCAAACAGCCGATATCGACAGGTTTTGGTAGGTATACTTTTTAACTTTCTGGATTTAACGAAAGTAATCTGCCATCATCTGTTTGTAGCATTTGCTTTTCCATAATAATTTATATGACAAGAACGATGAGAAAACACAGACCCAAAAGAATATAACCCTAAGAGTCCATTGACGTTCAAAATGGAGCAAAAAAAAGTGGAAAAAAATATATTAGGTAAAGTGGTCATGAGAAATTGCTGGAAATTATTTTCAAGTTTCTCAGACTGGCGCTAGAGGGCACAACAGTAACGGTAAATATGAATCACGAAGTTTCCTCAAAAGTCGCCTAGTTAAGGTATCCCGAAAATAACATTTTTGTATATTTCGAAGATTTATTAATAAAACTCACCTATAGAACGTGTTCGTCACTTTTCAAATAAAGTGGTGGGGGAAGGTTGAACATTATTTGTAATAAATGCTGATAACTCCGGTCTGGCTTAACATAATTTAGTAAACTAAGTTTTGTTAAAAAGGGCGTTTCTCACTCTATATAATATCATCTTATGACCTACGGCAATATGTGTTTTACACTAGGCGCTAGGGGGCGCTGTCTTACAACTTCACAAACATTGCGCGCTTTTTCCATAATAATTGTAAATATAATAGTATATTCAATTTCACCTGATTACAAGGATGATTAAAAGTCTAAGAAGTCAGCGAAAACCGCAAGTTAATATCTATTTTCAATCCGGAGATATCAACAACAATAATCATAAATACGGAATATTATGATTTTATTTTGAAGTTGCCATTGTAAAGGTTTTTTTAAGAGTCAAATAGGCCTTGGAAAAACAAAATATGAAGGTACGTATGTTTCAAGCAAATATATCGTTACGACAAATTCTCAGTGCCCCAATTGTTCAAATTGTCGCCCATCGTTCTGTATACACGACTCCAATCTCTCCCTGGTTGATAATACTGCAGTTTCCACCTCTGCCATAGGGATACGGCGGCTGCTGTCCATTATCCTTTCTATCATGTTTTTCCTTGTGGTGGGTTTGGTAACGAAAACAAGATCCTTCAATCTCCCCCATAGATAAAAATCTAGGCATGTTAAGTCAGGTGATCTAAAATAAAAATTACCACTTTCATTAACATGCAGTATCACAATATATCCTATAATATTACCTGGCAGGCCACGGAAATATACTCCCTCTTCCTATCCACCTTGCAGGAAATGTGTCGTCAAGAAATTGGCGAACGTTTGCCGCAAAATGTGCAGGACATCCATCGTGTTGGAAAACCATAGTTCTGCGAATATCCAAGGGCACATCTTCGAGAAGAATTAGGTGTTCGTAATTTAAAAAATGTAAATATCTTTGCCCAGTAAGCGACTCATTAAATACAAATGGTCTAATTATTCTGCCACCCAAAATGCCGCACCAGACATTGACACTCCGTCTTCCTTGATGCTGCACCTCCCGTATCCAATGGGGATTATCCCGCGACCAATAATGCATGTTATGGCGGTTTACTCCTCCATTACTATGGAAAGTAGCTTCATCAATCCACAAAATTCTGGAGAGGAGATTTCTATCTTCCAATATCATATTGAGCAACCAATAGCAATGATCCAATCTTCTATCATATTCTTGCGAGGTCAAAGCCTGGTGGAGCACAATATGGTAGGGATGTAGCCTAAAGGAAAACAAAATACTTATTACATTGACTTGAAAACTAATAAGAGAAATATTGGCATTATTCTAAACTATTTAAGAGTTATAACATATAGATATAATTGCTTACCTTTCTTCTAATAAAATCCTATGCACAGTAGAGCGAGTAACGCCCAAGTCTCTAACAATTAATCTAATACTAATTTGTGGATTAAATTCCACATATGACAAAACATTTACAATGTTTTCCTTGGTTCGACCTCAGCGGCGTCTGCGATATACAGGGCGACGAATACTTCCAGTAATACGAAAACGACTAGCTAAACGATTAAACATTCTACTGTCGTATCGGCGCCTTTGAGGGTATCGTACTGCGTAAACCCGTTCAGCAATTGTTGCATTTCCCAAACATTCAAAATACACCGCAATGATGTCGACCACTTCTTCAAGTAGGTAACAGAGGCATTTTTTTTTTTTTGAAAACATACTTTATTTATTATCATAAATTTTTACAACATATTACAACAATCTCAAATCAGTGCTAAAGCTCTGGCCTCGAGATAACATATTATAAATTCTTAACATTGTATTTAGTTTTTTCCTAATATTAGTTTACATATGACTCAATTTAACAACCAACAACAAGATATATCATTTTTCATTTTATTTCTAAGAAAATTCTTAGTTTTTTAAGGAACACATCGTAATTTTGTATTAATCTTAGAATTTCTGGTAGAGAATTGTAGAGTTTGTTCGCACATTGTATTGGGCTATGGAGCCCTAGATTTATTCGATTGGAATTTACATATACATCAGTGTTCCTCGTATTGTGACCATGTAGTTCGCTGGTAAATGTTATATTTGTGTTACTTTTCTGTTTATGTAATATTATTTTATGCATAAGTTTACCTTCTTCAAGCATCAATACCCTGTCCATTCTACTAAGACCTAGTTCACTATATAGGGTATCTGTACTTGTAAGTATATCATAATTAAATAAAACTTTTAAAACCTTGTTCTGTAGGATTTTAATTTCGTTAAACCTAGTTATGCAACAGGTTCCCCATACCGGCAGTAGGTAGCGCAGATGGGACAGAAAAAAGGCATTATAGATGTTCATTTTTGTTCTGTGAGATAGGTAATTTCGACATTTATAAATTATGGGGATCATTGAAATAATTTTATCTTTAATTTTATTTACATGATTTTGCCAATTTAGCGATTCATCAATAATTAGACCAAGATATCTTATTTCCCTAACCATTTCTAGACTCGTATGATTGATAGCAATGTTTAATCTGTCAACCCGCTTATTTTTTTGCTTAAAGAGCATATATTTGGTTTTGTCCTCGTTAATTTTAAGCTTGTTATAGTAGAGCCAGTTAAGATATACGTCAAGATCTTCATTGGCTTCCAGCATAAGTTCATTCACATTTTCTCCTGTGTATACTAACGCTGTATCATCAGCAAATGCAAAATATTGAGCCTTTAGGTTCGCACACCCAAGGCTCAATACATATAAAGAGTATAAAAGGGGGCCCAGGACAGAGCCCTGGGGAACCCCATAGGTGTTTGTTAAGAAATTACTCTTTATATTGTCTAATTGTACATATTGACATCTATTACTTAAATATGATTCAATAAGCATCAATGTAGGTCCCCCAAAGCCCATTCCGGAAAGCTTTTTAAGCAGTATGTCTATAGAGACCACATCAAAAGCCTTGCTTAAGTCGATAAATACAGCTATGACAATTTGCTTTTCATCTAAGGCCTTACAGATGTAGTTAATAAAGTCAAAAGTAGCTCCCAAGGTGCTACTATTTTTAATGAAACCATACTGGAACTTATCAAAAAATACATTGTCGTTTATAAAAGATATCATCCTTTTTTTTATAATTTTTTCTATTACCTTTGAAAAGACACTTATTACTGAGATTGGTCTATAATTACTCATACATCTTGGGTCGCCCGATTTATAAATTGGAGTAATCTTGCTCTTTTTCAGTTCTTGTGGAAATATTCCAGTGGTTAGTACGTTGTTTACTAATTTTGATAGTGCTTGTAAAATAAATTCCCTTACGTTGAAAATGTCAAATGTCAAGGACGGTTACTTCGTCATATCCTGGTGCAGAGTTATGTTTTAGCTCCGATATGGTTTCATTAATTTCAACCTCGTTTGTAACCTCTATCCTCATTACCTTATTACATTGAATCTCCTCAAACTGTCCACCTACACCTCTCCGCAAAATGTCCTCAGTTAATGTGTTTACAATTTTTCCACCTATGTGTGCAAAGTGTGCATTTAAATTGTTTACAATACTAACTCTATCCTCCACTTCCATTCCTTCCACCACCAATGAATCAATAGCAGCTGAACTAGGTTTATTTTTGAAAAAACTATTTACAAATTCCCACTGCTTTTTTATATTTTGTTCCCATTTTTTCTTAAAGTATAGATTTTTAGAAGACTTAATCTTATTATTAACTATGTTTTTAAGCTTTTTGAACTCAACATCATATTCTACAATTTCTGGGTTTTTAACTTTTTTTTTGTATGCCCTGTCACGTTGTTTCATCGCCTCAAGAACCTCCTGATTTATCCATGTGTTATTTTCCCTAATTTTAATAGTTTTTACATACTCAGATGCAGTCTTTGTCTCTTTAATTAAATTAATAAGATCCTGAAACGATGATACTTCTCTGGTATTATTAATGTTATTTCTAAACAATGATTTAAATTTTTTATAATCTACCGCTTTAATATTGTGCTGAACTTTAGGTTTACTAATTTTAACATTTTCCTGAATATTGAACATTAAAAAAATTATGATCAGATAACCAGTTGGGTTGAACATTTAAAGAATAAACAGAATTTGAGCCATAGTCTAGGATGATATGATCGATAAGAGTTTTGCTGTGTTGTGTAACTCTGGTTGCGTATACCTCTAAAATAGTGTTAATTATTTTAAAATTATTCAAGTGAAGAAGATTCTTGTAATTATAAATTAATCTGGAATTGTCCAATAAGTTAATGTTAAAGTCGCCTATTATAACATGTTTTTTTGGATGTTTTGACAAAATGTTTTCTATATCTACAAAAAAGTCTACAATACTATAAGAAGGTGGTCTATATAAAACACTGATCTTTAAGTTATTTTCACCTACTCCAACACATAGCCAATTAATTGCCTGGCCCGGCTCTGACTTGTCTAAGAGACGACTTTTTATTGATTTTTTGATATAGATTGAAGCTCCTCCACCCCTAGAACCAATTCTGCATGAATGGACTGCATTATAGTTTTCTAGACCATATGAAAATGCGTCATTTTCCTCATTTTGAAAATCAAATACGACACAACACTGTTAGCACGATAAAAAATATTTACCTCTAGCGCCAGTCTGAGAAACTTGAAAATAATTTCCAGCAATGGAATGACCTTTTTACCTAATATATTTTTTTCCGCAAGCCATACGACTAACACTTTCTGAGATACGGCCGACAGCCATTCTTAGTGGGACACCCGGTACATAGTAGATTTTTTTTAATAATATTAATATTTAAACTACCTGTAGTAACGCCGGAATTTTTTAAAACTCATTGCAATTTACCTAAAATTTACAATGCAGCCTGTAAGTTGTCCACCCTGCTTGTCATTGCAAATTTACATTTTATTGCTCTCTCGCATTAAGCAACAAAGTATAGTCCCTGTGCCAAATATCAACTTGATGGTTTAAAAACTAACCGAAGTAACCAAGCAAAATAAAAAGAAAAAAATTGAAATTTGACAGGCTGTAACTCGAAAAGTTTTCGACTTTATGTTATATGACTTACTACCCCTATTTTACCATGTTGTAGAATCACCACCCCAAGTATCCTAATGCATTATCCGAACACCCTGTATGTAAAACCTCTTAGGGCTTTTAGGATATTTTCATTTTCGTTTATTATTTTTGGTATTTTAATTTGTTTTTTTTAGTAATTTATGATATTATGATCGGTTAATTACAAAATGACACGACGCTAATTTATGATTTCTAATGGATAAACTAGGTGTATTAGTTTACGATTTCGGAATTAAAGTGAACACATCCTAGTATCACCTATACGTTGTTTTCTATCAGGAAAAGAACAACACATTAGTATGCAGAGCTAATCATCTATTATATTCTACAGTGAAGCAATAGGAAGAAACTGCAAGGCGTGGGGTTTGTTTAAAATGCGTGCACTATTATTATTACATTTTCTTTGCAGCAAGACAGAAGTTACCTAATTGCTAGATTTTATTACACACACCACACCGACAATTTTATTTAGCAGGTTGCCTTCAAAGTCATTTTATTCGAGGTTGATATCATTCCAAGCCTACGCTGATGATGACTGTTTCGCTTTCGTTCGGTAACGTTCGTTTGTGGGAATTGGCAATAATTGTCCCGTGAGTCAAACAAGGATGCAGCGCATTAAACATTCTTTTGTTTAAATGAGAAACTTCTATGTACATTTTCCTATTCGGTGTTAGTCGTAAAAAGGTTGTTTGTTTTGTGGTAAATTGTGTGTGATTTTAAAGAATAACCAAGTAATTATTAGTCTTAATTACCATAATAGTTTTAATAAAATTGAACATCTAAAATTCTTTGTTGGCTACTTCATTGCTAAAGTGAAAGTTCTTCGAAGCTTCGAACCTCCTGTTTTTACAAACCAGTTTCGATTCTGCTAGCAGTGATGCATACAGTTTAACAGTTTCAAGTGGTTTTTAAACAAAAATTAATATTCCCAATAATGTAAAAATTGTGTAAATATAAATCTGTGTGTGTAGTGTTTGTATAACAGTGATTTATTGTGATGCGAGTAGCTCCGGTGTTTAATAGAATACCTTACCTACCTAGGCTAGGTATATTGTTTTCCCTCTTTTGCATTTTGACATTGGCTTTTTTGTGCCAATAATTCTTGGGTTAATCACATCTTTAGATCTGATGATGCCTTAACTTAATGGGCAAAACATGTAACGGTTTACTTTACTAAAGATTTGGGGCTACGACTTTGTATTATATTATTTTTAAAAGCAGTAAGAATTTTCGTTTATAGCTACTTTTGGTAATTATTCGAAAAAATTGGAGGCCGTTGATCACGAATCCGAAGTTCTTTTCCCGGTTTTCTCTAGTAGTTATCAAGAAAAAGAAATACCGGTAAGGTTATATTCCTATTAATTTCCTGAATTCTGTGCTGTCTCAACCATCTCTCTACAAAATAATAACATTTTATCAAAAAAATATGGAGAAAACTGCAATTAATTTAAAATTTAAACAAGTGTAACGAAATCACTAAATGACAATAATCTAGTTTTACCAACCGTCCCTAATTTCAAAAAACAGTCCTTTATTTCGAAATAAAATCCTTTTCCTTTGATTAGGTTGTCAAAGGACGGTAAAACCAAACGATTTATCTATCTAATAAAGCAGTGGCTCAGTTAGGAATAGGTTCTGGGTTTTAACAACAAACAGAAAGGAAGTAAAAAGGCGACATTGTAAAAGTTGTTGGTAACATTTATTTGACATCTTGGGGAGAACTAATCGAACCCCCCCCCCCCCCCCCCCCCGTGGCCTGTAGTAAAATATTTTTAGCGAGTAACCCTACAGGATGGGCGAAATGCCATCTGACAAAAGTCATATTCTAGCTATTCAATTTTTGTCTATTTCAAAAAGGTGTAGAGTAATAAAAGCTCATTAGGTATGCAAGGGACTACAGAGTGACCAAACGAATATTTAAGCCACTTTCCTAATTTGGCATTGATTTCATTGCAAAATTCTTTCTTTTCATCAAGTGCAGGTAGTACCACCCGGGTTTGGGCCAATTTATGGGTTTTGCCTATTGTTATCCATTCACAAACACTGAAAATGGTGTGACAAAGGCGTGCCGGTAGGATATTCGTAAAAAGAAAAGAATTTTATTTTAACAGAATAAAAATTAGGCATTATGTAGGTACATAGTATTAGGTACACTTATTTTTTTATTAAACATTATAAAAAAAATACAAAATACAAAAAATACATTATACAGAAATTAAATTATAAAAAATCATAATATTCTTCGTCATGTGAGGAACTGTCATCTCCCCTTGACGTTATAATTAACGGGTCGACGGTCCAATCGATCAGGTGGTCAAGATTCCACATTTTCTCCTCTTCTTTAATGACATGATAGACTGCTTTTCGCCATCAGAAAATTCACTGTTAGCATAACTGAGTTGATATTGACAAATTCTGTCACATTCTAATGAAATACAGTTTCTTAGCTGGTCTAGATTTTCAAATTTTACATCTTTATAAATAAAATTACAGCAACCAAAAGTTTAAATAGATTACAGCTGTAAGGTTGCCTTCCATAAAAAATGGTCAATAATGTGATGTCCTACAAGTCCCCCCAAAAATTTATACTTTGTGGATATTGCGTCCGAGTATGAATAAGACGATGTTCATTTTCTTGGCTCCAATACCGGCAATTTTGAACATTTGGTTGAGGTTATTCTCCTAAAATTGTATTATATTATATTGGTATTTATATAACATATTAAAACAGTTAAAAAGTCGTATTATCTAATAAATAACGATGGGTGGTACTATTTTACATAATATAATTACAAAAACAAGATATAATATAGAATCTTACAAACAAAGCATTTTCAAAAATCGAATACACTTTGTCGTTATGGCTTAATCATAGTCCGATTAGGAAGATGAACTTTTATTAACATCGTTTATAATAAGTGGTTCAACCATTTTTTCGATATCTACCTGCCACATTGCTTCATTAAAGAATCTTTTTAAATCCGCCATTTTATAAATTGTGTTTTTCGGGCGATATCTGTCTTTATTTGGGCCCATATAAGTTCGATTAAGGAGAGAGTCTAAGCCCAGATATTCCTCGTAACTGTGCCATTTCATCGAGTACATATTTTTTGAAGGCATTTTTATGTCAATTGGCTAGAGTACCAAGGAATCTAATGGAAATTCTATTTGTCTTAAACTTAGCCATTCTGTTATTTTACTTTTACGCCACGCACTTGTCGGTAATTTTTCCATCAGCCTAGAGTGATAACTTGCATTATCCAATACAATTATTGCATCTTTTAGTATAAGATCCAACATTTGCTCGAACCATTCTTCAAAGTCATCGGTATTCATATCTTCGTGATAGTCACCTGTATTTTTAGATTGGAACATCAGTAGACCACCTTTAACCAAGCCTTCACAACTTCCAATATGGGTTATGATAAGTCGATGTCCTTTTCCAGATGGCGGTCTCAAGCCTGTGGAAAATCTTTCTAAGAAAGCTTGCCTTGAACTTTTAGTATTTTCATCCTGCCAAAATTTAGTCACAGTGTGGCCTTCATTTAGCCATGTTTCGTATAGGTAAAGTATTTTTTTGTTTTCTTCTCTGGCTTTTCGGATGCTTCTTAAGTAATTTCTTCTCCAACAGACGATATCACTTCTCTCTATTCAAATTGCCTATTATGTTTTTTTCCACCAAAAACCCATTTTTTTAATACTTTCCAACGCATATTTCTACATAAATGGGTAGTTCTGGTCTTCTCGGATTGAGGACAAGATTCTGTACAGCGTGGGAGAAACTATGAACTTTTCGCCTTATTTTCTGTATTAAAACGTCACCCAGCTCAAGTTTTGTTCGTCCTGGAGAAGTTTTTGGAGGTTTGACGGCAACACTTTTTTCTTTAATTTTCAATTCAAGCATATCTGCTGTAAATTGCACTTTGGCAGCACTCAAATCCGCATTCTTACTTTTAATAGAATCGTAACAGTTTTAGAAGAATTATTTTTTTTTCATTTACTGTAAAGGTAAAGATAGGCTATAACGTGAAACATAACTTTTTACTTTGTTAAGAAGACACCAGCTTTTTATTATTGACATACAGCAAAATTTATACGCTTTCATAATTCACAGATGTTCTGCCGTTCACTTGACCCCCGGAGACCATTAAGACACTATTTATTATTTCTAAATATTTAATTTTTATCTTGAAATTAGGCAAGTAAAACCCTTTCCTCCTTGCGCTGAATCATTAGGTTTTTTTACTTGTGTATTCTTTATAACTGATAATATCTTAAGACTTTTGGGGCCAAAGATTTCTTTTGGCGGAAACTGAATTTTGTGTTATTTTTCCATGTTTACAAAAGCTTAGTCACTAGTACGATAATAGATTTAAATAAATTATAGTTTTAATGGTCGTGCCGAGGAAAGTATAAAAACAATAATTAGCTTTATTTCCCCAGGTGATAGCTACTCAATTTAAAAATGTTTGCGTTCTATCCTCCAATTTTGTAATTCACTAATCAAAAATTAGATTGTAATTATTATTCAATTCGCAGAAAGCACTGAGGTCTATTAGTTGTAAAAATCTAAATTTGTATTCAAATAGTTCCCTCGATAATTGGTCATAATATGTGAATATTAAGCTCATTAATATGTAACATTATACTACCTGGAATTACTCAAAAATTGTGTATAATCCGAAATGCCTTATTCATATGGTCGCTGTATACAGGGTTGCTGGTATGTACGGAAACGGTCGATTATTTCTTAAAGTAAAACAGGTAGCAAAAAATATTCCAGATAAAAGTTTTAGGGTTTTTTATAGTATATTAGAATTTTAAAAAATTAAGTATACAGGATGTGTCAGAAAGCCGTAGAGAAATAAAATTGCTTTTTTTTTTAATAGAACACCCTATATCTTGGAATATTTTTGGATTTGACATAAAATAACAATTATTTTTTATTAAGTGCATTATAAGTAACTCTAAACCTAATAATAGCTTCCGAGATATCGACTTTTGAAAAATGGTATTTTTGAACTTTGACAGTTTCTACCTTTCTAACGGTACGCCATAGAGCAAAACGGCTCACATGTCCCTATTTTACTTTTTTATTATCTCCCCAAAAATACCAACTTCCGGTTAAACCGGAAGTACTATATTTCCGGCTTTTGAGCTACATCCGGTTTAACCGGAAGTTGACACTTTTAGAAAGATAGTTAAAAACTAAGACAGAAATATGTAAGCCGCTTTACTCTAAGACGTACCGTTAGAAAGCTAGACGCTGTCAAAATTCAAAAATGGTATTTTTCAAAAGTCGATATCTCGGAAACTATTAGGTTTAGACTTATAATGCACTTAACAAAAAATTATTGTAGTTTTATGCAAAATCCAAAACTATTCTAAGATATAGGGTGTTCTATTAAAAAAAAAGTAATTTTATTTCTCTGCGGCTTTCTGACTCATCCTGTATACTTAATTTTTTAAAATTCTAATAGACTATAAAAAACCCTAAAACTTTTATTTGGAATATTTTTTGCTAGCTGTTGTGCTTTAAGAAATAATCGACCGTTTCCATACATACCAACGACCCTGTATATCAGTGGTTTTAATAGTTCAGGTTAGTTCAAGGGTGTTAACTACGAAATACACTAAAAACGGCACTGTGGCTCTGATAGCTAGAATTTGTTTAACTATAACTAAACATAAGGCATATTAACTATACGACAATAAAATTACAATAGATAAGTAGGTAAAGTCTGTTCAGAGATCTAAGAAAGTGACTAACTGATCCCTATTAGGAAAAACCCGGGCCAGCTGTTAAATTGAAATATGATCGAACGGGTCCGTATTTTGCTTAGAATTTAATTATGGTTTGTAATAAAAATAAGTAAGACATTAAATAATATTTTATTTATGTTTAAATGTGAAATTACAAGTTATTTTATTATTCAAAATTATATTTATGATTACAAAAATATACAAATTATTCGGTACTTATAATAATTATTCCCTTAATATATCAATTTCACTATCGCTATCATCATCTGTTCTAATTATTATTTGTGCTATATTGTTTATATGGATATAGGATTTTTCCACTTTTTCAACATGTGTAACAGAGTTTGCCCAACTTTGTGAAGGGATGTTAAAAACTTCAGTTTCTATAAGCTCAAGTACACTGGAGTTAATAGTAGGGTAAATATTGTTACGACGAATTGCAGATTTCAGTTGGTGCCAAACACGTTCGATGGGATTAAATATACAATGGTATGGTGGAAGCCTTAAAACTGTATGCCCTAGATTTTTTGCATAATTATTACAGAAATATTCCTTTTGTAGTTTTAAACTCTGTAAAATCTCAATTAATTGCCTTTTGGTGTAATCTTCCTGAAAATAAATATCATTATCATGTAGTTTTGGATTGTTGCTTTTGTGTCATTTGAGGAGGGAGTCTTGGTCAACTGCCTACTATGGTAGCTTGCATTGTCCATTACAATTACGCTATTCGGAGATATATTTGGAATTAGCTTGTTTTTAAACCAATTTTTAAATAAATCAGTAGTGGTGTTCTCATGGTAATCCAGAGAAGCATCTTTAATGTTTTTGCAGACAGAGAAAGTCCATTTGGAATCCATTCGTCTTTATAGATTCAGCATGCAAAATCGTAATTCGTTTACCTCTTTTTGATGGCGCGCTTGTTTTACACTTGCCGTTTGAGTCAACCCAACCCTCTTCCGGGGATCATATGTGTCGAACCAGGTTTCATCCAAATAAATAATAATCGGCCTTTGCTGATCTCTGTATATCCTAATTTTTTGTAAATATTCGAATCGCCATTCCCGAATTCTACTGGATTCCATTAAAACTTGCCTTTTGTTAATTTTTTTAAATCTAAAACCCATGTGTTAGATACACTTCCACAACGTTGTTCTGCCACATTTAACGCCGGTTTCATCTTTTTCAAGCCTCTTAATTAAATTATTTAATGTAGGCACGCTTTGTTCCTCGTATAACTTGTAAATTTTACGCCGTATTATATCTTGATTACTTCCATCTACCTTCGAGAAAATGCCAGTATCGGTTCTTTTCTTCCTCGCTAAAATGGGATTATTCACAATTTTCCATACAGTTAATGTTGGAATTTTTGTTAATGTGGCCGTTTCTTCTAACGCTGCTTGCTTGCTGACCGCACGTTCAGTGAGAGTTGAATAAACATTGTTTATAACTTCCTTAGTTTCCACAGAAAAGTGTTTTCTGCTTTTCGACGGGGTTATCTCCTGAGATACATTGGGCTCGCACGAAGTAAGAATACCTACTAAGCTTAAAACTAACTATAGTGTATACAGTCTTTACAACATAATTTGTTTTATGGGATTAACCCTCTCATTTTGAATCAGGTAAAAATCGGTTTAAAATCACCCAACTATTACTTTAATAATGAAATTACGTCTTCCGGATTTGCAGTTTACTTTAAGACATTTTTAAGTACGGGCCATAATTTACCTGCATTTATTCATTCATTCATTGTTTGTTTATGGCCACCCTTGGATAATCCCATTCAAAGGCAAAGTGTAACTTTCTTATATCTCTGGACAGGCGTTACCTATAATTTAAATTATTAAAGTTTATTAACTAATATTTGGATGGAATTGGACAAAATAAAAAAAAATATGTTGGCTTGAATAATATAAAAGAGTTGAAATACTAATTTTTGTTATTATGCATAATAATGACAATTTGCTAAATTTATGCTAAAACACAGTCATAGAAATAGAAATGGTGACATAACACTAAGTTTATTGGTTTATAATTGGAAATGATGTGACCGTTCGGATATGGTTATACAACTTTAGGCTAAAGTAAAGAAGGTAACCGCGCAAGGTCGTTGTAATATGCATTTTCTGCTTTCATTTTCAAAATAATTATTTGTTATAATCAAGTAATATTTTTACTTATTCTGTTGATTACCTATGTGATTTTTTTGTGACTATAAAACAATCAAACTAACCTAACAATATTTTCCGATAGCGCTGCGGATTACTTTTAAGGATAGGTACAGTATCAATTTAGTTTGTCCCACTTTTAAGAGCCTGTAACTTTTTTGTATTTTGAGTTAGCGAGCTCATTCAAAAAACAAGATGTACCATTTTTAGCCAAGTTTTTATGAGTGTTGTCAAAAATTACAGTAGGTGTCACATGTCACATTTAAAAGCAAACATTTATTTTTTTTAAATGGGACACCCTGTATATTCAAGGCGCATTAGATGGTCCCTTTTTTCCGATTTCAAAAATATAACACACATATGCATTCTTTTCTTCATTCCATCAAACATTGCCAAAAATAAGCTATGGAAAATCATTTTGGAGAAAGTCCAAATAGATCTGTCCCGTTAGAGTTCCCTCGAAAAAATGTGGACCAACTACGTAGTCTCCTACAATTCCTCCCCAAACGTTTAGGGACCATCTGTTTTGTGAGTGAAATATAACAAAATGAGGATTTGTAGTGGCATAATAATAAAATATGTCTATTGACGTTGCCATTTTTATGGAACGTAGCATCGTCGCAAAAAAAGCTAAATGCGCAGAATTATGCTGCTCCCTTATTTTATTGTGCGCCCACGCACAAAATTCAAGTCGCGTACCATCATAGTACTCATCATTAAGCTCTGGCAGCAACTGGACGTGGTAAGGATGTAATTTGGTTGAGTTGATAATTTTTTGAATCGCCGTTCGTTCCAATGTCCAGTTGTTGTGCAAGAGGACGCTGACCAATATGAGGATTCTCAGTAATACTTAACAGAAATTCATTTTCTTCAGTGCATACCCGTTTTTTCCGGTTATTTTATTTTATAAGCCACACTTCCTGTAGTTTCAAATATCTCCATTAGCTTTTCGAATGTCTTTTTATCAGGGTGTCTTCGCTCTGGGTATCGTTCTTCATAAATTTTTGTAGCTAATAAAGCATTTTTATCACTAGCACCCAAAATATAAATCATATTGATCATTTCTACATGCTACATGCTACATACAAGAAGTAAGAAATAAAATGACAATGGCATCTTAGTAAAATTTTACTATTACTTTTGCTATTATTTGCTTTTGTCTGTCATGGCTAACTATAAAATAAAATTAAAAAAAAAACATTTTTCTCAGACTTTTTATTAAAAAAAATATATTACGCCAAAATGAGCAAAAATAACTAATGAACCTTTTAACCAAAGTTGTAAAGGACAAAAAACTAAGCAAGATAAAATATTAAAATACAGTGTGTTCCATTTAAAAAAAAAATAGTAAATTAATTTTAAAATGTGAAAAGTTGACACGTTTGTAGAGCACACCTTGTACAAAATATGGAAGGTTCTGAGGGTCTTAAGTCTTGAATTAGTCTTTATTTTTAATACCCTCAAGAATGTTCCGAATGTCTTGAGGTAATTTAATTACATTTTAAATTTTAAGGTGCCAAGTTTTTTCTTAACTTTTATATTAACATTTTTTGTGTATTATGAATACAAACGGAACGATTCTACTTTGTCACACTAAACGGTCACCCTTTACCTTAGGATTGACGAATAACCGGTGTCTATTCCACCAGTTAAACTGACTATTATTGAAGTTACATACAGGGTGACTGGTAATTGTCGTATTGTGATTCTGTCTATGGACCTTGTCGAACCGCTAAAGCTAGACTTCAAAAAATCCAGAATTCTTGTCATCGCTTTGCCTATGGCATCAGAAGACATAAAAGTGTCAGTAATTAAGATTTCAGATACAGGCCGATTGAAACTAAATAAACTTTGGCAACTTCATCTCCTCACTTTGGGTTACCGCTTACTATTAAACGATCAGCCTTCCTATCTCTTACGCAATCTTAGCACGTTTAAAGACATAAATCACTTTAACACGTGAAAAAGAAATCTTATGGTCATTTCCAGGCACTGCACAGCAGCATTAAAAAATTCCTTCTCATTTCAGTTTAGCACTCACTACAATAATTTCCCTAATAACTTTATAACTTCAGCATAATAAATTTCAAAAAAAATTAAAAGCACTGTTGTTGCTACAGGCCGGAAATACTACCTGTCGCTACAAGATATAAGTATGTAATGTTTTACATTGTCACAATAGTATTACAATATATTCTATGAATTTTGCGTTACCTATATGGATTAATTATGTATTGATTTTAAGAAGAAGAACTGGAACGGGTTGTGAACCCTGACATAAACCTATATTGTGAATGGCTGTGCTACAACAAGTTGACTATTAATGTAAATAATAGTGTATATATGATAATTAAACAAAAAGGAAAAAAGACGTGTAATCCAAAAATAAAATTAAACAATCAACTGCTAAAACAAGCATCAGAATATAAATATCTTGGTCTCATAATTTCCAACAATTTAACATGGAATTCTCAAATAAATAACATTATCAATAAAGTGGCACCTATTGTTGGAGCACTTAGGAGATGCTCCCACCAACTCAATGATAATTCAAGATACCTTCTGTATAACAGTTTTATTGAACCACATTTAAGATATCTAATACCTTGTTGGGGTAATGCTAGTGAATATTTAATAAAGAAACTACAAAGACTACAAAATAAATCAATAAAAGCTTTATTTGCCATAAATTATTATACACCCAGTGAAGACTTGTACAGAACAAACCCATTTCTTACTATAAATCAACTTAGAAAATTTGAGCAAACAAAATTAACACATAGTGTACAAAATAAATTAATTAACGCAAACACAGTCCTAAAACAAAACAAAGATTATTACAACTATAATATAAGATCAAAAGATGCCTTAAGAAATACATTTGCTCGCTCAAAGAAAAAACAAGACTCTCCATATGAGGGAAGCATTCAAACCTATAATAATATTCTTGATGAACTTCCTAATGAACACCGAAAAAAAAAATACTGCATACCAACCTGAAAAAATATATTAAAGAGACAGTACCAAACTAATATAATATAGAAAATTTAACATGTTATTTATAGTACAGAGTGGCAAAAAAGTCGCGCATAATGCCTGTATTATTCCCCCCATTTCTACCTGCATGAATTTTTTGCCATATCTGGTTTGGTTGCCATAGAGGCCAACTTACTTTTTTTAAATGGAACACACTGCATATGATTGCATATTTGAATTCTACTGGGAAAACAACGAACTTTCAAATAACAAAATAAATAGCCTAGAAAATTGAACAATTTAACATCCGAATAATAAACAAGTGAAACCTTTTCAGTGGATCAGTGGTGTTCAAAATGACCAGCATTTTTTGCTAAGCAGAGCGCCAGTCGATACCTGAACCCATCTACAACGTTTAAAAGGAAGTCCTCTGGAATGGCCCGAATTTCAGCACTAATTCTGACTTTTAAAGATTGTAAGTCATTTGGACGGTTAACGTAGACTTTGTTCTTTAAGTGTCCCCACAAAAAGAAGTCGAGCGGGGTTAAGTCCGGGGATCGCGCTGGTCAGTCAATAGCACCTCTTCTGCCTATCCAACGTCCTGAAAATTGTTCGCTTATGTATTGTCTAACATTTGCCGCATAATGCGCAGGTGCTCCAACTTGCTGGAACCATACTTGTTGGTTTATGCCATTATTTACACCCGGTAAAACCATTCTGCAAGAAGGAATTATGTGATTTCTGAGGAGTTCCAGATATTTTTCGCCATTTAAATTACCATCTATGAAAAAAGGTCTCACAATATGTCTACCAACTGTGCCCGCCTAAACATTAACTTTTTCGGGTCTCCGAGTATGACCTTCCTGGAACCAGTGAGTGTTCTCAGCAGACTAATAACGATAATTGTGTCCATTAACAATGCCATTTAAATGGAAAGTAGCTTCACCCGAGAAAATGATATTTGTTGCGAAGTTATTATCGTTATTGCATCTTTCCATCATCAGCTCACAAAATTCAGCTCTTCTATCAAAATCGTCCTCGTTTAACTCGTGCACCAACTTTATCTTGCAGGGATGCAACTTCCCTTGCTTAAACGAATTTTTCACTGACTTATAAGACACATTAAAATCCATTGCCATTGGCCTGGATGATCGTGTTGGATTTTCATGTATTGAGAGCATGATATCCAAAGCTTTGTCTCCCCCGGTTGCTATTTTAGGTCGACCTGATCTAGCGGCTTCCCTAACACTGCCTTTAGTGCCTGTTTCTTGAAATTTCTTTACCACTCGACACACCGTTGACTGATTTATTGGAGGCCTTGGATATAATTCATTGAAAAGTTGACAAACCAGATATTGCGATATCTTTATATTTCCGTAACCGCTCATTATTAAAATTTCAACTCGTTGTTTCTCATTCAGATGAACTATAGTGTAAACATATTAGAAATCAGACAAAATTAAACAGGAACTCAAAATTGACACCTCCTGGGTTGCTTTCATGAAAATACCTTGACTCAACTGGTGGGTATTAGGTAGGAATAATTATAACTAGGAAGTTTTCATTATCTTGAAAACGCTTGCATATAGGTGAAAATTTGAAATACAAAAAATTCAGAGTTTTCCCAGTAGAATCCAAATATGCAATGATATGCAGGGTGTTCCATTTAAAAAAAGTAAGTTGATCTCTATGGCAACCAAACCAGAAATGACAAAAAAAACTCATGCAGGTCGAAATGTGGGGAATAACAACAACAACTTTCATAAAGGTCACTATTTCGTATACGAGGTAATTCAAAAGTTACAGGCATTATGCGCGACTTTCTTACCACTCTGTATATAATTTTAGTGTTACTCTAAGGTTAAGTAAAAAAAACGCCCATTATGGATGACACTTCGCCTTTTTAGCTATAAAATGTATACATTTCTTGTAATTTAATTTTGTTACTACACTATCCTAAAATAGCTGAATAGAGACGATTTATTATTATTATTATTACGTAGTTGACGGAGAATCAACGCCTTTCCGTTTGACATTCTAAATTTGTCGCCCAACCTCCCTATTGGCGTCCTAAGATTTGAATAAAATATTCCCAGCCGTTTTCGGATTTTGCATTGTAACACTTGAAAATCCTCACCCTGTATATGAGTAACAAAGGACTTAAAATACATACTTATTTGAAAAGAAGAATTGAGTCTAGGATAATAATTTTATATTTATTTCTTTCATTCATCAAGTTTTGACCATAAACATATTCCAACTATTTTTGTTACACATTCATTTTTATATTATCTTATTATAACCTATTTTGCAAAGAATGTAGTAACAGTCAAAATGTAAAAGAAGAGAAAATTAAAATATATTTTACGGGTAGTTTAACAACTGAAAGTGAAAAAAATATTGTTACGTCACGCTCCAATTTCGATGCAACACGTTAATTACCAAAACTATTAGGATTACCTACATGTGAGGCAAACTGAACACCATCAGCCTTTTAACTTAAAAAATGAATAATGAATGCAAGTGAAACTTTCCGCCAGAGACGGTCAGCTTCTACAAATTCATCGGCCAGAAAACATCGAAGAAATGATACCAAAGAGTATGCTTCTTCAGCTCCTCCTATTCCGCCTCCAAGATCGGCACAGGCAACATTTAGAAGACCCAGAAGGAATGTGGGAGATGTCGTTTTCGTGTCGTCTCCAACGAGAGTGCTGTTAGAGTTTTCCGATGAGAATTTTAAAAAAGTAATTAGACTATTGGATAGTGAGAGCGTGGCTGAAATTCCCGAGAAGAATGGTTTTGATCAAGTTAGCGAGGAAATACGAAAAAAGAAAGATTTTCCGAAAATTAGGAATAGAATTTTTGAAGAAAGTTTGGAGAGTCAAGAAATATCATTTTACATAGGTAAATTTCGTTAAACCGCAATAGAATACTGAAAAAACTTACAGTAGGCGCTCGGTTATGTAAACATTGTTTATATGAACCACCCATATATACAGGGTGAGTCGGGAGGAATGGGCCTAACTCTAAGGGTGTAATCTATGCATCAAAATAACAAGAAAAAACTCAAATGTTGTTATCCAATATTCATTTGTTTTCAAGTTACAGCGTTAAATAAATTAATAATATTGTTAAACCAAAATATCCATCATTAACATTGTTTTAAATAAATCATAGGTTTAGTAAATTTTCAAAAATACCGCCATTGACTGCCAAACATTTCCTGCTTCGTTTACGAATGGCGCGCGTGGATCTTCTAATTGATTCGTGCCTTTCTTTAATATTGAGTACATCATTTTTAATGCGTCTAATTAATGCATCCCTAGTATCTACTTTTACTTTGTAAACCTCAGTTTTTAACCAACCTCATAAATTGTAGTCCAACGGCGTGAGGTCTGGCGATCTAGGAGACCAACTAATAGGACCACCGCGACCAATCCAAACCCCTGGAAACCTTTGGTGGTAGCTTCGTCAGTAAAAAGTATGTGCGGTAAAAGATGATGATTATTAATTATCCACTCACAAAATTGCATACGCTTGGCGTAGTCTCCAGGTTGAAGATTCTGTACACGCTGTACATGGTACGGGTATAAGCCTTGCTCGTGAAGCGTATTGATCACTCTTTTTGGGGAATCCCCAACTGGATTCTAATTCTTCCGTGAGCTTGTCGTCGCATCTTCTACTAAAGCTAGAACATTTTCTATTTCTTCTAAATCCTGTTGAATGGCTCATTCGGATGTTACTTTAGCACTTGGAAGCGTTCCGGTCTCGCTAAGTTTGTTGAAAACTCTGATAAAGGCCTTTCTGTTCGGTGTTCTTTCATGTGGAAATCGTTCAGGATATTCTTCAGCAGCCGCTGTAGCATTCCCATTACACAAACCATAAATAAAAACAAATTCGAAAGTTAACGGTGAATCAATGTAACATTTTATACTGACACTAATAGGATAGTGACAGCACAACAATGAAAAGCAAACAATAATAACATTTATTACAGAAAAGCTAAATTAATGCAATATTTTGTTTTTGCTTTATAACTTGAAAACAAATGAATATTATAACAATATTTGAGTTTTTTCTTATTATTTTGATTCATAGATTACACCCTTAGAGTTAGGCCCATTCCTCCCGACTTACCCTATATAGTATAGCAAAACTATGCAGAGTATTATTTAGTAAGTGTCCGATATTTTACAGGACGATTCCTCAGTTATTTATAAGGTGAAAAGTTCATATAAGCGTGGGTCCGCAACCCCTTCATTTTTGAGATACAGGGTGTTAAAAATTTATTTTTATTTTAGTTTTTCGTAAATAATTTTAAAATTGGTATCTGGGAAATTTTTAATAAGAGAAATTCAAATTTGATCTTAGTTTGCCCCTTAATTGTAGGGGGCGCCACCTACACGTATTTGTCTCTTTTAAGGAGTCACAACTTTTTCGTGCATGTATGTATCACATTTTCCAGAAGAAAAATCGATTCCTCTGACATTTTTACGTGAAAATGGTATGCTTGTCAAAAGTCGTTACAAGCAGCCGTTTTCGAGATATTTTGATTTAAATTAGTCGATGCAGTGTTTGTCAAAAAGTGAAACAATTTTAAAAACTTTCTCGGTTGTTTCTGGATTCAGCCGATTCCTTTTCGCCGAATTTACGGTTCCAGCTTCTGAAAACATTTGCTCACTTGCAACACTGCCAACTGGTGCAGATAAATATATAAGAGCTTGATTATATAATAATGGTAGAACTTCTCGTTTTTCTTGCCACCAAGAAATGGGATTCGCTTTTCTTTCAAGAAGAGGATGTTTCTTATATTCTGTAATTTCAGCATTCACTTCTTCACAAATGGATGCCCTAGAAGATGATTTTGTATCACAAGAAGATGTTGTTGGAATGGTTTTTGTTTTTGTGGAGCTCATCCCTTCTCCGGCAAATTCTTCGTAGATTTCCCAAAACAGATTTTGGCCAGATGTTCGACTAGTCTCAGGTTCAGAAGTTCGAACATACTTAGCAAGTGGTTCGTTGTCATCACTATCAATTTCTATAGAATCTATAGTTTCATTTATTGTATGGTCTTGAATGTAATCCGAAATGTCAGGGGAACTGGAATGTTCTACAGATGTATTGTTTTCTTTTATTTGGGACTTTAGATTTGTAGTTATGTATTCGCATATAAAATCACGGTCTTTTGTAAAAAAATTGTCTTTGAAGCGAGGATCCAAGAAAGTCGCGATGGTATAATGTTTTTTTTTATAAATATATTCTGAAATCGTTTATTCAAGCTGTTTTTCAATTCTTCTTTCATTGTACCTACTCTTGCAAAATTAGCGTTTTCTTTGTTAAGATAGGCAGTGATAGTCGAAACAAATGGAATGACTTCACATATGCAGCAGTCTGAAGAACTTGTAATTTTTGTTATGTCTTCAAATGGCTTTAACAAATTTAAAATGCTTCCAACTAATTCCCATTCGGAAAATGTCAAGTCTGTAAGAGTCCCATGATCCAAAATATATAAATTTACTGCTTGTTTTTGTTCAAGTAGGCGAGAGAGTAGGTAAAATGAGCAATTCCAACGTGTTTGTACATCTTGGAAAAGTTTGTGTTTGGGAAGGTTTAGTTGTTCTTGTAGTTTACTTAGTTTATCGCAAGCAGTTTGAGAGTGATTAAAATGCGAAACGATTTTTCTTGATCTTGCTATTAAATCACTGACTGAACGTTGACTTTGTATAGCATCCTGTATTACAAGTTGTAAAGAATGAATGAAGCATGCTTCATAATTTACTTTTGCCTTAACAAAACCATTCCTCATATTGGCAGCATTGTCTGCTAATACTAAGTGAATATGTTCCCTTTTTATATTCAATTCTTGTAACAAAGAATTAAATGCTTCAGCTATAGCGTCTCCTGTATGAGATCCTGGGAACTTCTTGCAGGCAAGTGAAAAATGGGATCTCTGATTTAAACTTAAACATGTTATTTCACAAAAAAGAACTGTTTGTATATTTGCACGTCCAAATATCTGTAGTAAAAGATGCTTTTCCCAACATATTTGAAATTTTTTGAGTCACTTGTGCTTTACATCTTGAGTAAATATCTGGTACAACTTTTTCTCTGAAGTATTTGTCAGAAGGAATTTCATAATTTGGAATAGCTTTCTTTAGTAGCCGAGTAAAGCCATCATCTGATACAATGCTGAATGGCTGATTATCTAAACATATCATTTCACCTATAAGGTAGTGAAACTCCTTCGCTCTGGATGAATTAATGTCCCACTTTTGCATTTGCTTGAAAGAGTCAGCCAGTGAGACTTGCAATAGCTTAGAGTTAGAGTTAGAAGTACTACTAGAACTACTAGAAGGTCCAGCCGTTTCTAAAAAAAATAGACTCAGGGTGATCAAAAGTCAAAACGTTGAAATAAACGGGGAAATTTGTTTTTAAATAAAATCATATCGTAGGTGTTAATTGTTAATGAAACGATTTAAAGTGATGAAAAAGAAAAATGTCCCCCTCCTACACAAATTCCTTTAATTTCCCCAAATTCCCAACAAATTACTTAATTCTTCAGATTTTTTCAGTAATTTTTTTACACAAATTCCCTTAAAATTCCCTAAATTCCTAATAAAATAAATCCCTAGATTTTTAGCAAAAAATTCCTGGGTGGTTTGCCCCTCAATCCTATATAATAATATAATCCTGAATGAGCAGGTCCTATTATTGGTAAATATTTTTATAACGTGAACTGGAAAATAAAAATTTAGTACTAACCTGAGCTTGAATCAGTCCCTTTCAATTTATAATATTCTTGAGGATGTTTTTTCTCTAAATGGTATTTCATGTTTGAGGTATTCGCCGATTTTTCCCCTCCCCCTAATGAAATGGTTATGTCACACAATTTACATTTTGCGGTGGATTTCTTATCTGCTGGGGATAATTTATTCTTTATGAAATATTTCCAATAAATACGTTTTCCATCCATTTCGCTACTTTGCACTCCACCAAACTCCAATAGGATTATTATTAACTATTAATATTATGTCTTTGTTAAAGATTAACTAAATTACGCCAAGAAATAATCGAACTTAAAACGATCTGCTTTAAGAATGCAATACTGAATGCACGGCAATAAACGCACGGGATTCACCGAGAAATTCAAATCAAGGGGATTCACCAATGACTTGGCGCTGAGCCACATAAATTACCGCCTATTGCTGTGTTGCCAAAGTGCAATTTTTGTTTTAATTTTTGTGATTTTAAATTGAACGTTAAAGAATTATAAATTATATTACAGAATATTCAGATTTTAGACATTAATAATGTTATCAATTAAAAAAGGCCGATATGCCGATATATATCGTTATCGGCCAAGACATTATCGGTATCGGCCGATTATCGGTATCGGCTAAAAAAGTCATATCGGTCGATCACTAATTGATATTTTATCAACAACGTCAAGCTGACAGTTTATTATCAAAAATTATTACCGCCCCAGGGTGGTAAGTTGACTTACAACCCGTCGTCAAGGGCAATCGATACCTTTTTGGTAATTGTTACTTACGTCCTTCAAAACAGGGTCAAAATGCGTTGTTTGCAATATAGGGAGGAGAAAAAATAAATTTTGAACAGCCTGTATCTCAAAAATGAAGAACTTGCGGACCCATGCTTATATGAACTTTTCACCTCATAAATAACTGAGGAATCGTCCTGTAAAGTATTAGACACTTACTTTAAAAAACTTTTTCTTATAATATTTGTTGATATTTGGACAAATAATGTCATTTTCCGACGTTCGGAAATATTAAATAACATTTACGGATTGAAGCAAATGCGATATGCCAATATTCTAAACTATTTTTTTGGTTTCTAATTAAGCAAAAACAAACTAGAAAATCATTTTTTTAAAAACTTCACAAATAAAAATTCTTTCCGTATGGTCATAGACCACTATGGTGCAAACTTTTCCGCGGGCACGGTATACAGGGTCCTGCATCTCAGCTCTCTAGGTCTCTTTATTCTATACTATTAGAGATACAGATTTCGATCTACTACAGGGTAATACCATGATAGGAGACTACATTTGGAAATTATTTTTATAAATACAGGGTGTTTCGCAAAGGTGGGACAACTGGAACATATATATTTTTAAATGGGACACATTCCTTTGTTTCTTACCCTGAACTTGTATAACCCTGATGCAACTATGTCCAAAAAATATTAATCAAATCAATATCAATAAATAAATTGTGGCATATTTATTAAGACCGTGCAAAAGTAAAAAAATATTAAAAATATTAATACCTTGGCAACACCGCAATAGATTGGAAAAAAAAAATTGGGATTACGGAAACAATAAAGAGGGACACAAATTCCGTGTAAAAAATGTAGGGTATCCCGTTCAAAAATATTTAATTTTAAGTTGTCTCTCTTTTGTGAAGCTCCCTGTATATTCAAAAATAATTTTCAAATGTAGTCCCCCATCATAGGTATAGGGTATATATATATACCTTGTAGCAAAACGAAATCTGTATCTCTTATAGTATAAAATTTAGAGACCAAGGTATGAACAAGAGGAAACCGATTTGCAGGACCCTGTATACCGGGTGTCCCACTAAGAATGGCTCTCGGCCGTATCTTAGAAAGTGTTAGTCGTATGGCTTGCGGAAAAAAAAATATATTAGGTAAAGTGGTCATGAGAAATTGCTGGAAATTATTTTTAAGTTTCTCGGACTGGCGCTAGAGGGCGCAACAGTAACGGTAAATATGAATCACGAAGTTTCCTCAAAAGTCGCCTAGTTAAGGTATCCCGAAAATAACATTTTTGTATATTTCCAAGATTTATTAATAAAATTCACCTATAGAACGTGTTCGTCACTTTTCAAATAAAGTGGTGGGGGAAGGTTGAACATTATTTGTAATAAATGCTGATAACTCCGGTCTGGCTTAACATAATTTAGTAAGCTTAGTTTTGTTAAAAAGGGATTTTCTCACTCTATATATCATCTTATGAACTACGACAATACGTGTTTTACACTAGGCGCTAGGGGGCGCTGTCTCACAACTTCACAAATATTTCGCGTTTTTTCCACAATTGTAAATATAATAGTATATTCAATTTTACCTGATTACAAGGATGATTTAAAAGTCTTAAGAAATCAGCGAAAACCGCAAGTTAATATCTATTTTCAATCCGGAGATATCAACAACAATAATCATAATTACGGGACATTATGATTTTATTTTCAAGTTGCCATTGTAAAGGATTTTTTAAAAGTCAAATAGGCCTTGGAAAAACAAAATATGAAAGTACGTATGTTTCAAGCAAATATATTGTTACGACAATAATTCTCAGTGGCGCCCTAAATGTTCAAATTGTCGCCCATCGTTCTGTATACACGATTCCAATCTCTCCCTGGTTGATAATACTGCAGTTTTTACCTCTGCCATAGAGATACGGCGGCTGCTGTCCATTATCCTTTCTATCATGTTTTCCCTTGTGGTGGGTCTGGTAACGAAAACAAGATCCTTCAATCTCCCCCATAGATAAAAATCTAGGCATGTTAAGTCAGGTGATCTAAAATAGAAATTATCACTTTCATTAACAGTATCACAATATATTATCCTATAATATTACCTGGCAGGCCACGAAAATATACTCCCTCTTCCTATCCACCTTGCAGGGAATGTGTTGTCAAGAAATTGACGAACGTTTGCCGCAAAATGTGCAGGACATCCATCGTGTTGAAAAACCATAGTTCTGCGAATATCCAAGGGCACATCTTCGAGAAGAATTGGTAGTTCGTAATTTAAAAAATGTAAATATCTTTGCCCAGTAAGCGACCAATTAAATACAAACGGTCCAATTATTCTGCCACCCAAAACCTTGAGGCTGCACCTCCCGCATCCAATGGGGATTATCCCGCGACCAATAATGCATATTATGGCGGTTTACTCTTCCATTACTATGGAAAGTAGCTTTATCAGTCCACAAAATTCTGGAGAGGAGATTTCTATCTTCCAATATCATATTGAGCAACCAATAGCAATGATCTAATCTTCTATCATAATCTTGCGGGGTCAAAGCCTGGTGGAGCACAATATGGTAGGGATGTAGCCTAAAGAAAAACAAAATACTTATTACATTGCCTTGAAAACTATTAAAGAAATATTGGCATTATTCTAAACTATTTAAGAGTTATATCATATAGATATAATTACTTACCTTTCTTCTAATAAAATCCTATGCACAGTAGAGCGAGTAACGCCCAAGTCTCTAACAATTAATCTAATACTAATTTGTGGATTAAATTCCACATTATGCCGAAACATTTACAATGTTTTCCTCGGTTCGACCTCGGCGGCGTCTGCGATAAACAGGGCGACGAATACTTCCAGTAGTACGAAAACGGCTAGCTAAACGATTAAACATTTTACTGTCGTATCGGCGCCTTTGAGGGTATCGTACTGCGTAAACCCGTTCAGCAATTGTTGCATTTCCCAAACATTCAAAATACACCGCAATGATGTCAACCGCTTCTTCAAGTAAAAGAGGCATTTTGAAAATCAAATACGACACAAAACTGTTGGCACGACAAAAATGTTGACGTAATAATGAAAGGTGACACGCGTGCACAGTTTCAATTCATATTTTGTTTTTCCAAGGACTATTTGACTCTTAAAAAAACTTTTACAATGGCAACTTGAAAATAAAATCATAATGTTCCGTAATTATGATTATTGTTGTTGATATCTCCGGATTGAAAATAGATATTAACTTGCGGTTTTCGCTGACTTTTTAGACTTTTAATCATCCTTGTAATCAGGTGAAATTGAATATACTATTATATTTACAATTATGGTAAAAAACGCGCAATGTTTGTGAAGTTGTAAGACAGCGCCCCCTAGCGCCTAGTGTAAAACACATATTGCCGTAGTTCATAATATGATATATAGAGTGAGAAAAGCCCTTTTTAACAAAACTAAGTTTACTAAATTATGTTAAGCCAGACCGGAGTTAGCAGCATTTATTACAAATAATATTCAACCTTCCCCCACCAACTTTATTTGAAAAGTGACGAGCACGTTCTATAGGTAAATTTTATTAATAAATCTTCGAAATATAAAAAACTGTTATTTTCGGGATACCTTAACTAGGCGACTTTTGAGGAAACTTCGTGATTCATATTTACCGTTACTGTTGCGCACTCTAGCGCTAGCTCTAGTCTAAAAAACTTGAAAATAATTTCCAGCAATTTCTCATGACCACTTTACCTAATATATTTTTTTTCCGCAAGCCATACGACTAACACTTTCTGAGATACGGCCGACAGCCATTCTTAGTGGGACACCCGGTACAGGGTGTCCGGTAAATATATGGCATACTCTGGGAAGCGTATATGGGAGGTCAAAATGTACCTAATTTTTTTAATCAATTTTTTAAAAATTTTAAAAAGTTAACGAAGATACAGAGCCCCAAAGGGGTACCCAGCGCTTAGCTTTTCGGCTCTAACTTTTGAACCGGCATGTGTAATTTAGTGAAATTTTGATATTTTAAGTAGCTCATAAAGACTGTACTACAGTAGATGTGTTACATCATCAGGGCAAGTCAGGAACGGACTTGCCCCACACTCGTTAAGCTAAGATTTTAACAATTGTTATTTTACAGAGCTGAAAAATGATTTTTTAAATATTCTGGTTATTCCTCTTTAAAAAAGTACTCTGCATATATTTCGATAAAATTAGCAGTTTTCGAAGAAAATCATTTTTTTGAGACCTTACTTCTCAAAACGGGACCCTCTACTCTATCAACAACTAAAGGGTGTCCCAAAATGAACGCACATTTTTATTTGTTAACAAAACACATTTATTTCTTGAAATATCTCAAAACTTTACTGGGATTAGAAAGAATACATATCAGGATTAAGTTTTGTTTGTTTTGTTTTTAAATATTTATTTATTGACTATAATGGCGTTACAATATATAATATAATACAACATTCATAAATAAATATTAATTAATTATTGTTACTAATAATTATCCTAGTAATGTATCTTTGTAAACCCAGAAGGATTCATCATGTCTAGCAAGTGTGAAACACAATATCCGACAAATATCCACCGCGGCTTTGCTGGCAGGCCCTTGCTCTTTTGACAAAATTATTGATAACATTTTTACATATTTGTGGACGAATTTCATCAATGACGCGTCGAATTTCGTTCTTCAAGTCAGGAATTGCGGCTGGTTTATTGGCATAAACACGAGATTTAAGAAAACCCCAGAGAAAGAAGTCGCACGGTGTTATATCGCAGGATTGTGGTGGCCAATTCTGATCACCATTGCGAGATATGACACGACCAGTCCATTGTTTCACGCGCAGTGTGACAGGTCGCTCCGTCCTGTTGAAACCATAAGTTTTCCACATTAATTCGGTCTAATTCAGCCCACAGAAACTCTTCTAACATTGCACGATAACGTTCGCCATTTACTGTTAGTGCAGTTCCAGCCTCGTCTTCAAAGAAGTATGACCCAATTATTCCGCCGAACCAAGATCCGCACCAAACGGTGACTCGTAGAGGGTGCATTGGTTTTTCGTGAATAACACGAGGATTCTCTTCCCCCCAAACTCGACAATCCTGCTTATTGACGTATCTATTTGATTGAAAATGTGACTCATCACCAAACAGGATTTTCTTCGAGAATTCTCCGTCATTTGCCTCGTTTTCCAGAATCCAATTAACGAATTCACGGCGCAACAAATGATCTTCTGGCTTCAATTCTTGGGTCAATTGGATTTTATAGGTGTGCAAATGCAAATCTTTTGTAAGAATTCGCTGCTTTTGGTAATGTTCACTTGCTGTGTCCGACGGCGAATCGACGTGCCTGGATTCTCACCAACACTTTCCGATACTGCTACAATATTTTCAATAGATCGAGCAGTACGCGGCCGTTGATTTTATGTTTCCACCTAAACCACTTTACCCAAATTTCTTGATCAATCTTTGCACTGTCGTATGTTTTGGTGAATTATTTCTTCCAAAAACGGTTCGCACTCTACAAACTGTTTCCGTATAACATTCTCCAAATTTATAATAAGTTTTCACGATAACAACGCGCTATTTTACCGTATAGCGTTCCATGGCTATTAATTGCAATAAATTACATGACAGCTATCAAATTTTCAGAAGCCTACTATGACAAAAACGAAAATGCCACGATATTTAAAATGTGCGTACATTTTGGGACACCCTCTATAACTTAATCCTCCTTCTAAACTATCATTGCATATTTTTCAGGTGATGAAACTGATCACCACTACGAAAGTCTGTCCACTACCAAAGAGTATGAAGATTTTGATTACGATTCGTTTGAAAGCGATACAGAGTCAGACAGCTCCTTCGACAAAATTCGCATTGTGGTAAGTGTTATTTACAGGGTATTCTTTATGCTTTAGATTAGGCATATAGAGGGTATAAGCTAATTAGCTAATTAATGGTACACAAACTATTCCCTATGTAAAAATATTTGTATGTAAACCAACCTTAGTTTGAAGATTCACAATAACCGAGACGCCAAGGTCTCAAAAGTTTAAAGGTTTTGTTATTATTTTAAACAACTTTGGAGAAAACAAGTTTTGTACTAAATTTGGTACCGTAAAGTCGAGTCACTCGAACCTGTATCACAGATTACTCCTACCTGTACGGTGACTTGAAACTTGTGAGGTTTAGGAAAAAATAATGTGGCATTTCTTCTTTCTTGTCCAGTTCATGTTTGTGGTTGGATGTAATCAGGTGGTCGCCTATATTTAGTATAGGGTTTACAGTAAAAGCAAAGAAAATTATAGCTACGCAATAGAAGTCCAATGTAATGTTAATAATTTGACCTCTCGATGGATCCCGGTTTTCACAGTGGGGACCCTTCTTCGTTAAGCGGCCGGCCTTTTACCCAATTACTAAATAATACCTAACTAGAACAACCTGAAAGTAGCAATGTTACAATATTTTCACTTACTTAAGTCTTATGTAACTCACAAAAATAACAAAAAAATACTAATAAAAAATATGTCTGTTTTTGACAATAAGATAAAAGTCAAAGTGATAAAATATTACATCACAATGTAGCGAGAACCAAATATTGTGCAAAAATGTTTGTTTTAGCAAAGTTATTTAGAAAATCCGAAAAAGAACTTTTTCTGTGTACCACTAATTAGCGGCCACAATTATTCCAATTAGAAAAAATACATTGTTCATTTCTCTTATTATTTACTGTTACTCTTCATTTTCACTACCTATATGGCGCTGTGAATCTAAATACATATTTTTAAAGACTCAGTATTACAAATAATTTTCAAACTCAATTTTTTAGGATGATAGTGGTATAGACATTGGCAGCAATCGACTTCCAGATCCACCAAATAGTCAAACTTATGGATTAATGAAATTTGCCGAAAAACATATGAAAAAAATAAAGCGGAACTTCTCGATAGACATTACCAAATCTCTAACTCGCATGAAAAAGCATATGTCCAAGACTGACTCCGATATTTCAGGTTAGTTTAATGAATACGTTGTAAAGTAGAGACAAATTGATTTAGTGCTTGAGTAAGTGGTCAATTTAATAAGCTGCTTAGTGAAGTAAATAGAAATAATTCCAATTGGTTCCCCCTACTCTCGCCGTACTCATATTATATATTTTTATATAATTGATATGTAATGGGCTACATGCTTGGTGGAATGGATATTATTTCCATAGTAGAGGAAATTAAAGTAGTACTTGTTATATTTCACAATTATTTCAGTTTCCTGACACGTATTTCAACCCTTGCGGGTCATTATCAAAGGCATTATGAGACAATAATAAATTCTATAAGGTAGAAAACTTAACCTATTAGAAACATTAGCAATCAAAAAAGCCTTAAAAAAATCGATGTAATGTTGTTAACAATCAAATTAATTGAAATACCTTCAGGTGCCAATCTAATACTTAATAGCCTAATAACTTAAGATAAATATGCAATAAACACTGTCAATAATTACCAACGAAAAAACCCATAACTATTATACAAAATATCATTTTCTTAATTTTATTACTTAGATGTAAATACCTCTATAATAAAGGGTACAGGTCCTGATTACCTACTAATTTCAATAGTTTAGGTTAGCTATTTTTAACAAAACAACAAATATAAAATAATAGGTAAGTATCTTTATTTTAATCATGTAATTAAATAGCTATTAATATTTATACAAAAATACTAATCTACAATATTATAATATCATCTATGCCTAAACTAATTATTAAGGGCCTTACGTTACTATTAATTATGTTATTATATTGGTATATTAGGTAGGTTAATGGCAAATTGCAGGTGTTCAATATAAAGCAGAGTCTTTTCATCTTAGTTCATCAGTCGTTTGGTGTTTGTCAAGCTGTGCGTTAAAGGTACTTTCGTGTGTGTTATCGAGCATCCAAAATATGTCAGATCTGTGTGAAACTTCAGATAATATTGCTTCCGGAACTTATGGTGTAACGAAGAAAAAACATTTATCACTTGATGCCAAAAACATCATAAAGAACGTTTACTGTACCCTTTTAGAAAAAGGGTATGACCGGAGTGCAAGTTTTAGTGAAACGAGTATTTTTACCAAAGTTGCATTAACGACAGTAAAAGATATAATGACCAAACCCATCCCAAAAATAGCTAACCTAAACTATCGAAATTAGTAGGTAATCAGGACCTGTGCCCTTTCAAAGGTGCCGACACAATAGATATTTATCAGGCAGCTTATTTATGGTTGGGATTACGACTAAGGGTTGTCATTTAAATTTTATTGCGGTCGAGAAATCAACGAATAATTGTGGGATGGAGCATGCCTTTGGCCAATACCTGTTAATTAATTAAGGACCACAAAATAACCTATCATTCAATTCAATTCAATTTTTATTTTAATGACATGTAGAATTTATTATTGTCTCATAATGCCTTTGATAATGACCCGCAAGGGTTGAAACACGTGTCAGGAAACTGAAATATATTGTGAAATAATAACAAGTACTACTTATATCTTTTTATTCACAATAATTATGGCTGTCCCCTTATATCCCTTTTACCTCACCAAGATTTCATGAAAATATTTAAAACCGTTCTCGAGATATTCCCTTGTAAGACTTTAAAAAACTCACCCTGCAGTTTTGATTTGTAAAATTGGTTTTGACCTTAAAATTCCTTAATTGTCGAATGTATTTTCAGGTTTAAATAAGGATGAGAAAAAACTGACTGATTCGAAATCGAAACTATCGAGTTCCACTTACGAAAATGTCGAAACTAAAAATCCAGCTTTTAAACTGTCACACCAAAATGCAGAAACTACAAACAACTCTTCACCCGAATCTCTAACTGACGAACAAGACAAATCAAAGACTCTCTCAAGAAAAAGTGGATTTTTACATAAATTTAGAAGAAGTATGTCATTGTCTGCTGAAACAGCCAATGAGTTGACTTCCAATTTAAATGGGAATAAAACTAAAAGTACGTTTTACCTGACAGAGGCCATAGATATAGATAATATTGAGCACCAAAACGATTCTTCTCCAAAAGAAGAGAAATCATTGTCGCCCGTTTTGCGGCCGACTAGATCCCCTATTTTGAGACCTACGAGTCCTCCACCTCCGGCCCCGATGACTCATTCAGGTAAGCTACAATTTTCCTCTATCAGTCGCCCTACTAGTAATTATTTATTACAACTTTAATTTTGATTTTTTAATTTAATTTTTAATTTTATTTTTCAACGTTTACAACAGTTTAACAATACTTTTCTAAATGAAATATAATCCTGTACAATATACTTATAAAATATAATATAAAATATATCTAATATAATATAATATAATCTCGAACAGACCAAGTTGCTATTCAACCCAATACACAAAAACATGCTTCTTCATAAGCAGTTAAAAACTTGAATAAATAAGTAGGAACAATCTCCGTACACTCATTAAACAATAATTAATGCAATACAATGCGTTGTAATTCAGATCTAAACCTTTGCAATGAGACACCAAGAAAGTCAATATACGGGTAATCATTTACATATGAAACCATTCTTCTCAATGGCATGTTCTGCGCATGACGAGTGTTGGAAATCCCGGAAAAGAGCAAGGGAGACCTTCTCAAATTCCTAGCTGGGACATAAAAATCTATACAATTCAGTATATTTGGTTAAATGATAATATTATTAACGACTTTAAAAATAAAACACATATCAAGATACTTTTTACGATCTTCCAAAGAATTAAGTTCAAAGAGGTCCCTTATACAAGTACTATCCACTTGAAATCCCCCCCGCTGCAACCTGAATCTGAGATATCTCACGAATCTGTTCTGCAAGGATTCAATACGACGTTTATGGACTTCGTAATATGGACCCATATTGCCATATTCTAGAATGGACCTTACATATGATTTAAAAAGTGTAACAACGCAGTGGAGATCATTAAAGTCGCCTGACATTCTTAACACTAACCCAAGCATTCGATTAGCTCTATCAATCATATGTTGATAATGATCACTATTTATAGCAAAGCACACCATCCAAACAGATGCCCAAATCTCTCACCGTTGCTAGTCTAATTAATTCTTTATCTCCCATTCTATATGAATAATCTATGAAATTCTTATTCCGGGAAAATATCATATACGAGCACTTGTTGGTATTTAATTTCAGATTATTTTTGTTGCACCACACAAGCTAGATATTTATGTCAGTTTGTAGCACCTCGCAGTCATGATCTGATCTCACAATCCGAAATATTTTTAAGTCGTCCTCAAATAGCAAATAATCCTATGCGAAATATTGACCAATATCATTAACTAGGAGTAAAAATAACTTGGGTCCCAAATACGACCCCTGTGGTACACCTGAAACCACATGCAATGGAGAAGAAAGATAACCACTCAACTTAACTTGCATTGTACGACCCCTCAGATACGATGATAACCACGACAAAAAGAATACCCTGATACCAAAATTTTCCAGCTTGTGCAATAGGATGTTGTTGAAACGCAGGGCTTTATTTCCTCTTACGTTCAATCAAGTTTGTCGTATATTTCCACAGGCGTGTGACTCACTGGTCGGTTTTATTATGATTGGAAATTAAACTCGTGTTAAAGCAAAATAACTTTATTTAATATACTGGCGAACTTAACACATTATAACTTCTGGCGAAATTAACACATTATAACTCTTTGCACAGAGCTATGCACACTTAGTACCCGTACTTAGGGTGAAACTTCCACTTTTTACATAGAAATTAGTACACTAACATTTCTACAGATTTACCACTTGGTACAAATAGTAAAATGACGGCCAACAACCAACCTTGGCTATTCCTTTTTGACGGGACGTGTTGCTAGCTTTATTGCTCACTCAACAGTGACTCTTATTTCTTAATTAGCGCCGAATGGAGCGGCTGGAACCGCTGCACGCATACCCTATGACGCGACTCATTCATCTTTTGTGGCCGACGCCAAGCTTCCGCCAATCCAGTGAGTGCATTTTACAGCGAACAAAAATTGGAGCGTGACAGTGGTCTCCAGCCGCTCCCTGGCGCGGCTCCAAAATACATCATTTCTTATACCTTCTATGTTATGAACGAGATCGTAAATTTGACATGTTACGCCTACTATGTTGCAACTAAACTAAACAGTCCATCTTTGGACAACTCATTTCAACTTTTAGGGCTGTTCCCCAACAGATGTCTTGATCTAATAGATCAAATGCCTTACTGAAATCAGTATAGATTGAATGTACCTCATATCCATCGTCCAAGGCCTCTGATATAAAATTTGTGTAGGAAAAAATATTTGTAATGGTAGAACGACCATTAACAAATCCATGCTGATGCTCGACAATAACATTCTTAAAGGATCCTTCCAAAATGGGCATAACCATCTTTTCGAGCACTTTCGGAATTGCTGACTGCATGAATACAGACCGGCCTATAATTGCTAATATCACATAAATCACCAGCCTTAAATATGGGTGTGACAAATGAATGCTTCCATTTTTCTAGGAATATTCCCTGACAAAGCGACTATAGCAAAGGCTCACACAGTGACACTGCACAGTCTCGAAGCATGATGTTAGGTATCAAGTCAGGACCGGCGCCCTTCTTAATGTTCAATGATAACAACACACTCAACAAGCTCTCAAAGTTAATTTCAATTATATTTAAACCATCTACTATATCCTGCTCCAAGGTTCGCTCCATGTTCACAGAATTTCTACTGCTAAAATTATTATAAATAGAGTTAAAATGAGTTGCAAGAAGCTCCGCTATCTGTTCTCCGCCCTCCACACATTGATCCCGAAGAAACATTACCTGAGGAAGGTTACTTTTGCCCCTAGATTTCTCCCTAACAAACTTCCAAAACTCTCCAACACTGTCATCCGCCGCTCTATATTAGATACATAATTAGTATAAAATAAGTCAGTTAACTTTTTGCATTCAAGACGCAAGCTCCTAAATTTAATGTAATGATGATAGCTGTTAGTACTTTTGTATTTTGAAACAGTCATATAAGAATTTGAAAAACAGAGATCTAGAACTGAGTTGTGCATATTATGAACATAGTTGAACTGGGACAAACCATTATTATTGTTATTATTGAATGGTTTAATTGAAAGTAAGGTAGTGTTGTATATTATTTCTTAATTCTGAGTTATCCAGTAATAACTCTGTACTAACAATGGTAGGCAGTAACTTTCCTATAGAAATGTGTATAGCATAGCATATTGTAAGTTGGTTTATTTTATTTATTAAAATTCTCTCTTTAGATATTAGTTTTAGTGAGAATTAAGAGATAAAATTCGTTTTTAAATCAAAAGGTGGTTCTTGTTGTCGCTTCTATTACCGATGCAGGTCTACTTTTTAGAAAGTAGGTGGGTGGTTCTGTTGATTCATGAACACGCTGGAATAATCCAGGGTTAACCGTGAAAATATTTTATGAAACAAGGGAGAGGTATTTGGTTCTGCCCCCCATTATTGGTGGCTGAATGCTTGAATGACATTCACTCCGTTTTCTGTCCTTTTTATAGGAAATTTTATTTGGTCCTTCCAATTTAATTTTTTGTCTAGATAAAGACCCAAATATGTCACAGTTCTTTTTATGTTATTTGACTCTTATCTTCGGCTTCTTAAAAAATTACACAATACTGTTTTCTTTGCTGATATATAGTTTGTCTAGAAATTATCCGGAAAGAGAAAAAAAATAATTCCAATTGTTCGGGATATATTTTTATTACTTGAGTTATAAAATTACAATAAATAATTCGTCTCATTTACTTATACAACCTCCATTTAATTCAAAACACTTAACTAACCGTACAGGTACACCCGAAAGTAGGTCACCACCGTGTAGCGCCCACCTTCTATCCTCAAATGAGTACTTACTCTTTAAGGACCTCATCCCTAGGACGGCTACTAAAATCCTCAACGGGGTTCGCAGTACCAGTGTGTTACACCAAATACATCCAAATGGTAGTTGAATCAAAGAAGTTTTAAAGGGAGCAATATATTGTTGTTGTTCCTAGCAGTAAAACCACAAAGTCACTATCAACTTCACTTATTTATTATAATATCACATCTCTATTCACAAACAAACCTTTTCACTTACATAAATTGCATATAATCCTAACGTCGACACTAACTTTTAGAAATGCGCTCACTTTACGCTTTATTTAATAAAACTTTTCGCGTTACCGTGCCAAGTCAAGAAGTAAAGGTTTTCTACTGACGCGACGATACTTCACTACCTCCGTGTGACTTCGAGTCAACCCAATTTCAACTTCAATATTAGACTTTTCACGACTATACTTGACTATTACGGCACGGCCACTTTCGACGGACGAAGGTGCTAACTTTGCAGGTATTTGAGCATTACGACGGTTAAAAATGAACTAACTATATTTCCCTAGCATTCCCACCCATTTGTAGGGGAAAATTGATGAAAACAATACCTGAAAACACTCGCACTTATTTACACAAGTGTTACAGTTTCTATCGGTATCAGAAACAAAATATTTCGGCTTTTTACAAAAGCAATTTTCTTAATTTATTTGACAGTTACTAGAAAATAGTTGCAGCTGGATGGCAGATGTTCTGCACGTGTTACTTGTTGACACCAACGCAATCCGTCTCCATTCCGCGATCTATCCAGATAAAACTAGTTTAAGTTAGAGTTTTGACCAATCGGGAATCGTACTAGCGCGTTTTCTCCGAGGTGGGAGAGAGAATATTTAAGCTTCAGGCGCCTAATTTCATCAGGTTCTCCCGTACGGTACCCTTAGCTCGGTCAAATAAATATTCGGAAATGAAAAGTGAAGTAAAAAATAAATTAAAATTTTTTTTTAATTTTAAATTATTTAGTTTAAAAATATTTTTGTTAATTTGTGATGTGTTCTGTTAATAAACCCCTTCTTGGATTATTTTATTTTATAAAGTAATATTTTCAAGTATGTTTAACTCATTTTAATTTTCGAATTTTTATAAAATTATTTTAGAGTTGTCTGAATTCGAGTACCACTTTTGTTTATGCTTAACTTAAAAGTTTTCTTTATTTAATTTATCCGAAAATATTTAAGATATTTTAATTATTTTTACTTTATTTTAAGTTATTCTGGTGAACTTAGAAAGTTCAATTTAACTTTAGAACTTTTCAAAAAGGTTTCCTATTTAATTTTGAATCTATTTTAATTTTCAATATTTTTTCTCAAATCTATTTTAATTTAAAATATTTTTCGTTTCCTAAAGACTCCTCGCACTGAATTTAAATGTAATAAAGTTCTTATATTTCTTTTTAATTTGAATGATAATAAAAATAAATTATTTATTTCTAAAACGACCAAAAGTTTTCCCGAGTTTTATTTAGTTATAATATTTTTAAAATGCCGTTCACCTCAACCGTAATGTTCGGTGGTGGCGGTCCAGGCCTGTAACACTTACCGAATCAAACCTTCTTTATTTCGTGGCTCTGCTCGCTCCACTTCAATCTTCATTAATAAGTTTTCAATGGGACTAAGATCTAGTGAAGCTGCTGGCCATGGGATTGTTGCCAATTGGTGTTCTTGCATCCAAGCTTGAGCTTGCTGAAAACGCCACCCGTCTGGATATAAAGCATGAGCTGTTTCAAGAAGGAAACCATTTAGAATGTCAGAATACTCTGCACTACTAACGGTGCCATTAACTATACAGATACGCTGAGATATTGCTCCATAAACCATTATTTTAGTGATAAATTTGCAAATTTGAACGGTAACATTTTCTCTCCATAGTATGGTTAGGTGGTTTGAACTAAGCTGAAAATAACTTTCGTCAGACATAAAAACATTACACAGGCAATGAAGAATGAATTGTTGTCGACGATTTCGAGAAGATAATTTTAGTACAGGTGTCATTGCAGGGTTTATTTTTGATTTCCTTGATACGTAGCCTTGTCTTTATTTCAGTGACATGCGGACAGTTTTTGGACACACTTTTATTCTTTGTTGATTTCCAAATCTATTAGCCAATTTTCGAAACCCTAGGTGCGGATTTTGCCATCCTAAGGTCACTAAAACGTTTAAATTGTTTCCACAAATATTTGCCTCATATCTTCGCCATTTTTATCCTCTTAATTGTCTTACATACTGCACTTTTTCCGAGTCAATTCCAGTAATTTTTTAACGTTTCGAACGCCTTTCCTATACAAAAATTCCACCAATTTGGTTTTTTCTACTTACGACATTACTTCACAGATCTTAAACCTGTGTAAAATTAACAATATTTGATAGTTGGTGTTGTGATGCGATTTTAGTCATGGCCTACTATAGGCACAACCTACTTGATGCATTGCTTAGAATGTTACAAAAATAGAAATATATTAAAATTAGGAAAGAAATAAAATTCCTAATGGATTATTATAAATTATAAAATTGTAAAAAAGTTTTAGCAGTTAACTAGTAATTGGGTAACCGGAAAGTGTTAAAGTTTATCCCTTAGTGCTCTGTAATAAACCTAAATGGAATTCTGTCCTAAATAATTATTGGAGCCAATATTTGACCACTTCAAAATTTACATGGGAATTCCTATGTCTCACCGGACGATGCAACACCCGGTATGTCATTTACTCCTCAGCAAAATCTATTGACTTGGCATTCTAGTGGTAGAAGAACAACAGTTTACGGTTCATGTTTTTCGCAAAACACAAGAAATACAAAACGTCTTCAAGATCATTAGCCTTTCCGTTTAACAACAGCAGCAATAATATAATTCTTATTCAATGTCCCTTGTTGTTGTTTTACTTTTGTTATGGTCACGTCAAGCTTTGATATTACAGATTTTCTCCTTTTACTTTTAGTTCAGTACGACTATAATGTGCAAGGGCAAGAAGCTTAGAATGTTACAAAAAACAATATATTAAAATTAGGAAAAACGCAAAATTCCGGATACTTTCTAGACTAATCTAGACGAACTATATTAAGCCCGGTGTCTTGTAGCCATTTTAAAATATTTCTCATTTGTACCTGCAATTTTTCCTTGTTATATTCTGATGATTTGTCTGTCATATATAAACATATATCGTCCGCGAATTGTAGGACTTTGGTATATTATTGTCCTCAAATACGTTTTCTAAGTCATGAGTATAAATTACCTACAGGATTGGACTTAAGATGCTTAACTTGGGGAAAGTTGATTCCTTTGCTCCAGTTATGACCTCATTTGTGCGAATGTAAAAACTGACAAGTGTTGTATACAGGGTGTCTCTAAAATGTCTATACAAAATCTGAGCACATATTCCTGAGGCCAAAATAAGGCGATTTAAAGTAACTTACCTTAGTCAGAAATTGCTCCGTTTCCGAGATACAGGGTGGAAAGTTAAAAAATAAAAATCGATTTTTTTTTTAATTAATGAACATTTTTTAACGTATTACTTTAAAACTTGGTACCCGGGGTTTGGGATGCGAAACCCGATTACGGACACCTTTTCACTGTGGCCATTAGAGGGCGCTTCACAATGCACTTCTTATGGTTTAGAATGGCCATAATTTTTTTATCAGTGTAGTTTTTTCCTTTTTTTGTTATGTAATAACTAATAAAAAATAAAAAAATCAAAAAAAAATAAAAAAGGATAAAAAAAAATTCTTATTTACTTTATTCAATTTATGATTGTTCTTGTTATATGTTTATTAATTAATTACTTGGGTCACCACGGCCACTCAGTTTTTTAATTCGCTTGAGAGCTAAGGTCGTAGATTTAATTCAGATAAGATTTTTGGGCGCCATCAACCAAAGGGGTTGAAAAAGATTATAAAGAAAAGAGTGAATAGAATATTTAGTTCCCTAGCCCTGAAAGAGAAAGCAGTATGAATAAAACGATTATTTTAATCAAATCCTATTTTATTAATAAAAGAATAATATTTTCCAACAAACACCCATTTTATTCATTTAGGAAGAAATAAACATAACATAGAAAAAGAATTTGAATAAAAGGCTAAGCAACTAAATCAGAGAAAGAAGATATAAAAAATAACATAGAAAAAGTTATGACATGAGCTAGACAGCTCCACTAAAAGATATATTAGATCGTAGGAAATCAAACAGAATAAGAAGTGAGGATTCTTTCTAAACACCCAATATAAAAGGAGTCAAATACTAACTAAAAGCTTTGAACATAATTAAAGTGTAATTACTTTAAAGGTAGTGACCAAAATAAAACAGAATTTAAATTTAAGTTAAACTAAATCAAATTTATAGCATTCATTATGCCAAAATTGAAAATAAAATATTCTTGATAGTAAAGTCAATGAAAGGTCAATTGAAGCACTTACGATGCCTCAAAATTTGGTTAAAATCCCTTGAGAAATTTATGATAACTTCAAGGTTGTATAATTAAAGACATTTACCCTTTTGCCAAAATTTAAAGTAAAGCAGCATTTAGGGTAAAGTTAATATAAAGTCATATACATATATAGGGTAAGTCCGGTAGAGACGCCCCACTCTTTTTTTTTGAGCTGATAATATGTATTTGTTGTACTTTTAAATGAAACTAACTATACAAACTTAAACCCATTTATTATGAAGTCGTAATAGGATAACACAGAACAACAAATCTTTAAACATTTGTATTATAAACAAAAAAAATAAAAAAAATAAAAATGGCCATCTCTGCCTACATTGCGGGAGAGATGGCATTCCAAGTCGGGAGTGACGCCCCGCCAAAAAAAACATGCAACTAACGTATTTTCTTATTCTTTTCAACAAGTATCTTACCACATAAGTCACAAAGGTCTATATATTTACTACAACATTCATGATACCACTTCTTACAATACAAACACTCTAACCAATCCACCTTTTTCTTTGTTTTAGAGTAGCCTTCACCACAACCCACGCAGCTAGCATCCTCACTTTCGCTAGCGTCAGATTCTTGAAATATTACTTCTCCACTACTGTTCTCTGAATCAGATTCAACTCTTTTTCTTGTAATTTTTTTAACTTTGGTTTTGAAATCTACTTTTTTACCTCCAGATACTTTTTCTATTGACTTTTGTTCTTTTTTTTTTAACGTTTACTTTTTGTTTTTTTTTTAATTCTATATTCTCTTCAGAAGTGTGGATGTGCCTGGGACTTGTTCAAGGTTTTCTTGTAATAGGACAGGCTTAACTCCAGATGGTCCTGGAAGTAAATCAGGATCTTCCTCCCTAACAGTGTCAGATCGGGTTGGTTGTGCTACAGTTGAAGCCTGCTGATTTACTGATCCTTGTTCGACTTGGTCTATGAGATATGCATAATCAGGGATAACGTCGGGATCAAAAGGGTAGATTCCAGTACTCCTAAAGGACGACACTGCATTAGAACAGGTTGCTGCTTTTGCCCACGCCTCTGACACCAACTGCCCAAACTGAAGCCTGCTAATTTTTCTTGATGGATTTGATCTCATCCACTTATTGCATGCACTGATAAAAACAGCCCTATCTAAGGGCTGCAAAAAGTGTGTGGTGTGGCTTGGTAAGCTTAACATGATGACATCATTTTGCTCAGCGTACTCAAGTCTCTACACAACTATGATGAGATGAGTGTCCATCTACCACAAGAAGAACTTTTCCTGGTGGTTTTCTTGGTACAAATTGTGTTTCCAACCAATCCAAAAATAGGTCTGAAGTGATGTAGGCCGATTTGGGATTCATATAGACGTACGAACCTGGTGGCATGCGATCTTCAAACTCGGGTTTTTTATTCTTGCCTTTCATTATAAATACGGGAGGCAGAAAATTTCCCTCCGCACGAGACGCTTCATTTATGCCCATTTGGCTAGTATTAATGGCTTGCAAAGCTGCAGCCAACGCTTCTTGGGACCACTTGGCTCTTTCGGGACACTTTCTCTTATATATAGTGGGCATTGCTGAAAGTAAAAGCACAATTTAAAATAAATTAGTTAACATTTCTCACCTAAAAAGCCCTGGTCACCAAATTCCGTTAGAAAATCTTATTTTTTGCAAAAGTTATTAAAAAAAAATGTAAAACAAAATTTCAACTTTAACACCCTGTATCTCCGAAACGAAATATTTGCGGAATTTTGAATCGCCCTGTAATAACATTACTCACAAACAATTTACCATAATATAACAAACAAACAATGCATATTATATGGAAGAGATGCCCCAGGGCATCTCCCCCGATAACATCCCGGTCATCTCTCCCAATATCATGGGAGAGATGCCCCACCACGTGGTTTGAAAAGACAGGTACATACGATTATTTTTTTAGGTTATGATGTTTTGGTAAGCATTTATTCAATCATAAAACAGCACACAATGCAACAAGTTGATAACAAAACATATTACCACTATAAAACCTGCGACAGTAAATAAATATTTACTTATATGAAAGTTGCAAATCGTAAAAACTCACCTATTTTATTATTTACATTAAAACGTGACACGGGCACAACATTAGCGGGCGAACGACTGTCGCTTCTCGGCAGTGGCAACTGATTCGCCGGGCGGTTTAAAAATTACAGGCTTCGGCCATCTCACCCGGTGGGGCATCTCTACCGGACTTACCCTATATATCATTCACTACGCCAGAATTTAAAGTGAGATCAGATTCATAATTAGTAATATCACTTCCAGGTTATATTAATAAAGACATTTACCATGCCCTATTCCAAAATAGAATTGAGAAACTTAAAACTTTAGTTATGTTCCCAACTAAATAGCTTAGGGGTGAAGATAAAGATTTTCTAGCTAAGTCTAACTAATAGATATAGCCAAAACCTAGAATGACAAAAAATACATACTGATGGTAACTAAAATATCTGGGTCAGTAAGTAATGTATTCAAAACCGGGATTATCAGTCTCTTATTAACCCGCTCAAAACAGATATAGATATATCCATTACAAGGTTATGTCCAATGAAGAAGTTACCGATATGGGAATATCTCAACAAATTCATAGGGATATCTTAATAAAATTAAGTCAAAATAGAGAAAATTACAGCTATAGAAATAACTCAATACTCTATAGGGATATCTTAATAACCTTAAGCAAAAATAAAGAAATTACAGATATAATATCTCAATAACTTTACAGGAGATAATAACTCCAATATAGCTTAGGAAAGATTTAAAATTCATTACCCAAAATTAATTAGAGGGAAAATGCATACTTCCTGAGGAAGTTCTAGAATAATACTTAAAAATTAAACATTTAACCGCTACTTCTGTTAGAAAGTAAGACTTACGTTTTTTGTTTAATGTAAATCTCAATTTAAGATAAATAAAATAACCATCTTATACTCCTTGACGAGTAAAAGTTAGTTTCATAAATCAAAACTAGCCTGTTCCAGCTAGGTAAGCATAAAACCTACTAGGGATTAATATGCAAATGAATTTACAATAAATAGACCAACCACTCAAGCATTCCTTGACGAGGGAGGTTTCGGTTTTAAATTGAAAACTAAGTTTTCGTATGATACAAGATAGGTAGTTTAGGCAATATATACATTACTGGAGTGACCCATCCACTTTAAGCGAAATCTACAAGAATTTACAACAGTCTTAAGCGAAGCTAGGGTAATTATACACTATACATAAAAATATACAGAGGGAAGAATATACAAATATAATACAGTCTACCAAATCACCACATAAAAGGTTTATAACATAGTTAAGTTAAGTTAAGGGTTAACAAATTGACTTTTAGTGACTTTTAGTGGCTATCAGTCATCAAATAAAAAAGGTTTAGTCCGGTAAGTGTGGCATTGTGCCAGTCAAAACGTTACAAGTGAATAAAAAAAGGGTTATTTTAGCAATATTACATAAAAAGGTGGCTCTAGGCCCATTAATAGTACATTACGAGTGATTTAACTGAAGTATAGAGGTGAAATTATCCTGAATTATTAGATACATGAAATTTACTTATTCAAACTCAAAAGAAGGGTTTTTTTGGTACTATATTTTATGAAATTTTAATAAAAATTAGTCGGAAGTGGTGTTAGTACAGTAATCAAGGAGAAAAAATATGCTACTTAGCTCATGTAAGGCAGGACTCTAGCAGACAGGCACGACGGATTATGCGTCAATCTCCAGCATCAGATCAATGTGGACGGTTGACCATACAGCACGTCGGGGTGACCGGCACATGCACCGAAACAGGAACTTCATCCAAAATGACACCCCCACTCGTCTTGGCCTCTCTAAGACATACATCCTCCATTCCAGACATGGGATCCATAGCAGGGTAAAGGATTTAGAGGAAGACTCCAGGTTACGAGTACTGACTAAAGCACTTTCAACACATGGCTAAATCCATGTAGAACGTAGAAAATAGAAGTAGAAGGTAATAAAGGTAGAGGATAAAAGATGTAGGAGATAAAAGAACCAGAAGATAAAAGAAAAATAGACTGTAATCGAAGTAGATAAAGGAAGTAGAAAAAGAAGTTGATAAAAGAAAAATGATGAATAATGAAGGATAATAAAGTAGTCGAAAAATGAAGAGTAATGAAGGATAATAAAGTAGTCGAAAAATGAAGAATAATGAAGGATAATAAAGGATAATAAAGGATAATAAAGGATAATAAAGGATAATAAAGCCTAAAACAAAACGTGAACATTAGGACGCCATTTTGTGAAACCAAAAAATACTACTCACCAGATGGTCGGGCTTTCTACGGTCTAGGTGACGAAACAATCCCATTTAAGGCTCAAAAGACAGCTTCTATGTTAAATTCCGATCCGGCCATTGCCGACACATATAAAATGTGAATAATTAACACAAAACCATAATTTTTATATCTTCGTCACCTGCTGTTCAAGTCTTCTGGACCGGTATATAGAACGAACAGACCTAGGCACTACGCCGTAAAGTCCTTAAATAGACTTTCCTATCAAAAAAACAACTTCCCACTCGTGACTCGTACTGCTTCGAAAACCCATGTGACTTCCGGTAATGACAAGTAAAGCTGGAGGGCACTTTGAACTTGAAAACGGGAATCTACTCATTTTAACCAAAAAAGCCATGAAAATAGATGCAAGTTTGACCCGAAACTAAATGCATCCAAAATACTAGGTTAGGTAACGTCGAAGAACCGGCAGTCATCCCAAAAATGTAAAAGATAGCATAATACCATCTGGGTGTGCAAGTGATATTCCGACAGCTAGTCATGCATATCGTCATATTACGGGTTGCCTATACGTAGGTTATTATTTTAAGAAGACCAGCCTGGGTCTAGAACCTTTTAGACAGGGGCGTATTCAAAAATTTTAAAAAATTTAATTATTTAAATTGGTCAAAATTTGATAAAACTCGGGCTATCTACTAACGTTGTAACAAGCACAAAAAGATTGTTACAAATACCCCCTTTCAACAAAAAATTAAAAAATAAGAAATAATTCAGGACAATTGATTACCTCTTAACGTCTAATTTCCAAAAAATTTTTAGGCTACAGGTTGCCTTTACATTTGAGATACAATATACATTTCGGTTTATTTTTTAGTCTTAATTACTAACTTACTAGCTATGGAATACGGTTGGGTTTAGGGCTGGTCGGCGTCTTCAAGATCAAGACTGCTATCCAGAGGGGATTTAAGATCTTTAATGTGATACCGACCGATGCTTTTATCGTGCTCATCCTTAAGTTCATAAATGATTGGAGAAATTTTCTTAATGATTTTACATTTAATGAATTTCTTTGCCAGTTTTTTAGAAAAATAATTCCCAGCGTCAGACAAGATGAAATTTCTTTTATAGACTACGTCACCCACATTAAACTCAATATTTCTCTTTCTCAAATCATAATATTTCTTATTTCGCTCATAAGCTTTATTGATGTTTTTAATAACTTGTTCATAAACGTCTGGTAATTTAGAAAGTTCTTGAGCTAAGTTTTGTCTGTCGTCAAATTTATAGGGACAAAGATTTTTACTTTCTATGATACCAGAATAATCTCCAGAGGTAGGTAAGTTACGTCCAAAAGTTAAGAAAGCTGGTGAAAATGCAGTTGATATGTGTGTAGTGGTGTTTATATCGTTACATATGTGGTGTACGTGTTTGTCCCAGTCACGGTGGTTATTTTCTTTAATATAGGACCTAATCGCGGTGCCTATCACTCTATTTGCACGCTCTACGTTATTTGTTTGGGGATGGTATCTGGCATTGTACCAGATGTGATCTACTTTATAACTATTCATCAGGCTGGTGAATTCTTTTGATTTAAACTGCGTACCATTGTCTACTACTAGAACTTGGGGAACACCAAAATATATAAAAACTATTTCCTCCAGAAAGCTACAAATTTCCTTAGTCAAAGCTCGTTTCATTTTATGAATAAAAGTAAATTTGGTGAACCAGTCTATTACGACGAGCAAATAACAAAAGCCGGACCTGGATTTTGGAAAAGGTCCCTGAATGTCTATAGAAAGTAATTTAAATGGTGTGGAAATATTCTTAGGTGCCCCCATGAGACCAGTTGTTCGATAAATGAAAAATATCTGACTTTAAATTTGCTTTTAAACGCTCCCTGCCGACTGATGAGAGTAGGTTTCTACGTTTTTTGGACCACAAGCTTTACAATTAGGTCTGGTGACATTTTTGTGTCCACACTTATAACAGAAAATTTTCTTTTTCATTTTACAAGCGGAGAAGATATGCCCCTCTTCATCGCAGTTAAAACATTTAACTCTCTTTCTTAAAATAGGCTGAGTTATACCAGTAGTTTTATTTGTTTGATCTAAAGCGCTTAAATTTAGGTCTTGAAAATTTATTAAATTATCAGTACTATTGACATTGTGACTTGAATTTTGTTTTTCTTGTTCTAGATTGACATTGCTAGGAGATTGATTAATTTCACTAACGTTTCTATTATTATTATTAAATTTTTGGAAAGGCTTTCTATAAGCTAGCTCGGGTTCCAGAGTGGAAGAATTGCAAAACGGTGGAGCTTGAAACTTATCAGTTCTTACTTTTGTGTCTTCTAAAATTCGACAAAGATTTTTTAACTCAAATAAAGATACTGGTTGCCTCAGAGCTAATTGTCTCTGGTAATAGGGTAACAGATTTCTTGTTATTATTTTTAATTGTACGCTCTCGTCAACTGGGTTTAAAAATCTTTTAAATAAATTTTCCATAACCGCTATGTAGATAAGCGCCCTTTCAGTAATACCTTGAGTACGAGATCTCATTTCATCCCACAATGCTAATTCATAGTCTATAGGCAAGAAATTTAAACGCAACTGATAAACTAACTCATCCCAAGTGTTAACTAGACTTCTTATTGACCTGTACCATATTAAAACATCCCCTTCAAAAAGTTCGTGTGAAAAATTTAAGAGCCCTTCTCTAGGTATTCTATATGCTAGACAAAATTCCTCTACCCTCTCTAAAAAGCGGTGTAGACTTTGGTTTCTACCATTGAATTTAAGACCAATACGATTTAAGGGAGGTAGTCTGTAATTATCCTGACTACTTAACGAATTTGAAGGCACTTGTCTATTTAAGAAGGAGGTTCGATAAGGATCGTTATTTAATTGTTGATTAAATGGCCGGGGTTCGTTTAAATTTAAATTGGAGGCTATGCTATCGAAAATTCCTGAGTTTGGAAAACAGTTATAACTCGGATTAGGTAAGCTTGTGGTGATATTTGGTGGAGGACCTTGTGCAAATAAACTATTCCTATTTATATCTGGTCTTGAGCTATCTATGTTATAGGTATCTGCCTGTGGCAAGTTAGGACCCTGCAAAAATGAGCGATTTATAGTGACATTTCCTTCAGATTGATATTTGCTATGCAAGTTTGCCTGTGGCAAAATAGGACCCTGCTCTAAACTTTGTTGTCTCTGAAAAATATGACCTGCGGCCTGATTTACTTGGTTTCCTGACATAAACCCACTTTCCTCCCTAATAAGGCTATTATCCATGTCGTGTGGAGAGTCTCCCAAGGTGGCCATATGTGAAAATCTATCCAAGGAATCTAATCTGCCCTGTTCATTATAAAAGTCTGGCATTATTCGCGAACTTTGAGGTCTTGAGTTTAAATTGATATGTCGTGTGTTTAAGTTGGTATTTTGTTGGGTGTCTCTACTAGATAAGGTTGCAAGATTTGGTGTGCGGGAACAATTTGGTTGAACCCAGCTTTCAAAGTCATTATCAATTAAATTTTCGCCATTATCAACTTTATTTTGAGATATTGAGTTTAAACCAAATTGTCGTCTATACAAGCTGACGTTTTCTTGTGTGTCCCTACTAAACAAAGTTTTAGGCTGTAATGTATGAGAACAGGTTGGTTGAATAGAGCTTTCAAAATCATTATTGTTACTCATATGTTGAGATACGGAATTTAATTGCGAAGCCTCCTGTGCTGGCCCACGAACAAGAACGTCAGAATGAATAATTATTTTAGGATTTTCTCCTGGATTTACTCTTTGTTCGTCGGTCGCAAAAGATACTCTACGAGAATTTACAATTTCAGGAGTTTCAGAATCGCTTTCATACGAGGTATCTGAAGAACTTTCATCTGTGTCCTTGAAATGCAAAAGATTGACGTCATTATTTTGAGCTTTTGCCTTTAAATTGGCAATAAGAGAGGTTGTTTCCGTTATAAGTTCGGATTTGAAATTATCTTCTTCTGGGTTACCAGAAGAGATATACTCTAATCTACGTTTAACATGTAGTAAACGTGACATAGCTCTTTTATAATCAACATGTTCTTTATTGGAATTAAAAATGGTTACCAATCCTTGTAATATCACGAGTTTTCTTTGGCATATTTGTGTTTCCTGTTGAAAATCCATCGATATCGCCGGATGAGGCACGATAGAATCATCTTTCTCAGCTTTCTGTAGCTGTCGCAATAAGGATTTGAGGATGTTGACTTTTGATCCTGGATCAGCCTGGATTCCTCTGACGCAGAGTTCCCAAACCAACTCATCTTTCCACAGGTAGGTAGGGTTCATTTTAGACATTTTTCTCTATACCAAAATGTACCTAAAAATTCCAAATACAATCAAAAAATGGTCAAAATAATATCTCTGGCCAAGCCAAAAATATAGAAATTTATGTGTTTAGAAAGATATCACTGCAAGGAAAAATGAAGATTTTTATCTGAAATGTTGTTAAAATTTTACTAGTTACATACGACTGAGCTACCCACAAAATGTTATTCCTGGCCCCACGTTAGAGCGTCATTTGTAATAATTAATAAAAAATAAAAAATTAAAAAAAAATAAAAAAAAAGATAAAAATGATTCTTATTTACTTTATTCAATTTATGATTGTTCTTGTTATATGTTTATTAATTAATTACTTGGGTCACCACGGCCACTCAGTTTTTTAATTCGCTTGAGAGCTAAGGTCGTAGATTTAATTCAGATAAGATTTTTGGGCGCCATCAACCAAAGGGGTTGAAAAAGATTATAAAGAAAAGAGTGAATAGAATATTTAGTTCCCTAGCCCTGAAAGAGAAAGCAGTATGAATAAAACGATTATTTTAATCAAATCCTATTTTATTAATAAAAGAATAATATTTTCCAACAAACACCCATTTTATTCATTTAGGAAGAAATAAACATAACATAGAAAAATAATTTGAATAAAAGGCTAAGCAACTAAATCAGAGAAAGAAGATATAAAAAATAACATAGAAAAAGTTATGACATGAGCTAGACAGCTCCACTAAAAGATATATTAGATCGTAGGAAATCAAACAGAATAAGAAGTGAGGATTCTTTCTAAACACCCAATATAAAAGGAGTCAAATACTAACTAAAAGCTTTGAACATAATTAAAGTGTAATTACTTTAAAGGTAGTGACCAAAATAAAACAGAATTTAAATTTAAGTTAAACTAAATCAAATTTATAGCATTCATTATGCCAAAATTGAAAATAAAATATTCTTGATAGTAAAGTCAATGAAAGGTCAATTGAAGCACTTACGATGCCTCAAAATTTGGTTAAAATCCCTTGAGAAATTTATGATAACTTCAAGGTTGTATAATTAAAGACATTTACCCTTTTGCCAAAATTTAAAGTAAAGCAGCATTTAGGGTAAAGTTAATATAAAGTCATATACATATATATATATCATTCACTACGCCAAAACAGATATAGATATATCCATTACAAGGTTATGTCCAATGAAGAAGTTACCGATATAGGAATATCTCAACAAATTCATAGGGATATCTTAATAAAATTAAGTCAAAATAGAGAAAATTACAGCTATAGAAATAACTCAATACTCTATAGGGATATCTTAATAACATTAAGCAAAAATAAAGAAATTACAGATATAATATCTCAATAACTTTACAGGAGATAATAACTCCAATATAGCTTAGGAAAGATTTAAAATTCATTACCCAAAATTAATTAGAGGGAAAATGCATACTTCCTGAGGAAGTTCTAGAATAATACTTAAAAATTAAACATTTAACCGCTACTTCTGTTAGAAAGTAAGACTTACGTTTTTTGTTTAATGTAAATCTCAATTTAAGATAAATAAAATAACCATCTTATACTCCTTGACGAGTAAAAGTTAGTTTCATAAATCAAAACTAGCCTGTTCCAGCTAGGTAAGCATAAAACCTACTAGGGATTAATATGCAAATGAATTTACAATAAATAGACCAACCACTCAAGCATTCCTTGACGAGGGAGGTTTCGGTTTTAAATTGAAAACTAAGTTTTCGTATGATACAAGATAGGTAGTTTAGGCAATATATACATTACTGGAGTGACCCATCCACTTTAAGCGAAATCTACAAGAATTTACAACAGTCTTAAGCGAAGCTAGGGTAATTATACACTATACATAAAAATATACAGAGGGAAGAATATACAAATATAATACAGTCTACCAAATCACCACATAAAAGGTTTATAACATAGGAAATTAAGTTAAGGGTTAACAAATTGACTTTTAGTGGCTATCAGTCATCAAATAAAAAAGGTTTAGTCCGGTAAGTGTGGCATTGTGCCAGTCAAAACGTTACAAGTGAATAAAAAAAGGGTTATTTTAGCAATATTACATAAAAAGGTGGCTCTAGGCCCATTAATAGTACATTACGAGTGATTTAACTGAAGTATAGAGGTGAAATTATCCTGAATTATTAGACACATGAAATTTACTTATTCAAACTCAAAAGAAGGGTTTTTTTGGTACTATATTTTATGAAATTTTAATAAAAATTAGTCGGAAGTGGTGTTAGTACAGTAATCAAGGAGAAAAAATATGCTACTTAGCTCATGTAAGGCAGGACTCTAGCAGACAGGCACGACGGATTATGCGTCAATCTCCAGCATCAGATCAATGTGGACGGTTGACCATACAGCACGTCGGGGTGACCGGCACATGCACCGAAACAGGAACTTCATCCAAAATGACACCCCCACTCGTCTTGGCCTCTCTAAGACATACATCCTCCATTACAGACATGGGATCCATAGCAGGGTAAAGGATTTAGAGGAAGACTCCAGGTTACGAGTACTGACTAAACCACTTTCAACACATGGCTAAATCCATGTAGAACGTAGAAAATAGAAGTAGAAGGTAATAAAGGTAGAGGATAAAAGATGTAGGAGATAAAAGAACCAGAAGATAAAAGAAAAATAGACGGTAATCGAAGTAGATAAAGGAAGTAGAAAAAGAAGTTGATAAAAGAAAAATGATGAATAATGAAGGATAATAAAGTAGTCGAAAAATGAAGAGTAATGAAGGATAATAAAGTAGTCGAAAAATGAAGAATAATGAAGGATAATAAAGGATAATAAAGAATAATAAAGGATAATAAAGGATAATAAAGGATAATAAAGGATAATAAAGCCTAAAACAAAACGTGAACATTAGGACGCCATTTTGTGAAACCAAAAAATACTACTCACCAGATGGTCGGGCTTTCTACGGTCTAGGTGACGAAACAATCCCATTTAAGGCTCAAAAGACAGCTTCTATGTTAAATTCCGATCCGGCCATTGCCGACACATATAAAATGTGAATAATTAACACAAAACCATAATTTTTATATCTTCGTCACCTGCTGTTCAAGTCTTCTGGACCGGTATATAGAACGAACAGACCTAGGCACTACGCCGTAAAGTCCTTAAATAGACTTTCCTATCAAAAAAACAACTTCCCACTCGTGACTCGTACTGCTTCGAAAACCCATGTGACTTCCGGTAATGACAAGTAAAGCTGGAGGGCACTTTGAACTTGAAAACGGGAATCTACTCATTTTAACCAAAAAAGCCATGAAAATAGATGCAAGTTTGACCCGAAACTAAATGCATCCAAAATACTAGGTTAGGTAACGTCGAAGAACCGGCAGTCATCCCAAAAATGTAAAAGATAGCATAATACCATCTGGGTGTGCAAGTGATATTCCGACAGCTAGTCATGCATATCGTCATATTACGGGTTGCCTATACGTAGGTTATTATTTTAAGAAGACCAGCCTGGGTCTAGAACCTTTTAGACAGGGGCGTATTCAAAAATTTTAATAAATTTAATTATTTAAATTGGTCAAAATTTGATAAAACTCGGGCTATCTACTAACGTTGTAACAAGCACAAAAAGATTGTTACAGTTAAGAAACTAATTTTTTGAACATTTTGAAACAAAAAAGGTACTCTTGTGGGAATCCACTAAAGTAAACCTTTTTGAGATATTTCGGCTTTTAGTGTTCGATGCCTCACCGGAATATTTAAATTATTTTGAATAAAAAATTCCGCTATTAGTAAATTTTCGGCAGGAAAAAATGTTTCAGTTGGGTTAGTTACAGCAAGTTTTGCAGGAAGAATTTGAGTATGGATTTTTTTTTAATTAAATGAGGAACAATTTTATTTTAAAAGTAAATTTAATTAGCATAAACTTTTAGTAATTCTTCAAAATGACCTCCGTTAACATAAGTACAAAGATTAATACGACGTAAAAAGTTTAAATTTACTCTTTGCATCAATTCCGCATCGTTCTTTAATATGTTAACTGCATTTTGAATTCTTCCCCACAATTCCTCTTTATTATTTATTATTTATTAATCGGTCTGGAGTATACCATCGTTCTTAAAGACCCCCATAAAAAATAATCCAACGGACTCATATCCGGTGAGCGTGGCGGCCACTTTACAGGAGCGTCATTTCCTCTACCGATCCATCTGTTTGGATACTGTCGATGCAAATAATTGCGGACATTTAAACTAAAATGTGGTGGAGCACCGTCATGCATAAACCACATATCTCGTCGAAGTTGTAATGGCAAATCTTCTAATAAATCTGGCAGCGTATTTTGTAAATGTTCTAAATAATCCACACCATTTAGTAGTGGCGGTAAAATGACAGGACCAATAATGAAATTGCCAATGATTCCTGCCCACACATTAATTCTAAACTCATGTTGATAATGAGTTACTTTCGTGGCATGCGGGTTTTCATCAGCATAAACATGTTCGTTATGTAAGTTGGTTACACCACTTCTTGTAAAACATACTTCGTCAATAAATAAAATGTGCTTAGCAAAATTCACATCCTGTTGTCTTTGTTCGGTAATGAATCGACAGAAGTCCAATCGTTGATCGAGATCCGAAGCCAAAAGGTCTTGTACCTTTTGGATATGGTATGGATGAAGCTGCTGTTCTTTTAATGTTCTATGAACTACATCCTTGGATACTCCTACCTCTAAACCTAAGCGTCTGGTGCTTAATTTTGGATCTTCAGCAATTCTTTCCAAAATTTGTTCCTCAAGCTCAGGAGTCCTTATTGCACGTTGCCGTCCATAATTGGCAGTTAAAGGAGTGAAGCTACCGGTTTCGCGAGGGCGTCTCTCAACAGCAGTAAATGTTTGATGGTTTGATATGCGCCGATTTGGATATCTTTCCCTGTATACCCTAACACTTTCGCGGCCATTTCCTTCACAATACCCAAAAACCAATAGCATATCCGTCATTTCTGCAGAAGTGTATCCTTCAGCAATCTTTACAGTCAATTTAAAATTTAACTAACATGTTTCAAACACCTTATTTATTCTCGCATTGGCAAATTCTTACTGAAACACTTACTGTAAACAACATACTGATAGCGAAAATTCTTAAAATACGAAAAGTGTTTACATTTAAATAGTCTGTTGCAAAAAAATTTTTAAAGGTGTTCATCAAACAGGTAAAAAATCCTAGGATTTTTGGATGTGACACTCCAAAAAAGTATCTAAAAAAAAACCTTTTTCCACTGCTAATTCACTGATCACATTTCATCCTCAAAGATAACAGCAAACATTTTTTATTCAGAATAATTTAAATACTCCGGTGCGACATCGAACACTAAAAACCGAAATATCTCAAAAACGGCTTACTTTAGCGGAATTTCACAAGAGTACCTTTCTTGTTTCAAAACGTTCAAAAAATTAGCTACTTAACAATAAAAGAAAAAAACTGCACTGATAAAAAAGTTATGGCCATTCTAAACCATAAGAAGTGCATTGTAAAGCGCCCTCTAATGGCCACAGTGAAAAGGTGTCCGTATTCGGGTTTCGCATTCCAAAAAACCCCCGGGTACAAAGTTTTAAGGTAATACTAATGTTACTCTTTGGTAATACGTTAAAGAATGTTCATTAATTTTAAAAAATTCGATTTTTATTTTTTAAATTTACCACCCTGTATCTCGTAAACGGAGCAATTTCGGACTAAGGTAAGTTGCTTTAAATCGCCTTATTTTGGCCTCAGGAATATTTGCTCAGATTTTGTACAGGCCTTTTAGAGACACCCTGTATATCATAATCGGGATTCTAATTTTAAGCACTTTGTTGCTGAGAATGTTAGATATAACATAGTCATATGCTCCTAATACAACCGAGAAGAGGGCTGTTCATTGATTTGTTGTAAATCCTAATTGTGCATCTGTTACCAAGTTGGCGATAACTTCATGCGTAGATGTTCCTCTGCTAAGGTCAGATTGCGTTTTTAGAAATAATTGATTTTTAACCAATCAGAATTCCACTCTAGGACTAGGACATCGATATCCTCAGAAACTACAACTACATGTTCACATACTATATATTTCAAGCTTCCGCTTGACAAGTGAAAATATTACTATCTGAGAATTGTTTTCTCAACATATTTGTGTCTGATCTTATTTTTGCTATTATCAAGAAATTTCTGTTGTCATATTTTAAGTTGATTAACACAGACAGATTGTCCTAAAGTTGTCTTCTAGTTGCCATTTACAACGATGCAATGATATCCCTCCTTCAATTACATACGTGAATTTTTCAATGTCATTAACATCTATTATTAGTTTTGGAAATAGTTCATAGAACGCCGACTTCTTTGTGTTTCTCATTTCACCATTTTTAAATAGAGCAATATCATAGGGGGCTAGTTCAAAAGTCATGTATGTTTTCAATTCTTCTAAGTTTTTTGATACACAAATGCGCAGAAAAATTAATAATGTACATAATGGAACTACAATACCATTCAACTAATCTTGTTGTTTAAAAACAATTAAGTAAGGAGTAACTTTTTTGTTAATTCTAATTGTTTTAAATTTTGACCATTAATTTTTTTTTCATTGTCTGCAAGTCTTTGTTAAAAGCAACAATTGGTTGTTTCATCGCCAGTTATTCCAGGAGCAGCGTCAGTATCTGGCATCTGGAAAAGGTTTGTGTTACTTATAAAAAAAATTAAATAATTTTTTAAACATCGCACCGCTGTCTCTCTTTCTTCGAGAATTTTTGAAAGACATGTAACAAAATTGTCCAATCCCTTCAATTACATCTTTTGTACAAATTACTCCTCTAATCCACTGAAACACAATACTCTCGGTGACACCACGTTTGAAAGGTCCCCCTTCGACACTTATGTATTTCATCATGGTTTGCTCAATGGTTTGGTCTGTGGACATGCCAGAAAAATATTGAACGTCTTGACGTTGAATATCCTCTTTAAACTTTTAAAGCTCTTCAGGGTTCATTTTGGCTGGTATAAATTTGAGCTGATTTGGCATATGGAAATACTGAATGAAGATGCGGAATCATCAACTCCATAGTATGTAAGTGTAAGTCCCAATCGTCCGTGCGTTTGGCAGCAATAAAAACATTTAGTATTGCATGTTTTTGAGATGACACTCCACTAATCGCAGGACTTATTATAAAGAGTATAATTAATTGTATTGTGCCTGGACACGCTAACAAAGTTGCAAATTGTAGATTTGCGGATTTTTTTACATCGAATAATAGAAGTAGAACTAAATAAGACTCAAGTATTTTAATTGATTAAGGAGTTGATTATCACCAAACACTTTTTTCTAATTTATAAAGATCAGCTATATCAAATCCTATAATTTATATAATCGTTTATAACAATGCGGTTTTCTAGTAAACATTTGTTGTGCTCTAGTTTTTTGTTATTTATTGCACTTTAAGTGGCTAAAATTAGCAAGTTTTTATCATTGTTATTATGAAATCGTCTAAAATCTAAATCATTACATTTTTCGAATTCGTTATGCTTGTATAATACGAGAAAATAAATATTTATTATCAACTATACGTTAATACTATATAAACCATGGAAAGTGTTTCATTTTTATCGAGAGATGAGGAAGCATCGCCGTCGAGGCCAATCAAATATCTCGAGAGAATAAAACTTTTCACCGAGGATTGTATTGAAACATTTAAACTCCCCGACCCTCCAATATGTTAATTAGCTGTTGTTCTCGCTCAGGGGCGTCTTTACAAAACCTTCAGGAGGAGGGATAATTCCTTCCATTACCCCCTCCCCATATATACGCCCCGCTTTAGTCTGACTGTGATCTTCTCGTTTTGTCGAAAGGTTTTCTGTTTGTATGTATGTTTATGGTGTTTCCACTATGAATAAGCAACTGCATGTATTATATTTTATTAACAAAACACCATGTAGGCGTAGTTTTGTTACGAAAAATATAAACATAACATTTACCCATTGTTGAGCAATCAAACAGCAATATGAAAAGTGCATGTGTTTCGTTAAAAAGTGAATCCTACAAGTAAACAGGTACTACCTTAATTTTGACTTTAATCTAATCTGTTGAATTTCATGGATAAAATTGTAAAATGTCTAATAAATGTTTGATTAAACATATAATTCTTTTATACTCCGACACAAGGTAAATGGTCATGACTAACTAATCCCTTTATACTTTATACTTTATACCTACTTGTCCTTTTATCTTGACGAATAAATCATTCCGGCCCAGGGTGGTAGTAGGAAGGTTGAAACAATGCTTGTATATGTACAAAAATTTATTGTGTACTGCTGACTTTGACGTAAATTATTAATATGCGTAAAAGTAGTAAGCCGTAATATATAATTTTTATTATACAGGGTGTCATACGTAGAAGTTATTTAGTTTTTAAGATATCGGAATAAATTTTTTCTTGTTTGAAAACGAATGGCAAAGGCTTTTTTGACATCTGTGTAATTACCGGGTTGAAAATGCGGGACTTCTACGTGGAACACCCTGTATAAAACCGTATGAATAAAATGAGTCATCTCAATAGTTTGAATCTGTACTATCACTATCATCCACTGATATAATTAGAGGTTTTATGTTTTCCCAAAATTTTTTATAATTATTTTCGACTTCAAGTACATGATTAACGCATGCTCTCCAACTGCTCTCTGGTAATAATTCACACTGAGTTTTAATTACTTCATTTACATTAGCGGACATTTTCGGGTTTACGTTATTGCGTCTAACTTTGTTTTTTAATTCGAACCATATCATTTCTATAGGATTCAAATCGCAATGGTAGGGGGGCAATCTAAGTGGTATGGTACCGGATGCTTTTATAGCCTCATCTACGAAATATATTTTATCATACGATTTTGCTTTTAGTACCTCATTTTTTCAAGTTGTGTTAAATATTTTTGTCTCCATTCCACTAACCGTTGGGTCTCTTTAATGCAAATGCGCTTGTCAATTTTTTAAAATCGAAATCCAATTTTGTGCAGGAATCAGCGTAACGTTTCGCGACCATTTGCTAATAACTTTTCTCGCAAAGAATCAAGTGACGGAATCTGCTTAAGCTCATACATCGCATACACTTCCCTGCGAATTAACTCTGCATCACCATTTTCAAACACTATCAATGTGCCTTTGTCAGATCTGTACTTCCTCCCCAGTGAATTGTCTTGGTCTTTTAATAATCGAAATATCAAGAACTACAAAATCTTAACAAAATAAGAACTTTAATGTTAGTTTATAAATTGCTGTAGTCACAAAGTGAGATAACTTCATTTTTTTCCTGTCGTATTGACTATCGCGTTTCTTTGTGGCTTCTTGATTTTAGCGCATGCGCACTGTAAGAAATGGGCACGACGCCATACCCCAGAAAACTAACCTATTTTCTGTAGCCATACTCTATACATTATTATATTTTATATAAGACCCACACGAAAAGAGCTTATTACATAACCCATTTTAGTCTGTTTGCGTTATGTACTATACTATATTATCGTACTGAGTGATGTAATGAACTCATTACACCACTCAGTGATGTAATTATCTTTTTACATTACTCATTTTTAATCAAACTATGATTTTTTTTGTTTTGTCAGTCACTGTCATTTTTTGTGTAATGTCACTTTCATAATATGAAAATCATTATGAATACATAAAAAACCCAAAATTCTAGGTCTTATATAAAATGTTGTATATCACACGTACGGTAAGGCTCATTACAGCACGGTCTACGGCCCCGTCGTAGCAATATTCCCCACTCGTTACTGTAATGAAGCTCATACCGTACTAGTAATATAAAAAACTGTTATGACAACAGAACAGATTCAAAATAAGTTGGTTTCTATAGGTACGAGTAAAGTATTCATGTCTAGGGTGTCCAGTTTTCGTGTATTTCATATACCAGCTCCCTTATTATATAAGATAGAGAGATGGGGTTTGCGGACTGCTGTTTTATGAAACTTTCATTCCCGCGAACGAAATTTTCATTTGTTTTTGAGTTATGACCCAAACTTGTGTTTCCTTAAATGGAACACCCTATATATTAATTCTTCGTTTTATCCCTCTTTTTAAAAACTTTCCCAAAATATATAATAGTCCATATTTATTTCTTTTAAAAACGTATAATTTTAACATTTTTTGTAAAACTAATCATTTTTCGTATAGAAGGCTATGCTCGCAAATAAAAGCAAAATTAACAACATTATTCTTAATATACAACTTTATATTATACATAACTTTAAACCAACAATAAAACGAATATATTATTTTATTAAATTACAAAAATTGCACAAAAATTGGACTCCGTTGTGTTCTAAACACTTTCGCCATGTTTAAAACGTGTTTTAAACATATCCAAAATTAATTTAAGGTTTGAATAAAAAAAAATCCATCTAGTAAGACCCGTTTTTTTAAAAATAAACAGAACAACAAATCGAATTAAGTGTTGAAAATGTGCGCCATTTATGGCTTGACAATATCCAACGCAAGCAATAGATTCTCTTTGCACGTTTTCAACTAATTCCGGAGTTATAGCATGCATTTCCCTTCAGATCATCTCTTTCAACTCCTGCAAATTGTTTGGCCGGTCAACACACACTTTCGATTTGAGGTAACCCCACAAAAGAAGTCCAGCGGAGTTAGGCCTGGCGATCTAGCAGGCCATTCGATAGGTCCTCTCCTTTCGATTGGAAAAGGTGTCATCTAATCATGTACGCACAGTGGCAGCATAGTGCGGAGGAGCACCGTCTTGCTGGAACATCAGTTTTTCGTCAGAGGAGTCTGGGTTCAATGGATTCGGAAATAAAACCACTAATGCTGGAATTAATCAAGTTGGAGAAATTCAAGATATATTTGTCCAGTTCAAGAAAAATGGATTAACTACTCCTTCGCGAACTATTTTACACCACACATTTGTTTTTTGAGGGTACTGGTTGTGAACCTCCATCATCCAATGCGCATTTTCTGTTTCCCAATATGACAACTTTTTCTGTCCACATTACCAATCAAAGAGAACGTAGCTTTATCGGAAAAATAATATGTTTTACTAAATTATTATCTTTACTCAGCTTCAGCTTGATCCGCAGGACTTGAACGCCTTTCGACATTCGGCATAATTCATAGTAAGCTTCAAAATCGATTAGGAACAGAAAATTCCGCGAAACTTGTAACCATATTTAAACAGCTTAATTCAAATCAAGAGCAGAGTTCAGGAGAATTTTTGTTTAGTTTTTAGTTTGTTCTCTTTTGTTACTTTTATAAGGCGCTTTTATATGTTTACACTTTTTATTTGGTTATGTTATTGGAACATGGTACACAGACTGTAGGTAGGTAGATAAACTAAGACCTAGAGCTAGTCTTAAACGTGTTTTTATAATAATGCACTTTTAATATTAAACGTTAGATATAAATATTGCTATTTTTGTTTTTAATTTAAAATTTTTTTGTTTTAACAGATTTTATGTGATTTTCAGTAAAGCTTGACAAAAAAAATAACTTTAAAAAAACACTGGTTTAACATGTTTTAAACAGTTTTAAACAAATCTGTTAAGTGTAAATCTAGTAAGTGTTTTAAACATGTTTAAAATAAATGTTTTTAACATTTTGTTTTAAACATAACAACCCTGTAATTTATATTTGTAAATGTATGAAATACGTGTGGTAAGGTAAATACTCTTTACCAACCACACTTATTACATAATATACAATTAATAAATGACTGATAATTACTTACAGATTTAAGAAACTCAAATCGAAAAGATGGAAAGAGTTCCTCCTGGTATGCAGACTCTGGATTGTTCCGCAACACTGAAAATACAACGTCAAAACGACCAAATTCTTATTGGTACGCCGAAGTTGGCCTATATCAACCTCAAGCTCATTCGTCACCGAGTACCAGTTCAGCAGAGAATAGTGGAAGTAATTTAAGCACGCCGATAAAACGTAATTTACCTTTTTTTCTACTGCTACTAGTACTAGATATAGGGTGAAATTATTCAGTAGTTATACAGGGTGACAATTTGAAAACGAACAGCATTTAATATTGCCTCTACCAAGTCACAGAAAGCATTTGATAAGTATTTTTGTGTCTCAAATGATTCCTGGATATTCATGACAAGATTCAGAATAGTATAGGCAGTAATGATATTGGTCTATCATTTAAGGGATCATGGGTATCCCCCTTCTTAAAGATCGGCATCACTACAGCCTGCTTCAGAATGGTAGGAAAAGTGCTTTCTCTAAGACACAGGTTTATGAGCTTGGTCAAAGGCCCAATTGTGAGATTTTTGATATTTTTTATAATTGAAGACCTAGGTGCAAGAACCGGGCAACTCCATTTTATACCGAAATTGAGTTATTGTACTTAACATATAGAATTTGATGTTGCGCATCTTTTGGTAGGTACAAACAGTTTTAAACGAAGTGCTATGAGGCGGTGAATGCAATCCGTTTTAAAATCCGATATTAAATACATTTCATTAATTTGTGAGGTTAATAATCACAATTTTGAAAAAAAAATAATACAGTTTATGTAGAATTTTATAAGGAACACAAAAATGGCAAAAGAAATAGGGGTTGCCATTTAAAATTTTAGAGGTAGGTGCCCTGGGGGTCAGGGGGTTGAAAGTAACACGACAACAAATGCCTTAAAAATTTTCCCCCTTGATATATCAATTGACGTGTTTCGCCAAATTTTCATACTATCATTGGTAGAGGCAATATTAAATGCTGTTCGTTTTCCAATTGTCACCCTGTATATATTTAAAAAACTGCACACTAAAAATGGACATTCTGCATACTTCTACTAGATAGAACTTTTTACGATTTAGAATTTTATATTCGCCGCATGGTGTTTGGCTGTCGAGGCAAGAAAAAAATTATTTAAAACTAGACGCATTATATTTTGTTTTACAACAGTGTCGATATATAGATACTAATTTGAGAAGATTGCTGCTTTATATTAATTTTGATTCAGTATGGTGTAAAATATGTAGATTTTGTCGTTTTTAAGACCGGTGTTTAGATACTAATTTGAGAAGATTGCTGCTTTATATTAATTTTGATTCAGTATGGTGTAAAATATGTAGATTTTGTCGTTTTTAAGACCGGTGTTTCCATGCACATCAGCAATACTATATAAAATTTTGTCATATTTTAGCGTTTGAAATACCGAGGCCAGTTCTTAAAACATCTGATTTTATTAATCAAGATGATAACGAGAAATACAACAATATGAAAAATGACGCCGCCTATTATACGGACAGCGTAAATAGTTTTAGTAGTTTAGAAACCAAAAAAGACGAATCACTCATGCTGGAGATGCAACTAAGACTACAAGATGAACCTTTATATCAATTTTATGATGCTGCTGTACTAGAGGTAAGAAATGTAACTGCAGGTGATATGTAATTTTAGTATTTATAAGGGTAAGCGGACACTTTAAGTCCCATTCTAAATAAAACTCCGAACGATGGTCGTAAATCAATTCCAAGCAAGAAAAGTTAGTTCAATAACTCGCAAGTCACAGCTTAGGTACAGCTTTTCTTCATGGCGCTTTGCGAGCGGTGCGTGTGCACATGTGACAGAATGACGTGGTGGTGATAGACTTGGTTTAGAGAACGTGGTAGCGTGGAGACCAAGTCAGTATAATTTCGCATAATTTAATTGAGACGTTTCCCTATCTATCCTATAATCTGAATCGAGGCAAAAGCACTTTTGAAGAATCTGGAAGATGAGATGGTATCTAGACGTCTCTCGAAGTTTTGATATCGTCGGATGTAGCCATTAATTAATATTGCTAGTACCTATTCAGATGCACTTACATACCTGGACCTCGTCTGAATCTAACAGTCAGTTGTAGCTGGGGTAGGATCCCTTACTCCTCTAGTCAGCTGGTCAGCAGGCACACGTATAGAATTACCCGCGTCCGCGAGACTATCGCGAACCGCAGAATCCTCGTTAGATGAACCTTATTAGTAGTTAGAATTATTATTAGCTAAATAAAACAACTACTTTCTCAAAATACTTAAAATCTATTATAAAGAAAAAGAAAGTGATTTTTTACAAAAAGAGCCTTAAATGTATTTACAAAGGAATATTTACATCTAGCTAGAAAGAGAGGTTTCGAAACTAAAGCCCAACTAGCTTTTATTCAGTATTCAAACTGAATAATCGACATGCGACTAATGAAAATCCCCAATAAAAAGAAATAAAAAAATAGAACAGACATGTACTATCAGATGGTACCTACACATCTTACCCCAAAACACTGATTAATAAACGAGTAGAGATTAAATTGAACTTTATAAAATTAAGAAAAGGATCGCTTAACACGAGAATTAGTAAGTTGACCAGAAAGTTCGGTAAAGATCTCGGAACTCTATAAAATCAAGAAAGGTTCACTTTACACAAGAATTAGTAAGTCGACCAGAGAGTTTGGCAAAGATCTCGGAACTCTATAAAATCAAGAAAGGTTCACTTTACACGAGAATTAGTAAGTCGACCAGACAGTTCGATAAAAATCTCGGAACTGATTTTACTGCGTTCTCGAAAGAGAGCTTCTGGTCCGAATACCACACCCCTCGACTCCCAAAACCCAACCTTTGAACTTTAACCCAATCAAACTCCCAAAACAAGTAATGGTCGTTCCCACGTCCCATGACTGATGGTACTTTGGCCAATCATCAGTGTAATTGCACTTTTAAACTTTTAACTTTTAAACCCTCATTGACCACCCCCTTAATATTCTTAGGCTGTTCGCCGATAGATGGCTCACCTAGTCCACGGAAAGGATATAATTGAAAATATTGGTTTTCTCTCATAGAAAATGACTTAAACCTATAATTTATACAAAACAACAAAGTCCTAATCTAATTATACCTAAAAAGAGCTAGAAATGTTAAAAAAAAAAACCTACAAAGTCGTTTTTGTCTGTGTCAGGTGTTCAGTAGGAAAAATAGAGATCTAACTTTTGTACAAGGTGCATAGGGCAGATACCGGCTTGTCTCAAAGTCGCATATTTATCTATTTTTCCTTTAATATCAAACTATATGATTTAATTCTCTTGAGCTCGAGAATAACAGCCTAAAAGATGAAATGAAATCACTAATAGAAACGACCTTATTAAAAAATACCGCCTCGGAAAATAACCCAAAGTCATCAAGCTCTGAACTAATCAATGATTCCGTTCGTGAACTCACTGAAAGGCAAAAGCGACAAAACAACTTAATGATCTTCGGTGCAAACGAAGCAGTTCCCTCTGATACTCAAACAAAAGCAGAAATTGATACCATTACTGCCACTGATATAATTCTCAAAGCCTTCCCTGAAGCAGCAATTCAGGATATTAAGGTTTTTCGTGTTGGTCGTGAACATCCATCCAAACGCAGACCACTGAAAGTAATAATGATATCATCTAGTGATATTGCTGCAGTTATTCGCCACGCAAAAGAACTAAAAAATGTAGACACCTACAGTCAGGTCTCTCTCAGTTTCGATAAAACCCCTCAACAGATTGACGAATATAGAGCCTTACAGGCTACGCTAAAATCCAGGAAAGAAAATGGGGAAGTGGACCTGAGAATAAAGTATATAAACGGTTTCCCAAAAATACTCAAGGTTCGAAGCATAAATTTAAACTAAGAAGTTTGTCTAACAGCACATCATCTACGGATACTTTCAGACTAACATGTCTATACCAAAACGTCAGAGGACTCAACACCAAAACAACGGATTTCTACAAATCTATTTGCAATGTAAACCATGACATCATAGCTATCACCGAGAGCTGGCTTCAAAACAATATATCTTCAAGTGAACTCTTCGATGACAGATTCGCGGTGTTTAGGTGCGACAGGGATTTAGATGGAATGGCAGTATCACGAGGTGGTGGTACGATCTTAGCCGTAAAAAAAGAATTCAAGACAACCCAACTTGACCTTCAGGTCATAAACAGCAATGTTACAAAGGTAGATATAGTAGGATGTAAACTTCAGCTCTATCACACAATACTATATATTTTTGCTCTCTATATACCTCCTAACCTATCCAATAATGACCTTTCTTCCCTATGTGAGTACTTGGAAAGCCTATATTATCTCTATGATAACAACTTAATTATTATGGGGGACTTCAATATCCCCACTTTCCTTATAAATGATGGTAATCCAAAAATCCAAATAATAAAAAATTTTTGTGAACTACTCTCATTAAATCAATTCAATTCAATAACAAATACGGAGAATAAAATACTTGACCTGGTGCTCTCAAACATAACATGCACCGCCGCGAGGGATCATTTCCCCCTGGTGCCTGAGGATCTTCACCACCCCACCTTAAACATTGACTTCTCACTAAAGACTACAAAAACTACAATTTTCCGGTTAATATAGCTGAACATAGGTACAACTTTAGGAGGGCAAATTTCCCACTACTCTATGACAGTATCTTGCGCGCTGACTGGTCGGATCTCTTAAACTCCCTAGACGTGAACGAGATGTGTTCAAGTTTTTACAATACCCTTTACAAAATCTTTGATCTCCATGTTCCTAAATCTATCATACGCAAAAGAAACTTCCCAGTTTGGTTCACATCAGATATAATAAAAATTACAAAACGCAAACATAGAATTTTCAAAAAGCTAAAGCGAACACAATCCCAATACCTTAGGGATCAGTACAATTTCTTACGCACAGAAGTAAAGAGGATGACCAACACAGCATATAAAAACTATATCCGCAAAGTCGAAAGCTCTATAACAAATGACCCGAACACCTTCTGGTCATATATACGTTCCAAAAACGCCTCTACATCTATCCCTGAAATAATAACATGCAATGATACACAGTACTCTGAGCCCCAAGACATAGTAAATGCTTACGCAAATTTCTTTGGCAGTGTATATAATATTCCAAAAAACACAGCTCCTTCTGACATAAATATCAATCAAAATTCATACATTGCCCTGGAGGGCCTCTCGGATGAAATAATTCTAAAATCAATAAAAAAGCTACAAAATAAAAGTACTCAAGGTCCAGACAAAGTACCATGTTTTCTCGTCAAGGACTGTGCTCTTGCTCTACTGAGGCCCTTATCTTATATTTTTAATTTATCACTTAAATCAAAAACCTTTCCCAGTGCTTGGAAAGAGGCAAGAATAACACCCATATTCAAAAAAGGAAATTTACACGACATGACATCGTCCCATTTCTATTCTGTCAGCCTTCGCGAGGGTGTTTGAGAAGTCGGTATACGAGTGCGTAAATGCCATTACATGACCTTCTCAAACAAAGTAAATAATACAACCTTAAATTATGAACTAGGTGGTTCTCCAATTGTAAAACGTTCTTCAATAAAGGATCTTGGCGTTACTTACGACCCAAAACTTTCATTTGCCACCCACATTGACCAGACTTGTACTAATGCTATAAAAGTACTAGGTTTCATAATTAGAAATTGCAGGGAGTTTCAAAATCTACAAGTGCTCAAAACTCTATTCTTTACCTATACTAGATCCAAACTGGAATACGGCTCCCTTATTTGGCACCCTATATACGACCGGTATATTATCCAACTCGAAAATGTCCAAAGGAAGTTTGTCAAATTTTTAGCGTTTAAGAGTGATGGAGTTTTTCCTCCTAGGGGTACCGAGCAACGTATACTGTTACAAAGATTTCAGCTACCATCTTTAATAAACCGCAGAAATTACCTACTAACCGTGTTTCTACTCAAAATACTCAAATCTCAAATTGATTGCCCAGACTTACTGGCGCAAATAAATTTTTATATCCCGCCTCGTCCTACTAGGTCCCCTCCTGTTTTTTTCCTCCCCACCCCCACAACAAATTTTTTAATTAAAACACCGATATATAGGGCTATGAGCTTATTCAATAACACCTGCCGTAACATTGATGTTCATGAACTATCAACAGCTCAGCTAACGAAACCTCTTATCCAGTAATGAGTGAGTCAAGATATTATATTTAAATTATCATAACATTTTTATACCCACATTGTGTATTATGTATTATGTATTACGTATTATGTATTACGTATTATGTATTGTTAACTATTGGTAATACTGTCACATTGTCTTGTAAATTGATACCATGTATCTGTTAGACAATTAAAGATTATTATTATTATTATTATTATTATTATTATTCCCGCGCATTCTTTGTTTTCGAGAACCGTTGCATGTAATAGAAACCCCATGTGTTCTCCAACTTTTTAAACTGAACCCTAGAAGGTAAGGATAATTTCCAAGAAAGGTTCTGTTTTAAGAAAATTTATGTTTTGCGTATCCATAGAGAATATTTTCTTTTAAATTCAAAACTTGTCGACCCTAGGAATATTTATGGTTATTTGCTTTTAAGTCAGGAAGTACCATAACGAATGAAATTAGGTCCAAGAAGGGGTTAGGTCTATATTACAGAAAAGACGTTCTATAGTTTGATTTAGTGTTTTTTTTTAAGATAATAAAACCCTTGCTTTCCCCAAATACGAGACACATGTTAATGTATTTCTTGGGAAAGTTTGTTCCAGTAAAGCAAGCCTTTTAAATACAAATGAAATAAAATAAAATATTCTATGCTGTTACACACAGAAAATTATTCAAGTTGATCTTAAATCTTTGGAAATTATACTCGTTGGGAAATACGACCTTAGGAAGGTCGTTCCAGAGTGATAACGTTCTCCACATTAAAGAATTTTTGAGCATCAGTGTCGCACGAGGGACACTAAGCTAAACCACGTACTGGTAGGCTGCATTAATGCTGTTAGGGCAAATTGACTAGTGTATTAATAGTATATTATATTACTAGGAGTATATAGCGAACATTATTTGTTGAGCCCAGAAGCTTGCACTACTGAGTGATATGACATGCGCAATACATACCCAAATAACGAATTCATCCGATCGGCGTACTTCTTTGGGTATAGAAAGATATACAGGCAAGTAATCAAAATTGCAAAAAAATTATACTATTCAACGGGTTTACGTAATTCCAACAACAAACAAAAAGAACCATGGTCTATTGTAAACGAATTAACTAGTAGGGTTCCCAATGACACGAAAATAACCAACATTAATGAAAAGGAGCTCAACAACTACTACTGCACAGTTGCCGCAAATCTAACTAGGGAATTGCACCCTGCAACTGACCCTCTCTCTTATCTCTCTGACGTGCGTGTTCAGGAGACCTTTTATTTTTCTCCAACCACTCCACAACAAGTGAATGAAAGTATTAAAATCTTTCAAAAGAAGAGTGAGTAAAAAGTGAAAACGGAACATCCCTAAAAATGCTGGCTCTACTGCCAGAAGATGCGATCTTTACAGTATCTTGTACCATTAATACCTCCATCAAGCCTAAAGGTGGACACTAGAGTTCTTCCATTAATTACAGGCCTATTTCTCTTGTCTCCATACTGTCAAAGCTAGTTGATTATTAGCACTATTTCAACCTTTCTTCTAAAACGAAGGGCCCAATTAAATGATTCCCAATAATCCCCGCCCACACATTAATTATAAGCTTTTGTTGATGCTTACTCTGTTTTATTGCACGGGGATTTTCTTCTTGCCAGACATGTGGATTATGACAATTTATTACGCCGTCTCTCGTAAAGCCAGCTTCGTCGGTAAACAAAATAGTTCCGGTAAACAGGGGATTTTCTCTAAAGTGTTGTGAAAACCAGTTTGCATAATTTAATCTTGCAGGATAATCGCCTGGGGATATTGCGTGTACCTTCTGAATATGGAAGGGATAAAGCAATTGTTCTTTTTGTTCAAATCTTGCACCAAGCAAACCATCATACACCTAAACCGAATTTTAATTTATTAAACTACTAATGATATCTCTTCAATTTTGTGGAAAGAAAAATATAAAATTTAGCCGGCTACAAATAATTCACACCAACATGCTATCAACAAGGATCACCGTCAACGCTCTTAATTTTTTAAACGGTATTAAAACAAAATTTAGTATATTAAAACCTTCCTCTTGCTGCAAGTAACAACATTTTAATAAAAAAATAAAATCAAGAATAAATTTAAGCTAATAAAGAAACCACAAATTCTGTAGAAATCCCACATATTTCTAATTAAGTGTTCATCGTTACTTTGACCAATTTTTTTATATATTAATTAAAAGCAAATATAGAGCATATAACTGTCAAGTTCCTACGGATTCGTTACAACTTTCATTACCTACACAATTAACTACTCAATTGTAATGATTGATGCAGCAAATTCTTTCAAAGTCAAAGTCAAAGAAAGCTTTATTGTCTAAAGATACAAAATATTGTTGACAAAGCACTTAAAGTACACATATAAGATTCTAATCTAAAATAATTAACAACCCTATAATATAATTTCTATGTTATAAGAACGAAAAACAAAACAATGATACACAATTTCCGACAGAAACAAAGCAAAAAGCAAATACTCACTCACAAGGAGCCTTAGATATAAGATGTGTCTATACTGTTCTAAAAAACAGAATAGTGGAATTTTAAGATTAAACAACAGACACAATCAAGAATATGTCAGGGCATGTATAACATCAAATCTAAACAACAGTAAGACATAGTTGATCATAAAAAGAACACAAACAAGATGGAGTAAGATTAAAAGTATGTCATTATGTCAGGTAAATTATTAAAAAGTTTTTTACTATTATAAAAAATTAAATTTTTAGTCAGTGTAAAAGTAGGGATTGGCAGTCTTATGACAAACGAACTTCTGGTGGAGGTAGTAGCTGGCGAGTGAATATGAGAGGAGTATTTCTTGTGCATGAGACACACCGTCTCCAATATAAAAATGCTTGTCAAGATTAACATTTCTTTACTCACAAACAAAGTTCTGCAAGAATGCCGTGGCCCGACACCACACATAAATCTGATAGCACGCTTCTGCAGCACAAACGCAGTGTTAAATAAGGCTTTTGAACAACTACCCCAAAAGCAGATACCGTAGCGCAAATGTGAATCTATTAGAGCAAGATATGAACTTCTAGTTATGGATTCATTCAACTCATTTTTGATGACACTCGAGGCAAAACAACCCGATGAGATTCTGCTGCATAAGTTTTTAATGTGTACATCAAATTTAAGCTTCTTATCAATAAACAAGCCAAGAAATTTATTTTCCGATAAGTTACTGACAATCTCTCCATTTAACAAGACATCACCCAATCGCCACCCAAAGTTCAAAATAGCGGTCATCGATACATTGAATGACAAAGGATTAGAGTCACACCATTTCTTAATGTAAAGCAAGTCTTCAGTCACACAGGCGTCCAGCATCCTTTCTCTTATTTTAATCTACTTTATATTCTCTTAAAGATATAACATATGTTCCTCCCACCCTTCCTTTAATTTGTTAAAACTATAACTAACCTTCAATTTGTTTGTATCTAATGTATCAAAGTTTAATCCGCGAACCATGATTATAATTTGGAAAAATCCCTTATTATTTATTATTGCTTAATATGACCTTCTCTAAGGTCAAAACATGTCCTAGATCAGTCATGTAAAGATCTATTTTCCTCCCTTCTTTTGATTGAATATATTTGTGGTTTAGACAGCCTTTAGTTCCTACCATTTTAAACTTTAATCACTGAGGAAATGGACTACTTTCTGCACCTTGTTCTTTAAGTCTCGTGAACAACCCATTTTGTTGTGTCTGGTACCTTTTTTACCTTTTTTAAAGAAAAATGCCTAAAATATTTAAAAAAGGTATTTTTTAGTTTTCCAAAAAAGGCCTCTATCAAAATTTTTACCCTAGGAGTGCGCGCCAAGTCCGCTCGTGGCTTCCCTGGCTATGTTCAAGAATGAATCTAGTATAAGTTTCTTAGACCATATGGGCTGTACTAAGTTAAAAAAAAAAATTAAAATATATAGGCTTGTTCAAAAGTTATAATTCTCAGATGCGTTTTTGGGGCCCCATATCTTTGTTAGAAGAAATATTAGAAAAAATGATTATATGAACTACTAGTAATATTTTGCAAATATCGGACTATTGTACCGAGTTTTATAAACAATATTTTATATTTCAAATGACTATTTATTTTTCCAACCTTAACTTTGGATGCATTCTTACAAAACTTTCTTAATATCATTTTCATGTGCAATTATCATTTTAGTCAATTAGCTATGGAGATACTTCAGATTTCGATTCCGACAACTACGAGGATATTTCAGAGAAAGAGGTTCTGAAGCAAATTAAAATAAGACCGTCCGCCATGGAACTCGTATCACCGAAACGAAACTCCATTTGTTTTACCAAAACTCTGTGGTGCGAAGTTCCAGAAGTAATAAATTCTTCAGTATTAAGTAAGTATATTATGTATAACCGATTTCATTTGACATTGTGACAAATAATGTTTACCGAAAAAATGTTTTGTTTTGACCTCAAAAGTATGCCCTTAAAATCTTTGTAGTGGATTTTGGAACACCCTGTATAATAATAATTATACTTCTATCGAGTGCGCTTAATAGTATATTATTAACCAAGGTTTAGACAGCCATCATTATTGCCCGACGCGAGGGCTATAAGCTGTCTAAACCGTGTTTAATATATTATTTTTTCCACTACTACAAACTTTTATAAGACATTTATCTTGATAGTATTAATAATTATAAAAAATTATAGGTAGGTGTAAGTATATTTTTTTAATCAAGTTACCTGCGCTTTGGAATTGGCAAAATATTTTGTCAATGTCAATGTCAATTTTTGTTCATTTATGTCATCAGATTTCACGAGTTTTCCGTTTTTTTTTTTAAATCAAGTTACCTGCGTTCAAATAAATTCTTGAAGATCGGTCAATAATGGATTTCAATGCCTTATTATTGACCATGGTCAATAATAACTTATAAGGTAGAGAAAAACGATTTCTAACGTTAATAATCGGTCAATAATGACGATGTTATAGGTTAGTAGTGGAAAATAGTATATTCTATAACAAGTATGGAATGGATAAATTTCGCACGAGCGAGAAGTTTGTAGGCTAGCTGTAGGCGAGGTCTACGGTTTCGCGAGGGCGGAAATACCATTCCATACGAGTTATAGACTATACTTTCTCTAACACTATTGGAGAAAAAATAATTTATTATGTTATAAAAATAATATTTTGTAATGAAACTAACTTACCTTGAATAATCAAGCGCTGTCAAAGTCGCATTTATAACTTGACAGCGTAAGATAAGTAATCCTAGGCTATCATGATCTTCAAAATAATTTGGTTTCCCTATGCAATTAAGATGGCCAAATTGAAAATCTAGTTGGCTTTGACTAGGTGATCCAGAATGATTCCATTCTGTACTAGTGTGTTAGAATGAAGCCATTCTATAACACTTTCCCAGGCAACCATATGACGTATGAGTGACGTCAGATTTCGTCGAGATTTGACTAACATGACGTCTACTATGACGTCCCTGGTACGTCAGGAAGACGTGAATAAGTCACGCCCAGTGACGTCCTATTAACGACGTTACATGACGTCCTATTAACGACGTTACATGACGTCCTATTAACGTCGTTACATGACGTTGCTTGAAGGACCAGTTTCACACGGTTTGATGACCAAATAAGGGTCCTTGTTAGTAAATTATGGGTGCAATATAATAACCTGCTAAATAATTGAAACTATGACAAGTACCCCTAACCAAATGGTCACCACACATTATGAAACTGGGCCTTATGCAGATATATATCTGCATAAGGCCCAGTTTCATAATGTGTGGTGACCATTTGGTTAGGGGTAATTGTCATAGTTTCAATTATTTAGCAGGTTATTATATTGCACCCATAATTTACTAACAAGGACCCTTCATTATGAGGAATTAAATTGTAATGATTAAATTTCTGACATTACAATTTAAATAAAAATTTCATATGCTGCATATCTACTTATTGAAACACATTGTGTATCAAGTAACTGAACAAAAATACTTTTAAAACTATTTTTATTAGTCTTGAAAAATGATTGAAACTGGCAAAGTACATATTATGGCTACGGAAACTAGTCGGAAAAATTAAAATTAAAATATATGGTGTGTGACACAAGTCTATGAAATTGACCTGAACTATATTATACACACCGTTGGCAAAAATAGTAAAATAACCTTAAAGAACACATCTGGATACATAAAGAAACTGGTACATGTCAAGGCAGGTTTCAATATTTACAGATTTTCGTTCCGTTAACCTATCCTATGTATAAACGACATAAAAGTCTCATAAACATAAACGACATAAAAGTCTCATAAACATAAACGACATAAAAGTCTCATAAATCATAAACGACATAAAATTCTCATAAACATAAACGACATAAAAGTCTCATAAATCATAAGAAACATAAGTTTTTCCATAAGTCTTAACATAAAATAATGAAACACTTCGCATAAAAAATGTAAACACTTCGCATAAAAAGATTAAACACTTCGCATAAAAAGATTAAACACTTCGCATAAAAAGATTTATTACTTTAGCTTCTGCAGTTTTTACCCTTTGTGGTGCATGCTTTAGCCATGTTTTTATTGCATTCTCTACATCTCGATCTGTTGCATCATTGCATTTTATTTTGACAGCTTCTGAAATTTTAATAAAGCAAAAGGAAAATTAACCATCATGCTGAAATTGAAAAGAATGACATTTTAATGTGAATGAATGAATTAACAAATCTTCAGAGGTACCATAAATGTTATTTCAAATATAACAAGCTTTTGGTTTTTTCAAAAATGTTCTTACTACTGCCAGTCCTACTTTAAATTAAACATTATAAAAACAAATTCATTCGTAAAACACAGAATAATGCAGGATACCATCAGTATTCTAGGTTAAAAAAGAAAATAAGTTGAAAGTACCTTACTTAAATAAGGTATCATAACATTGAAGGTATCAAGCTGAGGCCAAATAACTAAAAATATCAAGGGTGTCCTATTTAAAAATCAAAACCTGGTCCTTAAATAAGAGGAGTGTAATGAGGAGTCATTATTTTATGGTAAGCCGGCAAGTCAAATTTACCCTCAAAATATAAAAAAATAGACTTGCTTACCTACTATGACCCGCTTTAATTTTAAGTCAGCAAATATCTTCTTGTTTGCTCTTTTTCCATAAAAGCTGAATTTGGATGCCAGCTTATCGGAAATAAGCTCCTTCAAAACTCTGTATGTCCTTCCAGTTATACCATCTCCTCCCAACATGGAGCAAAAATCAGTCTGCAAAGAAAATAAAACAACATTTTTAAAATCAAAACAGAGCTACACATTAATTGTACTAAGTGTTATATCGGTCAGGTTAATTTTACAATCTGCGATAGCCTGATTGCTCTGAAAAAGAGAGAAAATATTAATAAAAGTGTAGGACAAACTAACCAGACTTTCCACTCCACCTTCTGCTTCTAATTCATCTTGCTCAAATTTAAGAAGATTTTCTAATGAGTCTATTGGAAATCCCTTGGATATTCTTGAATTTACGTGCTCGGCAGGTCTACTTTGAAGGGTAGCCAAAATTTGTTTATTTTGCTCTTTCAGGCATATAATGTGTTGAAGCAATAATTCAAAACCTAAACATAAAATAAATTACAGTTTATGTCGGAAAAAACAAAAAATTTAAATTACCTTTATTTAAAGAAGGAATGGTTGAAGTTGTGAGTATTGGTGTCTGAACTTGTGCAGGAACATTAAAAGGTATACAGTTATTGTCAGTTGTAGATATTGTAACCTTGGTACACTGGGAAGGGCCCCCTAAAAGTTTTTATTTAATAAATACCACTCGACAAATAGTTATCTGACATCATAGACACAAAACTAAAGCAGTATATCCTTTAAATAAATTAAAAAGAAATACGTACTTCAAAACCTAAACATCAACTAAACTAGATTTGAAGGAACTGCACCCAATTTAGAGGAAAAAAATTTACCTGAAGTTTCACTAGAAAGGCTTGGAGCACATCCGGTTGGTGTATGAAACAGAGATGTCAGTTTGTTTAAACTTGCAGTTTCCGTAGGACTGGGATGTAATGAGAGAACATCTAAAAGTTTATATTTATTAAACTATATTCCTAAACTTTCAATGCCTATCACGAAAATTACACAGTGTTACACTTGACACTTACTATCAGTTAAATTAAATAACTAATTATTACCTATCTGTATACAGAAAGCGATACCTACCTTGCAAGTTGCCTGAACCTTTCTTTTTCTTTAAAACGCTTGATTTAATTGGTGGAGGACGTTTTATGACAAAATGTCTATTAGGGCGTCCATCATCTTCCTCATCGTCACTGGAATATAACCTTTTCGTAACAATTCTTCTCCTTTTACCAAATTGTTCTTCGTCTTCCTCTTCTGTGTCCAAGTTGGAAGTAAACTCAGCTTTTTTTTGTTTGTCTAAAGCTCTGTCTAGATCATCTGAAAATATGTAGATACCCTATAAAACATATTCAAACAATAGGTGTCAATACAGAGAGTGATGGAGCAATAGCCCCCTCCTACTCCGAGAGCCCCAGGCAAGAGGCAAAAAGTAATTGAAAAGTTAAGTAAACAACGAAATGCTTTCCAGCCAAACCTGTTTCAAAAAAGACACGAGCAACAGAATACACTTTCCACGATTCCTCACGTTGTTCATGTGCTTTCAAGGCTTTGAAAAAGGTTCCTCGGTCCTTATAAGGAGGCCAGAACACTTCACATTTTCTAGGAGTTAACCAATCCGAATCAACCACAGCAAGCCCCCCACTGTCAGAGAATTCTATAACTACATATGACATAATGGAACTTATCGTTTAAGTACCTAAAAAGAACATAATTGTATCCAATTTGCTTGACGTACTTTCCATAATTAACATTTAAATTTTTACTAATCCAGTGCTTATAATAAATCCTAAAGTCTGCTAATTTGGATAGGTACAGATAACTAGACTTACGACCAGATTGTCTCGGTCAAGTTTGCAGAAATCGAAATTTAAACAACTACACCGTTTTCACTGAACTAACCTAGCTTTTTTAATCTGCTCATTTCGGGATCCTTATTGAAAAAGATTAGTTATTACCACAATTATTATGATATGGTAGGAGTATTATATATTATATCTATATAGGTACTTACCAACCAGAGAATAAATTGCACACACCAAACACATGAATTTGGAATTTATGAAAAAACCGGGAAATTGACCAGTAGCTCAACCGCTTATGTTTTTTTGGGGATGGAGAAAGCGGGAAAGGAACGCATCACACTAGACGCAAATTGCAGGAATTTAATTGGTCGGTTCACGTCAGATGATTGTTTCAACCAATGGAAATTGCTGAAATTTGACAGTCCTCACGCTCGCGGCGGTCTAGCGTCGTGACCGAGAGAGAAGCTAGACATGCAGGCAGCTGGCAGACATAACTCCAACGTTGCCAATAACTGTTTGGCACTCGGGACATCAGCTGTGATTGATTTAAAATAAATATACAATATAATATGCTATATCGCCCATTGGTAACCCAAATGGAATATGTTGTTGCCACTTCCACTAGACTTATATGGGTTAAAAGGGCGCCAAACGGTTCCCGTTTTGCCTCGTTTTGTGATGGCAACGTTGGGATACCTATGTATGTTTAGTACTACTAAAAAGCACCTCGGACTGTCGGACGGCTGCTGTCATTGCCGAAATAAGATTAACTGATCGTAGCGTAGTGGTTAGAGCGTCTGCCTGCAACGCTGAAGGTTGTAGGTTCGTATCCCCGTCCGAGATCACTTTTTCTTACTTTTTTTTTTACTTTTTTAATAAAAATATATGGGTAGGTACACGATAAGCGCCAACAAAAATGTGCTTAGCCGTCAAATGTCATTTATGTCAACTAAATGTTAACTAATCACAGCCAGACGTCTGGGGTGCCTTTTACTCTCTATATAGTCTCATGTCTCATGTTTACCTGCTCCTATCGAAATTCATACGCTAAACCAAAAATCGACGTCTTAAGACGTAATGCGCGAGACGATCTATAACGGCGTCGATATGTCGTCACAATGACGTCTTTTTTGGGCCGAAAGTCGTCTTTTGACGAAAATGACTAAATATAACCAATAAACGACGTCACAAGACGTCATTGTTCGTCTTCTGGTTGCCTGGGTTTTTAGTTAGGAATATGTTGTTTCTAAAATAGTGTTAGAGAATAGTAGATTCTGTAACGAGGTTGGAATGAAAACTCGATCCGAGTGGAAGATTCCGAACGCGAGCGTAGCGTATGGCCAAATTGAAAATCTAGATGGCTTTGACTAGGTGATACAGAATGATTCCATTCTGTACTAGTGTGTTAGAATGAAGCCATTCTATAACACTTTTTAGTTAGGAATATGTTGTTTCTAAAATAGTGTTAGAGAATAGTAGATTCTGTAACGAGGTTGGAATGAAAACTCGATCCGAGTGGAAGATTCCGAACGCGAGCGTAGCGAGCGTGAGGAACCACGAGTATCGAATTTTCATTCTAACCGAGTAGCAGACTATATTTTCTCCACGACCAAAAAGTACGAATAAAAACAAATAAAATCTGTACAAAGCAATTAAGTTATTTATTCGCAATATTCGTAATTTCAGGTGGAGTATTATCCAGTTCCATATCTGATTCATCCGATTTTTCACTCATTTTTTGACTTGCGCTAAAATTTGTCTGAAAATAATTATTACAACGCGGCCATTTTTATCTGACACTGACAGTTTCAAAATTCATGGCAACCTATGTCGTTTAGATCAATTACAGAATATTCATTCCGTATCGAAAATACACGCAAAACGCATAAGAAGCAAGTGTTTCAGAATAAATATTCCAACTCAAGAGCGAGAATTTTTACATTCTATTATCAAAAATGATTTTGGAATTATTGCATTCAGTAATGGTCGTGGAGAAAATATATTTATGACTGATTTGTAGTATGTTTTTTATTGTTTTCACTATAAACAAACTTACTCTATTTTTATTCTAGGTACACTCAATGTTCACCAGAAAAAAATACAGGAAGCTAAATTCGAAATATTAACTTCCGAAGCATCATATTTAAATTCGCTACACGTGCTCTCTAACCATTTCGTTAAGAACTTGAATGCCAGCAACTTACTTACGAAAGAAGAACAAGACATACTTTTTGGGCACGTAGAACAAGGTAATAGGTGCTACTAAAAAATGCATTATCTACAGGGTGTCCGGAAATGACAAATGACAAATTTAAAGATATGATCCCATTAAAAAAAAATCATATAAGTATATTAATGTAGGTCTGCAAATGCTTTAATACGGAACTACAGACCCTTGAAGATGTTGTCATCAAAGTGTTCCATTTTAATCTATTAGGATCTAGTGACAATACAGAAAGGATCTTATAGGTATAAGATGGTGCCATTGAAGGTCACTTTTTTAAAATATCAGGTGACTCATATTACCAAAGGGTGGTGGGTTATTTTTTAATATACAGTGCGCGTCTAAAGTCCCCTACCCTGTTAACTTTTGATTAACAAATGTAAGAATAACGAAGTACGTTTAATAATAACTAAAATACTACCATTTTAGTATAAATTCTGGACTTAGTTTTTAAGATGGCGGCAGGGCGCCATTTTGAATAGAATTCTTAAATGGCAGATGGCATCAAGTAATACCTCGTTGGAAAGGTATTTTCAATCTATGAATGATCCCCAAATTTGAAAATGATTTTATCGATTCATTTCAAAATGGCTGCCACTTTTGCCAATGTGGGTTTAATTTGATTTTTAAGCAATAAAACTGTGAATGAGTTGAGATCTTGCCGCATTTTGATGAATATTAGCTGCAGCTATGAAACTTATTTCCCTCCTTCCTTGTTTTCGAGGGTGGAGAAAACCAAAAAAATTGTCAAAACCTTTTTTACCCCTGAGACCACCCTTTTTCGCAATTTTTTCGTGGTAATGCGTATTTGGAGGAAATGATAGAGATTTTCATGAGAGTTTAGAGATAAGTACTAAAAGTGTTCAGAGAGTATTGAAACGTTCTAAGTTTCATCCCTACAAATTAAAAATATTACACGAGTTAACAGAAGATGATCCGGATCATAGACTAGAGTTTTGTGAATTAATGGGTGCAAGATTAAACCATTAGGTACCAAAATTACCTTAAATGTATTTGTTTTAGTGATGAGTGTACTTTCTTTCTAAACGGAAAAGTTAACCGTCAAAATGTTCGGTATTCGAGCGATGTAAATCCTCATATTTACAGGGAATGTTATACCCAGGTCCCTCAGAAACTTAAGGTTTGGGCAGGTATTTTGGAAAACCATATTATTAGGCCAGTTTTTATCCAGGAAAATTTAACTGGACCGGTGTATCTGGATATTATTGAAAGAACATTTGATTCTGGAGTGTGTTGAGGAAGATCCTGATGAATTTGGTGAAAGGTATGCCTATAATATTTTAACAAGATGGAGCTCCGCCGCATTATAGTAGAGATGTTAGGAGGAACTACCTTGATCAGCACTATTCCGGGCGCTGAATTGGTCGTCGTGGTGCTGTCGAATGGCCTGCTCGCTCACCGGACTTAACTCTTATGGAATTTTTTTTGTGGGGATTTATTAAGTCCAAAGTATTCATAACCCAGCCGCAGTCGTTCGGCGATTTGCGCAAGAGAACAATTTAAGTGTGCGCATTAATTAGTCAAGAAATTTTTCATAATGTTCGCGAAGAATTTCACGATAGGCTATACATGTGCCAAGAAGTGAATGGTGAACATTTTGATCATCTTTAGTAGTGTTTGTAATTTTGTTAGTTTTTCTATTGTTATAAAATACTAAAAATATCGCCTAGCCGCCTGTAGGATGTTTCAGTTATTATTAAACGTACCAAAGTTTCATTATTCTCACATTCGTTAACCAAAAGCTAACAGGGGGGGGGGGGGGACTTTAGACGCGCACGCGTATTTGTACTTTTTTTAAATAAATTATAGTTCCTTGAACATCTTTACGTAAAAAGGGCTCCTGGCCGATTTCGAGATTTTTTTAATAAAACAACATGTGCTGGAGTTTCACTTAAAACAAGTCAATAGGACTGACCATTATTTTTTTTATAATGAATCTTTTTAAAATATACTTATCAACTAAAGTCTATCCATTGATGCCGTTTAGATTGTTCAAGCTAGAGAATACATTTTCACTCGCGTTTTGTGCTCTGCTATTAACGCTTAATACACTACACAAGATCAAGCGGTTTGACTCTCTTCAGTCTTCGAACGTGATGTGAATGGTCCAGCAGCTATAGAAGTTAAGTTCTGCGTTAATATATAGGTGAAGTCAGACATTATGCTTGTCGGCACACCTTTTGATTTCTTCCTTCTCTTAAAGCTCCAAAGTCTTGATGAAGATCAGAATTGCGAACATATCAAGGAGCATTCATCATGTTACGCAGCACTTTGTTTTGAAACATCGTATTGTATCGATTTGATGTTGCGATCACAGGTACAGCCCGAAAGCTGAATACGGTGAAGCCACACGGGTTTAAAAACCTGGTTGTAAATAAGCATTTTATTGTAGATTGATCATTTTGAATTTTTTCTCAGAAGCCAATAATGTTGTTTATATTTTAAATATAGCTTAGTTCTTTTTTTCTTCCATGCTCTTTCCACCGAAGTTTAGCATCAAGAGTAATAATATATTAAGCATTCATCTCATGGGGTACAATTGTACCGTCATCAGCGAATGTGGCTATATTAGTTTCTTCTTATACTGGTATATAACAGATAAAGAATGGGGCCTAGCGCGCTTCATTGGGGCACGGCTCTTATTTCTTTCAAGTCGGAATATTCATCCTCCTGCTTGATTCTAAAAACTCGATCAGAGATATACGATGGTATTAAGATCTCTATATACTGTTTAGGAAGTATTTTTTAATGTGTATATCAAGCCTGCATGCCACAACTTATCGAAGGGTTGTGGAACACCTAAAAGTACTGCGGAACACTTATTTTTCCTCAAGCGCACGTTAAATTATGTCGGTGATTCGATGCACTTGATCAAGATTTCGAGATAAAAAGAATTTAAAGCTAAGAAACTTTTTTGGATTTATTATTTTATACTCAGTATAAAATTATTATTCAAAAAAAGTTTCTAAGCATTAAACCAGCATATACCCAAATGACCTTTTTTACGTAAACATGTTCAAGGAATCATAATTTATATTAAAAAATAGCGAAAATACAAAAAAAAATATGGGCTTAAATATCTCACCACCCTTTTGTTATTAAACGTAATCGAAAAATACTAATTGAAAAAAATGAAATTATTGTATGGCGTCGACAATATTTTGAAAAAATATAGGAGTTTCAGGAAAAAGGGAAAAAATTGTATTACTTACACCGACAAAATATGGCTTAATGAAGGGCACACAGTTGAGGTATGGCAAGATCTAAATATTAAAAATTCAAACCAGGCGTGTCTGGGGTGGATTTTTGCAAGGACTAAGAAGTTCTAGTGGAAAAGGTCGTCGTCTTATAGGATCAGGTTTTAAGGGTTAATAAAATTATATCATTTATTATTTTTTGAAATGCACACTCCACAGGAATTCATTCCCCTGACGTCGCACAACCCGGAGCTCTCTATATGCTAGTGATAAGAAATTTTGGGCTTTGAGTGTAGTTTACACTAGACAGACACCATGTTCAATGGCTCGTAGCTTCGTGGAAGCATTTGCGGACTCACGTTAATGCGAATTTTTAGTATTGAAAATACTTACGGGCGCGCTTATATGAGAATCGTCGACGGGCGACATGCAGAAGAAAACGACATGCAGCGGCGCGCGGCGGCAGTCGGCAGTGGGATATCATCTGTCTTTGATTCTAGTCGCAATGTTACGTGCTCGAGACTGCTTAGCGTATCTAATATGAATGAACTTTAAAATTATTTAATCGGTGACAAATTTGTCTAATAAATAAACATACATAGTTTGGGTGTTTAATAGTTTTCAAATTGGTATAATATAAAATAAATAAAATTTCGTAAAGGGGTAGGAAGTACTATTATACTGGTGACTGGATCGTATAGTAATTATTTTACTATTTTAGATGACGGGATTTTGTCAAAAAACGGAAATTTTATAGGTAAGGGATGGCCAGTTTCCAAGGTTTATAGATGAAATATCCATGATAAATACCCGTAAATCAGGTCAAAAACTGTAGTATTCCAAATGAGATTAAAAATACTAAAGTCGAAATTGTACCCATTTGTAACATCATAAAAGACAAGTGACACATAATTTTTTTTTTAATTAATGCGATTTAAAGCAATTTTAAAGTTTTACTCAAATGGAGCGCGAAGAGGTATTGTTGGCCTTTCTGGCCCGCATAGAAGTATATTAGTAAAATGTTTACATTTTTCATAGGTACTTTAAGAATATTAAAATGCGTTTATTTTATATTTGTTTTTCTGATTTTTTCATCTTAATTGAAGGGTATTTTGCAAAAAAAACCAATGTAATTTTTTAATAATTTGCTTAAAATGGCTTGAATAATGGGTTGTTACTGCCAAACAAGGTAATTTTTCAAAGGTATCATTTAGCTCACTATGGCAGCTGTTGCTACAATAATAATTAACCAGGATAATATGGCAATGCGATTGAGATGCTGCAAACAGCACCAGTTTTAAAAAAATTAAATTGGTTGTTTTGGCAAAATACCAATTGAAGGTTAATGTTGACACAAATCAAAATCTTGATAATAGTAACGAGTAATTAGATTTAAACATCAGAAGGTATAAGTCGTGTCTGGCATTATTTTATTTAACTTTTGCAATTTTGCATTCTCCTTAATATTCAAAAAAAAAAAAATTTATGTATCAGTAGCATACATTGTATGGTTCTCATTACGTTGAATTTCCTGTCGCCAGCTTGGCGATTCACCACTCGGTATAAGATGCTGCCAAATAACAAATTAAGATAAACTTAGCAAACAGTATATTATTATTACCTATATTGGAAGGGATTTTTATCACATCACATAGAAAAACATTAAAATGTAAAAGTTGTGTCGGGTATTTTCAATACATAGGATGGTTGCGTAAGATGCAATATCTGTGAATTTTTTTTCATATTTTTATTCAGAAACGAACTTTAAAATTTGGCATCGTCATTTCCGGACGCCCTGTATAATGGTTTTTTACAAGATAAGTTAAATTCCAAGCCTATTAGAAAATGTAATTTTAAAAAATGCGAGGTTCGGCACTTTGACAAATCTTATATTTTTAGTACGAAATTCTTCAGAGAAACTACTACACGATTTAGAAAAATGTTGGCAAGATAATATACTTCTTCATGGTATTTGTGATATTATCCAGAAGCACGCAGAAGAAAACTTTAACGTCTACATTCCATACTGCGAAAATCAAATACTGTTTGATGTGACACTAAAGAGTTTAAAGTAAGAAACATTTATTACCTCTACAGAAACGGTTAAAATTCAAATATCTCGAGTCCAGAAAGTATTATTACCTGCTTGCTATTCAATATTAAATTAATACAATTTTGGGGGTTTGCGTGCTAAAAGTTGTAATTTTCTGCACTAGTGCTAAAAGATTTCTCAGCACTGACAGTATAGTGCTGAAAGCTTTTCAACACTGATACAATACGACGCATACTCATATCGGAAGTTTCCTCACGCTCGTAGCAAAACATTGTATCTAACACGTTTGAAAACTATATTTTTCGCCATCGTGTAGTTCAGTAGGTATAGTTTTAAGTCCATCCGTGGACACTCTGTACTTATTAATACTTTTTTTATATTTTCTGATAGGCATTTATATAAATTTGAAATGCCAAAAAACTTCCACTTCTTTTCCATTTCCATTAATTCATCATTAGGGTTTCTTAAGTATAGTCAATGGCTTTAACTTCTTTTTTTTGTTGTTATTGCTTCATCAGCAAGTCTTACATAGTGGGGTTTGTTATTGAACATTTGGTTCTCATTGAGCTGAGCAGGTACAATGCAGTAAGGAAGTATTCAGCTTTGAGTCATTTGATTCTATCTATTCGGAAGTAAGTTAAGGTGCTAACGGGGGGAGGAGACGAGGAATGAACCAGTCTCTCGGTAGTCTGTATGGTTTTAAAGGGTTTGAAAGTGATTATTAATTATTTTGCTCAAGGGCGGCTGTGACCCAGTATACATAGTGTAGCAGTAGCGCGTAGATTAAATCATAGGGCGAATTTGCAAGAAAGCAGCGTTGTCACGTTGAAAACCTAAAATAATGTTTTTTGACGGTATGTAATATAAAATCCTGAGCTATCTTACTTTGAAAGCCTACTTTATATGGCCGCCTCCTACTTCTAGACACCTTCTGATGTTTCTTCTTACCCTCAGAGACACATTAGCCAATACGTTTGGAGAATTATTAATTTCGGCAATTTTTTCTGAAATCCTTCGTTTAAGATCATTTATATCCTCAATTATTGGTGTTCGATAAATAGAGTTTTTTATAAAAGGCCACAAAAAGAAATCGCAGGGTGTTAAATCGCAGGAACGAGGTGGCCATATTTGTTGCGTATTTCGGCTTATAACTCTGTTTTCAAAAAATTCACTTAAAAAATTTTAATTTTCTCTGGTTACATGAGGTGTAGCGCCATCTTGTTGGAAGTAACCTTCCCGCAATTCATCATCGTGAAGCTTATTAATAAATGTTGTCAGAATTTCGATCCGATATCTCTCAGCTGTAATTGTGCCATCAAAGTAAATTGGGCCTACTATTCTTCTAGAACTAATTGCTGCCCACACACCAACTTTTTGAGGATGAAGAGGTCTTTCTACAAAAACATGCGGATTTTGCGTATTCCACATTCGCATATTTTGTGAATTAACATAGCCTGATAAATAAAAATAAGCCTCATCGGTAAAAAATGTTTTTTCAAAAGCACCACTATTTTCTTCTTGAAAATTGTTTATAAACCATTCACAAAAATTAAGTCTTTGGGGAACGTCATTGGGAAGGAGTTCATGAATAGCCGTAACACGATAAGGGTATAGATGCAGATCCTTTTTCAAAAGTGTTTGACATGTACTGTAGCATAAATCCGTTTGCTAAATTTGTTGAGATAAATGCCTAATAGAAGTTGAAGGATTATTTTCCATAATTTGTCGCGCTTCTTCAATAACCTCATTCGATCGTTTCGTTGGTCTTCCAGCCCCTTTTTTATGTTGAACAGAACCAGTCTGACGAAATTTATCAATTAGGTATTGTGACCCAGTACGAAAATTATGAAAGGTCACCGCAACATCAGGAAACTCGGTTCGAAATTCATCAAAGCAGTCATGCATAGAGTAATTCCACACACCGCCTATTTTGTTTCCATTTCTAAAAAAACTTTCAACAATAAAAAATTTTTGTGCTTCACTAAACATTTTTACTGTAGAACTTTCAATCCGGCAACAAAGCTTCACCAAAACTTGATACGCTGAAAAATAAAAAAAAAATAAAAAATTAAATTATATCCTGCAAATAGCACTTTATAATAGTCAAAAGACGACTCCCCGGAGAAATATTAGTTAAAGCAATAGTAACCTACCTTCAAATAACTGCAAAAATTACAAAATTTCTCCAATTTTTAAACTTTACAAATACACAAATTCAAATAAGACGTAAATGTCATAAAACAATCATGTCATCTTATCTACGCAGTACGGCCATGATGCTTTTAAAATGCATGGCCTCCCTTGAGCAAAATAATTAAAAATCACTCGTTATATGTGTGCGTATGTTATTAAGGGGTTTAAGGAAATGTCAGTCCGTTTGTAGTAGTCCACTATAATTTTGTCCATGTACTCAGTTATTGTCGGTATCTGTAAGTCATTATGTAAAGTATGAGTCATCGTAAAGCGGGGCGCCATCGTCATGATTCTTAAACATTTATTCTGAAACCTTTGAATTTTGAGAAAGTTTGTCTTCTTTATGGTACTCCAGGCGGTGATACCTTAAAGAAGTACAGGCCGAACGATAGTCTTGTAGAGTAAAGTTTTTGTACGCAGATCCAAGCTACTTTTGCTTTTTGTCGGGGCATAAATGGCACTCAGTTGACCGTTCGCTTTTTTCGAACGAGAGGCTGTGTTGTTCCAGTTTAGCTGTTTATCGAAGAGCAGACCCAGGTATTTTATATTTTAACACCAGTTTATCCTAGTGTTTTTGACAGGCAATCTGGATGTAATCAAATAAAACAACGGCAGTCTACCTCCACAATATGTATTTTAATGTTTATATCCTACATGTTTCGGACATAGAAATGTCCATCATCAGGGATACTAAAATAAATTTACAGTGTGAGTTAAAAGTTTTAAGTAAATTGAGAGGAACTTACCAGTAGTCGATTACGACAGCTCTATTTCGCATAAGCGAAGATCAAAAATATGTTAAAATTGAAATTGTAGGTTCTAATGAATGTTCAAGACTGAATGACATGTGATATTTGAAATTTTGGTCAAGGTATCTTTGAAGAAGGGGATTTCCAGTCTGCAGCCACTGAGACAGGTGGTGAAGCAATTATGTCATTTATAGCTATTTAGAGGAGATTAATTTAAGTGAGGTGCTCAAAGATGCTTCATCTAACCGTGTCTGGGGTGTGGTCAACAAAATACTGGGTTAAAAGAGGTTAGATGTGAGAAACACATTCTTAGGAGATCAACAAGAAATAAAAATGAAAATTGTACTATTTTAAGGTTAGAATTTATTAATTTGAAGCCAATGGGCAGGTGGTGAAGCAATTATGTAGGTTTGTAGCTAATTAGAGGAAAATAATGTAGATAGGTGCTCAAAGATGCTTCATCCAACCATGCCTGAAGTATTGGCTAACAAATTGTTAGGTTAAAGGGGGGTAGAAAATGAACATAATGTGTATGTGATTGTAATGGACTACTTCTTCAAGTTTAATCTGGATGTAAGTTGAATACTTCTGCCCTTAGAGAAATAGATAGCCTGTATTTTGGCATCATTTAGATGAATTTTCCGTTTATCAAGCCACGCCTCGATAAGTTTTATATGACGTTGCAGTTTTGAGATTACCAACCTAGGCTTTTTTGCGGTGGCGGTAATCTCAGTATCGTCAGCAAACAGGTATAATTGTGTTTGAGCGAATTTTGGAATGTGGCTGGTATAGATATTGTACAGAGCCGGCGCAAGGGGGAAACCTTGCGGTACTCCGGCTCTGTCGCACAGTTTATAACGCATTCTCTAACGAAACTGCGAAAATCTGGTCCGACAAGAACGAGTGAATTACCTTAATTAGGTAGTTTGGCATACCGAATCTTATTAACTTTAGTATAAGTCCGTCGTGTCAGACCTTATCAAGCGCTTTACTGACATCGAAAAAGACCGCTTCAGTTGTCCAACGACGGTTGAAGCCTGTCAGTATATTTGAAGGCAATCTGTGTGTCTGGCGGACCGTGCAATGATCAGAACGGAAACCGAACTGCTCAGGTGGTAAAATATTGTTTTTGTACAACTGTCAAAAAAAGTTGACATTTTTTCATCGCTATCGATACGTAAACCTTTTGTTTTTTTAACAGTGAAAAAAAGACTTTTTTTCACGGTGAAAAAAAGACTTTTTTAACTGGAAAAATGATTTACAAAAAAAACGATAAAACATTACTTTTTAAAAAATGTATTGATTTTTTTTGTACAAATTTACTAATTAATTACCAACTACCAAAAAATCTCATTTGTTACAATAATAATTGATGGTGAAGTTCGAACAATTGCTTCCAATATTAATTCCCGAAGCTAGTCCACCTTGCTGCTGATCAGAAACGCTAGATATTCCTTGAAAAGTTGAGTCCACAATTGTATCAGTTATATTGATTTGTTTGGAAGTAGAGGAACAATTTAATTTATTAGAAATATCAATTTTATTACTCAAACTATCTTCTATATATCCTTCTGCTATGGCGGCAGATTTCCAACCACCGTGGCGTTTTATAGATGTCATGTTACCCCCTGCATTGGCTAAGAGAGTTGCAGAACTCCTCCTAAAACAGTGACCTGTGTAGCTCTTATGCAATTCTTTTCCCAGCCATTTTGCAATCAAGCTAGGAATTTCCCCTATTTTATTTATTCCCACATGTTGGTCAACACATTTTCCTCTTGAATATTTTAAAAATAATCTCTTTTTGTGTGTATAGGACGGCCTTAGTACTCTATACTTGCGATATATCTCAATATAATCAGAATTTGAAACGGTAAACATTCTTGGGCAATAGGTCTTTGTATCCGGTATTTTAACAATCAATATAGACCCGGTATCTTCAATGTCATCAATAGTTACCTTCAATAATTCTTCACGGCGACAAGCACCGCTGATTCCCAAAATTAACGCAACCTACAATTAAAAAAATATTGAAATTACTGAAATAATACAAAATTTTGATCATCTGTACCTTATAAAGTAAATTTGTTTCATCATCAGCTTCTTGAATGAATTTATTAATATCGTCTCTCGATAAAACTTTAGATTTCTTCCCTCGGTATCCGACGTTTTTGTTCTTAATAAAAGGCACCAATTTTGAAAACTTCTTTATATCAATATTTTCTTTAACATTCAATGTACTCTTCAACATTGAGTAGACACTCCATAAAGTAGAAGGTTTTACAGTTTTTGATTTCTCCTCAAAATAGCATATAAGTACCTTTTCAGACACTTTTTGTATATTTTTCTTGCCGCACCATTCACGGAATTGGTTATAATTTTTCTCGTATATAAATTTTGATTTCGCCGGTAACATGTTAGCTATAGCCGAATTTGCTATATCGGCTATATCTGAAGGAATCTCGCTATCACTATCGTAATCTACATCCATTTTAAGTACTTATACTATTTATTTAAAAAATTGCAATAAATATGAACAGCTATCAACGTATGACAACAAAACAAGCAACGTGCCAACAAACCATTTCTATAGTAACGACAGGGCTGTTAACTTGATTATGTGAAATTATATGGTAAAATTTTTATTATAATATACAATTTTACCGATTAATTCAAACTTTCAGTTGTACAAAAAATGTTGTTTGTATTTCGTTTGTGAAATTCGTGTTTTAATGGCACATTCGAGAGAATTTTTCGCCTCGACCTGCGGTCTCGGCAAAAAATTGACACTCTCATATGCCATTAAAAAAACACTCACTTCACGCACTTAATACAAAAATAACTATTTCGAATACGAAATCGTTCATACGATACAGTATAAGTTGTTCAACAATCTCGCTTGGACATGACAGAAGGCTGATGGGTCGATATCCTGAAGCTAAAGTTTGGTCTTGACCTAGCTTTGTAATCAACATATCTTTGGCTTTTTTCTAAAATTGGTGAAAGCGGCCCTTTTCGAAAATAGCCTCTGTGCTATATTTACTACGTCTATTAATACATTGTCTGGCAAGTTTTTCAACGCTTTCATTTTTATACAGTCGAAACCCGGAACCTTTCTTGGTTTAATGAATTTTATAACGTCTTTAACTTCTTCCATAGAAATATTGCGAATATTCTGTATGGGGTGCTCGATAGAACTATAAATTCGTATTGTTCTAGAGATCCTCGCGTCCCTCTCAGGATCGGTTGTTGGGTACTCGTCGAACTGCTCGTAGAAAGTATCCGCGAACAGTTCGACTTTTTCCCTGGGATCGAAAGTTAGTGCATGTGTTTAGCATGTCTAGTAAAAGACATTGGCTTTTTGTCGCCTCTTGTTAAAGTTTTTGTCAACTTATATAGGCTGCCGTCTTTGATGTTAAGTCCGGCGACTTTATTGTCCCACAGAGAGGCATCGTGAGCTCTTAAAAGAGCGCGAACAAGTTTAGAAGCGCTGTTAGCTTCTACCTTTATACGTGGATCTCCAGTGCGATTTAGAATTCTATTTTTTATTCTAATTTGTTTCTTAATTTCGCGAGGTAAGACTCCTAATTATTAATTCCATGCAAGTTGATAGGATATGAGTTTTTGATAATTGTCCCGTTGCTATAGGTAACGTAAACACGGAGACTTCTAATTGGTCAAATATAAAAGTATGAAATTTTCATTCTAATTCCAATCTGATCATCAGTCATAAGAAAATCACTATTTATCTCAAGTTTTTTGAAAAACTCGTAAGATTAAGATGATTTAAAGAAATCACTGTCTACGTTTCGGAGAATCTTTATTATCAATAATATATAATTTAATGACCTTTTTTCTTTTTATTTCATCCGATATTTTTTCATCCTAACAAGCCATTGCAGCAATTTTGATGTCATGCTAAGTTGTTTTCGACTGACAATATTCTCCGAAAGGCATTATATACGAAAAAAGAATAATTTATTAATAATTTTTAAATAAATGTTGGCAAAAAATAAAAAAAAAAAATTTCATCTAGCTGACTCTAAAACTCTAATAGCTAAAAATTACTAATTAAACTAAGTAAACTAACTTTGATATGGATAAAAAAAGAATTACCTTTTATAAAAATAAGAAAATATACAGGATGTTCCATTAAAAGCAAGAACCTTTGTTCATTTTTCCTGATTTTCAGATCGTCTTTTGTATTAAAATATCCATTGACACACCTACCTTGCTTGCTTTTGTAGGAACAAAATCTTTCCTTTTAATTGCCCATATCCATTGTTTCCGCAGTTCAGAGTCTTGAGGAAATCCAAAAACTGCCACTTATGGCCCATTGATATCATAATTTTCCCTACAGTTTGGAACACAACAACGATACGGCATGATTTTTTATTAAAAGTTAAAAGTTTTATCAAAATAACATAACCTAGACGTTCACTGCCTGGATGTTTTGCGAAATTCTACGTGTCCTGAGTAAGTAAACGATAGAAGCACCGTACCTAAATACAAGAACACTATAAACATCAAAAAATATCTGTAGTTTACAAGATTATAGCCGAGAAATTATAGGTAGTAAATTCACAAACAAAAAGCGTGCGCTGTACCGAGCCTAAAATCAGGTCTACATGCGATGACTCATCGGTTCATAAAATCGAGCGTTTCACGGCCTTGTCTTTACGTTGGTAGTGCTTTTACCCCCCCCCCCCCCTGTCTCTTCAGCCGTCGTAGCCACAGACTCGTAAGGCGGACTACAGACGCTTATTAAATTAGTGTTATAATATAATTTCTGTGTACAATTTTAGGAAACGTGCTGGAATTTCCGATTTCCTCAAACAGCTCGAACTAAGTGAAGCATGCCAGTCATTATATTTATATTCATTTTTAATGTTACCAATGCAACGAATTACAAGATGGCCCTTACTTGTGGACGCCGTGTTAAAAAGACTCGAACAGCAAGACTCCGAGTATTATGCTTGTCAGTTCGCTTTGGCCACTTTAAATAAGGTAAGTTTTTACACAACCGTTTCCAATAAAAAAAAGAATGTACTGATCAAGTTGTCAGGGTCACGAATACAGGAAAAATATAAGGAAGATCCTTGAGGACGAACACGCATTAGGCAGCGCTCATGGAAATGAAATTATTTTATGCAATGTGATATTTTCATTTTTTTTTAGAATATTATATTGTTGCATTTCTTTAATCAAAGTACTTATATTTATTTCATTGTAGTTGAAAAAGAAAACATGAATTGTTTATACATTAACATTAGAAGTCTAAGAAAAAAAATTAATGGAATTATTGCTTTTAAAAAAACAACATTAATGTTCTTTTTTTAACAGAAACATGATTATATCCAAATGAAACTGATAATTTTTCCATTGGGAGTTATAGCGCTGTGCACTTTTGTCGTGAAACTAGAGGTCGAAATATAGCAATCTATTTAATAAATAATATATTTTAACATAAAAACTATTAAAATGTCTGAAAATAATCAATTTATAATAATTATAAATTTACCAAATTTAAATTTTAATATTGGTGTCACCTATAAGCCATCATCATCTAACACTAAAAACTTTATAAATGATTTTGATCCGATATTGCATAAATATAAAAAAATTGTTTATGTTGGGTGATATGAATATAAACATATTAGAAAAAAATAATACAAATATTTATTACCTATATAAATATGCTAAATAGTAATGGTTTCAAAATATTAAATGACTTAAATTTACCAACTAGAGTGATTTTAAATAAATCAAATTCAATTATTGACCATATTATTAGTAATTATGAATTGTCTGTTAATATAAACCTTGAAGATCATATATCATCGGACCATAAAATAATATTTATGAGCTTTTCTTTAAAACAAAAGGTTATAAAACAGATATATGAAGTTAAATTTACAAATTTTACAAACACCAATAAAACACTTAACGATAGATTAAAATTATTGCATGAATCAGATATAACATTTGAATCTTCAAATAATATTATAAAGGAGGAGATTGATACAAATTTAATTATAAAAAAGTATAACTACTGTTTTAATTTAAATGAAGCTTGGTTTTTGTAAACCAACCTTTACTTGCAGGTCTTATTTCAGAACGAAATAAAATATACAAATTATTTAAAAAGTATCCACTAAATAATTATTTAAAGAATAAATTATTTTAATTAAAAATTAAAGTAAGGAATTTATTAAAATTTAATAATAATAAATTTTATGAAATTAGACCTAGAAATGTAGAGGGAAACCCTAAAGAAATTTGGAATGTTTTAAAAGAGATGAATAACTTAAAAAAAAGTCATTAAATTAGTACATTCAATTTGATAATAATGGGAAAAAGATATCAGATGAAGCAAAACAAGCAAATATTTTTAATGTCCATTTTACTAGCATAGCTGAAAAGATTATTAATAAATATAACAGCCCAATAAATAGATTTAAAAAAAATTATAGTAAGGAAAATAATTTGGCCAATATGTATATAAGGAAACTAGCATAGCTGAAAAGATTATTAATAAATATAACAGCCCAATAAATAGATTTAAAAAAAATTATAGTAAGGAAAATAATTTGGCCAATATGAATATAAGGAAAACTAATAAGACAGAAGATTTGGAAATTATAGATTTATTAAAATCAAAGTCAGCACCTAGTTTAGACGGTATAAAACCAAAACATTTAAAAATAATTAAGAATACTGTTAGTCCTTATATAGTTTTATTAATTAATAAATGCATCGAATCTTCATATTCCCTATAGAATTAAAAATTGAATTACCCCAGTACATATACAGGGTGTTTCCTAACCTCTCTGAAAATATGAAGGAGGTGAATCCTCACCTTATATTAAGACGAAAATGTGGTATAAAAGTTTTTCGCATGTCGCTTCGTTTTTGAAACACAGGGTGTTAAAAAAAGTTTTGTATTTTTTTTTTCATTTTATTAATTAATGCCAAACGATAATCTAATGATATTTGTTAAACATAAGGGATTAGAGCACTTTACTTTTTTTAAAAGAGTACCTTAATTTTTTAGTTATTTTTCGTATTATTATCATTATGTTGCGTCAAATGATACGGGCAGGCTTTGCTTCGTTCCATGGCAACCACATTTGTTTTCTCCGTAACAGTTGTCTCATGTTTAACATCTTTCAAATAATATCCTTTCGAATTGTTTTTGAATTTATTTGTACTACATTACATACTTTTCATAATGGCTGAGTTTACCAATCAAGAAATGGCTCAAATTAATTTTATGTACGGTTTGGCAAATGGAAATGCGCTAGAGGCGAGACGTTTATATGCAGAACGTTTTCCTAATAGACGAGTACCGCGTTCGGAAACATTTACAAGATTGCACGTCAGGTTAGAGGAAACAGGTAGCATTGCAAAAAGCAAAATAGGCGGCCGACCACTTACAGTTAGAACCGTACAACTTGAGGAAGAGGTCTTAAACATGGTGGAAGAATCTCCAGGCACTAGTACGAGGAAGATTGGGAACGAGTTAAATGTGAGTTACAAAACAGTATGGAGTATCTTAAAGGACTGTTTACTTTATCCTTATCACGTACTAAGAGTGCAAGCTTTGTTGCCTATAGACTTTCCAGCTCGAGTTAATTTTTGTAACTGGTTTCAAGAAAATTCTTTAAGGGTCCCACATTTTTCGGCAAAAATACTATTTACAGATGAAGCGAATTTTTCCAGACAAGGCATCATAAATTTTCACAACAACCATATTTGGGCAGAAGACAATCCTCATGCTATCATCGGAGAACATCACCAGTATACATTTTCTTTTAATATTTGGGTAGGGATTATTGGAGATAGCTTAGTTGAACCGTATTTTTTTCCAAATCGACTTACTGGTGATGTCTATTACAACTTCCTTAGAGATGAATTGCCAGAATTGATGGAAGCAGTGCCATTAAGAACGAGAACTTTAATGTGGTTCATGCATGACGTATGCATGTATGTTTGTGGCTCTGGTAAAACCAAATGGTAGAAACTATTTAGATCAACAATATCCTGCTCGTTGGATAAGTAGAGCAGGACCTCACCCATGGCCACCCCGCTCGCCGGATCTGAATCCATTGGATTTTTATTTCTGGGGTCACCTTAAACAACTCGTTTATACTACTCCTATTAAAACTTCGTCTGCGTATTATTGATGGTTTTAATACGATTCGCGCCAGTCCCGAAATGTTCCAACACGTAAGAGACAATTTAGCACGTCGTTTACACATGGGTGTTTACTGGCTCATAGAGGACATTTTCAGCAATTTATATGACTTTTGTTCATGTGAGTTCATTATTAGAAGTTTTTAAATCAATTTTTAAAATGATTATTATTGCTTTACTAATTTTTTTTTAACACCCTGTATTTCGAAAACCAAGCGACATGCGAAAAACTTTTATACCACATTTTCGTCTTAAAATAAGGTGAGGATTCACCTTCTTCATTTTTTTAGAGAGGTTAGGAAACACCCTGTATAAATCTGATGATAATAGTGACTTAAATAATTAGATAGGTACCTATTTCTGTTTTACCAATATTATCAAAAGTTTTTGAAAAAATCTTAGATGAACGGTTATTATGTTTTTTAAATAACATAAATTTTATTAGCGAGAAACAACATGGGTTTCAAAAGAAAAGAAATACGGAAATAGCAGTTATAGAATTATTAGAATTTATTTATTCATAGCGAACTGGATAAGAAAAACATGATTAGTTGTTTATTTTTAGATCTCGGTGAAGCCTTTGATGTAGTGAGTCATAATATTCTTCTTGAAAAACTGAATAACTAGGTATAAAAGAAAATTGTTATAAATTATTTCAAAATTATTTACAACTTAAAAAATTTAAATTTTGTTGGTAGAATCTTTTATATGCTGATGATATTGGTATTTTTATAACGGAAATGAAATTAACAATATTGAATCTATGAAAAATGACATTAAAATAATTGAAGAATGGTGTAATTATAATGATTTCTTTTTAAATGAGAATAAAGGTTTTTATTTAAAAATAGGAAGACTGGAAAATAATAATTTACCAGATATTGAAATAAATAACTCAAAAATTAAAAGAGTTAATTTAAAGTATTTAGGATTCATTCTTGATAGTGATTTAAATTTTAATGAACACAATAATCAAGTCATGGGTAAATTAAATAGGTTTTGTAGCATAGTTTAGAAGAATTTCCTATACATACACATTTTATATTTAAATACACATAAATTACTGTATTATAGTTTCATACATAGAAATTTAATTTATTTAGCATATGGGGAGAAACTAAAAAATATAATTTAGAGAAATTGCAAAGATGTCAAAATAAAATTATTAAAGTATTAAATAATTATCCATAGGATAGAAATACTGAACTCATTTATGAAGAAACAAAATACTTCAATATTAACGAAATAATTTTACACCAAAAAATATACAGTATGTTCACGGATGGGGTTTACAAGAGGACAAATGGACTAAAAATTAAAAGATACGAAAAAAAGTCACTCTTAATAAACGTTTTTGCTTGTCTGGAAAATACGATTCATCATAAGAAACTTCAATTTTTTCATACAGGGTGGGTAAAAACTGCAAAAATGTTATTTTGCTTAAGAGTAAACATACTTTATTTTGAAAGATACGAAAAAAAGTCACTCTTAATAAACGTTTTTACTTGAATAATGAGTAGGTGATACTTGTTGTCATTGTCTTTATTTAGTGAAGTAACTATAATAATAATAATAATACGAACATTTTTATTAACATGAAAAGAATACGATAACGATTTCATAATTCAAAAGCTCCACCCCCATACTCGACACATTTTTCTAATTGCTTTCTCAAATAAGTGAAAGAATTTCTGATTTCTTCCTGGGATATCGATTGGACAGCCTGGATAATTCTGCCCTTCAGCACTTCAATATCATTCGGTACTGCGGTAGCAAAAACAATTTGTTTTATACGGCCCCATAAAAACATATCCGCCAAGGTTAAGTCGGGGCTTCTTGGGGGCCACAAAACTGGGCCATTCCTGCCAATCCACCTTGGACCAAATCTGCGGTCAAGCCATTCTCTAACCTTACGAGCGAAATGGGCTGGACAACCATCTTGCTGAAAATACATATTTTGTCGAAAATTTAATGGTAGATTTTCGAGTTTATCATTGAAAAATGTATCCAGCATTTCTAAATATTTATGATAATGCACGTGTTATCAAAAAAATATGGCCCTATGATGCCATGGATGGATATCGCGCACCACACGTTCACTTTTGTGAAAAATTGTCTTCTCGTCATAATTCTGAATTCGGGATTTTCTAAAGACCAGTACCTAACGTGCTGGGTTGCGACGGTTCCATTGGTATTCCACGTCCTTCATCAGAAAACATGATACATTTATAAAAATCAACATTTCCACTTAAAATTTTGTCTCCTATCCTCAAGCAAAAATCAAGTCGTTTCGCGTCATCTCCCTCTTCCAATCTTTGATTAAAGTGCGGTTTATATGGATACAATTAATTTGCTTTAAGGATCTTCTGAATTTGACTTTTTTTCACAACTTCCAACTGAATAACACGATTTCTAAGGGACGTCATAGGATTTTCTGCAACAGATTGAAGAACTAAGACTGTAGCAGCATCATCATGGTCGTATTTCTTCTTTTTTTTTTTTGAGATCCAAAACCGAACCAGTTCTCTGGAAATTTTTTATTAACTTGCAGATTGTCATCCTAGTTATTGGGATTCCTACAAATTTCTCGGTAAATTGTTCCATGACGTAGCGGTATGAAACTTGACCATCCCCATAACATTGTATTATAAAAACTCTTTGTTCAGTAGATAGCATTTCTACTTAAATAATAACTTCATTAAATAAAGACATTGACAACAAGTACCTATCACTTTAAGTGTCATTATAATTTTAACTAGGTTCACCAGTCAGAGGTGTGCCAGCGAATACTTTTTGGGAAATAATTTTTACATAGGTAAACCTTTTAATGAATTGTTCTACTTCGGTTTGTTGTGTAGAAAACACATTCATTAAGAGTGGATTTTTTTCGTATATTTCAAAATAAAGTATGTTTACTCTTAAGCAAAATAACATTTTTGCAGTTTTTACCCACCTTGTATAAAAAAAATTGAAGTTTCTTATGGTGAATCGTATTTTCTAGACAAGCAAAAACGTTTATTAAGAGTGACTTTTTTTCGTATCTTTCAATTTTTAGTCCATTTGTCCTCGTGTAAACCCCATCCGTGGACATACTGTATACAAAATTGTAAACAAATTTATTTTGACAAACATCAGCTTTATTAAAACAACAAATATGCACAATTATTATAATCGTTCTAAAAACCATTTTTTTTTTAATTCTACGAGCACGACAAGGAGTAAAAGTGCTATAAGCTCATAATGGATTAATTGAATACAACAAAATTCCTCAAAGTTTAAAGGCAATAAAAAGTAAAGTAACATTTAACAAACATCTAAAAGCGTATACAGGGTGTTATTTAATAAGTGTCCGATATTTTACAGGGCGATTCCTTATTTAGTTGTTTATAAGGTGAATTGTTCATTCATATAAGCATGGGTCCGCGAGACCTTCATTTTTGAGATACAGGGTGTTACAATTTTAATAGGAACAAGAAATATGTACGCCACTGCCATTTTCTCTTTCGGTAACACTGTTATGTAGGCATTTTATTGGCTGATGCAAAGTACATTTTCATAATTTTTTTATTTTGGCTTTGTTTAGGAGATAAATGCTATTTTATCAAACTCTGATATGGGCATAGCGATATGCAAATAAATGCTATTTATTTCTTTATTATTTTTTTTCTCGAGAGCGATTGCTCGTAGCGACTTCTACCAAGTATGCATTTTTCATGTAAAAATGATGAAGAAATAGTTTTTTTTTTACTTAAAAATATAATACAAGCACGTATAAAAAAGTTATGACTCCTCAAAAGAGTAAAAAGGCACGTAGGTGGCACCCTATACAAGTCAAATTCGAATTTCGCATTTCAAAACCCTAGATACCAACTTTCGTCCAAATATAGACATTATTTCAAAAATTATTTACAAAAAACAAAAATAAAAATAAATTTTTAACACCCTGTATCTCAAAAATTAAGGGCTTGTACAATGAAAAAAAAAATAATAATGAATAAAAATTAAAATAAATAGGGATTATAAATATGATTATATTGTTTAAGGAATCGAATATAAAATCTTTGTATTTTCATAGGATTCTAAAAACCAAACGAAGATCCTACGCAAGTAGTTAGCTATAGGCCGATAAGCTTATTGTCAAGCCTGGCAAAAATAATCGAAAAAGTAATTCTCAGACGCCTGCAAAATTTTGTTTTCGAGCGAAATGTTCTCCCTGACGAACAGTTTGGTTTTAGGGGAGAACATTGTACTGTGAGACAGACTACAAGATTGGCTACAAGGATTCTACAGGGTTTTAACAAAAGAGCACACACGGGAGCGGTTTTCTTTGACGTTTCGAAAGCTTTTGATAAGGTCTGGCACTGCGGTCTGATATTAAAGCTAATAAGATTGGGGGCCCCCAATTATCTAATTAAGGTCATAATTTCCTTTCTTGAGGACAGAAGTTTTGTAGTATCGTCAGAAGGCGCGATTTCAAATCCGAAACATATCAGGGCGGGAGTTCCGCAAGGATCCCCTCTCGCTCCGGTGCTGTATAATATTTATGTTCATGACATTCCGAGGGACAGATTTAATGAGCTGTTTTTGTTTGCTGACGATACTGCAATTACTTCTGTTTCAAAGACACCGAGGATATTGGTGTCTAGACTGCAAAGGCACATTATTTCACTAGAAAAATGGCTTTCGGACTGGAAGATTCGTCTGAATCCGGCCAAGACGAAGGCCATTTTCTTTTCGAAAAGCACGGTGAGAAGGCCCGAGACCCTGTTACGGGTAAACGGCATAAGAGTAAATTGGGTTAAAGAAGTCAAGTATCTGGGACTTGTTTTTGATAAAAGATTAAATTGGCGGAAAAATTCAGAGTTAAGGCTCAAGAAAGCTGGCAAGCAGCTTAGCGCCATTTATTGCCTCTTAAATAAAAATAGCAAAATAGGTTACAGGACAAAAGTCAATTTGTACAAATCTTTGGTCAGGCCGGTCCTGACTTATGGTGTGCCAACATGGTGCATGATAAGCAGGGCCGAACACAACAAGTTTCAGATACTTCAGAATAAAGCCTTAAAAATCATTGCGGATGCTCCTCGGTATGCTATCAATAGGGTTTTACATCGCGATTTTGAAATTCCTACCTTAAACGAATTTTATAACAAAATTATTGCTAATTACTTCAGACGTACTGACGTCGCGACTAACCCACTGATCATACAGACTCATGTACAATCTCCGCTAGGCTCCACCTATAAATACCCGAAGAATTGGCTTCCTCCAGTCGTAGTGGGGAGGCACTGAACTGGAGGGCTCGACATGAAGGAGAAATAAGAAATTCAGATTTTGACAAAAAAAAAAAAAAAAAAGCAACATGAACAAGCTTAAATGCGCTCTCGAATCACTCCCAACTAACTAAGGCTTTGCCCAACCCAAATTGTTAATACGAAGTTCGGCCGATTAAAGCCACCGAATAAAGAAAGGGAGTTAAAGGCTGATGCCTGACTCAAAGCCAAGGAGGATCCCAAGTAGGATTCTAAAAATAAATATCTTTTACCATAATCCTGGATTCAAAATTAAGAATAGGTACGCACTGTAAAATCTTATACAGGGTGTTTATGAATAACACGTTAGTCACGTATATATTTAAGGGAGTAATAGTGCTCGTCAAGATAGAAATAAAATACTCATAAACATGCGGTCATAAAGACTTCATTTTTGATATACAGGGTGTCAAAACTTAAATTTTTTGAAGAAAAGTTTTTTTCAAATATTTTCCGAGATAATTATTTTAAATTTGATACACTCATTAGATTTTAGAATCTCTACAATAAAATATTTTAATTGTCCAAGGCAGTGCATACAGAATCTTACATGTTTTGCGCTACCAACACTTTCACGCCCCTGAACTTTATTTTGAGATACCCTGTCTAAATATTTATATGATATTTTAACTCCCCGTTTTTTTCTCATTCTTTTCATTCCCTACATTTTTATCGTGTCTGTCATCGTTTTCTCGTTTTTTGACAAAATGAACATGTGTGCCAATTTTTATTCAATACTAATGTGTAGCTTTTCTATCTCAAAAAAACAGATTTTGTCAGATCAAAATTTCCCTAAAAATAGGAAAATTTACGCCGCCTTAATTCTGCCGTTACACGACAAATTAAAAAAATTATAGAAACTGCTGAAAATGACCTCCTAGCTCTTGCTAATATGCAGGAATAAACTCGACTGGCGAAGTATCTCGAATATCCCAGGAGTATTGCGAATTATTTCCTGTGAAGCTATAATTCTGTTCCTCAAATATTTCTCTGTCTGGTTAGGGGTCTGATACACCAACGATTTTAAATATCCCCAGAAAAAATAACTGGGACACCCTGTATAACCAATCGCTTCCAGCCAACTGAACACATTTAATTTTTTTTTATTTTATTGCAGATTGTCAGTCAGTGCAATGAAGCTGCAAGGAAAAAAGAACGGGAGACTGAATTGCAAAGGATATCCAAGCAATTGGAATTTCCTCAAAGTGTTCCCAAAATACCGATATTTTCACAAGAACGATGGCTAATAAGGTGCGGCCAAGTAACCCATATGCAAACAAGAAACGATGACGCCAAACTCACTTTTGGAAAAAGATTTAGTAAAACCAGTATATATCTCTTTCTATTCAACGATTTATTTCTGGTGACCAAAGAAAAAAGGTATTTTTAATTGTCTTTTATCTGAATTAATACCCTTATTTGTACTTAAATCGACAACGTCGCCGGTACCAACCTGTCGTAATTTTGACACCACCACAATGTTATTTCTCATAAGGTATAACTAACCAGTTAAATTACTTTTAGCGAGAAGAATTATGTGGTACAAAATTACTGCCTTAGAAATTTGGTGGAGTTGAGTTCTTCGGACACAGTTTTAACCATTCCGACAAAGGAAGTTCAAGGCAAAAATCTAATTTTCTTAACAGTATTAGAAAATCAGGAAGGAAAGACAATTGAATATGTAAGTTTTTTACAAAAAATCTATCTTAAATTATAATTGGGCCTCTTAGCACACCGATAAAAGCCTACAGTTAATTACACAGGTCTACGAAGAATTTAAAATAACCGACTAATACTGTTTCTTTTCCATAAAAACAACATAAACTTACAAAGGTAAACACGAATTTATTATTTATTTTATTTTTAAAATCTTCCAGGATAGCAATGTATACCTAAATGTATTGGAATAGTCATGTAATTTTATTGTTACTTTTTTTTGTATGCTTTGGTTATTAATCTATTTTATTATTTCGTATTTTTATAAAAGTAGGTGAGACAAAAATAATATACCTAAAATTACATGTAGGTATTCCTTATTTAAAAATACTCTAATTTTTTTGGTTCTGTAATTTCAATATTAGGAATAATAAAAATAATGATACAATGATAGATCATGAATCAACCTCAAAATCACTTAATCACTCGTTACATTTACTTTAATAATAATGGGTTGAATATTCAGTCTACCTAATACATGTTCTCTTTCATACCATTTTCTAACACTTCTTTTATTTTCATCTTGCCAAGATTGATCAACGGTGCCATTCTGAAAAATCCATGTTTCATCCAAGAAAACGAATTGGTACAAGGATGCTTCTTTTTCTTTAACATATCCTTTCAAAAATACCAATCGTTTGAAAGCTACATGGGAAAGTTCAATAAGCCCTCGCCTCGGTTCATCTTTTTCCATCCGAAGCCTATTCCCTTTAACCCTTTATAGGGCAGAACCCTGGGGCCCGCTTTTTAAACTTTTTTTTTAGATAGGCCTTTTTATTTAGGGTTTTATATTGTACTACCGAACAAAAAAAGTTAAAAAACACTATAGTTTTTTTGCAATAGGGTGGTATCTATGTGTACCAATGAACGTTCCTGAAAAAAAAAATGTGTGTTTAGTGGTACATTTACGTACCACTTAGAAAATAGAGTTTTCTAAGACAAAAACTGAAAACTTGCCATATTAGAAACATACACTTTTATATATGTAATATGCCTTTATTTTGAAAATAGTACAAATAACGCAGGTTTTTTTTTTTATAAACCACCACTAAACGTTTATCATTCTTTAGTAAAAAATGAAATAACGGTTTTAGTTGCCAAAATATGACACTCAACAAGACTTAAAACTTACTCTAAGTATTTATTGTAGGTTAAATCAAAAGAAACCTAACCAATTATAAAATGGAACTAAAAACAGCGGTAAAGTCTTTGTCAAAAACATAAAAATCAGGAGAAGATATTGGTTACCATCGAAAAAAAACAGTCTTTTCTAGTAATAAGTAGAAAAAAATCAAATGATTTGTCCAATATTCTTTGTTCAAGACGAACTGTGAAAAGACACAATCTGAAATGAACAAAAATTATTATTAAGAAACATGTAACACTGCGCTGAAAGGCCTATTAAAAAAATCTTTATAATAGATCTACAAAACATAAATATTAGGCGGTACATATATAGAGCATGAATGCATATTCATTGGTACAAATGTGTACCACCCAAATTATTTCCAAAAATTACGTTAGCCGAAGATAACAGAGAAACGTGCCTAGTATCAATAATAAGGCAAATGTATATCAAACCAAAGTATGCTATAATTAAAACCCAAATATCCTAATTTAAAAACTATTTAGAAAAAACTCGAGACACAATTCTAACCCAAAAATCCCTAATGTGCGTATTTTTATAAATTATGAACTACTATGAAGCAACTAAGCAAATAAATTGTAAAAATCCTGTATAAAATATATAAAGTATTATATACTTACTGTCGTTATATATATCTTCTCTGTATTCTTAGGAAAAAATTGTAAAAACTAGCCCCAACATCGAAAAAACCTGTCGTCTACGCGGTAGTAACTAATGGTATAAATATGTACCACTTTTTGGCCCGAAGGTCGACTTTTAACTGTCAGATGGCGCTGAGAGTAAATATGGTAAAAATAAGAACCAATGCGTGTTTGTAGACTAATTTATCATGCTTAGCGGTATCGAGCAGTGGGATGTCGTTTATAGAATCGCTGGAAACGTCGGTGGTACAGATATGTACCAGTACCCTATAAAGGGTTAAGAGGCTTCTTAGAGAGTTAAGACAACCATCAAACAGTTGTCTGTCTTTTAATTTCTTACTTAAAGTTGTCAAGGGTACATGATGTTCTAGAAAAGGTTACAGCTTAAGTATAACCAACCTAAATTTTATTTTATTTATTTAAATCGTACATTTATTTACAATTTGAACTTTTATATGTCATACAGTATTTTGTAAGCTAAGTCCGGTTTTTGAATGGTACCTAAGTAATATAATTACTTGTATGTACCAAAAATATTAAATACATTTTTCTGTATAAATTATAAATTTTATATTTATATGTATATATTTTCCCTTAATTTAGTTTTAAGAATGAATAAAGAACAATTATTTAAAAATATTCTCAAAAGTTCTAAAATTTTGTGATATGTAATTTCTACATTCTCTTTTAAATTTGTATATATTTATTATTTTTTTTACTTTAGCAGGAATCGTGTTATATAACTTGGGTCCTAAATAGGCAACATTCTTCATATTAATGTTATTAAAATTTATGGGAATAAGCACGTCTTTATTCATTCTTGCACGGGTGTGGTAACAGTGGTTAACAACATTATCATGGGATCTAGTTTTGTGAATAAATAATGTTACTGTCACCGTATATAGAGTTCTAACAATTTTAACATTACAAACATTAGCCGAAAAAAGTAATTGAGTCGGATATAAAGTCTGTGCGTTTTAAGAAGTCCGCTAAGCCATAAAACCTCTTGAGCATTATGTCGGTGGCTCTCAAACAATAAATTATATTGAAGGTAATTTTGGATGTTGATGAATTACATTTTCTAAATAAAATAAAAAATTAGTTTAGGTAAAGAAAAATAATAATTTTTTAGCTTTTGTAGTATTCATACAAATTAGTTTTACGAATTCTTTTTTATAAAGTTTTGGTTCTAAAAAGAACCGATTTTGTAGTCTTGCGACAGAACGTACCTACTTGTAGATAGGTACTATAGTCTTCCTCTGCATTTGAAATTTCACCCATGCTTTCAGACTCATCAGAATCAACATCATCGTCATCATCATCATCATTCGTAATAATTAACGGTCTTACTTCGTCTATAACCTGTTCTGCCTCATAAGATTCAAAAATAATTTTTTCTGTGTGTTCAATGCATTTCCGCCATTCTTCTTTGCCCGCTTGGCTAAGCGCCTCCTCCCATAACTTTATAACGCTAGGCTTACCGATATTTTTACAGGCATGTTTGTCATAATAGTTCTTGCTAATACCCCATACCAATTCAATTGCGTTGTAATGACAATGGTAGGGCGGCAATCTCAAAACTTGATGTCCATATTTGAGGGCTAATTCGTCAACAACATACTTTTTTTTAAATGACTGCTCTTTACACTTGCTTAAAAGTTCACTTTTTAAATATAAATTTTCATGGTTTATGTTTCTCTTTGACAACCACTCTTTTATTTCTTCCTTTTTCCAGCTGCTTATAGAGAATTTCTCTTCGAGTCTCGTATGGTAAGAGGCATTGTCTAAAACAATTAAGGAAGGTTTTTCTAAACTTTTTAAAAGTTTTTCCTCGAACCAATGCTCAAAAATTTCAGCATCCATATTGCCGTGATAATCATCAGTTTTTTTTGTTGATGAAAATATCAAACTGGCATTTAAAACAAAACCTTCTTCATTACCAGCATGTAATATAATGTACCTTTTTCCATTACTTGCACGGGTACTTGAATAACAATGCTTTGAGTCACCCTGCCAAGACGTTTTTGTTGAAGTTCCGTTTGCAAATACCCATGTTTCGTCAAGAAAAACAACTTGTCCTGACAATTCCGATTTTTTGTTGTTTAAATAATCCCTTAAAAATTGCCATCTTTTCGAAACAACATTGGACAGCTCGCAAAGCAGTTTTCTGTTGTTCGTTTTTTTATATTTGAAACCCATATGTTTTAAGATGATGGACAAACTGTTAGTTCCAATATCGCAAAGTTTTTTCTGCTTTATCTTTTCAAGAATAGCTTTGAGGGTAACATATTCCTTGGCTTTATACATATCATAAACAATATTCCTAATAGAGAGTTTTATCCCTTGGGATAAATCCAAGGTTTTTGAATGGAGTCGAACCCTTTTATATGGTCTGTCTAAATCCTCTTCACTCTTTTTTCGAAGTCTTCTTAAGGTCTTCTCTGAAATGCCGCAAGCATCAGACGTTCGTTTTTGCACTGCCAAAACAGAGTCTAACGGGCCCGAGTTATCTTTTTCTAAAGTAAAATAACGTTCCACTTGTCATACCAAACGGCGGTCACCTGGAGATAAATGCCTTCTAGGCGATGTGCCACCTTGCTGAACATTTTCCATAACTTTGCTTAATAACTGATTTTAATTCACACACAATGAGAAACAAACTAAAAGTGAAAAGCACAACTACTTATTTAAAATAAAGTAGAACATACCATCCCGCACTTCAGCAAATTTTAATTATTTCTTGGAAAATAGTAATTATTATGAAGATTTAATTATCATAATCCCAAAATAATGTCATTATCGGAAAAGTATATACCTGACAAAATCTTTAACATATTTAACCATCCCGCACTTGAGCAAATTTTAATTGGTTCTTGGAAAATAGCGATTATTATATAGATTTAACTATAATAATAGCAAAATAATTTAATTATCTATTTAATTATTATTTATGCTCAACGCGTAATTCTAAGATAATTTTGTTTTGAAACCCCTGATTTCGCACAGTAATAGAATACAGTAAACCAGTGGTATGTTCGGTGTGATCAAGTATAGCGAAGGTGCGAAGATATTGTAACTTAACCGACTTACTGTTTTAAAAGCGATAACATCCCTTGGTGATTTAATCCGATATCGGACTTCTTAAAACGCACAGACTTTAGTCGGTTTTTCTTATACATTACTTTTACAATATGCTTTTGGGTAATATTCAGTTTGTAAAGAGCAGTCTCATATAGACCACCCCAGACCAGAATTCCATAGCGAATTAAAGACTCAACAAGGCTCTTGTAAATCATAATCAGTGTTTTTTCAGTTAATATCTTTCTTAGAATATAGAATTTGTGAATCAAGACGCGAATTTTGTTAGAGAGGTATTCAATATGCGGGGACCATTTTAAGAATTTGTCTATTATTATTCCAAGGTATTTTATTTGTGGAACTTCGGTTATTTGTTGATCATTAACTAAGATATTTATGAAATCAGGTATATTTGCATTTGTTAAGGAATATGCCATGTAATTAGTTTTAGTTAAATTAAGCGATAATTTAAAACTCTCCAACCATGATTTAGTTGTATTTAGTCCATTTATCATTTTTTCTTTTACTTCTTGCCACGTGCTGCCGTTGAAAACCAGTAGGTACGGTATCATCTGCATAGGATATTACTGACCCATTTATGTTACGTGACAGTAAGTCGTTTATGTATGTTATGTTATAAACAAAATAGGGCCCAGAACCGTACCCTGGGGTACCCCAATCTTTCAAATCATCAAATATTATAGTTTTTGAATAATACAACTTACTTGTTTCGTACATTCCATAAATAGTGTCACGAATAAAACTTATATCCAAGCTTGACACATTTACGACTCACTTTGTATGAAACGTTTATAAAGGTGAGCTTTCCACGAAACGTCAAAACAGGCCCACAAACAAACTGGCGTTACCGCACCGTTGACAGTTCTTTTGCCAACTGTCGGCCAATAATATTCAAATTATATTAATTTTTATAAGCTTAAATAAGCAAAATATTTGCTATAAGTGGGTTCGGTATTAAAGAAGAATATGTTTTTAGTACATTCAATCTCGCATGAAATTTCTTGTCCAAATTTAATTTCCTAATTTAAGAAGTAGTCCATGGTCTGTGGTTATGTATTTTAAAGGGAAATGAAAGTCTGTCTTTACCACCAAAATTTTTTATATATTAACTACAATACACCCTAGATTTGGGTATCGAGGGCATATATATGGGAGGGATTCACCATATGAGTTAGATGTTCAATATAAGTTTGAAAATTGAGTCGGACTAGTTTCGACCTTAGAAAAGATCATCATCAGCAACTCTATATAATTGTAATATAAACAAGTTAAAACACAGTAGTGGATGGTTCAATGAATGTGTATGCCTGCCCATGGACTTGACTGGGAACGTCCCTTTGGCTACACAGATGGTTAAGAATATTAAAAGAATCCCTCCCATATATATGCCCTCGATACCCAAATCTAGGGTGTATTGTAGTTAATATATAAAAAATTTTGGTGGTAAAGACAGACTTTCATTTCCCTTTAATTTCCTAATGTTTACGGATTTACAATTATCAGCTGATTGATGACGTGCATCGGAAATTGTTTTGCAAGAACTATAGTATCTTTCAATGCAGGTCAAGATTTCTGAGCTTTAGACGTATAAAATCTAATAATCTCGCTTACTTTCTTTATAACATTATTTTTACTGGGAAGCACAGTTCGATTTTTCCTTATGCATGCACCTATGTTAAATATGGGCCATTCCATCTCAAATCGTCCAGGCAATTAGAGTTAGGTATTTTTTTTCGCGCCAAAATTTTTTACAGCATCTCTTATCATAATTAATGAGACACGTATTTTTTTATTTAGCTTAAATGTCATATGGTTCGTCGTGATGAATTTTTGAAAAATTGATTGAAAACACGGTTTTGCTCTATGAGCACATGTAAAGTTTTTCTAAAAACGTGATAACTTTGCAAAAATTTTGACTGATTCATATGTTTGTTGGCGTGCTTGTAGTTAAAGGGTTTCTCTAACAAAAAAAAAATTTAAACACGAAAAATTTTCAAAATTTTTTTTGTAATCGTAATTTTAACAAAAAAATCAAAAAAAGTTTTAATTTTCTTCATAATTTTTTTATAATTACTACTATACAGGGTGACGCGGATCTAAATGAACATACTTCAACACAAGACAAAGAATACCTTGGGGGTTCTTAATCACCCATCTTTGATAGTTCAATTGTCGATAGTTAATAAGATACAGGGTCTTTTATGAACTTCAGCAATTTTTTGTTCTTGTCATATTTTTTAATGCACTCCGTATAAAATTTTCATATTGGGTCAACATCTGTAACCTATCTGTCGCTTAAAATTGCAGTATCAGAAAATTTTAAATTCCAGGCCCGTATTAGAAAAAGTTGACATTTTCAATTTTTACATTTTTAACACCCTGTAGATCAATTTTTTCAAAATATTATTTTTTTATTGGAAAGAGCATAAAGAATTGACCCTAACGGCATAATTTTCAAAGTTCCCGCACCCATCACTTGATTAGAATAAATGGTTGTTTTGTAAAAAATTTCAAAATGGTGCATATTTGGAAATTAGAAATTAAGAAAATAACAATAAAAAAGCAAAAACTGCTTCCGAAGTAAAAAAATAAATGTACTAAACGTTTAATAGTTTTAACGAGACTAAATTTTAGGGAACAACACAACAACAAATAACAAAGTAATAATAATAATAACAAAACTGCAAGTTAAAATCGACTGCTTAAAATCTAATACATAGAAAAAGTTTTAGCAAGAATTAATTTTAAGAGCACTTTAGCAGAACACTGTTATTTAAGAAGCTGTTCAAAATGCCCTCCATTGGCTTGTTCACATCTTCGTCTTCTGATGTTTAAATTTGACACTGCTTTTCTAATTGCGTCTGGGTTATTTTTTATTTCCTGAAAAGCATTAATAATTCGTTGCAAAAGCTGCTCCCGCGTGTTGATTTCTTCTGAATAAACCAAATTTTTCATATTCCCCCAGAAAAAAAAATCCAAAGGATTAAAGTCCGACGACCTGGCTGGCCATAAATGGAGGGCCCCACGGCCTATCCATCTGTTAGGTAACGTAATATTTAAAAATTCAGATACAACCCTTGCAAAATGTGGTGGGGCCCCATCATGTTGAAAAAAGAGCCCTCTCACGTTAGCATTTTCATTCTGCATAAGTCCTGGCAAAATGTTTTGTAAAAAATTTAAATATTGATTTCCATCTAATCTTTCAGCAAAAAAGTGCGGCCCAATTAATTTATTATTTATTATACCTGCCCAAACGTTTATGGAAAATTTGTGCTGCGAATGCGATTGTCTGATGGCATGTGGATTTTCTAACGACCATACATGGGAATTCCTTGAATTATTTACACCATCTCTGGTAAATTGTGCTTCATCGGTCCAGAGGATTCGATAAAGACTCCTTTGGTGTCTACTGAGCCACTGGCAAAAGAGTAACCGGTTTGCATAATCGCCAGGTTCCAATCTTTGAACTTCTTGAACATGAAACGGATGCAAGCCTTCCTTTTGCAGTGTTACATTAACTCTTTTTTGCGGGATTCCTAGACGTGTCGCAATTTTTCGAGTAGATGTTTTGGGATTATCTTCAACAAGATATAAGATATCTTCTTCCTCCTGAACTGGATGTCGTATTGGTTGATCAATATTATTGTCGGTGGGAAAATGTCCATGTTCTCCAGCAAATAAAAATACATTTGCAAATGTTTTGTGATATGGACATCTTCTACCCGGAAATCGCCTACGATATTCCCGAACAGCAGCTCTTCCATTACCGTTACAAAAACCGTATACAAAAATAATGTCGGCATATTCGGCATTTGAAAATTGGTAAGGCATCTTCAACAGAAAATTGCAATAATTGTTAACCGAATACTAACAAAGGTCAGACAACTGTCACATATCTGATAGTGACTTGAATTGTTGCTATGGAACAGTAACTCGATAGTCTTTGGTTTGTTTTTAAATGAGGCAAAGCCTACTTTACACAGTTTGAAATTTCGGACTGTAATTTACGATTTTTTGTCGATGTCTAAAAAGCAATCATTATCTTACAGTTTTGTTATTATTATTATTACTTTGTTATTTGTTGTTGTGTTGTTCCCTAAAATTTAGTCTCGTTAAAACTACTAAACGTTTAGTACATTTATTTTTTTACTTCGGAAGCAGTTTTTGCTTTTTTATTGTTATTTTCTTAATTTCTAATTTCCAAATATGCACCATTTTGAAATTTTTTACAAAACAACCATTTATTCTAATCAAGTGATGGGTGCGGGAACTTTGAAAATTATGCCGTTAGGGTCAATTCTTTATGCTCTTTCCAATAAAAAAATAATATTTTGAAAAAATTGATCTACAGGGTGTTAAAAATGTAAAAATTGAAAATGTCAACTTTTTTTAATACGGGCCTGGAATTTAAAATTTTCTGATACTGCAATTTTAAGCGACAGATAGGTTACAGATGTTGACCCAATATGAAAATTTTATACGGAGTGCATTAAAAAATATGACAAGAACAAAAAATTGCTGAAGTTCATAAAAGACCCTGTATCTTATTAACTATCGAGAATTGAACTATCAAAGATGGGTGATTAAGAACCCCCAAGGTATTCTTTGTCTTGTGTTGAAGTATGTTCATTTAGATCCGCGTCACCCTGTATATAAACAACATTTAGTAGCAGCCTCTATTAGCGAAAGTTCGTTGTTTGGGAATTATGATTTTTTGAAGTTTAAGAGCGATTTTTTCAGTTATTTATTGCATTATCGTTATTTTATGTGTTTTTTCCTAGACTACAGAGTTTAGGAAGGTGTGAGCATGATTAAATAAATTGTGAATAGTAAAAAATGCGTCCCATTTAGAAAAAAAAACGAAATGAATGAGTAAAACGATTGTGATAAGTTGAAATATTGCCAATCTACATTGTTATTCTATAATTCTATATTGTACTTCATACGTACATTTCCCTTTACAAATTTTTGTGTACATTTCATTTAATCAAACTCCATTCGTGCTGACATGTTCGTGCGATGTACATTTTAGTGTCGCTCTCGGATTTTTCGAACCTCCAGGCATGCATCGATCGTATTCCTTTAACTGCTGCAACATTCTTCCCCTGGGTCTTCTTGATCTTCCGAAACTTCTGTACGTCACCAGCTTCAAGAAGCTGAATGGTGACATTTGGAGTGTGATTTTGAACAATGGCTACGAATGTTTCCGCATTTTGAATGCTGTTTATCAGTGTCGCCGAAACATTATGTTTTGTAGCTATGTGCTTGACAAGTCCACCAATGCCGTCGCAGGCCCCTTTTTCATGTCCAGTAGCGGAAAACACCCATTTTTTCTCATGTGGCGCATTTCTTATTTCGTGGAATTGGAACCTGTTTTTAAAGTGACTTGCTGCGCCATCAGAAATGATCACTTCGCATGTAATTCCGACATCTGGATATTTGACCTTGATATATCGTAATATATATAATATAATAATATTCTTTGATATAATTCATAGCGAACAATGCGTGAGCAGTGTCGTGTTCTGTGTCATTGCTCACAAGTGCATAGCTTAATGTCATTGAATTAAAGTAGCATACGGCAGTGAATATAGAAACTTGGTCATTTTTCCAATGATGGCCCTGAATGTTATCTTGTAAGATGGCAGACCAGTTTTCAGCGAAATTAACGTGAAGTAACAACCGGGATGGAACAAGTTTTGCCGCTTCTTTTTCTTAGATTTGCATTATTTCACCTTATCACATTGTTATAATCATTCATTTCGGGTTTTTTTTCTAAATGTGACGCATTTTTTACTATTCACAATTAATTTAATCATGCTCACACCTTTCGAAACTCTGTAGTCCAGGAAAAAACACATAAAATGATAATGCAATAAATAACTGAAAAAATCGCTCTTAAACTTCAAAAAATCATAATTCCCAAACAACGAATTTTCGCTAATAGAGGCTGCTACTAAATGTTATTATATATAGTAGTAATTATAAAAAAATTATGAAGAAAATTAAAACTCATGCAATGTCAAAATTTTCCATTCGAAAATTTTTTGATTTTTTTGTTAAAATTACGATTACAAAAAAATTTTTGAAAATTTTTCGTGTTTAAATTTTTTTTTTGTTAGAGAAACCCTTTAACTACAAGCACGCCAACAAACATATTATGAATCGGTCAAATTTTTGCAAAGTTATCGCGTTTTTAGAAAAACTTTACATGTGCTCATAGAGCAAAACCGTGTTTTCAATCAATTTTTCGAAAATTCATCACGACGAACCATATGACATTTAAGCTAAATAAAAAAATACGTGTCTCATTAATTATGATAATAGATGCTGTAAAAAATTTTGGCGCGAAAAAAAATACCTAACCCTAATTGCCTGGACGATTTGAGATGGAATGACCCATATATATATAAGTTTTATAACCGCAATTTTGCTTAAACAGTAAATTATATTAGTGATCGACCGATATGACTTTTTTAGCCGATACCGATAATCGGCCGATACCGATAATGTCTTGGCCGATAACGATATATATCGGCATATCGGCCTTTTTTAATTGATAACATTATTAATGTCTAAAATCTGAATATTCTGTTATATAATTTATAATTCTTTAACGTTCAATTTAAAATCACAAAAATAAAAACCAAAATTGCACTTTGGCAACACAGCAATAGGCGGTAATTTATGTGGCTCAGCGCCAAGTCATTGGTGAATCCCCTTAATTTGAATTTCTCTGTGAATCCCGTGCGTTTATTGCCGTGCATTCAGCATTCAGTATTGCATTCTTAAAGCAGATCGTTTTAAGTTCGATTATTTCTTGGCGTAATTTAGTTAATCTTCAACAAAGACATAATATTAATAGTTAATAATAATCCTATTTGAGTTTGGTGGAGTGCAAAGTAGCGAAATGGATGGAAAAAGTATTTATTTGAAATATTACTTTAAATTTAAATATAAAAAAAATGTTTTAAGCTGCTATGGTTGTTTTTATACATCGGCCGATATAGCCGATATATATTTACATCTATCGGCCGATACCGATAATCGGCTCTCGGCCGATATAGCCGATATATCGATATCGGTATCGGTATCGGTCGATCACTATAAATTATCAGTAAAATTTTTAAGCTATCTTTAAACAAAAAATATTTTTCATACCACACGATACGACAAAAACCAATCAAATTACAGGTTTTCACAATTTGTCTGATGTTCATTGGTGTGTGATGAACCAATCCCTAAAAATATGTTTGTTGATTACTCAATAAACAAATGCTAAGCATTCGCTTTTTTAAGTTTTTTATAATTACTTATACATTTTTAGATGTTATCGTGTAATTCAGAAAGCGATAAAGAACGATGGATTGAAGCGCTTTCGACACCGAAGTCTGAAGATCCCGAGGAAACTTTGTATGAATGTTGGGACTGTCCACAAGTTTCTGCCATCCATAATTATGGTGCTGGTCAACCTGATGAGCTTGCTCTTACAAAAGGCGATGTTATTAATGTACTGCGAAAAATGGCTGATGGTAAGTCAAAAATACCTACCCAAACAACACACAGATATTAAGGACATCTTGCCAGTGCCAAAAAAAGAGACAGCCACAATTTTGAACACATGTCACAAATTGTGACATCCGTCAATGTTCATTTGGGAAATGCCATGCGAGCAAAAATTGTTTTCATCCAAGAGGGCTTGGACTGAAAAACGTAGGGATGCAAAGCACACTTTGATGATAATAATTTTTGCTTGCACGGTTCTTTAGGGGCTGTTAAAATTTTCGTTTTCCAACTAAAAACGCAATGTAAATAGAAGCAAATTCTAAGAAAAATCTAAAAGTAACAGGAACAAAGGATCTTTCTTTAGTTTTAATTTGTTTTTTTTTAGTGAAAATGCTAATGTGCGGGCATGTTAAAATTTTACATCACGATATATTTGCTACACAGTAATTCTTAAGAAAACTAAAAGTAGAGAAAGTTCAAGTAACAAGTAACCATTTAAGTTTTCAAACATTTTTACTATTTGAAATATCAACTGATTTCTTGAATTTTATCGGAGGCGTGTTTTCCTATATAAACACAGTCATAATATCCAAAGTAATATTACTACGCTAATGGCTTGATGGGGTGGGGGGGCCACTCACGGTCTAACGCCGCCGTACGATTTCGTTGGATGCGATTGCGATGAGGACACACACATTGCGATCTTGCAGAATCAGTTTTGCTGTCAAATTGAAAGGTACACAACCATGTCATTCAGAATATTCCATACAGAAATTAATGTTACTCTCGCTGCAATTGAGATGATAGTGATGACATGTTGCGTTTTGCACAATCTTTTACGAAAAAAATGTCCACAAGTATACAGTGTGTCCAAGATAAGAATGGAATCTTGGAAACGGTAGGAATTACAATGTTGGTTAAATTAGGAAAAAGTTGCACAATTTAAATACCTTTTACATGGTGTTTGCAAAATTAAACTATCTTTAACCAATTTCGATATTTTTAAAAAAAGTTATTTTTTGCTGTATTATTTTTTTTTTATTTGTTGCATTATTTTAATAGATATAAAAAAATGAAAAATACTTTTTCATTGCCACTTTTTAAGCTGAACAAGATAGCTTTACAGATTTTCAGTACGACGTTTCGTTTTCGAAAAAACATCCTCAACTTTCTTTTTTTAAATACGGTCCTGTGTTTTTTTTTAATCGAAGGCTATTTTGAACTCTAAAATAACTGATGTACCACTTGCATTGGTTTAAACATATTTTCAGCTTTTTAGCTATCGTTTAAAAATATTCAAGAAAAATCTCCATAGTTCGGCACTGAATGCTCGAAAAACATTTATTAACATAATACCAAATTAGAACTTAATTACAAACAGTGTTCAAACAAATGGCCATTATTTTCTAAGCATATGTAACATCGTCTAACTGTCAAATTCAAAACATTGTTAAGTAATACATCTGGGGTAATCGTTTGAAATGCTTCTAAAACCAGTTGACGCAATTCTTCCTCCGTTTGAAAATTACGTTGGTGCACATAGTTTTTGATGTACCCCCCAGAGATAAAAGTCCAAAGGAGTTAGATCAGGCGATCGTGCAGGCCGAGAAACAGCTGAACGCGTACCTATCCATCTGTCAGGAAATCTATCTGTTAAATATTCTTGGACAATTCTCGAATTATGAGCTGGGCCCCATCTTGTTCAAACCAAAAGTTATTGATTTCTGCTAGTGGCAAGTTGTTATCGAACCTTTCTTCCAAATTATGCTGCAGTAAATTTCGATACCGCTCCGAATTTAGTGTTCCGTGGTAAAAAATTGGCCCAATTATCTTTGTTCCCAAAATTTCTACCCACATGTTGAAACCAAAACGATGTTGGTGTCTAGCCATTTTGTACAACCGTGGATTTTCTGTGGACCAATAATGCGTATTTCTTCTGTTACAGATTCCGTTGTTGGTTATCATACTTTCTTCAGAAAATAAAATTTTATGGACGAAACTTTCGTCGTTTTGACATTGCCTAGTGTACCATTCGCAAAATACCCTTCGCCTTATGTCGTCTCCCGGTTTTAGTCCTTGGTAGATTCGAAATTTGTATAGGGTGATATTTTTTGTTTTTACGCAAAATAAAATGTGCCGTAGATTTTGGCGTTCCACTTACTTTCTCAATGTTTCTAACTGATGTTGTAGGGTCTTCCGTTACAGCTAATGCCACATTATTTTGAATTTCCTCATTACATGGTTTGTTTCTAGTAACAACTGCTTTATTAAATGACCCATATTGCAACAAATTGGCAACAATTCTTCCAAACATCTTTTTATTTGGTTGTAATTTCTCTGGGTAATTATTTAAATACATTTGCTCAGCTTTTCGAGTATTTCTATAGCATAAAATGTAACACTCATTCAAACTTTTTCTCAAAAGCGAAATGTACAACCATTTTTAAACGAAGTGAAAGACCTCGTACCTAATTAAATTTTGTATTTATGACAGAAGTAAGTTATCAAGAAAGACGAACGTTTGTTTCAAAGCCCACTATGTTTATTGTGCGGTCTTATGATAAAATGATAAATACTCAAAATACCACAACTTTGGTTTATAAAACTGCTTAGATCCTATATTAGATTTACTTGAGTTTATTACTAATTTGAATTCCCTTTTATACAAGGTATTATTAATTTTCCTTTTTACAAAATCTTCGTTTACGTCCTTGTTCACCTCTTGAAATTTAGCGACTAAAATATCCATAGCTCTTTTCCTCGCCGTTTTGTCATGATATATAGTGGTGACTTTACTTTCCAAAGACATTTTTGTTTGCTATACAATTCAAAGAAATCTCTTAAAAATACCTCACTATTGGCCACTTTTAAATGCACATAAAAAATTCAGGTTAGGATGTTGAGACGTTTCTTATTTTGCAATACACGATCAAATAAACAATTCAACCAACACTGTTGTACTGCTGCAGACTGACATGTCTGTCTGTCGTCAAATCGCCGGGTGAAAATACACGATCAAATTACATTCGATTTTGTCGCATCCAACGAAATCGTACTGCAGCGTTGGATTGTGAGTGGTCGGCTTTAAGTTCCACAATGTAGCAGCGCAAAAGTAGCGCCGGAGGCGAAATTTTTTGGAGATCACGCCTGTTGAATGCATTCATAATCTAAAACCATTTTGCAAATTTATATTTTATTCACTTCATAATAATATAAAGTTTTGAGAAATATCCTAATAATTAAGTTGTATCTAGAAAACCTTAATTAGACAGTTTATTAATTTTGATAACAAATCAAGTAATGTACCTATCTATTGTTATTATAAACTGGCATTAAAAATAAATGTGGGTTAATACGTCTCTGTGAAAGCGAAAGCCGAGTTTATGGGGGGTTTTATTGCAGTCATTAAGCCAAACGAAATATGTTAGGAAGTACTTCACCTTTAGGGATGTCATTCTCAAGCTGATATCGACAGGTGCCGAAATACCTACGTCGATATGACGTCAGCTTGCTTCTGGGGCCGTCGCTCAAAGCATCTGGTAAATTCTTAATACTTGTGTTTGTTAAACATATATTTTTTGTTATGACATATAAATATGTATACATGTGAGAACTTTGTTCTCAAGCCACTTGCTGAGACCTTATACAATAAGGATTAACCAAATTATGCTAAAACAGCTATTCTCTGGGCTACATGCCCCAACGAGCGCTGAATTAAATAGCACAATTTGGCGTATTTTGACTAACACTGTTAGTACTAAAATACAGACTCAGATTGCACAGGTAGCAGCAGCGTAGCAACCTATCATTGGAAATAAAGATTCATTCTTTTCTTTCCCGGTAGTTTCTGCAATCTGAGTCTGTATTTTAGTACTAACAGTGTTAGTCAAAATACGCCAAATTGTGCTATTTAATTCAGCGCTCGTTGGGGCATGTAGCCCAGAGAATAGCTGCTTTAGCATAATTTTGTTAATCCTTATTGTATAGGGTCTCAGCAAGTGGCTTTGAGAACAAAGTTCTCACATGTATACATATTTATATGTCATATTATGATTACCACTTGCCAAGTAGTATTCTCTTACTATTTATTTTTGTTAGGTTGGTACCATGGAGAAAAAATTCGAGATGGTCAAACAGGATGGTTTCCTGCCAACCACACAGTAGAAATAGCAAATTTCCACGTCAGAGCAAGAAACTTGAAACAACGATATAGATTATTAGCATTTTCGGAAAATTACCTAAAGTCCAAATAGTTATTAACTTAGGGATTTTTGTGGCATTTAAAATGTTTAAATTGTATAAAAATAATAGTGATAATGTATATTTTATTAAATTTTTATTTTTAAATATTTGTAACATGATTGTATATAAAAGATTTTATCTATACAAAATAAATCATATGTTTGTTTTTAATAAACGTATAAAAATAGTTTTTATCACCATTTAAAATATAAATAATAAATCGCTTATTTCTAGTAGGAAAAAAAAATAACAAATGTTATACATAATCAATCTTAATTCCCAACTAAAGTCGGCACCCTTGATCTTTGCTGGTGCGTCATCATGAATCAACGATCAAGAGACAACGTGATTTACAACTTCCTATCATTATTCATTACAGCCTTAAGAAAGTGAATAAAAATATAATAGAGCGCGTCTTCGGGGTTTCGCAGTCCGTCTCGAATTCAAAATAACGTGTTAGACACGGACAAAAGTTTACAGCAGAGTTATCAATTGATTTCAGAGTCATCGTTTTGATCTGATGGTTTTAACTGTTATGTCACTCACAATAATATTGGGTTTTGAGTATAACAAATATCACAGTGTAAACAAAAATATAGTATTTCAACCAATGAAGACAGAAAAGTAACTATGAAACAATTATTTTTCTGTTTTTTGTTCGTATTGATTTATAGTTTTTATTTGATTTTATTAATTAGGCAATCCAAACCACGCGGTAGAAATGTCAACACAATTGACGTTGGTTGGCACACATGGCGACTGGCTCCATAACATAAGCATTGATTTTTGTGACGTTTAAGTGTTTGGATCGTGTTTTTAAGTGTTTTGTTTGATTTTTCTTTTAAATAAAGTGAATTTTTGTATGATGGACAGTGAATATATTCAAAAATTATCAGCGGAGAATCCAGATGTTGGAGAAAGGTAGGTTTAAATGCAATCTATTTTCTTGTTTACCTGTGTAACCATTGTTTTCTTTTTAGGTATCGACTGAAATTAAAGTTAATAAGCTGCTTGGACCCGTTTGTTATTAATTCTTAGGACCTTGACTACAGTATTAATGGCGTTCCACCTATTTCAAACATGGATATTATTTCATATTTGGTGTTTCCCATAGTTTTTATTCCAAGGAACAAATGAAGGCATTTAAAAGTTTGCAGGCATATAAATATTTTGAGTCTGGGTTTGTTTTACAAACTGGAACTAAAATAGTTGATGGTGTTTACATTCTAATTGAAAAAGTAAGATTTTTGTTCATTTATTACTAATTTTGTGATTTTTTTTCAGCATCATGTTCTTATAATGTTGTGAAATGAGTTACAATTTTACTACATATTAGCTTTTCAATTTTAGGTCAAACATTCTCAGAGAACCACTTTGAAACCTTTAGATGCCTGGGTAATTGTTGCCAAAGATGGAAGCGTGTGCACTGCACACCGTACTTGCATGGCAGGGAACAGTGAGGTCTGCAGTCGTGCAGGCACATTACTTTTTGCTGCGGAGTATGCTTACTCCAGGAAACAAGCATTGTCTTGCAGAGACATTCAGGCATCGTGGCCAATGCCAAGTATGTGTATATGATGATGGGAGACCAATGATAAAATGTGATGGAGATGAATGTGAAACGCAGTGGTTTCATAGTCAGTGTGTGGGACTCGATGATGTTCCCAATCTCATATGGTTTTGCGAGGAATGTAAAAAATATTAAAATCTATTTTTCCTTGTAAATGTTATAGTTTATTTAACAAATATTATCTTTAAAACTACCATAACAAAGTCACTATTTTAACTTTTTGCTAGGTAGGTACTTCTACTGATACATCAAGTATGTATATCCAATCTGTAATAAGCTAAGTCTTAATAGCAGTTCCCAATTTCTTATGGTTTTGTGAAGAATAATATTTGTAAGTTGAGAACGTAATGATGAAATCTTTTTTACCTTTGACTGTATTTTTATACCTATTTTCAATAAATACCTATCAAATGAAAAAATGTACTGTTTTAATAAAATATGATTACCTACAGGAATTTAAAGAAAAAGAAACAGACTAATCAATTTTCATTTTCACAGTTTTGTTCATAGGTATAGTAAATATCTTCTGAAGGTGAGAAAATATTTAAGTCAATAATTGTTTAATAATTTTATTTCAAATTATATCTCACCCTATACATTAGTCTTACTAGTAGTTATAGTAATAATATAACTAACATCCAATTCGCTTCTTTTTATAATGATATAAAATCATATTTGTTAAAGTTAATTAAAACTAAAACATAATAATATGGTTTGAGAAGAATAAATCCTATACTACAATTAAATAAGTAAATAAAATAGTTCTTCCATCGTTATGTCAGTCTGAATTGCAATTCCTCCATCTTCTGCTTCAGAGGCAGTGTCATTGTTGTTACCTTGATCCAAATCCATATTCTCCACCTGTAAATGTTATAATTCATTTAACAAGGAAAATCTATACCTATTACAAACAAAACAAAGGCGTTTTGAAAGTTAAACCTCTAAATTCAGACATAATCGACAATAAAATGTAAAATCCTCTTACTTTAGATTGTCCCGAGGATTGTCCCATCTTTTATCCAGACGTTCGTGTCTCTCCAAATCTTTAGGTCTCCTTACTACAGTTTCTGCAACATGCCCCATATTTTGAGAAGGAACCCAATCTGGATGTTCTTGGTTTTCCAATAAGGCAGGCTCACCTATTAATCGTAAATGTATTAGAAAGTAACACTAAAATTTCCTATGTCATAACCCTGAAGAAAGTTACTTTTCCATAAAGTTTTAGAAACTTACCAGCTATAAAATGTTTGCTGCAGACTCTCATATTTTAGCTTTGATTCCCTTAAATCGGCACGGTTTATAGCAGCTATCCACAAGGCCCTACGTTTTCTGGACAACTCATTTGTATGTGGCTTATTTGGTAGATTCAGTATGCTAGGAATTCTATAAAACGACACATTGTCGCGATCGCGTCGACTTCCGCAGTTAACAACAATACAAGTAACAGGCATGATATTAATAAAGCTCTCTAAAAACACTCACGAAACAACAAACACCAAAATTAACTAAAAAATAGCAAAAATACGGATATAAATACTCCTTTCCACGCAAGCTTAAATGGTTGTTTACATACATGTGTGCCAACCACTGTCATTCGAAATTGGATTTGACAGGTCGTTGGAAAGGCGTTTTAAAGGTTATGTTATTTTAGGCACTGTCTAGGTACACCCAGGTGGGAAGTATATCTGCTAAAGTGATGAAAAAGATCTTCTAGTACCTCAAACTAAGTTTATCAATGTTCTGATAAAAGACAACTACGAGATAATTTCCAAAGATACCAAAGAATGGAACATTTGTTGTCAGGAAATATATGTAGTTGTTGTCGCTAACAGGACATTGATAAAATAGGCAGTCATAAAACTGCTAAACTACGGCTGACCAAACAGTGCCTAATATAAATCATTTGACTTTGACAGATTCCTCGCTGCTGTATTTTCAAGTATAAGATTGGTCGTATAGTTCTAATGTCTTTGGATTGGTCTGTACCAGGGTTGCCAGACGTCCCGATTTAGGCGGAACTGTCCCGTTTTTAATCGATGTGTCCCGATTTGTCCCGCCTTCCGATTTGCATGTCAAAAATCCCGATTTTTGAATAATTTTAAAAAGTGCAGATTTTACTTCAACACTCATTTATAAAAATTGGGCGAGCGGCGGCTGTAGGTATAGCGAATTGCTAAACACTTAATTTTTTTATTAATAAAATAAATAGGTACTTCGATAATTAAAAATATTGCAACACAATGGATTCAGATTCCTCAGTATCCTCTGATGAAATCGATTAGCTTAGGTGTAAATTGTGATGTGTTCGAAGATGAAGTTTTTGATGTCGATTCAGGTAAAGTCTCGGGTAAAGTTCATGGACAAAAAGGAGACCTTTGGGTCGTCGGGCACGCGGAATCCATGGACTTTGATAAGGGTGATATTGATGATAACATTAGGAGACATAAGGATCGTACGCTGCAAAACACAGCTGTTCTACTTTACAGAAAAATGAAAGGAAAAGGGAAGTAGGTAATGGCGTTACATTAAAATGAAAATACTGTAAAGTTTTATCGAATTTGCTCTATAGCAATAAAGTATAGCTGCAGCTGCTAGTTTGAAATCTAAATAGTGGTATTTTTAAGGTAAATTATAATAAGTCCTGGGAGGATAAATATAGCTGGCTGACATCGTGTTACTTAGAAAACATGGCAAAATGCAGGGCCTGCGAAAATAAATTTTCAGTGGGTCATGGCGGCGAAAATGATATTTAAAAACACATGAAAAGTGAAAAACACAAAAGGAACATTCAAAAGTTAGCGAACACAAATACACTTAAAAAAATGTTTAATCAGCAATGAAGCAAAAAAAATGCAAATCGCTGAGTGTAGTTTTATTTACCATTCCGTTCAGCACCCTCACAGATACCTGTCAGAGGACTGTACGTCAAAGCTTTTTTCGAAATTTTTTTCTGATTCAAAATTCGCTGAGAAGTTTACCTGTGGTAGAACAAAAGCCACAAATATTGTTACAAATATTTTGGGACCCTATAGCAAAAAAAAATATTTTATTTCTGACCGGTATATTATTAGTTTATAACGTCTTAGTTACGCGGGAATCATAAGGGTCATAACTCCCTTGGGATATTAAGAAAAATTTGACATAAAATCAAACGATTGACATCTAATATCAATTTGATTGTCATCTATTGAAACATTTATTCCACTTTACAAATGAACAAAATGTTACTAAAATCGGTCAGAAATAAAATTATCTATGTATCACTGGAATTATAAGGGTCTCAATTACCTCGGGCAATTGCTGTCCCTCGGGCCAAAGGCCCTCGGGACGTAAACTTTGCCCTCGGTAATTAAGACCATTATAATTCCCTAGCTAGATACATAATAGTATATTAAAGTACATGTTTTATAAAGCATCATCTTATAGCACGCGTCCATGTTAAAAAACGAGCCGCTTGCGGCGAGTTTTTTAACGGGACAAGTGCTCTAACTGCTTTATAAAACACGTACTTTATACTATTTTTTCTATTTTGTATTTTTTTCAATAAGAAAATACATATTTAAAAAGAAAATCAACCCTTCAAATTTTGTAAATTTGTGTGTCTAAATTCTATGTTGGTAATACTCTAAATTTCTTTTTATCATAGTAGCCTTGACAATAAATAATATTTTCTTTGTGTCATTGTCACGAAATTTGTGATTTAATATTTCATAGAGTTGTTCATAATTATAATTAAAAAAATATGGAGCATGATAATCTAAGTTTAACTCCCCCTGAGTTAAGGGATATTGCTAATAAAACGATAAATCAACTTTTACCAGAGAAATCCCGAAAACTTTCTTTTCTCATGGATAACAATAACAGGAAACGTCAGACGTCAACAGAATAAAACATTTAAATATAACCAATGCCAACTTTTAAAAAATAAAATTCGGAGTTCGAAATGGATATATTTCGAACTCGCTAGCGCGTTCGAAATATCTATTTTTCGAGACAAAATTAGAAAAATAACTATTAGAAGACCTTTCTAAACACTATCCATTTTCGCTGTCTACTAATGCTTCAAATAAGGGCAACATAAAAACTTTTCCTTTGGTGCTTAGATATTTTGATAAAAAGGAGGGTACAAAAACTAAATTATTACAATTCTACTCATCTGATTCTGAAAAGTCTTATGATATTGCTCAGTGTTTAGTAAAAAGCCTAGAAGAAGTTAATTTGTCAGTAGAAGATGTTAAAGCTGGATTTATAAACTCGAAGCCGGCGTCGGCGCTCGCGCTGGCGTGGGCGCTGAAAGTTAAACAAGTGAATCGTAATGGAGTGATTAATAAACTTCGCCGGCGCCGGCGCTGGCGCTGGCTGGCGTTCCACATAAACCATCTTTATATTGCCAGCGCCGGCGTTCGTAGGAAATCCGTAGCGCCGCGTCATAACCAATGGGATTTTAGCATTTCTATCAAGTCATGTTTGGCATCTGCTAATCTGTCAATGGCCAATCGTCATTTTAATTTTACTACCGCTAAGACACCAAGTAACTTCTTCTTCCTTGCTAAATCCATTTATTTAACTCTTTCTTTTTATTGTAATAACTGGCTAGAGAAAATATCACCTGAACTAAAATGTCAGAAGTGTCAGATTATGTTTTTGTTTGTCAACACTGCAAACGCGAACGCCAAGTTTATAAATGCCCACTATGCTTGTCTACGACAAACGCTGGCGCCGACGCCAGCGCCGGCGAGAGTTTATAAATCCAGCTTTAAGCTTACTGTGGAGACAACGCCTCTGTAAATTTTGGTAAGAAACAAAGTGTGTTTGTCGAATTGTAAAAACTGAATGAGAACATGATTCCCGTGGGATGTGTCTGCCATATACTTCATAACGCAGGCAAGAATGGCCAAAAGGCTTTTAGGTATGTACAGAATAATAAAACGAGTTGCTTGTGAGGTAAAACCGTTTAATGCAAACAGAAGTTAAGATAGCTTAGTTATTATTTTTTTAGCCACGACCTGGAAAGGGTTATAATAAAATGTTTTAACGAATTCAGCAGCAGTACCAAAAAAACTGCTGAACTCAAAAATTTTTTTCGAGTTTTGTGAGACCGAGTGGTGTGAGCTACTAAGATCAGTTCCTACCAGGTGGCTATAAGTCTCGTTCCCGCAGCTGAAAGGTCGTTTAAAAACTATGAGCCCGTCAAATCCTACTTTATTTGTCTATAGAGTCGCCCCCAGCTATTTTAAAAAGCTTCTTTAAGGATGAGTTTGCTGTTTGCTGAGGCTTATTTGGGTAGGTGATTGATTTTTAATACAAATTAATTATTTTATGTTGACGAGTTTTATTCATTTTTAGGAGTTTTAATTAATGTAGGATCAACATTAAACAGAGGAATTGAAAAGCTACAATCAGAAAAAAGCTTAGTTGTGAATATATATTCCATTATGAGTTTTTTAAGATCATCACTTAGAATTAAATTAGAACAAGAATTTTATGGCTCAATTGCTAGAAACATTTTAATAAAATCCGAAGATGACCGTAAGAAAGTTCAGTTCAAAAGGCAGGCAAATGCGTTTTTGAAGAGGACTATTATCTACCTAGAAAAGTGGTAAGTGATATTTTCTGCAGATTTCTTCCTTTCACTTTTTAGTTAATACATTTTTTAATATTAGGAGTATTTCTTTTTAGGTATCAGTATGACAACAATAAATTTGAAAAGTTATCCTGCATGATTTTAAATAGTGACAAGGAACTCAATTTGAATGATTATTTTGATGTTGCTCCACAATTTAAAATAACTGTTGATGAAGACATGTTGTTTGAGGAGTTTGTCCAATTACGAGCTTTTGTAAAAAATGTAGATAACACAGATGATGCTGATGTAAAGTGAACCCATTTTTGCAAACAGCACCCAACCGCCCCAACTTTAAAAATATTTGCAAATTTATTTTTTTCTATTCCCCACTCCACTCCAACGCACCTGCGGAATGAATTTTTAGTTTGATGACAACTGCGCGGAGAAAGGAAAGAAATCGGTTGAACTTAAATACATTAGAAGCCGAACTGATGATTAAAAGTAATTATAAAAAGACATGCAAAGATCTTGTTATCTTTTTAAAAAAACCATGGTAAAGAAATTCTTATTATTAATTACAATATATATATTTAAGGAAATTACATAAATTCTTTGACTTTTTTTTTGCGCGGCAATGGGTATCTTTTTATTTCGGATGTTTGTCCGTGAAACAAATTTGTAACACATTAAAATTATTGCCCTCTTAAACACGTGTCACAGATTCAAGTGTTCGGTCCCGCTTTTTCATTCCCAAGATCTGGCAACCCTGGTCTGTACTGTGATATTTAAATCTGAATATCTTAAACATGGATATTCTTATTGAAAATTTCGATTTCAACAAAAGTCATTGAACTTTGTTACTTTTAATAGTATATTTCCTTAAATTTGGATTCAACGGAAAATTCTACATAAAAATCAGGTATTACGTTCTAAAGCTAGTCATGATAGTTTCTGAGAAAATGGCAATTGAAAGTATCAAATTGGTCATAAATTTTACTGTTTTGACAAATTAATGTAGGAAAAATATACAATGCTAATTTAGGCTTATTTACGGAGCACTACGATCATTATAACAAGGATTTCACTAGCATTCATGGTCAAAGTACTCTGAAAATTTTAATGGAACACCCTTATCAAAACAAACCAAAAACGAAAAGGCTCTTTATGCCAAAATTATGGCGTCGCAAAACAAATGATAAGGGCTAAAAAGATCATTTAACCAATTATTAACCATACCTTTTAGGACACCCTGTATAATACGTCTATGTTCGGACCAGCTACGAAAGGAATCCGAGCAAAAAACCTTACATTGTTGCCGTACTTCTCTCTTTAAATTTCCGTAAAATGTTAATTTGTATGTAATTTAAATATATTAAACAATGGAACGATGGACTTAGAAAGCCACAAATTGCAGGAGTCCTCGCTAGGCAGCGCTATGCTAGCGAGGACTCCTGCAATTGTGACGTTCTGTCTTTGCAGGTTTTCCTCTGATATTTGTGGCTCTCTAAGTCCATGTCAGAGCAGCACTGCAGGATAAATCCTTTATGGCGCTCTAGAAGCGGTGTGTGTGTGTGTGCGCAGGAAACGATTGACGTTGGTCCTAAATCTTTGGAAATTATACTCGTTGGGGATCACGATCTCAGGGAGGTCGTCCCAGAGTGATGACGTTCTCCAGATGAAAGAATTTTGAAACCGTGTCGTTTGAGGGACACTAGCTGAACCACGTACTGATGGGCTGCAGTGGATCGTCGTGTATTTCTACCATGCACCGCTCTGGGGTGGTATCAAGCGGGCAACCTCAGTTGAACACTTGCCATGAAAATATTTGTAAAATAGATTCAAGTCGCCAACCTGCCTTCGATGTTCAAGGCTTTCCAGGTTGTTTGTCAGACTATATGGTCACCGATCAAGCGAATGGCTCTTTTTTGAATGGAACCTAGCAATCTCAGGGTATGTTTAGGAGCAGAGCCCCAAACATGCGAACAGTACTCCAGTGATGCTCGAATTTGGGCTTTATAGAGCATCAAAAGTTATTGGGGTGTATAGAGGTTCTTTGTTCGGAAAAGTACTCCAAGCTTCTGCGAGGTTGCCTTATCAACGTGACTATGCCAAGACATATGACTATCCAAATTAACGCCCAATAAATGAATTGATGAAGCCAAGGGAATCGAGAGTCCCGCCATAACTATATCCGGTTCTTCAATATTAACTTTTTTAGAAAAAACTGCCGCCTGGATCTTTCTAGCGTTAAATTCTACTTGGTTACTGTCACCCCAAGACAGAATTTCTTCCAGGTCTTTGTTGAAATGTGAGACCTCTTGCTGCCTATAGAGATGTGCATTAGCAGCCGATGTCCGAGCATCCAAAGTTAGAGATGAAACAAGTGTGCTGTCATCAGCAAAGCTATATATAGGATTTTTAGTTTTTTCCGAAAGAACGTTAATGTATAGTAAGAAAAGGGTGGGCGACAATATAGAACCTTGAGGGACCCCGGCGTTGATGGTAAATGTCTGAAAGAAATCCGTCCATCGCCACTCGCAGATAACGGTCTTTAAGAAAGCTCGACAGCCTTGAACAAAATTGAACCGGCATTCCGTATACTCTCACTTTAGTTAGGAGCCCCTCATGCCATACTCGGTCAAAAGCCTTGGAAATGTCCAGTGCTACCGCCCGGGACTCCCCATGATGTTCTATTGCGTTCCAAACATGAGTAACATAAGCGAGAAGGTCTCCTGTTGATCTAGACTTACGAAATCCATACTGGCGGTCACTAATAATGTTGAAGCCATCCAGGTATTTTAATAGTTTTTCGTTGATAGCCTTCTCCATAACTTTTGATATAACCGAAAGCAATGCGACTGGACGATAGTTGTTTGGCAAAGTCTTCTTGCCTTTTTTGGGTATGGGCTGGACTCTCGCAGTTTTCCAGCAAGAAGGAAATATGGTGTTCTTTACCAGCACCACAAGATGAAGCCATCTGGTTTCGTTCCCTGCTTCATCCCGATTTTTTTGTTCTAAAACAGACGCTGATGCTTTTCCTTTTTGTCAGAACCTATAGCCTCACTGATGAGCTGTTATAGTTATACAGCGAAATGCGTCTGGGGATGCTTCTGGCAGAAGGAAAAAGGAAACCCTTGTCATCAAATATATTACTTAAAACAATTAGACGTATGCATATCCCTGTATATTGTATACCCTGTTGATTTTTCCCCATTACATTGCAAATTTATTATATTCTTAAACCGGTAGGATAATTTGTTTTTGTAAATTTGACAATCTACGCCGAAGCCAATTAATCAGCGCGGATTTTTTGTCTTTACTTATGGTTGTATCTCTTTTTATCGTATATGATATTGAATTAGTGGGGATAGAAAGCACATCCTAACACCTTGAGAAAGTTTACATGCATTGCCGGAGTTTAAAATTATATTTAATTTATAATTAATCATACTTAAACGTTGATGTTTGTAAATTGAATAAATATATAAAAGGTTATTTATAATGAAGCTAGGGCAGTAATTGAGTACGTATTTAGTTTTATATTTTACAAAATTTAAGACTAAAATAATTTTTAAAAAAAATTATAACGCACGCCTATACTGCCACCGTCAAGCGACTCTTTTCATGCATTTTACCCCCCTGCCTCCTCAGACGTTGTATCTCTAGAACCGTATGGCGAACTATAAAGGTGGATTCTGACTTGAGCAAATTCGCGAGCACGAACGATTTAGGTACGTGTAAAACTGACTACACCCACGAATTCAATTATTTTTCCAGTGCGCCAAATCAACGAACATTGCGTCGCAACTATGTATACATATAGATATACAGGGTGTCAGGAACTGACGATGACAAATTTTAAGGTGTAGTAGTAAATGTATAGACTCGATTCCCTGCACACTGTATATCTAAAAGTTTCGGCATTAGGGTTCTGGATGTCAAACAAAAAATGAATTCAACCATCTCTATTCCATTCAATATTAGGAACGAGCATTAATGCAGGCAAAAATTTAAATAAAACAAATCATTTTCGCAAGCGAATATATTTAAACACACTTCTGTAGTGCGTACAAGAATGCTCAAGTCAGTGCAGTGCTGCGATCTAATTGGTTTTATACGATGTTAGTTATATTTTTATAGTTCTTGGAGTAGTATGCCTAACACGCACCCGCTTCAAGCTAGAACCTTACACATGATGAGGAAAAAATTTAAGAAGAAATTGCTTTTATAATAATTGAGATTCGAATACTCCAAAATAAATAAATAAAAAGTAATCTCGGCCTCAACCTATTTGTATTTGTATGGTTACATGTTTTGCCCCGAAAACAGCATCTTCAGACCCTATGTAACAATTACGTCAGTTACGATAAATAACACAAGACATACACAACAATGTTGGCATGCATAGTGCGGGGCGTTTGTTTTACTTTATGTTAGATCGATAGATACAAACGTCTTTATCTTCGACTCGGCGAAGGTCAGCTAGCTGATTGCTTAACCGAGTATGTATAATACATTTACTAAAAATTGAATTTTACAGAGAAGAAGAAGCAGAACGTAGTCTAATTTATAGTAGAAACTTAAATATGGCAACTTAAACAGCAATAAGACATAATATTGATCTTACGTATATTTAAATATGATTCAAACAACATAAAAACCTACGATATTTGGTCCTAAATCTGTTCGAATTTAGGTTAAAAAGTTTGTTACATGTCAGTATTGTAGATTTTAGGAGCTATATAAGAGAAACTACGTTGAAAAAGGGCGGTTCGGTTCGGTGTTTAGGCACATTTAAAAAACTGTTGTAACGGGTTGTACGATTATGTGTAGAAATCACTAGGGAACAAATTTCAACTTTTTTTTGTTTCCTGAACAAACCCTTTTTTTTATTATTGAACTTCACCCAAGTAACTAAAAAATACCTATTAAAGATTTTAGTTAGCTCGCAAAAAAAATCTGAATTATTTGTTACAAAATTTTAATTTATAGGCATATACAATGAATATTTTAATTTATAGGCATTTACAATGAACATACAAACAATATATTGTTGGCTCAACAATAACAATTAAATAGCACATTTTTATCAGTGAGTCTAAAGTTTAGACACTCATTTTACGCTTCTTAACCTGTCTTTTAAAAACAGCCTCGGGAGCATCTCTCGTAATAGTCAAACAGTAGTCGGCTAACATCTCACAGTTCCATTTTCCCTGATACCTTCTTTCCATGTTTAAAATATCCTGGTGGAACCTCTTACCGTGCTCGTCACTTACAACACCACAATTTTCCGGAAAGTAATCCAGATGAGAATCCAGGAAATGAATTTTCAACGACATATTACACCCTAGGTTTTGGTAACATAAAAGAAGTTGAGCAACCAGGTCTTTATAGTTTTCTGCTTTTATGTTTCCCAAAAAATTTGTTGCAACCATTCTAAAGGCATCCCAAGCGTCATTTTCCTTGCCTTCAAGTATGGAATTGAATTGCGCATCTCCGAAAAGTTTCCTAATCTGGGGACCCACAAATATTCCCTCTTTAATTTTAGTGTCACTGATTCTTGGGAACTTTTATTTTAAATAACTAAAAGCACGACCTTCTTTGTCCATGGCCTTCACAAAATTTTTCGTAAGTCCCAATTTAATATGAAGTGGCGGTAGTAAAATCTTTTCTGGGAGAACTAATGGCGCGCTGGCTCAAAAGACTCTCTCGGTGGCCAAATTTTCTTTATGTAGTGATCCGATCGTGCTCTGCCCCATTCGCAGAGGAAGCAGCAGTATTTCGTATAACCTAGCTGCATTCCAAGCAAAATCGCCACAACTTTTAAATCCCCACAAATTTGCCGATTATATCTTTCATATTGTATGGTCTCCAGTAACAATTTCAAATTGCTATACGTTTCTTTCATAACACAGCTTTAAGACTTACTTTTGAGGATTCAATGAAAAGTCTTCAGTCTTTTGAAACATAGTCAAGATTTAAAGATTAATCCCTCAATGTCCCTACAGGCTACCAAATCGTTTTCCATGTTAAAAAATGGTGTTAGGTTTCTCTGACGGCTTCGGTACACAGAAGCTTTTACTTCATCTTGAAGTAAGTTCCATTGTCGCAATCGAGAGACCAATAGTTCGAATTTTCTCTTAGGCAATTCCAAATCCCTTATAAGGTCACTTAATTCACTGGGAAGTTCACAGACAAAATCGGAGTCTTGCGAGGTTGATAAGCCTGCGACATTTTCCAGTACACTACCGTTTGAATCCATTGGATCATTATCAGAATCAAGGCTATATTCCTGAGGTGGATTAGGTACAGGCAACTCGTCACTATGAGGCACCGGGCGTATGGCAATACCTACATCCATGATATTCCCAAAGCCCCTGATAACACCCTAGCCCTCTATGCCGACGATACCGCCTTCGTCGTAAGGTCACTGCGTTCACACATAGTCACACGCAAGCTGCAAGAAGCAGCCAACAAATTCTCCAGTTACTGCGTAATATGGAAACTTCGTGTCCGGCAAAACCCAAATGTATGAACCTAGTTTGGTCGTAAAACCACCCTTCGACGAGATAAACCTGGATGGTCGCGATGTTCCCCGGTGCGACACAGTAAAATACCTCGGTATCACCCTCGATAAAATCCCCATATTCAAAACACCATCAACAAAGCCAGGTTTTTTTACAGCCAACTATACCCTCTGCTCAACCAACGCAGCACCCTCAGCCACAATAACAAACTCCTCCCCATCAAATCAATCATCCGCCCCACCCTCACCCTCGGCACCAGTGATTACGCCCCCATCCAGCCTTAACCGTCTCCAATCTTTCCAAAATTGTTACATTCGAACAGCAATGGATATCCCATGGTTCATCCGTAACGTAGATCTACACCGAGATATCAGATACACACCCCTAGCCCAATACCTCCACGGAAGAGGTACCAAAATCCACACCGCCACCCCCACCCGCTCATCAGACAAGCCTCCAATTATGACATCGGTGCTCCACACCGCCACAAACGTCTCCGACACTAACTCCTCTAGGTGTAGCCACGATCCGCCCCCGACCCATCACCCAAAACCTTCTAACCCCCATTCCTCTCAGACTCCATGGAAACAGCAGGCAATTGCTGTTATTGATGGCGAGCGGAGTAGATCAAAGCTTCAGATAGCTCTGGCCACCGATAGCTCCTTCAAGGTGGGCTCACCACATCGAGCCCTTTGTAATCTCGTCTTGAATTGGAAGTTTAGACAAGGCCCGGATACGTAACTACAATAAGTGGAGTGAGAGAGAACAAGAGTTTCACACAGTGCCTTCTTTGATTGAGATCTTAATATGTGTTCTTTATATATAAGTTTCTAAGAGAGAAATACGATTTTTAAATAACTTTACCTACCCGACTTTAAAACCGAAAATAACCCCCAAATTTGTATATCCTGTGCAACAGGTAATACCGCATTAGCCATCAGCTGCCCATTTTCTGTCAGGCCCAAGATAAACGATTGCGGATTTTTTAGGATTTCACTTTAAATCATTATATGAGATCATGTGCGTTTTTTAAGTCAGATCCAATATTGTAACTTCTTTTCTTTCCTCGTTCAACTGTTCAGCTGGTCATCATTAGATAAGTCTTGGATTCGGAAATAATTCTTTAAGTAATTGACGTCTGTCGACAGAGTAAATTGATTGCATTAAGAAGGTTGCTTTTGCAAAATTAATCGGGTCTTGGTCGAAGCCAGTCTTTTGGTAAGTCATCGTATGTCTAGGTGCGTCCGTATTAATTCTTAAACCTTTGTTTTGAAAACGTTGAAGTCTTTTCATTTGAGTCTTGTTAATAGTGCACCATGTCGGAATACCGTATGTCAGTACCGGTCTTATTATTATTTTCTACAAGTTCGTCTTTGTCCGTATGTCTAACCTGCTATTCCTGTTTAGCAGCGAATAAATAGCGCCAAGCTGACCATTCGCTTTTCTCAAGCGCTGGTCCGCGTTTGTGTTTCAAACCATCCGCTTATCGAAGCAGAGACCCAAGTATTTGATTTTGTCTCGCCAGTTTATCATCATGTTATTTATAAGCAATCGAGTTTCCGGAAATTTCACTCCGGACTTCGAAAAGTAAATAGCTTGGGTTTTAGTATCCTTTAAACGAATTTTTCATCGTCTCAACCATTTTTCCAGAAGTTTTATATGTCGTTGCAGCCTTGAGACTACTAACATGGGCTGTTTGCCAGTGGCGTCAGCAAACAGATAAAGTTGTGTTTGACCAAGTTTTGGGATATCAAACCATTGTTTTGAGAGTAGTCATAAATCGATTTCAGGTACTATGTGAGATTATCCTTTGCCTTAACAACTCTAGCCCTACTAAGACTGGTGCGCAGTTGCGTGTCATCAGCATATCTCTGCAAATCGCAACCCCCGACAAAGTCGTTAACACAGATTGTATAAATTACAAAAAGTAGCGGCCCTAGGATCGCATCTTGCGGCACCTCCCTAGAGATGGAACAGTGCCCTCCAGGAGCACGATATGGGACCAGTCTCTTAAATATTCTTTAACGAAATTCACTAAAGACTCAGAGAAGCCAAATGAGCGAAGCTTAGCAAATAAAAGTCGATGATCAAGCGTATCGAATGCTTTACAAGTAATACCAGAGCCGACGTTTCACCCCATCAGCAGCCGCAATGATATCATCCAAAATCTTCAATAAGACCGATGCAGTAATATATCCTTTCCGGAAGCCGGACTGAGATGAAGTAAACTATTTTCATTAAAGTACTGAATCGTCTGCTCATAAATCATTTTTTCGAACACCTTGGACAGAATAGATAATAAACTAATGGGTCTCAATTCTGACACGTCTTTTGGTAGAGGCACAATGAGAAGCAAACACAGAGTTAGTTATAGATGTGCTGAAGATGTGGACTAGGAATGGTACAATGACTGGACAGCACAATTTAGGGATGGTTGAAATAGGGATTTTTTAATAAAAGGTATAACCTGTTCCAGTTTTAAAAAGCACCTGTTTCAAGTTCCAAGCTGTTCCAAAACGTAGAAAATTAATTATACCTACTTGTTTCGCGCTGGCGGCCGACGCTGTTCTTATCCTGTTGCGATGCATTGCGATCACGCGGTATCCGTTGTTCCAGACAAGGTTGCCAGTTTTCGCGTTAATAGCAGAGAAGCGTTTAGAGTAGAATTAAAATATTCGTTAGGGACTCCGGCTGTTTTCTATTTGTTTTCATGTTGTATTTACTATTTATGTTTTATACGTCGTACGTAGTAAATCGTGTTGTGTCGACTATCTATATTAATGTCGCCGATTTAAGTAACTAAGTACAACAGTTCTTTTTTCTGAAATAAAATTTATAATGAGATAATAAATAAAAAAGTTTAACAATGCGAAATAAAAGTAGCCCAGTATGAAATCTTTTTACGGTCATCGATAAGACAAATGCACAGTGTAATATGTGCAAACTGAAAATATTTTATAAATCTTCGATAACAATCTTAAAAAAACACATTTTTTTGACTTTTTCGGCCAATGAATGCCTTGAAATGGCATGCATCCACTCCCCTGCTCCCATCAGCCCATTCTTCTTATCTTTTTGTATAGGTTAGTGTGTTATGAAATCGAAAGCACTTTGAAGAACGTTATTATGAGCGCAGAACTACCGGTTTTTACATAATCGCGGTACAGTCCAATTTTGTCATAAAAGTTATAAACCATGTAATTATTTATGCACCGTCATTATTTGACAAATAAATGTTTTTTGATTTGATTTAATTTGATTTTTGGGTAATTACGTATACTGTATTTAGTTATTTATTATAAATTTTGAGAAATTTAGGTTCCCATACTTGCTACTTTTCGTTGTTCACTCCACCTAGTTTATAAATATGTGTTTTTATTATTACGGTGCAACCTAATGTACTTAATAGTTTTATTGTTACAAGGATGATTTTTTTTATTTGTATTTTCTTTTTATTAATATTTTTATTGTGTAAGTACTAATGTGTACTGATACTATGGACTTTATACAAAGAGTTGTTATTTTATATTTATTTAATATTTTTGTTATGAAAAGTAATAAAAAATGTTTCTATTTTTTTGTATTTTCTAAAAAATAATGAACATCGACAACACCGCGCGGGCCAAGCCACGGTTTCTCGTTTATGCACCGACCGCTGCAGCAGACGACGTAAAAGATCCGACTCGCAAAACAGATAAGAGGTTATCCGACTGGACTGCTGCAACAGAACAGTACAGCTGGAACGGCAACAAGTAAATGAGACGACTGCGAACCGCGACTGTTTCATGAAACAGGAAAACCTATCGATTCATACCTGTTTTAACCTGTTCCATATTAAAACCTGTTTAAAAAAAAAATAGATCCCATTCCTAAGCGTCATCCCTAGCACAGTTTAATAATTTCAAGAGACAGCCCATCTACTCCTGATGCATTCAATTTCTGTGGGAATATCGCATCTAAAACTTCGGCATTAGATACCTTTGAGAGTGTGAACTTACAGTTGGTACGACTATTTTGATTAGCTTTCATAAACTCGTCACTAACAGGTGGTGTTATATGTATTACAGATTGTATAAAAAAAATTATTTATGCTTTCAGGGTTTTTTAAATTACAAAATGTTATGTTGTCTTTTATTATTTATTTTATATTTTTTATTGGGTCTGAAGATGCTTCCCTTGGGGCGAAACAGGTCACCATACAAATACAAATAGTTTTAGGTCAAGATATTGCGCTTTGTCTAAATATGTATTTATTATAACAAGGTCGCTGAACGGAAAATATATAGCGTCTTAACTTGTTTTAAGTCTTATTGTAAATGATCAATAAAATTTTGTAAATATTACAAAAATAGTGGCATTTGAATGACAACAGTACCTATAATACATTTTTTAAAAAACGAAATTACCTAAAGTTAAATAGGTTAGTTACAGCTTCTAAAGTTAAGTAAAAATATTATTAACAACATAAAAAAACATAATTTAAAATATAAAAAGAGCACAACATCCAAATATATATACATATAATAAATTTAGTTAAAATCACTGTAACTTAATTAATTATATTGAATAAATTAACAACAACTCGAGCCCTCACTCAGAAATTTAAAAATTATCCCCATTACGGCAACAAATACACGGTGGGCCAAAAAAAGTGACCACATGTGATTTTTTGGAATAATTTTATTGTTGAAAATTATTTTTGAACCAAATTTGCAGGACCTATTAACAAAAGTATAGGTTATCGTAAAATGAATTTAAAACTGATATGATTAAATTACAATATCGTACAGGGCAAGTTAAAATAAGAAGTTACTTCAAACTAGCCGCAAAATTATTTTTTTTATAATTATGACTTACATCTTAAAGATTGTTTTATTCTGAACAAAAAGAGCCTTTTCACATTTTTTGATATTTCATTCGGTTCGATGGTTATAAGCAATTATTTCACCAAACAACTCGACTGTTAATTTGTAACAATTATTATTAATAATTGAATGTCACCCTTTTTTTAGTTGGCCATGTAAACAAATTCATATCGTCTTTTTATTAATGGTTGCTATGAATTGTAACTTGACAGTTGTCATAGTTAAAGTGGAAATACTGATTTGTTCAATAACATGCTTACAATAAACGATAAAATTTTGATAAAAGCGCTTTGGCAGGAAAAAAGCTATGGTGCAAGAAAAATAGTGCGTGAATTTCCTAACAGAAATTGGGCATTATCAAGTGTTTCAAGACTGCTGAAAAAAATGAGGGAAAATAACGGCAATTTTGAGAGAAAGCAAGGGAGTGGGAGGCCACGCAGTGTAAGGACCCAGAGAAAACCACATTGAAATTCTTAGAAGAAATATTAAAAGCCCTGTAAACTTTCCAGGAAGTAGTAAAAGCCCAAGAATAATTGAAAAGGATTATCTTATAAAAAGATCTTCAGTTAGACGGATTGTTAAGGAAGACCTTAATTTTAAAACCTTTAAAAGACGATATGTGCATAAATTATCGGAAGTGTCAAAAAGGTCAAGATTAGATAGGTGTATAGGTTTGCAGCGAAAATTCAGAACAAATAATAGTGTCAATAACATTTGGTTTACGGACAAGAAAATGTTTTACTTACGACCGCTGAAAAACTCCCAGAATAATAGGTTGTATGACAATGTCGCTAAAAAAGAAAACATTAGTGCAGATAGGCTACTTATCGAACAAGGACACTTTGTTCCAGGCGTGATGGTCTCCCTTGGTGTATCAAAACTAGGCAAAACAAGTGTAATTTTTATAAACTCTGGCGTGAAAGTTAATTCTATGGTATACTGCCATGAAGTTCTTGAAATCATGCTACCGGAATTGGAAACGTTTCCGGATTATTATATTTTCATGCAAGATGGTGCCCCTGCCCATCGATCACAATATACTATTAGTTTTTTAAGACAACAGTGTCCAGAAATTATCGCTCCAGATGAATGGCCGCCAAACAGTCCAGACCTTAATCCTGTGGATTACGCCATATGGGGAAATTTGGAAGCAGCCGTGCACAAAAATAGAAATTTGAATAGTATGGACGACTTAAAACGAGAAATTGTACGCTGTTGGGAAAACTTTGACCAAAACACAAGTAATGGCGCAATTAATCAAAGGAAAAGACGTTTACAAAAATGCATTGAACAAACCGGAGGACATATTGAACAATTTTTTAAATGATTTTTTTTGTTAGATCATTAGATTTGATTTGATGTTAATAAACCGCAGAGAAATGTTTGGTGAAAAAATTGCTTATAACTATCAAACCGAATGAAATATCAAAAAATGTGAAAAGACTTTTTTTTGTTCAGAATAAAACAAACTTTAAGATGTAAGTCATAAATATTAAAAAAAATAATTTTGCGGCTAGTTTGAAGTAACTTCTTATTTTAACTTGCCCTGTACGACATTGTAATTTAATCCTATAACTTTTAAATTTATTTTACGAGAACCTATACTTTTGTTAATATGTCCTGTAAATTTGTTTCAAAAATAATTTTCAACAATAAAGTTATTCCTAAAAGTCAAATGTGGTCACTTTTTTTGGCCCACCGTGTACATTAGTGTATTAAAAAATTAGAAATACCAAAAAATTTCAAGATCGAGTTTAAATATTGAGAGGACAGATATTCTAAGTTGTATTGCCTAAAATCCGTCCAAAATCACATCCTTTAATGTTTCCTAATACCCTGCACAAATTTAATTTTTTAAACTCTAGAAAATTTGACTCAGTATTCAGCTTTTAGCTTGCGATCTAGTATTTAGATTGGTCAAGTAGCAATGCATAATTTGCAACAATGCTTTTGTTATACAGTGTTTTCGGCCCGTAACTTCAGGATGTACTACATTACTACATTACTATAAAGGGTGTTTCAGAAGTACGGTACGTAACTTAAGGGGCTGATTCATTATGATATTCTCAGAGAAAAAGTCCATATGAATATGTGTCCGGAGTTACCCAGTTTTCGATATACAGGGTGTTAAAGTTTTTTTCTTAATCTTTTCTAAATATCCTTTTCCGGATTTTATTCAAATTTGGTACCGTCATTCATAATCATATTTAAAAAAAAATTATTTTATTTTTAATTTAAATGTTCTAATTAACTTTGAAATACATAGGCATTTTTTTTGTACCGTGTGATCCACTTATCGTGTCCACATTTTAGTTTGATATTATAACGTTTAATACATAGATTTCTTGCATTGACGTAAAATTTTAATCTGTTCATTTTTTATATACAGGGTGTTTCGTTTTCCCCGTCCAGGCATCAACTTTCTTATTTTAAATGGAACACCCTGTACATTGATAGGTATTTAGATTCCCTTTAAATTTTTATATAAATTTTGTATAAGCTTTAATATGCCTATTTCTTATCGTTTAGCCAATATTTAATTTTTTGTAGGTAAAAGAATATGCACCCCAAATGCTATATTATAAGTTTTTTAGGGTTAAATTTCCGAGTTACCTGTTACCGGCCTTACCTGTTGATAGGTCTTTTTTGAATATTGTCTTACGTCAAAATATTCCATCGTTGTCGATATCAAAATGAACTTTATTGAAGAACAGAGGTTCCAAATGGTTGAGCTTTATATTGAAAACAATAAAAGTGCCACCGCTGTTAGAGCATATCGACGAAAGTTTCCCAATCAGAGAGTACCTTTTAAAAAAACGATTAGAAGAAACTATCTAAAATTAATGGAACATAAGTCCCTTGGAAATATAAAAAAAAGTCAGGACCAGACTTGTGAGAACCGAGGAACAGGCGGAAATATGTTTGGGATGTTTCAACGCATATCCTAATACATCAATAAGAACTTCTATTGATAACATTGGATACTCCTATGGAACGATTTCGAGAACTCTTCACGATTTTGGATATAACCCGTTCAAAATAATGCCGGTTCAAAAATTGCAACAACGACATTTCCCAAGACGTCACACCATAGACAAAATACCCGTCACTGGTTCATAGAAAATCCACATGTGATACGAGAAGTTAGGCACCAAGGATGGCAGTCTATAAATGTCTGGTGTGGGTTTTTTGGTTCTAAGATAATTGGACCGTTATTTTATAGAGGCTCATTAAGTGACCCTAGATACCTTAATTTTCTTAAAAATGATATAGATAGTTTAATGGAAAATCTTCCTTTAAACAAAGTAGTGGCTATTGTGTGGCGGCAGGATGGGGCTCCCTCGCATAATATTCGGGAAATTAGCGATTATTTGAACCAAAATTATATCGAATGGATTGGAAGGAATAGCACAATCCTGTGGCTTCCAAACAGTCCTGATGTTACCCCAATGGACTACTTTTTTTGGGTCACATTAAAAACGAGGTATATAAAACTTCATGCAGTGATTTAAATGAGATTATATTGAATGTTAGAAGAGTGGTAAACGATTTACGAGAAACACCTGAAGCACTCGTAAATGTAAAGAATTATTTCTTCAGAGCAATCCATCGTTGTATTGAAAAGAATGGAGGTAATTTTCAACAATATAAGTAAATATTTGTAGTTGTAATTGTAATATTTTTGTTCGAATAAATATCCATTAAATTATTAACAAATAAATATTGGCTAAACGATAAGAAATAGGCATATTAAAGGTTATACAAAATTCACATACAATTTTAAAGGCAATCTAAATACCTATCAATATACAGGGTGTTCCATTTCAAATAAGAAAGTAAATGCTTGGACGGGGAAAACGAAACACCCTGTATATATGATGATGAAATGAACAGATAAAAATTTTACGTCAATGCAAGAAATTTATGTATTTAACTTTTTTCTTTAACTTATAAGGCAACGTTTTAATATCAAATTAAAATGTGGACACGATAAGTGGATCACACGGTACATGCAATAAAGTGGTTTTTATTTTTTCTCTCGAAAACGAAGCAAGATACGAAAATAATTCAAGGAACAAAACAGTTGTATTATTAGTAGTTGGTAAATCCGAAAAAAAAATATCAATATTAGAAAAAAGTCGGTAGCGTACATCTTTTTGTGAATAATATTCGTTGAAGTGCTCCCCAGGACGCCACAGGACTTAATTAATTTAATCTACTTAGGCTAATTAAGCCCCTTATCATTATGAATAACGATACCATATTTCAATAAAATCGAAAAAGGATATTTAAAAAAAATTTATAAAAAACCGATCTTTTTGAAAAACTTTAACACAAAACTTTAAAAAATATCAATATTAGAAAAAAGTCGGTAGCGTACATCTTTTTGTCAATAATATTCGTTGAAGTGCTCCCCAGGACGCCACAGGACTTAATTAATTTAATCTACTTAGGCTAATTAAGCCCCTTATCATTATGAATAACGATACCATATTTCAATAAAATCGAAAAAGGATATTTAAAAAAATATATAAAAAACCGATTCTTTTTGAAAAACTTTAACACCCTGTATATCAAAAACGGGGCAACTCCGGGCACATGTTCATATGAACTTTTTCTCTTAGAATATCACCAGAAATCGCCCTCTTAAGTTACCTACCGTACTTTTGAAACACCTTGTATTTTAAGAAAAAAATGGCATAGGTCCACAAACGCTTCCTTTTCGAAATACAAGAATGTTTTGAATTACTATAATGAATTTTTTTGCACGTCAGAATGGCATAAAGAGGCATTTCTTTGACAAGGCAGAATTTGTCCGTCCAACTAACCAGGTGACAAAATATGGTAAATTCGCGTCAAGTAAGAAGAAGCCACCTCGTCATCTGCTTACGCCACGGATTATCGATCTCGAGCAACACAAGACAGGAACATATTAAAGTCAAAGTGAGACAGACCACGTTTTACGTTTGCACGCTGATGACGCCGTGACCTCTTCTTAGTTGATTTTAACTCAATAGTCCTCGTCAACGTAACTGCTGGTCAGATGAAACGGATAATACACATTTTTAACGGAAACGTTTGGGAACCTATTCATGACAATTTTTTTTTAAATGATGTAAGGAATTACACACGGGCCTAAAGTTAGAGACTGTACTTAGGAAATACCTTGTTGGTATTATGGTTTTGTGTAAAGGCATTTTAAAAAGGTCCTAATTATGTAAAACTTAAAAATATAGAAAGAAATCCCGACTGGAGACTTGAATTTAAACGTTTACCCCTCGAAGAAGTTAAACTTGCTACAGCAAATCCTCGAAGTTATTAGATAATATTCTGTGTCCTTTATCAGATATGTCAAACCTTATCTAAAATCAATCGAATCAGCAACAAACAGAGGCGCCGACTTTCTAAAAATGTAGGGGGGGCCCGGGCTGTGGCGGCTCGTGGGTTATAGACGCGGGTCGAAAAATTTTTTTGGACCACGCCCAAATTTTAACAAATTTGGTCAATTTTTTTTAAGACCGCACCCAAATTTCCTAGCCCTTCAAATGTGCTCCCGTCCCCGTCCCCCCTGGGTATTAATTTTTTTCTCGTACCTACTAAATACTTACCTATCGTCTTATACTTACACAAATAGTTTTTATAGTCAAAAAATACTAACTTTCATATTTTACTAAAAACAATAGTTTATTATAACTACAAAAAAAATTAAAAATACCAGTTTAGAATGTTTATGAGACGCTCATATAAATCAACAAATTATTAAACGGTTTGTTACCAGTTACCTACCAGCTTTAACTAAGTAATATGGTTTATCATGAACTTATAGAAAATAAAATATTACAAAAAAAAATTATTTAAAAAAAAACTTATTATTCTACTTGAAATGTGTTTCTCCTTACTTCTGTTTTAAGAATAAATAAGTAAATAAATCTATAATCCAGTCAATTATAGTTGTAGCAGAATCAAGTTTATTTTAGGGGGGGGCTGAGCCCCAGAAGTATTTCTTTAGGGGGGGCTCGAGCCCCTGAGCCCCCCCGTAGTCGGCGCCACTGGCAACAAATCAACTTTCTAAAATATCTTTGACGCATTTTGAATTCTTAGTACTACAAGAGGTTACTCCTATAGCTTGATTGCAACCAACATTAGAGGACCATGTGTTAAAAAAAAAACGACTAATAACTTGTACTACGTAGAGCCCACATTACCTAATGTAAATTGTAAACAATGGTCGCATTTATTCATTCATTCAGAACATAGCGCTCGAGTAACAGTTTCACTCATTCTCACTCGCAGTAATCGCTCAGCGAGTGGGAATGAGAACCACCCAATATGAAGTAGCGCTATTCGAGCACTACGTTCTGATGAACGCGACCAATGTTTGGAATAGGTTATACAAAGTCAATTGAAATATCTAACTCGGCTTATAAGCTGCATCGTTTTTATAAAACATGGACGTACTTTCACAAAAATCAAAGTTACACATACCAACAACAAAGTAAAGAGTAAAACACGTCAATCGAGCTAAGTCTAAATTAAACATCCCAAGAACGAGAAATACTTACAATATTTGCATTTGAAGCTATAAAACGAAGAAACCACGGGGTACCTGGTTTCCAGACGCTTGGAAAAATGTCATGGTGGTATTAATCCCAAAAACCGGTAAACATCTGACATTAGCCGTCAACTATCGGCCCATAAGCCTCTTATCGTGGCTAGGCGAGGTAATTGAAAAGCTAATATTGAATCGGATAACTGATTAGACAATAACATTTTATTCCTAGAGCAGTTCGGTTCTAGAGCTGCTCGTTGCACAGTGCGCCAAATAACAAGGTTGGCAATTAATATACTGAGAGGGTTTAATAGACGCCTGTCAACGGGAGCAGTCTTTTTAGATGTCGCAAAAGCTTTCGACAGAGTCTGGCACAATGGTCTTATACTAAAATTGATAAGGTTAGGTATGCCAAACGTTTTAACCAAAGTAATAATTTCATGTCTTGAGGACTTTCGTGGTGTCCCCAGAAAATACACTTTCTGAAATGAAACAGATTAAGGCGGGCGTTCCACAAGGTTCACCGCTGGCGGCTGTTTTGTTTAATACCTATACAAGCGATGTACCGAAGCATCCGCAAACCCAACTATATTTATTTCTGATGACACTGCGATAACTGCCATCTTAGGAGTGCCCTGGATAGTAGTTTCAAGGTTGCAACGCCACATCATGCTCCTTCAGAGCTGGTTGGACACCTGGAAGCTTTGTCTGAATACTGACAAAACCCAGGCCATCTTTTTCTCACAGGCTCGACTGAAATTACCGGAAATTAAGGTTAAAGTTACTAATATCCAAATAAATTGGTCAAGAAGGATAAAATACTTAGGGTTAACCTCTGACAGAAAGATGACCTGGAGTGACATCGCTGATGAGCGAGTCGCCAAGGCGCAGAATCTGTTGCGTGCCGTCTACCCTTTGCTAAACAATAATACGACCGGTCATTGCTTACGGTGTACCGACATGATGCACCGCAAATAAGACCAAATTGTTAAAAACACAGAGAATGCAAAATAACACGTTACGAATCATAACTGAGGCACCAAGGTGCTTTCCAATAAACACACTACCCATGGACATAAAAATAGACACAATGAAACAGCTTTACGACAAAATTATAAAGAAACGGCCAATAGATCGATGAATATGCAGCAACATCGAGAATTTCAACATTTACCTGAAAAAAAAAACGCATTTTTTGGACTCGTTCTAACGTACTTTTACAGATGATGAGCTATTTCAGCTTCGTCTATAATTTATTTTAAAATACTTTAATTTCAAATGCTCGAATGTCAATTTAATTATCAATTTGTCAAAAATCCTTAAGACTTCTCTAAGAAGGAAAAAGGAAGCAGCCATATGAGCTCTTCTAGTAGTAAAAGTTCCTTGATTTGCGAGAAGGTTTTGCCAACGGTTTTTTGCTGATTCAATTGAGGTTAGTTAAGCACTAACAGTTTTACATTTATTTAAAACACATTTGCCTTTTCACATGTTGTTTTTCTTGGGACCAATCTTAAATACTTAAACCTTAATAATCCGACTTAGTTGTTCGTTTAGTTTTGACACATATATTCCAAATATTAAAAAAATAGTACCTTAAATACGAGATTTACTAAATCCGCTACCAGTCTTTACATCAAACAATTTTCTTACAAAATAAACCTGAACGACAGTTGTGGCGGCAATTACGATGATTTGAACAAGGGACCAGCGCACGACGTAGGTGTTGTTACCTTCTAGCAAGTTCAAGTCCCAAGCTTCTCTGCCCCTACTGTGGTGTTGAAACTGCAACATTTCATTGATGTTTCGTTCTACTCCCGTGATGGTGGACTAAAAATCATATTTAACAATTACATTTTCTCTTAATGATGATGCCTGTGTTGCTTTCATATTGTCTAATTGTATTTTTCTTTCCCCTTTCAGTTTTAATAATTTAACAATGTCATTGGTCTCTTCATAATATTCTTACATCTTAATATTAACCCACTGAGGATGAAGGTTTATGCCTTCGAAACATGTATGGGCATATAATTTTATTTTATTAAATTAGTGGAGCAGACTTTGTGTTTTATTCCATAAATAATTACAATTAATCTGTTTCGTCGGTTGTACCGGGTGATCTGTCATATTTTGACCATCCACCTAACTCGCTCATTTGAAGAGATATTAAAAAAACTTTAAGCACTAAAGTTGTAGGATCTGTCATGAATTTTTAGGAAATGATATAAGACGAAACAAATGAATATCAAAAATGTCAAATATTTTACAATTTAATGTTTTCTTAAATGGAACACGCTGTATATTATACGCTCTTCTGGTGGAAAATTTTATTCTGGTTTCAAATATATATGGTTTGTATGGTCTACTTTAAAAAGTTGTGTTAATAATTACAATTTTAATAAATAACATAAGTAGGCCTAGACCAAATAATAATGGCCTATTGAATATGCTGCAATTGTTTATATTTTACGCATCTATCAAATCATTTACATTTCTTCACAAAAATGGGGTATTCGGAAAAAGAAAAGTTTAAAATCTTTAAGATTTACTTAAAAAATAATAAAAATAAATACAAGGCGCGCCAAGAGTATATTAATTTATATGGTAAGAGTCTAAATAGAATACCAAGTCTAAATACTTTTAGAAATATATACAATTTGGTGCACACCACAAAATCATTAAAAAGAAAAAAAGAACGGTGATTATAAATGAGGAGGAAGAATTGGAAATTCTTCTCTATTTTCAAGGTAACATGAAATCGTTAGTTGTTGCTAGCTGATTGTGTAACTCAGATTTCAATGTTTCTAGAAAATCCACTGAATTCTATACGCGAAGCCATGGCGGATTTAGACAAATCATATTGGAGTCTTCAAAACTTTAAAAAAATATTCCATAGACACCAAAAATTAAGTAAAAGTGACAAAGAAAGAATGCTTAATTTCTGTAGGGATATTTTAGACAGACTAGAACAAGATGGCAAGATGGGGAGTTATTTTCAAACATTTTATGGACTGATGAATCTACTTTTTTCACCTCGTGATCACCCAATAGAAAAAAAATTGCATTTTTTGGCTGATGTTAATCCACACAAAATCCTGGAAACAAAAAGATCTGGAAGGCGTTCCTTACATGTATGGTGCGGTATATTAAGTGACAAGATTATTTGTCCAATATTTCTTGAGAACAATCTGACAGGAGCAATATATATGAAACTTTTAAATGCCGTAGAAAATCGTGTAGAAGAGTTACCTTTAAACGTGGCTAACTCCATAATTTGGCAACAGGATGGCGCACCTCCGCATAACGTTGCCCAGGTTACTGAACGGTTAAATGCCAATTTCGAAGTTTGGATTGGGAGATTTGCTGTTATATCCTGGCCGCCTAACAGTCCCGATTTAACACTACTTGACACGTTTCTTTGGGGAACTTTGAAAAATAAAATATAGTTTAAAAACAGCGATAATATATTAGAAATTCAAGCACGAGTGATCAACGAAATAAATAATATTAACACTAACCATCCCGATTTGATAACTGCGGCAATTAATAAATTAAAAACGGGGTATCAAAAATCCATTAATGCAAACGGGTGTCATTTCGAACATTTATTATAAATGGATTGTTATTTTGTTGCTTTTCTTAGATGATGCATTGTTTTACACAGAAAAATTTTAAATATGGGTTTATCATCCACTAGCAGTATCTGCAAAAAATTGTTTATCGAATGGGGATATAGGTAAAGTTTGTCGGTTTTTGTCTTTTGTTGATATTCATATCAGATTTCATTAATTTCTTTTTTATATTTTTGTAGAATCTACATACTATTTTTAAAAGAATAGTTTGCCTGTAGACAACTTATATCTAGTAGACAAACAAGGACGTAATAACAATTGCCGCACATTCAATACACCATTAATATTATTTTGTCCACGCCTACTAATATTATTTATTAAAATTGTAATTATTAACACAACCCTTTAAGATAGACCATCATCAGTGCTGTGGTAACCGTGGTTGAAGCAGCTGTGTACACTAACCAAACCTTTACCAAGTGTGTTTGTTTTTTTTTTCAACTCGCTCGAATTTTTGGTAAGCTCAACCTTATTATAGATAGTCGTTAGAATTTCAGTTTAATAATTGGTTTACGGGATGGAACCCGATGACCCCGGAGGGGGAAAAACCTCGATCAATGTCGAATTAATAAATGATATTATAGGCGTTTCACAATCTGTTCAAGATCCCCAAAAGAATAGTCAGCAAAATGTAAATAATGATAAGCAAAATATGCAGGTAAAAAACTCAAACAACGACCTGGATCGTACTTTGAATAATGAGAATCGGAGAAATAAAATGCCCAGAAACTATACTAATTTAGATATTGGCCCCTTCATTGTCTATATTGAATCAACAGAAAAATCGGGAAATAACATTGGAAGGTTTAACGATTTAAAAATAGCTAGGGAACTCTTTAATCTTAACTTAAGAGACATCAAAAAAAAATAAATAACAAAGGGACAAACCGGATTGGGGTTGAATTTGTTAATTTTTCTGCAGCAAATGATTTTACAAAAAATAAAACTTTACTAGATAAAGGGTACAATATTTTTATTCCCTACAATTTCGTCTCGAGTAAGGGGATAGTGAGAGGTGTCCATAAGTCATTCTCCGTTGAGGAAATCCTCGAAAATTCCTCTTCGCCAGTCAAAATCATAGAAGTCGTCAGACTAAAACGTAAACTTTATAATGCTGGAAATGATAACCCTACTTTCGAAGAAACCAATACTATACTAATTACATTCGAAGGGGTTGTTTTACCTAAATGTATACGACTTTACGGATTAATTAAACCAATAGTTCCCTATGTGGCACCGGTCATCCAGTGTTTCAATTGTTTGTTGTTTGGTCATACTAATAAAAACTGCAAAGGTAAAAAAAAATGCTTCAACTGTGGGGACTCGGAAAGCCACGAAACAGATGACCGTCAATTCACCTGCTCTACCAAATGTTATTATTGTAAATCCGATGAGCATAAAAGTAACTTTAAAAAATGCCCAGAATACGAGAGGCAAAAAAATATTAAAAAACTCATGGCCTTCGAAAATCTAACCTTTTTTGACGCAAACAACCTATGCAAAAAAACCTATGGCCCCCATATTGACGTACACAATGATGAAAACATTTTTCATCCTGCAGATTTCCCAGCAATGAGAAACAATAACAAAAATAATGAATATGATAACAGCACGATTCCCACAGCCCAGAGAAGGCAGGTAGAATCATCGTATAGACCTAAACGCTCTTTTCAACAAGTGGTTTCCGAGGCTCCCAAAAAAAGAGTCATACAAAAATCTTTTCATCGCAGAGCCCATGATGAAGCGCTGTACACCCCTAATGGAAGAACCCCAAATTCTAATACAAAATCTACACAGATAACATACCCACAAACACAACCAAGTACTTCCCACAATAACCCCTATATAAACGATTTTCAAAGTACAACTAATAGTGCCTTTCATAGAATAAGTAGTACAATGGTAGATGACCCAATTAAAAATGTATATAATATTTTTTCCAAAATGTCAAATGAACAACAACTGAGAATTAAGGACCTTATTTTAACCCATACACACCCAAGTGTTCAAAGTTATTCTCAAATGGACTACGACTATGACTCAAATTAAAATGGATCCAACAACAATAAGAACCCAAAGAAATAGTAACAATAAAAACCCCAAAAAAAGTAAAATTCTACAATGGAACCTTAGATCTGTCAACTCAAATAGGGGCAATTTAATTTCTTTCATAAGAAAGGAAAAACCCAACGTTATACTTCTAAATGAAACCTGGTTAAAAGAAACGCACAATTTCAAATTGAATAATTTTAAAATAATCAGACAGGATAGAACGGATGGGTATGGAGGTATTGCCACTTGTATCAGGAATGATATAAAGTTTTCTATAGTAAAAAATATAGCTCCTAATAACGTAAACTCATTACAGTATTTAACCATAAGGGTAGGTAATTTAAATATTATAAACGTTTATTCTTGTACACAGGGCAATTTTAATAAAGGAAAAATGGAGAGTCTGTTTCAGGACCTTCAGGGGGCGAGTATTTTGATGGGGGACCTTAATGCATTGCATGGAGCATGGGGAAGTAAAGTAAACAATCAAAATGGTAAGGCGCTGACCGAATTTTTAGAGGAAAACGAATATATATTGTTGAGCAACGGCACCCCTACTAGCCTTCATCTCTCTTCGGCTAGACCGCTGGATATAGCAGTTACTGAGCCAGCCTTGAGCACTCACTGTTCTTGGAGGGTTCTAGAAGACTGTGGAAACAGCGATCATTTTCCAACAGTGTGTGAAATAAATGGGTCTGAAAACAACAACGTATTTTTATCAACTTACAAAGTTAGAAATTTTCATGAAGCTGATTGGAATTTATTCCATGATACCCTATTAGTAGATTCATTATTGAATTGCGATTTTAGGAATTATGATGACCTCATACTAATGATAAACCGGGCCGCAGATAGGGCAATCCCAAACAAAACAAAAAATAATCCAGGGGTCCCAAGCAACCCATGGTGGGATAATGACTGTTCGGCCATAATTAATAAAAGGAAGATAGCAATTAAAACATTTAAAGATATGCCTAATACAGATAATTATATTCAGGCAAAAAAAATCATAGCCCAATCAAAAAGACTCCTCAAAAACAAAAAGAAAAGTAAATTCAGGGAATTTTGCACCTCACTAAATAGAGATTCAGATATTAGATATATCTGGGGAAAAATCAAGGCTTTCTCAGGCAACAGATCACCTTCAAATTGGTCAATAATAGCAGATAACTTAAGATTAGAGATGATCAAAAAAATGTCTGTGGTCGCTACTATCCCTGACTTTGCAGTGAGGCCTTTGACTAATGCCGAGCTAAAACCTTTCTCGATAGATGAGCTTAACCTAGCGATACAAAATAAAAAAGGAACCGCCCCTGGATTGGATGAAATATCTTATTTAATGATTAAAAAAGCCCCAATCGGAATACAGAAACAATTATTAATAATATATAATAACATTCTTTCGGGTTCACCAATACCAGATTCTTGGAAAAAATACAATATGATATTCCTCCTGAAACCCAATAAAGATCCAAAACAAGCAGAAAGCTATAGACCGATCACCTTATCATCTTGTTTTTTGAAAACCCTGGAGATTATGATAAAAAATAGAACAGAGTGGCAGTTGGAAAAGAATCTAAGGTTTTCTTGGTACCAGACAGGTTTTAGAAAAGGGCAAGGAACCGCCAATGGTCAGGCCATGTTAATATCTCAAATATCACTAGCCTTTGAACAAAATCTGTCAGTAATGGCTCTATTTCTAGATGTTAAAGCAGCCTACGATCATATTGACATATATATGCTATATAATACAATGATAGAAATGAAGATCCCTACAGAATTGTGTAACATAATCTTTATGATATTGAAGGACAGGATTCTGTACTCCAAGAATGAATCGGGTGAAATCTTGGGCCCGGGGTCAACAAGCCTGGGAATCCCACAAGGATCGCCCCTAAGCACCCTCTTATTTAATATATATATTTGTGAAATTTTTAGTATTTTTCCGCAAGTCAAAATAGTGGGATATGCTGATGACTTGGTTCTGTTCATGTCAGGGAAGAATATAGACATTATGAGGAATACACTAACCCAAATGCTGAGAAACATGGATGAATGGCTCCTGGAGCACAATTTATTTTTGTCTGCTAATAAATGCGAAGCAATGCTTTTCACAAAGAATAAAGTCTGTGCGTTTTAAGAAGTCCGCTAAGCCATAAAACCTCTTGAGCATTATGTCGGTGGCTCTCAAACAATAAATTATATTGAAGGTAATTTTGGATGTTGATGAATTACATTTTCTAAATAAAATAATTTAAAGTAAATATAAAATCTGTCCAAATCCTCTTCACTCTTTTTTCGAAGTCTTCTTAAGGTCTTCTCTGAAATGCCGCAAGCATCAGACGTTCGTTTTTGCACTGCCGAAACAGACTCTAACGGGCCCGAGTTATCTTTTTCTAAAGTAAAATAACGTTCCACTTGTAATACCAAACGGCGTTCACCTGGAGATAAATGCCTTCTAGGCGATGTGCCACCTTGCTGAACATTTTCCATAACTTTGCTTAATAACTGATTTTAATTCACACACAATGAGAAACAAACTAAAAGTAAAAAGCACAACTACTTATTTAAAATAAAGTAGAACATACCATCCCGCACTTCAGCAAATTTTAATTATTTGTTGGAAAATAGTAATTATTATGAAGATTTAATTATAATAATCCCAAAATAATGTCATTATCGGAAAAGTATATACCTGACAAAATCTTTAATATATTTAACCATCCCGCACTTGAGCAAATTTTAATTGGTTCTTGGAAAATAGCGATTATTATATAGATTTAACCATTATAATAGCAAAATAATTTAATTATCTATTTAATTATTATTTATGCTCAACGCGTAATTCTAAGATAATTTTGTTTTGAAACCTCTGATTTCGCCCAGTAATAGAATACAGTAAACCAGTGGGATGTTCGGTGTGATCAAGTATAGCGAAGGTGCGAAGATATTGTAACTTAACCGACTTACTGTTTTAAAAGCGATAACATCCCTTGGTGATTTAATCCGATATCGGACTTCTTAAAACGCACAGACTTTAGGAAGCATATGGATATACTGCCTATCCAACTTAACAACCAAAACATAAGTTTTGTGAATGAGACCAAATATTTAGGTATGATTTTACAAAAAAAACCTAAACTGGACTAAACACACAGAAAATTCAATTAATAAAGCCCGCAAAGGGATCAATACCATGAAAATGATTTGTAGTGTGGTGGGGGGCTGATCCTAAGACTCTACGCTCGGTTTTTAATGCTATAGTTGTGTCACACCTGGACTATGGAACGATATTTCTTAACCCAAATCATAAAAAGAGCCTGAAAAAGATTGACACAACTCAATTCTCGGGATTAAGAGTGGTTTTGGGATGTATGCGTTCAACTCCCACAAATACTCTTTTAGCAGAAGCCTCATTAATAGACATGGAACACCGACGTAAGTTCCTCGCAACAAAGTTCTTAGCAAAAATTTTAAGCATCAATAATCACCCACTTACAACCATCATTGACTCCAGAAGATTGGCCATGAAAAATGCAAATTTTTGGAGAAATCGATCCCCACCGTACCTAATACAGGCCTATAATTATTAATTATTATAATACAGGCCTATAATTATTAATTATTATACGTCTGAAAATTTCCCTATCCAAATCAAAAACATCAAAATCTTAGATCTTGGATTAAAGAAGGAGGGCGCGAATCTCAATCCTCTGTTCCTTGATAAAACAGAAAAGTTCAGAAGCCACACGTTTCTATCTACACAGATGCATTAAAAAGAGGAAGTAGGGTGGGTTTTGGAATACATATTCCGAACATTCACTACAACTTTTCCTCTAGACTACCAGCCACATTTAGCATCTGTACGGCTGAAGTAGTAGCCATACACGAAGCAGTTAAAGTCGTTATTAGTAGGAATATTGCTAAGTCTATAATTTTTTCAGATTCATTAAGTGCAATTCAAAAAATAAACAGATCTAAGATAGATCCCTGGAATAATTATATTAGTGCAAGAACCAAAAGGCTAATAATATTAGCACGGGAACAGGGGTTGGACATAAGCTTGTCGTGGATACCTGGACACGCTGATATCAAGGGCAATGAAGCGGTTGATATTTTAGCCAAAATAGGCAAAGATTTAAATATCCCCAAAAAGATTGATACTGACAAACAGGACACCCTCCCTCTCGTAAAGGAAATAATTCTTAAAGAGTTTCAGGCCTCTTGGAAAGAGTCCCTGAAATTTAAAGGTAGAGCTTATGCGGAAATTGTCGGGGAGTTCCCCGCTGAGCCTTGGTATAGGGATCTTCAGTTTATTGATCGCCGGCATATAACTACTATCATAAGAATGCGAACGAGTCATTGTTTGACTGCTAGTCACAGTATCAGGAATTTAGAAAAATAGGATTCTCCCTCCCTCTGAATTTGAAAGTGGTCTTAACTAAATTAAATAGCAAAACAATAAAATTAATTTTAAAGTTTCTAAACTATAATAGGATTAAACTATAAGGAGGTTCAGCTTAACAAATAACAACCTGCCCTTTCCAGATAAACACCCTATGTGATGTCTTCCTGTGTTTGTGTTCGGTTTTACTAAACTCTCCGTCATTAACGACCAATACAGCTCTAACGTTTATGAGTCCACACACCACAGTACTATAAACAGAGTCTACGTAAAGACCCTGCATAATACACGAAACGTGTTTCGAATGAAGAAGTGAGGGCGGTATGGTACAGGACCAGACGAAGTCGCCCTCACCCCCAAATGTGCTGGCAAATTGCCCTCATGGAGCAGAGCCATAAATATACAAGCAAGCAAGCAAGCAAGATAGACCATATAAATCATATCCAGGGTCGTTGGTATGTATGGAAACTGTCGATTATTTCCTAAAGTAAAACAGCAAAAAATAATTGAGACAAAAGTTTTAGGGTTTTTCAAAGTCTATAAAAATTTTAGAAGAATAAGTATACAGGATGAGTCAGAAAGCCGTAGGAAAACAAAGTTACATTTTTTTTAATGGAACACCCTTTCTCTTAGAATATTTTTGGATTTAGCATTAAATTACAATTATTTTTTAATAAATACATTATAAGTCTAAACCTAATAGTTTCCGAGATATCGACTACTGAAAAACTACATTTTTGAACTTTGACAGCCTCTTGTTTTCTAACGGTACGTCTTAGAGTAGAACGGCTTACAAATCCCTATTTTAGTTTTTTATTATCTTCCTACTGGTGTCAACTTCCGGTTAAACCGGATGTAACTCGAAAGCCGGAAATATAGGATGTATTTCCGGTTTAACCGAAAGTTGATATTTCTTGGAAGATAATAAAAAAGTAAAATAGGGACATGGAAGCCATTTTGCCCTATGACATAACATTAGAAAGCTAGAATCTGTTAAAATTCAAAAATGTAATTTTTCAAAAGTCGATATCTCGGAAACTATTAGGTTTAGACTTATAATACACTCATTAAAAAATAATTGTAATTTTATGTAGAATCCAAAAATATTCTAAGATATAGGGTGTTCCATTAAAAAAAAAGTAACTTTGTTTTTCTACCGCTTTTCGACTCATCTTGTATATTTATTTTTTTTAATTCTAATAGACTTCAATAAACCCTAAAACTTTTGTCTTAAATATTTATTGCTAGCTTTTATACTTCAAGAAATAATCGACTGTTTTCATACATACCAACGACCCTGTATATTTGAAATCGGAATAAAATTTCCCATCAGAAGAGCGTATAATATACAGGGTGTTAATTAATGTCATGCAGATATTTCAGGGGGTGATAGTACTCGTCAAAATAAGAAACAAATGCAAATATATGCATGGTCTAAAACGCGTTATTTTCGTTATACAGGGTGGCAAAGTTTCAATTTTTTTTCTCATATTTTGCGTTTTCTCTCTTATGCTCTGTGATAATTGTTTTAAATTTGGAACATCAACCATTTTTTAGAATCTCTACAATAAAGTATCAAAATTGTCGGTTGCAGTATACAGGGTGTTACATTTTCTTAAATCGGCTACAATTTTATCTTTTACAACTTTTTTTTGGAGCTCCCTGTATGAATTCCGGTATGAAATTTGAACTCTCTGTTCCTTTGTTTAGCGTTCTGATCTCTTGCACTATTCTCGTATCTGTGACCGTTTTCGATTTATTTGCAATTTGCAAAAATAGCCATCGATGGAAATTAAGTGTAGGCGAAATAAAGCAGAGTAAAAAGCTGTTTTTATTTGTATGTATTCTAAGTAATTATTTACATTTTTATTTTAGATCAACCGACAGGGTTATTAACAATCAGATAAAAACACTACAAATTTAAAATGAATTAAAACAAAACAATTAATTAGTTAATCAAATAAAAATAAAACAAAATTATAAAAACTGTTGAAAATATCCGCCTCTTGCTAAAATGCACGAATCAAGTCTCCGCCTCATGGACTGACGGACTCTGCCAAATATTCCAGGAGTATTGCGAATGATGTCGCATGAAGCTATTATTATGTTTCTTAAATCCTCTTCTGTCTGGACTGGGGTCTGATACACTAATGGTTTCAGGTGTCCCCAGAAAAAGAAATCCAGGTTATTCAGGTCTGGGGATCTAGGGGCCATGGCTGAGGTCCCCCTCGACCTATCCAACGGTTGTTAAAAATTTGATTCAGAAAACGCAAAATACGGGAAAAAAATTGAAATTTTGCCACTCTGTATAACGAAAATAACGCGTTTTAGACCATGCATATATTTGCATTTTTTTCTTATTTTTGACGAGTAATATCACCCCCTGAAATATCTGCATGACATTAATTAACACCCTGTATAGGGTGTTCCATTTAAGAAAACATTAAAGAGTGAAATATTTGTCATTTTTTTATATTATTTCCTAAAAATTCATGAAAGGCCCTACAACTTTAGTTCTTAATGTTTTTTGATAGATATTTCTTCAAATAAATGAGATAGGTGGGTGGTCATAATATAACAGATCACCCTGTACACCGTAAATAATAAAGTCAATAATATTTATTTGCTCAATAATAAGATGCTTACATTTACTATAAACATAATAAAAAAAACCCTATAGGGGCTGTTGAAAAATGTCTGAAAAATTTTTTGTAGATAACTATTTTAAATTTGCAATTACATTTAGAGAATGACATTTTTGATAAAATTACACATGCTTAAAATTGTAACAAATATTTAAAATTTAACACTAAATTATTCCTTTATCAGGATCATCAAAGAATTTATTAATGTTGTAGAAGGCCTTAATGACTAAATATTTTGTTAAGGCATATTTAACAAATAAAATTATTTATGATACAGTATGATATATTTTTTTTTGAAGGTATGTATAGTTGTATTTTTTGGTACTAAATTACTTTTATGGCGAGTATCATAATCATGTTTCACATCACAATCGAGGAAAAGATCCCTATTATCACATACAAATATCACCAAGTCCAAAATGTATATTCCTATTACGTCAGAATATCTTTTTCTACAAAAACAGACCTACAACTTTCCTGCTGCTTCATCTTGAAAATATTTCGGACGCACCTTTTTTGCATGACCATAATTCTGTGTATTTCCGATGAACTACCCCAAAATATCATTCTATATCTTAACCTGGACTGGATTAATGCATGATAAGATGCGATGGCAGCCTCGGTAATCACGTGATCGGATATTACACCAAGGGCGTAACAGTATCGGGATATACTGTTTGCTAATCTCTCAATGTGCGCCTTCCAGTCAAGCCTCCTGTCAACCTGCAATCCCAGAAAACGCATACTCTCTAATGCTTTTAATTCTTTACCATTGTATGAGAGCGCAACATTGTTCTCTTTTTGGTTTCCAAAGATTAGGGTCTGCGTTTTTGACACATTCAGCAACAGAAAGATCATTTGCCAAGAAATACTCGTCAAGGGCCTCCATTGAAGTCTGTACTTTATAAAGAAGTGTTTCGCTGTTCTCTTCACTAAATATGAGTGACCTATCGTCGGCATATAATACAGTGTACTCATCCGGTACATCAGGTAGTTCGTTTGTATATACGATATAAAGAAGAGGCCCCAAGATTGATCCCTGATGAACTCACATAGTGACAACTATCTCCTGTGACTTGCATAAAACACCGCACTCATCACATTCAACCACTCGCTGCACTCGATCTTTCAAATGTAACTTAATCAAACGCAGAGTCGCATTACGCACCCCATACATCTCAAGTTTTTTACATAGCAACTCATAATTTATAGAGTGGAAAGCCCTTAAAAGGTCCATACACATTAACATCGTTTGATTATTATTGTTTAACGATTTTAAGACCTCTCTAATGCTAGATAAATTTCTGTAATGGTGGATTTACCCTTTCTAAAGCCATTGTCTATCGGTGATTATTGAGTACCTCTCAAAAAATGATATCAGTCTATCGAATACAACCCTTTCAGAAATCTTACCAATATTTAACAAGAGACCAGCATCGGAGAAAGGGCGATGTGCATGGCCATTTGTCTTCTTAGTCGTAAACAACGGCAGGGAGCGCGACCCGACTTGCTATAGGAGATAGTGACGTCACACAGCGATTTCCGCGAGTCGATATTCGTAAATTATTTTAAAGGCTTTAGAGAAGTTAGAAAATTAAAATTTTTTGCACTAAAATTATAAAATCTTTCAGAAAATGTAATTTAAAAAATTCACTCGTGTGGTTATTGATGAGGGTTGCCATTCAAAAAAAAATTCAAAATGACGCGAATATGTCAAATTTGTGAACCTATATATTTTTTTAAATTAAATTTGGCTTCTTTGCGGGAAAATCATTGAGAAATGTGTGATTTGTTTTTTATTATACTCAGCAGGAAAATCGCCAATCAGGTGAGACCCTTAAAAAAAGTCCCTGTATACTGATGCAACATTGAAAATATGGTCTAACCATAATTTCCGATTTTACAATTAATAAAGTTTCTTGGTATAAAACTTTGCTCCCTAGTTTAAACATTTTTAGTTATGTGAGGGTAAAGTTTTATTAAATTTGTAAATATTTTTAACACTATACTCACAGTGAAATTTTCCATGTTCACATTCAGTTCTTCCACTTCTTTCGTATATTTCTCCCACAAATCGTACCGAACGACAGTGATATAAATATTGACCAATTTCCCTGCAAACCTAGAAAATTGGTTATCTATACATGCTGAGTAATAGCCTCCTACCGACGATTGGTCTTGATATTCACTATTTGGCTTCCATTGATATGGGTGTACTATATCTCCCTTAGGATTTCTTACTGCAAAACCTGCCATGCCATCTCCACCCCGAACCACCTAAAAAAAAAATATAAATTGGTTAATTTATTTTCACAGTGAGAATGTAAAGGTTGGAACAAATTCCTTTAAAATTGAAGTATTTTTTTTTTCGAGAAACGCTAAGACCAGTCAGCGTTTTATTCTGTTGCATTATATATGTATATATAGATATTCCATCAATGAGTTTACGTATACAAAGTAGAACAAGCGAATACTCTACAGTGATTAAGAGGTGTTCATATCGCCCAGAAACTTGGTAGAATCGAATGTGAATACTTTAATAGATATATGGTTAAGTTTAACCAAATGGTTTTCCACTTATCTTTCCCGGAGAGTGCAGACAGTGAGGGTGGATGGTAAATTTTCTGAACCCTTAAGTAATAGTTGTGGCGTTCTTCAAGGGTCTGTGCTTGGTCACATTTTATTTCTCTTATATTTGAATGATATAACACATTTGAACATTCATGGAGGCTGTTTTAGACACTGTATTACCCACAGTATAAGGTTGGTTCGTTTAATTTCTGCTAGACCAATTAAACACAACTTATATTTAAATAATGTTAATGTAATGCAGTCATTTTTTCTTGTCCCAACTAACATTCATGAACTAAATGATATCTTTACCTCCATTAACAATAAAAAAGCGTCAGGTTGGGATGGTATTTCTATAAAAATATTTTTACACCTACCTCTTAATGTACAGAGCGTTTTGGCTGACTGTATTAATCACTCCTTTTCTATAGGATCATTTCCACAATGCTTAAAGTTAGCAACAGTTATTCCTCTTTATAAGGGGGGAGATCGTGAGACTACCTCCAACTACAGGCCGGTATCATTACTTCCCACATTGGGAAAAATAGTCGAAAGACTAGTCAAACGTCGCTTGGTAACTTTTCTGGACGATCAAAGTATTATAAACACGGCCCAGTTTGGATTTCGGACTTTAAGGGGAACTAACGATGCCATTTTTTCATTTCTGGAGGATGTGTATCTTGGACTGAATGAGAAAGACTCTGCTGCTGCTGTCTTCTATGACCTTTCTAAAGCTTTTGATTGTGTCAATCACCGGATACTACTCAGTAAATTGGAAGTTTACGGCTTTAGAGGAAACGCTCTGGACTGGTTCAGATCCTACTTAACAGGAAGAAGTCAGAGGGTTTCATTGTCGGGATCTATGTCTAAACAAGCGAATGTTGACTGTGGCGTTCCGCAGGGTTCTGTGTTGGGCCCTTTATTGTTTTTATTATATATTAACGACTTGGCAGATATAAATATAACCGGCAACTTTACTCTTTTTGCGGATGACGCTACTGTATTTTGGCACAATAAGGATGTGCTACAACTTAACAGGGATATTAATGATGACTTATCTAAAATTAAGCAGTGGTGTGACTCAAATAAACTGACATGTAATGTTTCTAAGACTGGAGTGATGTCATTTAAGTGTGTCTTGAATGACGTATTTCTGGACAATAATGTTGTAAGTAATCTCCAAGAAAATAAATTTCTGGGGATATATATAGATAGCAAATTGAAATTTGAGGGCCATATTAAACATTTAAACTCGAAATTATCATCTGGTTGTTACGCACTCAGAGTAGTGTCTAGCGAGCTCGATAGGGAGATTGCAAGAAAGGCTTACTTTGCTTTGATTGAGTCCCATTTACGCTATGGGATTTGCTTCTGGGGTGCATGCGCAAAACAATTATTTAACAGTGTGTTCTTGATACAGAAGCGAGCTGTGAGGTTTTTAAGCGGAGCTAATTATAGAGACTCCTGTCGTCCTTTGTTCTTGTTGCACAAAATTTTGACTTTGACGTCGATATTTATATTGGAGTCAGCATGCCTGATGCACAAGAAGCATCAGGATGATATAGGGAGACAATCTGTATATGGCACGAGAAGTGTATACAACATTTCTCTGCCTCGTCCTACCTCATCCCAAACCCATAAATCCATATTTTTTGGTAGTAAAAAGATATTTAATCATTTGCCTTTACAAGTGAGGCAGATGAGAAATGAAAGGGGATTTCGAAAGAGTTTAAAGGGGCTGCTGGTTGTGAGACCTTATTACGATTTATCGGAGTTTTTTGAGGAAAACTTTGATTGATTTTGGGTATGATGGAGTCTTTGAGCAGACGTTTATTCTGTGCGCATTGAATATGCATTAAGATGTCTTATATGTTTTTTTTTTTCTTTTTTTTGGTGTGCTAAATGTATGTTCGTTTATTTTTTCTGAATCTGTTTTAAAATAATGTTCCTTTTAAGACCTGTATTTAATGTGTTTTATATTTTTACTCTAATGAATAACGGTGATGTAGTGGTATATATGATTTTTTGGTTATTTCGGATGTAGTTGTTGAATTGGTACATTTTTTCCTTTGTATAGCTTTATCAATAAGAATTGTTTTGTTCTTTGGATAATAAAGCATAATTGACTTTGACTTTGACTTTGACTTATTTTGCTCTGTCTTTTTATTCTTTCACTTTTTACCACCCTTACAATACTACAATATTTACATTGGTAAACACGAATACATCATCATAACAACCCTAAAGTATTGCACCGAGATACCGTTATGATTTCATCGGTTTTACCATAGAGAATGAATCAGAACTTGAATTGATTGCGGCCTCATTGCCGTCTGAATATCACGAGGGTTAGAAAGACATGTTCTGTATAGAACGGATATTTCACGTATTTACGCGAATCGCAACTGAGGTGCACCAAGTTGCACATCTTAACCAAATATAAAGAATGTAGTCTATTTAACTGCGAAATTCACAGTACTTCAAAATTAGAAAATCACTTTGCTTGACACACATGTCAGATCAAAACATGTGCTGTTACTTTTTCAGCCATGTGGAGTATCTGCTTACTTTGAAATCTTAACAGGACAATTCTTTGTTTATATTGCTACAGCGCTCTGGTCTGGGAGGTCCAACAATCTCATATGGTCACGTGGACCCTCTTGACCAACCAACGGATGTCGCGACCGCCTAGGTTGGCGGCCATACTTGTTTACTGCCAATAGGGAAATTGAAGCAGCCGTTAAAGCATTAAAATGATGTTGCCCTTTGTCGGTTAAAACATCACAGAAACTAATTTACATATTCTCGAAGTCGCAAACCTATTGCAAAACTACCGATTAACGGTTTATATTAAATTTTAACTTGTTTTGTTTAGAAAGAGACTTGAACTTTTAGTAGAAGTGAATTTATTATTATTTAGTTTAGAACATAGCACGTTTTTATGTTTACAGAAGACTTGATGTTTTCGGAGAATTAGAATATTGCGGGATAAAACGGTAATGATCTTTAACGATAGACTAGACATTTGGCGGTTTTGCCAGTAAAATAGAATAAAAATATTTTGTTGCTAAACTAGAAGACTAAGAAGGACTTGTTGAACACGGGCGGCGTTTTTCCGTTATTGACAGATTAATTCATGTTTATTACTTTGATTATTAGAAAACGTGTTTCCCAAACAGAGGCATTACGCTATTCGCTGATGTCGCGGCCCTACCCGTTTGTGGCGTTCAAGTAGTGGCGAGCCTATGGAGAGGATCATAAGAATGATCTTTGCCTCAATATTAATAAAACCAAAATACTAATTTTTGGTTTTAACAACATCAGCCTTCATATAGAAAATGAACAAATTGAAAACATAGCGGTAGTTTACTTCTTGGTGCAAAAAGAGCTATTTCGTATACGTGCAGGGTGAGAAGCAGCGAACACTGTAGACCATTATATATCAGGCATGGCATACTAAGATTAATATGTTTATTCATCTTAGAGACAGTTTTACACAAATAATACTTTCATCAACTTGAAAACGCATCAACACCACACACATACAACACGCGACAAAACCAAAATATACGCCTTTCTATATCTAGGCTCACTTTGACCAAACGGACAATAATCTATGAAAGTCTCCAGATCTACAACCACACCAGTATCGAGTGTAGACAAGAGGGCATATTACAGCTTGGACGAATTTTACAATGATGACTTTTAAAGACTTAAATGTTTTTTAATTGAACATTTTCTGACTTACATGTTTGTTTTTGTTTCTTATTTTTTACAATCTTATTTTCATTCATTAATTTATTTTAATTTTATACTGTTTGTACTTTATTTTATTTCTCAACTCAGTAGGTGTTTTGTACTTTATTGTGTTCTTTAACTTGATAGGGGCATTTTTAACTTGTCCGTCCTGTTATTTTATATTTGTATTTTTATTACCTAGTCTCCTTTATTTACCTATTGTCAAGTACTTTTATTTTGTTTACTGTTTACCTTCAGTGTTTTTAGTAATACATGTTTTTTATTACGACATGTTCATGTATCGTCATGCCCAAGATAATTATAATTGTAATTATAATTATAAAATTACTATATTATTGTATGTCATTGATTTCTGAATTATTGATATGTATTAATTACCTGTAATAAAATCGCTTTGTTGATGAATTATGAATTCATGTAATTTCAGACAATAAAGCATATGTAAGTAAGAAAGTAAGTAAGTAACATACACAGATTAATTTTTCGAAGTTTGTATACTGAAATTGATATGCCCAATCCTGTGTGCTTAATATTGACCCGAGAAATACTGAACCTCATCAAGAGCAATACAGACTGATTGTGACTGTGCGCGAACACGTTTGTAACAATGAACGACACATTATACTTTAATCTGTATTTCCATAAATCGACTGGTTCAAAACTTTGCTTTAACTGGAAAATAAAATTTCTTTTGAATTTTATTGCACAGGTTTTTCTTAACAAATCAATCACTTTGTCATTTTATACCGTAGGATGGGTATGACATACTAACACATTTCTAACTTAGATTCGTCAAACAGCCACTTAACTCTACTTAAATAAGTTCAAATACTTTCCAACCATTTTTACGTAGAGAATCTGTCGTTCCACGGAGCGCAACCTTTCTCTGTAGAAATTAGCGTGACACTCTACACTTTACTTTACTTTAAATCACTTTTGACCATTTTTACGTAGAGGATGAACCAGTCCACGGAGCGCACTCTTTCTCTGTAGAAATCAGCGTGACACTCTACACTTTACTTTACTTTAAATCACTTTTGACCATTTTTACGTAGAGGATGAACCGGTCCACGGAGCGCAACCTTTCTCTGTAGAAATCAGCGTGACACTAGTCTGTTGACAAAACATTGTCCGTTTCGTACCGTCTACCAACACCTTGACCAATCAGGTACTGACACGTCAAAATCCAAGATGGTTTATTCACGTCACAATATTGTTGCCAACCAATGAGAAAGACATCCTCTGTTACTATGCAAGCGGCGTTTATCATTTTTACATTTACGTGCTAGGAAATGATACAGAATCGCCGACCGTGTTTTTATACATAAGGTTTTGATTTAACTTATATTTTTATAGATGCACAACGTTGCCATTACTGTAAGATGCGGTATTGCCAATTATATTGCATGTAGATATAATGTACTTTTCTCATTGTTTTAGCATTTAGTAGTTACATAAAAACATAGTAATTAAGCACAAATGCGGCGCTGCCGCTTAGATTAGTATTACGTTACATTACATTTCATAGAATTGAGTTACACGCTTTTACTTTAACTTTGTACTGGGTCACGACAGAAATATGACGTGTGTCTCAAACAGTGACCCATATGACAAGTAAGATTCGATAAGTTGCTCACGTTTCCGTCTTATTCCAATGCCAATAGCGACAAAGGCCTTTGCGAGGTCAAATAAAAGAACAGATATGTACCCATTCATTTCTATGAACCTTGTTAAAGACGCAACAAAAATATATTTCACGGATCCTGTCCTATATCTAATTTTAACCGCAAGCAAATAAAAGCTATTTTAGCAATTGTTGGGAATGTCCCCCACCAATGTTGGGAATTTCCCCCACCAACCTCCCAGCAGTACCCTATATGATCTTCCTGTAGAACGTTATTACTATATAAGGTTCTCTTAATCTCATTTTGTCTCTTCTCTTTTCATGTCCTTCCAGTCTTCAATATTGTTGGATCGGTTAATAGAAAATAACCCCACAAAAAACAATCTAGAGAAGTCTAATCTGGAGATCTGGCTGGCCATTTAACTGGACCCCGTCGGTCGATCTATAAACCGAGAAAAATTGTGTTAAGGTGTAATGGGCTCGAGTTCCAACTTGTTCATTCCACAAAAAAATTATTGGCGCATGAGCATCTTCTGGATTGGGATATCATGTGAGTGGATGCGGGGATGGTACTAGATCGCTTTCTAAAAAATCTTTCGTCTGTAAAATTTTTGGTATTAAAGGCTCTCAAAATTCAGCTCTCCACAATAGTAACTTTTTGAGGATATTGTGAGTATTAATGGTCACAGATCATTACAACTTTTAATTTTTGTGAATATATAAGCATTGAAAATGTATCTATACAGCAATGAAGGTTACATATTTCTGTATTAAACAAAAGTTTAGTTGGGTATAGCTGTTCTTTTAAACATTACTCTTAAGAATATTGATTTTTATTATTTTCACTAGATTTCAAGTTAGTTTTGTAAGAGCCACCCCAAACAATCAATACATATCTAAATAGAGATTCAACTAGACTTATAAATCATTGTAACTAATTTTGGTCATAAAAATTCTCCTAACACAAAAAACTTGTGTGTGTATAAGAGTAAGGATTTTTCTGGTAATGTATGTTCTGTCCATTTGATGTGCTGGTCCATTCCCATGTATTTTGTTTGTGATACATATAGGTACCTAATAGTGTTTTTTCTCTCATTAATTGCTTTGGAATTAAAGCTGATTTAACGAAAATGCTAGAAGTATAGTTTGTTTTAGATAGGTTTAGAGACAGTTTAGATGACTCTAACAAGTGCTTAATTATATTAAATCCGTGAATTTTATATTTCTTAGTCTCCTCCAAAGAATTCCTCCTAAAAAGCCTAAGATTGTACCTTATGGTACACCGATTTTTATTTGTAGTGGTTCACTTAGTATACTGTTTATTATTAAAAATTAGTCTTTGTCAGATACCTAAGTAGTTTTTAAATAGTTTCAACACTGTGCCAGAACTCCGTAATGCGACAATTTATCAAGGAATTTTTTGTGAGACAGTGTCAATTATATTATAACACTTAAAGATAGTATTGTAGATATTTTATGTACATTGATTAATCATATTTTTACTATTGGGACATTTCCTAAAGAATTGAAAATAAGCAAAATTACACCTATATTTAAATCAGGAAAAAAAAAGAATTTAAATAACTATAGACCAATTTCTGTTATAAGTGTTTTCTCAAAAATTATTGAAAAGATTTTGAAGAGAAGAATTCTGATGCACATACATAATAATAATTTATTAGACAACTTTCAGTATGGCTTCTTGAAAAATAGTAGTACTTCAAGCGCAACATTGGACTTTGTGAATTTTGTATCAAGAGCACTTGACGGGGGAAAGATTGTGGTGGCGGTGTTTGTGGACTTAAAAAAGGCATTTGATGTTGTTGATTTTGGCTTACTTCTGGAGAAACTTGAATATATGGGAATAAGGGGAAAAACTTTAAACGTGATAAAAACATATTTGACAGGTCGACAACAGTATACTAAAATTGAGCAGACTTGTAGTACTTTGTTAACAAACACATACGGAGTACCACAGGGATCGGTCCTTGGTCCTCTTTTGTATTCTCTTTATGTCCTAAACTTAAGGTGTGCTAACTTGAGAGCCACATACTTTACATTTGCTGATGACACGGTATTAGTAAATTCGGGAACTAATGAACAAATATTAAATAAAGAAGTAAATATTGATCTAAAAAAATACAATCAGTGGCTGTATTTCAATAAACTTAAAATAAATATTGACAAAACAAAATTCTTGCTTTTTAAACAAACAAACAAAATAGTGCGTGAAATGACAATACAAATAAATGATCTTATCTTGGAAAGGGTCGCAAGTGTAAGGTATTTGGGATTGATGGTGGATGATAGGCTGAATTGGAGGAAACATGTCACCAAGCTTACTGAAAAGATTCTCTCTATGATTCCTTATATATTTAAGATTAGAAATTACATTACAGACAAAACTAAGAGACTGGTATACAATGCCTTTTTCTTGTCACACCTTCGATACCTTATAACAGTAAGTATGGGGGATGTGTGGAAAGGGTGTGTTTGAGAGTATGCAGATTGTACAAAACAAAATATTAAAAATATTATTTAATTTTGACAGGTTTACTCACACAGACACCTTATACAGTACATTGCAAATAGCTAGATTACTCAAAATTTTGGAGTTTGAGCAATGCAAATTAATGCATAAAATAATGTATGGGCAACAAAAGACAAATTCTCAATTCTCAGTCACAAATGAAATACATAATTACCCAACAAGAACACAAAACAACATATATCACATACAAAACAGAACATGTATAGGTACTAACAATCCTTTTTTTAAGCTGTCGTATGTATTTAATCATCTTCCAATAGAAATTAAAGAAATTGTGATATATATTGTAACATCGTGTAAGCTAATTTAAATTTAAGACTTATAATGTAATATTTTAGTGTAAAAATATGCTTCTCTGCTGTGTTTAAAATTGTATTCTCGAGGCCAGTGCTCAAGGCACTGATTAGAGTACATTTTGTTTTACTTTTGTAATTGTTTATCTTACAAGTAATATATTTATTTTTTTCAAAAAATTACTATGCTTGTCTTACTATTATTGAAATTATCTATAATTTCTGAACTAGGTAAGTGAGTACATTTACTACAAAGTACAACTATATTTTCCAATCACAAATCGTATCTTTTTTATAAAGAATACTTTCTGTCAAAAAATTAGAAATTTGGATGTTTTGTGGTATAGATAACCTGAACTAACCTACCCATGCAGGGACACCCAGTAGTTTTCACGTAAGATTTCTATTCTTGGGTCTAGAAAAGGTTTAATGTAAATTTTTGTAACGTAGTTTCATTCAACAAATTTTCTGTATACAACTCTTCTTAAGCAGCTCAGATTTTAGGAGTAATATACAAGATGGTTTATATTGGCCATTCTTATTGTAGGTATCTCAATTTCAAATACCCTATTTCCTGATAACATTTTTTATGTACAATCTACTGGTGAAAAAAAAAATTCTAGGTAATGCCATCAGTAGACCTTAACACACCTAGTATTCAACTTTTATAATTAATTTTAAAAACTAGAATTAGGGTAGGTAGGTAGTTAATTTTAATTAATGGTTTTAGAGAATTGTTGTTTACCTGAAAGCTAACATAAAAAGTTGCTCCTGGGTTAACATATTGATAGTAACAGTCCTCTTTTCCTGGATCTATATGCACTTTATAGTCCATAGCGACAGCTGGAAGATTTTCATACCATGGTACAGTAGGTTCTGTAGTGGAAACATAACTTACATCCAGGAAACAACATAAAACAAGAAAGACATTGGAAAGTAACGTGGCACTACTCCGGCTGCTACCCATGTTTTAGCAATGAATGGAAATGGAATTGGAATGTTGAATGAAAGTTGTGTGGAGAGACTCGAAAGTTTTTGGTAAATAGTATATCTACATATAATTGTAATGTTGGTTGCGGGAAACATCACGCTTTTTTTACTTTGGCCTTCACCGCAAGGTACTTAAGCCAGTTTTGTACTTATTGTTTTCCGTTCAAATCATAGACCAAATTTTAAATCTTATTTCTATGGTTTAGCCTTATTTTAATTGATAAAGATCCGTCAACTGCGCCACTTGCACCGCCTTGTCTTTATGTTTTATGTATCAGCTATATGCCTAGTTTACACAAGGTGAGACGGGAAGAACGCACCAAATTCGAAGAGCGTATTTTACATTTTTATTACCTAGTCTCCTTTATTTACCTATTGTCAAGTACTTTTATTTTGTTTACTGTTTACCTTCAGTGTTTTTAGTAATACATGTTTTTTATTACGACATGTTCATGTATCGTCATGCCCAAGATAATTATAATTGTAATTATAATTATAAAATTACTATATTATTGTATGTCATTGATTTCTGAATTATTGATATGTATTAATTACCTGTAATAAAATCGCTTTGTTGATGAATTATGAATTCATGTAATTTCAGACAATAAAGCATATGTAAGTAAGAAAGTAAGTAAGTAACATACACAGATTAATTTTTCGAAGTTTGTATACTGAAATTGATATGCCCAATCCTGTGTGCTTAATATTGACCCGAGAAATACTGAACCTCATCAAGAGCAATACAGACTGATTGTGACTGTGCGCGAACACGTTTGTAACAATGAACGACACATTATACTTTAATCTGTATTTCCATAAATCGACTGGTTCAAAACTTTGCTTTAACTGGAAAATAAAATTTCTTTTGAATTTTATTGCACAGGTTTTTCTTAACAAATCAATCACTTTGTCATTTTATACCGTAGGATGGGTATGACATACTAACACATTTCTAACTTAGATTCGTCAAACAGCCACTTAACTCTACTTAAATAAGTTCAAATACTTTCCAACCATTTTTACGTAGAGAATCTGTCGTTCCACGGAGCGCAACCTTTCTCTGTAGAAATTAGCGTGACACTCTACACTTTACTTTACTTTAAATCACTTTTGACCATTTTTACGTAGAGGATGAACCAGTCCACGGAGCGCACTCTTTCTCTGTAGAAATCAGCGTGACACTCTACACTTTACTTTACTTTAAATCACTTTTGACCATTTTTACGTAGAGGATGAACCGGTCCACGGAGCGCAACCTTTCTCTGTAGAAATCAGCGTGACACTAGTCTGTTGACAAAACATTGTCCGTTTCGTACCGTCTACCAACACCTTGACCAATCAGGTACTGACACGTCAAAATCCAAGATGGTTTATTCACGTCACAATATTGTTGCCAACCAATGAGAAAGACATCCTCTGTTACTATGCAAGCGGCGTTTATCATTTTTACATTTACGTGCTAGGAAATGATACAGAATCGCCGACCGTGTTTTTATACATAAGGTTTTGATTTAACTTATATTTTTATAGATGCACAACGTTGCCATTACTGTAAGATGCGGTATTGCCAATTATATTGCATGTAGATATAATGTACTTTTCTCATTGTTTTAGCATTTAGTAGTTACATAAAAACATAGTAATTAAGCACAAATGCGGCGCTGCCGCTTAGATTAGTATTACGTTACATTACATTTCATAGAATTGAGTTACACGCTTTTACTTTAACTTTGTACTGGGTCACGACAGAAATATGACGTGTGTCTCAAACAGTGACCCATATGACAAGTAAGATTCGATAAGTTGCTCACGTTTCCGTCTTATTCCAATGCCAATAGCGACAAAGGCCTTTGCGAGGTCAAATAAAAGAACAGATATGTACCCATTCATTTCTATGAACCTTGTTAAAGACGCAACAAAAATATATTTCACGGATCCTGTCCTATATCTAATTTTAACCGCAAGCAAATAAAAGCTATTTTAGCAATTGTTGGGAATGTCCCCCACCAATGTTGGGAATTTCCCCCACCAACCTCCCAGCAGTACCCTATATGATCTTCCTGTAGAACGTTATTACTATATAAGGTTCTCTTAATCTCATTTTGTCTCTTCTCTTTTCATGTCCTTCCAGTCTTCAATATTGTTGGATCGGTTAATAGAAAATAACCCCACAAAAAACAATCTAGAGAAGTCTAATCTGGAGATCTGGCTGGCCATTTAACTGGACCCCGTCGGTCGATCTATAAACCGAGAAAAATTGTGTTAAGGTGTAAGTAACACAGACACCTTATACAGTACATTGCAAATAGCTAGATTACTCAAAATTTTGGAGTTTGAGCAATGCAAATTAATGCATAAAATAATGTATGGGCAACAAAAGACAAATTCTCAATTCTCAGTCACAAATGAAATACATAATTACCCAACAAGAACACAAAACAACATATATCACATACAAAACAGAACATGTATAGGTACTAACAATCCTTTTTTTAAGCTGTCGTATGTATTTAATCATCTTCCAATAGAAATTAAAGAAATTGTGATATATATTGTAACATCGTGTAAGCTAATTTAAATTTAAGACTTATAATGTAATATTTTAGTGTAAAAATATGCTTCTCTGCTGTGTTTAAAATTGTATTCTCGAGGCCAGTGCTCAAGGCACTGATTAGAGTACATTTTGTTTTACTTTTGTAATTGTTTATCTTACAAGTAATATATTTATTTTTTTCAAAAAATTACTATGCTTGTCTTACTATTATTGAAATTATCTATAATTTCTGAACTAGGTAAGTGAGTACATTTACTACAAAGTACAACTATATTTTCCAATCACAAATCGTATCTTTTTTATAAAGAATACTTTCTGTCAAAAAATTAGAAATTTGGATGTTTTGTGGTATAGATAACCTGAACTAACCTACCCATGCAGGGACACCCAGTAGTTTTCACGTAAGATTTCTATTCTTGGGTCTAGAAAAGGTTTAATGTAAATTTTTGTAACGTAGTTTCATTCAACAAATTTTCTGTATACAACTCTTCTTAAGCAGCTCAGATTTTAGGAGTAATGAACAAGATGGTTTATATTGGCCATTCTTATTGTAGGTATCTCAATTTCAAATACCCTATTTCCTGATAACATTTTTTATGTACAATCTACTGGTGAAAAAAAAATTCTAGGTAATGCCATCAGTAGACCTTAACACACCTAGTATTCAACTTTTATAATTAATTTTAAAAACTAGAATTAGGGTAGGTAGGTAGTTAATTTTAATTAATGGTTTTAGAGAATTGTTGTTTACCTGAAAGCTAACATAAAAAGTTGCTCCTGGGTTAACATATTGATAGTAACAGTCCTCTTTTCCTGGATCTATATGCACTTTATAGTCCATAGCGACAGCTGGAAGATTTTCATACCATGGTACAGTAGGTTCTGTAGTGGAAACATAACTTACATCCAGGAAACAACATAAAACAAGAAAGACATTGGAAAGTAACGTGGCACTACTCCGGCTGCTACCCATGTTTTAGCAATGAATGGAAATGGAATTGGAATGTTGAATGAAAGTTGTGTGGAGAGACTCGAAAGTTTTTGGTAAATAGTATATCTACATATAATTGTAATGTTGGTTGCGGGAAACATCACGCTTTTTTTACTTTGGCCTTCACCGCAAGGTACTTAAGCCAGTTTTGTACTTATTGTTTTCCGTTCAAATCATAGACCAAATTTTAAATCTTATTTCTATGGTTTAGCCTTATTTTAATTGATAAAGATCCGTCAACTGCGCCACTTGCACCGCCTTGTCTTTATGTTTTATGTATCAGCTATATGCCTAGTTTACACAAGGTGAGACGGGAAGAACGCACCAAATTCGAAGAGCGTATTTTACATGAAGTTAAACAAACACAAAACGGCAATTGCATTTTAAAATTAAAAGGTTTTGATAATGTGATAAGGACATTTTATTTTCATTTGTTGTTCTTTTTGTCTGTCCGTGTTATGATCATAATATTAATTCTATTCAAATCAAATCGAAGGGAGGGAGATTTCTATTTCTCTGTGTCAAACTTTTAAAAATTGTAATTCAAGCATTTAAAAATCTTGTTTATTTTTTTAGAACTCCGTCGGTCTGGTCCAGGTTTAGTGCGTGAGAAAATACAAACTAACCTTTATTGTTCTGTGATACTGTGATCTGTGATTTTTATTTTGTGATGCAAACAAGTCTCTGCAAACCACTGACATTACAACTGCAAACAAACGTCAACAGAAACCTAAAGTTGTTGTAAATAAATAAAATATAATTCATTTCTGTTATGTATTATTTGTAAAGTTATTCTTGTAAAATGTTATCATCTATGGTTAAAGAACACCACGCGAAGCAGAGCGTTAAAAAAGAAATTCAAGGTAAGTATTCGTAGATAAATCTACTTTTCTGTAATGTTTTTGGGTCTTTACTGGACCTGGTGCTTTGCTGGTCGTAATCTTGAACACGAACTGCCATGGTACCTAGTATTCAATGAGTATATTTTTTTTTGTTAAAGTTTTAAACTCGGTTTTAAACCCCTGATTTTTTATGTAAATTTAAATACATTTCTGTGTAGTTTATCTTTTCATTTTTACGAATAAAGGGTTTCAGGTGGCATGCGGCGTTTTGATGTACGCTAAGTGTGGTAGAGTTAAAATCGAAAATCAACCTAAGAGGCCAGGCCACTTCGTCACCTGCTTCTATCTAACTTTGGAGTGGTGTAAGCAAATGATGTGGTGGCCTCTTACTTGATTCTAAGTCTAGGGTAGGTTTTTAAATGAGTGTGATGTGACCACCAAAGATGTCTAGCTAACACTATTTTGCAAGCACAGCATTACTTTTACTTTCGTAATAATGTTTCACACTCGGTTTCACAGCTCAGTTAGAATGCAGCTTGTCAGAATCGATGTTGATCATTAATTTGTTTTACTGTAACATTTTATAAATAAAAATCTTTTTTAAAAATGGATTCCTGGTTTCTATGTTCACTCGTGACATCTTAGACTGACTGAGACCATATTGGTACATTCTCGGGTACCTACATTGTACATGGACTGAGCTTTTATATAAGATGGTGAAATGGTCAAATAGCTTTAAATAAATTGTAGATGTAACGTCCTATTCACGTTCTGCACACTGACATACAGTTGGACCAAATCCCAAAAATCTGGCCAAGAATCAAACTATTTTTGATAGCAATTTTGAACATGAAGCAGTGTAGTACCTAAATAATATGTGAACTTCGTTGTAGCAATACAGAAGAAAATTGGATAATAATAAGATATAAATGATCGAATGAACAATAATACTTACTAGTTGACAGAGTGTATGAGAGTTTACACTATACCTAAAATGTTCTCTTGAATTTTACAGCTATTTTAGATTTATTCTAGCATGCTGATAAATATTGTAAATAAAATTTTTCTATCAACTCGAGTTCTTGCCTTCGATGAATAATAAAAAAGCCAATACCTATGTATTTACTTAATAAAATTAAATTTATTAAAGGAAGAAAAAAAAATATGAATTCTAAAAAACTTCCCCTCTTGTATGCGGATTAAAAAAAAATTCCGAACAAGCAATACGCACTAGTCACCAGGGGCGTTTCTTATTAATATTAATTTAATCTATGCCAATCGAAATTCATATAGGTACCTATTTATTTTTAATTTTCAAACCAAATCCGGTCCTGCGTGTCTCCCTAACCAGCGCAATATAGGCCTTCTTTCATTGAATACTGCCCTTAGATTTGCCGAGCGAAGTAATCTTTTTAGCCGTACTTATACGCGTAATCTCCCGATTTTCGAGATTTTAATCGATCTGCAGGGCTGGGTTTCGGGTCCTGGCTAATGGCTCTATCACGCGCCTTTTAAATTATAATTAAACCGACGAAATAGTTTACCTTTTATGGATTCAAGAGTCTATCGCGATTTTTCGGTTTATGAAACACGGCTTTGATGAGAGCTTATTGTTTTTGTGTTTGTGAATTTTGTGAGAGTTTGTTTACTTTTGTACCTTGTTTTTCAGTTTTTACTTATTACTTTGCAGGGTTGGGCTGATTTATATTAAATGATTTAAATTACTTGATTTATTAAAAAAAATCATGATTTCTATTTTTTTTTTTAGAGTAATATAACAACATAATATAAAATTATTCTCAAAAATGAAAAGTAGAACGCGACGCTTTTAAAAAATAAAAAGAAGTACCTACATAATATAAACCTGATGTTTTTGCATTTTTGTTTTCGTTTTACAAGGTGTTTCAAAAGTACGGTACGTATCTTAAGGGGGTGATTCCTTATGATATTTTAAGAGAAGTTCATATGAACATATGTCCGGAGTTGCCCCGTTTTAGATATACAGGTTGTTAAAATTTGAAAAGAATATCGGGTTTTTATACTTTTTTTAAATATCCTTCTGCCGATTTTATTGAAATTTGTTAGTGTTATTCATAATGATAAGGGGCTTAATCAGCACTAAATAGATTAAATTGATTAAGTCCAGTGGCGTCCCGGGGAGCACCTTGACGAATATTATTGACAAAAAAATGTACGCCACTGACCTTTTTCTAATTTTGATATTTTTTTTGGATTTACCAACTAATAATACAATTTGTTTGCTCCTTGAATTGTTTCCGTATCTGGATCGTTTTCGAGAGAAAAAATAAAAACCAGTTTATTGCATGTACAAAAAAAATACCGATGTATTTTAAAGTTAATTAAAACATTTAAATTAAAAATTAAATTATTTTTTTAAATAATGATACAAAGAAAATGAAATAGGATGGGAAAAGGATATACACCCTCTGTATATTAAAAACGGGGCAACTCCGGACACATGTTCATATGAACTGTATGTATGCTAATTTTCCTCCTTTCTTATTCGTAGTTAACGGCCATACCACGTCGATATAACATTTCCCGTCAATTAATTTAAAACACAGACAAAGTAATGCACAGGGGGGCTGCAAAAATCGCGCTGAACTTCCAGCATCACCAGGTCGTTCGGCGGGGCTGCAAAAATCGCGCTGAACTTCGAGCATCACCAGGTCGTTCGGCGGATTTTTGTGGCCCAAAATGTGCCTTACTGAACCGATAAACGGCAGTGGGCGGACCCAAACGGAACGCCTACCGACCTGACTGACGAGGACATGCCCATTAAACATTGCCTCTCTCTGCTGCGGAGATGACGGAGCAGGGGTGGTATGTCGTTGTGCATCCAAACTACCCGCCATAGGCGGATATGATTTTCAACTGTGATACAAAAATTTTCACTGGGTTTTTTTCGAGTTTTCCCAGAATGCTCTGCTATTGGTATACAATAATTGACAATTGAATTTACTATTTCTGCAGATTTTAGTATTATACTCTTCGGAGTAATATTCTGCATAGCACCCGGAAAGGCACCGTGCCGGAACGCGAGTGGAGTGATGTGAACTTAAAATAGAATAGGCAACCACAGGCCATAATATCGGCCGCCAGGCTTAAGGGCTGGTTTTTTGGGCGCATTTCGGGCCGTATGCTTACGGTCCGTGCGCCCAACTCTGTAATTAGTTCTAGTTTGGTTTAGTATTATGTATTAGGTTAGGCTAGGCTAAGTTAGTTGTTAAGTTTCTATTTATAAAAAGGAATAGGCAATAAAGAGATTTTAAAGAAGAAAAAAAAAGTTCCCGTGCGATCACTGAAGTCGAGCGACGTCGGGCACGGTCAGTACTTAGATGGGTTTATTTCTTATTATTTAAGTCATATAAAATATTCAATCATTTTTATGGCAAAATTCTTTATTATTTTCGAGTAGTAAACTTTCTTTTCTAACTAGACTTTCAAATATTTATAGGCAACGGCCATACCACGTCGATATACCAGTTCCCGTCCGATCACTGAAGTCAAGCGACGTCGGGCACGGTCAGTACTTAGATGGGTGACCGCTTGGGAACACCGTGTGTCGTTGTCATTTTTTATTTCTTATTTTTTTGAAGTCATAAAATGTTCACACACTATATATTCGAACATCTTTTTTGTAACTTAGATTTACTTAGGAAACTAAGTTTAAGATTATAATTAGATAGTTTTTTAGAATAAGGACCGTGACGGGTATTTAGTAGTAAGTGTGCAAATGTAGCTAAAAAATTAATAATGAAAATAAATGAGTTTTGGGAAAAAAAGATTGATTGTTATGTATACCCATCCTGTTCCTAATATACGAGTGTACAAAGCTAAAAGTGCTGAACACTCGTTCTACTGACGCAGAGGAAGCAGTTGCGCACAGGAACTGTGCAGCTGTTTTGGGATTTCCGGCTCATCCCTTTGTGATATCAACCACTGTATTCCATTTACGTTTTTTATTATTTAGTCCGAGAATATAATATGTTTAAATGGACTACTGCGGACATTAAACTTTATTGCTATTGGTAACAGTCTAGTATTTCCGTGTAGGTAACTAATTAATTCTTTCTAAAGCCAGATTCTTTTCTTCGGGTGTTAACTGGTATTTTTGCTTTTGTGGGTTTAACATTTAGGCTATAAAATGATACGGCGTGAGTGCTTGCTTATATCGACATTGAAATTGTCGTATTTTTTGTAAAGATAATTCTACAACATCCTCGAAGATACCTTGCCAAATAACTATCGTCCAGTCGCATTTCTTTCGGTTATATCCAAAGTTATGGAGAAGGCTGTCAACGAAAAATTATTAAAGTACCTGTAAGGCTTTAACATCATCTACTACACCTGAGATAGTAGCATCTTTTCTCTGCAAAATATCAAGAGCAACTGATATAGGTTTTAAGATGCTTAAATATTCTTGTGCTGCATGTTTAAGCCCAATTTTTGAAACCTTTTGGTAAATGGTTGCATCGATCTCATTTTTGTTTTCCTCACAGATTTTTAATATTATATTATGTCCCACTGAGTGACGTACATTTCTAAGCAATCAGTCATGCTATTCCATCGCACATCACTTGAAAGTACTAAAGTGTTGCCACCTGCTTGACTGAATTTTGCTCTGGCCAGATGATTATTGCGAAAATACTTAACAATTTGGACTACATGTTCTTTAACGTCTTGTACTTGTAAGTCCTTGCACAATAATTTTAAAAAATGTGCAGAGCAGCCATAAGTTATAACTTTTGAGTCCGTTTTTTCTTGCAACGTTTTTCTCATGAGTGCCATATTTGCTGCATTGTCTGTCACAAAAGATTTTATCATGCAATGGTATTTTGATTCACACGAAGAAATTAGGTCAAAAACTATTTCAGTCAAATATTCTGAAGTATGAGGTTTTCCTGAACTATCAATACTTTCGTAAAGATTCGCTCGTCCATCTTCAGCTGTTATAGTTGCACATATTACTGGCTCATTGTGGACGTTTAACCACCTATCATGGGACACTGTCCTGACAGGGAAGAGAAACATTTCGCTTTTTCCTCCTCGTAAGTTTCATCTAAAAGGCTTGTTGCTACCGTTTTTCGTGATGGCGACGTATAACCAGGTTTTAATAACTGAATAGCTTTTTTTACTTCTGGGTTTTCTATGCATCTAAAGCTCGAATTAATAGCAAAACTTGCCTTTGCTATTTGCTTGTTGTCAATCTTATGTGTTTCAGCTGTTTATGTCCGCATTACGAAACGACTCATAGTAGGTTGATTTTCAATTTTTTTTGGACCTACTTAAAAGTCGTTGGTGTTATAATATTTGCAGAATTATACCGGTGACTCTTACTGCCATAAATAATCTACCTGATTAAATCCTATTGTATACGCCTCAACCTCTTCAAAGGTGAATAAATGGGATCAGGGTCGGCTTGAAAATTTCTTCAAAATATAAATCATTTTCAATCATAAAATTTTGAATTTCTGCTTTTGTATTATTAGAATTGGGAATGATTTTTGCTTGCCGACTATGATAACTAGCATTGTCCATTACAATGACGCTATTTTCAGGTATATTTTTAAGGAGTTTATGTTTAAACCAATCTTCAAAAAGTTGTGCGTCGGTATCTTGATGGTAATCTAAAGAAGAATCTGCTATGTTTTTAGCTGAAAGCAACAGACAATTTGGAACAAACCCGTTCTCTGAACCAGCATGTAATATTGTGATTCTTTTGCCTTTATTTGATGGTGCCTTGGTTTGACAATTTTTGGAAGAATCATCCCAACCTTTTCTTGGAGTGTCATGGGTATCGAACCATGTTTCGTCAAGGTAAATAATTGGACGATTTTTTTCTCTAAATTGTTTAACAGCTATTAAATATTTAAGTCTCCATTCCCGTAAACGTTGAGATTCCATTAATGTTTGTCTTTTATTAATGCTTCGGTATTTAAAACCCATTTTACGCAATATTTTCCTAAGACTTGAAAGGCTACAAGAGATATTTGCTTCGTCTTTAATCAGCCGCTCTTTGAGGGAAATCAAAGTGGGTACAGTTTGTACCTCATACATTTGGTAAATCTTTCTTCTTAATAAATCCATGTCATTTTCGTCAATGCTTCTAAATGTGCCAAAATCACTTCGATTTTTTCTAGGATTAACAGGTTTAAGTACTATGTCTCTTACCGAAGATAAAGGAGTTTTTGTCAAAGTAGACGTCTCTGCTAAAGCATCCATCGAATTAAAATTTCTATTCAACAAAGATTGATACACATTTTTAATTATTAGTTTGGCATCGGTAGAAAAATGCTTTCTTTTAAAAATGACACTTGAAGATGCCCCCCTATCGTCACAATTCCAAGGACGCCACATTCTACCACTAATAAGCCCAAATAAAAATTACTCGCCGGAAAACTACTAAAGACTAAAATTATTAAAAATCAGTTTGTATTTATATACGCATCAGACATAGGTATAAATTGAATTTGTACCTGGTCCGGCTCTACTCGAAAAGGTTTTAAAATTTGGGATTTCCTTATTTATTTTATGGTCAAAGGGATAATGAGGGTTTTATTGCAGTCTAAAGATCAACGATATAATTCTACAAACACTATACTATTGTCGGAGATTTTCTAAGATCTGACCAGTCTGTCATGAATGTCATGCAACTCGAGGCAGACGATGTAAACTTAATGCAAAACAAAAACCTATGCACGTCATACCATTCGAGTGACGTCATTTATCGACAGTGTTGCCAATAAGCTTACTGAATAGTTTTTCAAAAATGTTTGAGCTTGCGATGGCAATAAGGGGGTTACTAAGCTTTTTTAATGAATTTAAATTATTTAGCTCCACTCAATATGGTTATCTAAAAAATAGATCGATACAGACGGCAGTGTATCAATTCACACAGACAATACACAGATTATTAGAAGGTAAGCTAACAGCGGGGTTATTCATAGATTTATCGAAGGCATATGACTGCATTGACTGGAGTTATCTGCTTTCGAAACTTAGTTCTTACGGAATTGAGGGAAATGCTCTAAAATGGTTTCACTCATAGCTAGCTATCAAATAGACAACAACGAGTAGTAATTACAAAGAACAATCGAACAGCTAAGTCAAATGTCAAAAAAATAACAATGGGCCTACCCCAAGGGAGCGTTCTGGGACCCATTATAGTCTTGATATTCATAAATGATCTTAATTGCATAACATATGGTGGAAGTCGAGCTATAACAAACTTTGCAGATGACACAAATTTATTGGTAGGTGAAAAAGAGCCTGAAGATCTGATCCAGCAAGTAGAGTCATTCTTTGCAGATGCAAAAAAGTCGTTTGAAAGTAATAAATTAATAATCAATGAAGATAAAACAAACATTGTAATTTTTAGTACAAACAGAACAACAAAAGATAAACCAATGAATATTGTGTTAGATGGAAGGGACTTAGAGACAGTAAAATGCACAAAATTTTTAGGAATTGTCATTGACGAGTTTTTGAAATGGTCAACCCAAATAGATAGTTTGGGTAAAAAACTAAATAAAGTCTGTTATGCAGTTCGAACATGTAGAGATTTTGTAGATAGGAATGTTCTTATGATTTTATATTTTGCAAATTTTGAGGCATTACTTAGGTATGGAGTGATTTTCTGGGGAATTAGCTCGGAAACTGAATCAATTTTCATTATACAAAAAAGGGTTATGGGATCTTGACAGTATATGGCTTATATTTTCATAAATGTTTACTTTATTTATTTAGACACAAATAAGAATTCTTAACAAACAATGTAAATAATATAATACTAGAACATTAGACCTAAATTATCCAATCCATAGGTTAACATTGACAGAAAGAAGCCCTTCCTATATGTGTATAAGAATTTATAATAAACTACCGAATATAATTAAGAGTATAAAATGTTATAAAAAATTTAAGTCTGAGACTAAAAAACTACTAATTGGTATTGAACCATACAAAATTGAAGATTACTTTAACATACAAGGCCGGCGATAAAACAAATATAACAAATTATCGTCCAATCAGTCTAATTAACAACTTTAGCAAAATATTGGAGAGGGCCATAAAAGAGCGCCTAAATAATTTCCTTATATGTAATAATATCTTATCAACAAATCAGTTTGCTTTTAAAGAAGGTGCTTGCACCAATGATGCAATATACAACATGGTGGTCGAGGTAACAGGGAACATGAATAAAGTCTGTGCGTTTTAAGAAGTCCGATATCGGATTAAATCACCAAGGGATGTTATCGCTTTTAAAACAGTAAGTCGGTGAAGTTACAATATCTTCGCACCTTCGCTATACTTGATCACACCGAACATCCCACTGGTTTACTGTATTCTATTACTGGGCGAAATCAGTGGTTTCAAAACAAAATTATCTTAGAATTACGCGTTGAGCATAAATAATAATTAAATAGATAATTAAATTATTTTGTTATTATTATAGTTAAATCTATATAATAATCGCTATTTTCCAAGAACCAATTAAAATTTGCTCAAGTGCGGGATGGTTAAATATGTTAAAGATTTTGTCAGGTATATACTTTTCCGATAATGACATTGTTTTGGGATTATTATAATTAAATCTTCATAATAATTACTATTTTCCAAGAAATAATTAAAATTTGCTGAAGTGCGGGATGGTGTGTTCTACTTTATTTTAAATAAGTAGTTGTGCTTTTCACTTTCAACAGAAAACTGCTTTGCGAGCTGTCCAATGTTGTTTCGAAAAGATGGCAATTTTTAAGGGATTATTTAAACAACAAAAAATCGGAATTGTCAAGACAAGTTGTTTTTCTTGACGAAACATGGGTATTTGCAAACGGAACTTCAACAAAAACGTCTTGGCAGGATGACTCAAAGCATTGTTATTCAAGTACCCGTGCAAGTAATGGAAAAAGGTATATTATATTACATGCTGGTAATGAAGAAGGTTTTGTTTTAAATGCCAGTTTGATATTTTCATCAACAAAAAAAAATGATGATTATCACGGCAATATGGATGCTGAAATTTTTGAGCATTGGTTCGAGGAAAAACTTTTAAAAAGTTTAGAAAAACCTTCCTTAATTGTTTTAGACAATGCCTCTTACCATACGAGACTCGAAGAGAAATTCCCTACAAGCAGCTGGAAAAAGGAAGAAATAAAAGAGTGGTTGTCAAAGAAAAACATAAACCATGAAAATTTATATTTAAAAAGTGAACTTTTAAGCAAGTGTAAAGAGCAGTCATTTAAAAAAAAGTATGTTGTTGACGAATTAGCCCTCAAATATGGACATCAAGTTTTGAGATTGCCGCCCTACCATTGTCATTACAACGCAATTGAATTGGTATGGGGTATTAGCAAGAACTATTATGACAAACATGCCTGTAAAAATATCGGTAAGCCTAGCGTTATAAAGTTATGGGAGGAGGCGCTTAGCCAAGCGGGCAAAGAAGAATGGCGGAAATGCATTGAACACACAGAAAAAATTATTTTTGAATCTTATAAGACAGAACAGGTTATAGACGAAGTAAGACCGTTAATTATTACGAATGATGATGATGATGACGATGATGTTGATTCTGATGAGTCTGAAAGCATGGGTGAAATTTCAAATGCAGAGGAAGACTACTTTTAGTAGTACCTATCTACAAGTAGGTACGTTCTGTCGCAAGACTACAAAATCGGTTCTTTTTAGAACCAAAACTTTATAAAAAAGAATTCGTAAAACTAATTTGTCTGAATACTACAAAAGCTAAAAAATTATTATTTTTCTTTACCTAAACTAATTTTTTATTTACTTTAAATTATTTTATTTAGAAAATGTAATTCATCAACATCCAAAATTACCTTCAATATAATTTATTGTTTGAGAGCCACCGACATAATGCTCAAGAGGTTTTATGGTTTAGCGGACTTCTTAAAACGCACAGACTTTACTAATAGGAAAACCTTAGCAATATACTTAGACCTGGCCAAGGCATTTGACACGGTGCCCCACACTGCCTTGCTGGATATCCTCTCAGGATATGGGATAAGGGGGCCGGTGTTAGGCTTTTTTGAATCTTATCTCAGTCATCGTAGCCAAATTGTAAAAATTAACAATGTCTTGAGTGATCCAATGATGATAAAAATGGGCATACCACAGGGCACAGTCCAGAGTGTCATACAGGTGGAACAATTCTCTCCTATGCAGATGACACCGTAGTCATTTTTACGGCTGAAACCTGGAATACCCTATAACAATATATAACAATATATTGCTGAAAGTGGCTTGAAATTAATAAAAAAATGGCTCGATTCATTTCAACTTTCTCTAAATATAAAAAAAACAATTACATTGCTTTTTCGCCTACAATAAAAAATCGACCCCACTTTAACAGAATAGGTTTAGATAATAATAATACCATTAATGAAGTAGAAGAGACTAAGTACTTAGAAATTATAATAGACCGGCATTTAAAGTGGGACAGACAAATAAATAAAATTGTAAAAAGTGTCAAGAATTTGATCCATAAATTTTACTTGTTAAGGGAATTCATGAGTGAAAAATTGTTAACTATGATTTACAGATCATTGGTAGAATCTATCATATGCTATGGAATTGTAGTTTGGGGAGGATTATACAGCACAACACTAAAACCGCTAAATACTGTTCAAAATTGTATTCTCAAAGTAATTTATAAAAAATCTAGACTGTATCACACCGATCTTCTTTACTTTTCTGTTGTGCTGAATGTTAGAGGACTTTATATCCTAAATACGTGTAAGTTTATGAAAAAGCAAGGAAATTTAGATAGGATATCTCACAAATATCAAACCAGGGGTAATGTGCATGAAAATCTCAAATATATGAAAAATAACAAAACATTGAACATGAAATCAGTTGTCTACATGGGACCCAAACTATTTAATCTATTACCTGTCAAAATACGTAATATAAAAATACCTAAAGTTTTCAGTAAAAAATGTGCTCAATATATATTTGACAATTACCATTTGATATTTGGGAGACTGTTTTGAGTTGGTGATCTCTGAATTTGGCTCTTACGAAATGTTAATGGTAATCTTGATATTCAGTGCAGTGCAATTGCTATAAAGCTGACAAAATATTGTTAACTGGGCCTTGCACGGTCCCAGTTTATGCAAATTTATTTATTATAGGTAATGAAAATCTATGGACCTACTACAATACTTACACTACACAAAAACACATACAGATATTACACACATCTATAGGTGTTTTTGTCTGTAATAAACATAATGGAATTATATTCTATACAATTTGTGATTTGTAAATTGTAAATTTATAATAATAATAAATAATAAATAATAATAATAATAATAATAAATTCGATTATAAACCGTTTGTGAAATGAAACAGGATTTTTTTATTGGTATAGGGGATAGAAATCCTAATCAGTTTGACGCATAGAATAAGTAAATTTATGTAGTTTCCTATATTTCCATTTTCTAACGTTTATTAAAATATGTGAAATATGTGATACATGTAAATTTAGGATAAATATGTGAAATATTGGTAAATTAACTAGTTAATTAGGAGTGTAATTTTGTGACGTCATTTCTTTTATGTTTTATGGTACCCATTGTGTAATGTAAAAGCATTATATGAAATAAAGTTCTATTCTATTCTATTTTATTCTATTCTATAACATTATGATTTAATTTTTTGTTATTTTTTTTATATTTGCCTCACTTCGTAAGCCTGGCTCTTTTATTACTTTGTTTTATTTCAAAAATTCCAGCAAACAGTAAACATAATACCGGGGCACAAATTTTATTTTAACGTTATATTACTATACCGGGTGTTGCATCGTCGAGCGGGACATAGGAAATCCCATGTAATTTTAAATGGGGTCAATTATTGGCTTCCCTAATTATTTTAGAGAAAAATTCTATTTAGGTTTATTAAAGAGCACTAAAACCCACATTCAAAAGAATAACTTTAGATATTTTTGATGAGCCCGTTTACGGGTTATCGCCGATTTCTTTTTAACTATTTCTCCTTTTTATGGCCCCGTATTTGCGGGCACCAGTCGAGGTAAAAGATGACTGTCAAATAAAGTTGTCATTTTGAAATGTGTGCTTTATTGTTATAAAAACTCGTACATCGAAAATATTAGCCATGAATTACACTTCTGAAGAAAAAGCATTGATGATTAAATGGTATTATCAAGGAAATAGTTATCAAAATGTGTCAGACATGTTTGCTGCTCTGTATCCGAATAGACCGATACCTGCAAAATCTACAGTCGAAAGGACTATCAAGAAATTTGAGACAAAAGGCACTGTAATAAATAACTGCAGATGTGAAGAAAGGCAGGAACAAAGAAGAGATGCAAGAAATGATAGGGACTTGCAAGTTTTATTGTGCGTGGAAGAAAATGATGGGAAGATCAGCACAAGGAAACTTGAGGATGACATAGGATTAGATCACACCACAGCGTTACGAGCTTTGAAACGACATAAATATTATTCATACAAATATGAAAAGCACCAAGAGCTAAGAGATAGGGACGAAATACGACGACAGGAGTTTTGTTTTGGTATGATGGAAAGAGCAAAGGACGCAATATCCACAAAAAGTTAATGTATGGGCTGGGATTTTCGGAGAAAATATTATCGGGCCATTATTTCTTACACGAAATTTAAATGCAGAATATTTTTTGGAACTACTTGAAGATCATATTTTACCTACTTGACATGATGCCGCCAGGGAAAATCAGGAAGTTTGGTACCAAATGGATGGCTGCCCGGCACATAGTACCGGGAATATTTAAACCGTGCTTTTAATGGAAATGTTATTGGCTTAAATCATACAGTAAATTGGCCAGCCAGGTCTCCTGATTTATCGCCAAATGATTTCTTTCTCTGGGGCCATTTAAAAAACAGGATATACAAAGATAAAAAATACCCAAATCTAGACGAGTTAAAAAATGCTATTTCTGCCGAATGCAATAGAATTTCAGTTTACCAACTAGCGAATGTAAAAAGAGAATTTTATGATCGCCTCGGTTATTGTCTAGCAGTCAATGGAGGAATATTTGAACATCTTAAATCCTAAAGTTCTAACAATTTAATAGTACCTACCTATTAATTAGTAAAATATTGAAACATGTAAAATGTCATAATTAACCTTGTAATTGGATACTTTATTTTAGTTTTATTCAGATTAATTTGTACTCATAAATACACCTTTAATATTTTCGATGTACGAGTTTTTATAACAATAAAGTACACATTTCAAAATGACAACTTTATTTGACAGTCATCTTTTACCTTGACTGGTGCCCGCAAATACGGGGCCATAAAAAGGAGAAATAGTTAAAAAGAAATCGGCGATAACCCGTAAACGGGCTCATCAAAAATATCTAAAGTTATTCTTTTTAATGTGGGTTTTAGTGCTCTTTAATAAACCTAAATAGAATTTTTCTCTAAAATAATTAGGGAAGCCAATAATTGACCCCATTTAAAATTACATGGGATTTCCTATGTCCCGCTCGACGATGCAACACCCGGTATAATATTATATTATGTTTATATGTAGGTATATGAGATAGTTTATTCCAACAGGAGGCTTCGCTTAGCAGGCTGCTCACTAGGATTATGAAAATTCATAACCGATTAATCGATTAGTCGTTTAATCGATTTTTAAAATTTTCACAATCGTTTAATCGATTAATCGATCATTTTGCCCACCCCTACCCGTAATGGCATTATCAGTTAATTTTATTATTTCCCATTATTAGAGCCAACGTCGTTGATTAGAGCAAGTTTTTGGGATTTGGTTCCACCTACACGTCAGTTTCAAAATCGGCGCCATGGTAGATGAGAAAAAAGAGTATTTAACCGAGTGAATCATGATTTGATTATACATTCCTGCGCGCCTTTTTTGAAAGTGATCTACGGCCGGATCGACATAATACAGTGGGATAGGGAAAGCTCAGTCCATGTACTCTAAGCGTGACGTACTAGGTGCGGGTGCGAGGTATCCCATTTATTTACTTATAGCTTAAAATCCATGCATTGACCTAGGTCAACGCCCTGCATGCTTCCGGACTCCTTACCTTTAGGATAAAGAAATAATAATTAGCAATTAAGCTGTTGAGTTGGCCTAACCCAGCCTTTCCTATGAACATTTAAGAAATACTGCGTTGTATTTCAAAATATTTTTGTTTTAGAAACAAAGAGAAAAGAAGCTTGTGCTGCAGCAAGCGATTTAACACAAGCATTAGTTGATCATTTAAATGTTGGGTAAGTAGATGTAACAATATGAGGAAAAGAATGTTAAAATACAACACATCATAAAAATATTTATTAACTCTAGGTACCTGGTTCTTTAAATACTTTTCGAATTTATTAATATGATGGGATTTCCCTCCGGCGTGCTGGAAAACAGTAAGTGCTTTTCACACACACACGCGGAGAGGTGAGCCCATTTGGCGGAAGTCCTTGTGGCCCTGAGCTTATTTGCTCAGAGTCTCAATGACTCCTTCCAGACTTCCTTCCACGCCCCCCTGCGGTCCAGTTCCGCAGGGTCTCACCAAAAAGTACTTATGGTACTTTTACTCTGGAATCTAAGAGAGGGGTGTATTATTGGTTTTGTGAGGTGTATCGGGGGAGGGCTTTGGTGGGTGGGTGGTGCTGCTTGGCGCACCTAGAGAAGTTGGTGACGGGGACGTTTATGACGATACGGGGCATCGATGTCATAATTAGAAGCTTGTCTGATAAGGGGGTTTGGGTGTTCGGGGGCCGAAGTTAGAATCTTCGTGTTTCTCTCGTGGAGAAACTGGGAAAGGGGTGTGTGTTTGATGTCGCGGTGTAGGTCTACGTTACGGATGAACCATGGGATATTCATGGCGGTGCGAATGTAACGATTTTCAAGGGCTTGGAGGCGGTTGATGTGGGAGGAGGCTGCGTGACCCCACGCCACTGAACCGTATGTGAGGGGGCGGGATTGATGATGGCTTTGATGAGGTGGATTTTGTTTTTGTGGCTTAGGGTGCTGTGGCGGTTGAGGAGGGAGTATAGAAGAGAGTATGTCATTCTGGCTTTATTGAGGTTGCCTTGGATTTGGGGCTGCCAGCGGAGGGTTTTGTCTAGGGTGATGCCGAGATATTTCACTGAGTCTGACCAGGGAACATCGCGGCCATCCAGGTTGACCGCATCGAAGGGTGGTTGCCTTCTGGGGCCAAACTGGATGGTTTCGGTTTTGTCGGGATTGAGGCGAAGTTTCCAATTTACGCAGTAATTGGAAAATTCGTTAGCTACTATTTGCAGCTTTCTGGTGACTAGTCGGGGACTCAGTGACCTTACGATGAAGGCGGTATCATCAGCGTAAAGGGCCAGGGTGCTATCGGGGGGTTTGGGGATGTCGTGAGTGAAAATATTAAACAGATGGGGGGATAGAACTGCTCCTTGTGGGACTCCCGCTTCGAGGGTGCGGGGGGTGGATAGTGACTGTCCTATACGGACTCTGATTTTGCGGCGGGCGAGATAGGATTGGATGAGACGGACCATGTTTGAGGGGTAACCCAGGGCTATCATCTTGTGAATCAGTCCATCGTGCCATACGGTGTCGAAGGCCTTTTCGATGTCGAATGAAATCATCCCGACGAACTGATTCCAGTTGAAGCCCTGAGTTATAAACTCAGTGATTCGAAGGGCTTGGAGTTCGCAATTGAGGTTTTCCCGAAAGCCGAACTGTTCGTCCGGGAGGACTTCCAGTTCGGGGGACTTAGCTTCGAGGCGGGTGAGAATTATAACTTCAATGATTTTGGCCATTGAGTTAAGGAGGGATATGGGGCGATAGTTTTGGGGGAAGGTGTGGTCCTTCCCGGGTTTGGGGATCATGATGACGGTGGCTTCTTTCCATTTTTTAGGAAAGTAGGATAGCCTGAGGGTGGCGTTTGCAATGTTGGACAGGGTGGCCATGCCTTTACGTGGGAGGAATTTGAGGATTTTGTTTGAAATGTTATCGGGGCCAGGAGCTTTTTGGTTTTGCGCGAGAGAATGATTTCTGCGACTTCGCGGGGGGAAACTGGTCTGAGGATTTCCTCAATTTCATTGGAGCGTCTGACAGTTCTGGTGGTGCGCTCCACCAGTTCTTTATGATCTGGGTCGATATCATCGTTGTCGTTTAGTCTGCTGTGCCTTTCGTATGTATCTGCAAAGGCTTCCACCTTATCTGCATCTACATACTTGAGGCCGTGGGCCGAGTGAATGGGGGGAAGTTTGCGGGGTGTTGATAGACGGAGGGTTTTTTGCATTCGCCAGATGCTTTTGTCTTGGGGGTTTAGTTCGCGGAGTCTGTCTGACCATTGTGATTTTCTGAAGTTGAAGAGGGCGGTTTTGAGTTGTCTGCATAAGACGTTGTATGCGTGTATGTCTGGGGGGTGACGTGTGTATTGGGATAGTCTGCGGGCTCTGCGTTTATCACGGTAGAGTTGTTTGATGTCGTCGGGTAGGGTGGTGAAGTGCTTTTCTGGAAAGAGGTTGTGTTATAAAGAGGGATGTAGAGGTTGCGTTATAGGGAGGGATGTAGAGGTTGCTTCTATCAGGCCCGTGCGCAGAAATTATACAAGGGGGGGGGGGGGATTGAGCATATTTTTTATGGTAGGTTAGGTTATAAAGTTCATTAAAAACGACAAGAAGCTATTAATTTCTTTCTCAATCACCCCAATGGGGGAAGGGGGGTTTGAACCTGCGCACGGGCCTGGCTTCTATATCTAGTGCCATAATTGTGGAACGATGATGGTCGGGAAAAATGATTGAAATATTTTTTAACACATAATGCTGAGTGAAATATCAGAATGCAAGAGAGTGGACATATTTTTGATGATTAACATATGGCTTACATAAATCAAAGAGATTTAAGAAATATATTCTAATTAATCTTTTTTGTAGAATAAAAATTCTGTCTATCTGTGTAGTACAGCTCAAATGAATATATGCTTTTAGATTTCTTATGATAAAATTTAACTTTAATAGTTCGAAGTGTGATGCAAAATTACCGATAATTTATTTATATTACCGTAATATTTCCGGAAACATTACCCGTAACGAAGGAATGTTACCCAAGTGGACGGTAATATTACCGTAATATCTGATGGTAATATTTCGAAGGCAGATGTGGCTGAGTAGACTTTTCTGAAGCCATACTGGTTCTTGCTAATTGTTTTTGGCATTGAAACATTTTTCTAGGTGACCCAGTACAGATTTTTCAAAAAGTTTTAGGAAGTAGAGTAAACCAGTTGTACCCCTGTAGTTTCCTAATTTTTTTTATCCCTCTTTTAAAAAATTCGCAGGAAGGGAATAAACCCTTTTTGAGTGATAGATTAAGATTAGATTTTTTCCAGTCTAGTTTCCTAATTTTTTTTTATCCCTCTTTTTAAAAATTCGAAGGAAGGGAATAAACCCTTTTTGAGTGATAGATTAAGATTAGATTTTTTCTAGTCTAGTCTCCTAATTTTTTTTATCCCCCTTTTTAAAAATTCGAAGGAAGGGAATAAACCCTTTTTGAGTGATAGATTAAGATTAGATTTTTTCTAGTCTAGTCTCCTAATTTTTTTTATCCCCCTTTTTAAAAATTCGAAGGAAGGGAATAAACCCTTTTTGAGTGATAGATTAAGATTAGATTTTTTCTAGTCTAGTCTCCTAATTTTTTTTATCCCTCTTTTTAAAAATTCGAAGGAAGGGAATAAACCCTTTTTGAGTGATAGATTAAGATTAGATTTTTTCTAGTCTAGTCTCCTAATTTTTTTTATCCCCCTTTTTAAAAATTCGAAGGAAGGGAATAAACCCTTTTTGAGTGATAGATTAAGATTAGATTTTTTCTAGTCTAGAAATTGGAATATCATTTAGACTAGAATATGCCGATTTTTAACTTAAATTTGTCTTTATATCTTGAACATTAAAGGGTGTTAGGAACATTAACTGAGATTGGGGTTCACAGGTGGTACATTACTTCCTGTTGACCCCAATTTCCCAATGTACTAGCTAGTAAGTTCTCAGCATTAGTTGCAAAATGCATTGCTTATATATTTTATCCAACACTTACATACTTCATTTGAAAACTTCCCACCACGGATTTATCGAAAACCACTGGTTAAAAGAAAAAACGCCGAGACACGTCAAAAGATTTGCCAAAGGGGACAACTTTTTAACCAAAAACTACTTCACCCCCTTTTACCCTCTGCCCCCCGGGGTTATCCCCTAAAAATTTTAAATTACAAGGGGTATCAAGTAATAGCTTGTTTGAAAGGTATTTCAAAGTGCTTTATTTTGACGTTTGATTTTTTAAAATCGGTCGATTCGTTTTCGAGAAAATTAGAAAAATCTTTATTTATCTTAATTTGTTCAGATAGAAAAAAAAACACACGAAAATATCACTTTTTATTTTAATAAGTGTTCAAAAACCAACATAAACAGCAATTCGGAAGATTAGACGTGGCAGCAACCAAATAACAACCCGACTTTTTTTCAGCCATCTATTTATAAACACTGATAACATGGGCGAACTGTATTTATTCTTATACCTGTTTAGTTTTTTATAGTTGCTAAGGAAAAGAAAGAATTTAATTTGCTGTCAGTTACCTTTGTAGCAATCTTGGGATAGTGAAAATTAATTTATTGATTCAGATTTTACTTCCAAAATGGTTTACACACTAGCCGAAAGAGTGGAAATTATTCTAATTTATGGTGCCCAACATCAATGTGCTCGGCAAACTGCCGTCACATTTAACGCTAGACATCCGGAAAAGATAACTTCGCATAGGTATGTTTTGGACCTTGTTACTAAATTTACTCAAACTGAATCTGTTGCAAATGAAAAACGTAATCATCGTAGAGTTTTGGATGAAGCCGCTCAAGTTGAAGTTTTGGGTCATTTTGGCATAAATCCTAATACTTCATTACGCAAAATTGTTGATGCGACTGGTATTTCATTAGGCTCTGTACACACAGTTACTAAATTACATAAATTTCATCCATTCAAAATGAAAATGTTGCAAGAGTTAACCGAAGATGATTTCGATAGGCGAGTTGAGTTTTGTGAACAAATGACTGCAGCGATTAATGATAATACCATTCATGTAAAGAATATCTGCTTCAGTGATGAATGCACATTTTATCTAAATGGATTTGTTAATAAGGATAACTGCAGGTATTGGAGCACTGAAAATCCCCATGATTTTGTAGAAGGGCATACTCAGTACCCCCAAAAAATTAATGTATGGGCAGGCATTTTAGGAAACAAAGTAATTGGGCCATTGTTTATTAATGGGAATTTAAATGGAGGCATTTATTTAGATATGTTGGAAAATACCATCAATCCGCTTATCACTGAAACCATTGAAAACCAAATCGAAGACGATGGAAACCCTATACTTGATGAGGCTGAAATATATTTCCAGCAAGACGGCGCTCCTCCTCACTATGTTCTTCCGGTTCGGCAATGACTAGACGACGAGTTTCCAGATAAATGGATAGGGCGAAGAGGGCCTATAGAATGGCCTGCTAGGTCTCCTGACTTGACGCCATTAGACTTTTTTCTATGGGGCCATTTGAAATCTATTGTGTTCACTCCCCAACCTGAAAGTTTGGATGAACTTCGTCAACGCATCATCGAATGCTGCCATGATCTCCCACAACATGTGTTTGAAAATGTCCGTCAGGAATTTGAACATCGCCTATATCATTGTTTGGCCAATAATGGGCAACATTTTGAACACTTATTGAAATAAAAAGTGATATTTTCGTGTGTTTTTTTATTCTATCTGAACAAATTAAGATAAATAAAGATTTTTCTAATTTTCTCGAAAACGAATCTACCGATTTTAAAAAATCAAACGTCAAAATAAAGCACTTTGAAAGACCTTTCAAACAAGCTATTACTTGATACCCCTTGTCATTTAAAATTTTAAAGGGATGACCCCGGGGGGGCAGAGGGTAAAAGGGGGTGAAGTAGTTTTTGGTTAAAAAGTTGTCCCCTTTGGCAAATCTTTTGACGTGTCTCGGTGTTTTTTCTTTTAATCAGTGGTTTTCGATAAATCCGTGATGGGAAGTTTTCAAATGAACACCCTGTATGGTGAGAACGTAAAGGTTGGAACAAATTCATTTAAAATTAAATAACGATTTACTTAATTTTTTAAACGGATACTCCTATTTTATAATATTTTTTTGGATTCTGCAAGTTGACAGCTACTTCCGGTAAAGCCGGAAGTGACTGAAACATTTAGTTGGAACGAGAATATCGACAAACCTAAATCTACAGTTTCAACAAATATTTTCAGTAGTTGCTCCCAAAAGTTCTATGAACGCTCGTCGCGAATCACCCCAATTTCAGTAATTTGTGTTGAATTATTTTAAAATTAGTTTTTATTTTTTTTAGTGTTGCACAAGCCTATTTAAACCAGAAAAAACTTGATGCGGAGGCTAAACAGCTTCACACCAGTGCATTAGCATTTTCCAAGCAAACACAACAATGGTTAACTTTAGTGGAATCGTTTAGCAGTGCTTTAAAAGAATTGGGCGATGTTGAGAATTGGGCAAAAACCATCGAAGGTGACGTAAGAACAATAACTACAGCTTTAGAAATTGTTTACAAAGGTTCTCAAGAACAAAATGACCAGTAATTTTTGTGTCGTCTTTTTTAATAATTAATTATTGTATTTTTTTCTGTGATTTTAGTTTATACTATTGGTATATCATTGTATTAAGTAAGAATTAAATTGTAATTGTTATTTTTTTAAATATAACTTTACACTATTAAAGAATTTATACTTTTTAATGTATATACCGTAAAAGCGCCCAACTTGCAACATTTTTTTTATTTACAGGTAAATAGGGTAAACCCCCCAATTGTTGGCACTGCATCAGTTATTGGCACCCTCGGCTCCTTTTTTGCTTTTTCCTGTATTTAACTTAATTTCATGGAATAATAAGAAATGCAACTAAATCTGTTAACATCGCGTATATAGTCACATGTCAATTTCCTAGTTGTTTCCTTATTGCAAAATGGCCGTGATATTAACATGTGTTTGATGTGCTCTCGCGAAAAGTGAAAAGTATTAGAAAATAGCGAAGCAGCGACAAATTAATAACGGTGAGTAATTCCTTAAAAACCTTGTTTTTATTTATTGCGTGTAGTTTGTTATTATTATTAGTGCTCAATAAGAAAATTTAGGTCAATATTGCCACGGTTTAAATCGATTTTATTAAAATAATAGGGGTGCCAATTATTGGGACAGTATAAACGTAATTTCTAGTTATTGGCACCGGGGGCCAATAACTCGTACCGGCTTACCCCAATAGTTGTCATACCGTTCTTTTTAGGTAAAAATGGTTTCCGTTTGCCTAATAATTTTACTATTATCGAATATTTTATATTATTTACAGATGCCGAAAATTAAAAAAAGGGCAAAGGCCCGAAAAAGATATTCCGAGGAATCCGTCCAAAAAGCTTTGGACGAAATAAAAAATGGAGCACCAAAGAAGGGAACTGCCCTAAAATATGGGATTCCAAGAGCAACTGTTCAATTTAGACTTAGCGAAAAATTTACAAAAATCGAAAAAGGGCCTTGTCCAATTCTTACAAAAGAGGAAGAACAGTCACTAATTAGCTGGATCCTGGAAAGTCAGAGAAAGGGGTTTCCTCGAAGAAAGGAGGACATTCAGGCATCTGTTAAAATATTTTTAGACACGGTTAAACGAGAGACGCCTTTTAAAAATAATGTGCCGGGAAGACACTGGTATGAAGCTTTCTTAAAGCGTCATCCTATGCTAGTGCATCGAACTACAGAGGCAGTAACAAGTGCATCAGCAAATGTAGCAGAAGCTGATATCAGAAATTGGTTTGGGCAAATAGAAAATTATTTAAAAGAAAAAGATTATTTTTCCATATTAGAAGATCCTACCCGGGTCTTCAATGGGGATGAAACTTGTTTTCTCTTCTCTCCTAAAATCGGAAAAGTGAGGGTGATGCAAAACAAAATTTGACGGCTATGTTTACGTTTTCTGCATCTGGCGACATTACCCCTAACCTAATAATATACCCTAACAAGCGACTAAATGCAAATATTCAAAAAAGTATTCCAGATCATTAGGGCATTGGTCTAAGTGATAATGGCTGGATGAAGGCTGAACTATTTGTTAACTATATCAGAAACATTCTGCATCCATACATCATTAAAAAAGGAATTACGTTGCCAATAATTTTGTTCCTTGATGGGCATAAAACCCATTTAACCCATGAAGTTTGTACTTTATGCAACGAACTTAACATTGTATTAATAGCGCTCTATCCAAACTCTACACGTATTCTTCAACCTGCGGATGTCTCAAGCTTTAAACCAGTTAAAAATGGTTGGAAAAAATCGGTATTGGAATGGCGAAGAAAAAATCCGTATATAAAATTGGGTAAAGAACATTTCGCTCCAATTCTTAATGAAGCTCTTAATAGTTTGAAAACAGAAACAATTGTAAAAGGATTTGAGGCATGCGGATTATATATATATGGAGTCCAGACCGAATCGATTTCACCAAATGTTTGGGGCAAAGTAATACATTGACTATTAAAAATTAATTTAAAACGAAAATAACAACTTTGAAAAACTTATGAGCTTTAAAGACATTTCTGACATATTAGGCAAAGATAAGATATTAGAATTAAAAGGTGATTCAGTTTTGCACAAGTGCGAAAACAATAATATCCTAAAAAGACTTTACGAATATTTTGAGAACAGATGTACTATTTCCTCCAATGTGACTCAAAATAACGATGATAGCATTATTGAACTATCTGAAAATAATGGTGATTGCTCCGTTGATTTTTCTGATGCCAATCATTATACTATTGAAGAGGAAGTTTTTTTGGAAAGCGAAATTGAAAACATGCCTTCAATTTTTGATGACATGCCTTTATGCGTAAAAGAAGTATCCCCAAAAAAATTACCCTATAATGACAAAATAATTATTCGGAGTAATATTAAAATTTTAAAACCCAAACATTTTAATATTGAAGAAAAACCAGAAGGTAATAAAATAAATATTATCTCATTATTATAATCTATCCTTTATTAATTTTAGCTTTAACTAATACTGTGACTACTCCAAAAATCAACATTTCGGACTTTAAACACAAACATGTTGTTAGCAAAACAGGCCCTAAAGAAGACTTATGTATAGGTAGATTTTAGCATATTTTTTAAAATTATTCTTTTCTGCTTCTGCTTTACCTATATTTATTTGGCTTTTTTTTTGGATTTCTAGATGATTATGGCCCCCCGAAATTTGATACTGTAGATCAAAATTTTAGTTATATATCAGACATTGGTGACCAAAATAATGACGAAAATTTGGAAAACCTTTCAGGTATTTTAGAGGCTATTTCATTGTAATTTTACTATGGCAATAATTTATTAATAGGTATTTTTAATTAAATATCTTAAGCTTTCTAAGATAGGATATTTATATTTTAGAACTGCCTACCCCTGGAGCAAACTTTAGATTCTAGTCCGAATAGTCACAGATCAGAAGCATTAGAGGAACTAAAAACATTAAATTTAGAACATTTTCTCCCTAAAGCAAGAACGCCGCAAAGAAAAAACAAAATTCAAGTTAAAAGAACTTCTTTTGTTATCACCTCTATTGCTTACAAAAAGGAAATGGAAGAAAAGAAGAACATTAAGGAAGCGTTAGAACAGCAAAAAGAAAATAACCGACAAAAGAGACTAAAGAAGGAAATGGAGGAACAAACTAAGCGTAAAAAAACAAACGATGGCAAAGCTGACCAAAAAGAGAACCAAAAAGAAGGAAAAGTTATAACGGCAGAGACTGATGGTTTGGGGACTGAATCAAGTAAATTAATAGAAAAGCAACCTAATAAATTGAAAAATAATGAAGCAGAGACTATTACTGAAGAAATTCAGGAAGATAAGAGAGAAGAGAAGAATAATATTATTAAGAACACTGGCTTATGCTTTTCATGTGTAACAAATTTGACTTTAAGAAAGCTGGGCGTAAAATGTCAAGATTGCACCAGAACATATCATATTGCTTGCTTAAAGAAAAAAGGCTTATTTCAAGATTTTTACAGATGCTAGGCATGCGATCGTAAATGCTTTTTTTCTCAAAATAAAACTACTCTATAATACTGTTACCTACCTAAATATTTTTATAATAAACATACTTGTTTATTTGTCTATAAGAACCTATATTGTTTAAAAAAAAACTCCTGTGCAACAGTTGTTTGTAACCATCACTATTTTATAATTTTCAAGTGCCAATAACTGGGTATTCACAATATGCCAATGACTAGGTCCATAGTGCCAACAACTGGGTTGTCTACTATTTTAAGTATAATGATAATTTATGGTTTAAACCAAAGAGTATTAATTATTTCAACCACTGACAACAATTTCTATAAACATTACTTAACTATGCTTTTAGAATAGATTTAAAAGTAAATGATCAATAATATTAAAAAAAAATTATCCTTAAGGTGCCAATAACTGGGGGTTCTACCCTATCTGATAAACTAATTGATATATCGAAAAAGTAAAAATACAGGGTAGTCAGTTGCACTTTGTATAAAGTGTGTATGTATTGTTTTTAAATATAGCTGCTACTTTAATCACTAAAATAGTATATTATGTTACAAGGACGAAAAATGCAGTATTTCGGACGTATTGCGGGAGATTACTGGACGAGGCAAAGCCGAGGCCAGTAACCCGCATAGTCCGAAATACATTTTTCGTCCGTATAACATACGTTATTTTTTATCCGATTGTGTTTTTGCTCGGATTATAAAATAATGTAAAAATTAAGAAAACCAATATATTTCATCTTGCATTGTAATTTTTTGTCCCTTGAATGTTTGAACAATGAAACCTGTAATATGCGTATCCATGGATCTAACAAATAATTAAATTAATATTATCAACTGACGTTTTATCAATCAGGCGATAGTTTTAACTAATCTTTCGTGTTCTGCTAGTTTTAAAACCTGAAAAACACAATTAAAAATGGAAATAGACGATGATCTTATAGAAGGTACACCACCTGACATTCAAGAAACTGCCAAGGAAGTAATGTTACATTTGTTGCCACAAAAATCTAAGGAAATATATGAAAGAGCTTATAAAAAATTTATGGATTACCGGCAAGAAAAAAATATACAGTCGTTCTCCGAAAACGTCTTCTTGGTCTATATGGCGGAATTATCGAAAACTATGAAGTCATCTACTCTGTGGTCGCAGTATTCTATGCTACGTGCAGTGGTAAATGTAAAACAGAATATTGATATATCTAAATACATGAGATTACGAGCATTGTTGAAACAAAAAAGTGTTGGATATTGTCCAAAGAAATCAAGGATCCTAACTAGAGAAGAGGTTCACAAATTCCTTTGCCATGCTCCAGATGACAAATACTTAATGTTGAAGGTAAATGTAACTATATAATAGTATTTTAAATTTCTGACTAACAATTTTCTTAATTACAGGTTGCTTTTATTTTTGGAATCGCGGGCGCATGTCGTCGAGAAGAACTGGCTCATATGAAAATTGATGACATACAAGATTTGGGAACGGCTTTGTTAATAAAAATTCGCTATAATAAAACAAACAAACCGAGATCATTTACGGTGACTGGAGAATATCTAAAGTATTATAGAAATTATCTGGCTTTACGTCCAACAAATATGAGTGATGGGCGATTTTCTGTGTCTTATCGCAATGGAAAATGCCATAAGCAAGTTGTCGGTATACACAAATTTGGCTCTATACCTCAGGAAATAGCATCTGACTTAAAACTGCCGAATGCCAAGGAATTCACGGGACATTGTTTCAGAAGAACATCGGCCACAATACTTGTAGATGCGGGAGCAGACATAACATCTCTAAAACGGCATGGAGGCTGGAAGTCTTCGGGAGTAGCCGAGGGCTACATAGATGATTCCTTAAGTAATAAGTTAGAGCTGACCAAGAAAATATTCAACATTCCACAATCTGACCTGCAGTCAGTCTCGACTCAGGTGTCGCAATCCGTCTCCCAATCGAGTTCAACATTGGAGAATAATATCATAACGGAGACCAAAAATAATAACACATCCTCAAAATCAAATTTACATCACCCCGTTCTTGTTCAAAATTGTTCTAATTGTACATTTAATATAAATATTGTAAATAATTGAATAAAATAAACTCTTGAAATCGTATAACTTGACTTGCAACATAAAATTATATATAAAAAAATATTCGACTATTTTTTTTATGGGTTTACGTCAAAAATGAGGTATGAAAACGTAACTTTTAATCAAAAATATTCATTTATTTGGAATAATTCGGCACATTTATCATTTTTATTTATACGAAATAATATATTATACAACAACGAAATAAAAAATCATTTCTCTTAACAGTAAGATAGCAAATTCAACAAAATATTCTTTCATAACTTGTTCAGAAACTTCAGATCGGGCACGTTTAATGTTTTTGGCATTTCTCTGGGTTAAGTAAAAAACGAGGTTTATTTTCTGGGTTATTTGGAGGACAAAAAGTATGTACTGACGATGAAGAATAACAACTTGTCTATTGCATAAAGGCAGCTGGCATTTGGTTTCGGTTACCGCGGCGTGTATGACATAAAACAAAGCTGATTAAATCATCCTCTTATTTCTATGGTTTCGATGGATCGCGGTACAGAGCCGCAATAAGAACAAATGTAACTTGTTGCAAGTTGGGCGCTTTCACGGTATACTACTGTGCATCATAAATATTTTCTGAATTTGAACATTTACTGCTTCATATTGGCGACTACACAAACCAAAGCATCAACCACTGCATAAAGTGATATGGTTTAATTTAAACAATTATTATAGAATTTCCAGAAGTGTCAGCTAACCTAACCACCCTTGTATAGTGATGAGTCGCTCATTGCGTACCTATTGGAACAAAAAAAAATAGAAATGTACAGAAACAGCTTCTGTTAGAAAAAAACTTTTCAGTTGTAGGAATAAAAAAAAAATAATAAATAATTGCATAACGATTTTCATCCAGTTCATACATTTTTGTATATTATTGACTACTTTGACACCTTTTCTTTTCGAGAATATACAGGATGAGTGGGGAGGAACGGACCAAACTCCAGAGGAGTGTATTACACACGCAAAAAAAAATGTGAAAAAGCCCATATGTTCTTATCCGTTTTTCATTTGTTTTCAGGTTATAACATATAACAATAAGTAAACGATATTTGATACATTAACATTTTCTTCATCATAGCGTTCTTTTATTAAACGTTCAAAAATACCGCCATTAAACCTATAAACATTTTCTGCCTCGTCTACGAAGAGCGCTGTTGCTCTCCTAATTGCTTTATGTCTTTCTTCTTTAATATTGGCTGCAGTATTTCTAATACGTCGAATGGTCAAACCTCGAATTACACTCGTTACCTAATATTTATGAAGCATTTGTAAGGTATGGTCAGCCCTGAAAATATGGGGTCAATCCGATAAGTACTTTTGGAAATATACGAGATTAAAATCAAATAAAACGCTGGGGAGACGGTGACGTCATCACCTCCCACAATTCATTCGCTTTCAACTTATGTACCGTTCTTCCTGTGCGTATACAAGGCAGATGCGCTGACTGTTTCTTTGTTCAGTTAAAGCAGATGCTTATTATTATTACATTTAATAGTATATTCTATAACATGTAGGAAATGCCATTTCATACGAGTTCCAGACTATATTTTCTCTAACACTATTTTAGAAAAGGAACTTTTTTAATTTTTTTTTTCCTGTCGATGTCAACTCCGTTACCCAGCAACAAAGAAAGGGCGATGTGCATGGCCACCTGTCTTCTTAGTCGTAAACAACACTGGCGTCTAGAGACAGGAATATCACTCTTGCTTCCTGGCTTCCGCATGCGCAACAGCCTCGGAAGCATTCGGCTCATCGGCTCCTTTCGATACGTTGGCTAGATTAACTAAAGTCCGTAAGCAATTCAGTGGAACTGTGGATATAGCATCTGGGTTTGGTGCACAGTATGGCACCATGGTCTAATACATAAACTATACAACGAACATAACTTTCCTTTACATTACGTAACTTTATTAAATTCATACCTAAACAATAGACGTTTCTTTGTGAGGGTTGAAAGTGCACTGTCCGCACCCAGGGTGGTTAATGCGGGGGTGCCGCAAGGCACGGTGTTATCACCTATATTATATAACTTATATACAGCCGATATGCCGCAGTACCCTCTCACCAACCTCGCTCTGTATGCGGACGATGCGCTAATATACGCACAATCGTTCTATGCAGAGGCAGCAAAGAGGAAGATCCAGACGCACGTCAACTTGCTGTTACCCTACTTTTCCAAATGGAAAATTAGGGTAAACTCTGAAAAGACCGTTTGTGCTATCCTCACAAAGAAGTTTACGAATAACAAAATAATTATACCTATTAAAATCAACAACGATTACATAAGACCAACAAACAAAATACTATACTTAGGAATTACATTAGATGAACGACTATCTTTCCAAACACATATTTCCAACACCCTCAGAAAGGCTTTTGCAGCAATGCAAAGCCTTTATTCCTTACTCTCACCAAAATCCCCACTCTCTCCAACTAACAAGAGACTAATTTACATTCAAATCATTAGACCAATACTGACGTACGCAGCGCCCATATGGTGTTCTGCATCTAATACTCAACTACAACGACTATTAAGATTTGAGAACAAGATAGTGCGATGCGTGACCTCCTCCGGAAGGTACACACGCATCGCAGACCTTCACCATATGGCTGCTGTCGAAGACATACGACAGCACATTACAGACATAGCAACTAAATTTTACTTATACAAAATACATAATTCACCATTAACGACAAACATAACAGAACAAAGACATGACAATAACATACAAATAAAACACGGACCAATATACAAAAGGCTGCCTATCTGGCACCTTCCACTGCATTAATCACAAAACATTAAATAAGTATATAACACATTACATAATACAATTAAACATATACATAACACACACAAGATAACAGACAAACATTACACTAGAGTTTCGAGTCCATGGTTGGCTCCGCCCACATTAAATGCGAGGAGACTGCTAAGGGACTTGGAACTCAGACCTACACCAAAACTACACAATGCGCACACATACAAACCAAAACACCCACAATGCAGTGGGAGGAGCTTGTTAAGGGAGCTCAAACTGAATGACTACCGACGACAAACAAAAATTTAAACAGTGGCTTCTTTCCATTAACCCAAACTCTATCTCAAATCACTTGCATAATTCTGTTTTCAAATTTAAATTAAAATCTCAAACACTTGTTAACTTTACAAACAAGATAGGATTGCCCTACATAAGCTTTAAGCCACCGGAATGGTCGTAAGTCGCTGCTACGCTGTACCTGAAATTTTAATGAGGTTTTTTGGCAGATTTTTCCTCAAATGCCAGCCGTACTCCAGTTCGTGATTATTATCAGTGTCATGCAATCCTTCATACCGCAAGGTAAAAAATAAAATTAAACACCCTTAGAGGCCTCTGGCCGGAACGCGAGTTACGTGATCTAGTACTTAAACATTTTCACCATTTTAAGGGTCAGGCCAACGACCCGCCGGGGCTGCGCCCCCGGTATTATAGGCAACTGGGTAGGGTGGAGAACCCGGTGTGGGAGCTGCGCTTCCACACCGGGGGAGACTAGCTCCAGGGGCCTAAGCCAAACAAAAGTTAGGTGTGATGTAACTTGTTATTAGAATAATAAAGAGCCCTTTAAAATTGAAAATTTTTGGGTTTGGTGCCATAGGTCCCGGGTTCGATTCCCGTTTCGGGCACTTTTTCTTTATGACTTTTTTTTAGTTTTTTATCTCTTTTATTTTTTTTTAAGTAGATCCACTCAAAAAGGGCTGGTAAATAATTGGCCGGTGAACTTGAAAAAGGCGAATATGAACATAGAGCCGGAAACGCATGTTTTCAAGATATCAAACCTTTCTTTTTAACTTTCTTTTTAAAAATCTTTTTTTTTTTAATTTATCTATATAATTTTTTTTTCATATTTCGTGATAAGGACTATGCATCACATACAGAAATTTGGCCCTGCATTTTCCGTGTCAGAAATTTCCCGCTCAATTGGTAATTTTTTTTAATAGGAACATCAATTTTTTTATGACTATATACGTAAGAGCTACCTATGATAACAAAGTTCATACAAAAACAAAATAATTTTAAACATTTTATTAATAATATTATACTTAACAGAAGTTATTAAATATTGACGTTTAAAAGTTGTATTGCTGTATAATCAGCTTCTTCTGATGTTGGCTTAGTAAGATGCTGATTTTTGTCACGTTTCCCAGTTTTCTTTTTCGTTGAAAATAATCGCCGCTGTTTGATAATTGATTTATTGTGTGGTAGATTTTTGATAATAATGGAAGAAAGCTTGTTTTCAGATTTACTTTTTTTAATTGCTAACAGAGTCGGATCCAGAGGAGCTGTAATTTTTTTAAATGTTTCCAGCTCTTCAAAACTACTAATTTTCTCTATAAGTTTAATGTGCAATGCTTTTAATTTCTCTTTTTCAGCGATTAGCTGCTCTTCACTCTTATTTGGAATGCTTGCTTCATGTCTAGTTAAAATTTCGACAAGTCGTGCGTTTCCTTGAACGAATTCATTCTCATTCTTTGAATCATCTATTTCTAGTTGCATTTCTCCATCTGTGGAAAAAATCAAATAGTTTTAGGTATAATAAATATATCATTTGTTAAACGAAAAGTAACAAAAGTCAAAATTAAAATAAATATCTAAAAAAAATTCTAATATCCACAACAACAGATTAAACCAAATAACTAAGAAAATACATTATATCCAAAACCAAATTAAAGAACAAAGACACCACCCAATAATAAAGAATTATACTTTACGCAGTATCATACATTTATTACATACAGCTGTCCATTCAGAACGTTTATTTGGTGCAAGTTCATCAACTAAATCTAAATAAGAAAAACGATAATAAAATAATGAACATTGTGATTAATGTCAGAAGTTTTTTTGCATACTTCACATTGGTAGAGGTACACGTTTGGCGATGTCAACTGATCTATCTTATCTAAAAAGTATTTTTGTAAAAAGAAAAGACTAGCTTTTTCTAATACCTATCTACCTAATGAACTTACCTGGATGAAATTTTAGTACATGTTGTTTCAAATTTGAGTACTTAGAAAACGTTTTCATACATTTATTACATACAGCTGTCCATTCAGAACGTTTATTTGGTGCAAGTTCATCAACTAAATCTAAATAAGAAAAACGATAATAAAATAATGAACATTGTGATTAATGTCAGAAGTTTTTTTGCATACTTCACATTGGTAGAGGTACACGTTTGGCGATGTCAACTGATCTATCTTATCTAAAAAGTATTTTTGTAAAAAGAAAAGACTAGCTTTTTCTAATACCTATCTACCTAATGAACTTACCTGGATGAAATTTTAGTACATGTTGTTTCAAATTTGAGTACTTAGAAAACGTTTTCATACATTTATTACATACAGCTGTACATTTATAACGTTTATTTGGTGCAAGTTCATCAACTAAATCTAAATAAGAAAAACGATAATAAAATAATGAACATTGTGATTAAATTTGTGAATAAACTTACCCGGATGAAATTTTCTAACATGGCTTCTTAAATTTGAATATTTAGAAAATTCTTTATTGCATATAGAACATTGATTCGCCATTTTATAAACACTATACACTTATTTCTTTTCAAATCCCGAAAACATCAAAAATAAAACAAATTAGGAAAACTAACATAACCAGAGACATAACCTCAAAAATCAAAACAAAACAATCTAAAAGGAAGGGAAAGGTGAAGTGTAATTAGTTGCGCATGCGGAAGCCAGGAAGCAAGAGTGATATTCCTGTCTGTAGACGCCAGTGTAAACAACGGCAGCGAGCGCGACCCGACTTACTATAGAACTTAGTGACGTCACACAGCGGTTTTTGCAAGTCGATGTTCGTAAAATGGCTTTATAATAGAGGCGTCAGAAAATTGTATAATACACACCTGCAGTTTGGTCCGGTCCTCCCGACTCACCCTGTATATGTCGGCCATGGGCTATGTGCAAACCCTTGAGCTACCTCAATGGTACAAACCACAAAACAGATTAGGTGCAAACCGACGAATGGCACCGCTTGGCGGCAGATTAATTCCCTGTTATGCGGATTATGGAAAATTTTGTGTTGTTCGTACACTGTGTGTAAACAAAGTGTTAGAAACGTGTACAGGTTAAAATTAACTTTACACATTATAAAATTGGCCCGTTTAGCACAAACAGGAACACATTTAGGGTATCCCTGACATTTTGGAACGCCTGTATAACATATAACACACCACGAACTCTTTAGTCCTACTGGTAAACCTTTAAAAATTTAAATAAAATATCTTGTGTGGACATGGAAAACCAAGTTGATACCGAGTTCAAAAGTGATCTTATTCAATATGTTTTAAGTTTAAAATGTGGATTTTCGTCATTCGATGAACAAATTAAATTAAAAAACGATGTTCGTCCGACTCCTAAAATGTTAAGTTTAATTAACACGGGAGAGAGACATTATTAGGTCGTCATTTTCAAAAATATGCATGGCTTTAGGGGGAGTGAAACCGCAGAACTATGTAGCTATATATAGATCTGCGGTGAAACCAAAACTAAACTGTTTTGTTGGCCAAGCATTCTTTTTTCAAATTTAAAAAAACAACTATTTTATTTAATGCTAATAAAAAAAAGGATGAAATTAATTATATGGTAGGTACATAAATCATAACAAAATTAAACTCTTAAAGTATTTATATTTGATATCATTTATCAATTTCTTGTTGTGTTTGTCTGTGCTGACTCCTCGAATTTAACAGTGGTTAGCGTTAACCCTGGGTTAAAACGTCGGTGCACTTTCTAACGATCTTGGGTGCACTTGGCCAGAAGATACTTAATAAATCCGCATATCAAGCATTTAATTACAACCCGATCACGAACTCAGGTGTTTGTTCCTAAGTTCACGGTTGAAGCACAGAAAAATTAACCTCTCTTTTTTAGAATTTTTTTAGACTGTTTTTTTTTTGTCCATTGCTGGGCTTAGTGAGTTCTCAGGACCTAATTTTCAAATTCTCTGCCCAGGTAGGACTCAGGGTTCTGTGTTTCTGTTTTAGAAGACCTTGACAAACATAAATAGGTATTTTGGATTCATGGACGAAAAAATTTTACTTCTTAAAGATACTGTTGAGCCAGAAGGAGAAAATTCCTTAGGAAATGGCAATAAAGATAGTGAGATAAATGGTTCTCAAACCCAAGTTTGGGAAAATAGTGTGGAGGCAAACGAACCATCATGTACATATATTGAAAATACAAATTTGTTTAATGGAGTTGAAGTATCAAAATTAACCAAAAGGCAAATGAAAAAATACAATAAATTTCTTAAATGGCAAGATGTTAAGAAGGATAAGCGAGCAAAAGAAAGGGAAAAAAAAAAGGAAAAAAGGAAATATGCTAAACAACATGAAATTGATATAGGACCCAGCAGAAAAGAACTTAAGAGAAAAAAAATGGAACTGAGTTCATGTAAAATTGCCGTATGCATTGACCTGAGTTTTGATAATTTAATGATAGATAAAGTAAGTGTCTACATTTTAATTTTAAGTTTAAATGAATAAAGAGGTAAAAATAGGTAAGTATCATATACTACTACTAATTCTAAAGTAAGTAAATGAATTTAAGCCATTTCCCCCCCAAAAAAATATAGCTAGGTAGTTGGTACACCTTTTTCTCTTTACTGTTCATTACATTTTAGAAGTGGTTTTTTCTAGAATGATTTACTAGGTATACCTACAGGGTGTTTCAATATTATACCGACAAATTGAAACAGGTGATTCCTTGACAAAAAATAATTTAAAAAATTTCCATTAAATGGAGGTTCAGAAACCCCTTGTTTGTAAGAGACAAGGGTGTTAAACTTTTAATTTTTTTTTTGGTTTTTCGTATTTATTTTATTTGTGCTTATTATATAGAATTATAACCTATTGTCATTTAAAACTATCTACAGGGTGTTATTTTTTTGGGCGTCACGACCCCCCAACTTTTTTTGATACTACACTGACTATTCTTTCATATAAAAACCACTTTTTTGATTTATTATTTACCTTTTTTTATTTCTTGCACTATTTTGATATCTTATACGGTTCGGCTGATATTTGTTAAAATATGAGTTAAAGCATGGCTACTGGCTACATTTTTAATCTGGTCAAATAAAAAGAAATTTGTACATTAGGTATAAACTATAATTTAGTCATCACAAAACTATTAACAATAAGCCCATTTTCATTTTGTAGATAGTTTTCAATGACAATAGGTAGTGATGTGAGGTGCGAATATTTCAGGCGAATATTTCCATAAATTACGAATATTCCCGAAATATTCGCCCTTCCTTTGGGAACATTCGGAATTTTCCGAAAATTCGATTTGAAACTTTCAGCGAATATTCGGATTTTAAATTTTCCGCCAACATTTCGTTCTTTGTGCTTCCTGTCGTATCGCGTCGGGTCGTCGCGTTGTCGGCGTCAAATCAAACAGCTACATACGTGGCTCATAATTTAAAGTTATTACGGCAAGATAATAGCCAGAGTAGCCTTACCTCAGAAAATGATATGAAGTCGATGCCAATAGGATGTAAAATACCGATAACAACAAATGTCGGCAAAGCCAAAATATGGAAAGAAAAGGATGGCTCTGGCTCTGACCTAGATTCAGAATCTGATGTTTCAATTTCATTGCATGACACAAACTGAAGCATTGGCGAAGAAGATTTTTCGGACCTTGAAAAAAGCGAAGATGAACGAGCATAAAATGCGAGTTCTTTTATTTTGATTATTATTTATAAACTGACTTAAAAAAAAAATTTAAATGACGTTTTAAGAATCAAAATGTTATTTTTTACCATAATGAAAAGATTGTTACTTTGTTTTGTTTATAAAATAAACCCAATGCTGAATGTTACAATTATATTTATTTGTTTACCTACCGTTGAATCAATTTGGGGTACATAACTGAATGTTCCCATAAATTTCAAGAAAATCCGAATATTTCGGAAACATTGGGAACAAAAAATAAATTTCGGAAATTTAACATCACTAACCATAGGTTAATTCTTTAGATACTCTCTCGGCTACTTTAATATTATGTAACAACTTGAAAAAATAATCTTTAAGCACGCATAAAATAAATAGGAAAAACCGAAAAAACATTAAAAGTTTAACACCCTGTATCTTACAAACGATTGGTTACTGGACCTCCATTAATAATGGGAACTTTTTTCATTCTTTTTTGTCAAGGAATCACCTGTCTCAATTTGTCGGTATAATATTGAAACACCCTGTATACGTGTTGGTAAATTGGCTTCATCCCATTTAATTGTAGTTCTGATAAATTTAAAGTAAAGTAAAGTAAAGTAAAGTAAATTTATTGGTGCTAATACAAAATTTGCTTACACAAGTCAGGTAGTTCATAGTATTACTAACTAATAACCAATAACTCAAACTAAACGATGTCACATAATTATAAAATTCTCTCAAAATTCAGAATACAAATATACATATATACAAAATATATCACGTGTCCAAAAATAAAAGTGTCATATCTAAATAAAGCCATGGAGATCACAATTATAAAATTCCTGAAGAGAATAGAAACATCTAGAACTCAAAAACTCCTTTGTTTTTCTTTTAAACTCCGTCAGAGGCAAGTCCCTCCACGGACGGGGTAGCCTATTAAAAAGTTTAGGTGCATGGTAATTCATTGCCCATCTAGATCTATTGATTCTATGGAAGGCAACCAGGACATCCTGTTGGTGCCGTGTATTGTGCACATGAATATCTCCATGAGTGGTGTATTCGTTAAAATTCTTTTTCAAGAATATCAGATTCTCCAAAATATACATGGCAGGGACAGTCAAAACTCCAAGCCGTCTGTATCCCTCTCTACAGTCAGCTCTGTAAGGTAGCTTCAAGATGACTCGGATTGCTTTTCTCTGAAGTGAAAAAATTCTTTTTGCCTGTGAAGCATGACCCCAGACAAACAAAGCATAAGACACCCTGGACTGGATCAACGCATGAAAAGCCGTCAGCAGACACTGTGTTAACCAGTTGCCTCAAGACATAAACTCCAGATGAAAGGTTTGACGAGAGAAAATCTATATGTGAAGACCAGGTCAATCTTGGATCTATATGGACACCCAGAAATCTGACCGATGTTGGGTTCTCACTCAAGTCAACCACATTACTCATGGTAAAGACCATCCTTTCAGTCTTAGATGGATTAAGACTAAGTTTATTCGCCGAAAACCAATCAAAAGCCTCACGCTGCATCTCTCCCAGTCTCCTGTTCAAGGCGTCAAAGTCAGCATCCACTGCTAATACCGTGGTATCGTCAGCAAACTGAATCAAATCAATACCAGGATGACATGTGGGTAAGTCATTGCTATAGATGATAAATAGTAAGGGACCCAGTACTGAACCCTGTGGAACACCATGAATTATGGACTTTAGAGTAGAACGATCTCCATTAACCTCTACAAGCTGACACCGATTCTCCATATATGACTTAAGGAGTTTTAGACTCTGACAGTTGAAATTATAAAACTTAAGCTTTCCGACGAGGATATCAGAGGAGACACAGTCGAACGCCTTCGTCAGATCGCAGAACAGGGCCGCAGAGTGCGAGCCCTTATTGAAAGCCTCAACAAAACAAAAATATTTAAAATTATATACATATGATAGGTATCTACTTATTAATAAGCAACCAACACTGTAAAATGCAGACCAGTTGTTTTAATTTTTCTCTATAAACCGACCAACATTTGTTTCCCCAAGGGTGGTTGCTATTGAGAGATTTTACTGTATTTTATAAATTAAATTAATTTCATCGACCCTTAAAAACCTGATCCTATGAATGAAATGAATGAAAAGTCTATTTGTCCATTAAACAACATAAGTACAATCATCCGACAATCAAACGCAGTACAAAATGTTTGCCCATTAGGCGTAGGACGTATCTTAAAATAGTTCAAAACTACTATTAAATTATATAACTTAATTTAAAATATAAGCAACATACTATTGCAGCAAAATATAAAATTTAAAATAGGTAAAAATTTAAAAATTCACTGGCATGTTACCACCAAATTATATAACTTAATTTAAAATATAATCATTACATTATTACAACAAAATATGACATAGAAACAAGTAAAATGTTATAAAATTGGTGATCACTTGGCACCACAACTACAGATTATCTCGAAAGAACTCCTCCAGAGTGTAGTATGCCCTTGAAACCAGCAGTCTTTTTAGATATTTCTTCACAGAATTTATATCCTGTCTCCTAACCTCGATAGGAATTTTGTTAAAAATTTTTATAATGGAGGAATGTACATTTTTTTGTTTGTAAGTAAAATTGCATTTCATGTCTTTTAGATTTTCTTTGTGTCGAGTGGGGTGGTGGTGCTCTTGGTCACAGTTTTTAAATAGATTTATGTTTTGTTTGACAAAGATAACAGCCTCATATATATAGAGTGATTGAAGAGTAAGGATCTTTGCTTCGACAAATTTAGGTTTGCAAGAGTCAATGGATTTTAGATTAAAAATGTTTCTGATACATCTTTTCTGCAGCAAGAAGACCCTATTCGCCTCAACACCCCTAGCCCAGAAAATGATACCATACCTCAGTCGCGAATGAACATAAGCATGATATGCTATGATTGCTGTTCCGATGTCAATATTGGAGGAAAGGACCTTTAGGGCGTAACAATAGCTCGCCGTCTTCCTAGCCAGTCAAGCCTATGATCCACCTCAATTCCTAAAAAGGTTGCCGAAGTTACTGTTTCAAGTGATTTTACATCATTTTGATATGTAGTTTTGATAGGATCAGTTTGATAATTAAATTTGACTAGTTTTGTTTTTTCAACATTAAGGAGAAGATTATTTGATGAGAACCAACTTTCCAGTACACTGAGGGTACTCAAAATTTGCTCACGCTCACTGTCCTTAGAATCAACAGAGAATATGACAGATGTATCATCGGCAAACTGAATAGTGTTAGGTGTTATTGAGGATAGCTCATTGGTGTATATTATATAGAGAAGGGGTCCAAGAATTGATCCCTGTGGTACACCCCTCTTAACCATACCCCACTGAGATGATAAACGAGATCCAGATTTATCTGTTGCAGTGACACATTGCTGACGATCTTTTAAATATGAATCTACTAATCTATTTGCCAAACCCCTGATTCCATATTTTTCTAATTTTAAGAGAAGCACCCTATGATCGACAGAGTCAAAAGCCTTTGAAAGGTCTAAACACATAGCCACTGTAGTCCTCCCTGAGTTCAAGGATTCAAGTATTTTATATAAAGCTTGGTAGACAGCCCTAATTGTGGATTTTTTACGCCGAAATCCATTTTGAAGAGGGGACAAAAGGCCCTCTCCTTCCAAGAATGAGACCAGTCTCTCATTGATTACCTTCTTAAATATTTTACTGAAATTATTTAATAAAGCTATTGGTCGATAATTTTTTATTGTGTTTTTTTCACCTTTTTTATATATTGGTTTTATCAAAGCCGTTTTTAGCATAGCTGGAAAGGTCCCAGTAGTAAGCATGAGATTTATGATATAGGTTAGAGGAGGAATGATCTCCGCAGACACATACTTTATGATATGTATTGGTACATGGTCCTGACCCACAGATTTTTTGTTTTTAAGGTTTTTTATTATGTTAAGGAGCTCTAAAGGATCTACCGGATGAAGGTAAAAAGTTTTATTGTGATTATTTATGTTTTGTGCAACCGAAGTGTAGTCAATGTCTAGTTGAGAACATGCATTTAAATAAAAATTGTTGATATCATTTAAAACATCAATATTAGTTTGATTAGGAGTTTGTTTTAAATTTTCGATTGAGAAATCATTCTTTTTGCGGGTTTTCCCTGTATATTATTATATTTTATATATGACCCGTTTAGGAGATAGAGATGGAGAATACCCCGTTTTTATTATAAATACTCGAAAATGGTCGTCCGAAAATTTATTAATTTTGCAAATAATTTGGAATAACTGGAAAATTGTTACCTATAGAATGTAAATGGCTGGTGTGGTGAATAAGCCACTTTTAGCGTTACCTAGAAACAACGACGTGGACGTAGTAGTTTTCTGTTCCCTCCGGTATGCTTGATTAACGTGAGTCCCCTCGTCTCTCACGTATTAGGTACTTGATATACATGAGTCCCCCTCGCCTCATTATCTTTCAATTAAAGTAAGTGTTTGTAAAGCTTGTCTTTAAGATAGTCCCACAAAAAGAAATCCGACGAAGTAAGATCTGATGATCTAGCAGGCCAACTCACCGGACCATCTCTACAGATCCAGCTACCATCAAAAACACAATCAAGTGCTTTACGTGCTGCCACCGAATATTGTGCTGGACAACCATCATGTTAGAGCTACATGCTCTTCCCTTTAATAATGTGGCGACTGATGAGTTTTTTGCCAATTATAAAATCCAAATCTGCGATAAAAAATAGGAGTTCCTAATTAAGATTTCAAAGTTATCCCCCACCTACAAGGAGGGGGGAGCACAGTAGCACTTATGTATTTTCTCCGCGGAAATAAAGCCGTTTATGTATCAAATTAAGTGCGCACCATTGCTAACTTTTTTATTATTGGAGATACAGTCTGTTAAATTAGCAAAGTAGTAGCATTTTATTCTGGTAATTAAAATCGTGAAAGCAGAAAAACAATTGGACATAACGTTTCTGGCTAAATGAGGAAAATGTATTTTTTTTAAATGGCACACCCTGTATATTTTTTACCGAAACGTTTGCAAATCGTAAACGGAATAAAAAAAAGTTCATATGCAATATTGGCCTAAAATTGAAAAAACATCAACACAGCCATGGAAATAAAAAATGGTTTGCCTTTGGCGTTTTCATCGGGCCTGCCATGAAAACAAAAACGAATTTATTTATTTATTTCAGAAATTAAAACTCGATTTTATTTTTAGCGGAAGAAATAAAAAAAACTATATGAAATGTTCAAACACATCACCGTTTTGTTCAATACATTTGCGGGCATTCTTTAATACACGGTTTGTAGCTTTTAAAACTGTTCTGCCATCGATGGATGCTTTAATGCGCCTAATGTTGTCTTGAAGTTCGACCAGATTCGCATATCTCGTTTTAAAGACTTCGTTCTTGACATACCCACAGAAGTAAAAGTCTAATGGAGTTATGTTAGGAGACCTTGGGGGCCAACGTATCGGACCATTTGTTGCCATCCACCTATCTCTGAATAGCCTTTCTAACAATATTCTCACTTCGTGAAACTGATGAGGAGGAGCTCCATATCTTGTTGAAAATAAATTTGGTTTCGGTCCTCTAAGTTCACATCATCTAAATATTCTTCTAGTAATTCTGACAACATATTAACGTATCCCCTGCCGGTCAGAGTACCTTCATAAAAAATTGGCCCAATAATTTGGCTGCCTATGAGACCACACCAAACATTAATGCTAAATCTTACTTGCGGATTTCTGGGAACAGCAATAAACAAATTTGTTCTACACCAATAGTGCATGTTTTTACGATTAAACATACCGCTATTTGAAAAGTTCGCTTCATCGCTCCATAAAATTTTTTTTTAAAAAGTTAGGATTTTGCCTACACATATCTTGTATACATTGGCAAAAAATGAGTCTTGTTTCAGTGTCACCAGGTAATAATGTTTGCACTGGTCGGTACTTATAAGGTACAAACTTATATTTTTTTAAAATCCTCCAAATTGTAAATAAACTGAAACCACTGATAACTTAACGCAAAACTACGAAAATTTTGGCTTCGTTAACAATAATGGCTACCCAAAACGAGGACACTTTAGTTAATTTGTTTTTGTTTTCATGGTAGTCTCGATGAAAACGTCAAAGGCAAACCATTTTTTATTTCCATGGCTGTGTTGATGTTTTTTCAATTTTAGGCCAATATTGCAAATCAACTTTTTTATTCCGTATACGATTTGCAAACGTTTCGGTAAAAAATATGCGGGGTGTGCCATTTAAAAAAAATACATTTTCCTCATTTATTTAGAAACGTTATGTCCAATTGTTTTTCTGCTTTCGCCATTTTAATTAACAGAAAAAATGCTACTACTTTGCTAATTTAACCGACTTTGTATCTCCAATAATAAAAAAGTTAGCAATGGTGCGCACTTAATTTTTTACAACCTGTATATTAAATCTATATGTAATTTTGTATATCGGTCTAAGTCCAAAGTGAACTATGTAGATCACAGCTTTGAAACAAGAAGCAAAACGAGCAACAAACTAAAAGTGCCTGAAAAATTTAACAACTGCAAATAAAAAGTTCATGGATTACTCAGCGCCAAAATCGTTTAACTTATTACCGGACAAAAAAAAATTAGTTAAAAATAGAAAACCTTTAGTAAAAGTGCAATCAATATGTATATAGAAATATGGAAAAATTTGCAGTAATGTTTTAAGTGGCTCGATCTCCAATGACGGTTGATACGTTTGTGCAATGTGCGTTGAATTATAAAACTGAATTCGTTAAGCTTATATAAAATTATTGATAAAATTAAATTGCTGATTTAATATTGACACATGCAGGTGTTTTTTAACCTAGGTGTCTGTTTGTACTTTTGAATATACATACAAGTTGAAAATTACATATTATATTTAAGGATATCATGTACTGTTGAAATAAATTGAATTAAATTGAATTGAATGATTAAATTTTGGGCATGGACATTTTTCACGTAGAGTGTTTATTACTCCAGATATTTGAAAGTTTTATGTTAAAAAAATTACCCGGTATATCGCAATAAATATTTTTCAAATGTGCATACTTACCAATCCAATACCAACAGTATTGTGTAAACAGTTTTTTGGCATACTTGTTCAAGAATGCATAAAATTATCTTATCAGATCGTTGACTTGTGCCATCTACAATGTGTATATTTTTTTTTGTAATTAATTTCAAAAAAATATACCGTAAAATGGGGTGACTTTGGCCTTAAAGGTGACTTTGGCCAAATTCGGAAATAACTTAATTTTGTCACTGTGGCACTTAAAAGCAGTTTTTAGGTTTGGTTATGAGTTTATTTTGCTGCTAATAACCCATATCAATAAATTTACCTGAAAATATATTGTAATATACGTATTGCGTAATTTTTAGCCAACATTTAAAACAATGTTTATTTTTGTTACAAATTAAAGGGTACAAAAGGTGAACGATACAGAGTATTCTATGGGCGTTGAAAGTATTTCTGTGGACTTTTTATTATAAGGAACTATATTTTAAACTATTAATTATAAGAAACAAGTCTTTGGGCAATTTGGCCAAAAATTAGACCTATGTCAAAGTCGCCCCTTCATTTTTTATGTAGGTGGGGATGTCTTTGGCCGGGCGGCCAAAGACACCTCAATATATTATGAGGTAGGTACCTAGGTATCTTTTTGTAGGTTTACGCCGGTAAACAATCAAAAACCTAACCTCAAAAATTGTTTGCAAGTTTTGTGCCGACGCTGTACAACTTTAGATAATTTAAACAGTTTTTAGCGCGTTTTTCAAGCACAGGTAAGGCAATTCACTTAATTAAGTAGGTAAGACTATCTTTAAACCTGATTTTTTTAATTTTTAGGTTTAAACATGGTCAGAAAATACAAAAAAAAGATTGGTGGCAGACCGTATCGAAACTATACCACGGCCAACCTTCAAGATGCCTTGGATGCGGTAAGAGATGGAATGTCTGAGCGTCAGGCTACAAAGGTATTTAAAATACCTAGAGGAACTTTGCAAAATAAACGAAAGAATTTGCATCAAAAACAAGCTGGAGGTCAAACAGCCTTAGGTGAAGATGCTGAAAAGGTTCTAGAGAAATCACTGGTAGCTTTGGCCAACTATGGATTTCCTGTAAACGCTACGGAACTAAGACGACTTGTTAAGGACTACCTTGATAAAAAGGGCGTACAAATTAAAGTTTTTAACGATAATTTGCCGTCATATGAATGGGCTAAATTATTTTTGGCTCGACATGGAAATTTAACGGAGCGGTTTGCTGCAAATATAAAATTGGCAAGAGCGGCAATCACTCCCGAATGTATTAATAATTATTTTGATAATCTCGAGCAAGAAATTAAAGATGTGTCTCCCAATAATATCTATAACTATGATGAGACCAATTTAACGGACGACCCTGGTCGGAAAAAAATTATTACAAAGAGGGGTTGTAAATACCCAGAGCGAGTTATTAACTCATCGAAAAGTGCAATATCACTTATGATATGTGGAAATGCTGTAGGAGAATTGTTACCCCCCTACGTGGTCTACAAATCCACGAAAAATTTATATGATACATGGACGCTGAACGGTCCCAAAGGAACGCGATATAATAGGACCATTTCAGGGTGGTTTGACAGCGAATGTTTTGAAGATTGGTTCAAATCATTAGTACTTCCGGTGCTAAAGAAAAAAGAAGGTGTAAAAATTTTAATCGGGGACAATCTTTCCTCACATATAAACTCAACAGTTATAGAGTTGTGTGAAGAAAATAACATTCGGTTCGTTTGTTTACCCCCCAACACAACCCATTTAACGCAACCGTTAGATGTCGCATTCTTTCGACCTATGAAGATTGCGTGGCGCAAAATTTTGGAGAGTTACAAACTTCAAGGATCCAAAACTTTAGCAAAATCAGATTTTCCTCAGTTGCTTCTAACACTAATGACAAGTTTGAAAGAAAACTGTCAACAAAATTTACAAAGTGGATTTCGTAAAACTGGGATACATCCTTTGAACCGAAGAGAAGTGCTTAATAAAATACCCCATCTGACTGGTGAGGAAGATGGCATAGGAGTAGACACACCGGTATTAAGTGAAACCGTGCTTGACTTTTTAAAAGAACAAAGATTCGGAAAGGAGAAACAAACCCAAAGAAAAAAGAAGATTACGATCACTCCGGGTAAGAGCGTGGGATCTTCCGATCTAGCTATACCCTCTACCTCAACCAATTCAAATAATATGTATGATCTAGCTATACCCTCCACCTCATCCAATTCCAATAACATTTATGAAACACTCGAAAGTGAAGATAGTGACAGTGGCAAAGCTTTACAAAAAACAATCAAAAGAAAGCGAGAGACACCAAGTGAAATGGAGAAACAAACCAAGAAAATCAGCAATAAGGCTTTGAAAATAAAGAAACGATCTCAAAGACAAGAAAGTGACGATTCCTCAAGTGCAGACGAAATATTGAGCCTTCATGACTCCTCATCAGAATATAATGAAGACTTTTCGGATCTGGAAAACATTGAGGCAACTCAAGCAAAATCTCCATCACCTAATAGACATGTGCAATATAACGTATTCGATTACGTTGTGGTGCAGTACGAAAAACAGTTCTACCCTGGAAAAGTTATTGAACATTCCAAAGATGGATTGAAGGTCTCTGTGTTAGCCAAAAGTGGTATTAGTCAATTCAAGTGGCCTAAACCAGAAGACGTTGTTTGGTACAAGTGGTGCGATATTATAGAAAAAATTGAAGAACCTTTCGCTCTAGGCAACAGAGGGTTTTTTAAGATCCCTGAAATGTCAAAATATGACGATAATATATGTATTTAGATCTACATTATTTAAATCCAAAATGGTGTTTCTTTACAAAATAGTTGTTAAGGTATAATTACCTATTTGTTTTTGGTTCATAATAAAACGATGTTTTTGTTAGAAATAGCTGTTAAGTTAAAGTGTCGCTTACAATAAAAGATATTTGTGTAAATAGTTGTATTTTTATTAAAAAAATTATCAAAATTGCCAAATAACGGCCAAAAACCTAACCAAGATATTTTTGAGGTGGCCAAAGTAACATATGGCGTAGCTCGAAATTGATACAATTGCTTATTTCAATATATTTACCATAAATGACCTGGCTGGCCAAAGTAACCCCGAAGTCGGGTTGACTTTGGCCACCATTAAAAAAAATTTTCACAGGACAATGGGACGCCCGGTATGTTTGGAGATATGCTAAATTGAACAACCTAAGATAGACTAAAATTTTGTAATGGGTTGCCAAAGCGTGCTTTAAAAAATGGCCAAAATATGGCATCTTAAACTTGGAAATCGGCCAATGTCACCCCATTTTACGGTACCTAATTAATGGTTCGGAGCAAGTTTTGATGAAATAGGCCATATTCCATTTATAAGGCTGCTCTGTTTATCGTCTGTATGTGTATGTATTTTGGTATGTCCTCTGTGTTACAGGTTTGTTTTTGGGAGAATATATTATAAATCTCAATGTGATTTTAGGATATGGCCAAAACAGTCAAACAAATTTTGAGGATTTACACAGAAAATAGAAGGGCTAAGGCTCCTATGCAACTTCATTTAAGCGGTTTTAGTGGACGAAGTAAGGAAGAGATGTCAAGACATAACGGATACCAACACTGGGATATTAATTTCCATGAAAGTCATTACTTGGATATATTTCCCAAAGATAAATTAATATACTTGACCAGTGATAGTGAAAACATAATTAATACCTTAGAAGATGATAAAATTTATATAATCGGTGGATTGGTGGACCATAATGGACATAAAGTAAGTATTTCTTGTAATAAAAGTCAAAGTCAAAGTCAAAATAAGCTTTATTGTACAAAGATACAAGATCTCATTTACAAAGCAATCAGAACTTACAAATCTAAATTAGGTCATTACATTAAAACACCAAAAACAATAAACACAATAGTGCATGAAAATAATAAAAAATTGTAAACAGAAAAGAAAAGTACAACATAGAGAACTACAAGCTGACATGGAGGAAAATTAACGTTTTGAAAGACAAACTTTGCTGTCAGACAAGCAACACAAGTCACAATATATCATTATAATACTCAGTTATACTATAATAAGCCTTACTAAGCAAGATCCCCTTGACCCTTCTTTTAAACACGTTAATAGTTGGTAAACGTTTTAGGATATTTGGCAGATGATTATAAATCTTAACGCTTTCATATATTATAGATTTCTTCGTCAGTGTTAGAGCCGGAATAGGCAAGGGCAAATTTAAATTTTGACGAGTAATGTAATGTGTGTTATGGGGAATAAAATTGTCACGATTTTTATACACTAGGCATAGTCTCTAGGATAAATAGACTGTGAATTGTTAAAATTTTTTCTCTTTTAAATAAAGGTCTGCATGAGTCCCTATGTTTCGCTCGACTGAGATATCTTACAGCTCGCTTCTGCAAGACAAACAATGCACTAATTAAATAACTACATGACATACCCCAGAACGAAATGCCATATCTTAAGCGTGATTCAACCAATGCATAATAAACTGTCCTACCCACTGCCGCGCCCAACTCATTGACAATTACTTTAATTGCATAGCAGCCAGAAGCTACTTTTTTAAAAAGTTCAGTAATGTGGGGTTCAAATCTAAGCTCCCTGTCGATAATCAGTCCCAGAAACTTTGTTTCATTTCGACTTTCTACAGTATTATCGCCAATTACTAATCCCTCCATATGGCATCTAAATCCTAGTATATTCGTTTTATTAAAATTAAGTACGAGAAGGTTAGAATCACACCAATCCTTCACTTTTTTTAGATCCATAGAGATAATGGTATCTAGTGTATCAATATTTAAACAGTGCCACAAAATCGTTGTGTCATCCGCAAAAACAGTAAATCTGCCGTTGACATCGATGCCGGTCAAATCGTTTACAAAAAGAAGAAATAGGAGTGAACCCAAAACTGAGCCCTGATGCACACCCCGTTGTTATACCGTGCCTCCGAGCACTCGGCCCCCACAGTGACCCTTTGTTGCCTTCCGGTCAAATATGATTCAAACCATGAGTGAGCTATACCTCTAAAACCGTAGTGATGTAGCTTCCGCAGCAGAATCTGGTGACTAACGCAGTCAAATGCTTTGGACAGATCACAAAAAGCCGCTGCGGACGCTCCACCACTGTTTATCTGGCAATATAAACCTTCCAAGAACCTAAACATTGTAAAGTAAAAGTAAAGTAAAGTATATTTATTTGTTCCATCAGAATGCCCTAGGGCATATAGAACATGTCCAAACAGAGTTCACAATATTTAATATTATATACTTCAAGACAATAAAATATAGATAAAAATATAGATAAAAATTAAAATTAAGAAAAAAAAATTTTAGAACAATTTTAAATAACATCAATATCAGAATTTACATCACAAATTATCAGTACTACATCACAACAACATCACAAATCATTCCGTTCTCATTTGGGTTACAGCATATCATACATAGCCTGTTATCATTAGGATTAGGACGAACAAGAAAGCAAACAGCCAGGTCTACATTGAAGATCAAGTCTATCACTCAAACAATATTAATCAAAACTGCAGTCTGAGAAAAATTCGATCAAAGAATAAGGACAGGTTTTTATTAAATGTTTTTTTATGAAGCTGAGAAATTCGGGCTTTGACAAGCTTCTTACTCCCAAAGGAATTTTGTTCCAAATTTTCATCATGGTATTGTGACTATTTCTCTGCACAAAACTGAAACTTGTCCTATCCAAGAGCAGATCTTGCTTATTTTTTGTATTGTATTTATGTGAACATTTGCTTTTTTCAAACAAAGAGATATTCTCAAAGACAAACTTGGCGGCTTCATACACGTACATACCTGTTATCGTCATCAAACTATTTTGCTTAAAAAGAGGCCTACAGCTCTCCCGAGAATGTAATTTAAACATAGTTCGTAAACACCTTTTCTGCAAAACAAGTACTTTTCCAGTATCTACCGAATTTCCTCAAAAAATAATACCGTACCTAATCTTTGAGGCCACACAGGAATGATAAAAAGTAAGAGCCGCCCTCAAACCCACATTCTCCATGACAATTCTAAGCGCGTAACAATATTTAGCGAGGCTGCTGCTTAGGTTTTCGATGTGTGACTTCCAATCGAGACGTTCATCTATTTCCACGCCCAAAAACGCAACAGATTTGCTAACTTTCATCTCCACTCCATCCACATCCACTCTCGTCAGATTACCCCCTCTCACGCCAAGATTCAGTATCTGAGTCTTATCGACAATCAAGAGCATATCATTTGAGGAAAACCATGAGTTGAGTGTGCGAATGGCCTCACTTACCTTACCAACCACCACCTCCTGACTTTTTTCACTAAGTAGCAGTGAAGTATCATCGGCGTACATAACAAGATCTTCCTGAACAACGTCTGGTAATTCATTGGTATACAAGATGTAAAGAAGTGGACCCAAGATTGATCCCTGGGGTACTTCTTTCCTTATCACTAGGTATTTAGATGCTATAACATTTTCCTCATCATCCCTCCCGATTACACACTGACTTCGCCTGGATAAGTAAGATTTTATTAAGTCACTAACAATACCCCTTATTCCATACCTATCAAGCTTGTCGATAAGAACAGCATGATCCACACAGTCAAATGCCTTCGAAAGATCAAGACATACAGTTACCGTACTATTCCCCTTGTTCATGGACTCTAAGATTTTTGTTATGGCTTTATATACTGCCATGATTGTTGATTTTCCCCTTCGAAATCCATATTGACAGTGTGTGACAATGCTATTTCCATCCAAGAAGGATACTAATCTTTCATAAATTAACCGCTCAAAAATCTTACTAATATTTGGTAACAATGATATTGGCCTATAATTTTTTATTTCACTTTTACTTCCCTTGTTTTTATACAGAGGTTTTACTTGAGCAATCTTCAGATCGTCCGGGAATACACCAGAGGAAAAACACAAATTAACAACATGCATCAAAGGTAATGCGACCAAATCCGCCACCTCCTTCAGTAATACAATTAGAATCTCATCATGACCCACAGACTTCTTGTTTTTTAAACTTTTTATACATTCATACACCTCTCTCTCACTCACAGGCTGTAAAAATATTGATTTCCTACATGAGACTATTTTTGAAATATCTACTAAGGTTTTACTAACATCTGGACACACACTTATAAAAAAATTGTTTATGTCATCGAGTCTTTTACTGTTTGGGCGTTCCTCAAAATTGTTGAAAATGTTTTCCCTGACTTGAGACTTCCCTGTGGCGGTCCTGATTAATGACCATGTAGTTTTTGCCCTGTTGTGCGAATTTTTGATGATATCCTCATGAAACAATCTTTTAGCCTTATTAATTATTTTATTCAATATCCCACTGTATCTTTTATAATAATAATAATTATATAATTGCTAGTTAGATAGTTGCTAAAACATTTATGAATGTGTTTACAACTGTAATTATCAATTCCGGGTTGACCAGAAGAAACTAGAAAAGACCTATGGATAAAATATTAATAATCTTCGTAGAAAATATCCAATTTTTAAATTGTAATAATTTTATTGATGTATGTTACTTATGGGTGTCCCAAATTCGAGGGTGACGATTGGGATCTCGGAAACTATAAGAGATACGAAGAAGTTTAAATTATGGCAAAGTTGCACAATTTGGTGTTCAGTAAAATGCCTTTTAAAAATTGAGGAAATTCTCAGTTCTTCTGGAGATATTGGGAAAAAAGCAAAATTTGAAAAATTTGTTCTTATTTTTTTCTAAATTTATTTAAAGAAATATGAAATAAACTGCACTTTCTCATTGCCACTTTTGCGCCTCTACAAGATAGCGCTATCAGTTTTTAAATCCGACGTTTCGATGTTTTGGGCCCATCATCAACTTCATTTTTTTTAAATACGGACCTGGATGTTTTATTTCGGATTTGGAGAGAACTAGTCATTCTAAAAACAGATATGTATCACGCTTATGTTATGTTAACTATATCTGCCTTCACTTTCTATATTATGGAAAAATCAGACAAAATTGAAGTAACCAATTAAAGGTGGCTATGACATGAGACAAAACAGTATACGACCAACCATTATGGCATATTTTATGTTGACATGCTTGTTAGTTGTTGAAGGTTTAGCTATTTTCTCTTTCGTAATTTTATAGAAAAAATATGTTTTTAAACATGGAAAAGCGTGATATGTTACACATTTATTACAGTTCAAATAGAAACTCTAGAATTTCTTGTGAACGGCATCTAATTCAAAATCCCGAACGAGTGCAACCGCATGAAAATATTTTTGCTAAATTGGATAAAAACTTGTTGGAATTCGGAAACTTTAGCAAGCCGAGAGATAAATACGGTCGTCGAATTGATCCGGTTGAAGAGGAAAATATTTTAAATACGGTATGACTTTTTATCTGTAATTAATGTTTTCTAAATTTGGCTATTGACAAATTTCTATTTTAAGGTTAATAATGCTCCTCGCAGCTCTACTAGGCTTTTTCAAAACGAGCTAGAAAAACCTAGAATGCGAATATGGCGAACACTAAATTCAAACAAATATCGACTTACAAAATCCATCTAAGCCAAACACTCAGACCAGTGATGAAATCCGGAGGATGAATTTTTGCAATTGGCTTCAAAATAAACTTTTTTTGTTGAACGTAATCTGGACCGACGAATGTAATTTTTCAACTAACGGTTTATCTAATCGTCATAATTAACATTATTGGTCAAAAGACAATCCCCGGCAACATCAAGAAGTCAGACCACAGGGGCGAACTTCTTATAGTGTGTGGTTCGGCATGTGAAGAAATAAAATTCTTGGCCCTATAATATACGAGGGAAGCTTAACATCCGAGCGGTATAGGGAATTAATATTAAATAATATTTTCAAACATCTCGGAGATGATGAGCCTCTAAATATTCTGCGGCAATTATGGTGGCAACAGGACGGCGCTCCTCCTCACAATGGACGGGAAATAACAAAATATTTAGATATCTGCTAGAAGTCCAGATCTAAATCCGCTGGACTATTTTTTACGAGGATATTTAAAAAATCGTTTGTATCGTGAGATACCAAATGACATTAATAGACTGCAGCAAAATTTAATCCGAGAAATTACAGTTATATTGCTATATATTTTTGTTTCATAATTTTTTTTTTGTATGAAGGCAGCGACAAGGCAGATGAAACGTTCAATAACATAACAAGCGTGATACATACCTGTTTTACGAATAACGAGCTCTTTTGAAATCCGAAGTAAAACATCCAGATCCGTATTTAAAAAAATGAAGCTAGTGATGGACCATGGCATCGAAACGTCGGATTCAAAAACTGAGAGCACTATTTTGTAGAGTTGAAAAAGTGGCAATGAAAAAGTGCAGTTTATTTCATAATTTCTCTTTAAACAAAGTTAAAGAAGATAAAAACAAATTTTCTAAATTTCGCTTTTTTCCAGATATCTCCAGAAGTACTGGGAATTTTCTCAATTTTAAAAACGCATTTTATTAAACACCAAATTGTGCAACTTTGCCACAATTTAAACTTCTTCGTATCTTTTATAGTTTCCGAGATCCCAATGGTCACCCTCGAATTTGAGACACCCTGTACAAGATGTGATTTAATGAAGCAACACTTTATAAAAACAGTCCTTTTTCATATAGTCAACGGGCGCGGCTGGTCCATAAGGTTATTTGATCAATGAGCCACCTACTAATTTATGTCATCTAAGTTATTTTTTAAAACCCAAAAATATTTATCCTAAAAACAGTGCATTTTCATACAAAATCCCCCCAATAAAGAATCGAGCTAAGCGAAGCACCAATAATTATTATTTCTGTGCGGGCTCGGCCATATTTTAAATTCACCTAATAGATTTATATTTATACAGGGTGTTTATTAATAACATGCTTATATTTAGGGAGGTTATCCTTGGGTTCATTTTGAGAAAAAAACTTCATGTGACCATATGTCCTAAAAGTCTTAACTGTTGAACTACAGAGTGCTAAAGTTTTAAGAAAAAAATCTTTTTTATGATAACTTTGGTATGACCCTATACAGGGTATTCCATACTCGATGGTACGTTACAAGTATCTGGAGAACGAAAAGAAAAATAATTTTGAAATGTTCACTACGGCCATAGGAGGCTGCGCTCTAGCTTTTAAAAATAATTTCGCGGTTGCAGTGGTGCTAGATCTATTGATAACTGACATCAACTTTGGAATTTTAAATGGGACACCCTGTAGTTTATATTCTTCAAAAACTTCAATATTTTCGTCTCCAGATGTCAAATCAACGTAACATTTTAACATCATTTAGTCAACATAATTAATTTTGGCAACATAGGATCGAATTCAGATTTTATAAATTTGATCAAAAGTCACTTTTTTTAAATGGAACTATTATTAAAGTGTTGAATAGAGTGGACCAATTGAATTTTTTTCAGTGTTCCTCTACCTATTTTGAACCGCTTTCGATTTATAAGCCATTTTATGAATAATTACTATTCATATTCGAGAACTAGACATTAAAGATCTAAATCGATAAGTGTGCCATGATCAAAACAAATTTCCTTTCATTAAATTGTGTTCGATTTATTCCTAAATCATTTTTGGCAGTTGTTATTGAAGCATGCGGGTATAGGTATGAAAATACGCCAAAACGTTAATTTCATTTTCTTCGTTTTCAGTAACAGTAATTTAAAAAATTACCTTCAAATCTGAGAAATTTTCGGTGGGTTCATTGGCGGCAAATTTGGAAAAAGGGCGTTAAATCTTCTGCAGGTTCTTGAAACAATTCTTTGACACTCGCCGTGAATATAAAACACATTTAAAATATCCGCATTTGAATAACTATTATTCTCCATTTTTACTATTTTAATCTGACATAAGCAAACCCAAACTAAAAAGTGAGACATGTCATGTCACCAGTGGCGGCTCGCCAGGGGACAACAAAATAGGAAAATAGAACAGTAATAAATCTGAAATCTCTCATTCAATACTAAAAATGTCTATATTTTTAATTTTAACGATTTTTTAAAGCGAATGTTCTTTTAAATTTAACAAAAATAGTTTGCTTCTATTATTTATTATTATTTGTAAACGTATTTACCGTTGCACCGGTCGGTCATCTCCATATTATTGAAAAGGGTTTGCTTTTTCCTTCTGCCAGAACCATCCTCAGACGCGTTTCGCTGTATAACAGCTTATCAGTGAGGCTATATCGACTAAACGCATAGCGCTGCCTAGCGAGGACTCCTGTAATTGTGACGTTCTGTCTTTGCAGGTTTTCCTCTGATATTTGTGGCTTGATAAGTCTATGTCAGAGGGCGCAGGTATGCTTAGAAATTGGTGTTATTTACCAGCACCACGAGATGGAGCCATCTGGCTTCATTCTCTGTATCAAACCGATTTTTCTGTTTTAAAAGAGACGCCGATGCTTTTTCCTTTTGTCAGAACCCATAGCCTCACTGATGAGCTGTTATACAGCGAAACGCGTCTGAGGATGGTTCTGGCAGAAGGAAAAAGCAAACCCTTTTCAATGTGTTAAGTTTTCGGTTACTAAACCGACAAAACGCATAGCGCTGCCTAGCGAGGACTCCTGTAATTGTGACGTTCTGTCTTTGCAGGTTTTCCTCTGATATTTGTGGCTTGATAAGTCCATGTCAGAGGGCGCAGGTATGCTTAGAAATTGGTGTTATTTACCAGCACCACGAGATGGAGCCATCTGGCTTCATTCTCTGTATCATCTTCATATTAGACCATAAAAACGGCCGAAAGTCATATTAGACTGGCGTCTACAGACAGGAATATCACTCTTGCTTCCTGGCTTCCTGGCTTCCGCATGCGCACGCGCACATAATGCTGTAACTAATAATTATAGACTTTATTGGTTAAACAGGCGCTAACACGGCATCTAATCCACCTTTTTGGTTGCAATTCGGTATATGGTAGATATAAAAAAATTGTAATAATTATAGACTTATATTGGTTAAACAGCGCTAACACGGCATCTAATCCACCTTTTTTGTTCATATTCGCCTTTTTCAAGTTCACCGGCCAATTATTTACCAGCCCTTTTTGAGTGGATCTACTTAAAAAAAATAAAAGATAAAAAACTAAAAAAAAGTCATAAAGAAAAAGTGCCCGAAACGGGAATCGAACCCGGGACCTATGGCACCAAACCCAATTTTTTTCAATTTTAAAATTTCTTTATTATTTTATCTATTATTTTCACATGACACCTATTTTATTTGGCCTAGAGCCCCTGGAGCTAATCTCCTCCAGTTCGGTAGCGCAACTACCTCCCTGGATTTAATTGCATTACCCTGGTGCCCTAAAACCGGGGACGCAGCCCCGGCGGGTCGATGGCAGGACCCCTAATGGTGAAAATGCGTTGAATTTTTAAAATCACTACACTCACGTGCCGGCAGGAGCCTCTACGGGTGTTCTCAATGTTATATTACTCTATGAGTATGACATTAGGTTTTATTGACATTGTTTAAAAATCATGAATCAGAATGCGTTTGACATTTGGGGAAAAAGCTGCCAAAAAACCCCATTAAAATTGAAGGTACAAGGTAGCACGCGACTTACGACCGTTCAGGTGACTTGAAGCATACGCAGGGCAATCCTGTCTCGTTTGTAAATTAAACGAGGAGTTTTGTATATTTATTTTAATTTTAAAACAAGATTTTGCATGTACGTCGTTTGTCGGAATGAAAGAGGCCACTGCTTAAATTATGTTTCTGTCGTTATTTATAGTCCAGGCCAGCTCCCTTAGCAAGCTCCTCTCACATTGGGAGGGGCTGGTGCCAGAGAGGCAGCCTGGAGTACAAAGGTCTATGTTTAATGTGTATGTTATCGTCATGTCTTTGTTCTGTTATGTTCGTTGTCAAAGGTGAATTGTGAATGTTATGTAAGTAGAATTTCGTCGAGATGTCTATTATATGATTCCGTATGTCGTCTACAGCGGCCATATGGTGAAGATCTGCGATGCGCGCATATCTCCCGGAGGAGGTGACGCATCGCAGAATCTTATTCTCAAATCTAAGCAACCTTAAAAGTTGTGTGTTAGATGCAGAACACCATATGGGCGCTGCATATGTCATAATTGGTCTGATTATCTGTATGTAAATAAGTCTCTTGTTTGTCGGTGATAAGGGGGATCTGGGGGATAAGAGGGAATAAAGGCTTTGCATTGCTGCAAAAGCCTTTTTTAGGGTGTTGGAAAAGTGTGCTTGGAAAGATAGTCTTTGGTCCAAGGTTAGTCCTAAGTATTGTAGTTTGTTTGTTGGTTGTATATAGTTATTGTTGATTTTAATCGGAATGAATATTTTATTGTTTGTGAACTTCTTTGTAAGGATAGCACAAACGGTCTTGTCAGAGTTTACCGTAATTTTCCATTTGGAAAAGTACGGCTGCAGCAAGTCGACGTGCGACTGAATTTTCCTCTTTGCTGCCTCTGCATAGAACGAATGTGCGTATATTAGCGCATCATCCGCGTACAGGGCGAGTTTAGTCAAAGGGTACTGCGGTATATCCGCCGTAAATAGGTTATAAAGGATTGGGGAAAGCACTGTTCCTTGCGGCACCCCCGCACTAATCGCCCTGGGCGCCGATAATGCACTTTCAACCCTTACAAAGAAGCGTCTGTCAGTTAAGTAAGAGTTTATCAGAGTTACAAAATGCAAGGGAAAGTTATGTATGTTGTAAAGTTTGTGTATTAGGCCATGGTGCCATACCGTGTCGAAGGCGCGCTTTATGTCTAATGACAATAATACAGTGTTCATACTTCTATTGAAGTTAGTCATTGCATCCTGCGCGACCTTCGCCACAAGCATGGTGGTGCCATGGCCAGGTCTGAATCCAAATTGTTGGTCAGGTATTTTGTTTTGTAAGTTTTGTTTGTTAATGTTTCTTAGTATGAGTTTTTCTGTCAGTTTCGAGAGTGTGTTTGTCAAAGCTACAGGTCTGTAGCTGTCCGGTCGAGTAGGGTCTTTGTTAGGTTTCAAGATCGGTATAACAGTGGCCTCTTTCCATTGTCGGGGGAAGTGTTGTAATAAAAATACGTGATTTATAATGTATAATAGTTGCACAAATGTCTTACGAGGGATGTTTCGTAAGAGTATATTATGTATTGCGTCTGGTCCGGGTGCCTTGCATAAGGGTAGTGTTTTTAACACCCCATGCAAGGTTCCGGGTCGAATTAAGAGTTTTGTCAGTACAGTCGGTGGTATTGCGTATGTTTGTCTTGTGAGATTTATGGTTCTGTTAGTGATGTAATTTTGTTCGTCTGTTACGTTATCTGGGGAAACACAGACTGCAGCCAGTGATGCGGCAATGCAGTCTGCTTTTTCCAAGTCAGTTTGTACGTTATTGTTTTGTAATGTAGGTATCTTTTTGTATTTCCTCTTTAGGCGCTTTGTTAAGCGCCATAAAGAGGAGTCCTGTGCAGTCAGTCCATTTAGAGTATTTGTCCATACATCGTTTTTGTGTTTGTTTATTTTGTCGCGTATTGTTCGTTGTAATTCGTTCATTCTGAGTCTGTCTATGGGTCGTTGCAGCCGTTGCCATTGTTTTCGAACTCTGTTTTTGAATTTAATTAAATCCAAGATATCTTGGGGGAGTTTATCCTCCTTGTGTCGAATTTTGACAACGGATGCAACCTGGTCTCGTGCGTACTGTATGTTTTGTGTGAGTTTGTCAACTTCGTCTTCTAGTTCTGTTTTTGAGTTTATGTTATTGTTTATTGTGGTTTGTTCGTTCAGTATTTCTCTGTATCGTCTCCAGTTTATGTTTTTTAGTAAGTATGTCGTGTTAGGTGCCTCGTAAGACATTTGTGCGTGCATTTGTACTATCAAGGGTAAATGATCTGAATTTAGTTCGTCGAAAATTGTTGCCTCGGAGAGGCCCAGTATATTTTTGTTTATGTACAAATCAATGTACGTTGGTGTCATGCCGTTTGGCGGATAATGACTGGGACTATCCGAGGCAATTATTTGTAGGTTATTGTCGATTACGTAATCAAAGAGGAGATTACCATAATGGTTATTACGGTGATTGCCCCACATATCGTGCCGAGCATTCAAGTCACCTACTACAAGAACCTTCTCAAAACTGGCAAAGAATGGATTTAGATCAGCATCCGTCAACTGCATACGCGGTGGTGCGTATGCAGTTGTGATTATTGTACTGTTCCTTAAACGTATACTGATATGTTCAATTTGAGTTATGAAATTGTTAATTCTTGAATGTGGGAGAGTGCTCCTTATAAATAAGGCCACGCCCCCACCTCTGACGTCACGGTCAGCACGATAAACCATGAAATCTTTAATTTTAAGTTTATCATTCTCTGTCAGTTTTGTTTCGGTGACGCAAGCCACGTCCACCCTGTATTTAGTTAAGAAGTGAATGAATTCACCTGTCTTATTTTTTATGCCGTTAGCATTCCAATTCATGATTTTCAAGCATAAAGACTTTGTCCCGATGCTCTTTTGATTTTTGTTATTTACGTTTATTTTATTTACATTGATATTTAAATTGTTTAATTTATTTATGCCCCCCATTTAAATTTCATATTTATCGCATTGTTGTGAAAATTCCAAGATGTTTACGAATTTTTCTTGGTTTGTATTTGAATTCTTGAGCACCTGAACAAAGTCTTTTAGCATGTTGATTATGCCACCTAAGTTAAATTGTTTGAGTTCACTGAAAACACCCAAGAGTTCTCCTACCTGGCTGTTTCCGTTTGCGTTCGCACTCACACTTGAAGATTGCGTGACACAAGGCTGTTGCCTGTGTTGTGGTGGTTGTTGCGTCTGTTGTTGCTGTTGTTGTGGCTGTTGGAACTGCTGGTGTTGTTGTTGTTGAGGCTGGTGTTGTCTCAATGGAGGGAAGTTGCTACCATTTAGAGGTGGGCCACTTGCCCTGGCCGAAACGTTGACACTACTTGCCCTAGTGTTGTTCTGTCGGTTCCAAGGGTTGTTGGTGGGCATAGGGGCGTCGATATATTCGGGTTGCTGATGTTGTTGGTTTTGCGTCATTTTCTTTATTTTAAATATGAAAACGGGGCAGTGCTCGTCATTTGCAAGGTGCGGGCCATCGCAATTCGCACATTTCGGCGTGAAATTGGGGGTGCAATCGCTGGTTTTGTGAAAGCCCGCACATTTTAAGCACCTGTATTGTCTATGACAATATGTCGTGGCATGACCCCAAATTTGACAGCGCTTACACTGCATGATGGTTGTTTGAGTGCGTCTACGTTCCCATGTTATAGAAACATGTTGTAAGTATGTTATTTTGGCTAGTTTTGTCAAAGTGATGTCCCCGGTAAAGACGGCCATATAAAGTGGTTTAAATTGGGTACGTAAGCGAAATACTTGTTTACAGTTCAGTTTGTGTACGTCTGTCAGTTCTTCTTGTATTTCCTCTGGAGTCGGTTCATTTTCTAGACCTCTTATTATGAACGCGTTTGTCTTTTCTGTTTTCGATGCATATGTATGAAAATTGTTATGCTCGTCTGTATGTAATAGTCGTAGGTATGTGTTGTACGCGTCTATATTGCCAAAATGAACGATGACCGTCTTTTTCGCGAATTTGATTGAGTAGTCCTTTGTTATTGTTTGTAGGTGCTGTTGAAATTTCGAAAAGTTTTCACGCCCTCCGAAATTTCCGTCTATAACAATCGGCGGAATTTGTTTTTTAGTAATGGTTTGTTTGTCAGTTTGTTTAATTGTTTGTCTTGTTTTGTTCTGTATTTGTCTTTGTATTGGTGTATCTTGTTCGTCATCGTCGTCGCTGTCAGAATTTGGGGTTGCCGGGATCTCTGGAGCTTCGTTTGGGGTGATTGGCTGGTATCTGTTCTTCGTGGCGGTCTTCGGTTGGTAGGGTTTGATTAGATCATTCAGATGAAAGGCCTTGCCGAAATTTTTGGATACCTTGATGGGGTTTGCCTCAGGTGATGTTGGTTGACGCTGTCTCTTTCTGGCGGCTGTAATAAAGGGCTCAGCGTCGCTGACGTCCATGTCTTCATCAGTTTGGGGTGGATGTGTCGTAATGATTGGCTCTGCTACACTGTACATGTCGGGGTTTCGTCCTGGGGGGATGTATTGGACCGGTCTATTGTCAGTCAAGCTGGGGGGGGCATTGGTAGGGGTGGTGGCCTCTTCTTCGTCCTCGTAGGAGCTTTGGAATCCTTCACTGGGTGGTTTTTTCTTCTTGAGACTCTTAGACTTCGAGGTAGTTGCCGCGTCCTGTGGCTTGACGAACTCCGGTTGGCTGTCCGGTGCAGCTGGGGGCGGAGCCACTCTTGTCGGCGAGTGGCCAACCGGGCCTCTGGATTTAGTTGTGGGGGCGGGGCTTCCGGATATACTCTTGGCGCTCGTCGACTTGGAGGCTGAGTCAAGAGTTTGGTTCTGCTTCATTTTTCCTGAAAAATCTGGAAAAGAGGGGTTTTTGGGGGTGGGAAGGATGATTGTGGTATCACCGTGGAGATTAATTAAATGATTAACAATTTCAACGCGGGTTTTTATATCAAGTTTATTGGTGGTTGAAAGAAAGTATTGTTTTCGGTAATTGTTGCATGTTTTACAATTTTGTGAGTCAATATTAGCACTTAATTTTATGTTTAAAATGCCCCGAGTGGCTTTAGTAGGCCCTGCGGGCTCGCTTATGGTACTTTCTGCATCGCTTGCATCAGTAAATACATCTGGATTGTCACTATGTCTGTTGGACATTTACTGACCCGCACTTTTGGTCAGTGACCAGTACTTGTTTTTGTTGAAAAATTTGTCTTTAACACAGTTAATAAGTCAATAACTCAAATATATACAATGTTTATGGTCCCCACTAGTCTAAAAAGTTTATCTACACTATATACAACTAAAATTAAAAGTCTACTAGTCCACTATTCATATTTCACCCTATGTCTATTACCTTTTCTGATGGTTTCTATCAAAAATCACCCACAACACATCGCCTAGGGTGAGGGGGAAGTTTTAGCACCCCAAGGGACGATTTTGCACCCTTCAAAAACACCCTAGGGTAGCACAAAAATTATTAAACTCTCCGGAAATGTTATAGTGACCCGAACTTTTGTAATCGCGGATTTTAAAGTTTTTAATGTTTTTTATTGTTCGCAAGCACGCCTGTCCATCCCCTAGCGTAGGGGAGGCCACGTTACGCTGCTTGGACACTCGATTTCGCGAAAAATCGCGAAAACTTTCGAAAACACGTGGAGCTTCTCGTGCGAAAACTCCTTATTTTTTGTAGTTTACTGATAAGGCTAACAATTTACTGATAAGGCTAACAAGCATCCTACCCAGATGCTACATCCACAGCTCCACTGAATTGCTTACAGACTTTGGTTAATCTAGTAACCGTAGAATAAAAGCCAGCGTATCGAGCTAAATGCTTCCGAGGCTGTTACGCATGCGCATGCGGAAGCCAGGAAGCCAAGAAGCCAGGAAGCAAGAGTGATATTCCTGTCTCTAGACGCTAGTTCATATTAGTAGGCCTCAGGCCCCAAATTATTCATTGCGGATTGCGGCTAGCTGATCGAAAAAGCTAGTTTAATGGGCAACCAAACATATAATCATACTCTCTCTCTCTATATATAATATGCGAATATCCTTATTAGCAGCACACCGCCAGATTTGAATCTGCCTCATGTTGCCGATATGACCACTATTTTATTATATTTGAAGAATAATCACAAATATTAAATATTAATTAAAATGTAATACCTCCATATTTAGGTAATGCGTAGTGTATGGTAGACATTACTTAATTATTTGTTGTAAAATGGTCAATGGTTTTAATTTTTAATGTTTTTTCTTCAAATTATGTTTTCAAAGATCAACGTAAATGAACCAGGCGATACTGGCAACCGCGGAGATTCTCGACCGACTCCCTGGTTTTACTTAGTGCTTGTGACAATTTGCATTATTTTTCTGACCTAAGTACCTAAGTAGTTTAGTTTTTTTGTCTTGTGTACTTGTGTTGTGACGTTGATTGTGCAATTTACATTTAAGGGTTATTTTTTGTGGTGTTTTGCCGGCTCCAGGCTTTAAAAAGTGGGTAAAATATTAGGCGTAAGTAGCGAAAGTAAAAAAATGGAGGGAAACGCTTCCAATCCAGCTCAAATTGTAAGTATTACTAAGAGTAATGATATTGTTAATGACCTTTCATTTCAAAATTTTGCATCGCTACCGCATGATGAAAAAATTATTATAAAAAACAATGGCCGTCCTATGCCAAAAATGGCTTCATTAATTACTGCAGCTAGCGGCAAAGGTTCAGATAGATTATTTAATATAAACTGGTATCAAAAATATCAATGGCTTACTGGTAGCGAAGCGAAAAATAAACTTTTTTGTTGGGCATGCTTACTTTTTTTTAACAACAACCCTGAACAAAATCAAAATCCTTGGAGTAGATGCGGGTATAACAACTTGAAAGATTTATTTAGAGCACTTTAAAAACTCGATGTATCAAAAGAGCATACGTACGTCGTACAGCCAATTAAAATTAGATTTATTTGGTAAACAAAATATTTACACCGCTCTAAATACTGCTGAACGCGAAAATACAGGGTGTCCCAGCCGAGAGTGACCCATTTTAAATGCTTATAACTTTTATACCAGTTGTGTTAGCCACCTGCGGTTTACGCCATTCCTTTTCTCTTGGCCTAAAGTTTTTTCTAGTTGGTACCAAATTTTGTCTACAATTATACAGTGGGAGTAAAAAAATTGCCTTTTTTCGACATTAAAATTTTCAACTATTTTTAATGGAACACCCTGTATATTGCAACGCCATAATTAGGAGTCGTGTCCAAGGTATCCATATACCAATAAACATCGGACTTATAACTTGAAGTTTTAGCAGCAAAAAATTAAAATAGTAGTTTGGGTATTTTAGCAAACGTATTTTTTATTAGCATATTTACAACTCTACATTAATAAAGAAATAAATATAAATCTAAAAAAACTGCTGTATATGTTGACCGTTCTGTTCTACGCATTTATGAAGTAGGACCATTAAATGGTTGAATGAATTGTGTAACATATCTTGGGGAATTGCTTCAATTACTGCACGAATATTCCTCTTAAGATCATCCAAATTATGTGGAAGGGGGTTGTAGCACCTATCCTTGACATAACCCTAGAGAAAAAAGTCTGGAACTGTCAAGTCAGGAGAGTACGGTGCCCATTCTATAGGGCCAGCTCTTCCTATCCATTTTGCCCCAAATGTCATATCTAGTGATGCTCTTGCTATTAAAGAATAATGAGGTGGAGCACCATCTTGCTGAAAGTAGACCTCATCCAAGATACCCTCCTGTATTAACTGTGGATAAAAGAAATTTTCCAACATATCAGTATATACAGTTCCTGTTATCGTTGGCTCATTGAAAAAAAATGGTCCATATATTTTTTCAGCAGAGATGGCGCACCAAACTGTTACCTTTGGAGTATCTCGCTGGAACTCGTTAAATGCTCTTGGATTCTCTGATGCCCAAATCCTACAATTGTGCTTGTTACATCTACCATCTATGTGGAAACTCGCCTCATCAGACATAATTAACAGCGTATTTGGGTTAACTCTAAACAAGTCCAAAAGAGTTTCGCAAGTAAACAATCTCTTTTGGTAGTCCTCCTGACGAAGCTTTTGAAATGTTTGAAGCTTATAAGGGAATAATTTTAAACATTTAACACATCTCTCGCACTCACTTTTAGATAAATTTAATGCAGCCGCCATTTTCCTAAGAGATATTTTCTGATTATTAATTGCAATAATCTCATGGACCGCTAAAAGTCTGTCTAAATATTCAGGATTAAACAAATTCCTTTTTGGTCTCTTGACCTCCAAGTATCCATGTATTGAAAAATTTTGATGCCATTTTTTAATAACGTTTTTGCTTGGCGGATTTTTCTGGAATCTAGTTCTAAATCTTCTTTGTGTCGTTATTATTGATCGGGTTTCGGTATAAAAGATTACTGTTTTTGCTTTTTCAACTAATGAATAAATCATTTTCTTTAAAATTTATGTTTTTATGTTAACTTAATTTGATATTTTACTCTGACAGTGACAATTGTTTACTATGGATACCTAGTACAAAGGTAGATGATAAGTACCTATTCCTATTTTAGTTTTAAAAAAATATAGCTCGATTTGTATTTTAATTTTTTGCTGTAACAGCAGTTTTTTTAGATTTATATTTATTTCTTTATTAATGACAGGCATCGCATGACTCATCCACCACGTCTAAGATCCTGTATAGTTGTAAATATGCTAATAAAAAATACGTTTGCTAAAATACCCAAACTACTATTTTAATTTTTTGCTGCTAAAACTTCAAGTTATAAGTCCGATGTTTATTGGTATATGGATACCTTGGACACGACTCCTAATTATGGCGTTGCAATATACAGGGTGTTCCATTAAAAATAGTTGAAAATTTTAATGTCGAAAAAAGGCAATTTTTTTACTCCCACTGTATAATTGTAGACAAAATTTGGTACCAACTAGAAAAAACTTTAGGCCAAGAGAAAAGGAATGGCGTAAACCGCAGGTGGCTAACATAACTGGTATAAAAGTTATAAGCATTTAAAATGGGTCACTCTCGGCTGGGACACCCTGTATTAAAAACCATAATGAGGCTGTAAAAAAAAATCACGCTCTCTTGCGACAATTAATTGATTAACTATTTATCTCGGAACTCAGGAGTTACCATTCAGGGGCCACGATGTTTAAATCAGGGAAATTTAAAGGAACTTGTAGATTTATTAAAATCGTACGATCTAGAATTTCAGAAATTGTCAAATTCAAAGATATTTAGCGGAGTTTCAAAAACCATTCAAAATGAAATAATTCAAAGCATAAGCCATGTTTTAAATAATACAATTGAAAATGAGCTTAAACAAGCATGCTGTTTTTCTTTGCAAGTAGATGAAACTACAGACATATCGCTTTGTTCTCAGTTATCCATTGTTGTTAGGTATGCGCTAAATGGCAATGTTTACGAGAGATTTCTGGGTTTTTGGGATGTCAGTAAAAGTCACAAAGCGGAGGATATTTTTACATTTTTAAAAGATAAATTTTCAGATTTTGATCTGCCTAATAAATTAGTTGGCCAAACGTACGATGGCGCGGCTGTTATGTCGGGGGAGCTAAACGGGCTACAAAGTAAAGTTAAAAGTGTTGCTCCACAAGCTTTATTTACTCACTGTCATGCACATCGGTTGAATTTAGTTTTGCAAAATACTTGCAAAAAAATTAAAGAATGTAGAATCTTTTTTGCAAACTTAAGCGGATTTGCGGCTTTTTTTTTCAAATTCCCCAAAGAGAACACACGTTTTAGAGCGCATTTTAAAAAAGAGACTACCAAATGTTTGCCAAACACGATGGAATTTTAAATCTCGGCTAGTGACTACCGTAGCAGACTTCCGCGAACAGATATTAGAAGTTGTTAAAGAAATCATTAATGGGGATGATTTCGAAAAAGACGGTATCTCAGTACGAGAAGCTGTCGGTTTAAGAACCCTTTTAGGCGATTTTGAGTTTAATGTGTCGTTAAGCGTTTTTAAAAAAAATTTTATTCATACGGATTTAGTTTTTGAAATATTACAGAATCAATCCACCGATATTGTTTACTCTCAAAAAAGAATAATCAAACTTATAGAAACCCTTAAAATATATCGTCAAGAAGAAAATCACTTGGAATTTATATTAAGCGAAATTAAAGATCTCTTAGATGTCACGGAAATTCCCACGAAAAAACAGAAACGTACCGAACCAACCGAAAATCCGTATCGGCGCCTATTTTTGGAAATTATTAATACTGTAATTATGCAATTAGAGACTCGCTTTACAAATTTTAAACATCTGCAATTCTTTAAACTTTTTGAGAGAACTAAATTTTCAAATTTTGCTAATGATTTTCCCAAATACTTAATGAATAGTTTATTAACATTTTATCTCACCTTTTTAATAAAACCAAACTGGAAAACGAATTAAAAGTATTATATGCGGATCAAGAAATATTTGGAAAATGGGAAAAGTTACTTGATATGTATACATTTGTTTATTCAAACCAGCTGCAAAACACTGTTCCCGAGATTTTTAAATTGGCTTCCTTAATTCTTTCTTTAGCTCCAACATCGGCATCAAATGAGCGCGATTTTTCTTGTTTAAAACGAATTAAAACTTATGCACGTAATACTATGAAGCAAGAACGGTTAACCAATTTGTCGTCAATTGCAATAGAAAAATCTTTATTAAAAGAAATACAAAAAACACAAACACAAATTTTACGATGATGTTATTTATCATTTTGCTACGTCAAAAAATCGACGAATTAAACTAATTTATAAACATTCATAAGGCTTCAAACGTTCTAATTTAAGAATAAACTGACTATTTTATTCTCTTGGTGTTGTAATGAAAATAGAGTCTTCTTAATTTAAGATCACTTAAATACCTATTGCTCTTATGATGATACGCATGAAAATTTTTATATATTTTTAAATTTTTCCATATTTTCTGAGGGGCACAGCAAATCATTGAGTTTTTGATTAAAATTTTTCCAAGAATTTTGCCGACCCTGTTGAATAGCTCACGAGCCGCCACTGCATGTCACCATCATTATGGATTGCAGTCGTTACATCATGGCACAGTTATCGATTTAGATCTTTAATGTCTAGTTCTCGAATATAAATAGTAATTGCTCCACAAATCTGTTGCATAAGGCTATGGCGGAGAAAAAAATTTATCTTGGGTGGCAGAGATGTCCAGTCTTTGAAGACTCTAGTATACCAAGATGCTACAAGTGCCAAGGATTCTTCCACAAGAACATAAACTGTGACAAACCAATAGTGTGTGTAAAGTGTGGTGGAGAGCATGATGCCACAAAATGCTCTAGTAATTTTAAAAAATGTAGTAACTGTATTCATGCCAATAAACATTTCTCAACTAAGTATGACCCGGATTACGCGGCCAATAACTTCAGTTGTCCCACCTACCAATACCACTTAAATCATTTAAGAAACAAAACTGATTATGGACCATAATGGTACAGGGTCTTCCAACGAGGACTGAACAGGGGCTCATTTTTGAGCTTCCTTGTATTTAAAGAAAAATCCAAAATAGCCAATCGATGTACTTTTTCCTGCAGAATTCAAAAATGAAACCAAAAATTTATTTGAACCAGAAACAAAAGAGTTACGCTATGGATAAGGTGTTTTTTAAATGGAACATAGCTTTTTTTATACGATTTTTGGAACGAGTGATTTTTTTTTGTCCGTTCTGATTAATAGTTATTTACGATATAAGTGTTGTAAAGATTCATATTACAACACGAGATGTTAAAGTTGTTAAACGAGGCGTCAGCCGAGTTTAATCAAACATCGAGTGTAGTTATATGAATTTACAACAAGAATATTGTACAAAATTTTATCTACTTTCATTTAGTAATATGCACCTGCTATTAAAAATCGTTTTGTAAAGGCATCTATTACATCACTAGTGCTGTAATGGCATCTATTACAGCACTAGTGCTGTAATAGATGCCATTACAAAACGATTTACAGAACTGTAATATATATTTACGATATAAGTGTTGTAAAGATTCATATTACAACACGAGATGTTAAAGTTGTTAAACGAGGCGTCAGCCGAGTTTAATCAAACATCGAGTGTAGTTATATGAATTTACAACAAGAATATTGTACAAAATTTTATCTACTTTCATCTATGAATAAAAATATTTGGCAAAAGGCATTTTTAAAAATAAAAATGCACCTGCTATTAAAAATCGTCTTGTAAGGGCATCTATTACAGGACTAGTGCTGTAATAGATTCCCTTACAAAACGATTTACAGAACTGTAAAATTCATATTACTAAATGAAAGTAGATAAAATTCATATTACTAAATGAAAGTAGATAAAATATTTAATATTGTGACAGCTATTTTTATTAAATTTTAATGTTTTATCCAGTATAATTTAACTTTAACCTGTTTGAAACATACACTAGGTAATAAAGGTATAATCACCTTTGAATCCTTCAAAGTCAAAAAATTTGACAAATTTACTATAATATTGCCGAAATGAAATATTCATTAGATGAGAGATTGCAGATTGTTATCTTGTTCTACAAATGCCAAGAAAATGCAAGAGAAGCAAGGAGAAGATTTATTGCAAATTTTCACAGAAATATATCCGTCAATACTATTCTAAGGATAAAGAACCTATTTGAGGAAAATAAAACATTACATGACAGAAAAAGAAATCCAACTCTATTCTAATTAAAAAAAAAAAAAACATTAATAATTTAATTTAAATAGATGGTAAAATAAAAAAATATAATTTTACACTTTCCACAGATCTGTGGAAAGTGTAAAATTATATTTTTTTATTTTACCATCTATTTAAATTAACAATGGATTTCCACCAAGTAAAAGCCGAATTAATTCAATAATTTAATTGTTCAATGTGACCTCCGTTGTTCTCGAAACATGTGCGATAACCTCTTTGTAGCCTTTCCAAACTTGCTGTTATACTGTGATTTTCCTGGTTAAGGAGATTTATTTCATTCACAATTTTCTGCATGATCTCTTCAATATCGTGGTTTCGCTGCTTGTATACCACGTTCTTTAAATGGCCCAAAAGAAATGTGTCTAATATTGACAAATCGGGACTATTGGGTGGCCAAGCATAGGTTCCATTTCTACCAATCCATTCTTCATGGCGTCCGTTTAAATATTGAGTAACCTTACGCACGGCATGCCACATGTTGCCAAATTAAATTTTGATATTCTTCCAATGGTAAATCTTCCAAAAAGTTCTCAATTTCGTTTTCTAGGAACTCGTAGTATCTCTGTCCATTTAAAGTCCCGTTAAAAAATATTGGTCCCAAAATTCTATTATTTTTTATGCCACACCAAACATGGATTGAAGTCCTTCCTGGAAATTTAATTGTCTGAAATTTTCTTGGATTTCCAACGGCCCAGTGATGATTATTATGTCTATTGAAAACCCCCGATGTTGTGAATGTGGCTTCGTCAGTCCATAAGATATTTCTGAATAAATTAGGGTCTTCGTTTTCTTTCCGAATCACAATTTGGGAAACAAATTGGAAGCGTAGTTCTTTTTGTGCCGGTGTTAGATGTTGATGTGGAAGGATATGATAAGACTTAAATTTATGATTTCTTAAAGTCCTGTGAACAGTTCCTTGGGTAACTCTTCTGCGTCTTACACCGCCGCCGTATTGAACGTCCCGAACTGCGTCCGAAATTGATTTGGTTGGATTCAGTCGAAAATAATTCACAATGGCACGGTCTCGATTTCTATTCCTTTCTGGATTATTTTTTCTGTCATGTAATGTTTTATTTTCTTTAGGTTCTTTATCCTTAGAATAGTATTGACGGATATATTTCTGTGAAAATTTGCAATAAATCTTCTCCTTGCTTCTCTTGCATTTTCTTGGCATTTGTAGAACAAGATAACAATCTGCAATCTCTCATCTAATGAATATTTCATTTCGGCAATATTATAGTAAATTTGTCAAATTTTTTGACTTTGAAGGATTCAAAGGTGATTATACCTTTATTACCTAATGTATGTTTCAAACAGGTTAAAGTTAAATTATACTGGATAAAACATTAAAATTTAATAAAAATAGCTGTCACAATATTAAATATTTTAATCAGAACGGACAAAAAAAATCACTCGTTCCAAAAATCGTATAAAAAAAGCTATGTTCCATTTAAAAAACACCTTATCCATAGCGTAACTCTTTTGTTTCTGGTTCAAATAAATTTTTGGTTTCATTTTTGAATTCTGCAGGAAAAAGTACATCGATTGGCTATTTTGGATTTTTCTTTAAATACAAGGAAGCTCAAAAATGAGCCCCTGTTCAGTCCTCGTTGGAAGACCCTGTACAAACTGATCAAGAAATCATACTTAATGAACTTGAAAGCTTAACTGAAGGTAAGGCGGGACGGCTGATTGAGTTGGTATGGGGCAATAGGTATGTCACCAAGGTTACTAAACATTATTCAGTTAAATATAAGAAGCGCCAAAGAAAATTTTGATAAATTGACCTTGCTTATTGAACAGAGTAAGCTAACATACTGTGATATATTTATATTGACTGAATGTTTTCAACTAAGTTCTTGCAATCTATACACTATTCTGGGGTATAATACATATTACAATCAGGGAGACTTTAATGACGGAATTCTCATATTGATTAGATCTACATTAAACGCTGAAATTAGTCATGAGAAATTGCAAAAGTCAAAAATAATGTTGAGTAGAATCACCCTTCAGCTTTATGGTTTATCTTTTGGTGTATCAGCACTATATAAATCACCTAAAGCAAATGATCAGTACTTTATTGATGGCATACGTGAGTATTTTTCCAATATCTCAAACAACATGGTTGAAATTTTTACAGGAGACATTAACCTAAATCTAAAAGCAGTCAACGATCTAATTGTACATGAATATCTTTGTCTCCTGGGAGGATTCGGCTATGTGCCTTATATTCAAAACACCACACGATATTATACTGACACTTGCATTGACCATTTCTTTATTAATAATAAAAGCCAACAGCTTTCTCCTGAATCATTCATTTTGGACACCTACATTACAGACCATTACCCAATAATGATTAACATAGCAAAACGCGATTCTTCCAAACACATAAACCAACAGGAACCATTATTGAACATCCAACATAAAATTGACTATGAAATTTTAAAAGTTTTTGAATCCACTGACCCTAATTGCGCAACAGATGCTTTTATATCACATGTAATAAACTCAATTGAACAATCTAAAAGGACTACAACCATCAGAAAAAGTAATAAAAAAACAGTGGATTACAAATGGGTTAATTGCCTCAATAAAGCATCGAGATAACCTAAAAAGGAAATTACTAAAAAATGCAAATCCATTACTTGAATCAGAATATAAAGCCTACCGAAACAGCCTTAACAAATTAATAAAGAAAGTAAAATACGATTATTATAAGAGAAATAACAGCAAATAACAACAATATGAAAAAAATTTATGAAACAATAAACAAGATAACAGGTTGTGAAAAAATAAAGAGTAACAAACAACTTAAAATTATAAGAAATGATAACACAGACTTTGAGAGTGAAATAGACATGGTAAACTTCTGTAACAATTACTTTATAAATGTGGGGGCAGAGCTAGAAAAAACTATTGTTGTACCAGGCAAAGGCCTATTTGACTCTTAAAAAAACCTTTACAATGGCGACTTGAAAATAAAATCATAATGTTCCGTAATTATGATTATTGTTGTTGATATCTCCGGATTGAAAATAGATATTAACTTGCGGTTTTCGGCGACTTCTTAGACTTTTAATCATCCTTGTAATCAGGTAAAATTGAATATACTATTATATTTACAATTATGAAAAAAACGCGCAATGCTTGTGAAGTTGTAAGACAGCGCCCCCTAGCGCCTAGTGTAAAACACATATTGCCGTAGTGCATAAGATGATATATAGAGTGAAAAAAGCCCTTTTTAACAAAACTAAGCTTACTAAATTATGTTAAGCCAGACCGGAGTTATCAGCATTTATTACAAATAATGTTCAACCTTCCCCACCACTTTATTTAAAAAGTGACGAACACGTTCTATAGGTGAATTTTATTAATAAATCTTCGAAATATACAAAAATGTTATTTTCGGGATACCTTAACTAGGCGACTTTTGAGGAAACTTCGTGATTCATATTTACCGTTACTGTTGCGCCCTCTAGCGCCAGTCTGAGAAACTTGAAAATAATTTCTAGCAATTTCTCATGATCACTTTACCTAATATATTTTTTTCCGCAAGCCATACGACTAACACTTTCTGAGATACGGCCGACAGCCATTCTTAATGGGACACCCGGTATATTGACGCTACTATTGTTGTAATTGTAATTTCTCATTACAAGGGTAATATGGTTTATTTCAATTTTAGGGAATTTGCTATAAAAAGGCTGTAGAGGAGGGAATAGCACACGGTCAGCTGCCAATAGGTGAATATTTTTGGATGAAGCAACGGAAAGTTCTAACCATAAACCAAGGTAGGGATGTGTTAAAACTAAAAAGGACAGTTTGAGGGACATTGAATAAAAGCCGGCAATCTCGGTTGGCTGTCTACGATCAAAGACGGCAAACTATAGTTTATTTGATCAATAATGGATTCCGTTTATCTATTAAGTAAACGCTAAATTAGGAATTAAAAGCTTTGTTATTAATTTCTTTGGATTGATACATAATATCCTATATCCTAATATTATTTGATTTTAAAAAAGGGTTTGTTTCGGGTTAATAGGTTAATATTAATGTACAGGGTTGTTCCTTATAATTTGCCACCTCTTTAGGATGTTTATTTATTGAGATAGGAAAAAAAAAGATAAATACAAAAGTTGCAGGTTTTTCCCAGTAGATGTTTTACATCGTCGCGGAAGTAAGGAACGGACCACACTACTACACCCTTATGTCCAAAATTTTTACCGGCGTCATTTGACAACTGATTTTTTAAATACTCTGGTCATTCCTCTTCAAAAAAGGCATTCTTAATTTATTTCGATAAAACTTGCGGTTTTCAAGAAATCGGTTCTTATGCGAAACACGCAAAAGTTACTAATGCTAAACACAAACAGGTAAAAATAAAAACGTAGGGTATGCTGACGTGGGAAGCGCTTTCCAACTCTTCATAGGCAAGAATACTTTATGCTAAAAGATTTCCAGCTCAGACATTATCAAGTCCAAAAACCTTGGTTGATCGGAGCTTCATTAATTTACAATGTTATTAAAATACAACAATAATGAAAACGTTTAAATGTTATTTTGGCAAGTGTTCAATATGTTGGTTGGTTGGTTTGATTTGGTCAATCATAAGTTGCTTCTGGCTAAATTTCATTGCTTTGGAGTAAGAGGACTGCCCTTGAGATGGCTGTCCTCTTACTTTTGTGATAGAACTCGGAGAGTCAAGTTGAATGTGAGTGGTGGGGAGTTTTATTCTGGGGAGCTACCGGTGAGCGTGGGGGTACCTCAGAGGAGTATTCTCGAACCCTTACTGTTTTTAATTTTTGTAAGTGATGTAACTAGGAACAATCCTGTTGCAGATGACATGACTGCTGTTGTCGCATCTGAAGGCGTTTTGGGTTTGTATGCCGAGGCTGTGTGAGGTTTATAAATGATTATAGTCAATACAATGGTCTCTCAATTTGTCCAAGACTCAGTGTATGATGTTTTCGGACAGTGGAATTGATTACTCTATTTTAGTGCGCATGAATGGCGCATCGATAAAGCAGAGTGAGGACCTAGAACTTTTGGGATTACATCTAGATTCCCAGTTGTCTTGGAATTTTCAGATAGGGTCGATTCTGAGAAGGCTGGCTGAACACTGTTTTGTTGTGTGGAAACTTAGACAGTTGTGCTAGTTTCTTACTATTATGCCTACGCTCATTCATGCTTGAGCTATGGTATCGTGGGTTGGGGCAACGCTAAGCGAATTGGCGAAGTTCTAATCGCACAAAAGAAGATCATTAAAATGATTCATGCCGTGAACTGTTTAAAGAATTGGGTATACTGACAGTAACGTCTCTATACAGGGTGTTCCTTAATGACATGCTTATATTTAAGGAGGTGATTCCTCGATACATTTTAAGAAAAAAACTTCATGTGAACGTATGTGTCCTAAACGTCTTAACTTTTGAGATACAGGGTGTTAAAGTTTTCAAAAAAATAATTATTTTTTAATAATAACTGTGATACTAGTCATATGTCTTGGCATAGTCACGTTGCGGCCATTGCTAGGGCAGCCTCGCAGAAGCTTGGAATACTTTTCCGAACAAAGAACCTCTATACACCCCAGCAACTTTTGATGCTCTATAAAGCCCAAATTCGACCATCACTGGAGTACTGTTCGCATATTTGGGGCTCTGCTCCTAAACATACCCTGAGATTGCTAGATTCCATTCAAAGAAGAGCCATTCGCTTGATCGGTGACCATAGTTTGACAAACAATCTGGAAAGCCTTGAGCATCGAAGGCAGGTTGGCGACTTGAGTCTATTTTACAAATATTTTCATGGCAAGTGTTCAACTGAGGTTGCCCGCTTGATACCACCCAGAGCGGTGCATGGTAGAAATACACGACGAGCCACTGCAGCCCACCAGTACGTGGTTCAGCTTAGTGTCCCTCGAACGACACTGTTTCAAAATTCTTTCATCTGGAGAACGTTATCACTCTGGCACGACCTCCCTGAGATCGCGTTCCCCAACGAGTATAATCTCCAAAGATTCAAGACCAACGTGAATCGTTTCCTGCGCACACGCACCGCTCCTAGAGCGCCATAAAGGATTTATCCTGCAGTGCTGTGCCTTATCATAAAAAAAAAAAACTATTATAATATCTTTATGGAATTTGGTACACATCTTCTATGCATTAAGGAACATTTTCTGATGTACAAACAATTTTATTATTTTTACCAGTGGCGTCTGTACGGGTTTTGCATTTAATAGTTTTGGAGAAAATAATGGTGCGCCACTGCTTTCTTCTTAAATAAAAATTATTTTTAAAATATTCATTCATTTCTGAGCAAATTTGATCTCTTGATTTTCTAAAATATAAAAATCGTTTTACTTCAGGGTCAAATCGCTGAAAATCTGAAGCGGTGACTGTTGTGCTGAAATCGTTTTTTTTTTTCCTTAGATAGCCCCCCTATCACAATGTCTGTGTTAAATTTATTTTTTAAGCGAAAACCATGCGTCGGACGAAAGAAAATCAAGAGATCAAATTTGCTCAGAAATGAATGAAGATTTTAAAATCAATTTTTATTTAAGAAGAAAGCAGTGGCGTACCATTATTTTCTCCAAAACTATTAAATGCAAAACCCGTACAGACGCCACTGGTGAAAATAATAAAATTGCTTGTACATCAGAAAATGCTCCTTAACGCATAGAAGATGTGTACCAAATTTCATAAAGCTATTATAATAGTATCACAGTTATTATTAAAAAATAGATTATTTTTTTGAAAACTTTAACACCCTGTATCTCAAAAGTTAAGACGTTTAGGACATACGTTCATATGAAGTTTTTTTCTTAAAATGTATCGAGGAATCACCTCCTTAAATATTAGCATTTCATTAGGAAACACCTGTATACAGGATCGTTGGTATGTATGGAAACGGTCGATTATTTCTAAAAGTAAAACAGTTAGCAGAAAATAATTAAGACAAAAATTTTAGGGTTATTTAAAAACTATAAAAATTTTAAAAGACTAAGTAAACAGGATGAGTCAGAAAGCCGTAGGAAAACAATGTTACCTTTTTTTTTTAATGGAACACCCTCTATCTTAGAATATTTTTGGATTTAACATTAAATTACAATTATTTTTTAATAAATACATTACAAGTCTAATCCTAGTAGTTCCCGAGATATCGACTATTGAAAAATTACATTTTTGAACTTTGACAGCCTCTAGCTTTCTAACGGTACGTCTTAGAGTGAAACGGCTTACATATTCCTATCTTAGTTTTTCATTATCTTCCTACTGGTGTCAACTTTCGGTTAAACCGGATGTAACTCAAAAGTCGGAAATATAGTACTTCCGTTTTAACCGGAAGTTAAAATTTTTGGGAAGATAATAAAAAAGTAAGATAGGGACATGGAAGCCACTTTGCTCTATGACATAACATTAGAAAGCTAGAATCTGTCAAAGTTCAAAAATGTAATTTTTCAAAAGTCGATATCGCAGAAACTATTAGGTTTAGACTTATAATATTAAAATTAAATTAAATTAATTAAAAAATAATTGTAATTCTATGTAGAATCCAAAAATATTCTAAAAGCCTGTTTACATTAGGTGCAAGTGACTGCATGCAAGTTCATAGATGAATTTAAATGCATTGCATGATCGTTTACATTATGATGCAAGTATTTTAATGCAAGTAGCTTGTCAGAACATATTGCCAACCGACCTTTGTCCAGAAATCCACTCAATATCAGTTGATAAAAGAAAGAGTTATGTTTGGATTTTATTGTTTATAATATGTGCGTTTATTTTTGAAATAATTGTTAAATTAAAACAATGAATATTATTGTAAACCCATTCAATTTAATATCAACTATCAAAACAACACTTTTTTGGAGGTTATGGTCACTTTTTTTAGTTTTTTGTCAAGTTGGTATTGAAAATATTACTAGAAAATTTACCAAACTTGCATGCCATTTGCAAGTAAATTAGAACAAGTCCTAATTTGGTGCAATGCAAGTAAACTTGCATCAGCTGATTACAAAGTGACCAATGCGCATGCCTTCAGGCAATTTCACTTGCACTTGCATCTAATGTAAACAGGCTTTAAGACATAGGGTGTTCCATTAAAAAAAAGTAACTTTGTTTCTCTACGGCTTTTCGACTCATCCTGTAAACTTTTTTTTTTTTTAATTCGAATAGACTTCAAAAAACCCTAAAACTTTTGTCTTAAATATTTTTGCTAGCTGTTTTACTTTAAGGAATAATCGACCGTTTCCATACATACCAACGATCCTGTATATTAGAATGTGTAATTTATGTAAGAAAAAAATTTAGATAAGTATGTGTTTGTTTGGGATGCTCAAGATGTTTACCCTTTGAAAAATGGAAATGACCTTAGAGTCCTGTCTCACAGACTTGCCTTCACTGCAGAGAGCAGTGTGGTTAAGCCTGTTAAGGAGCATTTACACGTATCCAGTAGCTGGCGCCAGTCTCACTGGCGCGCCAGCACTGTCATACTAGTGGCATCGTATGAACACTTTTTCGTGCCAGTCCAGCGCTGGCCGCCAGCACTGGAGCGAATAGAGATCGCGTCTATTTTCCTTGCCAGTAGCTGCCACCCCCTACCCCGTAACACCCGCGCCAGTTTTACAGGCAACGTCTAAACACGTTGGCGTCAGTCGCTGTCATTATTGGATTGTATATTTTTGTATTTTTCATATAAAATGGCCCGTAAATATAGTGAAAATGAAACGTTTAAGCTTGTTGAACTGTACAGAGAGCAGGAATCTTTATGGAATATCCGATGCGACGCCTATAAAAACAGAGAAATTCGTATATCGGCCCTACAACAAATTCATGAAAGGCCTTACGATTACGAAGTTGATTCAACAGCAAAGCCGACCCTCCTGTTATAGCTCTATCACTGATCCATTTCCTCACCCAAAGTCGCTTTTTCTTTCCATTTTCTTCATCTAACATGTTACCCATCTCTTTTTTTAATAACAAACACATGTTTTTTACAATATTTCTTTTTAACATTCGAATTTTTCTCGAATTCATTTAAAAAGGAATGCTGATGCGACAGTGAAAACACACGATTGACTGGACCCGTGTAAACGACTTGGGTTCAGCGCTTTGCCAGCCAAGAATAGGCAGGCCAGTGAGACTGGCGCCAGCTACTGGATACGTGTAAATGCTCCTTAATGGGTCACTTTACAGCATAGCAACCATTACTGCATAAAACGTCAATGTCATTAAAAACACAATTTTACAAGAAAGAAATTCGTTTATTTTAAATCTTATTACAATAAATATTAAAAGAACAATTATTTAAGTTAGAAAAGGATGCAACTGCCGACCTCGCCGTATTAAGTAGTTGTTGCTGAACATTTTTTTCATTCACCACAATTCCTATGGGGACTTCTTGGGGTAGTCCCAGTTGGACATTTTTGAATATATATCCTTTGAGAATTTTTCAATTTATTTTCAATGCTTTCTTCCACGTATCCTTCAGCTACGCTTGTGGACCGCCATCCCCCATGCCGTTTGAGATCCTGAATATCAGCGCCATTGTCAGCAAGAAAAGTTGCAGATGTTCTTCTCAAACAATGACCGGTGTAGCTTGAAGCATCAGGAAGTTTTAGATATCTCGCAATTTCTTGTGGGATTTTTGCGAAAGTGTTGATGCCAACTGGCTGTACTGTACATTTGCGATGACGATAAAACAGGAAAAATCGATTGTGCCTTACTGTTTTAGGTCTTAACAGTAAGTACTTGTGGTAAATTTTATACCCATTGCCATCTGATCCTACGGTAAATACACGTTTTTTCTTTGTTTTGGTATCATGTAACGTTACTATTAGCATTGTTCCTGAATCCTCTATATCTTCAGATGTTAAACTGCATAGTTCTGCACGCCGACATGCGCCATTCAGCCCAAAAATTAATACCACTTTCATTAACAGAAACGTGTCGTCTGGAGCTTCCTTCAAAAACTTCGTGACGTTTTCCTTGGTCAAAACTTTCGATTTTTTAGGTTCATATTTGTCGTTTTGACGTTTCAAAAAAGCGATTATCTTTTTATATTGTGAAATATCCGTATTTTCACTGATAAGTATTGTGCTTTTGATCATAGAGTACGTAGACCATAAACTGGAAGCTTTGAGGACTTTTGCCTAAAACAAATAACAAAATTAGTACCTATATACCACACTTTAACCATATAAAATAGCTTACCTTCTCGTAAAAGTATGCCAGCATCAAATTTTCGTCAATGCCTTTAAAATTCTTGGTGTTTCTCCACTCGCAGAACATATTATATGCTTTCTCGTATCTCTCCTTGGATTTTACTGGAAGCAAACTTGAAGAAGCTTCGCGGGCCGCATTCAGGATATCTTTTAATTCGTTTTCATTAGCCATTTCCATAATTCTTGTGAAATTCACTCTTCAAATATGATTTTATTTGGATGCTGTCAATAGTCGTCAAACACAAAAAAAAACATCTTGTTTATATTGCTAAGTTACCGAGAAGTCATACTACTAAGTTTTTGTAGATTTTCTTCAGTAACTATTCTTTTTAGATTTTAATATGAAATGCAAAATAATTAATGCGAAAAAATAGTATACGCACCTCGTCAGAAAAGTGATTTTACTTGACTCGTATGGAAATTAAATCCGCGCTTCGCTCGGATTCAAACTAACCATACTCGTCAAGTAAAGTTCCACTTTTCTAAACTTGATACGTAATGTACTATAATCACTTGCCGCATAGAATAAGGGAAATAAAAAGTGCTATATCATTTAAAAAAAAAACTCTTAAGAATTTACTTTTAACATATAGTTTTTACAATTTACAAGAGTTTTTCTCAACCACTTTTTAGCCTTAGGCAGTTTTTAAGATAATGTGCGCTTCAGTGTTCGTTCTTCTTTATTTTTACTGATTTTTGCACTGTTATTTTAGCATACGTTTATTAATTGTAGGCTTTTTAACTGACAAAATGTATGTCCACGTGTCTTTTTTTCAATCCTGGGAGTTGCGGCATTCGCCTTCGGCTCATGCGCGCAAACTTCCCAATCGTGAAAAAAAGTACTACTTTATGCTTTAGTTGCATAAAATACTATTTTAAGTTTAAATAACATACTAACGCCAGTATGTAAGAAGTTTTTTTTACCGAATCTTGTCTAACTCTGAAAAAATGATAGGAACGACCATACCTAAGTTTTCACCTAATGGTATTATTGACAAAGAAAAAAGAGGTGGAAGGTGAAATTCTTTAAAACTGAAAAAATCAATTCGGATATCAGGGCTCATATTCTAAGATTTCCAAAAGTAGAGTCTCATCACTCCCTGCAGAAAACTCGAGAATATCTCCATTCAGAACTTAATTTGATTAAGATGTAGGATATGTATAAAGAAGAGTCAATAAAAAAGGGAAAACCCAGCAGTAGTATAGGCAGTATGGTCACATACAGAAAAATATTTGATAGTATAAATTTTCCCTTTCACAATCCAAAAAAAGATCTGTATATTTTATGCGTAAGGGTATATAAAACTGATGATGAAGATGATAATTGATTGAGCGTTGACGCAAGAATATGAATTGCACATTGTAAACAAAAATAAAGTTTGCGAAATAAAACAAAGATATGGCTATTTCTGATCCAAAAAGTATGTGCCCTATTCGATTTGCAACAGGTCATTCATCAACCAATTAGTAAAGAAAGCGAGCTTTTTTATAAACAACGCTGAAACGACCTCATCAACTACAATTTTACAGAATGAAGTGATTATTAAGGGCAACGACTCTCGGTAGGTTTGCTTGGACGGTCGCGGCGAGGAAAAAAGCTACTCACCGGGGGAGTAGGCGGTGGCATATTCTTCCAGGGCCGATTTTCTCGCTGTTTGTGTTTTGGTTCTGTAGCTCTAATGCGTTGCGAGGCTACTAGAATCTGCGAGATATGCAAGGCATTTCCAATGTTTCTAGTTCTGGATTTTCATCAATTAAACGTAAAACTGCTTCTTTAATTTCTGGAGTATTTCGAATCTAAAGCATCGATGTTGAAAAACATCTACCTATGTTTTTTTCTTCAACTACGGTTTAATAGTTCACTGTCACTGGTCAATTTTAAAAATAGGACAGGTTTACAGGGGAAATCCCAAAAAAAAAACTAGCAGAGGAAACGCCGTACAATTATGAACATGAAGACTGACACTGACTGAACTTGTAGCGCAATTTTTAGAATTGCCTTTTTTTACAATGCCTTTGGCTGTTCAGTCACTCAGCCAGTCGCTTTTATTCAATATATAATTACAATAAAATATCTAACAAACACTTAAAAACATCTCATGTCCCAAGCCGGGATTCGAACCCGGGACCTCTCGATTGCCGTGCGAAATCGATGTTATCAAAAAAAGATCGAAACTAAAACATCGATGCTAAAATTTCTTTAAAGTAACACATTATAGAAGATAAATGCATATAAAGATTAAAAACATTCCTTCCAGCGTGAAACGTGCGATTGCGGCAAGTTTCACCTCGAAATCGGCAAGAGGTCGGTAGCCGACGGCCGTATTTTTAAAATGGAGGGAAAATGATTTAGACACATTTAAAATTTTTTTTAAAAACATTTGTTTAGTTTGTTTGTACAGACAATGGTAATACGCCGCGGAATGTATTTTAAATTTTTTTAATAGTTCATGAGAAAAACTGAGTACGTCGGCCATAGGTCGTTTAAAAAAAAGTGACAACACATCGGCATACATTTATATATACCATTGCAAATTTGAAATCCATTGGGCTATAAATAAACTTGCAATTCATTGTCTGCTATGTACCGTCCACAACCGTAGCCCTCAAAGGTAGCGCATTTACAATAACACAAATTGTAACAAAAATATCAGTTTTTTGTACATTCATGTATAAAAATGAATTTTCTAGAAATTTTGTCTTGTTTTTCGTTCTCAAGACGTATAAGGAAAAATATCGTTCATTACACATCCATAAATGCGTTTCCCACGCACAGAAAAAGCCTATTTTCTGTACTCCCAATGAAATATACCTACTATTAAAATGTCACTCTAATCCATCCCGAATTTTTTTTTAAATCAACCAAATTTTTTTTTATTGCTTGAATGTTGTAATTAACACCACGTAAAACATTTTTTTCTAAATAACTTAATTATTCTTCGATCGCTGAACTATAACATTCTCTGGAATTCTCTAGACGGGCCAGAAGTGTCGCTCGAAAGCTACATCTACCCATTCTCCATCGACTTTTTAGGGTCAAGTAGGCTCTTAGTGTTGCTTCCTTTCATCGGATTCTATAACCACACTGACGAGCCGTTATACGGCAAAACGCGTCTGGGGATGAATCCGACGAAGGGAAGCAAGCTTTAAATTCTACAATTGTCGATTGTCGGTACTCGGTCCGTTAACCGAACTGGCTCGTAATGCTGCGCACCTGGCGGCGACTCCTGCAATAATGACCGGCTCGTCTGGTCTTTGCAGGAGTTTCCGTTTCCGACTGATTCTTGTCGGACGGGCCAGGTGATGCATTTGATTGCCAAGAGGTGTCGCTTGAAAGCTACATCTACCATTCTCCATAACATTCTCTGTTACGAATTATTTTAAGTTATTAATACCTATTTTTTTTCAGTTTTTGAAATTTTAATTCGAGTCAGCGAAGGAAAGTCATTTAAGGAAGCCTTTGAACTCATTTTACCGAAGAGAAAAGAAATAATTTTATTAGAAAACACTCGGGAGGAAATCGATAATTCATAGTGCATGCTCCATCTGCTGTTTTATAGAAGACCTAGGGAGAGTTTGAAGTAAGAAAACTGCGAATTATATTTCCAGCCTTATCGAAGTCCTTTTGCAGAAAATAATGAATTTGTAAGAAAAATGTGGAGGCGTTATATTTTAAGAGCTCGCGACGAAAACCCTTTCCATTAAAAGAACAGTACGACATGTTTATATTAGTAAGTATTGATAGTGACAGTGTACAATCTGTCGTGCCGAATTTAGCCGGAACTTAAAGAAATTGATTTACTTAAAGCGGTTTTCCAATGTGAAGTTTTCTATAAACCATGGATTATTCCCAAATGCATCCATTTTGCAATCTCTGGTTACCACCGACCTACCTACCTAAACCTAAGTTTAACCCTAACCTGTGGATGAAGTACTAGTTGAACCAGAATCTATGGTTAGAAGAAGAAATTATGAAAATTTTGCCCAATTATTGAACAGAAATGGATTTTTTTAACCACAGTCGCAATGTATTTGAGGAAATATTTAGTCAGGAAGATGAAGACTGATGAACCTCTAGTTTAAACCGCACAATAATCTACAAATTAACTTCATGTTGAAAAAGCCGCCCTTATGAGCTCTCTGAGTCTATCTGGTCGAGTGAAGTATTAAATTAAAGGTCATGAATTCCTTGTTACGAATATCTAGCTTTGTCGGCTCTAATCGACGTGGAAATGCACGGCAAAGTGATTTTAATTTTGAAGTGCACGTAAAGTGATGCCTTACAGTTTTGCTGGTAGCAATTAATACCTATCTTTTTAATAAGTTACCTAGAAGAAATTGTAAAATAGGTAAGTAGTAGTCAGACTACCTACGCACTATTAGTGATAATTAATTGGCTCCTGCATACTTCAAAATGTGTGTATAAAGTCTGGAAACGGCTTAACATCACAATTTATTGGCCGATTTAAACCAAATTTGGTACAGTTGTGTAAGAGGATCTGACGCACTGAATTACGATATTGGCGTTGTTGCCAGCTTTTTAGTTTGGCTGGGGTTCGAACGAATTTTATATTTTTAAATGTAACACCCTGTATATTTTTTCATTTATAGTTTTTACTTTAAATTTGTTACACTTTTGGTATAACATACTTTGTTCCCAATATCAGTAGTTTTCGAAATAAGGAGTACAATTTAGAAAAAATATATTTTTTATATTAAATGTTCAAACTGTTTTCCCTGTACAGCTTGACAGTGTGCTAATTGAAAATAAAATTTTTCAATTGTGTTGTAAATCATTTCTGGCGTTATTAATTCAAATTCGTCCAAAATTCGACGCTGCAAATCGGCCAAATCTTAAGGTTTTGTGGTATAAACTCTGTTCAAGTGTCCCCATAAAAAGTAGTCGTTAGGCGACAAATCAGGGGACCTAGGTGGCCACTCGATTGTACCCCCTCTACCGATCCACCTATTCGGAAAAGTGTTGTTCAAAAATTCGCGTACGTTTCGACCAAAATGGGGAGGAGCTCCGTCCTGTTGGAAGAATGTACTTGCATAATTTGGACCCATCACATTTCGTATAGTATACACTATTTGCGTTTCCAAGAGCTCAAGGTAAAGTTGTGATGTCAAATTTCCATCAATAAAAAATGGACCGATCTTGTGGTTACCCAGAAGCCCAGCCCACACATTCTATTTTCCAGGGCGTTGTATATGACCTTTTCTAATCCAAGGGAGATTTTCATTTGCCCAAAACCTACAGTTGTGTCGATTGACTTTACCATTTAACATAAATGTTGCTTCGTCCGAAAATACTATAAATTTGAAAAACTAGTTATTTTGGCCAAACCTTGACGTCATAATATCACAAAATTCAATTCTTCGCTCATAATCATCTTCTAATAACTCTTGAACTACATGTATTTTGAAAGGGTGATTTTTATATTATATTAAAACATTATGGACGGATTTGAAGCAGACGTCACTTACTTGAGAAATTTGGCTTAATGAACAAACAGGGGTTTCAACAACATGTTGTAAAATTTCCAAACTTTTCTCTTCATCTACTACTATCCCTACAATTTCCAGTTTCTTCGAACCGTCGGACAGTTTTTAGAAGAGTTGCTTTTGAAATTGGATTTTGGTTTGGAAATGCTTCATTAAATAGATTTTTAACCTCTTCGTAAGACCTGACCCTATCGCCATATCCTCTCATCATAAGAATTGTAATTCTTTCACTTTCAGTTAAAGACATTTTTGCATGTAAAAATGACAGCTTTTATGACTTTACATCAAAACTGAACTGGTGTTTTATTTATTAATAAATAAAACACAATTTGTTGATATTTTCAAAACACGTCGTTATTTCGAAAATTACTGATATTAGGAACACACCAAAAGTGTAACAAATTTAAAGTAAAAACTATAAATGAAAAAATATACAGGGTGTTACATTTAAAAATATAAAATTCGTTCGAATTCCAGACAAACTAAAAAGCTGGCAACAACGTCAATATCGTCATTCGGTGCGTCAGATCCTCTTACACAACTACCAAATTTGGTTTAAATCGGCCAATAAATTATGATTATTATTAAGCCGTTTCCAGACGTTATACACACACTGTATATACAATATACATGCTGTTCTGCTTCTTTCATGGTAAAGGTCTGCATCGTGGGCTCTTATACTATGTATAACTTCAATTTAAAATAGGTATTCAAATTTTTTACTTAGGATTTATGGAATTAAATTCGATGGCCTCAATACCTTTTTGAATAATTGAAAATTTGGGCATATTATGTGCCATTTTTGTTTTATTTATTTATACATACACTGTTTAACAGTTTCCCAATTACAAAACAGGTACAAACGAAAACTTACAAACTAACTAATGGAGTTTTTCAGAATGTTACGGTAGTACCCTGTGGTAATAATAATAGCTGATATGTTATCTGGTTCACAAGGATATTTGTTTTTTCTAATAAGTTAATTTGTTGTATCAATCCATTTTTTTGTGATTTCTGCAAAGTTAGCTGACATGTGTATTCTGGTTTCATAAAAATTATATTTATTTTTTATTATTTTTTCACTTAAGTTTTTACCCACATTACGATAAATATATTAGAAATGTCTTTACTATTAGTTATTAGTAGCTATTTCTTTATTGTTTTCAATTAAAGAGTTTATTGAACTTTTTTGTGTGGTTTCATTTGAGGCTTCTCCTATAATTCCTAAATTGCTCCTTAATGTATTAATTTAAAGGGTCCTAAAACTTTAAAGCTTTCTCTGCCACGATTTTTGATTGATTCGATAATTCCAAAGGTAATCCATTTTTTCTTCTAATTTGCACAGGTTACTATTTTAAAGGTAGTTGTTAATATTGTTGTTGTAAGATCCTAATTTAAATTAGATGTGCCAGTTATTGAACCATTGCTACCGATTTAAAAACAGTAAATCATTGATGACAGCTGATAGCAACTTTTAATATTATGTTGAATTTGAGAAAACAAAGCTTGCAAGGCCAACTAAGATGCTATGAGTATAGGTAATTAAAATTTAAAAAATGGATGAACAATGGGTGTTATCAAAGTTTTAATGAGTATTTGTATTTTACCCAAAGGAATTTTATGAACTATTTTAAGAGTTAATAGGTATGTAAATGCTATGTTGAAGGCAATATGACCTAAAATAAAACTATGTTGGCTTTATTGTCGTGAAGCGAATTTCCCTCTTGTATTAAAATAATAATTTTCTTTATATTGCAAGAAACCAAAAAATCTAGAGAATAAATTCATAAAAGCAAGTATAGGAGATTCAATATAATCCTGACGTTTAAATAATTTTAAGACAAACCTATAAAACTATTTTTTTCTATTCACTGAGACATAGATGAGAGGCCCGAAAGATCTCGCTTAAAAGCTTTTGATAATAAAAATCTTTATAAGGAATTCCCCGACCTAATTGATTTTACGCATAAGTTCAACGCTCTAAAAAAGTAGTGATGGAATCGGATATAAATTGGTCAACCTCGAGAAAATCGTCGCCTTTTGTTTCTACAAGTTCATAGATTTGGTGTCGGACAGCTGTCCGTTAAATTATTTTAAAATGGTTTAAAATACTTTAGTTTTTGGAATAAAATGCATCTTCTTTCAAGTGGTCAAGATCCCAGTTTGATCAATAAAGTAAATAGTTTAAAAGAAGTAAAATAATTTTATATTTTTCTGATAAAGCCAAATTAATCATACTGGTGATAAAGCAGTACTAAAAAAGGGCATGCTTCCAAAAATAAATCCAATTAAGGTTCGAAAGTCAGCCGACTGGAGCCTCAATCCACCATGCTGTGTGAATAGAAAAGAGACATGAGACTACCTGTCTACTATTTGTTATGTAAGTTTTAACTGCTCTGAACACTTGGTAGTTAACATTCAAAGTGTTTAAATATAAACCGTATTAGAATATATCCCGTAAAGAAAAGACGCAGAACAATAATTTAGATACTATAAATTATAAAGGATTATTTTTTAAAGTGAATTTTGTCGTAACCCATGCATAAAATCGTTGTTACCAGATTTCTGAAGAAATATTTTTGATCGTATTATCGCTACTTTTGCTCCATTTCAAACAGATATTTATGAAAATTAAATGAGATTACATTAATTAATTAAATTCAAATAAATACTGGGGCGCGACATTATTCTTTATTCCATAGATTGCAATAAGTTTTATACCAATTCCTCCATATTTGTTACCGAGATAGCACATCGGCCATTTTGGGGAGAATAAATATTTGGAATATTCTACGCTACGTACCGTCAACTGGGGCTTCTTTCATAAATAAAATTTTAATTTTTGATTGTAGTTAACTAACCAGTTGTGATATTTGGCAACAAAAAAAAAGGGAAATATATGCAATTATATGTTTAATCTAAAAACTCTTCATTCAGTAAATTTTAACAGAAATCAGAAAAAAAAATAGATTTTTTATTTTTTATTTATTTGTTTATTTCAACGGTTATAGCCATTTTTACAAAGATTTTTTCCCCGAGAAGACTTAAAAGCAAGCGTACGCAAGAATTTCCGCTGCACTCTCTCGACTTCGAGAACATGTTTATTATAATGGGGAGCCCAGATGACAGACGCGTATTCCAACCCCGAGCGTACTAAGGAACAATACAGCAACTTAAACGTACATGGTGTAAAGCGTTTACTATATCTCGTAATAAATCCTAGATTTCTCAGACCAAGTTGCACAATATTTGTAATATGACCTCGGAAGGTAAGCTGACTGTCCAATAATACACCTAGATCCCGAATTTCCATAACCGAACCGAGCAATTTGTCATTTAATAAATATCTATTTCGCTGTAAATTGTGCAAAAGACACACAGAAGCATTTTGGTAAATATTATTTAGGTCTTCCTGTAGAAGTTGTTTATCGGCCATACTTTCAATAACTCTAAAAACCTTCAGGTCATCAGCAAACAAAAGATAATCTGAATGATTTATCACATCTCCTATATCATTTATAAACAAGTTAAATAATAAGGGTCCACAATGAAATCCCTGCGGGACACCCGAAAATACTTGAATCTGCTTGGAAATGTAATTTGTATTATCCTTACGCACTGACTACGACCAGACAAAAAACTATCAAATCCAGCTAACCATCCGAGAACCTTAAGTTTGTGCACCAACAGCCTGTGACTCGCTCTGTCGAATGCCTTCGAGAAGTCTGTGTAAACAGCATCTACCTGCACACCCCTCTCGAAAGCACCCAACAGAGCCTGTTGATAACACAGCAGATTGGTGACTGTACACTTTCCCCGATGCCAGAACAGAATCGCGTAAGTTGATCAGAAATCAACTTGTCAAACAATTTAGGTATGACTGACTGAATACAAATGCCTCTATAATTTGAAACATATTCACGATTTTCAGACTTGAATATTGGCGTTATAAAACTAGTTTTCCAGTACTTTGGAAAAATACACGTTTTAAGAGATAGGTTAATATATAATGCAAGGGCTTACTCAAGGAGCATACACAGCCTTTCAAGAGTGCAGCAGGAATTCCATCTGGGCCATGAGAAAATTTAAGCTTCAGGTTAGTTATACTATCAAAGATATCAGTTAAAGAAATATTAATTGAATTTATATCTACCTTGTTATTTATTAAATAATTTGGTAACTCATGACGCTCGTTCGCATATATATCCGAGAAATTGTTAGCAAGTAGATCAACAATGTCATTGCCATTCTCTGCAGTGGATTCCCCCAGAAACATGCTATTAGGATAATTATTTGATTTTTTAGAATTGCTCACGTTTCCAAAAACAACTGGGGTCATCAGTTAAACTGTTCTGGACATGATTTAAATAATTCTCATAACATGTAGCTTGTAGTTGTTTACAATTACCACGCAAGATGGAGAATTCATCATTAGAGGCCCTAGATTTACTTTCTTTATAGTTCTGATGTGCAATCTTTTTTTGTATGACCAAATGTATCAGTTCTCTTAAAAACCAAACCGGAAAGTTTGATGATTGAAACCTTTAAACAGGAACAAAAAGGGCAATGACATCATATAGAACATTATAAATTCACTAATAAGGATTATTTTTATTGCTCCGCCTTCGCCCGCATTGTCCATTGCAATTAAAGTTTGTTGAAGAAGTCTGGGAAATTCTTTTTAAGGCAAGCCACCTATCTTTGGGTTTTTTGTGGTCCAAGCACCTAACGTTTTTCGCCAAGCCATTTTAATCAGCCTGAAAAAACTCACATCAAGAGCCTGTGTTAGGTGAGTTGAATGCGGGACTAAACACACAAAAGCGATGTTACTTTCGTCGCAACACTTAAGAACTTCGGCTGTGAAATGTGCGGCCAAATTATCCCCAATGATGACTTTTTTCCCATCTAGTTTTTTTGCATGTGCTAAGAAGCATGTCATAAACCAATTTGTAAAACTGGATGCCTCCATCCAGCCATGATTCGTTCTATTATATCGCGAACCAGTACTGCAACACCTATCTTCGCAACAAGGGCTACCTTTTGGACCATTTTCTGTCCAAGTACTCCACATCTTTGCAGATTTGTATATTATGTATGGCGAAAGTAGTACGCCTGAAGCCGACCCACAAATCATAATTGTTGTGGCAGATTTGGAAAAATTACATATTTGTTCGGGGTACTTTATACCTCGCCTATAAATTTTAAATTTGTTTCCAGGATCGTCCGCCATATTAGTTTCATCCTAGTTAAATAAATGGGATGGAGGGACATTTTCTATTGTTGTTTTTAAATGATTGAAATATTTTTCCAACGACTCTACGCTGACTGTAGCTCTTTTAATGTTTGCAGCGACCCTTTTGCAAACCTCGGATTGATTTGTAATTAGGAGGTTATCCATCCAATCTGCGCCAGGCTTGTTGTCCTTTAGATAAGGTATTACCTTGCTCTGCTTGTCAAGTTAGTTTTTTGCCAAGACAAGGGATATCCCCAGTCGCCACAGATGGCGGCGCTTTGACAAGTTGAATTTCTTCTTGTCGAGTGAATAATGTAGGACGTCCCACTGCACGAATGTGGAGCCCTTTGTACTTGTCATACAAAGTACCAAATGGAATCCCAAATTAAACTGCTGCTTCTTCGATAACTTCCTCTTTATAATTTTTATAATTTCTGACCCCCAAAGTTCTTTGATATTTTCGCACCATATTTCTGCAAGATAAAAAAAAATATATTGTAGGCACCTACCGACCTTTTATTTAAACCACACCGGGTAACTTTGATCATGATCAAAGTTGTCCCATAAAAGGCGATCAAAGTTACCCCATAAAGCATTTGGAAAGCTGGAGGGTCTGATTATTACTTTGGAACAAATCTAAAAAAGTTATTTACATCTTAGATACATCAGATTTCACATAAAATAATAAAAATTGACCCATGACCAAACACTGACGCTGTGTACTAGAATTTCTGAAGCTTAAAAGTAAACTTTTTTACCTTGTAGTAGGTACGAGAACCGCGGCAAAACACATCACCAAGTATCCACTATCATGAACGTGTGACAATTAAAAAACATATGATGTGTTCTAACGCGCCAAGAAATTTGCGCTTGCGCAGTAATTCAAGAAAGTAAAAGTTCAGATATATGTTATCAAAGTTAACCCACAATTATCAAAGAAGACCCAGTTGACGGTAATCTTGAAAATTGCAGTATTTTCTAACTACTATACTATGTCAAAGATGTTTCCTGTGTACTACCACGCGTGTTTTTATAGTAAGGTTCCTTGCGTTAAAAAAAATTTCTTGGATCTTTGAAGTTAACAAAATCAGATCATGTTGCCCCATTAAACGTTTGAAACGTCAATCTTATTTGCTACAACATCAGCTTTATTTAATTCTTCTTTGGCATCCACCATAATATCTTTAGTTTCAAAATTACTTTTTCTGACACCATTTTAAATGCAAACACATTGCTAAAATAATTCCATGTATTTAAAGGTAATTTAAGTAACGGTTTTCTCAGATACCGTTTCAGCTTTAAGAGAAGTATTAAAAAAGGCTGTGACCGACAGTTTAAGGGTGGGCCTCTGGGTTTTATGAATGGTTTAAAGGAGTTTAATATCAGTTTTCCCAGCTAACAAGCATTATCATAAAAATGTATATCTGGTTCTATACAGGGTCGTTGGTATGTATGGAAATGGTCGATTATTTCTTAAAGTAAAACAGTCAGTAAAAAATATTTTAGATAAAAGTTTTAGGGTTTTTTAAGGTGTATTAGAATTAAAAAAAAATAAGTATACAGGTTGAGTCAGAAAACCGTAGAGGAACAAAGTTACTTTTTTTTAAATGGAACATCCTATATCTTAAAATATTTTTGGATTTTACATAAAATAACAAATATTTTTCAATACGTGCATTATAAGTCTAAACCTAATAGTTTCCAAGATATCGACTTTTGAAAAATGAAATTTTTGAACTTTGACAGCTTCTAGCTTTCTAACGGTACGTCTTAGAGTAAAACGGCTTACATGTCCCTATCTTAGTTTCTTATTATCTTCCCGAAAGGCTCAACTGCCGGGCAAACCGGATGTTACTCAAAAGCCGGAAATACAGTATTTCCGGTTTAACCGGAAGTTGATGTTTTGGGGAAGATAATAAAAAAGTAAGATAGGGACATGTAAGCCGTTTTACTCTAAAACGTATTATTAGAAAGCTGTCAAAGTTAAAAAATTTCATTTTTCAAAAGTTGATATCTCGGAAACTATTAGGTTTAGACTTATAATGCACTTATTAAAAAATAATTTTTATTTTATGTTAAATCCAAAAATATTCGAAGATATAGGGTGTTCCATTTAAAAAAAGGTAACTTTGCTTCCCTACGGTTTTCTGACTAATCCTGTATACTTATTTTTTTTTTTAATTCTAATACACCTTAAAAACCCCTAAAACTTTTATCTAAAATATTCTTTGCTAACTGTTATACTTTAAGAAATAATCAACCGTTTCCATACATACAAACGACCCTGTATATACTTTTAGCACTTTCTTGAATCCAAAAATGTTAATTGGGGGAGCAAAGAGGAAAATAAATACAACTTCTCAGGCTAATAAACGGTCAATAAGAATTGTTTCTGGAGCTATTAGAGGAGAAACATATTTATGGGTATCTGACAAATAAAAATCACGTTATGTTATGAATCTTCACAGCAATTTTTATTTCTTTGATTTATTTTACAATCAAGGACCAAAGGAAGCAAAATCCATAGTTTCGTATAAATTAAAGTAGTCTTATTACTAATACCGACTTATTCTAAGGTCAGTATTCTGCGACCTAACTCTAACGACCATCGAGTCAGACGTATAAGTGAAAAAATCACCGTTTGTCATATCAAAGTGGTTGAATTGTTCATTTTGATTGAATAGTCGATATAGAATGTTTCGATCTTAGTGGAGGTCATCTTTAGTATGAAATAAAATGTATTAACCAGGAAAAAGTCATGGCATGAAAGAACAATCTGGGTTAAGAGTAGGTAAACACCAAGGTGGGTTGTCATAAATGGGAGGGGTAAGTACAATATCAACATTGTTTCACATAAACAAGGAAAAAGTTTAAAGAAGGAGGTTTAAATATATGCAATATGCATGTTGTATAAACAATTAATTCAGTTTCGATGTTTGGTAGTACACCTGAGTAATTATGTCTTGTAAGAAGATGAAAATGACAGTTGGACTATAAGAACCCCTAGGTACCTGACAATGTGGAAAATTTAAGTTGAAGACAGAAGGAGAAACCCCTCCCTTATATGTCAATCCACCTTGATGTTTACCTACTCTTAAGTTTATAAACTGCTCCCAGATTGTTCTTTTATGTCGGGGCTTTTCCCTGATCGATAAAAAAGATAAGATGACCTTCACTAAAGTCGAAACAGGTTCATGTCATAAAATCATCTTGTTATAAAAAAATTTTGCCATCTACTACTTTATGTAATGATCTTTTCAACTTCCCTTGTTTTTACGATTGAAGAAATTTGTGGCTAAAAACAATCTTTTATTTCTACCATTTTCAAACAAATGAAGATTATCCCAATTGTGGCTCGCAAGTTGTAGGAGTGTCCGTAAAAAAAATAATGATTAGGTATGCGGATATTATTTAGCCTTGCCTTTTGCCTCAATTTTAAAAAACGCAAACAATTATTTTTTCAATAAATATTCTTCATCTTCCAGCGATCCGTACTTCAAGCATATTGCTTAAACTAATATAAACGACCACTTAGATTAGGTACGCAAGGACAGTCTTCCGTATACGTCCAAGTCGATGGTGTTCAGAGTACACATACACTGTAACCGCAGCTTTATGATGCACCATTTTCTATTACTATCACCGGCAAAATTTCTGAGAAATCGTACCGTTGGTCACAAATATCAAGTATATTATCTGCATATCCGAATTTAAGAGGCGGAAGTTATGGTAAAATAGTGACCGAGTGACCTTTAACCTTCCGTAGCTGGCGCGCGGACTCCTAGTCCGCATAAAATTCTATTTTTAATTTACTAAGGATACCCCCACCCACCGAATCGATCCAGCCGTGTATGCTTCGACCAAATACCAACGAATAAGTTAGTCTGCGTAACCTCTTAAAGTCTGTGCGTTTTAAGAAGTCCGATATCGGATTAAATCACTAAGGGATGTTATCGCTTTTAAAACAGTAAGTCGGTTAAGTTACAATATCTTCGCACCTTCGCTATACTTGATCACACCGAACATCCCACTGGTTTACTGTATTCTATTACTGGGCGAAATCAGAAGTTTCAAAACAAAATTATCTTAGAATTACGCGTTGAGCATAAATAATGTCCAATGTTGTTTCGAAAAGATAGCAATTTTTAAGGGATTATTTAAACAACAAAAAATCGGAATTGTCAAGACAAGTTGTTTTTCTTGACGAAACATGGGTATTTGCAAACCGAACTTCAACAAAAACGTCTTGGCAGGATGACTCAAAGCATTGTTATTCAAGTACCCGTGCAAGTAATGGAAAAAGGTATATTATATTACATGCTGGTAATGAAGAAGGTTTTGTTTTAAATGCCAGTTTGATATTTTCATCAACAAAAAAAACTGATGATTATCGCGGCAATATGGATGCTGAAATTTTTGAGCATTGGTTCGAGGAAAAACTTTTAAAAAGTTTAGAAAAACCTTCCTTAATTGTTTTAGACAATGCCTCTTACCATACGAGACTCGAAGAGAAATTCCCTACAAGCAGCTGGAAAAAGGAAGAAATAAAAGAGTGGTTGTCAAAGAAAAACATAAACCATGAAAATTTATATTTAAAAAGTGAACTTTTAAGCAAGTGTAAAGAGCAGTCATTTAAAAAAAAGTATGTTGTTGACGAATTAGCCCTCAAATATGGACGTCAAGTTTTGAGATTGCCGCCCTACCATTGTCATTACAACGCAATTGAATTGGTATGGGGTATTAGCAAGAACTATTATGACAAACATGCCTGTAAAAATATCGGTAAGCCTAGCGTTATAAAGTTATGGGAGGAGGCGCTTAGCCAAGCGGGCAAAGACGAATGGCGGAAATGCATTGAACACACAGAAAAAATTATTTTTGAATCTTATGAGACAGAACAGGTTATAGACGAAGTAAGACCGTTAATTATTACGAATGATGATGATGATGACGATGATGTTGATTCTGATGAGTCTGAAAGCATGGGTGAAATTTGAAATGCAGAGGAAGACTACTTTTAGTAGTACCTATCTACAAGTAGGTACGTTCTGTCGCAAGACTACAAAATCGGTTCTTTTTAGAACCAAAACTTTATAAAAAAGAATTCGTAAAACTAATTTGTCTGAATACTACAAAAGCTAAAAAATTATTATTTTTCTTTACCTAAACTAATTTTTTATTTACTTTAAATTATTTTATTTAGAAAATGTAATTCATCAACATCCAAAATTATCTTCAATATAATTTATTGTTTGAGAGCCACCGACATAATGCTCAAGAGGTTTTATGGCTTAGCGGACTTCTTAAAACGCACAGACTTTTATCTGTTTTGTGGTCTGCGTTAATAAATCAGTGAGAGCGTTTTTACGGTGAGATAGACGATAGCGGAGTAAGAGTCCGCCGCCAGTAGTGGTGCACTGTTTTTAGTTGCTTGTAAAGTCTACATTTTTTCAAGTTTTTGTTGGAATTTCAAAGGTAAGTTATATAATTTTTCTAGTTTTTTCGGTTTAATTTCAGTTTTGCATATTTGTAGATGGGATTATATGAGAAGGAGCAGGAAAGGCTCCATAACTTGATGTTGGAACGTCTATCGGAAGGTGGAGAGGTACAAGAAAATATAACAGATCAAACATGTGATAAAGAAGACGAGAATGAAATAGATGGTCTAGAAGTAGAGGACCATAACTCTGATACAGAGCAGGAAATATCAGATATTGCAGATGAGCTGATTGCTACCGGGCCTATTTTTGTTGGGAAAGATAAATCCTCTAAATGGTCAAAGCACGTTCCCCCTTCCACCAAAACTAGATCCGAAAACTTGATAGAGCATCTTCCTGGACCGAAAGCTGCAGTAAAGATGTTCAAAGATACTTATGATATTTGGCGACACTTTTTTAATTTAGATATGATTGGAATTATTGTAGAGTGTACCAACAAACATATTGAAAAGAATAAGGATAATTACACCCGCGATAGAAATGCGAGAGAGACTGATATTGCTGAAATAGAGGCTTTGATTGGTTTGCTTTATTTAGCGGGAGTTTTAAAATCGGGTCGTTTAAACACTGAAGAACTATGTTGAACTTATGTTGAACCATTCCGACTAACAATGTCAAAATTTCGTTTTAAATTTTTATTGCAGCACTTACGGTTCGACGATATAGATACTCGCGGAGGAACGACGAAAAACTGATAATTTGGCTCCTATCATATTCGACTTATTTGTCGAGAAGTGTAAATCGGCTTATACACCTTTTCAATATGTGACAATAGACGAAAAATTGGAGGCCTTTCGAGGAAGATGTTCTTTTCGTGTATACATACCAAGCAAGCCGAATAAGTATGGATTGAAAGTTTTTGCATTGGTTGATTCTAAAACATTTTACTCTTGCAACTTGGAAGTGTATGTTGGTACACAGCCAGATGGTCCCTATGCTGTTGCTAATTCCGCATCTTCTGTTGTTGAACGACTAGTAGAACCACTTAGAAATTCGAGAAGAAACTTAACATGCGACAATTGGTTCCCTATATAGTATTCCCCTTGCTCAAAGGTTATTAAGTGAATACAAACTGACCTTTTTGGGTACCATCAGGAAAAACAAGCGGGAGTTACCTATCGAATTTTCGCATCCCACCAATAGACCACTAGGTTCAAGTATGTTTGCTTTCACTAAGGACATGACGTTGGTGTCATATATTCCAAAAAGAAATAAAAACGTGTTGATGCTATCCACTCTTCACCATGATGATAGGATTAATTTGGAATCTGGAAAACCGGATATGATAATAGATTACAATGGTACTAAGGGTGGGGTCGACACTCTTGATAAAATGTGTGCAGCCTATAATTGCAGTAGAAATACTAGAAGATGGCCGATGGTACTTTTTTATTCACTTCTTAATGTAGCTGGTGTTAACGCTATGGTATTATATTTTCACCAAAATCCCGAACAACGACTACCACGAAGAAAAATTTTAAGTTCACTTGCTTCCAAATTGGCTGAAAATCATCAACGTGTTAGAGCAATTCAGAGTAATATTCCTAAAACTATAACTCTCAGACTAAAAGAAATACTCGGAATACAGGATCCTGAGCCAGTTAATGATCGCCAGAACGTAAGAGGCCGATGTGTATACTGTGACAGAAAGAAGAATAGACCAACACGATATTATGCTTGTAAAACTTGTAATAAATTCATGTGTCTTGAACACGTAACCTCTATCTGTACAGAATGCTATTCCAAATAAGTTTTTTGCACTAAAAATGTTTCGTTTCATATTATATTTTTTTTCGCACCTACTCCAGCTCTTTTTGTATGTGGGTTAAATACTTTTTTTTAAAGCTACATTTAAGATTTTTTCAATTGTTACATGAAATCTATAAATAAATATAATTTAAAACATTTCTTTTTTGTATTCCCATAAATAAAAGCTAAATTTTGGAAAAAAAACGCATCCTTAAAAATTACCAATATGGGTATGCGGAGCCTTAGTCCGCAGCCAGTCACCGATCTCAAAAACAGAGCGCCAGTCCCGGAAGGTTACGGGCAGATTGGTCGACTCGAAATAAGAAAAAAATTTAATTTGAACAACTTTTAACTGCTTTAAAGAGGAGGGTGATAAGTTACCACTAAGAAACATAGCCGATCCAGATTTATATCCAGTGCCGTGCGAATTAGGGGGTATATTGACAATGGACCAAAGGTAGGTTAGTAAGTAAATAAATAAATTTGTCTTTAAATAAAATATTTGTTGTATCTTTCGTAGTTTGATTCATAGAATTGAAACTATAACATAAATGATACATCATAAATGGCAGATTGCCCTACACTATAAAAGCAATGTTAATAAATAAAATATAACTATTGTACAGCCAGTTTCAACGTACACTTTACGTATAAATATTTAAATTTAGTTTTTGCACGAAATTACAGCCTACAAAACGAATAAATACTACACCTACTAAAGCCTAAAAAAATCACGAAAATAGGTAATTATAAGTAGCTCACTCACATCTAATATTGTTCACGACTTTTGTAACACAGTTCAGCCCATTATTTTAACAATGCTAATACCTTTCTAATAATAGGAAAATTATTCATAAAGCCCTAATACGTACCACTTTCCAATGGGCTGATTAGACCCTTTTATATTAAGAGGTAGTAAATTTTATGAGGGGTCATTTAAAAGGGGTGCATTTTAAAACAGAAAAATAACCTGAAATGGATTGTTTATAACATTAAACTTATTCTCTTATTCGGTTTTTTTTTGAGTTTCGAATTGAGTAATTGTGTGTAGTTAAGAAAGTGTTTTTAACGACGAAAATGTCAAGTAAAACGCGCTGCACTTGCAAAATTTCTCCTGACAAGTTTTGTTGTATTTGTGGAAAATTTGTGGTGAAGTCAGGCCAGACCATTTTCTGAAAATGTGAAAAAAGCCATTTCATGTATTATGCCGTTTTAATTGGAGATGAAGACAAGCAGTGGGATCCCCAGTGTGCTGTGTCGGCTGGACCTTGTCATTGGTGCAGTGGATGAGAGGGAAGAGAAAAAGATTGTATTTTGCAGTTCCAATGGTATGGCGAGAACCCACCAATCACATCATCAAATTTTGACGATTGCTATTTTTGCAAAGGTTATTCCAAAAAAAAAAAGCGCAAGATCGAAAATCCGAATTTGCCTTCTGCCATGTCAATGGAGATAATAACGCATCATCAGGCAGCTTCGAAGAATAGTGTACCGACCCCACTTTTACTCCAGGTCTTAGTTCCAGCTTCAGTGGATTGTTCAAATAGGTTAAATGATTTAGTACGTGAGTTGGGAGTTGTCAAAGCAACAGCCAGAACTTCTTGGTTCCCGTCTTAAGGAATAGAACTTACTAGCCATAGAAACAAAAAATAATGATATCGATGGTTTAATGGCTTACACATACGGACGCGGCCACGGTCACGGTAGCGGCCGCGGTGGCGATTATATTAGCGGTCGGACGTATTCACACCAAAACGGTGAGTGGAGCTGTGAGGTAGTTGCCGTTTACAGATTTTATGTATATAAAAATATATTTTTAAACGTCCAGGTTCATTTTTATTTCTATTATTTGTTAGTATGATAGACGATGTAGAAGTAGAGACTTTATTACTATTAGCTCTTTGTGATGAAGATGATCAAAATACATATGCCATTTGACCGCCACCGCATATCAGAACGCTGTTCCCAGGCCGCTTGACCTAGAGCTGCCCGCACTGGTATGATTTCATTAATTTATTTCTATGTGTTCAGATTGGCCGCCACCGCCACCGTGGCCGTGGCCGCGTCGGTGTGTGGGAGCCTTAAAGCAGGAACTTTATATCGAGTTTTCTCCTTGTGAGTGGAGCTTATTCATAGATCGAAATATAGTTCAAAAGCTGTCTAATGGAAACTTAAAACCATCTATACCAGTTGCTCTTTCAGTGACAATGAAAAGAACCTATGAAAATAAATATACGCTTCTTTTTAGGTAAAATAAACTACAATCGGTGCAAATAGCAGATATGTGGGAATATAAGTTATAGCAATTTTAGTGGGACTGCAGGGAGGATTAACAAAATATTGCCGTTTTCTTTGATTGTGGGACAGTCATGCAGTGAATGAACATTATGTAACGAAAATTTGATCGGAAATAATTTTGTGTCGATTCCAAAAAATGGCCATTCGAATAGCAGCACACCGGAAAAACTGTTTTTTAAAATATTGTCATTTAAAGAATGGTCCGGATTCGAGGAAAATTAAGTGATTTCTTAACTACACTCAGTTCCAAAAAAAGTGACGCACCTAATTTTTGTTGCAACTTTGAAGCTTTGTCATTTCTGAACAAATGGACCGATTTTTATTATCTTTCCATTTGTTGGTAGGTAATTCCGTTACCTTTAGGAGAAAAATAAACTGGTAGACATTTTTTCAAAGCCTCCTGGATGATAGTGGAAAAACTGAAGCCATGTTATTCTATTAATTTTTGACTCACCCTGTGCGTTAATCAAGTAAATGTATAGAAAGCGCTTACACTCTATATAAAAGTCGCTTCTTTTACGAGCATTTTGATTTTTTGTTCAATAATTTATCTCTAAAATTGTCCGAATTACAGCTTTTTTGCTGAAACCTTGCATATTACCAACTTTATGAATTTATCGAGAAACAGTTTTTAAGATACGAATTTTAAAAACATTTTTATTAAACACAAAATTATAAACTAGGATAACTGCTTAATACCGTGTATTGCCTCCCCCTAGCAACTCTAAGAGCTTCTAATCTACGCGGCATACTAGAAATTAGGTTTCTTATCGTTTTCATTGGTATACGATTCCATTCTTCCACTAATGCATATGCTAATTCTGCGAGATTTTCAGCAGGCCTCTGGCGAGAACGTACCTTTCTCCCTAGTTCGTCCCACAAATGTTCTATAGGGTTCATATCGGGGCTTCTGGCAGGCCACTGTAATGTGGTGATATCCGTAGCTTCTAGGAAGTTTCGAACAATTGCTGCGGTGTGTGGCCGGGCATTATCCTGCATCAATATAAAATTATTGCCCACTAACTCTGCATGAGGTAAGACATACTGCTGTAAAATGTCAATATAGATTAGCGCTGTCATCGACTGCCTCAATGGAAAAACATGGAGGGGTGTCTTTCCATTCATTGAAATCCCTCCCCACACCATAACCGACCCACTATTATAACTTTCACATTCTGTTATTAAATTCTGATCAAACCTTTCACCTGCCCTTCTCCATACTCTTTTCCTTCCATCCACCATGTTAAGGCAAAACCGTGGTTCATCCGTAAACAAGACATTCGACCATTCACGAATATTCCATTGTCCATAATTTTCAACGAAGTTTCTTCTAGCAGCACGATGTTGTGGCAATAATTTGGGACCTTTTGCAGGTCTCCTAGCTTTCAAATTAACTTCGTTTAGACGTCGACATACCGTTTGCTTACTTATCGTAACACCCCGAATTTGGCGAAGATCTTGCTGAATATTTACCGCAGTATTTGATCGATCACGTAATATCCTCAATCTCAAGAAGCGATCATCTCTTGGAGAAGTTTTTCGAGAGCGACTAGAACCAACCCTTCGAGCAGTGCTTCCTGTTTGTTCGTACTTGTGGATTGCTCTACGAGCAGTTGCTTCATGGACACCCACTGCACGAGCGGCGTAACGTTTACTACGCCCATCGTTAACTAAAGTAACTAATGCGGCTACTTGTTCTGAACTTATTTGAGGCATTTTATGTTATTTTAGCTACTAAAACTTTTATAATGACATTGACTTTTTTAATGACACAACGACAAAGGGTCAAATTTGGAGTAATTGCCATGGCAAGGGCAATTGTTTTTTTTAAAGGCAGTGTGACCCTACAATAAATTACATTTGTGGGATAAACGTAAGGTTTCAGCAAAAAAGCTGTAATTCTGACAATTTTAGAGATAAATTAATGAACATAAAATCAAAATGCTCGTAAAAGAAGCGACTTTCATATAGAGTGTAAGCGCTTTCTATACATTTACTTGATTAACACACAGGGTGAGTCAAAAATTAAGAAAATAGCATGGCTTAAGTTTTTCCACATCATCCAACGGGCTTTGAAAAAATGTCTACCAGTTTATTTTTTTCTTAAAGGTAACGGAATTACCTACCAACAAATGGAAAGATAATAAAAATCGGTCCATTCGTTCAGAAATGACAAAGCTTCAAAGTTGCAACAAAAATTAGGTGCGTCACTTTTTTTGGAACTGAGTGTATTTCTTCATTTTTTAGAAAAATTAAAAATATCAGTAGACCGTTGAGGTAAAAAAATGTGCACAATCAATTTTATTTTTCCCAAAATAGGGATATCATGTCTGCAAATTCATTTTGTAGACATCAAGAGAGATTTTTTTTATAAATACCCGCGCATTTTGTTTAAAAAAATAAGACGTAGAGGTACACGATAAGTATTACATCATAAACCAAACTAAACTGAGCATCCTACTTAGAGAATAAAATAATAATAAGTCCTAAATAAAATGTCGTCAAAAAATTATATTACGTTGGTTCCTTTTGTTTTGCCTCATACTACTAGAAACTCTAGTTAATTTCTAAATTACTTTGCATTTCATCCCACTTCCAATAACGAGTTTAGAATGTGGGATACCCTGTATAAAGCATTTTGATATATCAAAAGTCACTTATTCTAGAGTTTTTGTTATTTGTATTTGCGTAAATTAAAGCGCAACACTAGCAGTTGTAGAAACTCATGTTATACAGTGTGCAACACAGGTAAGTTGTTTATTAGTTAGAAATAGCATTTATATTTTGGTTGTGCAAAATATAACCAGCGCCAAAAGTCGGTGCATGTGCATTCAAGTCAAATACTTTTCTTAATAACATTTTTCGAAATAAGGGTCTTCTTACAAACTCATTATAAATGCTAATCCCTAATGCCGATAAGACCCAGCGGGTGATCGAATGAAAGCAGGGACGCACTCGTTGCTAATAAAATAAAAGGTTGTGCTGCTTTAAGGTAATAATATATACAGTGACCGGCAGGGGGATTTTTTTAAATATTTCAAAACTTGGAACGGTGGAAATGTTCTACATGGTCTAAACAAAAAAAAGCATCAACAAAACTAGTAAATATTGCGTCGTATACGAGGGAGAGGTGAAAACGTTTAATTCACTCAAGAATAAAGTGCCCTTATTTTTCACCGTAGAAAAAATTTTCGTTCGGAAATGTTGTTTGCACTTAAAAGTTATCCATAAATACCAAATTTTAGCTCCGTACCACAAAAAAAATGTGTTTACTTTTTTTTTGACGCCCCCTCGTATAACGAATTGGTAGAAGCTATGCCACCTATAAATTTAGTTTTTTAACAGCTCGTGGGCAATTAGACACATAACTTACTTAAATTTAAAACATAAGGTCGAAATGAAAATTTCGGCACGGCAAGCTGTTAGGAAAGTAAAGGAAATAAAACTTCAAGTGTCAGTCTTATAGTAATGTATAATAAGTCAGAAAAACGGCGAACAAGTAAAAATAACGTAAAAGAACACAGTAATTTAACGTTCTACATGCCCTCCGCCGTTTTCAATACACTCTATAGTTCGATGAATAAGCTCCCTTGTAACATTTTGTAGAATGATAGGATTGATTTGTCTAACGCATTGCCTGATGACTTGTTCTAAGTGATCTTGATTTCGAAATGGTCGATGGTTAAAAACTTTATTTTTAAGGTAATCCCAAAAAAAGAAGTCCATTGGTGTGATATCGGGCGATCTTGCTGGCCAAGGGTTTTCAGAAAAGCGCCCAATCCACCGATTAGGGAAGTAGTTATCTAACCATTCCTTTACTGCAATAGTACTATGGATTGGCGCGCCATCTTGTTGAAAATAAAATTCCCGACGGACATTTAGTGTCAGATTCTGAATGCAATCACTAACAACGGTTTGCAAAAAGTCCAAGTACATTGCAGCACTTAGATTTCCACGGAAAAAAAATGGTCCTAAAGTACGATTGTCTATTATCCCGCACCAAACATTCGTCTTGAACGAATATTGATTCTTACATTCTATCACAAAGTGGGGGTTCTCGTTTGACCACCAGCGGCAATTTTGTGAACTTACTGTACCGTTACTAGAAAAAGTTGCTGCGCCGGTAAAGAAAACATGCCTACCAAAGTACGGGTTATCTTCTATCATACCTTGAAACCAAAAACAGAAGTCAAGGCGAGCATCAAAATCCCGTGCCTGAAGGGTATGTACGAATTTTGGCTTATAGGCTCTGTAATTATGTTTTTTAAAAATCCTTCGTATTGACCTTTCAGAGACACTTACATCATCTTGTCTCTGAGACAATGACATCGTTGGAGCTTCGGCTGCAGACATTTAACTTGTGTCTTCATTAGTTACGTTTTTCTTGTGCGGCTGTTTGAATTTATTTTCGACTGATCCTGTTTGTTTAAATTTAGTGACAATTCTTAAAACGGTTGAACGAATATTTCTATGGGGATGTCTCTCAATTAAAAATATCTGCCGTTTCGCGAGAAGAATTGTAATTTTCCCATTATTTTAATCAAAACAATTTCAATTTTTTCTTGTAAAGACAATTTTAGTTCTGCCATTTTTTACAACAAACAACAATTGACGCTTAACGTCAGCTTGAATCCTAAATATTTTTTCATGGCAACTAGATTTCAATGAAAACGAATTTTATTATGTAAGGGTTTGAACTTTAATTCATAAACCAATGGGTTTAAGAGTTTTTGAAAAACTTGGGACGGCAAAATGTTGTTAAATGTATGAAGCAAACCCTCATTTGTTTTACATGAAGTTATTGCACAATCCGTGCAATCTACCAGGCTCTAGTTGACATTTTAAATTCCCTAAATAACAAAAAAGAAACTGCAGCTCTATGTGTTGATTTGTCGAGAGCTTTTGATTCTGTTGAGCATGAGATTTTGTGCAAAAAACTGGAAATGTATGGCTTTAGTGATGTGGCTTTATCCTTGATGCGATCATACCTGACAAATAGACAGCAATGCACAGTGGACCATGGCAGTGATGGTGTCTTGATCAAGTCTGATCAGAGACGTGTTCTAAGAGGTGTTCCCCAGGGGTCTATTATCGGGCCATTACTCTACCTATTATATGTGAACGAGCTTCCAGGTATTATGCCTCAAGTTAGTATGGTCTTGTATGCAGATGATACCTCCGTGGTATGTAGCGAAAATTCACAGCGTGAATGTATGGACACACTATGCAACACTTTAAATGGGCTTGATGACTGGTTTTTGAGAAACAACTTAATATTAAACGTAGAAAAAACTCAAATAATATCTTTTAATCGACAGTCGGATGATTTCCACTTTGACTACAATTCGGAACGGCTTGTATCCAGACAGCATGTATCATTTCTGGGAGTGGAGCTGGACAGCTGACTCGACTGGAGGTGCCACATCGATAGTCTGTCACGAAATTTGTCCAGATATACTTATGCCTTAAGGGTATTGTCAAGGAGAGTGGATCGCGAAACCGCCTTAATTGCCTACCATGCTTATATGCAGTCCAGGATCGTGTACGGAATTATCTATGTCTAAGAGGTATTTTCGGCCTCGGACCACGGGACAGTTGTAAGAACATATTTTTGGAGTACGGGATACTGACTGCAGTGAGTCTATATATATTGGAATCGGTAATGTTTGTTGGAAATAATCAGGATTTGTTTCAAAATAGTAATTTATTTCAACATTGTTACGCCACAAGACACAAAGATAATTTTAAACAACATAAAAGTAATTTCTCATATACCGGGTGTTGCATCGTCGAGCGGGACATAGGAAATCCCATGCAATTTTAAATGGGGTCAATTATTGGCTTCCCTAATTATTTTAGAGAAAAATTCTATTTAGGTTTATTAAAGAGCACTAAAACCCACATTCAAAAGAATAACTTTAGATATTTTTGATGAGCCCGTTTACGGGTTATCGCCGATTTCTTTTTAACTATTTCTCCTTTTTATGGCCCCGTATTTGCGGGCACCAGTCAAGGTAAAAGATGACTGTCAAATAAAGTTGTCATTTTGAAATGTGTGCTTTATTGTTATAAAAACTCGTACATCGAAAATATTAAAGGTGTATTTATGAGTACAAATTAATCTGAATAAAACTAAAATAAAGTATCCAATTACAAGGTTAATTATGACATTTTACATGTTTCAATATTTTACTAATTAATAGGTAGGTACTATTAAATTGTTAGAACTTTAGGATTTAAGAAGATGTTCAAATATTCCTCCATTGACTGCTAGACAATAACCGAGGCGATCATAAAATTCTCTTCTTACATTCGCTAGTTGGTAAACTGAAATTCTATTGCATTCGGCAGAAATAGCATTTTTTAACTCGTCTAGATTTGGGTATTTTTTATCTTTGTATATCCTGTTTTTTAAATGGCCCCAGAGAAAGAAATCATTTGGCGATAAATCAGGAGACCTGGCTGGCCAATTTACTGTATGATTTAAGCCAATAACATTTCCATTAAAAGCACGGTTTAAATATTCCCGGACAGCCAGGGTACTATGTGCCGGGCAGCCATCCATTTGGTACCAAACTTCCTGATTTTCCCTGGCGGCATCATGTAAAGTAGGTAAAATATGATCTTCAAGTAGTTCCAAAAAATATTCTGCATTTAAATTTCGTGTAAGAAATAATGGCCCGATAATATTTTCTCCGAAAATCCCAGCCCATACATTAACTTTTTGTGGATATTGCGTCCTTGTTTCCACAAACCTGTGTTGGTTTTCTTTGCTCCAATATCGATAATTTTGAACATTGGGTTCATTATTTAAGGTAAATGTTGCTCTTTCCATCATACCAAAACAAAACTCCTGTCGTCGTATTTCGTCTCTATCTCTTAGCTCTTGGTGCTTTTCATATTTGTATGAATAATATTTATGTCGTTTCAAAGCTCGTAACGCTGTGGTGTGATCTAATCCTATGTCATCCTCAAGTTTCCTTGTGCTGATCTTCCCATCATTTTCGGTAACACTCCAGTTTATCGGCTTATGCGAAAAATGGCGTAAAATGAAAAACGTTTGTTGCAATATGTAGCACGTACTTTCTAAACGACAAATCCGCGAGCGGAAAACCATTTCTTTAATTGCAAATATAAAAAAAATGTGAAAATAGGGTACCCGCTTGTGACAAAAATGAGAAAACAATGAAAAACTCTTGTTGATTTATGTAGCATATACCGAATTGGAACCAAAAAGGTGGATTAGATGCCGTGTTAGCGCTGTTTAACCAATATAAGTCTATAATAATTATTACAATTTTTGTCGAGTGACTAACAGCTAGAGAAACATAACCTCACTTGTCACTCTCACTGTGCTTTTCGGTCGACTATTTTCACATTTTTTTATATTTCCAATTAAAAAAATGGTTCTCCGCCCGCGGATTTGTCGTTTAGAAAGTACGTGCTACATATTGCAAGAAACGTTTTTCAATTTACGCCATTTTTCGCATAAGCCGATAAACTGGAAAATTACCTAATTTTCTTCCACGCACAATAAAACTTGCAAGTCCCTATCATTTCTTGCATCTCTTCTTTGTTCCTGCCTTTCTTCGCATCTGCAGTTATTTATTACAGTGCCTTTTGCCTCAAATTTCTTGATAGTCCTTTCGACTGTAGATTTTGATAATACCATTTAATCATCAATATTTTTTCTTCAGAAGTGTAATTCATGGCTAATATTTTCGATGTACGAGTTTTTATAACAATAAAGCACACATTTCAAAATGACAACTTTGTTTGACAGTCATCTTTTACCTTGACTGGTGCCCGCAAATACGGGGCCATAAAAAGGAGAAATAGTTAAAAAGAAATCGGCGATAACCCGTAAACGGGCTCATCAAAAATATCTAAAGTTATTCTTTTGAATGTGGGTTTTAGTGCTCTTTAATAAACCTAAATAGAATTTTTCTCTAAAATAATTAGGGAAGCCAATAATTGACCCCATTTAAAATTACATGGGATTTCCTATGTCCCGCTCGACGATGCAACACCCGGTATACAAAAAAACGTGGAATTTTCAATTAAACAAATCTGGAATAAAATCCCAAAAAATTTAAGAAATCTTCCCGTCGTACAACTGAGAAGAAATATGAGAGGTTTCTTGGCTAGTAAGGCCTTTTATTCGCTCCGAAGAGTTCCTAAATGCCGACTTTTCTTCACTGGGCACCTGATTGTTTTTGTTTTTTTACCTGAATGTAATAATTATTTTTAATTTATAATGTGAATATGTGTTAAATGTGAAATTAATGTTTTACAAAGATTTTAGAAATTTTAAACTTGTATATGTATAAGATATTTCCTTGTTTTTGACATGTTCGACCCACTTTGACGGACCTAAGAACTAATAAATTATTTTCTTTCTTTTCTTATTTCGCTTATCCATAGAATAATATACGGTGCACCGTACGGTGTGCACCAGAAAAATGAGATTATTTTTGACGTTATTTTATTAAACGTTCAGTTCTCGCATATTTAAGCAAATGTAAGTAAGCTATGTGTCAAATTGCTCACGAGCTGTTAAAAAACTGAATTTATAGGTTGCATAGCTGCTATCAATTCGTTATACGAGGGGGCGTAAAAAAAAAAGTAAAAACATTTTTTTTTTGTGGTACCGAGCTAAAATTTACTATTTATGGATAACTTTTAAGTGCAAACAACATTTCCTAATAAAAATTTCTACGGTGAAAAATAAGGGCACTTTATTCTTGAGTAAATTTAACGTTTTCACCTCTTCCTCGTATACGACGCAATATTTACTAGTATTGTTTATGTTCTTTTTTGTCTAAGAACATGCAGAACATTTCCACCGTCAAAAAAAGTTGGTAAGTTTTGAAATAAAAAAAAATCCTCTGGTGCGTACTTTCCGCCGGTCACTGTATGAAAGCGTGGAAAAAAATATTTTTTTTTATCCAACTGTATGCAACAAAAGTGTCGTACTGATACACTCTATTCCTGTATCATCTTTTTTTAATCTTTGCAATAGGGTTTTTAAAGTGGGGATCATTTGTTCCCTGTACATGGCATATATTTGTCTACGAATTATATCGATATCCGTCGCGTCCAGTTCTTTCCTCTTTCTTCTCTCCACTATAATAGGTTTATTTACAACAAACCACACTGTGCTCACTGGCCTGCGTGTCAAAGCTGTCGCTTCCTTCACTGCACCAAATTTTGAAAAACCACGTTCAAGAAGGGTGGTGTAAACGTCGAAGATTACTTGTTTTGTGTCAAGTGATAAAATATCACGTTTTATTGGCAACAAATAACTTCTTGTCTAAACCAATACAAATATCTAACTGAATTTTAAAACCAAAAATCGGCATATTTAAGTCACTAAAATAAACCTATTTTATTTTACCCTAATTTTTTTTTTATGATAAGGCACAGCACTGCAGGATAAATCCTTTAGGGCGCTCTGGGAGCGGCGCGTGTGCGTATTTTAAGAGGATTACTAAGAAAATATAATAGTCTTTAAATAGATCCGTACCTGGAGTCCCCAGACAGGTGGCCGAATTTTACAGGTCACACAATAGGTTATCATGACGGTAAGGATTAGCATTTATAATGAGTTTGTAAGACAGATAGACGCACTTTACCTACTTTACTAATAAAAAATCCCATTTATTGCCCACTGCATAAATTTATTTTTTTAAACTAAGTAAAACTGAATAATTTGATTTTGGGCCGTAATACCCTTAGAAGGCGAGCGGCCACTGGGACCGAAAATAAACTAAGTTAAGCGAAGATAGCTTTTCTATAAATCAGCTGCTGTGCTTTTAAATGCATCTGCAGCCAGTAAACTAACAAAAATATGAACGAAGATTGAATCGTCGATGCTCGAGCATAGTTTAGTTCCCGTTTTCTTTGCTTAAGAGTCCATCACCGTAATCCGTGACTGGCACGCAACCGACCATACGGCAATGTAAATTAAATGTGATTTTTTGCGCTCAGCTGTGAACGAATTTCGAGAAAACTGGTAAATTATTTAGCTTTGGTTAAAAAAATATTGAAAGTCAACTCTTTATGCGAGTTTAAACATGTTGCAGATTTTTTAGTGAGTTGCCTTGAGTTTTCTCGAAATTCGTTCACAGCTGAGCGCAAGAAATCCCATTTAATTTACATTGCTGTATGGTCGGTTGCGCGCCGGTCAGGGATTACGGTGATGGACTCTTAACTAAGCTTAGTTTCGTTTCGTTCACAGAGTCAGCCCGGCTTAAAGCGGACCTTCTAAAAATACCGAAAATGCTTTGTATTTAAATTTATTTTTGCCAATTAATTTTTTAAAGGTGATTCCAGAATACCCTGTATATAATACAGTATCCGTCTTAAGTATGTAATCCCCTTAAACTTTTTATCACCAAATTTAGGAAAGCTGAAAGTTTAGCACAATAGCTAAAAGTAAGATTTTAATTTCGTCAAAAATATTGTTTTTGTACCTGTTTACTACTAGATCAGCAGATATGTCTGTCTTCTTTTGCTGGTAACATTTTTCTTGCATATTTTGACCCACACAACTCGAACTTTGAATTCCCTCACTTTTTAGTTCGTGACATATCTCAACATGGCGGTGGAGCGCCATCTCGAGGTTTTTTTACTCGACAGTTATTTTGCCAATTCGTCTGAAATAACAGCTTTACAACTAGTAGTGGAGAACTATCAATATACAGGGTGTTATTTAAGTACGTGGCCAAACTTCAAGGGGTGATTATTTGAGTGATTCTAAGACGAAAAATCTGTATAAACTTAGGTGCGGTAATGCTTCGTTTTTAAAGTACCCCTGTACCGTCAAACTTTAAAAAAAAACGTGTTTTCGCAAATATCTTAATAATCCTTTAGCCGATTTTATTAAAATTTGGCAGTGTTATTTAGGGTGGTAAAGGCTAACTAACCTAACTAAGATTTTTGACAAAAAAAATGTGCGCCACCGATTTTGTTGCAAGTTTTGTATTTTTTTCGCATTAGGCAACTAAAACTTTTATTTTTAGCATTTTTTGCGTATTTGCTTTGTTTTTGAATTAATCCAACGGGTACGGGTATCATGTGGTCAGATAAGACATACGCCGGGAATATTTCAACGTGTTCGGCAATCGATGTTAAGACAAGGTAATGCTTGTATTAAGGTTGAAGGAGGACATTTTCAGCAACTATTGTAAGTTTCGTGTTACTAATTGTTAAATGATTTCTTACTAATAAAATGGCGTACCATTTGTTTGAGATGAGACAAACAATATTTAGCTTAGATTCATTTGTATCCATTAAAAACTGTCACCAAGTTTCAACGGCATATTAGTTTGCGTCTTCTTGTTGCTTAGGATTTTTTATTATGTTGTCCCAGGGACATGCATTAAAGTGAGTTTTATGTTTTTTCTCAAGAATGAAGCAAGATACGAAAAAAATGCTAAAAATAAAAAAATTGTAGTTTTATTTGCCTAATGCAAAAAAAATACAAAAATTGCAAAAAAACAAGTGACGCACATTTATTTTGTTAAAAATCTTAAAAAGTAAAAAAAATCTTTATTAAGAGGGGAGTTAAATAAGAAACCAATTGCAGAGCCTCACGCAAAAGAGATCAATTCAAATACTATGAATTTTCAAAGCATTTTGATGGCGCACGTCTAAAAATAAAACATGAGGCTGGGAGTTCGTCTATTCTTTATCATAAAATATTGCAAAATAGTCCAGTTATCAATTAACAAAAATAGCAACAATTTGAAATCTGTTGTCGCGGAATCAAATAAAAAATAGTAAAGCTCCTAGGTAATATTACAACAAACATATTTACATAGTTTCAACAAGAAAAACGTTGGTTTTCAGTCAATGATCTCATTTTAGTAAATATTATATCATATGGGACGATTTTTGTCTGCCATGTTGAAGTTTTAGGCGGTTTTTTTATGTATATAAAAATAACGTCATTCCAGGCCATCTCTCTAATCCTAACGATATCAATAATTTTTTTATCAATTCTGCTGTGTCTTTTGGACAGACTCCTGACCCTAATTTATTAAATTTCTATCAACATAACATTAAACCAGGCATTCTTGATCAGCTGGAATTTCATCTGGTGACTGAAGATGATATACTAAAAATAATAATGAATTTAAAATCTAAAGCGTTTGGCAGTGACGCATTGAATATTACACTTATTCAATTATGTTGCCCCTATATTATTCCTTTTATAACTCATGTGATTAATAAATGCATAGAGACTTCTCACTATCCAGATTCTTGGAAGAATGCCCATGTTTTGCCTCTGCCAAAGATCAGTCAACCCACAGAATTTTCACATTTAAGGTCAATAAGTATCCTCCCAACCTTTTCCAAAATATTAGAAAAAATTTTAGATGGTCAAATACGATCTTTTCTGGATAGGTTTAATATTTTACCCCTTAAGCAGTCTGGTTTTCGCCCTTGTTTTGGCTGTGACACTGCTATGTCAGATGTGGTCGATGATGTTCTTAAAGCTTGTGATGATGGAAAGATAAGTGCACTTATTCTTTTGGACTTTACAAAGGCATTCGATATGCTCAACCACTCCATATTGCTCTCGATTCTACACTACACCGGATTTGGAGATGGGGCTATTAAACTAATTAAATCTTTTTTAACTCACAGGACTCAAAAGGTGGTAATAGCGGAATGCTTTTCGGATTCCCTTAGTTTGACTACTGGAGTTCCACAGGGTAGTATTTTAGGACCTCTATTGTATACAATTTATACGGGAAAATTTCACGAAACTTTAAATTATTGTAACTATCACTTATATGCTGATGATACTCAAATATATTGCTCATTTGACACTTCTGATTTGAATTCTGTTAATACAAATATTAACTTAGATCTTAAGAATTTAATCGAAGCATCCAGGGACCATCAACTTAAAATCAACCCATCCAAATCATCCATCACCTTGTTTGGTAATGAAACATTAAGGAATATGGTACAGAATTCTTTGAACATCACCATTAACAATGTAGCAATACCATATAAAAGTGTCTCCAAAAGCTTGGGTTTATTGGTTGATTCTAATCTTCGTTTTAGAGAACACATCAAAGTTAAAGTCAGAAAGGCATATTGTACCTTAAAACTTATTTACAATCACAGGCATTCTCTTACCTCTGAAATAAAAAAATTGTTATGTGACACTTTAGTACTGTCCCATTTTAATCATTGTGATGTTGTGTATGGCCCCTGTATTGATAGTGCAGGCTCTCGCCGAATACAACGAATGCAAAACTCGTGTTTGCGGCTTATTTATGGCATCAGAAGAACGCAGAGAGTTTCTCAGTTTTTGACAAATGCGGGATGGCTTAATATGCATAATCGACGAAAATTACATTTTGCTTCTTTTTGCCTCAAAGTTTTAAAATCCAGAGCCCCTTCATACTTATTCACTAAAATTGTTTTTAGAAATGATATTCATAGCCTGAATCTTCGTAGAAATAACATTATAAATATCCCTAGACATCGAAAAGAAATTTTCAAAAGATCATTTTCATACAACTTTGCCTCTTGCGTCAATTCCTTGGATGCACGTGATGTTGAATGCTCGGCTATTGTCTTTAAAAGTAAATATAAAAACCTCTTGTTCTCGAGTCAGTAGAATTTTGCTTCCATTAATTATTCTTTGGTATACCTAATGTTTTTCGACCTGGGCAGGACACGAACACATCTTTACCGACGGATCAGCTATAAATAATAAAGTAGGATGCGCATTTTATCACGCTAATCTAACATTCTCATCCAAATTCAGATTACCTCAGGAGACATCAGTGTATTCAGCTGAACTAGTAGCAATCGAGCAAGCTTTAAAGTATTGCTTGTCCCAAAATAATCAATTTAAATTTGTAATTTTTTCTGACTGTCGCAGCGCTCTGGAAAAGATAAAAAATGCATCTTGTATTCCTAGTTTAAACTATATAATTGTGAATATCTTAAAACTATTTCAAGAAATAAAATACCAGAATAAATCAGTTAATTTAGTTTGGGTCAAGGCGCATATAGGTATAAAACAAAATGAAATTGTAGATCGGCTCGCCAAAGAAGCGACCGGGGATGGACAAACGATCCCAGCATTTAAAATACCGGCTTCAGATATACATCCAATTATTAAAAATCAATTGGTACTAGATTGGCAAAATCATTTCCAGAACGCTTCCACGGGGGGTGATTATAAATTAATAAAACCAAATGTAAATACAAGACCATGGTTTTGTAAAGAACACAACAAAAATTTTATAAAAACAATTTGTAGAATTAGAAGTTCACACACCCTCTGTCCTGTATATTTACATAGACTAGGATTAAAAGATAGTAGTTTGTGCACTTGTGGAGAGATAGGAGACATCCAACATTGTATTTTGAATTGTCAAGATCAGGTTCAAGCCAATAACGATTTCTTTGAAAGTATCAGTAAACTTGTGACCCTTCCTGTAAATCTAAATTATTTGGTCAGTATTGAGAAGGTAGAAATTTATAAGATTCTTTATTCCCATATTAATAAAATTAATTTAAAACTCTAGACCCATTATTCAGATAGGGCGAAAAGGTCCAGCTGTAAAATAATAGTAATAGTAATATTGAAATAAAAAAAAAAAAAAAAAGAAAAAGAAAAAGAAAAAAAAAAAGGAGAAGAAAAAAGGAATTACTTTTTGAAAAAAAAAATAAAAAATAATAAAATAAAATAAAAGAAAAATAAATAACAAAAAAAAAAAAGGTTTTAGGAATAAGTCCAGTATGAATAAAAGAAGATCTGAATATGATTACAATATGTAGGGGTAATTTGTAAAAATAAGCTAAAGATAGAAAGAATAAATAAAATATAAGCTGGCCAGTTGGTTAAATCCAGAGCCAAATAAACGTATCACACACACACACACACCTAATGTTTTTTGTACTGTAATATGCCCCTCCTTTCTCTTTTGTTCTTTTTTCATCTACCATTATATTATGTTGTTTGCCACTATGATATAAGTTTTTCTTTATAGTTTAGAATGTTTTGAAAACTAATATATTATATAAGTTTTGGCCTTAACAGTATCTGGTGTTGTTCGCGCAATACCAGTTGTCTGCGTAATAACAGGCCCTTATTAACCTATAAATGTAGTATAATTAATTTTAAATTTATTTTTTGTTATTATAATACTTTGCACTTGGTATGCTTCAATTTATTTGGTTAATATAAATTGTTTATTATTATTATTATTATTATTAAAATGATTTTCATATTATGAAAGTAACATTACACAAAAAATGACAGTGACTGACGGAACAAAAAAAATCATAGATTGATTAAAAATGAGTAATGTAATAAGTTCATTACATCACTGAGTTATCACTAGTTATCCTCTAGAGGGCGTCAAAAAGTCTGGGGTATTGCAAATTTTTCAAAAACTATACCGGGTGTTGCATCGTCGAGCGGGACATAGGAAATCCCATGTAATTTTAAATGGGGTCAATTATTGGCTTCCCTAATTATTTTAGAGAAAAATTCTATTTAGGTTTATTAAAGAGCACTAAAACCCACATTCAAAAGAATAACTTTAGATATTTTTGATGAGCCCGTTTACGGGTTATCGCCGATTTCTTTTTAACTATTTCTCCTTTTTATGGCCCCGTATTTGCGGGCACCAGTCAAGGTAAAAGATGACTGTCAAATAAAGTTGTCATTTTGAGGAATATTTGAACATCTTCTTAAATCTTAAAGTTCTAACAATTTAATAGTACCTATCTATTAATTAGTAAAATATTGAAACATGTAAAATGTCATAATTAACCTTGTAATTGGATACTTTATTTTAGTTTTATTCAGATTAATTTGTACTCATAAATACACCTTTAATATTTTCGGTGTACGAGTTTTTATAACAATAAAGCACACATTTCAAAATGACAACTTTATTTGACAGTCATCTTTTACCTTGACTGGTGCCCGCAAATACGGGGCCATAAAAAGGAGAAATAGTTAAAAAGAAATCGGCGATAACCCGTAAACGGGCTCATTAAAAATATCTAAAGTTATTCTTTTGAATGTGGGTTTTAGTGCTCTTTAATAACCTAAATAGAATTTTTCTCTAAAATAATTAGGGAAGCCAATAATTGACCCCATTTAAAATTACATGGGATTTCCTATGTCCCGCTCGACGATGCAACACCCGGTATACCAAATACATTGTTTGAAAATTGGCATGTGTATATAAATGTAATTCCAACGGCACAACTTGGAAGGATACAACCATGAACTAACCTGTAACTAAGTGTAATACAGGGTTGGTGAGGAGAATCCCAACTCCAAAGTTTAAATCGAACGTCCTGTATATTTCTGAAGATTTAGATAGTCCATTAAAAGACAAAGTAAAAATGATGTAAGGATGTAATGGGTGTTTGTGCTAAAATTAATGAAATCGAATTTTAAAAAATTATACACAATAAAAATAAGAAATCCTTAAACAAATGAACAACACCTACTTTATGAGCTGTTCAAAATTTTTGCCATGGTAGTCTTTCACTAAATTCCCGTAAGGCATTTTTTCAGCTTATATACTATTTCAAAAAATTAATTGTTTTAATTTGGTTTTTACATAAATCAATTAGTTTGACAGATGAACCCAGCAGCAGCAGCCTATTATTAAATTGTTTTTTTATAAGGCACTATTTGAAATTTCAAAAATATTCAGATCATTTGAAATAAAAAGAGATTATATTTTTGCTGACCAACCCTATATAGTATAGTAACAGATAAGGTTTTATCATTCTAAAGTGTGCAGCTTTAAACTATATATCGACATACCAAATTCCAAAAAATATTTTAAGTAGGTAGTTGTAGAAATTATTTGTAATATATCAGACTTTTTTGACACCCTTGTATAGCAGAATATTTAAAAAATGCACCACTCATCAAGTCAACATATTATTATTACTACATACCACAGTTGAAATTAGCTATATATTATGTTATAAAGGAGCAGGTCACAGTAGTTGTCTTTGGTATAATTTAGTATAGTACAATAGTAAACTATATACTCCCTTAAAAGCAATTCATCTATCGACTACTTTATAAAGTTCTTGGGTGGGTAAATTACAGATCTCACATTTATTTTTAGAAATATATTGCTGATATCATACGTCTACCGTCATCTACGAATAATATATAGAATTTAAACTTTTAGCCGATTTTGTGTGCGATTTTGAGCAATTCAACTGCGCTCTTAATCCTTAAGTTCAGCACACAGATTTATGCTCTGAAAGCCCAAGGGCGTAGGATATGTCAAGCAAATTACAAAGAAAGAAAAAAAAAACACTTTACACTTAAGTGAGACTAACTGGTTTTAAAATTGACAATAATTAAATACATGAAGAAAAGTAAAAAAAAATAAGAACAGACAAATAAAATTAAGGCGAGAATTGTCTTTATCCCTAATACCAGTAAGCAGCAATATGCGTTAAGTGGTAGAGGAAGCAGCTTACTGCCACGCCGTACTATCGTCAATATATTCACTCATAGTGTAATAGGCCTTTCTAATAAGTACCGATTTTATTTTATTTTTGAATAATGTATTATTTAATTCTCTCATTTCCTGAGGAACTTTATTGTAAATTTTTATTAAATTGAATTATACGTTTCTTTGAACATAGCTAAAGTTACATTTTGTATTCTTTAAGTTTGTTTTATTTCTTGTGTTGTGTGGGTGTTCCCTGATATGTTCAGAGAAAAGATCTGGATTCCCCTTTACAAAAACCAAGCATTCATAAATATATGTTGACATCACGGTCATTATGCGATTCTCTATGAATTTAGTTTTACACGTTTCAATTATGTTCATGTTGAAAATATTCCTGATACACCGTTTTTGAAGGACAGATATTCTAGCAATCTCCGAGCTAAACCCCCCCCCCCCCCCCCCCCCCCCAGAAAATAATACCGTACCTCAACCGAGAGTGCACATATGCATGATAGACAATTTTTGCCGCATTAATGTCAATATTGATGCCAATGACTTTTAGAGCGTAGCAATAAGATGATGATATCTTGCCCACTAGAATTTCTATGTGCTGGTTCCAATCTAATCGGTGGTCTATCTCAACCCCTAAGAAACACGCCGATTTTACAGATGTAATGACATTAGCGCCACCGTAGAAAACATGTGACTCCTGCGCTCTGTGATACTGAAATTTAATAAGCTTTGTCTTGTCAACATTTAGCAGTAAGTTGTGTGATGTGAACCAGTTTTCAAGTACGGATAGGCTATCAAAAATTTTGTTTGATATATCTCCATCCCTCTCTTCTGTCAATACTATTGAAGTGTCGTCCGCAAATCGAACAGTGTTTCCCACGACCTCGGAGAGCTCGTTCGTATAAATTATGTGTAAGGGTGGGCCAAGTATGGAGCCCTGAGGAACTCCCCTCTTAACGACTTGCTGTTTTGATTTAAAGCTTTGACCATCCGCTGTCGTTCCAAACACGTATTGTTTCCGATTTGAGAGATAGGATCGAAATAATTGAGCCGAGATCCCGCGGACTCCATACTTCTCCATTTTCATAATAAGGAAGTCGTGATCAACACTGTCGAAAGCCATCGACAGTCTAAGCATACAGCCACAGTATCCTTCCCTTTATTTAGGGAGTTTAATAAAATTTTATCTAGAGCTTGATATACTGCTCTTATAGTTGATTTTTTCTTCTAAATCCATTTTGATAATTTGAAAGCAAATTTTTACTTTCCAAGAAGGCGATTACTCTTTCATAAATAATATTTTCAAAAATCTTGCTAAAGTTGTTTAATAGCGCGATTGGTATATAATTTTTAATTTGCGCTTTATTACCTTTTTTATGAACTGGAATAATCTTTGCTATTTTTAATCACTCCGGAAATATGCCGTTAGTTGAATGTTCTTCCGGGACGCCACTGGACTTAAAAATTTTAATCTATTTAGGGCTTAATTCGTCTCTTACTACCCTAAATACCACTTCCAAATTTTCAACAAAATCGGCTAAAGGATTATGAGGATATTTACGAAAAAATTATTTTTTTAAAAAGTTTGACATTCTGTATTTTAAAAACGAAGCATTACCGGAACTATGTTTATAAAAACTTTCCGGCTTAGAATCACTCAAAAAAATTACCCCTTGAAGTTTGGCTACGTACTTAAATAACACCCTGTATATAGCGGCATCCCTGAAATTTGACAAACTGACCCTCGTATAATAATGACGATAATATGTTAAGTTGTTTGCCACACTTGAGCCTATTGCACAGTTTTGCAAATATGTCCGCGTATTTCAACTGCTCTAGCTTAACTGGCGAATCAAATTTAGGGGCATTTGTGACAAGCAAAACTATATGACATTTTTTTGTTCATTCAGCATTGTCATATTTGAATTAAAATGTCTAAAATAATTTGGACGAGAAGAAAGCAAATTATTAAATATCGCAATTATTTCAAAAATGACAAGCCAGCAATAAGTTATCGAAACCCAATATATTTGGGATATGTATGTGCATGTTTGGGTTCTTGTGCCTTAGGTCAGCTCGAAATTCGTAATTTTTTTGGATTTCTTCAAAAGCTTACCTCATATGAAACACGTTAAAGCCAAAAAATCGTTGAATGAAGCATTATTTTCCAAAGAAAAAAAAATGTATATAAGTTAGTTTAGGTTAGGTACTAAATTATTTTTGGTAATTATTTAAAAAGCTGGGTACCTACAGCGAACTTTTCGCTAATTTTTTATTTAGAGCCTTAATCGAGGTCGCTGATCATGAATCCGAAGTTTTTTTCTCCGGAATTCGGTAGTTTTAAAATTTTTTCACTTACAGGTACGATATTTGGCATGTGTCCTTAAAATTATGCCATTTCCCCTAAATTATCACTCGTGGAAGTTTAATAAACACACAAAAAAACCTGAAAAAATTACGAAAAACGTAAAAACATTCAAGAAAACATAAATATTAATTTAAAGAAATAGTCCATTCTGAAAGTGGAGTTGAAATATAGGGAAAGGAAAGAAAGACTTTTTGACATTCTTTCCTTTCCCTATAAATATTAATATTTAGATTGTCCGACGATAACAGCTGACGAACAAGTAGACGACCGTTCATGGCTGATTTTTGCGCTGTTGCCATGTTTACCTGTAGCGATTTTCCCTTTCCAAGTTTTAAAAGATAATTAATAATTAAATTAATAACCAAGAAAATTAGCCACGTGTGGCAAACTCATTGGGACAAGATTAAAATACTCAAGACTAGTGACGGAAATTAGTTAGAAATTAGGCTATACTGTTTACATTCTCACTGGGTCATGGACGCCTTCCAAAACATATTTATAGCGAACAAAAACACTTTTCATTATCAGAAGTCCATAATTATTTATATGTTTTACTCATATTATAAAAAGACCATAAAATAAATAAGATAATTTTTTCTGCCATCTCTCAAAATTATGTCACTTAATAAGTTTGTTGCACCAAAATTTAAGCTGTCTCAATTTTGTTAATCAAAAGTAAGACTTCTTTCACACGGTCCAGGGATCCGAATATCTACTACCGTTAAAAAGACCGTGTGAAAAAAGTCTAAGAGTGGGGATAACTTTAACCGGCCCTTTATAATGATGGAAAACCCTTAAAAATACTGCAATGCTTAAAACTTTAACTGCGACTATTAAAATCCTCTGTAACATCGTCTGGTTCAACTATTTCGAAATCGCTGTCGCTTTCGCTAATTGTTTTTTTAACTGGTGTGTTCTTGTTTAGGACAGACTGAAACATGTTACTTACTAAGTTACCGCTGACAGATGTAATTACGCTACTTATCATATTCCTAATTCCGACATTCTCTCCAGCGCCATCTTTAACGTCCTTGGGGAATTGTAGGTTCTTGGAATACGGAGCATCTTCGGAAGAGCTTGTATCGAAATGGTCCGAATCAAAACGAATTTCTCGATGGTCCGAGTCTGAATCGCTGGATAATTCTCCTGGGGTAAAACTGACGCCTCGCGAACCAGCACGAGGAAGTAAGTCTTCTTCCTCTATGTCGCAGGAAGCTTCAGCAACCTCTAAGTAGGATGGCATTGTACTAATACCACTAATCAAGCTGTTAGTGACTGAATCTGAAATTAATCAACTTATTATAATTGGTACCACAAAATGGTGACTCGCACTTATTACTGTAAGTACTAGGTACAGTCCAAACGGTCGTTCTTTGCCGGTGCGTCATGGATACACACACGATCCAGAGACAACGTTAGTTACAACACCCCATCTTCATTTACTATAAAAGTGAATAAAAATATAATAGAGCGTCTCCGGGCTTGCGCAATAAGTCTCGAATTCAAAGTAACGTGATAGACAGAGATAAAAGATATCACTAGCCACGAAAATTTTGACGTTTATGAACTTAGACTTTATTTTGACTTTTTAAACCTTGTAATTTTAATTAGATTCATATGGTTTTCGTCACGTGGAACTAATGACTCACCGGCAAAGACCACCGTACAGACTGTATACAGAGTCCTGCAACTTTGCTCCCTTGGTCTCTAAATTCTATACTACAGTAAAATCTCTCGATAGCAACCACCCTCGGGGAATCAAATGTTGGTCTGTTAATAGAGAAAAATTAGAACAACTGGTCTGCATTTTACAGTGTTTGTTTATTAATAAGTATCTACATATAGGTAAATAATTTTAAATATTTTTGTTTAAATTTATCAGAGTACGCACGTGCATACTTATCGCTATACCCAGTGTTACATCCGAGGACGTTATTTCGGCCTGCAAAACGCTAAAAAATAAAGCTACGTCTGGCCCCGATGGCATCCCCAGCTTTCTGGTAAAAGACTGTTTCTTTGTCATGAGCGCTCCTCTTTGTCATATCTTTAACCTGAACTAACCTGTTGAAAAATGGCGTATTTCCAGAAATATGGAAGGTTGCCAAAGTTCGTCCCATCTTTAAAAAAGACGATCCATCTCATATTGAAAACTATCGAGGTATCTCAATCCTATATGTAACTTCTCCAAGGTATTTGAGATCATCTTGCAAAAGTCCCTGTTTTTCAAAATTCGAAACAGACTCTCTATATATCAACACGGTTTTTTTTCCGAAAGATCGGGAATAACTAATCTTTGTTCGTTCTCCGTTTACGTCTGTGACGCCATTAACAAGAGGAGCCAAGTCAATGCCATTTACACGGACTTTAGTAAAGCCTTTGACCAAATTGACCACCACATTCTACTCCATAAGGCGTCTGGCCTGTATCCCTTCGCGACTGCCTCGATGTTCTTAACCAGTGGTGCCTGGATAACAAACTGAATCTCAACATCTCTAAATGTAACGTCGTTTCTTACTCTCGGACAAAAACTCCATTTCAATTCAATTACTCTATAAACGGATCAACACTGAACAAACTCACCACCATAAGGGATCTCGGAGTCGTTTTAGATGAGAGGTTCTCCTTTATTCCACATATTGATCAAATGGTTTCTAGCGCCTCTAGAACCTTGGGCTTTGTCTTGCGAAACTGCAAGCATTTTTCTGATGTATCTACATTTAAACTGTTGTATTACTCCTATGTGAGGTCAAAGTTTAATTATTGCTCAATCATATGGTCCCCCATTTACAATTGCCATAGTCAATCTGTGGAGTCCGTCCAAAGGCGATTCCTAAAGTATCTTATGTTTAGAGAGGATGGTATCTACCCGCAACTGGGTTTCGAGCATGGCCACATCCTCGCTAGGTTTGGTTAGTTGCCCTTAACAGTACGTCGCGACTCACAGTCACTATCGATACTCCATAAACTTCTTAACTCTTAAATCGATTGCCCATTTCTACTGGAGCAACCATCGCTTCAAGTTCCCCGCACAGGTGCCCGACATCGGCCTACATTTTTCCTTGCATTCGCGAGATCCAATATTTTGCCTCAAGGTCCCATTCACAAAATGTGCCACAACTTCAATAGTATCTCAGCCTTCTCCGACATATTTCATGACAGCCTCCCAACCATATTAAAACACTTACGCAATATGTCTGGCTATCCTCATTAGTAGTCATTGGTTCCTGTTAACTTAGCTTTAGTTTCTTACTTTTTGTTATTACATTTTAAGTATAGCAAGGGCATTACTTTTGTAAGATTTTTGTTTATAATTCGATTCATTTGTTTGAGTTTCCTGTAAGTGGGCTCCGACCTGTCGAAAATAAATGGCTATTTATTTATTTATTTATTTATAAACATATTAAGTATATAATGTACTGTATGTTTGCTTTAAAATTCTTATTTTTTGAAATGGTCAGAAATTAATGATTGCTTCATATTTTTTATTTTATTTTTATAAAATTCAGATTCACGTTTTAATAGCAATTAAGAAATATTTGTAGACTTGTCAAGATTGTTAACATTATTAAAAAAGGCAGATAGGCTTGATATTTTCGACACTGGAGCAAGTTCAGGTTCAGGTTCCTCTTCCTCTGTCTGAGTTGTGAGTAGTTTTATCCGTTTCTTAGATCTCTTCAATACACTCGATGGATAGTCAATTCTGCACTTTCTGTTGGCAAATCGTTATCAATAGAGACAAATTGTCACTGCGGACAAATTGCGCCAGGCCACCGAAACCCATATAACGGCGTTGGTTACAGTAATATTATTTTCGATTTCTTGAAAAGGACAATCACTGGTCTATACATGTTTAAAGCCTCTTAATAAGGTAGCTTTTGTAGAGCATTTTAAAATTCTGAATAATGCCTTGATCCAAAGGTTGGCAATGTGAGGTAGTACTGAGTAGAAGAAAAATAAGTTTGACATCATCCAGTGTAATTTTGGGATGAGACGCTACATTATCCAGAAACAATACCAGACTTCTATTCTGCTTCTTCATCTTGGTATCAAATTTGTGAAGCCATGTTGTCATGATGTCTGCTGCTATCCACGCTTTTTTGCTCGAGACCTATTGGAGAGGTAACTTATCGTTATGTGCGCCCTTGAAACATCGAGGATTTTTGCTTTTGCCTATTATAAGTGGTTCTTCCTTCTCACCTTCCATATTTGTATAGAACAGAATTGTAAGTCGTTGTTTTGCTGTTTCTTTTTTCCAGTACACTTGTCATCTTTCAATGCATATGTTTTTGTTGAGAATGCACGATAGTAGAAACTTGTCTCATCTGCATTAAATACGTCCCTTGGGGCATATTCCTTTAAAATGGTCAATAGCCTTTGTTTCCAAGCAGTTACGTCTTCGATATTGATATCGGCTGATTCGCCACATATCTTCTTGGAGGCAATATCGTGCGGACGACGGAATTCTTCTAACCATCCATTTGATGACGTTGAACTTGAAGTTATCTAGTCCTAGACATTGAGCAGATTCGAGGGCTTTTGCTTGAATTATGGGCCCGGTAATTGGTAAGTGCTTGTTCCCCGCCTTACAAAACCAGTTAAAAACAACTTGGTTCACTGCCAGTCCTTCGGTTTTGGAAAATTTTCTTTTTTGTTCACCGTTGCCACCTTCTTGAAACAAATGTCTAACTTCTGCTTTATTTTGAAGCGACATAGTCACTTGGGTCTTACCCACTTTAAATTTTTCAGCATACTTCCTGGTACTTAAACCAGTTTTTTCAATTTTTTCGCTTAAAGAAAGACATTTCCTTTTTCCCGCCATCTTCAAATATTCAGGTCAGTCCCAAAACACACAAAAACTGTTCAAAACAAAACTAATGTTAACAACCGATTTATCAACCGTTAAAGTAAATTGAATGGATCCGCCTGCAATAAAGTAATTAGTGTATGTACACTATTGTACACGGTGATCATTTATAATGTCCCCCCTCTTAACTTTTTTGTTTTTTGCATTAGATAAAAATGTTAAATATAAAAGTTGTACAGAATAATGTAAGCTATTTGCAGAATAATATATGAATATACAGGGTATTGCAGAAATGAGTTACAGGTTAAAATATTTTTTCTTTAAATGGTACACCCTATATATTGTTAGCTTTTTAGAATCTCCAAAAACTTCTTAATATTTTTCGTATAACATATCTAACATCCTATACCCAAATATAAAAGTTTTCGAAATAATCGCATTTTAACTAAGCGGCTACATTCAAAAATAAATATTCTAGATTTCAATAAAGTTCTTAGGTGGCTGTGAATTATGCGGTCACGGAGCAACAAAAACTATTTTTATTAGTGACAGTTGCCGACATATTAAGTAAATATTACATTTTTTTGATAAATATGCCTTATTTAGAAAGGGGAAAACAAGTAATTTTGCAAACATTTATTAAAGCAAACAATAGCGTTAAATTGGCTCAACGATTTCGGAATTTTATGCCGTAATTCACCGTTTTGTCGCTATTTTGCAACATCTAAAACTCGCGGTATAGAATTAAATTTAACATGCTTGAAAAACTAAAAACTTTTTTCATGGTAGTTAATTTCTAGTTAATGAGTAGTCGAAAGAAAAAAATATATAAAAAAAAAATGAATATACCTATACCAAACCAAGCGCGGATCTAGGAAGGGGTGGACATGACACCCCCCCCCCCCCCCTCCACAAAAGTGATAATACTACATTTCATTATCACGAATAAAGGAAAATATGTGACTTACATTTTCTCAAACCTACCTTTTTACATAGAAGTAAAAAAAATTGACGCAAAATTAAATAATGTATCATACAACTTGTCTAATGCAAATATTAGAAAAAAAAACGAAATTTTGGCGTGCGGCACATTTAAAGTTTAATTACCTGCAGTACGATCCGTTAACGAGCTTTCCAAGTCTGCATCCCGTTTACAGAAGTTTTTTCCTTCAATAAAAGGAATTAACTCCTCTTCTGCTAAAACACCTACAAAATTGTGCTTATTAATGCTGCTCAAAGAAATAAGCGTGGTTAGACTAGTTTAGCTTTGTGGTAGGGTCTAGGAAAAATCCTTAATATTTTTTTATGAAATACAAGGTAATAATAAACGCCGCTGACGTCGACATTGATTATTTTTGGATAAATACACCCATTTAATCAAAAATAAAGTTTACTAAAGTCAAATATTTCCCTCATGTATAAAAAAAAACCATAAGTATGCAATTTTCACTGAATTACAGTGGAACTTCCACTGTTATGACGTATATGACGTATTTTCATTTTAATATTTAAACCACATATTATGTTATGCATATTATACAGGGTGCTGATAAAGTCTGGAATAATCGATTTTTCTTGAAAACGCGAAAGTTTTTCAAAAAACGCTCGGACCCGTCGATTTTATTTAATTCTTTAAAATTTTTTGACGTTCTTCAATATTATACCGGATGCGCCAAAAACGCTAGGCAAGTGTCAACTTCACTTTTTTAAATAGAATACCCCTTTTTTTCTCCAATATTCAGATTCCCTAAACTCTAGACAAGTTTCATATAACATATTGTATGGCTAAAGTCAACAGGAATTGAAATACAGGGCCCCCAATAAAAATCAAGGTATAATTTTAAAGCTTGTTTTCCATGACAAATACTTAGGCTAGGAAAAAAATTTTAACGGAAAATTGGTAATACAGTGAACAATCTAAAATATTATTTGAGTAAGTGTTGAAAATGGTGTCCATTTACGGCTCTACAATGTCTCAATCTCTCAACAAATTCTAACTGTACATTATGTACAATTTCTGGGGTAATTTGTCTTATGGTTGTTGTTATACGGGTTTTCAATATCTTCTGGTTTATTTTTGTAAACCCTTTCCTTAATATAGCCCCACAGAAAGAAGTCCAATGGCGTTAAGTCGGGGGACCTCGCAGGCTACTCTACTTGACCCCGTCGACCTATCCAATGATGATGAAATAACTCATTCAGGTATCTACGGACTTCGACCGAATAGTGGGCTGGTGCACCATCCTGCTGAAACCAGATAGTTGTATCATGTGATTATGTGATTCAGGAATGTTCCGATCGGGAAATAGGGCAATCAACGCTGGAGCGAGGTCTTCTTCAAGAAACTGCAAATATCTTTGGAAAGTCAAATTTTCCTCAAAAAAATAGGGTCCTATAACAGTATCCCGAATTATTCCTGCCCATACATTAATTTTTCTCGGCCGCTGGATATGAATTTCTCGGAACCAATGGGGATTTTCGCTGGACCAGTATCGGCAATCTTGACGATTTACCATGCCATCCAAGAAAAAAGTCGCCTCATCGGAAAAAATTATGTTACTCGGAAATAATGCATCGTTAATCAAGTAATTATCCATGAGAATTTCACAGAACTCATTCCTTCTGTCGGGGTCGCCTTCCAAAAGTTTCTGTACTCCTTGACATTTATATGCGTGCCATTTTTCCTTTTTCAGGAACTTTGCCACCGTTGAATCGTGGATATTTTCAAAATTTTGAGAAATGCTTCTTGTGCTCGAATGTGGTCTCTCTTCCAACGAAACTAGAATATCAAGTTTGACATCGTCGGAAATTGTAGGTCGCCCACTTCTAGGTTTATCCCTAACGTGACTAACTTCATTATACTTCTTAACAATTCTGGAAACAGTTGCCTGATTTATGTGTTCTCTATTTGGATATTTATCATTAAAATACTCATAAACTTCTATTTGTGTTCTCTTTGGATCTCCACATCCTACTATTATTAATATTTCGATTCTCTCAGCTTCCGTTAGAAACATTTTTATGGGTAAAAGTGACAACTTTGGAGTAAATATTAAATGTTTTGACATTTACGTCACTAAGTTATTATGTAGAAACCGGTAAAAAGGTAAATACCTAGACCCTAAAATTATACCTTGATTTTTATTGGGGGTCCTGTATTTCAATTCCTGTTGACTTTAGCCATACAACATGTTATATGAAACTTGTCTAGAGTTTCGAGGGGAATCTGAATATTGGAGAAAAAAAGGGGTGTTCTATTTGAAAGGTGAAGTTGACACTTGCCTAGCGTTTTTGGCGCATCCGGTATAATATTGAAGAACGTCAAAAAATTTCAAAGAATAAAATAAAATCGACGGGTCCGAGCGTTTTTCGAAAAACTTTTGCGTTTTCAAGAAAAATCGATTATTCCAGAGTTTATCAGCACCCTGTATAAAAACACCCATAGCAACCATTTTTTTCCAAGAAGACGTTCGTATTTTTTCGCGGATTTTCTTGAGTGGTAGGTGGCATTATCCATGAATATAACAGACCCAGGAGAAGTAAGATCTAGCGTAGTAAGTAGATTCGCGTTCGGAAGCATTCATGTATAGGGAGACAATTAATGCTGATTTGGCAATTATATCTGAGATATCGGGTTTTTATAGACTGGTACTGAACAGTTCGAAGTCTAAATCACCTTTATTAGATAACTTTGAGATCAAAATTGAAGGTTCTGCCTTGGTATCTACAGTCTGTGAAAAAAATTTAGGAATATTCTTGGATACTCAACTTAGATTTGAGACCCACACACACTGGCCGGCTCTTACCCAGAGGGATAAAAATAGTTTACGAAAACTTGAAAATTCTTGCCTAAGATTTTGTTTCAGTGCTAGAAAATTTGATCATGTGACTCCTCTATATCAGGCTTCTGGATGGTTGAAACTGGATGAGAGATTTTTTCTTCATTTATCTACACTTGTCCATAAAATTATAAACAGCAGAGCCCCTGCATATCTTTGTGATAAACTGATCATTGGTGCTAGTATACACGGACGAGCAACGCGCGGTCAAAGATTTATTATCCCTCAGCATAGAACAGCTAAATTCCAGGGTTCTTTCAGTTACAACGCTGTTAAGGTATATATAATGCTTTTTTTTTTTTTTTTTATTTTACTTTTTTACGGTTCGTCGGCGTATCTGAGGCCATCTAGAACCGGTCATCGACCGTACGGTTTTTAATCGTGCGGTCTACCGACTGGGGAGTGTGAAACGGCACCTTCATCCTACGAGATATCCGATCTCATCCGGCCTGTCCGGCGTGAATAGGATGGTTTTGATGTCGATTCATTTTACACTCTTCCCTAAGACAACAGCACGCGGTGTTTCCCAAGCGGTCACCCATCCAAGTACTAGCCGCGCTCGACACCGCTTAACTTCGGTGATCTGACGGGAACCGGTGATATATAATGCTCTACCTGTCGGTGTGACGTCCCTCGCCGTAACAAGCTTTAAGAAGGCTGTAAAAAGCTTTATTTTAAATAAAAGAATTTAAGTTTTGTATACATATTCAATAAGATTGAACGTAGAATATATTTTTTTTTCTTCTTAAGTTCACCATCACTATCCATCACATGTTTCATATTAATTTTATAATTAAAATATTATTTTTGTATCTGAAATTATATAACTTTATAGATAAGATAACTATAGGTATTTATTTAGGTGGGACGGTTAGATGGAGTAGCAGTTGCTAGATCTCGCCGTCATATTCATTAATTTTGTATAAAAATGTATTTTCTTTTTTTTTTGCTGAAATAAAAGACATTTATTATTATTATTATTATTATTTGCTGGAAGTATTCTTCAAAGACCTCAGCGTTCATGTCTTCATGATAGTCTCCAGTCCGTTTTGATTTAAATGCTAGTAAGCCGCCATCGACAAGTCCATTTTTGCTACCAATGTAAGTAATTATTAATCTTTTACCTTTTGCCGAGGGTGCTTTTATTCCAGTGGACCATCCTTCCATGAAAGCTTGCCTCGCGTTTTTTACGTGTTTATCCTGCCATATTTTACCAACGGTATATTCTTCATTTAACGAAGTTTCGTCCATATAATAGCTATTCCTGTTTTTCCTTCCAAACTGTCTAACTGCCCTCAAATATCGTCGTCGCCAGCAGATGATTTCGTCTTTCTCTATTAAAAGTGATTTTTTGTTTTGAATTTTTTCATAACAAAAATTAATTTCCTTTAAAGTTGTTCATAGTTTCTTCTTACCCGTGGGTGGAATGAAATCATCCTTATTCATTTCAGACATTATTTTGAACAAGGTAGGTATTTCTTTTTTTAAGTAAAACGAGTGTATGATTCTTCTGATGACAGTCTTTTCATCCTCATTTATTACAGTTTCTTTCTTCCTGTACTTCTCTTTGGTGACCTGATGGGGCCGCGTTTATCCTCGTGCACAAGTCGGTATATTGTTGACTGTCCGACTCCAGTCATATTCGAACACATTTCAACTATTCTTGCAACTCCGAATGTTATATGAAATAACAATTATTGGACTACGCCTATGGAATACGGCGAAGATCACTGGGTTTTATAGTTCAATAATGATTTATTACTCTCCCGCATTAAGAGACAGACTATACATTTATTTGTTTATTTTCATCGTTGTTTAAAAAAATAGCCGTCCTTCTTCGGAATTGGGCTATTTATTGACCCGACTCCGAAGAAGAAGGGCAATTTTTTTAAACGATGCACATAAGCGCATGCAATTTCCAAGCAACACCAAATTTTTCAGAATTTTCGGAAATTTTTTATGCACTCGTGGTATTGTATCCGATAATTGCTCGCAACTATTGATAAGTGCCCGGCAAGTACTGATAAGTACAGGGTGTTCAGTTTTCGTATGTTTTACGGGTTATCTGCGTTATTAGTAAAGATAGAAGGTTGCGGTTTTCGCGGCACTGTGTTACTTTTTTGAGAGACAAATGATGCCACAAACAGAATTTTCATAGCCCCCTTAGTTTTTTAGAAATTTTTGAAAATTTTGCATTTTGGGACACTCGGTTACGCTGCAACTTATCAAAAAGGTAAAAAATGAGCTTATTCGTTTTCTTCACGTAAAATCCAGTGGCTTAGTCAGATTTTTTCCATGTTTAATTGTTTTCGAGAAAAAGAGCAAACTTGCATTTTTTTAAATGGGACACCCTATATATTTTTAGCTATTATGACTCAGTTTATCACAAGCTTTTCAAAAATATATAATACTTTGCTTTCAATGTGAAGCTCAAAATTTACATTTTTCAACAAGTTAATTTTTTTTTTTAGGGGGCCATGACGGGTATTTAGGAAAACAAAAGATGACAGGCTTGTTATCTGAAAAAATCTTTATTTAGTGTCAGAATAGGTTATCCATTTTCTGTTCTTTATTTCTATTCAGTTTCGATAAATAGCATTTTTTTCTTAATTATGCCTGCGAATGCAAAATTCGAGAATTATGAAAAGTACGATATGTTCGTTTGTTATATTCAGTGTAACGAAAATTCGGATGAAGCATTAGAAGTTTATTTTAACAGGTATGGGCATCTTTTTATATTTTTCATCATATTTTAAAATTTATAAAAACGTAATATTCGTAGATTCCCAGAAAGAAGATAGCCGGATAAAAGAATATTTTTTAAAATAAAATCAAACTTAATTGAAGTCGGTTCATTTTCCAAACCCCGACCTAGTATTTACAATAAGGAAAACCAGGACATTGATGAAGTAAACGTTTTGGCTTCAATTGAAACAAATCAAAGTAGTTCTTGTAGAAGAGTGGAAGGTTCTGTCGGTGTTACAAAATCAATGGTTCAAACTATTTTAAAAAATCACAAGTTTAAGCCATACAAATTTCATGTCGTACAAAACTTACATCTCGGTGACGCAGAGCGCCGCGTAGAGTTTCGTAATTGGTATTTACAAAATGTAAATAGAGAAAATCAATTTGAAAGAACGATTATATGGTCTGATGAGAGTAATTTTACCAGTGCCGGTATATTTAATCGGCAAAATACTAGGTTTTGGTGCCAGGAAAATCAACATGTTATATTTCCACGGAAACGGCAAGGCAGATTTGGGTTTAGCGTTTCATGCTTCATACTGGGAAGTAAAATTTTATACAATTTATTTGAAGGCGGTCTTACTGCAAATAAATATTTAGAAATTTTGGAAAACATTGTGCCCGAAATAGTAGAGAATGTGCCTAGCTCATCTTAATAGCTTATATTTGCAACAGGACGGAGCTCCCGCTCACAATGCTCAAATTGTAAGAGCATATCCTAACAATAATTTTCCTGGCCGCTGGATTGGAACACATGGACCTGTAAGATGGCCACCCAGGTCACCCGATTTAACGGTTTTGGATTTTTTTTTGTGGGGCTACCTAAAAAATAAAATTTATACCGTCCAGTACCAAACGATGGCAGATTTAAGAGAAGCCACTGAAAGAGCCTTTAGGGAGTTACAGGCACGGCCTTTTATTATTTTAAATGCACTGAGGCGAATCAGAACAATGTGTGAAACATGTCTTAGGCATAATGGAGAAGAGTTTGAGCAATATTTATGAGACAGTTTCCTAAATCATCAAATAATTGTAGCTTTTAATTTTTGAACCTATAACACAACTGAGTTAATGGTTATTTATATTTATAAAAGTTATCTTTATAGGTATATATTTTTAAAATTAGTGTTTTATATTTGTGAGAAGCTTGTGACAATTGCTTAATCTTAAAATTTATACGGCGGCGTGCGTTTAAAAAAATGTAAATTTGTTGAAAAATGTAAATTTTGAGCTTCACATTGAAAACAGCTATAAAGTATTATATATTTTTGAAAAGCTTGTGATAAACTGAATCATAATAGCTAAAAATATATAGGGTGTCCCATTTAAAAAAATGCAAGTTTGCTCTTTTTCTCGAAAACAATTAAACTTAGAAAAAATCTGACCAAGCCACTGGATTCTACGTGGAAAAAATAAAAAGTTTATTGTTTACCTTTTTGATAAGTTGCAGCGTAGCCGAGATACGGGGGCGGGTGCCCCAAAATGCAAAATTTTTAAAAACACCCCGTATCTGAAAAACTAAGAGGGCTATGAAAATTCTGTTTGTGGCATCGTTTGTTTCTCAAAAAAGTAACACAGTGCCGCGAATACCGCAACCTTCTATCTTTACTAATAACGCAGATAACCCGTAAAACATACGAAAACTGAACACCCTGTACACAACAAGTCTTAATTTTTGAAAAATATATTGTTTGGTTTAAATTTTTGTGTTTTTACTTTTATTCAGGAAATATTCCACTTTTACCCCCGATAATCCAAAGTTGTCTACCTTTGTTGACAGGTAATTTTGAATTTGTTTAAATAAAAATTCGTATTTATGTTTTGGTTTAATTTAGAATAAGTTCGTTAAACAAAAAATGTTTTTAAAACATTTGACAAAAAGGATACCTTATTAAGAACCCTTTATAAGCGTGTAAAGCACATTTCTGGAATGTAAACCGCTTACATTAAATATAAACTTATACGGTGTTCCCCTACTTACATTTATGTGTATTTAAAGTAGTGAAAAGGCTCTGCATTCTCGTAGTTACGCCTTCCGGAAGCATTTTGAAACACACTGGCACGAAAAATGTTATGAAAAATAGAAGATAGCTCAGAATATGTCCTGATATGCTCGATGAAACCATTCGAAGCGTCAGAAAGAAGAGAACCATGGAAGAAGAAAACTAAAATAGAAAACACTAAATACAGATATTTGAGCTTGTAGCACACACCTCATAAAAGGTATCTAATGCCGATTTCTCATAAGACGTACTATAAGGACTTTTAAAACGGTACAGGAAAGCATAGGTATAGTGTTGGGGAGTTTTGTATCAGCCACTAAGCCCTAAGGAATGTATCGATGCCCTATTTCTCTTAACGTATAGTTTGCCACGATAGTGCCGTCATTACGTTTTTCTTGTAATATTCATAGGGAATAGCCAGCAAAAAAAATAGTGTGTCATAATTCAATTTTCAAGTAAAGTCATACATTTGCCATGAGGCTATAAGTAATTTACCTTGCAATAAAACACCGACAATAGTTCTATTAAACAAACTTGAAAATTGAACCTATGGAATATTATTTGATAAATGATGCCAATTCATCAAGTCAGCAGGAATAGAGTTAAAGTGTATTCATAAATATAAGAAACTGACCTAATGACTCTTACTTATTTCTACCTAAATAGGGGTATTGACACAATGCCGATTGAGCTAGGACCATCTTAGAAAATACATAGTATTGAAATATTTAATTTAGCAGCAAATAAATATGAACCTGATGTTTATTTAAGTTTATTAAATTCAAAATATAAAAACAGAATTATGGTCTTATACTTACACTTACAATGCTAAATTATTATTTTAATTAATAAATTACCCAACTAAATCCACTTCACTATCGCTATCATCATCTAAAGTAATAAGAAACCTTTCTGTTGCATTCCTAATACAAATGTAACTTTCTTCTACTTTCTTTACATGTTGTACGCAGTTTTTCCAGTTCACCTCAGAAATTTTTTTAGTTTCATTATGAATTAGAGTTAATACACTGGAATTGTATCTGATTTTTGCCAATGACCTGAGTCAATACATTAATACAGGAGGTGTTAAGGTCGTCTGTTACGCAGATGATACTAACATCCTTATAACTGCAAATAATCAGTCTACTTTGAAAGCAGAATGTGAAAATGTTTATAGTAAAATACTTTTATGGACTAAAAAAAACTTTTTGAAACTAAATAGAGATAAAACAGTATTATTATACTTTACGCTGTCTAGGCACATTTCGGGGGGCGATTTTAGACTGTTTGAGGGTACTTTAGATGAACTGGATTGTGAGAAAAATACTAAGATGCTGGGCGTGGGACTTAATCATAAGTTGCAGTGGGGATTTCATGTTGGTAATTTGTGTTCCAAATTGCGTAGCACTTGTTATGGGCTTAATTTTTTATCTCAGCAATGTGGCTTTGCCACCCTCATGTCGCTTTATTATGCTAACTTTCACAGCCATCTTAAATATGGTATATTATGTTGGGGTAACTGCAGCCATGTGAATAGAGTCTTTCTTCTTCAAAAGTTTGCCCTTCGAATTGTATGCAAACTTCAACGCCGGGAAACATGTAGGGGAGCTTTCAGGCTGAATGGAGTTTTGACAGTTTTAGATATATATATACTTGAGGTTTGTACATATGTGTATAGAAATAAGCACCTCTTTGAGTGCTGCCACTTTAATCATAATTATAATATTAGAGGTCACTCTAGATTGTTGCCACCGCCTCATCGAACAGCAGCCTACCAAAAAAGTTTTTATTTTAATTGTTTTAGGTTTTATAATGCTCTAGATAATAATATAAAAGTAGCACCTAATATTAATGTTTTTAAGAATAGACTAAAGAAAAATCTACTACAAGAGAACTGCTATAGTCCTAATGAATTTTTCTTGTAATTTGTTTTATTTCTTTGTATTTTCTGTAATTTTGTAACGATCTTTTTTTGACGTTTTTTCCAATTATTGTGACTCTGTGTATTACTTTTAAATTGGAGAAATAAACGATATTATTATTATTAATTAAGTGTGGGTGAAATATTATTGCGACGAATTCCAGCTTTAAGTTGGTGCCATATTTGTTCAATAGAGTTAAATATACAGTGGTAAGGCGGTAGCCGCAATACTATGTGCCCCATGCTTTTCGCAAGTTCATCGCAGTAATATTCTTTTTGAATAGACATACTTCTAAGCACTTCTAATAAGTCTTTCTTTCGATAGTTTTCATGAAAATATATATCATTATCAAACATATATTCTTGAATTTTGGCTTTAGTGTCTTTTGAAGAAGGAACTTTGTTTAATTGTCTACTATGATAACTAGCGTTATCCAAAACAATGACACTATTTGTTGGAATGTTCTGCAATAATTTAGTTTCAAACCAATTTTCAAATAAATCCGCTGTTGTGTCTTCATGATAGTCAACACATGATTCACTAATATTTTTGCCGAGAGAGATAGATCATTCGGCACCCACCCATCTTCAGACCCAGCATGTAAGATTGTTATTCTATTTCCACGGTTTGACGGGGCACGTGTCACACATTTGCCGCTAGAATCGACCCAACCACTTGAAGGGGTGTCGTGGGTGTCAAACCACGTTTCATCTAAATAAATGATCGGCCTACCTTCATTTCTGTATTCATTTACTTTTGTCAGATATTCCCACCGCCTTTCTTGAAGACGCTTGGACTCCCTCAAAATCTGCTTTTTATTAATCCTTTTGATTTTAAAGCCCATGTGTTGAAGGAGTTTCCACAATGTCGTTCTTGAGCATTTAATTTCTGTTTCATCTGTTGTCAGCCTTTTCATTAAATTGTCCAACGTTGGTACACTTTGCTCTTCATACATTTCAAAAATTTTCGTCGTATAAGTTCCTCGTCCCCTTGGTCCAACGTTCTTGATTTTCCAATATCGCTTCTTTTTCTGCGTTTCAAAATTGGCCCTTGTGTAATTTTCCAAACTGTGGAAAAGAATTTTTTTGTAAGTAAAGCCGTTTCCTTTACCACTTCTTTAGGGCACAAATTTCCGCGCGACATTAATGTCAAAAACACATTCTTTATAATCTGTTTGGCATCTGTTGATAAATGCACTCTGTTACTTACTTCAGTTTCATTGCTTTCACAAATCTCACTAGAACACCAAGGACGAAACATCTTCAAAAAACAAACTAAACTTAACAGTGTACGTTGACAGACTAAAATAAAAAAGGACCCTGGTTTATCCGCATTTTTATTTACCGGTTAGGTACTTAAAATTTATTACGCCCATATCATTTCACAGAACTGGTTTATTGTTGTTTATTATATTTTGAATACCCTAATAATAGCAGTCATTTAGGTCGGTTTCTTATATTTGTGAACACACTTTACGTAACTTGCTTAGATCGAAACTGTCCGAATAAAGGGAAAGAAACTGCTGACTTGATTACTAGGCAAATCGACGGCAGAAAAATCAATCTATAGACACTAGTGCTAGAACGATCGAAAAAGTAAGTTCGGAAATCGGGATGACGGGAGTGTGGTACAAAAGATATTAAGTTCATGTATTTTTCCAGTAAAGTGTGTGTAATTTTTATAAGAAGTTCTACGCGATGCTTGTACCAAATCCTTATGTTCTAAGTCATCAGCGCCATCACTAAATTGATCTTATTTTCGAAGAAATAAATGTTGTCTGAAAATATTAATAATAATAAGTTCATTTCAAATAGTTATAATATAATAAATATGTTATTCTTCCATAAAATTATTCATAAATTCTTATTTATTTAATAGTATTTAAAATTATAAATATTTAAGAAAACTTTTATAAAAAGTTGCAAGTATTCACTAAACGCTACTTTCTTGATGATAGATTATTAAAATTCTGAAAAAAATTAATTATACAATTGATACACAATAATATTAAATAGCATTAATTAGTTAAAGCAATCCAAGAAATATTTTTAAAGTGTTTGTTTCCAATAAAAATGTTTTTATTTCAATTTTATATTTTTTTAATGAAATAATTTTTTTAATATTCGTTGGTAAATAATTATTTAAACAAAATCATAAATATTTAAAAGTTTCTTGTCCTACGGACTTATTTATTTTAGGTTTTATGGATATTTCATTTTTATCACGTGTATTATGGTTATGGTCTTTAAATTGTATAAGGTTTTTATTTTAAAAAATATATATTAAAATATTATAAATCTAAATTTGTCTAACGTTCATCTTTTTTGTTTCTGAATATAATTTTTTTGGAGGATAAAGATAGTCCTTATTAATATAATTTTCAAAAATCCTTTTTGTAATACTTCTAATTTTTTTACCAAAGTTCTGTTTATTCCTCCCGAACCTAAGATTCCGTAATTTAAATGAGTTTTGACTAATGCATAATATAATATTTCTAGATGTTTTATATCCGGAAATTTTTTAAATTAAAAGTTGGTAATAAACTTCTTAATTTTTTAATCAAATACTCTACTTGAAAATTCCAATTTAATTTACTGTCGAAAATTATTCCTAAATATTTTACATGATTAACTTTTAAAATTTGAATGTCATCGCTTATATTGATACGATTCATATTTTGTGGTACATTATTTAGGTTTAAAGTAAAAGAAGATGATTAGTTTTATTAAAATTAATTGTTAATAAATTATTATCAAACCAATTTTTTATAATTTTAAAATCTTCTTTAATTTTCTTATTTTAACTGTCCGAATTTCTATCGCTATAAAAAATAGCAGTATCATCTGCAAAACTATGAATTTTTCCATCGCAATTTTTATTAAATAAATCATTAATATAAATATTAAAAAATAATACTCCTAAAATTGTCCTTTCAGGAACATCATATTTAAATATTTTTGAATAGCTTTCTTCTTTATCTATTATAATATAAGTTAGCCTTCTTCAATATAGTTTTTAATTAATTCTAATTGCTTTCCTCTAAATCCAATATTTTCAATTTTTTTTTATAATAAATCAAAACTATGAATTTTTCCATCGCAATTTTTATTAAATAAATCGTTAATATAAATAAAAGAAAGATGTTTTTCCCTTTTCTTTTCGTCAGACCCAATCCTTGGACGCGTTTCGCCGTATTACGGCTCATCGGCAAGGCTATAGAGTCTGACGAAAACAAAAGGGATCTTACAGTGTTTTCAACACATAATGTATAAATACATATGCGAGATGTTACACGTGGCGACATCTCGTAGCAATCGAGCTATCCACCTAACCAGACCAGCGAGGTCTTAGAGAAGACCAAACGCTGGAAAGGATCCCGCATAAGCAGGTATCTAATGTCAGGTGGCGCTGAAAGCCAATCGTCGGTTTCTGTGAACCGAAAACCTAATATAAAAGAAAGATGTTTTTCCCTTTTCTTTTCGTCAGACCCAATCCTTGGACGCGTTTCGCCGTATTACGGCTCATCGGCAATAGAGGTGGGAAGTTCGATTCTTTTTGGTGACTCAATTCATTTGATTCATTCAGTTAAAAAGATTCGTTCAGTAAGATTCGTTCTTAAATGATTCACTTACCTACTTTTAAATAATTTTACGTTTTAAACGCGAAAATGCTAAATCGATGTTTGTTTAAATAACAGTCAGTCGTTTGTTATGAAGATTGTTACCATAAGTGGTAACAAAATACCCAAATGTAGAGCCCAATGTTTACGTTCTTGAAATGTCTTCAATAGACACTTTAAGCAAACCGTATTTTTTTTTCCGTATCCGTATTCGCATCCGTAACGCATTGAGTTACGTTGACCGCAAAAAAAACTGTTTAAGCATCAACAACCATACGTATACGAAAACGAACGCATCCAGCAGTAAAGTAAAACGTCACATGTCAGATTTTCTATTTGTAACCTTAAAAATTGTGATTTTTTCATTTGAATAATTTTCAATTAGGACCTTGAAACATTTTTGTAAAATTCAGTTCAGAAAAATAACAAAATAATAAAAAAATTAGGTTAAGTGACAACTGACAAAATCATAGAAACCAGAGATCGGTCGATTGGTTGGAATGCGTTTACGGATAGGGATACGATGGCAGGCCCGTAACGATGCGGGCAACGTAACGTATTGAGTCCAACGCATCTATTCTGCACATGCGCAGATCGATGCGGATACGGATACGGTTGAAATTTAGGACATGCTTAAAGTGTCTAATGAATAATAAATAGATTCCTATCCAAAAATAATATTCTTCTCTTGTTTTCTTGTTTATTAAAATTTGTTCAACCATTTGTACAGTTACACTATAAAAAAATAATCAAATAAATACCAAACAAATCAAATATTTCATCCCATACATTTATCTCTTTTCCTTCTACTGTACTTTGCGTATCTAATTAAACTGCTGTCTTCCTCTACATCATGAAAATGGAAGACGGCATCCCGCATCGCCGAGCGACGGCCGTCAGGCCCACTCTCGAGCTCGATCGTTCGAACTGCGGACTTGCGAACGAGTAAATTACTGAACTGGTGAATCGCTTTTTCGAGTTTCGGGTAAAGTGAACGAAATGCGACTTTGATTCATCAATTCTTTAAATTATTCCTGACTTGGTGAATCAAAAAAGAATCGAATCTTTTAGGAACGATGAATTAATTCTTTCGAGTCAGTGAAGTGATTCGTTCGTTTTGAACGAATCGTTCGTGAACGACACACCTCTAATCGGCAAGGCTATAGAGTCTGACGAAAAGAAAAGGGATCTTACAGTGTTTTCAACACATAATGTATAAATACATATGCGAGATGTTACACGTGGCGACATCTCGTAGCAATCGAGCTATCCACCTAACCAGACCAGCGAGGTCTTAGAGAAGACCAAACGCTGGAAAGGATCCCGCATAAGCAGGTATCTAATGTCAGGTGGCGCTGAAAGCCAATCGTCGGTTTCTGTGAACCGAAAACCTAATATAAAAGAAAGATGTTTTTCCCTTTTTTTTTTTTTTTTTTTTTTTTCGTCAGACCCAATCCTTGGACGCGTTTCGCCGTATTACGGCTCATCGGCAAGGCTATAGAGTCTGACGAAAAGAAAAGGGATCTTACAGTGTTTTCAACACATAATGTATAAATACATATGCGAGATGTTACACGTGGCGACATCTCGTAGCAATCGAGCTGGTCTGGTTAGGTGGATAGCTCGATTGCTACGAGATGTCGCCACGTGTAACATCTCGCATATGTATTTATACATTATGTGTTGAAAACACTGTAAGATCCCTTTTCTTTTCGTCAGACTCTATAGCCTTGCCGATGAGCCGTAATACGACGAAACGCGTCCAAGGATTGGGTCTGACGAAAAGAAAAGGGAAAAACATCTTTCTTTTATATTAGGTTTTCGGTTCACAGAAACCGACGATTGGCTTTCAGCGCCACCTGACATTAGATACCTGCTTATGCGGGATCCTTTCCAGCGTTTGGTCTTCTCTAAGACCTCGCTGGTCTGGTTAGGTGGATAGCTCGATTGCTACGAGATGTCGCCACGTGTAACATCTCGCATATGTATTTATACATTATGTGTTGAAAACACTGTAAGATCCCTTTTCTTTTCGTCAGACTCTATAGCCTTGCCGATGAGCCGTAATACGGCGAAACGCGTCCAAGGATTGGGTCTGACGAAAAAAAAAAAAAAAAAAAAGGGAAAAACATCTTACTTTTATATTAGGTTTTCGGTTCACAGAAACCGACGATTGGCTTTCAGCGCCACCTGACATTAGATACCTGCTTATGCGGGATCCTTTCCAGCGTTTGGTCTTCTCTAAGACCTCGCTGGTCTGGTTAGGTGGATAGCTCGATTGCTACGAGATGTCGCCACGTGTAACATCTCGCATATGTGTTAATATAAATATTAAAAAATAATACTCCTAAAATTGTCCTTTCAGGAACATCATATTTAAATATTTTTGAATAGCTTTCTTTTTTATCTATTATAACATAAGTTAGCCTTCTTCAATATAGTTTTTAATTAATTCTAATTGCTTTCCTCTAAATCCAATATTTTCAAATTTTTTAATACTAAATTATAATATGACATATAAATATGTATACATGTGAGAACTTTGTTCTCAAGCCACTTGCTGAGACCTTATACAATAAGGATTAACCAAATTATGCTAAAACAGCTATTCTCTGGGCTAATTTATAGCTAACCGTATCAAAGGCTTTTGCTAAATCCAGAAAAATACAAATGGAAGGTGTTTTATTATCTAATGCATTATATTATATTGGTTTTGTTAGATAACAAATAATAGCATCTTGCGTCGATTTTTTTTCTAAAACCCAAATTGTTTTTTAGAAATAAAATGTATTTTTTCTAAATAATTATCAATTCGTATTTTTAAAATTTTTTCAAAAACTTTAACTAATGAAAATATTAATGTTATAGGTCTATAATTAGGTACTAATTTTACTTGAATCCCTATTTTTAAAAATAGGTTTTATTTCACTAATCTTGAAAGCTTCTGGATATACTTGTTTTAAAAATTTTATTTATAAGAAAAATGAGTGGCCTAGAAATAGTAGTTTTAATAGATTTTAATATTTCTGTGCTCATACCATCGACACCAGAAGATTTTTTAAATTTTAAACTATTAAATATAATTTCAACTTCGTGATGAATTCTAAATAAAATGAGTCAGTCTATATTGTTTATTTTTCTATTTAAAAATGTGTTATTACATTTAATAATTTTATTTGCTAGATTTTCACCAAGTTCAGAAAAATAGTCGATAAAGCTATTAGCTATACGTTTCTTGTCCGTAATTGATTCTCAATTTTAATTTCGCTTATACTTTTATGTTTTTGATTTTTATTACATACTTTTTTAATGGTTTTCCACATATCTTGATTAGAGTTTTGGCATTTAACAATTTCATGTTTATAAAAATTAGTTTTTGTATCTTTAATTAGTTTAGTTAATTTGTTTTTATAAATTTTATATTTATATAATAAAAATCGATCATTATTATTTTTTTGTAATTTTTTATAGAGTTCCTTTTTTTGTCTTAATAGAATTTAGTAGGCCACTAGTAATCCATTATTTTTTCTTTTTATTTTAATTTGAGTTGTACATTTCTGTAGATTATTTTGAATTTCTTTTATTAAATTATTAGATAAGTCATTTGTTTTAGAATAGGAATGGAAATTTGTCCAATCTGTTTTTGCCATATTTTCTTTTAATTTATATTTTTATTTATATTAACATAAGTTTTACATATTAATAAAGGTTCTTTATTAATATTATTACCGTAAGTCTTTTATGTTATTTTATTTCTCTCTTGTTTTTATTTATAAATCATATACAATTATATTCACTCAACAAGTTTAAATACTCATTACAATCTTTAGATTTTGAAGACATGTCAATATTTATATCACTTACTAGAATTACCCTTTCATTTTTACAAGTATAATTGATATTATCAAAAAAAATCTTTAAATTTATAGTAAATTCGAAAGCATCTAGTGGGGGAGGTTTATATATACTTATAATATTATTTTTTTCTTTTCCAAAGGAAAGTCTTAAGAAAATTACTCTTATGTTTCCCATAGAGATAATTTCAAAAGAGTAATTGTTTTTATTTTTAACATACACTATAATACAGTCACTTTTATTGAAATCTCGGTTATTATAAATTTTATAATGATTATTTAATTTAAATAAGTCGGTATTAAAAACTTTGTCATGCCCAAGTTTTTGGAGTGTGACTAGGGACGTAAGTATAGGACCCTAAATTTAAATTTAAAAACGTCAAATCACTTTCGGACAACATTTATTTCTTCGAAAATAAGATCAATTTAGTGATGACGTAGAACATAGGATTTGGTTCAAACCTAGTGTAGAACTTCTAATAAAAATGACACACTATACTGGAAAAACACATGCACTTAATATATACAGTGAGGACATAAGGTCTGGAAAACTACCTTTTGCAAGTAAACGAAGCACCTGAATAAAAGACGCTCGGACACGTCGATTTTATTTAATTGTCTTCTATCTTCTAAGATTTCTGAGATAAATACAGGGTGCTTCAAGAAAGCTGGGCAGCTGTTAACTTCTTTTTTTTTAATGGAACACCCTGTATATTATTGCATTTTTGGATTCTACTATGTCCTATACCTAAATTCAATTGTTTTTAAAATATTGCCAGTTGAAATTATACATTTTTTCATTAAGAGAAAAACCATGATACAACGTAAAATCTAGGAGAAATGTAGTAAATTGATGTCACTTTGACTCGTTGTCACTATGACAACTGTGCCAATTTTTAACATACTGTAGGACAGTTCTGTTACTGTCAAGTTATTAAAAATGCTCTGAGCGAGAAAGAATGGAAATTCTGATGTTTGGCTGGGGAGATCGCCAAAGACATTTGGGCGAAGTTTGTGAACTTTTTAATAACACATATCCAGAGCGCGGACAAGAAATTACGATATCTACAGTCAGCAAAATTGTCAATAAATTCCTTGAACATGGTTGTGTAAAAGATCTTCTCAGGACAGGTAAGCCGAAACTAGATGATAATAAGAAATTAGATGTTTTACTCAGTTATAACGAAAATCCACATTTACCTACAAGTCAAGCAGCATCAGATTTGTCCATTGGTCAAACATCGGTAAAAAATATTTTAAAAAAGGCAAAGTATCATCCATACAAAATAAGATTAATACATGAATTAAATGAAGACGACTATGACCGCCGAATTCAGTTTTGCGAAAATATGCAAGAGCGGTGCAATATAGATCCATTTTTTTGTAGAAATATTTTATTTTCCGATAAAGCTACCTTTTTTCTTAATGGTACTGTCAACCGACAAAACTGTAGATAATGGTCCACAGAGAATACTCATTGGGCTCAAGTGGCTCATACGCAACATCCCGAAAAAATCAATGTTTGGGCTGAAATACTTCAAGACAGGATTATAGGTCCGTATTTTTTCGACGTTAACTTAAACGGCGAAATTTATCTTGACTTTCTGCAACTAGAGTTGATTCCTGCCTTAGTTCAACTGTATCCAGGTAATGAGCCTGATATACCAACTCCAACTATGTGGCTTCAACAAGATGGAGCACCACCTCACTACGCGCTTACTGTTCGGCAGTATCTCAATGAGATATTTCCTAACACGTGGATAGGACGTCGTGGCCCCGTAGAATGGCCGGCCAGGTCTCCGGATTTGACTCCCCTAGATTATTTTCTGTGGGGATATTTAAAAACCAAAGTTTATTTCAACAGACCTCCTAATATCGATGCGCTGAAAAATCGTATAAGAGATGAAATTCGACAAATCCCACCTTTTTTCATTCGAAACGTGCAACAAGAGTTCATCGATCGGTTAGGATATTGCCAGGAAGTTAACGGACAACAGTTTCAGCATTTGTTACGTTAAAATGTGTCATTTAAGTTATTGTCATTAAAAATTCAGTAAACTAGTAAGGTGTGTTTTATTTTAAAAACAATTGAATTTAGGTATAGGATATCCTATATGAAATATACTTAGAATTGTCCGTAGAATCCAAAAATGCAATAATATACAGGGTGTTCCATTAAAAAAAAAGAAGTTAACAGCTGCCCAGCTTTCTTGAAGCACCCTGTATATACCTCAGAAATCTTAGAAGATAGAAGACAATTAAATAAAATCGACGTGTCCGAGCGTTTTTTATTCAGGTGCTTCGTTTACTTGCAAAAGGTAGTTTTCCAGACTTTATGTCCTCACTGTATATACTTACATTATCACCGCAGATAACATGACCGTCTCTCTTGTACCACACTCCTCCTCACCCTGATTTCCGAAGTTACGTTTTCGATTGTTCTAGCGCTAGTGTCTATAGATTGATTTTCCTGCCGTCGATTTGCCCAGTAATCAAGTCAGCAGTTTCTTTTCCTTGTTTCGGAATACTTTGATCAAAGCAAATCAAGCACCTCTATTCCTGCTGACTTGATGAGTTGGCATCATTTTCATTTATAAAATAATTTGACACTTCTTACGGCAAATAATAATCCATAGGTTTAATTCTCAAGTTTGTTTACTATAATTATTGTCGGTGTTTTATTGCAACATAAATGACTTATAGCCTTATGGCAAATGTATAACTTTACTTGAAAATTGAATTATTAACATTATTCATTATTTTTTTTTTTTGGATATTCCCTATGTGACAATATCCTAGCCTTCAGGCTGATCAAATAAACATAATTAGTTATAAAATCTTGTTTTTTAAAATTTTGTATTTCTTCCTTTGAAATATAATTCTTATTGAACCTAGCATTTCATAAAACACGATATTTTAATAAACATCATAATCGCGATTTTAGGACTTCATTCAATATTTCGATATTTTGAAATCTTACAAAGTTTTTGTTATAGGTGCATTCTGTAGTATTTTCAAAGGGAGGTTAAAGAAAATGTTATAAAGCATATCGATAACCGTGTGTAGGGTCCAGAAACCGAGCGTTCACATTTAATAGTTATTATGATGTTAGTGTTAAAACTGTGATTTTAATTAAAAAAACTTTTGCCAGAAGGGAAGTTGGATAACGAGCGTAGCGATATAAAAACACTTTTAACACGCGCATCATACAATATTTTATCTACAAACGCTATTAAACCAAACACTAAAATAAACAAAAAAATTAACACCTGTTAATTAATATCTATTATTCTATCTATTATCTATTTTAAATAGAGCACCCTGTGTATTTTTGCACTTTTAAATTCCCCTCGATATTCCGCGTATCGTGACAAACATAGTTTTTAATTATTTTGCAATGTTGCCAAGTTATTTAGAAATAGTATTTTTTGGAAGAAAAAATTTGACACCTTAAAATGTGAAATATAATTGAATTAACTCAAGACATTCGAAACATTTGTGAGGGTATCAAAAATAAAGACTAATTAAAGACTTAAGACCCTTAGAACATTCCATACTTTGTACAGGGCGTGCTCTACAAACGTGTCAACTTTTCACATTTTAAAATTAATTTAGTCTTTTTTTTCAAACGAAACACCCTGTATTTTAATATTTTATTGTGTAGAGTTCTTTGCCCTCTACAACTTTTGTTAAACGGTTCATTAGCTATTTTTGCTCATTTTGGCGTAATATTTTTTTTTAATAAAAAGTCTGAGAAAAATGTTTTTTTTTTTATTCTATTTTGTAGTTAGCCATGACAGACAAAAACAAATAAGCAAAAGTAATAGTAAAATTTTATTTAGATGTCATTGTCATTTTATTTATTACTTTATATCAAAATTAAATTTATATTGTGACAAAAATGAATTATTCAAATGTAGAAATGATCGATATGATTTATGTTTTGGGTGCTAGTGATAAAAATGCTTTATTAGCTACAAGAATTTATGAAGAACGATACCCAGAGCGAAGAACCCTGATAAAAAGACATTCGAAAAGCTAATGGAGAGATTTGAAACTACAGGAAGTGTGGCTTATAAAAAAAATTACCGATGAAAACGGGTATGCACCGAAGAAAATGAATTCAACGTTCTGTTAAGTTTTACTGAGAATCCTCAAATTGGTCAGCGTCCTCTTGCACAACAACTGGACATTGGACGAACGGCGGTTCAAAAAATAATCAACTCAAACAAATTACATCTTTACCACGTCCAGTTGCTGCAAGAGCTTAATGATGAGGTCTATGGTAGGCGACTAGAATTTTGTGCGTGGGCGCAAAATAAAATAAGGGAGCAGCATAGTTTTGCGCATTTAGTTTCTTTTTGCGATGAAGCTACGTTCCATAAAAATAGCAACGTCAATAGACATAATTTTCATTATTATGCCACTACAAATCCTCATTTTGTTAGATTTCACTCACAAAACAGATGGTCCCTAAACGTTTGGGGAGGAATTGTAGGAGACTACGTAGTTGGTCCACATTTTTTCGAGGGAACTCTAACGGGACAGATCTATTTGGACTTTCTCCAAAATGATTTACTACAGCTTATTGCCCACATACCGAACATAGTTCAAGAACGCATGTGGTTTCTTCATGATGGAGCCCCGTTGCACTCCACAAGGCTCATTAGGGAATTCTTAGACGAAACTTATGGTCAGCCATGGGTTGGAAGAGGAGGACCTGTATCATGACCAGCTATAGATCGCCGGATATGACAAAAATGCATTTTTCTTTATGGGGATTTGTTAAAGATCAGGTGAACTAAATGTCTCCGACAACTAAAGAAGACATGGAAATTCGCATAAGAAATTGTTTCCAAGCGATTACTCCCGAAATATGTCGCAATTTAAGCGAAGAAGATCGCGTCCAGAAGTGTATAGAGGCTAATGGAGGACACTTTGAACATTTGATTAGATAGTTTATGTAAGCAATTAGATAAACTGATTAAAGCACCTTAAATAAGTAAAATAAAAAAAAAAACATTTTTCTCAGACTTTTTATTAAAAAAAAATATTACGCCAAGATAAGCAAAAATAACTAATGAACCTTTTAACAAAAGTTGTAGAGGGCAAAGAACTCACAAGATACAATATTAAAATACAGGGGGAAAAAAAGAGTAATTAATTTTAAAATGAGAAAACTTGACACGTTTGTAGAGCACACCCTGTAGAAAATATGGAATGTTCTGAGGGTCTTAAGTCTTGAATTAGTCTTTATCTTTGATATCCTCGAGAATGTTTCAAATGTCTTGAGTTAATTCAATTATATTTCAAATTTTAAGGTGCCAAGTTTTTTTTTCCAAAAAAGAATATTTTTAAATAACTTGGCAACACTGCAAAATAATTAAAAACTATGGTTGTCACGATACGCGGAATATCGAGGGGAATTTAAAAGTGCAAAAATATACAGGGTGCTCTATTAAAAAAAAATTATTGTTCCTCTTTGCTGAGCCACCCTATAGAGTCAAAAATAATTTTACTTTATAATTCACTTACTGTCCTTCAACTTTTATATTAACACTTTTTGTGTATTATGAATACAAACGGAGCTATTCTACTTTGCCACACTAAACGGCCAACCTGTAGGTTTAAACGCTGACAAGGAGGCCCATTGCGGACAAACTACGTTGGGTAGCGCTGAAACTCAATGTATCGGTTCAGCATACCGGAAGCTGAATATTGAAAAACAAACTTTAAGTAAGTTTTTTATGATTTCCACGAGATGTAGCCACGTGGTGCAACTCTCGTCTGCTTATTTGTATTTCTGTGTTAAAAGCACTTTGAGGTCCCGTACCTTTTCATCAGACCCGGAGCCTTGCTGATGAGCCGTAAACGGCGAAACGCGTCCAAGGATTGGGTCTGACGAGAAGAATAAGAAACAACTCTGGACACAAACTCATTTTAAGTTTGTTTTTCTAAAGATTATATGATTTTGACGAGACCAGATTGAACAGTTCAGAGAAATTCATCACTAGTACCTCATGATGAAAGTAGCCACTATATTGGGTACATTTGGTGCTTGTCGCGGAGAAGAGCTGTGCCATTTAAAAATCGACAACACTGAGAATAAGGATACAACATTAGTGGTAAACATTCCATAAAACATACAAAACTAAGGTTCCGCGAACTTTCACTGTAGTTGTGCTATTTTATTTTAATTTGTACAGAAAATACAGAGCTCTTCGGCCAGCAGATATCATTGGATATCGTCGAATTTTGATCAAATATATAAATAACAAATGTGCTGAAAATTCAATTGGTAACAATAGTTTCGGTAAAATGCCTGTTATTATCGCAGAATTATTGAAGCTCTTAGATCCTAAGTTTTACACTGGTCACTGTTTCCGTTGGTCGTCAGCCACTTTACTGGCAGACTCTAGTGCGAGCCTGTGAACTATCAATGGAAGTCCTTAACAGTAGCAGAACGATCTATTGAAAACTTACTTGAAAATGTGAAAATAATTGCCCAAAGCCTGCTTACGACTTACTATTGCTTCCATTCCCTCCAACAGCATACAAAATGACAATAAAACCCTGATTAGGGAAATTGCGGAAGGAATTCATATCTCCGGTTACTCAAATTGTACAATAATTGTTCATGTTGATGACCCTTGTATTATAAAAGTAATCGACGTTTAACACTGGTGTGTTAAAATGACATTTTAAACACTGACAACAAGCGTTAAAAAGTCTACTTTTAATAATGTTTGTAGATAAAATAGTATAAGCGCTATCCATAATTAGTTGGCAATTAATGCTATAATATCCTCTTCGAGAATAATAGAATGGTACCGGATAGTCTTTGGGAGGCGATATAATTGGGTGCAATCTATCACTCCCGAACATCAAGGAAAGTTATATTTTCCATAAATCCATTAAGAGCTGTATTCCTCTAGTTTACAATTTTAGGAAAAGAATATCAATGCTTACAGAATCGATCAGTAAAGCAGATATTTTTTATATAATATTTATGAGTAGGTGTATTAATAACTTTAATTCATAATTAATAATAAATGTGGCGATAAAATTCATAGTTTTGCAGGTGATACAGTTATTTTTAATAATGATGCAAATTGGGAAAGTTTAAATAGCCCTCGAAATAGCCAAATAATATAATGTTTCGAATTAATAAATTGTTTTAATTATTCATTAAAAACTAACTTTGATAAGGAAAAATACCTGCTTTTTATAGATACATTTTCAATAATAAATAGCTTAAAACTTAATAAAAGTTGCTGCATGCCCATATACAAAAATATAGGAAGCAGATCCACATTTTTAAAACGGATTTTTAATATTTAAAATATTTATTTGCACAACCTTTGTAGAAATAGAGGTTTATATGTAATAATCAAAATACAAAAATAAAAGTTATATTATTGTCCTACCCTGAGAGGCTAGATCCGGGAAACCAAATTTTGTTAAAAGGTTTCGTTAGGAGTTTTCTTTAGAAAAATATCTAAAATTTTAAGTTCCCAGATGCTTTTAATTTTGTAAAATCATTTGAATTATTGAAATATGCGCTTTAAAAAGAAAATACTCATAAAACAAAAATACTTACCATTAAAGGACTATCTCTACGTAAAATGTTTAAAATGTCAGTAAGTTTAATAAAAACATTTTTTATCTTCCGGATCAGGCCTGAATACTCGCCTTTAAACTCAACATATAATGATTCTCTCCACCACATGTCATAAACGAATATATGTAATCCTATTATGGATAGAATTCCATACAACTTTAGGTTCAACATCAAGATTATCCTAAAAACAAAGAATTGTTATAATTCCCAAACTATTCAAACATACAGTGAGAACGTAAAGGTTGGAACAAATTAATTTAAAAGTCATGTGTTTTTTTTTTGTCGAAAAAACGCCCGGACACGCCAATTTTTTATTTTTGTTGTGCATTTTTTGAAGCATATTTCATGTACACAGGTTTTCACAAAAACAAGTTAAGACAGTTTACTTTATTTTGTTGAATGGGTGTCCTTATTTTATAATATTTTTTTTGGATTCTGCTTAGAATTCTAAACATATTTCATGAAATATGTCATATAGGTACTTAAATTCAGCCGTTTGCGATAAAATCGATATTCGGATTTTAACACATGATTTTTTTTATTATTACTTAAATCATGAACACTGTTGTGAATAAAGCCATTGGTTGTTAGGTTGTCACACTGACAGTGACGATTGTCCCCTGATTTGAGTAATTTTGCCTCAAGTCAAAGTGTCTGGCAAAAGATATTTTGATAATTTTATAACTTTAAAAAATGGCACGGTTAAGTGAAAGACAGCGAATGGAAATATTAATAATGATTGGTTATGGAGATAGAATGCGCACACAAATGGAAGTAAGAAAGTTTGCGAACTCTTTAATAACAAGTATCCTCGATTCCTCGCAGAGAACCGATATCTCGATCTACTGTCAGTAAAATAGAAAGAAAAATATAGAGATTTAGGTCACGTTAGGGACAATTATACGAAAGGTTGACCTGCGGTATTAGAAGATACACAATTAAATGTGTTATTGTCGGTTCAAGAAGACCACCTTAAGGCGAGTAGTACTATTGTTTTGGAAAATCATATCTGCAAAACATCCGTCTTAAAGTATTTAGACAAAAATAAATTCTATCCTTACAAAGTCCAAGTGGTTCATAAACTCAATGAAGATGATCCAGACAGAAGAGTCAAATTTTGCGAGATAATGATGAATATGTGCAATAATCATCCACAGTTTTCGAAACGAATTGTAGTTTTGGATGAAGCAACGTTCTGTTTGAATCAGGGTTGATAAAAATCATGATTTTTTTAAAAAAAATCAAAAATCGATGATTTTTTTTAAAAAGTCATGATTTTTTTGATTTTTTTAAAAAATTTACCAGTTTTTACAAATATTATTATTTTTAAATATTTCTAACTGCTTATATTTTTTTTTGTTAAGTAAACAAATATTTTTAGGCAGGAATAGTACAGATACGAAGCAAAACTGGAGAAGTTTTAACATGCAAATTTCGTTCGCTTAGTTTTTGCAAGTTTGCGCCTTTGTCGAAACTTGTATTATCGTGAAAATTTCGTCCGCGCAGTATTGCAAGTTTGCCGCTTTGTCGAAACTTGTAATAACTGGCAGAAAACGCCCGACTATATAAACGATACGCACTTATTTTAGTTATCAGTAATATTTTTGCTTTAGGGGTTAATCTATCAAAACATTTGAACTCATGACAAGTCGGGGCAAAAAGGAATTGTGTTTGGCAGCATTTTATAAAAAAGAAAGTGGTGGGCAAACTAGGTTGTAGAGCAGTATGTAAAAAGTATGGTAAAGAATTGCAAGGTCTAGTGGACAGACTAAAGTCATTGGGAAACCTGCAAAAGTGAAATTAGTGATATCAGCAGTGGTCTTGAAACTCTGCATGGTGATTGTCAGTCACAGCCTGGAACTAGCCAGAGTGAAATTATCCAGTTGGCAAAGAAACAGAAAAGCGATAACTGTGAAAAGGGAAGTGTAGGTGGACGTGAAAATAGTGAAAGTAGCGGTCATTTGGATTCTTTTGTTGTGCGAACTGGACAAGATAAGAAAAAAGAATTGGGCAGACAAATAGCCAAAGCTGTTTATGCAACAAATTGCAGTTTTAGAGCTATAGAATATAAAGAGGTTCAAAAGGTCATAGAAATGCTACCTGGTTACCTTCCACCATCTAGATTTCAGTTATCATTAACGCTCTTGAATGAAATATCTGAAAAAGAAAAATCTAACGAAAAATGAATATAAGTGTAAAGTTACCAGTATTGTTACAGATAATGCCAGCAACATGGTCAGTATGAAGAAAAAAATTACCGAGTCGTCCAATTACCCTATAATTACATATGGTTGTTCGGCACACTTACTTAGTTTGCTCTCCAAAGATTTAGAAGCATCGCAGATAAAAGAACATATAGTACATATTGTGAAATAATTCAGAAATACACATTTGCCAAATGCGATGGAATACACTTTCAGGTTGTCTTGAGATCTATGTAAATGAGTGGTCAAAATTGTTATTAATATGTGAAGAGCATAAAGATCAAATTGATCCAGTGATTTTTAAAAAAGTTTCAGATATCTGTATTAAAAGGATGGCTGAAGATTTTCTACAGTTGCTAAAACCAATTTCTATAGCACTGGATGCAATGCAACAAAAAGGTGTATTTTATCTCAAGCAGTTTACATATGGAAAAAGTTACTGGCTATTTTTGACAGTTTTGAATTTGAAGAAGAAAGAAGCTTGCGTCAATATCAATTATTTAAGAACAGATATGTTCAAGTTCTAACCCCTTTCACTTTTTGGCGTATATTTTGGATCCTACAATAAGCAAATAAGAATATCCAGTACTAGCTGAAGAAAAGAGAGATGCTCTAACACATTGTTTCCAAATATTTTGCAGACACAGGATTATTACCATTACTAATTAAGTTAGAAGCTAAGTCGGACCCTTTTCACAAAACTCTGTTTTCAGAGAAAATAATTAAAAATGTAACAGCAGTACAGTGGTGGAGATCTCAAGAAGATGTTTCAGAAATTAAGCAAGTGCTCCCTATAGTAATTGCTGTTTTGTGTGCCTGTGCATCGTCTGCTGATATCAAAAGGATGTTTTCTACTTATGGATTCGTACATTCAGATATAAGAAACAGACTTGGCAGTGACAAAGGAGCTAAACTAGTATTTCTATTTAAGCATTATAACACTTTTTTTTTGTTTAAAATAAGTATTTTTTTTTGTATTAAAAAGGTTTTTTTAGTTTTTTTTTTTTCTAATTTTTTTAAAGTTTTATTTTTGTAATAACCAGCCTTCGATTATTATAATAAAATAATAAATAACACCGGGTTTTATTTTTTGTATGAACAAATACATTTTAAGTGTTAAAATTGTAAAACTCTTTTTTAAATTAATCATGATCTAAAAAAAAATCATACTGATTAAAATCATGATTTTAATCATCTCAGCCCTGGTTTGAATCGAAGTGTAAACAAATAAAACTGTCGGTATTGGGCTATAGAAAATCCACGCTGGATTATGGAATGTCACACCCAATATCCTTAAAAAGTTAATGTTTGGGCCGGCGTTGTGAAAATAGAATTTTGAGACCTTTCTTTTATCGACGGAAATTTGACAGGTGAAACATATTTAGAATTTTTAAAAAATGATTTAGTACCATGTCTTGCCACATTATACCCTAATCCAGAAGATCCTGATGCAGTTTTTCACAAACGATGGATTGGCCGACGAGGTCTAATTAAAGGGTCGGCCAGACCTACAGATTTATCCCCTTTAGATTTCTTTTTGTGGGGTTATCTTAAGTCTCAGGTATACTCCATTCCACAATAATTCGTTGATTTCCCGACCGCAATAAATTTAAACCCAGCCATAAATAAGTGCCTTTTGAAAGTGTGCAGGTCCTGATTACCTACTAATTTCAATAGTTTAGGTTAGCTATTTTCAACAAAACAACAAATATAAAATAATAGGTAAGTATCTTTATTTTAATCATGTAATTAAATAGCTATTAATATTTATACAAAAATACTATCTACAATATTATAATATCATCTATGCCTAAACTGCTAAACTAATTATTAAGGGCCTTACGTTACTATTAATTATGTTATTATTATTATTATATTGGTATATTGGGTAGGTTTATGGCAAATTGCAGGTGTTCAATATAAAGCAGAGTCTTTTCATCTTAGTTCATCAGTCGTTTAGTGTTTGTCAAGCTGTGCGTTAAAGGTATTTTCGTGTGGGTTATTGAGCATCCAAAATATGTCAGATCTGTGTGAAACTTCAGATAATATTGCTTCCGGAAGTTATGGTGTAACGAAGAAAAAACATTTATCACTTGATGCCAAAAACATCATAAAGAGCGTTTACTGTACCCTTTTAGAAAAAGGGTAATATTGTAGATTAGTATTTTTGTATAAATATTAATAGCTATTTAATTAGATGATTAAAATAAAGATACTTACCTATAGCTAACCTAAACTATTGAAATTAGTAGGCAATCCGGACCTGTACCCTTTCAAAAGGTCCGGTGCCTACACAATAGATATTTGTCAGGCATATTTATGGTTGGGATTACGACTGAGGGTTGTCATTTAAATTTTATTGCGGTCGAGAAGTCAACGAATTATTGTGGAATGGAGTTTATAAGCTAGCTTAGCTAGCCGACCAAACAATATTGATGATTTAAAGAACTGAATAAGAGGCGAAATAAGATTGATCGAACCTTACGTCGTTAATAACGTTCTGCAAGAATTTGAAGATCGTCTCGGGTACTGCCAGACTGTTGGTGGAGGTCATTTACAACATTTGATAAAGTGACTTTTAGTTTCTTTCGATTTTCTTTTCTTTTCGCTAATAATGTGTTGCTGTTTTAAGTTCAAACGCAGTTTTCTCGCAAACAGTTGAATTTAAGTATATGACATATTTCATTAAATATATTTAGAATTTTATGCAGAATCCAAAAAAATATTATAAAATAGCGGTAACCATTTAAAAAATTAAGTAAACCTTCATAACTTGTTATTGGGACAACCTGTATACATAAGATAAGCTTCGAAAAATGCACAACAAAAATAAAAAACTGACGGGTCCGCGCGTTTTTTCGAAAAAAAAGAGGGATTGATGGTGGATGATAGGCTGAATTGGAGGGAACATGTCACCAAGCTTACTGAAAAGATTCTCTCTATGATTCCTTATATATTTAAGATTAGAAATTACATTACAGACAAAACTAAGAGACTGGTATACAATGCCTTTTTCTTGTCACACCTTCGATACCTTATAACAGTATGGGGGATGTGTGGAAAGGGTGTGTTTGAGAGTATGCAGATTGTACAAAACAAAATATTAAAAATATTATTTAATTTTGACAGGCTTACTCACACAGACACCTTATACAGTACATTGCAAATAGCTAGATTACCCAAAATTTTGGAGTTTGAGCAATGCAAATTAATGCATAAAATAATGTATGGGCAACAAAAGACAAATTCTCGATTCTCAGTCACAAATGAAATACATAATTACCCAACAAGAACACAAAACAACATCTATCACATACAAAACAGAACATGTATAGGTACTAACAATCCTTTTTTTAAGCTGTCGTATGTATTTAATCATCTTCCAATAGAAATTAAAGAAATTGTGATATATACATTGTTTATTAGGAAACTAAAAACATATTGTAACATTGTGTAAGCTGATTTAAATTTAAGACTTATAATGTAATATTTTAGTGTAAAAATATGCTTCTATGCTGTGTTGAAAATTGTATTCTCGAGGCCAGTGCTCAAGGCACTGATTAGAGTACATTTTGTTTTACTTTTGTAATTGTTTATCTTACAAGTAATATATTTATTTTTTCAAACATGAATTTTAAAAATGAATTTGTTCCAACCTTACCACTCTATAATAAAACATCAAGAAGTAATAACAAAATAAAATGATTGTTCTAGGATTTGCTGGGCCTATCACTTTTTTATTAATCAATCTTAAGCTCTACAGAAAAATCCTTGTGGTGCATGTGGGAAGGAAGCGTTCCACAGTGGTCTTGAATGCTTGTAAACTATACCTATTGGTTGAAAAATACCACCTCAGAATGGTCGTTCTAAATTTTTAGTTTAATCAATATATATACAGTCGTCGGCCGGATTGTAAAATCTCGTATCTTTGTCTTGACAAATTTTCAGAAGGGACTAAAAACACTGGTCTTACCTATACCTGTCTTAATGATAAGAGGTTTTGATATTTCCGATTAAAAAATACTTCTGGGCGAAATTGAGACAAGTGCTTTAGCAGGGTCCTGGAAAAATAGGCGAAATGAAATTTAATGACACCGCATTTTTTGAGATACGAGGTTTTGCAGTCCGGCCGACGATATAAAGGTTCTAAAATTTTCTCGGAAAACATCATATCGAAATAATAATTTTTGAAATATTACTAAAGAAAATTAAAAAAAAATTGTATGTGTTTATAAACCTTATGACTATCTGGAAAATATTCTGTTGAAACACAATATCAATATCTTATACAGGGTGTTTTTTAAATCGGTACATATGTAGCAATTTTTAAATAAATACCTATATTATTCTATTTTTTCAAATGGCCCCCCCCCCCGCCCCCTGTATATTATTACGTCACTTTACAGATAATTTTAATCAAAACAAATCAACATAAGCTTTTCATTGTCAGAAGTTTGAAAAAAACGACTTGTTGACAAGGCAGTATAAGAAAATTAAAATTAAAATCTCTTAAATCCAAATCAAAACCTAATATGAGTAATTGATAAATAATCATTAAAGAAAAAAAACAAAAACAGATACTAGATAAAATTAAGAATATGTTAGGGCGTGTATAACAAATCTAAGCAACAGGCAGACAAAGTCAATTATAAATTTCCAGACATCTATTTATTTAAGTATTTATTATTTTTACTTAAAAAACTGAGTACTTAATTAAATGTTCAGGTTATAGTTCAGGTTAGTTCAGGTTAGTTAATACCTAAATACCTTTAGATAAAAAACGCATAGCTAATCAAATAGCTGTATGTGTTAAGGTAGGTAGGTATGTTTAATGTAATCAAAATGAAGTATTACTTTAAAGTTAAAAGTAAGAAAAGTATTAAACATTAAAAATAATAAAAACAATTAAAAACAGTTGAGAAAAAAAAATATTCCTGTGCACATTCATGCACAATATCAATATAACGTAAAAAACCTTCAAATTGTTTATAATTTTCAAAAACAAATTCCCTGCAAAGGTTAGTAAACCTTTTTCTGTATCTTACTCTTACCTTTCTAATGTCATTTGACAACATATTATAAACCTTCGGACCAATATTAGTTAGTTAGTTTTTTAGTTAATATTAGTAGATAATATTTTAAAATTATTTTCTCAATATGATGTTTTCCGAGAAAATTTTAGTAAAAATTAAATAATCTGGCACTGTCATATAAATCGCAAAAAAAAAATAATGTATACCTAATATTATGTACAATTTTATGCCAGATTTGAGCTGATAAAAAGAAACGGCCGGTACCGTTTAAAAAAGAATTACCTTTATGATGCCCCGCATTTTGGCGCATCCTGTATATTCAAAAATATTTTTAAAATGTGCACTATTGTGCATTTCATTTATTGGGATTTCCAAAGGCTAGTCTGGCGGTGCACATACCTATTTTTGATTTATTTTCTTTTAGTAACGAGTAGGTAGGTAAATAATTTATAGAATAATACGTAAGTATGTATACTTAAAGCCACATTTCTGATTTTGATAAATCAATTATTGTTCTCATCTGAATAATGAATAAAGTTAATTTATTTCACAGCTTGCCTAACAAGGATTTTGTATTAGGTATATGATAATTTCTACCTATTAATAAATTCATAAATTATTAAAATTCCTGCATGACTTACCAAAAAAAGGTATTTAACAAAAAAAATATTCTTAATGTTTCTTCCTTGGACTTCCAAACTAAAATCCTTACAATTTTCTCCAAATATATGTCCACTAGTCCAACTTCCATATTTTCCACCCTAGGGTTGGATTTTAGAAAAAAGTCGGTGATATAACCCCTTGCTTTAACTAAAAGATTCATGATGATATTAATAGATGATGTATTATTCAAAAGTCGCTTGTAATCACTGTCGTTATGAAATAAAATACAATTTAAGTCGTAGAAAAATTGTGACTTGTTATTAGTCGAAAATCCTTTAAAAATACTTATTTGTAAACAAAGAAACTGCACGTGATGATGACATTTGACATTTGGATGCACTGACTGAACCCACACTGCATTATCGTGTAGTTCAGTGTTTGGATGAAATACCTTAACCTTTATTTTTCTGTGGTAACACCTAATTCTCTGTCCAAATAGTCGCAAGAAAGCGTATGAACGAAAATGCGACACGGCCAAAAAAAAAAGCAGCATGCATGTTTATATTGTTTATTAACCCTGCCTAGTTTAACTAACAGGCGCAGTTCGTGAGCTTTTTTAAAGGTCGATTTATAAAACTTTTCGTCGCTGTTCCCGTTCGTTGTCACTGCTCCCGCTCGTCGCCGCCGTTGGATAGGTATTTATAAAAAAGTCGAACTACGAACTGCGCCGCAATAACAAAAGAGGGTTTGAGGTTGGTAAACAAAGTTAAGAATTGTATTTTATTTTAAAAAGCGTGATGTTAGTACCTTATTATATGTTATTAATGTTTTTTTTTGTAGTAAAATCCACAAAACAGCAAAACACTCTAAGTACTCTAACCCTAAAATCTCTTCTTTCAATACTTTAAACCACAAAACAGATAAGAGGTTAGAAATGCGAACTACGTAGAAAACCAGAGAAACAAAGATTCAAGTTGGCCACCAGTCCACCCCGAGCGCTACGGTAGGAAATTTATTGCGGGTGGCGGGTAGTTTAAATAACTCGTTTTCAAATTACTGGTTTACTGTTCAAACAATATTTGAGATTTTTAAAGACGTTTTATCGCTTTTTGAGTTAATTCACTCTAAAATACCATGTATTCACTAAATTTCAGAATTTAATGAATGTATGTATTTTATATCAAATTATACCAAAAAGTCAATAAAAGTCATTAAAAACCAAATATTGTTGTTATTTATGAATGCCGATGTAAATAACAAACAAAGCTTATGAAGAAAAATTCAAAATTTATTTAAACTTCACCATAAAACATAATGTGAACAAATTCTGACACAAATTGGCATCGAAACAATAGAAATACTTTATAGGTACATTCTGTAAAAAATAAAACAAAAATGTCACTAATAACAGCGACGTGACTAAAATGGTTCCAAGTTTTTAATGAACCAGGGTTTGCTCGAGGCAAATAGGTGAATTCTTGACATTTGGGCGCTGTCCGAAAAAAAATGTTTGCTTCATATCAAGCCCACGTCTTCTAGTTACTCTACTGACTATTAATACAAAATAGCAATCTCGTAGCCAGATGCATGATGTCTTAGCCAGGTGTAGGTCAAATGTTGCAGCCAGAGTTAAATTGTCACAGTATTTGGGCTTGATAAGGTGTCCATGCAACAGAAAAAAATTTTAATGATTATTACCAAAATGACTAACGGACTGAACAAAACATAATTTTTTAATTAAGTACTGAGAAACTGAAAGCAGTGAAAAAAAATTCGATAATATAAAGTGGAATGTGTACATGTGTCAAAAGTAGAAGGAATACATTTAGAGAACCAAACAGAATGTTTTAGACTGCCAGTAAAAAAAAATTGAACTACCATAGTTCTACAGAGAATGTGGAAGTGATCCTAAAACATCAGGTGGTAAAAGCTCAGGGACAGTTTGAGAACAGCATTCCAATTAAGCCTTTTTCAAACTGAGTTCTAAAATTGACGAACATTGAAATGGTTTTCACAAATCCTGAAGTTTTTGCACTCGATGTCAGGATTAATATTACATTTATTCTTCCACACTCTTAGTCTTTCATCATCAGTAAGGGGAAATGTATAGAAAAATGGTTATTGACACAATTAGGGTCAGATGAAGATCTAAATGCACTCTTGCAACCGGGATATTTACAGTAAAACTTGATATTGGTTATTGAATGGGCGACACAGGCCATCATAGATACTGATAGAGGCAAATAAGGAGCATACACTTAAATATAACACTTAAAGTATTAAATGGCAAAGAACAAAATGAAAAACTTACACGAGGCTAAACATTAAAACTCCTTCGGCATGACTTATCATACAGTTCTATTTGCATTCGCTTGGGCTGTGGATATGTACCTCTTCTATAAACTATGGTTGGTAGACCTTTTTGAAGAGTATGCTAAAAATATTAGAAAATTAATTTGAAAATTCAGCAAACCTAACCTTCAAGGCGTTAATTTTACATTTAGGTTACATACCTGTGATATAAGGTCGCGTAACAATCCTAAAATTCTTCAAAACTCGTAAAACGGCCTGTAAAGGATTAAAACGGTAATTATGATATAAAATTAAAAAAAAAATCAAGTTCTTAACAACAATTCGTTCGGGGTTCACATTTTACAAAATTGACAGAACTTCTCTTCTTCTTCTTCTTTTATCCAAAAAACGGATAATAAAGCCCTTCAGTTAGCTGCCGTAATATATATTGCGTTTTTAACAAGGTCTGTCTCTTTTTATCAGTAATATTATGAGAGAGAGAGATAGTCGACAGATTAATATGCAAGTCTGATTTGACAAGGAGCACATGGTAGTGACCGTTCGAAGAGCCCTCTGGTGGACTGGTGGCCCACTAGATTTTGTAACGGTTTTCTTGTTGCGAAGTTCCCCATATTAGTTTCACCCATGTTAAACCATATGATCGAAAATTTCTTTCTTCTCATTGGCCAGAAGTGGGAACGACGAACGACCGAGGTCAGTGGGAACGACGCGATTTAAAAATTGGCCAATTCAGAACTACCAACGGGAGCGGTAGCGGCTTTTCTGAACGTATACACTGTTTCCCCTTAGGTTAAATTGCGACGGGAACGGCGGCGACGAGCGGGAACAGCGACGAAAAGTTTTATGAATCGGTCTTTTACTGGTAAGGTGGTAAGGCAAATTTTGTGGGCAATTAATAATAATTTAACAAGATAAATTTTTAAACTAAGCTGCAGCGTTTATTATCCGTCGCAGTCAGTTAAAACCATTGCTAGTATAATACAAGTACTGGAAATACTGGAATAGGTACTTAAAGCCGTTACAGTGGAACTAGACCTATTCTTTTGGACAGGTATCGCTTGCTTATTCCGTGTACATACCTGCCAAAGAGTAACACAATAATTGGTTGTGTTACTCTTTGATACTACCTATTCCAAGTCCGTTGGCACTGTCACGTGATTGATTTTCTAGTTTCGGTGATATTCTTTATTGAAGTTGCCGGGTACAGGTACAATCATATAAGTATGTAATATATATATGGGTACGATGTACGATATTATAGCGAATGTAACGACGGTAACAGGTTTTTTGCTTAAAACGATCTTTATCTATTACTTAATATGGCGGCAATTGGAAGTTGACATTTTAAGCGCACCTTTTTATTTATATTACCTTAGTAGAAGTTGTACATTCAAAAAAATTAAAATAATTTTTCTAAAAGAAGTTAAAGGGAAATAGTATTAAATGATAATAAATATTTCTGAAAATATATTATAATACTTATCAGGTAACAAAATATATCTATTACCCACTACGTTTTTTGTAATAGTACCTATGCAACGGTATGCAACCATTGCATATATTATGTACCTGTACCAGTTCCAGCCGGAATAGCGCCCGCGTTTAAATTGAAGACGAAATAGTTTGGACCTGGAATAGGTATTTGGAACAGATACAGATCCAACTAGGTACAACAATAAGTTGTTTCGTAACACCTCTAGGTACTACGAGTATTAAGTACTACACATTACTACACAAAAGTACGTAACGCAAATAAAATTAAAAAAAGAAAGAGAATTAGGAAAGCCGAAATTTGTCTAACCCAAAAGGTTTGCAATATTATATTTCACCGAGCGGTTCGAGTATATTTTCATCAGGCCGGCACACAACCCAAAAACCGGCGACACGACTTCGAGGAACACGCGAGCGGTCAAGGAGATTTTCTGTCTTGATTTTAATGCATTTAATATAGTTTTTTACCGCCATATAAACCCACGAGGTAAATTTAAAATAAGTACGGCCGAACCCAAAATTAACACAAGAGTAATAATTATTGGTGGTTCGCTTAGCTCGCTTCTTATCCTTTATTGGGGGGAATTTTGGTACGAAATTGCACTTTTTTAGCACAAATATTTTTGGGTTTAAAAAAATTAGATTAGAAATTTTATAGGTGCATGCCATTTCTTTGCACATATAACCTTATAGACCAGCCACGCACTACCACCGTTCGGTGGTGGTGAGCCACGTCTGTAAACTAACCTTAATTTTTTTGTGGCAAAACCAGACTAGTGTCAGTGCACACTGAGTGCTGCCCTGGTGCAGCAAATGGAAAACGCTATTAAGAGTTTAGAGCAAAAAAACCCTCTTTTATATGGTATTATTATGTATAGTATTTGTCAGCTTAGAAAGAAGTTAGTCGAGGTTAGACTTTTATGATATATGTGTCATTTTAGACTTTTATGGCTGTTATTAAATAAATAAAATTGACTTGGACCTTTTATAACAAATCTTTCATTGTAAAATACCACGTTTATATTTCATTTTTTTTACTGTTGATGTAATTTTTTAAATATTTATTAACTACTTCACGGAACTTTAGAGCCGACATGTATAATTTGTTGTATATACCAAACGGTAAAGATTGAAGGGGCGACTGGATGAAGGGTTTGTCACATTTTTCTAGTGTTGTGGCAACACATTAATCGTGACTAATAATTTTCTAATTTACAACCAACGAACTGTCTAAAAAAACCACAAAAAGAATTTTTAAAAAAATCCCTCAAAAATCTGCGGAATTCTACCACATTCAAACAATGAATAAAATACACCCAAACACAATTCTGTTTTTAACAGATTCTTTCGATTTTTGTGTCGCCTTCTTTAAAAACTAGAAAGTGACACATGGCATAAAATTCTAACCTCAACTAACTTCTTTCTAAGATGAAAAATACTATATCTAGCCTGAACCACAGAAAAATAAGGTCCTGAATTATAGTATTCATTGTTAGGTGTATGGGTCAGCTAACCTTATTTGCTCAATGCTCGCACATTTCGGAAAGTAAAAAAAACTCAAATAAATATTGGTTTATCTACTTAAATATTTATTAACATTTATCAAATAAACCGAGCAACTATATAGATATTGCACTTTAGATTAAAAAATATAATTTGGTATTGACAAGGGTAAAATTTACGGACTTTTATGAATTTTACTATGTTTTTTAAAACTTGAAGCTCATATTTCTTAAGGAAATAAAAGGAAAATTAAATTTTCTATTAATACAAGTGCTATAAAATTATTTTATCATCCATGGTCGCTTGCCTTGTCAGTAAGGTCCTGATTATCAATCTCCTATTTTGGTGATAACAGCCTCATAACTTTCTTGACAACAGTAATTGTAATAAACGGTGGTAGGTATTCTTTACCCTAAGAAGTTATCTTGTTGGAGTTAAAAGCAGGACATTAATTATGGATATAACAACATATTTCAAATTTATTCCTCCAAGAAAATAATTTGGTTTTAGTTAAATTGTTGCTCAGGTTTATTTTCTACTTTCACATTACAAAAAAATTTAGTCACTACTTTAAAATCTAAATAAGTACTAAACAAGCTGGCAATAATTTATTAAAAATGGCATCATTAAAGCTTATATTAAAGTCTTAAAGTAACGTCGCTTCGTAAATAAAAATACAACATTAATTAAATAAGAGATAATATACTTATATATAGGTTAATAAAAAAATTGTCATAAAACACATACATATTTCGAGTTAATAAATATATAACTTTTTATCAGTTAAGTTTTTATATAAGACACTTTCTTTAGGCACATTAACTACCCTTCCAGATCTATTTTCAGACCTTGAATATATTAAAAATAAAACAAAATTATTAATTCTAATTTCTAATAGTCTAAATGAGTAAATTATTAGCAAAACTAAATCGTAGAATAAGTCAAAAGAAAACCGTGATATATCGAGATTCCTTATAGAACAAAATTATTTTTTTACCAATACAGTGAAACCAAAGAAACTTATAGCTACGCAATAGCTATAGGTTTCTTTGGTGAAACGTATGCAAGCCCGTAGTGACATTGGAAACAGGGGCGGCGGAACGTTTTTAAAGCGGGTTTTAAGTTGTTCAAGCCAAGATTCGTACTATTCGAGACCCCCCCCCCCCTCCAATAATGAATCTTAGTCCCCCTTTGGAAATCGAAATATAGAAAAAAATTGCAATGTTTCAGACATATGTAAAGGTTATACAGAAAAAGTTTTTTCGGTTGCATTTTTTCACAAATTCATGTTTTTATTGCGATAAAATCCTTAAAGTAAGCTAAGTAAAGCTTTTTTCCGGTATGGCGTGTTGAACCCCACAAGGAGAATTTTTACGCGTGTTGAACTCTAAACACACACAACAGGTCTTCCGCCGCCCCTGGAAACTTTTAAATGAAATATAACTTTCTTTAGCCTCCTGCTGGCATCTTTAATCAATTAAACATATTCCTTATCTCTTACGTATTTACTTGAAAGATAAACATCAGTGGGTGTATATAGCTAATATAGCAATATAGCAAAATAGCTATTTGTGTATGAAGAGCGCAAAGTGATACATTGGCGCTCTTAGCGAGAAGTTTGACGCGCGACGGCTATCTCACGAGACCGACAATGTCACTTTGCTGTAGAATTACACACATGATTTTTTCTACAACCGGTGTTTTTGTAAAAATGTTTGTTAAAATGTATTTAGTGCAAAATAAAAATTACAAATTGCATAAGTACATATTACTTATTTAAATACCCTCTTACTGGTTACACAATTGTCGACATGTATCAAACACCCCTCAACGCCTACTTTGAAAATTGGGTCAAACATGAGGAACACCAGACGATTTATAATCGTTGTCAAGGTAATCAGGTGAGCGAGCGTTTTGGTTACTTCGTCGCTTAGTATCTTTTTTATTTTTATGAATATAAAAGATTTTTCTTTCCTTATTCCAAAAATATCTAGTTTGTATATATTAGATCAAACCGCTTTTTAGATATAAGCGTTCATTTTCTAAAAAAACTGTATTTAAAGCTTTCAAAATAGCACGATGTAAAGATTGCCACGTGACAAAGTAGGCGGGGCTTCGACGAGCTTCCTATTCTTATTGGCCGTTCGCTAATAAGAATCGAAAAGTGGATGGATCTCAAAGTTTCTTGCCAGGACCGGCATCAGTTTACGCTGTTATTATTGTTATAGTGTAATTTACTTGTTTGTTTTGCAAGTAAAAATCCTCCTCCGAACACTCATAGTGTCAATATCTTACAATACAATAGCATAATGTCACATCTTCCGATATTTTAACTTTCATTTAACTTCATTCAACATAAATTTTCGATTATTCTAACTGCGACTCTGCTCGATTTTTACGCCGATGACAAGTTTTGGTCGCGGCTGTCTTGAAAGTAAATCGACTATAGTTTAATATGTGTGTAGAATGCCCTCGAAAATAAAAAATGATAATGCTTCGGCATTGCTTCCTGCTTAATAAAACATTAACTTTATTTGCTGACGCATTCTAGACATAATATTTAAATTTCTTGCATTAATTTTTCAATATCCTAGACGTTATTTTAATGCATCGCCAGGCAAGCGGCTTTTGTTTTCCAAGGCGTTACAAAACTACAAATGTGTACAAAAGTTCTGATCTCTTATATCTAAAAAAAAGGTTTGAGCTAATAGGGTGTCCCACTAAGCTCGGCAAGATACGATATTATGGAAGCCATGAACCTTACGGATTCGGGGCAAAATATTTATTGACGAAATCGACTAAACGAAATTGCTGAAAAATATTTTCAAGTTTCCAAAATGACCGTCAGGAGGCAGAGTTACTAGGATATATCTAAAAAGTCAAATTTTATCAGATAATCGCTACGTTAAGGTGCTGTTTTAATGACGAAAATAAAAAGTTCGTTAATTTGTGCTTGTGAAAAAAATACTTCTTAAATTGCTGTATCTTCCAATTGCTATACTCAAATTTAATCAGCTTAGGCTGGTTTATTACACTTTTACACTTATTAAAAAGATGACCTTGGTCCTGGTCGCTAGTACATACCGCGTCTTCTAGGTGGCGCTGTTTAAACAATATTTAGTTTTTTAAATTTTCTTAATAAAATTAAATGGCCTCATAAATTTTTTTATTTCTGACCGGTATATTATTAGCTTATAACATCTTAGTTACGCGGGAATTATAAGGGTCATAACTCCCTTGGGATATTAAGAAAAATTTGACATAAAATCAAACGATTGACATCTAATGTCAATTTGATTGTCATCTATTGAAACATTTATTCCACTTTAAAAATGAACAAAATGTTACTAAAATCGGTCAGAAATAAAATTATTTATGTATCACTGGAATTATAAGGGTCTCAATTACCTCGGGCAATTGCTGTCCCTCGGGCCAAAGGCCCTCGGGACGTAAACTTTGCCCTCGGTAATTAAGACCATTATAATTCTCTAAATACATAAATAACTATTATTACTCAGCGTAAAGAACATAAAAATAGCTTTACTTTGACGAAAACCATGATTCCATATATTTATTTGTTTTTGAGTTATTTACAAATGACTAATTTAAAAAAATTATTGTTTACTGTTAAACGAAAGGATTCTGTTGTCATAATTTTTCATCAATTTAATATAAACAATAATATGTAAAATTCTACAAAGTGGTTGAAGATGCAATAGAAAATCAAAAACAGATTTTTGCCATACATACAACTAGCAATTATTATTACAAGGGTAACACGACAACGACTTACTTCTGTGAAACGTTAAACAGTTGGTTTTACCTTTCTGGTAAATATTTGTAAATTCACCCGTCATAGTTCAGTGAATACTTTACGGTTGACTACACCAATGGAACTATAAAAGATAGAGCCTCTGGCATCTCAGTCATTATTCCTCTAACTGCCCCACTGTGAACTACTCCAAGATGTATCAATTGCTTCCTTTTGTAAGTGCTGCTACAACAGTGTTACCAAATCTTCCTGTAGAGATTTGGTGCATTATACTGAAACTACTGGATCCTGAATCGTTGCTGACTACAATCAGAACCTCTTCATTCCTACAGTGGGTTGCCCAAGGAGACTCGAATTTGAAGAAAATGGTTGATGATGCGACAACACAAGAACAAAAGCAGATTTTAGCCCTTTGGACACGGCCAGGAATGACTACAAGAGTAAGTCGTCAAGATTATGCCAGGCTGTTTTCTACAAATGTTCAGAAAGTTACTTCTGTGAGAAATCAAACAGTTGGTAAGAGGATCGCCCAAGAAAAGCTTGCAAAGAAACGTACAGCATCGGGGATGAAGAAGTCCTTTACAAGTACAAGATTTAACCCCTATAGACTGTAATAAATATGCCTGCAATCCTGCAATTGTGAATTAACTTATACTGACAATACTTTTAATAAATCGTGTTTTTTAATAACTACTTTTTGATTTTTACCTCTTAAGTAACTAAGAATTTACGGATGATTACGGTTTTATTGATCTCGATGGTAAAATAGAACTTAAGGGCTACGCTTGTGGATGGTACATAGCAGAAAATGAATTGTGAGTTTATTTATAGCCTAATGGGTTTTAAATTTGTACTGGTATAAAGGTAGATATAAATGTACGCCGATGCGTTGTCACTTTTTTTTTAAGCGACCTAGGGCCAACGTCACTTTTTTTTATAAACTATTAAAAAAATTTAAAAAACGTTTCGCGGCGGCATAGTTTTTACCATTTTCTTTACAACTAAACTAAGCCAAGAAAAAAAAATTAAATGTACCTAAAATATTTTCCCTCCGTTTTTAAAATACTGCCGTCGGCTACCGACCTCTTGCAGATTTCGAGGCGAAACTTACCGCAATCGCACGTTTCATGGAAGGCGGACGGACTCGGGGACTACGGAGCGTTTAAAAATTATTTTATGGTGAAACTTAAATGTAATTTTAAACGTGTTTAATAAGTTTAATGATGTTTCCCGAATTAGCAGTATCATAGGGTTTGTCAGTGCCTAATATGTTGAGTTTTTGGTTTAATTTTCTGTGAGAAGAATATATAAAAACTATTAAATGAAATTATCAAAATACTTAACCCTTTGCTGCATTTATTTTGTGTCAATTCTAGCCTATAATAAAAAAAAAAGTTGATCCAAGGGCAAAACCAAAAATGTAAAGACTATTTAACAACTTAACTGTAATAGAGTAAAGATACTTTTAAAAGTCTAAGAAACAAGTTTCCGCAAAAATTAACGAACTCCTTATTTCCGTCATTTAAACAGTACCTTAACATAGTACTACAGTGCATTTAAGGTCCCTCGTGGAACAAAATCACCTTAAGCTGATTTTTGCGTTAATATCTAGCTTTAGTCGCCCCGATTAACATACAAAAAGTCCCCACTCCTCCGAGGGTGCGAACCACCCCAAAACCACCCCCAAAAGTACATTTTTTTAGTTTTTGCCTATTATCTCGAATATGGTTGATTTTTTTAAAAAAAAAGTAGATACTAAAATTAAAGCCAATAAAATTATCTACAAATTGATGCATATAAGTCTATATTTTAATTAACACAGTGGCGTGCACCAAACGTTTTAAGTCGACAAAGTACATTTTTTTTGTATATTTTTTATTTATCTCAAAACCGGTTGATTAAAAAAAAAACAACTAGATAACAAAGCCAGTAAAAATACCTACAAAATGATGTATATAAGTACATATTTAAATTAACACAGTGGCGTACACTAAAGGTTTTTATGGTGGTAATAATATTTTCCATCGTGTAGCGTAAACGCGGTAACGGACATTATTTTGCATATTATAAAGGAAGAAACAATAATAAACTTACTTAAAAATTGGTGTAACAATATAATACCCATTAACTATCTTTTTTTCACATAGAAAACCAAAAAAATGGTTCTTTCAAAACGTGTTAGGAAATTTCTTTTAAAAAAATCAGTTTAACCACAATGTCACTAGATTTCCATGGCCTTCTATATGAAAAAAAGAAAGTAAATGTTTTAACTGCCACTCTAATTAAAACAGAGGCGTAGAGCAAGAATCGAAATTAATAGGTATCTTATTTAAACAAACTCTTCTTCGTGATCATCCTCGTTTTCAGTCGGCTTAGGGACGACGACATTGCTGCAGGACTGTCCTTGGCATTGCACACAGAGATTGGAGCAATCTAAGTCAGCTTTCCTACAACTGCACTGTTTTCCATAATCCGTCCTACAGTTGCAGAAAACCAATTTTAAAATAAAATCTGGTGCAATGGGCTTATTGACAGTTGTTGGCACCAAAAGTGCCCCCTTTTTTTTCCAGCCCCAAGATGTAGGATCCAATTAATTCCCCAATCATGCCTGAATTTGGTGATATACCCGCAAACTGCGGTTAGATGCAGCGCCTGATGTTGGCGGCAGAGATGCTAAGAAGAAGTTTGAATTTAGGCTCTGTCGCGCTGCTTTATTGTGGAATTTTACGAACCGGAGATGTTCTTATTGATTTACTGGCTCCATATAAAAATAAAAGAAATTCTTCTCCTACAGAAATTAGATCACTTTTATTGGCATTTGGTGTTAAAAAAAATTGCTACTTTCGTTTGTAATTCCGGATTTTTTTCTAAAAGCCTATAGGTTGACAACTTTCCTTTTTTATAAATTGCTGATGTAGTATCACATCCAGAAATGGCATGGCAAAATAGGATAGAGGATGTAAGGACACCTATCTTGTTCTGCAGGGAACTTATGTTAGTGATTTTATTTGGTTTTGTGGTTTGGCCAGGTCTTAACATAAAGATGTTGTCCGTTGCGAAAATACTATAAACATAACCTCGACAAAATGGAGAATCACAAAGAGCAAAGAAAATGTACGTAACTATAGTTATACTTACTTATTAATGATATTTCATTGATATTAAAAGCACATTAACTAATAAATCTTTGCACACTAGCCGTTATTTTTAAAACCCGGTTTGCGTACCGCAGTGTTATTCTATCCAGCCCGTCTGGATTCCATCCGCCTACTATGTAGTAGGAACGGGCCGGTTATAAGCAGGTTACAATTTTTGGCACACACAAATCTAAATAAAATGTAAATAAAATATTATGTACCTATTAATTGTGGTTATTTTTTCATTTTAACGTTATTTTTAACTACACATTTTCTCTAAGCAAAACGTGATTTTTTAAGAAATCCAAAACATAGCGATTTTAAACGCCTAGTGCACGCCACTGTGTTAATTAAAATATAGACTTATATACATCAGTTTGTAGATATTTTTATTGGCTTTAATTTTAGTGTCTAGCTTTTTTTGAAAAAAATTAACCATATTCGAGATAATGGGCTAAAACTAAAAAATGTACCCTTGGGGGTGGTTTTGGGGCGGTTTGCAGCCTCGGAGGGGTGGGGACTTTTAGTATGTTAATCAGGACGACCAAAGTAAACCATTAACGCAAAAATCAGCTTTAGGTGATTTTGTTCCACGAGCACCATAGGAATGAAAATACCGGCCCTGGAGTATAGGGATTATCTGGTAAAATGTGACTTTTTAAATATATCCTAGTAACTGTGCCCCCTAGCGGTCATTTTGGAAATTTGAAAATATTTTCCCGCAATTTATCTTGGTCGACTTAGTCAATAAATATTTTTCCGCGAAGCCGTAAAGTTAAGGGCTTCCATAATATTGTACCTTGCCGACCTTAGTGGGACACCCTGTAGATAAACTATATATTTTCGGAATCAGAAAAAAGGGTATTTAATTTAAAAAAAAAATCATAAGTTACCTATTTTTTCCGATATTTTGTTAATTATTGACTTTGATTCAGTAAAAACCTGAACACTTTTGTATTTCATTTTTTCTTCTCTCTCTTATACGAAGTTCTCGCTCTCGATAATGGTCAAAATATAAACAAAACACCTATATCATGAAGGCTAATCAGCCGCCAGAAAAATTGTTAAAATGAAATCAACAACAGAAAAAAGCACGTTTTAGTTAAAATTGCATGCTTTACTAAATTATGTTAATTCGATTTTTGATCAAATTTACAGAATCCAGAATTATTTTAATCTATTCGAGTTTGAAAGGAATCGGAAAAAATTTGACGATAATTAGAAGTAACTCAAGATTCCGTAAATTTAATCAAAATCGAATAAAAATTGTTGATGCTACAACGCTTTGAATTTTACAAAACACGTAATTTTAGTTAAAGAATGTGTTTGTTATTGACCAATTTTATTTAATTTTTCAATAGCAGTGTGTTATTGTGTCAGTTTCTAAATATTTTAAATTAACCAAGTTTGTATTGTTAACTGACTTTGCAATGTTCATTTGCTCTATACCGTAACAGTTCCTGGTAATTTAGGTCAAGCCCCGCAACTATTGTATTTAAAGGTTTTTTCTATCTCATATAATAATCACAGTCGGTAAAAGCTGTCCAAATATACGGAACAATCCTGTACATAAGTAATCCTGGTTTACATTTGTTTAATTTTCCGTGAATTTTTCTATGTGTATTTCTAAAAACTCGAGTAACTTGACAGGTTTGAATCGAACGCATTTATTATTTAATAATTCAGAAACCTGCCTACCTTGCCAAAAACGCACTGAAAAATAGTTTTTTCTTTCGAAACAAGAAAATTAGGGTATGAAGATAACGACAGCTTTTGGTAGCGCTCAAAAATCTATAAATACACGTACCGGGTGACTTCGTATAAACTAGCAACCCCCGTAACTTTTTTATTTTTTATCGTACGGAAAAAATAAAAAAAGTGACATGCAGGGGAAATTGTTTCCTTTCCAAATCTGCATTGTAGTTTTCGGTAACTTTGCATATATACGGGGGACGACAAAAAGTATTTTTTTTTTAATGGAATATTTTCGGCTAAAATGAAAGATCTTTTTTTTTCCAATTTCAAATATACCATACAAGTTGACATTTGGTTCAGCCATTTTTGCGTTATTTAAGTTTACATTTGCATTGAATTTACATTATCTTGATATACGAGTAAGTTGCACTGACAGTTATTATTTCAATGACAATACTATTGTTTTCATGGCCCACTGTTCAAAAAGTTGTTGTACTCAGTAATCATGGTAGCGTATATCAAGATAATGTAAATTCAATGCAAATCTAAACTTAAATAACGCAAAAATGGCTGAACCAAATGTCAACTTGTATGGTATATTTGAAATCAGAAAAAAAAGATCTTTCATTTTAGCCGAAAATATACAGGGCATTCCATTAAAAAAAATACTTTTTGTCGTCCCCCGTATATTTGCAAAGTTACTGAAAACTACAATGCAAATTTGGAAAGGAAAAAATTTCCCCTGTATGTCAGTTTTTTATTTGTCCCGTACGATAAAAAAATAAAAAAGTTACGGGGGGTGCTAGTTTATACGAAGTCACCCGGTACACATAAAACATGTTCTATTCCGTCAATTAATACATGTATTTCTACCAGGTAAACTTCGCCACGAATATTCAGTTACATGTATTTAAACATAGAAATACACGGAAAACTCCACAAATCAACACTGAGTCTCCTGAACCACTCAATTCTCAAATTTGTTTGGCACTTATAATTTTTGGTGATTTTAAGGCACTTTTTTAATGGCGATTGTAGGAAAAACGGTGTTAATCTATGTGTAGGGCTTTCTTGGCAGTTATAGAACAAATACATTTTACATAATATCTAAAAGAGTTTTTGGAAATGCGATATTTTATAACTGCAACAGAACAATATACGAGTATGAATGAATGAACACATATAATAATATATTCAAATTAAGCAAGACCAATATGCTTAACCTATTTTAGTTGAAATTCGATTTAGAGTTATTAATATTAGTTACTGAATTAAATGAAAATTAGTTTTACCTAAAATCTACAATATATTATGTATTAATGCTGCCTTTCCAAACCTGACAAATTTGTCCGCATTATGTTAAATTAAAAAATAATTGTTTATCGGTTTCCTTTGCAGTGACCTATCAATAAAGTTTCCATCATTTTTATTAATTAAGTAACAATTTTGATTTCGTCGAAAGTTTTTAATTACATCTTTGAAATTTTACATATTTTTCAAAAAACTCCAGAAATGGAATTATTCCACGAAATTTAAAAAATAATTGTTGAAGAAAAACAATGTTTATACAGGGTGATTCGCGGTGGATAGAACATTAGACTTTTTGGCGAACTAGTCAACGGGACGATCCAAAAACTTGTACTGTACCCACCTAAAATATTTTCAATAATGCGGTGTTGCCGCTTCTACTAGAAAGTAGCAAATTTTGATATTTAAAACGAATACATAAACTTATTTTTGCAATTTCTAGTTTCTTAACAACTTTCCTTAATATTTTCCTATTGCGGCTTACGAGATATTAATCAATTTATAAACTCTGACATACTAAGGTGCTGAAAATTGGTTAAAAATTAAACAAAACCCGGATACTTTTTACGATATAGTCAAATCTTAGTTGAAATATATAGGTTGGTCTAAAAATACAGGTATTTACTGAAAACAATATCTACAAGTAGATTTTTCAAATATAACGCCTTGTATATTATTACCCATTTGAAAAGCTGCAACCTTAATGCTATGTGGTGTATGCTTAAAGAAATAATTTATAAATCATCGGAAAATTCACGAGGAATGCAGTCAGCAAACGTATTTTGAAGTGTTTGTAGGTAAACGATCTTTAAATGCTTGATTGACCTGATGTATAGGCCGTCGTTTTAGCACAGCATAAAGAGACCAGCAGGAGCCCTCGAAAAGAAATCCTTTGAAGTTAAAACGTAAGGTTTGGTCCACTTCGATCATATCTGGTGCATACGCATTGATATTGCAAACAAAAGAGCGGCAGCTGGGTAGCCAGCTCCGGACTTATACTGTTTTGGGAGATTATGTTATTATCATGATAATGTCATTTTATTGTCAAATAAAACATACAAATATTAGTTTTATTTAGTGTCTGGAGTATTTAAATACATAGACAAGGGAAATACATGGCTACATGGCTACAAAAAAATACATTAGTAACCGAATTAAGCCTGCATTGAAAAAAACTATAAAGAAAACTTTTGAGAAGAACCCGTAAAAATTTTGAGTGCCATCAGTTAAAAAATTCCATTTTGAAAAAATAAAAATTATACACTGCTCAAAAAAATTAAAGGAACACTTTTGAATAACCCTATAACTTCTTGGCTTGCTGTTATTAACAAATGAAAATTATATTTTCATAATCGATTTGCATCTTATTTTAGTGATGTGTTAAAAAATAAACGTGATTATTCTCATTTATTCGAGATAAGTTTAATTTTCCACAGCAAGTACAAAAAATAAAGTGATTATGAAAATATTCACATTTAGGTTTTATGTTGAGGCAGGCTTAGAGAGCTTCACCGGGCAACGGCATGACAGTTTGTAGTTGTTGAATTCATTATCTGTCAAAATGAGAGATCTTAGCGAGATAGAAGTCGCTCGTGCCATAGCTTTAATTGAAAATGGTGTAAAAATTCGACAAGTAGCAAGAAATGTTAATCGCAGTCCGTCAGTCATCAAACGTGTGTATGATCGCTATAGAGAGACTGGACGATATAAAAGACGAACCGGACAAGGTCGAAAGCGAAAAACTACACAAATTCAGGACCGATATTGAGTAGTTTCTTCTTTGCGAAAACGAATAGCGACAGCAAAGGACCTTCAAAGTACACTTTTGATGGCTCATCAGGTAACCATTTCTGACCAGACTGTCAGAAACAGGTTACGAGAAGCAGATTTAAAACCTAGAAGACCGGTACGAAAACCTGTTTTAACTCGACATCATAAAACTATGCGATTAAACTTTGCTCGTGATCATTTGGGATGGCAACTTCGATAATGGAAACCAGTACTTTTTACAGACGAATCAAGATTTCGTCTCACTCGTTGTGATGGTCGGGTGCGTGTATACAGACGTCCCAATGAACGATACTCCGCTGCTACTGTACAAGAGGTATCCAGATTTGGAGATGGTTCGGTAATGGTCTGGGGTGGAATAAGTTTGGAGGAAAAAACCGATCTTGTAGTGATACCAGGAAGTCTTACAGCTGCAAGATATATTGATATCATTCTGTCAGATCACGTTATTCCTGCAGCATATGGTATAGGTCCTGATTTTCTTTTCATGCAGGATAATGCAAGGCCTCATACTGCTGCGATTTCTATAGATTTTCTTAACGAGCATGAAATTCGTAAAATGGATTGGCCAGCGATAAGCCCCGACCTTAATCCAATTGAACACTTATGGGATATATTGGACAGACGTATTCGACGTCGTCCAAATCCACCTCAAACCCTTCAGCAACTAACAGAAGCCCTAGTCGAAGAGTGGGACAGTATACCACAGGAAGACATTCGAAGGCTCGTGAGAAGTATGCCAAGAAGATGCCAAGAAGTAATTCGTGCTGCTGGAGGGCATACGCGATACTAAAACACATTGGTTTTCAGATAGCGGAACATTGCCTTTAAAAAATTTTTTCTTTTCATTTTGTTATTCGCACTTTTTTTATAATTGTTAATCTTAGTTTACGAATAAAGGATTAGTTTAAAGTTCTATTAATCGATTTATTAGAAGAAAGTATGTGTCTTTCAGAATATAAATGTTCATCTGTATATAACTATCACTTAATAAGTTACAGGGTTATCCAAAAGTGTTCCTTTAATTTTTTTGAGCAGTGTATATATATAATTGCAATAAACCGATTTATTTTTATTTTAATTCAAAATAGATTGGACGTTTTAAGTTTTTACTGATTTCTCAAAATTACTAATCAAAGTTGTTTGCATTGCTTGTACGCAACTTTTAGCAGCATAGCGACTTATTCCACGACCTACAGTATTTATTTTGATTTACAACATAATATACACAAAAGCAATAATTTTCCCAATTCCTGCCCTGTATAAACGATGTTCGCGCAACAATCCGTTCAGCGAGACTGACGATCTGGATACGGAGAAAATGGCGAATAGCTTGCTTAGGATGCAGTCGGCACACTTACATTTTTACGCTGATAGTGCCTGCTGGTCTCTTTATGCTCTGGTTTTAGTCTGTAGTAGACAAAGATAGCACGCCCATGGATTGTTCCTGTTGAAGGAGCTTAACCTATGGCTTCGCTCCCCCTTACGGATACCACTTAGCTACAGACAGAAACGACGTACTTCATCAACTTTTCTCTTGATTTTACTGGTTTTATAATTTTTTTCTTTAAACATATCCCACAGGTAAAAATCGAATGGATTAAGATCGGGTGATCTCGGAGGCCAAATCCGATAACATCAGTGACATGGTACATGTTACTGCATGGTACAATGGTACTTCTATAGAAGAATTAGCTGTCTTTGAACAAACTCAAAAGGTAGACTTGCTTGAAAAAGAAGATGAAAAGCAGGAGTTTGTTGCTGAATGCATCTCTAATAAAGAAGAAAGAAGGTCTTGCTGCTTTAGAAAAAGCCTTTCAATATGTGAAGCAGCAACCGGAGTCCACGCCATAAGATGCTATGCCTTTAAAAAGGTTGGGAGATGTCGCAGTAAGAAAGATAAACTCTCAGAAAAGGCAAACTCTTATTAACAGTTATTTTAATGTAGTAGAATTTTTTTTTCTTTTATTACATAATATGTTACATGCATATGTATTTGATTTTGTATTTTGATTTTAAATAAACAAAGAATGTATATTTACTACAATTTACAAATAAAATATTTAAACCTAGGCATGGGCATTTATCATGAAAAAAAATATAAATTAAAAAAACAACGGATTATCCGAGGTAGGGTACAGTCTACGTTAGCTCGGATAATCGAAAGTCTACTGTACCATTATTTTTAGACCACCCTGTATAATGTAATTCCCAACCAAATTTCAGTGCCTTAGTATCTCGGAGTACAAAAATATCAGTATTTACTGCAGGTTATGTTGTTTTTTTAAAACAAAGTTAATTAGTTCGAAAACGGTTAGGTGTGCAGAAATAATCAGAAAAGTTGTTAATACACTAATAGAAATTGTAAAAATAAGGTTATATATGCAGGGTGCTCCGTTTAGAAAATCACAGTTGCTACTACTTTTTAGTAGAAGCGGCAACACCGAGGGCAATACCGTATATATTTTAGCTGGGTAGAGAATGCCGTGTATGTAAAAAATGGCATTTTATTTGATTTTACAAAATAAACAATTCTTAAAAATTCACACATAATATGCATTTTTCAGTTGCCTTTCGGAAAAAAATTATACTCAAACCGTTTTGAACATTTTTCCCCCCAAAAAATAACTTTTTAAAACACTATTTTTTAAAAAATTGTAGGTTTATCAAAAACAAATGTCGAGACAAGAAACAATAAAAGATATAATATAATTGAATACATTATTAATCTTTCATTGTGGTTCGACTACGACTTGCAAAAAACATGCAGTTAAAATAAATTTTAGTCACAAAATCGTGATCATCAGGCCATGAGTTTAAGCTTAGTAGTAAAAACACAATTTTTCGCTGTGCTGCCTAAATTCGGTTTAGTTAAAAAAAATGGTTTGACTAGACACGTAAAAAATGGCACGTAAGCATATTTTTTGACAATTGCATAAGAAAATCACATTACATATTTCACACAGAAATTTAGATTAATCAGCGAAATCAAACCATATTAAATATTGCGTACTTTATTGATGACACTGTATATGGTTTACTTTATCCTCGTCAACTGTAGATCGTATTGTTTACATGTATAAAAAACTCGTGAATAAATCGACAAAGATAACCGCCGTCAATTTTTGACTATCATTTGTACTTTAACACGTCAAATTAAAGATATATCCTTTCAAAACAATTATTATTTTAAGCAGTTTTTCTTACCATTTCTAGGATTTGTCACTCTCGCTGCACAAGAAGCAAAATTCGAAAATATCAAGCCAAAATAGCTTGTTATTCAATATAAACACCTATAATAAGTAAAAAGTCAACTCAAACTAGACATATTTTAGTGGCACTCTAGTCTTAGATTATAGCAGATTCTTTAGAGAATGGATCTCGGAACCCTTTTGAGATCATGTTATTATGTTAGCATCTGCTAAAAATTAAAATATTTTTATTATAAGTCTTTAACATTGTGCAGTTTCATATTAAAACTAAACCACACAAAGTACGATGTGTTAAAACCGTTACGTGATAGAATTGGCAATGCTTTAAGGTTCCTGGTTTTATTTACAAATGATTTTTCCATGTGGTCATGTGTCGATCGCTTTAGCCTTTACCAGCATACGTCGGATTCTTAAATGTCGAAGTCGCCTGTTTATAAATTGGATTTTCTCCCTAAAACAAAATGACAAAGAATGACGATTTCTAGTCCAAAAAGGTTTAATCTTGATTGTACCGTTTCAAATTCATTTAAATAAAAAAATACAGGGTAGCCGGGTAGCCCATAAGTCACGACGGAATTTAAACTTCTAACAACTTTTTAGTCAAACATAAGATCTGATGTATACAGGGTGTTACAAATTCGACATACGAGCATTGGAATCTCGGCAACCATAGTAGTTAGAGAAACGGTTAAATGGGGGCAAAGTTGTGCAATTCGGTGCTGATTAAAATGCCGCTTTAAAAGTTTTAAAATTCCGAATACTTCCGATATTATTCGAAAAAAAACGAAATTTTGCAAAATCGTTTTTATTTTTTCCTGAGCTCATTTGAATAGCTATTTTAAAATAAATGACACTTTGTCGTTGCAACTCTTTCTCCTCTACAAAATGACGTTATTAAACTAAAGATCCGACGTTTCGTCTCCGAGCGGCCAACATCAACTTAATTTTTTTACCGATTTTTAAACCCCCTACCCTCAAAACGTAATGGAGGTATTACTTTCTAATAATGAATTGTTTTTGCTTATTTCCTTTTAAATTCTTATTTTACATTTGTCAGTCCGGTCCTGGCAACGAATCACAATTATAATTAAAAACGTTATTTTTATAAAAACCTTTACAAATGAGTTTCATGAAAATTTGAGTTTATTAGGAAAGCTCTAATTTCCAAAATGTTCAAAAATATTTCCTTTAACCCATAGGTACCTATCTATGCACAGATCGATGTTTCTTATGATCCTTGCTATAGTACCCCCTTTCAATTGACCTTTATAGCCTACGAACTGTATGTTGTATGATTCTTCCAATTCTTCAAAGTTTGTTTAAAGTTGATCTTACTGATAGGTGGATCGTACATGGTGGGGCAATAGATTCGCTAGCAAGGTCGCCAGATTTTCGCCTCTGGATTTCTTTTATGGGGGGCATTAAAAAATTAAAAATGACTTAGATACCATGGAGGAACTGGAAGAACACATACAGGTTACAGTTGCTAGGATAAGGAGAAGATCGGTTGAAAGGGCTGTCGCCAAAATTGGAAGAAGAATCATTGCATTGAGCAAAACGGCAATATTTTTTAACATTTAGAAAATAAGGTTTTATAATTAAGAAATTTATAATTATTAGAAAATTCTTATAAAATAAATTATGTTACTTATGTATGAATGTTTTAAATAAAATAGAGTGTTTAATTAAAATTGTGATTCGTTGCCAGGACCGGACTGACAAATGTAGAATACGAATTTAAAAGGAAATAAGCAAAAACAATTCATTATTAGAAAGTAATACCGCCATTACATTTTGAGAGTAGGGGGTTTAAAAATCGGTAAAAAAAATTCCAGGACCGTATTTAAAAAAATAAAGTTGGTGTTGGCCGCTCGGAGACGAAACGTCGGATCTTTACTTTAATAACGTCATTTTGTAGAGGAGAAAAAGTTGCAACGACAAAGTGTCATTTATTTCTAAATAGCTATTCAAATGAGCTCAGGAAAAAATAAAAACGATTTTGCAAAATTTCGGTTTTTTTCGAATAATATCGGAAGTATTCGGAATTTTAAAACTTTTAAAGCGGCATTTTAATCAGCACCGAATTGCACAACTTTGTCCCCATTTAACCGTTTCTCTAACTCGTATGGTTTCCGAGATTCCAATGCTCGTATGTCGAATTTGTAACACCCTGTATACAGGGTCCTGCAACAGTGCGTCGGGCTTTCATAGCTCCTAAACGAATTAAGTTAGAAATTTCGTTCATATGCGGGCTTATACTGTATCATAGAGTGTATTTCAGGAAAATATTTTTGCATATACAGGGTTGCCCAAAAAAGTGTGGTAACATAATGTTGACTTTTTCTAAATGGGACACCCTGTATTTTTTTGCATATTTTGGTTTGTATTATTATCCTTTATAAATATCTATAATTTTATGCAATTTGCTTTGGTAGTTTAAGAACAATAAATTAAAAACTAAGATAAAAAAACTTAGCAGCTCTAAAGAAAAACCAAAAAAAAAAAAATCTCAAAACATTTTTGGTAATCACGGCATTGTACAGAAATAATGACAAGGAGTCCAGAGATACGATGAATTGAAGAGTTTTCATCAATTTTATACAGGGTGTTCTAAATAGGGTTTCAAAAATGAGTCATTAAAAACTCATTTTTCAAATGGAACACCCTGTATATTTTTAAGTAATGGAACGTAGAATTCATAAACAAATATTTTTTGCAATACAAACATGTAGGTTATTTCCAGCCGTTTACGAAATAATTGCAAATTTCGTAAATTCTGTTGTGTAAAAATGTAAAAAGAACGTTTATTTTATCAATTAAACATATTATATGCCTAAACTAATATTATAAACTACAATAAATGTTCAAAATGTCTTCCATTTTGATCTGTGTATAAATTAATACGCTCTTGAAAAGATCTATTTACTTCCCTTAACATTTCTGTTCAAATAACAGCAAAATAATGTATTAGTAAAGGTTACGAAATACGATAGGGATTCCATTTTTATTAGAATTTGACAAGTTTAAATAATTCAAAAAAGTTTAATAAATCAAAGTCATTTAGGGCTAATAGTACTTAGCGCTTAAGTATAAGATATTAAAATGAATTTTAGTAAAAAGGAGTTAGTTGATATGATTTTTGCACTTGGCGAGAGCGAGAAAAATTGCTTGTTAGCAAGTAGAGTTTACGCGTCACATTATCCAGAGAGAAGGCAGCCTGACGAAGAAAGTTTTGAAAAATTATTATTAAGATTTGTTGAAACTGGAAATGTCGTGTACACAAAAGAAGAAAGAACAAAACCTGTCACCAACGAGGAATAAGAATTAGAAGTATTATTAAGTTACTGAAGATCCACACATAAGCCAAAATAAAATAGAGAAAGCAGTAGATATTAGCAAAAGATCTGTACAACGAATTTTAAAAAAGCATCGTTTCAATGCCTACCACATTCAATTCCATCAAGCTCTTAGCGATAGAGATTTTCAAAATCGACTCGAATTCTGTGCCTGGACAAGAATGAGTTTTCAAGAAGATCCTATGTTTTTCAATTATGTTTTATTCTGTGATAAGGCTACATTTCATAATACCGGTTGTGTAAATAGGCATAACTTTCACTATTATTCCACAGAAAATTCGCGATATATGAGACAAATCGATCAGCAGCACCAGTGGTCTTTGAATGTGTGGGGCGGAATTATTGGTGATACTGAGATGGATGTATTTAAACTTTTTACGAAATGATTTACCAGGTTTACTGGCAGACGTTGCTCCATATATTAGAAATAGGATGTGGTTTCAGCAAGACGGAGCTCCGGCGCATTTTTCACGGAATGTAAGAAATTACCTTTCGCAACCAATGGATCGGTAGAAACGGACCTACACACTGGCCTGCTAGATCGCCGTATCTAACAAAGCTTGACTTTTTTTTTTATGGAGAGATGTAAAGCAAATTGTTTATAATAATCCGCCGACAACTGCCATTAATATGCAGCAAAGAATTAGAGACGTGTTTGGTAGTATACCACCTGAAATGTTAAGGGAAGTAGATAGATCTTTTCAAGAGCGTTTTAATTTAAGCACAGATCAAAATGGAAGACATTTTGAACATTTATTGTAGTTTATAATGTTAGTTTAGACATATAATATGTTAAATTGATAAAATAAACGGTCTTTTTACATTTTTACACAACAGAATTTTCGAAATTTGCAATTATTTCGTAAACGGCTAGGAATAACCTACATGTTTGTATTGCAAAAAATATTTGTTTATGAATTCTACGTTACATTAGTTCCATTTGAAAAAATTAAGAAAAATGATTTTTTAATGACTCATTTTTGAAACCTTATTTAGAACACCCTGTATAAAATTGAAGAAAACTCTTCAACTCATCGTTACTCTGGACTCCTTGTCATTATTTCTGTACAATGCCGTGATTACCAAAAATGTTTTCAGATTTTTTTTTTGGTTTCTCTTCAGAGCTGCTAAATTTTTTTTATCTTAGTTTTTAATTTATTGCTCTTAAACTACCAAAGCAAATTGCATAAAATTATAGATATTTATAAAGGATAATAATACAAACCAAAATATGCAAGAAAATACAGGGTGTCCCATTTAAAAAAAGTCAACATTATGTTACCACACTTTTTTGGGCAATGATATGACTATGATACAGTATAAGCCCGCATATGAATGAAATTTCTAACTTAATTCGTTTAGGAGCTATGAAAGCCCGACGCACTGCATATCCCCACCCACCGTTACTGAAGCCGATATCATTGAGATAACGAAAGGCTTTAAGCCAAAAATGTCAAGTGGTCTTGACTCTGGTCCAAGTTCTTTCATTAAAGATACTATAAATGTATTGACAGCTCCATTATGTAAAATACTTAACCTTTCATTATGTCAGCAACGATATTCCAAACGATGAAAAGTATCTAAGATATGTCCAGTATTTAAGAATGGGAACAGAGGACAAGTCGAAAACTATAGACCCGTTTTGCTTATTTGCTTATAATGCATAAGATTGAACCGCTCTTATCAGTTCGTCAACACGGCTTCTTGGGTCGGTCAACGACCACCAACCTGGCTTGCTTTTCCAATTTTGCATCTAAAGTAGTTGATTCTAAAGGCCAGGATGATGTGGTGTTTACCGACTTCACAAAGGCTTTTGACAGGATATGCCACAAAATACTTTTTATTACTTAAATTACAAGAGTTTGGCCTGACAAGAAATTTCATAAATTTCTTTGGAACATATTTAGAAAACCGAACGCAGTATGTGTACAGTACAATGGGTTCAAATCGCAGCTGTTTGGAGCTGCTTCAGGGGTCAAACCTGGGACCACTCTTATTTCTTATAAACGATATTCAAAATGTAATTGATGTGGAGTACTAAATATTTGCTGATGATCTAAAATTGTATGTTTTGGTTAGGTCCTACTGACTGCGAAAAACTGCAGAATAATGTCAATGCAATTCATAACTGGTTTGGTGGTAATGGACTCTTACTTAATGCAAAAAAATGCGCCATATTGACGATTAGTCGGCGAATATCACCACTGAATTTTGACTACGTCTTTGATGGGGAGAGATTGAAAAGAGTGGAGAATGTCACAGACTTGGGCGTCATTGTGGACTCAAAACTAAATTTCAATGATCACATCACCAAGATAATTTCAGAGGTCATGCAAATGCTTGGTTTTATTATTCGAAATTTTAGAGATATAGAAACACTTAAGGTTCTATATCTAACGTTGGTAAGAAGCAGGCTTGAGTATGGGTCGCTTATATGGGCACCTATTAACAATAAATATGTAATAGCTGTTGAACAGGTTCGGAAAAAGTTCATGAATTATTTAGCCTTAAAAACGGATGGGGTATACCCACAAATCGGTATAGATAATAATGTCCTTTTGGCTAGGTTTAGTTTGGAAAGTTCGAAAAAACGTAGATATTCAAAAGATATTGTTCTTGCATAAACTTGTTAATGGTAGTCTTCTGTCCTTACTTGTTGAGTGAATTAAAATTTAATGTACCTAGAATTGCTGATAGGCATAGCGATTATTTCTACTTATCAGCAGCAAACACTAATGTATTCGATTCCATTCTTCCACTAATGCATATGCTAATTCTGCGAGATTTTCAGCAGGCCTCTGGCGAGAACGTACCTTTCTTCCTAGTTCGTCCCACAAATGTTCTATAGGGTTCATATCGAGGCTTCTGGCAGGCCACTGTAATGTGGTGATATCCGTAGCTAAGAAGTTTCGAACAATTGCTGCGGTGTGTGGTCGGGCATTATCCTGCATCTATATAAAATTATTGCCCACTAACTCTGCATGAGGTTAGACATACTGCTGTAAAATGTCAATACAGATTAGCGCTGTCATCGACTGCCTCAATGGAAAAACATGGAGGGGTGTCTTTCCATTCATTGAAATCCCTCCCCACCATTATAACTTTCACATTCTGTTATTAAATTCTGATTAAACCTTTCACCTGTCCTTCTCCATACTCTTTTCCTTCCATCCACCATGTTAAGGCAAAACCGTGATTCATCCGTAAACAAGACATTCAACCATTCACGAATATTCCATTGTCCATAATTTTCAACGAAGTTTTTTCTAGCAGCACGATGTGATGAAGATCTTGCTGAACATTTACCGCAGTATTTGATCGATCACGTAATATCCTCAATCTCAAGAAGCGATCATCTCTTGGAGAAGTTTTTCGAGGGCGACTAGAACCAACCCTTCGAGCAGTGCTTCCAGTTTGTTCGTACTTGTGGATTGCTCTACGAGCAGTTGCTTCATGGACACCCACTGCACGAGCGGCGTAACGTTTACTACGCCCATCGTTAACTAAAGTAACTAATGCTGCTACTTGTTCTGAACTTATTTGAGGCATTTTATGTAATTTTAGCCACTAAAACTTTTATAATGACATTGACTTTTTTAATGACACAATGACAAAGGGTCAAATATGGAGTAATTGCCATGGCAAGGGCAATTGTTTTTTTAAAGGCAATGTGACCCTACAATAAATTACATTTGTGGGATAAACGTAAGGTTTCAGCAAAAAAGCTGTAATTCGGACAATTTTAGAGATAAATTAATGAACAAAAAATCAAAATGCTCGTAAAAGAAGCGACTTTCATATAGAGTGTAAGCGCTTTCTATACATTTACTTGATTAACGCACAGGGTGAGTTAAAAATTAAGAAAATACCATGGCTTGAGTTTTTCCACTATCATCCAGGGGGCTTTGAAAAAATGTCTACCAGTTTTTTTTTTTTTAAAGGTAACGGAATTACCTACCAACAAATGGAAAGATAATAAAAATCGGTCCATTCGTTCAGAAATGACAAAGCTTCAAAGTTGCAACAAAAATTAGGTGCGTCACTTTTTTTGGAACTGAGTGTATGTCCGCCACTGCTGCTTTCTCTTTTGATAACACTGTTATGTAGGCACTTTATTGGCTAATGCAAAGTACATTTTCATAATTTCTTGATTTCGGCCTGTGCAATTTTATCAAATTCTGATATGCGCATAGCGATATGCAAATAAATGCCATTTATTTCTTTACTATTCTTTTTCTCGAGAACGATTGCTTGCGAAAAATAAATTTTTAACACCCTGTATCTCAAAAATGAAGGGCTTGCGGACCCATACTTTTCATCTTATAAATAACTAAGGAATCGTCCTGTAAAATATTGGACACTTATTAAATAACACCCTGTATAAATCAGCGCTGGTTGGGGCATGCAGCCCAGACAATAGCTGTTTTAGCATAATTTGGTTAATCCTTATTGTATAAGGTCTCAGCAAGTGGCTAGAGAACAAAGTTCTCACATATATAAATATTTATGTCATATTACCACTTGCCAAGTAGTATTCTTTTGCCATTTATTGTGCTACATGTTTTATTCACATGGATGAGCATTTAATGGAGACGTCGTGTTTGCCGCACTAGTGAATCTCATGGTTTAAACATTTTATAAAACATCAACTTACCGTATCCCACTTGGCCATCATTCTCTCTTTCTCAAATTTGGCGAACTCTCGGCGATCATGTATCGTTGTTAATAATTTCCACAGCAGCAATATAGCCATACCAATTAAAACAATTGCAGCGATAACGCCAAAGACAATGCCAAGAACAAATACCTAAAAAAAAAACAGTTTAATTTACAAGAAGACAAGAAATGTTTAAATAAAAATATCTGTCTATTAATATTAGCGAAGCAACAAATGACACGAGGCTTAAAAAGAGCTTCGACTTGTCTTTAAAAGAATAATAAGAGTTTCACTTTGGTTTTCTTCTTGTCAGATTCAGAAGCTTGTAGCCGGGCGGCGACTGCGAATGAAATTTTAAATGGTATGGTATGTTTCTTTTGACAGAGTTAAATAGAGGCTAAAAATCGTAGATAACCAGTGAAAACCTCGTTTCCCTAACTCTTTTGTAGCCGGAGATATGGCCAATCAAATTTTAATTGCAACATTTTATCCATGTTAAATCGCCTACCCACCTTAAATACTTATTAATTATAATAATAATAATAGTGGACGATTTGTCGAATAGGTAGGTATTATAAAAATTCGATTATAAAATATTATTGCAAAAAGCTAAAATCCAAAGCCTGCATTTTTAAATTTAAGTCGTTATTAAGAATTAATATTGGGATTAACAGATAATCTAGTTACCCTAGAATTCAATTTTTGACACGCAGGCTATGAAAACAAATATCTATTGCTGTCAACATTATTGTGACAAATTTTGGTGTTGGTCTCATAAATATTTGTTTGTCTCCTAAAAATGCCAATTTCAAACCAAGAAGCATTTGACATTCTGGCAATTTATTTTGAGTGTGCGCAAAATCCAATAGTTTCTGCAAGGGTATATGCCGTAAGATACCCTCAAAGGCACCATTATGATAGGCGAGTTTTTATTTTTTATTGCGTGGCGTCTGCGAACAACAGGAAGTGTCCATCGTCCTGTTTACCGTAGACACGGAACAAGTCGTACTGAAGAAAATGTGATTAACGTTTTGGCGTATGTGGAATTTAATCCGCAAGCCAGCACAAGAATAATTGCAAAAGAATTGGGAATTACTCAGAGAACCGTCCAAAGGATTCTAGCTGAACATAGGTATGACTAATTTGTAAAATAACAGTAAACTTGCTTATTATAAAATTATCACTTCTTTTTAGCTTGCACCCTTACCATTTAGTACTTCACCAGGCTTTAAACGATCAAGATTATGATCGCAGATTAGATCATTGCCACTGGTTAAGTAACATGATTTTAGAAAATCCAGAAATACTTTTACATATATTGTGGACCGATGAAGCTACATTCCGCAATGATGGAGAAGTCAATCTGCATATAGTCCACTACTGGTCTCGTACGAATCCCCAATGGATGCAAGAAGTGCAATATCAGGGCAGATGGAGCATTAATGTCTGGTGCAGTATTGTGGGGGGAAGGATAATTGGACCCTTTATTTTTGAAGAGGTACTTAGTGGAGAAACGTATCTGCATTTTTTAAGCTACATACTGCCGATTCTGTTGGAAGAGGTGCCCCTGGAAGTTCGTCGTAACATCATTTTCCAGCACGACGGGTGTCCGGCACATTTTGCAATAAATGTCCGTGAATTCCTAGACAGAACTTTTCCTGGCAAGTGGATAGGAAGGGGAAGTTTATTTCCGTGGCCAGCAAGGTATTGTTATATTACGCTTCGGTTATAGGTCGTGATATCTTTTACAGTTAAGATTATAAACTCGTTGATTATGGGTTCCTATTATTATACAATGCGTATTCTATTCTAGGTCACCCGATTTGACTTGTATGGATTTTTATTTTTGGGGGAGAATAAAAGATATGGTTTACGTCACCAGACCGACTACAAGGGAAGATATGATACAACGGATAAGGAACGTTATCCAAAATATGCCTGTTGCAGAAATAGAAACTGCTGTTTTATCAACGAGCAAAAGATTACAGATCTGCATAGACAATGATGGCCGACAATTTGAACATCTGGGACGTCATTAAAAAGGGGAATATTTGGAAATATTCCTAATTATTATTATTGTTTTTAATATTAATATTAATAGTTTATTATTAATATTAATAGTTTAATTGGGTAGACGATTTAACATCGATAAAATGTTGCAATTAAAATTTGATTGGCCATATCTCCGGCTACAAAAGAGTTAGGGAAACGAGGTTTTCACTGGTTATCTAGGATTTTTAGCCTCTATTTAACTCTGTAAAAAGAAACATACCATACCATTTAAAATTTCCAATAAAAATCGTAAATATTATTAAGTTGTCAAACAGCGCCCTCTAGCGGCCACTGTAAACATAATTAAGACATAGTTTATAATGCAAACGATGAAACAAAGAAAGATCTTTTCAACGAGACCAAGTTTGTCAAATTCGGTTAAGCCAAACCGAAGTTATCAATCAAAATAATACACAAATTTGAGGAGATACAAAAAAAATTGCCCGAAAAAAATGTATTGCAAATTTTCCAAGTATTAAAAATTTAGCTCACTCTAGTAAAAAATCATATGAAAATACATACACCGAATGATTTAGTATTTTCTATATTGAAAAATGTACGTAAGTTATTCATACCTCAGGTGGACATGTTCTTTCTTCTTGGGCTCGAATATGAAGATTTCGATCAATATCATAATAATACACATAGGTAAACTGACAATGGTCTTCATCAGTGTAGTGACACAGGTATTCATTATTTTCTTCAACAGCTAAAAAAAAAAATTTTTTAACGATCTGCACACAGTGGTATTATTTTTTCTATTTATCAAAAAATAATCGCATAATAGCGTAATTTAGATTTATACGGCTTAAACTGTAAAGTAAAATAATAATAATAATAATAATAATAATAATAATGAAGGTCTTTATTTCAACAAAAAAAAATAATATTACAATGAATATACAGTATAACTTCGATAGTCCGGACACTCGCTAGCTCGGCCACTCCAGTAATCCGGGCACTCTTGTTATTCGGGCATTTTGAGGATTTTGCCTCTGTAATCCGGGCACGAAATATTATATACTTAAAACGCTGCAGAACAAGAATTTTCCTGTCTGAACAGGCAGAAATTACTTACTTTAACTTTTGCGAGTACCGCGAGAGGCGTCTATCATTCTGCATTTGGTTCTTAAGTGTGTTAGACGCACATAATGACTCCAAGCAAAAGAGTACATAAAACACTTACACTAGCAGAAAAATCTAAAATATTAGATTGCCTTGATGAGGGGAAAAGTACACGTTAAATTGCAAAGAAGTTTCTTGTTCCAAAATCTACAGTTTTTGATATAAAGAAGAACAAGCACAAAATTAGGACTTTTATATCAAAATCATTTCAGGGGACAGGTAGGAATACCAATAAATATAAATACTATGTAACGAATTTACTTTATTCGGTGTATATTTGCAGGCAAAAGGAAAGTTATTAGAAAAGCATAACATCCTGAAGTTGAAGTCGCATTGTATAATTGGTTTCTACAACAACGCAGTGCGCATGTACCTATTTCATCATAAATTTTACGAGCAAGAGGTAAAAACTTTTACGAACAAATAACAGGGAAAACGGATATTTTAGCAAGTTCGGGGTGGCTAGATAAATTCAAGCTAAGGCACGGAGTTCGTTTTTTGAAAGTCTGCGGTGAAAAACTTTCTAGTGATGTTGCCGCTGTACAACCGTTTCAAGAAACATTTCGATCTGTTGTTGAAGATATGGAATTATGCAGCGAACAAGTGTATAATGCTGATGAGTCGGCAATTTTTTGGAGAACTCTACCTGATACCACTTGGGTTCATCAAGATGAAAAATCAGCACCAGGTCGAAAAATATCAAAAGATCGTTTGACATTTATGCCATGTTGTAACGCGGCGGGATCCCATAAGTTACCACTGTTAGTCTTGGGGAAAGCGGCAAATCCACGAGCATTTAAAATTGAGAGTTCACTACCAGTCGTATACAAGGCGTCTACCACAGGATGGATGACGAGACCACTATTTATGGAATGGTTCAAAAGATGTTTCATACCTGAAGTCAAAAATTTTTTAACAACGGTTAACAAGCCGCTTAAAGCTCTGTTACTAATCTGTGGAGGAAGTAAATGCCGATCCAAACTTCAGAATTATGTTTTTGCCACCGAACTGTACTGCAATTTTACAGCCAATGGATCAGAATCTAATTCAAAATATAAAGGTGTCCTATAGCAAACGCCTTCTTAATAATATTATTTTACATGAGGGTGAAGAGATTATAACCATTTTGAAGCAGTTTAATTTAAAAGATGAAGTGAACAATCTTGATCAATCCTGGAGAACCATAACTTCAAAAAATATTTAAAAAAGTTGGACACCATTATTACGGAACGAGAAGTATCCGATGACGAAAATATTCCACTCTCAGAGCTTCAAAAGAAACTTCGTTCAATAAGTCAAGAATATTTGAAAAAAATTACCGAATCTTCAAGGATCATTGATCCAGATAATAGTATAATAAACAGCGAGGACATTACGAAATGGGCTGTGGGAGAAAAAGAGTATGTCATTGATTTAACTAAAGAAGAGCTTATCCAAGATGCATTAGGGAGCAATATTGAAATTGTAGAAGGACCCTCTGAATCAGAGGATGATGTAAATATAGAGAGAGTGAAACATTCACACGCTGTCAACGCGTTCTCATTAACTATCAGGTGGGCTGAAGAGAACAATCTTCCCATGGAAGATATATTGCTCCTGAAAAGGCTCAAGGAAAAAGCAACTGATGTAGTTACATCAAAACTGATTCAAACTGAAATAGAGAACTATTTTTTAAAAAAGTAGATTTTTCCGCAGATTAATTACACACGTTATGTATATGTATTATGTGCATATTATGTTAGGGACATACATGTGTATGTACGTATGTAGAAATTCTTTTTTGAGATTTTGTATACTTTCGTTCTATTTTATAAGAATATGTAAGTATTCGATTTTATAATAAACACTACGGTTTTGACAAATTCTGAGTTGCTTTCCTTTTCAAAATAATTTTTTTTAAGTAACTCCAGTAATCCGGACACCTCGATAGTCCGGACATATGCCGGAACGATATCTGCCCGGACTATCGAAGTTGTACTGTATGTTGACCTCGAAATAGGCGAGATTCAGTCTACTAGTGGTCCCAGTATACTATTCTATCTAACCCGAAAAAAAAAGAAAGTTCACAAATAGCTAGAATAACATTCATATTTAGTAATTATTAATATAATTGAATTCTATACCCAACAAAATTGTTAAGTCTATAAATATAGATATATATACCGGGTGTTGCATCGTCGAGCGGGACATAGGAAATCCCATGTAATTTTAAATGGGGTCAATTATTGGCTTCCCTAATTATTTTAGAGAAAAATTCTATTTAGGTTTATTAAAGAGCACTAAAACCCACATTCAAAAAAATAACTTTAGATATTTTTGATGAGCCCGTTTACGGGTTATCGCCGATTTCTTTTTAACTATTTCTCCTTTTTATGGCCCCGTATTTGCGGGCACCAGTCAAGGTAAAAGATGACTGTCAAATAAAGTTGTCATTTTGAAATGTGTGCTTTATTGTTATAAAAACTCGTACATCGAAAATATTAAAGGTGTATTTATGAGTACAAATTAATCTGAATAAAAATAAAATAAAGTATCCAATTACAAAGTTAATTATGACATTTTACATGTTTCAATATTTTACTAATTAATAGGTAGGTACTATTAAATTGTTAGAACTTTAGGATTTAAGAAGATGTTCAAATATTCCTCCATTGACTGCTAGACAATAACCGAGGCGATCATAAAATTCTCTTCTTACATTCGCTAGTTGGTAAACTGAAATTCTATTGCATTCGGCAGAAATAGCATTTTTTAACTCGTCTAGATTTGGGTATTTTTTATCTTTGTATATCCTGTTTTTTAAATGGCCCCAGAGAAAGAAATCATTTGGCGATAAATCAGGAGACCTGGCTGGCCAATTTACTGTATGATTTAAGCCAATAACATTTCCATTAAAAGCACGGTTTAAATATTCCCGGTACTATGTGCCGGGCAGCCATCCATTTGGTACCAAACTTCCTGATTTTCCCTGGCGGCATCATGTCAAGTAGGTAAAATATGATCTTCAAGTAGTTCCAAAAAATATTCTGCATTTAAATTTCGTGTAAGAAATAATGGCCCGATAATATTTTCTCCGAAAATCCCAGCCCATACATTAACTTTTTGTGGATATTGCGTCCTTGTTTCCACAAACCTGTGTTGGTTTTCTTTGCTCCAGTATCGATAATTTTAAACATTGGGTTCATTGTTTAAGGTAAATGTGCATTCGTCAGTGAAACAAATGTTTTTTAAAAATTCCCTATCCATGTTTGCTCTTTCCATCAGACCAAAACAAAACTCCTGTCGTCGTATTTCGTCCTTATCTCTTAGCTCTTGGTGCTTTTCATATTTGTATGAATAATATTTATGTCGTTTCAAAGCTCGTAACGCTGTGGTGTGATCTAATCCTATGTCATTCTCAAGTTTCCTTGTGCTGATCTTCCCATCATTTTCTTCCACGCACAATAAAACTTGCAAGTCCCTATCATTTCTTGCATCTCTTCTTTGCTCCTGCCTTTCTTCACATCTGCAGTTATTTATTACAGTGCCTTTTGTCTCAAATTTCTTGATAGTCCTTTCGACTGTAGATTTTGCAGGTATCGGTCTATTCGGATACAGAGCAGCAAACATGTCTGACACATTTTGATAACTATTTCCTTGATAATACCATTTAATCATCAATATTTTTTCTTCAGAAGTGTAATTCATGGCTAATATTTTCGATGTACGAGTTTTTATAACAATAAAGCACACATTTCAAAATGACAACTTTATTTGACAATCATCTTTTACCTTGTTAAAAAGAAATCGGCGATAACCCGTAAACGGGCTCATCAAAAATATCTAAAGTTATTCTTTTGAATGTGGGTTTTAGTGCTCTTTAATAAACCTAAATAGATTTTTTCTCTAAAATAATTAGGGAAGCCAATAATTGACCCCATTTAAAATTACATGGGATTTCCTATGTCCCGCTCGACGATGCAACACCCGGTATATATATATACAATATACCATATATAAAAATAATAATAATAATAATAGTAATAAAAAGAGAAACAAAGAAAATGTTTCCGCAAAACAAAAGCAGAGTTATACCATCATAAAGTATCCTTTTATATTATCATTAGTGTTTGGCGTAAGATTATTGTCCATTTTGTTCAGCCAGTAGTCTTTTAAATAATAGTGTTTTAAAACGTCTGTGGTAAATTATTTAAGCAACAAACTATATTAAATGAAAAACTTCGTTTAAAAATTTCAGTTGCATGCATGGGAGGAGTAAGATTTCCTTTAAAACGAATATTAATATTATGCACGTCACTGCGATAAGTTATCTTATTAAAAAGGTATGGTGGTATTATGTTGGTAATAATTTTTGAATATAGTACTGCCGAATGAAGAAATCGTCTATTTTTCATGTTCAACCACTCAGCAGTTTGAAGTGTCTGACTTATTCTCTCAAATTTACGAATTCCAAAAATTAATCGAAGACACGAGTTTTGAAGCTTTTGAATTCGAACTATATCAATACTGTTTAAACACGGGCCATAGACTGCATCTCCATAGCTTAATTTAGATAATACCAAAGACTCGCAAAGCCTTTTGTAAGCATGTAGATATACGATTTGTAAATCTCAAATTTTTATCCACTAACATACCCAGATTTTTTACCGAATCGCAAAATGAAATTTTCTCATTATTAATAAAAACCGAATGATTATTATTTAATAAAAACCGATCCCTATCACCTTTTCTGCCAAAAAGAATTATAGCCGACTTGCTAACATTTAGTTGTAAACAATGTTTAGAGGACACCTCAAAAATGTTATTTAAATCAAAATTTAATGATGTTACAGCTTGCTTGCTTTCATCAGGAAAAAAAGAAATATAAATTTGAGCATCATCTGCATAGTAATGCTGAGAGCATGATAATTGGAACTGTGTGAATTGAGAAATATATATACTAAAAAAAATTGGTCCCAAAATGGATCCCTAAGGGATACCTTTTGCCACCTTCAAGAATGAAGATGTTGCACCATTATATGTGACCGCCTGTACTCGATGTTGTAAATAAGACGAATAAAGTTTATGTGCATTTTCTGACATTCCAATAAATTTTAAAATAGCGTTAAAAATTTGATGATTTAGAATATCGAAAGCTTTCAAATAGTCTAAAAGGGTTAGAAGGGTTAACTTACCCTTATCAATGGCTGTGAATATATCATTCGTAATATGAAGTAATGCGGTGGTGCAACTATGTCCGGCTTTGTACCCTGATTGAGTCACAGGAATAATTCCATTATTATATAAATGCTTTTCCAATTGAATAGTTATAACTCTTTCTAATATTTTTGAGAATGTGGGTAGTATGCTTATTGGGCGTATATTATTGAAACTAGTAGGATTGGCTATTTTTGGTAACGGTATAACTAATGCCTTTTTCCACTGGCCAGGAAAAACAGAATAGTTAAGACTATAGTTTATAATATGCGTAATATGAGGCAGAATGTGAGGAACACATAACTGAATTGTTGCTATGTTAATACCGTCACAACCAACAGCTTTAGATTTAATATTTTTTATAATTTCCAATACTTCTATCTCAGTTATAGGTGTAACAGAAAATGTAAGGGGAATAGAAGAATTATCTCTATTTGAATAGAATGATATTAAGTCTTGATCAGGTGGAATCTCAGGAACTGATTTTAAGAAATGATTGTTTATGTCGGTAACATTACTTACTTCTTTATCTATAATGCCCATAGTTCTTATACCTGCCCACATATTTTTTTGGTTATTATTATTGTAAAAGACTCTGTCTTAATAAACCTTTTTTTCCTTTTTAACAGCAGCAGTTACGGTGTTTCTTAAAGTTTTATATGTATTCCAATCAGCCATACTTTTGCTTTTTTTAAACCTCGATAATGCTTTATTTCTGGCATCTGTCATACTGATGATAGTTTTTGTGCGCCAAGGAGCGTACCTTTTGGAAATTCTATAAGTTTTAAAAGAAGCGTGTATATCTAATAAAACTGTTATATTGTCACTAAGAAATCTTACTTTGTCTTCAATGTTGTCTATGTCGAAAACGTTATTCCAAGGAATAGACAACAAATTAGACTTAAAACTATAGTAGAGCCGATCTGGCAAGAAAAAGCCCTGGAAACAGCAATGTTTTTTTTGATTTTTTTTTTTTAGTCTTATAAAATCGGACTCCCTCTACAACCTGGTGACATGTTTAAACCTACCGAAGACGTTTTTTTGGGGGGGGGGGGGGGGGGAAATTGGCATTTGAATTTTTTTTTAGGCTTAGAAATTGGTTTCTTGTCCATAACTCGGTGAGTTCGATTCTGATTAAAAAAATGTTAGGTCGTAAAATGGAGGTCTCACGAATACGCATAAATTGATTTTTGTTTCATCGAAATCGGTCAAGCGGTTCTCGAGATATCGCGACTTAAAGGTACAAAAACCCCGTATGCTAAATTTCGCCGCGCGCCGTGTGCTGAGAGCCGTGTTCGGGTTTTTTAGCAGGGAAGAAATTTAGTTAGAGACTCTATTTTTTTTTCACCGATAGATATTAATGATCTGAATAATGTGTCCAAATTTCGAGTCGATTGGTTAATTAGGGGGGGAGGGGGAGGGAATACCGTAAATAAAATTCAAACTACTCTAACTTCCGCAATTTTGGTCGAAAACCGCGTACCCCACGGGAGATGACGCATTAGGATGCCTGCCTTGATTTGGCAAAATTTTTTTTTCAAATTTGCAAATAATAAACAAAACAATGAACTTTCATATATCAAATTAAAATTTGCTTTATTTTTCTAGGAACAAACTGAATGATTTTAAAACATAGACACTCTATAATAGGAAGAGACACCCTAAACAGGGTGGGTCAAATTGAACACTTTTAAAGGGAAACTCCTATTTCTAAACGAGATAGATGAAAACTGATGCCGGTGTTTAAGGTTAAACTTAAAGATGAAAACCGCATATCGATATCTATTGCTGTTTCGAAGATACAGGGTGTTTTTCGAAAATATGCATTTTCGGAAAGGCATTGTAACTATTTTCGAAAAAACACCCTGTATCTCCTAACCGGTGATTAGGTTTAGGTTAGCTTTCGCGAAGTTTTGCGATTACAAATGACATACTGTGATCTACCAACCAGGTAGTCTCTACACAAATTTATTGAATCTTCCTGGAAACCATAGTAATAATAATAATAATAAATCGTCTATTCTAGTCTATTCAGCTATTTTAGGATAGTGTAGTAAAGAAATTAAATAACAAGAAATGTATACACTATACATACAGCGTGTAACAGAAGTATGGACCGCTTTAAATATCTTTAATACCGTTTGTCCGATTTAGCTAAAATTCGGTATCAGTATATAAGAGGTTATCGCGGAGCTGCTAGTGATATTTGCAATGTTGCCAAATTTACAGTTTTTTAGCAATTTAAAATATTTTTTTTTTAAATGGAACACCCTATATATTACAATATTTTTGGATTCTACATAAAATCACAATTATCTATTAGTAACTGCATTATAAGTCTAAACTTAATAGTTTCTGAGATATCGAGTATTGAAAAAATTTTTGAATTTTGACAGCTTCTAGATTTCTAACGGTACGTCTTAGAGCAAAACGGTTTTGGTTGGCATTTTGGAAAAATAATAAAAAAAGTAAGATAGGGACATGTAAGCTGTTTTGCTATATGGCGTGTCGTTAGAAAGCTAGACGCTGTCAAAGTTCAAAAATATCATTTCTCAAAACTCGATATCTCAAAAACTATTAAGTTTAGACTTATAATGCACTTATTAAAAAATAATTGTAATTTTATGTAGAATCCGAAAATATTATAATATACAAGGGTGTTCCATTTAAAAAAAAAATATTTTAAATTGCTAAGAAACTGTAAATTTGGCAACATTGCAAATATCACTAGCAGCTCCGCGATAACCTCTTATATACGGATACCGAATTTTAGCTAAATCGGACAAACGGTATTAAAGATATTTAAAGCGTTCCATACTTCTGTTACACGCTGTATTAGGTATAGCTGAACAGGCGAAGTGTCGTCCATAATGGGCGTTTTTCTACTTAACCTTAGAGGAACACTAAATGTATATAATGATATATTAATTTCAGACCCACAAATCAACACATTTAATCCACATAGATAACGCAAAATACATACAGTTGATGCAAAACAATTTCCAATACACGTCATCAATCAGCTGATAATTGTAAATCCGTAAGAAAACACGAGTAAATTAAATCCGGGCAAAAAGTATTAAGGCTTTGCGATATTGAATTTACCACAAACTTAAAGTATTCTTCTTTGATACGAACCCACTTATAGCAAATATTTTGTTTATTTAAGCTTGTAAAAATTAATATAATTTGAATTTTATTGGCCGATAGTTGGCAACACAACTGTAAACGGTGCGGTGGAGCCAGCTCGTTCTTGGTTTGACGTTTCATGCAAAACTAACGTTAATTGTTTTGTGGTTCCATGTTGCTGTGCGTCTATTTTTTAACAAAAACTCCAGATATTTTCATAAACAGCATTAAAAAAGTGTTTCATTAAGAGAAACAAAAGTGCACATACATATCTCTGTCAATTACGTTGTTTACTATTTGTGAAAAATGCCGGAGTATGTAAATAGCCGGTGCAAAGAGCTAATAGCTTCTCTAAGAAGCTATTTTCAGAGATAACTTAACAACAATGGCGCATTGTTATCCTTAACATCAGTACAGAGAAGTAAATCTAAAGAGTATGTTAAGGTCTAGATAATTTATTTCTACTTCACTAATTTTTAGCGTGTAGCAGCTGCCCTAAATTTGAATATCTCCACTGTAAGCGCAATTTCAACAACAGTTAAAGGAAAATAAATTTATAGAATCACCTTAAAACAAACGTTCTAATTCAAAGAGAGTTGTTCTTTTGGTTACAAGCTGGCAACACTGTCGATAACTGACGTCACTCGAAAGGTATGACGTGCAACGGTTTTTGTTTTGCAAAGAGTATACGCTTGTAGCGACAGGTAGTATTCCCAATGACAACAAAGCAATTGTCGTCATTAAGTATTTTAAGGCGATAGCAGTTGTACTGTACAGGGACATTTTTTTAAGTGTCTCACCCGATTGGCGATTTTCCTGCTAACTATAATGAAAAACAAATTACATATTTCTCAATGATTTTCGATAAGGAAGCCGAATTTAATGTCAAAAAATACATAGATTTACAAATTTGACAAATGAGACGCCATTTTGAATTTTTTTAAATGGCAACCCATATAAATAACCACACGATTGAATTTTATTTGGCGATCCGATTCTAAAACTATATAATTGTTGATACTTATTTCCAGCCGTTTCGGAAATACGGGGGTTCCTAATTTGCCTCCATCGATTTTGTCTTTTAAGTGCCTCACCCCTTTAATGAATAGACCTTCTAAGCTGAACACCTTAATTTTTTTCAGTGACATTATTTCAATAATTAATTGAATCGTCTTGTTATTTATGAGGGTTGCCATTTAAAAAAATTCAAAATGGCGTCGTATCTGTCACTTTTTAACATCTGTCGCATTTGACTATAGCATAGATCGTTTGCTCACGAAAAATTATGTATCTGTGAAAAAAATTAAGGTGTTCAGCTTAGAAGGTCTGTTTATTAAAGGGGTGGGACACTTAAAAGACAAAATCGATGGAGGCAAATTAGGAGCCCCCGTATTTCCGAAACGGCCGAAAATAAGTATCAACAACTTTATAGTTTTAGAATCGGATCGCCAAATGCAATTCAATCGTGTGGTTATTTATTGGGGTTGCCATTTAGGAAAATTCAAATTTGTAAATCTATGTATTTTTTGATATTCGGCTTCCTTATCGAAAATCATTGAGAAAAATGTAATTTGTTTTTTATTATAGACAGCAGGAAAATCGCCAATCGGGTGAGACACTTAAAAAAATGCCCCTGTACAGTCAGCGTTGATCCCTGTTAAGAATTTCCGGCCTGTAGCATCAATAATGCTTTTAATTTTTTTTGAAACTTTATTATACTGAAGTTATAAAAGTTATTAGGCAAATTGTTGTAATGAGTGTTGAACTTAAACGAGAAAAAATTTTTAAATGCTGCTGTGCAGTGTCTGGGAATGGCCATAATATTTCTGTTTCGCGTGTTTAAGTGATTTATGTCTTTAAACTTGCTAAGCTTGCGCAAGAGATAGGAAGGCTGATCGTTTAATAATAATCGGTGACCCAAAGTGAGGAGATGAAGTTGCCGAAGTTTATTTTTTTCAATCGGCCTGTATCTGAAATCTTATTACTGACACTTCCATGTCTTCTGATGCCATAGGCAAAGCGATAACAAGATTTATGGATTTTTTGAAGTCCAGCTTTATCGACCCGGGTTAAATAAGGTCCATAGATAGAATCACAATACGGCAATTTCGAGATGATCAACGATTCGCAAAGTTTCAATTTCATTGTGGAGCTTAAGATTTCACGACTGCTGTACAACTGTTTTAACATACTATAGGGTGATTTGCAGAGCTGACTAACGTGTTTTGTAAAACTTAGGTTGCTATCGAACCAAATGCCTAGATTTTTACGCTCTGTAATCTGTAACAAACGTGAGAGTCTCCTCATCGACCTTGATTTTAAGTTGGTTAGTAACAATGCTGTGTGTTTTTTTTCGGTCCAAAGAAGATGACTGAGGATTTTAATGGATTTAATTTAAGGTTATGTACAAAAGATATGTCAGTCAGGACTTTTAAAACAATATTAATTTGTTCACTAGCGGAAGCCCACTGTAAGTTTAAAACATCAAGATAGATCTGGGAATCATCTGCATAGTGGTGAATTTTACAACTTTGGACCATTGTGCGAAAGTCAGCCGTGTAGATTGAAAACAACAGTAGCGATAAGATAGAGCCTTTTGGGACTTCAGTGTTAGTTTGACGAGGCTTGGAAGCAGTAGCGTGGTAAATGACCTTTTGTGATCTATCACTAAAAAGCTTTTTATCAAGGAAACTGAGTGGTTTGAAAATCCAAAATATAGAAGCTTATTGCAAAGCGTGGCATGGTCGAGAGTATCAAATGCCTCATGTATCAACTTTACCTCGATCATGATTTCTTAGGATGTCGTTCGTAATATTGATCAGGGCAGTTGTGGGGCTGTCTTGTGGACGAAAGCCCGATTGTATGTCGGGTATTATCTTATTCGAAAAGACAAATTCGGATATTTGTTTGTGCATAATTCTTTAAAGTATTTGATCGACATTTTCTAAGTTAGAGGGGAGTTTAGCATTTGTCTTACTTTTGATAACGCGTAAAGACCTTACAGTGTTTCATGTTTCTTTGGATGTTTTCTACGTATTAAATATTCCATGTATGGCAATTTTTTCTTTTTTTTCGTTTTATAGCTCCCGCAGTGTAATTACGAAGTTCTTTGTAGTAATTAAAATGAGTAGTACGTTTTGATATTTTATATCGTTATCAGTTAATGAAGTTGTGTCAAAAGCTTTGCTATAATCAAGAAGAACCAGCGAGGACGAATCTACTAAATCTGCCGCCCCCAAGAATATCATCAGAGATTGACCAATGAACAATAAATTAATATCATTTAGGTCACTTAATACTTGTCTGTAAATAATTTTTTCAAATATCTTTGACCAGATGCTCATTAGACTGATTAGGCGCATTTCTGAATAATCCTTGGGGTTGCATACTTTAAGCAATGGTAGGATGGTTGACAATTTCTAGTCTGAAGGAAATTTACAGGGTGTTCGCGTATATTTTGCCCAATAGATATCTCCATTATTATTGGGTTTAGAGAAATTGTTAAATTAGCAAAGTTATAGCATTTTTACAGAACCTTCAGAAAATGAAATGAACAAAACAACTGAGTATCGGAAGTGACAGTTTTTTCAAATGGAATCTCCCCTATTGTTCGTTGTATCCGTTAAAGAATTTTATCCTCTTTTTAAATATATAGTGGTTGTTGGGGTTATTTTTTACCGTTTTGGAATTATACGAAAATATAATAGAATTATAATTATCCTCATTAAAGTTTTGTAAATGGCTCATATTACTCATATCAATACCTGTCATCTTGACTAAATTGCTCTTGACAACTTCTGTCTTCTTGACAAATCTTAATAAACGTAGTCAAAATCATGGCCTAAATGGGATACTCTGAAGAGCAATAGTCCGAAATTCTTAAAATATATATCAAATGTGGACACAATAAGCAAGAAGCGCACGCAAACTCAGAAAACGACATCCACATTTAGTAATTCCTAGCGAAAACACTTTCCAAAATTTGTTTCGTCAACTTTCTGAGCGAAAAACATTACAAAAAAAGAAAAGGCATTGTTGGATACTTGAGGATGAAGAACTTGCTGTTCTTTTATATTTTCAAGGTAATTTTTATTTGTTTTTATATTCGCTTCGTATCATTTAGAAGCTTAATTTGTTTTTAGAAAATCCACAAAATTCTGTGGGACTGTGCAAGACAAGATATCTTGGCAAATGTTGCACAGTAGTTTTTAAAATTCTGAAACGGCATAATTGCACGACTTTAAATTCAGAAAAGTTCAAAAATTAACAGAAGAACAGAAGAAAAGACGCTTGGAGTGTTGCTGTCACATGACAAACATCCTCAGCAATAACGCTAATTTGTTTTAGAACATTATATGGACCGATGAATCTTCTTTTAATACGGCTTCAGCTCAAAATCTCAAAAACATACCTTCTGGGCATCGCAGAATCCGCATCTTATAGTTGTAGTGATACGTTCTGGGTGGGTATCAGTAAATGTGTGGTGCGGCATAGTGCAAAACAGAATCATCGGTCCAATTTTTATTGATGGATCTTTAAATGGAGTTAGATATCGTGAAATGCTTGCACATGAAATACAGGATATTCTTGACACTTTTCCTCTAAACGCCGCAAGAAATTTTATATGGCAGCCAGATGGTGCTCTATGTCATAGTGTTCTTCCAGTTAGAGAATACCTCAATGAGAAATATGACATTTGGATTGGTCGTGGAGGGACGATTGCATGGCCTCCCCATAGTCCCAACTTAATATCATTAGACATATTTCTTTGGGACTACCTCAAAGACAAGATATCTGTATCCAGACCAAATAGTGTTGCCGATTTGCAGGAAAAAATCCAAATGAAATTGACTTTCTCAACTTATCAAAATAATAAAATATATATGTTGTGTTATGTTTTAATTTTGTTCCAAAATGGTAAAAAATAACCCCAACAACATCTACACATTTAAAAAGAGGATAAAATTCTTAAACTGTTACAATGAAAAAGTAGGGGGTATTCATTCCATTTGAAAAAACTGTCACTTGTCAAAAAACTTGACACTTCCGATACTCAGTTGTTTTTGTTTATGTTAGGTTCGGTGAAAATGCTATACCTTTGCTACTTTAACAATTTCTCTAAAACCAATAATAATGGCAATCTATTGGGCAAAATATACGCGAACACCCTGTACTATTATTAATGATGTATTAAAAATGTGGGTAAGCAATGGTATAATTAGAGAACAACACAGCTGTACTACCATTTGCAACGTGAGCTGGTCAGAACCGGCAGCATTAGATTTGAGCTGGAAAACTGCCCAAACAGCATTATTGTTGTCTACCAAGGAACAATCAAAAACATTGTCTGTAGCGCTACTGTTTTGGTAGAAGCGAGCAGATCAGGGTTCACGTCGGGACACACTAGATGGACAGATTTGACAAAAAACGCTATAATGTCATCTGGCTTTTCCAAATTGGACGGAATTTCTTAATTATTTTTCCGTTTATTGTAAATGTTCATTTCATTTAGTGTTTGCCATATTGCTCTACTATTTTGATTCCTACCAACAAAATCCAGATAAGCTTTTTTTTCGTTGTGGACTGCCTGAGTGAATAGGTTACTTATCCTTTTATATTCTTATTCAATCTTCATTTTTTTTATACTTAGAAAAGGGACGATTCCTATAGTTCTTCATTACTTTTAAAATATCGGTAAACCAGGGTGATTTAGGTTTCGCTACACGAACTATGCGCCTTGGAGAATACAAATCGAACAGTTCTAGAGTAAGGTTGGTTAAAGAACCTTGTCATCTAGACTGTCCTAATTAAATTTTGCTATCCAGTTCAAATTATGTAAATCTGCATCGAAACTCGCCCGATCGAATTCTTAAAAATTGTGAAATTCAATAAGGTTAGGGGTCAGAATTGGTACCGTGACACATATGGAGCAATAAATTAACTGATGATCGAAAACATCATGTAAATTATGATGTACCTGCCCGCATAGTAATTTTTCGTTGGAAATAATGATCACGTCAATTTTGCGCAGAAAACCGCCAGTTCATGTAATCTGCCTTGCGTAAAAATTGAATTTAGAGAATTACTATTTATCTATTCCACCTATTACATAGCCCCTCATGTGACATTTACGAGCATAACACCTGAAATTTTGCACAAGTTCAAACACTTCGCAAATAAATACAATATGATCACACGAATGGAATTTTATCTAAATTATTATCACCACCTTCCTTATCAGATAATTGAACTCAGCATTTCTTAATGTATTTTTATATAAGAAAAAAACTGTGTAACTACAATTTTTCATAAAGATATGGAATGTGAAATATTTACTGTTTGTTTAAGTCGACAAATAAATCTAACGTATTTAGTATTTTATCACAGTTATAAACATTGAAAATATTTATTATTAAGTGTATTTCTTAATGGATGTACCTACTCACCTAAAAAGGTTGTTGTTAACAGTTTAGGGTTTGTATGTGAATGTGCCACACATTGCTATTAATTGAGCATACCTCTTAGTCGTCTTAAAAGGATATTGCAATGATCAGGTTAGTTAAGTGAAAACTCTTTATAATTTGTTTAAGTAAGAATTATCTCAAATTATTATTTGCTGTAAAAATATGTAGAATAATACCACGAAAATGCCTCATCTGAATGAAGGCAAAGTTTTCACGCAATGGTCCGTGGTAACAATTAATTTAGTTAGTATTCGCAAACTGAAACAACATTAGGTATTTTTACTTAACGTTTTCATATCGCTCACATATGAATATTGAAAATATGTAGTTAAGACAATGACAGCTACTTAAAAGGCATTAGATTCCCCTGCGTTATGTATCTTTGCGGTTGAAACGCGCTCAGGAAGAGGGCGAGGTTTATATTTTACTCAATGGATAATTCGGTTGATACCGGTCATACAAAAAAGTTAAAATAAGAAATTTTGAAGTATTTTTCATGAACATTCAAATTCGGTTATCAGAAAAAACTTTAAAAATTTTAAATAACTAGGTATTTTTTAAATCAAACGCCCTGTACTTTATTTTTTTAGTCGCTAGAGCTCATTTTCCTGATTTCAAATATATACAGTGAGTACCAGAAGTAATGTCTAAATTAATTTAAAATTCAGCGGTGCGGTTTTTGGCAAAACGCTAGGCGGTCTATTTTGATTTCTTAATGTGGTTTTTTTTTATGGTAAATTCATGCATACAGGTAACCCAAAAGTAAGTTAAGACCAATTTTCAAATAAAAACATATATTTTTCATTTCATTTTTGAATTCTCCATCGAATTCTAAATATGTTTCATGTACTATAGGGTGTCCCAAATTCAAGGGTGACCATTGGAATCTCGGAAACTATAAGAGATACGAAAAAGTTTAAATTGTGGCAAGGTTGCACAATTTGGTGTTCAGTAAAATTCCTTAAAAAATTGAGGAAATTCTCAGTACTTCTGGAGATATCTGGAAAAAAGCGAAGTTTGAATAATTTGTTTTTATTTTCTTTTAAAAAAATATTATGAAATAAACCGCACTTTCTCATTGCCACTTTTTCACCTCTACAAAATAGCGCTACTAGTGTTTTAAACAGATTTGTTTAAAACTGTTTAAAACAGTGTTTTTTTTTAAGTTGTTTTTTTTTGTCAAGCTTTACTGAAAATCACATGAAACTATTAAAACAAAAAATATTAAATTAAAAACAAAAATAGCAATATTTATATCTAACGTTTAATATTAAAAGTACATAATTATTAAAACACGTTTAGGACTAGCTCTAGGTCTTAGTTTATATACCTACCTACAGTCTGTGTACCGGGTTCAACTAACATAAGCAAATAAAAAGTGTAAACATATAAAAGCGCCTTATAAAAGTAACAAAGACAAACAAACTAAAAACTAAACCAAAAGTCTCCTAGTCATTCCAGTCACTCTACTAAACTCTACTCTTGGTTTGAATTAAGCTGCTTAAATATGGTTACAAGTTTCGCGGCATTTTCTGTTCCTAATCGATTTCGAAGCTTACTATGAATTATGCCAAATGTCGAGAAAAGGCGTTTGAGTCCTGCAGATGGAGCTGAAGCTGAGTGAAGATAATAATTTAGTAAAAAGTATTATTTTTTCCGATGAAGCTACGTTCTCCTTAATTGGTAATGTGGACAGAAAAAATTGTTGTTGTTGGGTAACAGAAAATCCGCATTGGATGATGGAGGTTCACAGTCAGTACCCTCAAAAAACAAATGTGTGGTGTGAAATAGTGCGCGGAATATTTGCAGACTCACACACGAGATCTAGACAAAACGCTACATACAAACTACCGAAAGACTGGCTCCCTGTCGGTCCAAACCCATAGCTGTGAGTTACTAATAGTAGAGGGGCACTAATAATAACAAAATTAATGGAAAAGGCGTCAGAATTATGCAGAACAAAATTCTTAAATCAAATACACACGAACTACAGTAATCAAGGCAAGAACCGATTTCAAAATTCTTGAAGTGACAATACCTAAATAGTTTTCGACAAACCAATAGAAGTCAAAGGAGCGTTCCTGACTTAAAAACCCATAGAAGAGCTCAACTAAGTAAGTACCTAAGGGGTCTATTTTATCGTCCTAAAACACTTGCAAAATTCTTAAAGGAAATTGAGTATGTCATTATGAACTTAAGGAGTAAAGGGGACAAAACTTAACATGAGAATTGTTTGACTAAAGAGGTAATAAGTAACGGCGCTCTTTCGAATCTACGTTACTCTACTCAATATGAACAAAAAGGGTTAAGCGGGTTGACCAATAGGTCGTTAGTAGGTATGCTGTTAAATTGATCCATTTTTCTTTAACTGGACAAATATATCTCGAATTTCTCCAACTTGATTTATTCCAGAATTAGTCACTTTTATTTCCGAATCTATTGAACCCAGACTCCCCCGACGAAGAACTGATGTTCCAGCAATATGGTACTCCTCCGCACTATGCTGCCACTGTGCGTACATGTTTAGATGAAACCTTTCCCAATCGGAAGGAGAGGACCTATCGAATGGACTGTTAGATCGCCAGGCCTAACTACGCTAAACTTCTTTTTGTGTGGTTACCTCAAATCGAAAGTGTGTGTTGACCGGTCAAACAATTTGCAGGAGTTGAAAGAGATGATCTGAAGGGAAATGCTTGCCATAACTCTGGAATTGGTTGAAAACGTGCAAAAAGTTATTGATTGCGTTGGATATTGTCAAGCCATAAATGGCACACATTTTCAACATTTAATTCGATTTGTTGTTCTGTTATTTTTAAAAGAACGGGTCTTACTAGATGGATTTTTTTATTCAAACCCTAAATTAATTTTGGATGTGTTTAAAACACGTTTTAAACATTTAAAACGCAATCAATAACTTTTTGCACGTTTTCAACCAATTCCAGAGTTATGGCAAGCATTTCCCTTCAGATCATCTCTTTCAACTCCTGCAAATTGTTTGACCGGTCAACACACACTTTCGATTTGAGGTAACCACACAAAAAACACGTTTTAAACATGTTTTTTCTTGAACAGTTTAAAACAGTTTAAAACAAAAAAAAAACAGGTTTAAACAAAAAAAACATGTTTTTAAGTTTTTTTTTTTAAATAAACATGTTTTTTTTCAACCCTGCTAAAAACAGATATGTATCACACTTATGCTATGTTAACTATATCTGCCTTCATTTTCTATCCATGAAATAACAAATTAAAGGTGGCTATAAGACAGAACATGATACGCTCAACCATTATGGCATATATTATGTTGACATGTTTGTTAGTTGTTGTATTTTCTCTTTTGTAATTATATAGAAAAAATATGTTTTCAAATATGGAAAAGCATGAAAATATTTTTGCTAGACTGGATAAAAACTTGTTGGAGTTCGGAAACTTTAGCAAGCCAAGGTCGTCGAATTGATCCGGTTGAAGAGGAAATATTTTAAATACGGTATGACTTCTTATCTGTAATTAATGTTTTCTAAATTTGGCTATTGACATATTTCTATTTTAAGGTTAATAATGCTCCTCGCAGCGAATATGGCGAACACTAAATTCAAACAAATATCGACCTTACAAAATCCATCTAAGCCAAACACTTAGATCTGGTTATGAAATCCGGAGGATGGATTTTTGTAATTGGCTTCAAAATAAACTTTTAGAAGATAACAGTTTTTTGTCGAACGTAATCTAGACCGACGAATGTAATTTTTCAACGAACGGTTTAGTTAATCGTCATAATGAACATTATTGGTCAATAGAAAATCCTCAGCAACATTAAGAAGTCAGACTACAGGGGCAAACTTGAAATAAAATGTGACAGAATTTCTCAATATCAACTCAGTAATGTTAGAAATGAATTTTATGATCGGTTAGGATATTGTTTAGCTGTTAATGGAAGGTATGTTATGTTAAATTAAAGGCTTAGTAAGAAAAACATAATGGTGTCTTTTATTTTGCATTGGTGAAACGAAAATGTGTTTTTAATGTGAAATAATCTTTATACTTATGTTATGTTCAGCTTTACGACGATAGCGCCATAGAAATAATTTGCTGATATTTGCTGTATTACCCAAACTGTGAAAATTTTGTTCGGATTCGCTTGGTAAAATTTATTCAAACTTGGCACATAGGTTTATTATATCGGCTTCTTCAAGAAATTATAATACAATTTGCATCACCCGGTATAATACACTCCTGGAGTTTGGTTCGTTCCTCCCGACTCACCATGTATATTTGAAATCAGGAGAATGAGCTTTAGCGACTAAAAAAATAAAATAAAGGGCGTTTCATTTAAAAAATATCAGGTTATTTAAAAATTTCTTTGTAAGATCAACATTAATCGAAATATCAATTTAGTAAAATATAAACAATATGGCTGTACATAAAGCGACTTAAGACGTTATAAGATGCCATAAAATAAATGAAATAAAAAATAATCTCCGTTGAAAATTTTGATTTTTTATGATTTTAGATAAGAAAGATTCAGCACCTAGATGTATTTGAGAATGGCTGATAATATGTTCTCAAATTATATTTATATATTTATAAGGAAAAAGTGCAAAATTAATTATAAATAAAATGACTGTACCACACATAAAGGATAAATACTACCTTACTTATGGAATTTTTTATTTACTGGGTATACTTACTTTTATACCCAATTATTTTGTGATAACTGCTAGTAGGGTAAGTACTTAATTTTTTCTTTTATTTATTTTAATTTATTCGACAAATAATGACCGCATCGTAACCTTATGTAGTTGTTAACAAACAGTTCATTTAAGAACGTAAACAATATACATATCCTAAGATTTGTCTTTTCCCTTTCATCAGTCACATATCCAGACACGTTTCGCCGTACTACGGCTTGTCAGTGAAGCTACAGTCTGACGAAAGGGAAAGGTCCCAAAGTGCTTTTAATCGCACACCGCCTTATGCTACATTCTCACTTTATTATGTAGTTGTTTGGTCACGATTCGCCGAATATCGGGGTCACCGGTTGGTTAAAATGTTTACCCCTCTTGTTGATTTTCCGCTGATGCATCATATCCTCGATCGACATGTTTGTTAGGATCTTTATCTGATCGATTTGGGGAACGACCTTCTTCCATTTTTCACCTACCTTTCCCTTGAGTTTTTGGATACCGTTCCATCTGATAAAATTACCAGAATATTTAAGAATTTGCGTTCGAATAAGTGGAAGTAAGCGTTCATGTCAACCCCTAATTCTCTTAATCGGAATAATTTGTTTTTCCAGCGGTTCAGGCAATCATAATTTCCAATCCATTCTTCTGCGCCGTGCAGCATTGATGGGTCAGGATTCGGATCCACAAGTGGGGAAAGACGAGGGTTTTCTATTAATTGTTTCTCAAGGTGATGATCTTTCCGGATTCTTGTTAAGCTGAAGAGATCATTTTTTCCTATACCAACTATCTCTTTACCTCGGCCTCATAGTTGCGCTTGTTGGCGATACACATGCCGAAACAACAAATGAGCTCTTCCCTCTCCTCTATATTCAGTAAAAGGCAAACATGGCGAGGTATAGTTCTCTATGCCTTATCATTATATTCGCTTTTCGATTCAGCATTTTCTTTACTGCATCCCTCAGCATGCTCAAGTTGCCGTCTCTTTTGCCGACGACGTCGCTAAGAGTCTTGTGTAGAGATGAAACGGATCTACATTCTGCCGCACTATTTCCGTATTGATTAGCTTACCCATTACCGGCGATATTATTTGGTGTACCTCGCTTTTCCGTCCCTATACTATTGACAAGAACCGGCAATCAACGCTTATGGCGTTATTATCGAGCGAAGCGCGGGGATTTTCCAAACTTATTTCTTTAAATCCACAAGTGTAACATGATAGTGATACCACAAGAATGTGATACAGCGAATATTTAGATGCTTATTTACGTTTCAATCGGAATAAAACAGATTATGATATTGAATGACCTACTTGTGTTTTATAATAATTTTTTTTTGAATAAATGTACTTTTTATTTAATTTTAAATGCGTCCAAACCGGACTTCCGGTAGAGAAGCCAATCAGGCTCGATTTGGTCCCTCGGCTGGACGTCGTTTCCATCCCTAGTTCTGTGTCGTCGGCATATCGCAAGTTTGATATCTTCCTGCATGCCATAGTAACAAGCTCAGTCCTCGGAGGCTTTTCTTACAATCCACTCTTCTACTCTCCGTGGATATTGAAGAGAAATGGTGATAAGATTCAACCCTGTCTGAGACGATATGGCTATATCACCCACAAAGCATATCCTACCGAGAGTTTTTATAAATGCGCTCGTGCCAAAAAATGTTAGTGGCAAGGCCATCCATCCACCGCAAGAGTTGATGTCGACGTGCAGGTGACATAACGAGATCAGTAATGTAGGCAAAAATTATAATTATAAATGTGTTCATAAATATAAGAAACCGACCTAAATGACTGCTATTATTAGGGTATTCAAAAAATAATAAACAACAATAAACCAGTTCTGTGAAATGATATGGGCTTAATAAATTTTAAGTACCGTACCCGGGTAAATAAAAATGGGGATAAACCAGGGTCCTTTTTGATTTTAGTCTGTCAACGTACCCTGTTGAGTTCTAGTAAGATTTGTGAAAGCAATGAAACTGAAGTAAATAAAGAGTGCATTTATCAACAGATGCCAAACAGATTATAAAGAATGTGTTTTTGACATTAATGTCGCGCGGAAATTCGTGCCCTAAAGAAGTTGTAAAGGAAACGGCTTTACTTACAAAAAAATCATTTTCCACAGTTTGTAAAATTACACCAGGGCCAATTTTGGAACGCAGAAAAAGAAGTGATATTGGAAAATCAAGGACGTTGGACCAAGGGGACTTATTAGAAGTGCTTAGAAGTATGTCTATTCAAAAAGAATATTACTACGATGAACTTGCGAAAAGCATGGGGCACATAGTATTGCGGCTACCACTTTACCACTGTATATTTGACCCTATTGAACAAATATGGCACCAACTTGCTGTAATTCGTCGCAATAATATTTCACCCATACTTAGTTCTAGTGTATTAACTCTAATTCATGATGAAACTAAAAAAAATTGTGAGGTGAACTGGAAAAACTGCGTACAACATGTAAAGAAAGTAGAAGAAAGTTACATTTGTATTAGGAATGCAACAGAAAGGTTTATTATTACTTTAGATTTTAGATGATGATAGCGATAGTAAAGTAGATTTACATGGGTTATAAGTGTAAGTGTTAGACCATAATTCTATTTTTATATTTTGAATTTAATAAACTTAAATAAACATCAGTTTCATATTTATTTGCTGCTAAATTAAATATTTCAATACTATGTATTTTCTAAGACGGTCCTAGCTCAGTCAGCATTGTGTCAATACCCCTATTTAGGTAGAAATAAATAAGAATTATTTGGTCAGTTTCTTATATTTGTGAATACACTTTACCTGGATCACCTGGATGTACTGATTCTACGTTTAAGAAACATCGGATCCCTAAGAAGCAGATTATATTTCGCCAATGACTAATATAAAGAATCAAAAACGTCTAGACATAGATTATGAAGTAAGTTCATTGACTATACACAAAACCCAATACTATATTCAGTGATGTTGCAGTCAAAACCATCAAAACTGCTAAAATACTGTTATCATTGGTGGTTTGCATTGGTTTTCATGGTTTTTACTCCTACGTCACTGAACATAATATTGGGTTTAAAGTATAGAAATTATTTAACTATTAGGTATATATTATAGTATAGACTAGCGAATATTGGGGAGTGCAGCAAATGAAAGAATACTCTTTAAAGTTATTCCAAGCTTTCGGAAATCATATATTTCATTTTCATCCTCAGAAAGACTACAAATTTATATAAAAATTGAGATTAGGAAAATTGTTGTGATTAATAATCATAGTGTTTACTTACAACTTTCTTGAGATTGTTCATAAAGATGTTCGTATAAAATAAGAGACATGTGAGAAGAAAATGTGTTGAAAATCAAAGTCAATTGCAATAAAAGCTGACGTCTGGAGATACTATTAAAACCATTGTATATGGACGAAGAAACACACATTTAAAATAAAAATCGAATTTAACTGATTACATTTTTGAAAAAGTTGTTATATAATTCAAATTTAAAAATTATAGTACATATATATATGTGTATTGTATATTCAAGGCTACAGTGTAGATTTTTAGGATATATTTCAACTGTTTTCTTTAACAACAAAAGATACCGCAGGAAAGAAGCTGATGAAATTAGGCTCTGCTAAAGTTTAATAAATCTCTCTCCCACCTCGGAGAAGACAGGCTAGTATGATTCCTGATTGGCCAAAACTCTAACTCAAACTAGTTTTATCTGGATAGATCGCGGAATAGGGACGGATCGCGTTGGTGTCAACAAGTAACACCTGCAGAACATCTGCCGTCCAGCTGCAACTGTTTTCTAATAACTGTCAAATAAATTAAGATAATTGCCTTTGTCAAAAGCCGAAATATTTTGTTTTTCTCGTATCGACAAAGGGATTCCAGAAACTGGAACACTTGTGTAAACATCTGCGAGCACTTGCAGGTGTTGTTTTGATCAATTTTCCTCTATAAATAGGTGGGATTGTTGGAGGAAAAGATAGTTCATTTTTAACCGTCGGCGTCGTAATGTTCAAATATCTACAAGTGTAGTGGTGAAAAGTTTAGTTCGGAAGTTAAAAGTGCGTTGACCCGAAGTCACACGGAGGTAGTAAAGTATCGTCGCGGGCGTAGAAAACCTTTACTTCTTGACTTGACAAGGTAACGCGAAAAGTTTTATTGAATAAAGCGTTAAGTGAGCGCATTTCTAAAATTCAGTGTCGACGCCGACGTTACGATTATTGCAATTTAAAAAAGTAAGTGAAGAGATTTGTTTGTGAATTTAAATTTTATTGTTGGTGGCTTCGATAGAAAATTGATATTTTAATAAATAAGTGAAACTGATAGTGACTTTGTGTTTTTACTGCTAGAAATTAGAAGTAAACTCATTTACTTTACGATTAAATATTGCTCCCTTTTAACAATATATTGCTCTCCTTGAAAGAAAAATATAAACTACTTCGATTCAACTACAATTTGGAAGTATTTGGTATAACACACTGGTACTGCGAACCCCGTTGAGGATTTTTGTAGCCGCCTTCAGGAAATGAGGTCCTAAAAGAGTAAGTACCCATTTGAGGATAGAAGGTGGGCGCTACAATAAGTTAGGTCCTGTGTATTGCCTATAAATGCTGAAATTATAGGAATATGGAAAATATTTTTATGTTATGTATCATATGTGACAAACTTCCTTCTTCCCATTGGCTAGAAGCATAAACGTCGAAAGACACAAGGTCAGCGAGTTAAAAATTGGAAGTACGAACGGCAGTGTCGGACTGGGACCCTTAGGGCCCACCGGTCCCGAGGGATATAAGGCCCCATCATGCCAACTGCATAATAAATTTTAAGTTTTAATACATTTCAGTTAATGGCTTGACTTGTAGCAATTTACACCCTAAGGAAAAAAATCCAAATTCCGACAGACAGACTAAATGGGATAATATAAAATCTTTTTTTGGACACTATACAGCATAGTGGCGTAAAAAATTAATGCATTTTATCACTTCATCATACGCAAACGATACCTACCTATTAATGATATCACGCAAAAACTCACAAAATATAATCACGTTCCATTTACTATTATAACCGACAGAAAACCGAAAACCTAACCTGTGGATCACAGAACACAAAAGGATTAGCTGTGGACGGAATACATGACGCAATGGCGAACCGTTCGGGTTAGATCGCTGCAGTTGCCTTACCGATGTTGCCACGCATTTCAGAAAATAATATTGTATTTACCATATGGAAATTGACAAACTATACTTAAACTATTGTTAGATAAACACCATTTAAATTAAAAATAATTACGAAAAGGGTCCTTTTCATGAGGGTCCATCCACGGCCGACCCGATAATCTGCGGGACCCGGTACAAAATATCAGCGCGGGGCCTTTAATGTCATTAATCTAGGCCCTGGCGTACCTCTCCTAGATCCAGGACTGCCTGAAGGCCCCGCGTTCCGCGAGACCTTTCTTAGCGAGGGGCCCTGTGCGGGTGCATCGTCTGTATTTGCCTCCGGCCGGCTCGGGGCCCCCACCCGTCTTTTCTCTGGGGGCCTACCGGTTTTTTGACCGGTGGACCGGCGGCCCAGTCCGACACTGACGAACGGGAATGGGAACGGTGACGACAAGCGAGAGCGGTGACGAAAAGTTTTATAAATGTACCTTAAAGCTCTGGCAGACTGCCCGTCGCGATGAGCGGTCTGAATTGTTTTAGCATGTTATTATGTCAGTAGACCGCTCCGGTAGGTTGGTTCAGATAATTATTTTTTTTTCAGTATTGGATGTTTAAATTTCGATATATCGGATCTAGGCCTCCATATTTACAAGATGATGATTCAAACTTGGGCCCGCCAAAAGATAGAAATGTACTTCAAGCCAGTTTCTCTTCGTCGTACTATATTGTGTCACAATTATCGCTGATAATTTTCATTATAATCACAGCCGCATATTCTAAGAAACTTCCAGCGCCAGAAAAACGAATATCAGCCGCTCTTCTGTGCACTTTAGTTTTCTATGTGGTTAACTTAATATTCTGCAAAATAATAACGGATTCCTGTAAGTTAAAAAAATTACTAGTCATTTTTAATATAACTCGAGCATTTTTCTTTCAGTTCAAATGGCATTCTTTGCCCTGGGGATGTGTATAATCAGCTTTTTGGGAAGTAAGTATACTATTATGTTAAACATGTGTTGTTTTTTACATTGTTGAGTAGCAAGGGAAATATGCATTCAGGATAAAAGTAAATAAAATAGCTACAATGATAAGGGCCATTTCTAGTAGGGTACAAATTTTAGACACTGAAACTGTTTCGGAGAACCCTGCGGTTCTCTGGGACCACACAAGGGTGTCTGCGAAACTTCAGTGCCTTTTGTGTCATAACATTCAAAAAAGTAAAATCTGTAACAAGAGGTTTCAAGTTATGTTTTGAATTCGGCACGGAACACTCTGACCATCATGCACAGGTTATCAATGTTAGAGGTTTATGTGGTAAGAATGAAAAGATTGGATATGAGAGTTCCGTTTATTAGTCATTTCGTTATTACCTGCCGAATATTATCAAATATTAACAAATCGATATCGTGTTAGAACAAATATTGAAATACAGGAGCTCTACAACGATAGCGATATCGTACAAGAGATTAAATCCCAACGATTAAGATGGGCAGGCCACGTACACAGACTGCATGATGAAAGACTCGTAAGATTGGTGTGGGAGGAAGTCCCAACAGGAAAGAAAAAGACCACTCGGACGTCCCAGAATGCGTTGGAGAGATAACATTAGATCAGATCTACAGAAAATGAGTATCCCCTTTGACCAAAGATTGATGGAAGACCGCATCAATTGGAAGAAAGTTGTGCAGTCAGCCAAGACCCACCCAGGGTTGTAGCGCTAGATGATGATGATAATGATGAATATTATCGAGCACATGGAAATTAATTATTGAGTGATATCCTTCGCTGACAAGAGCAACACATTAGATACAAAGCCATCTTTACTTCCGGTATGATAACGCGTTTTCCTCTCGAATACGGTGTACCAAAAGTACAATTTGTACTGTCTACCCAACCATACTTAACAACATTATGAGTATCAAACCAAGTTTCGTCTTAATAAATTATAATTCTATCGGATTTATGGTACTTCTTCATTGCGCAAGTAGTCCTGTCGTAGTTCAATAATACGCGGGACGCGGGGATTCCATTATAACAATTAGATTATCTAATTTTTTATGTTTAAAGCCACATTTTAACAAAATATCACGCAATGTTTCTAAAGATGGTTACTTATAATCAGGGTAACATTAAAATTTTCACGAACCAGTTTTTTAAAGTTGGCACTATAATATCCTCGTAAAAGTTTTAAATGGTTCGCAGAATAAAATCCCTTGTAGTATTGTCAGCCGTTTTGTACTTTTGATTTATTGGTTTGCTATTTATGGAATGACCGGTTACAGTCCCCAAATTAATTACGTTAGAAATTCTTGTAAAACGCAAGTTGTGTTAATTCATTACAAGTATATTCTTATACAAAGCGCATTTTCAGTTTTTCCCGGATTTTCTTTTTTTAAACACGCGTACATATTTAAAATAATGCGTTGACATTAAACATGTAAATCCTTGTTTCTTAATTCCAGACTTATTTCGCGTTCGACGGCTGACTCTGGCACAGACTCATTATATTCCTGCGATAATTCACCTTGACTTTCTGTTTCAAATTGTCGCCACAAAGTCATACCAATATAATAAAATATAGGTATCAAGTAGGGCTGGGCGATTACGAATTTTCACAATGGATTGTCGATTGTTAGAAATAATCGATTATTTCGATTAATCAAAAAACAATCGATGAATCGAAAAATATTGAACATACAGAGGAAAAATGTTCGGTTAATCGAGAAATAATCGATTATGCGAGAAATAATCGATTAATCAATTATTAAAATTTTCATAATCGTTTAATCGATTAATAGATTATCTTACCCACCCCTAGTACCAAGTAAAAACTTACTCGTCTAAAACCACACGGTTATAGAAGAAAATGAAATATGTAAATTACAGTAAATCGTTTCATGCCACTGTCCGATTCCCAATATCGCATACCTCAAACATCAACTGATTTTAAAGCTGATAAGGGATCACCCAATTGTCAGAACCTTTACCTATTTGCTGTTCGTGTCTACAGCACATAAATTTGTATTTATATGCTGCTCTATTAATTTTCCCACTAGGAAAAAGTAGTACGCACTTTAAATTGCCAGTGGGCCTCGACGGTCTAACGCCAGGGCGTTGACAGTTCTACAAAGTTCTCGTAAGTGCAGGAGGAACGAAGGGTGTGTTAATTGTTTATTTTTTTTGTTTAACCACAGTGAAATTCTTTTTTAGTTTGATTTAAATTATTTTTGTATAAATAATACTTCTGAAGTACTAAAAAATTATTATAATATTCATGAATGGCTTGTTCCTTCTTTCTTTGACATTGAAAATTTCTTGGTTGAAAGTACATTTGCAAACTAGCCTTCAAAGAGAGTTACTAACTAATAATTAAATACTGATATAAAAGAGCACTTTTAATAATAAAAACTTAAAGAATTTCTAAAAAAAGATTTGAACTCTGAACATGAAGCCCGATCGAAGCTTTTTTATGTCATCAACTGACTTTGGAAAAAGTATAACACTATTATGTTATCCCACAGATAACATAGGCTAGTTCAGGTTAAGTCTCTGGTCATATTGTGTCGGAATTATAATAAAAATGGCATTTTTTTTTTAGTTTGTGGCGCTGTAATTATTGTAAGTTTATTTGAAATGGTGAACAAATTCCCTTCGGAATATTATTCCGCTATACTGACAGGACAGGCTCTATGTGGAGTAATTTCAGCCATTATACTAATACTGACAATAAGCGTCTCATCATCTCCAGTTACTGGAGGGCTTATATTTTTCGGAATTGGTACGTATTTGAAATGTTGTACGTACAGACCATCGTGCATTAGCACAGCAACAAATTGTCTTTCCTTTAGTTAGTGTTGAGTGGAATGCAGTTATACAGGGGGTCCGGTACCTATATGGCAAAAATTTGTGTCTCATGTAATTTTTTCCTAAGGTACTCTATAACGTTTACGCTTTAGGTTCTAGCTTTGACACCACCTTGCATATTTTAATAAAATCTTCGTGTGATGTGTAGCCGATAAAGACTAATAAATGTATACCAGAAGCAATCTCGTAAATCCACATTTGTGGGCCCAAAATTTTGACAGCTGTCGTTTAACAAAATAAATTTTCCCGCTAATGTTAAAATTATTTGGGCCAAGAAAAATGTCCCGCACGAATCTCTAGGTCTAGCCTTACACAGATATCGTATAGCTCTCTTCTGCAAAATAATAACCATATTAAATAAGTAATCTGAGCATAAACCCCAAAAGCACAACCCCTAACGTAAGTGGGATTTAAAAAATACGTTAGGCGCAACAAACATGTCAAGTTCATGGGAAACTACCTTTAGAGCATTGCTGATGTTAAATGGGCCCGTTATTTCCGGTAAAGTGAACGTATCCTACACGCTGTCGAATTTTTGCCATATACTCACGGAACACCCTGTATGCGGAGAAGCAATTAATCCGTTTCTAAGTAATATGTCTAGAGTGCGATTTTAACTATTCATAAGTATTCTAAAGACATCAATAATAAAAACGCAAAAATTCTGGTTAGAACTTAGAAAAAATAACTGTGTTACGCGTTTAGCAGTATTCTAATAAAAATTAACATATTTTTACTTTTAGGTACCACATTTGTATTGGTTACCTATATAGTATATTGGTATTCCAAAAGAAATTCGCAGTATTTCATTTATAATATGGGAAATGACCCTTCGACAGAAACGACTCATTATCATCGAAGGTTTATTCCTCGAATTTGTGCACAGATTAAATCCGCCTCAAGACACACAAAAATGTACATGGCTTCATTAATTATTGTGTCAGGTACAACGGCAATGCTTTATCCTGGATTAATGTCTTTGGTTGCGGCAGAGAAAAGTAATGGACGAAGTGGCAAGACTTGGGATGGTAAGTGATATTAAAACGAAAAAGACGTTTTTCCACTTCCTAAACAGTAGTTACATCATTATTATATTATTTTAAATGTAGTAGTGAAAGTAGATTTTGCCTAACAAACAAAAAAGAGTTTTGTTTCGGATATTCAGTGGCTCAGCAACTCAAATTTTACGCGAGGGCTCATCAAGTGGTTGCTACACTACCACGGATATTTTAATCAAACTGATCGAAATAATTTAAGAAAACAATTAGATAAAGTACTTCCCAACATATTTCGTTTGGCTTATTAACTGCAATAAAACCCCTTATAAACTCGGCAGAGACGTATTAACCCACATTTATTTTTAATCCCAGTTTATAATAATAGATAGGTACATTACTTGATTTGTTATCAAAATTAATAAACTGTCTAATTAAGGTTTTCTAGAAACAACTTAATTATTAGGATATTTCTCAAAACTTTTTAGTTACAGGTACCTGTTTATATAGCTTATATAAATAGTAAACATAATATTCGAAATAGATTAGTATAGTCAAATCTGGTCTTATCTGGCGGGTCCAAAGGTCACCGATTATATGAATCAATTCGAAAATTCCAGAGCTCATCGAAATGTTGTAAATAAAAACCAATATGGCCGTATATGGACAGCTGATTTTCCATAAAATTGAATGTTAATAGGTTAACGGCTAACTTGAAACTATCAGTCATAATAAAAATGACGGGTCTCTTTCCAAAATTAATTTCTCAGGGGTACGTTCGTATTATTGCAGACGGTTAAGACAATAGTTTTACATTTAACAAATTTAATAACCAAAATGATGGTGGAAAATTAGATAAACAATATACAGTAAAACCCCTGACTAGTGACCACCAAAAATGTCGATGAAATGTTAAATAAATTAAACAAATTTTGGTTTATTTCAGCAGATAATAATAAATTAAATATAAAAAAAAATCAAATTACACATTGGCTAAATTTTTGTTGTGTAATATCAGGCTAAAAAAATATTTCCAATTTAATAGGTTACCTACTTCAAAAGTCAACGAGAAAAAGCTACTAGAGCCGGTGAGGTATCAAATCCCAAATTTATTTTACACGTATTTTGCCCCTGTTAAGCCAATAAGCGCCCCGCTAAAAATAAGTGGGAGAAAGAAACGTATAAAGTCTAAACCGGTCTTAAAATGCGGGTCCAAAGGTCACGGATCATATAAATCAATTCGAAAATTCCACAGCTTATATCAAAATGATGTGAGACTATGTAGGTATCAATATACCCGGAGAAAAGATACATAGTATAATTATTTTAACTGTCGTGAAGTCGTGAAGATAGCCAGATATATTATTATTATTTTTGCAAAAATTATGTACATAATAGTACAGGGGTGGCGAATCTTTATGTATTAACGTGAATTTTTTCTAAACAAATGTTTAATGAGGCCATAGACGTGCCGTCGCAATTCGTAATATAATAATTCATAGTAAACTTTGTGATCGGTGGCGAGCCAAAATTTTATGTCGCGTGCCATTGGTTCGCCATCCCTGTAAATAGTATACCTTAAATGTATTTATTAAAAACGACAATAATAAACAGTGTAATTTATTTTAACAATTTTACTACTAAAACCTAAAAATTCAATGGCATTTAGTCTGATAAACTATTTCGAAAATGAAAGAAAAAGTGGAAATTGGCCAACCAATATGCAGGAAACCGTAGCGAAAGCACTGGGAATTAGTTTAAGGACTGTGCAGAATAATGTGCATGAAAGAAAGCATAATATAATACCGAAGAATACTAAAAAATGTAAACAAAGAAAACCGTTTATAAACTAATTATAGACTAAAAACTGTCATCGTCACTTATAAAATCTGAAAAGTCCTCGTCGTCTGAGTCGTCTTCGAATGGAGCAATTATCATTGGCGCTACTTCGACATCTAGTACTTGTTCTCGATTCCACCAATCCCTTATACATATTTCTGTATGTTCCACTGATTTCTTCCAGTACTCTTGTGTAATATGATCCAAAGAATCTTGCCAAACTATTTGTACTTGGTCGGATTTAAGACCATCACCTACATGTTTTTCATAATAAGACTTTGCCCCGGTCCATATTAATTCTATTGCGTTAAACTGGCAATGATATGGCGGCAGTCGTAGAACCTCATGGCCATATTCACGCAATATTTCATCTACCGCGTATATTCTTGGTTTTTTAAGAGACTTTGCCATTGATAGGAGTTCCGATTTAAGCATATTTGGTGAAGGATTTTGGTTGTGTTTTTCAAGCCACTCATAAATATCATTTTTCCTCCAAGATGAAGTAGGCTGTTTATTTAAAATTCTTGAATGATATGATGCATTATCTAATACAATTAAAGACGGAGAATCCAAATTTGGTATCAATTGAACTTTTAACCATTTTTCAAACATTTCGCAATTCATATTATCATGATAGTCAGCACTTTTTGATGTTGAAGAAAAAATTAAGCTTGCACCTGGAACATATCCTGTTACAGAACCAGCATGTAAAATAATGAACCGCTTTCCCGTGCCACATCCCTTTTTCCTTTTCACGCTTTTCACAGAATCATCTTGCCAAGATTTTGAACCACTTTCATTTGAAAATATCCACGTTTCGTCTAAAAATACCTCTTTTCTAAATTTCGATTTGTAATTCTCCGTATAATTTTTTAAAAACTGAACACGCTGACTCACTATCTGTGGCTGCTCACATAAAAATCTTCGGTTACAGTCTTTTTTATAGCGAAAACCTAACTTTTTTATTAATTTTGATAGCGCTTCAAGTCCAATTTCCAAAACACCCCGAATTTTTAATGTTTCTTGTAAAACTGGAAGAGTTACATTGGTTTTTGATCTGTATAAATCGTAAATCACATTTCGAACTCCCATTTTAATATTTTCGCTTAAATCCTCAGTCTTTGGCTTTCTTTGTTTACATTTTTTAGTATTCTTGGGTATTATGTTATGTTTTTTTTCATGCGCAATTCTCTGCACAGCCCTTAAACTAATTCCCAGTGCTTTGGCTGCTGTTTCCTGAATATTGGTTGGCGAATTTCCACTTTTTCTTGCATTTTCGAAATAGCTTATCAGATTAAGTACCATTTTTTTTTGCTTGGGGATGCAAAAACCCAGAAAATTTTTTCATTTTGTCACAAACTGTCAAAGTCACGAAGGTGGCAGGTACTTGGGCAGGTACAAACTTTTGTGAATCCCTGAAAATTAAATAAAATACCTATCCTTTTCTTTCATGCCAAAATTGCATAAGTCTGTCATATTTGTCTGACGGATTTTATTTGGTTAGTATGATTAAACGCAATAAAAGAAAAGAAAAATTGAAAGTATGTCTTTGTTAAATCGTAAACCCGCCAGATAAGACCAGATTTGACTTTACCTATCTATTTTACTTTAAAACAGTGTGCAACAAGTTAATATTAAAAGTATGTGGAGACCTTGGGAATCTTCAGCTAATGCGATATCTAGCTACCCTAAACATTCCAGGAAATATAAAGGATTCAAGTCTGAACTATCATGAAGATACCAACGCCGCTCTTTTTGAAAGCTGGTTTAAAGACAGTTTGCTGTCAAATGTACCAGAACACAGTGTTATTGTGATAGGCAACGCAAGCTACCAGAGCCGGCAACTGGAAAAAGTACCAAATGCATCGAGCACAAAATCCGCAATAAAGGACCTGTACTTCGAGGAAACGTATAGTAAAAAACAGCTGTTAGAAGTGTTAAAGGCATTTAGTATTAAAAAAGAGTATGTGTGTGATAAAATTGCGGAATAAATGGGTCACACTGTGTTGGGACTGCCACCCTATTATTGCATTTTTAACCCTATTGAACACATGTGGCATCAAATTAAATCGAAAATGAGAACTGAAAATAGCACACCTACTCTTAGTGGCAGTGTAATAGAGGTAATAAAGAAAGTTTTCGGTGAAATTCCAGATGAAAGTTGGAAAAATTCGGTTAACCATGTCTTAAAAATTGAAGACTCTTATAATAATATATAATAACTTATAACTACACAACAAAACGAAATACATCCTCTTATTATAAATGTGGATGATGGTGATAGCGAGACTGAATTAGGAATAGATTAAAACGTTTTATAATTACAAATAAACCTTCTGTGTTTATATGTATATACACGGTGGGCCAAAAAAAGTGACCATTTGATTTTTTGGAATAATTTTATTGTTGAAAATTATTTTTGAACAAAATTTGCAGGACCTATTTTAACAAAAGTATAGGTTATCGTAATATGAATTTAAAACTGATGGGATTAAATTACAATATCGTACAGGGCAAGTTAAAATAAGAAGTTACTTCAAACTAGCCGCAAAATTAGTTTTTTTATTTTTTTTTTAATAATTATGACTTACATCTTAAAGTTTGTTTTATTCTGAACAAAAAAAGTCTTTTCACATTTTTTGATATTTCATTTATTAGGTCAAACGAAATATGTTCGGATGGACTTTATGAAAATTCGGTGGTCGTGAAAGGGTCTAGAGCTCGACAAATTTCCGCCACGGTGCAGAGCCACATTGAACAAGACAACTTATTTTGATCATTTATATTTTGGGACGTAAGTAAACTTGATCAGTGTCAGTTTTTGCTTGCCGGTCGTATATGCGTTCTGACTTTTACTTACATCATTTAAAATACATATAATAGTTATGTATGATATAAGCGTTAAAAATACTTTTAACCCAAATAGCATACAACATCCTTTCTACAAACAGCAATAAAAAGCAATAACACAGTTACAAATAAAATTTTTAGAATGTTTATTTAATTGCGAGCATTTAAGTTTGTCAATAAAACCATTGTTGGCTTAAATTTTTTTTTGGCACTTACTTTTAAAATTTGATATTTTACTTTTAACTGTAGTGCCTTAGTCTGAATCCACATGCATCCGTGATCACGGATATCCATATGCGTATTTCGGATAGCTGAAATTGGCATCATCGTAGGCTACTGGGGGTGTTAAAAATTGCATTTTTAACACGTTTGTAGAAAAATATCTATTTGCATCTAACTAATAACTTATTTTTTCTAGAGCAGTATTTTGTTCCTGTAATAACATTTTTAGTAGCAAATCTTTGTGATTTGTGTGGGCGCGTATTAGCGACAAGGATCAGAAAGGTAAATGTTTTTTGGTTCTAAAATATTAAACGAAATTAAACGACATAGCCCGGGAGCCAGAGATGATTTCTGAACATAACAATGCTCAGTCACCGTTTTGCGAATGATTGGTAATATCCAACTAGCACATAATGAAATTCTGGTTAGTTTGACTAAATGCACCCCGATTGGAGGTTGAAAGTGCTCGAGCTGTTGGTGTGATACAAAATCTGCAAAAGATGTCAAAGGAAGTCGGAGTAAAGATTAATTCAAAATAAAATACAGGGTGTCCATTAAGTATAGGGCAATATTTCGCCAGCGTACAGGAGATGTCAAAACAATAGTAGTAGTTCATATAATCATTTTTCCTAACGTCCCATCTACCAAAGATATCGCAGCTCGCAAAGACGCACCTAAAGATTTACGTTTTCGATTATAACTTCTCACTGTTTGGAGCGTTTTGCATCTTTATCAACAATACCCATATTCAACGTGTGCAAGCTCTGCTTCCCCGTGTGCATACGTGATTTCTTTGAAATTGCGATACTCATGATTGTACGTCTTCAACACATTCAATATACTGAGTAGGACCACATGCGCGGTCAAAAGATTCCGTTCTGTTTATCGGCAAATTTCGTTTTAAGTTCGTTATAACCGAAATATTTTACGATGATACCAAAAACTAAGGTTCGCTTTATACGAAAGTTCGTTACTTGCAAAAACCTAATACACGTTTAAAGATAATTCAATTACTACCTTATAGATGGGTTTGTTATAAACAAGTTCGCAATAAGCAGATATTTTTGAATTTGAATTGAATTGTTATCCATTTTTCCTTACTTTACAATCCACCTATGCGCGAGGTAACTGCCAACCCATGGTCAAACAAAAATTGCCAGTAAATTAGCAACAGTCACAGATTCCTAAGCCCATCTTTCCTTCAACTTTGACCTAATACGATAACGTAAATGAATCAACAGCTCGGGCATTATTAATCTCCAATAGAGTTAACTGACCGGAGTTTCATTATGTGCTCGTTGGACACTACCAATCCCTCACAAAACGGCTACTCAGCATTTTGACGTATAAAAATAATTACTTGGCTCCCAGGCAATATTTTTATATGTATGTATTTATTTTTTTTTTAGCCAGACCAAGGGTCGCTAATATTGGGCATGGCCTTGATACGAATGGTTTTTATTCCCATAATGTTGTTTTGTAATGCTCAACCACGGTTTAACTTACCAGTATTATTATATGATGGTGCTTATATCGCATTTGTTATATTATTTTCATTTTCAAATGGATACTTGATTAACTTATGTGTGACGATTGTTCCAACCAGGTAATAATTAAAGACATCAGTGGCCTTTATTCACTGTCCTCTATCCCCGCTTTACGCACTCACAATCCCTCAAAACGGGGGTCCCTAGAGATAAGCATTTTCTCAATGTTTTCGAATCCGCTTTTGATAATGACAATTGATTATACCTTTGATAGATACTTAACTGTGATGTAGGTATTTGTCAAAATGTCTTTGCAATCTGAGTTCACAGTTATCAAGATGATGTGATTTGAAAATCGCAATTTAGAAATTTCGAATTTTTACCTAAGAATCTGATATACAGTGCGCGTCTAAAGTGCCCCCCCCCTGTTAAGTTTTGATTAACAAATGTGAGAATAATGAAATTTTGGTACGTTTAATAATAACTAAAATACTACTTTTTTAGTATAAATTCTGGACTCAATTTTCAAAGATGGCGGCAGGGCGCAATGTTGAATAGAATTCTTAAATGGCAGATGGGATCGAGTGATACCTCGTTGAAAAGGTATTTTCAATCTATGAACGATCCCCAACTTTGAAAAGATTTTATCTATTCATTTCACTATGGCGGCCACTTTTGCCAATGTGGGTTTAATTTAATTTTTAAGCAATAAAACTGTGAATGAGTTGAGATCTTGCCGCATTTTGATATTAGCTGCTTAGAAACTTACCTCCCCCTCCCTTGTTTCCGAGGGTGGAGAAAACAAAAAAAAGTCAAAACCCTTTTTACCGCCGAAACCACCCTTTTTCGCAAATTTTTTCGTGGGAATGCGTGTTTGGAGGGAATGATAGAGATTTTCATGAGAGTTTAGAGACAAGGAAAGAGCAATGATAGGGCTATAATAACCCTTGGGTCAAGGGCCAAGGAAACTAACCTCTCATAACCCTTTCCATGTCTCTAAACACTCTTAACAATCCCAATCGTACCCCTCCAAACACTCATATCCACTAGAAAGCGGGACAAAAGGGTGGTTTTTGCTCGTTTGCGGGGGGTAAAAATAATGGTGACTAATTTTTTGGGTTCCACATCCTCGAAGCCAGGAGAAGAAGTAGGTAGGTTTAGTAGCTGCCATTTCATTACAATAGATCACATTTTTTTAATTTGGAATGCAAAGTAGGTTTTGCTTCTTCACAAAAAACTGTTTTGTTTTGCCCTGTCAAATAAGTATTTGTCAGTAAGTTGTGTAGCTTATATAACTGTGGTCGTTAAAGTAAATTATTTAATTGATTTAAAATGTTTCGTCCAATGGAAGATAAAATAGTTTTGATTTTTGGGTAGGCGCGACGTAGCTATCATATTGCTGAGCGCATTTTTAATGAACGTTTTCCTGATCGCTCAATTTCAAGGACATATTTGTGGGAATTAATTCAAAAGTTCCAAACAACTGGAAGTGTTGAGATTGGGAATACTAAAAGAAGTGGACGGCCCTCATTAGAAGAAGAAAAACAGATTCAGATAGTGACTGAAATGATTGTTAATCCAATGCAGCCGACATCGCTTGTAGCAGCTGAATGCGAAGTAAGTACTGAAAGTGTTCAGAGAGTATTGAAACGTTCTAAATTTCATCCCTACAAATTGAGAATGTTACAAGAGTTAACAGTAGATGATCCGGATCGTAGACTAGTTTTGTGAATTAATGGGTGCAAGATTGAACCGTTAACCACATACCTTAAATGTATTTGTTTTAGTGATGAGTGTACTTTCTTTCTAAACGGAAAAGTTAACCGTCAAAATGTTCGGTATTGGAGCGATGTAAATCCTCATATTTACAGGGAATGTAATACCCAGTTTCCTCAGAAACTTAACGTTTGGGCAGGTATTTTGGGAAACCATATTACTGGGCCACTTTTTATCCAGGGAAATTTAACTGGACCGGTATATCTGGATATGATTGAAAATACCGTAGAACATTTGATTCTGGAGTGTGTTGAGGAAAATCGTGATGATTTGGAGACATGCCTATAATATTTCGACAAGATAGAGCTCCGCCGCATTATAGTAAAGATGTTAGGAACTACCTTGATCAGCACTATCGCGGGCGCTGGATTGGTCGTCGTGGTGCTGTCGAATGGCCTGCTCGCTCACCGGACTTAACTCTTATGGACTTTTTTTGTGAGAATTTATTAAGTCCAAAGTATTTAAAACCCAGCCGCAGTCATTAAACGATTTGCGCCAGAGAATAATTCAAATGTGCGCATCAATTAGTCAAGAAATATTTCATAATGTTCGCGAAGAATTTCACGTGTATAGAATGTGCCAAGAAGTGAATAGTGAACATTTTGAGCATCTTAAGTAGTGTTTGTAATTTTGGTAGTATTTTTATTGTTATAAAATATTAAAAATATCGCCTAGCTAGGTTCCTTTACTATTGCTTAAAAATCAAATTAACCCACATTAACAAAAGTGGCCGCCATCTTGAAATGAATTGATAAAATATTTTCAAACTTGGGGATTGTTCATAGATTGAAAATATCTTTCCAACGAGGTATCACTCGACCCCATCTGCCATTTAAAAATTTTATTCAAAATGGCGCCCTGTCGCCGTCTTAAAAAACTGTTTATATGAACTTTTCTACTTGAATTTGGTTCAGGAATACGCCCTTGGAATTACGGTCCATCATTAAGTAACACCCTGTATAAGGTGAGTTTTTTAAAGTGTTATAAGGCAATATCTCGAGAACGGTTTTAAATACTTTCATGAAATTTTGGTGAGGCAATAGGGATACGGGGGGACATATTGAACCATATTTTTTACACTTTACCCCTTTCTCAATTTTGAAGGATGGGGGGCAAGTTTAAAATTCTATGTATATGAGATGAAGTATTTTTGTTGCTAAACTTCAAATCTACGTGAAACAACTACGTATGTTATCGAAATATTTTTTGACTTACGGTTACAGAATTATGATTTATTATGGCATTGCAATAAAGAAATAACTTACAACCTAATTTCTAATAGTGAGGAATAACTTAAAATCGTACCTGCCCACAATTACGGAAAGGGCTTCGTCAGAAAATATTACATTCTTCAAGAACCTGTTATTTCCTTGTATTTGCCTCGTGACTCAATAGGGAACTTGCATGGAAATTTAATTTGAAAAATAATACTCCTAAGTGTAAACTAACATCATCAACAAACCCATAGCTCACAAAAAAAATAGTTATTTAATACCCTGAGTTAAATATAAGCTATTAAGTTATATTGATCCTAAAACAAAACGAAGACTCGACACAGGTGGTAAGTTATAGGCCAATAAGTTTATTGTCGAGTCTAGCGAAAATTATTGAAAAAATAATACTCAGTCGTCTGGTTGATCGAGCGTAATGTTCTCTCCAATGAGTAATCTTGCTTTAGGAGAGAACACTGTACAGTGAGACAGACGACGAGACTGGCGACCAGACTTATGCAAGGATTCAATAGAAGAGCAAATACGGGAGCGGCTTTTTTCGACGTCTCAAAAGCTTTTGATAAGGTCTGGCACTGCGGCCTGGCCTTAAAATTGATAAGACTGGCGGCTTCCAATTATCTTGTCAAGATTGTTGCTTCCTTTTTGGAGAGGAGTTTTGCTGTTTCGTTAGAAGGCGTGCTTTCTGAGACCAAACACATCAGGCGGGAGTCCCACAAGGGGCTCCTCCCGCTCCGATGCTGACGACACTGTAATTACTACAGTTGCAGATCAACCGCGACTGGTAGTGGCTAGATTGCAGAGGCTCATACGAGTTTTAGAAAAGTGGCTTTCGAGGTGGAGGATTCGCCGAAATCCTGCCAAAACGAAGGCCATTTTCTTCTCGAAGAGCTGAGTTAGAACACCCGAGACTAGGCTCTTTGTTAACGGCATTCGGATAAACTGGGCCCAAGAAGTCAAGTACTTGAGACTTGTTTTTGATGAGAGACTAAATTGGAGAAAGAACTCCAAATTGAGATTATTAGCCAATCAGCTTCGTTCTATATACTGTTTGTTAAATAAAAAGAGCAAGATAGGTTATAGAACTAAAGTAAACTTATACAAGACTTTGGTCAGGCCGGTCCTGACTTATGGAGTGCCAACATGGTGCACCATAAGCAGGACAGCACATAACAAGTTCCAGGTGCTAAAAATAGAGCGTTAAAAATAATTTTGGACGCTCCGAGATATACTGTAAATAGAGTACTAGACAGAGACTTTGAAATACCGACACTGAGGAAATTTCATGACAAAATATTAGCGGATTACTACAAACGTACGGCCGTATCCACCAACCCACTAATTACAAGTTCACATGTGCAATCACCGCCGAATTCCACCTACAAGTTCCCTAAGAATTGTAGTACTTTTTTCTACACTCCCCCAAAATTAGCAACATATCAACTTGCACATTAAAATTCGCTTTCATATTTGAGCAATAAACTGAGAAATAACTATTAAAACTTCAAAATGTTTAACTGACGCAAGTAAACATTACGCATTTCCATGTTATCCAATTAATATGCGTTTCATATTAATTCCGAAATAAGTGGACTTGATTTTTTGGTAAAATTTATTAATTTTTTGAAATTCAATCAAATTTTGGTTTAATCATAATTCCGTAACCAGGGTAGCAGGTCAAAAATCTTTTTGGTAACATGCGTAGTTTTCCACGTAGATTCGAATTTTAGCAACCAAAGTACAGGGTGTCCCATTTTCGACACTTTTATAAGTGTAATTGTTAGTGCTATCAAAAAGTAATATAGGTGTCAGGTGTTTTTTTTGGGTCAAACTTAAGATGGTAAAATCAAAATTTGAAAATTTTCGCTCGCTTAAGAGATACGGGGGGAAATCAAAAAATTGACAATTTCAAAATTACCTTATATTTTCTTAATTAAAAGAGATACAGAAAAATGTTTTATACACAAGTTTCTTTATAATGATTGTTGAATAATCTGCCGTTTTCAGAATAAGTATACGGGGTCTATACTAAAATATGACTAAATGCATAGTGTATTTGCTTTTTATGGATCGATTCTTTTATCGTCTTGAATTTGAGATTTGCGGATGTTAGATTGTGAAAGGTTAATAGAGAATCTCATCTTAGTGAGGCTTTCACTTTTGTTTTGTGGTCTTAAGCACACATGCTAATTTTATTCTTTAAAGTCACTTTGTAATTTTAGGAACAAAAATCTACGTCCGTCAGAAACGTAGAAGCTGAAACTGGAATTACAAAATCTAAGGCTCAAAGAATTTTGATGTACAATAAATATTTTTCCTATATGGTTAAAATTACCTAATATTTGCATCCTGGTGATGATGTGAGACGATTGGAATATTGTCACTGGTCTTTAAATAAATCTAACGGGGATCGTTCTTTTCACCAAAAAATAATTTGGTCAGATGAATGTCGAATTACAAGTTGCGGTATTCATAACCGACATAATGAAAGACATTGGAACTCCACAAATCCCCACTTGGTACGACCTGTTCGCCAACAAGGTCGATTTGGGGAAAATATAAGTTGTTTTTTGTTTCAAAACAAACTGGTGTATCGCTTTTTTAAAGAAAATTTAAATGCAGATAGATATCTGGACATACTCCAATCAAACCTTTTCGATATCCTTGATGACGTTCCTTTAAATGAAGTAATAGAGATTTACTTTCAACAAGATGGCGCCCCTACCCATAACGCTCTTCGAATAAGAGAGTATTTAAATATTTACTTTAGAAACCGTTGGATAGGAACACATGGACCTATAAGGTGGCCACCACGATCTCCGCATCTAACACCTCTAGATTTTTTTCATTGGGGAGTGTTGGAAAATAAAATTTATAATGAAGTAATTTTAACCCGAGAACAACTTGATCAAAGAATTGATGAGGCCTTTGCAGAAATAAAACCATTACACGTCATGAATGCCTCAAAATCCGTTCGAAAAAAATGCCAAGAGTGCATTGAAAACAACGGAGGAGCTTTCGAACATTTGCGATGATTCCCGTTATTTTTTACCTTAATCTGAATCTTTTATTTCGTTTCAAAGTAATAAAGTTTAAATAAATCGCCTAGGAAACCAATATCGTCCATGGTCTGTTATATATTTGAAAAGAGAATTTAAAATGCTATCTTTTTAGATTAAAATATACAGGGTGTTCCATTAAAAAAAATTAGGTTAGGTCCGATAACTTTTTTTACCTGACCCCGTATACTTATTCTGAAAACGGCAGATTATTTAACAATCATTATAAAGACACTTTTGTATAAAACATTTTTCTGTATCTCTTTTAACTAATAAAATATAGGGTAATTTTGAAACTGCCAATTTTTTTATTTTCCCCCGTATCTCTTAAGCGAGCGAAAAATTTCGAATGTCGAAAATGGGACACCCTGTACAATATCTCATATAAAATTCGAAACTTGCTCCTGCCTCTCAAAATTGAGAATGGGGTAAAATATAAGAAATATGGTTAAATATGTCCCCCATATTCCGATTAGCTCATCAAAATTTCATAAAAATATTTAAAACCGTTATCGAGATATGACCTTGTAACACTTTAAAATACTACCCTGTATACAGGGGGTCCGAGACTTTTGACGTTGTGTAATTTACTTGATTCCATTAATTTTGTAGGGCCCAAAATGAAGAAGAAAAAGGTTTAATAACTGTAATGACTGTTTTGTCTGGAGTAATATCTACAGCTGTCTGTTCCTTTTTTAGTCTGTTGCTTGTACATTTATTGTAAGGTTGTTTATGATGTACTAGAAGTTGTTAGGGTGTTTTTCTATACATTTTATATAAGAAAGAGTCTCAGATGTTATTGTAAATATTAGCACATAGACGAGAATGTAATTACTGTGTAAGTTACACTTAAAGTAAATTTTAATATAAAAATAGTTATTAAATTTTAAAAAGTTTTATTACTTATTAAACGAATTCGGTGACCATGCAGTCCGTCTTATTTCACCAAAGAAATTAGTTTCTCAGCAGGCCATGGAAACAAAACATGAAAGTAATTTTGACATTACCAAATTGAATAAGTAGAAATAAATTGGCGTATCTGGTTTATCGGTATTTTGGCTAGATTTATACGCATCCAGTAATAATGGTTTATACGAGAAAAAATAAAATTGATATGCTCCTAATTTATGGCGAATGTAAGAAAAACTCAAGGCTAGCTGCAAGATTATATGCCGAACGGTATCCAGATTGGGAGATTCCATCAAGGGGTTATTTCCCTTGGCTTAAAAAACACTTAAAGAATGAAGGTAATATCCACAATAATGACAATAACCAACGTTATATAGTAAGTGAAGAAAGCGAAATAACCGTTTTGGCTTATGTAGAATATGACCATACCGCTTCAGTTCGCGAATTAGAAGTGGACTGTGCTGTAAACCGAGAAAGCGCAAGACAAATTTTGGAGAAATGGTTTCAAATCATTTAAATACCAAGTTCATCACCATCTCTATGATAATGAATTTCCAAGAAGTTTAGATTATTGTAATTGGTTTTTGGCGAGTCTTAATAAAAATGCAACTTTTTTCCACAAAATATTATTTACGGACGAGTCAAGATTTACTAATCTGGGTATGTTTAATTTTTAATTGAAACAACACTTGATACTGGGTAAAGGAAAACCAGCACTTGGTAAGGGATGGTGCTTTTCAAGAGCATTTTAATGTCAATGTGTGGTTGGGTATTATGGGAACAAATATTATTGTAGTTAACTTGCGTTGAGCTACATTCTTGGTGAAACCGTATATTATCCATTATGGGTAAAAATAAAATTACTTCTTATTATTCTTATGTTTCACTATTTATTCAGTTACCTGACACGCGTGTTTCGACTCTTTCGGGTCATTTTCAAAGAAGTACAACGATAAAAATTATTGTTAAGGTATTTATACAGGGTCGTTGGTATGTATGGAAACGGTCGATTATTTCTTAAAGTAAAACAGTCAGCAAAAAATATTTTATATGAGAGTTTTAGGGTTTTTTAAGGTGTATTAGAATTTAAAAAAAATAAGTATACAGGTTGAGTCAGAAAGCCGTAGAGAAACAAAGTAACTTTTTATTAAATGGAACACCCTATGTCTTCGAATATTTTTGGATTTTACATAAAATAACAATTGTTTTTCAATACGTGCATTATAAGTCTAAACTTAATACTTCCCGAGATATCGACTTTTGAAATATGAAATTTTTGAACTTTGACAGCTTCTAGCTTTCTAACGGTACCTTTTAGAATAAAAGGGCTTACATGTCCCTATCTTACTTTTTTATTCCAAGAACATCAACTTCCGGTTAAACCGGATGTAACTCAAAAGCCGGAAATACAGTACTTCCGGTTTAACCGGAAGGTGATGTTTTTGGGAAGATCATAAAAAAGTAAGATAGGGACATGTAAGCCGTTTTACTCTAAACCGTACTGTTAGAAAGCTAGAAGCTGTCAAAGTTGAAAAAAGTCATTTTTAAAAGTCGATATCTCGGAAACTATTAGGTTTAGACTTATAATGTACTTATTAAAAAATAATTGTTATTTCATGTTAAATCCAAAAATATTCGAAGATATAGGGTCTTCCATTTAAAAAAAGGTAACTTTGCTTCCCTACGGTTTTCTAACTCATCCTGTATACTTATTTTTTTTTAATTCTAATACACCTTAAAAACCCTAAAACTTATATCTAAAATATTTTTAGCTAACTGTTATACTTTAAGAAATAATCGACCGTTTCCATACATACCAACGACCCTGTATAAACTCTAACGTATGGTATCAATAGGTAATAAAATAATTAAAATAATTAAAATTACGGATTACAATGGATGTGTAGATTGTGGGTTTTTCTTATTCTTATACAGGTGGTTGTCAAATTGTTTTAATTTATTTTAATTTAATATGCTCTTGATAATTGGGTTAGTACTTGAAGGTATTTCTGTTTGATTATTAACAACATTACTTTTGTTTTTTATTGCTTTTTTAATTGTAAGTGACTCTAAAAGGTTTAATTTTCTGCTCTTGCTCTGGATATGTATAGGTTTTATTTTATTTGAAATTGAATGATTTTCTATTATGCAGTGGTCTGCTATACCTGTTTTATTTTGTTTTTTTAAGATAGAAGTTGTATGTTCCTTAAGTCTAGTTTTAAAATGTCTGCCAGTTTGACCAATATAGATAGCATCGCAATTGTCGCAATTTATTTGGTAGACCCCGCTTCGTAAGAGTTTGTCCTTTGTTTCTATTTTAGAATTACATAAGTGACTACCTAAATTGTTTTTATTTACCTGAATGGGAGTGATGTTGAAATTTTTTAGTTTTTTACAAATTTTCTGGCTTGTATTACCGGTAAAACGAATCGAACAGTATTTAGATTTAATTTTATTAGGAGGTCCATGCTAGAGAAGTTTTTGTGTTTTTTGTCTTAATTTTTTCTTTAGTATTTTATTAATGATTTTTATTTCATAGCCGTTACTTGCGGCTATGGTTTTTATTATGCCTAGTTCTTTTTTATACTCAGAGTCTGATAGGGGAATATTAACTAGTCTATATAGCATACTATGGACGGCTGCTAGTTTGGTTTGTTGGGGTTGTTTCGAGTCCGCTGGTATAGTCATGTCTGTTGTGGTAGGTTTTCGATAGATTCCATAGCTAAATTGATTATTTACATTTTTTATGGTGAGGTCTAGAAAATTGATTGAGTTATTTATTTCTTTCTCTATGGTAAATTGAATTTTATTATTTTGGTTATTAAGTAGATTAAGAAATTGTTGTAATTGTCGTTCCGTGCCTGTCCAAACACAGAACACGTCGTCGACATATCTGCACCAGAAAATTATATTATTAAAAATATGCATATACAATATACAGATTGAACATAGTTTACATAATGTCCCTGGAAACGACAACATAATATTTCAACAAGATGGTGCCCCAGCACATAACTCACGCATTGCAACCAACTATTTGAGCCGCAGATTCGGAGAAAATTGGCTTGGAACAAACGGAGCAACCCGTTGGCCGGCAAGGTCCCCTGATTTAACTCCGCTTGATTTCCCCATATGGGGCTATCTTAAACAAAAGGTTTATGCTAGACCCCTTCAGAATCTAGAGATGTAGATCGAGTAACATTGTGTCAGCAACGAAGAGGTCAAAGAACAGAACATTTAATAGAATAGGTAATTTTGTTATATTACTATAGGGTAAAAAATAAAATTTGTGTAGCGTTAAAAAAAAACTGGGGCACGCAATTTTACTTCTATCTCCCAGGCTATTTTAAAATTTTCAACTTTGATGTTTAAATTAGTGACTTTGACAATTTGTTTAAAAAATCTATTGTAGTCCAAGAGCTAGAATATAAAGAAAATTTTGTTGCATTATATTATACATTTTTAAATAACCAACTCACGGTAGTATTTCAAAGTATTTTGACATTTGGTACTTTCCATTAAAAATCATGAAGAAAAATCAGCCTGACTATTGCTAATGTCAATTAAAAACTAAAACTATCCTATGAGATTCTAAATACACATTTCACCTTAATTTTATTAAAACTTGAAAGAAAACAACCTAATGTTACCATTTTGAAACATCATAGGATAAAAACTTATGTCACGCGGCTAATTCTCCGCCATTTTAAAAACAAATGACAACTTGTGATATGCCATTGAAAAGGGAATTTAGAGCTCTATTCAAAGGCCTAAAAAAATATACAGGGTGTCATTTAAAATAAGCGACCTAACCTCACCTTCGGTCAAACCGGAAGTGATATTAAAAATATTTTTGATGGAAAATTTGAAACTCCCTAAACCATATTTACTGCTAAAATTTCAAATTCCTATATTGAACGATAATTAAGTGAGGTTCTGTCAAACTATTTCATTGTCACCCGGTATACTAATTTTATTTGAAATATCGACATTATTTCAAAAATTATTTAGAAAAAACAAAAATGAAAATAAAAGTGTTATACCCTGTATCTACGAAACGAAGCATTTCCAGACATGGGTTAATAGGAACTTCTTTTCATATTTTTCGCAATATTAATGAAACACCCTTTATAGTAACCTTTGACATTACCATAATTATTACGGGTGATTTCATTGAGATATGTATCAGAGCCCTATTTAATTTTTAATAATTTTACAAAGTGCTTCTCTTCTTGACACTATTTTCATAACACTCTGTGTATGTTCACAGACTTGTGAGCTATGCAAAATAAATATTTTGACTGACGTCGCCGCTAAAAATACTACTAGTAACTCAAGAAAAACGTTGATGGCATGACTTACCTTCAACTTTGTCAACCGTAACTGGTACAGGGGAATTTGTACAGTTATCAATACATATGTCCTGGTCCATAAGCGGCCCAGTTTTATACACCTGGCATTGGACGCAATCCCTAAATTCCAGGCATCTATCTGGACAAGTCTGAAAAATATTAAGTATTATACTAAGTGTTGTCAAAGTACGATAAAAATAATTTCGAACATATCACGAAAATCACTTTTAGCAGTATTTTTATTTTACACCGCCAATTTCTTGGCAAATTACTGCATGAAATGTTTTTAATACTAAAGGTTTAAATTTATTCTTAAAAGAGATATCTCAGGTTAATCTAAGTTTGTAATTTATCTTGCAAATGCTTTATCACGTAAATAAATTATTTATTCCCTATTAATGAAGATAAAATTATAATCATCAACATCAGTAAGGAACAGTATGTTTGTCAGATGAGAGATTTCAAATTATAGTGCCAAGCTGTCTCATACATAATGAGCTATCTTAGCTAACTTAATAATTATGTGCATTGCGGCCTTTTAAAAATAGTAGATTCAACTAACTCCCGACGACAATCAAGTCCTATTATTTAAATATTGAATATCACCGAATTTGGGGCTGCCGGACGCAGAATTTGCGATTCAACAAGTCACTTGATTTAAATTATTACATATTACCGCCGATCGAGCATACCCATTTTCAAACGGGCTTTGATGTTTTCCTCATCAAGAACACTGATCGACTGTTTCAACCGACTGTTATAACTGAACTGACTTCTGATCATAGACCTGTTTTCATCAAGTGGGACAATCCCGCAGAGATAGGTCATGGCTACGTTACAAAAACAAGGACAAATTGGCCTCTTGCGAGAAAGCACCAAGAGTCAAATCAAATAAAATCAAATCACTTTATTGATGCTAATACAAAAAACATGTACAAAAGTCAGAATTAAAGTAAACGAGGACAATAAAAAATAGTCACAATACTAGAGTGGCAATTAAAATAAACGAGAAAATAAAAAAATAGTCACAATACTCAGTTGAAATACCACATGGAATTTATGATGAGGCTATGATACTAACAACCAGTAACCTAACCTAGGATACATAATCCCTGAAACAAGCATATAGATAGTTGTAAGGACATGATAACAGCATAATAATGGTGTGTTCGCATAAACACTAGAATATGTTAAGAAAGAATTTCTTTAATTTTGTACTTAGTGCAAGTTTATTGAATAAATCCGTAGAGCGCTTTCGGCAGTTACGCCATCATCAGTACTACTTTGTCAAAATATAACAAACCACAAAACACAACATACAAGTATATGTATAAAACTTAACACATTAAAAATTTTGGGGCCTACTTAAAAAGTGTTAAAATCATCATGTAATTTACATCGGCCTTTAGGCCCCAAAATTTTTAATGTGTTAAGTTTTATACATATACTTGTATGTTGTGTTTTGTGGTTTGTTATATTTTGACAAAGTAGTACTGATGATGGCGTAACTGCCGAAAGCGCTCTACGGATTTATTCAATAAACTTGCACTAAGTACAAAATTAAAGAAATTCTTTCTTAATCTTTGATGGTGCACTCAGCCCTTTCCTAATTTATACTAGAATATGTGTCCATAATATGTCAAATCAAATCATAAAGTCATAAATTATATGTGTAAGTCAGAATGTGTATGTGTACTGTCAAGAAATTCCTGTATGGAATAAAAACATTTAGAAGACAGATAATTCTGGATCCGTTTCTTGAACTGAGATGTAGGCAGTTCCCTAACCTCTGCAGGTAGCAAATTGAAAGCTTTTGGACCATACAAATTAATGGCATTTCTTGTTTTAGATAATCTTTGGAAATCAGTCTGGTAATCTACCACCAATAAACACGAATGTGAGAATAAACGAAGCAGCTGCAAATTTAACTATTAAAAGTATTTCGGCCACAATCGAGTCGTCTACAACGAAAACGTCTAGATTACCCAGATGATCAAAAATAAAAACAGAATGCGAAAGCAAGCATATAGGACTGGCGATCCACGCATAAAAAACGCAGGCGAATCAAATTACTCTAGCCATTAGATCAGCATTAAATGCAAGAGAATCTAAAATTTGGTCTGATAAAATTGAAGGATTAAAAATCGAGGATAACACAATATACAAATTCACTCGCTCCTTAATTAAAGGATGAAAGAAATCTATGTCCTTCATCAAAAATCCAAATACAGGCCAGATACTTACAAATCCAGAGGAAAGGACTGAATTTTTTACAGAGAGTCTCTGCGAACAATTCAGTGAATTTCCCAGTAACGATTTAGAAAGAGATGTGTTGAGGAAACACGCAAAAATAGCCTTTAAATCTAAAACTTTCCATTCATATTCATACCTAATTAAAAATATATCAAAATTATTCTCATTTTTATTAAAAGTAAAACATATTGTAAAATCCTTGTTGCTATGCGAAACTTCTATCTTCAAAATAATTCTATTCAAATAATAATATTCCGATAGAGAAATTAAACCTATAAAATATTGTTTAAAATCATTTCTTGTGACTATTTTTAAAATGTTGGCATAGCCTAAAGTGCTGTACCGAGAAGCGGTTCCTTTGACACCTCACAACAGCGCACATCGTTGGTCACGTACGCCATCAATCGTTATTGGATGAGTTAGAGTGATGTGGCTCCCACGTCATTCCTGTATACGAACCCTGATTGGCCCGACAATCAGGAGAGAAATGGAAAACCGCCAATTTGCACCATCTTCAGCCTTTAGCAAGACAGTAGTCTCGAGACCATTAATCTTGAGCTACGTCACTTTAACCTCAGATAAATTGAGGCCCTTTATAATTTAAATTAAGAAATACACCGACTAAAGCGTGCCAATTTGGTCTTTAGTCAAAAATTAAATGTGCGTTTAAGAAATAACCCTACTCGCATCAAGATGCGCGAATCGTCAGGACCATTCAAGTATACAGATTCATGGATCATCGCGAAGGTAACATTCCACAAGTGACATCTGAGGAAGTTCGGTCTGCTTTACATTATATTAAAGCAAAAAAAGCGCCCGGTTTCGACGGTATTAGGAACGCAGCTTTGAAGATTTTGCCAGAAAATACAGTTTTGGATGTAGTAAACATAGCCCAGGCTATACTCAAAAGAGGTTGCTTCCCCGATACATGGAAGAAGGCCAAAGTGGTACTGGCTCTAAAGACAGGTAAAGATTTAACGTTAGCAGTCAGCTACAGACCGATAAGTTTATTTTCGTCTCGTGGCAGGATTGTTGAAAAACTAATACTATATCGGATAACCGATTTTGTATTGGACAACAATATTTTACCACCGGAGCAGTTTGGATTTCGAGCTGCTCATTGCACGGTGCGCCAAACAACTAGACTGACTAGCGACTAACATACTGAGTTTGGCAATGGTCTCATATTAAAGTTGATAAGGTAAAAGTTTTGATTTCATACCTCGAGGACAGGAGGACATTCGCGGTATCATTAGAAAATACAATTTCAAGCGTCAGAAATATTAAGGCGGGAGTGCCGCCGGGGTCGCCATTGGCCTCTCTACTATACAATATACTAGTGATATTCCGCGGGATCCGCGCACCCAATTGTATTTGTTCGCTGATGATACTGCGATTACTGCAACCTCGAAGTTGTCCTGGTTTGTAGTCCTTTGTTTGCAACGTCATATCAATCTCCTTCAGAGATGGTTGGACTCTTGGAAACCTTCTCTTGATGATGGTAAGACCAAGCAACTTACTTTTCATCTTGGCTTCACGTTTGACAGGAAATTATTGTGGAGCGACAACGTGACAAAGAGACTTGCAAAGGCACAAGGCAGTCAATTTATTATTAAACAAAAGAAGCAAAATAAGCGTCTAGACGAAAACGTTGATCTACAAGACAATAATAAGACCTGTACAGGGTGTCTCATTTTCTACACTTTTATAGGGTATCTCCGTAATTGTTAGTGCTAGTCATATGGGTGTCATGTGCTCTTTTGGGTTCAAACTTAAAATGGTAAAATCAAAATTTGAAAATTTTCGCTCGCGTAAGAAATACGGGGGGAAATCAAAAAATTGAGTTTTAAAATTACCCTATATTTTCTAAGTTAAAAGGGATACAGAAAAATGTTTTATACAAAAGTTTCTTTATAATGATTGTTGAATAATCTGCCGTTTTCAGAATAAGTATACGGGGTCAGGTAAAAAAAGTCATCGGACCTAAGCTCATTTCTTTTAAATGGAACACCCTGTATATTTTAATCCAAAAATATATCATTTTAAATTTTCTATTCAAACATATAACACACCATGGGTGATATTGGTTTTTCTTAGGTGGTTTATTTAAACTTTATTACTTTAAACCACAGTAGGCCGTGAAACAATAGTATATTATTAACCAAGGTTTAGACAGCCATCATCATTGCCCGAGCGGCAAGTTTAAATCACGAGGAGCGGAGCGACGAGGGATTTAAGACGCGAGGGCTATAAGCTGTCTAAACCGTGGTTAATATAATATTTTTTCCACTACTACAAACTTTTATACGAGATTTATCTTTATATTATTAATAATTATAAAACATGATAGGTAGGTATAAGTATATTTTTTAATCAAGTTACCTGCGCTTTGGAATTGGCAAAATCTTTTGTTGTTTTGTCAGGTGGCTTTGTAAATGTCAATTTTTGTTCATTTATGTCATTAGATTTCACGAGTTTTTCGTTTTTTAAAAAAATGAGCGAAGAAAATGTTAGTGATATTATTATGTGTACACCTCCAGAATTAAGGATGGAAGCAGAAAAAATGTTTATTGTATCGATATTTTACAATATCAAGTAGTCTAACATGTATTGATAATTATCTGGTTGCCTAACCACATTCATGTTTATGAATTCATGTTGTAGAATCAAAAAATCAAGTTACCTGCCTTCAAATAGATTCTTGAAGATCGGTCAATAATGGATTTCAATGCCTTATTATTGACCATCGTCAATAATAACTTATAATGTAGAGAAAAACGATTTCTAACGTTAATAATCGGTCAATAATGGCGATGTTATAGGTTAGTAGTGGAAAAAAGCTATTATCCGACTATGTTGACATTCTTGTTGTTATTAACATTTATCGTCAATTTTATTTTCACATATTCGTTTCTGACAACATTTTGAAAAATTTGATATGATATCAGTTTATATTGAAAGCGGAAAAAACGAAGAAATGGCGCAAAATTTATATTTTGTTCGTTATCCGGAAAGACGGCAACCATTTAAGGACATGTTTCGACGACTGGAACATAATTTAAAAACATACGGCTCTTTTACGATGCCGAGATCAAAAACTTATAATAAAGAAAACAAGGAAAATGAAGAAATAAGCGTATTAGGATTTGTCAAGGCCAATAATCAGGTAATATATCCTGTGATAGCTTTAAATAGTAGCAGCTCAAGTTTTATTGCAGTGAAAACTTCTTTATGCGCGTGTAGCACTTTTAGTGGGTATTGAATGAGACTGAGCCGTCAGATTCGGCTATGCAACGCTTATGATGCAGTCGGGGAAAAAAGCAAGATACTAAAATATGACCAAATGCATAGTGTATTTGCTTTTTATGGATCGATTCTTTTATCGTCTTAAATTTGAGATTTGCGGATGTTAGATTGTGAAAGGTTAATAGATAATCTCGTCTTGGTCACGTTTTCACTTCTGTTTTGTGGTCTTAAGCACACATTCTAATTTCATTCTCTAAAATCACTTTGTAATTTTAGGAACAAAAATCTACGTCCGTCAAAAACGTAGAAACTAAAACTGGAATTACAAAATCTAAGACGCAAAGAATTTTGATGTCCAATAAATATTTCCCTATGTTGTTAAAATTATAATTAAAATGATACGACATTGAAACTCCACAAATCCCCACATGGTACGACCTGTTCGCCAACAAGGTCGATTTGGGGTAAATATAAGTTGTTTTTTGTTTCAAAACAAACTGGTGTATCACTTTTTTGAAGAAAATTAAAATGCAGATAGGTATCTGGACATACTCCAATCAAACCTTCTCGAAATCCTTGATGATGTTCCTTTAAATGAAGTAATAGAGATTTACTCTCAACAAGATGGCGCCCCTACTCATAACGCTCTTTGAATAAGAGAGTATTTAAATACTGACTTTAGATGCCGTTGGACAGGAACACATGGACCTATAAGGTGGCCATTACGATCTCCCGATCTAACACCTCCAGATTTTTTTCTTTGGGTAGTGTTGGAAAATAAAATTTATAATGAAGTCATTTAAACCCGAGAACAACTTGATCAAAATATTCTCGAGGCCTTTGCAGAAATATAACCATTACATATCATAAATGCCTTAAAATCCGTTCGGAAAAGATGTCAAGAGTGCATGATTCCAGTTATTTTTTAGCTTAATCTGAATCTTTTATTTCGCTTCAAAGTAATAAAGTTTAAATAAATCGCCTAGGAAACCAATATCATCCGTGGTGTGTTATATATTAAATATAAATTATTATACACCCAGTAAAGACTTGTACAGAACATATCCATTTCTTACTATAAATCCACTTAGAAAATTTGAGCAAACCAAATTAATACATAGTGTACAAAATAAATTAATTAAAGCAAACACATTCCTTAAACAAAACAAAGATTATTACAACTATAATATAAGATCAAAAGATGCCTTAAGAAATACATTTGCTCGCTCAAAGAAAAAACAAGACTCTCCATATGAGGGAAGCATTCAAACCTATAATAATATTCCTGATAAACTTCTTAATGAACACCGAAAAAAAATACTGCATACCAACCTGAAAAAATATATTAAAGAGACAGTACTAAACTAATATAATATAAAAAATTAAACATGTTATTTAGACATCTTTTTTACTTTCTCTGTAAAATGAAAACATTAGAATTTTAACTATTACTTTTACCATTTAAGGAATTTGTTAAAAATGTATTGTTATTATATATATAGGCCTCATTACCAGATTTATCTGTTTCGAGGTCAGTAATAAATAAATAAATAAAAAAAAATGAATTTAAAATGCTATCTTTTTAAATTAAAATATACAGGGTGTTCCATTTAAAAAAAAATGAGGTTAGGTCCGATAACTTTTTTACCTGATCTCGTATACTTATTCTGAAAACGGCAGATAATTCAGCAATTATTATAAAGACACTTTTGTATAAAACATTTTTCTGTATCTCTTTTAACTAAGAAAATATAGGGTAATTTTGAAATTGCCAAATTTTTGATTTTCCCCCGTATCTCTTAAGCGAGCGAAAATTTTCGAATTTTGATTTTACCATTTTAAGTTTGACCCAAAAAGAGCAAATGACACCTTTATTACTTTTTTGATAGCACTAACAATTACGGAGATACCCTATAAAAGTGTCGAAAATGGGACACCCTGTACTTACATACGGTGTACCTATGTGGTGCACCGTAAACACGACGAGACTGAGGAAATTACAAATATTACAAAATATAGTTTTACGCATAATAACGGACGCTCAAAGACATGTACCGACAGACATACTACAAAGGGACTTACGAATGAACAAATTAAATACTTTTTAAGACAAAATTATTAAAAAATACCATACGCGAGCAAGTACATCCACGAATCAGCTCATTTTAGATATAGTTGATGCAAAACAAAAACCGATGCACGTCATCAATCAGCTGATAATTGTAAATCCGTAAGAAAACACCAGGAAATTAAATTTGGGCAAAAAGTATTAAAACTTTATGCGATATTGAATTTACTACAAACTTAAAGTATTCTTCTTTGATACGAACCCACTTATACCAAATATTTTGTTTATTTAAGCTTGTAAAAATTATTATAATTTGAATTTTATTGGCGGATATTTGGCAACACAACTGTAAACGCTGCGGTGGCGGCAGCTCCTTCGTTGGCTTGATTTGACGTTTCATGCAAAACTAACCTTAATTGTTCGTGGTTCCGCGTTGCTGTGCGTCTATTTTTTAACAAAAACTCCAGATCTTTTCATAAACAGCATTAAAACGCTGTTCTATTAAAAGAAACAAAAGTGCACATACATATCTCTGTCGATTACGTTGTTTACTGTTTGTGAAGAATGCCGAAGCATTTAAATAGTCGGTGCAAAGAGCTAATAGTTTCTGTAAGAAGCTATTTTCAGGAAGAACTTAACAACAACGGCCTATTGTTACCCTTGACAGCAGTACAGAGAAGTAAATTTAAAGAGTATGTTAAGGTCTAGATATTTTATTTCTACTTTACTAATTTTTAGCCTGTAGCGACTGCCCTAAATTTGAAGATCTCCACTGTAAGCGCAATTTTTACAACAGTTAAGGAAAATAAATTATTAGAATCACCTTAAAACAAACGTTCTAATTCAAAGAGAGTTGTAAATGTGTGAAGATTGGATGTAAGTTCTATCCATTACACTATTTATGGAATGTACGAAAGAAGTAAGTTGTATTATTTAAAAATTATAATATTTTACATCGGTTATTCATAAGCTGTAATTTTTTTTAGAACATCATGTAACTTTGACAACTTTAAGTTGAAAATTAAAAGACAGATATTTGTTTCATGGTTGTAATAACTCTTTAAGAAGCATCGTTCAAGGAAATAGGCTTCAGATCGTATTTTTGAAAGAACATATTAAAGAAAAAGAAGCATTCTAGCACCAATTCTATTACTTGGATGAAACATGGATTTTTCAGAACTGTACTATTGGTCGATCTTGGCAAGATGAAAATAAAAGAAGTGTTAGATCTACTAAAGTTGATGGTATAAGGTATTATGCAGTAATAGTTATTTACGATATAAGTGTTGTAAAGATTCATATTACAACACGAGATGTTAAAGTTGTTAAACGAGGCGTCAGCCGAGTTTAATAAAACATCGAGTGTAGTAATATGAATTTACAACAAGAATATTGTACAAAATTTTATCTACTTTCATCTATGAATAAAAATATTTGGCAAAAGGCATTTTTAAAAATAAAAATGCACCTGCTATTAAAAATCGTTTTGTAAGGGCATCTATTACAGCACTAGTGCTGTAATGGCATCTATTACAGCACTAGTGCTGTAATAGATGCCCTTACAAAACGATTTACAGAACTGTAAAATTCATATTACTAAATGAAAGTAGATAAACAAATATACAGTGTCACCATTAAAGTCCGCACCATATGAAACTTTTTTTTATTAATGAGGTTAGTTAAAATTAAATTTCGGCAATCGTTTTTGCTTCAAATTAGACTAAAAATTATATAATCAAATGTCACCATCTGTCATTCGGTATCTGTCAAAAACTACATTTTAATCAAAAAATGCTGAAAAATGGCATTGTTTTACCGAATTTCAAAAAATTTTATTAGAAAAAGTTGTTTTTAGTACAATTCTTGGCCTAAATACAAAGTTTCAGTTTTCTAGCTCAAACTTGATTTTTTTGCCATTTTTTCTAATTAACTTTTTTTTTATTTAATGTAAGTTCGCTTAATGGATATTAAACTATTTGCTTATACCATACTCAATATTTTATTTAGTTTGTATGAGCTTTTTTTTACTAGAATGCCATTTTTTTTCGAAATTTAAAATTAGAGGCAAAAAAATTTGACACAGGTGGTGCAAAGTTATCCTAATTTAAAAATTTTAACAGATAGACGTCAGATATTCCATTTTTTTGATAGTACATACACCTAAGAAGTTTAAAAAACTTATAATAAAATTCCCAGATATCAGATTAGTTCAAAATTTAGACACATTTTCTTTTTATCCACAATAAAATATCAAGGCAATTTTGAATTTTATAAGTAGGCTTTGGAAAAAAAAACGAATTAGAGTGCCGAATAAATAAAAGAAATGTCATAAATTTAAATATTTTCGCAAGTTATAGTTTTCAGTGTTATCACCAATGTTGTCCATTCAAGAAAAAATAGAAATTGTCTTAATTTGTGGAGAGAATATGCCTCACCGGCAAGTATCTGCCATTTTTAATGAGAGGCATCCAGAAAAAAATTTGCAGCATAGCACTGTTTCAAGAATAATGTCAAAATTTAGAGAAACTGGATCTGTTCAAAATAATTTTAAGAAACCTCACGCGGCAAGTAAATACGGTGAAGCAGCACAACTTGATGTTTGTTTAACTGTTATTGACCACGGTCAAACTAGTGTAACCAAGATAAGTGATTCAACAGGGTGCAAGAGGGAAAGCGTTAGAAAAATTCTTCAGAAAAATCGATTTCGGGCATATAAACCCAAGTTTATTAACACATTAAAAGAACGCGATTTTGATATCCGACTTGATTTTTCGTTTTGGTATCAGGGACAATATGAGAAGAATATTCTTTTTCCATACAAGATATTATGGACAGATGAAGCCACTTTCTCTTCGAATGGTACCGTGAGCTCACAAAATTGCCGATGGTGGTCCCAAGAAAATCCTAACTTCACAATTGAATGTCGCGACCAGTATCATTTTAAAACCAATGTTTGGTGTGGAATTTTGAAAGATGAGCTTATTGGACCATACTTCTTTAGAGTAAACTTAACTGGTGAAAGGTACCTGAATTTTCTTAATAACGAGATTACCGAAGTTTTGGATAACATGCCCTTACACCATAGACATAACTTATGGTATCAGCTTGATGGTGCAACCATACATCAAACTGTAGCAGTGAAAGAACGCATAAACCAATTATTTCAAAACAGAGTTATAGGGCGTGATAGAGAATGTCACTGGCCACCCAGGTCGCCTGACATAACCCCACTAGACTTTTTTCTGTGGGGTTATCTTAAGCAGAAAGTTTATAAGAATCGACCGTTTAGAAATATCGAGCATTTGGAACAAACGATAAGACAGTGTTGTGCCGATATAAGACCAAGCTTTTTACAAAATGCTGTCAAAGACGTTTATAGACGGACGGGTGTTTGTATAGAGCGAGAAGGACGTCACACTGAAATGTGAAATTTATATTGCTTTTGTGTTACCTATTTAAAATGATTAAAGTTCCTTTTTGTTCCTTTTAATAATAATGATAGTTTTAAGTATAAAATAAAATTTTTATCAAATATTTAGATGTATTTGTCATTTGAAAAACGAAACATCTGACGTCTATCTGTTAAAATTTTTAAATTAGGATAACTTTGCACCAACTAACCTGTGTCAAATTTTTTTGCCTCTAATTTTAAATTTCGAAAAAAAATGGCATTCTAGTAAAAAAAGCTCATACAAACTAAATAAAATATTGAGTATGGTATAAGCAAATAGTTTAATATCCATTAAGCGAACTTACATTAAATAAAAAAAAAGTTAATTAGAAAAAATGGCAACAAAATCAACTTTGAGCTAGAAAACTGAAACTTTGTATTTAGGCCAAGAATTGTACTAGAAACAACTTTTTCTAATAAAATTTTTTGAAATTCGGTAAAACAATGCCATTTTTCAGCATTTTTTGATTAAAATGTAATTTTTGACAGATACCGAATGACAGATGGTGACATTTGATTATATAATTTTTAGTCTAATTTGAAGCAAAAATGATTGCCGAAATTTAATTTTAACTAACCTCATTAATAAAAAAAAGTTCCATATGGTGCGGACTTTAATGGTGACACTGTATAAAGTATGGAACATTTTTGTAAATTTATCTTGGTTTCATGAAAAAAAAACGTGCAATTCCCTCACTCGGCTATTGTGGTTACAAGCTGGCAACACTGTCGATATCTGACGTCACTCGAAGGGTATGACGTGCAACGGTTGTTGTTTTGCAAAGAAAATACACACATACACTCATTACCAAACTCGAAACACAAATTCCCTAAAGATTGGCTCCCCCCCTGATAAATAATACAGATATGTATTAAAGAGAATGAGAAAAGTACATAAGACAAGAACAGAAGATGAGAAAAAAACCAAATACAAAATTCAAAATCAAAACCTTTCAAGATTGGTGTTGACAAGATATCTACAACAAAAAGCAAAAGACTGATGTCTGGCTCAAGAAAATTGATTATAAGAAGAAATATTGAATTGCTCATTATTAAGTCGTAACAATACTTACTGGGCATTTTTCACAAAATTTGCCAGAGTATCGACTCTCCTGGGTATTTTCACATTCGCATGCCCCACACACGCAATTTCCATGTCCGGAACATATTTCACTTCCTATCACGCCGGGTGGATAACAGCCAGCGTTGGATTCTTCGCAGGCGCAATTCGGACCGCTCCATCCTGGTTTACATCTACAAACTCCACAATCGCAGGTGCCGTGCGTTTCACCGCTGCACAATTCACCCATGTGTCTTTCGCATGAGAAGTTGTCGCATTCGCAGTAGTCGCCATAAATTCGCTGAAAATTAATTAATTTTAACATTACTGATACTAATTTCTAAAATTTGAGGATCATTAATAAAAAAAAATTGCAATAATTGAGGTTTAGGTTTTCTTGCCTCTCCCAAGAACAGTTAACTTATCCGCCAAGTAATGGTAGGTGTCATATACAGGGTATGCGGGAAATCTCTAGGATTCAGATAGAACATAATAAGATGACAAGTTCCCATAATTTTTTTTCTTACGAGCCCTCCCTAAGGAGATATGTGCCCCTGAAGGATGCCGCTGGAAATTGGGTTTTCTTGAATAACTTTTAAAGTACTTAATATAACTAAATAAAGATTTGATTATTACACTTACACTAGTAAGGACCTCTTAAAATAGTGCCCTTGAAACATATTTAGCTCTCTTAGTTCACCAGGGGCGGACTTAGCTTTACAACGTAATGCTTAAGTTTTAAACACCCTGTATGACGAAGGCTTAAAAAAATAAATCTGGGTAGCTTGCACCTTAGACTAAAAAAAGGTACTCTTGTTTATTGTCGATAAAATTAACCGTTTTCGAGAAAAAGAATAATAAAAGAATAGTTGTAGACGACATATATTCGCAAAGAATGTGCGTTTTACTTATTTATCGGCACCAAAAGAACGTATCGTTATTGCAATCGTTACTATGGTACGAAATAAATAAAATATCCTGCATTTTAGAACTTGTAATCTTTCACATCGCTGACACATTGATTCTTTACTTCAATATTAATTTACTGGTTTTTGGATTTTGTGGTGAATCTAATTGTGAACTAATGCGAACTATGGAATACACGTTTGTTGAGTATGCAGATATGCATCTAATGTATGGTCTTGCGTCTTGCAATGCTTTACAAGCCAGAACATTATATCACGACAGATTTTTTAATCATACTATGCCAAACCAGAAGACATTTCAGCGAGTTGACGAACGTCTAAGAGAGAATGGTGGGCGATTCCAGTTAATAAGGTAATACATATTATTGACTTTCTTCATAATTTTAGGAAAGTTTGAAAAAAATAGTACTGATGCTCTGCTCTCTACTGGTCTGAGAACCGTATGTACGCCGTAATCAAAGGAAAATATCTTAAATGCTGTAGATGATGCTCCATCAACGAGCACTCGAAAATTATCAGCACAGTTTAATAAATCGAAAACAATTGTACATGAAGTTCTTCAAGAACAGCTATTATGTCCATATCATTTGCAAAGAGAACATGAACTGATTCCTGAAGATTTTCCTCGTAGAATGGAGTTTGCAAACTGGCTATTGAATCAGCAACAAAATAATGTAAACTTCATTAGCATTATTTTCTTCACGGATGAAGCAAGGTTTACCAAAAATGGTAACACCAATTTACACAACACACATGTATGGGCTGATGAATATTGTTTCGCATCATCAACATCAGTTCCAATCAATTAATATCTGGGCAGGAATCATTGGCAATTTCTAATTGGATCATTCGTATTGCCGGAACGCTTGAATAAACAACTTTATTTGGAGTTCCTCCAGAACGCTTTTCAGGATTTAATAGAGCACTTACCACTTGAAACCCGCTGAAACATGTACTGCACGATGGGGCATCACCTCATTTCAGCGTTGGTGTACGGGAGCACCTGAATAACGCTTATCCAAACCGTTGGATAGGTAGAGGAGGACCTATTGCCTGGCCTCCTCGATCTCCCTACCTAACGCCGTTGAAGTTTTAGCTGTGGGGACACCTGAAAAACTTGGTGTATTCCACGCCGGTCGGCACTAAGGAGGAACTTCTACAGAAAATCACGTTTGGTGATGTGATAAGGACCAGGGCTGGGTTATTGTGGCGGATACAGTAGTCCTCAATTCGTCGTGCCCGCGAGTATATCAGACTTCACGGAGCCCATGTTGAACCCTCTTATGAAGTTTTTCAATAATTTCTTTAAGGTGCCTCCTATTACATCACTGCGTTTTTTTTTAAACTTTTGTATTTTTTCGGATTAAACAACGTAAAATGAAACTCTTCTGTTGTTTGAATGACTTTCGTATCACACTTTGTTGACGAGAAACAAAATAGAAATCATTGTCCTTTTTATTAAAAATAAACCATGAATTCGTTTATTATCCTTTTTCTCAAAAACGGTTCATTTTATCGACAATAAACAAAAGTACCTTTTTTTTGTCTAACGTGCAAGCTACACAGATTTATTTTCTTCAAGTCTTTATCATACAGGGTGTTAGAAATTTAAGCATTAAGTTGTAAAGGTTAGTCCGCCCCTGGTAAACTAAAAAAGCTAAATATGTTTCAAGGACACTATTTTAAGAGGTCCTTACTAGTGTCCATCACATTAAATTTTTATTAAACCATATTAAGTACCGGGTGTCCTACTAAGAATGGCTGTCGGCCGTATCTCAGAAAGTGTTAGTCGTATGGCTTGCGGAAAAAAATATATTAGATAAAGTGGTCATGAGAAATTGTTGGAAATTATTTTCAAGTTTGTCAGACTGGCGCTAGAGGGCGCAACAGTAACGTTAAATATGAATCACGAAGTTTCCTCAAAAGTCGCCTAGTTAAGGTATCCCGAAAATAACATTTTTATATATTTCGAAGATTTATTAATAAAATTCACCTATAGAACGTGTTCGTCACTTTTCAAATAAAGTGGTGGGGGAAAGTTGAACATTATTTGAAATCAATGCTGATAACTCCGGTCTGGCTTAACATCATTTAGTAAACTTAGTTTTGTTAAAAAGGACTTTTCTCACTCTATATATCATCTTATGAACTACGGCAATATGTGTTTTACATTAGGCGCTAGGGGGCGCTGTCTTACAACTTCACAAACATTGCGCGTTTTTTCCATAACTGTAAATATAATAGTATATTCAATTTTACCTAATTACAAGGATGATTAAAAGTCTAAGAAGTCAGCGAAAACCGCAAGTTAATATCTATTTTCAATCCGGAGATATCCACAACAATAATCATAATTACGGAACATTATGATTTTATTTTCAAGTTGCCATTGTAAAGGTTTTTTTAAGTCAAATAGGCCTTGGAAAAACAAAATATGAATTGAAACTGTGCACGCGTGTCACCTTTCATCATTACGTCAAAAATTTTGTCGTGCCAACAGTGTTGTGTCTTATTTGATTTTAAAAATGCCTCTGTTACTTGAAGAAGCGGTTGACATCATTGCGGTGTATTTTGAATGTTTGGGAAATGCAACAATTGCTGAACGGGTTTACGCAGTACGAGACCCTCAAAGGCGCCGATACGACAGTAGAATGTTTAATCGTTTAGCTAGCCGTTTTTGTACTACTGGAAGTATTCGTCGCCCTGTATATCGCAGACGCCGCCGAGGTTGAACCAAGGAAAACATTGTAAATGTTTTGGCATACGTGGGATTTAATCCACAAATTAGTATTAGATTAATTGTTAGAGACTTAGGCGTTACTCGCTCTACTATGCATAGGATTTTATTAGAAGAAAGGTAAGTAATTATATCTATATGTATACCTCTTAAATAGTTTAGAATAATGCCAATATTTGTCTTAATAGTTTAAGACAATGTACTAAGTATTTTGTTTTTCTTTCGGCTACATCCCTACCATATTGTGCTCCACCAGGCTTTAACCCCGCAAGATTATGATAGAAGATTGGATCATTGCTATTGGTTGCTCAATATGATATTGGAAGATAGAAATCTCCTCTCCAGAATTTTGTGGACTGATGAACCTACTTTCCATAGTAATGGAGGAGTAAACCGCCATAATATGCATTATTGGTCGCGGGATAATCCTCATTGGATGCGCGAGGTGCAGCATCAAGGAAGATGGAGTGTCAATGTCTGAAGCGGCATTTTGGGTGGCAGAATAATTGGACCGTTAGTATTTAATGAGTCGCTTACTGGGCAAAGATATTTACATTTTTTAAATTACGAACTCCCAATTCTTCTCGAAGATGTGCCCTTGGATATTCGCAGAACTATGGTTTTCCAACACGATGGATGTCCTGCACATTTTGCGGCAAACGTACGTCAATTTCTTGACGACACATTTCCCGCAAGGTGGATAGGAAGAGCGAGTATATTTCCGTGGCCTGCCAGGTAATATTATAGGATATATTGTGATACTGTTAATGAAAGTGGTAATTTCTATTTTAGATCACCTGACTTAACATGCCTAGATTTTTATCTATGGGGGAGATTGAAGGATCTTGTTTTCGTTACCAGACCCACCACAAGGGAAAACATGATAGAAAGGATAATGGACAGCAGCCGCCGTATCCCTATGGCAGAGGTGGAAACTGCAGTATTATCAACCAGGGAGAAATTTGGAGTCGTGTACACAGAACGATGGGCGACAATTTGAACATTTAGGGCGCCACTGAGAATTGTCGTAACGATATATTTGCTTGTAACATACGTACCTTCATATTTTGTTTTTCCAAGGCCTATTTGACTCTTAAAAAAACCTTTACAATGGCAACTTAAAAATAAAATCATAATGTTCCCTAATTATGACTATTGTTGTTGATATCTCCCGATTAAAAATAGATATTAACTTGCGGTTTTCGCTGACTTCTTGGACTTTTAATCATCCTTGTAATCAGGTAAAATTAAATATACTATTATATTTACAATTATGGAAAAAACGCACAATGTTTGTGAAGTTGTAAGACAGCGCCCCCTAGCGCCTAGTGTAAAACACATATTGCCGTAGTTCATAAGAACTAAGTTTACTAAATTATGTTAAGCCAGACCGGAGTTATCAGCATTGATTACAAATAATGTTCAACCTTCCCCCACCACTTTATTTGAAAAGTGACGAACACGTTCTATAGGTGAATTTTATTAATAAATCTTCGAAATATACAAAAATGTTATTTTCGGGATACCTTAATTAGGCGACTTTTGAGGAAACTTCGTGATTCATATTTACCGTTACTGTTGCGCCCTCTAGCGCCAGTCTGAGAAACTTGAAAATAATTTCCAGCAATTTCTCATGACCACTTTACCTAATATATTTTTTTTCCGCAAGCCATACGACTAACACTTTCTGAGATACGGCCGACAGCCATTCTTAGTGGGACACCGGGTACTTTGAACCTCTGAATTTGGTTGATTATGGGTTTATTTAAACATATACATGGATATTTTTTTAAAACTTGACATAGGTTAACTTCTTTATTTGAAGAGAAGGACCTATAGTTCCGAAAGCAAAGTTTTAGGAATTAGTCTAACTAAGAAAAATATGTGGAAAAAGTAAACGTGCTGTTGCCAGACTGGGCGCTATTTCAAAAAAACTTATTTTCACAACAACGCATTTTTTTGACAAATATTGGTACATCTTGAGATTCTACATTGGTGGCCATTGTTAGTGGTGATTACCTTAATGAGATCAGGCAAGATTGACGCCCCCCTCCTCTCACAGAATCCTTCTGAACTATCCCAGAAATAAAATGAATAATCTTATTAATCTTGTCCGTCATTTATTTTTTCTTTATTTTATCAAAATCAAGATGCGACTTAACACAATAAATTTACGAAATTTGTTAGTATAAACAAAAACATGGATGTCATAGGTCAAATTGAGTAAATTCCTGATTTGTAAGCTGTAAGATACTTTAAAAAATTTGTTATTGTTACTGTGAATTTTTACAACATTAACACAAAAATGTCAAAGTATACTCACCACAATATACACACTTATGATATAATAATTGAAAGCACCCATTTTACTTACCTCAAGAGGACCTCTTGGCTCGCACTCACATCTACCGCAAATGCAAGTACCTCTACCTGAACACTCAACTCCAGTAGTACTGTTTGGAGGCACACATCCAATCGTCTTGGGCAACTTCGTTATTTCATCCGCGTTACACTCACAATGTCTACCAAATGCGCCAGGATTACATACACATATACCACATTTATACGTTCCTTGAAAGTGACAAGCAGGTGCATTTTCTTGATAGTACTAAAAAAAAATAAATAAAATAGAAGGTATTCTTTGAAAAACATAACAAAACCACATACGTAAGAATTAAATGCAATTTATAGCTTCAACATAAACATATATTTATTTGATTAAATGGTTTATTTGTTGATACCCCGCGAATTAAATAATAATAAATCGTCTTTTTTAAAATACATACAAAGAAGGCGAAGTTTCATGACCTAATTTGTATGAGGTAGTTAATCAATAATATACAATTTAAATTATAATCACTTTTTCTCTAAATTAACCAAAGGAATATGGTTCACAAACCAATATAATAATATATGATAAATCGGTGCCGGTTTAGTATGCGGTCTACCTAAGATTGTCGGGTTTAGTATGCGGTCTACCCAAGATTATCAATAAAAACAACTAAATAAATGTTCAAAAACAAATTATTCGATATATATTTACAAGTTAAGTACGATATACAGTTCGCATATTTTGTAAAAATGTGATGAAAAGGTCGTTTGCATTATGGTTTTTATTAATGACTTTCCAAGTAATGTGATCTAAGTGAGACTGGAAATGGTGTATTGGCACACCTCTCATCTTCTTCATAATTTTTATCTTTGCATCCAACCAAGATCGTTCGATACCTTGAGTGTGTGCTCCTGTATGGGGATCGACATAGTTCTGTTGGTGGTTTACAGTTTCATGTACATACCCAAGTAGACGCAATCTGCTATAGGCCCGCCATTCATCAGAGTGAATATGCGAACCGGCTCTGACTTCTCTCTGGATAAGCGGTATGAATGTGTCTGAATCTCGCCTAAGTACATAAAAATATCTGGTATCTGATTTCGTTCGCAGGCCGAACACCCATGGCCTATCAATGCGACGTCCGTGATTCCTATTATTTTCTATGTCTTCGTCGGAATATTCGGATTCAGGCAGATGATCCCCTTGCAACATCCTCCCTCGGTTGTATTTTCTCCGGCCAGCAAAACGCGCCTCGTCGATTTGGACGGGATACTTAATGAGAATTAGTATCATTAGAAATAGGATTATTTACTTAAGTAATAATGAAAAGTGAACTTTAATGGATAATTACGGTGTAGGTACTAGGTAGATCGCATAATAAACCCGAGATAATATTAGGTAGACCGCAAAGGGCAGGTAGACCGCATACTAAACCGGCACCGATAAATGTAACAGACAAACAAGTTATATACCGGGTGATGCATGGCTTAGTTAAACATAGGAAATCCCAAGAAAATTTTGAGGTAGCTAAATATTGGCTCCCCTGTATATTTTAGAGAAAAATTGTATCTGTCAAATTTGTGAACCTGACATTAAATTTGCCTTTCTTGTCGAAAATCATTGAGAAATATGCAATTTGTTTTTATTATAGTCAGCAGGCAAATCGCCAATCGGGTGAGACACTTAAAAAAATGTCCCTGTACATATCTCGACTACATACATAATATACCGGGTGTTCCACCTAAGGAGGTAATCGGCTATATCTCAGAAAGTAATAACACTAAGACTTTGGGAAAAAATATATATCGATAAAAGCGGCCAAGAGCTGCTGGAAATTATTTTCAAGTTCGAAAAATGACCGCTAGGGGGCGTAAGAGAACTTTCAAAATAGAAATGCCGATTTTCTCTTGATTTTTCTTAATACAAATATGTTAAAAATATAACCATTGTATTCTTCATAAAATTATGCAACTTTATGTCAGGAATCGTTTTTTTTTCTATTTTCAATAATAAAGTGGTGGGAGAAGGTCAAACTTTTTTTCATTCAAACGCTGATATCTCTGCTTTGGATAAACCGATTTTATTCAACTTGGTCTTGAAAAAAAACCCTTCTTTTCCTCTACACGTAGATCTATTAACTATACCATATAGATTCTGATGGTGGCCACTAGATGGCGTTTTTCCGTAATTCCTCAATGAATAAGGATTTTCTCAAAAAAATCAAATCTTATGATATGACTTTTTCATCATATTTTATTTTAGGCTTGTAAAGGCTATTAAATGGTGGAATAAAAAATCCAAGTCCGTGTTTAAAATAAAAAAGTTGATGATGGTCGCTCGAATCCGAAACGTCGGATTAAAAAACTAACCCCATCAGCTTGTAGAGGAGGAAAAGTTATTATAATAAACGAAAACCGCAACGTGATATCTTTTGTTAAACCAGAGATTTAATTGATTAATTAAAGTTTTAAAAAATGGCCTATTTTTCCATATTAATTATTATTATCCCTAATTTCTCTAGTTTAACAAAAGATATCACGTTGCGGTTTTCAGTTCCTTATAGTAACTTTTCCTCCTCTACAAGCTGATGTGGTTAGTTTTTTAATCCGATGTTTCGGATTCGAGCGACCATCATCAACTTTTTTATTTTAAATACGGACCTGGATTTTTTATTCCACTATTTAATAGCCTTTATAAGCCTAAAATAAAATATGATAAAAAAGTCATATCATAACATTTGATTTTTTTGAGAAAATCCTTATTCATTAAGGAATTACGGAAAAACGCCATCTAGTGGCCACCATCAGAATCAATATGGTATAGTTAATAGATCTACGTGTAGAGGAAAAGAAGGTCTTTTTTTCAAGACCAGGTTGAATAAAATCGGTTTATCCAAAGCAGAGATATCAGCGTTTGAAAGAAAAAAAAGTTTGACCTTCTCCCACCACTTTATTATTGAAAATAGAAAAAAACGATTCCTAACATAAAGTTGCATAATTTTATGAAGAATACAATGCTTATATTTTTAACATATTTTTATTAAGAAAAATGAAGAGAAAATCGGCATTTCTATTTTGAAAGTTCTCTTACGCCCCCTAGCGGTCATTTTTCGAACTTGAAAATATTTTGCAGCAATTTCTCTTGGCCGCTTTCATCGATATAGCCGATTACCTCCTTAGGTGGAACACCCGGTACATACTATTTTTTTTTATTATTTATTATTTTTTATTATTATACATATTTCATTTGATTTTATTATTAAAATAGGTATGTACCTACTTTTTAGCTTAAGTTTATTCAGTTATTCAGTAATTTCTTGTAAGTATCCGGGCTGTATATTTTTATCCGCACTCTAAATAGTGAACGATCTCGATGGAGTAACAAAGCCGTTCATTAATTAGTGCACTATATTGAGACTCTACTGTACTTTCAATTTGATAATTTAGAAAAATGTTGGTAAAGATAGAAATTAAATTAATGGGTCGGGAATATATGGCGATGGCGCAGGAGAGGGTCGAGTTGTGGTTTAGCGCCAACATGCTGTTTCTGAATAAAGATGAAACAAGCAAGATTGTGTTTTCGAAGAGAAATACGGGCACTGTTAATGGGGATACTACCCATGTAAAATTTTTAGGTGTACATCTGGATCCTAAATTGTCATGGGAGGCTCACATTGATATAGTTGGAAAAAAACTTGGAAATGGTCTGTATGCGATGCGTGGACTTGCTGGGTGTGTCTCGGAGAGTGTTTTGAAAGCTGCATATTTTCGCATTTTTCACTCTGTCATGGTGTATGCAGTCATTGCTTGGGGGCATGCAGCTCAGGCCCGAAGAGTATGAGAGATGACTGTAGGCAGGAATTTATAAGGCTTGGAATATGGACCCTTCCATGTGTGTATGTTCTAAAAGAAGTCATGTATGTGAAAAAATATGGGGATCTGCACCGGACTCACGGGGATATCCACGACTACAATACGCGACGTCGGTATGATTTTTTCGTCAGCTACTGTAGGTTGAAGAGGTGTCAGGATGGCCCAGGGTACCTAGCTGCAAAATTTTTTAATAGATTACCCTCAGAAATAAGAAGCCTACCCGTAAAAAAATTTAAAAACAGGATAAAGGCCATGCTAATGAGAAATGTTTTTTACTCTCAAGAATGTTAACTGTAAAATGTTCTTTTGTGTAGAGTATTGTCATTGTCGTATGTCGTATACTGTATGTTATATCTTGCGACTTGTATGATTTTTATTTTCTTTAAATGTACTTGCTTTTTATATACTATTTTATTGACGCGTGTAAATGCAAATTGTATAAATAGAATGAATAAATTTATCAGTTTAATTTCTTGTTAAACAATGCTTCATCTCGGGCAATTATTTATGTCGTAAAATCAATAATTTTCCTTTGGCTCTTGTGAACTCTATTCATGAACACAATAAACGTTACATAAAATACATTACCTTGTCGCCTGGTTTTTCACAATCGCATTCGCACAGCATCTCCAGATCAATAATCAAACTCTCATTTATTCCCACGGGGTATATTTGGATTTTTTGAAACCGATCTTTTGGGTCTTTTGGACATTTCAGAATTTCAAGATCAATTTTAAAATTGATGACGTCGCCAACCTACAAAAATGTGTTAAAAGTTAGTAAATTATTTGTATCCAATATGGCAGTGTAACACTCCTATCCATATCTGTACCCCAGAACCATACTATGTTACGACCAAATATGTAAAAACACTTAGACCCAAGTGTATAGGTTAGAATTAACTATAGAATTAATATGAAGCTTTACCTTCATATTAAACCTAAAGTTAACCTAAGGTAGGTTTTTGTTGCAATTGTATATGACGGGGTAATCCATAAAACTGGTAACTTCAGAGGGATGGGAATATCAAAATTGCTTTCTGTTTTCACATTTCATTTGTCATAACTATGTCATAACTAACCTAACTTTGCAACTTGTTTCTTATTTAATATTTTTAATTTGCGAGTTGCAAAGATATTATGGTTCTTTCCAATCGTTGTCCAATCGCTTGACTTAGTATTTCTACAGAAGCTTTTGATATTCTAAACCTTGCAATGAATTCTGGATCTATCCAATAGTACATATTCTCAATAGGATGCCTAAAAACCCGAAGTCTTAGCACATTCTCAACTACGTTAATAATCTCCAAATCTTCTTCGTCATCTAAGAGAAGATAATTTACAACATCGAAAACACCTAAATGGGTAATTACACAGCTGTCGAGTTCCAATAGGTAAAAATGGTAAAATAGGTGCAAAAACAAACAGATGTTAAAAAAAACGCCGTTTTTATCCTTATTACCCCAAGATGACGAGTTAACTACCCAATTCACGAGTTGAGGGTTAATCCTAGGGTCGGAGGTAATCTCTAATTATACAATGAACAACAAAAATAATACTCTTAATGTAAGCTAACATTTTCAAAAAACCCATAGTTTACAAACAAAATGTTTTTGTCTGGCGGTGAGGATTTCGTGGAGGTATTGGGCTAAAGGGGAGTATTTAATATCTCGGTGTAGATCTACGTTACGGATGAACCATGGGATATCCATGGCTGTTCGAATGTAGCGATTTTCGAGGGATTCGTAACCCCAGGCTGTCGAGCCGTATATGATGGTGGGGCGAATGATTGATTTGATGAGAAGGTTTGTTATTGTGGCTGAGGGTGGTGCGTCGGCTGAGCAGAGGGTAGAAAGCCTGGCTTTGTTTATGGTGTTTTGAATATGGGGGCGCCAATGGAGGGTTCTGTCGAGGGTGATACCAAAGTATTCCACTGTGTCGCACCAGGGAACATCCAGGTTGATCTCGTCGAAGGGTGGTTGCCTTATACGATTATGTGGGGACAGAACAGCGTCTTGTGGGACGCATGTCTCTAGGGTTCTGGGGTGGAGAGGGAGTGACCTATGCGGACGCGGATTTTGCGTCGGGCTAGGTATGATTGGAGTAGACGGAGGAGGTTGGAGGGATAACCCATCTTGTGAATCAGTCCATCGTACCAGACGGTGTCAAAGGTTTTTTCAATGTCGAAAAGGATTATACCGTCGCACTGATTCCAGTTGAAGCCCTGGGTTATGTACTCGGTGAGTCTAAGGGCTTGGAGTTCAGTGTTGAGGTTTATGCGAAAGTCGAACTGTTCGTCTGAAAGAACTTCCAGTTCGGCGGTTTTTTCCTTTGAGCCTTCAAGAATGATACTTTCCATGATTTTTGCCATGGACTTAAAGAGAGAGATAGAAAAGTGTGGTCTTTTTCGGGCTTGGGTATCATGATTAGTGGCTTCCACTTTTTGGGGAAGTAGGTAAGGCGGAGTATGACATTGGCGATGGTTGCCATTGTTGTCAGGCCTTTGCGTGTGAGAAATTTGAGGATATTGTAAGAGATGTTGTCAAGGCCCGGGGCTTTTTTAGATTTGCGCGAGCGAATATCTGCGACTTCGCGGGGGGACTTGTTGTGTCGGTGTCGTATTAGGATTTTATATTCGATTATTTTTGTTCCTGCATCGTAATTTAGAAGCGCACATGCACATGATCTAGAGAATTGATTTTTCATTCAGATGCTCCAATAAAATAATCAGACCGTAATATTTTGCATATGTTATTTTTTGATGTAGCTGAACATATTTCTGCAATAAAAAAAATTATGTGCAAGTTCCCTATTGGGCCTTAACAGTTTGCGGCGCATCGTTTGGTATTTTAAGTTTTAGCGTATCTCTTAAACCAAAGAAAATATCTCATTTTAAACTGCGCTAAGTACACAGGTTCCCCTAAGTCGCGCTAACCTTATTAGCCTCCAGATTTGCATTTAGTTTCATATTATTATAATAGTATAAACACCAGCACCATAAAAGCACCAGGCAAGTATGTAAAATACTAACTTGTAGCAAGTGGTTTTAATTAACTTTTTGTGTTAAATTATTAACTAAATAAATTATATTTCGAAGATTCCAGGCTATGAACCACACTACTCTCGGAAAGAACAAAAAAGAAATACTTGGTGTTATGTTGTGACAAAGGATATTTGAGCAATATTAACCACTATTATTACTGGTACAATGGTAAAACTCAATTAAAATATCATTACACGTGAAATCAGACTGCCTGATATCTCTGTCGAGTTGATTTATCAACTGCTGCATATGCGCTATGATTTACCTATTAACTAAATATTTAACACTTGGGAAATCATTTAAACCTTAGTAAGATGTATAGTCTTTACTTAGAAGAGTGCAAAGAAATTGGTTTTGAACCCGAAAGTATTGCAAAGGAGTGGTTATACTTAGAGATATTTAGCTATGAATTAAATTACTCATTTAAGAGTCCAAACAATGATACCTGTGTCTTATGCAATCAACTTCAGATCCGAAAAGCGGAATCTCTTTAATCGAAACGAGAGTCTACTGGCTGATTATGACAAACACATTGCAGATGCCAACTATATTATATAAAATTAAAGCGCAAGATAAAAGAAAATTTAGGGCAATTTACTAGAAGAGAAGGTAATAATGAATGACCTTAAAAAATGTCTACCGACGCCAGGACTACATAATTCACAGTTTCTATTCCCTTAAGCAATGGACATATAACCGCAACTTTTGTGTTATATGAAATTTAGTCTTGTTTAAGTACATGTGTGTAATGTATTTTTAAATTCTTGGTATGAATTGTGGAAACCTTTATTACTGTTTTTAATTTATTTATTGAGATATTAAACCCAACGTAAAATTAGCCTACTGAAAATAAAAAACTATTTCGATTTGATTTGATTTTGACTTAGTTGGTTAAGGTTAAATTACTTAAATTAAAAATTACCTTGATTTTTTCACACTTGTTGGTGTTTACTAGAGCTCCACTGGCATTAAGGCACTTGGTGAAAAATCGTATGCTTACAGCGCTAGACGCGTTATGATTCATTTTAACCGAAGAGGAGATTTGTTCATACTGCTCTTTAATCAATTCAACTATATTGGAACTGTCCTTTTCTAGTTTTGCCGTTGAAGCTCCTTCCAGGTGTTTCGCCAATTGGTCATACACTCCAATGGTATTTCCAGTTACGGCAAAAATTACGTTGATTGCGTTCTTCTTTACGGCCAGATTGATTTGTTCGATGGACGGGTAATCTTGATAGGATGACTCACCATAGTAACCCTCTGATGTCATATGGCACTTACCGTCATTTGGTTTCACAATACCGCCCAACTAAAAATGTTTAATAGTTATTTACATTACTAGATGTAAAAGTTAATTTTTTGGTGTGAGGAGGTTTTTGAATAGCCGAGGCGAAGGCAAAAGGCTTTCGCATCGTGTGATGCATTAAATTTTTTCTACTACTGTTCTCTGATCAATATATTATTAAGTAATGAACTTCGATTTTATTCAAATTATAATGATAAATTCACTCCTACAATAAAATGTCCATTTGACATTTCCATTCTTATCACTTTGACATCGATAAAAAAGGTGCATCCTTTTTTAGAGCGACTATTCCACTCATCATAATTTGAACCAATCAAAATGTAGCAATTTTAGATATTTACCTGTTTTTAATCGGAAAAACCACTACCTTCATAATTTTGCCGACCCCACTGACCAATCAGAATTTCAGAAAATAGCTAGCAACATAGTTTTTAATCGGCAAAATTTTGTTACCTTAGTTACATTCACTGTTAAGATTGGTAATTAATGACTGACAGTAGATTGTCGCTGTTACTTTTGAAAGGTTGTAATCTTACGTAAATTTATTTATATCTTCTTTTGGAATAAAATTAATTTATAATTCATGAAATAGTCTAGACGAATACCACTCAAGAAAAAAATTTTTAGGTAAAATTTTCTCTCTTGTGGTATTATAGACGATAAAACCCTCTCCAGCTAAAAACTAAATGGTAAAAACCTCTCCAGCTTAAAATCGAGTAGCTTTTCTTTTTCATTGCTCGGCAACCTGACATATTGTTACAAATTAATTTGATGCTGTCAATAATTTTTTTAGTGAAGTATAATTTTTTTTTTAGTATCTATTCATGCCAAAATTCGTGAATTTCTCTAGCTAAAAATCACTCATCTTTTTTTTAAGATCGGATAAACTTTTATTTTTTAAACTCAAACTTTTAAACAATTTAAACTCGAACAAACGGCAATAGATAAAAACGCTCCAGCTTCGCTGTCGCATTTTTATCATTTCATTTGTTCTCGTTAAATTTCTAAGCAATCTAGTTTTCGTAAAAAATAAAAGTTTATCCGATAAAAAAAAGCTCTTGTGGTTTTACGTATAATTATTTTGTACACCTGCCAATTTCGCCGTTTCGTCCAATCGAACCGTCTCGATTAAGCCAATCGCCTAGTATAATAGTGATAAACCCCCTTGGGATTTTAGCGATTAAACGTCGCCATGTCTAGTTCTGTCACAATATTTCGAAGTATAAATCAGTCAATTATTTTTTTCTAACTTTTTCATAAAATTTCTGATATTTTAATACAATTACATTAGTAATATATTTATTTACCTACTTGTTTTTATATTATAATACACCCATGTCTATTTTTTCTCCAATAAGCTTGTTATTGTAAATTACACAACATTTAAAAAAACCTATCAATGTCATTTATTATATTATAACGAATCTAAAATTCTGACGTATTGCTTTTGCTTTAAGATATTTTGCTGCAATGCTGGCAACCAAACATACAATAATAAAATTATAATAAATGTATTTTGGTTGTCAGCCTCAATATCTGTAGAAGTATATAAAACATTATTACTCAATTAATGGATGGGACATTTGGGGTTCACGAAATAATCGTGCCAAATATCACTCGACCATCATTTTTTTATTGGTTAAATTTTCCATTGTTCACTCAAACTTATTTGGCAATTTTACTCATTGAACATTGAACAACAGAATAAACATGTCCAAATTCAACTCGTAAAATTTCCAAACAAAAAAGTTTTCGTGACAGCTGAAAAATTTAACCGATAAAAAAACGAGGTCTTGTGATATTACTATTGATAAAATAAGGTTTTTCCACCTGTAAAATAATCCATGGCAACTAGTTATTTGAGCTGTCAGAGTCTGTCAGTTCGAATTTTTATATTTCGCTACTCTAAAATGCTCTCCCAAGACCAAAACGTTGCTATTCAGAAGGCGACCGAGTTGGCATGTGCCTCACTGTTACTTGAGAAGTCGAAAAATAGATACTATCAAACGTACAACCTGTTTCTGGAATGGCTCGCGGATAAAAACGTTTCTCAAATTGACGAAAATGTGATTTTAGCGTGCTTCTTAGAGAAATCTGAAGCCTTATCACCTCCGTCCCTATGGTCACAATATTCCATGCTCAAATTGACTATTTCTGTGAACAAAAATATAGATATTTCGCAGTTTAAGAAACTCATTGCATTTATTAAACGAAAAAACGATGGTTACGAAGCTAAAAAATCTAAAATTTTCAGAAAAGAAGAAATAATAAAGTTTTTACTTGACGCTTCTAATCATAGCTATTTATCTATGAAAGTGATAGCAGTAATGGGAATAGCTGGAACATGCCGCACCGATGAGATCCATAAAATGAGATTGAAAGACGTCGAAATAAAGGATGATGTAGCTATAGTTAAAATTCTCCAGAGCAAAAACAAGGTTCAAAGAAGTTTTGTGGTAACCGATGATGAAGGTCCAGTTCTTTTGTGATAATGCACAAGACGAACGCTTGTTCTATTGCTATGAACGAGGTAGGTGGGTGAATCAGGTGATTGGAAAACACACTATTTCGAATGTTCCCAACGAAATTGCCAAATTTTTGAAACTTCAAGACATAAATAAATACACTGGTCACTCGTTTATAAGAACATCACCTACGTTTCTCGCAAATGCTCCAGGTGTCGACATTTTGGATTTGAAAAGACATTGCGGTTGGAGGTCTTCGTCCGTTGCAGAGGGATATATTGGTGATTCGTATACTAATAAAATCGAAATTTCCAAAACGATCTTAAATGGAACTCCTACTTTTATTTTATCTAACGACGTGAGAGTGACAAATAGAACGAGTTGTTATATGGTCCAAGTCCAGGATAGTAACGAGACTCTAATACGAAGCGGCGAAGCTATTGAATTGAATAATATTCCATCAATTTATTTTTCCAACTGTTCAAATTTCACTATTAACCTTAATGGCAATAAATAATTATTATTTAAGTCTTATATTATTGTTATTATACCACTTGTTTTTTCAATAAATATAAGCATTTTGTTATTAAGTTTTTTTCCAAAATTCGCTCGAATAAATACTATAAAAATTTCCTATGAGTATTCGTGTTTTTTTGTCCTGACACCGAAAGTAGAACTTTCGTAGCTAGCAACGTATAATATTCAGGTAACTCTAATGTTTACTTTCATGATTCTTCCGTGTTGCTAGGGCCCGAAGGTTAATTTATTTATACAGTAGTAGAAAAAATAATATAAATATGAAGTGTACAAAGGTGGTTTGATAAGGCTGTTGCTTTGGACATTGAATTCTTACCATTCTGTTTTAAAATGCAATATTAACCAACAAAATACACTTACTTTGCCATCTCCAGCATAATGAAAACTGGCATCAGTCGAAAAGACTAGCAGCCTTCTAGCCTGCTCTCTCCAACCAATTCGACCGCGACAGACAACAGCCTGCATTATTGCATCAAAACCTCCTTCAGGCGCATCCAGATTTCCGGATACATTAGCTTGTTTTACCATTCTCTGTAAATTTAATATGTACCTTATTTATAAATTTGTTTCCTATACAGGGTGATTCACATTAGACGTTTATGGCAAACCAGTCAACCGAACACTTCGAAACTTTGCTTTTGTTTTTCATAAACGGACATGCAGCTAAAATATATTCGACCATGCGGCGTTGCCGCTTTAACTATAAAGTAGGAGCAACTTTAATATGTTAACCGGAATATCTATTTATTACCATTTTCGGGATATTAATTCATTTTCTTTTCAAAAAACATGACGTACAACAAATGTAGATATTTTCGAAATCTGAGATACTAAGGCACTGATATTTAGTTGTGAGTTAGGCAAAACCCGGGTCTTTTTACGCTATGGCCAAGGCTTAGTTGCAATTTACAGGGTGGTTTGAATACAGATATTTTGGTTACTTGAAAAAATGTTTAAGAGTAGATTATTTCAAGTGAATGTGTATTTGTATTGAACTGAAAATCTGACGAAATTTGTTTTTCACGTATGTACCGGGTGTCCTACTAAGAATGGCTGTCGGCCGTATCTCAGAAAGTGTTAGTCGTATGGCTTGCGGAAAAAAAATATATTAGGTAAAGTGGTCATGAGAAATCGTTGGAAATTATTTTCAAGTTTCTCAGACTGGCGCTAGAGGGCGCAACAGTAACGGTAAATATGAATCACGAAGTTTCCTCAAAAGTCGCCTAGTTAAGGTATCTCGAAAATAACATTTTTGTATATTTCGAAGATTTATTAATAAAATCACCTATAGAATGTGTTCGTCACTTTTTAAATGAAGTGGTGGGGGAAGGTTGAACATTATTTGTAATAAATGCTGATAACTCCGGTCTGGCTTAACATAATTTAGTAAACTTAGTTTTGTTAAAAAGGACTTTTCTCACTCTATATATCATCTTATGAACTACAACAATATGTGTTTTACACTAGGCGCTAGGGGGCGCTGTCTTACAACTTTACAAACATTGCGCGTTTTTTCCATAATTGTAAATATAATAGTATATTCAATTTTACCTGATTACAAGGATGATTAAAAGTCTAAGAAGTCAGCGAAAACCGCAACTTAATATCTATTTTCAATCCGGAGATATCAACAACAATAGTCATAATTACGGAACATTATGATTTTATTTTCAAGTTGCCATTGTAAAAGTTTTTTTAAGAGTCAAATAGGCCTTGGAAAAACAAAATATGAATTGAAACTGTGCACGCGTGTCACCTTTCATTATCACCTCAAAATTTTTGTCGTGCCAACAGTGTTGTGTCGTATTTGATTTTTAAAATGCCTCTGTTACTTGAAGAAGCGGTTGATATCATTGCGGTGTATTTTGAATGTTTGGGAAATACAACAATTGCGGAACGGGTTTACGCAGTACGATACCCTCAAAGGCGCCGATACGACAGTAGAATGTTTAATCGTTTAGCTAGCCGTTTTCGTACTACTTGAAGTATTCGTCGCCCTGTATATCGCAGACGCCGCCGAGGTCGAGCCGAGGAAAACATTGTAAATGTTTTGGCATATGTGGAATTTAATCCACAAATTAGTATTAGATTAATTGTTAGAGACTTGGGCGTTACTCGCTCTACTGTGCATAGGATTTTATTAGAAGAAAGATAAGTAATTATATCTATATGTTATAACTCTTAAATAGTTTAGAATAATGCCAATATATCTCTTAATAGTTTTCAAGTCAATGTAATAAGTGTTTTGTTTTTCTTTAGGCTACATCCCTACCATATTGTGCTCCACCAGGCTTTGACCCCTCAAGATTATGATAGAAGATTGGATCATTGCTATTGGTTGCTCAATATGATATTGAAAGAAAGAAATCTCCAGAAATTTGTGGACTGATGAAGCTACTTTCCATAGTAATGGAAGAGTAAACCGCCATAATATGCATCATTGGTCGCGGGATAATCCCCATTGGATGCGGGAGGTGTAGCATCAAGGAAGATGGAGTGTCACTGTCTGGTGCGGCATTTTGGGTGGCAGAATAATTGGACCGTTTGTATTTACTGAGTCGCTTACTGGGCAAAGATATTTACATTTTTTAAATTACGAACTCCCAATTCTTCTCGAAGATGTGCCCTTGGATATTCGCAGAACTATGGTTTTCCAACACGATGGATGTCCTGCACATTTTGCGGCAAACGTTCGTCAATTTCTTGACGACACATTTCCCGCAAGGTGGATAGGAAGAGGGAGTATATTTCCGTGGCCTGCCAGGTAATATTATAGGATATATTGTGATACTGTTAATGAAAGTGGTGATTTCTATTTTAGATCACCTGTCCTAACATGCCTAGATTTTTATCTATGGGGGAGATTGAAGGATCTTGTTCTCGTTACCAGACCCACCACAAGGGAAAACATGATAGAAAGGATAATGGACAGCAGCCGCCGTATCCCTATGGCAGAGGTGGGAACTGCAGTATTATCAACCAGGGAGAGATTGGAGTCGTGTATACAGAACGATGGGCGACAATTTGAACATTTAGGCCGCCACTGAGAATTATTGTCGTAACGATATATTTGCTTGAAACATACGTACCTTCATATTTTGTTTTTCCAATGCCTATTTGACTCTTAAAAAAACCTTTACAATGGCAACTTGAAAATAAAATCATAATGTTCTGTAATTATGATTATTGTTGTTGATATCTCCGGATTTCGCTGACTTCTTAGACTTTTAATTATCCTTGTAATCAGATAAAATTGAATATACTATTATATTTACAATTATGGAAAAAACGCGCAATGTTTGTGAAGTTGTAAGACAGCGAACCCTAACGCCTAGTGTAAAACACATATTGCCGTAGTTCATAAGATGATATATAGAGTGAAAAAAACCCTTTTTAACAAAACTAAGTTTACTAAATTATGTTAAGCCAGACCGGAGTTATCAGCATTTATTACAAATAATGTTCAACCTTCCCCCACCACTTTATTTGAAAAGTGACGAACACGTTCTATAGGTGAATTTTATTAATAAATCTTCGAAATATACAAAATGTTAATTTCGAGATACCTTAACTAGGCGACTTTTGAGGAAACTTCGTGATTCATATTTACCGTTACTGTTGCGCCCTCTAGCGCCAGTCTGAGAAACTTGAAAATAATTTTCAGCAATTTCTCATGACCACTTTACCTAATATACTTTTTTTCCGCAAGCCATATGACTAACACTTTCTGAGATACGACCGACAGCTTAGTAGGACACCCGGTACTAACACATAACTAACTAGTAAAGTTTCTGACTTATATGAAGCAGTTCTTTGAAAAAGTTATTTCCATTCGATTCTTAGCCAGTGTCATGTGTCATGTCACTGTTGTTGAATATTCTAAAACTTTTAGCCTTTGTAAGCAGAACACACCAAAATATTGCAAAACGTGTCTATTGTACAGTGGAGGTATGTTTAAAGATTACCGGAATTGGAAAGTTAATCATCTACAGGCTCATAAGTAAGGGATAGAGTCGAACCGTTAATCGATCAAAACAGTCCTCAGAAAGGCATATAAACCCTTTAGACGAAGACGAAAAAAATATAATAAGGAAAGTACATTAATTCTGTTTTAGAAACCAAATTCCCACTTTAGTTACAATTTTACTTACAATAAAAGAAGGTATTCATGAAAAGATATGAAGAACTACGGGAATTAAATTTTAGATAGGAAAAACAGAATCGAAAGTCTCAATTAATCGAAAAAGATAAAATTGTATGTTGCAGGAGAGATTATTTACGAAATCAGAGATTTCCGCAATCAAAATAGTAAATTGTACTATTTGAACGAAACGTGGCTAAACGGAGGTTATACAGTTGGATGATTTGGATTGATTTTAAACAGGCCTATGATAGCATTGTACGAGTAGTGCCTTGGGACGCCATGACAGAAATGTCAATTCCACAAAAGCTCATCCACCTAACTAGACAGTCACACTGGAAACAAACCGCACGGTTAGAGTTGGAAATACCCTGTCTGCTCCATTTCAAAAAAATGTCGGACTTGAACAAGGAGATGTCATATCACCATTACTTTTTACGAACATCAGGATTACAGGATAAGAATGTAGCCTCTTCTCATCAAGCGTTTCTAGATGGTCTATCCACAGGAATAAAAGCGTCCTCTGGAATAGAAAAACGCCTAATTATTACCCATATCGGTAGCATTGATCGTTTTTGGAAAAATGGTTTATTAACATTTTAGTCAGTTCACACCGGTGACGACAACGAAGATATGAATACTGACGTTGTTGAGGACTATTTTAGGGAAATCATTAAGTTTGCATACATCAATACAACTGCTTGGGAAAAAAGCAAAAATAATTCAGTGGCTTTTAGAAAAACAAATATTATTTGAAGACGATATGGTGAAAAAAGAGTTACTAACAATTGTGAAGACACACAAACATCGCTTTGTAAAATATGCCGTTGAAAAAAAAAAACGGAATATTACAGTACTTCGACTTCCTCCCTTCCATTATGAACTAAATCCTATAGTCTATAGAATTAATATGGGCTCAAGTGAAAGGTTATGTGGCTAGAAAAAATACCACATATAAAATAAATTATGTTCAGAAGCATTTTGACAAAACACTTAAGGAAACCAATGCAGAGAAGTGTGGGAACACGTAATTAAGGAATAGCAGAAAATGTGATAATTAGACGGTTCAATTGAAGCTGTTGCCAGTTGTTACTAACTTAAGGACAGACGATAGTTAATAAGATTTTCCATTTATGATGAAAATGTCTACTTAACAAAACTGGTATGTTGTTTTGTATATAAAAAGTCTGTATAGGAATGTTTTATGGTTTGTAAACATTTATGTAATATTGTTAAAATTTATACTTAATCAACTGAAAAGGGCCTGATATGCAATATAAATCGTTATAGAGGGTATCTTTAAAGGTGCGGAAAAAATGCTACCACAAATTCCTGAGGCTTAAATATGATAGGAGGAAAGTAGCTCAATACTCTCAGTACCGAAAAAGTAAGCTTCTAATTTGCGCAGGAGAATATTGTGTGAGGTAAAATGACAGGACCAATTATGAAAGTGTCTATGATTTCTTAAACAGAGTATACATTCCAAACGAATTTCAGTGCCTTAGTGATACTTTCATCTACGGATAGCGCTATTTGTCGAATAATGTCTATGAAAACAATTGTCGATAGAATTGAAACTATAGCAATTATTCTGAGAATAAAGATATTCGGACGTGAAAATACAAGACCTTAGAATGTTAGAAATCAAGATCTACATTTGTTGCAGGTCGTTTTTCGAAAAAAAATGGCAATTAATTAATATCTCGAAAACGTTGTTAACATATAACCATAGGAAAATAATAAGCAAAGTTGTTAAAAAACCAATAGGTTCCAAAAATAGGTTTATATACAAGATGTTCCGTTTAAAATATCAAAGTTTATACTACATTCTAGTAGAAGCGGTAACACCGAAATGTTTTAGCTGGGTAAAGCTCCGTTCATGCAAAAAAAACAGATTTCATTGGTTGATTCGTAATAAACATCTAATGTTCCATCCACCATGAATCGCCCTGTATAAATTCAGTATTTTATCAAAACCTTTGAATACATAATATAGGTATATCTCGATCCAAAGTTTACTTATACTATGAGTATACAAGACAGAGTTTAGCGTTCGTGAAATATAAAAACAGAGAAAAGGTTTCAGTGGTTCGGACAAAGAAAATATCAGTGTAAACGTATTATTTTGCATTTCAGGATACCGGATCCCGAGAATGTCCATGCTGCAATGCAAAAGAAGACGTTCACACTGATCCTCTTTTTGTTCGAATCACTGTAACCTTTTCTCTATTACTATGAGTATATTTTTAAAGAATAAGTGGTGTTGCTGGAAAAAAAAAACTTTATCTACAGCCATGCGCAAAACAAGAATAATTAATTTTTACCATGCCACCGTGCGCAAGATATCCTGCACACATGTTTTAGTTTATTTTCGTATTCTAATTTGTCCGGCAGAAGATTTGCTGTATCGCTCGACACACGAGTCTGTGACTACCAAAAGAATGTGAGCAAAAAAGCAGATTTAAGATGTTGCCATATACCTTTACATAATTATAGTTTAACATTTGTTAGCAAGGATCCCGTGGATTTGAATGTATTCATTGAAAATAAATAATAATATATTTAAGAAACTGTTTATTCTGCTGTGGCTAAATGAGCTATGCTCAATGTTAAAAGAAGAGGAAGAAAAAAAGAAACTGTATTTTAAGTATTTTATTATAATATCAACATTATTAAAAATTTCTTCCGTGTCGCAAAACTTTAATTCATGAGTCTTTGACATTAATACGACCAAAACTAAAACATCATTATCACTGAATCAATCATAAGGCTGTTTTTTTTCATGCCGAAATATAATTTTATAATATTAGTGCATTTAAAACATATTGGTGTGGCACGCCCATGATCCGTTCCCCTTACCCACTCCCCGTAGCCACAGACTGGTGTGTCGACCTATATCTGCTGCAACCAGTTCCATTATTTTTCAAATAAAAATACTGTGGCACTAAATTCAAATCTAATCAAATGCTTTAAACATGATATTTCAGAAAATTATTGTCAAACAAGCGAGTTAACCGGAACTAACCTTGCATTTCTTTTCCCAAATATTTTGCCACGCACCTACAGGGGTTATTAAAAAAGATACAAAAAATTGGTATGGCAAAAAAAGGCAATTTTCAAAAAAAAATTGTAGTAAGTACCGGGTGATTTGTTATATTTTGACCACCCACCTAACTCACTCATTTGAAGAGATATCAAAATAACTTTAAGCACTGAAGTTATAGGATCTATCATGAATGTTTAGGAAATGATACAAGACGAAACAAATGAATGTTTTCTTAAATGGAACAAACACGCTGTATATTATACGCTCCTCTGGTGGAAAATTTTATTCTGGTTTCAAATATCTATAGTTTGTATGGTCTATTTTAAAAGGTTGTTTTACTAATTACAATTTTAATAAATAACATAAGTAGGCCTACACAAATTAACAATGGCCTAGTGAATATGCTGCAATTGTTTATATATTACGCATCTGTCAAATCATTTACATTTCTTCACAAAAATGGGATAATCGGAAGAAGAAAATTTTAAAATCTTTGAGATTTACTAATAATAAAAATAGGTACAAGGCGCGCCAAGAGTATATTAATTTTTATGGTGAGAATCTAAATAGAATACCAAGTCTAAATACTTTTAGAAATATATATAATTTGGTTAGTTCAGGTTAGTTCACACCACAAAATCAATAAAAAGAAAAAAAAAGAATGGTGATTATAAATGAGGAGGAAGAATTGGAAATTCTTCAACGTAACATAAAATCGTTAGTTGTTGCTAGTTGATTGTGTAACTCAGACTTCAATGTTTCTAGAAAATTCACTGAATTCTATACGCTAAGCCATGGCGGATTTAGACAAATCATATTGGAAAGTCTTTAAAACTTTTAAAAAATATAACATGCATCCATAATATAGATTCCATAGACACCAAAAATTAGGTGAAAGCGACCAAGAAAGAAGGCTTAATTTCTGTAGGGATATTATAGCCAGACTCGAACAAGATGGGGAGTTATTTTCAAACATTTTAAGGACTGATGAATCCACTTTTTGCACCTCGGGGTCACCCAATAGAAAAAATTTACATTTTTGGGCTGATGTTAATCCACACAAAATCCTGGAAACAAAAAGATCTGGAAGGCGTTTCTTACATGTATGGTGCGATATATTAAGTGACAAGATTATTGGTACAATATTTCTTGAGAACAATCTGACAGGAGCAAGATATATGGAACTTTTAAATGCTGTACAAAATCGTGAGGGTGAGTTACCTTTAAACGTGGGTAACCTATAATTTGGCAGCAGGATGGCGCAGCTCCGCATAACGTTGCCCAGGTTACTGAACGGTTAAATGCCAATTTCGAAGTTTGAATTGGGAGATATGGTGTTATATCCTGGCCGCCTAACAGTCCCGATTTAACACCACTTGACACGTTTCTTTGGGGAACTTTGAAAAATAAAATATATTTTAAAAACAGCGATAATATATTAGAAATTCAAGCACGAGTGAACAACGATATAAATAATATTAATACTAACCATCCCGACTGGATAACTGCGGCAATTAATAAATTAAAAACGGGGTATCAAAAATGTATTGATGACTAAACTGGTGTCATTTCGAGCAATTATTATAAATGTATTGTTATTTTGTTGCTTTTATTAGGTAATACATTGTTTGACACAAGAAAAAATTAAATATGGATTTATCATCCACTAGTAGTATCTGCAAATTTTTTCTTAATGGGGATATAGGTAAAGTTTGTCGGTTTTTGTCTTTTGTTGATATTCATATTAAATTTCATTAATCTTTTTCTATATTTTTGTAGTATCTACATACTATTTTTAACAAGAATAGTTTGCCTGTAGACAACTTATACCTAGTAGACAAACAAAGACGTAATAACAATTGCCGCACATTTAATAGGCCATTATTAGTATTTTGTCTACGCCCACTAATGTTATTTATTAAAATTGTAATTATTAACACAACCCTTTAAGATAGACCATATAAACCATATATATTTGAAATCAGTATAATATTTCACATCAGAGGAGCGTATAATATATAGGGTGTTTCATTTAAGAAAACATGAAATTGTAAAATGTTTGCCATTTTCGATGTTCATTTGTTTCTTATATTATTTCCTAAAAACTCATGAAAGGCCCTACAACTTTAGTTCTTAAAGTTTTTTGATATTTCTTTAAATAAATGAGATAGGTGGGTGGTCAAAATACAACAGATCACCCAGTACCTAATTCCAAGTATTTCCGAAATACTTCGGAGTATTTGTATACCAACATCAATTGCTTTCGAAAAACATTAAAAGCGAACTTAGTGTAAAAATTTTAAAATATTGAAGATTGGGTGACTTTGGAGATATTATATCAGTATAAGATTATTATATTCTGCTTATCCAAAGGTTTTGATAGGCCGCCATTGCGTTAAGATTAGTATCGTAAATACCAATATTGTACAAAGGTGTATTAGGAAAGTTAGTATTTACAACATTTAGATGTTATTGTAAGGTGACCATAACTTATCTCACAAAAAGGTTAATTGTGCATATATTAGATAATCATGTCAAGGATATGGGAACTTTCAACAACATTTATTAGATATTATGTTCCAAACAAAACGTTAACAAGGAAATATAATTAGCATAATATACAATATTATATACAAGAAAATAGATATAATTCGAATTAGTAAAACAAGTAGTAGGGAAATTTAGATTTATTTAGAAGGAAATTAGTGCCGTTCTTGCAAGCTATACAATTTATCTACTTTAACTATTAATTCTAGTTAAGTTAAAGTAAACTAAGCAACAAATAAACCGTGACACGGGTATTTTAGGTTAATGCTTTATAATTTTAAAACTATTGCGCAGATTTTGGAAGGCCAATTCATGGATTCATAGACATTTTTGTTTTAAGAGCATGCGCATTATACACGATTTATAAAACACGGTAAAAAATAAAAGTTTGCATTTTTAGCGAGAATCGCTTTTGGCAATTTTAGTAAGTAATAAGAATCATCTTTTCTCTTTGAAAATATCGACAAATATCCTTAACCGTCCCCGTCTTTAAACCTAAAATTACCAAAAGCATCACAAATTGATGCCGCATTTAAAAAGTAGAGCAAACTTTCAGATACGAATTATAAAAATACTTTTGCACTAAACGTTCTTTTTGACCACTCAAGTCCACTAGGTCACTAATAATAGTAGTTAGGCCCTAAACCAGATTAAAAGCTATTTGCGTATAAGAAACAAAATTTGACGGTTCTATTCGTTTAAATCTGGCACGGCAATTTGCTACACAGGGTGTTTCAGAAGTACGGTACGTAACTTAAGGGGGTAATTCCTTATGATAATCTAAGAGAAGAAGTTCATATAAACATGTGTCCGGAGTTGCGCCGTTCTTGATATACAGGGTGTTAAAGTTATTTTAAAAAAAACGGGGTTTTATAATTTTTTTAAATATCCTTTTCCTGATTTTATTTAAATTTGATCCTGTAAGGGGCCTAATTAGCCCTAACTAGATTTAATTTATTAAGTCCAGTGGCGTCCCGGGCAGCACCTTAACGAATATTATTGGCAAATGAATGTACGCCACTGACTTTTTTCTAATTTTGATGTTTTCTTTTCGGATATAAATAAAAACCACTTTATAGCACGTACAAAAAAAATACCTATGTATTTCAAAATTAATTAAAACATTTAAATTAAAAATAAAATTATTTTTTTAACTAATGATACAAATATTCAATGGATGTAGCCGTTACTTGATGAAGATCCATTATAGAAACTTGATAGGAAAAATACAAAATGTATAAATCTTCACTTATATATAAGTGAAGATTTATACATTTTGTATTTTTCCTATCAAGTTTCTAATGATACAAAAAAAAATGCAACAGTTAATCAAAACAAGTATTGAAAATGGCCACCTTCTGTTAAACGCACGATTGCAATCGTCTCACCATTGATTCCCTTACACGTTCAAAAATGCCTGCATTATTTTGTATCGCATTGCAACTTTCAATAATTCGATTTTCTTAAGTCGTTTTCATCTAGTACAGGCGTCTTGTATACAAGAGACTTTAGGTGACCCCAGAAATAATAGTCTAGAAGATTTAAGTCGGGACTGCGAGCTGGCCAACCTTGCACGTCCAATCCAGCAATTAAGAAAAGTGTTGTCGAGGTATTAACGAGCAACTAGGCTAAAATGAACTGGGGCGCCGTCGTGCATGAACCACATATTAGTTCTTATTTGTAGAAGAATGTGAAGTTCTTCAGATAGAAACTGCGTATAGGAGTTTCCATTTAATCGAGGTGATAAAAAGTATGGTTCAATAAGATAGTCGCCAATGATCCCTGCCTTCATACATTCAGCGAAAATTGTTGCTGCAAATATGTTGGAAAAATTAACTTTCTGAAATCACACTCGGACTACATTAGTTCTTGAGACTTCAGTAGGGAACAGGTCGCCAATGATCCCTGCCTCCATACATTTACCGAAAAGTGTTGCTGAAACAACCTTCTCTAATTTTATGAGGATTATCGTCCGCCCAAAAATGTTCGTTATGAAAATTCATAATGGCTTCCCTTGAAAAAGAGGTCTCATCAGTAAATAAAATGTTCGGTAAAAAATTGTTGTTATGTGATACTGTATGCAACAACCACCTACTAAAATTAAACCTTGGCTGAAATCAAGAGGAAGCACAGCTTGCACGACATGTCGAATATGGTATGGGTATAGTTGATGCAAAACCCTTCAAACAGTTGATGCACTTCTTTGAAGTTGCACTGCTACCTTGCTGGCACTAGATGAAGGATCATCTTCTATTCTCGAAGTATAAGCCTCTTCTAACTTAGGCGTAATTACTGTTGCAGGTCTGCCAGGAAGTTCCGTACTATGTTTAAAACTTCCAGTCTCACTCAATCTTGCATGGATCTGTCTAAATGTTTTGACGCATGGCAGTACTCTGTTTGAAATTCTAATAAATAAATTCGCCGAGCTTCTTCAGCATTTCTATTTGCTAGGCCATAATTGAAATGCATTTGTTCCATTTCAGTTAGTAAAGTTATTCATTTTTGACAAAACAGGTACTTAAATTAGACATGAGAACTTGCCTTTACTTCATATTTTAATTAACTTTAAAATACATAGGTATTCTTTTTGTACAGGGAATTTTTTTTAAATGTCTCACCCGATTGGCGATCTTCCTGCCGACTATAATAAAAAACAAATAACATATTTCTTAATGATTTTTGATAAGGAAGCCAAATTTAATGTCAACAAATATATAGGTTCACAAATTTTGACAGATGCGACGTCATTTTGATTTTTTTTTAATGGCAACCCTTATAAATAACCACACTAAATTGCAATTGGCGATCCGATTTCAAAAACTTATAGTTGTTAACATTTATATTGAGCCGTTTCGGAAATACGGAGGTTCCTAATTTGCCTTCGTCGATTTTGTCTTTTAAGTGTCTCACCCCTTTAATAAATAGGCCTTCTAAGCTGAAAACCCCAATTGTTTTCACAGTTACATCATTTCACGTGACAAACGAATAACAACGAAATTTAATTTCTATTTGTTAAATTAATAACTCTTACTTTTCATTTACTTCAACTAGACATGCAATAGGAAATATTAATCATTCTAGTGGCACCCAACTGCCTTTTTTTTACTTTTCTAAAATAGTTGGCTTGAATAAACTAAAGTGCATAAAATATGTTAAAGAAAATAGTAAAATATTTTGCTATTTTAAGTGGCGGTAGTTTGTTGGAAGAGATAAAAATAAAACCTTTTGTTTATAGCCAATCACTTAATAATAATAAATAATTATTCACTTTACTTGTTATAGCTTAATAATAGAAATTTAATAAAATAATTTAAAAAAACATGTCCTGTTTCTTGTTGTTTAAATTATATTAAATATAAAAATATAAAAATATTATATGTAGGATAACGTTTTCATTAAGACACAAGTTACCAGCAAGAAAATTGGGATTTTCAGCTTAAAAGGGCTGTTTATTAAAGGTGTGAGACACTTAAAAGACAAAATCGATGAAGACAAATTAGAAACCCCGTAATTCCGAAACGGCTGAAAATAAATATCAACAACTATAGGTTTTTGAAATCGGATGGCCAAGTGCAATTTACTCATGTGGTTATTTAGGAGTGTTGCTATTTAAAAAAATTCAAAATGGCGTCGTATCTGTCAAATTTGTGAACCTATATATATCTTGACATTAAATTTGGCTTCCTTGTCGAAAATCATTGAGGAATATGTGATTTGTTTTTTATTATAGTCAGCAGGAGAATCGCCAATCGGGTGAGACACTTAAAAAAAATGTCCCTGTACATGCAATAAACTGGTTTTTATTTTTTCTCTCAAAAACGAAGCAAGATACGAAAACAATTCAGGGAACAAAAAAGTTGTTATTATTAGTTGGTACTTAGATCCAAAAAAAAATATCAAAATTAGAAAAATGTCAGTGGCGTACATTTTTTTGTCAATAATGCTCGTTAAGGTGCTCCCCGGGACGCCACTGGATTTAATAAATTTATTCTAGTTAGGGCTAATTAAACCCCTTATAAATATAAATAACGGCACCAAATTTCGGAAAAAGTATATTTAAAAAATTATAAAAAAACGATTTCTTTTAAAAAAACTTTCAACACCCTGTATGTCAAAAACGGGGCAACCCCGGACACATGTTCATATAAACTTTTTCTCTTAGATTTTCATAAGGAATCACCCCCTTAAGTTACGTAATGTACTTCTGAAACACCCTGTGCATTTAAGGTACAGACTTATTGGTGTAAATCCCATCTCACCTAACAATGGATATAAAACTATCAATTAAAAACGAAAAGATAATACTAAACTTTTGTTATAGTTTCAAATGTTTACGGCAACCTATATTTTAATTTTCATGACGGTAATTAAATCAGTATTAAGCCTTACATTTCAACTAGGGGTGCCAATCCCGCGATCCCGAGGAAAAATCAATATCGAAAATCCCAGGATAAATAAATTATATAAATATCTTTCCAACCCCAGTTGCGTAAATACTGAATCAAATGTATTACCTTGTAACCCTTTGTTATTTGCGTTTAATAAATCTCTTTCTCAGAGTGTTTTCTTACTAAATACTACGCCCATCTTAAAGTCGGGAGATAAATGTGATGTCGGTAACTACATATCTGTATGCATACAGTCGGCTATTCCAAAAGTTCTAGAAAGGATGGTCAAGGTCATGCGCTTTATAAATCACTGCCTTAGAAATGTCATTGTAAAATTTCAACACGGATTTGTGGGGGCTCGCTCAACTGTGACGAACCTTTTTGCGTACATTAATTTCATATCAGCTGCATTGGACAATGGATATGAGGTACACTCTATTTACGTCGATTTTAGCCAGGCTTTCGACCTTTTGGATCAGGATATCTTGCTGGACAAGCTAAAGGATATTGGAACTGGTGGGTTGTTTTAGTTATATACTCTGTTTTTGTTGTATTACTCCAGGAATAGATCACCTATTGAATATAGCTATAGGTTGGGTAATGCAAAATTGCCAAGGGTAACACTGTTTTGTTATGCTTCATACATATGTGAGATCTATCTATTATGGAGTATGGTGCTACAATTTGGAATCCATACTATGGAACTCACAAGAGTCGCATTGAATCTATACAACGCAGATTTCTGTCTCGTCTAAAATATCGAATGGGGGAGGGCAATAATATGAATACTGACCAGGTGTGAAGGCGCTTTGGGTTGCATACATTGGAGGAACGCAAGAAGTACCTGGATTTGTGCTTTATGTTTAAGGTAATTAATTCCTTTATTGATGCATATGTCTTGAGTACTGCAAATTTTTGTATCAAGTCGTAATTTGAGAAAGTACCCTCTGTTTCCTTAAATGTGCGCAATACGCGCCATGCACAGAATATGCCTATGAACCGTTTTGCGACCGGCAGGAATGATCGCACGCGAATGATTTAAAATCGACTTTCGTACACGGGTATCGTCACCAAACAATTGCGTGTTCAACCCGGTTTGAAACTCGGGTTGCAAACCAATCGATCCGTGTCAGGTGGCCTTAGTGTTCCAAATATCTGCGAAATCAGATCTGAATTGGAAAAACGCCTAGCTAGGCTAGATAATGGAAGCAAACTAATAAAATAACTAGATTATCCGATACTATAATGCAAGAAATGGAATTATTTGCCAACTGTGGAAAACGAGGGCGCGACTTTTTTTTGTTGTTAACAGTAGTTATTTAGTAAACACAAATGAACTGTTCTTTAACTTGTCATGTTAATTTTTTTCAAATTAGTTCCAGGATTATATATTCTTTATCCCAGGATTGCAACAAAGGTTTGGGACTGACACCCCTAATTTGCAGGGCCCGTCGCATTTGAAACTTAAATAACATTTTGGGCTTATCGTATCTTATCAGTCTAGTTTGTAATTGATAACACAAGTCTGCATTGGTGAAATTGTCTGACATTCAACACAATTGGTCATTTTTTTTTCGGCTTAGATCTTTGACGGTTAGAAAAATAAAGATTTTGAAGTCACAATGAGTGCGTAAGAAAAAGAAGCTTAGATTTTTTTATAAATGAGGTGAGAAATTTCTTGGTAGTAAAAAAAGTTCCGATTACATTCAATTAGTGCAAATTATGTTGGAAAAATTAACTTTCTGAAATCACATTGGACTACATTACAGAAGCTCTCGAGACATCCGTAAGGAACAAGGCGAGATATCCGGCAAAGACATAAAGGTAATGGAGCAACTATATCAGGGCAAGTGGAATGTCAGCATGATTACTGAATATTGCTAGATGCTGAAGCGGGAAGATGCGACTAGCGAACACAAATGAAAATCGTTCAGTAGAACTTGGGAGGTGTCTGTAAAAGATTAGTCAAATAGGGACAACAAAATATAATGTATATAATCAATACTTTCAATGTACTGCACTGGTTGTACACCAGGGTAGTGAGATGCGCAATCACGTATGCAGCACTGGTCTGGTGGCCAAAGACACAGCAGAAAACCACAATATCAAAGCTAGGAAGCCTACAAAGACTGGCCTGCTTGAGCATCACAGGGGTCATAAAATCGACCCCCCACATCCGCAATGGAGAACATCTTAGAGACCTTCCGTTACTTCATTTGGTGATTAAAGTAGAGGCAAGAATGAGGAAGACTACAGACTTCTTTGTCACTTTCTGGGGAGCATAGAACTGGACACGCACTCTTATGCGATACCGTAAGGGGATCTGCGTTAGAAATGAGATCAGACCACACAAACCCAACATACATATCGCTATGACATACCATTCAAAACTGTAATCGACAACACAAAACAACAATAACACACCAGATACTCCTGGGGCAATAATCTGGTACACAGGCGGCTCAAAAACCTAAGAAAGTACCGGAGCAGGGATAAACGAAGTAAGACCGAAGAAAGATGCTGGGTAAGTGGGTAAGTATCCCACGATGTTCCTAGCGAAAATTTATGCCATCCTACAGTGTGCGTATGAAACCAATAAGAGGAATTATCTTAATAAGCGGATTCACATACGCGGACAGCCAAGCAAGTAATACTAGAATGGGAACCAGGACATAAAGGTATTACAGGAAACGAAAAGGCTGACGAACTTGCCAGAAAGGGTTTGGAAAAAACATTCGTAGGTCCAGAACCGGCACTCGACACCATAGATGTACAGTTCTAGATGTCATAAAACGATGGTTAAGGAATCAACACAATATCTACTGGAACAACAGACAGGGATTAAACCATAGCAAATTTTTCATTGGGGGCCCATAACCGAAATTAACGAGACAGCTACTTCTGATGAGCAGAAATCAGCTGAGAATTACCACAGCAATTCTGACAAGACACATGGCCGTTAAGAAGCATCTGCACCGTTTCCAACCGTACGACGGTGACCTAAACTGCAAGTTATGTGGACAAGAAAGTGAAACGGGGAAAAAATGTAGACAATAACGTAGGTAAATTTTGCAGACCTGTGTAATTTTATAAACATTTTCAGGGAGAAACCCCTAATTTACAGCACCAAATTTTTAAATAAAAAATATTATGCATTCTTTTTATTATGCGTAATTTGTATTATTATTAAAGGTATCTCATACTTTTCGCCTACACTGCATAGTATATTAAACAATAACCACATTAGTATTAAAGTAAATCGGGTAGTGTTAGGAAATCGAAAAAAAAAAAATTAAAAGTGTATTAAAATGGATTAAAACTAGTCGGAAAATCAAGATATTAAAAAAGTATAGTCAGGGTTGTTAATTTTTTTGTTATTGTTTGTCCATGGACTTACTGAAAAAAGATAGGTGTTTTGGGACAAACTCATCATATTCTGGTAGCCATAGGGAGGCGCGCACTGATCGCATGGGTGTTCTAAACTACAATGAGAAACATAATCTAACTAATACCAAGATGCAAATTAGTCAACACACTATATGCTAAGTTTTAAACCCCTTTAAATGTTATCAAATAACAAATTGAAGATATAAAATACATTTCGGGAAAATTTTAGATTTTCTTAACAATTCTATTTAAATTAATTTGCATTTTCACTGTCAGTATGCAAATGAACCAAAAAAAAACAAATCGATTTTCAATAATAAAAATAGATACATAAATATGTATCTTAGGAAGGGGATGGTCAATTGAATGGGACCATTTATGTCGTTTGATAAGTGCTAGGCTGCTTTCAGACGAAGCAGGTATAACGCGAGTCGGCATCCTTGCGCGGGCCCGCTATATATTTACACCTTAGATGTGCATTGCGCGTGATTCATCCGCATTGAAAAGTATAAACATGGTTTTAATTTGCATTTCATCCAAAGTGACCAATGAACGAATTAGAACCAATTTCTACTTTTCATGAATTGAATGGATGATTCATCCGTAGAATTGGCAGACGCAAGTCTAAACGTGTATTTTGAAATGTGCACATACGAAAACAAGTTTCTGTAGCAAGATAATGAAGGGTAACTTGTAATTTAAGTTTTGCTGGCAAAGCTAGTCTCATAAAAGGACTAACATTTTGTAAAAGATAATCAAACTGAGCTTCACTCATTCTTAAATGATTCCTGTAACTATCAGGGACTTCTGAAGCAAGTTTCACTAACATTTGTGTCAATGATCCCAATTGTTTTCGTTGTCGAACCCAGGGTTTTACACACCATCGAAATCGAAGTTTTTTCCTCGTTTCTAATATTTTACGACGTTTTTCTGCAAGGGTTAGGGCACCCGCAGATGAACGACTTTTGTAGTTCGACAGTTTTATCGCTGAAAATGGAATGCATAGGCTAGTTGAATTTCTTTTAACATTTATTATCCTCAGCTCGGTTCAGTTTGGCTTTCAAGCAACAAAAAGTACCAGTAATGCAATTTTTGCCTTCCTGGAACAAATATATTTATGTATTAATGACGGCGAGGTTGCCGAAGCAGTATTTTGCGATTTTTCCAAAGCCTTCGACTGTGTCGATCGGGAGGTGCTGCTGCGAGAGCTTCAACGTTATGAGATCCGTAGAGTGGCCCACAAATGTTTTTCTACTTATCTTTCAGGGAGAGTGCAGACAGTAAGGGTGGATGGTGAATTTCCTGAGCCCTTGACTGTTAGTTGTGGCGTTCCTCAGGGTTCTGTACTTGGTGTCATTTTATTTATTTTATATTTTAATGACATAACACATTTAAACAAACAGGGACGCTTTACGCTGTTTGCCGACGACTCTACCCTTTTGTGGCGTTCAAGTAGTGTCGAAATTCTGCAAAGGACCATGAATGATCATCTGTGCAGGATTAAGGAATGGTGTGACTCAAATTCTCTCTGCCTCAATATTAATAAAACCAAAATACTGACTTGTGGTTTTAACAACATCAGCCTTCATATAGAAAATGATGAAATTGAAGACAAAACGGTAGTTAACTTCTTGGAAATCTCTATCGATAATAGGTTGAGGCTTGAGGAGCACATTATTGGGCTGAGTAGCACGTTATCATCTGGATGTTTTGCAATTAGGGTGGTGTCCGCTGAACTGGACACTTCCACGGCAAGAATGGTATATTTTTCTTTGTTTGAATCATGTATATGTAGCATCTTTGTGTTGCAAAAAAGAACTATTAGGTATATGTGCAGGATGAGAAGTAAAGACCACTGTAGACCATTATTTGTCAGACATGGCATTTTAACATTAACATGTTTATACTACTAAAATACTTTCATCAACTTGAAAACGCATCAAAATCACACAAATATAACACGCGACAAAACCAAAATATACGCCTTCCTATATCTAGGCTCACTTTGATCAAAAGGTCAATAATCTATGAGTCTCAAGATCTACAACCACTTGAGTATCGAGTGTAGACAATTGCCATATCTCCAGTTCCGCAGAAGGGTGAAGAGTGTTTTACTCCGGAAGGCATATTACAGCTTGGACGAATTTTACAATAAGGACTTTTTAAATGTTTTTTTAATCAAATGCCTATCTAAATTACATATTTGTTTTCGTATTTTAATTTTTACAAGTTTATTTTCATTTATTTAATTTGTATGCTGTTTTACATTTTGACTTTGTTTTTTGTATTTGTGTTTTTGTGTACTTACACATTGTCAAGTACTCTTATTTTATTAATTGTTTACCCCTATTGGGTTGGAGTGTTTTAAAAATACATTTTCTCGATTAGGTAGGCATATTCTTATACAGACTGTCCACGGATAGGGTTTACAATAGCACAAATGGATGAAAAATTTCATTTTCCGGGAAATAGTCATTCTTGATAAAAAGTTTTGCTTGTAAAAAAATGCAATTCACGAAGAGAAAATTTTGGTTCGAAAAGACTTCAAAAACATGATTTTTCTCCAAGAGTAAACTACCTTTATTTTTCATTTTTGACCAAAATGTCAATTACAAAACTTATTTAGAATAACGTTTGTAATTTAAATCCGAGATTTAAAAACATTGTAAAAACAAGGAATTTTTTTTACCTTTTTATTACTTTGCTTTACGTATGGGGCTAATTTAAAGTTGTCAAATAGAATTTGATGTGTTTTGAAAATGTTGACCTTAGAACAAAGGGTTTATTTAGTTCAATGTTACGGTGCGGGCGAATGTTCTTACAACTTTGTGATAGAGAAATTTAATCAAAGATACCCTAACGTTTACGTCTCAAAAATGGGACTTGATAAATTATTAAGAAAATTTCAGCAAACTGGTTCAGTTTCCAATAAAAAAAAAACTATGATCAGAATGACGCAGCTTCCCTAATCGTATTGCAGTCTGTTGCTGACAATCCTACCCTTTCATTAAGAAACCGAGCTCAAGAACTTGATGTAGTAAAAAAATCTCACATTCGGAATATTTTAAAGGCAAACAAAATATTCCCATTAAAGCCAACTTTTAATCAAACGTTGAAAGAAGGAGACGAACCCAAACGTTTGGATTTTTGTCTTTGGGTCGAAGACAAAATTGTAAGTGGAAACAGTAATTTTCATAAATTTATCATGTTCTCCGATGAATCGACATTTTCAACAAACGGGAAAGTGTCTTCTGCGCATATTAGATACTGGAGCAAATAATCCCCGTTTTAGAATTCCTGCTAGAAGTCAATATTACAAAAAAGTAAATGTCTGGTGTGCGATTTCACATGGAATTATTGGCCCATACTTTTTTGAAAACACGTGTAACCGTAGGAGTTACCTTGAAATGTTGGAAACATTCTTTTCTGACAACCCAGAAGAATTGCCTCTCCAATTTAGGAACGAAATGTACTTTCAACAAGATGGATGCCCTGCGCATGAAGTGAGGGAATGGCTTGATAATACATTTGGCCACAGATGGATTGGTCAGAATGGTCCGGTTCTGTGTTAACTATTTCAGATGCCTATCTTTGGCGGCGCCTCAAACAATTAGTGTACTCACGTCCAATTGAGAACGACGTACAGCTTCTAAAACAGCGAATTGTTGAAGCTGTTCAAACAATTTCCATTGAAGAAATTCGAAGAAGTTTTGACCACATTCTTTTACAGCTGGAAAAATGTGTTGAATATGGAGGGGGTGTTTGAATAGCAAATTATAAAATTATTATTTGTTGTTATTTTAAGACTTTGTTGTGATATTTCCGGGGTCATTTCATTTGTGAAATTCAAAATACATATTTCTCGTAACACCACAAATCAGTTTTTGAAATTTCTTGATGCCCCTCTGTAAGATATAAAGTCATTAATAATGTATGTATTTCGACCGCTAAAGCTATCCAAAAAAAATTTTCATTTACCTCTAAAAATTGAAAAAACTAAAAAACTCAAAGATTTATTTTAAATCTCGGATTTAAATTACAAACGTTATTCTAAATAAGTTTTCTAATTGGCATTTTGGTCAAAAATGAAAAATAAAGGTAGTTTACTCTTGGAGAAAAATCATGGTTTTGAAGCTTTTTCGAGCCCTGTACAAAAAAATCAAAATTTTCTCGTCGTGAATTGCATTTTTTTTACAAGCAAAACTTTTTATCAAGAATGACTTTTTCCCGAAAAATGAAATTTTTCATCCATTTGTGCTATTGTAAACCCTATCCGTGGACAGTCTATTGTCATGCCCAGGATAATGATAATTATAATTACCAAATTATTATATTATTGTTACAATAAAATCGCTTTGTCGATGAATTCTTAGAATTTCTGACAATAAAGCATATGTAAAGAAAAGTAAAAACGTATTTTGCATTCGTCATCAACTACTGCGGGCATCAGTCGCAGGGGATGCAACTTGTTCTATTTGCTGGGTCCGACGCAGCGTCATAAAAGACGGCAGCGATTGTCGCGGCGTGTGGCAAGAAGTTATACCTGAATGGAATAATTTTGATGTCAATTTATCAGGATGATTTCCCAAATCTAGATAAATGTCGCACAGGGACTAGAGCAAGACACGCTAACTACCAAATCCATTTTGTACTGACAATACTGTCAATTTTGTAATTATTTTAGATTACAAAATATGGTTCGTCTGCACACAACAACTATAATCGCCAGTCGCTGCGTCCCGACGATACATCTGTAGCGCTACAAAAGTCGCTCGTCTGCGAGTGCCCTTAAACTTATTAACTCTATCCCAACACTCACTTATTTAGTCGCCGAAATTTTTAACACTACTGAAATAAATTCATCAGTGTAAATGTTCCACCTTTCATCTTTCATATTCACTGCGGATGAACCACTCGCAATTCACATCCAAAGTGTATAAATGTAAATTCGCTTTAAACCTAAACACCACGACTTTCATTGAAAGCTTTCGCACAAGGTTTTCTTTGTTGGGTACACATGAATGACATCCTTGTTTACTTGTGCACACCTAAATGCCGACCTTGGACAGACACTTATGGAAAGTGAATCAACAATATACATTAGGGTATTCAAACAGGAGGGGCTGGTCCATACGGTCATTTGGTCAATGACCCATCTACTAATTTCTAATCTAATTTATTTTCTAAAACCAAAAGTAGTACCTATCTACAAGTAGGTACGTTCTGTCGCAAGACTACAAAATCGGTTCTTTTTAGAACAAAAACTTTATAAAAAAGAATTCGTAAAACTAATTTGTCTGAATACTACAAAAGCTAAAAAATTATTATTTTTCTTTACCTAAACTAACTTTTTATTTACTTTAAATTATTTTATTTAGAAAATGTAATTCATCAACATCCAAAATTACCTTCAATATAATTTATTGTTTGAGAGCCACCGACAGACATAATGCTCAAGAGGTTTTATGGCTTAGCGGACTTCTTAAAACGCACAGACTTTATTTATTTCCTGATTCCAAAAAAAAAAAAGTCTATATTAGCTCAAACCGATTTTAAGATATTAGCAATCAAAATTTTAAAAATTTGTGTTTATTTTCGTTTGTAAGTCTAGAATGCCTTGAAAATCAAATGATAAAGTCTGCCGGCATTTTCTTATTGCAATTATTACGTCTAGAAAGCCATGGAAAACAAATGTTATTATGACATTTTTGGCATTGCTTACTTGTTTGCTTGTAATAAACTAACATTTTTCTTCTATTTATAATAATAAAATAGGAAATTCTGCAGCAGAAAAATTCGATGTTATCCGTCTATATTATTCAAATAATAGAAATTCATTTACAACTCGTAATGATTACCACAGGTTATTTCCCAATATATGTTTACCTTCTAGAAGCACTATTAAATATGTTGTAAAAAAATTGAAGAGACCAAAAGCTTAGAAAGGAAAAAGAGGACAGCAATGAGGGATGAGGAATTAGACTTAAATGTCTTTCTGTTCTATGAAGGTAATTATTTCCATTATTTATACTTATTATTAAATCCTACTATAATTACTTTTGTATTACAGAAAATCCTGAGTACCAGATGCGGCGGGCCATTTTAACAAAACAAAAATTCACGAAATTTTAAAAAAATACTGGTATTATCCCTGTAAATTTTTACCAGTTCAAAAATTTACAGAAGATTACAAGAGACAGCGGTTAGAGTTTTGTTTAAATATTTCAAGAAGGCGTGAAATTGATGGAAACCTTTTAAATAAAATTTTATTTACCGACGAGGCAACTTTCAGCACAGCTGGTATGTTTAATCGAAAAAATAAACATTTTTGGGTAACTTCTAATCCCCACAAAATTCAGCCTGTTAGAATTCAGGGCCGTAGGTCTATAAATGTTTGGTGAGGCATTATAGGAAAAAAGTCATTGGTCCGATAATTTATAATAGGACTTTAACTGGCCTAAGATATTTGGAATTTCTTGAGAATGAGATTGAAAACTTTTTAGAAGAGCTTCCTCTCAACCAACACGCTACGCTTATCTGGCAGCAGGACGGTGCGCAAGCCCATAATGTTGCCCCTGTTACAAGGTATTTAAATGAAAAATATAATTTGTGGATTGGAAGAAACGGGCCAATAATGTGGCCGGCAAACAGCCCCGATTTGACGGTGCTGGATATTTTTCTTTAGGGCGATTTAAAAAACAAAGTTTATTATAATAGGACAGAGAACATTCAAGTTTTGGAACAAAGAATTCGAGAATAAATTTTGGTGCTAAATAGAGACTATCGAGGGTCCATTATGAACTCAATAAATCATAAATTATTAGGAAATATTCAAAAATGTATAATAAATCAAGGGAGTTACGTTGAAAATCAGTAATTTTTTGTTTATGTTTAATTATTTTTCTTTTTAACATTGTATTAATTTTCTTTTAAAATTTAAATTATAATCATAGAAGTAAATTTTTTATTTTAATTAATTATTGTTACTAAAATATTAATATTTAATGATTAAATAAAAATTTTGATAGCAAGCTACAAATTAACAGATATCAAATGGAATTATACTTGTTGCATTTATTTTTCAACGCCCCCTAAGTGTTATTTTAATAGTAAGAGTAGCAATTTAGACTTATAAACGAAAACAAATACAACTTTTTAAAATTTTGATTGCTAATATCTTAAAAACGGTTTGAGCGAATATAGACAAACTATATATTTTTTGAATCAGGAAATAAATATCTATAATTTTAATAAAATAGATACAAGGTGTTCCATTTAAAAAAAAACATAAGTTGCTTTTTTTTTCGCCATTGTAATCATCTTTTGAACATTTTTTGCTAAGATTCTGATGATTCAGTAAAAATTTAAAAACTTATTATTTAAAAATTTTTTTCTATCTCTAATTGTTTTTGTTTAATAAACACCCTGTATATGGCACTAGAAAACTATATAAATGCATTGGAATCAAGACCGAAACAAAATAAGCGCCTTGCAGAATTTAAAGAGACAAATATTAGGACGAAATCGCCCTCAAATTAAAATTGCTTTGGACGCTTGCGTGTTCGTCGACGTCGCTGATTCTCGGATTGTCCCGGCCTTATGTAAATACACTCGAACCGCTCGTTGCAATATTATTAAATTATTATTAGTTGCCCAAAAAATTTTCCCCACCAGTAAACAAAACTTACGCCTGATAAAATATAGATTCGAAAGCCAACACTCCTTGCTGTTTATTGAGCATACCAAAAAATCCTACCTATAGCTATAACTTCAAACGTAAAGTACTTAAAAATAATAATCCTTGGACAGTTCTTAAGTTGAAGCTTAGTCATTAACTTTTAGAAATAAAATAGTGATTTCAAACTTATAATAATATTAAATACCTAAAAAAAACATTTTAATATTGTATTTCGTAATGTTATCATGAAAACAATATAGATACAAATACAACCTCTTCAGGTATATCTGAAATCAGCTTCCCATTGTGGGGTCCAGATAACAATACTCAATATTTATTAGGAGCGGAGTTCGGTTTTAGATGATGCTGCCATCTGCCAACTGGTAGCTGGACATCGATGCTGCTAAGCAGGAGAACGCATTTACCGATCGCGTTACGGGTCTAGGACATTTAGCCGTCGCCGTTTCGCCGTCGCCGTTTCGCCGTCGCGACAATTCGCCGGCAGCCGATTCGCCGTGGGCCGTTTCGCCGTCAAATAGAAATTAATAAAATACGTAAAAAAGGTTATAATATATATTGCTAAATTTTAACAAAATTGTTTGATAAAAATATACCTACATAATTATAATTAGGGTTATTGGAATTCGGGTCTAGGACGTTCAGCCGTCGCCGTTTCTAATCTAATCCACCTTTTTGGGTCCAATTCGGTATATGCTAGATATAAAAAAATTGTAATAATTATAGACTTATATTGGTTAAACAGCGCTAACACGGCATCTAATCCACCTTTTTGGGTCCAATTCGGTATATGCTAGATATAAAAAAATTGTAATAATTATAGACTTATATTCTATTTGACGGCGAAACGGCCCACGGCGAATCGGCTGCCGGCGAATTGTCGCGACGGCGAAACGGCGACGGCGAATAGTCCCATCCCCTCGCGTTACTAGGGAACAGCCAATTCCTTGACAACATCTCTTGAGAGAACAATTATTTCTTAATCGAAAATCGGACTCAGGCACGCTATAAAATGCAGTATGGCAGACCAAAATCTATATGATTGTAACATAAATGCATGTTCTTGGTAATATTATCAAAGCTAGACAGGAAATTTTGTTCTTTGACTTTCAAATTTAAACCGATGCAAATATCCAGGGCTTCTCTAACAGGTCTGTACAATATGCTATCAAATATTTCAAGACTGAAATATGATGATCCAACCCAACTTACAGTGCTTACCAGCTCCTATACAGGAGCACTGTGCCGAGAATAACATCTGTCGGTTATATTGTGGTTCGGAACCCCCGTTAAACTGTAAGTCTCGTCTGGCTGACATTACCCAGACGTTAAAACGGGGTCGGCAAAAAGGGTCTAAGCTGGCCTACTCGCTTGGCGTCAAGCCTCTCCGTCCACTACTGCTACTACTACTATCCTTCACACTTTACCCTGGCTACAGAAAAGAGAGCTAATATTTTCTGTGCCCTGGCTTAGGACTGGTCCAAGCTTTTTATACACGGTAGTGTACCGAAAAAACTAAATAATAACATCAATTGTTGGACTAAGATGGGCGAGATCGTCATATTGTAACCTAGGAATTCCTGCTAGCATGTTGTTAAGACCTGTATTTAGAATGAAGAACAGTATAATACAAATAATGTTGTTTGGTTGAGGACGCTAAGCTCGCTTAGCCTAAAGATTTAAAGTGGTGGTACCTTCCCGTAAATGCTATAATTCAGAAAGAAGTACAGGCACATTTTTCGATGTAATTGCAGGGTATCTCGGTAACTAGTAAAGATAGAGGCTTGCGGTTATTACATTACTGCGTTACTTTCCAAGAAAAAAGTATAGGCTAAAATAATGTTTTGTTAAAATCCATGTCACCATATCACTAAAATTTAAAAAAATGACTGAAAATGTAGTAAGGTATATGAAAATTTTGATCTTAGTTTGTTTGATTTATAGTGCAATGAAAACTCGCCGCTGAGCTCTATTTCCAGGTAAGCTTACAATCTTGTAATTTCAATATCTAACTTACTTATAGAGTTCTTACTTTTATAGATATCCAGATATGTATAGATTAATAAGTAACATGTTCAAGTTTAAAAATTAACTTAATAAATAATGGATCATTAACAAAGTCAAGGCCTAAATCATATTATATTAAAGGGAATCGCGCGTAGAGGTACATTCTAGAAGTTCGTGCAGAGTAATAAAAAAGATCTCGAAGTGATAAAATCTCGCGTCTGAAAAAATATTAAATAGTTATGATAGATAGATTATTTTGTTGTCTGTTTCAATGGATTAGACCTACTACTACAATTCGCTAAATTTTTCGATTTGTGCGTTTATTGTCGATAATTACTATCAACTATAATAAGCAAGTACAAAAAATTTAAGAGCATATTTTTGACGATCCTATGTACCGGGTGATTGAATAAGAAAGGAGGCCGGCTATATTTCGGAAGCCGTTAGTCGTACAGCCTAGTTTGGAACCATATACCAACTAGCTGGTCGGCAACCAGGGTAATTTATATACCCAAGGTGGGCCGCACTGAACCGCATCCAAACTCGCTCAGACCAATCAGTCTGACTTCATTTCTGTTAAAGAGCCTCGAGAAAATACTGGACAGGCACATCAGGGACGGTGTGCTTGCTGATCGCCCACTCCTCAGCGCCCACCAGTTTGCCTATCAAACAGGCAAATCAACAGAACTAGCCCTTAACAACCTGGAAGCGGGCATAACGAAATCCTTAGACAACAAGGAGATAGCGGTAGCGATTTTCCTTGACATCGAAGGAGCATTTAATAATGCATTACCAAAGTCCCTATACGATGCTACAATCGCCAGGGGCATTGAACCTCTAATCTGTGACTGGATACGCAATATGCTAATAAGCAGGACAATCACGGCTGAGTTATGGGGAGGAAGAGGTCAGATTTAGGGCCGCCAAGGGGTGCCCGCAGGGAGGCGTTCTATCGCCTCTTCTGTGGTCACTTCTGGTGGATGACCTGCTGGCCATACTCTCCCTGTGGGGGATCAGTCTGCAGGCATATGCAGATGATCTGGTCATATTAATTAAAGGAACGTCTGAGGACCGAATATCTGACAATCTTCAAGAAATTCTTAGTATCATATATCAATGGTGCCTGAGAGAGGAAATGTCAATTAATCCTCACAAAACGGTAATTGTGCCATTCAGCAGGAAAAGAAGGCTGGATAATCTAAGACCGCCTTCCTTACAAGGAGAGAGCATACCGTTTGCCAACGAGGCAAAGTACCTAGGGGTGACACTGGACAAAACGCTAAGTTGGAACTCCCATATGGAGAAGATTATCCGCAAGGCCAGTCTGTCTTTATGGACATGTCGCAGGATTTGTGGTAAATCCTGGGGTATGGCACCAAAGCAGTTATCCTGGCTGTACGTAACTGTCATACGACCAATGATAACGTACGGCTCTGTAGCCTGGTGGAATAAGGGCCAACAACGATTGGCCCAAGCAAAATTAGCCGGACTACAAAGACAGACATGCCGTGCGATCACTGGAGCTATTCGCACCACACCAACGGCAGCCATGGAGGTCCTATTAGGACTAATTCCTCTCGATCTATACTTAGAGAAGGAAGCCAAATTGGCAACCTACGGAATGCATCAAGCAGCAACCAACAAACCGCAGTTGTGCATGCTAGAGGATACCGGAATGCTGGCGGACATTATGACCGGCAGCATTCTGGAAATGCCCTCAGATATCATGACAAAAGTACCCAATGACGAACTGCCCTATAATGTCGTTTATCCCAGTAGGGAGGAATGGGACAGCAATAGTGGGACTTTGCTTAGTACGGAATTTGGATTATACACAGACGGCTCCAAAACTAATGAAGGGGTTGGAGCCGGTGTATACGGCAAAAGTCCGAAAGTAGAGCTGACAATCAGTCTGGTATCCATGGCGACCATATTCCAGGCTGAGGTTCACGCCATTGAAATGTGTGCAAGACTGCTGACAGATCGACAGTACGCACACAGGGCAATCAAGATATTCTCTGACAGTCAAGCCGCTCTAAAAGCCCTTGAATCGAGATGGTGCAATTCAAAGACGGTGTGGAGCTGTCGCGAAGCACTATTCGAACTAAGTCTCAATAATAGAATTTCCCTAGTATGGATTCCGGGACACATGGGTCTAGAGGGCAACGAGGCTGCTGACAAGCTCGCTAAGAGTGGAGCGGCAACGAAATTCACGGGACCCGAACCGGCAATAGGTATATCCCATGCTACCGCCAAGATAAAGATCCTGGCCGAAGCAACAGATAAGTGTAGAAGGCATTGGTTGAGCTTACCAGGCCTAAGATACTCAAAGGCATTCATAAACAGCCATAGAAATCAACAGCTAACTGACAAACTACTAGAGCTTAATAGGACGCATCTTAAAGCCTTAGTGGGACTGTATACCGGCCACTGCAGACTGCGACACCATATGCACAAAACTGGACTGGCGGAAGATGAGGAGTGCCGACTCTGCATGGAAGATGCAGAAACAGCGGAGCACGTACTGTGCGCCTGCCCTGCAGCAGCAAGAACCAGATTCGCCCTATTTGGCGAGGTGACAATACTGCCGGAAGACATGAAGAATGTCTCCCCCAATACAATTATTAGCTTTATTAAGAAGATAGATCTATTGGAAGAAATATAAAAAGGGTGTGAGCCACAATAGATCATTCGGTCGCAGTGGAGGGTTAATTGTAACCCACTCACTTTCAACCTAACCTAACCTAGTCGTACAGCTTTCGGAATTCGTTTTAATGGTAAAATCGCTGAAAATTATTTTCAAGTCCCTGCGACTGCCGCTAGGGGGGAACAACAATGGTCTTTTTTAATTTTGATTGATAATTTCGGTTTGGCTTAATCGAATTTATAAAGCTTAGTCTCGTTAAAAAGGGCGTTTTAAGTTTTATCGCTTGCATTGTACTGTTTGACAATTTAATAGTAATTACGATCTTTACTACGTAGAAGTGGTCGACCGCTACACAGAACTGCAATTAAAACTGTTGCAAAATGCATTTGGCAAATTAAAAACACGAAAAAAACACGGCGCTGACGTTTTAACCGATAATTATTGTTCATAACAATGGGATGGATTTTGTTTTGAAACAGTTCTGATTACGTATTCTCGCAGAACTCGTCGAGTGCTTTTTAGAACTCATCGCGGAACTATAGCGAAACGCCTTTTGCAAATTAAAAAAGTGAAAAACCCGCAGGGCCGGGGGTTCGATCGATAATTATTGTGAATAACAATGGAAGGGTTATTTGTCAAGAGTTCTTTTTGCGTATCTAGGCAGAAGTCATCTAGCGCCGTCAAGAAGTTTGCTCAGGACGTGCGTTGAATTTGTTGTACAAATTTTTGCAAAAAAACTTTTTTTTTATTTTGAAAAACTCTAGAACTTTTTTTGAAAACATTCAGGAACTCTAAAACTCTTCTACCTCTACCGAAAAAAACCCTCAGAACTCCTTTCTTTCGAAAAAACAGCGCTGCGTGAAGTTAGCGTTTTCAAATAAATTTTTCGCTTTCTGAGCCTAAATCGCCGAAACTCTTAATTATTTTCTACTAGAACTCTAAAACCATTCCATTTCTACCAGGAACGCGTAAAAAATTTAAAATTAAAAAAAAAAAACGTTGCCAACTTGACAGAATTCTTACGGATGTAATTTAATAAATTTCGTGGATTTTCGAAAAAAAGGGAAATTTTTTGTAGACTTTGGCACTTCATGTATTGGAAACGAAGCATTTTAGACTATATTATGAACTTTTTTCGTAAAATTGGCTCAAGAATATGCTTATACATTTTTTGTACCTGTATGTTTTTAAAAAGCTTAAAAATAGTCAAATCAAATAGAAAAAGAATATACAAGGGACAATTTTTAGGACCATTATTTTTTAATATTTATATTAAATGATTTATTTAGTATAAATTGCGATGAAAAAATATATAGTTTTGCAGATGATACTGCTATTTTTTATAGCGATACAAATTGGGACAATTTAAATAAGAAAATTAAAAAAGATTTAAAAATTATAAAGAATTGGTTTAATAATAATTTATTAACAATTAATTTTAATAAAACAAATTATCTTCCTTTTACTTTAAACCTAAATAATGTACCACAAAATATGAATAGCATCAGTATTAGCGATGACATTATTTAGGAATAATTTTTGACAGTAAATTAAATTGGAATTTTCAAGTAGAATATTTGATTAAAAAATTAAGAAGTATATTATTATCAATTTTTAAAAGCATTAAAAAATTTCTGGATATAAAACATCTAGAAATATTATATTATACATTTGTTAAAACTCATTTAAATTAGGTTGGGGAGGAATAAACGGAACTTTGGTTAAAAAATTAGAAATATTACAAAAAAGATTTTTCAAAATTATATTTAATAAGGACTATCTTTATTTTTCAAAAGAATTAGATTCAGAAACAAAAAAAGATGAACGTTAGACAAATTTACATTTTTAATATTTTAATATATATTTTAAAATTAAAAACATTATGCAACTTAAAGACCATAACCATAATACACGTTATAAAAATGAAATATCCATAAAACCTAAAATAAATAAGTCCGTAGGACAAAAAACTTTTAAATATTTATGCTTTTATTTAAACGATTATTTACCAACAAATATTAAAAAAACTATTTCATTAAAAAAATATAAAATTTATTGTGGAAACAGACGCTTTAAAAATATTTCTGGAAATGCTATAACTAATTAATGCTATTTAATATTATTGTGAATCGATTATATAATTAATCTTTTTCATAAATTTAATGATATATCATCAAGAAAGTAGCGTTTATTGCATACTTGCAACTTGTTATAAAAATATGCTTAAATATTCGTAACTTTAAATACTTTTAAATAAATGAGATTTGCCCCTAACAAACACGTCTTCTGGGGAATTTATGAATAAGTTTATTGAAAAATAACATATTAGCATGTTTATTATATTGTAACTATTTGAAATAAACTTATTATTATTATACTGACCCATCTAAAAAATAATATTATAGGACGCGAAAAGTAAGACTCCCAGGAAGAAACTAAGCATACCACTGAATCTGCTAAAAAAACTATTTTAGAAACAGTTTTCGATTTTTTGATAAGTTAAAGAACTAACCGAAATCCTGGTAAAAAAGCAAACATTTTTTAAAAGAGCTTAAACACTAAGAATCTTTTATTTCTCCAAAAAGTAGCGCAGTAACGTAACGTAAAAACAGCAAGTCTCTATCCTTACTAATTACCGGGATACCCTGCAATTACATCGAGAAATGTACACCCTGTACCCCAATTCAGTTCAAATTTTTACCCTAAAATATCATAAATTGAGATGAGACGCTTGTAGAACCGTATAAAAACAGTTCAGCTATGACCCACATGCCATCATGCATTTACTCCATATATGCCCCAGCATTCTGGCAAACCTATACATCTTGTAACCTAAAATGTTATCACAACCAGATACACCTAACAAACACACATGCATACCTTAACGATGATAGCAAAAGATAGCAAATGATATAAATGGTGAAAGAGAGTAAAAAGGTTTCTGAGGTATAATAACCTGTAAGAAACTTACTGAAAATAGGTAAGTGTTAGTGCTCAAACTCATATGATGGTGAAATCCATAAGGTGCCACGCAAACGTCACAGGGTCTTATCAACCTAGATAAAAAATTACGAAAAATAAAAAACACACAGAGGTATTAGATTATGATATTTGGATAATCGCTTCGGTCAGCTAATTTTTACTTACTTCTCTGGTAAAGTACTGACGTAAGGCATTACCACTTTGTCTACAAAACTACCGAATCCCAAGGTAAAATTCGAAGTGATATTTTGCATTGTTTGTGCCAGCTGATCGCCTAGTAATGATAATTTCTCCTTGTCGTCAAACATGGATCTGCTAAGGTCCATGAGATAGTACAAGTCAACTGGATAGTCTTCAGCTTGAGTGTAACTCATATAAATGCTGAATGATTGTCCTAAAAAACAAATACACCTTTAGATCACTATTTATTACATTATTTTTTTTTCTTTAGAAAAACATTTAATAAATAAACAGTTCTTTTGCAAGTAGATTCGCTGTATGGCTGTTGCAATTTGTATACCACATATTTATCTGTGCACCCATTTTTTTCATATTGCTTGCATTGTCTGAGCAGACGACGTAAATTTCCGTATTCGTGCTTTATGATATAAAAGCGCTCGCTATACAGGGTGATTCTGGAGGAAATGTCAATATTTTTACGTATACCGGGACCCAAAATAAACATAAAAGTTCCTATAAACATGAGTCCTATTCCCGGCCGTTACCGAAATAAAGGGGTAAACAATATTCAAATTAAAACTTTTATTAAATTATTTATAACAAGTAGGCTAGGGTTTATATTCGTTTTATAGTTTTCAAAAAGTTTACAACTGAACTAAAAGATCCAATAAGTAATTTTTTAAAGATAACTTCAACCCAGAACATCCCGTAAATCCAAACTCTCGCGAACAACATAGAAACAAGACACCTAGACAGCTTCACTCAGTCTTTTATCAAAATGTTCGGGGGCTTCGCACTAAATCTACACAAATCAAATCCACGGTTAACAGCTGTAATTACGATTGTTTTTTACTTACGGAGACATGGCTGTCAAGAAACCATTTTAACTCTGAATTATTTCCAGATACTTACTCCGTATTTCGATGCGATCGCGACTACGATCATCTTAATTGTGTCCGCGGAGGAGGAGTTCTCATCGCCGTTGACGTGCAGTATAAATCCAGTGTAATTATCACTCAAGCAATTCCTGGATATGAGAGCATTTGGGCACTTGTCAGCTTTAAGTATGATAAAATTATCTTGGGTTGTGTTTACTTTCCCCCAGGTGCCGCGCTTGATACGTATGTACACTTTACAAACACATGCGAAGATCTGCGTAACAGATATTGCAATACGTCTTTTATTATTTTTGGAGACTTTAACCTACCGGGGGTAAAATGGATTGAGGATGGTGATTTCATAGTACCGGATGGAATACAGACAGCAGCGGAAGAGACACTCATTGACAATATGTGTTTCTTGGAACTTCAACAACACAATACTTTTGTTAACCTACTTGGTAGAATGTTGGATGTCGTTTTCGTCAGCGACATATATTTCTGCAAGCTTCAAAAAAGTGATTTTCCTCTGGTTGAGTGCGGTACACATCACCCTCCACTTGAACTACAAATCGACAGCCGCACGACTCCTTTCATAGTAAATAAAACTAATATAGTATTGTATCAGTTTCAGAAGGCAAACTACCGGGACATTAATCTCTTCCTAATCAAGTTGACTGGTCCTTTCTCAATACTCAAGATGACCCGGAGCTGTCAGTCCAGCAATTTTACAATATCATAACAAGGGCAGTCGAAACATATGTTCCAAAAAAGATAGTTACCGAAGACAGGTTTCCGAAATGGTACTCCCCCCATCTGAAAAAGCTATTGGATCAAAAAAACAGACTTTACCGTAAATACAGAACATCAGGATCAATAGGGGATTATCAGCTTTATTCCGATGTTCGACGAGAAACCAAGTTTCAAATCGAGCTTTGTTACGTTTCATATATTACTAACATTGAACAGATGATTCCCGAAAACATTAAGCACTTTTGGTCATTCATAAACACACTAAAGAAGGAAACCGGCATCCCAAAAATAATGCAGCACAATGGATCTATGTTGGACAACTCACAAGACATAGCGAATGCCTTCGCCACTCATTTTCAGTCCAGTTACAGGGACCACACTATGGTCAACATTGAGCAACACGACTACCTGGATGTTAAATGTGGGGCCCCACTCCTACACCATCGTTTCACAGTCGCCGAGGTTGTCAGCAACCTGAGACAACTGGACTGCAGCAAGGCTGCGGGTTCGGATGGTATTCCCCCTGTTTTTCTTAAGCGTTGTTGTGAATCTCTCGCTGACCCGATCTGTACCCTCTTTCAAACGACCTTCGACAAGGGTGTCTTCCCATCTATTTGGAAAAACTCAACCCTCTTTCCTATATACAAATCTGGGGATAAGGCGGATGTCACCAATTACAGAGGAATATCTTTGCTCTCAACACTGCCCAAGAATATGGAATCCATCCTAACCGATGATGTTTTCGGAACCTATAAGCAATACATCACCGAAGATCAACACGGATTTTTCAAAGGTCGATCAACCACAACTAATTTAGCAATATATCAATATCAAGACTTTGTTGTATCAAATCTTGAAACGGGCAATCAGATTGATGTCATATACAATGTTTACTTAGCATGGATCAGCAGTTATCTTTCTGGCCGCCGGCAAAGAGTTCTAGTCGGAGGTGTCGAATCTAGAGAAATCCAGGTGCTATCGGGCGTACCACAAGGATCTCATATTGGACCAATATTATTCTCACTTTTCATCAATGACATAACTTCCTGCTTCAGAGCATCTAGATGCCTTATGTATGCCGATGATCTCAAGTTCTACTGCTCTGTCACCGACTCTTCAAACGCTCTTCAGTCCGATCTCGATCGACTTGTCTCATGGTGTAAAAAAAATTATTTGAAACCTAATGTCAACAAATGCAAGAAGATGATGTTCTATAAAAGACAAATCCCATTTTACACTGAATACAAGATCAGTGGTACAACTTTAGAATCAGTTTCAAAGTTCAATGATCTTGGTGTTATTTTTGATAAAGACCTCTCATTTAACTCGCATGTGGATCAGATCGTCGCAAAAAGCCTCAGATTACTAGGTTTTCTTAAAAGAAATACAAGACACATGACAGACACCAAAGCCATCAGCTTGCTATACAATTCTCTTATACGCAGTATCCTCGAATATTGCAGCATTATTTGGAGTCCTATTTATCTGTGCCACGCCAACAGACTGGAAAGAGTCCAGAACAAGTACGCAAAATATCTGTTATACAAACATCGTTTTCCCTATTATGATCTAAGCTACGAAACAATAATTCTCATGTGTGGCCTAAAATCACTCGAAGCTCGACGCAACAACCACCTTCTAATCTTTCTGTACAAATTAGTCAATGGCATGATCGATTCTCCCAAACTGTTAAGTTCTTTATACCTCAGGGTGCCAACACGGTTGTTGAGACATCAGCATCTATTCCTGCAGCTGACACATCGAACAAATTATGGAAGAAGGGCTCTTACTGATCGTATGGTCTCTACCTACAACGAAAGATTCAGTACCTAACGTACCTTATTGTAAATATATTTGTATTACTATTTTATTTCTCTTATACATTGGTCTCTGTTAAAACTGTAAAATTGATTGTACCATGTGGGGCTTTGCCCCATAGGCATCGTAACTATAGATCCGACACGCCATTCATAAATGCTATAAAATTGTGATGCCAAAATCGTTTGGTGGCGAGACGCTGTGAGGAGCTAGGTGGGGCCGAGAGTGGGGATTACGCCGACTTTACATATGCATGCGACAAAACTCCAGGAAAACAACATCCGCTATGCCACCGTATAAGCCGAGTATTGTCGAGTCGATGCGGCTGGCCACGAAAATGATGAAATCTGGGCGGATCCGTTATTGCTGCGTTGCCATACTACAGATTTTGTACAAGGTTTTAGGCAATGTTATATATTTCCCACATCATGTTTATCTAGTTAATCATAGAAGTTAATACTTTTAACAGAGTAAGCCCAGAAAACTACGTTTTCTGTGGCGTAAGTCTGGCAAACCAAGTGGAGGGGAGCAGCTTGTATGTTGATTTACTTTACACTGGAATACAATGATGACATCACGTTTATTTGTTATTGTTCGGTCTAATAGTTACGATGTCTTTGCTTTGCCCTGTAGTGTATTTGTTCCAGTAAATAAATAAATAAGATTGATTCAACGCGAACTAAAGCCTTGTACTATAGGCTATACGCGAAAGAGAGCGAAACGACAGAGAGGTATGTTGTCGATGATGACAAACGTTTTCTTAAGCGAGAGCGATTTGACCGTGAAGCAGATCCTGAACTACCCCGGAGTCCGGAGACCGACCGATGGTGTCGGCTGTCGGACAGGTGGACTGCTGCCTCACGTACAGTGACGGAAATAAAATTTCGTAGATACACTTATTTTTTCCTGAATGTGATGTCGGCTTTTGTATACCTAGATCACCTGGAAATGCACTTCACTTTTTGACAAATTGTTATCGGTGTCATCAGATTTGAAAATTATATTATTTATTTTAACAAATTTTGTGAACATGGATCAACTAGAGAAGGCGAGATTAATTGCTTTATTCGAAGACGGTGTTTCTCTACAAAGAATAGCTGAGCAATTTTGAAAACCAAGAAGCACTATACAAAGCCTCAGAACTAAATGGGAAAATACAGGATCATTGAAAAGAAGGGCTGGAAGTGGCAGAAGAAAAATTTCAAACGAAAATCAAGATAATGATCTAATAGATTTTTTGCGAAACAATCCATTTCAGACGGCTGTAGAAGCACACAACCAAACTAATTTTCCTGGGACAGTAAGAACGGCGAGAAATCGTATAAGGAAAAATTCGGAATTGAGAAATAAAAAGCGAGGATAACCACAGCAGATTCTTTCGGACAAATGGACAAATCTTCGAGGTGCATCAGAAGAACTAAGAAAAGCATTAAAAGAAATTGATGTAATGAAAATAGACGCAGAACTGTTAAAAAAAGGAATAGAATGGAAATTTATACCACCTGCAGCACCTCATATGGGTGGAATATGGGAACGCCTAATTCGATCTGTAAAAAAATCTTTCCATACCGTTCTTGAAAACCAATCTCTGAGAGATGAAATGATGCTTACAATCTTTGCTGAAGTTGAATATATGGTAAATTCTAGACCTTTGACTATATTATCTTCCGATCCAAATGATTTCGAGTCGTTAACACCAAATAATTTTCTCTTTGGAAGCTCAAATGGCGATAGTCTTGGAGTAGTAGATGACAGTGTTGACCTAAGAAAGCAGTGGAGAAGAGTACAACAAATAGTTAACAAGTATTGGCGAAGGTGGATAAAAGAGTACCTACCAACTCTAACGAGACGACAGAAATGGACAAATGATGGCGAATCCATAAAGGAGGACGATATAGTAGTCCTAATGGAAGACAATGTGCCCAGAAATTTTTGGAAGTTGGAAAGAGTTTCAAAGCTGTTTCCTGGAACTGATGGAAGGGTTCGAGCAGTGGAAGTGAAGACCAAAATCGGAAACTTTAAACGACCCCTTTTAAAGCTGGGCAGAATAGAAACAGAAGAATGAACCTTTGTTGGCCCTTTAAGGGGGAAGAAATGTAATAACTTTATGTTATGTGGTTTTATTGTTGTCAGAAGGGATGACAAAAATGTCAATAAAAAGTCAAATACTGAAAGTATTCGTCCGATTATTTTAGACTATAAGATTCGACAAAAGACTCATTTAAAACTTTACAAATATGATGGAGCCCCTGCACACTACAGTTTACAAGTACGAAATCTTTTAAACAATAACTTTCCAAACCGGTGGATTGGTCGAGGTGGTCCGCATAATTGACCAGCTAGATCGCCAGACCCAAATCCTCTGGATTATTGTCTTTGGGGGTGGTTTAAATCATTAGTATATTCAAGTAAAGTAAACACTACAGATGCATTATTCAATCGAATAATAAATGCAGCAGCAACTACAAAATACAAAATACAAAATAGTTTATTAATGCAAATTACATAGGTATAATGTTTACACAGGTCAAAAAATGGTCAAAATATTTATTATATTATAAATCACCCTACATGTGAACATCCCTCAATTAAAATGAGTATTAGGACTAAAATTTCCACATAAAATTTATACATTAAAATGTCAACACAGGTTTACATATTAAAAGTATCCATAAAATTCATACATTTGAATGACAACACAGGTTTATACGTTAAAATTATATCTACTCATATCAAAGTTAAAAAACTCATTTACACTATAGAATATATTTCTAGTTAAAAACAATTTTAGTTCTTTTCTAAAACACCTGTGTTCTAGAATTCTAACAGGAACAGGCAATTTATTAAACAGCTTCACAGCCATAAAATCTGGTCTGCTTTGACACTTAGCCAGTCTGCAATAAATAGGCACTATGTTTTGTCTAGTTCTGGTATGATGGTCATGAACGTCCCCATGTGTCGTGAAATTGCTCTCATTTTTCTTTATGAAGAGTAAGTTTTCCATTATAAATACTGCCGAAAAGGTGAGGATGCCTAGTTGATGGAAAGCATTCCTACAATCCTCCCGGAACCCAAGGTGTGCCAGAATTCTAATGGCTTTTCTCTGCAGTCCGAACACCCTGTCCGCAGACGACGCCCCGCCCCACACCGCAATAGCATATGTCATTACTGAATGAAACAGAGCATGGTAAGCAGCCAGGAGTGTCCCGCCTGACACGCAGTCCACCAAACTTCTCAGCAAGAATACACAGGCTCTCAGTCTTCCACAGACACTGTTAGCATGAACATCCCATTTCAGCTTTGGATCCAGATGCACCCCCAGAAACTTGGCACTCTCCTGGTTTTCTACTCCTCCAAGGTCGCGCAGGGTAAAAATCATGTTTTGTGTTTTATCAACATTTAACAGCAGTTCGTTGGTTGCAAACCACTCTTCTGCCCTTGACTGTGCCTCCCGCATCACGGCTTCAATTTCTTCAAGCTGCTGTCCTTGCAGACTGAGTGTCGTGTCGTCGGCGAAGAGAGTGTACCCCGCAGTGGGCTCCTGTGATGGTAGGTCATTTACATAAATTAAGAAAAGAATGGGTCCCAATACTGATCCCTGTGGGACTCCTACATCAACGATTCTCTCCCTCGACGAAACCCCACCCACCCTGACAATCTGCCTACGGTTTTCCAGATACGACTCCAGCAGCTGTATGCTAGTCCCATCAAATCCATAGCACTTGAGTTTATTTATTAAAATTCCATGGGAAACACAGTCAAAGGCTTTGCTTAGGTCAAAGAATCTGGCAATGTGGTAGTGTCGGTCTTCAAATGCATCCATAATCTTGGAGAGGAGGTTCTGGATGCCAAGAACAGTGCTCCTGCCTTCACTAAATCCAAACTGACAATTTGAGAATAAGACGTTGCTCTCAAAGTAGTGAGTGATTCTCCGGGAGATGCATTTTTCTACAACTTTTGACAATATAGGGAGCAGAGAAATTGGGCGATAGAACTATAAGAAACATACCCGCATCCATTCATAAAGCGACCCGAGCTATTCATTAGAGAGCTGACTTGTGTTTAGAAGTAAACGGTGGCATTTTTGAAAACTATAAAACCTAGTCTACTTGTTATAAAGAATTTAATAAAAATTTTAATTTGAATATTGTTCACCCTGTATTTCAGTAACGGCCGGGAATAGGACCCATGTTTATAGGAACTTTTATGTTTATTTTGGGTCCCCGAATACGTACCTAAAATATTGACATTTCCTCCTGAATCACCCTGTATAATAGCTTACTTCTCGACGTACATTTTATTAATATGTAATTTGTAAAACATGTATAATTAATGTAAGTACTGTGTATTTTATTTGACTTGTTTAAGAATTGAATGCATTGACGCCAATAAATAATAAGTAAGTAAATCTATAGGATCAGCGTACTACTACTGTAGGGCGTTCAAGTACCAAACTGAATGTAAATAAAAAATAATGTAAACTTACTAGCTCTTAATTTAAGATTAATTTTTTGTGGAGCGACTTGCACGATTCGTTGGCCTCCAGCTTGGCCACCGCCACCTTGCGCACCATAAATAGAAGAGCCATGCTGTTCCCAGCTTTCCGACTTGTTCCAGCTACCTTCATAACCGAGGCCCCAATGATACCCCCCACCAATACCCTTTGAATGAGCTGCTTTCGACAGTTCCAAGTTCGATATCACAGTCATATTATAGCTTGGATTAAAAATGAACTCTTCCTTGCATTGATCGTCTTTGGACGCTATTGGAAAGGACTCTTGGAAACATCGGGCATTGCCCGTAAATTGCTAAAAATAAAAAAGGTTTTAAAAAATTGAATTTTTTCTTTGGAATTAAAAATGCAGGAAGATCCTATTAGCCTGGACGGTAGAGACAAAAATATTACGTCATCGAGTTACGAGATGATTTAATTACAATGCATCCAATATACAGGGTTTCCCACGACGATTTTCCCAGGTCATATCTCGAAAACGGAAACAGATTGACCAAACGAAATTTGGGGGATCAATACTACTAATAATTAAGGCTTTCTGCATATATTCAGATTTTTATTTCAGTCATGCCTGTGAAAATCGTCGTAGGACACCCTGTATATAAAAAAAAAACAAACATTGTCGGATTCTTTACGTTTTATACAATTACTGCACAAAGACGATGCTCTCGATTGCTCTAGTTTAGGCTTCAATCGGAATAAACAAGTTTTTTTTTTAAATAAATTTCATTTATTGTGAAAGTAATAAATTAAATTGTATTCCTGAAAAAACAATTATGAAAACTTGGCTATAATAATGCGGGGTTTGTATAGTTGTCGCTAGCTTAAACTCATATTGCTTACAGAATAAGGTATTAGAGACCAGTTTTGCAATCTTCTATCAATCGAAATACAGGTGGCCGCCGAGGTATGCGAGATACTTCGCGTATAATCGTGTATGAATTCGCAGAATTGCACCACATGGCCGACATACCGAACATACTAGGCTACATTACAGACATATCAACAGACTTCTACACAAACAAAATAAACGACTCACCATTGACAACAAACCTAACTAACAATAGACATGACATAAACAATCCAACAAAACACAAACCAATATACGCAAAACTACCCTTGTATCACCTCCCCCTGCATTAGGCATGGGTATCGACTAATAAACACGAACACAATTCAATAAAACACACAGAATTAAATTCTAAAAACATCACCACACAAACACGTCAAAATTTTCTTAATCACACATACACATACACAATAAAACAACACCCCTTTTAATACAAAAAACACACCCCCTAAAAAAGGAAATGAATACACCACACAAATGGGATATGCTGCAAATCCTTTTCAGTTTCATAAAAAGCTGCCAAGGATTTGTGGCATATCCCGTTAAAATATCTAAAACAATAAATAAAAAGGTATATAATTAAACCGGCGCGATATAGAATAAATACATTTTTTACACATCGACGCCCACACGGTCGATACACATGCCGTTGGTCAATGGGAGGAGACTACTACAAAATGGAAAATCTACGTCTTTATTGCAATGGCGTCCTTCTGCCGGCACTCCGTGCTGGTTGATTGGAGATTTCGCCCACTGCATTGAGGTTGTCTGTTATGGAAGGCATAATGTTTCACTAAAGAAAGTAAATGGGGTTTTTTGGAAGATTTTTTCCCCAATTGCCAAGCCGTATTCCAGTTAATTATCGTAATCGCGGGAAATATCTTTGAACCAGGGCAATATATACTTACATAATACGCTGTAAGGTCACCACCGGAAAATTGTCATCTATCTTTATTAATTTTAAATATGCGCCACTACCTAGGCCAAAACAACAGCCCCGGAGCCTCGGCTCCGGGTACAAATTGTCTTTGTATTTCTTTAGATTTAGGTAACTAGATTTAGGTTATATTTAGATAATTCTACCCAATGTAGGGAAAACTGTAGATTAAGTGTATATGTAGATACATTTGATTATGAAAATAAATGAATTTAAAAAGAAAAAAAGTATATGAATTCTATGGCTAATTTTAAGCAAAAATGATTGTATTCAATTTTCCCAAATTCCTAACGGTTCTTGGTGGTGGTCCCATTGCTTGGCCACCGCGATCTCCGGATCTCAACCCACTAGACTTTTTCATGTGGGGACATGTGAAGACACCTTTGGAAGGCACTTACCTATTCAATCGGAAAGCCTAATAACAGGGACCAACTCATCCAAAATATTCATGCAGCGTTTTAGGAGGTGAATAACAATATGAAGAACTACAACTTGGGAACGAGAACTCCGACCGAGGATTGAGTTATGCATTGCAGAAGGCGGTGGTCACATTGAGCAGCTTTAATAATAGTAATTAGTAGTAAGTAATTTAGTTCTTTTTTTTATGGTAAGGCACAGCACTGCAGGATTAATCTTTTATGACGCTCTGCGAGCGGTGTGTGTGCGACCAACGTGAACCGCTTTCACGTTGGTCTTGAATCTTTGGAGATTATACTCGTTGGAGAACACGGCCTCAGGGAGGTCGTTCCAGAGTAAGGATAACCTCCGATACTTCTTTAGCACAGATGGATGGATCATCAGAGGTAAAACAAACGTTCTGCCAAGGAAAGGTTCGAAAATGGTCCTTTAGGTCATCCCACTTAGCTGATGTATAATGCCAGATCTTGCGTGTTTTAGGAGGCTGTTTGGCACTAATTGGTAGATTGTTCAGTACCGAAATAAGATTGTGGTCAGACGTTCCTAACGGAGGCTTAAAGTTAAGAAAATATTCAACAAATTAGCAAAATCACCATCTCGGTCTGGAATCCGAGTTGGTTCACCCACAAGTTGGGTGAGGCCAAAGCTGATGGCGAAGCATTTGGCTTCGCGACCTTGCTCGTCTGTTGTATTTGAGTATTTGAGCCAGTTGACATTATGAACGTTAAAGTCCCCAAGGATGACAACTTTGGAATTGGGATAGTGGGTTTGCAAAAGTCGATAGTTCTACTAAGTGAGGAGAACAAGTCTCTATAATGGGTATCGCTTGGCGGCCGGTAAAGGCAGTACATGAATTTAGTAATTCTTTGCGTTGATATTTTAAACCACATTACCACAGATTAACCTAATTATTAGGTTAATCTGTGACATTACATCAAAGTCGTTAGGCTCGAGTGTCTCCTCTCGTTGACAAGAAATACCACTGCGGACAAAGAGGCAAAGAAGCAAAGGCCGAAATTGGTGATGGAAGTCGTGCCCAGGATATAAATAGCTGACCGCACTAGTCGACGATCTGATCTTTGTTTCGGTTAGTGCGAGTACATGAGGTTTGGTAGATTGTAGATTCTGTTCGAGTTCAGTCCTCTTATATTACAGAAGTCAATTTGGGAGCTGCTAATTTTGGGTCTTTTCATTTTGAATGTTGTTCGAAGGGCCCGTCTGGTTATTGGAAATGGTGGATGTTAAGATAACTTCGCTTGATGAAGCGCCAGGACCAGTTCGACTTCAAATCCCGATATTTCAAGTTAGAAATTCGAGAAAAGTGAATAGAATCAGAATTGCTTAAAATTAGTCATAGAATTCATATACGAAATATCTCGCATACCTCGGCGGCCACGCTGTATACAAAACTTAGCATTGGTTAAATGGGCAAGGCGCCATATTATACTACCAATACATACAGTGATGGGCTAAAATATGGAACAAATTCATTTAAAAATCAGGTATTAATTTTTTGAAAAAACGCTTGGACACGTCGATTATAATTTTTTCTTCCGAATTTTTTGTCTCAAAAAGAAATTATACATGGTGTGTCAAAAAGTAGATGTAGCAAAAATTTTTTGTATTTTAAATAGAGCCCTATTTTTTTCAGTCGAATTTTGAATTCTACGTCAAATTCTGCGCATAATTCATGTAGCATACCCTATCCTTATCTCTAACGGGTTTAGAAAAAAATTACATCATAAAACGAAAATTATTTTTATAAGTGTTGAAAATGCCAACAATTAACTTCTTGACAATATGCCAATCTACTTAAAAACCCTTCTAAAACATTATTATTAGTATTTTCATTAATTTGCCCAATTTCATATCTAATTTTAAATTTTAAGTCTTCCAAATTTTGTGGTTTATCCTTATACACTTTTGATTTCAAATAACCCCAAAGAAAGAAATCCATTGGTGTAAGATCGGGAGATCTTGCAGGCCATTCTATGGGTCCTCTTCTACCCATCCATCGTTCGGGAAATACAGTATTCAAATACTCTCGTACTTGTCGAGCAAAATGAGGCGGAGCACCATCCTGCTGAAACCAAATAGACGCTTCTGGTAGATTAGGCTGATTCGGATTTGGAAAATCCGCTGCTAGTGTGGGAATTAATTCATTTTGAAGAAATTGTAAATACCGGTCTGCTGTAAGATTTCCATCGAAGAAAAAAGGTCCAATAATTCTATCATTTAATATCCCTGTCCAAACATTTACTTTTTGTGGGATTTGCGTGTGCTGTTCTCTCATCCAACGGGGATTATTTGTACTCCAATACCGAAAATTTTGTCTATTTACCGAACCATTAAAAAAAAACGTGGCTTCATCGCTAAAAAGTATGTTGCGATGGAAAAATAGATTTAAGTTGCAAATTTCCATCATAGTTTCACAAAACTGTAGTCGGCGGTCGCGATCATCTTCGTTTAGCTCGTGCAGCAACCTAATTTTGTACGGATGGTACTTTTCTTGTTTCAATACCCGCAAAACAGATCGTCGGCTCACATCATTATTAAGGGCCACTTCAGTGGATTACCTTTAACTTCTAACAAAATGTTCAATTTTGTGTTTTCACTAATTTTTGGACGACCTGGCCGTAGACGACCCTTTACATTCCCTGTTTCCCTGAATTTCTTCTCAATTTTACTCACTGTAGATCTTGTAATCGGTCGTTCTGGATACTTAGCGCTGAACAAGTTACAAACTTCTTTTTGATTTCTTGTTTTGTCTCCACATCCAATTAAAATTAAAATTTCGATTCTTTGAGTGTCATTTAAATGCACCATGATCACCGTTTTTCAAAATTATACCTAAAATTATTTTTGATTGACACATGACTTGCTATCGCAGTGACAATTCATTTAAATTTACCTGTTTACCTTTAAGTAGGTATATGTACCTTTTTTTAAAGAAAAATTTCGTTGTATGATGTAATTTTTCTCTAAAACCGTTAGAGATAAGGATAGAGTATGCTACATGAATTATGCGCAGAATTTGACGTAGAATTCAAAATTCGACTGAAAAAAATAGGGTTCTATTTAAAATACAAAATTTTTTTGCTACATCTACTTTTTGACACACCCTGCACTTATAATTTCTTTTTGAGGCAAAAAATTCGGAAGAAAAAATTATAATCGACGTGTCCGAGCGTTTTTTCAAAAAATTAATACCTGATTGTTAAATGAATTTGTTCCATATTTTAGCCCATCACTGTATATGATTAAAGTTGTCTCTGAAGGCGAAGGTGTTCGCAAAGAATAACGAAAAACAAGTGTTATACTTCAACTAAACACAATATAGACATCAAATCAAATCAAATATATATTACAGAATTGTATAAGGTACATCAGGTATACATATGAAATATCCTTATTTTCTATTTTAAAATTCAAAGTTATTTATTTACAACTACACCTAAGTGACTTAACACCTGTATGTGTAGCAACGCTAAACCCATTTTAAATATAATACCATACTATTCTATAATATAAATACGTGTGTATAAATAAACTTAAACCTACAAGGTACATAATAAATACAACAGTATTTCAAAATAACGCCATAAATCTAACTAAATTTTGAGCAATGAAGACTCTGCAACCGAAAGCAAATTTCTTCTGGTTAAGCAATTGTCTTAGGTCAAGGGGCGAAAGATTATATAGTTTAGGTGCTAAATAAGTAAAAGATCTTAATTGCTTTGCATTATTGTTAACTGGCATTTCCAGATGTCTATTTACATTATTTCTAGTCCCATGATTGTGATTAACATACGGTTGTTTATTAGTCCTATGAACGTAGGAGCAAACTGACAAACAGTAAAGTGAGCGAACATCAAGAATATCCTGCGAATATAAAAGACTTGTAGAATAGTCCCTATTAAGTTTAAAAATAACTCTTACAATATAATTTTGTACAATACACAAGGGTCTTAAGGAATTCTGATATAGTCCACCCCACACCTCCAGACCATATCTCATCAGTGACTCAACCAGGGCCCCATAAATCAATGTTAAGAGATTGGTATTTAAAATTTCTCTTATGATATAAAATTTATATATTAAGTTCCGAATATTTTTGGCTAATCTATTTACATGATGATCCCATCTCAAATGTTTATCGATTGTAACACCCAAATACCTGATTGAGTCAACCTCTGCTATGCTTTCATTTAGGTTGTTTATAAAAATGTTTTGAAAGACAGGGCGATTTGCCGCTGTAAGAGAGAAAGCAATGTATTTGGTTTTAGAGATGTTTAGAGTGAGTTTAAATGTATTCAACCAGTCCATAATTGTATTGATACCATCAATAGCATATTTTTTAACTGCAGTCCAAGAGTCACCGGAAAAAAGCACTACAGTATCATCAGCATATGATATTACCAAACAGTTTTGTATATCAATATTGGTTAAGGAATTTATGTAAGTTATAAAAAGCAGCGGGCCGAGTACTGTGCCCTGAGGGATACCAATTTTTATATTTAGTGTATTGCTAATTATATTATTTATTTTAACAACCTGTGGTCTATCACTCAAGTAACTCCCAAAGACATCCAACACGCCGCCCCTCACTCCATATTGATGAAGCACCTCAAGAAGAGATTCGTGAGGCACCGTGTCAAATGCCTTCGCAAGGTCCAAGAAGACAGCCAAGCATTTGTTGTTGTTATTTAAATCGTTTGTAATACATTCGGTCAATTTACATATCGCATCAGTAGTGCTCAGGCCATTTGTGAATCCGAACTGTTTTTCAGACAAAACATTATTTTGTTTTAGAAAAGTGACCAATCTATCCTTCAGACATTTTTCGAAAATCTTCGCAAAGGTACCGATCACACTTATTGGGCGATAGTTATTGATGTCAGATTTATTTCCAGCCTTGTAAACCGGAGTAACAACTGCAACTTTAAAGCTACCAGGAACCTTTCCAGTGCGAAAGATAAGGTTTATTATATGAACCAATGGAACTGTGAAATGCAAATGAGAGTACTTTACAATTTTCGAGTTAATACCATCAATACCCGGAGCAGAATTAATTTTGAGAGAATTTATTTGTTTAATAATCTCATTTTTGTTGGTTGGCCTTAAGAACATCGAGGAAAGAGGAGTATAGTCAGTTTTAATTGCCTGAATTGGTTTCGCTATCTTTTTATACATATTTATGCCTATATTTACAAAAAAGTCATTACAGAAATTGGCCATTGCCTTTGGATCCGGGAATTTTTCATTATTGTTTTTGATATCAAGTTTATTTTGTTTTTCTTATTTTCATTTGAGGCATCTGAGATTACTTTATATATTTTTCTTATGTCTTTACCACTACTTTCTATCCTATCCCTATAATAGTCATGTTTCCGCTTTTGTATGATCTTGTTTAAATTATTACGATACTCGGTAAATATTCTTTTACTATGTTCGTTATAATGTAAAAGTAGTTTTTTTTTCATTTTATCTTTTTTTTTAATACTATAAACAATACCATGGGTTATCCATGGTTTAATTTTTTTTTTGCATTGACTTGATGGATCCTTTCACTTATAGATTTTTTATATATATTATTTACAATGTTTACAAATTTTTCGGTAGCTACCTCAGTGTCCTCAGACTCCAAGACAGTAGTCCAGTTTACCTGTGAGATGAGATTATTAAAGGTTTGATAATTTATTTTAGTTGAAGTGTATGTTTCCGGTATAAGTTCTGGAGAACCATTATCACATGAGTTTATATTTAACATGATAGGATAGTGATCAGTAATAGACGATTCTACAACGAACGAAGAGTACTCTAGATTTGCTTGTAATTTGCGTTTAATAAAAATATGATCAAGGATTGAACTAGTTTCAGCTGTGACTCGAGTGGGGCTGTTGACTGCTGACAAATAGCCAAGATGACCCAACATAGAGATATAATTGTTGACATCATTGTCACCATCCGTACCCAAATTAATATTTATATCTCCCACTAGTATGTCAATTTGACTTTCTGTTTTTACAGAGAGAAGGGTTTCAATATCTCCAATAAACAATGGAATGCTAGATGAGGGTGGCCTATTCATACAGTATAATGAGAACAATATGTTATTTACAGTTAACTTGATTCTACTCACCGTAACCCCTGAGTATGGTAGTTTAACAGTATCAATAACAAAGCTCAGATTTGATCTAATATAAACAATTGTACCATCACTTTTATTTATGTTTGCATTATTATAAAACATAGTATACCCCGCAATATTAAACATTTGATCGTCGTCAATCTGCCAACACTCTGAGAGCACAATTACATCACAATATTTTATATCATAAGCTTCTAAAAATGCCAGAAGTTCATTGAAGTTCTTACGAATGCTGCGTATGTTTATGTGCAAGATATTAATAAGCTTGGTTTTCAGATTGAGTTTTGATCTCAGTAGAGCACAGTCAACACTCTCCTCCCTAATGTAGCTTTCTGTATCCTCGAGATCCCTTAGTATCTCAATTTCTTCTTGTGTAAAAGCCATTAATTCTGATTTCCATAGTCGATTTTGCTACGTAATACTTTTATTAAATATTGATAGGAGGGACAGTTAGGATCGCCTGCAGTATGATTTGTACAGTATTCAGTCTTATGTTTTATATTTGCCCTAACACAATTTATACAACTACGAGAAGTTTTTGGGCAATCACGAACGTCGTGATTGAGAGAACAGTATTCGCATACAATTGTGTTTTCACACACCTCAGATTTGTGGTAGTGTTCCTGACATTTGAAACACCGGGTAATCCTCAGATCCTCATAGACAGGATATCTTTCCCATCCAATAAATATCTTCTTTGTTGCCATTAACTTATGATATAATGCTGGGGAGCATCAAAAAGACTATTTCTTATAAATGACCCAACCACGGAAAAAGTTGGCACTTTCTCGATCAAACGCGGCATTTATACACGGTTTTCATTTTAAAAGTTGCCACCCCGGTTTTAGGTAGAAATAACTACTTTGATACGAAATATCACAACATGTCAACTTTTGTTTGAAGGGGGTAAATTTTCATCATATTTTTATTTATACAGGGTGCGTCAAAAAAGCTGGACGTATGTCATTTTGTATTTTTTCAATGGGAACCCATAATTTTTCTCGTATTTCTGGATTCCCCTACAAATAATAAACACTTTTTGTATTACACATTATATAGCCAAATCTAACAGTTTTTAAAATATCGAAACAGTTTAAATACTACTTTATGTTCAGAATTCGCTTTGTTACATTTCCAAACTTTAAATACATCACGGTCGTAGGCGGCTTATACCCGTCCTCATAGAAACGAAACAGTCACAAGTTAATTTATAAAAGTGACTTTTCGCCTACCACTGACAAGTACTTTATTTATGGTTTAACAAAAAATTGGTTTATTATTCACTTTAAAATGGTGTATACTCTCCAAGAAAGGACAGAAATAATTTTCATGTATGGCGCTGAAAATCGTGCTCGCAGTACAGCCCGAAGATTTAACGACATACACCCTGAAGGACAAACATGTAAGCAAGCAAGGATTCTAAATGAAGGTACGCAAATTGAAATATTAGGTCATTTCGCTATGAATCCATCTACGTCAATTCTAAAAGTATCACAATTGTCACACGTTTCAGTAGGTTCCATTCACCAAACTTTGAAACTACATAAGTTTTAAAAGTTATAAAATACAAATCCTTCAACAACTCAGCGAAGTCGATTATGACAGAAGAATTGAATTTTGTAAAACAATGACTCAGGTGATTCAAGCCGACCGGAATTTTGTTAAAAATGTATGCTTGAGTGATGAATCAACTTTCTTCTTGAATGGATTCGTGAATAAACATAATTGCCGATATTGGGATAATGAAAATCCACATTTATTTAGGGAAGATCATACCCAATATCCTCAAAAGATAAATGTGTGAGCAGGCATTCTTGGAAATGATCATTGGGCCAATTTTTATGGAAGAAAACTTGACAGGTAAACTATACGTAAATCTGTTCGAAAATGTCATAGATCCTCTTATTACCCAATCTTTGGAAAATCAAGTTGATCAAGAGAAGGATATGGAACTTGATGAACAAAAATTTGTATTTCCAGCAAGATGGAGCCCCGCCGCATTATGCGCTACCTGTTAGGACATGGTTGAATGAACGATATTCCGGAAAATGGATAGGTAGGAGAGGTCCTGTGGAATGGCGGGCGAGGTCCCCAGACCTCACACCTCTTGATTTTTTTCTGTGGGGATATTTGAAGTCCCTAGTTTACAAAACTGCGCCCGAGAGTATTCCCGAATTGAGAAACAAAATTACTGAAGGATGTAGGCAAATTAACCGGCAGACTTTTCAAAATGTTCGCGAAGAATTCGAGAATAGGCTCTATTATTGTTTAGCCAATAACGGAGCACCCTTTGAAAACTTAATAAAGTGAATTCTGAACATAAAGTCGTATTTTTACCACACATAGTAAAACATTAAAATGTTTGGATATTTTAAAAACTGTTAGATTTGGCTATAGGATGTGTAATAGAAAGTGTTTATTTGTAGCAGAATCCAGAAATACGAAAAAAATTATGGGTTTCCATTGAAAAAATACAAAATGACATACGTCCAGCTTCTTTGACGCACCCTGTATAAATAAAAATATGATGAAAAATTTACCCCCTTCAAACAAAAGTTGACATGTTTTGACATTTCGTATCAAAATAGTTATTCCTACCTAAAACCGGGGTGGCTACTTATGAAATGAAAACCATGTATATTATGGCACACATAGGGCTGGTTCTTCATGTTTTCTAAAAAGAATTTGTCGACTGTATTTTATTCAGACTTTTAAAGTCTACGATTTTATTGTTTTCATTTAGTCTGGTTGAGCGCTAATTTTGTGACAGTCATTACGACGAATTTGGCGAATTCCTTAACGAAAAGTTACCGTATTACATTATGAAAATCTCGTCGTTAAACGATGATGTATGTAAAAGTAATGCTGGTCATTCAGGGCGTATTTTGGTCGGGTATGATTTCCGGTGTTCACCATCATCATCATCGTCTTAGAGCCCGACCAAAGTAAAAGGTGTTTCTTTCTGCTATCTTAAATTACTTCACTAGTACTTACCGGGTCATAGCACCAAGCACAAGATGGTGTTTGAATACATTCTGGACAAGTGGACTTGGAAGTACATGGACTTTGGGCAGTAAACCTCTGAGGAACTTGTGCCAAAGTACTTATGGCCAAAAAACTTAAAATAAGGCAGCTTGCAATGTACATCATGATTGTACTGAAAATATAGAAAAACTGTATTACAAATAATGCAGCAATACAAGATTTAAATTATCACGGCTTTGATTTTTTTAATTGAGGAAATAGTTACAACAATTTTACTGTTTAATGAAAAGTCATGTCCAAAAAATATACCTACTTTTTTATTCATAAAATTTGTTGGAGAAGAGTGTGGTAATTTAAATAAAATCCGGGCATAAAATTAAATTTGACCACAAAGTAGAAATATTATGCTAAATTAAATAAAACCTCGACAATATTCAATATGCAGTTGTAACCGGCAACTAACAAAGAAATCCACCTAGGAATAATTCTATTTTTAAACTATATTGCACCCAAACGCCTGCAAAAATATTGTAACAGCTTCAGACTAGGGTTCGACCGATACCGATAAACATATCGGTTATAGGCAATATCGGCAAAAAGTTGCCGATATATGTTTTTTGAAGTCAAGAAAACAAATATTGTACTTTTTAACTTCTTAATTACATATATAAAGTATAGTACACATGTCTGCAAAATAGCAAAACTATAAATTCAAATTCATTTATTTATGCTAAAAGTGGATACAAATTACAGTGTAAATGAAATACATTTGAAACCTGTACGTAAACCCTGCTGAGAACATATGTTCTGTTTGCAGGCTTAGCGCGTGAAAAACAATTCACCATAATCTTAACACCTCTATAATAGGTAACTAATTAAATTTAACAACAGCGTTAAATAAAGTATTTAACAATAATAAAACGAAATAATAATAAAAACTACTGGGATTACAAAAACAAACAAAAAAGAAAAACAAAGTAAGTAAGTTTGAGTAGTGGAGATATTTTATTAGCATAATTTAGTGTTCACTAATAAATTTATATTTCTAAATTTTTTTAATAAATACACATATTTAAAACAACATAAAACTACTAGTACATCCACATCAATCCACAACGATGTATAAAAAACAAATACCTCTTAAAAAGGTACTCATACAATAAACAAATGCCAGTTATTGCTAATGCTTAAGGAAAAAAAATTGTGGTAGTAATAAACTAGTAATTATAATTTAGTTTCATTGTTGTGGTGAAGAAATACGAGTATTTCAGTTCCTTGTGTTTCAACTCGATTTCTACTTGGTTGACAGATGCTTCCAGCCTCAGAAAATATCTGCTCACTATAGACGTTTGCTGATGGCGCTGACAAGTAATTTACAGCCTACCCAAAAGTATGACAAAGGAAATTGGGACTTATCGCTTCCGGGAATAAAGGGAAATTAATTGTACCCATTTATTTCTCTTTCAAAGAGTGTCGTAAGGGATTCCAGATGCTGCATTTGAGTATCATTGCCCGAACTTGATCCTGAGTCAGTGTACGTTGTAGTTAAGAATTTCAAAACACTTTGTGTAAAGCAAGTTTTCTTTTTTTCTTGGCTGATTTGATAATGGATATCAATGGAAGGACTTCGCCACTAATAGAGTTTTCACTTTAATGAAAACTACTTATCGACAAGTAGTTTTCATTAATCTCATATTAACTATCTTCATTTTTTCCTTTAGTTGTTCAACCACATTTCACATCGATTTGCTTTAAAAAAAATTGGATTTAAAACGAGGATCGAGAAGTGTGGCTGTTGTAAAACACTCCTTAAAAAATATACCTTTCTTTGAATCGAGTTTCTAAATCTTCTTTTAATGTTCCAACTCCTGATAATTACAGATCCTCTTTAGTGAGGTATGTTTTTAATGTAATGGTATAACCTCTAAAATAATTGCATTTTCATAACTTTATTTTTTTGTAAGTTCTTCAAAAGGCTTTAAGAGTTCTATTATATTTTGTACCAGCTCCCACTGAGCGAAAGTTAAATCTGTTATGTTCGGATTCTCAGCAGTGCATAAATTTAGGGTCCCTTTCTGTTCCAATAATCTTTCTAACATATAAACTGTGGAGTTCCAACGGGTAGGAACATCCTGGATTAATTGTTTGAGAGGAATATTAAGTTTTTGCTGTATAACTTTTAACTTGTCACACGCTAATGACGAGTGATTAAAATGACTGACAATACTTTTTGCCTTAGCAATGACATCAGTTACAACTCTCTGACATGTTATTGAATCTTGAATTACCAACTGAATCGTGTGTATGACACAAGTTGAAATACATGATGGTTTTATTAATAATAGAATACGGTTTAAAGAAGTGCGTTAAATATGACATATATCGGCATCGGCAAAAAAATAGTGTATAGGTCAAACCCTACTTCAAACTACCGTTAAAATCGGTAGATTTCACAAACCAATATTAAGTTCGGTTCTAGAAGTTATTATTTCTCGAGTTAAGATAAAAAAAAGGTACAAGAAACTAAAACAAATCTATTTATACCTTCTTCCTTTGTCGGATTTTATAATATGCTAATAAGGGCCTTGGTGAAGCGCCGACACATCGCAGTACAGCTTCTACAATTCACTCTACTCTCTAATTGGCCGTGTATAAACGCGACGGTAGTTTCGACAACGAACTCCGTGGGCCGGTACCTTACATGTTTAATGACTTTTAATTGGTCCCCCACGGTAGCGCCAAGAAAAGTAGGTTGGCCACTTCGCTGAATCTCGGCAATGACTCGCCAACAACATCTTGACGAGAGAGGTTCGCTCCGCGACCGGGTTTCACGGGACCGGTTCTATTTGAATGTATTGCTCCTCCGCATTCTAATAAGTTTTTTTCTTTACCATCAAGTGTAACAAATTTTTTCGCAAATTTTCTATGCAGGTATAAACCAACCAGCCTTATATTATGGCGAATAGTGTACAAATGACAGCAAGCTAGTAAACCTTGTTGGTTCAAAATGTTTACCATAAACTCTGTCAAGTATGATGAAGATTTTAAGATCAGGATAATCATTCATGGGCTTAACTTCTCTACGAACGTTTTAATTATAGCGAATCTGGTTCCCAGTGTATAAAAACTAGAGATGCGACGAATAGTGGTTTTGCCGATTACCGAATATTCGGCCAAATTTAAACCCAATAATATGGTCTTGACTGATCTGAACGCGTAGTCAATATGATTTATTTTAACTCTGCGGGTGTCGTCGCGCCCTTGAAATACCACTGATGTGTGAATTTCATTTATGTTGAAAAGGAGGGGACAAAGGAAAAGGAGCTACAACCACTTCGCCTTCGCTTATAAATCATAGTTAAAAGCCCCTACACAAACGGCAATTTAGCACCTATCTGCAGGGAACAATTTGTTGTGACCCTACAGATCGCACAGTGTACAGGCTAATTGGGACAATCAAAAGGGACAATTTGAAAATTGGAGATTGGATCAGGCGCTCAAACAATTTTGTTACCGATTACTGCAAGTTGGATAGTATGGAGAGCGATCGGGACAATTTTATGCAACTTCACGCCAGTTTGTCTGTCGTCACTGTGCGTTAAAGGGTTTCAACAAGTTTTTTTTCAAAGTGAATACACCCTAAAAAAAGAGGGTTGGATTGACATTATCGACAAGGATCTACCTTTCCTTTGGGATAAGAAAAATGCAAACTACATGAATCGAGACAATAAGCAAAAAAGATTTCAAATAATTCTTGATATATACAAGCGTTTTGACAAAGAGGCTACTCTTGATTTAATAAAAAGGAAAATAGAAAATATGAGAAAAACTTTTAACAGAGAATTAAAGAAGTGTTCAACTGAGGTTGCCCGCTTGATACCACCCAGAGCGGTGCATGGTAGAAATACACGACGAGCCACTGCAGCCCACCAGTACGTGGTTCAGCTTAGTGTCCCTCGAACGACACTGTTTCAAAATTCTTTCATCTGGAGAACGTCATCACTCTGGAACGACCTCCCTGAGATCGTGTTCCCCAACGACTATAATCTTCAAAGATTCAAGACCAACGTGAATCGTTTCCTGCGCACACGCACCGCTCCCAGAGCGCCATAAAGGATTTATCCTGCAGTGCTGTGCCTTATCATAAAAAAAAATTCGTAGGCTGGGAGGCTGTACACGAAAGAATAATAACACTTAATCTAAACATCACTGGACGGCGCATTGCAATTATAGGTATATATATGCTCCCACCAATGACGAACGTGATGACCAGAAAGACCAATATGAACACGACCTAAACAGCGTACTACGACAAATAGGAAATACACGTGAGGTCATACTGATAGGTGACATGAATGCTCGAACGGGAAACAGACCGAAACACCATATAGTCGGAAGATATGGAGAAGATGTAGTAAATGACAATGGGGAACGCCTAATAATGTTATGCGAACAACATGAACTACGAATAATAAATGGCTACTTTAAACACAAAGATATACACACATATACATGGCACCAAGAAACCAGAAACCTAAACTCTGTCATCGACTAATCGTCAAACAAAACACCAAAATGAAGATTTTAGATGTTAAATCACACAGAGGACCAGATTGCGGAACAGACCATTATCTCGTAAGGGCCAAAATCCAACTCCCATTAATAACAAACCAACAAAACATCAGCTCAGACACTAACGTGGACATGGATGAGATCACAGATAGAAAATATAATACAGAAAGCCTAAGGGAAGAAAGCACCAGGACACTCTATAAAAGCAGATTGAGCTACCAACTGAAACAGGAATTCGAGACAAAAACCATAGAAGAACTAACCTGAACCTAACCAGAATCCTTGATCATATAAAGGAGGCAATACATCAGGCCGCTGTTGAAGCTTTAGGAGACGTACCGTCTATGAGAAAACGAAACAATTTCTGGTGGACCGACGAACTGGAATCAATGAAGAGAGAAAAACAAATTCTATACCAATAATGGCTAAGCAGTAAAAGTCCAGAACACCATCAGCGCTATAAACAGGCTAGAGCATTGATGAAAAGAAAAATCCTTAAAGAAAAGAACAGTTATATGTAGTTAGTACTTAGGAGTTAAATTTATCTGTTCTTGACGCCATTTCCTTTTCTGTGCTGTATGTCATTTTGTGCTTGTTACAGATGATGTATATGACAAGATCAGAAACAAAGATTATTATTATTATAGTGCCGAACAGCCTCCTAAACACGCAAGATCTGGCATTATACATCAGCTAAGTGGGATGACCTAAAGGACCATTTTCGAACCTTTCCTTGGCGGAACGTCTGTATTACCTCTGACGATCCCCATCAGTGGTAGAGAAGTATTGGAGGTTATCCTTACTAGCATGGAAGCCTCCATCCCTTTCTCAAAAAAGTGCCCTTCTAACGGCAAGTCTTGGTTTACCAAAACCAAACCGACAATGGCGTCAAAACCCTACCGCCTAATCGTCCTAAATCGTAACATTTTTGTTAACGCTCGAAACCAATGCAAGCAAACGATAAACCAATGCAAAGAAGCACACAACCAGAGGATCAAAAAGAAACTTCTTGAATGTCAAAACAGATCAAGATCATTTTGGTCGGTAGCTAAGGAAGTCAGTCAGAACTTTACCAAGTCAACCATTCCACCTCTAACACGCTCTGATGGCACTGCGACCAAAGCACAGGAAAAAAAAACTTACTGGCGGAACTATTCTGTTCACATTCAACGGTTAATTTTCAGGGAAAAACTCCACCGAACATTTCCCCTGCAGAATCGAGAATGACCGGGATTGTTTTCCGGCAGCGCCAAGTAAAACGAATCTTAAGGACTCTTGACACCAAGAAAGCTTGTGGTCCTGACGAAATTCCAGTCATCGTAATTAAGACATGCGCTGATGAATTAACACCGGTATTTTGTAGGATTTTTACAAAAAAGGAATATTTCCTTCTTGCTGGAAAACTGCGCGAGTCCAGCCCGTACCCAAAAAAGGCAAAAAAGTTATATTATATCATTTAAAAACTTTAATATACCTAGTCAGTACATCCGAAAAAATTATATTAGAGCTGGTGTAATGCTGTCTTAAATTTGCAATATTCTTGTTTGTTTCTAAACTAAAAAGAATAAACTAGAAAACGATGACAGATATGATAAAAATGTCGAGGATTCAAAATATGATGCCAGTATTTAGACAGCCCAAAAAAAGTTCAGGAACGTGAAAGCGTTGGTAGCGCAAAAAATGTATAGTGCCTCTGACAATTCAGACATTTTATTGTAGAAATTCCAAAAACTAGTAAATGTACCAAATTTGAAATAATTATCTCAGAAAAACTAAAAAAAAATTTAAGTTTTGATACCCTGTATATCAAAAATGAAGCCTTTTCGACTGCATATTTATGAGTATTTTTTTTTTTAACTTTGACGAGCACTATCACTTAAATATCTACTAAACATTCATTAACACCCTGTATATTAGTATATCGAAGCTCAAAACTAGGTATGTTTTAGCCATCACATACACTATTGGCAGAAAATTACCATCTCTATGGCTAAAATACTTAATCGATTTAAAAAGAATAAAATTATAAATATTTCAAAAACCATTATGTACCTATAGAGATAATGAGATGCCACTTGCATAAAATGCTTCTAGAATTGACAATAAAATCCAAAAATGTGAAGACGTTTCATTCAAAAAAATTAATCTGATACGTTTAGATTTTTTAAGACAACCGAGTATATTCAATCTGCAAAAATGATATTTAAAAAAATCTAGTGTTCAAGCGATATTTGAAATATTTTGACGATACCATCGTGTAAAAACAATATTTAAACAAACTGGCGTATATAGTGACTTGTCTAGACATTTAGGTAAATATTAGTATTGTCCCTTTGGATTTTGATCAGCGGAATTACTGTGGATAAAACTGCAATACCAATATACAGGGTACTCGGAAATAGTGGTACTTAGCTTGGTTGACTCAAAATAAGACAAGAAATTTGATACAAACATGGGTCTGCAAATGTACCCTTAGACAGGGTGCCCACTCATTTTAGTTTCAGAAATTCCTTGACTTTTCCAGGTTTTCCCTGACCATTATGAGAGTTTTCCCTGACTATTAAATCGAATTTTTTATAAAACCAAGGTGTAAAAATCCAGACCTAGCAATAATTATGATTTATTTCCTACATATCTGTCTATTTCCCCATGTCGTAAAATCAATCTCGTCTCAACCACTACTGATAATACTGATAAAAGTACTTACATAGGACCTTAGCAGTAAAATGTCTTCGGTCTGTCAAAAATTTTTGAAATAACAATAATTAACGATTTAAAATAACAACTTTTTTTAATATTTTAATTAACCAACAGTACTGATTGCATAAAGAATATATAAAACTTCACTTCCATTACACTAAGCGTTAATTAGTATTTAGTTAATGATAAAATTAAACTTCAAATGTTCTTCGTAAGAGTTTTTAATTTTGAATCGATTAGTTCTGCTTCAAATTTTGCATTTTCCATAATACGACGTTTTTTCTTTTCTAATAGTGAAATTTCGACATTTGTTTTTCGTTTTACAGTTTGCTGTTGGCCAATTTTACCATCTTCCTTCTTTTTCTCTTCCAATCTTTTTTATATCTATTGGATGAATCTCTACAAAATCTTCTTAAAGAGTCGGTGATGGGAATATTTTTAACTCCACCAGCGTTTTTGATACTATCATACACAATTCTTTGGGCTGTTAGAGTTTCCTCCTGGAGATTTTCTTCAAGCAAATTTTTGTTTATTGAAAAGCCAGATTCTACTGTTGCATTACCATGGGACATCATTAGTATTATTTTAATAATATGTTAATATGCCACAAATTCAGAAAATCTGGATTGTTTCCTATCAATTTAAAATAAAACGTATCCAGCCTGTGACTCTCAGACACAAATAGTTTAAACTCTTCAAAATAATCAGTAATACATTTGTTGTACTCAGATTTCGTCTTTTCAGCGTTGTTGGAGTCAATTATGTCGTGGTCGTGCAAGATCTGTAGTACCTAAATTTTCCATTTTTTTTGTACAATCATTTTTCTTAGTAGCAGTAATATATTTTGGATTGAAAGAAACACAATCAAAAATTATCTGGTACTTTAGGCAACATCTTTGTATTATTTTTTTTGTACGGCTCCTGAGAAAATCTTGACAATCTTTTAAAAATAAAAGCTTATCTTTTTCAGTGATATTATTATCACAAAGATATTCTATTGCCTTAAAACCAATATCAATATCCTTTAAGAGTTTAAAATTTTTTTCTCTATCATCATAGTCCAACCTTAGCAGTTTTTTTAAACTCACATCAGCTGCTTTGTTTAAAACAAATCTCCTAACTATATTCTAGAGCATTTGCTCTACATCATCTACCAAAAACGGTAGCATTGGCTTTTTTAAAAATATTTCCAAGACAAACTGTTGAGAAAAAAGCTAATTTCGTCTTCAACATTTTGTCTGTTACTGCTGATTTTACTTGTCGTGAACTAAAATTAATGGGTAGTTCAGTCTGTTAATCCTCAACATACTTTTTTATTTGGTCAATAATCTCTAAAGATCTCTCTGCAGCATTCGAACTTTCCACCCACCGTGTTGAACAAAACTTTATGGGAAATTTTTCACATTGTGTTATATTAGTAAATTCACATCTTCTTTTTGGAGAATCCTATAATAATATATAAATACTTCTTAATATTGTATTTATGTTCCAGCCAGCTGCAGCATGCCCTGTTTGAAGGGCTCAAAATTATTTTTATAACGCATTTCATACTTCAATACCGAAATTCCCTGACTTTAGTAATTTTATTAAAAAATTCCCTGACTTTTAAGGTAAAAATAGAATTCCCTGACATTTCCAGGTTTTCCAGGTCAGTGGGCACCCTGAGGGAGCTAGGCGCGATTGAAAATGACTTTTATTTAATAACTTTTAACTGCTTTAAAAAAGAGGGATGAGTTTTGGGTGATAAGTAACCAACAAGCATCCTCTATATTCTACAAAGGTTCGTTTTCTGGACAAAATAATAACATAATAAATTTGCAATTTAAATTATTTAAGATACCAGCCACCTCCTCCGTCGTGACATTTGCCACATGCTGGATCGGGTGGTCAATTCCGTGGTATAAAAGCACCGTCCTGGGACCCTTGGGTCTCTCTCTGGATCGGCAGATGGGTTTTCGCTAAATTGTTCGCAGAGCATTTCCGCGAACCATTCAACTTTTTCTTTGCAATCCGAGATTATTTCATTTTCCAGGGTTCTGACGAATGACATCGGTTTTCTGGTGCCCTTCGTCAGGACTCTCGAGATTTTATAAATACTGCCATCTTCCATGTTTAAATCCCTTATTCTGCCTTCGCAGAGAGCGGATTCGCGCTCATTAAGTTGCTGTTTAATAATGTTATTACGTCTGTTCGCTTCAGCTTTAATTTGCGGATTTCCAGTCCGGTATGCTCTATTCTTAACCCTGTTCTTTTCTCTAATTGCATTTTTCAAATCCACAGAAATGGCCCCGAACTTTGAAAATTCGGACACTCTCGTAACCGACGCGCTTGCCAGAGCTAAGTTGATATTTTCAGAAGAACTTATTTGCAAATAGTCAGTTTGGTTTTGGGGAGGGTAGAAGTACTGTCCTTGACATTCTTAATCTGCAATCAAGTATCATGGATTCCTTTGAAGGCTTTTGGAGTATGGTTTGGTGCAGTTCTGTGATCTGAGTAAAGCTTTTGACTGTGTCTCCCATGATATCTTGCTTCATAAATTGAAATCTTATAAGTTCAGTAACAACAGGTCATCAAGGTCATACCTTGATGGCCGACGCCAGATTGTAAGTGTGGGCGGGGTGTCATCTACAGAAAGAGTGGTCAGTATATATAGGAGTGCCACAAGGATCGGTTTTGGGGCCGACTCTTTTTTTGCTAGTTACACCCTTTTGCAGACGACACAACGCTTACCCTTCGAAATGAACGACTTGAAATGGCTGAGGCACGGGAGGCCCAGTCGAGAGCAAAAGACTGGTTTAGGTCCAATCAACTATTCAAATTCAATTCATTCAAATGGTTTATTGTGTCAAATACAAAAAATTGTTTACACTCGTCAAATATTGTTATTTACACTCAATAAAATAGTTTACACTTAATATTAATACAATACAAGACATAGATAAAACCTGATGTGCTAAAGTGCAAGATGGATGCCATTCAAGTTAGGTATACAAAATTAAAAAACAATTAAAATTAAAACTGACAATTAAGGAACTCCTCTACATTGTCTGAAACGTCCGTTCGTTCCGAGGTTCGTTCGTAGTACTTTGTTATCAATTTTGTATAATGCTCCTCTGCGGGTAGTATTCGTAGTGATATACGTTTATTACGTATCTTGGTGCGCCTGTTATTAGTCTTATCTAAAAATTGCGTCCTTTTTAGTCTTGTCTTGTTTACCGTACACCAAGTCTAGTCTTTACGCGCGCCGTATGTTATAACTGGTCCAATTATTGCCTTATCAACCGATATTTTTGTTTTCTAGCTTTTTTTGCTATTTGTACACAGTAAAGGAAAAACTGCGCTCAGTTGCTTTTGTGCTTTGGCGACGCGATCGTTAACATTATCGTTCCATACCAATTTTCTGTCAAAGACAATGCCAATGTATTTAATTTTGTGGCTCCAGTTAACTGCAAAAGGACTTTTTTAATAAACATTTTTTTACATGAAATTTAAATGCCTTTACAGGCTTTTCTTTAAGTAAATGAGGCAGTTTGTTAAATAGTTTAACTGCAATAAATTCTGGTCTGCTTTGGCTCTTTCCCAAGCGGCAATACCTACATTGGAATATAGTTGGTAGTGTTTCTGGTGTCATGATATATAATGAAGGAAGGAGTGAGCATGCCCAACTTAATAAAAGCGCTTCGGCAGTCTTCCCTATAACCTAGCCCAGACATAATTCTGATGACTTTTCTTTGTAAGCCAAGAACCCGCTGCGAATGAGAGGATCCTCCCCAAGTCCCCATACGAGCACACCATACGACATGACACTGTGAAAAACACCTGTTCTCATGGTGGCATCAGATACACAGCCATACAGATTACGCAACAAAAACACACTACTGCCAAGCCTCCTGCACCACTTTAATGTCTTATCCAAGAGGACACCAAGAAATTTTACTGGACATGTTTCATCAGTAAGCATAGTATTTCTTAGGGTGAAAGTCATCTTTTGCGTTTTCTCTTGGTTCAACAGAAGCCTGTTTAACAGGAACCAGTTCTCAACTTGCTGTTTAGCCTCACTTAGGCTTACATGGGCTCCTTCTTCAGTTTCTCCAGCTGTAAAGACCGTAGTATCATCGGCAAAGAGCACAAACTTACCAGGGGAAGATTATTAATAAAGATTAGGAAGAGAACTGGTCCCACATTTATACTAGCTGGGGCAGAAAACTGGCCATGGGCTTTCACTACCTGCCAACGATCCCGCAAGTAACTAGAAATGAGTTCAATACTCATCTCATCAAATTTATAATAATTAAGCTTTTGAAGTAATAACTCACGAGACATACAATCGAACGCCTTGCTGAGACCGCAGAACAGGGCAGACAGATAGAGCCGGTCCTTATAGCCATCCATGAAGTTATGCAAAAGCTTAAGTGCCCCTGCCCTGTCTAAATCCAAACTGGCACTCCGAAAATAAGTTATTCGATTGAAAAAAGTTTATAATTTGAGTTGCCATTACTTTTCAAAGATTTTAGAGACAATGGGATAGGGCTATAGTTATTTACGCAGTCTTTATCTCCCTTTTTGTAAACGGATACGGTGTACCACAAGGGAGCGTGTTAGGTCCCCTTTTATTTATAATATATATAAATGATATCAACTATTTTATTAGGCCTGATTTTCTTAATTTGTTTGCTGATGACTCCTTACTTTCATGTAGTCACAAAAATATACAGATTGCCGTTCAAAATATAAATAGTGAACTTATTAAAATAGAAAGGTACTTGAATACTAATAAATTGAAATTGAATGTAAGTAAAACCAAGACAATGATTATTACAACAAAATTTAAATATTCTATGCTGGACAATGTAAATATAGAAATCTACGGAACTACACTGGAATTGGTAAAAGAAATAAAATACTTGGGATTTGTCATTGATAATTTGTTATGTTTTAAAAGTCATTTTATGTACATTCAGAAAAAAATAACAAAGAAACTTTTCTTTTTCTCAAGAGTGGCAAAAAATCTCAGCATTAACTCCAGAGTTACAGTATACAACACAATAATTCAACCACATTTTAACTATTGCCCTAGCCTTCTGTTTCTACTGGACAACAACAGTAAATCTTCTTTACAAAAATTGCAAAATAGGGGAATGAGAATTGTCCTTTCATGTAATAGGTATACACCTATTAACAGCATGCTTTTGTGTCTGGAATGGATGTCAGTAGAACGGAGAATTACATTTTTGGCCATGGTTTTTATATATAAGTTATTAAATGGTCTTCTCCCATCTTACCTTGGTGGATTTATTGCCCATAACAGTGATGTACATAATTACCCTACTAGAAATAGAAATGATTTTTATATCAAGAGGACTAATTCCAGGAGAGCTATGAATTCTTTATTTTTCAAAGGTCTTAAAGAGTACAATGATCTACCGAGATATGTCAAGGAGTGTACATCGATTAATAGTTTTAAAAGAGAGCTTAGGACATTTTTTAGAAGTTAAGATACCGGCGCGGCGTGACGAGCTATCGTTGTTGCCTTTTTTGGTTTTTTCTTTTCTTTCCTTTTTTAATTTTTATATTTGTAGAGTTAAGGTTAGTTTAGTTTAAATTATAGTATTTGTATTATTCTATGTTAGCTAATTTGTATTAGGCTTGCCTATTGAAATAATAAACGAACGAACTTTTTGAAAATTGGAGAAACTACAGCTTTTTTAAGACAAGATGAAAACATTTGTTCAGACATACACAGATTAAATAACTTTGTTATTGGTATGATGATTTGATTCTTAATTGACAAAATGGTATGTACACTTAATCCATAAATATCACAGCTTTTTTTAGTTTTCAAACTATTTAGAATCTCTCGAACAAATTTGCTAAATTTCTTCTATACAAATACATTTAAAAAAAATTTACCGTATAGTACTAGGATACAGCTAGTTGGATTGGACAGTCTCGAAAATCGACGAAAGAATGCCATGGTGCTCTTTTTGCATAAAATTGTTAATGGTAAAATAGACTGCGCCGAATTACTTTGCAATGTTGATTTTCGCGTCCCGCAGAGATATACTCGTAGTAGGCAGCTCTTTCAGGAACCACCTCATCGGACTAATTATGGATTTCACAGCTGTGTGGATAGATTAGTAAGGACTTATAACTCCAATTTCCTGGACTACGACCTGTTTCACCAGTCATTCGAAACTTTTAGGAGGAACATTTTAAAATTTTAATCTGTTGTTTTTTTTTGTCTTATCTATTTTGTGTTTTTTCTTTTTTATACTTACAAAATTGCTAATTTAGGAAATTTTATACCATTTGGAGATATTTTCTCTTCAGAGTATTGTGTAGAATAAAAATAAATAAATAAGTAAACATCATTATAAGTATTATAACTAACTTCCTTAAAGCGAAATTCATCACAGGTTATACTTATTTGTCCCAGACAGGTGAAAAAGAGGATCAAAGTTATTCATTAAGAGTTCTTTAAGGAGCTTCTCTGCAATGCCTGTGAAAAAAGAGTTGAACTGCTCGAGACTTAAAGAGCATTTCAGTTCCCTATCCTCATTTCTGCGTTTAGCATTGATAATATTCCACATTGATTCAGTGGGATTCCTTGATGAGCTAATCACTTTATCATTTAGTTTCAAACTAGTGCTAAACACAGATATAAGACGCAAAGAATAAATTTACTCTCAAGAGACCTTGATGGTTATTGCAAAGCCTTCAGGACTGTGTTTCCCAGAGCATACTGTTGTCAGGGTATTGGCCGGTCTAAAATACCGGGATGATTGCAGGACTGCTTTCCTGAAGCTTGGCATCCTCACCTTTCCAGCGGCTTTTATTTTGGAGTCTATTGTCAATGTAAACGGAAAAAAAGAAAAATTTTCTACTCATGGAGACATACATAATCACTTAACGCGTGGGAGGGATGATATTTTAACTACCTACAGTGCTAGAACAGACCCGAGTTTGTCACGGTGAAACTTTTTAATCCAATCCCTTTGGGTTAAAAATACACCATTCAATGGGCACCCAACAGCCTCGATCTCACTTAATTATAGACACTTTCATGGGGTCACCTAAAAAACTTGGTATTCACCAGGTAGAAGCACAAACTTGCCCAAGAAATCAAAAAGTTTTACAAGGAGCAACCAGATTATATTTAAATGCTATATATAAAAACTACCCTTTATTTTATCCATGGAAATAGCAGCAGGTATCATTTAGCCATTGTAATTATTTTGTCTTGTGAATGTTATTCACCATATTTGAGTTAATAAATTGTTAAATCGTCCATGCCTATCCCTATCTCAGTATTAATACTAAATTATATTTCCTAGTCAGAACGGTATCTAACGAAGTAGGTATTAAACAATATATTTTTTTAATCAGAAAAACGCTGTTTCTTAATGTCCAATAATACAAAAATTGGTAGGTTCCGAAAATGATAGGTACCAACCTACAACTTGTGCCAAAATCGTAAACTTCTTTTGCAAGGTTTTATGTCTCCTCTGAAATGATTCTTAAAAAGTTAAGATGAAAATCAAATGATGGATTTATGCAGGCTTAAATTTGTTTAATCTTCTTGAATTGTTAGCTGATGTGCATAAATGCTATTATAGCATTTAGGAATGTTTACTTAATAGGTACCTATTTAATTTTAATTTAATTTAATTTAACTATTTCTTAATTAAGTCTGCACAAATCTACCCTCAAACTTGTAATTGCAACTTATTGGTATCTCCATAAATAAAGTCCCCTAGCATATTGATATGGGGTAGGAAATGAAACTTTAAGTGGGCAGTAGGCACATACAAATCATTTAATTTATTATTAATCTTAATTCTCGGGAGGAAGCTAATGTGTCATACAGCTATATCATCAGTGTTTATTGAAATTTTATAGAAACATACAAATTTTACTCAGAATAAATTAATGAGCCCATATAGTATTTTTAGAAGTGATTCATATTTACCTATTCTACAAAAGTATTTAAAACCAAAATATACAAAAGTACCTACTTAAATATTAATAGAATTAGGTAAATCAAAATATGCACAATATTTGAAAAATATGTTCAGATATATAGCTAGGTATATTTTATAAATGAAAATGAAAGTTACTTTACTGTTTATGACTGAAGGTTTTGTAACATAAACACAACCTACACTGTCCCATGCATTTTAATGATAAGCAATTGAGAGGTGCACCTTACAATGGGTTTTAATACTTATGTGACTTTAACTGCAATTTTTAAAGCAATATTTTATCGCTTGGACGTGAAAATTAGCTTAGCGTGAGGCTTTTGAAAAAAAGATCAGGATAAATATAAATGAAACGTAACTATTAATATACATAAATGTTCCTGGCCTAAATTTGAGGTCCATGGAATGAACAATGTTAATTTTTTTCAGTGAAGGGTACTTTGACGTCCGTAAAATATTAAAAACCCGCTGTATTGGATTAAATAATCGCCGACAAAGCCTAAAGAGAGCTAAACTAATAGGAGATTAGAGCCAGGATTTTAAAAAATGTTAGGATAAGATTAAAAATTTCATTCATCAAAACCTTAGATTAGATACTTACCTATCTATATTATAATATGATTAATAGAAGATAAGGAAATCCTATCACATTTCACTATTACTCACAATCAGTTACAAACAAACATTACGCTCACACCCTTCATAAAATTTATCGTTGTTCGTCGCGATACACCACAAAATAAGCGACTGATTCCATTTTTGGAAAACCATTGAAATATACAGATGATTGTTTAGTTGCTTTACAGGTCTCTTCTCAACAAACTTATATTCGAATATTGAATGTCAGACCACAGTGCAAGACTGAAATGAATTTTAACTTGATAATTAAAGATGGCGCGAATGTGCACGTCTGATAACCCAGGGACTCTATATTTATAGTAAGGACAGCTGGGTTTATTCGCTATACAGTGTGACCAAAAATTATCATGAAAGTGTGCTTTGCATCTAATGGCCGTTTGTACCATTTTCATTTTAAACAATGATTAGTTAATCAATGATTATGTTTTAATCAGTGTTTACCTATTTTTGGGTTGCAGCGTCAAAAATTAAACAATGTTTAGTTAATCGGAGAAAAAAACTGGCAACGTCTAATTCTTAGACGTTTGCTATCTTCAGGGCAGTAAAATTTGTTTACTTTACGGAGACATAACCCTAAATTTTGAAGTTTTTTTGGCTCTGGTGAATGCCGGATGCGGCACGTGTGAAAATCTGTAAAGGGTTTTTTCGACATCAAGTTGAATAAAGCAAAAATTTGTGATTTGAGAACATACGAAAACTCAGCCTGGTAAGTCTGGAATTAAACTAAACCCGCTTCTGCTTGCTTGCATGCATTTTGCTTTTATTAATTGCTTTGCCTATAGTGAAAAACTAATCTAAAAATCTAGCTCGAACCACATGGGTACCAACAGTGGGGGCCCCGAGGGGACCCCCAGAAAAACTACGCGATACTCGTATAGGGATACAGGTCCATTTTTAGTAATAGTGGAGGAATCAGACAAAAATATAGGCAATCTTCATCCAATGAGTATAGGGAGACTACTTAAGAGATATAATGTACAAGGAGTTGAAAAAACACTGAGAAAAGGAAGAAATAGGGTAGGCATACAATTCAATTCGTCGAAAAACGCAAATGAATTTTTAAGCCACCAAATGGTCACAGAAAAAAAACTCGAGGCCTATGTGCCAGCTAATTTGGTCACCTGTAAGGGGTTAGCCAGAGGAGTGAGCAACGGAATAACCATCGAAGAAATTATTAATGAAGCAAAGTCATCAACTCCAATAGTCGAGGCAAGAAGAATTAAAAAAAGGACACACATTAATGGAGAGGAAGTATTCGAAGACACAGAGACTGTCATCCTGACATTTGAAGGTAAGAGACTTCCCCGAACTGTGGAGATTGATTACTTCGATGTAAAAATTAGCGTATATATACCGCCAGTCATGTTATGCTATAACTGCCTGAGATACGGACATACAGCCAAACAATGCCGGAGCAAGCCAAGATGCCCTAGATGTTCCCAAGAACATAAGGAAGAAGAATGTGAATCCAGCACAATCATCTGCATTCACTGTAAGGAGGATCATAAGGCCACGGACAGGAGATGCCCAGAATTCAATAGGCAAAAGAATATTAAACGAGTTATGGTAGAGGACAATATTTCGTACTACGAAGCAAGACAAAAATGCCCAAAAAATTATGGTGATATACAAGAATCACCAAGGACACCAAGATACACAGGGGATCACAGAGATTTTCCAGCATTAAGAACCAAAGAACCAGAAATGATATCCGTCAGACAAAGGCACCTATACGTGGCACCAGAAACGCCAAGAACATCATATGCACATGCAGCAAATAGTCCAAAGAAAAGGAAACCTTCATCTCCAATCTCAGGATATGATAAGGAAGAACATAGGAAAATACTGTTTCCAAGCTCAGCTAGAACCCCAGTAAGTCCAATTCTAGGATCTCGCAGTCCCTCACCAGGGGCCTTTACTACAGTTATAAGCGAAGGAGAAATCCTTAGTCTCACAGAAGTAGTGAAAAGTGTCTTAGAACCATCTAGACTATCGCAAGAAATCAAGGAAGCCGTAATCCAAGAATTTGAAAGAAACGCTCAGGTAGTGATAGGGGGAGAGAAATCAAAAATTGATGATGAACCTCAAAGTCATACAATGGAATATTAGAAGCGCAATTAGCAACCATGCAGACCTAATCTATATTATTAGAACTGAAAAACCAGACATCATACTGTTAAACGAGACCTGGTTAAAGAACAACAACCATCTCAGTATAAAACACTACACAGTACTAAGGAAAGATCGAATAGACGGTAAGGGAGGAGTTGCGGTGCTTATAAACACCGCTACTCCATATAGCAATATAGATATTTCAATAAATATGGATTGGAGAGTACAACTTATGGGGATCAAGGTTAAAAATCTATCAATTTACACAGGGTATTGCCCGCCAGATATCAACATGTCCGCAGACGATGTAGAACACATTATAGCCAAACTGCAAGAACCATTTATCTTAATGGGAGATTTTAACGGTCAACATAATAGGTGGGGATCATCAAACAACAACCAAACAGGGAGAAATATTAACGCCAAAATATTTGAGCACAATTTGCTGGTAGTAAATACAAAAAAAGCCACTCGACTAACTCCACCTAATCAAAGTATAAGTTGCCCAGATATCACAATAATTACACCTGACTTAGGACCATACCACCACTGGAATGTCATAGAAATCCTCGGAATGAGTGATCACCTACCGACCTCCTTAACATTAAGCCATAACAACAGTGAAGTTATTCAAAACAACCCAATATGTAAGTGGAATGTAAAAAAAGCCAACTGGGATGGCTACTATCTAAGATTCAACAGGGAATTTAACGTCGACCCTAGTTACGAAAATCTCAAGCAAATGATTGAGGTAGCAGCGGAAGATACCATACCAACAACAATATATAAACCCAATCAGAAAAAGTTCACCCCAAAGCCAAAGTGGTGGGACAACCAATGCGAACAAGCAGTAAAAGACAGAGCCAAAGCCCTAAGGGAATACAAAGATAATATGACAATGGAAAATTTTTGTAACTACAAGAGAATAGCAGCCAAAACAAGGAAGATTATTAAGCATAGGAAAAAAGAAAACTTTATAAGTTTCACAGAAACTCTAAGCAGAGAGACACCCATAGGGAAAATTTGGAAGATAATAAGAAAATTTGCAAATAATGACAAGGAGCCAAGACATGCCTCAGATAACGAGGAATGGATGGACCATCTACTCAACAACCTAGCACCACCCTATACCCAACCCGACAACGTGCAGGAGGCAAGGATTTATAACAATCAATACTATGAGGAAATCACAATAGAAGAGCTAGAACACACACTAACATCCAAAAAAGACTCCACTCCAGGCATGGACAACATAACATACACAATGATGAAAAACACCCCGCTGCTCTTCAAAATGCACATTAAAAATTTGTTCAACAGAATACTAGCACAGGAAATCGACATACCAAAGGATTGGAAAAAACACCTTATTATCCCGATTATAAAACCCAACAAAAACCCTACAGAATTTACATCCTATAGACCCATTGCATTGACATCATGTATGGGGAAAACACTAGAGAACATATTGAAATCCAGGATTGAACACAAGCTGGAAAATCAAAACTATTTCACCCAAAATCAAAATGGGTTCAGAAAAGGGAGAGGTACTATCGAAAATCTGGTCTGCTTAACAAATACAATATACCAAGCATTTGCGGAAAATGAAATAGCTATTTGTGTGTTCATAGATCTAAAGGCGGCATATGATAATGTTAACCTAGAAAAGCTAGAGGATTACATGAACGAAGCTCATTTAGACAAATGGTCCATAAGAACCATCATTAATTTGCTGAAAAAGAGAGAAGTATATGTAAGGTCACCAAGCAGTGGAAGCATAAATGGCCCACAATTAGCCCACAAGGGTCTACCGCAGGGATCGCCAATAAGCCCAATCCTATTTAATATATACACCAAGAACCTCAGCAACTTAATGGAAGAAACTGTACATATACTACAATATGCAGATGATATAGTCATATACACGACAAGCAAGAAAATCCCTATGGCCTTGCAGAAAATCCAAAACACCATGAACAGGATATCAGATTGGCTAGGAGAAAATGGGCTGCATATCTCAACGGATAAAACAAAGGCGATGCTGCTGTCAAAAGGCAATAGACAGAACCCCCAGACAAGATTAGTAATGGAGAACAAATATATAGAGTGGGTTAGAGAATATAAATACCTTGGGATGATACTCGATAGAAAACTAAACTGGAACAAACACATAGAAGAAGTATGCAAGAAAGCTCAAAAAGGCATCAATATAATGATGGCAGTGTCTAGAACATGGTGGGGAGCAGAAAACATCATCCTACACAACATATATAAGGGCATAGTACGATCACATCTGGATTATGGCTGCCAAGCCATGTACAGGTCTTCTCAAAGCAACTGGGGAAAACTTGACAGAATTCAGTATAAGGCACTAAGAGCCATCACAGGATGCATGAAAAGCACGCCAATTAACTCGCTACTATCGGAAGCGGGGGAGATGCCCCTAAGAATCAGAAGGAATCTGCTGTGTACCAAGTTTGTAGCTAAAAGAATTGCTCTAACAGGAGATGAAATAGGTGAAAAATTAACCCAATTATACATTTCATATAATGAAGACACCAGCTATTGGACAAGGATGAACATACCAGCTATCATCGAAGGAATTGATGGGGTACTCACATACACGAGCTCGATTGAAAAGACAGGAAACCTCCCATGTTTTGAAATATCATATCATACACAGCTAAAAAACATCGAGATGGTTGATTCAGAGATAGAGAAAAACAGCCCGCAAGCGAGAGTAGATATGGAGCACCTCCTTAACACAAAATTTCAAGGCTATGAAAAAATATACACAGACGCTTCTCTAGACCCACGAAGTGGAGAGTGTGGAATTGGTGTTTTTAATCAAACCAAAAACAGCCACATTTATGGAAGATGTAAAAGACACACCTCAATCTGCTCAGCTGAAGTAACAGCAATAAAAGTGGCTTTAAGCTCCTTAGGCGAAGACACCATCAGAGCAGTTATAGTGACGGACTCAAAGAGTGCCATACAGAGTATACAGAAAAAGGGTATTAACAGACAAGCGGACTTAAACTCCCTAAAAACAAAACAGCTGTACCTAGAGTTAAGGGAAAGAGGTATGAGAATAAAATTCGTATGGGTACCCAGCCACTCGGGTATACCAGGGAATGAAAAAGCGGACCAGCTAGCAAGTAAAGGAAGAACAGACTCAGCCAATTATGTGACTAGGAAGTTACACTTCACGGAAGTTATAAAGATCCTAAAAGACGAATCCTGGAAGGAGTGGGAGACTTTGTATAGGAGTACAGGGAGACAAAAGGGAACATCATACTACAACATGGTAAAAACACCATACAAAATACCCTGGTTTAGGAAAGTTAAAAAGTCTTCAAGGAAAAACATTAGCCTACTATGTAGAATGAGAACGTCGCACTGCTTAACTCCGGTGCACTTAAACAAAATAGGGATCAAACCAGACAGCTTATGTGACTGTGGAGAAGTGGGAGATTTAAATCACATCATCTTTAACTGTAATTTAAGAAGAAGGGAAGGACAGAAGTTATATGAAGAGCTAGCCAAAACTCTAACGGCACCCATTCAAATAAAGGACGTATTAATAAGACCCACGGGGAAGGAAGCTAAATTGGTTTTAACATACCTAAATAAACACAACATCAAGCTATAATCACGTAAATGTTGAGAACATATATAAATGAACCAACAGTAGTGGTCTAACAGTAAATAATATGAAACACGCTTGCATATGAGCTTTGCATGGTAGTGGTTAGTGTAGGGAATGATATGTTTTAAGTTTGATAAGCAAAAAATACAAGGTTATATAATATTACAGGAAGAACAGCGACCATTCGGAGGATCAGCGAGATCAGAATTAAGACAAAAGCTAGATACAATAGGCTGCAAGCAGAAGGGATGGGTAATAGTATTCCAGACGCCGGCAAAGGCATCTGTGGTACAAAAGACAATAAACGCGAAAAATAAATTCCATAGCTGGCTGATTGTCGCTAAGACAGGTGGCCATTGCAACTAAGACTAAGACTAAGACTATAACCCTAAATTTCGACCACGGTTTTATACGTGATTTGCACTGACATTACAACATATAATGTCAGTGGCGATTTGTCTTTGTGATTTGTGCTGTTAGTACTGCTTATTTGTTAGAAATGGATTCTGAAAGAACAGAAAGACAGGGCAGTATAGGTTTTTCTGCAGGGGAGAAGTTGCTTATAGCAAATATTTGTTTGAAATATAAAGACATCATTGAAAACAAGAAAACCGACTTAATATCATGTGACCAAAAAAAGAAAGTCTGGGAAAAAATCGGCGCTGAAGTTAATACAGCCGCAGTAAATACAACGTACCGAAGTCAAGAAATTTTAAAAAGGATTTTTTGAGAATCGGAAAAGAGAAGTGAGGAAAATTGCTGCAGAGGAAAAAAAAAACTTTATGGTACAGGATGGGGACAACCATTTAAAATTAGAAAAGATCCTTGCCACGACATTATTTTATCCATAATGAATACTAAAACTGTATACGGATTGGCTAATGAAATTATTGATGGAGATACAGAACCGTGTCCAAGTTTAACTGTAAGTATCTTACAGCCATACTTCAGTTTTTGATAGATTGGTTATTATATTAAGATATCGTAAGATTTTTTAGTTATATACGGTATATCTACCTGTTTTAGGATTCAGATGTTCCAATTTCTAAGGAAAATGACCACCAAGTCGATGAAATTATTGTTTATGAAACCAATGAAAATGAGGAGGTAAAATAATTTTATGGGAATATTTTCCATAATTATTTCAATTAATTAAATACCTAATTATAGTTTAATGTTAAAATTTGAAAGGAAATAATTATTAATACCTAAATTACATATTATGTTACTGCTCTTGCAGGGTACAACATGGAAGAAATACACTCCAGCTAATTTAAAAGAACCAATTACTGCCAACTTGACAAATTTTGAAGATCGTCCTTCATGTTCAAAAAGGAAGTATACTGAAGGTAATCACTTTATTTTATTACACTTATTTATCATGTATCACACAAAAATAATGTTACTGTAAAATACTTAGTTATACACAGACACTGCAAGTTTATATGAAGGCAATTGAACCAGTATAAAAACTAAAATTCGGCCGCATCTCTTTATGAAATGTGAGCGGGGTGTGATGTCAGGGTAGAAATGGGTAAGGAGAAGCAATGCATTCTGATTATTAAGTCAATGCAAAGCTTGCTATTTTAATTGACTTCGTGTAGACTTGAATAGGTACTTTAATATTCTTAAATTGTATTATTTTTTTAGATCAAATAAACACTCCAACAAAAAATAAATTGCTTACTACATCACGGCGTCGGTCTACCTTACACGTCAAAGCCTTGTCAAGGTCCGAATTAAAATGATAAAAGGTTGAAAATAGCAGAATTTCAAAAAAAAATGGAAGAAGAATTATTGACAATTGAGGGCGAAAGGAAATTAAAATTTAATTGTTAGAACTGCAAATAGAAGTGGAAAAAAAAAACTAGCTAGTTTAGGTACCTATCCGATGTAATAAAGTGGGTTTGCAATTAAACACATAAGCTCAAGTAAATGCAACACCGTGTTTTTCATTAAACGAAAACGCCTAAAAAAAGTTAGTTCATCTAGTTCCCTAAAGTTGTTTTTTCTTTCATAAATCTTTCGAGGAAAGCCAAAATCTATTATATCTAATATATCCAAGTCGTCATTTATGAAGAAATCGTCATCGAAATAGTCAAAATCCATTTTTTTAACCTTTCAAGTTGACAACAAATTTTAAGGTTAATCATTGATTTTAACTTTTAAACGGCCCAGAATCTATGCTTAGTTTAATTAATGATTAAATGCCTTTAATCATTGTTTAACAGACGGCACAACAGATATTTCGAGATAATCATTGATTAGAGCTTTAATCAATGTTTAGGCGAACGGTACAAACGGGCCTAAGGCTTAAGCTTACTTATTACCTGTTGTGTGTCAGTAAATACCAGCATTATTAATCAATCAGTTATTCCGTCATCTTTAAAAGACTTAGTTCATATAGATGCGAATTACGAATTGCGAATGATGCTTTGATTCTTGATTGGTCATTTCTTCCGCCTTTTAAATAAAGTCATCAAACTCCTGTTTTTCATTTGAACCTCCCGCATCCTCCCGTGTTCATTATAAATTCAAAGAAATGTGAAAGCGTCCAGAAACCGATGCACGTCATCAATCAGCTGATAATTACAATTTTTTTTTATTTTATTTATTTATTTATTTGCTTATAGTACACACATTATACGGTTAGGTACATTAAATTTATATTCTAAACACTAGGTTATACAGGGTGTCCGGTAACTTACGGGCCATAGAGCAACTGGAGATAGTAGATATAAAAATATGTCTTTTGAGCCAAATTTGCCCAAGAAAAATGTTAGAGGTTTAAGAGATACAGGGTGTTGAAAGTGAAAATGATGATAATTTTGAAACGGTTTAAGATATCGAATTCAAAATCGGTATAACTAGGTTTTCGAGAGTGAGAAATTCGAATTTGGTCTTAATTTCAAGATACTCCCTAGAGGGCGCTTGATACGTGCTTCATGTTGAACTAATTCATCCATATTTTTTTTAACCGTGCAGTTACTAGTATTTATACTTTAAACTATAAAAGAACCTACCTTTTTACGTAAAAAAGGTACTCTTGGTCGATCTCGATATCTCAAGCCGTTACCCAGATTCTAGGACTTGATGATAAAAAAGCAGAAAAAAAAACAAAATGAAAATATTGGAAACTATTAAAAATTTGTTTTAATTCACTTTAGTAAATGTTGAAAGTGTCCACCGTTTACTTCAATACATTTTCTTAAGCTTTTTACCAAATGACGTCTCACATTCAGGAAGATATTTTGATTATCTCCTATAACAATGGCGGCTTCTTGAATTTTTTGTTCAAGTTCTTCCCGTGTATTGGATTCATCACCATATACCAAATCCTTCATGTGACCCCACAGATAAAAATCTAACGGGTTAATATCTGGGCTACGCGGTGGCCAAGGAAATTCGCTACCGCGACCAATCCACCGATGTGGAAAACGCTGATTTAAATGATTTCGAACAGGAACTGCAAAGTGTGCTGGGGCACCATCTTGCATGTACCACATATTGTGTCTTATGTTCAGAGGTATATCACCCAGAAGGTAAGGTAAATCGTTTTCTAAAAACTGCAAATATTGTTCTCCATTAAGTCTCTGCGGAAGCTGATATGGGCCGATCAAGAAATTGTCGATAATGCCGCACCAAATATTTATCGAAAACTCGTGCTGAAAATGTCTTTCTTTGGGTAGTCGTGGATTTTCCAAAGCATAGTGATGATTATTTTTCCAGTTAAAAATTCCGCGTCTTGTAAAAGTTGCCTCGTCAGTAAATATTATTTTTCTCAGGAACATGGGATCTTCGTTATTCTTATTTAGTAGATTTTGATAGAATTCTGATCTGACTGGCAAATCTCCTGGCAGTAAATTTTGAACGGGCGTGAAATGGTAGAAGCTTCCAAACGCCTTAGTGCTTAATTCAGGATTTTCCGCGATACGAACCAAGATCTCTTCTTCTTGTTCGACCGTTATAGTTTTCGGTCGTCCACCAGGATTTTTGACATAAAACGAACCTGTTTCACCTAACTGATTGAATATTCTTTGAAATATTTTTCGGTCTGGAATGATTCTGGTTGGGTAGAGTTCTACATACCTTCTAAGTGCAGCTCGACTATTATAATTCTCTTGTGCATAAACGCAGACCATATCACGTAAATCACGGTTAGAAAACTTATTAAGCCTGGGCATTTTTATTTGAAAAGATTACAGTACTTGGATATTGCAAAAACTTTTTATTTACGTACCTTTGACGGGAAAAAGTAGAAAATAATGACTGTTTTCACCGCAACAAATTTTGTCAAAATGCAAGGCACACTTTGTGAATTAAATATTTCTCAGCAATCAACAGAATGTGCAATGGAACATTCAGACGCTAGAATCTGGGTGACGGCTTGAGATATCGAGATCGACCAAGAGTACCTTTTTTACGTAAAAAGGTAGGTTCTTTTATAGTTTAAAGTATAAATACTAGTAACTGCACGGTTAAAAAAAATATGGATGAATTAGTTCAACATGAAGCACGTAGCAAGCGCCCTCTAGGGAGTATCTTGAAATTAACACCAAATTCGAATTTCTCACTCTCGAAAACCTAGTTATATCGATTTTGAATTCGATATCTTAAACCGTTTCAAAATTATCATCATTTTTCGAAAATTAATTTTCACTTTCAACACCCTGTATCTCTTAAACGTCTAACATTTTACTTGGGCAAATTTGGCTCAAAAGACATATTTTTATATCTACTATCTCCAGTTGCTCTATGGCCCATAAGTTACCGGACACCCTGTATACGTCAAATAGTTATGTTAATTATTTGTTCAATTTGAATGCATATATTATAAATAAGCACCTAAGCGATTAAACACTTGTGTTGTGCTATACCTTAGTAAGAAGGCAAATTTATCTAAACTAAATCTAAGAAAAAAACGTACTAAAAGAAAATTATAAAGATATTATTACACATATACATATTTATCTAATAAAAGAACGGTCAATTTTCTATTATATTTACAAATTCACGGTAATTTCCAAAGATATATTTTTTTGATAGTTTGGAGAATACTTTTAGGTTATTTAACTGTTTTTAATATGTAAAGGTAAGATATTGCAGGTTTTAGGTAAAGTATAATTTATAAATCTATGGCTAATATTTATGTTAAATCTGGGCGTAGATAGAAGCCTGGTTATACAAATACAAATCCGTAAGAAAACACGAGGAAATTAAATTTGGGCAAAAAGTATTAAAACTTTATGCGATATTGAATTTACTACAAACTTAAAATATCTTCTTTGATACGAACCCACTTATAGCAAATATTTTGTTTATTTAAGCTTGTAAAAATTATATTATATAAATTTTAAATTTTATGGCCGATAATTGGCAACACTGTAAACGGTGCGGTGGCCCCACCTCGTTCGTTGGTTTGGTTTGACGTTTCATGCAAAATTTTCGCGATTCTATGTTGCTGTAGGTCTATTTTTTAACAAAAACTTCAGATATTTTCATAAATAACATTAAAAACCTGTTCTATTAAAAGAAACAAAAGTGCACATACATATCTCTGTCGATTACGTTGTTTACTATTTGTGAAAAATGCCGAAGCATTTAAATAGTCGGTGCAAAGAGCTAATTCCTTCTCTATAGAGCTATTTTCAGGAATGACTTAACAACAATGGCCTATTGTTACCCTTGACAGCAGTATAGAGAAGTAAATTTAAAGAGTATGTTAAGGTCTAGATTTATTTCTACTTTACTAATTTTTAGCGTGTTAGCGTGTAGCCGCTGCCCTAAATTTGAATATCTCCACTGTAAGCGCAATTTCAACAACAGTTAAGAAAAGTAAATTATTAGATTCGCCTTAGAGCAAACGTTTTATTCAAAGAGAGTTGTAAATGTGTGAAGATTGGATATAAGTTCTATCCGTGACACTATTTTTTTTTAGAATGTACGAAACAAGTAAGTTGTATTATTTAAAAATTATAATATTTTACATCGGTTATTCATTCATAAGCTGTAACTTTTTTTAGAACATCATGTAACTTTGACAAAAAAACAAAAAGTTAGAAATTAAAAGACAGAGAACTGTTTGATGGTTGTCTAAACTCTTTAAGAAGCCTCTTCAAGAAAATAGGCTTCGGATCCGGCTGGTAAAAAGGTGAACTGAGGCGAGGGCTTATGGAACTTTTTCATTTAGCTTTCAAACGACCGGCATTTTTAAAAGAATATATTAAAGAAAAAGAAGCATTCTTGTACCAATTCGTTTTCTTGAATGAAACATGGATTTTTCAGAATGGTACCATATTGGTTGATCTTGGCAAGATGAAAATAAAAGAAATGTTAGATCTACTAAAGTTGATGGTAAACCTTGCAAGACCTTTTTGTCAATGATATATGATAACAAAAATGAAGATAAACCTCTCTAAATTTTTAAAAAACTTTTCAACGTTTTACATAATTTTTTATTAAATAAAACCTATAATTTTAAAAACAAATTAAAAGAAAACTTCTCTCCTCCAGATGTCAATCTTTCTTTATTTGAATTAAATTTATGTTTTACTCATCTAAACTTAATCATATACAAGCTCATGATTCTTAATTTAAAAAACCTTCCTTTTAAACTTTTCCTATATTTCAATGAACACAATCTATACTTTAACTGCTTAACAAAATTAAAGAAAACTTATCTCCTTCAGAGGTCATAATCTTTTATTATCCTACTTAAATATGTTTCACCTATCTAAATTACAAAACTCAATCTTAACTTTACTTCTCATTCCATATAATTAACCATCTAATACACCAAGTATCCAGCCTTTCTGTTGTACTCATTTATTTGTGACAACTTATTTCGATGTTAAAACTCGATGTTGGTATCCCCTGAAGATGAGTACATAAGTACTCGAAACATGTCGGGAGCTTAAAAAACTTTTTTATGTTAACAATTAAACTGTGGAGGAAGACTGCATTGTTTTATTTTATATAATAGAACATTGTTTTTATTATAGTATTATTAAGGATAAGTGTATAAATAAGGATAAGTGTATAAATTAAGGATAAGTGTATAAATCAGCTAGGCAGTCTCTGTTCAGCTGCACTCTTGCCTTTTCAATGTATACCCTATGTATAATTGAATAAAGTTTATTATTATTATTATTATTATTATAATAACTGTTTTCTTTTTGTGTATACTTTTATTTTTACAATTGTTATTTTGTTTAAGTGATACAGAATCTGACCTGTCTTTATATCTATACCATGTATAGCTACAAAAGACTAAAATAAATAAATAAAATAAATAAATAGGCACGCTTTGTTCCTCGTATAACTTGTAAATTTTACGCCGTATTAATATCTTGATTACTTCTATCTATCTTCGAGAAAATGCCAGTATCGGTACCTTTTTTTCCTTGCTAAAATGTGATTATTCACAATTTTCCATACAGTTGATATTGGAATTTTTGTTAATGTGGCCGTTTCTTCTAACGCTGCTTGCTTGCTGACCGCACGTTTAATGAAACATTGTTTATAACTTACTTAGTTTCTACAGAAAAGTGTTTTTTGCCTTTTGACGGGGTATCTCCTGAGATACATTGGGCTCGCACATATTTTCCATGACTCACACACGATTAAACAAACGCTGTATTACACAGGAAGTAAGAATAATTACTAAGCTTAAAACTAACTAGAGTGGCTATATATACAATATACAGTCTTTAGAACATAATTTGTTTTATGGGATTAACCCTCTCATTTTGAATCAGGTAAAAATCGCCAAACTATTACTTTCATAATGAAATTACGTCTTCCGGATTTGCAGTTTACTTTAAGACATTTTTAAGTACGGACCATAATTTACCTGCATTTATTCATTCATTCATTGTTTGTTTATGGCCACCCTTGGATAATCCCATTCAAAGGCAAAGTGTAACTTTCTTATATATATGGACAGGCTTTACCTATGTATACTTTAATGACTCTTCGGAGGATATGCATTCAATCTGAAAATTATTTCGCCAGCTTTTATAAGGCCGCTGTACAACTTGTACTACAAGCAATTGCGTGTTCCAAAGGCAAGTGGTCCTACCCCTGTGTTATATGTAGGTACCCATCCTACCAAATCTTTGCCTCACTTAAGAATTTTAATTTTTTTTTTATAAAATATTCTATGCTTCATTCTATGACTATACTATTAAATTTTTTATTAGCGATTACGTGGTGATGGAATTTTGAGTAAAATTTTTGTCAAAAGATTTTAGAATAAATTTAACTCTAGTGAGGATATTATACCTACCCAGACAACGGTGAAACTGTATGGAGAAACACATGCAGTAACATGAACTTGCTGTTTTCATTTTAAAGGAGCGTAGCTCTGGTCGTCAAACTACCTGTTTACAAGAAATGTTAAATCATCACTACCTAAGAATCCTAAGATAGGTAAAATTACACGAAAATTGAAATAAGGCTGGTTGTTTTTGTGAATTTGTGTTGTATTTTTTATTTTTCCCACTTGAAAATCAAGCACCATCATTAAAAGAAGGGCGACCGACCTTATTTTCTGGTTGCCCCACTGGTCAAGTGGATAATTGAACTGGGAAAAATTCATGAATCAATTACGAGAATTCAACTTTTTGATAGTTATTAAAAAAAAAAAAAAAACTTCTTTTAATAACAACAGTAGTAACCTGTATAGCATGGCAAGAGTATCACAGAAAAAAAGATATGACAAAGTAGAAAGAAATTGAGGAAAAAGAAAACAGGGCAAGACTGACAATCTAAAAAATCTGAACAATTAAGAAAAAAGGCTAAGAAAACCAAAGATACTGATTCTGAAACATCAACTGATGAATGGATTGAAAGCGGAGATAGCCTTGCTGACTGTGGGGGAAACATGCATATGCATATGTCAAGACTAATTAACATAATTTAATTTCCTAATATTACTTAATAATTAGACCAAAACCATAACCGCATTTCAGTGAAAAGTTAATAATGATCGGCAACGCCGCATTTTGGTCATGATCTGTTGTTCTAAAGAAATAAATAAAACACATCTTTTAAAATATTATACAAACTTAACTGCGAATTTTGCATCGCATTTAATAATCCTTTCGGTAAAATAATACAATACAAAACCCTTCATAACAAAACAGCTTGTTTACGTTTTTATAGAACCTTAAATTGCGTTTGGCTGGAAAGCAGTAGATATATGATTTCGGTTCGATTGACGGGCGGTGAACATCAGTTTTCGGTAAGGTTTTTCCAATTATGATAAAAGGCGGCCGGCGGGCGTTGGAGATGTTGCATACGTGCTAGACAGGTCAGTTGTTCTGGGTTGCGGTATGAAGAGTGATTAAGGGGATGCGGTGTTGTAAATGGTTTTCACGTGGAAAGGGTGATCAACAAAGCGAATGTTTTCATTTTGAGTGTCAGTAGGTTTTATACTTCACTCCGTGGCGGAACGTCTTCTCCTCACGAATTTTCGAGCCATGAGCGCCAAGTGCTTTCAAAGAGTGAGTCGAGTTACAGATTCTTTTCGTGGCGGAACGTCTTCTTCCCACGGAACAACCTTTTGCAAAAATTGTTGAAGTAAAAGTATCATAGTTTGTTGCGGGTTAGATGAACCCCCTTAAGTGTGATTAGTCAATGTGGCCATTGATTAGTTAATCGACATTTGAAGTAGTAGTATGATGTCACAAATTATGTAAACAATTGACATTATCTGTTCAAATGGCATAGTTTGGTAGAATAAAGAAATAAGTACTTTTGTGAAGGAAAGTGTTTTCTTGAGAGTGAAAGTAGAAAAAAGAATCAGTGAATCACCCTATGGAAAAATAGTACTTTTTGTTGCTGAGACTGGGACAATGACGTTGATATTATTGGATATATCTGCTGAAAATGATTTTTGCGATCTTGGAACACCTGACAATCTCGCCTTTGGAGGTTATATTAGAAGTTATGTCGATGAGATCTTGAATGGAGAAAAAACACATTTCAGAGACGAAGAAAATTACGTCTCATGTGTAATAGAAACTGCAGTTTGGGGAAAATTACCTGAGCCAGCAATAATTTCTACCAGTGACAGGCTTAAATATTAATTTCAAAAAGCGATTGATGTGTTTAAATCCTAATTTTAGTTTTTTATTATTTTAGTAGATATCTAGATGGAATTTGATGATACCATTTAAGTATATTGTTTGTTCTTTTGTATTTGAAGTTCTTATGTTAATTTGTTTGCTGTTAAACAATATCAATTATTGGACTATACCTCAAATTAGTATATCAATAACTGGACTTCAGAACATGATGAAAGGAATATATTTTATAGGTATTTAAAACTGTTTATTTCATTAATCTAAATGCTAAATTTATTAAAGGAAACATGAAAAGTCCCCTTTTAAAGTTTGTTAAATTGTTTTTATAATTAAAATCAAAGAAACACTAATATTTATCCAAATTGTCGCTAAAGCTATCAATAACTGGTTGTTTTACTTTTAAATTAATCTAATGAGAACTTTATAATAAAATAGGTTGATTAACTTATCTTGTCGTTACATGAAAATACATTGACACCGTGTTTTATTCCTAGTCGTTTTTAGTGACATCTCTGTGCCAAATAGAAAAACGTGGTTGTAAGATTGCCTTATTATAATTTCAACCAAAAAAAATAAATAATTATGAATATAAAGAATAATAATTGTACCATGAATAATGAATAATTACTTTTTCCAATTTTTTATGAAGCCTCGAAAAATATATTATTCTTACGTATATATTTCTGATTTCGTACATTGTCTCGTACATATCAATAATATTTTAGTAAACTCTTATGTAACTATACCTGGGTTGTCAATTAGGAAAATTAATTGATGAGGTCACGAGGTAGAACGTTATTAACATGAACATGAACATTGAACTTTGTCAATAAACAGAACCATTCGATTTCTTATACGTGACCTAACATACAGATTTTAGTATAGATGGCACCACGCGTAAAAATTCTTGTGCTACAACTACATTTCAGGACTAAATATTGTGTAAAACGAACTGAAGTTGTCCATTAGTGATTGGACCCCACGGATCATATTTCCGAAGCATCTCGGAAAAGACCTGGACGTCGTGTTCTTGATATAGCGTTAAAAAAAAGGAATTTTGTATAGCCTATACAATTTTCCGGAGACAAAAGTTGGGTTAAAACTTAAAAGCATAAATGCAGATGAAGGAACGGGGGCGCCACACAAAAAGACCTCCAGCCCTAAACGTTGAGAAGGGGTGGACTTGTCCGAATTTTCTTGACAAAATCAGCGTGTGCTCGTGACGCAAGGTGCATGTGTAGTTCGTCAAGCATGCGGGGCCTTGGTTGAGATGTTTGGGTTTTATGACCCGTGGAATCAAAACAGAAATTAAAATATTTTTAGTTAAAATCCTTATGTTCTGTATTCTGGATAGTTGTTCCAAGCCTAATTTGATGACAAAAAATAGCTATTTTCCTAACAAGTGCAGAAAATCGATTTTTCCGCACGCAAATGCCGTTGACAGCACGACGCGTAGCGGAGTGGTGTCAAGCATTTGCGTGCGTTTTTCCGCACGCTAGTAGAAAAAAGCATTAAAACTCCTGACAAGGCGCCGGCGCCGCTTCTAACAAATAAATAAAATGGGGATTGTAAATTTTTAATTTGATTAACAGTATTACGGGACGGTGGGTGTCAATTAAAAACTTCAACGCAAATATTTCTAAAACTTCTACAATGCGATTTGGTATAAATTATCATGGGTATAAATAAATCTGTGGTCGGCGCTTAAAAGGTCATAAGTCGATTTTTGACAATTCGGGTAATTAGGTTAAATATTTTAGGTTCTTGAAGCACTTGCCTTGGGTTGAGTGATGACTTATTTGTGAGGTATTTCTATGTTGACCGAAGTTACGAAAATATTGCTAAACATAATATTTACAAGGAAAACATCAAGATATTTCCTTTTAATCAAGGAAAGCCATAATATCATATTTAACATTTTTAATTTCTAGAACTTATGCTTTTAAAGGCTTTTTTTTTAATATTTAGAGGAAAAATATATGATAAATGGATATACCAGGTTAAAGATTTTCGATTCTTTGGTTGATATAGCTAAAAATGTCAATTTACAAAAAAATTGACTTATGACCTTTTAAGCGCAGACCACAGAAATGTTATTTGGATAGGGGGATCTAGAGCCACCACCATACTTTAGTCAAGGGGGTAGTCGGTGATCCCCTAGACGCTCCACACCAGCGCTTAAAATTTCAAACGGCACCTTAAATGAAAGGTCTCACTGACTGACAGTAGTATTTATTTAGTTTCACAAAAAAAAATCTATAGAAAAGAAAATTTGTAATTTTTTTAACCAATTTTATTTCTATAATAGCGCATTTACAATCTAAATAACCAGTGGCGGCGGGTGGTCTAAAAGGGCGCACGTGCCCACCCCTACCCTATTATTTAAAAATAATACATAGGTAACATCTAATCTAATATTAAAGAGGCCATTGTGAGCTTGTTTGTGTCCTTAATGTAAAGTTTGTGATTATATTATTCAGCTCTTAAAAATGGTTTAAGAAACCGAAACGCGTAGAGCGAGATATTAAATATTTGTGAAGAATTTTGGATTTTTCTTTTCTCTTTAATATGAATAATCTTCACCCCGAAGATATCTATGATTCAATATCTAATCTAATGACAAAATTCAAAAAAGTAATGATTGTCATAATAATTTCGTAACTGTTGCATCGCTGCTGCTTGTTTGATGTTTTTAATAAAATCGAAACTTATTTCTAGGCTAGAGCAGTAGAAATTAGTATGGTATAATTAATTAAAGGCACACACAATTTTGTGTCTCCTTGGATTTGTTTATGATTTATGATATTTTTAAGTCCGACTAATGAGAGAGAGATCAGTGATATCATATCTAATCTTAAGCGCAATGCGGCCCCGGGGTGTGACTGTGCATGATCTCATTTTAATTAAAGACATTATTTTAGAAACATTGGTTGATCAAGTAAACCATGTCTTGATTAGTGGTGAATTCCCCGAAATTTTGAAGGTGGCAAAAATATGCCATATATTCAAGTCCGGGTCGCGTGTACTAATGTCAAATTATAGACCTATATCGCTGACTATTTCCCTCATATACTGTAACTACAATGCGCTTTTCACTTGATTTTCGGTGAAAATCAGCCCTCGGTCGCGATTGAGCTGAAAATTGCACTCTTCTGGTTTTTCATTGTTGGTTACCTACGAGAATAACCGTCACTGTCACAACAAGTTGAAATTTCTGCTTTGACAATTTTGCGTCAATTTATCAAAATGATTCGTTTTTATTTTTTCATTCAGGAAATAGTCTAAAAAATATATTTCGTGCATGTAAAATGGCTTGATAATCATGCACTCAGATTTGTTGCCCTAAAGAAACAGCTTTCATGCATTTTTATTGTTATTTACCTTAAAAAGTGCCCTCCCTTCGGTCGGGCACTTTTTGGTAAATAACAATAAAAATGCATTCAAGCTGTTTCTAGGGCAACAAACCTTCATGCATGATTTTCAGCAATTTTACATGCACTTAACATATTACTATTGATTATTTACCTCATCCATTATAAAAGCGGGTTGATTTTCACCTGATTATTCAGCGATAATCTCCCGCTCTCCGGTGAAAATCACCCTTGTCAAAAGTGAAAATCTCACCCGTCAGAAATCGTTAGTTTTTATTTGGTAAATAATCTTCAAAATACATTTCGGGATTGGGAAATAATCAGAAAATCATTCTCAGATTTTTTGCCATTAGGAAATCGCTCTCGGGCAAGCCCTCGAGCGATTTCCACGGCAAAAAATCTTCGGAATGATTTTCGATAATTTCCCTATTCCTTAATATATTACTACAGATAAGTACATTCTCTAAGATCATTGAGCGAGTAATAAAAACGCGAATGCTTTGCTTTGTGGATAATTATATTCATACTGATAAATTTCAGTACGGTTTTATAAAAAATAGTAGTACCCTCAGTGCTACCTTGGATCTAATGGATTATTTATTTTAACTAATAAATTAGATGGAGGCAAAATAGTTATAGCCGTTTTTGTAGATCTACGCAAAGCGTTCGACGTTGTTAGCCACAGGGACTTAATTGGGAAATTGGAAATGATGGGTTTTCACGGTGCGATCCTTAACCTAATACAATCATACTTAAATAATAGAAAACAATTTATTTGCATTGATGGTGTAAAGAGTGAGACAGTAATTAATAATTGTGGAGTAGGGGAGAGTGTTCTACAGTGAAACATGTTCCACACTGAAACAAACCGATTTTAAATTTAAATACCGCGCCAATTCAACGGAAACTTCGCTTCAGACAAGCTCGTGCCTTCGTCTACTTTCCGCCATAATCTCAGTGAATATGCAACCACTGTTCTGTTAAGGCGTCAAAAAGTATTTTTTTGTGGTCTGGCGTAAATTTAAAGTGTGATATTCTAAACCACGTAAGTTCGACAATTATTTTATTTTTGGTTTGCTAAAAATGTTGTCGGCAAAGGCGCATATTTGCATGTTGTTTACGACATTTGCAGCTTTTAAAATGTATTAGGTTAGGTTATTTAGTTTATTGTTTTTACCAGTAACTGGTGGTCCACATTGAAACAAGCGCTGGTGGGGCACAGTGAAACATCTTTCACTGTACCCCATATGGCAAAACAATGTTTAAACTTGTTTGGTTGTCATATTGAATTTAAGATGGCCCGCAACCGTAAGAGAAAAACAAACATTGGCACTTTCAGTGAAGAGCAGATGAAAGCGGCTGTTCGCCTCGTTGTTGAAGAAAATATACCTATAATAACAAGGTGTTGCTTACGTTACTTTATTTAGGTAAGAAATAAAATAAACTAAAGTATGTTTCTACTATTATTACCTATCGGATTTTAAATTTTAGGTATGTGCGTAAAGTTAAAGCAAACCCCGCTTCACATATTGTTTTTCGTCCTAAATATGATGTGAGGTTAATTTTTACACACGATGAAGAAAAACCTTAGTTGACTATCTTTTGACATCTGCAAAAATGTGTTATGGACTTACTCCACTGCAATGTCGCAAACTAGCGTATGAGTCAGCAATTAAAAACAGTAAGAACATTCCTAACAAATGGAAAGAACAAAAAATGGCAGGTAAAGAGTGGTATCTCGGCTTCAGGAAGAGAAATCCAGAATTAAGTTGTCGAAAACCAGAGGCTTGCAGTTAATCCCGTTCTACTTCGTTTAACCGTCACAATGTTTCAACTTTTTTTAAAAGTCTCGAAACAGTGTTGAAACGTGAACCGCGTTTTAGTGATGGCAGTAGAATATATAACTTAGACGAAACCGGAACCACTACAGTACAAGCTCCTCCAAAAATTCTGACTCAAAAAGGTATGAAACAGGTGTCTCAATGTACTAGCGGCGAAAGAGGGATCCTTGTAACAACTTGTAGTACAATTTGTGCTGGTGGGTATGTGATGATACAAGATGCTCCACCTGGTACGCTGGGATTAGCTACACCCACAGGATGGATATGAACAGGGAATTATTTCCACGAGTAATGAAACATTTTGTAAAACACTCTTCTAGTTCTTGTGACAACCCTAGCCTTCTAATCATGGACAATCATGAGAGCCATTTGTCCATGGAAACGTTGGATATTGCGAAATCGAATGGCGTCACAATATTGACGCTACCTCCGCACTACTCAAACAAACTGCAGCCCTGCTTAGATGTAGCAGTATTTTCGTCCTTTAAAGCGCATTATAACAATGCCATGCAAGGCTGGCTTCTTCATCATCCCGGTATTCCAGTAAATATTTTTAACATCGGATTTGCAAGAATCTGAGCAAAAAACAGGAGAACGGCGAGATGAAGAAGAAACTGATGAAACACTCGTACGCGATGAAACTGCACATACATCTCAGTTTATTTCTCCACAAATCTTTCGTGGATTTCCAAAGGCACAAAAAAGAAAGATTCAGCGATCGAGAAGAAAATGAAAAACAATAATTACGACAGACACTCCTGAAAAAAAATAATTAGCGGAAAGAGAATTGTCTAGAAAAAAAATAAACCAAGCAACAGTTAAAAAGGTAAAAAGAAAAATTACAGATGATAGCGATGAAGAAGAACAAGAATGGGAAGAGTCGTCAACTGACAGTGACTGGTCACCTGAAGAGCCAATACCAGACCTTACCGAGGAATTAACCAGACAACCAACTAAAGATGATTTTGTTTTGGTTCAGTTTAAAAGTAAGAATTTCGTTTACTTTGTTGGAAAAATATTGGACGTTTTAGAAAAAGATGAATTTGGAATTTCGTTGATGAGAAAAAGCTCAAAAATAAGCGGCAAATTATTTTTTCCTACAATCCCAGATACTTCAGTTGTTAAGCTAGTAGATATTAAAATGATTTTACCTCAACCGATTACATCAGGTTCGACTTCAAGACAAAAATCCTACATAAGTTTTGAGATAAATTTTGACAGTCATGATGTGCGTTTATTTATTTTATATTCATTTAGGCCTGGGCCACAGGATTGGAAACTAATCCTGTGCCTGGGCGACTAAAACTTCTATGTTACTTTGTTGCCTTTTTGTTTCCTTTTGTGTTTGAAATACATTTGCATAAAAAATAAGTGTTTCATTGTACCCCACGGATAGTTTCACTGTGCCCCATACATGGGGCACAACGAAACAAATTGAATGATAATAAAATATATTAAAAAGCATATATGTGTATTAAGCAATTCTTATCGAATCCCTGCCATTATGTGCGGCAACGCATATTTTTTATGATAGTAAATTAATTTTTTAAATAAATCTAATTTTTCGGACAAAAATGTCATTTGAATAAAAAATGATCCACCGTGCAACACTCTCCCCTACGCTAGGGATCAGCTCTGGGGCCTCTTCTTTACTCCCTGTATGTACTTAGTCTACGTGAAGCTGGATTGGATGCAAGGTATTATACCTTCGCTGATGATACGATATTAACATACAGTGGAGAAGATTAATGACTTGGCAACATATGTAAATAGGGCTCTTAATAAATATTATAAATGGCTTTTACACCAGAATCTCAAAATAAATTTAGACAAAACAAAATATATGGTCTTTAAACAAAAAAATAAGCATATAAGTGAGGTAAAAGTAGAGATAAATCGGATTGTCTTGGACAGGGTAAAAACCATGAAATACCTAGGCCTTGTTCTGGACCAAAATCTAACGTGGAGCCCCCATATTGATTATACTAAAAACAAGATAATCCCTCTTATTGGTGCGATTTATAGGTGCAGGCAATTTCTAACAAACAACGCAAAAAAATTAAGTATACAATGCTTACATTTTATCGGTGCTAAGGTATCTAGTTCCAATATGGGGGAGTTGTAGCATAACCAACTTTAATAAACTAGTGGTTCTCCAGAACAAGGTTCTAAAGGTCTTGTTTCAGCTGCACTATCGGACGCACACAGATGATGTTTATCATATTATGCTGAAGGTTTTGCCTTTCTCAAAAATTTTAGAAATAGAGCAAGCCAAGATGATATTCAAAATAAAACATAATATCTTAAAATCGAATACTGAAATTATCCAGGCTAACCAGATTCACACTCATAACACTAGAATAAACGATGACATCCACCTTACAAACGTCAGGACAAATATAGCTCTAAACAACCCCTTTAGCAAAGCTTCAGAGACTTTTAACCATCTTCCCTCAGAAATAAAAAATGAAAATACACTAGATAGATTTAGTAAAAAACTAAAACTACATTTTAGTGCTGACTGACACTGTTACTTACTAACTTTAGTTAAATGTGTGCCTCCGATACCAATGCTGAGAGCATTGACTAGGAGTTGATTTGGTGTTTCAAGATTTGCATTGAATTCGGTCGGTGAGTAGCGGATCCAGGATTTTGCTGAGGGGGGGGGGGGGCGACTCGAGCTTATGGTCAATCATATATCAAATTCATATTTTTTGAAAAACCTCGCATACGACATACGACTGCAAAATTTTGACATTGACTTTCATTTTAACTTTTAGACTATGCAGAAACATAAACGTTCAATGAAGATTAACTTTTTTCTTAAAACTAATAATAAGAAAGTTTTCCATGCGATTCGAGCTTACGTAGACACACTGTATAAAAACAATTAAAATGTACTTACAGTTTCAACTGGTTCACTACCATCATGCTTATTTTCAAAATTTGTCATTCGTTTAAAAAAGCTGTCAATTGTCCCTGCCTTTCTTTTTTTATTTTCATTAGCACTCATTATGAGGTAATTGTAAAACTTCACATCCAAACAATAACTCGCACTCACTCGACACCAATAAATTAATAAAATAATAGAGCTACAATTAAGAAATAAAAATTCCAACAGCTTTACTAAGTTACTAACGCGAGTAACGCCTGTTTACGTGTTTTATCACTCTTCTACGGGTGGCCGGGGGTTCCCGGCGGGCTGGAATTTGCAGTGTTTCTCAGTATTCGGCGAGTTAAAAATACGCGGATCCTGCTCCTTTCATCCGTTCCTGCGGCATTGGCGGCTTCGGCACTCGGCAGTTATTAATACAATACATATATACCGCGGTAACACAATGTTGAGATTTGTTAATTTTAAAAGCAATAATACCTAATACATAACAATAGATTTGTTTATATTAGGTATTAGCTTGTTTTATATTATATTAATAATTAAGTATGTAAAGTTGACTGACTATAAGCCTATTTATTTCTCTGGAATTTCTGGTCTCAGAAAGCGTATCTCGTATATCGGCTTTGCGACTTAAGCCGCGATTAAGGCTCAGGGGGGGGGGGCGAAACCCCATTCGCCCCCCCCCTCCCCTGAATCCGCCTTTGAGATATTAGGTATGATAGGTATTATAATACAGGGTGTTCCAGGGCAAGGTACGATATTATGAAAGCCATAAACCATTATTGCTTCGGGGAAAATTTTTTATTGACTAAATCGGCTGGGTACTCAAAATATAATAAACAACAATAAACCAGTTCTGTAAAATGATATGGGCGTAATAAATTTTAAGTACCGTACTCAGGTAAAAAAAAATGCGGATAAACCAGGGTCCTTTTTGATTTTAGTCTGTCAACGTACACTGTTGAGTTTAGTTTGTTTTTTAAAAATGTACCATGTATTTTCTAAGACGGTCCTAGCTCAGTCGGCATTGTGTCAATACCCCTATTTAGGTAGAAACAAATAAGAGTCACTTGGTCATTTTTTTATATTTGTGAATACACTTTAGGTATGTATATGATATAAATAGGTGTATTATTCCAATAGAGGTGCCCATAAAGGCATAATAACCACATAATTAGCGAACAGGTAACCAGGATTAGGTACAAAAAAAAATAAATAAAATGATTAGAGCAGAAACGGAGTACCTAAGTACCTAGACTCTAATTAGTTCTGATAAAATTCCAGGTAAATATGGTAGGTACTGCTGTACATCATAATTTTAAGCTTAAATAATTCAATATTAAAATATATATTCGAAAACAAAACCTGAATTTAATGTCGATACATGTAGGTTCTAATTCTACACAAATTTAAAAATTCAGGCCTATTTATATGTAGTTATACATGCCGAAAAATCTTGCAAGCCCATGGAGAAGACGGTTTTAATTGATTTATTACTTCGCATAATTTAAAGATGGACTATGATAATAGAAACCTTTCAATTTATAACCTCAAATATTTCAAAACTATAAATTTAGACGTACCTATATAGTTGTAGCGAATTAATAATACCTGTTTGGCCTGGGCTTTTCCAGATCAATGGCTTTGAGGGATTGATGAATCGAGTACAAATGTACACAAAGTAATGTTAATTTTTTTTTTTTTTTTTATGATAAGGCACAGCACTACAGGATAAATCCTTTATGGCGCTCTAGGAGCGGTGCGTGTGCGCAGGAAACGATTCACGTTGGTCTTGAATCTTTGGAGATTATACTCGTTGGGGAACACGATCTCAGGGAGGCCGTTCCAGAGTGATGACGTTCTCCAGATGAAAGAATTTTGAAACAGTGTCGTTCGAGGGACACTAAGCTGAACCACGTACTGGTGGGCTGCAGTGGCTCGTCGCGTATTTCTACCATGCACCGCTCTGGGTGGTATTAAGCGGGCAACCTCGGTTGAACACTTGCCATGAAAATATTTGTAAAATAGACTCAAGTCGCCAACCTGCCTTCGATGTTCAAGGCTTTCCAGGTTGTTTGTCAGACTATGGTCACCGATCAAGCGAATGGCTCTTCTTTGAATGGAATCTAGCAATCTCAGGGTATGTTTAGGAGCAGAGCCCCAAATATGCGAACAGTACTCCAGTGATGGTCGAATTTGGGCTTTATAGAGCATCAAAAGTTGTTGGGGTGTATAGAGGTTCTTTGTCCGGAAAAGTAATCCAAGCTTCTGCGAGGCTGCCTTAGTAATGGCCGCAACGTGACTATGCCAAGACATATGACTATCCAAATTAACGCCCAATAAATGAATTGATGAAGTCAAGGGAATTGGGTGTCCCGCCATAACTATATCCGGTTCTTCAACATTAACTTTTTTAGAAAAAACTGCCGCCTGGGTCTTTTTAGCGTTAAATTCTACTTGGTTACTGTCACCCCAAGACATAATTTCTTCCAGGTCTTTGTTGAGATGTGAGACCTCTTGCTGCCTATAGAGATGTGCATTAGCAGCCGATGTTCGAGCATCCAAAGTAAAAGATGAAACAAGTGTGCTGTCATCAGCGAAGCTATATATAGGATTTTTAGTTTTTTCCAAAAGATCGTTAATGTATAGTAAGAAAAGGGTGGGCGACAATATAGAACCTTGAGGGACTCCGGCGTTGATGTTAAATGTGTCTGAAAGAAATCCGTCCATTGCCACTCGCAGAGAACGGTCTTTAAGAAAGCTCGACAGCCATGAACAAAATTGAACCGGCATTCCGTATGCTCTTACTTTAGTTAGGAGCCCCTCATGCCATACTCGGTCAAAAGCCTTGGAAATGTCCAGTGTTACCGCCCGGGACTCCCCATGGTGTTCTATTGCGTTGTTCCAAACATGAGTGACATAAGCGAGAAGGTCTCCTGTTGATCTAGACTTACGGAATCCATATTGGCGGTCACTAATAATGTTGAAGCCTTCCAGGTATTTTAGTAATTTTTCGTTGATAGCCTTCTCCATAACTTTTGATATAACCGAAAGCAATGCGACTGGACGATAGTTGTTTGGCAAAGTCTTCTTGCCTTTTTTGGGTATGGGCTGGACTCTCGCAGTTTTCCAGCAAGAAGGAAATATTCCTTTTTTGTAGGATAAGTTAAAAAGCCTACAAAATACCGGTGTCAGTTCGTCAGCGCATGTCTTAATTACAATGACTGGAATATCGTCAGGACCAGAAGCCTTTTTAGTGTCGAGACTCCTCAAGATTCGTTTAACATGGCGGTGGCGAAAGACAATATCGGGCATTCTCGATTCTACATGGGTAATTTTCGGTGGAGTACTTCCCTGAAAATTTACCGTTGAATGTGAAGAGAATAGTTCCGCCAGTAAGTTTGCTTTTTCCTGTGCTTTGGTCGCAATGGTGCCATCAGAACGTGTTAGAGGTGGAATGGTTGACTTGGTAAAGTTCTGACTGACGGCCTTAGCTACCGACCAAAATGATTTTGAGCCGCTAGGACATTCAAGAAGTTTGTCTCTGATCCTCTGGTTGTGTGCTTCTTTGCTTTGGTTTATCGTTTGCTTGCATTGGTTTCGAGCGTTAACAAAGATGGTACGATTTTCGGCGGTAGGATTTTTACGCCATTGTCGGTAGTAATAATTTTTTGATTTAACAGCTCGTTCGCAATTTTTGGTAAACCAAGGCTTGCCGTTAGAAGGGCACTTTTTTGAGAAAGGGATGAAGGCTTCCATGCCAGTAAGGATAACCTCCGATATTTCTGTTGCACAGATGGATGGATCATCAGAGGTAAAACAAACGTCCCGCCAAGGAAAGGTTTGAAAATGGTCCCTTAGGTCCTCCCACTTAGCTGATGTATAATGCCATATCTTGCGTGGTTTAGGAGGCTCTTCAGCACTAATTGGTAGTTTGTTCAGTGCCGAAATAAGGTTGTGGTCAGACGTTCCTAACGGCGGCTTCACGGTGACAGTGTACAACTCGGGGTTTGAAGTTAAGAAAAGATCTAACAAACTAGCAAAATCACCATCTCGGTCTGGAATCCGAGTTGGTTCACCCACCAGCTGGGTGAGGCCAGAGCTGATGGCAAAGGATTCGGCTTCACGACCTTGTTCGTCAGTCATGTTTGAGTATTTGAGCCAGTTGACATTATGAATGTTGAAGTCGCCAAGGATGACAACTTCGGAATTGGGATGGTGGGTTTGCAAAAAGTCGATAGTATTAGCAAGAGAGGAGAACAAGTCTCTATAATGGGTATCGCTTGGCGGCCGGTAAAGGCAGCAGAGGAATTTAGTAATAATTTTTATTTAGGAACATTAAAATGAGAACTGTAAGTATAACATGACACACAAGTTAAAATCAAAAAAATACAATTTTTTCACGACTCTCACTGTCAGTCGTGTTTCCCCGGCGACGGATATTGTTGCAAAATATCAGATAGTTACAGTGAAAAATAAAAGTCTAAACATATCGCCCCCTTTGAAAGGCTTGACTTTCAACAAATAGTAGCACAGCAAGAGACTACATAACAAAACGAACTATGAGTTAATTGTCTGTCTCAGGTAGTACACAAATTTTAGACACTGGCCTTTTAAAAACACCATGTATGGTTTTTACGTTAACAACGCGTATAACACCATCGGAGCCAGGAAAAACTTCTGTGATACGGCCGACCGTCCAATTTAACGGAGCGGAATTTTCGTCCTTTAATAACACCATGGAGTCTATTTTCACATTTGGAAAATTCTTCATCCATTTGCTGCGTTCTTGTAGATTAGATATATACTGTTGAGACCAGCGCTGCCAGAAGTGTTGTACTTGTTGTTGTAATCTCTGGTATATATTAAGTATGTTTGGATTTAATTCTCTAATGTCATCTTGAGGTAATGCACTAAGAGGTTGACCAATAAGAAAGTGTGAGGGTGTGAGTACGGATAAATCATTAGGATCGTTGGACATGGGAAAGAGGGGAGTTTAGAACCGCTTCAATTTGTATAAATACTGTACTTAAACTCTCATACGTTAAATGAGCATTTCCAACGATTCGTTTCAAGTGGTACTTGGCTGATTTGACGCAGGCTTCCCATAGGCCGCCAAAATTAGGGCCATATGGTGGCGAAAAATGCCATGATATATTGTTTATAGATAAAAACTCGTTAAATTTATCGTTCTTTTTAATCTGAGTAAGAATCTTGCGGAGTGTACTTTCTCCAGCAACGAAATTTGTACCGTTGTCAGTATAAATATCACTACAAATGCCTCTGCGAGATACAAATCTTTTTAAACTATTTAAAAATGACTCGGTGGACAAATCACCAACTAATTCAAGGTGTACAGCCTTTGTAGCGAAGCATACATAAACACATAAATAACATTTTACTAAGAGTCTGTTTTTTGTTTTACCGTCCTTCACCAAAAATGGTCCAGCAAAGTCAATGCCGGTTGTTTGAAAAGGACGTTGAGGTGTGAGGCGTTTTTTGGGTAGATTGCCCATTTGGTAAATGGTGTCAATTGGTTTTGCTCTGAAACAAGTTACACAAGAGCGCAAAATTTTTTGAGTTACATTGCGACCATTGATTGGCCAAAATGTCATACGTATAGCAGACAATGTCATTTGAGCATCATCATCATCATCATCAATCAGCCCTTTGCATCCACTGCTGGATATAGGCCTCCCCCATTTCCGCCCACTGTCCTCTATTTTGAGCGCTCTGCACCCAGTTTGTGGTTATTCTTTTGATATCGTCCGTCCATCGCGTGGGAGGTCTTCCCCTGTTTCTCTTATCAGCCCTTGGTCTCCACTCGAGCAGTCTTTTTGTCCATCGTCCATCTGTCATGCGGGCCACATGTCCAGCCCAATTCCACTTCAGCCTTGCCACCTGGTAGATAACATCCGTGACCCCTGTTCTTGCCCGCAAATCCTCATTTCTAACGTGGTCACGAAGTGACACCCCGAGCATATATCTTTCCATCTTGCGTTGTGTTGTTCTAAGCTTCTTAGCAGATGTGACTGTTAGAGTTAAAGTTTCAGCGCCGTAGGTCATAACCGGTAGAATGCACTGATTAAAAACCTTTCGCTTCAGACAAATTGGGAGATTGCTCTTAAATACGTCCCCAAGTTTGCCATATGCAGCCCAAGAGAGCGTAATTCTTCTTTTTAACTCGCATGTTTGATTGTCTCTTGAGATTCTTATTTCATGACCGAGATATGTGTACTTATCCACTAGCTCCACCTCACAGTCACCGATATTAATATTTCCACTAGGGACCAGATTCGTCATAAATTTCGTTTTTGATATATTAATTTTTAGCCCCACCTTAGCACATACTTCCTGAAGATCTTCCAGCATTTTCCTGATATCTTGTAGGTTGTCAGACAACAGAGCTATATCATCCGCAAAGCGCAGATCTGTTAGGTTTAATCCATCTATATTCAAACCCTTTCCACTCCATTCAAGCATTCCGAAGGCATACTGCAGAACGGTGATAAACAGTTTGGGTGACATAGTATCACCCTGTCGTACTCCTCTACCGATTTTTATGGGGTTGGTGTTTTCGTGTAGTTTTACTATCATTGTAGCATTTTTGTATATGTTATATATTAGTCTGGTGTAGCGATAGTCGACACGACATTTTTGTAGGGAGTCTAAAACTGCACTCAACTCAACAGTGTCAAAGGCCTTGTGGAAGTCCACAAAGGCAATGACAGGCGGTTTATTGTATTCGATTGATTTTTCGATCAAGGTTTTGATGCCTTGAAGATGGTCATTGGTTCCAAAACCTCTGCGGAACCCGGCCTGTTCTATTGGTTGGTAAAAGTCTAATTTGTTTTCCAGTCGTGTAGTAATAATTCTCGTAAAGAGTTTATAAAGGTGACTAAGCAAGCTTATTGGTCGATAGTTTTCTAGTTCGGCTGTATCTCCCTTCTTGTGAATTAAGATCACGATGGCGTTGTGCCACCTATCTGGTATGGCGCTGTTAAAAAGACATAGATTAAAAAGTTTTGCTATTTTCTTGAGTAGACATTTACCACCTATCTTAACTGCATCGGCAACTACGCAGTCCTCTCCAGGGGCCTTGTTGTTTTTTGTTTTCCTTAGTGCTAGCTTTATTTCGTCCAAGGTAATATCAGGCAGCAATTCTGATCCTTGGTTAACAATGCCTTTTTTACTTGTCAGTATCTCTGGTTCTGTTTCTGAGTCTAAATTTACTTCGTTGTGACTTTGATATAGTTGACAGTAGAAGTCCTCAATTATTTTCAGACGAAATTCTGAAAATAATTGAAAAAAAATTTGAGCACCTGCATGTAAATTGCGTATATGCTCATATAGAATTATTAATTTCGTACAATTTCCAGAACATGGTAACAAGATTGGATGTTTTTGATCAAAATTGTAATTTGAATGCCTTAATCTACCACCCACTCTAATCAGGTCATTTTCGTCTAAGAAAGGATTTAGTTTTAATATTTTGCTGGTGGCAGGTAATGGTTTTGACCCTTTTAACAAGGTATATTCTTCCATAAAGTAGTGAGATTGAACTAATTTACATATTATAATAATAACAGATTGAGCCCGGTTAAGCGTGATTTAGTAGATTTTGTTTTAATGTTTTTTATGAATCGTAGGCAATATGCTGTAACTCTTTTTAGACGTGTAAATGAAGAAAACTTGTCGCATATAGATATATCAAATGACGTTTGAGCTGCCATAATAACAGAGTTTGTTTTAAACTCGGGAATTTCTCTATCTACAGTTTTACTTTCATTATGTAAAATCTCATTTTGCATCAAGAATGATGGACCATTCCACCAAAGATGTGATGATTTCAAATTTTGTGGATCTAATCCCCGTGATATAATATCCACAGGATTGTGCTCACTAAGAACATGCGACCATTGATTTAACTTTGAAAATTGCTGTATTTCTGAGATGCGATTAGCAACGAATGTTTGAAGTTGATTCGGCTGTAAAGCGAGCCATGATAATAATATTGTAGAATCTGTGTAGTAGTAAATATTATTTATATCAAGTTTGAGAGCATTAATGACCTTTTGAGTCAATCGAGTAAGCAATAGAGCTCCACAAAGCTCTAATCGAGGAAGTGTGATCGTTTTGAGAGGTGCTACGCGAGATTTAGCACAAAGAAGGTTTACGTTTATTCCTCCTGTTACATCAATACTACGCAAGTAGCAACAACAACCATAAGCCTTTTGTGAGGCATCACTGAAACAATGTAGTTCAATCTTAACGGGGTTTGTACATAAAATATGTCGTGATATGTGAATTTCATTTAATTGTGGAATTTGTTGAGCAAATTGCATCCAAGATCTATGTAGTTCCATAGGAATACTTTCATCCCAATCCAAACCTAATTGCCAAAGTTGCTGAAGAATTAGTTTGGCCTGAATAATTGAAGGACCTACTAACCCAAGCGGATCAAAAATTTGAGCTGTTATTGACAGAATTGTTCTCTTGGTAACGCGTGCAAGGGAGGTTATATTATAACTATGTACTGAAGGGTGTCCTGGCTGGAATTCCAGGTTAAACCTAATGTTTTGATTGTCTTGTCATCTGAAATTGTTTTATGATTTAATTCAGATTTGTCAGCGGAAATGTCAGTCAACACAGAATCGTGATTTGCGACAAATTTACGCAAATAGAATCCACAAGATTGTAGAATCTTATTGAGATCAGAAATTAAACTTCGCGCGTGTTCAATTGAGTCAGATCCTGATAAAAGATCATCAACATAGAAACTTGATAAAATTACTTCGGAAGCTTGAGGATAAGAATATTTGTTGTCTATAGCCGCCTGCTGTAAAGATCTGATAGCTAAAAATGATGCGCAAGACGTTCCGTAAGTTACAGTGTTCAATTGATAATGAGAAACTTCATCTGCTGGATTAAAACGATATAAAATACGCTGAGAATCGCGATCGTGCTCATTGACCATGATGCATCTATACATCTTTTCTATGTCAGCGGTGAATGCAATTTTATGAATTCTGAAACGAATAACAATATCAATTAAGTCATCTTGTAGTTTTGGACCGACCTTGAGAGTGTCATTGAGTGAGATTCCACTAGAAGTTTTGGCGGATCCGTCAAAAACAACGCGTAACTTGGTAGTAGTACTGGATTCCTTTACTACTCCATGATGTGGCAAATAAAACTTAGTACTTTCTGAATCCACATTCGCTGAATTTATTTTAGACTTATAATAACAGATTGAGCAAGTTCGTATCTTGAAAGAGGCCCGGTTAAGCATGATTTAGTAGATTTTGTTTTAATGTTTTTTATGAATCGTAGGCAATATGCTGTAACTCTTTTTAGACGTGTAAATGAAGAAAACTTGTCGCATATAGAGATATCAAATGACGTTTGAGCTGCCATAATAACAGAGTTTGTTTTAAACTCGGGAATTTCTCTATCTACAGTTTTACTTTCATTATGTAAAATCTCATTTTGCATCAAGAATGATGGACCATTCCACCAAAGATGTGATGATTTCAAATTTTGTGGATCTAATCCCCGTGATATAATGTCCGCAGGATTGTGCTCACTAAGAACATGCGACCATTGATTTAACTTTGAAAATTGCTGTATTTCTGAGATGCGATTAGCAACGAATGTTTGAAGTTGATTCGGCTGTAAAGCGAGCCATGATAATAATATTGTAGAATCTGTGTAGTAGTAAATATTATTTATATCAAGTTTGAGAGCATTAATGACCTTTTGAGTCAATCGAGTAAGCAATAGAGCTCCACAAAGCTCTAATCGAGGAAGTGTGATCGTTTTGAGAGGTGCTACGCGAGATTTAGCACAAAGAAGGTTTACGTTTATTCCTCCTGTTACATCAATACTACGCAAGTAGCAACAACAACCATAAGCCTTTTGTGAGGCATCACTGAAACAATGTAGTTCAATCTTAACGGGGTTTGTACATAAAATATGTCGTGATATGTGAATTTCATTTAATTGTGGAATTTGTTGAGCAAATTGCATCCAAGATCTATGTAGTTCCATAGGAATACTTTCATCCCAATCCAAACCTAATTGCCAAAGTTGCTGAAGAATTAGTTTGGCCTGAATAATTGAAGGACCTACTAACCCAAGCGGATCAAAAATTTGAGCTGTTATTGACAGAATTGTTCTCTTGGTAACGCGTGCAAGGGAGGTTATATTATAACTATGTACTGAAGGGTGTCCTGGCTGGAATTCCAGGTTAAACCCAATGTTTTGATTGTCTTGTCATCTGAAATTGTTTTATGATTTAATTCAGATTTGTCAGCGGAAATGTCAGTCAACACAGAATCGTGATTTGCGACAAATTTACGCAAATAGAATCCACAAGATTGTAGAATCTTATTGAGATCAGAAATTAAACTCCGCGCGTGTTCAATTGAGTCAGATCCTGATAAAAGATCATCAACATAGAAACTTGATAAAATTACTTCGGAAGCTTGAGGATAAGAATATTTGTTGTCTATAGCCGCCTGCTGTAAAGATCTGATAGCTAAAAATGATGCGCAAGACGTTCCGTAAGTTACAGTGTTCAATTGATAATGAGAAACTTCATCTGCTGGATTAAAACGATATAAAATACGCTGAGAATCGCGATCGTGCTCATTGACCATGATGCATCTATACATCTTTTCTATGTCAGCGGTGAATGCAATTTTATGAATTCTGAAACGAATAACAATATCAATTAAGTCATCTTGTAGTTTTGGACCGACCTTGAGAGTGTCATTGAGTGAGATTCCACTAGAAGTTTTGGCGGATCCGTCAAAAACAACGCGTAACTTGGTAGTAGTACTGGATTCCTTTACTACTCCATGATGTGGCAAATAAAACTTAGTACTTTCTGAATCCACATTCGCTGAATTTATTTTAGACTTATGCCCCAATTTTTCGTATTCCGACATAAAATTAATGTATTGTTCTTTGAATTCGGGATTATTACATAATTTTTTCTCAGTACTATAGAAACGCTTGAGTGCTGTTTCGTACGAGTCACCAAGGTCAATTGAATTGTTTCTGAATGGTAAACGTACAACGAATCTACCCGATTCATCGCGTGTAGTAGTACGTGAAAAAAGATTTTCACAATCAATTTCATCTTGTGAAAGCTTGGCTGAAGAAGGAAACTCTTCGATTTGCCAGAAGCGTTGCAACTGTTCTTGAATAAGATGACCTGGAGGTACGTCAACAGACAGATTACAAATGGAATTGTTTACAAAATTGAATGGCAATGGACCAGATAGTATCCAACCTAGTTTAGTTTTTTGTAATACTGTACCTGTGTGTGGTAATTGAATTTGTCTGATACATATTAAATTCCAAAATACTGAAGCACCAAGAAGCATATCGATTGGGCCTGGTTGACTGAAAGAACTGTCAGCCAAGATTATGTTTTGTGGTATCTGTAAATTTGTGGCGTCAAATGAAAAATTTGGTAAATGTTTAGAAATTTTATCAGTGACTAAAAATGATAAGCTTTCCAGTGTGAAAGAGTTAATTTGAGATTTTATTGTAATTTGAGATTTTTTAAAGATTGTAGTTACACCACTACCGAATCCTTCTACAGAATGAGATATTTTAGTTGATGATAGTCCAAGTTTATTAAACATTTCGTTTGTTATAAAGTTTGACTGAGAACAGTTATCCAATAGGACTCTGCATGAATGTTGTTGGCCATTCCTATCCAGAACAGACACAATTGCAGTAGAAAGTAGAATATATGGTTCAAGAGAAATTGAGTTTGTGACAGAGAGAGCTTGCGATTCAATGATATGTGAATTATTTGAGATTGGATTATTGCGATGATTGGCTAAAAGCGCATGAGTATTAGATGTAATAGGACGTGCCTGAGATTGGCTTGAGTTAGTATTATTTGAGTTTTGAGAAGTGTCACCATTTGACGAATGTGCTGAATTATTTTGTGATATGTTTTGAGCAGTGCTATTGCTTCTAAGTTGATGGGAGTTTTGAGTTGTGAATAAGTGTAGTAAAGTATTATGTCTTTGGGAACATTTCTTACAAGAATATTGATTGCGACATTCCTTTGAGGAATGCCCTTGACGTAAACAGTTAGTGCAGGCATTAAGTTGCCTGATTTGGTTTAATCTTTCATGTGTGGTCAATTTTAAAAATTTTCCACACGTAAAGATAAAGTGGTCTTGTTTACAGAACCGACATTTTACTTGATTTGTGGAAACGTGTGTCATGCTTGAATGTAGATTATTTGACTTTTGAAAAGTGTTTTTTTGTATCACTGGATTTGACGGATGTAAATTTTCCAATAGTTGACAACGTTTATTTAAAAATGATGTAAAGTCATCAGTAGAGGGTGTAGCTGTTGCCAGTTTTAATGAATATTCCTCCCATTCACGTTTAGTAAGAGGGTCTAATTTTGATGACATGAGGAAAATTATGATGGTGTCCCAAGAATCGACAGGAAGTCCCAACGATTCTAAGGAACGTAGATGTTGATTAAATGTATCAATTAGATTTCTTAGATGACAATGAGATTCTTTTGTAATGCCTGGTATGTCAAAAATGGCCTTTAAATGTGTGTGAATTATCACTTTTTTATTTTCAAAGCGTTCGCGCAAAAGATCCCACGCCTTGTCATAATTTGTTTCAGACACTTCCAATGCATTTAAAACACTGGCGGCATCGCCTTTTATGCACGACTTGAGATACCAAAATTTTTGTATTTTAGTTAAATTTTGATTATCATGTATGAGAGACTTGTAAGTATTTGAAAATTGTAACCATTTATCATATGAACCAAAAAATTCAGGTAAATTAAGTTTAGGCAAGTTGGCGTTAATAATTGGTGAATTAAAATTTGCGGTGTTTAAATTTGATGAAGGAGTAGATTTATTAGACGTCTGAGATAAATGCTGTTCTATGATATATTTTGCCTCACCTGAGTGTTCAAAGAATTTGTTTTCAAACATTTCTCTTTCATTAGAATGATCGGTATTTAAATCAATTAGCTCTAATTCGGACTGAACAAGTTCAAAATCATGCCAAGTAGTTTGTACTTTTTCTAAACGTGTTTGTAATTCACAAATTTTATTTTTATCGTCAAATTTTTTAATATAGCTGCCGAAACGTGTAAGTGTAGCCTTAATTAAGCCACGTTTTTGAATTAACACCGTTATTTTAGTGTTTAATTCGTCTTCAGACATTTTGTTTAAATTATAAAAAATTAACTAAAATGTACGATTTCAAGTAATATAAACAGTATTTAAACAAATCAAACGTATAGGATATAGGTAAATGAAAAGGAAAGGATGGGTGCAAACCTCAAATTATTACTTTAATCCTGTTCTTGTCCAAACAAAATCGGGATCAAATCATCATTTGCTGTCAGTTTGATGTCCAAAATTAAACGTCAATAATTATTATGGCACCTGTTCATCAGCAGACTACCTGGATTTACGGTTTGACTTCCTTCAAAATACTTAAATCATAAGTACTTACACCTTCCTGGATATCCTCTTTTTTGTATAATGAGTCTTTATGAAATGTATATCGAAGAACCTGATTATTGATTGTTAGTGGTGAATTCCATAGGATTGCTGCAATATCCGGCTCGAAGGACCAATGTTTGGCCTGGGCTTTTCCAGATCAATGGCTTTGAGGGATTGATGAATCGAGTACAAATGTACACAAAGTAATGTTAATAATTTTTATTTAGGAACATTAAAATGAGAACTGTAAGTATAACATGACACACAAGTTAAAATCAAAAAAATACAATTTTTTCACGACTCTCACTGTCAGTCGTGTTTCCCCGGCGACGGATATTGTTGCAAAATATCAGATAGTTACAGTGAAAAATAAAAGTCTAAACAATACCGTTATGAGGGAACTTATAGTATAAAAGTTTTAATTTTTGGTGTGATCGCCATTTGAGAAAATTGAGCAAATTAAAATCCAAACTTGCCGAAATTTGGAAGTAATATTAAAGCACCCTGTATATAAAGATCTCGTAAAATTATATAACTATAGAACTCGTATATCATGATGTCAAATTGAATAAACACCCTATATATTGTCGCATATTTGAATTCAGCTTAATTTACACAGACATTGCCAAAATATATAATACGGCTATGTTTTGATCATCATCCATTTTTGAGATATTTCACTTTAAATAATTGGGTCTAGCGAGCCGTGCTTGGAGTTTGAAAACAAAAATGTGAGTTTTAGCGGAATGGCCATGAATCACTATTCAACATAAAACAAATAATATTTAAAGTTTAGTATATGTTCGAATTAATCTGAGTTCTGTGTTAATCTGAATCCAGCCCTCACAATGAATGTTATCGGGTTACTGTTGTGCTGTTATAAAAAAGATCCAATTATTTCTGGTAACCTGGTCATTTAATTTAATCCAGTGTTATTCCAATAACCCTATTTATTTGCATAATAGGTAATAGATATTTTTATCTGCTGTAAAATATAATAATAAAACAATGATAATATTTTATATTAGGTTCGTTCCAACACAACCAAAAATCGTACCTAGTCAACAACAGAGCAACTACAACCTGTACCATACTGTGACCTTTGCGTCAAGCGCACCGAACAATAAATGTTAGTACTTAAGCGATGGTTCGTTTGGGGACGGGATTCGAGTTTTAGTCGTATTGAAACAAAACTATTAAAATCTCCTAAAGGTTCCTTCGGCTTTCATGGCACCGCGCCGTGGTCACAGATTTGTGGTATACAATAGCTAGCGTAGATGGCACCAAACGTTAATATTTCTGGTATGCATCTTCATTTACGGTTGAAGAACTATCCAAATCTGTAGTAAAGTGTCCCTGACGACATGGCATTAGACATGAGTCATCATAACGCGGCACATCTGCATGGCTTTCTGCAAACAGAGTTAGATAGGCTAATGCGATGGTGTATTGACTGGAAAGTTGGAATAAATAGCCAGAAGACACAAGCCATTCTTTTTCAGAAGCGCAGATTACCACCTTTGGATAATCTGGTAATAGATGATGATGAAATAGAGTGGGCTAGGGAAGCTAAGTACCTAGGTATAACTTTGGACAAAGGCTTAACCTTTAAGTCACACATCAAAAAAGCAATTATTAAGACCAAAGCAGGCATGAGCAGACTATATCCTCTCATCGGGCCACGTAGCACCATGAGCCTCCGCACTAAGCTGATCATGATTAAAGCTATTGCCAGACCGCAGCTCACTTATGGGTCTGCGGCCTGGGGGCATGCAGCCCAGTCATATATTAAATCACTTGAACAGACTGAAAATGCTTATGTGCGGAAGGCAGCGGCTGCTCACTGGTTCGAGAGAAATGTAGATTTGCATAGAGATCTTCAGTGGGAAAAATTGTCTGATTTCCTCCAAAGAAAAGCGACTAGGTTCTTCGCTCGGACAGCTAACCATCCGAACGAAGAACTTAGAATGCTCGTAGATTACGATCCAGCTGTTATTTTAGGACGTAGAAGGGCGCATAAGCGCCCTAAATACCAACTATTGCGCAATTAGGTGACATGTATCTCTACTAACAAAAAACAAAAACGAGACTTGCTTCGCTTCGGATCAGCGCTACTTTGTTCTCACCCTGAAACAGTGGGATAAGTCTTAAGCTCCATGTCCCCATGGACCGGCTTGAGATAACAAAGATATCTCATCCATTAGCACTTAGTACTTGTACTATACACCGCACTGGGACACACCCCCAAAACACATATAACACATACATAACACTGACACTGCAAGTCTCACCAAAAATAACTAACCCTCTAAATTAACTAGGTATTGTGTTGTATGATTGATCGGTCAATTGAGTGATCAATTGGGTGATCAATTAGGGAATAAAATATCTTAAGGTGATGTAAACCTTATTCCTAGTAAGGTAGTACGAAGCAAAGCACACTTAATGTGTGGAGCGGAAATACACGAAGACTGATCAAAGGTTTATATGCTTAACGGCACGGAAACCGAAGGAACAGTACACGCGGGGAGTTTAGTCGGTCGGGGACGTCACCTTCAGTGGCTCTCCAACCCGACATCACCATGGCATGAGGATGCTATGGTATCTGTAAACAGATTCTCCTCGGTTGTCCAAAAAAAAAAAAAAAAAAAAAAAGTAAAGTGTCCATTAGTTATTGGACCCCACGGATTAGAGGTGGGAAGTTCAATTCTTTTTGGTGACTCAATTCATTTGATTCATTCAGTTAAAAGATTCGTTCAGAAAGATTCGTTCTTAAATGATTCACTTACCTACTTTTAAATAATTTTACGTTTTAAACGCGAAAATGCTAAATCGATGTTTGTTTAAATAACAGCCAGTCGTTTAATTATGAAGATTGTCGCCATAAGTGGTAACAAAATACCCAAATGTTGAGCCCAATGTTTACGTTCTTGAAATGTCTTCAATGAATAATAAACAGATTCCTATCCAAAAATAATATTCTTCTCTTGTTTATTAAAATTTGTTCAACCATTTGTACAGTTACACTATAAAAAAATAATCTAATAAATACCAAACAAATCAAATATTTCATCCCATACATTTATCTCTTTTCCTTCTACTGTACTTTGCGTATCTAATTAAACTGCTGTCTTTCTCTACATCATGAAAATGGAAGACGGCATCCCGCATCGCCGAGCGACGGCCGTCAGGCCAACACTCGAGCTCGATCGTTCGAACTGCGGACTTGCGAACGAGTGAATTACTGAACTGGTGAATTGCTTTCGAGTTTCGGGTAAAGTGAACGAAATGCGACTTTGATTCATGAATCAAAAAAGAATCGAATCTTTTAGGAACGATGAATTAATTCTTTCGAGTCAGTGAAGTGATTCGTTCGGTTTGAACGAATCGTTCGTGAACGACACACCTCTACCACGGATCATATTTCCGAAACTATCTTGGAAATGACCTGGACAATTGGACATTGTGTATTTGGCATCGCGTTCGTCAATAATTTGTACACAAGAGGTATAATCAATACATAATAATTGGGAAGGAGCGGGGGTGCCTAAAAGACCTCTACCCTACAAGTTGAGAAGGGGTGGACATTGTTCGAATGTTCTTGACAATTCAGCGTGTGCTCCTGATGCGGGGTGCACGTGTAGTTCGTTGGATATATGATGGCGGGGTTTGAGAAGTTTGGGTTTTATAACCCGTGGTATAAAATTAAAAATAAAGTTTTTAGGTCTGAAAGAACCAATTCGTGAAGATCGTTACATCGACAGACGTTATAATTAATATCGAAGAAAATTATAGCTTTATTAGCTATCAAATATCGTCAAATCAGCCCTATGATCAAACAAACAAGTTAATTTTAAACGTAATTTCAAAAATAACTATTTTCAACCACAGTGAAAAATTAACAAGTAGGCTTTTTTCGGTTGTTGTCATGGAAACGGTACGTTAAAAGTTAACTTTTGTGTTTAATCATAGGGCTGAATATCAATCAGCTTATTAACGGTTTTTACTGTTTATATTTAAAATTTGATTCCATAATCAGAAAATACGATGTGCATAGAAATTCTCAAAAACATGTCTATAATAGGCTTATTGCTGCCAACATAATAGTATATTATTAACCAAGGTTTAGACAGCCATCATTATTGCCCGAGCGGCAAGTTTAAATCACGAGGGGCGGAGCGACGAGGGATTTAAGACGCGAGGGCTATAAGCTGTCTAAACCGTGGTTAATATAATATTTTTTCCACTACCTACTACAAACTTTTATAAGACATTTATCTTTATAAGTAGTATTATTAATTATAAAAAATTATAGGTAGTTATAAGTATATTTTTTAATCAAGTTACCTGCGCTTTGGAATTGGCAAAATATTTTGTTGTTTTGTCAGGTGGCTTTGTTAATGTCAATTTTTGTTCATTTATGTCATCAGATTTCGCGAGTTTTCCGTTTTTTTAAAAAATTAGCGAAGAAAATGTTAGTGATATTATTATGTGTACACTAGGGTGGATCGCTCTTAGATGCAGAAAAAAAAAATTGCGACTTTCAACTTAGCGGGCCAAAAAGTTGATGCTCGTATTGAATACTAACAAAATGGCGTACTCACTTTTTTGATTTTTTATCATTTTCAACTGCCGCAAGGTCATTGAATTTTTCCAATTTTTAAATTGTTTTTAAAGTATGTTTTCGACTATATCTATGTTTTAATAGCTTCTTTTATCATGACAACTTATATTTAAACGGATTTACCGAAAAACGAATTTTCTAATTATCCTAACGCACGGCAATAACAGTCATAATATTTCCGCGCGGCCATTATCTGTATGATGCACTCGGTTCCTGGTGGATTTTTTTCAATTCTTCCCATCGTAATGGCGTGATGCAGTTTTCAGTTATTAATAGTGTAGTCTTGTTTTGTCACTCAAGGCAAACGTTGTCTCACTGCTTAATACACTAATGGCGCTGCGCAGAAGTGAAGTAACTCGTCCAATATTTGGATCGGGAAGTGAGCTACCGATAACTGTTTTGCCCTCGTATGAAGATGTTTGTGCGGAAAACGAGTGACATTGTGGCGGAAAGGGTCGCAGAACAGTCGCGCAGAGCTTCAATCCACACATCGAACACAAAACTATACTGGCCCGAATTATTGCATAATATATCCTTTATTAACGTATGGATATAATAGGAACCTTCTTCGACGGAAGGAAAGACAAGACCTTGGTGTATGAATACAATCCAAAAAGAGGACCACATTATTTTAATGAAAGAATCAGGCTCACATTACCTTAGACACATTTCCCTGAAAATAGGTGACGCCAGGACAATTTGCAGACATATTTTAACATTTCTTATCTCGAAGTCTATCGATAAGAATAATATTTTAGCAATTGGTTGTGATGGAACCACCGTTAACACGGGGAGTAAAGCTGGTGCAGATTATTAGAAGAAAGTTTACAACGACTCCTTCAATGGTTTATTTGCCAGCTTCATGGCAACGAACTCACATTGCGCCACCTATTTACACATTTAGATGGATCTACTACTGGGACGAAAAGTTTCAATGAACCAATTGGAAAGCACTTGCTAACTGTGAGCTATTGCCGGTAACTGATTTTTGTCTGATTGAGTGTACGTTACCTGAAATTACTAAATCTAAAAATGAATTAAGTACAGATCAACTGTATTTGCTAGAATTATGCCAAGCGATTAACAGTGGCTACTGTGGCGAAGACCTTGCAAAACGAAATACAGGAAAAATTGTTCAATCCAGATGGCTGACAACGGCAAACCAAGTATTGAGGTTAAATGTTTTAACTAAAACACCGTCAGAAAATGTAAACATCCTGACTACATTTATTTTGACGGTGTATGCCCCTATGTGGTTTAAAATTAAGACTGAGCTGCTATGCATTTATGGTGCGAAGCATTTGTTCGAAACAATAAAACTCTCGAGATATTTACCGGACGACTTGAAATCTGTTGTTGACCCAGTTATTCAGCGGAATGCATTTTTTGGGCATTCTGAAAACATATTACTTGCAATACTAGCTGATAACAGGCCATACATAAGAGAACTAGCTCTATGTCGAATACTAAAGCAAACGAAGGCAACCTCAGGTCTTGCAGTTCTGCGGACATTCAAAGTGTCGATTTTGAATTTTAATGCAACAGACTATATAGATTTGATAGACTGGAATACAGCAACAGAGCCCCCACTTACGAAGAAACTAAAAGACGACGTCCTTCAGCAAGGAGTCATGGAGCCATAAAAAAGTATCCCAATCAACATTTTGAAAAACCTAAGTCAATTTCCGTGCCACACCCAAGCCACCGAAAGGGGCGTAAAATTGGTCACAGAAGCAAGTTCTTCCATCTGCGGGCAACAGAGAAGAGACGGTTTTATTAAAAACAAACTAAAATCATGTCTTATCATGCCTACGTTCAATACCAAAAAATAATATACTTTTCAATAGCTGATAAATTTATTTTGTAATTCTTCACTATACTTTATTGTAATAAACGAATAAAAATATTTAACTGTTTATATATTTTTTTATATAAAATAGTCTTTTTAGTTCAAAAATTATAATGAGGCACTTAAAATAAATAGTTCTGAATTAAAAATAAAAAATTGTGCTATACTAAAAATTCACGAAAAATTTGAAATTTCAGTTGCATTGCGGCAGTTAATATACTGAAAATATCGTAAAGTGCCTATAGAGTTTTTTATTCGTATCTTAACGGAGCATCAATCCCGCACCCAGCTGATTCAAATATCTTAAAAAGAAAAATTCGCTCCACCCTAGTGTACACCTCTAGAATTAAGGATGGAAGCAGAAAAAATGTTGATTGTATCGATATTTTACAATATCAAGTAATCTAATATGTATTGGTAATTATCTGGTTGCCTAACCACATTCATGTTTATGAATTCATGTTGTAGAATTAAAAAATCAAGTTACTTGACTTCAAATAGATTCTTGAAGATCGGGCAATAATGGATTTCAATGCCTTATTATTGACCATGGTCAATAATAACTTATAAGGTAGAGAAAAACGATTTCTAACGTTAATAATCGGTCAATAAGGGCGATGTTATAGGTTAGTAGTGGAAAAAATCCATTATTGACCGATCTTCAAGAATCTATTTGAACGCAGGTAACTTGATTTTTTGATTCTACAACATGAATTCATAAACATGGATAACCTGAAAGGTGATTTCTTGTGGTTAGGCAACCAGATAATTATCAATCCATATTAGATTATCAGAGATGCTTAATATTGTAAAATATCGATACAATCAATAACAAATATAGGGTATAAGAGACAATAATTCGCCATATTCATTAGGAGGACAGATTCGGGTCGTAATAAAGCTTAAAATCAGTAATGTCAAAATAAATGAATTAAAAACGGGCTTTGTCACTTAAATAATAAATATTTTAGAAAAATATCTACACTTTGATATATCAACGAATAACTCACCATTCCTAACAGAACCTAACCTAATCTCAGGATCAAAGGAAAATAAAATGAAAACATTAGTAAAGAACACTATAACAAACAAACTTGTGAAATCTGATGACATAAATGAACAAAAATTGACATTAACAAAGCCACCTGACAAAACAACAAAATATTTTGCCAATTCCAAAGCGCAGGTAACTTGATTAAAAAATATACTTATACCTACCTATAATTTTTTATAATTAATAATACTACATACTACTTATAAAGATAAATGTCTTATAAAAGTTTGTAGTAGGTAGTGGAAAAAATATTATATTAACCACGGTTTAGACAGCTTATAGCCCTCGCGTCTTAAATCCCTCGTCGCTCCGCCCCTCGTGATTTAAACTTGCCGCTCGGGCAATAATGATGGCTGTCTAAACCTTGGTTAATAATATACTATTTTCCACTACTAACCTATAACATCGCCCTTATTGACCGATTATTAACGTTAGAAATCGTTTTTCTCTACCTTATAAGTTATTATTGACCATGGTCAATAATAAGGCATTGAAATTCATTATTGACCGATCTTCAAGAATCTATTTGAAGCCAGGTAACTTGATTTTTTAATTCTACAACATGAATTCATAAACATGAATGTGATCAGGCAACCAGATAATTACCAATACATATTAGATTACTTGATATTGTAAAATATCGATACAATCAACATTTTTTCTGCTTCCATCCTTAATTCTGGAGGTGTACATATAATAATATCACTAACATTTTCTTCGCTAATTTTTTAAAAAATGGAAAACTCGTGAAATCTGATGACATAAATGAACAAAAATTGACATTAACAAAGTTACCTAACAAAACAACAAAATATTTAGCCAATTCCAAAGCGCAGGTAACTTGATTAAAAAATATACTTATACCTACCTATCATTTTTTATAATTATTAATACTATAAAGATAAATGTCTTATAAAGTTTGTAGTAGTGGAAAAAATATTATATTAACCACGGTTTAGACAGCTTATAGCCCTCGCGTCTTAAATCCCTCGTCGCTCCGCTCCTCGTGATTTAAACTTGCCGCTCGGGCAATAATGATGGCTGTCTAAACCTTGGTTAATAATATACTAATTAATGCCTTATTATTGACCATGGTCAATAATAACTTATAAGGTAGAGAAAAACGATTTCTAACGTTAATAATCGGTCAATAATGGCGATGTTATAGGTTAGTAGTGGAAAAAACATAATATTGTGATACAACACGATACCGTCAATGCGATATTTTCTGGTAAACATCAATACTTCGATAATATCGACACAAAAATAAACAATATTTTAACATAACGAGGTACGTAGGGTAATTGCGCCAGTAGTCGGCTTTTACTTACTTATTTTAACAGATGTTCAAAATGCCCACCATTATTGGCAAGGCAATCGTAAAGCCGCTGCTCGAACTCCTCACGCACGTTTTGAAATGTCTCTTGGGTAATCTGTTCACAGGCCTCCCTTATTCTACGCCTAAGATCAGGAATATTTTCTGGTTTAGTTTTGTATACTATTGTTTTTAGATGTCCCCATAAGAAAAAGTCAAGGGGCGTTAAGTCTGGTGATCTCGCTGGCCATTCTATAGCGCCCCTTTTTTCAATCAAATCTGTCAATAAGCCAATTTCGCACTGGAATAGCATAATAAGGGGGGGCTCCGTCCTGTTGAAAAATTAAATTTTCTTCATCTATAGTAATAAATTTCCATCTTCATCAATTTGATTTTCCAGAGAGTCAGTTATAAGAGGATCCATCACATTTTCTAATGCATTTAAATACAGTTCACCGGTTAAATTTTCTTCCATAAATATCGGACCAATAATTTTATTTCCAAGAATTCCGGCCCATACAATTATTTTCTGAGGAAATTGTGTATGCTCTTCACGAAAAACATGTGGATTTTCATTGTCCCAATATCTGCAATTGTGTTTATTAACAAACCCATTTAAAAAGAAAGTTGACTCGTCACTAAAGCAAATGTTTTTAATTAAATTAGGATCTGCATTTGCCCTTTCACTCATTAATTCACAGAATTCCATTCTTCTGTCATAGTCATCCTCCCCTAACTGCTGTAAAAGTTGTATTTTGTAAGGGAAAAATGTATTGAATCGTAAAGCTTTATGCACAGAGCCGACTGAAACGTTTGTTAATCTTGAGACTTTCGGTATGGATGTTTGGGGATCTATGGCAAAATCACCTAGAATTTCTACTTGTGCGGCTTCATTTAAGACTCTGTCCGTTTCGTTGCCGTTGATAGCTCGATACCCTCATTAAAGATTCAAAACAAGGCTCGGGTGGCTTAAAATATTTTACCTATAAAATGGTCTTTTTACGTACATCTAGCATAAGGATGAAGAAATTTTGACCTATTCCACTCGGTAACAGATAAAGTAACAATAGAGCCATAAAATGAAATGAAACGATAATGATTAAAACGGTCCACCATGGTCGGAGAGTTGGGTTTTAATATAATCTAACCGCTTATTATTTTATTTAAATATAATAGATTTTATGATTTTATGAATTTTGGTAAATTATAACCATTGATTGATTTATTCCAGAATAAATACCATGTTTTACAAGAAAACTAATTTATTTACAGATAAAAAAATATTGACAATTTTAATAATTATAACTCGATAAAATCATCCTCAGAAAAATCTGAAGAGTCATCATGTCCTACGCTTATTACTAAAGGCTCAATTTCCATAGTTGTGTCAATTACGTTGTCAAGTTTCCACATTTTTTGTTCCTCTACTATAACATGTTTTATGGCGTTTTGGAAATTTTCTGATGACACATTTGCTAAAGAATTAAGCAAGAGTTGTCGCACTTCTTGCATTTTAAAACTTTTGTTATTTCTAGCAACATATCCTTTTACTTGAGCCCATATTAATTCTATAGGATTTAGCTCACAATGATAAGGTGGTAAACGGAGCACTATAATACCTCGATCTCTTGCCATCTCGTCAATAACATACTTTTTATACTGCGATTAATGTAGCCTAACAATACCCAAAAGTTCTTGTTTTACCATGGTATTATCGTAACTCAATTCCTTCCGTTGTAACCAGTTTACGATTTCCGCCTTTTTCCATGAAGTTGTGGGAAGATTCTCTTTTAGCCTAGAGTGATAGCTGGCATTATCCATCACTATTACAGAATTAGCGGGAATGTATTTTATCATTTGCTTAAAATATTCCTCGAAAACGTCAGCAGTCATTTCTTCATGGTAGTCTTTTGTAGAATTCGACTGAAATTCTAATAATCCTTGATCCAAAAAGCCATTTGAACTTCCTATATGAGTTAAAATAAGTCTGCGTCCCTTTCCAGGTGGTGGTCTAAGTCCTGTTGACCAGCCTTCCATGACAGCTTGTCGAGAACTTAGGACATTTTCATCTTGCCAGACTTTAGATACAAATAGTAAATTTTTTTGCCTTCGCTGCGGTATTTTCGGATGGACCTTAAGTATTGACGTCTCCAGCAAATAATATCTGCTCTATCAATAAGAAAAGATTTTCTGTTTTGCTTCTCCCAACGAAAGTTCATATCATGAAGTATTTTCCATAGTTTCGTTCGTGATAGCTGTGGTAAGTCCTCGTCATAGTTAATGGCTTGTAAAATTTTGTCTATATTTGGTATTTCCTTGGCAAAATAAAAACTATGTACTTTTCTTACTTACTTTACGTACTTCTTTTCTAATACCATTTTTCTTACTTACTTTACGTACTTCTTTTCTAATACCATTTTTAATGAAATCGTCAATTTCTAACGGTTTCTTTCCTGGGAGTGGTTTTGGCTCACTGAGGTTCTTAGATTTTCTTTCACGCAAGAACCTATATATAGTAGCCTCTCCAACTCCTAACATATTGGCACACTCTGCAATGAGGCTACGAACATCACTTGCAGGTTTCTGGTGCACTAGAGCATCATGCACGTTTAATATTAATGTCTTTTCTCGGAGAGAATATGCACTCTTGCTAATTTGACGAAGACACGTTGGCGAAAAACTTGAAGCCATTGTCACAAGTATAGGAAATAATTCAACTTTGGGATAATTCAGTATCTAAATACACTGAAAACATAGTTTGACAAACGCACATCAAATGGCGTAATAATATCCTAAAGCAGGCAAAAATAGGTAAATTTAATTACTAATTACTCCTGTTGTACCTACTTTAACCCTAATATTCCTAATGTATATTTAACAATGGACAGAGGCCAATTTTCTTATTAAATAATGCATAGTAGGTAATTACTATTATAATAATAATATACTAATTACCAACGCCTATGGTTTACGGTTGTTTTATGGCTTCAACCCTCGATATGAGCTATCAACTGCAACGAAACGGACGGGTTCTTCATAATTTTATTGCGTACACTTCCAGTTTCTTGAAATTTATTAATCAAATTAATACATATTGGTGCCCAACATTTTTGTCTGGATACCTTTGATTAAATACCCGGGCTGTTCTACGTGCACAGCGCTGTTCTTCCCTGTAAATTAAAATTAGTTCAATTCTCTCTTGTAACGAGTAAACCATTGTCGTCGAAATTCGATGGTCAATACACAACAAAATCAAGTTCAAAACTTAATCGTTTTAAAATGTGGCAAAACTAACATTTGCTATCAAACACCTTTAATTTTTTTACGTATTTATCTGAATGTTTACATTTAAGGAATTTGTTGATTTTTTAACGACTTATAAAAGTTGAAAATTTAGCTTTTTTAGGTTCTAAGGGTATAATTTGGACAAAAAATTTCTGATTGAAAAACGAATAATCACTCAATACCTTTTTCTATTTGAAACTTTAATGTGATTCCCATCCCCCATTACGGGTGGCTCAGAACTTCAGAAACGGTTTTAAGTGGGCATTTTGAACACATGTTGAAGTAAGTAGGTAAGCACGAGTTCATTCTAAAGATAATATAAAATAGTCTTCACTAAAATGTCGAATTTTTATTTTTAAACTTTAAAGGGGCATAACTTGGAAACATATAATTCGCGATTTCAAGGTCATTGGCTTAAAATGAATAGTTAGGAATTCAACCAGCAATATAAATACTTTGAAATACTAGGTTTCACGAGAAAAATATTCAATTTGCAAGGTCAGGGTCAACTTCTCTCAGTGCATCCGCTATTGTGTCCCTATTTTGCTCTACTCTCGTAAGCGCCACAGAATTCTTAATATTATGTTCTTTGGAACTTTCGTGTGATTTTACCGCTCGTGAAAATTTTTTTAAATCAGAATACCCACCCCCTGAACTCCAATTGTTTTTTACGCTGCCTAATAAAATACAAGGCCAACAATATAAGCTTTCCTTATAAATACTTCCGCACAGCCACTTATAGGTTTCGTACCAAGTTACCTGAAAAGCTCTTGAATATTGCTTACCCTGTCTCTTATCGTTAAATATTGCCGAAATTTTTGGTGTCGGACGACTACATAATATCTGTCTTTTTTCCGTTTCGTTTCTCCTTAAAAATAGGTATGAGAGAATAATATCATGAACAGGATTTATATTTTTTTAAAACAATAAAATTTAGCGTTTAATAATTAATAACATAATAAAGAAATCTTAAAACTTACCGGATCTTGAAAATATAACCTTAATTTCACTTTAAGTCTTTTATAAACAATTTATCGTCGTAAGACAGTCGACTAAATCTATATTTTATCAAGTATTCGACGATATCTTTGCAATTTCGAACATTTATTTTATCATTATTAGCATTAGAGCTTCTACGATATTCGCCAATTTCAGTTACCTCCATTTTTATAATAATATAGAGATAAAATTAATAAATAAACAATAAAATAATAATAACTTACATTAAAGTATGATTTGTGCAGAAAAAAAATCGCTAAAATCAAACACCACACACAAATTGTCACAAATAAACAAAATAGTTCGGTATACTGTGCCGGCACACACTACCGGGCTTCCGCCGCGCGCCGAATTCCCGCGAAATATTATTTGTGGGCGTTTCTGCCTCCTCGCTATCAGTTTTTCACGTGACAAAAACAACTCGCGTCGTCATGTGCTAATAAATTAAACCGTCGGAAGCTTGCCTCCGTTGATAATTGTCTAGGCGCATATTCGCTGATGCGGGCAGACACCACCTAATAGTACTAAAGCTGAGCGGCAATACTAAAAATATTATATAAAGAAAGTGTTTTTCTAGAAGTAGCTAATTCAGAATTTTTGATACACTGAGAATATAAGAATATGAAAGTATCATTTTCAAAAATGAATAAAGTTATCTGTTGAAACGCCGGGCTTTATTTCCTCTAACGTTCAATCAATTTTGTGGTATATTTCCACAGGCGTGTGACTCACTGGTCGTTTTTGTTATGATTGGAAATTAAACTCGTGGTAAAGCAAAATAACTGTATTTAACATACTGGCGAAATTAACACATTATAACTTTTGGCGAAATTAACACATTATAACTTTTTGCACAGAGATATGCACACTTAGTACCCGTACTTAGGGTGAAACTTCCACTTTTTACATAGAAATTAGTACACTAACATTTCTACAGATTTACCACTTGGTACAAATAGTAAAATGACCGCCAACAACCAACTTTGGCTATTCCTTTTTGACGGGACGTGTTGCTAGCTTACTTGCTCACTCAATAGTGGCTCTTATTTCTTAATTAGCGCCGAATGAAGCGGCTGGAACCGCTGCACGAATACCCTATGACGCGACTCATTCATCTTTTGTGGCCGACGCCAAGCTTCCGCCAATCCCGTGGGCGCATTTTACATCGAACAAATTTGGAGCGTGGCAGTGGTCTCCAGCTGCTTCATTTGGCTCCAAAATACATCATTTCTTATACCCACTATGTTATGAACGAGATCGTAAATTTGACATGTTACGCCTACAATGTTGCAACTAAACTAAACAGTCCATCTTTGGACAACTCATTTCAACTTTTAGGGCTGTTCCCCAACATTATCTTTAAAAAAATAAAATGTTATTTCGTAAGTTTTTGTTGGGGAGGCACTGCCTCCCCTGCCTCCCCTGACGAGCCGCCACAGTTATAATCTAGACCTTTTTATGGCCTTCCTGCAAGCTTCTTAGTAAAACCACCTGGGACACCGTTCACATCCCACATTCTTATCACCTTCTGCTTCTGCATCGCTATCTAGTTTATCTACACATTTAGCATAATATTTGTTTCAAAGCATTTTTCTTAAATCTCGCTTCTTTCGTTGGGTCTTTCTTTTTTTTTTTTATTAGTTTTATTCACCATTTCCCTATTTTTCGTTCTGACTCATCCTTTTCCTTTTCTTTGCTTCTTCTTTCTCAATTTGTACTCTATCCTTCTCGATTTAATATGTTCTTCAAACATTGGACGAAACGGCACTTGTGAAAGCGTCCAGCTTTCGGACGTTTTGTCTTTGGAATTGACTTAGGGTATTTAAGACATTTTTTAAAAGCATCGGTTGGGGAGGTGGACGTCGGCATCGGCTCTATTGGATGTAAGATTATTGACGACTACTTATGTGCTTAGATATAGATCTGGTGCCCAAGTGCCCATTCATCGAGGCTTATTGCTTGCGACACGACCCACGAGCCGGTCCTGCAGAAGTTGCACGTGGTATGCCATAGCTTCGGCAAGTTTCTCGAGTTTTAGCTCCATTTCTCACAGCATCGAATCCACTTGATATTGTAAATAGTTTAAATAATTATTTTTCTAAAATAGGAGGGTATATTGTTAATGACCTTCATAAGGAAATTAATTTGGTGAGACCGTATGGTGTTCCTTTATGCAATGAAATTACGCCACAGAGTAAAATAGATATTGAATTAACCGACCGAAATGAAATAATGGAAATTATATTATTGGATGCTTCGCCAGGTCATGATAAAATAACGGTCAAGGATCTGATCAATTTGCGAGACATTCTGGTATAAATCCGAAATAAATTGATTAATAACGTATTTTAAAATGAACTCTTTCCGGAGGACTTAAAAATTAGTAAAATTAGCCCGAAATTTAAAGCTGTGTATAAGCAACTATAGACCCATATCTATTCTGTACTAAGTGTTTTCTCCAAATTATTATAGAGGCTATAGGGCATGTAGATAATAAAATTGATATTTGTAAGTCAAAGATGTCTTAAATTATATGAAATGAGGTATATTAAAAAGGTATTTCGATGATTAGTATACAGAGTGATTCAAGACTATAAACTAGCTTATGTTATGATCACTAAGTATTGCTTTCGATCTTCGATACTCCTTCAAAGCTACGAAAATAATTCCCAAATAATCCCTGAATAACAAACATTAGAAACAATTTCATAGGTAGTTATTTTAAATAAAATTTTATATCAGTCGGTTGGTAGGTAGGTACATACTATCATTTCATCTTCCTCGAGAAACTATATAAACTTTATTCAACTTGGTTTTTGACTAGAAAAATAAAAAGGCATTAAGAGAAGAGGAACCTACTTTAAACTTGTAGGTATGTTTTAACCGATATTTTAAGTAAGAAAAACTTGTATCGTATGAAAATCTAAACAAAATGTACAACGAATGTAGGCATTGTTCTGTTACTAAATTTTTGTCCGAACCTAACCTAAGTAAGCATGCTCAACCTTCAATATTATACTATCTATTTAATAGCTAACTAATATACTTATAATCTTTCTATGTTTTTTGCCTAATAACAATTTAAACAATATACCAAAATATTATTATTAAAGAAGGTACCTACCTACACTGCACTGTTCTAGTGTTATCTACCATCAAGTCTTCTGGTTGCCCTGAATTTCCTGACTAAAAACCTTTCCTCAAAGTACTTTATGCAAAAGCTGATACATTTTCGCAATACTATAAATAGCATTTTATCAGTGAAAAACATTATACCTAGTTGAGTATACACCCCGGAACACATCATGAATTTCGCATTTTTCGCTATTTCACAGCAACTTAATCAAATAATTTATGGTTTTACATATAAAGGTCCAAACTACGTTAAATTAATGTTTATGGGTTTTCTAAAATATTCGCATTAAACTGCTAAAAACAACTAAAAACTTAAAGGAAACACCAAAACGGTCTACCAAAACAATGCAAACCTGTCAAAACGTGGATCGACTAGAAACAGCTGATTTTAGAATGTGGGCGGGAACATGACGGCCTGTTCTTCGAGACGGCAGTGCTCATACACATCCTCAGAACTAACATATGGAATATTACCTACATTTATGTCATGCAAGTATTACATGGGAACGAAGAAACCAGCAGACCAATATTATCCAATGTAAACGTTGTCAATTGTGGGGCCACGCAACTACCTATTGCTCAAGACAAGTTAAATGTATGCGGTGCGCACAGAACCATTATACCAAGGACTGTGCGCCCGGATGCATTATTAAATGTGCAAACTGCAATGGAGACCACGAAGCCAACGACCAGCAGTGCCCGGTCCACATTTACAAAACGGGAAAGCTATTAGAAAACCAGCAAAGAAACAAACCGGCCCCGCAATACATACCAGCGCCACCACCAACAAGCAACCCTTGGACCAACACACAGAACAACCCCAGGGCAAATGGGGTCAACGTTAACGTTGACCCCATTACGGGCAGGGCAAGTGCCCCATCTGTAAATCCGATGAACCCGTTCCACTTTCCACCCCTACCATCCAGAGGTGGTGCGGCCGCACCCCCTCCCGTATACACACAACCACAGCAGCCACAACAACAACAGCAGCGCGTCAGTGCGATTCAACCACCGGTAAGTGACTTTATGGGGGTAGTTAAAAAGATGAAAGCATTTAACATGGGGGAGGTCATGCGCTTCTTCTCGGATCTCACGGAGATTATGAGCACTCCTGATGAGGCGCATATCCCCTTCAAGTTGGTTGCGTTCTCACAAACTTTTAGCACATATAAATTTCGTTAATTTTCAAATCACTAAAAATTATAAACTGGACCGCCAACGGCGTCAAAAGCAAGCTGGGGGAGTTGATCTCCTTTCTTTCAAAAAACCGGGTCGACGTGGCGTTCGTCACCGAAACCAAACTGACTGAAAACGATTCGATAAAAATAAGAAATTACTCTATTTATCGAGCAGATAGAAATGTGCGGGGGGGCGGGGTTGCCATCCTCATAAAACAAACTATTCCTCATATGCAAATTGATAATTACATAACTGCTGTGGAGCATGTATCAATCAAGCTGAGAAATGGCGTGGTTTTGAGTGCGGTATACGCCTCACCCCGCACACGTCTATTAAATATTGATATCGAACCGTTTTTCGCCAGTCATGGCCAGGTACTTATGGCTGGTGATTTAAATGCAAGGCATAACATGTGGCATAATCACCAAAATAATAGGCATGGGAACCTAATTTTTGATTTCCTCGAAAATAATAATAATATTCAATTAGTCGCCTCGGACACGCCCACTCACTTTCCGTACAACGGGACAACGCCCACTTTTATTGATATATATATAAATAAGAACATCATGGGCCTGTCCGAGGCGACTGCTATAAATTTATTTATTTATTTTTTTTATTTAATTTATTTATTTATTTAATTCAATTTAATTTCACATTAATACATTTTCACAATACAATGTGGCATATAAAAGTTTATTTACATTTGATTTAATATAATATACTCTTAAATTATACACCTAGGTGTGGAACACCTGTATGTGTTGATTTAGGTAAAATTTTAAAGATAAACCTATCATCTTTATTAAATGCCATGCAGTATACAATATAAATTTCTTTACCTTATTTGTTTATTTAATTTATTTTATATGTATATTTTTTTTTTTTTTTTTTTAAACAGAATGGGTAGGCAACTAAAAAAACTGAAGAAATCTAGCAATATTCTCAAAGAGGTAGTCACTGAATTGTTTTTTAAAATGTTTTTTGTTTGTTAAGGCTCTGATTTTTTGGGGTATTAAGAATGATCTTAACTCAGACCACTTACCCGTGTCTATTGAATGGCATGCACAAAATGTCCTTCGAATCACCGACAGAGACGATTTTACTAAAAAACGTTAACTGGAGAACATACAGACAATTACTTAACGACAAAATCACAATAAATAATAGCATCGACGACGTACAAACACTAGAACAGGAAGTGACTAAATTAACAACAAACATGCAAACAATACACAAACAAATCGGACAAAAAATTAAAATCAAACACAACGAGGACAGATTACCCCAAGAAATAATGGACTTAATTAGATTTAAAAACAGACAACGTAAAATTTGGCAACGTACAAGAAGACCGATAGACAAACAAAGAATGACCGAACTTCAACATACAGTAAGAGAAAAAATTAACGCACATAAAAATAAAACATGGAACGATACACTTACAGGACTGACAGCACAAGACTCGTCACTGTGGCGCCTGACCAAGCGCCTCAAACGAAAATTCAATAAAATACCAACACTGACTGGTCAACAACAAACACAGACAGACAAAGAAAAAGCAGACTGCATAGCGAATGCACTCGCTGCAGTCTGCACTACAGCCGACAATACTGAAACAGAACAAAACCACATTACCAACAGAATGACGAACGCAACTAGACAAAAATATCCTATACCCCCCCCCCCCCGCCCTATCCAAACTGCTCGTGACGCCCAGGGAACTGAGAGGGATAATTCGATTTCTCCCTCTTAGGAAAGCCCCTGGACCTGACGGGCTTCCTAATATTCTCATCAAAAACTTACCGAGAAGGGCATTTGTGCAATTATTGTACATAATTAATGCAATTTTAACGCTGCAACACTTTCCTGTGCGGTGGAGAGAGGCGATTATTATACCCTTGCTAAAACCTAGAAAAGACCCTAAACAACCGAATAGTTACAGACCTATAGCACTGACGAATACTTTATTAAAAATAACTGAAAAGACCATACTATTGAAACTCAAAAAACAAAGACTTCTGGACGGAATTCCGAACGAACAGTTTGGATTCCGTCCAGAACACGGTACAGTCCAGGCAGTGACGAGAGTCCTGACTGACGTTAAAAATAAATTTAATTTAGGGCAAAATACCGTCTTATTGTCTCTGGACGTCAGTCGGGCTTTTGACACTGTCTGGCACGACGGATTACTTTTTAAATTAATGACAATACACAATATCCCAATGTACTTAATAACATTACTGAAAACTTACCTACAAAATCGGACATTCTTTGTTAAGGTAGAGGGTGCGTTATCTGCTCCAAGGGTGGTTAATGCGGGGGTCCCTCAGGGAACCGTGCTGTCACCGCTGTTATATAACCTGTATACAGCCGATTTCCCGAGATACCCCCTCACAAAACTGATATTGTATGCGGATGACGCATTAATTTATGCGCAATTGTTTTATGCGGAAGCCGCTAAGCGTCAACTCCAGACGCACATTAATATACTGGAGCTAAAGTGCTAGGTTTCATAATTAACGTCCAAAAAAGACAGGTAGCACCTTCTTAAAAAATACCATTTCTAGGTTTAAATTACAACACAAAGAAAATTACTCTGTCCTTACCTGATAAGAAAATAAAGTCAATACTAAAACTTATCACACAAAAAATCAAAACAAAAGTACGAGAAAGCGATAAATTCATTTTTGGAGGCATCTCCAGCCATACCCTATAGTGGCCACCATATTAAATGCATAGAACAGGAAAAATTTAGTAACAGTTGCCATCAGTTGGTGGAAATTTTTTAAAATTTCCAGGATATGGAGCTTCAGGAATTCTCCTTAGAAATATACTCCGATGCTTCAACTAGTGGCTGCGGTGCCTTCGGTAACGATATAAAGTGTCACGGTTCCTTGGGATTTAACAGAAACAGGTAAACACATTAATTACCTTGTGGCTACCCTGTATGGTCTGCAATCATTTACTAAAATAATTAGAAATATCCGAATCCTCTTAAGAACTAACCTAAATAAAATAACCCAGCGGTTATGGAGGTGGTGCGAACAAAGGAAAAAAACATTATTTTACATTTATTTACCATCATCAGAAAATAAAGAGGCTGATATGGAATGAAGAAACAGAATATGTAAAAAATTCCGCGTTCCAATCAATTATAAACAAATTTGAAACGTCCGAAATAGACCTCTTTGCAACTAAACTTAATAAAAAACGCGAAAGATATATTTCGTGGTTTCCTGACCTGAATTCTAGCTCAGTCGATGCCTTTGAGGTCTTGCGGAAAAACATATACCTATTTCTATGCCGTTACGCCATTTTCCATGATAGCCAGAACACTAGCAAAAATGTTTCTAGACAGGGCTAGCGGAAGCGGATAAGTAGTGGTCCCCGAATAGCCTTCACAACCTTTGTATTCGTTATTTCAAAGAGATTGACGGAACAACCCCTATATGGTCAACCTAATAAAAATGTGGTAGTCGTCCTATTAGACAAAATTATCCGATGTACAAGAGAATTTTCCTGGTGGTAGGGAAATTGTCCAGATGGCATTTCTAAAAAGGAACATTGTACAACAACTATCCCGGTTTTACTACCTTCCATCACATAAGGCACATTAAAACAGTACAGTGCCTGTTGGGTTTTCTGTAAAAATAAAAATGTCGATGTACTAAGTTACAACCAAGCTAATCACCTAAATGTTTTAGTAAGTGAAGTAAACGAAGTTAATTCGTATTTAAGCATAAACACTTATAGATCAGCCCTTAATCTAAACAGTAAAGACGAAAAAATAATTAAATGATTTCTAAAGGGCAGTTTATAACAGCAAACCTCCTCAACCCAAATATTCGTTTACATGGAACATTGAACCAGAGGTATATAGTATACTCAAATCCCCTGAAAAGATCAAAATTAAAATCTCAGAAAAAATAAAGAACTTCCGGACCGCATAAACACCAATCAATTTTTAGTATTTCCATATTTTAGGTTATTGTGTTATGTGTAGCATCTACACTAGACTATTACATAAACCGGGCCGTCTTTAGGTATGTGGGGGCCCTTGGCACTTTTGGCGGTGTGGCCCTTCTACCATCCCTGTTTCTTAAAAAAAGCGCCGCAGGCAAATTTTTTTTAGGTGCCACGCCCTTTTTTTGGAATATTAAAATCTAGAAATTTACTTTTCGATAGCCCAACCCGAGAAAACGTAGAAATAAAGAAATTTCTAAATATAAACGCCAATATTTTTATTTTAAATATTTTTTTTTCTGGGCTGGAAGTAAAAACTTGTTCTGAAGTTGTTTCCGTTGATTCGTTGTTTTTTTGATCTTAAGCTGATGCTTTGGAAGTAAAAAATGAAGTTAATTTGGGTAGTTTTTCAATAACTTCCTTTTGATGAGCATTTTTTTTTCTCTTTTCTGCGCCGCTGGGATATTAGCGTTTTGACATGATGATGATTAAAATATGATAACACTGACCAATAAGCCCCTTAAAAAAAAAGAAAATTGATCATATACAACAAGCAAGGACAAGGACAAAAAAGTTTGTGTCTTGCCTTTTAGCTTTTTTATTTTAAAATATATTCCAAACTAGTTTTATTTATCGCGGTTTGTAACAAACAATCCAATTATTAATTAGGGAAATATACACTAACAAACTTTAAAAAGTCAATTTAAACTTATAAAATCAAAACCTGCGCTGCGTGTCTAACTCAAAACTCAATTTGTCAATTTGCGCAACGGCCAACGGATTTTAAAACAGGTGATATTATTATATTACCATTATTCTAATTACAGACAAATTATTGTTGCCAGATTTTAAATGATTACTTTTTTTTATGATTTTTTAAACAAACATTTTAGTCAAATTAATGTTAATTCCCAGTTAATAGTGTTAATACATAAGCCCTTTTCAGAAATTCTGACAGCCGTAGAAGGATTACCATTAACCAATGTCATAAAAGCAGTCTTCTGTTGAACAAGGAGAATGAGACTGTTTCCTTCAAATCCATAAAGTCTAAAATCAAAGATAACAATTTAGTGATCTAAAAGTCAGATAAAGCAAATTGTCTAGTGATCTTGTGTAGACCAGACTACAATGAAAAAGTAATCAATTTTCTTTCTTCTGAAGATTTCACCATAATATTACAAAATCCAATAGACAAACTTACTCAGTTATTTAAAAACACTTTAAAGAGAGTAAATAATACTTTAAGCTTTTTCAATACTAATAAATTCAAACTTACTCCAATAAATCCGATTACCCCATTGCTCTATGGTCTTCCCAAGATCCACAAACAAAATATACCTATACGCCCTGTAGTATCATACTGTGGTTCCCCTTGTCATAGACTGAGCACTTGGCTAAACAGCATATTACTTGATCTAACTAATTTTCAAAGTTCCTTTTCAGTTAAAAATTCAGCCAATTTGGCTGAAGATCTTTCTAAAATACATATCCCTGATTCTTCTCTCTTGGTCTCTTTTGATATAGTAAACCTATTTCCTAGTATCCCTTCCAACGAATGTATCAATTTAGTTAGAACCCTTCTAAATGATAAAACTACTCCAGAACAAGAACATATTGAGAACCTTTGCTCCATGGTGAACTTGGTCCTTTCTCAAATTTTTTTTCAATTTGACAATAAGTTTTACAAACAAAATTCAGGACTAGCTATGGGCTCAGCTTTGTCTCCTCTTTTAGCAGAAATTTTCATGTCGGATATTGAATCCAGAATCAAATCACACCCTCTTTTCACAAATATACTTTTCATAAGATGTTATGTAGATGATATTTTTGCAATATTTACTGGAAACCATGCAGACCTTCTTCTCTTTACACAATTCCTAAATTCGTTACACCCCTCAATTAAATTCACTGCTAAAATAGAAATCGATGGTTCCATCCCCTGTAACGATCATTTTGATCGTTCCAATAATTTTTATTTAATATTCATAACGCACCAGAAAGATCTGAAGATTGCATCAGTTCAATTAACTGAACGTACCCCGTAATAATGGGATAAACTGCTTATCGTTCTTATAAATAGGTAACGACATGCCCCTATGCCCTCCCAACGCATTTAGATGGACAAACCGCCGAACGTATGTCGAGTATTGCTCAAATTGCGCGCGTCGACCGGTAAAAGCATCGAGAACAAGGTGCCTTCAAAATTTCACGTTTCTTTTCAACGCTAAACCCTGTTAAGGTCACAAGTGTTTTTTGTGAATATAAGTTTGGTCCTAAAGGCATAAATGCCGCATTAATTTGGATTTAATAAGCCATTCTGCTTCATTAATAAACAAACCCATCATGGGGATGTATTTTGTGGCCACAGGGATAAAGAAGCCAGTCCAACAGGTAATAAATTGAAATTAAAATACGTTCGTGGCGTGGTACTAATGGTCGCCATTTTGTCTCTTTTCAGGCTTCTAACTTATTCTAATTTATTTTAAGTTTTTCCAAGCTTTTCTAAGTCCCCCTAAGTCATTCTAATTTATTCTGTTTTATTCTACATCATCCTATCCCAATACCATTCTGTTTTATCTTATTTTATGCTGCTTTATGCTACTCGTTTCCTTTTGATGATGTTACTTAATTATTAGGTTGATCCTAATTGAATCTATTTTATCCTGTTCGTCCATTTTACTACACCCTTTTAAAATGTTTTCATCTCACTCATTCAAGAGTATTCGGCCTATTTGAATGTTTTATGCAATTTAATTTTAAATTATCTAAATTTCCTCACATTATCCTACCCTTTCCCAAATTATTGGATCTCAAGCCGTGTTTGGAAGCTACGGTGTCGCTGAGTGCTGTGGATTTTGGCAGTTTGGTCAGATTTGGACATTTTATGGGATAGCAACTTCCGGTGATGCCGATTTAGAAACTATGCCCTGGAGACGGAATCGTCGTGTTCCTAGCTGAACCATTTGTTTGTGCCTCTTTATAACCGTGTGGTGGATTGAGAGCAAGACTGTCTGGACCACCAGCGAGGGATGCCGAGTGAAGGACATCGTGTGAGAGAAACCAGCAATTGAAAAGATGAGTAACTGATTTTTACTACTTTAATTTTGGTCCCTGTACTTGCCTGGAATTACTTTTAATCTCCCTTGTTAATTATTGTAGCATTTACAAATAATGTAATACCTTCTTCACTAATTCTACCAAGAATTAAATATTTTTTGAACTATTCGAATGGCATTTAATGCCGAATGATTGATAATCGACGTAGGAACTACCGTTTTTTGTTTAACCTTAGCCCAGAATTGTTTGTTTTGCTGCAAAGCAGCTACCAACCTTTTTTACAGACCCATAGGTCACTCCGTTTCAATTTTACCCTAAAAATAAAGATAGGACAACATAGATCTCGCAAGAGCACCGTTGCCTATCAAATAAGCCCTATACTTGCCTTAAACTACTTTTAATCTCCCTTGTTAATTATTGTAACATTTACAAATAATTGTGTTGCATAAAATGTAAAGTTTTGATTCAAACCTTAAGTCCGTACCTAAATTTATGTATTATTAGTTTGTGGTGGTTTATTCAAGATCCTGATTGGAATTTGAATTTGCTCCCAACCATTAGTGAAGTAACTTACTGCTGAGCTGTGAAAGTGTCATTTCCAAATTAATGTCTTGTGATATTTTATTACTTGTGGTATCTTCATCCTAATACAAGGGTGGTAGTTACTTTTATGATTATTTAGGGTTTGAGCGTTTTTAGATCTATGTCTATGATATCGTGATTTACAAACATTGCTATTGCTCTGTTACGAGAGTCGTTGTTGATTGCATCGTGTTTTTATTTTATTGCTGTCTTCTAAAATCTGTGTTGGTCCCTGCTCCATTAAAAAGCCACATAATAGTGAGAGTCAGTGGTTTTGAGAATTTTTTATCTAGATTATTAAGTAAATAGCCTAGTCCCCTTCAGAATAAATCATTGTCATCAAGAACATTTTATTAATCACTTAAAACTCATAGAAGTAGATCAACCAAACGATAAAGTTAAAAATACATGTAAAAAAAAAAAATTTCAAAAGTTGAAAATTCACATCGTTTTGTAACCATTTGATAAATAGATGCGATAAATAAACCTGTTAATGTTTTAAAATTGTGTGCTTTATTGGCTTACTTTTTCTTTCAGGAGCTAGGGAATTCTCTTGATTTTATTGGTTCATTTTCTCCTATTCTACCTATCTGTTTTTTCTATCAACCCCTTTGGTTGATTGGCGCCCAAATAAAAATCTGGAAAAATCATAATTTTTATAAAGCTAAAGACCTCACGACCTAGTGCTCTAAATCCTGAAGACTGTGCCTGAGGAGCCGTGGTTCTCTTAATTGGATAATGAGAAATTACTAAGGAAATAATCATAAGCAAACAAAAAATATTAATTCTGAAATAATAGAAAATCTCAGTAATCACACCCCTTCTTGGACCTAAAAATAACCAAATCAAATAATAAACTCAAATTTTCTATTTATCATAAACCAACTAGTACTGATTGCACTATTTCATATCAATCTAACCACCCCTATAGCCAGAAATTCTCCTCTTTTCATTCCTATTTTACTAGACTTTTTAAAATCCCCCTTGAAAATAATGAATTCAAGTCTGAACTGAACTTGATCAGACAAATAGCTACTAACAACGGTTTTCCTCTTAATATCATAAACAAAATATACTATAAACATTTGATAAAACATCTGAACAGAAACCTTTTATCTACTGATAAAGTTACAAACAAATTTTACTCCTTACCATACTGGGGCCCAATTTCCTATAAACTCAAAAACATTTTTAAATCTTTTAATATTGAAATAGTCTTTAAAACTCAACATGCTTTAAAAAAATTTCTAACCAATTCCAAAGACACAATCCCAATCTCCAACAAATCTGGTGTCTACAGCATCACTTGTTCAACAGAGGGTTGCAGTGCTTGTTACATAGGTCAAACAGGGCGTAAATTTTCAGTTCGAATAAAGGAACACTGTAAAGAAATAGAGAAAGCTACAAATCAAAATCTTTCCCCCTCAAGAATCAAGTCTAGTTTTTCTAGACACGTTCATATTAACAAACACCATTTTAATCCTGATTCTAATGTAGAATATCTACACATCTGTAGTAAGGGGAACAGGCTTGACCTGTTGGAGATTCTTGAAATTAACAAAGCGTTACATAACAAAAATTTAGTTTGTCTTAAAGGTGGATTTATAAACTATTCAGTTCAGTTACGCGCAGTTCAGTTCCGCAGCGCAATACGCCAGAGTTCGCCCGAGGTCGCCGTAAACAAATTTGTCATTTATAAACTTAGCTGTTGTTCGCATGTCGTATTGCATTTCATTGGTTCATTTGGCCCGTCAACCGTCATCTGTCAACCACCACGTGATTTAACTTTCGCATTTCATTGGTTAAGAGTCCTGCGACAACGAACTGCAGCGTCAAAAGATAAAACTTGGCCATCTCGAGCGTAGCCGAGCGTCTCGCTGCGCGACTGGGCGTACCACTGCGAATGAATTGAGGGTTTATAAATGGTTTGGTATGTTTTCGTTTGTTTAAAGTCGAACGACAATCAGCGAAACTGAACTGGACTGCGCGGAACTGAACTGAGCGTTGCGACCAAGTTTATAAATCCCACTTTAATGATCAAATTCAACATACTTCTACCCATTTTTTTAATGCTCTTAATTTTAAAAATTAAACAAACAATTTTACGTCTTTTTCTCCATTTCTATGTTCTAATTTCAATTAGTTTGATATTAACAGTAAATCTTTCTTTTTTCTTTCTATCTTTCTGAAATCTCTAATAAAAATATAATTGATAGGTTATGTACAACCACCTGTGACAGTCTTCTCTGGGTCAACCATCATTCTGTTCTGTTCTGTTGGAAATTTTCGATGACCTCTTGCCTTTCGGCATCCAACCAAGTCGACCACAACATAAAATATTTTCGACAAAAAATTCTTTTACTTTTAGTATTTTAAATCAAATTATTTCCACACTTTAATGGTGGTCCCATAGATGACAACACTGATCTTTAAAGCACCTATTCCCGAAAAAGGGAAGTTTCAGACAACTGATTTTGATTTTTGGGTTGCTTGTTTGATATTTATTTTCTGTACTAAACCAATAAATTTCTGCCTTATCACTCGTACTCCTGGATTCTGTATCTTAACAATGATTGTTTTTCTCCCAACTTAAATGTCGATATTTCTTTTAACGATCACTGGAGACCACCAAAGAATATAAAAAAGAAATCTTTTAGGACCATTCCCCCAACCTTGTGAAAAAAAAATTTTACTATGATATCTTTTATTTATATTTTATGTTATATTCAAGTTTTATGTATGTTTATCTACTTTCATTTAGTAATATGAATTTTACAGTTCTGTAAATCGTTTTGTAATGGCATCTATTACAGCACTAGTGCTGTAATAGATGCCCTTACAAAACGATTTTTAATAGCAGGTGCATTTTTACAGGTGCATTTTTATTTTTAAAAAGGCCTTTTGCCAAATATTTTTATTCATAGATGAAAGTAGATAAAATTTTGTACAATATTCTTGTTGTAAATTCATATTACTACACTCGATGTTTTATTAAACTCGGCTGACGCCTCGTTTAACAACTTTAACATCTCGTGTTGTAATATGAATCTTTACAACACTTATATCGTAAATAACTATTATTTAACTGACTAGTAACTATAAGAACGATGATTGAGCTTTTCATACCTTTTTCGTTACTACAATTATACTGACATTGTCAACCATTTTGTTCTCAAGCTGTCAACGGTCGACTATAAAATGACTGAACACGTCGTCACGTTTTCATTTTAACTGTGTTGGTCTCCCTATTTTAATCTTTAAGGGTATATAAAATGTAAGATCTGTTTTTTTAATAATTTTATTTTAAATCAAATTCTATTGTTTTCCCTACATAATGGGACGAACATAACGCAAGGTGACGGGACCTTAGGTCTCCAATAACTAATTTTACAAATGAAATTTCAACATTATGTAAGTACAGACATTATTAATAATTTTATTTCATTACTAATTACAAATTTCTTTCTTATTACAGAATTTCTCATAAAACAAATCACAAACAAAAATCTTTCTCTAACAAGACCTAGAATGTCCAAAAGATCCTTTTTATATATCCTGACTTATGATTTTCAAATAACAAATATCTTCCCTTTTTAAATTCGACCACAGATTGACAGTGTCTTTTCAGAAACTTTGAATTAAATATAACATTCCACTTTCAATTCCAATTTTAGTATGCTGATTACATTCAATTATTAATATCTTGTCAAAATATTTTTAAATAAAAAAAGCTCCATCAACGTCATTTTTCACCAACAGTTTTCTCGCTACTGCTAATAATAACTGCAGCACTACTTTGGTCTCCTGAAGATGAAGGTTACTACCTTCGAAACATGTAGAGACAATTTAATTTTAAAATTGAGCCTTTAACAGCTCACTTTTAAATTAGTGGAGAAAGACTATTTGACTTTTTTTCTCCTTTCCCTATATTTCAACTCCACTTCGAGAATGGACTATTTCTTTAAATTAACACTGGATTAAATTAAATGGCCAGGTTACCAGAAATAATTGGATCTTTTTATAACAGCACAACAGTAACCCGATAACATTCATTGTGAGGGCTAGATTCAGATTAACACATAACTCAGATTAATTCGACCATACTAAACCTTAAATATTATTTGTTTTATTATGCATAGTGATCCATGGCCATTCCGCTAAAACTCACATTCTTGTTTTCAAACTCCAAGCACGGCTCGCTAGGTGAAATATCTCAAAAATGGATGATCAAAACATAGCCGGATTATATATTTTGGCAATGTCTGTGTAAATTAAGCTGAATTCAAATATGCGACAATATATAGGGTGTTTATTCAATTTGACATCAAGATATACGAGTTTTATAGTTATATGATTTTACGAGATCTTTATATACAGGGTGCTCTAATTTTACTTCCAAATTTCGGCAGGTTTGGATTCTAATTTGCTCAATTTTCTCAAATGGCGATCACACCAAAAATTAAAACTTTTATACTATTATAAGGTGCCTCATAACGGTATTATTAATTCGCTACCTTAATATCACAACTAGGTACGTCTAAATTTATAGTTTTGAAATATTTGAGGTTATAAATTGAAAAGGGGTATTGACACAATGCCGACTGAGCTAGGACCGTCTTAGAAAATACATAGTACATTTTTAAAAAACAAACTAAACTCAACAGTGTACGTTGACAGACTAAAATCAAAAAGGACCCTGGTTTATCCGCATTTTTTTTACCTTGTGTACGGTACTTAAAATTTATTACGCCCATATCATTTCACAGAACTGGTTTATTGTTGTTTATTATATTTTAAGTACCCTAATATAGTAGAATTCACGGCTCGTCTCGTCGTTCGACATTTGACAATAGACAAATGACAGTAACTAGCTGGACCAGTAACTTTGAAATATCCCCAACCCATCATAGAGCCGTAATTAGCCCAAAGCCCACTGACACTGACATCAGTGACATCGCCACGTGCTTTTTTTCTCGTTAAGTGTTTTGCTGTGTTTTTAATTGTTCTCGTGTGTTTTGTATTTAAATAAGTTTATTAAAGACTTCTATTTTGGACGTACCTACCACCTACGTGTTTTGGTGTTTATTTGTTACGGAACGGTAAGTTAAATACATTAACCGGAAAAAACAACAAAAAATAACTATGTATTATAGCTTATTGGTTGTCCAAAAAATTGCTTAATGAATAAAATTGCTTTCCATTTTGAATAACAAAAAACGGCGGTATAGTAACATTGCATAACATTTTTGCATTTGGCTTAAACTCACTGAAGTTCTTTTCTCGCCTTTTTCAAAAAATGCCGACAAAAAGTATAAATCGATTTTATGTTCCAAGAAAAACAATATAGAATGAACTAATATTATTTCCTTAAATAAATGAATAGTAATATACTGCACTGAAAATATATATCAGCTCTTAAAATATAACAATTTCTATGCCATTGCAGCCTATATTAATTTAATTTATAAAATTACAAAATAGCCTTGGTAGTACTAGTATTTTTTACTTGTAGATTGTAGATTTTTTATAATTAAAAATAAAAAAGTACTACATACACCTTTTTTCTTTCCCTTTGCTCCTACGCTAATTTCACCAAACTATATATTCCAATCCTCCAAAAAAAATTGCACATTTAACGTAGTTTACGTGCTTAACAAATTTAGCTTAGTCCAATCCTGATAAATCTGAAATTTAGTACAAGTAACCTACCAACCTACAAAAACAAAATAGACTAGAAGTCGACAGGGTGCCATTAGTGACATGTGACTCGTCCACCATCTTGCGAGACGGTTCAAGAATCCGACTATATAAGCAGTCATTTAGGTCGGTTTCTTATATTTGTGAACACACTTTACCTTGGGTGTTTGTTTCTCAGTGAAACTAGTCAAAGTGTAAAGTGTCACTAGTATCAGTGTTTTTTTTTTAAAGATGGAGAATTTGCAACAATTGCCTAAACGCCCTAGAGTCGATCCATGTACAGTAAATGAAAAATAATTAATTCTTAACCATTACACAGTCAAAATTTGAGTGTTAAATTTAACACTCAATGGTAGTACATATAGGACCACACTCAATAGGGTATTGTTTGAGACACACGTCATATTTCTGTCGTGACCCAGTACAAAGTTAAAGTAAAAGCGTGGAACTCAATTCTATGAAATGTAATGTAACGTAATACTAATCTAAGCGGCAACGCCGCATTTGTGCTCAATTACTATGTTTTTATGTAACTACTAAATGCTAAAACCTAAAACAATGAGGAAAGTACATTATATTTACATGCAATATAATTGGCAATACCGCATATTACAGTCATGGCAACGTTGTGCATCCATAAAAATATAAGTTAAATCAAAACCTTATGTATAAAAAACACGGTCGGCGATTCTGTACCATTTCCTAACACGTAAATGTAAATATGATAAACGCCGCTTGCATAGTAACAGTGGATGTCTTTCTCATTGGTTGGCAACAGTATTGTGACGTGAAATAAACCATCTTGGATTGTGACGTATCAGTACCTGATTGGTCAAGGTGTCGGTAGACGGTACGAAACGGACAATGTTTTGTCAACAGACTAGTGTCACGCTGATTTCTACAGAGAAAGGTTGCGCTCCGTGGAACGGTAAATCCTCTACGTAAAAATGGTCAAAAGTGATTCAAAGTAAAGTAAAGTGTAGAGTGCCACTCTGATTTCTACAGAGAAAGGTTGCGCTCCGTGGAACGACAAATCCTCTACGTAAAAATGGTTGGAAAGTATTTGAACGTATTTGAAAGTATTTAAAAGTAGTAAAAAGTATTTAGGAAGAGTTAAGTGGTTGTTTGACGAGTCTAAGTTAGAAATGTGTTAGTATGTCATACCCATGCTAGGGTATAAAATGACAAAGTGATTGATTTGTTAATAAAAACCTGTGCAATAAAATTGAAAAGAAATTTTATTTTCCAGTTAAAGCAAAGTTTTGAACCAGTCGACTTATGGAGATACAGGTTAAAGTATTTTGTGTCGTTCATTGTTACAAACGTGTTCGCGCACATTATTGGTCCTTCGAGCAGCCGGATGTTTTAATTGGATTTGGGCATCATTTGGTCCTTCGAGTGCGAATGTTTTAATTGGAGTTGAGCAGAAAAAACACAGAAGTTGAGGTGTTTGAATAAAAATAAAAGTGAGTTGTCTACAAAGTGAAATAACAGTAATAAAATTAAAGTGTTTAATGGTATAAAACCAATGCAAAAAAGAAAAGTGTTACGTCAGTGAAAAAGTAAGCAGCTGTTGCAGTAAGAGAGAGACAGGAGTGAGTTCGAGACTACCTAGTGATTACAGTGTAGTGAAACAGGTGAGCTACCTTAATAAGGTAGTAAAGTCTGCACAAAAGCAGTAAGTGAATAAAAAGTTATTGTAGTAGAGTAGTTGAATTGTACTATTGTTGATAATATTTTGACAGAGTTGATGTTTATGATTTTACATAGGTGTAAGCATTTGTAGGTACAAAGTTTAGGGGTGTTATCTTAATAAAGAATTGAGTGAAGGTTGCTGGGTCACGTAGGGATGTCAGTTTGGGATTTGTGTTTAAAATAGAACATTGTATTGTTAAAGTTAAGTTAACTTCATATTTTTATACAGGGTTTTGAGGGTATCGGTTTGTAATATACCTAGTGTGTATTTCTAAATTGTTGTTGGGGAAACAATTAGTTCCAAAGTATTATTTTATTGGGCTGTGCCGACTGCACATCTGGGTGATTTAGCTAAAAGTTAATTTTATATATTTGTAAACAGAAAAAAAATGGAAGCACCAATTGCTTTGGCTGACTTAATAAAGCAGCGTTGTTAACGTTCTGGGTCCTAATTATTAGAGGCTTTCTAATAATTGGGATTTGTAAGAGGAAATTAAAAATACAACTTTTTATGTCAATTATGTCACACTATCTATTTTTTTTTATTTATTAACAATAGTCTACTAGTTCTTATAATAACTTTTAACAACAATAATCGATAAAGGTAAAACTGGTACATACTCCCCTCTAGTAATTGTTATACTTAAAACAATTACTATTAAATGTAATTTTTCTTCTCTACATTCAGTACGCATATTCTTGATATGGGGCGTCGTAGTGTTATTCCTCGCGACGTTCTAATATCTACACTTCTAACTATCCCGTCTTTGCTTGGGTATACTGCAACTACTCTGGCTATCGGCCATGTGTTTCTGGGCATATTTGGGTCACTTATTAGTACAACACTTCCTGGTAGTAGGTACATTTGATTCTTGTTTATGCCATTTTTGTCGTCGAATTATTGATGGCAAATATTCATTTGACCATCTCTGCCAAAATATTTCGGCGATCTTTTGTGCGGCTTTCCATTTTGATAACAAGTTGATGTTCTTTTCTTCTGTCGTCGTACATGATTGTGCAGCATAGTTTCGTCCAATAAGAAAGCTATTTGGTGTTAGTGGCTCTGGGTCGTTTGGGTCAACTGATACGTGAGTCAGTGGTCTTGAATTTAGAATATTTTCTATTTCTGCAAATACTGTTCGTAACACATATTCTTGTGGAAATTTATTTTTTAAAAGTTCGTGTAAATGTTTCTTTATTGATCGGATCAATCTTTCCCAAGATCCCCCCATATGAGGTGCTAAAGGAGGAAAAATTCCACTTAATATTTTTTAATGTACAAAATATTTGTATGTCTGATTGGTTTAATTTTTGCAAATTTTCAGATAATTCTCGTTCTGCTCCAACAAAATTTGTTCCGTTGTCACTAAACATTTCTTCAGGAAATCCTCTTCTGCAACCGAATTGCCGTAGTACATGTATAAATCCATTTGTGCTTAAATCGTTTGCAATTTCTAGGTGAACAGCTCGAGTAACCATGCAGGTGAAAATAACACCATACCTTTTTTCATGACTCCTTTTAACTGTTACCTCTATTGGTCCAAAATAGTCGACTCCTGTATTTATAAATGGTCTTATTGTGGGTTCAACTCTGCAACGGGGAAGTTGTCCCATCAGGGGTATTTTTTCCGTTGCTCTTTTGTTACAACATTTTTGGCAATTTGCCCAACAACTTCTTACTGCCTGTCGCATTCGGAGTATCCAAAAGTTTTGACGTAATTTGTTTACTACAATTTCTTGTCCATGATGATTATTTTCTTCATGATAATGTTTGATTATTAATTTTGTTACATGATGTTTCGGGTCTAAAATTATAGGATTTTTGCAGTTTTCATCCAGATTTATTGCATTATTTAATCTTCCCCCTAGGCGAATAAGTCCCTCTTCTCCTACAATGCAGTCCAAACTATACAATTTACTTGTAGTATGTAAAGATTGTTTATTTTGAAGTATGCTTAGTTCTTCGGAAAACGAGTCTGTTTGTATCTTTTTTAAAACATAAATGTTGGCTTTATTTATTTCTTCTATACTCAGTTCCCCCCTTCTTTTTTGTTTTTCTCGACTATTATAAAGGTATCGAAATAACCAAGCTGTAGATCTAAGTAATCTCAACCACTTCGAAAATCTTGAAGGATCAGGTATTATTATTTTTGTTACTTTAATTTTATGTAAGAATAGATGCTCTGGTTTTTCTTCGATATCTTCGGTATTTATTTTAGAAGTTATCTTGTTAATCGGCCATTCTTCTGCATTCTTGTAAAGAAAAGAAGGTCCATGAATCCACCTTGTATTGATTGTGAAGTCTATGTTAGAATGTATCTTTGTTGCCTCGTCGGCTACATTTTCTTTTGAAGGTACATATCTCCAATCACAGATGTTCGTAATTTCTTGAATTTCTCCTATTCTTTGTGCTACAAAAACTTTAAATCGTCGAGCTTCTGAATAAATCCAGTGTAATACTGTTGCTGAATCTGTCCAATATGTAATTGTTTGCACATTTAAATCCAAATCATTTTTAAGGTTTTGTGCTAACCTAGCACCCATCAATGCTGCCTGAAGTTCCAGTCGTGGAACAGAAATTGGACGTAGTGGTGCCACTTTAGTTTTTGCAATTATAAAACATACTTCTACATTTTGATCATCAGAAAATCTTAAGTAGGACGAGCAAGCCATAGCACTCTCTGAAGCATCGCAAAATATGTGAAGTTGAATACTTGTTGCTCTCTGGTATATTTTAGAATACCGTCTATAAATTTTGAATTCTGAAATATTTTTTAAATCTAGTATCCATTTCTCCCATTTCTCATTTAGATTTGAGGTAATTTCATCATCCCAGCCAATCAAACGATTCCTCCAAATATCTTGTAGTAGGATCTTGCCAAGAATTAAAAAGTTTGCTAAAAAACCTAAGGGATCAAAAACTGACATAATGATCTTCAATACTTCTCTTTTGGTGGGTTTCCTTTTTAAATCAAGAATATCTTGATCAACTTTTTCTAATTTTGTCTTAAAACAAAATATGTCTTCATGTGGATCCCACCATACTCCTAGGATTCTTTCTGTAGAATTATTAAGTTTATTTTCCATATTCTTCTGGCTGTCTGCAATAAGGGACGTGTTAATTTCTTTTAAAATATTTTTTGAATTTGCGATCCAGTTACAGATAGTGAATCCTCCTTTTTGTTGTACATGTATAATGTCTTCAATTAATTTTGTACCTTCTTCTTCGCTGTCAGCGCCACCCAAGTAGTCGTCCATATAATGTTGATAAATAATAGCTTTGGCTGCTTCTGGATACTTATAAGAATATTCTAATGCATTTCTATTTTTGCTTCTTGTGCCAGACAAGGGCCACAAGTAGATCCAAAAAATACTACATTTAGTTCATATATGTCTGGTTCTCTGTTTCTGTCCATCCCACGAAACAAAATTCTTGGAGCCACACGGTCTTCCTTTTGTACTGCAACCTGTAAAAACATTTCCTTTATGTCAGCAGTGAAGGCAAATGTTTTTATTCTAAAATTTATAAGAATGGTTTGCAATGAATTATATAAATCTGGTCCAGAAAGTAAGCAATCATTCAGACTTACTCCATGAGATTTTGCTGCAGCATCTAGTACTATTCTTATTTTTTCTGGTTTGTTGGGATTTATAACCCCAAAATGAGGTAAAAACCAACATTTATTATTTTGTACCATAGCTTTTTCTTTGCTAATCTTACTTAAGTACTGTTTCTTCTCCATATCATAAATTTTTTCGCAATATTTTTGTCCGTAAATTGCATCCTTGTCCATTTTGTGTTCAGTACATTTTAGTCGTCTTAAAGCATTTACTTTGCTTTCTGGTAAAATTATATTCTTGTCTTTCCATAATAATCCAGTTTCCATTTTATTACCAGTTCTTTTCATAGTATTATCTAAAATTTCTTGTGCTCGCATATCTTCTCTGGACATGGTTTTCTTATGTTCTGAGGTGGCATAACTTTCCATTTTCCATTGTTCTCTTACAAGATCATGTAAAAGGTCTAAATCGTCTTTTTCTTTCAGATTTACCTGATATAAAAACTGTTTTTGTAAATTATCATTTCTATTTCTGTCGGAGTTTCCATGAATTACCCAACCCAGTGCTGTTTTGGAAGAGGCAGGTCCATTCCAGGGTCCATTAATTACTTGCCTATTTACCAAAAGAGGCCAATTATCTTGTCCAATTAGAATTTTGGGTTGTGCCATTTTCATTGACTCAATTTTATGGTTAAGATATGGATATTTCTGTAATAATTCTTCCATTCTTACCGTCTGTGATGGTAATTCCAATCCTCTTATTGTTCTAATATGTCTTAAATTATAATTCTTGTTCGTATTCTTTGATGATATTGTTACACTAACAATTCTTGAATCATTTTGCTCATTGGTTTGATTATTTGTCCACTGTAAACACAGAGATTTTTGAGGACCATTTAAATTTAATCTGTCAGCTAAATCTTGATCTATTAATGTTACTGTGGATGCATCATCCAAGAGAGCATACGTTTCAATTTTATTTTTTCCATTCCTTACAATAACGGGTAAAATTTTTAATAAAACCTCTTTATTTGACATAACATGATAATTTTTTTCTACTCCCTGTACATTCTCTTTATAATCAGATTTATTTTTGGTATAAGTAGAATGGAAGAACTCGTGATGTGGTCTTTTGCAACCTTCTATGGTGCATTTTTGTTTCTTCTGACACATTTTACTATTATGAAACGGTATCAAACACGAAAAACAGATTTTATTTGTTGTGACAAAGGACCACCTCTCATCGGTAGTAAATGATATAAATTTGGAGCAGGTAGACAGGTGATGTACCTGCTTTTCGCAACAAATACATGTTTTTTGAGAGTTTCTAGTTGCCAGTGTCACATTTCTAGGGTTAAGATGTCTACTTTTGACTTTTTTGTCAAAATATGAAATTTGTAACTGACAAACAGAATTTGATTTATCGTTTAACCATTTTGAAAATAAAACTAATTTGTGTTCATTTCTTTCGGGATTTTTTGCTGAAATATATTCTAACCAGTTTAGCTGATATGATTGTGGTAATTTATTTACAAGTTCTTGTAAAAGCAAGGGATTTCGTAAGTGATCTTCTTCTTGTAACGTTTCTAAAGTACCGACAACATTATTTACTTCATCCGAAAAATCGACAAGACTATCTAATTTATCCTCTTTGATAACAGATAAATTCCTTATTTTTTCGAGTTGAATTTGAATTATTAGTTCAGGTCTACCAAATCTGTTTTCTAATATTTCTTCGTCTGAATAGTCACAAAGTGCAGTAGAACTTCGAAAATTATAAATGAAATTGTGCCATTCAGATGGATCGCCGTCAAATATCGGCAGTTCTTTAGGAATTGATTGTCTAGTTAACATTTTTGAAAAATTTGGTTTGTTATAATTAATTTTGTCAATTTTGGAAGCAGAATATATTTCACCAACTTCTAAACTATCCACACATACCTTGTTTGAGGCATTAAATACCTCACTCTTTTCATTTATCTGAACATCAGTTTTTTCCCATGGGTTTTCTCCCTTCATCCATGTTTGTACGTCCGGCTGTTCTGTTGTTACTGACCCCGTTTCAGATGACCCACTACGACTTCCTTCATCTTCAATTTGAGCCAGTTTCATAGCAAGTTCTAAATCCAATAGCTCCTGTTGTAGATGTTTTTTCTTTATTTCCGTTTCGATTCTTGCTTGGTTTTCTTTTCTTGCAGTAGAACTACTCTTTCTTGTAGTTGTACCAGATATTTTTGTTCTTGTTGTGTCCGATCTTTTGCTTAACGTTGCGGTAGTGTCTAGGATTTTCCTGCTGTCAGCAAATTGAGGTATGTTCTGTTGCTTGTCTTGCTCCAGGTTCCCCAGGGAAAATTCTTTTTGACCGGGATTCGCAGGACACGTTTTGGCGCCTTTAAATTTCTTATCCACAAGTCGTTTACTCCGACGAACATTTTGAGCTTGTTCGGACATTTTACTGCTTTTCCACGTACAGGTTACGTTTAAACGGCGAAGGACCAACTGTTAACGTTCTGGGTCCTAATTATTAGAGGCTTTCTAATAATTGGGATTTGTAAGAGGAAATTAAAAATACAACTTTTTATGTCAATTATGTCACACTATCTATTTTTTTTTATTTATTAACAATAGTCTACTAGTTCTTATAATAACTTTTAACAACAATAATCGATAAAGGTAAAACTGGTACAAGCGTGGTAGGGTTGGCAGCGATTACTCGCACACAAAATTGGTTCAATGAGAACAAAAATAATGAAAAAGAAATGAAACAAATCCCACACAGGGAACTGTCTTTACGACAAACTTTTATTGCGTATTCTGATATTCAGGCAAAGATAGAATTAAGATGCCGATTCGGCTGATACAGACAGAGTAGACATAGAGAATATGTATTATGCAATGTTAGTAGATTTTAGTGAGACAATGTCAAGAGTTGTACAAGAACCGGCAAGTGACAGTGCACGCAGTCACACAGTTTGGATTATAATGTAAGTGGTAATGTTCAACGTAGTCATGTAACATCAGGTGTGAAACTGCCAGACTTGAAAATTCCACCGTTTGACGGCAATATTGCAGAGTGGAGATCGTTTGCTGAAATTTTAACGCTTTAATAGTCGATAACGGGAATTTGTCGGACGTACAACGTCTGATATATCTGAAGTCATCAATACGAGGGGAGGCTTTAAAGCTGGTAGACTCGCTCGAAATTATCGGTTCTAATTTTGATATCGCGTTTAGTATTTTAAAAAGAAGATTTGAGAATGTAACTTGTGTCGTAAGTAGTTATTTTAAAGGTATTCTTGATGCACAAGCGCTAACTAGATCGAACTCTGTCAGCCTGAGAGAATTTATTGCGAGTAATAAAAAAATAATCGAATCTTTAAAGAAGTTGCCGCTGACACAATCGCAAATTTACGAATAATTGTTGGTTTATATTATGGAGAATAAACTCGATTATTCTACAAAAAAGGCATTCGAAATGGAAAGAGACGTGGATGATTTGCCACTATTGGGGGATTTTTTCGAGTTTCTGGAGCAATGATGCATAGTGTTTGAGAATTTGTCAAGTAATGGTTCTCAACCAAACACACAACCTCAGCGAGGTCACAACCGGGTTTCTTTGTTTACTAGCAGTGGTTGGCAAGATTGCGCAATTTGTGGAGTGACAGATCACAGAGTACACGGATGTCAACATTTTTTACAACTTTCGGTGACAGAGAGGTACAGATTAGTACAAACTAAACGTTTATGCTATAACTGTTTAGGGCCGCATCTGGTAGGGCTGTCAGTCGCGTAGCAGGTGTAGAGATTGTGGTAGGTCGCATCAAACATTATTGCACGGTCAATCTTTTTCGAATTCGAATGGAAGTCAACAGGGTGCTAATGCGCAGGCGTCTAATAGTTTGAATACGGCGTACAACAGGTACAGTTCACAGGGAAATTCACAACGGGTACCAGGTGTACAAAATGCAAATAGATTCAGCAATAATTCACGTCAGCGTCAGAGTAATAACAATAACAGGCCTCCTATGCCATCAGCGGCCGTAGTTTCGAGTAACAATGCAAATGTACAGAATTATAATGCGCAAAGTACAGTGACAAATAACGTACACACGACAGACAGACAAGGGCAATCGAGTGAAAACACTGCAGCCGGTACAAACAGAATAATTTCTCTTTCAGCTATGTCACAAAAACAATCTAATGTGTTACTAGCTACAGCACAAGTAAACTTGCAGGATAAAAGTGGTAGATGGGTTTCAGCAAAAGTGTTGCTAGACAGCGGTAGTCAGAGTTCATTTATGACACAATCATTAGCGGATAAATTACAAAGTGATGTGTTTAGACATAACCTTAATGTTTCAGGTATCTCTAGCACAGTTTTAAATCAAATAAAATGGCAAATGTGGTAATATATTCTAAGCATCAAGATAACAAATATTTGGTGTCCTCATGTATATTCTTGGATAGCATTACATATAAAATGCCTCAGATTCCAATCGATGTCGATGCTTTAGATATCCCAAACCATTTATTAGTATCGGACCCAACTTTCAATGCACCTTCGGATATAGACATGCTGCTGGGAGCAGATATTTATTACTCAATTTTAAGTGAGGGATGTCATTCTTTGGGTAAAAATAAACCTACGTTAGTATACACTACTCTAGGATGGATAATCGCAGGAACGGTACCTGCGCAATGTAATGATATATCATCGGGTTGTCAGACATCTAAGTTACAGAATAAAGTGTCGATGTTTGTACAAACGCAAGAGATAGACGGGTTAATATCAAAATTTTGGGAATTGGAAGAGGTGACTTCAAAGTCAGAATTATTACCTGAGGATCAGTTAACTGAACAGATTTTTACGCAAAGTACTAAACTATTAGAGGAAGGGTGTTTCCAAGTAAGCATGCATTTTAAAACTCCGCAGGAGTACGAAAAGTTAGGAAACTCTTATAATATAGCTGAAAAAAGGTTTCTGTCGTTGGAAAAGCGATTCCAGAGCGACCCGAGTTTATTTATAGATTATAAGAAATTTATAGACGAGTATATGGATCTTGGCCACGCCAAGCAAGTGCCTCTACGGTTAAAAAACGATAGCAATAATAACAAATATTTTATACCACATTTGTGTGTGATTCGTGAAGCAAGCGCAACAACAAAATTACGAGTTGTGTTTGACGCGTCAGCGAAGTCATCTTCAGGCTATTCGTTGAACGACGTCACTTTGAAGGGGTATCGGAGTAGCTAGAAACGGACAGAACGAGGCCAGGTGGTGCTGGTGGTGCTGGTGGTGCAACTAACCCAGGTGGTGCAGGTGGTGCGTTTTACGATCTAACCCAAGTGGTTCGGTGGTGCGTTTTATGATCTAACCCGGGTGGTTCGGTGGTGCGTTTTATGACCTAACCCGGGTGGTTCGGTGGTGCTGTTTACAAAATAACCCGAAATTAAACCCGACTTTTTACGACCTAACCCGGATGCTTTCATGAGGCGGCTTCTTATCTAACCCTAATTTGAACCTTAATATTTATGAACTGACCCGAGATAAAACCCGACTTTTTACGACCTAACCCGGATGCTTTCGCGAGGCGGCTTCTCATCTAACCCTAATTTGAACCTGAATATTTATGGTCTGACCCGAGATAAAACCCGACTTTTTATGATTTAACCTTAGTGAAACGCCGCTGCTAAAGCGGGATAATTAAATCCCAATTTTTATAAGCCATCCTTAAACCCAACTTTTTACGATGCGACCTGAGTCATCCTTAAACCAGACTTTTTATGATTTAACCTTAGTGAAACGCCGCTGCTAAAGCGGGATAATTAAATCCCAATTTTTATAAGCCATCCTTAAACCCAACTTTTTACGATCCGACCTGAGCCATCCTTAAACCAGACTTTTTATTATTTTCCCTTAGTTGAAACGCCGCTGTTAAAGCGGTATAGTAAAAAACATTATTTATATTTTCTATCTTAGTGAAACGCCGCTGGTGGGTAGTAAAGCGAAATAAAACCCTAATTTATATGGTCTAACAAGATAAGTATATTAAGGCGGCACATTTGTCACCCCGCAATAATTATTTATACCTAAATAACCCTCTCAAACCCTCTGCCGACTCGATTTAAAAAGAAAGGGACATAAACCTTTATTTATTATTCCGAAGGACCCTCATTAAAATTCAGTAGCATATCTAATAATTGTTTTTCAATTTTTGCACCACTTATATAAAATACAATAAAATAATTACCATCTAGAACCATTAACTAGCGATTTCTTTGTACTTGAAATGGATAAATTATAGGACTATCTTGTAATGAGAACAGAGTAATAAAAAGTAAATAAAACTTAAATACGTATAAAATACCAAGCAGGTATAGGTACTATACAACTTGTGTTCGCCATCAGGTAAAAGCCCTCATAATGCTTTTATAAAAATTTCGGATAATATCATAATATAAGTAAATAGGCTACAATTTCAGGAAAAAAGTAAAAAAAATTAATTCACAGTGTAAAATTGTAGTTAAATGGATTGTAAATATGAAATAATATAAAAAGCTACCTTTTGTTTGCGATGATGTATGCACAATAACTCTATATTATTCGGTCCTTAAACTGAAAATACCCACTAGATAGGTATCATAAGCTGTATTTGTCATCAGGTAGAACCCCCAATAAAATTATGAATATCAGGCGTAGGCAACAATAAGCAAATCACGTTGGTTTTTTAATTTATTATTAATCTGGCTAACTTAAGAAACTCACAATATAACGACCATCCAAAAAAATCATAATACATTACTGGGTGTGAAAGCAATTGCGCTGCAAAATATAGTGTATACCGACTCTGAGGTAGTTAATTAAAATCCCAATTAGCGCTAAAAAAAAAAAATCAATTAGATATTTACTTTAGATATTTTAATAAAAAAATTCAATATTCTCACCAACATTTAACTTTTGAAATTAGCATAATAACAAATCCTTTACAATGAATTAAACAAACGCATACATAATTTTAAAATCACATAATAAGAATATAAGCTAAAATCTAACAAGTTCGGACTACTCGAATGACGTCAGTTTACATCTGTAGAGAATACACAACTCTCGAATCATAAAAAAATGGTCAAACTTTGTCGGCAAATACCCTTCTATGATGCAGGGGAAGGACAGGTAACTCGAGATGTTTATAAAGAAACGTTAAAGAACATTATTTGCTTATTTCTAGACTCTTAAAAATTAGATGCAATCGAACAATAAATGTTTTCATCATGTATATTTATGAGTAACACATTACCTTCGACATACATAAATTCAAATTGATAATTACTTGCCTTAGTGCTTTTTTAGAAGCTTGAATCATTGCATATAACCGTCTGAGGATACCCAAACTTCCCCTAACATATTTCTCCGCAACCGGGGAAAAAGAGGTAGAAAAAAGTAAAATAACAACTCCAAGTGTCTTTGTGAACAATCGGCAATAAAATAGAGTATTTCAGTTTTTAATTTTTCGTAAATAAAAGTGGGTTAGATTAATAGTCTCTGTGAATATAATAACATAAACAAAGTGATATGCCGTAAATTTAGGAGTACAGTATAAATTATGCCTCTATTAAAATATACCGCAATAACTAACTACCAAAGGATTTTTGATATTTTGAATATATTTGATGCTCATAGCATTATCACATTTCCAAAGGCTCTAAATTTTAGAAAAATGTTCTAATAGAATATGTCTATCAATATAAAGTAAAGGTATTGTTAGGTTTTTTTAAAAAATACGACCTACAACAGTCTCTGCTACAGCATGGCTGACTCTGTAGAAACTTCTGTGAAACCATAATAATTATATCAATAATCGAGTTGTCCTTATGATAATATTTTCTTCCAATATCCGACTCCACTATCCATAAAAGTTATGTTAGAAAATTCATAATTGAGCGCATTGTAATTTTTTAAAAAGAAATTCACTTCACACACAAAGATGTAGCCATTCAATCCATGAAAATAATGCAAGTCAGTATGCGTATGTTATGGCTAACTGTTTAAATGTCTATTCCTTCCACGTTTATCGGAAGAAATACTTTTTTATACTAGTATTTTAGTTGAAAATAAGATCATAAATCATCTATACAAAACAAGCGTCCCTTATGGATTTGAACGAAAATCATAGATTCGACTATTTTCATGAAAAATAAATCTAAGTACGGAATAATGCAGGAAGATTATCTATTTTCTTGGTTTAGAAAGTGATGTAGTTAAGATTTATAACTTAGGAATAAATAAATTATTATTAATCTTTTCGACCTATTTCTCTTGCATATTTAATTTCTTTGATAGTAAGAACTAATCTTTTTATTTTACAAAGTAAAAAAAAGCTAAAGATCGGCGTTGTCAGTCAGGTATAAGAACTGATTTAACACGATGGTTTTTTGTACAAACGTTCACATACAATTGTATGCTTTTTAACCGATTGTGTTGGAAAAAATGACGATTTATAGATTAGATATTTAGACGAAGAGCTAACCTTCTCAATAAACTATTGATTATTGCCCTGCTAGCTAGACAACACTTTTTATGTTAGTCAAAAAAAAAATTTTTTTTTTCGGACGCTATTACAGATTTCATCGTTAACTAACAAACATTAAGACCAAAAAATTAGCGTGCAAGATGAAATGTATAGGTTCACTTCATTTCTACATTATTTTACAACTCTCAATCGCATTAAAAACAAGATCGAATAAAAAATAACTTATGACATATGGACGAAAAATGTTTTTCGGGCTATTTAGGTTAGCGACCGCATTACGTCTGAAATACTACATTTTTCGAGCTTATAACATAATTTACTATTTTAACGTTAAAATAGGGGAAATGATGTATCGAAATGCATACTTTTTTTTGTCGGTCACGAGATTATAGTTTCTTTTAAAATGAACTCTAATATTTACAACACAAATTATCCTTTAAGCCACTTTAGTTTAAAACTCGTCTGTCGCTTTCCCTATATTGTGAGTTTGATTAAAGTATAGCGTAGTATATATTTAGATGAATTTCGCAAATGTTGAATACTTTCAAAACTGAAAAAGCCGCCCTTTGCAATAAATATCTCCGTAGAGTTAGGTACCCTGCAGATTAAGGGTATTTCAGCGGATAATCATATACAAATTCAAAGATTTTGTCTATTTTAATGGATTAACAAACAATATCTATAGGATGACTTTACTGATAAAAAAAAAATAACAAAAATCTATTAAGTCTAGGCTCACATGAAATTCCATAAAGAGCAGCTGCATAGCCTTATCACATCAAACTATATTTTTATTTCGTTCTATTGTCAAAAGTCTGTGTTTAGGAGATTATCGTTCATTTTAAAATGAACTCTAATATGTACATCACCATAAACTACCTCTTAAGCCGCCGTAAAAATACACTTTTCGATTTACCTCTATATTGATTTTCTAATATTAAATATCTACAATAGTCGAAATTCGCTCGCTAATACCTATGTATGCAAGGTTTCTTCAAAAAATGACAATTTTGTTGTTTAATGACTTGAAAAAATGGAAAAAGGAGGTTTTTGCATCCATTTATTTCCAGATGAGTGTTAAAAATACTTATAAAACTCGGTATACCGAAGATCAACCATTAATGAGAGGGTTGAGTCCTGTTTGCCAAATCCTGATTTATAATTTGACGTTGGCAACGGTACAATTTTTTAACATTTATCATAAGAGGCGTATATTTTTGGGGCTTAGATCTACCAGTTTATCCACGCCCCATTTATTGTTAGTGCTTTAGTAATTTTACTTTCCAATTATTTTTTACCAAAACGCGTAGTTGAAACAGTGTCTATATCAGACGATATAATAAATTTTAAGGATTAATTTGCTTACAAATACACTTCAATTTATTTAGGCTAAAGCAGCCAGACATATACTGGAACTACGAAAACCCTATTACAATTTGGTTGCCTAGAGAAAATTTTGTAAAAAACATAGCTTTCTACACAAATGCTTGCACATTATGTACCTATCATTTTAAGATACCTGGCGACATCAATGTAAGCATTGACATAATGACGCAAGATATAGGTAGGTACTAGAATATTCAAGATTTCTATTAACGATACACTTCAGCATACATGCGAGATGTCATTAATGTCTACGGAAGGCAACAGACATACCAGCTATTTTTACATGGGATTCCATAGACTTGAACGCTTCTTGTTTAGAAATATTTGATGTCATCTTGAGGAGTTCCGTATTGAAGCATCAAACCTACCTGCCAAATAATTGACGAAATATGGGTTATCATAAAATATGTCCCCCATCGAACTAAATGATCCTATAAACCAGCTTCACAGACCGTAATTTGTGATGCTAACACGATTAATACGCAATAGAACAAGATTAAGAAACAAAATTTAAAGTAGCTCTTTATCACACGAAAATAATTAAATAATTTACGGTTACAGAACAATAATTATTTTAAAAAGCTGTATAACTAAATATATTATGTTATTAGGAATATTCTGTCTAAAGTAACAGCTGATCTTAGTCGAAAATGAGATCATATTATTGATTGTTGAATTCGTTAGGTATGAAATAAAATTAGAGATTTCGTCTATTTTTTTCACGATTAAAAAAGAATACCTCTATTTAGCTAAAAATGAAACGATTACAGTGGTAGATTAATTCACTTTACCAAGCATGTAAACTACTAATTTTGCAATAAATATCTTCTATATTTCTAGGTAGGTTTACTCGAAAATGTTGGGCTATTTTCATCAAAAATCCCGATACGAAATTGAAAAATTTGTCTATTTTTGTCGGTTTACAAAGTGATAGTGGAATATTGATTTGATCAAAGAACAATAATTATTTTAAAAATGTTGTATAATTAACTAAATGTCGGTGTTATCAGGCAGGCAAGAAGTTATTTATCTGAATCTTATTTGTACCATTAGCGTTTATATACAAATGTTAGTGGTTTTCAAAAATTGATATCTCGGAAATTATTAGGTTTAGACTTATAATACGCTTATTAAAAAATAATGACTACTTTATGCAAAATTCAAAAATATTATAAGATGTAGGATATCCCAGTAACTTAACCAAAGATTTTCGGTCTTCGTAAAGCTTTATACGTTTCTTCAGCGTACCAAACATTCACTTTTTTTAAATATTGACATCGGGTTAGGATTCTGAACATAGGATTAACATCACTCCAATAGTGAACATGTTGCGTTGTCACAGTTCCATTCGTCGAAAAGTAAACAAAACCGTTTGAGCTACGTGGGGAATAAATAAAGTTGGCTTGTTGAAAAATTTTAATATTTATTAAGGTAAAAGACTATAAATATATCGATACAACACTTTGGCATTTCTAATACTACAAACATGAATATCTAAAATGTGATATTTAAAACCATCAACTCTCTCTCCCTTCTCTAATTTTGGTACACCAATGCTGTCTTCTAAGTTTATAATATATGGCGTCCTGCAGTTTAATTCCAAAAATGTTTTAACTAAAAATTCCTCTTTAACACGTCCTTTAACGTAAATAATGTCTGCGTCTATCAGATTGTTGGATATGATATTATGTAGTTCCTTGTAATCGGTATCACCATAATTATAAAGGATACCATGATGATTTCCAAATAGATATTTGACTTGTTTCTTACAAGCCTTACTTAAGGTGTCGAATGGTTTAACTGGTTTAAAAAAGTAACTTTTCATACTATTTCCATCATAAATAGCCAATTCTTTCGCGTAAAATTCAGGTATGTTAAATCCTTGAATATCGACTACAACGAACTTCATTGTCTGAAGACTCAAATCAAGCAAGTATATTTTCATATTTTTATCGCTCTTAAGTTCGATTTCAAAAGCACACCCCCACTTTTCGATAATTTCACAGTCTTAGCACATAGATCTTATATTTTTATTTACGATCAATTCATCTTTATTCGCCAATCGTCTCAAACGAGTCTGCTTTTGAAAGTAATATAGCCTTAGTATTCAGAAAATATTAATAATATCGGAGCTTAAAACATCCTTGACACTAAAAAATCATTGTGTTTCCTAACAAAACCCATCATCTTGTCTATTTAGCTTGCTTTCCTATTGTTTAGCAGGTTAAATAAAATTATTATTTCGCTCTTTTTGTCGGTACTGAATCGTTAGGGGAATACGTTTCTAGTTCTATAAGAGAGACAGTTAAAATTTATGTAAGCAATCAAAAATCCTACACTATGAGCTACTTAGTTAAAATTTCATATTTCCTTCCTGGGTCAGGCAAAATTTGTGATGTGTCGGACAAAATTTATAAAAATACAAAAAAAAAATGCTGGATGCATTTTTAGCGTGACTTTCTATTTAATACCATCTTATTTCAAGGTATAATTCGGTTGTCAAAATGAGAATAAAATAATTTTCCCATGGTTTATGTCATCTTAAAAAAGTCAAAAGGTTATATTCTGTAGAGGGTCAGATACATTCAAATTTAAATATTTTCTCCAAGAAGAATTTTAAGATAGTATTATAGTAAATAAAAATTCTATACCTCCAATATTTCATGGAAACATATCGTGTTCTAGCGACATAACCCAAAAGTACCTCTATTCAGAAACGCATCGTACTTTTCTTGTCAATAATTGTCTCATTGTCCCATCCATTACATTATTATAATCTTAAAGCACCTGTTACCAGCATTATCTGTTTTTATGGTTTTCATAAAACATAGCGATTACCGATGAAAATTAAACGAAAACTTAATAAATAACTTTTTTTTCAACTGAAATAGACTGATTTTCGATGGAAAAATGTTACTTATAACTAAAAATGAATATAAGACATATACGCAATGATATTTAGAATAAATCAATCTTTTCTAAAATTACTATGAAATATTCACAAAATCGTTTCGTTATAACCAAAGTAGCAAGGCTTGCAGATTTCGTATAGAGTTCAAACGCGATACTGAGATGATCTTTTTTTTTTTTTTATATTTTTGTAGGATAATGCACCACTACGTTGTAAGTACTTGAGAGAGGACTTTCTTGAAAAATCCTCAAATTTCTCTGCAATTTTGTTCCTTCTAGAGTTAAATTCACACAGAAAACCCAGTATTCTTATCTTTCAGGTTGGTATATTAAAAAGGGCTTATTAGTATGGTTTAGAAAACAAGCAATATTAATTAACGGATGTTTTTTCGTCGTATGAAGAGTTGAAAAATTTTTTTTTCCACTCCAATGGTTGCGATGCAGAGAGTCGGGTTTCATCATAATCTTTCAGGGTAGCTCAGGTTTGATTGCATGTAGAGAGTCGGGTTTCATCATAATCTTTCAGGGTAGCTCAGGTTTGATTACATGTACTAAGGTTAGTACTCCTTGCAATCGGTTTCAGGTTTGACGCGCCCCCCTCAGGTTTGTTCAGGTTTCTCAAACGTTTGAGAAACCTGAACAAACCTGAGGGGGGCGCGTCAAACCTGAAACCGATTGCAAGGAGTACTAACCTTAGTACATGTAATCAAACCTGAGCTACCCTGAAAGATTATGATGAAACCCGACTCTCTACATGCAATCAAACCTGAGCTACCCTGAAAGATTATGATGAAACCCGACTCTCTGCATCGCAACCATTGGAGTGGAAAAAAAAATTTTTCAACTCTTCATACGACGAAAAAACATCCGTTAATTAATATTGCTTGTTTTCTAAACCATACTAATAAGCCCTTTTTAATATACCAACCTGAAAGATAAGAATACTGGGTTTTCTGTGTGAATTTAACTCTAGAAGGAACAAAATTGCAGAGAAATTTGAGGATTTTTCAAGAAAGTCCTCTCTCAAGTACTTACAACGTAGTGGTGCATTATCCTACAAAAATATAAAAAAAAAAAAAAAGATCATCTCAGTATCGCGTTTGAACTCTATACGAAATCTGCAAGCCTTGCTACTTTGGTTATAACGAAACGATTTTGTGAATATTTCATAGTAATTTTAGAAAAGATTGATTTATTCTAAATATCATTGCGTATATGTCTTATATTCATTTTTAGTTATAAGTAACATTTTTCCATCGAAAATCAGTCTATTTCAGTTGAAAAAAAAGTTATTTATTAAGTTTTCGTTTAATTTTCATCGGTAATCGCTATGTTTTATGAAAACCATAAAAACAGATAATGCTGGTAACAGGTGCTTTAAGATTATAATAATGTAATGGATGGGACAATGAGACAATTATTGACAAGAAAAGTACGATGCGTTTCTGAATAGAGGTACTTTTGGGTTATGTCGCTAGAACACGATATGTTTCCATGAAATATTGGAGGTATAGAATTTTTATTTACTATAATACTATCTTAAAATTCTTCTTGGAGAAAATATTTAAATTTGAATGTATCTGACCCTCTACAGAATATAACCTTTTGACTTTTTTAAGATGACATAAACCATGGGAAAATTATTTTATTCTCATTTTGACAACCGAATTATACCTTGAAATAAGATGGTATTAAATAGAAAGTCACGCTAAAAATGCATCCAGCATTTTTTTTTTGTATTTTTATAAATTTTGTCCGACACATCACAAATTTTGCCTGACCCAGGAAGGAAATATGAAATTTTAACTAAGTAGCTCATAGTGTAGGATTTTTGATTGCTTACATAAATTTTAACTGTCTCTCTTATAGAACTAGAAACGTATTCCCCTAACGATTCAGTACCGACAAAAAGAGCGAAATAATAATTTTATTTAACCTGCTAAACAATAGGAAAGCAAGCTAAATAGACAAGATGATGGGTTTTGTTAGGAAACACAATGATTTTTTAGTGTCAAGGATGTTTTAAGCTCCGATATTATTAATATTTTCTGAATACTAAGGCTATATTACTTTCAAAAGCAGACTCGTTTGAGACGATTGGCGAATAAAGATGAATTGATCGTAAATAAAAATATAAGATCTATGTGCTAAGACTGTGAAATTATCGAAAAGTGGGGGTGTGCTTTTGAAATCGAACTTAAGAGCGATAAAAATATGAAAATATACTTGCTTGATTTGAGTCTTCAGACAATGAAGTTCGTTGTAGTCGATATTCAAGGATTTAACATACCTGAATTTTACGCGAAAGAATTGGCTATTTATGATGGAAATAGTATGAAAAGTTACTTTTTTAAACCAGTTAAACCATTCGACACCTTAAGTAAGGCTTGTAAGAAACAAGTCAAATATCTATTTGGAAATCATCATGGTATCCTTTATAATTATGGTGATACCGATTACAAGGAACTACATAATATCATATCCAACAATCTGATAGACGCAGACATTATTTACGTTAAAGGACGTGTTAAAGAGGAATTTTTAGTTAAAACATTTTTGGAATTAAACTGCAGGACGCCATATATTATAAACTTAGAAGACAGCATTGGTGTACCAAAATTAGAGAAGGGAGAGAGAGTTGATGGTTTTAAATATCACATTTTAGATATTCATGTTTGTAGTATTAGAAATGCCAAAGTGTTGTATCGATATATTTATAGTCTTTTACCTTAATAAATATTAAAATTTTTCAACAAGCCAACTTTATTTATTCCCCACGTAGCTCAAACGGTTTTGTTTACTTTTCGACGAATGGAACTGTGACAACGCAACATGTTCACTATTGGAGTGATGTTAATCCTATGTTCAGAATCCTAACCCGATGTCAATATTTAAAAAAAGTGAATGTTTGGTACGCTGAAGAAACGTATAAAGCTTTACGAAGACCGAAAATCTTTGGTTAAGTTACTGGGATATCCTACATCTTATAATATTTTTGAATTTTGCATAAAGTAGTCATTATTTTTTAATAAGCGTATTATAAGTCTAAACCTAATAATTTCCGAGATATCAATTTTTGAAAACCACTAACATTTGTATATAAACGCTAATGGTACAAATAAGATTCAGATAAATAACTTCTTGCCTGCCTGATAACACCGACATTTAGTTAATTATACAACATTTTTAAAATAATTATTGTTCTTTGATCAAATCAATATTCCACTATCACTTTGTAAACCGACAAAAATAGGCAAATTTTTCAATTTCGTATCGGGATTTTTGATGAAAATAGCCCAACATTTTCGAGTAAACCTACCTAGAAATATAGAAGATATTTATTGCAAAATTAGTAGTTTACATGCTTGGTAAAGTGAATTAATCTACCACTGTAATCGTTTCATTTTTAGCTAAATAGAGGTATTCTTTTTTAATCGTGAAAAAAATAGACGAAATCTCTAATTTTATTTCATACCTAACGAATTCAACAATCAATAATATGATCTCATTTTCGACTAAGATCAGCTGTTACTTTAGACAGAATATTCCTAATAACATAATATATTTAGTTATACAGCTTTTTAAAATAATTATTGTTCTGTAACCGTAAATTATTTAATTATTTTCGTGTGATAAAGAGCTACTTTAAATTTTGTTTCTTAATCTTGTTCTATTGCGTATTAATCGTGTTAGCATCACAAATTACGGTCTGTGAAGCTGGTTTATAGGATCATTTAGTTCGATGGGGGACATATTTTATGATAACCCATATTTCGTCAATTATTTGGCAGGTAGGTTTGATGCTTCAATACGGAACTCCTCAAGATGACATCAAATATTTCTAAACAAGAAGCGTTCAAGTCTATGGAATCCCATGTAAAAATAGCTGGTATGTCTGTTGCCTTCCGTAGACATTAATGACATCTCGCATGTATGCTGAAGTGTATCGTTAATAGAAATCTTGAATATTCTAGTACCTACCTATATCTTGCGTCATTATGTCAATGCTTACATTGATGTCGCCAGGTATCTTAAAATGATAGGTACATAATGTGCAAGCATTTGTGTAGAAAGCTATGTTTTTTACAAAATTTTCTCTAGGCAACCAAATTGTAATAGGGTTTTCGTAGTTCCAGTATATGTCTGGCTGCTTTAGCCTAAATAAATTGAAGTGTATTTGTAAGCAAATTAATCCTTAAAATTTATTATATCGTCTGATATAGACACTGTTTCAACTACGCGTTTTGGTAAAAAATAATTGGAAAGTAAAATTACTAAAGCACTAACAATAAATGGGGCGTGGATAAACTGGTAGATCTAAGCCCCAAAAATATACGCCTCTTATGATAAATGTTAAAAAATTGTACCGTTGCCAACGTCAAATTATAAATCAGGATTTGGCAAACAGGACTCAACCCTCTCATTAATGGTTGATCTTCGGTATACCGAGTTTTATAAGTATTTTTAACACTCATCTGGAAATAAATGGATGCAAAAACCTCCTTTTTCCATTTTTTCAAGTCATTAAACAACAAAATTGTCATTTTTTGAAGAAACCTTGCATACATAGGTATTAGCGAGCGAATTTCGACTATTGTAGATATTTAATATTAGAAAATCAATATAGAGGTAAATCGAAAAGTGTATTTTTACGGCGGCTTAAGAGGTAGTTTATGGTGATGTACATATTAGAGTTCATTTTAAAATGAACGATAATCTCCTAAACACAGACTTTTGACAATAGAACGAAATAAAAATATAGTTTGATGTGATAAGGCTATGCAGCTGCTCTTTATGGAATTTCATGTGAGCCTAGACTTAATAGATTTTTGTTATTTTTTTTTTATCAGTAAAGTCATCCTATAGATATTGTTTGTTAATCCATTAAAATAGACAAAATCTTTGAATTTGTATATGATTATCCGCTGAAATACCCTTAATCTGCAGGGTACCTAACTCTACGGAGATATTTATTGCAAAGGGCGGCTTTTTCAGTTTTGAAAGTATTCAACATTTGCGAAATTCATCTAAATATATACTACGCTATACTTTAATCAAACTCACAATATAGGGAAAGCGACAGACGAGTTTTAAACTAAAGTGGCTTAAAGGATAATTTGTGTTGTAAATATTAGAGTTCATTTTAAAAGAAACTATAATCTCGTGACCGACAAAAAAAAGTATGCATTTCGATACATCATTTCCCCTATTTTAACGTTAAAATAGTAAATTATGTTATAAGCTCGAAAAATGTAGTATTTCAGACGTAATGCGGTCGCTAACCTAAATAGCCCGAAAAACATTTTTCGTCCATATGTCATAAGTTATTTTTTATTCGATCTTGTTTTTAATGCGATTGAGAGTTGTAAAATAATGTAGAAATGAAGTGAACCTATACATTTCATCTTGCACGCTAATTTTTTGGTCTTAATGTTTGTTAGTTAACGATGAAATCTGTAATAGCGTCCGAAAAAAAAAATTTTTTTTTTGACTAACATAAAAAGTGTTGTCTAGCTAGCAGGGCAATAATCAATAGTTTATTGAGAAGGTTAGCTCTTCGTCTAAATATCTAATCTATAAATCGTCATTTTTTCCAACACAATCGGTTAAAAAGCATACAATTGTATGTGAACGTTTGTACAAAAAACCATCGTGTTAAATCAGTTCTTATACCTGACTGACAACGCCGATCTTTAGCTTTTTTTTACTTTGTAAAATAAAAAGATTAGTTCTTACTATCAAAGAAATTAAATATGCAAGAGAAATAGGTCGAAAAGATTAATAATAATTTATTTATTCCTAAGTTATAAATCTTAACTACATCACTTTCTAAACCAAGAAAATAGATAATCTTCCTGCATTATTCCGTACTTAGATTTATTTTTCATGAAAATAGTCGAATCTATGATTTTCGTTCAAATCCATAAGGGACGCTTGTTTTGTATAGATGATTTATGATCTTATTTTCAACTAAAATACTAGTATAAAAAAGTATTTCTTCCGATAAACGTGGAAGGAATAGACATTTAAACAGTTAGCCATAACATACGCATACTGACTTGCATTATTTTCATGGATTGAATGGCTACATCTTTGTGTGTGAAGTGAATTTCTTTTTAAAAAATTACAATGCGCTCAATTATGAATTTTCTAACATAACTTTTATGGATAGTGGAGTCGGATATTGGAAGAAAATATTATCATAAGGACAACTCGATTATTGATATAATTATTATGGTTTCACAGAAGTTTCTACAGAGTCAGCCATGCTGTAGCAGAGACTGTTGTAGGTCGTATTTTTTAAAAAAACCTAACAATACCTTTACTTTATATTGATAGACATATTCTATTAGAACATTTTTCTAAAATTTAGAGCCTTTGGAAATGTGATAATGCTATGAGCATCAAATATATTCAAAATATCAAAAATCCTTTGGTAGTTAGTTATTGCGGTATATTTTAATAGAGGCATAATTTATACTGTACTCCTAAATTTACGGCATATCACTTTGTTTATGTTATTATATTCACAGAGACTATTAATCTAACCAACTTTTATTTACGAAAAATTAAAAACTGAAATACTCTATTTTATTGCCGATTGTTCACAAAGACACTTGGAGTTGTTATTTTACTTTTTTCTACCTCTTTTTCCCCGGTTGCGGAGAAATATGTTAGGGGAAGTTTGGGTATCCTCAGACGGTTATATGCAATGATTCAAGCTTCTAAAAAAGCACTAAGGCAAGTAATTATCAATTTGAATTTATGTATGTCGAAGGTAATGTGTTACTCATAAATATACATGATGAAAACATTTATTGTTCGATTGCATCTAATTTTTAAGAGTCTAGAAATAAGCAAATAATGTTCTTTAACGTTTCTTTATAAACATCTCGAGTTACCTGTCCTTCCCCTGCATCATAGAAGGGTATTTGCCGACAAAGTTTGACCATTTTTTTATGATTCGAGAGTTGTGTATTCTCTACAGATGTAAACTGACGTCATTCGAGTAGTCCGAACTTGTTAGATTTTAGCTTATATTCTTATTATGTGATTTTAAAATTATGTATGCGTTTGTTTAATTCATTGTAAAGGATTTGTTATTATGCTAATTTCAAAAGTTAAATGTTGGTGAGAATATTGAATTTTTTTATTAAAATATCTAAAGTAAATATCTAATTGATTTTTTTTTTTAGCGCTAATTGGGATTTTAATTAACTACCTCAGAGTCGGTATACACTATATTTTGCAGCGCAATTGCTTTCACACCCAGTAATGTATTATGATTTTTTTGGATGGTCGTTATATTGTGAGTTTCTTAAGTTAGCCAGATTAATAATAAATTAAAAAACCAACGTGATTTGCTTATTGTTGCCTACGCCTGATATTCATAATTTTATTGGGGGTTCTACCTGATGACAAATACAGCTTATGATACCTATCTAGTGGGTATTTTCAGTTTAAGGACCGAATAATATAGAGTTATTGTGCATACATCATCGCAAACAAAAGGTAGCTTTTTATATTATTTCATATTTACAATCCATTTAACTACAATTTTACACTGTGAATTAATTTTTTTTACTTTTTTCCTGAAATTGTAGCCTATTTACTTATATTATGATATTATCCGAAATTTTTATAAAAGCATTATGAGGGCTTTTACCTGATGGCGAACACAAGTTGTATAGTACCTATACCTGCTTGGTATTTTATACGTATTTAAGTTTTATTTACTTTTTATTACTCTGTTCTCATTACAAGATAGTCCTATAATTTATCCATTTCAAGTACAAAGAAATCGCTAGTTAATGGTTCTAGATGGTAATTATTTTATTGTATTTTATATAAGTGGTGCAAAAATTGAAAAACAATTATTAGATATGCTACTGAATTTTAATGAGGGTCCTTCGGAATAATAAATAAAGGTTTATGTCCCTTTCTTTTTAAATTGAGTCGGCAGAGGGTTTGAGAGGGTTATTTAGGTATAAATAATTATTGCGGGGTGACAAATGTGCCGCCTTAATATACTTATCTTGTTAGACCATATAAATTAGGGTTTTATTTCGCTTTACTACCCACCAGCGGCGTTTCACTAAGATAGAAAATATAAATAATGTTTTTTACTATACCGCTTTAACAGCGGCGTTTCAACTAAGGGAAAATAATAAAAAGTCTGGTTTAAGGATGGCTCAGGTCGGATCGTAAAAAGTTGGGTTTAAGGATGGCTTATAAAAATTGGGATTTAATTATCCCGCTTTAGCAGCGGCGTTTCACTAAGGTTAAATCATAAAAAGTCTGGTTTAAGGATGACTCAGGTCGCATCGTAAAAAGTTGGGTTTAAGGATGGCTTATAAAAATTGGGATTTAATTATCCCGCTTTAGCAGCGGCGTTTCACTAAGGTTAAATCATAAAAAGTCGGGTTTTATCTCGGGTCAGACCATAAATATTCAGGTTCAAATTAGGGTTAGATGAGAAGCCGCCTCGCGAAAGCATCCGGGTTAGGTCGTAAAAAGTCGGGTTTTATCTCGGGTCAGTTCATAAATATTAAGGTTCAAATTAGGGTTAGATAAGAAGCCGCCTCATGAAAGCATCCGGGTTAGGTCGTAAAAAGTCGGGTTTAATTTCGGGTTATTTTGTAAACAGCACCACCGAACCACCCGGGTTAGGTCATAAAACGCACCACCGAACCACCCGGGTTAGATCATAAAACGCACCACCGAACCACTTGGGTTAGATCGTAAAACGCACCACCTGCACCACCTGGGTTAGTTGCACCACCAGCACCACCAGCACCACCTGGCCTCGTTCTGTCCGTTTCTCTCTACTTATCGGGTGCAGCCTGAGTTATTTGACATTTTATGCAGATTTAGATATGCACATTTTGTGTTGGTATCGGACATTCAAAAAATGTACCGACAAATTAAGATCAATCCGGATCATAATTTCTTACAGAATATTTTGTGGCGTTATGACCCACGGGATGAGTTGCAATGTCTGGAACTGCAGACGATTACATATGGTATGAATTTCGCCCCGTTCGCAGCGACGCGAACAATTCAAGAAAAATCAACCCTGGGAGTGGCGGAATTTCCAGGGGCGTATTACGTTCACAGTGTTATGTCGACGATATCTTAGCAGGATGTGACACTTTTGAGCAACTATCACAGTTGTACGCAGAGTTAAATGCGCTATTAAATAAATACGGATTCTCATTGCATAAGTGGTGTTCAAATTCGCAAAAGTTTTTAAGTTCTATTTCTGAGAATCAAAAGGTCGAGTATGATCTTAATTTTGACAGCGCGCCGAACAAAATTCTAGGATTAAAATGGCTCCCTGCGGATGACACGTTTAAGATTTCACTTCCCAGTGAGACGACAGATAACAAAATAACAAAAAGATTTATTCTCTCTACTTTAGCACAATGTTTTGATCCGTTGGGGCTAGTGAACCCCGTGATAGTAAAGGGAAAAATTCTGATGCAAAAATTATGGATACGGAAGTTAGATTGGAATGCGGAGATAAAGGATACAGATTTGTTAAACGAGTGGAGCGAATTTTTGAATATGGTTTCTTTACTTAAGTATTTGGAAATTCCAAGACAATTACGGGAGAATAAAGATGTTCAAAAGATAGAGTTGCACGGGTTTTCAGACGCCAGTACATTAGCCTATACGGCGCTTGCGTGTATTTGAGAGTAATATATAGCGATAATTCAGTGTCGACTAGCTTGATTTCTTCAAAATCAAGAGTCGCTCCCATCAAAACGATAACGGTGCCAAGACTTGAACTGTGCGCTTTGGTAATTTTATCAAAACTAACAGAGAAAGTGGTACAAATATTTCAAGGTATAGTAGAATTTTCATCAGTAAATTTATGGACAGATGCAAAAATTGTTATAGCATGGTGTAACGATCACCCAAACAGATGGTCTACATTTGTGTCCCACAGGGTGTAACAAATTCAAAGCCTCACTGAAAAATGTAAAATACGATTCGTGAAGTCATCAGACAATCCAGCGGACATTCTGTCGCGTGTACAATTTTCAAAGGGAGTAATACATTCTGGGTTCTGGTTTCATGGGCCAGAATTCTTGCGACATAATAATTTAAATTTGAGTTTGTGTTACAAATATTCCTGAGCAGAAGAAAATAGTGCTTGCTGCTAATGTAAGAGCAGAGCCTGCAGAATTTTGGTTAAATTACTTTTTACGACTTTCTAATTTTTCACGGTTGTTGCACTCAATAGCATTTATTCTCCGATGTCTAGTCATTTGAAACTGTCCTTGGTCAGTTACAAATGCCGTACAAGGCCTACTTTCTTTTTCTAGCTCAATCTGATAATATCCTTGCGATAAATCTAAATGTGAAAAATATACTGCCCCGGACAACGAATCTAAAATTTCGGATATACACGGTAATGGAAATTTATCATCCTGTATACTTGAATTTAACGTTTTTCTATAATCTATTACCATTCTCCACGTTTTATTTCCTTGCTCATCGGCTTTTTTAGGTACTAGTAAAATAGGGGCCGACCAGGGAGAAGAGGCTTCTTCAATTGTTTTTTCGCGGAGCATTTTATCAATTTGGTTGTTAAGTTCCGTTTTCTGAGAATAAGGTAAACGATAAGGTTTAACATAAACAGGACTTGTGTTAGGTTGTAGATGAATTTTTTGTTTGTAAATTTTGGTAGTAGTTAAAGTTTCCCCTTTTAAGTGAAAAACATCCGAATATTTAGAGCAAATTTTTTGTAAAGAAAATTTTTGTGATTTTTCAAGATGATCTAATTTTACTGTGTTTAACAATTTATCTACTCTGTTTACAGTTTTGTGGACTGGGTTATACTGACATATGTCATAATAGTATAAAGGCACAATTTTTGGAGCAAAATTTTTTATGTTCACATCTTGATTGCGTGTATTGAGAATTCGTACCGGAATCCGATTAGAAATTGATTTTACCAAAATTCCTGCAACAAATACACCTTCACAAATTTCATCCGGTATTACAACGCATTCTTCATTTTTGTTCATATGAAAATATTTTATTACTTCATGTCTAGCCGGTATGCAAGTATAATTCTCATGTTTCGAGTGAATAGACGTTAATATTTGTTTATTATTTACATTAAATGAAAAAAGAAAGTTTTCGTAGTCTAACTTTGCCAAGTATCGCATAAAAAAATCTGTTCCAATTAAACCATGCACATTGTCCTCAAAACGATCGATCAGCAAAAACTCGTGACATACTTTTGCACCATTGATATGTAATAATAAATTTGTCGAACCTTGCGAAATAATTGTCCCAGAGACCCCGTTAATTTTTATTTTCTTTAAACAATTAATTTTTTCCGTTTTGTCTATGATGTTTTTAAAAATTTAAAATTTTTATTTTTATATTTTACATAAATAAAATTAAGTCCATTAGTATTAAATATAAATGGGTCAGGAAAATTTGCATTTTTATTCAGATGGGCCTCGAAAAAATGTTTCGCTATTATTACCGTTGGTATTATCCAATTCTTCAGAGTTCATGTAATACCCTCTTTGATTTGAATTATTACCAAAGAATCGTCCTCTAGTATACTGTCCCCGTGGTGAATAATAATTAGTATTAGAGCGAGCACCTCTCCCTCTAAAATTAGTATTACCTTGCTGACCACGCGAAAAATGCCCCCTAAAATTGTTAGTGGTAGCACCAAAATTGTTTGCACCCCTATTACTCCGGAAGTTTGTATTTTGTCCGCGTCTATTATAATAATGGTGTGAGCAACTATTGCCTTTACCTCGCATATGAAATAAGGGTTTTGAATTTGTTTCGCCTAGATATTCATCTTTCGCACCACCAATTGCCTCACTAAGAGTATCGTAATTTCGCGCTTTCACTATGGTCCGCAAACTGAAATTTTGAAGACCGTTAGCAAAAGAGCTTATAGCGATTTTCTCATTGACCGGCCTCAAAATATCCATCCCTCTGGAGTCTCCCCCAGACTGAGATATAGTTAGGTCGACCATCAGTTCTTCAATCGCTTTCCCAAACTCTTCTACCGACTTTGACCCTTGTTTTATGTTATTTAGCTGAGACGATAAAGCGGTCGCGGATTTTTTTGTAATAAAATGCCGCCTAAGATCTGTAACTAACAATTGGTTTGAAGCATAGGATGATTTTAACCTAATATTTGCATTTCCTGATAAACGCGTTTTTAGTACATATGTGGTTAACAATAATTTACCCGCATCATCCAAAATTGCATCATACCACTCAATGCCATTTATTAATTGTAAGGTTACGGTTTCAGAACCATCCATAACTGGTAGAAGGCCTGATGCAGTCTTGGGATCGAATTTTTGAGCCATCTTTGCTGTTTTGACTTCGTCAGAATGTTCTGAATCTGAGTCAGAGGAAACCAAAATTTCGCTTTCTATCCCCGCTATCGTGATATCCCCTAACCTAGATTGTAAAACACCTTGACAAGCTTTTAAATATTGTTCTATCTGCTGAATATATTCCCTAACTGTATTAATTACCTTAGGCTCGTTTGATTTTTTATTAAATGTTTCCCTAATAGTTCTTAATTCTAATGTATAATTTTTAAATTTAATTAGCTTACGTAGATTATATTTCTCTTTTTGCCGTATTTCCGTATTGGCCTTTACTAAATTCCTCTTGAATACTTTGACTTCATCGAGTAAATATATGAATTCAGTAGGTACCGACATCCCATTTCTTGTCCACTAAATTTACCATGTTCCTTGTATCTTAAAAACCATATTTTTATTGTAACCTAAAAACCTAAAATGTTCCTCTTCTTATTTAAACTGTTTCTCGGCTTCTTCCGATTTCTTCCCGAATTTCTGCACGCATTCTCTATACCATCGCTTTTGTGACTCTTCTAAATATACACCAGCCAAAGAAAATTGCCAACAACACAATAATGCATGTACTTAGGATATCTTGGATAGAGCCAAAACCATGGGTACTGGGGCTGTTAGTTTGGCCACCGCTATTCCCTGCTTGTGCTATTATTATTTCTTCTTTGCTCTGTGTCTTGCCCATTTCGCCGATATTCAAATGCTCAAAATTTGGTTCGTAGACAGGATCGCCATGTAACGAAGGGAGTTACGGGGGTTTTAATACCCCCTTTTACGATAAATCAAACTCCTCTTTCGAGTAAAAATAATGTCTATTTCTCATATCAAAAATGTACCCATTACAAAAGTGCTTATTTTACTTGTTATACTAATTACGAAATCAATAACCTTAATTACCTTAATTACCTTAGGTCTACATGTTAGGTTTAATAATAATAAATATACTGAGTGTACGAATATGACAAGAAACTAATAAATATATTTATATAATAATAGGATATATTTTGTTCTTACACTACAATAGGTAACCGTAGAAGTAAAGATAAAGTTCAAGATGAAATTATAACAGTAAACGAGATTGGTAACGATCAACAGTTTGTGGTAAAACAATTACAAACACAATTTTTTGCAAGGGAAATTTCGGAGTTAAAAACAAATAAATTTATTTCTAATAAACAGCTATGCGACAGCTCAAACTTTTTTTGGATTCGAATAGCTTAATTAGAGTGGGAGGAAGGCTTGAAAATGCTGATGTGTCATTCGACCAAAAGCATCCGTATTTGTTGCCTTCTCACAACAATACTGTACAATTAATGTTAAATTACGAACTTTTGAGGTTAGGACATGCAGGATCTCAATCTGTACTGTCAAATATTAGATTACGATTTTGGCCTTTGAACGGTTTACGAGAGATTAAAAAAGTAATAAGAAATTGTGTTACTTGCACACGTTTTAGAGCCCTTCCGGCGCAACAAATAATGGGGGATCTCCCGACGGAGAGAGTCCAGATGGCACGGCCATTTCAAAGAGTAGGGATCGATTATGGCGGTCCATTCTTCATTAAATCATCACGTTTACGAAAAGCTCCTTTGATTAAGGCTTACATCGCGATTTTCGTTTGTATGGCGACTAAGGCCATTCATATTGAGCTGGTGACAAGTTTATCAACAGAGGCTTTTATTATGACTTTAAAACGGTTTGTCTCCCGACGAGGAAATCCTACAATAATTTATAGCGATAACGCAAAAAATTTTCAGGGAACGCGTAATCAGTTGTATGATGTTTATCAGTTTTTTAAAAATGCAAAATATTATGACCAATTTCTGGAATATCTTTCAAAGAATGAAATACAATGGAAGTTTATACCTCCCAGGTCTCCGCACTGGGGCGGATTGTGGGAAGCTGCGGTCAAGAGAGTGCTAAACATCACATCAATCTACTAATGGGAAATTCAAAATTCACCTTCGAGGAATTTTATACAATTTTAACGCAGATAGAGGCGGTTTTAAATTCACGGCCGTTGTGTCCATTAACTAACGATCCTTCAGATTTTAGTTGTTTAACACCCGGTCACTTCTTGATAGGAGAGAGTCTGACTGCGTATTCTGAAAAGGACTTCCTGAAACACCGGACAATCGGTTAAAATTTTGGCAACATTGCATAAAAATTCAACAGATATTTTGGAAAAGGTGGTCTGTTGACTATCTTAATAGACTTCAAAACTGTCCAAAATGGCTAAAACCAACAAGGAATATTGAGTTGAACGATATAGTGTTGTTACTGGAGGATAATGTGCCTCCGTTGCAGTGGCCAATAGCGCGAATTTTGGAAGTTTATCCCGGAAAAGTCGGCAAAGTTAGGGTGGTGAAATTGAAAACTGCTACAAGTGTTTTCACTCGATCCATTGCCAAAATATATCCTTTATTGTATGATAATGTAAATATAAGTACCGAGGGTACTCAACGTGACAACTTAAAGTTTATTTTATTGGTTTAACTCCTTCGGGCTAATTGAGTATGTTTATGAGCAAACATCATTTTTTGTTGGTTTAATTTTTATTCCGGGTTTCCTGCCTATTTCGGTTTGGTAGCTTGCCACAAAAGTTACTTGGGCTGATGACCTGAGTCCCTGGGGCAACCCTAAAAAATTAAATGATCTTTTGCAGTTTTTTGTTCTTTTTGTTGGCCCTTTGCTCTAATCAAGCATCGTAACGGGAGCGCGCAAACTAACGTTTGGCAATCTCTTTTAACGGTCTATGTGGACACACCAATCGCAAACCTGCTGTATAAAAAACGGTAGCCATCAACCCGGGCAGTATCGCTCTGTCCCTTTCGCACCGGTTCCAGAATTGGGCTGGTGCAACTTTCGCCTTACGGGGTTCCTAACATCTTTTCGGTTCTTCCCTTCTTCTTTCACGCTGATTTGTTTCCGTACTACATGGGCACGTGTAGTGTTAGCCTCGTTACCAGTGTCATTCCTCTGAGTTGGGTTGGGTTCTGGGAGATGTTTGTTTTTTGCACTCAGTTCAGGGGAATTAAAGGGTCTTCTTCTGGGTTGGGAGGCGTGGTTACTTCCACAAGGGGGGCGTTCACGCGTTCGTTGGATTGGTGAGTACCAACCAACAGGTAACCCGTCGACGCGTACACTTGGGGTAGGTTTAGATTTACTAATTTAGGGGCAGCTTTGTGCCATGCATATTTACGAATTTAGGGGCAGCTTTGTGCCATGCATATTTACGAATTTAGGGGCAGCTTTGTGCCATGCATACTTATGAACTTAGGGGTGGTTTCTATAGCACCATGCGTATAGATTTGGGGTGCAAATTTACGACTTGTGCCTCATATGATGATTAAGTAAGGGTTATTTCCACAAGGGGGCGTTCAAATGCGCGTTAGATTGATGGGCATCAACTAACAAGTAACTCACCGCAAGGTTCTTTGTGCTTTTTCGCGTAATGTTTTCAGTACAAGTTGGATATTAGCTTGCATGCTCACAATGAGCATGTTGCAGTGGATCTCAGCAGGAGTTCTATGTAGTTTGGGTGATTCGCTTTTGTAGAGCAGGTGCAACACTTGAGATATGTTACATGTTCTTTTGTTTCTTAATATTGTAAAATAGTATATTATTGACAATGTGTATTAGAAGATTGCAGTAGTATTGTGTTGTCATAATAAGTGTAAGTAGTAGTAAGTTGTATAGATACTTTTTTATGTATGTGTAATGTTGATGGTTTGAAGCCGAAGCGCTTCAACGCGGGGAAGAATGTTTGAGACACACGTCATATTTCTGTCGTGACCCAGTACAAAGTTAAAGTAAAAGCGTGGAACTCAATTCTATGAAATGTAATGTAACGTAATACTAATCTAAGCGGCAACGCCGCATTTGTGCTCAATTACTATGTTTTTATGTAACTACTAAATGCTAAAACAAAGAGGAAAGTACATTATATTTACATGCAATATAATTGGCAATACCGCATATTACAGTAATGGCAACGTTGTGCATCCATAAAAATATAAGTTAAATCAAAACCTTATGTATAAAAAACACGGTCGGCGATTCTGTATCATTTCCTAACACGTAAATGTAAATATGATAAACTCCGCTTGCATAGTAACAGTGGATGTCTTTCTCATTGGTTGGCAACAGTATTGTGACGTGAAATAAACCATCTTGGATTGTGACGTATCAGTACCTGATTGGTCAAGGTGTCGGTAGACGGTACGAAACGGACAATGTTTTGTCAACAGACTAGTGTCACGCTGATTTCTACAGAGAAAGGTTGCGCTCTGTGGAACGGTAAATCCTCTACGTAAAAATGGTCAAAAGTGATTCAAAGTAAAGTAAAGTGTAGAGTGTCACGCTGATTTCTATAGAGAAAGGTTGCGCTCCGTGGAACGACAAATCCTCTACGTAAAAATGGTTGGAAAGTATTTGAACGTATTTGAAAGTATTTAAAAGTAGTAAAAAGTATTTAGGAAGAGTTAAGTGGTTGTTTGACGAGTCTAAGTTAGAAATGTGTTAGTATGTCATACCCATGCTAGGGTATAAAATGACAAAGTGATTGATTTGTTAATAAAAAGCTGTGCAATAAAATTCAAAAGAAATTTTATTTTCCAGTTAAAGCAAAGTTTTGAACCAGTCGACTTATGGAGATACAGGTTAAAGTATTTTGTGTCGTTCATTGTTACAAACGTGTTCGCGCACAAGTATATTAACCAATCAGTATACCTGGTAAAAAAGATATTTTTTAATGCTTTTTTTACTTTTGATGAGTGTTAAGTCTTCTAATTTATGGGTAGGTACATTTACACTATCGTGTGTAAGTGAAACTCACAGATTGTAAACCTATCCTTCTAGGGTGTAAAAGAAATAATAAGAGGTGTAAGTAAACCATTTTTTAATGATAATTTGTGATTAATTAGTGTAAATATCATATTATTGCAGTGCAAATTTTATTTTATTTGGGTGTGACTTTACTATAGTGAGTGTAACAAAATAATCTACCCAGGGCTAAAATACTTTCCACTTTGTTTAAGTCATTTAATCCCGTATCAAACTAACCGGGCGTTTATAATTGAAATGTAAAAAATTATGCATTCAAGATGTTTTACATTATTAACCTCTGCTTAGTTTGATACATGATTAAATGACTTAATCAAAGCCAGAAGAAGTAGCCCCTAATATATATAAATCTTCAGATCGCTTGGAAAAGGTTTGTTAAATGAATGAAAATATTTAGTATTATTTATCGTTTATTTATAAACAAAATGATGGTTGCAACAGAACTGGAAAACACTGTGATTTGTTTTACACTTATTATTATAACTAGTTGAACAAAATGACACACCTATCATACAGTTTAACAATTTAGTAAATTAAACATATTGTGATATTATATATAAAAAAAAAAAAAAAAGGGAAAGTTATTTGTGGATCACACAATAATTTATATTTCTGAAAAAAGTAATCCCCGAGCCGGAATCGAACCAACAACCTCTGCATATCTTTCTTTCTTTTTAAAGTCTTTTATTTCCTATTAGGTATAATACTAAGCTTAATATCTAAATTAATCTACCTGGAGCCTATTGCCCTCACACAACTAAATTAATGATTGCGTAATTACAAAGTCCCTTAAGTATTTAATTTTAACAGTGTTGGGCGCATATGGGCCGTATAAATACGACCCAAAATGCGCCCAAAAGACAGAGCCATAGGCTCTGCGGCCGTTGGAATGGCCTAGGATACAGCTTAGTATTTAAATATAATTTTTTATTTACACCCGTCCCGGCAAGTGCCTTTACGGGGTGTTGATACGATGCATTGCCTCACGGCTCAATAAAATTTTCTCAAACTTTTAACACACATATAATCATGAAGAACTGAAACGCCAAAGCAAGCACTCTGCATATCTAGTGCAACGCGCTACCAATTGCGCCATCGAGGAAGCAGGAACGCAACAGCTTATTGGGAATCACTTTAATCAGAAATTAAATCGTCTGAGAAGGGTTGCTTCAGATAGGTATAGTTATTTGTAATTCATTTTTTTTGGCCCAATATATATATATATATATATATATATATTGAGAGGGTAGTCGTTGCTGACTAGTTAAGAGATAAACTAGTGAATATTGGGGAGTGCAGCAAATGAAAGAGTACTCTTTAAAGTTATTCCAAGCTTTCGGAAATCATATATTTCATTTCCATCCTCAGGGATACTACAATTTATATAAATTAAGATTAGGAAACCTCATTAGAACAATAAATAAATGATTTTACTTACAACTTTTTTGAGATTGTTCATAAGGATGTTCATAGAATTAATGTAGGACATGCGAGAAGAAAACGTGTTGAAACCCAAGTCAATTACAATTAAAATCAAAAATTGGAGACAATACTAAAAACATTGTATATGGACGTAGAAACACACAATTTAAAATAAAATCAAAATTTTGATGTTCACATTTTGAAAATTCGTTACTAATTTGAAATTATGGAATTATTTAGCGGGAAATCATGACTTGCGTGCCTCCATTTTAAGTGACTGGTAGGTTAGGAAATACTGTCATTTTAACATGTCATTAAAATTGTCAAAAATATTTTTAATGCGGTTTACAATAAGAATAATATTAAATAGAGAGAATTACGGATTTAAGTGTTATCGTGCAGCAAACCTGAAAAATCGTTAAAATGCATTTATACGAGGTTCGAACTATTATCATTAGTATTGATTGTACGTAAGTTTTTATCTAAGTGGAGCAGATATGAATAAATTACACTTAAATGTTGGATATCTGTTCTTTTGTTCATACTATTGGGTTCTTGAGCAATAAATGTCATTTCCAAAAACAGTCTTTTTTTATAATTATTTTGTGAGGTTAGAATCTCAGCTGAATTAAAATTAATGTTATGGTCCATATTATTTGCATGTTCAGCAAGGGCACATCTCTCTGGATGGTGTCTACAGTCACTCTTGTGGTTAGTGATTCTGCTAGACAAGGGCCTAGTAGTTTGACCTATGTATACTTTATTACAGTCTGCACAAGGGATTTTGTAGACAACATCTGATAGTTGGTTAGAGTGTGTTTTGTCTTTAAGTTTGGAGTGAATAGAGTTTATTGTAAGTACAGGCTTGTATGCAATCTTTATATCATTGATTTCTCTGAATAGTCTAGAAAGTTTTGGAGTGATATCTCTTATGTAAGGCAATGAAGTGAACTTATAGTTTATAGTCGCTTCAGTTATATTTCTGTTTGTATTATTGACAATGTTCACGTTGGGTGCTTGTGTTAGAGTGGAGGACGTGCTGAATAGTATCTTTTTTACCAGTGTGGCAGGGTATGAATTATTAATGAACAGATTGAGGAGGATGTTAAGATTCTTATTTAGGAAAGATGGGTGTGAAATTTTCGAAACTCTCGTTTTCATTTGTTTTATTAGGTTCACTTTAATACTATGTTTATGGTAGGAATGGTAGTTTAGATATCTACCTGCACTACAAGGTTTTTGGTACCAGTCTATGGCAATTGTGTTGTCTATATTGCGTATAAATCTGGTATCTAGGAACGGAACTGACTGTGATTCATCTTCCGTTTCTATTGTCATGGACGACCTGTTGGATGTTGTCTTACCAGTCCTTTCTTTCAAACCCTTCTTTTTAAAAAAATATGTTGATGATATCATCATTGCACTTGCTGCAGATGGCTTAACTGAAATAGTAGAGACTCTCAATGACTACGATCAATATATTCAGTTCACAATAGAAACGGAAGATGAATCACAGTCAGTTCCGTTCCTAGATACCAGATTTATACGCAATATAGACAACACAATTGCCATAGACTGGTACCAAAAACCTTGTAGTGCAGGTAGATATCTAAACTACCATTCCTACCATAAACATAGTATTAAAGTGAACCTAATAAAACAAATGAAAACGAGAGTTTCGAAAATTTCACACCCATCTTTCCTAAATAAGAATCTTAACATCCTCCTCAATCTGTTCATTAATAATTCATACCCTGCCACACTGGTAAAAAAGATACTATTCAGCACGTCCTCCACTCTAACACAAGTACCCAACGTGAACATTGTCAATAATACAAACAGAAATATAACTGAAGCGACTATAAACTATAAGTTCACTTCATTGCCTTACATAAGAGATATCACTCCAAAACTTTCTAGACTATTCAGAGAAATCAATGATATAAAGATTGCATACAAGCCTGTACTTACAATAAACTCTATTCACTCCAAACTTAAAGACAAAACACACTCTAACCAACTATCAGATGTTGTCTACAAAATCCCTTGTGCAGACTGTAATAAAGTATACATAGGTCAAACTACTAGGCCCTTGTCTAGCAGAATCACTAACCACAAGAGTGACTGTAGACACCATCCAGAGAGATGTGCCCTTGCTGAACATGCAAATAATATGGACCATAACATTAATTTTAATTCAGCTGAGATTCTAACCTCACAAAATAATTATAAAAAAAGACTGTTTTTGGAAATGACATTTATTGCTCAAGAACCCAATAGTATGAACAAAAGAACAGATATCCAACATTTAAGTGTAATTTATTCATATCTGCTCCACTTAGATAAAAACTTACGTACAATCAATACTAATGATAATAGTTCGAACCTCGTATAAATGCATTTTAACGATTTTTCAGGTTTGCTGCACGATAACACTTAAATCCGTAATTCTCTCTATTTAATATTATTCTTATTGTAAACCGCATTAAAAATATTTTTGACAATTTTAATGACATGTTAAAATGACAGTATTTCCTAACCTACCAGTCACTTAAAATGGAGGCACGCAAGTCATGATTTCCCGCTAAATAATTCCATAATTTCAAATTAGTAACGAATTTTCAAAATGTGAACATCAAAATTTTGATTTTATTTTAAATTGTGTGTTTCTACGTCCATATACAATGTTTTTAGTATTGTCTCCAATTTTTGATTTTAATTGTAATTGACTTGGGTTTCAACACGTTTTCTTCTCGCATGTCCTACATTAATTCTATGAACATCCTTATGAACAATCTCAAAAAAGTTGTAAGTAAAATCATTTATTTATTGTTCTAATGAGGTTTCCTAATCTTAATTTATATAAATTGTAGTATCCCTGAGGATGGAAATGAAATATATGATTTCCGAAAGCTTGGAATAACTTTAAAGAGTACTCTTTCATTTGCTGCACTCCCCAATATTCACTAGTTTATATATATATATATATATTTAATGTTTAATGTACCTCATTGTTAAGCTTAACAAAACAAATAACATAATAAATATATGTATACTTAGAATAATAAACAACTAAATATAACTATGCTTTGGAACAATATAAAAGAATGAAAATGACCAGTATTATATTAATCGTATATTTATTTAGGGATCTATGAAGTAAAATATGTAGGTAGGTATACCTAAGTATTTATATAAAAAAGAAATACATTTATATTATAAGCTTATATCAGAATAATTTAAAAGCTATAAGGGGAAAACCGTAACAATGTAAATACCTACTTAGTTTCTTTAAAATAGCGTACTTATTAGTAAGGTTCCGATTAAATTTCGTTAATATGCTTATCCAATTTAACAAGATCCTCATAAGAGGCACTCTCATTTGGCACTTTACAGAACATTGCTTTGTTTCTATATTTTAATTTAAATATAACATTATTCTATATCACGTTCAAAGAGCACAATCAGACTGACAAGAAAGTTGAATTTGCATGTACCGTCGGTGTCATGTGTCAATTCATAGAATTTCACACCACTTATTGCCGCCTGTCTTTTCGGTAACACGGGTTTAGGTATTTTTACCCGGGGCTGTGTAATAAAACGATTAAAAAATAAGTTTTACACTCAATGTGTTAAAATAACCTTCTACTCCTGTAATGGTCTGGAATTTGTTAACTATGTATTATTGCAAGCATACCTTGTATTTCGGTCATTCCTTACTAGATTTTTCAGGTAATCAATTATGGCTATTTATTTCTGATATCCATCGTGATTTCTCTTGCTTCGTATTTCTTTTTAATCCATCGTAATACATTTGTAAAACCAGATTTGAATTTGTTTACATATGAAATTTGCCAGTCAGCTGTTTGGTCGTTTTTATTGGTACGTCGCTCGGACCGTTTATTCGGTCGGCCGTTTGCATCGACTTATTTTATGCGTCGATACGGTTCGATAGGGTGGGCGTAGGTCTGTTCTCATTCGTACTCTCTTCAAGTAGCCTACTGACCTAGAGTAGAATTGCACTCTAACCTGGTGAGCATCTAAAGCTCGATTCTGTGGCGAATTTCTTGTCAATCAGCTTTTGACACTCCTTCGTTTTCTTTAAACCTTTTGAGGGTCTCCATTTTTACTTTTTGTCCAGACGTGAAAGAAGTTAGATCAACAGACGAATTTCTTCGGAAAATTCACGCTGTGTAGCGGATATGTTGGCTGAACTTCAATTTTAATCAATCCTATTTGGCCTTTATGTAGGTTTTGTTAGTATGGATTGATTAGCGAGTTTCTCGGATTTTATTCACGTAGAGGCTACTGAACATCGGCTTTCTTTGCGACACGTTTTTCTTTGGCCCTCCATGGTATTGTGAGGGTTTTTAGTTTTGGTACATTTTTTGGCTTAAAAGCCAACCCAAGGCATTTCGGAACATTTGGACGTTTGCCTGTTGAAGTCACCTATGGGTTTTTGGACCCGTTATAGATAGCATATTGATTATCATGCTTTGCTAGTAGATCCAACCTGCAGTTTCCTTGGCCTGGTAGCAGTTGATCGAGTACCTGGACTTTTCATTTTCATCGACAGATAAGTTTTGAAAATAATACCAGTGATATAACTTTTACAGTCTCAGACAGACTAGTCTATAAGCGTTTGCCAAGGCCTTTTACTCTTTATTTATTTTATTAAATTTTACATCTCTTGGTGGAGATACCTTGTAAGCTTTCTTGTGGCTGAAGGCAAGCTTAACCTAGACTGCTGAGACCTCCTTAATTTATTTTATGAACCTCTAAATCATTACCCTTATTTATATCAATTTACTGTTTTTTCCTTAATTATCATGCTGTTATAATGCTGTAAGGTACCAGCATTTTGTAAGGTAATGTCGACATCACTGCGCTGAGTATACCAGGTTGAAATATTTACTTTAATAATTTATTAACACTTTTCTTGAAATATTGCTCATAGATCCTTTCTGTCATTTTGGAATTGAGAATTCCTAGTTTATACTTTGCTTTATTAATCTCATGACCCTCTAAATCACACCCTATTATTTAAGGGCTTCACCCAATTACAGGGTAGTTTTTTATTAATATAAACCAGTCAACCTTATCTTGTGTTTGATTTGCCTATTTGTGGTCTTGGGCTATATATTTTATATTCTTTTTGGCAGTTTTGCTGATAGTAAAAACTGTCTGGCGCCCTTTATATATTGTAACTTGATGTTCCATGATCTGTAAGAAGTAAGTATGGTAGTAATGCTTTTTAGTGGCATCATGGTATTGGACAGGACCAGATATGAGATCCAGTGAACCCACCCTGATGAGTTAGCTTGGGTAATTAAAAGGGTAAAGTTGGTAAAAACATTTTAAAGTCTCATTTTATCTTACCATCCCTTCAGGATAATGCTGACACCCATTTTAAGAATAACACTCCTTCTAGCGGGGTTTATTTACACGCTAATATGGTGTTATTAATTTTCATTGTATTTAATTTTCCTGATAGAGTGTAAAATGGAATAAATAACACCCATTCAACAAAATTAACTTTTTAGAGAGTTAAATTCATAGACAAATTTAATACAACAACTTTGGTCCCATATGAGTGTATAAATGTGGTAAATTATGTTGATTTGGGTGTTAACATTAACACTCCTTTTTTTACCACTCCTGAAATGACTTTTACCTGGTGGATATTTTTTACTGTGTACGAATCTATTAAAAGGAAAAATGGGGATTTGAGTATTGAGAATGTAGTGCAATTTACAGTAGATATGCTCCACGTTGGGAAAACAACAATATATAAACTTTAAAAAGAAGAAAAAAGTGTTGGCGTCAAATCTCCAGAAACTTCTCCAGAACGACCAAAACTTAAGCTGAATGACGTATTAATGCAGGGAATAGGGTGAAAAGTTCATAGTTTCTTTTTAAAAAAAGGAATTTCCACACTGATAAAACTGTGCTCCCTTAATCAGATAATCTGATTTATTTGGCGAATAATTACTGGTAATAAATAAATGTGATTTTAATTGACTACGTTTTATTTAACTGAAATAAATGAGAGTATTTCGTTTTATTTGTAAAATTATTTGACTGTTGGTGGATTTGTGTCAAATCATGGAACCTTTCAAACAAATATCTTACCAAAAAACAACTAAAATAACAAACTCTAAATAACTAATTATTTAATCGAACTAATTTTCATTTAGGAACTAAATTCCAAAAAACAAGGAGATATCAAAACAAATTAGAAGAGATATTCGAACCTATAACACAAACGTGAGAATAAAGGTATCGCTGGTTAAATTACCCAATAGAAAACTATTTAAATGTCTAGGTCATTTAAACTAAATAATTATGTATTTACATTAAATCCTTAATATAAAACAACCAAATATTTACAAATAACTGATTATTTAATCGAAGTACATTTCAAGTTAAGAACTAAATACCTTTAACCCGAATTTAAATCATTCAATGGCAAACATTTCATGGGGCCTTGAGTAATTTGATTGGTTATACAAAAGTGGCCTGATAAATCATCATCGCGTTTTTGGTTATTGGTGTTCGATCTCGTCTTGTAAAAATTTATGAGTGAGAGTGAAATCTTCTTTGTTAGTGGCACAGAAGTTAGTGGTTCCAGCAAAAATTAAAAGTAAGATATGGGGGATAAACGTAATATGAATAATTATTTAGAAGATTGGGGCATGTCCCATCTGTAAGACACTTTTCAAGGTAGGAAACTATATTTGAATATTTTAGTTATGCATGAAACGAGTTAAAAAAAAATAAGATAAAAGACAAAGAAAATATACTTGTAATACCTAATTTAAAATTTTAAACACAAACTCTTTTTCGAAAAATGTAGCCAGGTATTTATAAATCATAGCTACCTAGGTGCATTTTTTTAAATCGTATTACAAAACAAATAAGACAGCTTTTCTCAATTTTCACTATATTTCAATACCTATCAAACCTTCTAACGTAAAAGATATAATATAATAATTAATATATTAATAATTATTGTACCTAATATTTGCAAAATTTGCCTTTATTTAATTTTTTTATCAAAGTTATTAACTTCTCTATAATGTTTTCTTGGCGTATATTTTAGGGGGACAACAACTAATGGTGGGCTTACAGCAAAAGAACATGACATAAAAATAAAATAAGAGTTGAATCTACAGATCTGCCATAAGACGTTTATAGAACCAAATAACATAACATAAAAATAAGAAATAAAATAAGAGATGGTTAAAACTTGGCTCAGCCAGTAAACCTGCAAGATGGCCGACATGTCATATTTCAGCTACTTAATTTTTAGTAAGAATAATATTGGCAGCAATACAATGGCGAGCAGCTGTTTATGGTCAGAACCGGACTTAAAAATTGTAATAAAATATGTTAATTTCCATAATAATGAAAACAATTTTTTTAAATATACAGGGTATTCCTTAATGACCTAGTAATATTTCGAGGTGACTTTTCATGATATTTTTAGGAGAAAAGTTTATCTGAACGTATGACCGCAACGGCCACATTTTTTTGCTACTAGGTGTTTTTATTTTATACTATCTCTGAAAGTACTTAAGATTATTTTCAATTTAGTATGTGTTAATAGGATATAAAACCACATACTTTATTTAGAAAAGTGAGAGTGCTCCACCAAGTGGCTTGCAAACACGTCTTCTGATATTTTTTTATAAAACAAGTGGTGCACTGCTGTCATTTTTTCGTATGCGTATTTTTTCTGACATTAGGTGAAATAGCACTTTGAGTCAACATTTTTTTTCAGTTTGTTTATTTATTTATTGTTACACAGATTTACAAAGTAAATATTAACATTGTCAAACTATTATTAAAATTTTAAAACTAGTCTATATAAATACATAACATAATAAATGAAAATGGAAAGAACATACACTTTAGTTTTGTTAAATATTTTCGTCTGGGTCGTTTCAAAACCAGTGTGGATTCCTGGTATCCATTTTTGTATTTTCGTACCGATTCAATGGATATTTGCAAGGCTTTGGCAGTTTACTAAAATTAATGTGGCACTATAAAATATTTAATAAGTAATCTCGAAAACTTTGGACTGGGAAGTATGACATGTTGTGAGAAAACCTCAATTACTACTACTACTAACCGTGGTCGGGGGCAACTCAGGGTGGTTTTCTACAAAATATTTTAAAACATTTTGAACAAACTGCTGGGCAACTTTATTTCCTTGCATGAGACAATAACCTTGTTTAGGTGGAGAAGGTGCTTCAGCACAATAATTATGGTCCATAACTTGTTCACTCATATTTTCCTATAAATACAATAATATGTTAAGAAGTGTTATTTATAAAAATAGAGGTTAGAATACTTAAAATGAATAAATAATTACAAATGTCTAAAATACTTACCGGCAACGCAATAGTACGATGGAAATAGCTCTGAAAAGAACTGTTTTTAGTATTAAATAAAGTTTCAAGGCACAAAAATGGATAAAAAGGAATTAAAATGACAAATCAAAACACCAAAACAATGTCAACTTAAACCTGAAACAATAACACTTAAATATTACTTTATAATTACATCTCTGTCTAGTGTCTAGCACGTTTAATTCCATTTAAGACGTATTCCCAGGTAGCAAGGTTACGTATTTAAGACGTCGATTATTGATCATCAGTGACGTCATAAATTACGTAAATGAAACGTTAAAAAGACGTGCGTAAGTCACAGACCAATGACGTCTTTTTTGACGTAAAAAAGACGTCATCTTAAGACGTCTTTGTAGGTGCAGAAAACGTCAATAAACGTCATAATTTTTTTTCAGCGGTATTCAAAACTGCACATTTCCCAACTGACTTGGGTGCGAATGAAACTTTTTGCAATAATTATTATAGGCTGTAAAATAAGCACTCCGTTTTCCAGAAAATGATTGAAATATATTTTAACACCTTATTATACCCTTAAATTATTTCCTAACTCTATGATTTTTTTAAACATCCTGTATCAATATAACAAACATTTACTAAAAACTTGTTCCTAAGATAGTACATAATACATAACAGGGGTAACAAAAATACATATGTATATTTTATGTACAAAATCCTTAATGATAAATTAAATATTACAACTTTCATGTGTATGGAGAATTGGAAAAGACACTAACTTATCATCATTTTTGCTACAATATTATCTAGTGACCAATATTTTCTACATAATATTCTGATATATTTTTAATAAAATAAATGTTCAATGACTTTGAGTCGATTGAATATAAATATAATGATTTATAAACACGAGCTTGTTTTCCAATTATCCTTTAATGGCGGCCAAAATACCTTTTTTCGGGGCGTCATCCAGTTTGAGTGTACAATGGCTACACCCCCGCCGTCATTTTCCTCGAACTCGATAATCTGAAATACCTATATATATTCCTTTATAACATAAAATATAATATAAAAACTAAATCACCATAAACTTTTCACTTTTGCCGAATGGTCGACTGCCAGCCAGCGCCAACAACAGAACACCAATGCGTTCTGCCTTCTGCCAGACTGTCACAATAGAGCAAAGAAATGTCATTAAACGGAGAGCGGGTAATTTAAATTTGGTATTTGCAGACTTTTAATAACAATATATTCGCTTTTGCACATTTTACATTACAAAAATGATTAATTTAATTTGAAATAGTAATATTTGCATGGTTATTTGCATTGGTATTAAGATAAAAATGTAAAAAAATAATATAGTATAGGGTCTTATACCGGGTGTTGCATCGTCGAGCGGGACATAGGAAATCCCATGTAATTTTAAATGGGGTCAATTATTGGCTTCCCTAATTATTTTAGAGAAAAATTCTATTTAGGTTTATTAAAGAGCACTAAAACCCACATTCAAAAGAATAACTTTAGATATTTTTGATGAGCCCGTTTACGGGTTATCGCCGATTTCTTTTTAACTATTTCTCCTTTTTATGGCCCCGTATTTGCGGGCACCAGTCAAGGTAAAAGATGACTGTCAAATAAAGTTGTCATTTTGAAATGTGTGCTTTATTGTTATAAAAACTCGTACATCAAAAATATTAAAGGTGTATTTATGAGAACAAATTAATCTGAATAAAACTAAAATAAAGTATACAATTACAAGGTTAATTATGACATTTTACATGTTTCAATATTTTACTAATTAATAGGTAGGTACTATTAAATTGTTAGAACTTTAGGATTTAAGAAGATGTTCAAATATTCCTTCATTGACTGCTAGACAATAACCGAGGCGATCATAAAATTCTCTTCTTACATTCGCTAGTTGGTAAGCTGAAATTCTATTGCATTCGGCAGAAATAGCATTTTTTAACTCGTCTAGATTTGGGTATTTTTTATCTTTGTATACCCTGTTTTTTAAATGGCCCCAGAGAAAGAAATCATTTGGCGATAAATCAGGAGACCTGGCTGGCCAATTTACTGTATGATTTAAGCCAATAACATTTCCATTAAAAGCACGGTTTAAATATTCCCGGACAGCCAGGGTACTATGTGCCGGGCAGCCATCCATTTGGTACCAAACTTCCTGATTTTCCCTGGCGGCATCATGTAAAGTAGGTAAAATATGATCTTCAAGTAGTTCCAAAAAATATTCTGCATTTAAATTTCGTGTAAGAAATAATGGCCCGATAATATTTTCTCCGAAAATCCCAGCCCATACATTAACTTTTTGTGGATATTGCGTCCTTGTTTCCACAAACCTGTGTTGGTTTTCTTTGCCCCAATATCGATAATTTTGAACATTGGGTTCATTGTTTAAGGTAAATGTGCATTCGTCAGTGAAACAAATGTTTTTTAAAAATTCCCTATCCATGTTTGCTCTTTCCATCATACCAAAACAAAACTCCTGTCGTCGTATTTCGTCCCTATCTCTTAGCTCTTGGTGCTTTTCATATTTGTATGAATAATATTTATGTCGTTTCAAAGCTCGTAACGCTGTGGTGTGATCTAATCCTATGTCATCCTCAAGTTTCCTTGTGCTGATCTTCCCATCATTTTCTTCCACGCACAATAAAACTTGCAAGTCCCTATCATTTCTTGCATCTCTTCTTTGTTCCTGCCTTTCTTCACATCTGCAGTTATTTATTACAGTGCCTTTTGTCTCAAATTTCTTGATAGTCCTTTCGACTGTAGATTTTGCAGGTATCGGTCTATTCGGATACAGAGCAGCAAACATGTCTGACACATTTTGATAACTATTTCCTTGATAATACCATTTAATCATCAATATTTTTTCTTCAGAAGTGTAATTCATGGCTAATATTTTCGATGTACGAGTTTTTATAACAATAAAGCACACATTTCAAAATTACAACTTTATTTGACAGTCATCTTTTACCTTGACTGGTGCCCGCAAATACGGGGCCATAAAAAGGAGAAATAGTTAAAAAGATAACGAAATTTTGACGACGTTTATAGTACTTTCTAATGATACGTTACGTATAAATCAATCAATGTGTGTGTGTGTGTGTGTGTGTGTGGGTGTGTGTTTGTTTTACATTTACTGTGGCATCTTGTGTGTGAATAGACCTGCACTATGTCGCCCGTTCTACTTGTGGCACCATACACTCGGATACGACAACAAAATATGGAATATACCGACGTATGGTAGTTTGAATTTAAATTTGGATATATTTCCCGCCTTCATGCAACCTATCTCAACATTCGGTACTGACCAATTAGCGCTGGTAATTCTATAACGTTTCCCGCCAATTGTGTATGATATGCCACTGTTGATGCTAATTCACATCTTACTTTAACCTAAATTGTAGTAACCGCTATACGGTGGCGCCCTCTACAATACACACTTCAACCATGTATTTACTCGATATAGCGCGCAAATAAGAGTTGAATAATTGAAATAATGTTGTGTGTGAATAGGCCTGCACTATGTCGCCCGCTCTACTTGTGGCACTATACATTCGGATACGACAACAAAACATAGATTATACCAACGTACGGTAATTGGAATTTAAATTTGGATATACCTATTTCCCGCCTTCATGCAAGTTATCTCAATATTTGGTCAAACACTTGAAGGTAAAATTTAGAAATATTAGTTTCAAAAAATTTGTAAAAATGTACGATTTGCAATGCCATGCGGCGGCCACTGTTAGCGCTGTTTTTAGTGTAAAGCTGCACTTTTTAAGAAGAATAGCCTAAAGATTTTTTGATTAAAATTTGTAGTATCAGAAGAAAACCTTAAAATTACTAACGAACGTTTCTCACATTCTAAACACATGTAAGTGACTCGTTTGCCGTTTTTCCTGCATAGTTAATAATTAATAATCTTGTGTGTTCTTTTGGTATCTTACACCGACATCTTTTGACGACATGCCATGTTAGGAAAGTGTTTATTTTACATTTACTGTGGCATCTTGTGTGTGAATAGGCCTGCACTATGTCGCCCGCTCTACTTGTGGCACCATACACTCGGATACGAGAACAAAATATGGAATATACCGACGTACGGTAGTTTGAATTTAAATTTGGATATACCTATTTCCCGCCTTCGTATAAGTTATCTCAATATTCAGTCAAACACTTTAAAGTAAAATTTAGGGAAATATTAGTTTCAAAAAAATTTGTAAAATGTACGATTTTAAAACATTTTAACATTGGAAGGGGTTATATTCGTATATGGGGCAAGTTTACGAATTTTCGTTCAAGGCCAAATGTAATTTTTTTTTCTATGTTTCAGCAGGTAATGCAAAAGGATGAAAACTACCCCGTATTAAAAGTTTTTTACATATTTTTTTTTAAATAATTTTCAACCATTCCACAACTACATGCGCCGCAGGCGCGATTTTCAAGGCACTAATTCTTACTAGGTAATTTTGTACACGCTTTGACTGGATAAACTTTAGTATGAGTTTCTATATCGATACCTTTTTGCCATAACATCGTAAGTGACAAATTTAGGAAAAAGGGATTATTGAACTATCGTAACTACCAAACCGTCAGACACCTTCCAGCAAATTATCGTAAGGTAGAGAAGCATAGTCTTTAGAGAAAAAGCCGAATTAGGTGTAACGTAAGTCACACAAAAATGTAAACAAATCTCATTTGTATTTGCGAAAACATCGCATGATCTCCAAAACATCGTAAGGTGCAAGTCACGTGGTACAAAAAATGCGACTTACGACGCAGCGAAGTGCGTTATGACCTTTTAGTTCATTGTGTATCGCTGCGGAGTTAGAACGTAAGTACCACAATTATTTTCTTTCTGTAATTAATAACGGTTTTTGGTTGTTTCCGTTGAGATTCGTAAAAAAATTGTGTTAAACTAGGTAGTTCTAATTCAAAATCATCTTAGCACAACGAAGTTTTCAATTAGTTTTATGGAGTTATAAGTAGATAATGATTTTATTCGTGTGATAACGATTGTGCTAAACTAAACAACTTATTAGACGGTCAAGACAGTTGTACCCTTTACGGTGAGGGTTGGCCTAGCATTGGATTTTATTTGATGTAAGAAAAAATTTTAGCTGTAAACATCAACAATAAGGTTTGACCTTGATGGCAGTAAAGAACACAACTGGCGCGACCGTCTTGTGTCCAACCGAATATTTGAGAACTGTTTTTGGTTTGCTCTTTTGTTACTATTTTACTACAATTTATTTTGTACAGGGTGGGTTACAGTACGTTGACACATTTTTAATCTACAGGGTGTCTCACGCTAGTGTATTTTTCAATAAATCCAATACCGAAAGAAATACGAGAAACTGTTTAATAGAAAAGTTGTCCAAACTTGCACAACTGTGAATTTTAAAATGTTTCGAATATACGGGGTTGATGGTTTACCACGTACTGTATTCAACTTGATTATTTTAAATAGAACACTCTGTATATCATTGCATTTTTAATTCCTAGTAAGATTCTAAAGTGATTTAATGTGTCATGTCCTGTATACATGAAATTAGTCTCGAATCTGACGAGTAATTAAAAAATGCAATGATATAGAGTGCTCAATTTAAAATGAGAAAGTTAGATGCGGTACAGGGCAAACTATAAGAACACCTTATAATCAAAAATATTTTTAAAATGTAGGTACAGTTCACGTCTGGACCACTATTGTATTAAGTATTTTTTTCGCATTTCTTACATTAATGTATTATGAGGATTTAAAAACTTCCAGCCCTAACCGTTCATACGGAGGACTCTAACCGAAAACACTTTTGTTTCTATTGGAAAGACAACATGATATTTTTATTTTAGATTATCACCATGACTACTAGATCAAAACGTCTAGTGGCATTAGCTCTATGTTCTCAAGGAACAAAGGAACCCAATGCCGTACCGCGTTTAGTATTAACTTTTTCTGGGTCTCCACAAAAATTTGAGTCACCCATTAGCTGTTAATGGTAGCGAGTACTCTGAACTGGTATCACAGGAAGCCCTAAACGCCATTATAGACTCAAGTACATGCACTAGCATCAGTATTTCCTCAGAAGTCGGTCAAATTTCGAACTTAAATGATTATTTACAATCTTCAGATACGGTTGTAATTAGTCTAGTTGAACCTATATTATATTATCATAATATCACTGCCTGTGGAACAGAAATAGTCTCCGAGTTTAATGTGCCCAGTTCTTCAATTCATATTGACCTTCACCAAAACAACCCAGTAGTTTCAACACCGCCCTTTGTGAATAATATCATTGCCGATGGAACAGAAATAATCTCAGAGTTTAATGTGCCCAGTTCTTCAATTCATATTGACCTTCACCAAAAAAACCCAGTAGTTTCAACACGGCCCTTTGTGAATAATATCATTGCCGATGGAACAGAAATATTCTCAGAGTTTAATGTGGCAAGTTCTTCAATTCATACTGACCTTCACGCAAACGACCCAGTAGTTTTAACACGGCCCTTTGTGAATAATATCATTGCCGATGGAACAGAAATAATCTCAGAGTTTAATGTGCCAAGTTCTTCAGTTAATACTGACCTTTACCAAAACAACCCGGTAGATTCAACACGGCCCTTTGTGAAACTCGTTGATTATGACTATTCCAGTAGCGAGGATGATCAAAATACTCGTACCTGTATTACAGCTAAACGTCTACGTCGTCACTCTTCAGAATATTCCTTTGAAGAAAATATCGCTAATAGTGACTACAGCAGCTCGACTGACGCGGAAGAAGACACAATGGGAAAAAATAGTTTAAGAAAACAGAAAAAAACATGCAAAAAGGCTATAAGAAAAAGTTATAACAAGTTCGGTGCCAATAAGTCTGTTGGGGAAAATCCTTGTAAAGTCTGTGCGTTTTAAGAAGTCCGCGAAGCCATAAAACCTCTTGAGCATTATGTCGGTGGCTCTCAAACAATAAATTATATTGAAGGTAATTTTGGATGTTGATGAATTACATTTTCTAAATAAAATAATTTAAAGTAAATAAAAAATTAGCTTAGGTAAAGAAAAATAATAATTTTTTAGCTTTTGTAGTATTCAGACAAATTAGTTTTACGAATTCTTTTTTATAAAGTTTTGGTTCTAAAAAGAACCGATTTTGTAGTCTTGCGACAGAACGTACCTACTTGTAGATAGGTACTACTAAAAGTAGTCTTCCTCTGCATTTGAAATTTCACCCATGCTTTCAGATTCATCAGAATCAACATCATCGTCATCATTCGTAATAATTAACGGTCTTACTTCGTCTATAACCTGTTCTGTCTTATAAGATTCAAAAATATTTTTTTCTGTGTGTTCAATGCATTTCCGCCATTCTTCTTTGCCCGCTTGGCTAAGCGCCTCCTCCCATAACTTTATAACGCTAGACTTACCGATATTTTTACAGGCATGTTTGTCATAATAGTTCTTGCTAATACCCCATACCAATTCAATTGCGTTGTAATGACAATGGTAGGGCGGCAATCTCAAAACTTGATGTCCATACTTGAGGGCTAATTCGTCAACAACATACTTTTTTTTAAATGACTGCTCTTTACACTTGCTTAAAAGTTCACTTTTTAAATATAAATTTTCATGCTTTATGTTTATGATAATCATCAGTTTTTTTTGTTGATGAAAATATCAAACTGGCATTTAAAACAAAACCTTCTTCATTACCAGCATGTAATATAATATACATTTTTCCATTACTTGCACGGGTACTTGAATAACAATGCTTTGAGTCATCCTGCCAAGACGTTTTTGTTGAAGTTCCGTTTGCAAATACCCATGTTTCGTCAAGAAAAACAACTTGTCTTGACAATTCCGATTTTTTGTTGTTTAAATAATCCCTTAAAAATTGCCATCTTTTCGAAACAACATTGGCCAGCTCGCAAAGCAGTTTTCTGTTGTTCGTTTTTTTATATTTGAAACCCATATGTTTTAAGATGATGGACAAACTGTTAGTTCCAATATCGCAAAGTTTTTTCTGCTTTATCTTTTCAAGAATAGCTTTGAGGGTAACATATTCCTTGGCTTTATACATATCATAAACAATATTCCTAATAGAGAGTTTTATCCCTTGGGATAAATCCAAGGTTTTTGAATGGAGTCGAACCCTTTTATATGGTCTGTCCAAATCCTCTTCACTCTCTTTTCGAAGTCTTCTTAAGGTCTTCTCTGAAATGCCGCAAGCATCAGACGTTCGTTTTTGCACTGCCAAAACAGACTCTAACGGGCCCGAGTTATCTTTTTCTAAAGTAAAATAACGTTCCACTTGTAATACCAAACGGCGTTCACCTGGAGATAAATGCCTTCTAGGCGATGTGCCACCTTGCTGAACATTTTCCATAACTTTGCTTAATATAACTAATTTTAATTCACACACAATGAGAAACAAACTAAAAGTGAAAAGCACAACTACTTATTTAAAATAAAGTAGAACACACCATCCCGCACTTCAGCAAATTTTAATTATTTCTTGGAAAATAGTAATTATTATGAAGATTTAATTATAATAATCCCAAAATAATGTCATTATCGGAAAAGTATATACCTGACAAAATCTTTAACATATTTAACCATCCCGCACTTGAGCAAATAATTTTAATTGGTTCTTGGAAAATAGCAATTATTATATAGATTTAACTATAATAATAGCAAAACAATTTAATTATCTATTTAATTATTATTTATGCTCAACGCGTAATTCTAAGATAATTTTGTTTTGAAACCTCTGATTTCGCCCAGTAATAGAATACAGTAAACCAGTGGGATGTTCGGTGTGATCAAGTATAGCGAAGGTGCGAAGATATTGTAACTTAACCGACTTACTGTTTTAAAAGCGATAACATCCCTTGGTGATTTAATCCGATATCGGACTTCTTAAAACGCACAGACTTTAGTAATAATTGCCCAAACCAGTGTATTTTCAAATTTCCAGAGACAGTAAGGGAACATGTTTTCGATTTTTATTGGGGCTTAGGAAACCCGCAAAGGCAACGAGACTGGCTGCTTTCGTGCGCAAAAGATGTTGAAATAAAACGTCGAAAACAAGAGGCTGAACAAAGCAGAAGACAATCTTCCTTCAAATATATCATTAGGTGGAATGATGTGGAACACGACGTATGCCAACAATTCTTATTGAAAACTTTGGATATATCACAAATGACTTTGAGATATACGAAAAAAAATTCTATGTCAGGCGTATGTTCCAAAAGATATCTGAGAGGTAAGCATGTCCCCCATAACAAGACTGGGAACGAGCAGAAGCAGAATGTTCTAGATTTTATCACGATGCTCCTGTGACGGACTGCGAAGTCCTGGTGTATTTCTAAATAAAAATGTTTCACATAAGATACCTAAATCAATGAAAAAGGATCTATATTATCAAAGTAAATTAATACAATTTCATCTTTTCAAAAAGTTATTAGCATCACTTTATTCGCTTGCCACAAGCGTCCAGAAAAAATGACAATTACCATATCAGTGCGCATATCTCTCCACGCCCACAAAATATTTCTAACAGCTAAAGACAGCCCAGCGTCCTACTATTTCAAAATATATTATATTCTCATTGGATACATCAAACCACCAAAAATTTCAAGTATTCTAATGCCTTCCCACAAAAAATGAGATCATCTCGAACCAAGGTTACTCAACTCCGAAATAGAAGCTTAAAACGGAAGGCGGTCATAAAAATTAATCGTTTTACATAAAATTTTATTACATTTCACATTAAATTCTTAGAAAAGAATTCGTAACTGATGACCGCATACCACCTAAGTCAAGTAGAAGGGACTTTTCAATCCACCTCTTGAAGGCGGAGTTTGACTTAAAAATTTCCCTTACTTACTCGGATGGGATGGTCAAGATTCCCATTTTGCACCTACGCAAATTTAGAGAGGCTATAAAAACGCTAACTCGCCTAGAAAAAGTCAGTTCCCCAGAGCTCGCAAAAGTTCCCAACAGTTCAGTCAGTTTACTACAGTTCACAACAGTCCAGAAGAAGTCAGTGCAGTTCAAAGTAAAAAGTTCAGTACAGTGCAGTTCAGTTCCATACAAAATAATTGAAAACAAAGAAAACCTATCTACGCCATCCAAGTATAGTGCCGCGACCTAAGTCAAAAATTAGTCAAAACATACACCGCTTCTTGCAAAAGTTTAGTAACCAAGTCTCTGAGAGAACCATTATAAATATTCTTTTAAGACCCCGGTCTAACCAAATAAATTAAAATTAGAATTACAGTATTTTAAAAATCAGTTTAATTACCAAAAACCTACTCAGTTCGAGATTAATATTTACAGTGAAGCTTTTCTCATAAACCTACAAACTTTACAGTGAAAAATAGACTTAAAATATTCGCAAGCGAAACTTTTCTAAATCTCTGGCCAATTCTCAGAAAAAGGGATTCCTTACGTGAAAGTAGAGTCAACGACCTATATTTCAGCCCAAACGTTCAGGTGTGGGTTAATAACCGAGCTGTACAGAGCGAATAAACCTAGAACCATCGAGTGTGAGAGAGAAATGCTAGGTTACATAATTGTGATTTACTGTTGTAAGTAAAAGTTGAATTAACCCATTTATTTTATGCATATTTCGTATTGAACCATATTTACTAAATGTATTTTGTCAGTGAATAATTGCTGAAATCTGCCATATTTAACATTGTGATTTGCTGTTACCATAATTGCGTTTAACTTAGATTGGAAATAGAATATTTTTGAACACTTCTTTGTAGAGTTTTTCTTATCACTAAGGAACCGGAATAACCTTAAGCACCGCGCCTCCGTAGGCCTCAAACTACTTTACCGTATACCACGCTTGCAAACCGCTCCCTTTCATTGCCTGTTTTACCATCAAGCTGCGGGGTATAGCACTCCCCGCAGTCCCATCTCATTATTGCAGGAATAAAACATCGAGAAAATACTTACCCACAGAATTTCGCAACTTATCATCCTTATACGGACATTTTAAGAAAAATCAGTTAGAAAATGGCATAACAACTAAAAACAATATCGTTTCCCTACAAGTTTTCCGGAAGATTTTTAAGACGGAATTTAATATCGAATTTGACTTGCCGAAGAAAGATAAGTGCAAAGTTTGTGAAGTGAGAAAGGACAAAGACTTTGAGGAAACAGTAGAAACAAAGCAATTATATGAAAAACATCTGGAAAGCAAAAATATTTGTAAGGATTTATTTCTAGGTGATCAGAAGAAAGCTGTTTTAGATTCAGAATTTTTATGTGCCAGTTTCGACCTGCAGAAGGTGTTAAACATACCCCATGGGGACAATTTGCTCTTGTATTATGCCAGGAAGTATGCTTATTACAACTTTAGTGTTTGCGAAAGTGGAACTCAAAATGGCTTTTGTTATTTATGGGGAGAATGTGACGGAGGACGTGGCAGTAACGAAATATGCACCATAATGTACAAATATTTGCAAGAAATTGATGGACGACAAACCGTCAAACACCTATCACTAAATTGTGATAGTTGTTATGGTCAGAATAAAAACAAAGCAATGTTGGTAATGATCTCGACTTCTTAAGGACTTGGTTCATTTAACGTCAATCAGTGTGCGATACTTACTACCAGGTCATACTTATATGCCTGTCGACTCCGTTCACGCAACAATAGAGCGGTTTATCAAGAAACGGATAGTATGGGCTCTATCAGAATGGTGTACATTGATAGCGAACTCTCGCACCATACCGAAACCATTTGAAACAATAAAAATGGACTTTAGCGACTTCTTAGAATGAAAAAAGATAGCTGATGATGTACTAAAAGCGAGTAATTTCAAATGTAATAACGGGAAACTTATAAAAATCAGTTAAATTAAAAATATAAAATTTGAGAAAGGGAATCTAAATATAGCGGTTGACTATTCATACAATGGCCAAAATTGCATAAATTTCAAAATGGATTTAAAAGAGAAAAAACCAAAAAGACTCTATTCTCAAAAATTATTTATTTGGAAAATGCTATAGAGCTCGAAGTTTTTAAGCAATACATAAAAGTATAGGTATTTGGTTTACACATCGTCATGCAGCGTATTTGCTGTAGCAACGCATACACACACACTCGTTGTATTTATTGTAACATCTCCTATACACTTCCGATTTCTTGTGGCATCGATGCCACTATTTAGGATAATTAATGGTTCCTATCTTGGTTAAAATGGAGTGTATCGCAATGCACGTCGGTGCGCAGTGTTGTCAATTTTTTTTGCAGACCGGGTGTTGCCGATATTCGCATGTGACCACAATTGGGGTTATAGCCTGGATGCCACTTTAAATATGAGAACAAGTATGGGTGTGTGTGTGTGTGTGTGTTTGTTTTACATTTACTGTGGCATCTTGTGTGTGAATAGACCTGCACTATGTCGCCCGTTCTACTTGTGGCACCATACACTCGGATACGACAACAAAATATGGAATATACCGACGTATGGTAGTTTGAATTTAAATTTGGATATATTTCCCGCCTTCATGCAACCTATCTCAACATTCGGTACTGACCAATTAGCGCTGGTAATTCTATAACGTTTCCCGCCAATTGTGTATGATATGCCACTGTTGATGCTAATTCACATCTTACTTTAACCTAAATTGTAGTAACCGCTATACGGTGGCGCCCTCTACAATACACACTTCAACCATGTATTTACTCGATATAGCGCGCAAATAAGAGTTGAATAATTGAAATAATGTTGTGTGTGAATAGGCCTGCACTATGTCGCCCGCTCTACTTGTGGCCTATACATTCGGATACGACAACAAAACATAGATTATACCAACGTACGGTACTTGGAATTTAAATTTGGATATACCTATTTCCCGCCTTTATGTAAGTTATCTCAATATTTGGTCAAACACTTTAAGGTAAAATGTAGAAATATTAGTTTCAAAAAATTTGTAAAAATGTACGATTTGCAATGCCATGCGGCGGCCACTGTTAGCGCTGTTTTTAGTGTAAAGCTGCACTTTTTAAGAAGAATAGCCTAAAGATTTTTTGATTAAAATTTGTAGTATCAGAAGAAAACCTTAAAATTACTAACGAACGTTTCTCACATTCTAAACACATGTAAGTGACTCGTTTGCCGTTTTTCCTGCATAGTTAATAATTAATAATATTGTGTGTTCTTTTGGTATCTTACACCGACATCTTTTGACAACATGCCATGTTAGGAAAGTGTTTATTTTACATTTACTGTGGCATCTTGTGTGTGAATAGGCCTGCACTATGTCGCCCGCTCTACTTGTGGCACCATACACTCGGATACGAGAACAAAATATGGAATATACCGACGTACGGTAGTTTGAATTTAAATTTGAATATACCTATTTCCCGCCTTCGTATAAGTTATCTCAATATTCAGTCAAACACTTTAAAGTAAAATTTAGGGAAATATTAGTTTCAAAAAAATTTGTAAAATGTACGATTTTAAAACATTTTAACATTGGAAGGGGTTATATTCGTTTATGGGGCAAGTTTACGAATTTTCGTTCAAGGCCAAATGTAATTTTTTTTTCTATGTTTCAGCAGGTAATGCAAAAGGATGAAAACTACCCCGTATTAAAAGTTTTTTACATATTTTTTTTTAAATATTTTTCAACCATCCCACAACTACATGCGCCGCAGGCGCGATTTTCAGGGCACTAATTCTTACTAGGTAATTTTTTACACGCTTTGACTGGATAAACTTTAGTATGAGTTTCTATATCGATACCTTTTTGCCATAACATCGTAAGTGACAAATTTAGGAAATAGTTATTATCCTAACAAGTGCGGAAAGAGCCACTTTCCCGCACGCGACTGCCGTTACCCGAACGACGCGAAGCGGAGTTCGGGTAAGCAGTCGAGTGCGGGAAAGTGTCTTTCCGCACAAGTTAGGATCAAAATTTTTCCTACAGGCGTTGGAAAAACTACAACAAAATATTTCTAAAAATTTAATTTTACTGAAAAACAAACACAGATTTAATTTCTAATTATAACTAATATTTACATTAAAAGTACAATTTGATGCATTATGCAAATTGATTGCGGATGAAGCCATTGAAGCCAACTGATCCTGATGAGCGGATGGTTGCAAAGAAAGAGGTATCGAGCTGTTGTTAGCGCTGCTGGGAAACTGTGGAGTTTTTGCTTCTAAATTATAGCTCAAACTTGATGGACTATTGAGATTGAGAATTTTGTTAGACATGTTTTTTTTGTGTGTGATGGATTCCTCCAGGTAGCCTTCGGCAACAGACGTGGATTTCCATCCTCCTAAACGTTTAATGTTTGTTATTTCTTCGCCAGAATTAGCAAGTAGAGTGGCCGAGGAACGTCTAAAACTGTGGCCTGTGTATAATTCTGGATTTTTGAGTCCTATATAAGCTGCAATGTTGGAGGGCATTTTTCCTATGGTATTAATTCCAACACATTGGGTACTGCATTTTCCATGTTTGTAGTTCAAAAAGAATCGGCGGTGTGGAGTTTGCTGTGGACGTAAGTTTGCATATTTTCTGTATAGATTTAGAAAAATTTCATTATTGACTGCCTTAGTTATTACAAAGGATCTAGCAGAATGGTTTTTGGAGTCGTTTATTGTGACAATTATAACGTCTCCTTTGTCGTCTATGTCGTCAATGGTAAATTTAGTTAGCTCCTCACGGCGGCAGGCACCAGCCAGTCCAAAAATCGTTACCACTTTAATTAGAAGGAAAATTTCATCAGGTGCTTCTTTCATAAATTTCGCAATCTCTTCTTGTGTAAAAACTTTTGCTTTTTTTGCTCGAAAACCTACATTTTGTCTCTTGATGTACGCAGTAACTTTATAGTATTTACTGATATCTAAATCTTTCTTAACCTTAAGTACACTTTTCAACATGGAATATCGAGACCATAAAGTATTTGGCTTCCAAAGTTTAGACATTTCCAAGAAATATGCCAAAAGTACTTCTTCTCTTGGTGCTTTTACATTTTTCGCTTCACACCAAGTAACAAAATTATCGTATTGTTTTTCATACCTGACTATTGACTTTTTTGGTAGCAAATCCAAATTTGCGACACTTGCAGCTTCTAGAATATCTTCTGGAAGCTCATCGTCCGAGAAATTATCTATGGAAGACATCTGTATCAGAATCTGAACGAAATTATAAATCAAAGCCACGCTCCGGTGAAATGTTGTAAGGTGTCACTTTGACAATTAAATTTTATGTGTGTGTCGTGGTTACCATGTTAACATCTATGTACGGGGTTTTTGAAATAAACCGTTTTAAATCAGCTTTTTTAAAAATGTTTAAAATAAACGGCAAAAATTAGTGTTTCTGTAATATACCTCATTTACTTTCAATAAAAATTTATATTTTATTTATTAAAGTGTCTTTCCGCATGAGTTAGAATCAAAATTGTTTCTACAAGCGTTAGAAAAACTACCACAAAGTATTTCTAAAAATTTAATTTTCCGTGCGGGAAAAATTTTCCCGCACCGTGCCGGAAAAATTTTCCCGCACCGTGCGGGAAAATGGGTCTTTCAGAACCAAAACGAGTGCGGGAAAACGGTATATCGCGCACGCTTGTAGGAAAAAGGGATTATTGAACTATCGTAACTATCAAACCGTCAGACACCTTCCAGCAAATTATCGTAAGGTAGAGAAGCATAGTCTTTAGAGAAAAAGCCGAATTAAGTGTAACGTAAGTCACACAAAAATGTAAACAAATCTCATTTGTATTTGCGAAAACATCGCATGATCTCCAAAACATCGTAAGGTGCAAGTCACGTGGTACAAAAAATGCGACTTACGACGCAGCGAAGTGCGTTATGACCTTTTAGTTCATTGTGTATCGCTGCGGAGTTAGAACGTAAGTACCACAATTATTTTCTATCTGTAATTAATAACGGTTTTTGGTTGTTTCCGTTGAGATTCGTAAAAAAATTGTGTTAAACTAGGTAGTTCTAATTCAAAATCATCTTAGCACAACGAAGTTTTTAATTAGTTTTATGGAGTTCTAAGTAGATAATGATCTTATTCGTGTGATAACGATTGTGCTAAACTAAACAACTTATTAGACGGTCAAGACAGTTGTACCCTTTACGGTGAGGGTTGGCCTAGCATTGGATTTTATTTGATGTAAGAAAAAATTTTAGCTGTAAACATCAACAATAAGGTTTGACCTTGATGGCAGTAAAGAACACAACTGGCGCGACCGTCTTGTGTCCAACCGAATATTTGAGAACTGTTTTTGGTTTGCTCTTTTGTTACTATTTTACCACAATTTATTATGTACAGGGTGGGTTACAGTATGTTGACACATTTTTAATCTACAGGGTGTCTCACGCTAGTGTATTTTTCAATAAATCCAATACCGAAAGAAATACGAAAAACTGTTTAATAGAAAAGTTGTCCAAACTTGCACAACTGTGAATTTTAAAATGTTTCGAATATACGGGGTTGATGGTTTACCACGTATTGTATTCAACTTGATTATTTTAAATAGAACACTCTGTATATCATTGCATTTTTAATTCCTAGTAAGATTCTAAAGTGATTTAATGTGTCATGTCCTGAATACATGAAATTAGTCTAGCATCTGACGAGTAATTAAAAAATGCAATGATATAGAGTGCTCAATTTAAAATGAGAAAGTTAGATGCGGTACAGGGCAAACTATAAGAACACCTTATAATCAAAAATATTTTTAAAATGTAGGTACAGTTCACGTCTGGACCACTATTGTATTAAGTATTTTTTCCGCATTTCTTACATTAATGTATTATGAGGATTTAAAAACTTCCAGCCCTAACCATTCATACGGAGGACTCTAACCGAAAACCCTTTTGTTTCTATTGGAAAGACAACATGATATTTTTATTTTAGATTATCACCATGACTACTAGATCAAAACGTCTAGTGGCATTAGCTCTATGTTCTCAAGGAACAGAGGAACCCAATGCCGTACCGCGTTTAGTATTAACTTTTTCTGGGTCTCCACAAAAATTTGAGTCACCCATTAGCTGTTAATGGTAGCGAGTACTCTGAACTGGTATCACAGGAAGCCCTAAACGCCATTATAGACTCAAGTACATGCACTAGCATCAGTATTTCCTCAGAAGTCGGTCAAATTTCGAACTTAAATGATTATTTACAATCTTCAGATACGGTTGTAATTAGTCTAGTTGAACCTATATTATATTATCATAATATCACTGCCGGTGGAACAGAAATAGTCTCCGAGTTTAATGTGCCCAGTTCTTCAATTCATATTGACCTTCACCAAAACAACCCAGTAGTTTCAACACGGCCCTTTGTGAATAATATCATTGCCGATGGAACAGAAATATTCTCAGAGTTTAATGTGGCAAGTTCTTCAATTCATACTGACTTTTACCAAAACAACCCAGTAGTTTCAACACGGCCTTTGTGAATAATATCATTGCCGATGGAACAGAAATATTCTCAGAGTTTAATGTGCCAAGTTCTTCAATTCATACTGACCTTCACGCAAACAACCCGGTAGATTCAACACGGCCCTTTGTGAAACTCGTTGATTATGACTATTCCAGTAGCGAGGATGATCAAAATACTCGTACCTGTATTACAGCTAAACGTTTACGTCGTCACTCTTCAGAATATTCCTTTGAAGAAAATATCGCTAATAGTGACTACAACAGCTCGACTGACGCGAAAGAAGACACAATGGGAAAAAATAGTTTAAGAAAACAGAAAAAAACATGCAAAAAGGCTATAAGAAAAAGTTATAACAAGTTCGGTGCCAATAAGTCTGTTGGGGAAAATCCTTGTAGTAATAATTGCCCAAACCAGTGTATTTTCAAATTTCCAGAGACAGTAAGGGAACATGTTTTCGATTTTTATTGGGGCTTAGGAAACCCACAAAGGCAACGAGACTGGCTGCTTTCGTGCGCAAAAGATGTTGAAATAAAACGTCGAAAACAAGAGGCCGAATAAAGCAGAAGACAATCTTCCTTTAAATATATCATTAGGTGGAATGATGTGGAACACGACGTATGCCAACAATTCTTATTGAAAACTTTGGATATATCACAAATGACTTTGAGATATACGAAAAAAAATTCTATGTCAGGCGTATGTTCCAAAAGAGATCAGAGAGGTAAGCATGTCCCCCATAACAAGACTGGGAACGAGCAGAAGCAGAATGTTCTAGATTTTATCACGATGCTCCTGTGACGGACTGCGAAGTCCTGGTGTATTTCTAAATAAAAATGTTTCACATAAGATACCTAAATCAATGAAAAAGAATCTATATTATCAAAGTAAATTAATACAATTTCATCTTTTCAAAAGGTTATTAGCATCACTTTATTCGCCTGCCACAAGCGTCCAGAAAAAATGACAATTACCATATCAGTGCGCATATCTCTCCACGCCCACAAAATATTTCTAACAGCTAAAGACAGCCCAGCGTCCTACTATTTCAAAATATATTATATTCTCATTGGATACATCAAACCACCAAAAATTTCAAGTATTCTAATGCCTTCCCACAAAAAATGAGATCATCTCGAACCAAGGTTACTCAACTCCGAAATAGAAGCTTTAAACGGAAGACGGTCATAAAAATTAATCGTTTTACATAAAATTTTATTACATTTCACATTAAATTCTTAGAAAAGAATTCGTAACTGATGACCGCATACCACCTAAGTCAAGTAGAAGGGACTTTTCAATCCACCTCTTGAAGGCGGAGTTTGACTTAAAAATTTCCCTTACTTACTCGGATGGGATGGTCAAGATTCCCATTTTGCACCTACGCAAATTTAGAGAGGCTATAAAAACGCTAACTCGCCTAGAAAAAGTCAGTTCCCCAGAGCTCACAAAAGTTCCCAACAGTTCAGTCAGTTTACTACAGTTCACAACAGTCCAGAAGAAGTCAGTGCAGTTCAAAGTAAAAAGTTCAGTACAGTGCAGTTCAGTTCCATACAAAATAATTGAAAACAAAGAAAACCTATCTACGCCATCCAGTACAGTCAAAGTATTAAAAACTAAGAGACACTTTCATTAACGTATATCCAAGTATAGTGCCGCGACCTAAGTCAAAAATTAGTCAAAACATACACCGCTTCTCGCAAAAGTTTAGTAACCAAGTCTCTGAGAGAACCATTATAAATATTCTTTTAAGACCCCGGTTTAACCAAATAAATTAAAATTAGAATTACAGTATTTTAAAAATCAGTTTAATTACCAAAAACCTACTCAGTTCGAGATTAATATTTACAGTGAAGCTTTTCTCATAAACCTACAAACTTTACAGTGAAAAATAGACTTAAAATATTCGCAAGCGAAACTTTTCTGAATCTCAGGCCAATTCTCAGAAAAAGGGATTCCTTACGTGAAAGTAGAGTCAACGACCTATATTTCAGCCCAAACGTTCAGGTGTGGGTTAATAACCGAGCTGTACAGAGCGAATAAACCTAGAACCATCGAGTGTGAGAGAGAAATGCTAGGTTACATAATTGTGATTTACTGTTGCAAGTAAAAGTTGAATTAACCCATTTATTTTATGCATATTTCGTATTGAACCATATTTACTAAATGTATTTTGTCAGTGAATAATTGCTGAAATCTGCCATATTTAACATTGTGATTTGCTGTTACCATAATTGCGTTTAACTTAGATTGGAAATATAATATTTTTGAACACCCCTTTGTAGAGTTTTTCTTATCACTAAGGAACCGGAATAACCTTAAGCACCGCGCCTCCGTAGGCCTCAAACTACTTTACCGTATACCACGCTTGCAAACCGCTCCCTTTCATTGCCTGTTTTACCATCAAGCTGCGGGGTATAACACTCCTCGCAGTCCCATCTCATTATTGCAGGAATAAAACATCGAGAAAATACTTACCCACAGAATTTCGCAACTTATCATCCTTATACGGACATTTTAAGAAAAATCAGTTAGAAAATGGCATAACAACTAAAAACAATATCGTTTCCCTACAAGTTTTCCGGAAGATTTTTAAGACGGAATTTAATATCGAATTTGACTTGCCGAAGAAAGATAAGTGCAAAGTTTGTGAAGTGAGAAAGGACAAAGACTTTGAGGAAACAGTAGAAACAAAGCAATTATATGAAAAACATCTGGAAAGCAAAAATATTTGTAAGGATTTATTTCTAGGTGATTAGAAGAAAGCTGTTTTAGATTTAGAATTTTTATGTGCCAGTTTCGACCTGCAGAAGGTGTTAAACACACCCCATGGGGACAATTTGCTCTTGTATTATGCCAGGAAGTATGCTTATTACAACCTTACTGTTTACGAAAGTGGAACTCAAAATGGCTTTTGTTATTTATGGGGAGAATGTGACGGAGGACGTGGCAGTAACGAAATATGCACCATAATGTACAAATAATTGCAAGAAATTGATGGACGACAAACCGTCAAACACCTATCACTAAATTGTGATAGTTGTTATGGTCAGAATAAAAACAAAGCAATGTTGGTAATGATCTCGACTTCTTAAGGACTTGGTTCATTTAACGTCAATCAGTGTGCGATACTTACTACCAGGTCATACTTATATGCCTGTCGACTCCGTTCACGCAACAATAGAGCGGTTTATCAAGAAACGGATAGTATGGGCTCTATCAGAATGGTGTACATTGATAGCGAACTCTCGCACCATACCGAAACCATTTGAAACAATAAAAATGGACTTTAGCGACTTCTTAGAATGAAAAAAGATAGCTGATGATGTACTAAAAGCGAGTAAATTCAAATGTAATAACGGGAAACTTATAAAAATCAGTTAAATTAAAAATATAAAATTTGAGAAAGGGAATCTAAATATCGTCGCCTCAGAGCAACAGTAGGACATGTAAAAAAAATTGGTTATGAGAAAAATGCAAATAATAATTTGACGGGAATTCAATGTCGAAAAATGAAAGTACCAACTGACAAAAAAAATAGTAAATAAATTTAAAGAAAAATTGTATGACCTACTGTTGCACCCAAAAATAATTAATTTTCCACAGATATATTTATAATTTTATTAGATATCCTAGTGTAACACCAAACATGTTTGCAGTTTTGTTATAATTTTTTACCTTGTTAATACAAAAATTAAACGAAATTAAATATTAAAAGTTTTTAATAGAAAATAATACAAATAAGAAAAAATAAACTCATCAGAAACTGAAATCAATAAGAGTTACGATAATCATAATTAATCAGAATCATCTAGCGGATGCTGATAACGATTTAAAAAAATTATGGTGCTTCTTTGGGATTAGATTATCATTGCATAAACTAAGTAAGTCCTTTTTTTTATTTATCGGGATTGGCGGTGCTGTATCATAAGCAGGGATTAAAGCCATTGGTTTTGTTGCTCGCTGAGTTCTAGTTTTTTTTCTAATATCAATAATGTTAAATTCTTCTTGTTTGTAAGAAGTTTTGTAAAAAATTTTGCTTGGTTCATTTTTCTTTACTTTAATTATTTTAATATGATTAAATATTACTTTTTCGCCTTTTTCGTTTACATTAAAGTTTGTTCCCATTAATGTGGATACTTTTTTCCAATCAAAAAATTCTTCAGTTGACATCTCATGAACTTCATATGGTTTGCCTTTTTTTTTAGCTGATTTAGCAATGGTTACTAGTTCCGAGGGAACATAAAGCGGGCCATTTTTAAGTACTCTTGATCTTTCTTTTTCAATGCAGGAATGCATTGAATCGCCTTCATTTTCTGTGTGTCCAATAATAAGGTATTTATGGCTAATTTCTTCTATGTCATATTTTTCCACAGTGTATAAATACATAGCCATCAAAAATTTATTTTTATTTTGTGCTGTACAATTATCACTGTAGAATACAACACTTTTTCCTATGCCATACTTTTTTAAAAACTGAAATACACAAGTGGACATTTCACTGGCCCCTCTTTTGGCCTCCCCTTCATGCCACATGTAGCAAAACCCAGACTTTTCCTTTATATTAAAAATCGTGAAATTAAAAACATTAAGTTTACTTTTATAGTAAAAAGTCGACACATTACCATTAGGCAGTGGAGTAACAGCTTGTAAATCATATGAACATAACAAGACGTTATTATTGGCATCCTGCAAGACCAACTTTTTATCTTTTTCCTTTTCCAGACGAGACAAAACCTTTTCTTCTTGATGCATGACGACATGTTCTTTATTGGCTTCTTTTTCTTCAACACTTAAATTTTTAAACGTCTCGCAGACGGAACATAAATCTTTCTTTGGCTTAAAAAAACCCAAATTAAACTTTGTATTAAAAATATCTGAGTAAATGTGTTGCTTAACAAAAGGTTTACCATCGCCTATGCATTTTTCCTTATACAACCTGTACATAATGCTTAAGTTAAGCGATCCTTCCAAAAACTCTCGTTCTGTGGAACTTCTACAATAATGGGACTCTGTCCTCGGAAAACTATTTATATGGTTTATTACACATTTAATCAAATTATCATCAATTTTATTTGTTCGATTTAAATGTGTGCCCCTCTTTTCTTTTTCCAAAAATCCAAATTCATTTAATTTTTTCAAAACTGTATCAATAGAACAGTTAGAAACATTTAAGGTATTTTTAAAGAAGAACTTACACACCCTAACTCTTTCATTATTGACATTAAAAAAGTATGTGCATGTAAATGTTTTCTTTTTGTATTGCTTTTCCGGTTTGTTTGACTTTTTTTCAATGTGTCGAGATAAAAACTCTCTTTGAAGAGTCTTATCAGCAAGCTGGTAATAGGCACTAAATATTTCTTGCCTACTAATTTCGCTAACCTTCTCAGAACATTTAAATAAACATGTTTTACCACAAGCTTCCAATACAGATTAGGCTTTGTGCGGCTTTCCAAGTCTGGAAATATATTCCTCTCCAGAATTAATTTTTTGTTTTTTTAACGTTCTTTTCCATGTGCCCATCTTTTTAAATCGCTTTTTACTTTTTTGGCGCTGATTGACTCCTTATATTTCCTCCACATGTAATTCGTCATTTTCACCATTATTTCCTCCTGTTTCTTTAATATGTATTTTATTACCGCTTGTTTCTACTTCTGATATTTCATCAATCTCTTTATTATTCATTTCGTCATCAGTTGGTAAAAAATCTGGATCTTGTACGCTATCATCGGCTGAAAAATCACTTGCACTTTCCTCAAAACTATATCTCATATTATTTGGATCATCACATATTTTACTTTCCTGATCTTGGGAAACGGACATTGTTACAAGTTCCGTCAGTTCATTGTTTTTTAGTTCTTCTATAAACGTTTCACTTTGGTTAACCACATAAGGAGCTGCCTCTAAATGCAATAAAACTGACATCTCATTATTTTCATCAAAGTTTTGGTACTCCAACCACTGTGGTGCTATATTTTGATTCTGTTGTTCACTTGGGGTAGATACTTCAGCTGGAATTTCAATAGCTAGAACAATAAATAAATTAATTATAATTAGTAATTTAATTTCGCTTGAAACAAAGTATTTTGGAAATTTTTTATTGTGGCAACATCGCAGTGTTTACCTACAAGCTTCAAAATGACTAGCTCGTTCGCTCTGGTAAAACAATTAATGAAGTATACCAAACATAAGCAAAAACTTACGGTTAATTTCCGTTAGTTCATTGTTTTTTAGTTCTTCTATAAATGTTTTACTTTGGCTAACTACATTGGGAACTGCCTCTAAACACGATGAAACTGACGACTCATGGTTTTTACCAAATTTTTGGTTTTCCAACCGCTCTGCTATATTAATATTATTTTGATTCTGTTGCAAACTTGGGGTAGATGCCTGAGCTAGAACTTCCATATTATCTAGAACAATAAAAAATGCATAATAATAATAATTAATAATTGAATAAACCTGATGTCAAGAAGCTGTCACCGAGTTTTTGAATTTCAGGACTGTGGATTGGCCTTTTTGAGCTATTTAATCTAATTTTGGAACATTTAACTTTATCTATTTAAAGTTTAACTATATTGGGTAGAGTACAAAAGAAAAGTTTGGAAAAAAGACAAAAAAAAAGCAGTTTGAAGAGTGAAAAATGGAAGAAAACAGCGGGGGGGTCAAGTCTCTCCCCGAAAAAGAAGCACCATCTTCGTCAGATGATGAGTTCATGCCAGAGGGAAAAGATCCAAATTCAGTTGTCGAAGAAAGAATTGCGGATATAGAGAAAAGGATGGAGGCCAGATGGAGGAAAATCTTATACGAAAAGGAGGCTGAATGGCAGGTACAGACGCGCATGCAAAAGGAGGCCGGATTTACTGAATTGCTAGAGTTAAAAGCAGCCATAAGGGATTTGAAGGTAGAGAATGGAAATCTAAAATCCGAGGTAAATGACTTAAAATCTAAATCAAATATTTATGACAATGACAGTAATAATAAAAAATTAAAATTAATTGATTTAAGCTCTGATATTGTTATGGCTGAGACTCTGAGCCTAGATAGGGACATTCCATTCGAAAAAAAATTAAAAAATCCTATCGATAGAAGTACTACGGGGACCTCAGTGGGCTGCGTTGTTAAATCTTTATCGTCACAGGATGCAACAAATATTTTAAGTTCGTCCGATATGGAATGTAATTCCGGTTCGGAAGCTTCAGAAAGTGGTGGTACACTGAGATCCCCAAGGAGGAGGGCCCGCAAAAGGTCTGCAATGCATGGTGTTGACCCAGATGAGGCAAATAAAAAGATGGTGGGAGTCGCAGACTGGCCCAACCTTCCGAAAACTAATAATTCCGCTCTTGAGGTGTATATTTCAAAAAAAGTCGTTGCTGATGAACAGAAATTGGGCCAGACAGTGGCAAAACCGCAAGGTAATGCAAGCAATACTACAAATATTAGCACTAACGTAGATAAAAATTTAGTAATTAATTTGACTTCCAATAACACTGGGACGGTCGAGGCCCCAAAGAGGCTGCGCGTGCCGCCCATCATTATTAGATGTAAAGAAAAATATAGTAGCATTGCGAGACATTTTGCAGCAAATAAATATGATTATGGTCGTGCAGTGACGTTGGCGGAGGGTGTGAAAATCCACCCGGCTACTCCCGTTGACTATAGTAAAATCATTAAGTTTTTAGATGCTAATAAAGTACCCTACCACTCCTTCAGGTTTCAGGAGGAAAAAGAGCTTCACGTAGTTCTTCGTGGAGTCCTGGAGGCATGGTCAGAGGATAAGATAAAAGTCGATTTAGAAGAGTTGGGTTTCACGCCCTCCCGCGTCATTCGGTGGCACAATAAAAATGGTAATCCAATGCCACTGGTGCTGGTGTTTTTGCCTAAGACTCAAAAAAGTATTTTTGACTTGACATACCTTGACTTTATGTCAATTAAGGTCGAAGCGCAAAAAGCGCGCTCAACTACTTCACAATGCCATAGATGTCAGCTCTTTGGACATTCGCAATTTAGGTGCACGGCGCCAGTAAAGTGTTTAAAATGTGCCCAGTCGCACTTTTCATACGAATGTCCCAAGAGCAGGGACGACAAGGCAAAATGCGCTAATTGCGAAGGGGATCACCCCGCCAACTATCAGGGGTGCCCCAAACATCCTAAACAACTTAAACAAAGGCAGGAGGAAGCGGCTAGACCGCGGATTTTGCCTCCAAGGGGTAATTTCCAGTGGGGAAGTCAAGATAATTCTATACTTTCAGGTGCCGAAGTCAACAAAGGCACAAAGGCTACAGGTGAAACACCAGCATCAATGGCACTGGAAACGGCTCTGCAGGCCACCATGCAGGGCTTCTTGGCCGAATTTACAAAAGTAATGCAGGTTCAGATCAAAAATATGCTGTCAACTCTTTCTCACTCTGCTGATTGATGGCTTTGCAGTCAGAAGTCGCTTATCTAAAGATTGCTACGATAAACGTTAATGTGATAACTGGTAAGAAACTCGAACTTATTGGTTTTGTGGAGGATAATGGCATTGATGTTCTTTTAATCCAGGAGACGTGGCTGAAAGGCCAAAGATTCACTTTTCCGAACTATAATGTGTATAGAAATGATCGTACTGATAGACGCGGAGGAGGAACCATGATCCTGGTTAAAAAACACATCATTGCTCAGGCAGTACCAGGGCCTGAAAATTGTCTCCATATTGAAGGAACTTTTATAGTAGTCAAAATGAAGAATGGTAAGCGTGTGTACCTGGGATCGGTTTACTGTGGCCCTGTGGTGGAACGCAATTTCAATGGCAATTGCCTCCAAAAGATTTTTGATAATGATCGAACCACGTTAATAGGGGGTGACCTCAATGCTAAGAACAGAGTTTGGGGTTGTAGGACAACCGAAGCAAGAGGTCGCGCCTTGTTCAACAACTCAGATGTGTTCAACTATCATATTTTACCGCCGGAAACTCACACGCATCTCTTTGAGCGTGGGCTCCCGGAAATCTTAGACATTTTTGTGATTAAAAATACAGGACAAATTTCTCAGCCGGTTGTTTTGCACGATTTAACTTCAGACCATCTTCCAGTCATCGTGGAGCTTGGCGATCCCCGTGAAAAAGGAAGGGCATTCAAGTCCAAAACCAGCACCAATTGGCTTCGATACAAAACTCTACTGCAGGAAGTCGAGCCGCTTCCTCAAGTAAGAGGACAGCAGCAAATTGAACAGGCGGTCGAGAATTTGACCGATTGTATTAATGTTGCTCTGGCAACGGCTTCAGTCACAAGAATGTCTGGTTTTTCCAAGTTTGGAACCATACCTGATGATTTAAGGGAAGCAATCAGGGAAAAAAACAGAGTGAAAAATAGGGCGTATCGTACTGGAGATCCGCGAATAAAAGCTGAAGCGAACAGGTTAAATACAGTCATTAAGCAGCGACTAAATGCGCGTGAATCCTCTCTTTGGGAAGCTAGGATAAGGGATTTAAATGCGGAGGATGGTAGTATTTACAAAATGTCCAGGGTCTTGACGAAAGGCACTCGGAAACCGATGTCGTTCGTCAGAGCCCAGGATAATGTCATTATATCGGATTGTAAACAAAAAGTTGAACTTTTCGCCGAAAAACTTTACGATCAGTTTAGCGAGAACCCATCTGCCGACCCAGGGAGAGATGATAGGATCTCCAGAACGGTACAGATATATCGCGGCATGGATCATCCAGTCCAAAACATTCAAGAAGTCACTATGGAGGAGGTGAAAGGTTTTTTGAATAATTTAAACATCAGGAAGGCTCCAGGCTTGGACGGTATAAGAAACGCGGCACTGCGTAATCTACCGGGAAATATTATCAGGGACATAGTAAACCTGTCACAGGTAATTATCGAAGAAGGCCACTATCCGTGTGTGTGGAAGAAAGCGAAGGTCGTTTTGATATTAAAACCAAACGAAGATCCTACGCAAGTAGTTAGCTATAGGCCGATAAGCTTATTGTCAAGCCTGGCAAAAATAATCGAAAAAGTAATTCTCAGACGCCTGCAAAATTTTGTTTTCGAGCGAAATGTTCTCCCTGACGAACAGTTTGGTTTTAGGGGAGAACATTGTACTGTGAGACAGACTACAAGATTGGCTACAAGGATTCTACAGGGTTTTAACAAAAGAGCACACACGGGAGCGGTTTTCTTTGACGTTTCGAAAGCTTTTGATAAGGTCTGGCACTGCGGTCTGATATTAAAGCTAATAAGATTGGGGGCCCCCAATTATCTAATTAAGGTCATCATTTCCTTTCTTGAGGACAGAAGTTTTGTAGTATCGTCAGAAGGCGCGATTTCAAATCCGAAACATATCAGGGCGGGAGTTCCGCAAGGATCCCCTCTCGCTCCGGTGCTGTATAATATTTATGTTCATGACATTCCGAGGGACAGATTTAATGAGCTGTTTTTGTTTGCTGACGATACTGCAATTACTTCTGTTTCAAAGACACCGAGGATATTGGTGTCTAGACTGCAAAGGCACATTATTTCACTAGAAAAATGGCTTTCGGACTGGAAGATTCGTCTGAATCCGGCCAAGACGAAGGCCATTTTCTTTTCGAAAAGCACGGTGAGAAGGCCCGAGACCCTGTTACGGGTAAACGGCATAAGAGTAAATTGGGTTGAAGAAGTCAAGTATCTGGGACTTGTTTTTGATAAAAGATTAAATTGGCGGAAAAATTCAGAGTTAAGGCTCAAGAAAGCTGGCAAGCAGCTTAGCGCCATTTATTGCCTCCTAAATAAAAAGAGCAAAATAGGTTACAGGACAAAAGTCAATTTGTACAAATCTTTGGTCAGGCCGGTCCTGACTTATGGTGTGCCAACATGGTGCATGATAAGCAGGGCCGAACACAACAAGTTTCAGATACTTCAGAATAAAGCCTTAAAAATCATTGCGGATGCTCCTCGGTATGCTATCAATAGGGTTTTACATCGCGATTTTGAAATTCCTACCTTAAACGAATTTTATAACAAAATTATTGCTAATTACTTCAGACGTACTGACGTCGCGACTAACCCACTGATCATACAGACTCATGTACAATCTCCGCTAGGCTCCACCTATAAATACCCGAAGAATTGGCTTCCTCCAGTCGTAGTGGGGAGGCACTGAACTGGAGGGCTCGACATGAAGGAGAAATAGGAAATTCAGATTTTGACAAAAAAAAAAAAAAAAAAGCAACATGAACAAGCTTAAATGCGCTCTCGAATCACTCCCAACTAACTAAGGCTTTGCCCAACCCAAATTGTTAATACGAAGTTCGGCCGATTAAAGCCACCGAATAAAGAAAGGGAGTTAAAGGCTGATGCCTGACTCAAAGCCAAGGAGGATCCCAAGTAATTAATAATTGAATTTCGCTGCCCTAACGGGGCGTAGCCGGCGGTGGTTGCATTGGCTTACTACCTCTACTACCCTTTCCTTTAGTAAACATGACCACATCTAACCTAACCTGAATAAACCCGAGCTAACCTGAAACCACTAACGGGTTAACTTTAGGAAAATCGCAAAATTATTATATTAAAAAATAAACCGTTAAAAAGCACGCGAAACTGCCAAACAAGGAAATAAATTGATTCACTTACCGATTTCATTTGTTTGCTTACTCTTAACACTTTTTTTTGCTAAAAACACTAAATACTGACTTCTACTAGAGATGCTCCTTTTGATTAAAGATTCGTCCATTATGCACTTTTCCAAACTAGGTCTTCTCACATCAAGGACTTTAACCGAACTGATGACCACGACAACAAAATACGTTAAGACATGTATTGTTTCAACTCAACATTAATTTTAATGATACAGTAGAATATGTTCATATATCTTAGTGTAGCATTATTATTTGTTCTCAAACTGGAAAAACAAAAAATGAAACAGTAAGATATCTGTATTATCCTAGTGTTGCATCAAATAAATGTAATCACGGGGCACTGGGTTACACAAGGATAAGTAAGATTCAAAAGCGATAGTTTATTTTTTAACATATCTTAGTGTTTCACTAAACAAAAGGGTTTATTCCGCATACATGGACATGGATATCTAAATACTCAATTTTTTTTACATGTCCTACTGTTGCTCTGAGGCGACGATATAGCGGTTGACTATTCATACAATGGCCAAAATTGCATAAATTTCAAAATGGATTTAAAAGGGAAAAAACCAAAAATACTCTATTCTCAAAAATTATTTATTTGGAAAATGCTATAGAGCTCGAAGTTTTTAAGCAATAAATAAAAGTATAGGTATTTGGTATACACATCGTCATGCAGCGTATTTGCTGTAGCAACGCATACACACACACTCGTTGTATTTATTGTAACATCACCTATACACTTCCGATTTCTTGTGGCATCGATGCCACTATTTAGGATAATTAATGGTTCCTATCTTGGCTAAAATGGAGTGTATCGTAATGCACGTCGGTGCACAGTGTTGCCAATTTTTTTTGCAGACCGGGTGTTGCCGATATTCGCATGTGACCACAATTGGGGTTATAGCCTAGATGCCACTTTAAATATGAGAACAAGTATGTGTGTGTGTGTGTGTGTGTGTGTATATGACTTTTTTGGCACTGGTTTAAACCAACTGGCCAGCTTTGATAAATGTTTTTGGAGGAAGGGAATGCAAAAACAAATTTTTTACGGTTACTTAAAAATCGAAAGTTCATAGAAATATAAATATGGAGAAAGAGTTGTTTTGACTTGCATTATCTTAGCGAACAATCATAAACATGGAGGTCGGCATTAGCGTTTTTAAAAACGAAGTTTTTCGTAGTGGGTAAGCGTTTATCCTAAAAATTAATTAAAATTTTTAATTGATTTGCCCGTACTATTACAACTATAGCAGCGAAGAAGCAAAGCCTGACCTTGCCTGTGATCGTATAATGGTTCGTGTTAGTTAGCACCGGTGTGTGTCTCTCTCTTGCATGTATTTAACTTAACACGACGAAACATGATAGATATACGATCTAGGTACCTAATAAAAGTTGCTTTTGTTTATGTTTGGAATTTAATTTTAATAATTTCTGGTGTGAAATCCTAGTAACTTTTTATCTTCATTTAAACGTGATTTGAGAGCACTGACATGATTTGCCCGCCGCCATCTTGCAGGTTTACTGGCTGAAAATACCCTATCTTTTAACTTTTATGTTATTTTTATGTGAAAATCGTTGTACGCGTGCGCGTAATTTGTCATAACCTTTATTTTCGGCAAAAATGTGTTTTTCTGTTGGTTTGGCTTATTATTTAAACACTATAAAAAATTAGATAAGGTTTGTGATTATTATGGTATAGGTACCTACTGATTAAACCATATTCAATAGCAATAGGGGATTTGATCTGCTTATCACTTATTTTTATGTGACGTCTGCCGTCTGTATAAACACAAACTTGGATAAAATAAGAACTGATTTGAATGAACTTTCTAATCTATTTATAATTAAAAGAAGGTATTTAAACCAAATAAAATTATACGTCGTCTAAATAAATATAAAAGACAAGTTAAACAATTATGTACTTGAATAAAAAAACAACGACTTTGATGGAAAATACCGGTTTATTTAAATACAATCACTTAAATTGTTTAATTAAATAACGTTGTTGTTACGGCAAATATATGTAAAACAAAACTAAAACAAATATATACTTGAATATTTCACTCATGTATAAATTTTCCCATAAGAAACGTTAAAAATAAAAAAATATCAGCGGATATACAACGTTGCCTAGACAACGTTGTATATTCAACACACAACAATCGAACCTATTTGACGAGACAGTTTAGTTAATATTTTTCAATTGTTTGTTGCTATTTGTTAAGTTTTTTTATAAAATAAAAAAAAATTGTTATTGGATTTCAGTTACAGTTTTAATTATGTTATATGAAATTGAAAATTGTATGACAAAAAAAAAATTTTATATATATTTCATTCTAGAAATATTCTCCCTAAATACCGCTCGTGCATAAAAATTAACCAGATAATTTTCATTCAAGCTTGTTATACTAATTCCACTCGTTCTTCGAACTCGTGGAATTATAAATAACAAGCTTTCATGAAAATTATCGGTAATTTTTAAGCACTCGTGGTATTACCCCCGATAAAATATGTATAAATATCAATCAAATAAACATTTTGTTAACTTAACTTTTAACCTATTTACTTTGAGTCATTGAAGCGGCTTATTTAAATTAGGTTAGTATTAAGGAAATAAATATTTGCTTGAACTTTGTATTCAGTGATTAATTCCAAATAAAAAGTAATTTGTTTCAAATCAGATAATACTAATTGAGGCAAATAATCCCTTGGTATTTTTGGACTTTTTGGCTAATAGGAAACAAATATTTATTTTAGTCAATGGAAAATTTTTTTAATTCAAATAATTACTTTTATCAGTGTAATAACAAAGTATTAAATTAATTAATTTTTTAAATTAAAATCGTAATTTGTAAATAACTCGAAAACAAATAAAGATATCAAATTACGGTTTTCGCCAAATTGTAGCATTATTTATGCTCTTTAAGCTGAGTAATAAAAAAATGTATCGTGCCATTTAATTTTAATAAGAAAATTGGAAAAAAACAGCGCTACCTACAAGACGCGCGGTATATGTACTAGCGACCACGACCAAAGTCGTTTTTTTAATAAGTGTAAAAGTGTCTATTAAACCAGCCTAAGCTGATTGAATTTTGGTAAAGCATATATATGGAACACTAAAAAAAGCAACCTTTGCCCCAAGGAAATCTGGCCATTCCCTCAAAGAATGGGGACTTTGGATAGGTTCAAATAAATGAAGGGTTTGAAGCAAATACGTCCTTTCTTTGAGATCATTTCAATGTTTGTCTTTGTTCCAAAGAAACATGAATTTAGAAGAAGATCTTCATTATAGGTCCTCAAATACCAATACCAATAACTCAGTACTGACTTAGATCAAAGGCTTAAGTAATTTAAAATGAAGAAAATCGGGTTTAAAGCAAAATCGTAGGTTCTTGTCTCAACAACTTAGAAATTTAACCCAAAGAGTATGCTCTTTTATTCTAAATCTATTGGAATTTGTATGAAATAATTTAGATGTTTGGAACAAAACCTGGATTTCTTATTTCAAATCCAATAGCGTTTGATTGAAAGAATTCCGTTATTTATATCAAAACTCAAATTTCTTGTTCTAAATCTATGGGCATTTGAGTCAAAACCCGAATTTCTTCAGCTGAAATTCTTTGATTTTGGAAAAATTACCCAGCACGTAAATTAAAAAAAAACTACAATTGTTTCTAAAGAGCATATATTATTTATTGATAAAAAACAAAAAACTGAATACCCATATACTGAACAGTATAAATAAAGCTTAGAAGTCACAATCAGTATCTATTTTTTTTATAAATACTCAAAAAAGATGTAAAAAATTTCTGTGTGCAAATAAAAAATTGGCATTATACAATTAACAATGAAACTACTTCTGACTCGTGACATGACAGCCCCCGTCATACTCTTCAATATTTCGCTGGTGGTTATTGTTATTATTGCATATCTGTTCATGCTTACGTAATTGATCATTTAATCGCTCATATTTCAGTCATTTTAAATTAGAAACGTAACAAGTATGGTATGGTTGAATTTCTTTTGAAACAAGCAGGGTGTTCCAGCATATTGCTCGGAAACGGAACCAGATAGAAAAAAAAGTTCGGGAACAAAAATTGAGGGCTTGTAAGGGAGCATCTAGGAATGGTAATTTTAGATATAATATAAATAAATAGTAATATTGCTGCCAAGTCAAATTTTTTAAATGGAACACCCTGTATTGTTAGTTTTTCGAAAAGCTTGTTTCAAGAGAAATTCAACCATACCATACTTGTTACGTTTCTAATTTGAAATGTCTGAAATATGAGCGATTTATAACACTTTATTAAATTATGTAACAATCAATCGAAAATAAGAAAATAACTAAACAAAATTAATTACGACTTCTTCTCAAAATATGTTCAAATTGGTTACCACTCTCACTAATACAATATTCAAATCTGTTTATAAGATTTCTGGTACACGCTGCTGTAATCATAGCTGGAGTAACAGTTCGACAAGCTGCTATGATTTTGTTTTGCAAATCTTCGACATCTCTAGGTTATACACAATTTCTTTAAGATATCCCCAAAGAAAAAAAAACTAAAGGGGTCAAATCCGGTGACCGTGGTGGCCACCGGATCACACTATTTCGGCCAATCCAGCGCGCAGGAGACGTGGTATATAAATAATTTGTAACTTGCCTGGCAAAGTGAGGGGGAGCTCCATCTTGCTGCCACCACATAGAGGCTCTTTCATTGATTAGGATATTTTGAAGTAATAAGGGAAGTTCGTTTTGAAGAAAATTTAAAAATCGTTTTCCATTTAGTGTCCCTTGGTAAAAGTAAGGACCTATAAGATAGCCATTAAATAAACCGCACCAAACGTTAACTCCCAAACTACCTGAAAATGAGTCTCCTTCATCCAGTGAGGATTTACAGATGACCAGTAGTGGCAATTGTAGCAATTTATTATGCCGTTGTTGTGGAACCTACTTTCATCGCTCCATAAAATTTTGTTGAAAAAAAGACGGTCTTGTTCAAATTTCATTGACATCTTAGCAATGAAATTTAGGCGGCGTTCAGGATCTTCAGGTGTTAAGCCCTGCACCCGATGAATTTTGTAGGGGTGGTATTTATAATATTTTATTGTCCTTTCAACTGTACTTTTTCCAATACCTAATTCTTCCCCGAGGAGTCGAGTTGAGACATGTGGATAGATACACTTGAACATAGGCCAAGATGTTAATATTGTTGTCTTCTGTTTGGACTCGTTTTCTTCTTGGTGTTTGCGCCCTACCACTGGGAAAGGAACCACTTCTTAATTTTTGTTCAACATTACGAAACGTTCTATCGGTTCTATAGCTTGGTATTTCACGATTCGGGTATCGTTGACTATACAGATTTTGAGCACGTCTTCCATTCTTGTGACATCTCCGTATATCAGCAGCGTGTCGACATACTCGTCATATGTAAAAAGCGAAGGCATTTCTCACTACTTAAAATAATTAACAATGAAACTACTTCTGACTCGTGACATGACAGCCCCCGTCATACTCTTCAATATTTCGCTGGTGGTTATTGTTATTATTGCATATCTGTTCATGCTTACGTAATTGATCATTTAATCGCTCATATTTCAGTCATTTCAAATTAGAAACGTAACAAGTATGGTATGGTTGAATTTCTTTTGAAACAAGCTTTTCGAAAAACTAACAATATACAGGAGGGTGTTCCATTTAAAAAAATTGACTTGGCGGCAATATTAATATTTTTAAAACACCCTGTATATCGAAAATTACCCTTCCTAGATGCTCCCTTTCAAGCCCTCAATTTTTGTTCCTGAACTTTTTTTTCTATATAGTTCCGTTCCCGAGCAATATGCTGGGAAAATCGTCGTAGGACACCCTGTATATAAAAATAGATAAAAATAATTATTGTCGATATTATAACATATTATGTTAAGATATAAGGTAGGTAGGTATAGGTACTTACATTATTATTTCCTAAGTTATGGTTTTCTTCAAGTGTTTTAATTCCCCTTACAAGTCTTAACATGTCCCCAATAATTAATTATCAGCTAAAAAGTCAATCTGTTCGGGAGTTAACAATTTAAGGATTTCGGGATCATCAATTCTTTGTTCTGTTAACAAAATCAAATAATAAAGATTTTACTAGGAATTAGGAATTTTAAAAATCGTGAATTTCTATTAGTATTTAGGTTAAACCTAACTGCACCGTGGTGCTGGTATAGGTAAAGTGAGATTAAGAAAAAGGTAGAAACCCAGCGAGGTTCAAACTTTGCACCTCCAACCGATAACCCGCATCCGAAGCTATACTATACACGCTAGGCCCAGAGTCGTCGAGACAAAATCGGGGCCCGGGGGTAGTATTATAAATCTATGGGCCCTCTGCACCTGTTTTTTCGTGCCACTTACAAATTTGTAGTAAGAGTAGATTACTAAGACAGTATTAGGAGAGATGAAGTTATTAAGTTAATACTATCAAGAAATTCAAATACAAATACTAGCAGAACACAATTATTTATTTTATACTTTCACTATGAGCATCTGTCATACATTTAGTCGTAAATAAGTAATAACTGTAATAAACGTGCCGGCGCGCCGGTCTTGAACGAAATCCGAGCCCCCTCGAAATCTCCGGGCCCGGAGGCATTCACCCCCGACCCCCCCCCCCCCCCCGCCTCTCGCCGGGCCTGGCTAGGCCAACAAATCACATACCCAAAATTCAAAACAGCGAAATGACATAAAAACAAAATGTACGCGGTCTAACTTTAACGCTTTCTGCTGATATCTGTCAAGAAATAAGGAAGATTGTTCGGATATGACTTGTTGACATATGTAGGTTTTGGCTCAAATGCACGGGGATTTATTTAACATTATGGCGCTTTTGTGTTAAAGTCTTAAGACATATTGACAAAATACTTTGTACTTTGAAATAAAGTTATGAAGAAGGATTTAGCCAAAAGAATCGAGAGTTTGCCTCAAATGCATCAGCTATTTTAGTCGAATGCCAAAGAATTTGCAACAAACTATCTTTAAACTAATAGAATCATTTCAATCATTTCAAATGAATGGATTCGTTTGCCTAAAATAATCCAAGTTTGTCAGTGTACTTTAGGGCAAAACCGTGGAATTTCTAGCAATACCAATAAATTTTGACAGAAAGACATAAATTGAAGATGTAGATGTCTTTTGCCTAAATGCCTTTACGTTGCCTTAAAGTAGGTAATTAAATGTCAAAAGAATCGAGTATTACATCTAAATGCCGCAATTATTTTAGCCGAAGGGAAAACGCATTTAAAATAAATACAGTTTCCTTGAACTGAATCAATATTTGCCAAATAAATGGATTCTTTTGCCCTTAGGATACCATTTTTATCAGTGAAGATACAGCAATTTCAAAATTTTTTTTTCCATACGCTTCCCCCACCCATATTTTCGAAGATACAAAAAAAGTCTTGGAGCCAAGTTTCTGCAAAGATTAAGGTACTTTTTATTTCCGTCGTTAAAACAGTACCTTAACATATAGCCAATATCTGAAAAAAATTGACTTTTTAGATATATCCTAGTAACTGTGTCCACTGGCGGTCATTTTAGAAACTTATAAATATTTTCCAGCAATTTCTTCTGGCCGATTTAGTCAATAAAAAATTTTCCCCGAAGCAATAATGGTTTATGGCTTTCATAATATCGTACCTTGCCCTGGAACACCCTGTATTATAATACCTAATATCTCAAAGGCCACCGACCGAATTCAATGCAAATCATAAACAAATTCAAGGAGACGCGAAATTGTGTGTCCAGCTTCATGCCCAAATACGCGATTGCCTTTAATTAATTAGACCATACTAATTTCTACTGCTCTAGCCTAAAAATAAGTTTCGATTCCATTAAAAACATCAAGCAAGCAGCAGCGATGCAAGATCGACAACAGTTACGAAATTATTATGACAATCACCTACTTATTTGAATTTTGTCATTAGATTAGATGTTGAATCAAATCATTGATATCTCCGGGGTGAAGATTATTCATATTAAAGAGGAAAGAAAAATCCAAAATTCTTCACAAATATTTAATATCTCGCTCTACGCGTTTCGGTTTCTTAAACCATTTTTAAGAGCTGAATAATATAATCACAAACTTTACATTAAGGACACAAACAAGCTCACAATGGCGAGCACAGTTAACCTTTTTTCCTCTTTAATATTAGATTAGATGTTACCTATGTATCATTTTTAAATAATAGGGTGGGCACGTGCACCCTTTTAGACCACCCGCCGCCACTGGTTATTTAGATTGTAAATGCGCTATTATAGAAATAAAATTTCTTAAAAAAAATTACAAATTCTCTTTTCTATATATTTTTTTTTGTGAAGCTAAATAGTACTACTCAGTGAGACCTTTCATTTGAGGTATACATCAAAGGGGTGCCGTTTGAAATTTTAAGTGCTTGTGTGGAGCGCCTAGGGGATGACTGACTACCCCCTTGACTAAAGTATGGTGGTGGCTCTAGTTCCCCCTACCCAAATGACAATTATTCCGAAATAAATACCCATGATAATTTATACCAAATCGCATTGTAGTAGTTTTAGAAATATTTGCGTTGAAGTTTTTAAATTGACACCCTGTCCCTGTAATACTGTTTACCCCCCTATTCTGTAACTCTCAACAACGTTGTTACGAGTCGTCAGTAGACGACTGTCGGAAATATAACGATAAATTTGAAAAAGGCTATTCTGTAAAATTATGGCAGTAGTTAAATAACGACAAGTCGTTAAAATTAAGTCGTTCATGAACAGCACCCTAAGAGGGTGTCGTTAGAGTCGTAATTGTGAAATCTAACCTTACTTTTAAAATCAGATTAGTGTTTTGTGGTTCTAAAGACGAGGAAACAGTTTTGTGCAGTTTTTCCCTTTTTTTTGCAAAAATAGCAATGGAAGGCGTACGAAGGCGCCGGATATTAATAATTCTACAAGAATTAGAAAGAAGGTAAGTATTATATTAATGTGTGTGTGTGTGTGTACCTACATAAAAAAAACTTTTTAGAAGACAGAACAGACAATTAACCCGACAATTAAGAGATACAAATGATCCCTTCAACATTCCGGAGGTAAATTTTCGCCGAAATTATAGATTACCAAGGGAAATAGCAAGGGACCTATATTTGCAAATGTTGCCTCATTTTACAAGAAGACGACGAAATACAAGCATTCCTAATGTAGTAAAGGTGAGTCCAGCATTTTAATAACAACTAAATTGCATACAAGGCCAGTTTAGCTGAGCCAGTAACCTAGAAGCCAGTTATTCGTGTTAGTTCGGTAACACACATCTTTTTGCTCAATTTGCTCTGAGACTTGACAGCAGCATGACCAATTTGCACAAGGGAAGAGAGTGAAAGGACCTAGTGAAAGGACCAATGAAGTGTCTGCCAAATCTCAGGGCTAATTGAAGCAAAATATATGAATTACTGAACTAAAAGTATTGTATTATTTTCTGGCCCTACTGGCCTGCCTTATTACCCTGGCTTGGCCATTGTCCTCATGTGCTATTGGTTTTAGAGTTACTCTTGTTGTTATTTAATTTTTAGTTTATATCAGCTCTCCACTTTTTCGCTCATGGGAGTTATCAAAAATCAGTAGGCAGGGATAGGAGTGCCAGTATGTCACAGTCTTCTGTGAGTCGTAGTGTACATGAAGTTTGTGACATATTAGTACAGAATTTTGTTAATCAGTATATCCGTTTTCCCACTGACCTCCCAGATATTATTGCAGTTAAGGCAGGGTAAGTCTTTCCCAAGGTATTTTTTTTATGAGATATTAACTATACACTATGTATGCAGATGCCAATGGTGAGTATATGTACTAAATTAATGTCCTAAATAATATATTGTTCAAATATTTGTTATTCCTTCACTAAACCCACCTTTATATTATTCGACACATTATTTTTATTTAGCAGCTTTAGCACTAATTGAAATTTTGGATTTTTTCCCCCAGCTTTTATGAAAAATTTGGATTCAGTGGGGTGATGGGCTGCATTGATGGCACCCATATCAAAATATTTCCACCAAATGTTAATGACCCAAATATGCCTGGAAACATATTCATTAACAGAAAGGGTTTTCATTCCCTTAACTGTCAAATTGTGAGTATTATACACTGGAAAATGATATTAGTTTCCTTGATTTGCTGAGATAAATAAAGTAGTATTTGTAATCAGTCAAAATATCATTTGTAGATTTGAATTTCTTTACATTTTAAGGTCCCTGGATAACAAAAAACAATTTTCCATTTACCTACACTCCACAGGGGTATAGTGCAAAAAAAAAAACATGGCTATTACTTAATAGTATCATGATCTGTATTTATGCTTTTACGCGTGGTGGGATCCCCACCACGCCTTTATGCAAGTTTTGTCCTCGCCGAGGACTCATTGAGTCCTCGCGCAAGACTTCCGAAAATTGTATAACTTATACAAGATTCCTTTTTTTTAACGCTATATCAAGTACACGACGTCCAGGTCTTTTCCGAGATGCTTCGGAAATATGATCCGTGGGGTCCAATCGCTAATGGACAACTTAACTTTGTTTTACCCAATATTTAGTCCTGAAATGTAGTTGTAGCACAAGAATTTTTACGCGTGGTGCCATCTATACTAAAATCTGTATGTTAGGTCACGTATAAGAAATCGAATGGTTCTGTTTATTGACAAAGTTTAATGTTCATGTTCATGTTCATAACGTTCTACCTCGTGACTCGTGACCTCGTCAATTAATTTTCCTACTAATTGACAGCCCAGGTATAATTACGTAAGAGTTTACTAAAATATTGATATGTATGAGACAATGTACGAAATCAAAAATATATACGTAAGAATAATATATTTTTCGAGGCTTCATAAAAAATTGGAAAAAGTGATTATTCATGATTCATGATACAATTATTCTTTATATTCATAATTATTTGATTTTTTTGGTTGAAATTATAATAAGGCAATCTTACAACCACGTTTTTCTATTTGACACAGAGATGTCACTAAAAACGACTAGGAATAAAACACGGTGTCAATGTATTTTCATGTAACGACAAGCAGACCTATGATCAAACTCACAAGTTAACGCGAGCCGTTAATTTCAAAATTAAAGTGAGTGGGTTAAAATCCAATGCTATTTTCCATTTTGGTATGATGCAACTACAGTTGTTAACGGTCGTGTTAATTCTCGATCTCGTCATCCTAAACAGGAGTGACGCAATACCTAAAGTGAGTACTTTAGCATATTTGAGCCAATCAGGGACGAGTTCGGTTATCAATCCCGGAAATTTTGAAGATTGTTTGGAAATGTCAAGTTGTCAAGCGGTCAATGAACTTTTGCGAGCGGATGACGGCCACAGCTGGGTTTTATTCGCATATTTGTTGATTTTAGGCGATTTTTGCTTCAAAAATTAGTAATCGAATAGTTTTTGGTGAAAAATGCAACGTTTGTTAGATGTATTAGCTCGTTTTTTATAAAGAAATGGAAATATATTAATAACGGTAAGTTAAAACACAATTGTAAGTACATTGTTGGTATAGATTTTTACAAAGGATTTTACTTTCAGATTATTTTACTTTAAAAATCTTGAAATTACTGAACAAAGTTGATTTGATTTGATTTACAACTCCCTTATAGTGACTTTTATACCTTTTAGATCATAACAAAACATGAGAGGAGAGAATTTCGAGGAGATTTCCTTCTATTTACCTAAATCCGTACCAGCTACTGAATTACACGTAGAAGTGAATAAAATATAAGAATTATACCATTTTCTAATATTTATTGAAGCCTTCAAATAGTTTCCTATAATTTACAAGCTGAAAAATACATGATGTTAAAGTTAAATTCAGCTTTGGCAACAATTTATACCTAATAGAGGTAAGTTTTTAAACTAGGTAGCTAGATACTAGATAATTATTAAAACCTGGATCAACCAAGTATTGTTTCGTACAAATTACACAACTTGTGTTGTATTTATAGATCTTATAGTAGGTACCTAATGTTTATAAAAAATTGAACCACTAGGGTCACAATTCAAAAGCCCAGGTAGGAATACAAAAGTGAGAGTAAGGGCTTTGTCCCTTGGTATTCGTTGGGCTTTGATCCATTTTTCTAAAATATTTACAACAGTTTTAAAGTTAGAAATAGAATAGAGAGTAGATATTTTTGTTGTTTACTTACCTAAGTGCTTGTAAAAATATCTCATAAGGTAAGGATTCAGGTTAATTATCCTATCTATCCTATGCAGAGCATTCCTTTGTTTATTTTTAATAAAAATATCAACATTCTATCTTATTAAACCTTTTTTTTACCATTTTATTAATAATTTGATTAGATCGAGATGATGTCTACTAGTATTAAAAAAACATTCAGTCCTATTTTTATACCTACCAGTATCTTAACAAAGAACATATGCACCTGTAAAATTCAGAAACTAAAATATTACTATCGAGGAATGGTAGCCTAGAGCAAAGTTAATACTAAAAATATTTAAATAAGTTCGAATGTTATTTTACTATTTTTTGTTTGTAGGCAAATGAGGCAGAAGCAGCTGGATGCAATACGAAGAACTAGTATAGAATGGGCAAGATTAGAAATTGAGATGTAGAAGGAAAGAATGCCAATGAAGTTGAGTTGTTGAGTTTAAAAATACCTGAAATGTTCTGAGGTGCAAAAATTATTAAAGCAATTAGTGTCAGAAACATGGACAATGGATAAACTTTAGACTGCAGTAAAGTCGCGACAGGAACAGGGTACAGCCCCATATTTATAATAAAAATATTAAATTATAGAAATTACTTTTAGATAACTTTAGGTATACTAAAATTCTAAAAGAATCGCTTAACATAACAGCATTGTTTAAAAACATGACCCTTTTTATATTTCCTGTATGAAGGTATCTCTGAGACTTCCTTAAAATTTTATCGCAAAAACAGTAGGTATAGTATCTTTCGGTTTAGAAAGAAGTCAGTTGAGGTTACATTTTTATGGCATGTATCACATTCTAGTTACTTTTATTTTAGGTGGAGATATATGTTGATTTAGGACCGGATTTAATATATATTTTTTTTATATTAATTAAAATGCGACGAGGTCAGTAACGAACAAGGTCAACTCTAAATTATTAAAGCCGTATTACAGTCACGCAACTCGATGCAAGTCCATGCAAGACGCAATAAGAATTGCCCAAAGGCATGCGCAGTCGTAGCTCAGCTGATCCCTTGGTGCAACTAAGTTGCACGAAAATTTTATCGGTCTGGCGCGATATTTATTGCATTGCTCGTGCAAGTCTGGGGGAAAAGTAGTTACTTTTGTGTTACCAACAGTATTAATGGTGTATAATGATGCAGTGAGTACTTTTTTCCGCTTTAATTTATTTATTTTGTTTATTTATTTCATTTCAAACACAAAATATTTCACAAACACCAGAAAATCACAAAATAAAACAATAACAATAACAAGTTTGAGGTTAGAAGGTTTGTTGCAATTAAGAAAAAGTTGCATGGACTTGCACGCTGTTTTACATTGTGCAACTTTCTTTCATGCAATACTTTGACCTTGCCATTTATTGCTGCAATTAGTTGCGTGACTGTAATACGGCTTTTAAAGACATGTTAAGGGGTTTTAAAATATTAATTGGTTAAATTACCACGTTTTTCCGGAGGTACAGGGAACAGTATACTTATGATTTCCTGATCGAAAATTTTCTAGTTTTCACACTAATTTTAATATTACATAAAGAAGCTGTCTCAAAACATCACCAAAAGGATTAAACAATCAAGGTTACAGTTTTATAATAATTATCAAATAATAAATAAAATACTCCCGAATACGATTTTGTTTTGAACAAGTTTCTTTTGAGTTTTGGGTTACTTTTTTTAGTAAGCAGAAAGTGACACATATAAAATTCTAACGTTAACTAACTTCTTTTTAAACTGAAAAATATTATAGCTTTGTCGTGAAACCAAAATACAAAAAAAATTTAGCAAGTTCTTGATAAGATATTATTTTAGTCTTGACAATCGTGTTGAATATTATTAGCAGTACCTACCTACCTACCAGATTTTGTAAAAATTGTAAATGTGATTTTGCTCGCTAATAAATAAATAAGTAACAACGAAAATAGTTTATATAATGGTTTTACTAAATTAATATCTAAAATTACAGGAGTAACTTAATTGTTAAACCAAATTTACATTTTATAACGTAAAATTACAACTGGAAGCAGCAAACTAGTGTCATGTCTCATGGCTTTGTGTTTCATGTGGTGGGGTTTTCTCTATCTACTGCAACTAGATATTCCAAAAACCTAAAATTGTTAACAGCATTTTACAAATTAATTTTTTATCTAGCTACAGGGCATCCTGGAATGTCACTCCTGAAGTTTCCCATTTGACAAACCTACTTTTATGATTGCTCAAAAAAGGTTTGCTGAATGAGAATTTTGGAATGAAATTCAAAAATAAATCAAGTTTATTTTAACATATTTTTAAATTGTATAGTAATTATCCCCATGGCAGAAAGCAAAAACTAAAATGTCTACACATTACTAACGTCGAATAATATACTATGTAGTTTATAGTAGATGAAAGCGAGACCTTTTATGTAGGGTTGTAACAGGCACTTTAATATGTACTGAGATAGAAAAGTGGGAATTTTTAGCTGTATAAATGCCTATCTGCAGTTTTTTCTCCAGCCTAGTCCTAGAGTTATTCAAACTACTATCCTCTGCAGACCAAAAACTTGCCCTGACTGGCTTGCACAGCCTCATGTCAGGACTGCATAGGACATCACTGAGTGGAAGATGGCAAATATATACCATCCTCATTGTAACCTCTGACACACAATTTTTGGCCATGGCTTTTATATATAAGTTATTAAATGGTCTTCTCCCATCTTACCTTGGTGGATTTATTGCCCATAACAGTGATGTACATAATTACCCTACTCGAAATAGAAATGATTTTTATATCAAGAGGACTAATTCCAGGAGAGCTATGAATTCTTTATTTTTCAAAGGTCTTAAAGAGTACAATGATCTACCGAGATATGTCAAGGAGTGTTCATCGATTAATAGTTTTAAAAGAGAGCTTAGGACATTTTTTAGAAGTTAAGATAGGCTTTTCCGATATGATGATGTTTTGTAGCCTGAAATATAGATTTTATTTGAGTTTCTAGTGTTATATCTGAAGTAGGTATATTAAAACTTGTAGGAGTGTTTTTTAACAAACATCAGTGCAATAAGAATCAGAATACCTGGAAGTGTGAGAATCTAATGCTACCGAAAGGTTTCTTTGCATGACTCAAGTGGGCTTAAGGAGTAGATTTTACGAATAATTTTTTTTTGAAGAATAAATAATCTTTGAAGTTCTGAGTAGTTTGTCCTCAGTAAAGCACAAAAAGAGTTAAGTGGCTGTGGGCCAAAAAATAATATATATTTAACAATTGTTTGGGGTTCATAAAGGTTTTGAGGTTGACAAAGGCATAATAAGCAGTTCAGTTTTGCAGCAACATTGTCTACATGGGCTGTTTACTTTAATTGTGAGTCTAGGTGAAGACCCCGAAACTTGCATTGTTCTACTCTTGTAATAAAATTATTATTCAATTTTAAGTATAAATCAGGAATCTGCTGCTTTTTATAGAATGCCATGTAATGGGTTTTATTTGTGTTAACAACTAGATGATTTGTTTGGCACCAAACAGAAAATCTAAGCAGAATTGTATAAGTTATTTCAAGTAGTTGATTAAGTGTAGAAGCAGGTATGACTACTGTTGCATCATTTTTTCAAATCGTTTATAAATAATGCAAAAAGCAAGGGAGAGATTACGCCATTACGCCTCTTTAGGGAACGCCCTATCTGATATTTAGTTTCTCCGAATAGGAGCCCTAAAGTTTTACTCTTCTTTGGCGATTAGAGAAAAATGATTCCAGCCAGTCAGAAATATTACCACGTATTCCCATAGCACGCAACTTTCTGAGCAAGATGTCAGTGTCGACGCAGTCAAACGCTGGGCTAAGATATGGAGTGATATTTTGGGGTAGTTCAACGGAAATACACAGAATTATAGTCATGCAAAAAAGGTGCATCCGAAATATTTTTAGGATGAAACAGCAGGAAAGTTGTAGGTCTGTTTTTGTAGAAAAAAATATTCTGACGGTAATAGGAATGTACATTTTGGACTCTGTAATATTTGTATGTGATAATAGGGATCTTTTCCTCGATTTTAATGTGAAACATGATTATGACACTCGCCATAAAAGTAATTTAGTACCAGAAAATTATAACTATACTTACATACCTCCAAAAAAATGTAAAATACTGCATCATAAAAATTTTTAATTGTTTCTCAGACGAAATTAGAAACCTGCCAAAGAATAAACTAAAATATACCTTAACAAAATATCTAGTCAGTAAGGCCTTCTACAACCTTAATGAATTCTTTGATGATCCTGATAAAGGAATAATTCAGTGTTAAATTTTAAATGTTTGTTACAATTTTAAGCATGTGTAATTTTATCAAAATTGTCATTGTCTAAATGTAATGTAATTACAAATTTAAAATGGTTATTTACAAAAATCTCTCCAGACATTGTTCAACAGCCCCTATTGGTTTTTTTTTATTATGTTTATAGTAAATGTAAGCATCTTATTATTGAACAAATAAATACTATTGTATTGTATTGTATTAAATCGAAAAATAGAGCTATAGTATAGTAATTAGAATCTATTGTTTTATAAATATATTCCAAGAGATCGTAAGCAGCTGTGCTAGTAGAGAAGTTTGAGCAATACTAATAAAAAATTAGGTAGGTACTACCTATATTTTAAGACGGGACCTACCTTCACATTATTAGATAATGATCCTTTTATTAGTGAATAAAATTGAATCGAGTTTAATCACATTGGAATCTTCGTGAGTCCTGATATGTGCTGGTAATTTTAGGTTGGTCATATCCTATAACATCACATTATATCACTGAGAAAAAGGCTAAAATAAAAAAAAAAAAACTAAAATTATACAATACATACTTTGCTTTCACTGCGAATAATCTCTTAGTTAGTTATCTGTCTAGTTGGAAAGCATCTCATACCATAATCTCTTTTTTTCTAAGTGAGTTTTCTGACACAAGTTGTTCTCAATTTCTGTTAAGCAGATAAATTATTGAGTACCTTTTAACTTTCATGCAGCAACCACATTCTACTGATGTTAATACATAAGTGTAAGCCGGACTACAAATACAAATACTAATAATCTTTATTCCCACTAGGAGCCCTAAAGTAATTAAAAGTACATTTAATATGAAGTACCTAGTAGGTAAATACATATAATTGTTTAGTAACTAACCTCTTTACGTATCAAATATTTTCTTTTACCATTTTCTTGGTGAAAACTTGTCACAGTTACCAATTGAAATAAACTTTGCCTTGTGTCTGTGTTCTTTACTGGTTAATACTTTGATTCCAATCCATATTCTAAAAAAAAACAGCTGTAATAATGTAAATATGTAAACAAGCATTCAATTGAAATATATAAATAGGTACTTACGACATAAAATAATGTATCTCGAACGCACACTATAAAACTTTCTCTCTAAAATCTAAAATCTATACTATTTTTAGGTTAAGAATTCTGACACTTAAATCTGACAATCACATCCGATAACTTTAACCGCTCAGCTGTTTCTCCACCACAGTGAAAAATCAAGAAGTAGGCTGTTTTCGGTTGTTGTCATGGAAACACTCACGTTAAAAGTTAAAGTGAGCATTCGATCATAGGGCTGAAGATAAGTTAATCTACCTATTTTATTATAAAGTTCTATTAGATTAATTTAAATGTAAAACGACCAGTTATTGATAGCTTTAGCGACAATTTGGATAAATATTAATGTTTCTTTGATTTTATTTATAAAAACAATTTCACAAACTTTAAAAATGGACTTTTTCATGTTTTCCTTAATAAATTTAGCATTTAGATTAATGAAATAAACAGTTTTAATACCTATAAAATATATTTCTTTTATCATGTTCTGAAGTCCAGTTATTGATATATACTAATTTGAGGTATAGTCCAATAATTGATATTAATTGTTTAACAGCAAACAAATTAACATAAGATCTTTAAATACAAAAGAACAAACAATATACTTAAATGGTATCATCAAATTCCATCTAGATATCTACTAAAATAATGAAAAACTAAAATTAGGATTCAAACACATCAATCGCTTTTTGAAATTAATATTTACCTAAGCCTGTCACTGGTAGAAATTATTGCTGGCTCAGGTAATTTTCCCCAAACCGCAGTTTCTATTACACATGAGACGTAATTTTCTTCGTCTCTGAAATGTGTTTTTTCTCCATTCAAATCTCATCGACATAACTTCTAATATAACCTCCAACGGCGAGATTGTCAGGTGTTCCAAGATCTTTGATTCTTTTTTCTACTTTCACTCTCATGAAAACACTTTTCTTCACAAAAGCATTTCTTTATTCTACCAAACCATGCCATTTGAACAGATAATGTCAGGTGTTTACATAAGTTGTGACATCATACTACTACTTCACATGACTTGGTATCGATTAACTAATCAATGGCCACATTGACTAATCACACTTAAGGGGGTTCATGTAACCCGCAACAAACTATTATACTTTTACTTCAACAATTTTTGCAAAAGGTTGTTCCGTGGGAAGAAGACCAAAAGAATCTGTAACTCGACTCACTCTTTGAAAGCACTTGGCGCTGATGGCCCGAAAATACGTGAGGAGAAGACGTTCCGCCACGGAGTGAAGTATAAAACCTACTGACACTCAAAATGAAAACATTCGCTTTGTTGATCACCCTTTCCACGTGAAAACCATTTACAACACCGCATCCCCTTAATCACTCTTCATACCGCAACGACCTGTCTAGCACGTACGCAACATCTCCAACGCCCGCCGGCCGCCTTTTATCATAATTGGAAAAACCGTACCGAAAACTGATGTTCACCGCCCGTCAATCGAACCGAAATTATATATATCTACTGCTTTCCAGCCAAACGCAATTTAAGGTTCTATAAAAACGTAAACAAGCTGTTTTGTTATGAAGGGTTTTCCATTGTATTATTTTACCGAAAGGATTATTAAATTCGATGCAAATTCGCAGTTTGTATAATATTTTAAAAGATGAGTTTTATTTATTTCTTTAGAACAACTTGCCGATCATTATTAAGTTTTCTCTGAAATGCGATTATGGTTTTGGTCTAATTATTAAGTAATATTAGGAATTTGAATTATGTTAATTAGTCTTGAAATGCATATGCATGTTTCCCCAACAGTCAGCAAGGCTGTCTCCGCTTTCAATCCATTCATCAGTTGATGTTTCAGAATCAGTATCTTTGGTTTCCTTAGCCTTTTACAAAATTTTTACTCAAAACTCCATCACCACGTAATCGCTTATAAAAATTTTTATAGTAGTCATAGAATGAAACATAGAATATTTTATTAAAAAAAAAAATTAAAATTCTTAAGTGAGGCAAAAATTTGGTAGAATAGGTACCTAAATATAACACAGGGGTAGGACCACTTGCCTTTGGAACACGCAATTGCTTGTAGTACAAGTTGTACAGCGGCCTTATAAAAGCTGGGGCGAAATAATTTTCAGATTAAATGCATATCCTCCGAAGAGTCGTTAAAGTATACTATACATAGGTAAAGCCTGTCCAGAGATATAAGAAAGTTACACTTTGCCTTTAAATGGGATTATCCAAGGGTGGCCATAAACAAACAATGAATGAATGAATAAATGCAGGTAAATTATGGTCCGTACTTAAAAATGTCCCGGACGTAATTTCATTATGAAAGTAATAGTTTGGCGATTTTTACCTGATTTAAAATGGGAGGGTTTATCCTTCAAAACAAATTATGTTCTAAAGACTGTATATAAATATAGCCACTCTAGTTAGTTTTAAGCTTAGTAATTATTCTTACTTCGTGTGTAATACAGCGTTTGTTTAATCGTGTATGAGTCATGGAAAATATGTGCGAGCCCGTCGAAAGGCAAAAAACACTTTTCTGTAGAAACTAAGAAAGTTATAATAGTATATTACAATACAAGTACGGCAGGTACGTCTTTACCGCATGTGCGCGATGTTTAACAAAACGAGCCGAAGGCGAGTTTGGTAAATCACGCAAATGCGGTAATAGTTATTTACCTAACAAGTGCGGAAAGTGGTCCTTTACCGCACGCGACGGCAGTTGCACGAACGACGCGAAGCGGAGTTCGGGCAAGCCGTTAAGGGCGGTAAAGACACTTTACGCACGTGGTAGGTACACAATTTTTCCTTCGAGCAATAATATTTGGAACAAAAATCAAATTTAAAAGAAAAAATTTATAAAAAGTAACAAATATTAATTGTTAAAAGCTATAAATATTTTTATATTATGCATTGCGCGAATGCAAGTACATCAATTGCATTTTTTGAATAAAATTAATACAGTGCGGTAAAGAATCTTTACAGCACTGAGTGCGGTAAAGAATCTTTACCGCACCGGTAAAAAAAAGAAGTATATTACAAAATTAATACAAAAAGAAACAATATTTTTTAAAAATATTTATTACATACAAACATTATAATATAAAAATATAGCTAACGATAAATATTAAAATTAAATGTACAATTTGTAGCGCAATGCAAATTAAGTGCTGAGCGAGCTTGATTTTGTTCATCAGATGTAGTTGAGCAGTTTTTGTAAATTACAGAAGCGTTATTTTCTTGCGCCATGCATGGTACAGTAGATTGTTGTGACCTGAAAATTGCTAAAGGTGTAGGCGTTGGGTTGTTTCGTGTTGATAGACCAGGAGCATCCTCTAAAGTCTCTGTCACTGCTACTGACGTTGATGTTAAAGTTGAACACTGCTCAGTGCTTCTATTTGGGGTACTAAAGCTTTGCAGAATGTTTTGAGCAATCCTTTTTTTATTTTGCAAGGAATCTTCTATGTACGACTCTGCTACAGAGGTGGATTTCCATCCACCGTGCCTCTTAATGTTTGTTATGTTGCTGCCAGATTCTGCAAGCATAGTTGCCGATGATCTTCTAAAGCAGTGCCCGGTATACATCTCTGGATTGGATAGATGTAAAAATCCAGCAATATTTGCTGGCATTTTTCCGATAGTGTTAATGCCCACGCATTGTTGTGAGCATTTTCCAGCTTTATATTGTATAAAAAAACGTCTATGCGGGGTGGCACCAGGGCGCAAAGCTACATATTTTCTGAATAAGCCTAGGTAACTTATTCTTATATTTCCAGGATCGCAGACGACAAATTTTCGTGAAATATTTGTCTTTGTCGCCTTTATTGATACAACCAGCAAATCTTCTTTATCTTCAACGTCATCAACCGTTAATTTCATTAATTCTTCACGGCGACAGGCGCCTGCAATACCGAAAATGGCAGCTACCTTAATCATAAGGTAAACTTCATTGGGTGCTTCGATTAGAAACTGCTCTGTCTGTTCTTTTTCCAAAACCTTGGATTTTTTAGGCTTATAACCTACATTTAGTCGCTTTATGTATGACGTTAACTTATAGAATCTTTGAATATCAATGTTTTCCTTTACTTGTAACGTTAGTTTTAACATAGAAAACTTTGACCATAAGCTTGAAGGTGAATATTTTTTCGATATTTTATAAAAATATGCCAAAAGTACCTCTTCGTTAATTCCTGACGCTTTTTTTTCTTTGCACCATGTTTGTAATTGTTCATATTCTTTATTGTACCGGTCCTGGGACTTTTGTGGAATTAAAGAGCCGATTGCTGCATTCGCTGCTTCAGATATTTCTTCATCGGAGCTCTCCATCTCTCAAGAATAAACGTTATACCACAGCTTTATATTAGAAAATGAAAAATTTGAACCACGAAACACGCGAAATTAACTGAACTGTTTAGATGGTATCTACAGACGCGAAATATAATAATGAGTTGTTGCTATGGGAATACAATGCAATGCAGTCGAGCAGATTTTGACTAATACCATCTAGATCAGACGTTTAATCAAATTCCTGTCATAAAAATTATGACATAAAATTATTTATAATATTTTAGGTACAGGGTGTTTCATTATATAAGTAGAGAAGAAACGTATAAAAGTATGAGACCAAAAATAGGTACCTAGTAAAAATATTCGTAATGATGTGATACTTATCGCCGTTAGTTGTGGTTAGCATCATAATGTAGTAAATTAAATAGAACATATTACGCATATAATAAAATTTATAAGAGTGCGGTAAAGAAATTTTACCGCACTGAGTGCGGTAAAGTACTACTTACGACACGAAAATGAGTGCTGTAAAGTGTACTTTACCGCACGCGAGTAGGAAAAGACACCTACCTAATTATAGAAATTTAATAGTTGGCTTTTATATGACAGATGTAAAACTTGACAACGGAATAAACGATAATTATTTTTGTAACAATTTCGTGAAAGTGTGTTTTACGTCCTTTAAATAGAAGTCAGTAGCAGCAGTGATGATGAAATTCTGAAGGAAGTTCTGGACATTGCTAAAGCAGCTACCCTTAATTTATTGCCGGATAAGTCACGGCATAGATATGAGAAGGAATATGGGCTCTTCATGGACTGGTGTTCATCAAAGAAAGTTAAAGCAATTAGTGAAGATGTGATGCTTGCCTATTTTGTGGATAAATTTAAATATAAATCATCCTCTTTATGGAGTTATTACTCAATGCTCAGATCTACTATAACTATCAAAAATAATGTCGACATAAGCAGGTATGCAAAACTGATGGCATATTTAAAAACGAAGTCTGTGGGATACAAAGCTAAGAAATCAAAGGCATTCTCCAATAATGAGGTTGTAAAATTCCTTGTTACGGCACCAGATGAGGAGTTTTTATTAATGAAGGTACATACTAAATTGCGATTTTTTTAAAATCTACTTTTAAATAACAACTTATTTGCTTGTTTCAGGTGGTACTCATTGTGGGCATCGCTGGGGCATGTCGCCGAGTGGAGTTATGTAAAATGAAAATTGAAGATATTAAGGAATTTGAAACCAACCTTGTTGTAACTGTCCCGGATACAAAGACACATGTAGATCGACAGTTCGTGGTTTACGTGGAAGGATTTTCATCAGAAATTAATATTATTTATTTATAATGTTCTTTATTAATACAAATCATATTAATACAACTCATATCAACTGGCCATTGACCGAAGTCCTTCAGCCAGAAATTAATAATATTTCAATTTTCAAGAAGTATAGAGCCCTTAGACCCGATCATACTGCCCATACACGGTTATTTATTGCATGAAAAAAAGGAAGATGCACTATCCAACCACTGCGTATAAATACTTTTGGAAAAATACCTTCTCAAATTGCATCATATTTAAAGTTGCCCAGTCCCAAAGAATATACGGGACATTGTTATCGAAGGACGTCAGCTACGCTGCTGGCGGGGATATCATGAGTTTAAAAAGACATGGTGGATGGAAGTTCTCCAGTGTTGCGGAGGGCTATATTGAAAATTCGGTGCAAAATAAAATAGGAATTGTAAAGCAAATAAATTGTGTAGAAGAATATGCAGAGAGAACCTCATGTTTTAGTAAATCTGTAAATTTCAATTCTTGTATCTCATCGGATAGTAAAACACTTCCTTCATCGATATCGTTTGGAAATGTTACAAATTCTACCATTAATATTAATATTTCTTAATTTATAAGTTTGGATTAGTTTAGAAATTTAAATATGTATGTATTTGTTATACATATAATGTTTAATAGAGTTGCTTTAAAAATAAAAAATACACTTGAATATTATAAAGACTTGTTTTTATAGTATGTAATTACTTACAGCACTAGTGCGGTAAAGTGATACTTACCGCACTCAAGTCAGTTCGGTAAGTAGTTACTTACCGCACGCTTGTAGATAAACAATGTTTATTCAACTCTCATTGAACGTGCGGTCAGCAAGCTAGCAGCGTTAGAAACGGCCACATTAACAAAAATTTCGACATCAACTGTATGGAAAATTGTGAATAATCCCATTTCAGCGAGGAAAAAAGAACCGATACTGCATGGCATTTTCTCGAAGATAGAAGTGATCAAGATATAATACGGCGTAAAATTTACAAGTTATACGAGGAACAAAGCGTGCCTATTAATTTATTTTATTTATTTATTTTAGTCTTTTGTTGCTATACATGGTATAGGTATAAAGACATGTCAGATTCTGTATCACTTACAAAAATAACAAATGTAAAAATAAAAGTATACAAAAAAAGAAAAACAGTTATTACAACAAGAAAATTGTATATAAACATTACAACCTACTGAGCATGGTCAGCAAGCATCATCTGTCCAAGCAAAAGCCAGTAAATTCCGCAACCGTATAATAGTACAATCAATCTGTTATGGAAAAGCGGGTTTACGGGAAAAAAATACCATAAGCGATCTTATTTCATAAATGGTTAGGGGGGCATGTGGTTAGCTTAAAACCAAATTGTCGCCCCCCCCCCTTGGGCGCTTGTGGGGGAACTCAAAAATAATTTTGACTTGATTTTCCGCAAAAACGGTAAGTCGCAGAGAAATATTTTGTAAACAAATATTGTAGAAAACAATATTCTCCACAATTTATCTCATGGAGTCACTGCGCTACGACTAAAAGTGCAGAAAGCAGAGGGCGCCAAAGTCGCCAAAAATCACTTTTTCCTTATTTTCGACCCGAAAAATATTTTTTTGCTCAATCGCATAAATACAAAAGCTGTAGAGCCCAAAAAATCCTATAAATTAAGTCCGCGCTTTCTTTTTTACAATGCACGGTTACGGAGATATAGCGCCTGGAAGTACCAACCGAATGCAGCATCATTTGTTTTATGTCCTGTGATCGTAGCATTCTATTGTTACAGATCCTCACGTCTAATATGACCACTACGCCACAACTAAAAATGCTCTATAGGGGAAAGGAAAGTCGAAGTCTTTCTTCACAAGTTTGTTATCTATAGTTATAGAATAGAATAATCAATACATTAAGGCGAATTGACAAAACGGTTCCACCCTGTGAATCATCGGCTATGGGCGATTTATTTACTTAGCTTCAAATCAACCTCAACAGTGAACAGAAATTATTGATAGGAAATTAATAGAAAAGTGTAAATTAAAAAAAAATGTTAAATGTCCTTGATATTTTAAAACAATTAGGGGATATATCTTGATATGGAGTAATAAGAACTCGTGTAATGGAGTAATATTTTCAAATCGACGTTAGAATACCAGTATAATGGCCTTATACAAATATTGTTAATAACTAATTCTAATTGTGTTACGAGATTACAATAAAATTACCATTAACATTTTGAATGTGTGTCAAAAAGCCTGCCTTTCTGTGACGGCAATAATCTGTAGTTACCGATGTTATTAAATATGCTGTTTTTGCAATTTTATTACTCTATTACCTACAATAGTATATTTGTAGAGTTAAATGTACTAAATTGATTTCATGACCATACATTATCAGTAATATTTTGATTAAAATTTGTTGATATTTTTAAAGCGATTTGGTAATAAAACAATACAATAATCAGTAAAAAATCAAACAATAAATGCGTCAATAATCTCACATGCAAGAGAGCCGATGCCGACGTCCACCTCCCCAACCGATGCTTTTAAAATAGTTATTTATATGTACTACAAGGGATGTAAGTAAATATACTTACATCCCATGAAGTAGGTATATAACATTTTTTCTCCTCCCCGCAGAATTTATTCTTGGATTTTTAATAATTTAATTCGATACTTTTCGCATGAAATTATGGACAGCTTTGACCGGTTTCTATAGCATCATAAGCATTGTTATTTTATCAACAACGTCAAGCTGACAGTTTATTATCAAAAATTATTACCACCCTACCTAAGTTGACTTACAACCCGTCGTTAAGGGCAATCGATACCTTTTTGGTAATTGTTACTTACGTCCTTCAAAACAGTGTCAAAATGCGTTATTTGCAATATAGGGAGGAGAAAAAATATCTTAAATACCCTAAGTTAATTCCAAAGACAAAACGTCGGAAAGCTGGACCCTTCCACAAGTGCCATTTCGTCCAGTGTTTGAAGAACATATTAAATGGAGAAGGATAGAGTACAAATTGAGAAAGAAGAAGTAAAGAGAAGAAAAGGGATGAGTCAGAACGAAAAAAAAGGGGAATGGATGTGAAGATGAATTAGATAGCGATGCAGAAGCAGAAGGTGATAAGAATGTGGGATGTGAATGGTGTCCCAGGTGGTTTTACTAAGAAGCTTGCAGGAAGGCCATATAAAGAGGCGCAAGGTCTAGATTATAACTGCGATTTTTGCAATGACTTTTTTAACTTTACCTATACTTTTTAAAAATATGTTTACACAATTTATGTATTTTTATTAGGTACATTTAAATTTTTTTTTTCAATCGCTTATACAATGTTTATACTTGTACATACATTATAAAATGAACAGATATATTTAAAAAACAAAAATAGAGTAATCAAAAAATACCGACTACTGGCGGAATTACTCTACATACCCTCGTTATCATGTTTTATTACAATAAATTAAATAAGCCAATTGATATTCAGCCCTATATTCAAACACACAAATTAACTTTATACATACAGTATACAGTCATGACGTCGTATCTCTTAAGGTTTCCGAGATCCCTGTACTGGCGCTCCTTATCTTGGACACGTTGTATAGCGAGCGCATTTATATAAGGATATAATGTGCGAGGTATATAACAGTTTTCTTAACTGAGATATACATAGATTCTTTTCTACTATTAACACTAAAATATTACATATTTAATTCATTCAGATCTTTATCTACAAGCGTGCGGTAAGTAACTACTTACCGCACTGATTTGAGTGCGGTAAGTATCACTTTACCGCACTAGTGCTGTAAGTAATTACATACTATAAAACAAGTTTTTATATTATTCAAGTGAATTTTCTATTTTTAAAAGAAACTCTATTAAACATTATATGTATACCAAATACTTACATATTTAAATTTCTAAACTAATCCAAACTTATAAATTAAGAAATATTAATATTAATTGTAGAATTTGTAACATTTCCAAACGATATCGATGAAGGAAGTGTTTTACTATCCGATAAGACACAAGAATTGAAATTTACAGATTTACTAAAACATGAGGTTCTCTCTGCATATTCTTCTACACCATTTATTTGCTTTACAATTCCTATTTTATTTTGCACCGAATTTTCAATATAGCCCTCCGCAACACTGGAGGACTTCCATCCACCATGTCTTTTTAAACTCATGATATCCCCGCCAGCAGCGTAGCTGACGTCCTTCGATAACAATGTCCCGTATATTCTTTGGGACTGGGCAACTTTAAATATGATGCAATTTGAGAAGGTATTTTTCCAAAAGTATTTATACGCAGTGGTTGGATAGTGCATCTTCCTTTTTTTCATGCAATAAATAACCGTGTATGGGCAGTATGATCGGGTCTAAGGGCTCTATACTTCTTGAAAATTGAAATATTATTAATTTCTGGCTGAAGGACTTCGGTCAATGGCCAGTTGATATGAGTTGTATTAATATGATTTGTATTAATAAAGAACATTATAAATAAATAATATTAATTTCTGATGAAAATCCTTCCACGTAAACCACGAACTGTCGATCTACATGTGTCTTTGTATCCGGGACAGTTACAACAAGGTTGGTTTCAAATTCCTTAATATCTTCAATTTTCATTTTACATAACTCCACTCGGCGACATGCCCCAGCGATGCCCACAATGAGTACCACCTGAAACAAGCAAATAAGTTGTTATTTAAAAGTAGATTTTAAAAAAATCGCAATTAAGTATGTACCTTCATTAATAAAAACTCCTCATCTGGTGCCGTAACAAGGAATTTTACAACCTCATTATTGGAGAATGCCTTTGATTTCTTAGCTTTGTATCCCACAGACTTCGTTTTTAAATATGCCATCAGTTTTGCATACCTGCTTATGTCGACATTATTTTTGATACTTATAGTAGATCTGAGCATTGAGTAATAACTCCATAAAGAGGATGATTTATATTTAAATTTATCCACAAAATAGGCAAGCATCACATCTTCACTAATTGCTTTAACTTTCTTTGATGAACACCAGTCCATGAAGAGCCCATATTCCTTCTCATATCTATGCCGTGACTTATCCGGCAATAAATTAAGGGTAGCTGCTTTAGCAATGTCCAGAACTTCCTTCAGAATTTCATCATCACTGCTGCTACTGACTTCTATTTAAAGGACGTAAAACACACTTTCACGAAATTGTTACAAAAATAATTATCGTTTATTCCGTTGTCAAGTTTTACATCTGTCATATAAAAGCCAACTATTAAATTTCTATAATTAGGTAGGTGTCTTTACCGCATTTGCGTGATTTACCAAACTCGCCTTCGGCTCGTTTTGTTAAACATCGCGCACATGCGGTAAAGACGTACCTGCCGTACTTGTATTGTAATATACTATTATAACTTTCTTAGTTTCTACAGAAAAGTGTTTTTTGCCTTTCGACGGGCTCGCACATATTTTCCATGACTCACACACGATTAAACAAACGCTGTATTACACACGAAGTAAGAATAATTACTAAGCTTAAAACTAACTAGAGTGGCTATATTTATATACAGTCTTTAGAACATAATTTGTTTTGAAGGATTAACCCTCCCATTTTAAATCAGGTAAAAATCGCCAAACTATTACTTTCATAATGAAATTACGTCCGGGACATTTTTAAGTACGGACCATAATTTACCTGCATTTATTCATTCATTCATTGTTTGTTTATGGCCACCCTTGGATAATCCCATTTAAAGGCAAAGTGTAACTTTCTTATATCTCTGGACAGGCTTTACCTATGTATAGTATACTTTAACGACTCTTCGGAGGATATGCATTTAATCTGAAAATTATTTCGCCCCAGCTTTTATAAGGCCGCTGTACAACTTGTACTACAAGCAATTGCGTGTTCCAAAGGCAAGTGGTCCTACCCCTGTGTTATATTTAGGTACCTATTCTACCAAATTTTTGCCTCACTTAAGAATTTTAATTTTTTTTTTAAATAAAATATTCTATGTTTCATTCTATGACTACTATAAAAATTTTTATAAGCGATTACGTGGTGATGGAGTTTTGAGTAAAAATTTTGTAAAAGGCTAAGGAAACCAAAGATACTGATTCTGAAACATCAACTGATGAATGGATTGAAAGCGGAGACAGCCTTGCTGACTGTTGGGGAAACATGCATATGCATTTCAAAACTAATTAACATAATTCAAATTCCTAATATTACTTAATAATTAGACCAAAACCATAATCGCATTTCAGAGAAAACTTAATAATGATCGGCAAGTTGTTCTAAAGAAATAAATAAAACTCATCTTTTAAAATATTATACAAACTGCGAATTTGCATCGAATTTAATAATCCTTTCGGTAAAATAATACAATGGAAAACCCTTCATAACAAAACAGCTTGTTTACGTTTTTATAGAACCTTAAATTGCGTTTGGCTGGAAAGCAGTAGATATATATAATTTCGGTTCGATTGACAGGCGGTGAACATCAGTTTTCGGTACGGTTTTTCCAATTATGATAAAAGGCGGCCGGCGGGCGTTGGAGATGTTGCGTACGTGCTAGACAGGTCAGTTGTTCTGGGTTGCGGTATGAAGAGTGATTAAGGGGATGCGGTGTTGTAAATGGTTTTCACGTGGAAAGGGTGATCAACAAAGCGAATGTTTTCATTTTGAGTGTCAGTAGGTTTTATACTTCACTCCGTGGCGGAACGTCTTCTCCTCACGTATTTTCGGGCCATCAGCGCCAAGTGCTTTCAAAGAGTGAGTCGAGTTACAGATTCTTTTGGTCTTCTTCCCACGGAACAACCTTTTGCAAAAATTGTTGAAGTAAAAGTATAATAGTTTGTTGCGGGTTACATGAACCCCCTTAAGTGTGATTAGTCAATGTGGCCATTGATTAGTTAATCGATACCAAGTCATGTGAAGTAGTAGTATGATGTCACAACTTATGTAAACACCTGACATTATCTGTTCAAATGGCATGGTTTGGTAGAATAAAGAAATGCTTTTGTGAAGAAAAGTGTTTTCATGAGAGTGAAAGTAGAAAAAAGAATCAAAGATCTTGGAACACCTGACAATCTCGCCGTTGGAGGTTATATTAGAAGTTATGTCGATGAGATTTGAATGGAGAAAAAACACATTTCAGAGACGAAGAAAATTACGTCTCATGTGTAATAGAAACTGCGGTTTGGGGAAAATTACCTGAGCCAGCAATAATTTCTACCAGTGACAGGCTTAAATATTAATTTCAAAAAGCGATTGATGTGTTTGAATCCTAATTTTAGTTTTTCATTATTTTAGTAGATATCTAGATGGAATTTGATGATACCATTTAAGTATATTGTTTGTTCTTTTGTATTTAAAGATCTTATGTTAATTTGTTTGCTGTTAAACAATTAATATCAATTATTGGACTATACCTCAAATTAGTATATATCAATAACTGGACTTCAGAACATGATAAAAGAAATATATTTTATAGGTATTAAAACTGTTTATTTCATTAATCTAAATGCTAAATTTATTAAAGAAAACATGAAAAAGTCCATTTTTAAAGTTTGTGAAATTGTTTTTATAAATAAAATCAAAGAAACATTAATATTTATCCAAATTGTCGCTAAAGCTAACAATAACTGGTCGTTTTACATTTAAATTAATCTAATGAGAACTTTATAATAAAATAGGTAGATTAACTTATCTTGTCGTTACATGAAAATACATTGACACCGTGTTTTATTCCTAGTCGTTTTTAGTGACATCTCTGTGCCAAATAGAAAAACGTGGTTGTAAGATTGCCTTATTATAATTTCAACCAAAAAAATCAAATAATTATGAATATAAAGAATAATTGTATCATGAATCATGAATAATCACTTTTTCCAATTTTTTATGAAGCCTCGAAAAATATATTATTCTTACGTATATATTTTTGATTTCGTACATTGTCTCATACATATCAATATTTTAGTAAACTCTTACGTAATTATACCTGGGCTGTCAATTAGTAGGAAAATTAATTGACGAGGTCACGAGTCACGAGGTAGAACGTTATGAACATGAACATGAACATTAAACTTTGTCAATAAACAGAACCATTCGATTTCTTATACGTGACCTAACATACAGATTTTAGTATAGATGGCACCACGCGTAAAAATTCTTGTGCTACAACTACATTTCAGGACTAAATATTGGGTAAAACAAAGTTAAGTTGTCCATTAGTGATTGGACCCCACGGATCATATTTCCGAAGCATCTCGGAAAAGACCTGGACGTCGTGTTCTTGATATAGCGTTAAAAAAAAGGAATCTTGTATAAGTTATACAATTTTCGGAAGTCTTTCGCGAGGACTCAATGAGTCCTCGGCGAGGACAAAACTTGCATAAAGGCGTGGTGGGGATCCCACCACGCGTAAAAGCATAAATACAGATCATGATACTATTAAGTAATAGTGTCATGAATACAGTATGAAGCCCTAAACGTTGAGAAGGGGTGGACTTGTCCGAATTTTCTTGACAAAAGTCGTCGTGTGCTCGTGACGCGAGGTGCATGTGTAGATATACGGGGTCGTGGTTTGAGATGTTTTGGTTTTATGACCCGTGGAATAAAACAGAAATTAAAATACTTTTAGTTGAAACCTTATTGTTCTGTATTCTTCTGTATAAGTTGTTCAAAGCCTATTTGATGACAAAAAAAGCAAAAGCCCCTGACCATAGGCGCCGCTTCTAACAAATAATTAAAATGGTGATTGTTGTAATTTATTTATTTTTTTAAGTAGATCGACTCAAAATGGGCTGGTAAATAATTGGCCGGTGAACTTGAAAAAGGCGAATTGGAACAAAAAAGGTGGATTAGATGCCGTGTTAGCGCTGTGTTTAACCAATATAAGTCTATAATAATATTACAATTTTTTTATATCTAGCATATACCGAATTGAAACCAAAAAGGTGGATTAGATGCCGTGTTAGCGCCTGTTTAACCAATAAAGTCTATAATTATTAGTTACGGCATTATTTAGTTGAGTTAAGCAATATAATGTTCCAATCCGTTACGTAACATAATATCTTGTTTAACATTTCCGACCGACATGCCTCTATTTCTGACGCCACCAACAAATCCCCATTCGAAATTCCCGCCAGGGTATCTCCGAAAGAAGCCGAATGCGTCCGAGGTTTCGGTGATATTTAGTGTCGCCTAACATAAATCCGTTTCTTCGGATCCGAATCGAAAAAAATGACATTTTGTACACAAAGCAAAGCAAGTGTCAGGAGTAGAACATTATTTACACTACGGATATAATTCTCACGACTTTGGAAGATGGAGACGGAGACTATTCATTATATTATGAATACTATTAATTAATTATACCTTTACTAATAGCGAATTCCATTGGTAAAAGAAGTGCGGCACCGGTATACCAGCTGAAACTGCACCAGTGCACAAAAAGTGTTGCACTATTCGAGTACCAATGGTTTTCAGATTAGACCTTGAGTGCATTTTTCCAACAAAGTTGATGATAATACTCCTCAATCCTCATTGATTTTACTTACCACTGGACAAGATTTGAGACAAAATAGAATTTTAAAGATTGAAAAGATCAAAACACTGTATTTTTTGACACTTTCATCCGGTTTCGGTGCAGCACGGTCTCCAAGAGCACGTGCGGAACTGATTGTACTCGGTGCAACACTTGTTGCACCGGTTTCCCAATGGTTTACAAATACTTGCACTGAAATGTCCAATGGTTTTCAAATTTTGCACTCGTTCCGCACTTTTTTTACCAATGGAATTCGCTATAATATTTGTAAGATCCACAAGAGAAAATGACAGATAGCAGAAAAGTGAGGTTAAAAAACATACGACATTGAGTAAAAGTTAAAATAAATTCCATTCATCCGACTGTCGCACGGGCAGTTAAAAATTTCGGATGGTCCGAATTCGTACGAATTACTACGAATTTGTATACTTAACGTCATCACGTTACTCAATAATTACGTACACAATGGTGTATGAATCAATTCTGGGAACTGGGGTGCACAGAGTAAAGCAAAGACCTCTGCCCTACAAGTTGAGAAAGGGTGGACATCTGTCCGAATTTCTTGACAATTCTGCGTGTGCTCGTGACGTGGGGTGCACGTTTAGTTCGTTGGGTATACAGTGCCTTTTAGGTGGAGAAGTTTGGGCTTTCTGACTCGTGGAATAAAATTGAAAATAGTTGCTAGCTTCAGCCTGTAGACAGGCCTTAACTCCAGTTTGGTTCGACATTACGCGCCAATAAGATTTAAGGCGCTGTGGCTGTCCCATTCGTACGAATTCGGATCATCCGAAATTTTTAACTGCCCGTGCGAGTCGTGCGACAGTCGGATGAATGGAATTTATTTTAACTTTTACTCGATGTCGTATGTTTTTTAACCTCACTTTTCTGCTATCTGCCATTTTCTCTTGTGGATCTTACAAATATTAGTAAGGTTATAATTAATTAATAGTATTCATAATATAATGAATAGTCTCCATCTTCAAAGTCGTGAGAATTATATCCGTATTGTAAATAATGTTCTACTCCTAACACTTGCTATGTGTACAAAATGTCTTTCTTTCGGTTCGGATCCGGGCATCGAATCGTCGGAATTCGTATGCGTTGGACTCACGCTTTAAATGTCTAGTGACCTTTGACGTTTGAACTTTCTTGTTTGATGTCTAACGGCCGCTACATACGTTTCTAAGATTCTATCCAATTTGCATGAGACTTAATTGAGGCTTGATCCAATTTGAAGTTCCATAATTCCATAATTTTTGAAGTGCCGTCAGGTCTTATTTATTTTCGACTGGATTGCTGTTGTTTCTGTGGTGGTCGCGAGTACGTTTGAAATGTCGATATAGCGGTATTTAGTTTTGAATTAGCTTTGATACTAAATTGGTTAAGGCTTTCGCGGCCAGTTGATGAAGTGGTGTAGTCCTGATTCGGGTCTAAGGGCCGTCGTCGGTTGGAATTGCTTCCTAACGTTTCGCTAGCACGAGTGGCGAGCTTCTTCAGAGGTCCTTCCATCTCCGGTGCTGGAAGTAGTAGACCAGTCTACTTATATCAAAAACGGGCAACTCCGGACACATGTTTATATGAACTTTTCCTCTTAGAATATTATAAGGAATCACCCCCTTAAGTTACGTACCATACTTCTGAAACACCCTGTATAGTAGGTACTCGTATAATATAACCTTGATGTCAAATTAAATAAATTGTTGCACATTTGTTCCGACTGTAGGGTTTTTCCAAAGATTTTCTAATGTCTTTGGTTTTTCCTGAACATTTTTAATATATTAACCAGATAAACAAAAGACCATGGCAAAAAATAAAAAATGGTAACTTATAGGTGTTTTTAAATGAAACACCCTATATATTGTCACATCCTTGAATTCAGCTTAATTTACACATTGCAATAATGTTCTGATCAGCCATTTTTGAGATATTTCACTTTAAATAATTGCGTCCAGTGAGCCGTGCTTGGTGCTTCAAAACAAAAATGTGAGTTTTAGCGGAATGGCCATGGATTACTATACAAATAAAACAAATAATATTTAAGGTTTAGTATGGTCGAATTAATCTGAGTTCTGGGTTGATCTGAATCTAGCCCACACAATAAATGTCATCGGGCTACTATTGTGCGGCTATCAAAAAGATCCAATTATTTCTGGTAACCTGGCCATTTAGTTTGATTCAGTGTTATTCCAGTAACCCTATTTATTTGCATAATAGATAATTTTATCTGCTGTAAAATATAATAATAGAACAATGATAATATTGTATATTAGGTTTGTTCCAACACAACCAAAAACCGTACCTAGTCAACAACAGAACAACTACAACCTGTACCACCCTGTACTGTAGGAGTTATATTGACCTTTGTGTCAAGCGCACCGAACAATAAATGTTAGTAGTCAAGCCACAAAATTGTAAACTATACCAACGAATATTAACAAGACAAGAAGGGTCACACTCTGTCGGAACTTTGATGTCCTGCTTACACAAGCGCGCCGACGATGTCGCTAAATTCCTGAGGCAGTGTCCCTGTTCATGCTTATACGAGGTTGATGCAAACGGCTAGCGATTAAAACGAATAAACGAGGGTGACTTAAAAACATCTAGTAATAATTTTATTGTTATTGTGTCCTATTCTGCTTTGTGTGAATTAAAAGAAAAATGGGGAAATCGTCAGGTTATTTAATTGGTAGATCTTAACATAATTATAAAAAGTACTGCTAGTAAAAATTAAGGAAAAAAGGAAAGTTTCTTCCAAAAGTAACAATGTAGTAAGCTACAAACGAGATTAGTAGGTATAAAAATTAACAATCAAATATTTGCAAATGCTAACTGAAATAGGTACTTATTCTAATTACCTTATTACATAAAATATATACAGGTTGTTTCAAATTCGAGGCCATCAAAGAGTACCTACTTACTTAACAGTAAAATACGGGTAGGAGTAGTTATACTCTGGGAAAATGAATTATCGCGATTTGTATGGAAAATTGTGAAAATCGATAAACGAACCATTCTAAGCCAAAGGCGTTTAACCAAATGAGTTAAAACCTCTGAATTGCTGTTCGATGCCTTTTACAAATCTAGTAGCCCGTTAATAACTAAATTAAATAATGTATTTAAATGTTCTGAAATAAAATTTACCGGCCGCTTTTTAAAGATGTTTTAAGATATTTAATTTTATGTTAGGTTTTATTGATTGTTTCAAAGAATATCTTTTTTTTATATCCCGGTTAGCAAATTTAATTGTAAAATAAATACGCACCCTAATATATAGGTTTAAAAAATATTTATGAGGAAACTCTTTACAAGGATGTGTAAATAGTACATTTTCATATAATATCTTAAGGGTTGCTCCAACATTCTCGTGGCAACTAATTTTATTAAAATTTTCAACAAAAATTATTTCTAGCTGTTTGACATATTCTACAATATTACTAGGAGGTACATTTAGACCTCCATAGTTTCGTCGAATATGCTTTATGCTCTAGAAATACAGCAGCTTCTTTTGGTAATGTCTTTTCATCATTATACTTTGTGCAAGCACTACAAGAGTGTTGCAGCAAGCATTTCCTTAATAGATACCCTGTAATGTAAACTATAGCATTTCCGTCCGTACTAGAAAGATTTCTATAGTCGCATGTAAAAACTTTTAAAGAACTATTATTTGTCAATATAGGTACATCGATATTTTTATATTCCTCTAGAATATCAGGAGTTACATTAAGCAAAACTGTATTAATATCTTTGATACAATTGGAACCTTCAACCTCAATAAAATATTTTAGAGAAAATAATTTCTTGAATGCCCTACAAAATTGAATTGGGGTTGGATTTCAAGGATCCCAAGGCCTGCTTCCAACGTTGACATCTAAAAATATTAGTAACAACTTTATCGCGAATACCTCTAGATCGTCATATGAACAGAAAAGTCACATAAAATTCAAAAGATAACACAACTTTTTATTATTATTTATTATAATATAATAATAATATTTACATTTTAAATTAAAATGGGCATTCCAAATACTTTACTTACCTACCCAGGCAACCATATGACGTATGAGTGACGTCAGATTTCGTCGAGATTTGACTAACATGACGTCTACTATGACGTCCCTGGTACGTCAGGAAGACGTGAATAAGTCACAGCCCAGTGACGTCCTATTAACGACGTTACATGACGTCCTATTAACGTCGTTACATGACGTTGCTTGAAGGACCAGTTTCACACGGTTTGATGACCAAATAAGGGTCCTTGTTAGTAAATTATGGGTGCAATATAATAACCTGCTAAATAATTGAAACTATGACAATTACCCCTAACCAAATGGTCACCACACATTATGAAACTGGGCCTTATGCAGATATGTTACATTATGAGGAATTAAATTGTAATGATTAAATTTCTGACATTACAATTTAAATAAAAATTTCATATGCTGCATATCTACTTATTGAAACACATTGTGTATCAAGTAACTGAACAAAAATACTTTTAAAACTATTTTTATTAGTCTTGAAAAATGATTGAAACTGGCAAAGTACATATTATGGCTACGGAAACTAGTCGGAAAATTTAAAATTAAAATATATGGTGTGTGACACAAGTCTATGAAATTGACCTGAACTATATTATACACACCGTTGGCAAAAATAGTAAAATAACCTTAAAGAACACATCTGGATACATAAAGAAACTGGTACATGTCAAGGCAGGTTTCAATATTTACAGATTTTCGTTCCGTTAACCTATCCTATGTATAAACGACATAAAAGTCTCATAAATCATAAGAAACATAAGTTTTTCCATAAGTCTTAACATAAAATAATGAAACACTTCGCATAAAAAATGTAAACACTTCGCATAAAAAGATTAAACACTTCGCATAAAAAGATTAAACACTTCGCATAAAAAGATTAAACACTTCGCATAAAAAGATCTAAACACTTCTAAAGTATTCTTGAATTTACGTGCTCGGCAGGTCTACTTTGAAGGGTAGCCAAAATTTGTTTATTTTGCTCTTTCAGGCATATAATGTGTTGAAGCAATAATTCAAAACCTAAACATAAAATAAATTACAGTTTATGTTGGAAAAAACAAAAAATTTAAATTACCTTTATTTAAAGAAGGAATGGTTGAAGTTGTGAGTATTGGTGTCTGAACTTGTGCAGGAACATTAAAAGGTATACAGTTATTGTCAGTTGTAGATATTGTAACCTTGGTACACTGGGAAGGGCCCCCTAAAAGTTTTTATTTAATAAATACCACTCGACAAATAGTTATCTGACATCATAGACACAAAACTAAAGCAGTATATCCTTTAAATAAATTAAAAAGAAATACGTACTTCAAAACCTAAACATCAACTAAACTAGATTTGAAGGAACTGCACCCAATTTAGGGGAAAAAAATTTACCTGAAGTTTCACTAGAAAGGCTTGGAGCACATCCGGTTGGTGTATGAAACAGAGATGTCAGTTTGTTTAAACTTGCAGTTTCTGTAGGACTGGGATGTAATGACAGAACATCTAAAAGTTTATATTTATTAAACTATATTCCTAAACTTTCAATGCCTATCACGAAAATTTTCTAAGTGTTACACTTACTATCAGTTAAATTAAATAACTAATTATTACCTATCTGTATACAGAAACCGATACCTACCTTGCAAGTTGCCTGAACCTTTCTTTTTCTTTAAAACGCTTGATTTAATTGGTGGAGGACGTTTTATGACAAAATGTCTATTAGGGCGTCCATCATCTTCCTCATCGTCACTGGAATATAACCTTTTCGTAACAATTCTTCTCCTTTTACCAAATTGTTCTTCGTCTTCCTCTTCTGTGTCCAAGTTGGAAGTAAACTCAGCTTTTTTTTGTTTGTCTAAAGCTCTGTCTAGATCATCTGAAAATATGTAGATACCCTATAAAACATATTCAAACAATAGGTGTCAATACAGAGAGTGATGGAGCAATAGCCCCCTCCTACTCCGAGAGCCCCAGGCAAGAGGCAAAAAGTAATTGAAAAGTTAAGTAAACAACGAAATACTTTCCAGCCAAACCTGTTTCAAAAAAGACACGAGCAACAGAATACACTTTCCACGATTCCTCACGTTGTTCATGTGCTTTCAAGGCTTTGAAAAAGGTTCCTCGGTCCTTATAAGGAGGCCAGAACACTTCACATTTTCTAGGAGTTAACCAATCCGAATCAACCACAGCAAGCCCCCCACTGTCAGAGAATTCTATAACTACATATGACATAATGGAACTTATCGTTTAAGTACCTAAAAAGAACATAATTGTATCCAATTTGCTTGACGTACTTTCCATAATTAACATTTAAATTTTTACTAATCCAGTGCTTATAATAAATCCTAAAGTCTGCTAATTTGGATAGGTACAGATAACTAGACTTACGACCAGATTGTCTCGGTCAAGTTTGCAGAAATCGAAATTTAAACAACTACACCGTTTTCACTGAACTAACCTAGCTTTTTTAATCTGCTCATTTCGGGATCCTTATCGAAAAAGATTAGTTATTACCACAATTAATATGATATGGTAGGAGTATTATATATTATATCTATATAGGTACTTACCAACCAGAGAATAAATTGCACACACCAAACACATGAATTTGGAATTTATGAAAAAACCGGGAAATTGACCAGTAGCTCAACCGCTTATGTTTTTTTGGGGATGGAGAAAGCGGGAAAGGAACGCATCACACTAGACGCAAATTGCAGGATTTAATTGGTCGGTTCACGTCAGATGATTGTTTCAACCAATGGAAATTGCTGAAATTTGACAGTCCTCACGCTCGCGGCGGTCTAGCGTCGTGACCGAGAGAGAAGCTAGACATGCAGGCAGCTGGCAGACATAACTCCAACGTTGCCAATAACTGTTTGGCACTCGGGACATCAGCTGTGATTGATTTAAAATAAATATACAATATATGCTATATCGCCCATTGGTAACCCAAATGGAATATGTTGTTGCCACTTCCACTAGACTTATATGGGTTAAAAGGGCGCCAAACGGTTCCCGTTTTGCCTCGTTTTGTGATGGCAACGTTGGGATACCTATGTATGTTTAGTACTACTAAAAAGCACCTCGGACTGTCGGACGTCTGCTGTCATTGCCGAAATAAGATTAGCTGATCGTAGCGTAGTGGTTAGAGCGTCTGCCTGCAACGCTGAAGGTTGTAGGTTCGTATCCCCGTCCGAGATCACTTTTTCTTACTTTTTTTTTTACTTTTTTAATAAAAATATATGGGTAGGTACACGATAAGCGCCAACAAAAATGTGCTTAGCCGTCAAATGTCATTTATGTCAACTAAATGTTAACTAATCACAGCCATACGTCTGGGGTGCCTTTTACTCTCTATATAGTCTCATGTCTCATGTTTACCTGCTCCTATCGAAATTCATACGCTAAACCAAAAATCGACGTCTTAAGACGTAATGCGCGAGACGATCTATAACGGCGTCGATATGTCGTCACAATGACGTCTTTTTTGGGCCGAAAGTCGTCTTTTGACGAAAATGACTAAATATAACCAATAAACGACGTCACAAGACGTCATTGTTCGTCTTCTGGTTGCCTGGGTACTTTCGTCTTTGGGGCAATGAAATAGTGATATTTGTGACCCTTCTTGAGTACAACATCCATCCACGCAACAGATTCGTGGCATTTTATTGCGGAACCAAACACAAAACTCTACGTAAATGTTTATTTTATTTTTAAAGGAATTAACTCACGCCGACACATAAAGACAACTGGTACATATCTCTACGACGGACAACCTGTTTATGCATATCGCGCGTCGGGGGCTTACGGTGCTCTAGATACAGTAGCATCCGATATTCGAGCGAGATAGGCATAACGAGGGGAGGAGCTTGGAGTGATCCTTCTTGTCTCTTGTTAATGTTCGTTGACTATACAGAAGCGACAGCTTTGTCGGTTCCTTTGATCTTCGTTGTAACCAATTCTCGTAGCCTTGAAGCTGCGTAGCTCCTCCCCTAACCAGTTCGTACACTGTAAGAAAGGACAAGCCGGCGGATGAAACAGAATTCTGATACATTCCGGATTACACTGAGAAAATAAATGATGAGTTAAGAACAAACACACATTATCTATTGTATTTAAATACAATTTAATGGTATTGTGGGATTATCTGTACATGTGTGTAGATATTATTATTAAAATTTGGAGTATTTAGACAATCAATTTTAAATATTAATTTAGTATGTGTAGGTACATATCATTTTGGTTAGGTATTTAGTATTAGGGTGCCATAACTGGGAAAAAAATTGTTACTTTTAATAACATGATTATTATTGAAATTACGTAAGTTACGCAATGTGTTGCTTAATAAAATTATTTTTATTAAAATGCCATATTTTATGGATAATTTTTACCTAAAAATAAAAATGAATATATTTGGGACTTGTTACTAGTTATTTAAACATTTATTCTTCCAAAGAATCTTACTTCGGTAAACATAGCTTGTATAGAATTAGTTTAACTTATACCTTAAAAATGTGTCCTATTTATCTTCACTGACTTTTGTAAACTGTTTTTGGAGACACAATGACCAATACCTAAAGCTGGATTTATAAACTCGAAAAGTTGGCGAGGTTGAGGTTCAGTTAGTGTTGGAAATAGGAGTTCAATTTAAACTAAAGGGAACACTCAGTTCTATTTATACACTCGTTCATGTTGTTCACGTAAAGCTCATGTAAGGTTCGAAAACTTCCCGGGTAGTTCGAAATAATCAATTTTTATGCTCGGAATTCGGAATATCTAACCTCACAACTTGACCATAACTTCAACCTCACCAACTTTTCGAGTTTATAAATCCACCTTAAAATTTCGCGCCAACTTACGGAAGTAGGTTCGACTTATAATAAAGAAATATTGATATATGTGTTCTTGGAAAGTAAAAGAATATAGCTAATGTAAGAAATTCAAATTATAAGTGATTAAAGTCATTTTTGGCCGACTACTAGAGGTGGCCGACTTACTAGCGCAACCACCCTATGTCCCGAAATGTCTCGTTTTGAAGATACTGTATAAGTATAGTACAACTAAACTGCGTGCATCCAAAGTCTCTAAAATGTAGTTTTGCACTTTTGGCATCATGTTCACAAAATAAATTAATAATTTTCTTTAGGTACTCCTTAGTTAAACCATTATATCTTAACTTCAAGAAAATCAACAGATGGCGCCACAGGCTTAAGTTTTAAGCTCTATAACGATATTTTCGTTTCAAGATATCGGACGAATGTTGTAATTGTTACCCTGGATTCTCTTCAGACCGAATAAATCTTTCGCCTTTTACTAAAGATTTCCGTGGAGAGGATCAACATAAATGGGTTTACGTTGAATTTTTTTAAGCCTGGCTAAGTGCTGGGCTAGTATAAAATGGAATATTAATATATTGATAAATTTTGGGTTCTTTGATGATGGTGATGGTGTTATTTATTAATTCGAAAGGTTGTTAGCCCTTGTCTTGGATCAGGGGTATCAATCTTTTTATTGGGCGTACGTATCATGGAGGACTTGAAGTTCTCCATAGGCGTACGCCAATTTAGGGCGAGAAGGGACCGTGATATGTGGTAAGGACGAGCTAAAGCGGCAATCATGCTGTCATCTCGTATAAAAACAAACTTGAGTGTTGCTATCTGTATTGATTGATAAGCGTGGCCAAATGGTGCTTGTCTTCAAGACATGAGTTGAGAGTCGCACAGGGCCGATTCAGTTAGTTGATAATCTCCTCAAATAAGCATGTCATTATGTTGAGCTGTCTTTTTCTAATACGTATCACCGTCACCGGTAAGTAGTGTTGGTCTTGATTACTCCGAGACCTAATTTTAAACTGACCCTGGGTTAAGTTAAGTAAGTAATAGTTTATTATCGATTATAATAGGAATGCTGGATGACGATTTAACGATGGAATTTTTGTCGCCATTTTATATCGATTTCTTTTGTAATCAATTTGTAATTTTTACCTTTTATTATTGTTTATTAACTCATAAAGCGTTACTTATGTATTTTGGGGATGCACGTGCCCCAACTTACCTTATACTTTACTAGAAATTTACATTTGTGTAAGAATATGTTTGTTTGTTTCTATATGAGGGCTGCACAAGGAATAAAATAATATAGACTATACTCTCTTGCCTAATGCGAGAGAGTAATAAAATGTGAATTTGCAATGACAGGACCCAGTAAGCAGGGTGAATAACTTAAATTGTAATTATAGTTTTTAAAAATTTTGTATTGCAGATATTTAAGACCTACACACCCCGAATCGGTCCTAAATTAGGGTCACCCTTATTTGCATACAATAGAAAGACGAGTTTGGAGAATGAAAGTAATGTGACAGCGGCGTTACTACAGGCAGTTTATCAGAATATTAAGTAAAATAATAATTATTCTTGATTATAATTGTAGAGATAGGCAGATAATTGTGATATTAATTATTCTAATATTAAGTAGATAAAAACCTATATAGAACTAAGAATAATATGAAAATAGATAAATTGGAATAAATATTAATATTTATAAAAAAAAACCTGTGGAATATAACACTCATAATTGCCAAAATTTGTCAAAAATTCCAAATCAAAAACAACCCACACAGTATTTCATGCTCACAAACAATTAAAATTTTACGCATCTACGACCTGCACTACCATTTAACATATCTATACACACCACAAAGATTTTTTAATAACCAACAAACTTTTCCATCTCAGCCTATTCCGATAAGACCTAATTACAATACAATGCCACAAAGATTCCCAACTAACTCACAAGTATTTCAAAACAGACCTAACCAAACAAATGTTTTTAAACCCAATCCAAACAAACAATTTCCACCACCTACACCGATGAGTATAAATACAAAAAAAAAAACGAATAATACTTTCAGACCAAATAATAATTATAGACCCAATCAAAAAATTATTTCCAATCACAGACCAATCAACAACCAAATTTTATAGCAGATGAACTGTCAATAATGACCAATACTACGCTGATAGTATTGAACAGAACTACTATGTTGACGAAAATAATCTTTACGATGCACAAGAACCTCAATATTTCGACGAATCTCACGTAAATCAATACGCCGAACAGGCCCGTATCCAGAAATTGTTTCGGGGGGGGGGGGGGGGGGCTCAAAGACGAAAATCATTCAAAAATGTGGACTTACTTTAATTAATTCAGAGCAAAGCGAATCACACATTAAAACTTAAACCATTATTTTCAAATTTCGAAATTTCAAGACGCCATACATTTTAACAACAACAACACGAGTGAAGTATCTTATATTGTATTCCCAGAATATAACTTAAAGTTTCTAATTGACTGCGGTTCAACAAAATCATTTATTGATCCTGACCTAGCCAATAAATATTACCAAAAAGCCATAGTTTACGATCTTTATATAGTATCAACTGTTTTTTAACAGTCTGCACACCAATATAGTGCCCAAATACCAGCTTCTCCTATTTTTAAATTACTCAATAATAAAAACCTGAAATTCTACTTATTCAAATTTCATAACATCTTAAATCTCAAAATGTTACTAATTTAAATAAAAGAAGTTATTCCTCATCCCGACAGGATTAAACGAGGACTAGTAATTAGCCTAGGATCCATATTTAAAGCTGTCACAGGAAATCTTGACGCATCCGACGGTGAACGGTACAAGAAACTTAGCAAGCGGTAGCAGAAACCCAGAATATTATTGGAACCTATCTATGCCATATCTCGATTGGCTGCCAAATTGATACTAACTCAGCATCAATAATTAATGATCAGCCTACACCTGCACGACTTAAAATTATATGTCTACATAAATTGAAAAATCAAGTTATACAAAACCAACCCCATTTGGTTTTCGGTGAAATGACGAAAGCACCAAGCCTATGGACAATATTATTATATATTTTCATCGCCATTTTGTGCCTAATTATGGCTTATAAGAAGATGATGCCAAGAGTGCTAAAAGGACAACGAGAAAAATGTCCCAAAGAAGAAAAGATAGCAATTCAACTACCCTGTCAAACCTGATTTGAATCTTATGGGGGGAGGAGTTATCTAGCCACCTAGAGCTGAATAGACATTTATTTTGCTAACATTGCATTTATCATTATAGGTATTGTTTTCTTTATACCTTTTTTCTAGCAGTCAGTCAGCTGAACGCATTTGTATTGTGAAGTAACGCTTAAAAATAAAATACACTTTTTAAAAAGACATCATCGATAACCGATTAGGTAACTCATGAGTGGAATGAAATCATCCTTTTTCCTTTCAGACATTATTTTGTCCAAGGTAGGTATTTCTTTTTTTAAGTAAAACGAGTGTATGATTCTTCTGATGGCAGTCTTTTCATCATCATTTATTACAGTTTATTTTCTTTCCTGTACTTTTCTTTGGTGACCTGATGGGGCCTCGTTTATCTTCGTGCACAAGTCGGTATATTGTTAACTATCCGACTCCAGTCATACTCGAACACATTTCAACTATTTTTGCAACTTCGAATGTTGAATTTTGGTGGCGAAGACCGTTGAACACATTGAGAATAATAATTTTCTCATTTTTAGAAAGCGCAATTTTACTAATCCGTTTATCAGCAATAAATTTACAAACACTAGCCATTTTCAAGAACGAAGTTTTCCAACAACTGCCGGAAAGCAACTAAACATTGCCATATTATATCGTAATACTTAATGATACCTACTGAACGTCAAGATGCACATTTTACTGATATTTGCGCAGCCCTCGGCTTACTCTGCTTAAACTAAGGCCCTCACTACTTTCATGAATGATTGTATAAACTATTTTAAAACATTTATGTACAGGGACATTTTTTTAAGTGTCTCACCCGATTGGCGATTTTCCTGCTGACTATCGTAAAAAACAAATTACATATTTCTCAATGATTTTCAATAAGGAAGCCGAATTTAATGTCAAAAAATACATAGATTTACAAATTTGACAGATGAGACGCCATTTTGAATTTTCGTAAACGGCAACCCCCATAAATAACCACACGATTGGATTGCATTTGGCGATCCGATTCTAAAACTATATAGTTGTTGACACTTATTTTCAGCCGTTTCGGAAATACGGGCGTTCCTATTTGCCTCCATCGATTTTGTCTTTTAAGTGTCTCACCCCTTTAATAAATAGACCTTCTAAGGTGAACACCCTAATTTTTTTCGCAGTGACATAATTTCGCGTGTGCAAGCGATCTACGCTATAGTCAAATCCGACAGATGTCAAAAAGTGACAGATACGACGCCATCTTGAATTTCTTTAAATGGCAACCCTCATAAATAACTAAACGATTGGATTGCATTTGGCGATCCGATTCTAAAACTATATAGTTGTTGACACTTATTTTCAGCCGTTTCGGAAATACGGGGGTTCCTAATTTGCCTCCATCGATTTTGTCTTTTAAGTGTCTCACCCCTTTAATAAATAGACCTTCTAAGGTGAACACCCTAATTTTTTTCACAGCGACATAATTTCGTGTGAGCAAGCGATCTACGCTATAGTCAAATCCGACAGATGTCAAAAAGTGACAGATACGACGCCATCTTGAATTTTTTTAAATGACAACCCTCATAAATAACTAGACGATTGGATTGCATTTGGCGATCCGATTATAAAACTATATAGTTGTTGACACTTATTTTCAGCCGTTTCGGAAATACGGGCGTTCCTCACGCGAAATTATGTCACTGTGAAAAAAATTATGGTGTTCAGCTTAGAAGGTCTATTTATTAAAGGGGTGAGACACTTAAAAGACAAAATCGATGGAGGCAAATTAGGAACGCCCGTATTTCCGAAACGGCTGAAAATAAGTGTCAATAACTATATAGTTTTAGAATCGGATCGCCAAATGCAATTCAATCGTGTGGTTATTTATGATGGCTGCCATTTAAAATAATTCAAAATGGCGTCGTATCTGTCACTTTTTGACATCTGCCGGATTTGACTATAGCGTAAATCGCTTGCTTACGCGAAATTATGTCACTGTAAAAAAAATTAGGGTGTTCAGCTTAGAAGGTCTATTTATTAAAGGGGTGAGACACTTAAAAGACAAAATCGATGGAGGGAAATTAGGAACCCCCGTATTTCCGAAACGGCTGAAAATAAATATCAACAACTATATAGTTTTAGAATCGGATCGCCAAATGCAATTAAACCGTCTAGTTATTTATGAGGGTTGCCATTTAAAAAAATTCAAAATGGCGTCGTATCTGTCACTTTTTGACGTCTGTCGGCTTTGACTATAGCGTAGATCGCTTGCTCATGGGAAATTATGTCACTGTAAAAAAATTAGGGTGTTCAGCTTAGAAGGTCTATTTATTAAAGGGGTGAGACACTTAAAAGACAAAATCGATGGAGGCAAATTAGGAACCCCCGTATTTCCGAAACGGCTAAAAATAAGTGTCAACAACTATATAGTTTTAGAATCGGATCGCCAAATGCAATTCAATCGTGTGGTTATTTATGATGGCTGCCATTTAAAAAAATTCAAAATGGCGTCGTATCTGTCACTTTTTGACGTCTGTCGGCTTTGACTATAGCGTAGATCGCTTGGTTATGGGAAATTATGTCACTGTAAAAAAAATTAGGGTGTTCAGCTTAGAAGGTCTATTTATTAAAGGGGTGAGACACTTAAAAGACAAAATCGATGGAGGCAAATTAGGAACCCCCGTATTTCCAAAACGGCTGAAAATAAGTGTCAACAACTATATAGTTTTAGAATCGGACGCCAAATGCAATCCAATCGTCTAGTTATTTATGAGGGTTGCCATTTAAAAAAATTCAAGATGACGTCGTATCTGTCACTTTTTGACATCTGTCGGATTTGACTATAGCGTAGATCGCTTGCTCACGCGAAAATGTGTCACTGTGAAAAAAATTAGGGTGTTCACCTTAGAAGGTCTATTTATTAAAGGGGTGAGACACTTAAAAGACAAAATCGATGGAGGCAAATTAGGAACGCCCGTATTTCCGAAACGGCTGAAAATAAATATCAACAACTATATAGTTTTAGAATCGGATCGCCAAATGCAATTAAATCGTCTAGTTATTTATGAGGGTTGCCATTTAAAAAAATTCAAAATGGCGTCATATCTGTCACTTTTTGACGTCTGTCGGCTTTGACTATAGCGTAGATCGCTTGCTCATGGGAAATTATGTCACTGTGAAAAAAATTAGGGTGTTCACCTTAGAAGGTCTATTTATTAAAGGAGTGAGACACTTAAAAGACAAAATCGATGGAGGCAAATTAGAAACCCCCGTATTTCCAAAACGGCTGAAAATAAGTGTCAACAACTATATAGTTTTAGAAGCGGATCGCCAAATGCAATCCAATCGTCTAGTTATTTATGAGGGTTGCCATTTAAAAAAATTCAAGATGGCGTCGTATCTGTCACTTTTTGACATCTGTCGGATTTGACTATAGCGTAGATCGCTTGCTCACGCGAAATTGTGTCACTGTGAAAAAAATTAGGGTGTTCACCTTAGAAGGTCTATTTATTAAAGGGGTGAGACACTTAAAAGACAAAATCGATGGAGGCAAATTAGGAACGCCCGTATTTCCGAAACGGCTGAAAATAAGTGTCAACAACTATACAGTTTTAGAATCGGAACGCCAAATGCAATCCAATCGTTTGGTTATTTATGGGGGTTGCCATTTAAGAAAATTCAAAATGGCGTCTCATCTGTCAAATTTGTAAATCTATGTATTTTATGACATTAAATTCGGCTTCCTTATCGAAAATCATTGAGAAATATGTAATTTGTTTTTTATGATAGTCAGCAGGAAAATCGCCAATCGGGTGAGACACTTAAAAAAATGTCCCTGTACTAATTGTGCATTTTTATTTATAACAATTTATTGATTTCGCTAATATAGTTTTACAGATTTTTATCTCAATTTTTATATTATGTTTCATTATTTAAATTCTTTAATTTTTAGTATGTAGGATATTTTTACCCTCAGGATGCATTTTAATTCATTTTTGGTGATACCATTCGCAAAAATTTAGTTAAACGTGTTTTCTTGGTAAAAATAACTGTATTAGTAAAAATTAAGAAATTTCATATTTTCCGCTTTCACTCTCCTCCCACACTTCCACCCACAATCCGTCCGATCGAGACAATTAATAGTTCACGGAACCGGACCACCAGAACCGCTCTTCTTGAAGTTTTTGGGTTCTGTGTGTGTCTTGGACATTTATCGTGTTATACTTTTTTACGATGTGTTATAGTTTTATCGCCCTCACATATAAGTTGAGACATAAAAAGCATTCAAAAGTTGACCAATATGGGCCCTATACCTATTTGTTTTTCTTTAAAGTATAATAAAGAAAGAGATCAACAGTTGATTCGAACAAGCCGAGAACCATTATTTTACAACACATCCTACTTTCCCATTTTTGTATAAGGCGGTGGCTGATGACTGATGTTTCCCTTTTGTGATTATACATATTTTTTTTTCCGATTTTCTGCAGAACATTTTTTGTGACTGGTAGTTTATTTCAATCTTTGATTAATTAAAGTTTTGCTAAGTTATCACAATTATGTCATAAGAATTGGATCGAAACTGACCACCAAATTTATATATATGCAACATTTATAAACATGCCTTTGTAACATGCCTTTATGATTACACCGAATCAACCAGGCCATTAGTTTTAAGGCGACCGAGTCCAAACGTCTACCTATCTTACAACTTAGATCATTGGCTACAACCATTTCCAATGTAGCTTGCTTTGAATCTATCACAGTTAAAATATTCAGAACAAAAAGGGTATTATAGGTTTTCTAGCAGGAATAGGTTCTTGTGGGGGGAGGGGGGGGTTGTTGACAACAAAGAGAGCAGAAAGGAGTAAAAAGCGATATTGAAAACGTTGTTTGGGAACATTAATTTGGCGTCTGAGGTAGATGTGTTTAAATCATTGTTTCCAGTTTCTTTGTAATTTTTAGAGATTTATTTTGTACTTGTTCAATGCAGTATTCGTGATTATCATATTGAGGACTCCATACCACAGATGAATATTCTAAAGTACTTCTGACATATGAAATGTAGAGCTGTCGTATGCATTTAATATCCCTAAATAATCTACTGTTTCTAACAATAAAACCATACTTTTGTAGGGATTTTTTGGTGATATGGAAAATATGTAATCTAAAAAGTAATTTTGAGTCAAAAGTAACTCCAAGATCTCGCATATCTTCAACCCGAGCCAATGGTGCTCCATTCATTGAGTGAATTTGTGTCTTTTTTTCTGTGAAAACTAAGGATATAACATTTTGTTGTAGGGGAGAGTTGCCAATATTGTACCACTTTTTTATACGTAGAATTTATCTGCTTTAGATAGAACTTTTTTTTAAATAAAAAAACAGATTTCAAAACATGCAAACTTTATGTATCCAAATCTTAACTTGAAATCCAATAGGAACATACACATTTTGCAAAAAAAATAGAAATTTTAAAAATGTTAACAGTACAATTTAGGAAACCAGTTTCCTATATTGTGCTGCCGGGTTCCTAAATTGTACCTCTAATCAAAATTGGGCAAACATAATTTGCAAATGAACTCTTCATTATCGCCTACTCCTGCGCACTCTTCATGAGCCCATCGGCGGCATAGTTGACACAATATCCATCCCTCTCCAGATCGGGAATTTAAATAGGTACTTCCACAAAATAGGTTTTCGGCATCATTTTCGTTAATTTCCGATGCTAAGTCTTCAGATGAGCTGCTAGAACTTCTCATCTTTTTCTTACAGTTTTTCATAAATCATAAAAGTTCATAACTTTCTCCCGATTAAATCCTTTAACCCTAGCCATAGATGTTGACTCGGGCTGTCGCACCGATAATTCAGGATTGCGTCTCATGAAGCTGTAAAACCATTTCTTTCCTGCCATTTTATTTTCTTTGTTGAAAGTGTGTGATATTTTGAGTTTTTCGGCCACTTCATAGGCTAGCTTTCTCACATCTTTTATTGTTAATCCGAACAACATATCTTCAAATTCCAGAATGCGATCTTTTAAAGTTTCTTCCAATTGCTTACTAAAAGTGGGCATGCGACCAAACGATTTGACATTTTCATTGGCAATTTTATTTTTGGAGAGACAATGGCGCTTAAAGGTTGGTTTTGGAATATTATAACGCCGACAACATTCATTTAGACCTACTTCATTAGTTCTGTAGGCATTTAGAGCTTTTTCCATGTCTTCGGAGCTCCACTTTCCATATTTAGCAGCTCTCGGCATCTGAAATTTAAAACAGATATAATATAGTTGCTTAAATTGTACCAGTACTATATCGGAAACTTCAAGGGGTACAAATTAGGCAACTTCCTTTTTTTTTTTATTAATGCCAACAATTTTTCTCCTAATGATTGTACATTAAAAACATTTAGGTATAGTGTCTTCTCAACATCCTTACTTAGGTAAATATAAATATATGAATTTCTTACCTTTTAAGAAAAAACACGTACGATCTTATAAGACGACTGAAAAATTACGATCACAGCGCAGAACAATATACTTCGTGGTACAGCACAAGCGCCTCTCACCATAGCCGAAAATGGACTACCGCGAGAATTTCTTTAACGACCGATGGTTCTTTGTCGACATACACCGTTGCCAATTGTTACGCAGTTTTTAAAATAACGTTGTGGTACAATTTAGGCGCTGGTACAATATTGGCAACTCTCCCCTATTAAATTTTAATCTATTTTCATTAGGTAGACCATTTTATTAATATATTTAAATGTTCTTGAATTAATAGTAAATCATTAATGTTTTACATTCTTGAATACAACTTAAGATAACAAAACGTTACTATTGAAAATAGCCCTAGTTATACTGCTGATAAATAGTAGAAACAGCAATGGCCCAAGGTTGGAGCCCTGTGGTACCCCCAATCCTGCCAGAAAACAGTCCGATTGATAACCCTTTATTATAACTTTTTGTTTTCTGTTTGTCGGATATGATACAAGAAACCCTATTAAGTTAGTATGAAACCCAAATTCATTATACAGTTTTGCTACAAGACTATACTATGCGACACTTTATCAAATGCTTTGGCAAAATCCGTGTATATTACGTACTTGGTACTTATTGTCAAGGCTTTCTGATATGTATAGAGACTATAGAGTAATGTTATAGAGGTTGCTTACAGTGTTTTCTTCATAAATCTGTGCTGACTTAAAGAAATTTTTCTATATAAACCACATTATACATATATTTATGAATTATTGGCTCAAAAATTTTAGTTGGAGCAGGTAATATCGCTATCGGCCTATAATATTTTATTGTTATATCACCACTTTTGTATACCGGACCTATTTTTAGTTCCTTTCACTTATCAGCAAAACTGCGAGATTTAAGAGACATATTATACAAAACTTTTAGTGGAGTCGACAAAAGACCCACCAACCCCTTAACAATGTATGCTGGGAAGTTGTCTGGATCGACAGCCTTATTAATTTTTAGACCTTTGACTGCCTCGATCATACACATCCTCAGAACTAACATATGGAACATTAACTACATCGAATAGGTTACACTCGTTAATAAACTGAACATTCTCCATGTCATTTGCATGTTTATAAACAGAACCAAAATATTCAGCAAATATACGAGACATAGCATCTCCAGTTTCATATTCATTACCATTCAAGTGTATCTTAATCTTACCCTGTTTTGTCTTTTAAATCCTGCCCAAAATACCTTGGAACTTGAAATCTTGACCAATGTTACGCTCCATATTATTTCTATACATATTATAGGCTACTTTGATATGCTTTATTTTGGAACATAATTGTATAAAGTCATTTTCTCTCTTTACCGTTGATTGAGATTATTGTCTTTCAATCAATGCCTTTACTTTAACGGTAACCGTTGGTTGGAAGACAGTATTTTAATCAATGCTTTAACTTAACTTAACCACTATTCCACCGTTTGGTACGGTGGAGAAGTATTGTACCACAGAAAATAGCTATATTTTCCATGATTGTACGAGCCCCTCCCTCAACCCCTCCCGGATGCTTCTCATATTAAACCAGTGATCGCGCCCCCTTTTTTTTAACGAAGGGGTTTGGTGATATATCTTTTCAAATACATTTTGTATTCCTAGTACCTAACTACCTACCTAGGTACGTACATTTAGCCATTTTTATTCATTCTTAAATTACCTAATATTTTCTTCTATTATTACCAATTTGCTCAAACATTGAAACTATAATAAAAGTCTGTCTCAAATTGTAACAAAATTATACAAATTCTAGTTTTTCAGCTACTATGACTGCATCTATATAGGAATCATTGACCCTTATTATATCGAATCAACTTTCATACCCGGTGTTTCTTTTTTTATAAAAACAGTTTTTTTCTCGTCAAAAATAAAGAAAATTCCCCATTTCCCATAAGTAAAGATTGCTTTTGGAAGGCACTGTGGATTTCTAGTATTCTTATAAGCTATATAGTGTATACTTTACATGATTTATTATTGACGGTTGACCGGATTTTCATAACATCTTCTGATAGAGGGCGCCACATATTACACAGTGCCACTACGTTCGATTTTGACAGTTTTTAGTGGCTCGATGAGCGTGGACACAGCATACTTACCTGGCGTAGGGGTTTAACCTTGATCAAAAAGGCGGTTCCCCCAGGGCGAGGCCTTTCCATTGCACTACGGTCGGGCTGACCCCTGCGATTATCCCTAATGCGGATAACTCGGGCGCGTAATTTTTGGTAGTCGGGACTGCGTACGCGCTGTCCCGGTATAAATTAATTAAAAATATAAACGTCTTGGTCTACATACACCACCTTAAATATCGGGTGCAGGCTTAGCGCATTCATAAAGGGATTTGCTATGATCAACGAGTTTTAACTAATAGAGCACTAGCAATTATTAGTAGTGCTAGAAATCAAACTCGAATATTCCGTATATTCAAATACTTAAATATGAAATATTTTTCTTTAAAATTATTCACATGTTGGATTATTCTAGTATTCAAAAATTTGAACAGCTGAGGTCTGGACTTAAAGGTGGCATATTTTACATTATACAGGGTAGTTCAAAAAAGTCAGACGAATAAGACGTGTATTTTTTTAAAATGGAACACCTTATATCTTACACTATTTTTGAATTCTACATAAAATAGCAATTATATTTTAATAAGTACATTATGAGTCTAAACATAATACTACCGAGATATCGACTTTTGAAAAATGGCATTTTTTAACTTCGACAGCTTCTAGTTTTTTAACGGTATGTCTTAGAGCAAAACGGCTCACATATCCCTATCTTACTTCTTTATTATCTTCCTAAAAATATAAATTTCCGGTTAAACCGGAAGTACCATATTTCGGGCTTTCGAGTTATATCCGATTTAACAAAAGTTTACATTTTTGTGAAGACAATAAAAAAGTAAGATAGGGGCATGCAAGCCGTTTTGCTCTAAGACGTACCGTTAAAGAGCTAGAAACAGCTGTCAAAGTTCAAAAATGTAGTTTTTCAAAAGTCGATATCTCGGAAACTATTAAGTTTAGACTTGTAATGCATTTATTAAAAGATAATTATCATTTCACGTAAAATTCAGAATAGTGTAAGATATAGGGTGTTCCATTTAAAAAAAATACAAGTTTTGTTCGCCTCACTTTTTTGAGCCACCATGTATAACGTAAAATATTTTTAAAATATGCCACTTTTAATTCCAGACCTCATGCTGTTCCAGTATTTTTGATAACTTCTTCGATAAGGATGTAATCTTCCGTTCCCGCTTCCTTGGCGGACCCGGTATAGTACCTATACTTAAAAGTTTTTATTTTGTTTAAATACGTAGAAGCTAAAGCTAGAATTCAAATTAAAAATAAAATAATAATATGTAATAAAATTATTCAATGCTCGAATATAAAATACGATTATCCAAATATTCGATTTCGAATATTCAGATATGAAATATTCAAATAATCGTAGATGATATTCGAACATGAAATAATTTGATTACACATTTTATTTTTAATGCATTTAATTTGAAATTTAACTTTGGCTTCTACGTATTCAAAAAAATGAAAACTTTTAAGTATAGTCACTATAAAAAATAAATAGTATATTATATAAAACCATAATAATAAGTGAACAGAATTTTTTATTTGGTTTTAAAAAAACAAACTCATTTAAGATACAACATTTATTTAATACAACTAGCAATTATAACGCGTTTTCTAAAGGCTCGTGCACAGGACATTGAATAGAAATATTTGATATATGAATACTTGAATATTGGAATAATCCAACATGTGAATAATTTTAAAGAATAATGTTTGATATTTCAGTATTTGAATATTCGGAATATTCGAGTTTGATTCCTAGCACTACTAATTGCGAGTGCTCTATTAGTTAAAACTCGTTGATTCCTTTACGTACGTACATAGATTGGTCTATCACTATGGTATGTACTAAGCCTGCACCCGATATTTTTAATGTGGTGTATGTAGACCAAGATGTTTATATTTTTAATTAATTTATACCGGGACAGCGCGTACGCAGTCCCGACTACCAAAAATTACGCGCCCGAGTTATCCGCATTAGGGATAATCGCAGGGGTCAGCCCGACCGTAGTGCAATGGAAAGGCCTCGTCCTGGGGGAACCGCCTTGTTGATCAAGGTTAAACCCCTACGCCAGGTAAGTATGCTGTCTCCACGCTCATCGAGCCAATAAAAACTGTCAAAATCGAACGTAGTGGCACTGTATAGTACGTGGCGCCCTCTATCAGAAGATGTTATGAAAGTTCGGTCAACCCTTAATCATAAATCATGTAAAGTATAAACTTAAACTAGTTTATAATTTGAACAGATTCATATGGTGCCAATTTTCTTTCTTTTACACAATATAGCAGCCTGTAAGAGAATATTATGTACCAATTTTGGTTCAATCCCTTCTACTTAGTGGGAAGAGAATTAAAAAATTAATATTTTTTTTTTAAATACATCAGTATATATCCGGTACCTATCTCGAAAACAAATTTGTACATAAGTGTATGAAACCTTTTCACATTCTTTTGATATCCTCTATCGTGTGGTACTATGCATTGTACTTTTTTTAAGGTCGCCCTGTATAACAGGGTGCGTCAGTAGGTTGTTCGTCTTCAGACCAGAATTAGCCGATTTAAGTAAACTTACCTTAGTACAAAGTTGCTTAGTTTGGGCGCTAGACGGCGCTGAAGTGACAATTTTTAAATTGTTTTTCTGGATTAATTTAAAAAGTGATACTATTTTGCCGAAATTTGGTACGTTGGCATAGCTTTATGGGGCAAAAAACGGATTCAACAATTCGGATTAATATTAGTCCATGGGCGTAGAACCTGGGTTTTTTTTGGACACAAAATTAAGATGAACCAACTCATTTGCTACAAAACAGGTACTTGATAAGACTCGATTCCTCTGACGGTTTTCGAGAAATTTGCATTTTATTACTTAATACGTAGTAGTTTTTACTACGTAGTACTTGGGTTTTATAGAATTTTCTGTTTTTGATTTCTACGCCAATGGAAGATAAGAGGTTTAAGTTGAAAATTCAGATTAAACCACCTTATTTACTACAAACAACCTCTTGAACAGTTTTCTTATCACCTGCTTTTTGTTCGCACGATATTTTTCAGGTATGTACAACACGACCTTACACCTCACAAACGATTGTTATTGTTGGTTATTATTAGTTTCATCTGACAACATAAGATTATTGTCAAATTTGTAACATTTAACATTTAATATTGTTGCTAACGTTCAATCATTTTACCTGGTTGCATTAATTATTAGAAAACTTTAATTGTCGTGAATTATCATGGCGGTGCAATACACTAATGCAGACTATACCGATATGATATTGGTATTTGGGTATTGCCAAGGAAATGATCGAGAATGTGTCAGAGTCTACTCCGAAAGGTTTCCAAATCGTCGTATACCAAGCCACCCGACGTTTGCTGTTGTTGAAAGACGCCTGCGGGAAACTGTCAATTTACTCCTAAAGTCATTGATAATGGAAGACAGCGTTTTGTAAGGTTTCCTGAAGTCGGGGAGGACATTTTAAAACGTGTTGCAGAATATTCAGAAATAAGCACCAGGAGGCTAGGTAGGGAAATAGGAGTGTCCAAAGATATTGTTCATGAAGTACTTCAAGAACAGTTGCTATATCCATATCATAAGATGCCAGTTCAAGATCTTTTACCTAATGATCCTGAAATGCGCCTGGTTTTTAGTCGGCTTGTTCATAGGCAGAGCCCAACTTTGCCAACAATATTTTGTTTACCGATGAAGCATGTTTCACAAGAAGAGGGACTACAAATTTTCATAATGAACATGTTTATGCGGATAAACATCCACATGCTATCATGGTAAAACATTTTCAAAATTAGTTAAGAATTAATGTGTGGGCTGGAATAATTGGTAATCACATTGTTGGTCCTGTCATTATTCCATAAAGATTAACCGGGGAAATTTATTTGCAACATCTACAAAATACGCTGCCAGATTTGCTAGAAGATTTACCTTTACAACTTCGGAGAGATATGTGGTTTATGCACGATGGAGCTTTACCACATTTTGCATTAAATGTTAGAAACTTTTTGAATCAGCAGTACCAAAATAAATAGATTGGTAGAGGTAATTCCCCTGTAAATTGGCCACCACGATCTCCGGACTTAAATCCATTGGAATATTTCTTATAGGGGCATCTTAAGACAGTGGTGTACAGGACAACTCCAGATAACGCAGAATAACTATGGCAACGTATTCAAGATGCAATAAATATTATTCTTAAGGGCGATGAACAAGTTCTGCAAAGAGTGTGTTTTAACTTTTTAAATAAAATGCAAATTTCTCGAAAACCGTCAGAGGAATCGAGTCTTATCAAGAGTACCTTTTTTGTAGCAAATGAGTTGGTTCATCTGAATTTTGTGCCCAAACCCCTCCTGTTCCATTGGCATAGAAATCTGAAACAAGCAATTAGTAGGTATTTTAATACCTACAGGTGTTTTGTTTTTTCGTACTTGATTTCTTACTTGATACGTAGTAAAAAACCCAGGTTCTACGCCCATGGACTAATATTAATCAGAATTGTGACATGGGGTTTTTTGCCCTATAAAGCTATGCCAACGTACCAAATTTCGGCAAAATAGTATGAGCAGTTTTTGAATTAATCCAGAAAAACGATTTAAAAATTGTCACTTCAGCGCCGTCTAGCGCCCAAACTAAGCAACTTTGTACTAAGGTAAGTTCACTTAAATCGGCTAATTTTGGTCTAAAGAATATGAGGTAGGTGTTTGTAAAGACCTTTTACAGACATATATTTTTTATACTTAAATAAATTTGCCACCAAATATTGAAATAGTATTATTTTTTATTCTGCTATATAAGATCAAAATTATATAGATTTTAAAGGCCTGACTACGGTTTTATTTCGTAAATATTAAGTAATACCCATTTTTTTTTAGATAATATTCAGAAACCACAATTATTTCAGTACATTGTCCATTATTTAACAGTTTACTAGTCAATATTGTGATTTATTTACCACTTGCATGCCTTCGAGGCACGACAAATCAATTTTCTTGAATTGCAATTCAAGAAAATTGAATTGTCGTGCCTCAAAGGTATGCAAGTGATAAATAAACCGCAATGCTGACTAGTAAACTGCTTAATAATGGGTAATGAACTTTTTAATAATGGGTAGTAAAGGGTTTAATACAAGGTAATAAACTCTTTAATAAAGGGTGATGAACGGTTTAATAAAGGGTACCTAGTAAATGATTTAATAATAGCTGTTAAACTATCCAGGGTGTTTCAGAAACACTATACGTAACTTAAGGGGGTGATTCCCTATGATATTCTAAGAGAAAAGGTTCATGTGAGCATGTGTCCGGAGTTGCCCGGGGAGCACCTTAACGAATATTATTGACAAAAAAATGTACGCCCATGACTTTTTTAAAATTTTGATATTTTTTTCCGGATTTACGAACTAATAATACAACTTTTTGTTCCTTGAATTGTTTTCGTATCTTGCTTCGATTTCAAGAGAAAAAATAAAAATCACTTTATTGCATGTACAAGAAAAATGCCTATGTATTATAAAGTTAATTAAAACATTTAATTTAAAAATAAAATTATTTTTTCAAATATGCTTATGAACAGCGGTACCAAATTTCAAAAAAATGGGGCAAAGGATATTTAAAAGAATAATAAAATACTGATTTTTAAAAAAAAACTTTAGCGCCCAGTATATCAAAAACGGAACAACTCCAAACACATGTTTATATGAACTTTTTCTCTTATAATATCATAAGGAATCGCCCTCTTAAGTTACGTACCGTACTTCTGAAACACCCTATACAAGGTGTCCCAGAATATGTGGGCAATCTCCCGGATTTGGATACAATATGAAAAAATAATATGACAAGTTCCCATAAAAAAATTTCCTACAGGCCCTCCCTACTGAGATATAAGCCCCTGAAAGACGCCTCTGGAAATCGGTTTATCTTGAATAATTCTTAAATTACTTGGTGTAATTTAATAATTTTTCAGTATGATGGTTGCTAGGTAAGTCTCCTCAAAATGAACCGTTTTAATTTTATTTGGCTTATTTAGTTTTCCAGGGACGAACTAGCTTTAACAGAATAATGCTTATTTTTTTTACATCCTGCATGATAGAGGCATATCAATAATACTATTGAACAGCTGAAACCTTAAACTAAAAAAAAGTACTCTTTATCGACATCGATAAAGTAAACCGTTTACGAGAAAAAAATTTTTGTTCCATATGCCTTTTTTTATGAAATATTCGATAAATACCTTATTTTTACTGATTTATTTTGTACGTCGGTTCAACATGAGCTCCTTCTACTGCAATGCATTCCCTACATCTTTTAATTGTAGATTGTTGGATCCTCCACAATGCGCCAACATTATTCCTTATTTCGCGACAATGGAAGTTAATCAGTTCCAATAAGTGTTCCCGATTTTGTATTGGATTGGCGTATACTAAACATTTTAGATAGCCCCACAAAAAAAAATCTAATGGATTTAGGTCTGGTGATCGAGGAGGCCAAGCCACTGGTCCTTTCCTTCCTGTCCATTGATTTTCGAAGACCCTGTTTAGGTGTTCTCGGACTACTGGACTAAAATGTGGCGGAGCCCCATCATGCATGAACCACATATTATGTCGTAGTTGCAGTTGCAGAGGTAGATCTTCTAAAAGTTCTGGCAGATTGTTTTGAAGAAATTCCAAATACCTTTCTCCATTTAACCTTCTTGGCAATACAAATGGTCCAATTAAGTGTTGTCTGATAATTCCGGCCCACACGTTGATGGGTTCAAATTGGTGCTGATGATGCGTTACAATAGAAGCATGGGGATTTTCCTCTGCTCATAAATTTAAATTATGAGAATTTATGATGCCGTTTCTGGAAAACCCAGCTTCGTCCGTGAAGAGAACTGAACCAATGAAATTTGCATCGTTTCTGTGCCGATCTAAAACCCAGTTACAAAATTCCATCCTTCGCGGAAAGTCTTCAGGAAGAAGCGCGTGGACTTTTTGAAGGTGGTATGAATGTAACTGTTGCTCTGTAAGGATTCTAAAGACCATTGATTTTGAACAATCAAATTCGGCAGCCAATTTTCGAATACTTGCAGCAGGATCTACTTCTACGGCATTAAGGATGTTTTCTTCAAGACCATCAACGCGATGGTTTTGATTTCCACAATTGTGACTGGCTTTGTCAAACATTCCTAAAATTATTTACGACCTAAATACTTTAAATCAAATCTTTATCATCCGATAAGTACAAATTAAAAATAAAACAACTTAGTTTTTACCTGTCTCCCTTAAACGACGATCTACTTTTTCCAAGGTTTTTCTGTCAGGAATTCTTCTGTTTGGAAATCGTTCTTCATAAAGCCTTCGGGCTTCTAAGGCATTACATGATGCAAGCCCATACATTAAATGCATGTCGGCATATTCCTCAAACGTAAATTCCATACCAAAACGAAGCAGAAGAAATAAGATAATAATAATAATAATAATAATAAAGGTCTTTATTTGTACATTTATAACATTTTACATATTATAACAATTAGTTGTTATTATATACTTAATAATGTACAAAAAGGCGAGGTTCAGTTTGACAGATAAAATCTGCCATCTGTTCAACTAACCCGAAATTAACCTAAATTTTGTGAAATTTTTACTGAGCAACATAAAAATGGTATTTAAGTTAACCTAATCGAACGCAATTGCATTGTTCATTATTTTATAATTAACCCTAAGAACCAGAATGAAAAAGAAAATATATCAAAAAACTAGAAGAACAGAAAAAAGGGACACACTTGATTAGTTCAGAGCTGATCAGTAATTATTACATTTAAGTAAACAAGATGAACTAAGTAATTACTTACTAAATTCAATACTTACAGTACAATAATTGCTTAAACCAAAAGGAATAACTCAGAAGACAAGGCCAGATCAGTGATTGCGCGCCATGAGATGATTTGTTATGTTTTGTTTAAATAAATTGACAGATGTTTTCATAATAGTTTCCGGCAGATTATTGGTGTATTTTGCAATCAAGTAGGAGAAGGACCGTTCAAACAGAGTCGTATTATGAGCTGGAATAGTAAGTTTGCCCTTAAATCTAATATTAATATTGTGAACGTCAGTTCGAAAGCGTATTTTATTGTATAAATATGGTGGTGATTTGTTAGTTAAAATTTTGTGATACAAACAGAGCAGATGAAGGTAACGACAATCGCCCATCATTAGCCAACCAGACTGTCTATAAGCATAGCTGATTCTATCATATTTACGTATCTCAAATATAAGGCGTATGCAAGAGTTTTGTAATTTTTGAATGCGACCAGCAACATGTGCTGTTATGCAGGGTCCATAAACAACATCACAAAAATTTAAATGCGACAAGACCAGCGCATTACATAAAATAGATTTTAAATTTCTAGTCAGTACATGCCTATGTTGAAATAAAAGTTTTAGATTGATATACGCTTTTTGCAAACATAAGTTTATATGATCTGCAAATCTAAGATCCGGATCCATAAGAAGTCCCAAATTTTTTGCCGAACTCTTTATTTGTAACGTGGAGTCGTTAATTTTTACAGAATCAGAAAAATTTGTTTGAAAATACTGTCTGTCGCCAGTGGTGCCACAAAGTAAAACCACTGATTTTTCAGAGTTTAGCAGAAGGCTATGCCCAGTTGCAAAATTACTAAAGTTAAGTAAATCAAAATTGAGAGCTGTAACTGCTTGGGTGGTTTCTTCTCTGGAAAAGGACAGATATACCTGTGTATCATCAGCGTAAAAATGATATTTTGAGGAAAGAAATGCAGTAGGAAATCTAGACGTATATAAACTAAACAAGAGGGGTCCCAGGATTGAGCCCTGTGGCACACCAGTCGCGACATTCTTAAAAGAAGATATATCGCCTCTATAGCAGACAGCCTGACTTCTTCCTGCTCAGATCAAAAATTTAAACACACTCAATTTCCAACTGACACTGTCGTAGTTATTATTTATTTTAACTGGTACATATCAACTAAACCATATCAACAAAATAAGGTATTTATCAAATATTTCATAAAAAAAGGCATATGGAACAAAAATTTTTTTCTCGTAAACGGTTTACTTTATCGATGTCGATGAAGAGTACTTTTTTTTTAGTTTAAGGTTTCAGCTGTTCAATAGTATTATTGATATGCCTCTATCATACAGGATGTAAAAAAAATAAGCATTATTCTGTTAAAGCTAGTCCGTCCCTGGAAAACTAAATAAGCCGAATAAAATTAAAACGGTTCATTTTGAGGAGACTTACCTAGCAACCATCATACTGAAAAATTATTAAATTACACCAAGTACTTTAAGAATTATTCAAGATAAACCGATTTCCTGAGGCCTCCTTCAGGGGCTGATATCTCAGTAGGGAGGGCCTGTAGAAAATTTTTTTATGGGAACTTGTCATATTATTTTTTCATATTGTATCCAAATCCGGGAGATTGCCCACATATTCTGGGACACCCTGTATAATAAAGGGTAGTAAACTGTTTAATAAAGGGTAGTTTACTGTGTTTAATAATGGCAGTTTAATATGTATTTGTGATTAAAAGCTGATTCTTTATTAAAGAATTCTGAGTTTAAAGACAGAATTTCGGAGAAATTCCGAGTAGGTACGTCAGGATTTGGTCGAACTTCCGAGTTTAAACTCGGAATTCTGACTTTAAAATCGGACTTCTGAGAATAAACTCGGAACGTTGCACATAATAACATAATATTTTTTTTATTCTATGTAGCCTTTCCGCGCCTTCGTAAAAATCTCCTAAAAGGCAATGAATACTCCTAAAGGTTCTTTCGTCTTCAATCGGCACAGCCAGCGCTGCGTTCACAGATTTGTGGTGTACAAAATCTAGCGTAGATGGCACCAATCGTTAATATTTCTGGTATGCATCTTCATTTACGGTTGAAGAACTATCCAAATCTGCAGTAAAGTGTCCATTAGTGATAGTGATCGGACCCCACGGATCATATTTCCGAAACTATCTTGGAAATTACCTGGACATTGTATACTTGGCATCGCGTTAATCAATCAATTATATATACACTCTATTCGGAGGTACAACAGCTAGACCTTACCAATTGTACCATTGGCGTGTACTGGCGTCTACAGACAGGAATATCACTCTTGCTTCCTGGCTTCCTGGCTTCCGCATGCGCACATAATGCTGTAACTAATAATTATAGACTTTATTGGTTAAACAGGCGCTAACACGGCATCTAATCTACCTTTTTGGTTGCAATTCGGTATATGGTAGATATAAAAAAATTGTAATAATTATAGACTTATATTGGTTAAACAGCGCTAACACGGCATCTAATCCACCTTTTTTGTTCATATTCGCCTTTTTCAAGTTCACCGGCCAATTATTTACCAGCCCTTTTTGAGTGGATCTACTTAAAAAAAAATAAAAGAGATAAAAAACTAAAAAAAAGTCATAAAGAAAAAGTGCCCGAAACGGGAATCGAACCCGGGACCTACGGCAGCAAACCCAGATGCTATATCCACAGCTCCACTAAATTGCTTACAGACTTTGGTTAATCTAGTAACCGTAGAATAAAAGCCAGCGTAAATGCTTCCGAGGCTGTTACGCATGCGCATGCGGAAGCCAGGAAGCCAAGAAGCCAGGAAGCAAGAGTGATATTCCTGTCTCTAGACGCCAGTTTGGCGTGTGCCTGTGACGCAGGGTGCACGTGTAGCTGGTTGGGTATTCAATTAACCAGGACCCAGGCCCAGGACAAGAAGTTTGGGTTTTATGACCCGTGACCCGTGACCCGTGGTATAAAATTTAAAATAATAGCTAGTTACGCCCATCAGAAATTTCATTTCTGTTGAGAGGCCTGCTTAAAAGCCAACTTTTATTGTTGTGGTGTTTACCTAACGTTAGAACGATAAATCGGGGTACACACTTGGTTGCCAAGGAAGAAATGAATAAATCTTTTTGGGAATATATTAAATTTTTTAAGCCCTAGGGATAAAAGTTCATTAAAACTAAAAAGATAAAACTAAGGAAAGATTCAAAAAGTAAACGATTAATTTTTTTTTTAATAGTACAATAATATATTGCGCAAACACTACTCGTGTGATATCTGCCCTCGGTTCGCTCGGGCAGCTAACTTCACCCTCGTAAGATCGTTGAGTCGCCCCGAGTTCCGTATACAATTTTTTCACATAAAATGTTTTGAAAATATGACTTGAGATGCCTCGCAATTTTGTAAAAGAGAGTGACCACAAAGAGAAAGATGCATATACTATTACGAATCTATTGCGCAAGCGCAGTCGTATCGCTATCCTTGTTTTGCCCGGAAATCAGACAAGGATGCCCATTCGGGTTTTACAAAAATGAAAAGGTATATACGTGTCAACGAGAAACTCGTCGTGGAATGTATAATATTTGCAGAATTATACCGTTGACTCTTACTGCCATAAATAATCTACCTGATTACTGATTAAATCCTATTGTATACGCCTCAACCTCTTCAAAGCTGAATAAATGGGATCAGGGTCGGTTTGAAAATGTACCTACACCACATGATTTATTTTTATAATTTAAAATAAATAGACAGGTATTTTTAGTTTTAGGTACCTATAAAGGTATAAATTGAATTTGTACCTGGTCCGGCTCTACTCGAAAAGGTTTTAAAATTTGGGATTTCCTTATTTATTTTATGGTCAAAGGGATAATGAGGGTTTTATTGCAGTCTAAAGATCAACGATATAATTCTACAAATACTATACTAAAAATCAGCTAATTTTCATGTCGGACTCTAGGGTCGAAACTCAAACTTTTTCAAAACATGTGTTATGAAAAAGTAGTTTTTACCCCTGAGGAATATTTTTCTGACAAATTTTCTTCATTAGTTCATCAAATTTTTTAATATTAGTTTCGGTTTCTAATCCAAACTTATCCCACCTTTAAACTGACTTTAGACCGTTAATTTTGATCAAATTATTCATATCTAGGCGTTTTGTGACTGTTGGCAACAGCGCAAGCGCTACATCACTTTGTGAGTCGGTCGAACGTTAGGAAGCGGCGAGTAATTTAATGCAGTTTGTATGATACAGATTTTTCGGATATTTTTGTGCTTGTGCTGTACTTTTAGAGCAGCAAAGAATAGTTATTTTTGTATTAAGTGCGTGAAGTGAGTGTTTTTTTAATGGCATATGAGAGTGTCAATTTTTTGCCGAGACCGCAGGTCGAGGCGAAAAATTCTCTCGAATGTGCCATTAAAACACGAATTTCACAAACGAAATACAAACAACATTTTTTGTACAACTGAAAGTTTGAATTAATCGGTAAAATTGTATATTATAATAAAAATTTTACCATATAATTTCACATAATCAAGTTAACAGCCCTGTCGTTACTATAGAAATGGTTTGTTGGCACGTTGCTTGTTTTGTTGTCATACGTTGATAGCTGTTCATATTTATTGCAATTTTTTAAATAAATAGTATAAGTACTTAAAATGGATGTAGATTACGATAGTGATAGCGAGATTCCTTCAGATATAGCCGATATAGCAAATTCGGCTATAGCTAACATGTTACCGGCGAAATCAAAATTTATATACGAGAAAAATTATAACCAATTCCGTGAATGGTGCGGCAAGAAAAATATACAAAAAGTGTCTAAAAAGGTACTTATATGCTATTTTGAGCAGAAATCAAAAACTGTAAAACCTTCTGCTTTATGGAGTGTCTACTCAATGTTGAAGAGTACATTGAATGTTAAAGAAAATATTGATATAAAGAAGTTTTCAAAATTGGTGCCTTTTATTAAGAACAAAAACGTCGGATACCGAGGGAAGAAATCTAAAGTTTTATCGAGAGACGATATTAATAAATTCATTCAAGAAGCTGATGATGAAACAAATTTACTTTATAAGGTACAGATGATCAAAATTTTGTATTATTTCAGTAATTTCAATATTTTTTTAATTGTAGGTTGCGTTAATTTTGGGAATCAGCGGTGCTTGTCGCCGTGAAGAATTATTGAAGGTAACTATTGATGACATTGAAGATACCGGGTCTATATTGATTGTTAAAATACCGGATACAAAGACCTATTGCCCAAGAATGTTTACCGTTTCAAATTCTGATTATATTGAGATATATCGCAAGTATAGAGTACTAAGGCCGTCCCATACACACAAAAAGAGATTATTTTTAAAATATTCAAGAGGAAAATGTGTTGACCAACATGTGGGAATAAATAAAATAGGGGAAATTCCTAGCTTGATTGCAAAATGGCTGGGAAAAGAATTGCATAAGAGCTACACAGGTCACTGTTTTAGGAGGAGTTCTGCAACTCTCTTAGCCAATGCAGGGGGTAACATGACATCTATAAAACGCCACGGTGGTTGGAAATCTGCCGCCATAGCAGAAGGATATATAGAAGATAGTTTGAGTAATAAAATTGATATTTCTAATAAATTAAATTATTCCTCTACTTCCAAACAAATCAATATAACTGATACAATTGTGGACTCAACTTTTCAAGGAATATCTAGCGTTTCTGATCAGCAGCAAGGTGGACTAGCTTCGGGAATTAATATTGGAAGCAATTGTTCGAACTTCACCATCAATTATTATTGTAACAAATGAGATTTTTTGGTAGTTGGTAATTAATTAGTAAATTTGTACAAAAAAATTCAATACATTTTTTAAAAAGTAATGTTTTATCGTTTTTTTTGTAAATCATTTTTCCAGTTAAAAAAAGTCTTTTTTTCACCGTGAAAAAAAGTCTTTTTTTCACTGTTAAAAAAACAAAACGTTTACGTATCGATAGCGATGAAAAAATGTCAACTTTTTTTGACAGTTGTACAAAAAATACATTTTAATTGCAATAAAAGATTCTTTATGGCAAATTTATATTATAGAATTTTGCTAGCTAGGTTAGTCAGGTTAGTTTTTTAATGTTTAATATTTCTACAACCTAAGAATTCTACTAAAGTGATATATGTAATTATTTCTTATCCTAAAGGAAAATCAAAATGAAGACGTGAAGCATAATAATATATTGTATTTCGAAATTACATGTTGAGCAAATCCAAATATATTTTTTTTAACAAGAACACGAAATAATACACAAAATGCAAATTATTCGTTTTCTTCCTTTAACTTATCCAGATCTGGGTCGACAGCAGGTATATCTTCAGTGGGCAAATTTCTGTAAACATCTGTTGCGTCGATATGTTTCTAATCCAAAAGAGATAGAAGTTTTTTTCTTATTTTCTGATATTGGTAAAATATTTTAGTACGGATGATTTAAAGTGGTAGGAACAGCCATTTCAGTATTCTTTCTTTTATAGCTCCTAATTTTCAATGGATAGTCATTTTGAAGTGTAGTTTTGTATTCAATTACTCCAAAATTTGCACCAAATTCCTTATTAACTCTTAACAATTTGAGTTGTCGGAAGTTAAACTGCTCATGAGACTCGTCGAGCTTCTGCTTCTGCAATTTTTTTAAAGAGCTGAGGGAAATCATAAAAATCTTCTTGCATCATTGTTTTAACAACAAACCTGTTGTTTTGGGAGCAATGCACACTAGCTGATACCAATCACTCGGAATTTGAATGCATGGGAAATGGACTTCTTTTTTTTTCAATAAGGGCGTGATCGGATCGAGTCACACTCCATATATATCTATGTGACCAGTAGTTAGACCTTATGTTCTATTATTTCCAAACTCTAGAAGATATCGATACATAAACATTGTAATAACATTTGCATTTTTATTCTGACTACCGCGTATATCAGAGTAAAATATGACGTGTTCTATTTGGGATTCCAAAAAGTCTAGAGGCAAAAGGCCATTTCTAAAGAACTCTTTTTGCTGTATAATGGGTTCCTGTCTGTGTGAAGTGACGAATACAATTGTTAGATTACACACTGAAAATTGCCTTTTATAGGAAACTTCTCCACACGTTAATAGAGGAATAGATCATACCTGCTTCAAGTCAAGTGTAAGTACTTTTTTATTTGCCAGAACTTTTAGACAGCTTGTTTTTCTCATGAAATACGCCAAATCTGCTTGGGTGTAATGATCATTAATTTTTTCTTGGGCTGCTTCCAGTATCTTACCTTCTTAGTTTCGCAAGTACCACACGTATCGTGGGTTTCTTAAATTTTAAGCCTATTTGAAAAAAAAAATATTTACCTTGACATGGAAATTCGTTTAGATTCCTCCTCAGTTTCACAATAAAGCTATACTATGGGCATATTTAAATCACGTTCTAAATACTTCTGTTCTGTATGTAAATACTAGGACACATTTTACTCCGATGGTATAAATGTATACAGGGTGCCTCTAAAAGGTCTGTACAAAATCTGAGCATTCCTGAGGCCAAAATAAGGCGATTAAAAGTAACTTACCTTAGTTCAAAATTGCTCCGTTTCCGAGATACAGGGTGGTAAAGTTAAAAAATAAAAATCGAATTTTTTGAAATTAATGAACATTTTTTACCGTATTACTTTAAAACTTGGTACCCGGGGGTTTTCTGGGATGCGAAACCCGAATACGTACACCTTTTAACTGTGGCCATTAGAGGGCGTTTCACAATGCACTTCTTATGGTTTAGAATGGCCATAACTTTTTTATCAGTGTAGTTTCTTCCTTTTTTGTTAAGGAACTAATTTCTTGAACATTTTGGAACAAGAATGGTACTCTTGTGAAAATCCGCTAAAGTAAGCAGTTTATGAGATTATTCCGTTTTTATTGTTCGATGCCGCACCGGAATATTTAAATTATTTTTAATAAAAAAATTCCGCTAATAGTAAATTTTCGGCAGGAAAAAATGTTTCACTTGGGTTAGTTACAGCAAGTTTTGCAGGAAGAATTTAAGTATGGATTATTTTTTTAAATTAAATGAGAAACAATTTTATTTTAAAAGTAAATTTAATTAGCGTAAACTTTTAGTAATTGTTCAAAATGACCTCCGTTAACATAAGTACAAAGATTAATACGACGTAAAAAGTTTAAATTTACTCTTTGCATCAATTCCGCATCGTTCTTTAATATGTTAACTGCATTTTGAATTCTTCCCCACAATTCCTTTTCATTATTAATCGGTCTGGATCTTTTATTATATATCTATGGTCTGGAGTATACCATCGTTTTTAAAGACCCCCATAAAAATAATCCAACGGAGTCATATCCGGTGAGCGTGGCGGCCACTTTACAGGAGCGTCATTTCCTCTACCGATCCATGTGTTTGGATACTGTCGATGCAAATAATTGCGGACATTTAAACTAAAATGTGGTGGAGCACCGTCATGCATAAACCACATATCTCGTCGAAGTTGTAATGGCAAATCTTCTAATAAATGTGGCAGCGTATTTTGTAAATGTTCTAAATAATCCACACCATTTATTCGTGGCGGTAAAATGACAGGACCAATAATGAAATTGCCAATGATTCCTGCCCACACATTAATTCTAAACTCATGTACTTACTTGGGATTTCTGTTTTTTTTTTGTCGATACGTCCGTACGTATGTAATAGTCTGTAACAATTTTTGTGAAAAACTTATTTATTGTTTGCATACGAAAGTCTTAATGAAGTATGCGATTCATCGTGTACCTGGGTACATCCGCAATAATTTTTAGCGCCATATTTTGTATAAATAATAACAAATATCCATAAATTCTTACGGGAAATACGAAAGTACGATATAAATGGCTCTGAAAAGAACAGTTTTTAGGATTAAATTGAAGTTCAAGGCCCAAAAACATTTAAAACAAAATGAATGTTAACAGATCAAAACGTATGACTCTCCAATGATCTTTTGTCTCTGTCTAGCACATTACCCGCATAATACCGCTGGCACATTGCTAGTGCAAAGAATATTCCGTTGTTGTTCATTTTTGCACATTTCTCTCATAATATTCTCCCATGCATGTTTCTGAAATGTGTCAAGATTGTTTTCTTTACAGGCATATGAAGCAACTATGTTTAGAATATTCCATAAAAATAAATTAATTTTAGTAAGTGATAAGCACATGACTTTTATGTACATTATATACAGGTACATTACCAAGAATCCAAAATTATGATTCCGCTAAAGATACAAGTAAAAATTTTTTGGAATAAAATATAATTACTTTATGCTTAAATGAAATATATACGTATATCATCGGAGTAAAATGTTTCCTCGTATAAACATACAGTATAGAAGCATTTAGAACGTGATTTAAATATGTCCATTGTATAGCTTTATTGTGAAACTGAGGACGAATCTTAACGAATTTCAATATGAAGCTATACATTTTTTTCCAAATAGGTTTAAAATTTAAGAAACCCGCATTAGATACGTGTGGTATTTGCGAAACTAAGAATATAAGATACTGGAGACAGCCCAAGAAAAAATTATTGATCATTACACCAAAGCAGATTTGGCGTATTTTTCGTGAGAAAACAAGCTGTCTAAAAGCTCTGGCAAATAAAAAAGTACTTACACTTGACTTGAAGCAGGTATTCAGCCCCACGATCGAACACAAGTCAACTCTAAACGCTAACTTTAAAATTAACTGCTTTTCAACCACAGTGAAAAATTACCAAGTAGGCTTTTTTCGGTCGTTGTCATGGAAACGGTACGTTAAAAGTTAACTTGTGTGTTTGATCATAGGCTGAATATGGGTTTTATTCTCGTTTATCTATAGCTTAAGTTAACCGAACTTGAGAAATAACCGTTAACCGGCAATTTCTCACCACCGCCCACTATGGCAACAACTAAAGTTTCTATTTCGACATTGGTATACGCTACCAAATTCTTTGTATGTTTTAAGAGAGGTTTTCCCATTGTTCGCCAAAAACTTCTTCCTACTACTGAATGCGCCGCTCCTGGATCATAAAGCATTTCGATTTCGACGTTAACGCGATTCGGCGCTTGCAGGCGCGTAACTACAGGGGGGCCTAGGGGGGCCGGGCCCCCCCAGACGTCGCTAGCCCCCCCCCCCTAGAAAAAGGCTGACTTTGTAAGCTCGCTACTCGCCTCGCAAATATAGCATCGATTTATAATTATAATCTATATAAATTATAATAAATAATCTTGCCAAATATCACTCGACCATCATTTTTTTATTGGTTAAATTTTCCATTTTTCACTCAAACTTTTTTGGCAATACTCGTTGAACTTTGGTTGGGCTTGTTTATTCAAAAATTAAATTTCTCGAGCTTCGCTCTCGGGATCTAATCAGAATAAACATGTCCAAATTCAACTCGAAAAATTTCCAAAAAAAGTTTTGGTTGAAAAATCTAACAGATAAAAAAACGAGGTCTTGTGATATTACTGTTGATTATTGACCAAATTTGTTAAAATTTGGGCGTGGTCCAAAAAAAATTTCGCCTGCGGCGGGCTCTCCGCCAGCCCACATCTGCATGAGCCGCCACTACAAGTCACAATAACAGGCCCACCCTAGGCCACCCCCAGGTCAGAGGGCTTGTTACGCCACTGGGCGCTTGCATATTACGGATATTTAACGTACTAGATGATTGCACGCTAAGTCTATCTTCGTCACTTTGATAACACGATAACATCCACCTTACAAACGTCAGGACAAATATAGCTCTAAACAACCCCTTTAGCAAAGCTTCAGAGACTTTTAACCATCTTCCCTCAGAATTAAAAAATGAAAATACACTAGATAGATTTAGTAAAAAACTAAAACTACATTTTAGTGCTGACTGACACTGTTGCTTACTAACTTTAGTAAAATGTGTGCCGCCGATACCAATGCTGAGAGCTTTGACTAAGAGTTGATTTGGTGTTTTAAGTGTACTTACCAGTATTTTAGGATAGAGTATTTATGGTCTAATATTGCTGTCGAATTACTAATTATTACTATACAATACATAATATGTGGTGTGGTGTTGCCCTTACAGATTTTTAGTATACAAAATCTTCTATAGATGTCACCAAACGTTATTATTTCCGATGTACAACTACATTTAAGGTTAAAGAAAGTGGCGAAACCGTTTTCAAAATGTCCATTAGACATTGGACCCCACGGATTAGATCTCCGAAACTATTTCGGAATGACCGGGATGGACATTGTATACCTAACGTCATCACGTTACTCAATAATTACGTACACAATGGTGTATGAATCAAATCTGGGAACTGGGGTGCCCAGAGTAAAACAAAGAAAAGACCTCTGCCCTACAAGTTGAGAAGGGGTGGGCATCTGTCCGAATGTTCTTGACAATTCTGCGTGTGCTCGTGACGTGGGGTGCACGTTTAGTTCGTTGGGTATACAGTGTCTTTTAGGTGGAGAAGTTTGGGTTTTCTGACCCGTGGAATAAAATTGAAAATAATTAATTGTTAGCTTCAGCCTGTAGACAGGCCTTAACACCAGTTTGGTTCGACATTACGCGCCAATAAGATTTAAGGCGCTGTGGCTGTCCCATTCGTACGAATTCGGACCATCCGAAATTTTTAACTGCTCGTGCGAGTTGTGCGACAGTCGGATGAATGGAATTAATTTTAACTTTTACTCGATGTCGTATGTTTTTTAACCTCACTTCTCTGCTATCTGTCATTTTCTCTTGTGGATCTTACAAATATTAGTAAAGTTATAATTAATTAATAGTATTCATAATATAATGAATAGTCTCCATCTTCAAAGTCGTAAGAATTATATCCGTATTGTAAATAATGTTCTACTCCTGACACTTGCTATGTGTACAAAATGTCATTTCTTTCGATTCGGATCCGAAGAAACTGATTTATGTTAGTACAAAAACGAGAAATTTTCGGGCATCGAATCGTCGGAATTCGTATGCATTGGGTTCACGCTTTAAATGTTTAGTGACCTCTGACGTTTGAACTTTCTTGTTTAATGTCTAACGGCCGCTACATACGTTTCAAGATTCTATCCAATTTGCATGAGACTTAATTAAGGCTTGATCCAATTTGAAGTTCCATAATTTTTGAAGTGCCGTCAGGTCTTATATATTTTCGACTGGATTGCTGTTGTTTCTGTGGTGGTCGCGAGTACGTTTGAAATGTCGATATAGCGGTATTCAGTTTTGAATTAGCTTTGATACTAAACTTCAGAAACCGATATTATTTCCTGCCGCAAGAAATTAAAATAACTGGTAAGCGGGGTTTGGGGTTCCGCGTCAAGAGATTAATAAAATGTAAATAGTATCACCCCACAAAAAATGTGAAAAAAATATTCGTGCAACTCCCCCTAGTGACTTATTTTTCTAATTTTCTTTATTCGCGCTTTCCCTATATATACACTGAACAGCAATATTAACGCACCACTAAAATTTTCCAACAATTTTGATGTTATATATCTTCTAAACCTATTGTCCGATTTAAATGATTTTGTTTTCACATGATAGGTTTATCCTTTAGGAATATTACTGTACTCGCAATTTTTGTTAGGAAGTTAATTTTCATGGTATACCGTGTGTAACAAACATGTTGTGTTTTTTTCCCAAAATTTGAAACATCCTCTGGAATACTCTAGGATTCGTACAATATTGCATAGTAATTCTAACGTGAGTCACGTGTTTTCTCAACGTTTTGTTTTTTGGTTCAATTAGTTGTGTTCAATATTAATGAAGATAGACACTTTTTTGAATCAGCTCGTTTTTTAATCATAAATCACACTTTATGGATACCTTGATTAACAAACATAAGGGGGCTATGTGAGCATTGAAAGTAATTGTCAGCAGAGTTTGTATTTTGAAAATTATTTCAATTTGATTTAAGTATTGTTTGAGTAAGTTAATAAATCTTGATTTTTCGCTGTTGGGAGAAAATGGAGCGCGTTACAAGAAATTTGATACGTGACGAGTGTGTTCAAGCAGTGACTTTACCTGTCGAAGGAATGAGCTACCATGCCATTGGGTTGAGGTTGAGAGTTACCTATACTACAATATCCCGTGTTGTTCAACGCTTCAGAGAATCCAATGACTACCATAGTCGTCCTGGGCAAGGCAGGCCTCGAGTCACTACAGTGGCTCAAGATCGTTTCATTAGATGCTTTAAAAGAACGATTTACCACGTCGAAAAATATTTTAATCGAACTTAGTGCCGTTCATAACATCTGTGAGGAGACGTCTTAAAGAGCACAACTTGCATCTTAGAGTACCAGCGACAGGCCCCGCATTAAACGCAGATCACCGCAGAGCTAGATTACAATTCGCTATGCAGCATGTAAACTGGACTATTGAGGACTGGGGGCATGTTTTGTTTACGGACGAATCTAGGTTTTGCCTGTATAGCTCCGATCGACGTCTAAGAGTGATTCGACGACCAAACGAGCGGTATGCCCAATGCAACATACGTGAAACAACTTTATTTAATGGAGGCTCTGTGATGGTTTGGGGAGGAATTTCCTTAACAGCGCGGACACCTCTTGTTTCTCTACATGGAGGTTCGTTAAACAGCGAAAGGTATATTTCTGATATTTTATTTGAGCACGTTGTACCTTTTGCTCCTTATATCGGCAATAACTTTTTGTTAATGCACGACAATGCGAGACCACACGTGGCGCGTATTGTAACTGAGAGGTAAATATTCAGATTCCTCATTGGCCATCGCGTAGTCCAGATCTTAACCCAATCGAGCATATGTGGGACGTTATTGGCAGAAAATTGAGACGTCGTCAGCCTCCCCCAGCAACCTTGCAAGACATAGAAAGGATAGTTGTTGAAATTTGGAATGAAATTGAACAAAATCAAATTGATAACCTAATTATGAGTATGGTAGAAGTAGAGGCGGAAACACACGCTACTAATTAATCTTTATTTTTATAACATAATTATTAATCGTGTTTTGTAATTTGTTATTTTTTGTTAGTGCCATTTTTTTAAAGTTACTTCTTATGATTTTCTAATAGAAATGTATAGAGGAACTGACCCGAATATAGGCCATGTATTTAATATGGGCCCTAGGTATTTTTAGGAAAGTAAACAGCGACCTCTAGTTTTCTTCATTGCAAACTGCGCAAGGCGTTCTCGCATTCTAATTTATCCACCACAAACGGTTCTAGTCTTGTTGATGTGAATGACAGTTTATGTTTACATTTTTGCCGGTTCCGATAAATATTTTAAGGTAAAGTTTAAAAGCGTAATTTCTATATATTTTTTTAATATTCGAAAGATTTTTTAATTTAAGGGCATTCTAAAAGCCCTAAATATCAGGGATTAATGTTGATATTTTCCTTTTTAAGGATATTTATGTTGTAACCTAACTTTAATTTCGTCACGGCCATGTTGAAATATGGGCCTCCTAAATGGATTGAAATATGGGCCATGGCCCATATTAGGACCCATTGTGTATATAATTTCCTTTTTTAGATAAAAATACCTGGAACACCAGAAAATCGAAAATTTGTTTGTAAAAGCAAAAGAAAAACTTGGGATAAACAGAACATGGCAGATGCTTTAAACGCTGTTAATCTGGGAATGGGAACCAGAACAGCTGCCAAACATTTCTCTGTGCCAAGATCGTCTCTACAAAGATTGGCAAAACAGTCTAAAAATAGTGGCGTTCCTTTTAGTATAATTGTAAATACTCCACTTGGAAGAAAAACGGTGTTAGGCAAAGATATGGAAGAAGAATTGGTACGATATGCACTGCAGATGGAGTCTCAGTTACCTTACAAGAAAGGATTTGTGCCGAATGGCTTATACATTAGCGATTAGGAACGGTATTAGTCATCCTTTTAAAAACGGAATAGCTGGAAGAAGTTGGTTAAATGCTTTCCTGAAACGACATGGTACTACACTATCCGTACGAAGACCAACTGGTACCTCATTTGCGAGGGCCTTGGGTCTTAACAGAGAAAGAGTTAGTGAGTTTTTTAACAACCTTGAAGCCATTTACGAAAAGTATAATTTTAGTCCGCATCGAATATATAATGTGGACGAGACGGGCCTTATCTGTGGTGCCAAGCAAAATTTCAAAAATTATAGGCAGAAAAGGGAAACGTCAGATTGCTGCAATTACATCAGCTGAGCGTGGTTCATTAGTAACTATGATTGCTATTTAAGATTTCATCTGAACCTCAGCCTAGCTGTTCCAAAGATGCCGATCGACCATTCATTAGTCCCATGTCTGGGTTGAAGTCGGTCAGCCCATTCCAAATTTCTCCGGTGCCTTCTGTAAGAAGACGGACTTCTACGCGAGGACGAAAATCGTCCAAATCTGAAATAATTACATCATCACCTTATAAAGACCACCTTGAATTGTCTTTAACCAAAAACACCGACACGAAAAAAGGTAAAGGAAAGAAAAGGGTTTTTGCTGAAGAGGTAAATGAAGGTGCAAAGATAAATAAGAAAAAGCCAATTATCAATAATAAATCCAGTTCCGAAGAAAAAACAGAAGGTGAAGGTTTCGTACCTGCAGATGACGATAGAGATATACATGAAATGGGACAATATGGTCCCAAGGAAGATGATGCAATGTGTCTATTTTGTGACGTCAAGTATTCGAAAGACACACGGGGTGAACTTTGGGTGCAGTGTTTAATGTGTCACTTGTGGGCTCACGTGGAGGAGTGTTCTGGAGCTGAGAAGGATACTTATGTCTGTGACTATTGTACCTAAGTTAAAATAATAATAATGAGTTTATAGAACTTCCTAGGGTTTTCAATATTTGTTATATTTTTCTTCTTCTTCTCTTGCTTGTAAACCTATATTTATATGGCCCATATTCCATACTCTCTGGTTGAGTTCGTCAAAAGTGCATGTATTCATAGTTCTTGCAATAAAACTTATTAATATTAAAATAAAGGATACGTGAAAACACAGGATATTTGTTTGATATATTTGAAATTAAAAACCGAAAAATTGTAATTTTCTTCACAAAAATTAGTTAGGTATTTCCAAAAAAGAAAAGGGGGACCCATATTCGGGTCAGTTCCTCTAACTGGTATAAAAATCGTCTATCTTCATTAATATTGAACACAACTAATTGAACCAAAAACAAAACGTTGCGAAAACACGTGGCTTACGTTAGAATTACTATGCAATATTGTACGAATCCTAGAATATACCACCAGGGTGTTTCAAATTTTGGGAGAAAAACACAACATGTTTGTTACACCCGGTATACCAAGAAAATTGCGAGTACAGTAATATTCCTAAAGGATAAACCTATCACGTGCAAAAAAAAACCATTTAAATCGGACAATAGGTTTAGAAGATATATAACATCAAGATTGTTGGAAATTTTTAGTGGTGCGTTAATATTGCTGTTCAGTGTAAATAACCAATTTATTACTAATACCGTGTTAGAGAAATGTCCCCAGCATGCGGCGTTTTCCGAAACATAATAATAACAACGCAACATATTTCGGTGAATGGATCGGCAGGGATGGCGACCATCTTATTGGACTATACTTTTTACTACCTTGTTTGACATCCTGTTAAAAGACGTACCTCTACAAATAAGAACTAATATGTCGTTCCAGCTCATTTTAGCCTAGTTGCTCGTCAATACCTCGACAACACTTTCCTAATTGCTGGATTGGACGTGCAGGTTCCCAAGATCAGCCAGCTCGCAGTCCCGACTTGAATCCTCTAGACTATTATTTATGAGATCACCTAAAATCTCTTGTATACAAAACGCCTGTACTAGATGAAAACGACATAACAATTCGAATTATTGAAAGTTGCAATGCGATACGAGATAATGCAGGCATTTTTGAACGAGTAAGAGAGAATCAATGCGCAATGGTGAGACGATTGCAATCGTGCGTTTTATTAGAAGGTGGCCGCTTTCAACAGTTGCTTTGATCACCTGCTGCATTTTTTTTTGTATAATTTAAAAAAATAATTTTATTTTTAATTTAAAGGTTTTAATTACCTACCTTTGAAATACATAGATATTTTTGTGGTTTTTATTTTTTCTCTCGAAAACGAAGCAAGGGACGAAAAAAATTCAGGAAACAAAAAAATTTTAATATTAGTTGGTAAATCCGAAAAAAAATATCAAGATTTATAAAAAGTCAGTGGCGTACATTTTTTTGTCAATAATACTAGTTAAAGTGATCTCCGGGACGCCACTGAAGTTAATAAATTTAATCTAGTTAGGGCTAATTAAGCCCCTTATTATTATGAATAACGGCACCAAATTTCAGTAATATCGGGAAAGTATATTTAAAAAAATTATAAAAATACGATTTCTTTTATAAAACTTTAACTTAACAATTATATGAACTTTTTCTCTTAGAATATCATAAGGAATTACCCCCTTAAGTTACCTACCATACTTCTGAAACACGCTGTATAGTAAGTACTCGTATAACCTTGATGTCAAATTTAATAAATTGTTGCACATTTGTTCCGACTGTAGGGTTTTTCCCAAAGAACTTCTAATGTCTTTGGTTTTTCCTGAACGTTTTTAATATATTAACCAGATAAACAAAAGACCATGGCAAAATTTAAAAAATGGTAACTTATAGGTGTTTTTAAATGAAACACCCTATATATTGTCACATCTTTGAATTCAGCTTAATTTACACATTGCAATAATGTTCTGATCAGCCATTTTTGAGATATTTCACTTTAAATAATTGCGTCTAGTGAGCCGTGCTTGGTGCTTGAAAACAAAAATGTGAGTTTTAGCGGAAATTTAAGGTTTAGTATGGTCGAATTAATCTGAGTTCTGTGTTGATCTGAATCTAGGCCCTCACAATAACCGTCATCGGGCTACTGTTGTGTGGTTATCAAAAAGATCCAATTATTTCTGGTAACCTCGCCATTTAGTTTGATCCAGTGTTATTCCAGTAACCCTATTTATTTGCATAATAGATAATTTTATCTGCTGTAAAAAATAATAATAAAACAATGATAATGTTTTATATTAGGTTTGTTCCAACACAACTAAAAACCGTACCTAGTCAACAACAGAACAACTACAACCTGTACCACCCTGTACTGTAGGAGTTATTGACCTTTGTGTCAAGCGCACCGAACGATAAATGTTAGTAATCAAGCGATCCTTCGTTTGGGGACGGGATACGAGTTTTGGTCGGGTTGAAACAAAACTATCAAAAATTCCTAAAAAAAGGTTCCTTCGGCTTTCATAGCACCGCGCCGTGGTCACAGATTTGTGGTATACAATATCTAGCGTAGATGGCACCAAACGTTAATATTTCTGGTATGCATCTGCATTTACGGTTGAAGAACTATCCAAATCTGCAAGAAAGTGTCCATTAGATATTGGACCCCACGGATCATATTTCCGAAACTATCTTGGAAATGACCTGGGCATTGTGTATTTGGCATCGCGTTCATCAATAATTTATACACAAGAGGTATAATGAAGACATAATAATTGGGAAGGAATGGGGGTGCCTAAAAGACCTCTACCCTACAAGTTGAGAAGGGGTGGACATTGTCCGAATGTTCTTGACAATTCAGCGTGTGCTCGTGACGCGGGGTGCACGTGTAGTTCGTTGGATATATATGATGCCGGGGTCGAGAAGTGTGGGTTTTATGACCCGTGGTATAAAATTAAAAATAATGTTTTTAGGTCAGAAAGAAGTGGAAGAACAACTTTATGAAGAAGTTCGATAATTCATCGATAAGACGTTATTAATATCGTCAAATCGGCCCTATGCAAATACACAAGTTTAGTTTAAACGTAACTTCTAAAATAACTGTTTTCAACTACAGTGAAAAATGAACAAGTAGGCTTTTCTCGGTTCTTGTCATGACTGTATGTAAAAAGTTAATTTGTGTGTTTTAACATATATGGCTGAATATCAATCAATAAACTTATTTAACTTATTGTAATAAAACACGATACCGTCGATGCGATATTTTCTGGTAAGCATCAATACTTTGATAATATCGACACAAAAATAAACAGTATATTAAAATAACGAGGGTATGTAGAGTAATTCCGCCATAGTAGTCGGTATTTTTTGATTACTCTCTACTTATTATTTGGTTTTTTAAATATATCTGTTCATTTAATACTTAAAGTTATAATATATGTATAAGTATAAACATAGTATAAGCGATTGAAAAAAAAAATTTCAATGTACCTACTAAAAATACATAAAATGTGCAAACATATTTTTAAAAAGTATAGGTGAAGTTAAAAATGTCATAGCAGAAATCGCAGTTATAATCTAGACCTTGCGCCCCTTTATATGGCCTTCCTGCAAGCTTCTTAGTAAAACCACCTGGGACACCATTCACATTTTACATTCTTATCACCTTCTGCTTCTGCATCGCTATCCAGTTCATCTTCACATCCATTTCCCTTTTTTTTTTCGTTCTGACTCATCCCTTTTTTTCTCTTTACTTCTTCTTTCTCAATTTGTACTCTATCCTTCTCCATTTAATATGTTCTTCAAACACTGGACGAAATGGCACTTGTGGAAGGGTCCAGCTTTCCGACGTTTTGTCTTTGGAATTGACTTAGGGTATTTAAGATATTTTTTCTACTCCCTAATTGCAAACAACGCATTTTAACACTGTTTTGAAGGACGTAAGTAACAATTACCAAAAAGGTATCGATTGCCCTTAACGACGGGTTGTAAGTCAACTTGCCGCCCTTGGGTGGTAATAATTTTTGATAATAAATTGTCAGCTTGACGTTGTTGATACAATAACAATGCTTATGATGCTAAAGAAACCGGTCAAAGCTGTCCATAATTTCATGCGAAAAGTATATTTACTTACATCCCTTGTAGTATAAATAACTATTTTAAAAGCATCGGTTGGGGAGGTGGACGTCTGCATCGGCTCTATTGCATGTGAGATAATTCAGATAATTGATGATTACTTATGTGCTTATGTAGGTATGGATCTGGAGCCCATTCGTCGACCTGCGAGCCGGTCCTGCAGAGTTGCACGTGGTATACCATAGTTTCGGCAAGTTTCTCGAATTTTAGCTCCGTTTCTCACAGAATCTAATCCACTTGATGTTGTAAAATAGTTTAAATAATTATTTTTCTAAAATAGAAGGGGAATTTTGTTGATGACCTTCATAAGGAGATTAATTTGGTGAGACCATATGGTGTTCCTGTATGCAATGAAGTTACGCCACAGAGTAAAATAGATATTGAAATAACCGACAGAAATGAAATAATGAAAATTATTGAAATTATATTATTGGACTTAAAGAAAGATGCTTCGTCAGGTCATGAGGAAGTAACGGTTAAGGATCTGATCAATTTGCGAGACATATTCTGGTAGAAATCCGAAATAAATTAATTAATAACGTAGTTTAAAATAAACTCTTTCCGAAGGACTTAAAAATGAGTAAAATTAGCACGAAATTTAAAGCTGGGAGCAAGAAGTGTATAAGCAACTATAAACCAATATCTGTACTAAGTGTTTTCTTCAAAATCGTAGAAAAATTAATTAAAAAACAAATGTTATCACACATACAGAAACATATAGAAGTAGATGAGTACCAATATGGTTTCCGAAAAAATATTAGTACCTTATGGGCCACGGCAAACCTTGTGAATTATATCTCTAGAACCTTGGATAATGTAAAGATTGTGGTGTGGTTGTTGTTTATATAGATTTGAAAAAGGCTTTTGATGTGGTATGTTTGGATATTTTGTTGAGCAAATTGGAAAATATGGGATTTACCGGAATAATTCTCAATCTAATAAGAAGTTATCTTGAGGGTAGAAACCAGTATGTTAGAGTAAAATAGTGTCAGTAGTGATATAAAATCAAGTAAGTTTGGTGTTCCCCATGTATCCGTCCTTGGGCCACTGTTGTACTTGTACGTTCTTAATTTAAAATATGCAAGTCTGAAAGCACGTTACTTTACATTCGCGCATGATATGGCTCTAGCCTATATAGAACATAGTGAAGACGAACTAAGTAGGGAGATCAACAGTTACCTCGAGAGATATTATGTTATTAAACAAAAAACTAAACATGTAGAATAAATTAATATTTAAATTAATAATATGAAACTAGAGCAAGCCAAATATTTAGGGCTAATTGTTGATGATAAATTAGATTCGGCGAAACATGTATTGTATATAGCTGATAAGTTTGCTCCTATGTATTAAGCAGTGTTTAAATGCACGGCAGGGGCTATTTAACTCTTAAAACCAAGTCAATGGTGTACAGTGCCTTCTTTTTCTCTCACCTTCGGTATTTGTTACCCATTTGGGTACATGTGGTAAAACAAACTTTATTAAAATAAAGGTATTACAAAATCAGTACCTACTGTGTAACTATGATACAGATCAAGCACGTAATATTCGGGGGGCTCCGGCATTGGCGTTTTGACGATTTTTATGAGGGCGCCTTTCTTTCTTTCTTTCTTTCTTAAAAAATGCGCCGCAAGGAAATTTTTTTTTTAGGTGCCACACCCTTTTTTTTACTTTCGAAACTTGGAAATTCTTAGTTTCGATAGCCTAACCCAAAAAAACGTAGATATATATAGAAAATTTTAAATTTAAAGGCCAATATTTTTATTTTAAAAATCATTTTCTTTAAGTTATGTATAATATTATGTTTTGGTTTCCTTACCTAAATTAGAAAAGAAGATGCAAAATACATTTCTGGGGGGGGGGGGGGGCTCTCAGCGAGTCAGGGGGGGCTCAGACTGAGCCTACCCGTAAATACGCCACTAGGGTCCGGAATTTTAAAATGAAGACAAAAGCATTTTCTGCTTATTTAAATAAAAAAAGGTTTTGTTTGATATTATTTATTATTTTATTTAAGTACAACAACTGCAAAATATATACACTCAAATCGTTGATTAAAGAAATTATTAAGATACAGGGTGCGCCAGAAAGCGTGGCAAAAATAATGCGCCAGTCGGAGATGTTTTACTCTGTCGCGATGGCTACTAATCCATAAGGCGCACATTAAACGAAGCCCGTCTGGAGTAGTCTGGACATTATTTGTGCTTGTTACTGCCGCTCCAGCGGACGTCGGGCACAGTGGCGGCTCGTGGCCATTTGAAGTGGGAGGTCATTTAAAAAAAAATAGCGCCGCAGACGAAAATTTTTTGGGTGCCACGCCCTTTTTTCAATGATGGTAATTTACCTGCTTTTCAATTAGGAAAAGTAAAAAACACAACACCAATCCTCACTGACAATAATCAAATAATCATACATAGATTTTCTAAAATTGCTATTCACTTCCTTACCTTTGTCCATACTACTCTGCTGAATATTTAAATTGGGTGTTGGACGACCACTAATTTTAAATTCCAGGCGTTTCTGGAAGTCTAACTTATTATTGTTTTTAAAATTTTTTATGTTTTGAACCACCGACACCGACATCTTACAAACGGACACTTTAGCACATAATAACTACGATAAAACACGTTTTTATAATTATTACACTACATACTAAAAATACACGAAAACATTAATTAGAAATGAATAAAGATTATCGCGGGAATTCGCGACGCGACGCGGACACATCCATCAACACAAAACAAATTATAGGTTAGGTTTTTGTCAGAACGACGGAGAGACAGGATATATATATATAGGGATGTATCGTAATATCAATAATATCAAATGGATGATATTTTTCTTTGGACATGTTTTTAAATTTTTTAATTTTTATTTCGATATATCAGAGTATCAATAGAAAAAAGTAACTATACAGGTTAGAGGGGTACAACTGGCCACGCCGCATTTTTAAAACTATTTTTAAAGGCTATAATTTTATGTTTTATATGCATTCTCAAAATTTCAAAAATATATTTCTATTAGTTCTCGAGATACTTCTAATGTGCCATCGAGTTTGGGAGACCCTGTATATAGCGATATATTTTTAACGATAAATGTATGTTCGTCAACGGCACCGCTCGCGCAGTGGCAGTGACGCATGACGAAAAATCTGTAACGATATAATATTTTTTCGATATTAGAATCAACATCCCTATAAAGAACTACAGACTGACGACTGCAGAAATCAACGGTCTTCTGTCTTCTTCCCATGCATTCTAAAAATTGCAACGTGCGTCTAAGCTCAATCAAAAAAAAAACCGGCTGACAGCCCACAAAACCTCTTTCTCTTCGAATTTAATACAAGTGCAAGAGTGATAACATGCTATTTATTCTTTACCCCCACAGGATTTGTTGGGTGACGCTATTTTTCGTGGGCAAGCTCGATTTTAACCGGAAATTTTTGCGGGGACGCATAACAAGTAGCATTACGTCTAGTTTGTTTTGCTGCGTGTGCATTGCATTAATAAATAATAATAAATGCTTTTATTGTCAGAAAGAATAATATACAAGATAAAAAAAAAAAAAACGAAGGAAAATAACTAAGAAATAATAATAATAATAATAATGATATTGTGTTATTCCATTTGACAAGGGCAGATTTCGCACTCATCTGCCATAGCAGTGAGCAGCGCTTTTACAATCAACCCAACAAAACTTGCATTCTCTATATAATGTATCCCTAAAATCTTAATTGAATCTGTCAAAACGGCATCAGAAAGTATAATTGTCTGATATTTTAATTTATAATTTAAACTTTAAAACAATATATTATTGCAATATAATTCAATAATGCTAAAGTAATATAATAATAATAATAACCATAATACAATAACAATTAAATAACATAACCAATAATTACCCATATTACTATACACTCAATTACAAAAGACAATAATCCTAAACACTTAATCATTGTTGCTCATAACACTTCCCATGCATTCTAAAAATTGCAACGTGCGTCTAAGCTCAATCAAAAAAAAAACCGGCTGACAGCCCACAAAACCTCTTTTTCTTCGAATTTAATACAAGTGCAAGAGTGATAACATGCTATTTATTCCTCTCTTTACCCCCACAGGATTTGTTGGGTGACGCCAAAGACATTAGAACTATAATGTCTTTGGGTGACGCTATTTTTCGTGGGCAAGCTCGATTTTGACCGGAAATTTTTGCGGGGACGCATAACAAGTAGCATTACGTCTAGTTTGTTTTGCTGCGTGTGCATTGCATTAATAAATACGAGGGATATTTTAGAGGTAATAGTATCCGAGCGCAGAGGTAAAGTTTGGTTGATTGAATCAATTTTAATTTTAAAGTTAAATATTAATATGTTAGGTGGTTGGTGACTTGGCGTGGGAGGTCATTGCCCAAATGACCTTATGGTAGAGCCGCCACTGGTCGGGCACCACGATCTCTCGCGTAAGGTTGCATATCATAACTATCAATCAACGCTCAAATCAAATATGCGGGGTAGGAATGATTACAAAAGTAAGCGTCGAGTTTTTTTATTTGCCATGATGTCTAAAACCTGATCAGGATCCACTTGTATATCCCAGTGAATTGAAAGGAGAGCCAATGAACTGAGTCTCTCATTTCCCATTTTATTTCTTGACCAGGTTTTTATTCTTTTCAAAGTAGAAAATGAAAAAGAACCAGTCACCAGTCAGCACGCTATGTCCGTCGTCCGTCACAATCAAAGACATTAGAACTATTAGACCAAATTGTTTACATTTTGATGTGGCAAATCATCATTCCCTCTTTATTATTCATCTCTGTCGCTCAAAATTTGACCTTAGCCGGCTTTATCTGTATGTTAGAAATATTAGGGAAAAACTGTTTTTAAAAGATTGAGTTAGTAATTGCAGTAACGCCCAGAACCTAACATACAAAAAAGTTAAGGTGTGCGTATCAAATTATGCATTCATGCTTGCAATGTTATGCGAATATTTTATCGAAAACTGTTAAAAACCTTAAAAGTATTGAAATTATTATTATATATATCAGGCACTACGGCAACATTGTACTACGATTTTACAACCGGAGAGATTCTTTGAATGACTGTAGCGATTGCGATGTTGCCAGTGAGTCACAGCAGCTAGCTTGTGTTTTTGTGCCTTTATTGCAGTTTATTTTTGATTTCCTTGTGTATTTGCCTAAACATTAGTGTAGAAATAAACAATCATGGTTCGTGCCTCTGTAGTGTGTAAAAAGTGGATCATTTTAATCCAAATTTATCATTTCATCGGTAAGTATGGTTAGTTTATTGTTTATAGAAAGCATTGGTGTAGCGTATGGGTTTGTTTACTAATGCTGTGGTAGCACCATTGTTGTTAAAACTTTTATGCACAATGAAAAAGTTTTGTTATACTTAGAAACAATTAAGAGTAGATATTGATAAATAACTCATAGTATAGTAAACGAGTAAAAAGATATCGACTAGTAAAATACTGTAAAATTGAAATCCTATTCCTAAATTTAATTAGGGACCTATTTATTGAGATGTTTTATATATAACATATAAACATTCTGTTTAGGTTTCCTCAAGATGCTGAAAAAAGAAAACTTTGGTTTTCTTTAGTAGGATTCTGGATAACCAACCTTTACGAAACAATCCAGAGTTGTGCTCGGATCACTTTTTTCCTGCAGATATTTTAGTAAGGGTGAATGGTGCTAAATATGTTAGAAAGGGAGTAAACCCTCGTTACTGTGAAGGCTTGTTATTTCTAGACGACCTCTCTAACCGGTAAGATTGGGAGCTGTCAAGTTTTGGTTTGCCTAATAGAATTATTTAAAATATTTTAATATCCTTGTTTGTTTTTTAGTTCTGAGTCAACTGTTATTGGAACACCACCTGCCGCAAAAAACAACATTGGCGTAAGTAATATCTATTAATAATAAAATTAGCAATGTTAAATATAAGTGTAATAGGTATACCTATTATTCATTATGAAACCCTTTTAATATTAATTAGAAGTTCATTTTATTCATTTTCAGGATGTCTAAGCTATGCTTTGATGATATATTGGTTAAATCAGATGATGCTGATCGAGTTGCTGATGAACCTTACAAGATTATTTATAATTCTCCTAATAGTCAAAGGTACGTAGGCCCTATGCAAGCAAAAGTTGTTCAAAAAATGTTAATCATGAAGAAAAATGCTATTTGGGCTTTTTCTTTTATTTTTCTGTTGATTCTAGAAAAAAGTTCTATGTCCATCTCTTCGTTTTATTTTAGGCCTACAAATATTGTTCCAAATATAATGTCAGTTCCTGGTCCTTCTGGAATTGGGTAAGCATATTTTCTTTTTAGGTAACTTTACATCTTTATCAATTTTAATTAACACAATTTTTATAAGTAGGATAATTTCAACCTATTGAAAATTATGCAGCTATAGAAAATGCTACATCTGGGAAAAGGTATATCAAATTAGTACTCATACAGGAGGGTGTTCATTTACAACACACTGTTAAAATTTTTTTTTCTTTTTGTTTCAGTACGTATAGTCATTCAGGTTAAGTGGGGTCGTTAAGGGGCACATTTAATTTTTTTTTTTATACAGCAGGTGTTCAATACTGAATATGATTTAAGATATTCAGTTTAGTTGCTTGAAGCACACAGGTCATTTAAATACACCATCAGAGTACAGGATATTTCATTTAGAAATTTGCAACTTTGGTGTACGTATAACTTTTTTTTGAGCCACCCAGTATATCCCAAAATAATTTTGAAATGTGCTCCCAATATAAACCTACATATTAGGTACTGAAACAAAAATAATTTTAAATTTTTTTAACGTTTTCCGTACATGTTTCGTATGTGCGCCACCCTGTATAATATACATTTTTTTAATTGCATAAAGGAGTAAAGTTACTTAAAGTGTATTTTTTACATTTTTTAGAAAAGGGCATTATATTGGAGACATGGCCAGTAGCGATTTTTCCACCCCAGGGAAATGGAGGAAAAACGTTACAATTATAAAAAACACAATTACTGAACAGAGAAAACAAATTTATAATTTAAAAAAACAAGTCCGACACCTTAAAGATCGGGTAAGGACATTAACAGGACGATTAAAAGTGTTGAAGGATAAATTTTCTATAACAGAAGCAGCACAATCATGTATTAGGGTATGTTTTATTTATGATGTATGATTAAGTAGTTATTTTTTTGGAATATATTATTCTGTTTGTGAAGCCATCTTCTTTTGTTGTTTTTAAACATTATTGCAAATAAAGATTATTATTAATATTATACATACACCTTAGTTTTTCATTGTTTATCTAAGAATATCTTCTATCATAACTTCCAGCTTTTAACAGGAAGTAACAAAATATGACATCTGGTTAAACCCGAGGTTGATATTTGTTGACTTCAAGAACTGTAATTTTTCAATTAACAAGATCTCAACAACCATTCAGTTTAGACATATATAGTGGGGGGATGGGACTATTCGCCGTCGCCGTTTCGCCGTCGCCGTTTCGCCGTCGCCGTCGCCGTTTCGCCGTCGCGACAATTCGCCGGCAGCCGATTCGCCGTGGGCCGTTTCGCCGTCAAATAGAATATAAGTCTATAATTATTACAATTTTTTTATATCTAGCATATACCGAATTGGACCCAAAAAGGTGGATTAGATGCCGTGTTAGCGCTGTTTAACCAATATAAGTCTATAATTATTACAATTTTTTTATATCTAGCATATACCGAATTGGACCCAAAAAGGTGGATTAGATTAGAAACGAATAATATGACAGAATATCTCAGAGGTTTAGCGCATAATTATGAAATGTAATAATTTTGTTGTATATAATAATTATAGTATAATATTTGAGAACTTTATTATTGACTTGCCTATGTAGGTATATTTTTATCAAACAATTTTGTTAAAATTTAGCAATATATATTATAACCTTTTTTACGTATTTTATTAATTTCTATTTGACGGCGAAACGGCCCACGGCGAATCGGCTGCCGGCGAATTGTCGCGACGGCGAAACGGCGACGGCGAAACGGCGACGGCGAAACGGCGACGGCTAAATGTCCTAGACCCATATATAGTACCTACATACAATGGTGTTAAGTCGATGAGTACATATTACAAAGTTTAGGACAAACTGTATATTTAAGTATATGCTTGTTGAAGGCAGTTTTTGAAATAAGAAATGTTTGTTTTCATTGTTTTTTTTTTATATACAGCAGCTAAGTCCAAATAGAATTGGGACACTCGTATAATGTCGTATAGATTTTAATAAGAATAAATGTAGTCTACCTCGTAATTACAATTTTTACAAAGGTTTTTATAATGTTTTCAATTCTAATAATGAAATAAAGTTTAGCAACTTTTTTGCAATAGTAGCAGTGTTTTATTTTGCATTTACGTACCTACCCATATTTTGTGATAAATTTCCAACTGAAACTAATTCAAAATAGGAATTTTCCAAATAACCTCTTTCTTTCATACTGAGATTCAGAAATTTCGGAATCTTATAAGTATTAAAGGTAAATTTGTGATTCTAAAATTCAAGATTCGGAATTAATCCAATATGTTAAAAGGATTTCAGACGAAAAACAATTAAATCAAACAAGCAATGTGTTTAATTTTTTTTTATTGTAGTATATTTCTTGTGACCTATTATTTCCATTCTTAGGAAAAAATTCTGATACAAAAAAATTTATTGTATTATTTTCATACATTGTTGTTAGGTTTAACCTCTACACCACTGGCGATCAAAACCAAGGGACGGTATACAATGTTGCCGATCGGGCCAAGGAGATCTGCCTTTCTCTCTCGCACTCGCCAATATTTTAAAACAATAATAGTCGATACTTTTATGGGAATTATGAATGAATCGTTTCGTCTAATAGTTCTAATGTCTTTGGTCACAATACACATAAATACGAAGAATTACAGAACACAGAACCAGACGAAACAATAAATAAACACTGATACTGATTGACACTGAAAATATAAAACAACACATGATCTATCTGTCGAACGACGCGGTACGCGGTCTTTGGACGCGGTACAGCAAGACTGCATAGCAACGTTGCCAATGTGAATTGGAAATACCTAACTAACTATATAAAAATGTGTGCATACTTTTGCCTAAAAAAATATTTTTTTCTGAGAATTTCGGGGGGGTCCGGACCCCCTGGTCCCCCCTTGGCTACGTGCTTGAATACAGATGTATTATATAGGGAATTAAATACTCAAAGAATTGGTGCATTATTGCAAATAGAACAGTGTAACCTTGTGTATAGGATACTAAAAAAGCATCAAAAATCGAATTCTTATATTTTATTGGCAAATGAAGTTCATAACAACTATAATACTAGAATTATAAATGATGTATAATCAGATTACTATAGTGCATCTAAGGTATTTAATAAACTGCCTGCCTTTATAAAAAATATGAAAAGTTGCTTTCGTAAATAGTTTAAAAAAGTATTTTCTAATGTTTAGGGATACTTAATTTACGCTAAGCAATACTGTACACTGTATATTATAGTTCATATTCTCGAGGCCAGTGCTTCCATGCACTGTTTAGAGAGTTTAATGTAAAATATAGTATATAAAATAAGTCTGTAATATACATCGACCTAACACAAGTAATATATGATTGTTTGAAAAAAAAACGTTCTGTTGGCCTGCGTGGCATCGTTGATAAAGTAAAGCAAACATTTTTTCGTTGGATTAAAGTGCTTTATAGTCAAAAAAATCTTCTGGCCGAGTACTAGCACAATCATCATATTATGACTTTGCCAATAGTCGGCCACTAACTTTATATCCCCTAGAGATTTTATCATTTATTTTAAACCCGGCCCACTACTGATACGTACGTTTTTGATACATCATAGTACATGATGGTAAAGGAAGAATCTGTTTATATGTATTTGTAATTGTATATAATTGATATAGACAAAATATATTTTTTAAATCTTGCCGGTAGTCGGCCGATCACTAGCAACTTTATAATACTTTAATGCCAGTAACCGGCGATTTTATTTTATAGTTTTGCACTTCTGGCATCATGTTCACAAAATAAATTAATAATTTTCTTTAGGTAGGTTAGGTACTCCTTGGTTAAACCATTATATCTTAACTTCAAGAAAATCAACAGATGGCGCCACAGGCTTAAGTTTTAAGCTTTATAACGATATTTTCGTTTCAAGATATCGGACGAATGTTTTGCTTGTTACCCTGGATTCTCTTCAGAGCGAATAAATCTTTCGCCTTTTACTAAAGATTTCCGTGGAGAGGATCAACATAACTGGGTTTACGTTGAATTTTTTTAAGCCTGGCTTAGTGCTGGGCTAGTATAAAATGGAATATTAATATATTGATAAATTTTGGGTTCTTTGATGATGGTGTTATTTATTAAAGGTTGTTAGCCCATGTCTTGGATCAGGGGTATCAATCTTTTTATTGGGCGTACGTATCATGGACTCAGAATCATGAAGGACTTGAAGTTCTCCATAGGCGTCCGCCAATTTAGGGCGAGAAGGGGCCGTGATATGTGGTAAGGACGAGCTAAAGCGGCAATCATGCTGTCATCTCGTATAAAAATAAACTTGAGTGTTGCTATCTGTATTGATTGATAAGCGTGGCCAAATGGTGCTTGTTTTCAAGACATGAGTTGAGAGTCGCACAGGGCCGATTATTCAGTTAGTTGATAATCTCCTCAAATAAGCATGTCATTATGTTGAGCTGTCTTTTTCTAATACGTATCACCATCACCGGTAAGTAGTGTTGGTCTTGATTACTCCAAGACCTAATTTTAAACTGACACTGGGTTAAGTTAAGTATATAAGTAATAGTTTATTATCGATTATAATAGGAATGCTGGATGACGATTTAACGATGGAATTTTTGTCGCCATTTTATATCGATTTCTTTTGTAATCAATTTGTAATTTTTACCTTTTTATTATTGTTTATTAACTCATAAAGCGTTGCTTATGTATTTTGGGGATGCACGTGCCCCAACTTACCTTATACTTTACTATAAATTTACATTTGTGTAAGAATATGTTACATAGAACTAAGAATAATATGAAAATAGATAAATTGGAATAAATATTAATATTTATAAAAAAAAAACCTGTGGAATATAACACTCATAATTTCCAAAATTTGTCAAAAATTCCAAATCAAAAACAACCCACACAGTATTTCATGCCCACAAACAATTAAAATTTTACGCATATACGACCCGCACTACCAGTTAATACATACACACCACAAAGATTCTTTAATAATCAACCAACTTTTCCATCTCAGCCTATTCCGATAAGACCTAATTACAATAAAATGCCACAAAGTATCCCAACTAACTCACAAGTATTTAAAGACAGACCCAACTAAACAAATGTTTTTAAACCCAATCCAAACAAACAATTTCCACCACCTACACCGATGAGTATAAATACAAAAAAAAAACGAATAATAGGTACTTTCAGACCAAATAATAATTATAGACCCAATCAAAAAATTATTTCCAATCACAGACCAATCAACAACCAAATTTTATAGCAGATGAACTGTCAATAATGACCAATACTACGCTGATAGTATTGAACAGAACTACTATGTTGATGACGAAAATAATCTTTACGATGCACAAGAACCTCAATATTTCGACGAATCTGACGTAAATCAATATGCCGAACCCGGATATTGTATTCCCAGAATATTACTTAAAGTTTCTAATTGACTGCGGTTCAACAAAATCATTTATTGATCGTGACCTAGCCAATAAATATTACCAAAAAGCCATAGTTTACGATCCCTATAGAGTATCAACTGTTTTTTAACAGTCTGCACACCAATATAGTGCCCAAATATCAGCTTCTTCTATTTTTAACTTACTCAATAATAAAAACCTGAAATTCTACTTATTCAAATTTCATAACATCTTTAATTTCAAAATATTACTAAAATAATAGGTACACACAAAGAATATAATGCTGACATAAGCAACTACATAAAACTATTAAAACTGACACAAAATAGAGTCGAAATTAAAATAAAAGAAATTATTCCTCATCCCGACAGGATTAAACGAGGACTAGTAAATGGCCTAGGATCCATATTTAAAGCTGTCACAGGAAATCTTGACGCGTCCGATGGTGAACGGTACGAGAAACTTAGCAAGCGGTAGCAGAAACCCAGAATATTATTGGAACCTATCTATGCCATATCCCGATTGGCTGCCAAATCGATATTAATTCAGCATCAATTATTAATGATCAGAAGCCAATCAAAGCCAATAACCAGCCAATTCTGATGTTCTTGAATTAATAGTAAATCATTAGTTTGTTTTAAATTCTTGAATACAACTTAAGATCGTCTGCAAATAATAAAACGTTTCTATTGAAAATACCCCTAGTTATACTGCTGATAAATAGGAGAAACAGCAATGGCCCAAGGTTGGAGCCCTGTGGTACCCCCGATCCTGCCAGAAAACAGTAGTCCGATTGATAACCTTTTATTATAACTTTTTGTTTTCTGTTTGTCGGATATGATACAAGAAACCCTATTAAGTATGAAACCCAAATTCATTATACAGCTTTGCTACAAGAATATACTATATATGCGACACTTTATCAAATGCTTTGGCAAAATCCGTGTATATTACGTATTTGGTACTTATTGTCAAGATTTTCTGATATGTATAGACTATAGAGTAATGTTATAGAGGTTGCTTACAGTAGACCGTTTTTTCATTAATCTGTGCTGACTTAAAGAAATTTTTCTATAGAAACGACATTATATATATATTTATGAATTATTTATTCAAAAATTTTAATTGGAGTAGGTAATATCGCTATCGGCCTATAATATTTTATTGTTATATCCCCACTTTTGTATACCGGACCTATTTTTACTTCCTTTCACTTATCAGCAAAACTGCGAGATTTAAGAGACATATTATACAAAACTTTTAATGGAGTCGACAAAAGACCCACCAACCCCTTAACAATGTATGCCGGGAAGTTGTCTGGATCGAAAGCCTTATTAATTTTTAGACCTTTGACTGCCTCGATCATGCACATCCTCAGAACTAACATATGGAACATTAACTACATCGAATAGGTTACACTCGTGAATAAACTGAACATTTTCCATGTCATTTGCATGTTTATAAACAGAATCAAAATATTCAGCAAATATACGAGACATAGCATCTCCGGTTTCATATTCATTACCATTCAAGTGTATCTTACCCTGTTTTGTCTTTTAAATACTGCCCAAAATACCTTGGAATCTTGACCAATATTACGCTGCATAGTATTTCTATACATATTATAGGCTACTTTGATATGCTTTATTTTGGAACATATGATTGTATAAAGTCATTTTCTCTCTTTACCGTTGATTGAGATTATTGTCTTTCAATCAATGCCTTTACTTTAACGGTAACCGTTGATTGAAAGACAGTATTTTAATCAATGCTTTAACTTTACTTAACTTAACTTAACCACTATTCCACCGCTTGGTAAGGTGGAGAAGTATTGTACCACAGAAAATAGCTATATTTTCAAATTATTACCAATATTATTCAAATTATTTTTTTTTCTTGTTTATTGGGTTTTTAGGTCATTTATAAATAAATAAAAGTTTGGTTTAGGTTGACGTTTCGGTTTATATTACATTAAACCATCTTCAGAACTATATAAACCGAAAGGTCAACCTAAACCAAACCTTTATTTATTTATAAATGACCTAAAAACCCAATAAACAAGAAAAAAAGTTAAATCATAAGGTCAAGAAGAAAACTTTACTATTATTCAAATTATTACCAATTTGCTCAAACATTGAAACTATAGGGCATAATAAAAGTCTCTCTCAAATTGTAACAAAATTATAAAAATTCTAGTTTTTTAGCTACTATATGACTGCATCTATATGGGAATCATTGACCCTTATTAGGTATATCGAATCAACTTTCACACCCGGTGTTTCTTTTTTTATAAAAACAGTTTTTTTTCGTCAAAAATAAAGAAAATTCCCCATTTCCCATAAGTAAAGATTGTTTTTGGGAGGCACTGTGGATTTCTAGTATTGCCTTTTGGATCACTATTCTTATAAACTAGTGTATACTTTACATGATTTATTATTGATGGATGACCGGACTTTCATAACATCTTCTGACAGAGGGCGCCACGTACTATACAGTGCCACTGCGTTCGATTTCGACAACTTTTAGTGGCTCGATGAGCGTGGTAACGGCATACTTACCTGGCGTAGGGGTTTAACCTTGATCAACAAGGCGGTTCCCCCAGGGCGAGGCCTTTCCATTGCACTACGGTCGGGCTGACCCCTGCGATTATCCCTAATGCGGATAACTCGGGCGCGTAATTTTTGGTAGTCGGGACTGCGTACGCGCTGTCCCGGTATAAATTAATTAATAATACAAACATCTTGTTGTACATACACGCACCACATTAAATAATATGGAGTGCAGACTTCGTGCATGCGTAATGGGATTTGCTTAATTTGCTATAACTTGGCAAGAAAATGCCTTATATCTCACGCGTGTTGATAAGTGTATTTGAGAGCTTTGAACAGATGCATATGGTGCCAACTTTCTTTCTTTTACACAATATAGCAGCGTGTAAGAGGATAGAGGATATTATGTACCAATTTTGGTTCAATCCCTTCTACTTAGTGGGAAGAGAATTAAAAAATTAATATTTTTTTAAAAATACATCAATACATATCCTATACCTAGCTCGAAAACGAAACAAATTTGTACATAAGTGTATAGGAACCTTTTCACATTCTTCTGATATTCTCTATCGTGTGGTACTTTGCATTGTACTTCTTTTAAGCTCACCCTGTATAACAGGGTGCGTCAGTAAGGTGTTCGTCTTTGATAGTACCAAAAAATTTTAATAAATAAATAAATCCTTAAACGAAATATTAAAAAAAGTACCTAATAATCAAGTGACAAATTTGATTACAAATAATATTGTGTTGCAGGACGTCATTGAGCTAGATTAACCTCTGGAGCACCTAAAAAGGCCACCTTGAAAAGGTAAACTTGGCAGTCGCGTCGATATTTGTTTTTGGATTATATAATTTTTCGGTTATACTATTGCAGTAGAATATATTATATACATATATTTTTTATACTTAAATAGATTTGCCACCAAATAATGAATTTCGTAAATATTTAATAATAGCCATTTTTTTTTAGGTGATATTTAGAAACCACAATTATTTCAGTACATTGTCCATTATTTAACAGTTTCCTAGTCAATATTGTGATTTATTTATCACTAGCATGCCTTTGAGGCGCGACAAATCAATTTTCTTGAATTGCAACTGACTTGAATTGCAATTCAAGAAAATTGAATTGTTGTGCCTCGAAGGAATGCAAGCTATAAATAAACCGCAATGCTGACTAGTAAACTGCTTAATAATGGGTAATGAACTTTTTAATAATGGGTAATGAACTTTTTAATAATGGGTAATGAACTTTTTAATAATGGGTAGTAAAGGGTTTAATACAAGGTAATAAATTTTTGAATAAAGGCTGATGAACGGTTTAATAAAGGGAACTAAATGATTTAATAATAGCTGTTAAACTATACAGGGTGTTTTAGAAGCACTATATACGTAACTTAAGGGGGTGATTTCCTATGATATTCTAAGAGAAAAAGTTCATATGAGCATGTGTCCGGAGTTGCCCCGTTTCTAATATACAGGGTGCTAAAGCTTTAAAAGAAAAATCGGTTATTTATAATTTCTTTTCCGATTTTATTGAAATTTGGTATACCGTTATTCATAATGATAAGGGGCTTAATTAGCCCTAACTAGATTAAATTTGTTAACTTTAGTGGCGTCCCGGGGAGCACTTTAACGAATATCATTGACAAAAAATGTACGCCACTGACTTTTTTAAAACAGCGGTACCAAATTTCAATAAAATCGGGTAAAGGATATTTAAAACAATAAAAAAAGACCGATTTTTAAAAAAAACTTTAAAGCCCTCTATATCAAAACAAACTCCAAACACATGTTTATATGAACTTTTTCTCTTGTAATATCATAAGGAATCACCGTCTTAAGTTACGTACCGTACTTCTGAGACACCCTGTATAATAAAGGGTAGTAAAATAAACTATTTAATAAAGGGTAGTAAACTGTTTAATTAAGGGTATATAGTAAAGTGTTTAATAATGGCAGTTTAATTTATGTACATACTTGTGATTAAAAGCTGATTCTTTATTAAATTGTTTACTAGCGTTAAGTAAACGATTTTACTTGTTATTTACCTAGAAATCTAGAAAATTTCCGTGTGTGGAATTCCACGCCTGAAAATTGAGAGTTTAAGCTCAGAATTCTGAGTTTAAAGACAGAATTTCGGAGGAATTCCGAGTAGGTACGTCAGAATTTGGTCGAACTTCCGAGTTTAAACTCGGAATTCTGACTTTGAAATCGGACTTCTGAGAATAAACTCGGAGCGTTGCACATAATAACATAATATTTTTTTGCTCTATGTGGCCTTTTCGCGCCTTCGTAAAAATCTCCTAAAGGCAATGAAGACTCCTAAAGGTTCTTTCGTCTTCAATCGGCACAGCGCTGCGTTCACAGATTTGTGATGTACAAAATGTAGCGTAGATGGCACCAAGCGTTAATATTTCTGGCATGCATTCATGGTTGAAGAACGTATCGAAATCTACACGAAAGTGTCTATATTAGTGATTGGACCCCACGGATCATATTTCCGAAACTATCTTGGAAATGACCTGGACATTGTGTACTTGGCATCGCGTTAATCAATCCGTTATACACTCTATTTGGAGGTATAAACAGCCAGACCTTACCAATTGTATCACTGGGGGGGGGGAATGGGGGTGCCTAAAAGACCTCTACCCTACAAGTTGAGAAGGGGTGGACATATGTCCGAATGTTCTTGACAACTCGGCGTGTGCCTGTGACGCAGAGTGCACGTGTAGCTCGTTGGGTATACAATGAACCAGGACGAGAAGTTTGGGTTTTATGACCCGTGGTATAAGATTTAATATAATAGGTAGTTATACGCCCATCAGAAATTCCATTTCTGTTAAGAGGCCTGTTTAGAAGCCAACATTTATTGTTCTGTGGTGCTTACCTAATGTTATAACGATAAATCGGGGTACACTTGGTTGCCAAGGAAGAAATGAATAAATCTTTTTGGGAATAGATTAAACTTTTTAAACCCTAGGGTAAAAGTTCATTAAAATTAAAAAGATAAAATTAATGAAAGATTGAAAAAGAAAACGATTAATTTTTTTTTTAATCGTACAATAGTATATTGCGCAACAACTCGTGTGATCGTTGAGTCGCCCCGAGTTACGCATACAATTTTTCATATAAAATGTTTTGAAAATATGACTTGAGATGCCTCGCAATTCTGTGTATTCCATTAAAGTTTATTTGTAAAAGAGAGTGACCACAAAGAGAAAGATGCATATACTATTACGAATCTATTGCGCAAGCGCAGTCGTATCGCTATCCTTGTTTTGCCCGGAAATCAGACAAGGATGCCCATTCGGGTTTTACAAAAATGAAAAGCTCTATACGTGTCAACGAGAAACTCGTCGTGGAATGTACTAAAAATCAGCTGATTTCCATGTTGGACTCTGGGTCGAAATCTAAATAACAAATAATACACAAAATGCAAATTATTCGTTTTCTTCCTTTAACTTATCCAGATCTGGGTCGACAGCAGGTATATCTTCAGCGGGCAAATTTCTGTAAACATCTGTTGCGTCGATATGTTTCTAATCCAAAAGAGATAGAAGTTTTTTTTTTTATTTTCTGATATTGGTAAAATATTTTAGTACGGATGATAAGTGGTAGGAACATCCATTTCAGTATTCTTTCTTTTATAGCTCCTAATTTTCAATGGATAGTAATTTTGAAGTGTAGTTTTGTATTCAATTACTCCAAAATTTGCACCAAATTCCTTATTAACTCTTAACCATTTGAGTTGTCGGAAGTTAAACTGCTCATGAGACTCGTCGAGCTTCTGCTTCTTTTTTTAAAGAACTGAGGGAAATCATAAAAATCTTCTTGCATCATTGTTTTAACAACAAACCTGTTGTTTTGGGAGCAATGCACACTAGCTGATACCAATCACTCGGAATTTGAATGGGAAATGGACTTCTTTTTTTTTCATTAAGGGTGTGATCGGATTGAGTCACCCTCCATGTATGTGACCAGGAGTTAGACCTTATGTTTTATTATTTCCAAACTTTGAAAGATATCGATACATAAACATTGTAATAACATTTGCATTTTTATTCTGACCACCGCATATATCAGAGTAAAATATGACGTGTGCTATTTGTGATTCCAAACAGTCTAGAGGCAAGAAGCTATTTCTAAAAAACTCTTTTTGCTGTAATGTCGCCCCCTATGTAATGGGTTTCTGTTTGTTTGAAGTGACTAATACAATTGTTAGATTACACACGGAAAATTGTCTTTTGTAGAAAACTTCTCCACACGTTAATAGAGGAGTAGATAATACCTGCTTCAAATCAATTTATTTGGCAGAACTTTTAGACAGCTTGTTTTTCTCATAAAATACGCCAAATCTGCTTGGGTGTAATGATCATTAATTTTTTCTTGGGCTGCTTCCAGTATCTTACCTTCTGAGTTTCGCAAGTACCACACGTATCTAATGTGGGTTTCTTAAATTTGAAGCCTATTTGAAAAAAAAATATATACCTTGACATGGAAATTCGTTTAGATTCCTCCTCAGTTTCACAATAAAGCTATACTATGGGCATATTTAAATCACGTTCTAAATACTTCTGTTCCGTATGTAAATACTCGGAAACATTTTACTCCGATGGTATAAGTGTATATATTTCATTTAAGCATAATGTAATTATATTTTATTCCAAAACAAGATTACTTTTATCTCTAGAAGAAACATAATTCTGGATTCTTGGTAATGTACCCGTATTTTCTAGGTATAAGTAATAATTATTACTTTTACCTCACAAATATGGCCTTTTTCTCTTTATGTATTTTATATACACGTGTATCCATTTGTCATAATAAAGGTAAGTAATTATTAAATAAAACATATTTCTTCTTTCTTTGTCGGCGCGTTATTACTTCCACATGACTGAAAGTACTGAAACCATTAGAATCTAATCAAAATTACGAGATTCAAAAAATCTAAACAAAGTCAAACTTCATAAACGTCAAAAATTTTCATGGCTAGTGTTTAAAATGAATAAATAATAACAAATATCCATAAATTCTTACGGGAAATCCGAAAGTACGATAGAAATGGCTCTGAAAAGAACAGTTTTTAGGATTAAATTGAAGTTCAAGGCACAAAAACATTTCATCAAAATGTATGACTCTTCAATGATCTATTGTCTCTGTCTAGCACATTACCCACATAATACCGCTGGCACATTGCTAGTGCAAAGAATATTCCCTTGTTGTTCTTTTTTGCACATTCCTTTCATAACATTCTTCCATGTTTCTGAAATGTGTCGAGATTGTTTTCTTTACAGGCGTATGAAGCAAATATGTTTAGAATATTCCATAAAAATAAATTAGTTCTAGTAAGTGATAAGCACATGACTTTTATGTACATTATATACAGGCAGGGACGCGCCAAGTATTTTCGGAGCCGTCGTGCGAAATAATCATAGGCGCCTTTAACCAATATATTGAGCTAAAATTACCACCCTTCTCTCATAGTTGACCGTTGAAACTTTTGAAGAAACTCTGTACTTTTTAGTAAGTGTCTTTATTTATTTGTGACCAACAGAAAGTACACAAAAACTATTAATAGAATACGAAACAACAGTAACAAAACAAAAACAGTATCAAAGTTACAAAACATTAATTCAAAATATAAAAAAAAAATAAAGAAATAAAATAGCGATTGTTTTGAAACAGATAATACATGATCATGATACATGATGGAGAGGTCTTACAAAAATTGGACTTTTCTGCTTTACTTTTTGCAAATTCATTAACACGATTTTCCATTTCAAGTTGCTTTAAAAAGTCAGACTCTATATAGAAATGATAGCAAGATTTTCTAACCGCTCTTGGCCCATTCTAGATCGTAAATAATTTTTAATCAACTTTAATTTAGAGAATGACCTCTCGGCTGTAGCTACAGAAACTGGAATGGTTAATAATATGCGCAATGCAATCGTAACGTTTGGAAATGAGTGGGTTAGGTTATTTATTGCAATGTAATTAAGTGTGTCTACTACAGACGTCGCGTTTTTGTCGCCATTTTGCAGAAATTTTAACTCGTGTAAAAGTTCTGTTCCGTCAATATCTTTCTTGTTTCGATCATTGTCAGTTAAGGTTTCTTCCAGTTTTTTACAAAAATTAAATTGATCTTGATCAGAATATTTGCCGATATCCTCAACATTCCAAAAAAAATTAAAAACATCAGAATGACACGATAATAGTTTAAATCTTTCATGTACAGATGAAAGAGTAATGTCTAGCATTCCAAAAAAGCAATTTACTTTCAACTTTATTTCTTGCTTTTCAATCGGCTGGTCGTCACCTTCGCAAGAAAATTGTTTTTTAATCTCTCGTGGCCTTAAAATTTCTGCGGATATAAATTTTGCATCAACTTCTAAACAAAAAGCTAGTTCTTTGGCATCTACTAATAAGTCACTGAAGCCTTTGTCAGATCAATATTGTTTTAGAAATTCATTGAGGTTATTTAAACTCTCGCAAGCCTGGGAAATATTAAATGTTTTTGATTGCAGAATCTTAGTAACAACATCCACATACCACATACCACAAGACTACCATACACACAAACTTATAATTTTTAATTTTTTTACTCAGGGAGGTAGCTAGATGTTTTGTAGTATTGTCAAAATTATTTCCGGCAATTCCACTCATATATAAATAGTCCGATTTAAAATGTCAAAAATCGTATTTTGCTGTCGGATAAAAAGGAAGGAAGAGGAAATGTAACTGGATAAAAAAATCGGATATATTTTCTGCTCCTCCAATCGTTACCGTGGTAACAATTGCATTTTAAACTAGTTATTAAATCATCTGTCAGGCAATTGTCACAAATACTAAATAATTGTTTAAGCTGTTTTAAAGTCGATTTTTAAATAAAAAAGTATCTTTTAACATGCAGCGGTTTGGGACAATTGACGAAAAGGAAATAAATAACGAAATAGAAAATTCCATTCCTATTCATGGAATTGCCTTACTAAATACCATTCGAGCTCAGATTATGAGCCTGATATTTTTTATGCTTGCTATCTCATACTTACTTTCAGAAAATTTAACGAGAGCTGTTCCGATAAAATCACGAGAGCGTAGCTCGAGTGATTTTGTCGGACAGATCGAGTGTTCGATACCAAGCATAAAAATATCCGGCTAAATCTGAGCTCTTATGGTATTGCTTGTGGATAAAGTTTCATAAAGAGCATCGTAAATTTCGCTCAACTGAAATCTTAGAGGGGTTATTGCATCAACTCTGCTAGACCATCTAGTATCTGACAAAGGCTTTAATGTCGGACTTGAAATGTTACTTTTCAAAACAGACCACTGATTGGTTGAGGCAGAAAAAAAATTATATAATTCTTGAACAGTTGAAAAAAAATTTATACTAGAAATATGGGATTTCACAGCATCGTTTATGACAAGGTTCAAACTGTGGTTACAACAAGGTACAAACATTACTCGGGGATTAATGTATAAAATTCTTTTTTGTGCACCTTGATGTTTATCCTTCATATTTGAACCCTTGGCCGCGCATATTATAAATGTCTAAACCATAATTTTTCGAAGTTTTTAGTAAAAAGTTGGTTAAACCTTTACCTGTTGTATCACTTATAGGACGAAATGTTAAAAAACGTTCTTCGACACTAAATTTATTGTTTTTTAAATTAACGTATCTTAAGCAAACAGTTTAAAATATTATTTCTTGTATTGTCACCTATTAATTTAATGGTTTCGTTTTAAGTTTTATCTCCAAGGTAAAGTGGAATATTTTTTTGACATCTATTAATATGTGCAGACATGAATTTTCATTACTTATTTTAAATAATTTGTTACTAGGACCACGAAAAGCCAAGTTTTGTTCAGCCAAAAATTGAATAGTATAAATTATTCTTTCAATGACACTGTGCCAATGATTAGTTTCATTTTTTAATAAATTTTGCATTTCCGAATCAACGGTTCGATTAGTTTTTAATCTTTCTAGTAAATCTGACCAGACACGTAAATTTTGAAAATGAGATTTACTTTTTTCGTGGATTTTTAAATGTTCGCTTAAATGATGCCAATCATTGAACCCGTCTTGGTTACTTAATTTAGTGTTTTTAAAAGTCAATGGATTGTTGGGGTTGGGTCATTGAATCTTTTACAGCAGAAGCAGAAAACTGCATTTTTTTCAATAGAATATAGCAACCAATAACGCTGAACCTTTTCACCATATAACAAAATTCGAGTAAAATATATATCGAAAAACTTACGTCCACTTTTGTCTTTAGGATACATAGTTTTATTTTGATAATACATTGGACCTTTTTCGACAAGTTCTTGCACCTGGATTGGAAACAATACACTCGGCCAAAGACCTGGATCGTTAGAAAGGGGCGCTTCTTCGGATAATTCGTCTCGAACATGATGGTACCGACACTTGCTGAAACGTATCAGGATCTAATTCTTTTGGATCATCATCCTCATTAGCTTGTTTTTCTAATTCTGATGGCAAGTTTGATTTTGTTGAATGTAGAAAATCACGGTTATCAGAAGTAGTGTCTTGTGTGGTCTTTCGAAAAAAGTTACTAATTTTGAAATTAGTTTTCTCCAAGCCTTCTTCCCGTTTTCGCTTGTTAAGCAAGTTTTGGTAACCAGACAATTTATTTTTTTCTTCTCTGGCCATCTAAATAAAATAAATAACAAATATTAAACACTAATCCTTATTTGTTTCATAAACAAAAGTTATTAAAAAGAAAAAGAATTATTTGCATCCCTGTTAATTAATTTACTTAATCACTTACTTACCTTATTTGTAATTATTTTTCACAATTGCGGTAGATACGTAATAGCACATAAGGCACTCTATACGTCTTATGTGCTTATCAAGACAAGAATAAAAAATTAACCTGCTTCATCGATTACGAACGAACACGCAAAATTTTGCAAGTTTAAAGCAACGCACCGAATGCACGCGGATTTTCGCGCCCCCACAGGAGGAGGAGTAGTAAAATTTCACCACTGGTAGGTACTGGTCGCCGACATGCGGTCGGTGTTGGTGGATATTGCATTTTCACCACCGGTATTCGCAGATAATTTTTTAGTTTTATGTTAATTTGTGTTGAAGGCCTGGCGCCTTAAAGGCCTTGGCGCCGTCGTGCGCCTCACGACCTTGCTCATATGGACGGCGCGTCCCTGTATACAGGCACATTACGATGAATCCCAAATTATGATTCCGCTAAAGATAAAAATAAACATTTTTTGAAATAATAGTATATTATTAACCAAGGTTTAGACAGCCATCATTAAATCACGAGGAGCGAAGCGACGAGGGATTTAAGACGCGAGGGCTATAAGCTGTCTAAACCGTGGTTAATATAATATTTTTCCACTACTACAAACTTTTATAAGACATTTATCTTTATAGTATTATTAATTATAAAAAATTATAGGTAGGTATAAGTATATTTTTTAATCAAGTTACCTGCGCTTTGGAATTGGCAAAATATTTTGTTGTTTTGTCAGGTGGCTTTGTTAATGTCAATTTTTGCTCATTTATGCCATCAGATTTCATGATCTATCTATAATGTATTGATAATTATCTGGTTGCCTAACTTTAAAATGTTTATGAATTCATGTTGTAGAATTAAAAAATCAAGTTACCTGCGTTCAAATAGATTCTTGAAGATCGGTCAATAATGAATTTCAATGTCTTATTATTGACCATGGTCAATAATAACTTATAAGGTAGAGAAAAACGATTTCTAACGTTAATAATCGGTCAATAATATAGTATTAATAATTATAAAAAATTATATGTAGGTATAAGTATATTTTTTAATCAAGTTACCTGCGCTTTGGAATTGGCAAAATATTTTGTTGTTTTGTCAGGTGGCTTTGTCAATGTCAATTTGTGTTCATTTGTGTCATCAGATTTCACGAGTTTTGCGTTTTTTTAAAAAATGAGCGAAGAAAATGTTAGTGATAATATTATGTGTACACCTCCCGAATTAAGGATGGAAGCAGAAAAAATGTTGATTGTATCGATATTTTACAATATCAAGTAATCCAATATGTATTGATAATTATCTGGTTGCCTAACCACAATGAATTGATCTTGTAGAATTAAAAAATCAAGTTACCTGCGTTCAAACAAAATTCGGTTAAGGTCAAAGATCGGTCAATAATGGATTTCAATGGCTTATTATTGACCATGGTCAATAATGACTACATTATGCTTACATGAAATATATACTTATACCATCGGAGTAAAATGTTTCCTGGTATTTACATACAGAACAGAAGTATTTAGAACGTGATTTAAATATGCCCATAGTATAGCTTTATTGAGAACCTGAGGACAAATCTAAACGAATTTTCGTGTCAAGCTATACGTTTTTTTTCCAAATAGGCTTAAAGTTTAAGAAACCCGCATTAGATACGTGTGGTATTTGCGAAACTAAAAAGATAAGATACTGGAAACAGCCCAAGAAAATATTATTGATCATTACACCAAAGCAGATTTGGTGTGTTTCATAAGAAAACAAGCTGTCTTTTGTTCTCGTTAACCTAGCTTAAGTTAACCGAACTTGAGAAATAACAGTTAACCGGCAATTTCTCACCACCGCCCAACCCTACCACATAATATGTGGTGTGGTGTTGCCCTTACAGATTTTTAGTGTACAAAATCTTCTATAGATGGCACCAAACGTTATTATTTCCGATGTACAACTACATTTAAGGTTAAAGAAAGTGGCGAAACCGTTTTCAAAATGTCCATTAGACATTGGACCCCACGGATCAGATCTCCGAATCTATTTCGGAATGACCGGGATGGACATTGTATACCTAACGTCATCACGTTACTCAATAATTACATACACAATGATGTATGAATCAAATCTGGGAACTGGGGTGCCCAGAGTAAAACAAAGAAAGACCTCTGCCCTACAAGTTGAGAAGGGGTGGGCATCTGTCCGAATGTTCTTGACAATTCTGCGTGTGCTCGTGACGTGGGGTGCACGTTAGTTCGTTGGGTATACAGTGTCTTTTAGGTGGAGAAGTTTGGGTTTTCTGACCCGTGGAATAAAATTGAAAATAATTGTTAGCTTCAGCCTGTAGACAGGCCTTAACACTAGTTTGGTTCGACATTACGCGCCAATAAGATTTAAGGCGCTGTGGCTGTCCCATTCGTACGAATTCGGACCATCCGAAATTTTTAACTGCCCGTGCTAGTTGTGCGACAGTCGGATGAATGGAATTAATTTTAACTTTTACTCGATGTCGTATGTTTTTTAACCTCACTTTTCTGCTATCTGTCATTTTCTCTTGTGGCTCTTACAAATATTAGTAAAGTTATAATTAATTAATAGTATTCATAATATAATGAATAGTCTCCATCTTCAAAGTCGTGAGAATTATATCCGTATTGTAAATAATGTTCTACTCCTGACACTTGCTATGTGTACAAAATGTCATTTCTTTCGATTCGGATCCGAAGAAACGGATTTATGTTAGTACAAAAACGAGAAATTTTCGGGCATCGAATCGTCGGAATTCGTATGCATTGGGTTCACGCTTTAAATGTTTAGTGACCTCTGACGTTTGAACTTTCTTGTTTAATGTCTAACGGCCGCTACATACGTTTCAAGATTCTATCCAATTTGCATGAGACTTAATTAAGGCTTGATCCAATTTGAAGTTCCATAATTTTTGAAGTGCCGTCAGGTCTTATATATTTTCGACTGGATTGCAGTTGTTTCTGTGGTGGTCGCGAGTACGTTTGAAATGTCGATATAGCGGTATTCAGTTTTGAATTAGCTTTGATACTAAACTTCAGAAACCGATATTATTTCCTGCCGCAAGAAATTAAAATAACTGGTAAGCGGGGTTTGGGGTTCCGCGTCAAGAGATTAATAAAATGTAAATAGTATCACCCCACAAAAAATGTGAATAAAATATTCGTGCAACTCCCCCTAGTGATTTATTTTTCTAATTTTCTTTATTCGCGCTTTCCCTATATATACACTGAACAGCAATATTAACGCACCACTAAAATTTTCCAACAATTTTGATGTTATATATCTTCTAAACCTATTGTCCGATTTAAATGATTTTGTTTTCACATGATAGGTTTATCCTTTAGGAATATTACTGTACTCGCAATTTTTGTTAGGAAGTTAATTTTCATGGTATACCGTGTGTAACAAACATGTTGTGTTTTTTTCCCAAAATTTGAAACACCCTCTGGAATACTCTAGGATTCGTACAATATTGCATAGTAATTCTAACGTGAGTCACGTGTTTTCTCAACGTTTTGTTTTTTGGTTCAATTAGTTGTGTTCAATATTAATGAAGATAGACACTTTTTGAATCAGCTTGTTTTTTAATCATAAATCACACTTTATGGATACCTTGATTAACAAACATAAGTGGGCTATGTGAGCAAATTGAAAGTAATTGTCAGCAGAGTTTGTATTTTGAAAATTATTTCAATTTGATTTAAGTATTGTTTGAAATCGAGTAAGTTAATAAATCTTAATTTTTCGCTGTTGGGAGAAAATGGAGCGCGTTACAAGAAATTTGATACGTGACGAGTGTGTTCAAGCAGTGACTTTACCTGGCCATTGGGTTGAGGTTGAGAGTTACCTATACTACAATATCCCGTGTTGTTCAACGCTTCAGAGAAACCAATGACTACCATAGTCGTCCTGGGCAAGGCAGGCCTCGAGTCACTACAGTGGCTCAAGATCGTTTCATTAGATGCTTTAGAAGAACGATTTACCACGTCGAGAAATATTTTAATCGAACTTAGTGCCGTTCATAACATCTGTGAGGAGACGTCTTAAAGAGCACAACTTGCATCTTAGAGTACCAGCGACAGGCCCCGCATTAAACGCAGATCACCGCAGAGCTAGATTACAATTCGCTACGCAGCATGTAAACTGGACTATTGAGGACTGGGGGCATGTTTTGTTTACGGGCGAATCTAGGTTTTGCCTGTATAGCTCCGATCGACGTCTAAGAGTGATTCGACGACCAAACGAGCGGTATGCCCAATGCAACATACGTGAAACAACTTTATTTAATGGAGGCTCTGTGATGGTTTGGGGAGGAATTTCCTTAACAGCGCGGACAGCTCTTGTTCCTCCCATCGTTAAACAGCGAAAGGTATATTTCTGATATTTTATTTGAGCACGTTGTACCTTTTGCTCCTTATATCGGCAGTAACTGTTTGTGAATGCACGACAATGCGAGACCACACGTGGCGCGTATTGTAACTGAATATTTGCAAGAGGTAAATATTCAGATTCGTCATTGGCCATCGCGTAGTCCAGATCTTAACCCAATCGAGCATATGTGGGACGTTATTGGCAGAAAATTGAGACGTCGTCAGCCTCCCCCAGCAACCTTGCAAGACATAGAAAGGATAGTTGTTGAAATTTGGAATGAAATTGAACAAAATCAAATTGAAAACCTAATTATGAGTATGGTAGAAGTAGAGGCGGAAACACACGCTACTAATTAATCTTTATTTTTATAACATAATTATTAATCGTGTTTTGTAATTTGTTATTTTTTGTTAGTGCCATTTTTTTAAAGTTACTTCTTATGATTTTCTAATAGAAATGTATAACTGGTATAAAAAATCGTCTATCTTCATTAATATTGAACACAACTAATTGAACCAAAAAACAAAACGTTGCGAAAACACGTGGCTTACGTTAGAATTACTATGCAATATTGTACGAATCCTAGAATATAACACCAGGGTGTTTCAAATTTTGGGAGAAAAACACAACATGTTTGTTACACCCGGTATACCAAGAAAATTGCGAGTACAGTAATATTCCTAAAGGATAAACCTATCACGTGCAAAAAAAAACATTTAAATCGGACAATAGGTTTAGAAGATATATAACATCAAGATTGTTGGAAATTTTTAGTGGTGCGTTAATATTGCTGTTCAGTGTATATAACCAATATATTACTAATACCGTGTTAGAGAAATGTCCCCAGCATGCGGCGTTTTCCGAAACATAATAATAACAACGCAACATATTTCGGTGAATGGATCGGCAGGGATGGCGACTATCTTATTGGACTATACTTTTTACTACCTTGTTTGACATCCTGTTAAAAGACGTACCTCTACAAATAAGAACTAATATGTCGTTCCAGCTCATTTTAGCCTAGTTGCTCGTCAATACCTCGACAACACTTTCCTAATTGCTGGATTGGACGTGCAGGTTCCCAAGATCAGCCAGCTCGCAGTCCCGACTTGAATCCTCTAGACTATTATTTATGAGATCACCTAAAATCTCTTGTATACAAAACGCCTGTACTAGATGAAAACGACATAACAATTCGAATTATTGAAAGTTGCAATGCGATACGAGATAATGCAGGCATTTTTGAACGAGTAAGAGAGAATCAATGCGCAATGGTGAGACGATTGCAATCGTGCGTTTTATTAGAAGGTGGCCGTTTTCAACAGTTGCTTTGATCACCTGTTGCATTTTTTTTTGTATAATTTAAAAAAATAATTTTATTTTTAATTTAAAGGTTTTAATTACCTACCTTTGAAATACATAGATATTTTTGTGGTTTTTATTTTTTCTCTCGAAAACGAAGCAAGGGACGAAAACAATTCAGGAAACAAAAAAATTTTAATATTAGTTGCTAAATCCGAAAAAAAATATCAAGATTTATAAAAAGTCAGTGGCGTACATTTTTTTGTCAATAATACTAGTTAAAGTGATCTCCGGGACGCCACTGAAGTTAATAAATTTAATCTAGTTAGGGCTAATTAAGCCCCTTATTATTATGAATAACGGCACCAAATTTCAGTAATATCGGGAAAGTATATTTAAAAAAATTATAAAAATACGATTTCTTTTATAAAACTTTAACACCCTGTATATCAAAAACGGGCAACTCCGGACACATAATTATATGAACTTTTTCTCTTAGAATATCATAAGGAATTACCCCCTTAAGTTACCCACCATACTTCTGAAACACGCTGTATAGTAAGTACTCGTATAACCTTGATGTCAAATTTAATAAATTGTTGCACATTTGTTCCGACTGTAGGGTTTTTCCCAAAGAACTTCTAATGTCTTTGGTTTTTCCTGAACGTTTTTAATATATTAACCAGATAAACAAAAGACCATGGCAAAATTTAAAAAATGGTAACTTATAGGTGTTTTTAAATGAAACACCCTATATATTGTCACATCTTTGAATTCAGCTTAATTTACACATTGCAATAATGTTCTGATCAGCCATTTTTGAGATATTTCACTTTAAATAATTGCGTCCAGTGAGCCGTGCTTGGTGCTTGAAAACAAAAATGTGAGTTTTAGCGGAAATTTAAGGTTTAGTATGGTCGAATTAATCTGAGTTCTGTGTTGATCTGAATCTAGGCCCTCACAATAACCGTCATCGGGCTACTGTTGTGTGGTTATCAAAAAGATCCAATTATTTCTGGTAACCTCGCCATTTAGTTTGATCCAGTGTTATTCCAGTAACCCTATTTATTTGCATAATAGATAATTTTATCTGCTGTAAAAAATAATAATAAAACAATGATAATGTTTTATATTAGGTTTGTTCCAACACAACCAAAAACCGTACCTAGTCAACAACAGAACAACTACAACCTGTACCACCCTGTACTGTAGGAGTTATTGACCTTTGTGTCAAGCGCACCGAACGATAAATGTTAGTAATCAAGCGATCCTTCGTTTGGGGACGGGATACGAGTTTTGGTCGGGTTGAAACAAAACTATCAAAAATTCCTAAAAAAAGGTTCCTTCGGCTTTCATAGCACCGCGCCGTGGTCACAGATTTGTGGTATACAATATCTAGCGTAGATGGCACCAAACGTTAATATTTCTGGTATGCATCTGCATTTACGGTTGAAGAACTATCCAAATCTGCAAAAAAGTGTCCATTAGATATTGGACCCCACGGATCATATTTCCGAAACTATCTTGGAAATGACCTGGGCATTGTGTATTTGGCATCGCGTTCATCAATAATTTATACACAAGAGGTATAATGAAGACATAATAATTGGGAAGGAATGGGGGTGCCTAAAAGACCTCTACCCTACAAGTTGAGAAGGGGTGGACATTGTCCGAATGTTCTTGACAATTCAGCGTGTGCTCGTGACGCGGGGTGCACGTGTAGTTCGTTGGATATATGATGCCGGGGTCGAGAAGTTTGGGTTTTATGACCCGTGGTATAAAATTAAAAATAATGTTTTTAGGTCAGAAAGAAGTGGAAGAACAACTTTCTGAAGAAGTTCGATAATTCATCGATAAGACGTTATTAATATCGTCAAATCGGCCCTATGCAAATACACAAGTTTAGTTTAAACGTAACTTCTAAAATAACTGTTTTCAACTACAGTGAAAAATGAACAAGTAAGTAGGCTTTTCTCGGTTCTTGTCATGACTGTATGTAAAAAGTTAATTTGTGTGTTTTAACATATATGGCTGAATATCAATCAATAAACTTATTTAACTTATTGTAATAAAACACGATACCGTCGATGCAATATTTTCTGGTAAGCATCAATACTTTGATAACATCGACACAAAAATAAACAGTATATTAACATAACGAGGGTATGTAGAGTAATTCCGCCATAGTAGTCGGTATTTTTTGATTACTCTCTACTTATTATTTGGTTTTTTAAATATATCTGTTCATTTAATACTTAAAGTTATAATATATGTATAAGTATAAACATAGTATAAGCGATTGAAAAAAAAAATTTCAATGTACCTACTAAAAATACATAAAATGTGCAAACATATTTTTAAAAAGTATAGGTGAAGTTAAAAAAGTCATAGCAGAAATCGCAGTTATAATCTAGACCTTGCGCCCCTTTATATGGCCTTCCTGCAAGCTTCTTAGTAAAACCACCTGGGACACCATTCACATTTTACATTCTTATCACCTTCTGCTTCTGCATCGCTATCTAGTTCATCTTCACATCCATTTCCCTTTTTTTTTCGTTCTGACTCATCCCTTTTCTTCTCTTTACTTCTTCTTTCTCAATTTGTACTCTATCCTTCTCCATTTAATATGTTCTTCAAACACTGGACGAAATGGCACTTGTGGAAGGGTCCAGCTTTCCGACGTTTTGTCTTTGGAATTGACTTAGGGTATTTAAGATATTTTTTCTACTCCCTAATTGCAAACAACGCATTTTAACACTGTTTTGAAGGACGTAAGTAACAATTACCAAAAAGGTATCGATTGCCCTTAACGACGGGTTGTAAGTCAACTTGCCGCCCTTGGGTGGTAATAATTTTTGATAATAAATTGTCAGCTTGACGTTGTTGATAAAATAACAATGCTTATGATGCTAAAGAAACCGGTCAAAGCTGTCCATAATTTCATGCGAAAAGTATATTTACTTACATCCCTTGTAGTATAAATAACTATTTTAAAAGCATCGGTTGGGGAGGTGGACGTCTGCATCGGCTCTATTGCATGTGAGATAATTCAGATAATTGATGATTACTTATGTGCTTATGTAGGTATGGATCTGGAGCCCATTCGTCGACCTGCGAGCCGGTCCTGCAGAGTTGCACGTGGTATACCATAGTTTCGGCAAGTTTCTCGAATTTTAGCTCCGTTTCTCACAGAATCTAATCCACTTGATGTTGTAAAATAGTTTAAATAATTATTTTTCTAAAAAAGAAGGGGAATTTTGTTGATGACCTTCATAAGGAGATTAATTTGGTGAGACCATATGGTGTTCCTGTATGCAATGAAGTTACGCCACAGAGTAAAATAGATATTGAAATAACCGACAGAAATGAAATAATGAAAATTATTGAAATTATATTATTGGACTTAAAGAAAGATGCTTCGTCAGGTCATGAGGAAGTAACGGTTAAGGATCTGATCAATTTGCGAGACATATTCTGGTAGAAATCCGAAATAAATTAATTAATAACGTATTTTAAAATAAACTCTTTCCGAAGGACTTAAAAATGAGTAAAATTAGCACGAAATTTAAAGCTGGGAGCAAGAAGTGTATAAGCAACTATAAACCAATATCTGTACTAAGTGTTTTCTTCAAAATCGTAGAAAAATTAATTAAAAAACAAATGTTATCACACATACAGAAACATATAGAAGTAGATGAGTACCAATATGGTTTCCGATAAAATATTAGTACCTTATGGGCCACGGCAAACCTTGTGAATTATATCTCTAGAACCTTGGATAATGTAAAGATTGTGGTGTGGTTGTTGTTTATATAGATTTGAAAAAGGCTTTTGATGTGGTATGTTTGGATATTTTGTTGAGCAAATTGGAAAATATGGGATTTACCGGAATAATTCTCAATCTAATAAGAAGTTATCTTGAGGGTAGAAACCAGTATGTTAGAGTAAATAGTGTCAGTAGTGATATAAAATCAAGTAAGTTTGGTGTTCCCCATGTATCCGTCCTTGGGCCACTGTTGTACTTCTTGTACGTTCTTAATTTAAAATATGCAAGTCTTAAAGCACGTTACTTTACATTCGCGCATGATATGGCTCTAGCCTATATAGAACATAGTGAAGACGAACTAAGTAGGGAGATCAACAGTTACCTCGAGAGATATTATGTTATTAAACAAAAAACTAAACATGTAGAATAAATTAATATTTAAATTAATAATATGAAACTAGAGCAAGCCAAATATTTAGGGCTAATTGTTGATGATAAATTAGATTCGGCGAAACATGTATTGTATATAGCTGATAAGTTTGCTCCTATGTATTAAGCAGTGTTTAAATGCACGGCAGGGGCTATTTAACTCTTAAAACCAAGTCAATGGTGTACAGTGCCTTCTTTTTCTCTCACCTTCGGTATTTGTTACCCATTTGGGTACATGTGGTAAAACAAACTTTATTAAAATAAAGGTATTACAAAATCAGTACCTACTGTGTAACTATGATACAGATCAAGCACGTAGCCCGGAAATGTATTCGGGGGGGTCCGGCATTGGCGTTTTGACGATTTTTATGAGGGTGCCTTTCTTTCATTCTTTCTTAAAAAATGCGCCGCAAGGAAATTTTTTTTTAGGTGCCACACCCTTTTTTTTACTTTCGAAACTTGGAAATTCTTAGTTTCGATAGCCTAACCCAAAAAAACGAAGATATACCTATATAGAAAATTTTAAATTTAAAGGCCAATATTTTTATTTTAAAAATCATTTTCTTTAAGTTATGTATAATATGTTTTGGTTTCCTTACCTAAATTAGAAAAGAAGATGCAAAATACATTTCTGGGGGGGGGGGGGCTCTCAGCGACTCAGGGGGGGCTCAGACTGAGCCTACCCGTAAATACGCCACTAGGGTCCGGAATTTTAAAATGAAGACAAAAGCATTTTCTGCTTATTTAAATAAAAAAAGGTTTTGTTTGATATTATTTATTATTTTATTTAAGTACAACAACTGCAAAATATATACACTCAAATCGTTGATTAAAGAAATTATTAAGATACAGGGTGCGCCAGAAAGCGTGGCAAAAATAATGCGCCAGTCGGAGATGTTTTACTCTGTCGCGATGGCTATATACTAATCCATAAGGCGCACATTAAACGAAGCCCGTCTGGAGTAGTCTGGACATTATTTGTGCTTGTTACTGCCGCTCCAGCGGACGTCGGGCACAGTGGCGGCTCGTGGCCATTTGAAGTGGGAGGTCATTTAAAAAAAAATAGCGCCGCAGACGAAAATTTTTTGGGTGCCACGCCCTTTTTTCAATGATGGTAATTTACCTGCTTTTCAATTAGGAAAAGTAAAAAACACAACACCAATCCTCACTGACAATAATCAAATAATCATACATAGATTTTCTAAAATTGCGATGCACTTCCTTACCTTTGTCCATACTACTCTGCTGAATATTTAAATTGGGTGTTGGACGACCACTAATTTTAAATTCCAGGCGTTTCTGGAAGTCTAACTTATTATTGTTTTTAAAATTTTTTATGTTTTGAACCACCGACACCGACATCTTACAAACGGACACTTTAGCACATAATAACTACGATAAAACACGTTTTTATAATTATTACACTACATACTAAAAATACACGAAAACATTAATTAGAAATGAATAAAGATTATCGCGGGAATTCGCGACGCGACGCGGACACATCCATCAACACAAAACAAATTATAGGTTAGGTTTTTGTCAGAACGACGGAGAGACAGGATATATATATATATATATTTTTAACGATAAATGTATGTTCGTCAACGGCACCGCTCGCGCAGTGGCAGTGACGCATGACGAAAAATCTGTAACGATATAATATTTTTTCGATATTAGAATCAACATCCCTATAAAGAACTACAGACTGACGACTGCAGAAATCAACGGTCTTCTGTCTTCTTCCCATGCATTCTAAAAATTGCAACGTGCGTCTAAGCTCAATCAAAAAAAAAACCGGCTGACAGCCCACAAAACCTCTTTTTCTTCGAATTTAATACAAGTGCAAGAGTGATAACATGCTATTTATTCCTCTCTTTACCCCCACAGGATTTGTTGGGTGACGCTATTTTTCGTGGGCAAGCTCGATTTTGACCGGAAATTTTTGCAGGGACGCATAACAAGTAGCATTACGTCTAGTTTGTTTTGCTGCGTGTGCATTGCATTAATAAATACGAGGGATATTTTAGAGGTAATAGTATCCGAGCGCAGAGGTAAAGTTTGGTTGATTGAATCAATTTTAATTTTAAAGTTAAATATTAATACACTGCGTCCATTAATTATGGAATAGGTAAAAAAGTACTCAAATTTTAAACATCCATATCTCCATCAAAATTATATCAATCCACTCAATTTTTGATTTATTAGGTAGCCCGTCCCTTGGACTACTTAGCACAAAGTATTTGACCTTACTTTATGTCTTTTTTATACAGGATAATGGCTAAGATACCAAGCCATGTAAAATGTGCTGATTTTAAAATTAATGTTTGGAAAATACGAAGCAATGAAAATGGAATTTTATTAGTGTACTGGTTACAGCTTTATGTTAGGTACTTACTGTACAAATTACAGCGCAGTGCCGTTCGTGTTAATTAAAAAAAATTAAAAAATCGTGATATAACACTAACTTAACAATAGTAATAACAATTTAAAGAAACAACTTAATTATAAGAATAAAAATTAATAACGCGTATTTCCTCCACGGGCATTAATGACAGCTTGACAACGATTTGGCATACTGAGCATCAGATTTCTTATAAAAACCTGATCCATATTTTCCCATATTCTTTGTAGCGTCAATCACAATCTGCACGAACCTCTCTACCCATTCGATCCCATAAATGCTCTATAGGGTTAAGATCTGGGCTTCGAGCTTTCCAATTCATTACGGTAATTCCCGTTTCTGCTAGATATTCCGTTACTATTCTCGCCGTATGTGGACGTGCGTTATCTTGCATAAAAATGAAGTTTTCTCCAATAAAGGGAGCAAAAGACACAACATGCTCCTGAAGAATTTCCGTAATGTGCCTGTCACTAGTTAATCGCTCTACAAATACCAATTCCGTTTTTGCCTCTAGAGATATACTTCCCCAAACCATAATTGATCCACCGCCATAACTAACCCGCTCTTTAAAATTACACTGAGCATAGCGATCACCAGGTCTTCGAAACACTTTTAAGCGTCTATCATTGCTGTATAGACAAAAACGGGATTCGTCACTAAATAAAACATTAGCCCATTCATCTTCACCCCATGGCAAATGCTCTTGAGCAAACTGCAATCGTTCACGTCTATGGTGTGGTTCCAGCTTTGGTCCTATCGCTGCTTCGTACGGTTTCAGTTGGACCTCTTTTAAGCGATTAAGTATTGTTTGCTTACATAGTCGAACATTGTGAACGTTTGACAACCGTGCTTGTAGCTTGGTACTTGTTGTAAATAGCTCCCGAACACATTGTATTGTTAAAAACCGATCCTGATTAGCAGTTGTTTTGCTTGGTCGGCCTTGCCCTGCTCTTCTTTGATTCGATCCATATTCTCGATACCGTTTTAAAATTTTTGATATAGCCCCGTTTTATTCATGATTCTGGCAATATCAGACTGAGACCGGCCCTGCTCAAACAATCCTCTTGCATAGGAACATTCTTCTGGAGATATGAATCGGATATTGGCATTCATTTAAAAAAAGAAACTAAACAAAAGGCCTTGTCAAGAACTGCCAACAAATTTATAATCTTGATAAATTGACAAGGGCAATTGGTTGACTAGCAACGTAAATCCAAATAGAAGTAAAACGTTTTCAGTCAATATAATTTGCAATATACAGATTTTTTAATTTGCACGAACGGCACTGCACTGTAATTTGTACAGTAAGTACCTAACATAAAGTTATAACCAGTACACTAATAAAATTCCATTTTCATTGCTTCGTATTTTCCAAACATTAATTTTAAAATCAGCACATTTTACACGGCTTGGTATCTTATCCATGATCCTGTATAAAAAAGACATAAAGTGAGGTCAAACACATTGTTCTAAGTAGTTCAAGGGACAGCCAACCTAATAAACTGAAAATTGAATGGATTGATGAAGATATTGATTTTAAAATTCGAGTATTTTTTACCTATTCCATTTTTTATTTTTTTATTTTTTTTTTAATTGACACGAACGGCACTGCGCTGTAATTTGTACAGTAAGTACCTAACATAAAGCTGTAACCAGTACACTAATAAAATTCAATTTCCATTGCTTCGTATTTTCCAAACATTAATTTTAAAATCAGCACATTTTACATGGCTTGGTATCTTAGCCATCATCCTGTATAAAAAAGACATAAATTAAGGTCAAATACTTTGTGCTAAGTAGTCCAAGGGACGGCCTACCTAATAAATCAAAAATTGAGTGGATTGATATAATTTTGATGGAGATATGGATGTTTAAAATTTGAGTACTTTTTTACCTATTCCATAATTAATGGACGCAGTGTATGTTAGGTGATTGGTGACTTGGCGTGGGAGTTCATTGCCCAAATGACCTTATGGTAGAGCCGCCACTGGTCGGGCACCACGATCTCTCGCGTAAGGTTGCATATCATAACTATCAATCAACGCTCAAATCAAATATGCGGGGTAGGAATGATTACAAAAGTAAGCGTCGAGTTTTTTTATTTGCCATGATGTCTAAAACCTGATCAGGATCCACTTGTATATCCCAGTGAATTGAAAGGAGAGCCAATGAACTGAGTCTCTCATTTCCCATTTTATTTCTTGACCAGGTTTTTATTCTTTTCAAAGTAGAAAATTAAAAAGAACCAGTCACCAGTCAGCACGCTACGTCCGTCGTCCGTCACAATACACATAAATACGAAGAATTACAGAACACAGAACCAGACGAAACAATAAATAAACACTGATACTGATTGACACTGAAAATATAAAACAAAACATGATCTATCTGTCGAACGACGCGGTACGCGGTCTTTGGACGCGGTACAGCAAGACTGCATAGCAACGTTGCCAATGTGAATTGGAAATACCTAACTAACTATATAAAAATGTGTGCATACTTTTGCCTAAAAAAATATTTTTTTCTGAGAATTTCGGGGGGGTCCGGACCCCCTGGTCCCCCCTTGGCTACGTGCTTGAATACAGATGTATTATATAGGGAATTAAATACTCAAAGAATTGGTGCATTATTGCAAATAGAACAGTGTAACCTTGTGTATAGGATACTAAAAAAGCATCAAAAATCGAATTCTTATATTTTATTGGCAAATGAAGTTCATAACAACTATAATACTAGAATTATAAATGATGTATAATCAGATTACTATAGTGCATCTAAGGTATTTAATAAACTGCCTGCCTTTATAAAAAATATGAAAAGTTGCTTTCGTAAATAGTTTAAAAAAGTATTTTCTAATGTTTAGGGATACTTAATTTACGCTAAGCAATACTGTACACTGTATATTATAGTTCATATTCTCGAGGCCAGTGCTTCCATGCACTGTTTAGAGAGTTTAATGTAAAATATAGTCTGTAATATACATCGACCTAACACAAGTAATATATGATTGTTTGAAAAAAAAACGTTCTGTTGGCCTGCGTGGCATCGTTGATAAAGTAAAGCAAACATTTTTTCGTTGGATTAAAGTGCTTTATAGTCAAAAAAATCTTCTGGCCGAGTACTAGCACAATCATCATATTATGACTTTGCCAATAGTCGGCCACTAACTTTATATCCCCTAGAGATTTTATCATTTATTTTAAACCCGGCCCACTACTGATACGTACGTTTTTGATACATCATAGTACATGATGGTAAAGGAAGAATCTGTTTATATGTATTTGTAATTGTATATAATTGATATAGACAAAATATATTTTTTAAATCTTGCCGGTAGTCGGCCGATCACTAGCAACTTTATAATACTTTAATGCCAGTAACCGGCGATTTTATTTTATAGTTTTGCACTTCTGGCATCATGTTCACAAAATAAATTAATAATTTTCTTTAGGTAGGTTAGGTACTCCTTGGTTAAACCATTATATCTTAACTTCAAGAAAATCAACAGATGGCGCCACAGGCTTAAGTTTTAAGCTTTATAACGATATTTTCGTTTCAAGATATCGGACGAATGTTTTGCTTGTTACCCTGGATTCTCTTCAGAGCGAATAAATCTTTCGCCTTTTACTAAAGATTTCCGTGGAGAGGATCAACATAACTGGGTTTACGTTGAATTTTTTTAAGCCTGGCTTAGTGCTGGGCTAGTATAAAATGGAATATTAATATATTGATAAATTTTGGGTTCTTTGATGTTGGTGTTATTTATTAATTCGAAAGGTTGTTAGCCCATGTCTTGGATCAGGGGTATCAATCTTTTTATTGGGCGTACGTATCATAGACTCAGAATCATGGAGGACTTGAAGTTCTCCATAGGCGTACGCCAATTTAGGGCGAGAAGGGACCGTGATATGTGGTAAGGACGAGCTAAAGCGGCAATCATGCTGTCATCTCGTATAAAAATAAACTTGAGTGTTGCTATCTGCATTGATTGATAAGCGTGGCCAAATGGTGCTTGTTTTCAAGACATGAGTTGAGAGTCGCACAGGGCCGATTCAGTTAGTTGATAATCTCCTCAAATAAGCATGTCATTATGTTGAGCTGTCTTTTTCTAATACGTATCACCATCACCGGTAAGTAGTGTTGGTCTTGATTACTCCAAGACCTAATTTTAAAATGACACTGGGTTAAGTTAAGTAAGTAATAATTTATTATCGATTATAATAGGAATGCTGGATGACGATTTAACGATGGAATTTTTGTCGCCATTTTACATCGATTTCTTTTGTAATCAATTTGTAATTTTTACCTTTTATTATTGTTTATTAACTCATAAAGCGTTGCTTATGTATTTTGGGGATGCACGTGCCCCAACATACCTTATACTTTACTAGAAATTTACATTTGTGTAAGAATATGTTACATAGAACTAAGAATAATATGAAAATAGATAAATTGGAATAAATATTAATATTTATAAAAAAAAACCTGTGAAATATAACACTCATAATTTCCAAAATTCGTCAAAAATTCCAAATCAAAAACAACCCGCACAGTATTTCATGCCCACAAACAATTAAAATTTTACGCATATACGACCTGCACTACCAGTTAATACATACACACCACAAAGATTCTTTAATAATCAACCAACTTTTCCATCTCAGCCTATTCCGATAAGACCTAATTACAATAAAATGCCACAAAGTATCCCAACTAACTCACAAGTATTTAAAGACAGACCCAACCAAACAAATGTTTTTAAACCCAATCCAAACAAACAATTTCCACCACCTACACCGATGAGTATAAAGACAAAAAAAAACGAACAATACTTTCAGACCAAATAATAATTATAGACCCAATCAAAAAATTATTTCCAATCACAGACCAATCAACAACCAAATTTTATAGCAATCAACTGTCAATAATGACCAATGCTACGCTGATAGTATTGAACAGAACTACTATGTTGATGACGAAAATAGTCTTTACGATGCACAAGAACCTCAATATTTCGACGAATCTGACGTAAATCAATATGCCGAACCCGGATATTGTATTCCCAGAATATTACTTAAAGTTTCTAATTGACTGCGGTTCAACAAAATCATTTATTGATCGTGACCTAGCCAATAAATATTACCAAAAAGCCATAGTTTACGATCCCTATAGAGTATCAACTGTTTTTTAACAGTCTGCACACAAATATAGTGCCCAAATATCAGCTTCTTCTATTTTTAAATTACTCAATAATAAAAACCTGAAATTCTACTTATTCAAATTTCATAACATCTTTAATTTCAAAATATTACTAAAATAATAGGTACACACAAAGAATATATTGCTGACATAAGCAACTACATAAAACTATTAAAACTGACACAAAATAGAGTCGAAATTAAAATAAAAGAAATTATTCCTCATCCCGACAGGATTAAACGAGGACTAGTAAATGGCCTAGGATCCATATTTAAAGCTGTCACAGGAAATCTTGACGCGTCCGATGGTGAACGGTACGAGAAACTTAGCAAGCGGTAGCAGAAACCCAGAATATTATTGGAACCTATCTATGCCATATCCCGATTGGCTGCCAAATCGATATTAATTCAGCATCAATAATTAATGATCAGAAGCCAATCAAAGCCAATAACCAGCCAATTCTGATGTTCTTGAATTAATAGTAAATCATTATTGTTTTAAATTCTTGAATACAACTTAAGATCGTCTGCAAATAATAAAACGTTACTATTGAAAATACCCCTAGTTATACTGCTGATAAATAGTATAGAAACGGCAATGGCCCAAGGTTGGAGCCCTGTGGTACCCCCGATCCTGCCAGAAAACAGTCCGATTGATAACCTTTTATTATAACTTTTTGTTTTCTGTTTGTCGGATATGATACAAGAAACCCTATTAAGTATGAAATCCAAATTCATTATACAGCTTTGCTACAAGAATATACTATATATGCGACACTTTATCAAATGCTTTGGCAAAATCCGTGTATATTACGTACTTGGTACTTATTGTCAAGATTTTCTGATATGTATAGACTATAGAGTACCTAATGTTATAGAGGTTGCTTACAGTAGACCGTTTTTTCATAAATCTGTACTGACTTAAAGAAATTTTTCTATAGAAACGACATTATATATATATTTATGAATTATTTATTCAAAAATTTTAATTGGAGTAGGTAATATCGCTATCGGCCTATAATATTTTATTGTTATATCCCCACTTTTGAATACCGGACCTATTTTTACTTCCTTTCACTTATCAGCAAAACTGCGAGATTTAAGAGACATATTATACAAAACTTTTAATGGAGTCGACAAGAGACCCACCAACCCCTTAACAATGTATGCCAGGAAGTTGTCTGGATCGACAGCCTCATTAATTTTTAGACCTTTGACTGCCTCGATCATACACATCCTCAGAACTAACATATGGAACATTAACTACATCGAATAGGTTACACTCGTCAATAAACTGAACATTTTCCATGTCATTTGCATGTTTATAAACAGAACCAAAATATTCAGCAAATATACGAGACATAGCATCTCCGGTTTCATATTCATTACCATTCAAGTGTATCTTACTCTGTTTTGTCTTTTAAATACTGCCCAAAATACCTTGGAATCTTGACCAATGTTACGCTCCATATTATTTCTATACATATTATAGACTACTTTGATATGCTTTATTTTGGAACATAATTGTATAAAGTCATTTTCTCTGTTTACCGTTGATTGAGATTATTGTCTTTCAATCAATGCCTTAACTTTACTACTTTAACGGTAACCGTTGATTGAAAGACAGTATTTTAATCAATGCTTTAACTTAACTTAACTTAACTTAACCATTATTCCACCGTTTGGTACGGTGGAGAAGTATTGTACCACAGAAAATAGCTATATTTTCAAATTATTACCAATATTATTCAAATTATTTTTTTTTCTTGTTTATTGGGTTTTTAGGTCATTTATAAATAAATAAAAGTTTGGTTTAGGTTGACGTTTCGGTTTATATTACATTAAACCATCTTCAGAACTATATAAACCGAAAGGTCAACCTAAACCAAACCTTTATTTATTTATAAATGACCTAAAAACCCAATAAACAAGAAAAAAAGTTAAATCATAAGGTCAAGAAGAAAACTTTACTATTATTCAAATTATTACCAATTTGCTCAAACATTGAAACTATAGGGCATAATAAAAGTCTCTCTCAAATTGTAACAAAATTATAAAAATTCTAGTTTTTCAGCTACTATGACTGCATCTATATAGGAATCATTGACCCTTATTATATCGAATCAACTTTCACACCCGGTGTTTCTTTTTTTATAAAAACAGTTTTTTTCTCGTCAAAAATAAAGAAAATTCCCCATTTCCCATAAGTAAAGATTGCTTTTGGAAGGCACTGTGGATTTCTAGTATTGCCTTTTGGATCACTATTCTTATAAACTAGTGTATACTTTACATGATTTATTATTGATGGATGACCGGACTTTCATAACATCTTCTGATAGAGGGCGCCACGTACTATACAGTGCCACTGCGTTCGATTTCGACAACTTTTAGTGCCTCGATGAGCGTGGTAACGGCATACTTACCTGGCGTAGGGGTTTAACCTTGATCAACAAGGCGGTTCCCCCAGCAGCGTTGCCAGTCTATTACAATTGTAATAGATCTATTACTATTTTGACAATTCTATTACGGTTTTACATTGCTCACCAAATCTATTACTATTTTTAATTTTCAGTAACTTTCCTATATTGCCAACACCTTGTGGCCAACACCTTGCTCTGAACGCAAAAAAACATTTTTCTATGTCATTTGTTCGTCTGAGATTCCAACTTAAATATTCATTAAAACGAATAAGATCGTTTGTATATTGTATATTATGTATATAATCGTATAAATCGGTTGTCCTGCTTTTATGTATACGGTGTCAGATAATTCTATTCTTTTTTAGTATTTTAAGAAGTTCTGATTGGTAGGTTGGTTCATTTAATATATTCACTATAAGAATATGATACAGATATACTCATGCGCAGGGAGTAGTTCTTGGCACGTACTTCCCCGTCCCCGGTAACGGTTATTGAAAATTTGAATTTTGTTCGGTGGTTAATTGACGCTGATACATACTTAATACCTTTTTATATCTTTAGTTTTTGTTAGATTTAGTGCTTATTATAAAACTTGTTATATCTGCAGTTTGCAAACATGGACAGGTAGGTAACAATAATTGTTATTGGGTACTATTTTTTTAAATGGTGAATATTTTCATGCTAAACCAGAGTATATATATAGCTGTATGTATGAACTTTTTTTAGATTTGTAATAAAGATACCAAAAAAGCACGAGGAAAATAAATAACTAATATCTGAAAAGGCAGTAAAACAGCACTTTATTCCCACACCAAGTACAAGTTCTGCATGTGTAACTGGTCAGTCTAAATTGGATTCGGAATTAACCTTTGATGTCAGTGAGTCAGAGTCTGAACCAAAGATAAAGAAAAAAATGTATAAACAGAAATTTAAGACCGATATGATCGAAATATTAATAGTGTAAATAACTAATAATTACCTATGCATAATTTGCATAATTTATTTTTTTTTGCGAACTGGTGAATGTGCCAGAATATTTATTTCTCTTTGGGTGTTCTGGCTCGCTTTTATTACTATTCTCTGATATCTATTACGTTTTGAACCGTCAACCTATTACTTTTAATCGAAGACTTCTGGCAACACTGTCCCCCAGGGCGAGGCCTTTCCATTGCACTACGGTCGGGCTGACCCCTGCGATTATCCCTAATGCGGATAACTCGGGCGCGTAATTTTTGGTAGTCGGGACTGCGTACGCGCTGTCCCGGTATAAATTAATTAATAACACAAACATCTTGTACGTACAGTATACACGCACCAGGGCCGGCGCTAGCAGGTTCGCCCCCCCGGACAAAGTAAAATGCCGCCCATTTATAATAAAAATTAAAAGAGATAACCTAAACCCTTCCCACACTTAATAGTAAAATAAAACGTGAGCAAAAAAATGCTATCAATAATGTTAAAGTTTTGATTAGCCAAAAATACTAATTTATTAATTTACCATGTTTTTGGCACAATTAAAATTAGGGTTGCCCGGCTGCACAGAGAAAAAAGAAAAGAGTAATTTTTAGTGTATAATTATTATAAAATACAGATATTTAAAAAATACTAAAACAAATTATAGAACCACTAAATATTAATTACTTTACTTAATTACATATTAAAAATACAGTTAAACTTAAAAGTGTTTTTTTCTCACTTTTAATTCTGAAATTTTTTTTATAATTTCTTTATCGTTAATTTTTTCAGCCAGTTCATGTTCAATGGCTATTGTTGTCAAGCCGTTTAGCCGATCCTCGGTAGTTGTGGAGCGTAAAAAATTTTTAATTAATTTTAATTTGGAGAAACTCCTTTCTCCACTTGCCACACTTACTGGGAGAGTAAGCAATATCCTTAAAACTATACCGAGATTTGGAGCAAAATCCAGGTTCGATATGAATTTTAAAATCTCGATTGCACTTTCTTTTTTATTTAGCAAAGCTAGAACCGATACTATCTCGTCTGCCAGGTCCAGCGCGTTTATATCTGATGAATTCCCATCAGTTAACACTATTTCTAGATCTTTACAATACTTTAGTACGTCGTTTTGAGGAGTATCTTTTAAATCACAAATATTGTATAAAAACTGGAAATAGTTGCTGTGGTTACTCATCAAATCAAACCTGGATTCAAGTGCATTGATAGCTTTATCTAATGTCAAAAAATAAAACTCTGCCTTATATTTCAAAGTAGGATCTTCTATCGGATCATCTCGTGCCTCATAGTCGAAATTAACATTCCTTCTTCGAACTCTATGGCGTGGCTGGGTCAGCTCAAAATTAGCTGGTATGTCAATTTCAAAAAAATTTTACCGGACTTATTGCTGTAAAACCTTATTTTCTGGACTAAATTCAAATATGTAAAGGTGTGTTTTACAATACAGTATGAAATAAAATTATATTACAGCATTTTGTATGTGACTTCATTTATTTAAATAATTATAATTTATTATGCTTGTGAGCTCCTTGAATTTGAAATATTTTGACATTATATTTAAAATACTTAAAAGTTCGTAAAACATAATATTTATATAGGTAGTAAAAGCAAATTTTATTAAAATTTCACATATTAATTTTTCTTAAGTATTCAAGTGAATCTTGGTTTATTTTCTTCATAAACTAGTTAATTAGTTTACAGCCTGCCGCCCCCTAAGGTTGCCGCCCCGGGCAGGGGCCCGGCTTGCCCGGCCCTAGCGCCGACCCTGCACGCACCACATTAAATATGGAGTGCAGACTTCGTGCATGCGTAAAGGGATTTGCTTAATTTGCTATGATAACTTGGAAGAAAATGCCTTATATCTCACGCGTGTTGATAAGTGTATTTGAGAGATTTGAACAGATGCATATATGGTGCCAACTTTCTTTCTTTTACACAATATAGCAGCGTGTAAGAGGATAGAGGATATTATGTACCAATTTTGGTTCAATCCCTTCTACTTAGTGGGAAGAGAATTAAAAAATTAATATTTTTTTAAAAATACATCAATACATATCCTATACCTAGCTCGAAAACAAAACAAATTTGTACATAAGTGTATAGGAACCTTTTCACATTCTTTTGATATTCTCTATCGTGTGGTACTTTGCATTGTACTTCTTTTAAGCTCACCCTGTATAACAGGGTGCGTCAGTAAGGTGTTCGTCTTTGATAGTACCCAAAAATTTTAATAAGTAAATAAATCCTTAAACGAAATATTAAAAAAAGTACCTAATAATAAAGTGACAAATTTGATTGCAAATAATATTGTGTTGCAGGACGTCATTGAGCTAGATGAACCTCTGGAGCACCTAAAAGGTCACCTTGAAAAGGTAAATTTGGCAGTCGCGTCGATATTTGTTTTTGGATTATATAATTTTTTGGTTATACTATTGCAGTATAATATAACGAGTGATTATTAATTATTTTGCTCAAGGGCGGCTGTGACCCAGTATACATAGTGTAGCAGTAGCGCGTAGATTAAATCATAGGGCGAATTTGCAAGAAAGCAGCGTTGTCACGTTGAAAACCTAAAATAATGTTTTTTGACGGTATGTAATATAAAATCCTGAGCTATCTTACTTTGAAAGCCTACTTTATATGGCCGCCTCCTACTTCTAGACACCAAACTTTCAAAAATAAAAAATTTTTGTGCTTCACTAAACATTTTTACTGTAGAACTTTCAATCCGGCAACAAAGCTTCACCAAAACTTGATACGCTAAAAAATAAAAAAAAATAAAAAATTAAATCATATCCTGCAAATAGCACTTTATAATAGTCAAAAGACGACTCCCCGGAGAAATATTAGTTAAAGCAATAGTAACCTACCTTCAAATAACTGCAAAAATTACAAAATTTCTCCAATTTTTAAACTTTACAAATACACAAATTCAAATAAGACGTAAATGTCATAAAACAATCATGTCATCTTATCTACGCAGTACGGCCATGATGCTTTTAAAATGCATGGCCTCCCTTGAGCAAAATAATTAAAAATCACTCGTTATTATATACATATATTTTTTATACTTAAATAAATTTGCCACCAAATAATGAAATAGTGTTATTTTTTATTCTGCTATATAAAATCAAAAATATATAGATTTTAAAGGACTGATTACGGTTTTATTTCGTAAATATTTAATAATAGCCATTTTTTTTAGGTGATATTCAGAAACCACAATTATTTCAGTACATTGTCCATTATTTAACAGTTTACTAGTCAATATTGTGATTTATTTATCACTTGCATGCCTTCGAGGCGCGACAAATCAATTTTCTTGAATTGCAACTAACTTGAATTGCAATTCAAGAAAATTGAATTGTTGTGCCTCGAAGGTATGCAAGATTGCAAGTGAAAAATAAACCGCAATGCTGACTAGTAAACTGCTTAATAATGGGTAATGAACTTTTTAATAATGGGTAATGAACTTTTTAATAATGGATAGTAAAGGGTTTAATACAAAGTAATAAATTCTTTAATAAAGGCTGATGAGCTGTTAAACTATACAAGGTGTTTCAGAAGCACTATATACGTAACTTAAGGGGGTGATTCTCTATGATATTCTAAGAGAAAAAGTTCATATGAGCATGTGTCCGCAGTTGCCCCGTTTCTAATATACACTTAAAGCTTTAAAAGAAAAATCGGCTATTTATAATTTCTTTTCCGATTTTATTGAAATTTGGTACCGTTATTCATAATGATAAGGGGCTTAATTAGCCCTAACTAGATTAAATTTGTTAACTTCAGTGGCGTCCCGAGGAGCACCTTAACGAATATCATTGACAAAAAATGTACGCCACTGACTTTTTTAAAACAGCGGTACCAAATTTCAATAAAATCGGGTAAAGGATATTTAAAACAATAAAAAAAGACCGATTTTTAAAAAAAAACTTTAACGCCCTCTATATCAAAACGAACTCCAAACACATGTTTATATGAACTTTTTCTCTTATAATATCATAAGGAATCACCGTCTTAAGTTACGTACTGTACTTCTGAGACACCCTGTATAATAAACGGTAGTAAAAGTAAACTATTTAATAAAGGGTAGTTTACTGTTCAATAAAGGGTAGTAAACTGTTTAATTAAGGGTAGTAAAGTGTTTAATAATGGCAGTTTAATTTATGTACTTGTGATTAAAAGCTGATTCTTTATTAAATTGTTTACTAGCGTTAAGTAAACGATTTTACTTGTTATTTAACTAGAAATCTAGAAAATTTCCGTGTGTGGAATTCCACGCCTGAAAATTGAAAGTTTAAACTCAGAATTCTGAGTTTAAAGACAGAATTTCGGAGGAATTCCAAGTAGGTACCTACGTCAGAATTTGGTCGAACTTTCGAGTTTAAACTCGGAATTCTGACTTTGAAATCGGTCTTCTGAGAATAAACTCGGAACGTTGCTCATAATAACATAATATTTTTTTGCTCTATGTGGCCTTTTCGCGCTTTCGTAAAAATCTCCTAAAGACAATGAAGGTTCTTTCGTCTTCAATCGGCACAGCGCTGCGTTCACAGATTTGTGATGTACAAAATGTAGCGTAGATGGCACCAAGCGTTAATATTTCTGGTATGCATCTGCATTCATGGTTGAAGAACGTATCAAAATCCACACGAGTGTCTATATTAGTGATTGGATTGGACCCCACGGATCATATTTCCGAAACTATCTTGGAAATGACCTGGACCAGTGTTGTAGAGGTGGGAAGTTCGATTCTTTTTGGTGAATCAATTCATTTGATTCATTCAGTTAAAAAGATTCGTTCAGAAAGATTCGTTCTTAAATGATTCACTTACCTACTTTTAAATAATTTTACGTTTTAAACGCGAAAATGCTAAATCGATGTTTGTTTAAATAACAGCCAGTCGTTTGTTATGAAGATTGTTGCCATAAGTGGTAACAAAATACCCAAATGTTGAGCCCAATGCTTACGTTCTTGAAATGTCTTCAATGAATAATAAATAGATTTCTATCCAAAAATAATATTCTCTTGTTTATTAAACCATTTGTACAGTTACACTATAAAAAAATAATCAAATAAATACCAAACAAATCAAATATTTCATCCCATACATTTATCTCTTTTCCTTCTACTGTACTTTGCGTATCTAATTAAACTGCTGTCTTCCTCTACCTCATGAAAATGGAAGACGGCGTCCCGCATCGCCGAGCGACGGCCGTCAGGCCAACTCTCGAGCTCGATCGTTCGAACTGCGGACTTGCGAACGAGTGAATTACTGAACTGGTGATTTGCCTTTTCGAGTTTCGGGTAAAGTAAACGAAATGCGACTTTGATTCATCAATTCTTTAAATTATTCCTGACTTGGTGAATCAAAAAAGAATCGAATCTTTTAGGAACGATGAATTAATTCTTTCGAGTCAGTGAAGTGATTCGTTCGTTTTGAACGAATCGTTCGTGAACGACACACCTCTACTGAGTGTTGCCAGGTCTACCGTTTTAGCGGTAGATCTACCGTTTTAATGTATGAGCTACCGTGCTACCGTTTTTGATATAATTTTCTACCGCTAAATATTATACGACATGATTAAATGTATTTCGTCACACAAATGATATTGTAGAGGAACGTTAACTTTAATTCTCAATGTCGAAAAAACTATAATAAAAATAAAAATTTCATTACCTATTACTTTGAAACTATAACAAAACGAATGGCGATTGTCGATATTGAGACGACATTACTATTGCAGTTGGTACTGTTGGTAGCGCGGTACTCGACATCGACAGGACGCACACGGAGCAACGGATTTGTGTGATTGCGTTTGCTTCGGTAGGGTAAATCGGTAAATCCCCTAATTCGAAACGAACGAAAGAACTACATAGTGGTTGCCTGCTTATATATAACTATTAAAATATTTTGTTAAACCTATATAGGTGTTTTGCGTACATTTTAATTTGTTTTTATTAATATATTTTATGTACCGTTGAACTTATAACTAAACATTTTTAGCGTATTTTTAGCCCAAAGGGAGTAAGGGCATATCCACTGTTTTATTTTTAAATCTACCGCTTTTTTCATGTCGTGTCTACCGCTTTCCGTATTTTCAACCTGGCAACACTGACCTGGACATTGTGTACTTGGCATCGCGTTAATCAATCAGTTATACACTCTATTCGGATGTATAACAGCCAGACCTTACCAATTGTACCATTGGGGGGGGGGGGGGATGGGGGTGCCTAAAAGACCTCTGCCCTACAAGTTGAGAAGGGGTGGACATATGTCCGAATGTTCTTGACAACTCGGCGTGTGCCTGTGACGCAGACTGCACGTGTAGCTCGTTGGGTACACAATGAACCAGGACGAAAAGTTTGGGTTTTATGACCCGTGGTATAAGATTTAAAATAATAGGTAGTTATACGCCCATCAGAAATTCCATTTCTGTTAAGAGGCCTGTTTAGAAGCCAACATTTATTGTTCTGTGGTGCCTACCTAATGTTATTACGATAAATCGGGGTACACTTGGTTGCCAAGGAAGAAATGAATAAATCTTTTTGGGAATAGATTAAACTTTTTAAACCCTAGGGTAAAAGTTCATTAAAATTAAAAAGATAAAATTAATGAAAGATTGAAAAAGACAACGATTAATTTTTTTTTTAATCGTACAATAGTATATTGCGCAACAACTCGTGTGATCGTTAAGTCGCCCCGAGTTACGCATACAATTTTTCATATAAAATGTTTTGAAAATATGACTTGAGATGCCTCGCAATTCTGTGTATTCCATTAAAGTTTATTTGTAAAAGAGAGTGACCACAAAGAGAAAGGCGATGCATATACTATTACGAATCTATTGCGCAAGCGCAGTCGTATCGCTATCCTTGTTTTGCCCGGAAATCAGACAAGGATGCCCATTCGGGTTTTACAAAAATGAAAAGCTCTATACGTGTCAACGAGAAACTCGTCGTGGAATGTACTAAAAATCAGCTGATTTCCATGTCGGACTCTAGGGTCGAAAACTCAACTTTCGACCCGCTCCGTTGGCATCGAAAGTCATATTTTCAAAACATGTGTTATGAAAAATTAGTTTTTACACCTGAGGAATATTTTTTCTGACAAATTTTCTTCATTAGTTCATCAAGTTTTTTAATATTAGTTTCGGTTTCTAGTCCAAACTTATCCTACCTTTAAACTGACTTTAGACCGTTAATTTTGATCAAATTATTCATATATCTAGGCGGTTTTGTGACTGTTGGCAACAGCGCAAGCGCTACATCACTTTGTGAGTCGGTCGAACGTTAGGAAGCGGCGAGTAATTTAATGCAGTTTGTATGATACAGATTTTTCGGATATTTTTGTGCTTGTGCTGTACTTTTAGAGCAGCAAAGAAAATACATTTTAATTGCAATAAAAGATTCTTTATGGCAAATTTATATTATAGAATTTTGCTAGCTAGGTTAGTCAGGTTAGTTTTTTAATGTTAAATATTTCTACAACCTAAAAATTCTACTAAAGTGATAATATGTAATTATTTCTTATCCTAAAGGAAAATCAAAATGAAGACATGAAGCACAATAATATATTGTATTTTGAATTTACATGTTGAGCAAATCCAAATATATTTTTTTTTAACAAAAACACGAAATAATACACAAAATGCAAATTTTTCGTTTTCTTCCTTCAACTTATCCAGATCTGGGTCGACAGCAGGCATATCTTCAGTGGGCAAATTTCTGTAAAATTCTGTTGCGTTGATATGTTTCTGATCCAAAAGAGATAGAAGTTTTTTTTTCTTTTCTGATATTGGTAAAATATTTTAGTACGGATGATAAGTGGTAGGAACAGCCATTTCAGTATTCTTTCTTTTATAGCTCCTAATTTTCAATGGATAGTCATTTTGAAGTGTAGTTTTGTATTCAATTACTCCAAAATTTGCACCAAATTCCTTATTAACTCTTAACCATTTGAGTTGTCGGAAGTTAAACTGCTCATGAGACTCGTCGAGCTTCTGCTTCTGCAATTTTTTTAAAGAGCTGAGGGAAATCATAAAAATCTTCTTGCATCATTGTTTTAACAACAAACCTGTTGTTTTGGGAGCAATGCACACTAGCTGATACCAATCACTCGGAATTTGAATGCATGGGAAATGGACTTCTTTTTTTTTCAATAAGGGCGTGATCGGATTGAGTCACACTTCATATGTATGTGACCAGGAGTTAGACCTTATGTTTTATTATTTCCAAACTTTGGAAGATATTGATACATAAACATTGTAATAACATTTGCATTTTTATTCTGACCACCGCATACCTATATCAGAGTAAAATATGACGTGTGCTATTTGTGATTCCAAAAAGTCTAGAGGCAAGGGGCTATTTCTAAAAAACTCTTTTTGCTGTAATGTCGCCCCCTATGTAATGGGTTTCTGTTTGTGTGAAGTGACTTATACAATTGTTAGATTACACACGAAAAACTGCCTTTTATAGAAAACTTCTCCACACGTTAATAGAGGAATATATCATACTTACCTGCTTCAAGTCAAGTGTAAGTACTTTTTTATTTGCCGGAACTTTTAGACAGCTTGTTTTTCTCATGAAATACGCCAAATCTGCTTGGGTGTAATGATCATTAATTTTTTCTTGGGCTGCTTCCAATATCTTATCTTCTTAGTTTCGCAAGTACCACACGTATCTAATGTGGGTTTTTTAAATTTTAAGCCTATTTGGAAAAAAAAATATATACCTTGACATGGAAATTCGTTTAAGTTCCTCCTCAGTTTCACATTAAATCTATACTATGGGCATATTTAAATCACGTTCTAAATACTTCTGTTCTGTATGTAAATACTAGGAAACATTTTACTCCGATGGTATAAGTGTATATATTTTATTTAAGCATAATGTAATTATATTTTATTCCAAAACAAGATTACTTTTATCTCTAGAAGAAACATAATTTTGGATTCTTGGTAATGTACCCGTATTTTCTAGGTTTAAGTAATACTTATTACTTTTACCTCACAAATATGGCCTTTTTCTCTTTATGTATTTTATATACACGTGTATCCATTTGTCATAATAAAGGTAAGTAATTATTAAATAAAACATAATATTTCTTCTTTCTTTGTCGGCGCGTCATTACTTCCACATGACTGAAACCATTAGAATCTAATCACAATTACGAGATTCAAAAAATCTAAACAAAGTCAAATTTCATAAACGTCAAAAATTTTCATGGCTAGTGTTTAAAATTAATAAATAATAACAAATATCCATAAATTCTTACGGGAAATACGAAAGTACGATATAAATGGCTCTGAAAAGAACAGTTTTTAGGATTAAATTGAAGTTCAAGGCACAAAAACATTTAAAACCAAATTAATGTTGACAGATCAAAACGTATGACTCTTCAATGATCTATTGTCTCTGTCTAGCACATTACCCACATAATACCGCTAGCTCCGCTGGCACATTGCTAGTGCAAAGATTGTGTTGTTCTTTTTTGCACATTCCTCTCATAACATTCTCCCATGTTTCTGAAATGTGTCAAGATTGTTTTCTTTACAGGCATATAAAGCAAATATGTTTAGAATATTCCATAAAAATAAATTAATTCTAGTAAGTGATAAGCACATGACTTTTATGTACAATATATACAGGTACATTACCAAGAATCCTAAATTATGATTCCGCTAAAGATAAAAATAAACATTTTTTGGACTAAAATATAATTACATTATGCTTACATGAAATATATACTTATACCATCGGAGTAAAATGTTTCCTGGTATTTACATACAGAACAAAAGTATTTAGAACGTGATTTAAATATGCCCATAGTATAGCTTTATTGTGAACCTGAGGACGAATCTAAACGAATTTCCATGTCTAGCTATACATTTTTTTTTCAAATAGACTTAAAGTTTAAGAAACCCGCATTAGATACGTGTGGTATTTGCGAAACTAAAAAGATAAGATACTGGAAACAGCCCAAGAAAATATTATTGATCATTGCACCAAAGCAGATTTGGCGTATTTTATGAGAAAACAAGCTGTCTAAAAGCTTTGGCAAATAAAAAAGTACTTATACTTGACTTGAAGCAGGTATTCAGCCCCACGATCAAACACAAGTTAACTCTAGACGCTAACTTTAAAATTAACTGCTTTTTAAAGTAAAAAATTAACAAGTAGGCTTTTCTCAGTCGTTGTCATGGAAACGGTACGTTAAAAGTTAACTTGTGTGTTTGATCATAGGCTGAATATGTGTTTTATTCTAGTTAATCCATAGCTTAAGTTAACCGAACTTAAGAAATAACCGTTAACTGGCAATTTCTCACCACCGCCCAACCCTACCACATAACACGTGGTGTGGTGTTGCCCTTACAGATTTTAAGTGTACAAAATCTTCTATAGATGGCACCAAACGTTATTATTTCCGATGTACAACTACATTTAAGGTTAAAGAAAGTGGCGAAATTTTTTTGAAAATGTCCATTAGACTAGAGGTGGGAAGTTCGATTCTTTTTGGTGACTCAATTCATTTGATCATTCAGTTAAAAAGATTCGTTCTTAAATGATTCACTTAGGTACCTACTTTTAAATAATTTTACGTTTTAAACGCGAAAATGCTAAATCGTTTCTTATGAAGATTGTTGCCATAAGTGGTAACAAAATATCCAAATGTTGAGCCCAATGTTTACGTTCTTGAAATGTCTTCAATGAATAATAAATATATTCCTTTCCAAAAATAATATTCTTCTATTGTTTATTAAAATTTGTTCAACCATTTGTACAGTTACACTATAAAAAAATAATCAAATAAATACCAAACAAATCAAATATTTCATCCCATACATTTATCTCTTTTTCTTCTACTGTACTTTGCGTATCTAATTAAACTGCTGCCTTCCTCTACATCATGAAAATGGAAGACGGTATCCCGCATCGCCGAGCGACGGCCGTCAGGCTACTCTCGAGCTCGATCGTTCGAACTGCGGACTTGCGAACGAGTGAATTACTGAACTGGTGAATTGCGTTTTCGAGTTTCGGGTAAAGTGAACGAAATGCGAATTTGATTCATCAATTCTTTAAATTATTCCTGACTTGGTGAATCAAAAAATAATCGAATCTTTTAGGAACGATGAATTAATTCTTTCGAGTCAGTGAAGTGATTCGTTCGTTTTGAACGAATCGTTCGTGAACGACCCACCTCTATTGTATATTGTATACTTAACGTCATCACGTTACTCAATAATTACGTACACAATGTTGTATGAATCAAATCTGGGAACTGGGGTGCTCAGAGTAAAGCAAAGAAAGACCTCTGCCCTACAAGTTGAGAAGGGGTGGACATTTGTCCGAATGTTCTTGACAATTCTGCGTGTGCTCGTGACGTGGGGTGCACGTTTAGTGCGTTGAGTATACAGTGTCTTTAAGGTGGAGAAGTTTGGGTTTTATGACCCGTGGAATAAAATTGAAAATAATTGGTACTTTAGTCTTAAATTTAGCTAGGCCTTAATTCCAGTTTGGTTCGACATTACGCGCAATGAGATTTAAGGAGCTGTCCCATGCGTACAAATTCGGACCATCCGAAATTTGCGACGATCGGATAAACTGAATTTATTTAAACTTTCACTCGATGTCGTATGTTTTTTAATCTCACTTTCCTGCTATCTGTCATTTCCTTTTGTGGATCTTACAAATATTAGTAAGTTTATAATTAATTAAAATTTACAGTCCTTTACAAAGATGCAACCGGGGAAGACATTGAAAATGCCGAGGCAGAGTGCAACGCTTGTGACTAATGTGAGATTTGAGATCTGCGAAAACTCATAGATTTGCATGTAATATTTAGGATTTGATATAAGTTTTATTGATTCATAATATAAAAAATAGTAAAATAAAGGTTATAAACTCTAACGCGCCTCTAAGGTATGTTTTCGCTGGAGCAGTCAGCGGGCGCGGCTGGCGTTCGCGATTGGTCGCTCGGTACTGGTTTAATGCGATTTGTGTGTACACGGTTTCACTGCCGCAGCTCAGCAACACAGCGTTCGCCGTCAATTGCAGCGGCTGCGTTCGGACTGCTAGAGAGACCAGTCCAGCCGCGATCGCTCAGCAGAATGCCACCGTTTTCGGCGATTGCTGACGAGTGTTTGATAGAGGAGGTGCAAAAGTACCCCCCGTTATACAACTATGAGAACGAAAATTACAAAAATGTTGTAATGAAAGTAAATGCATGAAAAAAAGTGACAGAAAGTGTAGGTAAGAACGGTAAAGTGTACAAAACAATTCTCTTTATTTTTCAGCATTACATTACAAAGCTTATAATTAGGGTAGACTGGGGCAAGTGCGAAGCCCTTTTTAATAGTTCAAGTTTATTTCCTTCCTACTTTAAATATACAATATTTATAAAAGTGTCTTTGTAAGAAAGTAATAGTTTAATATGTTTACTTTTTATACTGCATAGGGCACTCATGAATTATTTTTGAGATCTTGAGATTTGAATGATTATTTTTTTTTTGTACCGAAATTTTACACTTACCCCAAAAAGGGAAAGTGTAAAATCGAATACAATTTCCATGCATGTTCGCAGAAGTGGTAATGGGAAAGTGTAAATGAAGTTTATATCTCCCATGCCAATTTTTCTTTTTACAGACTAAATAGAAAATAAAAATCTGGGAAGTTATGAACTTTTTATCGTTGGGAAATAGTTAGCCAAACAAATCATTAAAACGAAAAATTAAAAGGTACCTCTGAAAAATAATAAGTAATCCAAAATAACACTCAAAAAATTCCTAATAACAAGAATAATATTTTTATAAACGTATTTATCCGTTCAAAATCCAATGTTTGGCTTTAATCTCTAAAACAGTGGGAATTATTCCCAAGGAGAAACTAAAACAGAAAAAAAACTTACAGTTTAAAAATTCGAATAATTTTATGGAACTTGTTAAATATTGTATCCCGCAAATTTCACATTTAAATGAAAACCTCCTCGGCGTGTTACTACCGGTTCAGGTAAACAAGTCACTATATCGTCTAGCTGTACTACATCGACATCATCGGTGAGTGGCCATACAAAATTGTCTTTTAATTTTCTAGTAAACTTGATTTCAAAGCCGTTGTCAACAGTGTTTACCTGGCCAATAAAATGTTTGTTTGCTTTTGGTAATGTGTATTTAACCAGTACCCAGTCTCCAATGGAAATATTGTCTTTGTTTATTTCAGGAATCTGATCTTCGCAATCCGATTCTAAAGTAAAACTTTGGTCCGATTCCATAAAAGGTACACTTTCATTATCTGATTCACTGGAGCTGGATTCAAATTGATACGGACTTGGCCGACTTTGTTTACTCTTTCGGTTAATTTTTATAGCTGGTGTAGATATAGTAGATAAACTTGTAGAGAGTTTTGACTGACTACTTGCGATAGTACCTGCAATGGTTTGACCACCTTGAATTAAGTGCTTTCGTTTCCTTGGATTAGAAGAAGGACTCTATCGGAGCGAATCAAGTAGTAGATCATCAAAACTTGCCCTTTTTTCTTGCCGATTTTCGGTTGTAGCTGGTACTACAGCTTCAGTTATAGGATCCTGATGATTATTTAGTATATTTTATTCATTTTGATCAGAGCTGACAATTACTTTGAGATTGTTGGTACTAGATGCTGATGAAGGAGCTGTAAGTAATTCTGCATTAGATGCTAGTTTCCTTTTAAATGAAGCGCCAGATGTAGAAGGCTTTACTGTTTTTAACACTGACTGTTCGAAAGTAGCGGTTTTTTCTGTTACATTCGGTGCTACAGCATCATGTTCATTCCTTTCAATATCAATACGTTCTGGCATCGGTTGCAAATCTATTACAGATCTTTAATTTTTCAAGTGTTCCTCCCATCTTTTTAGGGCATCGATGTCATACTTTTCTTTAGAAATAACATGCCTATTAAATGGAACAATACCACCCTTTCTGAATCCTGTTTTTATGATTCCGGAATCTACTTCAGCCCAGGTTTTCACTGGCAATGTGGCGAATTCCATTTTTGGTAGTCGTTGTCCCTGATGACGTCTTTGCCATGTTATTACTTCCCTCTCCCATATTGCCTTAAAGTATCTAAACACACTCAAATCGAGAGGTTGAAGTAAATGACTTGTATGGGCTGGCAGTTTAAGTATATACATATTTTCTTCTCTTGCGGCTTGAATTAATAAGCAATCCACATACGAGACATGCCCATCATATATAACAATAATTGGTGCTTGATCGCGAACTAAAGAAATAAAAGTCTTTAGAAAGTAATTTCTAAATATTTCGGAGGTCATCCATCCATTGGCGCTGGCTGCATATACGGTGTCTTTGAAGAGGTCTTCATTTCTTTCTGAAATCCAGGAACTCCATACATTATTGCCTTTAAATATTATCAATGGTGGCAATTTTCTACCACTAGCACTTGCTCCTGCCAGGACGGTTATATTTTCTCTGCCCGATCCAGCAATAATTCTTGAAGAGGGGTTGCCTTTCGCGCCAACAATTTTAAGAAGAGAAGGATCTGTACAGTGAAGTCTCATCTAAATTGTAAATAGATTCAGGACAATCCTGAATACCCAACTCCAATATAGCCTTTTCCAATAAAACAAAATATTGGTCTATTATGAATGGGTCCGTAGATTTCTTTCTGCAGTACTCCAAGCTTTGTGGTTTTTTCATACTCAAAGAGTGACGTTGTTTAAACTTTATTAGCCAGTCTATGCCTGGCATATTGTTCTTAAAAGGATTGGGAATATTATTTAAAGTTACAAAGTCCCGAACTTTTTCTTGAAGCTCTCTCGAAGTTAATCCATATCCCCACTTCTCTCTTCTGTTTTTATATTTTCGGCCAGTTGACACTCATTTGCCAAGAAAGTATTGGAGGTCGGCCCTGTGTCTTGCTTTTTTCGCCACGGCGGCCAGTTACTCTACAGTATATTGTAATGTATGGGATTCTGAATTCGGTACTAGCCATCGACATGGTTAATTGACTTTGATTGACGGCATTTACTGCAGCATTTAATTGCTCCTCCCCATAGGCAGCCCTATCGGACTTTCTTTTATAATTTCGTACCATGACGCCAACTCTCTGTAAAGAATAAAAGCTTTAAGTGTTAGTGCCAACGAACTTTAGCATTCCCAGGAAAATGGGCAAGTGTAAACTAACCTTTACACTTGCCCCATTACAATTTTCACACATGCCCCGCATTATGGTTTTTATGGGGGAAGTGCAAACCTGTTCGTGAGTAAAAACCGCTTTTAGATTTGGTCGGTATATAGGATCTTAAAGCTACAACAATTGACTAAACATAAGAAAATGCAATAAAACTAAAAGTATATTATAAGTTTTTACCTTTGACCAATTTTTTATGGAGATATCACACACTATTCAACCGATCGATTCGGAGGTTATGTTACAAATGACTACTCAGAAAGAAAAAAACACCTGGTCCCTCGCCGGGAGTAGATAATTCAACAGCGCTAATGTATAGTTAGTTGCCTCGGACCACACAGACAAGTAAACTTTCAATATTGCCTGATTCGCGCTCTGATTTTCCACTTACCCCATTTTTACACTTGCCCCAGTCTACCCTATACCATATTCAAATCCGACATTATGCATACGAAGGAAACATTGATCAGTACTTAATGACAACCGTAACTCTATTTCGATTGGTCAAGCGGCAATAAAAGTAAAAGGCCCTGGGCGACAGGGTTGTATTTAGTTTACCGGTGATTTTCGCATTATTGCATTGTATCGTTTGGTGTTATTGTTTGTTATCAATATTTTGATGTAAATATTTGTGTTTTTGACCGTTGTGTTTAAATGTATACAGGGTGTTTCAGAAGTACTACCCTGAACATGTGTCCGGAGTTTTTGATGTACAGGGTGTTAAAGTTTTTTTTTAAAAAACAGTGGGAATTATTCCCAAGGAGAAACTAAAACAGAAAAAAAACTTACAGTTTAAAAATTCGAATAATTTTATGGAACTTGTTAAATATTGTATCCCGCAAATTTCACATTTAAATGAAAACCTCCTCGGCGTGTTACTACCGGTTCAGGTAAACAAGTCACTATATCGTCTAGCTGTACTACATCGACATCATCGGTGAGTGGCCATACAAAATTGTCTTTTAATTTTCTAGTAAACTTGATTTCAAAGCCGTTGTCAACAGTGTTTACCTGGCCAATAAAATGTTTGTTTGCTTTTGGTAATGTGTATTTAACCAGTACCCAGTCTCCAATGGAAATATTGTCTTTGTTTATTTCAGGAATCTGATCTTCGCAATCCGATTCTAAAGTAAAACTTTGGTCCGATTCCATAAAAGGTACACTTTCATTATCTGATTCACTGGAGCTGGATTCAAATTGATACGGACTTGGCCGACTTTGTTTACTCTTTCGGTTAATTTTTATAGCTGGTGTAGATATAGTAGATAAACTTGTAGAGAGTTTTGACTGACTACTTGCGATAGTACCTGCAATGGTTTGACCACCTTGAATTAAGTGCTTTCGTTTCCTTGGATTAGAAGAAGGACTCTATCGGAGCGAATCAAGTAGTAGATCATCAAAACTTGCCCTTTTTTCTTGCCGATTTTCGGTTGTAGCTGGTACTACAGCTTCAGTTATAGGATCCTGATGATTATTTAGTATATTTTATTCATTTTGATCAGAGCTGACAATTACTTTGAGATTGTTGGTACTAGATGCTGATGAAGGAGCTGTAAGTAATTCTGCATTAGATGCTAGTTTCCTTTTAAATGAAGCGCCAGATGTAGAAGGCTTTACTGTTTTTAACACTGACTGTTCGAAAGTAGCGGTTTTTTCTGTTACATTCGGTGCTACAGCATCATGTTCATTCCTTTCAATATCAATACGTTCTGGCATCGGTTGCAAATCTATTACAGATCTTTAATTTTTCAAGTGTTCCTCCCATCTTTTTAGGGCATCGATGTCATACTTTTCTTTAGAAATAACATGCCTATTAAATGGAACAATACCACCCTTTCTGAATCCTGTTTTTATGATTCCGGAATCTACTTCAGCCCAGGTTTTCACTGGCAATGTGGCGAATTCCATTTTTGGTAGTCGTTGTCCCTGATGACGTCTTTGCCATGTTATTACTTCCCTCTCCCATATTGCCTTAAAGTATCTAAACACACTCAAATCGAGAGGTTGAAGTAAATGACTTGTATGGGCTGGCAGTTTAAGTATATACATATTTTCTTCTCTTGCGGCTTGAATTAATAAGCAATCCACATACGAGACATGCCCATCATATATAACAATAATTGGTGCTTGATCGCGAACTAAAGAAATAAAAGTCTTTAGAAAGTAATTTCTAAATATTTCGGAGGTCATCCATCCATTGGCGCTGGCTGCATATACGGTGTCTTTGAAGAGGTCTTCATTTCTTTCTGAAATCCAGGAACTCCATACATTATTGCCTTTAAATATTATCAATGGTGGCAATTTTCTACCACTAGCACTTGCTCCTGCCAGGACGGTTATATTTTCTCTGCCCGATCCAGCAATAATTCTTGAAGAGGGGTTGCCTTTCGCGCCAACAATTTTAAGAAGAGAAGGATCTGTACAGTGAAGTCTCATCTAAATTGTAAATAGATTCAGGACAATCCTGAATACCCAACTCCAATATAGCCTTTTCCAATAAAACAAAATATTGGTCTATTATGAATGGGTCCGTAGATTTCTTTCTGCAGTACTCCAAGCTTTGTGGTTTTTTCATACTCAAAGAGTGACGTTGTTTAAACTTTATTAGCCAGTCTATGCCTGGCATATTGTTCTTAAAAGGATTGGGAATATTATTTAAAGTTACAAAGTCCCGAACTTTTTCTTGAAGCTCTCTCGAAGTTAATCCATATCCCCACTTCTCTCTTCTGTTTTTATATTTTCGGCCAGTTGACACTCATTTGCCAAGAAAGTATTGGAGGTCGGCCCTGTGTCTTGCTTTTTTCGCCACGGCGGCCAGTTACTCTACAGTATATTGTAATGTATGGGATTCTGAATTCGGTACTAGCCATCGACATGGTTAATTGACTTTGATTGACGGCATTTACTGCAGCATTTAATTGCTCCTCCCCATAGGCAGCCCTATCGGACTTTCTTTTATAATTTCGTACCATGACGCCAACTCTCTGTAAAGAATAAAAGCTTTAAGTGTTAGTGCCAACGAACTTTAGCATTCCCAGGAAAATGGGCAAGTGTAAACTAACCTTTACACTTGCCCCATTACAATTTTCACACATGCCCCGCATTATGGTTTTTATGGGGGAAGTGCAAACCTGTTCGTGAGTAAAAACCGCTTTTAGATTTGGTCGGTATATAGGATCTTAAAGCTACAACAATTGACTAAACATAAGAAAATGCAATAAAACTAAAAGTATATTATAAGTTTTTACCTTTGACCAATTTTTTATGGAGATATCACACACTATTCAACCGATCGATTCGGAGGTTATGTTACAAATGACTACTCAGAAAGAAAAAAACACCTGGTCCCTCGCCGGGAGTAGATAATTCAACAGCGCTAATGTATAGTTAGTTGCCTCGGACCACACAGACAAGTAAACTTTCAATATTGCCTGATTCGCGCTCTGATTTTCCACTTACCCCATTTTTACACTTGCCCCAGTCTACCCTATACCATATTCAAATCCGACATTATGCATACGAAGGAAACATTGATCAGTACTTAATGACAACCGTAACTCTATTTCGATTGGTCAAGCGGCAATAAAAGTAAAAGGCCCTGGGCGACAGGGTTGTATTTAGTTTACCGGTGATTTTCGCATTATTGCATTGTATCGTTTGGTGTTATTGTTTGTTATCAATATTTTGATGTAAATATTTGTGTTTTTGACCGTTGTGTTTAAATGTATACAGGGTGTTTCAGAAGTACTACCCTGAACATGTGTCCGGAGTTTTTGATGTACAGGGTGTTAAAGTTTTTTTTTAAAAAATCGTTTTTTTTTATTATTTTTGTAAATATCCTTTTCCCGATTTTATTGCAATCTGGTACTGTCATTCATAATGATAAGAGGCTTAATTAGCCCTAACTAGATTTAATAATATAATTAATAAGTCCAGTGGCGTCCCGGGAAACACTTCAACGGATATTAATGACAAAAAAATGTACGCCACTGACTTTTTTCTAATTTTGATATTTTTTTCGGATATACCAACTAATGATACAATTTTAAAATATTTTGACGTCTTAATCAAATTGATTGGTTTACTTGGTATGCTGCAGCTTTGATTTAAATATGGTATAGCATAAATTCAAGCGATAATATGACGTTTGTGGAAATGGAGGAATTTGGGCTAACATCTCCTCTTCGTCTTCTTCGACCAACAACAGCATGCAACTAATTTTATCAGCGTTCATTATAAATCATGCATAAGTGCTTTCACTACGAAATACGAATATGATCTGAAGCGCGCTGCTTCAGCCGCGCCAGCTAAACCACCCTGTGGCGACGGCCGATTGTTACGCTCGATCGCGAACGCTAGCCGCACCCGCTGACTGCTCCAGCGAAACCATACGATTACTCTCGACTTGATCTGATCCCGATCATTTTAATTCGGTGTGACGTCAGGGACAAATGCAACACAAGAATTTCGAATTCTGTACCCATACTTACGTGCCCGTGCGATAATATAAACATTTTCAATGTTAAAAGTATTCATAATATAATGAATAGTCCTTCATCTTCAAAATCGTCAGAATTATATCCGTAGTGTAAATAATGTTCTACTCGTGTCACTTTTGCTATTTGTACAAAATGTCATTTCTTCCGATTTGGATTCGAAGAAATGGACTCATGAGACACGCATATTTATTTCGCACGAAAACGAGAAATTCCTGGCATCGGATCGTCGGAATTCGTATGCATTGGACTCACGTTTTAAATGTCTAGTGACCTCTGACGTTCGAACTTTCTTGTTTGATGTCTAACGGCTAACGGCAAAAATGGCCTATTTTTCCATACTAATTATTATTATCCCTAATTTCTCTAGTTTAACAAAAGATATCACGTTGCGGTTTTCATTTCCTTATAGTAACTTTTCCTCCTATACAAGCTGATGGGGTTAGTTTTTTAATCCGACGTTTCGGATTCGAGCGACCATCATAAACTTTTTTTTATTTTAAATACGGACCTGGATTTTTTATTCCACTATTTAATAGCCCTTATAAGCCTAAAATAAAATATGATGAAAAAATCATATCATAACATTTGATGTTTTTGAGAAAATCCTTATTCATTGAGGAATTACGGAAAAACGCCATCTAGTGGCCACCATCAGAATCAATCTGGTATAGTTAATAGATATACGTGTAGAGGAAAAGAAGGGCTTTTTTTCAAGACCAAGTTGAATAAAATCGGTTTATCCAAAGCAGAGATATCAGCGTTTGAAAGAAAAAAAGTTTGACCTTCTCCCACCACTTTATTATTGAAAATAGAAAAAAAAACGATTTTTAACATAAAGTTGCATAATTTTATGAAGAATACAATGCTTATTTTTTTAACATATTTTTATTAAGAAAAATCAAGAGAAAATCGGCATTTCTATTTTGAAAGTTCACTTATGCCCCCTAGCGGTAATTTTTCGAACTTGAAAATAATTTCCAGCAATTTCTCTTGGCCGCTTTTATCGATATATATTTTTTCCCAAAGTCCTGGAGTCATTACTTTCTGAGATATAGCCGATTACCTCCTTATGTGGAACACCCGGTGCATGCAATATTGTGGTTTTTATTTTCCTCTCGAAAACCAAGCAAGATACGAAAACAGTTCAGGGAACAAAAAAGATGTAATATTAGTTGATAAATCTAAAAGGAAATATCAAAGTTAGAAAAAAGTCAGTGGCGTACATTTTTTTGGGTTAATAATATTCGTTAAGGCGCTCTCCGAGACGCCACTGGAGTTAATAAATTTAATCTAGTTAGGGCTAATTAAGCCCCTTATCATTATGAATAACGGTACCAGATTTCAATAATATCGGGAAAAGTATATTTAAAAAAAATTATAAAAGCCTATCATATCATGCATATTTCTTATATTGTCACCTATTAATTAAATGGTTTCGTTTTGAATTTTGTCTCCAAGGTAAAGTGGAATATTTTTTTGAGATCTATTAATATGTACATACATGACTGGATCAAATTTTCTATACATTTTAAAATATTTCCATTATTTCTTTCAAATAGTTTGTTACTAGGACCACGAAAAGCCCAGTTTTGTTTAGCCAAAAATTGAATAGTATAAATTATTCTTTTAGTGACACTGCGCCAATGTTTAGTTTAATTTTTTAATAAATATTGCATTTCCGAATCAACGGTTCGATTAGTTTTTAATCTTTCTAGTAAATCTGACCAGATACGTAAATTTTGAAAATGAGATTTACTTTTTTCGTAGATTTTGAAATGTTCCCTTAAATGATGCAAATCATTAAACCTGTCTTGGTTACTTAATTTAGTGTTTCTAAAAGTCAATGGATTGTTGGGGTTGGGGTCATTGAATATTTTACAGCAGAAGCAGAAAACTGAATTTTTTCAATAGAATATAGCAACCAATGACGCTGAACCTTTTCACCATTTAACAAAATTCGACTAAAATACAGGGTGTTATGGAAATGACTTATTATTTTTTAACCCGTAAATATATAGGTCGAGACGAATTGGGGAAAAATTGCTATAAATGGCGCTCGAAGCTAGAAATTCGAGAAAAATGCCTTCAAAAATTTAGGTCCAAAACACCTACACGCCAATGACCCAAACAGCTGATTTGGGTAATTGTTTACTTTAGTGGAAATGTTGAATTTTTCGCTAAAATTTCGTATATAGGCTAATTAAGGGTAGCTGATCACAATTTTCCTTTTGCGTTTAGGCGGCAAATGCACTGGTTTTGAGAAAAAAAATGTTAAAGTTTTTCTAACTCACCGGTATGTTATTTTGCATGTAATCCTAAAATGTTGCTTATTTCCAATAAAATATTACTTGTCGGAGTCATAGTATACACTTCTGAGTTGAAATAAACGAAATATGCCACAAGGAAACTCTGAAAAACGGGATAACTTGTAAGCGAACAGAAAACTCTACGTTATCTGGAAAAAGACGGGGGCTCACTGACAGCTGGCCACCCATGTTGTCAGATTGTTAGTGTATTATAAATTGCCTATACTTGTCAATTCATTTTTATTAATTGAATGAATCCTATTGGCTCGAGCTAGCATATCATTCTCCTGGATGGAAGCCATTGATAATTACAAGAAAAAGAAGAACAATCTGGCAACGTGAGTGCAATGAATCTGAAAAGAGACGGTTCTACTTTGTCGGCGTATTAACAACGAATTTAATTAAATTTGTGCCTTTTCCATTGTTTTTTTGCTAAAATGTTGCTCTTATTTTATGAACAGATAGTTTGGTGAAAGTTTTATCACATATTTTGAAGGGAAAACCATAAAATCTAGGAAATTGAAAGGAATGAATACCCTAACCTGTAAGTGAAAAACTTTAACATTTTTTTCTCAAAACCAGTGCATTTGCCGTAAAAACGCAAAAGGAAAATTGTGATCAGCTACCCTCAATTAGTCTATATACGAAATTTTAGCACAAAATTCAACATTAATTGCAATAAACTAAACAATTACCATTCCAGCAGTTTGTCTTGTCAAAAACACATGTGTTCAGGGGCATTGAACTATCATGGAAGGCGCACATAGTCCGGTTTAAGGGTATTTTACAAAATTCAAAATACTTCCGATTTTAGAAAAAAAAACTATCAAGTGTAACTCTAGACCACCTCAGGAGTGGCCCCTTAAAATATAATAAGTCATTTCCATAACACCCTGTATATAACGGAAAACTTACGTCCACTTTTGTATTTAGGTTACATAGTTTTATTTTGACAATGCATTGGACCTTTTTCGACAAGTTCTTGCACCTGGATTGGAGACAATACACTCGGCCAAATACCTGGATGGTTAGAAAGGGGCGCTTCTTCGGATAATTCGTCTTGCTTACTCGAACGTGATGGTACCGACACTGACTGAAACGTACCAGGATCTAATTCCTTTGAATCTTAATTTTCAATAGCTTGCTTTTCTAATTCTGATGGCAAGTTTGATTTTGTTAAATGTAGAAAATCACTGTTATCAGAAGTAGTGTCTTGTGTGGTCGTTCGAAAAAGTTACTAATTTTGAAATTGGTTTCCTCCAAGTCTTCCTTCCGCTTTCGCTTGTTAAGCAAGTTTTGGTAACCAGACAATTTCTTTTTTTCTTCTCTGGCCATCTAAAACAGAATAAATAAAAATATTAAATACTAAGCCTTATTTGTTTCATAAACAAAAGTTATTAAAAAGAAAAACAATTATTTGCATCCCTGTTAATTAATTTACTTAATTACTCACTTACCTTATTTGTAATTATTTTTCACAATTGCGGTAGATACGTAATAGCAAATAAGGCACTCTATACGTCTGATGCGCTTATCAAGACAATAATGAAAAATTAACCTGCTACATCGATTACGAACAAACAAAATTTTGCAAGTTGAAACCAGCGCGCCGAACGCACGCGGATTTTCGCGCCCCCACAGGTAGAGGAGTAGTAAAATTTCACCACTATACTGGTCGCCGACCGGCGGTCGGTGTTGGTGTATAATGCATTTTCACCACCAGTATTCATAGATAATTTTTTTAGTTTTATGCTAATTTGTGTTGAAGGCTTGGCGTCTTTAAGGCCTTGGCGCCGTCGTGCGCCGCACGACCTTTCCCATATGGACGGCGCGGCGCGTCCCTGGTATGCCCTATGCATTCATTGATGTTAGTATCAGTGGTGTATCCAGCATTTTGGGGCGGAAGGGGCTAACCATGGGAGGGGCGCAGACTGTGGAGCTCAAGCCCTGCAAGAAATTTTTGGGACCACGCCCAAATTTCGTAGGAAAACCTAGGGGGTCTGGCCCCAAATGAAGTGAAAATCCGTTTTATAAAAAAAATTAATATAATGTGGTGGGACGCTTTCGAAACCGGTATTATTAAGTTTATTCCCATCGCTCTTCTTTACTAAAAATGAAATAAGACCGATCTTGTTTTTTAAGAATGATTATTTAAGTAGTAAAGGAGCGCAAGGCCAAGGGGTCGGGAGGGGAGGGGAGCGATTGGCCCCCTGTGGCTACGCCACTGGTTAGTATGGTAAAACCTACAAATTCATCTCTTATGGTATTAAGTATCTTATCAACAAATTATCGATCGTTGTACAGACGCTCAATGTTTTGTACTATTTTAAAAATTATAAATATGTTTTTTTTTTAGCAAAAGACATTTTTAGAGGGGTTAAGTGATCCATCTTGACCCCCCTTGCGGGCGGCCTTATACGTAACTATCAATTCTAAGAACGGATAATCTTTCTTAATGTATTTATGAAAGTTCTCGCCATTATATCAAGATAAGTTTTGAATCAATTATCTTAAAATTTATAACACAGTAAAATTATTCTTATTGCAATATAGGTAGGTCTGCACCAAGGGCGGTTTTGCAGGGGGGGGGGAGTAATTACCCCCCCCCCCACCCCATGAATTTAGAATTTTAAGCATCATCATTGATAAAAAAGCGTGGCACCCAACAAATTTTCGCCTGCGCCGTTATTTTCTTTCTACCCCCTTTCCCTCCTACTTATTTTCTGGTTACTTCAGGTTAATAAGAGCTTTTCTATTTATTACTGCATGCTTGTTTAAAAAAAATGTACCTATCTAAATGCATAGGTAATTGATACCATTTTTTAAAAGAAATTGGGATTTGAATTTCCCCCCCCCCCCTGTTGAAAAGCTAAAACCGCCCTTGGTCTGCACTATTGCAATACCCTTGAGTTTGAGGTACCCTGCATAACAAAATAATAAGCCAGGATAAAAATTAAATTTTATTTTATTTTGGAACGTCATACAACAACAATACATAATGTATATCTCTCTATATACTACACGTTGGTATAACCAAAGTAGTTTAGTAGTTTTCTCTGTAAGGGCTTGTATCAGATATATATTTCATCACGTCCCTGGAAAATTCCGGGTTTCTTTTACCATTAAATTTATCAAATCCGTAAAGCTGCATGAGTGCACTACTTAATTCGGCATTTCGCGCATGAACAGAACTCTCCGCGTTTCCCTCTTGGGTTGTCTGAGGATAGAATTTTAACCGTAACATCATCTGTTTCCAACATAATTCGCTCTCTCGACTATGAGGATCCTAAAAAAATATTGTTAGAGTCAAATTTATTATATTTTTTTTATGAACATCAAACATGTCGATTTTATTTCAAGGGGGCGAGGGGGTTACCTCCGAATTAAGGGAAATACCTCGAAGTACATCGAAATATCGCGAGGTACATCGAAATAGAATAATACTTTTACCGAATTCCCGTTCAATTCAAAATATCAGCTAAATAGTTTATTGGGGTCTAAATGCAATATTCATCTGGTAGACTCTATTTCTGATTAAAAATTAGTCCCGGACTGCTAGTTGGAACAAGCTTATAGTTAGAACTGCCTATGACCTAAAAACTCCTTTATAGCTTTCCCTAAAGCTAATTCCAAAAATTATTCCGAAGACCCTCTTTTGAATTTCAAAAATTACTTGAGACACTGAACTGACCCTATAACACACACTTTCATTTACTTTTTTTGAAAATATCTTAATATATCTGTAATAATGCCCAGGAATTTGGTATGTGGTACTGTTCTTACCTCCATATTGTTAATAAATATTAAAAAATAAAAGTAAAATAAATGTTAGATGGGTTTCTTTAGTTTTTTAATCTGTAATAAAAATTATAATACTCGTTTTAATCATTTATAACCAGCTTATTTATCTTTTTTACGACCATTGAACAATACAGGTATAACATATGCAATTTTGATAAAGTTATGTTAGTCATAATCCACAGAGTGAGTTATAGCAGTTGTGATATGAGCTCATAACCCAACAGTCCTGTCATCATAACCCAACAATCTTGTCAGTCTTCGACCAATCATAATATCGAATATTAAATTGATTCATATTCAAACAGTTTTAAGCGAATAGCGTATTTAAACAAAAGGTCGCGGCCTCCATGGAACATCAATGTTCTGTCAAAAGGTAAATTGTCAAGGAATATTTTTGTGACAGTAATTATTTTATTACATATTAGCCAGTTTATTCTTATAAAAAAGTGAGTTTAAGTGACGAAGAGGACATTATTTGCACACCACCAAATATTCTTCAAGGAGCTAAAACTACATCTCAAGAGTTATTACCAGAAATATCCCGAAAAAAGTATGAAATAATGTATAATGAGTTTATGGGATGGCGAAGCAAAAAAAACGTAAAGTCTTTCTCCGAAAACGTTTTACTGACTTATTTTGAGGAGCTGGCAAACAAGTATAAAGCTTCAACACTATGGACACAATATTCTATGCTAAAAAGTACTCTGGTAATTAACAATAATGTTGATATTAGCAAGTATGGCATATTGCGGGCATTTTTGAAGCGAAGATCAGAAGGTTACATTCCGAAAAAGGCCAAAGTTTTTACAACTGAAGAGATAAATAAATTATTTATAAAGGATGCACCTGACAAGATTTACCTTGCAACAAAGGTAAGAAATTTATTAAGTTGACAGAATATAAGAAGTAAGAATATTTTAAATAATTTATTTATTTGATTTTTAACAAAATTTTAAACACAAATTAAAAATGGGAATTTAATTCAATAACTTTTCATTTAATTTTAGGTAGCAATAATTGAGGGAATAATGGGAGCCTGTAGATCCCAGGAATTATATTTAATGAACATTAAAGATATTCAGGACCTCGGTTCAGCGCTAATGGTAACGATTCCCAATACAAAAATAAAAATAACACGACGCTTTTCTATTACTGGAGATTTATATAATATTTGTAAGAATTATGTAAGCCTTCGCCCCAAAAATGTAGCCATTTCCTCATTTTTTATTAATCACCAAGCAGGCAAATGCACAAGTCAAAGGATCGGAATTAATAAATTTGGAGCACTGGGCAAAAAAGTGGCTGAATACTTGAAGTTACACAATCTTAACCTTTATACAGGACATTGTTTCAGAAGGTCATCTGCTACACTATTAGTAGATGCGGGTGGTGATATTACAGCGCTTAAGAGACACGGGGGTTGGAAGTCAACCGCCGCGTTGCGGAAGGTTATACAGGGTCGTTGGTATGTATGGAAACGGTCGATTATTTCTTAAAGTATAACAGTTAGCAAAAAATATTTTAGACAAAATTTTAGGGATTTTTAAGGTCTATTAGAATTTTTAACAAATAAGTATACAGGATGAGTCAGAAAACCGTAGAGAAGCAAAGTTACTTTTTTTTAAAGAGAACACCCTATATCTTAGAATATTTTTGGATTTTGCATGCAATATCAATTATTTTTTAATAAGTGCAATATAAGCCTAAACCTAATAGTTTCCAAGATATCGACTTTTGAAAAATGACATTTTTGAACTTTGACAGCTTCTAGCTTTCTAACGGTATGTCTTAGAGTGAAACGGCTTACATGTCCCTATCTTACTTTTTTATTATCTTCCCAAAAACATCAACTTCCGGTTAAATCGGAAGTACTGTATTTCCGGCTTTTGAGTTACATCCGGATTAACCGGAACTTGACACTTTTAGGAAGATAATAAGAAACTAAGATAGGGACATGTAAGCCGTTTTACTCTAAGACGTACCGTTAGAAAGATAGAAGCTGTCAAAGTTCAATAATGTAATTTTTCAATAGTCGATATCTCGGAAACTATTAGGTTTAGACTTATAATGTACTTATTGAAAAATAATTGTTATTTTATGTAAAATCCAAAAATATTCAAAGATATAGGATGTTCCATTTTAAAAAAAGTAACTTTGTTTCTCTACGGTTTTCTGACTCATCCTGTATACTTATTTTTTTAAAATTTCAATAGACCTTTAGAAACCCTGAAACTTTTGCCTTAAATATTTTTTGCTAACTGTTTTACTTATGAAATAATCGACCGTTTCCATACATACCAACGACCCTGTATAGACGATTCATTGCAAAACAAATTAATTAAATACAGTCGATCTAACTGCTCATTCTGTAAATTATGGTGTACCATCTTCGTCGTTTTCAGCATCAACACTCAATGTAGGAAAAACGATAACCACAGAAGAAAAGGTTTGTTTTGACTTAAGTACAAATTCAAACCCAACATTAAGTTTTTCTCATTGTTCAAATATTACAATAAATTTTAATAATTGTAAAGAGGTATTAAAATAAATACTACATTGGTTACATATTATATGTATTGTCTTTATTTTTCATCTAAATCTATGCACTTTTAATTCTAAGTGAATAAAATATAATAAATTCTATAAATAACAGTTGTGTGATATTTTTGTTTAAGTTAAACAAAAATATCACACAACTGTTATTTATAGAATTTTATATCTGTTTAACCCTGTATATTGGTCATAGAAAAAGCGTAGTATTTTACTCGCATGTAATAACTATAACTCACTCAGATGATTTCAATTTCAAACTTCATCCTCGTGAGTTATAGCTACTATTACATGCTCATCAAATAATATACTATTAAACCACTGTTTTGCTTTTAAAAACAAACTATCCCAGGGCCGGCCCTAGACATTTTGGCGCTCCAGGCAAAACCTTAATTTTGCGCCCCCCCCCCCCGTTTTTTTTTAAGTAAATCTCATGCGACCATATCAGAAAGTCAAGAAAACATTGAAAAAAAAAAAAAAAAAAAAACGTTTTATTAAAAACTCAATCATCAGATAACAAGATAAGCAATTTAGCACTTAAGGCAAAATAACAAAAATTAAAATGTAGTAATGCTAACTAAACTAATATCCCATATTATAAATAAATTCTAACTAACCAAAGTAATTAAAATGACCTTTTTCTAACTTTTCTTTCGGTAAACTCACGAACCAGTGATTTCAAGTCTAATTTGTCACTAATTTGGTGTTCTATAGCTATCATTGCCAATCCATTGAGACGATTTTGCGTCTGCATCGTTCTGAGATAATTTTTTATTATTTTTAGTTTTGAAAAGCTTCTTTCCCCTGAAGCCACAGTGACTGGCAATGTAAGTAGGATTCTTAATGCTATGCTGAGGTTTGGTGCGAGTTTAAGTGTAGCGATAAATTTGAGAACTTCAACAGGGGTTTCCTTTTTTGTTAATAATGACGAAACAATGCTTATTTCATGGGCTAGTTCCAGGGCGTTAAGATCGCTTGAATTTCCATCAGTTAAAACTACTTCCAAATCTTTGCAATGAGCCAGTAGCTCATTTCTGGGCATGTCTTTTAGACCAAAAATATTATACAAAAAGCTGAAATAATTACTGTGAGTATTTAGCAAATTATATCTGGTTTCCAAGGCATCTATTGCTTGATCTATAGTGTGAAAAAAATCTATTTTATATTTTTGTTTGAGGTCTTAAACGGGTTCATCTGGGCCCTCATACAAAAACGTTCTTGTTTTGCGTCTGACACGATGACGTGGCGTGGTGGTTTCGAAATTAGCTTTCACGTCAATCTCTGAAGCAAGCTCGGTTGCTTCTAAAATTATGCTTTCAAAAGCTTCATCTGATCTCAGGTTTTCAAAGAAGAGTTTGCAGTTGCTAGTTGCTAAGCATATCAATAGCTTGTGGCATATTAAAATTTACAGTTTGCAAAAAGCCAAGCGCACTGGACAATTTGCACAAGCACTTTCTTAAAGCTTTTTTGCACTAACAATTTAAACAAACTATTTTATTTCGCACCAGCCGAAGTCTAGTGGCATAATGCATTGTTTTAAGTCTACTTTCTTTTTATATGCAGTTAAAAAGGGCTGTTAGATATTGTTTCGCTTGGTTTCAAAATTGTTGTTTCCTGTACAGTCGTGTTGCCACGGGCCGAAAAACTTGTCAAGGCGGTGGTTGAGTGGTTTTGTCATGTTGAATTGAATTCAACTAGATTTTGCCTTAATGTTTAAATATATTATATTATTTGAATTATGTGCTTAGAAATAAAAATGATAAATTCCGCCTGCCGCATCTTAATCTTGTCAACTATCAGTCAAATCTTGCAACGCGTTTTTGAGAAAATTCCCGTGAACCGATTATTTAGTATACTTACAAGAGTCCGATGACAATGCAATATTATGAAAAATAATTTATTGATATATCAGAATGATAAAAAAATATTCTTTACTTTTTAGTGCATTTTATAAAAGCCTGTAACTTAATTATTTTATCAGTTTATTTTCATTTTCCATGATTTTGGCGCCCCTAGATCATTGCGCTCCGGGCGGCCGCCCGGATCGCCCTACCCTGGGGCCGGCGCTGACTATCCTCGACCCATGCTTGAGTTTCCCTCTTCCTTGTTAGAAAGTTTGTATCGTCCGCAAAGCTTGTAATTGCTCGATCTTTATTGTCAATTATTGAGTTCAGGTCGCTAACATAAATTAAGAACACAATAGAGCCTGTGATACTGCCTTGCAGGATGCCTACGATGTTTGCTTTTGGGTATGACTTAAAGTTATTGCCGTTATGCAGATATGATTCAAACCATCTCACAGCATAGCTTAGTACCTAATAATGGCTTGGTATCTTCTCTGCAGCTTCAGCGAGAATTTTACTGTGCGCTGCTTCTCTATGTGTTGCACTAGTAAATGCCACCGATAAGTAGATGCTGCGAAGAAAGCATACATCTTTTGTAAAGAGGAAAAAAAATCGTAGCTTCCGCAGGCAAACATTAGCAGCGCATTCTCCAACTAAATTAAGGGAATGGCCAAAACATGGAACGAAGAAAGCTGCAGGCTTCACTGCTTGTTTTACAAAGTTACCAGTTTTCGATGGTTTTACGAGGTATCTCCGTTATGGGTAAAGATAGAAGGATACGGTTATCGCAGCACTTTTTTGTGAAACAAAAGATGCCGCAATCAGAATTTCTCCAGTCCTCCTTGTTTTTGAAAATTTTACATTTTGAGACATCCATATTTGGGTTACCCTGTCGCTTATCAAAGAGTAAAGAAACGTTCTTCTGGTAGTTTTTTACGTAGAATCCAGTGACGTACTCAGACTTTTTCTACATTTAATAGTTTCCGAGAAAAAAAAACTCTTTTTAGACAGGTCACCCTATATATTTTTTAATAATATAATTTAGTTTATAACAAGCTTCTCAGAAATACATAATACCTTATTCTTATTTTTAATATTTATCACGAAATTTACGTTTTATTAGAAAAATATACATTTTTTGTTAGTAGGCCATGACGGGTATACAGGGTGGTCTGTAATGAATGCGCCATAGAGTAACCACCGATTGTACACATGAAAATAATAGGTTTCAGCTAAACATGCCTTAGTAAAATGTGGGTCGTTAAGGAGATACAGGGTGTTAAAGTTTAATTTCTAAATTAATTTTCTTTTCATATCTTAAGCTGTTTTTGAGATATAAACATGAAAATTTGTAATTGGGGGCTTTTCAGGGCAAGTAACACGAATCTATCCCTGTTTTTCACTTAACTTGTAGAGGGCGCCAGTTACACCCTACACGCCTACTACATCACCCCCAGAATTTTTTGCGCGTAACTTTATTGGTAATCTGAATAAAATTTATAATAGAATGGGCATTTCTAAAGAAAAAAGGTATACTTGATTTATTTTGTTAATTCAATCCGTTTCCGGGATATTGGCAATTTAATATTCTGTTCCATAGAGAAATGCGCGATCAGAAAAACAGTTTGCGGCCAACGAAGTAGGCTATGGACAATTGAACAACAAGAATATCAAGACAGCACACGCCATACGAATCAAAAAGGTATTCAAATTGATCCATGTAAAATTTGTTTTCGCGCATTAATTTTTCGCAATATCGAATTAAACAATTTTTTCATAAATAATACCAAAACATAATGAATATTCAAATAGCGAAATGAGAGATATGATTTGTATTTACGCCCAAGAAAATTTGAATGGACGTGCCGCAGCAAGACGATATCGGCAAAAATATCCAAATAGGAGGCACCAAGACAGAAATATTTTTTAAAGACTGTATGGTCGTTTAGGCGAAACTGGGTAATTTCGTCCTCAGAGGCACATTGGACGTCCTAAGGTAAATGTCGTTCAAGAAGAGGATATTCTAGTGCGAGTTGGTAAAAATTCGAAGATAAGTACCACACATTTAGTGAATGCTACTGATGTTGAAAAACCTCAGTTTTAAATGTTTTACACACAGAAAAATTATATCCATATCATTTTAATCTTGTCCAAAATTTACTACCAAATGATTTACAAGCAAGACTCCAGTTCTGTCAATTTCTAATTCATAAACAAAGTCGAGATCCAATGTTCATCCATAAAATCCTTTTTACGGATGAAGCAACCTTTACCAGACGTGGAGTGTTTAACTGGAGAAATAACCATACTTGGGAACTGGAAAATCCACACTTAACAAGGGAACGCCATTTTCAACATGAATTCTCTGTACACATTTGGTGTGGTATAATGGCCGATTTTATCATTGGACCAATTGAATTACCTGCCTGGCTGAATGGTGAGCAGTATTTGCAGTTTTTGAACAATGATTTAGTAAAAGCACGATGGTGCACCGCCCCATTTTCCACTTGCAGTTCGCAATTATCTTGACTAGCGGTTTCCTAATAGATGGTTTGGCCGTGGTAGCAATTTTCCATGGTCGCCCCGTACCCCTGACCTTAACCCTTTAGATTTTTTCTTTTAGAGTTATATAGAATCACTAGTGTATAAAGTAGAGATCCAGACACGCGACCAACTGTTGCAAAGGATTCAGGAGGCAGTCACTGTAATTCAAAATAAAGAAAGAACTTTATTTAATGTAAGGCGCTATTTGGTAAAAGGTCAAGAAAATGCATAGAAGTGGGCGGTGGACATTTTTCACATTTGGTGAAATGATTTTAATTCATATTTTTATTACAGTGTTATCCGATTGTTTGTCAAAACTAAATAATTGTTCTTGTTGAAAATACAAACTTTCATGCAATGTTGTTTAAAATTGCAAATATCCCGGAAACGGATTATTTTAACAAAACAAATGAAGTATACCTCTTTTCTTTAGAAATGACCATTCTATTATAAATTTTAATCAGATTACCAATAAAGTTACGAGCAAAAAATTCTGGGGGTGATGTAGTAGGCGTGTAGGGTGTAACTAGCGTCCTCTACAAGTTATGTAAAAAACAGGGATATATTCGTGTTACTTGCCCTGAAAAGCCCCCAATTACAAATTTTCATGTTTATATCTCAAAAACAGCTCGAGATATGAAAAGAAAATTAATTTAGAAATTAAACTTTAAAACCCTGTATCTCCTTAACGACCAACATTTTACCAAGGCATGTTTAGCTAAAACCTATTATTTTCATGTGTAGAATCGGTGGTTACTCTATGGCGCATTTATTACAGACCACCCTGTATAAAAAAATAAAAGAACATTAATTTATGTCATATTAAAAACATCTTTACTTTCTGTCAGAGTATTTAGGTTACCTAAGTTGTTTTAAAATATCTAATGAATATTAAAAAAAATTATAGATAAAAACAAAACTTCTGTCTTCCTCCACAAATAGTATTTATTTCAAAAATTAATTTCTTTGAAAGTGATTGTCTCTACATGTTTCGACTGTACAAACAGTCATCTTCAGGGGAACTAAATCTTACTTCAATTCTTTTCGCGTTTGGCGTGGCAGTGGTGAGCACTATAACCTGATTTTATTAATACAAACTTTCAAAAATACTTTTCATTTTCTAAATTATGATTTATTATTTAACACAACAGGGGCTTAGCCCCCTGTCCCAATTTTTAAAAAATCAAAACCCTCTATAATCAAAAAAATTTTGACGTTCTTATGAACAATTTTTTATGATAGATTTTTTTAAAGATTCCTTTTTAAGGAAAACATCTTTAATCTGTTAAGATGAAAAACTTTTTTCTTTTCTTTTTTGATTTCTCCACACTTTACTAAGTACCAATTTGTATAACTTTCATTATAACAACATAAAACCCAAATTAAATTCATGCTACATATAATCATATTTTATTTCTTTGATACAATAATAAAATGTATGTTTTCTAAACTGTGCTCATCTTTTTATCCATCACGTTCAGCCAAACTAGTCTTCAACTAACAAATTTCATTTGCCTTATGATCTTACTTTTAAGTTGTACTCATCTTACTTTTAAGTTGTACTCATTTATTTAAGGCAACTACTAAAACCGAGACCAAACTCGATTTAGTTCCCCTGAAGATGACTGTTTGTACAGTCGAAACATGTAGGGACAATCACTTTTAAAGAAATTAATTTTTGAAATAAATACTATTTGTGGAGGAAGACAGAAGTTTTGTTTTTATCTATATTACCTACTCCACTGTAAGGATGGACTACTTCTTCAAATTTAAAAAAAATTATGGCAGAAAATGTAAACTTTGAAAATAATGAAAAATGCGACATGCTCGTTTGTTATGTCCATTGTAATGAAAATGCAGATGAAGCATTAGAAGTGTATTTCAATAGGTAAATATACGCCTTTTTGTAGCATCCCTATGAAGTTTTATTAAATTTCTTAAATTACTTGCAGATATCCCGAAAGACGACAGCCGGATAAAAGAATTTTTCTAAGGATGAAATCAAATTTAATTGAAGACGGTTCATTTTCTAAACCTCAGCCTAAAATCTACAACAAGGAAAACCGCGAAACTGATAAAATAAATGTTTTAGCTTCAATTGAAACAAATCCAACTGGTTCTTGCAGAACGGTTGAAGGTTCGGTCGGAGTAGTTAAATCAAGAGTTCAAACAATCCAAGAAAAACCACAATTTTAAGCCATATAAATTCCAACTAGCAGAAAATTTACATCCTGGTGATGCACAGCGCCGTATATAGTTTTGTAATTGGTATTTACAAAATATCAACAGGGAAAACAATTTTGAAAGAACCGTTATATGGTCCGATGAGGCTCCTCTTACCAGTGCTGGTATATTTAATCGGCACAATACGAGGTTTCGGTCTTAGGAAAATCAGCATGTAATATTTCCACTCGAATGGCAAGGCCGGTTTGGCTTTAACGTTTCATGTTTTATGCTAGGAAGCAAAATAATTTATAATATATTTGAAGGCAGCCTTTGTGCAAATAAACATTTGGAAATTCTGGAAAACGTTGTGCCGAAAATAATAAAAGGCGTGCCCTTAGCGGGTCGCAATAACTTGCATCTTCAACAAGATGGAGCACTCGCTCACAATGCGCTAATTATCAGGGCCTACTTAAACAATAATTTCTCAGGCCACTGGATTGGAACTAATAAACCTGTAAGATGGCCACCAAGGTCACCCGACTTGTCGGTTTTGGATTTCTTCTTGTGGGGATACTTTGACAAGAAGATTTATTCTATTTAATACCAAACAATTGCAGATTTAAGAAAGGCCACTGAAAGAGCATTTAGGGAGTTACAAGCGCGGCCTTTTATTATTTTAAATTCATTAAGGCGAATAAGAACTATGTGTGAAACATGTCTAAGGCATAATGGAGAACAATTTGAGCAATATTTATGAGAAAGTTCTATAAAGTTTCAGCTTTTGTTTCTAATGTTTTACGTAGTCAAGCACAACTCAGTTTATGGATTGTTATTATTTTTACTGAAATATAACTGCTAATTAGATTAAGAAGTAAAAAATATATTTCTTCTGTAGTAATTATCGTACCAGTAATAGTTTTTTTCTTGGTTTTTTTTAAATACGCGTCATGGCCTACTAACAAATAATGTATATTTTTTAATAAAATGTAAATTTCGTGCATAATATTAAAAATAAAAATAAGGTGTTATATATTTCTGAGAAGCTTGTTATAAACTAAATTATATTATTAAAAAATATATAGGGTGACTCATTTAAAAAAAAGCAAGTTTGTATTTTTCTCGGAAAATTTTGAACGTAGAAAAAGTCTGAGTACGTCACTGGATTCTACGTCAAGAACTATAAAAGAACGTTTGTTTTCTCTTTGATAAGCTACAGGGTAACCTAAACATGGGGGGTGTTCCAAAATGTAAAATTTTCAAAAACATCCCGTACATCAAAAACAAGGAGGACTAGAAAAAATCTGATTGCGGCATCTTTGGTTCACAAAAAAGTAGCATAGTGCCGTGAAAACCGTATCCTTCTACCTTTACTAATAACGGAGATACCCCGTAAAATCATCGAAAAATGGACACCAGTAGGTATTCCCTTACTTGAGACCGTATCTCCTAAAACACATGTATTTTCTTATGGAGAAATTTCCATTATTCAGCCATGCGCATTCCGTTATGATGGCATCCATTTCAACACAAACATTATAATGTACTTTTTTCCTTTTTGTGACATGCGTAATTGATATAGTAATTGTAGATATGCTTTTAAAGTTCCTGTACAAACCTGTTTAGGACTCTGTTGACTGATGCAGTGTAGATTAAAAATATTATTATTTTAAAATTATTTATTAAATTTAAGGCACAAAACTTTGTTTATAAGTAATTGGTATAATTAATCGGTGTTATAATCATAAGCCTCTTGATTAAGAACGACCATTTTAATTTAATTGTATATTATGTTGTTAATGTTACATGGTATATTTTACGTAGAATAATAGTTTTAGATTTAGGATTAGACAATCTCCTTGTATTTACATTAAATCATTAAACAAGTTACATAAAAAGGGGGGGTTTTACGTTTTAATATTTAAGTTAAACATACGTGTATGTCAAGGATAAAGCTAGATCAAAAGGATGGAACGAAATCGAGAAAAGTATTCAAGTAGTTGGGATAATTTTAGGGTTTTTCACAGGGAACCGACCTAGATGTCTAGGTAGATTAAATAGCAGTTGCTTGTACCTGATCGCAAAATGTGTTTACCAATCAAGTCGTAGTTAGTTAAAAAAAGGCATTGGTTTTATCTGGATTAAACCGTTCTGATTTAAAAATAATTATTATATCAATGAAATATTCTTATGAAATATATAGTGTAACATACACAAACCTTTATATTATATTCATCGAATTGAATGATTTTCACACTTACCTAGAGTGGACCTTCTATTGGATGGCCGAAGGCAACATAGATTTTTTTCTCTTCAATAAATAAAAAAAAGAACCACATGCGGACGCTGAACTCTAATCAGCATATTTTACTAGTAAATGGACCTATTATTGTTGTGTACAATGATTCGATGATTTATCATAGTTTTGTATGCGATCTACGAGGGTTCCACCCATATGCTATTAACGACTCACTTTTTTCAAATATCACTCGATGTCAGTGTTGTAGTTCTGGTTGCGATAACACAGAGTAATTGGCTGTTGACAGTGTTTATAAAATAAAAATAGACTAACCTTTTCTGCAAACGTTCTTAGGGACCGTTGTCTTCTTTTTTTTTTTATAACGGATATTGACACAAAAACGGCAGTATAGTGGTCTTTTGTTAATTTCGGATTTATTTGATGTGTTGATTGACGAGGCAAATATCATTGATGATCAGTGGTGATGATTGATATTTACGTTTTACCTGTTAGCCTGACTTTGTAATCGTTTTCAAAATTTCTTCACATTACGACCCTGATGATGAGCTCGCAAACGCATAGACAAAAAGTTTTTTAAATATAAAAGGTTTAAGGAGAACGTTTGCCCTTAAACATTATACGCTTATTTAAGACAATATTAATTTAAACTACAAAAAAGTATATTGTTTTTATTAAAATTGTACTATTTATACTTTAAGTATGTATAGATATTTTTATTATTTTGTAACTATGGTGAGTTCTTTGTATTCCAAAAAAGTGGATTTTCTGAATTATTTTATTTTACTATTATTATACAGTATTAGTATTTGTCTATCATTAGTTTGCTATAGCGTTAAATAAGGCCACTGCATTTTATGCATTTTTAATTATGAATTCAAGACATATTTCAATTCAACTAACAATTTGCATGTTTAAACATGTAACTGTTTAAAATAACCACCTGAAAAGTAATAACATGTAAGAACTAGGTCCAGTAAAAAATACTACAAAAACTAAGATTAGGGTAAAATCACCTTCTAACCAAGTATGGCTGATTCCAAAGAAGATATCACTTCAATGACCCTACACTCCCAGTATAATTTACTTTTAGTTCATTACCTCATTAATTCATTCTCGCGAATTAATTATCCCCTCCCGCTTCATTTTTGAGTAACCCAATAAGTTCTTTTCCCCCACCCCTACAATTCACTACCCCCACTCCAATCTCGACAGATCCTACATTATAACTAGGCGTCTGCAGAAAGACCTTGTCATATCTACTTTAGACAGGCAACCGGACAGACACATCTTGTAGAAATTTACAGAAAGATGGAGAAGTTTATTATTGTTAAAGACGTTGTTAAAAAGTTACGAGAATTTAACCTTACAGGACGCACTCTAGAGTTTAAGTTAAAACCTGTTCCACAGGGAGTTGAACCAGTTGGTTGGGTGGAAAAAGGAATTAATCAAATTATTCAAAACGCTACAGTAGGCCTACAACCCTTAGATCGTGTGGGTTTTAGTTTTTGCTCTAAAGACTTCAACCGAGGAGAAGGTTGGATTCGCTTCAAAGCAGCTAAAGACATAACCTTTCAAGATGTTTGGAGTGTTATAAGTGGCATTTATCAGTCAAACTCAGCAGGTCTTAATACAGAATCATTTTGTCTTAGTGTGACAACTGTTAGATTACCTGTTGGTGGGGGCAGAGGAAAAAATTATAACAGCTTTCACGAGGAATGTGACAAGCGACGAGGTATTATAAGTATTAAAAATACCGATAACCTGTGTTTACCACGTGCTTTGGTAGTCGCCATTGCCCATAATAAAAGAGATCCCGAATTCAGTAAGGTTAGAAGAGATATTAGTAAAATTCAAACCGAAAGAACAAGATCATTGTTGGAGAGAGCTAAAATTAGCATTCCTGAGGCAGGAGGTGGAATGCCCGAGTTAATACAATTTCAAAATCATCTAAAAGAATATAAATTAGTTGTTTATAGCTATGGATCAAAAGGACGAAATATTATATTTGAAGGTTCAACTGAAAGCAATAAACGGCTGAACTTATTACATTACAAAAGCCATTTTAATGTAATTACATCGCTGACAGCAGCTTTTTGTTCTAACTATTTTTGTGAAAAGTGTTACGTCCCATATGATCACAAAAATGAGCACCGATGTGGTGGAACCTGTCAGGCATGTCAGCAAGCCCCTGCTTGTGAAATAGCAATAAAAATTAAATGCCAGGACTGTCTACGATTTTTTAGAAGTCAAAACTGTTACGAAAATCATAAAAAAGGATTATTCGTCAGGCAAATTTACAGTATGCGAACAAATTAAACTATGTTCTATTTGTTTAAAAACCATTAAAGCCAAAAGAGCACATGTACGTGGTGAAATTTATTGTAAAATTTGTAATAAACATGCACCCGAGGATCATCTATGTTATATTCGGCCTGATAAGGGAAAACCTAAGATTAAAGATGTTCTTTTTGTATTCTACGATTTAGAGACGAGCCAAGACAAACTATTGGAAAATTCAACGTTTTTACATGAAGTCAATCTCTGTGTTTTCAAACAATACTGCGATGAGTGCATGGATTCTGAAGCAGATACTTGTAAAAAATGCGGTCTAAAGTTACAAGAAGTCAGAGGTATAGACCCAGCGGGGACATTTACTAACCATTTGTTACAAATGAGGAAAAACTTTAAAGAAATTATTGTAATAGCCCATAATGGTCAGGCTTTTGATCACCAGTTTATATTAAACTACATTATGACAAAGACAGATTTTACACCTGAGTTAATCATGAGAGGTACCAAAATAATTACGATGCAACTTGAAAATGTAAAATTTATCGACTCACTTAACTATTTCCCTATGCCTTTAGCCAAACTACCAAAGGCATTTGGACTTGATGATATTTTTAAAAAAGGCTACTTCCCGCACCTATTTAATACAAAGGCAAATGAAAACTATATAGGACCTCTACCATCAATTGAATATTACTCCCCAGATAGTATGAAAGAAGAAGACAGAGCCAAATTTCTTAAATGGTTTGTAGAGCATGAAAATAATGGTTTCGATATGCAAAGAGATCTGGTAGACTACTGCGTATCGGATGTCGAAATTCTTGCGCAATCATGTTTAAAGTTTAGAGAACAACTTATACAAACTACCAATGTATGTCCATTTACTGAAGCCACAACTATTGCTTCAGCATGCAATAAAATTTTTAGAAGAAATTTTTTGAAGCCTAATACTATAGGAATCATACCAAAAAATGGATACCGATGGAGAAACAGGCAGAGCAAAATTGCCATAGATTGGTTACTTTGGACCGAGAATCACAGAAAAATCAACATCTTACATGCTGCTAATGGTAAAGAAGCTGTTTTAAATGGTGTAAAAGTCGATGGTTACTGCTCCGAAACAAATGAGGTATTTGAATTTCAAGAATGTTATTTCCATGGATGTACTGTATGCTACAAGTTCGGCAGGAACGATCCTCTTTCCGAGGACCCCTCAGAAACGCTAAATTTAAGATATGAAACCACAAAGGCAAAAATTATGAGACTAAAAGATTTCGGTTTTTTAGTTAATGAAATGTGGGGGTGTTATTTTAGAAATTTATTAAAAAATAATCCAGAGATAAAATCCTATACTAATACCCATTACAATAAAATTTTGACAAAACTAAATCCAAGAGATGCTTTTTATGGAGGACGAACAGGAAATACATGCGAATACTATGAAATAAAAGATACGGAAAAAATTAAATACGCCGATGTTTGTTCCCTCTATCCGTACATCTGTAAGAGTTCTAAATTTCCACTATCACATCCAGAAGTGTATGTAGGAGATGCGTGTAACAAATTAAACCTAAATAATATAGATGGTTTAATTAAATGCACAATTCTCCCACCAGAAGAGTTGTACCATCCAGTACTCCCTCAAAAAAATAAACAATAAATTGATGTTTATTCTTTGTCGAACATGTGGTCAAGACATGAATTACAACGAATGTAAGCATACCAGCGAAGAAAGGGTACTTGAAGGAACATGGGTTCTGGACGAGGTACTTAAAGCCCTAGAAAAAGGATATAAAATACAAAAAATACATGAAATCTGGAAATATAACGTACGAAAGTTTAATAAAGAAAACGGTGAGGAAGGATTATTCACATCCATGATGAATAAATTCATTAAAATCAAACAGGAAGCATCAGGCTGGCCTAAAGATTGTGAAATAGAGGAAGACAAAGTTAAATACATTGATCAGTTCTTTGAAAAGGAAGATGTTAAACTAGAGTATACCAAAATTATTGAAAATCCAGGGCTAAGATCACTGGCGAAATTAATACTTAACTCGTTTTGGGGAAAATTCGGTCAAAGAGAGAATCAACCAAAGACGAAAATTGTAAATAAACCAGCAGATTTATTTGCAATGTTTATTAACCCTGCAATTTATATCAATGGGGTTATACCCGTCAACGATAAAACATTACTTGTCAATTATGAATATATAGAAGAAGCCAGCGATCCGTTGCCGACTGTTAATGTTGTTATAGCGGCTTACGTAACAGCGCAAGCGCGCCTTAAATTATACTCCTATCTTGAAGCTCTTGATAAAAGAGTCTTATACTATGATACAGATTCCGTGATTTATGTTTCAAAAAATAATGACCCCGATATATCAACGGGGCAATTTATTGGAGACATGACAGACGAGTTGGAGAGTTATGGCTCTAACTCATACATAACTAAGTTTGTTTCTGGAGGCCCCAAGAATTATGCATTTAAGGTTCACTCGACGAAAAGTAATTTAGAAGAAACGGTCTGTAAAGTTAAAGGTATAACTCTCAACTATGCAGCATCACAAGTAATAAATTTTGATGCAATCAAACACATGATTCTTCAAAAATCCGAACCGATCCCCATCATATCCAGAAGCATACGGCGTAGCAAGGAGCACATTGTGACAACTTGTACTGAAGTCAAACTCTATAGACCTATTTCAACAAAGAGAAAATTTCTATCGGATGGAAGCTCCGAACCATATGGATATAGAAAAAGAAAAACCCATTGAAAATAAAATATATTGTATATTTTGTATGTATTGTATATAAAATATATTATAAATATTGTATATCTAGAACCGCTATGGAGTTTAAAAATGTAAATTAAGTAATAAACAATTTAAAATATCCATTTTGGTTTTATTTTTTTCTTTAACAGTAAGAGTTTTCAAAAAGTATTTAAATAAGTAATTATGTACATATTAAAAAAATATGTTTTTATTTTTACAAAGACATTTATAATTTAAATAGTTTGAAAATATTATCCAGTCATTTAAGTACTACACTTAAACTTAAAGAAAAGTTCTCCGAAGCCACAAAAAAACACTAAGGGAATTGGTTCTTTTCAGCTATTTTTCTGTTATTCTTATAGTAATCCATAATCGTTTCAAATTTGAACGACCCACATGATAGTCTTTTTTTTTTTGTAATTTATGCATATTTAATTACAAGGTTTCATACAACTTTAACAAATAAAAGTTGTTTTTTTCTTTTATTTTTTTCTTTTCTGTTTTCTTTTTCGGTTCTTAAGAAATGCTAAAGAATCTGTACAAAACAAGTCACGAATTAACTAAATAGCCACCATTTCACTAAATACTTAACACTCAGTATACAATTTTCAGAAATGTCATGATTAAGAACGGTTCTAGTCATTTTATACAAGATTTCACATGATTTAACAAATTTAAAACATTTTTTTTTTTAATTTTTACTAAATTCTAAACACTCAGTATACACTTTTAAGAAAATAGGACGATTTGCGACTGTTTTAGTCATTTTTTACAAAGTTTCACAGGGCTTAATAACGTTAAAACATTTTTTTTAAATTTTTTACTAAATTCTAAACACTCAGTATACAATTTTCAGAAATGCCATGATTAAGAACGGTTCTAGTCATTTTATACAAGATTTCACATGATTTAACAAATTTAAAACATTTTTTTAATTTTTACTAAATTCTAAACACTCAGTATACACTTTTAAGAAAATAGGACGATTTGCGACTGTTTTAGTCATTTTTTACAAAGTTTCACAGGGCTTAATAACGTTAAAACATTTTTTTTAATTTTTTACTAAATTCTAAACACTCAGTATACAATTTTAAGAAAATAGGACGATTTGCGACTGTTTTAGTCATTTTTTACAAAGTTTCACAGGGCTTAATAACGTTAAAACATTTTTTTTAATTTTTTACTAAATTCTAAACACTCAGTATACAATTTTCAGAAATGCCATGATTAAGAACGGTTCTAGTCATTTTATACAAGATTTCGCATGATTTAACAAATTTAAAACATTTTTTTTTTAATTTTTACTAAATTCTAAACACTCAGTATACACTTTTAAGAAAATAGGACGATTTGCGACTGTTTTAGTCATTTTTTACAAAGTTTCACAGGGCTTAATAACGTTAAAACATTTTTTTTAATTTTTTACTAAATTCTAAACACTCAGTATACAATTTTCAGAAATGACATGATTAAGAACGGTTCTAGTCATTTTATACAAAGATTTCACATGATTTAACAAATTTAAAACATTTTTTTAATTTTTACTAAATTCTAAACACTCAGTATATCATTTTCAGAAAATAATACAATTCTGTACAGTTTTACAAATTTTCACAGGTCTTAATAACATTAAAACATTTTTTTAATTTTTTACTAAATTCTAATCACTCAGTATACAATTTTCAGAAATGACACGATTTAGAACAGTTTTTACAGATATTTACAAAGTCTTAATAACATTATATTAATAATTATCTAACATAATGTATACAATTTCAAGAAATAGTAGATTTTTAATCCATGTACAAAATTCAAGAATCTAAAATACAATTAAATGTAGGCTTTTTTAATTGGCATCTCAGGCAAATTATTTCCCCCAAAATTATCTAAAAAAGATATACCAAAAACATTCTAAAGCGGTTTTTTACCTCTATAAGTATGCAGGCTGATCCGACCCTTGTCGGTTTTATTACCCGCATAAATTAACACAGTAGAGGAATATGGACAGAGTTCTGGGGCAGCGGCGTTTCACTAAAGCTTTGGTTTCCTACAAAGCGGTACCGCAAAAGAGTGGCCGTAATTTGACGGCGAGCTTTGCCGCGACAAAGCGTGTATGTACTTGCAAATCGGAGTGTGTTCCTCCAGAGCGTTCGGCGCAAAAAATACGGCACCGTATTTTCTGAAGCGGACGCTCTGTACGTTGGGATAGTGCAAGCACGATTTTTGACGGTGCGCCAGTGTAGTGATTGTATGTTTTAATTATAATATTTGGAAATTAATTGGTCTAGCGAACAAGATAAAATTTTAATCGAGTTTTTTTTTACTATATCGCTTTAACAGCGGCGTTTGCACTAAGGTTAAATCATAAAAAGTCGGGTTTTATCTCGGGTCAGATCATAAATATTCAGGTTCAAATTAGGGTTAGATGAGAAGCCGCCTCGCGAAAGCATCCGGGTTAGGTCGTAAAAAGTCGGGTTTTATCTCGGGTCAGATCATAAATATTAAGGTTCAAGTTAGGGTTAGATAAGAAGCCGCCTCATGAAAGCATCCGGGTTAGGTCGTAAAAAGTCGGGTTTAATTTCGGGTTATTTTGTAAACAGCACCACCGAACCACCCGGGTTAGGTCATAAAACGCACCACCGAACCACCCGGGTTAGATCATAAAACGCACCACCGAACCACCCGGGTTAGATCGTAAAACGCACCACCTGCACCACCTGGGTTAGATCGTAAAACAGCACCACCAGCACCACTGGTCTCGTTCTGTCCATATTCCTCTACTGTGTTAATTTATGCGGGTAATAAAACCGACAAGGGTCGGATCAGCCTGCATACTTATAGAGGTAAAAAACCGCTTTAGAATGTTTTTGGTATATCTTTTTTAGATAATTTTGGGGGAAATAATTTGCCTGAGATGCCAATTAAAAAAGCCTACATTTAATTGTATTTTAGATTCTTGAATTTTGTACATGGATTAAAAATCTACTATTTCTTGAAATTGTATACATTATGTTAGATAATTATTAATATAATGTTATTAAGACTTTGTAAATATCTGTAAAAACTGTTCTAAATCGTGTCATTTCTGAAAATTGTATACTGAGTGATTAGAATTTAGTAAAAAATTAAAAAAATGTTTTAATGTTATTAAGACCTGTGAAAATTTGTAAAACTGTACAGAATTGTATTATTTTCTGAAAATGATATACTGAGTGTTTAGAATTTAGTAAAAATTAAAAAAATGTTTTAAATTTGTTAAATCATGTGAAATCTTTGTATAAAATGACTAGAACCGTTCTTAATCATGTCATTTCTGAAAATTGTATACTGAGTGTTTAGAATTTAGTAAAAAATTAAAAAAAATGTTTTAACGTTATTAAGCCCTGTGAAACTTTGTAAAAAATGACTAAAACAGTCGCAAATCGTCCTATTTTCTTAAAAGTGTATACTGAGTGTTTAGAATTTAGTAAAAATTAAAAAAAAAATGTTTTAAATTTGTTAAATCATGCGAAATCTTGTATAAAATGACTAGAACCGTTCTTAATCATGGCATTTCTGAAAATTGTATACTGAGTGTTTAGAATTTAGTAAAAAATTAAAAAAAATGTTTTAACGTTATTAAGCCCTGTGAAACTTTGTAAAAAATGACTAAAACAGTCGCAAATCGTCCTATTTTCTTAAAATTGTATACTGAGTGTTTAGAATTTAGTAAAAAATTAAAAAAAATGTTTTAACGTTATTAAGCCCTGTGAAACTTTGTAAAAAATGACTAAAACAGTCGCAAATCGTCCTATTTTCTTAAAAGTGTATACTGAGTGTTTAGAATTTAGTAAAAATTAAAAAAATGTTTTAAATTTGTTAAATCATGTGAAATCTTGTATAAAATGACTAGAACCGTTCTTAATCATGGCATTTCTGAAAATTGTATACTGAGTGTTTAGAATTTAGTAAAAAATTAAAAAAAAATGTTTTAACGTTATTAAGCCCTGTGAAACTTTGTAAAAAATGACTAAAACAGTCGCAAATCGTCCTATTTTCTTAAAAGTGTATACTGAGTGTTTAGAATTTAGTAAAAATTAAAAAAAAAAATGTTTTAAATTTGTTAAATCATGTGAAATCTTGTATAAAATGACTAGAACCGTTCTTAATCATGACATTTCTGAAAATTGTATACTGAGTGTTAAGTATTTAGTGAAATGGTGGCTATTTAGTTAATTCGTGACTTGTTTTGTACAGATTCTTTAGCATTTCTTAAGAACCGAAAAAGAAAACAGAAAAGAAAAAAATAAAAGAAAAAAACAACTTTTATTTGTTAAAGTTGTATGAAACCTTGTAATTAAATATGCATAAATTACAAAAAAAAAAAGACTATCATGTGGGTCGTTCAAATTTGAAACGATTATGGATTACTATAAGAATAACAGAAAAATAGCTGAAAAGAACCAATTCCCTTAGTGTTTTTTTGTGGCTTCGGAGAACTTTTCTTTAAGTTTAAGTGTAGTACTTAAATGACTGGATAATATTTTCAAACTATTTAAATTATAAATGTCTTTGTAAAAATAAAAACATATTTTTTTAATATGTACATAATTACTTATTTAAATACTTTTTGAAAACTCTTACTGTTAAAGAAAAAAATAAAACCAAAATGGATATTTTAAATTGTTTATTACTTAATTTACATTTTTAAACTCCATAGCGGTTCTAGATATACAATATTTATAATATATTTTATATACAATACATACAAAATATACAATATATTTTATTTTCAATGGGTTTTTCTTTTTCTATATCCATATGGTTCGGAGCTTCCATCCGATAGAAATTTTCTCTTTGTTGAAATAGGTCTATAGAGTTTGACTTCAGTACAAGTTGTCACAATGTGCTCCTTGCTACGCCGTATGCTTCTGGATATGATGGGGATCGGTTCGGATTTTTGAAGAATCATGTGTTTGATTGCATCAAAATTTATTACTTGTGATGCTGCATAGTTGAGAGTTATACCTTTAACTTTACAGACCGTTTCTTCTAAATTACTTTTCGTCGAGTGAACCTTAAATGCATAATTCTTGGGGCCTCCAGAAACAAACTTAGTTATGTATGAGTTAGAGCCATAACTCTCCAACTCGTCTGTCATGTCTCCAATAAATTGCCCCGTTGATATATCGGGGTCATTATTTTTTGAAACATAAATCACGGAATCTGTATCATAGTATAAGACTCTTTTATCAAGAGCTTCAAGATAGGAGTATAATTTAAGGCGCGCTTGCGCTGTTACGTAAGCCGCTATAACAACATTAACAGTCGGCAACGGATCGCTGGCTTCTTCTATATATTCATAATTGACAAGTAATGTTTTATCGTTGACGGGTATAACCCCATTGATATAAATTGCAGGGTTAATAAACATTGCAAATAAATCTGCTGGTTTATTTACAATTTTCGTCTTTGGTTGATTCTCTCTTTGACCGAATTTTCCCCAAAACGAGTTAAGTATTAATTTCGCCAGTGATCTTAGCCCTGGATTTTCAATAATTTTGGTATACTCTAGTTTAACATCTTCCTTTTCAAAGAACTGATCAATGTATTTAACTTTGTCTTCCTCTATTTCACAATCTTTAGGCCAGCCTGATGCTTCCTGTTTGATTTTAATGAATTTATTCATCATGGATGTGAATAATCCTTCCTCACCGTTTTCTTTATTAAACTTTCGTACGTTATATTTCCAGATTTCATGTATTTTTTGTATTTTATATCCTTTTTCTAGGGCTTTAAGTACCTCGTCCAGAACCCATGTTCCTTCAAGTACCCTTTCTTCGCTGGTATGCTTACATTCGTTGTAATTCATGTCTTGACCACATGTTCGACAAAGAATAAACATCAATTTATTGTTTATTTTTTTGAGGGAGTACTGGATGGTACAACTCTTCTGGTGGGAGAATTGTGCATTTAATTAAACCATCTATATTATTTAGGTTTAATTTGTTACACGCATCTCCTACATACACTTCTGGATGTGATAGTGGAAATTTAGAACTCTTACAGATGTACGGATAGAGGGAACAAACATCGGCGTATTTAATTTTTTCCGTATCTTTTATTTCATAGTATTCGCATGTATTTCCTGTTCGTCCTCCATAAAAAGCATCTCTTGGATTTAGTTTTGTCAAAATTTTATTGTAATGGGTATTAGTATAGGATTTTATCTCTGGATTATTTTTTAATAAATTTCTAAAATAACACTCCCACATTTCATTAACTAAAAAACCGAAATCTTTTAGTCTCATAATTTTTGCCTTTGTGGTTTCATATCTTAAATTTAGCGTTTCTGAGGGGTCCTCGGAAAGAGGATCGTTCCTGCCGAACTTGTAGCATACAGTACATCCATGGAAATAACATTCTTGAAATTCAAATACCTCATTTGTTTCGGAGCAGTAACCATCGACTTTTACACCATTTAAAACAGCTTCTTTACCATTAGCAGCATGTAAGATGTTGATTTTTCTGTGATTCTCGGTCCAAAGTAACCAATCTATGGCAATTTTGCTCTGCCTGTTTCTCCATCGGTATCCATTTTTTGGTATGATTCCTATAGTATTAGGCTTCAAAAAATTTCTTCTAAAAATTTTATTGCATGCTGAAGCAATAGTTGTGGCTTCAGTAAATGGACATACATTGGTAGTTTGTATAAGTTGTTCTCTAAACTTTAAACATGATTGCGCAAGAATTTCGACATCCGATACGCAGTAGTCTACCAGATCTCTTTGCATATCGAAACCATTATTTTCATGCTCTACAAACCATTTAAGAAATTTGGCTCTGTCTTCTTCTTTCATACTATCTGGGGAGTAATATTCAATTGATGGTAGAGGTCCTATATAGTTTTCATTTGCCTTTGTATTAAATAGGTGCGGGAAGTAGCCTTTTTTAAAAATATCATCAAGTCCAAATGCCTTTGGTAGTTTGGCTAAAGGCATAGGGAAATAGTTAAGTGAGTCGATAAATTTTACATTTTCAAGTTGCATCGTAATTATTTTGGTACCTCTCATGATTAACTCAGGTGTAAAATCTGTCTTTGTCATAATGTAGTTTAATATAAACTGGTGATCAAAAGCCTGACCATTATGGGCTATTACAATAATTTCTTTAAAGTTTTTCCTCATTTGTAACAAATGGTTAGTAAATGTCCCCGCTGGGTCTATACCTCTGACTTCTTGTAACTTTAGACCGCATTTTTTACAAGTATCTGCTTCAGAATCCATGCACTCATCGCAGTATTGTTTGAAAACACAGAGATTGACTTCATGTAAAAACGTTGAATTTTCCAATAGTTTGTCTTGGCTCGTCTCTAAATCGTAGAATACAAAAAGAACATCTTTAATCTTAGGTTTTCCCTTATCAGGCCGAATATAACATAGATGATCCTCGGGTGCATGTTTATTACAAATTTTACAATAAATTTCACCACATACATGTGCTCTTTTGGCTTTAATGGTTTTTAAACAAATAGAACATAGTTTAATTTGTTCGCATACTGTAAATTTGCCTGACGAATAATCCTTTTTTATGATTTTCGTAACAGTTTTGACTTCTAAAAAATCGTAGACAGTCCTGGCATTTAATTTTTATTGCTATTTCACAAGCAGGGGCTTGCTGACATGCCTGACAGGTTCCACCACATCGGTGCTCATTTTTGTGATCATATGGGACGTAACACTTTTCACAAAAATAGTTAGAACAAAAAGCTGCTGTCAGCGATGTAATTACATTAAAATGGCTTTTGTAATGTAATAAGTTCAGCCGTTTATTGCTTTCAGTTGAACCTTCAAATATAATATTTCGTCCTTTTGATCCATAGCTATAAACAACTAATTTATATTCTTTTAGATGATTTTGAAATTGTATTAACTCGGGCATTCCACCTCCTGCCTCAGGAATGCTAATTTTAGCTCTCTCCAACAATGATCTTGTTCTTTCGGTTTGAATTTTACTAATATCTCTTCTAACCTTACTGAATTCGGGATCTCTTTTATTATGGGCAATGGCGACTACCAAAGCACGTGGTAAACACAGGTTATCGGTATTTTTAATACTTATAATACCTCGTCGCTTGTCACATTCCTCGTGAAAGCTGTTATAATTTTTTCCTCTGCCCCCACCAACAGGTAATCTAACAGTTGTCACACTAAGACAAAATGATTCTGTATTAAGACCTGCTGAGTTTGACTGATAAATGCCACTTATAACACTCCAAACATCTTGAAAGGTTATGTCTTTAGCTGCTTTGAAGCGAATCCAACCTTCTCCTCGGTTGAAGTCTTTAGAGCAAAAACTAAAACCCACACGATCTAAGGGTTGTAGGCCTACTGTAGCGTTTTGAATAATTTGATTAATTCCTTTTTCCACCCAACCAACTGGTTCAACTCCCTGTGGAACAGGTTTTAACTTAAACTCTAGAGTGCGTCCTGTAAGGTTAAATTCTCGTAACTTTTTAACAACGTCTTTAACAATAATAAACTTCTCCATCTTTCTGTAAATTTCTACAAGATGTGTCTGTCCGGTTGCCTGTCTAAAGTAGATATGACAAGGTCTTTCTGCAGACGCCTAGTTATAATGTAGGATCTGTCGAGATTGGAGTGGGGGTAGTGAATTGTAGGGGTGGGGGAAAAGAACTTATTGGGTTACTCAAAAATGAAGCGGGAGGGGATAATTAATTCGCGAGAATGAATTAATGAGGTAATGAACTAAAAGTAAATTATACTGGGAGTGTAGGGTCATTGAAGTGATATCTTCTTTGGAATCAGCCATACTTGGTTAGAAGGTGATTTTACCCTAATCTTAGTTTTTGTAGTATTTTTTACTGGACCTAGTTCTTACATGTTATTACTTTTCAGGTGGTTATTTTAAACAGTTACATGTTTAAACATGCAAATTGTTAGTTGAATTGAAATATGTCTTGAATTCATAATTAAAAATGCATAAAATGCAGTGGCCTTATTTAACGCTATAGCAAACTAATGATAGACAAATACTAATACTGTATAATAATAGTAAAATAAAATAATTCAGAAAATCCACTTTTTTGGAATACAAAGAACTCACCATAGTTACAAAATAATAAAAATATCTATACATACTTAAAGTATAAATAGTACAATTTTAATAAAAACAATATACTTTTTTGTAGTTTAAATTAATATTGTCTTAAATAAGCGTATAATGTTTAAGGGCAAACGTTCTCCTTAAACCTTTTATATTTAAAAAACTTTTTGTCTATGCGTTTGCGAGCTCATCATCAGGGTCGTAATGTGAAGAAATTTTGAAAACGATTACAAAGTCAGGCTAACAGGTAAAACGTAAATATCAATCATCACCACTGATCATCAATGATATTTGCCTCGTCAATCAACACATCAAATAAATCCGAAATTAACAAAAGACCACTATACTGCCGTTTTTGTGTCAATATCCGTTATAAAAAAAAAAAGAAGACAACGGTCCCTAAGAACGTTTGCAGAAAAGGTTAGTCTATTTTTATTTTATAAACACTGTCAACAGCCAATTACTCTGTGTTATCGCAACCAGAACTACAACACTGACATCGAGTGATATTTGAAAAAAGTGAGTCGTTAATAGCATATGGGTGGAACCCTCGTAGATCGCATACAAAACTATGATAAATCATCGAATCATTGTACACAACAATAATAGGTCCATTTACTAGTAAAATATGCTGATTAGAGTTCAGCGTCCGCATGTGGTTCTTTTTTTTATTTATTGAAGAGAAAAAAATCTATGTTGCCTTCGGCCATCCAATAGAAGGTCCACTCTAGGTAAGTGTGAAAATCATTCAATTCGATGAATATAATATAAAGGTTTGTGTATGTTACACTATATATTTCATAAGAATATTTCATTGATATAATAATTATTTTTAAATCAGAACGGTTTAATCCAGATAAAACCAATGCCTTTTTTTAACTAACTACGACTTGATTGGTAAACACATTTTGCGATCAGGTACAAGCAACTGCTATTTAATCTACCTAGACATCTAGGTCGGTTCCCTGTGAAAAACCCTAAAATTATCCCAACTACTTGAATACTTTTCTCGATTTCGTTCCATCCTTTTGATCTAGCTTTATCCTTGACATACACGTATGTTTAACTTAAATATTAAAACGTAAAACCCCCCCTTTTTATGTAACTTGTTTAATGATTTAATGTAAATACAAGGAGATTGTCTAATCCTAAATCTAAAACTATTATTCTACGTAAAATATACCATGTAACATTAACAACATAATATACAATTAAATTAAAATGGTCGTTCTTAATCAAGAGGCTTATGATTATAACACCGATTAATTATACCAATTACTTATAAACAAAGTTTTGTGCCTTAAATTTAATAAATAATTTTAAAATAATAATATTTTTAATCTACACTGCATCAGTCAACAGAGTCCTAAACAGGTTTGTACAGGAACTTTAAAAGCATATCTACAATTACTATATCAATTACGCATGTCACAAAAAGGAAAAAAGTACATTATAATGTTTGTGTTGAAATGGATGCCATCATAACGGAATGCGCATGGCTGAATAATGGAAATTTCTCCATAAGAAAATACATGTGTTTTAGGAGATACGGTCTCAAGTAAGGGAATACCTACTGACACCCCGTATATGTGCCTAAAGATCATTATCATAGGATTTCAAAAAACTCGTGGCTACTTCGGAAAAAGATATTCCAGTATGGCTAAATATTGGAATAAATCCTAAAAATCTTTCATGCACGCCTTCGCTGGAACAGTAATGAATAATAATTTAGAGTTAATCAATGTGGAATAAATCAGGTGTTGAATCCACTGTGATTGCATATTAAAATTTTTGATTTCTTTTGTGATTTGTGCACGAACTTTTGTTGCTACTCGCTGAATATATTCCTCGTATTGCCTTTGCCTATGGGGAGCCTATGGAAAGCTTGCAGAAGTCTTTAGAAGCGACATGCCACAATGTTTGAAGAGGAAGGTGTTCGATCAATGCGTGCTGCCGGTCATGACCTATGGAGCCGAAACTTTAACACTAACCACGGCAAGTGCTAAGAAGCTTATGGTAACACAGCGCAAGATGGAAAGGTCCATGCTCGGAATATCACTGCGGGATCATATAAGAAATGAAGACTTACGAAGAAGAACCGGCGTCACAGATGTAGTTACCCAGATTCGCAAACTCAAGTGGAAGTGGGCTGGACACGTGGCACGAATGACGAACGGGAGATGGACGAAAAGGCTGCTCGAGTGGAGACCGCGCTCGGATAAGAGAAGCAGGGAAAGACCCCCAACGCGTTGGACGGACGATCTAAGGAGATGTGCAGGCAATTGGATACAGAGAGCTAAAGACAGGAGGGAATGGGCAGAAATGGGGGAGGCTTATGTCCAGCAGTGGACGCAGGGAGCTGAATGATGATATCGTCTTTGAAAGGTGTGACACATTACCTTTTTTCTCTATTTCCAAATTTTTCAATGCGTGCTTTTAGAAAAGGGTAAAATTCAGACATTAACTTCAATAGCCCCATATAAAGCCCATTTGACTGCGGTCCAAATATTTCGTGTGTACCACGAAAAAGCAAGCGTCTTTCAGTTAGAAATATTTTCACAGGAACAATTCGCTTAAAAACGTTCGTCCAATAATCATGTTCTTTGTGAAATGTTTTTAAAATGCATTTGTCTATTTTTGTCGAAAAATTACTCGGAATGAGAAACTTGTTCATACATGCTTTATGGTCCGTGCCATTCTCATGCATGCTAATTTTCTCCTTACCCCTTTTCCAATCTGAAAATCAATTATGTGCAAATTCAGTGCACTTATATACACTAGAGGGCTTGCACACGAAACAGTAAATATTCCCATTGCTAGGAGAATATAGCCGCAGACACGGCCCTCAGATTAAAATTCATATTTTTTGAAGTGTTCTTTTGTTCCTAATAATTAACTTAACTATCCATTAAAAATATAACAGAAAGGGATTAAAGGGATGTATTTTTGATTTTTGAACATGTGCCTAGCGCGCTGGGAATATAGGTGCAAGAATATCTGCAACGACTTAACACAAGATGGACGGAGTTTGTTTACATTTGGCGTGTCTCCAACAACAGGCCACAGTCATATGTACTATGCAAAATAAAATAAACAAATGGCAATAATTATTCGTTTAAGTAGTGTATTGGGTAGGCTTTGGTAATTTGCAACGTTACATTGTTCATTATTAGCCCTGTTAGAAGAAGTATATCGATTTTAAAAAAAATTCTTCCACAAATCCGGCAACAACGCTTTACGTATTTACGCAAAACCTTCAACAAGCATGAATGATATTTTATGACCATATGACCGCGAATTTGGTTTCGCTCTTGAAGTGAAGTTGACAGCTATTAGCTTTTTTCCAGTTTTTTGTATTTTTCTAAGTTTTTGTGACAGTTTGTGATACTACTTAAAGAGAAAATGCCCAGACAGTGCCAAGTGTGCAGAAAAATAGACTATTCACGTCGAAATCTAAGTTTCCACAGGTAATTTGAAGTTTGGGGTTAGGTTTACTAACATAGGCGTGGGAACTGCGGTTTTCGTTTGTTTTACCCATTATATCTCACTTAGGTTGGTTCTCTGGGGTACTAGTACCTATTATGATTTAATCATGTCGTAACTTTTAGGTTTCCCGTTGACCCTAGTAGACGAGCACTGTGGCTTGAAATTTTAAATCTTCAAGATAAAGTCCTTCCGAAGAGTGCTGACATAATATGTTCTAAGCATTTTGAGGAGCAGGATTTTACTTATAGGGCAGGTGGCTCCCGCATACTTAAGAAAGAAGCAGTTCCAAAGAAACCATTTTTGCCTTCCGTTGCAGATGACAGGTAACTAGGCTAGGCACACAAAATATGTTTTTACTTTAAACTTTTAAACTAACAAAGTAAAAAAATATAAATATACTGTGGATATATATTCAGATATGTAACATAAGTTTTTACTGTTATTTTTTATTTTGACAAGTAAAACTAAAACATTACTTATATAACTATTTAAACTAATAATGATTTTAGCCCACCTCGAACCATCAGCAAGTGTGGATGCCACAAAGTTCACATCGAAGCCTAGATTCCCCATCTACTTTAAAAGTTGAACATCAAAAGTCCTAGTTCAGTAGGATCTTCAACAACCTTAACTGGTTCGGGAACAGAAGTTCAGATATTAAAAAAAAATAGGAAAAGCTTCAAATAGTATATGTAACGAAGAACATGTGGGGCTAAAATCAGGTTTTAAAGGAAAGCTTAGTCTTGTAAGAAGATCAGGAAAGAGGTAAATATTTTTTTACAGTTTTGGTAACAATAATGACTAATAATCATCACAGGTTACCCTATTTATTATATTATGTAAACATAATATAATGTACAGTGTGTCCATGCGTGGAGGAGTTGACAAAGGGAAAATAATTGTTGTAGGAAAGGAAACTACCTTGGAGATATGTCATTGGAAGATTGTGACAGTATACCTAAAAGGAATTTTAAGGTGATGAAAACACAATAATAAAACAGAAAAAAAATTAAGGGACTTAATACCACTATATGAAGGTTAAGAGCAAGGATTATGACTTTAACTGGCTTACTCAAGTTTCTCAAAGAGGGTGGTCAGGAACAAAATTTACTGGTTATGTGAATATTGGTACTAATTTAGATACTCGTTTAGATACTACCCGAGGCAAAAGAAATGCTTCTGTTTATGGTGGTAGGCTTAAATTATTATTGTTATGTATTTGTTAAATGATATAAACTCACAATCTTGGTATAAGATTTCTTCAGCAAGTATGTTTTTTTTTTTTTAATATAGTTTAGTAATAAATTAGTTTTTAAATTAAAAATTTAAAATTAACCTAAATTATTTACTAAATAAATACCTTTATATAATATTCCAAAACTATATATGTTTTTTATTATGAATAAATTCTATTCCATTCTATTATTATATACAGGTTGTCCGGAAATTCAATTTCAATTTAAAGTCGTATATTTCAAGGGGATATTCTACATAAAAAAAGTTTATATAAATGTAGGTCCTTTAAGGACTGATCAAATTTAATGTTAACTCTCAATATTAAAAATTAGCGTTTATTAATACTAGTTCGTATGCTAAAAGGCACACGGGTCCTTTAAGCTGTTGCAAAGAAATAAAATTGAAAGTAGTCTTTGTAGGTCACCTTTAGACAGTCATAACTTACTTATAAGACAATTAAAGACTTTTATTCATAGGAACTTATTTTCATATGTAGAATATCCCCTTGAAATATACGAAAGGAATTTCCGGACACCCTCTGTGTAACACTTGTTTTGTAAATAAAGCAAATTACTCTAATTTGATTTACATGATTTATTTAAAAACCCCATACCCGCCTACCTTTTCTTATTTTATCAAACCAAAAAAAAAATTGGTTATATCTAGAGCTAGGTCCATTGTTTTCTTTAAAAAAAAACGCGGTTTTATTGATAAAAAAAAATAAAAATAAAGGAATCATTCAGATTTTACAATTGGATAAATATTTTATCATAAGTTTTCTTTGAACCCTAAACATCTACTGTCAGAATTTTGGCAGGCTAGTTCAGCCGCAAGGCAATTTCATGTTAGAAACCGTAAAAGTATTTTGAATTTATGAATACTTCACCTAAAATTTCCGATCATATTTTGTCAAACTGATTACAAATTAACACGAAACTGTTACGCCACTGAATAATTTTACCAATATGACCATGCTTTGCAGCGTTGCGCTTTTCGTCTCATCACAGTTTGAATCCAGCTTCTAAGTAGAAGCCGCAGTAAATACCCCTCACCCCCCCTTTCCTGTTTGTTGTTGGAGACAGACGATAGACCTTTTTATGAATGACTGGCTACGTCCATCTTGTGTTAGGTCGATGAATATCTGTTATATTTAAATGTGCCGGGGCTCAAGGGCTTTAGCTTCCTCCCCTTAATCCGGGGTTGTTACTGATTTAAAACACTCATGTTCTTCATTTATGTATATCATACAACTAATCAAGTTTCAGACTTATAATCATTTGTTTGAAAAACTTCCTTGATAAAAGGTCCATTCTCTAAGTGGATGGTAAAAATAAAAGTCTGTCTAAGCCACAAAAATCTTTAAAATTTTCTTTTATGAAAGGTTGGAGGAAACGATCTCTACATTACAGTAAACGATCCCAACAAACATTTTAAGTTATTTACCTTTATTCGACCTCTAAACGGGTTAAATATTTTGCACGACCAATTATATGTAAGGATAATTTACCTACATTTAATAGAAATAAAGGTCTGTCTTTACCACCAAAATACGTTTATTTACCCCTCTAGGGTGGAAGTTAAGGGTTAGGGAAAATACATGAGAGTAAATGTTAAATTAAATTTCTTAATGTAGACGTTGTACTAGTTTCGACTTTAGTGAAAGTCATCATCAGCAACTCAGTAATAAGAAATTTCTTTTTAGACTATGATCAAGACAAGTGGGTAAGAAAGTGGTTCAACAATATAAAATCTTAACCTGTCATTAGCCAATGGATTCGACAGCAGTTTATCATGCTACTTCATACAAGAGGGGAAATATTTTTGGAAATATTTTTGGAGTAATTGGTATTAAATCCGAAAGTCATACTAGACTATTAACAGTTGTGCAGTACAATATTAATGTGAAAGACATTAAGTGAAATATATTACTGATACACGTGCTACTCAGATATTATAGGATTAATCAATCAATTTTATGAAATTTCAATTAAGTTATGTGGAGACATAATTTGGTGGTTTTTAGAAAAGTCAATGGAAATAAAATAAATTATTATTCTCAAAAACAAAAAACTTAAAGCGTACTGGAGTTATGACGTGAAATTTGGAATTTGTCACATTGTCAACATTCCATTTTAAATTACAACTTCCGTGAAAAAAGGAATAAAATTACGAAAATAAAATTAAAAATCTATTGGTACCTGCTAATTCTTAATTTTTAATTTTATTTTCGTAATTTTATTCCTTTTTTCACGGAAGTTGTAATTTAAAATGGAATGTTGACAATGTGACAAATTCCAAATTTCACGTCATAACTCCAGTACGCTTAAAGTTTTTTGTTTTTGAGAATAATAATTTATTTTATTTCCATTGACTTTTCTAAAAACCACCAAATTATGTCTCCACATAACTTAATTGAAATTTCATAAAATTGATTGATTAATCCTATAATATCTGAGTAGCACGTGTATCAGTAATATATTTCACTTAATGTCTTTCACATTAATATTGTACTGCACAACTGTTAATAGTCTAGTATGACTTTCGGATTTAATACCAATTACTCCAAAAATATTTCCAAAAATATTTCCCCTCTTGTATGAAGTAGCATGATAAACTGCTGTCGAATCCATTGGCTAATGACAGGTTAAGATTTTATATTGTTGAACCACTTTCTTACCCACTTGTCTTGATCATAGTCTAAAAATAAATTTCTTATTACTGAGTTGCTGATGATGACTTTCACTAAAGTCGAAACTAGTACAACGTCTACATTAAGAAATTTAATTTAACATTTACTCTCATGTATTTTCCCTAACCCTTAACTTCCACCCTAGAGGGGTAAATAAACGTATTTTGGTGGTAAAGACAGACCTTTATTTCTATTCATAAACTCGCCACAGAAAATGGACTACTTCTTGAATCTTACCTACATTTGTTTTCCTATTGCCCAATGTGGGGAAAGAAACTAAAGTAATTTAAAGGTCGAAAATAGGTTGATAGGGTTTTTCTGTCCAATAGGTTGAAACGAAGTGAAATAAATATAGACCTATTTTACGTCTAAATGTGGAAAGTGAGACCAACCTTTTGACCTAAATATAACCTAAATAGGAGCAATAAGACACTACACAAAAAAACAGAGAAAACATATTATATCTGGTGTTAGAAAGAAAAGACAACAACTTATGCCAACATTTCCAACAGGACAAAATAAATTATAAAATGGAGTTCGACTTTGGAATGGCCGCTTATTATAACTTCAACAATAAAGTGATATAATTAAGTTTTATCATTTTTCTGGACCGAAATTAGGATGCGAAAAAAATGTGTTTGTGAATTATGGTGATGATACTTCGAAAAACTAAACGCGCCCTTAAAATATGCATTTTTTTGTGTATTATGACGATAATTTAAAATATTTTTACCATTAACCTAAAAACAGAGTTTCTTCATTATAAACATTATATGTACCTAAAGTTTTAAAAAAACTTTCGTTGACGAAATATATCGTAGTCTAATGGATTTTCCACTCACCTTATGTAATTCTTAAAATTTTAATTATGGTTTTTTTATAGTTGTCGATAAACAGGAAAACTAATAATTATTCAATATGGCCGCCTTTATATTTTTAACCTTAAAGTTATTTTTTTCTTTATTATTAACTGTACAAGCAATGTTAACCTTTGAGGTTAATCAGAAAGTTATGAAGTAGCTCAATTTTTAACCACAAAAGATCTATAACTTTGGAAACAATTTATATGGCAAAATTATCCAAAATATTACTAGTTTTTAAAACTACATGGTCAGTAAATTATTTGGACTTTTTGTAGGCAATAATTAGGTAATATTTGCCTAGCGTAATAGCCAAAAAATTCCTTAATTTTGAACACATATATTAAGTAACAATTAAGTAAATTATTACTTAATCATATTCCTTATTAGGATTAAATATTTTTAATGTCTAAGAAAGGTAATTTATTTGTAATTTTTAACTAGGTAAATTAAACTACAAGTAGACATCCCTATAACAAATTATTTAAGTTCTAGATATCCAAATTTTGACTTAAATTTTAGAGTTCGAATCTTTTGTGACTTTTAAGAAAACATTTAAGGCAAAAATAAGCAAATATTTGCCAATTTAGGATTATTTTCCTTCCGTTCTGGTCTACATTACTTAATAAGTTTGTTGGGATCAGATGACATGTTTTGAACTTAATGATGGTCATCTTCAGCATCATATATATTTATAGTTCAGGAAATAAGCAAAGGCACAACAGAGCTAGTGAAGTTTATACTTATTGATGAGGGTGAATCTAAAGAGGCAGTATAGAAAGAGGGTAACATTAGCGAGAAGGGAATCTAAAGGTGGTTATTTTACATTGGTTAAAGAAAGAAAGAAGAAAGACTAAGGAGGGTTTTTTTTATATGCATTTTTCTAAAAAGTTTTACTTGTTTGTCTAATGTTATAAAATGTTTAGGTACTTTTGTAATAGGTAACATAATAATAGGTGTCCTCGAGGAACCTGACAGTATTGAACGTTGGTTAAGGAGAAGAGGAAAACATCTACTTAAAGTAGAGAATTAGGCTGTCATAGCATTTGTGGTTTTCTCGATTATTATTATTATTATTCCTTTTCTTTTCTCTGTTTATATTGTATTTTGTTTTTATTATTTAATTAAAATTGGCAATGAAGTGTGTATTCCTTAGCGTAAGTTGCATCATAATGAAAAATTAGCGGTGGAGTGGTGGAAAGATTGTATTTTTTCCTTCGTTTTTTCCACTTAGAGGTAATAAAGTAATGGTTGATCATCAGAGGATTTTTATTTTTAGTTTAAGTTCTTAAATTTATTATTTTTTAAAGCAAAATGCATCGCCGCAGTAAGGTTTTTTTGCATAGACATATAATATAAAAAGAGAAAACAAAAATGAATAGTTACCATTTAAACTAAAATTGATTCTGTATTAATCGAAAAAAACCAAAATTCTATGTTAATCATATAAGTAGATGCTTTCCTCTTGTATTTAAGCAACGTTAGATACTGTCAGATTCCTGGAGGTTCTACACCCCTTACTATTTTACCTATTTGTTATAAAATATTTCCTAAATATTTGATAACATTAGACTAACAATTAAAATTTTTATAAAATGCAGAAATTAAAAAAAGATCTTTCTTCGAAGGCATTTTAAGCAATCGAAAATAACCACCTTCAGACCCCCTTCTCTAATGTCACCCTCATTTTATACTGTCTCGTTAGATCTACCCTTATTAATATCTATAAATTTCGCTAGCTCTCATTCAGATTGTTCCCGTGTGTCCTTGCTTATTTCCTGAACTATAAATATATATGATGCTGAAGATGACTTTCTCTAAGGTCGAAACATGTCTTATGATCGTTTACTGAAATGCAAAGATCGCTTCCGCCAACCTTTTATATAAAAAATTTAAGATATTTGTGGTTTTATTTCTACCTTTATACAGTGTGGTCCACTAAGTGTGCAACAAATGAGAAACTTCTTTATTATTGGTTTCTCAGAAAATTTTATTCTTGATAAAATTGATGCATGTCCGATAACCATTTCAGGTGTACTTAAAATGGCTTCAAGTCAAATAGGATACAGGGTAGGGCAAAAAATATGAAAATCGTTCAAGAGTAAAGTACCCTTATTTTAAAAAATAGGGCAAAAGGGCATGAAGAAAAGTTGTTTAAAATAAAAAGTTATACTCAGATTTAAAATCATAGTCTCCTATCTCAAATATAAATTTTTTTAAGATAATTCGATGTAACCCCCGTATTATTGGTATTTCTATTATTCAACTTAGGTCCATATTTAACTAAAGCAAGATAAATCAGATATGCCTAATTTTTTAAATATTTTTCAAATCAGTATTAATTTAATTGAATTTCTTTGTTTTTTAAGCAACCCCAGACTTTACCACTGTTGCAAGGATATTCAATCTTACTTTATATTTTGATATATGATATTTACTCGAACATAATTACTTCATTAATAAAACGCCTTTATCAAATATTTTTTATCTAACGCCCAAAAAACTATATTTTATATTTCTATTGAAATATCAAAGATAATTTATGTTTATTAATATCAATATCGGCAGTTAAAAAATGAAATACAGCCATAGAAATGTATGAAACTATAGTAATTGTAACTAACAGTTACAATGATAAAATACAATATAAAGAATTAACTAACGAAGTGTCTCTGAATGTCCGCCTTCTCGCTCAATACATCTGTTCGTCCGCTCATAAAATTCCCTATAAGTAGATAGCAATATCGTAGCAGGGATATTACGGCAATGGTGCCTTATAGAATTTTCCAATTTTTCAACGCTGTTGAAAGGTCGGTCTTTATACACTTTTTGTTTCAAGTGTCCCCATAAGAAGAAATCTAGGGGTGTAAGATCAGGCGAACGAGGCGGCCACCGTGGATCGATATTTCGTCCTAGCCATTTGTTTCCAAATATCCCATTTAACCAATGCGTAACTGCCCTAGCACAATGTGCAGGGCACCCATCATGTTGAAACCATAGCTTGTGTCGTTCTTCTAACTGTAAGTTATCTATAAAGTTTCCCAATACATTCTGAAGAAAATTTAAACATCTATTGCCAGTCAAATTATCTCTAAAGAAGAATGTACCAATTAACTTGTCATTTAGTATCCCAAACCAAACATTTTTTTTTTTGTAATACTGATTTCAATCGTCAATTACAAAATTAGGATTTTCTTTTGACCACCACCTACAATTTTGCAACGAGACAACACCGTTTGTAGTAAAAGTGGATTCGTCTGAAAAAAGTATGTGCCGATGAAAATCTCTCCTCTCTTCTATTTCTCCTTGAATCCATATGCAAAAATCAAAACGCAAATCATAGTCTCTTTCTTGAAATGTACATACAAATTTAGGCCTGTAGGCACGATACTTGCTCTTTTTAAGTATGCGCTTTACAGATGTTTTTTCACTCCTTTGTATTCAAAAACTTCTTGGGTGGATCTTTTAGGATCTTCGATTAGTGCCTGAAGTACATCAAGCTGCCTATTTTCAGTGCACATGGTTTTTACACGTTCTTTTTTGTAATTATAATCCAATGATCCCGTCTGTTTGAAAAAACTTAAAATCCTACTTACGGTTGAGTAGTGAATTATTTTGTCTGGATGGCGTTCATTAAAAATATCTGCAGCCTCACGCATAGCTTTGTAATTTTCTCCACATATTAAAACTAACTCTGCCTTCTCAACTAATGTAAGATGAAACGCTGGGGGCATTTTAATACAATAAAAAGTTTAATTCAACTTACAATATCAATATTTCTTTGACATAAGAACAAACAGCATGTCAAATAACTTTATTAATGAAGTAATTATGTTCGAGTAAATATCATATATTAAAATATATAGTAAGATTAAATATCCTTGCAACAGTGGTAAAGTCTGGGGTTGCTTAAAAAACAAAGAAATTCAATTAAATTAATACTGATTTGAAAAATATTTAAAAAATTAGGCATATCTGGTTTATTTTGCTTAAGTTAAATATGGACCTAAGTTGAATAATAGAAATACCAATAATACATCGAATTTTCTTAAAAAAATTTATATTTGAGATAAAATCTGAGTATAACTTTTTATTTTAAACAACTTTTCTTCATGCCCTTTTGCCCTATTTTTTAAAATAAGGGTACTTTACTCTTGAACGATTTTCATATTTTTTGCCCTACCCTGTATCCTATTTGACTTGAAGCCATTTTAAGTACATTTGAAATGGTTATCGGACATGCACCCACTTTTATCAAGAATAAAATTTTCTGAGAAACCAATAATAATGAAGTTTCCCATTTGTTGCACACTCAGTGGACCACACTGTATACCTATCTATAATATCCCTTAATTAAGTTCAGGTTAGATATAGTCTTTAAAACAAGAAGCAAATAAATGTATGCGGTTTTCAAGTGACGCCTTATTCTTAGCCAGATAAACTTTAAAAAAAGGATACAAAATAAATTTGAATGTAGGTACATGCATGAACTATAAGTCCGGTCTCCCTCAAAAAAACAAGCCAATAGTCCTCGGCTTAAAAAATAACAAGCAACAATATGAAGGCTTTCTTAAGGTTTATAAGATTTTAGTAGAACACCCGCTGTGTTGCACTGAATTTAGTGTAGATGGCAACAAACATTAATTTATTCAGTGTATATCCACATTTTCGGTATAAGTAAGTTTATAATTCAATACGAAGGTGTCCATTAGATATTGGACCCCACGGATCATATTTCCGAGACTATCTTAGAAATGACCTGGACGTTGTTTACTTGGCATTGCGTTAGAGGAGGTGACAAAGAGGAATTGAAGATTGAAGAGGAATAGAGGAAGTATAAGGAATTGGGAACGGGGGTGCCCTAAAGACCTCCAGCCCTACAAGTTGAGAAGGGGTGGACATCAGTCCGAATATTCTTGACAACTGTACTGACGTGGGATGCACGTGTAGCTTATGTCAAGTATACAATGGCTTGGTGGAGAAGTTTGGGTTTTATGACCCGTGGAAAATAATTTAAAAACAAATCGCATCAGTCACAAGCAAAACAATTTAACGTTAATTTAAAGAAATAGTCCATTCTCAAAGTGTTGAAATTATAGGAAAAGGAAAGAAAGTCAAAAAGTCTTTCTCCACTAATTTAATAAAAGAGCAATCAAAGGCTCAATTTTTTCGTATTAATATGTCTACATGTTTCGAAGGTAGTGTCCTTCATCTTCAGGAGACAAAAGAAATGTTGCTGTTAATATTAGCAGCAGAGAGAAAATTATAGGTTGAAGGTGACGTTGATGAAGCTTTAAAATTTTTAAAATGTATTAGGAGGTGAATGAAACTTGATGAACGCAATCAGCATACCAAAATGTTAGAAGAAATTTAGTTCAAATGTAACAAGGTTTGTCATATTTAGTAGCTTTTGAAGGGAAATGAATGAATGAATATTCCTGTGAAAGTTTTTATGGAGGGATATATAAAGAGGATTTGTGGGACATTTTAGTTAATACTATCATGATATTTGTTAGACTTTAAGTACAATTTCCATTTTGTTGAAGTCACATTTATACAGGTTTAAAAAATGCTTTTCAAAATTTTTATGGGGCACTGGAGACCTTTAAGGCCTAGTAATCCGTAAATAAAGACTAGACACGTGTCCCTTGATACAGAACACGTTTCTGGTCTTCATTTTTAATTGAGTTTGTCTCCCTATTTTTATATCTTTAATGGTATATAAATCAAAGATTTTATGTTTTTAACAAATTTTATTTATTGATTAATTTCTCTACAAAATGAGGTTAACTTAATTACGGGTTACTGGGCCTTAGATCTTCAGTGCCCCCATAAAAATTTTGAAAAGTGTTTTTTAAACCTGTATAAATTTGACTTCAACAAAATTGAAATTGTACTTAAAGTCTAACAAAATCTTTCTTCCATTCTATTAAACAAATATCATGATATGAACTAGAATGCCCCACAAGTCCTCTTTATATATCCCTTCATAAAAACCTTCATAGGAAGAACATCATTTTCCTTCATAAGCTACTACACTGTGGGCCAAATTTATTTGTAACCCAATTTTACTCTGAATAACTTTTGCTATATTTGTCGGATTTTGGTGGTATTTTGTGTGAATATTAAAGGGGCCTTTCCTTAGTTGTAGAACAAATATCCAATCACTATGTACAGGGGGAGCCAAGTAACAAGAAATATTTGTAATTATTGCCTTTGGGGCTGTTGCAAAATTAAATGGTTTACTCTAAAACTACAAAAATTATTTGAAATTATTAAGAGACAATCGGAAAAGAGGCTCTGAAAAAATTGTTCCAGAAACTTTAGGTTTTGTATTAAAAACGTATTTTTTTTCGAAACTTTATTAAATAATATTACCATACAGCTTTATTAAATATCAAGTTAACAGAGCAAAAATACGTAAATAATTGGATGTCGAGTTACCTAAGAAACAAAAGAAAAAATGCCGTTAGATCCCCTGACAACAGTATGTAAATATTAGTAACTTGGCAGTGTGTTAAATTTATTTCAAAATGGTGTACTCGTATTTGTCATTTGAAGACAAAATCTTAATTTCATCTCTAAGAGTCAAAGGTTATGGTGCAAAAAAGATTACTAAAAGTTACCCAGAGCGTAATTGGAATTTAAGTACCGTTAGTTATTTTCTACGGCATTTACTCGAGACCAATGGTTCATTCCAAATGAAGCCTGGAAGAGGAAGAAAGAAGACTGGTAGAAGTATCGAAAACGTTGAAAGTGTTAGGGCAATTCTTAATGCTGTCGAACCCGGTAATACGATAAGTTCAAGAAAAATAACAAAAACGACTACTATTAAAAGATCATCGGTAAGAAGAATTATTAAAATTGATTTGAAGTATCGACCCTTTAAAAAAATATACTGTCACAAATTTTCAAATGATGTTAAGAATAAAAGAGTAGAACGATGTCAAGGATTGTTAAGAAGATTTAGACGACGCGATAATATTGAAAGAATTTGGTTCTCAGAAGAAAAAGTTTTTTCTTTGCGCCAGCCAAAAAATTCTCAGAACAACAGAGTATATTCTAATGTACAAAGAAAATCGGAGATACCACTGGAACATCTTCTGGTTCCCAGAGATCATTTTTCTAACTCAGTTATGGTTTCTCTGGCTGTATCGATGCTAGGAAAAACTGAAATATATTTTATTGGCTCTGGAGTAAAAATTAGTTCCAAAGTTTATCAACGGGACATTTTAGAAGGTATGCTTCGAGGAATAGAAATAGTTAGCGACAACTACACATTCCAGCAAGATGGCGCACCAAGCCATACGTCAACTGTAAGATACCTGCAGGAAAATTGTCCTGATTTTATTGAACCAAACATGTGGCCTCCAAATAGCCCGAAGTTAACCCCGTCGACTATAATATTTGGGGGACATTAGAGGGAAAAGTTTATGAAAATACTTGGATTAATACGATTGATCAGCTTAAAGAGAGAATAGTCTACTGTTGGCAACAATATAATCAAGAAATTATTAATAACTCAATTGGACAATGGCGCCGAAGACTTCAAGCTGTTGTGGATAATCAAGGTGGTCATATTCACAATAATTTCTTGTAAACTTATTGAAAAACATTTTTTTTTTATAACATTTTTGCTATGTTAATTTTGATATTTAATAAAGCTGTATGGTAATATTATTTAATAAAGTTTTTGAAAACCTAAAGTTTCGAGAACAATTTTTTCAGAGCCTCTTTTCCGATAGTCTCTTAATAATTTCAAATAATTTTTGTACTTTTAGAGTAAACCATTTAATTTTGCAACAGCCCCAAAGGCAATGATTACAAATATTTCTTATTACTTGGCTCCCCCTGCACATAGTGATTGGATATTTGTTCTACAATTAAGGAAAGGCCCCTTTAATATTCACAGAAAATACCACCAAAATCCGACAAATATAGCAAAAGTTATTTAGAGTGAAATTGGGTTCCAAATAAATTTGGCCCACAGTGTAGATATTTCTTCTAACATTTCGGTATGCTGATTGCGTTCATTAAGTTTCATTCACTTTTTAATACATTTTACAAATTTTAAAGCTCCATCAACGTCACCTTCCACCTATAATTCTCTCTCTACTGCTAATACTAACAGCAACATTTAGACTTATTAATACGAAAAAATTGAGCCTTTGATTGCTCCTTTATTAAATTAGTGGAGAAAGACTTTTTGACTTTCTTTCCTTTTCCTATAATTTAATATTATGTTAGTGTTGTAAATAAAGCTTTGCACACAAGTGTCTGATTAGAACGATTATTTGCTTTTCCACTTTTTTATAAATGTGCCTCCAGAGGTGCCGGTAATTGACTTAAAATAATTGAAAAATTGTGTTCAATTACTTTTCGGCAATTGAATGAATGATTGTAATTTATATACTTTTTGGAAATGATAATTGTAGTTGGTTTTTCAATTATAATGATTAAGTTATTATTGTAATTATTGTTAATTGGGTTTAAAAAATCTAAGGTAATTTAATTACTTAAAAATTAGGATACTAAGAAGGGGTAGGATACTAATTTTATTAACCTCGAAAACAAAGGAGGTACCTATTGCATCTCTTACGCTGCATTAATTCAAGCTACGGTGTAAAAAATGCTTTCAACACTTTCTAGAAGAGGATCTAACAGAGAGTGTTACTAAATTTATTTTTAAAAAAGCATAGGATATGAATTTAAAAGATTAGATTTAGGGGTCATCGAAGAGGATACAAACACTATAGTAGTAGGTATAAATACTTTTTTTTAATTGGATACTAATACACACCTACAGAATGAAAATGATAAAAATAATACAATTATGACGATTGAGTTCGAGATTTTCCACTACCTTCTCTGTTCCAGTTGAACGAGTTTTTCTGTATTGCAAATTTCCGGTCAATGATAGATTTTAAAAATTCCGTTTTTTTTTAGATATTGGAGACCTACACACCCCGAATCGGTCCTAAATTAGGTCGCCCTAATTTGCATACAATAGAAAGACGAGTTTGGTGAATGAAAGTAATGTGACAGTGGCGTTACTACAGGTAGTTTATTAGAATAATAAAATATCAAATATCGTCGTCGCCATCAGATGATTTCGTCTTTCTCTATTAATAGTCTTTTTCTGTTTTGAATTTTTTTATAATAAAAATTCATTTCCTTTAAAGTTTTCCATAGTTTCTTCTTACCCATGGGTGGAATGAAATCATCCCTTTTCATTTCAGACATTATTTTGTCCAAGGTAGGTATTTCTTTTTTTAAGTAAAACGAGCGTATGATTCTTCTGATGGCAGTCTTTTCATCATCATTTATTACAGTTTCTTTTCTTCCTGTATTTCTCTTTGGTGACCTGATGGGACCGCGTTTATCCTCTTGCACAAGTCGGTATATTGTTGTCTGTTCCACTCCAGTCATATTCGAACACATTTCAACTATTTTTGCAACTCCGAATGTTGAATTTTGGTGGCGAAGAGCGTTGAATACATTGAGAATATAAATTTTCTTATTTTTAGAAAGCGCAGTTTTGCTAATCCGTTTCTCAGCAATAAATTCAGAGAAGTAACTAAACATTTCAAATTTTTGAAACCGTGAGGTACAGGTAGGTAAACTACCTGTGCCTCTACCCACCCGATCTCGGGATCCCTGACATTAATTATAGGTACAATAATAATAATAATGATTGGACTACACCTATGGAATACGGCGAAGACCACTGTAAACCACCTGTGCCTCTACCTACCCGATTTCGGTGTATATCAGCCAAATGAAGTAAATTAGATAATAAATACATGGGGGCGTGTCCGCAAAAACGCTCGGACACGTCGATTGATATTTCTAGTTGCACATTCTTTTCAATAAAAACTTTTTATACAGGGTGTGTCATGTAACAGTGGTCAATACTAACTTTCTTATTTTAAATAAAACACCCTATATGTTATTCAATTTTTGGATTCTTCAGAAAATTTAAGACATATTTTATGTACAATATCCTATACCTATCTTCAACTGTTTCGGAAATATTAAGGGTTTTCAGATTTATTGCAAAAGCTAACAACACACTAAAAAACTAATAAGTAATACTGTTTATTTCTTGATAATGTAAAAAACGAAAAAAAAAACATTAATGTAGGAGATGTTGAAAATGCTCGCCGCGAACGTCTTGACAACATCCTAATCTTAAATAGAAATTTCTTCTAACGTTACTGAACATCTCAGGCGTGGCCAATCTAATCGCAAGCGTTATTCGTCTTCTTAAGTCAGCTGAGTCGAGGGGTTTAGTTTTGTATACACTATTTTTGACATAACCCCATAAGAAAAAGTCTAATGGCGTCAGATCACGGGATCGTGCTGGCCATTCCATCGATCTGCGCCTCCCTATCCACCGATTTGGAAATACTCGGTTGAGGTACTGCCGGACATTGATTTGATAATGGGGCGGTGCTCCATCTTCCTCAAAACCATATCATATTCGCTGGAAGTTGTGGGTTTGCTGGATCAGGATATGTTTGTCAAAGTTGGCAAGACATTATTTTGGAGCAGTGCTAAATAATTTTCGCCATTTAAATTGCCATTAATGAAAAAGGGACCTATGATATGATTTCCAGCAATTCCTGCCCAAACATTAACCTTTTCTATCAAGTGAGGATTTTCTCTAGACCAATAGCGGCAATTCTGATGATTAGCATGAACGTGAAGTGTAAAGGTGCACCCATCAGAAAACAAAACATGTTCTAATTGGATCACATTGTTGTATAACATTGCCATCATTTGTTCACAAAAATACGTTCTCCTATTAAAATCGTCTTCCATGAGCTCATGAGTAGGTATCATTTTTTGGGTTACATTTTATTTTCTTGTAATGTTCGAATAATCGATGAATGGCAAACATCGAACATTGGGGCTGTTTTTCGACTAGAAGTATGTGGGTTTTCCTGAAGATCAAGCATTATATCTAATTTGCTATCATCACTTATTGCATTGGCAGCTACTTTTTTTTATCTGCTTTACATGTCCAAGCTGGCGAAACTGCTTTCCTATTTTATTAATTGTCTCTTGAGTTATAGGCGGCAAATTTGTAAATTTATCATGAAATAAGCGAGCGACTTTCATTTGTGTCTGTATTTTATCTCCATAATCAATAATCTGTAGAATTGTTATTTTGTGCATTTCTGTTAAATAAACTATTTTTCTGATATGCAACTAACGAAATTCAAACGAATATAACACTGACAACTACTGTCATGCAGACAGACAACAATTTGCTAAGGTCAGGCGTTTTAAACAAAAGGAAACAAAACTATTTATACCTTTTTTTATTTCATATCAGTAAAAACATTTGATGATACAAAACTCAGATTGTTGTGCCTTTCATATCCAACAAAGTTACTTTATTGAACGACCTTCGTATTAACTATATTAAAATTCACTAATTTGACAAATACAAACCATAGGGTTCTAGGATATTACAAAATTATATACTTACAATTAAGTCACATCTCAATATACTGGCATATGTGCAGGACGTCAATATAAGGAAACAGGCAGCGATGATTTTTAAGGTCATCTAAAAACAAAGTAAATTTTTAATTTATTTAGATTGTCTTTACCTATACTAAAACCTGACACCTAGAAATAAAAAAATACCTGGCTGGTGACTGCCCGTGTATGTAATGTAATATGTAAGTAATGCGATTGGTTAATCAATCACTAGGTGACAGGGGCGCACTCGGCCCCAGGTGTAATTTTGGACTTTTTATTTAATAGTTGTGCACAGCACTGCAGGAAAAATCCTTTTCCTACGAGCGTGCGCAAAGTAGTACTTTGCGCACGCATTTTTATCCGCACCAGGTGCGGAAAAGTAGCACTATTCAAAAATCTCCTTGGCAGGGAATATTTATATTTATTTTAGTAGCTGTAGACAATTTTATGCAATGTGCGAAGCCGTTGCAAGGGTATTCTCTTTTACCTTTTAATCGTAATTCACGATATTCGTATTACAGCGTAAAATGAAAACAAATTCTATACCTCGTATAGTGATAAATGATTATAATATTGCCAAGCAACAATAAATGTACATGTTAATTTTGGCACATGATGTCAGATTTTTCCTCCGTTTCTATGTCAACAAGAATCTACAAACACCGACACATTTCTTTCTATCAAATCCTCAATAAGTAGGTATAAACGCTGTTAAAATGAGCAGCTCTGGCTCTGACGAGGAGCTACCAGATTCCATTCTAGAGGCCACAATAATAATAAATTAATTGTACATTACCTGACGAAGCTGCAGTGCAGTGAAACATGTCGTATTGTCAAATAAAGTGGAAATTGAAGTAAGAAAGTGTTTTACTTTAAATAATATAACAAAATTATTATGGATTTCCACCAAGTATCGACCAATAATATTAAAGCCCTAATAGTATTCAAGGAGGGGCATCCAGATAAAGACGTCGGGCATTTCGGGTGCAGCGTCACTTTATAGCTGAAAATTTATTTTTTGTTAATTTAAGAAACGTAATACCCGGCAAAAGGTGGGATTTATAGAGTGTAAATAATAGAGTTTTTCATATTTACAAAAAATATTTCCCGCCACCCCCGTAATAAGAGCTTTAAAGGTGTTGTAGCTCGTATGACCGTAGTAGATGGTTTCGCGTTTTCTATTTTTATTAAACGATCTGTCTTAAGGTATTGTGGCTGTTACAACCGACAAAGCCACTATGGTTAAAGTTGGCAAATTGATTGCACATATGAAGCAGTTGTACTTTGCACACTAATGCACACGGCATTCAGTCGTTTACACTGTGGGCCAAATTTATTTGGAACCCAATTTTACTCTGAATAACTTTTGCTATATTTGTCGGATTTTGGTGGTATTTTGTGTGAATATTAAAGGAGCCTTTCCTTAATTGTAGAACAAATATCCAATCACTATGTACAGAGGAAGCCAAGTAATAAGAAATATTTGTAATCATTGCCTTTGGGGCTGCAAAATTAAATGGTTTACTCTAAAACTACAAAAATATTTGAAATTATTAAGAGACTATCGGAAAAGAGGCACTGAAAAAATTGTTCTAGAAACTTTAGGTTTTGTATTAAAAACGTATTTTTTTTTGAAAACTTTATTAAATAATATTACCATACAGCTTTATTAAATATCAAGTTAACAGAGCAAAAATACGTAAATAATTGGATGTCGAGTTACCTAAGAAACAAAAGAAAAAATGCCGTTAGATCCCTTGACAACAGTATGTAAATATTAGTAACTTGGCAGTGTGTTAAATTTATTTCAAAATGGTGTACTCGTATTTGTCATTTGAAGATAAAATCTTAATTTCATCTCTAAGAGTCAAAGGTTATGGTGCAAAAAAGATCACTAAAAGTTACCCAGAGCGTAATTGGAAATTAAGCACCGTTAGTTATTTTCTACGGCATTTACTCGAGACCAATGATTCATTCCAAATGAAGCCTGGAAAAGGAAGAAAGAAGACTGGTAGAAGTATCGAAAACGTTGAAAGAGTTAGGGCAATTCTTAATGCTGTCGAACCCGGTAATACGATAAGTTCAAGAAAAATAACAAAAACGACTACTATTAAAAGATCATCGCTAAGAAGAATTATTAAAATTGATTTGAAGTATCGACCCTTTAAAAAAATATACTGTCACAAATTTTCAAATGATGTTAAGAATAAAAGAGTAGAAAGATGTCAAGCATTGTTAGAAAGATTTAGACGACGCTATGATATTGAAAGAATTTGGTTCTCAGATGAAAAAATTTTATCTTTGCGCCAGCCAAAAAATTCTCAGAACAGAGTATATTCTAATGTACAAAAAAAATCGGAGATACCACTGGAACATCTTCTGGTTCCCAGAGATCATGTTTCTAAGTCAGTTATGGTTTCTCTGGCTGTATCGATGCTAGGAAAAACTGAAATTTATTTTATTGACTCTGGAGTAAAAATTAATTCCGAAGTTTATCAACGGGACATTTTAGAAGGTATGCTTCGAGAAATAGAAATAGCCATACGTCAAGAAGTACTGTAAGATACCTGCAGGAAAATTGTCCCGATTTTATTGAACCAAACATGTGACCTCCAAATAGCCCGGAGTTAAACCCCGTCGGCTATAACATTTGGGGGACATTAGATAGAAAAGTATATGAAAATACTCGGATTAATACGATTGATCAGCTTAAAGAGAGAATAGTCGACTGTTGGCAACAATATAATCAAGAAATTATTAATAACTCAATTGGACAATGGCGCCGAAGACTTCAAGCTGTTGTAGATAATCAATCAAGGTAGTCATATTCACAATAATTTCTTGTAAACTTATTGAAAAATATATTTTTTTTATTACATTTTTGCTCTGTTAGTTTGATATTTAATAAAGCTGTATGGTAATATTATTTAATAAAGTTCTCGAAAAAAAAATACGTTTTTAATACAAAACCTAAAGTTTCTAGAACAATTTTTTCAGAGCCTCTTTTCCGATAGTCTCTTAATAATTTCAAATAATTTTTGTAGTTTTAGAGTAAACCATTTAATTTTGCAACAGCCCCAAAGGCAATGATTACAAATATTTCTTATTACTTGGCTCCCCCTGTACATAGTGATTGGATATTTGTTCTACAATTAAGGAAAGGCCCCTTTAATGGTCACAGAAAATACCACCAAAATCCGACAAATATAGCATAAGTTATTCAGAGTGAAATTGGGTTCCAAATAAATTTGGCCCACAGTGTACGTCCTCTATAAAAAATATGTGTCTGTCTCTTCCTCTTCCAATTTCTACAACCTATGCCAAAGAGGATCTTGACATTCTTGACCTTAACGACAGCGACGCAGATAGTAAGTCTGAAGAAACTGCAACCTGGACAGGATAGAAGTGTGTGAAAACAAGTACTTTTTCGAAATCAAGAATGATCGTGACCTCTATATATTGATATCAAAAGTGTGTAAGAAAAGTGTTCGCATGTTCAGAACATCGTCATCGAAAAATGATTAGCAAATTAGGATCGATCATGAGAAAGAATTGAAACTTATATTAGACTGTAAAACCAGATGGAGCCGCTTACTTGACATGTTTGACCGCTTTAGTCTCTACCAGAGAATTCCATAATAAAGACCCTAATTGATCTAAAGATGTTACCAATTTAGGACTTAAAATGGCAAACTGTCAAAGGCGTTGTAAAAGTGCTCCAGCCAATAAAATTAATAGTGAAAGCCTTATGTCGACGCGACATAGATTTATAAAAAACGGATGCTGCATTAAAAGTTATGTTGAAAGAACAATCCAAAGTTAAAGCACCACTCGGCGCAGATCTACAAGACTCAGTAAGAAAAATGATTAAGCAACGTATTTATTCTGAAATTCACAGCTTAACACTCACAAATCCCGACTTTATAAACTCTGAACCAGATGATTACTTCAAAACATCAAATATTTCTCTAATTAAATCTGAAATAGAAAAACTTTTAATTAGGCCAGACAATGAAGATGCATCTGAAAGAGAAACCAGTGACGACAGCGCGAGGATCTGATTCCTATTGCGGAAATTCTAAGAGCAGAAAATGAACCTACATAATAATTATTATTCATTGTTTACCTGAAGACGACTGGAGATGTTTACCAGTTAAAACGTTGTGAGAAAAATAAATAATGACAATGGACGTCTAAAACACATTTATCATTCATGAAACATCATTGCCTCAACCCTTCAAAGAAACAATATTTTAAATTTAAAGAAATATGTAGTACATTCTCGAAGTGGAGTTGAAATATAGGGGAAAGGGAAAAGAAAGTCAAAAAGTCTTTCTCCACTAATTTAATAGTGAGCTATCAAAGGCTCAATTTTAAAAATAAAACGTCTCTACATGTTTCGAAGGTAGTAACCTTCATCTTCAGGAGACAAAAACAGTGCTGCAGTTAGTATTAGCAGTAGAGAGAAAACTGTTGGTAGAAAGTGACGGTGATCGAGCTTTTTTTAAAAAAATTTTTGACAAGATATTAAAAATTGAATGTAAATGCAATCAGCATACTGAAATAATTGTAAATGAAATATTATATTTAATTCAAAATTTATGTGAAGACTTTGTCAATTTGTGGTCGGATTTAAAAGGGAAGATGTTCGTCATTTGAAAGTCATAAGTTAGGATATATAAAAAGAATCTTTTGAACATTCTAGGTCATGTTATAAAATTTTTTATTTTGTGGAAGAGAAGAGAAAAATTTTGTTAGCGTTTATAAGAAATTCTGTAAAAAGAAAGAAATTTGTAATTAGTAATAAAATAAAATTATTAATAATGTCTGTACTTACATAATGTTAAAATTTCATTTGTAAAATTTATTTACTGGAGACCTAAGGTCCCGTCAACTTGCGTTACGTTCGTCCCATTTTGTAGGGAAAATAATAGAATTAGATTTAAAATTTAAAATTAGTAAAATGACTTTCAAATGACAAACATTTTCCCTTTTAAATCCGACTACAAATTGACAAAGTCTTCAAATAAATTTTAAATTAAATATAACATTTCATTTACAATTTCAGTATGCTGATTACATTTACATTCAATTTTTAATATCTTGTCAAAAAATTTTTTAAAAAAAGCTCCATCAGCGTCACTTTCCACCAACAGTTTTCTCTCCACTGCTAATACTAACTGCAGCACTGTTTTTGTCTCCTGAAGATGAAGGTTAATACCTTCGAAACATGTGGAGACGTTTTATTTTTAAAATTGAGCTTTTGATAGCTCACTATTAAATCAGTGGAGAAAGAGTTTTTGACTTTCTTTCCCCTTTCCCCAATATTTTAAATGTCACTTACTACTTACACCGACGATTGAAATGTGCGGGTTCTCGACCAATTTAAAGTATTTTGAAGTAACATCGTTCCTTAGGTCTAAGGGAATGCTTGTAATAAGAAATAAAATCCGATAAAATATTAATTTTGAGTAAAAGTCTGCAGTGAAAATTTGAATTTTTCATGAAAACGTAAACGATTAGCTATAGGGAAGTACTATATCGTTTGAAAGACAATTACATTTTACATCTGCTATTGACAAAAAATATATAGTATTGTATTTAAAGTAAACCAGTTATGACCGTTTAAAACTTGCAATTATTTAGTCTTTCTTTTTGGGCACCTTGCATTAAATTTTTCACAAGTAGTGTGAGACAAAATATTTAGTAGACCCCAATGTGAATTTGTTCCAAAAAAGTAAGACAGATGCTAAGTTAATCATCAAATGTGTTACTACAGTTTTACAAAATAACACATATTTTAAAAATCGTACGTATAATGAAACTCAAAAAGTTTTATTTTGATAGTAGAAGCATCCTTAAAAGCACATATTTGGGTATTTGAGAATGAAAATAGTAATAACTTTTTAAAAATCAAATGTTATGGTCATGATCATTCATGTCGAATAACGTAAATAACATTGTATAAATATATAAACAACCCCAAAAAAATTGATAACTTACTGTGATATTTACGAGGATTGATGCTTTTGCAGACTACTTAACTTATTGATAGCTAATGGGAAATGCCGACCTTTAAATATACATTTTTATCTGACGTACTATAATATATGTATGTTATGGTGTTTTAAGCTTAATTCTTCATATCCTTACCTAAACAGTTAAATGCAATAGTGATAAGATAAATTTAGAAATTAGTAGGTAGCTCTTTATGTTGTCTTATGGGTAATAATATTGTCAGCTTACAACCCCGTCGAAAGTTAATAATCTGTATGCAATGGTAATTAATATACAGGATCATTACGTATACCGTGTTGTTAAAAAGTCCTGCATAAAATTAATATTTTTTCTATAAGTTATTTTTAAGAAAAATGTCGAAACACAGAAATTGACTTAAACTGTTGTTCATCTTTTTGTAATATTTTCAACCCCCTTCCTTTAACTCCTTGATCTCTAGCTACCCCAACTTTTTTTTAAATAGCAACCTAGATCATATGAAGACTCTATAAATAGGGCCTCATTTCGTTACGGTAAAATCAACTCAAATAGGTTTTTCTTAAAAATGTGTTTTTAATTAGCAAAAGCCTATATTATTTACATATGGCTATTAAACCTAAAAGCGGATACCTCATTAAAATTGTAAAACATGATTTTTATGCCTTTTGTAAATACAGTGATAGAGATCCTGGCCGTGTTAATCAAAGAATCTCACACTCAATTTCAACTAATCAAAACTAACTCAGAATCGAAGTTATTTTAACTCTTTTATGTTTCGATAAAATCAATTTGTATGAACTAACTTTTTTAAGAGTCGTTTTAACATAATAATGAGTTAAAATTAACAGGCAATTATTTTTTTACATTGATTAAATGTATAATCGTTTTGATCCCTCTAAATTTCCCCAAAAAAATATTCAGTACGAAATATTTTAATTTATTTATTACATTTAAGTTATTTCAACATAAAATAAAAGCAATATTTACTGTGATAACTACTCAGTGTATCAAATCAACATATAAGTAATAGTAAAATATACTTCTATTAACTATTTTGTTAGAAAAATTTGCGTTTATAGAGAGTAAATCTAAATAATTTTTTAAGTTAATCAAAAAACGCGTTTGTCCCCACCACTTAGTGTCTTCCGTCCGCCGTCTTGTCTACCTTGTAGCCCAGAGGAACAGACAGGCGTTCTTATCATATTTTGGCCGGTGACTATTCTTCAGTAAATCTTTTAGTTTTGAATATTTTAACGTACATTTATGGTAAGTATCTAATATTTATTTACTTTATTTTGTTATTTCTTTATATTACTTACTAAATGATGTGTAGATTAGCGCCGCGAGTTTCTTTTTACTCATTTGTATTTAAATGTGTATAATATGTATTTAAATAAATCATAGTAGAGGAAATTAAATAAAGTAGTACTTGTTATATTTCACAATTTATTTCAGTTTCCTGACATGTGTTTCAACCCTTGCGGGTCATTATCAAAGGCATAATAAATTCTACATGCCATTAAAATAAAAATTGACAGATGATAGGTTATTTTGGTCCTTAATTTACAGGTACAGGTATTGGCCAAAGGTACAACTAAATTACAGGTGTGATTATAAAAGTACTTACATCTAAGGTATAAAATTAAGAAAATGATATTGTGTATAATAATTATGGGTTTTTTCGTTGATAATTATTGACAGTGTTTATTACATATTTATCTTAAGCTATTAGGCTATTAAGTATTAGGTTGGCACCTGAAGGTATTTCAATTTGATTGTAAACAACATTACATCAAAAAAATCATTCTTTCGTCCAAAAAAAGATATGTGCTCCTTATGTTTAACCTATAATCAGAGGGATGCAGAAACAAAAATAAAATTAAAAGATAGGTATGAAAAACATAGTTTAGAGAAAGTAAAAGTAAGAGAGCTAAAAAAAGAATCCAAATCTCAAGCATGTAGGGATTAAAATACATTATATGCAGTTTTTGATCTGCAGCAGGTCATCTACTTGCCCATAAGCAGGAAAAGTGCAATTTTTTATAAATGCCGTCTGTCTAATTTCAATTTTACAGTGAATAATATTAGCACTAAAGAATGTATCTGCTTTTCCTGGAACGAATCGTTGAGTAAACGGGAAGTATCAGAAATATCTACTTGTGTGTATAAAAGCCTATACAGTATTACTCTAGACTAGGTATAAAATCTATTTTTCTTTATTCAGACGGATGTTTTGGACAAAACAAAAATTCCATAATGGCTGCCATGTTGCTATATTCAGTTCAGAAATTTAAAGAAATCCAAACAATATCCTTGCACTTTTTTCAGACAAATTACGGTCAGAGCGAGGGCGACTCGGCACACAGTGCCATAGGTACAGCTTTATCACAAGCTGGTGATATTTTTGTTCCCAACAACAACATACAACAACATACAAAACTATGCCAATAAGTTACACAGATTTTCTGGATTTTAAAACTGTGTCGAAAACTCTAAGAATTTTGACTGTTCATATCAGTAATGAGGGAAATAACTTGAGTTGGGCCGATATTATGGAGCTAATGGTGGATAAAAGAGAACCATCAAAAATATTTTTCAAAAACAGCCATTTAGAAACAAAGTTTGATTTCATTCAATTAAAACGACTAGAAGGCGGAATTGTCAATAATCGCGTCGACCCTTTAAATATTGCTCCACCAAAAATAAATAAGAAAAAATACGATGATTTTGCTTTTTTCTGTAAAGGCGATACTCCTGTAATAAGACTGCCGAAGTTTAAAATATTTTATTATAATTTACCGCACGAACATCAGTTTACTATTTTATTAACATTACTGTGTTTTAATTTACATATTTTTTTTGAAATTTTATTCGCATTATTTTAAAAGAAATAAATCATTTCATTAAGTTAATGTTTTATTTTAAAGCTCCTATCTACAACTACTGTACTTCACGAAATAATTCACACAAACTGACGTAAGTGACAATTTTTTTTATGAAAATCTGGAAAACCAAAAACTTTATTGGTAACTTTAATGCAGGAAATGATATATCTACTATTATGTGTTTTTATATGTGAAAGTTAAAAAGCAGCTAAAAATAGTTTTCTCAATGCGTGTACTTATGATAGACCGGATTTCGTTTTTTCGCTCTCCTATAAAATTTATAAAATGCTGCTTACGACACTTTATGTGGAACGCGACGATATGTTACAAAAAATTAGTTCAGTTAAATATAAGGTAAGTTAATAATTACAGAATATTTGTAAAACAAAATATAGTTTCTAAGATAAGTTGAATATCCCAAAATATACATTTTCTTAAATTCAAAACAGAATATTTCCTCAATGTGTATTGTATACCTATATTATATAATATAGTTTTGAGATAGGTAAATAATAATAAATACCGTGAGATATTACCGAAATTATTTGTTATTACATCGCGAATGTCATTTTAATTGGTAAAATTTTAAATAAAATTTAGATTATGGGTAGAAAAATAAAAATTACTTGTACTGGTTCACAGTTTTTATATTCAGTTACCAGATATGCGTGTGTCAGCCCTTTTGGGTCATCTTTAAAGGAGTACAAGGAATAATTTATAAATGTTGTTACTAGCGTATTTATCTAAATTTTAATGTGAGATATAAATAGGTAATAAAGAAATTATTAAGAACGGGGCTTACAGTGGATTGATACATTGTGGGTTTTTCCTATTGTTATCAAAAATTTGTTGTATCCTATTTTATTATGCTGTTGATAATTGGGTTAGCACTTGAAGGTATTTCTGTTTGATTATTGACAACATAACTTTTGTTTTTTATTGCATTTCTTGATTGTAAGTGACTCTATAGTCTATTTCAGAAAGGTGTAGAGTAATAAAAGCTTAGGTATGCAAAGGGACTACAGAGTGACCCAACGAATATTTAAGCCACTTTTATAATTTGGCATTGATTTCATTGCAAAATTCTTTCTTTCATCAAGTGCAGGTAGTACCATCCGGGTTTGGGTCAATTTATGGGTTTTGCCTATTGTTATCCATTCACAAACACTGAAAATGGTATGACAAAGGCGTGTCGGTAAGATATTCGTAAAAAGGAAAGAATTTTATTTTAACAGAATAAAAATTATGCATTATGTACATAGTATGAGCGACACTTATTTTTTATTAAACATTTTAAAAAAAATACATTATACAGAAATTAAATTATAATAAATTAAATTATACTCGTAAAAAGGAAATAATTTTATTTTAACAGTATAAAATTTAGGCATTATGTACATAGTATAAGGTACACTTATATTTTATTTTATTAAACATTATAAAAAAAAACAAAATACAAAAAATACATTTTACAGAAATTAAATTATAAAAAATCATAATATTCTTCGACATCTGAGAAACTGTCATCTCCTTTTGACGTAATAACTAACGGGTCGATCAGGTGGTCAAGATCCCACATTTTCTCCTCTTCTTTAATGATATGATGGACTGCTTTTCGCCAGTTCTCTGGTGTCACTTTCTTAATGACTTGATCAAACAGTAGCTTAACGTCTTTCATTGTGAATGTTGTGTTGTGTCTTGCTACAAATCCTTTCACTTGCGCCCATATAAGTTCTATGGGATTTAGTTCGCAATGATATGGCGGTGTGCGGAGCACAGTTACACTATGTCTTTCTGCTATATCTTCCACGGCATATTTCATAAAACGATATTTGTGTAAATTTGCTATAGCTAATAGTTCCTTCTTTATCAAATTATCTTCAAATTCAATACTTTTGGTGGTTAACCAGTCGATAATTTCTTGTTTTCTCCAAGATGAAGTTGGAGTGTTCTCTGTGCGTCGTGAATCATAGCTTGCGTTATCCATAACTACTACTAAATCAGCTGGAAGATATTTTATCAATTTACCAAAATAGTCCTCAAAAACATTCGAATTCATGTCCTCGTGGTAATCTCCCGTATTGAACGACTGAAAGGTTAGCAAACCTTCTTTTAAAAATCCGTCTTCGCTTTCAATATGGACGATTATTAGTCTCTTCTCTTTACCTGAAGGCACCTTAATACCCGTTGACAGGCCTTCCATGAAAGCTTGGCGAGCACTGGTTATATTTTTGTTTTGCCGCAATTTTGGTACTATATGCCCTTCATTAATCCACGTCTCATCAAGATAAAAGATTTTCTTCTGCTCTCTTCTGTACTGCTTTATACTTCTCAAGTATTTTCGTCGCTTTCCAGTGAAAGTGGTTTACGGTTATGCTTTTCCCAGGCAAAATCCATATTTTTTAAAGTGGTCCATAAAAGTTTTCTAGTTATCCATTCCATCCATTAGAATCTTATCTAGGGTGGGTGATTCTTTTTTAAAATAAAAACAGTGAACTTTTCTTCGAACTACACTTTTGGTGTCTTCATCAAGGACTTTTACTGGTCTGCCTGGACTTTTCTTGGGAGGTTCTACTTGACGTGCCGTCTTTCTCTCCCGCAATAATTTAAAAACGGTGAACTTTCCAACTCCAGTCATTCGGGAACATCGGTCGACAGTTTCTTGTACAGGGTCTTCCAACGAGGACTGAACAGGGGCTCATTTTTGAGCTTCCTTGTATTTAAAGAAAAATCCAAAATAGCCAATCGATGTACTTTTTCCTGCAGAATTCAAAAATGAAACCAAAAATTTATTTGAACCAGAAACAAAAGAGTTACGCTATGGATAAAGTGTTTTTTAAATGGAACATAGCTTTTTTTATACGATTTTTGGAACGAGTGATTTTTTTTTTGTCCGTTCTGATTAAAATATTTAGTATTGTGACAGCTATTTTTATTAAATTTTAATGTTTTATCCAGTATAATTTAACTTTAACCTGTTTGAAACATACACTAGGTAATAAAGGTATAATCACCTTTGAATCCTTCAAAGTAAAAAAATTTGACAAATTTACTATAATATTGCCGAAATGAAATATTCATTAGATGAGAGATTGCAGATTGTTATCTTGTTCTACAAATGCCAAGAAAATGCAAGAGAAGCAAGGAGAAGATTTATTGCAAATTTTCACAGAAATATATCCATACTATTCTAAGGATAAAGAACCTATTTGAGGAAAATAAAACATTACATGACAAAAAAAGAAATCCAACTCTATACTAATTTAAAAAAAAACACATTAATAATTTAATTGTTCAATGTGACCTCCGTTGTTCTCGAAACATGTGCGATAACCTCTTTGTAGCCTTTCCAAACTTGCTGTTATACTGTGATTTTCCTGGTTAAGGCGATTTATTTCATTCACAATTTTCTGCATGATCTCTTCAATATCGTGGTTTCGCTGCTTGTATACCACGTTCTTTACATGGCCCCAAAGAAATGTGTCTAATATTGACAAATCGGGACTATTGGGTGGCCAAGCATAGGTTCCATTTCTACCAATCCATTCTTCATGGCGTCCGTTTAAATATTGAGTAACCTCACGCACGGCATGCGAAGGGGCCCCATCATGTTGCCAAATTAAATTTTGATATTCTTCCAATGGTAAATCTTCCAAAAAGTTCTCAATTTCGTTTTCTAAGAACTCGTAGTATCTCTGTCCATTTAACGTCCCGTTAAAAAATATTGGTCCCAAAATTCTATTATTTTTTATGCCACACCAAACATGGATTGAAGTTCTTCCTTGAAATTTAATTGTCTGAAATTTTCTTGGATTTCCAACGGCCCAGTGATGATTATTATGTCTATTGAAAACCCCCGATGTTGTGAATGTGGCTTGGTCAGTCCATAAGATATTTCTGAATAAATTAGGGTCTTCGTTTTCTTTCCGAATCACACATTGGGAAACAAATTGGAAGCGAAGTTCTTTTTGTGCCGGTGTTAGATGTTGAAGTGGAAGGATATGATAAGACTTAAATTTATGATTTCTTAAAGTCCTGTGAACAGTTCCTTGGGTAACTCTTCTGCGTCTTACACCGCCGCCGTATTGAACGTCCCGAACTGCGTCCGAAATTGATTTGGTTGGATTCAGTCGAAAATAATTCACAATGGCACGGTCTCGATTTCTATTCCTTTCTGGATTTCTTTTTCTGTCATGTAATGTTTTATTTTCCTCAAATAGGTTCTTTATCCTTAGAATAGTATTGACGGATATATTTCTGTGAAAATTTGCAATAAATCTTCTCCTTGCTTCTCTCGCATTTTCTTGGCATTTGTAGAACAAGATAACAATCTGCAATCTCTCATCTAATGAATATTTCATTTCGGCAATATTATAGTAAATTTGTCAAATTTTTTGACTTTGAAGGATTCAAAGGTGATTATACCTTTATTACCTAGTGTATGTTTCAAACAGGTTAAAGTTAAATTATACTGGATAAAACATTAAAATTTAATAAAAATAGCTGTCACAATATTAAATATTTTAATCAGAACGGACAAAAAAAAAATCACTCGTTCCAAAAATCGTATAAAAAAGCTATGTTCCATTTAAAAAAAACCTTATCCATAGCGTAACTCTTTTGTTTCTGGTTCAAATAAATTTTTGGTTTCATTTTTGAATTCTGCAGGAAAAAGTACATCGATTGGCTATTTTGGATTTTTCTTTAAATACAAGGAAGCTCAAAAATGAGCCCCTGTTCAGTCCTCGTTGGAAGACCCTGTACAGTAAAATTCGGATAATCGTATTTTATGCAATCATGTACATTTAAAATAATTACTTTTTCACTCACTGATAGTGGAGAATTATTGGAACATCTTTTTGTTGGTGTGAATGTCGCCATTTTATTACTAATCTTATAATACTGTGAACACTAGATACGGCTTAACAGCAAATACTGATGCGTTAAACTAAACAAATATACTTATTAAGGTTATACACACACACGATATATGAAGTTTGTTCCAAATTACCACCTATTTATATGATCCAGCCAAAAAGGCCAGAACCAAACTCGGTACCTGTTAAATGGTACCTACCTGTTAAACGCAAAACGTAACTTTATAATCTACTACCTAACTAATCCCTATACAATATTTCGATTTTGACACTTCAGGCCAGAAAACATACCTTTCCTGATCCTCTTACGCAATTACTTGAAATTTTAATATTACGAACAATACTATTTTATCTTAATTCCCGTTAACCTAATTCTCTAAAATTATTGGTTAGTTATCATAAATAATTGAATACACAAAGTTTACCTGCGCCTAAGGCCGACACCGAAATTGAGCCGAACTGGACGGAATTTCTTCTTTTATTAATTTACACCTTTTTGAAATAGACTATAACTACTTATAGTCTATATTTTGTACTTTAGTTTTTGTTTGAATAAATTTCTAACAAAAACTTTAGGGTATAGGCCAATGATTGCCAGTCTGAAGTATTTGATCAGGATATTGAAACACCGCAGGGCAGCATATTAGGACCACTGACTTTTTGACTCCCGTTAATGATCTGCCTGATTATGTGAGTGTAGGTCGGATATTTCGTTATGCTGATAATACTACGATCATTGTTTCTGATCGTTGTGTTAACGGTGTAAGGGAGAAAGCCAATATAATATTGAGTGACTTGAGTGTTGCAGAAAAAATAACCTAATGATAAATCACTCTAATACAGTATGTATGGAGATGAAAACCATTAGAAAAAGTCAAGTGACCTTTCTTCTGATATTCATAATATTCAATTATATATAACTGACTAATTTTTTGGGAATCACTAGACAATCACCTATCCTGGGGGACCCATCCCAGTGAGCATTTTAGTCCTTAAAAGGTAACAACTTTCTTTTTGTTGTGTCAAAATGCACATGAAATATTGAGTGACGTCATAGCTTGTTTGCAATTTGGCATCAAAAAGGAATTTTGTGTTCTTTTATACGGTGTAGGAATTGTGTTGACACTCAAGGCATTGTTGCATAAGTAAAATTGAGGAGTAACACGGTGTGGGAATTGTGTTAAAAATATGCCGAAACTGTGTCTGTGTCGATCAAAGATACAAACACGTAATTTTGGAATGAGTGGTGTGCCACATTGTAGGACTTGTGTTGCTGCAACCACATTGTAAATTTGTAGGTAACGCAAAGTGGAAATGTTTACTAAGGTTTGTCTAAAGACACAGATGCGAAATCTGCGTTTCACAATAAAGGCATTTGCACCACTATTATCCTATATTAACACACAATATTTTGATTTACCACAGTAGGAATTTTTCCAGGTGTAATTTATTGGTTATGTTTTCATTATTATTTATTGCCATACTTTGAGACGTTAAAAGAGCTTTTAACTGCGGGTTGATTTGATAATTATAATAAATGAATAAGAAGATGAAAATGAATTTGAAGCTGAACTTGGTGGATATTTTTCAGTTGAATCAGATTCAGCAGAAAGTGATGGAATTAATATTCGTCAAAATGTTTCATTTCTGGAAGAGCTGAGAAATTGGATTCTTTCATTTAAAATTTCTAATCGCGCTATTAATGGTTTACTCTCAATACTTAAAACTCATGAAAATTTTAAATATTTGCCTGACATTAAACGTTGTTTTTTTAACGTCGATATTAAAGTAAAAGACATATTTGAACTATTTCTTTGATAACAATTAAATAAATAATATTGTCACGACCGGCCACCACGCAAACACCAAATGCCGGCATATAGTGAGATGTCAGGGTTGACGCATTAAGACATGTTACAAATAAGGTAAAAATTGGGAAGCGCGTTGCCAATATTTCCGCAATTTATAGTAAATACACAAATTGGGGAGTTGTGTCAAAAGATTCCCTATTTGTGTTATTAATAAAGAATAGTAGGAATTGTGTGACGTAAGATTCCATTTTTGTGTTATTATTAACGAATAGTAGGAAATAGTAGGAATTGTGTGACGCAAGATTCCCTTTTTGTGTAATTATAAACGAGTAGTAGGAATTATGTCACACCGAGAATAAATTGCGTCACGCATTACCCAGATTTCGTCGTTTTACACATATGGCCAACAATTAGGAAATTTTGCGTGTAATCGCCATATTTTCTGTATTATTTTTCAATATTTTTTTTAACCCATAAGATAAAACGCCAATTTTGTTAATATTAAAATAAAAATTATAATTAATTTAAATAAACCAAGTTTAAACATTACTTATTAAACGTTTTAATTAGTCAAAATTTAAAAATTTAAAAATATTTTCTTTAATGTTTTTTTTTTAAGATTTTTCTTATATATTTATTATTTTAAGGCCCCTTTTACTATTGTAAGTATACGAAAAAAGTAGACGGAACAGCTGTCGTCGCAAGTAAAAAAATCTTTTGTAAGTTTGAAATAGTTATTTTCCTAACAAGTGCGCAAAGTGATACTTTTCCGCACGCAAGACGACGCGTAACGGAGTTCGGATAAATTCTTGTGTGCAGAAAAGCACTTTGCGCACGTGTTAGGAACAACATTTTTCCTACGAGCTTCATATCAGATAACAACAAAAATAAAAATATGATAATTTATTCAATAATTTTTAATTTAACTTTAAAAAAAGAACTAGGTATAGTACAACTAAAAATTACATAACAAAAAAAATAATAATAGAAAATTCAGAAATTACATAACAATAAAAAATAAGAATAGGAAACTAAATTATTTGTTTATAACATTTATAACAAAAGAGCAATTGCTGCCATTATGCAAATTGATAGCCGATGCAGTAAGTTCATTCAGTGGGTGATTTATGGTATGGCTTCATGAGCACTGACTTGGCGTGGAAGGACAGTTGTTCAAATAGGTCGATGAAGGTGTTAACTCAGAAGGATTTATGTAGCTTGATGAAGAAGGGCAGTTGTTCGTGGCCAATATCTTATTCGACATATCCTTTTTTTGATTTGTCGAATCTTCAATGTAGCTCTCGGCGACAGTCGTCGATTTCCAGCCTCCGAGTCGCTTGACATTAGTGATTCCTGTTCCAGAATCGGCCAACATGGTAGCCGATGAACGACGGAAACTATGTCCTGTATATTGCTTTGGATTTTTCAATTGTAGATATGCAGTTATTTCCGAAGGCATCTTACCGAATGAATTTATTCCAATACATTGAGTACCGCATGTTCCTTGTCAATACTGCACAAAAAAGCGCTTGTGCAGAGTGGATGGTTTTCGCAAATTTGCATATTTATGATAGAGTTGTAAATAATATCCCTTATTTATTTCATTAGATACTACAAAGATTCTTGAATTATTGTTTTTACTGTCAGGAATTTTCACGACTATCAAATTTCCTTTATCCTCTATGTGATCAACCATTATATTGCAAAGCTCATCGCGCCTGCAAGCACCGGCCAACTCAAAAATGGTGGCGGCTTTTATTAGAAGGTAAATTTGATCAGGTGCTTCTTCCATAAATCTGGAAACTTCAATTTTGTCAAAAATTTTGGCCTTTTTCGGACGATATCCCACATTTTGCTTTTTTAGAAACAATGTTAGCTTGAAATATTGACTTAAATCCAAGTTTCTTTTGATTTTAAGGATACTTTTTAACATAGGGTACTTACTCCATAAAGTATTTGGCTGAACTGATTTTCGTAAATCTACAAAATACGCTAAGAAGATTTCCTCCTTAAAACTATTTGTCCCTTTGTTGCGGCACCAGTATTCAAATTGTTTATATTGCTTCTCGTATTTTTCTTGGGATTTAGCGGGCAATAAATTTAAATTTGCAGAGTTTGCGGCCTCTAGAATGGAATCTGGTAGCTCCTCGTCAGAGCTGCTCATTGTAACAGCGTTTATACTTTTTGAGGAGTTGATGGAAAGACACAAATCACCGAAATAAATTTAGATACGCAACTGGACTCTAAGAATTGTCAAAAACTAATTGGCGCTGATGTCCTAGTATTTGCGATCCGAAAGACGCGAGAAAGAAAGAAATCTGTTTGGCAACTATGGGTAAAAATAAAGAAAACTGTTTTACCAACTTTTGATAAAATCTGTTTTATTGGTAGATATTGGTGCCACTTTAAAATTTAAAATATTCCTTGGTTTAAATATTCATTTTTTTCTGCTTTTATTTTTAGTTCAGGGATACACGTTATTTGTAACTCTTGTTTTTAAGTTTGGAGTAAATACTTTGTTGGTAAAGTAACAAATAACGTATATCTAAAAGCTCAAGTAGAAAGCAGCAAAAAAGGAATTATTTAAACCAAGCAATAGCTATTTAAAAAAATACAGCTGAGTAAAATAAAGCGAAATAGGTAATAAAACATATTTTTATGATCAAAAATTATCGGATCTCTTTTTGGCAAGCGGTGTCGCATGCCATGTTTATTTAAACAGTTTGGAACACAACATTTTTTAGGTTTTAACGGAGGTGCGTAGTCTTCCATAACGGAAATAAATACGCGAACTTTAACTAACAAACCGAAAACACACTAAAACTAAACAAAAAGTCAAAACAACTATCAAGAAACACGCTAATAGTACACACAGAGACCGAACGATCACAAACGGCATTAACATTTAACACAACTACAACTTAAAAGAAAATCGAGAATAGAAAATTGACAATACACTTCAAATTTTTGACAACAACGAAATCTGGGAGGGTGCTTCTTTTTGATTGCAAATCGCAAATGAACGTAGTGCTCTCTATACGAACTTAATTAAAGCAAATTGGGCGATGCCACTATCGGCGCCATCTACGAAATGCGATCCAAACAAAATAATAATGTTTGGCGGGAACGCCCAGCTTACGTATCTAAATTTATTTCGGTGATTTGTGTGGAAAGAAAAGTGTCGGTGTTTGTAGATTCTTGTTGACATAGAAACGGAGGAAAAATCTGACATCATGTGCCAAAATCAACATGTACATTTATTGTTGCTTTGCAATATTATAATCATTTTTTATCACTATACGAGGTACTTAAAAAATAGAATTTTTTTTCGTTTTAGGCTGAAATACAAATATCGTGAATTACGATTAAAAGGTAAAAGAGAATACACTTGCAACGGCTTCGCACATTGCTACAGCTACTAAAATAAATATTAATATTCCCTGCCAAGGGGATTTTTGAATAGTGCTACTTTTCCGCACCCGGTGTGGATAAAAATCTTATCCGCACTAGTGCGGAAAAGTGTAACTTTGCACACGGAAATGCGTGCGCAAAGTACTACTTTGCGCACGCTCGTAGGAAAAAGTCATATTGTTATATTATAGAATATTTAATATTATTCATCATCATAATAATATGGTGTATATGTCGTAGGCTGATAGTGAAATCCGTCATTTCATGAAAAGCCTAGTCACCTCATGAAGCGTCGGCAGATTGTGTAAAAACATGAAATTACACGATCTGCCGCGTCACTTCATGAAGAGACTAGGCTTTTTATGAAATGACGGTATATATTGTTACAATTAAAACAGAAGATATATAGACTTATATTGGTTAAACAGCGCTAACACGGCATCTAATCCACCTTTTTGGTTCCAATTTTGGTATTTCAAGAAAGAGGATTAAGTAATTATGGTACTCATGAAAAATATAGAAGAATTTGCGATGAATTGACGTGTTTTTACACAATCTGCCGACGCTTCATGAAGTGACTAGGCTTTTCATGAAATGACGGATTTCACTATCAGCCTACGACATATACAATATCAACTCTGTGCCGATGTAAAGCACAATAATTATAATAGAATGCATGCGGTACTCTGAAAGAAACATTAAGTATAAAAAAATAAAAATAATTCCTAGCTTGTGTAAAGTAGTTTACCTCATTATTTTTAAAATAATTTAGAGGGAATTGTGGCAGACAATTACGGGTTTGCAGCAGGCATATTTTCGCAATTGTGTCCGTCATGTGTCGCCAATGTGTCAATTAAGCACTTGACAGAAAAGGCACAAGTATCGGAATAATTCCCACATTTGTCCCTAAATGTGTTGTGCCATCGTGCTTCACTTCCCACATATAAAAGCACAGAACAATAAAGGTTAGAGAAATGTTACAACAATGTTAAAGTTTCGAAACATGGGCCATCTATGAACCAACTGCATGGCTAACCCACCGGCAAAACAGAATTATATTTTACCGATAATGCCATGATGGCATTATAGAAATCTGACATACCGACTGAAGAAATGTGCGGGAATATTTGAAAATATATTATAATTTTTAAATAAATTTTAGTTTTGATTCGATTTGACTGTAACATTACAGTTGGATTTCAAAAGATATATGTTTGGCAGGAATATACAAGCTGCTCGCCTTATAAGTAAATGTGAGCAGCTTGTGATAATTTCTAACCAATTTAAAAATATTTTTTTTTTTTTTAATAATAATTTATTATTGACCTCAAAACAGTTTACAATAAAACTGGCACCGAGGCCTACAAATTGTATGGTATAATTATTAACATTCAAATAAAGTTATTCCGAAAGGCAAAAAAATGTAGTTTATATTTCTTTATCCTGCCACTTAAATGTCTATACTCTATTTTCCTTTATATATTTCTTAATATTGCACGTCAGTTTCTTGGTATTTCCATGGAGTATTCTTTGTGGAATCCTATTATATTCCTGTATACTTCTATATATTGGTGAGTCCTGTCCCTTTTTAGTTCTAGCATATGAATTTCTTAATTGATGATTTGTTCTTGTGTTGCATGTGTAGAATTGTCTGTTATTTTGTTGTTTTACACTGGTTTTAAGTTTATTATTTTGTATATCATGTATTAGTTTGGTTTGTTCAAATACTTTCAATTGATTTATTTTCAGGTATGTCACTTTTTTATATATTTCCTCACTGGGCGTGTAGTAATTCATCCCGAATATCACTTTAATCGCTTTGTTTTGTAGTCTTTGGAGCTGATTCAACTGTCTAGTACATGTATTTCCCCAGCAGGGCATTAGGTATCGCATATGTGGCTCTATAAAACTGTTGTAGAGAAGCTGTCCAGATTTTTTATTGAGTTGGTGAGCACATCTTCTAATAGAGCCCAACATAGGAACTATTTTGTTTATCACACCATTTACGTGGTTTTTCCAGGATAGATTATCTGTGATAGTTAGTCCAAGGTATTTATATTCAGTAACTCTTTTGATATTTGTTTCATTAATTTTGATTTGGGGATTGCACGGTGGTTTACTTTTCTGCCTAATAACCATAAATACTGTTTTCTGGACGTTTAAAGAAAGTTTATTGTTACACAGCCAGTTAAAATACTTTACTAGATCACTATTGACAGTTTCTTCAAGTTGTTTTTCACTTTCTCCAGAATATATTAGCACTGTGTCATCTGCAAATTTGAAATATTTATTATATAATATATTCTGGAATACAATTATATAGTAATGTTACAACCAAATTGAATCAAAACCTTAAAATTTATTACACATGAATTGTTTTTATTACTGTTTTTTTAATTATAAAACAATGTCTAGTGAATTATCATAATAAAAGAAAATATGATCAAAATATATTTATTTAGAATATTTAAATTAAAAAGATACCTACAAATGATTTAAAAACAACACTAAAATCATGATATTTTTAAGAAATTAGATTTTCTCACTGATAATTATTACAGCTAAGGAAGCCTAGGAGTGTGGTTAGACTGAAACAGAAAAAAAAATTCTTTTCAATTAGGATATAAGGTACAATAGGTACGAAAACTTTTATATTTTGCCCAATTAGAGTGTGGAGAGAAACATTGGCCAGTTAAATTGCATAGCAGGTGCAATGTAGTAATGCTGGTATCAGCTGTACCCTCCCCGAGACACATGTAAAAGCTTACACTCTCAAGGACTACATTCGAGGACACTGTATATTCTACTGTATAACCCCATACTGTACGAAAACAAGTAAAACCCAATTAAAGGAACATATTCCAGTAAATACTCTTCATACCTATCACTAAATTTGCAAACTAATCCATGGAAAAAATATAATACCTATGTTAATATTCTTCCTATATTGGATTTTAATTTATTAAATGTCATTTTTTTTATTAACTCATTGATGCCGAGGTTTATAGATTATAGTTAACTTCATTCTCCAGTTCATCTCAGGCTAAACTGTATTTTTGAAAATAAACCGAACTAACCTAACCATAAGTAGACTAAAGAATATCAATAACGGTATACATATATCCAATGTTTAACTACAAACAAATTGTTTGTCCTGTACCTAGACACAGACTAATTTAATAGTATTTAAACCAAAAACATTTTCTAAACTTGTATTTTATAGAAGGCAATGCAGTAAGTACTTAAGTGAGTATTTATTTATTTCAGTTAGTAGAGTAGAGTAGTTATACAGTTATTAGAAACTACAAGCTACAGAAAAATAAGGATTACTACAAGCTGTTAAACATAAAAGAAAGTGTAGGTGTATGTAAAAATATTAATAATTTAACTGCAAGCAAGGTAGGTAAACAGAAGTGACTCACCAGTTTTGAAAAATTAGGATGGAACTAATTAATAACATTTTTACCCAGACACACTTCAAAAGATCATTATTAGAAAGTTGTGAATCTAAAAATATACTTATCAACTTACTTTAGTATAATATTACAATAAATATACTTCCAAAAATCATCAATCCCAAAGCATGGTAGACAGCGAAGTTTCAGCTAAAAAATATCCGAAGAAAGAACTTAGTTGCTCATGAAAAAATAAACTAAGGACTTAGATATCACTATAAACTTACCAAAAAGCCCCACTAATTCATTCCAAGATCAAATTAAACCCATTTTATAAAGAAAAAAGTCGTGGAAAAAATCACAAACGCGTCAGAAGACCAGACGAGAAGTAAACTGTCAGTCATAAATCATAAAATAAATCAGTGTTACAAAAAAAAAAAACACTAGCTTTTTAATGTTTTTGTAAGATTTTAACCGAAAATGATGATAGTATGAACTTAAATTAATTACATATCCAATTAAATCATTAAAACTTATTAAAAATATTCGTATAGCGTAGATTATTAATGAAATCTTAACTCGAAATAAGAAAACCAAAAGTTACTAGCAGATATGTCAAACCCTCCCGCCCCCCTGACATGAACTGCCCATAAATTGCTTGTTGCCCTACTCTCGTATTTTAGTGATACCCCCCTTAAGGCACATAGAGGTTCAAGTTTTGACAGAAATGTGTGCTGTTAGGCACAAAGATCTGGTACAATTACGTAATTATTTCTTAAATTAGTCCAAATTTTGCTCATTGGGATACTGATGGTGCCCCAGTAGACTTAATAAGAGTTTCAATACATTGAGAACGTAAAGGTTGAAACAATTTCATTTAAAATTCATCTGTTTTTTTTTTTTTAAATAACGATCTGACTGGTCAATTTTTTATTTTTGTTGTGTAATTCTTAAGCTTTATTCATGTATACAGGTTGTCCCAAGAGAAAGGTAAGACGGTTTTCTTTATTTTTTCGACGAAATTTCGACGTTTTTACCGAATGTATTCTAAAATATCACATCAAACATAACGAAATGAGCTGTTTAACTTTTTTGATATCAAATCAACCTTTAAAATTTCTTTTATAGAATTTGCTCCAAAAACGTATTTAGTAGGGTTTATTTTTCAATTTAAAAATAATATTCGTAAATATGTATATGAAACGAGAAATAAATTAAATGAAAACAAGACATATTAGCCCTTAGCCCCCACCAAGAGTATGGGAATTGAGAGAAGTAGTACCGTACTTGACGGCAATTTTACGGTATTTCTCGCAATTCGCCGGTAATTCCTGGCATTTCGATGTACCTCGCGGAATTTCGAAGTATTTTGCGTAACTCGGAGGTAATTCGAGGCAAGTATACTTACACGTATTTCGAAAGGGGTTTTTTTCTAAAACCCTAGTTAAAAACGCTATTAGTCTTTCATTTCAATTTTTAAAGTTGTATTTCATTATTTTACCTCTAGAATTAGTAATATATAATATATCTGTGTCTTATTGATGATATATGGCATTCAAACTAACCTAAATTGACAGAGTAGCTATTTTAAAAAGACGATAGAAGTTAAGACAGATTAATGGCCCATTTTGACTAAGATGATTTTTGATACCTCGGTATTATGTAGAGATGAGGCGATATTTATACCAGCAGGAAAAATACCTACGTATTATACATTTAATCAGTTAAGGTTAAGATGTTAAGATATTTAGGTTTGGCAAGGTATCGTGCAGTTATATGGGCTTTAAGTAATCCTCATAATATTGCAGGAATAAAATTCCAAGACCGGCAATGCTCGCATGTTTGGTGCGGAATACGGGAAAATAAAGTCTTAGGTTTCCTAATGGCTGGGGATCGACCGATACCGATATGGTATGCGTATATCGGTATCGTCTGATATGTTTTCTAAAAATTAAAAACATAAATACTAAATAAAAAACGTAAGTGCATTTTAATTTAAAAAAGACAAAAAATACATCTAAAATGGAAAGCGACAAGATTACATAATAATATACAATTATCATATTTAATATTTAAAGTGAAGTTATAATGCAACAAAATAATTACTTACCGTCAACACGAAAGTGCGATAAAAATGGCTCTGAAAAGAACAGTTTAAAGCATTAAAATGAATTTCAAGGCACAAAAACGTTGAAGTTGACAGATCAAAACGACGACTTTAACATTAATGAATACTTTTCAAATATCTTGTATCTCTGTCTAGCACGTTACTGTGAGTTCGAAACGTATTGCGCAACTCCGGAGACGATCTATTATTTCATTCACTTTTTAGGCTATATGTAGGTGTTGTAAATCTCGTTGTCTCTTAATTGTGACGTGCTAAGTATATTACCGCACATTTATATAACACTGGAGAAATGTCTTTATTATTTGCCCACCAAGTCAAAGGATCTTCATTTTTTGATATTCTGGCCAATTCGATGTACATTTTAAGTTCACCTTCAGTTTTATTAATTAAATTATAAGCTTTCTCTCCAATTTCGATTTACTTCCCGGCGTACTGGTAAATTCCTCAAAGGTATTCAAAAACAAACTATGATATTCAACCAAAAGAACCAACACAAGTCCCGGTCTCAAATAATTTAATATTTAAAAAATATTCGGTAACATGTTTCGCCTTTAAGGCATCATCAGATCTAAAAAGATGTCAATTAACACGCATATAAATGAGCGAATCTCACCAGTAAACCTACCTGATACACCAAAAAACAATTTAAAAAGAATAAAAATGTCAAGTATAAAAAAATGATAAACGTTACAATCACATCATCACAAAACAGTCAGAACTTAAACTAAAAATTGTATATAAACAAATGGGTACAACAACAAACCAAAAGTAAGTTCCGTTAAATAAGTATTAGGCATAGTGAGTGGGGGAGATGCAGTCACCCAGAGAATAAGCTCAGCCCAAAATATAACAGCCATTAACACAAAGTACGAGGGTACCAGAGTACCAGCATCAAGGACGTCAATGTTGTCAGTTGATAAAATTGGCGGAGAAAATATATAAGGTTTAAATGTTGGTTACTAGCAGTCCGCTGTTAGTAATTTAAGTTGTTAAAAATAAAATAAGGCTCGAAATTAAAGACCTCAGGTAAAGGCGGGGCTCTTTTTAGCTTTCGTTATTTCTAGTTTTTCTAATAGATCTAGTTTTTTACCCTTGTGACATTCATGCAAAACATTAACATTTTCAGATGGCGAGAACTGGTGTTTTGATTCAAGTAGATGGTTCGCAAAAGCAGAATTAGTGTTGGTTATATCAGTATTCTGGTATTTATTAAATAAGCTAAGATGTTCATGAACTCTGCTGGCGATTCTCCTGCCCGATTGGCCGACATGCAATCAGTTTCTTCAGCTTTGTCGAGATAAAATTGCTGTTTTCACCAAAAATCTTGGTAATCTTTTCAAAGGGTTTTAATAGGTTTAGTAAGTTTTTTGAAAGTTCCCACTGGTGATATGCTAGTGCCTTATCTTCTACAGCTGGATCATTCATTATAAATATATTTAAAGCGTTTTTTTGTTCTACCAAACGCTTCAACATATAAAAACTTCAGTTCCATCATGTAGGTATATCTTGATCCAAAGATTTTCTCGCCATATTAGAGTCTTTTAAATATTATTTAGTCAATCACAAGTGCCTAGAATGGCTTACTATGCGCCTCGCTCTTGCTAATAAATCTATGATTAATCCTTGAATTTCTATTAAGTCTTATGTGGCTAATTGTAAAGTATGTCTTTTCAATTTCAATTTCAGAAATACTTTATTGTCAAGAAAACAAAGTTTTATGTGACAAAGCATTGTTAATAAATAAGACTTAAAATATTAAAAAAAATATACAATTGAATCAAAAACGTACAAACAACATTAAAATCTAAAGTAGGTAAAAGAGACTACACAACAAAGCAAAGTAAATAAACAATAAAAAACATAAAAGAGACCAGAGAAACTTAATGACAAAACATAGAAAACTATTAGAAATCAAATTTCAAGTCAAAAATGTGTATAATGTGCATAATCATAAGCTAGAGGAAAGGATGCAACACATAAAGGTAGCCGAAAAACTATATTCCAGATACCCGGAGGCGCACTGTCTAGTCGTCACTCGAAAAATTCGTCTAAAGAATAATATGCTCTCTCCAGCAGCAGTGCTGTAAGAGACCTTCGAAAAAGCCGCACCGAGGGAACAGTCCTAATATTCAAGGATAAGTTGTTAAATATTTTTCTTTCTTGGTAAATTAGAGATCTCTGGGTGAAAGCCCTTGATGGAATGGGCAGTGGAAGAGGAAGGTCAAGAGCCCGGCGAGTCTCATAGTGGGGGGTGGGGCCCAGAAATGCTCTACGATTCTTGTAGATAAGAGTGGCTGTCTCAAGTATAAACAAAGAGGTAAGGGTCAGTATAAAACAAGGTTGGCGTTTTAGTTTAGCCTCGTCGATGCCCTTCATGTTGGCGGCATTGTCGGCAAGAACCAAAAGCACTTGATTAAAGTAACTCCTCCATCTCTTCATTAAATCATTTAACATCGGGGAAATATTAAAAGCTGTATGTGTCCCTGGAAAATCCTTGCAGGCCAGTACAAATAAACGTCTTTCAGTAGTTTTAAAATCTATTCAATGAGCAGCAAAACATTGAAATGAATTGTTATTATGGTTGCAATGCAAGTCCATATATCTGTGGCTACAAAAATTTTATTGCTTTCTTCTAAGGAAAGTGATAATGATAATGTTTCACTAATTGCGGATGAAAGTTTCTCATAAATGTCAGTTAGTTTAGTATATTTTCTTTAAGTACTTACTTATCACAACGCGTATTATTCCAAGAGGTCAATTTTTTTAAACGTCTTTTAAAGTCGACATCATGCACAATACTGAAGGGTTGTATATCTATAGCTATGAATTCTCCAATACCTATAAATTTTGTGCTTATATCATTAAATACTTTTTTAAAAACCTGGTATATGTCCAAACCAAACGTGCAACATTTCAGACAAAAAATCGAAATGTTGAACAAAATCCATTTTAAATGCTAGAACCAAATCGAAAGACAATTACTTTACATCAACGATTTTTCAAATTGTTCGCTACTTTTATTACAAAAATTAATTATTTATGTATAGAAAGAGATCATTTTAAAACGTTGGTCGCTTATGACGTACCTGAAAAACCTTTTGTAAACTTTGATTTAATAAATTCAAACCTGAAGCGCAGTAATTTAATTTAAAAAATAAACTCTGGAATGAGAGCTTTTAGGTATTACCTATAATCTCATATTCATAAATAATAAGTTTCAGGTTTATGTTGTCATTTAGGTTTAAGTATTAATAAGGGAGAACATTAATACTTACTCAAAAATAATTTATGGTCGCAACTGACTCATTAACGTGTTCATAAATAAAACTATTATTTACCCAAAGGAAACACGCACACAACAGAATTTGTCATTTAACCCACATAAACCGAAGGATGTTCCAAGGATGTAGAATGCTACCCACGAAAGAATAAAGAATAGTTCAGGTTAGACGATACCACACCACCGGCCTCATTAAAAAGGTCCCCATTATAAAAGTGCTTTAGTTTTTATGATGGTGCCCAATTAGTCATTTATGTATCAAGGGCGTTAAGTAGACTATGATGCCCGGAAGTAAGTCTAGTGACGCCTGTGGTGTATCCAATACTTTATTTTCCATTAATTTTAAAATATAAATAGTTAAACTTCTGCATTGTTTTTAAACTATTTTCGCCAATAGGTTAGTATTTAGTGAGCTTTGATCGGTTGTCATAGAATAAGTTTGACGGTTGCTAAGGGTTGTTTATTTTAAGCGTCTTTTACGTTTTATAACCGAAAATATGGAAATTCCACAAAATATTTTAGAAAATGCCGAAAAAGCTTAGAAAAACTTATTACAAGGCCTGTACGATAAGGAGTATGAAAATTTTCTACAATGGAAAGTAAAAGACCAAACTACGGTGATTACTGAAATAGTAATGACGGCTTGCTTTCAGGAATTGGTATGTAACCCTTTCGCTCATTGATAATAACAATTTTTAATTATTTTTGCTTTATCTTAGTAGGAAAAATACACCTCAAATAGCCTTTGGACAAAATATTCCCAGGTGAAGTCTAAACTTACAGTAAAGGAAAACATTAATATTTCAAGATATTGTCAATTATTAGCATTTTTAAAAGTTAAATCAATGGGATATCTTCCTAGAAAGTCAAAAGTTTTGGAAGGTGAACAAGTTTTAACTGTTATCAAAAATGCGCCGAATGATACCTTTCTGCTGCATTAAGTGGTACTCGCAGTGGAAGTTTTTGGCGGCCTAAGACGGGATGAGATGGTAAAAATGACCATTGATAATATTAAGGATAAGGGGCCTGTTATGCTTGTCAAGGTACCAGAAACTAAAACTGCTACGCCAAAAAGTTTTACTATAATCGAAGGAGACCAAACAGATGCCTCAAACTTGGTTAGACAGTACCTATCGTGCATTAAGGTCAAAAGGAATTAAGGAACGCAGATTTTTCCTTACATACCGAAATGGTAAATGTATAGCTATGCCCGTGGGTAAAAATACACTAGGACATGTTCCTTCAATCATAGCAAAATTTCTTAATTTAGAAAACGCCAAGGAATATACAGGACATTGCCTACGTCGGACCTCGTCCACACTTCTTATCGAGGGTGGTGCTTCCCTTGCAACCCTTAAGCTACACGGAAAGGTGAATAGTACTAGCGTAGCGGAGGGTTATATAGAGAAAAGCATCACGTCGAAAAACCGAATAGCAAAAATGAGAGCTGCTTGACTATTCGAAATCCTTTGACATTGTAAGTCATTAAACCTTGTTACTCATCTTAAGATATCTTAGCTTTCACTTAGATTCTGTTAAATTAATACAAAGTTATTTGGAAAACCGCAAAAACCGGTGGTTCTGAACGGTTTTTTTTATTAATAAATAAAACACCAGTTCAGTTTTGATTTAAAGTCATAAAAGCTGTAATTTTTACATGCAAAAATGTCTTTATCTGAAAATGAAAGAATTACAAGTCTTATGATGAGGATATGGCGATAGGGTCAGGTCTTACGAAGAGGCTAAAAATCTATTTAATGACGCATTTCCAAACCGAAATCCAATTTTAAAAGCAACTGTTCTAAAAACTGTCCGACGCCGGTTTGAAGAAACTGAAAATTGTAGAGATAGGCGACGATCAGGACGACCAGCAGTAGTAGATGAAGAGAAAAGCTTAGAAATTTTACAACATGTCGTTGAACTCCCTGTTTCTTCATTAAGAAAAAATTCTCAAGTAAGTGACGTCTGCTTCAAATCCGTCCATAATGTTTATGTAGTTCAAGAGTTATCAGAAGATGATTATGAGCGAAGAATTGAATTTTGTGATATTATGATGTCAAGGTTTGACCAAAAAAACCAGTTTTTCAAATTTATAGTATTTTCGGACGAAGCAACATGTATGTTAAATGGTAAAGTCAATAGACACAACTGTAGGTTTTGGGCAAACAAAAATCCCCACTGGATGAGAGAAGGTCATTCACAACGCCCTGGCAAATTGAATGTGTGGGCTGGGCTTCTGGGTAACCACAAGATCGGTCCATTTTTTATTGATGGAAATTTGACATCGCAACTTTACCTTGAGCTCTTGGAAACGCAAATAGTGCCTACTATACGAAATGTGATGGGTCAAAATTATGCAAGTACATTATTCCAACAGGACCGAGCGCTTTCCCATTTTGGTCGAAACGTGCGCGAATTTTTGAACAACACTTTTCCGAATAGGTAAATCGGTAGAGGGGGTACAATCGAGTGGCCACCTAGGTCCCCTGATTTGTCGCCTACCGACTACTTTTTATGGGGACACTTGAAGAACAGAGTTTATACCACAAAACCTCAAGATTTGGCCGATTTGCAGCGTCGAATTTTGGACGAATTTGAATTAATTACGCCATAAATGAGTTACAACACAATTGAAAAATTTTATTTTCAATTAGCACACTGTCAAGCTGTACAGGGAAAACAGTTTGAACATTTAATATAAAAAATATATTTTTTCTAAATTGTACTCGTTATTTCGAAAACTATTGATATTAGGAACAAAGTATGTTATACCCAAAGCGTAACAAATTTAAAGCAAAAACTATTAATGAAAAAATATACAGGGTGTTATATTTAAAAATATATAATTCGTTCGAATTCCAGACAAACTAAAAAGCTGTCAACAACGCCAATATCGTCATTCGGTGCGTCAGATCCTCTTACACAACTGTACCAAATTTGATTTAAATCGGCCAATAAATTGTGACGTTATTAAGCCTTTTCCAGACTTCATACACACACTGTATATTTATTCATGTGGTGTTTAACTGCTAAGTCCGTTGAACCTATACAAAGAACTCAGAAATATTGCTTGAGATTCATACAGTGTCAAAAAGTAAATGCGAAGTAATCTGAACATTTAATTAAGTATTTTTTTGATAAATAATTTACATAGTTTACTAGGATCAAGGAAAATATTAGTTTCATTTTAAACGTCAATATTTCAAAAACGGTTGAAAATCGTTATGGGATATTTAGCATAAAATGTGTTTAGAACTTCCTGTAAAATATAAAAATCGAATTAAAAAAGGCTGTTCCATTTAAAAAAATGGTCGATGACGTCATAATTTCTTCATAAGTTGCCCTGTATATTATATTTTTTATATAAAAAAGGGACAGTTAGAAAAAGATATTGACGGGTTGAGCGCTTTTAAAATTTATTTTTCGTTTGGCATATATATCGAATTAATGTGGGACTTTTGGCGGTCACTGCATATGATATACAGAGTGATTCCTAAGTTAATACTTCTTTTTTGACTTTGCATCATCATTTACAATCTACCAAACCTCATATACTCAAAGTCAGATCAACGATTAGTATGGTCAGCTCTTTATATCTTGGGGTACGACTTGCATCACCAATATAGGCGCAATTTTGGCCTTTGTCTCTTTGTCCGCAGTGATATTTCTTGTCAGCGAGAGGAGACACTCGAGCCTAACGACTTTGATGTAATGTGGTTTAATATCAACACAGAGAATTACTAAATTAATCTGCTGCCTTTACCGGCCGCCAAGCGACACCCATTATAGAGACTTGTTCTCCTCTCTTGCTAACACTATCGACTTTTTGCAAACTCACCATCCCAATTGCGAAGTTGTCATCCTTGGCGACTTTAACGGTCATAATGCAATCAGTTCTGGCCTCACCTAACTCGTGGATAAGCCAACTCGGATTCCAGACTGAGATGGCAAGATCTGGCATTATACATCAGCTAAGTGGGATGACCTAAAGAACCATTTTCGAAATTTTTCTTGGCGGGACGTTTGCTTTACATCTGACGATCCATCCATCTATTCTAGAGAAGAAGAGAAGTATCCGAGGTTATCATTACTGGCATGAAAGCCTTCATCCCTTTCTCAAAAAGGTGCTCTTCTATCGGCAAGCCTTGGTTTACCAAAAATTACGAACGAGCTGTTAAATCAAAACATTATTTCTACCGACAATGGCGTCAAAACCCTACCGCCGAAAATCGTACAATCTTTGTTAACGCTCGAAGCCAATGCAAGCAAACGATAAACCAAACAAAGAAGCACACAACCAGAGGATCAAAGACAAACTTCTTGAATGTCCCAACGGCTCAAGATCATTTTGGTTGGTAGCTAAAGCCGTCAGTCAGAATTTTACTTAGTCAACCATTCCACCTCTAACACGTTCTGATGGCACCATTGCGACCAAAGCACAGGAAAAGGCAAACTTACTGGGAGAACTATTCTCTTCACATCCAACGCAACGGTTAATTTTCAGGGAAAAACTCCACCGAACGTTAACCTGTAGAATCGAGAATGCTCGAGATTTCTTTCCGGCACCGCCATGTTAAACGAATCTTGAGGAGTCTTGATACCAAGAAAGCTTCTGGTCCAGACAATATTCCAGTCATCGTAATTAACACATGCGCTGAAGAATTGACACCGGTATCTTGTAGGCTTTTCAACCTATCTTACAAAAAAGGAATATTCCCTTCTTGCTGAAAAACTGCGCGAGTCTAGGTCATACCCAAAAAAGGCAAGAAGACCTTGCCAAGCAACTATGGTCCAGTCGCATTGCTTTCGGTTATATCAAAAGTTATGGAGAAGGCTATCAACAAAAAATTATTAACGTACCTGGAAGGCTTTAACATTATTAGTTACCGCCAGTATGGATTCCGTAAGTCTAGACCAAAACAGGAGACCTTCTCGCTTATGTTACCCACGTTTGGAGCAACACAATAGAACATCATTGAGAGTCCCGGGCGGTAACACTGGACCTTTCCAAGGCCTTTGACCGAGTATGGCATGAGGGACTCCTAACTAAAGTGAGAGCATACGGAATGCCGGTTCAACTTTGTTCCTGGCTGTCAAGCTTTCTTAAAAACCGTTCTCTAGGAGTGGACGGATTTCTTTCAGACACATTTAACATTAACACCGGAGTCCCTTAAGGTTCTATATTGTCGCCCACCCTCTTTTGATTATATATTAACGATCTTTTGGAAAAAACTAAAGATTCTATATACAGCTTCGCTGATGACAGCACACTTGTTGCATCTTTTACTTTGGATGCTCGTACATCGGCTGCCAATGCACATCTCTATATGCAGCAAGAGGTCTCATATCTCAACAAAGACACGGAAGAAATTCTGTCTTGAGGTGACAGTAATCCAGTATAATTTAACGCTAAGAAACCAAGGCGGCCGCTTTTTCTAAAAAAGTTAATGTTGAAGAACCAGATATAGTCATGGTGGGACACTCGATTCCCTTGACTTCATCAATTCACCTATTGGGCGTCAATTTGGATACTCATATGTCTTGGCATAGTTACGTTGCGGCCATTGCTACGGTAGCTCGCAGAAGTTTGCAATACTTTTTCGAACTAAGAACCTCTATACACCCCAACAACTTTTGATGCTCTATAAAGCCCAAATTCGACCATCGCTAGAGTACTGTTCGCATCTTTTTGACTCTGCTTCTTAACATAGGGGAGAGTGCCCAACAGTGAGTAAGGTCCTACAATGAGACAATCTATGTCCTTGACTTGTCACGTGACTGATTTATGAACGCATTCGTTAGCAAATATCCACCTGACAAGCGGTTGGTTCGAGCCAGTCACATGGGAAACTATAATATGGGTGACATCGCAACAAGAAAACCGTTACCAAACCTAGTTTAAATAAAGAAAACAAGGTCTGTCTATACCACCAAACTAAAATTTTTTTTTATTTTTTTTTTATTTGTCCCTTTAAGGTGAAAAAAGGATTAAAGAGTGTACATAATTTAATGTCATTTTAGGTTGTACTAGTTTCAACTTTAGTCAAAGTCATCATCAGCAACCATACAATTAAGAATTATGTTTAGGATGTACCTAAATAAACGAACTAAAACAAATTAAAAGGGGGGGGGGGGAACGAAGTGGTTCAACAATACATGGCCATAACGTGCACCTTATGCAGCAAATGGACTCGACAGAAGACAATCACCTACACGATGCTACTTTCAGCAATGAAGGAAATTAGATGCGAAAATTGTAGTAGAGGAAAAATTCCAAATGGAATCATTTATAGTCATGATATGATGTATAGCTGTCTATAATGAAAATTCAATAAAGTAAACGTTTCATGAGTCAACTCCAAGAAAGAACATGATTTATATTTGGTGGGTCAGAATTTTAATAAGAATAGTAATAAAGTAAAGGGGGGGGGGGAGGGCAATTAAAATGTGTTAAAATAAATTTACGTCATTAAGTCAGTTGGGGTATCAAATTCTCCATATTTAGGGATTATTATTTAAATTATGTCGACTTAATCGGGTTTACGTTGCAAATCTTCTTTTTTCTTTTCTTTTTAGTAAAAGAGGCACAAATTAGGAACATGACTTAAGACTTAATGCTGCTTTGAACAGCATTAATTCTATTCTTATTAAAATTCTGACCCACCAAATATAAATCATGTTCTTTCTTGGAGTTGACTCATGAAACGTTTACTTTATTGAATTTTCATTATAGACAGCTATACATCATATCATGACTATAAATGATTCCATTTGGAATTTTTCCTCTACTACAATTTTCGCATCTAATTTCCTTCATTGCTGAAAGTAGCATCGTGTAGGTGATTGTCTTCTGTCGAGTCCATTTGCTGCATAAGGTGCACGTTATGGCCATGTATTGTTGAACCACTTCTTCCCCCCCCCCCCTTTTAATTTGTTTTAGTTCGTTTATTTAGGTACATCCTAAACATAATTCTTAATTGTATGGTTGCTGATGATGACTTTGACTAAAGTTGAAACTAGTACAACCTAAAATGACATTAAATTATGTACACTCTTTAATCCTTTTTTCACCTTAAAGGGACAAATAAAAAAAAAATTTTAGTTTGGTGGTATAGACAGACCTTGTTTTCTTTAATAATCTCGCCACAGAAAATGGACTACTTCTTGAATCTAGTTTAAATAGTTAGGGCCACCAGTCCACCAGAGGGCTCTTCGAACGGTCACTACCATGTGCTCTTTAATACATTGGACTTGCATATTAGTCTCTCGACTATCTCTCTCTCATAATATTAATCTATAAAAAGAGACAGACCTTGTTAAAAACACAATATATATATTGCGCCAATTCACTGGAGGATTTTATTATCCGTTTTGTGGATAAAAAAGGAGAAGAAGAGTTCTGTCAATTTTGTGAAATGTGAACCCCCGAACGAATTGTTGGTAAGAACTTGATTTTTTTAAAATCTTTATATCATAATTTACCGTTTTAATCCTATACAGACCGTTTTACACGTTTTGAAGAATTTTTGGATGGTTACGCGACCTTATATAGCAGATATGTAACCTAAATGTAAAATTTCCGCTTTGAAGGTTAGGTTTGCCGAATTTTGAAATTCAAATTGGATCTTTTCTAATATTCAATAACCAAAATCAAGTATTGCTGTAAATATCCCAGTTGCAAGACTGCATTTAGAATCTTCATCTTACCCTAATTGTATCAATAAGCATTTCTATACATTTCCCCTCACTGATGTTGAAAGACTAAAAGTGTGGAAGAATAATTGTAATATTAATCCTGATATTGAGTGCAAAAACTTTAGGACTTGTGAAGATCATTTCGATGAATGTCAATTTAAGAACTCAGTTTTAAAAATGCTTAATTGGAATGCTGTTCTGTCCCTGATCTTTTGCCTCCTGATGTTTTATGGTCACTTTCACATTCCGTAGAACCTGGTAGTTGAAATTTTTTTACTGGCAGTCTAAAACATTCCGTTTAGTCCTCTAAAGGTATCCATTCTACTTTTGACACAAGTGCACCATCCACTTTATATTTTATTGAATTTTTTTCACTGCTTTCAGTTTATTAGTATTTGATTTAAAAATTATGTTTTGTTCAGTCTGTTAGTCATTTTGGTACTAATCATAAACATTCTTTTTCTGTTGCATGGACACCTTATCGAGCCCAACTACTGTGTGGCAATTTAACTTTGGCTGCAACATTTGACCTGCACCTGGCTAAGACATCTTGCACCTGGCTACCAGATTTTACACCTAAAGGCAACATTTTACACCTGACCAAAACATTCTTCACCTGGATGGACTCTTTCAAGTAGGTACCATGGAGGTTTATGTTTATTTTGGTGTCAATTTTTTTAAATTTATTTTCTGTAATAAAGAGTTGTTTACTGGAAGAAGGAAAATTTATTTTTCGTCCCAGTACCTACTTTTGGCACTAATTAGCTCATTTGATAGACAATTAAAATAATCATGATTTCTAATATGCCAAAGCCTTCAAATTTATATTGAAATTGGCACATTCAAAACCCTGATTATTTTAATTGTCTATCCAATGAGTTAATTAGTGGCAAAAGTACCGGCATTAAATGTCACAATAGTTTCTCATTAGTTTTTATAATAGTAAAGTTTTCTTCTTGGATTAAAATTTTTTTTTTCTTGTTTATTGGGTTTTTAGGTCATTTATAAATAAATAAAGGTTTGGTTTAAGTTGACGTTTCGGTTTTTATTACATTAAACCATCTTCAGAACTACAATTACAGGAAAATGTGATTATTAACTAATTTTTAGGATTAAAAAGTAGACATACCTCTATATAAATCTTAGAACTATCACTTCTATTTTTACATGTTTAACTATGTGGTAACTATGCAAGACTGATTTTATGAAGGATATCTTTATGAGGGAGGGTAGGTACATTTATTAAAAATGGGAAAAACCATTTGATTACGGTTTATTGTTTCTTATTATTAACGGTAGTAAAAATTTGCAATTTTTAATTAGGTTATTAAATTACTGTAAATTGTACTTAGATTATCAGTGTCGGTTCGAAAATTTAATGTATTTTTATTTTTTTTTAATATGGATCATTTCTTTTATATTTCGTTTTTTATAGTTTATTTCATGGTCTAAAATTGTTGTATTATTGAAGTCAAAATTATGTAAGTTGTCAATAGCGTGTTTTGATAAGGCTGTGTGTGCTTGTTTCGTATTTCTCATGCTGTATTTATGTTCATATATTCGGTTTCTTAGGTATTGTTTTGTTTGTCCAATGTATATCTTTGGGCAGTCCAAACAGTCTATTTTGTATATTACGTTTGCTTGATTTAGTTTAGGGGTGGTTGGTTTTAATTTTGTAAAGAGGGGTTTTGTATTGTTTGGTGGTTTATCAGCTATATTTGTTTTGTGTGGTTTAAGTACGTTTCTAATTTTTGTATTGATGATATGATGTATGGTAGGGAGATGAAGTTATTTTCTTTTTGGGGATCCATTTTATTTGTGCTATTGTAAATTTGGTTTATTCTATTCTTAATAATTGGTTCATAAATTTTTTTTGGGTAGTTATTGTTTCGTAGAACAGTTTTTACTTTTGTTATGTTTTGTGGTCTGTTTATTGGATCTGTTAATTTAACCGCTCTATCAATAAGGGAGTTGACAACACTTTTTTTATATTTTTTTGGGGTATAGGAATTGAAGTTTAAATATCGGCCCGACCAAACGGGTTTGGTATACCAATTGGTTGTGATGTTGCCTTCTTTGTCGTAAGATATGTTGATGTCTAGAAAGTTTATTGATCTATTGTTTTCTGTTTCGTATGTAAATTTTAATTTTTTATAGAAATAATTGAATTTGTTAAGTGTATATTCAAGTTTCTATTTTGGTATGCAAAGAATGCAATCGTCAACGAATCTTTTAAAAAAATATGGTTTATATTCTAGGTTATTTAATACATTTGTTTCAACCAGCTCCATTACAAGATTCTGTTCTGCTTCAATCGCAAATCATATTATAAATGCCTTTAAAAAATGTGGCTACTACCCATTTGATGCAAATGTGTTTACCGATGTGGATTTTATGCCAAGTGATGTTACTGACTGCGTACTTTACAAAGAATATGAATATAATGGAACTGAAATGGTTAGCCCTAGTACCTCTCTATCAGTAGATGCAGTGTTCCAGAATAATATAATGGAAATCGTTACCCCCAGTACCTCACCATTACCGGTAGTCATGTGCCATAATGATAAAAATGTTTTAAAAGAAAAGCAGGATACTAATGTTTTCAGAAGCCCACAAAAATTCAGAGCTTTTCCCAAGGCAGAAGCTCGTAAGTCAAAGAATACACGGAGAAGAGGAAAAAGTATCATAGCCACGGACACTCCTGAAAAAGATGCGATAGAAGATAGGAGCAAGGCAAGAGCAAACAAGGTCACTAAGAAAGATAAGCTACAGGTACAAAAAGTTCAAAGTACAAAGAGACGCGTGTTTGAAGAAGATTCGGAAACCTCAGAGGAAAAACCGATATTAGATTCTTCATCAGGAGATGAAGATTTTGTTAGAATCGACCCAGATGGATTTCATAATCTGCACAGAGCTCCGAAAGAAGATGATTTTGTACCCGTATAATTAGTCGGAAAAACTGAGAAAAGAAAAGACTATTTCATTGGAAAAGTTGTTAAAATATTTCAGTCCACCCAGGACTATGAAATCGCATTCCTGAGAAAGCAGGAAAAGACATCGAACAAGTTTGTATATCCTGATATTGCTGATGAGACTGTAATTTCTGCAACAGATATTAAACTTATTATGCCGCCTCTAATTCCCTGCGGACATACAAGCCGTCAGAAGGCTTCTTTCACTTTTGAAATAGATTTTAGTTTAATAAATATTCAATAAACATTTTTCAAGAAAATCATTAAATTTTTGTTTTTGTTTGTCTCACTGTTGGATAAACTATGTCCCACTCTTAACCAACACTGAAACAAGTGGATCTGTCACTATTTTCAAAAATAAAAAATGACAGCTTAACATTTCTGAAAATTAGGCCGGAAATATTTAAACAAAGCATATTTATACCTATACCTTCATCTTAGTTTGCCAAAAAAAAGTCAAATACCCTGACTAGAAAAAAAAGCGTCTCACTGTCGGGCACTCTCCACTACCCTGAGATTGCTAGATTTCATTCAAAGAGCCATTCGCTTGATCGAGGAGCCACTGCAGCCCTCCGTACGTGGTTCAGCTTAGTGTCCCTCGAACGATAGGGGAGACTGGGGAGGGTTGATACGTTTTCCACAAAAATGGAAATTAAAATTCTGTGATTAACATTTACCGATCCATTTATGTCAAAGTGCAATTTAAGGACTTCGCTTAAGAATTTGGCAACATTAAATTATTGAAAATTTAAATATAAACCTTGGTTATAAATTTTTAAAAGTATCAATGCAAAGTGTCTTAAACCTCCCTATGCATGGGAGGCTTGATACAATAAATGGGAGGTTTGATACAATACAAAATTAGGCATAGGTAAGAAATAGAAACGCAATTCTTTATTATTAGAACACTACTTAATTGGTACATAATCCGCAAGTAAACATTTTTATGTTATAGTTGACATCCGCACAGGCTGCATGGCACCATTTTAGACAGTGCTGGCAACGGATCCATTTTTCTTTAGAACGAGACTCGGAAAATAATGAATTGCAGTAGATACAAGCGACTTCGTCATCGTCAAGGGCATCAGAAAATGGATCTTTCTCCGTTTCGTCCTCAGGATCCGAGTCATCGAACACATTTATTTTTGTTTTTGCGTTTCGATCCAAAACTTTTCTTTTGGGATGGGATTCACTACACCCTGCATTTTGATCTTTTTTTTCAGTTTCACTAGTTATTTTTCGTTTGACCTGTTCAATTTTCGTTTTTTTAATTTTTTTTTCTTCTCTCTTATTATATTCGACCTCAATGGCCTCTTTTTCCGGGGTGTCGGTTAAGATTCTCGTCCGACCAGGCTTTCTGCCTCCTTTTTTCTTTCGTGGCAGTGCCTTAGGATAAGGACGAACTTCTTCAGGACTTTTCAATAAACCAGATATGGACAGTGGTGGTATTTTTTAAAGAAGTTTTCATTGCAATTGAAGTTGACTCCTGCTGAGGTGAGGATGTGCCAGGTTGATCGGTTGGGTCATCTATATCCGATCTTTCTTCAGGGTGTGGCTCTACTTCCTCATTAGGTCTGTTTGTAACTTTGCAGGTTTGCAGAAGTGAGCAAATATTCCATTAAAAGTTTTTCTTCGTGAGGCGAAAAAATTTGCGAAGTGACAAAATTTGGGGAAAAAGTGATACCTTGATCGTCTTGGTATTTTGAAACATATCTCTTCAATGTCATCTTGTCTATATTGTACTTTTTGCCAGTAGTCCTAAGTGCTTTGTTTTTATTCGCTACTTCAAGCACTGCGCTTTTTAAATCATCTGGCGACCACTTCGACCGACCCTTGGATTTCCATTTAAATGGCATCTATAACAATGTTACTCAATTAGCCAATTGTATTTGCCGAGAAAAAATCACAATTTGTTATAAATTATAAAATAAATAAATACAATAACATACATTTACTTCATATAGGGAGCCTTGATACGCGTATCAACCCTCCCGATCTAAACTGTATCAAACCTCCCGGGACGACAAATTTATGGAATATATGACGTAAACGTACTGTAGCATTAGACTGAAGATATATTTTACTGTCCTTTATGCACTAAACTAAATGCGCTTGAAGCATAATTTAATGAATTTCGTTAATTTTTATTGTTAAATTGATAAATCCTTACATTTCTTATGCAAAAACTTACATCGAATATGTAGAAAACACACTTTAACCCACAAAACTTCTAAACGCCACGCTATCGTTGCTAGATTTTAGTAGGCACTGTCTCAACACCCGCAGTCGACAATACGCGCGGTTACGCCATCTGTAAGGGACCGAGGCGGGAAATTTGAACGTGTATTATGCCTCCCTGCGTATCAACCCTCCCCAGTCTCCCCTACTGTTTTTTTTTCATCTGGAGAACGTCATCACTTTGAAATCAGGACCTCCCTGAGGCCGTGTTCCCAAACGAGTATAATCTTCCAGGAGTCAAGAATAACGTGAACCGATTCTTGCGCACACGCACCGCTTGCAAAGCGCCATAATTGATCCTGCAATGTTATTAAAAAAAAATATACGAGTTAAGATATACTTATAGCCTTTTAAGGGATCATAAAACGCATAATTTTAAGATGATTAAAAAATTTTACTAAAAATTGACTTATTATAATATTTGCAGAATTATACCGTTGACTCTTACTGCCATAAATAATCTACCTGATTAAATCCTATTGTATACGCCTCAACCTCTTCAAAGCTGAATAAATGGGATCAGGGTCGGCTTAATAATGTACCTACACCACATGATTTATTTTTATAATTTAAAATAAATAGACAGGTATTTTTAGTTTTAGGTACCTATAATAAATGTAAAATAATGATAACAATTAATGATAATCGAAAATAATATAATTTCAAAGTATAACTATTAGGATAACAAGTACAATAAAAATTAATTAAATTCTTAGAAACTATTGACAATTTATTCAAAATTTAACTCTGTATCACTATCACTATCTTCATCTAAGCCTAAACTTATAATTAAGGGTTGAACATTTGTAATCATACAATTGTAAGAATTTTCCACCTTAAGCACATGCTGTACACAGTTTTTCCAGCTGTCTGCAGAAATTTTTCATACTTCGTTTTTAATTAATCCTACTACAGATGCATTTAATGTAGGAGAAATATTATTTCTCCTAATATTGGATTTTAATTGGTGCCATATTAGCTCAATAGGATTGAATATACAATAGCATGGAGGAAGACGCAACACTGTATGTCCATTTTCTGCTGCAAGTTTGTCACACTCGTATTCCTTATTTATTTTAAAAGCTTTTAATACTTTTAGTAGTTCTCGTTTTTTGTAAATTTCTTCAAAATATAAATCATTTTTAATCATAAAATTTTGAATTTCTGCTTTTGTATTATTAGAATTGGGAATGATTTTTGCTTGCCGACTATGATAACTAGCCTTGTCCATTACAATGACGCTATTTTCAGGTATATTTTTAAGGAGTTTATGTTTAAACCAATCTTCAAAAGTTGTGCGTCGGTATCTTGATGGTAATCTAAAGAAGAATCTGCTATGTTTTTAGCTGAAAGCAACAGACAATTTGGAACAAACCCGTTCTCTGAACCAGCATGTAATATTGTGATTCTTTTGCCTTTATTTGATGGTGCCTTGGTTTGACAATTTTTGGAAAAATCATCCCAACCTTTTCTTGGAGTGTCATGGGTATCGAACCATGTTTCGTCAAGGTAAATAATTGGACGATTTTTTTCTCTAAATTGTTTAACAGCTGTTAAATATTTAAGTCTCCGTTCCCGTTAACGTTGAGATTCCATTAATGTTTGTCTTTTATTAATGCTTCGGTATTTAAAACCCATTTTATGCAATATTTTCCTAAGACTTGAAAGGCTACAAGAGATATTTGTTTCGTCTTTAATCAGGCGCTCTTTGAGGGAAATCAAAGTGGGTACAGTGATTTGTGTCTCATACATTTGGTAAATCTTTCTTCTTAATAAATCCATGTCATTTTCGTCAATGCTTCTAAATGTGCCAAAATCACTCCGATTTTTTCTAGGATTAACAGGTTTAAGTACTATGTCTCTTACCGAAGATAAAGGAGTTTTTGTCAAAGTAGACGTCTCTGCTAAAGCATCCATCGAATTAAAATTTCTACTCAACAAAGATTGATACACATTTTTAAGTATTAGTTTGGCATCGGTAGATAAATGCTTTCTTTTAAAAATGACACTTGAAGATGCCCCCCTATCAGCACAATTCCAAGGACCCCACATTCTACCACTAATAAGCCCACATAAAAATTACTCGCCGGAAAACCACTAAAGACTAAAATTATTAAAAATCAGTTTGTATTTATATATGCATCAGGCATAGGTATAAATTGAATTTGTACCTGGTCCGGCTCTACTCGAAAAGGTTTTAAAATTTGAGATTTCCTTATTTATTTTATGGTCAAAGGGATAATGAGGGTTTTATTGCAGTCTAAAGATCAACGATATAATTCTACAAATACTATACCTTTTAGGTGCGGGAAATATACTGGGTGTCATTTAAAATACGCGACCTAACCTCACGATCAGTCCGGAAGTGATATTTCTAATATTTTTACTTGAAAATTTTTAACTCCCTGAACTATATTTACTACTAGAATTTCAAATTCCTATATTGACCGCTAATGAAGAAAGGTTCTAACGATTTTATTGTCTGTACCCGGTATATATCAATATTATTTTAATTTTATGGCTGATTACCTCGGATAAAATCCCAAAATAGAGTTATTTCCCCGAATAACAAAATGTTTTTGCGGTAACTCTATAACACATTGCAAAATAGATTCAGTGGAGGAGATTGAAATGTTCTGCCAAATGCAGGGATAATAAATTAGAATAGAAATAATATAGTATTTAATAATCAAACGGATAGGCATATAACCTAAATGTTGGATAAGTTTCTAGATTGGACATGGACAGTTGTCTGTAAAACGAAAATACGATCGGTGTCTAAAACAGTTATTTACCTATCTTTGAGGAGGTGGTTATCCCACATCCTTCAGGTATTTAAACTATGGGCTGAGGGTCTTGAAACTCAGTTAGCGTTCATATCTGTCACAGTTTAAATGCTTCAGTGTTATTAGTTTCTCTGCCATATTATTATAGGGTAAGTACCTATACATACAGTCCGTGTCTTTAACTTTCAACGTCATGTTAAGAGCTCTCTTGTGTATCAATACAGCTAAAACTTGGAAGACCTAAGGTTCAGACCAGCTGAATAAAATTATTTTGACCAGCGGTTTAAAAAAAAAACATTTCCCAATTGGTATGAAATGAGTCATCGACAGAATCTGTACCGGGAGTTCCACCTAAGGAGGTAATCGGCTATATCTCAGAAAGTAATAACACTAGGACTTTGGGAAGAAATGTGTATCGATAAAAGCGGCCAAGAGAAATTGCTGGAAATTATTTTCAAGTTGAAAGTGTGTGTGAAAAATGACCGCTAAGAGAACTTTCAAAATAGAAATGCCGATTTTCTCTTGATTTTTCTTAATAAAAATATGTTAAAAATATAAGCATTGTATTCCTCATAAAATTATGCAACTTTATGTTAGAGATCGTTTTCTTCTATTTTCAATAATAAAGTGGTGGAAGAAGGTCAAACTTTTTTTCTTTTAAACGCTGATATCTCTGCTTTGAATTAACCGATTTTATTCAACTTGGCATTGAAAAAAAGCCCTTCTTTTCCTCTACACGTGGATCTATTAACTATACCATATTGATTCTGATGGTGGCCACTAGATGGCGTTTTTCCGTAATTCCTCAATGAATAAGGATTTTCTCAAAAAAATCAAATGTTATGATATGACTTTTTCATCATATTTTATTTTAGGCTTAAAAAGGCTATTAAATAGTGGAATAAAAAATCCAGGTCCGTGTTTAAAATAAAAAAGTTGATGATGGTGGCTCGAATCCGAAACGTCTGATTATAAAACTGACCCCATCAGCTTGTAGAGGAGGAAAAGTTACTATAAGGAACTGAAAACCGCAACGTGATATCTTTTGTTAAACCAGAGATTTAATTGATTAATTAATGTTTTAAAAAATGGCCTATTTTTCCATATTAATAATTATTATCCCTAATTTCTGTAGTTTAACAAAAGATACCACGTTGCGGTTTCCAGTTCCTTATAGTTACTTTTCCTCCTCTACAAGCTGATGAGGTTAGTTTTTTAATCAGACGTTTCGGATTCGAGCGACCATCATCAACTTTTTTATTTTAAATACGGACCTGGATTTTTTATTCCACTATTTAATAGCCTTTATAAGCCTAAAATAAAATATGATGAAAAAGTCATATCATAACATATAGTGGCCACCATCAGAATCAATATGGTATAGTTAATAGATTTACGTGTAGAGGAAAAGAAGGGCGTTTCTTCAAGACCAAGTTTGACCTTCTCCCACCACTTTATTATTGAAAATAGAAAAAAACGATTCCTAACATAAAGTTGCATAATTTTATGCAGAATACAATGCTTATATTTTTAACATATTTTTATTAAGAAAAATGAAGAGAAAATCGGCATTTCTATTTTGAAAATTCTTTTAGGCCCCCTAGCGGTCATTTTTCGACCTTGAAAATAATTTCCAGCAATTTCTCTTGGCCGCTTTTATCGATATATATTTTTTCCCAAAGTCCTAGTGTTATTACTTTCTGAGATATAGCCGATTACCTCCTTAAATGGAACACCCGGTACAGTTTGGAATGCAATATTAGAATAAATTGATATCCTAAAATAATTTGTTTTATTAGTGAGATTAATGAGATCAGTTTACACTGCAATATAACTGTTTTAGGTAGCACCTCCTAATTCCAAGAATGACGAAAATACAAAATTTATTTAAACTGCTCGTGATAGTGATGGCAGTCCAGTCAATTGTTGCATATCCCACCAATGATGAATATAGATTTATTGAACGTGATGTAAGTAGAAAATTAATTCTCAAGCGAACACCTATGAAATTAGCATTGCTCACAAAAGCGGGTGATTTTTTTAACCTGAAACTTTCAAATATCTCAAGAAAGAAGCACTCAAAAGAATGTTCATAATAAAAATTTAATAGTTCCGCGGATTCTGCAATACGTTTGCAATAAGAAAAGATACGATTTCATTGTAAATACTAGAAATTCGTCATCAGAACAGTATATTCTATTTGATGGTATGTTCATAGGCGCCGAAACCACGGGGGCTCTGGGGCTTAAGCTCCCTGAGCCATACTTCTATAGGGGCTACGCCCCCATATCTTCGCCCCCACTGCTCGATTTAACAGAGTGGTCCAACGAAAATTTAACACCTCGATTTTCCTGCTTTAAAATGAAAATGTGGAAAATCGCTCTGACCCCTCGATTTCTGATTCGAGGGGGAATAACTTTTCCGCTTTTTTCGTCTCCGTAACTTCAACCCCCTGATTTTGAATAGGGATGAGGGGTGTTGCGATACCTCATTTTGAAGACCTTATCGAGTACTATCTGACCCTAAAGTTTCGCTTCAAAATTTTCATCTTTAACGAAATGACAGCTAAAATAGTGGAAGACTACTTACTTACTTTTGTGATTAGTTTATTAAATGCTGAAAATGGCTACCATTCACTTGCATGCAGTAAAGAACGCTGGTGTATGAGTAGAAAATGTGGAATTTACCTCGAGGATATTACTCTTATCAGACGCATTTGAATTATTTATTTATTTGTTAATTTCTTTGTCCAAAAAAGTAGACGGACCATGTTTTTGATTTACCTAAGTCGATCGTGAATTTTTAAGAACGTTAAAACTGTGTCAAAGCGATTGTAACTTTGTAGTAGAATTAAAATGGTGTATTCCGTAGAAGAAAGGGTGGAAATGATAAAATTATTTTTTAGAAATAACGACTCTGCGCGAGTAACAGCGGCTTTATTTAATGAACGACATCCTGAAAAAAATGTATCCGCTGCTTACGTTGTGCAACTGGTTCAGTCGGAAGCAAAAAGAGGGTGTATGAAAGAGACGAAGCAAGGGAAGTGGCTGTCTTAGGTCAAGTAGCAATGGATCCGACCCTATCTGGTGTGTCACGCACAACAATCATGAGAATCCTTAAACAACATAAGTTCCATCCTTTTAAGATACGACTGGTTCAGGAACTGAATGAGGATGATTTCGATCGCCGACTCCAGTTCTGATTAACAATAATCCTAACTACATGTTCAATATCTGTTTCTCGGATGAGTATTCATTTTACCTTAATGGCATTGTAAACAGGCATAACTGTTGGTATTGCTCAGATGAAAATCCAAGATTATTTCGTGAAGTGCATACTCAGCTTCCCCAAAAGTTAAATGTTTGGGCGGGTATTTATAGAAATCACATAATCGGCCCTTTTTTATACCCGGTAATCTCACTGGCCAAATTTATTTAGAACTATTAGAGAACGCTATTTATCCAGCCCTCGTTCAAGTATCGGAGAATGAAGAAGACCATGTAACGATCATTTTTCAACAAGATGGCGCACCACCTCATTTCGCTCAACCTGTGCGTCAGTTCTTAGATGAAAACTTTCCCCAGGCCTGGATTGGAAAAAGGGGACATATTGAGTGGCCCCCTGGACTTTTTTCTATGGGGTCATTTGATATCTAAGATTTACGCTACCCAGCCTGAGTCACTGGATGATTGCGAATTCGGATCATTAATAAATGCCGTCGAATTACACCAGAAATGTTGAGTAATGTACGTGAACGTTTTGAGCAAAATTCATTTTACTGCATGCAAGTGAATGGTGGCCATTTTCAGCATTTAATAAACTAATCACAAAAGTAAGTAGTCTTCCACTATTTTAGCTGTCATTTCTTTAAAGATGAAAAGTTTGAAGCGAAATTTTAGAGTCAGATAGTACTCGATAAGGTCTTCAAAATGAGGTATCGCAACACCCCTCATCCCTATTCAAAATCAGGGGGTTGTGCTCACCCCTGTTAGGGGGTTAAAGTTACGGAGATGAAAAAAGCGGAAAAGTTATTCCCCTTCGAATCAGAAATCGACTAGTCCGAGCGATTTTCCACATTTTCATTTTAAAGCAGGAAAATCGAGGTGTTAAATTTTCGTTGAACCACCCTGTATAATAATTATGTTAACAACGAATAATTTGTTACAACGAGCATGTGTGATTTCATAATTCCATTTTTCCCTATGCAGATTATCAGCAGTTTTTTTTTATTTACCCAGGCTATCATTCTTAGAAAAAATTGTCTTTTCTCCTTAAAAGTTATCTATATCCGATATGTTGAGGAACCGTGTCTGCCAAGAAAAAGGAATGTTCCTTTAAAACTGGAGAGGTCAACAAGCCAATATTTTGCAAATGTACCAGTAGACTTATAATGGCGACCGCAGTGCTTGTAAATACCTCTGTTGAATCAGAAACCTTAAGTAGGATGACTAAATTAGATAGTTTTTTATTGAAAAAAGATGACGATGGTAATATAATACAAATATAGTATCCAGAAGATTTTGATGTTGAAGAAGTTGAAATTGAATAAGAGTATATTCCTCGATGTCACAAAAGATCAGAATTTTTATTCTGTGTCCAAAATCGTAATATATTTTTAAAAGACCTTCAGTCCTTCAGGTGAGGAACTTATTTCTTTAGAATATTGTTAAGTTTTAACAGTTTGTACAGGGTGTTCGCGTATATTTCGCCCAATAAACATCTCCATTATTATTAGTTTTAGAGAAATTGTTAAATTAGCAAAGTTATAGCATTTTCACCGAACCTTCAGAAAATGAAATGAACAAAAACGACTGAGTATCGGAAGTGACAGTTTTTTGACAAGTGACAGATTTTTTAAATAGAATACCCCCTATTTCTTCATTATATCCGTTAAAAGAATTTTATCCTCTTTTTAAATATATAAGTAGTGGTTGTTGGGGTTAATTTTTACCGTTCTGGAACGAAATTAAAACATAACACAACATATTATATATTATTTTTATAATTGCTCAAAATGACCACCGTTCATTAAAATGCAGGATTGGTAACCCTCTTTTAGTTTTTCAATTGCATTAGCAATCATATCTGGCCTACCGAAGTTGAGAAAATCAATTTTAATTTGGGTTTGTTCCTGCAAATCGGCAACACTATTTGATCTGGAAGCAGATATCTTGTCTTTGAGGTAGCCCCAAAGAAATGTGTCTAATGGTGTTAAGTCGGGACTATTGGGAGGCCATCCAATCGTCCCTCCACGACCAATCCAAATGCCATAAATCTCATTGAGGTATTCTGTAACTAGAAGAACATTATGACATGGAGCACCATCTTGCTGCCATATAAAATTCCTTGCGGAGCTTAGAGGAAAAGTTTCAAAAATGTCTTCTGTTTTAAGTGCATTTCACGTTATCTAACTCCATTTAAATAATTGGACCGATGATTCTGTTTTGTACTATGCCGCACCACACATTTACTGATACCCACCCAGAATGTATCACTTCAACTGTAGGATGCGGATTCTGCGATGCCCACAAGTGTGTGTTTTTGGGGTTTGGAGCTGAATCCGTATTAAAAGAAGATTCATCGGTCCATATAATGTTCTGGAACAAATGGGCATTATTGTTGAGGATGTTTGTCATGTGACGGCAAAACTCCAAATGGCCTTGCTTCTGTTCTTCTGTTAGTTTTTGAACTTTTCTGAATTTAAAGTCGTGGAATGTATGCCGTTTCAGAATTCTAAAAACTACTGTGCAACATTTGCCAATATATCTTGCACAGCCTCTTATCGAATTTTGTGGATTTTCTGAAAACAAATTAAGCTTCTAAATGATACGAAGCGAATATAAAAACATATAAATATTACCTTGAAAATATAGAAAATATAAAAGAACAGCAAGTTCTTCATCCTTAAGTATCCGACAATGCCTTTTCTTTCTTTGTAATGTTTTTCACTTAGAAAGTTGACGAAACACATTTCGGAAAGTGTTTTCGCTAGAAATTACTAAATGTGGATGTCGTCTTCTGAGTTTGCGTGCGCTTCTTGCTTATTGTGTCCACATTTGATATATATTTTAAGAATTTTGAACTTTTACTCTTCAGAGTATCCCATTTAGACCCTGATTTTGACAACGTCAAGAATACAGAAGTTGTCAAGAGCAATTTAGTCAAGGTGACAGTTATTGCTATGAGTAACATGAGCCATTTACAAAACTTTAATGAGGATAATGATAATTCTATTATATTTTCGTACAATTCCAAAACGGTAAAAAATAACCCCAACAACCACTATATATTTAAAAAGATGATAAAATTCTTTAACGGATACAATGAAAAAGTATGGGGTATTCCATTTGAAAAAACTGTCACTTCCGATACTCATTTGTTTTTGTTCATTTCATTTTCTGAAGGTTCGGTGAAAATGCCATAACTTTGCTAATTTAACCATTTCTCCAAAACCAATAATAATGGAGATATCTATTGGGCAAAATATACGCGAACACCCTGTACTTCGGAAAGGAATTTTTCCTGCTTACAACATTTAAATAGTGTATTATGTTGGAAGAACGGAAAGTGCTATTTTACAGGATGAAGCAGGCAAGCGCCTGCGAGTCCTGTTTTAAAGTACTTTCTGGGTGTTGAAAATGTTGATAATGGATAACTATATTGGTATAGTTTTAGACAGTTGGAAAACTCTATAGTCAGGAAAATATTTAATAAATTGAAATATTTAGATTAAATTTTAAAAAAATGTAATAAAAATTGAATGATAATAAAAGAGGAACCGTGCGGCAAAGCACATAAAAATTATTATTATAAATTGATACCTGTCATTCAGAAGGAAATTGTTTTTATGGTTGATATTATATTTATTCCTCTGTAACTCAGACGAACAAATAGAAAGAGCTCAGACGAACAAATAGAAACTCTGTACCAACCACTCGCTTGATACTATTATTTTGTTTTGATATTGCACTTTTTAGGTTTTTAGAAATATGTTATTACTATTACCTATATGAATTATTGTACTGTCTACCCAAACATAACGAGTGATTTTTAATTATTTTGCTCAAGGGAGGCCATGCATTTTAAAAGCATCATGGCCGTACTGCGTAGATAAGATGACATGATTGTTTTATGACATTTACGTCTTATTTGAATTTGTGTATTTGTAAAGTTTAAAAATTGGAGAAATTTTGTAATTTTTGCAGTTATTTGAAGGTAGGTTACTATTGCTTTAACTAATATTTCTCCGGGGAGTCGTCTTTTGACTATTATAAAGTGCTATTTGCAGAATATGATTTAATTTTTTATTTTTTTTTTATTTTTCAGCGTATCAAGTTTTGGTGAAGCTTTGTTGCCGGATTGAAAGTTCTACAGTAAAAATGTTTAGTGAAGCACAAAAAATTTTTATTGTTGAAAGTTTTTTTAGAAATAGAAACAAAATAGGCGGTGTGTGGAATTACTCTATGCATGACTGCTTTGATGAATTTCGAACCGAGTTTCCTGATGTTGCGGTGACCTTTCATAATTTTCGTACTGGGTCACAATACCTAATTGATAAATTTCGTCAGACTGGTTCTGTTCAACATAAAAAAGGGGCTGGAAGACCAACGAAACGATCGAATGAGGTTATTGAAGAAGCGCGACAAATTATGGAAAATAATCCTTCAACTTCTATTAGGCATTTATCTCAACAAATTCAGCAAACGGATTTATGCTTCAGTACATGTCAAACACTTTTGAAAAAAGATCTGCATCTATACCCTTATCGTGTTACGGCTATTCATGAACTCCTTCCCAATGACGTTCCCCAAAGACTTAATTTTTGTGAATGGTTTTTAAACAATTTTCAAGAAGAAAATAGTGGTGATTTGAAAAAACATTTTTTACCGATGAGGCTTATTTTTATTTATCAGGCTATGTTAATTCACAAAATATGCGAATGTGGAATACGCAAAATCCGCATGTTTTTGTAGAAAGACCTCTTCATCCTCAAAAAGTTGGTGTGTGGGCAGCAATTAGTTCTAGAAGAATAGTAGGCCCAATTTACTTTGATGGCACAATTACAGCTGAGAGATATCGGATCGAAATTCTGACAACATTTATTAATGAGCTTCACGATGATGAATTGCGGGAAGGTTACTTCCAACAAGATGGCGCTACACCTCATGTAACCAGAGAAAATTTAAATTTTTTAAGTGAATTTTTTGAAAACAGAGTTATAAGCCGAAATACGCAACAAATATGGCCACCTCGTTCCTGCGATTTAACACCCTGCGATTTCTTCTTGTGGCCTTTTATAAAAAACTCCATTTATCGAACACCAATTGAGGATATAAATGATCTTAAACGAAGGATTTCAGAAAAAATTGCCGAAATTAATAATTCTCCAAACGTATTGGTTAATGTGTCTCTGAGGGTAAGAAGAAACATCAGAAGGTGTCTAGAAGTAGGAGGCGGCCATATAAAGTAGGCTTTCAAAGTAAGATAGCTCAGGATTTTATATTACATACCGTCAAAAAACATTATTTTAGGTTTTCAACGTGACAACGCTGCTTTCTTGCAAATTAGCCCTATGATTTAATCTACGCGCTATTGCTACACTATGTATACTGGGTCGCAGCCGCCCTTGAGCAAAATAATTAATAATCACTCGTAGCATCATAAGTATCAATCCAAGTTTTATTTAAATAAATTATACTTTTATCGATTTCATAGTACTCCTCTATTTTGCGCAAATAATCCTCTCGTAGTTCAATGATACGAGGGAATTCCATTAGGTATAACCATTAGATTATCTAATTTTTTATGTTTAAAGCCACATTTTAACAAAACATCACTCAATGTTGTTGTAACCTCGCAATTTATCACGAACCAGTTCTAAAGTTGGCACTATATTATCCTCGCAAAAGTTGTAAATAGTTCGCAGAATAAAATCCCTTGTAGTATTATCAGCCGCTTTGAATTTTTGATTTATTGGTGTGCGCTTTTAGTGGCTTCTGTGAGCCGGAAAACCCCCAGAAAATGCTAATATTTTGTACAATAACGAGACTATATCTCCCCCCGTTTTCGAATACCTGAAGCATCAACTGATTTTAAAGCTGATAAGGGATCACACAATTGGCGAACCTTTAACTATTTGATGTTCTTGTCTACAGCATATAAATTTGTATTTATATGCTGCTCTATTAATTTTCTGACTCGGAGTCTCATTTCGCACTTTAAATTGCGGGTGAGCCTCGACGATCTATCGCTAGGGTGTTGCCAGTTCTACAAAGTTTTCGTAAGTGTAGGAGGAACATAAGGGTTTGTTACTTGTTTATTTTTTTTGTTTAAAAACAGTGAAATTCCTTTTAGTTTGTTTTATATTATTTTTAAATAAATACTATTTTTGAAGTAACAAAAAAATTATTATAATATTCATGAATGGCTTGTTCTTTCTTTCTTTGACATTGGAAATTTCTTGGTTCAAGGTAGATTTGCAAACTAGCTTACAAGAAAGTTATTGACTTTCAATTAAATACTGATATAAAAAAACACTTTTAATAATAGGAACTTTATGATTTCTGATTATGATGGCCGGTCCCTTTGAAGCCCGGTCGAAGCTTTTTTATCGAGTTTTTTATTCGTCAAACTGACTTTGGAAAAAGTATAGTCGTTCCTAAGCGATGATGGCACTACTTAGTTTAAAGACGAAGCGTAACGAATGGGCACACTGTGGGCTTACAATACTTTGCCTCTTTAAACTTAGTGGTAAAGTAAGCGCCACAAATATAACATTATTGTTTACATTTCTGTTTTCTGTATAGAAATCTAGCAAAAAATATCGCCTCTATGCGGCATGCAATGCGGCTTCAAATGTGAGGTTTCGGCGAGCGCATTATACTCCATTTCACAATAATTCGTTGATTTCCCGACCGCAATAAAATTTAAACCCAGCCATATATAAGTGCCTTTTGAAAGGGTACAGGTCCTGATTACCTACTAATTTCAATAGTTTACGTTAGCTATTTTCAACAAAACAACAAATTGAAAATAATAGGTAAGTATCTTTATTTTAATCATTTAATTAAATAGCTATTAATATTTATACAAAAATACTAATCTACAATATTATAATATCATCTATGCCTGAACTAATTATTAGGGGCCTTACGTTACTATTAATTATGTTATTATATTGGTATATTAGGTAGGTTAATGACAAATTGGCAGGTGTTCAATATAAAGCAGAGTCTTTCATCTTAGTTCATCAGTCGTTTGGTGTTGTGTCAAGCTGTGCGTTAAAGGTATTTTCGTGTGTGTTATCGAGCATCCAAAATATGTCAGATCTGTGTGAAACTTCAGATAATATTGCTTTCGGAAGCTATGGTGTAACGAAGAAAAAACATTCATCACTTGATGCCAAAAACGTCATAAAGAACGTTTACTGTACCCTTTTAGAAAAAGGGTATGACCGGAGTGCAATTTTTAGTGAAACGAGTATTCTGACCAAAGTTGCATTAACGACAGTAAAAGATATAGTGACCAAACCCATCCGGCCAAGGAAAAACGGTGTGATAGCGGAAAATTGAGAAGCATCGAAGAAGCTGATAACGACTTGATTCGGAGGAAAATTTATGACATGTACAGTAAACATTAGTAAACAAATAGTCCCAACAATAGATACGCTAAAAAAGGTACTTACAGCAGACGAAACCGACATTTCATGTTGCAGGACGCCTTTGGAGAATAGTAAAAGCAATGGGTTTTAAATATCGTACCATTGACAAACGACAAGTACTAATGGAATCGCAGCGTTTACAAGTAGGGCGTAGAGATTATTTGAATCTTATCAGACATTATAGGGAAGATAATCGTTCAATTATATACGTGGACGAAACTTGGTTTGATACCCACGACACTCCTAAAAAAGGTTGGAGCGATTCAACAATCAAATGTCAAACTAAAGCTCCCTCACACAAAGGGCAAAGAATTACGATATTACATGCAGCTTCAAAAAATGGATTTATTCCGAACTCTCTATTATAATCTGCGAAGAAAATTGCCAATTCATCTTTGGATTACCATCAAGACACGGATGCTACATTGTTTGAAGATTGGTTTCAGAATCGTCTGCTTCCGAATGTGCCCAAAAATAGTGTTATTGTGATGCACAACGCTAGTTACCACAGTCGCCAACTAAGTAAAGTGCCGAATTCAAATAATACAAAAGTGGAAATTCAAAACTATATGATGGAAAATAACATATATTTCGAGGAAACCTATACAAAAAGGACCTTTTAAGTGTTGTAAAAACATTCAATATTGAAAAAGAATATATCTCTGACAATCTCGCAAGTGCTAATGGTTACACAGTTTTACGCCTCCCTCCGTATTACTGTATTTTTAACCCAATAGAACATATATGGAGCCAGTTAAAGACGATTATTAGAAGAGAAAACACATCCTCTAGACTCTAGACTAAGTAGTTCTGTTATAGAATTAATTAAAAAATGTGTAAATAATATCCTAGTAGAAAGTTGGAAAAATTCTGTGAGACACGTGATCCAAGTCGAAGATTGCTATAACATAATTAATAGTAACGTAAGGCCCTTAATAATTAGTTTATAGGCATAGATGAAGACGATAGTGATAGTGAAACAGAGCAAAATATAGAGTAGGTTAAGTTAAATGTTGTATTATTATAATATTGTAGATTAGTATTTTTGTATAAATATTAATAGCTAAATTTAATTACATGATTAAAATAAAGATACTTACCTATTATTTTATATTTGTTGTTTTGTAGAAAATAGCTAACCTAAACTATTAAATTTAGTAGGCAATCAGGACCTGTACCCTTTCAAAAGGTCCGGTGCCTACACAATAGATATTTATCAGGCAACTTATTTATGGTTGGGATTACGACTGAGGGTTGTCATTTAAATTTTATTGCGGTCGAGAAATCAACGAATTATTGTGGAATGGAGTTTACTTGGAACTTAAAAGCCAGATGCCGCCGAGTACGATTCGTACGTGAGCCGTCCTCGCATCTATCTCTTTTTAACGTAGTATAGATAAGAACAGAGCGAAGCCGTATCGGCGCTTCGCCCGTAGCGATCAAAAATACTGTCAACAGGTTAAGTTTTACACGTTGATAATATCAATTTCTAACTGATTCAGCCACTGAGAAACGGAAAGTGGGCTTTGAAGGCCAATAGAATATCCACAAGAGGTAATAATTAGATATAACTTTCTTGGCGTCCACGTTGACTCTTAAAGGATTAACCCGGGTATTATCGCTTCCTTTAATACATTTTTTTGGTGGAGTTTTTATACAAATATTTAAATGTGAACGATAATGGAATATTTGTGGCGTTTACTTTACCGTTCACACGTTCTATACGAAACGGGCCAGTAGTATAATTACGAATGAAATTCCGTACAGGTAACTCGTTTAATCTTAAATTATTTGTCTTTGTAGTATGCCAGCCCTGGTGCCCACCAGCTTGCAAGCTGGCTGGCGTATCAGCTACGTCCAAAAGAATTTATTCCTGCACCAATTGAAGCGCCGATCATACCCTATCGACTACCTCTACAAAATGGTAAGAGGAATTCAGAAGTAACTAACGCAATGCTTGGATCCGAGGAAACTCAGAAAATGTACCGAGAAGGGCGCAAATAAAAAACATTTACATACCTAATGTAAATTCTGTATGATATGAGCAATGTCAAATATTTGTTAAACTCGGTTAATAAATAAAATCTATGGGAATATCAGAAAGTATATTTTATTTTATTTTTCTATAGATGAATGTACAGGCTCTTTCTTCGTATAATAATCTGTTTATGGCGAACCAGTTAATGGGATGATTTACAAATTTGGGTTTTTGCATAAAAGGACGTGTTCTACGAATAAACTTAAACTCTATTGACCTAAGTTAAACTATAACGTCAGAAAATTTATTAATAATTGAATCGGTATATGCATAAAGGGCATATGTCAAAAAAAACACATTTTTGGAAAATCGAAAAAAACCGTTATTTGACCAATTGGGATTTGATTTTTTATTAAAAATTTTTTCTTTCTCTTCTAATGTGTATGTAATTTAAACCTAGTAATGAATTTGACTCCTAAATTCAATTTTGAGTTAAACAGGCACTTTTGAAAATAATGACATGTGCAGTTTACGCATTTATTAGTACATGAAATAAAATAAACAACTTAAACAAATTAATCCTAATAAATATTGTCTGTGGAATTAGTAGTAGGCCATTTAAGTATTTCTTCAAAAAAAGGTTTATGTTCCTCTTTAACAAAGGCACTGCATTTTTTTATATGGTCCATTTTCTGGGCTTTAATGGGAACTTTGCCGATGGGATAAGCTACAGTGGTTGTAAGCTTTGGTCCAGAGCTAGAATTGGCTTTACATGGTTGTAACAACTTGAATGTATGTGATACCAACCCGTCAATAAACGGATATGCTTGAACAGTACCTTTTAATTCAGAGGTATATTTAAAGCAGGAAAAGGTGCTTATGTTAAATTGAACTTTTTCCTTACGCGGAAGAGTTTTTGTTTCTTCAGAAACACAGTTTTTTTTTATACATTTTGCTCCACCCATTTTTATAATCCATTATATCCAGTGTTTCTTCTTCTTTGACTGAAAACTTTTTATTTTTGTTGCTTGTAATAATAATCTCGGTTATCTGGTGTACTGTACATATTCTGTCGTATTTTCTCAAGTTTTTTTTCACCACCGCAAAATCTCTATCACAAGGGGGTAAAGAATGCCCTCTAACAGGAAAAAAATGAAGAATTGTGGAAAATTTGCCAGAATCTGTAAGGGCCAGAAGCAGACGAACCATTGTATGGTTTTTATTTTGACCCCAGCAGTTATCACTGAAGAGGTGAAGTTGTGTTTGATCCTTTTTGAATTCATTGATGTAATCCATGATAAGCGTGCACATTTCATTTGCTGTTTTCTTTCCCTGTCCTTCGTGGTATACATATATCCTAGATTTTTTTTCTTTCAGGTTGTGGATTCAAAATACAGACACAGCAAGCTGCTGATAATAAAATATTTTATTTACAGGCGACGTTGGCAGTTGAATATTTTGCATGAAGTCAAATGCAAGAGACAAAACTCCTTCTCTATTTTCTTCTTCTTCGACGTCTTTTGTTAATTTTGAGTAGAATTTTTTGCTTTTTCGTTTATGAACTATTAATTCAGCAACTGCCGTTCGCTTAGCTATTTCGTTTAGATTTTTGTCCTTAATTTTATTGTTCAAAAGTTCACAAGTAGAACATACGTCAACTTGCGGTCTACCAAACGTCAGATTGAAATTGTCACGGAAAAATGCTCGGTAGAAGGAAAAACTTACTTTAAGGTTTGTATATTTTTCTTGGAAAAGTTGATGCATTTTTTTAATATTTAGTTGGCTATTTAACCCTTTAAGGCGCACTGGTCTATTTAACGACCACTTATTCTAACACAACACTCAAATCACTTAGAGCGTCAACATCCACCACATCGTATTCTCAACGTTCTCTTTACAACGCACAGTGCATATTTCGACCAGATAAGAGTCTTGCGCGCGAGCGGCTAAGTAAGTGGTCGATATATCAACCACTGCGCCAGTAGGGAAAAAAGTATTTGCTTTTTACTTATGGTGAAGCATTTTTCCAATAATATCGTGTTCTGTTGAAACAAACCTGGTTTCAAGGTAAGTAAAATATTTTAGATACTTCGTTTTATAAGTAAAATATATAATCCGTAGAAATTAGCCCGTATAATTCAATATTTCAACGTTTCTATTGCATGTATAATAAAATAACCTCAAATATGACAAAAACAGCTGTTCAATTTCTTTGATATAAAATTTATTTTAGTTACCTTTTTTTGCGTTTGGAACTAAAAAAGTATTTAGTAGGGTCCATTTCCCAACTTTATTACAAATATTTCAATATGTAACGCGACGCAAAGAAAATATAGGGGATATGGCCTACGACTTACTGTCGCACCTATGATTTTTTTAAAAGTTCAGCAATAATTATTATTTCGAAATATTAATTTTATATATTATAGACCCCACTGTTCAATCTAAAAATAATAAAAAATTATTTTTGTCAAATTTTTTTACGTTTTTTTCTAGGTATATTTCCATATAAAAATGGATCCCATCAAAACAAAAATAGATTTAAAGTTGAAAAATATTAACCTCCACAATTTGGAAACTATGAATCCAGAAGAAGTTTTTAATTGGCTGGATGGTGTAACTGACGACCAGGCGGAAAATGTAGATGTAGGAGGAGATAGTGATGGTGAAGATTACGTTTCAAGGCCATCTTACCGCCATAACAGATCGACAGCGAGGTCAACCGATAAAGGTAATAAAAATACACTCATGTTCATACAAGTTAGTTTTAAATACCTATTTTTAAATATTTAGGTACAAAGGAGTTTCTTTTCAAGTATACCAAGGCAAAGAAGAAGCCTCAGAAAACACGCTGGGTGAAAGAGTTATATTACAACTGTGTAGGCCATACATGGATAAGGGTTACTGTCTCTTTTTTGATAATTTTTTTTCTACATTGCCTCTGATAAATATGCTACTAAATAGGCAAATATTTGCTTGTGGAACTTTCAGGGTAAACAGAAAAAATTATCCAAAAGCACTTTTAAAATCTGACAAGGAAATGAAATTGGGAGATTACGATTTCGCTCAGAGTAAAGACGTATCTGTTGTAAAGTGGAGAGACAGGGGATCAAAATGTGTTAATGTTGTGTCCTCCATGCATAATCCTGCTGAGATTACAACTGTAAAGAGAACCAATAAAGTAGGCAATCGAGAAGAAGTAATTTGTCCAAAAGCAATAGCACAGTATAATCAAAGCATGGGCGGAGTTGATAAATTTGATCAACTACTGTCCTACTACTCAATTGCTTGGAAGAGCAGAAGGTGGTGGTTAAAAATTTTCTATTACTTAGTTGACAGCGCCATCGTAAATGCCTATATTTTGTATCAGCAAACATGTTCAACAAGAAATATAAAACCGCTTTCTCATCTAAAATTTCGTAGTTGGTTAGCAGATCAGCTTATTTCAAACTACCACACAAGGAAACGAAGAGGACCAGTACTTCCTTTGGACAGAAAACTACAAAAAGTCGGTGGCAGGGCAGTCTCTGTAGAATCCAGGAATAGAAAATCAAACGTTGGTGATCATCTTCCAATAAAAGGAACTTCCCGTCGCTGTAGTTACTGCAGTACTAAAAAAAATGCAAAAAGATCTCAAATATCGTGCAGAAAATGCGAAGTGGCACTTTGTCTTGTATGCTTTGCACCGTTTCACGACGCATAAATATATTTAAATATACTGTTCTATTTTTGTAAAACTTATCAGTAAATATAAACGTTTGTTTCCCTAATATATATTTTTTTTTCATAAGTGGTCGATCAAGAGCCTAAGAATTATATATCGCAGAAGTGGGGCTAAAGGCGCAGCGGTCGAAATATCGACCACCTCATACTGTCAAAACTATCAAACTGATAAAAAAAAATTGTTATAGAAAAACCATTCTAGTATGTTCCTGAATACACATCTGTATTTTTTTTTAGATTTTTTGAAGAAAAATAGTTTTGCGCCTTAAAGGGTTAAATAGTGCTTTTCATGTCCTGAGTAATGGCTGAGTTTTACAGGAAATGATGGTATATGCTCTCTGATACATTGCCGGATTTCTTCAGAAAAGGTATTAGCGCTTGATTTTTTTCCGCGTAAGTCTTTGGGTGACTTACCTTGCTTAGACAAGTTGTTTATCCTTCTAATCCGCTTATAAGTTATGTCATATAAGAACATAAAAGCTTTAACACAAATTTGTATCTTAGAAACTCCTTTAAATGAATAGTATTTGACAGTATGTGCTTTAGTTTTTTTATTTTCACCTGGCCGCGGACGCCGCTATTTCACGTTTAAAACCTCTACAAGACCCTGCAGAAAAATGTCTTGTTCATTTTTTGTATGTAAGGAGTAAAACCGTTGAAAAATATTCAATTTATCTTCATAAGTAAATTTCTCATAGCATTTTAGCATACAACTAAAATAATAAAATCAGATGATTTATAAGTAAAAGCATAATCTTTGAAATTACCTGCAAAGGACTTCCTGTATCTTCTTTGCAGAGACAGTTTTTCCTCTATAATCCTTATACGATTTTCCTTCTACTCTAGCTCTTTTCTTTATATTTCTTTCATATTGGAAGAGTCAGCTTTTCGCCTTCGTTTAGGCGTTTCATTATTTTCTTCCATTGTAAACTATTACCACATGCACTTAATGTTATCACCAAAGACCTTAGAAACTTAGAAGGTCTTTGGTTATCACGGACAACAAGCAACTACCGCGTTCCTCCGCGTAAACATCCGCGTTAACCCCCGATATTCATCAGGTAGGCGGCGCGGCGGTGTATTCTCCCAAGTAAAATATTTTCATTACGCAGAAAGGAAACATGTCACTGACGTGTGACCTTTATGCATAACGCCGTGTAAATGTACCGACGAGTTCTAACACATTACAAATCAGACATGTGTCTTTTTGCACGATGTGATGCGTTACTATAAAAATAACCCATTTTTAATTAAAAGCTATATTCTATTTGCCAATAAGTAAAATTCGAACGCCATCCACCATTGATTAGACTCGAACTAACACCTACTCCTAAAAAGCCATTTGAAACCATTCATGTAGATACGTTTAAATTTGGTAATACTATTTATATATCTCTAACAGTCTGCGACAGTTTTTCAAAATTCGGACAAGCCTACGGGTTACCCAGCTTATCAGCGCTACATGTTTATCAACCTCTTGTACAGTTTGTATAAAATACGAGAAAATATAATTTCTGATAATGGAACCGAATTTACACAAAGGTTTTGCAAAATTGTATAAAGGTAATTGGCATTATACGCTACCACTCAACCCTAGCAGTATTGCAGTAGTAGAACGATTTCACTCCACCTTATTAAAGCACATGCGTACATTGACTTAAACAAAACCAAATTTGAATCCGTTCGAAAAAATCACACAGTATTAGGTTACAATAATTCAATACACTCAGCAACAAGAAGAAAACCCATTGACTTACTATTGGGATAATTAGGGACCCTATTGGCATTGATAATGAATCGGAACCACTTAGTCACAAAGCTAGCGAACACAAAGATATTATTAGCGAATTTTATAAGAATATACATGAACACGCCTCTAAACAAAAATCCAAAATCATATCAATATTAAACTAAAAAAGGGATGACCCCCCTTAATATTGAACCTGGTACAATCGGTTATAGAAAATTAACCGACAGACAATCAAAAACCAAACGAACCTCGACCCGAACACATAGTAGGAGGCAATGACCTTACTGTTACGACTCCACTTAATACATACCACAAACAAGTATTTAAAAAATCACGAAAATTTATCGACAAACCATTGTTACAGGCTAGCGACCTTTCTGGTTCGAACGTTGATAGCTCAGAAAATTCAGGTACAATCCCTCAAATCAAATCCGGGCAACCTACCCTTTAAACTAGGATCCGCCAAAATTAAAATTGGTTCCCATACCTTTTTTGCACTATATTCAATTGATACCCCTACAAAATATGATTACTAATCAATATTATTAACTAGAAAAAGTGATTAATAATTTAGCACTTACTCATCGAGATCCACTTATCCACTCTATATCGGAACTAGAATCAAACCAACATAAAGTAGTAAAGAAGGTTAACCAACCAATGTCTTTGACATTAAATTTAATTCAAAATGTTAACTACACTATGACAAGTGTATCGTGAAACCAAAAATTAATTGAAACCAAAATTGAAAATTTACGAGAAAGCATAAACGAAATTTCTTTTAATTACGTACACTATTTAGAAACTCACAAAATCTTGGATGAAATTAAATTTAATTTGGATTCCCTGTTAGACTTTCTTTGGAAGTTGAGAATGCCGTAAGTTTCGCAAGCCTGAAAACCTTTCACCATAGTATAGTTTCGCCTACAGATTTAAAACAAATAGTAAACGATCTATATAGAATTCACAGTCATTCGTAGATCTAATCTAACTGAAATATAATAGAATAGTAGAAACCAATGCCTTAATAAATTTGTTTTTTCTCTCGATTTTCCTTTAATACATCCCGATACCTTCGACTACTTTAATTTTTATTCTATCCCGAACCAAAGTCAATCAATAATCATACCACCCTCCACATACCTCTCCATAAGCAACAACGAATACCAATACCAAGATGGGGAGTGTACCAGTCTACAACCAAGTTTTCTTTGCAAAAAGATCCACCTCTACAAAACAATCTTGATTGCATATTATCGTCTCTACTTTCCAATGGTCCTCGACTCGAGAATTTTCGAGCAAGTTCCTGTTTACATAAATGAAGAAATTGTAGAAGAAATGAACAATGCCTACTATATTGGTATCTTCTTCCCATCTATCTAGAAACTTCAAGCTGAATGTACCGAAAATGACGTCGCCCTGCTACAAGGCACATGTTTATTCATAATCCCGCCAAACTGCGCAATCCAAACTACGAAATTCACCTACAGGAACAAAAAGGTCATTACTCCTGGCCACCCAGTCACACTTCAGGAAATTAAAGCAATAAATATTTCTACACTGGAAGTTCAAAAACTTAAATTGGAAAAAATATCCTTAGAGAAACTTCATGAAATTTAACTTGAACAAATACAAGAAGAACCCCTAAAAGAAATTAACGTTCACACACTAAGAAAATTAGGCAACTAAGTAAATTTGTTAAAGTTTTTTGGTTGCAGTAACTTGAAATTATGGTTCTAGCAACTATCTTTTTTGTTACCGCAACGCCAATGAATAGCTACAACAACCAACTTATTTTTCCTGGCTCCAGCAAAAAATTTATTCCAGCAACTAGAAATTTAATTAAAACGACGAACAAACCAAATATTTTAGTTGCAGTAACCAATAGGGATTTTATTACAAATTTTTCTAGTTCTGCTAGACAGACTTTAAATTGATACAACGACATCTCTAGTTGAGACAAACAAAAACTTGTTGGTTCAGCCGACAGGTTGGTTGCTTTAGCGAACACGCTTGGGTGAGATGTCGTTCGGGTCCTTTCGCGACTCATCGTTAACGCGAGACAATCTTCGCGCCATCGGCGGCAGACGTGGCAGCTGGCAGCGCCATTTCATCATCTTTATCATAGGTTTGAGGATCGTGGTCGTGTTATTTGCATTATTAGGTGAACGTGCAAATGGCAAAATGGCGTTTAAATTAACTCTGCAGATTTTGTCGATGCTTTTGAAGGTAAGTAAGTAATCTGAAACTTTTTTAATTTTGCAGCATTTTGTAGTTATCTTTAAACTTTTATTTTATTTTTATGTGAAAATCGTTTTGCTCATGTGCGTAACTTGTTATAACCTATATTTTTCGGCAAAAATGTATATTTTCTGTTGAGTTGCCCTTTTATTGGGGCACTATGAACGATTTTATATGGTTTGTAAATATTTTGGCACTAATTAAATAATATTCAAAGGCAATAGGGAATTTCATCTGCTTATTTCTTATTTTTGTGGGATTTCCGCATTTAAACACTGCAAATTCCTTATTTCTTATCTTGTTATTGGGGAGGGTGGGGCAACTTAGCCACCTTAAGCTTTCAATGGTGACAAAATATTAAAATAAAACAAAAGTCATATGTTTGCGTTTTCACTTAACTCTTTGGTATAATACTAATTATGTGGATCGGCAATCTAAAGAAAAATATAATATTTAAAAATAATATAAAAACAAATCAAATTTGTTGCAAAAAACAAACTTGCCCCACCTAGTGGGGTAAGTTAGCCAACGACCTACATTTTTTATTTTCTACATAGATCACATATGAAAATGGCACTATATTCTTTCTCAAAGTCTGTGCAGTCCTCATGAGACCACTGCTTACACTCGCCACATTGTATCCATTCTTCTTGCGTCAATCCATATTTCTCTCCACAATAGGGACAGTAGATATTTTCGTCTTCGGTCTCAATTTTTTTAGATGCCCGCTCGCATTTCTTTCCTTTCTTTTCTTTGGCTTCGACGTTTGACTCCCCTATGATTTTAGTTACCTTTTGTTTCTTTTGTTTATCAGTCATTTTTATTTCCAACTCTAATTTGTACGGAGAAGCAGTGATTTCTTCAGATTGCTCCTGTTTTCTCGGTTTCTTATTTGGGTCAAACTTTCTTGCCGTGGGAATTGGTGATATATCTATAATATTAATTTTCTTTTTTTCAGGTGTTCTTGAAAGGTTAAAGTTTGTCTTGTCTAAATGTTGAATTTGCTTCGAGGTTCCTGGTTGAGGGCTAAGACTTCTTTTGGCAGCTATTTCTTGTGTGGGGACTACAGATACAGCAACAATTCCCCCTTCATCCCGATTTTTCGAATCAACAGGTAGTTCAATTTGTGAATCAGCTGCAGCAGGATGGGAAAGTACTGCGGTGGCACCTATATATTCATGATCTTCAAAAATATTGTTATTGTATGGGTAAATTCCTGATTTCTCAAATCCTTTAATTATATTTTTAGGACAGAAGGCTCTGATAAATGCTTCTTTGATGAGTGGTCCCATTACATAATCTGTGATCCTTTCGCCTGGGTGGTTTGTCATATAGTTATCCATCTCTGCAGAAAGGTAAGCCTTAAATGGCCCAAATACTCCAACGTCAAGGGGTTGTAATTTATGGCTAGTGTGTGGTGGAAAGGTGATCATGAAAATACCATTTTCTCTGCAAAAATTAATAGCGTTTAGAGTCTTATGGCTTCCGTGACCATCTAAGAGTAGCATTACTGGTTTTTCTTTAGAAGGCAGAACACATTTTACAAAATGCTCCAAGAACCTGAGAAATAAGTCACCATCACTCCAACCTGAAGCATTGCAGTTTACTGAAGTATTCGGGAATGTGCCAACCGATAGCTGCGGATTCATTCTAACCCGAGGATAAATCAAAAAGGGTGGAATGAATGTTCCTGTTGCGCTTATTGTACCAATCATAGTTATGTTTTTACCTCTTTCAGCTGAAGTAATGCGGCCAATCTGCTTAGCACCCTTTTGAGCAATTATTTTCCGAGGTTTCTGGACAATAGAAAGCCCCGTCTCATCAATATTAAAAATTCTAGATGGCGGGAACTGATACTTTGTCAAGCATTCTAGAAAAATTCTGAAAAAGCGTTCTACTTTTTCTTTTGTAAAACCAGCCACCCTTGCCATGCTTGTTGCTTCAGGCGTTCTGAACGACAAATCTTCCATGCGATTAAAAGAAATAAGCCAGTCTTTTCCAGCCATTTTTTTAGTCTTATTAAAACTATGGGGCAACTGGATGGCTTCGGCATACTGAAAAGCTAGCCGTCTCACATCAATTCCTGATATCCCATAGAACATTCGCTGTAACTTTAAAATATGTTCTCTCAGCTCCTCCCTTTGTTCATTGTTAAACACATGTTGAAATCTTCCTTTCTTATGTTCATCTGGCAACATATCTATTTACCCAATATCGCAGAGTGCTCCTTGGAATATTGTACTTACTGGAAGCTGAGAGGACCATAATGTTATTTTCCTTTATATCGGCGATTGCTTTTCGTAAAGTTTCTTCATTGTAGGCATCCTCTCGCTTGCGTTTGTAGTTTCTTACCGTTATATAACTGAAACAAGCAATAACTAAGTATCATAGGCCTAGTACTATAAATAAAGTGTAAAATACGGTTGGCTTGTATTTCTAGCAGTTTTTTTCACACAAATATATAGCTTTTGTTGTTTGTAAATAAAGAGAAGGAAGAGAAGGAAGGTGTTAATTAAGACCTAGATATACAAAATCGGGAGCGGGGCAAGTTCGCCACTGACCGGTGAACTTGCCCCACTATTCACATGGAGAGAATTTTTTTTTTCATAATACAGATTAGTTACTTACGGCTGGTAGCTCTGTAAATCGTAAGAATACTTTGTCAGCTCACCAAAAAAAAATATTAGCACTGCTCAAATAACTTTAAAAACAGTGAAACTAGTTCTTGAATATTTGTAAATGCTTATACCAAAAAGTCCCGTTTACGAAAATGCCGAACTATAACCACGTGCGTCTGTCTAAGCCAACGGCTTCTTTTCAACTAACAGATGCGTGATCAGGTGCATTAGTTGACAACATCCGGACACTCCCGAACTGCTCCGATGGCAATAAATCGCATTGGCATACTTGCCCCGTATGGCGAACTTGCCCCACTCTCCCCTTCTTATTTTTATTTTTCTTTATAAACCCACCATTACATTTCTTAAAAAATTTACTTACCTACAGTGTCACCATTAAAGTCCGCACCATATGGAACTTTTTTTTATTAATGAGGTTAGTTAAAATTAAATTTCGGCAATCGTTTTTGCTTCAAATTAGACTAAAAATTATATAATCAAATGTCACCATCTGTCATTCGGTATCTGTCAAAAATTACATTTTAATCAAAAAATGCTGAAAAATGGCATTGTTTTACCGAATTTCAAAAAATTTTATTAGAAAAAGTTGTTTCTAGTACAATTCTTGGCCTAAATACAAAGTTTCAGTTTTCTAGCTCAAACTTGATTTTTTTGCCATTTTTTCTAATTTACTTTTTTTTTATTTAATGTAAGTTCGCTTAATGGATATTAAACTATTTGCTAATACCATACTCAATATTTTATTTAGTTTGTATGAGCTTTTTTTTACTAGAATGCCATTTTTTTTCGAAATTTAAAATTAGAGGCAAAAAAATTTGACACAGGTGGTGCAAAGTTATCCTAATTTAAAAATTTTAACAGATAGACGTCAGATATTCCATTTTTTTGATAGTACATACACCTAAGAAGTTTAAAAAACTTATAATAAAATTCCCAGATATCAGATTAGTTCAAAATTTAGACACATTTTCTTTTTATCCACAATAAAATATCAAGGCAATTTTGAATTTTATAAGTAGGCTATGGAAAAAAAAACGAATTAGAGTGCCGAATAAATAAAAGAAATGTCATAAATTTGAATATTTTCGCAAGTTATAGTTTTCAGTGTTATCACCAATGTTGTCCATTCAAGAAAAAATAGAAATTGTCTTAATTTGTGGAGAGAATATGCCTCACCGGCAAGTATCTGCCATTTTTAATGAGAGGCATCCAGAAAAAAATTTGCAGCATAGCACTGTTTCAAGAATAATGTCAAAATTTAGAGAAACTGGATCTGTTCAAAATAATTTTAAGAAACCTCACGCGGCAAGTAAATACGATGAAGCAGCACAACTTGATGTTTGTTTAACTGTTATTGACCACGGTCAAACTAGTGTAACCAAGATAAGTGATTCAACAGGGTGCAAGAGGGAAAGCGTTAGAAAAATTCTTCAGAAAAATCGATTTCGGGCATATAAACCCAAGTTTATAAACACATTAAAAGAACGCGATTTTGATATCCGACTTGATTTTTCGTTTTGGTATCAGGGAAAATATGAGGAGAATATTCTTTTTCCATACAAGATATTATGGACAGATGAAGCCACTTTCTCTTCGAATGGTACCGTGAGCTCACAAAATTGCCGATGGTGGTCCCAAGAAAATCCTAACTTCACAATTGAATGTCGCGACCAGTATCATTTTAAAACCAATGTTTGGTGTGAAATTTTGAAAGATGAGCTTACTGGACCATACTTCTTTAGAGTAAACTTAACTGGTGAAAGGTACCTGAATTTTCTTGATAACGAGATTACCGAAGTTTTGGATAACATGCCCTTACACCATAGACATAACTTATGGTATCAGCTTGATGGTGCACCCATACATCAAACTGTAGCAGTGAAAGAACGCATAAACCAATTATTTCAAAACAGAGTTATAGGGCGTGATAGAGAATGTCACTGGCCACCCAGGTCGCCTGACATAACCCCACTAGACTTTTTTCTGTGGGGTTATCTTAAGCAGAAGGTTTATAAGAATCGACCGTTTAGAAATATCGAGCATTTGGAACAAACGATAAGACAGTGTTGTGCCGATATAAGACCAAGCTTTTTACAAAATGCTGTCAAAGACGTTTATAGGCGGACGGGTGTTTGTATAGAGCGAGAAGGACGTCACACTGAAATGTGAAATTTATATTGCTTTTGTGTTACCTATTTAAAATGATTAAAGTTCCTTTTTGTTCCTTTTAATAATAATGATAGTTTTAAGTATAAAATAAAATGTTTATCAAATATTTAGATGTATTTATCATTTGAAAAACGAAACATCTGACGTCTATCTGTTAAAATTTTTAAATTAGGATAACTTTGCACCACCTGTGTCAAATTTTTTTGCCTCTAATTTTAAATTTCGAAAAAAAATGGCATTCTAGTAAAAAAAAGCTCATACAAACTAAATAAAATATTGAGTATGGTATAAGCAAATAGTTTAATATCCATTAAGCGAACTTACATTAAATAAAAAAAAAGTTAATTAGAAAAAATGGCAAAAAAATCAACTTTGAGCTAGAAAACTGAAACTTTGTATTTAGGCCAAGAATTGTACTAGAAACAACTTTTTCTAATAATTTTTTTTGAAATTCGGTAAAACAATGCCATTTTTCAGCATTTTTTGATTAAAATGTAATTTTTGACAGATACCGAATGACAGATGGTGACATTTGATTATATAATTTTTAGTCTAATTTGAAGCAAAAACGATTGCCGAAATTTAATTTTAACTAACCTCATTAATAAAAAAAAGTTCCATATGGTGCGGACTTTAATGGTGACACTGTATATTCCGACTGAGACCACAGGATTATAATCTACTATTATTAATTTTATTTTAAGAGTGTTGTCTAAGTTATAATATTTATTGAGTTTTTGTTAGGTATTATCTTTTCAGAAAATAAACATTATATATTTCACAATTTTTTTTCTTTTTAAACCCTTTTACCAAATATATTATGTACCTAACCTCTTTTATGTTAAAATTGTATTAAGACATTTTTACTCTTAGCTAACGAACTTTAGAAGGTAGGTAGTTCAAGGTGTTTATCTATAGTATGACGCTTGACACACATACGAAATTTTAGTATCTATATGTGCTCATTAGAAAAATATTTTTTCTAACGGGCATTATATTGAATCCTGGGTTCCTGTAGTGAAAAATCTATTTAAAACAATATTGGATAATTAAACGCTTTAATTTACGATAATTAAAATTTTTAATTATAGCAACTAAAATAGTTAAACAAAATCAGAGGATTTTTAATATTATCATTAAAGATTTTAACCGATGTAAATTAAGTGTTTTATTATCCGCTATTATTTTAAATAGTTTTTTCACTGTGGGGACCCAGAGTTTGAATAAATGGTGAGAGCGCTTTAGAACGTACTTTTAAATGGCGAAGGCGCAAGAACGTGAACAATTTTTAAACTAAAATATTAGCTACCACAGTCGTCTATATTTGTCAGAACAACCAATATTTTAGTTATTTTTACTAAAAACTTAGTTCTTACAACTACTTCATTTAGTTATAACAGCTAAATGAAATGTTTCTGCAGTAAACGGTTTTAGTAAGGGCAACCAAGAAATTTGCCACTGGTACTTAGCTACGCTAACTAAAAAATTTAGTAGTGGGAACCAACCTGTCATGGCGCCGGTTCAAAAAATTTAATTTGGTTGCCACAACTGGAAGATTAGGCTGTCCTTTATTTAATGCATAATTTTTGTTGGAGCAACCAATTTCTTGGTTTTGGCAACCAAATTTTTCCCTCAGTGCACAAATTATTCGATGTGGGCATTAGGCTGCGTCGCGACGCTTATTCTCTATTTCATCGTTTATTTTCTTATTACAAAAAAGAAAAAATAAAGAGACTATTAATTTAACGAAGAGAAGCCAAAAATAAAGAAAGGAAATCAGTCCAAAGATATGATTACGAGAACTCGAATGGTTCCACCCTCAAGTTCCTTTTAGGGATGGAGGAGTTACCCACTTGACATATTTTGAGAAAAAACGTTATTTTTACGTGAAAATGGTAATGTTATTTCCTTTTACCAAAAACTTCGTTTTAAAAACGTGATTTTTTTCTAATACTGTTATTTTAATGTAATTTTTGTTCACGTTGTAATTTGTGTTACATTTTTACATTAATTTTATGTAAATTAAAGTAACGTTACTTATAAAACATTCAATTTGCGTTATGTTTTATAACGTCGAAATAAGTAACCTATTTTTCACTTTATTTTAACATTTTTAAATTTCGCGCCTAAAACCCAGCGATCGGCGATTGTCACGTCTGTCATAGACGTTTGACGTTGTGTCGTTGTGTTGTTGTATAGTGGAAGGAGCAGTTGGTGAAAATTTTGGATAGCATCGAATCTCTTTTAAGTTTTGTGAGTTTTCGTTTATTTTAAGCGTAGGTTGTTCTTAATTTTATGGTTTAGTCTTTATGAAATAACTGTTGTATATTCTATATATATTTCACGAGTTCTTTTGTTCTTTACCACAAACGTTTGAAGGGCAAAATGGCGTCTCGTAAATTTTATTGTCATTACAAAAAAAAATGCTAAAAGAATCCCTTTAATGTAACAAAAATACCAGCCTTTTGAAGTTAATTCCAAATATAGAACAATATACACGCCACTCTATTTTTTCCTTTAATTAATTAGGAATAGTTCTCTAGATTCTGCACCTTAACCTCTACAAAAAATAATTATTGTAGTTCTTTACCTACTATTGTGGACCCTTGAAAATGTTTCTTATGTAATGTAAATATCTCGTGCAATTAGGTTGGTGGAACAATATTTAAAAAATGTTTCGTTTTTAATTTAGAAATAGCGCAAGTTCAGTTTGGAGAAACTACTGAGTACTCGATGGAAAAAATAATAATGGACCACTTCAGGTATGCCGCGAACCGTTTGAAGAAACAAAAAAAATGAAAACTTATACTATATAGCTACTAGATTTTAAATTAAAATAAGTTAAAATTTGTAAATTATATACGGTAACCTAAGGCAACCTGAAAAAATAAAAGTTCATAACTTGAATGTTTTGTTGTTTATTTATATTAGTATCCAAATAATAAAGTATGAAATAATACGCTACTTTCCTGAGGAAAAATTTAGTTTTATAAGTTAAAAATATGTTACAAAAACGCAGAATTGTGTCGAATATAATACGTTATAAAAACGTTAAAATTAGTAACGTTATTTTTACCAACGTCAGAACACCGTAACATTAAGCGTGTTTTACACATTGAAAACACGTTTATTCGTATTCTAACGTTTTTCAGTCTGACGTAAAATTATACATGAAATTCACGTTTTCTTGCCAAGTGGGTATGTACCCCGCATTTCATAGAATTCCTGAGAACTGCTGAGATGCAGTTTACACGGCCAGTATTATTCTCGGAGTGCATCATCCGTTACATTTTCGCAATTAGAATCGACATAGACTTCGAATGTTCAACACTTAAATTATAATATTGTATTTCTCTTAATAATTAACTTTAATCAATAAAAAATAGTAAAAATAAATATATTTTAAAAAGTAGTCTATCTATTATCTAGAAACATAAAGATCTAAATGAATTAAATGTGGAATCTTCAGTGTTAGTACTAGAAAAAAATCTATATATACCTTAGTTGAGAAAGCTGTTATATACCTCGCATAATATATCGCACTCGCTGTATAACAGCTCACTTCTTAACCTAAGTATATAATGTACCATTATCACGTTATATTGCAAGGTTAGGATTAAAAGTAAATATTTTATTGTAACAAACGTTTCAGGGTGTATTTCACATAATTGCATGTTTGATGTAGGGGAAAAAAGTACTAACTATTTTTGGTTTCGGTGAAACCTATGGGAATGGAAAGGGCGTTTTTAAGAGGCATTTTTTTTTATATTCTTCTAAGTTTAGGTTTCCTTTTCATTTTGAATGTTCTTAACACAAAAACGTCAATTCGGTGACTGTCCGTTTTACGATTTTTTAAGTTTGCAATTGAACATCTTGAAAGTATCCATTATAATTTTTTAAAGCTTCTAGTGTGGTGTTGCTCAATTGGTGAAATCCAGCCATAAAATTAAGTTGCCCTGAACTCCTCGCATCATATCGGTAACCCGTTAAAAACCATGCACTGTCTATATTACCGACCAGGTGTAGCAAGTCTAGCAAGTGTGAAAAAAGTGATTATAATTATAAGGACCCTGTACAGGGTGTCCACTTGTCGTGTGTTTTCATATACCAGCTCCCTTATTATAAAAGATGGAAAGATGGAGTTTGCGGTTTACTGTTCTATTACTTTATGAAACTTTTATTGCCGCAAATAAAATTTTCATAGCCCTCTCAGTTTCTGACATACAATTTTGAAAATTTGTCATTTTTGACGCTCCCCTGTATCTCGATTATTTGATATAGTATCAATAAGATAAAAATGGGTTATTATACAGTTATTTGTGTAGAATTCAGTGGGAAGTTAGTATTTTTCTAAAAAGTTTTGTTTTTGAGTTATGATAATATAAACACATGTATCTTTTTAAATGGAACACCAGATTTCTTGTCTTATCCCTCTTTTTAAGAGCTTTTTAGAAACATAATTATAATAGTCCAAATTTATATCTTTTAATGAGGGATAATCTTAACATCCCTTGTAAAATTAATAACTTTTCGTATAGGAGGTTATGCCATGGTTAATCACGAATAGCCATGACAGAAAACCAAATCCTGTAAATGCGCCCTTACAGATTGTTGCCAAATGTGACCGGTATATGTTTGATTTTGTAAGTTTTTTATTTCTGTGAGGAATTGTACAACATGGCACAAAATAATAAATATGAAATTTATGAAAAACACTATAAGTAAGTTTGTTTTATCCAAAGTAATGAAGAGGCGAATGCAGCCTCGGACCTGTATTTTAATAGGTAAGTTTTAAAATGATTTGTTAGGTACCATTAATATTCATAATAAAAATAAAAAAGTTTTAATCATTATTGTACACTATTATTAGCTTTTTGTTGCATATTTAAATGTTTCGTAGAGATCTATAAAGACAAGAACCTGATAGAAGAATATTTCAAAAAATCCAAGCCAATCTTATTGAGCACAGATCCTTTAAACAACCAAGGCCTTGTTTTTACAACAAGAAAAACAGGGAAGAAGAAGAAATAAATGTTTTGGCCTCTGTCACGATACAACCATCCATACCATGTAGAAAAGTATATTATTATGATGAAGTTGGGATTAAAAAATCAAGAACGTAGTTGATCGTAAAAAAATATAAATTTAAACTATGCAAATACCATCTCGTCCAACATTTGCATCCCGGTAACGCAGAACGTAGGATGGGCGTAGGAAATTTCGGCCCCGGCCAGGTAGCAGCCCGATTTTGACAGGAACTTTCGGCCCCGGGATGGAAGGGTCATGTTTTTATTACAGGCATTTTCGGCCCCAATGGTCTAACGTTATAACATTTTAATTTTTTTATGATCTTTTGTGTTTTGAATCATTTATAAAATGAAAATGCAACTAACCTGAACTAACTCAATTTTTGACCTGCAACTCGGCTAATGCGGTTTTATAGACATATATTGGTTAAACAGCGCTAACACGGCATCTAATCCACCTTTTTGGTTCAATTCGCATTACCTGCAATGTTTGGGGCCGAAATTTCTTGCAAGATTACTTGACCTAAAATTTCTAGCAGGTACCTTACCCAATATGGGGCCGAAAGTTCCGCCGCCCCGTAGGATAGTTGTTTGCAACTGGTACCTACAAATGTTGCAGGAAAACGCAGATTTTGAAAGAAGGGTGGTATGGTTCGACGAGGCTTATTTTACGAGTTCTGGTATCTTAAACCGAAACAATTTAAAGTACCTACTGGTCCCAAGAGGACCAACACGTAATATTTCCACGAGAACGTCAAGGTCGGTTTGGATTTAGCGTGTCATGCTTTATTTTTGGAACTAAAATTAAGTATTTTATTTATGAAGGAACTTTAACCGGAAATAGACACCTATCGTAAAAAGGGGTGGATAGAAACTGCAGGGTAAATAGAAACAAAGCTAGGGAACGTAAATCGAAAATTTCTTGGCACCATAAATTTCAAATTTTGCGCTTTATTTTATGTTGGTATTACTTAACGGTGGTTCCTCAATAAATGTCTAGTGCCATTTCGCATTATTGGTCGCAGGATAATCCCCATTGGATACCGGAGGTGCAGCATCAAGGAAGATGGAGTGTCAATGTCTGGTGCGGCATTTTGGGTGGCAGAATAATTGGACCGTTTGTATTTAATGAGTCGCTTACTAGGCAAAGATATTTACATTTTTTAAATTACGAAATCCCAATTCTTCTCGAAGATGTGTCCTTGGATATTCGCAGAACCATGGTTTTCCAACACGATGGGTCATGCACATTTTACGGCAAACGTTCGTCAATTTCTTGACGACACATTTCCTGCAAGGTGTATAGGAAGAGGGAGTATATTTCCGTGGCCTGTCACCTAATAGTATAGCATATATTGTGATACTGTTAATGAAAGTGGTAATTTCTATTTTAGATCACCGGACTTAACATGCCTAGATTTTTATCTATGGGGGAGATTGAAGAATCTTGTTTTCGTTACCAGATTCACCACAAGGGAAAACATGATAGAAAAGATAATGGACAGCAGCCGCCGTATCCCTATGGCAGAGGTGGAAACTGCAGTATTATCAACCAAAGAGATCGGAGTCGTGTATACAGAACGATGGGCAACAATTTGAACATTTAGGGCGCCACTGAGAATTATTATCGTAACGACATATTTGCTTGAAACATACGTACCTTCATATTTTGTTTTTCCAAGGCCTATTTGACTCTTAAAAAAATCTTTACAATGGCAACTTGAAAATAAAATCATAATGTTCCGTAATTATGATTATTGTTGTTGATATCTCCGGATTGAAAATAGATATTAACTTGCGGTTTTCGCTGACTTCTTAGACTTTTAATCATCCTTGTAATCAGGTAAAATCGAATATACTATTATATTTACAATTATAAAAAAAACCCGCAATGTTTGTGAAGTTGTAAGACAGCGCCTTCTAGCGCCTAGTGTAAAACACATATTGACGTAGTTCATAAGATGATATATAGAGTGAGAAAAGCCCTTTTTAACAAAACTAAGTTTACTAAATTATGTTAAGCCAGACCGGAGTTATCAGCGTTTATTACAAATAATGTTCAACCTTCCCCCACCACTTTATTTGAAAAGTGACGAACACGTTCTATAAGTGAGTTTTATTAATAAATCTTCGAAATATACAAAAATGTTATTTTCGGTATACCTTAACTAGGCGACTTTTGAGGAAACTTCGTGATTCATATTAACCGTTACTGTTGCGCCCTCTAGCGCCAGTCTGAGAAACTTGAAAATAATTTCCAGCAATTTCTCATGACCACTTTACCAAATATTTTTTTTTTCCACAAGCCATACGACTAACACTTTCTGAGATACGGCCGACAACCATTTTTAGTGGGACACCCGGCACTCATTAATTTGAGACAACTTGCATTTCTGCTAAACTCGATGTTAGTATACCCTGATGATGAGTTCTTAAGCAGTTAAAACATGTCGGGAACTTATAATTTACGTTAATCATTAAACTGTGGAGGAAGACTGCATTGTTTCATTTACATTACATTGACTCCACTGAAAGTATGGACTACTTTTTCAATTTCAAAAATGATTAATTTTACAACAAATGTTAAAATTATCCCTCTTTAGAAGAAATAAATATGGACTATTATATATTTTTGAAAAGCTCTCAAAAAGAGGGACAAGACAAAGAAATTATATATAGGGTATCTTATTAGAAAAAGCACAAGTTTGGGTTATAACTCAAAAACAAAACTTGGTAATAATCATAGGCATCGTAACTATAGATCCGACACGCCATTCATAAATGCTATAAAATTGTGATGCCAAAATCGTTTGGTGGCGAGACGCTGTGAGGAGCTAGGTGAGGCCGGGAGTGGGGATTACGCTGACTTTACATATGCATGCGACAAAACTCCAGGAAAACAACATCCGCTATGCCGAGTATTGTCGAGTCGATGCGGATGGCCACGAAAATGATGAAATCTGGGCGGATCCGTTATTGCTGCGTTGCCATACTACAGATTTTTTACAAGGTTTTAGGCAATGTTATATATTTCCCACATCATGTTAATCTAGTTAATCATAGAAGTTAATACTTTTAACAGAGTAAGCCCAGAAAACTACGTTTTCTGTGGCGTAAGTCTGGCAAACCAAGTGGAGGGGAGCAGCTTGAATGTTGATTTACTTTACACTGTAATACATTGATGACAACACGTTTATTTGTTATTGTTCAGTCTAATAGTTACGATGTCTATGGTAATAATAATAAATCAATTAAATAATGTTAATAAATATTTTAATTGATACAAATAAATAGATCAAAAAATTTTCACAATATTCAAAAAAATATAAATTAAGTATTTTTTAAAACACTGGTATTTCTTTCTGCTGTTTATCAGAAATATCGTCGTCCAAAAACATTAAATACAAGAAGGTAAAATAGAGAGCGGGAGCACTTAGTAAATGCCACACATCATGTTTATCATAGAACCCTAGAAATATACATCCCTGGTTCCATTGCCTGGACTCGGCTGGTGTCACCTTAAAAAAAAAATGATAAAAACTTATACAATAATTTTATAAATAAAATCTATTTTTTACTGATTAAAATATCCAGAATTCCGACCTATTCTGATACTAATAATATAGTCCATTGGAGACTCCATTCCAAGTTTATGGAATATTCAAAAACGTATCGGTCAAATAACTTTTGACCTTAGTTTTGGCATGGCAGGTAACCACAAAAGAGCCAAAATAGTCGGAGATATTTTAACTTTATACTCTGTTGCTTAATGCCAGAGAGTAATAAAATGTAAATTTGCAATGACAGGGCCCATTGAGCAGGGTGGACAACTTAAAGGTTCTATTGTAAATTTCAGGTAAATTAGTTTTTAAAAATTCCGTATTTTAGATAATTAAGACCTACACAAGTACACACCCCGAATCGGTCCCAAATTAGGGTCACCCTAATTTGCATACAATAGGATGACGAGTTTGGTGAATAAAAGTAATGTGACAGCGACGTTTCTACAGGTAGTTTATTAGAATAATAAATATAATAATAATTATACTGGATTATAATTATATAGAGATAGGCAGACAATTGAGATATTAATTATTCTAATATTAAGTAGATGAAAACTTATATAGAAGTAAGAATAATATGAAAATAGATAAATTGGAATAAATAATAATATTTATAAAATCTTGTATGTACAATACAACAACTTAATTCTTAAATTTTAGTCATTATGTTCCGAGTAGTCCAATGAACTATCGTCATTGGAGTCCAGAGAAATAATATGGGGCTCTACAGTATTTTCTAGCATGTTATCAGCTTCCCACATTCATTCTTCTATTTCAATCACATGTTTGACGCACTTATTCCATTTTTCACAATCCACTGTCTGAATTTTTTCATAATAAAAATTCATTCTCTTCAAAGTTTTTTATAGTTTCTTCTTGCCCATAGGTGGAATGAAATCAACCTTTTTTATTTCAGCCATTATTTTGTTCAAGGAAGGTATTTCTTTTTTTGAAGTTAAACGAGCGTATAATTTTTCTGATAGCAGTCTTTTCATCCTCATTTATTACAGTTTCCTATTTTCCTGTTCTTCTCTCTGGTGACCTGATGGGGCCGCGTTTATCTTCGTGCACAAGTCGGTATATTGTTGACTGTCCGACTCCGATTCATATTCGAACACATTTCAACTATGTATTTTTGTAACTCCGAATGTTAAATTTTGGTGTCGACGAGAGTTAAACACATTGAAAATAATAATTTTCTCATTTTTAGAAGACGCAGCAATCCGTTTCTCAGCAACAAATTCAGAAACACTAGCCATTTGCAAGAACGAAGTTTTCCAACAACTGCCGGAAAGTAACTAAACATTTCAAATTTTTAAAACAGTGAGGGCCCAGGGTTGAGATGATTCAAATCAATTGATTAAAATCACGATTATAATCATGATTTTAATCAGTATGATTTAAAAAAAAAATCATGATTAATTTAAAAAAGAGTTTTAAAATTTTAACACTTAAAATGTGTTTGTTTATACAAAAAATAAAACCCAGACGCATTTTTATGTGGTGTTATTTATTATTTTATTATAATAATCGCTGGTTATTACAAAAATAAAACTTAAAAAAAATCATATTGACAATATTGACGCAAGCTTCTTTCTTCTTCAAATTCAAAACTGTCAAAAATAGCCAGTAACTTTTTCCATATGTAAACTGCTTGAGATAAAAATGCACCTTTTTGTTGCATTGCATCCAGTGCTATAGAAATTGGTTTTAGCAACTGTAGAAAATCTTCAGCCATCCTTTTAATACAAATAACCAAATGAGAGTTGCAGCACGTGGCTACATCTCGTGGCAACCACACGTATCAACCCAACCAGGACAGCGAGAATCCATATAGGTTCAAACGCTGGCAAGGCGGCCCATCGCGGGCAAACTACGTTGGGTGTCGCTGGAAGCCAATGTATCGGTTCAGCCTACCGAAAGCCGAAAATTCAAAAAACACAAACTTATAACAAGTTCGTGCATAGAATTGTCCTTTAATACAGATGTCTGAAACTTTTTTAAAAATCACTGGATCAATTTGATCTTCATGCTCTTCACATATTAATAACAATTTTGGCCACTCATTTACATAGATCTCAAGACAATCTGAAAGTATATTCCATCGAACATCCTGAGGTAAGACCAATGTCTTGCCCCCTTTTTCTTTATACCGAGCATTTGGCAAATGGGTATTTCTGAAGTATTTCACAATATGTACTATAATATGTTCTTTTATCTGCGATGCTTCTAAATCTTTGGAGAGCAAACTAAGTAAGTGTGCCGAACAACCGTATGTAATTATAGGGTAATTGGACGACTCGGTAATTTTTTTCTTCATACTGACCATGTTGCTCGCATTATCTGTAACAATACTGGTAACTTTACAGTTATATTCATTTTTGCACTTATTTATTGAGTTAATAGCCAATTCGGCAAGATAGTCAACTGTATGGGGATGACCAGATGTATTTATGCTTTTCCATCCTCTGTAGTCAAAACGACACATATTATCGGCTCATTATGTATTTTGGACCATCCAACTAAGGACATGCAAACAGATTGTCCAGATAACTTGTTAAAACAATTAGATTTTTCTTCTTCAAATATTTTATTCAAGAGCATTGATGATAACTGAAATCTAGAAGGTGGAAGGTAACTAGGTCTTAGAATTTCTATGGCCTTTCGAACCTCTTTATTTTCTATAGCTCTAAAACTGCAATTTGTTGCGTAAACGGCTTTGGCTATTTGTCTGTCCAATTCTTTTTTTCTTATCTTGTCCAGTTTGCACAACAAAAGAATGCAAATGACCGCTACTTCCACTATTTTCACGTCCACCTACACTTCCCTTTTCACAGTTATCGCTTTTCTGTTTCTTTGCCAACTGGATAATTTCACTCTGGCTAGTTCCAGGCTGTGACTGACAATCACCATGCAGTTTCACTTTTGCAGGTTTCCCAATGACTTTTTAGTCTGTCCACTAGACCTTGCAATTCTTTACCACACTTTTGACATACTGCTCTACAACCTAGTTTGCCCACCACTTTATTTTTTATAAAATGCTGCCAAACACTAAATTCCTTTCTGCCCCGGCTTGTCATGAGTTCAAATGTTTTGATAGATTAACCCCTAAAGCAAAAATATTACTGATAACTAAAATAAGTGCGTATCGTTTATATAGCCGGGCGTTTTCTGCCAGTTATTACAAGTTTCGACAAAGCGGCAAACTTGCAATACAGCGCGGACGAAATTTTCACGTTAATACAAGTTTCGACAAAGGCGCAAACTTGCAAAAACTAAGCGAACGAAATTTGCATGTTGAAACTTCTCCAGTTTTGCTTCGTATCTATACTATTCCTGCCTAAAAATATTTGTTTACTTAACAAAACAAGATATAAGCAGAAATATTTAAAAATAATAATATTTGTAAAAGTTGGTAAATTTTTTTAAAAAATCAAAAAAATCATGATTTTTATCAACCCTGAGTGAGGCACAGGTAGGTAAACTACCTGTGCCTTTATCTCGGGACCCCTGGCAATAAACATAATTAAATAATAATAATTAATTGGACTACACCTATGGAATACGGCGAAGATCACTGGGTTTTATAGTTCAATAATGATTTATTACTCTCTCGCATTAAGCAACGTACTATAACCCCTGTCAAATGTTATTTCAAAAATTCAAGTAAACAAAATTGCTATTATGTGATAATTATAAACTGAACAAAGTTTTTGAAGGAAGGTTTTTTGAATTTACCTTGATTGTTTAGTGCAGTACTTGTATAATGAATCGAAATCCAAAAATTCTCTACCGTTGGAAACATAATTCTTTGTTTAATAAATATCACATGGTATGGGCAGCTCGCAGTAAGCGAAATCATTGTACGAGAGTACCACAGCGGTATGTTCAAAACAGATTTTAACACAACTTTTCCCATGTCACTTACATACATTATTTCATAGACGCCATTTTGTTTTTTGTATTATCATCATTACCCCATGATCCCCCTTCCCTCTGGATCCACGCCTGGTTATAGGTAAGAAAAAACTTTTTTATTACTAAAACTTTATTATCTTCTCTATTAGGGCTGTGGGAGAGAGTTTTTGGATTTGTCATGGGGAGGTGGATTATTGACCCCCACCGTAGCCCCCCCTTGTCTACAGCATTGGAAGGCAACATTTTTTATGTTTTGCAATAAAACTATTCTCGAACTATATACAATAAAACAATATTAACTAGGAATGTCAATCCCTGGATCCCGGAAGATTAGACCTGTTAATCCCGGGATAAATACCGATTTTTTATGCATATATTAATTTGCTTCATTTTGCTATTTCAAAACTAAAGTAATTAACGCGAAAGCCGACAACGTTGCTGCAATGCAATCCGGAAACAGTTGAACCGATCAGTCGGCCCCTGCATTTGAGGAATCACCGCAATCACCGCGGCATCGGGGAATCACCAAAGGTTTAATAACTCATCTGAAAGTCCATAAAATCGATCTTTTGAATAAACCTCTTAAGAAGGAATCGCAGGATGGATCAAGTTCATTAAGTGCTGGGACAAGTAAAATCATCGAAGTCGTTGGTGATAATACACCAAGTGATAAAAAATAATAGACTTTCTTGTGCATAAGAATTATAAGAGCTTTGAAGGTGTTGTAGCTCGTATAACCGAAGTAGATGGTTTTGCGTTATCTATCTTTATTAAATGAACTGTGTTTGGGACACACTTCATATTTCTGTCGTGGCACCTGGCACAGTAGGAAAATAAAGTAACAAGGTTGAAATCAATCTTAGGGGATATAATGTAATGTAATACTAAGCCAAGCGGCAACGCCGCATTCGTGCTTTTCTTCAAACACTAAATGCAATAAATAGAAAAAAATACATTAATTTCGCATGCAATATAAATGGCAACACCGCATATCAAAGTGGTGGCATCGTTGTACAAATCTATAACGTATACGTTCAAGTTAAATCCTATAATGTAAAAAACTGTCTGCTATTTCATAATATTCTCTAAAACTATCAAATAATGTTAGCTTCCACGTGGTAATTCTAAGAATACGCCGCAGTCGGCGAAGCAAGTATAAGCTATTTGATTTCCCGATCGATAGTGGCCTGATGGATGGACGTTGCCATTTTGGTTTTGACGTGTTAACATTTGATTCGTCAAGGTGTTTGGATAGGGTTAATGTTCTCAAATGTAAACAAAGGAGTGTCAGGAGGAAGTCTAAAGAGGCAATTCGTCGCTCCGTGTGGGAGAAAAGCCTCCACGCTAAAAAGTTGTTAAAAGTAGTTAAAAGTGTTAAAGTGTCAGGTGGAAACCTAAAGAGGTAAATCGTCGCTCCGTGGGGAGAAAAGCCTTCACGTTAAAAAGTTGTTAAAAGTTATTAAAAGTAGTTAAAAGTGTTAAAGTGTCAGGTGGAAGTCTAAAGAGGCAAATCGTCGCTCCGTGTAGGAGAAAAGCCTTCACGTTAAAAAGTTGTTAAGTGTTTACAAAAGTGGTTTAACTAACATGTCTTGTTAGTAATGTTGTAGCCCATACTAGGGTGAAGAGAGGAGAAATGTTATTAGTCTTTTAATAAAGAAGTAGTGCAGTAAAATTCAAAAAGGATTTTATTTTCCAATATTTCAACAAATTTGAACCAGTCGACTTGTGGAGATACAGGTTAAAGTTTTGTGTACCTCATTTTACAAACGCGAGTTCGCGCAATCTGATTTAAGACAGTTGTTGGAAGCACGAGGTTTTCATGTTCCAAAATGTCGACATACACATGTAATGAGATATTTTGAAAAAATTTGGAACAACGTTGCCGAAGAAATTCACTAACTAAAAACAAAATGTGAGAAATTCAGTTTAACATTTGAGTGGACATAAACATTTTATGAGTATTAACGTTCACAGAGGACATTTTGGAATTTAGGACTTGTAAGATTAGTTGTCTGTGTTACAGTGTTACACAAAAAAGTCTGTCTAGACTGGCATACAGTGTTACACAAAAAAGTTATGGTAATTAAAATTCAGGTACAACACTGTATGTCGCGCCATCTAATATTGAACAAAAAATTAAGTAAATTAATTGAGTTTCTCATCATTAATACTCCCATTATCCCGAATTTCATCAAATTGCCATGTTTCTGAACAAAAAGTAATTGAAAAATCAAATAAAGAATTTTTCTTGAACGCTCTGTATCTCAAAAACCAAGCCGTTGCAGACCCATGTTCATATGAATGACCTTCTTATCTTAAAATTAGTTAAAGATTTACCCTCTAAAGTTTGTACAAGTACTTAATGAATCTCCGAAAGGAGGCATTTCCGGACATAGTAGAAACTTTTTCTCATATTTTTAAGCAGGAATACTTAGCCTGAATTTGTTCGCAATATTATTGAAACATCCTGTACAAGACTAGATATAATACAGTTATTGTGTATACTTACTGTCCAGAGAGTTGCTGCATCCAGGAAAAATATAGTTGCAGCCACCCAAGAAGCAAAACCTAATATCCCAAATATAATTGATTCAAAGCTTATTTTTTCTTTGTGTAATAGCTAAAACAAAATAATTAAGTATAGGTAGGTACAAAGAAAAATTATATAGGGTGCTCTGTATCGTTATGATCAAATTTGGGAGAATAAAAACTTAAAGATGCCCCCAGCAAGGCCTTAGTATAGTTAAATTGCTTCAATTAGGTATTATAATGGGGTTTATATGAAAAACAAGTGGCCGCTAAAATTTAAGAACTGAGTTAATATTCCGAATAGAACCATTCCGTAAAAATATTTGAAAACCTAAATGATTAGGTACTTAACCTTTCTTCATATGCATTTGCCTGCACTTTATCGTTTTCTCTCCTATTTTGAACTGTTCCAAAATTACAGGCATTTGAAACAATATACGATGACTCTGAAGGGCTACAGGCGTGTTATAAATACTAAATAATTGCCAAATATACCTATTATTGCAAATTTTATGATACTAAGTGAGAATTTTCACCAACTATACATTCCCATAAATTTCCACGTACTAAATGGATATTTCCACGTAATAAATTGAAATAAATGAGTTTCCACTTGTACAGGATCATTCCGTATATATTGACCCATATGCTAGCGGCATTATTGATAGAGATATCAAAAAACTAAGGCGAATAAAGATGTATAATCTTATCTGAACTTTTTAAAAAAATTATCAGAAAAAACAAAAGACTGTTGGAACAATTTTTAAACGAGTTGTGTTATTTTAAATGGAACACCCTGTATATTAATACATATTTGGGAAGAGCATTTTTACTGATTTCAAAAATATATAGTTTGATACCTTTCTGACAAGCCATTTAGAAAATATTTTAAATTAAAATTTTCTTTAAAAATTAATATTAAAATCGGGGTATCCATGGATTAATTAAACAATTTATTAATTTAAATATTGGGAGTAACATTTGCAAGATAAAATAATTACAGTTGCTTGATGTGACCGCCATTTCTATCTATACAATCTATGGGTGTTTCAGAATAAGATGCTGATCCTTAACGGTGTGAATCCTTAGGTGATTTTAAGAAGAAAAGTTCAAATTAACATATATCCTTAACCTATCAACTTTCGAACTACAGGGCGTTAAAGTTTTAAGAAAAAAATCGTTTTTCTATCATCAACTTTCTAGCTATTTTAATAAATTTTTCACACATGCCCTCTAACCATCAATAGCCATTTTTTGGTGTAGAAAAATTTTAAAATTTTTAACCAGTGGCGTCCTGAAAGGGTTTGGACTAGACATTTTGGAAAAATATTATGTACGCCACTGCTTTTTCTCAAGACAAAAATTATTTTTAAAATACTCATTCATTTTAGGCCAAATTTAATATCTTGCCTTTTTATCGTCCGACAAACAGTTTCCGACAAAAAAATAAAAAGCATTAAATGCGCATTCGCTATGTGCCTATGGTTTATTTTTTAACATTAAATTAAAACAACTAACATTAAATAACGTGTGAACAAAAACGAAAATAATTTAGATTAGCTGTTGAAAGTGGCCACCACCTGCAAGAATGCATGCTTCAGCTCTTCTCCTCATTGAGTCTCGTACCCTTTGAAAAATTCCAGGAGTATTCCTGATAGTGTCGAAACAAACTATTATGCGGTTTCTCAACTCCTCTTCAGGTTAGTTACTGGAATGCTGTAAACCAACGTTTTCAGATGTCCCCACAGGAAAAAATCTAGACTGTTTAGATCAGGGGATCTAGGTGGCCACGATTGTGTTCCTCTGCGCCCTATCCATCGATTACTATAATGTTGATTTAAAAACTCTGGTGCTAAGAGACTGAAATGGGCAGGTGCACCATCGTGCATAAACCACATACGATGTCGGGTTAAAATAGGGACGTCGTCTAGCAAATTTGGTAAAGTGTGTTCAAGAAATTGGCGATAATTGATTCCGTTCAATCTGGCTGGTAAAAAATAAGGCCCAATTAAATAATCACCAATAATTCCAGCCCAAACATTTACAGAAAATTGCTCTTGGTGGTGGGATTCCGTAATGGCATGTGGGTTTTCTTCTGCCCAGAAGTGATTGTTATGAAAATTTTGTATGGCGTTCCTGGAAAAATTAGCTTCGTCCGTGAACAAAATTCTGGCATCAAATTGGGGATTTTCGGTAACCATTTGAATAAACCATTGGCAGAAATTGATGCGTAATGGAAAATCCCTAGGAAGTAGGGCCTGTACCCGCTGAATATGGTACGGATATAACAAATAACTTTGAAGAATTCTCCAGACTAGGACATGAGTAATATTTAAAATATTCACAATTTTTCTGGTACTTATATTAGGGTTTTGTTCCACTAAATTTAAAACAGCTTCTTCGGTTTCCGGTGTTCGTGTAGTTTGGTGTGCCCCTTTTAAGTAGCTTTTTGTTTCAAAAGATCCCGTTTCACATAACTTTCTGTGAGTTCCTGAAATCGTTCGTGCATCCGGAACTATTCTATTTGGATAACGCTCTTGGTATAATCGTCTGGGTTCGAATGCATTGCCGTCAGCAAGCCCGTACAGGTAATGCATATCCACAAACTCGACATTTGTAAAATTTACCATGATACTTATACGTTTAAAAAGTATTACGTTTTTGAAATTTAAGTTAAGTGGAAAGCCGTGTACATAAATGAATAGCTGTCAAAACTATTTGGCATTAAATATTTCGTTATTGTCATTGTTTCCTTAACAAAGTTCATAGCCTACTTGTCAGAAACCATAGGCACATAGCGAATGCGCATTTAATGCTTTTTATTTTTTTTGTCGGAAACTGTTCGTCGGACGATAAGAAGGCAAGATATTAAATGTGGCCTAAAATGAATGAGTATTTTAAAAATAATTTTTATCTTGAGAAAAAGAGGTGGCGTACATAATATTTTTCCAAAATGTCTAGTCCAAACCCTTTCAGGACGCCACTGGTTAAAAATTTTTAAAATTTTTCTACACCAAAAAAATGGCTATTGATGCTTAGAGGGCATGTGTGAAAAATTCATAAAAATGGCTAGAAAGTTGTTAAAGTTATGATAGAAAAACGATTTTTTTCTTAAAACTTTAACGCCCTGTAGTTCGAAAGTTTATAGGTTAAGGATATATATTAATTTGAACTTTTCTTCCTAAAATCACCTAAGGATTCGCACCGTTAAGGATCAGCATCTTATTCTGAAACACCCTATTCAACTTCTAAATTGTTAATAGCATTTGAAACGTATTCTGGGTAGTCGTTGTTTAAACTTTCGATTTCTTGGTCAATTCTGTCTCAAATGCTGCAAGTTTGTATTTCTATCAGCATATACCCTGTTTTTTAGATAACCCCATAGGAAAGCATCTAATGGGGTAAGATCTGGGCTGTTGGGTGGTCATTAAATGGTGCCCTGTCTTTCTAACCAATCGTCATAATGGTTGTTTAAATACTCTGTCACAGGGACTATGTTATGTGGCGGAGCTCCATCTTGATGCCAGACCATCTGACAGTACTCATTAATTGACAAATCTTCTAAACGAGCTTCTATTTCGTTGCTAAGAAATTCCAGATATCTTTGTCCATTAAGGGAGCCTTCATAAAATACAGGGCCTATGACTTTATTTTTAACTATACCGCACCAAACATGTAAACATTTTTTACCTTGGGATTTTATTTCTGCAATATTATGGGAATTAGTTGTAACCTATACGTGCATGTTTCTCCTATTGAAAACTCCTGCTGTGGTGAATGTCGCTTCATCACTCCATAATATTTTTATTTTAAATTATGAGCCGCATTTTTCCTCCTAAGCATTTATTGGCAGCAGCAAACGCTTACGCCTATGCTCATCATCTAATTTTTGCACAGATCTTGTAAGGATGATAAGCATGTGATCGAAGCGTTTTCTGTATTTTTTTACCTGATATGCCTAAATGATTATGAGCATCTTCAATAGAACGGGTTCGATTTTCTTTAGAAAAGAAAAAATAGTATAAGAACACAGTAAAAACCTTACTAGCCATATCTACCTTCAAAAAACAACAGAATATCTAACTCTTTATCCAAATCTTTTTGAACTTCTTTTGGTTTTCTCTTTATAGATTTTCGCAGTCGAAATCCTCTCTCGATATTTTTAAATGTATTTTTGGATGGAAACGGCAAATTAGGATATAGTTGCAGATATTCTTGCCTCGCCCTGTACGTATTTGAATTATTTTTATAGAATATACGTAAAAATTCACAGTTTTCTTCTTCGGTATACTTCATTTTCGGATGATGACAATAAACTAAATAACAATATTGCGTGTCAAAAGCAAACAATTAATTCGTCCATGGCTACCCCGATTTTAATATTAATTTTTAAAGAAAATTTTAATTTAAAATATTTTCTAAATGGCTTGTCAGAAAGGTATCAAATTATATATTTTTTAAATCAGAAAAAAATGCTCTTCCCAAATATCTATTAATATACAGGGTGTTCCATTTAAAATAACACAACTTGTGCAAAAATTTTATAGTTCCAACAATCTTTTGTTTTTTCTGATAATTTTTTTAAAAAGTTTAGATAAAATTCTACAACTTTATTTACCTTAGTTTTTTGATATCTTTGTCAATAATGCCGCTAGCATATGGGTCAATATATACGAAATGACCCTGTACATACCAAGTGCAAATATTTACACGGTTGGCCAAAAAAAGTGATCACATTTTTCTTTTTCCAATAACTTTATTGTTTAAAATCATCTTTGCACTAAATATTTATAATAATCAATACGAAATAACAAAATTAAATAAATCAACCACATTAGCCACTAATGGGGTCATTTAGCATTTTTTTAAATTATATTTTCTGATTTTGTGATTTTAGTGAGAACGAAAATATTAATTTTCTGACGCCTGTGAACCCCTCAAAATAATTTACGAACATCGACTCGCGGAAACCGCTGTGTGACGTCACTCAGTCCTATAATAAGTCGAGTAGTGCTCGCTGCCGTTGTTTCCGACTAGAAAACAGGTGGCCTTGCACATCGCCTTTCCTCCGTTGCTGGGTAACGAAGTTGACATCGACAGGAGTGACCAAAATAATTTTTAATAATATCTTTTTCTTTTTTCTAAACTAGTGTTAGAAAAAGTATAGTCTAGAACTCGGATGAAATCGCATTTCCTACTTGTTATAGAAGATACTATTAAAATTAATAATAATACGCTTCTGCTTTAACTGAACAAAGAAACAATAAGCTCATCTCTTTTGTATTTGCACAGAAAGACCGTGGTACAAGTTCAAAGCGGACGAACTGTGAGATTTTTTGGAGAGTACGTACCGGATTGACTTCAAATTTTCAGGGCTGACCATACCTTATAAGTGCTTCATCAAAATAAGGTAAAGGGGGTAATTTGGAGGTTTGACCACATGAGCCCATTGTAAAACAATATTCACACGAAAGTGTAGTGGCCATATTTGCTCAGTGATAATGATAATGAAAATATTTATTTTGAAAAAAACAGTGGCGTATCATTTGTTTCGTTATAGATATCAGAATAAATGTAGCACGGGCGCCACTGGTAGAAGCAAAATCAAGACATACAACAACATAGTTGTAACGATAATTGTTCTGGCGTTAGAGTTATTCAATGGCCTAATGTAACTCCGAATCTAACAAAGATTGGCCTACCTTTTAGTATTAGAATTAAGTTCATTTCATGCTCCCAAAATTTAAACATAACATACAGGTAGGTAGTTGCCTAGCCATAATGTAGTTAACGCCAGGTCATGGACATCTAAATGTGGGAGTAAAAGTAAAGTTTTGTTCATTTTTTTCAGTTTAAAATGGGTCGCGTTTATCGTTCATCAATCAGAATGTAACGCCTGAGTGGCGTTACTTCCTATCCTGTAGAACGCGACCTTAACACTAACATAATATAGCAAAACAATTTCCGTTGCATGTCATCAATCTGCTGATAATTGTAAATCCGTAAGAAAACATGAAGAAATTAAATGTGGACAAAAAATATTAAAATTTCATGCGATATTGAATGTACTAAAAACTTAAAGTATTCTCCCTGGATACGCATCCACTTATATCAAATATTTTTTTTTATTTAAGCTTGTAAATAATAATATAATTTGAATTTTATTGGGAGACAGTTGACAACAGAACTGTCAACAGTGCGGTGGCGCCAGCTCGTTCGTTGGCCTGTTATGACGTCTTGTTCACGTTTCGTGAAAAACTTATATTATTCTATGGTTTCGTGTTGTTGTGCATCCATTTTTGAACCAAAGCTTCAGATCTTTTCATAAATAGCAATCAAAAACTGTTCTCTTAAGAACAACAAAAGTGTATCTACATATCTCTGTCGATTACGTTGTTTACTATTTTTGAAAAATGCCGAAGCATTTAAATGGTCCGTGCAAAGAGCTAATAGCTTCTCTAATAAGCTATTTTCAGGAAGAACTTAACAACAATAGCCCATTGTTACCCTTGACAGCAGTTAGAGAAGTAAAGTTAAAGAGTATGTTAAGGTCTACATATTTTATTTCTACTTTACTAATTTTTAGTGTTAGGTGGTTGTTTAGTGTAAATTTAAATATCTTCACTCTAAGCACAGTTTCAACAACAATTAAGGAAAATAAACTTCTTGAATCACCTAAAAAGAAACGTTCTCATGCAAAGAGAGTTGTAGATGTGTCAAGATTGGAAATAAGTTCTATCCGTGACACTATTTATGGAATGTACGAAACAAGTAAGTTGTGTTATTCAAAAGTTATAATATTTTAAATTGGTTATGCTTAACCTGTATCCTTCTTTAGAACATCAACTTTGATAACTTTAAGTAAGAACCTAAAAGTCAGACAACTATTTGATGGTTGTGTTAACTCTTTAAGAAGCCTCTTAAAGTTAATGGAACGGACGGAAAACATATGAACCGAGGCGAGGGCTTATGAAACTTTCCCACGTAGCTTTTAAACGACTGGTATTTTTAGATGAATATATGAAAAAAAAAGAAGCATCCTTGGTCGATCTCGGCAAGGTGAAATAAAAGAAGTGTTAGATCTACTAAAGTTGATGGTAAAACGTATTATGCAGTATACAAATACAGTATTGCCCGAAAAAAACAGTACTGAACTTGTAATCGTATTATATATTTAAAAAATACATATTATTGACACTTTATTATATGTTCTAAGTGTGCACCTCCTCGTTCAAGACAGACTTCATAACGATGTTCTAAGTTTCTGGTCATGTTATTGAATAAGGGTTGTCTCAGAGCTGCGAAGAAGACTCTAACGGCATCCTTTAATTCATCGATGGTTTGTGGTGCCCGTTTGAAAACGGCATTTTTAGCCATGCCCTAAATGTATGCATCTGGAGGTGTGAGGTCTGGAGAATGTGAAGGATAAGGGAAGTCAGTAAATCGTGAAATGAATTTGCTTGGAAAATGTTCTTGAAGAAATTGACGAATTGCGGCAGCAGTATGGCAAGTTGCCCCGTCCTGCTGAAAAAATTGGTTTCGAAATGCCAAGTTACGTGCACGACAGAATTGACGTAGATCAGGGATAAATCGTGTTAAAATGTGTCTGTACCTCTGTTGATTAAGTGTGACTTGCCTACCATTCTCTTCGATGAAGTACGGACCAATGATTCCGTGTCCGGACACAGCACACCAGACACTCACTTTTGCACTATGTAAAGGAACCTCTTGAACCTCAGAGAACGTTTATTAAACCGTTGTGTGAATTGATCAGACACGTATAGCAAACTTGCACCATTATGTCGGCCCATTCCGTATGAGCGAAAATAATGCTCTACCAGAAACACTTTCTCCTCTGTACTTAACACCATTTTTAACAATTAGGCCCTACTAATTACTTCTTTGAGGTTTACTTGACAGGTCTGTACTAGCTAACTTGAGTGTGACAGCGCACGCATAAAAACACCGCCAACTTAGTTTCAGTACTGTTTATTTCGGGCATATCTGTATATAAACTATGAGAAATTTACTTAGGTAAAACATTTTTTTTAGGTTCATAATGCTTCATGCTGGTAGGAAGATAGTTTGGGTTAAAGGTACAGAGGGAATATTCTCTTCTAAAACTAAGCTGAGTGATAACCATGGAGAAATGAATCATCAAAATTATTTACAATGGTTCGAAAACCAATTATTGAAAAATTGAACAAAGCCATCAGATATTGTAATATTTAACGCCCCATACCACAGCATGTTGTTAACAAAAATACCCAACACGTCATGAAGTAAAGCTGCAATTCAAGAATGGTTAACTACTATTTAAATTGAATTTGATAATACAATGATGTTCAATGCCGAACTTTTACAAAGCGTTAACAGGTTGGTACAAGAGATTTTGTGTGCCCTTTTTTAAACATATTTTTAAATATTAAACTTAAATTATTTTCAGACATATAAGCCACCAAAAAATATTTAGTTGATGACCTGGCTGAGCAATATGGACATAAAGTTTTACGAGTTCCTCGATACAGTACAGAAACTGATTGTATGAATATGTGGACAGGATCATTGCGTACTGCTACTTCCGATGTTTGGAAAAGTTCAATTCGGCACACAGAAAGCGAGATATTAAAATGGTATGAAAGAGAACATGTATTAGATAGACTGAACATTCAACTCATTACTATTGAAGTAAATGAAACGAGTGATTCAAGTGATTTAGAGGATGATTGATGATTTATCTTTGAATTATTATTTTTATTATTCTTAATATTGAAACCCAAAAACTAAAAGAAATAGAGTCTTTAAATAAAATTACATGACTATTCCAATACAATTTGGGTATTGAAGTGACCCATACCTACCCTGTATTTAAAATATATATTTGTTATAAATTTAATAGTTTATGGCAAATAATTAATTAAAATTACAATAATAATAAAAAAAAATGAAGATCAAAATTTAAATTAAATAAAATACAGGCATTAATCTGAACGCGAGAATACCCGCCTTAATTAGTCGGGTAGCGCGTTTAAGTGGGAGGGCGAAAGGGTATAAATACGAGCCATGTTCTGGTATTGGATTTTACTATAAATAGCCGACAAGTTCGTATGCCATTCAGTCATTCACGGGGGTTCAAACTGATAAGATCAAATTAGCTGCAGTCATCATATGACGTCATAACTCGAGATGATGAGTTATTTTCACAAGAATTAATTTTGTAATACGCATTTTAACGGAAAGTTCCTAAAGCATAATCTGGGACTTTCTTGGGAGTTGTCAAAATAATAGTCGGACCAATAAAAGTTTTATTAAAGTTCCGAAGTCGTTTAATTTTGTGTTTTTAAGTTGAATAAATACTTAGGCATAAAAAGTGTTATTAGTTAGATATTATATAGTCAGAATAAGACTTATATAATATACAGAGTTAGGAGAAAAGTTTTGAAGTATTTTTAATACGTTTTAACAAGGCTGTTGTGATTTAGACACATGGCCTTAAATTACGCAGCAGTCTTCGACAGAATGCAAGACGTGCTGCTACCGTCTTCGCCGAGCGGCTTCCTGGAGGCCTGGATCAATGATGCCATGGCCGCATACTCGCCCAATGGACAAACAGAACTCCAGGAAGTTCGCTATGACTTTTCCGTCAACGTTGCGGAGGTGGCGAAGGGCCCAGACCGAGATGCCAACTCTGTACTTGGTGTCCAGGACCTGTTAGGGTTCTCTAAACCTCCGCCCGACTGCCGGCCGAGTGGCAAAGAAGTGGCAAGCGACCCAAACCCCGTGGGTGACTCACCGCAGGCAATAACAACTAAGCCTGAAGAAGAGGATCTCTGGTCGTGGTGTGAAGAAGTACAGCCGTGGGGAATACTGGGTGAAGAGGATGAAAAACAAGTCTATATTGAACTAGCTGATCGTCAGCATATGAAAAACTGTGGTGAACGTACGTCAGAGCTACCTGGGAACGTAGACGTAACGTGTCGCTTCATGGCGCCCGAGCAAAAGACCGTTGAAGGCGGGAAGGACGCAAAACCCTTCGATGCGCCTAGGTCAAAGACCCATTTTAAGGAAGATAAAGATTTTAAAGAAGTTGAAGAAGTATTGAAGTTTAAAGAAGTCGAAGAAGTATTGAAGTTTAAAGAAGTTGAAGAAGTTTTGAAAAAATATGACGTGCCTGAAGTGGTGTCCCATCAAACAGGAATAGATGAGGAAACCGTCTTGTGGCTACATGGCAAGTTGAAGGCTGAGGCCCCAAGTGATGGGCGATGGATCACCGCACTCCTAGGGATCGTTGGAACGCAAGCAATGGACCCGGCTGCCAGGGACCTACGTGAAAGTATCCGAAAAGGAGCTGGGGTGCCGCTGGTAGACCGCTTTGGAGTTGTGGGGCGTCAGGAGGACGACGGAGCAGTAGCGGTTTGGTGTCCAAGGAACTACAGAAGTAATATTCTCAACTTAGCACATGGGATACGCCACAATACGAGACAAGGAATGAAGGAGATTATCAAGAAGTGGTTATGGTGGCCGACGATAGAAAAGGATGTGGACACGCACTTTAGTCAGTGTTTGTGTTGTCAGCACTTCGAACAAGATGACCTGTGCCACGGAATGTTAAAACCGTGGGGCGCAGTTTTAATTACAATAATTGAAGATTTACCAAAGACCAGACACAGTAGATTTACAACGTTATACTGTGCTGTAGATGTATTCAGTGGATTTATAGAAGCAAGACCACATAGAAGTATTCACCCAGCCTCGTTAATAGAATTTGTACAAGCCGAAGTAATTAGCAGATGGGGAACACCCAGTTTGTTGATGCTAGCGCCAGATGTGGCAAAGTACAGGGAGAAGATAGCCCATGCAACCAACATAACAACAGTTGGCACGGCAGAGAGCTTAGTAGCTTCCACGATGATACCATTTCAACGAATGAAGACCAGAATTTTAATGATGACCAGAGAAGAGTGGCCTCTACAGCTGCAGTCCTTGCTGAACCAAGCCAGGAGCCGCAGAGATGACTTCAACGGAGCCACAGCCAGAGAGATGGTGATGAACACCAAGACGATCCTCCAGACCCGAACGTTCTAAAGCGTAGCATAGAGTAGAAATGGAGCTACGGCCAGAGGGATGGCGATCAACACCAGGACAATCCTCTAAGAAACAGATGAAGAAAAGTGTATATATAGATAAGTAAATTGTAACTGTAAATAATTTGTTGTTGTTGTTAATTCGACAACAGCCAATTTGATCTCTAAGGGGGGGGGTGTTCTGGTATTGGATTTTACTATAAATAGCCGACAAGTTCGTATGCTATTTAGTCATTCACGGGGGTTCAAACTGATAAGATCAAATTAGCTGCAGTCATCATATGACGTCATAACTCGAGATGATGAGTTATTTTCACAAGAATTAATTTTGTAATACGCATTTTAACGGAAAGTTCCTAAAGCATAATCTGGGACTTTCTTGGGAGTTGTCAAAATAATAGTCGGACCAATAAAAGTTTTATTAAAGTTCCGAAGTCGTTTAATTTTGTGTTTTTAAGTTGAATAAATACTTAGGCATAAAAAGTGTTATTAGTTAGATATTATATAGAGTCAGAATAAGACTTATATAATATACAGAGTTAGGAGAAAAGTTTTGAAGTATTTTTAATACGTTTTAACAAGGCTGTTGTGATTTAGACACATGGCCTTAAATTACGCAGCAGTCTTCGACAGAATGCAAGACGTGCTGCTACCGTCTTCGCCGAGCGGCTTCCTGGAGGCCTGGATCAATGATGCCATGGCCGCATACTCGCCCAATGGACAAACAGAACTCCAGGAAGTTCGCTATGACTTTTCCGTCAACGTTGCGGAGGTGGCGAAGGGCCCAGACCGAGATGCCAACTCTGTACTTGGTGTCCAGGACCTGTTAGGGTTCTCTAAACCTCCGCCCGACTGCCGGCCGAGTGGCAAAGAAGTGGCAAGCGACCCAAACCCCGTGGGTGACTCACCGCAGGCAATAACAACTAAGCCTGAAGAAGAGGATCTCTGGTCGTGGTGTGAAGAAGTACAGCCGTGGGGAATACTGGGTGAAGAGGATGAAAAACAAGTCTATATTGAACTAGCTGATCGTCAGCAAACTAGAATACGTTGGGCGCATGCGTCAGAGCTACCCGGAGACGTAGACGTATCGCAGCGTATCAGCCACGACCTGGCAGAAAGGAGTTTAGTTTTTTGTTTTATACACGGCGGATGCTGTGGCTCCTCTCGTGCACACAAGATTGGGCTTTCCTGGCAACGTGTTTCGCGGCTGTATGTAGGGAAGTCTAGTTAAGGCATTGTTATTGTTGGTGGAGCAACGTATTTTACGGATGGGACCACTTTCCAATGATAATGTAGTTTGCACTGGAGGATTCAATAGCGTTCGCTGACAATTTTAGCTTGCAAGTTAGATTACCTGGGCAACGTGTTCCGCGGCTGTAGAAAGGGTTAATTTGGCCAAATGTCAGTGGAGCAACGTATTTTGCGGATGGGACTACTGACATTGTTGCAAGCTAGAGTTTTAGTTTTTGTTTTATAAGATATATATATATATATATAAAGTTATAATATTCAAGTTAAAATGTCAAAAACTACGAGAAGTAAGTGTAATAAAAGAAAACATCCCGAGACCGCAGAGCTAACCAGCGATCTGTGTCAAATTACAGGTGAGAAACTATCATTTAACTGTAAATATCTACCTAATCACTCTATATCCTGGGAATTGGTATTTAACTATTAGTATAAAACATTGTATCTGCAAGGTACCACAGCTTTAGTATTTATTGCCGAAACAAAACCCAAATTTAGTTTTTCTGGTAGCAGCAAATTGTAGTTACTTGAAGTAACCATAATAAAAACAATATTTTTGCAAATTTAATGGATCTTCAACTTGCAACCAGCTTCAAGATCTTTCTTAGAGTCAACTGGCTCGAGGCTGGGCGCATTCGCCCCCCTCAAATAAAAAAAAGATATATAACGAAAAGAATCTCTATGGTTTGAATTGAGGCCGAGGCTGGACGCATTCGTCCCCCTCACATAAAAAAAATTATAAATAGAGATCACCAAGATCTTGGATTCCACTGGAATCAAGGGCTGGACGCATTCGTCCCCCCTTTTCTAAGTTGCGATGCAAAATAACCTAAATAAATTATTTAAACTTGCTGTACAATTACTTAGCTAATTATTGTGGTGTCGGTGAAAGGACTCACGCAGAGTCCTGTGACAAGCTAAGTGTACAGGTTGCTTGAATGTTTATGAACGAAGGTGAAAGTCAGGTGCATTTTATGATAGAGTGTTATATATGAGGTACACCTTTGCTATTGTCCGGTACGGACACCGCAGTATAAGTTTGAGTTAATGGTACACGATTTGTTGCTATTTCAGTTAAACCTTCATAATAGAATATTTATGTATACTTATAATTTACATTGTTGTAAAATTGTATTTGTGAAATTTCCGTATAAGCTTTTATTTGAACTTTTCATTGGGTTCTCGTTGATGTATTTCCATTTTAATCTGTACCTTTGTTTTGTTAAATGTATTTCCTATCGCTTTTACTACCAAGGTTTAACCTTATGATGACGAAATTGAAATAAATGTGTTGTTTTAACCCGAGACTTTTATTTTACTTTTAGGAATACAAATAGTTAAAATTATAAATATAAATTCTAATTAAGAAGCGGCCGAATAAAGCAAAAAATAAATAGTAAACTTTGGTCAAACTTTAAAAGAATCTGTCGGTAACACAACATTAAACAAAGGTCCTAACCCATAAAATATCTCGAAAAATAAATTGTAGACGATCACTGCTAATACCTGGACTTGGGCATGTAAACACATGACCTAGGTAAGGGTAGTTACAGTATACCTACATATGGAAGATTTTAAAAAATAAAATAAATTAATTTGTGCTTATTTTTGTCAATTTATCTTGTTTTTATGAAAACAAGATCCAGTGTATTTCCCTCACTCGGTTACTTTGGTTACAAGCTGGCAACACTGCCGATAACTGACGTCACTCGAAGGGTATGACGTGCAACGGAAATTGATTTGCATTAAGTATACTTACTTTCATGAATGTATAAAAAGATATATGCAGAACAGTATTGGCCATCAATAATCCCAATAAAAAAGTACCAAAATCTGTTAAATTGTTAAAGTAAATGTATAGTCCACATCCTAATATAGCAAAATTGGCCACGTTAGTGATTGCCACAAGCAGAAAGCGACCTAAAAAATATTTAAATAGGTATTGTTTTTTCTAATTTTGACATATAAAGTGACACTTTCTAAAACTGATTGACATTATGAAATGTCTTACTTTTTGTAACTAGTTGCATAAAGTAAAATTGTATGCAATTGGTGACGAAAAATGTATTTCAAAATTAGTGACAAAAAGAATTATTATTCTATTTATTAAACTGTTATAATACAAGTTAAAAACATAAATTATAAATTAATTAATTATTATAAATATTGATAACACAATTATTGCAATTATTCAAATTAATTCCCGACGACATATTTTTTTCATTGCTCGAACTTGCTGTTATTTGGGAAGCGACGCACATTGCATTAGATGTTTCACCAAATATTTCTTGCGCTATAAGTCTTTTATTATTCATGGAATTTTCAACATATCCCTCCGCAACAGAGCTAGATTTCCAACATCCGTGCCTCTTTAATTTTAAAAGATCAGCGCTACTGTCTGCTAGGAAAGTGGCAGAGCTTCTTCTGAAGCAGTGGCCAGTATATAGAACAGGATTTGAAAGACCAAGAAATTGTGCAATAACTTTTGGCAGACTGCTAAATGTGTTAATTCCCACAGGATTTCTGGTACCTTTTCCATTCGCATATTTTACAAAAAATCTGTTGTGTTTAAGAATCTGGGGACGCAACTTAATATGTTTTCTTAATATTTCAACAAGATTCGTATTTTCAATGTCTCCAGTGGTAATTGCACACTGCCGTATAACTTTTGTTTTTGAAGGTGGGATATCAACACGAAAATGGCTTCCTTCGTCTATAACATTTTCAACTGGAAGAAATGTTAATTCTGCTTTTCTGCATGCTCCTGCCATTCCAATTATCATCGCAACCTTAGCCATTAAGTATTCTTTGTCATCAGCTTCCAATAAAAATTTGGCAAAATCTTTTTTAATAAAAACTTTTGACTTCTTAGCACTGTACCCGTCCGCTTGCCTTTTAATATATGCTACCAAATTTGTATATTTTTTAATATCAATATTCCTTTTCAGATTTAGTTCAGACCTTAACATTGAGTAAAGTGTCCATAATGTGGAAACTTTTAGATCTTTCCTACCCTCAAAATATGCAAGTAAAACTTCCTCATTAACATATTTAATTTTCTTCTCATCACACCACGTAACAAATTTTTCGTATGCCAAATCATAAACTGCCTTTGACTTTTTGGGAATTACTGATAATAGAGCATTACCTGCTGCCTCTTCAATATCGCTTGGTAGCTCTTCAGAACTTGAATGACTCATTTTTTAAAAATAAAACTAAAAATATATCAATAGAGAACAACGGCCAGACACAATCGCAAACACGTAGACGTATACGATTCTTCTTTTCATACGTCATTTTACGCAAATAAATAAGTACGGGAGCTCCTTTAAATAAGAATTACGGCACCGACGCGCAAAAACCTTTACCGACGCGTACCGACCACACACAAGTGAAAATGACAGCCTGCCATTGGTATCTTCTGATTGGCCAGGTCTAGACAATCGACCCGGCAAATTTGATCTTCAGTATCTCTCGCAGCTATTCGGGAGGACTCGGCCCTACACGTCTCGGTTCATGTCACGTATACGGGGTCCGTGAAGAACCGTCACTCTACGTGACATGCAAACGTGCGGAATATGATGCGTATCGAAATTTGCAGACTGAGCATGCGCACGTAAACGTTTACGTGTTACTTTTGCTGCTTGCGGGTTTGCCGTTGTTCTCTAATCTCGATAAAAACCTTCCGTCTAGACTTTTTTACAAAATGTCAAACTGACAACTAACATGAAGTAACAGCAACAATAGCTATTTATGCCATCAGTTATATGTCAAAATTAGAAAAACTAAATTTATGTTTTCCAAATTTTTATCAATTATATTAAATTTTGTTTTTTTATTACTTTCTTCAAAATTAGAAAAAATCTTGTATGCAATACGTTACGAAATGAAATTTTGTGCAACTTGTGAGTTTTTGCGAAACTCACTTCGTTCGTTCCGCAAAAATCTCACGCGTTACACAAAATTAGGCATTTCGTAACTGATGGCATAAATAGCTATTATAAAAGAAAAAATGTGACTCAGTTAACGGGTAGCTCAAATTTTTTGAGCGATAATGCGCACGCTAGCACTGGTAGCAAAAATAATACTACACAGAGTAAAAGTAGATTGTTCCGCACCCACTTGACATGTTTTGAGAAAAAACGTTATTTTTACGTGAAAATGGTAATGTTATTTCCCTTTACCAAAAACTTCGTTTTAAAAACGTGATTTTTCTTTAATACTGTTATTTTAATGTAATTTTTGTTCACGTTGTAATTTGTGTTGCATTTTTACATTAATTTTATGTAAATAGAAGTAACGTTACTTATAAAACATTTAATTTGCGTTATGTTTTACAACGTCGAAATACGTAACCTATTTTTCACTTTATCTTAACATTTTTAAATTTCGCGCCTAAAACCCAGCGATCGGCGATTGTCACTTTTCTCATAGACGTTTGACGTTGTGAGTGTATAGTGGAAGGAGCAGTTTTTGATGAAAATTTTGGATAGCACCGAATCTCTTTTAAGTTTTGTGAGTTTTCGTTTATTGTAAGGGTAAGTTGTTCTTAATTTTATGGTTTAGTCTTTATGAAATAACTGTTGTTTATTCTTTATATATTTCACGAGTTCTTTTGTTCTTTACCACAAACGTTTGAAGGGCAAAATGGCGTCTCGTGAATTTTATTTTCACTACAAAAAAAATGCTAAAGGGATCCCTTTAATGTAACAAAAATACCAGCCTTTTGAAGTTAATTCCAAATATAAAACAAGATACGCCACCCTATTTTTTCTTTTAATTGAATAGTTCTCTAGATTCTACACTTTAACCTCTACAAAAAATGATTATTGTAGTTCTTTATTACTATTGAGGACCCTTGAAAATGTTTCCTATGTAATGTAATATCTCGTGTAATTAGGTTGTTGGAACAATATTTAAAAAATGTTTCGTTTTTAATTTAGAAATAGCGCAAGTTCAGTTTGGAGAAACTACTGAGTACTCGATGGAAAAAAATAATAATGGACCACTTCAGGTATGCCGCGAACCGTTGAAGAAACAAAAAAAATGAAAACTTATCCTATATAGCTACTAGATTTTAAATTAAAATAAGTTAAAATTCGTAAATTGTATACGGTAACCTAAGGCAACCTGAAAAAATAGAAGTTCATAACTTGAATGTTTTGTTGTTTATTTATAAGTACCCAAATAATAATGTATGAAATAATACGCTACTTTCTTGAGGAAAAATTTAGTTTTATAAGTTAAAAATATGTTACAAAAACGCAGAATTGTACCATAATATAATACGTTATAAAAACGTTAAAATTAGTAACGTTATTTTTACCAACGTCAGAACACCGTAACATTAAGCGTGTTTTACACATTGAAAACACGTTTATTCGTATTCTAACGTTTTTCAGTCTGACGTAAAATTATACATTAAATTCACGTTTTCTTGCCAAGTGGGCAGTGTTCCGTGCCAAAAGTTTTAAAAGATTATGGTGCTTCATTGTTTAATTAAACGTACAAAAATTAACTGCACATAGCTGCTGCATGTGTAACTTTAATCGAATTTTTTGCATGAATGTACAGGATGTCCCAAAGAAATAATAAATGGAAAATTTACATGGCCCGTGCAAAGAGCTAAAAGCTTCTCTAATAAGCTATTTTCAGGAAGAACTTAACAACAATAGCCCATTGTTACCCTTGACAGCAGTTAGAGAAGTAAATTTAAAGAGTATGTTAAGGTCTACATATTTTATTTCTACATTACTAATTTTTAGTGTTAGGTTGTTGTTTAGTGTAAATTTAAATATCTTCACTGTAAGCGCAGTTTCAACAACAATTAAGGAAAATAAACTTTTAGAATCACCTAAAAAGAAACGTTCTTATGCAAAGAGAGTCGTAAATGTATCAAGATTGGAAATAAGTTCTATCCGTGACACTATTTATGGAATGTACGAAACAAGTGTTATTCAAAAGTTATAATATTTAAAATTGGTTATGCTTAACCTGTATCTTTATTTAGAACATCAACTTTGATAACTTTAAGTAAGAACTTAAAAGTCAGACAACTATTTGATGGTTACAGGATGTCCCAAAGAAATAATATGAAATAAACTGCACCTCTACAAAATAGCGCTATCAGTTTTTAAATCCGACGTTTCGATGTCTTGAGCCCATCATCAACTTCATTTTTTTTAAATACGGACCTGGATGTTTTATTTCGGATTTGGAGAGAACTAGTCATTCTAAAAACAGATATGTATCACACTTATGTTATGTTAACTATATCTGCCTCCATTTTCTATATTATGGAAAAATCAGATAAAATTGAAATAACAAATTAAAGGTGGCTATGAGACAAAACATTATACGCTCAACCATTATGGCATATTTTATGCTGACATGCTTGTTAGTTGTTGAGGGTATAGCTATTTTCTCTTTTGTAATTTTATAGTAAAAATATGTTTTCAAATATGGAAAAGCGTGATATGTTACACATTTATTACAGTTCAAATAGAAACTCTAGAATTTCTTGTAAACGGTATCTAATTTAATATCCCGTATGAAATATTTTTGCTAAACTGGATAAAGAGTTGTTGGAATTCGGCAACTTTAGCAAGCCAAGAGATAAATACGATCGTCGAATTGATCCGGTTGAAGTAGAAAATATTTTAAATACCCTATGACTTTTTATCTGTTATCAACGTTTTCTAAATTTGGCTATTGACATATTTCTATTTTAAGGTTAATAATGCTCCTTGCAGCTCTACTAGGCTTTTTGAAAATGAGCTAGAAAAACCAAGAATGCGAATATGGCGAACACTAAATTCGAACAAATATCGACCTTACAAAATTCATCTAAGCCAAACACTTAGACCTGGTTATGAAACCCGGATGATGGATTTTTGCAATTGGCTTCAAAATAAACTTTTAAAAGACAACAGTTTCTTGTCGAACGTAATCTGGACCGACGAATGTAATTTTTCAACGAACGGTTTATTTAATCGTCATAATAAACATTGTTGGTCAATAGAAAATCTCCGGCAACATCAAAAAGTCAGACCACAGGGACGAACTCCTTTTAGTGTGTAGGTCGGCATGTGGAGAAATAAAATTCTTAGCCCTATAATATACGAGGGAAGCTTAACATCCGAGCGGCATAGGGAATTAATATTAAGTAATATTTTCGGACATCTCCGAGATGATGAGCCTCTAAATATTCTGCGGCAATTATGGTGGCAACAGAACGGCGCTTCTCCTCACAATGGACGGGAAGTAACAAACTATTTAAATATACTGTTTCCAAATAAATGAATTGGAAACCAGGGACATGTGCGATGGCCTGCTAGAAGTCCAGATCTAAATCCGCTGGACTATTTTTATTGGGGATATTTGAAAAATCGTTTGTATCGTGAGATACCAAATGACATAAATGGACTGCAGCAAAATTTAATCCGAGAAATTACAGCCATCCCTGCTAGGATCATTCACCGTTCGATATTAAAATTGCGACGGCGTAGTGCAAAATGCATTGAAGCTGAGGGCTTACAATTTGAATATCTTTTATGAGATTGTTTATGTGTTATAACATAATAATAATGAACTTATATCAGTAGTTTTTACAGTTGATCTAGGGTAATAAAATTTTGTTAAGTTATATTGATTGATTATACAGGGTGTCCGAAATACGTGTACAACGTTTGACGACAGACTCCTGACGTCAAAATAGGTCGATCTAAGCCGACTTAGTTATATCCAAAATTGTCTCGTTTAGCCGGTAAGGGCGTCAAAAATTTGTAAAAATATTGGTTTTTCTTAAATTACGTGAAAACCTGCTAATCGATTTTAATGATTTTTAGTATGTAGACTAATACTATAAAATGACGTTTTCTAGTAGTATAGTCACCGGCTGTAAATAAGTGGAAGTGTTATAGAAGTGATATAATACGTCAACATTTCTCCTGATTTTTTATATCAATTATTATAGCGATATGACGACCCAGATATTTTTGTCGAGTGACTGGATGTATTTGGAAGTTATTTTACCCCTTCAATATTTTTCGTTGGATAAGCTGTTTTGCCAGAAAAAAATTATTTACAATTATCTGCATACATCAATTATTAACAGTAATAATAAAACAAAGTACAACAAAGTTGGAAGAATGTATTAAAAATATTGTAAGAAACTAAGTAAAACGAGAACGTTACTTACTTAAGCAAATGTGTAAAATGACCGCCATCTTCCTGAATATACTTATTAGCACTCCTTAAAAAATGATATAGGACCCTATTTAATGTCTTGGGGTTATTAAAATGGTTGCTTGCATTTAAAATCCGCGTCAATAAATCATGGCGTGTGTTTACCAGAGTCTTGTAAAGTTCTGTTTTAATAGCGCCCGACAAAAAAAGTCACACATATTTAACTCTGGAGAACGTGGTGGCTTTAATGGTGCATCATTGCCCCTTCCAATCCATCGGTTGGGATATTGATGGTGTAAGTATTGCCGAACGGCAACGGAAAAATGGGGCGGGGCACCATCATGCATATACCACATTTCCCTCCGAAGTAAAAGGGGCAAATTTTCCAGAAGAATTGGTAAGGTGTCTTGCAAAAAATTTAAATAAATATTTCCATCTAACCTGTCTGGAATAGCAATAGGACCAATAAGGTAGCGATCAATAATACCTGCCCAAATATTTAATTTAAATTGATGCTGATGATGTGCAACTTTAATGGCATGTGGATTTTCATCGGAATAAATATGTTCGTTGTGCAGATTGGTTACTCCAGATCTTGTAAAGCACGCCTCGTCAGTAAACAATATTTTTCTACACAAATTTGGATCACGGATTTTTTTGTTTCTAATAAATTGACAAAATGTTAGCCGCATGGGGGGGGATCAGTCGGTAAAAGTTCCTGGACTTTTTACACGTGATATGGATGTAACAACTGTTCTTTTAAAACCTCATTGACAATCGTATTAGGAACATGTAACTCACATTTTAAGCGATGGGTACTGGTACTTGGTTCTTCTTCAACTCTTTCCAGAATGTTCTCTTCTGTTTCTACAGTTCGAGTTGTTCGCATACGACCCCTGCCTTCAAATTTTTTCTCAAAGCTGCCCGTTTTCCGAGGATGACGCTCGATATTGGCAAATGTTTGGTGGTTTGGTATTCGACGGTTAGAAAATCTCTCCATGTAAACCCTAACACTCTGACGCCCATTTCCTTGACAAAACCTGTATACCACGAGCATGTCAACATTCTCAGAGCTCGTATAATTTTCCATGTTTAATGGTAAAATGAACTTGTAATTCAAAAATGTTGATCGTATACTTTAGTCAATTTCATAGACTGGTGACAATTTGTCAATAATTGTCAAATTATCAAATGCCATAGCAACAAGGTCACTAAAAAAATTATTGTTACAGGTAATTTGATTTTAATTTTATTACTAATGTTAATAATTGATGTATGCAGGTAATTGTATATATTTTTTTTCTGGCAAAACAACTCATCCAACGAAAAATATTGAAGAGGTAAAATAGCTTCCAAATACATCCAGTCACTCGACAAAAATATTTGGGTTGTCATAACGCCGTTGACATAAAAAATCAGGAGAAATGTTGACGTATTATATCACTTTTATAACACTTCCACTTATTTACAGCCGGTGACTATACTACTAGAAAACGCCATTTTATAGTATTAGTCTACATACTAAAAATCATTAAAATCGATTAGCAGGTTTTCACGTAATTTAGGAAAAAACAATATTTTTACAAATTTTTGACGCCTTTTACCGGCTAAATTAGACAATTTTGGATATAACTAAGTGGGCTTAGATCGACCTATTTAGACGTCAGGAGTCTGTCGTCAAACGTTGTACACGTATTTTCCGGACACCCTGTATGTATTTTTGTTTTATAGTTTTTTTGTATAAAGGCACCGACAAGGCAGATAAAACGTTCAATAACATAACAAGTGTAATACACACCTGTTTTTAGAATAACGAGCTCTTTCGAAATCCCAAGTAAGACATTCAGGTCCGTATTTAAAAAAAATGAAGTTGATGATGGACCCATGACATCGAAACGTCTGATTCAAAAACTTAAAGCGCTATTTTGTAGAGGTGAAAAGTGGCAATGAAGAAGTGCAGTTTATTTCATAATTTCTCTTTAAACAAAGTTAGAAAAAAATAAAAACAAATTTTCTAAAAAATCTCGCTTTTTTCCAGATAACTCCAGAAATACTGGGAATTTTCTCAATTTTAAAATGGCATTTTATTGAACACCCAATTGTGCAACTTTGCCACAATTTAAACTTCTTCGTATCTCTTATAGTTTCCGAGATCTCAATAGTTACCCTCGAATTTGGAACACCCTGTACACGGATAGGTTAAAAAAGGCCGGGCCGTTAATATCTGTGCAAAATGCCTATTTACTTCCAGAAAAAAACTCATCCTGAAAGGGTTGTTTCAACCTGGGGTGGTTACTTGTAACTCCCTGGGTCAAAGGTATGTTAATTTATCCATATTTAATAAAAACATCTCAATCCCGACAAGCCCTCGCAAGCGTAGCATAATGGGGTGGTCTTTTAGGTAAGGGGTAGTTTGAGCAGGACAAGGATTCTTATTTTTTCGTCATCGTGTTTTCCTCCATCGAAAATGAAATTCTGACTTCAAATTCGGAATTCCGACGAAAAACTCGGAATCATGCGCAAAATATTCTTTCCTGCGTGCAACCATTCCATGTTCAAAATGTCCGTGGATTGTCGATGTACCTACCTTTCCGTATCGGAACGAAGGTCTCCCTGCTAAAGCCTAAACTCTGATAAGAACTATAAAATTGTTTTGTTCCACTTATTACATAATTTACATAATAAATCTTCAATGATAGTAAGATAATGAGAATGGCATATCCAATCATAAAGATAATCCAAATAAATAGGGTTCCATCCAATATTCCAATCATAGCTAAAAAGGAAAATATGATTTATAAATGGATCGTCAATCGATATAATACTAATATAATAATTTCCCTGATTCCATCCTTCATCCTTCTGCTTGGTAATAATTGTAATACAGTGTAGTCTCGCTATAGTGTACATACTGTATAATGAACTATACACTCCAGTGAACACACAAATATTAATATCAGCCTCTGAATAGTAAACAAGTAAAACCTCGCTAGAGGGAAATTGCACACATACCAATAAAAAACGTAAATTCAATAACATCAAACTCGAAACCAACGATTCTGATGGGGAAGAAAAAACATCCCGTTAAGTATTTTAAAATTACCATTAAACGACGAAGATCTGGAATATGCAGTAGCTGAAATTATGAACACCTTAAAGGTCATGAACACCAGTGTAAGTTAAAAAATAAAAAATCTATGTAGATAGGTATGTACCTATGTTCTTAAAATGACAATTTATAGGTATGGGATCAGAATAATGTTGAGGTTTAGTATGAAGACCGCCAGCCAGCAAATGAGCAAAATGAAGAAATTGAAATTGAGCATGAAGTGGGTATGTCTCATTTAACTTAAAATTCCAGGTGTACCTTATTGAGAATTTTTGTTTATTTAATAAATTTATATTTTTGCGATTGTTTAAACTAGTAAACTTGTGCAAGTAGATACCTACCGAAAGCAGTGCAGTTTTTAATCAATTTTTCATTTTTCTTCGTTTAAAGTAAAACACTTAGTCATCTACGTCACCAAGAAGAAATCGGCTGGATTAACACAAAGTATGTATGAATTCCAGTATTTAATAATATAATACAACCAACAGAAGTACTTTGAGATAGAAAGTGAATTATTTTGCTTGCCTACAATTAAAAAAAAATGCTATTTTGAGAATCCGGTAACGCAGTTGACAATTTGGTGACGTACATGACATAGTATATAAGTAATATGCGAAAATATTTATTAAACATGTAACTAAAATATCTTTCAGTCTTTACAAGCACATACGCGCAAAATAAAATATAATTCTTCAAGAAAAAATAACAACAATGAACATCAAATACATATAAAAGTAGGGGATTACATCAGATAATTGTACTCGTCAGTACTTCTCTTCCATCAGTCTTTAAGGTTGATCCATGGAGCACTCGCAAATGTTAATATTCGTTTCGTCAAATTTTTGGGAGACTCAATATTATAAAATAATATATCTTCTAATAAATACCATATTTTTTCCTCTTTTGTTGGCCAAACGTACTTGTTATACCCCACCGAATATAAAACACTAACTTCGTATTCTTTGGTGTTTTCTTTTTTATTAGTTATTATACCCGGATATAATATGTCATTAAATTTTACCACAATCCAGTTTCTAATTTTACAGTCAACTAAATCACTTTGTGGATGCAACTGCTCGTCGTTGTTGAGGCTGGTGGGACTTACACCAACACTACCATCCATCTTAATAATATTATTAACTGGATCGTGGCATGAACATATTGCTGGAAATTTCTTACAAAAACATGACAGTGCCCTGGAAGTAAATCCCGAGTTAACGCCTAATATAACTTGGCCTATTTTCATAATGCCTTTTATTTTCTCAATGCTTTTATCATTTGGTTTCTTATTCTCCATCTCGATAATTTTATTGTCTCTTCGGGAATTAAAAACAATTTTACGGCGGTTTTGCCCTGAAGCCTGTCAAAGAGTATGTTAGCATTTGAAATATATTCTCCTTTTGAAACTATACCATCAGCAATTCTTTTTATCGCCGCCCCTACACCATCTGGTGCCCCTTTGTCATGAGAGGCTTCTGAAAAGTTCCAAGTAGCATATTTAAATCCCATGTTCATAAAAACTGTACGCAAAAAGAAAAAGTTATCTTTGATAATGTTCTTTTCTCTTAGTTCTGCTAAAACCGGCATAAGATGTGCCCATATGGCACAAGGATCATGTCTTTTAGACGGAGATATAGTGCAAAATGTATTTGTATCATCTTCGGAATATGTCACTACCGTGTGCAATGAAGCTTGGTTATCGGATGACCCGAAGTGCATTGCCTGAATTTCTTGATTCATTTTACATATATAATTTTCCGAAAAATCAATATGGACTGCTGCTTCGTCATAGGTAAGTTCTGTAATGCATTTTTGTCTCTGTTTTGTTTGGTGTTTTTTTCGGTAAACATGTGGGCAAAATGTTGTTCTAAACTCTTTATTAAAGTTTGCACATAAATCTGATAACTTTTCCTTTACTTCGACTTTAACTGTCTTAGTAACTATAAATTTCCTATCTTGTTTGGTTACCTCTTCCTTTTCCATTTTCCATAAAAAATGTTTTATTATTTTTTCTTTGTTTTCTAGCTTGGTCATATCTATTGGCTCTTTGAATTTGCACTGTTCGCAAGTATTTAACATGCACGCTTTCGAATCGTTTTCGCAAGTTACAGAGCTACAGAGGGACTCAATATTTTTTTCCAACAGAAACATTTCTTTGACCAACACATCTAATTTAAATTGCATATTGGAATGCTTTTTGCACATACATGAATCCCTATCTGAAAGTCTAGGTCTTACAACCCAAAATGGACGATGTCTACAGAAGGTTGCAAAACTTATATTGTTAGAAATTTCAGCAGAAAATTTGGCATGAAGTTCTCTAAGATTGTCTCTTAATAATCGCTTTTGTTTTTTTATTTTTCCTCGTACCACTGTTTGCTTTTTTCCAGGAGTTAAGGTGGTCACGTCATCTCTACAGAAAAAACGTACTACCTGGTAATGGATATTAGATCGCCGTTTGCGCATACTAATATTTTCATGAAGTTGCTTCCGTTTATTTTTGGCAAAACATCCAATTTTCTGTTTAATATTTGTTTGACACCTATACTTTCTTAAAATGTCACCCTCAACGGTGCTACTAACAATTTGTTTTGCCAATTCTGAAGAACTCTGTGTATAATTGTCCTGAATTTGATTTATTAACGCGTTGTGAATCACTAATTGTCTTTTTACTCCATCTGGCACATTATACCCTTTCGTTTCAACAGACATCTTGGTGAAGGGTGAAAGATCTTCTTGCAAGACATTCTTAGACGTGTCTGGTTTCTTTAGCTTCTTTTTCACTCTCAGATACCTCTTCTTGTATCTCTCTTTACTCTTTTTCAATTTTGCTAGATCTTGTTCAAGTTGTTGAATCTTTCTGTAAGAAGCGCTTTTTCTCCTGGCAACCCTCCGTCTACCTGCAACTCTATTGAAATCATAGACTCCCGCAGCTCCAGGGACTGGATTAGCAGCGGGAACCGGCGAAGAAGGCGGAGTATTTTCTTCCAAAAGCTTTAATTCTTTCAATCTCTCTGCTTTTCGGCGCCGTGAGCGTTGCTGATTTTCACGCCAATTTTCTCGTTTGTGCCTTTTTTCTCGATCTGATAGGTCACCAATCTTTTTTTGCTTCGCAGCCCTTTCTCTACATTTTCTCAAATATTCGGCTCTTTTTTCGGGATCTTCATTAATTTTTTGTCTGTATCTTCGTGCCTTTTCAGCCGCAGTCAAAGGCATATTTCTGAAAAAAAATCCCGGGTGTTGTATTTAAAAAGCCGTGAAAAAGTCATTTATTTTATATAAGTACAAGTCATCTACGTCTCCCTGTGTCACCTACGTTACTTTGGGCTTGGTAGCGTAGTGGACGGAAGCGTAGGTGACATTTTTAAAAATATTTAAATTAATCGAGGCTAAGAACTTTTAGGCTCCACTTCTGTACTTCACCTGCCCTTTAAATAAGTATAGCGCATATTTTAACATAAAAAAATAATAACAAAATCCGCCATTGTCTAATAAAACACGACACGTAGATGACGGGTAATAAAGGTACGTACCTGCTATGATGGAAACATATACAATTTTTGAGAACAATCACAGTAAATAAAACAACTCCAATAGCAAAACAAGACTGATTTACTCCTCTAATGAAGACCGGTAACGCAAAAACTATCCCCACGAATGTTCAACATCCTAAATAACAGTAAGTGGTGTAGATGACACAAACCTTTAGGGACAAATTTCAAGACCTTATAAAAATCAGTTAAATAAAAAATTTAAACAAAAACTTGATAAATAATATGAGCGTAATGTTTACCTTATGCAGTTATATGGTTAAACTTTAAAAAAAGTGAATATTGTATTAAAAAACTTGGTTTGAATGTTCAGTTTCATCCAAGGGACCGGTATCGTAGGTGACACTTTAACTTTTGGCAATTAATTTAAAAACTATTTTATATTTTTATTACAATTTTAAGATAGGCACGTGGTCTTGATAGCTTGATAGCTTTTAATTCATGTCTTGAAAAATTGGAAATATATTTTATTTTCTTTATTATATTGCCGGGACAAGTCATTTACAAGTTAAATGAGACATACCCATGAAGACAGTGACGTTGCTGCAAATCCCATTGTAACAGACAAGTGGATTTCCACTGGTGAAACATTGAAATCTTTAAATACTGTTATTCAATGGGCTAAAGAAAATTCGAATAAACTGGAATAATCTAGTGTAGTTGCTTTTCAAAACTTAAGAGCTATATTGATTAAAAATATTCACTCTATCCCAACAAAGTAATGTAAATTAGCAGATTTTTTCATCCTACGAACTAATTTTATTTTACGTTTTCTTTATTTCCTGTTACATACATACATATGTACAGTGTACATATTATGTACATATTTATACTACATATATATATACATACTATTTTTTTTTATTACGATACATATGTATTTCGTTTCATTTTAATATTAAAATAGGTAAATGTACGTATGTATGTATGTGTATGTACGTAAAGCCGTTCATTAATTAGTTCAATATATCGATACTCTACTTATATTATAATTGTACAAAGCTTACAGTACTTAATAAGATAAACGAACGAATGATGATGATTGTACTTACCAATAAATATTGCAATACCGACGACACTGAAGGTTGAATAGGCTGTAGCATTAATATCTGGATGACGATTCTGGTACAATTTTACCATAATAAGGACAGCCATGACGTACATAAAACTGGTATCTAAATCAAAACATAAATTTTAATATGGTCACCATATCAGTAAATGAAAAAAAAAAATCATATCTGGAAATATCATACACAATTATCCATTTAGTATAGTAACTTCGATATCTCATATGGGCACTATCATAGATAATAAAAAAATTTAATTTTAAAAACTAAAAAGCTGTTAAAGATATACAGTGAGCTCAAAAAGGTTGGAATAAATTCGTTTAAAATTCAGGTGATTATTTTCTGGAAAAACGCTTGGACATGTCGATTATTATTTTTAATTGCGAATTTTTTGACATAAGAAATGTGTATACAGGTTGTCTCAAGAAGAACATATACCGTCAACATTATTTTTTTTTTAAATAGAACACCCTGTAGGTATATTATATTATTTTTAAATTCTACGATACATTCTAAACACTTTTTGTATAACATACCATATCTCCAAAATCAATGGTTTTCGATATATTGACAGTTTTTCTGGTACGAAAACTACAATTAAAAGTGAACTCTTTACATCTATTTCGTCTATAATATTTACATAGACTACATTAAATTTTATTTTAATAAATGTTGAAATTGACCGCCACCAACTTCCTGGCAATATGCAAGTCGATCTTTGAATTCTTCCAAAACGTTAGATAGAAACGATAGAGTACAGCAAGTGCCGGTATTAACTCAAATTCTAAAAATTCTAGATACAGTTCGCCATTTAACGTACCATCAAAAAAGAAGGGACTTAAAATCCGGTTATCAACAATTCCAACCCAAACATTCACTTTTTGCGGGTATTGTGTGTGGGACCTCATGATCCAGTGCGACAGTTTTGGTGATTCACATGCCCATTTAGAGTAAACGTTGCTTCATCAGAGAACACAATTCTTTTTAAAATTTGAGGATCTTCAATGTATCTGTTTATCATTATTTCGCAAAATTCTGGTCTTCTATCCGGCAAATTGATAAATAATATTTTCCGTGGCAATACCGCGAGTAACACTATGGTGGTTTTCTTGGACAGCTAAGAGGACATTTAACTGCACATCTTCTGAAATCCTAGGTCGACCTTGAATATAATTGTCTCTAACATGCCCCAAATCCCTATATTTTTTTACAATGTTACTAACAACAGATTGAGATATTGGTGCTCGGTTTGGGTACTTATTGTTAAATAACTCATACACTTCTGTTTGGGTTCGCATCATATCTCCATAGCCAAGCATCACTAGTACCTCGATCCTATCTTTTTCACTTAACCGCGCCATTTTTACAGAATTACTTGAAGAATTTTTGACAAGAAGTAAATGTCTGTGTCAAAATAAATTAATTCAGGAACAGGTTACAATACTAATAAAGAAATGCGCAATTAAAACTAAAAATCCACGGATCTCAGCATTTTTTCAGAAAAATATTAAAATGTCAATATATCGAAAACCATTGATTTTGGAGATAGGGTATGTTATACAAAAAGTGTTTAGAATGTATCGTAGAATTTAAAAATAATCTAATATATAGGGTGTTCTATTTAAAAAAATTAATGTTGACGTAAATGTTCTTCTTGACACAACCTGTATACACATTTCTTATGTCAATAAATTCGCAATTAAAAATAATATCCAAGCGTTTTTCCAGAAAATAATCACCTGAATTTTAAACGAATTTATTCCAACCTTTTTGAGCTTACTGTATATTCAAAATGTGAAGAAATATACGGGTGTTTCAGAAAGCGGGACAACTTAAATTTAAATATTTTTAAATGGGAGACCATATACAGGGTGGCCCACTCTCAACGCAGGCTTCCATAGCATCTAAACTATTCAACTTTTTAATAATTTTTAATAACAGAGTCATAGGGAGGCATTAGTCCTACAATTTAAAATGATTTTAAATTATACAGGGTCTCCCAAATAGTCAGGGCATATCAAACATACTTCTTTTTAAACCGAACACCCTATATCTTACATTACTTTTGAATTCTACATAAAATTACAATTATTTTTTAGTAAGTGCATTATAAGTCTAAACTTAATAGTTTCTGAGATGTCGAGTTTTGAAAAATGACATTTTTGAACTTTGACAGCGTCTAGCTTTCTAACGATACGCCATATAGCAAGACGGTTTACATGTCCCTATCTTACTTTTTTATTGTCTTTCCAAAAATGCCTACTTCCGGTTACACCGGAAGTACTATATTTCCGGCTTTTGAGCTACATCCGGTTTAACCGGAAGTTGACACTTTTTGTGTAATTCACGTTTATTGTAGAGACAAAATTGAAAATAGAGAAATTTTGAATTTGAATTCGTTCTTCTAAATCACGGGTGGTGGCTGGTAAGCGATATACTTTTGATTTTGCCTAACCCCATAAAAAACTTCATACTGGTCAGATCAGGTGATCTGGCAGACCAGTTAATTATTATTGACCCTCCTCGATCTATCAATTTTTGAAGAAATTTTTGTTTAACATGCGTTCTTACTTCTTTGTGAAAGTGTCCACGGATGCTATCCAACTGAAACCAGACAATATCTTTAATTTAAGTTGAAATATGCTATGGTAACACTGGCGAATCTTCTTGTAGAAAATGTAAAAATCGTTCTAGATTTAAGTTCGACTCAAAAAAAAATCATCAATCAATAACATATTATCGTTAGAAATCTAAAGGTTAGATGCTTTCCCTCGCCGGACTCATCCCCAGACGCGTTTCGCTGTATTACAGCTCGTCAGTGGAGTGGAGCTATAGAATCCGACGAAATGTCGCTTAAAGTTATTAATATTATCATTAATTATTAAATAATTAATTTAATAACAATAAATAAAGCACTAATTCCGGGTCAAAAATATAGGGTGTCCCGTTTCAAAATATTGTCAAAATATACATCTTTAACAGCCTCTTAATTAAATTTTTATATTTTAATTTTTGACATCATTAAAATCTAGAAGATAAATAAATGTCAAATATTTAATTGTCAAAAATAATAATTATTGTGTGTGATATCCTTTTTTTAAACACGTTGTATATTTTACTGCCATTGCAACAATATACGTCTGGTTAAGTGTTTTTTTTACTCAGAACTTCAAATACCTCACGGTGTTATTACAGACTTGAGGACCATTCAATAAAACTTACCAAATTGATAATTTGATTGACTTGGGCAGATGTGGTAGCACGCAGAGAGAATTCCTTCTATTGTGAGAGCTACACCCATTGCATGAAATAAACCGTAATGTACCGGTATACCTTTCTCCTAAAATTAATCGGGATGTTGACTTATACAAATATTAAACTATACGCGATGGTGTTTATTTTAAATTATAGCAGAACTAAAAGTATACCGGGTGCCACAAAACAGTGGCTTATCCTTATAACTTTTCTCTACACAAGATCTTGTGGTGCCTATCGTTAGGAATGTTAGCAATCATTATGGCAATGGGTATCTTTACTATGTCGACGGCAGCAGAAAAAATGCCTGCCTACTGTTGTTTTAATAAACTATGTATGCAAGATTTTAACCACAACATACCGGGTGATGCATGGCTTAGTTGAAAATAGGAAATCCCTTGTAAATTTTGAGGTGGCTAAATATTGACTTTCCCGTATATTTTAGAGAAAAATTGTAATATAATTTATTGAAGAGGACGATATAATAAATCCATGTGCCAAGTTTGAATAAATTTTAATAAGCCAATCCTAACTTATTTAATTAAATGTGATGGCAATATTACGAAATTTTCACAGTTTAGGTAATACAGTAAATATCAGCAAATAATTTCTATGACGCTATTGTCAAAAATTGACGTAAAACTTGACATAACGAATAAAGATTATTTCACAATAAAAACATATTTTCGTTATATACCGGGTGTTGCATCGTCGAGCGGGACATAGGAAATCCCATGTAATTTTAAATGGGGTCAATTATTGGCTTCCCTAATTATTTTAGAGAAAAATTCTATTTAGGTTTATTAAAGAGCACTAAAACCCACATTCAAAAGAATAACTTTAGATATTTTTGATGAGCCCGTTTACGGGTTATCGCCGATTTCTTTTTAACTATTTCTCCTTTTTATGGCCCCGGATTTGCGGGCACCAGTCAAGGTAAAAGATGACTGTCAAATAAAGTTGTCATTTTGAAATGTGTGCTTTATTGTTATAAAAACTCGTACATCGAAAATATTAAAGGTGTATTTATGAGTACAAATTAATCTGAATAAAACTAAAATAAAGTATCCAATTACAAGGTTAATTATGACATTTTACATGTTTCAATATTTTACTAATTAATAGGTAGGTACTATTAAATTGTTAGAACTTTAGGATTTAAGAAGATGTTCAAATATTCCTCAAAATGACAACTTTATTTGACAGTCATCTTTTACCTTGACTGGTGCCCGCAAATACGGGGCCATAAAAAGGAGAAATAGTTAAAAAGAAATCGGCGATAACCCGTAAACGGGCTCATCAAAAATATCTAAAGTTATTCTTTTGAATGTGGGTTTTAGTGCTCTTTAATAAACCTAAATAGAATTTTTCTCTAAAATAATAAGGGAAGCCAATAATTGACCCCATTTAAAATTACATGGGATTTCCTATGTCCCGCTCGACGATGCAACACCCGGTATATAAAAGACACCATTATGGCCTTTAATTTAACATAACATACCTAAGACTACAGATTTTCACGAGAACATTAATTGAATGTTCAATCAACCCTCCATTAACAGCTAAACAATATCCTAACCGATCATAAAATTTATTTCTAACATTACTGAGTTAATGTTGAGAAATTCCAACGAAATACAGTTTTTTAGCTTGTCTAGATTTTCAAATTTTACATCTTTATTAATAAAATTTTTTAAGTGACCCCGCAGAAAGGAGTCGTTGGGTGAAAGTTCAGGAGACCTGGCTGGCCAAAGAATTAGATGCCGGGGGCCAATAATATTTTCGTTAAAAATATTTTGCAACTATTTCCTAACCATGAGAGAATTATGGGCAGGACAAACATCCATTTGATCCAGATCTCCTGATTTTTTGCATACAACTTCTTCTAGTACGGGTTTAATTCGATTTTGTAGTAAGTCCAAATAGGTTACTGCTGTAAGGTTGCGTTCCATAAAAAATGGTCCAATGATGTGATGTCCTACAATTCCCACCCAAACATTTATTTTTTTGTGGATATTGCGTCCGAGTATGAACAAGACGATGTTCATTTTCTTGGCTCCAATACCGGCCATTTTGAACATTTGATTCGTTGTTGAGGGTGAATCTATCGGGTGTTCCACCTAAGGAGGTAATCGGCTATATCTCAGAAAGTAATAACACTAGGACTTTGGGAAAAAAATATATATCGATAAAAGCGGCCAAGAGAAATTGCTGGAAATTATTTTCAAGTTCGAAAAATTACCGCTAGGGGGCATAAGAGAACTTTCAAAATAGAAATGCCGATTTTCTCTTGATTTTTCTTAATAAAAATATGTTAGAAATATAAGCATTGTATTCCTCATAAAATTATGCAACTTTATGTTAGGAATAGTTTTTTTCTATTTTCAATAATAAAGTGGTGGGAGAAGGTCAAACTTTTTTTCTTTCAAACGCTGATTTCTCTGCTTTGGATAAACCGATTTTATTCAACTTAGTCTTGAAAAAAAGCCCTTCTATTCCTCCACACGTAGATGTATTAACTATACCATATTGGTTCTGATGGTGGCCACTAGATGGCGTTTTTCCGTAATTCCTCAATTAATAAGGATTTTCTCAAAAAAATAAAATGTTATGATATGACTTTTTCATCATATATTATTTTAGGCTTATAAAGGCTATTAAATAGTTGAATAAAAAATCCAGGTCCGTATTTAAAATAAAAAAGTTGATGATGGTCGCTTTAATCCGAAACGTCGGATTAAAAAACTAACCCCATCAGCTTGTAGAGGAGGAAAAGTGACTATAAGGAACTGAAAACCGCAACGTGATATCTTTGTTAAACTAGAGAAATTAGGGATAATAATAATTAATATAGAAAAATAGGCCCTTTTTTAAAACATTAATTAATCAATTAAATCTTTGGTTTAACAAAAGATATCACGTTGCGGTTTTCAGTTCCTTATAGTAACTTTCTATAATATATCTTTTCCCAAAGGCCTAGTGTTATTACTTTCTGAGATATAGCCGATTACCTCCTTAGGTGGAACACCCGGTACATTCATCGGTAAAACAAATATTTCTCAAAAATTCCTATTATTATTTGCTCTCACCATTATCGTAAAACAGAATACCACTCTCTGTTCTTCATCACCTTGCCGTAGCTCTTGATGTTTTTCATACTTGTAAGAAAAACATTTATGTTTTTTTTAAGTCCGCAACATTGTAATTTGATGTTTTTCTACGGCTTGCCCAAGAATCTTCGTGCTAATCACTTTATTTTACTCAACGTGCAATGTTGTTACTTTCAGGTAGGTATGTTCTTATCATTTTGTGGTTGTCGTATAACCGCAAGTCCATGATTCTACGTTCCTGTGCGAAACCGCTCTTTATTTTAGGCGCTGTTGGCCCTAATTTTGATTATTCTGTGTTACATTTAATGTGGCTATTGAGATTGACGATAAACCGTTATCTGTGTCAATCGGCTAGATTTAACTTTGGGAAAAATTGGAAAATGTTTTTCGATCCTCTTAGATTTTCAGAATTAGACTTCTCTAAGGCATCTATTTGGTAATTAAAGAGGAAAGAAAAATCCAAAATTCTTCAAAAATATTTAACATCTCGCTCTACGCGTTTCGGTTTCTTAAACCATTTTCAAGAGCTGTCTAAAAAGTTCATTTCTATAATAATCTCAATTTCAATTCAAAATTATTTGGTGTTACTTACATAATATAAACACAAACTTTACATTAAGGATACAAACAAGCTCACAATGGCGAGCACAGGTTAACTAACTATATAAAACTGATCAACGGGATAAACCCAAAAAAAAAACATTTAAAAATAAAACATTTAAAAAATAAAACAAAATATACCGAACCAAAGCGACATCTAGATTGCACAAAGAGAGGTTCTATTATTTAAACAAACATTCACTACCTAAACTCGTTGACAATCGCTGCCTCCCTATAGTGGGCGTTGACAGGATCGTTCAAACACTTAATTTGATTATTTATCTCTAATTTGGCTATTTCTATGTTTTCTAAAAAATTCAGCTTATGGACTTTATTCGCATTATGTGGCATTTTAAAGTTGTCTTTAGTATTAAAACTATGTAAATTCTCTCTTAAATGTAGGCCAAAAGCTGATCTCCTGTCATTATGCGATTTCTGAGAGTTTAAATGTTCTTTTATTCTAATATTAAAACTACGTCCTGTCTGACCAACATATTTAGCTGTGCAAGAATTACAGGACAACAAATACACCCCACTCTTGTCAAGCACGTTAATTAAATCCTTTTCTCTCGTGAACAAGCTACGTAAATTGTTTACCGATTTGTAAGCTATTTTAAAATTGTTGTTTAAGGACTTCAATACATTACCCACTCTCAGAGAAACAGCGCCCAAAAAAGTTAGCCTTATATACCTAGGAGGTTGAAAAGATGTTATGGTCTTATCCAAGGGGTCAGTCAACACCTTCTTAAGCATGCCATTAATTTTTTTTTTTATTAAATTATTGATTAGTGATATCTTGTATCCGTTCTTATAAGCAATTTGAAAGATGATGTTCTTTTCCCTCTCAAATTCCAAAGGTAAGAGTGGGATGGTGAACAAACGATGAATCAAAGAGTTAAAATCTGCCATTTTATGAGCTAAACAATGATTTGAGTCAGCAGGTATAACATTGTCTGTATGTGTATTTTTCCGATAAATAGCACACTGAAAAAAGTTATTCACCCTCTTTATTGTCAAATCTAAAAAATTCAGACAACAATCAGATTCTATTTCTTTTGTAAATTTGATGTGGTTGTTTAAAGAATTTAAAAAATTGAAAACAATTTCCAACTCATTCCCTATTCCTGCCCAGACAATAAAAGTATCATCAACATATCTGCGCCATAATAAAATTGTATCTAGAAGGTAATAATTTGAGTTAAACAACTTATTTTCAAAATCACCCATAAAAATTTCAGCTTAAAAGGGGGAAAGACCTGAACCCATGGGTAAACCATCCATCATTTTAAAAAACTTGTCATTAAATCTAAAAAAATTTAAACCTAGACATTTATTCAAAAGGGACATTATACCCCTCCGTACATTATCAGACAGAGATAATTTCTCTCCAAGCAAACATTCCACGATATTCACCACCAGTTGTCGGGGGATACTTGGAAACAGATTGACCAATTCAAAAGATACCAAAAGGCAATCATTTGGTAAGTTAATACTTTTTAAATCTTGAATTAATTCATTGGGGTTCTTAATACTATTTAATAGTATTTATTTTGATAATTCAAGAGGTTTCTCAAACATTATTTGTCTAGCCATTTTACTAAAAAATATGCCGATGAAGATACAAAACTAACAACAGGTCTAATTGACATATCATTTTTGTGAATTTTGACCATACCGTATAATAAATGGGTACTGGAATTCATAGGAATTACAGATTTATTCATCTTAAGTTCATCATACAAATTTTGGCCATTAATCAATCTTCTAAGTTCTGTAGTGTAAGACGGATTCGGATCTTTCTTAAGCTCGATAATCATATGATTATTATCCAAAAAGTTTTGAACCCTATTAAAATATTGTTGTTTTTCCATAATTAGCAAAGAATTGCCCTTGTCTGCTTTTCCCAATAATAAGTCATTTAATTTTATTTTTTGTCTCAAAGTTTTATTATGGCGCATATGCTGATGATACTTTTATTGTCTGGACAGGAACAGGGAATGAGTTGGAAATTCTTTTCTTCAATTTTTTAAATTCTTTAAACAACCACATCAAATTTACAAAATAAATAGAATCTGAGTGTTGTCTGAATTTTTTAGATTTGACAATAAAGAGCGTGAAAAACATTTTTGAGTATGCTATTTATCGGAAAAACACACATAAAGACAATGTTATACCTGCTGACTCAAATCATTGTTTAGCTCATAAAATGGCAGCTTTTAACTCTTGGATCCATCGTTTGTTCACCATCCCACTCTTACCTTTGGAATTTGAGAGGGAAAAGAACATCATCTTTCAAATTGCATATAACAGCGGATACAAGATATAACTAATCAATAATTTAATAAAAAAAAAATTAATGGCATGCTTAAAAAGGTGTTGACTGACCCCGTGGATAAGACCATAACATCTTTTCAACCTCCTAGGTATATAAGGCTACCTTTTTTTTGCGCTGTTTCTCTGAGAGTGGGTAATGTATTGAAGTCCTTAAACAACAAATTTAAAATAGCTTACAAATCGGTAAACAATTTACGTAGCTTATTCACGAGAGTAAAGGATTTAATTAACGTGCTTGACAAGAGTGGGGTGTATTCGTTGTCCTGTAACTCTTGCACAGCTAAATATGCTGGTCAGACAGGACGTAGTTTTAATATTAGAATAAAAGAACATTTAAACTCTCAGAAATCGCATAATGACAGGAGATCAGCTTTTGGCCTACATTTAAGAGAGAATTTACATAGTTTTAATACTAAAGACAACTTTAAAATGCCACATAATGCGAATAAATGCCATAAGCTGAATTTTTTAGAAAACATAGAAATAGCCAAATTAGAGATAAATAATCAAATTAAGTGTTTGAACGACCCTTTCAACGCCCACTATAGGGAGGCAGCGAGAATTGTGAACGAGTTTAGGTAGTGAATGTTTGTTTAAATAATAGAACCTCTCTTTGTGCAATCTAGATGTCGCTCTGGTTCGGTATATTTTATTTTATTTTTTAAATGTTTTATTTTTAAATGTTTTTTTTTGGGTTTATCCCGTTGATCATGATAGTTGGTTAACCTGTGCTCGCCATTGTGAGCTTGTTTATGTCCTTAATGTAAAGTTTGTGTTTATATTATGAGGGTAACACCAAATAATTTTGAATTGAAATTGAGATTATTATGTAAATAAACTTTTTAGACAGCTCTTGAAAATGGTTTAAGAAACCGAAACGCGTAGAACAAGATATTAAATATTTGTGAAGAATGTTGGATTTTTCTTTTTCTCTTTAATATGAGTAATCTGGAGATATCTATGATTCAATCTATTTGGTAAGTTCACTATGTGATTTTTCCTAAGTAATCGATATTTTAAGATTTTTGCTATATAACTTCTAAATCTCTATGTATATTTTTGTTGCCTCGAACTTTCCAGGTCAACTTAAATTTGACCCCATGCCATGGTTCGGACCTATTTTTTGAGCCTTTGTGAGACCCTGTCCCGGGTCTGCCATATAGCATTCTTTTTTCATTTCCAGCGGCCTTATTAAAATATTTAGATTATTTCTGCAGTATTTCTTCTATTCGGTACCTATTTATTTCTTTTACCTACAATCTAATATCGCACAGTAAATAAATTATAAGGGTGAGTCATTACTTTGTGGTATCCGTTATAAATCCTCCCAAAAAAAAGTTGCACATGAATGATCAAATATTAAGACATTTTCTACCTTAGTAATTTTAAGTCTATGTTGCCTGTCTAGTACCGCACAAATGAAAAACAATCCTATAAATACATATCCGACGTTGGAGTAAATATGGTTAAAGTCACTGAATCCAAAAGCAGGATGAGCACAGAGAAAGTTATAGTAACACGTATCTTCATTTCCAGTTAGATTGACAACCTAAAATAGATAAGATAAATATGTACTCTGTCTCTAACAGCAATGATGACTTTTTAGGAGCGGCAGGGTCGGCAGTGACCTAGTGTTAAACAGACAACAGACAGTATACTATATTATTCATCTACATCAATTTGCCTTTTAATGACTCTCAAACTGACAGCGAATAACCGCTCCACTTTTTAAATCGCCCTTGTAGCCCCGGACGTAACATTCGCAAACTACTACAGTCATAAAATAACTTGTTTACTTTTCAAGTAACCCGGGCTGGAGTCGGCATGCCTACCCTGTCATAAACATATCAGTAATGAAGAATAACAATTTCGGACTTAAGGATAGGCAACCAAACATACGCGTATTGAAGTTAAAGCCCAAGGTCGGCAACTTCGTACCTGCCGCTAATTTTGAGTTATGGTTATGTCTAATACTCATTATCAACAGGAAAGATTTTGAATATTGATTTATTGTTTTTGAAGCTTTTGTGATTATTCTTGAAAGAAAGGAACTAAATTAGTGTAAAATAAGTGAGAGGAAGTGATATCTTTTGAAAAACAAAACTTTCGTTTCGGTTTTTTAAGATTAGGACCTCAGATACGTATACTACGGTCTCAAAATAATTGGCAAAATTGTTCATATAACCATTAACGGTGTGCGGCGAAAATAATTAACATTGATTCGCCTACTTTTAAGTTAAATAAAAGCAATCCAAACCGCTTGGGAAGATTGTGCATAAATAGGTCATTACAAGTTTTAATAGATTTCACTAAAATTTCCATAAAATTTACCGAAATCGGCATGGCATAAAGGGCCTTTTCACCCTACGGTACCTGTTTTACTTAATTTAGCACGCTTTCTTATCGCCTCTAACTAACGTTCAGTGTCGTAGTAAGTTTCAATCAAGAGGTTATTAACAATTCAGTTTTATTATTTTGGTGTTATTTTGGTGGTTATTCAAAACAGCAAATATTATAATGCAGGCGAGTTCTTCAAGTGATAGTAACCAACAAGTTACAAAATGACGTCATTTAAAACCTGGGCAGCGTACAATGGTAAAAAATGTGTATGATGGAGTTCTTAGTACACACAGTGGAATATCATTCACTGATGCAGCAGATCTTTGTGCCACATTGACTAAGACATTCTGCCGTACTGTTTATAGAACTATCAAGGACAATAGGACAAAATATTTCTATTAATCAGCAAACAAAGTTAGCCATTCGTCGGAAAGTGCATGCATTTTTTTTTCAAAATGAACTTACGAATTTGAAAAAAAATTCTGCTGAAATTGAAAGGGATGAAAATATTCAAAAAATTTCACGAAGGGTTCTAATGCGTTCCCTACGAGAATTGAATTTTTGATTCCTAAAACGAAATCGCAAAAGTCTCTTGGTGGAAAAGGCAGAAATCGTATTGTGATGTAGAAAGTATCTAGAAGAAATACAACAATATCGCTGTGCAGGGAAAAGAATTTACTTTAGCTTTGCCAACTTCTGCGTGGCGAAAAGGAAGGATTGTTGACTGGCTCGAAGAAAAAAATATTGCATTTGGCGAAAAAATGCTAATAGTGCAGTTGCTCGATCTTGCAAGACTTCACAGAAAATAATATACGAAATATGTAGTGGATGAAATGGCTCGTGAACGAGGTGTTACAATATTACGTTTACCGCCTTACCATTATGAACTAACTCCAATCGAGCTTATATGGGCACAGATAAAAGGCGAAGTGGTGCGTGAAAATAAAACTTTTAAATTAAAAGATGTTAGATAACTGTTAAAAACGGCAATAGCGAATGTACAAGCAGCAGATTGGCATAAGTGCGTATTACATGTCGAGGGTGTAGCAAAAAAAATGTGGGACTTAGATGTACGCGTTGAAGTCATGGTAGAACCTATTATTATAAATCCTGCCAGTGGCGTATTTAGGGGGGGTCCGGGGGGTCTGGACCCCCCCCCCCCCCCCGTGGACTCAGTAGTAAAGAAAACTGAAATTCACATTCATTTATTTGCAATAAATAACATGAAACATTATTTCAAATTTTCCAGATGTTTGGGGATTTCCACAGTCTTTTAGTTTAATAATTGTTGAATTTTATTTTTTGTTCCGTGTTTTCTAATTCAGGTGAGTAAAATAGTATACCGTTATACATACCTTCAAAAAACTAATATTTCAAAAGCAAATATTGGCGTTTATATTTAAAAATTGCTTTATGTCTACGTTTTTTTTTGAGCCGGGCTATCAAAACGTAAAATTTGTAAGTTTAGACAGTCCAAAAAAGAGCGTGGCACCTAAAAAAATTTTTGCCTGCGGCGCATTTTTTTAAGAGAGATAAGTGGACCCCCCCCCCCCCCCCGTGTCACAATCCTAAATACGCCACTGAATTCTGCAGATGACAGCAGTAGCGACAGCAATGAAATGTTTTTATCGTCAGATAGTGAATAATCGCTTTAATGGTAATAATGAATTTAAAATTGTAACGTATTGTCATTATAACACTTTTTAATGTCGGCGTGGAATATAATTTGTCAAATTATTATCAATTAGTGTTCATTAGGTAACAATAGCTAGGAAATTTATAAACATTTATAATTTAGGTTTAGGTTTTGCCCTTAATATTATGTAGTATAATAAAAACATTATGAAAATAACATATACCGTTGCCTTATTATTCTTTTTGGATTTTATACCTGCGTAATTTAGTTTCTCTAATTACTTCATTAGATCACCAAATGTAAAAGCTTAATTTATTTTTCAGTTTAATTTATAATATTATAGTTATTATAGTAAATGTAAATATATTATAATAATAAACAAAAAATTCACATATTTTTTGAATTATTATTGTTTAAAATGACACGCCTCTGGAATTGGCGTCCCCTTACGTCTTGCACACCCCGGTAAAAATGAGTCACTGCCAATTATTTTGGTACCGGATTATAAGTGTTCTAAAATTTAAATAAAATATCCTTTCGGAACATTTCAAAAAATTGAGAGTAATGCACGAAATGACATGGAAAACCGAGTTGAAACTGAGGTCAAAAGTGATCTTAAAGATAAACTATATTTTAGGTTTCAAATGTGAATTTTCGTCATTAAATGCACAAATTAACCTAAAAAACATTATTCGTCAGACCCCTAAAATGTTGAATTTAATTAACATAGGAGAGTGACAAGAGGAGTAATAGGTCATTTTAAGAAAAATGGCATCAAAAATGTGCATGGCTTGCGGGAAGTGAAACAACGGATCTATGTAGCTATGTTATTTTAGATCTGTGGTAAAGCCAAAATTAAACTGTTTTGTTGGCCAAGCATTTTATTTTCAAATTAAAAAGAAAGAAATTAAGATGAGTAGTGCGAAATGTTTCGGGCTTTCCAAAAGCATGATATTTCCAAGAAGCATACATTTCAGTCAACTAAAACTGGATTTATTTTATTTGGTGAACAAAACATTTACCTATTTGACTTCACTGGATTGCCACCCACATCTGTGTCAAATGAGTAAGAATTTTAAGACTGATTCTCGCAATATAGTTAACCAGGAACGACTGTCAAGTTTGTTACAATAATTATTGGTAATTACGTACGTAATATAAAGCAAACTTCTAAAAATATTTAAAGAAATATCCGAATTTTATGCCGTAATTCACCATTTTGTCCCTATTTTGCAACGTATAAACGCGCTATAGAGAATTAATTTAACAGGTTTAAAAAACTCCAAATTTTTTTCGGACTTTAAATCTCTTCAGCTTCTAGTATATTCGCTGAATTTACTAGTAGCATATAGGTTTATATAAATATACGTAACTTTGAGGTTGATAGGTATCATGGCAGATAATATGTCAAATACCTATCCAACAGTAAAAGCCTAAAAACCAAAAAACCTTCTTATGTTTTCCATTCTGATAATATATTACCGGAACTACCCGAAGAGCACTCTACTGCAACACAGAGTGCCACCGAATACGATTCTCGTTTTCTATAGTAGAATTCGATAGGTAGAATGCGATTTGTCCCGGAGTCCCACTGCTGGCTGCCAACCCACGAGTCGCCACTGATATTGTAGCTTTAAATATGTATGCTCTATAAAATGACAGACCTTTTAGAGACATCCTGTATATCAAGGGCGTTAATAAGGAGAGAGGGTTACTAGCGTAGTCACCGCTCCCACCTTCAGGACAAGGAAACACTAATGGACAATTTTGCAAATCTTAATTGATGTTTGACAATTTTAGCCTGCGATGCTTTTTATATTTTCTTAGACTTTGAAATTTGGATTACACTTACTTACATATTAATTATGCATTCACAGGTGGTCATACATAGCACTTTATGGTTTTTCCCCTTTTGTCAGACCCTGGCCTTGTTGACGAGCCGATATATGGCGAAACAAGTTGGGAATGGGTGTGGCAAAAGGGAAAATATATACATTCGGAAATGTACATTTTTTTACGCTTCTAGCAAGTTTTTTAATTATTTTATCTACACTGCAATCAATATGCGTTAATAATATAAGATTTATTGGGCGTAGGAAATTTCGGCCCCGGCTAGGTAGCAGCCCGATTTTGACAGGAACTTTCGGCCCCGGGATGGAAGGGTCATGTTTTTATTACAGGCATTTTCGGCCCCAATGGTCTAACGTTTTAACATTTTAATTTTTTTATGATCTTTTGTGTTTTGAATCATTTATAAAATGAAAATGCAACTAACCTGAACTAACTCAATTTTTGACCTGCAACTCGGCTAATGCGGTTTTATAGACTTATATTGGTTAAACAGCGCTAACACGGCATCTAATCCACCTTTTTGGTTCCAATTCGCCTTTTTCAAGTTCACCGGAGAATATTATTATTAATTGTTTGCCCCTTTTATAGACTTATATTGGTTAAACAGCGCTAACACGGCATCTAATCCACCTTTTTGGTTCAATTCGCATTACCTGCAATGTTTGGGGCCGAAATTTCTTGCAAGATTACTTGACCTAAAATTTCTAGCAGGTACCTTACCCAATATGGGGCCGAAAGTTCCGCCGCCCGATTTATTGGTATCATTATCAGCTGAATAATTTTCCTGCGCTGAGCTAACTTTTTCTTTCTTTTCCAGAACCTAACCACGCAACTGTATTTTGTATATTTACTCGGGTTCTTGAATGTATTTTTAGTTCAGGATTTTATCCTTTGACGTCTGTTATTTATTGTGTACTGTTTAGGTACTGTCGCTTATAGAAACTTTGATATCGGCTCTAGTCTTAATTAATTTTGGTTCTTGCGTTTTCTTTTAAAAGTTTTTGTCTGCAAAGTTCTGGCATCTTTTTCTATTATATATCTTATAGTGCCTCCCTACTATGGATTTGGATTTGGACCAACAGGGAGCCAGTTTTTTGGTAGTTTGTAGGTCGTGTCTTTTCTAGATCTCGTATGTGAGTCTGTGATTAGTGGGTTTGTCGATACGTCTGTACGTCGGTTACAGTCATTAATAATTTTCAAGGAAAACTCGTTTATCGTCTGCATTTCAAAGTCACGGTTTAAGTACTCTGTTGGGTGTATATCTAGGTACCGGGTGTCCCACTAAGAATGGCTGTCGACCGTATCTCAGAAAGTGTTAGTCGTATGGCTTGCGGAAAAAAAATATATTAGGTACCTAAAGTGGTGATGAGAAATTGTTGGAAATTATTTTCAAGTTTCTCAGATTGGCGCTAGAGGGCGCAACAGTAACGGTAAATATGAATCACGAAGTTTCCTCAAAAGTCGCCTAGTTAAGGTATCCCAAAAATAACATTTTTGTATATTTTGAAGATTTATTATTAAAATTCACCTATAGAACGTGTTCGTCATTTTTCAAATTAAGTGGTGGGGGAAGGTTGAACATTATTATTTGTAATAAATGCTGATAACTTCGGTCTGGCTTAACATAATTTAGTAAACTTAGTTTTGTTAAAAAGGGCTTTTCTCACTCTATATATCATCCTATGAACTACGGCAATATGTGTTTTACACTAGGCGCTAGGGGGCGCTGTCTTACAGTTTCACAAACATTGCGCGTTTTTTTCCATAATTGTAAATATAATAGTATATTCAATTTTTAAAGGTTTCAGCATAAAATAATTAATAAACGCTCAAAAATCCCCGAGTCCGTCCGCACATAGTTGCCCCCGTCTTCCAGCGTAAAACGTGCGATTGCGGTAAGTTTCGCCTTGAAATCCGCAAGAGGTCGGTAGCCGACGGCCGTATTTTGAAAACGGAGGGAAAATGATTTAGACAAACTTAAAATTTTTTTTTTAATTCGTTTAGTTAGCTTGTAAAGAAAATGGTAATAGCCATGCCGATGCGAAACGTTTTTTAAATTTTTTTAAAGTTTATGAAAAAAAGACTGAGTACATCGGCCCTAGGATTACCTGATTACAAGGATGATTAAAAGTCTAAGAAGTCAGCGAAAGCCGCAAGTTAATATCTATTTTCAATCCGAAAATATCAACAACAATAATCATAATTACGGAACATTATGATTTTATTTTCAAGTTGCCATTGTAAAGGTTTTTTTAAGAATCAAATAGGCCTTGGAAAAACAAAATATGAATTGAAACTGTGCACGCATGTCACCTCTTATTATTACGTCAAAATTTTTGTCGTGGCAACAGTGTTGTGTCGTATTTGATTTTCAAAATGCCTCTGTTACTTGAAGAAGCTGTTGATATCATTGCGGTGTATTTTGAATGTTTGGGAAATGCAACAATTGCTGAACGGGTTTACGCAGTACGATACCCTCAAAGGCGCCGATACGACAGTAGACAGTAGACTGTTTAATCGTTTAGCTAGCCGGTTTCGTACTACTGGAAGTATTCGTCGCCCTGTATATCGCAGACGCCGCCGAAGTCGAACCGAGGAAAACTTTGTAAATGTTTTGGCATATGTGGAATTTAATCCACAAATTAGTATTAGATTAATTGTTAGAGACTTGGGCGTTATTCGCTCTTCTGTGCATAAGATTTTATTAGAAGAAAGGTAAGTAATTATATACATATGTTATAACTCCTAAATAGTTTAGAATAATGCCAATATTTCTCCTAATAGTTTTCAAGTCAATGTAATAACTATTTTGTTTTTCTTTAGGCTACATCCCTACCATCTTGTGCTCCACCAGGCTTTGACCCCGCAAGATTATGATAGAAGATTGGATCATTGCTATTGGTTGCTCAATATGATATTGGAAGATAGAAATCTCCTTTCCAGAATATTGTGGGCTGATGAAGCTACTTTCCATAGTAATGGAGGAGTAAACCGCCACAATATGCATTATTGTTCGCGGGATAATCCCCATTGGATGCGGGAGGTGCAGCATCAAGAAAGATGTAGTGTCAATGTCTGGTGCGGCATTTTGGGTGGCAGAATAATTGAACCGTTTGTATTTAATGAGTCGCTTACTGAGCAAAGATATTTACATTTTTTAAATTACAAACTCCCAATTCTTCTCGAAGACGTGCCCTTGGATATTCGCAGAACTATGGTTTTCCAACACGATGGATGTCCTGCACATTTTGCGGCAAGCGTTCGTTAATTTCTTGACGATACATTTCCTGCAAGGTGGATAGGAACAGGGAGTATATTTCCGTGGCCTGCCAGGTAATATTATAGGATATATTGTGATACTGTTAATGAAAGTGGTAATTTCTTTTTTAGATCACCTGACTTAACATGCCTACATTTTTATCTATGGGGGAGATTGAAGGATCTTGTTTTCGTTACCAGCCCCACCACAAGGGAAAACATGATAGAAAGGATAATGGACAGCAGCCGCCGTATCCCTATGGCAGAGGTGTAAACTGCAGTATTATCAACCAGGGAGAGATTGGAGTCGATGGGCGACAATTTAAACCCTTAGGGCGCCACTGAGAATTATTGTCGTAACGATATATTTACTTGAAACATACGTACCTTCATATTTTGTTTTTCCAAGGCCTATTTGACTCTTATAAAACTTTTACAATGGCAACTTGAGGATAAAATCATAATGTTCCGTAATTATGATTATTGTTGTTGATATCTCCGGATTAAAAATAGATATTAACTTGCGGTTTTCGCTGACTTCATCCTTGTAATCAGGAAAAACTGAATATACTATTATATTTACAATTATAGAGAAAACGCGCAATCTTTGTGAAGTTGTAAGACAGCGCCCCCTAGCGCCTAGTGTAAAACACATATTGTTGTAGTTCATAAGATGATATGAAGAGTGGCGGGGCAATGTGATCTAAGTGCCAAAAGTCAAATTTTCCAGGAGACGTAAAAAACTTTTTTTTACATTTTTTTTGTGGTAAACTTATTTAGGAATAACAAAGACTAATAAACTAAATAATTTTGATTCAAAAACATGTTAAATACTGTTCTTTAGCACATTTGTACCAAAAAAAAAACAAAATGATCTAAGTCCACAAGGTTATCCTTATAGTAGATCTAACTTAATGTTATATTTTCATAACAAAAATCTAACTCTATCGAAATGGAAAAGTAACATTACTTGCAAGATAAGATATGGTAAATATGTACTCTTACACAAAACTGATAAGAAGGCCTACACCTAAAACCGAGCATAAAACCTACACACTGGTAATTATACCAATAAGTATTCAAACCTCAGTTTGCTAAAATGTTTGAATAATATTCCCCATTGTGATCGTCAAGAAAATCTAGCATTGTAGTGATGTCCTTCTTTTTTGCCGCACTTAATGGTATGACAATTGGTAGAGAAGTTAGGGAAGCATTCTTGATGTTAGCGATAGTTATACCTGGTTTCAGTACTCGACATTTTTCCCAAGGTGCAATATCACTGTAATTCCTTTTATACAAAACTAACCCGGGATCATCTTGGGAAACTCGAAGCCAAGAGGCTTTCGATATTCCAAGCTTGGATGTGTCTAGTAACGAGGAAGATGCAGCATCGAAATCAAAAAACTTTTTTTCGTCCCCCATATTGAGCACCTTAAAATGACGGGATGTTCTTGCAGTGACTATAACATTCATCACATCTTGCATGTTGTACAGTTTACATCGTTTCGCTCTCTTTTCGATAAGTGCGAAATCACGGTCAGATGCTGAGAATGAGTGTCCTGATATAAGAAACTTGTGGTCAATTACATCGAAAACTCCATGGGAGACAAGAAAGATGTATAAGAACAAAAGCATTTTGTTTTTCAACTGTCCCGCACAATTGTCACTCCAAACGCAAAAATTGTTTTTGTATGTGTTGGGCAGCCCGTAGTTGAGTATTTGCAAAAGGCAAGACGCCATTTGGTTGCCTCCCCTTCCCGCTTGCCCCTCATGCCAAACACACATTAATCCATCATTTACATCAGCTACATGGATCCCAAAGTTGTAACCAGATAGTTGGCGGCAGTAATACATGTTACTATGAGTTAAATCCACAAACTTAACAGCTTAACAGTACTTGAACGAGTATTATTGTGGGGAAAATGCCTGAATATGACACACAGAATTTTGGCACTTAGATTACTTTGATTGAAAAGGTGTGGGTGCACATACAGAAGGCGCAACCTTGTGTACTATTTAAATCGCATGAAGCCCAAGTAGGCACTTACATCATATAGCACGTTAAGGGCGATGGCACATAGATCACATTGAGGGAAAAAAATAAGTTTTTAAATTTTTGGCACTTAGATCACATTGCCCCGCCACTCTTCATATATAGAGTGAGAAAAGCCCTTTTTAACAAAACTAAGTTTACTAAATTATGTTAAGCCAGACCGATGTTATCAGTATTTATTACAAATAATGTTCAACCTTCCCCCACCACTTTATTTGAAAAGTAATGAACACGTTCTATAGGTGAATTTTATTAATAAATCTTCGATATATACAGAAATGTTATTTTCGGGATACCTTAACTAGGCGACTTTAAAGGAAACTTCGTGATTCATATTTACCGTTACTGTTGCGCCCTCTAGCGCCAGTCTGAGAAACTTAAAAATAATTTCCAGCAATTTCTCCTGACCACTTTACCTAATATATTTTTTTTCCGCAAGCCATACGACTAACACTTTCTGAGATACGGCCGACAGCCATTCTTAATGGGACACCCGGTACGTCCGCGATAGTTTTTAACGGCCTGTTTTGAATTACCTGGAACTTATTATGCTCCGTTGTGCTTATATTGCATCACAAAGGCGCGCAATAAGTAAGAACCGGCCTGACCAATACCTTGTAGAGGTTGACCTTAGTCATATTTGAAAGTCTACTCCACCTGTGAAGCAGGAGGTAGATAGAGCCTAATTGAAGCAATGCAAGCTTTACTTTATTAATTGAATTGAGCCTCCAGTTAAGCCTTTAGTCAAAAAAAAGTCCCAGATATTTCACCTCCTAGCACCAGTTCACTTGGACTTCATTAACCCGCAGCCTTGTTTCAGGCCTGCGCACGGTGCTTTTTGAAAAGAAGATGACTTTCGTCTTGGCGGGATTCAGGCGAATCTTCCAAGCCGAAAGCCATTTTTCCAGCTCGATTACGTGACGCTGCATCCGACTGACGACAATGCGCGTTGATTTAGAAGTCGAAGTAATTGCTGTATCGTCAGCGAAAAGATAGAGCTGCGTAAATCTATCTCGCGAAATATCATGAGTATAAATATTATACAACATCGGAGAGAGAAGTGAGCCTTGCGGCACTCCCACCCTGATGCATTTATTTAAAGAAAGTGCGTTCTCTGATGAGACCGCGAAACTTCTATTCTCCAAAAAAGAAGCTACCATCTTCATTAAGTAGTTCGGAGTTCCGAGCCTTATCAATTTTAAAAAGAGACCATTGTACCAGACCTTATCGAATGCTTTGCTCACGTCAAAGAAAACCGCTCCCGTGTGCGCCCTTTTATTGAAACCTTTGACTATATTTGATGTCAGTCGCATCGTCTGCCTGACAGTGTAATGTTCGGGCCGGAACCCAAACTGTTCGGCAGGCAGAACGTTGAGCTGATTTTTTCTTTCTTTTTCAGAACCTGACCACGCGACTGTATTTTGTATATTTAAAAGCTTATTTCATATCGTAAGATTCCTAAGTTCTATGGAAAATAGTAGTTTTCCTATTCAGTGCGCAAAGTTATGTTTTCCCGCACGCGAAAGCAGTTAGACGAACGACGCGAAGCGGAGTTCGGATAAGCTTTAAGTGCGGGAAAACTACTTTGCGCACGTGTTAGGAACAATATTTTTTCTACGAGTGAAATAACTATATATTTTTTTAATTTTAAATTTTTATTGACATCAAAAACAACTTATAACTACTTATACCTAAATTGCCTATTTATTATTATTAATTACATTAATATGGAATGTGCAGTTGGTCGCTTTTTCTACATTTATTACAGATCTAGCAACTAGAGGTGAAAATGTTGTAGTAGATGTCATTTCCTGGTTCATCAGTACTGTCGTGTTGCAAAAGGAATAAATGGATCCATTCTTTGAAGTACTTGGAACTGCTTCACATTTTTTAGGGCTGCAGCTTAAAATTTTGTTGCTTAGCCCTTTTTTATAAGTTGTGGACTCATCGATGTATCCCTCAGCTACCGCAGTAGATTTCCAACCCCCCAAACGTTTTATGTCAGTGATTCCTTCTCCAGAATTGGCCAGTAACGTTGCTGATGACCTTCTGAAACTGTGCCCTGTATAGAGTTCCGGATTTGGCAGTTTCAAAAAGGCAGCTATTTCAGAAGGCATCTTTCCGAAACTATTTACTCCAACACATTGTGAAACGCATTTATCTTTTTTGTAGACTAAGAAAAAACGGTTGTTTGACGTTATCGGGCGTAAGCTTTTGTATTTTCTGTACAGTTGCAGGTAGGCTCCGTTATGAATTTCTTCCGATATTATAAAGTTTCTTGCTGTATGATTTTTTGAATTCTTAATTTTGACAATTATGAGGTTTTCTTTATCTTCAATATCGGCAGTGGTTAAATTTGCTAGCTCTTCCCTTCGGCATGCGCCGGCAAGTCCAAAAATAGTGGCAACTTTAATTAAAAGGTAAATTTCATCTGGTGCCGAATTAATAAAACTGAATATTTCTTCCTTCGTAAATATTTTTGCTTTTTTTGGTTTAAACCCAATATTCTGCTTTTTCAGAAATGCAGTGAGCTTATAAAATTCACCAATATCGATGTCTCTTTTTATTTTTATTACATTTTTGAGCATTGAATATTTTGACCACATTGTGTTAGGTTTAAATTCTTTGCTTAACTTAAGAAAGTAGGCTAAAAGTACCTCTTCCCTTAACGTTTTTATCCCCCTTTGTTCGCACCATTTGGAAAACAACTCGTACTGTTTCTCGTATTTTTCTCGCGATTTGGCAGGCAGCAATTGCAAACTAGCCATGTTGGCGGCTTCTAGGACATCTTCTGGAAGTTCTTCTTCAGTGATATCCATTTTTAAAACAGTTTTTTTTATTTTAAATAGGTGAAAATGCTAGTGAAAATTTTGAAGAAGACTTCTAAACTGACATGAAAGCGTTGTATGACAATGTATTTTGGTTGCTAAGGGAACAAACCGCATTTGACACAAAAATACTTGATTTTTTTTAACTTGAACAAAATTAGAGGAAAATATAATAATGCAGATTTCAAAAAAATTTTGAGCCGCACGGCACAATACTTTGGTATAGTTTATAAGGCAACACCTAAACCACCTGTCAACTTTGTCTTGTTACAATATTTTTGTATAAATATCTAAAAAATTAAAAAATATAAGAAAAAAACGCGTCTATAATATGGTAATTCTGCTTTAAAATAAGTGTGCGGGAAAAAAAATTTCCCGCACAGTGTGCGGGAAAGTGCTACTTTGCGTATGCAAAAGTGTGCGCAAAGTAGCTTCTTTGCGGTCACTCGTAGAAAAAAGCTTTACCGCGTTTAGAAATAATTTAACAATTATATCTCCTATAAGGCGTTAAGGGTCATAAAAGTAATAACATATACTTACTCGTTGGTACGTTACTACAAGCTGAATTACTGGAATGCTGTAAAATAATGCTATGCTAGCTGTATGTGACAAATAGTTGAATGACCTTTGCTTAATTCTGTGCGGATATTTTGCGAACTTGTCAACGGTTAGGTCTTCAGTTAGAACAATTTTTTTAATTTCTTCTTCTGATAGTGGTTCAATATAGTCTCTAATTTTCATCTCTAAAAATACATAATAATGTGAATAACAAATACTGTAATAACATAGTATGATAAATGTACCGTTGCTTTTTAGATATAGTAAAGTTTACATTATACCGTTGATCTATTGACGGTTCCAATTATCCCTCTGCCCATAAAATGCCCCAAAGTTACATCTTCTTGGGCAGAGCCGGAGTACAAATTACCTGCACCCCTCATTGCTATATCATCTTAAGTAGGTATAAACAAAGAGTAACCCAATTAATAAGAGGCGAAAGCTTTGTCGTCTTCTTTGATGTTGATGTACCCATATATGTATTAGTACTATATGGCTATTACCCTGAATATCTTGAAGCAACAACAGAGAAAGAAGATTCAGGGTCATTTCGACTTGTGCGCATGCGCCGTAGGGGTATTGCCAAATATACTTTTATTTCGTGAGCCTTAGAAAATTAGAGCAATGATAAAATTACCAAAAATCTTGCTAAAAAATTGCAAAATAAACATTAAGTTCGTACTTCCAAGTGTTTTCAAATTATTTGTTTCCATTTCCAAACTAAAACGCGTCAAATAACAATTTCATATAACTGGAAGGTGACAACGTGCAACGTCTGCTCATTGTTGCTCGACATAACCTCGAAATCTTTAGCAAATGTTAATTTGGATGACAGCTCGTTTCATCGAGTTAATTTGTTATTATTAACGGCTTTTGTGTACTGTTCATCTATACTTTTCTGCAAATTTTGATTGTGTGTGTGAAGTGTGATCATTTTGTGACGATGCCGAGGCAAAACAGAATACCGGATGTTTCTTTCTTTCAACTTTCTTACGTTAATTTCGTGGGGGAATAATAACTAGCTAGTCCATTTCTTAAGGAGTATAATTTCCTTTTCTGCTGTTGATATAATTAGGTACCTACCTATTTTTACCGAAAATTGCATGTACTTTAAAGAATCCTACAAAAACCTTATTTTACCTGTTGAACTCTATAATAATTGTAAAACATCTAATAAAAGTTCTATTCATATATTTACCTGCGTTCTTTTTCTTTTCCGAATCGAAATAATATACAAAATCCTAAACAAATCAAGAAGTTTAATGTTTGTTTACAAATTTCTGTCCAGTTGTCAAAGTCAAATGTGACCTAATTTTTTTCTCGTTAAAACAAACGTCTAGTTATTTTTTATCGCGCATGCGCACTGCGCGAAATGACCCTGACTGAACAAGGAACCTCGGCTTCACTACGTTTACATTGGTTAAATGGGCAAGGCGCCATATAGTACTAATAAATACAGGGTCGTTGGTATGTATGGAAACGGTCCATTATTTCCTAAAGTATAACAGTTAGCAAGAAATATTTTAGACAAAAGTTTTAGGATTTTTTAAGGTCTATCAGAATTTTAAACAAATAAGTATATAGGATTCTTCAGAAAACCGTAGAGAAGCAAAGTTACTTTTTTTTTTAAATGGAACACCCTATGTCTAATATTTTTGGATTTTATGTGAAATGGCAATTATTTTTAATAAGTGCATTATAAGTCTAAACTTAATAGTTTCCGAGATATCGACTTTTGAAAAATGATATTTTTGAAATCTGACAGCTTCTAGCTTTCCAACGGTACGTCTTAGAGTGAAGCGGCTTACATGTCCCTATCTTACTTTTTTATTATCTCTCCAAAAACATCAACTTCCGGTTATATCGGAAGTACTGCATTTCCGGCTTTTGAGTTACCCCCGGATTAATGGGAAGTTGTCACTTTTAGGAAGATAATAAAAACCAAGATAGGGACATGTAAGCCGTTTTACTCACTTTAAATTGGAAGCGAAGTTCTTTTTGTGCCGGTGTTAGATGTTGAAGTGGAAGGATATGATAAGACTTAAATTTATGATTTCTTAAAGTCCTGTGAACAGTTCCTTGGGTAACTTTTCTGCGTCTTACACCGCCGCCGTATTGAACGTCCCGAACTGCGTCCGAAATTGATTTGGTTGGATTCAGTCGAAAATAATTCACAATGGCACGGTCTCGATTTCTATTCCTTTCTGGATTTCTTTTTCTGTCATGTAATGTTTTATTTTCCTCAAATAGGTTCTTTATCCTTAGAATAGTATTGACGGATATATTTCTGTGAAAATTTGCAATAAATCTTCTCCTTGCTTCTCTTGCATTTTCTTGGCATTTGTAGAACAAGATAAAAATCTGCAATCTCTCATCTAATGAATATTTCATTTCGGCAATATTATAGTAAATTTGTCAAATTTTTTGACTTTGAAGGATTCAAAGGTGATTATACCTTTATTACCTAGTGTATGTTTCAAACAGGTTAAAGTTAAATTATACTGGATAAAACATTAAAATTTAATAAAAATAGCTGTCACAATATTAAATATTTTAATCAGAACGGGCAAGAAAAAATCACTCGTTCCAAAAATCGTATAAAAAAAGCTATGTTCCATTTAAAAAACACCTTATCCATAGCGTAACTCTTTTGTTTCTGGTTCAAATAAATTTTTGGTTTCATTTTTGAATTCTGCAGGAAAAAGTACATCGATTGGCTATTTTGGATTTTTCTTTAAATACAAGGAAGCTCAAAAATGAGCCCCTGTTCAGTCCTCGTTGGAAGACCCTGTACATAATATGCACATGCTGGGTATACGAATTGTGATTATTTGGTTATAATGTGTGTAATTTCCACATCAAGTGGAATAACAAGCAGTAAAGATATGGTTGGTAAAAATAACCAAAATATTAATTTTATGTTTGTTTTGGTTTATAACACTAACACACTAATAACACCGATGGAAAAAAATAAAACAAGAAAACCGCAAAAGTATCGCTTTGTTTACGCCAAAACACGATTGACACCTAACTTAAAACCACACACAAGAACCAGTATATATACGATTGACAGTGATTGACAGCAAAATATGACACAGCAAATTTGATTGATATACCACTAACTTGACGCATGAGCATATGAATTTGGTTTCGCAGGAATGGCTTTCTTTCGTCTCTTATTGGTTAGGTTACTCTTTTGTATAAATACCCAATAATATACAGGGTGATCCAGTAAGGGTGGCGAGCGGCTGTATCTCAGAAAGTATTGGTAATAAATTTTTAGAACAAATTTTTTTATGGGAAAATCGGCAAAGAGAAAATGCTGGAAATAATTTTTAAAGTTGTACGATTGCCGCTAGAGGGCGTAACTGTTGAGATAAAATTTTAAAATCGAATTATTTAAAAAGTTGCCCCATTAAGGTACTATCTTGATGATACGAATGGAAAGCTTATCCATTTTTGCGGAAGTTTGCTTTTAAGTTTTTTTTCGTATCTCAGATGATAAGGGTGGGGGAAGTTGGCGAATACCTTAATTATAAAAGTAGTGTATCTTTTACACCTTGTATCCGATTTTAATAAACTTAGGCTCGTTTGAATCAGAATTTCGCGGTTATTTAAAAACTGATTTTGGAGATGGTCTCTATCTCGTATTTTATTTCCCAGGGGGCGCGTTGCATAAAACTTTTAGTTTTTCCCAATTTTCCTAAAAAGATTAAATGGTACAGGATAATTTTTGTATAGTTTGTAGTTTTGAAGAGCACCAAAATAGCTACATTCTGGCCAAAACCGCGTTTTATTATCTTTTCTGGTTTTTGAGAGATCTGCAAGTAACTCTATTTTTCCACGAAAACATTAATTTATATTGGATTTTATCAAAGTTCTGTTATTGTTTTTATTAAAATATTTAAATTCTACATAAATAGCTTTTTCGAATGCAACATTATTTGGATGAGTTGTGTTTATTTTAGAGAAATCATTAAAATAAAAGTAAAATACATAATATCACCTATAAATCAATTTAAAAGAAAATTATAATCTAAATAATAGCTAAAACCAAAGACCAAGTCCGTTCCATATACAAGAACGATTTTAGTATAAAATTCTTAGTGCGTATGGGCTGTACGAAGTTAAAAAAATTCAATAAAATATACAGCGTTGCTTAAAAGTTATAATCGAAAAAATAAATCTTCAGGTGCGTCTTTTTCCTCCATCTTTCTTAGGAGGGACATTATGAGAAATGATCATATGAACTACTGTTGGGGAAACGATCATCCAAATGTATTAAAAATAATATAATTAAATGCGACAAATGTTTTTAGAATCAATACTAGGTACTGTTAAATATCTTATTTCAATAAAGCAGCAAAATGTATCAATGTTTGCGAAACGAATAGTGAGTGCCGTAAAATTACCTTTACAAGGCAACTTTACGTACCATGGTGCGAACGGCAGCTCTTGTGTCGGAGGCTCGGAGTCCTTGCCTTAAGCAGTTGTACACTTTTTTTGATGTCTTGGACGCCACCTATTTTAAATGGTTAAAAAACTTAATACTTACAAAGCGTTTTAAAATAGGAAAACCGCTTGCTTCTAAAGATGGTAATAAATCGTCTTGCAGTACAATGAGTAACAATAAAACACAGATATGTAAAACAACAATTGGGATTAATTTATTAGGATCACTAAACTGGATTCCACAATGAGATGAAATATTGAAATCAATTACTAAATTAAATATTAAAGTTAAAAAATTATATTCTCATGGGAAGACCTGAAGGGTTTTTACTCGCCTGGTAACTGGTTATCACCTATAGTTGTTTAAAAGGGGAAAAGAGAATGTTCTAGAACCTTCATACTTGTATGGTCATAATACCTAGATTCATTCTATATGTTACCATGGTGGTATTACAAATTAAAGTTATATTTAAAGTGAAATTTACGGTGTTAAGGTTATAAAGAAATTAAAAATTATCACAATACACTAGCCTTATTTCCCAGATGTTCCAAATCCCATGTGGTTTCTGCTTCAAATTAATAGGCACCCTGCCTCCAGTCTGGTGGACCCGAACAGTACAAGACAGCACATATTTACAGCTTACAGGCCATGTGGTCTCTCAATCGAAGATCCAATTTCAACACGTGGTCAAAAGGAATACGAATATGTAACGCCTGTTACATATTCAAGAATAAGCGCTTCGATAGAAGCAAAAGGAAAATTGCAACTAAACTCTAAAAAAAACCCTAAAAATCGAAACAGCGAATCAGATATCTGGTTAAATCAAATCGCAAATATATCGTACCTCATTGGTTGTCTGGTGCTACCATCTCAAAAAATTTACAAATAAATGAGGCCCCATGTGCAAATCTAAAAAATGAAATTGCACATGTTGGAGAAAATTGAGGTTATAAAAAAATTAAGGACACAAAGAAAATAATTAAAGAAATCTTACCATCAAAGAGATGAGGACGCTCTACTATCCTTGAGGTGCCAACTATAGTTGGGCGGCGGACCTTTTCAAATCACATAATAGTGGGTCCCTTTTAAACCGCGACTTCTACCTTCAAGGATGATCTTAAATGAAGTGACCTAAAGTCAAAATTCTTCGAAAAAGGTAAAGATCAAATGACAGGTGAACTGTCATGTCAAAAAAATAAATTGGTACGTTCAGACAATTGATAAAAGTAATCTCAGTTCGATAAAATGACAAAACCAAACCAACTTGACATGTGAAAAACTGATAGCAAGCAATAATATGCAATTTAAAAACAAATAATGGCATACCAATTTATCGAATAGTGAAAAGTGCAATATCACCAATGTTCTAGAGTAAACTAACCAAGGTTCAAATGTAACAACTCAACGAACATACCATAAGCCAAATACTGACCGGTTATCATAAATGAACATAACCCCAAATTTTGACAATGAAAATATTTAAATATTCAGATATCTACTTCGTTCCAGTTAATTAAAAAGGAAAAGAATGAAGACTGTACAAAAAAAATATTCATGATAGGACCGTGGCCTGTAAAACATGAACCTCTGCACCAAAGCACTAAACTCAAAATCCACAGAAAACATAGAAAGGTAATGTAATCAAATATCTTACACAAAACCATGTAGCATCCTCTAAATATACATCTATAGCAAAACTGAATGCTACAAGTGTTATCGCCGGGATAAACATAAAACTTGCAACTATCATCTTTTAAAATACATATAATATTTCCTAAATAAAAAGCGGCTAGTCGACCGTTATTCCAGGAAAAAGCAATGTTCTACATTTATATGTTAAGAGTATATTTTTTAGAATCTTGTACATCCGAAAACCCTTTGACGATGTTTTGGCGCTCGAGGAAGGTGACACAGCATGGTACATTATTTGCTGATTACCGTCCAATTGGTTAAAAGAAAACATGGCGGCTGTGTAGCCTATCAGAGCGCATTGTTGGTTGGTCGTCGTGACAGCGGGGGCGTAACCTTGCTGTCAGATGGTATAGTTTTCCATTTTGTAAACTACTACACTTTTGGCTTCGATAAAGCAACGTTGTATGTCAACAAACTCACGTGGTTTCTTTCCGTCGAATTGAGACAAATAGCATTGCCTAAAAAAAGGCACCCAGCAAATGTACTAAACAAATGTAGTAACTAGTTATGTTATAGTATGTTATTGTACAATCATGTACTAAAGAAGTTTTGTGTGATTTGGAGAAATAAACGCCAAATTAACACAGTGAAAAGCTCGTTTAATTCCTTCACTCAGTAAATAAAAGAATCAGTGAAATTAACCTACAAGCGAGCAAAATAAAAGCCTCATGAACTGTTGACGCAAGTTAAATCACAACACTTGGCTTGCTTAACAACTAGTATTATATTGGCCTCCCTGTATGCTGGCGAAATATTACCCTATACTTACCTGACACCCTGTATAAAGTTAAAAATAAATATGTTTTTTATAAATTGCTTATTAAGCGTGGCGTCTTTTAGATACTTTTGTACTTACTTTCATATTTTGATTTGGATATGGTTCCAAACCGATTAAACACAAAAACGATTCCTGTAAAGAGTAATCCAAAAACGAATACAACTCCCATAGTTCCTAATGTGGCATATGTATATTCTCTTGTCGTAATACTATTTGCGATTGTAAATGATACAGTTGAGGTAATATTGTTATCTGAGATAAAAGTGGATCGAGACAACGGTATAAGAGAATTTTCTTGACTGCAATCATAATCGTCTGGTTTGGCGACAAAAACTAAGAAAAATCCATACGGGTAACGTTTTTTCTAAAAGAAATGTAACAAATTTAATGTAATAGATAATTATAGGTAGGTACCAAGATAGGTACTTACTGTTACAGTTAAAGCACCCTTCTTGTTCATTGTTTGGTACACTCCTTCATACTTAATGTCTCGGTTTGAATCCATGACTGGACACTAAAAATGTTTTTTTTTTAACTAGGGGAGTGATACACTTATACAGGGTGATTCACGACGATGGCGTATTAACGTTTCTGGCGAACCAGTCAATGAAATAATCCAAAAATTTGGTTTATTACATAAAAGGATATACACAGCTAAAGTATTTCGGATAATGCGGTGTCGCGGTATGTTAACTTATTTTTACAATCGCTAGTAGTTGCTTAACATATTTCCTTATCACTTCCCTATACCTATCTCTTGCCAATTTTGAGATATTAATTAATTTCCATTTTTTTCTCGAAAAACATAACCTGCAATACAACTTTGAGATGCTAAGTCACTAAAATTCGGTTGGTAGTTAAGCAATACCCGGAGGCCTTTTATGCTATGGCCAAAGCTTAGTTGCAATATACAGGGTGGTAGGGATGGGCGCATCAAAAAAAAAACATCGATGTTGAACCTCGATGCTAACATCGAAACTACTCATCGATGTTGAAAAAACATTAAAAAAAAAACATTTTATTTTCATTTTGCTTTTCAAATTAAAAAACAGTCACATAATATATAGGGTTGGCCTTATAATATAGTGGACTGGCATAAAGTGAGACAAATCGAAAAAAAAATTATTGATGAAATATTAAAAAGACTTTTTATGCCGATTATCTCTGCATTAATGGATAACCTAAAAACTCATTTTGACATTTAATACGTGACTACTCGTTTGGCGGGAAAATTGAAAAAAGCTAACCTGCACGCAAAGTTTGAAGCAAAACTTCTAAAAATATTTTGTTTTACATTTTTGACAACATATCCAATATTATTTTCACATTGCTATGAATCTAATGAAAATGTGTTAAATGATCCAAAACCAAGGTACAAATCTATTAGTTAAATATTTTTATTGTTTCTTATAATTTTAATTTGTTTAAACTTAAAATTTAGCTTTTTACCATGCATGTACTTGAGTGTATTCAGCCCCTCTGGCAACTAATTATGCACATTCAAGAGATTAATACATTGGCTTTCGATCACTTAACACACTTTAATTAAAAATATATGAAAATATGAAAGTAATATTCAATATATTTTTTTCAAAAAATGTTAAAAATATATTTTTTGAATTTTTATTACAAAATTTGCGTTTTCCATTATGCAGATATAAAAAGTTTTTTCGATATATCATCAATAATTTTTTTTTTCCATGTGTCCAACTTTATGCCAGTCACTAAATAAGGACAACCCTGTATATTATGTGACCATTTTTTTATTTGTATGTATATTTTACATGTATTAGTTGATACTACATCGTTCGGAGGTTGAGTTGAGAGGTAGCGCAAACCTTTAGAATTGCCTTAAGACTTGATACTACACCGTTCGGAGGTTAAGTTGAGATTTTATTTCGATGTTGCGATGTTTAAAATAAACATCGATGTCAAAAACATCGATGTTGGAGATGAAACATCGATGTTTTTTGGTTACTTGAAAAATATGTAAAAGTAGATTTTTTCAAATGAAACACCCTGTATATTATTACGGATTTGAAAAGCTGATAAAATTTGCTATTTATTTAGGTATACCAAGCCTATATCCAACTAGTCAAGTTTCTGATTTATAAGCATTTTTATTTGAAAAGGTTTTTCCAAATATGTAGTTATTCATATGAATTTTTTAGTTAGTGTGCCATGCATTCTCATATGTTTTGTGTCCTGTCATTGTTGTTATGGTTTCGATATTTTAGTTCCTCTAGCCCTTGTCAGCTGAACAATAATTAGGTAGTTAAAAACTATGGAAGAAAACTATTCAAACGCAGTTCTAATGAAGTTATTTATTCTGTTTGAAGAATGTGTTAAAATTATAAGCAGGACATGTAGAAAGTTAAATGACATATATCCGAATCTACCGCCAATGATCAACAAAAAATTTGTACGATTTCAAAATAATTTGCGTTTGGTTTAACTTTAGAAGCGCAAAAACCACGACCCGTAACTTCTGATGAAGACAACAAGATTATTGTTTTGACATATTTCCATGCATTTCCCCAGTCATCAATACGAAGTGCTGCAGATGATATGGGTATAACGTATTCATCAGTTCAAAGAATTCTGGAAGATTATATCATGCATGATTATAAATTCAAGTTATAAGGCCTTAAGATCCTTAGCAAAGAGTCGAACTTACTTTACGAAATGCTTCTGCTGCGCGCCCAAGAAGAGCCGCATTTCTTTAGGTAAAATAATTTGGAGGGATGAATAAAAATTTTCAAGGGAAGGGATTTTTAATAGAAGAAATCGTAATTTTTGGTCAAGTGAAAATCCGCAGAAATCAAAAATAGAAAAATTCCATAAAACCCAAGTACTATGTGGTAAAAACTACTACGTATTAAGTAATAAAATGCAAATTTCTCAAAATCCGTCAGAGGAATCGAGTCTTATCAAGAGTACCTTGCAATTAGTAAAAAACCCAGGTTCCACGCCCATGGACTGATATTAATCAGAATTGTAACATGGGTCCTTTTGCCCCATAAAGCTATGCCAACGTACCACATTTCGGCAAAATAGTATGAGCAGTTTTTGAATTAATCCAGAAAAACGATTTAAAAATTGTCACTTCAGCGCCGTCTAGCGCCCAAACTAAGCAACTTTGTACTAAGGTAAGTTTACTTAAATCGGCTAATTTTGGTCTGAAGAATATGTGGTAGGTTTTTGTAAAGACCTTTTACAGACACCCTGTATATGTAATTTAATCCAATCGAACTAATATGGCACCAAGTAAAATCAAATGTTAGAAGGAATAATACTTCCCCCACATTAAATACATCTGTAGTAGAATTAATAAAAAAACATAATAAGTAGTAAGTAACATTTCTGCAGACAGTTGGAAAAACTGTATACAACATGTAATTAAGATGGAAAATTCTTATATACCTACAGGGTGTTTTAAAATTATACCGACAAATTGAAACAGGTGATTCCTTGACAAAAAATAATGAAAAAAGTTCCCATTAATAGAGGTCCAGAAACCCCTTGTTTGTAAGATACTAAACTTTTAATTTTTTTTCGGTTTTTCTTATTTATTTTATGCATGCTTAAAGATTATTTATTCAAATTCTGTACTTTTGTTACATATTAAAGTGTCTAAAAAATTAACCTATTGTCAATTTAAAACTATCCACAGGGTGTTAATTTTTTGGGTGTCACGACCACTGCGACTCCCCCAACTTTTTTTGATACGACACTGACTATCCTTTCATATGAAAACAACTTTTTTGGTTTATCATTTACCTTTTTTATTTCTTGCCAGTGGCGGCTCGTGGGTGTATAATGGGGTGAGGCTAGAAAATAGCGCCGCGAAAATTTTTCGCGATTTCAAGGTCATTGGCTTAAAATGAGTAGTTAGGAATTCAACCAGCAATATAATTATTTTGAAATACTAGGTTTCACGAGAAAAATATTCAATTTGCAAGGTCAGGGTCAATTTCTCTTAGTGCATCCGCTATTGTGTCTCCATTTTGCTCTCCTCTCGTAAGCGCTACAGAATTCTTAATATGTTCTTTGGAACTTTCGTGTGATTTTACCGCCCGTGAAATTTTTTTAAAATCAGAATACCCACCCCCTGAACTCCAATTGTTTTTTACGCTGCCTAATAAAATACACGGCCAGCAATACAAACTTTGTTTATATGAACTCCCGCGAAGCCATTTGTAACTATCATATTATGAAGTTTGAAATGATCGCGAACTTTCCCGACCCACCCTCTTTTCGCTAGAAACTGCCGTTATTTTTGGTGTTGGTCGACTCTCCAAAATTTGCCGTTTTTCTATCTCAGGTCGTCGCGAGAAAGGGGTTTCAAGCAAATACAAAACAATATCGTGAGGGGGATTCATATTTTAAATTAAAATAGGCACAAAGCACAAAAAAAATAATTTTATGTAACGAAACCTAGGACCTTGGCAATGGCAATACTGTATTAATTATTAAAATAAAAAGCAAATCGGCTTACTCACCTGATGTAAAGGGCTCTTGCCTTACCTTACCTCCTATCACCAACCACAACCGACTCTAGGAGTCGGTATGTGCACCAACACAACAAGAAAACAAATTAATTAGGTGTCAGTATTTTAACCCGCAGACCTGCCTCGAAAATCTAAAATCACGATAGGTTAACAATCATAAACGAATGGCACTAATTAAATCTAATAACCCGACACCTGATCCTACGAGAAGAAAAGATATATGAGCCTGTTAACAATAAAACATTGCACAGTTTCAAATAGGCACTAGGCACCCACCTATAATCTTCAATTTTTATCTGTTTTTTGTTATTGGGATTTAATTGCATATTTATTAATAATATCTTATAGAACAATGAAAACATTTATCAATCATTTCTAACTTATTTTTTTATGTTTTTAAAAATAAAACATTTAAATAATAAGTAAATAAGTCAATAAGTGTCCTTGTTCAATAAACATTTGGCAACATGCAAGCCATTGCAAGCTACTGTAAAAATAATACGATATATAGGCCCAAATAAGTGGGCCTCACTCGCCTACAAAATTTGCCTATTCTTCCTGTTCTGCGCAATTAATGCGGTGGAGGTGCCGGGTTGGAGAGCATAGCGTTTGTGACGTAGAGGAAGCTCAAGTTTTTGGGATTACATTTTTCTTTTTATGCGGTCAGGCAACGATTTCAGTTTTTAAAATTAATGTTGGATGGGGTGCGCGCTAAATTTAAAAGATAATATGTTGAACTTTGATGGTAATTCAATGTTCTATTGTTTTGATACTTTTAATGATTGGAAATTAGTTAAAAAACGTTTTATATTTAAATAAATAATTTATTAATTTTACCCGGCCTCAGTTGCTTTATACGACGAGCCGCCACTGTTTCTTGCACTATTTTGATATCTTATACGGTTCGGCGGATATTTGGTAAGATATTATTTAAATCAGGGCGATATTTTTAATCTGGTCAAATATAAAGAAATTTGTACATTATAATAGTATATTAAAGTACAAGTTTTATAAAGCTCATTTTAACGCACGCGTCCATGTTAGAAAACGAGCTGCTTGCGGCGAGTTTTATAACGAGCAAGTGCGCTAATAGCTTTATAAAATGTGTGCTTTATACTATTTTTTCTATTTTGGCATTTTTTTCAATAAATAAATCCATATTAAAAAGAAAATAAAATATACAAATTTTCGAAATTTTTAGGCCTAACTTTTATGTTGGTAATACAATCAAATTATTATCATAGTAGCCTTGAAATCAACAAATAATTTTATTTCCGTGTCAGACATTTTGTCACGAAGTTTTCTAATTTTTCTAAAATACCTACTTAGTGTTAAAATATGGAGCAAGATTTCTAGGAAGTTCTATACTTTATAATATAGTAAATTTGTAAGATTTAGTACAATCAATCTGTCATGGAAAAGCGGGTTTACGGGAAAAAAATACCATAAGCGATTTTATTTCGTAAATGGTTAGGGGGGCATGTGATTAGCTTAAAACCAAAATGTCACCCCTCCCCCCCCCTTGGGCGCTTGTAGGAAACTCAAAAAGAATTTTGACTTGATTTTCCGCAAAAACGGTAAGTCGCAGAAAAATATTTTGTAAACAAATATTGATATTGTAGAAAACAATATTCTCCACAATTTATCTCATGGAGTCACTGCGCTAAGACTAAAAGTGCAGAAAGCAGAGGGCGCCAAAGTCGCCAAAAATCACTTTTTCCTTATTTTCGACGCGAAAAATATTCTTTTGCTCAATCGCATAAATATAAAAGTTGTAGAGCCCAAAAAATCCTATAAATTGAGTCCGCGCTTTTTTTTTACAATGCGCGGTTACGGAGATATAGCGCCCGGAAGTACCAACCGAATGCAGCATCATTTGTTTTATGTCCTGTGATCGTAGCATTCTATTGTTACAGATCCTCACGTCTAATATGACCATTACGCCACAACTAAAAATGCTTTATAGGGGAAAGGAAAGTCGAAGTCTTTCTCCACAAGTTTATTATAGTTATAGAATAGAATAATCAATATACCTACATTAAGGCGAATTGACAAAACGGTTTCACCCTGTGAATAATCGACTATCGATTTATTTACTTAGCTTCAAATCAACCTTAACAATGAACAGCAATTATTGATAGGAAAGTAAGAAAAGTGTAAATTTAAAAAAATGTTAAATGCCCTTGATATTTTAAAACAATTAGGGGATATATCTTGATATGGAGTAATAAGAACTCGTAGAATGGAGTAATATTTTCAAATCGACGTTAGAATACCGTATAATGGCCTTATACAACTATTGTTAATAACTAATTCTAATTGTGTTACGAGATTACAATAAAATTACCATTACCATTTTGAATGTGGGTCAAAACGCCTGCCTTTCTGTGACGTCAATAATCTGTAGTTACCGATGTTATCAAATATGCTGTTTTTGCAATTTTATTACTTTAGTACAATGGTATATTTGTAGAGTTAAATGTACTAAATTGATTTCATGACCATACATTATCAACAATATTTTGATTAAAATTTGTTGATATTTTTAAAGCGATTTGGTAAAACAATACAATAATCAGTAAAAAATCAAACAATAAATGCCAGCCGGATATATATTAATATTCGTATCGTATGTTCATTCATGGCAACTGTGATTTGATATAACAGTGGTATACTTAATCAGCATTTTTAAATTGAAATATCTCGAAAACCGCTGGAGCAAATATCAACATATTATTATATTTTTAATAGTAAAAAAAAAATGCATTACATGTTTCTAAAATATACTGGATGTTCTACTTAAAGTTACCCAAGGTTGCATGTTAAACTAATTTGCCATATTCATTTGTTTTATTTCGTAACAGTTTCCTGTGATTAGTGTGCCAGATAAGGGTTAATATTTATAGAATGCTAAGACGCTGCATTCCGTTGGTACTTCCAGGCGCTATATCTCCGTAACCGTGCATTGTAGAAAAAAAGCGCGGACTCAATTTATAAGATTTTTTGGGCTCTACAACTTTTGTGTTTATGCGATTGAGCAAGAAAATATTTTTCGCGTCGAAAATAAGGAAAAAGTGATTTTTGGCGACTTTGGCGCCCTCTGCTCTCTGCACTTTTAGTTGTAGCGCAGTGACTCCATGAGATAAATTGTGGAGAATATTGTTTTCTACAATATTTGTTTACAAAATATTTCTCTGCGACTTACCGTTTTTGCGAAAAATTCTTTTTGAGTTTCACACAAGCGCCCGAGGGGGGGGGGGCAACAATTTGGTTTTAAGCTAATCACATGCCCCCCTAACCATTTATGAAATAAAGTCGCTTATGGTATTTTTTTCTCGCAAATTTTACAGATTGGCTGTACTAGATTATTTGCTATATTTTTTAACTCATCTCCATTTCATAGAATTAAGGCAAACAAACATACACGACAGCAAAATAAAACATTTGTGAACATCATTACCTACCTTAGAAAAATAAAGAAAACTGTTTCATAAAAAGTTCATTACGATACTGAAAACGATATCAAAACAGCGTTTTTATGAAACCAAATTAGAAAAATTATAAATGTCATCACAAAAATATTAATAATTAAAAAAAAACACCCTATAGATAGTTTTAAATAAAAATCGGGTAATTCTTTAGATACTTTAATACAGGGTCGTTGGAATGTATGGAAACAGTAGATTATTTCTTAAAGTAAAACAACTAGAAAAAAATATTTAAGACAAAAGTTTTATGGTTTTGTAAAGCCTATCAGAATTCAAAAAAGATAAGTACCTATACAGGATTAGTCAGAAAGCCGTAGAGAAATAAAGTTACCTTTTTTTAATAGAACACCCTATATCTGAGAATATTCTTAGATTTTACATAAAAATATATTTATTTTTTATTAAGCGCATTATAAGTCTAAACCTAATAGCTTCCGAGATATCGACTTTTAAAAAATGACATTTTTGAACTTTGAGAGCTTCTAGCTTTCTAACGGTACACTATAGAGCAAAACGGCTTACATGTCCCTTTCTTACTTTTTTGTTATCTTCCCGAAAATACCAACTTCCGGTTAAACCGGAAGTACTATATTTCCGAGTTTTGACCTACATCCGGTTTAACCGGAAGTTGACACTTTTAGAAAGAGAGTTAAAAACTAAGATAGGGACATGTAAGCCGTTTTACTCTAAGACGTACCGTTAGAAAGCTAGAAGCTGTCAAAATTCAAAAATGTAATTTTTCAAAACTTAATCTCTCGGAAACTATTAGGTTTAGTATGTAAATAAAACGACAATGTCTTCCTCCACAAATTTAATAAAGGTAAAATTCTTGTTCCCTACATGTTTCGGGCGTCTAGACGTCCATCTTCAGGGGATACTAGAAGGAATTTCATCTTTACAAAGCTAGTTAGAATCATGGTGAACACTGACTTACCCATAATCGAGTTGACTATAAAAACTTTAAATGGTTGCCTCAAATTAATGAGTACAGCCAAAATTGAGTAGGAACCTCAGAAATTGGGTGGACTTGTGAAAAATTATAATTTGTATATTTATAGAATGAAAATTTTTGTGAAAATATAAGAATTGAATAGCAAATATATTATTTTAAAAGGTGCATTTTATTTTTTAATGATGATTTTCTAGAAAAACATTGTACTTAGTTGTGAAGAAAGAAATTTAAAATAAAATTTTTGGAGGCATGCTCCGTGTTAATTTTTAAAAAATTGAAATTTTTTTTATACCAGAGGGGCTATGCCCATGGTAATATATAAATTATGAAATCATTTCATTTAATGAAAAAAGAACTTTTTATTTTTAAATTTTTTTAAAAAACAGAAATAGTGCTAAATCACCACCATGTTCACTTTACACACACGTGTCTTAGAGTGAAAGAGAGTAGGTAAAGCGGATATGACATCACTTGGATGTCAGCTGTTAGGTTAGACTTATAATGCGCTTAATAAAAATTAATTGTAATTTTATGCAATTTCCAAAAATATTCTAAGATAAAGGGTATTCCATTGAAAAAAAAGTAACTTTATTTCTCTACGGCTTTCTGACTCATCCTGTATACTTACCTTTTTAAAACTCTAATAGAGTATAAGAAACCCTCAAACTTTTCTCTTAAATATTTTTTGCTAGCTGTTGTACTTTAAAAAATAATCGACCGTTTCCATACATGCCAACGACCCTGTATGTAACAAAAGTACAGAATTTGAATAAATAATCTTCAAGCACACATACAATAAATAGGAAAAACCGAAAAAATATTAAAAGTTTAACACCCTGTATCTTACGAACGAGCGGTTTCTGGACCTCCATTAATGGGACTTATTTTATTAGTTTTTGTCAAACCTGTTTCAATTTGTCGGTATAATATTAAAACACACTGTATGTATGAGTACTAATGTTCAACCCTTAATAATAAGTTTAGATGAAGATAGTGATTGTGAAAGAGAACTCACAAAGTCACAAAATTGTAAAATAGTTTACAATTTTGTGACTATAAGTTTAGAGTAAAGAAGAATTAAGTTGCCAAAATTGATTATGGTAAAACTTTTTTGTATACACATATTGTACTGTATTTAAATCCTAAACTTAATTTTAATCTTGTATTAGTGTGTAGTCTAAATCGTAACATTGCAAATTTTAATCATACTAACTTATAAAAATCTTTTTCATATACCTAGTGTATTATTGCAGTAAAGGTCAACGATATAATGTAAACTTTACTACACCTACGTTACCTTACTGTCCTGAACAGAGACTGTCAGGCACACATCATCGCTTGAATCTACCGAAATTACCAAAGTGTCGGAAGAGTTCTTATCGAATTTAAAGTAAACGTATCTTGATTGCGAAGGGGAAACTGTTACAGTATAGTTTACATTCCTTAAAACGTAAAAGTCTTGTTCTTCTTCCAGTAAAATATTAAATGCAACGCTTGATGGGGATGAGGTAGAAACGGCCACTATAAAACTTTGAGATATCTGCAGCGGACCAACGGAAAAATCTATGAAAAAAAAAAAATTATGATAGAGGCTGTATGTACAGGGCGGACCAATAATCTGATAATGTTTCGTAAAGTGTCACATATTTCCGCAGCATTCAATGTGGTTAGTTCAGGATTTCGTTCCCGAATTCCATAGTATACGTTTCAAACAATTATATATTCGTTCTTTTAATGTTAATTGATTTTTTTTGTAGACGGAAGGTTCGTTAATATCCATAGTTTACTCAATTAAAAGCAGTTAACAACACTAAATAAAGTTTATTAACTATACAGAGTGGTAAGAAAGTCGCGCATAATGCCTGTAACTTTTGAATTACCTCGAATACGAAAAAGTGACTTTTATGAAAGTTGTTCAGTAAATTATTCCCCACATTTCTACCTGCATGAATTTTTCCTGTTATTTCTGGTTTGGTTGCCATAGAGACTAACTTACTTTTCTTAAAGGGAACACCCTGCACATGATTGCATATTTGGATTCTACTTGGAAAACTCCTGTATTTCGAATTCTTATTTATTTAAAATTGTAACAAACTTTATATAAACAAAATAAATAGCCTAGAAAATTGAACAACTTAACATCGGAATAATAAACATGTGAAACCTTTTCAGTAGATCAGGTGTTCAAAATGACCACCATTCTCTGCTAAGCAGAGCCCCAGCCGATCCCTAAACCCGTCTACAACGTTTAAAGGAACTCTTCTGGATTGGCCCAAATTTCAGCAGTAATTCTGACTTTTAAAGATTCTAAGTCATTTGGACGGTTAACGTAGACTTTGTTTTCTAAGTGTTCCCACAAAAAGAAGTCGAGCGGGGTTAAGTCCGGGGATCGCGCTGGCCAGTTAATAGCACCTCTTCTGCCTATCCTACGTCCTGGAAATTGTTCGCTTATGTATTGTCTAACATTTGCCGCATAATGCGTAGTTGCTCCATCTTGCTGGAACCATACCTGTTTGTTTATGCCATTATTTACACCTGGTAAAACCATTCTGCAAGAAGGAGCTATGTGATTCCTGAGGAGGTCCAGATATTTTTCGCCATTCAAATTACCATCTATGAAAAAGGGTCCCACAATATGTCTACCAACTATGCCCGCCCAAACATTAACTTTTTCGGGCCTCTGAGTATATCCTTTCTGGAACCAGTGAGTATTCTCGGCAGACCAATAACGATAATTGTGTCTATTAACAATGCCATTTAAATAGAAAGTAGCTTCATCCGAGAAAATGATATTTGTTGCGAAGTTATTATCGTTATTGCATCTTTCCGTCATCAGCTCACAAAATTTAGCTCTTCTATCAAAATCGTCCTCGTTTAACTCGTGCACCAACTTTATCTTGTAGGGATGCAACTTCTCCTGCTTAAACAAATTTTTCACTGAACGATAAGACACGGTAAAATCCATTGCCATTGGCTTAGATGATTGTGTCAGATACTCATGTATTGAGAGCATGGTATCCCAAGCTTTGTCTCCCCCGGTTGCTGTTTTAGGTCCACCTGATCTAGCGACTTTCCTAACACCACCTGTTTCTCGAAATTTCTTTACCACTCGATGCACCGTTGACTAATTTATTGCAGGCCTATTTAAATATAATTCATTGCAAAATTGACAAACCTGATCTTGCGATCTCTTTATATTTCCGTAACCGCTCATTATTAAAATTTTAATTCGTTGTTTCTCATTCAGATGAACCATAGTGTAAACAAATTAGAAATCAGCCAACAGAAAATTAAACAGGAACTCAAAATTGACACCTCTTAGGTCGCTGTGATGAAAACATCTTGACTCAACTGGTGGGTATTAGGTAGGAATAATTATAACTAGGATGTTTTTCATTTTTGAGCTGTCATTATCTCGGAAACGCTTGCAGATAGGTGAAAATTTAAAATACAAGAAATTCAGACACTTCCCAGTAGAATCCAAATATGCAATCACACGCAGAGTGTTCCATTTAAAAAAATTAAGTTAGTCTCTATGGCAACCAAACCAGAAATGACAGAAAATATTTATGCAGGTAGAAATGTGGGGAATAATTTACTGAACAACTTTCATAGAACTCACTTATTCGTATACGAGGTAATTCAAAAGTTACAGGCATTATGCGCGACTTGCCACTCTGTGCACAGGGTGTTTCTTAATGATATGCGAATATTTAAGAGTGTAAGCCTACATGAAAAATTAATAATTGATTGCTTTATAAATTATGGTCCAATAATGGTCCAAGAATGCCCCGTTACGAAAATAAGAGGTGTTAAAGTTTTAGGAAAAAAATTGAAATTAATTAATATAAGGTACAGGACCTAAATAAGGCCAGTGTCCTAATAAGGCCAATATTTAATATCATCGTAAGTGCGACCCCCGGATGCTAAATGACGATATCCCTATTATTTCTTGTCCGTTCACGTCAGCAACCACCAGTCTGCGTCGTGGCGTGTTGTTGGATGGTCGATATATTCCGCTTCTACTTTATTGTTCCCGCGCTAAAATTCTGCTTATAACATTAGGTAAGATTTGCACTTAATAGTTAAGCCTTAGAATAAAAGAGCTTACTTTTGTTTTTTTATTTAAATATGTAAACAAACACTTGTTTATCCGTTAATGATAGTTTCTTGTGGTTATATTGCCCCTTTTTTACTTTATATATTTTAAGGCTAAAATCTATTTAGTAGCGTAATAAAGCCACTTGACTGGCCTTATTTGGAAACCTTTCATTTTTCTGCAACAATGTTTGTTTACAGGTATGGTTCCCAAAAAGAGAGCCCAGTGGTCTGAAGACACCATGGTAGCTGCTATGGATGCCATCAGAAATGATATGCCACCATTCAGAGCATCAAAATATTTAATATTCCTAGGCGTACCTTACGCAATCATATATCAAATGGAAGTTTAAAGAAAATACTTGGTGGCCGCTCGATTTTATCTGAAGCTCAAGAGGCAGAGTTGGTTAGGAGAATAGGAAGATTGAGTGATGTTGCGATGTTCCTAACTCCGAAGATTCTGCGAAAAAGTGTTTATACTTTTGAGTAGAGAGAAACTAAGAGAGCTGGGCCAGGTGGTGCTGGTGGTGCAATTTACGATCTAACCCAGGTGGTGCGGTGGTGCGTTTTACGATCTAACCCAAGTGGTGCTGGTGGTGCGTTTTATGATCTAACCCGGGTGGTTCGGTGGTGCGTTTTATGACCTAACCCGGGTGGTTCGGTGGTGCTGTTTACAAAATAACCCGAAATTAAACCCGACTTTTTACGACCTAACCCGGATGCTTTCATGAGGCGGCTTCTTATCTAACCCTAACTTGATCCTTAATATTTATGAACTGACCCGAGATAAAACCCGACTTTTTACGACCTAACCCGGATGCTTTCGCGAGGCGGCTTCTCATCTAACCCTAATTTGAACCTGAATATTTATGATCTGACCCGAGATAAAACCCGACTTTTTATGATTTAACCTTAGTGAAACGCCGCTGCTAAAGCGGGATAATTAAATCCCAATTTTTATAAGCCATCCTTAAACCCAACTTTTTACGATCCGACCTGAGCCATCCTTAAACCAGACTTTTTATTATTTTCCCTTAGTTGAAACGCCGCTGTTAAAGCGGTATAGTAAAAAACATTATTTATATTTTCTAACTTAGTGAAACGCCGCTGGCGGGTAGTAAAGCGAAATAAATCCCTAATTTATATGGTCTAACAAGATAAGTATAATAAAGCGGTACATTTGTCACCCCGCAATAATTATTTATACCTAAATAACCCTCTCAAACCCTCTGCCGACTCGATTTAAAAAGAAAGGGACATAAACCTTTATTTATTATTCCGAAGGACCCTCATTAAAATTCAGTAGCATATCTAATAATTGTTTCCAATTTTTGCACCACTTATAGAAATACAATAAAATAATTACCATCTAGAACCATTAACTAGCGATTTCTTTGTACTGGAAATGGATAAATTATAGGACTATCTTGTAATGAGAACAGAGTAATAAAAAGTAAATAAAACTTAAATACGTATAAAATACCAAGCAGGTATAGGTACTATACAACTTGTGTTCGCCATCAGGTAAAAGCCCTCATAATGCTTTTATAAAAATTTCGGATAATATCATAATATAAGTAAATAGGCTACAATTTCAGGAAAAAAGTAAAAAAAATTAATTCACAGTGTAAAATTGTAGTTAAATGGATTGTAAATACGAAATAATATAAAAAGCTACCTTTTGTTTGCGATGATGTATGCACAATAACTCTATATTATTCGGTCCTTAAACTGAAAATACCCACTAGATAGGTATCATAAGCTGTATTTGTCATCAGGTAGAACCCCCAATAAAATTATGAATATCAGGCGTAGGCAACAATAAGCAAATCACGTTGGTTTTTTAATTTATTATTAATCTGGCTAACTTAAGAAACTCACAATATAACGACCATCCAAAAAAATCATAATACATTACTGGGTGTGAAAGCAATTGCGCTGCAAAATATAGTGTATACCGACTCTGAGGTAGTTAATTAAAATCCCAATTAGCGCTAAAAAAAATCAATTAGATATTTACTTTAGATATTTTAATAAAAAAATTCAATATTCTCACCAACATTTAACTTTTGAAATTAGCATAATAACAAATCCTTTACAATGAATTAAACAAACGCATACAAAATTTTAAAATCACATAATAAGAATATAAGCTAAAATCTAACAAGTTCAGACTACTCGAATGACGTCAGTTTACATCTGTAGAGCGAATCATAAAAAATGGTCAAACTTTGTCGGCAAATACCCTTCTATGATGCAGGGGAAGGACAGGTAACTCGAGATGTTTATAAAGAAACGTTAAAGAACATTATTTGCTTATTTCTAGACTCTTAAAAATTAGATGCAATCGAACAATAAATGTTTTCATCATGTATATTTATGAGTAACACATTACCTTCGACATACATAAATTCAAATTGATAATTACTTGCCTTAGTACTTTTTTAGAAGCTTGAATCATTGCATATAACCGTCTGAGGATACCCAAACTTCCCCTAACATATTTCTCCGCAACCGGGGAAAAAGAGGTAGAAAAAGTAAAATAACAACTCCAAGTGTCTTTGCGAACAATCGGCAATAAAATAGAGTATTTCAGTTTTTAATTTTTCGTAAATAAAAGTTGGTTAGATTAATAGTCTCTGTGAATATAATAACATAAACAAAGTGATATGCCGTAAATTTAGGAGTACAGTATAAATTATGCCTCTATTAAAATATACCGCAATAACTAACTACCAAAGGATTTTTGATATTTTGAATATATTTGATGCTCATAGCATTATCACATTTCCAAAGGCTCTAAATTTTAGAAAAATGTTCTAATAGAATATGTCTATCAATATAAAGTAAAGGTATTGTTAGGTTTTTTTTAAAAAATACGACCTACAACAGTCTCTGCTACAGCATGGCTGACTCTGTAGAAACTTCTGTGAAACCATAATAATTATATCAATAATCGAGTTGTCCTTATGATAATATTTTCTTCCAATATCCGACTCCACTATCCATAAAAGTTATGTTAGAAAATTCATAATTGAGCGCATTGTAATTTTTTAAAAAGAAATTCACTTCACACACAAAGATGTAGCCATTCAATCCATGAAAATAATGCAAGTCAGTATGCGTATGTTATGGCTAACTGTTTAAATGTCTATTCCTTCCACGTTTATCGGAAGAAATACTTTTTTTATACTAGTATTTTAGTTGAAAATAAGATCATAAATCATCTATACAAAACAAGCGCCCCTTATGGATTTGAACGAAAATCATAGATTCGACTATTTTCATGAAAAATAAATCTAAGTACGGAATAATGCAGGAAGATTATCTATTTTCTTGGTTTAGAAAGTGATGTAGTTAAGATTTATAACTTAGGAATAAATAAATTATTATTAATCTTTTCGACCTATTTCTCTTGCATATTTAATTTCTTTGATAGTAAGAACTAATCTTTTTATTTTACAAAGTAAAAAAAAAAGCTAAAGATCGGCGTTGTCAGTCAGGTATAAGAACTGATTTAACACGATGGTTTTTGTACAAACGTTCACATACAATTGTATGCTTTTTAACCGATTGTGTCGGAAAAAATGACGATTTATAGATTAGATATTTAGACGAAGAGCTAACCTTCTCAATAAAGTATTGATTATTGCCCTGCTAGCTAGACAACACTTTTTATGTTAGTCAAAAAAAAATTTTTTTTTTCGGACGCTATTACAGATTTCATCGTTAACTAACAAACATTAAGACCAAAAAATTAGCGTGCAAGATGAAATGTATAGGTTCACTTCATTTCTACATTATTTTACAACTCTCAATCGCATTAAAAACAAGATCGAATAAAAAATAACTTATGACATATGGACGAAAAATGTTTTTCGGGCTATTTAGGTTAGCGACCGCATTACGTCTGAAATACTACATTTTTCGAGCTTATAACATAATTTACTATTTTAACGTTAAAATAGGGGAAATGATGTATCGAAATGGATACTTTTTTTGTCGGTCACGAGATTATAGTTTCTTTTAAAATGAACTCTAATATTTACAACACAAATTATCCTTTAAGCCACATTAGTTTAAAACTCGTCTGTCGCTTTCCCTCTATTGTGAGTTTGATTAAAGTATAGCGTAGTATATATTTAGATGAATTTCGCAAATGTTGAATACTTTCAAAACTGAAAAAGCCGCCCTTTGCAATAAATATCTCCGTAGAGTTAGGTACCCTGCAGATTAAGGGTATTTCAGCGGATAATCATATACAAATTCAAAGATTTTGTCTATTTTAATGGATTAACAAACAATATCTATAGGATGACTTTACTGATAAAAAAAAAATAACAAAAATCCATAAAGTCTAGGCTCACATGAAATTCCATAAAGAGCAGCTGCATAGCTTTATCACATCAAACTATATTTTTATTTCGTTCTATTGTCAAAAGTCTGTGTTTAGGAGATTATCGTTCATTTTAAAATGAACTCTAATATGTACATCACCATAAACTACCTCTTAAGCCGTCGTAAAAATACACTTTTCGATTTACCTCTATATTGATTTTCTAATATTAAATATCTACAATAGTCGAAATTCGCTCGCTAATACCTATGTATGCAAGGTTTCTTCAAAAAATGACAATTTTGTTGTTTAATGGCTTGAAAAAATGGAAAAAGGAGGTTTTTTGCATCCATTTATTTCCAGATGAGTGTTAAAAATACTTATAAAACTCGGTATACCGAAGATCAAGCATTAATGAGAGGGTTGAGTCCTGTTTGCCAAATCCTGATTTTTAATTTGACGTTGGCAACGGTACAATTTTTTAACATTTATCATAAGAGGCGTATATTTTTGGGGCTTAGATCTACCAGTTTATCCACGCCCCATTTATTGTTAGTGCTTTAGTAATTTTACTTTCCAATTATTTTTTACCAAAACGCGTAGTTGAAACAGTGTCTATATCAGACGATATAATAAATTTTAAGGATTAATTTGCTTACAAATACACTTCAATTTATTTAGGCTAAAGCAGCCAGACATATACTGGAACTACGAAAACCCTATTACAATTTGGTTGCCTAGAGAAAATTTTGTAAAAAACATAGCTTTCTACACAAATGCTTGCACATTATGTACCTATCATTTTAAGATACCTGGCGACATCAATGTAAGCATTGACATAATGACGCAAGATATAGGTAGGTACTAGAATATTCAAGATTTCTATTAACGATACACTTCAGCATACATGCGAGATGTCATTAATGTCTACGGAAGGCAACAGACATACCAGCTATTTTTACATGGGATTCCATAGACTTGGACGCTTCTTGTTTAGAAATATTTGATGTCATCTTGAGGAGTTCCGTATTGAAGCATCAAACCTACCTGCCAAATAATTGACGAAATATGGGATATCATAAAATATGCCCCCCATCGAACTAAATGATCCTATAAACCAGCTTCACAGACCGTAATTTGTGATGCTAACACGATTAATACGCAATAGAACAAGATTAAGAAACAAAATTTAAAGTAGCTCTTTATCACACGAAAATAATTAAATAATTTACGGTTACAGAACAATAATTATTTTAAAAAGCTGTATAACTAAATATATTATGTTATTAGGAATATTCTGTCTAAAGTAACAGCTGATCTTAGTCGAAAATGAGATCGTATTATTGATTGTTGAATTCGTTAGGTATGAAATAAAATTAGAGATTTCGTCTATTTTTTCACGATTAAAAAAGAATACCTCTATTTAGCTAAAAATGAAACGATTACAGTGGTAGATTAATTCACTTTACCAAGCATGTAAACTACTAATTTTGCAATAAATATCTTCTATATTTCTAGGTAGGTTTACTCGAAAATGTTGGGCTATTTTCATCAAAAATCCCGATACGAAATTGAAAAATTTGTCTATTTTTGTCGGTTTACAAAGTGATAGTGGAATATTGGTTTGATCAAAGAACAATAATTATTTTAAAAATGTTGTATAATTAACTAAATGTCGGTGTTATCAGGCAGGCAAGAAGTTATTTATCTGAATCTTATTTGTACCATTAGCGTTTATATACAAATGTTAGTGGTTTTCAAAAATTGATATCTCGGAAATTATTAGGTTTAGACTTATAATACGCTTATTAAAAAATAATGACTACTTTATGCAAAATTCAAAAATATTATAAGATGTAGGGTATCCCAGTAACTTAACCAAAGATTTTCGGTCTTCGTAAAGCTTTACACGTTTCTTCAGCGTACCAAACATTCACTTTTTTTAAATATTGACATCGGGTTAGGATTCTGAACATAGGATTAACATCACTCCAATAGTGAACATGTTGCGTTGTCACAGTTCCATTCGTTGAAAAGTAAACAAAACCGTTTGAGCTACGTGGGGAATAAATAAAGTTGGCTTGTTGAAAAATTTTAATATTTATTAAGGTAAAAGACTATAAATATATCGATACAACACTTTGGCATTTCTAATACTACAAACATGAATATCTAAAATGTGATATTTACAACCATCAACTCTCTCTCCCTTCTCTAATTTTGGTACACCAATGCTGTCTTCTAAGTTTATAATATATGGCGTCCTGCAGTTTAATTCCGAAAATGTTTTAACTAAAAATTCCTCTTTAACACGTCCTTTAACGTAAATAATGTCTGCGTCTATCAGATTGTTGGATATGATATTATGTAGTTCCTTGTAATCGGTATCACCATAATTATAAAGGATACCATGATGATTTCCAAATAGATATTTGACTTGTTTCTTGCAAGCCTTACTTAAGGTGTCGAATGGTTTAACTGGTTTAAAAAAGTAACTTTTCATACTATTCCCATCATAAATAGCCAATTCTTTCGCGCAAAATTCAGGTATGTTAAATCCTTGAATATCGACTACAACGAACTTCATTGTCTGAAGACTCAAATCAAACAAGTATATTTTCATATTTTTATCGCTCTTAAGTTCGATTTCAAAAGCACACCCCCACTTTTCGATAATTTCACAGTCTTAGCACATAGATCTTATATTTTTATCTACGATCAATTCATCTTTATTCGCCAATCGTCTCAAACGAGTCTGCTTTTGAAAGTAATATAGCCTTAGTATTCAGAAAATATTAATGATATCGGAGCCTAAAACATCCTTGACACTAAAAAATCATTGTGTTTCCTAACAAAACCCATCATCTTGTCTATTTAGCTTGCTTTCCTATTGTTTAGCAGGTTAAATAAAATTATTATTTCGCTCTTTTTGTCTGTACTGAATCGTTAGGGGAATACGTTTCTAGTTCTATAAGAGAGACAGTTAAAATTTATGTAAGCAATCAAAAATCCTACACTATGAGCTACTTAGTTAAAATTTCATATTTCCTTCCTGGGTCAGGCAAAATTTGTGATGTGTCGGACAAAATTTATAAAAATACAAAAAAAAATGCTGGATGCATTTTTAGCGTGACTTTCTATTTAATACCATCTTATTTCAAGGTATAATTCGGTTGTCAAAATTAGAATAAAATAATTTTCCCATGGTTTATGTCATCTTAAAAAAGTCAAAAGGTTATATTCTGTAGAGGGTCAGATACATTCAAATTTAAATATTTTCTCCAAGAAGAATTTTAAGATAGTATTATAGTAAATAAAAATTCTATACCTCCAATATTTCATGGAAACATATCGTGTTCTAGCGACATAACCCAAAAGTACCTCTATTCAGAAACGCATCGTACTTTTCTTGTCAATAATTGTCTCATTGTCCCATCCATTACATTATTATAATCTTAAAGCACCTGTTACCAGCATTATCTGTTTTTATGGTTTTCATAAAACATAGCGATTACCGATGAAAATTAAACGAAAACTTAATAAATAACTTTTTTTTCAACTGAAATAGACTGATTTTCGATGGAAAAATGTTACTTATAACTAAAAATGAATATAAGACATATACGCAATGATATTTAGAATAAATCAATCTTTTCTAAAATTACTATGAAATATTCACAAAATCGTTTCGTTATAACCAAAGTAGCAAGGCTTGCAGATTTCGTATAGAGTTCAAACGCGATACTGAGATGATCTTTTTTTTTTATATTTTTGTAGGATAATGCACCACTACGTTGTAAGTACTTGAGAGAGGACTTTCTTGAAAAATCCTCAAATTTCTCTGCAATTTTGTTCCTTCTAGAGTTAAATTCACACAGAAAACCCCGTATTCTTATCTTTCAGGTTGGTATATTAAAAAGGGCTTATTAGTATGGTTTAGAAAACAAGCAATATTAATTAACGGATGTTTTTTCGTCGTATGAAGAGTTGAAAAATTTTTTTTTCCACTCCAATGGTTGCGATGCAGAGAGTCGGGTTTCATCATAATCTTTCAGGGTAGCTCAGGTTTGATTGCATGTAGAGAGTCGGGTTTCATCATAATCTTTCAGGGTAGCTCAGGTTTGATTGCATGTACTAAGGTTAGTGCTCCTTGCAATCGGTTTCAGGTTTGACGCGCCCCCCTCAGGTTTGTTCAGGTTTCTCAAACGTTTGAGAAACCTGAACAAACCTGAGGGGGGCGCGTCAAAGAGTTGAAAAATTTTTTTTTCCACTCCAATGGTTGCGATGCAGAGAGTCGGGTTTCATCATAATCTTTCAGGGTAGCTCAGGTTTGATTGCATGTAGAGAGTCGGGTTTCATCATAATCTTTCAGGGTAGCTCAGGTTTGATTGCATGTACTAAGGTTAGTGCTCCTTGCAATCGGTTTCAGGTTTGACGCGCCCCCCTCAGGTTTGTTCAGGTTTCTCAAACGTTTGAGAAACCTGAACAAACCTGAGGGGGGCGCGTCAAACCTGAAACCGATTGCAAGGAGCACTAACCTTAGTACATGTAATCAAACCTGAGCTACCCTGAAAGATTATGATGAAACCCGACTCTCTACATGCAATCAAACCTGAGCTACCCTGAAAGATTATGATGAAACCCGACTCTCTGCATCGCAACCATTGGAGTGGAAAAAAAAATTTTTCAACTCTTCATACGACGAAAAAACATCCGTTAATTAATATTGCTTGTTTTCTAAACCATACTAATAAGCCCTTTTTAATATACCAACCTGAAAGATAAGAATACGGGGTTTTCTGTGTGAATTTAACTCTAGAAGGAACAAAATTGCAGAGAAATTTGAGGATTTTTCAAGAAAGTCCTCTCTCAAGTGCTTACAACGTAGTGGTGCATTATCCTACAAAAATATAAAAAAAAAAGATCATCTCAGTATCGCGTTTGAACTCTATACGAAATCTGCAAGCCTTGCTACTTTGGTTATAACGAAACGATTTTGTGAATATTTCATAGTAATTTTAGAAAAGATTGATTTATTCTAAATATCATTGCGTATATGTCTTATATTCATTTTTAGTTATAAGTAACATTTTTCCATCGAAAATCAGTCTATTTCAGTTGAAAAAAAAGTTATTTATTAAGTTTTCGTTTAATTTTCATCGGTAATCGCTATGTTTTATGAAAACCATAAAAACAGATAATGCTGGTAACAGGTGCTTTAAGATTATAATAATGTAATGGATGGGACAATGAGACAATTATTGACAAGAAAAGTACGATGCGTTTCTGAATAGAGGTACTTTTGGGTTATGTCGCTAGAACACGATATGTTTCCATGAAATATTGGAGGTATAGAATTTTTATTTACTATAATACTATCTTAAAATTCTTCTTGGAGAAAATATTTAAATTTGAATGTATCTGACCCTCTACAGAATATAACCTTTTGACTTTTTTAAGATGACATAAACCATGGGAAAATTATTTTATTCTCATTTTGACAACCGAATTATACCTTGAAATAAGATGGTATTAAATAGAAAGTCACGCTAAAAATGCATCCAGCATTTTTTTTTGTATTTTTATAAATTTTGTCCGACACATCACAAATTTTGCCTGACCCAGGAAGGAAATATGAAATTTTAACTAAGTAGCTCATAGTGTAGGATTTTTGATTGCTTACATAAATTTTAACTGTCTCTCTTATAGAACTAGAAACGTATTCCCCTAACGATTCAGTACAGACAAAAAGAGCGAAATAATAATTTTATTTAACCTGCTAAACAATAGGAAAGCAAGCTAAATAGACAAGATGATGGGTTTTGTTAGGAAACACAATGATTTTTTAGTGTCAAGGATGTTTTAGGCTCCGATATCATTAATATTTTCTGAATACTAAGGCTATATTACTTTCAAAAGCAGACTCGTTTGAGACGATTGGCGAATAAAGATGAATTGATCGTAGATAAAAATATAAGATCTATGTGCTAAGACTGTGAAATTATCGAAAAGTGGGGGTGTGCTTTTGAAATCGAACTTAAGAGCGATAAAAATATGAAAATATACTTGTTTGATTTGAGTCTTCAGACAATGAAGTTCGTTGTAGTCGATATTCAAGGATTTAACATACCTGAATTTTGCGCGAAAGAATTGGCTATTTATGATGGGAATAGTATGAAAAGTTACTTTTTTAAACCAGTTAAACCATTCGACACCTTAAGTAAGGCTTGCAAGAAACAAGTCAAATATCTATTTGGAAATCATCATGGTATCCTTTATAATTATGGTGATACCGATTACAAGGAACTACATAATATCATATCCAACAATCTGATAGACGCAGACATTATTTACGTTAAAGGACGTGTTAAAGAGGAATTTTTAGTTAAAACATTTTCGGAATTAAACTGCAGGACGCCATATATTATAAACTTAGAAGACAGCATTGGTGTACCAAAATTAGAGAAGGGAGAGAGAGTTGATGGTTGTAAATATCACATTTTAGATATTCATGTTTGTAGTATTAGAAATGCCAAAGTGTTGTATCGATATATTTATAGTCTTTTACCTTAATAAATATTAAAATTTTTCAACAAGCCAACTTTATTTATTCCCCACGTAGCTCAAACGGTTTTGTTTACTTTTCAACGAATGGAACTGTGACAACGCAACATGTTCACTATTGGAGTGATGTTAATCCTATGTTCAGAATCCTAACCCGATGTCAATATTTAAAAAAAGTGAATGTTTGGTACGCTGAAGAAACGTGTAAAGCTTTACGAAGACCGAAAATCTTTGGTTAAGTTACTGGGATACCCTACATCTTATAATATTTTTGAATTTTGCATAAAGTAGTCATTATTTTTTAATAAGCGTATTATAAGTCTAAACCTAATAATTTCCGAGATATCAATTTTTGAAAACCACTAACATTTGTATATAAACGCTAATGGTACAAATAAGATTCAGATAAATAACTTCTTGCCTGCCTGATAACACCGACATTTAGTTAATTATACAACATTTTTAAAATAATTATTGTTCTTTGATCAAACCAATATTCCACTATCACTTTGTAAACCGACAAAAATAGACAAATTTTTCAATTTCGTATCGGGATTTTTGATGAAAATAGCCCAACATTTTCGAGTAAACCTACCTAGAAATATAGAAGATATTTATTGCAAAATTAGTAGTTTACATGCTTGGTAAAGTGAATTAATCTACCACTGTAATCGTTTCATTTTTAGCTAAATAGAGGTATTCTTTTTTAATCGTGAAAAAATAGACGAAATCTCTAATTTTATTTCATACCTAACGAATTCAACAATCAATAATACGATCTCATTTTCGACTAAGATCAGCTGTTACTTTAGACAGAATATTCCTAATAACATAATATATTTAGTTATACAGCTTTTTAAAATAATTATTGTTCTGTAACCGTAAATTATTTAATTATTTTCGTGTGATAAAGAGCTACTTTAAATTTTGTTTCTTAATCTTGTTCTATTGCGTATTAATCGTGTTAGCATCACAAATTACGGTCTGTGAAGCTGGTTTATAGGATCATTTAGTTCGATGGGGGGCATATTTTATGATATCCCATATTTCGTCAATTATTTGGCAGGTAGGTTTGATGCTTCAATACGGAACTCCTCAAGATGACATCAAATATTTCTAAACAAGAAGCGTCCAAGTCTATGGAATCCCATGTAAAAATAGCTGGTATGTCTGTTGCCTTCCGTAGACATTAATGACATCTCGCATGTATGCTGAAGTGTATCGTTAATAGAAATCTTGAATATTCTAGTACCTACCTATATCTTGCGTCATTATGTCAATGCTTACATTGATGTCGCCAGGTATCTTAAAATGATAGGTACATAATGTGCAAGCATTTGTGTAGAAAGCTATGTTTTTTACAAAATTTTCTCTAGGCAACCAAATTGTAATAGGGTTTTCGTAGTTCCAGTATATGTCTGGCTGCTTTAGCCTAAATAAATTGAAGTGTATTTGTAAGCAAATTAATCCTTAAAATTTATTATATCGTCTGATATAGACACTGTTTCAACTACGCGTTTTGGTAAAAAATAATTGGAAAGTAAAATTACTAAAGCACTAACAATAAATGGGGCGTGGATAAACTGGTAGATCTAAGCCCCAAAAATATACGCCTCTTATGATAAATGTTAAAAAATTGTACCGTTGCCAACGTCAAATTAAAAATCAGGATTTGGCAAACAGGACTCAACCCTCTCATTAATGCTTGATCTTCGGTATACCGAGTTTTATAAGTATTTTTAACACTCATCTGGAAATAAATGGATGCAAAAAACCTCCTTTTTCCATTTTTTCAAGCCATTAAACAACAAAATTGTCATTTTTTGAAGAAACCTTGCATACATAGGTATTAGCGAGCGAATTTCGACTATTGTAGATATTTAATATTAGAAAATCAATATAGAGGTAAATCGAAAAGTGTATTTTTACGACGGCTTAAGAGGTAGTTTATGGTGATGTACATATTAGAGTTCATTTTAAAATGAACGATAATCTCCTAAACACAGACTTTTGACAATAGAACGAAATAAAAATATAGTTTGATGTGATAAAGCTATGCAGCTGCTCTTTATGGAATTTCATGTGAGCCTAGACTTTATGGATTTTTGTTATTTTTTTTTTATCAGTAAAGTCATCCTATAGATATTGTTTGTTAATCCATTAAAATAGACAAAATCTTTGAATTTGTATATGATTATCCGCTGAAATACCCTTAATCTGCAGGGTACCTAACTCTACGGAGATATTTATTGCAAAGGGCGGCTTTTTCAGTTTTGAAAGTATTCAACATTTGCGAAATTCATCTAAATATATACTACGCTATACTTTAATCAAACTCACAATAGAGGGAAAGCGACAGACGAGTTTTAAACTAATGTGGCTTAAAGGATAATTTGTGTTGTAAATATTAGAGTTCATTTTAAAAGAAACTATAATCTCGTGACCGACAAAAAAAGTATCCATTTCGATACATCATTTCCCCTATTTTAACGTTAAAATAGTAAATTATGTTATAAGCTCGAAAAATGTAGTATTTCAGACGTAATGCGGTCGCTAACCTAAATAGCCCGAAAAACATTTTTCGTCCATATGTCATAAGTTATTTTTTATTCGATCTTGTTTTTAATGCGATTGAGAGTTGTAAAATAATGTAGAAATGAAGTGAACCTATACATTTCATCTTGCACGCTAATTTTTTGGTCTTAATGTTTGTTAGTTAACGATGAAATCTGTAATAGCGTCCGAAAAAAAAAATTTTTTTTTGACTAACATAAAAAGTGTTGTCTAGCTAGCAGGGCAATAATCAATACTTTATTGAGAAGGTTAGCTCTTCGTCTAAATATCTAATCTATAAATCGTCATTTTTTCCGACACAATCGGTTAAAAAGCATAAAATTGTATGTGAACGTTTGTACAAAAACCATCGTGTTAAATCAGTTCTTATACCTGACTGACAACGCCGATCTTTAGCTTTTTTTTTTACTTTGTAAAATAAAAAGATTAGTTCTTACTATCAAAGAAATTAAATATGCAAGAGAAATAGGTCGAAAAGATTAATAATAATTTATTTATTCCTAAGTTATAAATCTTAACTACATCACTTTCTAAACCAAGAAAATAGATAATCTTCCTGCATTATTCCGTACTTAGATTTATTTTTCATGAAAATAGTCGAATCTATGATTTTCGTTCAAATCCATAAGGGGCGCTTGTTTTGTATAGATGATTTATGATCTTATTTTCAACTAAAATACTAGTATAAAAAAAGTATTTCTTCCGATAAACGTGGAAGGAATAGACATTTAAACAGTTAGCCATAACATACGCATACTGACTTGCATTATTTTCATGGATTGAATGGCTACATCTTTGTGTGTGAAGTGAATTTCTTTTTAAAAAATTACAATGCGCTCAATTATGAATTTTCTAACATAACTTTTATGGATAGTGGAGTCGGATATTGGAAGAAAATATTATCATAAGGACAACTCGATTATTGATATAATTATTATGGTTTCACAGAAGTTTCTACAGAGTCAGCCATGCTGTAGCAGAGACTGTTGTAGGTCGTATTTTTTAAAAAAACCTAACAATACCTTTACTTTATATTGATAGACATATTCTATTAGAACATTTTTCTAAAATTTAGAGCCTTTGGAAATGTGATAATGCTATGAGCATCAAATATATTCAAAATATCAAAAATCCTTTGGTAGTTAGTTATTGCGGTATATTTTAATAGAGGCATAATTTATACTGTACTCCTAAATTTACGGCATATCACTTTGTTTATGTTATTATATTCACAGAGACTATTAATCTAACCAACTTTTATTTACGAAAAATTAAAAACTGAAATACTCTATTTTATTGCCGATTGTTCGCAAAGACACTTGGAGTTGTTATTTTACTTTTTCTACCTCTTTTTCCCCGGTTGCGGAGAAATATGTTAGGGGAAGTTTGGGTATCCTCAGACGGTTATATGCAATGATTCAAGCTTCTAAAAAAGTACTAAGGCAAGTAATTATCAATTTGAATTTATGTATGTCGAAGGTAATGTGTTACTCATAAATATACATGATGAAAACATTTATTGTTCGATTGCATCTAATTTTTAAGAGTCTAGAAATAAGCAAATAATGTTCTTTAACGTTTCTTTATAAACATCTCGAGTTACCTGTCCTTCCCCTGCATCATAGAAGGGTATTTGCCGACAAAGTTTGACCATTTTTTATGATTCGCTCTACAGATGTAAACTGACGTCATTCGAGTAGTCTGAACTTGTTAGATTTTAGCTTATATTCTTATTATGTGATTTTAAAATTTTGTATGCGTTTGTTTAATTCATTGTAAAGGATTTGTTATTATGCTAATTTCAAAAGTTAAATGTTGGTGAGAATATTGAATTTTTTTATTAAAATATCTAAAGTAAATATCTAATTGATTTTTTTTAGCGCTAATTGGGATTTTAATTAACTACCTCAGAGTCGGTATACACTATATTTTGCAGCGCAATTGCTTTCACACCCAGTAATGTATTATGATTTTTTTGGATGGTCGTTATATTGTGAGTTTCTTAAGTTAGCCAGATTAATAATAAATTAAAAAACCAACGTGATTTGCTTATTGTTGCCTACGCCTGATATTCATAATTTTATTGGGGGTTCTACCTGATGACAAATACAGCTTATGATACCTATCTAGTGGGTATTTTCAGTTTAAGGACCGAATAATATAGAGTTATTGTGCATACATCATCGCAAACAAAAGGTAGCTTTTTATATTATTTCGTATTTACAATCCATTTAACTACAATTTTACACTGTGAATTAATTTTTTTTACTTTTTTCCTGAAATTGTAGCCTATTTACTTATATTATGATATTATCCGAAATTTTTATAAAAGCATTATGAGGGCTTTTACCTGATGGCGAACACAAGTTGTATAGTACCTATACCTGCTTGGTATTTTATACGTATTTAAGTTTTATTTACTTTTTATTACTCTGTTCTCATTACAAGATAGTCCTATAATTTATCCATTTCCAGTACAAAGAAATCGCTAGTTAATGGTTCTAGATGGTAATTATTTTATTGTATTTCTATAAGTGGTGCAAAAATTGGAAACAATTATTAGATATGCTACTGAATTTTAATGAGGGTCCTTCGGAATAATAAATAAAGGTTTATGTCCCTTTCTTTTTAAATCGAGTCGGCAGAGGGTTTGAGAGGGTTATTTAGGTATAAATAATTATTGCGGGGTGACAAATGTACCGCTTTATTATACTTATCTTGTTAGACCATATAAATTAGGGATTTATTTCGCTTTACTACCCGCCAGCGGCGTTTCACTAAGTTAGAAAATATAAATAATGTTTTTTACTATACCGCTTTAACAGCGGCGTTTCAACTAAGGGAAAATAATAAAAAGTCTGGTTTAAGGATGGCTCAGGTCGGATCGTAAAAAGTTGGGTTTAAGGATGGCTTATAAAAATTGGGATTTAATTATCCCGCTTTAGCAGCGGCGTTTCACTAAGGTTAAATCATAAAAAGTCGGGTTTTATCTCGGGTCAGATCATAAATATTCAGGTTCAAATTAGGGTTAGATGAGAAGCCGCCTCGCGAAAGCATCCGGGTTAGGTCGTAAAAAGTCGGGTTTTATCTCGGGTCAGTTCATAAATATTAAGGATCAAGTTAGGGTTAGATAAGAAGCCGCCTCATGAAAGCATCCGGGTTAGGTCGTAAAAAGTCGGGTTTAATTTCGGGTTATTTTGTAAACAGCACCACCGAACCACCCGGGTTAGGTCATAAAACGCACCACCGAACCACCCGGGTTAGATCATAAAACGCACCACCAGCACCACTTGGGTTAGATCGTAAAACGCACCACCGCACCACCTGGGTTAGATCGTAAATTGCACCACCAGCACCACCTGGCCCAGCTCTCTTAGTTTCTCTCTACTCTTTTGTGAAAGAAAATGGAATTAAACACTCTTTCTCAATTATCAAGGAAATGGCCGGCAAAAAATGGTTAAGACAGTTTTTTTCCAGAAATCCAGAAATAGCGAAACGTCGTCCTCAAAAACTAAATCAGGCCAGGGCTCAAAAAATGAACCATATAGTTGTGGATGACTATTTTGCTAAACTCAGAACCGTTTTGATTAATAAGGATTTGCAAGGAAAACCTAGCCAAATCTATAACAATAACATAACAATAACAATGCGAGGCGCAGTTTTTGAGTAAAAAAAACTGTGAAAATTATTATTAAATTAATAGGAAACATTAAACACTTTTCGGGTTGGCATCAGTGGCGTAGCCACAGGGGGGCGAAGGGGGGCAGTCGCCCCCGCCGCCCCCCATTGGCCTGGCGCCCCTTTACTACTTAAAAAATAATTCTTAAAAAACAAGATCGGTATTATTTTATTTTTAGTAAAGAAGATCGATGGGAATAAACTTAATAAAACCGGTTCTGAGAGCGTCCCATCACATTAAATTTATTTTTTTTATATAGCGGATTTTAACTTCATTTGGGGCCAGACCCCTGTTCCCTAAGGAGCATGAAGGTGAATTCCTACGAAATTTGGGCGTGGTCCTTCTATTAATTCCTTTACAGTGTTAATGGGATGATGATGACATAATTACTCTTTAAGTTGAACCATGTTCTATACGCCTCTTCTTTGTCGTTCTTCTCTTTTGGAATATCTTGATATAAAGTTGTTATTCGGCTTTGCTAATTCATTGTTTGCTTTCGAATATAGAATGGTTTCGAATTTTGAATGTTTAAAAGGTTCTGGGTGTCTTGGTTATTATCTTCAGGGTGGAGCCAGTCACGGGGAGTCTGTATGTTGCCTGGTGGGGCGCGTCTGTATGGAAGTGTGTTATTAGTATACTGTCCGATACGTCTGTACGTGCGTAATATTTTGTGAGTATTTTATATAAAAACTTGTGTATTGTGTCCATGTGCATGTCATTGTGCAGTATTCTTGTAAGTGTGTATCTTGGTGCGTCTGTTATTATTCGTAAAATTCTGTTTTGAAAAACTTTTTAAAATTTGTCTTGTTTACGGTACACCAAGTCAGTCGATATACCGTATGTTAGTACTGGTCTAATTATTATCTTGCAAATGTTTGTCTTGGTCCTGTTATCTATTCAACTGTTCTTATTTATCAAAGGATACATTGCACACAATTAAGTTTGTGCGCAAGCTAGCCGGTGGTCAACGTTGTCGTTCCAGGCAATATTTCTGTCAAACACGAGTCGCAGGTATTTGACTTTGCTTTTCCATGGTATTTCCTTGTTGTTTACTTTGACTCTGCTCTCTGGTAATCTCCTGATTTTGAGAAAAAGATGGCCTGAGTTTTGGAGTCAATTAGACGGATCTTCCAAGCATCAAATCATTTTTGAAGAAGATTTATGTGTCTTTGCAGGAATGAGATTACTATTCGAGGCTGTCTCGAGGTTGTGTTTGTGGGTGTTTGGGGATATCGCTAGTGTATATATTGTACAGGACTGACGCAAGAGGGGACTCCTGTGGGACCCCAGCCCTAACAACCCTAACACTGAACACTGCGTTTCTTGACGACACCGCGAACGACCTGTCTTCGAGAAATGAAACTACGATTTTAATTAAGTAATTTGGCATACCTAATCTTATCAATTTTACTATAAGTCCATCGTGCCATATCTTATCGAAAACTTTTAAAACATCGAAAAAGACCGCTCCCGTTAAAAGGCGGCCATTAAAACCCTTTAGGACATTTGCTGCTAGCCTTGTTGTTTGGCGCACCGTGCAATGAGTAGACCGAAAACCGAACTGCTCCTGTGTATTAATGGGACTTGTATACTATAGCGTCTTAAGATGGCCCTACAAAAAGAAATCTAAGCTGTTGAGGTCGGGGGACCTTGGTGGCCATTCTTGAAGCCCACCGCGACCTATACAACGATTTAGATAAACAGTTTGTAAATAAAAGAAAAGGTTAAAAGAAAGAAGTTTGTCCCTTTTCTTTTCGTCAGAACCAATCTTTGGACTCGTTTCGCCGTATTACGGCTCTTCGGCAAGGCTATAATATAGAGTCTGATGAAAATGAGAGGGACCTTAAAATGAACTTTATCACATAATGTATTCATACATATGCGACATATTGTACGTGGCGACATCTCATGGCAATCAAGCTATCCACCCAACCAGACCAGCGAAGTTTTAGAGAAAACCAAACGCTGGAAGCCGATTGTCGGTTTTTGCGAACCGAAAATCGGCTTTTAGCGCCACCTGACATTAGATACCTGCTTATGCGGGTTCCATTTTAGCGTTTGGTCTGGTTGGGTGGATAGCCCGATTGCTATGAGATATCGCCACGTGCATGCAACATCTCGCATATACAGGGTGTTATGGAAATGACTTATTATTTTTTAACCCGTAAATATATAGGTCGAGACGAATTGGGAAAAAATTGCTATAAATGGCGCTCGAAGCTAGAAATTCGAGAAAAATGCCTTCAAAAATTTAGGTCCAAAACACCTACGCGCCAATGACCCAAACAGCTGATTTGGGTAATTGTTTACTTTAGTGCAAATGTTGAATTTTTCGCTAAAATTTCGTATATAGGCTAATTAAGGGTAGCTGATCACAATTTTCCTTTTGCGTTTAGGCGGCAAATGCACTGGTTTTGAGAAAAAAAATGTTAAAGTTTTTCTAACTCACCGGTATGTTATTTTGCATGTAATCCTAAAATGTTGCTATTTCCAATAAAATATTATTTGTCGGAGTCATAGTATACACTTCTGAGTTGAAATAAACGAAATATGCCACAAGGAAACTCTGAAAAACGGGATAACTTGTAAGCGAACAGAAAACTCTACGTTATCTGGAAAAAGACGGGAGACAGCTCACTGACAGCTGGCCAAAAAAGCAGAAGCAAACTGCACGACCCATGTTGTCAGATTGTTAGTGTATTATAAATTGCCTATACTTTTCAATTCATTTTTACTAATTGAATGAATCCTATTGGCTCGAGCTAGCATATCATTCTCCTGGATGGAAGCCATTAATAATTACAAGAAAAAGAAGAACAATCTGGCAACGTGAGTGCAATGAATCTGAAAAGAGACGCTTCTACTTTGTCGGCGTATTAACAACGAATTTAATTAAATTTGTGCCTTTTCCATTGTTTTTTTGCTAAAATGTTGTTCTTATTTTATGAACAGATAGTTTGGTGAAAGTTTTATCACATATTTTGAAGGGAAAACCATTAAATCTAGGAAATTGAAAGGAAATAATACCCTAACCTGTAAGTGAAAAACTTTAACATTTTTTTTTCTCAAAACCAGTGCATTTGCCGTAAAAACGCAAAAGGAAAATTGTGATCAGCTACCCTCAATTAGTCTATATACGAAATTTTAGCACAAAATTCAACATTAATTGCACTAAACTAAACAATTACCATTCCAGCAGTTTGTCTTGTCAAAAACACATGTGTTCAGGGGCATTGAACTATCATGGAAGGCGCACATAGTCCGGTTTTAAGGTATTTTACAAAATTCAAAATACTTCCGATTTTAGAAAAAAAAACTATCAAGTGTAACTCTAGACCACCCCAGGAGTGGCCCCTTAAAATATAATAAGTCATTTCCATAACACCCTGTATATGAGTTTGTAAATAATTGCAAACCACTTTACTGAAATGTGCTGGTGTACCATCGGGCATGTATTGTATCACATATTATGCACGATTTCTTATTGCTATCGGAACATCCTCAAGCAGCAAAGGCAGTTGTTCTTAAAGGAAATTGAAGTAACATTGACAATCAAGTCGTCTCGGCAAGAAGAATGGGCCAATAAAGTGTGCATACGTTAATCGAAAATTTATGTTGGAATTGGGTTTCGATTACGGCATAGGGATTTTCCTCCGCCCACAAATGATTGTTGTGAAAATTCAGAATGGAAGTTCTTGAAAAATTGGCTTCGTTTGTGAACAAAATATGTGTTTGAAACTGCAGATATCCTGCAATATTATGAAGATATCACTGACAGAAGGTCACACGCCTTGGAAAATCTGTGGGAAGTAATGCCTGTACTCTTAAAATATGGTACGGATATAAAGGGTGTCCCAAAATGTACGCACATTTTAAATATCGTAGCATTTTCGTTTTTGTCATAGTAGGCTCCTGAAAATTTGATAGCTGTCATGTATTGCAATTAATAGCCATGGAACGCTACACGGTAGAACAGCCCGTTGTTATCGTGAAAACGTATTATAAATGTGGAGAATGTTGTGCGAACACGTTTGTAACCATGAACGACACTAAAAACTTTAACCTGTGTATCCACAAGTCGACTGGTTCAAAACTTTGCTTTACTTGGAAAATAAAATTTCTTCTGAATTTTACTGCATAACTATTTTTTAACAGATTAATCACTTTGCCATTTTATCCCCTAGCATGGGTATGACCTACTAACACATTTCTAACTAGACTCGTCAAACAACCACTTAACTAACTTTAAATATCGTAGACTATTATTCTCACATACTTTCGACCATTTTTACGTGGAGTTTGTACCGGTCCACGGAGCGCAACTTAACTCTTTGTGTTTCAGTGTGACACTGCTTTGTTGACAAAACATTGTCAGTCTCGTACCCCATCCCGACATCTTGACCAATCAGGTCGTAATACGTCACAATCCAAAATGGCTTGTTTCACGTCAAAATACTGTTGCTAGCCAATGAGAATACAGATCTGCTGTTACCATGCACGTGGCTTATATCGCACTTACATTTGCGTGCTGGAGAATAATACAAAATCAGACAGATTTTTTATGCATAAGGTTTTGATTTAAACTTATATTTTCATGGATTTGTACAACGTTGCCATTACTGTAATATGCGGTATTGCCAATTATGTTGCATGTAAATACAATGTACTTTCCTCATTGTTTTAGCATTTAGTAGTTACATAAAAACATAGTAATTAAACACAAATGCGGCGTTGCCGCTTAGATTAGTATTACGTTACATTACATTTCATAGAATTGAGTTTCACGCTTTTACTTTAACTTTGTACTGGGTCACGACAGAAATATGACGTGTGTCTCAAACAAATATTATGCGGAAACAGTTCGTAGAGTGCGAGCCGTTTTTGGAAGAAATAATGCACCAAAACATACGACAAGTGCAAAGACTGATCAAGGAATTTCAGTAAAGTGGTTCAGTTGGAAACATAAAATCAACAGGGCTGCCGCGTACTGCTCGATCTATTGAAAATATTGCAGCAGTGTCGAAAAGTGTTGGTGAGAATCCAGCAAGTGAACATTAAAAAAAAGCAGTATGCAGCGAATTCTTATAAAATATTTACATTTGCATGCCTATAAAATCCAATTGACCCAAGAATTGAATCCAGCAGATCATGAGTTGCGCCGTGAATTTGTTAATTGGATTCTGGAAAACGAGGCAAATGACGAAGATTTTTCGAAGAAAATCCTGTTTAGTGATGAGGCACATTTTCAATTAAATAGATACGTCAATAAGCAGAATTGTCGGGGGAAGAGAATGCTCGTGTTATTCACGAAAAACCAATGCATCCTCTACGAGTCACTGTTTGGTGTGGTTTTTGGTTCGGCGGAATAATTGGGCCATACTTCTTTGAAGACGAGGCCGGAACTGCACTAACAGTGAATGGCGAACATTATCGTGCAGAGTTAGGAGAGTTTCTGTGGGCTGAATTTGACCGAATTAATGTGGATAACTTATGGTTTCAACAGGACGGAGCGACCTGTCACACTGCGCGTGAAACAACGGACTCGTTACGACTGAAATTTCCTGGTCGTGTCATATCTCGCAATGGTAATCAGAATTGGCCACCACTATACTGCGATATAACACCGTGCGACTTCTTTCTCTGGGGTTTTCTTAAATCTTGTGTTTATGCCAATAAACCAGCCGCAAATCCTGACTTGAAGAACGAAATTCGACGCGTCATTGATGAAATTCGTCCCCAAATATGTGAAAATGTTATCAATAATTTCGTCAAAAGGGCAAGGGCCTGCCAGCAAAGCCGCGGTGGCCATTTGTCGGATATTGTGTTTCACACTTAATCGTGATATGTATTTTTTCTAATCCCAGTAAAGTTTTGACATATTTCAAGAAATAAATGTGTTTTGTTAACAAATAAAAATGTGCGTTCATTTTGGGACACCCTTTAGTTAAAAGATCACTAAAATCCTCCAAACAACTTGTTGGCAAATATTCAAGTTTCTAGCAATCTTCCTCGTGCTCGTTTCAGAATGTTCTTCGACTTCGTGCAGCACTGTTTTCTCAATTCCAGGTGTTCTCACACTTAGAGGTAGGTCTACCTTCAGATGTACCTCATCGGACACTATCAGTTTCAACAAGACGACAATGAATATTAGAAAGGGTTCCACTGTCTGGCAAAGCACAATTGGGATATCTCAGTTGATAAATACGTCTGGTTTGCTTTCCATTACCGTCGGCGATGCCATACACGTAATGCATTTCCGCCATTTCTGCATTTGAATAATTCACCATTTTTAACAAGATGGTGAAGATAAAATGAAATAAATAATTTACAGCGCGTAAACTTAAACGACAGAGACTAACTAGGAAATGTCAGATGTAAAAAGCAAGGGACATATTCCATGGCAACTAGATTTATTGCAAAATTGTGTTCTTCAACAATTAGATTAATTTTCTCAGAGAATACAACAAGGAGAGCTGTTATGTTTCAAATTGAATGGTGAATTCAAAAATATTTTTTATTTGAAAAAAAAACCATTGGCGTTCCATAACTCAGTGCTCGTAGGTACGTCACTGTTATAGCTGATAAAATATGCACCTTTATTAACTGCCGCTATGTACTAAATATCACTGAAATAGCTGAAGTAGTGTCGACAATATTAATTAATTTACATTTTGTTCCTACAACTTTAACAGTCCGTATTCTCGTAACGGAACATTTTTGGAGCATTGTTTATAAAGCAAACTATCCTGGATTCTCATAGATTCACACCCTTAAATATGGACATAGCATTAAGGAACACTCTGTATATATTATATACAATTATCTTGCTGTTCCATAACACGTAACGAGAGCAACAAGAAAATAAAACTATCAAATAAATCGAATTATTTCCATAACAACGATATACTTAAGCTGGTTTATACCAGAGGACCCATTAAACGGTTTTGCTAATTTTAAATTTCTGAAATAGATTTTATGCTTTCTAAAATACAATTGATGAATCTGAAATACAAAAATGACCATTTCGGGAATCTCAATTTCATATGAAGCATTTTGAAATAAAACTGTGTAATCTGAAATACGTTTGATGCTTACTGAAGTACCGGGTGATCTGTTATATTTTGACCACCCACCTATCTCATTTATTTGAAGAAATATCTAAAAACTTTAAGAACTAAAGTTGTAGGGCCTTTCATGATTTTTTAAGAAATAATATAAGAAGAAACAAATGAACATTAAAAATGGCAAACATTTTACAATTTAATGTTTTCTTAAGTGGAACATTCTATATATTATACGCTCTTCTAATGGGAAATTTTATTCTGATTTCAAATATATGTGGTTTATATGGTCTATCTTAAAGCGTTGTGTTAAAAATTTGAATGTGCGGCAATTGTTATTACGTCTTTGTTTGTCTACTAGATCTAAGTTGTCTACAGGCAAACTATTCTTGTAAAAAATAGTATGTAGATACTACAAAAATATACAAAAAAAATTAATGAAATTTAATATGAATATCAACAAAAGACAAAAACCGACAAACTTTACCTATATGCCCATTAGAAAAACAAATTTTTGCAGATACAGTGGATGACAAACCCATATTAAAATTTTTTTTCTGTAAAAGAATGTATTACCTAATAAAAGCAACAAAATAACAATCCATTTATAATAAATGCTCGAAATGACACCCGTTTGCATCAATACATTTTTGATACCCCGTTTTTAATTTATTAATTGCCGCAGTTATCCAATCGGGATGGTTAGTGTTAATATTATTTATTTCGTTGATCACTCGTGTTTGAATTTCTAATATATTATTGCTGTTTTTATAATATATATATTTTATTTTTCAAAGTTCCCCAAATAAACGTGTTAAGTGGTGTTAAATCGGGACAGTTAGGCGGCCAGGATATAACACCATATTATCTCCCCATCCAAACTTCGAAATTGGCATTTAACCGTATAGTAACCCGGGCAACGTTATGCCGAGGTGCGCCATCCTGTTGCGAAATTATGGAGTTAAAAGATAACTCATCTACACAATTTTCTACGGCATTTAAAAGTTCCATATATCTTGCTCCTGTCAAATTGTTCTCAAGAAATATTGTACCAATTATCTTATCACTTAATATATCGCACCATACATGTAAGAAACGCCTTCCAGATCTTCTTGTTTCCAGAATTTTGTGTGGATTAACATCAGCCCAAAAATGCAACTTTTTTCTATTGGGTGATCCCGAGGTGCAAAAAGTGGATTTATCAGTCCATAAAATGTTTAAAAATAACTCCCCATCTTGTTCTAGTCTGGCGAAAATATCCCTACAGAAATTAAGCCTTCTTTCTTTGTCGCTTTCACTTAATTTTTGGTGTCTATGGAATTTATATGGATGCATGTTATATTTTTTTTAAAGTTTTAAAGACTTTCCAATATGATTTGTCTAAATCCGCCATGGCTTCGCGTATATAATTCAGTGGATTTTCTAGAAACATTGAAATCTGAGTTACACAATCAACTAGCAATAACTAACGAATTTATGTTACCTTGAAAATAGAGAAGAATTTCCAACTCTTCCTCCTCATTTATAATCACCGGTATTTTTTTTTCTTTTTAATAATTTTGTGGTGTGCACTTAATTGTATATATTTCTCAAAGTATTTAGACTTGGGATTCTATTTAGATTCTGATCATAAAAATTAATATACCCTTGGCGCGCCTTGTATTTATTTTCATTATTTTTTAAGTAAATCTCAAAGATTTCAAACTTCTCTTCTTCCGAATAACTACCCCATTTTTGCGAAAAAATATAAATGATTTGACCGATGCGTAAAATACTTTGGTTCTTGAATGTTTTTTTACGTCAGGTCTAAAACCTTTAACATCAATTGATTCTTCGTTTAGCTTTTACACCTTATCATTTACAAAGAATGTAAAATTAGCATTTCTTGCCTTGATGAGTGTGTCTTGTTATCTGGCTGAAAGTATTAGTTATGCAGTAGTATGGCGCCTCAAATAAGTTAAATCATAACGTAGGTACAGTGCCTCTCTACTATTCTAGTGCCTCTCAACTGTATTTTAGTGCATCTCTACTATTGAATTTGACCGACAATAGGTAAAGGTAAATAGTCTTTTGGGAGTTTGTAAGTCGAGTCTGGTCTTGCTTTTGTATGTGAGTTGGTGATTTCACGGTTTGTCGATACATCTGTGGGTCTGTAATAGTCTGTAATAATTTTGAGAATAAATTCTTGATGCAGTATTCGATTCATCGTGTAACGGGGGACATCTGCGATCAGTTTCAGAGCCCTATTTTGAATAACCTGGAACTTATTCAGCTCAGTCCTGCTTATGTTGCACCACGAGGGCGCACCATAAGTCAGAACCGGCCTGACAAGTACCTTGTAGAGATTAACTTTGGTGCGATTACTGAGTCTACTCCGCCTGTGAAGCAGGGGGTAGATGGAGCCCAATTGGCGCAATGCAAGCTTGATTCTATTGACTGAGTTCAACCTCCAGTTCAGTTTCTGGTCAAAGATAAGTCCCAGGTATTTGACCTCCTGGCACCAGTTCAACTCGATTCGATTGACCCTGAGCCTTGTTTCAGGCCTTCGTACTCGACTTTTTAAAAAGAAAATGACCTTCGTTTTGGCGGGATTCAGACAAATCTTCCAATTCGAAAGCCACTTTTCCAACTGATTAATATGGCGCTGCATCCGGGCAACGATCAGCCACGGTTGCTTAGAGGTAGTCGTAATTGCAGTATCGTCAGCAAACAGATAGAGCTGATTCTGCCTATCGCGCGGAATGTCATGTGTATATATATTATACAACATCGGGGAGAGAGGTGAGCCTTGCGGCACTCCCGCCCTGATATTTTTCGTCAAGGAGAGTGCGTTCTCTGACGAGACTGCAAAACTTCTATTCTCAAGAAAAGAAGCTACTACCTTGATGAGGTAGTTCGGCGCTCCGAGTCTTATCATCTTCAGTATGAGACCGTTATGCCAGACCTTATCAAAGGCTTTACTAACGTCAAAGAAAATCGCTCCCGTATGGGCTCGTCTGTTGAAGCTAGACGTGTTGTCTGCCTGACTGTGCAATGTTCGGCTCTGAATCCAAACTGTTCATCAGGTAGCACATTTCGCTCAAAAACAAAGCCATTCAAGCGAATTAGAATAATTCTCTCGATTATTTTACCCAGGCTAGACAGCAGACTGATGGGTCTGTAACTTGTCGGTGCCGTGGGGTCCTCACCTTTCTTGTGTATAAGGATAACTTTTGCATGTTTCCATGCACTCGGAAAGTGACCTTCTTTGATTATCGCCTGGGACAAATTTACTATATTCCCTAAAGCTCTGTCGGGTAAGTTTCGCAACGCCGCATTCTTTAAACCGTCGAAACACGGGGCTTTTTTCCTATTCAAAAAGTTAACAAGGGACTTTACCTCGTTCAGCGTAATCTGAGGAAACAACTGAACGGGGTGGTTGATTGTCTTGTAAATTTGCACCGTTCTGGCGACCCTAGCATCTCTAGGCACGTCATTACTTGGATTTTCACTGAATTGGTCATAGAGTTTGTCTGCTAGCAATTCAGCTTTATCCTTTGCGTCCATCAGAACTTGACCCGTTTCCTGATTTCTCAGGTATGACATCGGGGCTCTAACGCCTCTGATCAAAGTTTTGGTCATTCTGAAGACAGAATTATCTTCGATGGCAAGACTCTGAACTTTATCGTCCCATAAATTGGACTCGCGCTCGTTGAGCATTTGTCTGATGACAGCGGCCTCCCGATTTGCCTCGGCCTTGATTCGAGGATCTCCAGTACGGTACGCCCTATTCTTTAGTCGATTTTTAATCCTGATGCGATTTTTAATATCGTCTGTCAAAGCCCCGTATTTCGAAAATTCGGACACTTTTGTGACTGATGACTGTGCAAGAGCCATGTTGATATCATCTGTGATCTTAGCTACCGCGTCATCAATCTCCCTCACGTTGCGTGGCGGTTGCAACGGATCGACACTTGCTAAGAGATTGTTGTATCTCATCCAATTCGTAGAGGTGTGGGTATTGAAACATCTTCCTCTTTCCAGCGGATTGCCTACTGCGATAATTACTGGTATATGGTCTGAGCTAAGATCACAAACGGCTACCGGTTGTGATAGCTGTACCGAGTTCTTAATCACAAAAATATCCAGAATATCCGGAAGACCACACCCAAGCATGTGGGTGTGCTCCTCCGGCGGTAGAATGTGGTAATTTAAAGCTTCGGAAAAATTAAATAAGGTGCGACCCCTCGGATTTAAATACCTGCAACCCCAAACCGTGTGCTTGGCGTTGAGATCACACCCTGTAATCGTTCTATTATTATTGTTAAAAATTTTTGCTAGACAGTTGCCTGAGAAACCCACCGACGGACTACAGTAAACCGACCCCAGGTGTACGCGTTGATTATTTTTGAATCTTATTGAAATAAAAGTCCCCTCAATATGGGGACAGTTGTTAGGACCTGGCACAACTTGCGCAGATATGTGGTTTTTGACTAGAATCATGGTTCCACCCCCGCGTCTATTTAGGCGATCGTTCCGGAACACCGTGTAGTTCGGAAACGAAAACCTTTCTCCCTTAAGCCAAGTCTCTTGGATAAGAAACACATCAAACTCGTTTCTCTCTACAAAATCGATAAGTTCGATTTTCCGTTGCTTTATGCTACAGACATTAAAAGTAGCCATTTTGAAATAAGCCGTTTCCTGTTGTGCGGCCATTTAAACAGTTGTTTTCAAAAAGGAGCTCGCGATGTTTTTAAACTGAGCTTCCATTAATTTGGTGAACTGGGCAAGGAAGCCTTGCATTGTGGACTGCAATTCGTGCTCCATAATTGCTGGTATTGGTTGGGGCCCTTGCGGTGGATTTGAGACGTTCCCAGTGTCATCGCTACCCAATTTTTTATTATCTTGTTGCCCCCACTTGAATGTATTTCTTGGCGCGGTGCTCTTGTTGCGGTTGTTGTCATTGTGGCTTATGTGAAGTGGCGCACTTTTGCGCAAATTGTTGGGGTGCCTCGGACAACCCATATAGTTGGCCGGGTAGCCACCTCCGCAATTCGCGCACTTTGCCTTCTCCTCACGCGGTTTAACGCACTCGTAAGAGAAATGGTTAAGGGCACATTTTAAGCACTTTATGGGTGCAGTACAACGAAACTGTGAATGCCCATACAATTGACAGCGATGGCATTGGGAGATGGTGAAGCGCGCGCGCTGTGCCTCCACTTTTATGCACATATGATCCAGATCCCTTAAATCAAAAATGGATTTCTCCGATCGCGGTAAGAATACCAAGACCAGAGGTAATGGCGCACCACTGCGGCTGTGTCATCTTATTATTCGTGATGGGTTAAAACCCAGATCTAACAAATCTTGCTATACCTTGTCCTCAGTCCAGGTTTCCAGGACGCCTCTCAAAACTACATGTAGTTCCTTCTCGTCCTGGAACCTAAACGAGTGATGGTGCATGTTGTTGGTCAACAGAATCTTGATAATCTTATGGTAGTCTACCGCCGTGGGTGGATGTATTTTCACACCTTCCGGCACAGTCACAGCTCGTCCGTAATCAATTTTCATTGACCGCAGGTGTCCCGTTAATGCATTGTACCTTACCTTGTCCCTAATAACAATGGGAGGCACCTTTAGCTTAGGCTTACCTGCCTCCGGTACGCTATCAGCGACAATTTCAGGTTGGTCATTATTTACCTTAGGCGTAACCGGCACTTTTGTTTGGCCAACTTTGATACCTGGCGTGGATACCTTTTCTGTCAAATGATTATTTAATGACACATTTGTTGATTTTGGAAGATTTGGCCAAGCAGAAGTACCGGCCACCTTTTTACTATTATTGTCAACCTCTGGGGTCTTATTTAATCGCTTTCTATTACGTCTAGACTTTCGATTAGACCTCTGTCCCTCGCTATCAGAGCCCGAGACGTGGTCTACCTCCATGTCAGAGGTCTCATTAATGATTTCAATGGCATCAACATTAATTTGCCTGCTGTTAAGCTCATTGACAGTGATCTCATCGATCCTATTAACGATATTAACGGTCTTTAGGGATGGTTTAATGAAAATAGAATTAGTTCTCGCATTTAAATTTAAATTTTGACAATCTTGTCTGTCACTGTCATGAATAATATTATTTGTCTTAGACCTACCTAATTCGGCCTTTAATTCATTTATTGTAACTTGCATAGCCTTTAATTCGAGTACCTTTCGGGATTCCTCTTCTTTGATCTGCCTCATCTTTATCGCCCACTCTAGTTCTTTTTCATTCATGAGTTTTTTTCACTTCGCCTCCATTCGTTGTTCAACTGCTTCTATACGAGCTTCAATTGACATCTGTGCCTCGACTGTAGTCCTCTGGACTTCCATGGGGGTCATCATTTCGTCCTCGGAAGTTGGTAATGTCATCTCAAAGCGGCTGGGGGCCTCCCCCCTGCCTTGGGGCTCCATTTCAATTTAAAATACAAATATAAAAACTTTGACTTTCAACTGACAATTAAATATTAATTCTATACGTCAATACTCAAAATATCGAGAGCAAACAAAGTCACTGTCGCACAACCTCTCTGATCGGCTGCTGAAGCGTGACTACTGATGCGTAAAATATATACAATTGCAGCATATTCAATAGGCCATTATTATTTTGTCTAGGCCTACTTATGTTATTTATTAAAATTGTAATTATTAACACAACCTTTTAAAATAGACCATACAAACCATATATATTTGAAACCAGAATAAAATTTTCCACCAGAAGAGCGTATAATATACAGCGTGTTTCATTTAAGAAAACATTAAATTGTAAAATATTTGCCATTTTTGATATTCATTTGTTTCGTCATATATCATTTCCTAAAAACTCATGACAGGTCCTACAACTTTAGTGCTTAAAGTTTTTTTGATATCTTTGATATCTTTCAGTTAGGTGGGTGGTCAAAATATAACAGATCACCCGGTACGTATGGAAAATGTGTACTAGACACTTACCTGAAAGTTAATTCCGAAAATAAACTAAAACGATCTAATCTGTTACACACTCACGCACCATAATTCTCAAAACTTATCTAAATAAACAAGTGCTCTCGAGAAGGCAGATATTTCTAAATAATCTTTTTTCATGGAATTAATGCATATATATCTATTATGTACTTATACCTAATACTGAAATTCATGCTAAGAACTATATCAAGAACACACATGACCCAATTTTTTTTTGTTTCATACCTGGTGAGCCCTCGTTTCTGATACTATCCATGTTGTCGTGACACATTGTTTTCGTGGTATTGAAAAAATATAAAGTTTTGTCTTTTTTTGTGTTTTCTATCATTTCCGGCACGGACCATGAGGTTACTTGTCTGGCTTGTCGCACGACTAACAGAACGGGTAAATGACCATTGGTGGTGTCGTTGGACCAAGCTCTTACTTTGTATGGATTAGCAGCCTAAAAATAGTTCATTCGGCATCATTCATAATCATAAAGGTTTGACTAGAAGACCGGTCCAATTAAACAATTGAACTGCGGTTTCCTAAACCTTATATACTTAGGTTAAGAAGAGAGCTGTTATACAACGTGTCCAAGATAAGGAGGGCCAGGACAGGGATCTCGGAAACCGTAAGAGATACGAAGTCGGTTAAATAAAGGTGAAGTTGCGCATTTACGTGCCTAATAATATGCCCTTTAGAAAGTTTTAAAATTCCGAGTAGTTCCGGAGATATCCGGTAAAAACCGAAATATTAAAAAATCATTTTATTTTTTTCCTGGGTTTTTTTGAGAACGATTTCTAAAGTAAATTGCACTTTTACATTGCCCTTTTTTCCGCTCTATCTAACAGCATTACTTAATTGTTTTGTAATCCGACGAGTCGTCTTGGAGGGGCCATTATCAACTTTCATTTTTTAAATACGGTCCTGTTTTCCTGATGGATGGAATTTGATAGTTTTTTTCTTCCGAATGCAACGATGTATGACACATTGTGGTTTAATGACGTATCGAGGGTTTTTTAAACGACATCAGGAGATTTTGGGATACGGTACTGTATTTCTCCTAATTTTATAAATAATATCTCATAAGCAAGCTCTAAATTTTTACTTATGTTGGACTAGTTTAATAAATAACAAATAATTTAATAATAAACCACAAATAAGTAAACAAAAAATATACAGAAACATTATTTCAAACTTCTGTTGATTCGGGATTTAAAAGAAAAGTAGGCGCTGGAACAAAAAAATTAAGATGGTGACGCATTATTTGTTTCACTTGACATTCCCATTGTGATCGTTGTCAACATTTGAAAGCGTTTTAAGAGGTTTTGTATTTTCCAGAAAATATGGTAGGTACATAATTTTACAAATGCTGAAAAGTTTGATATTCTATATATCGTGTTTTATTTTATCTAAAAAAAACTGTTACGTGGTAGAGCGCATGCATTTGGAGAAGTATCTAGAAAGGAGACAATCAAATAAAAGAACATTTAGTAAGTTCAGTAGCGTAGCTAGGGCAGGGCAACCGGGGCCCACGCCAGGGGCGCAAGCCTCGGGGGCGCATATCGCAGGCTGATAAATCACGCCGCTTGACTCTTGAACTACGTACGTCAAATATAACAACAAATAACCCTCTGATTAAAAAAAAAATAAATGTTTGGTGCTTTTTACCGTCAATGACGGATCCAGGGGGAGGGGGTCATCTTTTAATGGCTGATAGATTTATCCCTTAGGAAACAATTGCCAATGTTGGATTTTCTTAAACTGACAGAAAGTTTAATATACATGGTGTTAAAGAAGACGATGATTTTTGCTCCAATTTCAATAGCATATAACTTTCACAATAATATTTTTATATGTTATCACTGTACGTCAATTGAATCACTGGTTTATAGCAAAGAAAGTAATTTGTCAAATTTTTGATATCTGCTATATTTTAAGAGATACTGATTTTTTTGAAAAACCTTTTCTTAATTTTTTTGGTAGCTAGATTTCACTGCGCTTGGTATCGTGCAAACTTTGCAAGTGATTATTATACCTTATAGAACGCTTGTTTATGTTCAGTAACAACAATAATAATTGTTAATTTTAATTTTAGGAGTAGTGCCGTGTTAGGAAGTTAGAAATTAGTAAAAACATTTTTTTCAAAAATTAAATTAAAAAATTATATTTTTTTAAATTTTGTAGACACACTGTATACTATACCTGTAGGTGTGATATGAAAAACTAAAAAATAAGGAAAGAACTTGCCTAATCTAGGGGCGAGAACTTTTTAATACAAAACAATCCTGAAAAATTGTGAGATATTCATAAAACATAGGCATATAAGTGATTAGAAGTACGCCACTGCACATCAGAACATTTAGGTACAATTGTTGTTACTGAACATAAACAAGCTTTTCATAAGGTATAATTATCACTTGCAAAGTTTGCACGATATAACGTACAGTGGGATCTAGCTACCAAAAAGTTGAAAGAAAGCAAGGTTTTTCTAAGAATCGGTATCTCTTAAAATATAGCAGATATCAAAAATTTGATAAATTACTTTATTTGCTTTGAACCAGTGATTTAATTGACGTACAGTGATAAAATTTAAAAATATGATTGTGAAAGATACACGCTATAGAAATTGGAGCAAGAAACGTCGTCTTCTTTAAACCCCTGTATATAAATTTTTTTGGCAGTTTAAGAAAATCCAACATTGGCAGTTCTTTTCTAGGGGACAAGTCTATCAACCATTAAAAACCGGATGTCGACATCATATCTGGTTCAGAAAATATAAACTTTTAAATTTATTCGAAATTTTTCTTGCTCTCTTGCTTCTATTTATCCATAATAATAATATGATTATTCTATCCAACTTACTACAACATATCAGAAATAGTGCAGAAACTAGAGAATATCATAATCGTTTTTAAAATTTCCGCGGTTTTTTGAAGATATTTTGCCTTTGCCTAATCTTTTGCATAGAAAATAAAAAAACTGGATAGGAAATCAAATAAATAATTGCTATACACTTGTTCAATGTAAATATTAGAATAGTGGACAAAAACGAAATTTGGGCGTTGCGCTCTAAAATTTTCGTTTGCGGCGCTATTTGATCTTCTCCAGAAGTCATTTCTAGATCCGCCACTGGTTAGCATATACATTGAATCTAAAAATGGTGTCTTTAAATTCCTGTAAAGTACATGGTAGCTAAATTCTTAATTTCGAATATAAAATTTCTTAAAGGGCTCAGTTTAAAAGAAGCATTTATTTTAGTAAAAATATAGTCTGCCATTAGTAGGTCGTGTAGATCCTTTCTTTTAATCAAAAATATAGGAGTTCATTAAGGGGGGGGGGGGGGCGTAAAATTATGGAGCTTGCCCTGGGCGCCATAGTTCCTAGCTACGACTCTGAGTAAGTTAGTGACTAATCTCAAACAATACGGTTCATTTAAAAAACTAGTGCTATCTCGAAAAGAGCTCAGCAACATAGAAAAAGTCAACAACGTATTATTAGCTGTTGCTGAAAACCCCGGAATATCAACTCACTCAACTCAAATTTAGGTGTAGCGAAATCTACAGCGCAATTTATTTTACAGAAATAAAGTTTTCATCCATACAAATACAGAATTTGCCAAGGATTAAGGCCAGGTGATGCAGAAAGACGGCGAATATTTTGCGAGTGGTACACTAGAAAATGTCAGGAGACCCACAATTTTCCCTATACAAGGTAATATGGTCCGATGAGAGCATGGTTACTAAGAATGGAATTTTTAATAGAAGAAATGTTCTTTATTGGTCGAAAGAAAATCTTCATTAATACAAAGAGTCAAGTACAAAAATATTCGGCCCATTTTTTTTATCATCAAAATTTAACTTTTGAGCGTTACCTAAACTTACTCCAAATCGATTTGGAGGAAGCTCTGGATAATCTGCCTCTAATGGAATCTTACGGGTGTTGGTTTCAATAGGATGGTGCACCTGCACATCATTCTAGAGTAGTTAGAGAGTACCTTTCTGTGCGCTTTACTGGAAAACTGATTGGCACGTATTCTGAAACACCATGGCCAGCACGTTCGCCTGATATGACACCGTTAGATTTTTTTCTCTTTTTTTTTTATAAACACAACTTCGAAACAGAAGACGAACTTAGGAGGTTGGTGCTTTCAAAGGATTACGTCAGAAATGTTGTCAAATGTTTTAGAATCGACAGTTAGAAGATGTTATTGGTGCTTAGAAAATAACGGAAATCATTTTGAACACCTGATTATGTAGTTCCTAACTTTTTTCGTTCTTCGTTTTATTACTGTTTTGGTATGTTTTTTGTTTACTTATTGTTGTTTATTATTAAATTATTTGTTATTTATTGAACTAGTCCAACATAAGTAAAAATTTAGAGCTTACTTATGATATAGTATTTATAAAATTAGGAGAAATACAGGACTGTATCCCAAAATCTCCTGATGTTGTTCGAAAAACCCTCGAAACATCATTAAACCACAATGTGTCATACATCGTCGCATTCGGAAGAAAATAACTCTCAAATTCCAATATCAGGACAACAGGACCGTATTTAAAAAATTAAAGTTGATAATGGCCTCTCGAAGACGACTCGTCAGATTACAAAACAATTACCGCTGTTAGATAGAGCGGAAAAAGTGGCAATGTAAAAGTGCAATTTACTTTAGAATTCGTTCTCAAAAAAACCCAGGAAAAAAATAAAACGATATTTCAACATAACTTTATCTCCATTTAACCGACGTCGTATCTCTTAAGGTTTCCGAGATCCCTGTACTGGCGCTCCTTATCTTGGACAGGTTGTATAGCGAGCGCTTTTATATAAGGATATAATGTGCGAGGTATATAACAGTTTTCTTACCTGAGATATACATAGATTCTTTTCTACTATTAACACTAAAATATTACATATTTAATTCATTCAGATCTTTATCTACAAGCGTGCGGCAAGTAACTAACCGCACTAGTGCTGTAAGTAATTACATACTATAAAAACAAGTTTTTATATTATTCAAGTGAATTTTCTATTTTTAAAAGAAACTCTATTAAACATTACCATTATAGTTACCAAATACTTACATATTTAAATTTCTAAACTAATCCAAATTTATAAATTAAGAAATATTAATATTAATTGTAGAATTTTTAACATTTCCAAACGATATCGATGAAGGAAGTGTTTTACTATCCGATGAGCCACAATAATTGAAATTTACAGATTTACTAAAACATGAGGTTCTCTCTGAATATTCTTCTACACCATTTATTTACTTTGCAATTCCTAATTTATTTTGCACCGAATTTTCAATATAGCCCTCCGCAACACTGGAGGACTTCCATCCACCATGTCTTTTTTAACTCGTGATATCCCCGCCAGCATCTACTAATAATGTAGCTGACGTCCTTCGATAACAATGTCCCGTATATTCTTTGGGACTGGACAACTTTAAATATGATGCAATTTGAGAAGGTATTTTTCCAAAAGTATTTATACCCAGTGGTTGGATAGTGCATCTTCCGTTTTTATATGCAATAAATAACCGTGTATGGGCAGTATGATCGGGTCTAAGGGCTCTATACTTCTTGAAAATTGAAATATTATTAATTTCTGATGAAAATCCTTCCACGTAAATCACGAACTGTCGATCCACATGTGTCTTTGTATCCGGGACAGTTACAACAAGGTGGTTTTCAAATTCCTTAATATCTTCAATTTTCATTTTACAAAATTCCACTCGGCGACATGCCCCAGCGATGCCCACAATAAGTACCACCTGAAACAAGCAAATAAGTTGTTATTTAAAAGTAGATTTGGAAAAAAATCGCAATTAAGTACCTTCATTAATAAAAACTCCTAATCTGGTGCCGTAACAAGGAATTTTACAACCTCATTCTTGCAGAATGCCTTTGATTTCTTAGCTTTGTATCCCACAGACTTCCTTTTTAAATATGCCATCAGTTTTGCATATCTGCTTATGTCGACATTATATTTGATACTTATATTGGATCTGAGCATTGAGTAATAACTCCATAAAGAGGATGATTTACTGTCCTTAAATTTATCCACAAAATAGGCAAGCATCACATCTTCACTAATTGCTTTAACTTTCTTTGATGAACACCAGTCCATGAAGAGCCCATATTCCTTCTCATATCTATGCCGTGATTTATTCGGCAATAAATTAAGGGTAGCTGCTTTAGCAATGTCCAGAACTTCCTTCGGAATTTCATCATCACTGCTGCTACTGACTTCCATTTAAAGGACGTAAAACACACTTTCACGAAATTGTTACAAAAATAATTATCGTTTATTCCGTTGTCAAGTTTTACATCTGTCATATACATAGACAAGGGAGATGCGCTTGTCATATAAAAGCCAACTATTAAATTTCTATAATTTATTTCCCTAGCAACCTGATGTTAATGCCTTGTTGATAACGACTAACGAGACACCTGCGGGGTAAATCAAAACAACGCTCTTTTAGATTTTTTAAAATTGGTGCCCTAAAACATGCTTGTAGATAAAATATCGTACAATACACTTACGGTAGGTGTCTTTACCGCATTTGAGTGATTTACCAAACTCGCCTTCGGCTCGTTTTGTTAAACATCACGCACATACGGTAAAGACGTACCGTACTTGTATTGTAATATACTATTATTGCATTATTATGCAAGTATGCAATATATGACGCCTTATATTATTCATTAATTTATTATTAATTATTAAAGTCCCACGCGCCCGCAAATAATTTCAAACGCAGCGTGACGTCACTTTACATTGACGATTAAACGAATAATGTTAATTTGATAGTTTAATAAACCTTAATAAGCAGTTATTTTGGTTGGGGATTTGCAATGGATACTAGGGTAAGTTTTTATAAATGTCTTATGGTACCACCGTAAAAACTGTATAATTTTAAAGATTCTTTTAGTAAGCTTTGGTGAATGCTCTGGGAAACATCTGGGGTACGTGACCATGCAGTAAAGGAACAATGTTACAGCATTTTTAAGATACAGTCAAAACATTTGTTCTTTGCCTGAGCGTCATGGATAAATGGTCAAGATATAATGTGATTTATAACACTCCATCTTTATACAGTGTGTACATAAAGTGAGGAACAAATTCATTATTTAATATTCTAAAAACATTTCGTAAAAATCCTCGAACACGTATATAATAATTTTTAATTTAGCATATTTTGACTTATAAATTTATTATACAGGGTAACTCATGTAGTAGATATGACATTATCGACGATATTTTTAAATAGAAATCCCTATATTTTAGTTCAGATCTGTAATCTCCAAGAACAGCTGATTTCAAAAACATAACACACTTAGGGCCTACAATTGATAGTTTCGTAGCTACAGGGTAAAAAAAAAGTATTTTTTTACAAGTATTTTTAATTTAAAAAAATAAAAAAAAAAATAAATAAGCTATTTAATTATGTTGAAATTGTCCTCCTTCTTGTGCCTGGCAGTACCCCAAGCGATCAATAAACTCTTGTTGAACTTATTTTATGTCTTCTTCTGAAATATTCCTGCATTCTGTTGTTATTCGATTTTTTTAAATCGGCAATATTGGCAGGTCCTATTTTATAAACAACATTTTTCAGTTGACCTCACAAGAAGAAGTCCAGTGGTGTAAGATCTGAAGACCTAGGCGGCCATTCAATAGGCCCACGTCTTCCAATCCACCTGTTCGGAAAAACTTGATTGACATAAGGCGCCGTCTTGTTGGTACCACAAATTTTCATCTAGAATTGCGGGATTATTTCTACTCGGATATAAGTTAACTAGCGGAGGGATAAGAAAGTCTTGAAAAAACTGAAGGTAATTTAGCCCGTTTACATTGTTGTAAAAAAAAAGCCCAATAATTTTGTTTTTCACTATACCCGCCCAAACATTAATTTTTTGAGGATATTGAATATGATGCTCACGCATCCACCTGGGATTTTCTTGTGCCCGATATCTACAGTTTTGCCGGTTTACATCACCATTTAATTTAAAAGTAGATTCATCCGAAAATAGGATATTTTCAACAAACAAAGGATCTTTCCATTAATATTTGACAAAACTCCATCCTACGATCTGGATCATCTTCATTCAACTCATGAACCAGTCGGATTTTAAACGGGTGTCATTTTTCTACCGTTAATAGGTTACGAACGGTTATAGCAGCCGCCTCATGTTCTATGCCAAACTGGCGGACGCTGTTATGGGGATCCTCTTCGAAAGCCAATAAAATATTTAACTTTTCATCATCCGGAATAGCTGGACGGCCTGTCCTGGGAAGATCTTCTACAGAACCTGTTTCTCGAAATTTTGTGTGAAAAATTGTTTCAAGTTTACTCACAGTTGATCTAGTGATTGGCCTTTCTGGGTACTTAGCGTTGAACAACATGCAAGCTTCTTGTTGGGACGAGTCCTATCACCATATCCAATCATCATAAGAATTTCTATTCTTTGTGTGGGAGATAAACGCATAGTAACTAAATATGAAACTTAATTTTATTACTTCTACTTAACTTACTAGAAGAATTCAATATAATGACAGCATAATGTCATTAACTAAATACCATAGTTACATATCAAATAAGCCTACTTTAGAAAAAATGTATCTTAAATAAAATTATTTCGGCTGCCCCAAGGAAAAACACAGTAACTGACATTTTTGTAAAAACTGACATTTTTCAATATTCCAGTTGCTGGGTTTCTGACGCACATTTTGGTATTTAAATTATTAGAATCGGTTCATAAATACCGCAGATTTTAGCTTCCCAAAACCTAGTAACTGCCCAACTTTTTCCAAATCCGCACACAAAAACACAGTAACTGCGAATCCCAACGCAAAAACACAGTAACTGACAGTGCAGTTGCTGTATTTTTGCTCTGTCCGTGTGCAGTTACTGTTTTTTTGCCTGGGAAAAATATTCAAATATTTATCCCGAAAGATGCCCCCACCATTGCTAATACCTAGTAAGAGCGTAAATCAACAGTCGCGACATTTATTTTACCGTTCGTGTATTTTTCTGTTAAAGTTTGTCTTAGTTTCTTTTATGGCATAAGTTTTTGATAAGTGGTATTTAAAAGCACTAACTATTCTATGTTAATGCCCTCTTATACACAGTTAAAAATTTTGCCGGTGTGAAACGATGTTCCTAAACGGTGTACGAAATTTAAACCAAATGGTGTTAAATTTAACACCGCATCAGTTGGTTAAAAGTAAAAACGTAATTTACCACCATGCGGTGTAAATATTTTAAGTTCACACTGAAAAGAAATTTGATTTCACCCCCTTATACGAGTTAAATAGAATAATTATATGGAGAGAAAATGAAGTTGTCACATTGCTGGTTTTTTCCTTGATACTTTTTAATACAAGGAAATTGGTGGATTATTAATTATTTATTTCGCGCTACTGTACCATTAAAATGTTTGATTTTATAGTTATGTTGCATAACAATAATAAAAGAAAATGTTTCCAGTAAATTTAGTGTTTTAAAAACTAATCACAAAGAATTGTCAACTACTCTTTGATGTTGTTTCAATTAAAATATATTATTGGCAACGTCGCAATCTTCTCTCCTGTCTCTGAGTGGATTGAGTAGAGCAGCACGAGCGGGAAGAATGTGCGGTGCGCCTTGCCCATCTACGTCGTTCTGTTTTAACGTGTTTAATTCCATTCCATGCGGACTTGTTTAAGTGTTCTGTGTTCTGTCCATTGTTTGAGAAAAAATGAGTGTTTTTATTAAAGTTGAATATAACAACATACAAAAATATATTTCATTAAACAGGGAGGAAGCAACCTATCATGAATTTATTACTCAAGGTGAGTTGATATGATTTTATTTATACAGGTACCTACTACCTAGGTACAGTTAATAATTTTTTGGTTTATGTTTTATTATTACTAGGTATAGATATATAGGTACCTAAAGCACCTATATTTTTTTTCTTTTTTAAAATAACTACCGCCTAAACCACAGGGCATATTTTTCTTGCGGAATATATGGGGAATTTTAAACTATTTTTCTGGTGTTAATTATACTCCATTTGAAGTGTAAAAAAAAAGTAGCCTTTTCTGTTATCATTTTTGTGGCGTTGTTCAGTTAGTTTTAGAAGGTTTTTACCTACACACATTAGACATTAGGTACTAAATGTGTACAATGTTTTAAAGAACTTAAGTAATATAATTAGGTACTTATTTGATTATATTGGCCAACTTTTCAGTTTTTTTTTCATTTGTAGCACTAAAAAAATTCTTGCAAGAACCACCAGATAGTATTGAGTTTTTTAAAGTTTCTGACAATGCAGGCTGCCTGATTGAACCTGAAGATTTCAAAACTTTTATACAAGAGGTTGAAAAGGGATTTTTATTCAGATTGCTGGATTTGCGATCAGACTATAATAGAGAACCTGCAATAACTGGATGTTTAAAAGGTAATTACATATATTTTTGTATTATCATCTTTCGAACAACTATGGTTTTAGCTCGGGTTTTAGTTAGGTTAGTTCCCGTAAGTTTCCCTTAAATGTTATTAAAAATAATGTAATAAATTTTACTAAGGCCAATTCAAAATGGTACCTACCTAGGTACTTGTTTGTCATTAAAAGCCTTGTTTAAGTTTTGTATATAAATTGTATATCGTTGCAAAATATAGTACAGCATTATGATGCTCATCAATAAAATTTGATTGATTAAATATTTTTTTAGAGCGAAATGTACAAAGATCTTAAAAGTCACCAATGTTGTCTTTTTGCATCAAGCCCACAACATGGTATATTATATTGACTATATTGGATACCAAAACACAGTTACGATTTTTTAAACAAGTTTTTGTGCTATTTTGTACCTATTTTTGTTATAAAATATTTTTGTAATAAAATAAAGTAAGTCTTGTTTAACAGTTTTTTTTTTACAAATCTCAGATTAGTACCACTGGGGTGGGATACTTATTAGAAATAAAGTTTGAGATTCAGAAAAAAATGGAATTTTCAAGCATTTTACACTTTCTTCTTAATAATTTAATGGAAAAACTAGTAGGTACCTAGGTACTTAGTTATAAAGTACCGATCAAGATTTTTTATTTCATTTTCGTAAAATATTTTTCAAAAATAAAATAGATACCATTTTCATGATAAGATTTAAATCGCTTTTGGTGTAGAATGACTTTTTTATGGAGTAAAGTTGAGTCTCTGGTAAATTTAATTTAACACTATATGGTGTGAAACATGGTTTTTTATGGTGTAAATTTGACCCCTTATCAAATTTATAATAACACTATATAGTGTTAAACATAACAAAATTTGGTGTAGAATTGTTTTTTTATGGAGTAAAGTTGATTCCCTGTTAACACCAAATAGTTGTTAAAACGAATGCATCATGGTGTAAAAGTTACTACATTTTGATTAAATTAGTAGTCTATTTTAATCCCATCTAGGTGTAAGTTTTACTTTTCTGTAGGTGTACGAGTTTAACACCATTTAACACCGTTTTGGTTTGTATCGATATAGACCACTTTTGGTGTTCATTTGGTGTTAAAATAGTCACGAAATTTTAAACAGTGTAGTAACTTAGCAAGTTTTTTTTTACTTTTTATTATTTTGTATCCTCTTAAATTGTATAAAATATAAGTTTTACATTCAGTTACTGTATTATTAGGATCGAAATAAAACTAATTATATTTATAAAAAACACACAGCAAGTGCAGTTACTGTGTTTCTACCACATGTATTTGATTTTTTAAAGTGGATAAGAGTGTGCAAAAACAGTTTTTTAACTGCTAAGCTAACTTCATTTTTATATTTTGGTTATAACTAGGTACTAAAATACTGCTCGAAGCATCCCTTCTTTGGTATAAAAATTTGAAACAAAAATCTTAATAAACGTTGTGAGGCAATAAAATTTTATTAAAAACTCGATTTTCTCGAAAGTTTGTTTCAAGCAGTTACTGTGTTTTTCCTTGGGGCAGCCGATTTGCTCTACCCTGTAGCTACGAAACTATCAATTTTAGGCCCTAAGTGTGTTACGTTTTTGAAATCAGCTATTCTTGGAGATTACAGATCCATACAGTTTCCATTTAAAAAAATCGTCGATAATAAATTATTAGATATAAGTGTCCGAGAATTTTTACGAAATGTTTTTAGATTATTAAATAATGAATTTGTTCCTTACTTTATGTACACACTGTATATTATAGCGTTAACAGTGAATAAAAACATAATAGAGCATCTTCGGGGTTGCGCAATACCATAGCCCCCTACATTTCCAAGCCGTGAAGTCAGAAAGGCAACGTCGCAAATCCTGTCAGAGGTAGACCGATTTTTAATAAGTAACTAACGCAACTTCCGTGCAAATTCGCCCGGTTAGGCGATAAAAATTACGGTTTATTTCAAATTATTTATTGAACTTTTTGTATTTTACTTCAGTATAAATATGTCTAATAAGTAACAAGAATATAATAATATAATATATAATAATATATATAATATAATAATAGGAAATTTAAATTAACTTAAAAAAATTAGTGATTTTAAAACCTATTTTAAAGTGGAAAGCTTTCTTTCTTTTAATGATGTATTTTGGTTGAAGGTCATTTCTGTTTTTTGTGTAATTGTTTAATAATATATTGCTAAGAGTAAGTGCTACTTTATAAAACATTTCGATAGCTTTCTACACAGGGACATGTCTCATTAAGCGGTATCAGAAAGCTACCACTTTCTAAACTAGCCAAACCTAGTTTAGCTAAAAGAACTTGGTGATTTTGCCGATTCAAAAATTTAAGCTTAAGTTCTTTAGTAGCTATAATAAACTGAAAAGCTGCAAATATATGAAAGTACATAATATTTATTTCATTGGTAGCAAGACATAAACCCCTCCTTTGCAAAGAATCAAAATATTCATCCGCCACATTTAAACCTATGACTCGAACAATAAGGTTTTCAAAGTTGAAAAAATAGTCCATACTTTCAGTGGAGTCAATGTAATATAAATAAAACAATGCAATCTTCCTCCACAGTTTCATTATTAAACTGTGGAGGAAGACTGCATTGTTTTATTTATAATAAGGTTTTTGCAATTCATGCATTTTATTTTCCTATTTTTGTAGATAGAATGGGCTATATAATACATATACCTATACATTTAAACAGACTCATCTAACTGGTAATCCTTAAGATAATCCGATTGAAATATGTAAGGAAACTTTAATATTTCTGTACTTTCAATATCATGCTTAACAGAGTATTTGATTTTAACACTGTAAAATTTTTTAACCCTGACTTTACAATACTTTGAAGTCTAATTTTTTTTTCTGATTCGAGGATCTATTTAAATGATACATGACAGTTACAACCAGAAAGGTTCCTATATCGGCCAAATTTTTTTTAAGGGTATCTGTTTGAAATTTACCAGCTAAAATGTATTTTATTTCAAAATGGATAAATGAGTATTCTATAATTTCTATTAGAACTGTGGTACTGGTACCTACTACGTTTAATAGCATCATAAGTATCCCTAGTTAAACTCACCCCCTCTGAATCGTTATGCCATATATCAAGCAAAGTCACACATTTCTTTAGCTAGTTTACCTTCAAATCATTTTTTAAATATATTGGGGTAGTTCATTCGTCCCTTTTTTAAACCGTGCCGTACGCAAATGAAAACATTTTGCCAGTTAAACAAACATTGGAACTAACCTTAAGATTTTCCTATAATGATAACATTGATAACTAAAACTCGGGAAAATAACAAACAACGTATACGTCAAGACTCAATCACAAGCACAAGAGCACAAACAAAAATAGCGAATCATCGGTCTACCTGCAACGTTGCCAGACTGTGTCCTTCATAGCTTGGAAGTAAAGGAAGCTGTGGCAATACGCCTGGAGTTCAAAGTAACGTGCTAGACAGAGACAGAAGATATTTGAACAGTTATTCATTAATGTCAAAGTCATCGTCTCGATTTGTCAACTTTAATATGCTTTTAAATGTTTTTAAAATCAAATTAAATCCTATTACATTTATAAATTGAATTTATTAATTAGCTAATCAATTCATGGATCATGACGTTTTGTCAATATTGAAACGACCGTTTCGACTGTACAGTCTGTATGGTAGTTCTTTGCCGGTGCATCATTACTTCCACGTGACAAAAAGCATGTGAATCTAATCAAAATTGCTGGGTTTAAAAAGTCAAAACAAAATCTAAATTCATAAGCGCCAAAATTACAGGAAATCTTTTATGACGCTCTGATAGCGGTGCGTGCGCAAAGGAAACGATTCACGTTTGGTATTTAGGAGGCCACGGCTTCAGGAAGGTCGTTCCAGAATAATGACGTTCTTCACATGAAAATTTTATTCGTTTAGTTTTGCTGTGATGTTCATTTGTTCTTACCGGTGAATTTGAAAATATTAGCACATATTCATTGGTGGCATTTAATTCCAAAGTTATTAATTCATTATAATTGGCTGGTATGTTATTAATAATTAAATCTTGTATGCTTGTCACAAATACTACATTTACCAGTACCAAAATAGTTGGCATCCATAATCTGCACATTCTCTGTTAATCCTAGAACAAATAAATTTGATTAGCATACATGTAAGACTCCACCATACAGGGTTAGTCATGAGTCACGCAAAAGCTTAATATTTTTGGAAATGCTTTAACCAATTAATGCTATTTAATATTATTGTGAATCAATTATATAATTAATTTTTTTCACAATTTTAATAATTTAACATTAAGAAAGTAGCGTTTATTAAATACTCTTTATAAAAATATTCTTAAATTCTTATAATTTTAAATACTTTAAATAAATAAAATTTGACCTTAATAAGCACGTCTTCGTCGAATTTATGAATAAGTTTATTGAGAAATATTAAATTAATTACCATATTTATTAAATTATAACTATTTGAAATAAACTTATTATTACATCTCAAAAACTTTTAAACATAAATAATTGAAATAAATTAATTTGCACAATTCAATAATGGTAAGTATAGGTGATGTTGTCAAATTTATGGTTATTTCCCTGGACATTTGAACTTTTTTTCATGTTAAATGAAGGTACGTGCTGACACTTTTTAATTCCCCGTTAAATTCTAAACATATTTTAAGTAACATGTCATAATATGTCTATCTTAACCTATTTCTATGAGGCAATCCACCGACCTGTGATGGCAGTGGTTGGCGCACATTGGTATGTAAACAACCGTATATATTTATTTTCATATGTTTATTATTTTTCAGTTAATTTTGGTGTTTATTATTTTGTGAGAGAGCTTTTTTATTATCATGCCTGTTAATTGCATTGTTGTAAACTGCGGAAGTCGATGTGATCGTGAGCCGTGGAGGGTAAATATCATGTGGGTTGGATTGCCGGATAGACATCTCTTAACCTTAACGAGATGCCACTCTAAGCTACATCTGCCGTTCATCATCAATCTTCTAGTGTCAAGTAGATTCTGCGGTATTGCTTCTTTTTATCGAGCTTTATAGCCCGTTATACGGCAGAACGCGTCTGAGAATGAATCCGGCGAAAGAAAGCAACTAACATTTATATTTCTAATTATTTAATTATTATAGGACCATTTTAAATACAATTTTATTAAATTTATGAGAATAAAGAGATACTCATCATATTGAGGAATCAAATTGGCGTCATTGCCTAGGTTTCCTAGTTCGAATTTACACACTTTTGGTTAAAGATGACCCCTAGGATGATCCCAAAGAAAAAAGGGATTAAAATCCGGAGAGCAGGTATAGCTAGGACATAGAAATTGCATGCTGTCAACAATAATGAATTCAATTGTGTTTAGATGATAGTCAAGGCCTACAACAATATTATACTGATATTTGGCCATCATTATTTAAGACTCGTCATTATATAAGGCTAGTTCATTTATTTGTTTACTGATGCATTGATTCAATTAAAAATTCACTTTAACAAAAAATTAACATCTATTACATCTATTCTTTACAAAACTGAGATTCTGAGAATGACTTGAACTTTTACTGCACTTGAAGTTGAAAGGATATCTTTCGGATTTATTTACGTAGTGAAAAATATATCTTTGTGTGTATATAAGAATTTACCGTAAACCAATTGAAAGAGGCAGACTTTGTTGCTTGAAAAATCATGAGAAAATCGGAAAATTTGCCGTAAACCGGCCAGAAGAAATCGACCTTCATCCTTGACCAGTAAAGAGAAAATTATTTGGTAGACGAGTCGGATTACTTTCCTACCTCGAATCTCCCGGTGAGAAATAATTAGCTTTCAGTCGCATGATCCGTTGTCATGCGAATAGTAGCCATTTTTTTTGCTTACCAATTGGAAATTATTAGAAATATTAGATATACTAGAGTTTTTGTTATCGCGAACCTAATTTGCATACTCTTATTTTCGAAACGTAAGCATCTTTCACCTTACAATAAATGCTGTTAATCTATAAATAGACATGTTGTTAAATCTTTTTGACTGTCCTTGCGGCCTTTTAGAAGAATACTATTTTTAAACTAGTAATTTTAAAACAGTTTTCGCTTATAATCTCCCTAGTACTTCAATTATTACCGGAAATATTTTTTGAGTACACGATTTTTTTAAAATTATCCCGGGTCGCAAAGCAGCAAGAAAATTTCCCACCAACATAAATATTGAAAAAGTTTAAAACATTTTAGTATCAAGCCAAACATCATCTAAACTTATTAAATATCAAAGCCGGGCATGGATGACAGTTTATATGACATATGCCTTAATTTACCAGTGCCCAGTTAATTGCAAGTTATTTTTCCTTAAAATTCAAAATGTTAGATATAAAAAACTAAACTTCCTAAAAGTATTGTCAGATATACTGCATCAGGTTAAGAATGTCTTAAACTGTCAATTTAAAATTAATTCGTGTTACTAAAGTCGAGGGAAGTCTACTGCTTAAAGCATTTTTATATCTCATGACTGTATTTGGTATACCAATATTACCCAACTAACATTTATAGTGGCAGGAACGTAACAGCCACCATGAAAGTAACCCCAAAGGTGGCAGCCACTTTCGGCGGCCACGTTGTAGCCAAGTAGCAGCTACGTAATGGCCACCAAATGGGGAACAATTTTGAGGTAGCTTCGTAGTTTTCGGGTAGGTCCTGGAACTTATTTAGTTACTTTCTTGGAATACTTTTAGTCGCAGAACAGTAGCGGGAATTACTTTGCCACGTAGCTGCCTAGTAGCCACCACTCTAAAATACTTATACTTTTCCAACCACAACCTGAAGGCATGCATTTTTTTAAAAAAGAGGTCCTTTATTTTAATTGATGTGAATGGATTGCCACTTTAAAGTGATTAAACTTTGAACAAACTTTAAGCGCGTTCATTGAGAGGGTAATTTAACAAACGAAAAAATATTTTTAGACTAAAGGGTGGCCAGTTTGTGGGAAAATTTTGTTAGGCCCTCGAAACAATTATATTTAAAAAAAAATTTTAACAAAAAAAAATATTAACAAAAAATAAAAATTACTTCTGCTACTGGAATATAGAATTAATTTGATTTGGGCTTTTACAGTACAGTAGAAAAACGCAATAAAAGATTAATTTGTTTTAATTTATAAAGATAAAATTAAAACAAAATAATTAAGGGTATGCAATGGCGACGATTTATTGCATTCAAAAATGGCCGGCTAGACGGTAGTTACTATAAAGTGGCATATTTCTTATTAAAAATTGCTGCAACTATATGATCGAGGCCTATATACAGGGTGTTTCAATTAAAACTCCCAGGTCAATTATTTCGAAAACTATAAGTGACATGTAAATTCTGTAAACGCCAGTTTTTAGCCTCTATGATTGGCTTCACAACTGTATAAAAAATGTGTTTAAATAATACAAGATGTAGGTGGCGCCATGGTGCAAAGAATTTTTTCGATGACGGGAATTTTTAAATGTCGTGGTTCTTAAAAATAATTAATTTTTGATCAAATTATGTCTCACAAAAATTTTTGATAAATCCGACATGAACGGAGATATTTGGGGTTAAGTTTTTTATTAAAATAATTTTATGAGTATTTTAATTATAAATATTTTTAATATCCTTTAGCAGATTTTAATTTAATTTTGGTAATGATAATTTTAGTGATAAAACGCTCGTGTAGCGCTAAATTATTACGTCCAGTGACGTCTCAGGGGACGCCTTAACAAATAATATTGGCAAAAAATAAGACGCCACTGAGTTTATGGTAATTTTTATATTTTTTTCGGATTAAGCAACTAAAAATATCCTTTTATTGTCTGCTAAATTGTTTTTATATCTTGCTTCGTTTTCAAGAAATAAAAATAAAAACAATTTTATTGCATATGCATTAAGAAACAAAAACCATAAATTATTATCAATACGTTGTATTTTTTGTTGTTTAAAAGCAAAGTTAAAACATTAAATCATAATAAAATAAAATTAAAAGATGTTTTAAATTTTATGAAAGAACTGATGAGAAATTACACAAAATTATTAATGAAAATTAGAACAATACCAAAAACTAACTAATGGGGTCGAATGAGGTGTTCAAAATTATTGCCGTTTTCATACACACACATAGCAAATCGATATAATAATTCGGTTCTGCAAACTCTCAATAGTGTATTTCGATTAATAGCTGCTATAGTAGCATAAATTTTGTTGTAAAGGTCAGCCATGTCTTCTATTGGTTCCTTGTAGATTTAATTTTGTAAGTAGCCCCATAAATAAAAGTCCATCGGAGTGAGATCAGGGGACCTTGCTGGCCATCTAAGATCCCCACTTGTGCTGATCACTTTTCCTGGAAACGTCACATTTAGATGATTCATAACGATATTGCTATTGTGTGCTGGGGCACCGTCTTGATGAAACCACATAGTATTTACGTCAATTTCTACATTTTGTAACAGCAAAGGCAGATCGTTTTGCAGAAATTGTAAATAACGAACTGTTAACTAAGTTAAATGTTCATGGTACAAATAGGGCCCGATTATGTAACCATTTACAATACCACACCAAACATTTACCCCAAATCGTTCTTGAAATTTAGTCTGTCGCATTCAGTTAGGATTTTCCCGGGACCAGTAGCGACAAAATTATGTCTGTTAATTACTCCATTATTGTGAAACCGGGATTCGTCACTCCACATAATTTGGTTTAATAAATTTGGATTTTCTTCAAAAAGAATATGAAAATGTACCAAAAATTTAATCTGCGCCGGTAATCTTCTGGTTATAGATGATGCACTAAATGAATCTTGTATGGAAAAAAACCATTTCCTTTTAGGATTCTGTGACGAACTTACTGTAATATTAGTTTCATCTTTTAATTTTTGTAATGACGTTTGTGGGCTATTTTCTACTGTTTGTAGGGCTATAGCTACATTTTCGTCATTCGTAACCCTCTTCCTTCTTGGAACCTTTCCCTTTTTAAAGCTACCATATGTAGCTAAGTTGGTACACAAAGCTACAAAAGATTTGCGATAGCAGCGCACAGCTTCTAAAGCATTTTGATGACATTCTCCATAAACTAAAACCATGTTCAATTTGTCTTGATTTGTATGGTGAACCATTTTTATTTTAAAAATGTAGAAATTGCAAGTTCTGACACTGACACTGAGTGTTAATAATGTTAATTATTTAATGATTTTTGTTTTCCAGAGATATGCATTTTTATTTCTCAAAAACGAAGCAAGATATGAAAACAATTTAACAGACAATAAAAGAATATTTTTAGTTGCTTAATCCGAAAAAAATATAAAAATTACCAAAAACTCAGTGGCGTCTTATTTTTTGCCAATATTATTTGTTAAGGCGTCCCCTAAGACGTCACTGGACGTAATAATTTAGCGCTACACGAGCATTTTATCACTAAAATTATCATTACCAAAATGAAACTAAAATGTGCTAAAGGATATTAAAAATATTTATAATTAAAATACTCGTTAAAATTATTTTAATAAAAAACTTAACCCCAAATATCTCCGTTCATGTTGTATTAATCAAAAATATTTATGAGACATAATTTGATCAAAAATTAATTGTCTTTCAGAACCACAACATTTAAAAGTTCCTGTCATCGAAAAAATTCTTTGCACCATGGCGCCACCTACATCTCGTATTATTTAAACACATTTTTTACACAGTTGTGAAGCCTATAGAGGCTAAAAACTGGCGTTTACAGAATTTACATGTCACTTATAGTTTTCGAAATAATTGGCCTGGGAGTTTTTATTGAAACACCCTGTATACTAACCGCTTGTAACTTTTTAAAATCCGGGACCACAAAAGGTATTATTGGAACTACTTATTAGTGGCAGTTACTACCACTATTAAGGTTTAAAAATATAAGTAACATTTTTGATAAAAAAAGTTATTTTTTTGATACAGTCCCGTATGCCTATACCTGGCGACTTATCGGTTGTGCTTGTTACTACACTTACCCAAAGGCCACTGATGCTGTAGGCATAAGCTACTATGAAGGAGCGCAAGCCACTAATAAGTAACTTCGTGCCACTATAAAGTTACACCTTCCATCGCAATCTGTCAGGCGAGAAGCGGACTATCTATAACCTTAAATTAATTCGTTTTGAATGGTGGTAGACCATCAATATTAAAAACAAAAGACATTGTTTTTATATTTAAAGATGTTTTGAGAATCAAGCCAATAAACTGTTTCTAAGCCCCTTGTACCAAAACTGCCCATTTGCCATAGCGATAATGCTTACTGAGCTGCTTGGTGTCCCCAGTAATGTTCTACTGTCGCAAGGCAGTTGCATTTGGCGATTTTTTAATATTTTTAATAAATCATTAACGGCACTATGGGTTATTCTGTGACTTAAAGCCCATATTTCAATATCTTGATTTAGAGAAGTTGCTGTTTGTTCCAACTCTACTTCTTCCTCTGGATTGCTTATCTCTCTAGCTAGCTTGCCAAGTCACTTTCTTTCGTCTTAGACACATACTGTTTATGTTTGAAACCAACATTAGGTTGTTCTTGTAAAAGAGCATGTTTAACACTAACACTACTTAGTTCACGTTTAAGTTTTCTATAAAAGGTACTCGAATGTCTAAAAAACTTCCTTTTCTGTGCTCTAGGCATATTTATATACAACAAAATAAGAAGGTAGGTACTAAAACCTGCTTATGGGGAAGTTAAACGATAACTATGTCGTTTAGCAAACCACTAACCTTTAAAAATATAATTAAAACTAGTAAAACCGTAATGTGGCCGCCACTATAAAGTTATAATATTTAAGTAACTGCGACTCTTTAGTGGCGTTCGAATAGTAACAGTCACTTAATATTGGCTTTTAAAGGTTTCGGGAACTCCCCGGCAATTATCAATGTCTTTTAAGAGCTACTTAACTTTATAGTTCCCGGCAATGGTCCCGAAAAGGTAGCTGTTACCAAGTAAGTTACTCGCTATGGAACCGCTACCCTATAAAGGCATCATGGTAAAATTGCCGCAAATAGCGTAAATAGACGTATTAGACTGTAAATAGGTTTCTGTCGATTTGTTGAGCCATTAGAGGGTTAAAAAAAAATCATGTACCCAAATAAGTTGGAAAAAAATTATTATTAAATCCAAAATAGTCCAACTCGGGATTTGAGGGCGTATGTAGGTTTAAATAAATTGTGTGACATACTTATGCTCTTAAAAAAAATTTTATTTGCCGAAATAACCTAGAAAATAATTTTGTTCCATCTTAAGGGGGACTAAACCAAGCCAATATGTCGCAAATGGCCGTAAATGGCCGCAAATAGCGTAAATCGACGTATTAGACTGTAAATAGGTTTCTGTCGATTTGTTGAGCCATTAGAGGGTTAAAAAAAAATCATGTACCCAAATAAGTTGAAAAAAAATTATTATTAAATCCAAAATAGTCCAACTCGGGATTTGAGGGCGTATGTAGGTTTAAATAAATTGTGTGACATACTTATGCTCTTAAAAAAAATTTTATTTGCCGAAATAACCTAGAAAATAATTTTGTTCCATCTTAAGGGGGACTAAACCAAGCCAATATGTCGCAAATGGCCGTAAATGGCCGTAAATAGACGTATTAGATTGTAAATAGGTTCCTGTCGATTTGTTGAGCCATTGAAACCTTTAAAAAAATCTATGTACCCAAATAATTTGGAAATAAATTATTATTAAATCCAAAAGAGCCAAACTCGGGATTTGAAGGCGTATATAGGTTTAAATAAATTCTGTGACATACTAATGCTCTTTAAAAACATTTTATTTGCCGAAAAAACCTAGAAAATAATTTTTTCCCATCTTAAGGGGGACTAAACCAAGCCAATATATCGCAAATGGCCGCAAATAGCGTAAATCGACTTATTAGGCTGTAAAATAGGCTTCTGTCGATTTGTTGAGCCATTGGAACCTTTAAAAAAATCTATGTACCCAAATAATTTGGAAGATAATTATTATTATTCAATCCAAACTAGCCAAACTCGGGATTTGAGGGCATATATACGTTTAAATAGATTCTGTGACATACTAAAGCTCTAAAAAAAAATTTATTTGCCGAAAAAACCTAGAAAATAATTTTTTCCCATCTTAAGGGGGACTAAACCAAGCCAATATATCGCAAATGGCCTCAAATAGCGTAAATCGACTTATTAGGCTGTAAAATAGGCTTCTGTCGATTTGTTGAGCCATGGGAACCTTTAAAAAAAATGTATGTACCCAAATAATTTGGAAAATAATTATTATTAAATCCAAAATAGCCAAACTCGGGATTTGAGGGCGTATATAGGTTTAAATAAATTCTGTGACATACTAATGCTCTTTAAAAAAATTTTATTTGCCGAAAAAACCTAGAAAATAATTTTTTCCCATCTTAAGGGGGACTAAACCAAGCCAATATATCGCAAATGGCCTCAAATAGCGTAAATCGACTTATTAGGCTGTAAAATAGGCTTCTGTCGATTTGTTGAGCCATTGGAACCTTTAAAAAAAATCTATGTACCCAAATAATTTGGAAGATAATTATTATTATTCAATCCAAACTAGCCAAACTCGGGATTTGAGGGCGTATATACGTTTAAATAGATTCTGTGACATACTAAAGCTATAAAAAAAAATTTATTTGCCGAAATAACCTAGTAAATAATTTTTCCCACCTTAAGGGGGACTTAAAAAAGCCCATATGTCGCAAATGGCCGCAAATAGCGTAAATCGACGTATTAGACCGTAAATAGGTTTCTGTCGATTTGTTGAGTCATTGGAACCTTTAAAAAAAAATCTATGTGCCGAAATAACTTGGAAAAAAAATATTATTATATCCAAAATAGCCAAACTCGGGATTTGAGGGCGTATATAGGTTTAAACAAATTCTGTGGCCTACAAATGCCCTAAGAAAAAATGCTATTTGCCGACATAACATGTCGCAAATGGCCGCAAATAGTGTAAATCGACGTATTAGCCTGTAAATAGGTTTATGTCAATTTGTTGAGCCATTAGAGGTTTTAAAAAAAAATTTATGTACCCAAATAAGTTGGAAAAAAATTATTATTAAATCCAAAATATCCTAACTGTGGATTTGAGGCAGTAACATAGGTTTAAATAAATTCTGTGGCCTAGTAATGCCCTAAGAAAGAATTCTATTTGCCGAAATAACCTAGAAAATAATTTTTTTCCATCTTAAGGGGGACTAAACCAAGCCCATAAAAATATGTCGCAAATGGCCGCTGTGGTGACCTGGTCAGAATTAAAACAAGAAGTTATATTTAAAAGGTCATAAAAACGTCTTAGAAGGAAATAAATTAGGTGATTCACGCTTTTTGACCAGAAATAAATAATTTTCTTTCTCACTTCTTTACATTAGATGTTTGATTAGTCAGAAAAGTATGTTAGGGGAAAGAAAAATTTATAGGGTAATAAATGTCAGAGAATACATTAATTTTCGTGGAATGGGTGACCATTCGACAAGATTAATGGGTTTTTGCTGTATTTAAGCAGCAGGATTTTCTAACGAAAGTCAGTCATCTCCAAAGATTCACACGGTTAACATCTCTGCAGAAAAGTCGCGAAAAAGTATAGTCTTATTCGAAATTTACCCGGTTAACATATCTGCAGAAAAGTCGGTGAAAAGTGGTCAAGTCTTAGCCAAAAAGTTTGTTCGTTTGAAAGCTTGGTAGTGAGTCTTAAACGGAGATTCACGCGGAAGTCAGTAAAAAGTAATTAGTCCGGAGTCATAAGGTTGTGCGATAAATTTGGAAAACAAGTGAAATTAGTAAGTGACTTGAAGGTAGATTAAGTAATAAAAATTTTGTTAGAAGAACGTGTGACAAGAGTTAATATTGTTATGAAGTGTGATTGGGTCATAATCATAATCTTAAAAGTGTAACATTGTGAATTTTTGGGTGGCTCCATGTAATAAGGGGTTTTAAGTGTTTGAATTTATAAAACTGATGAAGATATAGTTAAAAGTTAGCATAACAAGTTGTAGTAAGCAAATATAACTGAATATAACGTATTTAACATACGTCTGGATGAAAAAGTGTTGTCTAAAATAAAGAGTTTGCTAAGTCGAAATTTTTGTTTACTTTCACGACAGATGGGAATATAAAAGAATTTTATACTAAATAAAATATAACAACAACAAAGACTCCCTTTCGCCTTTATCTTGCAACCCATCAGGTGAAAAGAATTTAGCTATGAACACAGATTCTCCCCGAGCCCACAGTAAGAAATCTGTCGTCACCCACTAAGAGCCGTGCCAACCGTTAATTTTGATAGAAGGCCTTACCGCTATTTGCCAAAAAGAAAAAAAAAAGGGCTTGAAGTGGGTGGGCGCTACAATTGGTGTCAGGTGTGGGGTTTTTGTTAAAATTGGGCAACAGGAAGAAGAGTTTTGGCAATACAGAAACGACGTGCAAGTAAAAAGAAGAGAATCTGAAAAGAGATAAACTAACCCTCTCAGCCAGTTCAAGCTAAAGACAAGATGAGCACCACCACATCAACAGCTACGAGCACAACAACTACCTTACCAACCACGACAACGAGTCGAGCAACTACAACGCCGGTTATCACTCCAATAATTCCATCACTAGGAGGAAACATGGTTATAGGACTTGAATCATTACCGACTTATGATGGTACAACTGGAATTGACGAGTTCTTGTCTGTGGTAGAAGAGACAGGTGTACTCGCAAGCTGGACAGACCAACAGTTAGTATCAGTTGTTCGTTTGAAATTACGACAGAGAGCGAAGCAGTTCATAGATGCAGAGCCTGCACTACAAGTTACAAGAGATTGGAACACACTGAAGGAGAGCCTGAAAAAGCAGTTCACGCGACAGCATGTAAAAGGAGCTGCTATGAAAAACTTTATGGAATGCCGACAGAGGTCTGGTGAGTCTTGTAGAGAATATTTAACGAGACTGAAATTGCTGGGAAATAGAACCATTACACTCACAGGTGATCCAAGTATAGACATTCCAATAAAAGGTAAACTAGAGCAGGATGTGACAACTCAATTTACCTTAGGACTGGTAATGCCGATCAAGCAGCGTGTTTTATCAGGAAATCCAAGATCCCTGGACGAAGCAATTGTAATAGCGGAACGGGAAGAGTCCATTGAAAGTTTAGTTCATCCTTCAAGTAGCCGAGAATGCAGATTGGTTAACAATAGAAGTAATGAAAATTTTAGCAACCAGAACAGACAACGGGTTTTGATGGAGAATCAAAAACGTAAGTGTTTCAAGTGTCAGAGAATGGGTCATACAGCTAACTTTTGCAGAGAGAAAGATAGACGTACGTGCTATACGTGCAATCAGATGGGCCACATAAGTACTTTTTGTCCGAAGAGAAGGGAATCGAGGAATGAGATGGGACAAGGAAAAGAGTGTTTTTCTTGCAACAAACCTGGACATTTTGCTAGAAACTGTCCCCGGAAAATTAGCCAGCCATTCAAATTTGCACAACAGCCGACGTTAAACACCAACGCAGTCGAATTTCAGCCCCGGATTTCGGCTGCCAATCAGGCCGGATGGGATTGCGAATAAATGCAAAGCCCAGGGTAGGAATTTACACGTGCTTTGAAGAAGGAACCCCGAGACCTTGTAGTGTGATCAAGGTTAGTGTTAATGGTAAGCCATGCCTAGCCTTAATAGATTGTGGAGCCGTGATATCCCTGATAAAACCCGAGATTGCCAAGGGGTTCACAAGGGAATCAAATATAAATTTGATTAATATTCAAGGGAATAAGATGCCGACGTCTGGAGTATCGGAGGTAACATTGACGCTACCAGGGAATATAGCGATTGAACATAATTTTGTTGTGATAGAAACACATAGTTTTGAGGCAGATATTCTATTGGGAATAGATTTCTTGCGTGATTATGGAGTAAAGATAGATGGGTAACAATTGCATGTATGCATTTGAGAGTGTCATACCACTAATGGAGGAGAAATCAAAGAATATATTGGAAGAGCGGCTTGCTTGTTTAGAAGCCGAAATAAGGAAGATAAAAGAGAAACACTTAGATGGGAAAAATAAAGAGGAAGGAATGTCAAGTGCAACTTTACAAAATCATCCCGCGTCACGGTCAATGATGCAGGGGTGCAGTATTTCGGTGATTGACCGTCACCTGAGTACAATCAACAAACAAAATCAGGAGCAACTTAATGAAGAAGCAATGACATCAAGTGGGAAGACTGCAGCTTTCAAGGAAATGGGTTCCCAGACTGAGATAAAAGGTAATAAGTGTTTTAACGATGAAAGTTTTGAGGATTTGGACTCAAATGAAGATAGTACAGTGATCTCCTTGCTTGAGGATTTAGTGATTCCTCCGATGACACAGGCAGTTTGCAGGGCAAATATGCGAGGAATGAAGAAGGTTTCCACACCATTCATGGTTTTAGAGCCAAGCAACGATACGCCGAAAGGATTACTCGTTGCCAGAGTGTTGTGTAAAACCAGGAAAACCGTACCTCTAAGGGTAACAAACGTGACAGAAACAGAGATAGTAATAAAAAGTAAGATGGTGATAGCAAGAGCTTACGAGACTGATTTAGTGGAATCAGTAGGAGGAAATGATGGATTTAAGGTTCAAAAGAACTAGTGAAAATGTCAACACCTAACTGGACCTTGTTTGGCCGAAATGGCGCGAATGGTGCAGAAACAGTAGTATAAAAACCAAGAAAACAGAAAGCTAACATTTTAAGCGAAGCCTACCGACATCTAAAGTTAAAAATTATGAATGTATTTATATTTAGAACTAGAAAACTATGGAGAGAAAAAGACTGTAAAATATTAACATTAATTAAGTACAAAAGATACACTATGAGCCATCTGTTGAGAAAAATTTAAAATCTACGTGATACTGCACAGAAGCCTTTATTCAAGTTGAAGCGACGCCGAGAAGTTACCGAGCCTATAAATAGAAAACGCTAATAGTATTTGCGCCACGGAAAAAGTTCAAAACACATACGGGATGCACTCCCGCATCGCAAGACGACAGAAGTGACGCCAAAAATAGATTACCACCCTTCCGTGACATTAGAAGGAACGATGAAAGAATAAGTGCTATTAAAACGATACCATAGGCGTGCAATAATAGGGTGTGAAGGATTTGATAAGAAATAATAAAATAGATAATTAATGTGAAAAGGGATTCTAATTTTGGGGCGTAAGAAAACATTAGAAGATGAAGAACCTTGATATTTATGATTTTTATGACTAGAAAGACCAACGTAAATTGAGGGGAATTTCGAAACTAACTAGCTGTACGTAAACAAAATCAGCGATTATTATGACATAAAAGGGGTTTAGAAAAAAAAAATTTATGAGGTGAATTTTAGGCACTTGCTCTAAGTTGGATGTTAAAAATAAACTTAATACATGGGAGAGAATTACCCCCCCCCCCCCCCCCAACAGACAGTATAAAAACCAGAAGATGCGACACTTTAGGATTCAAAAAGAAAAATCGAGTGAAAGTCGCGAGAGTGTAGTCAAGGAAAAATAGAAAATTTTCAGTGCAAGTGTCATCTCTAGGTGCGAAATATGCAGTGGCTCGCATTATTTTTGGCCTATATTCGGATAATGAGAGAGAATTATGGGTTGGTGAACACGTTGATGAGGACGGCCCTCCATCACCAGAGGGATCACTATTATCAATTGGGGGATAATACACCTGGACCACAGGATTTTATCCCATACAGAGCCTCGGTGGCCCTGTGTCTGCACATCCTACATGCCGAATACCAAATGTTCCGGACAGACTGGGCACGGGCGTTCGGCCGAACCTACAACCCAGCCCTATGCGATTGTCCGAGTTGCCGTTCCCAGCCCAGGAGCTGCTTACACCTAGCAGAGACGTGGGCGGAAGCGGAACAACCCCGATGCCATTGTAGGACCTGCCAAAATACCCCAGAACCAGGGATAGCAAGACCAGAAGACGCCACTAGTCCGGCTAACCCGATGACCGCCCCGATGACCGCCCCGATGACCGCCCCGATGACTAACCCGATGACCGCCCCGATGACTAACCCGATGACCGCCCCGATGACTAACCCGATGACCGCCCCGATGACCGCCCCGATGACCACCCCGATGACCGTCACAATGCCGTCACCAGTAATCCAAGGTGCCTCTCAAAGCCCCACGGAGCCCTACATAGGACCCTCCACCTCTGGACATGAGCCAGCTCAACATGGAAGTTACGAGGTCGGAAGCATGAGGCACCTAAAGTTGCTGTTGAGACGAGTCGAGAAGAATGACAGTGAGAGCGACAGTGACTATAACAGCGATGAGTGAGTAAGAATGTAAATAACGCAAGTGCATATTAGGTAATAATAATAGATTAGAAAATAACATAGTAACAGACAAGGTAGGATACGTCGAATAATTTTCCGTTTAAATGCAGCGATAAATATACTAAAATAGGTATAAATAATTTTTATTCCATACAAGATCATTCCAAAATTAAAACAAAATAATTAATAAAAAAGGATTTTTTTTTCGTAAAAATTGTAAATAAGGAACGCAATTCTAACGAGTGAAAAACTAGTCACTGAATTTCTAAAGAAAATTTTTGAATGATGGAATGTTGTTTTCTCTTATTCCGTAATGAGCTAAACCTTCTTTGCCAAAATGTGCGTTAGGTAATAAAACATTTTAAAAAAAAAAAATGTAGAATTGAGAAAGCTTTAGCAGTTTCGGAAATAATTTAGAATTAATTTTTAAGGATTTACAAAAATTAAGTTTCAAGTGCCCTACCTAACAAGCATTTACTATTTCACTTTATCGTAAACAAACAACCCATAACACCGCACAAGACTCCAGATGGTAAATAAAAGCGTAAAGTCAGGATAAAAGGCAATATTATGACTTAGGGGACGTTGACCCATTAACCTAATTTTGGGATAACTGATGTTTATCCAGTTAAAACACTTTCATTCAGAAAGATGTTTTAATGTTTTTAAGGGGGATGTGGTGTGGTGACCTGGTCAGAATTAAAACAAGAATTTTTTTTTATTAAAAATTTCATTGGGTAAATAAATAAGAATTTATTTTCTTATGAAAAATAACTCGCGCGTGGTCAGTAATAATTTAAAAGAGTGGATAAATGCCGTAAATAAAATTTCAAACAGAAATAAAATAAATAAATTAAAATTTCAAAAAAAAAGAAAAGAGAGTTAAACGGAAAGAATACTTGGAATTTTATTAAGAACAAATGAGGAAAATAATAAATAATTAAAAATCAACACAAGAATTAAATAAACTCACAGAATTCTTTGAATTTTTCTCTAAGTCTCGGCACCCCATTGAAAATAAACACAACTTAATTTTACACATGATGTCGACTGATCAAGTCTGGGCGCAAAACAGAAACTAAATTATTCTCGAGACACGGGTCAATCAAGGCCCCGTCTTTTCTTGTTCATGGCAAAACGCCAGAAACCCTGGAAGGGATGCCGCGCGAAAGCACGTGCAATAACACATCCCAAAATAGATGAGCGTATATTAGTCATTTAGGTCACCCACCTGGAGAAGTCGTAAAACGTCCGCTAGGTAATAAATTAGTCAGAAATATGCTGAAGGGGAGAATAATTAATTGCATTGTTTTATGTGTCGTTTTTATGAGTAATAAAAAAATGACACATAAGGGAAGTTATATTTAAAAGGTCATAAAAACGTCTTAGAAGGAAATAAATTAGGTGATTCACGCTTTTTGACCAGAAATAAATAATTTTCTTTCTCACTTCTTTACATTAGATGTTTGATTAGTCAGAAAAGTATGTTAGGGGAAAGAAAAATTTGTAGGGTAATAAATGTCAGAGAATACATTAATTTTCGTGGAATGGGTGACCATTCGACAAGATTAATGGGTTTTTGCTGTATTTAAGCAGCAGGATTTTCTAACGAAAGTCAGTCATCTCCAAAGATTCACACGGTTAACATCTCTGCAGAAAAGTCGCGAAAAAGTATAGTCTTATTCGAAATTTACCCGGTTAACATATCTGCAGAAAAGTCGGTGAAAAGTGGTCAAGTCTTAGCCAAAAAGTTTGTTCGTTTGAAAGCTTGGTAGTGAGTCTTAAACGGAGATTCACGCGGAAGTCAGTAAAAAGTAATTAGTCCGGAGTCATAAGGTTGTGCGATAAATTTGGAAAACAAGTGAAATTAGTAAGTGACTTGAAGGTAGATTAAGTAATAAAAATTTTGTTAGAAGAACGTGTGACAAGAGTTAATATTGTTATGAAGTGTGATTGGGTCATAATCATAATCTTAAAAGTGTAACATTGTGAATTTTTGGGTGGCTCCATGTAATAAGGGGTTTTAAGTGTTTGAATTTATAAAACTTATGAAGATATAGTTAAAAGTTAGCATAACAAGTTGTAGTAAGCAAATATAACTGAATATAACGTATTTAACATACGTCTGGATGAAAAAGTGTTGTCTAAAATAAAGAGTTTGCTAAGTCGAAATTTTTGTTTACTTTCACGACAGATGGGAATATAAAAGAATTTTATACTAAATAAAATATAACAACAACAAAGACTCCCTTTCGCCTTTATCTTGCAACCCATCAGGTGAAAAGTATTTAGCTATGAACACAGATTCTCCCCGAGCCCACAGTAAGAAATCTGTCGTCACCCACTAAGAGCCGTGCCAACCGTTAATTTTGAGAGAAGGCCTTACCGCTATTTGCCAAAAAGAAAAAAAAAGGGCTTGAAGTGGGTGGGCGCTACACCGCAAATAGCGTAAATCGACGTATTAGACTGTAAATAGGTTTCTGTCGATGATGTTGAGCCATTGGAGCCTTTTAAAAAAATGTGTGTACCCAAATAACTTGGAAAAAAATTATTATTAAATCCAAAATGCTCTTAAAAATAATTTTATTTGCCGAAATAACCTGCTACTAAGGCATTTGTGACCTCTTTCGCCACCCAAGTAGGTTAAAATAAACGGTTCTTCTTCATTTTTAGTAACATGAAATATATTAAGTCAGTTTAGAGACAATTTAAGGGCCTAATTTCATCTAAACCCTTATTACTAAAGTAGCAGAAAGTGAACTTTTTTTTTAAACTTTCTGTTGTCATATCATGAAATAATATCTACTTTCTTACTTTTTGTTATAATTTGGACTTGGAGTAAATAAATATACTATTTTCTTTTTAACTTTAGTAACATGAAATATACTAAACTAGATTATAAATAATTTAAATTGATAATTTCGGTTTAACTCATATTACTAAAACAGGAGATAAAAAATTCTAACTCTTTGTGACTTTTCGTATACGCGAAAAGAGAAATTTTGATGGTACCCAAAAAGGAAAAAACTTCCGGAAATTTTTTTAGTTGCTACAGTAACGATGCAAAAAACAGACCTTTCATTGGTCGAAATTTGTGGGTGTGAAATTTTCTTTGTTAGTTTTACCGGTTTTAAACTGAGCATAGAATCTAGTTAAAGTTTTAATATAGGATTTTATTTATGGATTTAATTTATAATAAAGCACGTTTCTCAAACAGACAGGTATACATTATTCAAAAATGTTATTATACAGGGTCCGGCATAGCTTCTATACGAATTAAGTTTTCGCCTATGAAGTGTGATAACATAAAGTTGTATTTTTTTAAATGGAACATTCCGTATTGTTTTGCATATTTAGGATCGTCTTACTGATGCCCTTTATAATTAAGTACCTATTTTTTAAATTTGCTTTGTTAGTTAATGAACAATAAATTAAGAACCAAAAACAAATTCAACTTTATGTTAGTTTGGGCTCCCCTGTATAAGCGAAAATATTGCAGGACCCTGTATATAAGTACTGGTTGTTTTATTGCAAATAAAGGGTGCATGAAATACTATAAACTACTCCTTTGTTTTTCCTTCTGCCAAACCTCAGCCTTATTAAGAGTCTATCACCGTAATCCCTGACCGGCACGCAACCGACCATACAGCAATTTAAATTAAATGGGGTTTTTTGCGCTCAGCTGTCAACGAATTTCGAGAAAACTGGTAAATTATTTAGCATTGGTTAAAAGGATATTGGAAGGCAACTCTATATGCGAGTTTTAACATGTTTCAGATTTTTCTATTCGGCTTTCGTTTTCGAAATGTATGCAGCAATCTATTTATTGCTGTTAGAATTGCAACTTTATGCATTATTTTCTCCACATGTAAATCTTTAATAAAAAATCTGCAACATGGTAAAACTCGCATATAGAGTTGCCTTTTAATATCCTTTTAACCAAAGCTAAATAATTTACCAGTTTTTTCAAAATTCGTTTATAGCTGAGCGCAATAAACCCCATTTAATTTACATTACTGTATGGTCGGTTGCGTGCCGGTCAGAGCTTGCGGTGATGGATTCAGTGGCGCCTCGTGATATTTACCTTGGGGTGCGAAAAATTTTCGAGGTGCCACGCCCCTTTTTACCTTTGTATCGATTTTCTTTGTGCTTTTTATCCCAGAAAAATATTTAAAAAAAAAAGCAGTTTTTAAATGCGATTTATATTTTTTTTTAAAGAAAAACAAGGTCTGTCTACACCACCAAACTAAAATTTTTATTTGTCCCTTTAAGGTGAAAAAAGGAATACAGAGTGTACATAATTTAATGTCATTTTAGGTTGTACTAGTTTCAACTTTAGTCAAAGTCATCATCAGCAACCATACAATTAAGAATTATGTTTAGGATGTACCTAAATAAACGAACTAAAACAAATTAAAAGGGGGAGGGGGGGGAACGAAGTGGTTCAACAATACATGGCCATAACGTGCACCTTATGCAGCCAATGGACTCGACAGAAGACAATCACCTACACGATGCTACTTTCAGCAATGAAGGAGATTAGATGAATTTTCATTATAGACAGCTATATATCATATCATGACTATAAATGATTCCATTTGAATTTCCCTCTACTACAATTTTCGCATCTAATTTCCTTCATTGCTGAAAGTAGCATCGTGTAGGTGATTGTCTTCTGTCGAGTCCATTGGCTGCATAAGATGCACGTTATGGCCATGTATTGTTGAACCACTTCGTTCCCCCCCCCCCCCCCTTTTAATTTGTTTTAGTAGGTTTATTTAGGTACATCCTAAACATAATTCTTAATTGTATGGTTGCTGATGATGACTTTGACTAAAGTTGAAACTAGTACAACCTAAAATGACATTAAATTATGTACACTCTGTAATCCTTTTTTCACCTTAAAGGGACAAATAAAAATTTTAGTTTGGTGGTATAGACAGACCTTGTTTTTCTTTAATAATCTCGCCACAGAAAATGGACTACTTCTTGAATATATTTTTTTTTGTTTTAGCACCAAATTTATTTTTTTATTTTTTAAAAATTTTAATAGTTTTATAATGGGTAGATGTAGATAGTAGTAGATACCTATACAGATTGAAAAAAAACATTTCTTTATACACAACTAATCACTAAAAGTTTCTAGTCTTTAAATAAATAGTCCATTCGTCGGTTTTTAAGCGCAACAAATGTTTCCAACACTTTTTCGTCGAAATTCGGTATCTCGTGCACAAAATCCTTATTTATGGACATCATTGCCAAAGCATTTAGTCTATCGTTTGTCATAGAATTTCGAAGAAAAGTTTTAAGCCTTTTAAGAGTGGAAAAACACCGTTCAGGTTTAGCGGTGTTCATTGGCGTTGTCATAATTATTTTCAATAATTTTACAAGCTCTGAAAAAGTGCTTTCCAATTCATTTTTTAAAATGAATTGTAGGGTACTAGTGGAGTGGAAACAACAAAAAACACCCACGACACCGTCAATAAACTTCAAACTTCTCGAATCGCGTAAAAAAACTCTAAAACAATCATATTAAATTATTGAAGTGTGTATTCAGATAGCGCACGGCGACGCCCTCTTATCGGGCGATTAACCGAATATTCCCGATCAATCCACACAGGGAAAATCCATTTAACGAGAGCGGCAAAGAGCGCCGAACGAATACACACGGCAGACCATTTCAATCAGTCGAAATGAGTGTACGCTGCGATCGCGCTTAAAGTCTTTCGCATTCGCCATTCTTATATATATTCAAGTTTTCTTGATTTCAGTTAAATATTTTTTTTTATATACATTTTTTTTTTGTTTGGTGCTTGGCTTTTTTAGGCAGTGCGCGCGCACGGGCGCAGTTATTGACGAGCCGCCTCTGGATGGACTCTTAACGAGCCGTGTCTGGAATCTGCATGGGTAGGGTCTGGCAGGAACAAAAGCAATTCTGTACTGTGTAAGAGTAAACTCGTAATATTTTTGATTTTTAAGCAAAATGATAAATAAAATTAATTGTCTTGTATTATTATATTGTTTAAGTCAAGTAGTAAGCATCTTAATAGTGCATATGAGCAAAGACAGTTTAATACGAGAAGTTATCTAGGAAAAGCGGTCACTACGAACGAAACGAAACTAAGTTAAGCTATTTTAATCAATTTTTTGAGAATTCTGAACAAAAAGTCGATACAATTTAAGTACATTTTTATAACCTTTATCCTTCTATAGACATACTGTTTACCTAAGTATATAGGTACTCTAATGTAGTTATTTGTATTATCTATGTGATTGTTTTTCTAAATGATTTCTTAATAAGAATCCGTTACGCCCACTTATACATAGATAAAATAATTCCTGTTATGTATAAAATAATGGAACTCTTTCGATAAGTGGACGAATATACGTAAATACCAACAATCTTCTAATAATCTGAAGTAGGTACTCTTTTTTATATTTTGTAGAATCAATTATATTTATCAAGCAATTATTAATTAAACTTTAAAGTTGTAATTTACGGACATCTATCTGGCAGCTCATGAGGGGGGGGGGGCAACAAGACACTCTGCTAACGGTGCGTTTGTGGTGGAAGCGATTTGCGTTTGTTTCGAATCTTTTTAGGTCATATCCGAGTCATATAATATTCTCCAGATAAAACAGTCAAGTTGTAACGTTGTTACCTTTAGGTTGTTTTGGTTATGTTTTATCTTGTGTCGTAGAACCGCAATTCCGTAGATCTACCTCCGTGCGCACACACGCTTTCCATTTTAAAGTTATGTTCTCTCGAATCTGGTTTATTCTCTGTGACCTTTTCTGTGGGTTCTTGGGTTTGACTGACAACTGTCAGATCATTAGCAATGTGGGAGAATTCGGGAAATCCTTTCCTATCTCTGTGTTTTCCACATCAAATCTTGTCTGAGGCACATATAGGTTAAGTTCACAACGTATATTTTTATGGATTATCGATATTTTTAAGAGATTTTTGCCACATAACCGACTTCATATCTTTTTTCAGACCAGAATTATTCTTCTTCTACAACACTGAGTTCCCTTTACGATGACGGTTCTCATTTGTTACTACCCTGCCTTTTCCCGGGTTTCCGATAACTCGACTTTCCCTGACAACTAAGATTGGACCCGAGGGGTTTTGGACTTGATTACTTTTGAGTCATTCGTGAGGCCTATTTGCCAGCCTTACTGAGCAGCAAGGGAGGACCAGCCACCTCCAGGACGACCGTGCTGATAAGTACCTTTTTATTTATATCTGCAAATATTCACAGTATTTTGATTCTTCAGTATTGAACACAGCAAATGTAACTTCTAACCTAGACCTAAAATTATGTAATTTCTTCTTCTAATTGTAGAATTTAAGGGTTGCTTCCTTTCGCCGGATTCATTCCAGACGCGTTTCGCCGTATAACGGCTCGTCAGTGAGGTTATAAAATCCGACGAAAGAAAGCAACCTTTAAATTTTACAATTGTTGGTACTCGGTTCGTTAACCGAACTGGCTCTTAATGCTGCGCACCTGGCGGCGACTCCTGCAATTAATAATGACCGGCTCGTCTGGTCTTTGCAAGAGTTTCCTTCTCCGTTTCTGACTGATTCTTGTCGGACGGGCCAGGTGATGCATTTGATTGCCAAGAGGTGTCGCTCGAAAGCTACATCTGCCATTCTCCAACATTAAAGTGGTTTTTGGGTACAATGACTGAGTCGGAAAGTGCTGTGTTGGTTTCTGAGAATAATCAGGGTTATCAAATTTTTTTTATTTCATTTGGTAATCCAACCAAAATACCACAAGTCCTTGGTATGTTTCGAACAAAACCCCACAAGTTTGAAAGAATTAATCAAAGCACCACATGTCCCAACTTTTAATGCGATTTACATAAGTTTCATAACAATACGATTTGAATACCATTTGCGAATTTGATATTTTAGTCTAACAAGTAATAAGTAATAAACAATCAGCTGAAAGTTTTAAAAATCATACCAGAAATTAGTATTTCTGCATTTGTGAAACTTTCGATTTGGCGAACTTGTGAGGTTTTGCTTGGAACCTCCTCACTTATACTTACATACTATACACTTATGGTGTTGTATGCTTTTGTTAAGAGGTTCAAGGCTAAGGTGGTCAACAGAAAGCTTAATCATTGCTGCTCAAGATGAAGCTTTAATTATGTCATATCACTGGCAAGAAAGCAAGAAATCTTATAGCAACAGTTAAAAGTAAATAAAAGGAAGAGCATATATTAGTCATATCGTTGCTCGTTGTAAGGTGTTAGCTTTGATACGGTAACTGCATATACAGGGTGTTCGGGAAAATGTGGGAAGTCTCTCGGATTCAGATAGAACATGAGAAAATAATATGACAAGTTCCTATAAAATTTTTTCCTACAGGCCCTCCCTACGAAGATATGTGCCCCTGAAGGACGCCATGGAAAATCGGTTTTCTAAAATAACTTTTAAAGTAGGTACTAATATAATTTATTAAAAATTTAATGTCATGGACACTAGTAAGGACCTCTTAGAATAGTGTCCTTAAAATATATTTAGCTTTCTCAGTTTACCAGGGGCGGACTAAGCTTTAGAACTTAATGCTTTAATTTTTAACACCCTGTATGATAAAGACTTAGAAAAAAATAAATCTGAGTAGCCTGCACCTTAGACTAAAAAAAAAGGTACTTATTGTTCAGCTGAATTATCTGTCATTTTTTATGTTTTATTTTTAAGGTTATAATTTTGATTGTTTCAAATATATTATATTTGTGAATATTTTCAAAATTGATCTAGAGGAAATCATATTATATGCTGTCGGGGACCGTGAGGAAGCAGAAATGAAAAATGAGAATGTCGACAGAAGACAATTTGCACAACAGTGTGCAAGCATTTGAAACTGTTTCAGACGCTGTTAAAAATATTGGTTAATTCTTGCCACAGTTTCCGGGCCTTTTTAAAAGTAAAACTCAATGTGAATTTCCCATGTGCTAGTTCTGTATTTTCTTTTAAGAAATTCGTTAATACCGCCTTTTGGGTGCCGTTCATTGGCGTATTTTTTTTAAACTTCTCTTCTATCTACATAAAAGTAAAATTTATTTCTTTTGCAGTGCTATTCCCACATTTTTTAATAAGTGTAAAAGTGTATATTCAATAATAATTTAAATTTCAATTAATTAATTACATTGCTTTTTAATGAAGAAAATTGCTGAACAAAGTAATAATGTAATCATTATTGCTCTCCAGTATTCAATATTATGTCATGTTTCCACTTCCTAAATTGTGGTTAGTTGCACATTTTTATGGTTTAATGCATTGTAACAATTTGGCAACATAGCTGAGAATGGTTCTATCAACAGGTCCCTTCACATCTATCGAGAATAGGGTATCGAGCTATGAGAGAAGTTCTGTGGGAAGGGAGAATTTCCATTTCTCTTGTGGGATCACTCCCATCTACCAAAAACGAGAATAGGCCCCCTGAAGGAACTCCAAATAAAGTTATCCGTTTAAGCGTTCCGGCAATACGAATGGTCCAATAAAATATTGCTAATAATTCCTGCCCAGATATTAATTGATTGGAACTGATGTTAATGATGGGAAACAATATTGTCATGAGGATTTTCATCAGCCCATACATGTGTGTTGTGCAAATTGGTGATACCATTTTTGGCAAACCTTTCATCCGTGAAAAGAATAATTTTAATGAAGTTTACATTATTTCGTTGATGATTCAACAGCTAGTTTGCAAACTGCATTCTACGAGAAAAATCTTCAGTAATCAGTTCATGTACTTTTTGTAAATAATTTGGATATTATAGCTGTTCTTCGAGTTCTCGTTGTTAGAATGTCATCTACAGCATTTAAAATATTTTCCTCTAATTGCGGAGTACGTACGGTTCTTCTCAGAACAGCATCAGTTCTATTTTTTTCAAACTTTCCTAAAATTATGAAGAAAGTCAATAATATGCATTAGCTTATTAACTGGAATCGCCCAACATTCTCCCTTAGACGTTGGTCAACTCGTTGAAATGTCTTCTGGTCTGGCATAGTATGATTAATAAATCTTTCGTGATATAACCTTCTGGCTTATAAAGTATTGCAATTGCAAGACGCAAGACCATACATCAGATGCATACTTAATAAATGTGTATTCTATAGTTCGAATTAATTCACAATTAAATTTAATTAATTAATTAAAAATTTCATAGGAACTTGACATCTTATTTTTTCATGTTCTATCTGGATCCGAGAGATTTCCCACATTTTTCCGGACACCCTGTATGCACTGGAATATAATATGTAAAACGTTAATAAAAAGTTGACGCATAGATAGGCTTAGGCTACTTTACTTCCTATATACAGGGTGACGCGGATCTAAATGAACATACTTCAACACAAGACAAAGAATACCTTGGGGGTTCTTAATCACCCATCTTTGATAGTTCAATTGTCGATAGTTAATAAGATACAGGGTCTTTTATGAACTTCAGCAATTTTTTGTTCTTGTCATATTTTTTAATGCACTCCGTATAAAATTTTCATATTGGGTCAACATCTGTAACCTATCTGTCGCTTAAAATTGCAGTATCAGAAAATTTTAAATTCCAGGCCCGTATTAAAAAAAGTTGACATTTTCAATTTTTACATTTTTAACACCCTGTAGATCAATTTTTTCAAAATATTATTTTTTTATTGGAAAGAGCATAAAGAATTGACCCTTACCGCATAATTTTCAAAGTTCCCGCACCCATCACTTGATTAGAATAAATGGTTGTTTTGTAAAAAATTTCAAAATGGTGCATATTTGGAAATTAGAAATTAAGAAAATAACAATAAAAAAGCAAAAACTGCTTCCGAAGTAAAAAAATAAATGTACTAAACGTTTAATAGTTTTAACGAGACTAAATTTTAGGGAACAACACAACAACAAATAACAAAGTAATAATAATAATAACAAAACTGCAAGATAATGATTGCTTTTTAGACATCGACAAAAAATCGTAAATTACAGTCAGAAATTTCAAACTTTGTAAAGTAGGCTTTGCCTCATTTAAAAACAAACCAAAGACTATCGAGTTACTGTTCCATAGCAACAATTCAAGTCACTATCAGATATGTGACAGTTGTCTGACCTTTGTTAGTATTCGGTTAACAATTATTGCAATTTTCTGTTGAAGATGCCTTACCAATTTTCAAATGCCGAATATGCCCACATTATTATTATTTTTGTATACGGTTTTTGAAATGGTAATGGAAGAGCTGCTGTTCGGGAATATCGTAGGCGATTTCCGGGTAGAAGATGTCCATATCACAAAACATTTGCAAATGTATTTTTATTTGCTGGAGAACATGGACATTTTCCCACCGACAATAATATTGATCAACCAATACGACATCCAGTTCAGGAGGAAGAAGATATCTTAAATCTTGTTGAAGATAATCCCAAAACATCTACTCGAAAAATTGCGACACGTCTAGGAATCCCGCAAAAAAGAGTTAATGTAACACTGCAAAAGGAAGGCTTGCATCCGTTTCATGTTCAAGAAGTTCAATGATTGGAACCTGGCGATTATGCAAACCGGTTACTCTTTTGCCAGTGGCTCAGTAGACACCAAAGGAGTCTTTATCGAATCCTCTGGATCGATGAAGCACAATTTACCAGAGATGGTGTAAATAATTCAAGGAATTCCCATGTATGGTCGTTAGAAAATCCACATGCTATCAGACAATCGCATTCGCAGCACAACTTTTCCATAAACGTTTGGGCAGGTATAATAAATAATAAATTAATTGGGCCGCACTTTTTTGCTGAAAGATTAGATGGAAATCAATATTTAAATTTTTTACAAAACATTTTGCCAGGACTTATGCAGAATGAAAATGCTAACGTGAGAGGGCTCTTTTTTCAACATTATGGGGCCCCACCACATTTTGCAAGGGTTGTATCTGAATTTTTAAATATTACGTTTCCTAACAGATGGATAGGCCGTGGAGGGCCCCATTTATGGCCAGCCAGGTCGCCGGACTTTAATCCTTTGGATTTTTTTTTTCTGGGGGAATATGAAAAATTTGGTTTATTCAGAAGAAATCAACACGCGGGAGCAGCTTTTGCAACGAATTATTAATGCTTTTCAGGAAATAAAAAATAACCCAGACGCAATTAGAAAAGCAGTGTCAAATTTAAACATCAGAAGACGAAGATGTGAACAAGCCAATGGAGGGCATTTTGAACAGCTTCTTAAATAACAGTGTTCTGCTAAAGTGCTCTTAAAATTAATTCTTGCTAAAACTTTTTCTATGTATTAGATTTTAAGCAGTCGATTTTAACTTGCAGTTTTGTTATTATTATTATTACTTTGTTATTTGTTGTTGTGTTGTTCCCTAAAATTTAGTCTCGTTAAAACTATTAAACGTTTAGTACATTTATTTTTTTACTTCGGAAGCAGTTTTTGCTTTTTTATTGTTATTTTCTTAATTTCTAATTTCCAAATATGCACCATTTTGAAATTTTTTACAAAACAACCATTTATTCTAATCAAGTGATGGGTGCGGGAACTTTGAAAATTATGCGGTTAGGGTCAATTCTTTATGCTCTTTCCAATAAAAAAATAATATTTTGAAAAAATTGATCTACAGGGTGTTAAAAATGTAAAAATTGAAAATGTCAACTTTTTTTAATACGGGCCTGGAATTTAAAATTTTCTGATACTGCAATTTTAAGCGACAGATAGGTTACAGATGTTGACCCAATATGAAAATTTTTTACGGAGTGCATTAAAAAATATGACAAGAACAAAAAATTGCTGAAGTTCATAAAAGACCCTGTATCTTATTAACTATCGACAATTGAATATCAAAGATGGGTGATTAAGAACCCCCAAGGTATTCTTTGTCTTGTGTTGAAGTATGTTCATTTAGATCCGCGTCACCCTGTATAAACATTTTTACTGCAGTTAAAATTAATAGAAAAAAGTAAAAGTTAAACCCTGTAAATCTTTTCAATCTAAACAGAGATACTGAGAAATAGTTGTTAGTTTACACAAAATGTTAGTTTAATTGCTCATTGTACGTTGTTTTTTTCTAATATTATGCTATTTTTAGATTTTTAGCAGATTAAATGTTTGCGTTTGGGTCTGATTGTCTCGATTGTATACAGGGTGTTTCTTATGTACGTATAAAAAATTAAGTGGCGTGTTTCTGACGTGAAAACCAGAAGAAAAGTTTTTATAAACATCTGGCCGTAAGTTCGTCGTTTTCCCATAAGTTTATTAATATTTTGAAAGCACATGGAGTCCGACGGAGGTTTTCATTTCAAAATCGAAGTGGATGACATACGACTGACTTTTCGTGTTAGTTAGACACTTGAAGATGCATCAGGGGCGCGTGTATGGGTGTCCTTTAATCTATTAGATATCAGAAAAGATACGCCACTGCATTTTTTTCTCTGATTGAATGATTTTCTAGATTCTACACTCTCTTAAATCCCTACAAAAAATGATTATTGTAATTTTTTACTCTTTTGTACTGTTTGCGATTTAAAGGCTTACTTGGAGAAATTCCACTTTTACTGAGGCAAAGATTGGTTTATGCATGATGGTGCCCCAACGCAGTTGCTCGCACATTTTTAAACGAGCGGTTCAGAAATAGAGGGTTTGGTCGAGGCGCTAAAGCCCCAATCAATACTGGCCTCCGAGGTCCCTGGACTTAAATCCTATCAAATTTTTTGTGGGGTCACCTGAACGCCCTAGTTTATACGTTGCCAATAGATACTGAGGAGCAACTTCGGGAACGCACTATCGTTGCTGGATGTGACGCTATCCGGAATACGCCGGGTATATTCAAAGGTCAATCGGACGACGAACCGACGCTTGCATAATTGTTAAAGGTGGTCATTTTCAATAATTACTTTAACTAACTTATTATGTACCTATACTATTATTAGTATTAAATTGTTCACAATCCGATTCCTTTTTACTTTTAAATTAAAAACGGTCCGTAATATCCTTCCAAGGTCGAACCTTGGTTTACCAGAGGTTACGAGCAAGCCGTCAGATCAAAAAACTATTTCCGCCAACAATGGTATAAAACCACTACTGCTAAGAACCGCGCCATCTTTGTTAACGCTCGAAATTAATGCCAACGAACGATAAACCAAAGCAATTGAAATAAGCACACAACCAGAGGATCAAAGACAAACGTCTTGAAAGTTCTTTGGTCGGTAACTAAGGCCGTTAGTTATAAATTTACCAAGTCAACCATTTCACCTTACCCACGTTCTGCTAATATACAGTGAGGATATAAAGTCTGAAAAAGTAAGGGAAGCACCTGAGTAAAAAACACTCGGACACGTCGATTTTATTTTTTTGCATCTTTTAGGACAGTATCCTGTATGTTATTGCATTTATGGATTTTGCGGAAAATTCTAAGCCTAATTCATGTAGGATGATCTCGAACTATAGGAACAATAATATTGAAAATCGGATTCTTAACTAAATTATCTCATTACCCTTTAAAGGTAAAGGGAAATCAACTTTACTTTCCTATCCTGACATTTCAATATCTATTTAATGGTACTTACAGATGGTATTGTTAAAATGTTCACACAATTAATTATTACCACCGAAAAATAAAACAAAACTAACTAGTTTACTGAATTTTTAATAACAATCATCCAAATTACACATTTTAACGTAACAAATGCTGAAACTGCTGTCTGTTAACTTCCTCGCAATATTCTAACCGATCGATGAACTATTGTTGCACGTTTATTTTTATTTTATTTTTTATTTATTTATTTTATTTATTGACGGCCAGTGCCATTACAATAACATACAAAATTAAATAGTAAGGACTATATCTAAGACTAAGACTAAGACTAGAAATAAAACGATAACTAAAGCTAGCATGCATAGTTCGTTAAAGTGTGAATAGGGTCTATAATAACCACTTCACAAGTACTACCACTAAACTAAAGTATGAAAAAGAAAAAGAAAATACTTGACATCAACGTCCACCCATTCGCAGTCCAACAGCGTTCACCTCATATAGCTGTTTAATAAGATTCTTAAGGGGGCAAAAGAAGTTTAAGCGTTGTAGCTGATTCTGGTTAGCGAGAGACACTAACCTGGAAAGAAAGGAATTACAGCCATAGTTGGTAAAAAGTTTGAACGTTTCTTGTGTTGACAGGGGGTACATGCAAGGTAACACTAGAGGTAAGGTATGGACAGTCGACAATAGAGTTAATGATTTTAAAGAAAAGGAGATGATCATGGAGACTTCTTCTATCATGAAGTGGTGACATATTCAGTCTCTAACACATTCTCTCGTAGTTATATTCAGTGTCTCTGAAAAATCTAAAGTGGATATGGTGCATAAACTTCCTCTGCACGCGCTCAATTCTGTTAACATGACAGGCATATTGAGGATTCCACACAGAGGCTGCATACTCCAAACCACTTCTGACAAGGCTGCAAAAGAGGATTTTAAAGGAACAAATAGTCATGAAGTCTCCCGTAGTTCTGCTTACGAATCCCAGCATTCTCAACGACTTGCTCACTAGTGTAGATATATGAGTAACAAATGATAATTTTGAGTCGAGAATTATACCCAGATCTCTCATGTTGTCAACAGAAGTTAAAATTGTGCCGTTTACATTGTAATCGTAAATAGTTTTTAATTGCCGACGAGAGAATACCAAGAGATTGCACTTTGAGGTGTTAATATGCATACCATTGTCATGAGACCATGCTACAAATCGGTCGAGGTCATCCTGCAAAGCAATGCAGTCCCCGGGAGCTGAGATAACTTTGAACATTTTTAGGTCATCCGCGAACAGAAGGAACTCAGAAGGTCGGAAACAAGGTGTAACGTCATTGACAAAGAGGTTAAAAAGAAGAGGACCTATGTGGGATCCCTGGGGGACTCCCGATGGTACTAGTATCTCTCGCGATAGAAAGTTATTAATTTTAACTATCTGGATCCGATCAGCAAGATAGCTAGTTATCCAGCAGAGCATAGATCCAGATATCCCCATAGTTTCTAGCTTTCCAACTAATATATTGTGCGGGACCTTATCGAAGGCTTTGGAAAAGTCGGTGTAGATTGAGTGGACCTCCGCCCCACACTCCAATGCCTGTGTTATAGAGTGTGTGTAAGACAACAAATTTAATTCGATATTTTTGCCCACACAGAATCCAAATTACTGGGTGATGACCTCGATAGTCAATAGCGAAGTTAGATATTTAGTAACAAGATTTTCAAAAACTTTAGGGATTGTATTAATGATAGAAATTGCTCCGTAGTTTTTTATGTTAGATTTATTCCCCGATTTATGAATGGCAACGACAGAACTTGATTTCCAGAATGTAGGGAAGAATTCGCTCTCTAGGAATTTATTAAATATGATATGTAAAGGCCTTGCAAGTATGAAAGAGCAGTTTTTAAGAAAGATGGGATGAATATTATCAGGGCCAGGTCCTTTGTGTGGACTCAGTCCACTAAGCTCTGTATATATTTCAGATATGGATATTGAGCAGTTGTTTATACTATGATGATTCCATGATAATTCCCTACCATACCCTGGGCTGTGAAAAGAATAAACATATGAGAAATAGTCTGCAAATAGATTTGCAGCGTTAGGCCCCATGTTTACTGGTTCATTATCTAGTGTCAGCACATTGGGTATCTGAGGTGTTGTAGGTCTCGAGTTGACAAAATTCCAGAATGGCTTAGTGTTGCTACAGAGAAGATTTTTAGTACCTTGTACAAATTTTTTATAGTGTTCTCTCGAGAGAACCTTGCACTGAGATCTTAGGTTTGAAAAGACCTCATAATTGTGAGGTGAGCGGACTTACTAATTTTGTAATTCTTGTGAGCAGTTTTTTTTTCAATTGTTAGGTTTTTTAAGTCATTGCCAAACCATCTAGGGAGCTTTCCGCTAGGCACCCTCTTAATTGGAACAAAAAGATCAAAGCAATTATAGAGTATATCATAGAAAATATTAATCATATTATCAACATCCGTGTTCACCAAGATACTGTCCCAGCAGAAAGTAGCCAAGTAGTCATTTTTCAATCTAAAATCGGCAGACTTAAAATCATAGTAGAAGTTGTCAGCTCTCGGACTGACAACCCTGAAACCAGGGTTTGGAATATCCAATTTGAAGCATAAGGGAGGATGATGGTTATCAACAGTGACCAGAGGATCGCACTGTTCGACTGGGCTTAAGTTACGTGCGGGCCATTCCAATCTTCCAGATACTCGCTCACTACATATACAATGTAGGATCTAACATTATCAAGCATTAAAATAAATTGGCTCCCAATGAAAGGAGCAAATGGAACCAGTGGCGTAGCCAGCATTTTGGGGCGGGAGGGGCGAACAACTATCGTAGGGGCGCAGACTGCGAAGCTAAAGCGCCGCAGGGAAAAAAATTTTGGGACCACGCCCAAATTTCGTAGAAATTCACCTTTTTCATGCTCCTTAGGAAACAGGGGTCTAGCTCCAAATGAAGTTAAAATCCGCTAAGAAATAAATTAAATATGATGGGACGCTCTCAAAACCGGTTTTATTAAGTTTATTCCGATCGCTCTTCTTTACTAAAAATAAAATAAGACCGATATTGTTTTTTAAGAATTATTTTTTAAGTAGTAAAGCGGCGCCAGGCCAAGAGGGGCGGGGGGGGGGGCGACCGCCCCCCTTTGGCTACGCCACTGAATGGAACGATCACTCCTTGGAGGACATCTTCAATGTAACAGTGGGGGTTTAGAGCTCCATTATCAACAAATACAAGAGTGATACGTGCTTCGCTAGAAATGCCCGCCCAAATCATGACGGAACCGCCATGATGTGAGAATTTTTTATTTCGACGTCTGTATATTCGCTCACGACCAACCGGCGATCTCAAACAATTACTTGATACTTCTGTGAATAATATATTACCCCACTGTTGTACGGTCCAGTCAATATGCAATCTTGCAAATGCAAGTCGTTGTTGTCGATGCCGAGGAAGTAGTTGTGGTCCTGTCGCTGGCCTCTGTGCGTACCGATTTTTTATTATTTATTATTATCATCATTTAAAAAAATAGCAGATTTCTTATGGATCTAACAATGATAAAGCGATCATCAGTTGCAGTAGTTGATCTCCTTCTGCCAGAGCCTTGTCGCCTCGTTAAAGTTCCTATCTCTAAATAGCATCTCGAAATGAAGACCGCTGAAATCCCAAATTACGAGCCACATAACTTTTACTACGGCCATCCTCTATTAATGCAACAATTCGACTCACATCTGCAGTAGTTAATACCACCATGACAACTAGAAAAATTATTTCGAAACTGTCACTGTCAGATAATTTTTTTGAAACAATATTATACATCGCGAACTTCGATTATGTTATACCGACATGCAGGTCTACGTATCAATCAGTTTTTATTTAAAATTGTCTAGCTCTTACAAGAAATGAGATAATGCGATAATTCATAAAACAATATGTTAGGAATATATCTAAGATTATAGCAAAAAAATATAAATAAAATTATCCGCCTCAATTTTTCCACAGGGTGTTTTGAAAATGTAACACAAAACAACATTTTAATTTACCCCGGAATAACATCACCTCAGCGAAAAATCTTAATTATTAAAAGAAGGCAAAATAATCCCAATAAATGTAGTAACAAGCAGGTAGAAAAATCATTAAATTTGGATTAAAAATAAAAGAGTTATAAAACATCAAACTTAGCCAAATTTTTTGTGTGGCGGAATTTTGTGCCGGGGAGTGTATAATGCTCTGTATAGTAATAAACATATCCTAAACCTTAATCTTAGGAAAATGCTGTGTGAGTCAGTGCTTAACTATGGCAACTTTATGTATGGCCCATGTTTGCAGTGACGTAACTACCAGTGTTCACTGTGTTTCACGGAACACGGGCCCCTTGAAGAGCACAAATGCGATTTTTTTTTTTGTAAATTATGAAAATTTCAGGGAACTGCGACAGAATTTACTATCATCCTAAAAAGCACTTTGATAAAAAAAGTAGTAATTTTATTATTAAAAACGGAGAGAATTATTTCAGAATAAATATCTTTTATAAAACTGCCGACATTGTAATTACGCAGTTACGAGAAAGGAGTGCAAGCCTCAGAGAAATCGTGCATGTTTTTCGCGTTATTTCTCCTACTTTTCTGTCTCAATTGACTGACGATGGAGAAGATTTTTATACTGAATATTTAGAAGACGTTTCAGATCAGTTATCGTTCAGAACTTTCTTCAGAGATGATTTAATGAATCTGAAAACGACTTAGGAAATGTTTGAATACCTGTTGATCCAAAATTTTAATTTCGTGCAGTAGTTTCACAAAAATAATAACTGCTTGTAATTTATTTCTAACTATTCCTGTCACAGTAGTAAGCGCAAAAAGATCTTTTTCGAAATTGAAACTGATCAAAAATTATCTGAGAAGTACTATGGGACAAGAAAAGCAAGAAATCTAGACGTTTCCAATCTTATCAATGTATTTGCAAAAGTTCGCAAGAAGGATCTTAGTAATCTATTACGCCTTTTCAATGTACAAGAATCGGAGAAATATGCATTGTATGAATAAATAAGTTTCAGCGCAAAAGAATATTCGTTTCTTTTCCTTGTAAAATTAATGGACGGGGGGGGGGGGGGCAATAGAGGAAAGAGGTCCATTTTTCTCGGTGGAACACATCTAAATCGACAGTAGTTACGTCACTGCATGTTTGGATAGTGTAACAAGACAATGAATTCAAATGATACGAAACACTTGTTGTAAATCTGTGTATCACATGTGACCACAAACCAAATGTATCAAAAAAATTACACGACACAATTGAAACATGTAAATATTTTTCACTCTGCCTGGACGAAGGCACTGACCCATCCGACATCAGCCAACTTGTAATTTTTCTTTGAACTAATCAAGAGGACTTCAGTGTAGCAGAGGAGAAGATGCTTGATCTTATTCCTCTCCATGGTACAACCAAGGGTACAGATATTTTTGAAACTGTAAATAGGGTGGTATTAGACTATGGGGGTTTCGATAAATGTTCCTGTATTGTCAGCCAGAGTTATATTATGAACTGAAATTTGATTTGCAGGACTGTGATACACTGCATTGTTCACCAAGAGGTCCTATTTGGAAAGTCCTTACTTCAAATGAATATCATGTGGTTGGTATAATCATTAATATTATAAGAGGGGGCACTCATTCTTTGACTCACAGAAAATTTCGTGATTTCTTGGCCGAAGTAGACGCTACATATGGGGACTTGTTACTTCACATCGACATTTGTTAGTTAAGTGCCGGAAACTATTTCGAAAGTTTATTCGCTTTACGCATGAAGATTCCCATTTTCCTTAAAAATAAAATAAAGTTCGACACTACGGAACTGGACCTTGCCCTTCTAACATACCTGACGTTTCACCTTAACGAATAAGTTTGAAGCTACAAGGAAAGCAGATGAATATTACCAATTTATATGGTCACATAAGAGGATTTAGAAACAAAATTACACTCTCTTGTAAATCCATAAAAGAACATGAGGAAATTAAATTCGGGCAAAAAATATTAAAATTTCATGCGATATTGAATGTACTAAAAATGAAAGTAATATTCTTTGATACAAAGCCACTTATAGCAAATATTTTTTAAATTTAAGCTGGTAAAAATTAATATAATTTGAATTTTATTGGCCGACAGTTGGCAACAGAACTGTCAACGATGCGGTGGCGCCAGGTCGTTCGTTGGCCTGTTTTGACGTTTTGTTTACGTTTCGTGAAAAGTAACCTTCAATGTTCTGTTGTTTCGTGTTGTTGTGCGCCTATTTTTTAACAAAAACTCCAGATCTTTTCATAAATAGCATTAAAAACTGTTCTTTTCAGAACAACAAAATAGGGATGCTCAAAACTTTTAAAACATCGATGTTGACATTAAATGATACATCGAATACAGAAAATCGATGTTGTAAAAAAATCGGGCAGAAAATATCGATATTTATAAACATCGATGTCTTTATAAATATCGATAAATATGTTTAAAATAAATTATAGATTATAATGTAATAAATAATGCAAATATATTTATATTAAATAAAAATATAACCATTAAAAACAAAAGTAGAAATACATTTGTCCATTTGAAAACGAAATGAAAAACTACCAAATATGCAAAAAAAAACTGTAGTCTACTTAAAATACAAGTAAAATCCATAAAATCGCAATAAACCATGGGCGTTTCACTTACGAAAAAAAAACCTGTGGAGTATATATGTAAAACCAAAATGCTAAAAAGAGCGTGAAAACTATATGAAAATTGGATTCAAAATATCGGTACCTTATTTGAATAAAATCGGGAAAAGGATATTTACAAGAAGGATAAAAAAAAACAATTTTTTTAAAAAACTTTACCACCCTATATATATCAAAAACGGGGCAAGTCCGGATACATGTTCAAATAAACTTTTTCTCTAAGAATATAATATGGAATCACTTCCTTAAGTTACGTACCGTACTTCTGAAACACCCTGTATAGCTGATGGAACCTAAAATTATTTTCTAGTAAATTTATGCGACCAAAAATAAAATGTCAAAAAAAACATCGGAAAGAACATCGATGTTAACAAATAATATCGAATAAAAAAACATCGATATAAACATAGAAAATCAAAACACAAAAATCGATGTTTTCAAAACATCGATACATCGTGCGCATCCCTACAACAAAAGTGCCTATACATATCTCTGTCGATTACGTTGTTTATTATTTCTGAAAAATGCCGAAGCATTTAAATTACCGGTGCAAAGAGCTAATAGTTTCTCTTATAAGCCATTTTTAGGAAGAACTTAACAACAATGGCTCATTGTTACCCTTGACAGCAGTTAGGGAAGTATGAACCGAAGCGAGGGATTATGGAACTTTCCCATGTAGCTCAGTGGCGGCTTCTCCTATGAGGCAAGTGAGGCAGTGCCTCACCAATAATTTTGCAAATTAAATAAATTACAAATTTATATTATTTTACTATTTGCATAATTATATCCATTAGAATTAATATTAATATTTGGCTTCATAATAAATCAGTAAAATACGGGCCTGCCGTCAATCTTAACGCACTTCGCTAGAAATATCATCCATCTCATTCCTGCATGCGGTCGTATATGGTCGAGACAGGCCGGCTTCGCGCTTCCTAGTCTTTCATTGTCCGTTGCGTGTTTTGTTCTTATATCATCCATCTCATTTCTGCATGCGGTATAGAGGCCCGGCCTGACGTGCCTCGCGCTTCCTTGTCTAGCGTATTAGTAAAAATATCTAATGTGCTGTATGATACCGTAATAGTCCAGTCGAATCTAGCTTTAAGCAGCGCATAAAAACATTCTTTTGAGGCGAGCCTAACGTAAATTTAATGCGACAGCGATGGGACTAATCTATTAGATGCAACGCCGACGCGCCGGTATTTGGTGACATGCTATTTTAAGATTAACAGGTTGTTCGTTGAAAGTTAAGAGTTTAGAGAGAGTGCATAGTGCGTGGGCAGTGATTTTTCTAAAATATTAATATTACATTACTTTTATTACTTATTAGTTTATTTGTTTTGTGCTTATTAGCGAAAAATGGATTTAATTTTTTGTGCTTTGTGCCTATTTTAATTTAAATTATGAATCCCTTTCACGATATTGTTTTGTCCTTACTTGAAACCCCTTTCTCGCGACGACCTGAGACAGAAAAACGGCAAATTTTGGAGAGTCGACTAACACCAAAAATAAGGGCAGTTTTTAACGAAAGTTCCAAAGAACATATTAAGAATTCTGTGGCGCTTACGAGAGTACAGCAAAATAGAGACACAATAGCGGATGCACTGAGAGAAATTGACCCTGACCTTGCAAATTGAATATTTTTCTCGTGAAACCTAGTATTTCAAAATAATTATATTGCTGGTTGAATTCCTAACTATTCATTTTAAGCCAATGACCTTGAAATCGTGACAAATTTTCGCCTGCGGCGCTATTTTGTACCCTCACCCCCTTATACACCCACGAGCCGCCACTGATGTAGCTTTAAACGACTGGTATTTTTGAAAGAATATATTAAAGAAAAAGAAGCATCTTTGTACCAATTCGCTTTCTTGGACGAAACATGGATTTTTCAGAATGGCACCATTGGTCGATCTTGGTAACATGAGAATAAAAGAAGTGTTAGATCTACTTAAGTTGATGGTAAAAGGTATTATGCAGTAAACAAATATATAAACTATGAGAGGTTTATCTAGGTAAAACATATTTTTCTAGGTACATAATACTTCATGCTGGTAGTGAAGAAGGTTTTTTTGAGGGTATAGAGGCAATTTTTTCTTTTTCTTCTAAAACTAAGCTGAGTGACTACCATGGAGAAATGAATCAGTAAAATTTCTTACAATGGTTTGAAACCCAATTATTAACAAATTTAATAAAGCCATCCGTGATTGGAATGTACAACGCCCCATGCCAAGCATGTTGTTAATAGAAATACCTAACACTCATGGAGTAAAGTTGCAATTCAAGAATGGTTAACTACTAATAAAATTGAATTTGATTATACAATGTTCAAAGCCGAACTTTTTCAAATCGTTAAAAGGTTGGTACATTAGTATATTGCGCAACAAGGGGCGAAAGTCAACGATTGTGAAGTGTAAAGTCTGTGCGTTTTAAGAAGTCCGATATCGGATTAAATCACCAAGGGATGTTATCGCTTTTAAAACAGTAAGTCGGTTAAGTTACAATATCTTCGCACCTTCGCTATACTTGATCACACCGAATATCTCACTGGTTTACTGTATTCTATTACTGGGCGAAATCAGGGGTTTCAAAACAAAATTATCTTAGAATTACGCGTTGAGCATAAATAATAATTAAATAGATAATTAAATTATTTTGCTATTATTATAGTTAAGTCTATATAATAATCGCTATTTTCCAAGAACCAATTAAAATTTGCTCAAGTGCGGGATGGTTAAATATGTTAAAGATTTTGTCAGGTATATTATACATTTCCGATAATGACATTATTTTGGGATTATTATAATTAAATCTTCATAATAGTTACTATTTTCCAAGAAATAATTAAAATTTGCTGAACTGCGGGATGGTATGTTCTACTTTATTTTAAATAAGTAGTTGTGCTTTTTACTTTTAGTTTGTTTCTCATTGTGTGTGAATTAAAATCGGTTATTAAGCAAAGTTATGGAAAATGTTCAGCAAGGTGGCACATCGCCTAGAAGGCATTTATCTCCAGGTGAACGCCGTTTGGTATTACAAGTGGAACGTTATTTTACTTTAGAAAAAGATAACTCGGGCCCGTTAGAGTCTGTTTTTGCAGTGCAAAAACGAACGTCTGATGCTTGCGGCATTTCAGAGAAGACCTTAAGAAGACTTCGAAAAAAGAGTGAAGAGGATTTGGACAGACCATATAAAAGGGTTCGACTCCATTCAAAAACCTTGGATTTATCCCAAGGGATAAAACTCTCTATTAGGAATATTGTTTATGATATGTATAAAGCCAAGGAATATGTAACCCTCAAAGCTATTCTTGAAAAGATAAAGCAGAAAAAACTTTGCGATATTGGAACTAACAGTTTGTCCATCATGTTAAAACATATGGGTTTCAAATATAAAAAAACGAACAACAGAAAACTGCTTTGCGAGCTGTCCAATGTTGTTTCGAAAAGATGGCAATTTTTAAGGGATTATTTAAACAACAAAAAATCGGAATTGTCAAGACAAGTTGTTTTTCTTGACGAAACATGGGTATTTGCAAACGGAACTTCAACAAAAACGTCTTGGCAGGATGACTCAAAGCATTGTTATTCAAGTACCCGTGCAAGTAATGGAAAAAGGTATAATTACATGCTGGTAATGAAGAAGGTTTTGTTTTAAATGCCAGTTTGATATTTTCATCAACAAAAAAAAACTGATGATTATCACGGCAATATGGATGCTGAAATTTTTGAGCATTGGTTCGAGGAAAAACTTTTAAAAAGTTTAGAAAAACCTTCCTTAATTGTTTTAGACAATGCCTCTTACCATACGAGGCTCGAAGAGAAATTCCCTACAAGCAGCTGGAAAAAGGAAGAAATAAAAGAGTGGTTGTCAAAGAAAAACATAAACCATGAAAATTTATATTTAAAAAGTGAACTTTTAAGCAAGTGTAAAGAGCAGTCATTTAAAAAAAAGTATGTTGTTGACGAATTAGCCCTCAAATATGGACATCAAGTTTTGAGATTGCCGCCCTACCATTGTCATTACAACGCAATTGAATTGGTATGGGGTATTAGCAAGAACTATTATGACAAACATGCCTGTAAAAATATCGGTAAGCCTAGCGTTATAAAGTTATGGGAGGAGGCGCTTAGCCAAGCGGGCAAAGAAGAATGGCGGAAATGCATTGAACACACAGAAAAAATTATTTTTGAATCTTATGAGACAGAACAGGTTATAGTCGAAGTAAGACCGTTAATTATTACGAATGATGATGATGATGACGATGATGTTGATTCTGATGAGTCTGAAAGCATGGGTGAAATTTCAAATGCAGAGGAAGACTACTTTTAGTAGTACCTATCTACAAGTAGGTACGTTCTGTCGCAAGACTACAAAATCGGTTCTTTTTAGAACCAAATCTTTATAAAAAAGAATTCGTAAAACTAATTTGTCTGAATACTACAAAAGCTAAAAAATTATTATTTTTCTTTACCTAAACTAATTTTTTATTTACTTTAAATTATTTTATTTAGAAAATGTAATTCATCAACATCCAAAATTACCTTCAATATAATTTATTGTTTGAGAGCCACCGACATAATGCTCAAGAGGTTTTATGGCTTAGCGGACTTCTTAAGACGCACAGACTTTAGATATCACACGAGTGAAATCGTTGAGTCGCCCGAGTTGCGCATACAATTTTTCATAACACATGCATTGAAAATATGACGTGAGATGCCTCGCAATTCTGTGTATTCCATTAAAGTTTGATTGTAAAAAGAGAAAGACCACAAAGAGAGCAAGATGCATATACTTTCACGAATCTATTACGAATCTATTGCGCAAGCGCATTCGTATCGCTATCATTGTTTTGCCCGGAAATCAGACAAGGATGCCCATTCGGTTTTTACAAAAATGAAAAGGTCTGTACGTGTCAACGAGAAACTCATCGTGGAATGCACTAAAAATCAGCTGTTTTCCATGTCGGACCCTAGGGTCGAAAATTCAACTTTCGACCCGCTCCGATGGGAGCGAAAGTCTTATTTGCAATGTATGTGTTCTGAAAAAAGTTTTGTGTGGCCTTTCTTTTAAAATCTTTTCAGGTATAAGCCACCAAAGAAATATTTAGTTGATGACCGGGCTGAGCAATATGGATATAAAGTTTTACGGCTTCCTCCATACCACTGTATGTTCAATCCGCTTGAACCTATTTGGGGGAATACCAAAAATTATTATAACAGACATATTGGTCGAGATGGCAGCACAGGAACTGACTATATGAATATGTGACAAGAATCCTTGCCTACTGCTACTTCTAATGTTTGGAAAAATTCAATTCGGCAAACAGAAAGCAAGATATTAAAATGGTATGAAAGAGAACATGTATTAGATAGACTGAACATTCAACCTATTATTATTGAGTAAATGAAATGAGTGATCCAAGTGATTTGGAGAATGATTGATGATCCATATTTGTATTAATATTTTTATTATTCTTAATACCCACTTGACATATTTTGAGAAAAAAACGTTATTTTTACGTAAAAATGGTAATGTTATTTCCCTTTGCCAAAAACTTCGTTTTAAAAACGCGATTTTTTTTTAATACTGTTATTTTAATGTAATTTTTGTTCACGTTGTAATTTGTGTTACAATTTTACATTAATTTTATGTAAATAAAAGTAACGTTAGTTATAAAACATTTAATTTGCGTTATGTTTTATAACGTCGAAATAATAATTAACCTATTTTTCACTTTATCTTAACATTTTTAAATTTCGCGCCTAAAACCCAGCGATCGGCGATTGTCAAATCTCTCATAGACGCTGGACGTTGTGTCGTTGTGATGTGTGTGAAAGAAGCAGTTTTTGGTGAAATTTTTGGATAGCACCGAATCTCTTTTAAGTTTTGTGTGTTTTCGTTTATTGTATGTAGGTATGTTATTAAAATGTCATTCGCGAAGTTGCCGAAAAACAACAAACTTGAATAAAACCTTAAGAACTATTTTGCTTACACAATTTTTTCTCGAGTGGTATTCGACATAAATATTTCACGAGAAAAAAGACAAAGAACAATAAAATTTTAAATAATTAACAGAACCATGGTAACAAAATTTCTTTCGATCAAATATTAAAATTTTGTCGCTGTAAAAATCACGTGTGAATATTGTCCAGGTAGGTGCAGGTAGTAATTTTGCCAGTAGAAAACAGGCCGTTGCTATGACATTTTGCCAGTGTGTTGCCATTCTAGTGAAATAGTCATTACAAAAAAAATGCTAAAAGGATCCCTTTAAAGAATTAAGATATTTACTTATTATCGTTTGCAAACAACACAAAGAGCTAAGGATCGCACTGAAAGCCCTGCGCCAATTTCGTTAATTTTTCCAACATTTATAGACTGGTTGTTTGGTAAAAAAATTAATAAAATAATTTATAAAACACATTTTTTTTTTAATTTAGCACTTTATAAAATTATTTTAGATATTGGGTTTTTCTACCAAATTCATTAAAATAATTATTTATATTTTTTTGGGTTAGGGATCTAGCATCCGAATCTTGCGCTAAAATAAATACGAAGTAGTACAAACTATGGGTAAGTCCTATATTCAAAAAAATATAAACACATTTTTCGCGCAAATTTGTGAAGAAGTATTGTAACGTTATTATTTTCGGGTTATTCTGGTTATGTATTATTTTGTGTCGTAGAGCCGCAAGTCCGTAGATTTACCTCCATGCGCAAAACAGATCTTCATTTTAAGGTTATGTTTTCTCGGATATGGTTTATTCTTGGAGACCTTTTCGGTGGGTTCTTGGGTTTGGCGGATAACTTTCATCGAGGTCATTCGGTCAAACGAGATTCTGACGTCTGGTCAGACCCTTCGCCCTTGTGGGAAAATTTGAGAAATCTTTCTCCATCTCTGTGTTTTCCACATAAAATCTTGTTTGAGGCACATATATAGTAAGTTCACAATGTATATTTTCGTGGAATATCGATATTTTAAAGAGATTTTTACCACATAACCTGAAACTCCATACCTACCTTTCTTTTTTAGATCAGAATTTATTTTACCGTTTTATCACGTTACTTATCCCGACAATTCGTACTTTCTGGCTAGGTCGGATTTGACCTTTGGATTTTTAGAACTTGACCTTTTTGGGGGCATTTGTGAGCAGCGCCGGATTAAAGGTTTCGTAGGCCCTAGGCACCAGTGGTGAATTTTAGATTTTAATTCGGGGAGGTTTACTAACGGGTGCGAAAATTTTTTGGGTGCCACGCCCTAATTTCACCAAGAAATAACAAAATTTACAAATTAAGTGGTTTCCTAAACATTTCTATGCGTTTGAAAAGCCGAATGGATGCCCATGCCCTGATGAAGTTGCTGACGTCGCTGTTTTTACAGATAAAGTTAAAAACATCATATTTAATATATGGCCAAAAGTTGTTAATTAAAAAAAAACTTACAAAATAATTTAGAAATTTTAGCTTTTTATTAAACAAAACTAACTTTTTGACATCGAAAATAATTGCGTAGGATAAATCATATATATAATATAATGTATATGTAATATGTTTTAAGGTCTTTTGTATCACATTGTAGTTTGTCTCTGTGTCTGTGAACTTTTTTCTTATTGTAGAATACTATATTGGTCCTTTTTTTGTATCTATTTTTATTATATTTTATGATCGTAGGCCCTTCGCGTTTTGTAGGCCCTAGGCAAGTGCCTAATGTGCCTTATGGATAATCCGGGCCTGTTTGTGAGGCCATTTGAGGGCCATCAACATTGTTAAGTGGCAGCAAAGGCAACCAGCCATCTACATTAGAGGACCGTGATAAGTACCTTTATTTGTATCTGCAAATACCCTGTCAATTTTGATTATTTTGAACACAGCCAAATGTTTTTTTTTTCGTACCTAAAATTAAGTAATTTTCTTTTTTTAATCAGTCCCTTAAGCTATTTTGCCTGAACCATTTCTAACACAATTTATCAGTATAAATACTTTAATATTCAACGTGTTAAATAATTTACCCTATTTATACCTATAAAGCGATATGTAAAGGAGTTGAAACAGCTGCGCTGTTATAATATTAGCTGTTGAATTAATTATTGTACATTTTCTTTTTAAATCACCTTTCAACATTTACATAAACCTTTTCTTAATTAAATAACTTTTAAGTATTCATTTTTGTGTTTGTTTTGGCACTGTGTGTGTGTGGACCCCATTGTTTTACTCACAGGGATTTGGTGTTGTTGTGTAAAGTAGGAACCAAAAGAGCTGTGAGTGACGCTCAAAACTCAAACATATATCTAGGCTTGCGCAGCAACATCCTTTGTGGGCCACACTGGCAGTGGCGCAACCAAGGGGGAGGGGCAACCGGTCTGCAGCCCCCCCCCCCCCCCCCCGAGCCAGCGTAGCTCGGGTCATCTAACTACCTGTTTACAAGAAAAATAAGCTCATCACTACATAAGATAGGTAAAATTACACAAAAATTGAAACGAGTCTGGCTGTTTTTGTGATTTTCTGTTGTCTTTTTTATTTTTCTTATTTTAAAACCAAGCATCATTATTGAAAAAAGGGCGTGACACCCAAATATTTTTCGTTTGCGCCGCTATTTTTTTTCCAGCCCCCCCAAACTTCTTTTCTGGTTGCGCCACTGCACACTCGCACACATTGTTGTTTAACTACAAGGACCCTTCTTACAGAGCCACCCCGAACTACAATTGCGGCGAGCTTGAGCTAGCTGAGGTAGGTGATAACCTGAAACCCTATTTAATAATTAAATTTCCATCGTTTATATTTTGTTACCACCTAATAAGGTTTTAATATTAAAAAAAAAAAAATTTATTGTACACCTTCAAAAAAATTTTAAAATGATTTTCTTGTCGCCTTATCAAATTTTACAACACTCATAAATTAATGTATATCAACATTAGTAACCAAATCTGATTCAATAATCATAAATATTATCATTGTTATTACAAATCGGTTGCATTCAAATATAATGTATGCAAAAAGTCTCGAACAAAAATATTTGGCGGAATTCTGCAGTTAGAGCCTTTTATTCCTATAGGTGATCAGTAATCATAATAATTTAATTCAAATCTTGTTGTAAGCAGAAGTAACATCAAACAATAAATTTTTAACCCAGGGTTAAGGTTAATGTTTCTGGGTGTCGATACGGTCGATTGCGAACATGTCATTGTCTACCTAACGTATTAGTGGCGTGTGTGAGTCGGACGAACAAGCAAATATTTTAAGCCGGAACAAAAGTACCTCCCCCCCCCCCCCCGTTTTCGAGGATGCTGAACACGATGGCGGCGTTAGAATTTCTCTTTGGGGTTGCACAACCCCCCAAAGCGGGCAAAACCCACCCCCAAGAGGGGTTAAACGCGCTTCAAGAGGTTTCCCTGCCGAAAAAATACTTTCTCCCATTTTCGAGGATGCTGAGCACGGCTGATGTTAGTTATCGGTTCCAACCGAAAGGGGTGAATTATCTTTTTTTCCTATTAGCGGTAAAATGGATTTCCCTTCCGTTTTCGAGGATGCTGAGCACGGTGCTGGTGTTAGATATCAGGGCCGACCCCTTCCAACCCCTCCACCGGCCAATACTCGCCCCTTTTTCTCCTATCAGCGGCAAATATTTTTTTTTCCCGATTTCGAGGATTCTGTGGATGGGAAAAATAATCGTATTTCTCTTCTTGGTTGTTATGGTATTTCTTTCCCGTCCAGCTGAAAAAATATCATCATATACCGACAGTAGGTGTACTGAATAATTAAAACATACCTTTTATTTTAATATATAAATAATTGAGAACATTTATTACGATGCATGCAATTCCGCTTAAACAAATTGTTACAGTCCTTTTTTCTTAAGTTACAATAATTAATACCTAAAGATACGATTATACTTAAAACTAAAGTCGGCTTACAATAAAATATTCTTCTCGTTTATACCTTTCATACCTTACGTTGACTAATTTAATCTACGCTTCTTACAAGTGGAATTACATGGTTGATACTCTTCAAAATGCACATCGCAATCATGGGGAGAAATGATTGTTGGGAATTACAGGGATGGCGGGGCTTAAAAGAATTTATCCACTACCACCGTTCTCACCATACTCGAAATCGGGGAAAAAAATATTTTCCGCTGATAAGAAGAAAAGAAAATTCACCCCTACCGGGGGCGAGTATTGGCCGGTGAAGGGGTTTGAAGGGGTCGGCCCCGATATCCAACACCAGCACCGTGCTCAGCATCCTCGAAAGCGGAAGGGAAACCCATTTTACTGCTGATAAGAAAAAAAAATTCACCCCTTTCGGAGGCCAGTATTGGCCGGTGAAAGGGTTGGAAGGGGTTTGAACCGATAACTAACATTAGCACCGTGCTCAGCATTCTCGAAAACGGGGGGAAGTATTTTTTTCGGCAGGGAAACCTCTTGAAGCGCGTTTAACCCCTCTTGGGGGTGGTTTTTGGCCGTTTTGGGGGGTTGCGCAATCCCAAAGAGAAATTCTAAAGCCGCCACCGTGTTCATCATCCTCGAAAACGGGGAGGAGAGGCTTCAAATATTTCCATTTTTTGGCCTTTTTTCCGACTCACACACGCCACTATATCCCAGACGTGTTAAATTGCATTTAAATCTGGACTACGCGGGGGCCACTCCCATCGCGGAATTTTCACGTCGTTTAAATACTCTGTTACAACCCGTGCAACATGTGGCCTGGCAATATTTTGAGTTAATATAAAGTCCTGCCCAACAAATTGAGCGAAGGGTATCACATGATCAGCTAAATATTATTTTATATAACGTTTAGCAGTTAAAGAACCATTTTCTATCAACACTAGGTCTGTACGGGCACCTAGTAATACACAAGCGAACACCATGACATTACCGCCTGCAAAAGGCGTTCTAGGAGATGCAACATTGAGCAAATCGTTCACGTGGTCTGCTCGAGGCATGTTCACCTCCGTCAGGTAAGCGCAGACAAAGAACGCGATTCATCCGTAAATAATAGGTACGTGCGCCCATTCTTCGGCTTCCCAGTTTCTGTGTTCATAAGCAAAATTTAATCCTGCTCTACGGTGGGCTGGAAGTAAAGTTAGTTGGACATGCAACGAATGTTCTGGACATTAGTCCTCCTTCCTGCAACCTACGATGGATGGTTCGTGCAGAGGCTACGGTACCACGTACATTTTGGAGCTTACGGCCAATACCGGTAGATGGTATGCGCTACGATCTCGTAATGCAGTTAGATTTATGAAATGATTATCACGTCGATTGGTAGCACGTGGTCTCCCTGATCCCCCACGTCATATGTACTCACCAGTCTCATGAAACCAACGCATCTTGTACAGTATTTTTTGCGTTGCTTAAGAATTCTGTAATGTACCGTAAGTTCATAAACATATAATAATATGTTTATTAATATTTAAGAAGATCAAGCGAGAACTTTGGGATACTGTAATGGATAAATGGAATCAAACTTTCAAGCCCACAAAAGAGATTGAAAACGAATTCAAACTTGGGAGACGTCTTCAGTTCCGAAATACGAAATAGCGAATACAGTGAAAACCATGACCAATATTTTCTATGGATGCACTGCTAATCAGATAAGGAAAGTGGCATTCGAATATGCTGAAAGCTTGAATTTAGGGCACAACTTCAACAAATCTTCAAGAATCGCTGGACGTGATTGGTTGAAATTGTTTATGACCAGGAATAAAATATCTGTTAGGAAGCCAGAAGCAACAAGCATCAACAGAATCACACACACTTTTAATAAAACAGAGGTGCAGTTGTTTTATAAACTGTTAGGAGAGCTTATGGAAAAGCATAGATTTGTCCCAAAAAACATCTATAATTGCGACGAAACCGGGATTTCAACTGTACTAACCCCCGAAAAAATACTTTCACGAGTTGGGAAAGAGGAAAGAATATTACTTTGATGTGTGCAATGAGTGCTGCTGGCGGATTCATTCCGCCAATGTTTATTTTTCCAAGCAGGAAGCGATTGACTCCACTACTTGAGAAGGATGGCCCAACAGGAGCTGTTTACAAATATTCAGATAATGGTTGGATCAATGAAAAACTCTTTCTTGAATGGCTTTCGCACTTTAAGCAGCACGCTAAGCCGTCTGCGGATGAAGCCGTCCTGTTAATCTTAGATAATTATTCTAGCCATATTTCCCTTTCCGTTTACGGATATTGCAAACGCAACCATATTCATATGCTGCCTTTGCCACCACACACGTCCCATAGAATTCAGCCTCTAGACGTTTCTTTTTTTGGACCGTTGAAAGCAGCTTACAAAAAAGAATGCGACTTATTCATGAAAATCATCTCGCAGAAAAGATAACACCTTATGACGTTGCATCCTTGGTAAGAAAGGCATTCAACAATGTTGCATCAATTAGCAAGGGAGAATCTGGATTTAGAGCAACTGGTATATTTCCAATAAATCCCGAAGTGTTTTCTGAAGAAGACTTTGTTGCAGCTGAAATACTCCAGTCGGAATCTATTGCAGTTCAAGATTGTGATGAATCTGTTTCATCGGCTGCTGGTGATACAGTACAAGATATAAGTTCGATTCCTAGCACATCAAAGCAAGTTGACCCATCAGTTCCTGGCACATCGAGGCAAGTAGACCTAGCAGTTCTTGGCACATCAAGACAAGTAGTTCCTGAACCTGATATTCTATCAACCTCCGAAACCAAAGAAACGTTACATAAGGTTTCTACAATCCGAGATTTTATAAAATTGCCAGAGAAAACAATTATCCTCAATACAAGGCAAGGCCGAAAGAAGCAACACGCTACAATTATAACATCAACACCAATGAAAGAAGATCTGGTCGAAAAGGAAAATAGGAGGATAAAAAAAACTCAAAAAGGCAAAGGAAAAGAAAAAGAAAGAAAGGAATTGAAAGGCAAGAGTCAAGGACAGGATATTAAGGTGCAGAGGAAGGGCCTCGAAAGAGTAAAGCGACAAGTTTTTCAGGATTTAGACGATACTTCGGTATCAAGCATAAGTACTGATGAATTATGTGAAGACGATAAGGATGATGATGCAGAAGATGCAGGAAAGTGATCAAAAATATTACCAATTCATAACTGTATAAGTAAATTTTGTTATCAAACGGTTGAATTAAAGATTTAATTTTGCAAATCATTTTTTATTTCAATTTTCGCTTAAGTAACTCCCATTACCCTCTTCTACCCTAAATTGCTAAAAAGTGATCTAGTTTAAGTTTAAAAAATAAAAGTTTATCCGATCTTAAAAGAAAGATCGAGTGATTTTTAGCTGGATAAATTCAGGTTGACGAGCAATGAAAAAGAAAAGCTACTTGATTTTGAGCTGAAGAGGTTTTTGCCATTTAATTTTTAGCTGGGATTTATCGCGATAAAAAAGGATGCACCTTTTTTTATCGATATCAATGATAAAAATGCAAATGTCAAATGGGCATTTTATTGTAGGAGTGAATTTATCTCTGTGAAAAACTGTTCAACATGGCACAAAATAATTAATAAATGTGAATATTATGAAAAACACGATATGTATGTTTGCTTTAACTAAGGTAATGAAGACGTAAACTTAGCCTTGAAGCTGTATTTTAATAGGTAAGTTTTAAAATCATTTCTAAGGTACCTACCATTAACATTCACAATAAAAATAAAAAAAAGTTTTAATCATTATTGTTATCTTTTATTAGCTTTTTGTTTATGTAATTATTCGTAGATATCTAGAAAGACAACAACCTCATAAAAGAACATTAAAAAAATCCAAGCCAATCTCATTGAGCAAGGATCTTTTACAAAAACCAAAGCCTAATTTTTACAACAAGGAAAACAAGAAAGAAGAAGAAATAAATGTTTTGGCCTCTGTCACGGTACAACCATCCGTATCATGCAGAAAAGTATATTATGATGAAGTTGGGATTAAAAAATCAAGAACGTAGTTGATCCTAAAAAAATATAAATTTAAACCATACAAATACCATCTCGTTCAACATTTGCATCCCGTTGACGCAGAACGTAGGATAGTTTTTGCAACTGGCACCTACAAATGTTGAAGGAAAACACAGATATTGAAAGAAGGGTGGTATGGTCCGACGAGGCTTATTTTACGAGTTCTGTTATCTTAAACTGAAACAATTCAAGGTACTGGTCTCAAGAGAACCAACACATAATATTTCCAGGAGAACGTCAAGGTCGGTTTGGATTCAGCATGTCATGCTATTTTTTTGCATACTGAGAAAAATATCCAATACCTGATATAAAAAATATTATATCAGTTATTAGAATTCCGCATACGTATTTGGACAGTGCGACAGTTGGCTACTGTAACTAATCTCGCTTTGCTAAAATGTGATTATAGTGGTAATTATTTACTTCTTATAGTAGTTATACCTTAAAATAGTTGTCTTAGTAATTAAATTATTAGTAGCGGTTATCTGTTTTATACCCAATATAGAGGTATTTTAATAACAGCTATTGAATATGTTTTAAGTAAGTATTATAATAATGTTACTAGTGACCAATATATATTTGTATACGCGAGTATACCGTTTATAAGAATTGCTAATATCACAGATAATCTAGATAATATCGAATATCATACTGTTTTTTCCACTTAAAAAATAGTCTATACCCAACATAAGAAAGGTTCTAATACTGTGTATTAGAATATCTGATATACTGGGTCGTCCACTTACGAAATCATATTTTCCATGAGATATGATTCGCCAGTTGTTCCTGATTTTGATATTATTATGACCCTATCCTTGTTGATTCTTTTTTAGCAGAAGCAACCTTATACAGAACAAAACTATCCAAAATATAATAAATAATATATTATATGGCGTTAATGGAATTAACTTATGATTGCATTTACTAGAATTTGTTCGACAATTCTATAATATTCTATATACAGGGTGATTCACGACGATGGCGTATTAGACGTTTATGGTGAACCAGTCAACGGAATCATCCAAAAAGTTGGTGTACTGCATAAAAGGACATGCTCCACCCAGCTAAAATATTTTCGATAATGCGGTGTTGCCGCTTCTAGTAGAAAGTAGTAGCAACTTTGATATTTTAAATGGAACATCCTGTATATTAACCTATTTTTATAATCCGTAGTAGGTAGATAGTAGATTTCGGAGGCCAATTATCACTTACTCTTAGGCATTTATTTGTTTGTTTAACACAAAAAGCACGTGCAACGACGCAACTAGGGCGGTATTCGAGAACATAATAAAACATAAATGACCTGGGATCAGGTGGCGGTGAGGTGACGATCATCAATCGGGTTATTTGGGAATAAGATTTCTAATAACACGCAGTCGACAAATCGCTGAGACTATTATGCTGACTTTTAGAAATGTCTGTATTATAAGCGCGGGAAACTGATTTGCTAAACGTCTAAGCCTTTCTTATACAGACAATAAGAAATGTTGAAATAAGCGAGATTGTTACTGATAGAGAATATTTTTATAATTGTTATGATTTCTCTAATAGTGCTAAGCGAAAATTTTCCTGTGAGTGCAAACTAGAGATTTACAAACTTTCTAATGGTTCAATTATTCTCAGTTCACTAAATTTAAGTATTTTATCTATGAAGGAACTTTATCCGGAAATAGACACCTAGATATAATGCAAGATGCACTAATGGAAATGTTAGAGAACGTTCTTTTGACCGATTTAAATAATATTTATTATCAGCAAGATGGCGCTCCGAGTCACAATTCTCATACTTATAGTAAGAGAATATTTAAAAACCACATTTCCCGATAAATGGCTTGGTACCTATGAACCTGTCAGGTGGCCTCCAAAGTCACCTGATCTTTTTCTGTTGGATTCTTATGGGGGTATATAGAAGATCAGTTATATAAGAGACAATACCACAATATTGATCAACTTCAAATTCAAATTCAAATTCTTTATTCATGTTTATACACAATGTGCTTACACACGTCAATAAAATGTAATAAACCTACAACTAAATGTGTTTTGGCACTGTTCAAAGAATAAAATTTTAAGTTTAGGACATAACAATACATATTAAAAAGGTAAAAGTAGACACAAGCTAAACAAAAGTACAAATATTTAAAGTCGTGACATCATACACCTGTTAAAAAGAGAAGAATATACAAACACTTAATGACAAATTTAACAACTTAAAATTGGGCAATATCACAATTAAAATTTAAGAATTCGGATACATTAGAAAATGCTCGACTAATGAGAAAATCTTTGATCTTTTTTTTGAATGATTTTATCGTTAAAGTCCTAATAGCAATAGGTAGTTTATTAAAAAAACGAATGCCGAGACTACCCGGACCGTCCCGAGACCTCAGGAGCCGCCTATAGGAGGGCACCAAATTACCTCTACCACGCGTGCCATGTGAGTGCTGGTCACCATGAGTCTGATATCGGTCAAGATAGGTCCTGACAAACACAAGACTCTCCAAGATAAAAAGTGAGGGCAGTGTCAAGATGCTAAGGGACCTGAAGGCAGGACGACACTCTTCTCGATAAGATAACCCAGCAACTATTCTTACCGCTCTTCTCTGTATCCGAAAGACATCCTTTGCACCCGAGCTAAGTCCCCAGGCTAAAATCGCATAGTTGATATGGGCTTGACAAAGTGCAAAATAGGCATGTCTTAGAATGGGCCGGGAAACACATTCACAGAGAGTCTACGCAAGAGGAAGACACCCGAGGCCAACCGGCCCAGCAAGGAGTTTGTATGAGAGCTCCAGCGCAGTCTGGGATCCAGACTTACCCCCAAGAACATTACAGTCTCAACCTCATCGCCCTCAGGAAGCTGTCTTGTTGAGAAAACTATATTTTGTGTCTTCTGTACATTCAAGAAAAGTCTATTCACCGTAAACCAGTTCTCAGCCCTCGATTGCGCCTCCCGCAACTTCGAGAAGCTACCCATCAAACCTTTAAGCTTTTGCAGAGAAGGCCAATTATTTTATTAAATGCGTTAAAAAGTATCGAAACGGTGTGTATAAAACACAACGGAGCCCAATTCGAGAAATTTATGTAATTTAATAAAATAATATATTTGTTTTATTGTTGGTTTAAAGTCATGTAATAATATAAAGTTGTATAATCAGAATAATGTTGTTAATTTTATTTTTTATTTTCGGGTGTAGCCTTCTATACGTAAAATAATTAATTTTACAAAAAATGTTAAAATTATACCTTTTTGAAAAAATAAATATATACTAATATATATTTTTGAAAAGCTCTTAAGAAGAGGGATAAGACGAATAAACACTATAAAGGGTGTCCCATTAAAAAAAAAACTCAAGTCTGGGTCATAACTCAAAAACATTACTTTTTAGAAATAAAAACTAACTACGTCACTAATTTCTACATAAAAAAAACTCTATAATAACCAATTTTTGCCTTATTCATAAGTTATCAAATAATTGAGATACAGGGGATCGTCAAAAATCACAAATTTTCAAAATCGCCCTGTATGTCAGAAACTGAGAGGGCTATGAAAATTTCGTTTGCGGCAATGAAAGTTTCATAAAATAGCAGAACAGCAAGCGGCAACCCCCATCTTTCTATATTTTGTATTAAGGGAGCTGATATACCGGGTGACAATGGAACTACTACCCAGGCTGGCGTTTCAAAACGACTTTAGATAAAAATTTGAAATTTTGGTCGACGTCTGGGTTAAGTAATGTGCATATTTTAAGCAAAAAAACAAATAACAATCACTTCCGGTTACACCGGAAACGATTAAAATTTTGATATTTTAAATTGCAACCCCCGTATATTTTTTCATATTTGAATGCTGCGAAAAATTCTAAACATTTTTTATGTAGCATGTCCTATACCTAAACTTACACAGATTTTGACTTATGGGGCTTTAAAGTTTGAACTATTTTAACATTTAATTCATTTTTCCAAAAAAGCGAAGAGCGCTACGACCAAAACAAACGGTGCAATTCGTACTTCATTAAAGGCACTCTAGGATAGTAGAATAAAAAAACTGATGCTAGCAATTTTAAAAAATCGATATTTTCGACAAGACGTTTTTCAGTTTTTGGTCCATTTTTGTATGAAAACGGTTTAACTTACAACCCTAGGACTTTCACTACCCGATCTTACTTTTTTATCTTCTATCCATTTATATTCTCAGTTTTCATTGTCAAACAACGGATATTATTTAATAACTCGCAAATGCAAACGTTTCAAAACTACAAACAAATACTTTATTATACAAAGGTGTACACATGATTAATATTAATTAGCCAATAATAAAAGAAATGAAAAAAACGAACTTAATCATAATGAAGATTTTCAAAAACCCGACCTTCTTGTTCAATACAGGTCTCACTCACTTTTTAACAATTTTCCGTAATACATTTTCTTTTTGAGGTATACTAATATCATTAATAGCCCTAATAATTCGAGTTCTTAAAATGTCCAAATTTTCAGGTGGAGTTAAATAGACGTTTTCTTTGATATGACCCCAGAAGAAAAAATCTAGGGGCGTCAAATCTGGCGAACGTGCTGGCCACCTTACAGGGCCATTTGTCCCTATCCATCGGTCCCCAAACCTTAAATAATTTACACAAATCCTAGCATTATGAGCCGGCGCACCATCTTGTTGAAAGTAAATGTTGGGAATTTGTGCAAGAGGTAAATTGTCCAGAAAATCGTTGACTGTTGTTTCCAAAAAGTTCAAATAAGTGTGCGCTCTAAGGTGCTCATTAAAAAATATTGGACCCACAACTGTCGTTCCTAAAACACCTAGCCACACATTAACACCGAAGCGTTCTTGAAATGATCCCTCTCCAAATAGATGGTGATTTTCATTTGCCCAATATCTTACATTGTTCCTGTTGAACCTTCTCAGATTCGTGAAGCGAGACTCATCAGAAAATAATATCAATCTATGAAAGTTATTATTATGGTTATGATTTTCCATAAACCATCGGCAATATTGAACTCGCCGAGCAAAGTCGTTAACACCCAAGTGTTGGTGGATTTGGTATTTGTAAGGCTTGTACTTATGTTTCTTCAAAATTTTTCTTGCACTTTCTCTGTTAACTCCAACTTCATTTTCAATTTGGCGAGTAGAAATATTTGGATCAGCATTCACACATGCCAGAACGTTTATTTCTGCTTCTTCGCTAATAATAAAATTTTCTTCATTCTCATTTTGGGGAACTGTTTTCAAATGTTAGCATAGCAGGGTTGGTTTCTGTCGGGATATCGTTCTGCGTGGAGTGTTTGAGCCTGCCTTTTATTTTGCAAGCACTCGCCATAAACGAGAAGCATATCTATTTGTTCGGCTCTGGTAAAAATTACCATTTGAAACAGATTACTATGAACTACGCCAAAAAAAATCACGAAATAAAAAACGATAATTTCCAAGAATTTCCAACAATCTGCAAAACACACTAGGTGATAAAAAATAACTGACATAGGTAATATAATTGTTTCTAAAAACCATAGCAACCTGTGTCATGGCTAATATGATTATTTTAATTTTAGTAAAAAGAGCATAAAACGTCCAGCTGGTTCAAAAATAATATCCGTTGTTTGAAAATGAAAACTGAGAATATAAGTGGATAGAAGATAAAAAAGTAAGATCGGGTAGTGAAAGTCCTATGGTTGTAAGTTAAACCGTTTTCATACAAAAATGGATCAAAAACTGAAAAACGTCTTGTCGAAAATATCGATTTTTTAAAATTGCTAGCATCAGTTTTTTTATTCTACTATCCTAGAGTGCCTTTAATGAAGTACGAATTGCACCGTTTGTTTTGGTCGTAGCGCTCTTCGTTTTTTTGGAAAAATGAATTAAATGTTAAAATAGTTCAAACTTTAAAGCCCCATAAGTCAAAATCTGTTAAGTTTAGGTATAGGACATGCTACATAAAAAATGTTTAGAATTTTTCGCAGCATTCAAATATGCAAAAATATACGGGTTGCAATTTAAAATATCAAAATTTTAATCGTTTCCGGTGAAACCGGAAGTGATTGTCATTTGTTTTTTTGCTTAAAATATGCACATTACTTAACCCAGACGTCGACCAAAATTTCAAATTTTTATCTAAAGTCGTTTTGAAACGCCAGCCTGGGTAGTAGTTCCATTATCACCCGGTATAAAAACACACGAAAACTGGACACACTGTACACCTTTTTATTAAAATTTATAAAATGTATAGAGAATATCATATTATGCTGTTTAAATCTGATGTGATTCTTTTACTGTGAGACTAGCTGTATGGCCTTTTAGCCAAATGCCAAAAAAAAAAAAATCTGATGTGATTTTTACTACCCATCATTCATTAAATTATATTCATTTGCACTTTTTTATGATAACTGTAATATTGAGAGTTTATTATTTAAAAAAATTAACTGTTTTGCAATTGCTTTAACCTCACTCTACATATTTCAGCATTTTTCAAAATGAGTTGCTATATAATAAACAAGGACTCGGGGCTTCCAAACTTTCCATCCCCTCGTTATTTCAAAATATCCGTACTTATACGAACTTAAAAGTAGGTTTATGGAATTACGTTAAATACTTGTTTTAAGCAATTAGTATTTAAAATTACTCTTTCGTGGTATTCGTGGAAATTAATAAATCCTTGGTATAAGTGTATATGTTAAACACATCCAAAGCTAAAATGTCTTTGCGTATATATTTTTTTTTTACAAATGAAATTAAAGTATCTTTGCCTTCGTGCAAGTATTCCTTTTTTTTTCGTGTACCTAAATAAAATACCAAACTTTACAACCGAAATTCTATTGCACATAACTGAAATTAATAATCAAATTAATTTTCGCTTTTATCCAGAATATTTCATATACAATATTGACACTTACCTAAAAAGTCGAGGGAAGTCCTTAATAAATAATTATTTAATTATAAATAAACAACAGAGTAAACACCCACTAGGTAAGACTCAATAAAGCACTTGTATACACTAGGTATCCGTCTAAATTACAAGATGCCGAGGAGAGGCTCCTATTAAAGCGGCAAAATAAATGAAATAATATGTACTTGCGAAATGATTTCACTATCTACAAGCGACGCGAACTAAAAGATATTATTTTGAATTCGTCAAAGTTTCTTATCTAATCAATTATTTACCTGATATTTCCATCGAGTTTTGTTGTAGTTAGAGAGCATTTGTGCATTCATAATAATAATTTGTACCTTTTTGACCGTGACCGGACAGTATTTACAATATTTTCGCTATAATTTTCCTTCGGAATCAATTTATCTTGATGAAGGTCTATTTACGCGGCCCCCTTCTTCACCCAATATTCATTAAATGAATGATTCTACGCCCCCTGCATACAATCAGGTAGTTGAGAATCACCCAATAGGCAGATTATACGATTAATCGTCGAGTTACGATTAGAGGAATCAAATGCCACTTCTTACAATTTTTGCTATTTCGCGAAATAATTACTCACTTTTAATTAAAACTTAACATTTCAACAGCATCCAATTTAATTTATTTTAAAAATCACTACCAAAATATCAAATTCTTACTCCGCCCCTGCTTACGCAACCCTACCGCCGCGCGCCGTATGATTTTCTGGTACTCGAGTTTTCGCGGTGGAGACTTTCTGGGTTGAAAATACACGACAACACACGAAAAAGCACTAAAAGCAGCAGCAGCGCCAAAATTTGTTACTTGTGCCATTGTAACTGTGTTAGAATTTGTCAGTTGGAGTACAAACGCTGGAACACAATATAGTTTATAATTACGTACCGGGCGTTCCACTAAGAATGGCTCTACGCCGTATCTCAAAAAGTGTTAGTGGGATGGCTTGCAGAAAAGGGAATATGGCCATGACAAATTGCTGGAAATTATTTTCAGGGTTCTCAGACTAGCGGTTAGAGAGAGAGAGAGACTTACGCCTCTCATGACTTGAGTTATTAGTAGTTTAATATTCAAATCGTGCACAATTACACGCGTACTTCTCTATAGTTTCCTTTTTTAAAGTTTGATCATATCCAAAAATTCAAAATCAATTAAAATAAGGTTTTACACACGGGATAGTTTTTATTATTGCTATGTCTTATTTAAATAGCTTAATTTTGTCCACAAATAACTGATACTAAACATGACCGAATCTAAAAAGAAATGTAGACAGAACAGTGTTGATTATTTCAAGTTTGGCTTCATTCCGTCATTATCCGACAAACATTTGCCTATGTGCCTTTTATGCAGCAAAGTTTTAAGCAATGACGCTATAAAACCATCTAAGCTGGAGAATCATCTGAGAAGATGATAAAACAGGTAAAGATTTGAAATACTCTTAAACACTCAAAGATAAGCTTCAGAAGAGACTCACGGTGGATAGAATGTTCGCTTCGACGTCACAAAGAAACGATGATGGTTTGCGAGCGTCTTACAATATCTCGCTACTTATAGCAAAATCCGAAAAACCGCATACTTTCGGAGAAAAGTTAATTTTACCTTCTACAGCGGGCGTGAAACAACCAAAAGCAGCGAATAACGGGTAAGAAAGCTGCTTTGTCGTCAACAGGGGATCATTGAGGTAAGGAGGGCGCGTGAATTAGAATCTTCAATGCCATAGGTACGATGATAGGCCAGATAAACATACAAATGCAGCGAAGGGTGGTAAACGAAATAGAAAATATTGGCGTCGAGAGGTAAGGGAGGTGGGAGAACCGGAATCTCTAATACCGTCCATGGTGTTTCAATATTAAAAAAATTCAGGTTAGATACACACACATATCAGGTTTTACAAAATACCATCACACACGTGTGCGTTTAAGGTCATCTGATGTCGTGTTAGCTCCGAAATCGGCGGGTATAAAAGAAAAAAGGACCACACACGTACGCGGAACATTTCGGGTTAGAACACGTGCCAAGAAAAAGATTCCCTGGCTCAAGTGCATTAACTACTACTTTTAGTTAATAAACCTGCATCTGATATCATTTAAATAATTCTTTTAAGCAACAACACAGGTCAAAGACGTATTGATAAAATAAGTTGTGATGTTGAAAGCTTCTTGTGTATTTATTTGCATACGACTCATTTCTCTATACAGCTGGACGAGTCAACTTTACCTGCTAATGAAGCATTATTATTGGCATATGTCCGTTTTATTATAGATCAAGAAATCCGCGAAAAAATACTCTTCGCGAGAACTTTGACAACCGATACCAAAGGCGAATCAATATTTAATGTTTTGAGGGATTACTTCATGGAAATAGCAATCCCTTTATCAAATATAATGTCAGTAGCAATAGATGGAGCACCTGTTATGGTTTGGCGCTATCGTGGATTTAAAATGTACCCGTAGTATTAGAAATACACTGCGTCATCCATCGACTACATTCCGTCGCTAAAAATCTGAGTAGTAGATTGCATGAATCACTTCAATTAGTCATTAACGAAGTAAACCGAATTCGAAGCAACGCGTTAAATACGCGGGTATTTTCGCAGTTGTTTGAAGAAAATGACGTGAACTTTCGTCAATTACTCCTTCACACTGAAGTACGCTGGCTGTCGAAAGGCTTATGTTTGACCAGATTTTTTGCACTTTTTGACCGTTTGACTGTTTTAGAGTTTTTGGATGCGAAAGATCCAATTTTAAAAGAAAATTTAATCAAGTGGAAACTAGACATTGCCTATTTAACAGATTTGTTTGCTGAATTTAATGAGGTTAACTTGCAGTTAGTTACAAGGTGACAGCCTAAATTTGATTAAAACAAAGTTCATGATTTCAGCGTCTCTTGGCAGAATTAAGCTAATAAAGGAAAATATTGGACGGAGCGAATTTTCCCAGTTTCCCAATTTGTCACAAACAAACCGCCAGGAAGATGACGTTTTAACCTACGTTCAACATTTAAATGCCCTCTATTGAGATTTTAAAACTAGGTTTGAGGATGTTTTGACTCTGGTAAAACCACAGTGGATAATGAATCCATATGGTGACATTGAAGAAGCGGACGTTACATTACAAGAGGAACTGATCGGAATAAGCACTAACGAAGAACTTAAGATACAGTCGAAAAACGAATATGAGAAATTCTGACTTTAAGGAGACATACCTAATACTTATCCCGTATTATTTATAAAGAGGTTTCAGCGTGGTTACCAATCTCCTAACAAAAAAAAAAAGAAATAGAATGGACATCACTAACCGAGGAGATTTGAGATTGAACCTAAATCAATGCCGAATGTTGATAATTTATTATTGAAGCATCAGGTTCAGCCCTCCCACTAAAAGTATTTATTTTTTGCTTAGCCACTTTATGTAACAGATACTAATTTTTAATTTGGTTCGTTTTAATTGGAATTTAACTAATAAATATGTAAAACTTTCTTAAGCTTTTCACACTACACTTCAATACAGTTAGAAATTTAAATCTTTAAAAAAGAGTAGCACTATATACCAGCTCTCAAAAACACATTTGAACTGGATAAATTTGCAAAAATTCAATATTAGGTAAGCAAGGGGTCTACCCAAAACCGAAAAACATGGCAAGTGGTCCACGAAACAAAAAAGGTTGGGAACCACTGATCTACACCATCGTTCCGTAGACACACTGTATTATTCGGAAAATGCGTTACGAAACTTGGAGGTATGGTTCTACGTAGTAAAATAAAGGTAGTAAATCATACCCAGGTGGCCATTTTATATAGCAACTCTATCACAACAATAAAATTATGTTGCTTGGTTTTATCACAAAGAAAGCTCATTTATGGCTAATTTATATAGCAGAGGCAACTCAGAGATGCGGAAATGTCCTACCCTAGGAGAGCGCAATGTTCCTTTCGATTCCTTTAGAATCGAGACAAGGGTGGCCCACATTTTGCTACTTTTTTTGGTCTCACCCTTTTAAAATGTTGTACATGTCAAGAAAATGACGTGTGCAAAATTTCATTTAATCCAAAATGGTGCCGCCGATGGAATGAAATACAAAGGCTTTTAAATTATAAAACATTTATTATCATAACTACCACGGACTACATAGAAACAGAGTATAATATATATATTATATAGGTATTATAGGTATATAATATTAATAAATTGTACCTAAGAACTAACCCTATTATGTACAATAAGTTTGTTTTAATCACTTATAACAAGTTTCTGCAAGTGTCGTCTACTGGCATCTTTAATTTTTTTTCTATATTCGCTTACAATTTGTAGTATACATTGACGTTGTTCTTTACCTTTTGTTAATATTTTATTATATTCGTCAATGAATTTAATATCCCTTTCTGCTGTATCATGAACTACTTTATGCTTTTTTACTACATTAAAATTTTTTATGTACTCATCATTACTTTCCAGTTTTCTAGATTCTCCTTTAATAAATTTGTGGATAACCCTGACCTTTAAAAAAAACTTTAGAGTATTTTTACATGTAAATTCCCAAAGTTCTTTACGTTCCATTTCGTATATATTACTTAATTTAACTCGTTGTTCACCTCTTTCTAGCGAGTCTTGTTTTTCTAGAGCTTTTATCAAATTTCTTTTAATTTCGACAGGGATTTGGTTATCAAAAAATTTAATTTTTTCAACCAGCTTTAGATATCTGTGGATCAATAGTTTTATATTTAATAAGATTTTTGGCAAATCGAAGATCTTGATATGGAGCTTTGTATGGACAGGGAGCGGTGAACCAAGCATTAACATAAGCTTTGACGATAAAAATGCATACATCTCTGATACTCTTTCTTTCCCTGACTGCTAGTGTAAACTCGTCCCTATAAAGATATATTTTTTTAAGCAATAAATAGCTTTCGCCATCCAGCGTGCATGATGAAACGCTCCAGGAGCACGAATGGTAAATTCTACATTGTCCTTTCCTAAAAACAACTAGGTCTTATGTAAAAATTCTCTATAGTCGTCGCGAGGCTGCTGGGAATCTAAGACTTGTTCCACAAAATTAAGAATACCGACCATTTCAAAATCTTCAAGTTGCAATAATAAATTTATATTGTCATGATGTACTTTTTTGCTACACGCACGGCACTGTCTCTGCAAGATCAGAGAGAGCCCATGGCAGGGCGGAAGTGGGGTGCAGCGGCCGTGCGTGTTGGCCGGCCTACGGAGTCAAGGGAACTTGGCGTTTGAACGTCAGGAACGACGAAAGCCTGAGAGTAGCCAGCGAAGTAGCCCCCAAATCCCCGCCTCGAGACACTTCACCCGTGACGGCAAGGGAACTATAAGGTAGGACTGGGTTAATCTGTTTAATTGTTTTTACGTAATTTTATCATTAATAAAAAGCTGCAATAATTATGATGACTATCCTTTAATCAAGCCCCCCCCCCTCCGGTGCCCCTCGTGACAATATTTCATTTTTAGATTTTAGATTTTGATTTTAGACTAGGATTCTCTAAAACGTTTAAACAATGATACGTTGGAACCACTGGAAGAAGGCATTTTTACATCAAAAGCACTTTTTAAAATAAGTTCACAAATATGGTGGCAACGAGGCAAATAAATTAAATCTCGTTCTCACAATTGTTGTAATAAAACACTTGCACCATTTAGACGGCCCCAGTTGGAGGCTGTAGTGCCGCAACATAACGCAACTACTGTAACTTGGAGATTCCAGTCCAATAGCGCTTCATAAACTAGGTACGTTAGCTTGCTCTCTTCCTGTTGAACTGTGTAAAATTGATATCTTTAGAACTTGTTCTGCATCGCCACTTGTAATTATAACTGCTAGTCTGTCGTGCTTTTCAGATTCAGTTAGGTCAGTAAATAATTTTCTATCCCAGTGAACTATAGGAACCACAAATTTATAATCTTCAAAAGCCAATTTTAGTTTTTCCGCCCTTTCTTTTCTTAGTTGTTGTCTATGACGTTGAATTGTTGTTCAACTTATAGACAAAGCAGGTATGTCATGTCCCAAAGCTTCGGCGACAGCACTTAAAATATATACGGAATCTCGGTCACTTACTTTAAATTTGTTGAGAGCTGCAACTCCTTTTGTGGTTATTATGTTTCTTCTTCCTACCAGCCGTTGTCTTTTTTGGTTCTGAGAGTCCTTGTATCTCGAGATCTACCTCTTTGTCGTAAGAGCTGCTAGACAACGCTACAAGGGCTCCCATACTCTTATCGATCTCCCCAGTACTTTTTACAATTTTTCCACGAGCTCTCCGTTCTCTCTCTCTCTTCGCATCTTTGCTCTTTTTTAGACAGCTTCTTGCCTACACCATACATAAATCCCGGATAATCTTTTTTTCGTTGATTGACCAAAAACTGTATATCTTCTTTAACTTTTAACATTTTAAATGCGTTTGCGTGAGCGATATCCAACAAATAGTTTAATTTAACGTTGTTTATTTTTTTTTTGCAGCGTCCGTTGCTTTATGAGAACTTTTTGCACACATCCTAGCTCTTCATATAAGTGTTGTATTTTTTTTTATACAATGCTGTAAGTCTCGAGTTGGAATACGGGCGTTGTTCCAGAAAACTCCTCAATTACTAACTTTGCACTTTAATGAAGATTTAACTTTACTTAACGTAAGTTAAAGAACAGTACACTTAATACATCTATATTTAAAGAAAATTTGTGATGTCTAATTGCCAATCAGGTACACCCAAGTATATTTTCTTAAACTTCAAGTAGTCAACATGGCGGAAGAGAAAAACACAGCTTACACAAATCACTTAAAATCACAAATAAACCGTTCTTCTTTCGAAAGATAGATTAAAACTAAACCTTGCTTTGAAATATGAATTGAAACTAAGTAGTAATGACAGCTCGAAGGAATTCTTGATCCGCTCTAGGAAAAACAGGTACATCGGCAGCTAAGTAAAATAATGCTAATCTTTTGGAAACCCCAGACTGTCCCCAAAAAGCTGTTAAATTTGGTAATGTTTAACCATAGAACCATAAATATCTAAATGAAGTCCGTCTATCTATCTTACAAGCTCATTATAAATGCTAATTCCTTACCGTCATAACAACCTATTGTGTGAGGTGTAAAATTCTGCGACCTGATCTGGGGACTTCAGGTACGGATCCATTTAAAGACTATTATATTATTATATTTTCTCAGTAATCCTCTAATAATTGGGGTGAAATAAAATATGTTTATGTTAGTTATTTAAATATACTGATTTGTGGTTTTAAAATCAGTTAGATGTTTGTATTGGTTTAGACAAGAAGTTATTTATTGCCAATTAAACGTGATATCTAAGAAGGTTTCGTCCGTGGAAAGAAACCAATATGCCAAGTGGATCTACGGGTCCAACCAATTAAAGCGTCATACTTTATCAGTTGACACAAAAAAAAGTTCGACGTTTACACCACCCTTCTTAAACGTGGGTTTTCAAAATTTGGTGCAGTGAAGGAAGCGGCAGCTTTGACACCGAGGCCAGTGAGCACAGTGTGGTTTGTTGTAAATAAACCTATAGTGGAGAGAGGAAAGAGGAAAGACTCTTTTACTTTCAAGAAAATAGACACGATGGATGTCGATATAATTCGTGGAAAAATATATGCCATATACAGGAAACAAATGATCCCCATTTTAAAAACCCTATTGCAAAGATTTATAAAAAAATTATACAGGAATAGAGTGTTGTCGTGAGACTCTAAGGAAATGTATTTTAAGAAACGGTTTTAAAATGAAAAAAATTAACAAACGACAAGTAATTATGGAATCGGCGCGGTTAAAAAGATGGAGGGTGGAATACCTAACTGCAGTATATGGATATAGACAGGATGGAAAGGATATTATTTATTTGGACGAGACGCGGTATGATACACACGAAGTTCCAGATAAAGGTTGGGTAGATTTATCGGATTAATACAGAACCAAAGCTCCATAAAATAAAGGTAAGCGTATAACAACAATTCTGGGACAAAGAACGGATTTATACCAAATACTTTGGCCTTATCAACCAAAAATATAAAGGATTCCCTTGTTGATTAATCACGATGATACTACGGCAGAACTATTTGAAGACTGGTTTAAAAACAATTTATTACCGAATATATCACCAAATAGTGTGATAGTAATGGATCATACCAGCTACTACAGTCGTAGGTTAAATAAAGTTCTGTGTTCCAATGACACAAAAGTTACCATTCAGGACTATTATATGATGGAAAATAATATGTATTTTGAGAGAAATTACACAAAAAGCAATTGCTCGAAATTATAAAATCATTCTCAATAAAAGCAATATTATATAGTCATGCCGTGTTAAGACTTCCTCCTTATCATTGCTTTTCAACCCAATTGAACATATATGGCACCAGCTGAAAGCATCGGTAAGGAGAAATAATGTTTCGCTAACCTTAAATTCTTTTATGACAGCTTTAGTACAGTCAGAGATGCAAAGTATCCCAAACAAAAGCTGGGAAACTTGTGTAGCGCATGTCCAAAAAGTAGAAAAATCATACGTAAGTATAGATCTGTTGCCCAGGGAAAGAATTATTGTGAACTTTGATGACGACAGTGACAGTGAAACTGACTTGGGTTTATTGGGGTTATTTTTCTGACACGGTACTTTTTTGTAGGTATATGTATATGAATATTTTGTTTTAATTTATAACCGTCCTATATATTATAATTTTAATTGTATTGTATCTCATATATTGTTATATTATTATTTTATTATTATTACTTATTATTATTACGTATTATTGAATAACGTTTAAATATGTTTTTGCGTTTTTTTTCTAACATTAAAAATCACTACGACACTTTTGTTCTATATAGGTAGATAAAAGAAGATATTTTTTTCCACGCTTTTATATACAGGGCTGCCCAGAAGTCCGGAATAAAATTAATATAGTCTTAACCTGTAACTTTTGGGGAAAATGCTCGGACACGTCAATTTAGTTTTATATAATATGCTCACATCTTGACGTTATTCGTTTGTCTTTTTATAGACATTTGTCAAAGATATGACGACATCGATTTTTTTTTAAAGAAACATACAGCTTGTAATACATCATTTTTTTGAAAGCTAATATCTCGTACAGTATGCTCATAAATTTTGGCGCGATTCTGTCAAGCTATTTTAAAATGGCGACTGATAAAAGTTAAAAAAAAATCCCTATTTAAATAAGCGGAAATGATAAATCATTAATGTTTTTTTTACCTTTCAAGGTAAGAAATCTTCACACAAATTGTCAGTTGTGACATTGTGAACTTGTAATAGTATATTATTAACCAAGGTTTAGACAGCCATCATTATTGCCCGAGCGGCAAGTTTAAATCACGAGGAGCGGTGCGACGAGGGATTTAAGACGCGAGGGCTATAAGCTGTCTAAACCGTGGTTAATATAATATTTTTTCCACTACAACAAACTTTTATAAGACATTTATCTTTATAGTACTAATAATTATAAAAAATTATAGGTAGATATAAGTATATTTTTCAATCAAGTTACCTGCGCTTTGGAATTGGCAAAATATTTTGTTGTTTTGTCAGGTGGCTTTGTTAATATCAATTGTTGTTCATTCATGTCACCACATTTTACGAGTTTTTCGTTTTTTTAAAAAATGAGCGAAGAAAATGTTAGTGATATTATTAGCTGTACACCTCCAGAATTAAGGATGGAAGCAGAAAAATTGTTGATGGTATCGATATTTTACAATATCAAGCATCTCTAATAATCTAATATGTATTGATAATTATCTGGTTGCCTAACCTCAACAAATCAGCTTTCAGGTTATTCTTGTTTGTGAATTCATGTTGTAGAATCAAAAATCAAGTTACCTGCGTTCAAATAGATTCTTGAAGATCGGTCAATAATGGATTTCAATGCCTTTTTATTGACCATGGTCAATAATAACTTATAAGGTAGAGAAAAACGATTTCTAACGTTAATAATCGGTCAATAATGGCGATGTTATAGGTTAGCAGTGGAAAAAATTAATTTAGGTATTTCCGAACTATTATTTGACAATTTTCTAAACAAAAATGCTTTTGTCGGAAAGGCAGCGTATCGAAGTCTTGATATTGTTAGGATGTGGAGATAAAATAAGGAAAATATAAATAAAACAAAGCAGTCCTCCTCCACAGTTTATTAAAACTGATGATAGATGAAAAGGTTCCCTACATGTTCCGAGCGCTTAAGCAAGCACTCATCATCAGGGGATACTATAAAGGAAAGTACAAAGTTAAAACGACCAATGAATATAAAAGAAAATTTTAAGAACTTACCTAACATCGAGTTTCGTAGACAAAACGTTGTCTCAAATTAATGAGTACAACTCATAGTAACTTGAAAGTTGAAGACTTGGTATGTGAGATGTTTAATTATCTTAAGAAATGAACGAAGTTCTGGTTAAATGTGAGATTAAGATTTAAACAGTTAACCAGAACTTTATTCACTTCTTAAGATAATTAAACATCTCACATACCAAGTCTTCAACTTTCAAGTTACTAGAGTAAGTATGTGGAATACGGCCTAAAATGTGGAATACCCCCTTTGCGGCAATACTAATATCGCCATCTATCTTCCAATAGCCTAATCAGAACCTATTTCTATTATGATTCACCCCTACCAACACAACGGAGCATTTCGCCGCTGTCGCTTGCCAGTATTGGTTTGAACACGGCTTGTAACGGTTGCGATATTTATGCACGTGTTTAAATAAACATCTATTGCGGCTACATTTTTAATTGTTTTTAAAAGGTTGATGGATTAGTGTAAAGGTAAGTAGTGGATGATTGTGAAATGTGTTAAATATTTTATTATTATTTTGTTTTTAAGGTTTAACAAACATTTTTTATAAATATTTAAATGGCAGGTATTGTGGAATACTAAGTAGGGCCTAAATGTGGAATATTCCACATAAGAGGCTTCTTTATAAATATTTTTCCTATTTCAGAAAATGCCTCTGAGAAATGTAAAAGAACACAAATGGACTGAAGAAAACATGAGAATGGCGGTAAACGCGGTACGGAGAAAAACAATGGGTTATTTAGCGGCTGCTAAACACTACAACGTTCCGCGCTCTACATTATTCCGGTATTGTAATAATGATAAAGAAGTAGACAACATTAAGAAAGAGACTCTGGGACGAAAACCTGTTTTAACTCGAGAGCTAGAATCCAAACTGGTAGAGTACATTCTGTTAATGGAGAAAAAGTTTTTTGGTTTGACAAGGCGGGACTTGTGCTCTATTGCTTTTCAACTTGCTAGGCAAAATAATCTCCCAAATCCATTTTCTTTGCTCCACCAGTCAGCAGGAAAAAACTGGATGAAGCGTTTTCTTCGTAGACATAAGGAGCAAATCAGTTTAAGAAGACCTACAGGTACATCAACTCAACGGGCTGCCGGATTCAACAAAGAAAGCGTCGATGAATTCTTTGGTTTACTTGAAACAATTTTTGAAGAAAAAAAATATACTGCTAGCCAGATTTTTAATGTGGATGAGTGCGGTATTTGTATTGTACAGTCAAAGTGTCCCCAAGTACTGGCATTGAAAGGAAAACGTCAGATCGGAAGCCTTACTTCTGCGGAAAGGGGATCGTTAATAACTATTGTAATGTGTATGAGCGCAGAAGGAAACTTTGTTCCACCTTTGATTATCTTTCCGCGAAAAAACTGCAACGAACAATTAAAAAAAGGTGCTCCACCTGGGACTCTGTTCAAGTTTCACCCATCAGGTTGGATACAAACTGACCTTTTTACTGCCTGGTTTGACCACTTCATTGAAAAAATTCGCCCATCTGAAAATAATCCAGTTCTCCTCATCCTAGATGGACATAATACCCTAAGAATTGGCTACCTCCAGTTATAGTTGAGAGGCACTGAGCTGGAGGGCTCGACGAAATATAATAATATTTTAAACCAGGAAACCAATTTCGAGAAGAAATAGTGTGATAACATTAAGCAAAATTAACGCACTCTCAAACAACAATACTTAGGGCATTGCCCAAACCAAATTTTTATGTGAAGTTCGGCCCATAGCGCTACAGATCATTGAATAGAAGTTAAAGGCATTAAGCCTGACTTAGAAGACAAGGAAGATCCCTAATAATAATACCCATACTAGGAACCTGGATGTTATAGTTAAGGCTAAAGAAAATTTTGTTACAATTATTTGTCTTCCCCCGCATACATCTCATAAAATGCAGCCGCTTGATAAGACAGTGATGGGGGCACTGAAGACATTCTATAATGAAGAAATTAGAATGTTCTTGAGAACAAATCAACGTTTTATTTGAAAAAAAAATATTTTAATATCGAATCTATTATTAAACCTATTCCACATTAGCGTATCTTGGTATTCCACATTACCCACCCGTTTTTCAACTAGAAAAAAACTGCAATTTTTTTTTAAAAGTTGTTTTTCATACATAGTTTTTTTTTATGATTTTTATTATTTCTGTTTTTTATTTATAACACTTCACGCTATCTATATTCCAAGATATGAATAATAATGTTAATGTTTTCATTTTTATTTTTCCAAAAAACAAAACAGTATTCCACATACGGCTACTTTACTCTATGAGTTGTACTCATGTAATTTGAGACAACGTTTTGTCTACAAAACTCGATGTTAGGTAAGTCCTTAAAAATTTTCTTTTATATTCATTGGTCGTTTTAACTTTGTACTTTCCTTTATAGTATCCCCTGATGATGAGTGCTTAAGCGCTCGAAACATGTAGGGAACCTTTTCATCTATCATCATTTTTAATAAACTGTGTGTTATTTATATTACATGAACTCCACTGAAAGTATGGACTATTTCTTCAACATAAAATAAGAAGTCAAAGTGAAGTGCGCACTTTATTTAATGCTAAATATCCGCAAAATCAAATTTCACAGGGCACTGTTAGTTAGTAAAATATTCCACAAATTTGATGGACATGGCACAGTACAGGACTTGCCTGGGAATGGACGGCCACGTGTTTTAGGCGACGATGAAAAATTGGATATTGCATTATCTCTGCAGGATAATCCGCATGTTTCAACAGTTTTATTGACTCAAAATCATGAGACATCTAGAGGTACCATTGGAAGATTTTTGAAAGCAGAAAAATACCACTCTTATAAAGTATGTCTTGTCCAAGAGCTTTTAGAAGATGACTACACTGATAAAACTGTGCTCCCTTAATCAAATAATCTGATTTATTTGGTGAATAATTATTGGTAATAAATAAATGTGATTTTAATTAACTAAATTTGATTTAACTGAAATAAATGAAAGTATTTCGTTTTATTTGCAAAGTTATTTGACTGTTGGTTGATTTGTGTCAAATAATAGAAACCTTCAAACAAATATCTTACCAAAAAAACCACTAAAATAACAAAATCTAAATAACTATTTATTTAATCGAACTAATTTTTATTTAGGAACTAAATCCCGATAATCGCTAGTTATATCACCCAATAGAGAACTACTTAAATGTCTAGGTTATTTAAACTAAATAATTATGTATTTACATTGAATCCTTAATATAAAACAACCAAATATTTATAACTAACTAATTATTTAATCGAAGTACATTTCAAGTTAAGAACTAAATACCTTTAACTTTAATTTAAATCATTCATTGCCGAACTTTTCAAATAATTTGGTCATCCAAACTAATAATTAAGTATTTAAATGAACTCCTGTCGCCTACTTTGGGCTTTGAGTAATTTGACTGGTTATACAAAAGTGGCCTGATCATCGCGTTTTTGGTCATTGGTGTTCGATTTTGTCTTGTAAAAATTTATGAGTGAGAGTGAAATATTCTTTGTTAGTGGCACAGAAGTTAGTGGTTCCATCAAAAATTAAAACGAAGATATGGAGAATAAATGTAATATGAATAATTATTTAGAAGATTGGGGTATATCGAGGGGTATATCCCATATGTTAGATATTTTTCAAGGTAGGAAACTATATTTGAATATTTTAGTTACGCATGAAACGAGTTAAAAAAGTAAGATAAGAGGCAAAGAAAAGATACTTGCAATACCTAATTTGAAATTTCGAACACAAAATCTTTTTAGAAAAATGTAGCCTGGTATTTATAAATCATAGCTACCTAGGTTACAAATAGGATAGTTTTTCTCAATTTTTACCATAATTCAAAACCTATCAAACCTCCTAACGTAAAAAATATAATATAATGTTAATAATTATTGTACCTAATATTTGCAAATTTGCCTTTATTTAATTTTTTATCAAAGTTATTAACTATAACTCTATAACTCTATAATGTTTTATTGACGTATATTTTAAGGGGAACAACAACAACTAATGGTCGGTTTATACAGCAAGATAACATAACATAAAAATAAAATAAGAGTTGAATCTACAGATCTGCCATAAGACGTTTATAGAAACACACAACATAACATAAAAATAAAAGATGGTTATCTTTTAAATTTTCTGTTATTTTTATGTAAAAATCGTTGTGCGCGTGCGCATAATTTGTCATAACCTTTATTTTCGGCAAAAATGTGTTTTTTCTGTTGGTTTGCCTTATTATTTGAACACTATAAACAATTTGATAAGGTTTGTGATTATTATGGTATAGGTACTGATTAAACCATATTCAATAGCAACATTTCAATATTTCTTATTTTTATGTGACGTCTGTATAAACACGTACTTGGATAAAATAAGAACTGATTTGAATGAACATTCTGATCTATTAAAAATTAAAAAAAGGTATTTAAACCAAATAAATTTATATTTGATCTAAATAAATATAAAAGACAAGTTAAACAATTATGTACTTGAATAAAAAAACAATCACTTTAATGGAAATTACCGGCTTATTTAAATCAAATCACTTCAATTATTTAATTAAATAACGTTGTTGTTACGGCATGATGCGGGCAGCTGTGATAATATTTATGCTAAATCGATCAGCCGCTCGCAGCTAGAATGATAATTATATTTTCTTATATAACTCTTGATCAACCTTTCTGAACTGTCTTTCTAATTTGCTGATTGACCTTTTATGCTGATAGGATTTAGCGGGTTCTTAAAAAATACAACAATAACTAAAGTAAATAAGATTTATTATAAAATCTACCGAATTAGAATAATTATAACTTCTAAACAAAATTATGAAAACATTTCTAGTTATACTAAATTTTAATTAAATGTTTATGAAACGAGTGAAACCAACAAACACTTTTACAATATACTTAAAATTAAAATTTTACCTTATTTTTCTCAGCGTGGTCTCTGGATACACTGTACACGCACTAATCTTGCGAACACACACTAGTTCAGATAGATCCTTGAAACAGTTTTGTTGATTGTCTTAACTGATTTTTTGCAATAAAATTTAGATAAATTATTGTTCTAATTACTTCATGCCGAGGAATCATATGATCATAGAGTCTAGAGTTCTGGTCTCCCGATAATCGTCTTATGCAGAAACACTAAAACACTGGCCCAATACTTATGGAAAAAAAATATAAGTTGACTACTTGTAGTACATAAACGATATTTGGTCTTTATGTAGGTGGATACATAAAAAAAACCAACAGAATTATGACTGATCACTTAAAAATCACCTGGAGCACACTACTTGCAGAGGAAAAAAATACTGTTACAAATACTAATAATCGCAGATACTTTGACTTGTCGTCAATTTTTGGCTCGGGCAGCCGAAACAGTAATTTCTCGATAATTGTGGCTAGAGCAGCCGATACAACAATAAGCTGAATAATCACTTGCAGCTAGAGCAGCCGAAGACAACACTGATGATGATACTTGTGGCTATAGCGGCTGACACAGTAATATTTTCACTATCAAACTTCAAGAACTTGTGGCTTAGCAGCCGAAACAAACTATATTACTCCTGGCTAGAGCAGCCGAAGCGACACTGTCTCGATACAATACAAGGAAAAAAAATCCTTTTATCTCATACCATTTTTAACAATAGAATAACAACCCTATTTATACCCTTCCTTCTTAATTTTTATGGTTCTTTTATAGAATCCCACGGTCCGACCATTTACTTAATTAGTCATGAAATACCTAATACCTAAATATTTACATCGGGTGAATCATCTGTGTTGCAGATGTTTCTGCAACATATTCCCCCCCTTTGAAGTTTCTAATTTCAAATGAAAAACAAAATAGAAGAAAATTCAAAAAATCTAACCTAACCTTAAATAAAGAACATTTACAAAAAGAGATATTAAAGAACAACACACTGGTACAATGTTTATTGTTCATCTAATGGATTGCCATTAAACTGAAATTCATGTGCCTCATGACGAGGTAGAGGACAAATTTTAACGATACTCCGGGTATAAATTCCATCAGGGGTTTGTAATTTGACCACCCAGACTTTTTTGTCAGAGCCAGGGACCACTTCCAGTATTCTGGCAAGGGGCCATTTTAAAGGTGGGGTATCGTCTTCTTTTAGAAGGACCAGAGTATTAGGCCTCAAATTAGGAGAATCATGCAACCATTTTGGGCGATTCTGAAGTCTATTTAAATAGTCAACCAACCACCGTTTCCAAAAAATCTGCTGAATCTGCAAAATCCTTTGCCAAATTGAAAGGCGGTTAACCGGAGTCACTGCTAGATCCTTTTCTGGATGAGCTGTTAGACTCGTACCAATTATAAAGTGACCTGGGGTTAATGACTGAAAATCTGTAGGGTCATTTGAAAGAGCACAAAGAGGTCGAGAATTTAGGACAGCCTCTATCTGAGTCAAAACAGTATAGAATTCCTCGAATGTAAACCTAGTATCCCCAACAAGCCTAACAAGATGATACTTTGCGCTTTTAATAGCCGCCTCCCAAATTCCTCCCCAATGTGGACTTCTAGGGGGGATAAACTTGAACTCAATCTCGTTCTGAGTCAAGAATTCCTTTATGAAGTTCCGATGTTTCTGAACTTTGAAGAAACCATACAATTCTTTAAGTTGATTTTTCGCTCCTAAGAAATTCGTGGCATTGTCGCTATACATTATTTTTGGGTTTCCACGACGAGAAATAAATCTTTTAAGAGTCATGAGATAGCATTCGAGGGTTAGACCAGTTACCAGCTCGATGTGGATAGCTTTTGTAACCATGCAAACAAAGATTGCTATATAACACTTTATAATTGGGGCTTTGCGCAATTTTGACGTTTTTATAAAAAAGGGTCCGCCATAATCGATACCTACACGGCTAAAACAACGTCAAACGTTTACTCGATCTTCTGGTAAGTTCGCCATAATTTGTTCAGCGGGTTGCGCCCTGAAGCGAAAACAAGTGACACAATTTCTTATAATTTTCTTTATTTCCTTTAATACGTTCAATTGAAAAAATTTTAATCTAAAGTTTGAGAGTACCGTTTGAGCACCCGCATGTCCTAATCTCTTATCCTCTTACAATAGCATTAACGAGACAATATAATTGTGTGAAGGTAAAAGCAGTGGGTGCTTTTGATCAAATGGAATGTGTGCGTGTTCAAGTCTGCCACCTACACGCAACATACCATTGTGATTCAAGAAGGGATTGAGCTTTCTTAAATTTCTATCACTCAGTAATTTGTGATTACTTAACGCGTGGATTTCTCGAGAAAAATGTGATTTAAGTATTTTTATTATGAAGTTTGTGGATTCTTTTAATTCTTGAACTGTGAGCGGACCAGAAATCTTAACGTCTTTATTTCTGATCTTGAAGGTAAACCTTAGAACGTAGGCTATGATGCGTTGCAATTTTGAAAAAGACAAAAACTTATTGAATATTTGAAACCAAAAGGCATTTTGTTGCGTCATATCATTAGCAATCAGAAAAATTTTTCTTTCTTCTGGAAGCTCAGACACCATTGGAACCTCTGGAGCATCTGAAAAATTTTCATTGGGGTCATTTAAAAAAGTGGGTCCTTGCCACCATAATTGACAACCTTGTGCATCCTTTATGGGCACACCCCTACTGGGATAGTCAGCAGGATTATCCGCAGATTTACCATGGTGCTATTTAAATTTTGATGTAAGATCCTGAATTTGGGAAACTCTGTTAGCAACAAACACGTTCCAACGAGAGGCGGAAGAATTGATCCACCACAGAGCTATTTGCGAATCTGTCCAAAGATGAACTGCCTCTGTAGTGAATCTACTTTCGAATATAGAAATAATTTTAGACACTAACTTGGACAGTAGAACCATAGCACATAACTCAAGACGTGGAAGAGTCACTGTTTTGAGAGGAGCTACTCGAGATTTAGAAGTTATCAGTTTGCAGGATATACTGTTGTCAGTATATCGAGTTCTCACATAGACGCGTGCAGCATATGCCCTCTGACTGGCATCTGCGAAACCATGAAGTTCAATACGACTAATCATTTTGTGTTCGAACAAATAACGTGGTATCTTTAGAATTTTAAGCAAAGGAAGGTTTTCAATAAAATTTCTCCATTCTTCTAATAGATTTTCATCTGTTATAGTAGTGTCCCAATCTAATTTTAACGCCCAAAGTCTTTGCATAATTAACATGCCTGTAATTACAATCAACGATAAAAAACCAAGAGGATCAAAACATTGTGCTATTACTGAGAGAATTTGTCGTTTAGTGACAAGGCCCCGAAGAGGAACATCTGAGATGGATATCGAAAAAAAATCTTCTATGGGTCTCCATTTAAGGCCTAGAATCTTACTTGAAGTATCATCTGCTTTTATATCATAGTCTGTAATTTCTTCCTGACAAATTTGATCCAGAAACTGTTTTGAATTAGAACACCATTTATGAAGCTTAAAACCAGAAAGATTTAACAGAGAATTCAATTGAAGATGCAAATTGCCTAATTCATTATAGTCATCACATCCACTCAGTACATCATCGACATAGCACTGTTCCAAAAGAGCTTGCGAAGCAAGAGAAAAATTATCGCTACCCTGTAGGGCAACCTCCTTTATGACTCGTGTAGCCAAAAAAGGTGCACTATTTGTGCCATATGTCACAGTGAATAATTCAATGCAGTGAAGTGGATCATCTGAAGCATTTCGCCATAAAATGTTTAACAAGAAGGTTTGATTTGGATTGACTTTAATTTGCCTAAACATTTTTTCAATATCTGAGGTAAGGACATACTTGAAACTTCGAAAACGTAATAATATGTCATATAGATCAGGTTCCACCTGATAGCCTTTATACATTACATCATTAAGCGAGTAGCCAGATGTAGTTTTACATGAAGCATCAAAAACTACTCGAAGTTTTTTGGTAGGCCTATCATTCTTGATAACAGCATGATGGGGTAAAAATTATTTTTCTTGATTAAGTTCATTTACCAAAGACAGAGGAACAATCTTTGCATGTTCGAGCGAAATATATTCATTTATAGATTTTTCGTATTTGAGAAGATAATCAGGGTGTTTTTTTAAATTTTGCTTCCGAGTTATGAAATCTTTTTTTTGCAATAATAAAAGAATCTTCTAGTTTTAAGTTTTCACTTAAGGATTTCAAAGGTAAATTTACCTGAAATGTACCATTCTGCAATATTTTGGTAGTATCCTTAAACAAAGTTTCGACCTTTTTATCATCATTAGAAAGAAAAGTTTTTTCTGGCAATTCTTCAATTGTCCAAAACTTGGCAACCATGTTTTTAAGAGATTGATTTTCCTGTCTTTGAATAAACAACGATGTACTTGTAGAGAAGTTAGAGCCACTTAAATGAGACACGTCATTATGTGTCGAGGACTGTGGAAATGTTCCACCAACGATCCAACCCAGCTGAGTATTAATCAGGGTAGGGCGGTTATTTCCTAGACGAATAATTCCTTCTGACAACAGACCATAATATAGGTCAGAACCAATTAACAAGTCAATATCTGACGGTTGTGTAAACATTGGGTCAGCAAGCTGAATGCCACTGGGAATATTCCAGGACTCACTATTTATGAGGACATGGGGAAGTTGGCCAGTAATTACTGGAAGAATCACACAAGACATCTCAAACTTTCTATCAGAATGTACATTGGAATGAATAACCACATCCATCATTTGCCGAGATATACTTTTACTGAGAGCTATGCCTGAAATATCAGTAGTTTTTTCATAACATCTGTACCTTAGTTTTTTAGCTAGACTTTCTGTTATAAAAGAGTTTTGAGAATCATTATCTAAAATTGCCTTAACACAAACACGACGACCATCTATATCAAACAAAGTAACACGCGCAGTAGCCAACAGTACTTGTGTGTCCTCAGTAGACAACGTCGAGACAGACATGAAACCATTAACAGTACTTGACGTAGAATTGTGTTGCTTATGACCACCAGAACCAGGGTTGTTATGAGAATTATTATTTTGACTTGTGGAACTCTTGTCCTGAGAATTGTGTGAATTTTGTTGCGATACCTGTCCCGACGACTGACCAGTAGAAAAATTACTAGCTGTAATTTGATTAAATTTTCGTGCATGTTGATTATTACAATTATTCCAGTTAGAATTATTTTGATTAGATTGTTGCTGTGTTAAGGGCCTTTGTACATTAAAAATGCTATCTATGAATTAATGTATGATGCTTTTGTGAACAAACTTGACAGAATTTAATATATGCACAAGAACTAACCGAGTGACCAGACCCTATATAGACAATTAAAACAAAGTATTTTTAATTGTATAAATTGCTTCTTATCAGTACCCTGTAAATTTTTAAATTTATGACACATATAAATTTTATGAGATTTTTCATTGCAACATGTACAACCTTTGCTGACTGCGTCAGAATGGTTATTATTTTGAGAGAAGAATGAAGCTCCGCTATAATTTCTCGTATCATTTTTTGCTACGGGCACTTCCGTACTAGCCAGATTTTCAAATACGATACATCTTTTTTCAAGAAATTCAAAAAATTCATCTAACTCTGGTAATTCATCCAAATCGCGCTCTGTTTCAAAGACCTTTCTAGTTCCAAAATCAACTTTCTTACCTAATAAATAAATGAGAACAAATTCATACAATTCTTGATATGTATATCCTAAATTCTTAAGAGAATATAAATTTCGCTTACAATTTGTAACAAATTCTCGTAACGTAGACGCATTACACTTAGTTAGAGGGGCTACCTCTAGTAACGATACTAAATGAGCATAATGAGCACCGTAGTTTTATTTTCATATCGTTTCTGCAAAATATCAAGAGCAGAATCAAAATTTTCATTCGTAACTGCCAAATTTTCAATTAATTTTAATGGCTCATTACGTAAAAAGATTTTAAATAAATAAATTTTTGAATGCTCGTTAAACCAATATTATCTGTTATGAGTGTATTAAAAAGTTGTATGAAAGATTTCCACTCAGAGGTATCCCATTTAAATGATTTAATATTAATTTGAGGTAGTTTTACTTCAACAATATGTGGCGCCATCTGTTGTGTTTGACTAGACTGTCTACTTGGCATCGCAGTAGTAACAGATGGAGTCAACTTTATAACGCACTCTTAAAGCAAAACTAACGTAACAAAATACTGTGACTCTATCGCGTCTCTATTCTCGCTGTCAACACCAGCAAAATCGATCAGCTTATTTTCTATTTCATCTTGTGCAAGTGAATATTTATTGAAACCTTCATTTAATTGTGCAATACGATTTTCAAAATGAAGCGGATTGATTTCCTGGTCTTTATTTTTCTTGACCCAATTTGCTATGCGAGTCATAACAGCCTTTGCGCTGGTACGAGCTTGTTTCACAGTATCGTGATCCATTATGATTTAAATACGCAACAAAGCAAAAATAATATAATATATACCTTAGTGAAATGTAAACGAATATTCAAATATATGTTCAACAAACAAATTTAAAATGTAAAATGTCAGACAAAAACCCAAATCAAACCAGAATAAAATTATTTTTTACGAACTACTATCCGGCTCGAAGGACCAATGATGCGGCCAGCTGTGATAATATTTATGGTAAATCGATCAGCCGCTCGCAGCTAGAATGATAATTATATTTTCTTATATAACTCTCGATCAACCTTTCTGAACTGTCTTTCTAATTTGCTGATTGACCTTTTATTCTGATAGGATTTAGCGGGTTCTTAAAAAATACAACAATAACTAAAGTAAATAAGATTTATTATAAAATCTACCGAATTAGAATAATTATAACTTCTAAACAAAATTATGAAAACATTTCTAGTTATACTAAATTTTAATTAAATGTTTATGAAACGAGTGAAACCAACAAACACTTTTACAATATACTTAAAATTAAAATTTTACCTTATTTTTCTCAGCGTGGTCTCTGGATACACTGTACACGCACTAATCTTGCGAACACACACTAGTTCAGATATATCCTTGAAACAGTTTTATTGATTGTCTTAACTGATTTTTTACAATAAAATTCAGATAAATTATTGTTCTAATTACTTCATGCCGAGGAATCATATGACCATAGAGTCTAGAGTTCTGGTCTCCCGACAATCGTCTTATGCAGAAACACTAAAACACTGGCCCAATACTTATGGAAAAAAAATATAAGTTGACTACTTGTAGTACATAAACGATATTTGGTCTTTATGTAGGTGGATACATAAAAAAAACCAACAGAATTATGACTGATCACTTAAAAATCACCTGGAGCACACTACTTGCAGAAGAAAAAAACACTGTTACAAATACTAATAATCGCAGATACTTTGACTTGTCGTCAATTTTTGGCTTGAGCAGCCGAATCAGTAATTTCTCGATAATTACTTGTGGCTAGAGCAGCCGATACAACAATAAGCTGAATATTCACTTGCAGCTAGAGCAGCCGAAGACAACACTGATGATGATACTTGTGGCTATAGCGGCCGACACAGTAATATTTTCACTATCAAACTTCAAGAACTAGTGGCTTAGCCGCCGAAACAAACTATATTACTCCTGGCTAGAGCAGCCGAAGCGACACTGTCTCGATACAATACACGGAAAAAAAATCCTTTTATCTCGTACCATTTTTAGCAATAGAATAACAACCCTATTTATACCCTTCCTTCTTAATTTTTATGGTTCTTTTATAGAATCCCACGGTCCGACCATTTACTTAATTAGGTAAATTTATTCATAGTCATGAAATACCTAATACCTAAATATTTACATCGGGTGAATCATCTGTGTTGCAGATGTTTCTGCAACACGACAAATACATGTAAAACAAAAGTAAAATAAATATGTACTTGATAAAATATATATAAATATCAATCAAATAAACATTTTGTTAACTTAACTTTTAACCTATTTACCTTAAGTCATTGAAACGGCTTATTTAAGTTAGGTTAGTGTTAAGGAAATAAATATTTGCTTGAATTTTGTATTTAGTGATTAATTCCAAATAAAAAGTAATTTGTATTAAATCAGATGATACTAATTGAGGCAAAAAATCCCTTGGTATTTTTCAAATACATATTTGTTTGGCTAATAGGAAACAAATATTTATTTGAGTCAATGGTAAATTTTTTTAACTCAAATAATTATTTTTATCAGTGTATGATAGGCGTTTGCAATTTTGCGAAGAAATGATGAGACGGTGTGACGAGAATAATAGGTTTCCACAGAACATATTATTTTCGGATGAAGCTACTTTCTATTTAAACGGGGTGGTTAGCAGACATAATTATCGTTTCTGGAGTCAAGAAAATCCACGATGGATATTTGAAGCGCATACTCAGCGGCCCCAAAAAGTAAATGTATGGGCAGGTATCATTAATAACCGAATTTTAGGGCCATTCTTTTTGGAAGGAAACCTCACTGCTAAACGGTACCTGGATTTCTTAACCTTCGAGTTGAGGCTTGTTCTAGCTCTAATTTTTCCCAACGATGTAGATCCAGATATACCTAATGAAACAATTTGGTTTCAGCAAGATGGTGCTCCCCCGCATTTTGGTGTCAATGTGAGAAGATATTTAGATCAGATATTTCCAGGTCGCTGGATTGGACGACGTGGTACAATTGAATAGCCACCGAGGTCCCCAGACTTAACGCCTCTAGACTTTTTTCTATTCTATTGGGGATATTTAAAAGAAAAAGTTTACCAAAAAAAGCCAAATAATATTGAAGATTTGAAAAACAAAATTAGATTGGAGACACATAACATACCGGCTGAAGCCATTCGAAATTCCGTCGACGGATTTTACCATCGTCTGGGAGCATACCAAGTAGAGGGTGGAGGGCATTTCCAGCATTTGCCAGGTTAAACCGCCTTTTTGTTGTGTTTTGTTTTGCTTCGTTACATTTTTATTTTTTTTACAAAATAAATAACAAATAAACCATAACTATTGTTAAGTCACAATGTCACAAAATGTCAGAACGTGAAACAATGAAGATTTCTTACCTTGAAAGGTAAAAAAAACATCAATGATTTATCATTTCCGCTTATTTAAATAGGGATTTTTTTTAAACTTTTAACAGTCGCCATTTTGATATAGCTTGACAGAATCGCGTCAAAATTTATTAGCATCCTGTACGAGATATTAGTTTTCAAATGATGTATCACAAGCTGTTTCCATTAAAAAAAGATCGATGTCGTCATATCTTTGACAAATGTCTATAAAAAAACAAACGAATAACGTCAAAATGTTCTATCGACGAAAGTTGCACCAAGGATGTTTTTTTTACAAAATACTAAAATTTAAAACGCCTGAATACCTTTATAATATACTTACATTTCGAAGAGACATCCATAATTTGATCTTAAGACACAAGAATATTCTTACTATACCTAAACATAAGAAAGAAATATTTAAACGATCCTTTTCACACAATATTGCAACGTTTAATAATATAATGGATGATCCAAATTTTGTAGCATCGTGCAGTGTCTTTAAAAGAAATTATGGAAAAGTATTGTTCGGTAGGCAGAGCGTTTAGCATTGAGCAAAATTGATCTGGAATTGTTGATTGTTGTATCATTGTATATCATATATTTAAATTTCTTAACTAGGACTGATATACTTCGTGTTGTGCTTTTTTTGTATGTGTATATATACATAGTACACATGTGTGTGCTTTTGAAGTTTGGGTACACTGAAAATATTAATTTTTGATGATATTTTTTTTTTGTATTTTTAAGATTGCTTTTGTTTTTCTTTCTTTTTCCTTTTGGGCAATCATATTATTTATAGTTTAGTATTAACTAGTATTAAGAAGCTTCTGGCTGTTGAGGAAGAATCGGAACCTTGTTACCTATCAACAGACCTTTATTTACCATATTGTTGCCGCATTATATTGTTAATTGTAATACTGTTATGGTAAATAAAAATTGTTTATTAATATTATTATTATTATTATTATTAAAATTAAAGACGGTAATTTTAACCAATAATTTTACTCGCAATATCGATTTAAATCGTTTCTAGCTTACAGAACTATCACCTAGAACTGCATTGCTTGGTCACCATATATTACTGTTAATCTTTAATGTCATTTTAATGCTCTTATATTAATTTTTTTTTCTTTTCTGCCTTTAATTTGATTATTTATATACCTATAACATTTTTCACATTATCTTAGATTAAAGAAATTACGCTATGGATAAGGTGTTTTTTAAATGGAACATAGCTTTTTTTATACGATTTTTGGAACGAGTGATTTTTTTTTGTCCGTTCTGATTAAAATATTTAATATTGTGACGGCTATTTTTATTAAATTTTAATGTTTTATCCAGTATAATTTAACTTTAACCTGTTTAAAACATACACCAGGTAATAAAGGTATCATCACCTTTGAATCCTTCAAAGTCAAAAAATTTGACAAATTTACTATAATATTGCCGAAATGAAATATTCTCTTGCATTTTCTTGGCATTTGTAGAACTAGATAACAATCTGCAATCTTTCATCTAATGAATATTTCATTTCGGCAATATTATAGTAAATTTGTCAAATTTTTTGACTTTGAAGGATTCAAAGGTGATTATACCTTTATTACCTAGTGTATGTTTCAAACAGGTTAAAGTTAAATTATACTGGATAAAACATTAAAATTTAATAAAAATAGCTGTCACAATATTAAATATTTTAATCAGAACGGACAAAAAAAAAATCACTCGTTCCAAAAATCGTATAAAAAAAGCTATGTTCTATTTAAAAAACACCTTATCCATAGCGTAACTCTTTTGTTTCTGGTTCAAATAAATTTTTGGTTTCATTTTTGAATTCTGCAGAAAAAAGTACATCGATTAACTATTTTGGATTTTTCTTTAAATACAAGGAAGCTCAAAAATGAGCCCCTGTTCAGTCCTCGTTGGAAGACCCAGTACCTTATCCTTTACTGTAATGTTTTTACAATAAATATATTTGAATTTGAATTCAACTGAAGAATTTTAAAAATAAAATATTCTTGACTTAAATTCTATTTTAAAGAAGAAATTCTTCATTTGTACAAAAATGTCTGTATCTAACGCTGGCCTAGCTTATCCTAAACTATCTTGATTTTTCGATTTTATTATACAGGTTATCCAAAATATTTGTTCGAACATCTCTATTTTCAATTTTATTTTAATTGAATTTCTTAAATACAACACCCTATATATTATTTGGCCGTTAGAAAGGCTAAAGTGCACTCTTTCAGAAAATATTAGGTTTGCCCTATGAATCTCGTTATCATTTTGAGAAAGTGAAAAAATCGTAGTCGACATGGTTCAAGATATCGAAAAACCTTAATATCTCAAAATGATAGCGCGATAGATACGACAAATCTAATATTTACTAAAAGAGTACACTTTAGCCTTTTCAACGGCAAAGTACAGGGTGTTGTATTTAGGAAATTTAACTAAAATAGATTTGAAAATAGAGGTGTTTGAACAAATATTTTTGACAACCTGTATAATAAAATCGAAAAGTGAAGATAGTTTAGAATAAACTAGGCCAGCGTTAGATTATATGTGAACTTAAAAGGGAAATAAACAAACAGTGGCGGAGATAAAACAATTCAAAAAAAGTATGTCTTTTATTCAAGTTTTATGGGTTTATGTATAAGTTGGCAACACTAATCGATCCACATACAAATTTAAAGTTAAATGCAGAACCTATAGAGTCATATAAAAATGTGGGTCATGTAAAAATATAATTTTTGGTATTACTCTTTTTTTAGGCACCCTGTATACTTGAAAATAAGTTTTGGATTTAGCACAGATGAGAGCTTTGCAAGTTCTGGAGCGACAAAGGAATTATTTTAGTGAGCTTGGTTCCAAATGCCACCCACATCCTTCCGCCAATGGATGTGAGAGTATTTCATCCCCTAAAAAATAAGTGGAGACACTTAATCACTAAACGGAAATTGGAAAATAGAAATGAAACTTTTGAAAAAGAAAATTTTGCTCCTCTTCTAAAGGAAAGCTTGTCGATTATTCCAAATGCCCAAGGACGGTGGATGACTTTGGCCAGCCGGCAGCTCCAGCTTTTCATTAAATAGCGGATACTTTATTATTAGATAATATCAAGAAAGCAATAATAATAATAATAATAATAATAATATTAATAAAGGTCTTTTATTTAATAATATTACAAAAATTGTGAAATAAATTATAATGAGTTTACTGGGCGAGGTTCAGTCAGCCATATCGAAGTATGGCTGACTGTTCTTACACCTAACCCTAACAGAACATCTACATTTTCTTGAGAAAAAGATTGTTCCTGAGAAAATCACATTATTTTAAAAAAACCATGAAAATAATTAGCAGGGAATCACAGAAGAAAAGAGTTTATTTAAAATTTGGTATGATATAACTTATGAACCCCAAAATAGTATTGATGATAAAAGTGTTAACGCTGATAATGTTGAACAGATTGGTGATCAAAAAAACACCGTTGTTACAAATGTCATTATAAAAGATGGTTTAGTTTTAGAAGGAGATTGGATTAATGATTTTGATTCCTGATCAAGATGAAAAACATTCAAATAATAAAGAAGAGAGAAAAAATAAAACCCAAACTAAGCGTAATAATGACCCAGAAATAAAGACATAGTATACAAGGCGCCGATAGACAAGCACACCACCAATATTCAAAGATATAATCCGGAACAGAACAAAGAGTGAGACACAGAAATAGTTAAACTGTCATACAGCCCTATGATCAAACAGACAAATTACCTGTTTTTCAGCCACAGTAAAAAATAAAAAGTAGGCTATTTTCGGTTGTTATCATGAAAACAGAACGTTAAAAGTTAAGTTGTGTGTTTGATCATAGGAGATATAACTTCAGCTAAACAAACCGATGCAAATATTGATAATGACCGACATTTGGCTCTAGATAGGCAATACTCAACTACTGTAACCCCAAAAAAGCCTGATTCAAGTCAATCTAATACTCCAGTTATCCCGTCACCATTTCAAAATATTCTTTTTTGGCCCAGCGGAACAGCAGAGCGAAAAAAAATTAAATCAAAGGAGAAAATCCCCAGTGTATGTCCATCGGACGAATGGAAGAAATATTACCAAAAAAAAAGGAAAGAAAGATTAAAAAGGATGAAGCACTAAAGCAAAGAAAAAGAACAAGAGAAGAAGTTAAAGCAGAGAAAGAACAAAAAAAGAAATTAAAAAAGGATGTTCAAAGGATTTTCCAACCGAAAGCAATCGCTTTACAGATATATTCCAGAATTAAAGACAAATGCACCTTAATAAAAAATAATTATAGAAATTAATTATGCTATGATATTAAAATATTGTGGTGTGAAATTGTGTTGAAATTATTTCTACCGACAATGGCTTCACAGCACTACCGCCGAAAATCGTACTATCTTTGTAAACGCTCGAACCAATGCAAGCAAACGATAAACCAAAGCAAAGAAGCGCACAACCAGAGGATCAAAGACAAACTTCTTGAATGTCAAAAACGGCTTAAAATCATCTTGGTTGGTGGCTAAGGCCGTCAGTCAGTGCTTTACCAAGTCAACCATTCCACCTCAAACACATTCTGATGGCACCATTGCGACCAAAGCACAGGAAAAAGCAAACTTACTGGCGGAACCACTCTCTTTACATTCAACGGTTAATTTTCCGGGAAAAACTCCACCGAACCCCCATGTAGAATCGAGAATGCCCGAGATTGTTTTCCGGCACCGCCTTGTTAAACGAATCCTAAGGAGCCTTGACACCAAAAAAGCTTCTGGTCCTGACGATATTCCAGTCATCGTAATTAAGACATGCACTGACGAATTGACACCGGTATTTTGTAGGCTTTTTAACTTATCTTACAAAAAAGGAATATTTCCTTCTTACTGGACAACTGCGCGAGTCCAGCCCAAAAAAGGCAAGAAGACCTTGCCAAATAACTATCGTCCAGTCGCATTGCTTTCGGTTATATCAAAAGTTATTGAGAAGGCTATCAACAAAAAATTATTAAAGTACCTGGAAGGCTTTAGCATTGTTAGTGACAACCAGTATGGATTACTTAAGTATAGATCAACAGGAGACCCTCTCGCTTATGTTATATGTTACTCACGTTTGGAACAACGCAATAGAACATCATGGGATGTCCCGGGCGGTAGCATTGAACATTTCTAGCGCCTTTGACCAAGTATGGCAGTATGACTGTCAAACCTCCTTAAATACTGTTCTCTGCGAGTGGCGATGGATGGATTTCTTTTAGATACATTTAACATCAACGCCGAAGTCTCTCAAGGTTCTATATTGTCGCCCACCCTATTTTTACTATACATTAACGATCTAACGATCTCTTGGAAAAATCCTTATGACAGCACACCTGTTTCATCTTTTACTTTGGATGCTCCAACATCGACTGCCAATGCACATGTCTATAGGCAGCAAGAGGCAAGAGGTCTCACATCTCAACAAAGACCTGGAAGAAATTCTGTCCTGGGGTGACAATAACCAAGTAGAATTTAACGCTAGAAAACCCAGGCGGCAGTTTTTTCTAAGAAAGTTAATGTTAAAGAACCGGGGATATACTCATGTCGGGATACTCGATTCCCTTGGCTTCATCAATTCATTTATTGGACGTCAATTGGGATAGTCATATGTCTTGGCATAGTCACGTTGTGGCCATTGCTAAGGCAGCTTCGTAGAAGCTTTAAATACTACTACACCCCAACAACTTTTGACTTCCTAAAAAACCCAAATTGGACCATCGCTGGATCTCTAGAACGACCTCCCCTACGAGTGTAATATCCAAGGATTCAAGACCAACGTGAATCGTTTTCTGCGCACACGCACCGTTCGCAAAGCGCCATAAAGGATTAATCCTGCAGTGCTGTGCCTGATTATAAAAAAAAGCTGGCTAATAAATTAATTGTACAGGGTGTCCAGTTTTCTTGTGTTTTCTTGTGTTTTCATACAGTGCCGGATTAACCTATACGCTAAATACGCTGTAGCGTAGGGCGGCACTCGGCGGTGGGGCGGCATGGACTGATGCGAAAAAAATATTGTCTCTTTCGGGCGGCGGCGGAATGACGATCTGTCTTGAGCCCAAAAGTGGAATCAGTTCCTCCTACCTGACCTAATATAAATAATACGTCATGGGGGGAAAAGATTTTCTCGTCCTGGTAGAATAAATGAGAATCGTATTCGCGGGCTGCTAAGGCAAACATATGAGGAATGATGAAATGCTTTGAAAGTTGTCTATTTTATAGGTGTTTTACTATCGGACACCATTGACTGTTCGATATCCGTACGAACCCAGGTCATGACACACGTCAATTATTTGCCGCGCGCCTACTTTACCGACCCGAGATATGTTATCGGTCGGACGTGTTCTCATATATGTATGCTGGAGTGTTCTTTAGATTTCTGCAACGGCTGAGTTTTAACCTGTCTCCTCACAACTATCATTTGTTTCTGCCGTCACACACCCTGTGTTTATGTGTTCAGTAACCAGAAATAAGTACTGCTGTGCTATTTAGAAATATCTTTTCCCGTCAACAAACCTTGTTCATCGTTAAAATGAGCAAGCGAGAGAAACTGAGCGGTGCGGGTTATCGAAAGATTGCAAATGAAAAGGCAAAGAAAAACGAAGCTCTAATTTCCAAAACACCAAAATTAGAAAGTTTTTTCTTATCAAGTGCTTCCTCAATCAGAAATGGACCGACTTCTAGCTCATCCAATAATATTCTTGAGAATTTTCCAAGTGATTGCTCGAGTGAATCAGTGACAAAAAGTGATAATCCCAAGCCGTCAATAGGTACTAAGCAAATTTGATGTATAAATAAATAAGTAGATTCAATAACAAAACATCTTGTTTCTTCAATGGAAATACACCTTTTCCCGTTCCTCGAATTAGCCAATCCGAAAAGAGAACACTCAGACATGATATACCAAGGCCTTGGTAACCTCAATATATCGATAAGGTAGACCAGAAATTCGGGAAAATGCCAGCCTTACGTGGGCGGCAAGCCCATTTTAGCGTATAGGCGTCACTCGGTATAATCCGGCACTGTTTTCATATACCAGCTCCATTCTTATAAAATATAGAAAGATGGGGTTTGCGGCTTACTGTTCTATTATTTTATGAAACTTTCATTGCCGCAACCCTCAGTGACCCAAACTTGTTTTTTTTTTAATTGGACACCCTATATATTATTTCTTTGTCTTATCCCTCTTTTTATGAGCTTTTCAAAAATATATAATAGGCCATATTTATATCTTTTAGAAAGACATAATTTTAACATTTTTTTTAAATTAATAATTTTTTGTATAGAAGGCTATGCCATGGTCAATCGCGGATAGCCATGACAGAAAACCAAATTCTGTAAATGCGCCATTACGGATTATTGTCAAATATTACTGGTATTCGTTTGATTTTGTAAGTTTATGTTTTATTTCTGTAAAAAATTGCTTAACATGGCACAAAATAATAAATATAAAAAATAAGACGCGAACGCAGCCTCGGAGCTGTATTTTATAGGTAAGTTTTAAGTTAAGGCAGATGGTCACTTTTGGGTAAATCATGTACTGTCTACGGTGTTCAAATTTGTGAAATACCTTACTCACAGTTGACTGCGTAATAATTGGATTCTCAGGACACTTTTCATTAAATGACACACAAACGGTGCAAAAAAGAATTTCTTATTTTATTTACTAAAGGCACAAAAACACATGTTTCAGAATTTAAATAAGGTATCATTTTTTAAATGTAATGGTCAAATGAAAGTCCGGCAGTGGCGGATCCAGAGACCTTTTTTTTGGGGGGGGGCGGAAATTATACTTGACTTTTACTTTTAAGTGTAACAATTTTCTACTATACTGGCAAGATCTATCCTAATTCCCCCCTCCCCGTGGATCCGCCACTGAAGTAATGTAGGATTTTGCTAATTAGTAACAGATTTTTTGGGAAAACCGGTTTTCACTAACCCATATGACCTAGGATGCCATTTCAAAAAAAATAGGGTAGCTAGAGGTTAAGGGGTTCAAGGAAGGGGGCTTAAAATATTACAGAATGATGAACAACAATTTAAACCAATTTGCGTTATTAAGCGCTTATTAATTGAAGTATTAGCAGCTTATTATTCTGTCTACTAAGGGCTACTAATTATTAGCCATAAGCACACAAATTAATTATTAATCATTAGTTCTTGCGACAATATTAACAAAATGTTTAGAAACAATTACAGATCAATGGCATCTAGTATTTATTTCAGTTTTCATAATAATTATAGGTAAGACATGCTACTTTAGAACAGATCATAATAATATTGTCATAAAATACTTAATAATTAACCCGCTAAGTTACGAGTATCGTAACACGGCATTACTTTGGGACGGATTTCGTAAATATTTTGTGTTCTTGATACCCTTAGTTGATAGCATTTCAATTATGTTTTGAAATACTTGGTAGATTTTTACTTATAATATCCCTGCTTAAATTATTGGCGGACATTTTGAATATTCGTGGACAAGAAAAAATTTTCTCCACGACCATTACTGAATGTAATAATTCCAAAATTATTTTTGATATTAGAATGTAAAAATTTTCGCTCTTGAGTTGGAATATTTATTCTGAAACACTTGCTTCTTATGCGTTTTGCGTGTATTTTCATTCCATAACAAGATACGGAATGAATATTTTGTAATTGATCTAAACGACATAGGTTGCCATGAATTTCGAAACTGTCAGTGTCAGAGAAAAATGGCCGCGTTGTAATAATTATTTTCAGACAAATTTTAGTGCAAGTCAAAAAATGAGTGAAAAATCGGATGAATCAGATATGGAACTGGATAATACTCCACCTGAAATTACAAATATTGCGAATAAATAACTTAATTGCTTTGTACAGATTTTATTTGTTTTTATTCGTACTTTTTGGTCGTGGAAAAAATATAGTCTGCTACTCGGTTAGAATGAAAATTCGATACTCGTGGTTCCTCACGCTCGCTACGCTCGCGTTCGGAATCTTCCACTCGGATCGAATTTTCATTCCATCCTCGTTACAGAATCTACTATACGGTTATAAATTTAAGCGCATGGGATTATGTAAGATATTCGCTAAGAAGATTCCACACCTAATTATAAAAAATTGTTGTGTATCCGGTTAGTTACTCCTCATATGATCAGAAACGCTGTGTCAGAGTTTTCTAGAAGGACAATCATTTGTATGTAAAAGACGGGGGCCATGTGGATACCTAGATTATTTTTGGGGTCATTTAGTTTTATTTGTTATTGGGAAATTAGAAATTGGCCACCTCATAGAAATTAGTGCACTAAAATTGTAATACTATTTTTATCAGAATACAAATATTTTTCTTGACCGTATAGCTCTAAATTTTGGTTTTGTTTTTTTGGTTTTCGGTCATTAATAAAAAAATCCTGTTTTTGGTTTAAACGTTTCGGTTTATTCAACCATCATCAGACTATAAAAAATGACACAATATTTACGATACATAGTAATACAAAAAGAGACCAACATTTAAAGTTATACATATTATGAAATATTACAAAAATCAAGTATCTTTTTACAAGGAAAACATGTTTAGAAAAACGTCCAAGTGTAAAAAGAATCATAAAAAACATACCTTTTCCGAGTGTCTATCCAAAATGCACGTATATATTTATTGTGAACCGCTTGCTGTTTAAGTTGTTAAAATATACACTATTGGCAAGCATTTATCTTACATGCGGAGGTTTTCAGTGTGATCAAACGGTATAGGCAAAGGCTGGAGAGAAATAAAGACAGACAAAATCATGCTCTAGCCGATTCCCCTTCCACCGACCAATACGCTTTTATGGTAGAGGGGAATACTAGCGGGCACGGTAGGTGGGCGACGGGCGACGGCAGTATCGTATCAGCCAGATATTTGAGTAGTAGTGATTGTCAATCGCATTTTGTGCGATGTTTTACGACGTCGTTTTTTTGCGGTCATGTTTATCACTGGTAGTTCTATTAATACATACAACTAACAGTAATTTTAAGGTGTTTAAATTTTTATCGGCCTTAAGCATAAAAGTAAAATAAAACCTGTTATTCTAAAAAAAAATAAACTCATGTACATTCTTAAAAAGAAATAAAATTAATGGTAATTCTAATTAAAAAATAACTTTAAACAATAAGTATTCTTAAAATGGTATAAAACTAAAAAAGTCATTTTAATAAATGCTCGAAGACATTGCCTTGCTGGGCTTCGCAATACCCGAGCCGATCATAAAACTCCGTCCTAACATTCGACAATACCTCCGGTGTTATGGAATTAGTAATGTCAAATATTTTTGCTCTTAACTCAACTAAATTTACAGGCCTCTCATGTGGATACCTGTAAATTAGTTGAGTTAAGTGGCCCCACAAAAAAAAGTCGAGGGGAGTCAAATCCGGTGACCTCGCCGGCCATGGTATGGTACCTCTGCCACAAATAAGCCGTTCAGGAAATGTCATACTCAAAAACTCCTGAACTCGCCTTGCATTGTGAGCAGGGCAACCATCCTGCTGAAACCAAATTTCTTCGAAATTAACATTCAAGGCACGCACAGCTGGTATTATTTCCTCTTGCAGCATCTGCAAATATTTTTCCCCATTTAAGTTGCCGTCAATGACAAAAGGTCCTACAATATTTTCGCCCAAAATACCCGCCCAACAGTTTAATTTTTGGGGATATTGTGTCCGCAAAGGCGCACTTAAATGTTTATTTTCCCGTGACCAATATCTGGCGACTGCAGGATTATGGTAACCATGAAGAGAAAATGATGATTCATCCGTAAACAGAATATGTTTTAAAAAATCTTCATTTCCATCAATTTGCCTTCTCATGGTCTCACAAAACTCCATTCGCCTCATAAAATCATCTGGAAAAATTTCTTGGGTAGTTTTCATTTTATAGGATTTATACCCATGCTTTTTTAAAACATGTCTAACTGTGCGGTCTGGAATGCCAATTTCTTGAGAAATATGGGTGCTGGAACATGGCTCACTTGCTTCCACAAAAGCGCATACATTTTCGTCCCTCTCGACTCTTTCTTCAGGAATAGGACGGGCTTGTTGATCCTCGTGATAGCATTTACCACATTGGTTAATGCACCCGGATTTTTTAAAACGATTATAAATATTAATAATCAGTAGAGAGAAACTGAGAGAACGAGATCAGGTGGTGCTGGTGGTGCTGGTGGTGCAACTAACCCAGGTGGTGCGGTGGTGCGTTTTACGATCTAACCCAAGTGGTTCGGTGGTGCGTTTTATGATCTAACCCGGGTGGTTCGGTGGTGCGTTTTATGACCTAACCCGGGTGGTTCGGTGGTGCTGTTTACAAAATAACCCGAAATTAAACCCGACTTTTTACGACCTAACCCGGATGCTTTCATGAGGCGGCTTCTTATCTAACCCTAACTTGAACCTGAATATTTATGAACTGACCCGAGATAAAACCCGACTTTTTACAACCTAACCCGGATGCTTTCATGAGGCGGCTTCTTATCTAACCCTAATTTGAACCTGAATATTTATGATCTGACCCGAGATAAAACCCGACTTTTTATGATTTAACCTTAGTGAAACACCGCTGCTAAAGCGGGATAATTAAATCCCAATTTTTATAAGCCATCCTTAAACCCAACTTTTTGCGATGCGACCTGAGTCATCCTTAAACCAGACTTTTTATGATTTAACCTTAGTGAAACGCCGCTGCTAAAGCGGGATAATTAAATCCCAATTTTTATAAGCCATCCTTAAACCCAACTTTTTACGATCCGACCTGAGCCATCCTTAAACCAGACTTTTTATTATTTTCCCTTAGTTGAAACGCCGCTGTTAAAGCGGTATAGTAAAAAACATTATTTATATTTTCTATCTTAGTGAAACGCCGCTGGTGGGTAGTAAAGCGAAATAAAACCCTAATTTATATGGTCTAACAAGATAAGTATATTAAGGCGGCACATTTGTCACCCCGCAATAATTATTTATACCTAAATAACCCTCTCAAACCCTCTGCCGACTCGATTTAAAAAGAAAGGGACATAAACCTTTATTTATTATTCCGAAGGACCCTCATTAAAATTCAGTAGCATATCTAATAATTGTTAATTTTTTGCACCACTTATATAAAATACAATAAAATAATTACCATCTAGAACCATTAACTAGCGATTTCTTTGTACTTGAAATGGATAAATTATAGGACTATCTTGTAATGAGAACAGAGTAATAAAAAGTAAATAAAACTTAAATACGTATAAAATACCAAGCAGGTATAGGTACTATACAACTTGAGTTCGCCATCAGGTAAAAGCCCTCATAATGCTTTTATAAAAATTTCGGATAATATCATAATATAAGTAAATAGGCTACAATTTCATGAAAAAAGTAAAAAAAATTAATTCACAGTGTAAAATTGTAGTTAAATGGATTGTAAATACGAAATAATATAAAAAGCTACCTTTTGTTTGCGATGATGTATGCACAATAACTCTATATTATTCGGTCCTTAAACTGAAAATACCCACTAGATAGGTATCATAAGCTGTATTTGTCATCAGGTAGAACCCCCAATAAAATTATGAATATCAGGCGTAGGCAACAATAAGCAAATCACGTTGGTTTTTTAATTTATTATTAATCTGGCTAACTTAAGAAACTCACAATATAACGACCATCCAAAAAAATCATAATACATTACTGGGTGTGAAAGCAATTGCGCTGCAAAATATAGTGTATACCGACTCTGAGGTAGTTAATTAAAATCCCAATTAGCGCTAAAAAAAAAAATCAATTAGATATTTACTTTAGATATTTTAATAAAAAAATTCAATATTCTCACCAACATTTAACTTTTGAAATTAGCATAATAACAAATCCTTTACAATGAATTAAACAAACGCATACATAATTTTAAAATCACATAATAAGAATATAAGCTAAAATCTAACAAGTTCGGACTACTCGAATGACGTCAGTTTACATCTGTAGAGAATACACAACTCTCGAATCATAAAAAAATGGTCAAACTTTGTCGGCAAATACCCTTCTATGATGCAGGGGAAGGACAGGTAACTCGAGATGTTTATAAAGAAACGTTAAAGAACATTATTTGCTTATTTCTAGACTCTTAAAAATTAGATGCAATCGAACAATAAATGTTTTCATCATGTATATTTATCATTAACACATTACCTTCGACATACATAAATTCAAATTGATAATTACTTGTCTTAGTGCTTTTTTAGAAGCTTGAATCATTGCATATAACCGTCTGAGGGTACCCAAACTTCCCCTAACATATTTCTCCGCAGCCGGGGAAAAAGAGGTAGAAAAAGTAAAATAACAACTCCAAGTGTCTTTGCGAACAATCGGCAATAAAATAGAGTATTTCAGTTTTTAATTTTTCGTAAATAAAAGTTGGTTAGATTAATAGTCTCTGTGAATATAATAACATAAACAAAGTGATATGCCGTAAATTTAGGTGTACAGTATAAATTATGCCTCTTTTAAAATATACCGCAATAACTAACTACCAAAGGATTTTTGATATTTTGAATATATTTGATGCTCATAGCATTATCACATTTCCAAAGGCTCTAAATTTTAGAAAAATGTTCTAATAGAATACGTCTATCAATATAAAGTAAAGGTATTGTTAGGTTTTTTTAAAAAATACGACCTACAACAGTCTCTGCTACAGCATGGCTGACTCTGTAGAAACTTCTGTGAAACCATAATAATTATATCAATAATCGAGTTGTCCTTATGATAATATTTTCTTCCAATATCCGACTCCACTATCCATAAAAGTTATGTTAGAAAATTCATAATTGAGCGCATTGTAATTTTTTAAAAAGAAATTCACTTCACACACAAAGATGTAGCCATTCAATCCATGAAAATAATGCAAGTCAGTATGCGTATGTTATGGCTAACTGTTTAAATGTCTATTCCTTCCACGTTTATCGGAAGAAATACTTTTTTTTATACTAGTATTTTAGTTGAAAATAAGATCATAAATCATCTATACAAAACAAGCGCCCCTTATGGATTTGAACGAAAATCATAGATTCGACTATTTTCATGAAAAATAAATCTAAGTACGGAATAATGCAGGAAGATTATCTATTTTCTTGGTTTAGAAAGTGATGTAGTTAAGATTTATAACTTAGGAATAAATAAATTATTATTAATCTTTTCGACCTATTTCTCTTGCATATTTAATTTCTTTGATAGTAAGAACTAATCTTTTTATTTTACAAAGTAAAAAAAAAAAGCTAAAGATCGGCGTTGTCAGTCAGGTATAAGAACTGATTTAACACGATGGTTTTTGTACAAACGTTCACATACAATTGTATGCTTTTTAACCGATTGTGTCGGAAAAAATGACGATTTATAGATTAGATATTTAGACGAAGAGCTAACCTTCTCAATAAAGTATTGATTATTGCCCTGCTAGCTAGACAACACTTTTTATGTTAGTCAAAAAAAAATAATTTTTTTCGAACGCTATTACAGGTTTATCGTTAACTAACAAACATTAAGAGTGAAAAATTACCGTGCAAGATAAAATGTATAGGTTTACTTCATTTTTACATTATTTTACATTCGACAAAGAATAAACATCAATTTATTGTTTATTTTTTGAGGGAGTACTGGATGGTACAACTCTTCTGGTGGGAGAATTGTGCATTTAATTAAACCATCTATATTATTTAGGTTTAATTTGTTACACGCATCTCCTACATACACTTCTGGATGTGATAGTGGAAATTTAGAACTCTTACAGATGTACGGATAGAGGGAACAAACATCGGCGTATTTAATTTTTTCCGTATCTTTTATTTCATAGTATTCGCATGTATTTCCTCTTCGTCCTCCATAAAAAGCATCTCTTGGATTTAGTTTTGTCAAAATTTTATTGTAATGGGTATTAGTATAGGATTTTATCTCTGGATTATTTTTTAATAAATTTCTAAAATCACACTCCCACATTTCATTAACTAAAAAACCGAAATCTTTTAGTCTCATAATTTTTGCCTTTGTGGTTTCATATCTTAAATTTAGCGTTTCTGAGGGGTCCTCGGAAAGAGGATCGTTCCTGCCGAACTTGTAGCATACAGTACATCCATGGAAATAACATCCTTGAAATTCAAATACCTCATTTGTTTCGGAGCAGTAACCATCAACTTTTACACCATTTAAAACAGCTTCTTTACCATTAGCAGCATGTAAGATGTTGATTTTTCTGTGATTCTCGGTCCAAAGTAACCAATCTATGACAATTTTGCTCTGCCTGTTTCTCCATCGGTATCCATTTTTTGGTATGATTCCTATAGTATTAGGCTTCAAAAAATTTCTTCTAAAAATTGTATTGCATGCTGAAGCAATAGTTGTAGCTTCAGTAAATGGACATACATTGGTAGTTTGTATAAGTTGTTCTCTAAACTTTAAACATGATTGCGCAAGGATTTCGACATCCGATACGCAGTAGTCTACCAGATCTCTTTGCATATCGAAACCATCATTTTCATGTTCTACAAACCATTTAAGAAATTCGGCTCTGTCTTCTTCTTTCATACTATCTGAGGAGTAATATTCAATTGATGGTAGAGGTCCTATATAGTTTTCATTTGCCTTTGTATTAAATAGGTGCGGGAAGTAGCCTTTTTTAAAAATATCCTCAAGTCCAAATGCCTTTGGTAGTTTGGCTTAAGGCATAGGGAAATAGTTAAGTGAGTCGATAAATTTTACATTTTCAAGTTGCATCGTAATTATTTTGGTACCTCTCATGATTAACTCAGGTGTAAAATCTGTCTTTGTCATAATGTAGTTTAATATAAACTGGTGATCAAAAGCCTGACCATTATGGGCTATTACAATAATTTCTTTAAAGTTTTTCCTCATTTGTAACAAATGGTTAGTAAATGTTCCCGCTGGGTCTATACCTCTGACTTTTTGTAACTTTAGACCACATTTTTTTACAAGTATCTGCTTCAGAATCCATGCACTCATCGCAGTATTGTTTGAAAACACAGAGATTGACTTGATGTAAAAACGTTGAATTTTCCAATAGTTTGTCTTGGCTCGTCTCTAAATCGTAGAATACAAAAAAGATCATCTTTAATCTTAGGTTTTCCCTTATCAGGCCGAATATAACATAGATGATCCTCGGATGCATGTTTATTACAAATTTTACAATAAATTTCACCACATGCATGTGCTCTTTTGGCTTTAATGGTTTTTAAACAAATAGAACATAGTTTAATTTGTTTGCATACTGTAAATTTGCCTGACGAATAATCCTTTTTATGATTTTCGTAACAGTTTTGACTTCTAAAAAATCATAGACAGTCCTGGCATTTAATTTTTATTGCTATTTCACAAGCAGAGGCTTGCTGACATGCCTGACAGCTTCCACCACATCGGTGCTCATTTTTGTGATCACATGGGATGTAACACTTTTCACAAAAATAGTTAGAACAAAAAGCTGCTGTCAGCGATGTAATTACATTAAAATGGCTTTTGTAATGTAATAAGTTCAGCCGTTTATTGCTTTCAGTTGAACCTTCAAATATAATATTTCGTCCTTTTGATTCATAGCTATAAACAACTAATTTATATTCTTTTAGATGATTTTGAAATTGTATTAACTCGGGAATTCCACCTCCTGCCTCAGGAATGCTAATTTTAGCTCTCTCCAACAATGATCTTGTTCTTTCGGTTTGAATTTTACTAATATCTCTTCTAACCTTACTGAATTCGGGATCTCTTTTATTATGGGCAATGGCGACTACCAAAGCACGTGGTAAACACAGGTTATCGGTATTTTTAATACTTATAATACCTCGTCGCTTGTCGCATTCCTCGTGAAAGCTGTTATAATTTTTTCCTCTTTCCCCACCAACAGGTAATCTAACAGTTGTCACACTAAGACAAAATGATTCTGTATTAAGACCTGCTGAGTTTGACTGATAAATGCCACTTATAACACTCCAAACATCTTAAAAGGTTATGTCTTTAGCTGCTTTGAAGCGAATCCAACCTTCTCCTCGGTTGAAGTCTTTAGAGCAAAAACTAAAAGCCACACGATCTAAGGGTTGTAGGCCTTCTGTAGCGTTTTGAATAATTTGATTAATTCCTTTTTCCACCCAACCAACTGGTTCAACTCCCTGTGGAACAGGTTTTAACTTAAACTCTAGAGTGCGTCCTGTAAGGTTAAATTCTCGTAACTTTTTAACAACGTCTTTAACAATAATAAACTTCTCCATCTTTCTTTTTTTTTTGTTGTTTTATAGTCTACTATCTACCTACATAAAAAAAAAAAAAAACAAGTATATTTTCATATTTTTATCGGTCTTAAGTTCGATTTCAAAAGCACACTCCCACTTTTTGATAATTTCACAGTCTAAGCACATAGATCTTATATTTTTTATTTACGATCAATTCATCTTTATTCGCCAATCGTCTCAAACGAGTCTGCTTTTGAAAGTAATATAGCCTTAGTATTCAGAAAATATTAATGATATCGGAGCCTAAAACATCCTTAACACTAAAAAATCATTATGTTTCCTAACAAAACCCATCATCTTGTCTATTTAGCTTGCTTTCCTATTGTTTAGCAGGTTAAATAAAATTATTATTTCCCTCTTTTTGTCTGTACTGAATCGTTAGGGGAATACGATTCTAGTCCTATAAGAGAGACAGTTAAAATTTATGTAAGCAATCAGAAATCCTACACTATGAGCTACTTAGTTAAAATTTCATATTTCCTTCCTGGATCAGCTAAAATTTGTGTTGTGTCGGTCAAAATTTATAAAATACGAAAAAAATGCTAGATACATTTTTATCATGACTTTCTATCTAATACCATCTTATTTCAAGGTATAATTCGGTTGTCAAAATGAGAATCTAAAAAATCCTCGTGTTTCCTCACAAAACCCATCATCTTGCCTATTTAGCTTGCTTTTCTATTGTTTAGCAGGTTAAATAAAATTATTATTTCGCTCTTTTTGTCTGTACTGAATCGTTAGGGGGATACGTTTCTAGTTCTATAAGAGAGACAGTTAAAATTTATGTAAGCAATCAGAAATCCTACACTATGAGCTACTTAGTTAAAATTTCATATTTCCTTCCTGGGTCAGGCAAAATTTGTGATGTGTCGGTCAAAATTTATAAAAATACGAAAAAAATGCTGGATGCATTTTTAGCGTGACTTTCTATTTAATACCATCTTATTTCAAGGTATAATTCGGTTGTCAAAATGAGAATAAAATAATTTTCCCATGGTTTATGTCATCTTAAAAAAGTCAAAAGGTTATATTCTGTAGAGGGTCAGATACATTCAAATTTAAAAATTTTCTCCAAGAAGAATTTTAAGATAGTATTATAGTAAATAAAAATTCTATACCTCCAATATTTCTTGGAAACATATCGTGTTCTAGCGACATAACCCAAAAGTACCTCTATTCAGAAACGCATCGTACTTTTCTTGTCAAACTTGACTTTGTTGTAATGTTGTATGCAGAGCACTTTGAAAACAAAAATTAGATTAGAAACCGCCGCCTCTTAAGGTATACTTTTTTAGGTCTTACATAGGGTACACTGGTATACTGAACAAATGTCATCTTTAATTGTCTCATTGCCCCATCCATTACATTATTATAATCTTAAAGCACCTGTTACCAGCATTATCTGTTTTTATGGTTTTCATAAAACATAGCGATTACCGATGAAAATTAAACGAAAACTTAATAAATAACTTTTTTTTTCAACTGAAATAGACTGATTTTCGATGGAAAAATGTTACTTATAACTAAAAATGAATATAAGACATATACGCAATGATATTTAGAATAAATCAATCTTTTCTAAAATTACTATGAAATATTCACAAAATCGTTTCGTTATAACCAAAGTAGCAAGGCTTGCAGATTTCGTATAGAGTTCAAACGCGATACTGAGATGATCTTTTTTTTTATATTTTTGTAGGATAATGCACCACTACGTTGTAAGTACTTGAGAGAGGACTTTCTTGAAAAATCCTCAAATTTCTCTGCAATTTTGTTCCTTCTAGAGTTAAATTCACACAGAAAACCCCGTATTCTTATCTTTCAGGTTGGTATATTAAAAAGGGCTTATTAGTATGGTTTAGAAAACAAGCAATATTAATTAACGGATGTTTTTTCGTCGTATGAAGAGTTGAAAAATTTTTTTTTCCACTCCAATGGTTGCGATGCAGAGAGTCGGGTTTCTTCATAATCTTTCAGGGTAGCTCAGGTTTGATTGCATGTAGAGAGTCGGGTTTCATCATAATCTTTCAGGGTAGCTCAGGTTTGATTGCATGTACTAAGGTTAGTGCTCCTTGCAATCGGTTTCAGGTTTGACGCGCCCCCCCTCAGGTTTGTTCAGGTTTCTCAAACACTTGAGAAACCTGAACAAACCTGAGGGGGGCGCGTCAAACCTGAAACCGATTGCAAGGAGCACTAACCTTAGTACATGCAATCAAACCTGAGCTACCCTGAAAGATTATGATGAAACCCGACTCTCTACATGCAATCAAACCTGAGCTACCCTGAAAGATTATGATGAAACCCGACTCTCTGCATCGCAACCATTGGAGTGGAAAAAAAATTTTTTCAACTCTTCATACGACGAAAAAACATCCGTTAATTAATATTGCTTGTTTTCTAAACCATACTAATAAGCCCTTTTTAATATACCAACCTGAAAGATAAGAATACGGGGTTTTCTGTGTGAATTTAACTCTAGAAGGAACAAAATTGCAGAGAAATTTGAGGATTTTTCAAGAAAGTCCTCTCTCAAGTACTTACAACGTAGTGGTGCATTATCCTACAAAAATATAAAAAAAAAGATCATCTCAGTATCGCGTTTGAACTCTATACGAAATCTGCAAGCCTTGCTACTTTGGTTATAACGAAACGATTTTGTGAATATTTCATAGTAATTTTAGAAAAGATTGATTTATTCTAAATATCATTGCGTATATGTCTTATATTCATTTTTAGTTATAAGTAACATTTTTCCATCGAAAATCAGTCTATTTCAGTTGAAAAAAAAAGTTATTTATTAAGTTTTCGTTTAATTTTCATCGGTAATCGCTATGTTTTATGAAAACCATAAAAACAGATAATGCTGGTAACAGGTGCTTTAAGATTATAATAATGTAATGGATGGGGCAATGAGACAATTAAAGATGACATTTGTTCTGTATACCAGTGTACCCTATGTAAGACCTAAAAAAGTATACCTTAAGAGGCGGCGGTTTCTAATCTAATTTTTGTTTTCAAAGTGCTCTGCATACAACATTACAACAAAGTCAAGTTTGACAAGAAAAGTACGATGCGTTTCTGAATAGAGGTACTTTTGGGTTATGTCGCTAGAACACGATATGTTTCCAAGAAATATTGGAGGTATAGAATTTTTATTTACTATAATACTATCTTAAAATTCTTCTTGGAGAAAATTTTTAAATTTGAATGTATCTGACCCTCTACAGAATATAACCTTTTGACTTTTTTAAGATGACATAAACCATGGGAAAATTATTTTATTCTCATTTTGACAACCGAATTATACCTTGAAATAAGATGGTATTAAATAGAAAGTCACGCTAAAAATGCATCCAGCATTTTTTTCGTATTTTTATAAATTTTGACCGACACATCACAAATTTTGCCTGACCCAGGAAGGAAATATGAAATTTTAACTAAGTAGCTCATAGTGTAGGATTTCTGATTGCTTACATAAATTTTAACTGTCTCTCTTATAGAACTAGAAACGTATCCCCCTAACGATTCAGTACAGACAAAAAGAGCGAAATAATAATTTTATTTAACCTGCTAAACAATAGAAAAGCAAGCTAAATAGGCAAGATGATGGGTTTTGTGAGGAAACACGAGGATTTTTTAGATTCTCATTTTGACAACCGAATTATACCTTGAAATAAGATGGTATTAGATAGAAAGTCATGATAAAAATGTATCTAGCATTTTTTTCGTATTTTATAAATTTTGACCGACACAACACAAATTTTAGCTGATCCAGGAAGGAAATATGAAATTTTAACTAAGTAGCTCATAGTGTAGGATTTCTGATTGCTTACATAAATTTTAACTGTCTCTCTTATAGGACTAGAATCGTATTCCCCTAACGATTCAGTACAGACAAAAAGAGGGAAATAATAATTTTATTTAACCTGCTAAACAATAGGAAAGCAAGCTAAATAGACAAGATGATGGGTTTTGTTAGGAAACATAATGATTTTTTAGTGTTAAGGATGTTTTAGGCTCCGATATCATTAATATTTTCTGAATACTAAGGCTATATTACTTTCAAAAGCAGACTCGTTTGAGACGATTGGCGAATAAAGATGAATTGATCGTAAATAAAAAATATAAGATCTATGTGCTTAGACTGTGAAATTATCAAAAAGTGGGAGTGTGCTTTTGAAATCGAACTTAAGACCGATAAAAATATGAAAATATACTTGTTTTTTTTTTTTTTTATGTAGGTAGATAGTAGACTATAAAACAACAAAAAAAAAAAGAAAGATGGAGAAGTTTATTATTGTTAAAGACGTTGTTAAAAAGTTACGAGAATTTAACCTTACAGGACGCACTCTAGAGTTTAAGTTAAAACCTGTTCCACAGGGAGTTGAACCAGTTGGTTGGGTGGAAAAAGGAATTAATCAAATTATTCAAAACGCTACAGAAGGCCTACAACCCTTAGATCGTGTGGCTTTTAGTTTTTGCTCTAAAGACTTCAACCGAGGAGAAGGTTGGATTCGCTTCAAAGCAGCTAAAGACATAACCTTTTAAGATGTTTGGAGTGTTATAAGTGGCATTTATCAGTCAAACTCAGCAGGTCTTAATACAGAATCATTTTGTCTTAGTGTGACAACTGTTAGATTACCTGTTGGTGGGGAAAGAGGAAAAAATTATAACAGCTTTCACGAGGAATGCGACAAGCGACGAGGTATTATAAGTATTAAAAATACCGATAACCTGTGTTTACCACGTGCTTTGGTAGTCGCCATTGCCCATAATAAAAGAGATCCCGAATTCAGTAAGGTTAGAAGAGATATTAGTAAAATTCAAACCGAAAGAACAAGATCATTGTTGGAGAGAGCTAAAATTAGCATTCCTGAGGCAGGAGGTGGAATTCCCGAGTTAATACAATTTCAAAATCATCTAAAAGAATATAAATTAGTTGTTTATAGCTATGAATCAAAAGGACGAAATATTATATTTGAAGGTTCAACTGAAAGCAATAAACGGCTGAACTTATTACATTACAAAAGCCATTTTAATGTAATTACATCGCTGACAGCAGCTTTTTGTTCTAACTATTTTTGTGAAAAGTGTTACATCCCATGTGATCACAAAAATGAGCACCGATGTGGTGGAAGCTGTCAGGCATGTCAGCAAGCCTCTGCTTGTGAAATAGCAATAAAAATTAAATGCCAGGACTGTCTATGATTTTTTAGAAGTCAAAACTGTTACGAAAATCATAAAAAGGATTATTCGTCAGGCAAATTTACAGTATGCAAACAAATTAAACTATGTTCTATTTGTTTAAAAACCATTAAAGCCAAAAGAGCACATGCATGTGGTGAAATTTATTGTAAAATTTGTAATAAACATGCATCCGAGGATCATCTATGTTATATTCGGCCTGATAAGGGAAAACCTAAGATTAAAGATGATCTTTTTTGTATTCTACGATTTAGAGACGAGCCAAGACAAACTATTGGAAAATTCAACGTTTTTACATCAAGTCAATCTCTGTGTTTTCAAACAATACTGCGATGAGTGCATGGATTCTGAAGCAGATACTTGTAAAAAAATGTGGTCTAAAGTTACAAAAAGTCAGAGGTATAGACCCAGCGGGAACATTTACTAACCATTTGTTACAAATGAGGAAAAACTTTAAAGAAATTATTGTAATAGCCCATAATGGTCAGGCTTTTGATCACCAGTTTATATTAAACTACATTATGACAAAGACAGATTTTACACCTGAGTTAATCATGAGAGGTACCAAAATAATTACGATGCAACTTGAAAATGTAAAATTTATCGACTCACTTAACTATTTCCCTATGCCTTAAGCCAAACTACCAAAGGCATTTGGACTTGAGGATATTTTTAAAAAAGGCTACTTCCCGCACCTATTTAATACAAAGGCAAATGAAAACTATATAGGACCTCTACCATCAATTGAATATTACTCCTCAGATAGTATGAAAGAAGAAGACAGAGCCGAATTTCTTAAATGGTTTGTAGAACATGAAAATGATGGTTTCGATATGCAAAGAGATCTGGTAGACTACTGCGTATCGGATGTCGAAATCCTTGCGCAATCATGTTTAAAGTTTAGAGAACAACTTATACAAACTACCAATGTATGTCCATTTACTGAAGCTACAACTATTGCTTCAGCATGCAATACAATTTTTAGAAGAAATTTTTTGAAGCCTAATACTATAGGAATCATACCAAAAAATGGATACCGATGGAGAAACAGGCAGAGCAAAATTGTCATAGATTGGTTACTTTGGACCGAGAATCACAGAAAAATCAACATCTTACATGCTGCTAATGGTAAAGAAGCTGTTTTAAATGGTGTAAAAGTTGATGGTTACTGCTCCGAAACAAATGAGGTATTTGAATTTCAAGGATGTTATTTCCATGGATGTACTGTATGCTACAAGTTCGGCAGGAACGATCCTCTTTCCGAGGACCCCTCAGAAACGCTAAATTTAAGATATGAAACCACAAAGGCAAAAATTATGAGACTAAAAGATTTCGGTTTTTTAGTTAATGAAATGTGGGAGTGTGATTTTAGAAATTTATTAAAAAATAATCCAGAGATAAAATCCTATACTAATACCCATTACAATAAAATTTTGACAAAACTAAATCCAAGAGATGCTTTTTATGGAGGACGAAGAGGAAATACATGCGAATACTATGAAATAAAAGATACGGAAAAAATTAAATACGCCGATGTTTGTTCCCTCTATCCGTACATCTGTAAGAGTTCTAAATTTCCACTATCACATCCAGAAGTGTATGTAGGAGATGCGTGTAACAAATTAAACCTAAATAATATAGATGGTTTAATTAAATGCACAATTCTCCCACCAGAAGAGTTGTACCATCCAGTACTCCCTCAAAAAATAAACAATAAATTGATGTTTATTCTTTGTCGAATGTAAAATAATGTAAAAATGAAGTAAACCTATACATTTTATCTTGCACGGTAATTTTTCACTCTTAATGTTTGTTAGTTAACGATAAACCTGTAATAGCGTTCGAAAAAAATTATTTTTTTTTGACTAACATAAAAAGTGTTGTCTAGCTAGCAGGGCAATAATCAATACTTTATTGAGAAGGTTAGCTCTTCGTCTAAATATCTAATCTATAAATCGTCATTTTTTCCGACACAATCGGTTAAAAAGCATACAATTGTATGTGAACGTTTGTACAAAAACCATCGTGTTAAATCAGTTCTTATACCTGACTGACAACGCCGATCTTTAGCTTTTTTTTTTTACTTTGTAAAATAAAAAGATTAGTTCTTACTATCAAAGAAATTAAATATGCAAGAGAAATAGGTCGAAAAGATTAATAATAATTTATTTATTCCTAAGTTATAAATCTTAACTACATCACTTTCTAAACCAAGAAAATAGATAATCTTCCTGCATTATTCCGTACTTAGATTTATTTTTCATGAAAATAGTCGAATCTATGATTTTCGTTCAAATCCATAAGGGGCGCTTGTTTTGTATAGATGATTTATGATCTTATTTTCAACTAAAATACTAGTATAAAAAAAGTATTTCTTCCGATAAACGTGGAAGGAATAGACATTTAAACAGTTAGCCATAACATACGCATACTGACTTGCATTATTTTCATGGATTGAATGGCTACATCTTTGTGTGTGAAGTGAATTTCTTTTTAAAAAATTACAATGCGCTCAATTATGAATTTTCTAACATAACTTTTATGGATAGTGGAGTCGGATATTGGAAGAAAATATTATCATAAGGACAACTCGATTATTGATATAATTATTATGGTTTCACAGAAGTTTCTACAGAGTCAGCCATGCTGTAGCAGAGACTGTTGTAGGTCGTATTTTTTAAAAAAACCTAACAATACCTTTACTTTATATTGATAGACGTATTCTATTAGAACATTTTTCTAAAATTTAGAGCCTTTGGAAATGTGATAATGCTATGAGCATCAAATATATTCAAAATATCAAAAATCCTTTGGTAGTTAGTTATTGCGGTATATTTTAAAAGAGGCATAATTTATACTGTACACCTAAATTTACGGCATATCACTTTGTTTATGTTATTATATTCACAGAGACTATTAATCTAACCAACTTTTATTTACGAAAAATTAAAAACTGAAATACTCTATTTTATTGCCGATTGTTCGCAAAGACACTTGGAGTTGTTATTTTACTTTTTCTACCTCTTTTTCCCCGGCTGCGGAGAAATATGTTAGGGGAAGTTTGGGTACCCTCAGACGGTTATATGCAATGATTCAAGCTTCTAAAAAAGCACTAAGACAAGTAATTATCAATTTGAATTTATGTATGTCGAAGGTAATGTGTTAATGATAAATATACATGATGAAAACATTTATTGTTCGATTGCATCTAATTTTTAAGAGTCTAGAAATAAGCAAATAATGTTCTTTAACGTTTCTTTATAAACATCTCGAGTTACCTGTCCTTCCCCTGCATCATAGAAGGGTATTTGCCGACAAAGTTTGACCATTTTTTTATGATTCGAGAGTTGTGTATTCTCTACAGATGTAAACTGACGTCATTCGAGTAGTCCGAACTTGTTAGATTTTAGCTTATATTCTTATTATGTGATTTTAAAATTATGTATGCGTTTGTTTAATTCATTGTAAAGGATTTGTTATTATGCTAATTTCAAAAGTTAAATGTTGGTGAGAATATTGAATTTTTTTATTAAAATATCTAAAGTAAATATCTAATTGATTTTTTTTTTAGCGCTAATTGGGATTTTAATTAACTACCTCAGAGTCGGTATACACTATATTTTGCAGCGCAATTGCTTTCACACCCAGTAATGTATTATGATTTTTTTGGATGGTCGTTATATTGTGAGTTTCTTAAGTTAGCCAGATTAATAATAAATTAAAAAACCAACGTGATTTGCTTATTGTTGCCTACGCCTGATATTCATAATTTTATTGGGGGTTCTACCTGATGACAAATACAGCTTATGATACCTATCTAGTGGGTATTTTCAGTTTAAGGACCGAATAATATAGAGTTATTGTGCATACATCATCGCAAACAAAAGGTAGCTTTTTATATTATTTCGTATTTACAATCCATTTAACTACAATTTTACACTGTGAATTAATTTTTTTTACTTTTTTCATGAAATTGTAGCCTATTTACTTATATTATGATATTATCCGAAATTTTTATAAAAGCATTATGAGGGCTTTTACCTGATGGCGAACTCAAGTTGTATAGTACCTATACCTGCTTGGTATTTTATACGTATTTAAGTTTTATTTACTTTTTATTACTCTGTTCTCATTACAAGATAGTCCTATAATTTATCCATTTCAAGTACAAAGAAATCGCTAGTTAATGGTTCTAGATGGTAATTATTTTATTGTATTTTATATAAGTGGTGCAAAAAATTAACAATTATTAGATATGCTACTGAATTTTAATGAGGGTCCTTCGGAATAATAAATAAAGGTTTATGTCCCTTTCTTTTTAAATCGAGTCGGCAGAGGGTTTGAGAGGGTTATTTAGGTATAAATAATTATTGCGGGGTGACAAATGTGCCGCCTTAATATACTTATCTTGTTAGACCATATAAATTAGGGTTTTATTTCGCTTTACTACCCACCAGCGGCGTTTCACTAAGATAGAAAATATAAATAATGTTTTTTACTATACCGCTTTAACAGCGGCGTTTCAACTAAGGGAAAATAATAAAAAGTCTGGTTTAAGGATGGCTCAGGTCGGATCGTAAAAAGTTGGGTTTAAGGATGGCTTATAAAAATTGGGATTTAATTATCCCGCTTTAGCAGCGGCGTTTCACTAAGGTTAAATCATAAAAAGTCTGGTTTAAGGATGACTCAGGTCGCATCGCAAAAAGTTGGGTTTAAGGATGGCTTATAAAAATTGGGATTTAATTATCCCGCTTTAGCAGCGGTGTTTCACTAAGGTTAAATCATAAAAAGTCGGGTTTTATCTCGGGTCAGATCATAAATATTCAGGTTCAAATTAGGGTTAGATAAGAAGCCGCCTCATGAAAGCATCCGGGTTAGGTTGTAAAAAGTCGGGTTTTATCTCGGGTCAGTTCATAAATATTCAGGTTCAAGTTAGGGTTAGATAAGAAGCCGCCTCATGAAAGCATCCGGGTTAGGTCGTAAAAAGTCGGGTTTAATTTCGGGTTATTTTGTAAACAGCACCACCGAACCACCCGGGTTAGGTCATAAAACGCACCACCGAACCACCCGGGTTAGATCATAAAACGCACCACCGAACCACTTGGGTTAGATCGTAAAACGCACCACCGCACCACCTGGGTTAGTTGCACCACCAGCACCACCAGCACCACCTGATCTCGTTCTCTCAGTTTCTCTCTACTATAATCGTTTGGCGGGAAGGAACCTGTTGATCAGGGTACGCAAATGCAAATTGCCCAACAACACCTTCGGCACTTTCAGCTTTGGAATACCATAAAACTATATTAATTTTCTGTTCACGCAAATACATTTTTTTTTAAATATTAATTTACTCCTTTCTATGCAAAAGACTCTGTCAATATGAGCCCTGCCGTAGCCGCCCCCACCAGTCCTTACAAGTCTTGCATAGTACAGCCTCCCGAGAAAGCAAAGGGCAGGGTTTCGATCAACCAGTAAAAATGAAATTATTTATGTTGTCTTCCCCAATAAAATATTAAAAACTTAGGTTCGAAAAGTCTACATGACAACGTCGCAAAATCCAGCAGTTCCGAGGCCGCGCGAAAGGAATACTCTCGTTTGTTCTCGTCGTATTGGAAGGGGAATAGGGGAAATCGCTGTCGTTCTCTTTTTAATCTTAGGCATTTTATAACCATACTATTCTATTGCATTAAAATTGGCCTGCAAAGTTTTACTTTGCCGATAGTGTATACGTGCATTTTGGATAGACACTCGTGTTTTTTATGATTCTTTTTTCACTTGGACGTTTTTCTAAACATGTTTTCCTTGTAAATAGATACTTGATTTTTGTGATATTTCATAATATGTATAACTTTAAATGTTGGTCTCTTTTTGTATTACTATGTATCGTTAATATTGTGTCATTTTTTATAGTCTGATGATTGTTGAATAAACCGAAACGTAACAAACTAAAAACAGGATTTTTTATTAATGACCGAAAACCCAAAAAACTATTTTTATCCACCATAAAAGTAGTTCTCTTAAGTAGTGTTTTTATTGTGTTATTGTTAACTGTTCTTGTTATAGTCTGTTGGCCTTTAAACACTCTCCAAGTTTTTAGTTTTGGATATATAGCCGACGTCTTTTATAAATTTTAAACCCGGTACTTTTTGAAGCCACTCTGTATGTCCAACATACAAATATTCTTGTGCAAATTCATTTTCTCGCCAAGCAGGACTTTTTAAGAAGAGGCACTTTTTTTCGTAGAGTTAATAATTAAAAAGTTTCCCATTTGGTAAGGAACTTCCGAAGACACGCTGTATTTTTATTAATTCTATGCAATTTTAATTTTAATGAATACACTTTAATGCCAATTTTGAACAATAATAGTACGCCAATGTATTAAATACCAATATTTAAGAAATATTTAAAATGTTAGCTTAACAGAATTAAAAAATAAAAATATTGTCCAAGACATGAACTTTAATTTTTTTAAAAGTATTATTTCACTTTTTAAGCCTCTGTGATACGCTACTGTTTTAAAATAATATTTTTTTAATATAGTCAACTTTTGTAAACTTGGTTTTCTTCAATACACTCGATGATGGTCAATTCTGCACTTTCTGTTGGAAAATTGTTATCAATAGAGGCAAATTGTTTCAAGTTCACAAATGTGTTCTAAAAGTTAGGAAGCAGTTGTGCAAGTGGAATATTATCTTTTTCTTCGAAGTCGTCAATATTCTCTGTATTACACATAAATCCGGCTTTCATAAAGCATTTTCTTATTGTCACTGGGGACAAATTGCGCCAGACCACCGAAACCCATATCAAGGCGTTGGTTATGGTAATATTATTTTCGATTTCTTGAAGAGGACAACCACTATCTATACACGTTGAAACCCTCTTAATAAGGTAGCTTCTGTAGAGCATTTTAAAATTCTAAATATTGCCTTGGTCTAAACGTTGGCAATGTGAGGTACAATTGGGTGCATTATCCAGAAACAATACCGCTCTTATATTCTGCTTCTTCATCTTGGTATCAAATCTGTAAAGCCATGGTGTCATGATGTCTGCTGGCATCCACGCTTTTTGTTTGAGACCCATTGAAGAGATAACTTATCGATATGTTCGCCCTAAAACCATCGAGGATTTTTGCTTTTGCCTATTATAAGTGGTTCTTCCTTCTCGCCTTCCATATTTGCACAGAACAGAATTGTAAATCGTGGTTTTGCTGTTTTTTTTTCCAGTACAGTAGTGGGAGCACGAAACTCGATACGAAATGATCGAGTAACTCGATACTCGACTCGATCGAGTTGACGTAGATATCCCACGAAACTCGATCGAATTAAATTTCGGCAATCTTCTATTCTCGATCTTATTGGCTTCGAGCCATCAACAAAATACTTGAAAATGAAGAACCAAGAAGATTAGTTGAGGTTAATTGTGGGTTAATCAATGTAACCTCTTTCTTGTTCTGTTGGAAATTGGATCTTTTGGTCCACTATATGGTCATTAATAGCATTTATAACTATCTTAATATATTTCGCAATGGTTGTCTGGCCCATGCCAAAATTATATTCCTCCCCGACGCAACGCTGATAGGATCCTGTAACTACAAGTCTTAAAGTAGCTAGTACCATATTTTCAACACTAATTCCTCGAACGTTGAGACGTTGTGGCAAGTGAGGCCGTAAGGACTCTATTAGTTCCCTACAAAGGTCTTTATTTAGTCGGAACAAAGCGCGATTTATACTTTGACGCTTGACGATCACGTTTGAAGTTTGACGGTGACGCTTGTAGAATTCCATTTTTGGTGCATTTATAGTTTGACGCTTGACGTTCAACATTTTCGTGTCATAACCTCATTATTTTGTTGTGTTCAGCAGCAGCATTACTTAAAAAGAAACAAAAGCGAAAAAAGGCAGTATAAAATTAGACCCATAAACAGAAGACGACATAATAAAGTACAAATTTTATACAAATATGAAAGAGCAGTATTGAGAGTTACCTATCACGTGCAAATACTCTCGCGTCCTATTGGCTGTTACGTCATATTCTACGGAATTTCTACGAGTGTTGAGCGTCAAAAGTTAAAATTGGTTTATCTGGAACGTCACGTCATCGTCAAGCGTCAAAGTATAAATGGGTGTATATATTTCCTATTCTTTAGTCTTCAACCGACCACGTCAAGCGTCAAAGTATAAATCGCGCTCAATTCTATAAACCGATGATTGGGTAAATTAAAGGCACTATTTTCGACCCTTAATGCGCGCCGCTTTCTTAAAAGGCAAAAATTTGCAATATTTTGTTCTTGCTGCAACAGATCCTCATGTACAACAGGCAACATATTGGCAAAGAGTATCCAAGAACCAAACTATATTGCCATAAACATAAAAAAAAAAAAAAATATGCTAACCCTAAAATTTAAAAGACGATACTAACCTCACAATCTAGCTACTCGACTGCCCTGCCGCTATCGAGAGATTTTGATCGAGTTGACTCGATTAATCGAGTTTCGTGCGCCAAATTTCGGCTCTTCTGTCAAAAAAGTCGATTGATCGAGTTTCGTGCTCCCACCCCAGTTATCATCTTTTTATGCATATTATGTTTTTGTTGTCAATGCCCGATAGCAGAGACCTGTCTTATCCGCATTAAATACGTCCATTGGGGCCTAATCCTTTAAAATGGGCAATGCCCTTTGTTTCTAAGCAGTTACGTCTTCGATATTGATATCGGCTGATTCGCCACATATTTTCTTGAAGATAATATCGTGCCGATGACGGAATTTCTCTAATCATCCATTTGATGCCTTAATTATCTAGTCCTATACATTTAGCAGATTCGAGGACTTTTGCTTGAATTATGGGCCCGGATATTGGTAAGTGCTTGTTTCGCGCCTTACAAAACCAGTTAAAAACAACCGTTGCCACCTTCTTGAAACAAATTTCTAACTTCTGCTTTATTTTGAAGCAACATAGCCACTTGGGTCTTACCTACATACTTTCAATTTTTCCAATCCAATTTTCTGGTTCTTAACGTAACAATTTTTTTACTTTCTTCGATTATTTCAATTCAACAAAACTAATGCTAACAACCGATTTATCAGCCTCTAAAGCAAGTTGAATGGATCCGCCTGCAATAAGGTGTATGTACATATGTTTCTTAAGAATTGTCTGAGTTTTACATCCCCTAATGGAGGGTGTTTCTAGCATTAGGGGAAAGTGCCCTATGATGGCATTCTGCCTATGATGGCATACCGCAACTATCTCCCCACCAATGCATTTTCGCGCCTCAACTTGTAGTGGCCATCAAGGAGTGTCTTGTTTGGTGCGAAGACAACGTTGTGGGAAAGTGTACGCATTTATGTGAGTGCTGTGACGTAATACATAGTTCGGTAAGTTTTGATCTAATTTTCCATTGTCTTTCTGATCAGTGTAGTTTGGATTTTTATGCGACATTTTTTTTTCCTCGTGGCTGGATGCTTAACGCCTATCTTCAGTAATATATCTACCATATCAGGTTAAATAATTTGTGACAACGAATATTATTTTTTTATTATTATATTGTAAATTGTATTTTTGCCTATGATGGCATACAATTGATTTACCTATGATGGCATGGTATGCCATCATAAGTTAATGCATTTTTTATTATAACGTATCTTTTCTCAGTTGATGCTGCGTTTTAGGTGAGAATGCCATTTTTTTAAAGCACTTTGAGGATTTTGTCTAGATCTTGTCCTCATTTCGACAATATGATTATGTTTTGGTTTTAAAACAAGGTTAGTTTTAAATGGTAATATGAATCTTATTTTCAGGTGCCCGCTACGTCAACCAACGCAAATTCGAAGCGAAGGAGGAAACGAGGCAAGACAGGACACTTAAATGCTACACCAGAAATAAAGGAACATAAAATGCAATTGGAAGAAAAAGAAACCAAGGAAAGAGAAAAATGCCAGACAAGTAAAAAGGAAAATTTTGTCCGAAAATCAAGACTTGCACAGTAGAATTGAAGAGAAAGGGCCATATTTAAAAAGAGGAACAAAGTCTATAAAACCGGTTTTATACGAAGAAGAGAAAATCAAGGACGATCCTTTTACAATGGAAAATGACGACGATTCTGATGCAGCCTGCATTTACTGCAATTAATTGTTTACGACGCCGACGGTTTCGAGCTGGAGAACTTTGGATAAGCTGCCAACTTTGCAGCCAGAGGTGCCACGTCGAATGTGCAGGCGTAGATAAACAAAGAAAGATGTTTACTTGTGAACTTTGTTTAGACTAAATATTATTGATATTTATATTTATTTTGTTAATGTTAGGAGTTTAGAATATTAGTTCCTATTATTGGTTAATGCAAGTTGCAAATTTCTTTTAACTTTCTTATTTTGAGGACTTCTTTTATTTCCAACATAAATCCAAAGATGTTTGTTACTTTTTTAAATAAATATATATTAAAAAAATTATTAATATTTGAAAACGGTGTGTGTGCCATCATAGGCGCAAGTACCGTGCCATCATAGGAACAGTCATCTTATGATGGCTCAAATTGAACAAATAAAAAAACCAAGCCTAAAAAAAACATTTATTACTTTTTAAAAAAATAAAATACCCCCACCAAATGTGTTTCAATAAACCCAATTTTATGACTTATAACAATCTTTGTAGCATAAAACTGGAGGCTTTAAATTCCAGTTTTTTTTAGAGGTGTCATCATAGGGCACTTTCCTCTAATGTTTACTAAAAATTTCGATCATGAGTGCCCGCGGTCGTTTAACAGATGGGTCGGTAAAGAGGAGTATACAATAATGGGATTTCCATTTTTAAACCTGGGGAATTCATAACCGCAGGTGGTCACTTAATAGACGCGGTTGCAAACAGAGGTTTTACTGTAGAAACCCAAAGGCCCACCACTGGTATCCTCCTAAATTATCTGATTATCAGGAAGATAAAATTACCGGTGCGCGGTGGGTCGATCTACACAATGTTAAAACTACCAGTATTATAACTAAAAAGGTATACTTTCACTCTAAAAATAATATGTTCATGCTGTAACTCAAAAAATCATACAACTTTAGGCGAAACAGTTTAATTGCGAGAATCAAGATCACCTAATTAAAAAAAAGTTTTTACAAATATCGCTTGGAGGCCTTAATATATTTGGCATTACGAATATAAGCTAAAATTAATTCAGATAACAAGTTGTACTGCCTAAACAATGGTAAATAATAATATCAGATCCGCTACGGATACATTTTTAACATGACTATTATTTTTGACTAGATTATATCAGAACAATAAACAAAATGTGAAACACCTAGGCATCGGGCAATGAACTATTAGGGTGTGACTAAATCTGTTACATGTTGGTACTGCCAACATGGTGATACTACTAACTTTTAAATTTAAATATAGTTTAAAAATATAAACTTGAAGAAGTAGTCCATTACAGTGGAGTTGATATAATCAAATAAAACAACGGCAGTCTACCTCCACAATATGTATTTAAATGTTTATGTTTATATCCTACATGTTTCGGACATAGAAATGTCCATCATCAGGGATACAGTAGTCGATTACGATAGCTCTATCTTGCATAAGCGACGATCAAAAGTTATGTTAAAATTGAAATTGTAGGTTCTAATGGATGTTCAAGACTGAATGAGATGTGATATTTGAAATTTTGGTCAAGGTATCTTTGAAGAAGGGGGTTCCCAGTCTGTAGCCACTGAGACAGGTGGTGAAGCAATTATGTCACTGTATCCCTGATGATGGACATTTCTATGTCCGAAACATGTAGGATATAAACATAAACATTTAAATACATATTGTGGAGGTAGACTGCCGTTCTTTTATTTGATTAAAAATATAAGTTTGTTTTTATCAGATTTGGTCATGGATAGAACGAAGGATCCTGACCATTTGGTTTTAACCGATGGGTGACCTCGCCAGAAATTAAGTCATTCAATCTCGATTCAAACTACCTTGACCAACAGTCAACCAGAGGGCCACCAACAGTCACTACCATTTGCTCTTTTCCGACGCATCAGACTGACATATCAGTCTATAGACTCCCCCAGGGTGTTTCAGAAGTACAGTACGTTACTTAAGGGGATGATTCCTTATAATATTTTAAATTTTTTTGATACACAGGATGTTGAAGTTCCTTAAAAAAATCATTTTTAATAATTTTTTTTTCATATCCTTTTCCCGACTTTATTGAAATTTGGTACCGTTATTCATAATAATAAAGGGCTTAATTAGCCTTAGCTAGATTAAATTTAGTAAGTCTAGTGGCATCCCGGGGAGCACCCTAACGAATATTATTGACAAAAAAATGTACGCCACTGACTTTTTCCAATTTTGATATCCTTTCTCGGATTTAACAATTAATACAATTTTTTTGTATTCTCCATTGTTTTCGTATCTTGCTTCGTTTTCGAGAGAAAAAATAAAAAACACTTTATTGCATAGGTACAGAAAAAAAAAATAAAGTCTGTGCGTTTTAAGAAGTCCGCTAATCCATAAAACCTCTTGAGCATTATGTCGGTGGCTCTCAAACAATAAATTATATTGAAGGTAATTTTGGATGTTGATGAATTACATTTTCTAAATAAAATAATTTAAAGTAAATAAAAAATTAGTTTAGGTAAAGAAAAATAATAATTTTTTAGCTTTTGTAGTATTCAGACAAATTAGTTTTACGAATTCTTTTTTATAAAGTTTTGGTTCTAAAAAGAACCGATTTTGTAGTCTTGCGACAGAACGTACCTACTTGTAGATAGGTACTACTAAAAGTAGTCTTCCTCTGCATTTGAAATTTCACCCATGCTTTCAGACTCATCAGAATCAACATCATCGTCATCATCATCATCATTCGTAATAATTAACGGTCTTACTTCGTCTATAACCTGTTCTGTCTCATAAGATTCAAAAATAATTTTTTCTGTGTGTTCAATGCATTCCCGCCATTCTTCTTTGCCCGCTTGGCTAAGCGCCTCCTCCCATAACTTTATAACGCTAGGCTTACCGATATTTTTACAGGCATGTTTGTCATAATAGTTCTTGCTAATACCCCATACCAATTCAATTTCGTTGTAATGACAATGGCAGGGCGGCAATCTCAAAACTTGATGTCCATATTTGAGGGCTAATTCGTCAACAACATACTTTTTTTTAAATGACTGCTCTCTCTTTACACTTGCTTAAAAGTTCACTTTTTAAATATAAATTTTCATGGTTTATGTTTTTCTTTGACAACCACTCTTTTATTTCTTCCTTTTTCCAGCTGCTTGTAGGGAATTTCTCTTCAGTCTCGTATGGTAAGAGGCATTGTCTAAAACAATTAAGGAAGGCTTTTCTAAACTTTTTAAAAGTTTTTCCTCGAACCAATGCTCAAAAATTTCACCATCCATATTGCCGTGATAATCATCAGTTTTTTTTGTTGATGAAAATATCAAACTGGCATTTAAAACAAAACCTTCTTCATTACCAGCATGTAATATAATATACCTTTTTCCATTACTTGCACGGGTACTTGAATAACAATGCTTTGAGTCATCCTGCCAAGACGTTTTTGTTGAAGTTCTGTTTGCAAATACCCATGTTTCGTCAAGAAAAACAACTTGTCTTGACAATTCCGATTTTTTGTTGTTTAAATAATCCCTTAAAAATTGCCATCTTTTCGAAACAACATTGGACAGCTCGCAAAGCAGTTTTCTGTTGTTCGTTTTTTTATATTTGAAACCCATATGTTTTAAGATGATGGACAAACTGTTAGTTCCAATATCGCAAAGTTTTTTCTGCTTTATCTTTTCAAGAATAGCCTTGAGGGTAACATATTCCTTGGCTTTATACATATCATAAACAATATTCCTAATAGAGAGTTTTATCCCTTGGGATAAATCCAAGGTTTTTGAATGGAGTCGAACCTTTTTATATGGTCTGTCCAAATCCTCTTCACTCTTTTTTCGAAGTCTTCTTAAGGTCTTCTCTGAAATGCCGCAAGCATCAGACGTTCGTTTTTGCACTGCCAAAACAGACTCTAACGGGCCCGAGTTATCTTTTTCTAAAGTAAAATAACGTTCCACTTGTAATACCAAACGGCGTTCACCTGGAGATAAATGCCTTCTAGGCGATGTGCCACCTTGCTGAACATTTTCCATAACTTTGCTTAATAACTGATTTTAATTCACACACAATGAGAAACAAACTAAAAGTGAAAAGCACAACTACTTATTTAAAATAAAGTAGAACATACCATCCCGCAGTTCAGCAAATTTTAATTATTTCTTGGAAAATAGTAATTATTATGAAGATTTAATTATAATAATAGCAAAATAATTTAATTATATATATTTAATTATTATTTATGCTCAACGCGTAATTCTAAGATAATTTTGTTTTGAAACCTCTGATTTCGCCCAGTAATAGAATACAGTAAACCAGTGGGATGTTCGGTGTGATCAAGTATGGCGAAGGTGCGAAGATATTGTAACTTAACCGACTTACTGTTTTAAAAGCGATAACATCCCTTCGTGATTTAATCCGATATCGGACTTCTTAAAACGCACAGACTTTACCTTTGTATTTCAATGTTAATTAAAACATTTATATTAAAAATAAAATAATTTTTTTAAATAATGATACAAAAATAAATGCAACAGTTTATCAAAGCAAATGTTGAAAATGGCCACCTTCTGAAAAAACGCACGATTGCAATCGTCTTATCATTGATTCTCTTTCTCTTACACTTTCAAAAATGCCTGCATTATTTCGTATCGCATTGCAACTTTTAATAATTCGAACTCTTAAGTCGTTTTCATCTAGTACAGGCGTCTTTTACACAAGATACTTTAGGTGGCCCCATTAATAATAGTCTAGAGAATTCAAGTCGGGACTGCGAGCTGGCCAACCTTGGGAACCTGCGCGTCCAATCCAGCAATTAGGAGAAGTGCCGTCGGGGTATTGACGAGCAACTAGGCTAAAATGAGCTGAGGCGCCGTCGTGCATGAACCATATATTAGTTCTTATTTGTAGAGGTGGGTCTTCTAACAGAACGTCAAGTTCCTCGGATAGAAACTACGTATAGGAGTTTCCATTCAATCGAGGTGGTCAAAAGTATGGTCCCATAAGATAGTCGCCAATAATCCCTGCCCATATATTCACCGAAAATTGTTGCTGAAACGACCAACTCTAGTTCTATGAGCATTATCGTCCGCCCAAAAATGTTCGTTATGAAAGTTCATAATGGTTTCTCTTGAAATAGAGGCCTCATCAGTAAATAAAATGTTCGGTAAAAAAATGTTGTTTTATGCTACTGTATGCAGCAACCATCTACTAAAATCACTTGGCTGAAAACCACGGGGACGCAGAGCTTGCACACGTTAAATATGGTATGGGTATAGTTGATGAGTTTTACTGCTAGGCCCATAAGGCAAAAAAAGGGAAGACTGTGTATATTTATGACTCTCTGAATTATTGTTAGGGGAGCGGCGTATATTATCGACCAGCGGGCAAAATCGATCACCTCATTATTACAAAACTGATAACAGTAGCAACATCGCTACCAAGTATTCGTATCTTCTAGCCGTCGGAACAGGCATGAGGTACAACGATTTAGTCACATGGGTGAAACTAATATGGGGAACTTCGCAACAAGAAAACCGTTACAAAACCTAGTGGGCCACCAGTCCACCAGAGGGCTCTTCGAACGGTATAACTACCATGTGCTCCTTGTTAAATCAGACTTGCATATTAATCTGTCGACTATCTCTCTCTCTCATAATATTACTGATAAAAAGAGACAGACCTTGTTAAAAACGCAATATATATTTCGCCAACTAACTGAAGGGCTTTATTATCCGTTTTTTGGATAAAAGAAGAAGAAGAAGAGAAGTTCTGTCAATTTTGTAAAATGTGAAAACCGAACGAATTGTTGTCAAGAACTTGATTTTTTTTTTAATTTTTATATCATAATTACCGTTTTAATCCTTTACAGGCCGTTTTACGAGTTTTGAAGAATTTTAGGGTTGTTACGCGACCTTATATCACAGGTATGTAACCTAAATGTAAAATTTACGCCTTGAAGGTTAGGTTTGCTGAATTTTCAAATTAATTTTCTAATATTTTTAGCATACTCTTCAAAAAGGTCTACCAACCATAGTTTATAGAAGAGGTACATATCCACAACCCAAGCGAATGCAAATAGAACTGTATGATAAGTCATGCCGAAGGAGTTTTATTGTTCAGCCTCGTGTAAGTTTTTCATTTTGTTCTTTGCCATTTAATACTTTAAGTGTTATATTTAAGTGTATGCTCCTTATTTGCCTCTATCAGTATCTATGATGGCCTGTGTCGCCCATTCAATAACCAATATCAAGTTTTACTGTAAATATCCCGGTTGCAAGAGTGCATTTAGATCTTCATCTGACCCTAATTGTGTCAATAACCATTTTTCTATACATTTCCCCTTACTGATGATGAAAGACTAAGAGTGTGGAAGAATAAATGTAATATTAATCCTGACACCGAGTGCAAAAACTTTAGGATTTGTGAAAATCATTTCAATGTTTGTCAATTTTAGAACTCAGTTTGAAAAAGGCTTAATTGGAATGCTGTTCTCAAACTGTCCCTGAGCTTTTACCACCTGATGTTTTAGGATCACTTCCACATTCTCTGTAGAACTATGGTAGTTCAATTTTTTTTTACTGGCAGTCTAAAACATTCTGTTTGGTCCTCTAAATGTATCCCTTCTACTTTTGACACATGTACACATTCCACTTTATATTGTCGATTTTTTTTTCACTGCTTTGTTTCTCAGTACTTAATTAAAAAATTATGTTTTGTTCAGTCTGTTAGTCATTTTGGTAATAACCATTAACGTTTTTTTCTGTTGCATGGACACCTTATCAAGCCCAAATACTGTGACAATTTAACTCTGGCTGCAACATTTGACCTACACCTGGCTAAGACATCATGCATCTGGCTACGAGATTGCTATTTTGTACTAATAGTCAGTAGAGTAACTAGAAGACCTGGGCTTGATATGAAGCAAACATTTTTTTTGGGACAACGCCCAAATGTCAAGAATTCACCTATTTGCCTCGAGCAAACCCTGGTTCATTAAACACTTGGAACCATTTTAGCCACGTCGCTGTTATTAGTTACATTTTTGGTTTATTTTATACAGAATGTACCTATAAAGTATTTCTATTGTTTCGATACCAATTTTTGTCAGAATTTGTTCACATTATGTTTTATGGTAAAGTTTAAATAAATTTTGAATTTTTCTTCATAATAAGCTTTGTTTGTTATTTACATCGGCATTCATAAATAACAACAATATTTGGTTTTTAATGACTTTTATTGACTTTTTGGTATAATTTGATATAAAATACATACATTCATTAAATTCTGAAATTTAGTGAATACATGGTATTTTAGAGTGAATTAACTCAAAAAGCGATAAAACGTCTTTAAAAATCTCAAATATTGTTTGAACAGTAAACCAGTAATTTGAAAACGAGTTATTTAAACTACCCGCCACCCGCAATAAATTTCCTACCGTAGCGCTCGGGGTGGACTGGTGGCCAACTTGAATCTTTGTTTCTCTGGTTTTCTACGTAGTTCGCATTTCTAACCTCTTATCTGTTTTGTGGATTTAGTTAAATTTTTGTCGTTTACAAGTTCTGTGCTCTCAATTTTGTTTAGTGAGTTTTAATTATAAAATCTTTAACTAATTAAATAAGGTATACACTTACTAGATTTACCAATTTTGTACTTCTTTTAAATAACAATGTTTACTATAATATTACGGAATATATCTGTAAAAAACAAGCGTTTATAATTTTGGGGTTATGTAATTTTTTTACCAAATATTTGGCCAACTTGAATCTTTGTTTCTCTGGTTTTCTACGTAGTTCGCATTTCTAACCTCTTATCTGTTTTGTGGATTTAGTTAAATTTTTGTCGTTTACAAGTTCTGTGCTCTCAATTTTGTTTAGTGAGTTTTAATTATAAAATCTTCAACTAATTAAATAAGGTATATACTTACTAGATTTACCAATTTTGTACTTCTTTTAAATAACAATGTTTACTATAATATTACGGAATATATCTGTAAAAAACAAGCGTTTATAATTTTGGGGTTATGTAATTTTTTTACCAAATATTTGGTCCCGTTTCGGCGGGTAATATTGATCACATTGGTCGATATTGGCCACTAGTGATCGATATTATCCGCGCTTGACGTTTTAACCTAACAACGTGTTTTTTCTAGATGCCGAGAAACTATATACGGAAAACGACCCGATCAACATGGACAGAAGAAAATCTAATTCGCGCTTTAAGAGCCATTAATGAAAATACATGCTCAATGCGAAAAGCAGTCAAATTATACAACGTGCCTTATACTACATTACAAGAATACAAGATCGCTTAAAGAATCGTTACCCAAATAAAAAAATTAAATTGGGAAGGAAGTCAGTATTTTCTCAGGAACAAGAAAAAGATCTACGCAACTATGTTTTAAAACTAGCAAATTTGTATTATGGGCTGACTCAAAAAAAAATCAGACAAATCGCTTATGACTTTGCATTGTCCAACAATATTAAACACAATTTTTATTGTGAAACAAAAATGTGCGGAAAACAATGGCTTAATGGGTTTTTACGGCGTAACCCACAAATTGCTTTACGGCGACCGGAGGCTACTAGTTTAAACAGAGTGCTTGCATTTAATCACACCCATGTTAATTTATTTATCTACGACTATTTAATAATAGAAGCATAATGTGTTTGTTAGTACATATATAATGTGGTTCATATTACCATAGTTACTCATATTCCACAGCCGTGGAATATGAGATTTCATATTCCACGGTCCCAACAAAACAAAGTTACCTGAATTACGATAAAAACGCACCAGATCTAGTTTAAGCAGGCGTGAATGGTATTAATACCATAGCAACCGATTGACAAGTAAACGAATCATTTTTTTTTTTTAAATCGACCGGAAAGCAACCACTTTCTACTCAATTTTTTAACCGGAAAATGTCATTTTATCGGTCTAGACCAGAAAGTCATAAAAGAGGGACCGGTAAAGTACTTTACCGGTCCCTCTTTTTACTTTACCGGGCCCTTTTTTTACATTCCGATCAATATTTGAGAAAACGAACCAAACCCATAATAAGTAGGCTTTGACTTGATTGTTTCTTTCATGGCGTTTCATGGCAACGAACTGTCAAATTTGATACTGCTTATTAAAAATTGTGTTTAAAAGTTAAAAGTTAGATTATATTATGGAAATGAATGTGGATGAAGGTGAAATTCCTCTTGAAATAACTGAAGCGGCTGCTAGAGCTACTCACGATTTGTTGCCGCATAAGTCCAGGGACAAGTATGAAAAAACGTTTGCCGTTTTCAAATGTTGGTGTAAAGAAAAAAATTGTACTTTTAACATAACAGTTCAAAAATAGATATTATTAATTATTAGAATAATTCTAATTTTAATTATTTATTAAGTACCTATTATCAAATAATATTTATTATAACTATTATAAATAAAAAAAATTCCTGACTATAGAGTTTTCAATCTGTTTAAAACTATATTAATGTAGTAAGCCATTATCTAAATTTTCTTGTACGCCACTGGTCTTGCGTCGATTTAAAAAAAAATATTGTACGTTACACAACCGGAAAGTACGTTTACAGGACTCGCAGGCGACGAAAAAACAACACAAATTCTTTTTCTGAAGATACCGTGCTAGTATATTTTAAAGAATTGTCAAAAAAATACAAGTCAAGCACTTTGTGGACAAATTATTCCATGATAAAAAGTACCCTTATGTTGAAACATAATGTAAATATTGAACCTTATGGAAAAGTACGCGCTTTACTGAAAAGGCAATCTGAAGGTTACCAGCCGAAAAAAGCAGAGGCTTTTACTGGGGAAGAAATTAACAAGTTTATGGAAGAGGCACCGGATGTTAAATATCTAGCTACAAAGGTAATAATGCATTTGATTTAACACCTTTATCTAAAATAACTAAATATAATATTTTTTTATAGGTTGCATTGATAATGGGGGTAATGGGAGCTTGCCGTTCCAACGAGCTGTATAACATGAAGGTAGAACACATACAATATTATGACGGCTGTGTGCAAGTTCTTGTTCCAACGACGAAAACAAAAATTCCCAGGAATTTTACGATTACCGGAGACTATTATAATATTGTCAGAAAATATGCGGATCTTAGACCATCAAACGTGCCAAATTCTTTCTTTTTAAACTATTCAAAACGGCAAATGCACAAAGCAAATAATTGGCAAAAATAAATTTGGACAGATGGGTAAGACGATAGCGGAATACTTGCAACTAATAAACCCAGAAAAATATACCGGCCATTGTCTTCGCCGATCTTCAGCTACATTATATGCTGACGGAGGAGCAACTATGACAGCCCTAAAACGTCATGGAGGTTGGAAATCGGCCTGCGTAGCTGAAGGTTATATTGCTGAATCAAAAAAAACTAAAATAGACGCTGCTAATAAAATTTTAAAACAAATAAACTCAAAATTATGTCCATCTACATCTACCACTGTAAATAATGTTAGCTCCGAAACTTTTTCCATTACTAATAAGAACGATATGAATATAAGTAATATTCCTGCTCCCATTCATTTTCATAATTGCTCTAATTTTACAATAAATTTCATGAAAAATTAGAAATAAGTAATTGTATTTTGTTTAATTATGGTTAACATCGTTGAATTGTATTTTTTAGTTAAGAAATACCATTAATAATAATCCTATTGTAATAAAATGTGTTGCTCTGAATCCATTTTCTAACTTCTTGAATACTGAATAGTCGTAGATAAAGTATAGTATATTTGACTCGCGTATAATGGCTATATTACACGAGATTTTAAAACACGAGCCGAAGGCGAGTGTTTTAAGGATTCATTATACGCTCGTTAAATAATGTACTATTATGATAACCTGGAACAAGTTATGAAAAAATTTCTTCCGCACAGGATCTTTAATGTGGATGAAACTGGCATCAGTGGTGTTCACAAACCTTCTCGTATTCTTGCTCAAGAAGGTCGAAAACAAGTTGGCGCTATAACAAGTGGAGAGCGGGGGCAAACTACCACCTTCTCGCTTATGTTACTCATGTTTGGAACAACGCAATAGAACACCATGGGGAGTCCCGGGCGGTAGCACTGGACATTTCCAAGGCTTTTGACCGAGTATGGCATGACGGGCTCCTAACTAAAGTGAGAGCATACGGACTGCCGGTTCAATTTTGTTCATGGCTGTCGAGCTTTCTTAAAGACCGTTCTCTGCGAGTGGCGATGGACGGATTTCTTTCAGACACATTTAACATCAACGCCGGAGTCCCTCAAGGTTCTATATTGTCGCCCACCCTTTTCTTACTATACATTAACGATCTTTTGGAAAAAACTAAAAATCCTATATATAGCTTCGCTGATGACAGCACACTTGTTTCAACTTTTACTTTGGATGCTCGGACATCGGCTGCTAATGCACATCTCTATAGGCAGCAAGAGGTCTCACATCTCAACAAAGACCTGGAAGAAATTTTGTCTTGGGGTGACAGTAACCAAGTAGAATTTAATGCTAAAAAGACCCAGGCGGCAGTTTTTTCTAAAAAAGTTAATGTTGAAGAACCGGATATAGTTATGGCGGGACACTCAATTCCCTTGGCTTCATCAATTCATTTATTGGGCGTTAATCTGGATAGTCATATGTCTTGGCATGGCCACGTTGCGGCCATTGCTAAGGCAGCCTCGCAGAAGCTTGGAGTACTTTTCCGAACAAAGAACCTCTATACACCCCAACAACTTTTGATGCTCTATAAAGCCCAAATTCGACCATTACTGGAGTACTGTTCGCATATTTGGGGCTCTGCTCCTAAACATACCCTGAGATTGCTAGATTCCATTCAAAGAAGAGCCATTCGCTTGATCGGTGACCATAGTCTGACAAACAACCTGGAAAGCCTTGAACATCGAAGGCAGGTTGGCGACTTGAGCTTATTTTACAAATATTTTCATGGCAAGTGTTCAACTGAGGTTGCCCGCTTAATACCACCCAGAGCGGTGCATGGTAGAAGTACACGACGAGCCACTGCAGCCCACCAGTACGTGGTTCAGCTTAGTGTCCCTCGAACGACACTGTTTCAAAATTCTTTCATCTGGAGAACGTCATCACTCTGGAACGACCTCCCTGAGATCGTCTTCCCCAACGAGTATAGTCTCCAAAGATTCAAGACCAACGTGAATCGTTTCCTGCGCACACGCACCGCTCCTAGAGCGCCATAAAGGATTTATCCTGTAGTGCTGTGCCTTATCATAAAAAAAAAAAAAAAAAAAAAAAAAAACTGTTGTTAGTTGCATGAGTGCTTCTGGTACGTATGTTCCACCACTGTTTATTTTTAAACGTGAAAGAATGAAAGAAGGTCTTGATAGAAATGGGCCAGTTGGATCCGTATATCGATGTTCTAGCTCTGGGTGGATTACAGAAGATTTATTTTTGGAGTGGTTGCATCATTTTGCTAGATTCACTAAAGTTTCTAAGGAAGATCCAGCTCTGCTTATTCTGGATAATCATTGCACGCATTTCAGTTTAAAATCTTATATATTTTGTCGTGATAGTGGCATTGTTGTCGTTTCATTGCCGCCTCACACGTCGCACCGATTTCAACCACTCGACTTAACATTCTTTAGTTCGTTAAAGGCTGCCTACAATCAAGAATGCGACCAATACATGAAATCTCATCATTTTTAAAAAATTTCTGTTACAAACATTGCGAAACTATTTGACAAAGCCTACAATCGGGTAACCACAAGTGAAAAAGGAATAAAAGGATTTCAGGTTGCAGGAATCTATCCACTTAATCGTAATATTATTAGGGAAGAAGAGTTTGTAAATATTAACCCTGAGAATGAAAATATTACTATCCAGATTTGCAAAATAATTATATTCAAGAGGCTATCCCCGGCCCTAGTGGTATACGACGAGAAGCGACTCCAAGCAAGTTTAGTGAGGTTCCAAAGAAAATTCCTCGACGCGCACGAGCTTCATCCTCAAGTGATGAGTCAGATTCAGATATTCATGCAATTCCTGTACCAAAACTATTAGGAAGCAGCAATAGAAAAAAGCAGAAATCTAAAATCCTAACTTCAACGCCACTTAAAGAAAAGCTAGAAGAAAAAGAACTGAAAAGATTTAAAAAAAAGGTGGCAATGGTAAAGAAGAAAGTAAATTTGGATGATAGTCCAACAAACAGCAATTCAAAAAAATCCACACAATCTAAAAACCGTCCCGATAAAAAAGATGAGGATATTTGTCCAGTGTGTTGTGATTATGGAAAAAACGAAGTTTGGTGGAGATGTCGTGAATGCTCTGGATGGTCCCATTCTGCATGCACTGGATTTGAACCCGCAGAAGACTTTGTTATATGTGTTAAATGTGATACAAATATCGTATAGAATAGTGATTGATATTACCCCTTTAAGTGGTCGATATTTCCCATAAGGATGGAATTTTAATTTTTTTGTTTAATATTGGTTAATTATTTTTTTTTTAATCAAATAAAACAACGGCAGTCTATCTCTACAATATGTATTTCAATGTATATGTTTATATCCTACATGTTTCGGACATAGAAATGTCCATCATCAGGGATACTAAAAGAAATTTACAATGTAAGTAAAACGATTTAAGTAAAATGAGAGGACTTACCAGTAGTCCATTACGACAGCTCTATCTTGCATAAGCGACGATCAAAAGTATGTTAAAATTGAAAATTGTAGGTTCTAATGAATGTTCAAGATTGAATGAGATGTAATATTTGAAATTTTGGTCAAGGTATCTTTGAATAAGGGGATTTCCAGTTTGCAGCCACTGAGACAGGTGATGAAGCAATTATGTTATTTGTAGCTATTTAGAGGAGATTAATTTAAGTGAGGTGCTCAAAGATGCTTCATCTAACCGTGTCTAGGGTGTGGTCAGCAAAATACTGGGTTAGACTTGAATAACACATTCTTAGGAGATAAACAAAAAATGAAATGAAATTATACTATTTTAAGGTTGGAATTTATTAATTTGAAGCCAATGAGCAGGTGGTGAAGCAATTATGTAGGTTGTAGCTAATTAGAGGAAAAAGATGTTGATAGGTGCTCAAAGATGCTTCATCCAACCATGCTTGAAGGATTGGCTAACAAATTTTTAGGTTAAAGGGGGTAGAAAATGAACATAATATTATGATTGTAAAAAAGAGATATAAAAAAATTAAAATTGGATTTTTACCATTTTGACTAGAAGTGAAGTATTTATGTTAAAATCACATTGTTTTAGCTGATTAGATGATATTACAGCTCAAAGATACTTCACTTCACCATGCTGGCGTGCAGGGAAACGTTGGTTGTCAAATAGTCATGACAGCTTGAAAAGTCAAAAAGCAAAATACAGTGACAGTCGAATGCAAGAGGCGCAGGGGTGTACGAGAAATTGATCAAAGATCGACCACTGGTATACGATCAGTTGTGTCGGGAACAGACGAGTACTGAACTGAACTCCACACTAAATGGGTGGGGGATAGTAGTTTGTGAGGGTAAGCAATAAGGTCGCGAAGTCCCGTCGGTTCCCGACACCACAGAAAGGTGACCAGGGGGGCCACGATCAGGTTATGGCGACAAGTGGGCATCGAGGTTCAAAGTTTAAGTTGGGTACAGTGCCAAAGTAAAACGTACAACAAGTGGTTAACAATTAACAATAGATGGCGCATAACAATACAGAGAAGTAAAATAAAAGGTGTTCCTAAGATTAGTAGTGGTTATATGAACCATAGTTTAGAGAGGTTATAATGTTATTTGAATAAACACTAGATCAGGATTAAGGTTAGATCAATGTGAGAAAGATTATTTTAGTAATGAATACAAGAAAAGTATAGAGAAGATGGATTGTTAATTACGGGTCTACTAGATTAAGATTATATAAATGTAAAATGAACAATGAAATAGTGAGATGTATGATAAAAATGTTGTGTAATCCTAATAGTAGAAACACTACTGAACAAGGAATGAGAGAACAGAGAGAGAGAGAGAGAGAGGGAGGTGAATCTAGCTAAAATGAAGGGCATTGAAGAAATGTGTAGAGGAGTGATTTATTTGGTCATTGACGCTGCTAAAAGAAGGATTTTTTTAACATTTTGTTAATTTCCATAACTTCAAGGAGGTCAAGTTTATTGCTTTTATGACAGAAATGTAAGAGAGTTGTATTGTTATCTGAATTAAATTCGTGGTTATTGGTAACTATGTGTCTCGAGAAATTAGATTTGATTTTTTTCTGGTGTTAGGTTCAGTCTCCTGGCTCTCTCTTCAAATATTTTTTTTTAGTTTATTCTAATGCGTTTTTTGGTAGAAAAGGTACCAAAAGAATTTCTGGCCAAATAGTACGGGAGCCCGTCGACATTTACTTGAGGGGTTAAGCTAGGTTTTAAAACTTGGTGGAGAGGTAGATATTGATGCTGGGATCTCATCCCCACCGTCGGACCGCCGGTCCAGTCCTGTGAAAAGATGCTGGAGGCTGTAACCGTTATCCCCTATACATTCCCTATATTCCCTATAAATTCCCCTATGCTATCGTGTTGAGGGTATCTGGGTTCGATTCCCGGCTAATACTTTGCTTCTTTTTTTTTTTTTTTTTCTTGCGTACTCTCGGTTTTCAAAGTATTTTTTATCAGTACTAATGTGAGGGAGAGGGAAAAAATTTTTTTTAACTATTTTCATGGTAATTAGAACGAATTTTCAGGGAGATCCGCAGGATTAATTTCCAGCAAATGACGGTTTCATCAATAACCCTACGTCTACTATCTACCAAGAATCATTATCTTCTGATAATCATTATCTTCTGATAATGATTCTTGGCCAAGAATTTCCGGAACATTTTTCTACGTATCCATTGGAAAGAGCGAGAAATTTCATAAAAAAATCTCTACGGAAATCGTAAATTTGTATGTTCATCCGGTACTATAAATAAATAGGAAGTTACGTTTTCAGTGTATTGGACTTATTTATGGAAAATGTACAATAATGAACCCACAACTCAGATAACTTGACCCGCCGGTCCAAAGAAGCGTAGAATGTATAATCGGTGGCCCTAAATTCAGATACAATTTACCGCAAGCCCAAACTCACGCCAAGAATCATTATCAGAAGATAATGATTATCAGAAGATAATGATTCTTGGTAGATAGTAGACGTAGGGTTATTGATGAAACCGTCATTTGCTGGAAATTAATCCTGCGGATCTCCCTGAAAATTCGTTCTAATTACCATGAAAATAGTTAAAAAAAATTTTTTCCCTCTCCCTCACATTAGTACTGATAAAAAATACTTTGAAAACCGAGAGTACGCAAGAAAAAAAAAAAAAAAAGAAGCAAAGTATTAGCCGGGAATCGAACCCAGATACCCTCAACACGATAGCATAGGGGAATTTATAGGGAATATAGGGAATGTATAGGGGATAACGGTTACAGCCTCCAGCATCTTTTCACAGGACTGGACCGGCGGTCCGACGGTGGGGATGAGATCCCAGCATCAATATCTACCTCTCCACCAAGTTTCAAAACCTAGCTTAACCCCTCAAGTAAATGTCGACGGGCTCCCGTACTAAAATAAAAGCATTTTAGTTCAAATATGTTGCATTTTATTTAGAAAAATGTCTTAAGTGGTCGATATTAAAACACTTTCCCCTAATTGTGTGAATTGTTTTTTTTAAACTGATTTTCTAAGTACTGTTAGTTCTTGTTTACTGTTTTTTTTTAAAGAGAATATACCATTTGGAACTGTGTTCTGTAGTGTATTGTAGTGTTGAATAAATAAAATTAGAAAAAGCCAGTGGCGTACATTTTCTTGTCAATAATATTCGTGAAGGTGCTCCCCGGGACGCCACTGGACTTAATAAATTTAATCTAGTTAGGGCTAATTAAGCCCCTTATTATTACGAATACCGGTACCAAATTTCAATGAATGTGGAAAACGGAAAGGGTGGAAATTAAAAAAAAAAAAAATTTTTTAAAAAACTTTTACACCCTGTATATCAAAAACGGGGCAACTCCGGGCATATATTCATATGCACTATTTCTCTTAAGGAATCACCCCCTTGAGCTACGTACCGCACTTCTGAAACACCCAGTATAAAAAAAGACAGACTTATTGTTAAAAAGTTCTGTGAACTGTGAACCTCCGAACGAATTGTTGATTGTAAGGGCGTCCACACATATTTTTTTAAATTTTTATATTAGAATTTGCTTTGCTAGTTTTTGTTTTATTGTTTATAAATTGTTTTTACAAGTTTCCAAAAATTTTAGGATTATTTAAGCTTATCACAGAAGTACTAGAGGCCGAGGTAGTTTTAATTCAGACTCGTGCAAGTTTTTCGTTTTTATTTTTTGTCATTTAGTACTATAAGGTACATAAGTAGGTATTATATTTAAGTGCATGCTCCATATTTATTTTTTTCCACTACTAACCTATAACATCGCCATTATTGACCGATTATTAACGCTAGAAATCGTTTTTCTCTACCTTATAAGTCATTATTGACCATGGTCAATAATAAGCCATTGAAATCCATTATTGACCGATCTTTGACCTTAAACGAATTTTGTTTGAACGCAGGTAACTTGATTTTTTAATTCTACAACATCAATTCATTGTGGTTAGGCAACCAGATAATTATCAATACATATTAGATTACTTGATATTGTAAAATATCGATACAATCAACATTTTTTCTGCTTCCATCCTTAATTCGGGAGGTGTACACATAATATTATCACTAACATTTTCTTCGCTCATTTTTAAAAAAAACGCAAAACTCGTGAAATCTGATGACACAAATTGACATTGACAAAGCCACCTGACAAAAAACAAAATATTTTGCCAATTCCAAAGCGCAGGTAACTTGATTAAAAAATATACTTATACCTACCTATAATTTTTTATAATTATTAATACTATAAAGATAAATGTCATATAAAAGTTTGTAGTAGTGGAAAAAATAATATATTAACCACGGTTTAGACAGCTTATTATAGCCCTAGCGTCTTAAATCCCTCGTCGCTTCGCTCCTCGTGATTTAAACTCGCCGCTCGGGCAATAATGATGGCTGTCTAAACCTTGGTTAATAATATACTATTATTAGTTTCTTAGAAGCCCTATGTCTATTTAATTAATTCAATATCCAAAATCATGATTTCCTGTAAATATCCCGGCTGCAAGAATGCATACGGATTTTCGTCTCAACCTTATTGTGCCAGTAAGAATTTCTAAACACAGGGTTAGTTGAATTAACCGGAATTGCTAATTTGCTTTAAAACTAGGTACCAAAGCTATATCATTAAATTTAAAATTGAGTTTTTAATTTATTTTTTCTAGTAATTTGGAAGCAACAAAGTTTTGCAAAATTGTAATGGGTTTAATAAACACCTTGTATGAAAACTTCCTATTTTATTTAGATTTCACGATCGACCCAAACTCTTGTCGATAAAATTTGAAAGAGCCTCTTGAAACCCATAAGCGTCAATCTCTATTAATATAAAACATATTTTACCTGGAAATGTATCTAAAAATTTGAAGTATCCGTTTCATCTGGCCCCAGCACTTTACTCCCAATTTTTTACACTTTTAATTTGTAAATGTTTATGTCACGAGTCGCCTCTGGTGGCACAAACAGAAAGAACTGTATTTAAATAAAATTGTGTCCAGTCTATTATGCCTTTAGGTAACCACCATTATGTTTCTTATTTATTTAAATTAACACATTTATTTTTTAAATCTTTACTTAACACATCAACAAGTCAAAATTTAAAAATTTAAGTTTAAATTATTGGTTATGGTTATGACAACGATTTAATTAACGTGTATCAAAACAACCATTTGCGAGTTAAATACTCTTTCAACTTACTTTCTATTGATTTCCATTTATCATCGTGAATAATTGATATTTTCATTCATTTATTTATAAAGCCGAAAAGGGGGAGGACTTGTCCTTGAAAAGAAAACTATCAACATGTTTTAGATATTTAATTTTAGTAAAAGAAATACCAATTAAATAATTTTTTCAATGCTCATAATATTTTACCATCTACCCAATCTGGGTTTAGAAAAAACCATAGTTCTTCATCTGCATTACTTTCAATAACTGATGATATTTGTAGGGCATATGACCAGGGAAAAGATACATGTTTAATTTTATTGGATTACAGCAAAGCATTTGACACCTTAAATCATACTATTCTGTACATTAAATTAAAATACTTTGGACTGAGTGAGCAGGCATTAAAATTATTTCAGAGCTGTTTTGCAGATCGCGAACAAAAAACTTTACTAAATGGTAGCTGCTCAGGGTCCTTACTACCTACTGCTGACTTCTATAAATTTCTCAATTACTGCAGGACACATCAATACGCCGACGATACACAAATATTTTACTCATATTATCCTGATCAAGATAAGACTGCAGAGCTCAATATTAACAGTGACCTTAAAATTGTCTCAGAAATATCAAGGGCCCACGGTCTAATTTTAAATGAAAATAAAACGCAAATGATGCTTTTTACCAGGAATAACCGTGTTTATAATTTAAATACAAAATTAAATAATGTTCTATTAGAAATTAAAACGGCTTGTAAAAATCTTGGTATTTTGATGGATTGTCATTTGAGGTTCAGTGGTCATGTTTGTAATATCATTCAAAAATGCATTTTTAAATTAAAACTTTTATATTTAAGTAAAGATATTCTTGATCCTAATATTAAGCTTACTCTGTCCAACTCGTTGGTACTCTCTCATTTAGCTTACTGTAATATTGTTTTCTGGCCAGCTTTGTTGCAGAAAGACAAGGAGAGTCTGCAAACAAGGAGAGTCTGCAAAAACTTCAAAATTATTGTCTTAGATTTGTTTACAATTTGCGCAAATTTGACCATATATCTCAGTACTTATTACAATCAGGATGGTTTAACATCAAAGAAAGATTTGAAATTCAATTTGCACGATTTATTTATAAAGTTATACATTCCAAACAACCAGTATATTTATTCGAAAAATTGGTCACAGGTTCAAGTATACATGACCGACAAACACGTCACAGGGATATGTTTTGTGTTCCGAGGCACAGCACCGCCTTTTTTCAGCGTTCTTTTACCTATAATGCCACCAAACTTTATAACTCCCTCGATGGCCTAGTTCTAATACCCCGTATCTCAAATTAAGCCTTTTTACAGGAATGACATAAAGCTACCTGTTTTTACTTCTGTACCACTTGAAATTATTTTTTTAATTTTTAGCAGATGTAGGTAAAGGGATACTTAAGTTCTTTTAAAAATAATGGGCTCTTTCTTACTTTTTACGATTAGCGCGTAGATACGGGCTATTAAAATCGGAGGTTTCTTAAAAAATTACGATACAGGTAATTGAAAACAGTTAAATACAAAATATTTATATTTCAATTGAACGTGTTTTTTATTTTAATTTTAAAATTTGGTTTATATATAAGTATAGGTAAGAAAAAATTTAAATGGCATGTTAACAAAAGTACTTTGTAAGAACATTAAAACTAGTAGTTTGATCAATGCTTCTGCCTATTCTTTTGGTAAATTTTCATAAAAACTATGACAGTCTTTTGGCAATAGAGATTTTAATTCTTGCAAGTTATTAAATTTGTCCCGCTTGATCTTTAATCTCTGCTTATGCAGTTGGGGATAGTTATCAAGGGTTTCAAAACTTTTTACATTAATGCGTGCGGGGATGGCGTTATAATCGTCGCTAAAATTTAGTTTATACCGTATCTTTTTTTCTTTTGGATCGTATAATAATACGCGAAGATCAGTTACAGTTGGATCTTTTGCCATTTTTCCTGGACGGATACTTTTATAGGCAATCGAAGATGGATCTTCCACGAAGTTTTTAAAAAATGTGTGTTCTACTTGGATGGCCTTAAATGGAAAAGGTTTCGATCTGGCTTCTTCAGTTAGTTTGACAAACTCGTTTGGCAGGTATATCTTTTTATTTTTTATTTTCATTTCAATAAGGTGATGGACACTGTCACATTCCATCTGTGTGTGCCCTTTTTCCAAGTACTTCTGTAATATACTTTGTCCTGTTGATACTTAATTTTAATAAGGCATTTGACAATGTGGAATTTCTGTTTTGGTAACAGCATCCATCAGACCAGAGAATTACGGGCAGGGTTTTGTTGGGACAATGACGTTCAATGTGACTAATTATCAAAGAAGTAAAGGTTGATGCACTTAGGTCTCCCTCAGTTTCATCCCACCAGTAATTTGAGGCTTCGTGGCTTTGCAAGTTGTATACTTTAAAGTTATGAACAGTTAACTTTCTTTTGTAATAAATGGCACTTGCATTTAATTGCGGGCATGTTTTTACAGCTTGAAGATCCATTGTAAATGAATAGTTTTGAAAATTAATGGCATCTTCCTTATCTCTCGATTTTTTATCACGTGCTAAATTTTTCCTTTGAATGTGGGTGGAATAAGTTTGTTCGTCAATATTACCCACTTCATAAGAACTGCAAATGTCACAGTAATCTTTTTTTGGTTTATAAATGCTTAAATTTAAATCACAAAATATTTGGTCAAATATAGTAGCGGACAACTTCATTTCTTTATAAATACTATCACAATATCTTACATACTCTTGAAACAACTGGGATTTTGATTGAAATACAGTTTCCAAATAAAGCTTTTTGGTGTCCTTTCGACAATAATGCGATGGCATTTTTGGAAGGCTGTTAAACCACGAGATGAGTATATTCCTTTTCTCTTTGTGGCTACCTTTCTGTCTACTAATTTCTGGTATATTTGTTAAACCGGCATCCAGTCCATGTTTTGTTTTTTTCAACCAGTCATGAACCATATCTTCTTTAAGATCAAACGTAGACAAAAACAGTTTCTTGCAAACTCTTTTTTTCACATTATTTTCATTTCTTAAATAGTACCAATAAGTACCATTTCTACGCGATTGCTCTTCACCCTTTGATGACCTGTTTGTTGAAGTATATTCTATGTTACTTGTTATATAAACTCGTTTTTCTCCCCAATCCATTTTGTTCCAAAGGCCATCAAACATAATTTTTCTTTCTTGCTCCGTAAACGTGTCGCAAAAATGTTTTGATGATTTTTGGCAGGCTTTTGAAATACATGGATCCCCCATTTTTCTGCTTGGCCTCTTGACACCATAAGTGATTTCTTTATTTTTATTTCTTTCATAGCCAATGTAATCAGTTCCGTACATTCTGTGGGTTTTTGTTTTAATTTTAGTCCACTGTTCTTTGTCTGCATGCCTTTTCCTTTTTCTACTTTGTATGTTTTCATCTACAACCTCATGTTCTGAAAATTCCTCTGATGGTACATCTTCTACAGCTTCATAATCTATGTCCTTCCCGTTTTTATTTTTAGCTTTTAATTCTGCCGGGGATAAAATTAAATTAGTTTGCAAGATGTTCTCCATTAATACTTTAGATTGCGTAGAACTGGGAATATTTCCGTCAATTTCACTTGTACCATAATGCGGATTTGATCCAGGGATGTTCTCGTAATTAGTTCCCACCTTTAGATTTGGAGATGAGGCGGTTTGAATTTCTTTTTTTTCTGTGTCTGATATTATTTCGAATTCCAAGTTTGCGAAGTTTTTATCAGCCTGTACAGTCGGAGGTGCATCAATTAAGATGATATCACATTCTAAGTTGGTGGAGATTTTATCAGCCGATATGGTTGTTGCAGCATCAGATATTATTTCAAAGTCCGAGTTGTTGAAATGTTGTTCACCCTTCCATACAGCGACAGGTATATTATTATTAGATTCTGATATGATTTGGAAGTCCCAGTCGGTTAAGTTTTGTTCGGTCTCTACAATCGGAAGTGAATTAGATATGATTTCAAACTCCAAGTTGCTACAGCTGTGATTAGTCTCTACAGTTGAAAGTAAAGTTAAGTTAGACCCTAGAACAAACTGGCTACTTTTCTCGCAGTTAGGTTCCGATTTTAGGTTAAGTTCATTTGTAGAGATTGAAACGTCACTTGCATGTAGATATTCATTGTTACATGTGCTAGTGTTATCATTTAATCTTTCGATATCATTGATAATTATTGGAGGTTGCGTAATTGAAATCAGCTCTTCATTATTTACACCAAGAGTAGCCATAGCCAATATTTTTATAGTTCGTGAACTCATCTAAAAAAATAAAACGTGGTTAAGGTTTATAAAAACAAAGTATTCTGCAATATTAGATAATGGTGTATGTTTTTTTTTTAAATAGGCTTTAACCAGGTGATCCGTGCCGCCCCTGAACTACTTTAAATTGATTACGAGTGCTTGGCTTAAAATTTTTGAATTTCGCGGGCATTGCAATACCAGTGGTTGGTACAGATTTTAGAAAAAAACAGTTTCAAGTGCATTTTTTTATAATTTATAAACAAGTTTCATAACACCTTGTAAAATTTTACATTAATGTGATTTTTTTAACAATAATGCTAATTAAATGTTTTTTAGAATGCACATTTCATTGCATAATATATGTAACCGACCACCCTGCACTAAAAATTAATCGTGCCAGGCTTTTGATTAACTTTAAATAAAAGTTAAATAAAAATTAAATCAGATGGCTAGGAAATATTTTCCTAATTAGTGTTATATATTTAAATAATATAATAAAAAATATATTATTATAATTTATTTAATTTGTAGAAAATTACTTTTCTAAATTGCAATACACCAATACACCGTATCGTGTCCATCTTGAATAAAACTTCCACTTGTTTCAATGGCAATACCCCGTATCGCAAGTTCTATCTTCTTTACCATTTTTGTAGTTAAATAAGTTCGTAGAATATTTTTTATTTTGCTTAAGATACTTCTAGTACTATAATGCTTAGAAATATAATAGATACACTTACCGTGGAAGTCACTTTCCGCAAACAAAACACAAATAAACTAGATAGACGTTGAGGTTATGGCGGGTAATGGACGAATGTCAGATACAGGTTATTTTTATGCGAAATTCCAGTACCGTTCAATACGGGCTATTAGATTATATTGATTTTTAAATATTTCCTTAAAAGTTAGAGATACGGGATTTTGGCAACAGTAAGAAAAAGATCTGAAGGTTTTAAAGCAACAAAAATATCAAAATCGTAAATATGTCAGATACGGGGTATTAGAACTAGGCCATCGCCCTGCCTATGAATGTCAGGGAAGCCCCCACTCTCGCCACCTTTGGAAAGAAATTAAAACACTTGAAGGAAGGGTTTTTTTTTATTTTTTTTTTTACTTTTTTACGGTTTGTCGGCGTATCTGAGGCCATCTAGAACCGGTCATCGACCGTACGGTTTTTAATCGTGCGGTCTACCGACTGGGGAATGTGAAACGGCACCTTCATCCTACGAGATATCCGATCTCATCCGGCCTGTCCGGCGTGAATAGGATGGTTTTGATGTCGATTCATTTTACACTCTTCCCTAAGACAAGAGCACGCGGTGTTTCCCAAGCGGTCACCCATCCAAGTACTAGCCGCGCTCGACACCGCTTAACTTCGGTGATCTGACGGGAACCGGTGCTTTAGGTGTCGCTAGGCCCTTGCCCCGAAGGAAGGGTTTAAAAAGGAATTTTTGTATTGTATTATTTTTGGGTATAATTTGGTTGTCTAATTTTATTCCATTTTCTTTTTCTTGATTTTGTATTTCACTTTGTATTATTACATAAATCAAATGATATATCTAATAATTTTTTCTAGTGTGTGGTTGTATGAGCAGCTCTGCTGAATACCGCCACTCAAAATTGTATAATCCTCTGTAATTTTTTCTTTATGATTAATAAAAGGCATTTATTATTAAATACAAATTACAAAACGTAGGTACATTTTGTAAAAATTTTGGTATTTCAAAGGTGTAATGAATGCTGCTTTAAGGGTTGATAGAATTAAAACACAACTTGCTTCTTGTATAGTCCGTCTATCTATCTTACGAACTCATTATAAATACTAATCCCTTACCGTTTTAATAACCTATTGTGTGAGGTGTAAAATTCGGCCCCCTAATCTGGGGACTCCAGGTACGGATCTATTTAAAGACTATTATATTATTATATTTTCTCAGTAATCCTCTTAAAATAATTAGGGTAAAATAAAATAGGTTTATTTTAGTTATTTAAATATGCTGATTTTTGGTTTTAAAATTCAGTTAGATGTTTGTATTGGTTTAGACAAGAAGTTATTTGTTGCCAATTAAACGTGATATCTAAGAATGTTTCGTTCGTGGGAAGAAACCAGTACGCCAAGTGGATCTACGGGCCGTGATAAAAACTAATTAAAGCATGATATTTTATCAGTTGACACAAAAAAAGTAATCTTCGACGTTTACACCACCCTTCTTGAACGTGGTTTTTCAAAATTTGGTGCAGTGAAGGAGGCGGCAGCTTTGACACGCAGCCCAGTGAGCACAGTGTGGTTTGTTGTAAATAAACCTATAGTGGAGAGAAGACAGAGGAAAGACTCTTTTACTTTTAAGAAACTGGACGCGACGGATGTCGATATAATTCGTAGACAAGTATATGCCATGTGCAGGGAACAAATGATCCCCACTTTAAAAACCCTATTGCAAAGATTAAAAAAAGATGATACAGGAATAGAGTGTTGTCCTGAGACTCTAGGGAAATGTGGTATGACACACACGAAGTTCCAGATAAAGGTTGAGTAGATTTATCGAGTCAATGCAGAATCAAGGCTCCATCAAATAAAGGTAAGGGTATAACAATAATTCATGCTGGGACAAAAAACGGATGTATACCAAACGCTTTGGACTTATTAGCCAAAAATATAAAGGACTCCCTTGTTGATTATCACGATGATACTACGGCAGAACTATTTGAAGACTGGTTTAAAAACAAGTTATTACCATTTATACCACCAAATATAGTGTGATAATGATGGACAATGCGATCTACCACAGTCGTAGGTTAAATAAAGTTCCGTGTTCCAATGACACAAAAGTTACCATCGAGGACTATATGATGAAAAATAATACGTATTTTGAGGAAAATTACACAAAAAAGCAATTGCTCGAAATTTTAAAATCATTTTCAATAAATAGGCAATATTATTGTGACACTTTGGCTGCAGATATGGGTCATACCGTGTTAAGACTTCCTTATCATTGAATGTTCAATTGAACATATGGCACCAGCTGAAAGCATCGGTAAGGAGGAATAATGTTTCGCCAATCCTAAATTCTTCTGTGACAGCTTTAGTACAGTCAGACATGCAAAATATTCCAAACAAAAGCTAGGAAAATCGTGCAGCGCATGTTCAAAAAGTAGAAAAATCATACGTAAATATCGATCTGTTGCCCAGAGAAAGAATTATTGTGAACTTGGGTGACGATCGTGACAGTGAAACTGACTTGGGTTAAAATGTAATAATTATTTTTCTGACACGGTACTTTTTTGTAGGTATATGTGTGTTTTGTTTTAATTAATGGCCGTCCTATATGTTATAATTTTAATTGTATTTTATCTTATATATTGCTATATTATTATTTTATTATTATTACTTATTATTAGATAACGTTTTAAATATGTTTCTTTCTAACATAAAAAATCAGTACGACACATTTGTTGCATACAGGTAGTTAAAAAAAATATATTTCCTACGAGCGTGCGCAAAGTAGTACTTTGCGCACGCATTTCCATGTGCAAAGTTACACTTTTCCGCACTAGTGCGGATAAGATTTTTATCCCCACCGGGTGCGGAAAAGTAGCACTATTCAAAAATCTCCTTGGCAGGGAATATTTATATTTATTTTAGTAGCTGTAGACAATTTTTTGCAATGTGCGAAGCCGTTGCAAGTGTATTCTCTTTTACCTTTTAATCGTAATTCACGATATTCGTATTTCAGCCTAAAACGAAAAAAAATTATATTTTTTAAGGACCTCGTATTATAGTGATAAATGATTATAATATTGCCAAGCAACAATAAATGTACATGTTGATTTTGGCACATGATGTCAGATTTTTCCTCCGTTTCTATGTCAATAAGAATCTACAAACACCGACACTTTTCTTTCCATCAAATCCTTAAAAAGTATAAACGCTGTTAAAATGAGCAGCTCTGACGAGGAGCTACCAGATTCCATTCTAGAGGCCGCAAACTTGAATACTGATGCCGCAACAAAGGGACAAATAGTTTTAAGGAGGAGGTCTTCTTAGCGTATTTTGCAGATTTACGAAAATCAGTTCAGCCAAATACTTTATGGAGTAAGTACTCTATGTTAAAAAGTGTCCTTAAAATAAACTTGGATTTAAGTCAATATTTCATCATTGTTTCTAAAAAAGCAAAATGTGGGATATCGTCCGAAAAAGGCTAAAATTTTTGGCAAAATTGAAGTTTCCAGATTTATGGAAGAAGCACCTGATCAAATTTACCTTCTAATAAAAGTCGCCACTATTTTTGGGTTGGCCGGTGCTTGTAGGCGCGATGAGCTTTGCAAGATAATAGTTGATCACATAGAGGATAAAGGAAATTTGATAGTCGTGAAAATTCCTGACAGTAAAAACAAGACTTCAAGAATCTTTGTAGTATCTAATGAAACAAATAAGGGATATTATTTACAACTCTATCATATACAGGGTGTAATTTAATTGAGTGCCGATACTTAAGGGTGATAATCTATGAATGATTCTAAGATAAAAAGTTCATATGGACATATGTCCTAAACCTCTTCATTTTTGAGCTACAGGGTGTTAACATTTTAAGAAAAATATAACCTTTTTATATAAATCACTCTTAGATATTTTTATGAAATTTTGTACATACCTTTTAATCAATAAGGAGCATTTTTTGACCTAACAGATTTATAAAAATTTTTACCAGTGACGTCCGTACGGGGTTTGAACTGAATATTTTTAAAGAAAAAATGGATACGCCACTGCTTTTTCTAAAAACGAAACTTACTTTTGAAATTCTCATTTATTTTAAAGCAAATTTCGTTTATAGACTTACTTTTGTACGACGCACCGTTTTCGCGTAAAAAATAAAAACAAAAAAAAATAAAAAATTTTATTTCAAAAATCGCGATTAATTTAAAAGGAAAAATTCCAAACCTTAAATCGAAAGCGAAATGACAAGAGAAGATAAACAGAATAAAGAACCCACATTATTTACAGTAGTTGTTCGAAGTGTCGTCCACCCACACGTATGCAAGCATGGACTCTTCTTCCCATAGACTGACGCACATTTTCGAAGATTTCCGGGGTGTTTCTTATGGTTTGGCAGCATACTAATATACGATTTCGTAACTCTTCTTCGGTATGAATCGGCACTTGGTACACTAAGCTTTTCAGATGCCCCCAGAAAAAATAGTCTAAACTGTTAAGGTCCGGAGATCTAGGTGGCCATGGCTGCGTTCCTCCGCGACCTATCCACCGATTGCGATAGGTGTGATTTAAAAATTCACGCACTCGTAAGCTAAAATGTGGAGGCGCACCATCGTGCATTAGCCACATCTGGTTTCTTAATAATAATGGAAGGTCTTCAAGCATTGGCGGCAGATCTTCTTCAAGAAAGTGTAAATATGATTGTCCATCAAGTCTTCTTGGGAGAAAAAATGGGCCTATCAAATAATCATCAATAATGCCAGCCCAAACATTTATTGAGAACTGTTCTTGATGATTTGATTCTACAATTGCATAAGGGTTTTCATCCGCCCATAAATGGTTATTATGGAAATTTCTTATTGAGTTTCGAGAAAAATTAGCTTCGTCGGTAAAAAGAATGTGCCTGTCAAATAACGGATTTTCCATCAGGTTTTGAAGAAACCACACACAGAAATTAATGCGCATCGGGAAATCTCTAGGGAGTAATGCCTGGACTCTTTGAATGTGATATGGGTATAATAAATTTTCGATGAGAATTTTCCAAACAAGAAAATGTGAAACATTAAATGTTGCCGCGATTTTCCTCGTGCTACTTTCGGGGTTCTCCTCAATTTCGTGTAAAATTCCTTCTTCAAGTTCCGGTGTTCTTACTGTTTGATGGACTCCTTTAGCACTGTGGTCTACTTTTAAAGTTCCGGTCTCGTGGAGACGTCTATGAATCCTAGAAAATGTTCTCGGATCGGGTAGTACGCGATTTGGATACCGCTCTTGGTATATCCGCCTGGCTTCGTATGCATTACCGTCTGCAAGCCCATAAATAAAATGCATGTCAGTTAATTCACTGTTTGTAAAATTTACCATTCTTTTATTATAATTTAACGTCTTACTGTAATAATAATTATTTAATAATGCAAAATCAATGCCAGGCCTTTTGTCTTTATGAAAAGAAACGTCAAAATTGATGTAGCTTTACCCAGCCTACTGATTTTTATTTGATTTGCTTTAAGAGGGCATTTAATATGGTTACCGTTTTTTTCTTTTCAAACGTTCAGTTGAATGTCACTGGTGAGTAGAAAATAAATTGTTGTCCCAAAAAAAGTGTTTCCACTCATGGTGGGTGCCAACCAAATTCAACAAAATAAATAAAAGCAGTCTCAATGAACCGAAGAAAAAAATGTTTTTTTTGTTTTTATTTTTTTACGCGAAAACGGTGCGTCGTACAAAAGTAAGTCCATAAACGAAATTTGCTTTAAAATAAATGGGAATTTCAAAAGTAAGTTTCGTTTTTAGAAAAAGCAGTGGCGTATCCATTTTTTCTTTAAAAATATTCAGTTCAAACCCCATACGGACGTCACTGGTAAAAATTTTTATAAATCTGTTAGGTCAAAAAATGCTCCTTATTGATTAAAAGGTATGTACAAAATTTCATAAAAATATCTAAGAGTGATTTATATAAAAAGGTTATATTTTTCTTAAAATGTTAACACCCTGTAGCTCAAAAATGAAGAGGTTTAGGACATATGTCCATATGAACTTTTTATCTTAGAATCATTCATAGATTATCACCCTTAAGTATCGGCACTCAATTAAATTACACCCTGTATATGCAAATTTGCGAAAACCATCCACTCCGCACAAGCGCTTTTTTGTGCAGTATCGACAAGAAACATGCGGTACTCAATGTATTGGAATAAATTAATTCGTTAAGATGCCTTCGGAAATAGCTGCATATCTACAATTGAAAAATCCAAAGCATTATACAGGACATAGTTTCCGTCGTTCATCGGCTACCATGTTGGCCGATTCTGGAGCAGGAATCACTAATGTTAAGCGACTCGGAGGCTGGAAATCGACGACTGTCGCCGAGAGCTACATTGAAGATTCGACAAATCAAAAAAAGGACATGTCGAATAAAATATTGGCCACGAACAACTTCCCTTCTTTATCAAGCTAAATAAATCCTTCTGAGTTAACACCTTCATCTCAAAAACAATGAAGTTTAGACTTATAATGCACTTATTAAAAAATAATTGTAGTTTTATGTAGAATCCAGAAATATTGTAATATATAGGGTGTTCCATTCAAAAAAAAATAATTTTAAATTGCTAAAAAACTGTAAATTTGGCAACATTGCAAATGTCACTAGCAGCTCCGCGATAACCTCTTATATACGGATACCAAATTTAAGCTAGATCGGACAAACGGTATTAAAGATATTTAAAGCGTTCCATACTTCTGTTACAGGCTGTATATTATTATCTTAAAGCAGCGCAACCTTTTATTCTATCAACAACGAGTGCGTCCCTGCTTTCATTCGATCGATCGCTGGGTCTTATCGGTATTAGAGATTAGCATTTCTAATGAGTTTGTAAGATAGATAGACGGACTTTACGTTCTTCTTCTCTTTGCTGATGCTGTATAAAAATAGAAAATGTGTATGTTTGGCTAAAATTATAATTTTGTCTAGAATGGTTCATCAATGGGGTTTTACGTCAGGGCATCCCTTTGACATCTTTTGATTCTTCGACTACTTTTTAGGTATTTTCGCATAAAAGAAATCATTGCTATCGGCTGTTGCCTTTCTTGAATATGCCATTGAACATTTTGGTTTGCATATTCTTGGCTTTTTCCGTTATCTAGGAAGGTGATAGTGTCTCTCTATTATTAGTGCTTCTCTACTATAGATAGTATTTAGGTAGTCTGTAGGTCGCATTTTGTCTCGCTCTCGTATGTGAGTGAGTAACAAGTGGGTTTGTCGGAACGTCCGTACGTCCGTAATAGTTGGTAATGATTTTCAAAAAGAACTCATTAATAGTTGGTATGCGAAAGTCCTGGTGCAACACGCGATTCATAGTGTACCTCGGAACATCTGCGATAATTTTCAGCGCCCTATTCTGAATTACTTGGAACTTATTCAGTTCCGCTCTGTTTATGTTGCACCACGAAGGTGCACCCTAGGTGAGAACCGGCTTAACCCATGCCTTGTAGAGGTTGACCCTTGTCCTATTTGCAAGTCTACTCTGCCTGTGAAGCAGGTGGTAGATAGAGCCTAACTATTGCAATGCAAGCTTCACTCTATTTATTGAATTGAGCCTCCAGTTCAGAATTTGGTCAAAGTAATAGTAATAACTCCCAGGTATTTACTTCCTGGCACCAGGTTACTTGGACTCTGTTGACCTTGAGCCTTGTTTCAGGCTGACGTACGCGGCTTTTCGAGAAAAATATGGCCCTTGTCTTAGTAGGATTCAGGGGAATCTTCCAAACCGAAAGCCATTTTTCCAGCTCGATTACGTGATTTCCTAAAATTTCCGCCTGCTATGAAAACAAAAAAAATGTTTAAACTATGTTATTATTTTAATGTCCTAGAGTATTATAATATTATGATTCATATTATAATATGTCTATAAAAAATTTACTACCGTACTAGTACTATTACTTATCATGGTTTTATTATCAATTTTTATTGCCTATTATTATTATATTATTACAATATTTGGAGACATACGGCCCGTTAAAGATCGGTTCAAGTTTCGTACCGGTTTCGTTTTTTAATAAAATTTTATCGCCTTTTTTATAATTTATGCTATTGGCTTGTAAATCGTATAGGTTCTTCCTTTTCACTCAATTAAATTATTTTTCGCATCATCTCATATTTCTTGTAGTCTAAATTTTAATTCTAGTGGATAAATTGTACATTAATTAACGATCACGAGTGATATTTATTATCAACAAAATAAGAGCTACCCAACGAGCCATGGAAAGAGCTATGTTGGGGGTGATATTGCGAGACCGAATCCGCAACGAAGAGATCCGTAGGAGAACGAAAGCTGTGGATGCTGTTGAAGGAGTAACACACCTAAAGTGGAACTGGGCGGGCCACGTCGCAAGAATGACAGATGATAGATGGACTAAGAAGATATTGGAGTGGCGATCTAGAGATGCTGCACACAGAAGCAGGGGTAGACCGCCTACTCGATGGACAGATGATATCAAGAGGATATCTACAAATTGGATCCAAGATGCCTAAGACCGAGCAGGATGGATTAGGTTGAGAGAGGCCTATGTCCAGCAGTGGACGAGACAAGGCTGATTAATGATGATGATGATGAGTGATATTTTAAGGCAGTTTGCATAGTTTCCCCAATACTGGTTCGTGAGGTGCATATTTTGTGTTCGTGTGTATACGGTGTAGTTAAACACAAAGTACCAAACTCCACGCATTCGGGTGTTCCTGTGTTTGTATTTTTAAATAAATTTGTTGTTCCTAGGTTTTAGAAATTAACTACAGTGTTGTGAGTTTACAAACCACAAAATATTCCATCTACCTAATAAATATCTCAAAAGTATAAAACTATAAAAACTATGACAATAAATTAATTATTACTGGAAACAAAAAGAATAATCCAATTTTTATGATATTTATATAAATTTAGGCTAAACTAATAAAAAGAAAGGGCATATGTGCCATACATTCGCATTCAGAAAATGAATGTATTTTTAAATATATAATAATATAGAGTGTGTTCCATTTAAAGAAAAGCAAGTTATGGCAATTTTGACATTTGATATTTTATAAAACTTTCGACCACATAAAACTTTACGCTAAACCCTACAATTTCTTTTTTAGTCAACCTTCCAGCTCAAAAATTAAGTATTTTACAGCCACGTAAAAGTGCGACAAATTAAAATAAAAACGATATACTTTAATTAAATTTGTATTCTCACACAGCAAACTTCCTTCCAGAAACATCTTTGATATATTTTCGAATGTCTCAAAAATATAACCTTTCATGTCAATAGGTACTTCTGAAATATATAAATATACAGGGTCGTTGGTATTTATGGAAACGGTCAATTATTTCTTAAAGTAAAACAGTTAGCAAAAAATATTTAAGACAAAAGTTTCAGGGTTTCTCAAGGTCCAGTAGAATTTAAAAAAACAAGTATACAGGATAAGTCAGAAAACCGTAGAGAAACAAAGTTATTTTTTTTTTAAATAGAACATCCTATATCTTAGAATATTTTTGAATTTTACATGAAATAGCAATTATTTTTTAATAAAAGTGCATTATATTATATTATGTCTAAACCTAATAATTTCCGAGATATCGACTTTTGAAAAATGACATTTTTTGAAATTTGACAGCTTCTAGGCTTCTATCGGTACGTCTTTGAGTAAGTTCATAACAGTAGTTCATAACAATAAAGCACACATTTCAAAATGACAACTTTATTTGACAGTCATCTTTTACCTTGACTGGTGCCCGCAAATACGGGGCCATAAAAAGGAGAAATAGTTAAAAAGAAATCGGCGATAACCCGTAAACGGGCTCATCAAAAATATCTAAAGTTATTCTTTTGAATGTGGGTTTTAGTGCTCTTTAATAAACCTAAATAGAATTTTTCTCTAAAATAATTAGGGAAGCCAATAATTGACCCCATTAAAATTACATGGGATTTCCTATGTCCCGCTCGACGATGCAACACCAGGTATATGCACTTTGCTTATATTCCGCCCTTTAGTTATAATTCCGCCCCAGACATTGATACTTTAACGCCTTGTTTTTGAATAATTTTTACTCGATGCTCATTACTAGAAGACCAATATGAGTTATTTGCTGTTAAGTAAACCAGCTGTATTAAAGGTGACCTCATCTGTTTAAAGAATTTGCCTTGTTTTTGAATAATTTTTACTCGATGCTCATTACTAGAAGACCAATATGAGTTATTTGCTGTTAAGTAAACCAGCTGTATTAAAGGTGACCTCATCTGTTTAAAGAATCCTACGAAGCATGTCGTTTTCAAAATATCAATCCATCATTACACTGCAAAAGATCATTCAGTTGTCAAAGTCCGACTTTGATCATTTTTGACCCGGAAGAAATTTATATGGATGAAAATTATTAATTACTTGTCCTACTTATGGCCTGCAAGTCTCTATTAGCATCCCTTTCAGAGTTTTCACAATTTTCCTCAAAACACAACAATACTTCAATTGCTTTGGCTCTGTCAGAATTGTTTTCGGACGATTTCTTTTTTTATCCTTTTATAATCTCTTATTATCCTTGAATAAATTTTGTTGGATAGGCATCCTATTTTCAGGGTATAATTGACGGGTGAGTTAAGGACTTTGGTTGTTTCTTGTAAAACACGCCAATAACTTTAAACGCTCGACTATACCATATTCAGATTCAGATAGAACACATAAAAATAATTGGATAGTTCCTATACATTTTTTTCTAACAGGCCCTTCCTACGCAGATAATATGTGCCCCTCAAGGTCGCCGCTGGAAATCGGTTTTTCTTGAATAACTTTTAAAGTACTTGATATAATTTAATAAGATGGACACTAATAAGGACCTCTTAAAATAGTGTCCTTGAAACATATTTAGCTTTTTTAGTTTCCCAGGGGCGGACTAAGCTGTAAAACTTAATGCCTAAATTTGTAATACCCAATAAGATGAAGACCTTAAAAAATAAATCTGGGTAGCTTGCACCTTATACTAAAAAAAGGTACTCTTGTTTATTGTCGATAAATTGAGCCGTTTTCGAGAAAAATAATTATCAACGAATAGTTGTAGAAAACCGCAAAAAATGTGCGTTCTATTTATTTATCGGCACCAAAAAAACGTATTGTTGTTGCTAACGTTACTATGGTACGAAATAAATAAAATATCCGGCATTTTAGAACTTGTAATCTTTCACATCGCTGACACATTGATCCTTTACTTCGATATTAATTTATTGATTTTTGGATCTCGTAGTGAATTTAATTGTGAAATAATTCGAACTATGGAATACACGTTCATTGATTATTAAGATATGCATGTATGGTCTTGCGTCTTGCAATGCTCTAGAAGCCAGAAGGTTAATAAGGTAATATATAATATTGACTATCCTTATAATTTTTTTAGCAAAGTTTGGAAAAAATAGTACTGATGCTGGTCTGACAAGAACCGTACGTACGCCGCAATTAGAGGAAAATATTTTAAATGCTGTAGATGACACTCCATCAACGAGCACTTGAAAATTATCCAGCACAGTTTAATACATCAAAGACAATAGTACATGAAGTTCTCCAAGGATAGCTGTTATATCCATATCATTTGCAAAAAGTACATGAACTGATTCCTGAATTTTTTCCTCGTGGAAAGCAGTCTGCAAATTGGCTATTGGATCAGCAACGAAACAATGTAAACTTCATTAGAATTATTCTTCTCACGGATGAAACAAGGTTTATTAGAAATGGTCTTTTCACGGATGAAACAAGATTTATTAAAAATGGTACCACCAATTTACACAACACACATGTATGGGCGGAAGAAGCCTATGTTGAACCCTCTTATGAAGTTTTTCAATAATTTCGTGAAGGCGCCTCCTATTACATTACCGCGTTTTTCTTAGAAAAGCTTCGGGTTTTGACGGTTTAAAGAATGCGGCGTTGCGCAATCTACCAGACAAAGCTTTGGAAACACAGTAAGCATATCCCGGGCGATAATAAAGCGATAATTCAAGAAAGGTGAGGACCCTACGGCGCCGGCAAGCTATAGGCCGATCAGCTTACTGTCAAACCAAAGAAAAATCGCAGAAAAATGAATTTTGAGTCGACTGAATGACTTTGTGTTGAGACGAAACGACGAAACGTTATGCCTGCCAAACAGTTTGGGTTCCGGCACAACATTGCACAGTCAGGCAGACTACGCGACCGACTTCAAATACAGTCAAAGGTTCCAATAAAAGTGCACACACGGGAGCGGTTTTCTTTGACATGAGCAAAACATTCGACAATTCTGGCACAATCGTTTCTTCTTAAAATTGATAAGGCTCTTAACTCCGAACTACTTAATCGAGGTGGTAGCTTCTTTTTGGGAGAATAGAAGTTTTGCGGTCTCGTCAGAGAACGCACTTTCTTCGAATAAACGCATCAGGACGGGAGTGCCGCAAGGCTCACCTCTCTCTCCGATGTTGTATAATATTTATACTCATAATATTCCGCAAGATAGATTTACGCAGCTCTATCTTCTCGCTAACGATAAAGCAATTACTTCGACTTCTAAATCACAGCGCATTGTCGTCAGCCGGATGCAGCGTCACGAGATCGAGCTGGAAAAATGGTTTTTAGCTTGGAAGGTTCACCTGAATCCTGCCAAACAAACAGCACCGTGCGCAGGCCTGAAACAAGGCTTCAGATCAATGGAGCCCTAGTGAATTGGTGCCAGGTGGTGAAACACCTGGGACTTATATTTGACCAAAGGCTGAACTGGAGGCTTAATTAAATTACTAGAGTAAAGCTTGCATTGCATCAATTAGGCTCTTTCTACCCCCTGCTTCACAGGCGGAGTAGACTTGGTAATAGGACAAAGGTCAACCTCTACAATGTATTGGTCAGGCCGGCTCTTAGTTATGGTGTACTTTCGTGGTGCAACGTAAGCAAGACGGAGCTTAATAAGTTCCAATTAATTTAAAACAGGGCGTTAAAAATTATTGCAGACGTACCTAGATATTTAATGAACCGCTTTCTTTATCAGGACTTTCATATGCAAACGATAAATGAACTGACAAAACGCTACATACAAACTACCGAAAGACCATCTCTCTGTCGGTCCAAACCCATAGTTGTGAGGCACTAATAGTAGAGAGGCACTATCAATAACAAAATTAATGGAAAAGGCGCCAAAATTATGCAGAACAAAATTTTTAAATCAAATGCACAAGAACCACAATAATCAAGGCAAGAACCGATTTCAATACAATGGCTATGACGGAAATGGCTTTTTTAAATTTCGCTAGTATAGACTTCGTCCAAACCTATTTGATTGTTCGTCTGAAAAGCTTCAATCTATGAATAAAGAGTCGGTCCATAATTCCCAAAGAGACCTGATATAAATTAGGAGTTAAAAAACCCAAAGTCTTGGTCTCAAATTTTTATAAAAGTTTTAATATGCTGTCGATAAGTTTATGTAGGTTACATGTTTCGCCTTCTCGGGCATCATCAGACCTAAAATAATTGAAAACCTAATATACAAAGGGTCTCTAGGCTCTACGAGTAAGAAAAGTGAGGTTAAAAATATGTAAAAATATAAAAATAAAATTACAAAAAATGTATAAAAATTGAAATTTGGTGACTAATTCAGCCTTCGCTGATCATTTACTTTCAGCACAACACCATTTTTCAGCACCTGAAAACATAAAAATATTGCATGAATGTGATAAGGGCAGGAAGTTGGATTTGTTGGAGAAGATGGAGATCACTAAAGCTAAGAGGAGTCCAATTCTTACTTGCGTTAACGAGGTGTTTAATTTTGAATCCAACTTAATTTTTAATAACCTGAAAGTAGAATTTTAACAACAATCCCAGTAGTTTCCCCGCCCCTTTTCTATATGTCATTTGTCATTTTGTCAATCTTTTTCTTCTTCTTTCCCTATGAAGGACTTTGTTCTACATGGACATGAGTCGAACTCAGCCATTCAATTTTTTTTGTTTTTCTAAGGTATTTCAGTCACCTCCAACAATAAGTTACTGAAAAACTTTTCGCTGTTCGCCCCAGAGCACGGTTTAGTTCCAGGATGCATTCAACCTCTGTCATTATTTTTATCTTTTGTGTTATGTCATATATTTTAGCGCCATTACTGTATTTTTGTAAAGATGTTTCATTTTTAATGTTAGTTTAGGTAAATTGATAGTTTTTGTGTTTTCTGTGTTTTTCGTTTTTATTTAGTTTAATTTTTATACATTTTTTGTAATTTTATTTTTATATTTTTACATATTTTTAACCTCACTTTTCTTACTCGTAGAGCCTAGAGACCCTTTGTATATTAGGTTTTCAATTATTTTAGGTCTGATGATGCCCGAGAAGGCGAAACATGTAACCTACATAAACTTATCGACAGCATATTAAAACTTTTATAAAATTTGAGACCAAGACTTTGGGTTTTTTAACTCCTAATTCCTAACGGAGGCTTCACGATAACAGTGTACAAGTCGAGGTTTGATGTGAAGAAAAGATCTAGCAAACTAGCAAAATCACCATTTTGGTCTGAAATCCGACTTGGTTCAGGCCAGAGCTGATGGCAAAGGATTCGGCTCCGCGACCTTGCTCGTCGCTTGTATTTGATTATTTGAGCCAGTTGACATTATGAACGTTAAGATCGCCAAGGATGACAACTTCGGAATTGGGAAGGTGGGCTTGCAAAAGCTGAACTGAATTCGTCACAAAAATGTCCAGAATATCCAGAAGACCACGCCCAAGCATGTGGGTGTGCCCCTGCGGCAGTTTAATGTGGTAATTTAAAGATTCGGATAAATTATATAGGGTGCGACCCCTCGGATTTTAATAGCTGCAGCACCATACCGTGCGTGTTTTGCGTTGAGGTCACCCCCTATATTATTAAAGATTAACAAAAAATATCTATCATAATCCAAACGGTTATAACGATCTTCGTGTGATAAGTATTTTTCCAGCAATTTCAAAAATCTTTGAGAAGGTCTTGCATAATCAGATGTATATCTATCTCGTCGATAATAATATTATTCCCCCCACTCAGTGCGGTTTTAGGAAGTACTTTGGTACTGCAGTTGCTCTAACAAATGTAACAGATGACATTATTCGCGCCTGGGATAAAAAAATGATTGGCATTCTAATACTTCTTGATTCTTCTAAAGCATTCGATACTATTAACCATTCTCTTCTTATTTCTAAATTAAAATTCTATGGTTGTGTTCATGCTTCTTGCCTTCTTGTTAATTCATACTTATCCAACAGGTTTCAAAAGATTCTTTCTGATAATAAATATTCTAAACAAGTCAAAATACTATCGGGTGTGCCGCAAGGCTCCATTCTGGGTCCCTTGATATTTCTTATATTATATACTTCTGACATACTTAAATCGCTGAAATGTTGCAAAGTTCAGGCATTTGCTGACGGCACGCAGTTATATTGCTGTTTTGATCCCAAGGATTACATGGAAACCGAGTTACATATAAACCAGGATTGGAGGATATTGAGTGAACTCTCCTTGGGTCATAATTTACATTTAAGTCCGGATAAATCTTCCATATTGATTTTTGGTAGTAAGAGCAAGGTTGACATTCTGAAACCTTTTGAACATATCTATTAACGGCTCAAAACTGAATTTCCTTAATATCACAAAGAATTTGGGTCTGCTTTTTGATGTTAATCTCAGGTTTCAAGAGTATTTAAAAAAACTCTTTCAGAGAGCTTATCTCGCTTTGAAGGTACTATACACCAATAGACACGTATTGAGCTTTACATTGAGAAAGAACTTGTGTGAATCTCTTGTCTTGTCGCACTTTACTTATTGTGACTTTGTGTATGGCTTTTGTTTGGACGCGGAAAGCAGATCACGTATACAAAGGGTTCAGAATGCATGTCTTCGTTTTGTTTACGGCATTAGAAAGTTTGACCATATTTCTCATTTATATAATTATATAAAGTGGCTGAAGATAGATGGACGGAGGGTTTTTGCACATTTCTAATAAAGATTATAAATAATCCTAATTCTCCTGCTTCTATTGGCGAGCGTTTGATTTTTCGTCGGAGTGTTCACGATAGGGATGTCAGAGGTGCGAGCAGGCTTACCATGCCTCATCATCGGAGCGCCATGTTTCAGCGTTCTATTTCTTTTAACTCAGTTAAATATTATAACTTGTTACCCACTGATATGTTACACTTAAATGCTAATGAATTTAAGACTAGATATAAGTCATTTCTTTTAAATTTACAGTGATATTAACGGTTACTTACTGTTTAATATTGTTTAATAATAATTTGAATTACTCTTTTCTCCTTTCATTGCTTATTTCATTATTGCAAATGTGTCTAATAGGTTAGGGTTGTTACGTAATAATGCTACTATACTATTAAGTATTATTATATTTCTTTATCTACTTTCATTTAGTAATATGAATTTTACAGTTCTGTAAATCGTTTTGTAAGGGCATCTATTACAGCACTAGTGCTGTAATAGATGCCATTACAGCACTAGTGCTGTAATAGATGCCCTTACAAAACGATTTTTAATAGCAGGTGCATTTTTATTTTTAAAAATGCCTTTTGCCAAATATTTTTATTCATAGATGAAAGTAGATAAAATTTTGTACAATATTCTTGTTGTAAATTCATATAACTACACTCGATGTTTGATTAAACTCGGCTGACGCCTCGTTTAACAACTTTAACATCTCGTGTGTTGTAATATGAATCTTTACAACACTTATATCGTAAATATCTATTATGTCTAGGTGTCTCTGTCTGGTTCAGTAGAATAGCTACTGCATCTAGACTGCGCCAGGTAATGACATTTTTCCTTACATTAATTTTTAATACACATTATTTTTTGTATAGGGTGTCCCACGACGATTTTCCCAGCATATTGCTCGGAAACGGAACCAGATAGAAAAAAAAGTTCAGGAACAAAAATTGAGGGCTTGTAAGGGAGCATCTAGGAAGGGTAATTTAAATATACAGGGTGTTTTAAAAATAGTAATATTGCTGCCAAGTCAATTTTTTTAAATGGAACACCCTGTATATTGTTAGTTTTTCGAAAAGCTTGTTTCAGAGGAATTCAACCATACCATACTTGTTACGTTTCTAATTTAAAATGACTGAAATATGAGCGATTTATAACACTTTATTAAATTATGTAACAATCAATCGAAAATAAGAAGATAACTAAACAAAATTAATTACGACTTCTTCTTAAAATATGTTCAAATTGGTTACCACTCAATACAATATTCAAATCTGTTTATAAGATTTCTGGTACACGCTGCTGTAATCATAGCTGGAGTAACAGCTCGACAAGCTGCTATGATTTTGTTTTGCAAATCTTCGACATCTCCAGGTTGGTTTACATACACAATTTCTTTAAGATATCCCCAAAGAAAAAAAATCTAAAGGGGTCAAATCCGGTGACCGTGGTAGCCACCGGATTACACCATTTCGGCCAATCCAGCGCGCAGGAAACGTGGTATCTAAATAATTTGTAACTTGCCTGGCAAAGTGAGGGGGAGCTCCATCTTGCTGCCACCACATAGAGGCTCTTTCATTGATTGAGATATTTTCAAGTAATAAGGGAAGTTCGTTTTAAAGAAAATTTAAAAATCGTTCTCCATTTAGTGTCCCTTGGTAAAAGTAAGGACCTATAAGATAGCCATTAAATAAACCGCACCAAACGTTAACCCCCCAAACTACCTGAAAATTAGTATCCTTCATCCAGTGAGGATTTACAGATGACCAGTAGTGGCAATTGTGGCAATTTACTATGCCGTTGTTGTGGAACCTACTTTCATCGCTCCATAAAATTTTGTTGAAAAAAAGACGGTCTTGTTCAAATTTCATTGACATCTCAGCAATGAAATTTAGGCGGCGTTCAGGATCTTCAGGTGTTAAGCCCTGCACCAGATGAATTTTGTAGGGGTGGTATTTATAATATTTTATTGTCCTTTCAACTGTACTTTTTCCAATACCTAATTCTTCCCCGAGGAGTCGAGTTGAGACATGTGGATACACTTGAACATAGGCCAAGATGTTAATATTGTTGTCTTCTGTTCGGACTCGTTTTCTTCTTGGTGTTTGCGCCCTACCACTGGGAAAGGAACCACTTCTTAATTTTTGTTCAACATTACGAAACGTTCTGTAGCTTGGTATTTTACGATTCGGATATCGTTGACTATACAGATTTTGAGCACGTCTTCCATTCTTGTGACATTCTCCGTATATCAGGAGCATGTCGACATACTCGTCATATGTAAAAAGCGAAAGCATTTCTCACTACTTAATAGTTATTTATGTATCTAGGGAATTATAATGGTCTTAATTACCGAGGGCAAAGTTTACGTCCCGAGGGCCTTTGGCCCGAGGGACAGCAATTGCCCGAGGTAATTGAGACCCTTATAATTCCAGTGATACATAGATAATTTTATTTCTGACCGATTTTAGTAACATTTTGTTCATTTTTAAAGTGGAATAAATGTTTCAATAGATGACAATCAAATTGACATTAGATGTCAATCGTTTGATTTTATGTAAAATTTTTCTTAATATCCCAAGGGAGTTATGACCCTTATAATTCCCGCGTAACTAAGACGTTATAAGCTAATAATATACCGGTCAGAAATAAAATAATTAACAATGAAACTACTTCTGACTCGTGACATGACAGGCCCCGTCATACTCTTCAATATTTCGCTGGTGGTTATTGTTATTATTGCATATCTGTTCATGCTTACGTAATTGATCATTTAATCGCTCATATTTCAGTCATTTTAAATTAGAAACGTAACAAGTATGGTATGGTTGAATTTATCTTGAAACAAGCTTTTCGAAAAACTAACAACATATAGGGTATTCCATTTAAAAAAATTGACTTGGCAGCAATATTACTATTTTTAAAACACCCTGTATATCTAAAATTACCCTCCTAGATGCTCCCTTACAAGCCCTCAATTTTTGTTCTTGAACTTTTTTTTCTATCTGGTTTCCGTTTTCGAGCAATATGCTGGGAAAATCATCGTGGGAGACCCTGTATAATATTCTTTTTCTTCGAAAATAAAAGACGTTTATTATTATTATTATTATTATTATTATTATTATTATTATTATTATTATTATTATTATTATATAACTTGTCAAATTAAAAAAAATAAAAATATATAAGGTGTTACATTCGAAAAAAGGAAAGTTGGTACTTTATAAACACAAAAATATAATAAAACACAAATTTATTTATAATCAATTAATTTTTCTGGTAAACTTTTTTCATAACTCTTACAGTTTCCGAGAGAAGGTAAAATTTCATCTTACGTTGGTCATCCTATAAAAGAAATGAACCTTTAATACTTACATAAAATTAAGCAAAAAAGATCCGAGTCCAAACTCGAAAAAACCGATGAAATTGCAATGTTCATCCTACCAAAAAATTACAAACCTGTTTTGGCAATTATCTGGTCTATTGTTGCATTCTTCTTTTCAAAATCCAGTGTATAATTAGATTTTTGACCTCTATAAATTTTAATTCAGAATCCTGTTTTGATTTCTATAAGTAACGGTTTAATTCTAAACATTAAACACCACTTCAACCTAAACTAAATTTATTCTAACTCGTGCCTGATCAGATATTATATTTCATTAAAAAAAAAACTTGTTTAAAGTTATAAACACAAGCAGAAAAAATATATTTTTTCCAAGTTAACGAAAATGAGAACGAGTTTGCCGAACTCTACTCGGCAACTGCGATTAAACGACGTCATTACTTTTAGTTTTAATTTGAAATCATTTTTCAGGTTAGTTCAGGTATAGTATCTTCTAATCAGTGGCGTACCAAGCATAGCATCCGTTGGAGCAATGCGCAAGGGTTAACAACTTTGGGGGAGCCGATACCCAGGTGACCATTTTATATAGCGACTATATCACAACAATAAAATTATGTTCTTTGGTATTATCACAGAGAAAGCTCATTTATGGCTTGTTAATATAGCAGAGGCATATTAGAGATGCGAAAATGTCCTATCCTAGGAGAGCGCAATGTTCCTGTCCGTGGGACAAAACATATCTATAATCGAGCCAACGTCCCAAGCTCTGCAATAATAAGAAAAACGCTATGCTACATAACTGATCCATCATGGTGACTAAACATATACAGGGTGTTATTTAATACGTGTCCGATATTTTACAGGACGATTCCTCAGTTACTTATAAGGTGAAGAGTTTTATAAATATGGGTCCGCAAGCCCTTCATTTTTGAGAAAGAGGTGTTAAAAATTGATTTTTATTTTTGCTTTTCGTAAATAATTTTTGGAATAATGTCTATATTTCGACGAAAATTGGTATCTAGGGATTTTCTGAAATGCGAAATTCGAATTTCATCTTAGTTTGGCCCATAATTGTAGGGGGCGCCACCTACAGGTCTTTCTCTCTTTTGGGGAGTCACAACTTCTTCGTGCACGTATGTATCACGTTTTCTAGAAGAGAAATCGATTCCTCTATCATTTTTACGTGAGAATGGTATACTTGTCAAAAGTCGCTACAAGCAGCCGTTTTCGAGATGTTTTGATTTAAATTAATCGATGCATGTGTTTGTCAAAAAGTGAAAAAAATTTAAGAACTTTTTTTTAATCAACATAGAAACATTTCTAACGGTAATTTTTAAACACCAATAAACAACGAAACACTGGATATAAAACTATATCAAAATCACAATAAATGTTGGAAATGTCTACCTCCTTGCTGTATGAACGCATCCAATCTTCTTCTCATTGATTCGCGCACTGGAAAATTCCTGGAGTATTTTGAATCGTTCTACAAGAGCTAATTATTCGATTTCTTAATTCTTCTTTATTTTGGATGGGTGTTTGGTAAACTAAGAATTATAGATGTCCCCAAAGGCAAAAATCAATACTGTTAAGGTCTGGTGACCTAGAGGGCCATGGTTGAGGCCCTCCCCCGACCTATCCAACGGTTACCGAAAGTACGATCTAAAAATTCTCGCGCTAGGATGCTAAAATGTGCCGGGGCACCGTCATGCATAGTCATGTAGATATAATTTAAGCAGCATTATTATTTTAAAACCCTTTGATTTAAGTTATAAAAAAAATACAGTAAATGTGCAGGTTACTCATTATACTTCGACATGCCAATTTGTCAGATTTCAAGGAAAAAAACATTTATACCTATATATGTATATAAAATTTTCGATTCTATTTTACACAAACAAAATTTTACTACGCAAAAAATTGTAATTACAATCTAGGCACTATACAGGGTCCTGAATCTCACTCTAATCTTCTATAACTAAGTTATTAATAATTAAGTAAGGATTTTAACATTTTCCCAGACTTTACCGGTATCCTAGAGCGCATTTCAGAAAAATATTGTTTTAATTTTCAGGGTGTTCTAAAAAAGTGTGACATCATGATGATATATTTTTTTTAGATTATATGCCATAATATATAATGTTGCTTATTTGGGTGCCTCTGATCGTTACTCACATACCCTTATACAGGTAAATTCTGCAAAATATCAAAATCCTAATTTAATTAATAACTGAGCTACAGAAGGCGGAAGGTGAGATGCTAAACCCAGTATGTCTAAATATTTGTATCTTTTTATTATTCTGAACATTATATTATATATTTTTTTTTTCTATTTAACTTACTGTTTATACAGGGCGAGTCGAAAAGAACGGACTACACTCCAGAAGTATATTTGTAATAATGTACAGAAACTCATGTAAAAACATAATACCAGTTGTTGTACATTATTTTCACGTGTACCATACACTTTGGAGTTTAGTCCATTCCTCCGGACTCACCTTGTATAATATGTCCCACTGATGTCGCTGCTTCCCCTGTATAATCCATTAGTCACTTGCGATGATCTTGAATCTTTTTCTAAGAAAACACTGTCATTAATCAAATATGAAAGTAAAGGGTAAACCAACTTTTTGACAAAAGCGAATGGATGTATCAACAAACAACCCACATACAATGCATTCAAATACTTACAAGACTGTCTGCCTCAACCACTCAGCAAGAGAGCTTGTTATACAACTCTGCGTGTTCTAGATCCTCATCAAATTAATTGTCTTAGAGTAATTACGTACTTTAATAGTTACTAGAAATCACTCCCTTTTAATTCGATTGATCTCGTTGATCTTGAAGTTGTAGGCATGCTATCACTGGACATCAGGAGTTTTCATCTAAATATGTACAGAAATCAGTTTAAGTACATGATTTTTCAATATTGCCGGTACCTGTCACAAATTGTTTAAGTATCTGGTGAACTTAAATAAGGGGAAAAAGATGGTATTGAGACCTAGAAGGATTAACTACGTATAGAAGTAGCTTTTCTTGGTTAGTACTAGAGAACGATGAACTCTCTGCGGCTTGCGAATCTAGATTGTTTTAAGAAATACCTAAATTTGATAAAAGTGCAGGTGCTTCAACTCTTGGGTTTACATTTAGTAAATGTTCGATATTTTTCGCCTTCGAAGAAGTATGGAAATTACTTTTAGACGCCGTGGAGACATATCTAAATACTTTAAATATCAATTTAAGTACTTATTCATAGTTATACCAAATCACTTTTTTTTCAACACTGAAAGAATCAACACTTCACAAGAAAATCTTTTACGCTTGTCTTCAGCAGTCGGCTTGGTTTGGCTGTTTGGCTAACTGATAGTTCACAACGTAGGCCAATGGCCAATGACATTGCCTAATTTAACGCGAATACAGTCATGCATAAGAGTTACATAGTTCATCCATTATAACTAGACTTAATTTGTCACCATCTAACATTAAATCCAACTTTTCTAGACACATATCAGCCAATAACCATACTTTCAATCCAGAAACAAACACTAAACTCTTACACTTCTGTCAAAAAAGCAATAAACTGGACCTACTTGAAATTGTTGAAATGAATAAAAATTTTAATAACACTAATATAAACTGTGTCAACGATCAAATAATTCACAGCAGCACAAATTTCTTCAATTCTCTAAACTTAAGATAACTCAACGAACGTGTGTCCCCACAGGGAGCTGCGTGAGCCTGCCATCCGTTGGCGGTGGATAGTTTGGGGCGTTCTTGATGGGCCCCTACAGTGGCGGTTAACAGATTAGTGCACTGGCTATATAGATTAGTCTCATGGGTTTCTCCCATCATCGAGATGTAATATTGCTGCTGAGGGGTCGATGGACGGATCCTGGTGTTTTCTGTTAGCATACTTGGCGGGACCACGCTCCCTCTTGTTGGTGCTACAATGTTCTTATTTCTTCTCTTAAAGACACATTTTCACTCTTTCAATTTCCACTCAATATCTCCTTACCTTCACAACACAATTAACAAATTTAAAAACAATAACATTTTTATACTGTACCTATGTAAATCTGCCCACATCCGCTTTTTCTTTGATATGAAAAAAAAATTTTGTCACACTTCTATGTATCTGTTTGTGAATTTATTTTATAAGTATTTCCCTTCATAACATCATTATTTTTGATTTATATTTAATTTAAATTTAAAATTTCCCACCTATTGTCAGTGCAGTGAACCTCAACTTAAAGTGCATGTTCTTGTGTAAAGAGAACTACCCTCCTATAAACATTTAATCCCCTTATTTTGAAAAAGAAAATTTTTTTAAAAATTAATTATTTTTTAAATTGTTAAGAATTCATTTATTGAACAATTAATTCATAGATGTCGCAGTCTTTTCTTTATTCAGGTACTATATGCGTTTAACAGTTACAACTTTCAACCATTGGGTAATCTATTTTATAGACTTTTGTAAACCTGACATCGAGTCACTCTAATTGGTCCGACACTTAAATTTTTAATATATCTACAATCCAAGACTTGTCGTGTCATATGCCAAATCTCTTTGATTTCGCATATTGACATTAACCTTACTTTTACTTCAATTCTTTTCGCGTTTGGCGTGGCAGTGGTGAGCACTATAACCTGATTTTATTAATACAAACTTTCAAAAATACTTTTAATTTTCTAAATTATGATTTATTATTTAACACAACAGGGGCTTAGCCCCCTGTCCCAATTTTTAAAAAATCAAAACCCTCTATAATCAAAAAATTTTGACGTTCTTATGAACAATTTTTTATGATAGATTTTTTTTTAAATATTCCTTTTTAAGGAAAACATCTTTAATCTGTTAAGATGAAAAACTTTTTTCTTTTCTTTTTTTGATTTCTCCACACTTTACTAAGTACCTATTTGTATAACTTTCATTATAACAACATAAAACTCAAATTAAATTAATGCTACATATAATCAATTTTATTTCTTTGATACAATAATAAAATGTATATTTTCTAAACTGTGCTCATCTTTTTATCCATCACGTTCAGCCAAACTAGTCTTCAACTAACAAATTTCATTTGCCTTATGATCCTAAAAGAGTTGTACTCATTTATTTGAGGCAACTACTAAAACCGAGACCAAACTCGATTTAGATAAGTCCTTTATGGTGCCTGTTGTCATTGTACTTTCATAGATTCCTTTTAGTGCCCCTGAAGATGACTGTTTGTACAGTCGAAACATGTAGGGACAATCACTTTTAAAGAAATTAATTTTTGAAATAAATACTATTTGTGGAGGAAGACAGAAGTTTTGTTTTATCTACATTATAACTATGTTTAAGTATTACATATTTGATACATAACCGTTTTATCTAGACCAAGCGCGGATCCAGGGGGAGGGTCATGGGGGGTCATGACCCCCCCCCCCAAACAGACAGAGGAACACAAAAAATTAGTATATATATTATAGATAAAAACAAAACTTCTGTCTTCCTCCACAAATAGTATTTATTTCAAAAATTAATTTCTTTAAAAGTGATTGTCCCTACATGTTTCGACTGTACAAACAGTCATCTTCAGGGGAACTAAATCGAGTTTGGTCTCGGTTTTAGTAGTTGCCTCAAATAAATGAGTACAACTCTTTTAAGATTATAAGGCAAATGAAATTTGTTAGTTGAAGACTAGTTTGGCTGAACGTGATGGATAAAAAGATGAGCACAGTTTAGAAAATATACATTTTATTATTGTATCAAAGTGTATTATATACCTAATTGTAGCAAAAATTTGTTTTGAATTATTTCCAGCCTCTGCTGATAAACCGCGTACTGAGGGTTCCAAACAACTAAATATAAATGCGTAATATAGGTTTAGAACAGTTTAAGGGTTATTAAAATTTAAACTATTTCTTATAATAAATCCTAAAAAATGATTACACTTATTAACAACCTGTTCTATGTGAGAGCTAAAAATCATCTTACTGTCCATTATAACACCCAGATCACGTATTTCTCGCACTGATTTAAGATCACTATTATTAATGGAGAAATGAAAATTATACGTATTTTTATTTCTAGTAAAGGTAATCGACACGCACTTATCCAAGTTAAGATATAAACTATGATCATTGCAAAATCTCACCAACGCATTGAGATCGTCCTGCAAAGCATGACAGTCCCTCGGACTCCCAATTACACGATAAAATTTAAGGTCATCTGCATAAAGTAAGAACTTAGAATGTTTAAAGCATTGTTGTATATTGTTAATATATATGATGAAAAAGAGTGGTGCGAGGTGACTGCCCTGAGGCACTCCCGAGGGCATATTAAAAGGCTCTGAGTAGAAGCCCCCGATGGAAACAACCTGTCGTCTATCACTGAGATAGGGCCAAACCCATCTAAGCAAACCCTTACCCACGCCGACATCAGCAAGGCGACCGACAAGTATCGAGTGGCTAACCTTGTCAAACGCCTTGCTAAAGTCCGTATACACGACATCTATTTGCTTCTGATCATCCATACTTTTGACAATAAAGTCTGTAAATTCCACTAGATTACTTTCAATAGATCTATGTGGAAAAAAACCGTGCTGTTGTTTCACAATAATATCCTTAACCTGATCGAATATAATGTTATAAATTATTTTTTCGAAGATTTTTCCGAATATACATAGCTTACTTATGGGTCTATAGTTTTTTACATTATGCTTATCTCCACCTTTAGGCAGAGGAGTTATGTGAGATTCCTTCCATATCGCGGGAAACTTGCCTCGCATCAATGAAATATTAAATATATGTAAACGTGGCCTAACAAGATGAGCACTACAATTTTTTACGAAAATGCCAGGAATATTATCTGGACCGGGACATTTTCTAGGATCCAAAGCAGCAATGGTGTCACGAACCTGCCTCTCCGTCACCAAAATACGATCATAATTGGCAGTGTTGGGAAATATAGGCCTATTACCATGCTGGTCAGGAACATAAACCTCCCCAAAATAATCTGCGAACAAATCACATATCTCCTTACCCTCGCTTGCAGAGTGGTCAGCATAGAATAAAGAGTTAGGAAAGGTCACGTTAGCTCTCGATCTATTATTTATTAATTTTAGAGTTAGAATTAATTTCATTTTCAATGTTATTAATATAGTTTATATAATCCCTGTTAATCAGTTGCTTGGAAGCTTTCCTCAGCAGCGAAAATTTTCGATAATAAGCGGGGAGCTAATTAATTTTGTACATTTTTTACAGTGCTTATAGAATCTTGTTTAAAGTATATAGGGTAGTTGCCCCTCGCTTTAAAAGAAGGAACATTCTCAGAGATTAATTTATCCAGTTTATTATAGAAATGCTGCACTGCCTGATCCACATTACTGGTATCCAAACACTCCGACCAAGATTCCAGACTTAATATATTATTCAATAAGTTATAATCTGCACGATTGAAATTGAAAGTCTTTTGATGGTTTAATTTAAATTTTTTTACGTCCTTGACACTTAAACTAATGCATTGAGCGGGGTGGTGGGGATCCTCACCGACAATTGGATCTTCACAGTGACCGACTTGTTATATATAATTTTTATTACAAAATACCAAATCAAGCACTCTGCGATTAGAATTATGAATGCCATTATATTGCATAAGTCCCATAAAAGAGCACATATCTATGATTTCAGAAAACTTATTATTGACATTTGTCGGTTCGAAATAGTTCATATAGATGCGAATCACAAATTGCGAATTGCGAATAATGCGCTGATTGGTCAATTTCAAATATTTCAAGAAAATTGACCAATTAGAGGATTATTCGCAGTTCGTAATTCGTGATTCGCATCTATATGAACTATACTTAAGCCAATCATACCCGATATAAACACCGGTTTCTTATTAATTAAGATATCACAGAGATGGAGGTGGTCACTACACAAATTCAGCGGAGCTACTTTTGGGTCTCCTAGCTAAAAGAAATTTTATGTCGCGTAACGTGTGAGCAATAAGTAAATATTTAGAGCAGTAAAATTGAGCAAAAAACCGTCAGTTGAAAAACACTTACCCAGGCTCCTTTTCCTGACGGTTGAAGGTCCACCTCGTGTTCTTTTCTTCTGCTATGAATGGAGTATCGAGTGAACCTTCGATAACTTAATTTGGACAACGTCTTGCAACACATATTAGATAAGCGGGAATGAGTATAAGTAAGTAAAACTCACAGAAATCTGGATAACTTTCACCCAGCATTGAGTACATCTTAGAGCGTGATTGGTACCGACTGTTCCTTAAGGCCGATAGTGGCGCATGGGTGATGGGTGTGTAAATTCAACTAAATGTCGCGCGTTAAAAATAATTATTTAAATCGCCAAAAACAACTAATTAAAGTTAAATGCTTGCATTTTTGCTCTGCCAGAACCATTCCCAGACGCGGCTCGCCTTATAACGGCTCGTCAGTGAGGCTATAAGTTGCGATAGAAGGAAAAAGCATAGGCGTCTGTTTCAAAACAGAAAAGGCGGAATGAACACCTCAGATTTTAAACTCTGTTTGATTCTGCTTTTTCTGTTTTAAAACAGACCCCTTGAAAATAAAGATAACCCATTAAAAATGTTTAAAGATATCCGAATAAGAGATAAAGATAAAGTTTTAGTTAAAAAAAAACACAACGAAAAAAATTTTAGCAATGTAGGGTTCAGTAATAATATTACGCCTTCCAAAACAATGAGCGCACAAAAACGATCCAAAAAAAAAAAGCTGAAAAGACTTTATAGGCAAGAAATATAGCTATTAAGTGCAATCTAATACTATTGCTTGAATAAATTATAAGGACACCTAATGTTCGTTTTGTTCATTAGCCACAAATACTAGAGAAATATGCGGGTAAGAAAGGTTTTAATGGAACTAATATCCTATAAACGATATAGAAAAAAAGTTTTTAATGTAGAAGGCAAAATTAATTAAAGTATATTAAGTCACAACTTGAGCGATAATCAATTTTGTAAGGTTTCTCTTACAGTTTTATTTATTTTTCCTGTTTTCAAATAATATAAGTACTTCTTCATATTCTATATGAATATTTTTTGATCCAAAGGCCAAAATATAGTAATTACATCACATTCATTAATGTAAAACGGGTAACTAATTCCTTTTACCTTATAAATCTCCGTGTTGCTGAGTGGACAAATATTACACATTATACCGGCTTAGTTGAACATAGGAAATCCCATGTAAATTTTGAGGTGGCTAAATATTGGCTCCCCTGTACATTTTAGAGATAAATTCTAATATAGTTTTTGAAGAGGCCGATATATTAAACCAATGTGTCAAGTTTGAACATAAGCCAATCCTATCCTATTGAATTAAATGTGATGGCAAAATTACAAAATTCTCATAGTTTAGGTAATACGGCAAACACCAGCAAAACATTATGACAGAACGAAAAGTAGCGTCAGTGACAATATTTTAATTGAAGGCGCTTTAGTTATAGCTGAATATGAGCTATTCCATTAAAAAAAAGTAACTATGATTAAGTGGTATTATTTATTATACAGGAAACAGTTTAAGAGCAGTGTCTGAAATGTTTTCAGTTCACTTCGATGATAAGCCTATCCCTTCCATTTATTAATTAAACTTATCATTAGTAAATTTGAGTCCAAAGGCACTGTAATAAATAACTGTAAATGCTCAACTCAGAATGTCAAAAGAGCTGAAGAAAGGGATAATAGAGATCTTGATATTTTACTACACGTGGAGAAACATAAAATGATTAGCACGAGGATTCTTGGGCAAGCTGTAGGAAACATTAAGCCACAGTCTGCCACAGTGTTGCGCACATTTTCACATATGCGAGATGTTACACGTGGCGACATTTCGTAGCAATCGAGCTATCCACCTAACCAGACCAGCGAGGTCTTAGAGAAGACCAAACGCTGGAATGGAACCCGCATAAGCAGGTATCTAAGTCAGGTGGCGCTGAAAGCCAATCGTCGGTTTCTGTGAATCGAAAACGCGATATAAAGGAAAGATGTTTGTCCCTCGATTGCTACGAGATGTCGCCACGTGTAACATTTCGCATATGTATATATACATTATTTATTGAAAACACTGTAAGGTCCCTTTCCTTTTTGTCAAACTCTATAGCCTTGCCGAGGAGCCGTAATACGGCGAAACGCGTCCAAGGATTGTGTCTGACGAAAAGAAAAGGGACAAACATCTTTCCTTTATAAATATTTTCCTTACAAGTATGAAAAACATCAAGAGCTACGGCAAGGTGATGAAGAACGGAAATTGGAAAATGGTATTCTGTTTGAAGAGCAAATAATAATAGGGAGTTCTTGACAAATATTTGGTTTACCGATACCGATGAATATACATTCACTCTCAACAACGAACCAAATGTTCAAAATTGCCGGTATTGGAGCCAAAAAAATAAACATCGTTTTGTTCATACTCGAACGCAATATCCACAAAAAATAAATGTTTGGGCGGGAATTGTAAGACATCACATTATTGAACCATTTTTAATGGAAGGCAACCTTACAGCAGTAGCCTGTTTGGACTTACTTCAAAATCGAAGTGAACCCGCAGTAGAAGAAGTTGTACGCGAAATTCAGGAGGTCTGGTATCAAATGAATGGTTGTCCTGCCCATAATTCTCTCATGGTTAGAGAATACTTGCAAAATATTTTTAACGAAAATAATATTGGCCCACGGCATCTAATCCTTTGGCCAGTCAGGTCTCCTGACCTTTCGCCAAACGACTTCTTTCTGTGGGGTCACTTAAAAAATTTCATTTAAAAAGTTGTAAAATTTGAAAATCAGCTTAAAAACTGTATTTTGTTAGAATGTGACAGAATTTCTCAATATCAACTCAGTAATGTTAGAAATGAATTTTATGATCGATTAGGATATTGTTTAGCTGTTAATAGGGGTTGTTTGAACATTTAATTAATTAATGTTTTTGTGAAAATCTGTAGTCTTAGGTATGCTATGTTAAATTAAAGGCTAGTAAGGAAATAATAATAATAATAATAATAATAATAAGCTTTATTGTCTAACAGATCTACATCCATTAATAAGACAATTTTATGATACAATGCACAATAAGATATTAAAGACACATCATACGAGTGCGATACTACCAATTACAAAAAGAAAAAAAAAAACCTAGGATTAAGGTAACATAATAAAGTTTCTAGCCAATCACCAACAGATAATGATTATACTGATCTAAGTAAAAGTGATATAAACAATATATTATATGGAATAAGAACAAGACTACATAAATTTGCTTTTAACTAACGCTATAAACTGAGCATGGGTGCAGCCATTCATATCAATGTCATTGCAAGTGGCATTAAAAGTGCTCATGGACTGGAATAGTGGGCTTTTTACTAAGAAGTTAGTGGATGGGATAGGAATGTGAAACACAGGATGGCCTCTAATTGAGCGAAAAGGTATATTAAAGTTCACTTGGCTTAAGAGATCCGAGCAGTCAATGAGTGATCTACATAATTTAAATATAAACTGACATAACATATATTTCCTGCGGTCAAGCAGGGAGGGTATCTGATGTCTGCTAAGGAGTACATCATGATCAGTTCCTCTAGGAGGAAAGGCTCCGTCCATTTTAAACCACAGGAATTTAACAAATCTGCGCTGTACGTTTTCGATTTGTATTGCATACTTGTTATAAATGGGATGCCATATAATCGCTCCATACTCCAACTTCGATCGTATGTAGCTATAATATAGTATTTTTAAAGTTTGAATATTCGAAAAGCCCTTAGAATTCCGCAAGATGAACCCAATAGATCTGTTAGCACTGCTGCAAACGTGATTTACATGTGCTGCAAATGAGAGCCTAGAATCAAAGGTGATGCCAAGATCCTTGAACATATCACGCCGTTTAATTTCATCATTCCCCACAGTATAAATAAATTTAGTAATGTTCTGTTTATTTGCGTATGTCATCGCAAAGCACTTGCCCGCATTTAGTGGTAAATGGTTGACAATGCACCAGTTACTGATAGATTCAATGTCCTTCTCAAGCCCGAGGCAGTCACCATAGTTTTGAATCACTCTGAATAACTTGACATCGTCCGCAAAAAGCAGGACTTCACTCGTGATGTTGGCAGTAATGTCATTGATAAACAAGGAAAATAATAGCGGGGCAAGGTTGCTGCCTTGGGGGGCACCGCTAGTTGCCACAAATTTGTTCGATTTATGGCCGTTAATCTCCACATATTGAAACCTATTGCATAAGTAAGATTTTAAAAGTGATGTGAGATTGGAACTGAATACCACATCGGCTAATTTACTTATTAAAATTGAGTGATCAACTCGATCAAAGGCTTTCGAGAAATCAGTGTAAACTACATCCACTTGTTGGCGGTTGTCTAATGCTTGAGCAGTAAATTGAGTAAAACAAGCTAAGTTACTTATAGTACTGCGATTGCTAAAGAACCCATGTTGCTTTTCAGAAATTAAATGCTTAACTTGCCAGAAGATGTGCTCATATGGTGAAATTTCAAAGAGCTTAGCAAAAGGGGAGAGTATTGACACAGGCCTATAATTCGAGATTTTATCAGCATTGCCTTTTTTAAAAATAGGACTGATTCTGGCTTCTTTCCAAATGTCGGGAAAAGTGTTTGTTTTAATAATGAGGTTGAAAAGAAAGAACAAGGGCTGGAGCAGTGCTGGGGCGCAGTCTTTAAGAAGAAAACAGGGTATTTTGTCGGGGCCACAGGTCATCTTGTTTTTTATTTTTTTGACTGCCTTTCTTATAGAATCCTCTGATAGATGATCGAGGGTGATGTGTGTACTAAGGTTAGTAACACTCTGGATCCGATCTTTTGGGTTGCAAGCGGAAAGAGTGTATACGCTACTAAAAAAGGTAGCGAATGCATTTACGATCGAAGTGGGATCCGAGTATTGTCTTTCTTCGTCAGTAAAAGTTACAGGCAGCGTCGAGGAAGACTTTCTTGAATTGACAAATGACCAAAACGTTTTAGGATCGGTGGCAATAGTGGCTTCAGCTCGAGAAATGTAGTTTTCGAATGCAATGTCTATCATTCCCTTTATACTTGCTCTGATATCGCTGAATTCAGCTTTAAGATTTTGTGAGTTTGGACTTCTTTTTAGTTTTTTAAATATCCTATGCTTACGCTTTATCCTTTTTATAATGTCGGAAGTAAACCACACTGGAAAAGATCTCCTACGAAATATAGATTTTGGAACACATGCATCGAGATTACTGTAAAGTACCTCGTAGAATTTCTCGCAGGCGACATTGACATCGCTAGACTTGTAAACATCAGACCAATTTGTACATAGCATAGAGCTATAGAGCAAATGAAAATTGGCCTTTCTGAAATTATACTTACTCTGAGATGTATTGGTTGGAAATTCGTTCCTCCTATCAGGATTGAGCGCTAGAGATACGTTAAGGGTGGGGTGATGGTTGTCTTCTACAACTAGTGGAATAAGTTCCCTAGATACCTCGCATTTAACGTTCGTGAAGACTAAATCTAATATTTTACCGAAGGAGTTATCGATATTATTCAGTTGATTTAAGGCAAACAAACTTGAAAAATTATTCATAATTTCTTTTCTCGGATCTCTCTGCATGTCATCGGAAAAACTGGGTATGTTGAAGTCACCCAATATTAATACTTTACTCCCATGTAAGCAGTACATGCTTTCAAGTTGCTCGAAAAATGTAAAAAGGTCGTTATGGGTTAAACCCGGTGGAATATAGATAGCAAAGACGTATAATGTGACAAAATTAATTATTAGTCTACCAAGTCCACTCCAACGACACTAGTACGAATGGCCTCAACATCCACCTTCGCCGCCGCAAATTCCCTTTTTATAGCTATTGCTACACCTCCACCTCTAGTTACGCCCAACGCATTAAGGTCTCTCTCACAGCGAAAAACAGAGTATCTGTTATCAAACAGTTCACTAGATAAAACATTGTCCTGAATCCAAGTCTCAGTAACAACAATTATGTCATAACTCTCACGGCATACAGAAGTATAGAAATCAAGCACTTTAGTATTCAAACCCCTCACGTTCTGGTAAACACATGTCACGTCCAGAGTGGATGCAGACGAAATACGAAATCATAATAGTGTCTTTTATCTTGGATGTATGATTGGTGAAACGAGAATTTGTTTTTAATGTGAAATAATCTTTATTCGTTATGTCCAGCTATACGTCAATTTTTGACAATAGCGTCATAGAAATTATTTCCTGGTGTTTGCTCTTTTACCTAAATTATGAAAATTTCGTAATTTTGCCATCACATTTAATTGAATAAGTTAGGATTGGCTCATCAAAATTTATTGAAACTGGCACATGGGTTTATTATATGGGCCTCTTCAAAAAATTACCATACAGTTTTTCTCCAAAATGTACAGGGGAACCAATATTTAGCCACCTCAAAATTTACATCGGATTTCTTATGTTCAACTAAGCCGTGCATCACCCACTATAACACATTCAATGGGAACGAAATCCGTGTTATTATTTGAGTCCAATATTTTAGCAGGATCCTAGGTATATTGATCAATTATATTATTATTCTGTGAATATACAGACAACATACTTTTTTTTTCGCTCAGCTGAATTTGCCTAATAAAATAAAAAGGCCCATATAATCAATTTTCCTAATGCCCTTCCTCACAAGGATATCGGGCCCCCCAGATACACCTAAAGATTTACATTTTTGATTATAACTTTTAAGCTACCTTGTACACTTTAATGAAATTAAAATTATTCTTGTACACAGTCAGAGAAAAACTAGGAATGGACTTGGCATCGCACTGGTAGGGTCAAGATTTTAATAGGTGTCATTTTTGGAACACAAAACTATACATTTTTAAATACTTTGGGCGTTTTTCATTGAAAAAGGTAGGTACTCTTCATTTATTTCAAAAATATTGCAATTCTTTGGAAGCAAGAGGAGTTTATGCTGAGAGATTTCCAAATCGAAATTTTCCGGCTCGAAAAACATTTGAAAGGATTGATCGTGGCCTAATGCCTAGTGCAGATATAGATGCTGTTTCTAGACTGTTTATAAACAAATTATTTAAACATATGGGGAATTTTTTTGAAACAACTTGGAAATAATGTTTCCTGTCCACACATCACACATCAGTATGAAAGAATTTCAAACGGGAACGTTGCATTGGGCGAGGCAGGAATTTGTGCGGGTTACATTTATTTAAACTGTGAGGTTAAAAAGAAAACAAGGCGTTGGTTCAGTAGCAGTAACATTAAATTCTTCGGCAAGAGTCGAATAAGTATATTCTTATTAAGTATATTATTAGTTATATTGTATATCCCATGCACAAACACTGCAAAGCTTTCAATAAGTAAAAACGTAAGTTCCGTGTTCCACCTATTTAAACTTTGCATGCTACAAACATACTAAAATAAAATTAGAAGAAGCGATAATCTCCCATCTATTTCGAAAACATGTCCAGACCTGTAAACTTTGTTTCATGTTTTCCATTTTTGACTCAAAGACATTGAAACTTTGTTTCGAAATTGTTTTACAATATCTTGATAAACTACTGAAACAAGTTGTAAACGTTTCAGAAACGTGTTTAAAAATAGTTTCTAAACAAGATGTTTATAGGTCTTTACTAGGCATAAGAGCCACAGGAAAGAAATTAAGTTACATAAAAGTGCTTAAGTATAGAACCTTTAATAGCACCTTCTGTCCGGTGTAGCCGAGTTGCTAGACGTATGCAGGTAAAATAAATTGAGATAGCCGAATTCCTAGACCGACATACACTAATTGCTAGACGGGGGTGGGGGGTATGGTCGAGTTCCTAGACGCGACCTTCATTACAGAGAGGTAATAAAAATCATTAGAGCCTGGAAAATTATATTTATGCTATTATATCGACTCAAAAAGGGCTGGTAAATAATTGGCCGGTGAACTTGAAAAAGGCGAATTGGAACCAAAAAGGTGGATTAGATGCCGTGTTAGCGCCTGTTTAACCAATAAAGTCTATAAAGAGACTTGAAAAAGGCGAATTGGAACCAAAAAGGTGGATTAGATGCCGTGTTAGCGCCTGTTTAACCAATAAAGTCTATAATTATTAGTTACAGCATTATTTAGTTGAGTTAAGCAATATAATGTTCCAAGTGTATGTAATTTTTGCCGTCTAGGAACTCGACAATGTTTTTCTAGCAATTCGTACATCTTCGTCTAGCAACTCGACGATTCCAAATTCATAATTTTGTTACCTACTCTCCACCGTCTAGCAACTCGGATACACCCCTTCTGTCAGCAACACCAGGTCACGCGTAACTTTCTTTTAACTGAGACTTTACTCTTGTTGACTTGGGAGGAAAACGTGCTAGGTAGTAGACAAAAACTGATACGATATTAAATTGGGTATAGAACATAATTAACGGTCAATAGTACATTCTGCCAGCACCACCAAACATCACCTAACGTTGCCTTTAGTGCTACAGTCGATACCTGGCACGTAATTCCCCAGAATCGACACGAATAAAGCACCCCTTAAAAGAACATTAGGCGCGGTTTGGTGATGCTGGCAGAAAATATTATTGAGGTCTATATTCCATACCCATTATGGATGTCCTGGCAGCTTTTCTCTACAACCTGGCACCTGGCACGTATTTCCTCAAAATCAACAAGAGTAAAGTACCACTTTAAACAACCTAAGGTGCGTTTTACTGATACTGATACAAAGTAGTATTCGTATTTATACTAAATATAAACAATTTTGTTCAACGCAATTAGTTGTTATGGCAAAGTTACTCCAAAGAAGTTATGCCTATTAACAGATCCATTTCTCTAAAATGTTATGTTTAGTGATGAAGCTCACTAACCATAACATTCTCGAAAACTGATTTATTGAACGAGTCGCTGAAAATTTCTTAAATATCAAAAAAACACACTTGGCAACGTCGCAAGCGAATTTAAAAATCAAAAGACGAAATATTTATATATTTAAAATAGGAGGAAGAATTACTATAAGGAACTGAAAACCGCAACGTGATATCTTTTGTTAAACTAGAGAAATTAGGGATAATAATAATTAATATGGAAAAATAGGCCATTTTTTAAAACATTAATAATTCAATTAAATCTCTGGTTTAACAAAAGATATCACGTTGCGGTTTTCAGTTCCTTATAGTAACTTTTCCTCCTCTACAAGCTGATGGGGTTAGTTTTTTAATCCGACGTTTCGGATTCGAGCGACAATCATCAACTTTTTTATTTTAAATACGGACCTGGATTTTTTATTCCACTGTTTAATAGCCTTCATAAGCCTTAAATAAAATATGATGAAAAAAACATATCATAACAGTTGATTTTTTTGAGAAAATCCTTATTTATTGAGGAATTACGGAAAAACGCTATCTAGTGGTCATGCACCATTAGAATTAATATGGTATAGTTAATACATCCACGTGTAGAGGAAAAGAAGGGCTTTTTTCAAGACCAAGTTGATTAAAATCGGTTTATCCAAAGCAGAGAAATCAGCGTTTGAAGAAAAAAAAGTTTGACCTTCTCCCACCACTTTATTATTGAAAATAGAAAAAAACGATTCCTAACATAAAGTTGCATAATATTATGAGGAATACAATGCTTATATTTTTAACATATTTTTATTAAGAAAAATCAAGAGAAAATCGGCAATTTCCAGCAATTTGTCTTGGCCGCTTTTATCGATATAATATGTTTTTCCCCAAAGTCCTAGTGTTATTGCTTTCTGAGATATACCCGATTACCTCCTTAGGTGGAACACCCGGTACAACGCATATTATAATTATGAAATACGATTACAATTTTGGGTAGAATTCAAAAATTAAATAATATATTTAAGAAAATATAACTTTATGCTATATTCTATGTATGAAGCGACCAAGGGAATTTGTGGACACCCCTGCAAAAATTATTTCAAATACCCTGACAATTTTTACCTAGCATAAAAAATAAAAATGTTAAGAAGGTGGGACATTATGGTGAATCTATTATGAATTATGGTACCTAATTGTCAAAAACAGTAATTTAAATTTTTTATCAGAATTTTTTTTTATTCATCTACCAATAATAAATATTACGTTAAAACCCTTTGCGGACTGAATTCTTTCAAATATTTTTTTTTGTTTTTTTCTTTAATTGGTTTTGATTTTTCTACTGCAAGGGATCAATAAAAAGTATACATTATAGAAAAAACGGTTTTTATTGCGTAGAAAAAACAAAAAGATGTGGTTCCATCATGGAACCACTAGGAAAATAGGTAGGTACTATATTGTATGAAATGAAATCTAGTACGATGCGGTTTTGCTCGAGTACTACATCGCGCACACCGAACCTTCTCTCCATGGACGGGTAAATGAGCAACTTTATCAAATTTTATCTCGGGGGGAACTGTCACTTTGAATTTATTTATAGGCGAACCCGATCTTTTTCGACCTCTTTGTGCGGGATGTGGATCAGCTCCAATAATGCCGCACGCCACAGCCAAGCGAAATTCTTTCAAAGTAATTGATTTGCAATCCGGAGTGCGATCTTTAAAAATAATATATGCATTGACAATACTAAGGTCTAAAAAGTGCCAAAAAAGGCGATGCCACCATTTTCGAGACTTACGGTCAATTCGGTACGTTGAAATGTACGTATCTGATTTATCGACATAATTCATATGCGTGTTATAATCTTTAACTACTTGCAGACAGGGATATTCCAATGTTGATCCATCTTTTTGTTTTCGTAAAATAGTTGTTATATCTTCAGGATTGTAGAAATTATTTAAAAATCGAACTGCTTTATTATCCATCCATTTAAGGTAGAGTATGCCTTCTTGTGTGATTCTCCAATCTGTATCCCCCCTTTTCATGACCTTGTCTTCTTTTAAATTTTTAGGCTCCAATTTTCTTCCTTTTCTAGTGGTGCCACAAGCGTAAATTTTATCTTTTAGCAAGTCTTTTTGCAATTTGACATCATTAAAATAATTGTCATAGAAAACCCTGTGGTTATTCCCGACCAAAGGACGGGTTAAATCTTTGACAACTCTTGATCCGAGATTTCGTTCAATGCTTTCAATTTTTCCTGTATAAACTTGAAACTGTGATACAAAAGCAGATTGGTCGGCTCTTATCCAAATTTTATATCCACGTTTTATTGGTTTCATAGGTAAGTACTGTCGAAAACTAATTCGGCCTTTAAATTTTACCATCGATTCATCCACAGTTTGATTTTCTTGTGGTCTATAAGAATTTAAAAACGTGTGCGACAATACGTCTAGTAAAGGCCTTATTTTATAGAGTTTATCATATTCAGGTTCATCTTTTTTAGGTTGAATGGAATTATTGTTGAGATGGAGGTATCCAAGAAGCCAACTAAAACGGTCACGTGACATCGCAGATGATATAAAGGGATCTCTCAATTGTATTTTCGAAGACCAATAGTCTTTATAACTTGGTTTCTTTGTCAATCCCATTATTCCGAGAAAACATTTAATTCCATCAATTTTTATGGGAATATAACGGGGATTAGTTCCTTGCATTGCATATATATTTGTTTCAAACACAATTCTTTCTATGAGCTCATTTGTAAACAGACATAGAAAAATATCAGTAGGCGGTTCTGCATCTTCTGTTATGATTGGCCCACTAGTTTCTTCAAAGGATTACGGAATGTTAGCAGAAGTTGAATCAGTAGTCCACTTGTGTATCAATGTCGCTAACGGAAGGTCATCCTCACTGTCATAGTCCAAATAGTCGTTACATATTGGTAAGGGCAAATCAACAAAGTCTGTTTCCTGACCATTCGTCCTGGTGCTAGAGTCCATAGCAAACTCATCTAATTCAATTTCATCTTCTGAAGGTGCCTCAGAGGTAATAGAGCCTCTATCTGAGGGTATCTCATCTAGCATAAAAAATGCATTTTCAGAAGTCATGTTTTCTAAATCCAAATATTTCTTTCCTGAAATTAACAAAAATTATACAATTAACCTGTACGGCCTAGTGGTTCCAAGTGGGACCACATCAAATTTTCTTACAAATAAACCTTTTTAAACTTTAAAACTATCAGTATATTGACATATAACTCTACTAGAATACATATTTAAAATAATAAAGTCATAAACTTACCAGACATTATTGTTTTTTCTCTAAAAACACTGCATCTATAAACACATGTAAGTGCGTTATAAACGACGTGCAGGAAGCTACCGGCAAACCACTGAGAAACGCAATGAATACGCCGCGCGAGATTCCAACTAAACAGGAAGGATGATGCGCAAGCCAGCCATCGTATGTGGTTCCGTCCAACGCTTACTAGGCCGCTCCTACAACAGCGTTTGAACTGTGGTCTCAATAGGGCACCACTAGTCCGCAAAGGGTTAAATAAAAATGACGCAATATTTTAACTTTTTTTCCTTTGTTGTTTAGGTTAGGACCTATGACCAAAAAGGTTTATTGCTTACGTCTAGGTGCCGTAAAATAAAATAACTTCGACAGATAAAAAAAAACTGTAAAGTTTCTTAGATTTACAAACGGATATTTTTTGATCCACCTTATATGCAAATAAACGTACATTTTATATCCCTTTTTATGTTGTTAATACAGTTCTTCTAGATTTTTTATTATATTTTTCCGTCATTGGACTAAATTAATAACTAGTCAGTTTTATAAGTATTAGTAGTATTTCAAAAATGCTAGAATTCGTCAAGAGAGTATACCAAAAGATTTTGTATTGTAAGTTTAAAGGAATATATTTCGTGAACACTTTGTACAAAAAAATCGATTAAGGTAGTAAAATTAAAGATTCCAATAAACTCCCAGATTTAATTATTTTCATATTAACCTCAGCTCTTTGGTAAACCCGAAAATGAAAATATTGGTTCACCTATGCCGGCTGCGCCGTATTGTTTTATCGGGTTTAGTAATCCCAATAACCAGTCTACAAATTCAATCACTAATCCTGAAGACTATACTACATATTATACTGGTATCTGTTGCTTCGCACCCGGAAAGACGACAACTATGGACGTGCATTCGGCAAAGCCCTGCCGCTTAACGAAAGAAGATCCCCGCCTTGAAAACCGGGATCCATCGAGAGGTCGAATTATTAACATTACATCGGTTTTCTATTGCCATTAAAAGAATTTATTGTGTAACGTCGTTTTCGTTTCACACGTACACATTTATTTGTATTAATAGCCTTTTAATATTCTGTAAATTTTCCAAATTGTTTTAAAGATTATTTAGAAAAAAATCTATGTCAAATTATTTTCAAATGTTTAAGGCACCACAACAAACTAACAATGAAACACAATTTAAATTGCAGAGTTGGATTGAGGATAGTACCAGTAAAATTATTTATTTTACAGGACAAAAAACGAATGCTTTTTTTCGCTATCTAATTTTACCGTGTGTCCAGAATTCGAGTCTATATAAGGAGCTATTTTTCAAAAGGCAACAAGTCTATTTTCTGAATTTGTGGGTATGGCAAAATAACTGATTTGGCAATATGTGCAAATCGTAGAGAACCGATATTAATTTTTTTTTATTTAAGAATATGTAATTAACTGAAATTATTCTTTTGTGTAAATCAAAATCGATCCTATAGAATTTTATGGCCACTATTTGAATTGACTTGTTTCCTTTTGAAAGAGAAATTAGGACTAGTTACATTTTGGAAAAAAAATTATTTCCAATAATACAGTAAAACGGAAAGAACGAATTTAAGATTTCACATTTTTAGGTTTGCAGTTCTGGCTCTTCCTGTGTACAGTCGCAATTCACTCGATCGTCTTGATTAATTTTAGCATCGTTTCAAAAGTCACTGATCAACACTTCAAAGTACCACTGTAAGCTTTCTTCAAGGCGCCAGTTTTCGCCGAATGCTGCAACTAGAAGATTGTTCACTGCTTTTCCTTTATCAGCTGAAATCTTATGATTGCCCATTAATGGCCTCAGCCAAACACTCGCTAACGATTTCCCCCTTTTCAAAAGGGTGTTTTCTTTTTTTGACGGATCTTTATTTCTATAAAACACTTGAGAAAGTATTGTTGCCTCATTCTGTTTTTTACCACGGTTCCAAGTTTTCTTCAAATTAACAACTTTTTGTTCGCTGATCCCGTCGAATTTCTTAAATATCGTAAGCAGACTCTTTAGATCGTACACTCTCCAGTCCTTCTCCAACTCAAATACATTTCCAAACGTCTTATAGATATCAGTATAATCTGATGGTAAAATAATTCTGTCGTGTCTGCGTAATTCTTTCTCTAGTCGTCCGAAAACTCGATTAGCAGGTAGATAAGAATGACCTCGCACAGGAAAAATTATTTCAATTTCCTTAATATGCTTTTGCGATTCCTTTTAAAGCCAGTACATCAGCATGTGCAGGATATGGCTGTTCTTGTTCTGACCCCCGCATCCGTCACAAAAAAAACGAATTTTCGTCACCGATTCGTTGAACTGAGAGTGTGTAAGAAAATGAAGAAGCGCTAACCCAACCTCGCTGGATCCTCGGCCGCCAACGTTTTCAGTCCAAACATAAAAGTTTGGGGTTTTGGCATCTACATCAACAACACAAAAGCAATAATAAGCTATTTGCAGAGAGTAAAATGTCTCCTGTATGGGAATTTTTGGCAGATTTTGAACTTGTTTAAGGTCAAAACAGTAAGTAACTTCGTTGTCTTGCTTTTCTTTCATTATTAAGTTAAACTGTTTCGCCTTAACTTGATAAACCTTTAAGTCGCGTTTAGCATCATCATCTGTTGGATTATTTTTTATTCGGAATTTGTTGCGTTCACAATAGCTACAAACATCAGTGGCAGGTGATCCGAATCCAAGATTAAACTGAGTCGAAAATATTTTATGAAAATAACAATATTCCACTTGAAACTCGGCGTCTGCTTCATCATTATACATCTTCCACATTTTTCTTATGGTTAATGACGAATGCAGATACAGTCTCTGAGATTTACTACGATTGTAATGACTCTCTTGTGCTTTGAATTTACCAATAAATTCTTTTACTCTCTCAAATTTAGGCAGTTGTTTTAGCGAACGCCTGTCACCGCCGCTATTATCTCCAACGCTTTCTCCTTTCAGAGTTTTACTTGCAACTAATAAAACTCGTCGAGGCTTAACTTCAAATAGTTTTAAGAAAAAGGCCCTGCAGACCACGTAGTATTTTGCTTTGTCACGGACCTAAACATACCCCGTTATTAATAAAGTATTACAGTGGAAGCGTTAATTGAAGAAGTACTTCCTTCAATCAACGGTGTTGATATACTTACAGTATACTGAATTTGAAAATCATGTGGCTTAGAAGAAGTCGAATTTCTTTTCCGATTCCTTACAGGTTTTGCAACTTTCAGTAAAGAAGCTAGTCTTATATTTTGATTATTCTTGGAATTATCCTTGTAGACATATTGTTTTGCGAATTTCAAGGTGTTGAGGTCAATTTTCTGGCATTGATAATTTTGCTTTTTATTATGTTGGCATGAATTTTCCCAGCGAACTAAATTTGGGTCTGCAGGGGCATATCTAAAAATGTTACTCGAAGGCAATAATTGCTATGGAATTTAGCAATGTAAATCCTATAACGGCAATATTGCATTGCCACTTATATAAATATTGACAGGAATAATCAATACATCAATAAAATTCTAAAAACAGTGCAGAGACAATAATTAAGCAAAAAAACAGTGGCTGCTCAATTAAACAGATATATGTATACGGCTGCGGTACTATAGTCACTGCCATTTAACCTAACAAATATCACTTAATACTTACTTTTTGTTTTTTCTCGCAATCCTCGTATTGCTAACCAATCTGGATCTTTTGCGGCTGCCCACACTATGCTCTGACACAGGAACACCTTCATTCGCATCCATTTTAAATGATAAAACTGTAGCAAAAGTACTGCTCCAACTTTGACACTCTACCGCAATAATTTAATTGATGAAAGAGTATGTATTTATTCGGACCTGTTACATTTTGAAACAAAATGTGGACATGTTACGCCTTGAAAAATATAATTTGATGGACTTGTTACATTTTGTAAAATATATACCAAATGGTGTATCTATTTGCAAGGGACTTGTTTCGATTTGAATGCTAAAATTTTTGCTGACAATTTAGTACAGTCCTAAAGAATGCAGCGCCACCTTTACCTATAATTAGTAAAAAATGGACTTGTTCCCTTTTGAAAAATAGCTCCTCAATATAGTAGAGATCACGCCTATTTTAAGAAGCGGTTCAACGGGAAGAGTTTTAGGAGATTAGCTTGATAGTTTATTGGCGCTTGAGGATCAATATAAGAGGACTGAACTCCAACATCAATGCAGTCCATCAACATCTACAATCTACCAAACCTCATGTACTTGCACTAACCGAAACCAAAGTCAGATCATCGATTAGTACGGTTAGCTATTTATATCCTGGGTACGACTTTCATCACCGATTTAGGCGGAATTCTGGCCTTTGTCTCTTTGTCCGGAGTGATATTTCTTGTCAACGAGAGGAGACACTCGAGCCTAACGACTTTGATGTAATGTGGTTTAAAATATCAACGCATAGAATTACTAAATTCATCTGCTGCCTTTACCGGCCGCCAAGCGATACCCATTATAGAGACTTGTTCTCCTCTCTTGCTAATACTATCGACTTTTTGCAAACCCACCATCCCAATTCCGAAGTTGTCATCCTTGGCGACTTCAACATTCATAATGTCAACTGGCTCAAATACTCAAACATGACTGACGAACAAGGTCGTGAAGCCGAATTCTTTGCCATCAGCTCTGGCCTCACCCAGCTGGTGGGTGAACCAACTCGGATTCCAGACCGAGATGGTGATTTTGCTAGTTTGTTGGATCTTTTCTTAACTTCAAACCCCGACTTGTACACTGTCACCGTGAAGCCGCCGTTATGAACGTCTGACCACAACCTTATTTCGGCACTGAACAAACTACCAATTAGTGCTGAAGAGCCTCCTAAACCACGCAAGATATGGCATTATACATCAGCTAAGTGGGAGGACCTAAGGGACCATTTTCGAACCTTTCCTTGGCGGGACGTTTGTTTTACCTCTGATGATCCATCCATCTGTGCAACAGAAATATCGGAGGTTATACTTACTGGTATGGAAGCCTTCATCCCTTTCTCAAAAAAGTGCCCTTCTAACGGCAAGCCTTGGTTTACCAAAAATTGCGAACGAGTTGTTAAATCAAAAAATTATTTCTACCGACAATGGCGTAAAAATCCTACCGCCGAAAATCGTACCATCTTTGTTAACGCTCGAAACCAATGCAAGCAAACAATAAACCAAAGCAAAGAAGCACACAACCAGAGGATCAGAGACAAACTTCTTGAATGTCCTAGCGGCTCAAAATCATTTTGGTCGGTAGCTAAGGCCGTCAGTCAGAACTTTACCAAGTCAACCATTCCACCTCTAACACGTTCTGATGGCACCATTGCGACCAAAGCACAGGAAAAAGCAAACTTACTGGCGGAACTATTCTCTTCACATTCAACGGTAAATTTTCAGGGAAGTACTCCACCGAACATTACCCCTGTAGGATCGAGAATGCCCGAGATTGTCTTTCGCCACCGCCATGTTAAGCGAATCTTGGGGAGTCTCGACACTAAAAAGGCTTCTGGTCCTGACGATATTCCAGTCATTGTAATTAAGAAATGCGCTGACGAACTGACACCGGTATTTTGTAGGCTTTTTAACTTATCCTACAAAAAAGGAATATTTCCTTCTTGCTGGAAAACTGCGAGAGTCCAGCCCATACCCAAAAAAGGCAAGAAGACCTTGCCAAACAACTATCGTCCAGTCGCATTGCTCTCGGTTATATCAAAAGTTATGGAGAAGGCTATCAACGAAAAATTACTAAAATACCTGGAAGGCTTCAACATTATTAGTGACCGCCAGTATGGATTCCGTAAGTCTAGATCAACAGGAGACCTTCTCGCTTATGTTACTCATGTTTGGAACAACGCAATAGAACACCATGGGGAGTCCCGGGCGGTAGCACTGGACATTTCCAAGGCTTTTGACCGAGTATGGCATGAGGGGCTCCTAACTAAAGTGAGAGCATACGGACTGCCGGTTCAATTTTGTTCATGGCTGTCGAGCTTTCTTAAAGACCGTTCTCTGCGAGTGGCGATGGACGGATTTATTTCAGACACATTTAACATCAACGCCGGAGTCCCTCAAGGTTCTATATTGTCGCCCACCCTTTTCTTACTATACATTAACGATCTTTTGGAAAAAACTAAAAATCCTATATATAGCTTCGCTGATGACAGCACACTTGTTTCAACTTTTACTTTGGATGCTCGGACATCGGCTGCTAATGCACATCTCTATAGGCAGCAAGAGGTCTCACATCTCAACAAAGACCTGGAAGAAATTTTGTCTTGGGGTGACAGTAACCAAGTAGAATTTAACGCTAAAAAGACCCAGGCGGCAGTTTTTTCTAAAAAAATTAATGTTGAAGAACCGGATATAGTTATGGCGGGACACTCAATTCCCTTGGCTTCATCAATTCATTTATTGGGCGTTAATCTGGATAGTCATATGTCTTGGCATGGCCACGTTGCGGCCATTGCTAAGGCAGCCTCGCAGAAGCTTGGAGTACTTTTCCGAACAAAGAACCTCTATACACCCCAACAACTTTTGATGCTCTATAAAGCCCAAATTCGACCATCACTGGAGTACTGTTCGCATATTTGGGGCTCTGCTCCTAAACATACCCTGAGATTGCTAGATTCCATTCAAAGAAGAGCCATTCGCTTGATCGGTGACCATAGTCTGACAAACAACCTGGAAAGCCTTGAACATCGAAGGCAGGTTGGCGACTTGAGCTTATTTTACAAATATTTTCATGGCAAGTGTTCAACTGAGGTTGCCCGCTTAATACCACCCAGAGCGGTGCATGGTAGAAGTACACGACGAGCCACTGCAGCCCACCAGTACGTGGTTCAGCTTAGTGTCCCTCGAACGACACTGTTTCAAAATTCTTTCATCTGGAGAACGTCATCACTCTGGAACGACCTCCCTGAGATCGTCTTCCCCAACGAGTATAGTCTCCAAAGATTCAAGACCAACGTGAATCGTTTCCTGCGCACACGCACCGCTCCTAGAGCGCCATAAAGGATTTATCCTGTAGTGCTGTGCCTTATCATAAAAAAAAAAAAAAAAAAAAAAAAAATCGCTTTTTAGATATTTTGGAAAATCTAAAATATTATTTTTGAAAATAATAATATTTGTAATAATGAAAATAATAATAAATGATTTTTATTATTAAACAACAGGACTGGCTTCCAACGTGCTCAAAGGGTTAGACAGTCGTTACAGCACCGGAGCGTTTTTGCTTTTGACGTTAGCAAAGCATTTAATAAAGTCTGGCATAACGGACCTCATTCTAAAGTTATTAAGGTCAGGTATGTCGAACTGCCTAATAACGGTGATTCACTGATTTTTGACGGACAGAATTTTCACGGTCTCGTCAGAGAATGCGCTATCGACTGTGCGACACTGCAAAGTCGAAGTTCCCTCCTTGCACCGACCCTGTACAATACCTATATCAGCGATATCCCTAAATTCGCTCAAATACAATACCTGTTTGCTGATGATACCGCGATCACCGCCACTATCAAACATCTAAGGTTGGTAGTCTCAAAGCTGCCAACGCCACAACGGTTAGACAAATGTAAAATTCGCCTAAATGACGCTAAAACCCAAGCCATCTACTTTTCGAGGTCAACGTGTAAATTTTTTCAAACCAGACTTCAAGTTAAAAATACCAGAATAGACTGTTGTCATAACATCAAATATCTGGGTCTATCTTTCGATAAGAGGCTGGCTTAGACCGATAACGTAGACCAACGCTTAAAAAAAGCGAATGGTCAACTCGGCGCCATCCACTCTCTCATCAACAGTAGAAGTAGACTGGACTTACGAACAAATACATTGCTGTATAATATTATTATTAGACCTGTACTTATCTATGGTGTCGCCTGCTGGTGCACCGTATATAAGTCAACATTCAAATGAGTTCAGACATTCGAGAACAAAGTACTCATAATTATAACTAACGCTCCACGCTTTACGATGACACATAAGCTGCATGATGACCAAATGCCGACAATTGTTGAACATATTGACAAACTTATTATCAACTACTACAAACAGCCGGACGTTTCCCTGAATCCCCTGATCATACAATCACACATCCATTCAGACCCACTTAAATCATACAGACAACCAAGAGACTGGCTCACTCCTACCCAGCCTCCCCTCCCTTCTCCGCCACATTAAACTGAGTGAGAACGACCACCAATTAACTACATTACACACTTCCCTGTTGCTGTCTACCACCCCTCCTACCTCAACAAGCTACAAATTTGAAGATTCAGCAATAAATCTATACCAAGTCCCGCTGAGAAGCTTACCTGTTTACAAATAGAAATTAATAGTCCCCGACTGATTTAAAGAACGAACATGATCCTATTCAGTAAGAACGTAAAAGTTGGAATAGATTCATTTAAAATTCATGTGTTTTTTTTTCGAAAAAACGCTCGGACCCGTCAATTTTTTATTTTTGTTGTGCATTTTCTTAAGCTTATTTCATGTATACAGATTGTCCCCAAAAACAAGTTATGATGATTTACCTTATTTTTTTAAATGGATCCTATTCTATCATATTTTCTAAATTCTAAACATATTTCATGAAATATGTCATATACTTAAATTCAGCCGTTTGTGAGAAAACTGCGTTTTAACTTTTTTTTAACAAAAATACATTATTTATGAGCGAAAAGAAAAGAAAAATAAAAAAAAACTAAAAGTCACTTTATCAAATGTTGAAAATGATCTTCACCAATAGTCTGGCAGTAGCCAAGACGATCTTCAAATTCTTGCAGGACGTTGTTAACGATGTAAAGTTCTATCAATCTTATTTCGTCTCTTATTCTGTTCTTTAAATCTTTAATATTGTTTGGTCGGTTAACATATACCTTAGACTTAAGATAACCACACAAAAAAAATTTAAACGGGTTAAATCTGGAGATCTGGCCGGCCATTCAATTGGCCGTCGTCGGCCAATCCATTGTTCAGGAAAAATTGTATTAAGGTATTCACACACAAGGCAGGTATAATGGGCCGGAGCTTCGTCTTGCTGATCCCACAAAAAATTGTTCGGTGCATCAGAATCTTCTGTATTAGGGTATAATAAGGCAAGGCACGGTACTAAATCATTTTTTAATATGTTTCATCTGTCAAATTTCCGTCAATAAAAAAGGGTCCCAAAATTGTATTTTCAACAATGCTAGCCCAAACATTAACTTTTTGAAGAGATTGGGTGTGACATTCTATAATCCACAGTGGATTCTCTGTAGCCCAATACTGACAGTTTTGTTTGTTTACACTTCCATTCAAACAAAACTTTGCCTCATCCGAAAATACAATTCATATCGAAAACTGTGGATGATTATTGCACATATTCATTAATTATTATCTGGCACAATTGGACCCTTCTGTCTAGATCATCTTCATTAAGTTCATGAACCAATTGGACTTTGTAAGGATGGAATTTATTTTTGTCTAAATACTTTAGGATGGATGTTTTGCCGATACGATTTTCCAAAGCAATAGTACTACTTGCCTTATGGTGGTCTTTTGGAACCGACGATAACACATTTAATTGTATATCTTCTAATGCGTATAATTGTCCATAACGTGACCTAAATCTCTAATCTTTTTTTCATTTTACTGCTAGATCGAGATATCGGTTCTCTGCGAGGACAGTTGGTATTGAAGAGTTCGCAACTTCTATTTGTGTGCGCAATCTATCTCCATAACCAATCATTATTAATATTTCTATTCGCTCTCTTTCACTTAAGCGTACCATTTTTTTAAATTACAAAATTATCAAAATAACTTTTGCCAAAAACTTTGACTTGAGGCAAAACTACTTAAATCAGGGCACAACCGTTACTGTCAGTGTGACGACCTAACAACCACAGGCTTTATTTACAACAGTGTTTATGATTTAAGCTGGATTTATAAATTCGAAAGTTGGGGAGGTTGAGGTTCAGTTGATGTTGGAAATAGGAGTACAAATTAAACTAAAGGGAACACTCAGTTCCATTTATACACTCGTTTATGTTGTTCATGTTAAGCTCATGTAAGGTTCGAAAACTTCCCGGGTAGTTGGAGATAATCAATTTTTATGCTCGGAGTTCGGAATATCTAACCTCACAAACTTTTCATAACTTCAACCTCACCAACTTTTCGAGTTTATAAATCCAGCTTTAAGTAATAATAAAAAAAATCATCTGTTAAAATCCAAATATCGATTTTTTTGCAAACGGCTAAATTTATGTAAGATATGACATATTTTATGAAATATATCTAGAATTTTATGCAGAATCCAAAAAAATATTATAGAATAGGTATATTCATTTAAAAATAAAGTAAACCGTCATAACTTGTTTTTGGGACAACCTGTATACAACTCAACTCAGCTCAACTCAAATATACTTTATTGTTGAAAGAATTGTTTATTCCCATTAACAAAGTTTATGCAGTTCTAAATTTACTATAATATAACAGCATACAATAATTAAAATAGTAAAATCTAATTAAAAAATCTACACTTAAGTACACAAAACATTTAACAATTATTCGTTTTAGTCTAGAAATACATAAATATATAAAACTACAAGTCATGCGTATGATATAATATTTAAAGTGTATCGGAATAACAATGGGCTCATCCAATAATCAATAAATTACCTATATCGTATATCACATTATCTTTCAGCCAGACAGAGCTAAAAGAGAAGTGCACACTCAAAGTATACACATAAAGTGTGTCTATATCACCTTCATTAATTATTACTCAATTCAAATACTGTCATTGTAGTACTCCTGCAGGTTATAGGAGGCTTTATTGACAAGCAGGCACTTTATTCTCCTCTTAAAAAGTTTCAAAGGCTCAATGTTTCTAATAGATTGAGGAATGTGATTATAATTTTTTTTACTTTCATAAAGAATAGAATTTTTTGCCAATGCAGCCTTAGGGATGGGAAGTGGTAGATTAAAATTTTGTCTAGTGTTATAAGCACCTTCCATGATAGTACCGAAATATTTTTTATGTACAAGAGATGCAGTCTGAACAATAAATAGACACGTTAAAGTAAGAATCTGAAGTCTAACAAAAAGGGGTTTGCAATGTTCTTGAGGCCCAGCCTTACATATATAGCGAATATCTCTTTTTTTTAAATAAATGTTGAATTAAACAGCTGTTGACTACAGTATCCCCATAAAGCTATCCCATAAGTCAGGTGTGACTCAATAAATGAAAAGTATGTAGCTTTTGCTGCAACAATGCCAAGTTCATTCGAGACCACCCGTACAGCATAGCAGCCCCTTGCAATTTTTTTATTTAAAGTAGTTATATGACTTCCAAACTTCAAGCCGCTATCAATACAGATTACCAAAAACTTTGTATCTGACCTATTTTCAATGTGTGTCCCCGAAATGAAAAGATTGTCAAAGTGAAATTTAAAAATAGTACATTTGTCTTAGAAATGTTAAATGTAAGTAAATTCGAATCACACCAGTCCTTTATCATAACCACATCCCGTGAAATTGTCTCCTTCAACTCTCTCTCATTCTTGCCCCGCCAAACAATAGTGGTGTCGTCCGCAAACAACGTAAATACTCCACTAATATTAATACTTGCTAAATCATTTTTATACAAGAGAAAGAGAATTGGACCCAAAACCAACACCTGTAGGACCCCAAAAAATGCACAACAATTATCAAGAATTGACGGGTTCGAGCGTTTTTTCGAAAAAAAACACATGAATTTTAAATGAATTTGTTCCAACCTTTACGTTCTTACTGTGTATTCAAATAGATATATTTTATTTTAACAAACTGCCGAGCTTGCTAGAAATCTCGTGGTCACCCGGTATATCTGTATCCAGGCAATATATTACCTTTTACAACTTAGCTATATTATTATAATTAATCTCACTATAAAGCTATAATATATTATAATTATCGGTCACAGTCCGTTGTCCGCTTTACAATAAATTTAAAACCTATTTTGAGGAAATTTTTGGCAGAACAGACACATTCTTCTTCAATGGTGAGATGTATTTCCAGCTCTCTTGTATCGCGTGGAATCTTGGACTATCACCGAATAAATTCTCAATGGAATCATTTTGGAAAATGGTTTCCTTGTACCATTTTTGGCTAGGTATTTAAAAAAAAATGAAAAAGCAGAGACTACTGACAAAGTTAAAATATACCTACTCAATTTGATGTATAAAAATAGTTATCCTTTTACGAAAAGAAACACTTCTGAAACCCTACCCAGGAGTTATAAAAACTTTACAGTTAGGTACTTAGTAATTTTTATATCAGTGTTAATTTATAATAAACATTATTCTACCTCCTACGAATATTCCACAAATATATTCAGCAGGGGCGTGCCCAAGCATTGATTTTCGTAAAATTACACTCAATAACAAAAACATCACATAACCTAAAAATGTTGGCTTTTACAGGGTGATTTGCAAAATAATTTTAATAATGCGGTGTTGCAGTTTCTACCAGAAAGTAGCAGTAACTTTGATATTTTATTCCAAGTATATATATATATTTTTGTAACATTTAATTGTTTCCTATTGCCGGATTCGAAATATATTAATTAATTTTCGTTCGTTTTTGGAAAACCCCGACCTGCAATAAATGCTGATTTTTTTGAACTGTGAGATACTAGCGCACTGAAATTCTGTTGGGAGTTATAAGTTAGGCAACACCCGGAAGCTTTTTACGCCATTAGTTACAATATACTTACGGGGTGGCCTAGACATACAGGTTAGTTCAGGTTAGTTATCAGAAAGTTGTAAAGAAATAAAATAAATAAATAGAGAATTCAAAAATAAGTTTATACAGGGTGTTTCAATAAAAACTCTCAGGCCAATTATTTCGAAAACTATAAGTGACATGTAAATTCTGTAAACACCAGTTTTTAGCCTCTATGACTGGCTTCACAACTGTGTAAAAAATGTGTTTAAATAATACAAGATGTAGGTGGCGCCATGGTGCAAAGAATTTTTTCGATGACAGGAACTTTTAAATGTTGTGGTTCTTAAAGATAATTAATTTTGGATCAAATTATGTCTCATAAAAATTTTTGATAAATCCAACATGAACGGAGATATTCGGGGTTAAGTTTTTTATTAAAATAATTTTAACGAGTACTTTAATTATAAATATTTTTAATATCCTTTAGCAGATTTTAATTTAATTTTGGTAATGATTATTTTAGTGATAAAACGCTCCTGTAGCGCTAAATTATTACGTCCAGTGACGTCTCAGGGGACGCCTTAACAAATAATATTGGCAAAAAATAAGACGCCACTGAGTTTTTGGTAATTTTTATATTTTTTTCGGATTAAGCAACTAAAAATATCCTTTTATTGTCTGTTAAATTGTTTTCATATCTTGCTTCGTTTTTGAGAAATAAAAATAAAAACAATTTTATTGCATATGCATTAAGAAACAATCATCAATAAGCTTGCATATCAAAGAACTGGGCCTAAGACGTATTTTGAAATTTAGAAATAATCGTGTCAGGACAGGAATACGAACATTTAAGATACCTTCAATAAATATTGACGCAATTGATTACACTCAATTAATAAACTGACAAGATATTATAGAAGTTTAGGTTTATAAAAATAAAAAAACTAAATGACGGCACAAGAATGCTTTCTTTTTCTTTAATATATTCTTTCAAAAATAGCAGTCGTTTGAAAGCTACATGGGAAAGTTCAATAAGCCCTCGCCTCAGTTCATCTGTTACCATCCGAAGCCTATTTTTCTTGAAAAGGCTTCTTAAAGAGTTCAGACAACTATCAAACAGTTTTTTGTCTTTTAATTTCTAACTTAAAGTTGTCACAGTAACATGATGTTCCAAAGAAAGTTACAGCTTATGAATAACCAACGTAAAATATTACAATTTTTAAATACTCACGGAAAAAACAGTATTGTAAATTTAGTTTAGTAAGAATTTTACAGTATATTTCTCTATAAAACCTCTTAATAAATATAAATCTGTATATCAGTCTTTATCAAAATAAAATTGTAAACTAAATTTATAAAAAAATATGGTTAGCTTTTTTATATAAGTATAATTATGCCACTACTAAGGTATATATTACATTTTACAAATGCGTTTTGGTTAAATTGAATAACCATTTTTTTTTAGTTAAAAGTAAGAAATTGTATTGTGAATTTGACTAAATTCTTTTATGGCTTTTATAATTTTTTATTACACGAAGAGACAAGCATAAAAAATGGTTATAATGGAAAATTAGTAAAAATTACTATATTTCTTTACTTAAATGTTTAATAGAATTTAGAAGGGTGTAATTATGGTAAGATTATTTAACAATAAACTATTTGAATTTTTATAACACTATATTTAATATAATAACTATATAGTTATGGCGGGACACTCAATTCCCTTGACTTCATCAATTCATTTATTGGATAGTCATATGTCTTGGCATAGTCACGTTGCGGCCATTGCTAAGGCAGCCTCGCAGAAGCTTAAGGTATTTTTCCGGACAAAGAACCTCTATACACCCCAACAACTTTTGATGCTCTATGAAGCCCAAATTCGACCATCACTGGAGTACTGTTCGCATATTTGGGGCTCTGCTCACCTAAACATACCCTGAGATTGCTAGATTCCATTCAAAGAAGAGCCATTCGCTTGATCGGTGACCATAGTCTGACAAACAACCTGGAAAGCCTTGAACATCGAATGCAGGTTGGGGACTTGAGTCAATTTTACAAATATTTTCATGGCAAGTGTTCAACCGAGGTTGCCCGCTTAATACCACCCAGAGCGGTGCATGGTAGAAATACGCGACGAGCCACTGCAGCCCACCAGTACGTGGTTCAGCTTAGTGTCCCTCGAACGACACTGTTTCAAAATTCTTTCATCTGGAGAACGTCATCACTCTGGAACGGCCTCCCTGAGATCGTGTTCCCCAACGAGTATAATCTACAAAGATTCAAGACCAACGTGAATCGTTTCCTGCGCACACGCACCGCTTCTAGAGCGCCATAAAGGATTTATCCTGTAGTGCTGTGCCTTATCATAAAAAAAAAAAAAAATATAGCAGCGTAATTTCAAATCCCAATTTTTTTTAAAAAATGGTTTCAATTACCTATGCATTTAGATAGGTAGATTTTTTTTAAGCAAGCATGCAGTAATAAATAAAGCTGTTATTAACCTGAAGTAACTAGAAAATAAGTACGAGGGTAGGGGGCAGGAAAAAATAGCGGCGCAGGCGAAAAATTTTTGGGTGCCACGCCCTTTTTTTCAATAATGATGCTTAAAATTCTAAATTCATGGGGGGGGGGGGTAATTACCCTATCCCCCCCCCCCGTAAAACCGCCCTTGGTAGAAACTCCTAAATAATTTACAGGAATAGTCAGTTATGCCATCAAAGGGGTCGTACCTCTAACTCTTACTCTTATGTGTCTTAACTTCAAGCTGGTTAATTTTGTCTCTGATTTTGTGTTTTATGGTATTATGGTGCTGTTATGTGGAGTTTGGCGGATTTATTAGCAGAATGGAATCTGGAAGACTTAGTTTCGACCAAGAAAGAAAAACCCAATATATTTCATTATATCCTGTGTAAAAGCAAATAAAAAATGTTACAAAAATATTTAAATGAAACTACAAAAGGAGTTTTAAAAATTTACTAAAATATTTAATTAGTATAACAAAAGTTGGTGGTAGAAATTCAACTAAAATTAATAGAACTTACGAAAAAATATTACAAATTTTACAATATTTACTAGTAAAATGTGCAAAACTGCTTGGTAGTTTTTACAAATAATTATTACAATCGTATAAAAGACAACGATATATTTTTAAATTATTTGCACTTCTGTTTAATAATTTTTACTGTAACGAATTTTTTTATTCCTATATATTTTTGTAGAAACTATTAAAAATATTAACTCGTTTTTACTATAATTTATTACTCTTCTTTAATATATCATATGGCTGTCCTATATAGAACTATAAAATATAGTTACTTCTATTATATTTTTGGTTATTTTTATAATTTTTTTTTCCGTGTACTTGTTTCATACATTCCATAAATAGTGTCACAGATAGAAGTTATATTCAATCTTCACACATTTACAACTCTCTTTGAATTAGAACGTTTGTTTTAAGGTGATTATAACAATTTATTTTCCTTAACTGTTGTTGAAATTGCGCTTACAGTGGCGATATTCAAATTTAGGGCAGCTTCTACCCGCTAAAAATTAGTAAAATAGAAATAAAACATCTAGACCTTAACATACTTTTTAAATATACTTCTTTGTACTGCTGTCAAAGGTAACAATAGGCCATTGTTGTTAAGTTCTTCCTGAAAATAGCTTCTTAGAGAAGCTATTAGCTTTTTGCACCGACTATTTAAATGCGTTGACATTTTTCACAAATAGTAAGCAACGTAATCGACAGAGATATGTATGTACACTTTTGTTTCTCTTAATAAAACAGTTTTTTTATGCTATTTATGAAAAGATCTGAAGTTTTTGTTCAAAAATAGAGGCACAGCAACACGGAACCACGAACACTTAAGGTTAGTTTTGCATGAAACGTCAAACCAAGCCAACGAACGAGCTGGCGCCACCGCACCGTTAACAGTTGTGTTGCCAACTGTCGGCCAATGAAATTCAAATTATATTAATTTTTACAAGCTTAAATAAACAAAATATTTGCTATAAGTGGGCTCGTATCAAAAAAGAATACTTTAAGTTTGTAGTAAATTCAATATCGCATAAAGTTTTAATACTTTTTGCCCAAATTTAATTTCCTCGTGTTTTCTACGGATTTACAATTATCAGTTGATTGATGCGTCATCATTTATTGCCTATAAAGGGCCCCATAAAGCCTTTCAATGAAATTTGAGGCTAATTTAGCAATTTGCAGATCAATTGTGTATCAACATTTAGGCCCAATTGTTACAAGATACCTATTTATTTGATCGGGTGGATTTTTCTGTTGAACAGTGTAATTAAACTATTAACAAATGCCCATGGCGTGTATACTCCTACAAATAGGTGTTTAAAAATGTGTCCCTTATTCGAAATGTTACCGCACGCCTATGCTATTAAGCATAATTGTCATTCCGTACCGGAGCTTTGACCGGTCTCATTATTATCATAATAAATTACAACAATAAAAGGAGCAAAACGGTACACGGACTTTTTTTTACTATATCGTCGCAAGTCGAAATTAATAACTTACCGATACTCGTTTGTCTCACTCTCAAGTTCAAGGACATTCAATGCCATTTAAAAAGAAATGCGCTGCTCTGCATCGGAAAATATGCCCATGCAAGTATATTAAATGCAGATTTTATTAGGTGCAACTTCGCTGAAGATTTTGTTCGTATCAGCGCTAATCTAGTTTTGGGGCCGGTTTCAGATTTGGCTTTATGTCCGACCAACAGCCTGGCCCATGCAACAAAACGTCTCTTTCAGGTTTACGTCCTTCCCCGGTATAAAAATGGTTCTTCGGAAGTCTTCACGCATTTTGTACCCGACGACATTGACAAAGGTACGACTCCTGCTGCTCTCCCGTAGCTATATCAGTGATTAATTTTGTTTTGGTATGTGCATGTGCAAGTGCAATTCCTGAGAAGTTTAGTGTTTTAACTTTAAAACGGTTTGTAATTTATTTATTATTATTTTCTTTAATGGGTGTTGCTTATAAAACATTTTTGCTATTTTATTGTTAATAGGGCACCTTACTTTCAATTTTTTTTTTCGTCTATTAAAAAAAAACCGTGGGTCTGCTAGCTTCAGTTCAAGCTAGTAAACTAAACAGTACGGCAGCGCAGTTTTAAAAAAAATTTAATTATTTTTATATAGGATTTTTAACTATCAAATTGTGCCCAATATAATATTATCTATGTAGATTAGGACAAAATTATCAAATATCCATGGGGTTTTGACAAAACATCCCAAGCGATTTGCGTAAAATTTTACAATAGAACTATTTTCTTCTGTTCTTCTGTTAAATTTTTTTGGTATAATTTTACATTGATTCACGGAAAAAATAGTATTGTAAATTTAGTTTAGTTAGAAATTTATACGAAATTTTCCTATAAAACCTCTTAATAAATAAAAATCTGTTTATCAGTTTAACCAAAATAAATTTGTAAACTAAATAATAATATAATATAATAATAAAAATAGTATGCCCTTACTAATATAAGGTATATATTAGATTTCACAAATGAGCTTTGGCTAGAGTGAGTCACTATTTTTTTTTTAGTTAAAAGTAAGGAACTGTATTGTAAATTTTACTAAACCCTTTTGTGACTTTGATACTTTTTTATTACATAAACAGGTAAGTATAAATAATGGTTATAATGGAAAACTAGTGAAGATTACTACATTTCTCTAATAAAATTTTTAATAGAATTTAGAAGGGTAAAACTATTTGAATTTTTATACTATATTCACAAAATATCAAAAAATATAGAAACTTTCTGCACGAAAACCCCTATTTTACTAAAAGAATATAGTAGAAACTCCAAAATAATTTGCAGGAATAGTCAAAGCTGCGCCGTGCGCCGCCTCCATCGCATTCACTGTTATGCCATGAAAGGGTCGTAACTCTTACTCTTATGTATTTTAAGTTCAAACTTAATTTTGTCTTTGATATTATGTTTTACAGTATTCTTATATTACGGTGATATTATGTAGAACTTGACAGATTTTTTTAAAATAGATAAATTGCGTGTTTGGAGATTTATTCTATTACAAATACATCTTGAATTAAATTCTGGTGTAGACACATCAATTTCTTTAAAATTTTTATAAAGTTTCGTGTGGTTACTACACGGAAAAAAAAATCTTAATAAACTAACAAAAAAAGATAATAAATGTAACTATATTTTATAATTCTATATAAGACAACTATATTATGGTTTACTAAGGAAGGCTATAAAATTATGGTAAAAATAAGTTAATGTTTTTAATAGTTATTACAAAAATATATAGATAGTAATAAAACATTCATTACAGTAAAAACTACTAAACAGAAATGCAAAAAATATAATATGTTGTTTTTTCTAGACTCTATTGTTACGATTGTAATAATTATTTGTAAAAAATACCAGCTATGAACATTTTACTAATTAGATTTATTACATGAACAGGTAATTATAAACAATGGTTGTAATGGAAAATTTGTAAAAATTACTATATTTCTTTACTAAAATTTTAATAGAATTTAGAAGGGTAGAACTATTCGAATATTTATAATACTATATTTACAAAATATCAAAAAATATAGAAACGTTTATAAAGTTTCCGCATGAAAAACCCTATTTTACTAAAAGAATGTAGTAGAAACTCCAAAATAATTTAAAAGAATAGTCAAAGCTGCACCGTCCGCCGCCTCCGTCGCATTCACTGTTATGCCATCAAAGGGGTCGTAACTCTTGTAATTTTGTCTTTGATTTTGTGTTTTACAGTTTTACTATACGACGGTAATTTTATGTAGAATTTGGCAGATTTTCTAAAATAGGTAAATTGCGTGTTTGGAGATTTATCCCATTAAATATGCATGTCTAATTTTTTAAAGTTTTGAGTGGTTACTACACGGAAACAAAAAACTTTATAAAAATATCCAAAAAAATAATAAAAGTAACTATATTTTATAGTTCTATACAGGATGATATTTAATAAGTGTCCGATATTTTACAGGAGGATTCTTCAGTTATTTATAAGGTGAAAAGTTGATATAAGCATGGATCCGCAAGCCCTTCATTTTTGAGATACCCTGTATAAAGATTAATTTTTATTTTTGTTTTCCATAAATAATTTTTGAAATACCTAATGTCTATATTAGAACGAAAATTAGTATTTCGAAATTTTCTAATATGAGAAATTCAAATTGATCTTAGTCTAGCCCTTAATTGTAGGGGGCGCCACTTACAGGTCTTTCTCTATTGGGAACTCACAACTTTTTCGTGCATGTATGTATCACATTTTCTAGAAGAAAAATCGATTCCCCTATCATTTTTACGTGAAACTGGTATGTATGTGAGGAGCAAAAATTCAAATGGAATATTATCCTTTTTTCACTTTAGTGAGAAAATGATGCTTTTGTTTTAAGATAAAAGGGACACGTGGAATATTTATTTGTATTATGTAAAACTAATTAGGGGGGTTATATAAGATAGGATAGTAGCTAAAATAAAATAAATCCTGGTTTTTAAACTAGTCGTCACTCAAAAAAAATGGATAAAATTCCTTTTGAATTTATAATGCGGATAAAAACCTTTTTGAAGTAAAGCAAACAGGATTGTATTCTATTTGATCGCAATAAAAGAGAACCTATATAAGCAAACTTTATTTACAGATGTGTAACAAATGATGTAAGATATCAATCAAAAGAAACTAAACAACTATTCCTCCATCCTCTTCGTTGCAGTCAAAGTCTTGTGAATCATCATCACATTCGGCTTGATGCAAAGTTTCAAGTGGTTCACTGGCCAGGAATGTTGTGAAAAATTGAAGTTTTTCATCTTTTTGCCAATTTTCATCGTAAAGTGACAGCAACGTCTTTAGATTTTTAATTTTTTCGGCTTTGACTTCATTTTTTAATTCCTTGGGATGGGTTTTTATGTTTGCCAAATTCTTTCCTCTTTTAGTAATCGATTCAAATTTTTTTGAACTATCGTCAAGTCGATAGTTTGGTTCCATTTTTATTTTAACCAAACCCAGTCTGTCTTTTTTGAAAATTATCCGCTTCATGTCTTTTATACCTATAAACTTTTTTAAATCTTTATCCAGTGCTTTGTAATCTTGAATCAGCCAATCATTTCCAAGTTGTTTTACCGTACCAATTTCCTCGTAGATTTTGATGTATTCTTCAACATTAAGCAGTACTTCATACTTCTTAAGTCTTTTTTCAAGTCTTCCAAACACCCTATCAGCTGGCAAAAATGAGTGCCCTCTGACTGGGAAGGTTACTTTTATTTCTTGAAGGAAAGGAGGGGCAGCATTCGTCAGCCAAAGAGCTAATGAATACATTACGTAAGAATTTTTATTTTGGCCGGCACATCCGTCTGCAAATAAACGTAGGACTCTACAGCCAGGATTTATATTACTTCCTAGAAAATTAGCCAAAGCAGACGCAATTTCATTTGCTCCCCTTCCTGCTTGAGTTTCATTCCAAGTGTAAAAAAATGGAGAGTGAGTTTCATAATCGGTTATGCAGAAATTATAAAAGGATAACTGCCTTAAGTAATAAGCCTCACCGATTGGCAATTTGGGAAGATTTTGCACTTGTTGGAGATCGAAACAAAACACCTGTGAATCTGGTTCTTCTTGCTTCATTAATATATTGAATTGTTTTGCCCTTAATTTGTGAATACGCAGTTCGGTTAAAATACACACATTGATCACAATATTTAAGCTCATTTTTTTTCCGAAAGCAAAAACTGCATACATCTGAAGCAGGGCTTCCAAATCCTATGTTAAAGTGTTTTGAAAATATATTATAAAAAAAACTGTGTCGAACCTTCAATGCTTCCTCAACTGAAGAATTGTACATTTTCCAAAGCCGCGTGATATTAAGATTTGCGGGTAAATAAAGTCTCCTGGATTTTTGTCTATTGTAGTGGCTTTCGGTGGCTCTTAATTTACCTATAAATTCAGTCACTTTATTCCCTTTTTCTACATTTTTAGCTGAACGATGATCTCCTCCTCTATTTTCTTTAATATCCTTTCCTAACATTACAGTCCGTGTAATTGTATGCAGTCGTCTCAAAGAAATACCGAAAGATCTTAGAATCATTTTTTGGCACACTCTGTAGGTCAATCCATCTATTGTGTACATCCTGTATTCTGCTGCTAATTGGTGCTTTTGATCTCTACAATCTGCTTTATACTTTTTGCGTCGTCTTACAGGAGCCCTGACTTTACAAAAATAAGATATTTTACGATCTTGAACGAGTTTGTCTGGTGTTTGTAGAACCCTTTTTCTTGCAGCAATAATGTCTTGTTTAGAAAGTTTCATACATTTATATGTGGGTCCGTTATGTTTACATGGTCTTTCAAAATTTTCTAAATTGGGAAAATGATCCTGATATCTAAAATAAAACGATAACTAACCTCCTAACCTCACTTAATAACAATAATTGATGACTTACCTTAATTGCTTTGCTTTTTGTCGTTTTGTAATATTTCGCTGTCTCTTTCGTCTACCCTGATTAGCATAACTGACTACAACTCCTTCAAAATCCATATTTTGACACTCAAAAAATAAATATAAATTATTCAATCCGCTACAATACAACTTGTAAACAAAACTGAAGTATAAACATACGCGTGTGGATAATAATCTTTTTGGACCTATATCTGATTTCTGATTGCAAAAGCCAGAGCGGATAAAAACCGGTTTGAACCAAACTGCACGTGTAAATAAAATTCCTTTTGAAATAAATTTTTTATGGATAATACTTCATTTGAACTAATAGGGACATTTTAACACGGGTTTTAAAGGGGATAAAGATCAATTTGAATGATTTGCACTATTGGATTAAATTAGAATGTAACTTAGGTATGTATCGCCATCTAAAAGAGAAAAATTGAAATTTTGGATAATATTCCTTTTGAATTTTTGCTCCTCATGTGTTTGTCAAAAAGTGAAACAATTTTAAAAACTTTTTTAATCAACATAGAAACATTTCAAATGGTAATTTTTAAACAACAATAAACGAAACACTAGATATAAAACTATATTAATGGGAGAATATACCTAAAAAAAAATGAAGGCAGTATTCCTATGCGAATCTACGCTAAGGAAAATCTGCATAAAGCTAGGTTATAGAAACTTGAAAACAACTACATATAATTAAAAGTGTAAATTATTGTAAAAATGTGTCCCAATAGAAATGAAACACTTAATATATTGTAAATAAACATAAGAAGCCTGAGGAATAAACTTGATGATATTAATGATATTGTTAAACAAAGTCAAAAAGTCATACACTTAATAATTCTCACTGAAACATGGATATATCCTAATGAAAAGTCATTTTTTAATATAAATAAATATAATGCTGGACATGACTGTCGTAACAGAAGAGGAGGGGGCACAAGCATTATTATACGGGAAGAAATTGAATTTATAGAAAATGATGCAACAGTAAATGACCTCCATGATTGTAATATAGTGTCCATTACTCTTCTAAAACACAAATTAAAAACTTTGGCGTTTATAAGCCCCCACAAAGCAATGTTAAAAATTTTATCGACCAATTAGATAAGATGCTGGAAGCTCAGAAAAAAGAATGTATACTAATAGGAGATATAAATTTAGATATTTTAAAAAATACGCAAGTAGTCAAAAATTATAAAAACACTATTGATATGAATGGTTTTGCAATACAAAATGAAATAACAATACAAAACGCGACACGTACAACTCTGACAACAAAAACTATTTTGGACCACATTTTATCAAATAAATATATAAAATGTTTAATGACTCTGGAAGATCATATTGTATCCGACCATAAAGTTATAAAGATAGAAGTCACAAAAATTAAATTAAAACAGAGCTTTGAAAAAATAACTAGAAAGTACCTTGACTATAACGAGTGGGCTAATATTGTAAAAGCAAGACTGAGAGACCAAGAAATTACATCCTTTAAAGAGATAGTAGAAATACTACAAGAAGAAAAGACAAACTACACCAAAGAATATACACTAAAGGTTAAAGAAAATAATTACTGGGTTACTTTTGAGTATATTAGGATGATAAAATATAGAGACAAATTATACAGAAGAATGAAGATAGTTCCAAACGAATACACAGAAAGAGAATTCAAGAAAATTAAAAATAAGGCTAATAATATGAGAAAGAAACTTCAAAAAGAGTATGCAGAAAAAAAACTCCGCGAAGCAAGTGGCGATTGTAGAAAAACTTGGTCTGTACTAAACGAACTATGTAACAAGAAGTTTTCAAAACAGAGAATTATAGACCACGTTGTAAATAAGAAAGGACAAACTATAAATAATGACAAGGACATGCACAGCCACATCTTTCAATGAACATTTCTCAAGCATAGGGCAATACTTAGCATCACAAATTGATTACACTCGACCAGCTCAGTTCCAAGAAGAACAAGTAAGTGAATCTATCTATATATTTAAATCCAACAAATCCAGATGAAATCAAAAACATCTTAATGGAACTAAAAAACAATTGTGCACCAGGTCCTGACAACATTACAAAAAAAGATTTACTTATAATATGGAAATCAATTGAGAAAAAAATTGTACAAATTATAAATAAAATTCTGGAATGTGGCATTTATCAAGAAGAGCTTAAAATCGCAAAAGTAGTACCTGTGTATAAAAAGGGATCGCATGAAGATTTAAATAATTATAGACCTATCTCTCTAGTTAGTACATTTTCTAAAATTATTGTTAAGGTCATTAAGTCAAGAATGATTAGCTTTATTAACTCCATATTTCAATTTGATAGTAATCAATATGGGTTTCAAGAAAGAAGCAATACACTAGGAGCCACGGCGGATCTTCTGAGCCATATAGCTAACGAAATTGACAAAAACAGATATGTTCTAACTGTCTTCATTGACCTGCGAAAAGCTTTTGATACGGTCAACATTGATCTTCTTATAAAAAAATGAAGTAACTTAAGCTTTCGAGGAAAATGTAGAGATTTATTGAAATCATACTCATTAGGAAGAAAACAATTCACAGTTGTAAATAGTAATACTAGCAGTTTAAATGATATTTCAGTGGGCGTAGCTCAGGGATCAGTTCTTGGACCATTGCAGTACCTTTTATATGTGCATAACCTTAAATTCGTAGGACTCCAATGCAAATATTATATGTTCGCGGATGATACAGTGTTAGTATTTTCTGCAAGGAGTGAAGAAGAACTGGAACGGATTGTGAACACTGACATAAACCTATATTATGAATGGCTGTGCTACAACAAGTTTACTATTAATGTAAATAAAAGTGTATATATGATAATTAAACAAAAAGGAAAAAAGACGTGTAATCCAAAAATTAAATTAAACAATCAACTGCTAAAACAAGTATCAGAATATAAATATCTTGGTGTCATAATTTCCAACAATTTAACATGGAATTCTCAAATAAATAACATTATCAATAAAGTGGCACTTATTGTTGGAGCACTTAGGAGATGCTTCCACCAACTCAATGATAATTCAAGATACCTTCTGCAAATACTACAAAATAAATCAATAAAAGCTTTATTTGCCATAAATTATTATACACCCAGTGTAGACTTGTACAGAACATACCCATTTCTTACTATAAATCAACTTAGAAAATTTGAGCAAACCAAATTAATACATAGTGTGCAAAATAAATTAATTAAAGCAAACACAGTCCTAAAACAAAACAAAGATTATTACAACTATAATATAAGATCAAAAGATGCCTTAAGAAATACATTTGCTCGCTCAAAGAAAAAACAAGACTCTCCATGTGAGGGAAGCATTCAAACCTATAATAATATTCCTGATGAACTTCTTAATGAACACCGAAAAAAAATACTGCATACCAACATGAAAAAATATATTAAAGAGACAGTACCAAACCAATATAATATAGTGTAGGAGGGGTAGGACTAGACGGGAGCTAAACACGTTTAACTTAAAACACTTATTTTATTCTTTAAACTTTCAGGTTACATTGGCTGCATCTTGCTAGTCCGCCATTCCCCCACAGATTACTTAATTCCCCCTTCCGTTACCCATAAGCCACCAGCTGTCAACTTTGCTTGGCGGGTAATTTAAATTCAAAATAAGGCGGGAAGTATACTTAACCTATCTTAAAACTAAAAATAACCTACAATAGAATTAAAGTTAACATGTTATTTAGACATTTTTTATACTTTCTCTGTAAAATGTAAACATTAGAATTTTAACTATTACTTTTACCATTTAAGGAATTTGTTAAAAATGTATTGTTATTATATATATAGGCCTCATTACCAGATTTATCTGTTTCGAGGTCAGTAATAAATAAATAAATAATAATAATAATAAATAAATTAAAATCACAATAAATGTTGGAAATGTCCACCTTCTTGCTGTATGCAATTTTTAACACCCTGGATCTCAATAATGAAGGGCTTAACGGCTCATGCTTATATGAACTTTTCACCTTATAAATAACTGAGGAATCGTCCTGTAAAATATCGGACACTTATTAAATAACACCCTGTATAGGGCAACTATATGATTTATTAAGGAAGGAAATACAATTGTAGTAAAAATAAGTTCATTTTTTAAATAGTTATTACAAAAATGATAGTAATAAAAAACTCATTACAGTAAAAATTATTAAACAGAAGTGCAAAAAATTTAATAATATGTTGTTTTTTCTAGCCTCTATTGTTACGATTGTAATAATTATTTGTAAAAACGACCAACCCGCTATGAACATTTTGCTAATGGATATTGTAAAAGTTAAAGCGAACATAATTTTTTAAATGGGACACCCTGTTTGTATTTCTCTTATTTGATTGTGCTATTTTTTAAGCTTTTAAAATTTTAGTTATTATTAACAATAAACGCACAAATCGAAATATTTAGAAAATTAGGGTAGTAGGTTTGAAACAAACAAAAGAATTACCTACTGCTAAAAGTAAGTCGTCAGTCGTCGCACAGTATTCCCAGTACGTGAAGGGTGCACAACCTTACTTCATAGGGTTTTAAATAGGGATGTCAATCCCGAAAGGTTTTCTTGATCCCGGGACTTTCGAGATTTGTCCGACAAATCCCGGGATCCCGGGATTAGATGTACCGAAAAAAATCAGATAACATTCAAGAACTTTTATTGTATTAACTTATATCACAAAAGTTAACAAAAAAAAAACTCCTAAACGAACTTAAAGAAGTGTTTTTAAATAACATAGGCATCGTAACTATAGATCCGACACGCCATTCATAAATGCTATAAAATTGTGATGCCAAAATCGTTTGGTGGCGAGACGCTGTGAGGAGCTCGGTCGGGCCGGGAGTGGGGATTACGCTGCCTTTACATAATGCATGCGACAAAACTCCAGGAAAACAACATCCGCTATGCCGAATATTGTCGAGTCGATGCGGCTGGCCACGATAGTGATGAAATCTGGGCGGATCCCTTATTGCTGCGTTGCCATACTACAGCTTTTTTACAAAGTTTTAGGCAATGTTATATATTTCCCACATCATGTTAATCTAGTTAATCATAGAAGTTAAAACTTTTAACAGAGTAAGCCCAGAAAACTACGTTTTCTGTGGCGAAAGTCTGGCAAACCAAGTGGAGGGAAGCAGCTTGCTTGAATGTTGATTTACTTTACACTGGAATACATTGATGACAACACGTTTATTTGTTATTGTTTCGTCTAATAGTTACGATGTCTATGGCAAATACCAACAAATAAGTTTTATAGATTTTTAAAAAAACATTGTATATAAAAATATAGGTATAGAACTAACCTGCAGAAGAGAAACATCTCTTAGATTCCACGCCTGTGGGCTGAATGGTTAATAAAAATTTAAAGGCTTTTTGAAGATTACGTCTCCGACTACCACCACTTGCGTACAAATCAATTTCTTGAGTAATGATGTCTGGCAGACGCGTCTTATTACTTTTTTTTTTGTCTGCTTTTGTATTGACTCTGAACAATGTTGTAATGCCTTCTGAGGTTTCACCTTTAAGGGTTTATTTTCTGCTTTTAGAATTTCCGAAGTGGTAATCAGATCATCGTCGCTGGTTTCTCTTCCAGATGTATCTTCATTGTCTGTCCTGATTGAAAGTTTGTCTAATTCAGATTTAATTAGAGAAATATTTCATGTTTTGATGCAATCATCTGGTTCAGAGTTTATAAAGTCGGGATTTGTTTTTCTTAATGAGTCTTGTAGATCTACGATGGCTCTGAAGGGCCATAGGCGTGTTAAAAATTCTAAATAATTGCCAGATACCAAGTGGAAATGTCTATATACTAAGTGGAAATTTCCACATACTAAGTGGAAATTTCTAGATATTTTCTGGGTATTTGTGATTATTAGGCAAACAGCAGAATCAATTCATCAGTTCTACAGCAACACTTAGCCTGCGGTGGTTAACTCGTGATTCCCTTACTCTGGTGAAACCTGCCATGTTCTTCATGATAGCTTACGTGCTCTGGACGGGTCTTCGAGCAGAGCTCATGCTCGCTGAAGATCCACGAGGTGTGGATCATAAGCGAGCGCTAACCTGAACATGATCTTGCTCTCGCTCGCTCTTGCTCGCTCACTTAGTCTCCGTCCGCATCCATTTATACATGTGCCATATGGTTTTAACTTGTCATAAGAATCCAGGTGCCATAAATAATTTGGGCCTTTGTTAGAGTACTTTCGTCGTCTCAATCTTCGTCGCTTTTAAAATTGAACTCCAGTTGGATGGAATTAGAAAAAAACATTCAACTTCCACGGGAGGGCATAAGTGCTGATATTCTTAAATCTCAAATAAAACTAAAAGACAAAACTTTAAATTTGTTACATATTAATATAAGAAGCGTTAAAAAAATTTTTGATAACTTGTTGGTTTATTTACAGACATATGATTTGTTTTTCTGTGATATTATTATTTTGAGTGAGTGCTTCCAGCTTTTAAATGAACAATTTCATATACCTGGATATAATATTTATTACAATAATGCTGATTATAATAAGAATGACGGAGTACTAATTTATACCAAACATGATTTAAATGTTCTTATATCTGACCGTAAACTCACTGGATCTTTGGTTACTTTGAGTAGAATTATATTTACCATACAAAATGTAAGATTTGGTGTAACTTGTTTGTACAGACCTCCCTCTACTAATGAACGACTTTTCATTACCGATATTGAAAAATATTTTAATGACAATTTAACAGAACAAATAGAAATTTTTGTTGGGGACATTAATTTAGACATTTGTGATGCAGACAATGATTGTGTCAATTTGTATATTATGTCAACTCTAAGCAAATTTGGTTTCATGCCCTTTATTAATTGCTACACTAGGGTAACATGTAGGACGGCTACATGTATTGATCATATTTTTGTGAGACGGAAACTAAAAACTAATTCTTTGGAATATCAATATTTTGTATTAGATACCGATTTAACTGATCACTACCCAATAATGCTAAATGTTTCTCTAATAACAGGTAACCAGACAAACAAAGAATCACACAGAAAACAATATAAAAGACAGGTGAAAGTTAATTACAATAAATTACTGAAACTATTAGAAGTTCAAAATTGGCATTCTGTGCTAAATTCTGACGACCCTGAAGGGGCAACCAATGCATTTTATGAGGTTTTCTTGCCTTTATGTGAACAAGTAAAAACCACTAAATTGATCAATATAGTAGACCATAAAAAGATAAAGCCATGGATAACAAATGGTATAATATCATCAATAAAAAAACGCGATAAAATGAAAAAAAAAGTTAGTACAACATCATGATAACGAGTTAAACAATCAATATAAAGCATATCGAAACTCCCTTAATAAACTTATTAATAAATGTAAAAATGATTACTATAAGCAATTAATTGAACATAATAAGGGCGATGTCAAAAAAATGTACAGGATTGTTTCTGAAGCGACGAACGAACAAAAATCGAAAAGTAATTTTAACATAAATATCTTGAATAATGAAAATAAGTTTGAGACCGATAAGGATATGGCTAATCACTCTAATGAATTTTTCATTAATATAGGTAAACATAATAATATGGCGGATAAAATCAGACCAACAAATGACATAAACCTAAATTATATCTCTGGTTCCTCCATGTTCCTTTATCCCATAAGATCTAACGAACTCATTAAGCACATTCAATCATTGAAAAATGGCAGTGCTCCTGGAATTGATGAGGTGACAGCCGAGATTATAAAGGAAGTTCATTTACATATTCTTGAGCCACTCTCTCATATTATAAATTTAATTTTTAGATCTGGTGTTGTTCCATCTCAATTTAAAATTACGGTGGTTAGTCCTATTCATAAGGCAGGAAATAAGCAGGACATAAATAATTATAGACCCATCATAAGTGTAATGAATAATTTTGGAAAAATTTTTGAAAAATGCCGTAAAGACCGTTTTTCTAAGTTTTTTGATGAAAATAATATACTGTCAGGTAATCAGTTTGGATTTGTGGGTGGACTGAGCACGTGTGATGCGATGTACGAGCTGGTCGGGCGAATAACTGCAGACCTGAACGTTGGAAAAAAGAGTGTTGCTGTGTTTCTCGATTTGGCTAAGGCATTCGACACTGTGCCTCATGACAAGCTCCTTGGAACCCTTGAAAACTATGGTGTCAGGGGCACTGTGTTGGATCTTTTCCGGTCATACTTAACGGGCAGAAAGCAAGTTGTTAAAATAAGGGATGCATGTAGTGATGCTTTGGACATCAAAATGGGGGTTCCGCAAGGAACGGTTCTTGGTCCAATTCTATTCATCACCTACATAAATTCACTAACTTCTCTTGACATAAATGGTTTATTAATTTCGTATGCGGATGACACGGTCTTGCTTTTTTCTGGGAGTGATTGGAATGAAGTGAGGAGGCTGGTAGAATTGGGTTTGGTTAAAGTAAAGAATTGGTTAGATAATCACAAGTTAACACTAAATTTAAATAAAACTAATTACATTGCCTTTTCTGAAACATTGGCTAACATACCTCATTTTGCCAGTATCTCTATAGAAAGCTTTGAGGATAGTATTAAGGAAGTGGCTAGCATGAAGTATTTGGGAATAACAATTGATAAACACTTGAAATGGAATGATCACGTTCTTAGATTGAAAAATAATATTAGGAAGTTAATCCATAAATTTTACCTCTTACGAGAAATATTAAACAAGCATATGTTAACAATAATATATAGTTCACTAGTAGAATCTTTGATTCGATATGGTATTGTAGTGTGGGGTGGTCTGGACAATAATGCATTAAAACCAGGCGCGTAACTACAAATATCACTCGACCATCATTTTTTTATTGGTTAAATTTTCCATTTTTCACTCAAACTTTTTTGGCAATACTCGTTGAACTTTGGGCTTGTTTATTCAAAAATTAAATCCCTCGAGCTTCGCTCTCGAGATGTAATCAGAATAAAAATGTCCAAATTCAACTCGAAAAATTTCCAAAAAAAGTTTTCGTGTCAGCTGAAAAATCTAACCGATAAAAAAACGAGGTTATGTGATATTACTGTTGATTATTAACCAAATTTGTTAAAATTTGGGCGTGGTCCAAAAAAATGTCGCCGCCGGCCCGCATCTACACGAGCCGACACTACAAGTCACAATAATAGGCCCACCCTAGGCCACTCCCAGGTCAGAGGGCTAGTTACGCCACTGATTAAAACAGTTAAATGTCATAAAAGATTTTATTTTGAAAGTTATTAATAAAAAGAAAAAGCGTTATGCTACACATTTATTGTACAATATGGAAATATTTAATGTAAGGTCTTTGTATGTTCTCACGGCATGTTCGTATGTACATAGGGAAAATAAGTTAAAGGTCTATATTAATCACAACCATGATACTAGAATCAAACTTAATGAAAATCTTTAAATTCCAGTGAGTTATAGGGGTGTAAATCAGAGATTTTTAAATTATCTCGGTCCTAAGTTGTATAATTTATTGCCGATCAATATTAGGAAAACAGAAAATCATAAGGCATTTAACAAAAAATGTAGAGCTTTTATTTTTGAAAGATATAGAGACTTTATGGACATTTTTTAGAAATAACATGACCTATTTTTCTGCATGGGATTGTTGGAGAGCTATATCTCTTCTCTGTTTCTTTCTTTTTTAATCTTTAATTTATCATTTGTTTGCTTTGATCGTACTTTACGGTAAATTGTTATTTTTGTTTTTGTTACTTTATGGGCACATACAGCTGTTAAATCAGCTAGGTGCCAAATAGGAAAGCTATTAACTTACAACTAGTTTGGTATGTTATATTATATGCAATTGTAAAGTATGCTAAATTTATTAATAAATTTATTATAATATTATATCAATTAATGGTAACGCTAGACGCACTCTTTCTCGTTTTACAATATAACCTTCATTGTGTACATTTTAAATCCATCGATATCGATGAAGTTGTCCAGATTTTCTTGTTTCTTGTTCGATATACAACACTATGATATTTAAATCAGTAAATTGTTTCCTCCTGTATCACCGATATTTTTTTAAAATGCGCTTTAAAGTTCTGCGATTTATTGTATAATTTTCCTTGCTTTCAAGAAAGTATAGAATTCCGCTGTGAGTTAATCACATGTCATAATAAAATTTTATACAATCATTGAGGTTCATAATATTCTTACTTCCACCAGAGCAAGAGAACCACCGCAGGTCACTGTACAGGCTAAGTATTGCTGTAGAACTGATGAATTGATTCTGCCGCTTGCCTAATAATCACAAATACCCAGAAAATATCTAGAAATTTCCACTTAATATTTGGAAATTTCCAAGTAGTTTGTGGAAATTTCCACTTAGTATATGGAAATTTTCACTTAGTATTTGGAAATATCCAATTCATTTGTGGAAATTTCAACTTAGTATGTGGAAATTTCCACTTGGTGTCTGGCAATTATTTAAGAATTTTTAACACGCATATGGCCCTTCAGAGCCATTGTACCTATAGATCTGTGCTGAGTGGTGTTTTAATTTTGGCTAGTTGTTTCAACATGAATTTTAATGCAGCATCCGCTTTCAACAACTTTAAATATTCTAAATAACTAAAGAAACAAAATATAAATTTACATTCTTTTAGTATTAAAAGCATGCATTAGCTTTTTCTTTTGGGCCAATTTCCACAATAACCAAAAATTTTTAACTAAAATAACTTCTTAAAAGTCTTTGAATAAAATATTAAATATGAGAACAATATTCACAGCTGCACGATTCCACAATCAAAGCGTGCAAAATCTGTATTATTTAATTTGTAATATTAGTATATTATACAAATGCCGCGGCGTTAATTACTTTAGTTTTGAAATAGCGAAATGAGCAAATTGATATAGGTATGCATAAAAAATCGGTATTTAACAGGTCTAATCCTGGTACTTTCGAGACAGGTTTTCCTTCCGGGATCCCTAATTTCAGACGATATTTATTTAATATTTTTTTTGGACAAGATTTTATTACTTCGATATGTTCTTCTATGACTTTGCACGAACTTCTAGTGCCCCTATAAAAGCCATAACATTCATTTCATCCCTCTCGCGATTCTTTTCATTATATATGATTTAGATCTTGGCTTTATAAATGATCGATTTTTAATTAAATTAATCTTTAAACGTGAAAATATTACTTGACTGGGCTGCCTTCTCTTTGGATATCGATCAAGGTAAGGACTCTAGAAGGATTTTACACAGTGTAAACAATTATAAAATCATCGCAAAATTTGCAAGCAAAACACTTTCGCAAAAAGAAACAAAAATTGTATATCCAGAAATTCTGTGTATATTAGGAGAAAACTAATCTTCTTCTTAAGGTGCCTCATCCAATCATTGAATGTTGGCGACAATTCTGGCATATTCGTTTCGATCTTGCGCGGCTCTGAAAAGTGTATGGGCATCGAGGTTTGTCCAGTCTGTTATGTTCTTTAGCCACGAATATTTCTTTCTCCGGATGCCTCTCTTTCCCTCGATCTTTCCCTCCATGATCAACTTTAGGAATTGGTACTTGGAATTTCTGAAAATATGACCCAGGTATGCAGCCTTTCTCCTTTTTACTAGTTGTAGTAGTTCTCTTTCTCTTCCCATTCTATTTAGAACGTCATCGTTCGACACATAATCCGTCCACGGAATTTTTAGCATTCTTCTGAATACCCACATTTCAAAGGCTTCCAGTCGGTTCATGGTATTGGCCTTTATTGTCCATGTCTCTACTTCATACAGCAGCACAGAGTAAATGTAGCATTTTACAAAACGGTACCGTGATGTCAAATTAAGACTGTTGTTGCTGAGAAGAGCTCTCATATTCATGAATGTTACCCTGGCTTGTTCCATTCTGCTTCGTATTTCCACGTCTGGGTCCAGGTCATTAGTTATTCAGCTCCCGAGGTATCTAAACTTAGCGACTTGTTTGATTTTCTTGCCATTCACTGTGATATTCAGTTGCATATCGGCTGTTCTGCCTACTGCCATCACCCTCGTTTTGTCTATGTTGATCTTTAGACCTAGTCGTTCACCTTCGGTAGATAATCTGTCTACGAGGCGTTGTAATGCTTCTTGACCATCTGCTATTATGACCGTGTCATCCGCGTAGCGTAGGTTGTTGACAATCTGCCCATTAATTTTAATGCCGTCCTCAGTATCTTTCAAGGCATTTTCAAAGATTGCTTCAGAGTATAGGTTGAAGAGTAGGGGGGATAGAACGCAACCCTGTCTTACTCCTCTCTCTATCGGGAATTTCTGTGTAGTGTCACTTCCCACCTTCACCGATGCTGTTTGATTCATGTATAGGTTCTTTATAAATCGTAAATCGTTCTTATCTATCATCCTGTCTTGGAGCATCTTAATTAGATCAGTGTGTTTGATACAATCGAACGCTTTCTGGTAATCTATGAAGCACATGATAACGTCCTTGCGCTGGTCTCTGCATTTCTGAAGTAGTACGGTTAGACTGAAGAGTGCTTCCCGTGTGCCGAAGCCCTGTCTGAACCCAAACTGGGTAGGGCCAATGTCTCTTTCGCATCTGTTGTAAATTCTCGTATGGATTATTTTTAGGAACATTTTTAAGACTTGACTCAATAAGCTGATCATGCGGAACTGATCACAGTGTTTTGCGTTTGGTGTTTTTGGGATCGGTACAAAGATTGACTGGAGCCAGTCCTGTGGGATCTCACCCGTCTCATATATGTTGTTGAATATTTCTACCAGGGAGACTACATTTTCATCATTCAGTAGTTTTATTATCTCAGTATATATCTCATCTGGTCCTGCTGCTTTTCCTTGTTTGCCTTGTTTAATTGCCTTGAGGACTTCTGATTTCAGTATTTTTGGGGAAGGTTCACCTTCATATTCATCTGCGGACTCTCTCTTGTTATTCTCTGCATAGAGTTGTTGTGTGTAGTTCTTCCAATGATAGAGAAGTTCCTTGGGATCAGAGATGATACTATTGTCCTTCACTATATTATTCAGATTGCATGGCTTTATCCGGCTTGTAACTTCTTTCACTAATTTATGTGTGTTAAAGTGATCATGTTTCTCCTCCAGTTCCTCCAGTTCTCTGCACCTTTCTTGTAACCATTTTTCCTTGGCTTTACGGATCTCCTTTCGAATTACTTTGTTGGTCTTTTTATACTCAGTCTCATCCTTGTTTTTAAATGATCTTCTTTTATCCATAAGTGACAAAATTTCCTTAGTCATCCATTTCTTCTTTTTGTTGCTCGATGGACCAATTTCGTTGTTTGTGACAGTTACGATGGCGTCCTTAAAACTGCTCCAGGTGTCCACGCTAGCCAGACCCCGATTCAGAGACATGGTTCCGACGATTGCCTCATTTACTTTTTCTTTGACTCTAATTTGTACTTCAGTTTCTTTAAGTTGTTTATATCGATTTTCTTAATAGCTCTTCGCTTAACTTTCTTTAATTTTATTTTAAGTTTACCCACTACGGGATTGTGATCTGATCCTATATCAGTCCCAGGGTAAGTTCTTACTCCATGCAGACCATTCCGGTATCTTTGGCTGATCAATACATAGTCGATTTGATTTCTTACGAGGTGTTCGTTCGTATGTTGTGGGGATTGCCAGGTGTAGAGCCTTCTTGGTGGCAGCTTGAACCATGTATTTGTGATAACTAATCTTTCTTCTTGGCAGAACTGAATCAGCATATCCCCCCTGTTATTGCGATGTCCCAGACCAAAATCACCCACTACACTCTCAACTAATACATGGATTTAATGTTCATGGAAGGGATACTAGACATAATAGCCATTTAACTGTAATGAGACATTTGACTGCCATGTTTAGAGATCCTTCTCCTATAGAGCGCAAAAAATGTACAACCAAATACCCGGCCATGTTAAATCAATTCGTACAATTCCAACCTTCAAAAATGCTTTTGATTTATGGTTCTTAAATTTGTTAGCTGAACATTATGCGACGCACCTGCATAATTATGCTTATGAATTTTATTATTACAGTAAAATCTCTCAATAGCGACCATCCTCGGGGAATCAAATGTTGGTTGGTTAACAGGGGTCGTCGGTTAATAGAGAGAAATTAAAACAACTGCTCTGCATTTTACAGTGCTTGTTTATTAATAACTGTCTACAAAATATGTAAATAATTATAAATATTTATGTTTAAATTAACCGGAACTAAAATTAACTGAGATGAAGCCAATTTATCAATATGTATATACTGCTCGTGCATACTAACATAATATTATACAATGTACTCTATGTTTGCTTCAAAATTCTTATTTTTTGAAATAATCAGAAATTAGTGATTGCCAGTTTTAATATATGTTAATAATGAAGTAAAAATATCTATATTAGAATATGTGCTGGTTTGATATCTAAACTATACACCCAATAGGCTAACTGATCTACAATATTCATTCTAAAATTTGTGTTTAATTTTAATGGTGGTGGGGGAAGGTCAGGTAATTTGGTGACGTTGTAAGGTATTTTGGCGATACGGGTATTTAATTTGGTGATAAAGTGAAGTAATAGAAAGTAATATCTTTTAACAACGTTTTATTCAAAAAAATACTAAGACTTATTGTTTCGAAATTGAAAATATATTATTTATGATAGGAAAAGACAGAAATGATTCAGTCGCAAAGGCCGCATCTAAAATATAATTGTTCTTCAAAGTCCTGCGAGGTAGCTCCAAGACAATCATTGTGATAAGGTACAAGACAGAAGGAGCACTGGATCCATTCCGCTCCATTTTTTTGTTTGGCATCATCAGAATACAATTTAGCACATGCTCCGCACTCCCAGTCCTCATTACTAAGTTTGATTTTTTTTTTCGGTTTGTGGTTCCTCTTGATGTTGAGGCAATGGCTTTAGATGTCACTATTGAGGTAGTAGACACTGCACATGAAGAGCGATTACTTGATCTTATCCCTTTTGATGTTGATGGCATGGCATTGTCAGCTGCTGATACTGGCATAGAGGCTAAGACAGTAATTAAAGCATTTTTTGTTAAATTGGACCTTGAATCTGCGTTAGACATTTTGCACTGGAGTCTCTTGTCTTTACCTTCAATTTTCTCTCTGTGACTTTGGGGTATTTTAAGATTTGGTCAATATCCAAAGTTTTATGAATTTCAACTTCTGTGGCTGGACTGGATGCATTAGAAGTAATGCTAGAATTGGGAGGCTGAGGTCTGTTTGTGAGTTCTGATGGCCTCAACGCCTCTGCTGAAACTTCTTCCCTATTTAGTGGACATATTCCTGTTTTCTTGAAAGCGTTGGTTATGTTTTTTGAAGTAAAACTACTAATAAAGGCTGGGTTTAAAATGGTGTGAAAGTTTGTTCTGTTAGGAGGATCTGATGGATTATCCCTCATGTAGTAATTTAAACTTTGACGCCAGTTACTCTTTAAGGACTTAAAAATTCCCACGTCTAGTGGCTGTACTATATGCGTACAATGAGCAGGAAATGTCAATATATAGGTATATTTGATTATCCCTTGCTGCTTCAATAATCTGTGGACCAACGTGGGCAGAGTGAGAATCCATAAAAAGAATAACAGGTCGTTCCTGTGGTATAGAGGCAATAAAAAATCGAAACCACTCTAAAAACAGCTCTGAATTAATCCATCCTTTGGGGGACAGTTTTACCAAAGAGTTAGGCAAAGAATCTGTTTTAAGGATATCGTTCCATCTCACACCTTTAAATATTATCATGGGTGGAATCCAGGTGCCATTTGCGCACACACAAGCTAGTAAGGTGTGAGTTTGATCCCTTTCAGCATACGTTCTACTATACACATATTTCTTTCCAATGGATGTAACGACTCTAGATGGTTTCACGACATAAGACATGCCAGTTTCGTCACAGTTCCATATGCGATCTGGATTATCCTTAATGCCTAGTTTTGTCGCCAAGTTATCTAATTTATTGTAGAAGTCCTGAATCATCTGAGGATTAGCCATCGAAACTCGGTAAGCAGATAAGTTTTCTGGAACTCGTAAGCTAAGCCCATACCTCTTTTTAAATCCATTCCACCACCACTTACTTGCAATTTTTTTGTCAGAGTTCATGAAATTCTCACGATCGGCCATTTTAGCAAGGTCATATGCATGCTTCCGTATCTGAAGAACTGTTAGGCCAAACCCAAGCTCCTGCATTTCAATAACAAAATTAAAAAATTTTACTTCCAATTCACTTGGTAAAGCGAACGGTCTTCCCAGTTTACGTACTGACTCATCTTCCCTGGAAACGTATGTTTTAAGGGTACTCCAGGGCACACCAGTATGCTTGGAAGCATATGGTCTTCCCTTCATTTTTTTTAAAAGCAGTGCTCTCTTGAGTGCTTCTCCTTCATACTTTCGATATTTCCCTTTATTGTGTTCCATTTATTTACTAAAAAAGAAGAAGTCTATTAAAACTAAATCCGATATAGGTATGTTGGTGATAAAAAATAAATTTAGCCCTACTGTGACAAAAAAACATAAAAGTCAATCCTTGACTCCATCCTTTTTTAAATTTTTAGTGGGTATATTTTATTTAACCCTTAAATAAGACCAAAAAAAAAATACTAAAATCATTCCCTCCAAAATGCATAAAAATAATCTTAAAATTGTTAAGAAAACGTTTAAAATGCTAAGACAATAACTACTTACCCCTATATTTTTATCATGTGACAGACGTTTTACCATAAGAATGGTATAGTTTTCAACAAATTACGAACTAATTTATTTATTTATATTCCTTCTCCAATTAAATATACATAAAAATTTCGAATAAATACGACAGATAATCTAACAGCATAAAATAATGGCGACACAAACGTTCTCGTTTTCTGAGAACTACCGTGGCCGTTGTTTTCAAGGACGCGGAGTATAACTATCCTTTCCTATCTTGTGGCTAACCACAGCGCGCTGTTTCATTCGTCTGTCTCGGTAGGTATGATAGTGGTATAGGCTTAAAGAATCGTCACGAACTTACCTATATCACCAAATTACCTCCCTTTACCCTATTTTTTATTTTATTTTTATAAAATTCAGATTCACATTTTAATAGCAATTGAGAAATATTTGTAGACTCAAAATTATTAAAATTATTATAAAAAGTCTCTTAAATTTAAGCAGGCTTCAGATAGGCTTGATATTTCCGACACTGGAGCAAATTCAGGTTCCTCTTCCTCTGTCTCAAAGTTGAGAGTAGTTTCATCCGTTTGCACTTTCTGTTGGCAAATCGTTATCAATAGAGGTAAATTGTTCCAAGTTTACAAATGTGTCTTTAATGTTAGGAAAGAGTTGTGTGAGAGTTCTTCGAAGTCGTCAATATTATCTGTATTACACGTAAATCCTGCTTTCATAAAGCATTTTTTTATTGTCACTGGAGACAAGTTTCACCAGGCCACCGAAAACCACATTAAGGCGTTGGTTATGGTAATATTATTTTCGATTTCCTTAAAAGGACAACCACTGTCTAAACATGTTAAAAGCCTCTTAATAAGGTAGATTCTTTAGATTTTAAAATTCTGAATAGTGCTTTGGTCCAAAGGTTGGCAATAAGAGGTAGTATTGGGTGGAAGAAAAATAAGTTTGACATTATCCATTGTAATTTTGGGATAAGACATTGCATTATCCAGAAACAATACCACTCTTCTATTCTGCTTCTTCATCTTGGTATCAAATCTGTGACGCCATGTTGTCATGGTGTCTGCTGTCATCCACCACACTTTTCTGTTCGAGGCCCTTGAAGAGGTAACTTATCGATATATGCACCCTTAAAACATCGAAAATTTTTGCTTTTGCCTATTATAGGTGGTTCTTCCTTCTTACCTTCCATATTTACACAGAACAGAATTGTAAATCGTTGTTTTGCTATTTGTTTCCAGCACACGTGTCAGCTTTCAATGCATATGTTTTTGTTGGCAATGCATGATAGTAGAGACCTGTCTCATCTACACTAAATACGTCCCTTGGGGCATAATCCTTTAAAATGGTCAATAGCCTTTCTTTCCAGGCACTTACGTCTTCGATATTGATATCGGCTGATTCGCCATATTTTCTTGATGGTAATATCGTGCCGACGACGGACTTTTTCTAACCATCCATTTGATGCCTTGAAGTTATTAAGTCCTAGACATTGAGCAGATTCGAGGGCTTTTGCTTGAATTATTGGCCCGGATATTGGTAAGTGCTTGTTTCGCGCCTTACAAAACCAGTTAAAAACAACTTGGTCCACTGCCCGTCCTTCGGTTTTGCGAAATTTCCTTTCTTGTTCACCGTTGCCACCTTCTTCAAACAAATTTCTAACTTCTGCTTCATTTTGAAGCAACATAGTCACTTGCGTCTGACCACAACTTCCTTTACTTCCAAGCTATGAAGGACAAAGTATGGCAACGTTGCAGGTATACCGATCATTCGCTATTTTTGTTTGTGCTCTTGTGCTTGTGATTGTGAAGTGCATCGACAAGTCTTGACGCATACGTTGTTTGTTATCAGTCTTATCATTATAGGAAAATCTTAAGGTTAGTTCCAATGTTTGTTTAACTGTTTTTATTTGCATACGACAAGGTTTAAAAAAGGGACGATTGAACTACCCCAATATATTTAAAAAAATGATTTGAAGGTAAACTAGCCAAAGAAATATATGGCATAACCACGGCAGATTGTATCTGCCGTGACATAACGATCCAGAGGGGGTGAGTTTAACTAGGGACACTTATGATCCTATTAAACGTAGTAGGTACCAGTACCACAGTTCTAATAGTAGTTATAGAATACTCATTTATCCATTTTGAAATAAAATACATTTTAGCTGGTAAATGTCAAACAGATACCCTTGAAAAAAGATTTGGCCGATATAGGAACCTTTCTGGTTGTAACTGTCGTGTATCATTTAAACAGATCCTCGAATCAAAAAAAAAAAAAATTAGACTTTGAAGTATTGTAAAGTCAGGGTTAATAGATATTTACGTTATAAGTCCGGTAAATTAACTTTTACAGTATGAGTGAAATGTTTCGAGACGAGGCGACGAAGGAGCCGAGTCTAGAATTTTGAAACGAATACTGTAAAGGATTTGCCGGACGAATGACGTACAATATTTTATTTCATACTGTTCTGTTGAAAATTATAATTATGTTTTGAAATTATAATGAAGTTTTACTCTGCGTCGTATATTTGACAAGTGCTTATATTTACTGGTGGAAACATTGTGTGTTTGACATTGATTAAACTAAAACTTGCAAATTTCAGTCCGGTAAAGAAATTTTACAGGACTAGTCCGGTAAAAAAATTTTACCGGACTTATTGCTGTAAAACCTTATTTTCTGGACTAAATTCAAATATGTAAAGATGTGTTTTACAATAGAGTATGAAATAAAAAATTTTACAGTGTTAAAATGAAATACTCTGTTAAGCATGATATTGAAAGTACAGAAATATTAGAGTTTCCTTACATATTTCAATCGGATTATTTTAAGGATTACCAGTTGGATGAGTCTGTTTAAATGTATAGGTATATGTTATATGTATTATATAGCCCATTCTATCTACAAAAATAGGAAATTAAAATGCATGGATTGCAAAAACCTTATTATAAATAAAACAATGCAGTCTTCCCCCACAGTTTAATTATTTTATTTATATAAATGATAAATGGCAGGTACCTAGTACTCCCTAACTATGCTATGATTATACCATTAGCAATACCTTTGGTGCCCAATGCTTATTAGTACCTAGGGCACCTTAATTTAGATATTAATATGTAAAACTAGGTAGTGTTGTTCAGGCCCGTTCCTGGGGTGTCTGGCGCCTACGTGCAGGTTTCTTTGGTGCGCTTTTTAATATATTTCGCGAAATACTGGCAATGATTTGAAATGTAAGAAAACTGATAAAAAATAATTAGAAAAAATATTTATTAAGTTACCAAAACAAACAAAATCACAAAAAATATTTGGTAAGTAAGTATATCAAAAGAAAAATATACCCTAAAGCAGCTATACTCTAAGTGTGTTCCGCGGAACCCTAGGGTTCCGCGATACCTCTGTAGGGGTTCCTCAAGAATTTAGAAAAAAAATCAAAGCACCTCTCTCTGGTCGAACGTTTTGACTCCGCGGCCGCGCGTAGGTATATTTATTTATTTATTTGTATTTGTATAAACATGTGTTACAATAGCTGGTACAATATCTCATAAGTTTGGTATCAACATGTATACTTGTATACTTGTGAGCGCGCAGTCCCTTTGATAAAAGCCGCCTCTGAATTGTTTACAACGCAATTTTTATATTTCTCTTTTTATTTTTGCTTTTTGTTTATCAAAGGCGCCGACTCGAGTATTTTCGAGAATATTCGAGATCGAGTCTAGGACTAAGTATAAAAGCGGCGATCGCGCGTCGCGCCTCGTCAGTCAGTTGACGATTAGCGTTCGGAGCGATAAGTTCCTACCTAACTACTTACAAGCTCGCTAGCGAGAAACTAGTGTTCATTGTTCTACTGCCTGCTGTCTTCTGTTGTCTCAGTTTTATACATTTCTTCATTGTACTAAACTTAGTCTCTTATACGCAGTAACGATTGTGCATTATTTAGACCCCACCATCCTGACGTGTAACATTATAAATAAAGAAGAATGGAACGTTGGCTTAAAGGTGTTAAACGTGTTGCAACAACATCTTCTAATGACGCTGAATGTTCAAAAGCAGTACGCGCGGAGAATATAGCAATCACCGACCCAGACGATGATGCCACGACGTCAAGCTCGACGGTTTCAAAGACGAAAAAAAGGAAGTATGATGAATCATACATCAGTTTCGGATTTGTTGATTCCAACGGCTCACCTCTCTGCATGCTTTGTAGTAAACTGCTTCCTAATAGTTCCATGGCACCTGCCAAATTGCGCCGACATTTACAAACTGTACACCCCGAGTCTAAGGACAAGAATAAAGAATTTTTTGTTCGTAAAAAAGATCAGTTATTGGAAAGTCAAAAAAATATGATGCATGTAACAAAAACTATCAACGAAAAGGCCACGGAGGCATCATATTTAGTTAGCTATCGCATTGCACAAGCAGGTGAAGCGCACACTATCGCTGAGAATTTAATAAAGCCATGTGTATTAGACATAACAAAATGTATGCTCGATGAAAAATCTGCAAAGCATCTTTCTACTGTGCCGCTATCAAACGATACTGTTTCACGGCGAATCCATGATCTGGCAAGCTAGGTCAAACAAGAACTAGTTACACGTCTACAAAAAACACGATTCGCCTTGCAAATGGACGAGTCAACTGATGTCGCTTGTTTGGCTATCTTGCTGGTTATCGTGAGATATCCATATGAAAGTTCTTTTGAAGAAGACATGCTTATGTGTTTACCGTTGCTCACAAACACTACCGGGGAAGAAATTTTTAATAAAATAAATATATTTTTTGAAGAAAATAATCTCAGTTGGAACAATTGCATTGACATTTGTACAGATGGGGCCAAGGCGATGACAGGTAAAACAGCAGGAGCAGTGTCACGAATAAAAAATAAAGCGCCTAATTGTAGTTCCAGCCATTGTATTCTGCATAGACAAGCACTTGCGATGAAGCAAATGCCGTCAAATCTAAAATTAGTTATGGATGAAGCGGTAAAAATAATTAATTTTATCAAATCACGACCACTACAATCCCGATTGTTCTCATTATTGTGTGAAGATTATGGCAGCAAACATAAAACACTGCTGCTCCATACAGAAGTGCGATGGCTGTCTCGGGGTAAAACTTTAACAAGGCTATTTGAACTTAGAGCAAAGTTACAAATGTTTCTTTCAGCAGATACTTCTTTTAATTTGAAGGACCGTTTGTATGATAAAACTTGATTGTTCCGATTGTCTTTTATGGCGGATATCTTTCAAAAACTGAACGAATTGAATTTATCATTGCAAGGTAAACAGACAACAGTGTTTCAGGCCAATAATAAAATAACTGCCTTCAAAAGAAAATTAGATTTTTGGATTATTTGCGTTGGTAAGAAAGAAATAGAAAGCTTTACGTCACTCAGTGAGTTTGTTAGCGATAACAACTCAGAAATGTTTCAAGATGATGTGTTTGAAGAATTGGTCCAATATCTCAGTACGATGCGCGCATCTTTTGAAAAGTATTTTCCCGAAGAACAGAATACAAAAATGAAACTGAATTCATGGATTCATAATCCTTTTTTACCCAACTTGGAAAAGCCCGAAAGTATGTCAAACGAGATATATGAATCTCTTTTAGAAATGTCATCAGACACAAGTATGGAGTCACTGTTCAAAACGACGCCTCTCAACGATTTTTGGTGCAGAATCCGTGATGAATATCCAATGCTTGGCAAAATGGCTCTGAATATTCTTCTCCCGTTCCCAACAACATATTTGTGCGAAACAGGATTCTCAACCTATGCAGCCACCGAAAACAAAATATCGCAATAGACTGGACGCCGAACTTGATATGAGACTTTAACTGTCTTCTATCAAACCTGATATCAACCAATTGATGAAAAATAAAAAACAGTTTCATACCTCCCATTAGTTAGATTTTTTCTTTTTTAATATCTTCTATAATTGTACTTGCCATGTGGTAAAGTAAGTAATAATTAGTAACTGTTACATTGTACTTTTATTATGCTTATTAATAAAGAATACACTTTTAAAAACTATTGTTTTATTGTAGGGTTCCATCAAGTATTTTGCTTCCCAAAAGGGTTCCGTCACCAAAAAAGTTTGAGAACCCCTGCCCTAAAGAAACAAAAAAAAAACGGTATAAACAGTACTTATAATCAATATATCATTAAGATTATTTACTCGATTGTTTATGAAATATAATAAATAGTGGGAACTAAAAGCAGTACATTCACTAAAAAATTAAAGGAGAATAAAATTAATCTAAATAAAATAAACAATAACAAAAACACAAAACAATATTATACCTAGTACTTATATTGGTAGGTTACAGAAATATTTTAATGATAAAAAAATAAACGTTTCAAAAATGAAAAAATACTATTTTTGTAATGAACAAAACAAAAAAAGACTGATATACCTAAAACAAAACACGTCTGGCTTTCACGGATGCAAGCTCGTTGATCATCTGATTATGATCAAGAGCCTCAGAAATATTATTTTCAATCGAAATAATGGCCAAATCTGATAGTCATTCGTGACTCATGGATGTCCTTAAATAATTCTTTATTAGTTTTAACTGAAAAAAAAACTTCTTTTACCCGAAGCTACTGAAATGGGTAATGTAAGGTATATCCTTAAGACTATAAATAAATTTGGAAAAAGAGACTGTAGATTTTTTTTAGTTATATAATTTAAAATGTCTATGGGAAAGGATGAATCAGTAGTATTTTTAGGATTAAGAATTTTATATGTTGAAATTTCATTATGTAAATCTAAGCCGTCAATGTCTTTAGATATTACTCCATTAATCTCAACTTGCAATGCGGTATCTAAATTTACACATGATTCTTTAATTAAGTCAGATTCTAAACTTTCAAAATTACATAAGAAACCAAATAAATTTTGAAATTTGTTTATACCCTCAAACCGCTTTTGTGAAGACTAAATGGTTGTATCTAAAATTAGAAAATAAAAATCGATTTAAAATTTTTGCTTTGGATCTGCTACAGATACATCCTTACTTTCATATGAAAATTGTTGCTTAATTTTCCGTTGCCGTACTATTGGGAATATCTGCTCTACATCGGTTTTTTCTGCTTCTTCTTTAGCTTTATTGATGAGCAAATCAAACTTTTTTTCTTACCGTTTTTCGTTAAAATAAAGATTTAGATTTTCAATTTCTTTATGGCAGTCATTTAAGTTTCTATTCGGATCTTGTAGTATTTTACTTACTATATTAATTTTTCCTAAAATATCATGCCAGATTAAAATCGAACAAATAAATTTAAAAGTCGGGGCATGTAGTGTCCAACAAGGAAACTACGGAGAGAACACAATATTTGTGCTATTATTAAGGCAAACGTTTGGTAAAATTCTTAGGCATATTGAAATGATGAAATAAGAGAAATTTTTTTATGTTTTTTAATTTGTAATAAAGAATACTGAATGGCCGTCAATTTTGCGCCCCTAAATTATTGCGCCTGCGTGCATGCACGTGCTGCACGCTCGCCAGGAACGGCCCTGGTGTTGTTTATTGAAAAAAAAATTAATAAATAAAGGATCGTTGAAAAAAAGTTAATATTACTTACTTACTTGGAAAATTATACAGAAAGAGAGACAAGACTTACGGAGGAAGAACTGTGAAGGAAGACTGCATTGTGTTATTTATATTACATTGACTCCACTGAAAGTATGGACTATTTTTTCAACTTTGAAAACCTTATTGTTCGAGTCATAGGTTTAAATGTGGGGGATGAATATTTTGATTCTTTGCAAAGGGGGGGTTTATGTCTTGCTACCAATGAAGTAAATATTATGTACTTTCATATATTTGCAGCTTTTCAGTTTATTATAGCTACTAAAGAACTTAAGCTTAAATTTTTGAATCGGCAAAATCACCAAGTTCCTTTAGCTAAACTAGGTTTGGCTAGTTTAGAAAGTGGTAGCTTTCTGATACCGCTTAATGAGACATGTCCCTGTGGAGAAAGCTATCGAAAAACGTTTTATAAAGTAGCACTTATACTCTTAGCAATATACTAAACAATTACACAAAAAACAGAAATGACCTTCAACACCAAAATAGGTACATCATCAAAAAAAAGAAAGCTTTCCACTTTAAAATAGGTTTTAAAATCACTAATTTTTTTAAGTTAGTTTAAATTTCCTATTATTATATTATATATATATTATATTATTATATTCTTGTTACTTATTAGACATATTTATACTGAAGTAAAATGCAAAAAGTTCAATAAATAATTTGAAATAAACCGTAATTTTTATCGCCTAAACGGACGAATCTGCACGGAAGTTTCTTACTTCACGGCTTGGAAATGTACGGGGCTATGGTCTAACCCACTTTAAATTTTTCAGTCAATTTCCTGGTACTTAAACCAGTTTTTTTACTTTCCTCCATTATTTCAATTTTTTCGCTTAAATAAAAACATTTCCTTTTTCCCGCCATCTTCAAGTATTCACGTTAGTCCCAAAACACACAAAAATTGTTTGAAACAAAACTAATGTTAACAACCGATTTATCAGCCTTTGTCGGGTCGGGTTTTACTGCCCCTAATAGAGGGTGTTTTTACCATTAATGTTTACTAAAAATTCCGATGATAAGTGCCCGCGGTCGCTTAACAGATGGGTCGGTAAAGAGGAGTAGGAAATTCATAACCGGTCGTTTAACAAAGGTGGTCACTTTATAGAGGCGGGCGCAAACAGAGGTTTTACTGTATTATTTTTTATGGGATTTTGTAATTTCTTTACTTTTACATTACACTATTATACAGGGTCGTTGGTATGTATGAAAACGGTCGATTATTTCTTAAAGTATAACAGTTAGCAAAAAATATTTTAGACAAAAGTAGGGTTTTTAAAGGTCTATTAGAATTTTAAACAAAAAAGTATACAGGATGAGTCAGAAAATCGTAGAGAAGCAAAGTTTTTTGTTTTTAAATAGAACACCCTACATCTTAGAATAGTCTTGGATTTTGCATCAAATAACAATTATTTTTTAATAAGTCTAAACCTAATAGTTTCCGAGATATCGACATTTGAAAAATGACATTTTTGATCTTTGACAGCTTCTAGCTTCCTAACGGTACGTCTTAGAGTGAAACGGCTCACATGTCTCTATCTTACTTTTTTATTATCTTCCCAAAAAACATCAACTTCCGGTTAAATCGGAAGTACTGTATTTCCGGCTTTTGAGGTACATCCGGATTAACCGGAAGTTGACACTTTTAGAAAGATAATAAGAAACTAATATAGGGATATGTAATTAGAAGCTCGAAGCTGTCAAAGTTCAAAAATGTAATTTTTCAAAAGTTGATACCTATCTCGGAAACTATTAGGTTTAGACTTATAATGCACTTGTTAAAAAATAATTGTTATTTTATGTAAAATCCAAAACTATTCTAAGATATAGAGAATTCTCATAGACCTTTGGAAACCCTGAAACTTTTGTGTTAAATATTTTAGCTAACTGTTTTACTTTTTCCATACATACCAACGACCCTGTATAAGTTTTAAGAGTTTGAGTAAGTAAGTTTTAGTAAGAATTGTTTTATACAATTTATTTTAGGAGGTTAGATAGCGTAGCCTGGCTAGATATCGCCATCATTTAATGAACTATATGAAATTACATATCAGAGTCGTACCTAGGAACTATGCCACCCAGGGCAAGCTCCATAATTTTGCGCCCCCCCCCCCCCCCCCTTAATGAAGTCCTACATTTTTGACTAAAGGAAAGGATCTACCCGACCTACTAATGGCAGACGTTATTTTTGCTAAAATAAATGCTTCTTTTAAACTGAGCCCTTTAAGAAATTTTATATTCGAAATGAAGAATTTAGCTACCATGTACTTTACAGGAATTTAAAGACACCATTTTTAGACTCAATGCATATGCTAACCAGTGGCGGATCCAGAAATGACTTCTAGGGAAGGTCAAATAGCGCCGAAGGCGCAAAAGTAGCGCCACAGCGAAAAATTTTAGAGCGCAACGCCCAAATTTCGTTTTTGTCCACTATTCTAATATTTACATTGAACAAGGGTATAACAATTATTTATTTGATTTCATATCCAGTTTTTTTATTTTCTATGCCAAAAAATAGGCAAAGGCAAGATATCTTCAAAAAATCGCGGAAATTTTAAAAACGATTATGATATTCTCTAGTTTCAGCCCTATTTCTGATATGTTGTAGTAAGTTGGATTGAATTATCATATTGTTATTATGGATAAATAGAAGAAATCATTCATAAACTGCTGGACAATTGCTTTCGAGCAAGAAAAATTTCGAATAAATTTAAAAGTTAATATTTTCTGAACCAGATATGATATCGACATCCGGTTTTTAATGGTTGATAGACTTGTCCCTTAGAAAAGAATTGGCAATGTTGGATTTTCTTAAACTGCCAAAAAAATTTATATACAGGGTTTTAAAGAAGAGGACGTTTCTTGCTCCAATTTCTATAGCGTGTATCTTTCACAATCATATTTTTAAATTTTATCACTGTACGTCAATTAAATCACTGGTTCAAAGCAAATAACGTAATTTATCCAATTTTTGATATCTGCTATATTTTAAGAGATACCGATTTTTAGAAAAACCTTGCTTTCTTTCAACTTTTTGGTAGCTAGATCTCACTGTACGTTATATCGTGCAAACTTTGCAAGTGATTATTATACCTTATGAAAAGCTTGTTTATGTTCAGTAACAACAACTGTACCTAAATGTTGTGATGTGCAGTGGCGTACTTCTAATCACTTATATGGCTATGTTTTATGAGTATCTCACAATTTTTCAGAATTGTTTTGTATTGAAAAGTTCTCGCCCCTAGATTAGGCAAGTTCTTTCCTTATTTTTTAGTTTTTCATATCACGCCTTTAGGTATAGTATACAGTGTGTCTACAAAATTTAAAAAAATATAATTTTTTAATTTAATTTTTGGAAAAAATGGTTTTACTAATTTCTAACTTTCTAACACAACACTGCTCCTAAAATTAAAATTAACAATTATTATTGTTGTTACTAAACATAAGCAAATTTTTTATTAGGTATAATAATCACTTGCAAAGTTTGCACAATACAAAGCGCAGTGGAATCTAGCTACCAAAAAAATTAAGAAAAGCAAGGTTTTTCAAAAAAATCGGTATCTCTTAAAATATAGCAGATACCAAAAATTTGACAAATTACTTTCTTTCCTATAAACCAGTGATTCAATTGACGTACAGTGATAACATATAAAAATATTATTGTGAAAGTTATATGCTATTGAAATTGGAGCAAAAATCATCGTCTTCTTTAACACCATGTATATTAAACTTTCAGTCAGTTTAAGAAAATCCAACATTGGCAATTGTTTCCTAAGGGATAAATCTATCAACCATTAAAAGATGACCCCCCCCCCCCCCCTGGATCCGCCATTGACGCTAACGGTAAAAAGCACCAAACATTTATTTTTTTTAATCAGAGGGTTATTTGTTGTTATATTTGACGTACGTAGTTCAAGAGTCAAGCGGCGTGATTTATCAGCCTGCGATTTCGCGCCCCCGAGGCTTGCGCCCCTGGCGTGGGCCCCGGTTGCCCTGCCCTAGCTACGCTACTGTTACATATTATAAACACAAAAAAAGACTAACCGTATTTCTTTACTAATTTATTTAAGTACCCAAAGTTGTAAACGTATCACAATTATTAACATTTCTGAATTATTAAAGATTTCACAGAAACTATCGCGATTAATATGTGAATTATTTAAGTTTACGAAACCTTGAAGATTTTTGTTTTTTGTGTACCATCATCGACATAATTAATGCATTCACAATAAAATATTGATTTTAAATTAATTAGTGTGGAAGTATAACCAGTTTCCTCAGCGCGCAGCGGCGTAATAAAGCTATTTGAATCCTGCAAATTTGGATAATGTGGTTCTCGAAGACGCTTTCTTCAAATGAAATATCAGCGTCCTTATACGACTTCCAGTTGTACGTTATAACTCTCAAACTTGCTTATTTTAAATGAAACACCCTGTATAATATTATTTTTAGTTTCATTCTTTATTTCCAATAACTTTTATTAAAAGTTTATCTGGCCAATTGGTTTCAACCAGAGACATTGACTTAATACACACACAAAAAATTTTTGTAGGGTAAACCTTAGTCATTGGACATTTTGGTTGTAAATCCTAAAAATAAGCTTTCTTATTTAACTAACTTAAGTACCATTTGCTAGTGGGAAAGAGTGTTCTTTAAACTTAAATTGCGTAAGTAAAGCGCATGCCCATTATTTTCAAACTAACAGTTCTGTTGTGACCATAAACGTGTATGTGTCGACAGGTACGTAGTTTCAATATTTTTGGTTTAGGATAAGCATTCAAAAAAAAATATTAATGCGGCTATACAATTTAGTACCATGCTAATATTTAATGATGTTATCCTTGGGTCCATTTTGAAAAAAAAACTTAACATGAACATATGTCCTAAAAGTCTTAACTGTTGAACTACAGGGTGCTAAATTTTTAGGAAAGGAATCTTTTTTTTATGAGAACTTTGGTATGACCCCATACAGGGTGTCCGGAAATGACGATAAAAAATTTTAAGGTATGATTCTACATAAAAAGATATGAAAAAAAAGTTTACATTAACATAGGTCCGGAAATGCTTCCAGAGGGAGCTACAGGCCCTTGAAGATGGTGTCATAAAAGTGGTTTTTATTTAATTTATTAGGATCTACTTACAATACAGAAATTAACTTCTACGATAAGTTAGAGTGATTGGAGGTCACTTTTTGAAAATATCAGGTGACCCATATTGCAACCAGTGGCGTGGGAACAAAGGGGTGGTTAGTTACTTAGGGTCATATTTTTTTTCGCCGAGTGCATTTTCGCTATCTTTTAAATAAATTATGATTCTTTGAACATTTTTACGTAAAAAAGGTTCCCTTGATATAAAGTCGTATAGTCGACCGTTTTCGAGATAAACGGACTTTAATGCTCAGATTTTTTTTTTAATAATAATTTTATTAATAAAAATACCAACAAATCAATAACAAAATAATAAACAACGCTGTCCCTAAATTTTTAAATCCTTTTCAATGTTATTATAAATTTTATAATAAGTGTTGAAAATGATTTCCGTTCATTTCAATGCATCCCCGAACTCGTTTTCTCATAGATCTTCTAACTTTTCTAAAAATACCAGGTTTATTTCTTATAACTTCACAACAAGCAAATACCCGCTGCCCTGATTCTTCAACGCTGCGAACTGGTACTTCGTATACTAAGGATTTTAGGTAACCCCATAAAAAATAATCGAATGGATTTAGATCTGGAGAACACGGTGGCCAAGCTACAGGGATAAACTTCATTTAAATGTGCCCTCACATTAAGACTGAAATGTGGTGGAGCCTCGTCTTGCATGAAGTACATATCTGTCCTTAGAGCATAAGGCACATTATCAAGCAGGTCTTGTAGCACATTTCGTAGAAACTCCAAGTATGATTCACCGTTTAATCTATTTGGTAAAATGTAGGGCCCTATTAAATAGTCCCCAAATATTCCCGCTCAGACATTAATGGAAAATTTTTCTTGGTGCCTTGATTCAAAAATCGCATGTGGGTTTTCGTCTGCCCATACGTGGTTATTATGGAAATTGATAATTCCGTCTCTAGTAAATCCGGCCTCATCAGTAAAAAATATTTTACTTATAATGTCGGGATCTCGGTGCCATTTTTTTCTTAGCCATCGACAGAATTGCATCCTGGGTTCAAAATCTTCGGGTTTTAGAGCCTGAACTCTTTGACTGTGGTATGAGTAGAGACACTGTTCATGCAAAATTTCTAAAACCGAGCTCTTTGGAATGCCTTCTTGCGTAGCTAGCCTTCTAATGCTTATCCCTGGATTACCTGCGACTATTTTAAGAACTCTCTCTTCAGCTTCGACAGTTCGAGTGGTACGTGGTCTACCAGTTAAGTAATCTGGTTTAAAAGATCCTTTTTCACAAAGTCTTCTATGTACATTAATGAAAAATTGAATGCATGGAACTTGCCTGTCAGGGTACGTCTCTTGATATAATCTCCGCGCTTCGAGAGCGTTACCATTTGCTTTTCCATACAGAAAATGCATTTGTGCCATTTCTTGAAATGAGTAATTATTCATTTTTCAGCTTTTTAGTGAAATTCTTAAATAGTAAAAACACACAAGTCACAATAACGGGTTGTTCAACTAAAACTTCAAAAAGTGACAAAGTGAAGTTGCTTATTAAACAAGTTCAAATGCATTTGAATTAAGCCAACTATGATTTGTTGCGAAGCGCTTGGTATCCTATTCGTTACATTTTTAAATGAAGTTTTTGGTGGAATCCACAGGTGAATTTAAAAATGTACCCAATGTAGTAGGTACAGGGTTATCCAACCAAGACTAGACAAGGCGATTTTTTGACTTTTCCTGTACTTTTATAAAAAAACTGAAATAGCCATCTTAAGTCATTTTCTCCCGCGAATTCGAATATCTTCAGCAAAAAACAATTGAACATCAAACAAAAGTACTAGGGGTCACTTTGATATTTTTTTAAATGGGATGCCGTATTTATAATGAGCTTATCCGATTTCTCATATAAATTTTGATCTAAAATGTTGGATTTTTAATTCAAAAACGCCTTTTTTCTTCAGTTTTAAATTCGGAAAATGTTCGTCTACCGTAAGATTAATACCTGATAGATGGATACCCGTTTCACCTGTTCACCCTTTAACCTGCTTTAAAGCGTCCGTCAGTTAGACAAAATAATCAAGTTTCAAATTTCTATATATTTTTCACGAATTAATTACAAATAATGAAATATTCTTTAGAGGAACGGCTAAATGTAATAAAATTATATTACAAAAGTGGAGAGAATGCTCGACAAACATAAAGAACATTTTTTGAGAGTTTCCAGAGACACATTTCAGTGGATACAATTCTCAAAATTAAGACCCTATTTAAAGAAAGTAAGACATTGAAAGATAAGCCAAGAAAGATGAAAAGACGGAATATAAGGGATCGAGCTATTGTTCAATATTTTACTATAAATCCGAAGAGTTCTATTCCGCAAGCGGTACGAGAAGTAAGGTATGGTCCAGGGCTCCGGAGAGTAAGCTATGGAACAGTTCACAGAACTTTAAAAAAATGTGGTCTAAAACCATATTGCATCCTTCCCGTTCAATACTTAACACAGCTTCAAAAAGAACTGCGATTTCGATTTGTTGCTTCAATGCTGATGAGAGAGCAAGACGAAGATTATAATTTATATAATAAAATTCTATGGAGTGACGAAGCGTCATTTACAACATCGGGGGTATACAATCGGAAAAATACAATATACTGGGCAGCAGTTAACCCTCATAGATATGAAATGATAAAGTTTCAAGGTTGGAGCTCACTTAATGTTTGGTGTGGGATGTTAGAAAATCGAATTATTGGACCACTATTTTATCGTGGCTCTTTAACAGGCCAAAGATACCTCCATTTTCTTCATAACGATATCGAGGATTTCTTGGAAAGGTTGCCATTGCAAGCCTACAACAATATCATTTGGCAGCAGGATGGTGCTCCGCCTCATGCAGTTCGAGAAGTGGTAACATACCTAAACGAGCGTTACAATCAGTGGATTGGCCGTAACGGAACAATTCATTGGCCACCAAATAGCCCCGATATCACGCCAATGGATACATTTTTATGGGGTCATTTAAAAAATGTAGTTTATCAACGACCCAACAGAAGTCTGGAGGACATTCAGCAAAAAATTATAAATGAAATTAATAGACTTAACCAGGACCAAAATATTGTAAGAGATTCTTTGGAGAGATTGAAAAAGGGGCATCGGTCATGTTTTGAAAATAATGGAGGACACATAGAACAATTATATTATTGAGATTAAAGTTATTCACTTTAGTTTATAGTTTTTTCTAATATGTCATACTTTTTTTATGCGTAAGCAATAATAGATTTGCAAAAACTACTAAATTTGTAATTAATTCGTGAAAAATATATAGAAATTTGAAACTTGATTATTTTGTCTAACTGACGGACGCTTTAAAGCAGGTTAAAGGGTGAACAGGTGAAACGGGTATCCATCTATCAGGTAATAATCTTACGGTAGACGAACATTTTCCGAATTTAAAACTGAAGAAAAAAGGCGTTTTTGAATTAAAAATCCAACATTTTAGATCAAAATTTATATGAGAAATCGGATAAGCTCATTAAAAATACGGCATCCCATTTAAAAAAACATCAAAGTGACCCCTAGTACTTTTGTTTGATGTTCAATTGTTTTTTGCTGAAGATATTCGAATTCGCGGGAGAAAATGACTTAAGATGGCTATTTCAGTTTTTTTATAAAAGTACAGGAAAAGTCAAAAAATCGCCTTGTCTAGTCTTGGTTGGATAACCCTGTACCAGTAAATTCGTTTTTCTTTTTGGCAATGGGTGTAAAAGAATAACTACATTTTAAAATAGTATTCAGGCATCTTCTTATTTTTATTACATAGCCTGTTTACTGTATTTTTTTTTTTTTTTTTTTTATGATAAGGCACAGCACTACAGGATAAATCCTTTATGGCGCTCTAGGAGCGGTGCGTGTGCGCAGGAAACGATTCACGTTGGTCTTGAATCTTTGGAGACTATACTCGTTGGGGAAGACGATCTCAGGGAGGTCGTTCCAGAGTGATGACGTTCTCCAGATGAAAGAATTTTGAAACAGTGTCGTTCGAGGGACACTAAGCTGAACCACGTACTGGTGGGCTGCAGTGGCTCGTCGTGTACTTCTACAATGCACCGCTCTGGGTGGTATTAAGCGGGCAACCTCAGTTGAACACTTGCCATGAAAATATTTGTAAAATAAGCTCAAGTCGCCAACCTGCCTTCGATGTTCAAGGCTTTCCAGGTTGTTTGTCAGACTATGGTCACCGATCAAGCGAATGGCTCTTCTTTGAATGGAATCTAGCAATCTCAGGGTATGTTTAGGAGCAGAGCCCCAAATATGTGAACAGTACTCCAGTGATGGTCGAATTTGGGCTTTATAGAGCATCAAAAGTTGTTGGGGTGTATAGAGGTTCTTTGTTCGGAAAAGTACTCCAAGCTTCTGCGAGGCTGCCTTAGCAATGGCCGCAACGTGGCCATGCCAAGACATATGACTATCCAGATTAACGCCCAATAAATGAATTGATGAAGCCAAGGGAATTGAGTGTCCCGCCATAACTATATCCGGTTCTTCAACATTAACTTTTTTAGAAAAAACTGCCGCCTGGGTCTTTTTAGCGTTAAATTCTACTTGGTTACTGTCACCCCAAGACAAAATTTCTTCCAGGTCTTTGTTGAGATGTGAGACCTCTTGCTGCCTATAGAGATGTGCATTAGCAGCCGATGTCCGAGCATCCAAAGTAAAAGTTGAAACAAGTGTGCTGTCATCAGCGAAGCTATATATAGGATTTTTAGTTTTTTCCAAAAGATCGTTAATGTATAGTAAGAAAAGGGTGGGCGACAATATAGAACCTTGAGGGACTCCGGCGTTGATGTTAAATGTGTCTGAAAGAAATCCGTCCATCGCCACTCGCAGAGAACGGTCTTTAAGAAAGCTCGACAGCCATGAACAAAATTGAACCGGCAGTCCGTATGCTCTCACTTTAGTTAGGAGCCCCTCATGCCATACTCGGTCAAAAGCCTTGGAAATGTCCAGTGCTACCGCCCGGGACTCCCCATGGTGTTCTATTGCGTTGTTCCAAACATGAGTAACATAAGCGAGAAGGTCTCCTGTTGATCTAGACTTACGGAATCCATACTGGCGGTCACTAATAATGTTGAAGCCTTCCAGGTATTTTAGTAATTTTTCGTTGATAGCCTTCTCCATAACTTTTGATATAACCGAGAGCAATGCGACTGGACGATAGTTGTTTGGCAAGGTCTTCTTGCCTTTTTTGGGTATGGGCTGGACTCTCGCAGTTTTCCAGCAAGAAGGAAATATTCCTTTTTTGTAGGATAAGTTAAAAAGCCTACAAAATACCGGTGTCAGTTCGTCAGCGCATTTCTTAATTACAATGACTGGAATATCGTCAGGACCAGAAGCCTTTTTAGTGTCGAGACTCCCCAAGATTCGCTTAACATGGCGGTGGCGAAAGACAATCTCGGGCATTCTCGATCCTACAGGGGTAATGTTCGGTGGAGTACTTCCCTGAAAATTTACCGTTGAATGTGAAGAGAATAGTTCCGCCAGTAAGTTTGCTTTTTCCTGTGCTTTGGTCGCAATGGTGCCATCAGAACGTGTTAGAGGTGGAATGGTTGACTTGGTAAAGTTCTGACTGACGGCCTTAGCTACCGACCAAAATGATTTTGAGCCGCTAGGACATTCAAGAAGTTTGTCTCTGATCCTCTGGTTGTGTGCTTCTTTGCTTTGGTTTATCGTTTGCTTGCATTGGTTTCGAGCGTTAACAAAGATGGTACGATTTTCGGCGGTAGGATTTTTACGCCATTGTCGGTAGAAATAATTTTTTGATTTAACAACTCGTTCGCAATTTTTGGTAAACCAAGGCTTGCCGTTAGAAGGGCACTTTTTTGAGAAAGGGATGAAGGCTTCCATACCAGTAAGTATAACCTCCGATATTTCTGTTGCACAGATGGATGGATCATCAGAGGTAAAACAAACGTCCCGCCAAGGAAAGGTTCGAAAATGGTCCCTTAGGTCCTCCCACTTAGCTGATGTATAATGCCATATCTTGCGTGGTTTAGGAGGCTCTTCAGCACTAATTGGTAGTTTGTTCAGTGCCGAAATAAGGTTGTGGTCAGACGTTCCTAACGGCGGCTTCACGGTGACAGTGTACAAGTCGGGGTTTGAAGTTAAGAAAAGATCCAACAAACTAGCAAAATCACCATCTCGGTCTGGAATCCGAGTTGGTTCACCCACCAGCTGGGTGAGGCCAGAGCTGATGGTATTTACGCACTGCAGTCGTCCTTTTAACCCATTTAGTACCAACCATCGAAAAAAACAATAAATAGAATTTATTTTTATAAAACATGTTTTATTTTGGTTCTAAGAATACATTTTATGGTTTTACAAATTTACTTTCTCTTTAACTTTACAAAAAATAGGTGGTTCGTATATGCACCACCGGTAAATACCATAAACTTTTACATGCAAAAACTAAGATAATTCTCCTGAAAAAACTCGACAAAAAAACTTTAAAATGTAAAATGTTTATAAAAGTATAAAAAATAATGGCATTTAACGACTTGCATACAAATAGGCATTAAATAGCAAAATTTTTGTTGGTGCGTGAACGCACCACTGGTAGAATGTTACAACTGAAAATTTATCTTAGGTGATACTCTGCGAAACAAGATACATGTAAATATACTGCACATCTTTCGCAAATATATTTATTGTGTGATTATGACAAACCCTACACGTTCTTCTAGCTCTTGTTTCATGAGTAATAATGCCGTGGCCATAATTATCATACCGTACCTCTTCTAGAGGTTGAGGAATATGTCTCTGCACATGTACTCTGGTACTCTTTATGAGGCGTAGTGCAATATAAGACTTAAAATCAAGCTGCGACATTTTGGTTTTGTTAGCAATATTATAAAGTTTCCAAGAATTTACTACAGTGCTGTCCAAAGAATTTGGAAATAGAGGCCACCACCATTTTTTACCCAAAACTTTTGACCTGTAATTGGCAATTCCATTGTCGTGCAGATCAACTCCACCCATGAATTTATTATATTGGGTAATAGCATTGGGTTGAGGTATCTGAATCTCTTTTTTCTTTTCGGTCATATCGTTTTACGCTATTTACAGGTTGGACATTAAATATGTTGCTACCAACAGTCACAATGGCATTATCGTTCCAGCGTACAAAAGATACTTTGGTGTCATTGTCATACGCAGAATCGTATGATCCTCGGACTTGTTTATTTACATCTTTTGAGGGTTTTAGTGGGCAGTGATTTGTTCGGTTTTCCCTTACAGTCCCTGTCGCGAAAAATCCTTTGTCTTTTAAATATGTAAACAGTTTGTAAGAAGAAAAATAATTATCAAAATAAATTTGATGAGCACAAGGACGGTCTACAACAGAAAGTAATGTAACAACTTTTTCTAAAGCTAATTGCAAGTGATTCTTTGTTAAAAACTTTTTAACCGACATTTTTTTTCCAAAGTAACTTTATAACAACCTCTCTGTAGTACAAATAAATCGAAACTAATACATTTTATCGAGTTTATGCCAACCGAGCACACATGTCTCTGCGAGTCAAAACATTTTTAAACTTCATCTGTTATACCAGTGGTGCGCTAACGCACCAATAAAGTTTTTCAATAGATATTTTTATTCGGGTTAGTGGTAACAAAAAGTTAATAGGTATTTTGTAAAGTGGCACCTTTAGATATTACATCAAAATTAAAACAATACAATTTTTTTTGTTTTAAATAACTACCTTTTTTGAAACCAAAGTTTAAGAAAACTATTCAAATTTTTTGCGCTAATTTGAGGCCTTTAAAAAAAGTGTCATTATATTTTTATGATGAAACAAATATTATATCTTGATGTAAGTATTCTTGCTAAATGCATAATGATTTGTTTTATTTACTAAAAATCTGGTGTAATATGTTTAAAAAATATATTTTTGTACAGTGGTGCGTATACGCACCATTGGGATCAAATGGGTTAAGTACGTTTATCTCGAAAACGGTCGACTATATGACTTTATACCAAGGGAACCTTTTTTACGTAAAAATGTTCAAAGAATCATAATTTATTTAAAAGATAGCGAAAATACACTCGGCGAAAAAAAATATGACCCTTAATAACTAACCACCCCTTTGCTCCCACGCCACTGGTTGCAATATGGGTCACCTGATATTTTCAAAAAGTGACCTCCAATCACTCTAACTTATACGTGGAAGTTAATTCCTGTATTGTAAGTAGATCCTAATAAATTAAATAAAAACCACTTTTATGACACCATCTTCAAGGGCCTTTAGCTCCCTCTGGAAGCATTTCCGGACCTATGTTAATATGAACTTTTTTCATATCTTTTTATGTAGAATCATACCTTAAAATTTTTCATCGTCATTTCCGGACACCCTGTATATTTTTGTGAAACGTGGTACTCATCAATAGGCATTTTCTGTTGTAAAACATGATTTTTCATTCTTGCTTTTTCATTCTTGCGAGTGGCGCTCGTGCGGGATTTTTCACCGAACCATTTTTAAGAGAAAAGTGGCACGCCACTGCTTTTTCTTAAAGTAAAGATTATTTTTGAAACCCTCATTCCTTACTGAGCAAATCTGGTCTCGTCATTTTGTTTCGTTTGACCTATGGTTTTAACATAAAAAAATAAAATTCATTCACTTGCATCTCGCTAGACCACTTACAAGAAAAAACAATATTATTGTTCTCGTTAAATTTCTAAGCAATCTAGTTTTCGTAAAAAATAAAAGTTTATCCGATAAAAAAAAAAGCTCTTGTGGTTTTACGTATGATAAAAATATAACAATAATAATAATAATATAAGAAAAATAATCTTAGCCGTCCAATAACTATACGGTTTTCCTTACCATACTCTATCTTTTTTGAGAAAAAAAAATAGTTTCTCAATTTTTGACCTATAGAAGAGTGCCGCCTAAAATTGAATATATTTTCAAAGATAAAAGAGTAAAACTCGAAATTCCGGTTGTGGAATTAGATTTTTGATCTTTATCAAAAAACTGAAGGGGCTCAATTGTTTTTAAATATGATGCTACGCTACTGGTTTATTCAATGGATAGGGGTCATAATAAACAAAGTAATAACATGTGTTTACAGAGGCGTATCATTGTCAGTTTCATTTAATTATTTATGGATGTTTTGATACTGGGTTTATGTCAGAATTTCTATACGTATTATTTTCCTTTTTTCGACAATATTTGTCTGGAATAAACTTGGTATTAAAACGTCGAGAATAATTATGTGGAAGTTTATTAAATTATTTGATTAATATCAAAAAATGTTCCTTTTCGATTTCCCTGTATCTAAAATTTCACTTTCCGAAAATTTTTTATTAAGCACAATAATATCTTATTTCACAACTGCAATTTCGAGTGTCACACTTTTATCTTTGAAAATATATTCAATTTTAGGCTGCACCCTGTTATAGTATGTTGCTTAATGAGAGAGAGTAATAAATCATTATTGAACTATAGAAACCCAGTGGTTTTCGCCGTATTCCATAGGTGTAGTCCAATTATTATTTCATATAACATTCGGAGTTGCAAAAATAGTTGAAATGTGTTCGAATATGACTGGAGTCGGACAGTCAACAATATACCGACTTGCACGAGGATAAACGCGGCCCCATTAGGTCACCAAAGAGAAGTATAGGAAGAAAAGAAACTGTAATAAATGAGGACGAAAAGACTGCCATCAGAAGAATCATACACTCGCTTTACTTAAAAAAAATAAATACCTACCTTGGACAATATAATGTCTGGAATGAAAAAGGATGATTTCATTGCACCCATGGTAAGAAGAAATTATGGAAAACTTTGAAGGAAATGAATTTTTGTTATAAAAAAATTCAAAACAGAAAATCACTTTTAATAGAGAAAGACGAAATCATCTGCTGGCGACGACGATATTTGAGTGCAGTTAGACAGTTTTGAAGGGAAAACAGGAATATCTATTATACGGATAAAACTTCGTTAAATGAAGGATATACGGTTGGTAAAATATTGCAGGATAAAAATATGAAAAGCGTGAGGCAAGCTTTTATGGAAGGATGGTGATGGTGATGACATAATTTATTGGCTTACAGTAAATAAGAAACCATTTCATAAAGTTATGCTAAAAAAGGAGCTACGGGAGATTGTAAAGTCGAGTAAAACTCTTTGTACGAAATTCGTTGTCGACGAAATCGCTTCAAAACGAAATATAACGGTACTTCGCATTCCGCCATAGGGGAACCCGGGGCAATATGGGGTACCTAATTTTATAACCCTGATTTTTTTAGAACATGAATTTAATTGAATTCGTCATTTTAAATTTAGTTAGCTAAATATGTTATCTTTTCACTTTGACTACATACAGGAGCAATTTAAAATACGAACGCAATTTTTTAAATTTTTTTGTTATACGGGGCAAAATGGGGTACATAATATTAAAGAATTATGTAATGCGTTAAAATACCATTTATTTATTAAAATATAAACTATTATTTGAAAATATAAAAATACAAAATTTTCCTTATCGGGAAATACAGTTAAATTAAACATAACAAATTATTACATACAAAATTCACAGTGGAAAACAGTATCATCGTCATCGCTGTCGATTCCCGCGCGCGAATTATGAGCCCATTTGTAGCAGAGACGACATGAAATCCATCCCTCAGTGAATTTACTATAAAATTCGTCGCAGTAAAAGCATATCTCGTCGTCTTTATCACTTGAAGATTCTTTATCATTTTTTCTTTTGCTTTTTCTTTCTTAATCCTTTGAGTTACTTTTCTCTTACTTTTTGTTTTGTTTTGTGTTGTATTACTTATCTTTCTTTTGACTGCTTTAGCTTTCGCTGTTTTTTCTGTAATCGAATTTTCTAATTCTGTTTTGTAAGGACTAGAAGTTAAAATCGCTGTTTTTCCCCGTTTTCGCTAAGGGCGTTTTATAACAGAAGCTACTTTAGGAATCGGTTGCAAATCGTGTGGCGATATCAGAGGAAAAATCTTTAACTCTTTCAAAACTCTTCCATTATTTTGAGATTCTCTAAGGACAGGAGGAGAATCAGGCATTCACGAACATTGTGGCAATGTATCAAAATAATTGTGCCCCGTTTTACCCCGTAATTTACGCCTCGTTTTGCCCCAAACCACGTGCTGCAATCAAATCAAAATAAGATACAGTAGAAAATTATTTTTTTAGGAAATCCGTTTAGTAAGGCCTATTATATGTAGCCACTAATCATCTGATATAAACAAAGTAAAACTAATCTTTCGAAAGATGTACATACCTTGGCCAAATGCGGGAGCCACTTTTACAACACACAGCGCTTATCACTCTTTGCCGAGCAGATATATACTAACGCTGGGCTAATTGGTTCCACGTCTATTGCAGTTAAGTGAACTGGTAGTGGGGATCGTACATCTTCGATTTGGCGGTTTTAGTGGAGCGGAATTCCGCTAAAATAACGGTACATAGTAGATTTTTTTTATAAATATTAATATTTATTCCAATTTATCTATTTTCGCATTATTCTTACTTCTATATAACTTTTTATTTACCTAATATTAGAATAATTAATATCACAATTATCTGCCTATCTCTATAATTACAATCAAGTATAATTATTATTATACTTTTATTCTAATAAACTACCTGTAGGGACGCCTCTGTTACATTACTTTGATTCACCGAACTCGTCTTTCTATTGAATGCAAATTAGGGTGATTCTAATTTAGGACCGATTCGAGATGTGTAGGTCTAAAATACGGAGTTTTTAAAAACAATCATTGCATTTTACATGAAATTTACAATGCAACCTTTAGATTGTCCGCCCTGCTTAATGGGTCCTGTCATTGCAAATTTACATTTTATTACTCTCCGGTATTAAGCAACAGAGTATAAAGGTAAAAACTTGGCAAAAACACTTTTTGTCTCAGTAACGGATAGAGTGCGATACAAAAGCGTTTAATACATAGTTATTAGAAATTTAGAAAGGAACATAAAAAAACACGTGATATACAGGGTGTTTCGTTTAAAATAAGCAAGTTTGAGACAACTTTCGATGCAACCGAAAGTCGTATGAGGTCGCTGTTGTTTTATCTGAAAAAAACGTCTCCGAAAACCCCATTAGTCAAACGTGCAGGATTCAAATCGCATTACTTAAAACACCCTATACAGGGTGTTACAAATTCGACATACGAGCATTGGAATCTCGGAAACCATAGGAGTTAGAGAAACGGTTAAATGGGGGCAAAGTTGTGCAATTCGGTGCTGATTAAAATGCCGCTTTAAAAGTTTCAAAATTCCGAATACTTCCGATGTTATTAAAAAAAAAACCGAAATTTTGCAAAATTGTTTTTATTTTTTCCTGAGCTCATTTGAATAGCTATTTAAAAATAAATGACACTTTGTCGTTGCAACTTTTTCTCCTCTACAAAATGACCTTATTAAACTAAAGGTCCGAAGTTTCGTCTCCGAGCGGCCAACGTCAACTTTATTTTTTTTAAATACGGACCTGTAATTTTTTTTATCGATTTTTAAACCCCCCTACCCTCAAAATGTAATGGCGGTATTACTTTCTAATAATGAATTGTTTTTGCTTATTTCCTTTTAAATTCGTATTTTACATTTGTGAGTCCGGTCCTGGCAACGAATCACAATTATAATTAAAAACGTTATTTTTATAAAAACCTTTACAAATGGGTTTCATGAAAATTTGAGTTTATTAGGAAAGCTCTAATTTCCAAAATGTTCAAAAATATTTCCTTTAACCCATAGGTGCACAGATCGATGTTTCTTATGATCCTTGCTATACTACCCCCTTTTAATTCTTCAAAGTTTGTTTAAAGTTGATCTTACTGATAGGTGGATCGGAAATGGTGGGGCAATAGAGTCGCCAGCGAGGTCGCCAGATATTTAGCCTCTGGATTTCTTTTATGGGGGGGGGGGGGCATTAAAAAAATTTATTTATAAAAATGACTTAGATACCATGGAGGAACTGGAAGAACGCATACAGGTTGCAGTTGGTAGGATAAGGATAAGATCGATTGAAAGGGCTGTCGCCAAAATTGGAAGAAGAATCGATCGTTGCTTTGAGCAAAACGGCAATATTTTTGAACGTTTAGGAAATTAGGTTTTATAATTAAGAAATTTATAATTATTAGAAAATTCTTATAAAATAAATTATGTTACTTATGTATGAATGTTTTAAATAAAATAGAGTGTTTAATTAATATTGTGATTCGTTGCCAGAACCGGACTGACAAATGTAAAATACGAATTTAAAAGGAAATAAGCGAAAACAATTCATTATTAGAAAGTAATAGCGTCATTACATTTTGAGGGTAGGGGGGTTTAATTATCGGTAAAAAAAAATCCAGGCCCGCATTTAAAAAAATAAAGTTGATGTTGGCCGCTCGGAGACGAAACATCGGATCTTTAGTTTAATAAGGTCATTTTGTAGAGGAGAAAAAGTTGCAATGACAAAGTGTCATTTATTTTTAAATAGCTATTCAAATGAGCTCAGGAAAAAATAAAAACGATTTTGCAAAATTTCGGTTTTTTTCGAATAATATCGGAAGTATTCGGAATTTTAAAACTTTTAAAGCGGCATTTTAATCAGCACCGAATTGCACAACTTTGCCCCCATTTAACCGTTTTTCTAACTACCATGGTTGCCGAGATTCGAATGCTCGTATGTCGAATTTGTAACACCCTGTATAGTAGCAACTGTTTATTTGGCTCTCTGGGCCTTAGTTTGAATTTCAAAATAAGATTTAATAAGGCAGACAAGGCAAACAGCGGTATCTATACAATTGTGACAAAGAAACAGATCATCGACCGCCAAAATAATCAGAATCGCTCGAAAACGTTAATTGGATTTTTTAAGCCCCATATTTGCGGATATACTTACATTAATTATTCAGGGTGGTATTTAAGTACGTGGCCAAACTTCAAGGGGTGATTCTTTCAGTGATTCTAAGAAGAAGAGTTTATATAAACATAGGTCGGATAGTGCTTCGTTTTCAGGATACAGGGTGTCAAACATTTTAAAGAAATCCTTTTTTCGTAAATATCTTACTAATCCTTTAGCCGATTTTGTTGAAATATGGCAGTGCTATTTAGGGTAGAAATGGGCTAATTTAGCCCTAACTAGATTAAAGTATTTAAGTCCAGTGGCGTCCCGAAAGGCACATTAACTAAGATTTTTGACAAAAAAAAATGTGCGCCACTGATTATTTTCCAACTTTCCTTCAACTTCCTTTTCCTTCCCATATAAAGTAAAATTATTTTAATGTAGGTACCGGGTGAGTCAATAAGAAAGGCAGCCGGCTGTATCTCGGAAGCCGTTAGTCGCACAGCTTGCGGAATTTTTTTTTTATGATAAAATCGCCGATGAGAAATCGCTGGAAATTATTTTTAAGTTCCTACGACGGCCGCTAGGGGGCGTAACACCCATGGCCAATTAAAAAAGATCATTTATTTCCGGAATTTGACCAATAAAGATGTATTGAAAATATTTCTATCTTAATACTTGGAAAATTTGCAATACATTTTTTTCGGGCAATTTTTTTTTGTATCTCCTCAAATAAAGTGGTGAGGGAACGTCAATTGTTTTTTGTTATTTTAATTGATAACTTCGGTTTGGCTTAACCGAATTTGACAAACTTAGTCTCGTTGAAAAGAGCTTTCTTTGTTTTATCGTTTGCATTATAAACTATCTCTTAATTATGTTTACAGTGGCCGCTAGAGGGCGCTATTTGACAACTTAATAGTATTTACGATTTTTATTTGAAATTTTAAATGGTATGGTATGTTTCTTTTTACATAGTTAAATAGAGGCTAAAATCCTAGATAACCAGTGAAAACCTCGTTTCCCTAACTCTTTTGTGACCGGAGATATGGCCAATCAAATTTTAATTGCAACATTTTATCGATGTTAAATCGTCTACCCAATTCAACTATTAATATTAATAATAAACTATTAATATTAATATTAAAAACAATAATAATAATTAGGAATATTTCCAAATATTCCCCTTTTTAATGTCGTCCCAGATGTTCAAATTGTCGGCCATCATTGTCTATGCAGAGCTGTAATGTTTGGCTCGTTGATAAAACAGCAGTTTCTATTTCTGCAACAGGGATATTTTGGATAACGTTCCTTATCCGTTGTATCATATCATATATAAAGCCTGGTGAAGTACTAAATGGTAAGGGTGCAAGCTAAAAAGAAGTGATTATTTTATAATAAGCAAGTTTACTGTTATTTTACAAATTGGTCATACCTATGTTCAGCTAGAATCCTTTGGACGGTACTCTGAGTAATTCCCAATTCTTTTGCAATTATTCTTGTGCTGGCTTGCGGATGAAATTCCACATACGCCAAAACGTTAATCACATTTTCTTCAGTACGACTTGTTCCGTGTCTACGGTAAACAGGACGATGGACACTTCCTGTTGTTCGCAGACGCCACGCAATACGAATAAAAACTCGCCTATCATAATAGTGCCTTTGAGGGTGTCTTACGGCATATACCCTTGCAGAAACTATTGGATTTTGCGCACACTCAAAATAAATTGCCAGAATATTAAATGCTTCTTGGTTTGAAATTGGCATATTTGTTTTCATAGCCTGCTTGTCAAAAATTGAATTCTAAGGTAACTAGATTATCTGTTAATCCCAATATTAATAATTTTTAATAACGACTTAAATTTAAAAATACAGGCTTTGGATTTTAGCTTTTTGCAATAATATTTTCTAATAGAATTTTTATAATACCTACCTATTCGACAAATCGTCCACTATTATTATTATTGTAATTAATAAGTATTTTAGGTGGGTAGGCGATTTAACATCGATAAAATGTTGCAATTAAAATTTGATTGGCCATATCTCCGGCTACAAAAGAGTTAGGGAAACGAGGTTTTCACTGGTTATCTAGGATTCTTAGCCTCTATTTAACTCTGTAAAAAGAAACATACCATACCATTTAAAATTTTCAATAAAAATCGTAAATATTATTAAGTTGTCAAACAGCGCCCTCTAGCGGCCACTGTAAACATAACTAAGAGATAGTTTATAATGCAAACGATAAAACAAGGAAAGCTCTTTTCAACGAGACTAAGTTTGTCAAATTCGGTTAAGCCAAACCGAAGTTATCAATCAAAATAACAAAAAACAATTGACGTTCCCTCACCACTTTATTTGAGGAGATACAAAAAAAATTGTCCGAAAAAAATGTATTGCAAATTTTCCAAGTATTAAGATAGAAATACTTTCAATACATCTTTATTGGTCAAATTCCGGAAATAAATGATCTTTTTTAGTTGGCCATGGGTGTTACGCCCCCTAGCGGCCGTCGTAGGAACTTAAAAATAATTTCCAGCGATTTCTCATCGGCGATTTTATCGTAAAGAAAAAATTCCGCAAGCTGTGCGACTAATGGCTTCCGAGATACAGCCGGCCGCCTTTCTTATTGACTCACCCGGTACAATTATTATTTCTGTTTATTTTTAAATTACTAAAGGTGTAGCCACATCCGTAGGTAACACAGGATATGCGGCATATTATTATCTCCAAGTTGCGCATCATTTCCATTACCTGGTATGGTGTTTATTTTATGTTTAAAAATCAAGCTAACGATGATCCATTAAATAAATCAGGGAACACCAATTATTTACAACATTATCTACACAATCTACAAGTCACATAAAGTTAAACAATTTCTCATTTCTTCCGAATAAATATTTGTTCAATAGTTTGCACCTTTGACAAATTAGCAGTAACCTAACGCATTTGGAATATTAATTAATGGTATGGGAGAGAATAAATTAATGACCAGAATCCTAAACAAATACGTGAGTGTCACATATCAGCGGACCAGCACACCAGGGGCTCTTAATTCTCGTTTGTTTACACAAGTAATAAATGAAACATAATTAGAAGGGCTCAGTTTTTTTCTAAAAAAGTTCATGTAAAAAAAACACATATACTTACTCCTGGCCTCGACTCCTGTAATTTAATGACCTGGTCTTTGCAGAAGTTTCCTTCTCCATCTCTAACTGATTTTTGTTAGATGACCAGATAGACCAGGTGATGCATTTAATCGCCACGAGATGTCGCTCTAAAGCTACATCTGCCGTTGTTCATCCAACGTTTAGGGTCAAGTAGACTCTCCGATGTTGGTTCCTTTCGTCAGATTCTATAGCCTCACTGACGAGCTGTTATATGGCGAAACGTGTCTGGGGTGAATCCGGCGGAAGGAAGCAACTAACCTTAAGATTTCCAAATATACTTAGTCATGGCGGCATACTCGATTCCCCTGGTTTTATCAATTCATTCATTGGGCGTTAAGTCACGTTCAAGCCATAGCTAAATCAGTTTCGCTGACGCTTGGTATGCGCTTGCTGAACTAAGAACCTCTATATACCTCAATAGCTTTTCACGCTCCATAAAGCCCAAATCCAGAATAAACACCCAAATTCGACCATTACTGGAATCAAATACATTACAACTTGGAATACTGCTCACATTTATATGCGGTCCTATTAACCTGTACTATAGGAGTTATTGGTCCTGCTCCTAACCATACCCTGAGACTTCTGGATTTCATTCAAAGAAGAGCCATTCCTTGACTGGCGACCATGATGTGACAAACAACCTTGAAAACATCTAAGGTAGGTTTGATGACTTAAGCCTCTTTTACAAATATTTTCATGGCAAGTGTTCAACTGAGGTTGCCCGCTTGATTTCACCCAGAGCGATGCATGGTTGGTTAAAGGTGGAGGTCAAGTTAACCTTCTTGGCACTGCAGCCTTACGGCTAATTATGCTCCCCTGTCTTGTTAGAAAAGTCCGGTTTCTTTGGTTAGATTCAGTAACTTTCTTCTAAGATATTCATGTGGGGGCCTTATGTTGAAATGCTCGCTCCAAATATGTTTAGTCTTCTGCAAGTTAACACATAACAGTTGTGATTGCTGTACATGGCGGCCATTGCTGACTTGACCACCTCTTTGGACACGCCTGAAGTTCTGGGCCGCTCCAGTCCTGGCTAGTCTGTTTTGCTTTTTCGTTGCTTGCTATCCCCGAATGACCAGGAGCCCATATGAGTTCGATATTTCTGGATGATAGATCTTTTAGATCGTGCAGGTACGCCATCGTGATCTTGTATGCAAATTGATGGGAGTTTAGCGCCTTAAGGGCAGCTTGGCTGTTTGACAGAATATATACAGAGTGGCAAAAAGTCGCGCATAATGCCTGTAACTTATGAATTACCTCGTATACGAAAAGGTGACTAAGGTCATTTCTACCTTAATGATTTTTTTCTGTTTCGGTTGCATAGAGACTAACTTACTTTTTTTAAATAGAACACCCTGCATATGATTGCATATCTGGATTCTACTGATTTGTTCTTTAAGTGTCCCCACAAAAAGAAGTCGAACGGGGTTAAGTCCGGGGATCGCGCTGGCCAGTCAATAGCACCTCAGCTGCCTATCCAACGTCCTGGAAATTGTTCGCTTATGAAATGTCTAACAATTATGTGATTCCTGAGGAGGTCCAGATATTTTTCACCATTTAAATTACCATGTATAAGAAAAGGTCCCACAATATGTCTACCAACTATGCCCGCCCAAACATTAACTTTTTCGGGCCTCTGAGTATGACTTTTCTGGACCCAATGAATATCTTCTCAGCAGACCAATAACGAGAATTGTATCTATTAACAATGCCATTTAAATGGAAAGTAGCTTCATCCGAGAAAATGATATGTGTTGCGAAGTTATTATCGCTATTGCATCTTTCTATCATCAGCTCACAAAATTCAGCTCTTCTATCAAAATCGTCCTCGTTTAACTCGTGCACCAACTTTATCTTGTAGGGATGCAACTTCCCCTGCTTAAACAAATTTTTCACTGACTGATGAGACACATTAAGATCCATTGCCATTGGCCTGGATGATTGTGTTGGATTTTCATGTATTAAGAGCATGATATTCAAAGCTTTGTCTCCCCCGGTTGCTGTTTTAGGTTGACCTGATCTAGCGGCTTCCCTACACTGCCTGTTTCACGAAATTTCTCTACCACTCGACACACCGCTGACTGATTTATTGGAGGCCTAGTTGGATATAATTCATTGAAAAGTTGACAAACCTGATCTTGCGATCAGTTCATATTTTCGTAACCTCTCAATATTAAAATTTCAACTCGTTGTTTCTCATTCAGATGAACCATAGTGTAAACAAATTAGAAATCAGATAACAGAAAATTAAACAGGAACTCAAAATTGACACCTCTTAGATCGCTGTCATGAAAACACCTTGACTCAACTGGTGAGTATTTGGTAGGAATAATTATAATTAGAAGGTTTTTCATTTTTAAGCTGTCATTATCTCGGAAACGCTTGCAGATACGTGACAGTCTGAAATACAAAAAACTCAGAGTTTTCCCTGTAGAATCCAAATATGCAATCATATGCAGGGTGTTCTATTTTAAAAAAGTAAGTTAGTCTCTATGGCAACCAAACCAGAAATGACAGAAAAAATTTATGGATGTAGAGATGTGGGGAATAATCTACTGAGCAACTTTCATAAAGGTCACTTTTCGTAAACGAGGTAATTCAAAAGTTGCAGGCATTATGCGCGACTTTATTGTCACTCTGTATAGTCCGGTTGTGGTAGTCCCGTTCAACATTCAGTTGGATACATGGTTGAATATATTGCATGAATTTCGGTCTGGTATGCTGTGGCGCGAATTCCTAGGGCATACTGATGTTTCTTCGTAGTCTCTACGTTTTTGACCCATCAGTGTACTATACTCCATACTAGGCCCTCGGACAGTTGGCTAGGCGTTCCGTCCTTCCAAAGATCAGGGTCTCAGTTGATACTGAATGTTTTTTTTCAAATTATACGTTGTTTTCGTGTGGTCTGTATGCATTGCGAAGAGATTGTGGTTGATATTGTCCATTGCTCTTGTGTGACCCAGTTTCATAGCGGGTTACTTTCATTCCCCAGTGGTTTTCATAGGCGCGCTGTTTTCATATGTCTGTCTAGGGTTGTGAGTCCTAGTATATTTTCCATTCCTGCGGTTGTAGTGCTTCTTATTGCTCCGGTAATGGATAAGCATTTTAGCCTTTGTAATCTGTTTACGTTACATAGTAGAAATACACGACGAACCAGTGCAGCCTACCAGTACGTGGTTTAGCTTAGTATTCCTTAAATGGCACTGTTCAAACATTTTTTCATTTGGAGAACTTTATCACTCCGGAGTATAATCTACCAACATTCAAGACCAACATGAATTGCACGCTGCGCACACGCACGGCTCGTAGAGCGCCACAAAGGCTTTATACTGCAGTGTTGTGCCTAATAATAAAAAAGAGCACAAGTAAACCAAACGCATTTGATATTATTTTGAAAAAAAGTTATTATTTCATATTCAATTCTGGCTAAAATATTTTTGAAATGTTATTAGTTGTTTACCTCACCTACAAAACTTTACCTTAACAATTGTGCTGCATTAAATCTCAAATCGCTAAAATGTAATTAAAAAATAACAATATATGTGGTTGTTGTATGTTCAAATTTACGTACAGAAATGGATTGGCTCACTTATATTCTGATTTTTGTCAGGTTAATTTTATTCAGCGTTAAAAACATAGGAACTAACCGCATCTTCGCTTTGCTTGCACAGGCTTGCTCGCAATACACAAAGATTTATGATTTATGGGCAACAACTCTCTTCCCATAATCGTTTGTCTGTAGCTCTATTTCCCTTTGTTTTTTTCGCTATGATGTCAAGTAAAACGTCTCTTAATCTTATAGTCCCAACTTAAGGAAGGAACTGACGATTTTCCTCTTGTCTGCACTTTGCACAGCCTAGCTGGGATTGTTGAAAAGTATATTTTACAATTTGTCCTCGAATTAGGTGAGGTGTAATTATTCCTCCCGCCCCCAAGCCGAAATCCTGGTTATGCCACTGACTGGCGGAACGTATTTGCTGCCAGTAAACTTGCTTTGTTGTTTGCTTTTCATATTTTTATGTTTACTTGTTAAGTAGTAAAAAACAAAAAGAATCCAGGTGCTTTCGTTATTGCATTTAAATACCGAATCAATTAATTAATTAGCTTAAAAATATAGAAAATTATTGAGAGATTGATTAAGACCAATATTTCGGCTTGTACTTCTTTTCTGCATGCTGTTATATTACTCGAAGACTGTTTACTCATGGAAATAATGCAGTTTAAATAAGAACTCGGCAAGAAATATAACCAGTTTTTGAAACTTTGACTTGCCACTTGCCTGCAAGTATCAAGTTAACTTTTCAGCGGTCCGTTCAGGTTTGTTAGACAAGTTTACTGATGGCGAGTTCTTTTAGCCACTAAACTTACTAAGCGTAAACGAAGCTATTAAAGTTAGGATTTTAGTCAAACTATTTATTTAAACCAAAGCCAATTCTTTATGGACAAATACGGTTTTGTGCCAATTGATCAAGTATGGACACTAAACACTTAGAAGTGATTACTACTTTTTGGTCACTTAATTACCTACTTAATATTTTATTAATTTTTAATTATTTTGCAACACGTTTTGAAAAAAAAACGTTTTGCTACACAATGTGGTGCATCGATCAAGGTGACATAAATTTTGAAGTGGTCAAATATTGGCTCCCATACCATTTAGGATACTGGTATAATAGAACTGATAAAACGATTTTGCTATTTTATAACTGTGATGAGTGAAATGTGCAATAATAAAGGCACCAGTAGTTTAACCCATTTAACACTGAAACTATTTATTTTTAAAAATCATTATTTTTTTTGTAGAAGTTAGTCTATTAGACGAAGTTAATGATAAAAAAAAAATTTAAAAAAAACTCAAAATATTGCGAATGGTCAAAACGTGCTGTCATTTTAAAAGCCAGTGAGACTATACAGACTGTCCACGGATAGGGTTTACAATAGCACAAATGGATGAAAAATTTCATTTTTCGGGAAAAAGTAATTCTTGATAAAAAGTTTTGCTTGTAAAAAAAATGCAATTCACGAAGAGAAAATTTTGATTTTTTATACAGGGTTCGAAAAAACTTCAAAAACATGATTTTTCTCCAAGAGTAAACTACCTTTATTTTTCATTTTTGACCAAAATGCCAATTTGAAAACTTATTTAGAATAACGTTTGTAATATAAATCCGAAATTTAAAATAAATCTTTGATTTTTTTAGTTTTTTCAATTTTTAGAGGTAAATGAAATTTTTTTTGGATAGCATTAGCGGTCGAAATACATACATTATCAATGACTTTATATCTTACAGAGGGGCATCAAAAAATTTCAAAAACTGATTTGTGGTGTTACCAGAAATATGTATTTTGAATGTCACAAATGAAATGATAACAACAAATAATAATTTTATAATTTGCTATTCAAACAACCCCCCCCCCCCCCTCCATATTCAACACATTTTTCCAGCTGCAAACTTCTTCGAATTTCTTCAATGGAAATTGTTTGAACAGCTTCAACAATTCGCTGTTTTAGAAGCTGTACGTCGTTCTCAATTGGACGGGAGTACCCTAATTGTTTGAGGCGCCCCCAAAGATAGGCATCTGAAATAGTTAAATCGGGACTCCTTGGGGGCCACAGAACCGGACCATTCCATCTATGGCCAAATGTATTATCAAGCCATTTCCTCACTTCAATTGCGAAATGCGCAGGGCATCCATCTGTTGAAAGTACATTTCGTTCCTAAATTGGAGAGGCAATTCTTCTAGATTGTCAGAAAAGAATGTTTCCAACATTTCAAGGTAACTCCTACGGTTACACGTGTTTTCAAAAAAGTTTGGGCCAATAATGCCATAATGGGAAATCGCACACCAGACATTTACTTTTTTGTAATATTGTCTTCCAGCAGGAATTCTAAAACGGGGATTATTTTTGCTCCAGTGTCTAATATGCGCAGAAGACACTTTCCCGTTTGTTGAAAATGTCGATTCATCGGAGAACATGATAAATTTATGAAAATTACTGTTTCCACTTACAAAAGACAAAAATCCAAACGTTTGGCTTCGTCTCCTTCTTCCAACGTTTGATTAAAATTTGGCTTAAATGGGAATATTTTGTTTGCCTTTAAAATATTCCGAATGTAAGATTTTTTACTACATCAAGTTCTTGAGCTCGGTTTCTTAATGAAAGGGTAGCATTGTCAGCAACAGACTGCAATACGATTAGGGAAGCTGCGTCATTCTAATCATAGTTTTTTTTTTAATTGATAACTGAACCAGTTTGCTGAAATTTTCTTAATAATTTATGAAGTCCCATTTTTGAGACGTAAAACGTTAGGATATCTTTGATTAAATTTCTCTATCACAAAGTTGTAAGAACATTCGCCCGCACCGTAACATTGAACTAAATAAACCCTTTGTTCTAAGGTAAACATTTTCAAAACACATCAAATTCTATTTGAGAACTTCAAATTTGCCCCATACCTAAAGCAAAGTAATAAAAAGGTAAAAAAATTCCTTGTTTTTACAAAAGATGGTAGGAATGCATTTAAAATTTTAAAATAAGATACACACCACCCATTATGAAAATAGAGTTTAATAAAATTTTATATTAATATTTTTATTGAGCAGCAAAATTTTCATTTACATACCTCTAAAAATTGAAAAAACTAAAAAAATCGAAGATTTATTTTAAATCTCGGATTTAAATTACAAACGTTATTCTAAATAAGTTTTCTAATTGGCATTTTGGTCAAAAATGAAAAATAAAGGTAGTTTACTCTTGGAGAAAAATCATGTTTTTGAAGTTTTTTCGAACCCTGTATAAAAAATCAAAATTTTCTCTTGGTGAATTGCATTTTTTTTTCAAGCAAAACTTTTTATCAAGAATGACTTTTTCCCGAAAAATGAAATTTTTCATCCATTTGTGCTATTGTAAACCCTATCCGTGGACAGTCTGTATACTACTAAAAAATAAGTGCAGATTAAATATTTTATTTTGCCTTTAGTAAAGTAATACATTAATTTGTGTGATAGTTTATAAAACAATCCTTGGGATATAATCCAACATCACATTTCTGGCATATAAAATTAGATTTTCTGTGGCACACTGCACATCTTCGCTGATTATTATCGTTGTACAAGATTAGGTGGTCCAATCTGTCGTATCGAGAAAACTCATGTAAGTTTGTAGGAGGCTTTGATGGGCCTCTTTTTGTAATCCTCTTATGAGTTTCAAGTAGCTCTGTTACTATAGAGCGTCTAAATTCTAGCAGATCAAACTTTCCATTATTGTGCTTGTGAGGCCGCAGAGAGTTTTGCACAGCCATGTCTATGCATTGTGCAGTGAGCAAACAGAAGAAATTACCACTTTTTCCTCTAATAAAAACCCTGTAATCACCCAAGTTTTGATCATTTCTGTCCACACCTCCCATATTTTCGTTGTAGAATTTAATGAGTTGTGGTGGGTCTACGTAGGTTTATTTTTTTTCTGCTTATGAAAAACGTTTAACTTTACTCACTGGTAGGACTGTAAGGGCATTTGAAGCTATATTTACCACGTTATTATCATTCCACTTACAAATAACTATTTCACTGTCAGCCAAAACATACTCAAAACTGCCTCGTTCTGTTTTTTTTTCATAATCGCAGTATTGGGTAGAGGAGCTTGTGGAATGCGGTTTTCCCTCAGCGTTCCGGTGGCTCGTATTCTTCTAATTCTTAATTCTCTAAGTAGAGAAAGTGAAGTAAAGTGGTTGTCAAAATATAAATGAAATGACTCGTATGGAAACTCCTTTAGAATATCAGCATATTGTAACACCACAGATGCTTCAAGTCCCATATGTTTGTACTTCTCAGGCAGACACTAAAAAGGCTTCTGGTCCTGACGATATTCCAGTCATTGTAATTAAGAAATGCGCTGACGAACTGACACCGGTATTTTGTAGGCTTTTTAACTTATCCTACAAAAAAGGAATATTTCCTTCTTGCTGGAAAACTGCGAGAGTCCAGTCGCATTGCTCTCGGTTATATCAAAAGTTATGGAGAAGGCTATCAACGAAAAATTACTAAAATACCTGGAAGGCTTCAACATTATTAGTGACCGCCAGTATGGATTCCGTAAGTCTAGATCAACAGGAGACCTTCTCGCTTATGTTACTCATGTTTGGAACAACGCAATAGAACACCATGGGGAGTCCCGGGCGGTAGCACTGGATATTTCCAAGGCTTTTGACCGAGTATGGCATGAGGGGCTCCTAACTAAAGTGAGAGCATACGGAATGCCGGTTCAATTTTGTTCATGGCTGTCGAGCTTTCTTAAAGACCGTTCTCTGCGAGTGGCGATGGACGGATTTCTTTCAGACACATTTAACATCAACGCCGGAGTCCCTCAAGGTTCTATATTGTCGCCCACCCTTTTCTTACTATACATTAACGATCTTTTGGAAAAAACTAAAAATCCTATATATAGCTTCGCTGATGACAGCACACTTGTTTCAACTTTTACTTTGGATGCTCGGACATCGGCTGCTAATGCACATCTCTATAGGCAGCAAGAGGTCTCACATCTCAACAAAGACCTGGAAGAAATTTTGTCTTGGGGTGACAGTAACCAAGTAGAATTTAACGCTAAAAAGACCCAGGCGGCAGTTTTTTCTAAAAAAATTAATGTTGAAGAACCAGATATAGTTATGGCGGGACACTCAATTCCCTTGGCTTCATCAATTCATTTATTGGGCGTTAATCTGGATAGTCATATGTCTTGGCATGGCCACGTTGCGGCCATTGCTAGGGCAGCCTCGCAAAAGCTTGGAGTACTTTTCCGAACAAAGAACCTCTATACACCCCAACAACTTTTGATGCTCTATAAAGCCCAAATTCGACCATCACTGGAGTACTGTTCGCATATTTGGGGCTCTGCTCCTAAACATACCCTGAGATTGCTAGATTCCATTCAAAGAAGAGCCATTCGCTTGATCGGTGACCATAGTCTGACAAACAACCTGGAAAGCCTTGAACATCGAAGGCAGGTTGGCGACTTGAGTCTATTTTACAAATATTTTCATGGCAAGTGTTCAACTGAGGTTGCCCGCTTAATACCACCCAGAGCGGTGCATGGTAGAAATACACGACGAGCCACTGCAGCCCACCAGTACGTGGTTCAGCTTAGTGTCCCTCGAACGACACTGTTTCAAAATTCTTTCATCTGGAGAACGTCATCACTCTGGAACGACCTCCCTGAGATCGTCTTCCCCAACGAGTATAGTCTCCAAAGATTCAAGACCAACGTGAATCGTTTCCTGCGCACGCGCACCGCTCCTAGAGCGCCATAAAGGATTTATCCTGTAGTGCTGTGCCTTATCATAAAAAAAAAAAAAAAAAAAAAAAAAAAGAACCTTGATAGTGGTCAAAATAAACAATATAGCCAAGCTGCAAAGCTCCAACCCAAAGTTTGTACCCCCACCGGATTGGTTTTCCTCTAATAAATTGTTTTCCACTGTGGCGGCCAAAATAAGGAATCATGGATTTATCAATACTGTGATTTTCCTCAACTAGGGCATGATCAAAAAACATTATAAAAAAACTTTTTGTTTGAAGCATCAAAGAGAGGTCTTATTTTTGAATATTTGTCTTTCTTATCCAGCTGTGTATGTCGTTGCGTCGTGTTAGAAAAATATAGTAATTGATTTATTACGTCTTCATCAGAAAATAACTTAAAAAGTGTTGCAGGTGAGAGATTGTTCATTACTTCAACTACAGGTTTCCAATCAGAAATAGGCATTGCCTCTAAATCTTGGATTGTATAATTAAATTTTTTAATTTGTTTTGGTTTGCGCTCGACGAATGCTGCCAAAGGTTTATCGTTATTACTGTCCCAATAATCATCGACTAATTGTGGGACCTCTACTTCAGCTCTAAGTTAAGCTCCGGGCTGATTATTTAGCTCAACTAAACTTAATTTTCACCTCCTTTCATTTTCATCCATCTTCGTCAGTATCACAATCTTCGTTGGCATTTTCCGGTGGAAAGATTGCTAACTGTTCTGGTACTTCAGTATCGTCAATATTTTCGATCTCTTCCAGCAATTCCGACAACTTTAAGGGCTTTTTCCAATAACTGAAAAAAAAATATCAATGAACAAAAAGTAATACATAAACCTACCGTCCTTTTAAATGGACGGACAATCTTTTTGCTAAGTATTTATTATGATCACGACAAAAAATAAATGTTATGATACTAGTTACAATTCTACAATCTTAGTGAACCTTCATAATTACAAAATGAAAAAAATATTACAGATAAAACTAAAAATTACTTACTTTTTATCTCCCATTGTAAATGGCGTGTTATCAAAACCACAAAATGTCACATGTTTCTCCGTCAACAATGCAAGGAGTACAATAAACCTTTATCTACGACTAATGTATAATGTAAGTATTATAGTTGTGGTTTTCGCAATATAATGCCACCTATTAATCCCTTAGGGAATAATGACAAGGGATTAATAGTCCTTATTCCCGCTCCAATCACAAAATTTCTCAAATCAAATAATACCATGGAAACAAAATACACCAAGTCAAAAGTGTCACTGTCAAACGCGTAGTGTTTATGTATTCGTATTGGGATGGATGAAAATGAAGAGGCTTTTACTTGTACACCTCCAGAAATTGTACAACTAGCTACAGCAACAACATCTACCTTAATACCGGAAACATCGAAATCTATTTATAATAAAACATACGCAACCTTCAACGAATGGCGTCTTCGAAATAACACAAATTCATTTTCCGAAAATGTTCTACTAGCCTATTTCGCTGAACTAAGTGCAAAATACAAACCATCTTCATTATGGTCATTTTATTCAATAATTAAATCTATGTTGAGAATAAACCATGACATTGATCTGGAAAAATATGGAAAACTACGAGCGTTTTTAAAAAGAAAATCTGAAGGATTTCAAGCAAAGAAATCTTCCACTCTGACCTCGAAAGAAATTAAGACATTTATTGACAAAGCTCCTGATGAAGTTTTTCTTTTACATAAGGTAAATATACATAGGTATTTAATCTAATCTATTAAAAAACTCATATTCTTATTTGCTTCAGGTTATATTAATTATTGGAATTATGGGCGTATGCCGGTCAAACGAGCTTTATGAAATGAATATAGAAGACGTAAAGGATCTTCAAACAAACTTCTAAATAACAATACCCAAGACTAAAACCAAAATTGTACGAACATTCGCCATAAACAGTACGTTTTATAAAGAAGTACATCGATCTCCGCCCGTCACATGTAAAAATCAATTCATTCTTTCTAAATTATCAAAAATCCAAATGTACAATACAACGTATAGGAAAAAACAAATTTGCAGACATTGGTAGACAAATTGCCAAATATTTAAACTTGCCAAATCCTCAAACTTATACCGGCCATTGTTATCGCAGATCATCTGCCACTCTGTACATTGATGGAGGAGGCGATATAACTGGATTAAAGCATCATGGGGGCTGAAAATCTACACAAGTAGCTGAATGTTACATCGATCAGTCTATGAGAAACAAGACAACTACAGCAGATACTATTACTAAACAAATAAATAGTAATGAAGCATCTTCTTTCTTTGCGGCAACCGACATTCCAAATATTTGTATTGAAAACTCTTCCAAACTTATTCATAGTTCTCTACCAATACAGTTTATTAATTGTACTATTACTAATTTTAATGTTATTGACAAATAAAGTTGTTCATTAAAAATCTCAAATTAATAAATTAGTCGTAGATAAAGTAGAGTATACTACTCACAATAATGGCTATTATTACCTCAGAATATTTACTCCATCGCCGCTTACGCGGCTCGGTTCTTAAATATTCCTCGGGAATAATAGCTATCATTATTGACTCGGGGTATAATCTACTATTAAAGTATGGTTCCTTACCCTTTAAATTAATAAGCATGCGCACCGTCATCTAAACTTTTTGAATCTTATCACGTGTTAGATTACTAGGTTTCTGCCGTCCTTTTAAAAGGACGGTAGGTTTAAATGGGTACAAGGGCACTTCAAATGAAAAATTTATAATGGTCACTGGTAAAATTGGTGTTAAGAAAAACTAATTCATTAGTTATGCCTAAACATAAAACTATCCAATGTTTGGGGTACAGCATATGAATGAGAAATATTTTATTTACAACCGTGCATGTAATAATGACTTTGAATCTTTGAAAGGTGGAAAGTTGACATTTTTTGACTTAAAATTATTATTTTTAACGACAATAAATGTTTATTTTTTAATTGAATTATAATGACATTCATAAAAAACAAAAAATTAACATGGTTTATGTTTTACTTATTTAAATTAATTATTATATTGGCATTATTGTCGGCAGCCACTGATATGTTCAAACCTTGCTGAATTTTTTTTTTAAAGGTTTAATTCGTGATTATTTCAAGTTATAATAGTGTCAGTAAAATTTGAACTTCGCTTTGAAATCAATTTTGCCGTATTAGCTTGAGTAGCGACAGAATTATCTATGTATCCCTCAGCTACTCTGCCCTACTAAGCTGAAACGTCCTATCTGACAAAATTTCAGATTTCGTGTTAAAGGCATATTTGTAGTCCAAACATACATCTCTAACTATTTTCCTACAATAGAACGTCCTAACTACATCAAAAATCACTTATATCATGCATTCAGTTCCGTCCTATCTACAAAAAACCACAATATTACTAAGAAGGTTTGTCCTATCTTGATTTACTAAGCAAATTTGTCCTATCTACGTAGATAGGACGTTTTAGTTTAGTAAAAATTAATAACATCAAACAATATTACGAAGCGGAATGTCGTATGTATTAGTTAGGACATTTCAGCTTAGTAATCTCCTTCGAATTTGCGCGTCATAACTATTATAAACTCTTAATATTGGAAACTCTCTAAAAAAGAACAGCGCCTTTTTGTAAGTGGTTCTATAAAGCATATCAGCAAAATCAGAAGTACAACTAACACTGAATCCCGAAGACAAAATACTTACAAATACTACCTTTAAAGTCCTGATGGCACTGATACGATTGTTTGTAAGCCATTCTTTTTAGCAACACTTGGATACAATAAGAACAACAACAGATTCCTAAAAACCGTACGAACTAATGCAAAAAAGACAATCTCTCCTGGTATCGAAAAGCGTGGGCATCGACCAGCTTTAAACAAAATCTCGAGAAATCCGATTATTTCACATATCAAAAGTTTTAGACCAACAACGTCACATTATCGAAGGAAGCATGCTCCTAGGCGTCTTTACTTGCCATCTGACGTTAATATTACCTTCATGTTTAATGACTTCAAAATTCAACATCCAGAGTTCACTTGCAGCTATGATCTTTACCGTCAGAAAGTAACAAATATGAATATTTCTTTTGCCCAGTTAGGAGGAGAAGAGTGCTTTACATGTTCTGCATTTGAAGTTCATAAAAAAGACAACCATGAAAACGGAAATACAGCTTTAGAATGTAATTCGTGTAAAAAGTAAAGCAAAATCTACAAAGCCTTCGGCAGTTTTATGGCATGAAGGAGTTTCCAAACGCAACAAAGAAGAAATAGTTTCTGCGTTTTACGCATTTAAAAAAAAAATCGCGATGTTGAGCATAATATAACCACCTGGTTAGATAATTGTTCTACGCAGAACAAAAATTGGGCCCTATATTCCTTTTTTGTCTACATAGTAAATTGCAGCGAAGTAAATCTAAAGCAACTGACTATAAAATACTTTGAGTCAGGCCACACGTTTATGTCGGCCGACCACTTTCACCAGAAGGTAGAAATGTCAATGAAGTCAAAAAATTTTTTGATTTCTATGATTTTATACTGTGTTGGATCTGCCAACGGTAGAAAAACTGACGTTTTTAGCATGAACATTAGGCAGTTCTACAACTGGAATGATCTTAGTTCCAAATTTAAATTAAAAAAGAGTCACTTTTATTTTAAAGACCTGGTGTTGGCTATTTTTTTAAGAAACATGAACAACTTTAAATACAAAAAGGCGGTTGGACAAGAAGAATTTGAAGTCTTTGATTTCCTAAACAACAAAGCCAGTAAAAATGGTTTTGAAAGGCCCGCTGAAAGAACACGCAACAGAGGCGTAGATGAGAGTAGAAAAAATCAAATTATTACAACTCTAAAACCAATTATCTCAGGGACCCGATTGCAATTCTGGAACGATCTAAGTGTGACTTGTGAAGCATACGAAGACGACTCCGATGAGTAAATAAACAATATATTTTCTTAATCCCGCATTACTATTACTTTTATCTAAGAATGTAGAGATTTGTTTTTTTTTAAGCTGTTATTTTTACATATAATATTCTGTTCACATGTTGTTGAGTAGAAGTTATGATAATTATTAAAAATAAAAATGTTTCACATTGTATTTTTGTCCTATGTGTTTTCTTTGTTTCAGATTGCTAAGGAAAAACGTCCTAACTAACAAAAATCAAAGTTCTGAACAACTAGGCGATTTGAAAAATAAATGCACTGTTTTATATTCTTAAATGGTAACATATGCTAAAATTTCATTTTTTTTGCAAAATATCTACATAGTGAAAAATATGGAAACACAAAATCGTTAATATCTCAAAACTTCCCAAGAGTCAGATAGGACGTTTCAGCTTAGCAGGGCAGTACTGTGCTAGATCTCCAGCCTCCTAACCGCTTAATTTGCATGACCATTATTGCGAGCAAATTAGCCGCTGTTCTTCTGAACAGTGGCCAGTAAAACTTCCAATATTCAGCTTCAGAAAAGCTGCATTTTTTTTTTGAAACTGACTTAAAGTTTTGTGCCAAATATATTATTATTTATTGATCATCTTTACCACCCAGTCCTGATTTCGTTTCTAAGGTTTAGTTTAATTCTCTTTCATCTTATCCAATACCACGTTCAGTTTTTGTAAGGTTGCTAGTGTTCTTATTGAAATTATAAAGGTTTGGGCGTATCGATAGTCAATGTGAGTTTTATTGAGAAATTCTAGAACACTAACAAATGTGTGCAATGTGTGTCAAATGCTTTCCCGAGAGTTAAAGACCGATTATATTCTATACTTCTCGATAAGAAGTTTAATTTATCTATTGGTGGTCATTTGAATCAATTAATTTTGTCAATCGTCAGCAGTAATTTGTGGTGTATCCTCTAACCTATTCGATATTCTCCTCTTGGTTACTTAATTTAAGTGGTTCTCCCGTTTACTCTTATAGAATTATGTATGAACTTGATCGAGTATTTGTAGAAGTTCTTCTCTATGTAATGACAAATGTCCTTGGCTGTTCTTCAGCTTGATAATTGAGTGTTCCGCAGTTAAACTGTCTGCTAAATACCTACTCTCGAACTTTTGTTACTCTCGGTAGTAATTTAAATCTGGTCTGTATGGAACTTCTTAATGTCTTTTTGAATGTATCTTACTATTTTCTTGTTTATTTCTTTTAATTCATTTATTTTAATTATTCTATCGCTTTTCGTCTTTTATTGTTTCTTCGGCAATGCTGACTTTCTTGAATAGTTTTTACGATTTCTTCTTTAAAACTATCTATGTCGTCTTAAGATGACGTTGTGTGTTCTAATATCTTATTAATCTCATTCGTTTCTCTTGTTTGTTCTTTACACAAATCTATTTTAATTAGGTTCCGCTTTTACAATTATTTTAGCCATGGTGAATATGTTTAAATTGATGCATCCTTAACTTTAGGTAAGTTCAGCGATAATATTTGTATGTGAAGAATACTTAAAAAAATCTTGTATACAAAGGGTTGGCCAATTATATAATTTAAAACAGTGTGATCTTCTGATTATTTTACAATGAACTGGCTTCGGTCCCCACATTCTTTCAAGATAAATAATATGGTAATAAGGTAAAATATTTTGGCAACCAGTATTGTGTTAATATCAGTTCGTTGACACCAATAAATATAAAGCCTAATGTCTTTGCTGAGAATCTATTATTAACAAATTAACATATCTTTTTAAAACAGAAAAAAATATACCAGATGTAGTTTTATTGTTTTATAATTATTATTGGTATTAGGCATAACTTTTGGTCGATAGTGACATTGCCGTAATTAAGCCTTTACTTTTAGGAATTAATAACGAGTGAGAAAGCCGTTAGGAATAATTTTGCACATAACTAAGATTTATAGGTCAGTATACGAGGTGTTCGGAAACTCTGTGCATATAAAGAAGTAGAAAGAAAGCAATCTAAGCCAGTGGGCAGTGTTGTTGTTTAATGTAGTTGATCCTAAAGGACGATAATCATTGGATGCTTTTAAGAAATACTTTATTTCTGAGATACCTACGTATTGAAATTTAAAAAGAAATTAAGTATTTTCCTATTATCTCTAAAACCGCTTTTATTTCAATTTTGGTAGATGCAAAGTAGATACGCACAAAATCAAGGACAAAGGATTTTTTAATTTCAATATTTTTAATCAAAAAGAATGATACACCACTGCATCTTTAAATACATATTATTTTTATAATTGCCTTATCTTCTCATAAAATTGATCGCTTGACTTTTTTGTCCGGCGGACGGTTTTCGATTAAAAAAAAAACAAAGCATTCAGTTACTTGTCCCCAAGTATAGGGTGTCCATTTTTCTATGTAATTGCAGGGTATCTCGGTAACTAGCAAAGATAGAGACTAGCGGTTTTTACATTACGGCTCTACTTTTTCGCGCAACAAAAGATGTCGCAAACAGAATTGTCATAGCTTTCTTAGTTTTTAAGCTACAGGGTGTTATCGAAAATGTTTGCTTTTTGACTGGTTACTCTTTAACTTATCAAAGAATTGAAAGCTGTTTCTAAGAGAGTTTTTTAAGTAGAATTCAGTGGCGTGCGTACTGAGAATCTTACTGTTTCAGATTTGAAGCAAACATATGATTTTTTAAATGGGGCACCCTGAATATTTTTCTCTTATTTGATTGGGCTATTTTTAAACTTTTCAAAAATATATAATATTTGATAGTTATTATTAACAATAAACGCATAAATCGAAAAGTTCAGAAAATTAGGGTAAAGTCCGTTTCGTTGCCGTTAATAGCTCGATACCCTCATTAAAGATTCAAAACAAGGCTCGGGTGGCTTAATATATTTTACCTATAAAATGGTCTTTTTACGTACATCTAGCATAAGGATGATGAAATTTTGACCTATTCCACCCGGTAACAGATAAAGTAACAATAGAGCCATAAAATGAAATGAAAGGATAATGATTAAAACGGCCCACCATGGTCGGAGAGTTGGGTTTTAATATAATCTAACCGCTTATTATTTTATTTTATCGTATCATTGAAGATTAAGTCATTTTTATATGATATCTTTATTAATAATTATTAACATCATAAAAGTACTAAAACCTACATAAAACCTTAGTTACTCATAATACATTAGTTACCATAATTTAATACGTTAGTTACGAAAGCATAATACGTTAGATACCAAATAATATTAGAACTATTTTTCATGAACATGTAAAACAATATTTTGACAGTTTTCAAATTTGATGGATACACCTTTGTCTTTAACGTCCACGATCTTAGGTATGCCCTCTGAAGACTGATTAATGACCAAGAAAGCACTCCTTTCGATTTCGTGCGGTTCCCCAGTGCCTAATCCACTCCCGGAAACATCGCCGATAAACATCGCCGATTTGAATTTTGCGAGCAATGGAAACTTTCTTGGTCACACTTTCTTCTAAATACCCTCTAGCAACCTTCGCCGATTCCCATCCACAATTTAACAAGAAAATTTGCCGAAGATCTTCTAACGCAGTGACCAGTATACAAATTAGGATTTTCAAGTGAGAGATACTCAGCTATTTTTTGAGGTATTTTAGAGAAGAAATGAATGCCGCAGGGCTGTACCGTACATTTCCCTCTTCTATATGATACAAACAATCTTTGGTGAGTGACATGGTCTGGCCTTAACATTGCGTACTTTTTAAATAAAAGCACAGGATTGACTTCGCCGTCAAATATCACAGCGAAAATACGTTTCTTGTGGGTTTTTGAGTCGGGAATAGTAACAATCAGCTTGTCCTCTAAAACGTCAACATCTTCCGTGGTCATCTTCGCTAATTCATTAGTTCGACAGGCTCCTCCAATTCCAATTAAAAAAGCCACTTTCATCATTAAAAACTTCTCGTCTGAGGCAGAACACACAAATTCGTTGACTTGTTCTCTTGTAAATACTTTTGATTTTTTTGCTCTATATCCAACATTTTTCTTCTTGATGAAACGTATTAAGGCGCCGTATTTGTCGATTTCCACTCTTTCCTTCAGTTCTAAAGTCGCTCATAATGGAATATTTCGGCCATAAGGATGAAGCAGAGTATTCCTCAGAGAGTTTTACGAAATACTAGCAATGTCCTCGACTATTATAAATCGCATAATAATCTCGTTATATTAATAGCTATAAATATAATAGATTTTATGATTTTATGAATTTTGGTAAATTATAACCATTGATTGATTTATTCTAGAATAAATACAATGTTTTACAAGAAAACTAATTTATTTACAGATCAAAAAATATTGACAATTTTAATAATTATAACTCGATAAAATCGTCCTCAGAAAAATCTGAAGAGTCATCAAGTCCTACGCTTATTACTAAAGGCTCAATTTCCATAGTTGTGTCAATTACGTTGTCAAGTTCCCACATTTTTTGTTCCTCTACAATAACATGTTTTATGGCGTTTTGCCAATTTTCTGACGACACATTTGCTAAAGAATTAAGCAAGAGTTGTCGCACTTCTTGCATTTCAAAAGTTTTGTTATTTCTAGCAACATATCCTTTTACTTGAGCCCATATTAATTCTATAGAATTTTGCTCATAATGATAAGGTGGTAAACGGAGCACTATAATACTTCGATCTCTTGCCATCTCCTCAATAACATACTTTTTATACTGCGATTTATGTAGCCTAACAATACCCAAAAGTTCTTTTTTTACCATGGTATTATCGTAACTCAATTCCTTCCTTTGTAATCAGTTTACGATTTCCGCCTTTTTCCATGAAGTTGTGGGAAGATTCTCTTTTAGCCTAGAGTGATAGCTGGCATTATCCATAACTATTACAGAATTAGCGGGAATGTATTCTATCATTTGCTTAAAATATTCCTCGAAAACATCAGCAGTCATTTCTTCATGGTAGTCTTTTGTAGAATTCGACTGAAATTCTAATAATCCTTGATCCAAAAAGCCATCTGAACTTCCTATATGAGTTATAATAAGTCTGCGTCCCTTTCCAGATGGTGGCCTAAGTCCTGTTGACTAGCCTTCCATGACAGCTTGTCGAGAACTTAGGACATTTTCATCTTGCCAGACTTTAGATACGGTGTGCCCTTCGTTCAGCCAAGTTTCATCCAAATAGGAATGTTTTTGCCTTCGCTGCGGTATTTTTGGATGGACCTTAAGTATTGACGTCTCCAGCAAATAATATCTGCTCTATCAACAAGAAAAGATTTTCTGTTTTGCTTCTCTCAACGAAAGTTCATATCATGAAGTATTTTCCATAGTTTCGTTCGTGATAGCTGTGGTAAGTCCTCGTCATAGTTAATGGCTTGTAAAATTTTGTCTATAGTTGGTATTTCCTTGGCAAAATAAAAACTATGTACTTTTATTCTAATACCATTTTTAATGAAATCGTCAATTTCTAACGGTTTCTTTCTTGGGAGTGGTTTTGGCTCACGGAGTTTCTTAGATTTTCTTTCACGCAAGAACCTATATATAGTAGCCTCTCCAACTCCTACCATATTGGCACACTCTGCAATGATGCTACGAACATCACTTGCAGGTTTCTGGTGCACTAGAGCATCATGCACGTTTAATATTAATGTCTTTTCTCGGAGAGAATATGCACTCTTCCTAATTTGACGAAGACACGTTGGCGAAAAACTTGAAGCCATTGTCACAAGTATAGGAAATAATTCAACTTTGGGATAATTCAGTATCTAAATACACTAAAAACATAGTTTGACAAACGCTCATCAAATGGCGTAATAATATCCTAAAGCAGGCAAAAATAGGTAAATTTAATTACTAATTACTCCTGTTGTACCTACTTTAACCCTAATATTCCTAATGTATATTTAACAATGGACAGAGGCCAATTTTCTTATTAAATAATGCATAGTAGGTAATTACTATTATAATAATAATATAATAATTACCAACGCCTATGGTTTACGGTTGTTTTATGGCTTCAACCCTCGATATGAGCTATCAACTGCAACGAAACGGACTTTAGTTACCGAAGATACCCTGCAATTACATCGAAAAATGGACACCCTGTACAGTACAACTAATGGAATACCCGGAACAAATTGGCAGAAAGCTGGCACTAGTCCCAGCAAAACATGGTGTCAAAGGTCATTTTTAGCATACTAAAAATGTCATAAAATCTACGAGACTAAAAGAACTGCAATTCGGTCCGCCATCTTGAAAATTGGTACTTTAATCATAATCACCCTGTAACTTCGAAAATATGACAGATATTGAAAAATACAAAAAAAAATAAATTAAAGGGCTTACAAAATCACTTATACTTATGTAACAATAAAATCTACAGGTATTATAATTTTAAGGCCAGAAACTCTTCCGTACAAAGGCATAGAAGGGTCACATAAAATAATAAAATAAAAATTTCTTAAAATTTCGACTTATAACTATGGCTGGGCAATTATAAATTTTCACAATCGATTGTCGATTGCTAAAAATAATCGATTATTTCGATTAAATCGATTAATCGTTTAAATCGAATAATCGATTAATCGATTAATCAAAAACAATCGATTAATTGAAAAACAATCGATTAATGGATTAATAAAAAAACAATCGAAAAATAATCGATTAATCGAAACAACCTATTAATCAAAAAACATTCGATTAATCAAAAAACAATCGATGAATTAAAAAACAAATGATTTGTTAAGAAACAATCGATTAATCTGTTATAATCAATCAATTGATGAATTGATCTTGCTTAGCTCCCCCCCGCCCAACAAAATCTTCGGGCAAGATCTAGGTCCGAGGTGGCCACGTGGCATTTTACCAGTTGAAACGTTGTGATTAAAATAAATAAAGGCAATGGAAGTCCTAAACAGTCCCCAACCTTTAAACATAGTAATTATATCATGCAGTGTTTCTAACTTTTGGTAGAACAATATATCTTCTTGAATTTTGTAATTTATTTATAATATAACAGTGTGGCCCAAATTGGGCCTACACGTATGGGGATCTTGGAAACTATAGAAGATAGAGAAACGGTTAAATGGGGAAAGTTTTTGACAATTATATTTCTAACCGAAAACCGTTTAGTACGCGGCTCTATCTTTTTTGGTTTTTGAATTATGTTGAAAAAACCAAAAAGATGTATTTTCGAAAATATGCTGTAGATTTCTTATTATTCACTATTTTGGCAATCTGTAAAAACATTTTTAAAGCAACTTTTTAAGTAGATTTCAGTTCTGCAATTTAATTTTAAACACGACGTTTCAGTTATTTTATACCATCATCAGGTTCATTTTTTCTTATGGGCGCCATATTGTATTTTATGCTTAAAAGGTAGCTTATGACGTCAGCTTTTCAACGATGTATTATTTGTTGCAAAATAAATGAAATTGACTTGAAAAATAAAGAAAATTAATTTTCGCAACACGTCAAATTTGACAACTGCACTATAACTCCTTAAATTGAATACCAATTAAAAGGTTTACATTTTGTAGTATTCACAAAACACTGCTTGCATTGTTTCAATCAACAATATTACAATAACCTATGAATCAAAAATAAAATCCAGTAGCCTATGACCTTACAATAACCTATGAATCAAAAATAAAATCCAGTAGTCTATGACCAACCACTACCGTTTGAAAATGAAACAAAAATATTACTTGTCAGAACGAGTAAAAGTATAATAGTTTTTATTATTATTATCTAATAATAACGATTTATTTGTGTATTCTGAATTTAAAAGAAAATGGCATTGCGTTTTTCTCACGAAGAAAAATTTGATTTGCTAGAATGTTACATTCATTGCAACAGAAATGCAAACCTTGCATTAGAAAGGTATTTTGAAAATTTTCCTGAAAGACCGCAGCCAAGTGTCAGACTTTTTCCAAAAATTGTTATGAACCTGAGAAACCATGGAAGTTTTGAAAAACCGCGGCCCAAGAGTTACGAAAAAGCAGGTAATAACGAGCGTGACGAAAATGTCAGAGCCTATTTTAATGCCGCTCCGACATCATCTACAAGAGCGTCGGCAAGAGACTTACCAACCCCGCGAAGTACCATACAAAGAGTCCTTAAGGAAAATAAATATCGACCATACAAGCCAACTATAGTTCAGGGTTTACGAGAAACGGATTATCCAAGAAGAATGCAGTTTTCAAATTGGTATGTGAATCAATGCGAACAAAATCATGATTTCAGTCGTCTTGTAATTTGGACCGATGAATCACATTTTACTAACTGCGGGGTATTTAATAGACATAACCATCATTTTTGGGCAACAGAAAACCCTCACCAATTGGCTCAACGAAGACTGCAAGCCCGATTTGGTTTTAATGTATGGTGTGGTATGTATGGTAAGTAATGTCACCTAGCTTGCTAAATACATAGCAGGTATTAAGTAACCCAGCTTTACTTTTCTCCTTACATTTTAGACAACAGACTTATAGGGCCATTCTTTTATAATCATACGTTGAATGGCCAAAGATACTTGGAGCTGTTAGAAGATCAAATATTACCGGCAATTAGAGCAGAGTTCCACAAGATCAATTGAATAATATTTGGTTTCAACAAGACGGTTGTCCCGCACATAATGTTCGGGAAGTTCAAACTCTCTTAAGACAGATATTTGATGACAAATTTATTTCAAACGGCGGACCAGTTAATTGGCCTGCTAGATCCCCTGATATAACTCCTCTCGATTTTTATTTATGGGGTTATGTAAAAAATGAAATATATGAGTTTGAACCCCCGGAATATGTACAAGAATTAGAAGAGAGAGTGAGGAATATGTTTACGAGCATAAATGGCAACACGCTTCGCAGCGTCATCAATACTGTGTTAAAAAAGTGTCAAAAATGTATTAATAAAAACGGGCAACATTTCGAATAAGTATAGTAAGTTAGATATTTTTTCTTATTTTCTTTTCAAAACAATAATTATTATTCATTGCGTTTTTAGTTTTCTTTATTTGAAATGTTAATATGAGATTTTTAACCATAAGGAAAAAATAAAATAATGTATTATAATATTATGATATTTTAAACAAATTTAACCCTGCCTAATGTGTTCTTCTCAAATTTGACGTGTTGCGAAAATTAATTTTCTTTATTTTTCAAGTAAATTTCATTTATTTTCCAAAAAATAATACATCGTTGAAAAGCTGACGTCATAAGCTACCTTTTAAGTATAAAATACAATATGGCGCCCATAAGTAAAAATGAACCTGATGATGGTATAAAATAACTGAAACGTCGTGATCAAAATTAAATTGCAGAACTTAGATCTACTTAAAAAGTTGCTTTAAAAATGTTTTTACAGATTGCCAAAATAGTGAATAATAAGAAATCTACAACATATTTTCGAAAATACATCTTTTTGGTTTTTTCAACATATTTCAAAAACCAAAAAAGATAGGGCCGCGTACTAAACGGTTTTCAGTTAGAAATATAATTGTCAAAAACTTTCCCCATTTAACCGTTTCTCTATCTTCTATAGTTTCCAAGATCCCCATACATGTAGGCCCAATTTGGGCCACATTATTTCTTTTCTGCAAATTTTGATGTTGAAAAAAATATGAATGAAGTAATTGTAAAAACAAATTATCCATTTTTTTATTTGCACTCACTTGGTTAGTCTGGTTCTTTTATTACTTTGTTTTCTTTCAAAAATTCCAACAAACAGTAAACATAATACGGGGCACAAATTCTATTTTATTTTTATGTTACTGTTTCTTTTTCAAGAACAAAAGCATAATATTTTATGTTTATATGTAGGTATATTAGATAGTATATTCCAACAGGAGAATTCGCTTAGCAGGCTGCTCACTAGGATCATGAAAATTCATAATCGATTAATCGAAAAACAATCGATAATCGAAAAATAAATCGATTAATCAAGAAATAATCTATTAATCGAAAATTTTAAAAATTTTGTCTTATAACACGAAATTTTATTTTAAAACTTCGAGTTATAAGTGTACCGGTGTCCCAGTATGTACTGGCAATTTTCTTTAGGAGTTTGTGGACGTTCGGGTGGGCATGTCGCCTACAAACTTCCAAACAGGCCAGTGCCTGACGTTTTTTTTTTTTTACCATTTATTTAAATTTCGGATTTTGTGATAATTTTGGGAATAACAAATGTACATCAAGTAGTGTACGAAGAAAAGCGTTACGCGGCATAGCATTATGGCAGTCCGGGCAGCCGCTTTTAGGCTAATCCCACACAACGACCAACGATGCCGAAAAAATAATATGGGGTTTTGGAGTTTCCATTGACACAGTAAATTCGAGTCTTTTTATCAGCATATTATTATTATGATAAGAAATAGAAATAGAGAAAGTAAGAATTACAATTTTTTTTTTATATTTACGCCAACAAAGTCGGTGGATTTTGGATATTGATAATCTTGGCAGAGTCCATGGAGGGGGGGGGGATGTCCCCTAAATCCCCCTCATAAGTATTCCGCTGGTGGCAATATTAAGGTTTTCTTGAATACCTACTATTAAATTTACTTTGACCTCTTGATTGAGCGCACTCTGTCGATGAATATCTGTCTTTCTAACATGACTATTTTCTCGAAACTGCTTTTTAATCTCGCTTACTATACCCTGGGATATGAGTGGTAAATCGGGATATTTCTTAATTAATCGAAAAATCGATTATTTCGATTAATCGATTTTTTTAATATATATGGAAAAATCGATTATTTCGATCAATCGATCATTTCGATTAATTAATAAATCGGACAGTCAAATTAATAATCTAATAATTTATTTGGTCCTGGTCGACTGCGCAATTTTTAACAAACTAAAACAATCGAGTAAGCACCCCTATTTGGAATTATATGAGAGCAAAAGCAAGGAATTTCAATCAACCAAGTCCTTTATTTCATACAGCGTTAAAGTGAAGTGAATGTAGTTAAAAACTATGAATGTGAATAACAAACAAAAATAAATTAAACATGAAATAAAATAAAGATGCAGAGTATTTTATCAAATTAAATATAATCAAAATATCCAGATAAGCTCGTCAGAAGATAAAATCAAATACCTGGGACTTATACTTGACCAAAGGCTGCACTGGAGGCTCAATTCAATTAATAGAGTAAAGCTTGCATTGCGTCAATTACAGTGGCGTAAAAACCGCCCCCGCAGGCCCCGCATTGCGGGGGGGGGGGGGCGCAGCAAAGTCAGGGGCGCCCTCAAGTCCCTTGATGAAAATCATAAATCAAATGAAAATCGACGAAAATAATAGTTTCATTATCATTGCAGTATGTACATTATTTTAAAATTTCATTATTTTTACAACAAAAAATTGTTCTTTGTTCTCTACAATACTTTATATCCTTCAATATAAAGCAACGCTTACAAATGACAATATCTTTTACTAAAGTGTAAGTGTGAAGGATTCAGACAGGTGCAAAATAGCAGGGCGCTTTCAAAATTTTGCGGGGGGGCGCACATGCCCTTAGTTACGTCACTGGTCAATTAGCTTCTATCTACCCCCTGCTTCACAGGCGGAGTAGACTTACAAATAGGACTAAGGTCAACCTCTACAAGGTATTGGTCAGGCCGGTTCTCACTTAAGGTGCACCTTCGTGGTGCAACTTAAGCAGAACGGAGCTTAATTAGTTCCAGGTAATTTAAAACAAGGCGTTAAAAACCATTGCGGACGTAACGTAACAGAGTACTTCACCGTGACTTTCAAATGCAGACGATAAACGAGCTTTTCTTGAAAATTATTAAAGACTATTACCGATGCACAGACGTATCGACAAACTCACTAATCACAGACGCGGATACGAGATCTAGACAAGACACGACATAAAAACTACCAAAAGACTGGCTCCCTGTTGGTCCCAATCCAAATCCATAGTAGAAAGGCACTATATGAAATATAATAGAAAAAGGCGTCAAAACTTTGCAGACAAAAACTTTTAAAAGAAAACGCACGAACCAAAATTAATTAAGGCAAGAGCCGATATCAAAATTTCTATAAACGACAATACCTAAACCGTACGAAATGAATAACAGATGTCAAAGAATAAAATCCTGACATAAAAGTACAAGATTTATGAACCAGAGTATAAAATCAAAAAAAACTGTAGGAATATGGAAGAAATTACAATCAGTTGCCGAATTACAAGGGATGGTGGGGGATTGTCAAAAGCCAATCGATTATTGAAAGAGTTGTTTTGAACTTGCATTGTCTTGGCTTTTATTTTCACGACGTTTCGATTGAGTAGTATCTCCAATCGTTATCAAGTGAATACTGACAAATATCCTTAAACTACGAGCTTAAATACTAAAGTCCTGTGCAGCGACCCGTGAAAATCAATGGGTGTGACGTAGGGCAGAGTGAATTTTTCAACCTTTGAAACTTAATAGCCCTGCATGCTTAACATGTGTCTATTACATGCTAGAATAAGTGAAAAAAATCTGAGTTCCCAAAAATAATATCTTCGGCTGCCGAAATCATTTTAAATTTAAGCAATTTATTTTATTTTTATTTATTTAAGTTTTTGTTACGATTTGTGAATAAATTGAATTTCAGTCATTTATAAATTTGTTTAAGCAGTTTTTAGCTTTTTGGCGTATTAACCCCCTTCAAAGAAAATGTTTTACCAACATATGCTGACGTTATTAAATATTATTCGTGGCTAAGGTTAGAAAAATTGAACGAGAATAAACAAGAACCCAGTGTAAGTGATGTTTGTATAAAGCTAGTAAAAGACCTAAAAGAAATATGGAAGAAAAGTTGGATTTCCGTAGTATCGGACCAGCAAATATTTAATCAAATAAAACAGTATGATGCTAAATATCGAGCAATTAAGAAGAGCCTTAAATCCAAGTATAAGGACAATTACAATAAAAAAGTACAGATATTTAAAGGGTCTGCATGAGACAAAACTGTTTGATATTGCTATCTGCAAAGTGCAAATGTAAAAATTTTTCAACTTGTAAGTGCAAAAACAAAATACCAATAGCCTAGCGACAATTCCTTTTAGATCAAAGAATAAACCGAAAAATGGCAATCGGTAATTTAGATATTGAGACCACAAAGGAAAATCAAAAAGCACTCGCACACTTTTCACGAGAAAAGTGAGCTTCAAACAGTGGAACATTCTAGGTCTAAGCGTGAGCCAAACGAACTAGGAAGTATTTCATCTACTTCCAAGGCAAGGGATCCTTCAGAGAAATAATTAAAAGTCGCGCTAATCTAACAAAAACATTTGGGGACCATACTCCAGACGTGCAAGCAATCTGTTTTGATGGGCGGAGGGACAAAACCTTGATCAAAGAATAAAAAAGAAATAAGTACTATCAAAAAACTGTTACCGAGGAACATTATGCTTTAGTTTGTGAACCCGGATCAAGATATATCGGACACGTAAGTCCAACATCTGGAAGTGCAAAAGCAATTAAAACTTCAATACTTCAGTTTTTACAAAAAAATACTGATATAAATACAATTGTGGCTATAGGTTGTGACGGAACTGTGGTAAACACAGGTTCAAAAAATGGAGTAATTCGAGGTCTAGAATCAGATTTAAAGAAGCCGTTACAGTGGTTGGTTTGCTTGCTTCATATGAACGAATTACCATTACGTCACTTAATGAATTATTTAGACGGAATAACTTCCGGACCAAGTGGGTTTTCGGGACAAATTGGCAAATCTCTAGAATCGTGCGAGAACTTACCTGTAGTAGAGTTTAAACAAATTGAGACTGTTACCTCCAATAGATGTAAAAACGTTAAGTACCGATCAATAATACATGTTTGAGATATGTCAAGGAATCTGTAACGGAATTTTGTGGAGAAGATTTAGCTTTAAAATCCCCTGGAAGAATGTCACACGCCAGATGGCTTACCACAGCCAATAGAGTTCTAAGGTTATATGTTGCTACCAAAGAACCATCTGAAAACCTTCGAATATTAACTGAATTTATAGTTAAAGTGTATGCCGTATGTTGGTTCGAAATTAAAAGCAGTTGCTCTTGTAAAGATGGTGCTAGACACCTTTTCAACATGATTAGAAGATCTCGATACCTCCCTGGCGACCTTAAAAAAGTTATAGATTCGAGAGTTGGCTTTAAGGAGAATTTTAAAACGTAGAAAATCATCGGCCAAAACAGAGAACGTTAGAATATTTCAAGTGAATGAACTAAATTTTGATTGTGAAGATTATGTCGACTTAATTGATTGGCAGAATGTCAGTATAAGCGAACCCCCCATGACAATTGGAATATCAAACGAAAACTTAACCAATATGATTTCTGTGATTCCGGATGAAATACCCGTATTAAAATTTCCTTGTCATTCGCAGACAGTTGAAAGGTGTATAAATTTAAAACAGAAGCTTCTATAGCAGTTTTTGGCTCTGAAGCACGAGACGGGTTCATAAAAGCTCGTTTAATTTCTGTAGGGTAGGGAGGGTTAGGGTGGAACTCGACATGCACCACCTCCACGCGGTGAATTCTGGGTTGTTTTTTTAATTTGCTGAAAAGAAACAAGCAGAGAGCTGCATATTTTTATTTCTTTTTATTTTTTGGAAAATTCCTTTTTATTAAGCTTTCAAGGTCATTTCGGCAGCCAAAGAAATTGTCGTAGGACACTCATATTTTTTTCTGTTCCTAAGTATCCTAAAAGGCACCTATTGCGTATGCAGGCAACTTCATTTTCCAAAAAATTTTATTTTGCGTCTATTTTCGCTCCGCCCTAGGTGACGTGACGTCCGTGTCTAGTGTGTTTGGTTCCTGCACTGATAAAATTAATTATTTGAGTTAAAAAAATTTACCGTTGACTCAAATAAATATTTGTTTCCTATTAGCCAAAGAAATATGTATTTGAAAAATACCAAGGGATTATTTGCCTCAATTAGTATCATCTGATTTGATACAAATTACTTTTTATTTGGAACTAATCACTAAATACAAAATTCAAACAAATATTTATTTCCTTAACACTAACCTAACTTAAATAAGCCGTTTCAATGACTTAAGATAAATAGGTTAAAAGTTAAGTTAACAAAATGTTTATTTGATTGATATTTATATATATTTTATCAAGTACATATTTATTTTAGTTTTGTTTTACATGTATTTGCCGTAACAACAACGTTATTTAATTAAACAATTTAAGTGATTTGATTTAAATAAACCGGTAATTTCCATCAAAGTGATTGTTTTTTTATTCAAGTACATAATTGTTTAACTTGTCTTTTACATTTATTTAGATCAAATATCAATTTATTTGGTTTAAGCACCTTTTTTTAATTTTTAATAGATCAGAATGTTCATTCAAATCAGTTCTTATTTTATCCAAGTACTTACGTGTTTATACAGACGTCACATAAAAATAAGAAATATTGAAATGTTGCTATTGAATATGGTTTAATCAGTACCTACCTATACCATAATAATTACAAACCTTATTAAATTGTTTATAGTGTTCAAATAATAAGGCAAACCAATAGAAAAAAACACATTTTTGCCGAAAATAAAGGTTATGACAAATTACGCGCACGCGCACAACGATTTTTACATAAAAATAACATAAAATTTAAAAGATAACCATCTCTTATTTTTATGTTATGTTATGTGTTTCTATAAACGTCTTATGGCAGATCTGTAGATTCAACTCTTATTTTATTTTTATGTTATGTTATCTTGCTGTATAAACCGACCATTAGTTGTTGTTCCCCTTAAAATATACGCCAATAAAACATTATAGAGAAGTTAATAACTTTGATAAAAAATTAAATAAAGTCAAATTTGCAAATATTAGGTACAATAATTATTAATATTATATTAATTATATTATATTTTTTACGTTAGGAGGTTTGATAGGTATTGAATTATGGTGAAAATTGAGAAAAACTGTCTTATTTGTAACCTAGGTAGCCATGATTTATAAATACCTGGCTACATTTTTGTAAAAAGATTTTGTGTTCGAAATTTCAAATTAAGTATTACAAGTATCTTTTCTTTGCCTCTTATCTTACTTTTTTAACTCGTTTCATGCGTAACTAAAATATTCAAATATAGTTTCCTACCTTGAAAAGTATCTAACATATGGGATATACCCCTCGATATACCCCAATCTTCTAAATAATTATTCATATTACGTTTATTCCCCATATCTTCGTTTTAATTTTTGATGGAACCACTAACTTCTGTGCCACTAACAAAGAAGATTTCACTCTCACTCATAAATTTCTACAAGACAAAATCGAACACCATTGACCAAAACGCGATGATCAGGCCACTTTTGTATAACCAATCAAATTACTCAAAGCCCAAAGTAGGCGACAGGAGTTCATTTAAATACTTAATTATTAGTTTGGATGACCAAATTATTTGAAAAGTTCGGCAATGAATGATTTAAATTAAAGTTAAAGGTATTTAGTTCTTAACTTGAAATGTACTTCGATTAAATAATTAGTTATTTGTAAATATTTGGTTGTTTTATATTAACGATTTAATGTAAATACATAATTATTTAGTTAGAATGACCTAGACATTTAAATAGTTCTCTATTGGGTGATTTAACTAGCGATTAACGGGATTTAGTTCCTAAATAAAAATTAGTTCGATTAAATAATTAGTTATTTAGATTTTGTTGTTTTAGTGGTTTTTTGGTAAGATATTTGTTTGAAGGGTTCTATTATTTGAGACAAATCAACTAACAGTCAAATAACTTTGCAAATAAAACGAAATACTCTCATTTATTTCAGTTAAATCAAATTTAGTTAATTAAAATCACATTTATTTATTACCAATAATTATTCACCAAATAAATCAGATTATTTGATTAAGGGAGCACAGTTTTATCAGTGTGGAGAGTGTCAGCCTTGTATTGGTTGTTGGCCTCAACTTTGCTGTTACTCCTAAAGAAACGCCAACTTTGGACATTATATCTGCAGTCGACACAGTTCACCTAGAATCTACAATGGCAGAAGAATTCAAATGGAAAATCAGAACCGAGCTGGAAAAGAACAAATAACCGAAACGAAACATCACCAAGGAAGAAGAAAAAGCCATTAAGGAATTGAGACGGGATCGAACGATTAAAATACTACCAGCAGACAAAGGAAACGTCACAGTCATAATGGACCTACCAGAATACGAAGACAAAATAACCGAAGTCCTCAGTAGAGGAAACTACACCGTCTTGAAGAAGGATCCCACTACTTCCATAGAAAGAAAAATCTATTTGACTCTCCGAAAATACAGGATTATTTTGACGAAAATATCAGAACTAGACTCACATCACATCACAGCAAACCACCGCACCTTTATGGATTACCAACGATCCATAAGCCGAATATGCCCCTCAGGCCAATTACTAGCTACAGAGACTCGCCAACATACAACTTAGCAAAATACCTACTACCGATAATTCAACCACTTAAGAATAATAGCACCTCCTTCGTAAAAGACTCCAAACATTTTGTTGACATCATGCGAGCTGTCTCCCTACAACCCGACGATCGTTTCATCAGCTTTGAGGTGGAGAGCCTATTTACGAACGTCCCGATACAAGACGCCCTTGAAATTATACGAAAGCAACTAGAAGACGATTTCACACTAACAGAAAGAAACACACTACCAACAGAAGGCATAATGGACTTATTAGAATGCTGCCTGAAAAATTCATACTTCCAAGAAAAGGACAAATTATTTTCCCAGGATGATGGACTACCTATGGGATCACCACTTTCACCTACAATCGCCGACATCTACATGAACTGGTTCGAGAAAGAAGCGATAGAAACATCTACAAATAAACCAAAAATGTGGTTAAGATATGTGGACGATACTTTCATTATTTAGAATCATGGAGATAGACAACTGGACCAGTTTTTGGAACACATCAACGATTTAAGACCAACTATTAAGTTCACGATGGAGAAAGAGAACAATAACGACTTACCTTTCCTAGACGTATTGGTAAAAAAAAGTGAAAATCGGATCACCACCAACGTATATAGAAAACCAACTCACACCAGCCAGTACCTGAACTTCACATCCAACCACTCACATGCAACCAAACAAGGGGTAGTAAGATCTCTACTAGACAGGGCCAACAAAATCTGTAACACGACTGAAGGGCTACATCAGGAACTAGAATTGGTTAAGACAGACTTAACGAAGAATGGATATTCAGACAAGCTAATAAAAAAAGTTGAGGAAAACATGAAGAAAAGAAGAGAACCAGATGAACCAGAGCAAAGACCGACACTCACAATTCCATATGTTAAAGGACTATAAGAAAGGATAAAACGCATTGGACAAAAATACAAAATTAGAACTATCAGTGGAAGTCAATAAGATTTGGAGACCACTACTGAAAACCAATGCAAGGCTGACACTCTCCAGGAACCAAACAAACTAGACACGGACGTCACACCCATTGATTTTCACGGGTCGCTGCACAGGACTTTAGTATTTAAGCTCGTAGTTTAAGGATATTTGTCAGTATTCACTTGAGAACGATTGGAGATACTACTCAATCGAAACGTCGTGAAAATAAAAGCCAGGACAATGCAAGTTTAAAACAACTCTTTAAATAAAGATGCCACATTGTCTAAAACATTTAAACAATCATAATCGATTATTTCGATTTAATCGGGAAGTCGATTAATCAATTAATTGTTCTATATAGCGATTAATCGATTAAAATTTTTCTGAAATCGAAAAATCAATTAATCGAATATTTTGCCCACCCCTACCTATAAGCACTATGAAGTCTCGTGATTGGTCTTTTTAGCCCTCTCAGTAGCAAACACGTCCTTCTCCTTTCGATCTTCCGCCAGCACCGATTCGGATACCTTGTCAACACACTACAAAAATTAATACACGCGCCATCGACAAATCCATTTTTGCTATCAACGTGAGTTGGTGGCGAAGAGCGTTGAACACATTGAGAATAGTAATTTTCTCATTTTTAGAAAGCGCAGTTTTACTAATTCGCTTCTCAGCAACAAATTTAGAAATACTAGCCATTTTCAAGAACGAAGATTTCCAACAACTGCCGGAAAGTAACTAAACATTTCAAATTTTCGAAACAGTGAGGCACAGGTAGGTAAGCGACCTGTGCCTCTACCTACCCGATCTCGGGACCCCTGATAATAATCATAGGTACAATAATAATAATTGAACTACACCTATATGGAATACGTCGAAGACCACTGGGTTTTATAGTTCAATAATGATTTATCTCTCTCTCGCATTAAACAACATACAATAACCATTATTTTTTAAAGAAAGATGTTTGTCCCTTTTCTTTCCGTCAGACCCAATCCTTGGACGCGTTTCGCCGTATTACGGCTCATCGGCAAGGCTATAGAGTCTGACGAAAAGGAAAGGGACCTTACAGTGTTTTCAACACATAATGTATAAATACATATGCGAGATGTTACACGTGTATCATCTTGCATATGTATTTATTATTTTTTACTTTAAAGTACAGTTTTTTTTTTAATGCGTCCAATTACATCACACAAATAAGTATCTACAAAAGTAGAGATATTTCAACAGTAAAAATTGAAATGTGGTTGATAAATTGTTCGCAGTAAACACCAAGCAAGCTAAGCAAAAGCTTACACAGTAGAAATGCCTTTTAACATTTTTAAACCTGGATAAAGTGTAAAGGAAGGCAACGAAGAGTTTCAGTTCGCAATAAAACATTTGAATTCAATTATCTCAAGAGCATTTTCTCGGAGTGAAACCTACCAAGTATACCATTTTTGTGCAAAAGATGCACTGAAATAAGAATTTATTAGACGAATTCTAATTCTGCTATTATTAAGATAAATATTTGGAAAAAAGTAAAAAAAATATTGATAAATTTGACTCGCTGTATTTCCGAAACTGTATCAACTTTTGGGCTAGGAAAAGTTGAGCTAGGTCTTCATATTTTAGTCTTAGGAATTTCTGCTAGCATTTTGTACAGAAACACCCTGTATAATAGATACAACTTCTCCAAATTACCCATTAGTGTATTTGATTACCATTTGTGACTAAGAACAAACTTCTTATGAATCACCGTACATATTTACAGCCTTTTGTGGTCTCTGATTTGCACACACGGCAAATTCATATTAATTCCTGTTTAGATCTTCAGCCGTAATCTCCTTTTTGAATGGTATGTCAACCATCAAAATAAAACAATGACTATGACAAGGTCTATCATGAATTTAAATTCAGAACCACATAGTCCTCAAGTTATATTGGTCAGTGGCACTCACGTAAATTCAAGTTCGGCGTGGGACATTTTTTATAATTGCATGCTCTTTGCTGTTGTGTTTAAGCGTTTTCTTAAACTGGTGGTTTTTATTTATTTTCAGGGCTCTATCTAAGACGTTTTTTGGTGATGAACACACAAATGTAACCTGTAAAGTGAAGCAAACGATCTTACAATCATGGAACTGCATAAAATTGTAAGTACCTACCTACATAGTAAATAATTTAGATTTAGCTCTAAGTGGGTGAACGGCATACAAGTATCTCGAATTCTAGGCGGGAGTTTGGTGGATTTATCTTTAATAGTTTTTAAGGTATACAAGGTAAATCTGCAGAGATCGGAATAATAATTGGTTAAAATTCTCATCAAAAACTATCAACGATGATATAGGGTTTGGTGAGTTTATCTTTAATTCTTCTTGGGATAGTAGTAGCTTTAGGCCCGTTTGTAAAGTCCATCCGAACATATTTCGTTAATTCGTTTGACCTAATAACTGCAATAATAGTTTTATTATATTGTAAATACCCAAAAAAAACCCTGTTACCTGTTCGATTGCCAAACCTACGTTTTTAAAGAATTTCTTGGTAAAATTACCCATATCAAACTGTCGATGAGCGTGCCAACCAGCGAAATCTACCTGGCCCCAGCTGGCATCACTGCTTATATTACTGAAATGAAATGAAATAAGGGGTACTGCTTTGCACAGGAATGGATTTTGTAGTTAAATAAAAAGTCATAGTAATGCCTTATGTTTATTATGCTTATTTTTACCATTACTTGTATTATATGTATATTAATTTATTATCAGTACAAAACAAGTGTGAAAAGTTTGCGTGCGGAAAAGGGCAACTTCTCGCACGCATTTAGGTAAAAGTAATAATAACAATTAATATATATACCTACTAAAATAATATATTTACATATATACACAGAAGGTTTAATTGTAATTATAAAACGTTTTAATCTATTCCTAATTCAGTCTCGCTATCACTATCATCCACATTTATAATAAGAGGATGTATTTCGTTTTGTTGTGTAGCTATATAAGAGTCTTCAATTTTAAAGACATGGTTAACCGAATTTTTCCAACTTTCATCTGGAATTTCACCGAAAACTTTCTTTATTAGCTCTATTACAGTGCCACTAAGAGTAGGTGTGCTATTTTCAGTTCTCATTTTCGATTCAATTTGATGCCACATGTGTTTAATAGGGTTAAAATTGCAATAAAGGGTGGCAGTCGCAACACAGTGTAGCCCATTTCTTCCGCCACTTTATCAAACACATACTCTTTCTTAATACTAAATGCCTTTAACACTTCTAACGGCTGTTTTTTACTATACGTTTCCTCTACAAGTCATTTTTTGACTTAAACTTCTATATTGCGGATTTTGTGCTGGATGCAGTCGGTACTTTTTCCAGTTGCCGGCTGTGGTAACTTGCATTGTATATCACAATAACACTGTGTTCTGGTACATTTGAAAGCAAACTGTCTTTAAACCAGCTTTCAAAAAGAGCGGCGTTGGTATCTTTATGATAGTCCAGACTTGAATCCTTATATTTTTTGCCGACAGTAATAAACAATTAGGGATCCATCCATTCTCCCAACCTGCATGAATTATTGTTATTCGTTTTCCTTTATTTTAAGGGGCTTTATTTTGGCATTTTTCATGAGTGTCAAACCACGTTTCATCCAGATAAACTATTGAACGTTTTTCGGATCTAAACTTTATTATTTCCCTAAGGTACAGAAATCTCATTTTTCTTAATCTTTCGGACTCCATAATGAGTTTTCTCTTGTTTATTGTCTTATACTTAAATCTTATCTCTTGCAAAGCGCGATGAAGACTTGTCCTGCTACATGATATCGCTGTATCAGTTGTTAACCGTGTTTTTAAAGAATCTAACGTGGGCACAACATTTTCTCAATACATTTGGTATATTTTCGTGCGAATAACATCTTTGTCACAATCATCTACGCACTTCATTTTTCCGGTATCTCTGCGAACTTTTCTTTTAAAATGTCCTTTTAGCATAATATCTCGTACCGTCGATAATGGAACTTTCGTCATTTCACTGGTATTTTTAATGGCAATTACTTTAGCGTGGCCGCTTTTTGATAACGATTCACATACATTTTTCACGATCACTTTGGCGTCAGAAGATAAATGCTTCCTGGAATGTTTAGGGTAGCTAGATGTCGCATTAGCTGAAGATTCCCAAGGTCTCCGTATATTTTTAATATTAACTTGTTGCACACTGTTTCAAAGTAAAATAGATAGGTACTAATCTATTTCCAATATTATGTTTACTATTTATATAAGCTATATAAACAGGTGTGTACCTGTAACTAAAAAGTTTTGAGAAATATCCTAATAATTAAGTTGTTTCTCGAAAACCCTAATTAGATAGTTTATTAATTTTAGTAACAAATGAAGTAATGTACCTATCTATTGTTATTATAAACTGGCATTAAAAATAAATGTGGGTTAATACGTTTCTGCGCAAGCCGAGTTTATGAGGGGTTTTATTGCTCATTAAGCCAAACGAAATATGTTGGGAAGTACTTTACCGTTCGCCTAAACAAAGTGTTTTAGATGTTTGTAAAAATTATACAGGATGTTCCAAAAGGTATGGTCAATAATTAGAGATCGTGTAGAACGGGTCAAAATAGGGTCAGAAGGTCATGTAACATTTTGTCCTGTATCCCCCTATAACCGAGCTACAAGCTTCTTAAGGGAGGACCCTGAAGACGTTTCTTCTTAGTGTTCTCGAAACTAATAAAGATACAAACTTAAAATTTAGGCATTCTAGTAAGCTTTAAACGCCGAATCGAACTACTGTGGTTAAAATGTCAACCATCTAAAAGTGGCTCCAGAAATAGGGGAGGTGTGAGTCAAAATTTACCAAAATGTTTTATATCGTTTTTATCTCACATTAGAAAACTTAAACGTCCTTTGCGAAAAAAAAACGGTTCCCTTCATTAGACACGATTTAATGCATCGTTTTCGAGATTAATCGATTTAAAATCTACCTTGCATGCGAAAAAAAAACATAATTAATGCTACTAAAAAAAAAACAAACTTTACTCTTTTGATCACTTTTTGACATTCGTATTTTTACCCTAAACGACCAAGAGGAAGGTTTCTGATTCGTTGGGTGAATCAGACTAAGGAAATTATTGATTATGGAATACAAGAAGCATCTCAATCCGAGGGATTGAGACATAATTTATTATTTATTTAATTTAAGTAGGTAACTAACTACCCTATTTTAAAGTACATCGATTTTTAACTAGGCTAATATATAAATATGATACAGAGATGATGTACCTAAAAATGACTTAGATTAATTACAGAACTTACTTGTAAACTTAAAAAATTAAATAATAATGAAATTTAGAGTTTACATGATCCCTAACAACTTTTCCCTAAATTGCTTGTAGGTTACGAAAAATATATTACATTCAGTTTGGTAATTGTTGTATAGATTACACATTGTATTAATCGGAGAGTTATAATAATAGTTAGTGCGAGCGTCGTTTACATAAAATGTCGCTGTATGTCTTGTCGCATAGGCAGGAACGTTAACATTTAGAATATTTAATAGATTTGAATCATTAACATTATTATGTAAAATTTTTTATAAATATAGCAGCATAATAATATTTCGCCGTCTTTCTAAACGTAACAAATTCTTATCTGTCATATTGACGAGTCTCTTTAAAGTATAGATATTTTAAAAATCTGTCTTGTATTCTTTCGAGTGTATAGATATGGTTTTTGTAGTATGTGCACCAAATTACTGATGCGTATTCGAATATACTACGAACTAAGGCTATATCGGGTCCGCCAATGAAGCGGGCACGGAATATTACAATATTCTTATCAAAGAAATTATCAAAAATACTGAAACAGCATAAAGTCTGGAATTAAAAGTGGCATATTTTAAAAATATTTTACATTATACAGGGTGACTCAAAAAAGTGAAGCGAGCAAAACCTGTATTTTTTTAAACTAAACGCCCTATATATTATTCGCCCAAAAGATGGGCATAGAGCTGCTGATCATTCTAATATAGGGTTATGTAAATTTATTTTTATTAGTTTAAGAAATAATTACGATTTTATCTAACAAATTGCTTAAGTTTGTAACCATTTACAAACTACTAAAAGCAACTGAATGAAATAGTATACTCAAAAATAATATTTTAGAATGTTGCCCATCTGTAGAATAAAAAATATTTGCGTTTAGTACATTTATTATACAGGGTGATCACATTATGCAAACTATTAAAATTCTCTCTTTTTTTAAATGGGACACCCTGTATATTTTTTGATTCATTAAAAGCCCTTTTGATATCCTTTCTACTGATACCATATTTGATATAGTGCGTTCAGTGAGTGAATGCGCGTTTGTCATTAACCGATTATGGTCAAAATTAGTCTAGAATAAAATAGACAGCGGTCCTCAAACAATTTCTACTAATTTTAGATATATGGGCAGTAATTAAAATTTCCATTACAATTATATATTTAATTATTTTTAGTTCATAACTATGTAAATAATAATAATAATAATAACAATAATTAGAAATTTTATTACATAAAATGTACATTTAATCGTCAATATCACTATCAGCACTGTTGTCACTGTCACTATCAGAAGTTATAATAATTGGCCTTATTTCATCAATGACCTGTTCCGAGTCAAAAGTACCTTGAATCAATTTTTCCACGTGGTCAATACATTTTGAGCAAGTCTCTGGTCCAATTTGTTTTAAAGCTTCATTCCATAAATTTAAAATGCTTTCTTCGTTCGTCGTTTGACATGCATGCTTGTCATAGTAGTTTTTGCAAATTCCCCACACTAATTCAATACCATTAAATTCACAATGGTATGTGGGCAGACGTAAGACCTCGTGACCGTATTTCCCCGCGAGGGAGTCCACTATGTTAGACTAATCCTTACCAGCAGTGTGTACTTTAATTTCGGATAACAAATCTGCTTTCAAAAATATATGGTCGTTTTTTATTTTTCTGGTGTTTAGCCAGTTCCTCATTTCATCTTTGGTGGAACTATTATTTGGTATTTGTTCAGAAACTCGTGAGTGATATGAAGCATTGTCTAAAATAATGATCGAGGGTTATTCTAGTGATTTTAGCACATATTCTTTAAACCAGTTCTCGAATATCGCGGCAGTCATATTGTCATGATAGTCCTCCACTTTCTTCGATGAAGTAAAAACTAAACTTGCATCTGGCAAAAATCCTTCTCGACTTCCGGCGTGTATTACGACATATCTTTTTCCATTCCCGGATGAAACCCTTGAATAGCAGTATTTTGACCCATCCTGCCATGAATATTTTGTTTGGTTTCCCTTCGCAAAAATCCATGTCTCATCTAAGAATACCACAGGTTTTGAATTCTCGGACTTTAAATTAGCTAGGTATTTCCTCAAAAACGACCACCGCTTAGAAAACAAAGAAAGTCCCACTCAGTACCTGTACATTATGCATTTAATTGATATAATAAATTACTTATTGACAAATATTTATTAGAATTAAAATGAATTGTTCCATTTTTTTAGAAGACAAATCGACAAACAAAATACAAAGAAATCCCCAGTCTCAGTCACTACCTGTACCTTAAGCATTTAATTAATATAATAGATAACTTATTAAGGGTTACTGGAATTTATAGGCGCCAGGTAATATTTAATTTATGCATCCTTAATTCGATATGAGAAATCACTCAATGAACGGACTATACCTCTTAGAATTTACCGTATTTTAGATATTTGGATATTAACTGTAAAATTCTACAATTTTGCTATTTTTTTAATTATTTCATTTTATTTTTGTTCATAATCGAGTTGCCATGATTTTTTTTTTGTTTAAATTGTCACTATGACAGCCGAATACAATACAATAGTAATCAATTAACCCGTTGTTAATAAAGAAAATGAATTAAGGGTCCTAATGGCAGTAGGTACAGGAAAATCATAACGTAAGTCAAACTGGCATTTTTCAGAAAACCGGTGCTAAGGAAACAAGCATGCGGATTTTGAAAAAGTATAAATATCATCCTTATCACATAAAATTACATCAAGAACTTTATGAAGATGATTTCTTAAGAATAATAACATTATCTAATTGGATGCTTAATAAAATTAGAGGAGTACCAGATATGTTATCAAAAGTTCTCTTTAGTGATGAGTCTACATTTAAAAATAACGGAATCGTAAATTGATATAATATGCATTTCCACATTTGGCCCACATTTGGTTCGACATGTAGATAACCAAAATCGCCATTATTGGGCCATATTTCTTTGAGAGCGTTTGACGGGACAAGTTTATTTAAATTTTCTTAATCATGATCTTCCCATTTTGCTTCAAAATATAGATGCCGACACTCTCCAAAACTTCTAGTTTCAACAAGACGGCGCTCCCCCCCCCCCCCATTATTATGAGCAGAATAAACAATTTTTAAATCATTGGCGAGATAATCAGTGGATTGGACGTGGTGGATCATTCGTTTGGCCTCCTAGGTCCCCTAATTTAACACCTCTTGGTTTTTACCTCTTTCTGAGGATACAAGTATATGCCATACCTCCTACAAACCGAGACGATATGAAAGATCGTAGACGAGAGATATTTAGAAATATTAGAATACGAACTCTACAAGATGTCCACCAAAATTTTGTTTGAATGCTACATTTATGCATTCAAGAACAGAGAAGAACCTTTGAACATATTATTAGAGCCAGACAATAAACTCTGATTTCTTGCCTATAGTAAGGATTTGCTTAGGTTTGTTGTGTCAACCCATTTGTTTTCTTAAATTTGTATTGTAATTCATTGTTTTATATTCATTTTAAGTTTTATCTGCATGTCTTAATAAATCTGTTAATTAATAACATTTAGTGCCATTTAATGCTATGTTATTAAAATGATTGCATTAAGAAATTGAAGTTAGGCATAATAAATGCAAACCTTTAAAAGGTTACCGTTAGATTTTCCGAAAAATTATCTAAAATACGGTAAACTCTAAGAGGTGTCAAATATGGTATCAGTAAAAAGGATATCAAAAAGGCTTTTTAAAAGGAGAGGATTTTAATATTTTGCATAATGTGATCACCCTATATAATAAATGTACTGAACGCAAATATTCTTTATTGTAAAGATGGGCAACATTCTAATATATTATTTTTGAGTGTACTATTTCATTCAGTTGCTTTTAGTAACTTTGAAAGAGTTACTAAACCTAGGCAATTTTTTAGATAAAATCGTGAGTATTTCTTAAACTACTAAAAATAAATCCACATAACCCTATACTAAAATGATCAGCAGTTCTATGCCCGTCTTTTGGGCCAATAATATACAGGGTGTTTCATTTAAAAAAATACAAGTTTTGTTCGCCTCACTTTTTTGAGCCACCCTGACTAATGTAAAATATTTTTAAAATATGCTACTTTTAATTCCAGACCTCATGCTGTTTTAGTATTTTTGATAAGTTCTTCGATAAGTATGTAATCTTCCCTCCCCGCTTCGTCGGCGGACCCGATATAAAGCTGCTTAATACTGGGTTAGGCATCTGGTTTCATCTATTTATCATAGTGCGCTGTGGAAATAATAATTTGATTTTGACAATTTTAGTGACACATTCCTATACGTCAACAGTTGCAATTTAATTTGTCATGGACAAATTTCCGATAAATCAACGAATTTATGTCGTAAAACAATTCATATTAACTAATTGAGTTGTGCAAGTGCAAAGAAATTTTCTTTGCGAATTTAATGTGGAAAGACACGGAAGAATTCCAACACGCCAAACCATAATGAGGTGGGTAGGAGATTTTGAAGTTAGAGGGAAAGTCTTGAACGGGTAAGACAAGCTGTGATAAGAAGTCTGAATCGATCTGCATCAAGTCAGTCACTTGCGTTGCGCATTTCCAACAGGACATTGCGAAGAATTCTGCATTCTGATTTGCACTTGCACCCATACAAAATCCAAGTTGCTCATAAGTTAAAAGAAGCAGACAAACCAGTTCGTATTGCTTTCTGTAGACAATTTTTACAAATTTTAGAAAATGATGAAAACCTGTTAAATTTCTTGATGATGTCAGACGAAGCGCACTTTCATTTAAGCGGATATGTGAATAAGCAAAATTATCGTTATTGGTCCGACGTAAATCCGCAACAGCTTCATGAACGACCCCTCCATGATGAAAAAGTCACCGTATGATGTGGTGTTTCAATTTTTGGTATCATAGGGCCATATTTTTTTGAAGAAAACAACAGAACTGTTACAATAAATGCCGAACGTTACGTTAACATGTTACGGGTATTTTTACGGCCCGAATTGCGAAGACTAGGACAAAATCGTATTTGGTTCCAACAAGATGGGGCTACCGCACATACAGCACTACAAACTCGAATTTTGTTGCAAGAAATGTTCCCCGGTCGCTTGATATCAAAATTTGGTGACATAATGTGGCCAGCTAATTCCCCCGATTTGACGGCTCCTGATTTTTTCCTCTGGGGATATCTAAAGGAAAAGGTTTATGAAAGGCGTCCCAATACCATCCAAGAACTTAAAGTACGTATTTTGGAAGAAATAAATAATATTGGAGCAGAATTGTTGGAACGAGTTATGCAAAATTTTAGATCCCGATTACAAAAATGTATAGATAGTCAAGAAAGTCATTTAAAGGATGTTATTTTGAAAACATAAATTGCACATATTATTATTGTTATTTTTCATAATTTTGTTTCAATAAAATGTTTTTTGGTCTTATAACAGATTTTTGAAAATAGGTGATACCAAATGCCTAACCCTGTACATAGGATGTCATTTAAATCCCTTGAATCTCTTGTCAAAGTAACTCCCAGGCCAGGTCATTTATTCTGCTCACTTGAGACTACACTGTTTCTCCCATAACATAATTAAAATCGATCCTATCTTTGCTGCGAGTAAATGGCATAGGAGATGTATCAACGTTAAAAGCAAATTCATTTTTTCTAGACCATCCTATCACTCTATGAAAACCTCTTTGCAAAGCGATATAGTCGTCTGCATTTCTTTCCGCAGCATCGTTGATTTATTTATTTCGCTTGTAAGACTGTTGATAAAAAGAAGAAACGGTAGCAGCCCAAGGATTGAACCCTGGGGCACTCCGGACCCTGCCATAAATGTGCGTGAACTATATCCTTTGACTACCACCCTTTGGCGCCTAATACGAAACAAAGAATTCAATTAAATTATAATGGTATTCAAATTCATTCCACAATGTTTATACAATAACATTACACAGGAATGCATGCGAATCTTTATCAAATGTCTTGGCATAATCAGTATAAATTACGTCAACTTGTCCAAATTCATCGAACTTGTCAGATATGAATTGGGAGATATTACATAGGTTGCTAACTGTGGACTTTTTGGTCATAAACCCGTACTAATACTGTGTTACTTTACCAGATGCTGAACCATAAATGTTTTGATAAATGATAAAAATTCAAAAAAAAACCGTCATCGGTCTATAATTTGAAATATCAGATTTATCTCCTTTTTTGAAAATAGGACATATTTTCATCTCTTTTCAGAATTCAGGGAGGGCGGCTAGTTTTAAGGATAAATTAAATATTATTTTTAGTGGACAAGCAAAATGATCAGTAAGTCTCTTGATTACATAGGAGGGAATTTTGTCAGGTCCAATAGACTTCTTTAAGGCTTTGTCTCCATACTCTCTCGAGACTTAGCGGACAAAAGAAGAGGATTTTTAGACTAGCTAAATACAATAATTTTGGCATACAGGATAATTCTTTAATTGATTTATCTCGAAAACAAGCGAATTTAATTAAGCAAATGCTGGTAGAAAGGTAGTCGAACCTATGGGACAAAATCGAAAGTCTATCTATGGACGATAATTCTGCCTACAAAATGACTTTGATTAGAGGCGCATGCGCTCCCATGTCATACCTAAAGAACCAGGGCACAGGCGAAGTTCTGACTGACGCTATGGATAAAGCTGAATTGCTCGCAGACAAACTCTTCGAGGAATTTAGCGAAAATCCGACCAACGATGTGCCACGTGATGAGAGGGTCTCCAGAACAATACAAAATTTATAGAACGCCAAATCATCCGCTGCATGCCTTTCCTCGAGTTACTGTAGACGAAGCTACTACGTCCCTAGTTAGCGTCTTGCATACTAAAAAAGCCCCGGGTTTTGACGGTTTAAGGAATGCATCGTTGCGAAACCAACCAGATCGGAGGAGTTTTTTTTTTATATATTTATGTTTGGTTTGCCGGCACGTGATGTTTTTTGTTGTATTAGTGCTAGAATGTGGCGTTCATGGTCTTGAGAGTGGGGCATCTTGTGATGTCACTTTCAGAAGAAAGCATTTATTTCCCGATGCTAAAGAAATAATTAAAAATGTGTACCAATCTTTGCTGAAAAGAGGTTTTAATTGAAGTTATTTAGCCAAGACGTCTGCTTTAACAAGTACTTCTTTAGCTTTGGTAAAGGATATAGTACTGAAACCAATCATTCCTAGAAAGAAGCGAAGTGACTGTGGTACGTTATTACATTAAAAATAGTAATATATATTTTGAAGAAACTTTCAAAAAACGGTCTTTGGGGAATATAGCAAACACATCTCAGGCTATAATCGAAGAAGGCCATTTCCCGCGTTCCTAGAAGCACGCCAAAGTAATCTTAATACATAAAAAGGGCGAGGACCCGACGGCGCCATCGAATTACAGACCGATTAGTCTGTTATCCAGCCTAGGGAAAATTGTCGAGGAGATCATTTTAAGTCGTTTAAATGACTTTGTGTTTGCACGCAACGTTTTGCCTAACGAACAATTCGGTGTTCGGGCCGAACATTGCACAGTTAGGCAATCGACGGGTTTAACATCTAACATTGTAAAATGCTTTAACAGGAGAGCGCACACGGGAGCGGTTTTCTTCGACGTTAGTAAAGCTTTCGATAAGGTATGGCATAACGGTCTGTTACTAAAGTTGATAAGGTTCGGAGGTCCGAACTACCTCGTCAAGGTAGTTGGCTCGTTTCTTGAGAATAGAAGTTTTGCGGTCTCGTCAGAGAACGTACTTTCTTTGAAAAAACGCATCAGGGCGGGAGTGCCAAAAGGCTCACCTCTCTCTCCGATGTTGTATAACATTTATACTCATGCTCATGATATTCCGCGAGATAGATTTATGCAGCTCTATCTTCTCGCTGACGATACAGCAATTATCTCAACTGCCAAATCACCGCGCATTGCATTGCATCGAGTTGGAAAACGGCTTTCGGTTTGGAAGATTCACCTCAATCCTACTAAGACGATGGCCATATTTTTCTCGACAAGCCACGTACGTCGGCCTGAAACAAGGCTCAGAGTCAACAGAGTCCAAGTAAACTTGTGCCAGGAAGTGAAGTACCTGGAACTTATCCTTGACGAAAGACTGAACTTAAGACTCAATTCAATAAATAGAGTGAAGCTTGCATTGCGACAGTTAGGCACTATCTACCCCCTGCTTCACAGGTGGAGTAGACTTGCAAATAGGACAGAGGCCAACCTTTATAAAAGCATTGGTCAGGCCGGTTCTCACCTATGGTGCACCTTCGTGGTGCAACATAAGTAGAACGGAACTGAATAAGTTCCAGATTATTCAGAATAAGGCGCTGAAAATTATCGCAGATGTCCCGAGGTACGCTATGAATCGCGTGTTGCACCAGGACTTCCGCATACCAACTATTAATTACTTTTTTTAAAAATCATTACCAACTATTACGGACATACGGACGTTTCGACAAACCTACTTATTACTGGACTTACATACGAGAGCGAAACAAACTGCGACCTACAAACTACCTAAAGACTGGCTCCCCGTTGGTATATAGTAGAGAAGCACTGCAAACCAAAATTTTTAATCAAAACACACCCGGCGCGGCATACTCAACAAAGGCCAGAACCGAAGGCAATAGTTTTTATGCGAAAGAACCTAAAAAGTAGTTGAAGATCCAAAAGATGTCAAAGAGATGCCCTGACGTGAAACCCTATTAATGAAATAATAAGAATGCTCTAAATCATGTCAAACAAGGGATACGGATTTTTTGTAAAATACATTGAAGTTTTCTAATTTGGCATAGAAAAGTATCAAGATCAATTTGAAAAAATTAGGTATATTTTAACTCCGCCCTCCCTTATTTCTTATTACTTATATACTACTAATATTATACTTCGATTTTGCGGATAAAGCTTACTAAAATACCTTAATTTCAAGTTTGTTTTGGTTTCGAGAATGTTAAGAAAAAACATCTTTAGGGTCCACTCTTTGCAAGGCTGTAGCTCGGGCTTGGGGGGACATACTAACCTGAACTAACCCAATTTACTTGATCCCCAACTATTGACCATATCTTTTAGGATACCCTGCATATTCCTACATTCTAGTTATGCAAAAAAAAATGTATAACACGCAAACAGAAATTACCCTAAACGTATTTTAACGGTGGCAAATTTCCTGATTTTACCATGTTTTTATTCCTATCGTCATATTTTTAGCTGTGCGTAGTTCTGTTCCTTCTTATTTCAACGACAGACGAGAGAAGTCACAATGCCAGATTGGAAAGATTTAAACGAGATACGCACATACCATCCTTGGATGTTCCAAGCTTTAGACGAGATTCAGTAGAGCATGTTCCTGAAATAGACGAGTCGACCCTGATGAAAGCATCATACATGCGACTTGATCAATATGGAAGTAAGAGTTTGCCACTGAGAGCAGCGGTGGAAACTATACCGGAAGTGTAAGTATTGTTTTTTGCATAACATTTGAAAGCTTGTATTAATCTGTGGCATAAAATAAAAATAACAACTGATGATTGTTGTATTAAAAAAAAAATTCACAGATATTGCATCTTACGCAACCATCCTATGTATTGAAAATACCCGACACAACTTTTACATTTTAATGTTTTTCTATGTGATGTGATAAAAATCCCTTCCAATATAGGTAATAATAATATACTGTTTACTAAGTTTTACATAATTTTTTTTTTTTTTAATATTAAGCAGATTGCAAAATTGCAAAAGTTAAATAAAATAATGCCAGACACGACTTATACCTTCTGATGTTTAAATCTAATTACTCGTTACTATTATCAAGATTTTGATTTGTGTCAACATTAACCTTCAATTGGTATTTTGCCAAAACAACCAATTTAATAGTTTTAAAACTGGTGCTGTTTGCAGCATCTCAATCGCATTGCCATATTATCCTGGTTAATTATTATTGTAGCAACAGCTGCCATAGTGAGCTAAATGATACCTTTGAAAAATTACCTTGTTTGGCAATAACAACCCATTATTCAAGCCATTTTAAGCAAATTATTAAAAAATTACATTGGTTGTTTTTGCAAAATACCCTTCAATTAAGATGAAAAAATCAGATAAAACAAATATAAAATAAACGCATTTTAATATTCTTAAAGTACCTATGAAAAATGTAAACATTTTACTAATATACTTCTATGCGGGCCAGAAAGGCCAACAATACCTCTTCGCGCTCCATTTGAGTAAAACTTTAAAATTGCTTTAAATCGCATTAATTAAAAAAAAAATTATGTGTCACTTGTCTTTTATGATGTTACAAATGGGTACAATTTCGACTTTAGTATTTTTAATCTCATTTGGAATACTACAGTTTTTGACCTGATTTACGGGTATTTATCATGGATATTTCATCTATAAACCTTGGAAACTGGCCATCCCTTACCTATAAAATTTCCGTTTTTTGACAAAATCCCGTCATCTAAAATAGTAAAATAATTACTATACGATCCAGTCACCAGTCCTACCCCTTTACGAAATTTTATTTATTTTATATTATACCAATTTGAAAACTATTAAACACCCAAACTATGTATGTTTATTTATTAGACAAATTTGTCACCGATTAAATAATTTTAAAGTTCATTCATATTAGATACGCTAAGCAGCCTCGAGCCCGTAACATTGCGACTAGAATCAAAGACAGATGATATCCCACTGCCGACTGCCGCCGCGCGCCGCTGCATGTCGTTTTCTTCTGCATGTCGCCCGTCGACTATTCCCATAAGAGCGCGCCCATAAGTATTTTCAATACTAAAACTTCAAACTTAAAAGTTAAAAGGCGTTATTTTAGGGACGCGCCCAGTATTTTCGGCGCCGTCGTGCGAAATAATGATAGGCGCCTTTAACCAATATTATCATATTGCCACCCTTCTCTCATAGTTGATCGTTAAAATTTTTGAAGAAAACTCTATACTTTTTACTACTAATGTCTATATTTATTTGTGACGAACAGGAAGTACACAAAAGATATTAAAAGAATACGAAACAACAGTAACAAAACAAAAACAGTATCAATCAATATATCAATATATATCAGTATATCAGTTACAAAACATTAATTCAAAATATTAAAAAAAAATAAAAAAATAAAATAGCGATTGTTTTGAAACAGATAATACATGATCAATGATAATGATACATGATAGAGAGGTCTTACAAAAATTGGACTTTTCTAGATTTACTTTTTGCAAATTCATTAACAAGATTTTCCATTTCAAGTTGCTTTAAAAAGTCAGACACTATAGAAATGATGGCAAGATTTTCTAACCGCTCTTGGCCTATTCTAGATCGTAAATAATTTTTAATCAACTTTAATTTAGAGAATGACCTCTCGGCTGTAGCTACAGAAACTGGAATGGTTAATAATATGCGCAATGCAATCTAAATGCAATTCTAATTCGTGTAAAAGTTCTGTTCTATCTTTCTCGTTTCGATCTTTGTCAGTTAAAGTTTCTTTCAGTTTTTGACAAAAATTAAATTGATCTTGGTCAGAATATTTACCGAAATCCTCAACATTCCACAAAAAATAAAAAACATCAGAATGACACGATAATAGTTTAAGTCTTTTATGTCCGGATGAAAGAGTAATGTCTAGCATTCCGAAAAAGCGATTTACTTTAAATTTCATTTCTTGATTTTCAATCGGTTGGTCATCACCATCGTAAGAAAATTGTTTTTTAATCTTTCGTGGCCTTAAAATTTCTGCGGACATAAATTTTGCATCAACTTCTAAGCAAGAAGCTAGTTCTTTGGCATCTACTAATAAGTCACTGAAGCCTTTGTCAGATCGATATTGTTTTACAAATTCATTGAGGATATTTAAACTTTCGCAAGCCTGGGAAATATTCAATGTTTTTGATTGCAAAATCTTAGTAACAACATCCACTTCACTTAGAATCTTGTACCACAAGACTAACATACACACAAACTCATAAATTTTAATTTTTTTACCTAGGGAGGTAGCTAGATGGTTTGTAGTATTGTCAAAATTATTTCCGGATAAAGTTTCATAAAGAGCATCGTAAATTTCGCCCAACTGAAATCTTAGAGGGGTTATTGCATCAATTCTGCTAGATCGTCTAATATCTGACAATGGCTTTAATGTCAGACTTGAAATGTTACTTTTCAAAACAGAATACCGATTGGTTGAACAGTTGAAAAAAAATGTATACTAGAAATATTAGATTTCACAGCATCGTTTATGACAAGGTTCAAACTGTGGTTACAACAAGGTATTAACATTGCTCGTGGATTAATGTCTAAAATTCTTTTTTGTGCACCTTGATGTTTACCCTTCATATTTGAACCATTATCATAACCTTGGCCGCGCATATTATAAATGTCTAAACCATAATTCTCCAAAGTTTTTAGTAAAAAGTTGGTTAAACCTTCACCTATTGTATGACTTATAGGACGAAATATTAAAAAACGTTCTTCGGCACTAAATTAATTGTTTTTTAAATTAACGTATCTTAAGCAAACAGAAATCTGCTCCTGGCGGCTCATATTAGGATTACAATTAAGTAATATGGAAAAATACTTTGCTTCTTTAACTTCGTTTAAAATAATATTTCTTATATTGTCACCTATTAATTTAATGGTTTCCTTTTGAATTTTATCTCCAAGGTAAAGTGGAATATTTTTTTGAGATCTATTAATATGTCAGACATGACTAGATCAAATTTTGCTTTTATTTCTATACATTTTAAAAAATTTCCATTGTTTCTTTCAAATAATTTGTTACTAGGACCACGAAAAGCCAAGTTTTGTTTAGCCAAAAATCGAATAGTATAAATTATTCTTTAAATGACACTGCGCCAGTATTTAATTTTATTTTTTAATAAATTTTGTATTTCCGAATTAACGCTTCGATTAGTTTTTAATCTTTCTAGTAAATTTGACCAGACACGTAAATCTTGAAAATGAGATTTACTTTTTCCGTGGATTTTCAAATGTTCGCTTAAATGATGTCAATCATTGAAACCGTCTTGGTTACTTAATTTAGGGTTTTAATAAGTCAATGGATTGTTGCGGTTGGGGTCATTGAATATTTTACAGCAGAAGCAGGAAACTGCATTTTTTTCAATAGAATATAGTAACCAATGACGCTGAACCTTTTCACCAAATTCGAGTAAAATATATATCGGAAAACTTACGTCCACTTTTGTCTTTAGGATACATAGTTTTATTTTGATAATGCATTGGATTTTTTTCGACAAGTTCTTGCACTTGGATTGGAGACAATACACTCGGCCAAAGACCTGGATCGTTAGAAAGGGGCGCTTCTTCGGATTATTTACCTCATACATTATAAAAGCGGGTTGATTTTCACCTGATTATTCAGCGATAGTCTCCTGCTCTCCGGTGAAAATCACCCTTGTCAAAAGTGAAAATCTCACCCGTCAGAAATCCAGCGATAATCTCCCGCTCTCCAGTGAAAATCACCCTTTTCAAAAGTGAAAATCTCACCCGTCAGAAATCGTTAGTTTTTTATTTGGTAAATAATCTTCAAAATACATTTCGGGATTGGGAAATAATCAGAAAATCATTCTCAGATTTTTTGCCATTAGGAAATCGCTCTCGGGCAAGCCCTCGAGCGATTTCCATGGCAAAAAATCTTCGGAATGATTTTCGATAATTTCCCTATTCCTTAATATATTACTACAGATAATTCGTCTTCCTTACTCGAACATGATGGTACCGACACTGACTGAAACGTATCGGGAGCTAATTCTTTTGGATCCCCAAAGTATGCACAACAGTGAAATAAACCAACAAGAACCGTTTTCTACAGAGAATAGTATATTCCATAACAAGTATGGAATGGATAAATCTCGCACGAGTGAAAAGTTTGTAGTTTATGAACAATCTGGAGAGGTCAAGTATGGAACGGTGATGATCTTAAACTCAGTGATTTCCTAAAGTTTGTTAATGATTTACATCCAAAAATATCCTTCACTATAGAATTGGAGAAGGAAGGTAGATTGACTTTCCTAGACCTACTATTAACAAGACTTGACAATAGAATCAACTTTGAAATTTATAGAAAACCGTCATCAACAGATAACGTAAATCAATATACTTCCAACTTACCATATTCACACAAGTTTGCAACTTTTAAGTCATTTTTCTACAGATTATTTAATTCGCCATTATCCAGGAGTGCATTTAATAAAGAAATCAATATAATCAAACAGATAGCAATAAACAACGGATTTTCGTGGAGTTCAATCAATAAAATTTGTTACAAATTCGTAAACAAATATAGGTTATCATACAATATAATACATTCAAAGGTACAAGAAAATAAAAACACATATTATAAATCAATGACATATTTTGGGGATGTATCTCTTCAAATGGTTAAGTTTTTCAAACCCTTTGACGTTTCATTAGTCTTTAAAACAGCGAATACACTTAAGCAACACCTCGTCAAAATCAAGGACAAGGCGGAATACTTTCCGAAGTCAGGAGCTTACTCCCTTCAGTGTGATGAATGCCAGTCCATCTACTTGGGCCAATCGGGTAGAAAAATATCTACGAGAATCCAAGAGCATTTGAGCCTGTTTCGAAAATTTCGTAACACCGATATATGTAACATACAATCAGCCTCGCAAACCACTTTTTAGAATCAGGTCACCAATTTTCCCCATCTAAAAATGCAAAAATTTTACATGAATGCCAAAAAGGTAAAAAGTTGGATTTATTGGAGAAACTTGAAATTACAAAAGCAATAATGAGCGCAATACTCACCTGCGTTAACGAAGTCTTTAATTTCGAGCCAGATCTGATTTTTAACAATTTGGTTGATTGACTTGGTTGTTTACAAACAAGAGCGTTGGAGTTTATGACAACCTCTCTTTTTCCCGCTCTTTTTTGACGTTTTACTTTAGATATTCTACTTTTTCTACTGTACAGATAAATAACATATTATGGGCTGACCACTTCATCCTTGATTATTGAGTTGTATACCTATATTATATTATGTCGTTTGTATCATGCAGGGTGTGGTTGTTTTGTTGTTTGTTTTCTATTTTATTTTTATTTTTAACTTTATTTTAAGGGTGTTTTATTGGGTAAGTTGGGAATCGTAAATTTTCTGAAATGGGTTTAACATTCTCATTGAATTATTTTAGGCCTGATGATGTTAGAAATGGCGAAACATGTAGCCTGCTAAAGTGAATAAAGATTTTATATTGAGACCGTGACTTTGAGTTACAATTTTCCCTAGTTTTTAAAAGTTTCGTGAGGGCGGAAATGACATTCCATACGAGTTATAGACTATACTTTCTGTAACACTATTGGAGAAAACATAATTCATTATATTGTAAAATCAATATTTTGTAATAAAACTAACCTACCTTGAATAATCAAGCGCTGTCAAAGTCGAATTTATAATCTGACAGCGTAAAATAAGTAACCCAACTACTAGTGTGTTAGAATGAAGCCATTCTATAACACTTTTCTAGTTAAGAATATGTTGTTTCTAAAATAGTGTTAGAGAAAATAATTTTTGAAATATTTATATCGTAGGAAAATATAGAGGAACTAACAAGTAAAGATGAAGAGTGTCTCGTTTTTTCGAAAAAATCAAAAAGGCGTTAGAATAGCCAGTAATTTTCACAAGCTTGGGAACTTAGAAAAGGTAAATACATTTCTGCAGTACCAATTGGTAGCATTAAAACAGCACCTGAAAATTAGAGAACTTAAAGAACCACCAGTGATTAAACGAAAAACGTACGCTACTACAACATCAATAAAATATACTCTTGTAGTTACTCCCACAGCACAAAATTCAACACACGACACTAAAAAATGGACTACTCCGCCAACCAATAGAAAACTCCAGACTGTAATTAAAATAGAAAAGATATCAGATTCAGAAGAGGTGACACAGTTTAATTACAATGACAATTAATTCGATAGACATGGATGGAGGGTTTAAGAAACGGTGTAATAGTGGTGGAATCCCACAGCAACTTGCAACAAGACAAGCTGAAACTTGCACTAAGGGACAAGAGGAATGTGCAACTTAAAGATACCTACCAATTTGACCCTATGTTTTTTATCACTGATATTGAGAAAGGTTTATCTGATAAGCACTTTGTTAAAGAACTCATACATAATGAAATTGAACTTGAGCTTGGCTACGCAGTACAAGATAAGATTAAAGTTATGACAAAACGTCAATGTCGTAACCAAAACAAAGAAAATTGGATCTTGCAAGAACCCCCCCCCTCCCCAATATTGCAAAATGGTTGTTTAAAAAGGAAAAAAATCATTTTTGGTTTAGTAAAAGTTTTTGTACAGGAACATTTAAATTTAGCTTTCAGTTTTCATGTTGTACTTTTGCGCATGTATGTAAGCATTGTAATGAAAAGCAATGTTGCCATAAACGCAGTGGGGCACATGCTGTAAAATATTGTAATGAGTAAGGAGCGGAAAAAATGCAAGCAAAAAACCCCAATATATGCGCATTTAAATGCATAAAATTTTCAGAATATATGCATCGAAATGAACAAAAAATGCAAATATGCATTTTTATAATATGAAAAATTATGAACATTAATGTTACTTTAAATAAAGCCAGAACTATTTCTTTATAATTAAACCCGTTCTTCAAAAATCCTATAATTTTTTACCTATTCCATTCCACCTATCCCATCCTATACCTATTCCACAGACCTATTTGAGTAAATATAAATGAAACAAAAAAAAAATCGTAATAAAAGTTTTTTATTCAGAATACATACATCGATACTTACATAGCAATTTGAAAAACATAAAATCTAAAACATAAAAATCTTACTGTGACAAAATATTATTTGCGATTATAAAAAAAAATAATAATACAATTAATAATAATAGCAACTTGCACAACATACAATTCGTAAATTAACAAACTATTCTTTGCAGTTATAAAAACAATTTATAACTAAATGTTTTTCAAAATTTTCCAAAAGAAACTTGTATCTTTTATCTATAAACATATGTTTAAAAATGGAAAAACTTCGCTTAACATCTACAGAAGTTATCGGACAGTATTTTAGTTTTGGAATTGGGTGTGTTTCTAATTTATACAAATCCAGTTCTGTTTCGAAATTAGTGAAATTGCCTATAAAAACTTCTGAAATATTTTTTAGGCCTGTGTTATTTTCAATTACTGACATAAATTTTTTTATAACCTCAGCCCCAACAGTACCTGAAACCTTTTTGCGATTTACCTCAAATATATTTATTAAAGCGACTGAATCTGTCAAAGAAACAGAGGCAGCCTCCAATTTCGTGAGTGCTATAGGTACGAAAGAATAATTTGTTTTTATAAATATTAAATTTTCTTTCATTGTTGGGTTAGAAAATAGAGTTTTTGCATTTATTAGAGCGGCAGAAGACGAGTCGTTTAGATCTTCGATAACTTTTTTAACTAATTTAAAGTTCTCGGCATAAAATATAGCAGCGGTTAACCAAGTTCCCCAGCGAGTTATTACTGGTTGTGGTGGTACCAATGGAAACTTGTCTCTTATACATTCTGCCACCCTATTGATACCATGAGCCAAACAAGTAACATGAAATAGGTTAGAATAAAATATTTTTAAATTTTGTGCTGCCTTAACTATATAGGGTGCAGCATCCGATAAAAGGGGTTGTTCAGTTTTTTAAGTGGTATATTGGCTCCAATGAATGCCTTACATAAATCCTCATTGAGCTGGGCTTGTTCGCTGTTTTTTGGTTTTTCTTCAAGACAATGTTGTATTGTTTGCTGGGAGGGTTCCCCTCGTTGCAATTTTCGCACGTTGAGCTGGTGTTTTGCTGATTTGGCATGCTGATCCACAATACATTTTTTATCTGTAAAATCCAAAAAAGCAATAATTAATTTGGGTTTACATTCGTTAAAAAATCGAATTTTAAGAAATCTTTCTAACTTCTACCAAATAAAATATTTGAGTAGAAAACTTTTGTAAATACATTAAAATTGTTAACATTAGCTACCAATAATTTGCTTAAATACGTAATTTATAAAAGCAGCAATCTCCTTATAGCAAAAAACATAATATATCTTCCTTTTTTTACTATAAAATAATTGAGTAGAAAATTGTTATAAATACTTTAAAATTGTTAACATTAACTACCAATGTTGTGCTTGAATACGTAATTTATAAAAGCCAAAATTTCCTATTATACCAAAAAACATATATCTTTCTTTATTTACTATAGACTGGAAAAAAAATAAATGTGAAAATATGGTTTTGTACTTACAATTTTCGAACAAGCTGTACAAAACAAATTGGTGCCATCTCAAGTGAACTCCCGATAGCTCTTTATCCACGACATATGAAAGTTAGTTTTCGGCATTTTAACAAAATAAAATGCAATAAATGCTCTATTATTGAAAAAATGCATTTTTTGTACAAAACAGACAAAAAATGCATAAAAATGCATTTTGCATTTTCTCCGCTCTTTAGTAATGAGACTGATTTTAAATGTTCAAACAGTACTAAAATGAAATATGACGAAAAAGATTGTCAATTTTGTGTATTTCCTCGTTAGTCATCTGAGCAAATTCAAGACAAGACATTCCGTCTGAATAACTCTTTTATTGCAATACGTATGATCAATGAAGGCATGGACTACAAAGTCATTAAAATTATTGGGACTTCCTATATGAAGTAAGGAATCAGTCTGATGTGGGTTTGGTCTAAAATTTTATAAATTAAAGGCCTTTTTTTCTGCGCGAACAGCAATGTTAACCTGATTATGCAGAACCTTGTACTGTGTCCAAGCAACTTCACTCTTAAGTTTTTTATATTTAGAGAAAGCTTTATCCCTAAGCGTCATCATAAATTGAAGATTGGGAGTTATCCAGGGAGCAGGAGGTCGGGTGATCCTGGAAGTCCTATAAGGAGCGTGTATATCTACATTAAACAAGTTTATCACATTCATATTAAAAAATACAACCACAGCATCAATATTTGTTAAAGAGCGTATATATTCCCAAATAACCCTACCCATATCGTGCAAAAAATTATTATAGTCAAGTCTAGAAAAATCTCGACGGGCTTTAAAGATCTCCACCAAAATTAGCAAGGTCAAATTAATGTATTGGGAGTACATTATAAACAAAATTAATTCAAAAGAACAACTTTTGACACCCTGTAGTTCTATAATTTTTTAGTTTTCGGAAAAATTACCCCCCAAGTTTTGCCTATAATTTCTGATCACACTGTATTTACTGCCAAAAAGCTTCTTATATTTTGAAGTGTTGGAAAATAATAGTATAAGATATTTAAATGGGCACTCAGGGTCTTTATTTCCTCGTCTTAATATTAATAATTCATTTTATCAATAAATGATGAAAGCTATAAATATGTAATGTGTACGAATAGGCTTGAAATTATACACTATCTATGTGTATTAAATGTTCCGGACCTAATGATTATTTTAATAGGTAACTAGGAAAACCAGGCAAAAACTATTTAATACAAAATTTCTGCGACTTTCATAAATCGATAATTATGGAAATACATTTAAATAAATAGGATGGCTTAAAAAGTTGTGTCAACTCACAGGAATCTGTCCAATATCTCAGATCAGATCAGCATACTTGGTCCATTACGGCGGTCCAAAAAACAAACAAATATTTTGTCTCCACAACTTTACAATATAATATATATAATTCACAAATAAAAAGTATACGAAAGCGAAAACCAAACAAATCAAATCTAGGGGTCACCCATTATACACAAATATTTTAAATATAAATTATTCATATTCAAAACCAAAATAAGAAGTTACTAAACAAGAGAGGCCTTTGATAGAGTAAGAAGTTGTTTTATACGATTTGCCACTAAGCGAAGAATAAATTGCTTTTCTGTTATTTGCTTTTAGTAAGCGACAGTTATACTGATTCTACGTTCAGCCCCAACTAGGAAAATAAATTTTATAAAGGTAGTATAAACTGCTGTACAATAAATTTTATAGAACCTTATAATTCCTATAACGTGGTTAAATACCGTTATACGATATTTATAGGCTCAAAAATGGCCAACTTTTACAAAACAGTTTGATACTATAAGAGTTCAATAGAAGTTGTATACCACACTTTTAAAGCAATTTAATGCAACAACTATAAAATTGTGTTGTAGTTTGTATTTGGTGACATTTATACAATAATATTTTATCGACACTTTAAAAGTCTTACACAAATATTACATAGTGATTGTATTATGTCTGATATAGCAATTTAATGAGATATTTTATTTTTTAGTGCAGAATTTTAAAAACAAATTATTGTAAAAGGTGCGTATAACAACGGAGATTATAAATATGTACCTACTTATTTAAAATTTGATCAGCTGAAACTTAATGGCGCTCGTTTGTGAAAAATGATTAATATTAATATCATTTTAACAATCTCGGATTGCGTTAATAACTCAAGCTTCATTGCGCCGGAAATTTTATTGATAAACTATGTATATGTTTGTCGCACAAAAAAGATGCGTTTTAGTTTTGGCCACGTTTGCTTTAAAATTAAAAAAAAATATACAGTGAGCTCAAAAAGGTTGGAATAAATTCGTTTAAAATTCAGGCGATTATTTTCTGGAATAACGCTTGGACAAGTCGATTATTATTTTTAATTGCGAATTTTTTGACACAAGAAATGTGTATACAGGTTGTCTCAAGAAGAACATATACCGTCAACATTAATTTTTTTAAATAGAACACCCTGTATATTATATTTTTTTTAAATTCTACGATAAATTCTAAACACTTTTTGTATAACATTCCATATCTCCAAAATCAACGGTTTTCGATATATTGACATTTTATTATTTTTCTGAAAAAATGCTGAGATCCGTGGATTTTTAGTTTTAATTGCGCATTTCTTTATTATTATTGTAACCTGTTACCTGAATTAATTTATTTTGACACAGACATTTACTTCTTGTCAAAGATTCTTCGAATTGTGTAGATCTATCTAACTTCAAGTAATTCTGTAAAAATGGCGCGGTTAAGTGAAAAAGATAGGATAGAGGTACTAATGATGCTTGGCTATGGAGATAGGATGCGAACCCAAACAGAAGTGTGTGAGTTATTTAACAATAAGTACCCAAACCGAGCACCAATATCTCAATCTGTTGTTAGTAAAATTGTAAAAAAATATAGGGATTTGGGGCATGTTAGAGACAATTAGGTATATTCATGGTCGACCTAGGATTTCAGAAGATGTGCAGTTAAAATAAATGTCCTCTTAGCTGTCCAAGAAAACCACCATAGTGTTACTCGCGGTATTGCCACGGAAAATAATATTTGTCAAGCAACCGTATTGAATTATTTACATAAAAATAAATGGCATCCCTATAGGGTACAGTTGGTTCATGAACTTAATGAAGATGACCCGGATAGAAGAACAGAATTTTGCGAAATAATGATGAACAGATACATTAAAGATCCTCAAATTTTAAAAAGAATTGTGTTCTCTGATGAAGCAACGTTTACTCTAAATGGGCATGTGAATCGCCAAAACTGTCGATATTGTGCTAAGGAAAATCCGCACTGGATCATGGAGTCCCACACACAATACCCGCAAAAAGTGAATGTTTGTGCTGGAATTGTTGATAACCGGATTTTAGATCCTGTTGAGAACACGCTGAGTGTTAAAGCAAAGTACGCCACTGATGGCATTCTTGGAAGTCTAATTGATGTATATAGTGTTTATATAACGCTTATGTAGCTATCGCACGATGCAATAACAAACGCTGTACTGTCTGCGTTTTTATTAGTTCATCTCTTTTCCTCACGTATACGTAAATATCCAAGATTCATCATAAAACCCATATAGTAACAGCGCGGCATTGTTGTCATATGTAATCAGGCGCTTCACCAAAAATAATCACCTACCAAGCTGCGTGAGGAAGGGAGACAGACGCGAGAAGGGATGAGGCAACGCAGCCTCCAGACGGTCGCCAAGCAGAGTTTGGCTAAACCACAGTATACGGAGTTCCGTTATTCTGTGGCTAAACGCATAAAATATAAGTTTGTCAACGGGACTGTTCCCCGAAAGTTCGGCGGTGCATGTCGCACGACTGCTTTTAAAAAGTAAAGCACGTCACCGAGTGGAAATTGTCCACATTTCTTGTACTATGTAGTTAAAGTTAACAAAAACAAAGTTCAACAAGTTAATACAATGTGAAAATATTGAGTACTATGGAAACGTATGTGTGAATGCAATTTAAAGTGTAACTATTAATTTGATATAGTGTTTTCTCAGATAGTGGGAAGTTATTAAGTGAATATTGTAAATAAAACGTTAGTGCTACCTTACGAATAAAATGCTGTTGGAATTAAATACAGTGTTTTATTAAATCGACAGATCTACACAAGAGCCAGCTACTCAGCCTACGTATACACAGTAATAATAAAATAAGTATTAAAGGCTGAACCATAGTTGACTTTTATAACAGATCCCTTCTTTTTTGATGGTACGTTAAATGGCGAACTGTATCTAGAAGAACCGGCACTTGCTGTACTCTATCCAAATCCAGATGAGCCAGACATTCGCAACAATAACTTATGGTACCAGCAAGACAGAGCACCAGCCCATTACAAACGCCCGGTCCGTGAGTACTTGGATACAGTCTTTCCTGACAAGTGGATTGGTCGACGGGGTCCAATAGAATGGCCGGCAAGGTCATTAGATTTGACCCCGATAGATTTTTTTCTGTGGGGCTATTTAAAATCTAAAGTATACTTTAATAGACCTAACAATATTGATGATGAACTTAAAGCTCGAATAAGACATGAGGTTAGATTAATAGAGCCCCAGGTAATCCATAACGTTCTGGAAGAATTCAAAGATCGACTTGCATATTGCCAGGAAGTTGGTGGCGGTCAATTTCAACATTTATTAAAATAAAATTTAAAATAGTCTATGTAAATATTATAGACTAAATAGATGTAAAGAGTTCATTTTTAATTGTAGTTTTCGTACCAGAAAAAATGTGAATATATCGAAAACCGTTGACTTTGGAGATATGGTATGTTATACAAAAAGTGTTTATAATGTATCGTAGAATCTAAAAATAATATAATATACAGGGTGTTCTATTTAAAAAAATTAATGTTGACGGTATATGTTCTTCTTGAGACAACCTGTATACACTATACACTACAACACATAACTATTCTTAGGGCAACGCTATTCGATAATTAAAAAATAATTTGCTTCTTTTAAAGTTCTACTTTGCTAGTTGGGCAGTATCGTCGACAACACTCATTCGACTACAACGTTCACAAAATTCCGAGCAAAATTCAATGTAAAATGGATCATCTTTCCATTCTTGAATCGACTTTTCTAAACGCTTTACTGATGGCATTCTTGGAAGTCTAATTGATGTATATAGTGATAACGCTTATGTACTTAGCTATCGCACGATGCAATAACAAACGCTGTGCTGTCTGCGTTTTCATTAGTTCATCTCTTTTCCTCACGTATACGTAAATATCCAAGATTCATCATAAAACCCACATAGTAACAGCGCGGCATTGTTGTCACACGTAATCAGGCGCTTCACCAAAAATAATCACCTACCAAGCTGCGTGAGGAAGGGAGTCAGACGCGAGAAGGGATGAGGCAACGCAGCCTCCAGACGGTCGCTAAGCAGAGTTTGGCTAAACGCATAAAATATAAGTTTATCAAGGGGACTGTTCCCCGAAAGTTCGGCGGTGCATGTCGCACGACTGCTTTTAAAAAGTAAAGCACGTCACCGAGTGGAAATTGTCCACATTTCTTGTACTATGTAGTTAAAGTTAACAAAAACAAAGTTCAACAAGTTAATACAATGTGAAAGTATTGAGTATTATGGAAACGTATGTGTGAATGCAATTTGAAGTGTAACTAGTAATTTGATGTAGTGTATTCTCAGATAGTGGGAAGTTATTAAGTGAATATTGTAAATAAAACGTTAGTGCTACCTTACGAATAAAATGCTGTTGGAATTAAATACAGTGTTTCATTAAATCGACAGATCTACACAAGAGCCAGCTACTCGGCCTACGGATACACAGTAATAATAAAATAAGTATTAAAGGCTGAACCATAGTTGCTTTTAAAACACTTATTTTTCCCTTCGGGGAAAAGAACATCAAGAAAAGCTGCTTATCCGTTGAGTTACAAAATCTTATTATTTTATACGTCGCTGAGAATTAATCTTGCTCGACAGTTTTAGATTCTTTATCATTAATTCTTTAGTTTTTAAGGATACTTACTCTGTCATCAAAAAAGGCCAAGGCTACGAAGTGCTCAGAAAGATACCGCGCAAATATCTTGATAATCCTCTCTAGAATGTTGTTCTTAAAGGGCATGCACATGCTAGATACTTTCAAATTTCTTCTCGGAATTTGCTTAGTAGAGCTGCGGTATTCTTAAATCGCACAACGCGGTCTGTGGATCACCAGTAGAGCCAGATATACATTCAAAGAAAAACAGCTAAGAGCATAATCTTCACAACATGATGACGGCATGCCATCCAGACAAGCTCACTATCCAAGGTTTTTTCTATTGTAATACAAGCTTCCAGGTGAAGCCCAGTATTTCTGGCTATTCTATTAAATATTAGTCCTTTAATTGAGTTTTAATGTTCCCCTGCTTAATTACTTTAATACATGCTTGTGCCTAAGATTTTCCTGTTGTGTATTTTAGGAATTTCCACAAGTTTTTCTTTGCAATTTCAAATCTTTCCGTCCTATTGCAAAAGAAAAGGTCCCTCAAAAAACGACTCTTTTCCTTCAGCTCCTGCAGCCTCCTGTCATACTTGTCTCCTAGATCGTCTAATACAGCTTCGGTAGTGTTATTTCTGAAATATTGTGTCCAAGCGCTTTTGGAACAGCTCCATCAATAAATGCAGCTCCTCTATCGGGATATTGATGTGAATATGTTTTTAGATCGTTTTGATGGTAAAGTATTGGAAGTTGCTGAAGAAGTTGACGCTATAGGTTCATGTGAAATGAGAAAACATCTTCTCTCTGCTTTCTAAGAAACATCTTATCTTCTTTCAATATAGCATCTTTAGCGGCGATATCAAACAATTCTTCCAGGTTACCTAAAAAGATATCCTCGCGCACTCCATCATGTTCATACAATTTAGGGTTTTCTTACACATTTCGCTGAGTTAGTATCCTCTTACGCTGCCAAACACCTAAAGCTGATTGGCATGTCAAGGTTCTGTCTTCTTTTAAATGATAAAAAAATGATAAAACTGCGCTGTTCGGAGGACGTCTGGACCACAGAAGAGTCTAGCTGTTGATAACCTGGAGGCTGAGTTTCCAAGAAGCTAATTAGTCGGTGCAGATCTCAAATTAGCTGTCAGTATTACTTATTTATAACAAAAATGTAAATTACTAAAAATCATATTTCTGGGCGACCTCAAAGCTTTATCGTATGACGCTCAGATTTGGCACACTAATTACTATATTAAAGTGGACAAAGCTAGGCCATGTGGACGCTTGATATAAAAAACTTAATTTCTTTTCAATATAAATTATTGGTCCATCTTTTACTGTAGATGCTCAAAACAAACCCTGAGAGAAATTCTTGGAACAACAGTTATTTTTCATGAAACTTCCTCCATAACTAAGCCGGGGCTGAACGTACATTCAGCAAATCGTTTGTTCATTCGTCTCCACACTCGCTTTGGTCCATCTGGTGAGTGTAATAGGTAGAATCTAGACGCATCGGTAAAGAGTACACTGCTCCATTGTACCAAATTCCAATTAACAAGTTTACGAGCAAATTGTAGTCTTGCTACACTATGACGCGGGAGTAATCTAGGTCCTGTTGCTGGTGTATGAGCAAGACTTTAAACCGACCTCCTGTAATCTTGGGCGAACGGTCCAATAACTGATATTTTTACCTCTAACCTCTCTAAGTTGTAAATTAAACAATGCAGTCTTCCCCCACAATTTAATAAACTATGGGGGAAGACTGCATTGTTTTATTTATGTTACATTGACTACACTGAAAGTATGGACTATTATTTCCATTTCTCTCCAAGTTGGTTTCTCGCCTATATTGAAGTCAAACAACGATTGCGAAGAGTTTTAAGAACAAGAAACCGATCATCAATTGATGTAGTCTTGCGTGGTCTACCACTACCCGCCCTTCGTGTATTTTTGCCTGTTTCTCCAAACCGTTCAACTACTCTTGCGATAGTAGAGCGGCTGGTATTAAGTACTCTAGCCACATATCCATAACTTTTCCCATCTTCTACTAAAGCTACACCTATTGCACAATTGTCAGCACTTGAAACCATTGTAAATACACAAATTTACTGTCAAACTGACAGTAAAGCGTCAAACAATGGAAGACACAGCCACCTTGACAAAGAAAATGCTGAATTCATATTACATTAGAAATTATAGAAAAATTTATATAGTCAAGATCATTTTAAATTTGTTTAAGTAAAGGTATGTATTGACATGAACCATTAAAGAAAATGTAAAGGATCTGATGACTCTTTTCCTAGTCTTTGATGTTATTGCGAATGAAATTAAGATTTTTCAAAATCCATTTGATACCGACATTAAAACCCTAGCTCTAGAACTTTAAATGGAAATGATTGATCTAGAGTGCAGTGATATTGTTAAGAACATGAATATCAAAACTCATCTTTGTTGAAATTTTATAAAAGTCTTCCACTTGCACAATTTGATAATTTGCATAAATTTGCTCGTGGACTGTTTTTTGTTATTGGTACTACTTACTTGTGTGAGAAAACATTCTCCAAAGTGAAGTATGTAAAGACTGTTTACAAATCTAAGCTAACCGATGAGCATCTTAAATCTCTTTTAATAATTGGTACAACTAAAATTGGTCCACAACTACAAACTATTGTCAGTGGAAAATCACAATTACATAAATCTCATTAATATTTTATATGTTATAATGTTTATAATGTCAGTTGGATTCATCTTAGTTATTTGTTCGTATTATGCTTAACTTAAATTTTCTGCGTATTATACTTTCATTAAGCTTTACCTAGCAAGTAAACAAAACCGAGTTATTATCATTCTGTGTTTTTTTTTATCCAACTTATCACAACAACAATAACAACAATAAGCCATTAGCTGTCGCGGGCCGGATTGATGACACTGGCGAGCCGGATTTGGCCCGCGGACCGTAGTTTGGAGACCCCTGCTCTAAATTAAAACTGGTATATTGAAATAATCTTGCTACTGATTATTCAACAAAGTGTTCTGAAATTAGATAAAAGAAAAACAACATTTTGATACATGTCGAATAATCAATGTTACTTAAAATTCGTAAAAGACACGTTAAAATTGATAGTTGTACCTACGGTTCTCCAGAAAAATCACTAAAATGGAACTAAAAACACAGTGTATATTAATAAATTGATATTGGATTTTTTGTAGAAGCGAGAACACTAGGCGACTTCCTCTACGAGATGCAGTGGAAAAACGACTTCCACCAGATGAACCTATTGATATTGATATATTACCTTTTCGGTTCCAACAACCAAGTCCTCCAACTTTTCAAACCAATTTCGTATATGGACTCCCATTTCAATCCGCTCCACTTGTATACTCGTCCGGAGACTATTTTAAAAATATCATTGGTAGCTATAGCAATTCTGCCCCGTACAGAATAGGAAATGGATACCAGCAACTTCTGGTGCACCCTCATCAGAGCTACCACGGGCGAAGCCTGACTCTTGGTAAGAATATTAACCCTATAGTATTAAAATAATAATAATTAGAGGTATTTATAGTTAACAAACATATTAATTTTGACATTACAGTGTGAAATGAACGAGATTTAATTTACCCTGTATCAACTAACTCCATAACACAAAAAAACATATGGTTGCAAAACAAAAAAACACTTTAAAAAAGAAATTAAACGTTATTACTAAATCAGAAATCAAGACAAAAACAGACACTGATTTGATAGGCGATCAAGATAATCAGGGTTTTGAACATGCTGCGCCACTATAAATTCGTAGGTTTTGGCACATTGGAAACCAGGGTAAATTTAATCGTCTATCAAATGAGTTAGTCAGTGTCAAAGTACCGGCACTTGGTTTGAGAGACTGTATCTTAGAACACGTTAATCATACAACTTTGACAATAAAACATCTCTGGTAAAAGAGGATTGGAGAGGTAACTTATCGATATCTGCGCCCTTAAAACATCAAGGATTGTTGCTTTTGCCTATTATAAGTGGTTCTTCCTTGTCACTTTCCACATTTGCACGTAACAGAATTGTAAATCGTTGTTTTGCTGTTGGTGAGTACGCTTGTTATCTTTCAATGCATATGTTTTTGTTCGCAATGACCGATAGAAGAGGCCCGTCTCATCTGCATTAAATATATTCCTTGGGGCATAATCCTTTGAAATGGTCAAAAGCCTTCGATATTCATATCGGCTGATTCGCCACATATTTTCTTGAAGGCAATATCGTGCCGACGACGGAATTTTTCTAACCATCCGTCTGATGCCTTGAAGTTATCTAGTCCTAGATATTAAGCAGATTCGAGGGCTATTGCTTAAATTATGGGCCCGGATATTGGTAAGTGTTTGTTTCGCGCCTTACAAAATCAGGTAAATAACTTGGTCCACTGCCTGTCCTTCGGTTTTGGGAAATTTTCTTTTTTGTTCACCGTTTCCACTTTCTTGAAACAAATTTCTAGGTTCTGCTTTATTTCGGAGCAACATAGTCACTTGGGTCTTACCCGCTTTAAATTTTTCAGTCAGTTTTACTGGTACTTATACCAGTTTTTTCAGTTTCCTCGATTATTTCAATTTTCTCGCTGAAAGAAAGACATTATTTCCTTTTTCTGGCCATCTTCAAATATTTACGTTAGTCCCAAAACACACAAAAACTGTTCGAAACAAAACTAATGTTAACAACCGAGTTATCAGCCTTTAAAGCAAATTGAATGGATCTGCCTGCAATAAAGTTATTAGTGTATGTACAGGGTGATTGTTTATATTTTACTAGATCGATATCCCGGTTAATGTTGGTTTTACAAATAAGTTTAGATTAGCAATTTTGAAGTATTTTAAATGGGTATTCAGAATCCGTTCTCAGAAAAGGCAAAATAGCATGAGAAACTTAAAATTTTCAAGTTTCCTGTTAAAACCATCAGTAATACGCAGTCGAAGGTCTTCTTCAGTTTCAATAGGAGTAGTATAAACGAGTTGTTTAAGGTGACCCCAGAAATAAAAATCCAATGAATTCAGATCCGGCGAACGGGGTGGCCATGGGCGATTGATCTAAATAGTGTCTAACACGTACTGCCAAGTGAGGGGGAGCGCCATCATACATGAACCACATTAAAGTTCTCGTTCTTAGTGGCGCTGCTTCCATCAATTCTGGCAATTCATCTCTAAGGAAGTTGTAATAGGCATCACCAGTAAGTCGATTTGGAAAAAAAATATGGTCCAACTAAGCCATCTCCAATAATCCCTGCCCAAATATTAAAAGAAAATGTATACTGGTGATGTCCTTCGATGATAGCATGAGGATTATCTTCCGCCCAAATATTGTTGTTGTGAAAATTTATGATGCCTTGTCTGGAAAAATTCGCTTCATGTGTAAATAGTATTTTTGCCGAAAAATGTGGGACCCTTAAAGAATTTTCTTGAAACCAGTACAAAAATTACTTGAGCTGGAAAGTCTCTAGTCCACAGAGCTTGCACTCTTTGTACGTGATAAGGATAAAGGAAATAGTCCTTTAATATACTCCATACTGTTTTGTTTTGTAACTCACATTCAACTCGTTCCCGATTTTCGTCGTACTAGTGCCTGGAGATTCTTCCACTATGTTAAGACCTCTTCCTCAAGTTGTACGGTTCTAACTGTAAGTGGTCGGCCGCCTATTTTGCTTCTTGCAAAGCTACCTGTTTCCTCTACCCTGAGGCGCAATCTTGTAAATGTTTCCGAACACGGTACTCGTCTATTAGGAAAACCTCGCCTCTAGTGCATTTCCATTTGCCAAACCGTACATAAAATCAATTTGAGCCATTTCTTGATTGGTAAACTCAGCCATTATGAAAGGTATGTAATGTAGTAGAAATAAATTCAAAAACAATTCAAAAGGATATTATTTGAAAGATGTTAAACAGGAGACAAATGTTACGGAGAAAATAAATGTGGTTGCCATGGAACGAAGCAAAGCCTACTCGTATCATTTGACGCAACATAATGATAAAAATACGAAAAATAACTAAAAAATTAAGGTACTCTTTTACCCAGATCCCCGCCAATGAACTAATTGTAAAATTTAAAATTGACCCAAAGTAAAGTGCTCTAATCCCTTATGTTTAACAAATATCATTAGAATATCGTTTGGCATTAATTAATAAAATGAGGAAAAAAATACAAATTTTTGTATTTCAAAAACGAAGCGACATGCGAAAAACTTTTATACCACATTTTCGTCTTAAAATAAGGTGAGGATTCACCTCCTTCATTTTTTCAAAGAGGTTAGGAAACACCCCGGTTATTATGAATATTTTTGTTAATTTTCGAAAAAATTAGACTTTTTCGTATAAATCTAAGGTAGCAGTAGAAGGCAATACGACCACGCTGATTTTATCAAAGTAGCCATGGATAATAAAACAAAGAAATTTATTTCTTTGACAGTTATTTAACTTCCATTTAATTTAAGAGTTGCCTTAAATTTTGAAGATACAATAATATATTCTGAGTCAGAAAAGGTTAATATTGTGTCAGTTTTAATAAAAAGTAATTAAAATCAACAATTGGCGTGTCAAGAATATGGACGAATTTATCGTAACATTTTTCATTTCAGACGAGTGAAATAAATTAAATTTTTTAGTCCAATAAAATCCATACGGGATTGTAGTCGAGACATGCATTAATTTATAAATAACCGTCAAATTTCGATTTAAAACCACGTTTCCACGTGGAACGAAAATAAAAAGGAAAAAAGAAAAATGTTAATCATTGATTGAAATTTTAAAAAGTAGTTCGCCCCATATATTTGTCGTTTACAATTTTACGTGTTAATTGTTTTATAAATCAGTTTTTGCATTGGGTGGTTGATGGCCCACTTAGTGAAAGAATATTTTTTATTAATGAAGTGTTCCTGTTTCCTGACAAAGAAGCACTGTTGATGGCCTAAGGCCAAAAGCGCTCTGCTCTATAATAATTTTTAGAAGATTATACACTTAATACACAAAAACGATTGTTTCTCTCTCTTAATTCAAAAAGTGTACACAGCCCTACCTCAATTGAATTATACTAAATTTCTTTGTTTCATTATCCATGGCTGCTTTGATAAAAATAAATCAGCGTGGTCGTATAGCCTTCCACTACTGCCTTAGATTTATACGAAAAATTCTACTTTTTCGAAAATTAACAAAAGTAATCATAATAACCTATACGTACAGTGTGTTAGTGAATAAGTGCGACAAACTTCAGGCGGTGATTCTACATGAAAAAATAATGATAGTTTGCCATATAACTTTTGTCCGCAAATGCTTTGATTTCCGAGATACAGGGTGTTAAAGTTTTTATTAAAAAGTGACGATTTATTTATTGCTCTGAAACTCATCGAGATATGCAAATGAAATTTGGTAGGTTTTAAGAGGTAGTTATTGCGCATTTTCTGACATGCAATTAAGAATTTTATGTTTATCATTGGCGCGCATAGGGGTAATAATCTCAATTTTTTTAAAGAAAAAAATTATACGCCACTGAGATATATCAAACTAAAAACAATTTTTGAATATCTCATTCAATTTGTGACAAAAATCTCTCCTGCCTTTTTTTCGTATTGGGCGCCGTTTTTATGCAAAAAAATAAAGCATCTTAACGCGTATTTTTCATTTCTTTAATACATCATCTAGAAGCTACTGTCAACATTCCGTTAAATACGTATATTTCAACGAAATGTCAAATTATTAGAGTTTCTTCATTTTTAAGCTTTTAGTTTGGTATAGCATTAATGTTAATAAGTAATTAATTTTTCTTTTATCGAAAAGAATGAAAAATTATACAAATGCGGAATTGTCAGACATGCATTTTGTCTATGGTCGAAGTAATGGAAATGGTCCGCAAGCTCGACGATTGTATGCTGAGTTGTATCCAGGACGTAGAGTACCCCATCACACAATATTTGCTCGTCTGCACCAACGTTTGCGCGAAAATGGTACATTTAAGAAACAAACGGCTGACTGCGGACGCCCTCGAGAAGTACGAACTGTGCAACTAGAGGAAGCAGTTCTCGAGTTAATTGCGGAGTCACCTGAAACAAGTACTCGAAAAATTGCCAACATATTGAATGTAAGCAACTTCACTGTATTTAAAATTCTTAAAGAACAGCAATTGTATCCGTTTCACATTCAACGTGTGCAAGCTCTATACTACCTAGAGACTTTTTTCCGCGCCTAGTTTTTTGCCATTGGATTCTTTATCAAATCGCTCAAATTCCTAATTTTTTAAATGGCGTTTTGTTTACTGACGAGGCTAATTTTGGACGACAGTGTATACGAAATTTCCATAACAATCACTTATGGGCTGAGGAAAATCCACATGGAATCTGTAAAGCTCATTTTCAGTATCAGTTTTCAGTAAATGTATGGCTTAGGGTAATTGATGATCATTTAGTCGGTCCATATTTCCTCCCACAACGACTAACAGGCGACTCTTACCTTAATTTCCTACAGGAAGAGCTACCTGCTCTTTTAGAAGAAATCCCTCTACAGCTGAGACAACACTTCTGGTTCATGCATGATGGCGCACCAGCTCATTTTAGCATTAATGTACGTAATCACTTAGATACAGTATATCCAAATCGTTGGATAAGTAGGGGAGGTACGGAAAATTGGCCTGCTCGATCGCCGGATTTAAATTCTCTAGATTTTTGCAATTGGGGTTTTCTTAAGTCGTTAGTTTATTCCACTCCCGTCGAAAATATTAAAGACCTGAGGAATCGAATTATAGCCGGCTGTAAGACAATACGAAATACACCAGGAATATTTGCGCGAATACGACAATCAATGAGGCGAAGAGTTGAATCTTGTATCACGTCTGAGGGAGGTCATTTTCAATATTTGTTGTAGCTTTGCGCCTATTTATTTATTAGTGTTATTTTCTGTTATTGTTCTGGTTTAAAGTTATTGTATTAGATAGTTTTTAATAATGTATTAAAGAAATGAAAAATACGCGTTAAGATGTTTTATTTTTTTGCATAAAAACTGCGCCCAATACGAAAAAAAGGCAAGAGAGATTTTTTGTCACAAATTGAATGAGAAATTCAAAAATTGCTTTTAGTTTGATATATCTCAGTGGTTTTAATAAAAACTTTAACACCCTGTATCTCGGAAATCAAAGCATTTGCGGACAAAAGTTATATGGCAAACTATCATTATTTTTTCATGTAGAATCACCCCCTGAAGTTTGTCGCACTTATTCACTAACACCCTGTATATATTTGAACTTAGAAAATACAATATCTAGCGACTCAAAATGTAAAATACAGGGTGTTTCATTTAAAAAATACCAGGTAACTTGAAAATTTTAGGTTTCTGATGCTTTTTGTTTTTCCTGAGAACGGATTCTGAATACCCATTAAAAATACTTCAAAATTGCTAATTTAAACTTATTTGTAAGATCAACATTAACCGAGATATCCATCTAGTAAAATATAAACAATCACCCTGTACCCTGTACCTATATTTCTTAGGAATTGTCGGGTCGGGTTTTACTGCCCCTAATGGAGGGTGTTCTTAGCATTAATGTTTACTAAGAATTCCGATGATGAGTGCCCGTGGTCGTTTAACAGATGGGTCGGTAAAGAGGGGTATAAAATAATGGGATTTCCATTTTTAAATATGGGAAATTCATAACCGGTTGTTTCACGCAGGTGGTCATTTTATAGAGGCGGTCGGAAACAGGGGTTTTACTGTACTTAGTACCAGGCAGATTTAGGAGAAACTTCGTCTTTTTAATTCGTATTTAGTGATATGCCTTCTAGCGAATTCTCTTGGTAATATTTCCCAAAGTTGTGCGAGTAACGGTTTCTGAGATACAGCCCCCGTCACAGAAAATACAGCTAGCTATATACATTTGTCATTGGTCACAGAAAATATAGCTAGCTATATTTTCTGTGCCTGCGTCGACTCTTAGTGGTCAATCGGTTACAGAACTTACAGTCACATGCTGTCCTAATTTTTGTTGAATAGAACTCTACTCTACCCGTTAGACGATACAAATTAAATATTGAACAATTTATTTCGGGATTTTATAATTCTTTTATACGTATTTTAGACAACATAGAAAGTGATGACGATAAAAAGATCGTTTGCTACGTTCAGGCTGCAGGAGCATACAGAAAACAGCCTCTGACTTTTACGGCAGAAGATCTGGACCCTACTCTTTGTACTCATGTAATTTACGCCTTCGCATCTTTAGATCCGGATAACTATGACATCGTATCAAATGATGAAGAATTTGACATCGTACAAGGTATAATAATATCATTAAAATATGTTCAAAATAATATCGTAACTTTAAATCCTTTCGAAAATTTAATTCGGGTTGATTTATCGTAAGCTATTATGGAAAAAGAAACTTTAAATAGGAATATTTTCTGTTTTCTCTGCTTTCTTATTTACTTCTTTTTATCGTTTGATTATTTTAAGGTCACTTATCATATTTTAGGAGGATACAAGTCGATAACCGGGCTAAAACGTTTTAATAAGAAGCTAAAAGTGCTACTCTCCATTGGTGGGTCTCGCGATGAAGCCCCAAACAGATTTTCAAACGTGATTTTTAGCGCCACTAAACGCCGAGATTTTATACAATCTGCTTTTAATATCGTGAAACAATATGGGTTTGATGGTGTCGAGCTACACTGGGAATATCCAGGTAAGTGTTGGGAATTATCTATTTATGTTAGTAGATTTATATTATACTGGATATGCAATCTAATAAAGGGTTTTCAGCCATATTCTGAATTAAACAACTAGAAAAAGTTATTAATGGAAACTTCAATTTCAAAAGTATAATTTAAAAATGTTAAATTTTAACTTAAAAATCTGGAATAAATGAAAAAGAAAATAAGCTTATTCTTTTAAATAATGCGCATTAAGCATTTTTATATTATACAGGGCTGCCCAGAAGTCCGGAATAAAATTAATATAGCCTTAACCTGTAACTTTTGGGGAAAATGCTCGGACACGTCAATTTAGTTTTATATATGCTTACATTTTGACGTTATTCGTTTGTTTTTTTTATAGACATTTGTCAAAGATATGACGACATCGATCTTTTTTTTAAATGGAGACATACAGCTTGTGATACATCATTTGAAAGCTAATATCTCGTACAGTATGCTCATTAATTTTGACGCGATTCTGTCGAGCTATTTCAAAATGACGACTGTTAAAATTTTAATAAAATTCCTATTTAAATAAGCGGAAATGATAAATTATTGATGTTTTTTTACCTTTCAAGGTAAGAAATCTTCATTGTTTCGCGTTCTAACATTTTGTGACATTGTGAACTTATAAAATTAATTTAGGTATTTCCGAAGTATTATTTTACAATTTTCTAAACAAAAATGGTTTTGTCGGAAAGGCAGCGTATCGAAGTCTTGATATTGTTAGTATGTGGAGATAAAATAAGAAGTCAAAGTGAAGTGTGCACTTTATTTAATGCTAAATATCCTGAAAATCAAATTTCACAGGGCACTGTTAATAAAATATTTCACAAATTTGATGAACATGGCACAGAAAAGGACTTGCCTAGGAATGGACGGCCACGTGTTTTAGGCGACGATGAAAAATTGGATATTGCATTATCTCCGCAGGTAAATCCGCATGTTTCAACAGTTTCATTGGCTCAAAATCATGATACATCTAGGGGTACTATTGGAAGATTTTTGAAAGCCCTTATAAAGTATGTCTTGTCCAAGAGCTTTTAGAAGATGACTATGATAGGCGTTTACAATTTTGCGAAGAAATGATGAGACAGTGTGACGAGAATAATAGATTTCCACAGAACATATTTTTTTCGGATGAAGCTACTTTCTATTTAAACGCGGTGGTTAACAGACATAATTATCGTTTCTGGAGACAAGAAAATCCACGATGGATATTTGAAGCGCATACTCAGCGGCCCCAGGAAGTAAATGTATGGGCAGGTATCATTAATAACCGAATTTTAGGGCTATTCCTTTTGGAAGGAAACCTCACAGCTGAACGGTACCTGGATTTCTTAACCTTCGAGTTGAGGCCTGCTCTACCTGTAATTTTTCCCAACGAAGTAGATCCAGATATACCTAATGAAACAATTTGGTTTCAGCAAGATGGTGCTCCCCGCATTTTGGTGTCAATGTGAGAAGATATTTAGATCAGATATTTTCAGGTCGCTGGATTGGACGACGTGGTGCAATTGAATGGCCACCGAGGTTCCCAGACTTAACGCCTCTAGACTATTTTCTTTGGGGATATTTGAAAAGAAAAATTTACCAAAATAGGGCAAATAATATTGTAGATTTGAAAAAGAAAATTAGATCGGAGACACCTAACATACCATCGTGTGGGAGCATTTTTGTTGTGTTTTGTTTTGCCTCGTTACATTTTTATTTTTTTTGACAAAATAAATAACAAATAAACCATAACTATTGTTAAGTCACAATGTCACAAAATATCAGAACGTGAAACAATGAAGATTTCTTACCTTGAAAGGTAAAAAAAATATCAATGATTTATCATTTCCGTTTATTTAAATAGGGATTTTTTTAAAACTTCTAACAGTCGCCATCTTGAAATAGCTTGACAGAATCGCGCCAAAATTTATGAGCATACTGTACGAGATATTAGCTTCCAAATGATGTATCACAAGCTGTATGTTTCCATTAAAAAAAAAATCAATGTCGTCATATCTTTGACAAATCTCTATAAAAAAACAAACGAATAACGTCAAAATGTGAGCATATATAAAACTAAGTTGACGTGTCCGAGCATTTTCCCCAAAAGTTACAGGTTAAGGCTATATTAGTTTTATTCCGGACTTCTGGGCAGCCCTGTATGTCAGTACTGCGACATGTGAGTGCAACGGTCAATACGTCGATCAATCTCTTGTTGTTTGCTAGGGTTAAGCTACTCAATACTGTTTTTTTGACTCGTTTTGCTTCATGATATAATGCAAATTGAACTTTTATACACAAAATATCCGCCACGACATTTGTTATAGGTATCTTACTGGTAGTCTATTTCCTTCATCAGATCCTAGCCTAAATGACGAGCCGTGATATGGGGAAATGTGTCTGGGGATAGATCTAGCGAATGGAAATAGGCGAACTATACATTTCCTAATAACACTAGTCAACAAATACGAAAAACAAAATTGCGACTGATGTTATAATGGCTGTACGGGGAGTTTAAAGCATCCTGATTGCAAATTCAACAACCAAAATTTTCCACCATGTATAGATTTTGAGTTATAGAATGTATCAGATATTTTTTTTATAGAAACATTCGTATATAATATTTATACATAAGTTCAAACCCAGAAAAAAAAATATTTTAAGGATAACAGGATTTATTTACAAAAATACACATGAAAATACATTTATAGTAAGTCTTTTGTACATACCTTTTGTGCAAATGCTGATTTTCGTTTATATTCCTGATCGCTTTCTCTTATAAGAAACCAACAATAATTCCCCAGCATTGCTGGATCCCATCTGCCTTGGTAGCGTTCAGGGGCGGATTTGCCCGGTGGGCCGGTCGATCTCTAAATGTTAAGACTGACATTCTTTTTCTCAAAAAGAAGTCAAAGATAGTTCTAGAAAATATAAATGGAAAAATGCATAAATTCAGTTTATGTCGTTACCATGTTGTTTAGTGCAGTGAAAGCCTCATCACTATTTTCTTTGCTTAATTCAGTCGCCACCTTCTTTCGTGAATCTTATAAGAGGATTGATGTTTGGTCATCTATTTCTTGTGACAAAAAAAGGAGAAAATTAGGAATAATTGAACAAACTAGATGGCGGTCTAAAGAAAAAGTGTTGGAGAAGATTTTTGGAGCCCATTATACTTAGATGTTCTTGAATCATTGTCAAGTATTTCACAAAACCTTGAACTAAATCCTGATATCCGATCTACTGCAGAAAACTTAAAACAGCAACTCCTTAAATACGAAAATATCTTTCTTTCCCAGGTGTTTTTAAAACTGTTTTCTATCACTGGCTCACTTTCAAGACATCTACAGACTAGAGGTTTGGATTTATTGAAAGCAAATGCCATGACTAAAACGTCAACGGCCGAGTTAAAAAGAATTCAACGAGATTTTAAGGCCTTTGAAAAGTCAACACCAATTTTTCTAACTTGGGCTAATAGTGAAATGAAGAAAAGAGATATTAGTTTTGACATCGAAGATGAGTTTCCAGTTACGAAAATACGAAAAGTCAAGAAATTCTTCGACAAAAATTGCAGTGATGAAGCTGTTAGTAATTCAAAAGACAAATTTAAAATAGAAGCGTTCAATGTTATAATGGATACCGCCATTATGTCAATGGAAAACCGATATAACAGAAATATAAACTTATGTGCTGATATGTTCATTTTCAATCCTATAAATTTTAATGAAATCAAAACCAATGGTATTTTTAAAAGTAGCTTGCAGAGCATATTAAAGAAAATTTTACAATTTAAAGAAGATGCCCAAGTTTCAAATATTAAGGAAGAATTGTGCCATTTTGTATTGAATTGGGATATTTATAAGATGACTTTAAATGAATCCTTCCAAAAAGATACTTTGGCAGATTATGAGGAGATAACTGACGAAGATGACCCAGATGTTATAGATTCACAAACAACCTATAAATGTCAAGAAAGGGTCCTAGTAGTCTCTGTAGAAGCTGTGTACATTGTTGCTATCTATCAATAATGAAATACAATATGTATCAGAATGCCTATCCATGCTTATCTGTAGTCTACCAATGTATTTTAACTTTGCCTGGCACCCAAGTGTCATGCGAGAGAAGTTTCTCTATTTTAAAATACATCAAGAACCGACTACGCAATTCTTTAAGCGACGAACATTTGGGATCATTTATGATAATGAATATTGAAAAAGAAATCATATGGACAATCGACAATAAGGAGGTCATTAATGAGCTAGCAGGATCATCTAGTTTCTTAGGTAGATTGTTAATCTTATAGTTTAAAATATCCTTTATTTTTAATTGTCTATTTTGGTCAAATGTTGACTACTATTACACAAATACTATTTTATCTCAGTTGTTAAATTTAGATTTAGATTTTGTTGTAAAAAAATTATAATAGAAGGAGTTAATTCTATTAGAAATATTTTTAGTTTTGTTTACTATTTTATTAGGTTAGTAATAAACATCGCAAAATAATGAATGGTATTATTTTTGGTTGTAATTTGTGGGCCGGTTTTAGCAAGTGATTGCCCGGGCCGGTCTTAGGTAGCCCATCCGCCCCTGGTAGCGTTGCTCCATTGTTAGTATGTCCTGGTGGAATCTTCCTTCTTGCTCGTCACTAACCGCACCCAAGTTTTCTGGGAAAAAAATTTAAATGGTAGTGCAAGAAGTGTATTTTAAGAGACATGTTACAGCCCATTTTGCAGTAGCTTTCAGGTAGTTCTTCTACAAATTTTTCTTAGTTTTCTACTTTCTTGTTTCCTAGAAACTCCGAAACAATTCTTTTAAAAGAACTCCACGCGGCTAATTCCACATCACTTAATTTTTTATGAAACTGTTGATCCCTTAGTATTTTTCTAATTTGGGGTCCAACAAATATTTCTTCCTTAAGCTTAGCATCACTTAGTTTAGGAAACATTTGTTTAAGGTATTTAAACGCATCTCCTTCTTTAACTAATGATTTAACGAAATTTTTCATCAATCCCAGTTTAATATGTGAAAGAGGTAACAGAACTTTTTGGGGTCAACAAGAGATATATTCTTTACGTTAGCTTGCCCTGGAATATATTGATCTCTTCGAAGCCATCCTTTTACTTGGTAATGGCTCTGTGTTGCTTTACTATCCCAAAGACAAAGAAAACAGCAATACTTCGTAAATCCACCCTGAAGCCCTCGCAATAATTCTACGACTTTTAGGTCACCACATATTTGCCACTTATACGTATCATAGCTTATTGCATTTAGAATAGGTGACATACTTTCGTATGTTTCCTTCATGTCAACTGCATGTGCAAGAATGGACGGCCTTTTGTTGCCATTATGAAGCAGAACTGCTTTTAAACTTATTCTAGAAGAATCTATAAACACGCGCCATTCATCCGGGTTATGTGCAAATCCTAAGTTTCCCATAACACTATTTGGATTAACACAAATACACATTTTATCATGCATAGTTAAAAATGGGGATAGCTTCTGGTTACTGTTCCTAAATATTGTAACCTTGATTCCAGTGGCTAGTAAATTCCATTGTTGTAATCTAGAACCTAATACTTCAGCGTGCTCTCTGGACAAGTGGAGGTCCCGAACTAGATCATTTAATTCAGCTTGGTCTATTAAATGGGGTGCTTTTCCGTCACTTTGGGGCAAATAAGAATCTTCCTTGTCTGATACAATATCGGGTTGTGCCTTATCATCATTAATTTCTAAACCTTCCTCCCGAGTTCCCGAGGGCGCTGGAACTGGTAAACCTTCTCCATGAAGAACCGGTTTTATTACCGAGGGAATATCCAGATATTCAATATTATGTTTGCTCTTTCTTGAAAAACCACACAATCATGTCATGCAAAAGTAACAGTGGTTAAAATGATTTGCTGGTTCTCGCCAAATCATTGGAACTTCAAGAGGCATAAAAGAGCGTTTGCCATTTAACCAGTTACCTAGATTTACTGCAAAGGTTTGACAACATATGTGAGGAGCCCAGAATTTCTGAATAAACGAGGAAAATGTATTTTTTTTGAAATGGCACACCCTGTATATTTTTTACCGGAACGTTTGCAAATCGTATACGGAATAAAAAAAATTAATATGCAATAAAAAATTGTTTGCCTTTGACGTTTTTATCGAGACTGCCATAAAAACAAAAACTAATTTATTTAATTATTTCAGAAATTAAAACTCGATTTTATTTTTAGCGGAACAAATAAAAAGAAACTATATTAAATGTTCAAACACATCACCGTTTTGTTCAATACATTTGTGGGCATTCTTTAATACACGTTTTGTAGCTTTTAAAACTGTTCTGCTATCGATGGATGCTATAATGCGTCTAATGTTGTCTTGAAATTCGACCAGATTCGCATATCTCGTTTTAAAGACTTCGTCCTTGACATACCCCCAGAAGTAAAAGTCTAATGAAGTTACGTCAGGAGACCTTGGGGGCCAACGTATCGGATCATTTGTTGCCATCCGCCTATCTCTGAAAAGCCTTTCTAACAATATTCTCACTTCGTGAAACTGATGAGATCCATCTTGTTGAAAATAAATTTGGTGACGGTCCTCTAAGTTCACATCATCTAAATATTCTTCTAGTAATTCTGACAACATATTAACGTATCCGCTGCCGGTCAGAGTACCTTTATAAAAAATTGGCCCAATAATTTGGCTGCCTATGAGACCACACCAAACATTAATGCTAAATCTTACTTGCGGATTTCTGGGAACAGCAATAAACAAACTTGTTCTAGACCAATAGTGCAAGTTTTTACGATTAAACGTACCCCTATTTGAAAAGTTGGCTTCATCGCTCCATAGAATTTTCTTTAAAAAGTTAGGATTTTGCCTACACATATCTTGTAACCATTGGCAAAAAATGAGTCTTCTTTCAGTGTCATCAGGTAATAATGTTTGCACTGGTCGGTACTTATACGGTACAAACTTATATTTTTTGAAAATCCTCTAAATTGTAAATAAACTGAAACCACTGTCTCTACTTCTACTTCTACTTGTTTACTTATTATAAACTGTTTTTTAGTCCTTGTCTTTATAAAAACTCTTTCGTTACTTCTAAATTTTCTATACAGCCTTAGAAAATACCTTCTGTCTGGTTGCTCACGTTCAGGATACCTTTGACCGTATTGGTCGAGTGCTAGTACACTATATTTTCTGCAACCAAGATACGCTTCTAACATATCGCAATGTTCTAAATGCGTGAACGCCCTTTTGTAATATTTAAAAGCAAAAACTAGATAACTTAACGCAAAACTACGAAAATTTTGGCTTCGTTAACAATAATGGCTACCCAAAACGAGGACACTTTAGTTAATTCGTTTTTGTTTTCATGGGAGTCTCGATGAAAATGTCAAAGGCAAACCATTTTTTATTTCCATGGCTGTGTTGATGTTTTTTCAATCTTAGGCCAATATTGCATATTATGAACTTTTTTATTCCGTATACGATTTGCAAACGTTTAAGTAAAAAATATACAGGGTGTGCCATTAAGAAAAAATACATTTTCCCGATTTATTCAAAAACGTTATGTTCAATTGTTTTTCTGCTTCCACCATTTTAATTAGCAGAAAAAATGCTACAACTTTGCTAATTTAACGACTTTGTATCTCCAATAATAAAAAAGTTAGCAATGGTGCGCACTGAATTTGGTACACCCTGTATAGCAAAAACTATTCGCGGGGTTAACACAGCCACGTTTCTGTACTTTAGACATTTTTGTACTGTCGCGTACGTCGGTTCACAGACGTGATACTACGTTTACAGGCGTCAACTAACTTTATTCAACACAAAGATGCCACTAATAAAAGGCTCTTACTATTCAAGATCTTTAGACTACTACTATTGGCTTGTTCGCGCACTTGGCTTCTCTATCTAATAATGACTACTACCACAAAACAGATAAGACTACTACTTGTGCCAAACCAATACTGATGATGATCCGACGGCCGGCCAGCTGGTTTTATAGTCGTTCCGTACCTCTGATATTTTCTAGAAATATCGGGAATCGGAAGTTCGAGAAGCGACGGAATAATTCTCGTATACAGGGGTCATCTATAAGTAGATTCAGCTACGGGGCAGAGTGAAATTTGGAATTGGGTTTAAATGGGTTACTTCGTTTATTAAGCCCTAAAGGGTTAAGACTTCGTTGTTTGTCATTCCTAGACAACTCCATGCGGTATTGCCAGATTGTGCACAATTTCTCTAACTTAGGGAAAAACGTAAATTTGGCAACGTCGCGCTCCGGTATATTACAAATTACTTTTTAAAATAATGTGATTCTCATTAATATTTGCTGAAAAAAACCATAACTCAAAAATCTTACGTGTTAGGAAGTTTTTACCATCACTTTCGCATTTAGAGACCAAAAATTAACAAAAAATTGCCTGTCACATTATTGTTTCAAGTGCAATTATTGTTTTGGGTTTTTCAAGCGACGACAGGCTCCTGCAATAATGACTGATGATCTTTGCAGGAGATTCCTCTATGACCTGTTGCTTGGGCCAGGTAATGTGTCTAAATGTCACGAGATGTCGCCCTATGCTCATCTCACCGATGGTCTAGAACATTTTAGTTCAAAGTGGTTAATATCTTTACTCACTTCCCCACTCTCCCTTGCTTTTTTTTTTTAATCCATCAATGGCTAACATAATTAACAATTGTAGGTACAGAAGAACTAGGAGGAAAACAATCAGATAAAGTATATTTTCAACAACTTCTGGAAGAACTCTCAGAAGTATTTAAGCAGTCGGGCTTACTTGTAGCGGTGTCCGCTCCACCTTCAAGGTTTCGCATCGAAGATGGCTTTTTCCCTTCCAGACTGAATGAGATTGTCGATTTCGTAAATATTCAAGCGTATGACTTTCATCGGGAACGTGAACCTGTAGCTGATCATCATGCAAATTTAAACACAAGGCCAGAGGATGATGGAACTGATATATTTTTTAACGTGGTAAGACCATACAGTTAGATAAGTTTTAAACTTCGACTAAGAAAACTACCTTAGAGTTTTGTTGCTTTATTGAAAATAGCTAATAAAGTAATAATCTCCTCTTCGTGAAAATGCAAATCGACGGGTGTTCTGATGCATTTCTTAAAATGATTCGAATCACACCCTGTATAATCATCCTTGCACTTGTTGTCAATAATTTGAGAACTTGGAGCAATGATTGTTAGCTTCTTCACTTTCTTTTCGAGTTGTTTAACTTTCTTATTTTGACTTTCATTATGATTGAGCAGTTTTCAGATGTATAGATATTTAATTTCAAAAATATCTTTTAGGATTATGCAATCAAGTTCTGGATTAAAAAAGGACTTTCAAGCAAGAAAATTATCCTTGGTATTCCTTTCTTCGGCAGATCGTTCACCTTACAGTATACGAATAACACAGCAGTTGGCGCGCCAATTAAGGGTCCAGGACGAGAAGGATTTTATACTCAAAAACCGGGATTCCTCGCTTATTTTGAAATATGTGACATGGTGGTCAACGAAGGGTGGTTCAGGAGCAAAGATGCCGATGGATCTCCTTACATCGTCAACGGCGATCAATGGGTTGGATATGAAGATGAAGAAAGCATTAAACGAAAAGTAAGTTTTAAGTTAATGGTAACTAACCAGTTAGATAAAATAGCCATAATTAGAATACATGGTAAGTCAACAACCCGATAAAGTAATTTTATGCGTTTTTGATTAAATTTTCCAAAAGTTTACGTCCATACTTATTGACTGGTTGGTAAGTGTTCGCATGGTTTGAAGCAAATTTGTATTTTTCTAACATATTTTGTGATTTTTCCGAATGAGCGCGCTAACCGTATTGCCAAAAGTCGTTGCTAACCTGACTACAGGCAAGGGCCTAGCGACACTTAAAGCACCCGTTAAAGTCACCTGTATGGTCGTAAGACATGCTACGTCGTACCTTCTAATTTTAATGGGGTTTTTTGCAGCTTTTTCCCCAAATGTCAAACGCATTCTAATTCATGATTTTAGAAACACTGTTAATATGCCTTAACGTCATGCTGCTACAGCAATAATATATATAAATACACCCGGAGAGGCTCCTGCCGGAACGCGAGTTATGTGCTACGAAAATTTAAGTGCATATTACCTCTTAAGGGTCAGGCCAACGACCCGCTAGGGCTGCGCCCCCAGTTCTATAGGCCCTAGGGTAGGTTAACGAACCGGTGCTGTAGTTGCACTACAGCACCGGGAAGAGTAGCTCCAGGAAACGATCCCAAAAACATGAGGCGATATGTGAAAATATTACTTAGTAATAATAAAGAAATTTAAAATTGAATTAAAATTGGTTCCCGTTAGATCACCGAAGTTAAGTGGTGTCGAGCTTATCCGATTTCTCATATAAATTTTGATCTAAAATGTTGGATTTTTAATTCAAAAACGCCTTTTTTCTTCAGTTTTAAATTCGGAAAATGTTCGTCTACCGTAAAAATTAAAAAAAAAAAAAAATTAAAAATCCAACATTTTAGATCAAAATTTATATGAGAAATCGGATAAGCTCATTAAAAATACGGCATCCCATTTAAAAAAATATCAAAGTGACCCCTAGTACTTTTGTTTGATGTTCAATTGTTTTTTGCTGAAGATATTCGAATTCGCGGGAGAAAATGACTTAAGATGGCTATTTCAGTTTTTTTATAAAAGTACAGGAAAAGTCAAAAAATCGCCTTGTCTAGTCTTGGTTGGATAAACCTGTACCTCTGCTTCTCGAGGAAAGAGAATATTCATCTTACACTGTGGCTCGAGGGATGGCTGGGTGCCGAACGCTTTGCTATTTTCAGCAAAAAACATTAATGACTGCTCGTTAGACTACCATCAGGACATAGAAATTGAGCTTTTTGAAAATTGGATAAAAAATTCTTTTGTTCCAAATATACCACCAGACAGTGTAGTCATTTATGATAATGCTAGTTATCACAGCACCTTAGCTGAGAAAATACCAACCATAAGCAGCAAATAAGAGGTACTGCAAGAGTTCCTTAACAAACATGACCTCTGTTCCACGTAGAAGTTCCGCATTTTCAACCCGAAAATTACACAAATGTCAAAAAGGCCTTTGCCATTCGTCTTCAAACAAAGAAAAATTTATTCGGATATCTCAAACACTAAGAAAATAAGGGGGGGGGGGTGAAACTTTAACATATGACACCCTGTATAATAAACATTATATATTACGGCTTACTACTTTTACGCATATTAATAATGTACGTCAAAGTCGGCAATACACAATAAATTTTTGTACAGATACAAGCATTGTTTCAAGCTTCCTACTACCACTCTAGACCGGAATGATTTATGTGCCAAAACAGAAGCACAAGCAGGTATAAAGTATGAAGGCGTTAGTTAGTCATGACCATTTATCGTGTGTCGTACTTTACCTTTTGGATAATTTTATAAATAGTTTGGTAATGTCAAGGGAACACTAATTATTGCACTTTTACAAAAAATTATACTAATAGAAACTGTTTTATCTTGCCTTTATGACGCCCGGTTAAAAAAAAAAACTTCTTAATTTACTGTGATTTAGCTTACCATATTTTAAAAAATTGTGTTATTTTTTTATAGAAAATTCTATGTTATGTTTGTTTCAGGTATCTTATTTGAAAAAGCATGATTTAGGAGGTGCGTTTGTGTGGGCTGCTGATCTGGATGACTTTAAGGGCCTATGTGGAGATAAATGGCCATTATTAACTACCATTAATAGACATCTAAAAGGTGAGGTTTCGTTGCTTTCTTACCTAAAATATAATTTTAGCTAAATACACTTCTCCAAGAAATTACCGCACCAACAAAAAATAACCAAAAGTATAAAGTAAATTTTTGTCAAAACTACTTGTCCGATTTAAATGAATTTTCTTTTGAATGTCAGGTTGACTCTTCCAGAAAGTTAGTGTACTACTGTATTTGCATACAAACTTATTTTGTATAAATACGGGGTGAAAAAACATAAGTTACAGTGAATTGTCATTAGCTAAATACAGGTGTCAAAAGAGATTTCATAGAAGTGTATTTTCAGTGTTAGTCCTTACGTTTTTTTTTGCAACAACCTTTATTTTCATTAATATGCAACGTGAAACACGAACTCTTACTCGCGAAGAGTGTTCTCAAGCATTAATATTGTCCGAGGAAGGCTGGAATTACCAAAGAATTGGTGGACGATTTAATGTATGACATACAACCGTTTCACGAGTTATACAAAGATTTAGAGACACTGGAAGCCATGGTTGCAGACCGGGACAAAGAAGGAATCGAATAACAACCCCTATTCAGGAGCGGTTTTTAAGACTATCAGCATTAAGACAACGTTTTGTAACAGCCCGGACCCTTCAAACCCAGCTTCGAGATGCTAATGGTTTACAAGTTTGTGGTGAAACAGTTCGTCAGCGACTAAGAGAACACAATTTGAGACCTAGAATTGCTGCTCGGGGGCCAGCTCTAACTAGCGATCATTGAAGAGCGAGGCTGAATTTTGCCAGGAAACATCGTAACTGGTTAGAAGCTGAATGGCAACAGGTCTTATTTACGGATGAGTTAAGATTTTCTTTGTACAGTAATGACAGGCGCATGCGTGTATATCGACGCCCTAACAAACGATATGCTCAGTGTAATTTCTCAAATACCACATTATTTGGAGGAGGATCTGTGATGGTTTGGGGAGGTATTTCTTTGACTGGTCGCACAGAACTTGTGGTTATAAATAATGGGAGCCTTACAGCTGAAAGGTGCATATTGGAACTTGAAGAAGTAGTCCATTACAGTGGAGTTGATATAATCAAATAAAACAACGGCAATCTACCTCCACAATATGTATTTCAATGTTTATGTTTATATCCTACATGTTTCGGACATAGAAATGTCCATCATCAGGGATACAGTAGTCGATTACGGCATCTCTATCTTGCATAAGCGACGATCAAAATTATGTTAAAATTGAAATTGTAGGTTCTAATGAATGTTCAAGACTGAATGAGAAGTGATATTTGAAATTTTGGTTAAGGTATCTTTGAAAAAGGGAATTCCCAGTCTGCAGCCACTGAAACAGGTGATGAAGCAATTATGTCATTTCTAGCTATTTAGAGGAGATTAATATAAGTGAGGTGCTCAAAGATGCTTCATCTAACCGTGTCTAGGGTGTGGACAACAAAATACTGGGTTAGACCTGAATAACACATTCTTAGGAGATAAACAATAAATGAAATGAAATTATACTATTTTAAGGTTGGAATTTATTAACTTAAAGCCAATGAGCAGGTGGTGAAGCAATTATGTAGATTGTAGCTAATTAGAGGAAAATTACATTTTTCTGCACGCCAGCATGGTGAACTAAAGTATCTTTGAGCTATAATATCATCTAATTACCTAAAACAATGTGATTTTAACATAAATACTTCACTTTCTAGTCAAAATGGTAAAAATCCAATTTTAATTTTCTATATCCCACTTCTTCAATCATAAGATTATGTTCATTTTTTACCCCCCTTTAACCTAACAATTTGTTTGCCAATCCTTCAGGCATGATTGGATGAAGCATCTTTGAGCACCTATCTACATCATTTTCCTCTAATTAGCTACAACCTACATAATTGCTTCACCACCTGCTCATTGGATTCAAATTAATTAATTCCAACCTTAAAATAGTATAATTTCATTTCATTTATTGTTTATCTCCTAAGAATGTGTTATTCAAGTCTAACCCAGTATTTTGTTGTCCACACCCTAGACACGGTTAGATGAAGCATCTTTGAGCACCTCACTTATATTAATCTCCTCTGAATAGCTACAAATGACATAATTGCTTCATCACCTGTCTCAGCGGCTGCAGACTGGGAATCCCCTTCTTCAAAGATACCTTGACCAAAATTTCAAATATCACTTCTCATTCAGTCTTGAACATTCATTAGAACCTACAATTTCAATTTTAACATAATTTTGATTGTCGCTTATGCAAGATAGAGATGCCGTAATCGACTACTGTATCCCTGATGATGGACATTTCTATGTCCGAAACATGTAGGATATAAACATAAACATTGAAATACATATTGTGGAGGTAGACTGCCGTTGTTTTATTTGTACATATTGGAAGTTTAAGATTAACATATAATGCCATTTGCGCCATATATAAGGCAAGGATTTTTGTTGATGCAAGATAGTGGCAGGCCTCATATTGCTGGAGTTGTAAGGAATTATCTAGAAGAAATTGGCATCGATATCACGGCATGGCCAGCTTAAAGCCCGGATTTAAATCCCATAGATCTGGGACACTCTTGGGAGGAGGTTACAAGAGGAACGGAACTTGAACACTTTGGAAGACGTGGGGAGGCGACTGATTGAAATATGGGAAGAACTTGACCAAAATCATATTCGGTCGCTTATTTTAAGTATGGGCCGTCGTTGCCAAGCAGCTATTTGTGCCAGAGGCGGAAATACTCGCTACCTATTGACATTTTTATTAGATTTTGTTTCTTTGTCTTTCGTTGTTAAATTTGGATAATAAATTTTAATAAAAACATGTTATGCTATAAGATTGTGTTTCTCTTGTTGTGACCAAGATAATAGAGTAAATCAAAAAACAAAATGTTACAAAAAGATTAAGCTACAGTTTGATTTTAATTTTAAGTTGATAATGTAACTGTTGAACTCCACAGAGTGTTACAAATTTTATGAAAAAAATCAGGTTGTCATTGCAACACCCCGTATTTATACAAAAATAGGTTTGTATGCAAATACAGTAGTACACTAACTCTCTGGAAGAGTCAACCTGTCATTCAAAAGAAAATTCATTTAAATCGGAGAAGTAGTTTTGACAAAAATTTACTTTAAACTTTTGGTTATTTTTTGGTGGTGCGTTTCATTTCACACTTGTAATTATTGTGTTGTACTTTTTGGACACCTTGTATAAATTAGTGACTTTTTCATAAGTGCAACATAACTTATTCATCATTAAAATTGTTACTACATTTTTACAAAATACGAATATTTTAAAAACTCATTTTTATTTTGATCGTAAAATATCGGGCATTCCATTTAAAAAATACAACTTTGATGCGTTTCGTGTTTTTGGGACAACCTGTATCAAAACTGTCTTACTAGTCGCCTCTGTACAGTTCTCCATTTGGTAAAAACTGAACCTAAATTTTTTTTCAGGAACAAGATCACCAGTCCTCCAAGCCGATTCGCACAATCCTCTTAAACCTTTCGGAAACTGTAAGTCTGAAGGATACTATAGCGATCCCAAAAATTGTGCTGGTTATTACATGTGCAAGAATGGGTTGAGTTATCACCTTTCTTGTGGCGCCAACCTTATGTTCGACTCCTCCACTGGCAAATGCATTAAATTTACAGCAACAAAGTGCAAACCTGGCGAAACCGTTTATATCCATCAGAGCCTTAAACATCTCAATCCCGTACCTCGTGCTAATCTAAGGGATAGTGAACCGAAGGTATTTAGTAGTTATTATCCGATCTATTTTCTGTTAGGTGACCGATTAAAAATGGCCGCCTATGTTTGATTGAATGATAAACTAACCTGAAGATATACGTCGCACATTTGCATGAGGTATACTCAGAAAATCAGCGGTCCCAAATACAGGGTGTCCCAACTCTATTTATACACAAAATATCTACATACAGGTTTGATTGGAGTGACGAATACCTATGGTGGGCAGTAAGATAACATTTTTTCTACCCTTGACGATGATGAGTATACGAGTGATATTATAGAAACAGATATTTCTGACCGTCATGCGCTGGTTTTAGTTTCTAAAATGCTGGGAAACGAACAGAGGCAGAAAGCTGTTGGCGTAGGCACTTAAATAATGAAAATATTAAAGATTTTAAAAATGCTATTGAGTGTGAAAGTTGGAATGGTGTAGCAGTAACTTTTGATTGTAAAGAGAAGTATGATCTGTTTCATAATATTTTTACTCACTATTTTAATACTTTTACGCCACCTAAAAAAGTCACTATTAAATCTAGTACTGAAGAAAACTGGGTAAAGTCTGTGCGTGTTAAGAAGTCCGATATCGGATTAAATTACGAAGGGATGTTATCGCTTTTAAAACAGTAAGTCGGTTAAGTTACAATATCTTCGCACCTTCGCTATACTTGATCACACCGAACATCCCACTGGTTTACTGTATTCTATTACTGGGCGAAATCAGAGGTTTCAAAACAAAATTATCTTAGAATTACGCGTTGAGCATAAATAATAATTAAATAGATAATTAAATTATTTTGCTATTATTATAGTTAAATCTATATAATAATCGCTATTTTCCAAGAACCAATTAAAATTTGCTCAAGTGCGGGATGGTTAAATATGTTAAAGATTTTGTCAGGTATATACTTTTCCGATAATGACATTATTTTGGGATTATTATAATTAAATCTTCATAATAATTACTATTTTCCAAGAAATAATTAAAATTTGCTGAAGTGCGGGATGGTATGTTCTACTTTATTTTAAATAAGTAGTTGTGCTTTTCACTTTTAGTTTGTTTCTCATTGTGTGTGAATTAAAATCAGTTATTAAGCAAAGTTATGGAAAATGTTCAGCAAGGTGGCACATCGCCTAGAAGGCATTTAGCTCCAGGTGAACGCCGTTTGGTATTACAAGTGGAACGTTGTTTTACTTTAGAAAAAGATAACTCGGGCCCGTTAGAGTCTGTTTTGGCAGTGCAAAAACGAACGTCTGATGCTTGCGGCATTTCAGAGAAGACCTTAAGAAGACTTCGAAAAAAGAGTGAAGAGGATTTGGGCAGACCATATAAAAGGGGTCGACTCCATTTAAAAACCTTGGATTTATCCCAAGGGATAAAACTCTCTATTAGGAATATTGTTTATGATATGTATAAAGCCAAGGAATATGTTACCCTCAAAGCTATTCTTGAAAAGATAAAGCAGAAAAAACTTTGCGATATTGGAACTAACAGTTTGTCCATCATCTTAAAACATATGGGTTTCAAATATAAAAAAACGAACAACAGAAAACTGCTTTGCGAGCTGTCCAATGTTGTTTCGAAAAGATGGCAATTTTTAAGGGATTATTTAAACAACAAAAAATCGGAATTGTGTTAAGACAAGTTGTTTTTCTTGACGAAACATGGGTATTTGCAAACGGAACTTCAACAAAAACGTCTTGGCAGAATGACTCAAAGCATTGTTATTCAAGTGCCCGTGCAAGTAATGGAAAAAGGTATATTATATTACATGCTGGTAATGAAGAAGGTTTTGTTTTAAATGCCAGTTTGATATTTTCATCAACAAAAAAAACTGATGATTATCACGGCAATATGGATGCTGAAATTTTTGAGCATTGGTTCGAGGAAAAACTTTTAAAAAGTTTAGAAAAACCTTCCTTAATTGTTTTAGACAATGCCTCTTACCATACGAGACTCGAAGAGAAATTCCCTACAAGCAGCTGGAAAAAGGAAGAAATAAAAGAGTGGTTGTCAAAGAAAAACATAAACCATGAAAATTTATATTTAAAAAGTGAACTTTTAAGCAAGTGTAAAGAGCAGTCATTTAAAAAAAAATACGTTGTTCACGAATTAGCCCTCAAATATGGACATCAAGTTTTGAGATTGCCGCCCTACCATTGTCATTACAACGCAATTGAATTGGTATGGGGTATTAGCAAGAACTATTATGACAAACATGCCTGTAAAAATATCGGTAAGCCTAGCGTTATAAAGTTATGGGAGGAGGCGCTTAGCCAAGCGGGCAAAGAAGAATGGCGGAAATGCATTAAACACACACAAAAAATTATTTTTGAATCTTATGAGGCAGAACAGGTTATAGACGAAGTAAGACCGTTAATTATTACGAATGATGATGATGATGATGATGACGATGATGTTGATTCTGATGAGTTTGAAAACATGGGTGAAATTTCAAATGCAGAGGAAGACTACTTTTAGTAGTACCTATCTACAAGTAGGTACGTTCTGTTGCAAGACTACAAAATCGGTTCTTTTTAGAACCAAAACTTTATAAAAAAGAATTCGTAAAACTAATTTGTCTGAATACTACAAAAGCTAAAAAATTATTATTTTTCTTTACCTAAACTAATTTTTTATTTACTTTAAATTATTTTATTTAGAAAATGTAATTCATCAACATCCAAAATTACCTTCAATATAATTTATTGTTTGAGAGCCACCGACATAATGCTCAAGAGGTTTTATGGCTTAGCGGACTTCTTAAAACGCACAGACTTTAACGGATGAGGTCAGATAATGGCTAATGAATATTCGTGACATGTATGCGCTTTACAAAAGAACGAATGATGAAGGTATTTTAGACTACTACCAGATTAAAAGAAAAGCGTATAGAAAATTGGCGAGACAAAGTTTTAACAATATTATTATATCCTTGTCTAGTAATGTAGGTAAGTCAACTTGGCGCTTGCTGAATAATATTCGGAATGATAACAACAATGCTAATAGTAGATATTCAGCTTCCACATAACCAGTCGATCATTACGGACGCCAGTACAATAACTGAGCTATTTTTACTGCAATTTGATCCCAATAGTCTCACTGACCGACTGGATTATGGAGATATAGATAATTTTATGGATTTTGTTCCATATTTATTTTTTCTTTTACCTACGACTTCTGCAAAGGTGGGTCAAGTCATCAAGATGTTGCCAATGAAGTATTTCACGGGTGTTGGCGACATACCTACCAGCTTGGGTAAGTCAGTGTCTGATGTGATTAGCATTTCCCCAAGCAATATTATAAATTGTTGTTTTGAGCATGGATTTTTTCCTAATAGACTAAAGCTGGCTAAGGTGGTACCGAAGGGCAATCCTAATGACATTGTATATTATAGACCAGTATTGCTATTGTCAGTTATTCTCAAAGTTTTTGAAAGGCTATTCTTTGTTGGGCTGTTGGATTACTTTATAAAGAACAACCTATTCTACGTTGGGTAACGTGGTATGCTTCCTAAGCGCTTAACTATAAAGGCAGTTTTTCAATCTCGAAACTATATAATTGCACAAATAGACAAAGGGATGATTGTGTCTGGTTGGTATGTTGACCTCAGTAAGGCTGTTGACTTGATAGACCATGGCATGTTATTGCAAAAATTAGGGCGTTATAGTGTACGCGGTGTGCCCAGCCGACATTTAACCCTACACAGATACCGTACGGCCCGCTTTTGCAAAACAAATATTAAATTCATGGGCTGAATGCTCGCGAACCCCCAGAATGCAATACCATAAGAGTATGGCATCGAACAAGGAGTAGTACACCATCTTAGCCGCAGAGGTACTGAGCTCATGAGAAACAACCCTAATCGCAAAACATCCTGCAGCCAACTTCTTACTTATGTTCTTTATATGCTCTTCAAACTTAAGTTTATTATCAATGGTGAGACCTAAGAATTTGTATATGGACTTATTTTCAATAGTTTTAGATTCGAGATTTAGGGTAGTGAAGCTAAACCCAAAGGTCATAATATTTGTCTTATGTACATTAAAACATAATTTGTTGGCATCACACCATAGCTTGACATCATGCAAATCGCTATTTATAACCAGTTTCAAATCCTCACCATCCCTACTATGCTACAGCAGACTGGTGTCATCAGCAAATAGTGTAAACCTACCCTGAATATTTAGACTTGCCAAATCATTCAAGAAAAGTAAGAACAAAATGGGTCCCAATACCGATCCCTGAGGTACGCCTCTAGTGACAACGGAAGCGTCGGAGCAAGTTAAATCAGTTTTCACCACCTAAACTCTTTCACCGAGATAGGAAGTAAACCACATGAGGGCCAGTTTTCCAAAGCCATAGTGTTTCAATTTTCGCAGCAATACTCCGTGGTCCACACAATCGAAGGCTTTCGAGAAGTCGCAGAACATTACCGCAATGACCTCACCATTATTTATGTTTAAATAGATGTCATGCATCAAGGAAAAAACAGCGTCGTCAGTACTCCTGCCAGGGAGAAAACCAAACTGGACGGGATTAAGTATTTTCTGGCTCTCAAGAAACACCATCATTCTCCTTTTAACTAGTTTTTCTATAACTTTTGAAAGCTTCGATAAAAGAGAAATAGGACGAAAGTTAGAAGGATCCCCGGAATCGCCCCCCTTGAAAAATGGAACAACTATTGACTTCTTAAGACATGACGGGAACGGGTATTGGTCACTTGCGCGCCGTGGTCAGTTTTTACCTGGCCCTAGTCTAAAGGATGGAATATTTCACAGGTCACTTGCGCACAAAATGTAATTAAAGCATTAAAAGATTATGTTAAGTACTCCTTAGACCCCTCTGCATTTTAATTGCCTTAATTTAAAGGTTTTGGAAATTTCACTTTAGATAGGTAATACTATAAGAATTTTCCCTTCCTCCCCTTGTAATACTATAAGAATTTTCCCTTCCTCCCCGTAGGCCATTCTCATATATAAATTTTCACTGCCATTAACAAGGCGCGCAAGTGACCTCCTATAGGCCGGTGTACAACCTGCGCGCTACTGTCCCATAGGATTATCGTACCCTTCAAAAATTCTGACCACGGCGCGCAAGTGGCATATGCCCGACGGGAACTTCCCAACTGAAAATGACTCATTAATTGAGTGTGCAAGCACCCGTATGGCTGAGACCGGCAGGCTTTCCAATACCCTTAAAGAAATCTCATCATATCCAGCAGCGTTTCTATTTTTAATTTCCCCAAAAATTTGTTTTATTTCATTTTGATCAGTCGCTGTAAAACTAAAGACTTCAGCAATATGCAATATGCATACTCTTTAAATAGACATGAGGGTCTCTTTGTGTATCTCTATCGATTTAAAAATGTGCTTTTCTACAAATCCACAACGTTGAGTAAACTCAAGTTATTCTTCAGCTAAAAAAAATTCACTTGTTATTATCTTAAAAGTTGTACTTATTAATTTGAGGCAACTACTTTAACTTAAACTACACTCGATTAAGGTAAGTCCCTTATTGTGTCTGTTGTTGTTATACTTTCATACATTCCTTTAAGTTCCCCTGAGGATGACTATATAATATGTAGTCGAAACATGTAGGGAAAATCGCTAAACATATTGTTTAGAAAATATATCATTTGTGGAGGAAGACAGAAGTGTTGTTTTAATTTACATTACCTACACTACACTGCAAGTATAAACTACTTCTTCAAATATTGATAGAGTTTGTTGGCTATTCAGAATAACACAGAGAAAATGACACAGATAGACTTACCCAGAGGAAGGAAAAAAATGAACATATACAGGGCAATACATTACATTCGCAGAGAACTTTTATACAATCCAAACAAAAACTTACAGTAATACATGACTTTCTAAGAGAAAATAATCTGCTTAATTAAGTGGCTAATATTTTATATAAGTAATGGAAAATAGTTTGTTGAAGTAAAGGAATTTGTTTCACAGGAGGTATCCGTTAGATCTAGTGTACGACAGGGCAGCCATTTGGGTCCCTACTTATTTATAATCTTCATTAACGATTTAAAGTTGGAAATCTTGTTTTCACAGCCTTTGTATTTTGCTGATGACTTAAAATTGTTTGCAATTGTTAAGTCAGTTTATGAGGCTTTGAAAATCCAGGAAGACTTGAATTCCCATATTCACTATGAGTACATTATCAACAAATCATTAAAGTTATTGAAATTTATGCGCAGAAATACTAGAGATTTTCAGAATATTAGCAGCTTGAATACGATATACAAAACCCTTGTTAGGCCATGTTTGGAATACCTTTCTTGTATGTGGTCACCGTCATATTTAAAACATATTCAAAATATCGAAAAGGTACAAAAAAAATTTGATAGGTAATAGGTATATTTTATACAAATTTAGGTTGCCTGTTGACTCCTATGATGGTCTGAGGCGAAGACCAAATTTGGACTCGCTCTCTGAACGTAGAATCAAATTTGATATATATATTCCTATTTAAATTAGGTAATGAAATAATTTAATGCCCAGATCTTTTACATCGGGTTAATTTTCGCGCTCCACCATGGGACACAAGAAATCATCTTCTTACACTTGACCATCATAGGTGCAACTACAGTAAATCCTCTCCCATACCTACAATTGTTAATAATGGAAACAGAATTACCAGTAACTTTTTTAACTTCTCCCTGGTTTCTTTTAGGAGACATGCTTCTAGACTTTTAATGTGGTTATAGTATTGTATTAGAAGGTATTTATATTTATATCATGAACAGGGAAAAAGATATTTCGTGTATAAATAGAGATGAGTATATATCACCCTTCGGGGTTCCAAATTAAGTAGCAGTGATAAAACTATTACCTATATTTTTTATAGGTTATTTGTTATATGACGAACTGGGCATTCTATAGAAAATCAGAAGGAAAATTCGTTCCAGAACACATCGATCAGCGACTGTGTACCCATGTCGTTTATGCGTTTGCGAGTTTGGATCCGGAAAATCTTATATTAAGAGAATTTGACACGTGGGCAGATCTTGATAACAGTAAGACAAAAATATATTATGCTAATGATTCAGTTTTTTTAAACCTAAGCCAAATATTTACTGTAAAAATTTCAGTTAGAGTTACGCATTGTGCCATACAAGAATTGTTTTCTTTAATGCACGTTAATTTTTTCCTATTTAGATCTGTACCAGAGAGTTACATCTCTTAAAGATACCAAAGTTCTCCTTTCATTGGGCGGATGGACAGATTCGGCGGGAGATAAGTATTCTAGACTTGTAAGTGACGGTTCGGCAAGAAGACGATTTGTTGTGGGAGCAGTCAGTTTTCTACGCAAACACGGTTTCAGTGGTCTCCACTTTGAATGGAATTATCCAATTTGTTGGCAGAGCAATTGCAAGAAGGGACCTGCTTCCGACAAACCTAACTTCACCAAATTAATTCAGGTAATCTACACTTAAAATGATGTCCCTACAGACATTTTTAAATACCCACAAACTAAAGAAAAAATAAAATTGCAGATTTGACGTAATTTTAAAACAATGATACGCATGTAAAAAAACTGTTATTTTAGTTTGCTTGTAACTTTTTTTTATTGTCGATATCCTAAGTTATACGAATGCAATAAAATCTTTACTGGATTGACCAAAGACGAGGATGGTTCGATAAACAACTTGGTTCGAATTTTACTTTATTTTTTTGACGTAGTCCCTATGAAGTTTCCTGAAGCCCTTTTCTTTCAGCCCCTCGAAATAATTACCGATTTAGGCGCAACTTTGGCATTTGCCTTTTCTTTCGGAGACAATTAAACTTAACGAATTTGATGTAATGTAGTTTAAAATATCAACGCAGAGAATTACTAAATTCATCTGCCGCCTTGACCGACCGCCAAGCGATACCCATTAAATAGACTTGTTCTTATGACTTGCTAATACTATAGACGTTTTGCAAACCCACCGTCCCAATCCCGAAGTTGTCATCCTTGGCGACTTTAACGTTCATAATGTCAACTGGCTCAAATACTCAAATAAAAGTGACGAACAACGTCGCGAAACTGAATGATTTGCCATCAGCTCTGGCCCAACTTAACGTAAGTGAACCAACTCGGTTTCAAGACAGATAATTGACTAATAATTGCTAGTAGGTTACCTAAACTAACCTGACCACAACCTTATATGGGCTTAGTGTCTAACTAACCCAAACTACCAGTTAGTGCCGAGCAGCTAAGTTGGACGACCCAAAGGACCATCTTTAAATCATTTCTAGGCGAGACGTTTGCTTTACCTATGATGACCCATCCGTCTGTGTCCGGTATCATTCTCACTGCCATGGAAGTCTTCATCCTCTTCTTAAATAAGTGCCCTTTTAACGGCAAGCCTTGCATGGTTTACCAAAGATTGCGTGAGCAAGCTGCCAGATCAAAATGTTCTTTCTACTGACAATGGCGTAAAAATCCTACCGCTGAAAATCGTACGATCGTTAACGCTCAAAACCAAACTTCTTGAATGTTCTAACGGATCAAAATCATTTTGGCCGGTAGCTAGGGTCGTCAGTCAGAACTATACCAAGTTAACCATATTCCACCTCTAACACGTTCTGATGATACCATCGTCATTAAAGCTCAGTAAGACACAAACTTGCTGGTGGAACTATTTTCCTCACATTCAACGATCAATTTCCAGTGGAAAACTCCACCGAACATTTCCGCTGCTGAATAAAGATTAGTACAGTAAATAGAGACAAATACATCGCATTTACTGGAAAAAAATACTTAATGGCTGAAATTTTGAGGGGGTGTTCGGGGACATGTCCTAAGTCTAAAACTCAGTTTTCGTATTCGAGGGGGTGGGGGAAGATAAAACCCCATGTCTTTATGGGGGAAAGTTCGTTTTAATTCTCTATCTTTGTTGCTTTTGTCCGTAGAGAAAAGTCCAAAGGATCAAATTTGTAGGAAATGAAATTATCTATCCAATGATAATAAAATCAAGGTCGTAGGTTGATTAAGTCAATTACATTGGCCGGTCAAAGGTCAAAAGTTAAGAGTAGTTTCTGGCTTTTCGCTAATACCGTGAAACCGGTGAGTTTTTTCGCATACTGCTTCAGTACCATATTAAAGTACTCAAAATTACCTACAAAATGAGTGCTCGAACACGCTTCTGCGGTTAATACTTTGCCATCAATCCAACGACAAAGTTGACCGCGCGCGCCGCGCCGTTCGCGCGAGCCGCGTACGGTGTGAGTTGTACTCTCATTGCGCGTACATTGCACTCTCTAGGTGCAGTTAATAATTATCGTTTAATTTTTTTCTAATCAAAATGTGAGACGTAGTGTAAGTTGTACTTGTTTTTTTTTTTTGTTTTTTTTATCTAGGGGAAAACGGGAAATCCATCATGGACAAACGAGAAGGTCTGACCTTGCCGAATAGTGTGAGAGTCCTACTCACTAAAACCCTATAAAACCCCAACTATTGCATGTTTAGTATTGTACAGTCGAATCAAACATGCAGAAAATATCATTTGTGATTCAATAATCGGAAATAACCTATTTCATTTTTACTTATAAATAATTTACAGCGCTTTCAAAAAAACGCACGGAAAAACAAGTACAACTTACACTACGTCTCACATTTTGATTAGAAAAAAATTAAACGATAATTATTAACTGTACCTAGAGAGTGCAATGTACGCGCAATGAGAGTACAACTCACACCGTACGCGGCTCGCGCGAACGGCGCGGCGCGCGCGGTCAACTTTGTCGTTGGATTGATGGCAAAGTATTAACCGCAGAAGAGTGTTCGAGCACTCATTTTGTAGGTAATTTTGAGTACTTTAATATGGTACTGAAGCAGTATGCGAAAAAAATCACCGGTTTCACGGTATTAGCGAAAAACCAGAAACTACTCTTAACTTTTGACCTTTGACCGGCCATTGTAATTGACTTAATCAACCTACGACCTTGATTTTATTATCATTGGATAGATAATTTCATTTCCTACAAATTTGATCCTTTGGACTTTTCTCTACGGACAAAAGCAACAAAGATAGAGAATTAAAACGAACTTTCCCCCATAAAGACATGGGGTTTTATCTTCCCCCACCCCCTCGAATACGAAAACTGAGTTTTAGACTTAGGACATGTCCCCGAACACCCCCTCAAAATTTCAGCCATTAAGTATTTTTTTCCAGTAAAATATACCTATTTACTGTACTAGATGGTCCGAGATTGTTTTCCGAACGAAAATTGAAGGGTCTTGACCCAAAAGAAGCCTCTGATCCTGGAGAAATTGCAGTTATCATGATTAATACATGCGCCGATGAACTGACAGCGGTATATTGTATGCATCTTACCTTACCATATGAAAAAATGACTATTTCATTCTTGCTAAAAAACACCATGTACCCAAAAAAGGCAAGAAGACTTTGTCAAGCGAGTATCGACCAGTGCTTTCAGTTACCTATATAATAAATAAAATAAATAAATAAATAAAAACGACTTTAGTAGCATCAAAGAATGAAAATTACACTTTCTAAGAATCATGCTTCAGTGTGGCGAAGTCTAGCTTCAAGCTATTCTACTTAACCACTAGAAGTAAAAAAAAATCAAGATCTCTACTATCTTAGTAAATTACAACAAAAGAGTGAAAAGCAAAACAATGAAGTAAAGGCAGCAAAGAAATAAAAACAACTACACACTATTCATTATCCAAATCTATATGATCTTACCAGATAGGTCACTGTATTACTACACACTATATATTTTGTTTTTTTGCTATATTCTAACATTTTTACATTAAGAGTAGATAGCTTTTATATTCCTTTTTAAATTTTATATAAGATGTTTGTTTTTTTAAATCATATGGCACTGAATTGTATAACATAATTGCATTATAAACATAGCTTCGTTTGTACAGGGAAGTCCTGTGTCTAGGGATTGATAACACCCTATCATTTCGTAGATTATTGCGCACACGGTTGTGATGGGGCACTATAAACTTTGCTTTGAGAAGGGATGGGTGGTTACTCGTAACAAGCTGATGGGTAAAATTTAACAAATGGTGATTTCGGCGCTTATCCATTTTTAACCAAGCCAATTCTTTTATTTTGGGAGATACATGATCATATTTTCGGAGACCGCAAACAAATCTGCAACAACTATTTTGGATCTTTTGAATACGAACCCTGGACTCAAGATCCAGACAGCGGCCATAGATAAAGTCACAGTAGTTAAAATGTGATAACACTAGGCTCTCACATAAGTTACGTTTTAAAGTTTTGTTTAATAAGTGTTTATTAGAATACAAAAGTTTAAGGTTATTGAATGCCCTTTGACTTAATTTTTTAACATATTCACGAAATCTTAGGCCCGTGTCCAAAATGACTCCCAGATTCCTAGTGGAATCAACAACATTCAAAGGAACCGCATTGATTTTTAACAATATCTGTTGTTTAACCAAAGTTACCCTATTTTTTGCGCCAAAGAACAGCACATAAGACTTGTCTGCATTTAATTTAGTTTTAATTTATATCGAGACTTATGGAGAAGACCATCAATCAAAAATTGCTAAAGTACCTGAAAGGCTTCAACATTATCGGTAGGAGACTTTCTTGCTTATGTTACCCATGTTTGGAACACGCAATAGAACGCCATGGGAAGTCCCGGGCGGTAGCACTGAATTTCTTTTTAATAATAAGGCACAGCACTGCAGGATTAATTCTTTATGTCGCATGTGCGCAGGAAGGGATTCACATTAGTCTTAAGTCTTTGGAAATTATACTCGTTGGGGAGCACGGCCTCAGGGAGGTCGTTCCAAAGTGATGACGTTCTCCAGATGAAAGAATTTTTGAACAGTGTCGTTTGGGGGACACTAAGCTGAACCACGTACGGGTGGGCTGCAGTGGCTCGTCGGGTATTTCTACTATGCAACGCTCTAAGTGAAATCAAGCGGGCAACCTCAGTTGAGCACTTGCTATGAAAAGTCGCCAACCTGCCTTCGATGTTTAAGGCTGTCCAGGTTGTTTGTCAGATCATTGTCACCGATCAAGCAAATTGCTCTTCTTTGAATGAGCTTTATAGATCATCAGACGTTGTTGGGGTGTATAGAGGTTCTTAGTTCGGAAAAGTATTCCAAGCTTCTGCGAAGCTGCTTTAGCAATAACCGCAACGTGACTATGCCAAGAGACATATGAGTATTCAAATTGACGCCCAATAAATGAATTGATTTAGCATTAAATTCAACTTGGTTATTGACACTCCAAGACAGAATTTCTTCCAGGTCTTGGTTGAGGTGTAGGACCTTTTGCTGCCTATAGAGATGTGCATTGGCAGTCGATGTTCGAGCATCCAAAGTAAAAGATGAAACAAGTGTGCTGTCATCAGCGAAGCTATATATTGGATTTTTAGTTTATTTCAAAAGATCGTTAATGTATAGTAAAAAGAGGGTGGGCGACAACATAGAACGGTCTTTAAGAAAGCTTGAGAGACATGAACAAAATTAAACCGTCATTCCATATGCTGTCACTTTATTTAGGAGCCCCTGATAACATAAGCGAGAAGGTCTCCTGTTGATCTAGACTTACGGAACCCATGCTGGCGGTCACTAATAATGTTGGAGCCTTCCAGGTACTTTAAAAATTATTCGTTGATAGCCTTCTCCACAACTTTTGATATAACCGAAAGCAATACGACTGGACGATAGCTGTTTGGCAAGGTCTTCTTGCCTTTTTTGGGTATGAGCTGGACTAGGACCCCTGGCGTAAGGGAGAGCATACGGTATGCCGGTTCAATTTATCAATAATGATACTAATATTTCAAGGTTAAACCACGCAGAAACTTGGGGTACTTTTCAGAACAAACCTCTATACATCAACAGCTTTTAATGCTCTATAAAGCCCAAAATTCGACCATCACTGGAATATTGTTCACACATTTGTGACTCTGCTTCTAAACATAGCCTAAGATTGATGAATTCCATATTCCATATTCACTTGATTGGCGACCATGATCTCATAAATAACTTTAAAGACCTAGAACATCGAAGACTGATTGGTGACTTCAGTCTATTTTATAAATATTTTCATGGCAAGTGCTCAACTGAGGTTGCCCGCTTGATTCCCAAGGAGGTGCATGGTAGAAATATACGATGAACCACTACTAACCTGAACTAACCTCCAAAGAGTCAAGACCGATGTAAATAGCTTTATCATAAAGTGCTGTGCCTGACCATAAAAAAATAAATGGTTGGCTGTCTTGACTGACTTCTTCATTGCATTTAAATATTTGTTCAGTTTTGAGGTGCCAAATCGGGTGAATTATTGGCTGAGCGACACGGCTTGAATAACGTGATGGAATAGCACCTTTTTTTTGTCATTTCTGGAGAATTCCCTTCATAACCCAAATGACTGACGCCATAGCTCTTTGCACCAACTATTTAAATGCTTCGGCATTTTTCATAAATAGTAACAGAGATTGTTAACAGTGTTGTTTTAAAACAGAAAAAGCGAAAATAAACAGTAAATGAAACCAGATGGCTCCATTTCGTGGTGCACCACTCTTAATTCTCTGTTTACTGTTAAATTAACAAAAGGCGAAAATTTTCAATAACTGTTTGAAAAAAATTCAGATATTTATGCAAGCCTTCTAGGACATTTTATTGAATACTAGAGATCTTCTTCTGAAGTTTGCACCCTTTCACAATAAACGGAATATTGCAAATAGTTGTTTATACAGTGTGTTCAGTTAAAGACGTCCACAATCCATAGGTATCTCAAAAACCTTTGATCGTAGCTTTACAAGATAAATTGTAATATTAAAAGTAGCGAAGAGATGATTAAAAATATTTTGAAGCTTCTAACGTTGCCGCAAGGAAGCGCAAGGTAATATTAAATTGTAAAAATTATAAATTCTGCCCAAATTGGACCTGAACACTGCATGCAATTTTCAATGGACCTATTTTTTTTCCTTAAGCCTATTATAATTAGCTCAAAACGTTCCACTCTGTTTTTTAAATATTTATGTTAATCCTACCTTGGTTAATATTAGTATCAATCAATATCGAAAAAGTCAAATGGAAGAAGTCTTAAATAATTTTATTCTCTGCAATATTTGTCTTCAAAGTTTTTGATCAAATTTGAAACGAGCGAGTTATACGGAAAAAATCAACTCACCTCTTTAGTTCAAGAAGTTAATTGACGCAAGGGGTGAAAGTACTGCGAATTTAAATATAAGCTTGCTTATATTCAGTTGACCCCTCTAACAGTGGTAAAAGTATAAAAAGTATCCACTTTCTCCTCTCGCATTTTGTAAAAATTGTTTATGAAATCATTTATAAAATGTTACAACTTCAATAAAGATATAATATTCTGATTTAAGGAACTCCAAAAAGAATTCAACAAGCAAAGTCCGCCATTCATACTAGCTGCTTCAATATCTGGATACAAGGAAGTTATTGACGTGGCCTATGATTTGCCAGCTCTAGGGAATGCACTGGACTTTATATCAGTTATGACTTATGATTACCATGGTTCTTGGGAAGGACAGACCGGCCACGTTAGTCCTCTCTATCGTCAAAGTTCAGACAGATATTCGCAATATAATACAGTAAGTTTTACTGCTTTTATTGTACTTTTTCGTGTTTTTTTTTATAGCTAAAGTACCGAGTTACAGTAAGTTTTACTGCTTTTTTATAGCTAAAGTACCGAGTAATGCTTTAATCTATAGCTTATTTCAGTCTCTTTAAGCAATCCCCAAGATTTAGAAGAATTTACAAACTCGTTTCCAAAAACGGTCATTTTATACCAGCTATCTTGCATGCCTTTCCCCTAACTTATTAGTCGGCCTGTTCGCTTGCAAAACTGAAAATTTAAAAATTTCAGTCAAGCAAATTTACTATTGCTTTTTTTCAGAACTTTACTATGGAATACCTAGTGGCAAAGGGCGCTCCAAGAGAAAAACTTCTACTAGGAATCCCCTTCTATGGTCAAACGTTTACCTTAACCAAACCCAACAATTTCGCAGAAGGATCCCCTACTAGTGGACCTGGAGAAGCAGGGGAATACACGAAGCAACCTGGTATGATGGCTTATTACGAAGTCTGCTACAGAATTAAAAATCATCACTGGATATCAAATAAAGGTACGCTCGGTTCCGGCCCATATACCTATCACAAAGATCAGTGGGTTGGATATGAAGGCATCGAGTCAGTTAAAGAAAAGGTACGTAATTTATAAAACAAATACATTCGTTATGCAAGATTACCAGGGTAGATTAAGGGGATGACATCCCCAGTAAAAACAGTTAAAGGAACGGGAATAGGTGAATTGCTTGAACACAATTCTTCGAACCACGACACAGTTTTTTTATTTTTGCCATGCAATTTAATACGGACGAATAGCAGCTTCACACTGAGTGTGCGAACAATGGATCTCTGCATTTATGCCTTCTATTTGGATGGTCAATACATGTGTCCTTGAGGTAGTTCACAACCCCCTGAGCTTCAACTGCAACAAAGTTATTATTGCACAATGATTCAAAGACTTCGACAACAAGTAGTGGTGGTACGAAAGCTAATGAGTTCAGCAGCCTTATGCTTAATGCAAATTCGGCATCAGTGTCATATCTCTGTTGGTGCCTCTGTTCCTGAATCTTCCTGTATAAACACTGGCAAAAAAATGAAATGTTGTTGACATTCTGGAAAACCACAGAAACTACATTGATAAAAGCTTTTTCATAATCGATCATAACAAAGGCTGATTCACTGGCAAATGAAGGCAGAAACCTCCCAGAGACGGACACACCCAAGGTAGACTTCAAAAACATCCTACCAATAATACACAAAAACATATGGAATCAATGGGTAACTAGATTCAAGGACCTGGGAAGGTTAAAGGGAAAAGAGTACAGCGCCGCAGTCGGATCTCCATTAAAAGAAACATGGTTTAAAGGTTTTAAGAAAGCATCCAGAGGGGAAATAACAACAATCATCCGATTGAGATCTACCCACTCTCTGTCTCCTACTCACCTTCATAAGATAAACATCAAGCGGGATAACTTATGTCGATGTGGAGAAGTCGGAAGTCCTTTCCACATAATCTTCGATTGCATGTTCAATCAATCTCATTCCCAAATCCTTTACACACAGCTCATGTCTATTGTTAACCATCAACCCATTTCGCTTCATGACATTATATTCAATGCTATTAGCCCAGCATGCACCAAATCAATTTATAAGTTTTTGCACGCCTGCAAAATTAGGTTTTAGGTCGTAGGTCTTCTAAAGGTTCTTAACGACCATCGCTAAGTCAGTGATTATCTTATTACAGAACATGAGACATTCCAATCCTCAGGGGTAGGGACTTTCCGTCACCACCATCACCTGGGGCCACAGTAACTGGCTGTATGGTCTTAGCAGCCCAGGCCAATCAGCTTGTCTAAGGCAACCAACGAAAAAGGAAAATAGTTTGTTGCGGGTTACGTGAACCCCCTTAAGTGTGAATAGTCAATGTGACCATTGATTAGTTAATCGATAATAAGTCATGTGAAGTAGTAGCATGGTTTCACAATTTATCTGAACACCTGACATTATCTGTTTAAATGGCAGTTTGGTAGAATAAAGAAATGCTTTTGTGAAGAAAAGTGTTTTCTTGAGAGTGAAATTAGAAAAAAGAATCAGTGAATCACTCTATGGAAAAATAGTACTTTTTGTTGCTGAGACTGGGATTTTAAAACCCAGGCTTTGTACAATAAGTATTCTCCTTTATGCTGTGGATAGTATAGAGCTGACAGAATAGATGGGGCACTGCTTTGAAGGTGCTATCCATGTACCAATGTCATAATCTTGAGAGAAGTTGAAGAGAATGGCCTATGCCAAAGAATATGTATCCTTGAATATAGACAGCAAAAACGGTTCTCCTCTCCTCTGGCGGCTCTTTTTGTGAGCGGAGAGGAAAGGTAAATTGTCCTGGTTTCTGAAAGCTTGCCTACTGCACAGATACTAATTGCACTGGAGAGTTTGGACAGTATATATAGCGGTGTAACTCGGGTTGTCGTCGCAGCTTGTTTAACTTGTTCCATAAATTTGGCTACTTCAATTCCTGTTGCATCTACACCGTGGTTGTGATCATTGGGCTCTTGTTTAATTTCGTTGCCAATGTTAATTATTCTAGATTTACATTTTATCTATAAAAATTGGTCATACTTCCAATAGATATTCCCGTCTTGTTCCTTGTCCTTCAAGGATAACCGTTGGCTAAAAGCTTTCATCTACCTTTCCCACTCTGGACATAATCTAATCCCATCTTGTCTCTATTATATTCGAAAACGAAGTGTGAAATATCTTCGAAATTTTTTGAATTTATACCCTAAAATCATTTAAAAATGGCGATAAAATTGCAACGCGCACTTCAATGTTATTTTTTTTAACAAAAATAAAACAAAAAGAAGAATTTTCATTTATTTTATTTAAAAAAAATAGATGGTACTTTTCAGCGATGCTGTGGCGAACACCGCTGAACAAGCAAAACCGTATTAAACGGGCTATTGAAGAAGGGAAAAAAAATAATTTAAATTAATTTAATTAATGATCAAAAAAAAACTAACATAAGCGGTGGCAAGAGAACACGCACAGAACCAGTCGTGGAGTAACCGTGCTAATTGGTGGTGGAGCTATCCCTGATCGTGCGACCTGACACCACGTAAACAAAAGTAGAAAAAGGGGGAGCTGTATAAGTAAAACTAGGTATTCAAAAAAATATTGCTGGCTTTATTATTAAAAAAATATAGGGGGGTTTAGTATTTATTTTATACTCAAACTTAATATGTGCTGCTGCAGAGGAATATGGTGATAGGAAGACGGTGAACTTCTTTCAACGGGGAAAAAGTTGAGACGACAAGAAGAAGACGGTAGAAAAGAAGAGGCAAGGAAATACCCTAATAAAATTAGAAAACAAAAGTCTGAGCTGATCACTTACTAATAAAATTTAGCTAGTTCCTTTTCCCTTCATACAGTAACTAACTTTATAATAAAGTAATATAAATTAAATAGCAAAAAAAGTAAACGAAGATAAACAAAAGGGAAAAGGAACTATAAAAAGGTCAAATGAACTATAAAAAATTAAGGTATCCATGGTCAGGTTAAATCATAAAACAGAATTTAAAGAAATAAATTAACGAAGTAAATCAATGTAAAATGTAAATAAATTAAAGTTACAAGTCAAGTTTTGATTTGAGTTTAAGAAAGAAAATGAATTTAATATTTAGGTGAAGTACGAAAAGAATAAAGTTGAATTACAAATTAATATCCTGAAGGGAAGTGACTTATTATTGTAAGTAATCAGATACATAATTTAAATTAAGCAAACAAATCTTAAAACAAAATTAAATTATAAAGTCAACAAGTACGCCTATGTACTAGAGTTACATCAGCAATTAAAACTTAATTATATACACCAATAAAGAAAATATACAGTATAGCATAAGTGGTGTCAAAATATTTCTACTAATACAGCAAACTATATATTAAAGCCATGACATATAAAAAGGTATTACATAACCACGATATGATGTTATTAAAAGGAGAGATCATCAGACCCTAGTGCTACTATTAAAAAAAAAAACAATACAAATTAAAAATGCCTAAGCAGCATTTGAAATTAAGACAAAGTGAAAATAAAGAATTTAGAAATGTTCATAACTTAGTACAATCAAAGAAAAAAAATACCATAAACTCTTGATATATTTGTGAGCTAACATCAAATTGTACCAAAATATAGGCTGTACTAGTTTTTAGAGGCCTTGGTTGAAATTGTTGTACAATAGAGTAGCTTAAAATGTCCATAATCATAATTAAAACAATGCCTGATTGTTACTTAAAGTAAAAGAAATTATTAGCTCGATGGCACAATCCTAAACTGTAGGCAGCTGATTTTAAGACTGAGGTAAACAAGCACATTATGTAATAAATAAATCATAACTGTCAAATACTATATGGCACTAAACCACCTTAAATAATATGTTCAAATAAGTTATGCAATTCAGTAGGAAACTAATAGTTATCTGCAAAACAACATAGTAATATTAATCAAAGAATTAGATATGTCACCAGGTATTGCATGACATTTCAATTCACTCCGGACTTTAAGTAAAACTTGTGCTATATAAAACAAAATAAATGAAACAAAATGAATGAAGCAAGCTGTACCCAGTAGTGGACCCTTTATAGAAATTAATATAAACTAAAGCAACGCCACTGGAGCTGTAAACACTCTTAAGTTGACTAATTAACTATAAACCAAATCTTAGTCATATATTACATCAAATTGACAGTAGACAGGAAACAAAAAAGAAAATAGGAAATTCTTTATTGAAAAGTGCTTTTAAGCAACTTACTAGCAATGTTAAATAGGTTAAATGGGGTTCAACTAACATGGGTGGCTAGTCGCTTCATATAGTAATCGAAAAGGTAATGAGGTATATTAAAAATTTAGCTAATGAGGCCTTTAAGCCCTCGGCCATACATACAAAAAGAACACATTTACCTGGGAAAAGCATGGTTTGTTTCGTTATGGGATTTTGCACCAATATACGGGAAAGATGAGAAGTTAAAAATGCATTACACTCTCCTAGTAGGAGCTCCTAGGGTCCTAAAGATTGATTTAGGGGGTTCAACACGGTGTTGGGTAGCTCCTAAAAGTATTTGCCTCTAGGTCTTGGGGACCCGACTTGACTAAAATAAAGCCCCAGAAGGCACTTTAGGACAAAGTTGACGGGATGACACAGAAAACAGCACGGTATGCAAAACTTACCTCCAACAGCGAATATATGCAAACAAAAAATCCCTCGTAAGTGGTTTTCCTGCTGCCCAATGAACAGCAACCCAAAACATTAATTTCAAAACAAAGTAAACTTAAGGGCGATAAAGAATAAGGCCTTCAAATTCGAAATACGGTAAGGATGACTTCTAAAGTCCTGGATTTTAAAAGGCCCCTTGCCTACTCGGCTGCTGGATATTAAGTAAAAGGTGTCATTCCTCAACGATGCCACAGAAGGCAGGAACGGCGAGAAGAAGCAAGTTCAAGGGAACTGCTCCCGGACAGTACTGCTCGAACCGAAATAGGCCGGTTTAATTTCTAGCGGTTGATATTGAAATAAATCTAGTGGGTCCTGACTACTCGGTTGCATGGTATTTAAGCTAAGTGAAATAAAACAGATGTACCTAAATTTAGTTATTGTTGTATAATCAATGTAACATCACTATAAAATACTGTTGTATATGAAATGATAGGATAGTTGATGCCAAGAAAATAAAGTGATTGAAGATATGGGCAAAATGTAATCTCGTTTGGCCAAAGACACCGAAAGGAAGGTAATTAACCTTATCTAGTTTCATACCGAAAACAAAATCTTGCACTTTTCACCAGTTTCAAAGCCAGTTCTAATGACTTGTTTGTGACAAAATTGAATTGCCACAATACTATAAGATAATTACTTAGGGTACCTATCAAATTCGAAGACGCATACAACTTGCAAGAGCGGCAATGACTCAACTAACCGGGATCTGGCGTGACCGTCACATCACCATGGCAAACAAGAAGAGACTCGTTTCAACACTGGTATTTTCCATATTCCAATATGCATGTGAGACTTGGACGGTCAAAGAATCGGATAGACGGCGCATAGACGCCTTTGAAGTGTGGACGTGGAGACGGCTACTTAGAATTCCATGGACGGCTCACCGCACGAACGTCTCAATCCTTAATGAAATTGAACCTAATCAACGTCTTTCAAGCACGGTTTACTCCAAAATTTTGAAATTCTTTGGTCATATCCACAGAAGCGAACACAAAATGGAACGGCTGGTGGTCCAGGGAAGACCTCAGGGTCAGCGCCGGCGCGGTAGATCTCCACAACGTTGGGCAGACATCACAAAAAAGCTTTTTAACAAACAATACACGGAGGTGGCACACATAACCAATGACCGTGATAGATGGAGAAGGGTCACTAATCAGGCTGTCCGAGCTGCTGAAGCTCAATGATGAACCACAACACATCTGTCAAGATGTAAATGACTATGATGATGATGACCTATCATAAATTATATTAATAATAGAACATGGTGCCTACATCGAAAATCATAATATCTGTAACCAAAAGCGATTAAAAATGTAGCTTAAAATACATTATATATAACATATACTTAAAGGGTTGCTCTGTTGCCTTCTTGTAGATGAGTTTCAAAGAATATTGCTTTGCAAATTGTAAATTTAAAAAATTGTTTTACGGAAATCGGAGTTTTGAAGAATAATTGTGTTTGAACAATTTACCGTCTCCCTAGAGAAACATGCTGTGTTAAGAGCGTTTGGCGTTTGTAGTCCGGATGTTGTTGTCTTAACTATGTAAATCACTGGGTAAAATATAGCCTATGTTGGGCCTGAATATGTACACAAAATATTTTACTTCATAATACTCCCCCACCCCTAATGTTAGAACAAACCTGCCTAATTGTATCTTTTAGCTCCTGAATTATTTGGGGTTGCGACAACATTCGATTTTACACAGCCTTACAAAAAAAAATCGAGGAGAGTCAGATCTGGTGGCCGAGCAGGCCATTCCAGTGATCCTCGTCGGCCAATCCACCGTTCTGAATATGTCTGGTCCAACCAATTTCTGGCTTGCCTAAGAAAATGTGGTGGCGCGCCATCCTGCTGAAAAATGACAGTGTTTTTAAATTCGCTTTGATTTTCAGCCACTATGTTTTAATTTGGGGACTAATAATATTTTTAAGTAAATTCCAGTATAACACATCAGAAAAGACGGACCCTATAATATTGTTTCCCAATATTCCTACTAGCACATTTACCTTTGGAGGAGTGTGATCCACTCTAAAAATATGCGGTTTTACATCAGCCCAATATCTAACATTTTGTTGATTGGCATTTTCATGTAAAAAAAGAACGTACATTCATCACTGACACAAATGGTTCTTGTGTAAGCCAGATTTTGTATTACTCGCTCGGACATATCTCACAAAATTGCATTCTTCTGTCAGGTTCATTTTCATGTAGTTAATGTAGTATCATTAATTTATATGGGTGAAACTTATGTTTTCTGAGGTATTTTTTAACGTGGTTTTAGAAATATTACACTCGCCAGAAACTATTAGCGTAGAGTGCTAGACCACAGATACAACAATTTGTATTTGTTGCTCCTCCGCAAGAGATTTTCTTCCAGTCGCTTTTGGCTAAGTAAACTACCAGTTCTTTTAAACTTTTCAACCAGTTCCCTCACATATTTTTGGCATATAAGGAATATCGGGAAATCTGTTATTAAAAATTCTTTCATCATCGTGAAAATTATGCCCAGCCTCGGCGTAAATAAGGATTGTTTCTGTTTTCTCTTCTAATAGCTATTAGAAGAGAAAACAGACAAACTGGGAAATAGCAAAATCTTACTTATTTTATTATACTATAACTAACAATCGGTCTTGCAAAAGTCTCAGTTGGCTCCGGTTTTATAGATCCATGCTAATTATGATAATTACCTACCTGCCCGTAATGTATGGGAAAATTCTACTATTAAATGAGAACTACCTGGACGTATTATACCAGCTGTACTTTATAAGTAGTTTAAATACATATAATACAAATCCTTAATTGTTAGTTAGTTGTATTTCAACCAAAAGTTGATTGAGAGCTGTTCGTATTTGAGAAATTATAGAGATTTGAGCAACATGTCGCGAGTTTGTTTAAATAAGCCGGATCATTTTTGTTATATATGTGGTGAAGTGACTTTTGTGAAACAAAAACGTACACTTAGCCCTTTAATACAAAAGGCTTACCACTTGTATTCTGGCTGTAAAATTGAAGACAAAAATTGGGCTCCCCATATCTGCTGCTACAAATTATGTGCATCCAACATTCGCAGCTGGCTAAGTGGAAAAAAGCGTAAGAGGCCCTTCGCTGTTCCTATGATCTGGCGAGAACCGAAAGACCACGTTACTGACTGTTACTTTTGTTTGACACCTTCCATTAGAAAAGGCTTTTCGGAGAAAAAAAGGTCTGCGATACAGTATCCAAATTTACAATCCACCATACGCACGATGCCTCATAGTGACGAGTGATGATCCAATGGATTCAAGCGGTAGTATACTGGAAAATGTCGCCGGCCCATCAACCTCGCAAGAATCCGATTTTCTCTGTGAACTTCCCAGTAAAAAGCCTCACAAAATCAGTCAATGTGAATTAAGTGACCTTATAAGGGATTTGGAATTGCCTAACAAAAAATCCGAACTATTGGCCTCTCGATTGCGATAATGGAACTTGCTTCAAGATGAAGTAAAAGTTTTTGTGTACCGAAGCCGTCAGAACAACCTTACACCATTTTTTAAGATGGAAAACAATTTGGTAGCCGGTAGGGACATTAAGGGATTAACAGCAGCTTTAAATAAATCTCGAGTATGATCCAAAATACTGGAGACTTTTCATTGATTCCTCAAAAGTAAGTTTTAAAGCTGTGTTACTCCATAATGGAAACAAGTTGCCTTCAGTCCCAATTGGTCATGCAGTCCACATGAAAGAAACGTATGTCAATTTCGAGGGGCAAATCACTGGGGTATTTTAGTGTACAGGGCCAGGAATTGCAGGGGAATTTCGAGAAATTTCGAGGGATTTCGAGGAATTTCGGGGAATTGCGGGGAATTGCGGGGAATTGCGGGGAATTTCGAGGAATTGCGGGGAATTTCCAGGTATCTCGGGGAATTTTCAGTGATATTACATAATATTTCATTAGATTCTCGGAACGGAAATACCAAGTTTCACTAAAGAAACCAGCAAAACCTACACTAAAACACTTTTTGCTTTTTAATGTTTCATGCTTTAATAGAGAATTACTCTACATATGTTTCGCCTTATTAGGGCTTTTTCAAGAGTACCTGATTAATACTAAATTTTAAGAAAGATCCTTTAACTATATATACCTTCTTTTATTGACTTAATTATATTATGGGGTTTTTATTGCTGTTTTGGAAAGTCCCGGGTTGTTGATGAAATACATTTGTCAATAATAGGGGTATGGTGGAAATTTTGTTAGTCATTGGTAGTAATAGATGTATTTTTTTCAAAGTTTTTTTTAATTTCTAATAAAATTGTTCTAATAAATCTAATTTTTTACTTTTGTTTTCAGCATGAAGTAGTTCTATTTTATTTAGATTAATGAAATGATTATTTTTAATACAATGTGTTCCTGTGTTTTTAACATTATTTATAATTGATGTTTTATATTCTTTAAGTCTATTTTTGATACATCTACCACTTTGACCAATATTACAGCATTACAATCTGAACAACGTATTTTATAAACACCTGATTTATCTAGCTTATCTATTTTGTCCTTATTATTCACAAGTATCTTACCTAAGTTTTGCTTGTTAACGCAAATAGTTTTACATCCTAAATTATTTAACTTATTGCTAACCTTATTACTGAATTTCGATATGTGATTGACAAATTTGTTATTAGTTTCTTTTGGTGTATTAATGCAATGAAATTCTTTCTTTAACAGTTTCTTTTGTTTCTCTTTAAGTAGATTATCTATTAAGTTTTCTTTGTATCCGTTGTTGTCTGTTATCTGTTTGATGATACGGAGTTCTTTAATAATAATATCTAAAAAATTTATTTCACTATTCTGACCTTTTTCTATAGTAAACTGTATGTTATTATTTAAATAATTTAGTAAAACTAAAAACTGGTCTAAGTTTCTTTCCGTACCATTCCAAATGAAGAAAACATCGTCTACGTATCTGTTCCAACAAAAAATGTGTTTGATAAGAGGGTTATTGGAATCAAAAATTAACTTTTCAAAATTTGCCATAATTATTTCGGACAATAAAGGAGAAATTGGGGACCCCATTGGCAGTCCGTCTTTCTGTTGGTAATATTCTTTATTTAATTGAAATTAATTTTGTCCAATATATACTTTAAGTGCATTTTTAATTTCCGTTTTAATAGTATCCTCTATTGTGGCTTCATTAATTAAATTAGTTAAAATGTCAGTGAGTTCTTTTATCGGAATTGAAGTAGAAAGGCTTTTAACATCAAAGGATACTAAATTTGCATTTTTCGGGATTATAAGATTTTTTGTATTATCAATGAACTGGAATGAATTTTGAATTGCATATTTTGATTGAAAGTTTATTAGATTAGGGAATGTTTTAGTTTATTATTTAACAAATATTTCACAAGGAACCAACTGCCGATTCAATCGAATTTATTAAAAATATATATGTATTGCACTAGTTACTTGACTGAATTAATATTTTTTGGTTAGAATAAAATATTTACGAATATAAAAATATACATTTATTTACGATTAAAATAGTTGTGACGTCATAAAACGTAAAAAATTTTGTAGGGAATTTCAAGAGTGCCTTGGGGAATTGCGGGGAATTACGAGGAATTACGGGGAATTTCTTCTGAAAGGGGAATTTCAGTGTACAATTTTTTTTTGTGATTTCCCCCTCGGTCAATTTGAAATTGTTACTGAAGACCATATAATATAAAAGATATAATTGGCAAATTTGTGGGGATTTAAAAGTTGTGGCGATTTTGCTTGGAATGCAGCTAGGTTATATGAAATACTGCTGCTTTCTCTGCGAATGGGACAGTCGAGCACGATCGGATCGCTACATAAAGAAAATTTGGCCACCAAGAGAGAGTCTTTTGAGCCAGGAAAAAAAAATGTAGCAAGCGTGCCATTAGTTCCCCCAGAAACGATTTTACTACCGCCACTTCATATAAAATTGGGACTTATGAAAAATGTTGTGAAGGCCATGAACAAAGAAGGCCGTGCTTTTAGTTACTTAAAAGAAAAGTTCCCTAGAATCAGTGACACTAAAATTAAAGAGGGAATATTATTTGTGGGTCCCCAGATTAGGAAACTTTTCTGAGATGCGCAAATCGATTCCATACTTGAAGGCAAGGAAAAGGACGCTTGGAATGCATTTGCAATGGTTGCAACATATTTTTTAGAAAACATAAAAACAGAAAACTATAAAGACCTGGTTGCTCAACTTCTTGTATGTTATCAAAACCTAGGGTGTAATATGTCGTTAAAAATTCATTTCCTGGATTACTTTCCGAAAAATTGTGGTGCTGTTAGTGACGAGCACGGTGAGAGGTTCCACCAGGATATTTTAAACATGGCAAGAAGGTATCAGGGAAATGGAACTGTGAGATGTTAGCTGACTACTGTTAGACTATTACGAGAGATGCCCTAGAGGCTGCTTTCAAAAGACAGGCTAAGAAGCGTAAAATGAGTGTCTAAACTTTAGACTCACTGATAAAATGTGCTATTTAATTGTTATTGTTGAACCAACAATATATTGTTTGTATGTTTATTGTTAATGACTATAAATTAAAATGTTCATTGTATATGCCTATAATTAATATTTTGTAACAAATCATCCAGATTTTTTTGTTAGCTAACTAAAATCTTTAATAGGTATTTTTTAGTGTAGTTCAATAAAAAAAATAGGTTTTGTTCAGGAAACAAAAAGAAAGTTGAAATTTGTTCCCCGTCTAACGCGCTCCATTTGAAAGCAAAATAAAACTATCGAAAATTCAATAATCAACCACAGCTGTCATTCGAATGCTTAAATATTTTGTCACTATGGAGACAAAAAATACAATAATTATTGATTTAAAATATATTTTCAAGCAGATATTTATTATTTGCATGTAAATAAAGGTATTTATTTATTTATCCAAATTTTTTTAATACATAGAGAATTTTGAAGACAACCTTTAACGGTCCAACATACAAATATTATTTTCAGTATTAGTTATGGCATTGTAACATTTTATGAAAACGAAAACTGTGACATTGCCAAGGAACCTTAAATTAAACAAAAACATCCAAATCAGCAAAAAAAATAGCATCGAATATATATTTGGCATATTTATGATATTGCGTTATTCTTGTCCCGGAGTTCCTAGGCTCAAACTCTTAACTTTCACGATAGAAACAATTTTCTCTTGAGAATGCAATATACAGAATGACCGCTGAAGGTAAAGTAGACAATAGACAATAGACAAACTTTATTGAAAAGCAATTCAGCTGTACAATTTGACCTTACAAACTATGTTACAAAATATGTAATAAAAAATTAAATTAAAACACAATCTAAAACTAAAACCAAAATTTGCTATCACACACATTTCGTTAAATAGCTCCAATACAAGTCGTCATGGATGTAAGAGAAATGGATTAAACTATATGATATGGGAAGCAGGGAAGCTAAGCAGTTCGCAGCAAAGGCATTGTATTGTCAGTGAATTCGGCAAAGGAGTAATTAGCGCTGAGTAGCAAAAAATTTTTAATTTTATTACTGAACTGCCTAGTATTTAGCTGTCTTATTCCCAGAGCAATACTGTTGTAAACTGTTTTTCCCAAATGATAGATAGTGTTCTTAGCTAACTCCCTTCGAGACTGAGGAACAGTCAAATTACCTCTGAACCTTGTAGCATAGTTATGAATATTATCTCTTGTCTCGCAGTCCAATCCATGTAAGTAGGTTAATGTTTCAAGTGTAAGTAGATCATATAAAGTAAGGATTTTAAGTGACTTAAACAGCGGTTTACAGTGCGCAAGTGAGTCGGCCTTACAGATTATTCTCACGGCTCGCTTTTGTAGGAGGAAGAGAGAATGAAGGCGGGTTGTTGAGGCGTACCCCCAAAAAATGATACAGTATCGGAGATTGGACTCAAACAAGGCATGGTACACTTCTAGAGAAATTTTTCTGTCACTCAATTCCAGGGTTACAGTCCTCAGAGCAAAGAGAGCAGACGCCAAACTCTTTGAAAGTCTATTAAGATGAGTATCCCACTTCAAGCCCTGGTCCACCATCAATCCCAGAAACTTGTAATGGGACACCTTTTCCACTATGTGAGTTTTCATCCTCAGTGATAAAGGTCCCTTATTGAGAAAGACCATATATTTGGTTTTTTTTTATATTTAATGCTAATTTGTTACCATCAAACCACTCCTGAATCAGATTTAAATCTTTACTGACTACCCTCTGCAATGTTTTCAAGTCAGTATCGGACCAACACACAGAGGTATCGTCCGCAAACAGAATAAATGAACCACCGATGTTTAAACATGCTAGATCGTTTATGTAAAGTAAAAACAACAAAGGACCCAGGACTGAGCCCTGAGGAACTCCATCAGTGTTGTCTAAAAATTGAGATCGCACCCTTTCTCCATTCGAGTCTAGTACCTGAACTAGCTGTTTACGCCCCAGTAAATATGATCTGAACCAATCCTGTGAAATCCCTCTAAATCCATAAAAGGCAAGCTTCTCCAAGAGTATTTCATGGTTTACGCAATCAAATGCTTTTGCAAGATCAAAAAACACCGCCGTAGTGACGCCTCCATCATTAACACCATTATATACGTTATCTAAAAAGCCAAAGATGGCATCCCTCGTACCTTTATTCGTTTGAAATCCAAATTGAGACGCAGATAAAATTTGAGATTTATTAAAGTATGAAGTAATACGGATTTTAACTATAGTCTCGATTATCTTTGAGAACACTGACAAAAGGGTACTAGGTCACAAAAAGTACTACAATGTCTTTGTTATTAATTATTAAAATGCTCTATTTTAAATGCGAGATAAAGTCAAAATTAACTTAATTTCAGGCAAATTATATAAGAACAAGCGGATTTGGTGGTGCAGTCGCTTGGACGATAGACTTGGACGATTTTAACAACAGATGTTGCACTGGCAGTTTCCCATTGCTTCACACCCTTAACCAAGCTTTGGGTCGTGTTGCCTCCAGCCCTACACCCGGAGACTGCACTAAGCCACCCACACCATCTACCCCTGCGCCACCTGAAACTACAACGGGGGTCGACTCTGGTAAGTTTATAAAAATTTAGGAATACCTGGTTACTAACAAAGTAGGATAAAAACTCATATACATATGCCAAGAAATTCAAAGAACGTATGACCACTGTAACTATTTTTAAATAACAACAAAAAGTAATTTTTAAAATTTTAGGTGCTGCCTCATCTGAACACAATCATTATACTTCAACCACAAAGAAATCCACCACCTCACCTTGGTGGACCACTGCGAAGCCGTCATCAACTAGTAAGTTTGTCTTATAGCAATAAAAATAGATTGACTAACTTGAACTCTTTGAATAGCTACTGATTCATCGGAACATGGCCATCATACTACATCCACTACAAAGAAACCAACTACCTCGCAATGGTGGGTTGCTTCGACGACCACTACTAAGCCAACTACTACTAGTACTAGTCGTCCTTGGTGGACAACTTCTACTCAAGCTTCAACATGGTGGAGTACTAGCAAAACAACTAAGCGACCAACGACGACACCATGGTGGGCTACCAGTACATCTAGTACAACTAGGTAAGCGGAAAGAAGTTGAAAATGAACTTAATGGTTTATCTATGTAGGCCCTTGTTTGTCTTGTAAAATCCTATTTCAATTTAATAACTTCTTATTATCTACTTCAATTAGGCCAACTACAACGACCACTAGATTTACTACAACGCGAAAACCTGACATTCCTCTGGTACCACCACCAGCTGTCATTATGCCAGAACATGAAAAACCTTCTCAGAGTTGCGAACCAGGACAATATATTCCCGACCCCAAAAATTGTAACGCTTTTTACAGGTAAGCAATGGACCCCCAAACCATAAAATTACATGGCAAAATGTCTCCAAGAATTTAAGCCCAAACGTTTACTTTTCTACTACTGCTTACTACCTTTTCTCTAATGAGATTTTTTCGCGCCCATATCCTTGTGGTTTGTTTGCTGACTGTATCACGGATCATTTTTTAATTGTATTAGACCGATGTACCAATCTTAGCATCCAAAGACTGTAAATAAACAACCTAATTTATCATGCCGAAAAAATTATATTTAGGACTGGCTGAACAACAAGATCAAACCCCTTTACCAAATATGCTAAAATCGAAACTTCTATCAATGACAGATTCAGACAGTCTCTTTAAAACCCCCAACGTATACGCAGCATGATGAAATATTGCGTAAGATTTTGCGGCTACCGTCATATTATTGCCAGCTTAATGCATATGGACTCAGGTAAAATCATAGTACGAAAAACATTTTAGTACAGTGGATATAATTTTTTGGGTGGAACTAATTCCTAACTAATTTTGTAGCTCGTTGTTGGTGCCTTTTTTAACATACTAAAGATCTAGAGAAACCTGAGGGTGCGAAATGCGTTATTTCTCCGCCATCTTGAGTAAATTTAAAAAAATCATAAGAAAATCGTGTGTGGTATCAAATTACGGAAAATTTCATGCTAAAATAGGTTAGATATTAGTTTTAAAAACTAAATATTACTAACGAAATAGTGGCTGAAAAACTGAAAGCTTATAATATGCAGTGTTAAACATCATATTTTTATTAATCAAAATTTGTTTTATGTAACAGAAATGCATATGTATTTCATAAATCTTACATCTATATGTAATATGTAATCTCTGAGAAAAAGCAAAGTCTAATAGTTTTCTTCAGTTTCTTCTAAATCACTTTCTTTCATTGCACTCTTTGTGCAATCTCTACCAGAAAAGTTGCAGCATTATATTTCAGTACATTCCACACCATAACGTCGACACATGCATCTACCACTACCACACAGTTCATTTGTATCCGTTTCGGAGGTGCAGCGGATCATGTTTAGTAATAACTCTGGTGAAGTACTCATTTCACATGTTATGTTATAGTTGGTCTCCTAATTTTTCCAACCCCACTCTTCGGGATTGCCAATATTGGTTTTTAAAATTTTCCAACAAAAACATTATAACGGTCCGCGGAGAAGATGATGAACAGCAAAATCTTCTGTAGTTGGCATTATTTATACCTCCTCCATCTCTATTTAATCCACAAACTCAGTTATTGAGACAAAATGACAAATCATAATTGGCGAGAACTTTGGATGACATAGCAACTAGTTTAAATTACATGTTACCTGCCGAAACATCGTATGTTCTTAGCGGGGGTGCACTACTTTGCCATGGCCATCGACTTAACACACTTCTGTGTTAAGTCGTTGGCCATGGCCAAGAGCTGGGAATTTTTTAGATGTGTTACAAACAACAGTTATATTGGTAAGCATGTAACGTTATTGATAATCATTTAAATGATGTTGAGTTGCCTCGGCTAAAAATACTTTTTTTTTTGTTTGTTAGGTGTGGGTTTGTTTTATTATCTGACAAATTTTTTTAGGGCGCCATCCTACTAGAAATGATACAAAATTTTACAAACACTTAGTAGTTTATTAAACTATACTTGTATAATAATGGTTGTTATTACTGGTTTCCGAAGAAACAGTTTTGACATGAAAAGGTGAAAATTAAAATGAAAATATAGCAATGGTCTGCTGGTCTTTACAAAGTTATCCTTCTGACTCGACAAATACTTAGCTCTGCTTGTGATCCATAAGGTGTGTCCAAGATTCAGTCCTCTTCACCTGGAAGTTGTCTCGATGAGGTGTTCGGTGTTCCATGCATATACTTTAGCAACGGAGAAGGTGTTCCATGCATGGACTTCAGCAATGGAGACGATGAGGAAGACGTCAGGACTTGATTAGACTTAAATTCTTGTGACAGCGATTGATAGGAGTAGTGACATCAGATGAGCTTGTCAGTTTGTCAGCCTCCGGTTTGCTCGTTTACATGTAATGTTAGAAAAGTGGCATTAGACCAGCGAATATTATTGCAATAAAGGTTTGAAAATGAATACTTATGGTAAACAGTTTTAAATAGTAAGAAAAATAAATGATTTGGTTGACTTAAAAGGTATTTAAGTTTTAAGTTAATCCAAGAAAAGCATATATTGTGCCAACAAAATACAAATTAAGTAATTTATATACTACAAAATGTACAAATATATAACACTAATGTCTAAACTAGAAGAAAATACTGCATTCAAAGCATCCACAACTTTGTGCAGATTCGATAGCATAAACGAGCAAAAAAGGCAATCGTTTGCTAGAGAGATAAATGCATTCAAAAGTATTTCTAACTTTTGTGCAGGTACGATATACAACACGAGCAAAAGACAATCGTTTGCGAGATAGATAAATGCATTCAAAAGTATTTCTAACTTTTGTGCAGGTACGATAGTGCATAACGAGCAAAAAGGCAATCGTTTGCGAGATAGATAAATGTGGTATAACGAGCTACAGGCCTCCGTTACCACATGATATTGGCGTACCAGACTAATGTCTTAATTTTGGCACCCAAGGTAAGATATGTACAAGATAGATTCAAGATATAGATATGGTACAAGAGAAATTTTATATACAGTGTGACTTAAGCTATTATCCATCCAGTACAAGCATGTCGCGCTAATTGAGTTAGAAGTTTAAGAAAAAGTAATGTTAAATCAGAATTGATTTCTGACAGATATCTTTGAGAGAAACCAGGTGAGCTTTCCGACAAATTCAATTTAGGTTTCTGCTTAGAAACAAAAGAAAAACTCACCTGCTTTCCTCGATATCAGCTTCCTTGGATATTCTGTCAGTTACCAGTTCTGTAGAGCCTGGATCTGTCGGTTTCCTTGTGAATGGTCCAGCCAGGTTTACCCTATATCTGGTTCTCACCAATGTTCATCAAGAACTTAAATAAACCACCAACTGGCCAACGATATTTGCTAAAACGTAAAAGAACGACAGAGCCCGAAAAACAAAGTTAAATTGAGAGTTTACATATTACTTGATGAAGAAAAACACACAAAAACCATGACCTGTTGATTGGCTCAAAAGATATTTAAATTAAATGCAAAATTATTAAAATATTGATTGAAATCCAAACTTACTGAAGAAATAATCTTATGACTGCGTTCTGTCTGTTAAGATGATGCTTTTAGATCTATAAAAACATTGTACTTTACAAGGATAAATGAGATGAATGAAGATTATTAATTTGTGACGCCATGATGGTCGGCATGTCTTTATTTTGTTAAAACATAAGAATGTGGAATTTAATTCGTGTAAAAATAGCTTAAAAGGTCATGGGTTTCTAGAAAGTAATATTTATGGTTCAATTAGTTCAATTACATACTTATTATCAGATAAAATATAAAATTAAATTATTAATTAATTAAAATTAACAACAAAAAGAAGTATGAACCAGCAATTTACTTAATAGAGATTTTGTTGTGCAAGTTTACAATTATTTTTATTAAAAAACGCAGAGGGCTAGGCTTCGGCAAATCATAATTTTCATTGATGATGAACATTGTTGTATAGCAATTGTAAAAATAGACTAATAAAATAGTAGCACTTCTCTACAATTTTGATATGAGCTTATTAAAAAAATCAGCATCCAAACTCAAAAGCTACTTCGATCGGTTCGTTTTATCAAAAACTGTGTTTCATGTTGCTATCAGCGACGAACTAATCAATATTCATGTTGCCACCCCCTCCCTAACTACCGGGTTGTTTAATAGTCCTCCATAAAATTCATACTTTTTTTAGTCCATACCTTCAGTGGAGTCGAGTAATGTAAGCTTTAGAAAACTCACAACTCAAAATAAAACTCTTTAAGAACAATAACTTCATCCTTGCCAAATCAAAAAGATACACGCAAGGTCTCCTGATTTAAATCTATTAGATTTTTTTTGAGTCATCTCAAAGGACTTGTTTATTCAATATCAGTAATCGCGAGAGAAGGATTGCTTGAAAGGATATCTCATTGCTATCAAATTCGAGACGATCATCGAATGCTGTTTCAAGTATCTTCAACAAGAACAAATCTGAATTTAGTGAAACAGAAGCTTAGCGTGACATACCTGTATCAGGATAAAACCAAAAGTGAGGTCAAAAATTCACTTCTCTGAGTCGAGCCTTTACCCATACACGGAGCCAATATGAACTAAATTAAATGTAAGAAATCGATAATCTATATTAAAGAATAACCTAGAAATTTATATTATAGAACGGCAAATTTACAGTTCGTCTAAAGAATCGATATTCTGCAGTATGCAGAGTTATCCATAGATGGCAGCGCCAATACCTAAAGATACTTTAAAATCCAATGTAACGAAATAACTTTTATTACGTTACAAGCAATATAAAGTTGTGATAATAATTGTATTTGATGACTATGCCATATCCAGTACGAAGAATGTAGAGCATCAGATCCACACAAAACACTCATCAGCAACAGTAAAATTTACTGAATGCTCCCCAAGTCTTATTGCCAAAGGACCCTTTTTTTCTAATAATGAAACATTGCTTTATAAGCATGCTTGGGAAACACTTAGAAGCGAATGGCAATACTGTGATTCATGCTACCTATGATGCATACACTGTTATTGTAAAAACAGTAATGACCTTGGCAGAATACAAGCATGTAACAGTTGTTGCTGACGACGCCAATATTCTTGTACTTGATTTACCATAATACACAAAATATTTGTTTGCAGTAATCTACGTTCAGTGATACCAAAAAACATGATATTAAATTGATGCAACATGTGCTTGATGAAAGGGAATGCAAAATTATTCTTTTATTTGGTTATTTTTAAAACCAAAATCATAATGTTATTTAGCATGTATGTCAAAAAGATACCAACAACGAGCTAAAAAATTCAATCGCTGTCGTACTGGGAATTAGTTTTACCTATCATCAATTTTTTGCATATTATATATCTACTCTACTACAGGTAGAACTGGTTTGGCAAAATGCGCTGGGTTATATTACGCAGGAGTATTGGAAGGGAATGGTGGGATCGGAAATAGTACAGAAGTACTTTTGGAACGAAAAATTATACCGAAAGTAGCTCTTCGGGATGATGTAGACACATATAGTTTTTATAATTCTCTTTTACATACATGTTGGTAGGAGAGATTAGAATAAACTCTGTATACGCAGTCAGCAGGAAATTAAACGATGGAAATCGCTAATTAATTTTAAAATGTCGATTTTTAATGTAATCAAAGAAAATGCCGGGTATTTATTGGTAGGTACCTACCGGGCAGTTATCCATAGTTGACGTGCAATTATTATCCATAATAACCCAATAGCATTGATAACTAGGAGATAATCTAGCCCTAACTAGATTAAATCTATTAAGTCAAGTGGTGTTACGCGGAGCACCTTAACGAATATTATTGACCAAAAGATAGATGTACGCCACTGACTTTTTAATTTTAATATTTTGTTTCGGATTTACCAACTAATAATACAACTTTTTTGTTCCCTAAATCGTTATCGTATCTTGCTTCGTTCTGGAGAGAAAAATAGAAACCACTTTATTGCATGTCCAAAAAAAAAATACCTATGTAGTTCAAAGTTAATTAAAACATTTAAATGAAAAATAAAATTATTTTTTTAAACAATGATACAAATAGAAACAGTTAATCAAAGCAAATGTTAAAAATGGCCAACTTCTGATAAAACGCACGATTGCAACCGATTTTTTTTTAAACGTTAACACCCTGTATATCAAAAACAGGGCAACTCCGGACACATGTTCATATGAACCTTTTTTTCTTAGAATATTATAAGGAATCACCCCCTTAAGTTACGTACTGTACTTCTAAAACACCCTGTAAATTAGTATTGTATAATATGTAAATTCTTTAGTAGGTAGCTGTCAATTAAAATCAAGTTTCTACTACTAATTTGACTACCAATCATACAAATTCATCAGTTTTGACTATGCATATATTGTATATTATGTACTTTCTTTTAATTTAGCAAGGCTGAAGATGAGAGCCACTGCTCTCGAAACATGTCCCTTCTAACAATATTAAAGCTATGGTAACCTTCATTAGGATAATATCTTAATAAATAAATAAATAAATAAATAAATTAAATTAGTGGAGCAGACTTTGTGTTTTATTTATTCTTTAATATTCAATATATACATAGTGAAAACTGATGGATTTGTATAATTGATTGTACACAGTAGTAGCACAAACTTGATTATGATTGACTTCTACCTACTGTGGAATGATCGCTGTAATTTTTGCGAAAGACCACACCTCTGATAGGATTGTTTATAGGTATATGAGAGAAATATTCGGTGTAAGTTTTCGATCCTTTTTATGAAATTTGTGATACAGGAAGGAAATATTCGCTATAAAAAAAAGTGTTATAAATTACTGAAAATTCTGAAAAGTATGGTGTTTGCTTGAGTTTCTCTTCGCCAAATATTCCGGGTCCAAAGTTTAAAAACTGAATTAAGTGTAATTATTTTGTAGATGTGTAACAGGCGAATTAAACAAACAATATTGCGCTGGTGGATTACACTGGAACAAAGAACAGAACATTTGCGACTGGCCTAGTTCAGCAAATTGCAAAGAACAATGTAAGTATATAACATAAATATTTCATGTAATGTTGATAAATCTACGGTAATATATATTTAGGGTCAGGATGCATCCAACGTGTTGATTAGTACCATCATTGGCATATTGCCAATTTGCGAATGCCAGCACAGTCTAGATATTTTTTTTAGAAAAGTGTTTTTTTTTTTAATTAAGTACCTATACAGGTATATATTCAATTGCCTCAAATTTCATGATGCGAGACAATAGTGGCATGAGGATTTTCATCAGTGTTGTGTAAATTGGTGGTACCATTTTTGATAAACGCTTCATCCGTTAAAAGAATAAAGCTTCATCCGTAAAAAGAATAAAGCTTCATCCGTAAAAAGAATAAAGCTTATGCAGTTTTATATAGCAATATTTTTTGCAAACTGCATTCTACGAGGAAAATCTTTAGAAATCAGTTCATGTACTTTTTGCGAACGATATGGATATAACAGCTGTTCTTGAAGAACCTCATGTACTATTGATGGTGTATTAACATGTGCTGATAATTTTCGAATGCTCGTTGATATAATATCATCATCAGTATTAAAAATATTTTCCTCCAATTGCGGCGTACGTACGGTTCTTCTCAGACCAGCATCAGTACTATTTTTTCTAAACTTTTCTAAAAGTATGAAGAAAGTCAATAATATGTGTAACCTTATTAACTGGAATCGCCCACCATTCTCCTTTAGACGTTAGTCACCTCGTTGAAATGCCTTCTGATCTGGCATAGTATAATTACGAAATCTCTCGTGATATAACCTTCTGGCTTTTAAAGCATGGCAAGATGCAAGATCATACACCAGATTCATATCTGCATACTCAATAAACGTGTATTCGATAATTCGAATGAATTCACAATCAAATTCACCACAAAATCCAAAATTCAGTTAATTAATATCGAAGTAAAGGATCAATGTGTCAGCGATGTGAAATGGTATATTAAGTACTTAAAATAAAAAAAAAATATATAAAAAAAAAATATATATAAGAAAAGAAAAAATATAAGAAAAGAAATAAGAGCGGCGAAGAAAAACTGGATTGAAGAACAGTGCGAGGAAATAGAGACACTGGAACGAAAATATGTGACAAACTACATAACAACGGCAACAAAATTATAGTCGACAAAGGTGAGAAAATGGAGACATGGAAATCATATATAACAGAACTTTTCGAAGATGATCGACCTCAGCAACCGCCGAACTTTGATTCCCTAGATAGTCTACCAATAACAACAGAAGAGGTCAAGCATGCCATATCTTACTTAAAGGAGGGCAAAGCACCTGGACCCGATAATATCCGTGCTGAATTTTAGAAACTTTTAGACGAACAAGATATCTGCTGGCTGACCGAAATATATAACAACATATACAATACGGGAGAAATACCCAAGGTATGGTTAAAATCTACCTTTATACAGCTGCCAAAGAACTTCAATTCAAAACACTGTGGCGATTTTCGCACTGTTAGTCTCTTAAGCTACCTACTAAAACTCCTTTTGAAAATAATCCACCAAAGAATATTCAAGGTATGCGAGGAGCATATGGGATGCACACAATTCGGTTTTCGGAATGCAATGAGAACCAGAGAAGCCTTGTTTAGCACCCAAGTTCTATTCCAGAGATACAGAGACGTTAAATGCTATATATATGCGTGTTTTATCGATTATCAGAAGGCATTTGATAAGGTACAGCACGAAAAACTTGTGGAGATCCTGAAAACGATTGGCATAAATGGGCTGGACCTGAGAATTATAAGTAACCTGTATTGGAATCAGTCATCAGCAATGCGATGCCAAGGGGAAGACTCGGACGAAATAATGATTAAAAGAGGGGTTAGACAGGGTTGTGTACTTTCGCAACTACTGTTTAACATTTACTCAGAGCAAATATTTCAACATGCTTTGGAAGAGGTAGATGCTGGCATTAAGGTGAATTGTGAGTGTTTGAACAATATAAGGTACGCAGACGATACGATGATTGACTTCTACCTACTGTGGAATGATCGCTGTAATTTTTGCGAAAGACCACACCTCTGATAGGATTGTTTATAGGTATATGAGAGAAATATTCGGTGTAAGTTTTCGATCCTTTTTATGAAATTATGGTGGTGTTTGCTAATAGCATGGAGGGCCTTCGAAATATTATGAATAGAGTAACTAAAGTTAGCCTCGACTACGGACTTCTTCTTAATACAAAGAAAACCAAGTACATGGTTATCTCGCAAAACAACATTCAACCTGATCAACTCTTAAGTAATAATCAACAGATAGAAAGAGTAAATAAGTACACGTGCTGTAAACTTTGAACATGGGCTTAGCAACAATACCAAACCAAGTCAAGAAGACGGGTGTCAGTCAGTTAGTCGCCGTCAGATTATTGTCATTGTATTATTGTTATATATTTCAGTTTAAAGCTTGTAATTAAATAAGTTCTAGTATTTGTGAGTGTTATTCAACAAATCCCATGCGTCTTAGGCTAAGATAAACCGCTCGACAGCCTGGGTCTAAAAGATAGACAACAAATTCAGAAAAGGGGATTTCTTTGAAGAAACGGGCCACAAGGTGATTTGGAAACAATTACGGCGGAAACTTGAAATAGGCGATTGTGAACATTTTAGTGGTGATTTGGTGATTGCCGGACAGACTGTTTGCGGAAAATCGGGAAAATTTAATACATTTTAGTGACTTTTTACGTGACTGTACTTTGAAGCTTGCCTACTTTGTGCAGGAAATTTAAATTTGGACTTTTGACAATATTGCTTCGATAACGTCAGGGTGACACGGGTGGTTGTGACAGTAGTTGTCAAAAATATAAAATGCCACGTTTTGGTCAAGCAGAAGGTCCTGAGCACCGCGGAAATGATAACGGAGAGCAAAGGAGTATGGAGTCCATGATGGAAACAATTGTCAAAATGATGAATGTAATGGAAGTCAACAGAACGACAACTGAAAATAGGTTTTTAGATATGTTGGAGAAACAGAACAACCAAACCAACTATCAGGTAGTACCAGACTTTACTCAAACCATAGATGATTTTAATGGTGAAATGCTAGGCAAACCTGCAATGGATTGGCTGAGGAATCTAGAAGCGACAGCTTTGTTGCACAGATGGCCTCAAGAATTTAAGTTGGAAACTGCAAAGAAGCATTTAAAAGGTACGGCTAAGAAATGGTTTGTTGCTAACTCTACTAACATTAAAAGCTTTGATGATTTTCTTGATGAGTTCAAGAGAACATATGATATCAAACAAAAGAAAGATGTACTATGGCAAAATATGAAAAAGAGGTTTCAAGGTAAAAATGAAACAGTTATTTCGTATTTTCATGATAAATTATCGCTTTGCAATGCTTTAAGTTTTGACTTTGAGGAAACAAAGACTCAAATTTTAATTGGTTTACTGGATAAAAAGATAATTCCTGCTCTACTGGCAGCCAGACATGATAACTCTAACAGTTTATTACATGATATCCTAAATTTTAGCGAAGTTACTACTCAAGCTTTAGGATTTGGGGCTGGCAGGGAATCTAGTCACACAGAAAGAAAACCGAGCTATTACCGAAGTCAAGACCACAAGAACGATGAAAAGGAAGTACCGAAAGTTGAAATAGGCCAAGAAAACAGGGAATTTGGAGGTGTGAGGCGAAGAATACCCACATGTTATAAATGTAAGGCAGAAGGACACTTTAAGAGGGACTGTCCACAGAATTCAAATAGACAAATGGTAATACAGGATGACGAAAAAGATAAGGTAGATTCCATAGCAAAGTTTTTGAAAAAGATAAGTATATATGGCATAAGTATTAATGCACTGGTCGATACAGGTAGTTCAGTATGCACAATACGGGATAGTGTTGTCAAGGAAGCTGGTTTTTATAGACTGCAATGCATGGAAAAACTTTATGGCTTTGGACAAGACACAGCAGTAGTCGAATGTGAACATAAAATCAATGTGCGTGTTAATTTAGATACAATTTATGCAGATAATATTGATATTTATATAGTACCAGATAACTCGCAAGCTATTGATGTTATCTTAGGTCGTACATTTACTGAATTGAAGCACATTGCATATTTTAAAATGGGAAATAGTTTAACATTTGGATACAGTAACCAAGATCCCTTTTGTAAATTTCCTAAGATTAATGAAACTAATACACAAGTTATTTTAAAAGCAGTAAACAAGGAATTACTAAAACGTGACACAATTGGTTTTATCAAAGTAACTGCTAATGATAAATTTCTAGGAATTCCTGTGATGAATCGTACTGACCAAAATGTGAAATAAAAAAGGACCAAGTTATTTCCAAAATACAGTTAAATATTGAAAAGGATTCTAGAAATTTTATGAAAATTGACGTGCCTATTGCAAGAGAGCAATTAAATATTGACCAAAGTACTCCAGAAGCACATGTGGAACAATTATTGGATTTGGTTAATGAATATAGGGATACATTCGCACAGTCAATTAAGGAAATTGGGTGCACTGATCTAGTTGAGATGGACATTCTTGATAATAATGTACCGGTAAGATTAAAACCTTATAGAGTCACCTACGAAGATGAAATTTTGATGCTACAGAGAGATGATGAAGACTTAGATGAAACAATCAAGTTATTAAAGAAAAGTTCAGATATTACAAAGGAAGAAAGAAATAAAATTAAAGACTATGTTTTAGAAGAGGGTAAACTTTTAAAGCGAGTAAAAGTAAATGATTATAAAAAACCAGATGAAATGCAAAAACAAATAGTTAAAAATATAGCAGAAGCTCAAATAAAATATAAGAAGTCATATGATAAAGGAAAATTTGAGAAGAAACTAAAAAAAGGCGATATAGTAGTTATGAAGCGAGTTCCTGAACCTACTGGACAACCAACCAAAACGCAAGATAAATATCGAGGGCCATTAGTTATCATACAAGACATAGGAAAAGATATTTACAAGGTACAAAAGTTAGAAGGCACTTCCGGAAGAAACTTCTGTACAAACGCACATGTTTTGCAGCTAAAAATCTATAAAAAATGCCATAGAAGAAGATGCTAGTAGCGAAGAAGAAACTGAAGAAGATGGTAATTTTGATATTAAACCTTCTCGATTATGAGCTGAGCTAATTTTTGGGGGCCAAAAATCTTTCAGGAAGGCCGATTGCTGTAAACTGGGAACATGGGCTTAGCAACAATACCAAACCAAGTCAAGAAGACGGGTGTCAGTCAGTTAGTCGCCGTCAGATTATTGTCATTGTATTATTATTATATATTTCAGTTTAAAGCTTGTAATTAAATAAGTTCTAGTATTTGTGAGTGTTATTCAACAAATCCCATGCGTCTTAGGCTAAGATAAACCGCTCGACAGCCTGGGTCTAAAAGATAGACAACACACGTATCTTGGAACAACAATAAACGAGGAATGGGAGCACTCTTTAGAGATTAATGCCGCATCGAGAAAGCCAGAACTGCATTCCTAAGAATGATACAACTATTTAGATATCATGATCTGTTATTGACAACCAAAATCAGATTGTTGAGATGCTATGTCTTTTCGGTACTATTGTATGGGGTGGAATCATGGACCTTGACCGAAACTTCCTGCAGAAAAATCGAGGCATTCGAGCTGTGGCTATACCGACGAATATTGAGAATTTCTTGGACAGAACACGTTACCAACCAGGAAGTTCTGAGAAGAATGGGAAAGGAGAGGGAGCTAATCACAACAATAAAAACACGAAAGCTTGAATATTTAGGTCATATAATGAGGAATGGCCAAAGATATGAACTATTACAACTATTACTGCAGGGAAAAATTGAAGGAAGAAGAGGACCAGGAAGGAGAAAGATATCGTGGCTAAAAAACCTAAGGACATGGTTTGACACGACGACAGTGGGTTTGTTCCGGGCTGCAGTGGATAAAGTGAGGATCGCCATGATGATCGCTAACATCCGAAACGAATAGGCACTACATGAAGAAGAAGAAGTACTTTGAAAGTTATTCAAGAAAAACCAATAAACCGACATATATCTCCGTAGGGAGGGCCTGTAAGAAGAAATTTTATAGAAACTTATCATCTTATTTTTTCATATCCTATCTGAATCCGAGAGATTTCTCACATTTTCCCGGACACCCTGTATATTAGAACTTGATTGTTTGCAACATGTTTCGAACATAGAAATGTTCATCATCAGGGAATACAATGATCGACCAGAGTAGTTTTGCTCAATAAAATGAATACAAGTTAGTAGAAGTTTATGCTGATTGTGACCAGTGGTCCGAACTTTTAAGAAGTCAGTAATGTAAAGCCATGCTTAATAAAGACGAGTTGTAAGAAAAGATAAGAATTGTTGAAAAGTTTTTGTATTATATTAATGTGAAATAAAAGTATAATATGATAGGCAATCGAGAAACTAGAGAATTTTTTGAAATTCTGTTACTGTATAGGAGAACTAAAGAGGTGAAGAATTGGAGTTAATTTTATGTAAAGAAATTAAGCCTTAAATTGTGTTTATACGTCGGGCTGAAACAGGGGTTTTCACGATGACATTTAACAGCTGTTTGCCATTGCCAACATAAAAATATCGAATTTGACGTTTAACCTCAAAAGCGAACGCTTGGCACGCGGTTGGTAGCATTGAGAGGTAATGCGTATTCCCGTTTACACGAAGATTGAATCTGGATTTAAATCGGATAATCTACATATTTCATGCGTTCTAAATTCATCCGAATTATGTTGTTTAAACTGGTTTAAGGGGGCTTACACATGCTTTTTTATTAAAATTCGTATTACGTTAATGCGCATTGGAGCGTTCGTATAAACTTGGTAATAAACTACATAATGCGTTGTTAGGTCAGGTTAGAATGTCGAAAGCCTTTTCTTCATGTCATTGATGTCCGTGGTAAAACTTCTGAGCGACCGAGGATTGTGACATAAAGAAAACTAATAGTTCCCACCAGAATATGAAAGCAAAAAAGAAAGAAGAGGTATTTTATGAGATATTCAGGCGGAATGAACTAAGAAGCCCTCTGAGTATGCATTGAAGAGTATTATGCATCCCCATTCCTACCGAAAACGCATGGGACAGTTTGTGTTGTACCCGAACAACTGTTCGTTAATTCGCATACAAATTCCTAATGAAGCGTGAAGAGTTTTGACAAGCTTATCTAACATTATCAAAGGTTTTCTCAAAGCCATTAAAACATGCATAAATATCACACTTAACGACATGTGCTCTTTGTACTAGATCTAAATACTAAAAAGGGCCTGTCTGGTTCCTAAGCCATTCCTGAAACCAAACTGTGTTTCCGTGATATTTTCCTCCAGTTTCCTGTAGATCCGTGAATGAATGATGTTAAGTAAGATCTATAATCTTCACCTTTTGTAGCATTTTTCTTTTTCGGAAGTGTTATGAATGTTGATACCAGCCATTCTTGTGGCAGTTGTCCGGTCTCGGTTATTTTGTTGAGTCAGCTAGTCAGAAGCCTTAGTTGATTAAACTCGAGCAACTTAAGCAATTCTCCAGAGATGTCATTGTCTAGCTTAGAATATTTATTGTTCTTTAACCTTTTTATTGCTAAACATACCAGACGTGTTTCCATTACAGGCAACATCTCTAGACACACTTATAATTTCATTGTGCCTGAAAATTTCGTAAATTATATACGGATAAAGACAATGGTTAAGAGTAGCACTTACTTACGTACGTTACTTACGGCGTACGGACGTGATGTACTGTCAATAAAACTACGATAAAAAAAACTAAAAGTATCCAAAAATAAGACGCTTAGAATGATTGCTGGTGCGTCCAGATTCATTCCGTTCAGAGTACTCCACAATGACTTACAACTTCTGAACACATTGACAAGCTATTAACAGACTATATATAATATACCGTGGTATCCAGAACAATATTATCACCATTCCTTAAAATCTACTGTCTTTACATTAAAGGATCCAAATAATGAGCATTCTTTAGGTAGGTCCACCCTGAATTCATCGCAAGCTGTTGTTATATTTGATTTGAGGATTTACCATTGTTATTGGTAAAATCCCTTAGCCAGAAGCGTGTATTGGGGAAGTTTTTAAATTAAAAATCTTAAAAATGCCTATTCCCCTAAAATTGTATTATATTATATTCGTATGTATTTTTATAAAAAATCGTATTAACTAATCAATAACAATGGGTGTTACTATTTTATATTATATAATTACAAAAACAAGGTATAAGATAGAATCTTACAAACAAAGCATTTTCAAAAATCGAATAATACTTTGTCGTTATGTCTTAATCATAATCCGATTCGGAAGATGAACCTTTATTAACATCGTTTAGCGGTTCAACCATTTCTTCGATTATTATATCTACCTGCCACATTTTGGCTTCTTCTTCTATCACAAGATCGATACACTTTTCCACTTTTCTGCACTGATTTTACCCATAGCTTCATTAGAGTCTTTCTAGATCCAAACTTTTTACAAGTCGTGTTTTTTTCTGGCGACATCTGTCTTTATTTGAGCCCATATAAGTTCGATCGGGCTTAATTCGCAGTGGTAAGGGAGTCTGAGCACAGATATTCCTCGTAACTTTGTTGTTTCATCAACTACATATTTTTTGAATGCATTTTTATGTAAATTGGCTAGTACCAATATTTCTTTTTTTAAGGAATCTAATGGAAATTCTATTTGTCTTAAACTTAGCAATTCTGTTATTTCACTTTTACGTCACGCACTTGTCGGTAATTTTTCCGTCAGCCTAGAGTGATAACTTGCATTATCCAATACAATTATTGCATCTTTTGGTATAAGATCCAACATTTGCTCGAACCATTCTTCAATTCATATCTTCGTGATCGTCTAGGTAAAATATTTGTTTGTTTTCTTTTCCGGCTTTTCGGATGCTTCTTAGTATATTCTTCTCCAATATACGATATCGCTTCTGTCTATTAAAATTGATTGCATATTATGTTTTTTCCACCGAAAACCCATTTTTTTTAATAATTTCCAAAGCGTATTTCTACACATGTCCTGGTCTTCTCGGATTGAAGACAAAATTTTGTCCAGCGTGGGAATTTCTTTTTTTTTAAAGAAACTAAGAACTTTTCGCTTTTACATTGCATTAAAACGTCATTTAGCTCAAATTTTGGTCGTCTTGGAGAAGTTTTTGGAGGTTTGACGCTAACATTTATTGTTTGTTTTAAAAGTTTATACATTATTGTTTTCCCAACGTTAAGCATATCTGCTGTAAATTGCACTGCATTGTCAACACTCAAATCCGCATTCTTACTTTTAATAGTAACAGTTAAGAATTAATTCTTTTTATTTACTGTACATGGACCGACTCTAGGGCGTTTAGGCAATTGTTGAAAATTCTCCATATTTAATTAAAAAAACACTGAGTCTTTACACTTTGACTAGTTTCACTGAGAAACAAACACCCAAGGTAGGTATGTATAGATATAAATAGGCGTAATATTCCAATAGAGGCACCCAGAAAGGCATAATAACTACATAATTATCAAACAGGTGACCAAGATTAGGTACAAAAAAAAAAGACTAAAATGATTAGAGCAGAAACGGAATAAGTATATAGACTTTAATTAGTTTGGATAAAATTACTTTCTAAAATTCTAGGTAAATGGCACGACTGGGCATAATTTTAAGCATATACATATATTTGAAGACAAATCTTGCGCTATGTATACTTTAAGTGCTTTGTCAACAATATTTTGTATCTTAGACAATAAAGCTTTGTTTCACATTGACTTGACATTAACATCACTTTTAGCCTATACCGCCACTCCAAAACCACAACTAATTAACTACAGCAAAACGACCATATACCAATACACAACAACGTCGACGACACCACTGGAAGAATTCTCCGATGAATGTGATGCAGGGGCGTACTACCCCCATGAGCATTGTAATCAATTTTTCGTTTGCGACAATGGTCATTTGTTGACCCAAAATTGTCCACCCGGACTTAATTGGAACACGGAGGAAGGAATGTGCGACTGGAAGTTTAAAGTAACATGTCTTGGAAGAGAAAAGATGGCTCAGAAGTATATGACGACGCAGCATAAGATGGGTGATTTCAGTAAGTGTATTTTTATGGTTACCAGAGGAGGTTCACTATTTAAGTCATAAATATCTGTTATCTGAATACATTACGTTTTCATAGACAATTTATGGAATAAATTACGAGACCAAACTGTCTACTATAAATATTTTTGGACGGCAGTTTTGTCAAGTAATGTATGCGACAAAAAGGCCAATATATATTCAAAAGTAATGTAATGATTAGATCTTAACTTATAAAAAAAAATGCAAGAGTGCACGTAATGTGGTATATAGTCTCCATACAGAATCGAGAAGGAATATCTTATTTGTTCTCGCCGTGTTGAACTGCGTTTATCGCCCTCGTTTTAAGATGAAATGAACTAAGAGTGCTGGGCCAGATATGATACCTCCGATATTCCTTTTATATTGCATCCCTACCCTTGCAGTGCCTCTTAGTTACATTTATAACTTATCACTCACTACTGGTGTCTCCCCATCCTCGTGGAAATTTGCAAATGTTACAGCTTTATTCAAGGGTGGTAACCGAAATGATGTAACTAATTATCGTCCCATATCTGGACTGAGCTGTGCGGCGAAGATCTTGGAAAAGATTGTTACCGAAGTCTTCTTTAAAGCTTTCCAGAACAAAATATCACCATATCAACATGGCTTTTTTCCAGGTCGATCTTGTCATACTAACCTAAGTTCGTTTTCAAATTTTCTGGCTTCCTCCCTAGATGCAAGTCTACAGGTCGACACAGTATATTTTGATTTTCAGAAGGCATTCGATCGCGCTAGTCATCGAATGTTACTCTATAAGTTAGAGTTGTATGGAGTCTGCCCCCCACTACTCACTTGGTTTAAGAGTTACCTCGAAGGTCGTACGTAAGTTGTCAAGATGGGTAGTTTAACGTCAAAGAAGATCATTGCTGACTCTGGAGTACCGCAAGGTTCCCATTTGGGTCCAGTTTTGTTCCTATTATTTATAAACGACCTGGGCAGTAACCTTCAACATTGTCGCTTTATTTTTTTTGCAGATGATCTTAAAATTTACCGGGTAATCAATAACGCCAATGATGGTATTCTTTTGCAGTCGGATATCACGCGCCTAAATCTGTGGTGTAATAACAATCAAATGCAACTAAACATTAAAAAGTGCAAAGTTATTTTATTTACAAGAAAAAGGGTCCCAGTCTTAAATAACTACTTAATTGGGAACTGTGACTTAACACGCGTAACAACAGTAAATGATCTTGGTGTTTTGTTCGACAGTGAGCTGAGGTTTATACAGCATATTTACTGGGTGATTTCTAGGGCGTTTAGAATGGCAGGTTTTATCATGAGGCAATGTGGTGAATTTAGAAATAGTGCTTAAATCACTATACTTTTCCTTGGTCAGAAGTCATCTCGACTATTGCAGCATCGTATGGTCTTCTATTTATAGGACCCGCATTGCCAGAATTGAACGAGTTCAAATAAAGTTTGCCAACTTTTTACTTTATTAATTGAAAATTGATAAAGCGACACTTACACACAATGAGCGTTTAAATAATTTAGGTCTAGAATCATTGGAAAGGCGCCAAATTAAACACACTCTCTCTTTCGGCCACAAAGTTATCACAAACCAAATAGACTGCCCTGACCTACTTGGTCTATTAAACTTTAGAGTTCCTTCAAGAACAACAAGATTACTCGAAACATTTTCTCTGCAACACAACAGAACAGACGTCGGTAAGAACGAAGTTCTCAATAGGTTTATGACATGGCACAATAGGTTTCTTCCGCACGATTTTAATTTCGATTGTAAATCTATTACTTTTAAAAATAGAATTGATAGGCTGTTTAAGACTGTTCCTGATGACCTTTTGCGGTTTTAAATTGCTTGCAATATAGTTGTAAAGAGCTATTATTCTATTAGGGACAGTATCCCGTTACTATTTGTAAGTTTGAATAACTACCAACATGCAAGAGAATGGATTGCTGCTTTTCTTATTTCTTACATCTTCCATGGTAACTTATAATATATTTTGCAAACTGTTGTTGTTATATTTTAGATTTAGGTATGTATGTACTATTTGGGCAGCCTTGCCTGTTATGTATGTTTTGATAAATAAATAAATAAATAAAATAAACTATGGGCGATCCCTTTATGCATTATTTGTTAATGAAGGTGTAACCGCAAATACTACTATACTGATAAATTCTAGCGGCTATCTCGCAAGAGCGGCAATGTCACTTTGCGCTCGATTTACACACAATACATGATTTTTTCTAGAACCGGTATTTTTGTTAAAACGTTTGTTAAAATGTATGTAAATAATATGTACTTATGCAATTGTAATCTTTATTTTGCAGTAAATATATTTTGTTAATTATTTTTACAAAAACACCGGTTGTAGAAAAAATCATGTATAATAATACAAATTGCATAAGTACATGTTATATAGTAACTCTAGACCCATTGCCATAAATCTCACATAATGCCGGGGTTATAAAAATGCATTTAGGCACTTTTTAAAAAAAATTGAACTGCAAAACTTTTTTTTAGTTCTTAATTTATTGCTCTTAAACTACCGAAGCAAGTCAAATAAAATTTTAGGCAATTAGTAAGGACACTAACACAAACCTATACCGGGTGATGCATGGCTTAGTTGAACATAGGAAATCCCATGTAAATTTTGAGGTGGCTAAATATTGGCTACCCTGTACATTTTAGAGAAAAATTGTATTATAATTTTTTAAAGAGGCCGATATAATAAACCCATGTGCCAAGTCTGAATAAATTTTAATAAGCCAATCCTAACTTATTCAATTAAATGTGATGGCAAATTTACGAAATTTTCATAGTTTAGGTAATACAGCAAACATCAGCAAATTGTTGTATTTGGCATTGACAAAACAAAAGTAGCGTCAGTGACAATATTTTTATTACAAGTATAAAAACATCAAGAGCTACGGTGATGAAGAACAAAGAATGGTATTCTGTTTTGAGGTAATGGAAAGAGCAAATAATAACAGGAAATTTTTGAGAAATATTTGTTTTACCGGTGAATGTCCAGCTTTACGTCAGTTTTTGACAATAGCGCCATAGCAATTATTTGCTAGTGTTTGCTGTATTACCTAACCTCTGAACATTTTGTAATTTTACCATCACATTTAGTTGAATAAGGCTTATCAAAACTTATTCAAACTTGCCACATGGGTTTATTGCCACATGGGTTTATTGTATCGGCCTCTTCAAGAAACTATAATACAATTTTTCTCTAAAATATACAGGGGAGCCAATATTTAGCCACCTCAAAATTTACATGGCATTTCCTTTGCTCAACTAAGCCATCACCCGGAAAAGGCAAAAAAAGTGATGTCTCGTTTAAAAAAATATCACATTATGTTATTGCATTTTTTTGGGCCACCCTACATTCTATAATACAGTATAAGGGCCTATAAATAAAATGCCTAACTTACTTCGTATAAGAGCTATGGAAGCCCAACGCAGTGTGGCAGGACCCTGTATAAACTACTTATGTCTCGAGAATGGTCCTCGCAGCGAGCGAAGATATAAAAATCCGAAATAGGAAAGGACAGGGAAACAATCCTTTCTTCCTTTTAATTCGTTTCGATCTTAACGTCATCGATAAAGTAAACTGTATATAAATAAAAAAATATTTTTTAATCGCTGCAACTAAAATAACAAATCTTATTTAGAACCCCAGCCATATTCCAAGTGTGAAGAGAATGAGTTTGCAGCATACCCACAGGACTGTACACAATATATGCATTGTCTATGGGGTAAATTTGAAGTCTTCAAATGTGCTCCACAGCTGTACTGGAATAATGTAAGTGAGATATATCTATAAAATCATAGTGATGTCGACTAAATATGTCGTCAGAGCAAAGATCGTTATAATTTGCCTTTGAAGACACATTCATTGTTAAAGCACTCCAAAGGCATACTACATTTAAATATAAAACATTTAAACTCGGACTTAAGCTATTTTTATTACAAATGGTATAATTAACAATATCTATAATATCAATATTTTTTAATGCAGGCGTTGATTTTGACACACAATCCATTCTGCCATTTATATTTGACACTTCTTTAATTTTGTACAGGGTTTTTCCTAATAATTTGCCATCCCTTTAAAAAATTTATTTCCTGAGACGGAAAAAGAAAAAGATAAATACTTTCACACCTATAAATGGGTTGCAGGATTTTAACATGTACGGATATACCTACTGTGATCAATTTTAATTGTGCTTAATAAAATAAAAACAAAATTTGTGGAGGAAGACTGTTCACTTTATTCCATTTTATATTTATTTTTTTCTTCTATCTCAAGAAGTAAACTTTTAAAGGGGTGGCAAATTATCAGGAAAACCTCTGTACATAGTGTCCAGTTTTCGTTTGTTTTCATATACCAACTCCCTTACTATAAAAGATAGAAAGATTAAGCTTGCGGCATAGCTTTCTCAGTTTCTGATATACAGGACAATTTAAAAAATTTGTCATCTTGACGCTCCCCTGTTTCTCGATTATTTGATAACTTTATCAATAAGGTAAGAATGGGTTCTTATAGAGTTTTTATGTACAATTCAGTCTAGTTGTTAGTCTTTTCCTAAAAAGTTTTGTTTTTGAGTTATCACCCAAACTTGTGTTTTTTTAAATAATAATAATAATAAATGCATTTATCTACAAGCGTGCGGTAAGTAACTACTTACCGCACTGATTTGAGTGCGGTAAGTATCACTTTACCGCACTAGTGCTGTAAGTAATTACATCCTATAAAAAAAAGCTTTTATATTATTCAAGTGTATTTTTTATTTTAAAAAAAAACTCTATTAAACATTATATGTATAACAAATACTTACACATTTAAATTTCTAAACTAATCCAAACTTATAAATTAATAAATATTAATATTAATTGTAGAATTTGTAACATTTCCAAACGATATCGATGTAGGAAGTGTTTTACAATCCGATGAGACACAAGAATTGAAATTTACAGATTTACCAAAACATGAGGTTCTCTCTGCATATTCTTCTACACCATTTATTTGCTTTGCAATTCCTATTTTATTTTGCACCGAATTTTCAATATAGCCCTCCGCAACACTGGAGGACTTCCATCAACCATGTCTTTTTAAACTCATGATATCCCCGCCAGCATCTACTAATAATGTAGCTGACGTCCTTCGATAACAATGTCCCGTATATTTTTTGGGACTGGACAACTTTAAATATGATGCAATTTGAGAAGGTATTTTTGATTATTTGAAAATTGAAATATTATTAATTTCTGATGAAAATCCTTCCACGTAAACCACGAACTGTCGATCTACATGTGTCTTTGTATCCGGGACAGTTACAACAAGGTGGGTTTCAAATTCCTTAATATCTTCAATTTTCATTTTACATAACTCCACTCGGCGACATGCCCCAGCGATGCCCACAATGAGTACCACCTGAAACAATCAAATAAGTTGTTATTTAAAAGTAGATTTAAAGAAAATCGCAATTAAGTACCTTTATTAATAAAAACTCCTCATCTGGTGCCGTAACAAGGAATTTTACAACCTCATTCTTGGAGAATGCCTTTGATTTCTTAGTTTTGTATCCTACAGACTTCCTTTTTAAATATGCCATCAGTTTTGCATACCTGCTTATGTCGACATTATTTTTGATACCTGTAATAGATCTGAGCATTGAGTAATAACTCCATAAAGAGGATGATTTACTGTCCTTAAATTTTTCCACAAAATAGGCAAGCATCACATTTTCCATAATTGCTTTAACTTTCTTCTATGAACACCAGTCCATGAAGAGCCCATATTTATTCTCATATCTATGTCGTGATTTATCCGGCAATAAATTAAGGGTAGCTGCTTTAGCAATGTCCAGAACTTCCTTCCAAATTTCATCATCACTGCTGCTACTGACTTCCATTTAAAGGACGTAACACACTTTCACGAAATTGTTACAAAAATAATTATCGTTTATTCCGTTGTCAAGTTTTACATCTGTCATTTAAAAGCCAACTATTAAATTTCTATAATTTATTTCTCTAGCAACCTGATGTTAATGCATTGTTGATAACGACTTACGAGGCACCTATGGGGTAAATTAAATCAGTGCTCTTTTAGAGTTTTTAATATTGGTGCCCTAAAACATGCTTGTAGATAAAATATCGTACAATACACTTACGGTAGGTCTTTACCACATTTGCGTGATTTACCAAACTCGCCTTTGGCTCGTTTTGTTAAACATCACGCATATGCGGTAACGACGTACCTAACGTACTTGTATTGTATACTATTATTGTCAATAAGAAAATAATATACTACTCCATTTCTTTGACAAGGGCAGATTTCGCACTCATCTGTCATTGCAGTGAGCAGCGCTTTAATCAATCAACCCAACAAAACTTGCACTCTAAGTATAATTTATCCCTAAAAACTTAATTTAATCAGAACGTCATCAGAAAGTATAATTAACAGCTATTTTAATTCATAATTTACATTTTAACACAATATATAATTGCAATATATACAATAGTGCTAAAGTAATATAATAATCATAACCATAATACAATAACAATTATAATAACAAAAATACACCCATACTTACTACCCTTAATATCCTTAAACAATTAATATATACCTAATTACAAGATGCAATGATCCTAAACACTTAATCATTGTCGTTCATCAAGACTTGCCTAATACTGTACTTAAACGTAGGAAGGTTTGTACTTTTTAAAGTCTTTTAGTAAGCTATATTGCTTGGTGACGTTGTATGAAAAGGGTCCACGATATTGGATTGTCCTGTGCTGTGGTGAAGTCGAGAGATTTTTAAATTTATCATTAAGGTCGCAATGGGACACCCTATCCATTATTTCCTCGTCTTATCCCTCTTTTTAAGAGCTCTCCAAAAATATATAATAACCCATATTTATTTCTTTTAAGAAGGAATAGTTTTAACAATTTTTGTAAAATTAATCATGTTTCGTATAGAAGTTCATGCCTGCAAATAAGAAACAAAATTAACAACATTAGTTATATTATATAACTTTAAATTATTACATAACTGTAAACCAACAATAAAACAAATATTTTATTTTATCAAATTACGAAAATTGCTCGAATTGGACTCCGCTGTGTTCTAAATACTTTCGACACACCGTTTCGATTCTTCGCAATGCATTTAATAAAATAATTGGCCTTCCCTGCAAAAGCCCAAAGGTTTGATGGGTAGCTTCTAAAAGTTATTCAATATTGTGCTATTGTCTCTATAGCTGATTTTCTATATACCTTCATAAAAAGAATCCAACACAGAAAGATCAGGTGATCTTGGAGGCCACCTGCCAGGTCCATTGGTACCAATCCATTTATCGGGAGATGTGGTTTCTAAATATTCTCTTACTATATGAGAATTATTGTAACTCGGAGCGCATTCTTGCTGGTAATAAATATTATTTAAATCAGCCATAGGAACATCCTCTAATATTTTCATTAATACATCTCGCATTATATCTAGGTGTCTATTTCCGGTTAAACTTCCTTCAGGCACATTAATTTGACACAATCCATAATAGCATTTAGTCGACCTGTTTTATTTTAAATGGTCTTCCGTAGGAAATGAAAATTTGCGACTGGCCTAAAGGATCGCACTGTGAACAGACCGAAAATGAAGTTGAACATGTTCCAACTGACCAGAAACCTACAACCCCCTTACCGCCGCTAAAACCAACCAAGCCCACCACCGAATGGAAGCCTTCAACCTTTGTTTCCACTTTGAAACCGACCACGACAACGCAATGGGAATGGAAACCTCCAACAACCAGCGAACCTGGCGAGAATGCATGGGAATGGCACCCGCCAATACCTCCCACTTCAGAGAAGCCCCCACTATCCGAACCTCTAAAACCAAAATCTGACTATTTCAAAATAGTTTGTTATTTCACGAACTGGGCTTGGTATAGAAAGGGAATTGGTAAATATTTACCCGAAGATATTGACGAGAACTTATGTACCCACATTGTTTATGGTTTCGCTGTCCTGGATTTCTCGAATCTGATAATCAAAGCTCATGATTCATGGGCTGACTTCGACAATCGTAAGTTATATTTTTATTTTGCTAGTAGTCTACATCTTGGAACATCAAGTCATTAAATGTTATCAAATATTTAAAAGCAAAACTGACTACGATTTCTTGGACGTTGCTGCACCCCTTATCAATAATAACACTACTCAACAAATACAAAAAAAAGGTCAGATTTGAAAAAGCCTCACTTTTATTGACAATTAGAATGAATTATTAAAATTTGGACTGATGTCATAATGGCTGTACGGGGGAGTTTAATAGTTATTTATATTACTAGTACGGTATGAGCTTTATTACAGTAATGAGTGGGGAATATTGCTACGACGAGGTCGTAGACCGAGTCGTAATAACCACACGAGTGCTGTAATGAGCCAGTAGTGATAGTTGGGGGATTCTGCATCATAGGGAGCTCCAATGTTAATTTTCGGAGCAATTTTTATCTGTTATCCAAAACAGAGTCTGTTGAACAGGGTCTGTTGAACAGGGCTGTTCAGGTCAACAGGGTCCGTTGAACAGGGCTGTTCAGGTCAACAGGGTCCGTTGAACAGGGCTGTTCAGGTCAACAGGGTCCGTTGAACAGAGTCCGTTGAACAGGGCTGTTAGGTCAACAGGGTCCGTTGAACAGAGTCCGTTGAACAGGGTCTGTTGAACAGGGCTGTTCAGGTCAACAGGGTCCGTTAAACAGGGTCTGCTAAACAGGGCTGTTCAGGTCAACAGGGTCCGTTGAACACAACAGGATCACAACGTCAACACAACACAGCGAAACCTGTTTGAAGAATCAGCGTAGGTCAAAAATTGCTCCGAAAATAACATTGGAGCTCCCTATGATGCAGAATCCCCCAACTATCACTACTTGAGCCTTACCGTACGTGTGATTTACACCATTTTATATAAGACCCAGAATTTTGTTTTTTTTATGTATTCAAAATGATTTTCATATTATGAAAGTGACCTTACACAAAAAATACTGCCGAAACAGAAAAAATCAAAGTACGATAAAAAAAATCATAGTTTGATTAAAAATGAGTAATGTAATAAGTTCATTCCATCACTGAGTGATGTGATGAGTTCATTACATCACTCAGTACGATAATATAGTATATTACATAACGCAAACAGGCTAAAATGGGTTATGTAATAAGCTATTTTCGTGTGGGTCTTATATAAAGTATCCTGATTGCGAATTCAACAAACAAAACTTTCCTACGCGTACAGATTTTGAGTTATAAAATGTATCGGATATTTTTATTTCATACAAACATTTGTATATAATATTTATCCATAAGTTCAACCCAAGAAAAAGTAAAGATTTTTAGGATTACAGGATTTATTTACAAAAATATACATGAAAATACATTTATAGTCTTTTGTACATAACTTTTTTGCAAATGCTGACTTTCGTCTATATTCCTGATCGCTTTTTCTCATAAGAAACCAACAATAAAGGCTTCCACACACCGACTCGTCCACGGCCACGGTAGCGGTGGCGGCCGCGGTGGCGATCATATTAGCGGTCGGGCGTATTCACACCAAAGCGGTGAGTGGAGCTGTAAGGTAGTTGCCGTTTACAAATTTTATATATACGAAAATATATTTTTAAACGTCCGGGTTTCATTTTTATTTCTATTATTTGTTATTATGATAGACGATGTGGAAGAAGAGGCATTATTACTATTAGCTATTTGTCCCACACTTTGTTTTTAGCCCTTATTTTTTTATAATTTTGATGGCTTAAATCAAAAAGTATGGTCTATAATTTAACATTTTCTATTAATAATAATTCTATTATATTATTTGCCATTACTACTGTCAATTGTCGCAGTCAAAGTTGACACGTTGTATTTGACCGTCACCGCATATCAGAACGCTGCCTAGGCCGCTTTATCTAGACCTGCCCGCGCTGGTATGATTTCATTAATTTATTTCTATGTGTTTAGATTGGCCGCCACCGCTACCGTGGCCGTGGCCGTGGCCGCGTCGGTGTGTGTAAGCCTTATTCCCCCAGCATTGCTGGATCCCATCTACCTTGGTAGAGTTGCTCCATTGTTAGTATGTCCTGGTAGAACCTTTTTCCTTGCTTGCCATTCTTTTGCTTGGTTATGGCTCTGTGTTGTTCTATTGTCTCAAAGACAAAGAAAACAGCAATACTTCGTAAATCCACCCTGAAGCCTTAGTAATAGTCCTATGACTTTTAGGTCACCACATACTTGGCACTTTCGGGAAAATAAGAATCGTCCTTGTCTGATACATTATCGGGTTCTGCCTTATCAACATACATTTCTAAATCTTTCTCCCAGGTTGCCGGGGCACTGGAACTGGTAAACCTTCTCTATGAAGAACCGGTTTTATTGCTGAGGGAATATCCGAATATTTAATATTATGTTTGCTCTTTCTTGAAAAACCAAACACTTTTGTCATGCAATAGTAACAGTGCTGAAAATGATTTGTTGGTTCTCGCCAAATCCTTGGAACTGCAAAAGGCATAGAAGAGCGTTTGCTATTTAGCCAGTTACTTAGATTTGCTGCATATGTGAGGAGCTGGAGCCCAGTCTCTCTCTTGATCGCCAACAACACATCCAAAATACTTGTGATAAGCTACTTTAGTCATTTTGTTAATCATCCTTATTACACATTTTAGTACTGTCGCGTACGTCGGTTCACAGATGTGATACTACCTTTACAGGCGTCAACTCACTTTATTCAGCACAAAAATAACACTAATATAAGGCTCTTACTATTGGCTTGTTCGCGCACTTCGCTTCTCTATCTAATAATGACCACTACTCGGGCTAAACCAATACTGATGATCCGACGGCCGGCCGCTGCTGTTATGGCCGTTCCGTACCTCTGATATTTTCTAGAAATATCGGGTATCGAAAGTTCGAGAAGCGACGGCATAATTCTCGTATACAGGGCCATCTATAAATAGATTCGGCTACGGGGCAGAGTGAAATTTGGAATTGGGTTCAAATGGGTACTTCCGTTATTTTAAGCCCTAGAGGGTTGAGACTTCGTGGTTGAGGTGTCATCCCTAGACACCCCAACGTAGTGTTGCCGGATTGTGCACAATTGCCCTAACTTACGGAAAACGTAAATATGGGAACGTCGCGCTCCGATATATTTAAAATAATGGGATTAAAATACTCATTAATATTTGCTGAAAAAAAAACATAACTCAAAAATCTTACGTGTTAGTATTCGCATATAAAGACCAAAAATTAACAAAGAGCTTCCTTTTACATTACAGTTGCAAATTGGCTATAAACTATAGTGTAATTGTTAGGTGATACTACATGGTGATTCACGTAGATGGCGTAGACGTTTATGGTGAACCAGACAACGGGACACAGAACACCCTATGTATAATTATTTTTACAATCTCTGGACGTTTCTTAACAACTATGCTTATATCTGTCTATTACCTTTTTCGAGATATTAATTAATTTTCATTTTTTTCTCGAGAAACATGACCTGCTGATATATGATTGATGAGACCTTGACTTCATGAAAATATATAATCAACTGAAGAAATTAAAACCCAACCAGTTTCTGAGATTTTCACTTATATTGCCATAACAACATGACAGCTGTTTCAGTAACACAGTACCTTCTTCAGATAATGAGTATTAACATACTAAAGTTCTCAAGCTATAACAACATAATATGCTAATTTATCAATTAAATTAGGTTAATACCCATTGTTCACCGTTGTTCATTCTACATATCCACAACAAAAGCCGTAAACTATGCAGGCAATCTTGACTATGCCAAATATTTCAAATCACCTGATTTACCAAGAAATACAGTAGCATAACGCCAAAATAAGAAGCTGCAAGAGAAAAAGTTTATATTGTTTTTAGTCTATTTTGAAAGAGAGGTCCATACTAAAATTGGATTAATTTCATTCATCTACTGAAACTTGGACCGGACCGACAGAAGACCAGAATTATTTCTTAATTTTTGGCGGTCCTTGCAAAAATCTTCATCATGTATGAGGCACAAAACCCTGATGCCTTACTGAATAATGAATTAGATGACATAACGGACGTAATTACCACTACCAACTTAAATCTAGATAAAGGATCAATAGTAAGTAATATGTCATCAGCGACTACTCCTGTTAAGATTATACAAAATCAAATTGCCTATAACTATCCTCGTTTGAAGCAGACAAAGCCAATCAGTGTTCATAGACTACTAGTTTTCTTCAAGCGGGTTCAGCTCAAGGAGTACAGACAGATCAGCTTAAGCAACTTTTACTGGTGATAAGCATTTTACTCAAAATACATTTCAAGAAGATCAAGATTTCAGTGCACCTGCCAAAGCAGTTTTTCCACCGTTAACATTCACGATACAGACCAAAGTACAACTTGTAATAAACAGCAACTTAATTAACAAGTAAAAGATAACGAAGTTTTCCAGACTTCATCAGCTAACAGCTCTTTTTATAATACTTTAAATGAGAACAAATTTATCCTAGTAGAAGAGAAAAGCCTAGTTAAAGAATTTACATTATCTAGAAATGGTCCTAATGCCTTCGCAAATAAAGAATGGATTTTCAGAAAATTCAACAGCTAGTGATGTTGTTAAAAATAGGGAAGATGATACTACTAAAAGTAAAATAACAATAGAATAAGAACAAAACAATCCAAATCATCGAGTGCAACACCTAACACATTAATACCTTCACCTTTTAAGCACAGCTTATACTGGCCGGGGGTACAAAAAAATACACCAAAACGAAACTACGGGAAAAACTTACAGCCGTTGTAACATCACAAGAATGGAAATAATACTTTAAATTAAAAGAGGAAAAAAAGAACTGTGAAACAAAAGGAAAATAAATAAACAGAAAAGAAAGGATTGAGTACAACCTTAGCATATTTCCGAAACTTCTTAAAACTTTTCTTCTTCCTAGCTATTCTTAGAGATGCCATAAGATGTTGTACTAATCTGATGACATCTTTTATTATTCCACTTATTGTCCAATTTTCTTCTTATTTATTATACTGCCCTTCATTTAAGTTCACAACACGCGTTGCTAAGATAGAATAGTATACCTATCTAAACCGTTACCATGCCAACTGTTTTAAGTGATATTCTCTGTACCAAATATCTTTTTAGTATTGAAAATACTTATGGGCGCGCTTATATGGGAATAGTCGACGGGCGACATGCAGAAGAAAACGACATGCAGCGGCGCGCGGCGGCAGTCGGCAGTGGGATATCATCTGTCTTTGATTCTAGTCGCAATGTTACGGGCTCGAGACTGCTTAGCGTATCTAATATGAATGAACTTTAAAATCATTTAATCGGTGACAAATTTGTCTAATAAATAAACATACATAGTTTGGGTGTTTAATAGTTTTCAAATTGGTATAATATAAAATAAATAAAATTTCGTAAAGGGGTAGGAAGTACTATTATACTGGTGACTGGATCGTATAGTAATTATTTTACTATTTTAGATGACGGGATTTTGTCAAAAAACGGAAACAGGTAAGGGATGGCCAGTTTCCAAGGTTTATAGATGAAATATCCATGATAAATACCCGTAAATCAGGTCAAAAACTGTAGTATTCCAAATGAGATTAAAAATACTAAAGTCGAAATTGTACCCATTTGTAACATCATAAAAGACAAGTGACACATAATTTTTTTTTTAATTAATGCGATTTAAAGCAATTTTAAAGTTTTACTTAAATGGAGCGCGAAGAGGTATTGTTGGCCTTTCTGGCCCGCATAGAAGTATATTAGTAAAATGTTTACATTTTTCATAGGTACTTTAAAAATATTAAAATGCGTTTATTTTATATTTGTTTTTCTGATTTTTTCATCTTAATTGAAGGGTATTTTGCAAAAACAACCAATGTAATTTTTTAATAATTTGCTTAAAATGGCTTGAATAATGGGTTGTTATTGCCAAACAAGGTAATTTTTCAAAGGTATCATTTAGCTCACTATGGCAGCTGTTGCTACAATAATAATTAACCAGGATAATATGGCAATGCGATTGAGATGCTGCAAACAGCACCAGTTTTAAAAAAATTAAATTGGTTGTTTTGGCAAAATACCAATTGAAGGTTAATGTTGACACAAATCAAAATCTTGATAATAGTAACGAGTAATTAGATTTAAACATCAGAAGGTATAAGTCGTGTCTGGCATTATTTTATTTAACTTTTGCAATTTTGCATTCTCCTTAATATTCAAAAAAATAAAAATTTATGTATCAGTAGCATACATTGTATGGTTCTCATTACGTTGAATTTCCTGTCGCCAGCTTGGCGATTCACCACTCGGTATAAGATGCTGCCAAATAACAAATTAAGATAAACTTAGTAAACAGTATATTATTATTACCTATATTGGAAGGGATTTTTATCACATCACATAGAAAAACATTAAAATGTAAAAGTTGTGTCGGGTATTTTCAATACATAGGATGGTTGCGTAAGATGCAATATCTGTGAATTTTTTTTTAGAGTTTTATAAGAGAGTGATTGGATATAAATCCAAAGGCATTAAGGTATCAATTGCTATTGGTGGATGGAATGACTCTCAAGGCGATAAATACTCAAGATTAGTTAATAATCCTGAAGCCCGAAGACGTTTTATAGAACACATTGTCAAATTCCTAGATAAATGGGGTTTCGACGGGTTGGATTTGGATTGGGAATACCCTAAATGTTGGCAGGTAAAAAAGAATTTGGGTAAAGGTTTCAAACGTGCGGCTAAAAATATTGTAATGTAAAAAATTAATTAACTATCTACATTTTTATATGTAAGTTATATTTTTACAGGTTGATTGTAAAAAGGGACCGGATTCTGACAAAAAGGCATTCTCTGCGTTTGTTAAGGAACTCAAGGAAGCATTTAGACCTAAAGGTTATCTACTATCAGCCGCCGTCTCTCCTAGTAAAACAGTTATAGATGCGGGATATGAAGTACCCGTATTGGGTGAATACCTTGACTGGGTTGCTGTTATGACCTATGATTTCCATGGACAATGGGACCAACAAACCGGTCACGTTGCTCCACTGTTCTACCATCCCGAAGATGAGGTGGCATTTTTCAATGCGGTATGTCAAATTATCTTTGTTTATTGGTTTTTAAAACTTTACAACGTTATGTTACTCAAAACGTCTTCAACAGAAGCTTTTGAAAGGTTTGAAGAAAAATTTATAAGTTTTGGGCATTTTTCCAACATAGAATTATTAATATTCTGTATTTTAAAAATAATTAAACCTAATTATACGATACGATTCCCTGATAGGCGTAATTTATTCAAACTCTTGGAAACTTATGGTTGTATTAAAACAACATATTCACCGAATATTGATATTTTTGTGAAGAAAATTAAAAAGTAAGATAGGGACATGTAAGCCGTTTTGCTCTAAGACGTACCGTTAGAAAGCTATAAACTATCAAAGTTCAAAATGTAATTTTTTGAAAGTCGATAAGTCGGAAACTTTTAAGTTTAGACTTATATGCACTTATTAAAAGATAATTTTAATTTTATATAGAATCCAAGAATAAACTTCCATAGGAAAAAAATACAATTTTGTTAACTAGGTTTTTTTGCAAGACCCTATATATATACTAAACTAATTTTATAAGCAACTCTACATTGTACCATACAATTTCTGTATTTGCTATTTTTGCTTATACCTTCAGATATAAAAGTTAAAGTAGTCTATTTATAGTGGTACAAAAAAAATGTGTCGGAGGTAAGTTATATTAGTTAGATTTTTGAGTAGAATAATCTAAAAAATGAAACAAAAAATATGTTCCCTCTAAACAGTATTTTGGCACCTAAACCTAGGGGAACAAATATTTATATTTTTTTTATTTTTGTGAACATTAAATAAGATTCACTTCTTCCATGTAGTTAAACTCACACTCTTTATTTCCTTCAACACGCGTTTCTTCATATCCACATTACTCTGCAAAAATTGGTACTAACTATTCCAGCTTTGAATCAATGTTCCAGTTTTTCCCAGATTATTTCACTTATTCATATTTCGACCAATAATAGCAACGCATTTTGACGTAATAGTATATTATTAACCAAGGTTTAGACAGCCATCATTATTGCCCGAGCGGCGAGTTTAAATCACGAGGAGCGAAGCGACGAGGGATTTAAGACGCGAGGGCTATAATAAGCTGTCTAAACCGTGGTTAATATATTATTTCTTCCACTACTACAAACTTTTATATGACATTTATCTTTATAGTATTAATAATTATAAAAAATTATAGGTAGGTACAAGTATATTTTTTAATCAAGTTACCTGCGCTTTGGAATTGGCAAAATATTTTGTTGTTTTGTCAGGTGGCTTTGTCAATGTCAATTTGTGTTCATTTGTGTCATCAGATTTCACGAGTTTTGCGTTTTTTTTTTAAATGAGCGAAGAAAATGTTAGTGATAATATTATGTGTACACCTCCCGAATTAAGGATGGAAGCAGAAAAAATGTTGATTGTATCGATATTTTACAATATCAAGTAATCTAATATGTATTAATAATTATCTGGTTGCCTAACCACAATGAATTGATGTTGTAGAATTAAAAAATCAAGTTACCTGCGTTCAAACAAAATTCGGTTAAGGTCAAAGATCGGTCAATAATGGATTTCAATGGCTTATTATTGACCATGGTCAATAATGACTTATAAGGTAGAGAAAAACGATTTCTAGCGTTAATAATCGGTCAATAATGGCGATGTTATAGGTTAGTAGTGGCAAAAAAAATGTTTTATAGTGGAAAAAATTTTGACATTGTCAAAATTTTTCCGGAAAAAATTTGACAAGTTGTCAAACGAAAATTTTCAATACGCCTGCAGAATATAACAACTGCACTTTTTATATAAATTGTAATTTTGCATCTAACTCTAAGCAGTAGTTTCGTTATACTTACTTAATATTGTTTAATAATTTTTTTCAATACATTTATTTATTAATTACGCAGTAGTTTTCTTTACAAAAGATAATTTTGTTTGATATTTTTGTCAGTAAATTTAATTATTAGTTTTCTTTTTTTTGTAATTCGAGAAATAATCTTACCAAATATATTACCCCCGATAATAATTCCAATAGTTTTCTCAACTGTTCATTTTTTTTTTCTTTATCTTATGACACAAAGATAGCCCTGGTACGTTTACTTGGTCGATTCGCGTGCGTGATTTTAGTAGTGATTGGAATTTTTTTGTCTCATCTTAAGTGCAATATAGTACTTTACTTTTCACCAAAATATTGTTTGTGGTAAAACTTTTTTTTATAAAAAATCTTCGACAAGAGCTTATACCAATCACTTATTTGAGCCACAACATCATCTTTTTGACATTAAGCAGATTCCAGTAGGATCCAAGTTTTCTTACCTCGCCTTCTTTGGTGTAGAGAACCCAATAAGCGTCTGAAGTTTTTATGGTCGAGACTTTAATGTTTCTTCGATGCATCCAAAACTACGGTCGGCAGGAAAATAGAAGTAATAATAATAATAATGAAGTGACCTCTGATCGGAAATATAATTTCTATTTCTCTTATTTTTCACCTGAAAACTTATCGAGCCAAAGCATGAAAATATGTACGAAATGACTATCTTTGTTTTGGCCTCCACAGCCATCTGCAAACAAACGGATTTTCGTCACATTTCAGAAAATTCAGCTTTTTTTGAAAAAGTCTACAAAAGCAGATGATGTCTCAGTAGCTCCCCTACCCGCTTGATGTTCCATCCATGTATACTAACCAAGTTTGGTAACACAAAAGAATATATGTCAACAACTGTTGAACTGTTGCTGTAAATCGAAACAATAAAAAATTGTATTAAGTTCTTCTTTACGAGGCTCCGCCTCCAGGGGGACAAGAGTAGCTCAGGAGCCCAGGAAAGAGGCCTGGAGTCTGTGAGACACTTGGGCGCTCCTGATCTCAGGGAAGGTGACCAGTCGTTGAGACGAAGATACCGTGTCCACTCAATGTTCGAGACCGAAAGTGCTGCCTTTTTTTTAACTGAACTTGACATTGGGTGGCACAGTGGTCCGCGACCTCAACGCACAGTGGTCTAGAGGTGTGAAAGTTAATAATTATAATGCAGAGCCCGCCAATTTGTTGACAATATTCTTGTAGGATGAGATTGTTTTTTTTAGGTTATTTTCTGTCGTATTTTCACATACCTACAAAAAGTAAAAGTTCAGAACTATTTCTTATAAAAATAAATTTAAAAAACCATTGAGTTTTATACATTTTTAGTCAATTTCAATACCCATTGTAAAGCTAAAACGCATCACCCGGCCTGAAATATGGGTTCGCACAATAATTAATAAAAAAGTGCGTTAAATTAAAAGTAACCAAAAAAATCTGCAGGCTATTCATATATGTTTTAATCCTACGCCAGACGAATAGATTTGCAATAAGAAATACACTGTATCTGTGTGTAATTCACATACACACTGCCTAGAAGCAAAGCAATACCTATGTATAAATATACAGGGTGTGTCAACAAGGTGTTCGCCTTTGATAGCGCCTAAACTGCAAGAGATATAAGAAAAAGTTTTATATAAGAGCTATAGGGTTTGCAATGGAGCATAACGTAAAAATATTTTGCGTTATACAGGATGGCTCAAAAAATTGGTACTACATAAAAATTATTTTTGTTAAATGAAACACCCTATATATTTTTTCTCTTTCTGATTCCAAAGAATCTCTACAGTCATATTTACTTTTTTTGAATTTGATTGCGACGTTGTCAAGTAAATTATTATTTGCTGGTATATTATGAGTTTTATTCGACTTATTGAAAAAATCATAGTTGCCTATGGAATCAATAGAATTAAAACAAAATTTTTACCATAAGTACCTCAAAGTACTTGATACGTAACCATATCACTATTTGTTCTATTTATTATACGGGGTGTTCGTGTTGACTTGTCAAATTTCGCTAATTTAAATATGCATTATGTCAATTTTTTTAAATAGAACACCCTGTATTTATTCAACTGATAAGGTGTATTTTTCAAATGCCTTTATTTTTTGTTAAATATGTCATCTACCTAAATCTTCTAGTTTTTGAAATATTGTATATTTTATGAAAAGCTATACGAAAATTAGTAATTTTAATGACGTTATAATCAAGAATGCCATGGGCAAAATAATTAAAACTGGAATATTCATTGAGAAAATAGAAACATATATCAAGATGGTCATGACAGTGACATGAAACTCTTTACCTTAACATAAGTTGTCATTAGTATTTCTCTTTAAAATTATTTATATTGGTATTATATGGTAAATATTGTTTAAATTTTCTCCTTTATCACTATTTTTGATCTTGGTGTATTTTGACCATGAACTTTCCACATACAGAACTTACTGACATGACTTATGCTGTGGGAGCAGGTGAAAGAAATTCATTTTTAGCTTCGAGGACTTATGCCCAACAACATCCACAAAGTAGACATCCTCATCCAACTGCTTTTGAGCGATTAAAAGAGAGATTTGAAAGAACAGGAAATATCGATTATGAAACACCTGAACGAGTCAAGCCAGCGACTAACGATGACAATAAATTAATGACAGCTTTAAGTGTAGTTGAAGATCCTCACAAGAGTACTCGACAGTTAGGCAATTAACTGCTGTTTAGTGCATCATCAGTGTCAAGAATGATTCGTAGTGAACATTTTCATCCATATCATATTCAGTTATTGCAAGAATTAGAGCCGCAAGATTATGAAAATAGAGTAATATTTTGCCAGTGGTTTCAGCAGGATGGAGCGCCAGCTCATTACAGTCTACTAGTGAGACATTTTTTAAACCGACGTTTCCATGACCGTTGGATCGGTAGGGGAGGCCCAGTATATTGGCCAGCAAGGTTTCCCGACCTTACCAAGCTAGATTTTTTCTTATGGGGATATGTAAAGGAAATAAATATATAAGACGGCTACAACCACAAGAGAAAATATGCAAAATCGAATTCGAGAGGTGTTCCAAACCATCACTGCAAATAACTTAAGAAATGTAAACGACTCATTTGCGAAAAGAATTCGTTCATGTAATTTGAACTTTGGAGGACACATTAAACAAAATCTCTAATATTTTTTTTTAGTTTGGTTTATTTATAATATAAATGTGTAAGATGTTCGTTTTAATTATAATACATTTAATGTTAATGCTTAAAAGAACAGATGATATTCTTTCGTTGACCGAATACCTATGCATTTCCTCGTTTCTAAAATTCTCCAAAGAGGAATCTTAAAAATTTTCGTGTAGCTTTTCATAAAATATACAATATTTCAAAAACTAGAAGATTTAGGTAGATGCTATATTTAACAAAAAATAAAGGCCTTTGAAAAATACACCTTATCAGTTGAAAAAATACAGGGTGTTCCATTTAAAAAAATTGACATATTGCATATTTAAATTAGCGAAATGTGCCAAGTCAACACGAACACCCCGTATAATAAATAGAACAAATAGTGATATGGTTACGTACCAAGTACTTTAAGGTACTTATAGTAAAAATTTTGTTTAATTCTATTGATTCCCTAGGCAACTATGATTTTTTAATAAGTCAAGTAAAAATCAAAATTGATGTGTGATGGGCTACATCCTTGGTGAAATGGATATTCCATAGTAGAGGAAATTAAAGTAGTACTTGTTATATTTTACAATTTATTTCAGTTTCCTGACACGTGTTTCAACTAAATTAATTAATAATAATTACCAACGAAAAACCCATAATTATTATACACAGTATCATTTTCTTAATTTTATTACTTAGATGTAAATACCTCTATAGTCACACCTGTAATTTAGTTGTACCTTTGGCCAATATCTGTGAATTAAGGACCAAAATAAAGCTGGATTTATAAACTCGAAAAGTTGGCGAGGTTCAGGTTCAGTTGGTGTTGGAAATCGGAGTTCAATTTAAACTAAAGGGAACACTCAGTTCCATTAATACACTCGTTCATGTTGTTTATGTAAAGATCATGTAAGGTTCGAAAACTTCCCGGGTAGTTCGAGATAATCGATTTTTCTGCTCGGAGTTCGGAATATCTAACCTCAAAAACTTGATCATAACTTCAACCTCACCAACTTTTCGAGTTTATAAATCCAGCTTAACCTAATCATCTGTCAATTTTTATTTTAATGACATGTAGAATTTTTTTTTATTGTCTTAAAATGCCTTTGATAATGACCCGCAAGGGTTGAAACACGTGTAATAAATTGTGAAATATAACAAGTACTACTTTAATTTCCTCTACTATAAAAATCATAATATACCAGGAAATAATAATTTACTTGACAACGTCGCAATCAAATTCAAAAAAAGTAATAAATACTGTGGAGATTCTTTCTAGAAAAAAAATATATAGGGTGTTTCATTTAAAAAAAAAAGTAATTTTTATGTAGTAACAAATTTTTGAGCCATCCTGTATAACGCAAACTATTTTTACGTTATGCTCCATTGCAAACCCTATAATTCTTATATAAAACTTTTTCTTATCTCTTACAGTTTAGGCGCTATCGAAGGCGAACACCTTGTTGACTCACCCTGTATATACACACGGCAGTCAACGTGTTAACATTAATGTGAGAAAAAAATAAAATTTAAAATCGAATATTTCAGTTTCTTTTTATTAACTCAAAACATATTATTATTATTAGTCCCGCAATATTAGTATTACCATAACCGAGATCCCCATAGAGGTCCTCCTTATCTTGGGCACCCTATATATAGGGTGTTCTATTTGAAAAAGTCATAATTTTATAATTTAAACTTTTTCAGGTTCGGAATTATTAATAAAACATCGTGTATCATATATTTTAAATACTTGAGGGGGGTAGTATTTGTTACACCTTTAGTCTTTGCGGCTACCAAATAATATAAATGTTTTTCTAGCAAAATTAAGGGCAAAGCTTAGTAAATAATAATTGACGCTTGAATTTAGCAGTTTTTCGTTAAAACACTTGAACTACAAGGTTTAAATCTATTACACCTTTGGTAAAAAAGTTTTGTATAAAAACTTAGGGTACAAAAATAATATAATATACCTACAGGGTGTTTCATTTAGAAAAAGTACGAATTTGCTCCGACACACTTTTTTGGTACACCCTGCATAATAGTCACTATTTTTAAAATATGTACATTTACGAACCATATAGTAGGTATAGCGTAAACAGTCTTTTTTTGGAAAATGTATTTAAAGATTCATAAAGCTACTTTATCAGATCGTTAACTCACCCTGAATATTTTAAAAGCCATCCTTGGTCATTATTTCTACAAAAAGATGTACTATTTAGGTCTAAGATAATTCTAAATTGTTCGGACGTATAACATTTTTGAAAATAATATACTAATTATTTAATATTCACTTGTGTTCATTAATTTTATTTTATTTTTCTAATTTACAATAAATTCAAAAACTGAAATTGATTCATTTTGCCCTAAAATTTTGAGTTTTTTTCATTATAACAATGTTTCCAATTAATAACAACTCTTTTTACCATAGAACTTCTCAATTCACTACTGGATATCCGAGGGAGTCCCAAGAAGGAAAATAGTGATGGGCGTGCCTTTATATGGTCAGTCGTTTAAATTAGAAAATGAACAGAATCACGGGCTTAATGCTAAAGCACCTGGCCCCGGACAAGAAGGCACCTATACTAGAGCAGCCGGATTCCTAGCCTACTACGAAATATGTGACAAAGTTAAAAATCAAGGATGGACGGTGGTTCAGGATCCGAAGAGAAGAATGGGTCCTTACGCTTATAAAGGAAATCAGTGGGTAAGTTTAATAATATGTTATGTACAAAGTATTTTCTCATATGACACAAGAACTTTTGGCTGAGAAGAAAATAATTAATTTTAATAAAGAAGTGATTGAATATTCTTAATGACGTAAAAAGTAAGAAATACAAATTGTCAACGGCACACAGTGTTCCCAAGCGGTCACCCACTGACGTAAGAAATAAGAAATAATGAAATTACAACGACACACAGTGTTCTCAAGCGGTCTTCCACTACATACTACTACTTATTTATAAATATCATCATCACTTTTTCCTTATTTTCGACACGAAAAATATTTTTTTGCTCAATCGCATAAATACAAAAGTTCTAGAACCCAAAAATTCCTATAAATTGAGTCCACGCTTTTTTTTTACAATGCACGGTTACGGAGATATAGCGCCTGGAAGTACCAACCGAATGCAGCATCATTTGTTTTATGTCCTGTGATCGTAGTATTCTATTGTTACAGATCCTCACGTCTAATATGACCACTACGCCACAACTAAAAATGCTTTATAGGGTAAAGGAAAGTCGAAGTCTTTCTCCACAAGTTTGTTATAGTTATATAATAGAATAATCAATATACCTACATTAAGGCGAATTGACAAAACGGTTGCACCCTGTGAATCATCGACTATGGGCGATTTATTTACTTAGCTTCAAATCAACCTCAACAGTGAACAGAAATTATTGATAGGAAATTGATAGAAAAGTGTAAATTTAAAAAAAATGTTAAATGCCCTTGATATTTTAAAACAATTAGGGGATATATCTTGATATGGAGCAATAAGAACTCGAAGAATGGAGTAATATTTCCAAGTCGACGTTAGATTACCACTATAATGGCCTTATACAAGTATTGTTAATAACAAATACTAAGATTTGCGGTGAACAATCAGTGTGGTATTGTCACTTCTGACCATTGCTTCATGTTTTCGAAAAGCACACACTGCACTTAATTTTTGCCGTGCCCTTGTTCCCAGAGAATATTTTTATCATCATTGATGTTTTTTTGGCATATGCAGCAAACGCCCATTTTTAAAAAGCAAGAAATCAAGAACCTTTAACTACCCGTTAAGCGAGTTTAGACAGCTGTTCTAATGAGTTTCATGGCGCTGTAATGTCAGTATCGTTTGTTTATTCATGGCAACTGCGATTTGGTAAAACAATATAATAATCAGTAAAAAATCAAACAATAAATGACAGCCGGATAATTATTAATATTCGTATCGTATGTTCATTCATGGCAACTGTGATTTGATATAACAGTGGTATACTTAATCAGCATTTTTAAATTGAAATATCTCAAAAACGGCTGGAGCAAATATCAAAATAATATTATATCCATATATTTTTAATATTAGAAAAAAAAATGCATTACATGTTTCTAAAATATACTGGATGTTCTACCTAAAGTTACCCAAAGTTGCATGTTAAACTAATTTGCCATATTCATTTGCTTTATTTCGTAACAGTTTCCTGTGATTAGTGTGCCAGATAAGGGTCAATATTAATAGAATGCTAAGACGCTGCATTCCGTTGGTACTTCCAGGCGCTATATCTCCGTAACCGTGCATTGTAAAAAAAGCGCGGACTCAATTTATAGGATTTTTTGGGCTCTATAACTTTTGTATTTATGCGATTGAGCAAAAAAATATTGTTCGCGTCGAAAATAAGGAAAAAGTGATTTTTGGCGACTTTGGCGCCCTCTGCTTTCTGCACTTTTAGTCGTAGCGCAGTGACTCCATGAGATAAAATGTGGAGAATATTGTTTTCTACAATATTTGCTTACAAAATATTTAACTGCGACTTACCGTTTTTGCGGAAAATCAAGTCAAAATTCATTTTGAGTTTCCCACAAGCGCCCAAGGGGGGGGGGCGACAATTTGGTTTTAAGCTAATCACATACCCCCTAACCATTTATCAAGTAAAATCGCTTATGGTATTTTTTTCTCGCAAATTTTACAGATTGGCTGTACTATAGGTAGGTAGTTGATTTTTTTTTTTGTATTTATGCATTTTGCATTTTCATTTCCGTATCAATTTCATGTTTACTGGGTATCCAAATGAAAGGCCTGCGTAACCAAATGGATGCACAAGAGTACGTTAAAAGATGCTTTGAATTTGGCCAAAAAATGCCGTAACAATAACAAAAAATGACAACGAAGCGGTCACTGGCTTTCAGACAAGCGACTTTTTGCAGTCGAGGGGGCGGCTGCAAAAATGTCGCTGGTGTAAAAAAGAAATCGCACTTTGCCTTGTTAAATGCAAGTAGCTGACAGTCGACCACAAATGCCGACATTTTGGCAGCCCACTTCGACTGCAAGAAGTCGTTTGTCTGAATGCGGTCTATATCGACGTGGTATGATCGTTGCCTACAAATAGTCAAAAGTGAAGGCAGAAAAGAAATGTTACTCTCAAAAAATATAAATTTTGTTAAAAAAAAATTGATTGAACATTCTAAATGCCATAAAAATTGAAAGAAAATCATGGCAACGACACACGGTATTCCCAAGCGGTCACCCATCTGAGTAGGTACTACTTTTAAATTCCATTTATTTCCTATCTCTTTTTACAATGACAAACTAAAACTAAATTAAACTAATCTTAATCCTAATTTCCTAAAACTAATCTTAATCTAATTACAAGTTTTGGGCGCATAGAGACCGTAAACATACGGCCCAAGATACGCCTGGCGGCCGGTGTTAGGGCCTGTGGTTACACCTAGAATTTTAAGTTCACACTGAAATCACACGCGTTCCGGCGGCGCGTTTCCGGTGGGCTGTAGGGTCATATTGCTCCTAGATGCATAATAGCAAAATTTGCAGAAAATGATAAAGCGGACAATTGAAGCTCCAATAGCAGAACACTTTGGGAAAAGTCGAAAAAAAAAACCAGTAAGTTTTAAATATCACACGACAAAGTATATCCGCTCATAGCGGATAATTTAAATGTACAGCAGCACACCACCTCGGCCCCGTTATCTCCTACCATGTATATCGACGTGGTATGGTCGTTGCCTACAAAAGAAGAAAGTTACTAGAAAAGAAAACGAAAAGCCTTGGTATGAGTTATAGGTACAAACCGACTCCCATATATCATACTTGAATACTAGAAAAAGATCCAAAACACATATCCAGCCTACCACCCTCTATTGATCGAGGAACCAACCGACAAATCATCAAAACATGAATTAATAAGTACTCTGAGTTAGTTTTTCCATAAATACATAAATGGCTGTTGGTTTCTGTTTTAGTAACTCCCTTCAAATATTAGTCAAAAGTCAAGGCAGAAAAGAAAGGTTACTCTAAAAAAATATTAACTTTGCTAAAAAAAAGTGATTGAATATTCTAACTCCGTAAGAAATAAAAAATGACAACGACACACGGTGTTCCCAAGCGGTCACCCATCTAAGTACTAACCGTGCCCGACGCCGTTTGACTTCAGTGATCGGACGGGAACTGGTATATCGACGTGGTATGGTCGTTGCCTACAAAAAGAGGAAGTTACTAGAAAAGGAACCAAACGCCAAAAACCTTGGTATGAGTTATGGGTACAAGCCGACTCCCATATATTATATTTAAATACTAGAAAAAGATCCAAGATATAATATATCTAACCTACCGCCCTCTATTGATCGAGGAACCAACCGATAAATCATCAAAACATGAATTAATAAGTACTTTGAGTTAGTTTCTCCATAACTTCCTAAATGGCGCTTGGTTTCTTTCCTAGTAACTCCGTCCAAATAATACTCAAAAGGCAAGGCAGAAGAAAGAGGTTACTGTAAAAAAGTACAACCTGTGCTACTCTTAACTCGAGTTCAAGTGCCGCCAACAGAAAAATAAAGATTAGGTCAGGTTATGTGCCGCCCTGAGACGACCCCCTCATTCATTCATACCAGCAGTATGGCGTCGATTTTTGAATCTGGCTCTAACAATATAAATATATAAAGTCCGTCTATCTATCTTACAAACTCATTATAAATGCTAATCCCTTAAAGTCATAATAACCTATTGTATGAAGTGTAAAATTCGGCCACCTGATCTGGGGACTCCAGGTACGGATCTATTTAAAGACTATTATATTATTATATTTTCTCAGTAATCCTCTTCAAATAATTAGGGTAAAATAAAATGGGTTTATTTTAGTTATTTAAATATGAGAATTTTTGGTTTTAAAATTCAGTTAGATGTTCGTATTGGTTTAGACAAGTAATTTGTTGCCAAATAAACGTGATATCTAAGAATGTTTCGTCCGTGGGAAGAAACCAGTACGTCAAGTTGATCTACGGGTCGTGATAAAAACCAGTTAAAGCGTGATATTATCAGTTGACACAAAAAAATCTTAATCTTCGACGTTAACACAACCCTTCTTGAACGTGGTTTTTCAAAATTTGGTGCAGTGAAGGAAGCGGCAGCCTTGACACGCAGGCCAGTGCGCACAGTGTGGTTTGTTGTAAATAAACCTACAGTGGAGAGAAGAAAGAGGAAAGGCTCTTTTACTTTGAATAAACTGGACGCGATGGATGTCGATAATATTCGTAGAAAAATATGTGTCATGTACAGGAAACAAATGATCCCCATTTTAAAAACCCTATCGCAAGGATTAAAAAAAGATGATACAGGAATAGAAGAGTGTTGTCGTGAGACTAAGGAAATGTATTTTAAGAAACGGGTTTAAAATGAAAAAAATTAACAAACGACATGTAACTATGGAATCGGCCCGGTTAAAAATATGATGGATAGAATACCTAATTGCAGTCCATGGTCGTAGGTTAAATAAAGTTCCGTGTTCCAATGCCACAAAAGTTACCATCCAGGACTATATGATGGAAAATAATATGTATTTTAAGGAAAATTACACAAAAAAGCAATTGCTCGAAAATTTAAAATCATTTTCAATAAATAGGCAATATTATTGTGACACTTTGGCGGCAGAAATGGGTCATACCGTGTTAAGACTTCTTCCTTATCATTGCATGTTCAACCCAATTGAACATAATAATATATGGCACCAGATGAAAGCATCGGTAAGGAGGAATAATGTTTCGCCAACCCTAAATTCTTGTGCGATAGTTTTAGACAGTAAGAGATGCAAAATATTCCAAACAAGAGCTGGGAAATGTGTAGCGCATGTTCAAAATGCAGAAAAATCATACGTAAATATAGATCTGTCGCCCAGAAAAAGAATTATTGTGAACTTGGACGACGACAGTGGCATTGAAACTGACTTGGGTTAAAATGTAATCATTATTTTTCAGACACGGTACTTTTTGTAGGTATATGTATATTTAGTTTTAATTAAAAACCGTCCTATATGTTATAATTTTAATTGTATTGTATCTTATATACTGTTATATTATTATTTTATTATTATTACTTATTATTAAATTACGTTTAAAATATGTTTTTGCGTTTTCTTTCTAACATAAAAAATCAGTACGACACTTTTGTTCCATACAGGTAGATAAAAAAAAAATTTCCACGCTTTTATATATATTATTATTTTTTTAATTTTATTGACTTGGCCGATACTTGCTGGAAATCCATAAATAATATGTTTTTTGGAAATGTAAAGACTTTTACACACTTTTTTCCAGTCGTTTATTAACAAAAATATGACATAACATGTTTCGCTACACGGTAGCTTCTTCAGATGTACTCAGTTTACAAATAGTGGATATATTTATATGCACAATAATGGTCTAATTAACAATAGGGATTTTACAAAGTATATTTAAAGTAATAAAACTATTAAGGTTAAGGGTATTTCCTAAATAATTATTCAAGACATATTAAGCAAAGGACAATTGTTAAGATCTAATTGTTCATTTAACAAATAGTCGGAATTTTTAAGTTTGTTTATCTCAAGCGACTCAAACAAATTTAGTTTTATACCTTTCTTTTCTAAATGTAAAATTTGAAAGTTATCATTAAATTGATTCTATTAGATGGTTCGCGTAATTTGAATCGGTTTTTCCTTTGATAAAGCTTGAATGATGTTCTTTCAATCGTTTACCGAAGTTTCTACCTGTTTGCCCTATACTTATAGGTATTAGGGCAATCATATGTATCATATCATATCATATCAATTATATACTCCAAATTTCTTATTTTTTCCGTTTTTGTTTTATTATTTTTTATAGCTTTACCTAAAGAATTGTTGGTTTTATAAGCAACCTTAAGTTCTAAGTTATTTAGAAATGTACCTATTTTGTCACTCGTTTCTCCTACATATGATACTAGTTTATACTGTTCAGATTTCTCTTTTATATTGAGATAAACCATGTCAATTGTTTTTTTATATGTTTTTTACTCAGAATTTTGTCTATTAATGTAGGGGTATAACCATTATTTACGGCGATTTGTTTTATTATATTTAATTCAATTTTAAAGTTTTCTTGATTTAATGGCAGTGATATTAGCCTATGTATCATACTGTGAAATGCAGCTAGTTTATGTTGTATGGGATGACAGGAATTATTATGTATAATAGTATCTGTATATGTATAAGTTTATGGAAAACTGAAAAGGTATGTTTATTATTTTCTTTTGTTATATGTAAATCGAGGAAATTAATGCTATTATTGTTTTCTTTTTCTACAGTAAATTTAATGGAATTATGTTAATTATTTATGTACTCAAGAAACTGATTTAGCTGTCAATCTGTTCCTGTAAAACAGGTTAAAATGTCATCAACGTATCAACGCCAGTATATATAGTCGCTTGAGATAAACAAACTTAAAAATTCCGACTATTTGTTAAATGAACAATTAGATCTTAACAATTCTCCTTTGCTTAATATGTTTTGAATAATTGTTTAGGAAATACCCTTAATCTTAATAGTTTTAATACTCTAAATCTACTTTGTAAAATCCTTATTGTTAAATTAGACCATTATTGTGCATATAAATATATCCACTATTTGTAAACTGAGTACATCTGAAGAAGCTACCGTGTAGCGAAACATGTTATGTCATATTTGTGTTAATAAACAACTGAAAAAAAGTGTGTAAAAGTCTTTACATTTCCAAAAAACATATCATATATTATTATCTTAAAGCAACGCAACCTTTTATTCTATCAGCAACGAGTGCGTCCCTGCTTTCATTCGATCGCCCGCTGGGTCTTATCGGCATTGGGGATTACCATTTATAATGAGTTTGTAAGATAGATAGACGGACTCTACAAGAGCTCCTGTTAGATTGGGCCGGGTGATGCGTTTAAATACCACGAGATGTCGCCTTATGTTACATTTCCCCATTAGTCCTTAACGTATTATTTGTTCTTGGTTTAATCAATTTACCGGGAACCTACTAGTATTGTGGCAATAAATCTTGTATTACTTAAGATATTCTAAATTACTTTCAATAAGGTCTCTATTGTCATCCCTAATTTAAAAATTAATTTATTGTTCAGGTATCGTTCGACGATCAAGAAATGATCAGAATAAAATCAGAATACATTAGAAGAATGGATCTTGGAGGAGGGATGATTTGGGCATTAGATTTGGATGACTTTAAAAACAGCTGCGGCGAAGGACGTCATCCACTCTTGACCACAATCCGAAACGTACTGGCAGAATCAGGCACTGGCAAACAAGAAATAATTCCTCCCATTGATGAAGATGACGACGAACCACACAAACCATTCGGAGAACCGGAGCCAGTTGAAGTTGAAGATGAAGATAAATGGCATTCTTCTACGCATCAAGCGTCCACCCTTGACCATTCCTCGTTGGTGCCAACACCGCAGCAAGCAACAACCGCAAACCCGATAGTAGATCCCAATAGTGAATATAAAGTTGTGTGCTACTTTACTAACTGGGCATGGTACAGACAGGGTCGTGGAAAATATATGCCATCAGATATTGACCCTGATTTGTGTACCCACATAGTATATGGTTTTGCGGTATTGAATGGGGACCAGCTCATCATTAAACCTCACGATAGCTGGGCTGATTTTGATAATAGTAAGTTATTTTAGCAGTGATAAGTAATATATAGTATGTCTAGAAAGTATCGGGAAAAAATTATTTGTAGCTTTTAGAAAATAACATTAAAGATTTATTAAATTACTTGGTTACAGAAACTAACAATCCCTACTTTTCACAAACACATTACTACTTTTTATTAAATACTTATATATATATATTACTTACTAATGGCCATTTTTATTAAAAAATATATTCTTGAACACATAAAAAAAATTATAGACGAGATGATGCTTACACACAAAAAGAAATCTACCTACTTACTGATGCAATGTCCTTCTAACTTGAGACATTCTCTTAAACGAATGTTTCACTCACACCATCTCATGCTTTTATAATACAGGTTATTAATCGATTTCGATTACGTGGTGCCATCCATTCAACTCCAATTTTTATTAGACCCCAGATATTTTCAATGGGATTAAGGTCTGGTGAAGCTGCAGGCCAAGGAATCGTTTCAGTTTGCTGCAAAAGATTGCTTGTAAACGCAGAAGTATGGCACTTGGCATTATCCTGCTGCAGCCTCTATTCGTCTGGATACAAAACTTTTGCTGCTTCAATACAAGAACCATGTAAAATTTCGCACTATTTTGCGCGGTTGACGGTACCCTGTAAGATACATAGCTCCCCAAACCATCACTCTTGTTGGAAATTAAGAAATTTGTATTGTGGAACGATCTCTTCACAAAATTCGCAGCAAGTTGGAAACAACCTTCATCGGATATTAACACATTTTTAAAGTCACCTTCTTCATAATTTCGACAGAAGTCTAATCTTCGCTGTATATATACTAGCGTTGTGGCAGGCATGTTTTGTGGTTTTCGAGACTGAAAATACCTATATATGTTTTTCGGTGTTTTTCACGCACTCTCTGGACAAACCTGTAGCCCATTAAAATTTCCAAACCTTCTGCTCAGTTGTCGAAATCCTAATCGAGGATTTCAAAGTGCCAGAGCCGTCAAAGCTCTTAAGTGATTTCCGGAAGCAGGCCTATGTTCCATTCCTTGGCCATTTCCAGTCCGGTGTACTATTTTATATACTGCACTTCTTCCAAAGCCTGTTAATCATCCAGTTCTTTCGCTTCATGAGCTCTATTTCGGTACAAGCATTCTACTAGACGTCTTTTTGCTGCTTGCGATATTGTTACACCTACGAATGGCAGGTAAAATAAACAAACAATTTTGGTGGTTCCAGTCAAGATTGCGGTGAACGCAACGTGAAAAATTGTCTTTTCTTGATAACATTGTTAACGTATTCTGGCGATCACTTAAATTTTATAAAATTAGAGTAGTTATATCAAATGAAAGTCATGTTCCTTTTATATCAAATAATACAATCTATTGCAGAATTTTATGAGAAGGTGACTGCGCTGAAGGCCAAGGGCATTAAAGTGCTTATCGCTATTGGAGGATGGAACGACTCGGCTGGAGATAAGTACTCTAAGTTAGTGAATAACCCCGCTGCAAGGAGAAGATTTATTGCGCACGTAATGGACTTTGTTGAAACCAATAACTTTGATGGATTGGATCTTGATTGGGAGTATCCTAAATGTTGGCAAGTAAGTAGCAACAGTTTTTTACCAAACTATTAGCTTGCAAAATTAGGTAGCTAGGTATACACATACAGGATGCTACAAATTCAAGTGTATGCATGGGGATCTTGGAAACTGTAAGAGATACAAAGTTGGTCAAATTAAGACAAAAAAATTCCGACAACTGCCGTCCAAGTTTTCCATGTGGGAGAGTGGCCCCTCATATTGAATTGCTCCAAATATGTTGAGTCTTATATGAGCCAACGCATCGCAGTTGTAAATGATGTGCAAGGCGGTTTCCTCCTCTTCACCACATAGTCTGCGTTCTACAGGTCCGGCGTGAATACCAATCCTCTGCAAGTGTTTTCCTAACAGACATTAGTGGCCTGTTATTAAGCCCATGACTTGCTTTTATTGAGTGCGTGTGAAAAGCACATATCAGTTGTTAACTCCTTTGAAGAGTTCCTTATTGTAGCCATTGTGTGTTTCTGGCCAGGTGTAGTGGTCCACCAACGTTTCAGACCTTCTTGTGTAAACCATCTATTCATTGCTGCCTTTACCACCTGAGCGGATTCAGGACCCTTAAAGTTCTGACCAGCTCTACTCCTGGCTAGTTCGTCTGCTCTTCGTTGCCTGCTATCCCTGAGAGACTATAATAGGAAATGAGTTTGATTTTGTTTGTGATAGTCCCGGTTTTTATTCAGTTGGACACACATGCTTATATTGCATGAATTTCGACCTGTTATGGTATACTGTAGCGTGGATTCCCCGAGAGGCACTCATGTTTATTCTCGGTGTCCCCAAATATACCAACATAAATATAACATCTGCCGTTGTGGACCCATCAGTGTACCATACTATAGAGGCCTTTGGACAATGAGGGAGGTGTTCCGTCCGTCCAAAGGGTCTTGATGTATGCTAGGGAGGTGAGTTCTGGTATAATTGCCATGACTGCAGTTAGAGTGCTTCTCACTGCACCGGTAATGCAAAGGCATGCCAGCCTTTGTAAGCTGTAATCTGGTGGCTGTTGTGATTTGGTACGTTTTCGTCCACTATATTACAGCACCATGTTATTAAGGGTCCCAAACAAGCTACTGCTTCTCATAAAAACACATTTTGGCTTTATTTGAGGGTTATTTGATTTGTGCGTACCAGGTTAATTTGGCATCAGATATTTTACCTCATTTACTGTTTTAATCTGCTCTCCAAAGGTATTTAGGTTGTGGTAGTTCCCTATTATTCTTTGTTTGGTGAACGATAGTATTGCAATTTTTTCACTGTTGACTTTGAGAGTAACTTCCTCAAACCAGTGATGCACGCTATTCAGCGCTCTTTGAATAAGATCTGTTATAATAGTAGAGTACTTTTTATGCATGATTATCACTACACACTACACTACACTGTCTGCGTATCCTTGGGCGTAGGGGTCTTCTCGGTTGAGACATGTTAGCAGCACATTTACCACAATGTTCCATAAGAAGAGAGGCGACCGGACGCATTCTTGAGTCATCTCTGCTTCTATAGACTAAGATGACCTTAACCTGCCGATATTGTATCATATTGTGGATCCACGGGGGGGGGGGGGTGTCAAGTCTATCTGCAGTTGTTATCATGGCAGCACAGGAGGCGTTGTCGCAAGCCCCCTGTATATTAATAAAGGCATAAAAGGCAATTTCTCCGTGATGTAGCAATGTCTCGACACTTACATAATAATAAGGTTGTGCAAAACAGTCTCGCATGATTTCTCTGATAAGCGTGTCGATGTTCGTGTAGATTATATACAGGGTGGCCATTTGATTATAGGTCGAAACATTCTTCTGGCATTTGCGCCCCCTGAAAGTCAAACCCCTAGCGTGATAGCCAAAAGTGATACTTTGTTTTAAAGGTATTTTTATGTAGAGTATAACCCCAGAGTTTAACATCGTTACTATCTACTTAGCCTAAACAGGGGCTCACCAAAAATACAAAAACAGGTTGATACAAATTATCCGTTGTTGTAGGTGTTCCAAAGATATTGGCTGGGTGGCATAAATTTTAGCTTTTAAGTGGCCCTATAAAAAAAATCTAACGGGTTTACATCCGGAGAACGTGGGGGCCACTTAATACTTCCTCTTCTTCCAATCTATTGTCCTGGAAACGTTTGGTCCAAATAGTGACGAACAGTGAGTGCAAGTGGGGTGGCGCACCGTCTTGCTGGAATATTAAGTGGTTTTCCATGTCTAATCGTCATTCTTAATCATTTCTACTAACGCTGGATAAATGGCAGTTTGTAATAATTCCAGATATAATACGCCCGTTAAATTGCCAGGTAAAAGAAGGGGCCTATTATATGGTTACCAGAAATGCAAGCCCAAACATTCAGTTTTTCTGGATGTTGTGTATGCACCTCACGAAATATTCTGGGATTTAAATCAGACTAATAACGACAGACAGACGATTCACCGTACCGTTTAGAAAACAAGAGCATTCGTCAGAAATACATATGTTGAAAACAAAGTTCTGATCATTTATTGCCCGTTCACTCATAATTTCACAAAATTGAAATCGCCTATCAAAATCGTCTTTATTAAGTTCTTGTACCAAATGTGTTTTTTAAGGATGAAACTTGTGTTTTTTTAATATCGTTTGAATGCTGCTTCTTTTAACACCAGATGCTGTCGCCAGCTTTCTTGTACTCAGTGTAGGATCTTAAACAATATGCCCAAAATCGCCACCTCTGTAGCTTCATTCACTACTGGATTTTCCAGTTCACGTTTTTTTGTTAGCTACTGACCCCGTCTTCCGAAATTTTTGCACCAATTCCAAAATGTACTTTCGATGGACTGGTCGAATTTGATGTTGATGGTTAAGCAGTTGGGCAGTTCTATTAGCACATTCATTGTTCGCAAAAAATAATTAAATGATTTGCACCATTTTAGCAATTGAGTAAACCATTATTACTTTTATGCCGATTCTGTAACGAAATTAACTATACCTTAATACTTTACCGCGACCGAAAGATATGATCTGCAACAATAATTGAAGGCCACCGGAATAAAACTAGAATTGTCAAAAAGCATAATTTTATACCAGCAAATGCTATTGATCGTTGTCATTTTTCGTAATAAGAAAGGTAAAAACAACCTGTTTTTGTACTTTTGGTGAGCCACTGTACAGGCTAGGTAGATAGTAGCGATGTTAAACTGTGGGGGTATACTCTACATAAAAATACCTTTAAAACAAAGTATCACTTGACTCCCCATTCCATTTAAAATTCTGGGGGTAGTTGTCGCCCCCGCTAGGGGTTGGACTTTCAGGGGGCGAAAATGCCAAAAAAAATGTTTCCCCCTATCATCAAAAATCGACGAGTCCGAGCGTTTTTTTTTTAAATCTGGGGTGCCCAAAAGTGGCTTTGTTTCGTTTTCAAATGGCCACCCTATATATTCAGAATTATTCTCTAGATTTCTCTAACCAGATAATTAAAAGAAATAATTAAATTTTCTATTTTCATTTCATTTAGCAGCAATGCAAGCATAAGCGAATACATGAATAAACAGTTATGGATTAGAAAGCAATAATGATTCAAAATTTATAACGAATATAAGTTGAATAGACAAGTTCCAAACTGGTAAACGTACGTAGAGTTAGTTTCATCTCAACAAAAAGTACTTTTAAGGACTTTACCAAAGACAACGATAATTTTTAAAAGTCGACTACCATCCATCCTCTTTAAAATAGAACAAAACGAGAAGAAAATTAACATAATTTTAAATAAATAGTAAATAAAATATCTTACGGAGTAGGAGCAAAGTAGACTGCTTCAGTTTCTGTACTTACCATCTGGAATACGATAGAGACAAATATGCAAAATAACTTTGGGCAGAGATTTCCCGAGAATCTTTTCCTTATGATCAACTTCACTCTGTAAGTGATTTCTATACCGTTTATCCTCTTCTGTAACCCCTATAATAAGTGAAAGATGGGTTTCCTTTTGGGCGAATAGGGGGAGGGGGATTCCATATACTAACTTTGCAACCTTGCGATAGCAAGATATTCAGGCCTCGTTATACCTTAGGCAGAGCGCCCACCAAAGATGTGCACTTCAAGTGGAAAGATATGAGGTGCGCATGAGGTTGGTATGAAGTGCAGCGTACCATGTTTTTATATGTAATGACGCACATAGAAGCCGTGCGAAAGAAGTGAGTCCCCTCACCATGCATGCATGCGTGCTGAGAAATAGGACCTGTTCTATTTTCACTTGACGCGCGCCGAATTATATATAGATTTTTAGGTTATATCTTGCAGTGTTCCGTGAGTTGATTGACATTGACGTTCCCAGGACGGTTTACTCCTGGACAGGGACCCGGACCGGAATGTAATATCGGTTCCGTTTCGGTTTCAGTTTCAGATGAAATAGAGAATTTAGGTTCCGTTTTAGTTCCGGTTCCGAAACAATTATTTCGATTCGGTTCCTACCAATTTTTAACGGATCTAATCCGGTTCCCTTTAAAATATGAAATTTCGATTCAGATTCGGTTCCGATCCGAAAACGACCGTCTTGGATTAACTTTGAATTTTCAATCCCGTGTCATACAAAAAAATTAGGAAAACCGTGTCGCTATAAATGCGACCACTATATAGTGGGACAAGTTGGAATGGTTTCGTTCAGTCTTTGTTATTTTGCATAAAGACAAAGAGGGAAAGAAAAAAACAAGTAGAATATTCGAAAGCAAGATCTCAGATTTATTTGCCAAAAGGGGAGTAAATTCGCCAATACCTCTTTTATCTGTTTTGTGATCGAAATCTCGGTTGAAAGTCGAAAGTGTCTCCACAGAACAAAATTTATAGAGAAACTTAAAATTAGGTTAGGTTTAATTACTGCAAAGCCCTGTGTAAACATGATACAAAGAAGAAGAGAAAATCTGGCAAAGTATCTCCCTAGAAACCGAAAAAGACCCAAAAAAACCGTTTTCATTTTTTGGTTCTGCAACTAAAATTTTCTATCAAGTGAAATATGGGTTCGGTTTTGATTCCGGTCCACAAAAAATATCTGTTCCGGTCCGGTTCTTACCAGTTAACGGTTCCGGTCCGAGTCCCTGCTCCTGGACAATTATTTTAGTGTTTACACTTTTGATAAAAATGCGTGATGATCAACAATTTAATATTGAGTTCGGGCAGCATGTAGAATCATGTAGAATGCTAAAATATCTTTATCATCGGACGATGATATTTTGACAATGGCAACTAACCTTTGCTCCTCTACGCACTGCATGCAATTCGTACACTGTTTTGATATGAAGAGCTTAGTTGGAAAAATCACATCCAAAAACTTCGAATGGATATTTCCCCATTAATAGGGATATTATATAAAGCAAGAAATTATATTTCCTTAAAATATTTAAAAATTATTTATTTTTGCCTAATTTATTCAAAAATACAATATTTAATATCTCTGTGGGGTTCAGCGTGTGAAACCTATTTAAAACCATTACAAAAATAACAAAATAAAGTAATAAAATGCATTTATAACTTACCTATTTTGGAACCAACAATAAATCTTTATAAGCCAAGAGGTTATCTAGATCTAAAAAATGTATACAAATTAAAAGTTGGCATACTAATACAATCAATAAACTTAAAAGAAAAAAATTCGAATATAAAATTATCAAAATCCAATATAATTCACAATCATAATACAAGACATTGTGATAACTTTCAGAGTATTAAAGTTCGGTCAAATTTTGGTAAAAAATCAATCTTACATGATGGAATAACAATTTATAACGTATTGTCGGAAAGCCTTAAAAGTATAAAAGATATTAAAAAATTTAAAATCAAACTCAAAAAACAAATTCTGGAAGGATATTAATATTAAAAGTTATTAGATAATGACTGGGAAGTTGTTAGATGTTTATTTATTTATTATTTATTATTTTAAAAGTATTATACTTACTCATTTCGTCTATTCCCTGTAATGAACTTGATAAGTTAGTTGGGAATAAAGTTAAAGTTAAATAAAAAAATATGCGCGTACTCCAAGCACACATGACGCACGTATGAGGTGTGCTTCACGCACACTTCACCTCAAGCAATTCACTGCTCTGGTGGGCGCTCTCCCTTAGTTTCAACCAATTACAAAACTTCATTCCTTATCATCTATTCTAGCCAACTCCTAATAAACTAACATTACAACTGTCTTTGTTTATTGCACTATTTTAATGTCGTTAGTAACAAAAACAAAATTATAATTGATTCATCTAGCCATTAAGGATTCCAATCCTAATCTAACAATATCATAGGTGATGATGGAAAAAAATATAACCAGCATTCAATTCAAAAGATTTTGACATGAGTTTACTTTTTCAGGTTGATTGCAATAAAGGCCCTGCTACAGATAAACCTGCTTTTGCCGATTTTGTTAAAGAACTGTATGAAGCGTTCGAGCCAAAGGGCTGGTTGCTATCGGCGGCAGTGTCACCAAGTAAAAGAGTTATTGATGCCGGCTATGACGTACCAACACTATCCAAATACCTTAGTTGGATTGCAGTGATGACATACGATTATCACGGTCAGTGGGATAAGATCACAGGACACGTTGCTCCGATGTATGATCATCCAGAAGATATCGATGCAACATTTAACACTGTAAGTGTATACAGGGTCGTTGGTAGGTATGGAAACGGTCGATTATTTCTTAAAGTATAACAGTTAGCAAAAAATATTTTAGATAAAAGTTTTAGGGTTTCTAAAGGTCTATTAGAATTTTAAAAAAATAAGTATACAGGATGAGTCAGAAAACCGTAGAGAAGCAAAGTTACTTTTTTTTTTTTAAATTGAACAACCTATATCTTAGAATATTTTTGAATTTTACATAAAATAGCAATTATTTTTTAATAAGTGTATTACTAAAGTCTGTGCGTTTTAAGAAGTCCGCTAAGCCATAAAACCTCTTGAGCATTATGTCGGTGGCTCTCAAACAATAAATTATATTGAAGGTAATTTTGGATGTTGATGAATTACATTTTCTAAATAAAATAATTTAAAGTAAATAAAAAATTAGTTTAGGTAAAGAAAAATAATAATTTTTTAGCTTTTGTAGTATTCAGACAAATTAGTTTTACGAATTATTTTTTATAAAGTTTTGGTTCTAAAAAGAACCGATTTTGTAGTCTTGCGACAGAACGTACCTACTTGTAGATAGGTACTACTAAAAGTAGTCTTCCTCTGCATTTGAAATTTCACCCATGCTTTCAGACTCATCAGAATCAACATCATCGTCATCATCATCATCATTCGTAATAATTAACGGTCTTACTTCGTCTATAACCTGTTCTGTCTCATAAGATTCAAAAATAATTTTTTCTGTGTGTTCAATGCATTTCCGCCATTCTTCTTTGCCCGCTTGGCTAAGCGCCTCCTCCCATAACTTTATAACGCTAGGCTTACCGATATTTTTACAGGCATGTTTGTCATAATAGTTCTTGCTAATACCCCATACCAATTCAATTGCGTTGTAATGACAATGGTAGGGCGGCAATCTCAAAACTTGATGTCCATATTTGAGGGCTTAACATATTTAACCATCCCGCACTTACACGATCGCACACAGCGATTATTATATAGATTTAACTATAATAATAGCAAAATAATTTAATTATCTATTTAATTATTATTTATGCTCAACGCGTAATTCTAAGATAATTTTGTTTTGAAACCTCTGATTTCGCCCAGTAATAGAATACAGTAAACCAGTGGGATGTTCGGTGTGATCAAGTATAGCGAAGGTGCGAAGATATTGTAACTTAACCGGCTTACTGTTTTAAAAGCGATAACATCCCTTGGTGATTTAATCCGATATCGGACTTCTTAAAACGCACAGACTTTAGTCTAAACCTAATAATTTCCGAGATATCGACTTTTGAAAAATGACATTTTTTGAAATTTGACAGCTCCTAGGCTTCTAACGGTACGTCTTTGAGTAAGACGGCTTACATGCCCCTATCTTACTTTTTTATTATCTTCCCAAGAACATTAACTTCCGGTTAAACCGGAAGTACTGTGTTTCCGGCCTTTAACTTACATCCGGTTTAACCGAAAGTTGACACTTTTAGGAAGATAATAAGAAACTAAGATAGGGACATGTAAGCCGTTTTACTCTAAGACGTACCGTTAGAAAGCTAGAAGCTGTCAAAGTTCAAAAATGTAATTTTTAAGAAGTCGATATCTCGGAAACTATTGGGTTTAGACTGTACTGTACTGTTTAGAATGTACTTATTAAAAAATGATTGCTATTCTATGTAAAATCCAAAACTATTCTAAGATATAGGATGTTCTATTTAAAAAAAAGTAACTTTGTTTCTCTACAGTTATCTGACTCTTCCTGTATACTTATTTTATTTTTAATTCTAATAGAGCTTAAGAAACCCTGAAACTTTTGTCTTAAATATTTTTTGCTAACTGTTTTACTTTAAGAAATAATTGACCGTTTCCATACATACCAACGACCCCGTATATATAGATTTTAGTTTCATATAGAAATTTGGAAAACATATTAATCGTTCCATGTAAGATTTACAATAAACAGAAAACTCGCTCATTGTTTGAAAATTAATTTCTGCCAATTAATGTAGAGAGACTCGAATTTTGAACACACTGTATATAATTTTTGTTAAAACAGAACTTCACCATTCACTATTGGATCGAAATGGGCGCCGACAGAAAAAAAATTGTCATGGGCATGCCTATGTACGGGCAATCGTTCTCTCTAGCAGATAATAATGAAAATGGTCTTAATGCAGCAACATACGGCGGAGGGGAAGCTGGAGAAGATACACGGGCAAGAGGATTTCTCTCCTACTATGAGGTAAGAAATAAAATACATTCTGTCTTTATTAATAATTATTTTAAATTATAGTCTATCTCTAAATGATGCGAAGTAATAAATCAATCAAAACCGTCTTCTCCATTGGCGTGCAAGATTTTTCGGCATGCATAGATTTAAATAGGCCTGAATTTTTAAATTTGTGCATAATTAGTATCGATATTAAAGTCAAGTTTTGTCTTCAAATATATATTTTAGTATTAAATTTTTTAAGCTTAAAGTTATGTACAGCCGTATCATTTACCTGGAATTTTAGAAAGCAATTTTATTAAAACTAATTAGAGTCTAGGTACTTATTCCGTTTCTGCTCTGATCATTTTATTCTTTTTTTTCTACCTGGTTACCTGTTTGCTAATTATGTGGTTATTATGCCTTTATGGGTGCCTCTATTGGAATAATTCACCTATTTATATCTAAACATACCTATAGTCCGTTCATTGAGTGATTTCTCATATCGGATTAAGGATGCATTAATTAAATATTACCTGGCGCCTGTAAATTCCAGTAACCCTCAATAAGTTATCTATTATATTAATTAAATGCTTAATGTACAGGTAGTGACTGAGACTGGGGATTTCTTTGTATTTTATTTGTCGATTTGTGTTCTAAGAAAATGGAACAATTCATTTTAATTCTAATAAATATTTGTCAATAGGTAATTTATTATATCAATTATTAAATGCATAATGTACAGGTACTGAGTGGGAATTTTTTTGTTCGATACATATATCTTTTGGGTTAGTTTGGCTTATTATTGTCTCACTTGCTAACGTAACGTTCGAAAGCAGATATATTAAAATGGCTTCTGATAAACATGTTCTTACACCGAATGAAAGACGTCTTATTTTAAAAGTTGAGGAATATTTCAAGAAAGAGAAGGAAAATGGTGGTCCTTTATTATCTACGGTGGCGGTACAAAAACGAATAGCGGATTACTGTGGCATATCACGAAGAACTCTGATAAATATTCACAATTTAGAAAAAGACGGCCATATTGAAAAGAAAAATAAAAAACGCCGTATAAGTTTGAAAACCAATAATTTGCCAGAAGGAGTTAAATGTCAAATCCGAGGAGTTATTTATGACATGTACAAACAGAAAGAGGTGGTAACTCTTGATTCGATCCTTGAGAAAATCAGAAACAGAGAAATATGTGGCATTGGACGTACTAGTCTTTCATTAGTTTTAAAGCAGCTGGGGTTTAAGTACCACAAAACTAATAACCGAAAAATTCTTTGTGAGCAACAACACATTGTTTCTAGGCGTTGGTCGTTTTTGAGGAAATACCTAGCTAATTTAAAGTCCGAGAATTCAAAACCTGTGGTATTCTTAGATGAGACATGGATTTTTGCGAAGGGAAACCAAACAAAATATTTATGGCGGGATGGGTCAAAATACTGGTATTCAAGGGTTTCATCCGGGAATGGAAAAAGATATGTCGTAATACACGCCGGAAGTCGAGAAGGATTTTTGCTAGATGCAAGTTTAGTTATTACTTCATCAAAGAAAGTGGAGGACTATTATGACAATATGACTGCCGCGATATTCGATAACTGGTTTGAAGAATATGTGCTAAAATCACTAGAAGAACCCTCGATCATTATTTTAGACAATGCTTCATATCACTCATGAGTTTCTGAAAAAATACCAAACAATAGTTCCACCAAAGATGAAATGAGAAACTGGCTAAACACCAGAAAAATAAAAAACGACCATATATTTTTGAAAGCAGATTTGTTATCCGAAATTAAAGTACACACTGCTGGTAAGGCTAAGTCTTACACAGTGGACTCCCTCGCGGGGAAATACGGTCACGAGGTCTTACGTCTGCCCCCGTACCATTGTGAATTTAATGGTATTAAATTAGTATGGGGAATTTGCAAAAACTACTATGACAAGCATGCATGTCAAACGACGAACGAAGAAAGCATTTTAAATTTATGGAATGAAGCTTTAAAACAAATTGGACCAGAGACTTGGTCAAAATGTATTGACCACGTGGAAAAATTGATTCAAGATACTTTTGACTCGGAACAGGTCATTAATAAAATAAGGCCAATTATTAATTCTGATAGTGACAGTGACAACAGTGCTGATAGTGATATTGACGATTAAATATACATTTTATGTAATAAAATTTCTAATTATCATTATTATTATTATTATTATTAATTACATAGTTATGAAATAAAAAATAAATAAATAAATAATTGTAATGGAAATTTTAATTACGACCTATATATTTAAAATTAGTAGAAATTATTTGAGGACCGCTGTCTATTTTATTCTAGACTAATTTTGACCATAATCGGTTAATGACAAATGCGCATTCGCTCACTGAACGCACGATACCTTGGGTGTTTGTTTCTTAGTGAAACTAGTCAAAGTGTAAAGTGTCAGTGCTTTTTTAATTAAATATGGAGAATTTTCACCAATTGCCTAAACGCCCTAGAGTCGGTCCATGTACAGGGTTATCCAACCAAGACTAGACAAGGCGATTTTTTGACTTTTCCTGTACTTTTATAAAAAAAACTGAAATAGCCATCTTAAGTCATTTTCTCCCGCGAATTCGAATATCTTCAGCAAAAAACAATTGAACATCAAACAAAAGTACTAGGGGTCACTTTGATATTTTTTTAAATGGGATGCCGTATTTTTAATGAGCTTATCCGATTTCTCATATAAATTTTGATCTAAAATGTTGGATTTTTAATTCAAAAACGCCTTTTTTCTTCAGTTTTAAATTCGGAAAATGTTCGTCTACCGTAAGATTAATACCTGATAGATCAGTTAGACAAAATAATCAAGTTTCAAATTTCTATATATTTTTCACGAATTAATTACAAATAATGAAATATTCTTTAGAAGAACGGCTAAATGTAATAAAATTATATTACAAAAGTGGAGAGAATGCTCGACAAACACAAAGAACATTTTTTGAGAGTTTCCAGAGACACATTTCAGTGGATACAATTCTCAGAATTAAGACCCTATTTGAAGAAAGTAAGACATTGAAAGATAAGCCAAGAAAGATAAAAAGACGGAATATAAGGGATCGAGCTATTGTTTAATATTTTACTATAAATCCGAAGAGTTCTATTCCGCAAGCGGTACGAGAAGTAAGGTATGGTCCAGGGCTCCGGAGAGTAAGCTATGGAACAGTTCACAGAACTTTAAAAAAATGTGGTCTAAAACCATATTGCATCCTTCCCGTTCAATACTTAACACAGCTTCAAAAAGAACTGCGATTTCGATTTGTTGCTTCAATGCTGATGAGAGAGCAAGACGAAGATTATAATTTATATAATAAAATTCTATGGAGTGACGAAGCGTCATTTACAACATCGGGGGTATACAATCGGAAAAATACAAGATACTGGGCAGCAGTTAACCCTCATAGATATGAAATGATAAAGTTTCAAGGTTGGAGCTCACTTAATGTTTGGTGTGGGATGTTAGAAAATCGAATTATTGGACCACTATTTTATCGTGGCTCTTTAACAGGCCAAAGATACCTCCATTTTCTTCATAACGATATCGAGGATTTCTTGGAAAGGTTGCCATTGCAAGCCTACAACAATATCATTTGGCAGCAGGATGGTGCTCCGCCTCATGCAGTTCGAGAAGTGGTAACATACCTAAACGAGCGTTACAATCAGTGGATTGGCCGTAACGGAACAATTCATTGGCCACCAAATAGCCCCGATATCACGCCAATGGATACATTTTTATGGGGTCATTTAAAAAATGTAGTTTATCAACGACCCAACAGAAGTCTGGAGGACATTCAGCAAAAAATTATAAATGAAATTAATAGACTTAACCAGGACCAAAATATTGTAAGAGATTCTTTGGAGAGATTGAAAAGGGGGCATCGGTCATGTTTTGAAAATAATGGAGGACACATAGAACAATTATATTATTGAGATTAAAGTTATTCACTTTAGTTTATAGTTTTTTCTAATATGTCATACTTTTTTTATACGTAAGCAATAATAGATTTGCAAAAACTACTAAATTTGTAATTAATTCGTGAAAAATATATAGAAATTTGAAACTTGATTATTTTGTCTAACTGACGGACGCTTTAAAGCAGGTTAAAGGGTGAACAGGTGAAACGGGTATCCATCTATCAGGTATTAATCTTACGGTAGACGAACATTTTCCGAATTTAAAACTGAAGAAAAAAGGCGTTTTTGAATTAAAAATCCAACATTTTAGATCAAAATTTATATGAGAAATCGGATAAGCTCATTAAAAATACGGCATCCCATTTAAAAAAATATCAAAGTGACCCCTAGTACTTTTGTTTGATGTTCAATTGTTTTTTGCTGAAGATATTCGAATTCGCGGGAGAAAATGACTTAAGATGGCTATTCCAGTTTTTTTATAAAAGTACAGGAAAAGTCAAAAAATCGCCTTGTCCAGTTTTGGTTGGATAACCCTGTACAGTAAATGAAAAAAAAATCTTAATTGTTACGATTCTATTAAAAGTAAGAATGCGGGTTTGAGTGTAGACAGTGCAAGTTTATAAATTCATTTTAAAAAAAGAAATTCCCACGCTAGACAAAATGTTGTCCTTAATCCGAGAAGACCAGGACTACGCATTTATGTGTAGAAATACGCTTTGGAAATTATTAAAAAAAATGGATTTGGTGGAAAAAACATAATAGGCAATTGATTTTAATAGACAGAAGCAATATCGTCTGTGGGAGAAGAAATTACTTAAAAAGCATCTGAAAAGCCAGAGAAGAAAACAAGAAAATATTTTACCTAGACAAAACATGGCTAAATGAAGGCCACACTGGGACTAGATTTGGGCAGGATGAAGATATTGAAAGTTCAAGGCAAGGTTTTTGGAAGAATTGCCCACAGGATTAAGACCGCCATGTGGAAAAGGACATCGACTTATCATAACCCATATTGGAAGTTGTGAAGGCTTGGTTAAAGGTGGTCTACTGATGTTCCAATCTAAAAATACAGGTGACTATCGCGAAGATATGAATACCGATGACTTTGAAGAATGGTTCGAGCAAATGTTGGATCTTATACTAAAAGATGCAATAATTGTATTGGATAATGCAAGTTATCACTCTAGGCTGATGGAAAAATTACCGACAAGTGCGTGGCGTAAAAGTAAAATAACAGAATGGCTAAGTTTAAGACAAATAGAATTTCCATTAGATTCCTTGGTACTAGCCAATTTACATGAAAATGCCTTCAAAAAATATGTACTCGATGAAAAGGCAAAGTTACGAGGAATATCTGTGCTCAGACTTCCTTACCACTGCGAATTAAACCCGATCAAACTTATATGGGCTTAAATGTCGGCAGAAAAAACACGACTTATAAAATGGTGGATTTAAAAAGACTCTTTAATGAAGCTATAGGTAACTCAGTGCGGAAAAGTGTATCGATCATGTGATAGAAGAAGAAGCCAGAATGTGGCAGGTAGATATAACAATCGCAGAAATGGTTGAACCGCTTATTATAAACGATATTAATAAAAGTTCATCTTCCGAATCGGACTATGATTAAGCCATAACCACAAAGTATTATACGTTTTTTGAAAATGCTTTGTTACTTCTATATTATATCTTGTTTTTATAATTATATTATGTAAAATAGTACCACCCATTGATATTTATTAGGTAAGAGCAGTGGAAGTACGCTTTTGTTACTCCTATATCTAAGTCTCGTAACCAATCAGATGCAATAAATTACAGACCAATTTCCAAACTTCTTGAGAAGATAGAGTGTAATCGTGTAGGGAGTTCGGTGATGTCTTCTATTGCTCAGGAACAGCACGGCTTCTGTAGGGGTAGATCAACGGCCACAAACATGATGATTTTTGCTCAAACGTTGTTGAATGCCTTAGAAGGTGGATACCAGGTTGACGCCATCTATATGGATTCTAGCAAGGCATTTGACACTGTAAATGATTATATTCGGGCACATAAACTGAAGTGCTTTGGTTTTCATGGAGCCTTACTTAAGTGGCTAATATCGTATATAAGTAACAGAAAAAAGTGTGTTAAAGTAAAGGGATTTGTTTCGCAGCAGATATCCGTTACATCTGGTGTGCCACAGGGCAGCCATTTGGGTCTCTACTTATTTATAATTTAACGAATTAAAGTTAGAAATCTTGTTTTCACAGCCTTTGTTTTTTGCTGATGACTTAAAATGGTTTGCAATTGTTAAGTCAGTTTATGATGCTTTGAAAATCCAGGGAGAATTAAATAGGGTGTATGAGTGGTGGGTCAGAAATAAAATGGACCTAAACAATAAAGAATGCAAAATAGTTACTTCTTATCGCAAAATGCAGCCACTTAACTTGGACTATAAACTGAATGATTGTATCTTGGAAAGAGTTACCACTGTGTGTGACTTAGGCGTAAAAATGATAGAGGAATCGAATTTTCTTCTAGAAAATGTGATAAATACATGCACGAAGAAGTTGTGACTCCCCAAAAGAGAAAAAGACCTGTGGGTGGCGCCCCCTACAATTAAGGGCCAAACTAAGATAAAATTTGAATTTCTCATATTAGAAAATCCCCAAATACCAATTTTCGTCCAAATATTATAGACATTATTTCAAAAAATATTTACGAAAAACAAAAATAAAAATAAATTTCTAACACCCTGTATCTTAAAAATGAAGGGCTTATATGAACTTATTAATAACTGAGAAATCGTCCTGTAAAATCTCGGACACTTATTAAATAACACCCTGTCTAAGAGCTAATTTAGGTTTCAGTTATTTTGTTTTTCTTTTAACTGGTATAATAATTATTATTAATTTGCCAATTAAAAATTGTATTGGGTCTTGCCCGTCGATAAATAAATAAATAAATAAAATGCATCCCTTTCAAGAATATTTTTATATGCTATGACGGTTCATGAATTTTGAGATACAGTCTAGATTAATATCTTCTCTTTTAATGTTTCTTCTCCTATTTTTTCTTAATTATTCATATTCCGGAAAATTGCACTTTAGCTTGAGGGTGCTCTGCCCCATTTACAGGTTAACTGTAACCTTCAAAGTAATCCGAACATATGATATCCGGCACAAATCAATTTAGGAAAAACTAAAAAAAAAACTTTAAACTAATATGTACGTTCCGTTTCAGATCTGTACTAACGTTTTGAAAAAAGGTTGGCAAATAGTCCGAGATCGAAAAGGCAGAATCGGACCATACGCACACTTACGGGACCAATGGGTGTCGTTCGATGATATCGGAATGATCAGACACAAATCCGAATATATCAAAGCAATGGGATTGGGAGGCGGAATGATCTGGGCTTTGGACCTGGACGATTTCAAGAACGAATGCGGCTGCGAAGAATATCCTTTGCTTAGAACCATAAACCGGGTTTTGAGAGATTACAATGTACCTGATCCGAAATGCGTTTTGGGAAAATCGCAGCCTACGCAGAAACCGACAACCGTAACCAAACCAACTCAAACGCCGACATGGACCGCTTCTACAGCTAAACCCACAATGACGAAACCGACACGTAAACCGACATCGACTACTAAACAGCCATACGTATCGCTTTCGTGTAATGGAAATATTTTCAAGCCCCATCCCGAGAACTGTAATCAATACTACTTGTGTAACCAGGGTCAGTACACAACTCAAGCTTGCCCTGATGGTCTCTTTTGGAATAAAGATCACTGTGATTGGCCGGAGAATACTCGTTGTCATCCAGATAGTACGACTGCTTCTAGTCCAACAGAACCAACGGAAGACACCTATTTACCTCCAGTTGAAACCAGTCCAGCCTATATTCCGTCGAGCACTCAAGAAGTCGTCTATGGGTCGGAAGATTACAAAGTAGTTTGCTATTTTACAAATTGGGCTTGGTACAGGTAAGTAACTGTGAGAAATTAGATATTATTTAACAGTAATAAAATGTGGGCAAGGTGGGATGGTAAAAGTAGTTTTTCTGTTCATTCAGTAGCGGATTCCTCTCGTAAAAAAAAAACAAAACCTGATTTTTCATATTTGAATGTAGTTTTTAATTCTGATCAATAACCTCGTATACGACTGTAGAAGTTAGATCTGTTGGTTTCATTTTAGGCTTCAGACCATGCAGAACTTTTTATAAAAAATAACTTTCCTTCTTAAAATTATTTTGAATCGACCAATCGGCCTTTAAAGTGAAGTACCACCATTTCCGAACACCCCTTATACGAGGAAGGTTAAATAAATAACTTGGTTCGCATACTAAGAGACGACGACAGCGCTATCCGTATACCAATATGTTATTTTAAGGCTTTCTCCCTATGGATGAAACTGTATAGTTGCAAGTCATTCTGATACTAGCTCGTTGTTTGGAAGATATTTGAAGGCAAGCGTTTCGCCTGAAAGTGAAAAATAAATAAAATTAGAATTGACGGTGTGATCCAATTCTTCTTTCTGAAAGGGAAAAAACGAAATATTGAGACTTTGGGTCAACGAATTCAAATAAGGCAAGAATTAATCGAAAATATGCAATGACGCCAGAACATTGAAAAATTCCACGATATCGGTTTAGCCGATAGTAGTCAAAACAATGGACTGCACGAGGAAAGCAACCAGCCCCGAAAATGCTGAAATGCGTTGCATCAGCTGGGAAGGTGATCGCGTCAGTCTTTTAGGATGCAAAGGGAATTTTCCTGAGAGACTATCTCGAGAAGAGAAAAACCATCAGGGACTGTCGATAAAAGACTACACGTCTTAGGGAGTGGTCTGGCAAATTGTATGTATTGTGAAGATACTATAAATTGGAAAAATAAAGAAATTTTCAAATATGACTAAGATGAACTAATGAATGAAACATTTTAACATTTATTACTGTCCTGTTTGCCTCGATTTTATTTAATTTTTTCATACTACAATATTTACTCTTCTGTTAGTTGTTTAGCAATATTTGTGAATTTCGAATTTAACATTTGGGGGGAGAGCTACGCTCTGATGTGGTCATTTGTGACAAGGGGAGGGGGCATCAATTTTGGGCAGACTTAAAGCAGCTATCGTAAAGAAATGTCTTGGGATGGCTAGAAAAGGTGTTTCTACCACAACACGTACTGGTTGATTCACTTTAGTGGCAATTTTTTTTGTGGTGCCATTATAGCAACCACCCCAGTTTTTAATTCATATTCGATATTAGAAAAAAATGTTGGCCGATTCCTTTGTCTTCTTTTTGGGATGCCCTACTTGCTTTAGTGGATCCGGGACTTCGGGTATTCGCATAAATGATTAAACTCTTAAGCTACCCTCATGCTAAAATATACTCTACCTGACCATGTAGTATAATGTAAACTATTTTATAGAGAATGTCTGCATCAGCAATTTAAAATTGTTATTATACAGGGTGTTTCAGAATAAGATGCTGATCCTTAACGGTGTGAATCATTAGGTGATTTTAAGAAGAAAAGTTCAAATTAACATATATCCTTAACCTATCAACTTTCGAACTCCAGGGCGTTAAATTTTTAAGAAAAAAATCGTTTTTCTATCATAACTTTAACAACTTTCTAGCTATTTTTATGAATTTTTGACACATGCCCTCCAAGCATCAATAGCCATTTTTTGGTGTAGAAAAATTTTAAATTTTTTTATCCAGTGGCGTCCTGAAAGGGTTTGGACTAGACATTTTGGAAAAATATTATGTACGCCACTGCTTTTTCTCAAGATAAAAATTATTTTTAAAATACTCATTCATTTTAGGCCAAATTTAATATCTTGCCTTTTTATCGTCCGACAAACAGTTCCCGACAAAAAAAAAATAAAAAGCATTAAATGCGCATTCGCTATGTGCCTATGGTTAAAAAATTTTAAAATTTTTCTTCACCAAAAAATGGCTATTGATGCTTAGAGGGCATGTGTGAAAAATTCATAAAAATAGCTAGAAAGTTGTTAAAGTTATGATAGGAAAACGATTTTTTTCTTAAAACTTTAACGCCCTGTAGTTCGAAAGTTGATTGGTTAAGGATATATGTAAATTTAAACTTTTCTTCTTAAAATCACCTAAGGATTCACACCGTTAAGGATCAGCATCTTATTCTGAAACACCCTGTATACAAGGGCTTCCTTCCAAGTAAAACTATACAGTGCGTTTCAGAAGTACGGTATGTAACTTAAGCGAATGATTCCTTATGATATTCTAAGAGAAAAAGTTCGTATGAACATGTGTCCGGAGTTGCCCCGTTTTTGATATACAGGATGTTAAAATTCTTTAAAGAAAATCGGTTTTTTATCATTTTTTTTAAATATAACTTTCTCCATTTTATTGTAAATTGGTGCCGTTATTTATAATGATAAGGAACTCAATTAGCTTTGACTAGATTAAATTTGTTAAGTCGAGTGGCGTCCCGGTGAGCACCTTAACGAATATTATTGACAAAGAAATGTATGCCACTGACTTTTTTCTTATATTGATATTTTTTTTCGGATTTACCAACTAATAGTCCATATTTTTTGTTTCTTGAATTATTTTCGTATCTTACTTAGTTTTCGAGAGAAAAAATAAAAATCACTTTATTGCATGTACAAAAAAAAATACCTACACTATTGAACAAAAGTAGAGCAACAAAGTGCTTTTATTTCTTTGAGTTTAAAAAATTAATTATATGATTGTGATCCCAGCTAATTTTATTGAAATATTATCCCCACAATATTAGTAATTTTTCAAAATATTTTGGTACACTTTAAACAAAATGAAGGTAGAGAAATATTTATAATTATAAAAATCGACGAAATGAAGTGCGACAAAAGTAAAGCAACAAATTGTGTCAACAGTATTTTATTTTACATATTACGATAAAAAAAACCATTGAGCGCATTTAATAATTACAATAGCTAGAAGTATTATGTTAATAGTGAATAGAATATCCATTATTTTTTATTACTTGCCGACAACGTCGGCGGCATTGAGGCAATCAATAATCAATTTTTAAACAGTATTTTCGGGAAGGTTTGTTCAAACTTCATTGATTTTATTTACCAATGATTGTTTATTTAGAAATAATTGTGTACGAATTCCACGTTCAACTTCTTCCCATAGATTTTCAATGGGGTTAAGGTCTGGGGATTGTGCCGGCCACTGCAAAAACCGAACGTTATTTTCTTGAAACCACTCTTGAACAATTCGTGAAGAGTACTTTCGATCATTATCCTGTATAATGATAAATAAAATAAATATAATATATATAATAAAATATGAATAATAAAATAAAATGCAACGGCATTTCCCACTCTGCATAAGGCAACATTACATTTTGCATTATATCTCTATAGACAAATCGATCCATGGTGTCATTAATAAAGTTTAAAGGACCCCCCCATTCTATGAGAAACAACCCCATAGAAAAACACTGCCTTTGCCATGTTTAACTGTGGGTGTAACGTATTTGGGATTAAACCTTGTGTTGATTGGCCGTCTTACACGCTTCATTCCATCAGAATTGAAATTTTTATAACGCGTTTCATCGCTAAACAAAACTTTTTTCCACTCGTCTACTGTCCAGTTTAAATGTCGACGTGCAAATTCAAGCCTAGCTACTCTATTTCTTGCCGAAATAAGGGGCTTTCTAGCTGGGCGTTTACTAAATAACTTTGCGTCTATGAACCTTCTTTGAACTGTCCGTGGACTAACCATAATTTCGGGAATTTCAGCAAAAATCTAGGTGCTAGACATCCAAGGATCATTTTGAGAAATCCTTTTAATGCGTCTGTCTGTCAAAATTGTTGTTTTTTTTCGGCCTTAACGATTTCGGTAGATTCTCTAAATGTCCCCGTTGAATGTAACTTGAAATTATTTTGGATACGCTGTATCTTGGTGAAACAAGCCGTCTTGAAATTGTGGCTTGTATTGTACCTTCCAAGTGTGCATTCACTACTCTCTGCTTTAATTCTTTCGAAATTGGAATACCTCTTGGCATGATTAATACAGTACAGAAATATGAATTAAACATAAAATAGACTCTGCAAAAATACTTTAACCTTTACTTTTACTAAAACCTTTCTTTTTTAGGAAAATATTAAAATGTTGCTTTACTTTTGACGCATTACAATACTGTATTTGAAAGTTTACGTCAATATCAGTTTATTTGTTTTGATTGTTGGAAAAAGCTGTTGTCGCCGATAACAGCAGCCTACAGTACTGTGATATTTAAGACACGATGTATTTAAATACGATATCATGCATTTAATATTATAAAATCGTGATTTCTTTAATTTTTCGAAAGTGTTGTTGCTCTATTTATGTCCGATAGTATGTTTCTATTTTCCCAATAAATATTTCAATTTTACTTATTTTGCCCATAGCATTCTTAATTCAAATAATAAAATTACTAATTTTCGTGTAGCTTTTCATAAAATATACAATATTTCAAAAAATTGAAGATTTAGGTAGATGACATACTTAACAAAAAATAAAGGCATTTGAAAAATACACCTTGTCAGTTGAAAAAATACAGGGTTCCATTTAAAAAAATCGACATAATGCATATTTAAATTAGCGAAGTTTGCCAAGTCAACACGAACACCCCGTATAATGAATAGAACAAATAGTGATATGATTACTTACCAAGTACTTTAAGGTACTTATGGTAAAATTTTTGTTTAATTCTATTGATTCCATAGCCAACTATGATTTTTTTAATAAGTCAAATAAAAATCATAATATACCAGGAAATAATTATTTACTTGATAACGTCGCAATCAAACTCAAAAAAAGTGAAATATGACTATAGAGATTCTTTCTAGCGGATTCAGAAAGAGAAAAAATATATAGGGTGTTTCATTAAAAAAAAAGAATTTTTATGTCGTACCAATTTTTTGAGCCATCGTGTATAACGCTAAATAATTTTACGTTATGCTCCATTGCAAACCCTATACCTCTTTAGGCGCTATCGAAGGCGAACACCTTGTTGACTCACCCTGTATATCCTTTTCAAATAAATTCCAAATTCCATTAAAATCAAAAATTGCAAAAAAATATCATCTTCAAAAAAACAATCTGAATTCCTGAATATCATGTAAAAATATTAATACTTCCCCAAGACAATAATTATCAATTCCATCTAATACTCAAAATAACTAACCTAATAAATCATAGAGCAAACCTAACGTCATTTCGCTGCCACGGTCAATAGTCTTTATTGTAGGTATATGATCCCATTTAAAAATAAAAAAATTTTTTAAAAGTTTGCAAAAATTAAAATTGACCTGGCTTATCATAACGACTGCTTTCACCCGGAATCGCCAAATACAATTTATTTGGACAAACCCACTCAGAGAGTATCAACTCTTTTTTACATGTCCGCCCTGTTTAGTTTTCATTATTTTTATATTTTAATAACATTGTAATTAATTAAACTCCGATCAACTGTTTGAAAGGTTCTTAGACTTGACAATGTCTGAGCTGGAAATCTCTCAGCATAAAGTCTTCGTGCCTACAAAGAGTTAAAAAGCGCTTCCCAAAAATTAAATGCACATCAGTATATCCTGTGTTGTGTTTAGCATTAGTAACTTTTGAGTGTTTCCATTAAAAACCGATCTATCTCGAAAACGGCTATTGAAATAAATAAAGAGTACCTTTTTTGAAGAGGAATGGCCAGAGTATTTAAAAAAATCAGTGTTCAGCTCTGTGAAATGACACCGGCCAAAATGTTGGAAAAACGAGTGTGGTGGCAAATCAAATCCATTCCTGAAAAACACAACTTAAAATAAGTTTGTGTACAAAGTTGCCCCTTATCCTTTCCGTCAGACCCAATCCTTGGACGCGTTGCGCCTTTTGCGACTCTTCAGCAAGGCTCCGGGTCTGACGGAAAGGTAAGGGGCCTCAAAGTGCTTTAACACAGAAACGTAAGTTTACGAATGAGAGTTGCAGCACGTGGCTACATCTCGTGGCAACCACACGTATCAACCCAACCAGGACAGCGAGAATCCATATAGGTTCAAACGCTGGCAAGGGGCAACTTTGTACACAAACTTAGTTTAAGTTTGTGTTTTTCAAAATACATGCTTTCGGTAAGCTGAACCGATACATTGGCTTCCAGCGACACCCAACGTAGTTTGCCCGCAATGGGCCGCCTTGCCAGCGTTTCAACCTATATGGATTCTCGCTGTCCTGGTTGGGTTGATACGTGTGGTTGCCACGAGATGTAGCCACGTGCTGCAACTCTCATTCGTAAAATCCATTCCTGACTTCCCTGACGATCTACATGACATCTACTGCAGTATGGTTTAATGACTCTTTATGGCCTCTATAAAATATTTAAATTTCATTAAATTATATAAGTCGCTTCAAAAGTTACGAGTCAAAAAATTAAATCGCTGGATACCCCTTTGGGGCTATGTATCTCCGTTAAGGGGTACTTTAGGATTTTTTGTATATGACCAGCTGGGGCTATTTTGACGTCCTCGGTATGCTCCTTAGAAATTAGGAGGTACTTATCGGACACCCTGTATATCTATTTATTTTATACTACATTTTAGACAAGGAGATGGAAAATATTTACCTTCAGATATAGACCCATCGCTGTGTACACACATTAACTACGGATTTGCTGTACTGGATCCTAACACTCTAACTATAAAGCCTCACGATTCCTGGGCAGATATAGACAATGGTAAGTTTATATGGTTTTACAAAAAAATAATGTATTAATGGCCAATGAAATTTAAATGTAATTAGGGGTCAAGAAATTTGCAATAAGGTTAACTTAACTGGCAAACATTGCATGACAATTAAAATTCTTCGATTTGAAAATTTTCATATAACAAAATATTTAATAGTAGAGGAAATTAAAGTCGTACTTGTTATTTATATTTCACAATTTAATTCAGTTTCCTGACACGTGTTTCAACCTTTGCGGATCATTATCAAAGGCATAAGACAATAATAAATTCTACATGTCATTAAAATAAAAATTGACAGATGATGGGTTATTTTGGCCCTTAATTTACAGGTATTGGCCAAAGGTACAACTAAATTACAGGTGTGATAATAGAGGTATTTACATCTAAGTAATAAAATTAAGAAAATGATATTGTGTATAATAATTATGGGTTTTTCCGTTGGTATTATTGACAGTGTTTATTGCATATTCTTAAGTTATTAGGCTATTAAGTATTAGACTGGCACCTGAAGTTATTTCAATTTGATTGTTAACACCATTACATCGATCTTTTAAGGCTTTTTTGATTGCTAATATTTCTAATAGGTTGAGTTTTCTACCCTTGTGTTGAGTATATATCGGTTTTATGTTGTTAGATATTGAGTGGTTATTTATTATACAGTGGTCCGCTATTCCATACATTATTAAATCAATAAAAAATAAATGTAACAACAACCACCTCATAATATGTAAAGCAGATAAAGGCAACACTGTAACCGTTCTAAACAAAACAGATTATATCCAAAAAGTCAATGATTTTATTTCTGGAAATGAACTTGTTGAACTTAAAAAAGATCCCACACCAAAATTTCAAAACCAAATTATTAACGAAATAAAAAGCATTAATACCTTACTACCCAACAATGAAACATATAGACTCAAAATCATGAACCCTACAGCTCCTACACAAAACTGACATACCCATACGACCTTTAGTATCTTACATTAACGCCCCCACATACAACTTGTGTCAATTTCTTAACAACTACCTCCCTAAAATTATCAAATGTACCCCCAAATATGCAGTCAACAACACTTTTGAATTTATAGAACAAACTAAAAATTTAACAATACCCAATAACGCCACCCTAATATCATTCGATGTTAAAAGTCTATTTACCTCTGTACCAACGACAGAACTAAAAGATATACATAAGGAACTAAACAATAGCCCTACTACGATTAATATATATGAGATAATTGCTCTCAACAACCTGTGTGTTGGAAACAATATCCAACACCTTTTTTAGATTAAATCTATTTTTAGGTTGGCAATCCTGCAGAATTGCCTCCCCATTTTTATACGCATCGGAAGTGTCAAAAATTGTATTGGCACGACTGGTGACGCGAGATCACTCTCTCTCGTTCGCGAGGAGGTGTGAGCATGTGCTCAATAATATGTTTTCCTAAAGTTATTTTATATAAATGTTACAAAAACTAGCTCTGCCTTTTGGGCATCTAAGTGAGCTCTGGTTTCTTACCATCTTACACCCAACACCCAACCGTTATGTAAATAGTGTTCAGTGTTCCTAAACAAGTGTAAATAAAAAGTGTATATACGTTCAAAGATGCGTTTCCATTTTGTTTCCCAATCAGAGTATTCCCGGATTTCAGTCTACCTAAACTTTTAATACAGTCCACTTTAAAGATCGAAACTATCCCTTTATGTGTTTCGCACACTGTGCATAGATCAAAGCTACTTTAGATTTAACGATAAATTCTTTATACAAAAAGGACTACCAATGGGCTCTCCTTTGTCACCATTGTTAGCGGAATTATTCAGGAAGAACTTTGAATATCACCTTTGCAACGCGTCTTTCGCTGTTATAAAAAAAATTTTTTTTTTTTTTTAATCAGAGAATTTATTTAAATTATTAATATTAATAATAATATTACAATTAATTTATTTAAATTATTAATATTAATAATTTAAAAAATCCATTAATAAAAAATATACATTTCTGGCACAGAGCGACAGCTAGAACAATTTCTAAACCTTCTAAATGGCTTAAACACTAAAATAATTCAATTTACCATAGAAAGAGAAACTGACCACTCAATAAATTTCTTGGACCTTACAATAATAAATCAAAACAACCTATTAACCTACCAAATCTATAGAAAACCAACGACAACCGATATAGTTATACCAGCAGACTCAAAACATCCCCAACAAACCAAACTAACTGCGTTCAATAGCATGATCCACAGATTAGTCAACATCCCACTTTCAGAAACTTCATATAATAAAGAATTAGACATAATACAAACTATAGCCTTAAACAACGGCTATCCAACAACACTCATAAACAAAATACTAAAGAAAAACTCAGACAAAAAACACAAAAACTACTCTACCGAGGACGTCCCCTTCCATCAAACGCGAAATACAGTTCAATCAGATATACAGGTCACACAAGTCAAGAAATCTCCAAAAAACTCAAAAACCATAAACTTATCCCCATACAAGTCAATAAAAATAACTTAGGTAAATACATAGCTAATTCAAAAATTGAAAATAAAGACAAGTTAACACATAGCGGGGTCTACCAAATACCATATGATGACTGTGATGCAATATATATATAGGTCAAACATGTAGAAACTTTAAAACTAGGCTTAGAGAACATAAAACATCCATTTAAAAAATAAAAATAAAAATAAATTAGGAATAGCGGACCACTGTATAATAAATAACCACTTAATATCCAACAATGTAAAACCGATATATATTCAACACAAGGGTAGAAAACTTGACCTATTAGAAACATTAGCAATCAAAAAAAGCCTTAAAAAATCGATGTAATGTTGTTAATAATCAAATTGAAATACCTTCAGGTGCCAATCTAATACTTAATAGTCTAATAACTTAAGATAAATATGCAATAAACACTGTCAATAATTACGAACGAAAAAACCGATAATTATATACACAATATCATTTTCTTAATTTTATTACTTAGATGTTAATACCTCTATTATCACACCTGTAATTTAGTTGTACCTTTGGCCAATACCTGTAAATTAAGAACCAAAATAACCCATCATCTGTCAATTTTTATTTTAATAACATGTAGAATTTATTATTGTATTATGCCTTTGATAATGATTCGCAAAGGTTGAAACACGTGTCAGGAAACTGAATTAAATTGTGAAATATAGCAAGTACGACTTTAATTTCCTCCACTATGAAATATCCATTTTACCAAGCATGTAGCCCATCACATATCAATTATACAAAAGATTTAGTTGATTTTAAAATATTACCAATATCCAGACTTTCTTCATACCCTATATGAACCAAAATATAATTCTTAAATATATTTTTAGAATTCTATACGAAAGTAGTTGCCTACAAGTCGAGAGGAATCAAGGTCTTGATAGCTATTGGAGGATGGAACGATTCTTTAGGAGATAAATACTCCAGACTAGTGAACAGTGCAGAAGCAAGGGCCAAATTTATTGCAAATGTGGTTCAGTTTATTGAGAAATGGGGCTTCGATGGCCTGGATTTAGATTGGGAGTATCCGAAATGTTGGCAGGTATGTTTATAGATTTAAAAATATTTACCCGTAAATTCGTAATAAAATATAATTTCTTGAAGAGGGATGACCAGAGTATTTAAGAAATCAGTCTTCAGCTCTGTAAAATGATACCTGCCAAAATTTTGGCCCAACGAGTGTGGTGGCAAGTCCGTTCCTGACTTTCCTGACGATATATAATATCTACTGTAGTTAGTATGGTTTTATGCGTCTTTATGGCCTACATAAAATATTAAAATTTCATTAAATCATAAAGTACTTCCCAACATATTTCGTTTGGCTTAATGACTGCAATAAAATCCCTCATAAACTCGGCTTTCGCTTTCGCAGAGTCGTATTAACCCACATTTATTTTTAATGCCAGTTTATAATAACAATAGATAGGTACATTACTTGATTTGTTATCAAAATTAATAAACTGTCTAATTAAGGTTTTCTAGAAACAACTTAATTATTAGGATATTTCTCAAAACTTTTTAGTTACAGATACCTGTTTATATAGCTTATAAATAGTAAACATAATATTCGAAATAGATTAGTACCTATCTATTTTACTTTGAAACAGTGTGCAGCAAGTTAATATTAAAAGTATATGGAGACCTTGGGAATCTTCAGCTAATGAGATATCTAGCTACCCTAAACATTCCAGGAAGCATTTATCTTCTGACGCCAAAGTGATCGTGAAAAATGTATGTGAATCATTATTAAAGAGCGGTCCTAAAGTAATTGCCATTAAAAATACCAATGAAGTGACGAAAGTTCCATTATCGACGGTACGAGATATTGTTATAAAAAAAAAAACGCTCAAACAATTAAGTTTTATAAAAAACCAAATTGCGCCCTAAACAATAATCGGGTGCCAGTATTCACCTTAGAATAACCTAAAATAAACTGCGACAAGGCAACCTATCCAATCCTGGCAACCCTACGCCCTGGAGGATGTTCTTCAGACACCCCTTAGCTAGCTCAACTCAGGGTAGGTTAGTTATTTTGTCTCTAGATTGAGAGGTTTAGCACTCTTATATAAGTAAGTTAAAGTCAAATCCTGAAGGCGCCACCTTAGTTTTATTTTACTTAAAAGCCTTTAAAGGTTCTAGTGTTTGGCCTTAGAAAAAAACAAACTAGGAAAAAAAAACACTTATGTCACCATCGGTATACACTAGCTTCTTATAAGCTCTCATTCACTGAAGCCCTCAAAGTCACTGTATTTAAAATAAAAACCAAATTTTCGCAAAGGCCAATACAGATATTTATTCTTAAAGTGGTGTTAAGCCCTTGGTTACTTGGTTTTATAAATGCAAGCTCGTCTTACTTTGGTGGACAATAGATACTTAAAGTTAAAAGATAAATAAGTGAAATGAAATATTAAAGTGATAGTACTAGGTTTGACAATAAAATTTCTGAAGGTTTAAATTTATAAAGTTATCGATAAAAGAAAGCAAAAAGTCAAACCCTGTTTGACAGGGTCTTGCACTAGACGGCAACTGTCAGACCTACACTGTAAAAAAAAAATGACTGTTCAGTCTGATCTGGCAGCCACATAGACCTACATCCAGGACATTGCCTCAAACTAGGAATTTCCGCAAGGTCTGTGCAAGAACCTCTCACAACTAACTAAATTTACCATAAAATCTCTGTTAGAGTATAATACAATATCTTACGAGTACCTGTGGTTACTCAATAAGCATACTAGCCACTCGCGCATAGATAAGTTAAAATGTAAGTTACAAGTGTTAAATTCAGAAGAAACAAATGGCCTCTAGCCGAGAAACAAAAATATTTACTTTATAATCATAAATTGTAACTATATTTATAACAAAAGTAGTTGTAACAGACTACCTAACGTTCTGAACTACTAGAGACTCTTGTGACGTCTTAACGCTATGTCGACATTCGCTACACGTTTACATTGCACAAGCTCTGTACATAACATGGGCGCAAAACTTTATCAAAACACTGTATATCAAACAATACGCAAATGCAAAATATTAAGATTTTAAGTTTACTACTTTTTAAAGAAAAATGAACACAGGGTAATGATACTTAGCTGCAACTTTACGTGCTACCCATGGTTCATGAAGACTCAATCTTCACACACACACACATGGTCCCTGAAACAACTAACGTGGATACTGCTACACAGCTAGTCTCCAAGAATTCCAATAGTACACGGCAACTGGCACGTCCCGCGTCCAGGCATTTCCAACAAAAGTAAACTAGTTCTCCAGTTTGTACTCGGACTTTTAGCCCCTACCAAAAAAACCCTAAAATCGAATTTTAGATATACAACATGAAAGAGAAACTTTCATAACCCCCATCGAGGGTAATTCAGATACTAAAGTTTAAACCTACCTCAAATAACTAACGAGGGTTTCAATTTACCAAATGGCGCTGTTGAAGTTCATTAAAGCATTTTAAATCGGCATTCCGCCCAAAGGAATAGGCAAATTACCAAGCCATACCCTTTTTAAAGCATTTGTGGATGCTTCATCGGCACTACATTAGCCTTCATGGCCCAAAAAAACTAAACTTGGGGAGTCATTTCCACAAACCTGCTTTAACTTCCAGTATCCACCGGAAAGATGAAGTGCGTAGATGATTGTGACAAAGATGTTATTTTCAGGAAAATATACCAAATGTATTGAGAAAATGTTGTGCCCACGTTAGATTCTTTAAAAACACGGTTAACAACTGACGATACAATGATATCATGTAGCAGGACAAGTCTTTGCCGCGCTTTGCAAGAGATGGGATTTAAGTATAAGACAATAAACAAGAGACAAATTGTTATGGAGTCCGAAAGATTAAGAAAAATGAGATTTCTGTACCGTAGGGAAATAAGAAAGTTTAGACCCGAAAAACGTTCAATAGTTTATCTGAACGAAACGTGGTTTGACACTCATGAGACTGTCAAAAAGGGATGGGTTGATTTAACTGAAAAATGTCAAAGTAAAGCCTCTTCAAATAAAAGAAAATGAATAACAATAATTCATGCAGGTTGGGAGAATGGATGGATCCCTAATTGTTTATTACTGTCGGCAAAAAATGTAAAGGATTTAAGTCTGGACTATCATGAAGATACCAACGCCGCTCTTTTTGAAAGCTGGTTTAAAGACAATTTGCTTTCAAATGTAGCAGAACACAGTGTTATTGTGATGGACAATGCAAGCTACCATAGCCGGCAACTGGAAAAAGTACCGAATGCATCGAGCACAAAATCCGCAATAAAGGAGTTCATGTTAAAAAAATGACTTGTACTTCGAGGAAACGTATAATAAAAAAACAGCTGTTAGAAGTGTTAAAGGCATTTAGTATTAAAAAAGAGTATGTGTGTGATAAAATGGCGAAAGAAATGGGTCACACTGTGTTGCGACTGCCACCCTATTATTGCATTTTTAACCCTATTGATACTATTGAACACATGTGGCATCAAATTAAATCGAAAATGAGAACTGAAAATAGCACACCTACTCTTAGTGGCAGTGTAATAGAGCTAATAAATAAAGTTTTCGGGGGTAAGTGCACAAGTGCATCAAAATTACCGATCATTTTTGAATGAAATGTGTGAAATATGAAAACAAACGATTGCAATTTGTAAAAAAAACACATTGAATAAAAAAATTATCTGGTTATTTTTATGCACGAGTGTAATTTATTTGAATATTTCCCAAATTAATTAAGAACTCGAATCAAGTAAATTTAAATATTTTATTTAACAGAAAATACTAACAATAAAATTAAAATGCTTAAAAATTACAAGAATTGCAATGAAAAGTACAATTATTGTAATTAACAATATTTTGCTTTGAATTCGTAGACATGGTGGTTGATGCAGTCAACGAGCGAGAGCTTATTTCGGCGGGAGACTCTCTTGAGCTTGACGGTTGGTCATTGTCCCGCATTTTTTCAATCAAAAGCATATGGTGGTTCTCATCCATCTGAATTTAAGGCGTCAGTGACTTGGTATTTGAGTGTCCACTTAGTTTAATTAACTGTTGTTCTCCAACACCTTTTTTGGCAAGTTTTGATACGGCGGTTGCTCGTAAGCTATGATTCGTCAGTTTGATATTTTTATTGGTGAGGCCTGACTTTTCCGCTTGTGTAGAGGTCCATTTAAGGTGGATTTATAAACTCGAAAAGTTGGCGAGGTTGAGGTTCAGTTGGTGTTGGAAATAGGAGTTCAATTTAAACTAAAGGGAACACTCAGTTCTATTTATACACTCGTTCATGTTGTTCATGTAAAGCTCATGTAAGGTTCGAAAACTTCCCGGGTAGTTCGAGATAATCAATTTTATGCTCGGAATTCGGAATATCTAACCTCACAACTTGACCATAACTTCAACCTCACCAACTTTTCGAGTTTATAAATCCAGCTTTATTCATCAAATTTCGTCCAACCGGTTCAACATTCGTTGACATTGACTTTTTTGTCTGCTGTCACTCAATAAGATGACGTTAATTGTCAGAATATTACATTTTTTGACGTTTGTTAACAATAAAATCCCGCTTTGACGTTTCGTCAACAATATAAACTTGCGATGCAATTTTCGATTTCTGGCAGTGCTGTTTTCAACAGTAATATGTTAAGTGCATGTAAAATTGCTGAAAATCATGCATGAAGGTTTGTTGCCCTAGAAACAGCTTGAATGCATTTGTATTGTTATTTACCAAAAAGTGCCCGACCGAAGGGAGGGCACTTTTTAAGGTAAATAACAATAAAAATGCATGAAAGCTGTTTCTTTAGGGCAACAAATCTGAGTGCATGATTATCAAGCCATTTTACATGCACGAAATATATTTTTTAGACTATTTCCTGAATGAAAAACTAAAAACGAATCATTTTGATAAATTGACGCGAAATTGTCAAAGCAGAAATTTCAACTTGTTGTGACAGTGACGGTTATTCTCGTAGGTAACCAACAATGAAAAACCAGAAGAGTGCAATTTTCAGCTCAATCACGACCGAGGGCTGATTTTCACCGAAAATCAAGTGAAAAGCGCATTGTAGTTACAGTATATGAGGGAAATAGTCAATAGTAATATGTTAAGTGCATGTAAAATTGCTGAAAATCATGCATGAAGGTTTGTTGCCCTAGAAACAGCTTGAATGCGCATTGTAGTTACAGTATATGAGGGAAATAGTCGCTGTAATTTTGCGAAAATTGCATTTCTCTTATGGGAACTTTAACATATGAGGGAAATATTCAGTGAAGTTCCAGTTGAAAGTTGGAAAAATTCGGTTAACCATGTCTTAAAAATTGAAGACTCTTATATAACTACACAACAAAACGAAATACATCATTTTATTATAAATGTGGATAATGGTAATAGCGAGACTAAATTAGGAATAGATTAAAACGTTTTATAATTACAATTAAACCTTTTATGTATATAGGGTCTTTGATTATATTTACGTGAACTCTAGATCCTTTATTATTAGAGATGGAAAAAAATCTTATATACAAAAGTTCTAGGCTTTTTCTTCTATTATCTTTTGAAGTTATCAGAAAAAACAAAGTCGCATCGGAAAATGAAAAAATATAGGCAACTTCAAGTTTTTTAAATGGAACACCCTGTATATTATGCGCTAAAATGAAAGATCTTTTTTCCGTGATTCTAAATAGATATATGTTGATGACATTTGGGTGAGCCATTTTTGACATATCTCAGCTTAAAATATAAATAAATTGAAAAGAAGGTTGATAAACTTGTCAAGCAAACCATGGAAACAACTATTAAGTTATTTATTACGCTTTATGAATTTAACAATTTTGAAGCTCACACATACAAAGAATCAAAGAAATTATATATTTTCTACATATCCTCCGCGGTGTTCAATACATTTAAACAAGTTTTCCCGCATTTTGTTATTAATAGAAGCGGAAATAGAATGCTGATTTTCATTGTTTAAATCGAATATTTCGTCTTCTATTCTTTGCCTTAGAACGTTTGAGTCTAGAGGTCTATTATAATATGCCCTGTTTTTTTAGAATCCCCACAAAAAAATATCTAGGGGATTTAGGTCCGGGCTGTTGGCTGGCCATCTAATAGTACCATGCCTACCGATACAAATATCATAACGGTTGTTAAGATAATTTGTGACAGCTATGGTATTATGGGGTGGAGCGCCGTCTTGTTGCCAGATGAGGCGGTTATAATGGTCAATGGGTAAATCGTCTAAGAGATTTTCGATGTTATTTTGAAAAAGATTGATATATTTTTCTCCATTTAAATTTCCGTCTAAAAATATCGGACCAATCTTGTTTCCCAGTATTTCACACAAAACATTCAGCGATCTACGCCCCTGAATCCTAACCGGCTGAATTTTGTGAGGGTTTCCTTTAGACCAATAATGTTTATTCTTACGATTAAACATTCCTGCTGTAGTGAAGGAAGACTCGTCGGTGAATAGAACTTTATTTAAAAACTCTAGATCCTGGTGCCTAAGCCTATCCATTTCCAAAGCATATTCAAGTCGGTCTCGCATATTTTGTTCAGAAATATTTTGAACGGGCATAAATTTGTAAGGATGTAATTTATAAAATTTCAAGGTTAAATGAATTTTATAATCCGTTTTATTTAGTTCAGATGCCGCATCCGAAATTGATTTTTCAGGATATTCTAAAAATAGATTAAAAGTAGTGCTAGTTCAATAGAAAAAGTATAGTGATAACTCATACCTTGAAAAAAAAGCAGCATTTCCAAATCTTCGTTTTCATTTCGTGTTACGGTTTTTGTTTCGCTAAACTTCCTTACTGTGCATTTAATATTGTCTTGGATGGGACCGATTGTTGAGGATATAATTGTCGATATTCCCTTTGCACTCTCGCCACATCATTATTATTGCCATAAAAAAGACGCACAATAGCGAGTTTTTGTTCTTCTGAATAGCCCATAGTCAAGTAAGCAATATAATTTGTTTTCAATAGCCCAAAAGATAAAGTTCTATCTCTTAAAATATCGAGACGTCAAATTCATAAAGCGTAATAAATATAACTTAACAATTGTTTCCATGGTTTGCTTGACAAGTTTATCAACCTTCTTTTCAATTTATTTATATTTTATACTAAAATATGTCAAAAATGGCTCACCCAAATGTCATCAACATATATATATTTAGAATCACGGAAAAAAGATCTTTCACTTTAGCGCATAATATTCCATTTAAAAAACTTGAAGTTGCCTATATTTTTTCATTTTCCGATGCGACTTTGTTTTTTCTGATAACTTCAAAAGATAATAGAAGAAAAACCCTAGAACTTTTGTATATAAGATTTTTTTCCATCTCTAATAATAAAGGCTCTAGAGTTCACGTAAATATAATCAAAGACCCTGTACAGGGCTGCCCAGAAGTCCGGAATAAACTTAATATAGCCTTAACCTGTAACTTTTGGGGAAAATGCTCGGACACGTTAATTTAGTTTTATATATGCTCGCATTTTGACGTTATTCGTTTGTTTTTTTATGAACATTTGTCAAAGATATGACGACATCGATCTTTTTTTTAAATGGAAACATACAGCTTGTCATACATTATTTGAAAGCTATAATATCTCGTACAGTATGCTCATAAATTTTGGCGCGATTCTATCAAGATCAAGCTGTTTCAAAATGGCGACTGGTAAAAGTTTAAAAAAGAATCCCTATTTAAATAAGCGGAAATGATAAATCAGAGGTCAGAAATTAGGGTTATTTCTGACCTCCCCTTTACGCTCCCGAGAGTATGCCATATACTTACCGGACACCCTGTATAGGTAGTATAAATATAGAGTTCATTACCTATTTCATTTTCAGGTTGACTGCAATAAAGGACCAGATTCGGACAAACAAGGGTTCGCCGCCCTAGTAAAAGAATTAAGTGATTCTTTTAAGCCGAAAGGTTTGTTGCTATCCACAGCTGTTTCTCCCAGCAAAGCGGTGATCGATGCTGGATACGACGTCCCCACTCTGAGTCACTACTTTGATTGGATTGCGATTATGACCTACGATTTCCACGGACACTGGGATAAGCAAACTGGACATGTTGCGCCTTTATTTTACTATCCTGGAGATACTTATGACTACTTTAACGGAGTAAGTTATGCATTAAATGAATCCGACACAATACAGATAATATGCATTTTTTAAAAAGTTCATAACATAAAACGAACCTGTTTGTTTGTTTCAGAACTTCTCAATACATTATTGGATAGAAAAAGGAGCTGATCCTAAAAAACTTATAATGGGTATGCCACTGTACGGGCAGTCCTTTAGTTTGGCGGATTCCTCCCATTTTGGACTAAATGAAAAGTCGTATGGACCAGGGGAAGCGGGAGAATTTACTAGAGCGGGAGGATTCTTAGCATTTTACGAGGTAACATTAATTCTAACATTCGTACCTTCAACTTTTCCATGTTCCTGATATACTGTTGTGATACATAAATTTAAAAATTATAATTATTATTATCATGCGTTAGGAGAATATTCTCCCATAGCAAAGCCGCATACGGCACGGCAATATGCCCTGCCAAACACTCCCTTATGCAACTTTATAACTAAAGGGCCAAATATATGCACTTAAATTCAGCTAAAATATGCGCATATACAGGGTGTTCAAAATACGGTGGGCCACTATTTATTGCTATATCCGAAACGGTAAGAGTTACGAGGTCGTTTAAATTAGAGAAAAGTTGCCTTTTTTAGTGATCATTTATAATGTGTTTACAGCGTTGCCAAATAGTTTTTAGTTCTAGAGGTATTAAAGGAAATGTAAAAATTCCTAAAATTTTTTTCTTCAAATACCTCGAAAGCCACTGATTTTATCAAAAATTGTTTAATACAAAAAAGTTATTTTTTTTTTTATGATAAGGCACAGCACTACAGGATAAATCCTTTATGTCGCTCTAGGAGCGGTGCGTGTGCGCAGGAAACGATTCAAGTTGGTCTTGAATCTTTGGAGATTATACTCGTTGGGGAACACGATCTCAGGGAGGTCGTTCCAGAGTGATGACGTTCTCCAGATGAAAGAATTTTAAAACAGTGTCGTTCGAGGGACACTAAGCTGAACCACGTACTGGTGGGCTGCAGTGGCTCGTCGTGTATTTCTACCATGCACCGCTCTGAGTGGTATCAAGCGGGCAACCTCAGTTGAACACTTGCCATGAAAATATTTGTAAAATAGACTCAAGTCGCCAACCTGCCTTCGATGTTCAAGGCTTTCCAGGTTGTTTGTCAGACTATGGTCACCGATCAAGCGAATGGCTCTTCTTTGAATGGAATCTAGCAATCTCAGGGTATGTTTAGGAGCAGAGCCCCAAACCCCAAATATGCGAACAGTACTCCAGTGATGGTCGAATTCGGGCTTTATAGAGCATCAAACGTTGTTGGGGTGTATAGAGGTTCTTTGTTCGGAAAAAAAAGCTTCTGCGAGGCTGCCCTAGCAATGGCCGCAACGTGGCTATGCCAAGACATATGACTATCCAAATTAACGCCCAATAAATGAATTATTGATGAAGCCAAGGGAATCGAGTGTCCCGCCATAACTATATCCGGTTCTTCAATATTAACTTTTTTAGAAAAAACTGCCGCCTGGGTCTTTTTAGCGTTAAATTCTACTTGGTTACTGTCACCCCAAGACAGAATTTCTTCCAGGTCTTTGTTGAGATGTGAGACCTCTTGCTGCCTATAGAGATGTGCATTAGCAGCCGATGTCCGAGCATCCAAAGTAAAAGATGAAACAAGTGTGCTGTCATCAGCGAAGCTATATATAGGGTTTTTAGTTTTTTCCAAAAGATCGTGAATGTATAGTAAGAAAAGAGTGGGCGACAATATAGAGCCTTGAGGGACTCCGGCGTTGATGTTAAATGTGTCTGAAAAAAATCCGTCCATCGCCACTCGCAGAGAAGGGTCTTTAAGAAAGCTCGACAGCCATGAACAAATTTGAACCGGCATTCCGTATGCTCTCACTTTAGTTAGGAGCCCCTCATGCCATACTCGGTCAAAAGCCTTGGAAATGTCCAGTGCTACCGCCCGAGACTCCCCATGGTGTTCTATTGCGTTGTTCCAAACATGGGTAACATAAGCGAGAAGGTCTCCTGTTGATCTACTGACTTACGGAATCCATACTGGCGGTCACTAATAATGTTGAAGCCTTCCAGGTATTTTAGTAATTTTTCGTTGATAGCCTTCTCCATAACTTTTGATATAACCGAGAGCAATGCGACTGGACGATAGTTGTTTGGCAAAGTCTTCTTGCCTTTTTTGGGTATGGGCTGGACCCTCGCAGTTTTCCAGCAAGAAGGAAATATTCCTTTTTTGTAGGATAAGTTAAAAATCCTACAAAATACCGGTGTCAGTTCGTCAGCGCATGTCTTAATTACAATTACTGTTGTTTATATCAGAGCGTTCCGTAACGCTAACAATGCCATCCAAATGTATCAGGATTTGTATCCAGAAAGAAGAATTCCGAACGCCAAGATTTTTCGAAGACTAAAAGGAAATTTGCGAGAATATGGATCTTTTAAGGATGCCAATAAAAGAAATGCGACTAGCACAATAGAAGGCGGCGCTAACGAGATCAATGTATTAGGTATTTTACTAATACAATTAATGTTTTTTTAAATTTACAGTGCCATACCTAATATTTTTAGGTTACGTGCATTACAAAAATATTAACAATGAAGAGGTTTTACTAAGGGAAGTAGAAAAAGAAACCGGTGTCACAAAAATGTCAACTAAAAAAATATTACGTCAAAACAAATTTAGGCACTATCGGACTATCGCTGTCGAAAAGTGCAGCACTTAAGACCGGCTGATCATCTAGGGAGACGTATTTTTTGTCGATGGATTTTGAGACGGCGAAGAGAAGATCCTGATATCTGCAAGAAAATCTTGTGAACTGACAAAAGCAGATTTTGCAACAACGGGTGGTTCAATCGAAATATCCATTACCACTGGACCCAACAGAATGAGCATTTCTACCGCGATACTGCTTTTCAGGAAAGATTCGGCATAAATGTATGGCTGGGGGTACTAGGTACAAAAGTAGTGGGTCCCTTCTTTTTTAACGAACATTTGAATGGCGCAATGTATCTTAATTTCTTAACAGGCACTTTTCAAGATCTTTTAGACGACCTTCCTCTCGACGTAATAAGAAATTTTCTGTACTTTCAACAGGATGGCGCGCCAGCACATCGAGCCCGCCGTTGTATAAGGTTTTTAAACAACTTTAAACCCAACCATTGGATTGGCAACAACGGACCCATAAACTGGCCACCGTGCTCACCAGATTTAACCCCCATGGATTTTTCCATATGGGGTTTGATCAAGGATCAGGTGTACCATAACACACGTGATTTAAATGACTTAACTGAAAGAATTCAACAGGCTTGTAACAGAATTACAGCTACAACATTACGAAGAATTCAAAGAAAGGTTATTTACAAAGCGCAAAAGTGCTTACAAAATAATGGTGGCCATTTCCAACACTTGGATTAGTTGTTTTTATAACTGTATTTTTAAGTTTTTGGAGCAGTTTCTTACAATTAAAGTTTAGTAAAATTGTTAAAATTTGGATCGTTATGGACTCGTATTAATTAATTTTTAAACATTATTAAAAAAACATTTTCAATTATTTTAAATCGGTATTAAGTCATATCAATATCAATTGTGACACTATAATTGAGATCTGATATGTTCTCACTATAAACACCAAAGGGCAGAACCGTATTAAGGGCGTTTATAAGAAATAATGTTGATGATGCATTTTACGTCTCGAAACATCAGAAAATATACTTGTGTCATATACCGGTAAATTGCAAATTGGATGCTCTTTCGAGATATGGAAAAAAAAAATGCAGGTCCGTATTTAAACTGAGTTGGTAGCAATACCTTAAACGTCAAGCGTCATTTTAAGAAAACGTTAAGTGCGTTTGGTAGAGAATGGAAAACCATAACTTTTTTGTATTAAACAATTTTTGATACAATCAGTGGTTTTCGAGGTATTTGGAAAAAAAAAATTGAGGAATTTTCACATTTTCTTTAGTATCTCCAGAAAAACTATTTGGCAACGCTGTAAGCACATTATAAATAATCACTAAAAAAGGCAACTTTTCTCTAATTTAAACGACCTCGTAACTCTTACCGTTTCGGATATAGCAATAGTGGCCCACCGTATTTTGGACACCCTGTATATACCTTGTTTGCCTTTAAAATATGCAGTTATATGCATTTTTTTGACCAAATATACAAACTGGTATGCAATATTTCTTAATTTATTATAGTAAAATAGGGTAAAGAAACACACTGGGTTCTAAAAAAGACGTTTATTTAAACAAAAATGCAAAAAAAAAGAAAAATAAAAGTAAACAATTTTTTAACCTGAAATTGTATAAAGGGCATTTATCACTAAATATTTTTCAAACTTTTCAACTAAAAAGGATTGTCTTCTATCAGTAAAAATATGTTTATACAAAGAAAAGCTTCTTTCAACATCTACTGATGTAATCGGACGATACTGCAACTTAGGTAGTAAAGTATACGGCCAAGATACAACTTCGTTGGATGGTTTACCTTCATAAATGCTTTTTACTGCAGTTAGGTATTCAAAGCATTCATTCTTTTTTACAGTAGTTACATCCAATTTGTTCCTTACTTGACCTCTTTCTTTACCGGGAATGTTGTTACATTTAGTGGAAAAAGTTTCAACAATACTAATTGAGTCTCTTAAACTTAAATTTCTACTCTCTAACGGGGATATCATGTCTGGTATAAAACTGAAATTAACCCTAATAAAAAACAAGATCTTTAACTACACTTGCACTTTTTAACAACTCTTTACTTTGCACAACACACTGCGAATCGTCATCTAAATCCAAAATTAGTTCTTCAATGACTTCGCAATATTCTGCGTAGAGTATTGCGGCCTTAATCTATGTTCCTCACCGGGTAATTACAGGTTCTGGAGGTAAACTAACTCCTAGTAATCTCTCCTTATACATCTGCTCTCTTAGAGGTGCTTTTAGAAATACTTTTTTTACATTTGAAATTAATTTATTTACTAAAGGATATTCGGTTCTGACGGTTTCTGCGACTCGGTTTATTCCATGTAAAAGCCAAGTCACACGTACCATATTGGGGTAAAAGATTCTTAAGTTTTGACCTACTTTTACCATATACGGTGCTGCATCAGACAAAAGCACTAAAAACATCTCATCTGGGACTGGATTTGGTAAAAAAAAGCTCGATAGGGACTGCTAAATAAATCGGGTTAAGGTCACATTATTAGTTTTGCCTAACAGTGAAGCTCTAATTTCCTCAAACGGTTTCGTATACTGAATGGACATTCTTCTTCCTAAGCGTGGATTCGTCAGAAATGGTTTGTTGACAATAGTTTTGCAAAAATCCTCTAAATTGCGGATTTTGCAATTCTTTTAAGGGTATGTTTGCTGCGACCAAAGCCTTGCGTAAGTCTTCTTGAAAAATCTTCTTTTCAGATTTCGATTTTTCTCCAACATTTTGAAATGCGCGTTTTACACTCAGCTGAACTAGCTCAGATTTCATTTTTTGTTACAGCGGTGTTTTCAAATGTTAATCAATTTGGAACTTCCTTTCACAAACATTAATTTTTGCACAAGCCTTACAGAACACTTTTTTCCACCAAACTCTTACTCTGGCAAATTTTTAATCCACGAAGACGTTTTCCCCACCTTAGACATTTTGAACACAAATTTGAAATCACTAGTTTCACACTGAAAATACTGAAATCTTTTGACAAACTAAAACAGAAGTACGTATTATAACCCGATATAAATGCAGTTTGTTAAGCAGGTAATAATAAGGCATTATTAAATGACAATAAATAACCCCTAACAATATACCTGCATACCCCGGAAACCCCCAATAAATACCTTGTGTATAACCAAAATGTAAATATTAATTATTATGTAATTATCTTCAGATTGGAAAATCCCCTGAAACAAGTGCCGGACTGGACATTAAACCTATGAGTCTACGAGTTTTCATGACCGGGCGGTTTTAGTTTTTTGATAACGCCGAAAACATAAAAATATGCTCATAAAATAATAATTTGGTAAAAATATGAATTTTATTATAAACTTGACAAAATGCATATACAGGGTGATTGATAGTGGATGGCCTAGTAGACGTTTTGGACGAACTAACCAACGGATCACTTTGAAAATTTGGTTACATGCATAAGTGGAGGTGCTCTCTCCTTTAAAAATATTTTTAACTATGCAGTGTTGCCGGTTCTACTAAAAAGTACTAGCTACTTTGATATTTTAAATGGAATACCCTGTTTATTAATTTTTTTTACAATCCCTATTAATTTCCTAATAACTTCTCTTAATATTTTCCTATACCTATCTGTCATCGTTTTCAAGATAATAATTAATTTCTTTCTTTTTTTCGCAAAACATGACCTTTAAAAACTGCCGATATTTTTGACTTCGTGACAGATTAGAACATGGAAATTTGGTGGAAAGTTAAGTACCTAATATCCAAAGACATGTTACTTTGTATCGATATCTTAATTATTATAGTACAGGGTGTTTCAAAAATGCAAATATTTTGATGATTTGGAAAAATTATCAAAATTATACTTTTGTTAATGGAACCCTGTATTTTATCTCTGATCCTAAAAGCTGTTGAAATTTTCTATCTTTCTATGTATCATGTTCCTATACCCATCTAGAATAGTTTTTGACTTAGGAGCATTTATTTGACAAATTTAATTCTTTCAATGAACAACAAGAAATTTAAACGAATTCAAAGCAATTGAGTACATTTTTAAAATCTTAAGAATACTTAACCAAATTAAGTTGTTGCGTACAGGGCGACATACAAATAATTTTCCTTTCACTTTTTACAAAACTACTAAAAAATTTTTAAAAATACCTAATTCATTTTTAATAAATGTTCAAAATGTTGCCCGTTGACATCTAAGCATTTTAGAATTCGAGTATTGACACCATTTGAAGTAGTTAGTCTAAGTTCATCAGCATCTAAACTTTGAAAAGCGCGATTCACCCGATCTTCTAACTCTTCCCTTGAATTAACTGGTGTTTTGTAGACAATTTCTTTGATAGTACCCCAAAGGTAAAAATCCAAAGGCGTCAAGTCTGGGGACCTTGCAGGCCAATTTCAAGGTCCTAAACGCCTGAACCAGCGATCTTCAAAAATTCTCCGTATTTCCGCACTTACTTCGGCAGTGCAATGTGCGGGAGCCCCGTCAAGTTGATACCAGCTACTGCGATACTGAGCAAGAGGAAGATTGTCCACGCAATTTTCAACAAACGTAGTTAAAATTTCTAAGTATTTTCTGGAAGTTAAGTTTTCATCATACATCAAATATCGAATCTTGTCGTCCATCATTAAACAAAAAACATTAAATCCAAATTTTTCTTGAAATGCTGAATCTCTTGTAACATGGGGATTTTGTTCTGCCCAATAATGAATATTTTTCCTATTAAAAATTCCTTCGCGAGAAAATTTGGATTCATCACTCCAAATAATTTTCTGAAAGAATTGTGGGTCTTCCTGAATATGAACTATTAAGCTTTCGCAAAACAAAACTCTTTGTGTAAAGTCCTCCTTAAGAAATTGAATTCTTGTACACAATAATAGGTTAAACCCAAATCTTCTTTGGCACATCTTATTGAAGACTGTGGATATGCATGAAAATAGGCCAAAACATTTATTTCATTTTCCTCGTTGGACGTTACAGGTCTGGGTAAATTTCTAGTAACTTTCAACGACGATCCAAAATTTTGAACATTGCTTTGAATTCGTTTAAATTTCTTGTTGTTCATTGATGGCAAATTTGGATACATTTCGTTGAATCTTCTGCAAGTACGGCTAATTATCTTATCACACTGACCATGTAAAACAAATAAATTCATAAGTACTGTATTTGAATAGTTGTTGTTTTCTTCCATTTTTCTTAAAACTTTAAAATAGACTTGTTAAATAAACTAACTGACGAATAAACCAAATGAATAATAGCAGAATGTCAACCATTTCAAAACAAGAGTTTTCATAGGCTACTTGTTAAATTCGACTAAAAAGTCATAACGATTGTAATCTGTAAGAATTAAATTTGTCAAATAAATGCTTCTAAGTCAAAAACTATTCTAGATGGGTATAGGAACATGATACATAGAAAGATAGAAAATTTCAACAGCTTTTAGGATCAGAGATAAAATACAGGGTTCCATTAACAAAAGTATAATTTTGATAATTTTTCCAAATCATCAAAATATTTGCATTTTTGAAACACCCTGTACTATAATAATTAAGATATCGATACAAGGTAATATGTCTTTGGATATTACTTAACTTTCCACCAAATTTCCATGTTCTAATCTGTCACGAAGTCAAAAATATCGGCAGTTTTTAAAAGTCATGTTTTGCGAAAAAAAATAAAGAAATTAATTATTATCTCGAAAACGATGACAGATAGGTATAGGAAAATATTAAGAAAAGTTATTAAGAAATTAATAAGGATTGTAAAAAAAAATTAATATACAGGGTATTCCATTCAAAATATCAAAGTAGCTAGTTCTTTTTAGTAGAACCGGCAACACTGCATAGTTAAAAATATTTTTAAAGGAGAGAGCATGTATGCAACCAAATTTTCAAAGTGATCCGTTGGTTAGTTCGTCCAAAACGTCTAATAGGCCATCCACTATCAATCACCCTGTATATGCACTTTGCATATATTCCGCCCATTAATTATAACTATCACTTCAAGGCGTAACAAGTTCCGTTTTTCAAAGAAATCCTTCTGTATTCTCTTGGCATTGAATTTAAGATCTTGAGACGTTAAATTTTGTTGCCGGATCGGATAATTCCATATGGACATCGGCCAATATTCTAGCCAAGCCGTGGCAGCAACCGCTCGTTTACGAAGAGAACGATCTTCAACTGCATTTGCTGCTCTTCGTCTTCCTTGTTAAGGTTTAATTAAATATGAATCAGTTTCTCTGAATCTTTGTATTACATCGCGATCACAGTACTTCGATAAATGCAGAGGAAGTTTGCTATATACCGAATGAACCATTATATTGGGTAGAACAGCTTGAGTTGCTTCTTCAGGACTTATTGTCAATTTGTCAACTTTGTTATTCTTAACTTCAATCAAATACTCATATAACTCATATAAAATCCGTATTTTACTCTCTGATAGATGTGACTTATGCCAAGATGTGATCTGGATCTTCATTTTTCCAAACGCAGAAAATATTCTATAAAATTTGTCTCTGTTTATGTGTGCCCAAGTCGGTACGCACTATGTTAGCTTGTCATTGTGTGCACGATATTCTGTAAAATTCCACACATTTACTCCAATTTCCAATATGCAAATATGATGTTTAAGGCAAGGGCCTAGCGACACTTGAAGCACCGGTTCCCGTCAGATCACCGAAGTTAAGCAGTGTCGAGCGCGGTTAGTACTTGGATGGGTGACCGTTTGGGAAACACCGCGTGCTCTTGTCTTAGGGAAGAGTGTAAAATGAATCGACATCAAAACCAAAAACCGTACGGTCGATGACCGGTTCAAGATGGCCTCTGATACGCCGACGAACCGTAAAAAATAGTAAATAAAAAAAAATATGATGTTTGTTCATGGGTTTTGAAATGCAATCGAGAGCGAACTTTAACATAAAATAATAACAAGCACTCAGGAGCGCGGCGGGGTCTGTCATACCACTGACTGTTGTTGGTTCTATTCATATGTGAATCAGAAAATATCTAGAGGTTCGCGAAGATACCTTCCAACATTTTTTATTAAAAAAATCGTAATAAACAAATATGTGAGGTATTTTCTCAAAACATTGCTTATAAACAATAAAAAACTGGATACAACTCTTATGATTTTTGGTCAAAATTTACGTGTAGGATAGATGCATAGAATTTTATGCATTCCTTTTGGACTTAAATACAATACAACTTATTCATGCCTTTTGATCGTATAAATGTGCCAACTAATAATATTTTTTTAGATATGCGAACGAGTAAAAAGTAAAAGTTGGATTGTAAAACGGGATCCATTGGGACGTATAGGCCCTTATGCGCACATGGGCAATCAATGGGTGTCATATGATGACATTTCCGACATTAAAAGAAAGGTAAGTAACCATCATTAGCTACTAAAAGAAATTATTGGAAATCTTTGAAAATATTGAAAATTTAAAACAAAGTCTATGTTCATAAAAGTCAAAATTTTCGTGGCTAGCGTTCGGACTTATTAATAATAACAAATATCCTAATCACTTATCGCCAACACGAAAGTACGATAAAAATGGCTCTGAAAAGAATCACTGAGCGAAATATCGAGTTCAAATATGAGTTATCGTAGACCGACGCGTGTTGCTAATAGGGGACAGCTCAGACCTCTGAATTACGGCAACTAAATCGAGGAAGTTGCATCAAATCACTGTTCATGAGTTATAATAGCCCTGAAGATGGGTTGTTTTAGCTAGCTAGCTTAGCTAATCGTAACTGGGTTTGACGAACACATGCGACGTGGGCTGCAGCAATTCATTGTTTAAGCTGCCAGAGATCAATATGGGAATTGTGATGCGTTACTACTCGGGCTAGATTAACTCATGATTCAAGCCATCAAAACTGGACCTTTCAGTTGTTAGCTTACTTAACGACTATAGATTTAATCTGTCCTAAAGTATCCTCATTTTCACGCACCTGTATGAGAACAAACTCTGAACAAAAATAAAAAAAGATCCCTCCGATCAACGATTGCGCGGATAGCAAGTCCAGTTATGTGGTCCATGACGACGCGACGTGCACAAGGTACTAATAATAATGGGATGAAGTTACCGCGACAAATCGGCACGAGCGCGAATTCGGAGCCTTCCGTGACCTTTTGATCGGTGATTTACCCTCAACATGGGGTTTTAGAGCACTCTTTATGACTAATTTCAACTCAAAATAATTTACACATGGTAATGAGTTAAAATAATACACGTCTGGGCCAAAACGGCACTTTAAAATCAGTTAGTAGGTTTTCCCAATCCAAAAACTGAGTTCAGGTAACTCCGAAAATAGTTACACAATGAAGGATTGTGATAATCCGAAATGTGTTTAAAATGTTGATATTTCTGTGTTGAGGCGAACCAAAAGAAGCTGAGTTATTGTAGCGTTTTTAAATAATTTGTGATAATTCATAGGCTCAGTTTGAATAAAATAGAAAAGTGCGTTAAAGTAGCTCTAATTCTGCGACCCACGACATCGGTAAGTCCATTTTTGTCAGTGAAGCTTTTAAACGTTTAAAAACAAATTAAAGTCGACACATGAAAACGATGACTTTTAATGCTGCGCTCCTCGCGGCGACTTTTGTAAGAATGACCGGCTCGTCTGGTCTTTGCAGGCGTTTGCTTCTCCGTTTCTGACTGATTTTTGTTAGACGGGCCAGGTGATGCATTTGATTGCCACGAGATGTCGCTTGAAAACTACATCTGCCGTTATCCATCTATCTTTCAGGGGCAAGTAGACTCTACGGTGTTGTTTCCTTTCGTCGGATTCTATAGCCTCACTGACGAGTTGTTATACAGCGAAACGCGTCTAGGGATGAATCCGGCGAAAGGAAGCAACTAACCTTTAGATTTCTACGTTGTCTCTTGATCCATAACGCACCGGCAAAGATCCACTGTGCCGACTGTATTTAAACGGATTGACAGTTAAACAATGGCCAAATTTAGACGAATGACGAGCATATAAGACATTGTTAATAAGCGTCAGAATTGTCATGTAGACGTGATGTAGTCTATTAATGGTTTGCTTTCGCAAGACCCAATTTTTAATATTTTATTAACACTAATAATTTCTATGGTTATCTGACTGTTATCGCTAATAGAACATTGATAATTTGGTCCTTATTAATATTATTGTTTCTTTTCAGTCTGAGCTGGTTAAATCGTTAGGACTAGGAGGCGGAATGATATGGGCGTTAGATTTAGACGACTTTAGAAATAAATGTGGTTGTGGTAAGCATCCTCTCCTAAAGACATTGAACCACGCTCTAAGAGGTACAACGTCTGATATCGTGGCTGAGAACTGTACGTAAACACTTGTGATATTCGGATAAAATAAATCTATTCTCTGTTTACTTCCAAGCTTTAGAGAATGCGTGTTAAGCAGATAAACACTCCTGATTATAACCCTGTTTTTACCTGTCAACTTCTGGCAACTGCGACCTTGTCCAATAGCAGTGCACTGCCGATGCACTGGCGTATATGTTGGTTAAACATTCATTACGTTACTGCAGCTTGGAAATGAATAGAGTTATTTGTGTATAATGTGGGGGTTTGTCGAACTAGATCCTTTGATAAGGACCAAACTGCTATAATGTTGAAGACTTATCTAGCCATAGCAAAGGAACATGGTAGACTTCTATACAGTTTGCCAGGTTCTTCTAGTTTTTAGGAGGCAATTTTCATTATATACTGTAGTGAGATATGGAATAATAGTGAGTTAAGTGGCAGCGTTGACTATCACTGTAGTACCAGCCACTTAGTTCAGGGAAATATGGTTTAAGGGTCTTGTGTCCATAAATAGTAAGTGACGATATTTTAAATGTATTCTTTAAATTCTCGTATTTCATCTGTTAGTCACAAGAAAAATGGATAAGAAGGGGTACCTAATTTTAGTTGTATACCTTCTTTTTCGTTTTATTTCTAGTAATAAGATTAATGTTAGTTTTGTTTAAGTGTTTATAAACTTTTTTATTTTTGAAATAAAAAAAATAAATGAATATTTATAAGTCATGAGTGTTTCTTTTGTCATAAATCAACCCCTTATTTAAAGTCAATAAAGGTATCAGCACAGAAAATATAGCTATATTTCCTGTGGCGAGGTAGTCTCCTCCCACACAGCACAACAATGTTTCAGAAATATTTCATATTAAAAGAAAGAAGTTTGTCCCATTTCTTTCCGTCAGACCCAATCCTTGGACTAGAGGTGTGTGGTTCACGAATGATTCGTTCAAAAATCCTCGAGGTTTTAAGGGCGCACATATCGATAAGTTACCTCTCCAATGGGCCTCGAACAAAAAAGCGTGGATGACAGCAGACATCATGAGAACATGGCTTCACAGACTTGATACCAAGATGAAGAAGCAGAATAGAAGAGTGGTATTGTCTCTGGATAATGCAACGTCTCATCCGATAATTACACTAGATAATGTCAAACTTATTTTTCTTCCATCCAATACTACTTCACATTGCCAACCTTTGAACCAAGGCATTATTCAGAATTTGAAAATGCTCTACAGAGGCTTCTTATTAAGAGACTTTTAACATGTATAGACAGTGGTTGGTCCTCGTCAAGAAATCGAAAATAATATTACCATAACCAACACCTTGATATAAGTTTCGGTGGCCTGACGCAATTTGTCCCCAGTGACAATAACAAATGCTTTATGAAAGTCGGATTTATGTGTAATACAGATAATATTGACGACTTCAAAGAAAAAGATAATATGCCGATCGCACAACTGTCCTACCATTAAGGATACATTTGTGAACTTGAAATAAATTGCCTCTATTGATAACAATCTGTTAAGAGAATATTCAGATTTGACGATCATCGAGTGTATTGAAGAGATCCAAGAAACGGATGAAACTACTCCCAACTCTTAGGCAGAGGAAAAGGAACCTAAACTTGCTCCAGTGTCGAAGATATCAAGCCTATCTGAAGGCTGCGCAAGTTTGAAAAACTTTTTAATAATGTTAACAATTTTATAGTTATCATTCGCGTCCTGATATCAAATTTTTTTTTTTGAGTGTGGTTTAGTGGGTTAAGGACAGAAAAACAATTCCTTTTATTATGAAATTGCCGACGTTTCGACCTATATTGGGTCTTTTTCAAGGCTAAAAACAAACATACATTTCCAGTTAATCTTTAAGGAAGAACACTGTTATGGTAAAAATATGTTGACAATCAAAAAAAAAGACTATATAAATTTATACCCATTTTAGGGCATTCACAATACATTAATAACAGCAATTACTAGAGAAAACGAGAACAAAACATATTTATCAAAATATATGAAGTAAAAATAAAATTTGTAAATAAAATTGACACGCAAGACCACTATTCCATTAAAACAAACATTGTGTATAACAAGTAAATTAGCACCCCACATGACAGGTTAAGTTTTCACTTTAAAAACAAAATTATTAAATACTAATTTGGAGAATAAAAGAACTTACCTATTCAAAAAAAATTAGAATTATTGTCATTATAAATATAATTCATCTCCATAACAACACAGGGACATAATATTTTATTAAATAAAATATACATCAAACGGTATCAATACCACAACGAGAACTGATAGGACAGCAATTTTAGCGAACTAAAAAAAAAACTACTACAATAGCCATTGTTGCTCACATTGTTCCGATTTTTTTAATAATTTTTATTTACTTGTTATACACAATGTTTGTTTTAATGGAATAGTGGTCTTGCGTGTCAATTTTATTTACAAATTTTATTTTTACTTCATATATTTTGATAAATATGTTTTGTTCTCGTTTTCTCTAGTAATTGCTGTTATTAATGTATTGTGAATGCCCTAAAATGGGTATAAATTTATATAGTCTTTTTTTTTTTGATTGTCAACATATTTTTACCATAACAGTGTTCTTCCTTAAGGATTAACTGGAAATGTATGTTTGTTTTTAGCCTTGAAAAAGACCCAATATAGGTCGAAATGTCGGCAATTTCATAATAAAAGGAATTGTTTTTCTGTCCTAAACCCACTAAACCACACTCAAAAAAAAATTTGATATCAGGACGCGAATGATAACTATGGCTTTAAATGGGGGATTCTTTAAACACATCCAGAATACTTACGGGGAAGATATAACTAGATTGATGAAGGACTGGATCAATACAGATAAAAAACTAGCATCATTAAGGAATAGAAGGATTTTTCTTTTACAATGTAGAACCAAATCTATTGTACCTGGACATATTGTGAACAATATGAAGTGTTTATTTTCCTTAAAATCCGAAAAACACCCATATTTTAATGAAATAGATAGCATACTTCATAAATTTCAAAATTCCGTTTTAAACATAGAAATTAAAATTACAATATGGAAACTTAAGAAAACCGAGAATATCCTTAATGAAATAAAAAATACAATGAGTAACTTACTACCTAATGAACTGTTTACTAACTTTAGTAACTCATGCAAAAACAACTATAATAAATTTTTTAATTCTATTAAACAAACAAATTTAAATAAGATCACGGTTTTACAAAATAGATATGCAAGTTTTGATCTACAAACACATGATAGGTTTTTGTTTAATTATACGAACATTCAACTGCCTAATGAAGTCAATAAAATTTTATGTGCAGGCCCGAAATTCTCTTTACCGGTGTATAATAGAGATATACCGGTTCCTACTATGATCAAAGATTTAGAATACTGTATCAACGCACAAACGGCTAGCGAGAATGATAAAAACAATCTTAGAGCTTCTTGCATAAATACCTTCACTAATCACATTATACGTAACAAACATCATAAACATAATCAATTAAGTACTGTTGATAGAGATTTCGCGATATGTAAGTCATTTCTCAGATCACACCCAGAATTGGTGGTCATGCGCTCAGATAAGGGCAACTCTACGGTGGTAATGTTGAGGGATGAGTATATGAACGGCATGCTGGCTATGTTGGATGACGATCAAACCTATAAAATTTTGACTTCTGATCCAACTGCTAAATATCAAACACAAGCGAACAATTTAGTTAAAGAACTGTGCTTAAATAAATATATAGATGACGAACTGGCTAAAAAAATCAAAATACATAATAGCGTCCCTCCAAAACTGTATGGGCTACGAAAAACACATAAAGACAGTTTAAGTTTGCGACCAGTAGTTAGTTGTATCAATTCTCCTTCGTATAATCTGGCGGTTTTTGTACATGAAATATTATCTAAAGTAACTACAACTTTTGAATTTAATATAAAAAATTCCTTTGAGTTTGTTGAGGTTAGCCGACAAGTTAGGTTGCCAGAAGGCTATGTACTGGTCTCTCTCGATGTGGTTTCTCTTTTTACTAATGTTCCTAAAGACTTGGTCATGAGTATTATGAGGAGGAAATGGCGCTTTATATCATCATATACGAATATACCTTGTGACTTTTTTTGCCGAATAATAGAACATCTTTTTAATACCAGCTATTTCTCTTTCAATAACAAATTTTATCAACAGTTGGATGGGACGGCTATGGGAAATCCTGCTAGCCCTGTGTTAGCGAATTTAATTATGAATAAATTAATAACGCAAGTAACCAGTAAGCTTCCTTTTTCCTTGAGTTTTATTAGGTTGTATGTGGATGATACATTGTTGGCTTGTCCGTTAGACGAAGTGTCAAATCTCTTAAATTACTTCAATAATTTCCATCCTAAAATCAGGTTTACCATGGAGAATGAGGTTAACGGGGTTATTCCTTTTCTTGATACTATGGTAATGCGAAATACAAATGGCACTTTATCCACTAATTGGTTTATTAAACCCACAGCGTCTGGACGCGTGATCAATTATTTATCCTCGCATGCAACTAATCAGAAAATTGCCACAATAAAAAATATGTTATACCGCTCTCATAAATTGAGTAGTCCAGAATATCACTCTCAAAATGAAGAGACCATTAGGAATATTTTAAGACTTAATAACTACCCTATGTCACTAATTAATAGAGTAATTAACCAATATAAAGATAATCTAAATAACAATGATACTAAAGTTGATACAGATAATTTTAAATATTATAAATTTCCTTATGTTCAGGGTTTATCAGAAGAGATTGAAAAACATATTAAAAAATGTAGTCCCAATTGCAGGTTGGCGTTTTATAACACTAATGTGGTCAGTGCTGTCTTTACGAGGTTGAAAGATCCAGTACCACTCGATTTTTCATCTGGTTTGGTATATAGGATTCCTTGTTCGGGGTGTGATAAATGCTATATTGGTATGACCAAACAGTACTTAAAAACCAGAATTTACCAACATCGTTACGATTGCAGAGAGATAAACAGAAATAAATCAGAAAAAACGGCTTTATCCCAACATCATTTTACAGCGGATCATACATTTGATTTCAATGAGGTGTCTATCTTGGACCGAGAAAGTAATTATTACAAGCGGTGTTTGAGTGAAATGATTTACATAACGCTTAATAATACGGTTAACTGTCGAGCAGATACACAAGGGCTCAACATACAGTATAATTATTTGCTTCATTTGTATAAAGAATTTGGGCCTAAACGTAAATAAAAATTATTAAAAAAATCGGAACAATGTGAGCAACAATGGCTATTGTAGTAGTTTTTTTTTTAGTTCGCTAAAATTGCTCTCCTATCAGTTCTCGTTGTGGTATTGATACCGTTTGATGTATATTTTATTTAATAAAATATTATGTCCCTGTGTTGTTATGGAGATGAATTATATTTATAATGACAATAATTCTAATTTTTTTTGAATAGGTAAGTTCTTTTATTCTCCAAATTAGTATTTAATAATTTTGTTTTTAAAGTGAAAACTTAACCTGTCATGTGGGGTGCTAATTTACTTGTTATACACAATGTTTGTTTTAATGGAATAGTGGTCTTGCGTGTCAATTTTATTTACAAATTTTATTTTTACTTCATATATTTTGATAAATATGTTTTGTTCTCGTTTTCTCTAGTAATTGCTGTTATTAATGTATTGTGAATGCCCTAAAATGGGTATAAATTTATATAGTCTTTTTTTTTTGATTGTCAACATATTTTTACCATAACAGTGTTCTTCCTTAAGGATTAACTGGAAATGTATGTTTGTTTTTAGCCTTGAAAAAGACCCAATATAGGTCGAAACGTCGGCAATTTCATAATAAAAGGAATTGTTTTTCTGTCCTAAACCCACTAAACCACACTCAAAAAAAAAAGTTAACAATTTTTCAAATATTTCTCAATTGCTATTAAAATGTGAATCTGAATTTTATAAAAATAGAATAGAAAATTTGAAGCAATTATTAATTTCTGATTATTTTAAAAAATAAGAATTTCAAAGCAAACATACAGTACGTTGTAATAATATATACCTATGTTAGTATGCACGTGCAGTATATACATAGTGGTAAATTGGTTTCATCTCATTTAAATTTAGTTCTGATAAATTTAAACAAAAATATTTAAAATTATTTACATACGATGTGTGTCTACTTAAGTTGGCTACATATGGGAAACTTTTTTATTATTAATTTTACGAAAAAAAGTTGTTCTTCATAAAAAGTTCTGCATGGTCCAAAACCTAAAATGCAATCATCAGATATTAAATTTTTCCAAGTGTATACGAGAGGTGTAAAAAAATATGAATTTTGCTCAAGAGTAAAGTACCTTTATTTTTGACGATATCGAAAACTGTAATTATGAAAAGTTGTTCGGAATGAAAAACTATATTTTAATATGAAATTACAGCTTTCTACTTAAGATTTTTTTTTATTTTTACAAAATTTCTTAAATTACCGATACAGAACATTTATCTTTTTTATTTATTAAAAACATGACAACCTTTCCGTTTCGTTCAGAAAGTAATAAGTAAATTTAATTAATTAATCAATACACCATTGAAATTAAATGAAACATTTAATCTAAGATGCACTGACAAGAATTGTTTGACAGTAACTTCAAAAAATCAGTTGTATTTATAAAATTTAGTAGAAATGCCAGCAACGTTAAGTAGGTACTCAAGATAAAATTGAAATTGTGTTAATTCTGAGTGATAATTATAAAACAAATCGAGAAGCTGCAGACATTTTTAATGCCCGACACCCAGAGAAAAATCTTCACTATACCACAGTAAGGAAATTATTAAACAAATTTAAGACTTTTGGAGATGTAAGAAATAAACTTATTTCACAACAAACGCCAAAAACGGGTCGCCAGTGATGACATGGAATTTGATATAATGCTCTCAGCAATTGAACATCCTAAAAATTCCTTCGATACCGAATTCTAAAAGCAAAGATACGGTTTCAAAAATTTTAAAAAAGTACAAGTTGCACCCATACAAGCCACAATTTATTCATACGTTAAGACCAGGAGATCATGATAGACGCTTTGAATTCTGTTGTGATATCCAAGGAATGTTAGAAGATAATCCATTTATGGAAAGACATTATTTTTTCGGATGAAGCAACATTTACATCAAATGGAACAATCTCTACCCAAAATTGCCGTTAGTGGAGTGATACTAATCCAAATTTTACCATCAAAACTCGGGACCAGTATGCATTCAAAACAAACGTGTGGTGTGGAATTTATGGAAATACAATAATTGGACCTTTTTTTTTCATAAATCTTTGAATGCAGGCTGTTATTTACATTTTTTAGAGAATGAGTTAGACAATTTTCTTGACAACGTTCCCCTCCTTCAACGTCAACAGATATAGTTCCAACAGGATGGTGCCCCTTGCCACAGTAGGTTAGATGTAAGGCAATACCTTGAAAATCGTTTTAATGGAAGAGTTATACATCGGTTTTCGGAAATTTCTTGGCCACCTCGGTCTCCAGATTTGACCCCACTCGATTTTTTCTTGTGGGGTTACCTAAAACAAAAGGTGTATCTTCAAAGGCCATTTACAGATGTTGCCCATTTGGAAAGAGTCATTGCAGGATCGATTCAGAGTATTACTCCGGCTATGGTTAGAAGAGTATTGAAAAAAATTTGCGATAGAACAATTACCTGTATTGACAGAGAAGGCGAATATGTTGAGACGTTTGTGAATTGAGGAAGTTAATAATGTTCGTTAAAATTATTACAACAAAATGAATTATTGTGGTATTATTCATTTAAATGCATCGCGAAAATGTTACAAGACAGGCATTAAGTAATTGAAAAGTTATCAAGTGTTCAAAAAAAAATAAGAGATTACTGTTTATTATTAATTATTGATAGAATTTCGGAATTTTTTTTAAAAATGTTTAATTTGTGGTATGTAAACTTAGTCATCAATTAATTATAAGTTTGGAAAGCGTAAAAAATAAGTTGAGGTAGATGGATCTGATTACATTGTACTTGAACGAATTTTTATTTTAATGGTGTATTAATTAAATTTTTAGAAATACATTTTGTTTTGTTAGAATTTACTTATTATTTTCTGAACGACGCGGAAAGGTTATCATGTTTTTATTAAATAAAAAAGATATAGTCAAATCTGGTCTTATTTGGCGGGTCCAAAGTTCACCGATTATATGAATCAATTCGAAAATTCTAGAGCTCATCAAAATGTTGTAAATAAAAACCAATATGGCCGTATATGGAAAGCTGATTTTCCATAAAATTGATTGTTAATAGGTTAACCGTTAACTTGAAACTATCAGTCATAATAAAAATGACGGGTCTCGTTCCAAAATTAATTTCTCAGGGGTGCGTTCGTATTATTGCAGACGGTTAACACAATAGTTTTACATTTAACAAATTTAATAACCAAAATGATGGTGGAAAATTAGATAAACAATATACAGTAAAACCCCTGACTAGCGACCACCAGAAATGTCGATGAAATGTTAAATAAATTAAACAAATTTTAGTTTATTTCAGCAGATAATAATAAATTAAATATAAAAAAAAAATCAAATTACACATTGGCTAAATTTTTGTTGTGTAATATCAGGCTAAAAAAATATTTCCAATTTAATAGGTTACCTACTTCAAAAGTCAACGAGAAAAAGCTACTAGAGCCGGTGAGGTATCAAATCCCAAATTTATTTTACACGTATTTTGCCCCTGTTAAGCCAATAAGTGCCCCACTAAAAATAAGTGGGAGAAAGAAACGTATAAAGTCTAAACCGGTCTCAAAATGCGGGTCCAAAGCTCACGGATCAAATAAATCAATTCGAAAATTCCACAGCTTATATCAAAATGCTGTGAGACTATGTAGGTATCAATATACCCGGAGAAAAGATACATAGTTTTATTATTTTAACTGTCGTGAAGTCGTGAAGATAGCCAGATATAATATTATTATTTTTGCAAAAATTATGTACATAATAGTACAGGGGTGGCGAATCTTTATGTATTAACGTGCATTTTTTCTAAAAAAATGTTTAATGAGGCCATAGACGTGCCGTCGCAATTCGTAATATAATAATTCATAGTAAACTTTGTGATCGGTGGCGAGCCAAAATTTTATGGCGCGTGCCATTGGTTCGCCATCCCTGTAAATAGTATACCTTAAATGTATTTATTAAAAACGAGAATAATAAACAGTGAAATTTATTTTAACAATTTTACTACTAAAACCTAAAAATTCAATGGCATTTAGTCTGATAAACTATTTCGAAAATGAAAGAAAAAGTGGAAATTGGCCAACCAATATGCAGGAAACCGTAGCGAAAGCACTGGGAATTAGTTTAAGGAATGTGCAGAATAATGTGCATGAAAGAAAGCATAATATAATACCGAAGAATACTAAAAAATGTAAACAAAGAAAACCGTTTATAAACTAATTATAGACTAAAAACTGTCATCGTCACTTATAAAATCTGAAAAGTCCTCGTCGTCTGAGTCGTCTTCGAATGGAGCAATTATCATTGGCGCTACTTCGACATCTAGTACTTGTTCTCGATCCCACCAATCCCTTATTAATATTTCTGTATGTTCCACTGATTTCTTCCAGTACTCTTGTGTAATATGATCCAAAGAATCTTGCCAAACTATTTGTACTTGGTCGGATTTAAGACCATCACCTACATGTTTTTCATAATAAGACTTTGCCCCGGCCCATATTAATTCTATTGCGTTAAACTGGCAATGATATGGCGGCAGTCGTAGAACCTCATGGCCATATTCACGCAATATTTCATCTACCGCGTATATTATTGGTTTTTTAAGAGACTTTGCCATTGATAGGAGTTCCGATTTAAGCATATTTGGTGAAGGATTTTGGTTGTGTTTTTTAAGCCACTCATAAATATCATTTTTCCTCCAAGATGAAGTAGGCTGTTTATTTAAAATTCTTGAATGATATGATGCATTATCTAATACAATTAAAGACGGAGAATCCAAATTTGGTATCAATTGAACTTTTAACCACTTTTCAAACATTTCGCAATTCATATTATCATGATAGTCAGCACTTTTTGATGTTGAAGAAAAAATTAAGCTTGCACCTGGAACATATCCTGTTACAGAACCAGCATGTAAAATATTGAACCGCTTTCCCGTGCCCCATCCCTTTTTCCTTTTCACGCTTTTCACAGAATCATCTTGCCAAGATTTTGAACCACTTCCATTTGAAAATATCCACGTTTCGTCTAAAAATACCACTTTTCTAAATTTCGATTTGTAATTCTCCGTATAATTTTTTAAAAACTGAACACGCTGACTCACTATCTGTGGCTGCTCACATAAAAATCTTCGGTTACAGTCTTTTTTATAGCGAAAACCTAACTTTTTTATTAATTTTGATAGCGCTTCAAGTCCAATTTCCAAAACACCCCGAATTTTTAATGTTTCTTGTAAAACTGGAAGAGTTACATTGGTTTTTGATCTGTATAAATCGTAAATCACATTTCGAACTCCCATTTTAATATTTTCGCTTAAATCCTCAGTCTTTGGCTTTCTTCGTTTACATTTTTTAGTATGCTTGGGTATTATGTTATGTTTTTTTCATGCGCAATTCTCTGCACAGCCCTTAAACTAATTCCCAGTGATTTGGCTGCTGTTTCCTGAATATTGGTTGGCGAATTTCCACTTTTTCTTGCTTTTTCGAAATAGCTTATCAGATTAAGTACCATTTTTTTTAATTTAAAATTTTTCATTTTAACTGTGTTCGTCTCCCTATTTTAATCTTTAAGGGTATATAAAATATAAGATCTGTTTTTTTGTTTTTTAATTTTCTAATAATTTTATTTTAAATAAAACTCTATTGTTTTCCCTACATAATGGGACGAACATAACGCAAGGTGACGGGACCTTAGGTCTCCAATAACTAATTTTACAAATGAAATTTCAACATTATAATTTCTCATAAAACAAATCACAAACAAAAATCTTTCTCTAACAAGATCTAGAATGTCCAAAAGATCCTTTTTATATATCCTGACGTATGATTTTCAAATAACGAATATCTTCCCTTTTTAAATTCGACCACAGATTGACAGTGTCTTTTCATAAACTTTGATTTAAATATAACATTCCACTTTCAATTCCAATTTTAGCATGCTGATTACATTCAATTATTAATATCTTGTCAATAGCTATTTTCCTAACAAGTGCCGAAAATCGATTTTTCCGCACGCAAATGCCGTTGACAGCACGACGCGTAGCGGAGTGGTGTCAAGCATTTAAGTGCGGAAAAATAGGTTTCTGCACGTGTTAGGAACAACAGTTTTTCTACTAGCGTGAGGAAACAAATTGAAAATAATTTAAAAAACGGAGTTTTTTTTTTAAATTTTTATTACAATGAACAAAATTTTACAATATTAATTCGTTCATCTCTTCATCGGAAATCATTTTGCGTGCCAAATCATTTTGCGTGCCGAAGAATTCAGCAAAACTCCAGTAGAAAAACTGATAAACTAGTTTAAATTTATAATATTCTGTTGACAGTGACATACAAATCAACAACTGGTTATATACACCATAGCAACTAAGATATTTCAAAGGTAATATGATGAACAGTGACTTCAAATCGTACAGCATTTAATTTAATTAAATTTAATTTCAAAATATAACAGTGCGGAAAAATCTTTGCCGCACGGTGCGGAAAAGTGGATTTTCCGCACTAAAACATGTGCGGAAAATGCGTTTTTCCGCACGCTAGTAGAAAAAATATTTTTAAATAAAAAAAGCTCCATCAACGTCATTTTCCACCAACAGTTTTCTCTCTACTGCTAATAATAACTGCAGCACTACTTTGGTCTCCTGAAGATGAAGGTTACTACCTTTGAAACATGTAGAGACAATTTAATTTTAAAATTGAGCCTTTAATAGCTCACTATTAAATTAGTGGAGAAAGACTTTTTGACTTTTTTTTTTCCCTTTCCCCACCATTTTTTTTGCTTGGGGATGCAAAAACCCAGAAAATTTTTTCATTTTGTCACAAACTGTCAAAGTCACAAAACTGATATCTTTAAATCAAGACGAAGGTGGCAGGTACTTGGGCAGGTACAAACTTTTGTGAATCGCTGAAAATTAAATACCTATCCTTTTCTTTCATGCCAAAATTGCATAAGTCTGTCATATTTGTCTGACGGATTTTATTTGGTTAGTATGATTAAACGCAATAAAAGAAAAGAAAAATTGAAAGTATGTCTTTGTTAAATCGTAAACCCGCCAGATAAGACCAGATTTGACTTTAAATGTTCTGTATCGGTAATTTGAGAAATTTTGTAAAAATAAAAAAAAATCTTAAGTAGAAAGATGTAATTTCATATTAAAATATAGTTTTTCATTCCGAATAACTTTTCATAATTACAGTTTTCGATATCGTCAAAAATAAAGGTACTTTACTCTTGAGCAAAATTCATATTCTTTTACACCCCTCGTATACACTTGGAAAAATTTAATATCTGATGATTGCATTTTAGGTTTTGGACCATGCAGAACTTTTTATGAAGAGAAACTTTTTTTCGTAAAATTAATAATAAAAAAGTTTCCCATATGTAGCCAACTTAAGTAGACACACTGTATATGTAGATACTTATTAATAAACAAACACTGTAAAATGCAGACCAGTTGTTTTAATTTTTCTCTATTAACCGACCAACATTTGGTTCCCCGAGGGTGGTCGCTATTGAGAGATTTTACTGTTTAACCAAATTCTTTAAAACAAAAAAGCTTCTCGTTTACTGAAAAAAGTCCTGCAATTAAAGTACATGTTGAAGTTCCACCTAGGTTTTCAAACAAACTACAGTTTTCAAAAAAACAAAATTAATTCAATAGCCTTCGTTAACATTTCTTCTATCGATTAAACAAAAAAAATAACGGAATTATCTCGATTAGTTCCGAAGATATCGTGAGGTATGTGTAAAAATGTATATAAATAAATATACAGGGTGTTCATTTGAAAACTTCCCACCACGGATTTATCGAAAACCACTGATTAAAAGAGAAAACGCCGAGACACGTCAAAAGATTTGCCAAAGGGGCCAACTTTTTAACCAAAAACTACTTCACCCCCTTTACCCTCTGCCCCCCGGGGTCATCCCCTTAAAAATTTTAAATGACAAGGGGTATCAAGTAATAGCTTGTTTGAAAGGTCTTTTAAAGTGCTTTATTTTGACGTTTGATTTTTTAAAATCGGTCGATTCGTTTTCGAGAAAAGTAGAAAAATCTTTATTTATCTTAATTTGTTCAGATAGAAAAAAAAACACACGAAAATATCACTTTTTATTTCAATAAGTGTTCAAAATGTTGCCCGTTATTGGCCAAACAATGATATAGGCGATGTTCAAATTCCTGACGGACATTTTCAAAAACATGTTGTGGGAGATCATGGCAGCTTTCGATGATGCGTTGACGAAGTTCATCCAAACTTTCAGGTTGGGGAGTGAACACAATAGATTTAAAATGGCCCCATAGAAAAAAGTCTAATGGCGTCAAGTCAGAGACCTAGCAGGCGATTCTATAGGCCCTCTTCGCCCTATCCATTTATCTGGAAACTCGTCGTCTAGCCATTGCCGAACCGGAAGAACATAGTGAGGAGGAGCGCCGTCTTGCTGGAAATATATTTCAGCCTCATCAAGTATAGGGTTTCCACCGTCTTCGATTTGATTTTCAATGGTTTCAGTGATAAGCGGATTGATGGTATTTTCCAACATATCTAAATAAATGCCTCCATTTAAATTCCCATTAATAAACAATGGCCCAATCACTTTGTTTCCTAAAATGCCTGCCCATACATTAATTTTTTGGGGGTACTGAGTGTGCCCTTCTACAAAAGCATGAGAATTTTCATTGCTCCAATACCTGCAGTTATGCTTATTAACAAATCCATTTAGATAAAATGTGCATTCATCACTGAAGCAGATATTCTTTATATGAATGGTATTATCATTAATCGCTGCAGTCATTTGTTCACAAAACTCAACTCGCCTATCGAAATCATCTTCGGTTCATCATCATCATCATCATCATCATCAATCGACCAATCGCGTCCACTGCTGGACATAGGTCTCCCGTAGCTTCCTCCATCCTTGTCTATCCTGTGCTGCCTCCATCCCGTTGGTCTTTATCCTTTTGATGTCGTCTGTCCATCTGGTTGGTGGGCGCCCTCTACTTCTGTATGCGTCCTGGCGCGGTCTCCACTCGAGTATCTTTTTTGTCCAACGGTTGTCCGAAAGTCGCGCCACATGGCCGGCCCAGTTCCATTTTAAAGTTGTTATACTGGTAACCGCGTCGGTCACTCCGGACCTCTCCCTTAATGTTATATTTGGGATCCTGTCTCTCAGCGATATACCCCACATCGACCTCTCCATTTTCCTCTGCGCGATACTTATTCTGTTTGTAGTGTTCTTTGTGAGGGTAAGTGTTTCCGCCCCGTATGTAAGCACCGGCAACACGCACTGGTTGTATACTTTCCTTTTTAGGCACATTGGGATGTCTGATTTAAAGATATTGCGCAGCCTTCCAAAGGCCGCCCATGTCAGTCCTATTCTTCTCGTTATTTCACGAGTTTGGTTGTCTCTACCAATAGAGATTTCGTGGCCAAGGTATTTGTAAGAGCTCACTTGTTCTATGCTTATACCGTCTATCTTGATTGCCTCACTCATAACAAGATTTGTCATGTATTGGGTTTTATTGGTGTTGATTTTGAGCCCAACAGAGTCTGATGCCTCCCTGAGCCTCTGTAGCATTTGCTCTGCTTCGTCCATACTATCTGCGATAATCAAGATGTCGTCGGCGAATCTCAGGTGGCTTAGTTTTTCGCCATCTATGTTTATGCCCATGTCACCAAAATTGGCCTGTTTGAACATATATTCCAGGAGAGTTGTGAATAACCTTGGCGATATGACATCTCCCTGGCGTACACCCCGCGCAATATCAAAGTCCCGGGAATCATCCTGTAGCCTAACACAAGCTTTTGCTCTTTGGTACACGTGTTTGATGACCTCGGTGTATCTATGATCGACACGGCAATCAGCAAGAGCCTGCAGCATTTTATGCTGGTCTACTGTGTCGAACGCTTTTTCGTAGTCGACGAAAATTATGCAGAGGGGTTTATTATACTCAATGCACTTTTCAATAAGGGACTTGACTACTTGTAGATGGTCGTTTGTGCCAAATCCAGCTCGGAAGCCGGCTTACTCGCGGGGTTGATATCAGTGGCGTATTTAGGGGGGGGGGGGGTCCGGGGGTCTGGACCCCCCCCCCCCCCCCCCCGTAGACTCAGTAGTAAAGAAAACTGAAATTCACATTCATTTATTTGCAATAAGTAACATGAAACATTATTTCAAATTTACCAGATGTTTGGGGATTTCCACAGTCATTTAGTTTAATAATTGTTGAATTTTATTTTTTGTTCCTTGTTTTCTAATTCAGGTGAGTAAAATAGTATACCGTTATACGTACCTTCAAAAAACTAATATTTCAAATGCAAATATTGACGTTTATATTTAAAAATTGCTTTATTTCTAAGTTTTTTTTTGAGCCGGGCTATCAAAACGTAAAATTTGTAAGTTTACGACAGCCCAAAAAAGGGCGTGGCATCTAAAAAAATTTTGCCCGCGGCGCATTTTTTTAACAAAGATAACTTGAGCCCCCCCCCCCCCCCCGTGTCACAATCCTAAATACGCCACTGGTTGATATAGGTCGAATTTTGTTAACCTCTTGCAGATGATTCTCATAAACAGCTTATATATATATATATATATATATATATACGTTTTCCTATCAACTCGAGATCCGAACAAATCTTGGGTAACCCGAGATCCACCAGAAGGAATAAGTTTATTAGAGTATATTTTTTACCAAAATGATCCTAATACACCCCTTAATGCGTCTGCCATTAGAGGGGAAAACATTTCGCACTTCAATTTTTTTCTGATATGTTGTACGCGCAACGAGATCCGTGATAAAACTGTACAAGTCGAGATCTAAAATCTGTATTTATTGCAGTATATAACCAACCCGAGTTCCGGCGATGTTGCCATTGCCTTTGGATCTCGCCTTGATTAAATATAATTTATATATGATTGTGATAAAGTTGTGTGATTTACCAAACCATTTTTAAACTTTCCACAAAAACAATTTCTTTTCACTTTTTTTTTATAAAACTGGCATATGACCAAAAATGTACGTACCTTGTAATAAAGATTCGTATTTGTATTTTAGAAAATATGTTTAGTTGATAAGGTTCGCAGCTCCGAACTACCTCGTCAAGGTAGTTGGCTCGTTTCTTGAGAATAGAAGTTTTGCGGTCTCGTCAGAAAACGCACTTTCATTGACAAAACGCATCAGGGCGGGAGTGCCACAAGGCTCACCTCTCTCTCCGATGTTGTATAACATTTACACTCATGATATTCCGCGAGATAGATTCACGCAGCTCTATCTTTTTGCTGACGATACAGCAATTACTTCAACTGCCAAATCACCGCGCATTGTCGTCAGCCGGATGCAGCATCACGTAATCGAGCTGGAAAAATGGCTTTCGGTTTGGAAGATTCGCCTGAATCCTACTAAGACGAAGACCATATTTTTCTCGAAAAGCCGCGTACGTCGGCATGAAACAAGGCTCAAAGTCAACGGAGTCCAAGTAAATTGGTGCCAGGAAGTGAAGTACCTGGGACTTATCTTTGACGAAAGACTGAACTGGAGGCTCAATTCAATAAATAGAGTGAAGCTTGCACTGCGACAGTTAGGCTCTATCTACCCCCTGCTTCACAGGCGGAGTAGACTTGCAAATAGGACAAAGGTCAACCTCTACAAGGCATTGGTCAGGCCAGTTCTCACCTATGGTGCACCTTCGTGGTGCAACATAAGCAGAGCGGAACTGAATAAGTTCCAGGTAATTCAGAATAGGGCGCTGAAAATTATCGCAGATGTCCCGAGGTACACTATGAATCGCGTGTTGCACCAGGACTTTCGCATACCAACTATTAATGAGTTCTTTTTAAAAATCCTTACGATCTATTACGGACGTATGGACGTTTCGACAAACCCACTTATCACTGACTCACATACGAGAGCGAGACAAGATGCGACCTACAAACTACCTAAAGACTGGCTCCATGTCGGTATATAGTAGAGAAGCACTAATAGTAGAGAGGCACTATCACATTCCTAGATAAAGGAAAAAGGCGCCAAGAATATGCAAACTAAAATCTTCAATCACAACACACACAGCGCAGCATACTTAATAAAGGCAACAGCCGATAGCAATAGTTTCCTTATGCGAAAGTACCTAAAAAGTAGCCGAGGAATCAAAAGATGTCAAAGGGATGCCCTGACGTAAAACCCCATTTATGAACCAATGTATATGTTTAGTTTTTTATGTATTTACAAAACTTTTTTAAATAAAAAAATTTCGACATTCCTTTTTCTTTCTTTCGTATAAAAATATTATTAACAACCCAATTTTTATGATAATACCTTTTTACAGAGGAAGAGATTTAAAATTCGGCTTTTCTTCTCGAAACTAACCCACTCTCACTATTATCCTATGTAACATAATAATTAATTAAATGATTAAAAACAGAACTATACACAGTAAAAACCTCTACCAACACCAATTTGTATAGCTTCCCGTTCTTCATCCTCGGATAAGTTTTCATTTCCTTTTCTATTAAAATTGTAGGAAGCGATGAGATTCGAAAAATAGAAATTCCTTATATTTTACTTTTTTGATGAATATATTCTAAATATTATTTCTAAAGGTGAAGAGCAAGAAGCCGCACAATTTGATGGGCTTTTATCTTTACATTTTTACCACAGTATTATGATGATATCGTAAAAAAACTGAATATTTAGGCTCCGGAGTAAGGGGTAGGTAATCATTAAACCAAGAACGATGGTAATGAAAATAAAAAAAACAGTACAACAAAACAAGCCAAACATCAATCTTACTTTACAATAGTTAGATTGCTTGTCAAGTCTTTTTAATTTCGTTTCAGTTAACATTCTTGCTATAACTGATGTTTGCTCTTCGAGCCAAGTATTTGGGGTTTGGGCTTGATCTGAAGAATATGGTGAATATTAATATAATTTTTATTAATAAAATTCTCATCACTAGCTGAACTTCTAACCGCCTCAGAAATAGTTAGTTGGAAGATTCCAAATTCTCGTCGTGAAATATGATATGTCGATTTTTATAACCAATGTTTCTTAAGATTTACAGAATTTTTAAGAATATTCTCTCAAGTTATATTTTGTACATGTAATCTTTCCTGCTGGCCAGGTCGTCAAATGGCGTAATTGTTAAGAAAATATTGAACATTTATTTACTGCTTTGATTTTGAAAGTATTATATAACAATTTTATAAATCTCAACTTAGTACTTAGTACTAGGTACACTTAAAACGTAAAGAAAAAAAACATTTAAAATTTTAATCTTAAAGTTTTAACTTTATTACTAAAAATATGGTGAAGTTCACTATATTTGTGCTTTTAATACTTCAATTTCTGCACTGCATTTTTTTTGTCTTTTATCCCTTTTTGTTTTGTGCATTTGATTGATTTGTTTTTTGTATTGCTGTTCCCAAAGTCAAATTTTCATTAATCTGTAAATTTTATTAAATTTTTCTATATAGTATTACAATAAGATTTGTTAGTCTGTCTGTGATTAGTTAATGTTTTAATGCTCCAACTTTCCATATTTTTGTAGTTTAATTTAAACCAGTAATGCATTCTTCGGAAGTTTCTCCATCTACATTAGCGAACAAATAAAACATTATTTACGAATTTTAAATTTGGCAGTTTGTATAACTTGATATGTACTTTAAAAACAGGCAACAAAAAGACTATGGTTCCCGTTAAAATAAAATAGGCGATAACATATTTATTTTTGATTTTGACATACTAATATTCGTCTCGGAAAAAAAATCATTATTTTACTGAATTTATTCCAACTTACAGACTCGCACTGTATATTACACTAACGGTTCTGCTTTTATATATTGGTTTAAGTCATTAATTAACTCCTAATCAGCCCTACGATGATACACACAAGTTAACTCTAGACGTTAACTTCAAAATTCACCTGCTTTTCAACCACAGTGAAAAATTAACAAGTAGGTTTTTTCGGTTCTTGTCATGGAAACGGGACGTTAAAAGTTAACTTGTGTGTATCATCATAGGGCTGATTAGCTACCACAATCCGATCCGTTTCTTTGTACTGTATTTTTGGATACTTCGGGATCCATCTATATTAAAAATTACTATTTGTATGTCTTCTGAAAGGTAGGTAATTTAGTTTTACCTATAGCTGATTGACATTGCTCCTAATAATCAAATCATTTTCCCTCTCACAATTTTTGTCAGACGATTTTTCAGGTTATCCAACTATTCCCGCTGTCATTTGTGAAATTGGAAGGGTATTCTGCAGTTATCCTTTTATTTCTTAATAGATATTCCTTTTCCATTCTTCAAGTATCCTGACACCCAGTTTTCTTTCTAGGTCCAAGGTCAAAAAACTTCAATTAAAAAATGTCACATTCACCAAAAACATCCCCATCTCTAGTAGTTTTTAAAATATTTTTATTTTTTGTCATTTTCTATTTTCGTTATAGCATCTTTTGTCAACAGTCTCAGTAGCCATGGAATACAAATGAAAATAATGATGATAACTCCGAGGATTGGGTGTTCTCCTCAGCCCCGGATTATAAGGGGCTAAGGGGGCTAGATGGGCCCCCGAAGTTGCAACGTTTTTCAGATAAAATAATTTAGATATTATACATTAATAAAGAAAATAAAACTTCACTGTTAAATAACACAACATCGCAGTAATATGTTATATTTTTTTCGTCAATGAAAATTGTATACTATGAGTATAAATACCTGGCGAATAGACTTTGCAAAACGCTTAACTTTAAAATCGATCTTAATGTCACCCACTAACATTATTTTCATTTATTTTCCATGGATACTAAGGTCCATTGACAAAAGACGCTATAACAAGAGCAGAAAATCACGAAAATCAGAATATTTTAAAAACTATTAGAGCCATTTTTTACAAGAGTTTTGAAAAGCTATAGGGTGCTCTTTTCCATAAAAGTGAAATTTTTAAATTAGAAGTTTTCTTACTTTGGACCTAGAAAGAAAACACCCTGTAAATGAGATGTCAAATATTTCATACTGGATATATTTTTTTGACCCAATTATCTCAGGATAAAAGTTATGAATCGCTTGGAGTCGAAATTTATGTACCTACGTAGTATTTACATAACAGAGAGATGCTTGCAAAAAATGCTAATTTTCATTATCATATAGGTATCAATATTAGACCAATTACTACAACTTTTTCGTATATTAAACACTGAAAAGATTATAGGATTTTACAAGAAAGTTAGAAATTCATTCAAATACGTGGTGTTCTTTTTAAAAATGCTTTGTGACACCCTACTTTATGCACGCACCATGTATACCACTTAAAATATTTCTAAAATATGCAGAATAGCCAATCATACCTTAACACAAAGCTTATTATACACAAATCTTACATAAATATACATCAAAAAATCATAATGCTCGTATCAAAATTATTTTTAAATTTAATCGATAATACTCTCAATAACGCACTTCTTGGAGTTTACCTGAGTGATAACTTTTTGCCAGTCAATCGAATTGAAGTAAATCAAAAAGTCATATCTATTTGAAATAATCTTTTTTATGAAAATACAAAATTTTTACACTTAATACTAACCGTTTTCTTCTCCCACTTGCTAAGGTGCAGTCAGCCTTCCCTTCATTCATTAATACAAAATGTAACATCACATTATTCATCAAGCTCGCCCCTGCGCCGACCGTCAAAATTTCTTAAAACTGGGTTTATTCTATTATTATTATTTATTATTTATAAAGTGTATATGTGTTTCCCGGTCTATTAATTGTTTTACACCTAACATCATGTTCCCGCGCCTTGACTATATTATTTTTTCGTCACTCCCGACCTGTTTTAGCAAATCATAAAACTTGTATAAAATAATAAATTTCGGATCTCGGGTTTTCCACCAAGGCAAAGCTTTGCGGCGCGCCGGGGGCGCAATGTTGCCCAACTTAAGGATCTCGTATTGTACAAATATTGTTAGCAAAACGGAGCGCCCTCTTTACACATACTCTGTGAACTATTTGATGTATATAAATAAGAAAAATGGACAAAACGAGATCCGGGCAAAATTTTGTGTATGAACTCCCCCCACCCCCCTGAACCAAATGAACATTATATACACATAGGGTAAATCGAGGTCCGATTTCGGATCTCACCTTGCAAAACGGATCTCGGCTTGTATAGAAAGTATCGCAAAATGATCTCATCTTGTACAAAAATACATATATATATATATATGCGACAGTAAACTAATAGGTCTATAATTTTGTAAGTTGGTGATGTCTTCCTTCTTATGCAGCATTATAACTATTGCCCGATCCCATTGGGAAGGTGTTGTCCCAGTTTGTAGGCAACCATCAAATAACTTGCATAATGCCCTTAATAACGTGTAGTTCCGCCGGCTTTTAGGGACTCGACCACAACGCCGTCGTCGGTTACCTCTTGCAATATTTTCATTTTGAATGGATGAAATTTATGTAATTTAGTTAACTGTGTGTACAGAGCCTAATGAAATACCAGTCGCATCAACAATTTTGCGTAATGAAGTATTAGGATTTATGCCAAAATGACCCAAAACTTCAACTTGAGCGGCTTCATCCAAAACTCTACGATAATTACGTTTTTTATTTGCAACAGATCCAGTTTGAGTAAATTTAGTAACAAGGTCCAAAACATACATCTATGCGAAGTTATCTTTTCCGGATGTCTGGCGTTAAATGTGACGGCAGCAGTGGCGTAGCCAGCATTTTGGGGCGGGGGGGGCGAACTATCGTAGGGGCGCAGATTGTGGAGCTAAAGCGCCGCAGGCAAAAAATTTTTGGGACCACGCCCAAATTTCGTAGGAATTCACCTTCATGCTCCTTAGGGAACAGGAGTCTGGCCCCAAATGAAGTTAAAATCCGCTATATAAAAAAAAATAAATGTGATGGGACGCTCTCAGAACCGGTTTTATTAAGTTTATTCCCATCGATCTTCTTTACTAAAAATAAAATAATACCGATCTTGTTTTTTAAGAATTATTTTTTAAGTAGTAAAGGGGCGCCAGGCCAAGGGGGGCGGCGGGGGCGACCGCCCCCCTTCGCCCCCCTGTGGCTACGCCACTGGACGGCAGTTTGCCGAGCACATTCATTTTGGGCACCATAAATTAGAATCATTTCCACTCTTTCGGCTAGTGTGTAAACCATTTTGGAAGTAAAATCTGAATCAATAAATTAATAATTTTCACTACTTATCCCAAGATTGTCACAAAGGTAACTGACAGCAAATTAAATTATTTCTTTTCCTTAGCAACTATAAAAAACTAAACAGGTATAACAATAAATACAGTTCGCCCATGTTATCTGTGTTTATAAATAGATGGCTGAAAAAAAGTCGGGTTGTTATTTGGTTGCTGCCACGTCTAATCTTCCGAATTGCTGTTTATGTTGGTTTTTGAACACTTATTGAAATTAAAAGTGATATTTTCGTGTGTTTTTTTTTCTATCTGAACCAATTAAGATTAATAAAGATTTTTCTACTTTTCCCGAAAACGAATAAACCGATTTTAAAAAATCAAACGTCAAAATAAAGCACTTTGAAAGACCTTTCAAACAAGTTATTACTTGATACCCCTTGTCATTTAAAATTTTTAAGGGGATGACCCCGGGGGGCAGAGGGTAAAAGGGGGTGAAGTAGTTTTTGGTTAAAAAGTTGTCCCCTTTGGCAAATCTTTTGACGTGTCTCGGCGTTTTTTCTTTTAATCAGTGGTTTTCGATAAATCCGTGGTGGGAAGTTTTCAAATGAACACCCTGTATATGTTTCGTTTCTTAAAATTTATCAGAATGGTTTTTTTTACAATTACTACCCTGGTGAAAATTAGGGCAAAAATTAGATAAACTTACTTAAATATCCATATTTCTCAAACTTTAAATCCTAGAGATGAAGAGAGAAGAGCTAGTTTTTGCCAATGAATAAGGAATTAAGCTACAATCAATCTGATTTTTTTAAATCACATTATCTGGACGGATGAATCAAAATTCACAAACTGTGGTTTATTTAACAGAAATAACAAACATGTTTGGGCTGTAGAGAACCCCAGAGAAAATAGAGAACTTCGTCTTCAAATCAGATTTTCCATTAAAATATTTAGGCAGGATTGTGTGTGGACAAAATTTTGGGTCCATTTTTATATAATCATAATTAAAATGAAGACATGTATCTTAATTTTTTAAACAACCAATTTGAAAATTTTTTAATGGACATCTCGTTGGCTACGCTACCACATCTTGGGTTTCAACGTGACGGAGATGTGCATGCATTTTTACGTAAACATTTCCCAGAAAAGTGGATAGGGAATCGAGGTGTGGTGGAATGGTCAGCGAGATCACCCGATCTTGCACTCCTGGATTTTTTCTATGGGGTGGAATAAAAACATAAAGTGTATAAAAATGGCCCGGTTGAAAACTTAGCACAGTTACATGAAACAATTATAACTTCATGCGAAGATTAATCTTAAGGGCAGTACGAAAAATAAATAACAAATCAGTTAATTGTTTAAACGTAAACGGCAATCTGTTCGAACATTTGAGATAAGTTGGGTGCCTTAATCCTGTTTTAATGTGACGTGTACCTTATTTAAGCAAGTTTATGTACTGTGTATCTGCTTTGGTTCTGTTCCTCTTACCCATCATGTATTACATATAGGAATTATTATTAAATAAGTATTTTAAAGACAAAACATATTTTAATTTCCTCTTATACACCGCATCTGCTCAATTTTAAACAAATACTGTGATTTTCACCAGGGTAGTAGATATTTATGAAAAATCCAAAAACCTTGCTGATGTATTTCTAAGAAACGTCCGAGTGGCATTCAGAAGACATGTAATATTAGGTTTTAGCGGTATGAGAATCAAAATATGCAATGTAAACAAATGTAATCAGGATAAAATAAAAACAAATTTGCCAATTTTCGTTTTTTTTTTCGGATATCTCCGAAGGTATTCGGAGTTTTCAATTTTTTTCAGCGGCGCTTCGTTGAGCACCAAGTTTCGGAACTTTGCCCCCATTTAACCGACTTTGTATCTCTTATAGTTTCAGAGATCCCTGTACTTATACTCTGTTGCTGAATGCCAGAGAGTAATAAAATGTAAATTTGCAATGACAGGACCCATCAAGCAGGGTGGACAACTTAAAGGTTGCAGTGTAAATTTCAGGTAAATTGCAACTTTGTATCTCTTATAGCTTCAGAGATCCCTGTACTTATACTCTGTTGCTGAATTCCAGAGAGTAATAAAATGTAAATTTGCAATGACAGGACCCATCAAGCAGGGTGGACAACTTAAAGGTTGCATTGTAAATTTCAGGTAAATTGCAATGATAGTTTTTAAAAATTCGGTATTTCAGATATTTAAGACCGACATACCCCGAATCGGTCCTAAATTAGGGCCACCCTAATTTGCCTATAATAGAAAGACGAGTTTGGTGAATGAAACTAATATAACAGCCGCGTTACTTCAGGTAGTTTATTAGAGTAAAAGAATAATAATAATTATACTTAATAATAATAATAATAATAATAATAATAATAATAATAATAATAATAATAATAGCCTTTATTAAGAACTGATAAGTAAGTTACAATTCTTAATGGGCGAAGTCTAGCAGACTAAAGTCCGCTACCCAGCTTTACCCTTCTTAAATAGGACAATAATTTATCTATAGGTATTTAAATAACTTGAATTACTTGATTATAATTATAGAGATAGGCAGATAATTCATATATTAATTATTCCAATATTAAGTAGATAGAAACTTATATAGAAGTAAGAATAATATGAAAATAGACAAATTGGAATAAAATATTAATATTTACAAAAAAAAAAATCTTGCCCAATTAAGAATGCGAGGTACTGTATCTGGGAAACTATCCATCGTAGAGGCTTGCGGCAAAAAAAATTATTACTAAAACGGACAAGAGAAAAACCTGGAAAATATTTTCAAGTTTCTGAAATGGCCACTAGGGGGCGTAACTGCAATCTTGAATCTAAACAAGTGATGTTTCTGTAAATTCCGCTATATTAACCTAATAAAAAAATTCTGATCTTTAAAGTCGAGGATAATCTGAACCTTTTTTGTTTGACACTTTTTGCAGTATCTCTAAAAATAAAGTGGTGGGGGGTATTCAAACGTTTCCGTAAATAACATCCTGTATCTTCGAAACGGCTAAGCCGATTTGAACAAACTTGGGCTCGTGAAAAGGAGCTATTCTTGGGCTACAAACATCATTATATTTGAAATTTTGTAAGTTTAACATGTCGCCGCTAGAGGGCTTTTTTCGACATTCCAACAGAAATGGTTAATTTTCTCAACAAAATAAAATGCATTGGTATAATTTTTTTTTTATAAAAAAAGTAGCTAAATGATGCCTAAACTAGCTCGCGAAAACCGCATCTCGATATCTTGTTCCTAATCCAAAATATCGGCAATAGAAAATTTTATACGAAAATCCCTTTAATTTTCATTTTATTGTAACTACATTTTTCTGGAATTCTTTCTATTTTGTAAGTTGTGGCCCTAAAAAGGACCGATTTATAAAAGGAAGATTTTGAATGCCCCCGCAAATGCTCGAAATGCTGACCATCACGTTCTATGCATTGCTGAAGCCTCTCATGGGTAGACAAAACTGCACTTTCAATTTCGGCTCTCGGTATGTTACGTATTGCATTACGAATCCGGTTTTTCAAATCTTCTCTGGTCGTAGGTTGAGTCTGAAACAATATGTCCTTTAACCGCCCCCATAAATAAAAATCCAGGCAAGTTAGGTTTGGTGATCGCGGAGGCCATGGAAACAGACTTCCTCTTCCAATCCACCGCTGTTAAAATATTAACGGCAAAATGTGCTGGGCAACCATCCAACTGCAAAAACAAGTTTTGCCTTGTCTCCAAAGGCACATCTTCCAACAACAACGATAATTGATTGGCCAAAAAGTCAAGAAAGACATTGCCATTTAGGGATGCTCAAAAAAATATGGCCCAATAATTCTGCCTTCCAGTATACCACACCACACATTTAAACTCTAACGTCCTTGGTGCTGAACTTCACGCAACCAATGCGGATTTTCTACAGACCAATAGTGCATATTATGTAGATTGACTCTGCCGTCACTACTAAAGGTGGCTTCATGGGTCCAAAGAATTTGAAATAAAAATTCTCTATTTTGGCGTATCATACCTAACATCCAATGGCAATAGTCCAACCTCCGATCAAAATCTTCCCCTTTCAAGGCTTGATGCAAAACGACATAATATGGGTGCATTCTAAAAGTAATTAAAAAAAGTTTAAACGAATAACTAACTTTGATGGCCATTAGAACTTACCTATGGTCCTTCAAAATATGTTGAACCGTTGTTCGTGATATGTCCAACTCAAGGGATAATGCTCTTGTGCCAACATGAGGATTTCCTTCAATATACCCCAGTACGTAGTTAATATTTTCTAGTGTTCTTCCAATTCTTTGCCATTGAATCTTAGGCTGAAAACAACCATTGGCTCGTAAACTCGCCACTAATCGGGGAAAAACTCTGACATCGCAAGGACGCCGATTTGGATATCGAGCGGCGTAAACTCTTTACTGCGGCATTCTGAAGAGATTCAAAATAAACCGCAAGCATATTAACAGCTTCATCATTCGTAAAATGCATTTTGTAAACACAAAAATTACTCAAAGTAACGCAAAACTTTGACAACTATTGACAATTTGGATTATTTATGTTTTGATTAAGTATTTGTTTTGTTTCCATGGCCTGCTTCTATTAATTGTCTTTTTTGTGCATAGAACGTGAGGGTCAGCATGTCGAGCATTTGCGGGGGCATTAAAGATCTTCCTTTTATAAATCGGTCCTTTTAGGGCCACAACTTACATAATAGAAAGAATTCCAGAAAAATATAGTTACAATAAAATGAAAATTTAAGGGATTTTCGTATAAAATTTTCTATTGCCGATATTTTGGGTTAGGAACAAGATATCAAGATACGGTTTTCGCGAGCTAGTTTAAGTTCATGAAAAAAAATCATACCAATGCATTTTATTTTGTTGAAAAAATTAACCATTTCTGTTGGAATGTCGAAAAAAGCCCTCTAGCGGCGATATGTTAAACTTACAAAACTTCAAATATAATGATGTTTCTAGCCCAAGAATAGCTCCTTTTAACGAGCCCAAGTTTGTTCAAATCGGCTTAGCCGTTTCGAAGATACAGGATGTTATTTACGGAAACGTTTGAATACCCCCCACCACTTTATTTTTAGAGATACTGCAAAAAGTGTCAAACAAAAAAGGTTCAGATTATCCTCGACTTTAAAGATCAGGACTTTTTTTATTAGGTTAATATAGCGGAATTTACAGGAACATCACTTTTTTAGATTCAAGATTGCAGTTACGCCCCCTAGCGGCCATTTCAGAAACTTGAAAATATTTTCCAGGTTTTTCTCTTGGCCGTTTTAGTAATAATTTTTTTTGCCGCAAGCCTCTACGATAGATAGTTTCCCAGATACAGTACCTCGCATTCTTAGTTGGCCACGCTGTACAATACAACTTCATTTTTAAATTTTAGTCATCATGTTCTGAGTAGTTCGATGAACTATCGTCGTTGGTGTCCAGAGAAATAATAAGGGGCTCTATAGTGTTTTCTAGCATGTTATTAGCTTCCCACATTCTCTCTTCTATTTCAATTACATGTCTCTCATTTTAAAAGTGGTGTTATGCCTTGCTACAAACCATTTTACTTGCGCTTACACCAATTCTAGGGGGTTTAATTCACAGTGATATGGCGAAAGCGATGTACCGTTATATTTCGTTTTGAAGCGATCTCGTCAACAACCAATTTCATACAAAGAGGTTTATTCAACGCTACAATCTACAGTAGCTCCTTTTTAAGCATATTCTTATGAAATGGCTTCTTATTTACAGTAAGCCAATGAATGGTGTCATTTTTTTTTCCAAGATATTGGTATTTTTTCGAATTTTCTTAAGTGGTAGCTGGCATTATCCATGACTATAACAGACCCAGGAGGAATAGGATCTAGCATTTGTTGGAAGTATTCTTCAAAGACATCAGCGTTCATGTCTTCATGATAGTCTCCAGTCCGTTTTGATTTAAATGCTAGTAAGGCGCTATCGACAAATCCATTTTTGCTACCAATGTGAGTTGGTGGCGAAGAGCGTTGAACACATTGAGAATAATAATTCTCTCATTTTTAGAAAGCGCAGTTTTACTAATCCGTTTCTCAGCAACAAATTCAGAAACACTAGCCATCTTCAAAAACGAAGTTTTCCAACAACTGCCGGATAGTAACTAAATATTAAATATAATATATTAATTAAATTTTTATATGTGCATAACCTTAAATTCGTAGGACTCCAATGCAAATATTATATGTTCGCGGATGATACAGTGTTAGTATTTTCTGCAAGGAGCGAAGAAGAACTGGAACGGATTGTGAACCCTGACATAAACCTATATTATGAATGGCTGTGCTACAACAAGTTGACTATTAATGTAAATAAAAGTGTATATATGATAATTAAACAAAAAGGAAAAAGACGTGTAATCCAAAAATAAAATTAAACACTCAACTGCTAAAACAAGTATCAGAATATAAATATCTTGGTCTCATAATTTCCAACAATTTAACATGGAATTCTCAAATAAATAACTTTATCAATAAAGTGGCACCTATTGTTGGAGCACTTAGGAGATGCTCCCACCAACTCAATGATAATTCAAGATACCTTCTGTATAACAGTTTTATTGAACCACATTTAAGATATCTAATACCTTGTTGGGGTAATGCTAGTGAATATTTAATAAAGAAACTACAAAGACTACAAAATAAATCAATAAAAGCCTTATTTGCCATAAATTATTATACACCCAGTGAAGACTTGTACAGAACATACCCATTTCTTACTTCAACTTAGAAAATTTGAGCAAACCAAATTAATACATAGTGTGCAAAATAAATTAATTAAAGCAAACACAGTCCTAAAACAAAACAAAGATCATTACAACTATAATATAAGATCAAAAGATGCCTTAAGAAATACATTTGCTCGCTCAAAGAAAAAACAAGACTCTCCATATGAGGGAAGCATTCAAACCTATAATAATATAAGGAAGGAGAGTCGTTTTTTTGTATTAAGTGTATAATCTTGAAATATATAAAATTTGCAGAGCGCTTTCGGCCTTAGGCCATCTTCAGTGCTTCTTTGTCAGGAAACAGGAAACTTCATTAACAAAATTAAACTAGTGGGCCCTCATCAGCACAATGTAAAACTAATTAGTAAAACAAATAACATGTAAATTTGTAAAAGGACGAACTACTGGGACGAACCACTTTTGAATTTATTTAATTAACCATCGTTTTTTATTTAATTTCCATAATTAGATTTTTATTACACGTGTACCGTGTTCTTGAGTCAAAGTTTGATGGTTATCTTTTGATGGATACTAGGCTTACGTTTGTTGAGCACTTTGAAAGAGTAGTAGGAAGAGCTAATAAGATGTTGGGATTCATTAAAAGAACTACCAAAACGTTTAACAATGTACTAGCTCTCAAAACTCTATATGTATCTCTTGTCAGATCAATCCTAGAGTTCTCTAATGTAATCTGGTCGCCATATTACCAGGTTCATATTGATAGACTCGAAAATGTGCAACATAAGTTCATCAAGTACGCTATCTATAAGCTTTCTAATAACGGAATTGTTCTTGATGGTAATAAGACCATGTTGTATTTAGATTTAAGTGCCCTTCAACGCAGAAGGAAGTACTACGATGTTTGTTTTGCATTTAATGTCCTAAATAATTATATTAAAAGTCCTGAATGCCTGGAATAACCATCAAACTTTGACTCAAGAACACGGTCCACGTGTAATAAAAATCTAATTATGGAAATTAAATAAAAAACGATGGTTAATTAAATAAATTCAAAAGTGGTTCGTCCCAGTAGTTCGTCCTTTTACAAATTTACATGTTATTTGTTTTACTAATTGGTTTTACATTGTGCTGATGAGGGCCCACTAGTTTAATTTTGTTAATGAAGTTTCCTGTTTCCTGACAAAGAAGCACTGAAGATGGCCTAAGGCCGAAAGCGCTCTGCAAATTTTATATATTTCAAGATTAGGTATACACTTAATACAAAAAAACGACTCTCCTTCCTTATCTTTTCAAAAAGTGTACACAGCCCTACCTGATCTATAATAATATACCTGATGAACTTCTTAATGAACACCGAAAAAAAATACTGCATACCAACCTGAAAAAAATATATTAAAGAGACAGTACCAAACTAATATAATATAGAAAATTTAACATGATATTTAGACATTTTTTTACTTTCTCTGTAAAATGTAAACATTCGAATTTTAACTATTACCTTTACCATTTAAGGCATTTGTTAAAAATGTATTGTTATTACGAGATATAGGCCTCATTACCATATTTATCTGTTTCGAGGTCAGTAATAAATAAAAAAATAAAAAAAAAATATTTCAAATTTTTTGAAACAACGACGCACAGGTAGGTAAACACCTGTGCCTGTATAAACTGTATAAACTACCTTTGCCTCTACCTACCCTATCTCGGACTACACCTATGGAATACGGCGAAGACCACTGTGTTTAATAGTTCAATAATGATTTATTACTCCCTCACACTAAGCAACATACTATTGCCTCGAATTTGTAACTGTATGTGGATGCATTCTTATATAACGTTCCAGACATCCTTAGTTTCCATTCCATTAGAAGTCCTAATCCTGTACTTGTTTCTGTAGAAAGGCCACTTTGAACCAGATTCCTTATAGGCGTGTTCTTTAACTGGTCAAAATCATATCTTAGTTTATACTTTTTTAGTCACAGGTATTTGCAACTTAACCTCGAAACGACATACCAATAGACTATCATCAGAGTAATAGATGTCGTCGGTACACCAGGATTTTGGAAATCTATTTGATTTATCATATAATTATCACATTCCCCTCCGTATCTGCAGACGACTTCCTTGTATAAAGTCGTCTGAGTGGAAGCTTGTAGAAGGCGTATGTTGCTATCATTTGATCTTCCCTGCACCCTGTATACGCAATTTAATTTACAGAACATAAAAAAAAAACATAACTCCCTAATAATATTTTCAAATTTGACAATGCTTAATTTTTGGCATATATCAATTAAATGTCAAACGTTTAAAAAATTCAAAGTTCATATCATTTCATTTTGTCCATCAATGCCAAAATTTTGGTAGTTTTTCATAAGAAAAATGAACATAACGGAATACGAGGCGCTTCATTTCACATAGTCATGGAGAGTTCATCAGACTGGAAAACTAAAGGCGAATGTGCTATTTGTGGTCGCGCGTTGGAACGTGTCCCAGTATATTATTGCGCCCACAGGCACCAGTACTGCCAGAATTGTTTTAAAGAACTTACATTTCTTTCAAGAGGTAAGTAACAAACAGCTTTTCATTCTGTACTAGGTACTGAGTACTAGTTTGTATCACAGGGCTTCGGTGGCAGTCATATATCTCTTATAATAATATTATGGTACGTGAAAATGAAAAATCCATCATGTTAACATATGAAACTTTGATAAAAGAACAAGTAGTCTGTTGCTGGTATAGTTGTTCCAAGCTTAATTTGATGACATAAAAAAGCATTAAACTCCTCACCATAGGCGTCGCTTCTACCAAATAATTAAAATGCGGATTCTTGTAAATTTTTAATATGAATCAATAGTATATATTACAGCTTCTTCATTATAGTTTATATCGATGAAAGGTTTGTACCCGTAACTTCGCAAGCAGAGAATATATTTAAAATGGTCTTTCTGTAAAGAAAAATGCTAATTTTGCCAAAAACAATTTAAAAATATAGTTGATATCGACAGGGCCGGCAAAACCTTACAATTCGGGTGGTGGGTTGAGTAGAGAGTATAGGCTCAGGGGTGGAGGAAACTCATTTTTTGTCATAAAAGATGGTTCATGACTTTTTGGGTTATAATCCATTTCGAAATAGGAAGAACAGGAAAACAAGTGATAATAATAATGAAATGATTCAAGTGGTTTCCATCGGTCCTTCAATTTCGTATTCCTCAACACCTTGATTTGCGTTTCGCCAAATTTTTTGAAATTTCAAATCGTGAGACGCATTGAAGCTGTGAGACACTACCTCAATTTTGCAATATGAACAACACTCAATTCAGTCGATTGGAGATATTTATTTAGAATTTTAATTCGATCAAAAATTTCAATCATGGAATTGAGAAAGACAACATTTGATTCAAAAAACCGAACGCTTCTGCTGAAACAACATAATCAATGGTTGTATTAATTTGGAATTCCTCAAAAAACTTGATAAGGGCTTCGTAATTATCTCGAATACTTTTCAACGGTGTTATTCTCACGACCCATCCTGTGGGACAGTAAGCCACGAGGCCTGGACTTTAAGTTTCGAGTTCCGAATCTATCTCTGATTGTAATTCTCGGAATTGAGATAACCACTTAGGTGAATTTCTCACAAAATTGATTAATTCTTAAAGACAAAAATGTATCCAAAAAATAAGGGAATTTAGGCATACATATTTCAGGTGGTGGATCCACCACCAGAGATATTTTCGGGTGGTGGGTACCCTGCACCCCCACATAAGCTTCCGCCGGCCATGAATATCGATAAGAGGTTTGTACCCGTGACTTGGCCTGCAAAGAACACATGCACCTAATATTTTTAAAATGGTCTTTCGGTAAAATAAATGCTCATTTTGCCAAAACCAATTAAAAAAAAACTGTCTTTGTCCAGCCAGGAGTGTCAGGAGCAGTGGCGTAGCTAACATTCTGGGGCGGCAGGGGCGAACTATCGGAGGGGCGTAGATCGCGGAGCTACAAAAAATTTTTGGGACCACGCCCACATTTCGTGTGATGGGACTCTCTCAATACCGATTTTATTAAGCTTATTCCCATCGCTCTTCTTTACTAAAAATAAAATAAGACCGATCTTGTTTTTTAAGTAGTAAAGGGGCGCCAAGCCGACGGGGGCATGGGGAGGGGTAATCCCCCCCCTCGCCCCCCTGTGGCTACGCCACTGGTCAGGGGGTATGAGTTTTCTTTACCAAGAAAGGATAGGGGCAGGTACTATGCTAGTTGGAATATACATAGATTCCTTTTAGTTCCCCTGAAGATGACTGTTTGTACAGTCGAAACATGTAGGGACAATCACTTTTAAAGAAATTAATTTTTGAAATAAATACTATTTGTGGAGGAAGACAGAAGTTTTGTTTTTATCTATACAGTTAGTAGTTAGAATTCACTATATATATTTGAACAACAAATTGATCGCATCAGCAGAATCACAGTAAATGTTCTATAATCTAACAAGTTTTTAAGATACGTGTTAAAGGAACATAATTAATTTTGAATTTCATAAACAATTTAATGACTGGAATCGTCAGAATCCTTAGAAGTAGAATCGCTTCCAGGCTGGATCACTACTGGCGCTATAGGTGGTAAAACCGAATATCTATTTTCTGTTTTTATAATAGCTACGCAATTTTTCCATACATCGCTACTCATTTCGTTATTACCTGCCGAATATTATGAAGGACAACTGCGCTTAAAGTTAGAGATTGATTATTGAGTGATATTCTTTGCTGACAAGAGCAACACATTAGGTTCAAAGCCATCTTTACTTCCGGCATGATAACGCGTTTTCCTCTCGAACAAGGTGTACCAAAAGTACAATTTGTACTGTCTACCCAACCATACTTAACAACATCATGAGTATCAAACCAAATTTCGTCTAAATAAATTATCGAATTCAAGGTACTCCTTTATTTTGCGCAAATAGTCTTGCCGTAGTTCAATGATACGCGGGGATTCCATTATAATTCCATTATAATAATTGGATTATCTAATTTTTTATGTTTAAAGCCACATTTTACAAAACACCACGCAACGTTTTGTTATACCCCGCGGCTTCGTGGTAGTAGAAGGCAACGAAAGGGAGCGGTTTGCAAAGCGTGGTACACGGTAAAGTAGTTTGAGGCCTACTGTATAGCAGTGCTTAAGGTTATTCGGGTTCCTTGAGATAAGTAAAAACTCTACAAAAGGGTTTTCAAAAATATTCTATTTCCAATCTAAGTCAAAAAAAAATTATGGTAACAGCAAATCACAGTGTTAAATATGGCTGATTTCAGGAATTATTCAAGGTCACTGACAAAATACATTTATAAAATGTGCTCCAATACGAAATATGCATAGAAAAAAATGGGTTAATTCAACTTTTACTTACAACAGTAAATCACAATTATGTAAGCTAGCATTTCTCTCTCGCACTCGATGTTTCTTTGTTTATTCGCTATGTACAGTTCGGTTATCAACCCACACTTGAACGTTTAGAGCTGAAATGTAGGTCGTTGAGCTCTACTTTCACGTAAATAATCCCTTTTTCTAAGAATTTGCTAAAGATTTAGGGAAGTTTCATTTGCAAATGTTTAAGTATATTTTTCACTATAAAGTTTGAAAGTTTATGAGAAGAGCTTCACTATAAATTCTAACCTCGAACTGAAGATGTTGTTGGTAATTAAACTATCTTTAAAATACTGTACTTCTAACTTTAATTTATTTGGTTAACCCGGGGTCTTAACCTATATAAAAAGAATATTTAGAATCGTTCTCCCGGGGACTTTGGTTACTAAACTTTTGCGAGAAGCGGTGTACGTTTTTGCTAATTCTGACTTAGGTCGCGGCACTAGACTTGGATATAACTTTAATAAAACTGTCTTTTACTTTTTGATACTTTGGCTGTACTGTGTGACGTAGATAGGTTTTCTTTGTTTTTCAATTATTTTGTAGGGAACTGAACTGAACTGCACTGAACTTTCTACTTTGAACTGCACTGACTTCTTCTGAACTGGACTGAAGTGTCCTTTTCTAGGCAAGTTAACGTTTTTATATCTTTTCTAAATTTGCGTAGGTGTAAAATATGAATCTTGACCATCCCATCAGAGTAAGTAAGGGAAATCTTTAAGTCAAACTCCGCCTTCAAGAGGTGGATTGAAGTGTCCGTTCTACTTGATTTATGTGATATGCGGTCATCAGTTACGCGTTCTTTTCTAAGAATTTAATGTGAAATCTAATAAAATTTTATGTAAAACGATTAATTTTTATGACCGTCTTCCGTTTTAAGCTTCTATTTCAGAGTTGAGTACCCTTGTTTCGAGATGATCTAATTTTTTGTGGGAAGGCATTAGAATACTTGAACTTTTTGGTGGTTTGATTTGTCCAATGAAAATTTAATATATTTTGAAATAGTAGGATTCTGGGTTGTCTTTAGCTGTTATAAATATTTTATGGGCGTGGAAAGATATGCGCACTGATATGGTAATTGCCATTTTTTCTGGGCGCTTGTGGCACGCAAATAACTTGATGCTAATAACCTTTTGAAAAGATGAACTTGTATTATTTTACTTTGATCATATGGATTCCCTTTCATTGATTCATCTTATTTGAAACATTTTTATTTAGAAATACATGGCATGATAACGCGTTTTTCGTTTCGTCTGAATAAACTATACTTTTATCGGATTCATGTTACTCTTTTATGTTGCGCAAATAGTCCTGTCGTAGTTCAATGATACGCGCAGATTCCATTATAACCATTAGATTATCTAATTTTTTGTTTAAAGCTACATTTTAATAAAACACCACGCAATGTTTCTAAAGATTGGTACTTATAATCAGGGTAACCTCGCAATTTATAACCCACCAGTTCTAAACTTGACACTGCATTATCCTCGTAAAAGTTGTAAATAGTTCGCAGAATAATATCCTTTATAGTTAGTATCTGCCGTTTTGAATTTTTGATTTATTGGTTTTTTCCGAATTTTTTTTTTAAACACGCGTACATATTTAAAATAATGCGTTGACATTGAACATGTAAATCTTTGTTTCTTAATTCCGGATTTATTTCGCTTTCGATGGCCGACTCTGGCACCGACTCATTATATCTCTGCGATAATTTACCTTGACCTTCTGTTTTAAATTGTCGCCAAAAAGTCATACTGATATAATAATATACAGTAATGGGCTAAAATATGGAACAAATTCATTTAAAAATCAGGTATTAATTTTTTGAAAAAAACGCTCGGACACGTCGATTATAATTTTTTCTTCCGAATTTTTTGCCTCAAAAAGAAATTATACAGGGTGTGTCAAAAAGTAGATAGTAGCATACCCTATCCTTATCTCTAACGGGTTTAGAGAAAAATTAAATCATAAAACGAAATTTATTTTATTAAGTGTTGAAAATGCCAACCATTAACTTCTTGACAATATGCTAATCTACTTAAAACCCCTTCTAAAAAATTATTTACAGTATTTTCATTAATTTGCCTAATTTCAAATCTAATTTTAAATTTTAAGTCTTCCAAATTTTGTGGTTTATCCTTATACATTTTTGATTTCAAATAACCCCAAAGAAAGAAATCCATTGGTGTAAGATTGGGAGATCTTGCAGGCCATTCTATGGGTCCTCTTTTACCTATCCATCGTTCGGGAAATACAGTATTCAAATACCCTCGTACTTGTCGAGCAAAATGAGGCGGAGCACCATCCTGCTGAAACCAAATAGACGCTTCTAGTAGATTAGACTGATTCGGATTTGAAAAATCCGCTGCTAGTGTGGGAATTAATTAATTTTGAAGAAATTGTAAATACCGGTATCCTGTAAGATTTCCATCGAAGAAAAAAAGTCCAATAATTCTATCATTTAATATCCCTGCCCAAACATTTACTTTTTGTGGGTTTTGCGTGTGCTGTTCTCTCATCCATGTACTCCAATACCGAAAATTTTGTCTGTTTACCGAACCATTCAAACAAAACGTGGCTTCATCGCTAAAAAGTATGTTGCGATGGAAAAATAGATTTAAGTTGCAAATTTTCATCACAGTTTCACAAAACTGTAGTCGGCGGTCGGGATCATCTTCGTTTAGCTCGTGCAGCAACCTAATTTTGTACGGATAGTACTTGTCTTGTTTCAATACACGCAAAACAGATCGTCGGCTCACATCATTATTAAGGACTACTTCAGTGGATGTACTATGGGGATTATCTTCAACTTCTAATAAAATGTTCAATTTTGTGTTTTCCCTAATTTTTGGACGACCTGGCCGTAGACGATCCTTTACATTCCCTGTTTCCCTGAATTTCTTCTCAATTTTACTCACTGTAGATCTTGTAATCGGTCGTTCTGGATACTTAGCGCTAAACAAGTTACAAACTTCTTCTTGATTTCTTATTTTGTCTCCACATCCAATTAAAATTAAAATTTCGATTCTTTTGAGTTTCATTTAAATGCACCATGATCACCGTTTTTCAAAATTATACCTAAAATTATTTTTGATTGACACATGACTTGCTATCGTAGTGACAATTCATTTAAATTTACCTGTTTACCTTTATGTAGGTACATGTAACTTTTTTTAAAGAGAAATTTCGTTTTATGATGTAATTTTTCTCTAAAACCGTTAGAGATAAGGATAGGGTATGCTACACGAATTATGCGCAGAATTTGACGTAGAATTCAAAATTCGACTGAAAAAAATAGGGTTCTATTTAAAATACAAAAAATTTTTGCTACATCTACTTTTTGACACACCCTGTATAATTTATTTTTGAGGCAAGCGGAAGCGTCCGAGCGTTCTTTCAAAAAATTAATACCTGATTTTTAAATAAATTTGTTCCATATTTTAGCCCATCACTGTATAGGTACCAAGTAAAAACTTACTTGTCCGAAACCACACAGTTATAGCAGAAAATGAAATATGTAAATTACAGTAAATCGTTACAACCAGTCAGGCCGCAGTCCGATTCCCAATATCGCATACCTCAAACATCAACTGGTTTTAAAGCTGATAAGGGATCACCCAATTGGCAGAACCTTAACTATTTGCTGTTCTTGTCTACAGCATATAAATTTGTATTTATATGCTGCTCTATTAATTTTCCCACTCGGAAAAAATAGTTCGCACTTTAAATTGCCAGTGGGCCGCGACGGTCTATCGCCAGGGTGTTGCCAGTTCTACAAAGTTTTCGTAAGTGTAGGAGGAATATAAGGGTTTGTTAATTGTTTACTTTTTTTGTTTAACATTAGTGAAATCCCTTTTTAGTTTGATTCAAATTATTTTAGTATAAATAATATTTCTGAAAAATTATTATAATATTCATGAATGGCTTGTTCCTTCTGTCTTTGACATTGAACATTTCTTGGTTCAAAGTACATTTGCAAACTAGCTTTCAAAGAGAGTTACTGACTATCAATTAAATACTGGTATAAAAAAACACTTTTAATAATGAAAATTTTTAAAAAAAGATCTGACAACCCCGATTATGATGCCGGTCCCTTTGAATCAAACTGACTTTCTGTATTTGATGTGTCTTGTTAAAATTACATTTTCGTACTAATATTTAGTTTATCTTTAAGGTAATGAAGGTCAAATAACTTGTTCAATATGTAAAGTAACTGGCCAGTTCACTGAAGCCCGAGCAAATCCAGAAGGTTGCAGTAGTACGTTAAGACATAAACCGGGTATAGGAAGGCCATACAGGTATAATGTTAACACCATGCTGGGCACCAAATATAATTATTCAAAAAACTACCAAGATTTTTGTACACCCTCCACCTCGAACTCGAACGCGGACGAAGAAAAAATGTTTGAAGCTCTTATAGGAATGACCAAGGAAAAATTTCATGAACACCAGTCCATGTACAATCAAGAACCAGGCGTGGTAAACAACTACCAAAAAAATACCAAGAAACCAATCCCGTACTCTTCGAAGTCGAAATTTCACTTACCTTCATATTCGAGAAGACCATTTAAATGCCCTCATAAGCCATGCCATAAAACTGTAGCGTTAGCGCAATATGTGAGTCATTTTAAATCTGAACATAAAGACGTTCAAACATGTTCAATAGAAAGAGGAAAAGAATTATTGTTACCATGTGATTTATCAGTAATTGAACACAGCTTTCACATTTGTTTGGCAATGATTACGGTTTATGAAATCAATCGTATCGATTTTTTAAGACCGGGAAGTTCGGAAAGCATTATCAGAACATGCAATAAATTTTGTCAGAAAATACCTGTAAATACCTTTTGGCTTATGGTGACGGGTTCTTCTGAAAAAAAGCTCAATTCCGCTTACTGTCTATTTTGGCTGTTTACTAACTCGGAAGAAAGCCATAAATGTACCATAGAATTGGGATCAAAAAACGATTCCATGTCGTTGTCAACGTATTGTGGAATATCGACTGCTTTAGATAAGGATTTTTCAAACGTTAGGAAGAAGTTACAATGCCTCATTGTAACAAAGTCATCGCTGAGGTCATTTTTAAAGGAAGGCGCTTACTTAAATTTAAGAGTAACTGTACACTAATTTTGAAATTAAAATATTGCTAAGCAATGACTTCGTCTTTTAGTTTGACTATTTTATCAATTAATCAATCAATCAATATAGGTATGCATTATTATTCAAGAAAACTAAATTCCTATTAGCAAGGCGAGTATACATTTAGTCCTTAAAATCTAAGTAAAAATAAAAACAAAAGCATATACCGGGTGATTCATGGCTTAGTTGAACATAGGAAATCCCATCTAAATTTTGAGGTGGCTAGATATTGGCTCCCTGTTCATCTTAGAGAAAAAATGTATTATAATTCTTTAAAGAGGCCGATATAATAAACCCATGTACAGGGTTATCCAACCAAGACTAGACAAGGCGATTTTTTGACTTTTCCTGTACTTTTATAAAAAAACTGAAATAGCCATCTTAAGTCATTTTCTCCCGCGAATTCGAATATCTTCAGCAAAAAACAATTGAACATCAAACAAAAGTACTAGGGGTCACTTTGATATTTTTTTAAATGGGATGCCGTATTTTTAATGAGCTTATCCGATTTCTCATATAAATTTTGATCTAAAATGTTGGATTTTTAATTCAAAAACGCCTTTTTTCTTCAGTTTTAAATTCGGAAAATGTTCGTCTACAAAAAAAAAAAATCTAAAAATCCAACATTTTAGATCAAAATTTATATGAGAAATCGGATAAGCTCATTAAAAATACGGCATCCCATTTAAAAAAATATCAAAGTGACCCCTAGTACTTTTGTTTGATGTTCAATTGTTTTTTGCTGAAGATATTCGAATTCGCGGGAGAAAATGACTTAAGATGGCTATTTCAGTTTTTTTATAAAAGTACAGGAAAAGTCAAAAAATCGCCTTGTGTAGTCTTGGTTGGATAACCCTGTACCAAGTTTGAATAAATTTTAATAAGCCGATCCTAGCTTATTCAATTAAATGTTTTTTTTTTAATGCAACAAAAGTGCCGTACTGATTTTTTATGTAAGAAAGAAAACGCAAAAACATATTTTAAACGTAATTTAATAATAAGTAATAATAATAAAATAATAATATAACAGTATATAAGATACAATACAATTAAAATATAGCATATAGGACGGTTATTAATTAAAACAAAATATACATATTATACCTACAAAAAATTACCGAGTCAGAAAAATAATTATTACATTTTAACCCAAGTCGGTTTCACTGTCACTGTCGTCATCCAAGTTCACAATAAAGGCCGATTCATAAAACTTTTCGTCGCTGTTCCCGCTCGTCGCCGCCGTTCCCGTCGCAATTTAACCTAAGGGGAAACAGTGTATACGTTCAGAAAAGCCGCCACCGCTCCCGTTGGTAGTTCTGAATTGGCCAATTTTTAAATCGCGTCGTTCCCACTGACCTTGGTCGTTCGTCGTTCCCACTTCTGGCCAATGAGAAGAAAGAAATTTTCGATCATATGGTTTGAAGTATTGAAAGAAGAGATTTTAGGGTTAGAGTACTTAGAAAGTTTTGCTGTTTTGTGGATTTTATTACAAAAAAAAAACATTAATAACATATAATAAGGTACTAACATCACGCTTTTTAAAATAAAATACAATTCTTAACTTTGTTTCCCAACCTCAAACCTTCTTTTGTTATTGCGGCGCGGTTCGTAGTTCGACTTTTTTATAAATACCTATCCAACGGCGGCGACGAGCGGGAGCAGTGACAACGAACGGGAACAGCGGCGAAAAGTTTTATAAATCGACCTTTACTCTTTCTCTGGGCAACAGATCTATATTTACGTATGATTTTTCTACTTCTTGAACATGCGCTACACAATTTTCCCAGCTTTCATTTGGAATAACTTGCATCTCTGACTCTACTAAAACTATCACAGAGAATTTAAGGTTGGCGAACATTATTTCTTCCTACCGATGCTTTCAGCTGGTGCCATATATGTTCAATTAGATTGAACATGCAATGATAAGGAGGAAGTCGTAACACGGTACGACCCATTTCTGCCGCCAAAGTGTCACAATAATATTGCTTTTTTATTGAAAATGATTTTAAAATTTCAAGCCATTGCTTTTTGGTGAAATTTTCGTCAAAAAAACATGTTATTTTTCATCATATAGTCCTGAATGGTAACTTTTGTGTCATTGGAACACGGAACTTTATTTAACCTACGACCGTGGTAGCTCGCATTATCCATCACTATCGCACTATTTGGTGGTATATTTGGTAATAATTTGTTTTTAAACCAGTCTTCAAATAGTTCTGCCATAGTATCATCGTGATAATCAACAAGGGAGTCCTTTATATTTTTGGCTGATAAGGCCAAAGCGTTTGGTATAAATCCGTTTTTTGTCCCAGCATAAATTATTGTTATACGCTTACCTTTATTTGATGGAGCTTTGGTTCTGCATTGACCCGATAAATCTACCCAACCTTTATCTGCAACTTCGTATGTGTCATACCACGTCTCGTCCAAATATATAATATCCCTTCCATCCTGTCTATATCCATGGACTGCAATTAAGTATTCCATCTTTTTAACCGGGCCGATTCCATAATTACTTGTCGTTTGTTAATTTTTTTCATTTTAAAACCGTTTCTTAAAAAACACTTCCTTTCCATTCTCACGACAACACTCTATTCCTGTATCATCTTTTTTTAATCTTTGCAATAGGGTTTTTAAGGTGGGGATCATTTGTTCCCTGTACATTGTACATGGCATATATTTTTCTACGAATTATATCGACATCCGTCGCGTCCAGTTTCTTAAAAGTAAAAGAGTCTTTCCTCTTTCTTCTCTTCACTATAGGTTTATTTTCAACAAACCACACTATACTTACTGGCCTGCGTATCAAAGCTGCCGCTTCCTTCACTGCACCAAATTTTGAAAAACCACGTTCAAGAAGGTTGGTGTAAACGTCGAAGATTACTTTTTCTGTGTCAACTGATAAAATATCACGCTTTAATTGGTTTTTATCACGACCCGTAGATCCACTTGGCGTACTGGTTTCTTCCCACGAACGAAACATTCTTAGATATCACGTTTAATTGGCAACAAATAACTTATTGTCTAAACCAATACAAACATCGAACTGAATTTTAAAACGAAAATTCAGCATATTTAAATAACTAAAATAAACCTATTTTATTTTACCTTAATTATTTTAAGAGGATTACTGAGAAAATATAATAGTCTTTAAATAGATCCGTCCCTGGAGTCCCCAGATCAGGTGGCCGAATTTTACACCTCACACAATAGGTTATTATAACGGTAAGGGATTAGCATTTATAATGAGTTTGAAAGATAGATAGACGGACTTTACGTCCATTTATGGTGGACTCAAATCCGTGTGAATTTAACATTGATAAATATAAATTTACATTAGCGTTCAATAAATTAATGTTAATATCACCGACAAGCAGATCAACTTGCGTGTTGTTCTCGGATGATGAATATCTGTCCAGATCCTCAATAAAAGGTTTAGTGTTAGAGGCGGGTGATCTATAGCCACCTATGATCTCGTAACCAATGCCTTTATAATAGTGAAATTAAATATACTCATGGGTATGCCTGAATTAGGCAGCTTGATACCAATGATATTGGCATTGATACTATCTCTATCAAAAATCAAGAAAAATAAAAGTAGGTTTACGCTATTACAGTTAAGTTGTTAAATAAGCTTTACATTTTTGTATTTGCCCTGGATCAACTTTTTTTTTTTGGGGGGGGGGGGGATTTTAGACGAGAATGGACACAAAATAAATGCACTAAAAGGATAAACATTTTAATTATTTAATTAAATAATTATTGTCGATATTAAACTGATGAAAAATTATGAGAGAATATTTACATTACTTATATTTAGCCCTAAATATTAATTCTTTAAATTAAAATAATCATTTGTAAATGCCTCGAAAACAAATAAAGATATCGAATCACGGTTATCATTAAAATGTAGCTATTTTTATGCTCTATAAGCTGAGTAATAAAATATTATATCGTCATTTAATTTTATTAAGAAAATTTGAAAAATTATAATCTAGTTTAAACAGCACCATCTAGAAGACGCGGTATGCACTAGCGACCACGACCAAAGTCTGTTTTCTAATAAATGTAAAAGCGTCTATTAAACTAGTCTAAGCTAATTAAATTGGGGTAAAGCATATGGAAGATACAGTATTTTTCCACAAGCTTCCCACACCCACATTTTCGAAGATACAAAAAAGTCTTAGAAACAAGTTTCCGCAAAAATTAAAGAACTTTTCTTTTCTTTTGGTCGATTTAGTCAATACATTTTTTTCCCGAAGCCGTAATGTTTATGGCTTCTACAGTCTACAGGGTGTCTCTAAAAGGTGCGGAGAAAATGCCACCACAAATTCCTGAGGCTTAAATATGACGATCTAACCCAACTAACTTCAGTCCAAAAGTGGATGATTTCCTGAGGTACAGAATGTCAAAAGTTCAATTCGGTTTTAGTTTTTCATAAATAATTTTTTTAATGATTGGTGTATTGTCACAATATTCGGCATGAGGGAGTTTTGTGGGGCGATAAATTAAAATCTGCTCTCATTTTTATTGTAAAATTTAGAGGGCGCCACCTGCGGTACCTTACACACATTTAAAACAAAATAACTTTTTTGAGCCACCCTGTATTTAACTTTAAAAAAAAAATTCTTATTCTCCAACGTCTTTTATCTAAAAAAGGTATACGGGGTAAGAGTTGATTTGAGCAGACGTTTTTGAGATATCTGAATTTAAAAGATTCACTTCGTGTATGGCCAGGTCTAAATTATTGTAATAATTGAACACAATTTGAAGCGAAGGCGTTAAATAAAAATAACTGTCACTAAAAAAAAGACAATTACATACATTATACAGGGTGCGGCAAAATGATAGGTACTATTTGGGATGTCAATAAAAACCAAACCACATAAACCATTTTTTTTTATTTTTATTTTTGAAATCTACATTTCATGCCATTTAGGAACGTTATTTTTTAAAAATGATATCTTTTAAATGACGGCCATTATTGTCGATGCACTTTTGTAGGTTCTCACGGAAGCGCGTCATTACCCGATGGATCATTTCTTGTGGAATTGCGGCAGTTTCTTGTCTTATGGCTGCCTTTAATTCTTCCAAAGTCCGCGGACGATGTGTAAAAACTCTCGATTTGAGGTAACCCCAAAGAAAAAAGTCGCAAGGCGACAAATCAGGCGAACGCGGCGGCCAGCCGAGATCACCCCGTAAAGACACTACTTTGTTTGGGAACATTTATTGAAGAAGATTAAGTGAACGACGCGCGGTGTGCGATGTAGCACCATCCTGCTGGAACCAAAGATGTTCTCGGTGATTATATCGTTCAACTCGTTAACTTTAGGACGCAGGAAATTGTTAAGCATACCAAAATATCGATCTCCGTTGACTGTTACCGTTATTCCATCTTCTTCGAAAAAGTAAGGACCCCACACGCCGAACTCCGATATTGCACACCAGACGGTAACCTTTGGACTGTGAAGTGGTCGCTCATGAAGTTCCTGTGGATTATTTACCGACCAATAACGGAAATTTTGCTTATTTACGGTACCCGATAGGTGAAAGTGAGCTTCATCGCTAGACATGAATACAGCGCCTCGGGGAATGTTTTCAAGAATATCCCGGCATGAATTTGTACGGGTTTCAAAATCTCTTTCACTTAATTCCTGCACTACCATCATTTTGTACGGATGCATTTGGAGTGAGTTGTGTAAAATTCTTCGAACACTTCTATCGGAAATTCTCAAAGCAGCTGCATGCTTACGAGCTGAACGCCTTGGAGACTGTTGTACGGAAACTCTTACTGCATTCACATTTTCCTGTGTTCTTACTGACCTTGGTCGGCCAGTAGATTTTCGTTTAAGCGCAGAACCTGTATCCCTGAAGTTTAAAACCCACCGACGAATTGTTCTTCCATCCGGAACCGCGCCATGCCGACCAACATCAAACTGATTACGGAAGGCACGCTGCGTCGCTATTACAGATTCCCTATTTCTAATAAACTCCTTGACAACGAAAGCACGATGCGCTCCGCTCCAAGCCATGTCGATAACTGAAAATTGCATACTTTTGTCTACCTAACGCGACTGCGTGCACAGTGTTGCCGGTTTTACCAACCGAGCAACCACTATTTGAAATCCTGCCTACCTTTTTGCCGCACCCTGTATTAATGTGGTGTTAATTTTATTCTCTAGTAAAAACAGTCAATAACAGATTGATCAACAACAAAAATTTAATTTAATTTAATTTTAAAAAAATACTTTTAACAAATGTTCAAAATGACCTCTATTTTCGTGGGTACAAAGATTAATACGTTTTAAAAAATTAAATTTAACTCTTTGGAGCATTTCGTCATCATTTATCGAAGCGTCAATTCCACTTTGAATACGTCACCTTAATTCATCTTCCGTTCCTACTGGCCTAAAATACACAAGGGTTTTCAGAGTCCCCCATAAAAAGTAATCCATTGGTGTCATATCAGGGGATCGAGCTGGCCAATTTACGGATGCATCATTGCCTCTACCTAACCATTTGTTTGGATACTGTTCGTTCATATAATTACGGTCAATTAACGAAAAATGTGGAGGAGCATCGTCATGCATAAAATACATTCCTCTTCGACGCTCCAAGGGCAGGGGATCTAATAAGTTTGGTAATTCGTTTCGCAAAGGGCCTAGCGACACATACAGCACCGGTTCCCGTCACTGTTTTACGCCGAAAGGCAAAACCATCTTTTAATACCCCGCAAAGGCACTTGCCGGTACGGGAGTGATGAGATCATTATCTGATTTCTAACACTGTAACCAAGGCCATTCCAACGGCCGCCGGGCTTATGGCCCGGTTCTTTGGGCGCATTTCGGGCCGTATTATTACGGTCCGTATTATTACGGTTCGTATGCGCCCAAATCTGTTCATATCATATCTTGGGTTGAAATGTAATACATTAGGCTTAAGTTGAGATATTAATAATAATAATAATAATAATAAACGTCTTTATTAAGCATATGCATACATTCATATATATACACATACTTGGAACACAGGTGGCGAAGTTTAGCCATTGGCCATTCCTCCACTTAACCAACTGTGATCCGTTTTGTGGCCTATGATTACAATAGAAACAAAATTAAACATTACTGATCTCAAAGTTATAAGATATTATCAGCAGAATATGGTAATCTAATCATATGAGTAGTAAATCCCTATAACCCATTTTGAGTTTCTTTATACTACACTGCCTAAACTGTAATGGGATAGTATTGTAAAGTTTAACAAAACTATAAGAGAAACATCTTTGAAACAATGAAGTTCTGTGCTTTGGTATTGAGAGGTAGTTTCTATCTCTTAAGTTTAGATTATGCGCATTTTTCCTAAATTCTAGTTTTTGGTATAGATACAGAGGTTGCTTGCTGTCTAGTAATTTCCCAAAAAATACCACAGAATACAATTTATACATATTTTCACATTTTAACCAACCAATTTGCCTGATGTTGTTTGATACAGAGTCATATTTTCTTAAATTAAATATGAACCTACAACATGTATTTTGCACATATTGTATTCTATTTTTTGTGACTTTATCCAAAAATGGATAATACACGATAAAGCAATAATTATAGATTGACATAACAAGGCTTTCACATAATTTTTTTCTCATTTTGAAGTTTAGTATGTATCTGTTAGAGTATAGGAGCTTCATTTTTACATAACTTCTTTGTAACAAATTTTGTACATGTTTATGAAATCTCAAATTGATATCCAAATAAAGTCCCAAATTCTTTGCACAATTAGAAAATTCCAAAGGACTATTGTCTATAAGTAATTGAAGTCTATTTGTAAGCATATTTCGTTGCTTCTCTGAGCAAAAAAGAAGTACCTCCGTCTTTTTAGGGTTAATTTTTAAATTATGTTCCCGGGAATATCGCAAAACAGCATCCAAATCATCATTTAGCAAGTTTGCTGCCCTTTCAGGGTCTGAGGGATCAAATTTTAACAAAACTTGTGTGTCATCTGCATATGCCTGTATATGTGAATTTGAAACCACAGAGAAGATGTCAGCAGTGTAAACTACAAAAAGCATAGGCCCAAGAATAGAGCCTTGTGGTACTCCTGACACAACTGCCCTCGACTGTGAAATGCCATTTTTTATTCGAACTACCTGGGATCTATTTGATAAGTAAGATTTAAAAAAACATGTTGAAATTTCATCAAAACCATAATAAGATAATTTAGAGCACATGAGATTATGATCAATTACATCAAAGGCCTTTGAGTAATCAAGTAGCACCAAAATGGCTGCCAGCTTTTCATCAAGGGATCTCACAATATTATCTGTAATATTCAATAACGCAGAGGTTGTGCTGTGGTCCTCTATAAAACCCGATTGATGAGTTGGATACAAATTATTTTGCTTAAGATATCCAGACATTTGAGTGTGAACCACTCTTTCCAAAACTTTGGATAAAACCGGCAACAAACTGACTGGGCGTAAATCACTGATATTAACGGGGTTTTTGATTTTAGGAATTGGGGTAACAATTGAATTTTTCCAACACTGTGGGAAATATCCTCTTTCCAAACAACTGTTAATTATATTCGTAATATGATTAATTATAGTTGGCAAACTTAGCTTTAACATAAAAAGTGTCAGAGCATCATCTCCAGCTGCATTGGATTTAATACTCTGGATACACTTACAAATATCCATCGGATCCACTAATCTAAAGGAAAATTCAAAATCACAGTTATATTTGTTACTATTATAAAACCTAATTTTATTATCACAATTGTTTGTTTTTTGGAAAACACTGCAGAAATAGTCATTAATTGTATCTGCATTTAAAAAAGCTGGAGGAAGGTCATTGTTGTTTGTTTTAGGAGAATACACATTAAAATCTTGTAGTGTCTTCCATAGCTGACGTTCATTTTTTTGGTTTGAGACATAAGCCAAATATGCGGCCTTTTCTCGACGTATAGCGGTTTTTACAACATTTCTAAGATTTTTATATTGTTCTCTATTTTCTGTAGTGTTTTCCTGTCGTACTTTAACCCTAGCCTTATCTCTTTCTTTCATTAGGTTCTTAATAGCTGCAGTCAACCACGGCGCATAAGGTTTGTTCACCCTTACAGTTCTAATTTGAGCATGAATTTCAAACAAATATTTTAAATTTTCAGTCAAAAAGCTAATTTTATCTTCTATATCATAAATATAAAATATATTATCCCATGGAACACTTACAAGGTCGTTTAAGAAATCATTTTCGTTAAAGCTTTTAAAATCCCTAAATGTGACAAACTTAGCAGTTTTTGTATTCAATGGAATTCGTAATTTACAAAATGTCATCATATGATCACTAATCACACTAGCATCCATAGTGCCACTATCAACTACAATGTCTTTTGTATGCACAAAGATTGGATCCAACAGGGTAGCTGTTCGATCAGTCAGCCTTGTTGGCTCATCTATCACCTGGAAGAAGCCGTAGCTGCCAAACAGTTGACTGACAGGGTTCATAATGTTTAACATATTTATATTAAGGTCACCAAGAGCCACAATATGGCTATCCATCGGCAAAATTTCAGGTAACAGAGCATCCAACACATTTACACATTCCAGAACAGTATTTCCTGTTCGGTACATAACACCAACTGCTATGGTAACCCTATTACACACTTTAACTCGAACTCATAGGTATTCAAAACCGATGACAACTGGAGAATCAGTAAATGTTATAATGTCACAGCGAAAGTCTGACTTGACATAAATTCCTATGCCTCCTCCTCTTCCACGTCCACGATCTTTTCTATAAAAATTATAGCCGGGAATAGACACATTATCAGATGGTGTTCTATTATTTAGCCAAGTTTCTGTCACACCAATAATGTCAAGGTCATTTGTTTGAACTAAATTCACAAATTCATTGAAACCTGTGTAAATGGACCTTAAATTTAAATGAGCAAATTGTAGAAAGGTCTTTTTTGGTTTAATGTTGATCAGAACAGAAAAACTATATTGATGGTTTTATTTAATCCCTTTTTATAAAATAATCCACTCTTTGACTGATCTCCTGAACAATAGTAGCTCGACAGGGACATTCTCGGTCCAATGCTGTGTGATTGGTATCAATGTTATTACTTTTATTCTTGCTATTTTTATTTACACAGTTTATGCAACTCTTTGTTTCTGATCCACAGTCTTTGTACAAATGATCTCCACCACACCTTGAACAAACAACAGCTTTAGCCTTACAATCTTTAGCATAGTGGTTATAGCCCATGCATTTAAAACATTGTAATACACTTATATGGTTAAAAACATATGCCCTTGACCAGCCAAAGTACACCCTACGGCGAGATAACAGGACATCATGGGTTTTGGAGTCACACTCAAGAATTAGGTCTAGGTTTTTATACTTATTCACTGATTTCTTCAATATCCTCATATGAAAATATTCGTCTTTTGTTAGATCATTGCAATTTATAATATCTTTTATTATCTCTTCTTCAGCATCTTCGACATTAATATCTGAGCTATTTACATTTACAATCTTTAGTTTTGGCTTTTTCTTAATTGGAATTTCCACGACATAGTCCCTACCCATCTCCTTCTCTATTTGCTTTTTTAGAGAAGCCATGTCCTTATTATTTTCACTTCCTATGACCACTGCTCCATTTGAGGCATGTCGAAACTTTGATATATGCAAACCAACCGGGTTAATCTTTCCTCTGATGTCATCCTTGGTATTTTTACTATCCTGTTCCTTTTTGGGCTTTATAATTATGACGGACTCGGTTTTTAATGCACTAGCATAAGAGAATATTTTGTTCTCTGTTTTTGCAGGTCCCAAAAATGGAAACTCATTATTTTTGAGATCCTCATATTTTTGGGTTAAATCTGCCAATTTCTCCTTCAATGTGCAATAATCCTCTTGAATAGTCAAATTTTGATCCTGTATTTGCTTTAAAATCAATTTAAACAACAAATTTTCCATTTCAACTTGATTAAGTTTGTTTACATCCCCAGAATTATAGGTTAGGTTTTTGAGACAACAAATTACACGTGTATTATCAATGCTTAAGCCTCTTTTTCTTTGAAAACAACTGGGATGGAACACAGAGCCACAAATTACACACACCACAATACTTGAAAACTTCTTCTTCGCACAACATTTGTAAGAAGTCTCGGGAGGTTCAGAATCGACGTCATTATCTGCCGCCATCTTAACATCAATTAGTTATAGTTTAAAAATGTACTTTGTAGGAAATAAAGAGCTTAAAAAGGGGGGTTCCCGTCAGATCACCGAAGTTAAGCGGTGTCGAGCGCGGTTAGTACTTGGATGGGTGACCGCTTGGGAAACACCGCGTGCTCTTGTCTTAGGGAAGGGTGTAAAATGAATCGACATCAAAACCATCCTATTCACGCCGGACACACTATTCACACTCCCCAGTCGGTAGACCGCACGATTAAAAACCGTACGGTCGATGACCGGTTCAAGATGGCCTCAGATACGCCGACGAACCGTAAAAATAGTAAAATAAAAAAAAAAAGATGTTCCAAATAATTTTCGCCTTTTAGTCGAGGTGGTAAAATGACAGGACCATTTATGAAAGTGTCTATGATTCCTACCAACACATTGATCTTAAACTCATGCTGATAATGGGTTACTTTAGTAGCATGAGGATTTTCTTCAGCAAAAACATGGTCATTGTGCAAATTAGTTATGCCACTCCGCGTGAAACAGGCTTCATCTGTGAATAAAACTCTCCGTGTAAACTTCTCATCTTGATTTTTGTGTTCTTGGATAAACCGGCAGAAAGCTAGGCGTGGTTCAAAATAATGGGGTAAAAAATCATGTACCCGTTGAATATGAAATGGGTGCAGTAGTTGTTTTCTGGTCACCCTATTAACAGTATCTTTGTATACCCCTAGCTCTAAGCCCAATCATCTGCTGCCAAGTTTAGGATTTTCTTCAATCCGATTTAGAATATCTTCATCAACCTCTGGAATTCTTACAGTACGTGCACGACCATAATTAATAGAAACAGGCGCAAACCTACCCGTTTCACGAAGACGTCTTTCAACTGCCGCGAAGGTTTTATGGTTTGGTAAGCGACGATTCGGAAATCTTTCACTGTAAACTCTGCATGATTTTAAACATTTTCTTGGCAATATCAAAAAACCAATAACATATCGGTCATTTCTTCGTTGGTATACTATACGGCCATGACGAAAAGAAATTTGAAAATTGCTTGAAAATTCAAATGTATGCTTAAATTATTTTTTAGATTTGATTCGACACCGGCCAGTTTCTAGTGACAGTTGTTGTAATTTAACGCCTTCGTTTCAAATTGTGTTTAATTATTACATTAGGCCATATACACGAAGTGAATTTTTTAAATCCAGATATCTCAAAAACGGCTGCTCAAATCAACTCTTACTACGTATACCTTTTTTAGGTAAAAGACGTTGGAAAATAAGAAATTTTATTTAAAAGTTAAATACAGGGTGGCTCAAAAAAGTTATTTCGTTTTAAATGTGTGCAAGGTACCGCAGGTGGCGTCCTCTAAATTTTACAATAAAACTGAGAGCATACTTTAATTTTTTACCCCACAAAACCCCTCCCCTAACCGAATATTGTGACATACTTATTAATCAATCAATCAATCAATCAATCAAAAAATACTTTATTTTCATGAAACTGGAATTTCGGTGACAAAGCATGCTATTCTAATTTCTAATATAAGACATAGAACACAATATGATGTAAATTACACTACAGACTAAAACAACAATAAACTAAAGTACAATAATTAGGTAAAAACAGTAGGTATGTGGTCAGTATATAAAAAATTAAGTATATAAAAAATTAAGTGCCAATAGCCCACAAAGTGAGACAATACAAAAGTTACAGTGGCGGGTCGTCATAAAATTCACGCATATCGTAGTAAGCCTTATCCAAGAGGATTTTTTTTAAGGTTTTCTTGAACAACTTCAAAGATCCTAACAGTTTTATCCTGTCGGGGAAGATATTAAAAATTTGTTTGCCCTTATAAAAGATTGATCTTCTTATTAATTCAGATTTTGGTATAGGCAGGGGTACATGCAAGGTCTGACGGGTCGTGCGCTCCGATTCACCACGAGCGTTATGGTAATTTTTAAAAATTAATGTTGTAATTTCAAGGATGAACAAGGATGTCATAGTTAAAATTTGAAGAGCCCGAAAGTGCGGTCTGCAAGATTCCCTTTGATGGACATTTGCGATGAAGCGAATCGCCTTTTTTTGCAACACAATTATCAGACTCAGCAAGCACTTGGTAGACGCGCCCCAGAATGCAATACCATACCTAAGACGAGATTCAAATAATGCAAAATAGACTGTACGAGCGATTGTTGTTCCAAGTTCCGCTCTCACGGTACGAATGGCAAAACACGCAGATGACAATCTTTTACTCAGGCTCAATATATGACTTTCGAACTTAAGCTCGCCATCGATGACAACTCCCAGAAACTTTGTTGAGGCATTTTCCTGTAGAGGCTCAGTGGCCAAATTCAACCCCTGCATATCACATTTAAAGCCTATAATATTTGTTTTTGCAATATTGAAAGTAAGCAGATTGGCATCACGCCATTTTTTAATTTCCATAAGGTCCTGAGATATTTGTTGCCTCAAGCTTTGGACCTCCCTGCTGTGCCATAGGACAGAGGTATCATCAGCAAACAAGGTGAACGTTCCAGAAATATTCAAGCGCACTATGTCATTTACATAAATCAGAAATAACAAGGGTCCCAGGACCGACCCCTGAGGAACTCCACACCCAACCTGCAACATCAATGACCTTGCGCCACCACTACGAACCACCTGAGTACGGCCCTCAAGGTATGAACAAAACCAATCAATAGATGAGCCCCTAAAACCATATCGATGAAGCTTCTGCAACAGTATTCCGTGATCCACGCAGTCAAATGCCTTCGACAAATCACAGAATACCGCCGCAGTGGCCCCACCATCATTCAATCCAAGATACACTCTCTCCAAGAAACTGAAGATGGCGTCATGAGTACCCTTAGACTTCTGAAAACCAAACTGATCACCCGTTATTATATCATGTGCCAATAAGTAATTCCACACTCTTTTCTTGACAATTTTTTCGATAACCTTAGAGAGGCTAGGTAACAAGGAGATAGGCCTGAAGCTAGACGGTTCGTTCAGATCACCTCCTTTATGAAGAGGAATCACAACTGATGACTTTAAACAAGAGGGGAAAACCCCCTTAGACCAACTATCATTATTGGCCTCAGACAGAGCATGCAGTGCATTAAAGGGTAACTTACTTAATACCTCGGATGAAATGTCGTCATTTCCAGAGGATTTTTTATTTTTTATTTCAAGAATGGCATCTTTTATTTCCTGAGGATTTGTAGGGAAAAAGTAGAAGGAACCAGGCACATTTACATCCCTCAAGTAATCAAGTGGGTCAGTAGAAGGCACAATCTTACCAGTCAGCCTGCCTGCAATGCTACAAAAGTACTCATTAAAAGTATCCGGATCCACATCGATATCATCATCAGCATCACCGGATTTGTTACGAAATTCGTTAACCATTGCCCAGCTATCCCTCTGGATGTTTGCAGAATGTGCAAGTTTCCTTTCATAATACAAATTTTTTGCAGCATTTAGAAGCCTGCGATAAATATTACGGTACCTATTGCAATATGCAATGAACCCTGGATCCTTACAAAACCTTCTGATATAGTTCAAGGACCGTAAATTCGCTCCCGAGACTCTTAGACCCTCAGTGAGCCATGCATTGCGTTTTTTAGACCTAATTTTAATCCACTTCAGAGGAAATGCTCTATTAAACTGTGTTAGCAAAACCGAATGAAACAAAGCAATAGGTTCATCCGACATGTGTACAGAACCCCAGTTTACTTTCTGACACAAGCATTGAAAGTTGAGAAAAGCAGCTTTATTAAATATACGTCCATGCCTGCGCTTCCTGCTTGACTTGGGACGATCAAAACTTAAACTATTTGTGAAAAACTAAAACCAAATTGAACTTTCGACACTCTGTATCTCCAAAATCATCCACTTTTGGACTGAGGTTTGGGTTGCATACATGCAGTCTTTCCCTGAAAAAACTTATAAAGTAAAATCTAATCAGCCTAATAAGGTAACATGGTTCAACGGAGAGATCCGTGGTATGAGAGAGCACTTGTGTTTTTTGAGTGATGTGTGTCAGCAGTATGGAAGAGCGAGTGACTGTGATGAGTACAAAAGATATAAAACATCATATCGTAAAGCCATAAAGGAGGCAAAGAAATTGGCAAATGATAGGTCTATTAGAACAGCACGTAATCCCACAAAATGCATGTGGAATATCATAAACTCAAAAAGGAATAACAGGAGGGTAGAAAAAGAGAGTAACTGTACGATAACACCACAAATGTTTAACGATTTTTTTGCAAATATAGCCAACAACTTGATCAAGGGCCTACCTCAGACTAATATTAACCCCTCGCAACACCTGCAAGACACACGCTTCTCACATAATGAATTTGTCTTTGAAGAGGTGAGTTTTGTTAGTGTGAGGGATGTCATTGACCAATTAAAAGATAAAAAAAGTTCAGACATATACGGTCTAACTGTTCAATTAATAAAATCAGTAAAAAATATTGTTATTATCTCCCTTACAAAGCTGCTCAATATGTGCATTTGCGAATGCATCTTTCCTAGGGTTCTCAAACGGGCCCCTCATAGCTCCTATCCACAAGAAGGGTGATAAGAATGATGCTGCAAATTTTCGACCAATTTCCTTGCTTCCAATCATCTCGAAGGTGTTTGCCGAGTTGCAGGTCAAAAATTGAGTTAGTTCAGGTTAGTTGCATTTTCATTTTATAAATAATTCAAAACACAAAAGATCATAAAAAAATTAAAATGTTATAACGTTAGACCATTGGGGCCGAAAATGCCTGTAATAAAAACATGACCCTTCCATCCCGGGGCCGAAAGTTCCTGTCAAAATCGGGCTGCTACCTGGCCGGGGCCGAAATTTCCTACGCCCAAGAATACAGGTATTTTGGAAACAAAAAAAGTCTAGAAATATATTTTTACGAATGAAACACCCTGTGTATTATTACTGATTTGAAAGGCTGCTGAGATTTGTTCTTTACTTGTACAGGGTGGCCCACTAATAAGGGACACCGGCTATATCTCAGGATTCGTTAATCGGACGACTCTGAGAAAAAAAAAATATTGGTAAATCGGCAAAAAGGAAAAGCTGGAAATTATTTGTAAGTTTCTAAGTCCACCGCTAGAGGGCGTAAATCCAACCTCGGCCTAGAAAATCAGATACAAAAAAATTTTAGTTTTTTAGATATTTAAACGGTTATTTTTCTTAACCACCTTATATGCACATAAACGTAAATTGCATATCCCTTTTTATGTTGTTAATACAGTTCTTCTAGACTTTTTTATTTTATTTTTCCGCATGGAATAAATTAACAACTAATCAATTTTATAAGTATTAGTAGTATTTCAAAAATAATATTATTTGTCAAAAGAGTATGTCAAAAGATTTCGTATAAGCTTAAAGGAATATATTTTATTAACACACTTTTCAGTACAAAGATTGTCTTTGCACTCCTGCCGAAAGGGCCGAAACACGCGTGTCAGGTAACTGAAGATTAAAAGTGTGAACCATAACAAGTAATGTCTATTTCTACCCGTAAGGGTGGTTCATGTGTATCTCCAAAATCATCCACTTTTGGACTAAGGTTTGGGTTGCATACATGCAGTCTTTCCCTGAAAAAACTTATAAAGTAAAATCTAATCAGCCTAATAAGGTAACATGGTTCAACGGAGAGATCCGTGGTATGAGAGAGCACTTGTGTTTTTTGAGTGATGTGTGTCAGCAGTATGGAAGAGCGAGTGACTGTGATGAGTACAAAAGATATAAAACATCATATCGTAAAGCCATAAAGGAGGCAAAGAAATTGGCAAATGATAGGTCTATTAGAACAGCACGTAATCCCACAAAATGCATGTGGAATATCATAAACTCAAAAAGGAATAACAGGAGGGTAGAAAAAGAGAGTAACTGTACGATAACACCACAAATGTTTAACGATTTTTTTGCAAATATAGCCAACAACTTGATCAAGGGCCTACCTCAGACTAATATTAACCCCTCGCAACACCTGCAAGACACACGCTTCTCACATAATGAATTTGTCTTTGAAGAGGTGAGTTTTGTTAGTGTGAGGGATGTCATTGACCAATTAAAAGATAAAAAAAGTTCAGACATATACGGTCTAACTGTTCAATTAATAAAATCAGTAAAAAATATTGTTATTATCCCCCTTACAAAGCTGCTCAATATGTGCATTCGCGAATGCATCTTTCCTGGGGTCCTCAAACGGGCCCTCATAGCTCCTATCCACAAGAAGGGTGATAAGAATGATGCTGCAAATTTTCGACCAATTTCCTTGCTTCCAATCATCTCGAAGGTGTTCGAAAGGGCAATGGCTCTACAGGTTGTTTCTTTCTTTGAGGATAACAACTTGTTTACAGATAGGCAGTTTGGCTTCAGAAAGGGTAAAAACACCGTCCTTGGAGTTATGGACTTGCTTGATGCTATAATGGACTCCTTCGAGGATATGCAGTACTTATCAGCTATGTTTTGCGACCTAAGTAAGGCGTTTGATTGTGTCAATCATAATATTCTTCTAGAAAAACTAAAATATTATAATTTTAGCGATAACGGTATAAAATTGACACAGTCATACCTTCAGGATCGCTTCCAGAGTGTGAAAATGGGCAGAGTGCTGTCGGCGGAAGCTCGGCTGGATATTGGTGTCCCACAAGGATCGGTGTTAGGACCGGTCCTTTTCTTGATTTACATAAACGACTTACCAGCATGTGCCCCGCTTGCTAAATGTGTGCTATTTGCTGACGATACCACGGTCTGTGTGTCTGGATGCTCGGAGCAGGAGGCTGGGGAGCGGCTGTCACTAGCGCGCACAGCAGTAGAGGACTGGTTCCTGGCCAACAAACTTTTGTTAAACCCGGACAAAACGCAGCATATGCTTTTCACGCTTAGGGAAGTCAACCACAGAGGTGTACAATCAACAAAGTTTCTTGGAGTAAATATTGATGCCAAACTAAATTGGGATGTGCACGTAGATGGTGTCTGTGGAAGACTTAGGAGCAGTGTGTTTGTGCTGCGCAACTTGGCGGGATGTGTGTCGCGTGATACGATGTTATCTGTTCCATAGCATCATGTCCTATGGAATACTTGCCTGGGGAGGATCGCCTCATGCATCCAGTGTCTTTGGCCTTCAAAGAAGGGCCCTTAGAATTGTGTGTGGACTGGGATACAGTAGGGGTGCCTTCTCTAGCTTGCGCGTGCTTACTTTTCCATCGGTCTGCATACTGCAGGGCCTTCTCTTCATAAAACAACGCGAAGTGAAGAGTTCATAGCCCACGGGGACTGTCATGATTATGATACCAGAAACAAACACCATCTGGTAACCAAATATTGCAGATTGAAGAAGTGCCAAGGTAGACCGGCCTTTATGGCAGTCAAACTATTTAACAAGCTACCATTTCAACTGAAATTGTTACCTTTTAAATCATTTAAAACTAAATGTCAGGAGATCCTAGTTGGTAAGGCCTTTTATAGCTTTGAGGAGTTCTTTGAATGTCAACTCTAATGAGTACATGTTCAATACTTTTATTAAAAAATGTATACAAATTCTTAAAGGAGTTATGTACCATGATAATGGATAGTCCTCGTCTTATTTTAAATAGTCCTTGTCTTATTTTAAATAGTCCTTGTCTTACTTTAAATAGTGCTTGTCTTATTTTAAATTTTTTTGACGTGTGTGAATACTGTGTTGTATGCTAACATTAATAAATTTTATTCGAAGATGACCTCTTTTGAGGAAACTTCTATTATCGATCTATGTCGATGACGTAGGAAATTGGACGATAAATGGCAATCCCCTGTATATAGGAACTGCTGGTGGTGGGATCTATGATTCCAGCTTGGATAGGAATGCAGTGAGTACAACTGATAGTGGGTTAATACTGATGTATTATTAAATTTTACATCTATTTATATTCAACGAGATAACACACAAAATTACCGGGAGTTGCTGAATGTGCACTCTTGCTGTATGTTGGACCCTCTGATGATTGTGCTGACTGTGCAGGTCCGCGTAGTCGGCTAGTGGGTCACCGTATTGCAATTGTTTTTAAGTAAATAGTTAATTGTTTTGTTTAGATAATATATGTCTAATTTAGGTCGAGAGATTTTGGTAATTGTAAATTGATAAATACATAAAATTAGGTAAATTAGACATTCTGGCCACCCAGCAACTTCATCCGTCTTTGTTGGTGGGTAGAGTGCTATATATGTGTATTGGTTCCAGTTGAATTCCATGTTGATTGGGATCGTTGTGTGTGGTTGGCCTTGCTGGCTTCGTTCTTGTTTTGTGATTGTACCAAAAACATCCCATCAATGCGATTGTAACAATGATGAGTATGACAGAACACACATTGCTGACTATAGAGTGATGATGTAGCAATCTCCACTCTTTTTCTTTTATATCTTGTCCTATAGCGGTTTCTTCGGATTCTAATTCCTTAAGACTATTGGATACGTCTAGGACTGACTCGTCGATAGTCGTTATTGTCCTATTGTTTGGACGTGACATTGACCTTGACTGGGTGTACCATAACTCCCAGCACAGCCGTTGTGTCGGATCTCTTTGGGTGGTGCAGTTTTTATGTGTAGCAGTGCTTCCAGTGACTGGAATCTTGTTTGTAGGAACTCCATAAGTTCATCTAGCTGCTGGATTTTGTGTGGGTTACGAAGAGATTGCTCGTACAGTCTGTTTGTTTCGGGATCCCATTTTCGGCTGATAATTCTGTTTATTAGCGGACCCCATGTTGTCGTATCTACACTAAGGTTGTTTAGTGCCTCTAGGCACTCCTAGATAGTGTCGTGTAGGGCTTTTAATTTGTTGGCTGATTCGTCTTGGATGACTGGTATATCTAGAATTGTATCCATTAGTTTCGTAGTTATTAGTCTGTCATTACTGTAGCGCTTGTTAAGGATATCCCAGCATGTGGGATAATTGGTGCTTGTTATTTTCAGGTGTTGTACTAGTTTGCTTGCTTCCCTTTGTAGGTGTGTTTTAAGATACTGCATCCTTTCAATGTCTGTTAGTGTGGTGTTTTTGAGAACGACATTCATGAAAATATCTCTGAATGTAGACCATTCTTCATATTGCCCATTGAAGACTGGTAGCTTTATTTGTGGTAGACTGATGTTACAGGCTCTCGTTTGTGCCGTAGTATTATGTGCATCTGCTGGTATTTTTGTTTTTGCGTTTAGCGTTAGGAGGAGGGCCTCGTGAAGTTTCTCGAGGTCCTTGTATTGGCTTTTGATAGGTTGGTGGATGTCTTGGACTTCCAGCTCCAGGTATGCGTCGGACAATTGTGACCATTTTTGATTCATTTTATCTTGCAGTTGTTGACAGCGGTCATCTGCTATGTCATATTCCAGTTCGCTTCTTGTTTCATCTAATAGTTCTTGGAGGTGTTTTGATAAAATCCCAGCTTTTAGCTGACTAGCTTGCTGTGCTGCCTTGATTCGGCTGTCGGCTATGTACTTTGTAGCTTCTTCATAAAGTTTGCCTAATTGTGCAACGTATTTTTGAGTATGGTAGGTGTGGCTTGGGCACTTAAGATCTTCAATTTGTTTGTGTTTTTCCTCTATTTCTTTCCATAGTTTGTTTATGGCATTCTGTCTGTCGTCGAAGTATTGTTCGTTTTTTCTGTTGGCTGGGTCCTTTTTTATGTTTGTAAGGTACCGCTGGATCTCCTTTCCTAGCTGCTCCTGCTCGACAACTAGTTTGTTGACTTCTTCTGTCATCTTGAATTTTTTAATCGCTTCCAAACAGCTCGATGAATTTTTTGTTTAGTCTTGATAAGAATTCTTCAGTGTTCGGGGTTGTTGTTAGCGATTTTTCTTCTGTGGTAGTTTGTGAGGTTTGAATTTCGGTTTGTGGATACGTAAATGATCCCTGATTTATTGTTGGTGTACGTGGCAATCCTGACGCATTTAATTTTACTTCAATGTCTTCGATGCAGACAGATGCTAGTCGCCGAAGTTTCTCTTGTCGCTTTTTTTGTCTATAAGATCTGTTTAGTTTTTTACGTGCCATAAATGTCCCTTGTTTCTTTATTGTGTTTTTGTAATTTTGAAACCAGTGCCCATTCTCGCCAGCGGTTACTGGCCCAAGAATACACACTTAATTTCTTTTGCTATATTTTTCTCGCCAGCGCTAACTGGTCAACTAGAAAAATACTTTAGTGTTGGTGTAAAACCAGTGCATATGCTCGCCAGCGGTTACTGGCACAAGAATACCCACTTAGCTTTTTGCTATATTTTTCTCGCCAGCGTTAACTGGTCAACTAGAAAAATACTTTAGTGTTGGTGTAAAACCAGCGCATATGCCCGCCAGCGGTTACTGGCACAAGAATACCCACTAAGCTTTTTGCTATATTTTTCTCGCCAGCGTTAACTGGTCAACTAGAAAAATACTTTAGTGTTATGTTGTGTTTTTTGTAGTTGTTTAGATGAAACTGGGGCTGCTTCTTTGGGGGTCTCTGTGGACCGTTTGGCTCGCTATCGTGGACCGTTTGTCACTTGAAATGACGATTTATCTTCTGATTTTGTTGGAAATCCTTGTAATACACCTGAGGTTGCCTCTTGATGTTACCCTACTTGATTCAGATAACGACACCCTGCAGTTTGCGTATCACAACGTGTTCTTCTGGTTTTTTGCTCGAAGGACCATATTCGAAGATGACCTCTTTTGAGGAAACTTCTATTATCGATCTATGTCGATGACGTAGGAAATTGGACGATAAATGGCAATCCCCTGTATATAGGAACTGCTGGTGGTGGGATCTATGATCCCAGCTTGGATAGGAATGCAGTGAGTACAACTGATAGTGGGTTAATACTGATTTATTATTAAATTTTACATCTATTTATATTCAACGAGATAACACACAAAATTACCAGGAGTTGCTGAATGTGCACTCTTGCTGTATGTTGGACCCTCTGATGATTGTGCTGACTGTGCAGGTCCGCGTAGTCGGCTAGTGGGTCACCGTATTGCAATTGTTTTTAAGTAAATAGTTAATTGTTTTGTTTAGATAATATATGTCTAATTTAGGTCGAGAGATTTTGGTAATTGTAAATTGATAAATACATAAAATTAGGTAAATTAGACAAATTTTGATTTTGATTTTTAGGGTTAGACCGTCATATTTAAGCCTCAGGAATTTGTGGTAGCATTTTGTCCGCATCTTTTAAAGACACCCTGTATAATATTGTACCTTAGAGGGACACCCTGTACAATAAATCTGGATTAAATAAAAACCAATCAAATTATACTCTAATATATTAAAACAACTCTTAAAGTTTAAAATTGATATAAAATAAAGTGACTTACCTTGAATATACGGATATGCGACTTGGACAATCTAAATTAAATACTTAATCAAAACACATTATTTGTTGGTACTTATAAAACCATTAATCTAGGAGCAATGTTCATAGACATCAATTCTTGGAACAGCAACTTAGCTGCGTAAGGAAGCCTCACTTGCGATATTTGCGTCTTATTCTTGCATCCCTTGCACTCGAACGTGTTATTTCTCATATTCGCAATGGCAATTAATCCGCAAAAATTGCAGATATGCACGCGGTACGGATCAGACACCTCGAATAATCTCTCCCGTAAAAATTGGGCGGCTCCATGGGAAATCTGACAATCTCGTTCCATTTCACCGAAACGTAGACCTCCGTCTCTAGCTCTTCCTTCCATAGGCTGTCTAACCAAAATCTGTACAGGGCCTCTGGCTCTAGAATGAATTTTATCGTCCACCATGTGCTTCAGTCTTTGATAGTAAGTCGGGCCCAAAAAGATTTGGGCGTTTATTTTCCTGCCAGTATGTCCGTTGTACATAACCTCGTTCCCTCTGAGCTGGTATCCGTATTCTTGGAGAAGAGTCGAAATTTTCTGCACGTTGACTGCGTCGTTAAAAGGGGTGGCGTCGCCAATTTCCCCCTTGTTAGAAGACACCTTGCCTTGGATGCATTCGATCAAGTGACCAATCGTCATACGAGATGGGATAGCGTGCGGATTGATGATAATGTCAGGTGTGATTCCTTCGCATGTAAAAGGCATATCCTGCAACAAGCATTAATACTAACTGTTTACTACATATTAACAACAAAATATTTACGAAAGATCAACAAGAAATATTAAAAGTATTTCGAGAACTAAATTAGATTTTATTTTAAAAATTGGCTGTGTCTCTAGGTACGTGTACATTAGCAAGAAACTTGCGACATTTATTGCGCAAGTAGATGTCAGCGTCTGTGTAAACACTCCCGAGACCAAAGTCCGAGAGGTGAGGTGTACTTGCGACAATTGATCTCTGCAAATAAATACGTTTCAGTGTAGACGACGTATATTCTGCCCTCAGAGTTCAAGATTTTATTTCCATATCTGTTGGAAATTTTACGCGAGAGCCTAGTGAATTGTAAAGTTATAAAATGGCAGAAAAAAAGTGTTGGTCGAAAGCTGACACTTTTTCTTTAATAACAAAGTGAGAATTATATCCGGAATTATGGGATGTAAAAAGTAACAATTATAGAAACAGGATTAAAAAACAAAATGCATTAAAAGAATTAGCTGTTAAATTTGATACAGTGGAAAGTGAAGTATCTCGAAAGTTACACAATCTACGAACACAATATCATCAAGAACTAAGACGAATGAAAAGAAAAGCGGCGATGGAGCTGACGATGTGTATATCATCACATGGGAGTTTTTTAATGTGCTGAAGTTTATTAGTTGTGACCATTACGATCCTACAACTATTGATAACATGGTAAGTGCCTTTATTTTGGTAAATAACTTGTAGACGTTAATTTTATTGTATATTAACCATTATGAATTAATACAAAATAAATAAACAGAAATAAACATGTTCTGTAGGTAATGGTAGGTAGATAATTACTATTTATTTAATATAAATAGTTTCCTAAATATGCCTGTACTGCCATTGTACCTCGCCCTGTGGCGAAACAAAGTAATCTCTAAATTCGTCTCTGATATGTTTAGCACTTGCACTACAATTATGAGCCGCTCCTCACCTCACAATAAGTAACTTTTTTTTATACCATTTTGTAACTAGTTTTTCGTTCAATAAATACATTTTCAGTTGTCCATATTCTCTTTTTTTTCCGACTTTTTTTCTATAAACGTAATACTATATATATGCAGCGGCATATATCAACCTTGTTGACCCGCCATTTTAAATAAAATTTTGCTCTGCTTTTCCTCCACAAATATTTACAGTGCAAGTTCAGTGTAAACGCACCAGACATATTTTCTGCAATAATGCATGACATTTCTCTCACAACTACTTGCCAGACACAATTTGCGGCAAATAGTTGCTCTAGAGTGTAAACATGCATCCAAGTTTCTTGCTAATGTACACGTACCTGAGATGTTTTTTTACGTCTTTAAATTATTTTGGATGATGCAGTGTTGCCGGATTACACCGAAAGTAACAGCAGCTTCGGAATTTTAAACGAATTACCATGTCTATTATTTTATTTTTAGAATTGCTATTAGTTTCTTAATAACTTTCTTTATTATTTCCCTGTACTTATCTATTGCTGTTTTCGAGATATTAATTAATTAATTTCCATTTTTTTTTCCGAAAAATATGATTTGAACAAAATGCTGATATGTTTAAGCTCTGGCATACTAAGACACAGAATTTTGGTTGGGCGGAGAGGGTGGTCTAAAAATACGGGCGGCGGAACTTTCGGCCCCATATTATTATTATTATTATTAAATTGTTTATTCCCAACTAACTATTACAGTTCATTACAGGGAATATAGTACAACGTAGAATACGATTAACCATAACGATAGATAAAATAATATTAAAATTAAAATAATAATTTCACAATAAAATATCTAATTCACAAACTTTTAACAAAATCATTCTTCCAGAATTATGTTTGTTAGTTTTTTTTTAAATTTTTTGATTACTTGAATATTTTTAAGAAACGTTGATAATTGATTATAAATAATAATTCCTTCATGTAAAATTGATCGTTTACCAAAATTCGATCTAATTTGGGTAATTTGAAAATCATTACATTGTCTTGTATAATGTTGGTGAACGCTAATTGATTTTAATAATTTTATATTTGAATTTTTTATTTTTAAGTTTATTTTCTGTATTAATATACTAATTTTTAATTTATACAAATGCTTGAGGTCTAGATATCTTCTTGGTCTATATAAATTCAATGTTGGTTCTAAAAATGGTAAGTTGTGTATACATTTAATTACTTTATTTTGTAATTTTTGTAATGGTTTTAAATTAGTTTTACAGGCAGAGCCCCAGATTGATATTAAATATTGGATTTTTGAATAAATAAGACAAAAATATATATTCTTTAAATATTTTAAGGGAACAAAATGTCTTATTTTATATAAAATTCCTATTAATGGAGATATATTAGTTTTTAGTTTTTGAATGTGGTACTTCCAACTTAGATTTTCATCTAAATATAATCCCAAAAATTTAATTGTCTTTGTATACTTGATAATTTGGCCGTTAAACATTAATTGTGAAATATGTTCCTTATTTGAATTGTTCTTACTCATCAGCATGTAAGAGGACTTGTTGAAATTTAGAGTTAATTTATACGATTGAAGCCATGCAAAAATAATATTTAAATCATATTTTATATCATTTTCCAGTTGAAAAATATTATCTGAAAAATATATTACAGTCGTATCATCGGCAAATAGTTTAATATTCCCTTTTAAATTTAAATTTCCTATTGAATTAATGTAAATTAAAAAGAGGATCGGTCCTAATACAGAGCCTTGTGGTACTCCACAAGTTATAGTTTTTTTATTGTTTTTGTTATTTTCAATTTGGACAAATTGTTTACGATTATAAAGATAGTTTTCAAACCAACAGTAAACCATTCCTCTTACCCCAATATTATACAGACATTGCATTAATTTTTTATGATTAACAGTATCAAAGGCTTTGCATAAGTCTAGTGATAAGAGACAACATTTTTTATTATTATCAACGTGAGATTGAATTTTTGTTATGACATCTGCTACTGCAATTTCAGTATCTCTATATTGACGAAAGCCGTATTGAACAGAAAAAAATAAATTTTTATTTTCTAAAAACTCTGATAATTTGATATTCATAATTTTTTCTATTACCTTTGAGATGACCGGCAATACAGAAATAGGTCGGTAATTGTTACAGTTATACCTTTCACCATTTTTATAGATTGGTGTTATTTTTGCAATTTTTAATTTATCTGGAAAAATTCCCATGTTAAAAGAAAGTTTTGTTAAGCAGAGTAAAATAGGAATAATTTCATTTTTGACAAGTTTTATAATTTTAATATTTATGTTGTCAAAACCACTAGCTTTCTTCACTTGAATTCCATCAATGATGTCTTCAATATCTTTGTTATTAATATTTTCTACATCCAAAAACATCGACTGCTCATTTTGTCGGTCAGAACTGGTATTTGATATATTTGGAATTTTGCTAGATAAGATCTCACCAACATTTACAAAGTGGGTATTTATCTCTTCACAGATTTGCCATTTTCCCTCTATTTTTAAATCATTTACCAGTAGATAGTCAATGGTTTGCTTCTCATTATGGGGTTTGTTTGTTAAAATTTGATTAATGCTGTTCCATATGGCTTTTTGATTTGTATTAATAAAGTGTTCATTATAATAATTTTTCTTAACTGTTCTAATTGTTTTTTTGACTAATTTATTGTAATGCGCATGTACTTCTTTAAATTCTAAGTTATTTGGATACTTTTTGAGTTTGTAGTAATGTTTGTCTCTTAATTTCAGCATTTTTCTTAATTCCTGGGTAAACCATGGTTTGGATTTTTGTAAAATCTTAATTGACTGATCTGAAGAACAGGAATCAAAGATGTTTAAAATGTTTTCATATAAAATATTTGGGTTCAAAAAATCAGATTTCCTAATGTTTAATTGAAAAAGTTTACTTTTCAGTTTTTCTACATCAAACTTCTTAATTAGAAGATACTTATATTTGGTATCTTTTATTTTGTTTTTTGTTTTTTTTTTTATATTGGGTAAGGTACCTGCTAGAAATTTTAGGTCAAGTAATCTTGCAAGAAATTTCGGCCCCAAACATTGCAGGTAATGCGAATTGAACCAAAAAGGTGGATTAGATGCCGTGTTAGCGCTGTTTAACCAATATAAGTCTATAAAACCGCATTAGCCGAGTTGCAGGTCAAAAATTGAGTTAGTTCAGGTTAGTTGCATTTTCATTTTATAAATAATTCAAAACACAAAAGATCATAAAAAAATTAAAATGTTATAACGTTAGACCATTGGGGCCGAAAATGCCTGTAATAAAAACATGACCCTTCCATCCCGGGGCCGAAAGTTCCTGTCAAAATCGGGCTGCTACCTGGCCGGGGCCGAAATTTCCTACGCCCAAGAATACAGGTATTTTGGAAACAAAAAAAGTCTAGAAATATATTTTTACGAATGAAACACCCTGTGTATTATTACTGATTTGAAAGGCTGCTGAGATTTGTTCTTTACTTGTACAGGGTGGCCCACTAATAAGGGACACCGGCTATATCTCAGGATTCGTTAATCGGACGACTCTGAGAAAAAAATATTGGTAAATCGGCAAAAAGGAAAAGCTGGAAATTATTTGTAAGTTTCTAAGTCCACCGCTAGAGGGCGTAAATCCAACCTCGGCCTAGAAAATCAGATACAAAATTTTTTTAGTTTTTTAGATATTTAAACGGTTATTTTTCTTAACCACCTTATATGCACATAAACGTAAATTGCATATCCCTTTTTATGTTGTTAATACAGTTCCTCTAGACTTTTTTATTTTATTTTTCCGCATGGAATAAATTAACAACTAATCAATTTTATAAGTATTAGTAGTATTTCAAAAATAATATTATTTGTCAAAAGAGTATGTCAAAAGATTTCGTATAAGCTTAAAGGAATATATTTTATTAACACACTTTTCAGTACAAAGATTGTCTTTGCACTCCTGCCGAAAGGGCCGAAACACGCGTGTCAGGTAACTGAAGATTAAAAGTGTGAACCATAACAAGTAATGTCTATTTCTACCCGTAAGGGTGGTTCATGTGAAACAAAAAAATTCTTAGAGTTTTTTGTAAGTTACCAAGATACCCGCATTTTTAGACCAGCCTGTATATTGTAACTAAGAATTAAACATAGCCTAAAAAGCCTCCGGGTATTGTCCCAGCCAAATTTGAGTGCCTGGTATGTCAGAGTTTAAAATATCAGCATTTGTTGAGATCATGTTTTTTGAAACAAAGTGGAAATTAATTATCACCTCGAAAACATTAACAGGCACAAAACTTACCTCCTGTCGATATTGAATACCACATGTTCCTTTCTGTCCGTGACGGGACGCAAATTTGTCACCAATCTGTGGTATCCTTACTGATCGCACTCTTATTTTGCAGAACTTATAACCTTCGGAATTCAACGTTAACATAACCTGGTCAACCACACCAGTTTCACTGTTACGCAGGAAAGTGGAGGCGTCACGTTTCGTAAATCTTTTTGTAGTCCCTTCTAACTAAAAGAACAATTTTTCTTATTTTCAATATAAAACTCAAATTTCTTTAAGAGATAATTTTGGATAATATGCACGCGCAACGATATTATTAAATTTATACCGATGATAAAATTACAGAGTTATATCTAGGGTATACAGGGCTTTCATTTCAAAACAACCCGCCCTAAATATCTATTGATTTTGAGGGTCAGTTTTAATATTGAGGGCAAGTTTAACTACCCATTTGATACAATTTTACTAATGACCTTCACACCTCCAGCCAACCTCACTTTGAATTATGAAATATAATTATTATATTTCAAAAGTGCATATCTCCGAAAAAGTTTAGACTTATTAAAAAATAGTTGTAATTTTATGTACAATATAAAAATATTGTGCATGCAAAATGGTTGTGAGAATCCACAGGCAGATATTTTTTCAGGGGGTAACGCCTCTTTTTCTCCCCATGAACTTTTTTGCGGTGACCATTGGTACAGTCTAAAATACGAAATGATTTTTTTTTTGGTTTAAAATTTCGTTTTTACGTGTCGAGAAAAAAAAATTAAAATCCATTTTTTGTTTTTCGCTGGACGAAATTAAAATTTTTCAAATGGTCTAGTAGGCTCTGGCTTTATTTGGATAATCTCTTGTTTTCATTATGTTGACAGTTCGCATTTGAAGTCGTAACTTGTGTCTGCATGTGTTTATTAATTAAAGGTTTAAGTTGTAAACTGTAAGGTGTACAAGTGTTTTAAACACTTGTTATAACCACGTAACAATGCCAAGTTTTACGAAATCTGAAATGGCTAAGATGCATGTGATCTATGGCCTTGCGAATGAAAATGGAAGAAAAGCCCGACGTCTGTACATGGAGCGCTATCTAATAGAATGATACCTGTAACCTGATCATCGAATATTCTGGAACTGGAAAAAGCTTAGATTTTTTCCTATAGGCATCTCAAATAGATCAATACAACACCAGTGAATACCGTAGATGACTAACGAAATCGAATATTTGGAATTTTTTTTTGTGTTAATTTTTGTAATATTTAGTTATTTTGTTTTTATATTTATTGTAGCATTCATTTTTGCTATAGATGTATATTTATAGGATGCTACATGGTTTGGTGTAAGATATTTTTTTACGTTACCTTTCTATATTTTCTGTGGATTTTAAGTTTAGTGCTTTGGTGCAGAGGTTCATGTTTTACAGGCCACGGTCCTATCATGAATATTTTTTGGTACATCCTTCATTCCTTTCATTATTAATTAACTCGGACGAAGTAGATATCTGAATATTTAAATATTTTCATTGTCAAAATTTGGGGTTATGTTCATTTTTGATAACCGGTCAGTAGTTCATTTGGCTATGGTATGTTCGTTGAGTTGTTCCATTGAACCTTGGTTAGTTCACTAGAACATTGATGATATTGCACTGTTCACCATTCGATAAATTGGTATGCCATTATTTGGTTTTTAAATTGCATGTTATGGAGGGTAAACTGCTAGTAGTTTTCCACATGTTAAGTTGGTTTGGTTTTGTCATTTTATCGGACTGAGATCACTTTCATCAATTGTCTGAACGTACCAATTTTTTTGACATGACAGTTAAGGGACACCTGTCATTTGAGCTTTACCTTTTCGAGGAGATTTTGACTTTACGTCACTTCATTTAAGATCATCCTTGAAGGTGGAAGTCGCGGTTTAAAAGGGGCCCACTATTATGTGATTTGAAAAGGTCCGCCGCCCAACTATAGTTGGCACCTCAAGGATAGTAGAGCGTCCTCATCTCTTCGATGGTAAGATTTCTTTAATTCTTTTCTTTGTGTCTCCTTAATTTTTTGATAACCTCAATTCTCTATAACATGTGCAATTTAATTTTTAGATATGCAGATGAGGCCTCATTTCTCTGTATTTTTTTTTTGAGATGGTAGCACCAGACAACCAATGAGGTAGGATATATTTTCGATTTGATTTAACCAGATATCTGATTCGCTGTTTCGATTTTAGGTTTTTTTTTTTAGATTTTAGTTGCAATTTCCTTTTGCTTCTATCGAAGCGTTTATTGTTGAATATGTAACAGGCGTTACATATTCATATTCATTTTGACCACGTGTTGAAATTGAATCTTGATTCAAAGACCACATGGCCTGTAACCTGTATATATGTGCTGTCTTGTAATGTTCGGGTCCACCAGACTGGAGGCAGGGTGCCTATTAATTTGAAACAAAGCCACATGGGATTTGGAACATCTGGGAAATAAGGCCAGTGTATTGTAATAATTTTAAATTTCTTTATAACCTTAACACCGTAAATTTCACTTTAAATATAACTTTAATTTGTAATACCACCTGGGTAACATTTAGAATGAATCTAGGTATTATGACCACACAAGTATGAAGGTTCTAGAACATTCTCTTTTCCCCTTTTAAACAACTATAGGTGATAACCAGTTACCAGGCGGGTAAAAACCCTTCAGGTCTTCCCATGAGACTATAATTTTTTAACTTTAATATTTGATTTAGTTATTGATTTCAATATTTAATCTCTTTGTCTCTGTGGAATCCAGTTTAGTGATCCTAATAAATTAAGCCCAATTGATGTTTTACATATCTGTGTTTTATTGTTGCTAACTGTACTGCAAGACAACTATTACCATCTTTAGAAGCAAGCGGTTTTCCTATTTTAAAACGCTTTGTAAGTATTAAGTTTTTTAACCATTTGAAATAGGTGGCGTCCAAGACATCAAAAAAGTATACAACTGCTTAAGGCAAGGACTCCGAGCCTCCGACACAAGAGCTGCCGTTCGCACCATGGTAGTAAAGTTGCCTTGTCAAGGTAATTTTACGGCAAATTATATTTTATGTTTTTATTGTTTTAGTTTTAACTTGTTGTGTGTAGGTATCGTTCTGGTTCTAATGATTACTATAACATTACCTTATAGTAAGTTAGGAATGTTTTGTCAACAAAAATTATATTTTTTTTTTACCAATAAAGTACTTTTTGAATTGAATTGAATTGAATATTAGATGAATTTGAAGCCGTAAGAAATACTCCAGGGGTTTTCGAACAAGTACGGGCATCAATGAGAAGAAGAGCGGGCGCATGTATAAGGCTGGAGGAGCTCACTTTCAATAATTGTTGTAACTGTAGTAAATCATTGCTACAAAAACCGAGTCATTCCAGCTTTAATTTTCAACAGGTAGTGGCGAATAAATTGTCAAAATTAATAAAAACGAGAGATTTTCCAAATAAAACCAGAGCCTACTAGACCATTATAAAAATTTTAATTCCATCTAGCGAAATAAAGAAAATCGTTTTTTATTTTTTTTCTCGATAACGGTCGCAGATACGAAAAAACTACTTAAGAGTAAAAAGTTTTAAAACCAAAAAAAAATTAATTTCGTATTTTAGACTCTACTAGCGGCGCACCGCAAAAAAGTTCAGGGGAAGAAAAGGGGGCATGACCCCTGAAAAGATATCTCTCTGTATATTCTTACAACCATTTGGCATGCCGAATGATGTTAGTCCTACAACGTAACCTATATATTCCAAATTTGAGCTGTCTCAAAAACTGCAGGTTAGGTAACGAAGCGTTGCGGACCTGTGTTTATATGAATCTTTAGTCATGAAATAAGCCAAAGAATTGCCCCCTTCCGTATGTTGATGATATTTAGGAACACCCTGTATATTACTCTGTCACACAAATTAGCCACCCTGTATATTTGAAACTTTCTTACACAGTTGGTTTCTTAATATATCCTTAAAAAATTCAATTCTATCAGCTTCGAGTTTTGACTTTATAGCTTAATAAACATATGCCTCAAGTAGGTTGAATAGCTATGGCTCGCTTAAAAAATCGCATATCTGTATACATTCTTAGGATATTATAAATTAAAGTACTTACTTCATCGTCATTTTCAGGAAGGGTCATAGTTTTTCCAATAACTACGTCATCGCCCGACACTCTTATTCCCGGCGAAATAATACCATCCTCGTCTAGTTTGTCATAGAGTGCATTTCTCATTCCTTGACATGTTTGCCTGGTTGGTTTCTCAAACTGTTCTTCTTGGTCGCCGATTCTTTTTGACTCGGCATCCTTATATGAACGGTAAAATACGGACCTACGTAGTAAATAGCATTGTTAAGTGGTTTTCGGTATATAATCCTAAAGCTTGGAATGGATTTATTGTAGATATTTCAACAATTAATGAGTTAGCTGAACCTTCCCAACAAACATATTAAGTAATGTAGACCAGAACGGAAGGAAAATAATCCTAAATTGGTAAATATTTGCTTATTTTTGCCTTGTTTTCTTAAAAGTCACAAAATATTTGAACTCTAAAATCTAAGTCAAAATTTGGATATCTACAAGTTAAATAACTTGTTATAGGAAAATCTACTTTTAGTTTAATTTAGCTAGTTAAAAATTACAAATAAATTTCCTCTTTGAGACATTAAAAATATTTAATCCTAATAAGGAATATGATTAGGTCGTAATCTACTTAATTGTTACTTAATATATGTATTCATAATTAAGGATTTTTTTGGCTATTACGCTAGGTAAGCATTACCTAATTGTTGCCTAAAAAAAGTCCAAATAATTTACTGACCATGTAGTTTTAGAAACAAGTAATGTTTTGGATAATTTTGCCATATAAATTGTTCCCAAAGTTATAGATCTTTTGTGGTCAAAAATTGAGCTACTTCACAACTTTCTGATTAACCTCAAAGGCTAACATTGCTTGTATAATTGACCTGTTAGAAAAGTTGTACTGATTGAGGTCGTAGATTACATATTACAAATTACCTTCTAGTTACATGTTCCCTTTATATATCTTTATTGACATTTGTTTATGTTTTCAGCTGTCTGTATTTTCTTTCTAACCTTAAAGGGCGTAGCGGGGTAACATTTGCAATGCCAAAACAAAATTCAAATAATAAGAAAATAAAAGCATACAGACATACTACACAATATTACAGGATCATGATTTTCAGCCTGAAATTACATCAATAAGTTCCTTAGACACGGCCATCCCTAAGGAGTATGAAGTAGGGTCAAAATCCGCGGTTCCAATTGTATTGTTAAAACGGAATCAAATCGTTTAACGATCAAAATATTATTAGAGTGAAAACGAATCAGGTTCATATCAGACAAAGGCTACAATGGTCCAGACTACTCCGGACGATACTACACTACTCGAAATTTAAAACGCATAGATCGGTTCCGTTATTGGGTAGCGCGGATCCTACAAATTGCCCTAAATTTAACTTTGACTGATAACTAAAAATGTCTTATTTAGGGACGATTTAACTTTAAATTCGATAAATGATTGCCAATTTAACCTCGGACCAGGAAAACATGTTCTCAAAGTTAATAATAAAGGGAAAAATAACTTTAAGGTTAAAAATATAAAAACGGCCATATTTAATAATTATTAGTTTTCCTGTTTATCGACAACCATAAAAAACAATAACTAAAATGTTAAGAATTACATAAGGTGAGTGGAAAATCCATTAGACTACGATATATTTCGTCAACGAAAGTTTTTTTTTAACTTTAGATACATACCGGGTGTTGCATCGTCGAGCGGGACATAGGAAATCCCATGTAATTTTAAATGGGGTCAATTATTGGCTTCCCTAATTATTTTAGAGACAAATTCTATTTAGGTTTATTAAAGAGCACTAAAACCCACATTCAAAAGAATAACTTTAGATATTTTTGATGAGCCCGTTTACGGGTTATCGCCGATTTCTTTTTAACTATTTCTCCTTTTTATGGCCCCGTATTTGCGGGCACCAGTCAAGGTAAAAGATGACTGTCAAATAAAGTTGTCATTTTGAAATGTGTGCTTTATTGTTATAAAAACTCGTACATCGAAAATATTAGCCATGAATTACACTTCTGAAGAAAAAATATTGATGATTAAATGGTATTATCAAGGAAATAGTTATCAAAATGTGTCAGACATGTTTGCTGCTCTGTATCCGAATAGACCGATACCTGCAAAATCTACAGTAGAAAGGACTATCAAGAAATTTGAGACAAAAGGCACTGTAATAAATAACTGCAGATGTGAAGAAAAGCAGGAACAAAGAAGAGATGCAAGAAATGATAGGGACTTGCAAGTTTTATTGTGCGTAGAAGAAAATGATGGGAAGATCAGCACAAGGAAACTTGAGGATGACATAGGATTAGATCACACCACAGCGTTACGAGCTTTGAAACGACATAAATATTATTCATACAAATATGAAAAGCACCAAGAGCTAAGAGATAGGGACGAAATACGACGACAGGAGTTTTGTTTTGGTATGATGGAAAGAGCAAACATGGATAGGGAATTTTTAAAAAACATTTGTTTCACTGACGAATGCACATTTACCTTAAACAATGAACCCAATGTTCAAAATTATCGATATTGGAGCAAAGAAAACCAACACAGGTTTGTGGAAACAAGGACGCAATATCCACAAAAAGTTAATGTATGGGCTGGGATTTTCGGAGAAAATATTATCGGGCCATTATTTCTTACACGAAATTTAAATGCAGAATATTTTTTGGAACTACTTGAAGATCATATTTTACCTACTTTACATGATGCCGCCAGGGAAAATCAGGAAGTTTGGTACCAAATCGATGGCTGCCCGGCACATAGTACCCTGGCTGTCCGGGAATATTTAAACCGTGCTTTTAATGGAAATGTTATTGGCTTAAATCATACAGTAAATAATTGGCCAGCCAGGTCTCCTGATTTATCGCCAAATGATTTCTTTCTCTGGGGCCATTTAAAAAACAGGATATACAAAGATAAAAAATACCCAAATCTAGACGAGTTAAAAAATGCTATTTCTGCCGAATGCAATAGAATTTCAGTTTACCTACTAGCGAATGTAAGAAGAGAATTTTATGATCGCCTCGGTTATTGTCTAGCAGTCAATGGAGGAATATTTGAACATCTTCTTAAATCCTAAAGTTCTAACAATTTAATAGTACCTACCTATTAATTAGTAAAATATTGAAACATGTAAAATGTCATAATTAACCTTGTAATTGGATACTTTATTTTAGTTTTATTCAGATTAATTTGTACTCATAAATACACCTTTAATATTTTCGATGTACGAGTTTTTATAACAATAAGGCACACATTTCAAAATGACAACTTTATTTGACAGTCATCTTTTACCTTGACTGGTGCCCGCAAATACGGGGCCATAAAAAGGAGAAATAGTTAAAAAGAAATCGGCGATAACCCGTAAACGGGCTCATCAAAAATATCTAAAGTTATTCTTTTGAATGTGGGTTTTAGTGCTCTTTAATAAACCTAAATATAATTTTTCTCTAAAATAATTAGGGAAGCCAATAATTGACCCCATTTAAAATTACATGGGATTTCCTATGTCCCGCTCGACGATGCAACAACCGGTATAATGTTTATAATGAAGACACTCTGTTTTTAGGTTAATGGTAAAAATATTAAAAATTATTGTAATAATACATAGAAAAACGCATATTTTAAGGGCGCGTTTTGTTATTCGAAGTATCATCACCATAATTCACAAACACATTTCTTTCGCATCCAAATTTCGGTCCACAAAAATGATAAAACTTAATTATATCACTTTATTGTTTAAGTTATAATAAGCGGCCATTCCAAATATCTACTTAAGTCGAACTCCATTTTATAATTTATTTTGTCCTGTTGGAAGTGTTGGCATAAGTTGTTGTCTTTTCTTTCTAACGCCAGATATAATGTTTTCTCTGTATTTTTGTCTAGTGTCTTATTGCTTCTGTTTAGGTTATATTTAGGTCAAAAGGTTGGTCTCACTTTCCACATTTAGACGTAAAATAGGTCTATATTTATTTCACTTCGTTTTAACTTATTGGACAGAAAAACCCTATCAACCTATTTTCGGCCTTCAAATTACTTTAGTTTCTTTCCCCACATTGGGCAATAGGAAAACAAATGTAGGTAAATTATCCCTATATATAATTGGTCATGAAAAATATTTGACCCGTCTGGAGGTCGAATAAAGGTAAATTTAACTTAAAATGTTTGTTGGGTTGTTAACTCCTTAAGAATCCGAAATGGTCTCAGAGGTAAAATAATCACTAATTCACCCAATTTTTTCATTAACAAATTATATATACACATATATACGGTTGTACAGGGCAGATAAAACTCAAAATGACAGTCGACTTACCTAAAGAAACCGCGTTCAACGGCAGACGCGTTCAAAATGACAGAATCTTCTTGATTATATCCTGTGTAACAAGCAATAGCTACTATACTATTAATACCGGCAGGTAGCTCTCTGAAGCGAAGATATTCCATGGATCTAGTTGTGACAAGCGGTTTGTGAGGATAATACAAGACGTGCGCAAGTGTGTCCATACGCACGTGAAAGTTGGTAATGTAAACACCTAAAATATAAAATAATTCTAAAAGTCTAATGGTGTTATTGTTTTATATAATAATATGTGTATAATAATAAAAATAATAGTTACAAATGTTTGCATATTGCCTGCCCACCAAAAAAAAACTGAAATAAAATAAAATAGATATATACAACGTATACAACAATAGATACATACAACGAAAGACAATATAAAAATCACACTTGAAGACACAACTAGGGATGCACGATGTTTTCCGATACTACATCGGGTCAAAGCACCGATGTTTTTACATCGATGAAGGGGGGGGGGGGTAAAAAATATTAGATGTATATGTTGCTTTCTTGATAAACTTACTAAACAGGCGAACAAAGAACAAAAAATATATTGAACGCATCTCTCCGGTTGATTGACATCTTATTCTATACTATAATGTCTATAATCCTTCATATACCTAACATTCGACCCTAAGACCCTAAGCTGCTGTGACTATGCGAAATTTCAAATGGTTGGAAACTACTATTTGAGCACAAAAAGTATTTTTCACAATATACATGAAAGCAGATTTAACCAAACAGCAGAGAGAATACCTGAAAGAAGTCATAGCTGAGCTAGAAAGACGAAAACAAGGAGGAGAACAGCACATTAAAATCAAATACGTGAACAGAATTCCAAAAATTGTCACTGTCGCGAATGAATCAAAAAACTAAAAACCATACAAATGCTTGAGGTTAGTTTACTATATACAAATGCAAATTCCCTATTTACCAAGTTGGATGAGTTTCAATTAATAATTAAACAAAAATTACCAACCTTCATCTTTGTAACGGAAACATGGGTTAATGAAGATAACCAGCAACTGGTATTCCTACCAGGTTACACTCACTTTCAGTGCTATAGACGTGACCAAAGAGGTGGTGGAGTATTAATATATATCAAAGACCAAACTAATGAAATAAAAATTAGTGCAAGCCTTAATGAAAAGTATAGGAATGATCCTAATTCTAGAATTATGTCTACTTGGGTAGATGCCAAATTTAACAAAGAAACATTACTGCTGGCATGCATCTACCGTCCTGGAATGGTTGGACAACGAGAAAACACTCATCTAACAGAATTGAAGAAAAGAGAAATGTAATCATATTCGGGGATTTTAACTATAGGGAAATCAACTGGAAAACACTAACACTTTCTCAGAATAATGAAGAAGCAAGAGACCACATTACCACATACACACAATCAAATTTTAAGCAGCTGATTAACTTTCCAACAAGGATACGCAATGATCAGAGCTCTTTGATTGATCTGCTGCTGGTAAATGATAAAAAGTTGGTCACCTCAATAAAATCAGACCCTCCAATAGGCCTAAGCGACCACGTAGTCATTACAGCAGTCATCCAGTTAAATTTGAAAGCTGGTACCACCCATAAAGTGCAAAAACGAAATTTTTGGAAGGCAAATTATGAAGCAGGGACATTACCCATAAAAGTACCTATCTACAACTAGCAGAGGATATAACATATGAAGAGTGGATGTATTTAATTAATGATGTGATAGATGAACACATACCCCTGAGACTGGTAAGAAAGAATACTGAAAAACCCTGGCTTAGTCACACACATTTTGCTGAAATTAATAAAAAACGAAGACTATAGGACAAATATAGGGCTACTAGGGATGAGACAGATTATAATGCATATAGAATACACAATAATAACCTTAAAAATTTGTTGGCCAATGCTAGAAAATCGTATGAACATAACTTATTGACTGGCGGAGACAAACAATTTTACAGTTATATTAAACGAACACTAACCTCAAATTGTACACAGATACCCTTGAAGGACCCAATCTCAAACACCTTAATAGTAAATCCAGGAGAAGTAGCTGAAAAAATGGCAGAACAATTTAGTCAATTATATACCACAGAGCCAGATGCACCACTGCCTCGGGTGACAGCCATTGAAAGGATTGAACAAGTCATATCAACAGTCCATTTCACAGCAGAAAAAATTAAAAATGCTATTGACGACCTTAAACAGGATGCGTGCCCGGGAATTGATGAAATACCGCCGGTTTTCCTCAAGAACTGTGCAAGTAGTATTAGCAGCATATTGGCGAACCAAATGAACAAATCCATGAATGAGCATCTCTTACCCCAGGATTGGAAGCAAGCTATTGTTACGCCCATTTACAAAAAAGGTAACAAGCACAGTGCAATCAATTATCGCCCAGTAAGCCTAACAAGTTGCATCTGTAAAATAATGGAAAAAATATTTAAGAAAGACATTACGGAGTTTGCGTTACAACAGAAAATCATTCCAGATAATCAGCATGGCTTCATACCAAACAGATCTGTTACAACAAACATCCTTAGTGCAGTGAATCAGTGGTCAACCCTGCAAGATAATAACCAACCTGTGGATATAGTTTACCTGGACTACGAGAAAGCATTTGAAAAGGTGCCCCACAGGAGATTGCTAAGTAAATTAGAGCATTTTGGTATACGAGGTAACTTGTTGCTCTGGATTAAGAGCTTCCTGACGGGTAGGCATTTCTGTGTACGTGTTAATGGCGAGTTATCAGCAAGTTATTTTGTGACCAGTGGGGTTCTCCAGGGATCAGTTCTGGGACCTTTGTTGTTTGTTTTGTACACCAGTGATCTGGCAAAATCTATCACTTCGAATATCCTCTTATATGCGGATGACACAAAAATATATTGCAAGCCCCTGCAAAATTTCATAAATATAAGAAGTTATTTGGACACCGTAGATGATTGGTCACAGCAGTGGCTACTACCACTAAACTCTGAGAAATGTACTGTACTGCATATCGGCCTCAACAATCCCAGAGTTCAATATAGCATCAGCAACAGACCACTAAGGACAGTCACAGCCCAAAAAGACCTTGGTTTGACAATAGCATCAGATCTGAAGTGGGGAACCCATATAGCCACTATAACTAAAAAAGCCTTGTGTATTTGGTAAAAAAAGCATTTCAAGATTGCACTGAAGAAATGGTTCTAAAACTTTACAAAACATATATAAGGCCAAAACTGGAGTTTGCTCAAACAGTGTGGGATCCATATTTTACCAAAGACACTGAGATGCTAGAAAGAGTTCAAAGGAGATTCACTAAAATCCCTCCGACCTTACAGAACATGGACTACACAGCCAGACTAAAGAAAATACAACTGACAACTCTGAGAGAGAGACGCTCCCGTGGAAACTTGATCGAAACTTTTAAGTGGACTAGTGGATATTATTTATGTGAAAACATCTTTAAACCAAGCACATCCAGACATCTGCGAGGCCGCACAAAGAAATTGGAGAAAGAAAAGTGCAGCAGGTTGCAAAGGAAAAACTTTTTAACAAACAGAGTGGTGTATACGTGGAATGATTTACAGGAAGAAACTGTGGCTGCTGTTAGTGTCAACCAATTTAAGGCAAGAATTGATAAGGAACTGAGTGAAGTGAAATCTAGACTTGTGCACTACAGTTTATGACAGAAAAACAGAAAATATGGTTTTCTTTTTCTCTTAAGTTCAGCTTCATCGGCTATGCCGCTTGCCTGGACTCTTTAATAATAATAATAATAATAATAATACTAGAAAAAGAAGGACATTTCGGCGAAAAGGGAGAAAGGAGGACTCAACGACTTAAAGTAAAGAAGGACTGTCCTCCCGAAAGGAGCACACTTGGCAACTGTAGTGAGACGTGACAACCAAATTTTATCCCTTTCTACAAAGTGCACTGCGAGCTTAGAAGGAAGACAGAAGTTGGTATCCACAAGCTGTATTTCTACTATTTTTCATGGCCACTTTATTAAGCACCTAAGATACGGATAACGCTGTCCAGTCTTTTATTTCTATGGTTGCTGTTATTGATATTGCCAACGTGTCATAAAAACCAACATTTAGCAAGTGCAAAATTGACATTTTTTGCTCCACAGTCAAAAATATAAATACATATTGTGCAATAAAAAATACATCGATAAATTCGATATATATCTATGCTTTTCAGTCGATGTTTTTTCAACATCGATGAATTAAAGTCGATGTTTCTGCTACATCGTTGAATACAAATTTGATGCATCGATTTTCGATGTATCGATGTATTTTGAATTTTGTGCATCCCTAGACACAACACGAGTTAAAAGGAATTGCAAAATGTATAAAATATTTAAGATTGATAATCACAATTTTATAAGTTAAAATTCATGGTAGAGTATTTTCAGCGAGTAAACCTGCAATAGGATGGCGGACAATTCTTGTGAGCACACTTCAATCACCTATCAATAACAAAAAAAGTTACTATGATTTCACACCACAAATTATTAAAATCCAATTGAAAACATAAACAAAACCAACTTTTAATAGGTGGATCATAATATATCTGTCATGTTTCTTCATGTTAAGTTAAATACATGTTAGACAGAGACACATGTTGGTGGAAACTAAAGCGGAACCATCATAGGATTACAGGACAGGCCAGGCTTAGATTGACATTGTTTCAATGTTTTGGTGTTTTCATTTGTCAACTTCGTTTTTACAAATTTTTGGGCCTTGAAACTTTATTTAATTCTACAAAACAGTTCTCGTCAGAGGTATTTCCATCATACTATTTTTGCAAAGCTCTTAGAAAGAGGGATAAGACAAAGAAATAATATATAGGGTGTCTCATTTAAAAAAACACAAGTTTGGGTCATAACTCAAAAACAAAACTTTTTAGAAAAAAAAACTAACTGTACCGCTGAATTCTACATAAAAAACTCTATACTAACCTATATAATCGAGATACAGAGGAGCGTCAAAAAATGACAAATTTTGAAAATCGCCCTGTCAGAAAATAAGAGTGCTATGAAACTTTCGTTTGCGGCAATTAAGGTTCATAAAATAATAGAACAGAAAGTTGCAAACCTCAACTTTCTATCTTTTATAATAAGCGAGCTGGTATATGAAAACACACGAAAACTGGACACTGGACACCCTGTACATAGGTACTCATTTCATTTCATTTCATTACTACACACGAAATAATAAATTCTCCATAAGTACCAGGCTATAACGACTCGCCTCTGCTATCCGTTATTGCCGGTTAACCACGCCGGTCCGCGAGTCACGTGTCTACGACTTTCGAGTTTCCGCGCTGCTCTTGATCAGTCGCGGTGTTGCCCAATCACTTTAGATAGTTGTGATTTTCGGGATTTTTTGTAAAAACACGCTACATTTTTTTTGCATTAAAACGAAAATATAAAATTAAATGAAATTAAATATAGTGGAGGAAATACATTCGAAACTGACTGTATTACCATATCTTTTCAATTTAAACGATATTTACCGTTTTGGAAAAAATCAAAATATTTTTTCAAAAATTGAAAGTAAAATAGTCATGTAGCATCGAATTTCAAGGCTAAATCCCAAACCTCATCAAATTCGATTCAATAGTTTTCTTGTAGCTTTATACCCCGTATTACCAATATGGAGGTCACTGAGAATACCTCTTAACTACTTGGATACATTCTTATTTTATGGTTGATTTGTGTTGTATACCTACCTATGGTCATCTATATGTATTATTATATGTCTAAAAGAATGCGAAACTAACAATAAATACTTTGACAAGCGAAAATATGACTTACCCATAGCCTGTTTGCCCATAGCACTTTGGTAGGTGTTCCTAGGACTTTGGTTATGATCAGGGAAAGGAATGATAGAGGCGCATACGCCCAATATCATAGCCGGATGAATTTCACAATGCGTATACGTTGTACAATAAGCATACTCTTTTTCTTGACGCAAATCATCCGGAGACATTGCTATCATTACCGTTTCCTCTTCTAAAGTATCGATATACTCCACAACACCTAAAGAAACAAACAGGCTTAAAAATGTTTTTTTTTTTAAGAACAGGGAAAAAATCATAAGTAAAAGTAAAAAGGTCCATTAATTATTGGGCATATTAATCATTTCGTTAATGTATCTTTAGTGGACTATCAGCTTTTTCGTCCTAACCTTATTTCGAGTGGCAAAAAAGTCGCGAATAATGCCTGTAACTTCTGAATTACCTCGTATACCAAAAAGTGACCTATATGAACGTTGTTCAGTAAATTATTCCTCGCATTTCTACCTGTATGATTTTTTTCTGTCATTTCTGGTTTGGTTGCCATAGAGACTAACTTACTTTTTTTAAATGGAACACCCTGCATATTATTGCATATTTGGATTCTACTGGGAAAACTTTTTGTATTCCAAATTTTTATTTATTTAAAATTGTTACAAACTTTATAATAACAAAATAAATAATAATAATAATAATAATAATAAATCGTCTTTATTCAGATAGCAACAAAAAAAAAGAATACTAAATAGATAACAGTATACCGGGTGTTGCATCGTCGAGCGGGACATAGGAAATCCCATGTAATTTTAAATGGGGTCAATTATTGGCTTCCCTAATTATTTTAGAGAAAAATTCTATTTAGGTTTATTAAAGAGCACTAAAACCCACATTCAATAGAATAACTTTAGATATTTTTGATGAGCCCGTTTACGGGTTATCGCCGATTTCTTTTAAACTATTTCTCCTTTTTATGGCCCCGTATTTGCGGGCACCAGTCAAGGTAAAAGATGACTGTCAAATAAAGTTGTCATTTTGAAATGTGCGCTTTATTGTCATAAAAACTCGTACATCGAAAATATTAAAGGTGTATTTATGAGTGCAAATTAATCTGAATAAAACTAAAATAAAGTATCCAATAACAAGGTTAATTATGACATTTTACATGTTTCAATATTTTACTAATTAATAGGTAGGTACTATTAAATTGTTAAAACTTTAGGATTTAAGAAGATGTTCAAATATTCCTCAAAATGACAACTTTATTTGACAGTCATCTTTTACCTTGACTGGTGCCCGCAAATACGGGGCCATAAAAAGGAGAAATAGTTAAAAAGAAATCGGCGATAACCCGTAAACGGGCTCATCAAAAATATCTAAAGTTATTCTTTTGAATGTGGGTTTTAGTGCTCTTTAATAAACCTAAATAGAATTTTTCTCTAAAATAATTAGGGAAGCCAATAATTGACCCCATTTAAAATTACATGGGATTTCCTATGTCCCGCTCGACGATGCAACAACCGGTATAGGTAATAAAAATAAAAATAAAAATTGAAATGTGTAATATCTGAAATCGCGAAGTGTCGTCCGGTTAACGGACGTTTTTCTACGTAACCATGAAAAACAAAAAAAGTTAACCAATAGTGTAGATACAATAAAATAAATGGCACTCACACGCTTCTACAATATAAGGCATTCACCAACGTAACATCAACAAATTAACCACTCAAACATACTCAATTGCCAATTCTTCAGATACGCGACTAAAAAGTATACCTAGATTATGCATTAACTGAACAGCACTTCCGATAAGTTCAACCAGGAGCAACAACATTGTACAATCAGCAAATTCTATTTCCAGAGTTCAGGCCTGTGAGAGAAGCCGCATCTTAAGTTTCTTTTTAAAGTTCAATATATTATAGTCATAAAATTCATTCGGGATATCATTATAATTACTACTAAACTGAAAAGTAAATGAGCTCTTAAAAACTGCGGTAGAATGCCTTGGTATCACCATAAGGTTTCTATTGCAAGTGTTTAGATTATTTATGTGCATGAACTTAGTGAGCTTACGTAAGAGATAAATTGGTTGCTTGTTTTTGAGGATACGGTGACCCAGGGTCAAAAGGTGGAGTTGACGAAGTTTGTCTAGTCTTAGCCGACCACTCTCTGCAATTTTATTTCTTGTGCTATCATACTTATGGATTCCAAAGGCAAAACGAAAACAGCTGTTTTGGATCTTTTGAAGGCGATTTTTATCAAAAACAGTTAAGAAGGGTCCATAAACAGAATCGCAGTATGATAGCTTTGATATTATTAGCACTTCGCAAAGCTTCAGTTTTAAGGCAGAATTTAAAATCTCGCGACTATTATACAAAAATTTCAGAGTTGTATAGGAGGCTTGGCAGAGGTGATTGACGTGTTTGGTAAACCGCAGATTGCTGTCAAACCAAACTCCTAGATTTTTACACTCTGTAACAAAAGCGAGATTTTGTCCATCAACATTAATTCGAAGTTGCCCGGCGGCAATGCCCCGTAATTTTTTTGGTCCAAACAGCGTTATCGAAGACTTTAACGCATTCAGTTAAGATTATGAGCACAAGAAATATCAACCAGTGCCTTTAAGTCACTATTAATCCGTTCCTTGGCAGTGGCACACTGTAACTACTAAGTAGATCTGGGTGTCATCAGCGTAGTGGTGGATTTTACAGTTATTAAGTACACTGTAGAAATCTGCTGTGTAAATTGAAAATAAGAGCGGGGAGAGTATGGATCCCTGTGGAACACCAGATTGGATGGTAAGAGGACTAGAAGACCGTGCATTGTAAACGACCCTCTGTGATCTGCCTAGAAAATTTAACAACGTAACATCGGAATAATAAACAAGTGAAACCTTTTCAGTCGATCAGGTGTTCAAAATTACCACCATTTTCTGCTAAGCAGAGCGCCAGTCCATCCCTGAACCCGTCTACAACGTTTAAAAGGAAGTCCTCTGGAATGGCCCGAATTTCAGCACTAATTTTGACTTTTAAAGATTCTAAGTCATTTGGACGGTTATGGTAGACTTTGTTCTTTAAGTGTCCCCACAAAAAAAAAAGTCAAGCGGGGTTAAGTCCGGGAATCGCGCTGGTCAGTCAATAGCACCTCTTCTGCCTATCTAACGTCCTGGAAATTGTTCGCTTATGTATTGTCTAACATTTGCCGCAAAATGCGCAGGTGCTCCATCTTGCTGGAACCATACCTGTTCGTTTATGCCATTACTTACATCCGGTAAAACCATTCTGCAAGAAGGAATTATGTGATTCCTGAGGAGCTCCAGGTATTTTTCGCCATTCAAATTACCATCTATGAAAAAAGGTCCCAGTCAGTATTCTTAGGAGACCAATAACGATAATTGTGTCTATTAACAATGCCAATTAGATGGAAAGTAGCTTCATCCGAGAACATGATATTTGTTGCGAAGTTATTATCGTTATTGCATCTTTCCATCATCAGCTCACAAAATTCAGTCTTCTATCAAAATCGTCCTCGTTTAACTCGTGCACCAACTTTATCTTGTAGGGATGCAACTTCTCCTGCTTAAACAAATTTTTCACTGACTGATGAGACACTTTAAAATCCATTGCCATTGGCCTGGATGATTGTGTTGGATTTTCATGTATTGAGAGCATGATATCCAAAGCTTTGTCTCTCGCGGTTGCTGCTTTAGGTTGGCATGATCTAGCGGCTTCCCTAACACTGCCTGTTTCTCGAAATATCTTTACCACTCGACACACCGTTGACTGATTTATTGGAGGCCTATTTGGATATAATTCATTGAACAGTTGACAAACCTGATCTTGCGATCTCTTCATATTTCCGTAACCGCTCGCTATTAAAATTATTAAAATTTCAACTGGTTGTTTCTCATTCAGATGAACCATAGTGTAAACAAATTAGAAATCAGACAACAGAAAATTACACGACAGGAACTCAAAAATGACACCTCTTAGGTCGCTGTCATGAAAACACCTCGACTCAACTGGCAGGTATTAGGTAGGAATGTTTATAATTAGGAAGTTTTTCATTTTTGAGCTGTCATTATCTCAGAAACGCTTGCAGATAGGTGAAAATTTGAAATATAAAAAAATTCATAGTTTTCCCAGTAGAATCCAAATATGCAATCAGATACAGAGTGTTCCATTTAAAAAAAAGTAAGTTAGTCTCTACGGCAACCAAACCAGAAGTGACAGGAAAAATATATGCACGTAGAAATGTGGGAATAATTTACTGAACAACTTTCATAAAGGTCACTTTTTCGTATACGAGGTAATTCAAAGTTACAGGCATTATGCGCGACTTTTTTGCCACTCTATATAAATTAAAGAAATTTAAATTGTGCCTTTATGCACAGTTGAAATTAAAATGTTTAATATACCGTAACACTAGAAACCCAAATAAAATCTATATTTCAAGCTACAAAACATCATCGTATCGAAAAAACCCTTTTTGCTTTTGCAGCAGATTATATAATGAACTACCAGAATCCCTTAAAGAAATTACTCAAGTAAAAAAGTAAAAAAAAAGTTAAGTGTTATCTTCTTGAAATTTTTGTTTAAGACATACGTGAATACCATAATATTATCCTTTAAGCGCTTTATGATTTATCACTTTAGATCTCTTATTCTTGATTTTTTGACGTTGTTAGCAGTTTACATTGTAAATTTATATGGCTGTATATTTAAGAAATAAATAAACATAACTTACCGGAAGCTACCAGCATCTGCCAACCGTAGTTGTTATATTCTCGTTCCTTTAAATTGTCGATATGTTTCTTTTTTAAAAGAAGTTGTCCGTTTTCCACAATTAAAAGCGGTCTGCATATTCTCCCCGCGTCAGTGTATATTCTTATTTCCCTATCTCTAATATCTCTAATCATCGACACTTCCGATACTATAATATCCATTTGACGACGGAGTTTCCTTAAAGTGGCCATAAGTTGTTCAGGGTCGCGATGAATTCCAACCTAAAAATACTACTGTATAATTTCAAAAATTTGATACAGGTTATAAAAACGCGAAAGTGAAAGTAAAAAGGCCCAGAAAACCATAATTAAGTGATATTTTACAAATATTTCATATAGTTTTAGGTCGCAATTTGTTATTTCGTACAGGATTCTTCTTCAATTTAGGTAACTTCTGCAGAGTTTAATTAATATAATAGGTTAAAAAAAACTTTAAATACAGAAGTTCTAGTATATTTCTCAATCACAATTATGACTCATTAGAAAAGACAACTGTTCTCCTCAGTCCAGGGCAAGCAATATCGAGACACCTTATAGCTACAATATTGAACTGCGTAGGCAGTACAATATAGGTAGCGCCATCTCCAGCCTGTACTGTCAACGCAGATCAATATTGTAGGTATAAGGTGTCTCGATTCTTCAATGGTCGGTATGCTCACTTGCCACGCTTGCCCTGTACTGACGAGAATCAACGAGTTCGAAACCTGTCGACAGGTAGCAGCAGTATAGGTAGCGTCCTACCATTGAAAACAGAGAAAGAGAAATATTTGCGAGAATTAAAACAACTTAGTAAAAACTGCAATTTTAAGGCTGTCGATGAAAGCTGCAATGATTATATAAAAGATTTTATCGGTGGATTCAGTTCAAATCATATTCGACACGGTTTACTAGAAAATAGTATATTGCAACTCCAAGACGCCGCAAACTAAGTTCAATCGTTAAAAGATGCACAGAAAAACTCAGAAGCTTATATGTTAACGTCAAGTTTTATAAATTCTGTGACGTCCTGAAGTACAGAAACATGGGAAAATCTTTTTTTTCAATTATTTCAATTTTAAAATATTGCTTTATTGTCATTAAAATCCTTACAATTTCGTTGACAAAGCATGCTTAAACAATAAACACTTATAATTTATATACCACAATCATAATCTTGTTTATAGCCTAGCCAGAAGTTAACTATATAAAATGGCTGTGCGCAATCAAATAAAAAAAAAAAAAAAAACAACTACTAACTAAAAAAACTAACCTGAGCTGAAATAAAACACATAATTAAGAAAATATGACAGCAGGACTAGACCATCATTCATGTTGGGCTTTCATAGAGATAAGAAAACCAAACAAGGGCACAATTTAAAATTCACAAAATACACAATATACATTCACAAGAATTTACACTGGGCCTGGGATACATCCTATAATAACCAGACTTAAATTTAAATTTTATCAAAAATTGTCGTCATAGTATTCCTGCAGGCTATAATAGGCTTTACCAGCAAGAAGGTCCTTCACTTTCATCCTGAACATTCTTAATGACTGTATAGCTCTAATTGAGCGGGGAAGATGGTTATAAATTTTTTTGCTTTCATATAGCACAGAATTCTTTGATAAGGTACTTTTAGGAATAGGAAGCGGGAGGTTACAATTTTGCCTAGTATTATGAGTCCCCTCTATAGGCAAATTAAAATACTTTTTATGTATGAGAGTCACCGTTTCAACAATAAAAAGACAGGGCAAAGTAAGAACTTTTTGCCTGATAAAAAGAGGTTTACAATGTTCACGGGGTTTAACTTTACAGACATATCGGATTGCTCTTTTCTGCAGTATGAAACTCGAATTAAAAAGCTGTTGGCTGCAGTAGCCTCAAAAAGCTATTCCATAAGTCAGATGTGATTCGACAAAATAATAAGCTGTTCTTGCTGCAGTACTTCCAAGTTCTTTCGATATAATCCTAACAGCATAACAACCTCTGGCAATTTTTTTATTTAGAGCAGTTATATGATTCACAAACTTTAGGTTGGTACTAATATGTAATCCCAAGAATTTTGTATCTGTTTTGCTTTCAATGTGAATATCTGAAATATAGAGATTGACAAAATTTGATATTTCCCCGCTAAAGTTTACCATCTGATAGCGATTAGACAAATAAGATGCAATCCAGTCATAGCAATTATCAACAAAGCCATAGTGTTGTAATTTTTTTAAAAGAATATCGTGGTTGACACAGTCAAAAGCCTTGGAATAGTCGCAAAACACAGCAGCTACCATGTCACGGTCATTTAAACAGGAATAAACACTTTCAAAAAACGAGAACATCGCATCTTCGGTACAGCGGAAACCAATATGTGACGCGCTTAGCAAATTGTGCCTAGTTAAATGTGTCATAATACGTTTTTTGGCAATTTTTTCAACTATTTTCGAAATTGTTGGTAACAGGGAAATTGGTCGGAAGTTTGTAGGAGAGGCTGTACTGCCTCCTTTATGTACCGGGATAACCAAGGCTGTTTTTAAGCAGTCTGGAAAAATCCCGTTTGAAAGCTCTCATTTATTCCCTGAACCAAAAAATTTAACGCATTGTTAGGTAGATTTTCTATAACCCTTACCTCTTGAAGATTAAATTTCTGCTGCTTATAAATGTTTCGTGTGAAAAGAATAAAAAGCATTTACGTAGTTTATGCCCTGCAAGAGATTACATTTACAATGGATGTGGTAAACGTGGACACTTTTCAAAGGCATGTCTGAGTAAAATGAACATAGAACTTCTTTAGCAGCTTCAGAGAGTTTAAGTAAGTGCCTAAACAGCCCAATAATCAAACACACAAGTTAACTTTTAACGTACCGTTTCCATGACAACAACCGAAAAAAAGCCTACTTGTTAAATTTTCACTGTGTTTAAAAAACAGGTAATTTTGAAGTTAGCGTCTAGAGTTAACTTCATAATCATAGAGCTGATTGAAAGTTAAAATAAATAATAACATTAATAAACTTTAAATTTTAGTTCTTAAGCCCTTTTTTTGTTTACTTTATGAACTCATTCTTGTATAATTCAGGATCAAAGGGATAATTATTATTTCTTTGTTGTTTTTGTTTAAAACCTATTTATGTAAATATTCAATATTAATTAGGCATGTCGCCATATCAGAAACGATGGTACAACTTCCTTTTATTCTCCCAAAATATATTAACATTAATTCAGAATTTTCGAGCTTCTAACTTTTCCGCCATAGTTAGAAGCGCAAAAATTTTAATTCAAAGTTATAAAATTTTAATTTTCGTTCGTGGCGCTGACCCCCCCCCCGCCACTGCTACATTTAATTCTTCAACCAGTCGCGTATAGCGCTATTAGGTAACCAATTTAGGATATTAAGTTGCCTATCTATCCCTTCCATAAGCGCATCCCTCTTATCTATGATATTCAATGTCAATTTTGATTTTCAAATTTAGTTTTGTCAATTTTAATTCACATTAAACATAAATTAATTATAACAATTTGTCGTCAGTATAACCGCAATTTTCTCAAAATCATCTGAACTATATTTTATATCCTTTTGGCTCTAATTGATCAAATCCACAACTTAAAAGTAGAAAAAAAATTATCATACCCAACATCCATTTACGAATATTTTCGTCGCATTCGCAATAGCCGATGGTGCGATTTCCTCCAAGTTCTCCATAGACCATTCCTCCAAGAATTCCAATATCGGAGACGGCTGAGAACCAACTGAAATGTAAGCCATGAGAGCAAGATTTTTCACCAATCCTACAGCGGCTCCCTCTGGCGTCTCTGCCGGGCAAATCATGCCCCACAGCGTGTTGTGCAGTTGACGAGGTTTAGCTAATTTTCCATCTCTACCAATTGGGGAATTTACTCGCCGTAAATGGGAGAGAGTTGAAGCAAACGTCAAACGATTCAATACCTAAAATAAATAGTCATAATATATTATACAGGGTAATTTACGGTGGCGTACTAGACGTTTATCGGGAACCATATTTTCGACAACAACAAAGAGAATAGAAAGAGTGTAAAAAACGACATTGTAAAAGTCGTTGGAAATATTGTTCATTATATGTACATTTACTTGAACAATACTTTTATTCTGCGGCTTCCTAGATTTGGAGTTTGGTATTAAAAGAGAAACAAAATTTGTGGACTCTGGGTATAGTTGAGGATTTGCGCAGTTTGATTTTACGAAACTGTCATGAAGTTTTTGGTAATTAACCTCAAAACAAAACCTTTTTTTTCCGTTTGTTTTAATTCTTCTGTCAGTAATGTTTAAAAGTGGATTAATGGCGAGTAAAGGTGGAGTTACAAACAGTTCCGCGCAGTTCACTGCCGCAGTGCACATAGCTGCATTTCGCCAGAGTTCGCTGCACACGAATTTCTAATTTATAAGCTTGGCCAACTTGCGGTAGCCTAATAGAGTGTTGGAATTTTTAATCTAAATTATTTTATTTATTTTGACATTATTTTTTTTTGTGGATTTACTTGGTTCGAGTTCAACTGGAAATACTTTATTTATTGGGTTAGTTTGCTATCATCTGTCGCTTAATCTTTAATCTAGCTTATTTTGGTCCGTTCACAGAGCACACAATTTTTAACCAGTTCACAGCCAGTCGAATTCACGCATGTGCAGATGAAAATTGGCAGTTGGTTGGCAGTTTACTTGTACGAACGAAGCTAGATCCAAATGAACCTCGACCTACCACGAGGAGTGCAGTCAACAAGCGTATTTTGAAGTGTTTAAAATTAGACTGCTATTCTGTCGAATACTACTGGAGCTGCTATTACAAAATGACTGAATTACTTGGTGGAAAGGCCTTTGTAATAAAACCAAACTTTAAAAAGTAGCTCTTGCCATTCTAGGGTTACCACCATCAACAACTGCTACAGAAAGGTCGTTTAGTACCTATTCTTTTATTCACTGTAAAAAAAGAAATAGGCTGACTACAGCTGGAAGCAGGGCCGTAGATAAGGGGGGGGGGGGGGTTAGGGGGTTCAAACCCCCCCCCCCCCCCATAACAACGAATGTTCAGTTCTACCTTGTTAACCACCGTAAATTTTAATAATAATTCTAATAAATTGACAGTTTTCTTACCTAAACCCCCCCCCCCCCATGGGTAACGCCTAGCTACGGCCCTGGCTGGAAGAAATTTTACCGTGTCTATGGCTACGGCCCTGGCTGGAAGAAATTTTACCGTGTCTATGGTTACGGCACAATATTTTTTTATTAGAAGCTTTTTTATCACTTATTTTAAACCAGCAAGAAGATACAAAAAATATATAATTTAACTATCAAACGCCATTTAAAATAAAAAAAAATGTTGAGCGGGCCAATTCAAATTCAAATTCAAATAGTTTATTTCTTCAATTCAAAAGTACAATACAATAATTGAAGGAAACGTCAAAATCACTTAAAGCTAATAAATCTCAATAAAGAAAAGGTAAAGCTATAAAAGTAGTTCGTTAAAATTAAAGTAAAACACAAACTACTTAGTAACACTAAACATTAATGAAATGAAACGACATGAAACACTCACGGACAAACACATACACATCCAACCATTAACCAAAAAAATCATTAAAACAGTAACAAGTCCTTTGAAGTAAAAACTTCTTAAGCTTCTTCTTAAACATAAGTACATTCGAAGCGTCCTTCACCAAAAATAGTTCGTTAAAATAAAATTTTTTTTGGTATAGTGTTGTCCGATGTCTACCAGATGTCAAGAGCCCTCCGCTTCTGATATTATAATGCAGTCGAGCATGTCCAAAATTAAACTGTTCACGGTGTTTAAAAACATACAAACATGATTCTAAAATGTATGTATCATAAAAGGGAAGTATCTTTAGACCTTTATAAGCATGGCGACATGTTTGTAATCCTTTAAAACCGGCAATTATTCTAATAGCATACTTCTGCAGACGAAAAACAAGAGCAGTCTGAGCCCCAGTACCCCAATTTAAAATTCCATACCTCATACGGCTATGGAAATTTGCATAATACACTGTCAGTAGCGTATCTTTACCACATTGTTGAAAAAGAAAATTTAAACCGTAACATACACTTCGCAATTTGGCGCATAGGAGGTCTATATGACTATTCCATTGAAGTTTATAATCGAGAGTTATTCCCAACATTTTAGTATTGTCGCAACAATTAATAGGATTTGATGTACCTGACAGGAGAATAGGGAGATTATTTACCGTTTGTGGCTGCGTAGACAAAGTAAACGACAGTACCACTGTTTTATCCCGATTTAACTGTAGAAAACTTTTCTGTGACCAAGTTAAAATCTTCTCGTATACATTCTCCGCAATAACCTGAACTTGACGTGGATCCTCGTGAGAAATTAATACATTTGTGTCATCTGCATAATATACCGTGTAGACGTTCGACTCGTCGTTTAGAAAATTAATTATGCCATTTAAGAAAATGAAATAAAGGAGAGGACCTAATATTGAACCTGTGGTACTCCCTGTTTAAGACAAATTTTCCTACTTTTCGTATTATTCATCAAATCAAATCAAATCAAATCAAAAATAGCTTTATTGTCATAAAAATCAAAGTTAATTTTGTTGACAAAGCACATACAAACTAATAAACTAATAAATATGATGTAAAAGAACATAAACAACAGGAATTACTTTTTATCTTAGGATGTAAATAAACAATCAAACAAATAAATTAACAATTTAACAAGTAGGAGGTTTAACAACTATGGACAAGTATAGATTACAAACAATTTGCTGTCAAAAACGATCCTCAAAAAATGCATTCATTCTGTAATAGGCTCTCTCTAACAGTAACCTTTTAGTTGCCTTTCTGAACTGTCTTTCATTCTGCAACTGTCTTATATACAGTGGTAAATGGTTAAACATTTTTTTACTATTATAGATAATTGAATTCTTTGTTTGAGTGGAGGATGGTATTGGAAGATTTATCACAAAGGTTTGCCGTGTGTTATGCACTGAGACATTCAGGAGCTCATTCTTATATTTACTATGTATAAGACTTACAGTCTCTAATATATACAAGCAAGTGAGAGTCAGAATTCCATGCAACAGAAATACAGGCCTACAAGAATCGCGACGATTTACCCTGAACATGTATCGGATCGACCTCTTCTGCAACACGAACAAAGAGTCAAAGTGAGCCCGGGAGCAAGCACCCCAGAAGCAGATACCATATCGTAATTGGGATTCAATAAGGGAAAAATATGATGCTCTGATTGTAGCCGGATCCAGTTCATTTGCTATAATTCTAATGGCATAACAGTTCGATGCAATTTTCTTGGTCAATTTTTCTAAGTGAATATCAAATTTTAGTTTGTTATCTATGAATAAGCCCAAAAATTTATTTTCTGTTTGATTTTTTAGGGTCTGATTATCCAGTAGAGTATTTTCAAGATTGCACTTAAAGGTAACAATATTTGTTTTAGAAACATTAAGTGAAAAGCAGTTTGAGTCGCACCATTGCTTGATTTTCTTTAAGTCTGCATTTACATCATTTTGGAGGATATTTGTGTCTCTGCCTCGCCAAAGTATCGTGGTGTCGTCCGCAAAAATTGTAAACCTACCCCTAATCTGAACCGCCGCTAGATCGTTTATGTAGATCAGAAAGAGCAGCGGTCCAAGCACAGAACCCTGCGGCACTCCTGCCCGGACGTCAAGAGATCCCGACGATACCCCACCAAACATAACTGTCTGAGACCGCCCTGTCAGATAGGACTGAAACCAATCAAGCGTCCTACCCCTAAACCCATACACTTCGAGCTTCCTCAGCAGTATTCCGTGATCCACACAATCAAACGCTTTTGATAGATCACAGAACACTGCCGCGGCCGACTCTCCATCATTGAGTCCAATATAGAGATCCTCCAGCAGAGAAAAAATAGCATCGCTAGTGCTCTTTGATTTCCGAAATCCGAATTGTCTAGGACACAGCAAGTTGTGTCTCTCTAAGTATGACAAAACCCGTTCCCCGACTAGTTTTTCGACCACCTTAGCCAATGTTGGTAATAAAGAGATAGGTCTGAAGTTAACCGGTGAATCGCAATCCCCACCTTTGTGTAAGGGAACAACTGTGGCTATTTTTAAAGAAGAAGGGACAGTGCCTGTCTCGAAAGAGTTATCCACAACTTCAGTCAATGCTTGCAGGACATTATCCGGAAGGTGCAAAAGCACCCTAATATTGATGTCATCCCACCCAGAGGAATTTTTATTTTTTCATGTTCACAAATTAATAGCGGTCTTCAAGATAAGATCTAAAAAGGTCATTAGGAATACCTCTTATTCCGTATCGATCGAGTTTAACCAACAGTAGTTCGTGATGTACCAGATCGAAAGCACGAAAGAAATCCAAAGAGTCCCAGAGCTGATAACCTTTGATCGAGAGCATCAACAATTTTTTTCTGAAATGAACACAACGCCGTCTCTGTGCTCTTATTTTTCGTAAAACCATGTTGAGCAGCTGAGAGGGAGTTATTACTAGTCATAAAATTTATTATTTGTTCTTTCATAACCATTTCGAAAATCTTCGAAATACTTGTGAGCAAGCTTATCGTTCTATAATTCGAGTAACCATTGGTATCACCCTTCTTAAAAACTGGTCTTACTGAAGCTAGCTTTAATTTATTTAGAAAAGTTCCTCGAAATATACATAAGTTAATGAGAAATTGAAGAATATCAGTAAACTCCGCTGAACATTTTTTTAGTAGATTGTTTGATATTTCATCTACACCGCTAGCATTTGAATTTTTTAGATTATTTATGTATCTCTGCACATCCAATTCACACACTGGTTGCATGAAAAATGTTTTATCCGAAGCAGGGACGGTTGCACTCACAAAATCAAAATCTATATCTGTGTTCTGAAAATTACAACTTGTGTTTGTAAAAAAGCTATTAAAATTATTTGATGCGGTTTCATCAGACAACCCTACACCATTCTCAACAATCTTTACATCTGCATGCGTTGAACATCTTCCTTGTATATTGTTTATTAAGGCCCACATTGCCTTGGACTTATTTGACGACTCGTTAATTTTGTTATCGTTAATTTAATTTTAGCAAGTTTTAATTGTTCACGATAACATTTATTCAAATACTTATTCAAATTTATATAGCATGCATTATGTTTAGCTACCTCGGTAAAGTATTACTCTATCTTTTAGCTGTAAAAGGTCTGGACTTAATTTATACTTATATCTGTTTTTATTTCAGTTTAAATTTGTTTGTTGTAGGGGAAAGCTAAGTTCAAAGTAGCGAAGAAGAATATCAGAAAACATGCCAACTTTCTGACTTTAAGAATGAAGTGAATATTTCGGTATTACTACCATTTATTCTTCGTCTAAAAGCGCTCTTAGTAATGTTTCTCTTTGGTGTTGTGGCCTTAGAAAATATCTTTAACCTTTGAGAGAAGTGATCTGCTACACCCAAATTTATAACACTTCCCTGGGTAGTAGTGCTTCCACTAACCAGAAAGTTATCAATACAGCTACTTGAAGTTGCTGTTACCCTTGTTGGTTCATTAATAACATATTGTAAATCAAAACAATAGAAGATATCTTTTAAAAAGTTGGAATTTTTGCTGGGCTTAACAAAATCAACATTAAAATCACCGCCAACAACAATGAGTGATTTTTAATTATTTTGCTCAAGGGAGGCCATGCATTTTAAAAGCATCATGGCCGTACTGCGTAGATAAGATGACATGATTGTTTTATGACATTTACGTCTTATTTGAATTTGTGTATTTGTAAAGTTTAAAAATTGGAGAAATTTTGTAATTTTTGCAGTTATTTGAAGGTAGGTTACTATTGCTTTAACTAATATTTCTCCGGGGAGTCGTCTTTTGACTATTATAAAGTGCTATTTGCAGGATATGATTTTATTTATTTTTTTTTTATTTTTCAGCGTATCAAGTTTTGGTGAAGCTTTGTTGCCGGATTGAAAGTTCTACAGTAAAAATGTTTAGTGAAGCACAAAAAATTTTTATTGTTGAAAGTTTTTTTAGAAATGGAAACAAAATAGGCGGTGTGTGGAATTACTCTATGCATGACTGCTTTGATGAATTTCGAACCGAGTTTCCTGATGTTGCGGTGACCTTTCATAATTTTCGTACTGGGTCACAATACCTAATTGATAAATTTCGTCAGACTGGTTCTGTTCAACATAAAAAAGGGGCTGGAAGACCAACGAAACGATCGAATGAGGTTATTGAAGAAGCGCGACAAATTATGGAAAATAATCCTTCAACTTCTATTAGGCATTTATCTCAACAAATTCAGCAAACGGATTTATGCTACAGTACATGTTAAACACTTTTGAAAAAGGATCTGCATCTATACCCTTATCGTGTTACGGCTATTCATGAACTCCTTCCCAATGACGTTCCCCAAAGACTTAATTTTTGTGAATGGTTTTTAAACAATTTTCAAGAAGAAAATAGTGGTGCTTTTGAAAAAACATTTTTTACCGATGAGGCTTATTTTTATTTATCAGTTATATCATGTTAATTCACAAAATATGCGAATGTGGAATACGCAAAATCCGCATGTTTTTGTAGACCTCTTCATCCTCAAAAAGTTGGTGTGTGGGCAGCAATTAGTTTTAGAAGAATAGTAGGCCCAATTTACTTTGATGGCACAATTACAGCTGAGAGATATCGGATCGAAATTCTGACAACATTTATTAATGAGCTTCACGATGATGAATTGCGGGAAGGTTACTTCCAACAAGATGGCGCTACACCTCATGTAACCAGAGAAAATTTAAATTTTTAAGTGAATTTTTTGAAAACAGAGTTATAAGCCGAAATACGCAACAAATATGGCCACCTCGTTCCTGCGATTTCTTCTTGTTGCCTTTTATAAAAAACTCCATTTATCGAACACCAATTGAGGATATAAATGATCTTAAACGAAGGATTTCAGAAAAAATTGCCGAAATTAATAATTCTCCAAACGTATTGGTTAATGTGTCTCTGAGGGTAAGAAGAAACATCAGAAGGTGTCTAGAAGTAGGAGGCGGCCATATAAAGTAGGCTTTCAAAGTAAGATAGCTCAGGATTTTATATTACATACCGTCAAAAAACATTATTTTAGGTTTTTAACGTGACAACGCTGCTTTCTTGCAAATTCGTCCTATGATTTAATCTACGCGCTACTGCTACACTATGTATACTGGGTCACAGCCGCCCTTGAGCAAAATAATTAATAATCACTCGTTATAATTTACAGAGGAAACGTACGCTAGTAGATTTTCAAAGGCATTTAAAAACTGATCAAAATTTCCCGATCAGGGTCGATAAACAACCACAACTAAACACTTAATACACTCAATTTTGACAGCAGCACACTTGATAATACCCTCAATACAGTACAGTACTCAGAAACGTTGAGAATTGAACAAGCCGCCACTGCTATTAAATGAAAAATATCGTTAAGATGCTCAAAGATTTGCAATACCGATATGATTTGTTTTACCTGAGACACTCCAGCTCTTGCCTGGTGAGCTTTTTTCTGATCACCCCAATTTCCTGTAGCAAGGGAGTATCTTAAACCATCAGTAATAAGTTTTGTTTTGATGGCCAAGTCCAAATTAAAATCTTTTCCTCTGTCAATAAACTTTTGGGCGTACATCCGAACTTCCTTCATTAAATTTTTAAAAAGCCTAAAAACAGTTAAAATAGAAAGGAAAACGTTTTTAATTTTTCACATACACAAAATATAAGGACTTATTCACACCGGGTGGTGCACCGCCAGACTGGTCATAGGAAACCAAACCACCACCAAATTTTATTATTTTCTAATAAGCCAATTCAAAGTTATTTATTTATTTCGTTTTAGGTACTTTCATTTATTAAATTAGTACAATAATTATTTTTTCTTGAATACTGCCTTTTCTGTTCAATTTAGGTCTTAGAGGTACTGTTAGGACAGATTAGTAAGAAGAAAGATCTGGGAGTATTGTTTGATTCTGGACCAACATTTAACCCTTATGTGAATGATGTAGCCAGAAGGGCTTATATATAAACAATCAACATATAGAAAATAAATAACTTACTCAGGTCTTGGGCCTTGTGATAGACAACAAACCTAAATTTGGAGAACACATTTCATTACCGAGTTCTAAGCTGGGCCTCTGATTGCTTTGTCGTTAGGGTTGTGTCGAACGACTTAGGAACGGCGACGGCAAGGATGGTGTATTTCTCCCTGTTTGATTTTCACCTTAGGTAATGTATAGCTTTTTGGGATTTTTGCAACTAGCAATTATTTAATTCAATTTTTGTTTTGAAAAAACGGGTCATACAGTTTGTGTGCCGGGTGGGAGTTAGGGAGCACTGCAGACCGCTGTTTATTATACAGGGAACATTGACAGTAGTATAATTATTTATCCTAGAAACAGTGTGTCTTATACACCAAAAATTTAATATTCATATCCCTAATCGATTACATAATACTAGATTAAATATGGACCAGAATCTGCGCCTTCCTATACCCAGGCTAACCCTTACTAAAAAATCTCTTGGATAGGAAAGCCTATAATCATTTGAGCACGGAATACCGAAGGTTGCCATACTCGCAGTTTCGGAGGAGGGCAAAGAAAGTTTTGACTACAAGGTCTTATCACAGCATGGAGGAATATTTGGACGATAGTCTGTATTTATGTATATTTCAGTTATTCTTTATTTTATTTAGTGCTAGTCTAATATTTTATTTTGTTTTTATTTTCTGACAGATATTTCTATTTTATTGTTATATTTATTTTTAGTTTTATTCTTTTCTTTATTGTAAACAAGATCTATGTTCTTCATACAATAAAGCATATTTCGACTTTTTTTTAAGTAAGTTGTATTATTTAAAAGCTATATTTTACATTAGTTATGCTTAATCTCTAACTTTTCTAGAACATCATGTATAGTTGATGCAAAACAATAACCGATGCACGTCATCAATCGGCTGATAATTGTAAATCCGTAGGAAAACACAAGGAAATTAAAATTGGGCAAAAAATATTAAAACTTTATGCGATATTGAATTTACTACAAACTTAAAATATTTTTCTTTGATACGAACCCACTTATAGCAAATATTTTGTTTATTTAAGCTCGTAAAAATTAATATAATTTGAATTTTATTGGCAGACAGTTGGCAACAGAACACGGAGACCTAACCTTAATTGTTTTGTGGTCCGGTGTTGCTGTGCGTCTATTTTTTAACAAAAACTCCAGAGCTTTTCATAAATTGCATTAAAAAACTGTTCTACTAAGGGAAATAAAAGTACCCATACATATCTTTGTCGATAACGTTGTTTACTATTTGTGAAAAATGCCAAAGCATTTAAATAATCGGTGCAAAGAGCTAATAGTTTCTCTAAGAAGCTATTTTCAGGAAGAACTTAACAACAATGGCCTATTGTTACCCTTGACAGCAGTACAGAGAAGTAAATTTAAAAAGTATGTTAAGGTCTAGATATGTTATTTCTACTTTACTAATTTTTAGCGTGTAGCAGCTGCCCTAAATTTGAATATTTCCACTGTAAGCGCAATTTTAACAACAGTTAAGGAAAATAAATTATTACAATCACCTTAAAACAAACGTTCTAATTCAAAGAGAGTTGTAAATGTGTGAAGATTGGATATAAGTTCTATCCGTTACACTATTTATGGCATATATGAAACAAGTAAATTGTATTATTTAAAAATTATAATATTTTACATTAGTTATTCATAGGCTGTAACTTTTTTTAGAACATCACGTAACTTTGACAACTTTAAGTTAAAAATTAAAAGACAGACAACTGTTTGATGGTTGTCCTAACTCTTTAAGAAGCATCTTAAAGGAAATAGGCTTCGGATGGAAAAAAGATGAACTGAGGCAAGGGCTTATGGAACTTTCCCATGTAGCTTTCAAACGACTGGTACTTTTAAAAGAGTATGTTAAAGAAAAAGAAGCATTCTTGTACCAATTCGTTTTCTTGGATGAAACATGGATTTTTCAGAATAGTACCATTGGTCGATATTGGCAAGATGAAAATAAAAGAAGTGTTAGATCTACTAAAGTTGATGGTAAAAGGTATTATGCAGTAAACAAATATATAAACTATGGAAAATTTTTGTATATTTATCTTGTTTTAATGAAAAAAAAAAACTGTGTAACTCCCTCACTCGGATATTTTGGTTACAAGCTGGCAACACTGTCGATAACTGACGTCACTCGAAGGGTATGACGTGCATCGGTTTTTGTTTTGCAAAGAGTATAACTTTGACAACTTTAAGTAAAAATTTAAGACAGACAACTATTTGATGATTGTTCTAACTCCTTAGGGAGTCTGGGGCTTATAGAACTTTCCCATGTAGCTTTCAAACGACTAGTATTTTTGAAAGAACAATTTTGAGTGTTTATTTTTGTAAACGTATCTTGTTTTTATGAAATTATAATTCCCTCACTGGTTGTTTTGGTTACAAGCTGGCAACACTGCTTGTAACTGATGTCACTCGAAGGGTGCAACGGAAATCGTTTTGCATTAAGTATAGGAACATCTGACATGATCATAATTATTACTGGTGGGGTATACATCAGACCAATATTTAATTCTTAAGAATTTTACGAAGGGTTTTTTCTAAATAACTTTTAATTGGCTTATTAGAACATAATAATTTAGTGTGCGAGTCCATCATACAAGGACCTTCAAAAAAGTCTAATAGAATTTTGATGTAAAATTAAAAGGGGAGTCAATATTTGAGGGTAGCAAAATTTACATAGGATTTCCTATTGGGCAGTCTGGCGCCATACAAAAAAATAACAGAAAACAGAATGTTGATAATGATTTAAAATTTCGGTTAAAATCAAAAATATGATGAAATATCCGTCAACGTTGAATGTAAGATATTATTATCTACCATAATGACCCACATAAATTCAAACAAAAAAAAACATGAATTCCCAAGTAATAAACCAGACAGAATAATTGCATTTACCATACTTACCCTCTAAACAGAAAAGCTAATAGAGGTCCAGCTAAGTCAAGTCTTTTATTTCCATAATGATCTCTGTCATCTAATTCTCTCCTTCCCAGTGATGCCAAAAGAAGCCTGTGAACCATATACCTGAAAAAAAAATGAAAATCATAGAGCAATTACATATTTTAAATAAAACTATACTAACAGTTAATGACAACTTTAGTTAGAAGAGTTAAAATAAAAGACAAGGGGAAGACAGACCATATCAGAAAAAGAAACAGAGAATTGAACATATGCAAAATAACTAATACTTGCACCATATCTACCTACATGCAATCGGTAAATTATCAGACTGTGATCCATTAAAACCTCTTCTTCAGGCATAATGAAGCAGGTAATACGATATTTTTATTGAAAATAAACGACAACTCAACAAAACTAGCACCTAATCACCTAAGAACCCGCTAAAATGCATAGCCCGGCGTCAACCGCGGTAAAAACAAGTATCTATAAAAGTCATGTTACATTTGCTGGATTGGCTACCGGTTCAAAAATTGGTTCAAAAGGCAAACTTAACTCTAATTTATAATAATAATAATAAGTTACATAACTGGAAAGCGCCTGGCCCGGATGGAGTACATAATTACTGGATTAAGAAATTCTGGTGCGCGCATGGGAAACTGGCTACATTAATTAATAAAACTCTGAAAGACCCCTAAAGTTGCCACCATTTCTCACTCAAGGAACACCGTATCTCCTGCCAAAAGACCGCAAAAATACACACGATCCATCAAAATATCGACCAATCACTTGCCTCTCCACATTATACAAGCTGATAACATCCTGTATTACCAAGAGAATTTTTTCCCACTGTGAAGGATACAACATTATAGCCTCACAACAGAAAGGGTGCACCAAAGGAGCCATGGGATGCAAGGAACAATTAATAATTGATTCAGTCATCAGCAATCAAGCTTATTCTAAGCAAGGAAACCTATATACTGCCTTTGTACATTACAAGAAGGCCTTTGACTCCGTACCGCACAAGTGGCTCCTTTGCATTTTAAAGATCTACAAGATCGATCCTCACTTGAAAACATTTCTACAGCACGCAATGGGGATGTGGAAGACCAAGATCCATCTTAATGAGGAGACCACCAATATTTCCACCGATATAGTTCCAATAAAACGAGGAATACTCCAGGGTGATTCCTTGAGTCCTTTGCGGTTCTGTCTAGCTATGAACCCTCTGTCCAACCGACTGGACTCCACAAGATATGGATTCGCTATTAAAAACGGCAACCAAGAAGCAATGAATGGATGAACTTAAACTAATGGCCGCTACCAAAAACCAACTGGACCAGATGCTTAAAATAGTGGAGCAATTCTCCAGTGATGTCTGAATGCAGTTTGGCCTGGATAAATGTCGTACTCTCACCATGATAAAGGGAAAATACAGCACAACCCGTTCGTTATGCAAGATGGCCAGGAGATTCAGGCAATGGGAGAAGGCGAGAACTACAAATACTTGGGGATGAAGCAGGCTCAACGCATCAGTCATGCAGCGATGAAGAGAGATATAAGGGAAGAGTTTTTTAAGAGAACAAAAAGGCTTCTGAGAACGAAACTGAACAGCAAGTACTTGTTCAAAGCAATCAACACCTACGCCTGCTCAGTTCTGTCTTACTCATTCGGCATAGTACTACAGTGCATTTAAGGTCGCTCGTGGAACAAAATCACCTAAAGCTGATTTTTGCGTTAATGTCTAGCTTTAGTCGCCCCGATTAACATACCAAAAGTCCCCACCCCTCCGAGGGTGCAAACCACCCCAAAACCACCCCCAAAGGTAAATTTTTTTAGTTTTTGCCTATTATCTCGAATATGGTTGATTTTTTCAAAAAAAAAGTAGATATTAAAATTAAAGCCAATAAAATTATCTACAAATTGATGTATATAAGTCTATATTTTAATTAACACAGTGGCGTACATCAAACGTTTTAAGTCGACAAAGTACATTTTTTTTGTATATTTTTTATTTATCTCAAAACCGGTTGATTTAAAAAAACAACTAGATAACAAAGCCAGTAAAAATACCTGCAAAATGATGTATATAAGTACATATTTAAATTAACACAGTGGCGTACATTAAAGGTTTTTATGGTGGTAATAATATTTTCCATCGTGTAGCGTAAACGCGGTAACGGACATTATTTTGCATATTATAAAGGAAGAAACAATAATAAAATTACTTAAAAATTGGTGTAACAATATAATACCCATTTCCTATCTTTTTTTCACATAGAAAACCAAAAAAATGGTTCTTTCAAAACGTGTTAGGAAATTTCTTTTAAAAAAATCAGTTTAACCACAATGTCACTAGATTTCCATGGCCTTCTATATGAAAAAAAAAGGACATGTTTTAACTGCCACTCTAATTAAAACAGAGGCGTAGAGCAAGAATCGAAATTAATAGGTATCTTATTTAAACAAACTCTTCTTCGTGATCATCCTCGTTTTCAGTCGGCTTAGGGACGACGACATTGCTGCAGGACTGTCCTTGGCATTGCCCACAGAGATTGGAGCAATCTAAGCCAGCCTTCCTACAACTGCAAAGTTTTCCACAATCCGTCCTACAGTTGCAGGAAACCAATTTTAAAATAAAATCTGGTGCAATGGGCTTATTGACAGTTGTTGGCACCAAAAGCTCCCCCTGTTTTTTCCAGCCCCAAGATGTAGGATCCAATTCATTCCCCAACCATGCCTGAATTTGGTGATATACCCGCAAACTGTGGTTAGATGCAGCGTCTGATGTTGGCGGCAGAGATGCTAAGGAGAAGTTTGAATTTAGGCTCTGTCGCGCTGCATTATTAGGGAATTTTACGAACCGGAGATGATCTAATGTTCTTATTGATTTACTGGCTCCATATAAAAATAAAAGAAATTCTTCTCCTACAGAAATTAGATCACTTTTATTGGCATTTGGTGTTAAAAAAATTGCTACTTTCGTTTGTAATTCCGGATTTTTTTCTAAAAGCCTATAGGTTGACAACTTTCCTTTTTTATAAATTGCTGATGTAGTATCACATCCAGAAATGGCATGGCAAAATAGGATAGAGGATGTAAGGACACCTATCTTGTTCTGCAGGGAACTTATGTTAGTGATTTTATTTGGTTTTGTGGTTTGGCCAGGTCTTAACATAAAGATGTTGTTTAAATAAAATGTGAATAAAATATTATGTACCTATTTATTGTGGTTATTTTTTCATTTTAACGTTATTTTTAACTACACATTTTCTCTAAGCAAAACGTGATTTTTTAGGAAATCCAAAACATAGCGATTTTAAACGCCTAGTGCACGCCACTGTGTTAATTAAAATATAGACTTATATACATCAATTTGTAGATAATTTTATTGGCTTTAATTTTAATATCTAGCTTTTTTTCAAAAAAACAACCATATTCGAAATAATGGGCAAAAACTAAAAAAATGTACTTTTGGGGTGGTTTTGGGGCGGTTTGCACCCTCGGAGGGGTGGGGACTTTTAGTATGTTAATCAGGACGACCAAAATAAAACATTAACGCAAAAATCAGCTTTAGGTGATTTTGTTCCACGAGCACCATAGGAATGAAAATAACGGCCCTGGAGTATAGTAGACAGGAGCGTGACTGACATCAAAGGGCTACAGCGCAAAATCAGAACTAAACTTACCAAAACACTCAAACATTACCCAAGAAGTGCGGTAGAGCGGACCACTCTACCACGACATCAAAGCGGAAAAGGTCTGGCAGACATTGGAAAAATAATGGATCAACAATTAACCAACTTAAGAGAGTACTTACGCAATAAAGCCCAAACTTCAGACCTACACCATGCTATTTGCGAAGCTGACCACTCCACTCCTCTAAGATTAAGGGGTCAGAATGTCCTACAACACCACAAGACCAATGAAGAAAAGCTACAGATATGGAAGGAAAAACCTCTGCATTGACGACACCTGAACGAGGCAGCCCAGGATCACGTCGATAGTCTTGCGTCGAACTACTGGCTCATCTCTGGACGGATGTTTCCTGAAACGGAGGGATCTCTACTGGCAATCTAAGATCAGGTCATACCAACTAGAAGTAGTAGTAGTAGCGGACGGGGAGGCTTTGACGCCAAGCAAGTAGGCCAGTTTTTGACCCTTTTTGCCAACCCCGTTTTAACGTCTGGGTAATGTCAGCCAGACGGGACCTACAGTTTAACGTGGATTCCGAACCACAATATACCCGACAGATGTTATTCTCGGGCACAGTATTTTTACGGTCTTGTTATTATTAACGTCTCTTTGCTCACCGCAAACCTCGACGAGCCGGCCCTTAAACGTCCTTGTGTGCAGCTAAGAGAGTTATGCATGTCGCGGGGACCCTCGAACCATCCGGAACAGCATCAGATCCGTGCACTCGAGACTCCGCCGCCAACTCTCTGGTCAAGGTTTTTACCTCAACCATACGAATGTCAGGCAGTGTCCGAGATACACCATCCGCACCACTGTCATCTTTCATTTGGCTCAAGGGTCCCTCCCTCGATAACATGCCGTTTCTAGATTACCTACTAGACTAGAGTGCCGTTGAGAATTTGCCGGTGTGTGCATACCAACTAGAAACTATCTGAAATACATAATTAGAGACGACTCAGCACAGACAGACAAATGCAGATACGGATGTCAGCAGAAACTACCTTGACAAACTAAAATGGATTAAAAATGTAGCAGAAAAGATTAATAATGAAACGGTAAAAAGTTTTGAAAGGTTGGCAAAAAATAATAAACGATGAAAAAAGTAAATGTACAAAAGAGTGTAAAATAAAGATTAGGGGAAACAATTACTGGATAACAAAAGAATACATACAAAAATTACACCATAGAAAAGATCTTTATGACAGATGGAAGATGATTGGAAATGAATACACGAAAGGCGAATTTAAAAAAGTCAAAAACGAAGTCAATAGCCTAAGAAAAAGACTGCAAAGAGATTATGCAGAGAGCCAACTCCAAGAAGCAAAGGGTAATATTAAGAAAACTTGGAATGTCTTAAACAGTTTATGTAATAGAACCACCAATAGGGGCAAAAATATTAACAATATATTGGACAAGAATTGTCAACATATAGAGGATGACTTGAAAATAGCCACATTGTTTAATGATCATTTTTCGAGTGTGGGTAAAACAGTGGCCTCTTACATACAACACGCAGCAAATTCAAGTTTTCTTGAGGAGAATGTAAGCGAAAGCATATATCTTCGTCCTACAGATACTGCTGAAATAAACGAAATCATCAATACTTTAAAGAATAATTGTACCCCAGGAGTAGATAAAATTAATAAAAAAGACCTCACAATATTATTTCATGAAATAGCAAATGTTATTGTTGATATCGTAAATAATGTATTAGAAAGTGGTGTTTACTTGAAAAAGTTCTTAAAGCACGAATAATAAGCTTCGTAAATTCAACTTTCAAGTTTGATTCACGACAATATGGCTTCCAGAAGAAGGGCAACACCTTAGGGGCAACTGCGGATGCGGATGTACTAGATTATATTATATCAACTGAAATAGATAAGAACAAATATGTAGCTACGGTGTTTATAGACTTACAGAAAGCCTTTGATACGGTCGATATCTATCAAATGCTAGAGAGGCTTCAAAAAATGGGATTTCGTGGGGCCTGTTACGAGCTACTGAGATCTTATTCTACAAAACGAAAACAACACACATGTGTCAATCAGAGTAGCAGTGACGACGAGGAAATAACAGTCGGTGTGGCACAGGGGTCCGTTCTGGGGCCCCTTCAATATCTTCTCGATGTACATAGTCTACAATTTGTAAATTTATCATGTAAATATTTTATATTCGCTGATGATACAGTCCTTGTGTTTTCTGCGGATACTCAGGAGGAGTTGGAACAAGCTATTAACGCAGATTTAAAGCTATATTTCGACTGGTTGTGTTTTAATAAACTTCTTTGCATTAATGTAGAAAAAACTGTATATATATGATAATTAAACAAAAGGGCAAAAGGACTATTAGACCAGTAGTAAAACTCAATAATAAGAGACTCTGCGAAGTAACAAAGTACAAATACCTTGAACTAGTAATATCTAATACACTAACGTGGAATGAACATATATTACATATCATAAACGAAGTAGCGCCCATCATCGGAGCAATGCGAAAATGCTCTCATCAACTAAATAATTCGGCAAAGACTCTCCTATATAACAGCTTCATCGAGCCACACTTCAAATACTTGATCCCATGCTGGGGAAGTGCAAGCGATTATCTTTTAAACAAACTACAACGGTTACAAAATAAAGCTATAAAGACTATTTACTCACTAAATTATTATACTTCCACTGACACTGTATGATACACATTCTTTTCAGAAAGTAAAACAACTAAAACAGTTTGAACAATGTAAACTAATACATAGTGTTAAAAACAACTTTATCAAAACAAATACAGTTCTAAAATTTTCTGCCAATTTTCATCCGTATAACGTCAGATCTAAAGAATTAATAAGAAACAATTATTCCCGCGCTAAGAAAGGACAAGATTCGCCATACCAAAGAAGTATAGAAACACATAATAAGGTTCCTAAAAATTTTCTAAATGGAAGTTTCACCAAAATATGTCATAACCTTAAGTTACATTTTAAAGAGACATTATAATTTAATATTGGATAGATTTGTAATGAAGTAGATATTTATAAGTGCAATACCTTGTTAAATATTATATTGTCTATAATTGCTATTTTTGTATTAGGTCTTTACACCAGTAGCAATACTGTTTTAAGATCAGAAATAAATAAATAAATAAAAAAAATGTTTTTTATCCCATTCTCCAAACAGAATAAATAAATTAATTAGAACTGCGTTTGAATAGTTTTCTTCCATAGTTTCAGAATCAGAAACTTGACAAGTTGGGTATAGGTATGGTATACATAAATCAATAGCAAATTTTATCCGCTTTTCAAATGAGTAATAATATTCAGGGTGTTTTATTTAAAAAAATCGACTTTTACACATTTTTTCCAGTAACCCTAAATAATTGGATTTTTAGACCACCCTGTATATTGCAACTAAGCTTTGGCCATAGCATAAAAGGCCTCCGGATATTGCCTAACTACCAACCGAATTTCAGTGACTTAGCATCTCAAAGTTTAAAAATATCACCATGTATTCAACTAAGCTTTGGCCATAGCATAAAAGGCCTCCGGATATTGCCTAACTACCAACCGAATTTCAGTGACTTAGCATCTCAAAGTTTAAAAATATCACCATGTATTCAACTAAGCTTTGGCCATAGCATAAAAGGCCTCCGGATATTGCCTAACTACCAACCGAATTTCAGTGACTTAGCATCTCAAAGTTTAAAAATATCACCATGTATTGCAGGTCGTTTTTCGAGAAAAAAATGGAAAATAATTAATATCTCAAAATCGACAAGATATAGGTATAGGGAAGTAATAAGGAAATAATAAGTTAATATACAGGGTGTTCCATTTAAAATATCAAAGTTGCTACTACTTTCTTGTAGCGGCAACACCGCATTATCCAAAATATTTTAGCTATATAGAGCATGTCCTTTTATGCAACAAACCAAATTTTTGGATCATTCCATTGACTGGTTCGCCAAAAACGTTTAATACGCCATCGTCGTGAATGAATCACCCTGTATAAAAAGTCTGACTTGCAAATTTTTCCACTCTTTGTAATTGACACCGCCCTTTTTCTGTCATTTATGTACGATACGAGCCATTTTTTAGCATTCACCCTTTTTCCATACCTTTCAAGCATTTTACCCTATCTATACAGTCATATGCCTTTGATAAATCTAAAAACATCCCAAGTGTTAATTCCCCTTCTCAAGATGCTCTACAATGAATTGTGTAAATTGGAAAATAGCAGTCTGTGTTGACTTAAAACAGGTCATAGCTAAATGCCAATATACAGGTAATTTTCTGGAAAAACGAGAAAACTTTTCTAATTATAACATTCACTCCAGGTTAAACTATAAGTTTCAACTCATAATAAATGGTAAAAAATGCACCCACATTTAAATTTTTTCATACAGCATGTTTTAGATACTTGAAAGACTGCAACTAACTCACTGTATTATGATCCATGCGCTAAATAAATAAATAAATAACATAGAAATGACCCATAAGTATCTTTTAACTTACACAGCAGAATAATCACAGTACGAAAAAATAAGTTAATCTAATAATAGTAAGTAAGTACTTACCCCAAGAAATAGGCCTTTTTCGTTTCACAGAAATCAGAAACGCCCACATGTGGAAGCATTTCCTTCTGCAGGATTTCCCTTGCATACTTTATACGTCTCTCCTTGGTAACTCCAGGTCTAGCGCCCCTCGCGCCAATGAAATTGAGGGCTACATTTTGCTCTTGTATTACAAACGCCTCATCCAACGATGGCTTCACCATTTCCATCATTTCAGGATCCTCAAAATCATATATAATGTGTTCCAGAATATCCCTGTCAGCTACAAATCCCAATGCCCTAAACACAATCATAATAGGTATTTCCTGCTTGATGTACGGTAAAATAGCAATGATACGTTGTCCAATAGCGGCTTTTTTGATTGCTTGGCCTCCTCTAGCCATCATATTTACCCACAGCGTCGAGGTCGGACGAGAACTATGCTCCAAACAGGACCTAATTTCGGACTTATAAGCGTATTTTCCATCTTTCATAGAAAACACGTATACTGTATTTGTAGCCATCTTTTCTTGTGCAATTAGAACTTTTTCTGAACCGTTAATAATGAAATATCCTCCCGGATCCAACGGACACTCGTTCAATTCAGTTAAATCACGATCCGTTAATCCACTGAGGAGACAATATGTCGACCGAAGCATAATAGGAATTTTTCCAATAAATGTTTTCTGATGCTGTGTCTCTATCGGATCTTCTCCTTCTTTTATAATTGTCTTTGTTATATCCACATATAAAGGAGCCGAATAAGTTAGGTTTCTAAGCCTGGCCTCATTAGGCATCATCGGTGATGGAGCACCATCTTTTTCCCAGTGAGTCGGTTTCGATAAATAGATCTGCTCGAATTTAAGGAGATATCTGGGGGGAACTTCGATTTCACCAGAAGTATGTTGGGCCTCTGCTTGTAATTCAATGGCGGGTGAATCTTCCACGATTCTCTGAACAGACATTTGAATGAATTCATCAAAGCTGTCCAGTTGCTGCCTTACTAAACCTTTTTCATCAAAATATGCGTTAATAACAATCCAACAGGCTTCCTGCCATAATTCAGAACTAATCTCTTCCGTTTCTTCATCCTCAAATTGATCTGCAAAAAATAATTTATTCAACGTAATTTTAGAACCTTTTATTGAAAATTCTATAACAATTTTATGCTTTATATAAACGATTTGGCAAAGATGGATATTCGCGGTAGATTTACTATGTTTGCCGATGACACTACCATCTTGTGGCGTGATAAGGATCCGGAGGAATTAAAAATAGTCATTCAAAATGATCTACTGCTTGTTAAACAGTGGTGCGATTCTAATCTTTTATGTTTTAATATCAATAAGACCAGTATCCTGACATTTAAATTTTCCTTTCCTGACTTGATGTTACGTAGGGATTTTGTAAGGAATGAGAATGTTGCAAAATTCCTGGGTGTTTTAATTGATGACAAACTGAAATTTAGAGACCATGTTCTGGCATTGAATAAAAAGTTAGCTTCAGGTTGTTTTGCAGTGAGAGTTGTCTCAAGAGAGTTAGGAAAGCAAATGGGACGCATCGTTTAGTTTTCTGTGATTGAAAGTCATCTACGATATGGGATTGCCTTTTGGGGCTTTTGTAGCCAACAGTTATTGGGTTCCATATTAGTTTTACAAAAGAGGGCTCTAAGATATATTTGTAGTGTAAACTCAAGAGACCATTGTAGACCACTTTTTGTTAAGGAAAACATTTTAACAGTAATAGGTATTTTCATTTTAGAAACTGTTTGCCTTATTCACAAGAAATATAAAAATTATACAATTAGCAACAATTATAACATGCGCAACCATAATAATATACCCCGTCCTATTCCAAGGACAGCTCTCACAAAAAGTTCTTTAATATTTGAAAGCATTAAAATGTATAATCATATACCCATAACGTACAGACTAATTTTAGATACAAAAAATTTTAAAAGATCTTTAAAAAAAACTTATTACAAGACCATACTACAGTCTTCAGGAGTTTTACAATGACAATCTCTAGTCGCTGGTCTGCGATTCTTTATGTCTAGTTGTTTTATTCTACGTTTTTATTAATGGTTTTCTTTCTTTACACGATTAGAGTTTTTCCTCATTCTAGTCATTCTCTCTCAAGTACTGTTTATATCGTCAAATGTGTATTGTGGTGTTATTCATGTTATTAGTTGTACGAATGTTGTTCTGTTTATTTTAAATAAGGAAAATAAAGATTATCCTAACATGTTTAAAGCCTGCTGTTGGTTGTTACAATAGGTATTTATTCTTTGTTTTATATGTATAATATTGACCAATTAACTATATTTTATATTAAGAAAGCTTTGTGAACAAGATTAATTTCTTTAAACAATAAAGCGTATTTTGACTTTGACTTTGACTTTGACTTAATAATATACAAACAGCGGGTGGACAGAATATATCTGGAGTTCTAAACCACACCACTTAGTGTGAAAGTCAAAATTTCAACGCAGTAAAAACACGCCAAAACTTCGAAAATAAGTCAGAAACATGTCTAAAACCAACACTAGTAAAAAAACAACACCACACCCCACAAGGGTGAGTAAAAGAAAACTTCAAAACGCTCAAACAAATACAAATTAATTGAAATTCTCAGAAGTTATCTCCAATTTGTTGAAGTCGGATTATACAACAATACAACAACAAAGATAAACCTATGACTATTAAACAGAATAAATAGATGATCAAACTAAGATGGCTTTCTTTAAATGCTGCCGTGATAAAGAGCTTACTACCCTATACTGCCTAGGATGTATCCTCCATTCCACAATAATTCGTTGATTTCCCGACCGCAATGAAATTTAAACCCAGCCATAAATAAGTGCCTTTTGAAAGGGTACAGGTCCTGATTACCTACTAATTTTAATAGTTTAGGTTAGCTATTTTCAACAAAACAACAAATATGAAATAATAGGTAAGTATCTTTATTTTAATCATGTAATTAAATAGCTATTAATATTTATACAAAAATATTAATCTACAATATTATAATATCATCTATGCGTAAACTAATTATTAAGGGCCTTACGTTACTATTAATTATGTTATTATATTGGTATATTAGGTAGGTTAATGGCAAAACGCAGGTGTTCAATATAAAGCAGAGTCTTTTCATCTTAGTTCATCAGTCGTTTGGTGTTTGTCAAACTGTGCGTTAAAGGTATTTTCGTGTGTGTTATCGAGCATCCAAAATATGTCAGATCTGTGTGAAACTTCAGATAATATTACTTCCGGAAGTTATGGTGTAACGAAGAAAAAACATTTATCACTTGATGCCAAAAACATCATAAAGAACGTTTACTGTACCCTTTTAGAAAAAGGGTATGACCGGAGTGCAAGTTTTAGAGAAACGAGTATTTTAACCAAAGTTGCATTAACGACAGTAAAAGATATAGTGACCAAACCCATCCAACCAAGGAAAAAACGGTGTGACAGCGGAAAATTGAGAAGTATCGAAGAAGCTGATAAAGACTTGATTCGGAGGAAAACTTATGACATGTACAGTAAACAAATAGTCCCAACAATAGATACGCTAAAAAAGGTACTTACAGCAGACGAAACCGACATTTCACGTGGCAGGACAAGCCTTTGGAGGATAGTAAAAGCAATGGGTTTTAAATATCGTACCATTGACCAACGACAAGTAGGTACTAATGGAATCGCAGCGTTTACAAGTATGGCGTAGAGATTATTTGAATCTTATCAGACAATATAGGGAAGAAAATCGTTCAATTATATACTTGGACGAAAATTGGTTTGATACCCACAACACTCCTAAAGAAGGTTGGAGCGATTCAACAATCAAATGTCAAACTAAAGCTTCATCAAACAAAGGACAAAGAATTACGATATTACATGCAGGTTCAGAAAATGGATTTATTCCGAACGCTCCATTATTATCTGCGAAGAAAATTGCCAATTCATCTTTGGATTACCTTCAAGACACGGATGCTACATTGTTTGAAGATTGGTTTCAGAATCGTCTTCTTCCGAATGTGCCCAAAAAATAGTGTTATTGTGATGGACAACGCTAGTTACCACAGTCGCCAACTAAGTAAAGTGCCGAATTCAAATAATACAAAAGTGGAAATTCAAAACTATATGATGGAAAATAATATATATTTCGAGGAAACCTATACAAAAAAGGACCTTTTAAATGTTTTAAAAACATTCAATATTGAAAAAGAATATATCTCTGACAATCTCGCAAGTGCTACTTAATGGACAAACAGTTTTACGCCTCCCTCCGTATTACCGTATTTTTAACCCAATAGAACATATATGAAGCCAGTTAAAGACGATGATTAGAAGAGAAAACACATCCCCTACACTAGGTAGTTCTGTTATAGAATTAATTAAAAATTGAGTAAATAATATCCCAGTAGAAAGTTGGAAAAATTCTGTGAGACACGTAATCCAAGTCGAAGATTCCTATAACATAATTAATAGTAACGTAAGGCCCTTAATAATTAGTTTAGGCATAGATGAAGACGATGGTGATAGTGAAACAGAGCTAAATATAGAGTAGGTTAAGTTAAATATTGTATTATTATAATATTGTAGATTAGTATTTTTGTATAAATATTAATAGCTATTTAATTACATGATTAAAATAAAGATACTTACCTATTATTTTATATTTGTTGTTTTGTTGAAAATAGCTAACCTAAACTATTGAAATTAGTAGGTAATCAGGACCTGTACCCTTTCTAAAGGTCCGGCGCCTACACAATAGATATTTGTCAGGTAACTTATTTATGGTTGGGATTACGACTGAGGGTTGTCATTTAAATTTTATTGCGGTCGAGAAATCAACGAATTATTGTGGAATGGAGTTTAAGGGAAATTTATACAGCGTGTTTCAGAAGTACGATACCTTACTTAAAGGGGCGATTCCTTATGATATTCTAAGAGAAAAAGTTCATTTGAACATGTGTCCGGAGTTGCCGCGTTTTTGATATACAGGGTGTTAAAGTTTTTAAAAAAATCGTTTTTTTATAATTTTATTAAATTATCCTTTTTCCGATTTTATTAAAATTTGGTACCGTTATTCATAATGATAAGTGGCCTAATTAGCCTTAACTAGATTAAATTTATTGACTCCAGTAGCGTCCTGGGGAGCACCTTAATAAATATTATTGACAAAAAAATGTACGCCACTGACTTTTTTCTAATTTTGATATTTTTTTCGGATTTATCAACTAATAGTACAGCTTTTTTGATCCCTGAATTGTTTTCGTTTTCGAGAGAAAAAATAAAAACCACTTTATTGCATTTACAAAAAAATACCTATATATTTCAAAGTTAATTAAAACATTTAGGTAAATTAAAAATAAAATATTTTTTTTAAATAATGGTACATAAAAAAATGCAACAGCTAATAGCAAATGTTGAAAAGGGCCACCTTTGAACTTCTGATAAAACGCAGAATTGCAACCGATTTTTTTTTTAACTTTAACACTCTGTATATCAAAGGGGGCAACTCCGGACACATGTTTATATGAACTTTTTCTCTAAGAATATCATAAGGAATCACCCCCTTAAGTTATGTACCGTACGTCTGAACGGGGTTGAAAGTATTTAAATCATGATTTAAATCACTTGATTTTTTTCAATTTAAATCATGATTAAAATTAAAATTTCTGATAATTAAGAGAAAATAAAAACTTTCGGGTTTAATTAATGATTTATTATATCAAAAAAATAAAACCACTGTACAGGGTTATCCAACCAAGACTGGACAAGGCGATTTTTTGACTTTTCCTGTACTTTTATAAAAAAACTGAAATAGCCATCTTAAGTCATTTTCTCCCGCGAATTCGAATATCTTCAGCAAAAAACAATTGAACATCAAACAAAAGTACTAGGGGTCACTTTGATATTTTTTTAAATGGGATGCCGTATTTTTAATGAGCTTATCCGATTTCTCATATAAATTTTGATCTAAAATGTTGGATTTTTAATTCAAAAACGCCTTTTTTCTTCAGTTTTAAATTCGGAAAATGTTCGTCTACCGTAAGATTTTTTTTTTTTTTTTTTTTTTTTTGACATGATATATAGCTGTCTATAATGAAAAGTCAATAAAGTAAACGTTTCATAAGTCAACTCCATGAAAGAACATGATTTATTTTTGGTGGGTCAGAATTTTAATAAGAATAGTACTAATAAAGTAAAGGGGGGGGGGGGGGGGCGGGAGGGAAATTAAAATGTATTAAAATAATTTACGTCATTAAGTCAGTTGTGGTCATCAAATTCTCCATATTTAGGGATTATTATTTAAAATTATGTCGATGGAGTTGACTTATGAAACGTTTACTTTATTGACTTTTCATTATAGACAGCTATATATCATATCATGACTATAAATGATTCCATTTGAATTTCCCTCTACTACAATTTTCGCATCTAATTTCCTTCATTGCTGAAAGTAGCATCGTATAGGTGATTGTCTTCTGTCGAGTCCATTGGCTGCATAAGGTGCACGTTATGGCCATGTATTGTTGAACCACTTCGTTCCCCCCCCCTTTTAATTTGTTTTAGTTAGTTTATTTAGGTACATCCTAAACATAATTCTTAATTGTATGGTTGCTGATGATGACTTTGACTAAAGTTGAAACTAGTACAACCTAAACAACCTAAAATGACATTAAATTATGCACACTCTGTAATCCTTTTTTCACCTTAAAGGGACAAATAAAAATTTTAGTTTGGTGGTATAGACAGACCTTGTTTCCTTTATTTATTTTTAATTCAGAACAATGGACAATATAACATATTAAAAAAGCTATTTACTTCCACTCCCTTGAACAATCAACATCAAAATACGCGAGACATATTGGGCCACGGCAATTTATAGATCGGGAAAGAATCAAGTCGCGACAGGAATTTTCTTGCAAGAAGCGCGTTCTGACAATATTTTGGGTAGAATTTAGACCTACTATATTGTTAGACCGACATTAAAATAATTTGTATTAATTTGAAAAGAGAGAAAAATGTTACATTTTTAATAAAATCAATAAAAATCAAAAAAATCAAAAAAACATAAAAATCAATGATTTTTGATTTTTTTAATAAGAATCAAATTTTGCCCAACCCTGAATTGTAGTGCTTGTACAAAAAAACTAATTTTGCAGCTTTTTCCGTTCCTAATCGATTAAACCAAATGTTGAGAAAATTCTCTCGACTGATGCGGAAAAAGCAGTAGCACAAAGTAATTGTCTAATTATGAAGAACTGTTTTTCAATAATGGGTATATTTTGTTGCGACTTCCACCAATCTATGGGTTTTACATTCTGAAGAATATCATCACGGAACATAATATCAGTGAAAGGTTCTGATCTGGCAAGAAACTTGACTATGAGTAGTAATAAACCACTATTTGGATCTAATTCTTTAACAGCTTCTAAAGCAACATTTTTTTCACTCTCTGTTAGTGTTTGATGAGTTTTTATTGAGTTAAGAAGATATGCCAACAAATGATATGGGGTTATACACTGTTCATAACGAATCTTAAATTTTTGCAGTTGATTTAAAGTTATATCCGTTTTATCAAAATGGACGCATCTTTATATAAACAGTGGAGGGTTTTCTTGTTCTGACAGGAATTTGCAGCTATATGAGCGTTTTTCGACAGGAACTATCTTCACTAAAATTTGAAGAACGGTGGGAATCAAATCAAAAAAGTGTTGAAAATAGCAACTTAATTATAGGAAAAAATAGATAAAAATAAAAATAGAAAAAAAATCGCAATTTTTGATGTTTTTCAAAAAAATCATGATTTTTTTCAACCCTGCGTCTGAAACACCCTGTATACAAAATTTTAGCAAAAAATTCGCAGTTTCCGGTGTTCCAAATAATTACCATAAAAACTTGTGTCACGCCCTTTTGAATTTCAGAAAATCGTATCCCATGTCGCCATTTTAAATTTCAGGAAATCGTATCCTACGCCGCCATTTCAAAAATAAATGGCAACTTGTGACATGTCATTGAAAAGACAATTTAGAGCTCTATTTGAAAATAAGAGTATTCAGGGCGCCGTTTAAAATACCCGATACACGACCTAACCTAACTTCCGGTCAAAGCGGAAGTGATATTCAAAATATTTTTCATGGAAAATTCGCATTTAACCCGAGATCTAACTTAAGCCATATTTGCTACTGAAATTTTCCTATTCCTATAAATATTGAAGGGTAATAAAGTAGAGTTCTGTTTATATGTAGGTACCTATTTGAATTCCCAATCAAATTCTCAGCGAATTTTATAGAACATGTTTTTGCCGAAGTCTAAGTACTAGTTTTTGAGATGTCTGCACTTTTTGTAATCATTTGGCAAATGCATGGCAATAGAATAATCCCTACAATTTTTTCCGTAGCTCCTGGACTAAAAATTCTTTATTATTCTATAGCAAAAGGATCAGCAAATTTTAAAAAATCTTTAAACTTGGCATAAAACGTACAGGGTGATCACAATAAATATATTCCATTTAAATTAAAAAAGTTTTTAATGTTTCATTTCGCATGTTCGTTTGGAATGTGCACACTACAATAAAATTGGGGAAATATTATCTACCCTTCTTGTACTATTAATAATCTGATCACTTTTAAACCCTCAATATTTTAATAGAACCTTGCAACTTGTTTGTTAGCAGCACAAATTAGAAACTTAGCTCCTCTTACTTATTATTTTCATTTACTGACCATTATCTTTCTATTGCATAGCCAGTGCTAGCGCGGTGGTGGTGTGATGATTGCGGTGAAGGATGTTTTGGCGTCAAGTTTATTGACTACTGAACTGAATAGTATCGAGCAGCTGTTTGTCTCAATTACAGTGAATAAATCAATCTTTATCTTTGGATGTGTATACTTACCACCTCAGTCTCCCACAAATGTTTATGAACAGTATTGCTTGTCTGTTGACTATGTTCTTCAACAGTATAAATATAATGCAGTTGTATTGACAGGAGATTTTAATTTACCTAACGTTACATGGATTAATGACTGTGATGGTACCAGAGCTGTTGGAATGGTTACATGCCAAACAGAATGTATTTCAAACTATTTTGCATTTTTAAATTTTTACCAATGTAATGGCATATCTAATGTGCACTCTAATATTTTAGACTTAGTATTTAGCTCGTGTCGAGACATAACGGTTGCTGTTGTTCATACACCATTTTTGAAATGTGATCAATATCATCCTGCACTTAAATTTGATGTCTTACTATTAGAGAAAATGCAGCTGTTACGTTTTGATTATTGTTATTATAATTTTAAAATTGCTCCGTATGATCGGATTATTGCTTTTTTGGCTATCTTTGACTGGGATACTATCCTGGGCAATAACTGTGATATTAATGTGATTGTTAGTGAATTTTATAATGTTGTTTTCTTGGCTATTGATTTATTTGTTCCTAAATGTAGAGCTAAAAATTCAAAATTCCCAGATTGGATGTCTCCTGAATTAAGGAATTTAATTATCTATAAAAAAATGACTCATAGAACGTATAAATCCACTGGTTCACTGAGGGACTATAATGATTTTGCGGATATTAGGAAGAGATGTAGGGAGTTGTCTGTGATTTCTAGAAATGACTATATTGCCAGGGTTGAGTCAGCTATTTTGTGTGACCCTGCTGAATTTTGGAAATTTATACATAAGAAAAACAACGATATGTTTTTGCCTAGTTGTATGTCATATCAGGGAAGAGTCTCTGATGATATTCATGATATTGTAAACATGTTTGCTACTTTTTTTGGTTCTGTGTATACTAGTGGCAATGAAGTGGTGACTGATGTCCCTTGTTGTAATTCTCCGGTGAATCTGAATAATGTTAGCGTAGGCTTGATGGAGGTTTTTAACAATATTGAGAGGGTTGGACCTGGCTTGGGTATGGGGCCTGATGGTATACCTCACATTCTTATATTTAATTGTAGATTTGTTCTTGCACCTGTTCTTTGTAAAATTTACAACCTCTCTCTGTCCAATGGTCAATTTCCGGAAATGTGGAAAACTTGCTATATAACTCCGATTTTTAAAAGTGGGATTAGGAGTGAGGTTGAGAATTACAGAGCAATTTCTAAAGTATCACTTTTCAGCAAGATTTTTGAACGGATTGTGACTGAAAGAGTGACGGATGTGCTTGGTAGAGCTCTGTGTTTTGAGCAGCATGGGTTCCTGAAGGGCCGCTCTACGGTCTCTAATTTACTTTTTTATACTGAGTATCTGTCGGAGGCTTTGGAGAGGAGGTGTCAGGTGGATGCTGTTTACACTGACTTCTCCAAGACCTTCGATAGAGTTAATCACGGTGTTTTATTGGCCAAGCTTGCGGCATATGGGATATCCGGTAGTTTTTTGGATTGGTTGCGGGATTATTTGACTGATAGGAAGCAGGTTGTCTCGATCAATAATGTATGTTCAATCGTGGTGAAGGCCTCATCTGGAGTGCCTCAAGGAGGACACCTTTCCCCACTTCTGTTTAATCTTTTTGTAAATGACTTGTCTACTTGTATTCTAAATTCTAATTTCCTTTTATATGCTGATGACCTTAAAATTTTTAAATGCGTTGAAACTCTGGAGGACTGCTTGTTGATGCAGCAGGACTTGGACAGGTTTGGCCAGTGGTGTCTTTTGAATGACCTAACTTTGAATGTTAACAAATGTAGCATTATGCAGTTTTACAGAATACAGGGTCCCATCATTTTCAACTACAGTGTGAACTCTACTTTATTGAATAGGAGTAAGAGTGTTAAAGATCTTGGTGTCATGTTTGACCGTAAATTATCATTTAATCTTCATATTGAAAATATCTGTAATAAGGGATTGAAGATGTTGGGATTTTTGTCTCGCTCGTTGAGTGAGTTTAATAATATCTATTGTTTTAAAGTGCTATATTGTTCAATTGTCCGCTCTGTCCTGGAGTATGCTTGTCCTATATGGAACCCTTTCTACAATAAATATATAGACATGCTGGAGAAAATTCAGAGACGATTTCTGAGGATTATTAATTATAAATTGAGGATTCCAATTGAACAGCTCGATTACAAACAACTTACGCTGATCTTAAACCTTGACTCACTTGAGAATAGAAGATTTTTATTTGATGTTAATGTATTGTATAAAATATTAAATAACAACATTGATTGCCCATCTTTACTGGAGCGAATACATTTTCGTGTCCCTCAAAGAGATACAAGAAGTTTGGATCTCTTCTTCATCCCCTACCATCGAACAAATCATGGATTGGCTTCCCCTATATCGAGAATGAGTGGACGAATGAATCAGCTAAATCTGGATGTTTTTAATTTGACCCTAAACCAGTTCAGGAGATTATCTAGATCCTTATTATAAGTATGTGATCTGAACAGTTTGCCATCTTGTGTTATATGTTTTGAGTCTGCCTAATATTTGAATGTATATGGAGCACTCTTATTGATTTTTTTATTCATACAGTTATGTAAGTGTACCTATTGTGTAAGTCGAGGCTTAAATTTTGTTATCCGAGTAGCTATGTATGGAATAGATTAGAATTTCATTGTAAATTACACTTTTAGCATAGCATTGTAATAATTGTATAGTGTATGTCTTTTTAAGTCATCGATTATTGTTAAACTTTATAGATTAACTTATTATAAGTATATTGTAATTGGCAAGTCCGTTTAATAAATAAATAAATAAATAAATAAATAAATGAAAGTGTACTAAAGGGGGCTTTCGATTTTTATAATAATATGAAGGATGTTCCATTCCAAACGTTTATCCGAGCGTTTATCTAAGTTAAGCACCTAAATTAGTTTAAATCAGAATGAGAGAAGAATTTCTCTAAAGTTTTCTGGAATATTTCCAATTTTGTTTTTCGTGTGGTCAACATAAGTTATTATTGCTCGCAAAATTACAATATTTTGGCATAATAACGTGCTGTCCTAGTTTACTAATTATTAAAAAAAAAACAGGAATTAGTTAAAGTCAGAGTGTCTTCCATAGACAAGGGAGATGCGCTTATGGTAGGGTCTTCTGGCATAGACATGTGACATTCGGAGCCCCATAGGGGTATGTTTTACTTGGCCCACTATTTCTACTTTATATTTTTGATACCGGGATGTGACATCGGGAATCCCATAGGTGTGTATGTCTATAATACTAAGCTTACTACTATTTGTAGTATATATTATAGGCTACCTGAATGGTAAAGCTACCAAATCTTGTTTAATTGCCGCATAGAAAATTCATCGTCACAGTCAAGCAGTGTAAGTAAATTACATAAACTTACCGTAATCCTGCTCGTACATGGACATATTAAACTACTATATTTTGTATAACTTAAAGTAATGGTATTTTTGGAGTTTAAAAGTACAATTATCTTTTATTTTTCTCTAATCAAACGTTCATACGACACCAAAATACAGAATACACAGAACTCAAAAATTTGTGTTTGACTTAAGTTTGACACTGACTGACTGACAGGAGGAGTTTCGGGGTTATGTTAGGGTGTTTATAATCATACGATATACGAACAAGTAGGTAAAAAGAAAATTACGGAACGTATGTAGAAGCCCGTTTCTAGAGTTGCGGAAATATATAGACGCAAAGTTTTCACTTTCATTCTGATTATGAGACGTGAGCTTTTAGTTGAGTAAGTTGAGCAGTTGAGTCACTACCCTAATTTGGGTGCACACTAAGTACGAGTTCTGTGCCAAGTACAGTACATGTTTTACCACCTTTTATGTTATAGCGAATTCCATTGGTAAAAGAAGTGCGGCACCGGTATGTCAGTAAAACTACACCAGTGCACAAAAAGTGTTGTACTATTTGAGTAGCAATGGTTTTCAGATTAGACCTTGAGTGCATCTTTCCAACAAAGTTGATAATTATACTCCTAAATCCTCAATGATTTTACTTACCACTGGACAACATTTAAGACAAAATATATTTTTAAAGATCGAAAAAATCAAAACACTGTATTTTTTGACATTTTCATATAGTTTCGGTGCAGCACGGTCTCCAAGAGCACGTGCCGAACTGATTGCACTCGGTGCAACATTTGTTGCACCGGTTTCCCAATGGTTTACAAATACTTGCACTGAAATGTCCAATGGTTTTCAAATTTTGCACTCGTTCCGCACTTTTTTTACCAATGGAATTCGCTATTAATGTCTGGACCACAGACAACAGAAACAAACTTTGCTTCTGTTTTTTGTGGCCTGAACGTCGAATGTGGGCCACTTCGAACTTACCTTAACTAAATCCAGGTTAATTGTTGCGGGGTAAATGAGAGTTTCAAAATCTATAGTTGCGATATTATTTTATCATTTCTTAAACAACGCAATGCTTTAATCTATGGTTAATATTAAGATTTACGTCGTCTCCTTCTTCGTTATCGTAAAAGTAATGTGATTTGAACAATATGCCCAACAATATTCCAAGAATACATACAATTTAATGCTGCTTTATCTATAATTTAAAAGTAACCCTTATTTGCATATATTGTTTTCGCTAGGGTGCAATTAGATCAATGCATAGTAGGTATATGTAAGGAACATTATTTATACACGCACTTAAAATCAGGATGCAAGATTGACTTTTCCGTATTCGGAACCTCGGCAGTTTGGAAACGCTAGTTTATTCTAGCCAGCTCAGGCTTCCAGCCTTCAACCGATTGGGACGAAGTTTAAATCAGTTTTAATTTTATCGTAATACCGCACTTTCGCGACTACTATAATACGCCTACTGGCTGACCTTTGTGCAAGTCTTTGAGGTCTTGTGGTGCAAGTGTGTGAACTGGAACTGAACCTCGCACATTACTTGCACTGTTTTGTGTCTGCACTCTGCACCCAAAAAAGATAGAGGTTCTTGCACCGGAGATCTGTGCTTGCACCGTTCCGTACGGTTCCGTAGTTTAAAAATATGACGCAACCGCTGCGCTGCATGTTTTCCCGAAAAACGTTTTTATTCCAAATTTTGACAGCACAATCTAGTTAATGGGACATCCGCTCTTTATAGCGTAGCGCTAGTAGTATTTGTAATGGTGGTTCTAGAGGTTGGCTTGTGTGTTTTTAGTTTGTTAAAGAGTAAATGACTTGTGTTTATCTTCTAAAACAAAAATAAGAAAATATTTTAAATAATTTGCCGATGAAGTATCGCCAGAGGCAGTCCAACGGAATTTCAGGACAGGGACACCCGAAACGTTCGCGAATTTCGAAAAGCCCGCCCGCGAATCGTGTTATGGCCGGTAAGTTGTGTTGCAACACCATCGTTTTTCGCCAACTGTGACCTCGATAAGGGGAAATGTGAAAAAAAAATTGTGCAAAACGAAAAATAAGTTCATAATGGAAGGTAAATTGCCTGTTTGGAATAAGTTTTCGTTGTTTTATTTTGGGAAACTATGAAGCTAGTCTTAATGCGCCACATTTCCAACCTTAATTTTATAAAATTTTACCTGTAACTATACAAGGTGCAATTTCTTGCTTGGGGTATTCTTTTATTTGTTAACAGGATTTAAATATATTGAAAACACCTAACAGTGTCGAGTAATCCATCCAGGTTTGCCATAAAAACGCTGTATTCTTTAAATTTATGACTAGTGATGGGAAAATTAAAATTCGTTTCCAAGCGAGGTTCACAGTATAATTAAATTTGAAATTCAGTTTTTCTTCTTCAACTGGTTAGTGAGCCTAACTTTATTCAAGAATTTTAAAACCATAGCTAGGTACCTATATGACTTCAGGCTGTTTTTACATTAAGTAGGTAGTAGGTACCTATGTTGTTTTTCAAGTAGAGGTACTTTTTAGTTACTTATTTCTGCAGGCTCAGGATTTCAATATAAACCCCCTAAATATAAGGGTGGTTATGCAGACCAATGAGGAAAAGCCAAATTAAATTAACATGATATTCCTAATGCTATGCTGGCATTTATTCAAATTAGAGGCACAAGGTTCCCAAGTCCTTTTATCTATCGCAATTCCCTAACTTCTGAGCATTACCTTGACCTTCTGCGACACAATTTAGAAGATGCATTAGACAAAACACCATTAGTTGCTAATACACAAAGACAATACAAGATTGCTGGCTACAACAAGATGGTGCTCCAGCACATAACTCCATGGTTGTTTGTCAATTCAATATTTATCTAAACGGTTTCCAAGAAAATGTATTAGCACTTATCAGTTTAATTCTTTATTCAAGTAACTAATTACAAAAGCACAGGTAAACTAGGTACCTCAAATAAAGTTACAATATAAAATTATAAAATATAAGAATAATAGGGTTCTACAGTTTCTGGTTAGTAAAAATAAATTTCTTTTTACTAAAATATTACAATACACAACACATTAAAATTTAAGTTATTTAGGATCACACTGCAGTTACTAAATGAAATGATCTAGAAAATCATCAATTTTGTAGAAGGCATCAGTAAGAATTTTTTTTGACAGCACTCTTGTTGAACTATCTCTCTGACAAATCCTTAATAGTCGTAGGGACTTAATTGTAAAATAAAGGGCCATAGTAGTTGGTTGCTATGCATATTAGGTTTCCCTGTCTAGTAGAATTGACTTAGATTGTAATGGTCTGTATACCATTATAAATTCATAAATGTAGCGGCAGGGTATGGTCATAATTCCAAGCCCTATAAAGGTTGTATTTACGTCCTCCCTGTACCTCATACCCATTATCGCTCTGACAGCTCTTTGTTGTAATAAAGAAATTCTGGAAATATTTGCAGAGTGTCTGCATACCAAGATGCCATACACTGCCACCAACTGAAAGACAAAGCAAAGCCTCCGGCATAATACCTGTCAGGTTTCTCAATAAGAAAATACTTATAGTGAAAGTAGTGAAACACACTAACCTGCAAGGTCACCGGACTTTTTTCTGGGGAATTACATAAAAAATGAGGTATTCAGAGAATGTTTTGAAAATGGAGAGTACTTACTCTGATCAGTTTAGTTTAGTTGGTCTTTATTGTTATCAAATCATTTCACAATGCAAAAGCAACGTCAATAACATGAATCTTAGATCCTTTAGAAATATAGGTTAAAATTGACACATAGAACCTAATAATTATAAAAAACATACAAATGTACAGTAGGAGGTATGTAGGTATGTATGTAAGAGCAGTATTTAATAAAATTAGGTACTCCTGAAATGTTAAGTTGTTTTTTAGTCTACAGTGAGGCGCGCATACTGCTGTAGAGGTAATCTACAATTACAATTACAGATTTATTAACCAATTTGAATTACATTTACAAATTTACATGTACAAAAAAATATTCAGGCATTTTCCATTCTACAACTTTGGTATAAGTTCGCACCTAGATGCTGTAACACATATCTGTATGTGCAAGAAATCACATATGGGTGTTTCTTTCAATAACAGCGATTTAAAGATGTGATATTTTTTAAAGTAAAAAGTTTGTAAAAAATTGGAAAAAAATAATGTAGCTATATTAGTAGAGATCAGTATAAAGATATGATGGATGATCATGCTTAATTTTGTTTTTTTTTGTTTTTTCAAAAATCTTTATCCACGCTAATGACGAAATTACCATGCGAATGACTGATCGTTTAAAAAACCTATTATCTTATGTGAAAAAGGATGATTGTTGGAAATATTGTAGATAAAAGTAAAGAAAAGTACTTTTTAAATATAAAAAAAAAATTTATTAAAAACAATGAAAATTAACACATTGCAGCAGAATGTTAGATTCTTAAAAATATATATTTACAAAAAATCGTATTTGAAATGTAGATACTTCTTAAACTAGGGCCTTGAACAAATCATCTATCTCATCATGGTTAGGAAGTTTAAAGAGTCTGCTAGATACTGGTTCAGGGGGAAATTCTAGTTTCGACAGAATTCCAGTAAGTTTCAGTTTTTGACGATCACAAGTCTGTGGCCAAAAGAAACTTTTTCCGCTCTTGGACATAAAATTTACCGCTAAGTCATCTTCATCTATTTTCTCGATAATTCCTGAAATAAAATAGATGTAATAGCTTAATTAAGTACAGAGTGAGATTTGCAATAACTTACCTGGGTACCAGTCATTGTCGAATATGGCTGCGATCCAAGAATTTTCCTTGAAAGCTGGATTTTCGGCTGGATTAGAGGTTGGTCTGCTCGTGGCTCTGCTAACTACTGATTTTGTTGCTTGTTCCGTTTTTGCCGGTGTACCTGTTATTGCAAAATGGCTGCAGTTGGAAAAACTGCAGTCGAAGCAGCTCAACTCTTTAAAATGTAGCCTCGCGTCGCCTTTTCTCCACGTAACTTGATGAGCTTGCATTGTTCCCTTGAACGGTTTTATATTAGGTTGAAGATAACTGTCCATTTTTTCAATGCTGATTTCATCAACAACATCTATAAATAAGTTACTAACATTTTTCTTAATTGCGGCCATAAAGATATCAAATGTGTTGATATCTTGATCAAATGCCACCAGTCGATCTGCGGTGCGCTTTACAGTAGCACCAATACCATCAGGCGCCCCCTTGCCATGACCAGCCTCCGAATAGTTCCATGATATCTGTTGCACATTGGGAAACATTTTTGGAATGACAAATTCAATGTAATAAAACATTTTTTTATTTCTATATTGCGTGGTAGGACTGTCAGATAAGAAATGCAGAGTAGTGATTTCAGTGCATATAGTATTTAGATAATGGTTCAATGACAGTTCTAAATGTGCCAGAATGGCTGATGGATCATGTCTTAGCGATTTAGATAATGTACAGAACCCTTGCTTTTTGGTTTTGTGATACATCATGCCAGTATGTAGCGTAATTTGTTCGCGGGACGCACCAAAATGCACTGACTGTGCTTCCTTGGCATATTTGCATAAATAATTTTCTGAAAAATCCACATGCAATAGGATTTCATTTTCCTTTAACTTGTTTTTCAATTTTTTTATAGATGAATATTGGTGGTTTATATTTAAAATATGTCGTAAAAATTTGGGAATGAGATTCTCTAATTCGTGTATCAGCTGATCTGGCTTGGCTTCTATTTTGGTTTTCGCAGTTAACTGTACAGTTATTTCCTTTTTTGTCTTCGCACTAATCCTCTGTTCTCGTCGTGTAATCCATTTATCGTAATGTAAAATATGTGTCCACAAGTCATCTGACACATAGTAGAGTACTTTATTTCCCATACAGGTTTTGCATTTACGCGTTAGGCAAGTTTCATTCGAAATAGAGCAACATAATTGTGAAACAACTTGATCTATGTTTTTCTCTTTTATAATCTTGCTCTTCGATAGACTTAATACAATTAAGTTTATATTTTCATGGAGAATACATAAACAAGTATCACGACTCGATACCTTTGGTTGAACTACCCAAAAGGGGCGTATTTTGCAAAATGCAGCATAGGATATCTGCGTAGCAGTATTTTCTTTCTTGAAGTTGTTAAAAAGGTTCTTCATGGAATTATTCAAGTATCTCTTTTGCTTTTTAATGCCTCGTCTTGTAATCGTGTCGTTCTTTCCAGGACATAACCGGGAGTTTTTGTCACTTAAGAAATATTTAGTGACCATCTGTCTAGTGTTGTTAAAAGCGTTACTGGATTTTCGCTCATATTTAAACATTTCAGATCGCTTCTGATTGGATCTATGCCGAGCAGGCGGAAGAAATTCCTTACATTCCTTGAAGAGTTTGTATTTCTTCAGATCTGGGCCATCAACAATTTTTGTAAATATTTGTTTTGTTTTATCATCTTTTAAATTGCTAAATTTGAAAGAAAGGTTCCTTTTCATTACCTCACCAAAAAGTAACTTTCTTTTTGCGACTTCGGGAATATTTGGCGTTTTATTAAGAACTTTCTTAACTTCTGTGTTGGGCGATAACACATCCCCTTCTTTTTTCTTAACTTCTCTATAAAACTTCTTTTTGTAATATTCCATTTTGGAACGCAAGGACCTATTGTCACGCTGTGCCTTTATCAGGTCTCTGTATGTTTTTGATCTGTTTCGTTTCATACATTTCCTTCCTATTCTTTTTTGTCGTGATGGGGTACTTGTACTGCTACTGCAGGCAGAAACATCTACACTGTTAAGCCTATTTTCCCCGGCGGGTTCTACTTCTTCCAGATCACTAGCAGGCGGCGAGTTATCTTCCAGACTTTCTAAAAATTTTTTTCGATCTCTGTAACGTTTTGAGTTTAATTTCCAGGACTTTCTTTTTGCCTTAAGCTCTCTCCTAGATAAATCCTTTTTTAATTTCAAGTCTCCTTTTTCCTTGGCCCTTTCATATCTCTGATGTTTTTTTTCCTGTTCCATTTTGTATCTATCTGTATTATTTTTAATATTTTGTCGTCTTCTTCTTTCGCATTCCTTTTTTTTTCGTTTTTTTTCTTCCTCAGTTTGCTTCTTGCTCGCCATTTTTTAACTTCGTAGACCTACAAAAATTATTACGATGTATGCAATCATTCGCGTGCGTTTAACATCATTAGCGTGGGTTTAAATATCCACGCCAATGACGAAAGTTAATAACCACGCCAATGATGAACGAAGTTTTTTTTTTAACTAAAAATTTTATTCATATTTTGTACATGGCATACTATTATAGTAGCTCATAAAAAAATCCCATTTACTTTGTTTAAACAATATTTTTTTGGCAAAAACTTACCTTCACACTAATGACGTTGTTAAGAAACACGCACGTGCTCAACCGAATGTCTGCCTTCCTTCAACGACACGATGCAACTGAAGACGCCAACAGCTATGTAAAAGTTAAAGATGGAGGGGAAATACTTTCGGTGACAGTATTGCCACCTACTTAAAATGTATTTGGCGGCTAATTTAATCTGGTTTTGCTTCACCCACGCTAATGACGGTAACACTTAGGGACAAACTTTGGGTTGAGGTCTTTTAGTTATAAAATAAACTGAAAACGTTAATATTATGTCGTTAGTTTGTTTCAACTTTACAAAATATTGTGACAATTTTGCAAGGCTGAGTGGATTTAGCTTGCAGCAGAATTAATGTTTCTTGATGAAAACCTGAGGCTAGGGACATCCACGCTAATGATATTTTGAGTATATTATTTTTATTTGTAACATAACAACGATATTTTTTTTCGGTAACTATTTATGATTAAGACGGGACACACTTCATATTAAACAGTCCTATATCAAAAATCTATTTCAAATTATTCTTAATTGAAATATTTCCTAGGGACACCAAAATGCTAATTTTGGAAGAAACAGCCATATGTAAGATTCACATGTGATACTACTACTACCACAAAAAAGAAAAAAAAAAACAATCTAACACTAAAACTATACCTACAAGAAACATTTATAATTATCACAAAAGTACATTTTTCTTTTTTTCATTAGTGACAAAGTAATGTTTAGAAGAGTTCATGAAATTTCTGCCAGTTAAAGGAAATGTAAGTTCTACACTTATGATTGTATAACCTCACGTTAGTAAGATCCTTTATATCAGTTGGTATGATATTAAAAACCTTTGGGGCAAGGTTCTTCTTCTATTTGGAATTATCAGATGTTTGTTGGTTTTAGGTATTTCTAGTTTCATAAAGGTGGTTAACATAATTTCTTACTTTAGGTTTTTTATAAACATATGTGCACATATCCAATACATACAGTGTGTACCGAGGTGTGTACATAAAGTAAGAAACAAATTCATTATTCAATAATCTAAAAACATTTCGTGAAAATTCTCTGATACGTATATAATAATTTTTAATTGCACATATTTTGACATATACATTTATTATAGGGGAGCCTGGGGTAATAAGGTTAAAAAAATCCATGGTTTGACTTTGAAACTAAATTATAAAAAAATCGTCTGTGATATTGCTTCTTTTTTTTTAAATATTCCTAGTGGTGGACCTTTTGTGGCTAAAAGCCGTATTACGGTCACGCAACTCGATGCAAGTCCATGCAAGACGCAATAAGAATTGCCCAAAGGCATGCGCAGTCGAAGCTCGGCTGATCCCTTGGTGCAACTAAGTTGCACTAAAATTTTATCGGTCTGGCGCGATATTTATTGCATTGCTCGTGCAAGTCTGGGCAAAAAGTAGTTACTTTTGTGTTACCAACAGTATTAATGGTGTATAATGATGCAGCGAGTACTTTTCTCCGCTTTAATTTATTTATTTTGTTTATTTATTTCATTTCAAACAAAAAATGATTCACAAACACCAGAAAATCACAAAATAAAACAATAACAATAACAAGTTTGAGGTTAGAAGGTTTGTTGCAATTAAAAAAAAGTTGCATGGACTTGCACGCTGTTTTACATTGTGTAACTTTCTTTCATGCAATACTTTGACCTTGCCATTTATTGCTGCAATTAGTTGCGTGACTGTAATACGGCTTTAAGAAGAAAAATTTGACGAATATTAAATCCTATTTTTTGTACGAAAAAAAAAATGAGTTCTTATTAGCCCACTACCAACTTGGTAGTGTATGGAGTGTAATGGCTCTTGTTTGAAGGTGCGTAGGGTAATAAGAACTTATCCATGTTTGCTCTTTTTACCCTGAAAAAATAACTGCTGTGGAACAAACCAACTTGAAACGCGGCAGTTTTTAAAAAATATGCGATAGTATTCGTTAGTAATAATTTATCAATTTGTTGAACAAAAAGTAGCAACAATAGACCGCAACTGGTGTTGAGAGATAATACAGGTAGTGTCGTAATTTTTAAAGATATTGATAATTTTAAAATATGTTTATAAGAAAAAAAGTTGTGACTATTTAAATCTTCATATGTTAAGATAAATATTTTTAAAGAATTTCACTTTTTACACTAGTTATATACTTACACTGTGTGTACAAAGTCCCGGACCGGTCAATTATTTACAAAATGGCGCACAATATAAAAAAAACTTCCGTTATAAAAGTTGTAGGCCTTAAAAAAATCTATAAAACTAGGACACCTGTAATTTATACAGGGTGCCTCAAACAGTCACGAGAAACAAAATTTTCGTTTTTTTAAATGAAACGCCCTATATCTTACAATACTTTTGGATTCTACATAAAATATCAATTATTTTTTAATAAGCACACTAAGTCTAAACTTAATAGTTTCCGAGATATCGACTTTCGAAAAATTACATTTTTGAACTTTGACAGCTTCTAGCTCTCTAACGGTATATCTTAGAGCAAAACGGCTTACATGTCCCTACCTTACTTTTTTATTATCTTCCTAAAAATATCAAATTAGTATCTGCAACAAGGAACAAATATTATATTATTGAGTTCTTATTACCCCAAAACGTTTTTTTTTCGGGTAATAAGAACTCACCTAAAAAAAAATAAAATAAAACAAGCTGTAATAGTTTGTTACCAAAAATCGTTTAGTTGAGACCTTTAACTTCGAGATAGGTTCATAATAAAAGGCACAAACCGTTACAACTTAAAATTACAAATTTTTATATTAGCCGCTACGGAAATCTCAAGAGCCGAAAACACCAACCTAAAATACATTTTCAAAAAAAAAATACAAAATGATACAATAAAGCCGTATGAATTATTTTGACGATACCTTTCGTTTTATAAATTATTTTATATATTTTTAAAACCATTTATAGGAGTTTTTTTCAGCTGAAATGTTTGACCGTTCCTATTATTAGTTCTTATTACCCCAGGCTCCCCTACAGGGTAACTCATGTAGTAGATATGACATTATCGACGATTTTTTTAAATGGAAACCCCTATATTTTAGTTCAGATCTGTAATCTCCGAGGTAATCTCCAAGAAGAGCTGATTTCAAAAACATAACACACTTAGGGCCTAAAATTGATAGTTTCGTAGCTACAGGGTAGAACAAATAATTTTTTTTAAGATACATTTTTTAAAAGTAAGCGTATTTGCTGTTATGTTTTTTTTTTAAGTAGGGTTATTTGCTGTTATGTACCTAACTATGGTATTTAGATAATGACATTATGCTGTCATTATATTGAATTTTTCTAGTAAGTTTAGTAGAAGTAATAAAATTAATTTTAATATTTAGTTACTATGCGTTTATCTCCCACACAAAGAATAGAAATAATAGAAATTCTTATGATGATTGGATGTGGTGATAGGATTCGTCAATAAATATGCAAAGTTACAAAACAAAAAACAATTAATTATTTTTAAAATTCCTATATATCATTATTATATGACATTTCTGTCATTTACAAATTCCGATACTGATTAGTAACATTTACCAACCAGAAAATTCTTTATTGTTTTTTTAAATTTGTTTTCATTTAGAAGTCTTGTTTCCTGTGGTAATTTATTAAATAAAGTGAGGCCAGCATAGTCTGGTGACACACCACTGGACTTCTTCTTGTGGGGTCACCTGAAAAATATTGTTTATAAAATAAGGCCTGCCAGTATTGACGATTTAAAAAATCGAATAACAACAGAATTCAGGAATATTTCGGAAGAAACCATAATAGAAGTCCAACAAGAGTTTATTGATCGCTTGGAGTACTGCCAGGCACAAGAAGGAGGACAATTTCAACACTTAATTAAATAGCTTATTTCATTTTTTTTAAATTAAGATAACTTTTAAAAAAATATTTTTTATTACCCTGTAGCTACGAAACCGAGTACGAAACTATCAATTGTAGGCCCTAAGTGTGTTATGTTTTTTAAATCAGCTGTTCTTGGAGATTACAGATCTGAACTAAAATATAGGGCTTTCCATTTAAAAAAATCGTCGATAATGTCATATCTACTACATGAGTTACCCTGTATAATAAATTTATAAGTCAAAGTATGCGCAATTAAAAATTATCATATACGTGTCGGAGGATTTTTACATGAAATGTTTATAGATTATTGAATAATGAATGTGTTCCTTACTTTATGTACACATTGTATAAATAACGAATATTTAGGATTTCTTCAGAGTATAAAAGTTGAGTAGAAAACCATTAGTTTTTTTCAAAGATTATTTTTAGTATGTAGTTTTGAACAACACTTAATTGGTTTCAAAGTACTTTGATAAGACTCTAGCGTAACAGTGACTCTACGAGACCTTTATAAACATTAATTAGAAGTTTTTTAATCAATATATCTCTTAGAATATAGAACTTATGCAGTAATTTTCTAAAATTATTAGTAAGCTTAACTATATGTTGTTCCCATTTAAGGTTTTTGTCGATGATGACAACCAAATATTTTATGAGTCACTTCAGAGATACAATCATGAAGATTATCTATTTCAATTCTATCAAAATTGGGAGGATTGACTGAAGGGAAAACGCAATATATTTACTTTTACTTATGTTTAGGGTTAACTTAAAAGAATGTTTATATGTTAATATTTTTTTTTTTAGTTTTATTAGTTTTATAATTTCACTATTAAACCAAACAAGGTAATTTCCATCAATCTGTGTTGCCAATGGTACACACAAATCAAATAGTTCAAAAATAATCTTATAGAAATAAATAACGCTTCATCAATTTGATCAAAAGATTTCAAATTGTACCAATTTTGATCTGTATATAAATTGTACAGGGACATTTTTTAAGTGGCACCGGATTGGCGTTTTTTTCTGCTGACTATAACAAAAAACAAATTACATATTTCTCAATGGTTTTCGGCAAGGAAGCCAAATTTAATGTCAAAAAATATATAGGTTCACAAATTTGACAGATAAGACGCCATATTGAATTTCTCATCTCTCCTGTATATACAGGGTGGCTGATTAGTGCGAGGAAGTCCAATATCTCCGTTGTTCTTAAAAATATCGAAATTTATTAAATACAAAGGTTCTAGGATAAACAAAATCGCACATTTTAAAAATATTTTTGGATATACAGGATGCTCCAAAAAAGTGGGGTTTAGCAAAGATGTATTTTTTCAAAAGGAACACCCTATATGTTATATTATTTTTGGATGCTACATAAAATTACAGTTGTTTTTCAATAAGTGCATTGTAGTTCTAAACTTAATAGTTTTAGAGTTATCGACTTTTCCAAAATGATATTTTTGAACTTTGACAGCTTCTAATTTTCTAACGGTACTTCTTAGAGCAAAACGGCTTACATGTCCCTATCTTACTTTTTAATTGTCTTCCCAAAAATATTAATTTCCGGTTAAACCGGAAGTACTATATTTCCGACTTTCAAGTTACATCCGGTTTAACCGGAAATTGATATTTTTTTGAAGACAATTAAAAAGTAAGATAGGGACATGTAAGCCGTTTTGCTCTAAGAAGTACCGTTAGAAAACTAGAAGCTGTCAAAGTTCAAAAATGTCATTTTGGAAAAGTCGATAACTCGGAAACTATTAAGTTTAGACCTATAATGCACTTATTAAAAAATTACTATAATTTTATGTAGAATCCAAAAATAATATAACATATAGGGTGTTCCATTTGAAAAAATACATTTTTGCTAAACCCCACTTTTTTGGCGCATCCTGTATATCCAAAAATATTTTTAAAATTTGCGCTCTTGTTTATCCTAGAACCTTTGCATTTAATAAATTTCGATATTTTAAAGAACAACGGAGATATTGGACTTTCTCGCACTAATCAGCCACCCTGTATATCCTTAAACCATACCTACTTTTATACCCTTTTCTTTTCTAAATTTTTTTGCCAACATAGATATCTTTTGATTTATCTTAGTCAAGTCATGGTTCAAGTATACTTAATTGGTCTCTGTATATCACAAATCACTACTTTTTAATTGACGTTTCCTATCAGATAAAAATTAACCATCTCGCTTTTATGTTTCTTCTTCAAAAATCATTCTGATTGGGCTGTTCTTTAGTTTATCCCTGCCCATTTTGATATACAGTATATTTTTCTGGTGGTATGCTCAAGAAGTCTCCCACCTTTTTTATAACCTGCCCTACAGTTTCGTTTTCCTTACCTATAGTTTATTTATTAAAAAAAAAAATAATTATCCAAATTGGATATAGAGCCCGTCAATTGCAAATTTTATCTTAATTTCTACATTTTCAACAAGATTTCAAAAAAATTAAAAATTTACTATTCAACAATAGCAATAAACAAAAACAAATACATATTAAAAATACTTACCTCGGATATAACATACAGTATCACAATATTGTCTTGTCATTATTACCATTAATATTAATTATAACAAGCAATCAATAGCGCTATACAATAGTAAAGTGAGGATTTATTGTTGTGTTGAATACAAGTAACCTCGCAAGTAACCTAGACCAATAGAAAATATTTTTTTGTGACTCTATTGAAAGTTGCCAGACAGATTGGCAACAATGAGGTTGAAAAAATCACGATTTTTTTATTTATATTGAGTTGATTTCAATATGTTTTTAATTATTTTTTCAGTAGTCTTCTAAGTTTAATAAAGGTACTTCCTCCTGTCCTGTCCAGGGTTGGGCAAAATTTGATTTTTATTAAAAAAATCAAAAATCATTTATTTTTTTGATTTTTATCGATTTTATTAAAAATTTAACATTTTTCTCTCTTTTCAAATTAATACAAATTATTTTAATGTCGGTCTAACAATATAGTAGGTCTAAATTCTACCCAAAATATTGTCAGAACGCACTTCTTGCAAGAAAATTCCTGTCGCGACTTGATTCTTTCCCGATCTATAAATTGCCGTGGCCCAATATGTCTCGCGTATTGTGATGTTGATTGTTCAAGGGAGTGGAAGTAAATAGTTTTTTAATATGTTATATTGTTCATTGTTCTGAATTAAAAATAAATAGTTTCATTAAATCATGATTAAAAAAAAATCAAGTGATTTACTTAAATCATGATTTTTTTTTTAAATAAAGTAATAATCATCAAGAATATAAAAAACCTTATTATTAGCCCACTAACCAAGCTCATTAACTTATGCTTTGAAAAATCAGTGTTTCCAAATGGTTGTACCAATTTACAAAAAAGGAGATAAAAACAACATAACAAATTACAGACCAATTTCTCTACTTCCAGTCTTTTCAAAAATATTCGAGAAGTGCATGGCATCGCTTATATCACGGTTCTTTGAGTCAAATAATATTTTTACTGATTCTCAGTTTGGCTTCAGAAAACAGCGAAGCACCACTTTAGCAATAATGGAGCTAGTGTCTCTTCTAGAAGCCTTTGAGAGCCGTAGCTTTGCGTATACAAACAACATCAAAGTCTAGTCAAAATATGCTTTATTATCAAAGATATATATCTTGTTGACAAAGCTGAGGAACACAATATAACTTAACTATTTAAAACATCTCTCTATACTTTTTATATTAGAGCAATAACAGTAAAAAAATAGGCACTGTCAGTAATAGATAACAGTAAAACAAGTAAGTGTATAACATGCTGAAACAAAACAATTCTATAGATTAAAGTAATAAGCATCAAAAAACATCAATCAAAAATTATCAGAGTGGTATTCCTGTAGAGTATAATAGGCCTTATCAACTAAAAGCGATTTTACTTTTGTACGGAATACACCGAGGAATACACTGAGAGATTGTTCCTCTCTGGTAGCCATGGGTAGGTGGTTATAAATCTTTTTACTCTCATAAATAATTGATCTTTTCGTTAAAGTTAGTGCTGGTACTGGGAGAGGAATATCTAAACCCTGTCGCGTAGCATAGTGAGGTTGCGGATCTATAAATTTTGTCCTATTTTTAAAGATCAAGGTAACAGTTTCCAGTATAAAAAGTGACGCCAAGGTTAGAATCTTTTCAGAGATAAATATGGGCCTGCAAGATTCACGCTGCCGAAGGCGATATAGCGAGCGTATGGCCCTTTTCTGTAACACAAATACACCATCAAACAGACCCCGGCCACACATCCCCCAAAAGGCAATGCCATACCGAAGCCGTGATTCGACCAGAGCATAGTATACATTTTTAGCTGTTGGGATGCCCAGCTCCCTCGCAACTGTTCTAACTGCGTAGCACCCGAAGAAATTTTTTTGCTCAATGCAGCTATATGTGATCCAAATTTCAGATCACGGTCAATGTTGAGCCCAAGAAACTTGGCATTGGGCATATCCAACAGTGAGCAATCTCCAATAGTCATTCCATCCACAGTGCACTTGAAACCGACAATGTTGGTCTTTTCGACATTTAGAGTAAGTAAATTGGAGTCGAACCACTCCTTAACCTTAAGCAAATCTGACGAAATCATTCCCACCAAGGAGTCAACGCTGCCACTCTGCCAGAGAATAGTGGTGTCGTCCGCAAACAGCGTAAACTTACCTCTTATATCGACATGAACCAAGTCATTAATGTAAATCAAGAACAGGACCGGCGCCAACACCGAACCCTGGGGAACCCCATACTTTACCATTCGCCTATCAGACTGAAGCGATCCTTTGGCTCCTATCCTCAAGGTAGGAACGAAACCAATCCAGCACAGTTCCCCTAAATCCATAGTGGTGGAGCTTAAGCAACAGAATTCTGTGGCTCACGCAGTCGAACGCTTTAGACAAGTCGCAGAACACGGCAGCTGAGGCCCCCCCTCGATTTATACTCTCATACACCCCCTCCAAAAAACTAAACATGGCATCATTGGTGCCCTTATTATTTCGGAAGCCAAACTGATTTAAATTTAGAATATTATAATGTTCAAGAAATGACATCTTTGGTGAGCTTTTCAACACACTTCACAACAACATTCTGTGACCTAAGCAAAGCTTTTGATTGTGTTTCTCATAGCTTACTCCTACAAAAGCTTAAACTCTACAACTTCCACCCAAACAGTACTGCATTGATAAAAAGTTACCTTGAAGGTAGGTTTCAGACTGTACGGGTGGGAGGGGTGACGTCCGCAAGGAGGGAGTTGACTGAGGGGTACCCCAGGGCAGGGGTCTGTTCTAGGACCCCTTCTGTTCTTAATATATATTAACGATCTTTCTTACATAGACCCCAGTACGCACTATACTATCTTTGCGGATGACACCACCTTTTCCCGTGTGCATAAGAATTGTGATGAGGCGAAAGAAGCTTCTGAAGTGGCGCGGCGAAAAAACCCAAAAAATGATATTTTCTATGAGACAAATTCCTCCAGGCTCCAGTGCTGAGAATGTTAAATTTCTTGGGGTACACTTAGACCAGACCCTCCGATGGGACGTCCATATTTCTATGCTCTGTAAAAGGCTAGCAACTAACATCTTTGTATTGCGCAACCTATCACAATGTGTTTCACAGACTGTCCTGCGGCAGGCATACTTCTCCTTATGTCATGCACATATTGGATACTCAATACTTGTATGGGATCACAGCAGTGCTGCGTCCAAAGTTTTTGGCCTACAGAGAGGGGCCCTAAGAATTATTGCAGGAACGCCGTACCGGGATGACTGTAGACAAGATTTTATAAACAATCAAATTTTAACTCGACCATGCTTATTTATTCTGGAAAATATTCTATATGTCAGAACACACGTTGAGCAATACACGATGCATACATCTGTTCACTCGCACGATACGCGTCATAAATAAAACCTAGTACTAAATAGCTGGCGGTTAAAAAGGTGTCAGGATGGCCCTGGACATCTGGCAATCCATTTTTATAATAAACTTCCTGTAACGATAAGAAATCTGCCAATTAAAGATTTTAAGAGTAAAATAAAAAACCTTCTCATCAGACAGACATTTTACTGTGTGTAAATGAGATAATATAGCTTTTAACTATCACCCATTTTAATATTTTAATATTTTTGTTTGTGGTTTTGTATAGGAAGAAACCTAAACTTAAATTATAAAAGTGTATTGTACATATATTTTATAATGTTACCAAATTTTAATTATCTTGATTGTGATTTTAATGTGCAATGTAACAGTTAGGGTTGTTTTCCTCCATGTACAATTTTGATGTTTTAAATTTTTACATATTATGTTAAATTTACATTTTGTATCATTTTAAATCTTTTTTACCATGATAAGAAGAAAGAAAGAACGAAAATAATTTATTAGTTCTTAGGTCCATCAAAGTGGGTCGAACATGTCAAAAACAAGGAAATATCTTATACCTACATATACATGTTGAAAATTTCTAAAATCTTTGTAAAGCAATTAATTTCACATTTAACACATATATTCACATTATAAGTTAAAATCAATTATTACTTAAGATAATTATTACATTCAGGTAAAAAACAAAAACAATCAGGTGCCCAGTGAAGAAAAGTATATTGACTTGTGTGAGTTCTATGTGAATGTTGACACGAATAAACTATTTTGATTTGATTTGATTTTGATTTTAACCGATATTTGAAGTAAGAAATCTAAACAAAATGTACAACGAACGTAGGCATTGTTTTGTTACTTAATTTTTGTCCGAACCTAACCTAAGTATGACATGCTCAACCTTCAATATTATACTATGTATTTAATAGCTAACTAATGTACTTATAATCTTTCTATGTTTTTGCCTAATAACAATTTAAACAATATACCAAAATATTATTATTAAAAAAGGTACCTACACTGCACTGTTCTAGTGTTATCTACCATCAAGTCCTCTGGTTGCCCTGAATTCCCTGACTAAAAACCTTTCCTCAAAGTATTTTATGCAAAAGTTGATAAATTTTTGCAATACTAAATCGTCTCTTGGGATCCCTTTTTTATCAATAAATAGCATTTCATCAGTGAAAAACATTATAGTTCAGTATTACACCCGGGAACACATCATGAATTTGGCATTTATCGCTATTTCGCAGCCACTTAATCAAATAATTTATGGTTTTACATATAAAGGTCCAAACTACGTTAAATTAATGTTATAGGTTTTCTAAAATAATCACATTAAACTGCTAAAAACAACTAAAAACTTAAAGGAAACACCAAAACGGTCTACCAAAACAATGCAAACCTGTCAAAACGTGGATCGACTAGAAACAGCTGATTTTAGAATGTGGGCGGGAACCTGACGGCCTGTTCTTCGAGACGGCAATGTGTATACCCTGTCCTATATCCCATTTTGTGATCTGACTAATAAATATTATTTCAACCCTAAGTGACTGACATTTGATGAGGTATAATTATTTTTTTAGGTAATGGGGAAACACAATGGTGCTTTTCGCAAGTCAAGGGTACCTTGGACGATGACGTTACCGAAGCAGATATTATTTCGTGTGTCGAATTTAATCATGATGGCGAGCTTCTGGCCACCGGAGATAAAGGAGGACGAGTAGTAATTTTCCAACGTGATCCGATATCAAAGGCGGCGCTGCCCAGAAGGGGTGAATATAACGTCTATTCGACTTTTCAAAGCCATGAACCCGAATTTGATTATCTTAAAAGTTTGGAAATCGAGGAGAAAATTAATAAAATCAGGTGGCTAAAGCGAAGGAATCCTGCACATTTCTTGCTGTCTACAAATGATAAAACAATAAAATTGTGGAAGGTGTCTGAAAGAGATAAAAAAGTTGAAGGCTACAATACACGAGCTGAAAACGGTAGGTATACTCGTACATAGTAATGGGGGTTACAATAAGAATGCCTCAATTTTTTAAAAAATATCTCATTTAAATTTGACTAAATTTTGATAAGATAGGTAAAGTTCTTTTCACGAAAAATGGTTCTGATTTAATGCAATAAAATGGGTGGCAAGTGCGGTCGTAAAGAACCGTAAATTCCCAGTATTCATTTTTACGGCCGGATAATAATGATTTCTAGGTAAGGTTAAATTAAAATAAGATAATTTTAAAAGTTCAGAAATCTCCCTATAGCAGGCATTTTGAGAGATTGAATGTCAGTCTTTATTTCTCACGGGAAGTGTTCAGTTGTACTGCAATATCATTTTACGAAATGTTATATTATACATATAAAACAGAATTTTGAATCGTCCATGGAAAAACATTGACAGCGCTTCTTCAAATGTTCCTGTGAACAAAAAGCATTTATCTCTCATTGCTAGGAACTTTGTAAAAACTGTTTATAGTTCTTTACTTAATTTAATAGGGAACTTAACGCTGGTGCTGCTGCGAATGAAACTAGTGATTTGACTAAGATACCTTTGACTACAAGAAAACAATCATATCAAATCCCATAAAATCAAGAAAGAAGCGTAAGGACGCCGGTTTCAATAAATGTTTTAACGAAGCTGGCAAGGACTTGATAAGGCGGAACGTCTACACCATGTACGAAGAGCAGCGCGTAGCTACATTAGAAACTCTGAAGCGACGGCTCACTAAACTCTAGCTTAGCGAGCAAAACAAAGTGGTCAATCTGATTGAAGGCTTTTTGAAAATCGATGCCACAAGAATCTAAAGCCTCACAGGCTCTCTGTGACAAGTAACATAGATTAGTAACGCATGATCTAGAGTCAATAAAGCCATGCTGATATTCAGATAGCAAGCTACGGACCTGTGGGTAGATGTAATTGTGGATTACTATTTATAGGATTTTTGAAAAGTTGCAAAGAATGGAAATATGTCTATAGTTTTTAATTGCGCTGCGATCACATTTCTTCAAAACAGGCGCCACCCTCCATATTTCGGGAAAGGAGGTAGTCAGGAGCACCTGATTAAAAATATGATCCAAGGGTTCAGCCAGGACGTAAGAACAATCTCTTACGAGGAAACTGGGTATTCCGCCCACTGCGGACGTTAATTTATTTTTAAGTTTTTTACTTTTTTACTTGCAACTAAAACATCATGTTAAATCACATCACTCACAAAGTTTAATATACTTTTAAAAAACGTTAATTTAAATTAGTACACAAAATTTTTCAATTTAAAATAGCATTGTAAGGGCTTATCCAATTGTTTGGTTCGTATCTTCATGGCATGACAACTGACATGAAAAATAATATAAACATAAATAACAGTTATTGCAAAATGGTTTTTAAAAAGAGAAACAGTAAATTTTGATCTGGTAAAGGTTTATGTACAGGAACATATTAACTTGGCAATCTGTTTTAAATGCTTTGAGTTCGAACACGTAGCAAAGTATTGTAAAGAAGAGACGTGCTGTCATAAATGTGGGGGCGCACACGCTGGTAAGGATTGTCAGGCCATACAATGGAATTGTCCAAACTGCAGTAAAATGAAATACAAGCCGGTAGAAGGTATACATTCTGCAAGGGATGCTAAGTGCCCAATATATCAAAGAAGACTATCACTTCAGAGGAACCACATAAATTATTCTAATGATTTTTTAACAAAGGCGTAAAAAATAGGACACACATAAAAAATTGTGACCAAAAAGCTTTGAACAAAAAAACGATAAGCGTAATTCATCAAAACGTCCAATCTATTGGGAACTCAATAGACCGAATTAATGACATGATGAAAGACAATTTAAATTGCCAAATTTTGTGTTTAACTGAACACTGGAAAAGTGAAGACCAGTTGAAAAACTACTTAATAAACGATTTCTGTTTAGTATCAAGTTTTTGTCGGGAGGAGGGTAAACATGGTGGATCGGCATTGTTTTCGAGAAAAAGTCTAAAATGTAAGGAGAGAGCAGACCTTACGAAAATGGCAATGAGTGGAGTATTTGAATGTGTTGCAATAGAATGTAATTTCGGTAAGGTGAAGACCACCATTATTGGTATATATAGGCCACCCTTGGGGGACATTAATCTTTTTTTGGACAAAATTGAGTGTTTGTTAGTTAAAATTTTTCAAGAAAATCGATTAGTAGTCATTATAGGCGATTTTAACATAGAACTTCTTAAGGACAATAAAATAAAAACAAGAGTTAATTTCTATACTAAACTCGTTTAACATAAATCAAACTATTTTTGAAAATACTCGAATATCGAGAAATCGTGCTAGCTGTATAGATAATATTTTTACAAACGGTGAATTTTTTAGAACTAGGGTATTTGAGAACTTTGTATCTGACCATACTGCACAAAAAATTTAATTTGAATTAAATCTACCTAAAGAAATTCCTCCTGTATATACTAGATTCTTCACTGAGGAAAACAAAGTCAATTTTCTGAGCAGTTTAAATGAACAAGACTGGCTGGAAATATATAGAGTAGAAAAAAGTAATGTCAATGAACAATGGAATATTTTTATAAATACAGTGCTGGCCTTATTTAATCAGAATTTCCCTCGAAAATTAATAAATAAAAAACCGCGTAAAAAACCTCCTACAGATATAGCAGTATTAGAATGTAAACGCAGATTGGATATTTTATTAATGCAATCTAGATTTGATGCAAACTTTAAACAAAGATACAATGAAGAAAAAGGAGTATATGATTCAACATTAATATCACAAAGAAAGAAAAACTATGAAAGTCGCATAAGAAATTCAGATAATAAGACAAAATGTATGTGGACAATATGCAAAGAGATAACAGGAAAAAATTCAAATTTGTCTGAAATTAAGATTGGGGGAGATTCTGAAGATATAGGGAATAGGTATAATAAATTTTTATTATCGGTTGTGCCAGAACTTTTAAATAATTTAAGAGATATACCCTTTTCTTGTAGTATAAATAACAATGTACGATCAATGTTTTTGAAACCCCTAGAACCAAGCGAAATTATAGAGATTGCTAGCACACTAAAAAATAAGCACAGCAGTGGGATAGACAAACTTCCACTAAGCATTGTAAAGATGGCAACTCCAGCATTAAAAAATATATTATCATACTTAATTAGCAACTCTTTTAGCTTTGGAGTGTTCCCAGATAACTTAAAAACTGCACTTATTAAGCCACTATATAAAAAAGGAAATCCCGAAAGTCTGGATAGTTACAGGCCTATAAGCTTATTACCCGCGTTTTCAAAGATCCTCGAACATGCAATGGACACCCGATTAATAAAGTTTTTAAGTGAATGTGACATCCTTGTAAATTGTCAACACGGTTTTATAAAAAATAGATCTACTCAAACGGCAATTTTTGAATTTATAACATATATATATTGGATCTTATCGAGAACGGGGACTTAGCACTGGGCATGTTTCTAGTTTATCTAAGGCCTATGACTGTCTAGATCGACATATACTTATTAAAAAATTAGAATTGTGTGGTATTGTCTTATTTAGAAAATAGAAAACAATGTGTCAGTATAACAAAAAATGGAAAAACATCGCGATCTGACATGCTCCAAAACAATATAGGTATAGCACAGGGTAGTATTTTGGGTCCTCTTCTGTTTATTGTGTTTGCCAATGATCTGTCTACTGTAGTCAATGAACCTTTTCAACACATTGTTAAATATGCAGACCATACAAATTTAATTATAGGTAGTAAAAAAATAGAAGATTTGCTTCAGAAATCAAAACTCTTCTTTGAGGTAGTCACAGAGTGGTTTCACAAAAATAGACTGGTTCTGAACAAAGAAAAAACAAATGCTATCGTCTTCAGTACAAAACAGGCTACAATAATTAAACCAGAAATCATCGAAACGGAAAATGTAATCATTACACAGTATCTGATAAAGCCAAATTTCTAGGTGTATATATTGATGAGTATTTAGACTGGTCGGATCACATAAATAGTACTGTTAAAAAATTAAACTCAATTTGTTATGGTATACGAATCATGGGTAAATACATGGACGAGAGAACACTAAGAATAACATACATGGCAAATTTTGAATCAGTGTTGAAATATGGCATAATTTTTTGGGGAAGGCACAGTTTAACGCAAAGTGTATTTGTAACGCAAAAACGAGTATTGAGAGTAGTTAAAAAAAAGAAGTATTTAGAAAGTTGCAGGGGCCTATTTAAAAATCTAGAAATAATGACTGTATATGCAATGTACATATTATATGAATGTTTATTGCTCTTTATTAAAAATAAAGATCGTTTTGGAATCCAATCTTAAAGTAGATATGAAACACGTACTTTAGAAGTAATGTATCCTATTCATAGACTTTCATTAACTGAAAGATGTCCTCAATACATGTGTTTAAAGTTATTTAATGCGTTGCCTCGAGAACTAAAAACAATAAGCGAACCAAAAATATTTAAAAAACAACTGAGAAAGTACTTGGTAGAACTAGAACCCTACAGCTTGAAAGATTTTAGTAGTAGTTTGTAAGAATAATGTATTGGTTGGAATTTTTGTATGACGCCATTTCACTTTATGCTGCATGTAACTTGTAAACATAATTTGAAATAAAGTTTATTATTTATTTATTTATTTATTTAGTACACTGCAATTTTAGAGGTGATGTAATACCGCCATATAACACCGGATTATTAAAAGTCAAGTTATACATGTATGTACAGGATCATTCCGTATATACATGGCAATTAATAACATAAGGGAGTATGCTTCTGAGCCTTTGAATGTTGATATGGGAGTCGCACAGGGAAGTGTCCTGGGACCGCTTCTTTTTCTTATATTTATAAATAATATCGGGGACAGTAAGGTAAATGAAGTGGAACGTCTCACGTCTCACAATGTTTGCAGACGATATATCTGCAATAGTAACCTCATTGGTTGTGGATGATTTAATTAATAAGGCTTGTGCTTTGAATATGCAGTTCTTCAGTGACGAAAGTAAACTCTTACTAAGTCTATCAAGGAGTGAGACGATGATGTTTTCTACAAGGGAATGTAACTATAGCCTACTAATAAAATCGAAAACTGGCCTGATCAAACATGTGAACTCACTAAGTTTTTGAGTCTGAAATTGAACTCGCTACTATCGTGGAATAATAATTTAAATGATATCTTGACAAAAATGTTCCATTCATTTATATTATGACGTTTAAGATCATATGTTAATAGACCAACATTTTGTCCTATTATTATGCCTATGTTAACTCGACACTGTCGTATGGAACGGTATGTTGGGGTAATAGCAAAAGGATCAATGAGGTTTTAATATCACAGAAAAAAAATATTAAGAACAATTATGTTTAAAAAAAAAATGACGTTCTCATGTCGTCAATTATTTAAAGATCTTAACATTCTTACTGTGATATCAATATACATATTGCAGTACTCTCTTCAGGTAAGGAATAATGTCAATACTTTCCAAAATGCTGGTGATATGCCTAATGATTACCCATTAAGGGCGCTACATACTCTCAAATTGCCTCAACACCGATTGTCCTGCACAGCAGACAGCAGTTATGTAATGCCTGTCAAGATATATAACCATCTGCCTAAGCACATTAGGGAAGTCAAATGCAGGAGTATTTTTAAAATTTAACTCAAAAAAGTGTTGTTAAATAACAGCTTTCATTCTCTTCAGGAATATTTTAATTCTACATTTTAGGTGTCTACTTAGTTTTACTATATTATTCTTTGTATGGTGTGAGTGGTTGGATGCATGGAGTATAAGAGCTGCTGAGGGAGTACTTCCCAGTTACAGAAGCCAGTTTTAATAAACTAAAATGTGTTCATAAATATTACTGTATTTATTGATATACAGAATGGCAAAAAAGTCGCGCATGATGCCTGTAACTTTTGAATTACCTCGTATACGAAAAAGTGACCTTTATGAAAGTTGTTCAGTAAATTATTCCCCACATTTCTACCTGCATGAATTTTTTCTGTCACTTTTAGTTTGGTTGCCATAGAGACTAACTTACTTTTTTTTAAATGGAACACCCTGCATATCATTGCATATTTGGGTTCTACTGGGAAAGCTCTGAATTTTTTGTATTTCAAATTTTTATTTATTTAAAATTGTAACAAACTTTATAATAGCAAAATAAATAGCCTAGAAAATTGAACAACTTAACATCGGAACAATAATAATAATTTTGTACATAAAACATATGCCAAGATTTGTCCTACGAATTTCTAGTTTAGGAAGATTCAACAATATTGAAAGTTCCTCATAATTTATGTCTTCAACTGGAATTTTTAACCTGTAGGCAATATGTCTAAGAAAACGTCTTTGTACCTTTTCGAGCAAGGATATGTAAACATTATAATTTGGAGACCAGGCAGGGCAGGCATATTCAAGAATGGATCTTACCACTGAACAGTAAACATTTTTTAATGTAAAAATATTAGTAAACTCTTTCAAAGTGCGAACCACAAAGCCAAGGAGTTTTAATGCTCTATTGCAAATATTTTCGATGTGAAGATTAAAAGTGAGATCTTGATTAAAAGTTACTCCTAAATCTTTCAAAGAGTTCACTCTCTCTAGGGTGTGACCAAGCAATAAGTATGGATATAATATGATTACATGAATTTTAAAGAAATATATAACCCTGCACTTATTAAGATTCCAATCCAAGTCATTAATTCTACACCAAAGTGCAAAACAAGTGAGAGCTGCTTGCAATTGTTTAGAGCATTTTAATGTTAAAATTGATTTATACAACTTTAAATCATCCGCATAATATAACAATATCTCACTATAATGAATAAAATCTACCACATCATTTATATAGCAGTTAAACAACAATGGCGAGAGATGTCCTCCTTGTGGCACACCAGATTATACATGGATGGGATAAGAAACGAAATTTTTTATTTTTACCAATTGAATTATTTCGATTAACAAGTGTTAAGTGTCCCCTCAAAAATAAGTCGAGCGGGGTTAAGTCCGTGGATCGCGCTGGCCAGTCAATAGCACCTCTTCAGCCTATCCAACATACTGAAAATTGTTCGCTTGCGTGTGCGCAGGTGCTCCATCTTGATGGAACCATACCTGTTCGTTTATGCCATTATTTACACCCGGTAAAACCATTCTGCTAGAAGGAATTATGTGATAATTGTGTCTATTAGCAATGCCAATTAGATGGAAAGTAGCTTCATCCGAGAAAATGATATTTGTTGCGAAGTTATTATCGTTATTGCATCTTTTCATCATCAGCTCACAAAATTCAGCTTTTCTATCAAAATCGTCCTCGTTTAACTCGTGCACCAACTTTATCTTGTAGGGATGCAACTTCTCCTGCTTAAACAAATTTTTCACTGACTGATGAGACACATTAAAATTCATTGCCATTGGGCTGGATGATTGTGTTGGATTTTCATATTTTGAGAGCAAGATATCCAAAGCTTTGTCTCCCCCGGTTGCTGTTTTAGGTCGACCTGATCTAGCGGCTTCCCTAACACTGCCTGTTTCTCGAAATTTCTTTACCACTCGACACACCGTTAACTGATTTATTGAAGATCTATTGGATATAATTCATTGAAAAGTTGACAAACCCGATCTTGCGATCTCTTCATATTTCCGTAACTACTCATTATTAAAATTTCAACTCGTTTCTCATTCAGATGAACCATAGTGTTAACAAATTAGAAATCAGACAACAGAAAATTAAACAGGAACTCAAAATGAACACCTCTTAGGTCGCTGTCATAAAAACACCTTGACTCAACCACCGTATACGAACAAAGACAAGTAGAACCACTCTCGCTCGAAATGAAATCCGGCGTGCCGTCGTTCGTCCCGCGCCCCGCCCGGCCGCCAGTGAGTAGTTGGTGAGTTGATACAGACCGCGTCGAGTAGGAGCTAGTCATCCCAAACGAACTATTTTTAGCGCTTTATACACAGTTGGTCTAAAAATTACTAATTTTTTAAAGCGTAGATTTGATTTTTATTTATTTATTAATAATTGTTGTTGCTTAACTTGTTATTTGTGGTCATCGTGTTAAAATCCTCCTCTTATATACTGTTCTGTTGATGGGTGTTATACTAAAATATGTACAGGACTTCGGATTCTGTGGGTTTAAATGTTTTAGGGGTGGTATCGGATCAAGGATCCAATTTTGTAAAATTGTTCAAAAGCGATCTGAAAATGACTGAAGAAAATCCCTTCTTTTTCGTCGATGGAAAAAAAATTTACTATTTGTTTGATGTACCTCATCTTCTAAAATCTAAACGAAATAATTTTTTCAAATAATATTATGTTTTTAGGTTACAAACAGGGCAAACAACAGGGTTGTTATGTTGAAAACAAAATGTTTAAAACAAATGTTTTAAACATGTTTAAAATACTTACTAGTAGTAGGTCACAATATTTTGTTATATTATTTTTTTTAGAACTATAATTATTCTCAATATGCATCTGAGTTTTATTTCAAACAACTTATAAAATATGCCCTGAATAAATGTTAAACCTCATAGATAAAAACTAATAAGTAGCTGACGCGCTCTCTGCCACTACATCATTACATGTCATTACTCCCTATGCCCACCCGGTATATCGATGCATACCCCGACCAGCCGGTGCGTCGGCAAACCGCTTTAGATCCCGAGACATGAAAGGCCCGACGTTGAGTGGTTCTACTTGTCTTTGTTCGTATACGGTGACTCAACTGATAGGTGTTGGGTAGGAATCATTATAATTAGGAAGTTTTTCATTTTTGAGCTGTCATTATCTCAGAAACGCTTGCAGATAGGTGAAAATTTGAAATACACAAAATTCAGAGTTTTCCCAGTAGAATCCAAATATGTAATAATATGCAGGGTGTTCCATTTAAGAAAAGTAAGTTAGTTTCTATGGCAACCAAGCCAGAAATGACAGAAAAAATTCATGCAGGTAGAAAAGTGGGGAATAATTTACTGAACAACTTTCATAAAGGTCACTTTTTCGTGGTAATTCAAAAGTTACAGGCATTATGCGCGACTTTTTTGCCACTGTATATTCTAATATTGACTAGCACTTTATATTAACTATGAACTACTTTAAGGTTCTCTGGTAGACCCCAACAATGTTAGTTCCTTGCGGGTACCCATCATCAAACCAATGGAGTTAATGGTTGAAGCTTCACCGAGAAGGATATTTGCCAATGCCCATACCTACCATATAAACTCAATATCAGTTAATTCAGACCAAGAAACATATTTATCAGCCGATGACTTAAGAATTAATCTATGGCATCTGGAGATTACTGACCAAAGTTTTAATATTGTTGATATCAAACCAACAAATATGGAGGAGCTTACCGAGGTTATAACTGCTGCCGAATTTCATCCTGTAGAGTGCAACCTATTTGTATATAGTAGTAGTAAAGGAACAATTAGGTAAGTATTGGTGTTACATGCCCAATTGCAGGAAAGATTGTAGTATGTCATTTAGGGTCTTAAAGTCTGTGCGTTTTAAGAAGTCCGCTAAGCCATAAAACCTCTTGAGCATTATGTCGGTGGCTCTCAAACAATAAATTATATTGAAGGTAATTTTGGATGTTGATGAATTACATTTTCTAAATAAAATAATTTAAAGTAAATAAAAAATTAGTTTAGGTAAAGAAAAATAATAATTTTTTAGCTTTTGTAGTATTCAGACAAATTAGTTTTACGAATTCTTTTTTATAAAGATTTGGTTCTAAAAAGAACCGATTTTGTAGTCTTGCGACAGAACGTACCTACTTGTAGATAGGTACTACTGAAAGTAGTCTTCCTCTGAATTTGAAATTTCACCCATGCTTTCAGGCTCATCAGAATCAACATTATCGTCATCATCATCATCATCATTCGTAATAATTAACGGTCTTACTTCGTCTATAACCTGTTCTGTCTCATAAGATTCAAAAATAATTTTTTCTGTGTGTTCAATGCATTTCCGCCATTCTTCTTTGTCCGCTTGGCTAAGCGCCTCCTCCCATAACTTTATAACGCTAGGCTTACCGATATTTTTACAGGCATGTTTGTCATAATAGTTCTTGCTAATACCCCATACCAATTCAATTGCGTTGTAATGACAATGGTAGGGCGGCAATCTCAAAACTTGATGTCCATATTTGAGGGCTAATTCGTCAACAACATACTTTTTTTTAAATGACTGCTTTTTACACTTGCTTAAAAGTTCACTTTTTAAATATAAATTTTCATGGTTAATGTTTTTCTTTGACAACCACTCTTTTATTTCTTCCTTTTTCCAGCTGCTTGTAGCGAATTTCTCTTCGAGTCTCGTATGGTAAGAGGCATTGTCTAAAACAATTAAGGAAGGTTTTTCTAAACTTTTTAAAAGTTTTTCCTCGAACCAATGCTCAAAAATTTCAGCATCCATATTGCCGTGATAACCATCAGTTTTTTTTGTTGATGAAAATATCAAACTGGCATTTAAAACAAAACCTTCTTCATTACCAGCATGTAATATAATATACCTTTTTCCATTACTTGCACGGGTACTTGAATAACAATGCTTTGAGTCATCCTGCCAAGACGTTTTTGTTGAAGTTTCGTTTGCAAATACCCATGTTTCGTCAAGAAAAACAACTTGTCTTGACAATTCCGATTTTTTGTTGTTTAAATAATCCCTTAAAAATTGCCATCTTCTCGAAACCCATCCCAAAATAATGTCATTACCGGAAAAGTATATACATGACAAAATCTTTAACATATTTAACCATCCCGCACTTGAGCAAATTTTAATTGGTTCTTGGAAAATAGCGATTATTATATAGATTTAACTATAATAATAGCAAAATAATTTAATTATCTATTTAATTATTATTTATGCTCAACGCGTAATTCTAAGATAATTTTGTTTTGAAACCTCTGATTTCGCCCAGTAATAGAATACAGTAAACCAGTGGGATGTTCGGTGTGATCAAGTATAGCGAAGGTGCGAAGATATTGTAACTTAACCGACTTACTGTTTTAAAAGCGATAACATCCCTTGGTGATTTAATCCGATATCGGACTTCTTAAAACGCACAGACTTTAACATAAATTATTGCACTGTAATAACATAATGTTTTTGTGATATGCACATGCTTTATACACTGTACTTAATTTTTAGATTATGTGATATGAGAGCGGCTGCTCTTTGTGACAGGCACTCAAAATTGTTTGAGGAGCCAGAAGATCCAACAAACAGAAGTTTCTTCTCAGAAATTATTTCCAGTATTAGCGATGTGAAATTATCTAATAATGGTCGATACATGATCTCAAGAGATTATCTTTCCGTGAAAGTCTGGGATCTGCATATGGAAACAAAACCTATTGAAACGTACCCTGTAAGTTGCCTGTATTTTATCTAAAACTGTCCAATTTTTTAATTTGCTTTAACTTTATGAACCCAGTTATCTTTATCGTCGTCTTATTATTATTATTATTACTGTAAATTAAAACAACACTTCTGTCTTCCTCCACAAATTAATGATATATTTTAAATAATATATTTAGCGATTGTCCCTACATGTTTCGACTACATATATAGTCATCCTCAGGGGAACTAAATCGAGTGTAGTTTAAGTTAAAGTAGTTGCCTCAAATTAATAAGTACAACTTTTAAGATAATAACAAGTGACATTTTTTACTAACTTGAGTTTACCTAACGTTGTAGATTTGTAGAAAAGCACATTTTTAAATTATTTTAATTTTTTATATTTATTAGTTAAAGCAGGAAAATTTAGTTGTAAGTGTTAAGCATTATGATATGCTATTTAATTCTCTTCACGTTACATGTGGTAGTGGATAGCACTAAACTCAATTGTCTCAATTCCTACAAAGATTTTTATCATTAAAAGGTTTATCTAATTAAGCCTAAGAGGGGCCGAGCCCCCATCCAACCAAGGTTGGTTAAGTTACCTAAATTAAAATTAAATAAAATAACTTAAAAAACAAATTTTCCTTTTTCGATTTCTCCATATCAACCATATTATGTTTTTGAAAACTATTCATGTGGTTGGTAACTAAATCAAATAATAAAAAACAAAAATATTTTTCTTTTTTGATTTCTCCACATCAACAATACTATATTTTTAAAAACTATTCATGTGGGTATCATCATGCTTAACACTTACAACTAAGTTTTCCTGCTTTAACTAATAAATATAAAAAATTTAAATAATTTAAAAATGTGCTTTTCTACAAATCCACAACGTTGAGTAAACTCAAGTGTCTTCAACTAAAAAAATTTCACTTGATATTATCTTAAAAGTTACTCATTAATTTGAGGCAACTACTTTAACTTAAACTACACTCGATTTAGTTCCCCTGAGGATGACTATATATGTAGTCGAAACATGTAGGGACAATCGCTAAATATATTATTTAAAATATATCATTAATTTGTGGAGGAAGACAGAAGTGTTGTTTTAATTTACATTACCTACACTCCACTGCAAGTATGGACTACTTCTTCAAATTTATTATTATTAAATCCTTTATTTAGCTTTAAATTCTAGTTACAAAGTTGTACTAAATCTTACATGGACCTTTGAGAGAAAACTCTTAAAAGCTGTGATTTTGTCAAAACTTTTCGAAAACACTAATTAAAATATTAGCAAGAACAAAACAAAAGTAATCCCAAGAGACAAATTAAAATGTGTGATAAAATTAACCTCTATAAATAATAGCAAAAAGAAAACAATAAGTTTATACAAAAATTCTGAAAACACAAACAAGTTTCTAATTATCCACTGGTATGATAGAATATATTGCAAACTCTGAAGAAATCACTATTGATTTACTGTTGTAAATGGGTGGTTTCAAAATTATCTTAAAGATAGGAAACAGATAGTGTATATGAATGGAAGATACTCGTATGAAATTTTAAATGAGCATGGCGTACCACAAGGAAGTATTTTGGGACCCCTGCTGTTTATTCTTTACATTAACGATGTGGTTCGGGTTGTTAACACAGTTAATATGCACTTGTTTGCGGATGATACGTTGGTATATTTTTCATCAAGGGATATGAAACCTATGGTTGGTACTATCAATATATCTTTGGACAGTCAAAAACTAAATTTATTACAATAGGGACTGATAAGGTCAGGAGGTCAGGTTTGAATTTACTTCCAGTAATTATACTTGAAGTATGGGAGATTGTAAAATTGAAAGGTTCAAAAAATGAAATATTTGGGGGAGATTGTAGATGAACAATTAAATTTTAAGGATCATGACAACTACATTGTCTCTAAAATTAGTTACTACGTGAATGATTTGGCCAGATGCTCTTCGTATTTGTCAATGTGGTAGAAATTGTTTTTAACACATTGATTTTGCCACATTTTAATTATCGTTCATCAGTTGTTTACTTGTTAAACCAGAAGGAGATATTTAGGTTACAGAAACTTCAGAATAGAGCAATCAGACTAATTCTTTCTTGCAATAAGTATCTTCTTCTTCTTCTTCTCTCTCAGCCATTATCTGTCCACTCCTGAACAAAGGCCTCTTTCATTCGTTTCCATGTTGTTCTGTCTTTCGCTGCATGGTACCATCTTCCTCCCGCTATTCTTTTAATGTCATCCAACCATCTCCTCTGTGGCCTGCCGACTGTAACGTTTGCAGGGAAAGAATACTCCGACTACTATTTATAACTATTTATTTCCCAAATATGCAACATTACTCTTGATGTCCGGTACTATACTACCTACACCGATCATTCACCGCTTATCAGGTCAGCGCAGATAAGGATGGGTATATACATAAATTAAGGTGGTAAAATATATCCTATATAAAATAGTACGAGACATTACATTCTCCCCTCCTCAATTCATATGCATATGGCATGTACCAATCTAATTAATCTTCTATAACATGTGGTTCAAATAACAACCTAATACTTAAATCTATCTGGGGATTTCCTAGTACGCTTAGGTCTATTTTCAATTAAAAAGGAAGTGCGTGATGATGAAGTGCTTGGCTCATTATCACGAAGCAAAGAAAAAGGGTTTTCTACATTTACTGGGGAATCTGAAATATTTATTGGGGTATCAGAAGTAACCTGAGCATTTTTATCACCATTCACTGTTTCCAAATCACTTTCACCGGAATTTAAAATTTCACATTTCCGCAATTGATTTATATGTCTTTTCCACACTAAATTATCACTTTTATACACTGTCACTAGGTATACGTTTTTACCCAGAATCTTATTTACATGAGCCACTGTCCAAGTTGGTTTTACAATATTACGATAATCCTTAGCATAGACACATTGTCCAACAGAAAATTTCTCGTCTCTCTCCCCCTTAAAATACTTCTTATTTCTATTTTGAGCTTTAAGTAAATTATTACAGATCTCAGATGTACTTTTAGGTGGGATAATATCATTAATATTGCAGGGATTTAATAAATCAAATTTCGAACGAATTTGTTTGCCTAAAAATAAACGAGACGGAGTTTCGCCCGTTGAGCAATGTTCTGTGATTCTATATGTCATTAAAAATCTATCAACAGAACGATTAAAATCTATTATATTATTATGCATGTTCAGCTCTTTTATTAAAAAACTTTTGACAGTTTTAACGCTATTTTCGGCTGCGCCGTTAGAAGGTGCATGGTAAGTAGGAGACGTTATGTGTTTAACACCATTTTGTTTTAAAAAAATTTGAAACTCATCTGATGTTAATTGCGTCCCGTTGTCGGAACAAAGTGTTTTTGGTAACCCATATCTAGAAAATATGTTTCTTAATCTATCAATAGTTTGAATCGAAGTTATGCTAGACATAACAAAAACTTCTATCCATTTAGAGAACGCGTCTAAAACAATTAAACAATATTTTCCTCGAACAGGTCCCAGAAAATCTATATGAATACGGTCCCACGGTCTTTCAGCAATTGGCCAAGGTTGCAAAATTCCTTTATTAGGATTACGCTGTACTTTTTGACACCCAACACAAGATTTACATGACTCTTCAATATTCACATTTAAACTTGGCCACCAAACATAAGACCGCGTTAATGATTTCATTTTTACAATGTCCATGTGAGTATTATGTAACATTTTTAAAATATTTTTTTGTAACGATTCCGGTATAATAACCCGGTTACCCCACACAAGGACATTATTAACAATTGAAATTTCGTCCCGTTTTCGAAAATAAGGTTTTAAAGACAAATCCTTAGTTTCAGTTGGCCAACCCGATAAAACAAACGTGAGAATTTTAGACAAAATTTGATCTTTTTGAGTAGCTGATTCTACCTGCAATAAATCAATATTTAAATTTGAACATTCATTTAAATAATTTATTTGTAATAAATCACAATTGTCTGAATCAATTTCGGAATTATTTATTGGCAATCGAGACAAAAAATCAGCAATATTTTTACTAGATTTTACATATTTAATCTCAAAATCAAATCCGCCTAAGAAACAAGCGTATCTTTGTAGCCTATTCGCGGCCATTATCGGTATTCCTTTTTTTGGTCCAAAAATTGAAACGAGAGCTTTATTATCAGTAATTAAGGTAAATTTATGCCCATATAAAAACTGATAAAATCTTTTAATACCAAAGATAATGCTAAATGCTTCTTTATCAATCTGACTCCAACGTTTTTGTTGATCATTTAAGGTCTTTGATGCAAAACAAATCGGACGTTCAACGCCGTTTTCAAAAACATTTGAAAGTACCGCTCCCACACCGTAATCAGAAGCATCCACAGTTAGATTTATGGGTAGATCGCGGTTAAAATGAACTAAAAAATTATTTGATTGCAAAATACCTTTTACTTTTTCGAAAGCTATTTGACATTCCTTGGTCCAATTCCACGGAATATCTTTTTTTATTAAATTATACAAGGGGTGTAAAATAGTTGGAGTATTAGGTATAAACCTATTATAATAATTTATTGCGCCAATGAAAGATCTTAATTGGGTTACGTTTTTAGGAACTGGAATTTCCTCTATCGCCTCCAGTTTCTTCCTAGACTTATGCAATCCCTGTTCGCTTATATCAAAGCCCAAATAAGAAACTGAATTCGAGAAAAAATTACATTTTTCCATTTTAACAGTTAAACCGCAATCAGATAAAATATTTAAAACTTTTTCTAAATTTTTGATATGTGTATTTTTATCCTTCCCTGTAATTAAAATGTCATCTAAGAAAACTGATACGTCTTTGATGTCACAGAAAAGTTGATCCATTAGCCTTTGAAATTGGCTTGGAGCGCAACTTACTCCATACGGTAACCTGTTATAAAAAAATAACCCTTTATGAGTTGATATCGTGGTTAATTTAGCTGATTCCGGATTGAGAGTGATTTGTTGATATGCGGAGCTTAGATCAATTTTTGAAAACTGTTCACCTCCGTTTAATTTTGCATATAAATCATCGATTCTAGGAATGGGGTATTTATCAGCTACTAAAAATGGATTTAATGTGATTTTATAATCCCCGCAAATTTGTACAGAGCCGTCTTCTTTTAAAACGGGAACGATTGGGGTGCCCCACTCACAGTGCTCTATTCGGCTTATTATTCCGGAATCTAACAACCTATCAAGTTCAACCTCAACTTTAGATTTTATTGCATAAGGCAACGGTCGTGCTTTACAAAATTTAGGTACTGCATTTTCTTTTAAATATAATTTTAATGGGAATTTATTAAAACACCCAACTTCCTTCGAAAAAACATTAGGATATTTTTGAATTAACTTATCAATGTACGACTTATCCTCTGAAATATAATTAATTTGTGTAAAACTAATATTAAATTTGGAGATAAAATCTCTTCCAAGTAAAGCAACATTGCTTTCTTTAATAATACAAAACTTTAAATTACACGCTTGTTTATTATATTGAACCAATAACTCTATTTGACCGATGGGAGAAATTTTATCGCCAGTAAAATTTACCAAGGTCACATCTGTGTTAATTAATGGAATATTTTTAAAACAACGTTCATACATTAGGTAAGGTATACAAGATATAGCTGCACCAGAGTCCAGTTCAAATTCATACATTTTACCATTTAAAAATATATTAGTTGTTATTGGTTTCGAAACCTTACTATTGAGAGTATAGACCGGGAAATCATTTAAATTTAAATCAAATTTAGGAACATCTTCAGTGTCAGTAGCAATATTTAAACAATTAACATTTTTATTGTTACAGTTTGCCGTATTGTGAGTTTTAATACGACAAAATTTGCAATATTTATTCGAATTGCGATAAAAACAATTATTTTCTAAATGTTTACCTTTCCGGCAAATCGAACACAGTTTATCACTACTACCTGTTTTTTTGTATCCTTCAGTACTTGACGTACCGCTCGCGCCTGCTGCGTTTCCAGCGAAGCGCCCCCTACCGGCTGCGCGATGCCCTGTCGCTGCTTTGGATCTCCCCCTCTGCTGGTGAAAACCTTGCAAACGAAAAATTTCGTGTTGCTCCTGTTTCACAAACGAATGTGCTTCCGAACTATGGTTAATAGCACTGGTTTCCGATGTCAAAGCAACAGCAATGGCCTCATCAAAGGTGATGCTGGATTTCTGCTCCAGTAATTTTTCCAAAATTTTTCCTGGATGCATTCCGCAAATAAATCGGTCGCGAAGAATATTTTTTAATTGATCACCGAATTCACATCTCATACTTAAACTACGAAGTCTTACTGCCCAGTCCTGAACACTTTCGTTCGGCGACTTATACGCACTGTAAAACTTACACCGTTCAGCGAAAACAATCGTTTTTCCGCTGAAATATCCGTTTAAATGGTGAATGAGATCTTTATAGGTGGCTTCAGAAGGCTTCGTCGGAAGACATAGATTCTGAAGTAAAATATAGGCTTCTTGAGCGAGTCCATTTAATAGAATAGCCCTTTTTATCGAACCATCAGTAATGGCGTTTGCCACAAAAAATTGTTCAAGTCGGCTGATGTGCACGGTCCAATCATGAATTTTGGGGTCAAATTCCAGTTGCAAACCCACGGTTGCCGCCATATTGACACACTAATTCGTATCACTACCTACCGACTTTTTACACTTATTAGTCGATAATTGAGCACTATTATTACCGACCGCGGGCCCGATTTCCACACGAAAATGGAAAATTTCCTCGTCGCCACTTTGTAACGTTTGCAGGGAAAGAATACTCCGACTACTATTTATAACTATTTATTTCCCAAATATGCAACATTACTCTTGATGTCCGGTACTATACTACCTACACCGATCATTCACCGCTTATCAGGTCAGCGCAGATAAGGATGGGTATATACATAAATTAAGGTGGTAAAATATATCCTATATAAAATAGTACGAGACATTACACCGACACTCCTCTTTGTTTGCCGTGGTCTCCAGTGTACAAGCTTTGACACCCATCTGTCCACACTTAGTCTGGCAACATTCCCAACCCATTGCCACTTAAGCTCCGCGACTCGCTGCATTATGTCCGCCACCTTCGTTCTTCTTATTTCTTCGTTGCGGATTTTATCTCGTAAACTAACACCAAGCATTGCCCGTTCCATGGCCCGTTGCATTGTCCTAAGGTTATTGGTGTATTTCTTGGTTAAAGCCTTTGTCTCAAGACCATATGTTGCGACAGGCAGGATGCATGTGTTGAAGACTTTTCGTTTAAGGTTTATAGGGATATCAGGGTTTTTAACTATATGACTCAGTTTACCAAATGCTATCCATGTCAGTTTGATTCTTCGCTTTATCTCTGCCGTTTGGTTTTCCTTTCCCATTTTAATGACGTGGCCCAGATATATATATATTCATCAACATTATCCAAAGTTTTGTCTGCTATTCTTATGTTTTCCTCAGTCCTCATTATTTTTGTTTTTGATAAATTCATTTTTAATCCGACGTTATTTGCAGCTTCGTTTAGTTGTTCTAGCATGTTCTTAAGTTCTTGGATGTCTGAACTAATGAGCACTATGTCATCGGCAAAGCGTAAATGGTTCAAATAGGTGCCATCAACCTTCACACCTTTGTTTTCCCACGGTAGCTTTTTAAAAACGTCTTCCAAGGCCAGCGTAAAAAGTTTTGGGGATATGGGATCACCCTGGCGAACTCCCCTGTTAATTGGAATTTTTTCGGTGGTCATGTCTTCCGTAATTTTTACACGGAAAGTAGCGCTTCCGTATATATTCCTTAGAAGGGTAGAATATCTTGAATCGATCCTTGCTCCATCCATCGCACGCAGTACGGCCGATGTTTCAACAGAGTCAAATGCCTTATGAAAGTCTATGAAGGCGAAGTGAAGTGGTATATTATATTCTGTTGTCTTTTCTATTACCATTTGGATGGTCTGCCAGTGATCCATAGTGCTGTATCCCCTTCGAAATCCTGCCTGCTCCACTGGTTGATAGGCATCCAATTTACTTCTTAGTCGGTTTGTAAGGATCCTTGTTAGTAGTTTATAAAGGTGGGACAGAAGGCTGATAGGTCGATAGTTTTCAATGTCCGTTATGTCGCCCTTCTTAAAAAGCAGGATAACTTCTGCGTTGTGCCATGCTTCAGGGATATTGCCTTCAACTTAACATTTATTAAATAACACCTGTAGGATCTGTTCCATAAAGTCACCGCCCATTTTTAGCATTTCGCAGGTTATTTTGTCTTCTCCAGGTGATTTCCGGTTCTTCATTTGTCCTAGTGCCTTCCGTATTTCCTCCTTGGTTATATCAGGAATTTCTTCAGAACCTACATTGCAGACGTTAACTTTCTGAGTATTAGGATCCCGCGCCACAGAGGTATACAACCGAGAATAGAAGTTTTCTACATGTTTACAGATTTGCTCTCTTTCAGTCAATATATTATTATCCTCATCTTTCATTTTGACAATTCTGTTTTTTCCTGGGAAAGTCTCGATCTAAGAACTTTCATGTTAGAGTTATCTTCGATTACAGTTTCAATTGTTCTGGTGTTATAGGATCTCACATCTCTTCTTACTTCCTTCTGTATTCTTCTATTGAGTTCTTGGTACTCAGTTGCATCCCTGGATGTTGTTTTTCTTTCTTTTTTAAGTTTTATTGTGTTTGGCGTTAGCTTATTGTCTCTTGGTGTTTTAACTGTGGTACAGATTTTCTTGGTTATTGTGAGCATGTCTTTGCTTATTTTCTCGGCGAGATGATTCAAGTTCATTCCATCCACGTTGACAATGAGCTTTAATAAGTATACCTCAGTCAAATTAATGTTGGAATGTTTACAGTGGTTTTCCGTTCTACAGTAGGTTAAATATAATGTACTGGTATTTATTTTTAAAATAAAGATTGGTCTTGCAATCTCAAATAAGTTATTATATAACAATGAAGTTTATGGATACAATACCAGGCAACAGAATCACTGTTTCATTCGTTCGAGAAATAAAAAGTTTGGTGAAAATTCGGTTTTTCATAGAGGACTGAACACATTCAATAAATTACCTAATGATATTAGAAACGCCACATCTGTTTTTATGTTTAAGAAACAGTTAAAGTCATATTTAGTATTACAACAGTGAATCAATGAAGTGTTCTAATTTCGGAGTTTCCAATGTATACAGGGTGTTTCAAAAGGACGGTACGTAACTTAGGCTACTTATGATATTTTAAGAGAAACAGTTCTATTGAACAATATGTCCGGAGTTGTCCCGTTTTTGATATACCGGGTGTTAAAGTTTAAAAAAAAAAAACGATTGCAATCTTGCGTTTTATCAGAACGTGACCTTTTTCATCACTTGCTTAACTGTTTTGTATCATTATTTGAAAACACAATTTTATTTTTAATTTAGATGTTTTAATTAACTTTGAAATACATTGGTATTTTTTTGTACATGCAATAAAGTGGTTTTTATTTTTTCTCTCGAAAACGAAGCAAGATACGAAAACAATTTAGGGAAGAAGGAAGTTGTATTATTAGTTTGTAAATCCGAGAAAAAATATCAAAATTGGAAAAAAGTCAGTGGCTTACATTTTTTTGTCAACAATATTCATTAAGGTGTTCCCAGGACGCCACTGGCCTTAATAAATTTAATCTAGGTATGGCTAGTTAAGCCCCTTATAATTATTGATAACGGTACCAAATTTCAATAAAATCGGGAAAAGAATATTTAAAAAAATTATAAAAAACCGATTTTTTTTTAACTAAATATCAAAAACGGGGGCAACTTCGGACACATGTTCATATGAACTTTTTCTCTTAGAATATCGTAAAGAATCAACCCCTTAAGTTACGTACCGTACTTCTGAAATACCCTGTATATACAGGGTGTTTCTTCAAAACTTGCTAATATTTAAAAAGGTTATTCTTGTTATTCTTGTTATTCAGTTAGTCCGTAGAATCGAGTTGAATGAACATCGCGGTACTGTGCTTCGTCGTTAAATGCAAAAATATATAGTTTAGAACCAGTAAATTAAATCGGGTCTTCGCATAAGTTCCGGAATCAGCCAATACCTTTGTATTAAACGTTGTCTCAACCGCTAAAATTCTCTAGTTTTCCCAAGAAATATAAAAGTGCACCGTATCTAGTGTTCTGAAAACAATAAAAAACAAAAATCTAGTAAAAAACGCACTTCCTTCGTCCTTGTGGGTCAGGCCTACTATACCAACCAACCAGGCCTGAATTTGTGAATTCTTGACATAAAGCAATTATAACCACTAGTAGCAGATCAGGTATGACGGGCAGCAAAAATCATTCTCTGTGTGGAAAATGTAATCTTAAAATCACTAAAACACAGGGAGCAGTGCAATGCGAAAAATGCACAAATTGGGAGCACTTGAAATGTGCTGCAATTACAGACATTGATTTAAAGGTAATCCAAAAACTTAAAACGAAATGGATATGCGAAGATTGTAAGTCGCGAACGGAACGAGACATTAGAAGATCCATGGAGCCACCAAGAAGCAGTCAAAGTTCTTCTGAGTCAGACAAGAAAGGTCAAAATATGAATATGGAAGACCTAATAGAAACTACGACTAAATTTAAAAAAGATATAACAAGTGAGATTAGGGACTTGAAAGACAGTTTGCAGTTTTATGCGCAACAATATGAAGATCAAAAAACGTTAAACATAGCTTTCAAAGAAGAAATCGTACAGCTAAAAAGAACAAATGAAGAAATCTCAAATGAGCTAGAGAAGCTTAAAAAACAAAATTTAGCCAAAGATCAGGAGACTAGAGCAAATAATGTGGTCATTGTCGGAATTACAAGCACTGAAGAAGAGTTAAAATCAAACATTGGTGAAGTTAAAAAAAGAGTAGATAAAGTTATTAATTATATAGACCCTCAGTTACAAACTACAGACTATCAAGTTCGCATATTAAACAGAAAAAAGGCGAACTCTCCAGTGCTCCTATCATTTCAAACATACCAACAAAAACAGTCTCTGATTGAACAAAGAAAAAAGAAAGGCAAAATAACTAATGAAAAATGTGGACTACAAGGGTCAAATTCATTATTTTTAAATGAAGATTTGACGGTGGATCAACGAAATTTATTTAGGCAGGCACGTACTCTCAAAAACTTTAATCATAAATTCATATGGATAAAGTCTGGATGTGTCTATGTGAGGAAGGATGAACAGTCTAATGCTATCAGAATACGCAGTGAAGGGGATATTGAAAGTTTAAAGAACCAGTAAGCTGTGAGAAATTGTTTGTAGTTTTTGGGGATAAGGTAGGACAATTATTTATTTACGTTCGTTGATCCAACATCATTCCTCAGTGAAGGAGGATATAAGACAAATGTGTGTGATGATATTCAACAGACCAGGTATTTTGTAAATAGTGCACATTTTAATATGATTCATGTCAATATCTGCGGAATTACAAAAAATTTTGATGATTTTCTAGTGTTTATGCAATCATTTCATGTTGACTTTGATGTAATGGTGTTGTCAGAGACCCACATTTTTAATAGCCTTAATCAATTTAAAATAAAAAATTATGATATCTTGCATAACGACAGTCAAATAAATAAGTGTGACGGTACTATTATCTATATTAAAAGTGAACTGGTAAAAAGCTTAAACGTTATAAGTATAGGAGGTACAAAGTTTCTGAGAAGCCTAGTATTTAAAAATAAGGTAGAAATAGGGATAACTGCTCACTACAGGTTACCGTCTACTCAAAAAGAGGCTTACATAAATGATTTAGGAAACCTATTTGACCAGCTTCCAACAGTGGGAGGGATTGAAATATTCGTGGGAGATACTAACTTAAATATTATGGATAACAAGTCGGAGGTTGCGAATCAGTATGTTGCCTTACTGGGATCACACGGATACCAGAGTACAATAAATAACTATACAAGAGTTGACAGAGAAGCAAAAACCTGTATTGATCACATATTCCTAAAAAATGCAAACCAAAAAAATATTATCAAAAAAGTTAATCCAGTAATTTTGATTAGCGGTGTTTCTGATCACTATCCTTTATTACTCAATCTAGAATTTTGTGAAAATAATAATGGAACAGGGTGTGATGATAAAAATAGTGTATTAAAAAAAAATGGATATCGCTCGTCTAGCAAGTAAACTGGAGGGAGAACAGTGGACGGATTGTCTACAGTTAACTGACCCAAACTTGATTGCAGAGAGCTTAATTAACACTCTTCAAGTGCATATTCAAAACTCTACAGTGATTTGGCATATAAGGTCGAAATTTCGTTTTATTAAACCGTGGATGACTAGAGGGCTGTTAACTTCAATAAGAGAAAGAGACAAACTCAAAAAAATTTCTTCTTGCAGCCCAAATAACATTGATGCTTTAAACAAATATAGGGATTATAGAAAAGCAGTGTCCAAATTAATAAGTAAAACAAAAAGAAACTATTATAAAAATAAAATCAACAAAAATATTAAAAATCCTAAAAAGCTATGGAGTACTATAAATCAGGTAACTAATCAATTTGTAGAAAAAAAAAATCCATTAAAAGCATCATAAACGACCAAAGTAGTGAAATTACAGAGCCTTGCTTAATAGCTGAAAATCTAAATGAATTTTTTAGTAAAGTAGGAACAAATTTGGCTAAACATATACAAATCCCTAATAGCAAAATAGCAGATACTAGACAAAGCAAAAATTCCATTTTTTTTCATCCTATATCTAAGAATGAAATAATAAAACAAATAAACTCTTTAAAAAATGGAGCAGCAGGGGGTGAAGATGGAATATCGGTGGATGTTATAAAAAATAATCACATATATTTAATCAAGCCTCTCATACATCTGGTAAATAGTATCTTCAGTACTGGCATCTTTCCTTCTGGTTTTAAAAATGCAGTTATAGTTCCTGTGTATAAGTCGGGTAATCGAAAAGAAAAAACAAATTATAGACCCATTGCTCTTATGAGCACATTAAGTAAAGTTGTGGAAAAATGTGTTAAGTCTAGACTTTGGGAATTTTTTAAACAGGAGAAACTTCTATCGGAATGTCAATTTGGATTCCAGGAGGGGGTCAGTACTGAGGATGCTATAATTGAAGTTTCAAATTTCATAGTAAAAAATTTTAATGAAGGTTTGAAGACACTTGCAGTCTTCTTGGATCTGTCAAAGGCATTTGATACTGTGGAGCACGGCATTTTACTGACAAAGCTCGAAAACTGTGGCATTAGAGGAACAGCCTTGAACCTGTTTGAATCGTATCTGAGTGGAAGGAGTCAGGTGGTAAAGCTTGATAAATACAAAAGTAACTCAAAACCTGTGGAGTGCGGTGTTCCGCAAGGGACAGTCCTGGGTCCGGTCCTTTTTCTGATTTATGTCAATTCACTTACTAAGGCATGCAATGATGCTAAGGTTGTGTGCTTTGCTGACGACACTGTGGTGCTGGTGAGGGATCATACATGGGCGGGTGCCTTTGACAGAGCTGAGAGGAATATGTCGAAAATTAAACACTGGCTAGATTCAAATTTACTAACACTTAATATCGATAAAACGCACTTTCTGTGTTTTTCAAAGACTCGTAGAGATTTGCCTGTTGCTCAGACCATAACGTTACACCAACTAGATTGCCATATAAATAACCTTCCTTGTACATGTAGTCAAGTAATAAATAGAAAAGATAATATCAAATATTTAGGCATATATTTTGATCAGTGCATGACATGGCATAATCATATAGAATTCGCTAATAAAAAACTAAGGAATTTGCTTTACAAATTTTATGACCTACGCCATGTGGTTCCTTTGGGAATACTCAAGATTATATATCAAGCTCTAGTTGAATCTGTCCTGTCTTACGGCATCATCGTTTGGGGTGCACTGTGTAACAACACTCTCTACCCGCTAACTATAACGCAAAGGTATATTTTGAAGATTATGCTCTTTAAGACCAGAATGTATCCCACAGAAAAACTGTTTAAAGAAGTAAACGTATTAAGCATCAGGCAACTTTATATTAAGAATGTTATACGTTTTGGTTGTAAGAATAGGACCTTAAAAAACTATGTCAACCACCCTATACATACAAGGTCTATTACACACAATGATTTATACTTACCACCCACTTTATCTTCCTCTACCCAGAGACACATCTCGTATGTTATGCCTAAAATAATAAACCTTATGCCGCCACACTTGAAAAAGGACAGGTATCCAAAAATAAAGCACAAAATAAATGATTGGATTATTTCTAACTTTCATAAGATCTGTGAAAAACTACCATGGTTTATGTAAAATCTCTGTATAATACTATACTATACAGTTTTATTATAAATCCAGTTTAGCGTTAAAATTGGTACATCTCAAGAATAAATATATTCTATGATACTGTCACGTTAACCATTGGGTCTCCACTATGTTACGTGTCTGGGTATTGGGGTAGTAGACACAGGAAAACGATTGGAGTACTTTACATAGAGCTTCTTTATTTAACTTCCATAATTATAATTCCTTATAGGCAGTCGACCAGCATACTGTGGGGCGTTACGTAGAAGTCAGGCGGCACGCAGCACCCTAAGGTCAATTGCGAGTACCTGGGATAAGAGGGAGGTTTGTAGGGAATCAGGCGGCACGCAGCACCTCAAGGGTCATTTGCGAGTACCTGGGATAAGTGTGTTAGGAGGTGACCAGGCTATGAACACCGGTGCCTGATCATCTTGAGATCCGCGTATTTATACTCTAAAACGTGCTGAGGTTTGCATACACTTGACCTAGATTCGGTGTACAGTGGAACAGAACCTCAGCGCGTGGTTAAAAATTCTAGCTATACAGTGGTTTAGTTGACAATACTGTAAAATGAATTCATGTAAAAATGTTACAAGTATTGTCTGAGGTATTAATACACTACAAAGCTGTTGCTAAATAAAGATTAAATTTAGATATATACTTATTTAAGGTATTTTGTGCACACACAAATCCTATGGATATATTGTGCTCTAGAACACTGTAAAAAAGTTTTGTAACCATTATTGTAAAGTATCTTGGCAAAAATAAATTTTGATTTGATTTGATTTTTGATTTGGTCTATTTTGAGAAAAGAACTTTATATGAACAAATGTCCTAAATGTCTTAATTGTTTAACTACAGGGTGCTAAAGTTTTAAGAAAAAAACCTTTTTTTTATGATAACTTTGGTATAACCCTATATATTTTTGTGAAACGTGGTATGCATCAAAAGGCATTTTCTGCTGTACAACATGATTCTTTATTCTTGCCAGTGGCGTTCGTGCGGGATTTGCACCGAATCATTTTAAAGAGAAAAGTGATACGCCACTGCTTTTTCTTAAAGTAAAAATTATTTTTGAAATTCTCAAATCCTTTCTGAGCAAATCTGGTATCCTCATTTTGTTTCGTTTGACGTATGGTTTTCGCATAAAAAAAAAATAAAATTAATTTATTTGCATCTCGCTAGACCACTTACGAGAAAAACAATTTATGTAACTTTAAACAATAATTTATTTGAGAGAATTATTTTTAAACGTTAAAATATGAAATTATGGTAATCTAAATACATTTTGGAATGCTAACACAAAATTACCCTGAACGCACAAAGAAATAAATTAAATCAGATGATGATTGATCAAAAGAAATCCGGCATACTTTGAGGACGTTTTTTTTTTTTTTTAATTATATTTAGCGCTTTCCAATCATTTATAGGCTCATTATATTAGTTAACAGTTATAAATTACAGAATGAGTTTCATGACTTTTTAAACTCTAATACCACTAAGTTGCCTGCCTCATGTACTTATTCTCTTTCTTCTGTTTCAGGTACACGAATATCTGAGAGCAAAATTATGTTCTCTCTATGAAAACGATTGTATATTCGACAAATTCGAATGTTGTTGGAATGGAAATGATACAGCAATAATGACGGGATCCTACAACAACTTCTTTAGAATATTCGATCGGACACTCAAACGCGAAGTAACGCTGGAAGCTTCACGGGACATAGCAAAACCAAAAACATTGTTAAGACCTAGAAAAGTATGTTCGCAGGGTAAAAGAAAAAAAGATGAAATTAGTGTGGACTGTTTAGACTTTAATAAGAAAATTTTACATACGGCGTGGCATCCTTTAGAGAATATAATAGCCGTGGCAGCAACTAATAATTTATTTTTGTTCCAAGACAAGTTTTAGTGTATAATAATATTCGATCAGTTTAGAAACCTATTTTCAATTATGATCCGATGAAACAATTATTAACTTTTGTATGTGGCAGTGTATTATAACGTATTTTTATTAAGTGCCATACTACGTAATATTTGCCAGCAAAAAGGAAAATTACATTTTTATGTACTAGGTGCAATTGATACAGGGTGTGTCACGGTCACAAGATATTAGAAGTTTTGAAGGTACTATAAATATAATTGGAAAACTGTTAAATTAAATTATTATTTTTCTAAAATTTTACATAAGAGTGCCCTAAAGCTTAATGTACACTAGTGCGGAGACTAATTGCAGTAGCGCTGCGTTTAAATGTAATAAAAATAAAAATATGAATTTTGGGTACTTTGGATTGAATATTATGGGATATAGTTTAGTGACAGCTTTTTTCACTTTTCGGACTAAATTAATTTTTTAAACAAAAAAATTGTGTAATGGCCACAATATTCGATAAGAATACGATCCTCGTCCTTGCTATCCGCTAAAGCAATAAATTAGAGATTGGCGGAACAGACTTAAAACGTTTTGTGAATGTCTTAGTTCCCCACACTCTTTAACTTAAAAGTGTAGGTTACTAAAGTAATTCTTTCGTTAGTAGAAGTATCAGAAAAATACCTTCATTTAGAAGAAAGCACTCCTTGCATTAGTATATTCTAACAATTTTATTAAATGTAAGGTTCTTTACTACCGTAAAATTATTATTTTGACTTAAACAAATTTATAGACGTAATTTTTTTTGCCAAAATTTTCAGGGACATGAAACAAGACAAAACCAAAATGGCGTATCCCCACCCTTTCGCATGTTGCCGTCATTTTCAAAAGTTTAAAAACCTGCCATCGATTTATCTCGTTTTCTACTGGTTGTAGTCGATAACTTTTTAGACAAAAAGTTTTGGAATTATTAAAATCTTGCACTCCCGATACGAATACCAAACGGTCCTTTTTGACATTTCACCTTGATATTTTTGTTGGGGTTCTAGACCACCCCCTCCACTTGAGTTTCAATTGTTTCAAATTACCTAACTCTACATCTGAATACCGAATGAGATTTTTGGGAAATTCGATTGGATAAATCGCTTTCCGGACTTTGAAGCACTGTAACTCTGAAACTATGTTTTGCAGCAATAACATGACGAAACGGATTCTTGTACCGTGTGATCCACTTATCGTGTCCACATTTTAATATGATATTATAACGTTGCCTTAAGAGAAAAAGAAAAAAGTTAAATACATAAATTTCTTGCATTGACGTAAAATTTTTATCTGTTCATTTTTATATACAGTGTGTCCAAGATAAGATTGGGATAGCATTGGAATCTTGGGAACGGTAGGAATTACAATGTTGGTTAAATTAGGAAAAAGTTGCACAATTTAAATACCTTTTACATGGTGTTTGCAAAATTAAACTATCTTTAACCGATTTCAATATTTTTAAAAAAAATTATTTTTTGCTGTATTATTTTTTATTTATTTGTTGCATTATTTTAACAGATATAAAAAAATTAAAAATACTTTTTCATTGTCACTTTTTAAGCTGAACAAGATAGTGTTTACAGATTTTCAGTACGACATTTCGTTTTCGAAAAAACATCCTCAACTTTCTTTTTTTAAGTACGGTCCTGTGTTTTTTTTTTTTTTAATCGAAGGCTATCTTGAACTCTAAAATAACTGATGTACCACTTGCATTGGTTTAAACATATTTTCAGCTTTTTAACTATTGTTTAAAAATATTCAAGAAAAATCTCCATAGTTCGGCAATGAATGCTCGAAAAACATTTATTAACATAATACCAAATTAGAACTTAATTACAAACAGTGTTCAAACAAATGGCCATTATTTTCTAAGCATAGGTAACATCGTCTAACTGTAGAATTCAAAACATTGTTTAGTACATCTGGGGTAATCGTTTGAAATGCTTCTAAAACCAGTTGACGCAATTCTTCCTCCGTTTGAAAATTACGTTGGTGCACATAGTTTTTGATGTACCCCCAGAGATAAAAGTCCAAAGGAGTTAGATCAGGCGATCGTGCAGGCCAAGAAACAGCTGAACGCGTACCTATCCATCTGTCAGGAAATCTATCTGTTAAATATTCTTGGACAATTCTCGAATTATGAGCGGGGGCCCCATCTTGTTGAAACCAAAAGTTATTGATTTCTGCTAGTGGTAAGTTGTTATCGAACCATTCTTCCAAATTATGCTGCAGTAAATTTCGATACCGCTCCGAATTTAGTGTTCCGTGGTAAAAAATCGGCCCAATTATCTTTGTTCCCAAAATTCCTACCCACATGTTGGAACCAAAACGATGTTGGTGTCTAGCCATTTTGTACAACCGTGGATTTTCTGTGGACCAATAATGCGTATTTCTTCTGTTACAGATTCCGTTGTTGGTTATCATACTTTCATCAGAAAATAAAATTTTATTGACGAAATTTTCGTCGTTTTGACATTGCCTAGTGTACCATTCGCAAAATACCCCTTCGCCTTATGTCGTCTCCCAGTTTTAGTCCTTGGCAGATTCGAAATTTGTACGGGTGATATTTGTTCTTACGCAAAATAAAATGTGCCGTAGATTTTGGCGTTCCACTTGCTTTCTCAATGTTTCTAACTGATGTTGTAGCTAATGCCACATTATTTTGAATTTCCTTATCCCAAGGGGAGAGAATGGGAGAAAAACAGATTTTTGGAAGTTTCGACGCTCTCTAGCGTGCGAAATGTCAACTATACTATACTACCGTATCGCGGTAAGGACTAAAAATGTGTAAAATTTTAGTTCCAACCTTTTTTGTCTAAAAAGTTTTTGCCTACAAACAATAGAAATCGAGAAAATGCGATCTCAAAGGTTTTTCGGAATGGCGGCACGTTGCGAGGGGGATGTCCGTGGACACTTTGGTAATAAAAATAGCATTCAATACATTTTTGAAAGTGAAAGGATGTTGACAACAAAGTAAAAAAACAAAAGGCTTTGAATTTTAATTTCTAAAGAACGACCGATAGATAAGCGCCATTCAAACGCTTTTAACTCCAATTGACGTGATTTCTACGCGATAATCTTCAACACTACTTTCTTTATTATCATCAATATTATATCTACAGTCTACAGTGTCAAGCTACATCTAGTTCCCACTCATGGGAGATTACTTAAGCTAGGTATATACAGGGAGAACGAGTTTCACCGGAAGCTAAGCTCAGGGGGCCGGTGGCATAGCCCTTGGACCAGCCGACGACACTTTATAATTAGCGCACTTTCACTACTTTCCGACGCAGGAGTCTTACAGGGTATTGCGTAACTTAATTACCTAAGTTAAAATAAACTTGGACATAATGAATAACGACTATCAATTGGAGTTAAGCGCCAAGCATGGGTGGAAGTATCTTCAACACTGTGTGTCTAAGATAGATCGAAATTGGAGCTAAAGGCTTCTTTGTGTGGTTAATGCGACGTTTCGCCAATTTTTTTGGCTTTAGCCATTTAAACTAAGTCGGAAGAAAATTCAACATTGCTAAGCACTAAACAACATTATACAGGAGGAGCAACGATTCAAGAAATTATTATTTAACGCTTCACAGTGTACCGGCCAAGACGATTATTATTAATAATCATGTTGGTCTTGGCCGGTACTCTATGAACAGCGTTATAATAAATATTAAAATTAGGTTTTTGAGCTGTGACCCCTCCTGTATATTGTTCTGTTTTGATTGATGCAGAGAAATGTTTTTCTGAAGAAGAAAACGACTTAGTTTCGATGGTAAAACCTTGCGTTAAAGCAACAGAAACCCTTGATTTTTTATTTTGTTGTCCACACCCCAGGAACCTCCTAATTAAAAAACAAACAATCCTTAAAGGAGAATAATATTCATTAACCTATTATTTTGTTATAGTTCCAAGTTTTTCTAATGGAACGGTCACCGTGAGATACCCTGTAAATGATGTTACTTATTCTTATTTATTATCTATACACACATACCTTTTTATTTTAGATTTCCCTTTTATATAATATTTTTATAATAATTTATACAGTTAATTTTCGTAAAACCCATAAAATTTAAATAAAATTTTATTATTATTTGAACAGTAGGAATTATTAATGATATCTAGATTCATTTATCAATTTTCTAAAGTGAGATTTTTATTTGTTGCTTTTAAACGAGATGCTTTGCGAATTTACTTTTAAATCCCTGGTACAGTCGTTTACATGGGGAAAAGTACTTAGGTATAGTTTTTGTTTTTGTCCATTAAATGCTAAAGCAAATATATTTATTCTCTAATCCCTGTCGTAATGAGATATATTTTTTGGTATATCGTCTTGGATCCCTCGTCTTCTTCGCACGATTAAGAGCGATTTATAAACTTCGCTGGCGCTGGCTAGCGTTCGACATAAACCATCTTTATATTGCCAGCGCCGGCGTTCGTAGGAAATCCGTAGCGCCGCGTCATAACCAATGGGATTTTAGCATTTCTATCAAGTCATGTTTGGCATCTGCCAATCTGTCACTGGCCAATCGTCATTTTAATTTTGCTACCGCTAAGACACCAAGTAACTTCTTCCTTGCTAAATCCATTTATTTAACTCTTTCTTTTTGTTGTAATAACTAGCTAGAGAAAATACCACCTGAACTAAAATGTCAGAAGTGTCAGATTATGTTTTTGTTTGTCAACACTGCGAACGCGAACGCCAAGTTTATAAATGCCCACCATGCTTGTCTACGACGAACGCTGGCGCCGACGCCAGCGCCGACGCCGACGAGAGTTTATAAATCCAGCTTTAAGCTGCTCTTTCTGTTTCCTCATTCTCTTTCCTGCTGTTCTTTTCTCCAATATTCCTGCTTTCTTTGTTCCTCTTCTATTCTCTGGACAGGTCCGGCTAAGACATGTTCAAGTATGTTTGAATAGTTTCATCCACGGTCCGAATATGTCCCATCTTTGTTTAACTTGGCTCTACAGAAACGGTTTCTCATGCCATTATTATTAAATCGTAATGAAGAAAACTACAATATTTGAACAAGTAACAAATGTCGATGCAGTGAATATTTTTTTTTAATTTGGTCCACCAAAAAAAAAATTATTGAGCGGAAAGAACTCTACAAATAAAACTAGATATCGCGGATTTCCATCGTTTATTAATTGTATTTTTTTACAAAATTTTTAAATATTTTTTGTCTCCTCTGAAGACAATTACAAGCATATACAAGGCAGGTAAATAAAAACGGAACAAGCCAAATTTTTCATATTTATAATCCCTTTAAAGAAGGTAAAAAGGTGCAGCACTTTAAAAGTGAAGAGAAATCGTGAAATTTTAAGTTACATCTTAATTATTTTATGACACTTTCTTGTCATCTTTAAAAGACATTTTCTTCCAAACTTCTAAACTAAACTTAAAAACCTAGGAAGCGTTTAAAGGATAAGGACTAGATAAGGGTATCACCATGAGACATTGTTTCGTTTTGGCCAGCCCTGTATGCATATGACGTTTAAAGCAAAAAAAAAGTGGAGGTTTGGAACATTAAACATGATCTATGGAACCTATGCTTACATAAACTTTTCGTCTTCAAATTTAGTAAGGAATAATGCCCTCGAGTTTGGCCACATACTTAATTAACATCCTATATAACGTACAGAAAACTACAAAAGCTTATCTAAAAATATGAATGGATCTATTCAAACTTATTGTATTGTTTCACCATTATTCGCGAATTTAAAAGCGATATTTAAAATCCTGGCCTGTCAACTGTCACCGCGTGAGTTTCTCCCTTAAATGATATCCTCTTTCGCTCCCCTTAAGTCACGTGATTGTCAAATTGATTTCATGCCATTAGCGTTACTTTGTCCATTACAATTACTTTGACAATAACAAAAAAGCTATATATACAACTATAGCCTGACATCTTTGTGACATGTTATTAACGAGATTTTCGGCATACTGCATGGATTTCTCTCGTATCTTACAGATATTGGAACAACCATCAGAAAAAATAACCCGTCCCGAATGTGCATTTCTATTTAATTGTACCACTGGCTACTCGATTTTAAAAGTATTTTCTGCTTCAGTGCAGGTTTAGATACTGTCGATCTGAATTTCACGCCGGCCTCGATAAACTCGCTAACAAGAGATTTGCGTTAATGAGAGCATTAACTTTGTTCTCCCATGCAATTGTTTCTTGTTCTCTTCTTCCTGATAGGCGATTAACTGTTCCCGTTCCGTTCTGTATCGTCCCACCCATTTCCGCACAAAGGATCAAGACTTGTGCATACATTTTACAGCACGTGCTGCGTCCCTTTTAGCCCCTTTGGGTGGTTACAAAGAAACACTACCTCGAATCATTTCAATATAAGTATACTAGAGCTAGAAGCTTACCCTTCGGCTACCAGACAGAAACTCAAATGACATAAAACTAGCGTATTAGGGGATGGAATGTTGTTGTTGGGGTCTTCTCGGGTCGTCTACTGCTACCTGCACTTAATGCGTGTAATTAAAGGTATGGTTTTCCATGAACTACTGTACAAACATAATGATTTTCTTTTCTCCTGTTACATTAGGTTTCAAAAACATGTAGGATTTTTATGCGAAAAGGATGACGCAGCAACAACTGATGTTTCTCGGATAATTTTAAATTGTTGCAGGCAACATTCTAACATCGATCCAGTGGCTGGCGGCAAAAGATCAAACAATGTTAATTTTCAATGAATTTTTTTCCGCTATATCGTTTTTGACTTTGACATGTACTGAGTCTGATAAAAGCGACACTAATACCTTCAGCGTTCATTAAATTAATTTTGACGTGCACTTCACAAATTAACAGTAGTATCGAAATATGACTGAAACCTGGTGGTACAGCTTAGTTCAGGACACGTAACATTGTTATTGCTGTACTTCAAAAGTCGCCGAATAATTTCCCTTGTTGCTGTGTGGTGCCGATTATCGTCAAGTCTGTACACTACACCCCTGTTGAGATGCCAAGATTTTTGATGGAAGCGATTTATAATTCAGACCACTTTCGTCACAGTTATAAATTTGACCACACGTCTACCCACTGTCTCCGATTTGCTTCTTAAAATCCTGCCTACATTTTTCAATTGATGACACATCAGCGGAAAGTTTCTCCGCACGTACGGTTAGTTGTACACCGTACCGTTTTTCCAGCGGTGAAGCCATCCAAAACTAGCGATAAACTGATCTGCCTCTGGGAATTGCTTACCAATCAATATTGCCTTCATACACTTCACGAATATCGCCGAAACCCGGTGATAATCGTTAGTTCAGGACACGTAACATAGTTGTCAATTGCTGTATTTTAAAAGTCGCCGAAAAACATCGCTTGTTGCTGTGGCGTCGATTATCGTTCGGTCTGTACACTGTCGCCCCTGCAGAGATATTATACAGTTGTTTCAAAGTTGCTGGGCCGGCGATCTTTCTGGTCTGTTCGCCGCTTAAAAGGAAACAAGTTTTTCATTAGTCATATCCTAAATGAGATCGGACAAATTTTGACTTGACTAAAGACGTTTTACATAATAGCATATCGTACTACTACAACTTCCTAAGAAGAAGCAAAGCATAGATAAATGGGTTTCAAACATATACCTTTTTTTCTGCACATTATATTTGACAAATACACGCTGTACTTGGATTAATGTATAGGAGCCGTTGAAAACGACACAGCCATTTGCAACTCATTGTTGTTTGGTGAGTCAATTCCTACGCCGTTCGAACGGCTTTATTAACCACATAATGTCATTTTTAATATACGTTTAAAAAGGGCGAAGAATAAGTTTAACATTACAGTACTAAAGTATCTTTAACACATAAATTATGAACAAAATTGTCATTATTTTTATTGTACCAACCTAGAATAAGTTTTAAATTATTTTATTTTAATTCATACATAAATTAATACACTGCCACACATACTAATTAATACTTAATAATGTATTATATTATGTATTTTTAAGCCTATCTTCCATTTTTTTGGACTTTGTTACTATAATAAGGCATATTTTCTTTTTAGCTATATTGTACAAATTTACTAAAGGCTGCAACTTTCTCACATAAAATCTCAGAAATTGTACCGACCTGAAGTTGTTATATAAAAATGGTATTGTGATAAATCTTAAAAATAAAGAGTTTATACAAAGCAAACCAGCTTTTTATTCTTTTTTTCTTTTTAATTAAGTGTATGTTTTATGTGGTAAAGATTCATGCCTGTTTAAACAAATGTGATAATAATTACAGTTGTTTAAGTCGCAAGTCTTTTATTTCCATTATATGTAATTGATCGTGGCGCGTGAAGTAGCGAGTTACCAAAATAACTTTAATTTATGCAAAGGCTGTTGGGGCGTATAAAGGCTCTTATTTCGAAAAGTGTCTCGAGCTTCTGCGGGGCTGTATAGCTAAGACAAGCCGCAATGTGACTATGCCAAGACACCTCCCGTCAAAAACCTGGTGACTGATTTTTGATGACTTAGGAAACAAAAATTAAGAATAGCTATTTATGCCATCAGTTACGAAATGCCTAATTTTGTGTAACGCGTGAGATTTTTGCGGAACGAACGAAGTGAGTTTCGCAAAAACTCACAAGTTACACAAAATTTCATTTCGTAACGTATTGCATACAAGATTTTTTCTAATTTTGAAGAAAGTAATAAAAAAATAAAATTTAATATAATTGATAAAAATTTGGAAAACATAAATTTAGTTTTTCTAATTTTGACATATAACTGATGGCATAAATAGCTATTGTTGCTGTTACTTCATGTTAGTTGTCAGTTTGACATTTTGTAAAAAAGTCTAGACGGAAGGTTTTTATCGAGATTGATATATTTTTAGTTTTATTTTTAAAAAATGAGTCATTCAAGTTCTGAAGAGCTACCAAGCGATATTGAAGAGGTAATGCTCTATTATCAGTAATTCCCAAAAAGTCTAAGGCAGTTTATGATTTGGCATACGAAAAATTTGTTACGTGGTGTGATGAGAAGAAAATTAAACATGTTAATGAGAAAGTTTTACTTGCATATTTTGAGGGTAAGAAAGATCTAAAAGTTTCCACATTATGGACACTTTACTCAATGTTAAGGTCTGAACTAAATCTGAAAAGGAATATTGATATTAAAAAATATACAAATTTGGTAGCATATATTAAAAGGCAAGCGGACGGGTACAGTGCTAAAAAGTCAAACGTTTTTATTAAAAAAGATTTTGCCAAATTTTTATTGGAAGCTGATGACAAAGAATACTTAATGGCTAAGGTTGCAATGATAATTGGAATGGCAGGAGCATGCAGAAAAGCAGAATTAACATTTCTTCCAGTTGAAAATGTTATAGACGAAGGAAGCCATTTTCGTGTTGATATCCCACCTTCAAAAACAAAAGTTATACGGCAGTGTGCAATTACCACTGGAGACATTGAAAATACGAATCTTGTTGAAATATTAAGAAAATATATTAAGTTGCGTCCCCAGATTCTTAAACACAACAGATTTTTTGTAAAATATGCGAATGGAAAATGTACCAGAAATCCTGTGGGAATTAACACATTTAGCAGTCTGCCAAAAGTTATTGCACAATTTCTTGGTCTTTCAAATCCTGTTCTATATACTGGCCACTGCTTCAGAAGAAGCTCTGCCATTTTCCTAGCAGACAGTGGCGCTGATCTTTTAAAATTAAAGAGGCACGGAGGTTGGAAATCTAGCTCTGTTGCCGAGGGATATGTTGAAAATTCCATGAATAATAAAAAACTTATAGCGCAAGAAATATTTGGTGAAACATCTAATGCAATGTGCGTCGCTTCCCAAATAACAGCAAGTTCGAGCAATGAAAAAAATATGTCGTCGGGAATTAATTTGAATAATTGCAATAATTGTGTTATCAATATTTATAATAATTAATTAATTTATAATTTATGTTTTTAACTTGTATTATAACAGTTTAATAAATAGAATAATTCTTTTTGTCACTAATTTTGAAATACATTTTTCGTCACCAATTGCATAAAATTTTACTTTATGCAACTAGTTACAAAAAGTAAGACATTTCATAATGTCAATCAGTTTTAAAAAGTGTCACTTTATATGTCAAAATTAGAAAAATGAAGTTTTCCGTTCTGTTAAGACATTATATTATTTTTTTGTGAGATACTTTTCAAGGGTAAGTCCTTATTAAGGAAAGCGTCCACTGATCGGCATCGCACGGATTAGATTTTTTTAGTGCACTGCGTTTGATACGGATCATCGGTATTTTTCTTCAGCAGCTATCTAGCTATTGTTGATCGAAACAGGCGTTATGTCATTAGTTAAAGAAGATGTCTATAATTTGCTTACACTGTCAGGAAGAAGAGAATGAAAAGAAAGAAAAAAAGGAAATGCTGGGTTCATGATATAAATATAAAAAGGTGAAGATTCGGAGAGTGTCACGGGTTATTTCATGATTTAATTCAAGATGATATGAAGTTCTTTCAATATTTTCGCATCCAAGAGGAATTTCAAAATTTACTTTAATATTGTCTTTGCCAATAGCGGAACACATTTTGAACACTTAATAAAAGAATTTGTTGAAACTAAATAAGTAGCATTTACATTTTTCCACCCAACTACCAAACTAACTCAATTTCAGTTTTTTTGACACAGTTAGACAGTCAATTTAATGCCCTTTGCAACGAGGTTGACTTTGGGTGTGGAGGTTAATAGCAAAATTCTATAAAATGCGTAATTAAACTTCCCTCTCGACATTAAAATAAAACGTGTTTTTTGTCAAATTTTATAAAATCCTGAAACGAAAATGCCGATGCCTGCGTGCACTTATCGACATTCGCGTTATCAGCAACGGCAGTGTCGGTACGCAACGGATTTCGACTTCGGAATCCTGAAAATACCGACATGCGATCCGTTCGGTACCGATAGGTGAACGCAGTACACAGGAAAAAAAGATTCTTGCAAATAGGCAATGAATTTTCTTGAAAAAAATGTCTTGAATGAAAGCTGGTTGTATTGCATCAAAAATATATTCTTTAAGGGAAAGAAATAAAATTGACTTTCTCCAAAACTTAAATATTCTCGAAATATATTTTTGAATCAAACATTTATTCTTGGCACAAATAAGTAGCATACTTCAATATAGAAAATGCCACGGTTTTCATTTTAAATTTGAAACAATATATTCTCTAATAATCATTCTTAAACGGAGACTAACATATTATTTTCGCATTTTATACAGTAATGCACTAGATTAATGACCTCAAAATCGTACAGTAATGGGTCACTTTACAGCATAGCAACCATTACTGCATAAAACGTCAATGTCATTCAAAACTCAATTTTACAAGAAAGAAATTCGTTTATTATAAATCTTATTACAATAAATATTAAAAGAACAATTATTTAAGTTAGAAAAGGATGCAACTGCTGACCTCGCCGTATTAGTAGTTGTTGCTGAACATTTTTTTCATTCACCACAATTCCTATGGGGACTTCTTGGGGTAGTCCCAGTTGGACATTTTTGAATACCCTTTGAGAATTTTTAAGTATTGTGCTTTTGATCATAGAGTACGTAGACCATAAACTGGAAGCTTTGAGGACTTTTGCCTAAAACAAATAACAAAATTAGTACCTATATACCACACTTTAACCATATAAAATAGCTTACCTTCTCGTAAAAGTATGAGTATGCCAGCATCAAATTTTCGTCAATGCCTTTTGAAATTCTTGGTGTTTTCCCACTCGCAAAACATATTAGGTATATGCTTTCTCGTATCTTTCCTTGGATTTTACTGGAAGCAAACTTAAAGAAGCTTCGCGGGCCGCATTTAGGATATCTTCCAAGTCGTTTTCATTAGCCATTTCCATAATTCTTGTGAAATTCACTCTTCAAATATGATTTTATTTGGATGCTGTCAATAGTCGTCAAACACAAAAAACATCTTGTTTATATCGCTAAGTTACCGAGAAGTCATACTTTTACTGGAAGCAAACTTGAAGAAGCTTCGCGGGCCGCATTCAGGATATCTTCCAAGTCGTTTTCATTAGCCATTTCCATAATTCTTGTGAAATTCACTCTTCAAATATGATTTTATTTGGATGCTGTCAATAGTCGTCAAACACAAAAAAACATCTTGTTTATATTGCTAAGTTACCGAGAAGTCATACTACTAAGTTTTTGTAGATTTTCTTCAGTAACTATTCTTTTTAGATTTTAATATGAAATGCAAAATAATTAATTACTTACAAAATGCGAAAAAATAGTATACGCACCTCGTCAGAAAAGTGATTTTACTCGACTCGTATGGAAATTAAATCCTCGCTTCGCTCGGATTCAAACTAACCATACTCGTCAAGTAAAGTTCCACTTTTCTAAACTTGATACGTAATGTACTATTATCGAATTATATTCTTGCCAAAACAGGAATGGGGCATATTCTTAAACCAAAACCAAAAAATTCTTGAGGGATCCAGCGACGTTGGCACCAAAGAGGATATAGGTTTGGCACCGTAATATGTTTTGGGCGTTTAGTATTGCTGATGAAGTGCACGATTAAAGACGCGTCAGTTTAACAAAGTTCACATCTATGTTCTTGTTACCAGGGGCGTATTTAGGGGGGGGCTGGACCCCCCCCCCCCCGTGTACTCAATAGTGAAGAAAACTGAAATTCACATTCATTTATTTGCAATAAATAACATGAAACATTTCAAATTTTCCAGATGTTTGGGGATTTCCACAGTCTTTTAGTTTAATAATTGTTGAATTTTATTTTTTGTTCCGTGTTTTCTAATTTAGGTGAGTAAAATAGTATACCGTTATACATACCTTCAAAAAACTAATATTTCAAATGCAAATATTGGCGTTTATATTTCAAAATTGCTTTATTTCTACGTTTTTTTTGAGCCAGGCTATCAAAACGTAAAATTTGTAAGTTAAGACAGTCCAGAAAACGGCGTGGCACCTAAAAAAATTTTGTCTGCGGCGCATTTTTTTAACGGAGTAAAGTAGAATCCAGTGGTTTAGTCAGATTTTTTCTATGTTTAATTATTTTCGAGAAAAAGAGCAAACTTGCATTTTTTTAAATGGGACACCCTATATATTTTTAGCTATTATGATTCAGTTTATCACAAGCTTTTCAAAAATATATAATACTTTATAGCTGTTTTCAATGTGAAGCTCAAAATTTACATTTATACGTATAGATACGGGGGGTGTCCCAAAATGCAAAATTTTCAAAATCTAAAAACTGGACACCCTGTACATGGACCGGACTCTAGAGCGTTTAGGCAATTGTTGAAAATTCTCCATATTTAATCAAAAACACACTGAGACTTCACACTGTGACTAACTTCACTGAGAAACAAACACGCAAGGTATATAGGTATGTATAGATATAAATAGGTGTATTATTCCAATAGAGGCACCCATAAAGGCATAATAACCACATAATTAGCAAACAGAATAAGTACCTATAGTACTCTAATTAGTTTTGATAAAATTGCTTTCTAAAATTCCACACATACATCCGTCATTACTTTATTAAGTCTTATGTAGGTACTCAATCATCAGACAATTAAAAAAAGTGTTGTCAATAACACATTGTTAACGAAATAAAAACAACATTGTTTTATTGTATAATAGAGATTATTTAAAGCAAAGAAAGCTACAGCTTTTAGCCATCTTTCTTTCCTCTAAACAAATTATAGGCGCGAAATTACCAAGTAACAACCCTTAATTGCCTCTCTTTGTCCGGTGTGAGAAATTAAAGCGGAACAAAAAACCTTTTCCCAGGTACCCAAAAATTCAGGTACGGGCGAGGAACTCTGGGGATTATATTCGACATTCGACTTAGAATATTTGGTGCAAAATGTTTAACGCTGAGACACGGAAAATTATTTTAAACGTTTTGGAGTATTTTCAAAATGAAAAAGAAAATAGCCTTCAGCCAATTTCAGCTGTGAAATACACTTCAGCAGCGTGTAAGATTAGTGAGAAAACTGTAGCCAGGATCCGAAAGGAATATATAACAGGAACCTCTCCCAGGGTAAGTGGTTTATTAGACGTTTATGGACGAAAAAATTATGCGATTTTGATATTATATAATATATAAGAATTGTAATTTATTATAAGTATTTATATTCAATTATATAGTAATAAAAGAACATGTCGTCATAATATTCAATTTCCTTTTTAGGCTAATAGGGAAAAGCGTGCCCCAAAAACAAGGGATTTAACTGAGGCAAGGAAGACTCAAATAATGAACGTAGTTTACAATATGATTGCCACGCATAAGTATGTCACACGGCAAAAGCTAAAAGAGGAATTGCATACCAAACAAATTATTGACCTAAGCAACTCCACATTAGGCCATTTTGTTACAGCATTTGGGATTTAAATTTAAAAGGGACAGTGGCAGGCGCTACATTACGCAGAAACCGGATATTGTTTCAAAACGTATAAAATTTTTGAGACAATATACAGAAAACTTATTATCAGAAACTCCGAAAAGATGTGGTTTTTATAGACTAAACATGGATATTTCAAAATGGTAGCGACACTAGAACATGGTATGATGACAATATCAAATCAGTTTTAAATGAAAAACAATCAGACGGCAAAAGATATATATAGTTTTGCATGCTGGCACCAAAAGATGGCTTTATAGATGGGGCAGACTTAGTTTTTTCTACAAAAAAATAAAAGCGCTGACTATCATGACAACATGAACTCTACATTGTTTGAAAAATGGTTGGAAAAACAGCTTTTACCTCGGCTCGAAAAACCCTCGCTTATTGCTATGGACAATGCAAAGTACCATTCACGGCTCAGCGAAAATATGCCAAATGCTTCAACGAGAATAGCTTATATCATTTCCTGGCTACAAAGCAAAAATATAAACTTTATGGAAAACGCACTCAAACCTGAATTGCTACAAATAGTAAAACAATACAAAGCAAAATTAGGATATGCTGTGAATGAACTAATTTGTACTATGGGTAAAGTTTTGAGATTGCCGCCCTACCACTGCATTTACAACGCTGTTGAATTAATTTGGGCCCAAAGCAAAACATTTTTTAACGATCAAATTATTGGAAAAGACAGGAAAGATGAAAATGCCGTTTTGGATGTTTGGAAAGAGGCATTACAAACCATAACCCCCGAAAATTGGTCTGATTGTGATTGCGATGCAAATAATATTATAAGGAATTATTGGCAAAAAAAACACATTCTGGATGTTCAGGTTAAGCCACTGATAATTCATGTGTCAGATTCTGGTTCAGATTCTAAAAGTGACATTTCTTTATAAAATTGTTATAAATATAAACATGAAATATATTCTTGTATTGTCCTTTTTATTATATTTAAATTAAAAAAGTATTAATTAATGTATTATGCTTCGGTTCAAAAGTTAGAGCCAAAAAGGTAAGTCGCTGGGTACCCCTTACTGTGGCTCTGTATCTCCGTTAATGACAGATTAGGGTAATTTTGACCTCCCAATCCTATAGGCTCTCAAGAGTTGGTATGCCATATACCTGCCGGACACCCTGTATATTACACGAGAAATATGAAACTCGAAATTTTTGTAAAATTTTTAATGTTTGGGTTGCGACATATTGATTTGATATAAGGAACCCCCCTGTCGAAAAAAAAATAAAAAAGTTTTTACTCGAATAAGTTTATTTTAGGAATAAAGTAACAAATCAAACTAGTGACAAAAAATACAACGTAATGTTAATATATACACAGAGGCTAGCATTGTAGTATTTGGGTTTTAAAAACGTTTTTTTGTTAAAATAACGCAAACAACTAAAAATACATTATTTAGCGATTAGGAACCCAAAAATTAAGTATGCAATAACAAGACAGGATTATTGCAAGTTAAAATAATAATATACCTAAAAGAATAAATAAAAAAATCCTATGACTGTGTGTACCTACACTATGTTTAGTGCAATAAACTGTTTCTCTTAAGATTTCAATATGGACCTATGGGTATAAAATTAGTAGGTATTTATATTATATAGATAGTTTTCTTCTAACCGTTATGGCATAATAATATACAGCGCCTGTATAGAATCAGGCAGCCCCTGCTTACTTACTTTAGAAATAATGGTTGATAAAGCATCAACTTTTGGCGAAGAATCGTGATCCTGTTTCAATACCGATGCGATGAGTAGGTCATTACAAGCTTCAATTTTAAAATAAGTACAAAATATGGCGTTCTTTAGTCGCTATCTTAAACAAAATAGTCACTATTATGCGCCTTAAATTAGTGATTTAGCTAATCGTTTGTTGAATTTGAATTTCACCTTTATATCTCAAGATGCCTTAAGGGTATTGAATGCGTCTTCACATATTTCTATTCTCTCTCAGTCATTTATACATTTTTTGTTTAAACAAAGATTGTAGCGCATTTGTAATTTTTTTATGACTTTTTAACAGGTGAATATACTTTCTTTCTCGTCACTTGTTTTATAACATAATAGTCGAATTTCGTTTAATATTATTATTATATTAAAAACAAACGTTATTAAAATTGCAAAAATAAAATTTAAACTGAAAAAGACAAAAAATATTAATTTTTATTTGAGCCAGCCGAACCTTCAGAAAATGAAATGAACAAAAACAACCGAGTATCGGAAGTGACCGTTTTTCAAATGGAATACCCCCTATTTTTTCATTGTATCCGTTAAAGAATTTTATCCTCTTTTTAAATATACCGGGTGTTGCATCGTCGAGCGGGACATAGGAAATCCCATGTAATTTTAAATGGGGTCAATTATTGGCTTCCCTAATTATTTTAGAGAAAAATTCTATTTAGGTTTATTAAAGAGCACTAAAACCCACATTCAAAAGAATAACTTTAGATATTTTTAATGAGCCCGTTTACGGGTTATCGCCGATTTCTTTTTAACTATTTCTCCTTTTTATGGCCCCGTATTTGCGGGCATCAGTCAAGGTAAAAGATAACTGTCAAATAAAGTTGTCATTTTGAAATGTGTGCTTTATTGTTATAAAAACTCGTACATCGAAAATATTAAAGGTGAATAAAATTAAAATAAAGTATCCAATTACAAGGTTAATTATGACATTTTACATGTTTCAATATTTTACTAATTAATAGGTAGGTACTATTAAATTGTTAGAACTTTAGGATTTAAGAAGATGTTCAAATATTCCTCAAAATGACAACTTTATTTGACAGTCATCTTTTACCTTGACTGGTGCCCGCAAATACGGGGCCATAAAAAGGAGAAATAGTTAAAAAGAAATCGGCGATAACCCGTAAACGGGCTCATCAAAAATATCTAAAGTTATTCTTTTGAATGTGGGTTTTAGTGCTCTTTAATAAACCTAAATAGAATTTTTCTCTAAAATAATTAGGGAAGCCAATAATTGACCCCATTTAAAATTACATGGGATTTCCTATGTCCCGCTCGACGATGCAACACCCGCTATAGTGGTTGTTGGGGTTATTTTTTACCGTTTTGGAATTATACGAAAATATAATAGAATTATCATTATCCTCATTAAAGTTTTGTAAATGGCTCATTTTACTCATAGCAATACCTGTCACGTTGACTAAATTCCTCTTGGCAACTTCCGTCTTCTTGACAAATCTTAATAAACGTTGCCAAAATGAGGGTCTAAATTGAATACTCTGAAGAGCAAAAGTTCGAAATTCTCATAACATATATCAAATGTGGACACAACAAGCGAAAAGCGCACCGCGAATTCAGAAGGCGACATCCACATTTAGTAATTCCTAGCGAAAACACTTTCCGAAATGTGTTTCGTCAACTTTCTGAGCGAAAAACATTACAAAGGAAAAAGGCATTGTCGGATACTTGAGGATGAAGAACTTGCTGCTCTTTTATATTTTCAAGGTAATTTTCATTTGTTTTTATATTCGCTTCGTATCATTTGGAAGCTTAATTTGTTTCCAGAGAATTCACAAAATTCGATAAGAAACTGTGCAAGATATCTTGGCAAATGTTGCACAGTAGTATTTAAGATTCTGAAACGGTATAAATTCCACGACTTTAAATTTAGAAAAGTTAAAAAATTAACAGAAGCAAGACGTTTGGAGTTTTGCCGTCACATGATGACAAACATCCTCAACAACAATGCCAATTTGTTTGAGAACATTATATGGACCGATGAATCTTCTTTTAATACGGCTTCAGCTCCGAATCCCAAAAACACACACTTCTGGGCATCGCAGAATCCGCATCTTACAGTTGAAGTGATACGTTCTGGGTGAGGATCAGTAAATGTGTGGTGCGGCATAGTGCAAAACAGAATCATCGGTCCAATTTTCATTGATGGATCTTTAAATGGAGTTAGATATCGTGCTTGCACATGAAATAGAGGATATTCTTGAAAGTTTTCCTCTAAACGCCGCAAGGAATTTTATATGGCAGCAAGATGGTGCTCCATGTCATAATGTTCTTCCAGTTAGAGAATACCTCAATGAGAATTGTGACATTTGGATTGGTCGTGGAGGGACGATTGCATGGCCTCCCAATAGTCCCGACTTAACACCATTAGACACATTTCTTTGGGGCTACCTCAAAGACAAGATATCTGCATCCAGCCAAATAGTGTTGCCGTATTGCAGGAACAAATCCAAATTTAAATTGACTTTCTCAACTTCGGTAGGCCAGATATGATTGCTAGATACCATATACCAATAATAATGGAGATATCTATTGGGCAAAACAGCACATTTTAATATGAGTTCATATGATATTGAGAACTGGTATCAAATTTAAGGAATACCGAGTTGAAAAACAACCAATCGCAACCAAGAAATTTGAATACATACAGTAGGCTCTCAGTTAGGTGAACTTATACAAAGCAGGTACCTATGTTCATAAAATCAAATTGTTCATATAATCGACAGTATGTTTTTATTTTCGAAAACAATCAATTGCATTTAACAACATTTGTTGTTGTAAAGTTTACCTGAACTCGAAATTGTCTTTAACAGCAAAAACAAAATTCTAAAGAATTCAATTAAATGAATTTCCACTGTTCACTCAATTGGGTGGATATATATATGAAGAATGTTTACATAATTGAGTGTCTGTATTTAATAAACGCGTTTTGTAATCAGTCAAGGAGATTTTTATTTTGGAGCTAGTCCCGATGGTGTCCTTGAAAATAAAAATGTCCTAGTGGAAGTAAAAGGTATATATCTTCCAAACTCGACATGAGCATAAGGAACAAATACAAAAAATGAAATAAATTAGCAACCGTACATGAAAATAAACTCTAATTGAAAAAAATTGTAATTATTTTTATCAAATTCAGGGTCAACTACTACACATACCAAAAAAATAAATTTGCTATTTCATAGTACGAACTCCAAAACGAATGTTGGTCGAACAAGTAAGTCTTTAAAGCTGTTAAATAACTGTGGTTACTAACCTACTTTATTTTTATACGATTCTTCCAGATGAAAAACTTTTATTTGGACAAAATAGGCCTTAGCTGTAAGCTTTTTATTTTGCCTAGTATTTAAGAAAAAGTTTGATGAATAAAATAAAATATGTTCACCCGCTAAAGTCTAGTCCAAGCTTAATTTATAAAATCAATCGATCGGGCTAGATATTTAGCGTCCGTGGCTGCGCAGACGTCATAGTAAATACTATAGCTTGACTGCTGTACGAAATTCTAACATGCAGTAAAATATTTTTTAAATAGCGCATCCAATACCCTTAAAGAAAATCTGCGGTGACTCCTAAAAGCAAAACTATGTAATTTCGGATTCCGGATGTATAAAAAAAAATTAAACATGCACTATTATTTGCTTTGTATACATTTCAAGTAATGTTATATAATATGGTTACAAACGAAAAGAAAAATTCAATTATTTTGGTTTTATTAAGGGATTAAATCCCTAGAAAATAAATATCTTAAAATTTTTATCATAAATTCCGGAATAAATGGAAACAAATTAAACCAGATAATTAAATAGGTAAATGGATTCATTAAAAACAAAAAAATAACAACAAAGGAAGAGTATTTGCATGGAAATAATTTAAACAAATTAATATTTCACTTCTAAAGGTTTACACTTATAATAGCCGCAAGCATATTTTTTTTTTATGATAAAAAAAAAATATATATATATTTATTTATATTATATTTATTACTGAATTAATCTTTGTGAATCTTGGTGCCTTTTAGGGCGAACTTCTCAGCGCTTCAAATTAGTTCAGTTATAACCTTAACTCGTTAGCATACGGTCTATGGAGATTAAACAAAAATAAAATATCTTTAGCCATAATAAATATCAGCAATCGATTTGGCACAACCAGTGAGACCATCTGTTTTTCATTTCTTAGGAGAACTCCTAACTACGCGCGACATGTAGAAGGATGAAGCACTATTTTCCAACAATTTTTTTTTTATATAGGTTAGTTCAGGTTAAGTAATCAATTATTTGGAAAGTTGGGTATCTACAGCGAATTTCTCGCTAATTTTTATTTAAAGACTAATTTAAGGTCACTGATCACGAACCCGAAGTTATTTTTCCTCAGAAATAAGTATTTTTTGAGAAAAAAAAATATTAAATTTTTACAGGTACGATATTTGGCATGCATCCTTAAAATTTTGCCATTTCCACTAAAATCTGACTTGTAGAAGTCATAATAAACACTTATTAGTTATAGTCTGTTTCTTAATGTAAGAGAGTAATAAATCATTATAGAACTATTAAAACCCAGTGGTCTTCCCCGTATTCCATAGGTGTAGTTCAATTATTATTTCATATAACATTCGGAGTTGCAAAAATAGTTGAAAGGTGTTCGAATATGACTGGAGTCGGACAGTCAACAATATACCGACTTGTGCATGAGGAAACGCGGCCCCATCAGGTCACCAAAGAAAAGCACAGGAAGAAAAAAAACTGTAATAAATGAGGATGGAAAGACTGCCATCAGAAGAATCATACGCTCGTTTTACTTAAAAAAAGAAATACCTACCTTGGACAAAATAATGTCTGAAATGAAAAAGGATCATTTCATTCCATCCATGGTTAAGAAGAAATTATGGAAAACTTTGAAGGAAATGAATTATTCTTATGAAAAAATTCAAAACAGAAAATCACTTTTAATAGAGAAAGACGAAATCATCTCCTGGCTACGACGATATTTGAGGGTAGTTAAACAGTTTTGAAGGGAAAACAGGAATATCTATTATATGGACGAAACTTGGTTAATTGAAGGATATACCGTTGGTAAAATATGGCAGGATAAACATATGAAGAAGCGCGAGGCAAGCTTTCATGGAAGGATGGTCCACTGGAATAAAAGCGCCCTCGGCAAAAGGTAAAAGATTAATAATTACTTACATTGGTAGCAAAAATGGATTTGTCAATGGCGGCTTACTAGCATTTAAATCAAACCGAACTGGAGACTATCACGAAGACATGAACGCTGATGTATTTGAAGAATACTTCCAGCAAATGCTAGATCTTATTCCTCCTGGGTCTGTTATAGTCATGGATAATACCAGCTACCACTCAAGAAAATCCGAAAAAATACCAACGCCTTCTTGGAAAAAAAATTACATCATGCATTGACTGTAAATAAGAAGCCATTTCTTAAAGAAATGCTGAAAAGGAGCTACTATAAGCAATAAACCTCTTTGTACGAAATCTGTTGTCGACGAAATCGTTTCAAAACGAAATATAACGGTACTTCGCCTTCTGCCATATTACTGTGAATTAAACCCCCATAGAATTGGAGTAGGCGCAAGGAAAAGGGTTTGTAGCAAGGCATAACACCACTTTTAAAATGAGAGACGTCGGAAATCTGTGATGATTGTGAAAAATGGAGTAAGTGCGTCGAATTTAAATAGTGTTAGAGAAAGTATAGTCAAGAACTCTTATGGAATGGCATTTCCTACTTGTTATAGGATATGCCATTAAAAGTAACAATAGTAGGCTTCTGCTTTAACTGAATAAAGAAATAGTAAACGCATCTCCCTTGTATTTGCACAGAAAGACCGTTGCAAAAATTCAAAGCGGACGAACTGTGGGAGGTAATGACGTCACCGATTCGCGAGCGTTATATCTGATTTTGATCTCGTATATTTCGAAAACTACTTATCGGATTGGCTTTCAATTTCCAGGGCTAACCATACTAATAAATGCTTAATAAAAATTAGGTAGAGTGTAATTTGAGGTTTGACCAAATGACCCCATTATAATATATATTCGGACCCGCTCGTTTGATCAACTTTTAGAACCATTCTCATTTCCCATCCTGGCGGAGAATGTCCCACCTTCACGTGGGCTCTGCTTGACAACAACATTTCTTATATCGCGAACTTGAAACAAAAAGACGAATTCGAAATCATGCAAGTCTAGTAGAAATAATGCAGTAGCAGTGAAATTATTTATTTCGCGAATTTGCGCAAATTGTGGATTCACGTTTGGCGACACTAAGTAATCTTTCCGTTTTAAAAGTTTTCGCGTTAAAATAGTTCCAAAACTACTTTTATTTCCAAAATTTGGCTTTCAATTTTTATCGAAAAGCTCTCGATTAAAATTTTAAAAATTGTTAAAATCGAGTTGACCTAAACTGTAGAAGACCCAAAAGTTAATTAAAAAGAAAGTTGACTGTTTAAGTCAAATAAAAAGACACGTTAAAATAAAGCAATAACGTTCTGTGTATTCTGCTACAAAAATGAAATTTTGTACTCGACGTTTTGAGCCTTTATTCTTAAAATGTGTAACATTACAAAATAATCGATAAGTTGTATCACTGGCGATTACGGAGTATATCACAGATCAAGTTTTGTTATTTATACGTGTTCGATTCTTTCCTAATTTTTCAAATTATAAGGATAAATTTTCAAAACCCCAAATTACAAAATTTAATTTTATAGTAGATTGCTTTTGTTAATGTTTCATGTATTTTTTTAGATGGAGCAACAAGTCAACTTTCTTCTTAATTAACTATTGCGAGTAATTACATTAACAAAACAAACACAAATGGATATTTGAAGTTGGGTCAATTTAATGAAATTTTGTATGTAACGGTTTTGAGGTATGCCAAATCCATTTTGTCATTAGCTTTTAAATAAAATTAAAGCTAGTTAAAGGTACTTTATTCTTTAAATTATTATTTTAGCACTCCCCTAAGACCGTACGTTAATGAAGCCCTGAGAAAGTTCGTCCTAAAAAACCAATGCAGTAATAACGAAAATATAAGTTTCTGGCCATTATAAGTGGGTCACCCTGTAGATAAAGCTGACCAATTAAATGCCCAACCCGGCGGCCAATGGGGAAAACCACAGTCCTCATACAAAAGTGGTAGTAGGAAACTATGCACCAGACACGATAATAGTCACAAGAACAAAATCTACAAAAGTTCATACAATAATGCATAGTTTTGCATGTTCTGGTGCATTTTTGCATATTGTGGTAACATTTTTAGATCAACAAAATTTTTATTACCTATTGTATTAAAATGATTTATAAACAATGCAGATGACTGTGTTGAAATTATATAAAAATAAATAATAAGATGTCTATCAAGCTAGCAGAGCCACAACGTATTTTTCCCATTTTTTCTTATACCAGAATCTTTGGCTACTTTATTACTATTTTCCATTTCTTTGCTAGTCGTTCTATCTATCAGACAAGAGCAAGACACAGACGCAACAAACCAATCTGTTCAGTGACTTGCATCCCTTTTCAATTAGATCGTGCATACTAATATAAGCTTGACACACTTAACTGTAGCTACCAAAAGAATGCGGGCAAAAAACCTTCATAGGTTTACGATGTTGTCACATAGTGTTAATTATAATTTAATATTTTTTAGCAAGAAAGCCATGGATTTAAATGTATTCATTGAAAATAAATAATATTAAATGTAAGAAACTAAGATTATTTTATTATAATTTGAACATTACTCAAAATCTTCTAAGCTAGTTTCATATAGACGCGAATATTATTCTCATTTGCCGATTTCAAATTAAATTTAGTGGTGAGACAAGTGACATTATTTTTAATTTTTTACAAATTTGCAAAATTTAAAATCTGGGGAGCGGGAAAATTGAAACCATTTTACTTTTTAGCGAATATTCGCAGGAACTGTGTGGTAAGCGCAAGTGCAAACTGTCATGTGTCTACAGATTATTTGCTTGATTTCAAATTTGATTTTGGTTTGTTAGAAATGTGAGTTGTGAGCAAAGGTAGCGTTTCAGAATGGAGGACAGTGAGGAGGTATGAATTTAATATTATTTTCTGTATACCTATTAAATTTTCTTTACCTAATGTTTTAGCATTGAGTTGAATACGGTGAGTGTGCAGAGACGTTGAGCTTGAAGAGGTATCAATTTCATGTTTGTACAGCAGAATGGGTACAACTGAAGGAGAATAATTGAACGAAGAAGAAAATGTAATTTTAAGATTAGCTGAATCAATCCAAGCAAGACCGGTCCTATTAACTGCCCAATCTAATACTGATGACTAGGGATGTCAATTCCGGGATCTCGGAGTCCCGGAAGGAAAACCTGTCTCAAAAGTATCGCGATTAGACCTGTTAATCCCGGGATAAATACCGATTTTTTATGCATTTATTAATTTGCTTCATTTCGCTTTTTCAAAACTAAAGTAATTACCGCGAAAGCCGGCAACGTTGCTGCAATGCAATCCGGTAACATCATAACGCACCGTTGAACCGATCAGCCAACCCCGGCAGGCGAGGAATCACCGCGGTACAGTAATTGTCGTATATACTAATATTACTAATAAAATAATACAAATTTTGCACGCTTTGATTGTATAATCGTGCGGCTGTGAATAGCTGTTGTATTTAATGTTTTATTGAAAGACTTTTAAGAAGTTATTTTAATTAGAATTTGTTGGTTATTGTGGAAAATTGACCCATGAGAAAAAAGTGATGATTTTAATACTAAAATAATGTAAATTTATATTCTATTTCTTTAGTTATTTAGAACATTTAGTGTTGTTAGAAGCGGGTGCTGCATTAAAATTAATGTTGAAAGAACCATTCAAAATTAAAACACCACTCAGCACAGATCTACAAGACTCATTAAGATAAAGGATTAAGCAACGCAGAACCATTTATTCTAAAATTTTCAGCTCTTACAAATCCCGACCTTATAAACTCTGAACCAAATGATTGCTTTAAAACATCAAATATTTCTCTAATTAAATCTGAATTAGAAAAACTTTTAATCGTGTTAGACAATGAAGATGCATCTGGAAGAGAAACCAGCGACGACAGCGAAGAGGATTTGATTCCCAATGGGGAAATTCTGAGAGCAGAAAATGAAGCCTAAAAGGTTAAACTGCCGAAGGCATTACGACATTGTTCAGAGTCAATACAAAAGCAGACAAAAAAAAGTAATAAGACGCGATTGCCAGACATCATTACCCAAGAAATTGATTTAATGTAAATGGTGGTAGTCGGGGACGTATTCTTTAAAAAGCCTTTGAATTTTTATTAACCATTCAGCCCATAAGCGTGGAATCTGAGAGATGTTTCTCTTCTGCAGGGTTATTATGTAATAAAATGCGTTCGAGGCTGGGAGATGAAACTTTAGACGCACTAATATTTTCGCGGTATTTTTTTAAAAACCTATAAACCTAAAACTTATTTGTTGGTATTTACAATACACTGTATATTTCTATGCAACGTTAGAAAACTCTAAACTGAAAATACAAATCGACGGGTCCGAGCGTTTTTTCTACAAACTCCCCTCTTAATTTTTATTAAATTTATTCGCTAGTTTACGAATGCACTGTAAATTATTTTTTGCCGTTTTCTTAACAACATATAAACAGTAACTTTACGTTTTCGTTGCCAGTGGTATAAATTAGCTTCATAGTTCATTTTTCAAGTTAAAAAGAATTTAGAGGAATGAATAAATAAAACCGGTCATTTATAGGACCTTTTAAAATAAACGAAACAATCTAACAATCTAGTGCAAAAACGTAAATCATCAGAAATTTCGCAAATATAAGAAATACCACAAATATTGCGAACTGAGAAAAGCGCAATTCGCGTATATATGACACTAGATTTATTCTATTAATGTTGATATTAAAATGGCATGGAAATATGGCAACATAGTGTATAATCAAAGGAAACACGTTTTACTTGTTAATTTTGATTGGTTAACCCGCGCCGCGTGCCACAACCGATCGATATTTGTGTGTGCAGCGTGTGTCAGGGAAGTAGTAATGAAACGGGAGAAAGCTATTCACTTTTTATAAAAACGTCGGCGCCACAGACTGGTGTGTCGACCTTGTAGTACGACACGACACACACACGACATGTCTGATTGTCTCGTGTCGCACTAGTTTGCGCGACGAATTGAAAATGAATGCAAGCTACTGAACAGATTTGTTCTTGTGGAGCCTTGTTCTTGTCTGATAGGCGCCCGCACTAAAATATGTAAGCAGATTAGAAAAAAACGTTAACTAAGAAACCAGCTTGAACGCAAACTAATGTATACCGGGTGATGCATGGCTTAGTTGAACATAGGAAATCCCATGTAAACTTTGAGGTGGCTAAATATTGGCTCCCCTGTACATTCTAGAGAAAAATTGTATTGTAATTTTTTGAAGAGGCCGATATAATAAACCCATGTGCCAAGTTTGAATAAATTTTAATAAGGCAATCCCGGGGGCAATCCTAACTTATTTAATTAAATGGGATGACAAAATTATGAAATTTTCATAGTTTAGGTAAAACAGCAAACACGCGGGGCTTCACCAAACTGGCCTAGCCCGGCGGCACTGGCGGCTCTGCCGCCGGCTAAATGTTCAGCGGCTTGCAGTGGGCATCAGTGGCCTTGCCGCGAAATTAAATTCGACCACACCAAAATGGGCAAAATGACATTCGGCTTTTTAATTTTTGGTCTGTGAGTCTTTGTTCGTGGAGAGGTATAAATGACGAAAATTTTCTTTTAGGGTATCTGGCCCTGCAGATTATTCGAAAAAGGAAACTGAAAAAACGCAGGTTTTGGGTACGTCCCAGTTTAAGGAGAAGCGCATATAGTGAGTATCCTCTTGTGAGTGCTCATCTAGTCCTTGGCTATCCATCATACTATTTAAAATTCACACGAAACGCACACGATGTAAACTCGGTAACTGCAAAATGCACACTGGAGTGCCCGTATTTTAACCAGAAGTGAAACAATAGCCGTAGGCCGCGAGAATTCCTTTTGATCTTTACCGACATTTTGCCGCTAGCGAAAACAAGCCGGCGGCCCTGATGAACGTTTTTGTCTATTTTATTAAAGGCAAAAGCCGGCGGCCTATGCCGCTGGCACGTGCCGCCGGGCTAGGCCAGTTTGGTGAAGCCCCGCCTTAACTTATTCAATTAAATGTGATGCCAAAATTAGGAAATTTTCATAGTTTAGGTAATACAGCAAACACCAGCAAATTATTATTTGGCATTGACAAAACGAAAAGTAGCGTCAGTGACAACATTTTCATTGAAGGCGCTTTAATTATAGCTAAATACGAGCTATTCCATTAACGAAAAAGTATCTATGATTAAATGGTATTATACAGGAAACAGTTTAAGTGTCTGAAATGTTTTCAGTTCAATTCCCTAATAAGCATATCCCTTCCATTTCATTGATTAAACTTATCATTAGTAAATTTGAGTCCAAAGGCACTGTAATAAATAACTGCAAATGCTCAACTCAGAATGCCAATAGAGCTGAAGAAAGGAATAATAGAGGTCTTGATATTTTACTACATGTGGAGGAAAATAAAATTATTAGCACGAGGATTCTTGGGCAAGCCGCAGGAAAACATCAAATCACAGTGTTGCGCACTTTAAAAAAACATAAATATTTTCCTTAAAAGTATGAAAAACATCAAGAGCTACGGCAGGGTGATGAAGAAAGAAGAATGTGATTCTGTTTGGAGGTAATGGAAAGAGCAAATAATAATAGGGATTTTTTGAGAAATATTTGTTTTACCGAAGAATGCACAGTTGGCGACATTTAATTTGGTACACTAAACTGTGACACTGTAAATGCAACTTTTTTTACCTTTATTACCTTTGTAACGTGTTAATTGTTATCAAGATATCTGTCAAAGTATTGTCTTATTTGATTGAAGAAATGCCTCATTATAAGTATTATTGAAAAAGCAAGAATAATATGTTTGGAAGAAATAGGGTGGTCTTATGGAAGAATAGCTGATCATTTTAGAGTACCTAGAAGTACTGTTCAAGGAATTGTAAAAAAATGGCGCTATCATCAAACACTTGAAAGGTCTGTTGGGTCAGGTTTAAATAATAAAAAATCATCAAATGAAGAAGACCGAAATTTGGTAGAGTATTTAAGGCACAATCCATTTGAAACTGCAGCATCCGCTATGCACAGAACAGGGTTCTCGGCTTCATCTAGAACTGCGCAACGCCGAGTAAGACAATGTTCCGAATTAAGAAATCGAGCAGCTGCATCCAAACCGTTTTTAAAAAATAGTGATAAGGAACAAAGAATTGGTTTTGCTATGCAATATTTATCAGAAAATGATTTTGTGTGCGTGAAGCGCCATCAACATCAATTCACCGTCGTTCTCAACAATTGAACATTTCGGAGACATCATTGAGTCGAATTTTGCATAAAGACCTTGGTATGACGCCATAGAAAGTCCAATTGGTTCGGGAGTTGAAGCCAACTGACCATCCAATGCGTTTTCGCTTCGCTCAGTGGGCCTGCGATCGACTTACAGAAGATGCCGATTTTGCCAAAAAAATCATCTTTTCAGATGAAGCCCATTTTGATCTTGGCGGGTATGTAAACAAGCAAAATTGTCGCATTTGGGGCACAGAAAACCCGCACGCATACATTGAAAAGCCGGTGCACCCAAAACGAGTCACTGTTTGGTGCGGATTTTGGTCCAGAGGCATAATTGGGCCATTTTTCTTCGAAAATGAGCAAGGAGTGGCCGTTACAGTCAATGGCGATCGTTATCGGGCCATGTTGAACGAATTTTTGTTCACAAAAATTGAAGAGGAGGATATTGGCAACATTTGGTTTCAACAGGACGGCGCTACGTGCCACACAGCCGAAGCTACACTCGATGTTTTGCGCCCTGTTTTTGAAGATCGCATTATCAGCCGCAGAGCTGATGTCGTTTGGCCACCTCGGAGCTGCGATTTGACACCGTTGGACTATTATTTGTGGGGTGCCGTCAAAGATAAGTGTTACGCCGACAAGCCAGAGACAATTGACGCTTTAAAGGACAATATTCGTGAAGCCATTGGTGAAATACAGCTGCACACAATCGATAATGTGCTTAAAAATTGGACCGATCGTGTAGGCTACTGCATGGCCAGCCGAGGCAGCCATTTGAATGAAATTATTTTCCATTATTAACCGGAAGGATTGTACTTTCAAATAAAAAAAGAAATTTGAGAAAATATTCAGTAGTTTTTTTTATAGCATTTTCAAAAAAAAAAGTTATTTGGCGGACCCTTTATTTAGAAATATCCATTATTAGTTATGGTAAAAAATCGTACATACAATTATTTACAGCTATGTATATAGCTGGTGTTCTATCCAGGTATAAGTAGCAAGGTGAGAAACCCGTTTTACCCAATTTTGTTGTGATTGGGTTATGTATGGGTGGAGTGTATGAATTTATATGTCGTTAACTGTACATTCACCCTCAACAACGAACCAAACGTTCAAAATTACCGGTATTGGAGCCAAGAAAATGAACATCGTCTTGTTTATACTCGGATGTAATATCCACAAAAAGTAAATGTTTGGGTGGGAATTGTAGGACATCACATTATTGTACCATTTTTTATGGAAGGCAATCTTACAGCAGTAACCTATTTAGACTTACTACAAAATCGAATTGAACCCGGACTAGAAAAAGTTGTACGCGAAAATCAGGAGATCTGGTATCAAATGAATGGTTGTCCTGCCCATAATTCTCTCATGGTCAGGGAATACTGGCAAAATATTTTTAACGGAAATATTATTGGCCCATGCCCATGGCATCTAATCCTTTGGCCAACCAGGTCTCATGACCTTTCGCCAAACGACTTCTTTCTGTGGGGTCAGTTAAAAATCTTATTTATAAAGATGTAAAATTTGAAAATCTAGACCAGCTAAAAAACTGTATTTCGTTAAAATGTGACAGAATTTCTCAATAATGTTAGAAATAAATTTTATGATCGGTTAGGATATTGTTTAGCTGCTAATGGAGGGTTGTTTGAACATTTAATTAATGTTTTTGTGAAAATCTGTAGTCTTAGGTATGTTATGTTAAATCAAAGGCTTAGTAAGAAAAACATAATGGTGTCTTTTATTTTGGAGGTGTGGTTGCCGGATTGGTGAAACGAAAATGTGTTTTTAATGTGAAATAATCTTTATTCGTTATGTCCAGCTTAACGTCAATTTTTGACAATACGTCATAAAAATTTTATGCTGGTGCTGCATAACCTAAACTATGAAAATTCGTCATTTCGCCATCACATTTAATTGAATAAGTTAGGATTGGCTAATTCAAATTTATTCAAACTTGGCACATGGGTTTACTACATCGGCCTCTTCAAAAAATTATAATACAATTTTTCTCTAAAATGTACAGGGGAGTCAATATTTAGTCACCTCAAAATTTACATGGGATTTCCTATGTTCAACTAAGCCATGCATCACCCGGTATAACAAATTCGAAATACCAAAGATAGAAAAAATGAAAACATACGTTGTAACTCTGCTAGCTTGATAAAACATATAAATAAGACATTTTAAGAGGATTATCAATAATTATGATACCTGTAATAGCATGCCGACATTTCCTTTTTTTTACATAATTTGCTACCATTTTTAAAATAAATGAAAAAAACTATAATATACCTGGTTTTTATATCGAGAGGATATGAAGATGCTTCGAAACTGCCACCGACCTGTCAAAAGCTGCCATACTTTGATTAGCTATCCAAAAAATAGTATTTTATACAACCAGGGCATAAAGTAGTACTTTTCTTCACGATTGGGAAGTTTGCGCGCATGAGCCGAAGGCGAATGCCGCAACTCCCAGGAGTGAAGGAAAGACCCTTTATGCATTTATGTTTATGCACACAAGTTTTATACAATATTTTTTCTACGATCGTAAACGAATGACTGCATACAGTGGTTTCAGTTAATTTATGGGCCTATTTTAAATATCAGAACCTATTTATAGCGAGAGCCGCGGTGTCCAAAAATACGTACTATAAATTTGTAATAATAACAGTTCAACAAAAAAGTTCCATAACGGTTAATTTTCTCACTCTCACCTAATGCGATGTGAACCTTATGGGACTTTTTTCACTCTGATTTACTTTTTTAACATGTTAAAAAAAAATGTGCTTTATGCATTTATAATGCGAAAAAAGTCCAGTTTTTATAACGAGCGTAGAAAAAATTTTTTACATGCACAATCGTCTATACCATAATATAACGCATGATTAAAAAAAAAATATATCGCTAGACCTTGAACAAATTAACGCAGCATGCTTCATAAGTTCGTTAAGTGAAATTTACTTCTCAAGAACATAGTAAAAAATTGCCTTCGAAAATTAAAGCATAATATGAAAAAAATTACTAGAAAATTACAAAATGTGCATAGAATCAACTGTTTTTAAATTATTATTTGCCGTTTTGTAAACTAGGTTAATATTAACATTTTATATAGCTAAAGGTTGACAAGGTTCTTGTACCTTATACAGTTTGACAAACGAGTCTCTACACTGTCTACCAAAAGAATGTCCTCTTGAAAAAACTAATTTCGACACTGACGTTTACTTGTCATTGTTTTTTACATTAATAATTTTATTATAGTAACATTACCAAGCGTTTTAGCGTTTTATTTTATTGAAAATTATCGTGATCGCCTATATTCGTAGAAATACATTAGAAATTTCAGTATTTTTAAATTTGCATCCGTGATGATTTAACCAATTGATTTCCTCCCCTCTTGGCGATACCGAATACTTAAAACGTAACATAACCGAGCATCTACTGTAATTTAAAAACACTTGGTATTACTAACTAATTCTGTGCACATTTTGCAATTTTCTACTCAAATGTTTACTAATTTTATCATATTCTCCTATTTTTCTTCAGCAAATTTTGATCCTGTCCTTCAGAAATAAAGTTCATTTGGCAACGCAATTATGGAGAGGAGGCAAAGGCTCTTGATATTCCATTTCCGTTGCAGCTTCAATTTGTTCAAGATATGCTACTAGTACTAATACATATCATGGTTTATGAATTTTTTACAAAACAAAAAGGGATTTATAATATTCTTGGGCGCCCTTTCAAAATTAATCTGCTACATCATAATAGGGGTTGTAGAAGGCATCTTTTATTCCGGTTTTACACTGATAATTTTATTGCGAATTAATTTTAGAAGAAGATATTTTAGTAATGTTACCGTTATGCATTGAATACATGTGGATTTATTTACAAATAAGCGCATGCTCTGTTTTCCATCAATTGTTGCGTGAAACCCAGATGACAACTTAATAAATATGAGAGAAATAATTGAGGTGTTTCTTTTCGCATTGCTTGATTCTTCTGGCATTTCCTTCCCCTTGAAGTTTTTATTTTATTTGGCTTCTTTTTCTGTTAGTTATTTTTAAAATAAGCCTACAATAATTTCATAAGTTGTATGAAAAATGGCGAATAAATTCCTTAATTCATTCGCGAAAAAATTATCAGCGTGTAGAACAGTTATTTCGGCAGTTCGTCTGCGACCATTTAGATGACACTAATGACAGGTGATTTACTCATTATATAAGCTGTTTACGTTATATCCACCTAGCTGAGTGAGATAATTTCAAAATACGGGCCAGGGGAGAAGGAAGATGTCAAAAGCTACTAGCAGATGAATTACGAAACTTGCCTAGTCTGTCAAAAAAAAAGGTACATTTTTTATTTGATTTTGACCAAAAATGGATATGTCGAATATTAACTATAGTAAACTTAAAACCAAGAGGTCAAAGGTAAATAAAGTAAATGCACGAATTGTTCACGCAGTCAGCACATCCTACATTACACTAAACAGGGTCGCACTCTAATAATCAGGGATCGACCGATACCGATATATATATCGGTTATCGGCAATATCGGCATCTTTGCCGATATATCGTATCGGCAAAAAAGTGCCGATATAAATGCCGATATGGTTTTTTAATTAAAAAAAACAAGATAAACTATTTTATTTTTGTTATTAAGGCTTCAAAACATTATCAAAAGTACAAAAATTTCCTGCATAATGAGGCAAAAGTAAAAAACAGAACTTTCAAATCATACAATGTGTATGTCCATATGTACAATAAAAATAATAAAAAAGGTATTCTTTGTCTAAAAATTTAAGAAACAATAATTTTGACCATAAATGTCTAGTAATTGAAATTGAGTTTTCTAAGATTGTGATGCAGAAATATAAGTGTTTCAGTCCCTTGTGGCCCAAGTCGATTTCTACTTGGTTGACATATGTTCCCTGCCTCTGAAAATATCTGTTCACTGAAGACACTAGCTGATGGCGCTGACAAGTAATTACAGCTTGACCATGCAACAAAGGAAATTAGGGAGTTTTAGAAGAAAATAATCCTTTGAACCCTTTCAGAAGATGTGCGATTTTTAACGCAAAATATGTTTTAAGTGCCGATATTTTCTGATTTTGGTAATACTGAAAACACAATTTATAGAAATACGTTGAAGAGAACATAAAAATTTTGCCGATATATATCGGTATCGGCATTTTATATCGGCCGATACCGATATATCGGTATCGGCAAAAAATCACTGTATCGGTCGAACCCTAAAGTAATAATAATTCAAAATATCAAACCTCAAAACTTACTGTCTGTTCAACAGTGTCTATCAAATGCAGGTTATACAGGCATTCGACAGGAAGTTAAAATTTTACGAAGGAAGCAACGCACGCTGGTTGGGAGCTGGTGACACGGTGTTTCCGTCTGACATCTTGGGTTTGTGTAACGTACCACGTGCTAACTGCGTGAACAACATGTAAAATGACTTTGTTTGCTTTGGCACTTGCTTTTAATTTAATATACTTAACAAAATCAATGTAATTGATTTTAAATATACCTATAATTTTGTATACAAGAGTTAACCTAAAATTACTTGGATAATAACTAACCTGACATAGGTACAGAGTCTAATTCTAAATAAGAAGATATTATAAATTGCATAGAAGTTTCGTTTCAAGTTGCCAATAATATCATCCAACATATATGTATATACAGGGTATTAATGTGATCATGTTACAAACTTCTAGGGTAGATAGAACACAGGAAAATAAAGTTCATATGAACATGGGTCCGGAAACGCTTCCTCAGGAAGCTATTGCCCTTTGAAGATGGCCTTCATAAACTAGTTTTCGTTTTGTAGCTCCGGAACTACTTTAGCTACCTCAACAAATCTTGAGACATAAATTACTGTTAGTAAGTTCATCTATTTGAGCCTATTGGGCAATGTTAATTTTAACCAGGGGCGTGCGAACCAGGGGGTATTAGGGTAAATGTGAACCCATTCCTTTAAGGCTTCAATTTTTTGCCGTTTTGACATCGGATTATGCTTTTCCTATGTCTTTTACATAAAAAGGGTATCCTCTGTAAAAGTCGCTAAATGTCTCCGGAAAATGGCTGAGAACAAGTTAAGATACAGAAATCAATTATTGAAGTCTTAAAAAAATTAGGTCAAAAGAACAATGAGGTTCAGTGCAGATATCAAGAGATAAATTAATCAGCGTTATTATTATGATAGGTAGTACCGGGTGAGTCAACGATTGCGCGGAGTAATTTTATGCCTTGAAGATAAGATTTGTCGATAATAAGCTTTTGTATTAAGGTATGGTTGGATATCTGCCACATTTTAAAAATATTTTGAATTATAAAGGGTGCGCCCAAAAAGTAGGGTGTCATAAAGTAACATTTTTTTAAATGGAACACCCTATATCTTAGATAATTTTTGGATTTTACATAAAATTACAATTATTTTTCATTAAGTGCATTATAGGTCTACACCTAATAGCTTTCGAGAAATCGACTCTTGAAAAATGACATTTTTGAACTTTGACAGCGTCTAGCCTTCTTCCGATACGCCATAGAGCAAAACGGCTTACATGTCCCTATCTTACTTTTTCATTATCTTCCCAAAAATACCAATTTCCGGTTAAACCGGAAGTAATATATTTCCGGATATTGAGCTACATCCGGTTTAACCGGAAGTTGACAATTTTAGAAATATAGTTGAAAACTAAGATAGGGACACGTAAGCCGTTTCGCTCTAAGACGTACCGTTAGAAAGCTAAAAGCTGTCAAAACTCAAAAATGTAATTTTTCAAAAGTCGATATCTCGGAAACTATTAGGTTTAGACTTATAGTGTGCTTATTAAAAAATAATTGATATTTTATGCAAAATCCAAAAATATTCTAAGACTTGACTGGTAGACAGAAGAACCTCAATTTCCAAAATATGTACGTTTTACTGACGAGGCTGTTTTACAAAAGAAGGCATTTTAATTCGCGAAATAGTCTTGTGCGGGCTGAGAAAAACCCTCATGGCGTTCACATAAGGCGGTATCAACATAAGTTTTCGGTCAACATGTGGGCCGGTATTGTTGGAGAACAATTAATTAAACCAATCATGTTGCCAGAATTGTTACATGATCTGCCCTTAAATATACGACAGAACTCATGGTTCCAACGGGATTAAGCGCCAGCTCATTTTTCACTTCTTGTCCGCGAGCATCTAAATGAAAATTTTAAAAGACAGTGGATTGGCCGCAGAGGCCCTGTCATCTGGCCAGCGCGCTCCTTAGATCTACACCTTTACATTTTTTTTTTGGGGGTATATGAAAAGTCTCGTTTATGAAAGTTTGGTCGAGTGAGAAGATTTGGTAGCTAGAATTTTCGCTGTGGCTGAAGTAATTTACTTTTTAATTTTGAAGTTTTTAACTAGTGATTGACCGATATGACTTTTTTAGCCGATACCGATAATCGGCCGATACCGATAATCGGCCGATACCGATGTCTTGGCCGATATATATCGGCATATCGGCCTTTTTTAATTGAGAACATTATTAATGTCTAAAATCTGAATATTCTGTAATATAATTTATAATTCTTTAACGTTCAATTTAAAATCACAAAAATAAAAACAAAAATTGCACTTTGGCAACACAGCAATAGGCGGTAATTTATGTGGCTCAGCGCCAAGTCAGTGGTGAATCCCCTTAATTTGAATTTCTCGGTGAATCCCGTGCGTTTATTGCCGTGCATTCAGTATTGCATTCTTAAAGCAGATCGTTTTAAGTTCGATTATTTCTTGGCCTAATTTAGTTAATCTTTAACAAAGACATAATATTAATAGTTAATAATAATCCTATTGGAGTTTGGTGGAGTGCAAAGTAGCGAAATGGATGGAAAAAGTATTTATTGGAAATATTTCATAAAGAATAAATTATCCCCAGCAGATAAGAAATCCACCGCAAAATGTAAATTGTGTGACATTATTATATAATCAAGCTCTTATATATTTATCTGCACCAGTTGGCAGTGTTGCAAGTGAGCAAATGTTTTCAGAAGCTGGAACCGTAAATTCGGCGAAAAGGAATCGGCTGAATCCAGAAACAACCGAGAAACTAATATTTTTACATGATAATTTGCCTAAACTACAATATTCATATTAAATGCCTATTTCATGTTATATCTACCATAATTTCTTAAGATTAACTTATTTGAAATATTACTTTAAATTTAAATATAAAAAAAATGTTTTAAGCTGCTATGGTTGTTTTTATACATCGGCCGATATAGCCGATATATATATTTACATCTATCGGCCGATACCGATAATCGGCTCTCGGCCGATATATCGGTATCGGTATCGGTCGATCACTATTTTTAACCACGTCAACTTAAATATACTGCGTAGGTGCAATAAATGTATAGAGAGTGGTGGCAGGTATTTTCAGCAACTACTATTTTAAGTTTCTTTTTGTACTACCTACCATAATAATAACGCTGATTAATTTATCTCTTGATATCTGTACTGAACCTCTGTGTTCTATTGACCTAATTTCTTTAAAACTTCAATAATTGATTTCTGTATCTTAACTGGCTTCAGCCCATTTCCGAAGAAACGGTGACATTTAGTGACTTTCACAGAGAGTACCCTTTTTATGAAAAGGCATATATAAATCATAATCTGATGTCAAAACGGCAATAAATTAAAGCCTTAGAGAAATGAGGTCAAATTTGCCCAATACCCCCCTGGTTCGCACCCCTGGTTAAAGTTAACATTGTCCAATAGGCTCAAATAGATGAACTTACTAACAGTAATTTATGTCCCAAGATTGGTTGCGGTAGCTGAAGTAGTTCCGAAACTACAAAACGAAAACTAGTTTATAAAGAAGTTTGTAACATGATTATATTAACACTCTGTATATTTCTACTCAGGAAGAAGATCGTTCATTTTAGCACATAATATAGGGTGTTCCATTGCAAAAATAGAGGTTGCTATCGTTTCTCCATTTTCTGATGCGAGTTTGTTTATTCTGTTAACGTCAAAAAATAACACAGAAAAAAATGTGTGTAGATACTATTTTCTAGGGGTCAAAATATAATCAAAGTCTGATTACCCAAATTTATAAAATAAGCGCTCCGATTTTAATAACCGTAATATTTGTACCTCCAAATTAAAGTTTCCCCGTAACAAGATTTCTCTATGTTGTACACTTTTATCGACACACTATATAAATTATATCAGTACTGCCCTAAGCAGAATTATATTCCCTTAAATATGAGATATTCCATCGCTTCCACTTAAAATATTTTGTATTTACAAGAGATCCTACACAATTTGGTAACAACGCTATAGTAGCTTACGACAGGCAAAAAAAAGTAAAATACTCCTATGGATGAAAACCAGGCATTTTCCACTATTACTGATTTCCATGCGGATCACATCACATGTACGATTTTTTTGGTGTATATTTTTAAAATTATTCTAATAACATATTTATTGTTCATAGATATCTGCATTATTATAACTATAATCTTGTCATATTAAAAAACGTTTTTTTTTTCTGGAAAAAATCTCACCTAGATATATTTTTGCATAAAGGTTCATTTACTTAAAATTTACTGTAAAAAATTTAAACATCAGATAACAAATCTAGAAGAGTGTATTAAATCAAAAAATTAGCACTTGCGAATATTTTATTATCTCAGTGTTTTACGGCAAGAATATAAGTTTTTCCTTTAAATCATAAAACAACATTTTTTTTTTATAATAAATCAAAAATAAGGGAGACAGAGCTTTCACACGTTTTTTAGGAATCTAAATTTAGTCTAGAATATTTCTTAATAAATATCAAGCTTAAAAAAAAAAGATCAACAAGTAAGGTTTACAGCAGCCGATAATGAATAATTGCCAAAAATAATTACTGACGGTTGATATAGAATATGGTATGATTAAGGCAAATGAATAAAAAAATCCTGAAAATAGCAGACATTTAGCCCTATGATCAAAAACACAAGTTAACTCTAGACGCTAACTTCAAAATTACCTGTTTGTCAACCACAGTAAATTACCAAGTAGGCTTTTTTCGGTTGTTGCCATAGAAACGGTATGTTAAAAGTTAACTTGTGTGTTTGATTATAGGGCTGATTATGCATTACGTTTCTGGGCCCTAATTCTCGAGCGTAAGAGAACGGGAATGATTATTAGGCAATCCAAACCAGGTTATGTTTGCCTGCCACGGTCATATTGGAGTCACAAAGTGCTTCCAATATGGCCGTCGACGGCAAACGTCAGAAAAACTAAAATTTATTTTTGTGTAAACGTCAGTGTCAGTTTAAACAGCGATTTTGGTTTTGTGTGTTTTATTAAGTTATTGTTGTTCAAATTGTGTTTTTTTTTCTGTTATTTATATTTTATAACACTTAAAGTTGATGATGTTATTGGAGATGTTAACAGTGGCAAATGTATATCTACACACAGCACAGGACTTGACTGTAAACTAAGCATTGAATCCGTGAATATTTGCCACACATTTGCCTTCAACGGCCATACTGAACTGTTCGTTGAATGTTTTTGAGTTCTGTGGAACGAATTCAATATGGCCGTGGCAGGCAAATCGTAATTTGACACATCGTTGGATTGCCTAATTGACTTCTTAAGTTCGTTCCATGCAAAACAGTAGAACCAAGTTTTATCATAAGTTTATTAATAATATATAATAAATTAGGACCCTAATTAGATCAGGTTAACACGCAAAATGTGCGGAACTCTGGTCTATAATAAAATAACTAAAATAATTGGAGGAAGTCAGGAAGGATCTTTTAACAGGTTTGTTTTTCTAGAGCAGGGTATGTTTATTGGAGCATGATATGTTACTTCAAACAAGTCTGTGTGCCTGTTTTACAAAAGGGGCTCACTTTTCTCTACTTTTACTTTCGGGACAGCTTTTATCTATGCCATTTTAAATATTTTTCTTATATGATATGTTGTACATAGTGAAAATAAAATACAAGTTTTATATTTAATAGTTGCTTCAAAATAATTAATCTTTTCTCAAGCGCTAAGGTATGAAACCTGATTGGCTGTACCCTAATAAAAGATCTGTAAATCCATTCCCCTGTTTCGAAATACAGATCCTACTTAGCAGCATCAATGTTTAGCTACAACCTGGCAACATCACTAAAAGCGATTTTAAAAAATGAGCTTTAGCACAGAAAATATAGCTACGCAACAGAACTTTGGAGAGCATAGGAAAAAAACGAACGTCCGAAAACTCTCTTTTTCGTTCTACAAAATCCTCGCGGGGGTCGCCACCATAATCAGATTCTATATTATTTTTATTTAGAGCGTTCACATTACCATACCATCAAGCAAGTGTTGTAATATTGTGCTAACCGCTCGAAATTGGATTCTTGTAACAATAAATATATGTTAGATACCTAATTGAAAAATAGGTATTTGAAGGGTTTCGACCGGCGCCGGCTTGTTTAGGTGATTCATCGGGTAAGGCGGCATTGGATCAAATACGTTTGTTGTTAACGTTTTTATTTTAATATTTATTTGAGGTAAGCTGGGAACAGAGGCCAGTTGTAGAACATAAGTTTGAAAAAAGCCGAATAATTTATTGGAATATTTGCATTTCCTTACTTTCTTATTCTTCTTTCTGTAATATGGCTACAAGCAGTGGCAGTGAATCAGCAGGCAATAGATGCGATTATTTTAATAGTAGTAAGTATTATAATAGGGGTGGCTCAGGCGCATATTTTAAAATTATTTTACATTGCACAGGGTGGCAAGTTAACTTATATGTGAAAACGTCATATCATTCATGCCATTCCTGGAAGTCCAAAAACGAATAAATAAAATACATGCTTATTAAAGATTGCTTGTAGTTCATAAACAGACTAATTTTGTTTCTAAATGTTTTACTTTTATACAAGATGTGGAAGGAAATAAAAATCATCAAACTTTTCACAACTTTTTAAAACGAATATTATTATTACTATTAGGTATAATTACACAGGGTGTTTCAGAAGTACGGTACGTAGCTTACGGGGGTGATTCCTTATGATATTCTAAGAGAAAAAGTTGATATGTTCATATTCAAAAGGTGTCCGGAGTTGCGCCGTTTTTGATATACAAGGTGTTAAAGTTAAAAAAAAAATATTTTTTTTTTATAATTTTGTAAATATACTTTACTCGATTTTATTGAAATTTGGTACCGTTATTCATAATGATAAGGGGCTTAATTAGCCCTAACTAGATTAAATTTATTAAGTCCAGTAGCGTCCCGGAGAGCACCTTAACGAATATAATTGAGAAAAAATTGTACGCCACTGACTTTTTTTAAATTTTGATATTATTTTTCGGATTTACAAACTAATAGTACAACTTTTTTGTTCCTTTAATTGTTTTCTTATCTTGCTTTGTTTTCGAGAGAAAAAATAAAAATGTATTTTCAATAATAGTCTACTAAGAGTAGAAACAGATATAATTTTTAATGCCAATCAACATTTTCTTATTCCGTTTTGCTCTAAAATTAAAATTAAGGGTACTTTTCTTGTAGGTCAATTTTGATTTTTTTACTTTTTGATCATCCTGTGTATACTATCTCAAGTTTGAATAGTCTAATATTATTTTTTCAGTAAGCAGAACCTTTTATAAAGAGTAACTTTTTTTCGTAAAATTAATATTAAAAAAGTTTCCCATATGTACAGAACTACAGTACTGTACAGCGGACACACTGTATAATAAAATATTTGGAAACAAAACTAGTTTGCTTATAAACTAAGTACAACCCAGTCTTTGTTGTATTTTATTCATCTTCCAGGAATGTCATAAAAGATGAAGAGGACGTTTTTCACAAACAAGTTAACTTTCTGTAAAAACTACTAACATTCGACACCCATGATCAGGATTATGGCAGCTATAATTTAAAATCATAAAATATACCTAGCCATATTTTCTGTGCCTTCAGACAATGATACTCGCGAAAAACTGAATTATTTGATATTCAACTCTCTGTAAAATGTTTAAAATCAAAGGAAACTTTTAAATACATTGTTAAAATGAATGAAGCTTCACGAAAATTTCGGCAAGTGAGATTTTTTCCAAACAAAAACACTAATAATATGACTACAAGCATCAAAACCTTTTAAAACCCAATGTAATTTAAAACTTTACCATTCTGCATCACCATTAGCCTTCTGGAAGACGTAGTCCAGTCCATTTAAATTCATAATACCGTCCTTTAAGTAAAATTTCCATTTGTTTCTATTACGTATAATTTTATCGTACTGGCACACTACAATATTGTCGGTGTCAAAAAGATCAGTCGGATCGTCATCGGACACATCGTCTTCGGAGTTAAGAGGTTCTTCCTCTCCCCCATCATCCTCAATTTCCTGATCATCTTCATCTTTTTCGTCGTCTAAATCTTCATCGTCGTCGTCGTCGGAACCCTCTTCGTCTTCGTCAGATGTGTCCATTGAACCATCTAACTGTTTTGGATTCGATTCCCTTCTACTTGACTTTTTCTTTTGTCGCTCTAAAACACAATGCAAATAAATAAATAAATAAATAACCGTTTATTGTCTAACAGGATACAAGCCCAATCTAAAGACAATTGTACAATAATAATGAATTAATGAAAATGTTGTACTTAAAGTAAGTAAGAAAGAAGTAAAAAAAGTAAAATAAGTTATCAAGTTATAATAATAATAACAATAGTAAATAAAAAATAACAATAGCAAGAGCTAAGTTGGATTTTCCATCATAGCGAGCTTCAATTTGCTTTTAAATTTTTGAAAAAGAGTCGCTGAATAAATCAACCGACGCCAGACTCTCGACAACATTAAAGTTCATACATGTCCGATAGAGGGGTGCTTTGGTGGCTAGGTTAGTTCTTACGGATAACGGATGACAGATAGAATCTGTTGTGATTTTTGGTATGAAAGGGTGGAGCTTAAAAGTTTAACTGACATAGTAGGGCAGCAAAGTCAATGTGGCCATTGCAAAGCTTGTATAGAAAGGCCAAGGAGTGTAGCATATGCTCTTGGTGCAATGCCAAGAAGTTAAATATATTCAGAAGCCGCGTTGGGGATACGTACCGTCTAATCTGTAAGCGAGATGTTTCAGAAATTTTCGTTGAATGCTTTCTAGTCTATTAATGTGAATTTGATAAATGGGTGACCATATCTGTGATTCATAGAGCAGCTTGGACTTTACAAGTGTGGTGTACAACACTATAAAACACAGTGGAATTTCAAAGTGTTTTGTGGATCGGAGGAGGAACCCCAACGACTTTAGTGCACTACGGGCAGTTGTGTCTATGTGGATGTTGAATGTTAATTTATTATCAAAACAAACGCCCAAGTCTTTGACATGGTCGCAGTTGTCAAGAATGGTGTTGTTTAAGATGTAGGGGTGATCAAGTTTAATTTGTTTAAGTGAGAAGGACATTTTTTTACATTTATTTGTGTTCAGGTGAAGTCTGTTTGTCGTTTAATGTACAAATCATTTTTTTCTGCCTTTAATTCAAATTTAATATATCCGTTACCGTTCCAAGTACATAACCTAAAAGAACTAAAGTTAAAATATAATGATAACATATTTTACAAGGCCATCTGTCCCCAAATCCGCAGACCGGCAAAAAATACCTAGAAGTTGACGAAACCTCTGCCCCCAGAAGCAAAACCAAAACTCGCCACTCTAGGAACCCATGACACAACCCACTAAATAAACTATTATACGATATCCTACCTAATAGCCTCAGACTGACCGAATTAAAAAACAAGTCTGCAGCCAACCCCTACAACCTACAGCTGATACAGCCAATCTGCTTAAGGGTACGTGCACAACGGAGCTGTGACACTTGATGATAGCTGTGCTTTATGGAAATATACTATATATTTAAATGTAAGCGTGCACAACGGAGCTGCGACTACATCGAGTAAGGGCGCTCGTATAAGCGCTTATAATCGAGAGAATGCAGCACATCATTCTTTCCGCCAGTAGAAGTCGATAAGCGCCGGCACTGAGGCACAGTTAGATCACCACATGGGAGGAAATAGTTGTTGTGCAAAACAACACCAGTAAGTTATATCTTAATGTTACTTATAGATAGAAATATGTTTTCTTGCAATAAAATTTCTACATTTAATTTAATTATATTTCAAATATAGGAATAATAATATTGAGAACACTTAAGGAAAACAATAATTTTCGATTTTCACTATATTTTAATAAATAAACACATAACAGCTGTTTCGGTACACTGTACCTTCTTCAGATGTGAGTACTTTAATACTAAAATTACCAATATTAGGGTAATGAGAATAAAGCTTAAACTACCTGCTAAATTATTATGGGAAAATACGTGTATACAAATTCAATAATGGTGATCTATTTAAATCTAATTGATCGTTCAGTAATATGTTGGAATTTTTAAGTTTATTTATTTCTAATGTCTCTAGGGTATTTAATTTTCGACCTTTGTTTTCTACATGTAAAATTGTATATTTATCATCAAAATTATGTGATTCTTCTAATAAATGATTGGCGTAATTAGAATCCCTTTTATTTGTCAAAAAACATCTTTTATGTTCCTGTATACGTTTTTTAAACGGTCTTCCTGTTTGTCCTATATACACCTTATCACAAGAACCACATTTTAATTTATATACGCCAGATTTATCCTGTTTTTTAACTTTACTTTTATTGTTTTTTATTAATTTACCTAAAGTATTCCTAGTTTTAAACGCTAATTTTGAACCACGCTTCCTTAGATGTCTTGATATTGTCTCCGTCGGTTTACCGATATAAGTAAGGGTTTGGAAATTATTTGTGTCATTTACTTTATCCGGGTAAACAGCTTTCATTGCCATTTTATATTCCTTTTTTTTAATTATTTTATCAATTAAGCAGGGTTGAAAACCATTGTTTACAGCCATTTGTTTAATGATATTTAGTTCTTTATCATAATTCTCTTTGGATAAAGGAATATTTAACAATCTATGTATATAACTATTGTATGCGGCTAATTTATGTGTATAGGGATGTGTAGAAGTGTTATGTATTGTAATATCAGTATGTGATGGTTTATGAAAAATGCTAAAATCCAATTTATTATTAATTTTATTAATAGTTAGATCAAGAAAATTTATAGAATTATTTTGTTTTGTTTCTAATGTGAATTTGATTCTATTATGTAAGCTGTTTATATGATTGAAGAAAATATTTAGTTGTCTTGCATTCCCAGTAAAACAAGCAAAAATATCATCGACATACCTAAACCAGAATAAAAATTGTTTACTTAGTTTATGATTATGAATTTTAGATTCAAAATCATCCATAAAAATTTCCGCCAACAGAGGGCTTAGAGGGTTACCCATAATTAATCCTTCTTTTGCAATATAAATATTGTCGTTGAATTCAAAATAATTTTGGTCTAAGCAAACAACCAGCGTATTAATTATATCTTGTTTAATGATTATGTTAGTATTTTGTTTTGTTAACTTTTTATTAATTATATCTATAACTTCTATGGGTGGAACACTAGGAAAGAGATTTTTTACGTCAAATGATATTAATTTTGAATTATTTGGGATATGCAAGTCTTTGATACTTTGAACAAGTTCAAAGGAATTTTTAATGCTGTATTTCGCGGAAAATTTACAGTGGGTCTTAATAATGTCTATCATTTTATTAGAAACCTTAACTGAGGGGGCAGTTATAAAAGAAACTACTGGTCTGATTGGGGAGTTTTCTTTATGTAAATTAATTAGAGAGTAAAGTTTAGGAGGTTGTGGATTCATTAACGTTAAAAAGAATTTATCTTTTTCGTTGAAGATACTACTATCTTGTATTATATTTTTAATTTGTTTCTGAAAAAATTCTGTAGGGTCGGAGTTTAAGACTTCAAATTGATGTGGGTCCAAGAAATCAATAGTTTTAGTAATATACTCATCTTTGTTTAAAGCAATTACTGTTTTTCCTTTATCGGCGCGTGTGAATATTATGTCATTTTCTATGGATTTCTTTTTAATAGAGTTCGCCAGAGCATATTCTTCAGAAACAAAGTTATTATTTGTGCTAGTGATAAATTTATTAATTTTATCGGCTAAAATATATTTATCTGAAGTAGGGTATGTATTTGAATGGTTATTTGAAATTAATTCACATTCTACAGCTAAGGTTTCTAGATTGGTTATGTTATTAGTAGGTTTAAGGTTCGATCGATTCGATCGATAAGGTTCAATCGTGTTAATAATATTGAGAGTATTTTTCCTTGTTCCGCTCCCATCTTTCGTATACAATACTTGCTTGGGGCCATTCTGCGGAAACACACCGACCATTTAGACTGCAGAGACGTGCTCTGAGAATTATGTCTGGGCTAGGTTACAGGGACGATTGCAGACAAGCGTTTACGGACCTTAGGATCCTTACCTTGCCATCCCAATATATTATGGATGCTGTTTGTTACATAAAAACCAATCTGGATAGCTTCCCTTCCCACGAGATTGTGCATGACTACAATACCAGAAACAAAAGTAATATTGTTCCAACATACTGGAGGCTAAAAAGGTGTCAAACTGGCTGAGGTTACTGGGCAACTAAATTTTATAACTTGCTTCCTGAAAGTGTTAAGGGACTTGATTTTAAAAATTTTAAACATAGAGCTAAGGGTATATTAATAAGAAATGCATTCTATAGTGTTAATGAATATATGTCTCACAGTTTTAGAAACAGTGACGTCTGAAATAATTGCGGAAATAGCATTTACTGAGTATATTTGTGTTTTGCTATGTGTACTGTATTTTAAACTGTTTTAAATCATTTAATAGGTATACTGCCTTTAGTTTATAATACTTATTGTGATTTTATAATTTTATATTGATTGATAACATTATATTGTTTCTACTTTGTATTTTGACGTGTGTAAACATTTTATTGTGATAACATAATTAAAGAATTTGAATTTGAGTAGTTAGGTCACTATATAACAATAAATATTAGGCATAAACCTGACCTGACGCCCAAGCAACGGGAACAAGAAAAGGCTGTTCGTGCCCAACTGACCAACCAAAGAGCCCAGGGAGAAACGAATCTAATTATGAGATATCGTCTTGGCATTCCTGTTATTGTAACAAACAACCAGCAAAGCGCCTAGTTTCACACAACAAAGTCATTCTAATTTACTATCAAAATGTAAGAGGTCTTCGTACTAGGCTCAATTATATCTTAAAGTCAGTCCCTCGCTGTCATTATCATGTTATTGTATTTGTGGAAACTTGGCTCAATGAATCCTTAAATGATGCTGAGTTATTTATGCATCATTACAGAGTCTATAGAAGAGATAGATTATTACAGACAAGCGCTAGTTCCAGGGGTGGTGGAGTTTTGATAGCAGTTCATCAAACTATTAAAAGTAGGCAACTTTGTAAATGATAACATAGAAGATGTTTTTGTCATCATGGAAATTGGAAAGCGATCACTTATTCTTGCCAGCGCCTATTTTCAGCCTCGTTCAACAACCGCAGCCTGCATTTTGTTTTTTTTTTATGATAAGGCACAGCACTGCAGGATAAATCCTTTATGGCGCTCTGGGAGCGGTGCGTGTGCGGTGTTTAGTGATAACAAACAAACAAAACATGCTTTATTATCATAGAAATACAAGGTATTCATAGACAAAGCTTTTTTCGGAGTATAAAAAAATATAAATCATAGAACATAAAACAAAAAACAACAAAATAAAAGCAATTAATAACATCTACAGAGACAATAATGTAGTAACACACCTAATAATAAAAAAAAACAAAACATAACATATTTAATGGGTCCAATAGTTGTTATTGTTACAAAAAAGAGTAAAACAGATTAAAAGTAAAAAAAAAAAAATACAAACCCTGCCAACTAACATGCTCGTATAGAAACCAAAACAAAAACAAAAAAACTGTCCATCCAGTCTCACAGGGCAATACATCAGGACCAGTCATCTAAATAATACTCTGTTAAACTATAATAGGCTTTCTCCTTAAGAAGAGACGCTGTAGATCTTTTGAATTGTATCTGTGCTGGAGACTGTTTTATACCTTCAGGAAGGTGATTAAATATTTTAATGCTTTCAAAAATTAGAAAGTTCTTGGTAAGTGTGCTTTTGGGAATCGGTACTGGAAGATTATTTTGTCTCGTATTATAGGGATTACGAGAAGCAATGCTGGTAACATTGTTATATTTTTTAAATATGAGGCAAACAGTCTCAAGTATAAACAAGCAAGGTAGCGTTAAAATTCCCTGCTGCTTAAACAGTAGCCTGCAAGAATCTCGAGATCTTGCCCTGCATATATACCTTATTGCTCTTTTTTGCAAGACAAATGCTGAATTAAACAAATATTGGCTACAGAATCCCCAGAAAGCAATTCCATATCTTAAATGACTTTCCACAAGCGAAAAATAAACTGATTTGGAGATTGACTTTCCCAACTCATTGGACACGATCCTAACCGCATAACATCCCCTTGCTAGTTTCTTATTTAGAGCTTCCACATGTTTATGAAACTTTAACTTATTGTCGATCAGAATACCAAGGAATTTGAGAGTAAGATTATCACATTGAAATCTGAAACTAAGTACACTTGTTTTGTTAACATTTAAACATAAACGGTTTGCATCGCACCATTCTTTAACCTTCCCCAGATCATCAGCGACAATGTTTAACAGAATATCCTGTCGGGTGTGGGACCATAAAATTGTAGTGTCATCTGGGTATACTGTAAATTGTCCCTGTATATTTAGTGCTGCTAGGTCATTTACATAGAGTAAGAACAGGATAGGACCAAGTCCGTCTATAAATAAATAAATAAAAAAATAAGTATAGATCCCTGTGGGACCCCATTTTTTATGATGAGAACATCCGACAAATCACAGCCCGACCTAACCAGCTGCCTTCTCTCAGAAAGGAATGACTCAAACCATTGAAGCGCAACACCCCTAAAGCCGTAACGATAAAGTTTCTCCAACAGTATCCTGTGACTGACACAGTCAAAGGCCTTAGAAAAATCACAAAAGACTGCCGCGGCTACATCTCCTCCATTCAGACGCAGATATAGGTCCTCCAGAAGGCTAAACATAGCCTCACCTGTACCCACACCCTCCTGGAAGCCGAACTGATATTTGCTTAATATCTTTGTGTTTCTTCAAAAAAGTTATCATTCTTAACTTAACCAGTGATTCTATGACCTTTGACAATGAAGGCAGCAATGAAATGGGCCGCAGGTTTGCCGGATCATCCGCGTCACCTCTCTTAAATAATGGATTTACCGCTGCTAATTTCAGACAAGACGGAAAGGAGCCAGTGTCAAACGAAACATTTATTGACTCAACCAGAACCCTGAGAGCCTCATCAGGGAGCGCGTCTAGAATTCTAATAGATATCTCATGAATACCAGAGGTCTTCTTATTCTTGATTCCCCTAAATATAGTCCTCACTTCATCAAGATCAGTGTGAGACATGTAAAAAGAGTCGGGGATAGATACATGTTCAAGCAATGAAATGGGCCGCAGGTTTGCCGGATCATCCGCGTCACCTCTCTTAAATAATGGATTTACCACTGCTAATTTCAGACAAGACGGAAAGGAGCCAGTGTAAAACGAAACATTTATTGACTCAACCAGAACCCTGAGAGCCTCATCAGGGAGCGCGTCTAGAATTCTAATAGATATCTCATGAATACCAGAGGTCTTCTTATTCTTGATTCCCCTAAATATAGTCCTGACTTCATCAAGATCAGTGTGAGACATGTAAAAAGAGTCGGGGATAGATACATGTTGAAGATAAGATAGAGGATCAATATTTGTTTTTAAATCCTTCGTTATTTGTTCAGCAACGTTACAGTAAAAGTAATTCAGCGGCAGGTTGTCTGTAGAACATCCACATGCAAGTATTGGAATTTTGAGAGATTTTAATCTACCCCATGAATCATGGGGAAATGACAATCTAAGCTCTATTGTAAGATCTGTACCCCCTGCTGCCCCAACCGAGGTTGAGTCATTGGAGGTGGTTTCGAGTTTCGAAATCCACAATCTATTTCAACTAAATATGATTATGAACAATTTCAATTCAATCCTTGATCTGGTGCTTTTTCAAGTTGACGACTATGTGGTTCGCGAGTCCGACGATAACTATCATCCACCATTGGACATTATTTTGCCATTCACCTCTAACAAAACTAATAGTTCTCTTTTAAATGATGGCTATTAAAGAGACTTTAAGTCGGCTAATTCTAATTTAATTAACGATTATTTAGAAGGTATATGCTGGGATGCTCTGTTGACTCAACTTGGCCTGGACGATATGGTAAATATATTATATAACCTTATTTATTCAGCCATCGAAATGTACGTCCCTCTCAAACGAATTTCCTCTGGTAAATTTCCCAGGTGGTTCTCACCTGAGCTTAAGCATCACAATACATAATAGAAAAAAAGAAGGCACATAAACGCTACAAACTATCGGGACTTCAATGTGATTACCGTGAATTCTCTAGATTACGTGTGCTTTGCAAGAGACTACTGGTAGAATCCAATAAAACTTTTATTATCTTCACAGAAAGTTGTTTAACCACCAATCCTAAACAGTTTTGGAATTTCGTTAACTCAAAAAGGAAAAATCGTGATACCCCTTGCCAGTTTCTCTACGGTGGAAACTACAGCGATTCAGGATTAAATATAGCCAATATGTTTGCAGACTATTTTTCTCAAGTTTATAGTAGCAAGTCTTGTCCTAATCAACATCAAACAAAGTTTAATAACAATACTACTGTCACAAATTACCGCATTTCAATCTCAGATGTATACCTGCATTTTAATTCATTGACATAAACAAGGGACCCGGTCCTGATGGCTTACCTCCTTTACTGCTAAAGTACTGCAGTTTTGTCTTGGCTCGCCCCTTACACATAATATTTAACCTTTCACTCACATCAGGAACTTTCCCAGAGTTCTGGAAACTTAGTTACCTGACACCAATCCACAAGTCTGGAAATAAATCCATGATCACAAATTATCGTCCAACTAGTATCTTGAGTATTATTCCCAAGGTATTTGAACATATTTTAACTAATTATTTAACCTCGGTATTGGGCCAATACATTATCCTTAGGCAGTTCGGATTCCAGACTGGCAACAATACTGAGCTCAATCTGCTTGCCTATGCTGACTACATCTCGGATGCCTTGGAAAGGGACTCTCAGGTGCACTCGGTCTACACTGACTTCTCCAAGGCGTTTGATAGGGTTAACCACTCTATTCCTTTATCCAAGTTGGAGGATGTTGGTGTGGGTGGTGCATTGTTTTGCTGGATTGAAAGTTACTTGATGGGTCCCAGATTGTTCGGTTTAACAACTTTGAATCTAAAAATATACGGGTACCATTTGGCGTTCCCAAGGGTTTGCACTTGGGACCTCTTCTCTTCAACTTGTTTATAAACGACTTGGGATCTCGTTTTGAGCATAGTCAGTTTCTTTTCTTTGCGGACGATTTAAAACTATACATAGTGGTCTCCTCTTCAAATGATTGCCTAAAACTTCAGTCCGACTTGAACCATTTAGAAGCCTGGTACGAGAACAATGGTATGGAATTGAATGTGTCGAAGTGTCATTTAGTTATTTTTCATAAATCCAGGACAGCGCTTGAGCAACCTTATTTGATTGGAAATACTGTACCTTCCAGTGTCCCTGTGATAAGGAATTTGGGCGTACTTATCGATTCAAAATTTACTTTTGTTCCTCATGTTCAATCAATGATATCAAGGTCACTACAACTTCTCGGTTTTGTAAAGTGATTATAATGTTCATTCATGTTCATTCAGAATATAGAAAGAGTTCAACATAAATTTCTAAAGCTAATTGCTTTTAAACTTAATATGCCTGAACTAACCTATTCTCAGTTGGAATCTCACATTCAACTGAGAACCCTTGAGGAGCGTCGAAATTCTAAGGACCTTAAAATGCTATACAGGATATTAAATAATAAATATAACTGTCCGCTTTTGCTGAATAACATAGGTTTGCATGTTCCTTCTAGGGATACACGATTAAGATACACCTTCTCGATACCCGCACATAGAACTAACTATGGCCAAAATAACTTTTTGACCAGGTCGGGTAGACTGGCCAATGAACATCCTACGCTCGATTTTTTCTCAAGTAAATCGGTTTTTATGAAACAGCTTTGCGTCGTAATTTGAAGTCTCTAAGTATCTAGAATCTCTAAAATTTCAAGATCCATTCCTTGTGTTTTGTTCTATCTTAGTTTTGCAAATTTTCGGGATAAATCTGTTCTTTTGTTTTAATTATAGATATTAATTTGTTAATATGTAACTCTGCGTTAGAAATAAGATTAACTCCATTATATATTTTGTGAAATTGGGCATTGCCCGTTAATAAATAAAAATTCCATGCGTTCAATCTACGAATCGAATTCGTTTCGAACAATTTTTGAAGAATCTGCTTGGCGTCCAGCTTGACGATGTTGAAATTTGGCGGCTTGGGGAATTCCGATGACTTCTTGTAAATGTCGTTCAAATCCTTCTTTATTAATTATTGCGTCATGTAAGACACAAATGGCTTTTATAATTTTATCAGTCGTTTATTTAGAAGTTTCAAGCTTTTGATAATATGCGCCATTTGGAAAAAATTATTTCGAAAGCATATTCCAGAGTTTTTCTAGCTCGTGATGATCGTTTAATAAAATTCAGACTCTATGTTAAGCTGAGTGTAACCATAGGGTTTCAGTAAATTATCTAAAAGGGCGAATGCTTTATCTGCAATGAAAACGTATGGCATTTTAATTTCTGTATTTGGCAGACAATCATCTGCTGAAATACTTAGTAAATTTGATTCCATCAGCGTAAATACAGCTGGAGATCTAAACGTGCCTCCGTCACTCTGCTTTCCATACCTTCTGACGTCAATAACTGTAAAATTGTAAATAATTCGAAATCTATGTTTTTGAGGTCTGTGACACCCAACGAAATTTGTGAAATATCAAATAAACTAAAAAATAAACACAGCAGCGGTATTGACGAGACTCCAACAAGTATTATTAAAGTACCCGCTTTTGAGTTACAGAGGGTTTTGTGCCATATAGTAAGTAACTATTTCAAATTTGGAAAATTTCGTGAAAACTTAAAAGTGGCCCTAATTAAACCGCTTTATAAAAGTGGGGATCCTGGAGTTTTAAACAACTATAGACCAATAAGTCTGATTGCGGGATTTTCCAAGAAGTTTGAAATGGCTATGAGTACAAGGTTAATGGATTTTTTGAAAACTGCGAAATAATTAGTAAATACCAACATGGGTTTGCAAAAAATAAATCCACACAAACGGCCATATTCGAATTTCTTTTGACTATCCTGGAGCACCTTGAAACGGGGGAGTTAGCACTTGGGGTGCTACCGGACCTGTCTAAGGCTTACGATTGTATTGATAGGGAACTACTTCTTGAGAAATTGGAAAAGTACGGTATAGGAGGAAATATAAAAGAATAGCTTATACCTTGCCTTAATGACAGGAAACAAATTGTTACTATCTCAAAAAAAGGAAAAACAGCAATAATCAAGGCAACTTTCGAGCGACTTGGGAATACCTCAGGGAACTCTTGGGACCAATTCTGTTCATTATATTTATCAATGACCTATGCCTTTTGTTGGATTCATCTCCTCAACATATTATCAAATACGCAGATGACACAAACTTAATCGTTGGAAACAAAAAAATGTCGGAACTAGTTTTACAAGCAAGACATTTCTTCCAGATTGTGACTGAGTGGTTTACAAAGAACAAACTAATTTTAAATAGGGAAAAAACAAACATCTTGTTATTCAGAACAAAATAATCGACATCCATAAAACCACCATTGTTTTAGAAAATAGCGAGTTAAAATTTTCAGAAAATGCAAAATTTCTGGGCATTTATATTAGTCCTTTCATATATCTAAATTGGAAGAATAATTAAATTCTATATGTTATGGTATTCGGGTCATTGGAAAATATATGAACAAAGAGACACACTTAGAATAATATATTTTGATAACTTTGAGTCCGTTTTGAAATATGGCATATTTTTTTGGGGATGTGATAATATGACATGGAATGTTTTTGTGACTCAAAAGAGGTTAATTAGAATCCTAGCAAACAAAACATATTTGGAGACATGTAGAACCGTATTTAAGAGCTTAGGTATAATGACGGTTTATGGTATGTACATTTTTGAATGCCTGATGTTTTTCTTTAAAAACAAAGGATATTTTAATGCAAGTTATCAACATGAGTATAACACTAGAAGGACAAATGCTAACTACCCTACACACAGACTTACACTGACTGAAAGATGTCCTCAATGCATGTGCATTAAATTATTTAATACGTTCCCAGAAAAAATTAAAAAAACTGAACCCCCTGAATTGTTTAAAAAAGAAATAACGCAATTATTATTAGATTTAGAACCCTATAGTTTAAGTGAATATTGTAATTTGTTAACAATTTGTATTAGATATTTTGTGACGTCATTTCAGTTTGTATGACTTATTTTATATATGTAAACAATCTGAATGGAAATGAATTATTAAATTTATTAGTGTTAATGTGTTCAATATGTAGTTATTTATATTATTAAATTTTGAATAATAAACCTACTTCGTCTGCACAAATAGGGCTAATATTTTTTAAGTTTTTCAACGCCTTTTTAGTTTAACTGTTATTTTTCCAGAATATACTCGAAAGTGGAAGGTTCCATTCGTAAGTATTAAAAAAAAAACAATGTAGATATTATCGTAATTTTTTGTATAAATGATGCAATTCGTCCAGAGTGTGCCGCTTTTTATTTATAGGGTCAATATTATATTTATGCAAAAGGTATATCTTCGATTTAAAATAAACCACATTAGAACAAAAACAATCGTCTTCATTGGCTAACATTTTGCAGGCGACTAAAAGCACGTATGAAAGCGTCGTTGTGAACACCCATCAGCGCTTATACCATAGTCTATCTTCTTTCATCGCAGCTATCATCTAGTATCACAGCTCCGTCGTGCACGTACCCTAAGGCAGAGAACCCACCAAAGATGTGCACTTCAAGTGATAATTCACCTCACTTTTATTGAACCAATCAAAACGCTCATTTTCATAGCAACCACCTTGGTAACGGTCGTCTTACCCGATAAGACTACCGCTAGCTCGAAAAGACGCTTTCGAAAAGACGCTTGTAGCTTTTTTACTTAAATAAAAAATTAGTAACACCTCTAACTTGTATATTTACCTTTATCAGACGGCCTTCATTTTTATGTTCAGTAAATTATCCAATAAAATACACCTCTAGAGGCGGTTTCTTATCTTCATACCTTCGTTTTTCACTCGAAACTCGATTTTCCAAGAAAATTTTCACTCAATGTAATTTTTACTTATAATCAAAGATAAGACCCTCGAGCTAAAGCTCTCGGGATCATATCAGATTATAAGTAAAAATTACATTTCGTAAAAATTTGTCAGAAAATCGATTTCTTGTTAAAAACATCGGTATTACCGATAAGACGCCTCCTCTATCGGTATATTACTGTTGAAAAGATATGAGGTGCGCATGAGGTTGGTATGAAGTGCAGCGTACCACAATTTTATGTGCTTCACGGACACTTCACTGCTCTGGTGGGCGCTCTCCCTTGGCGCCCTTGAAGATTACTTTTTATTTAATTAACTGCTTTAAGGTAGAATTATGAGTTTTGGAGATACGTTACCACTAAGAAACATGATTATTTATGGGTAATAGTCGACCCAAATAATAATCAGTGGCGGGAACTAAGTTCACATTTTAGTAACAATTTTGTTAGTAAATGAATTGGGATGAATTAGGATAAATACAATCCTGAAATATGACCTGCAATATGCTCATCTAAGCTTAATCCAAAAATTGTTACCAAATTACAACCCGTAGCAAATGCAAATGTTTTCAGAGTGGTTTATGGGTAATTAGGTTAATAATAAAACCGTCTTTAAAAAAACCTTTGTTACTAACGAGGCATGGCTTTACCTCCTTGGTTATTTAAATATTCAACAAATGATAGTATGGAGTTCTGAAAATCCACATTTCTGCATTCTCAGAAAGTTGGTGTGTGGGCAGCCATATCGAAAAAAGAAAATTAATTGGGTCGAGATTCTCAATTCGGCGCGTAACCCTGATAGAAAAAAATTACTTTTAAAAAAAATAAGAAGCTGGTTTTAGTTACTAACCTTTTTTATTTGTTTTACAATAGCTAGTTGATGCAAGCTCAACAGTAGCGCTTTCCTCTGTGTCACTATGTGCGCCATCAGTTTGTACTACGCTTTTATTTATAACAGCGACGGCTTGATGCTGACTGTTAAATGCAGCATTTACGTGTTGTTGCAACAAGGACGAGGCGATTGCCGGTGGAAGGCCCATCGTCGCTGTAATGACAGGTCCTGTTAAGACTTTTTGTAACTGATTTCCTTGAAGTGCTGTTGCAGGAACCTACAAACAAAGGACAGATTTTAAATTTAAAAAAACGCATTATTGATCTGAAGAACACATATTTTTATAATGACAAAAATAGTATTTGTTTATTTATCTATCCATTCACAATAAAATAATAATTGCACAACATTCACACACCGAAAATGCATTGCAGTGTACTCCCTCAGCGGCTTTTATACCCCTTACATACCAACCACTCACACCATACAAGCAATAATATAATAAAATTAAGTAGACACCTAAAATGTACAATTAAAATATTCCTGAAGAGAATAAAAGCTGTTATTTAACAACACTTTTTTGAGTTTGATTTTAAAAATATTCCTGCATTTAACTTTCCTAATGTGCTTAGTGTGTTGAGGCAATCTAAGAGTATCTATGTAGTGTCCTTAATGGGTAATCATGAGCTATATCTCCAGCTTTCTGGAAAGTATTGACATTATCCCTTACATGAAGAGAGCACTGCCATATACAGGGTGTCCAAGATAAGAATGGTATAGCATTGGAATCTTGGAAACGGTAGCAATTAGAATGTTGGTTAAATTAGGAAAAAGTTGCACAATTTACATGGTCTTTGCAAAATTAAACTATCTTTAACCGATTTCGATATTTTTTAAAAAAATTATTTTTTGCTGTATTATTTTTTATTTATTTGTTGCATTATTTTAACAGATATAAAAAAATGAAAAATACTTTTTCATTGTCACTTTTTAAGCTGAACAAGATAGCGTTTACAGATTTTCAGTACGACGTTTCGTTTTCGAAAAAACATCCTCAACTTTCTTTTTTTAAGTACGGTCCTGTTTTTTTTTTAATCGAAGGCTATTTTGAACTCTAAAATAACTGATCTATCTTTTGAACAAATTCTCAGCTTTTTCTCTATCATAGATTTTTATTATGTAACGAATAAAATCCTCATATCATAAGACCGTACAATAAACATGGTGGGCTTTGAAACAAACGTTCGTCTTTCTTGACAACTTACTTCTGTCATAAATACAAAATTTAATTAGGTACGAGGTCTTTCACTTCGTTTAAAAATGGTTGTACATTTCTCTTTTGAGGAAAAGTTTGATATGTTAGAGTGTTACATTTTATGCCATAGAAATACTCGAGAAGCTGAGCAAATGTATTTAAATAATTACCCAGAGAAATTATAACCAAATAAAAAGATGTTTGGAAGAATTGTTGCCAATTTATTGCAGAATGGGTCATTTAATAAAGCAGTTGTTACTAGAAACAAACCATGTAATGAGGAAATTCAAAATAATGTGGCATTAGCTGTAACGGGAGACCCTACAACATCAGTTAGAAACATTGAGAAAGTAAGTGGAACGCCAAAATCTACGGCACATTTTATTTTGCGTAAGAACAAATATCACCCGCACAAATTTCGAATCTGCCAAAGACTAAAACCGGGAGACGACATAAGGCGAAGGGTATTTTGCGAATGGTACACTAGGCAATGTCAAAACGACGAAAGTTTCGTCCATAAAATTTTATTTTCTGAAGAAAGTATGATAACCAACAACGGAATCTGTAACAGAAGAAATACGCATTATTGCTCCACAGAAAATCCACGGTTGTACAAAATGGCTAGACACCAACATCGTTTTGGTTTCAACATGTGGGTAGGAATTTTGGGAACAAAGATAATTGAACCAATTTTTTACCACGGAACACTAAATTCAGAGCGGTATCGAAATTTACTGCAGCATAATTTGAAGAATGGTTCGATAACAACTTACCACTAGCAGAAATCAATAACTTTTGGTTTCAACAAGATGGGGCCCCCGCCTCGGCCCCCGCTCATAATTCGAGAATTGTCCAAGAATACTTAACAGATAGATTTTCTGACAGATGGATAGGTACGCGTTTAGCTGTTTCTTGGCCTGCACGATCGCCTGATCTAACTCCTTTTGACTTTTATCTCTGGGGGTACATCAAAAACTATGTGCACCAACGTAATTTTCAAACGGAGGAAGAATTGCGTCAACTGGTTTTAGAAGCATTTCAAACGATTACCCCAGATGTACTTAACAATGTTTTGAATTCCACAGTTAGACGATGTTACCTATGCTTAGAAAATAATGGCCATTTGTTTGAACGCTGTTTGTAATTAAGTTCTAATTTGGTATTATGTTAATAAATGTTTTTCGAACATTCAGTGCCGAACTATGGAGATTTTTCTTGAATATTTTTAAACGATAGCTAAAAAGCTGAAAATATGTTTAAACCAATGCAAGTGGTACATCAGTTATTTTAGAGTTCAAAATAGCCTTCGATTAAAAAAAAACACAGGACCGTATTTAAAAAAAGAAAGTTGATGTTTTTTCGAAAACGAAACGTCGTACTGAAAATCTGTAAACGCTGTCTTGTTCAGCTTAAAAAGTGACAATAAAAAAGTATTTTTCATTTTTTTATATCTGTTAAAATAATGCAACAAATAAATAAAAAATAATACAGCAAAAAATAATTTTTTTAAAAAGTATCGAAATCGGTTAAAGATAGTTTAATTTTGCAAACACCATGTAAAAGGTATTTAAATTGTGCAACTTTTTTCTAATTTAACCAACATTGTAATTCCTACCGTTTCCAAGATTCCAATACTAACCCATCCTTATGTTGGACACACTGTATATACAGTGTGTCCACGGATGGACTTAACTATATACTTGTAAAAACTTCTATTTTCAGTTTTTTGAAAAAAAAAACATTCTTCATAATTTCTTTTGCTTGTTCTATAAATACGATTCACGTTGAGAAACTTTTACTTTGTTGTACAGGGTGCGCAAAAAATACAAAAATGTGGATTTGCAAAATCAAAAGTTTTTTAATCAAACTTTTTTGAAACATCAGAATGCAAGAACTTAGAAGGAGGAATCGAAAAGGCAAATAAAGTTTTTTCATAGAAGTTATGGATACTAAGATATTATTTGAAATTAAAAAATGAATTAACTTCGTATTATACCTCATTTTGTGAACATAAATCAAGATTGTTGTTTTCACATAATGTCTAGCTGTCATTCCTGCATTAATTGTCATCTATCAACTAACATCTTCAGAAAGATGCTTACCCTATAACAGCGCATTTACTTGATCAAGTGTTATGGTATTGGAGAAGTGTCCTATAAATACGCAATTCAAATTTTCAACCGAAAATTTCCAGGTGTATACGTTTCTGTTAATGCCTTAAGAAATTTGGTACGTAAATTTTACGTTTATGGTGAAGAATCAGCTCACAATAATCCCCGACTTCCTTTGAGAGCAAGAGCCAATGAGGTGGGTGGTATATCTAAAAGTCACGTAGGTACACAATATTCTGTCCACAAATAAGTTTCACGCATTCAAACCAACCTTTATCCACAAACTTCAAGAAAGCGATGATACATACCGACTAGAATTTTCTTTACTAATGGGTGAACGTATACTGGCAAGCCGTCATATTCACCATCATATCATATTCAGTGACGAATCTACGTTCACAACAAATGGTATAATTTCGAGTCAAAATTGTCGCTTTTAGGCGACCGAAAACCCCTACTTTAAGCTATGCACAAACAGTCAGAAATTTAAGAAAGTTAACGTATGATGTGCGTTAACGTTCAGTAAAGTAATTGGTCCACTTTTCCTGGAAAGAAGGCTAAACGCAAATTATTATTTGGAAATTCTTAGTGAATACTTTTTTCCTCAATTGGAGGAAGAAAATTTGGAATTTAGAAGGAAGGTGATATTCCAGTAAGATGGCTGCCCAGCACATCAAAAAAATTAGAAACAATAGTTCGAATAAATAATGTCACAGATCCAAAACAAACAATACAACAACTTAAACAGGAAATATGCACAAAGGACATGAATGGGGGATTTAAAAATATAAGGCAGTTAAAAAGTGGGGCTATAGTAATAGAAAGCTGCAATGAAACTCAACAGAGACAACTAAAACTGGCATTGGAAAACAAAAATAATATAAAAATTAAAGAATGAATTTCCTACAATTAACATCCGGAAAGAAATAAAAGTTATTACAAAGAGACAATGCCGAAACCCTACCAAGGAAAACTGGATACTAGAGGCAGAACCATCGGTCGCCAAATGGTTCTTAAAAAAGCAAACCGTAAACTTTGACTTGATGAAAGTGTATGTACAGGAACATCTCAATTTAGCCATGTGCTACAGCTGTTCTGGCTTTGGACATGTTGCAAAACACTGCAAGGAGACAATATGTTGTTACAAATGTGGGGCCAATGACCACGGTGGAAAAGAGTGCAAAGAAGCTGTACTGAAATGTCCAAATTGTATAAAAATGAAATTTATGCCTGAAGATAGTCAACACTCCGCACGTGACATTAATTGTCCGATGTACAAAAAACGACTAACAAACTATAGAAGTCAAATAAATTACTCAGAAGGATCATTTTTTTGAAAAATCAGGATAACGACAAGAATCTAACAAATACTATCAACCCAAAAGCACCTAAACACAACACCAATTATTTAAAAAAGAAAGTAAGCATAATACACCAAAATATACAATCACTTGGAAATTCTATCGACAAAATTAATGACATGCTCTTAATACATCCGGACTGTGAGATTCTTTGCATCACAGAACACTGCAAATCTGAAATGCAGCTTAAACAACTAGGTATTGAAAAGTTCAAGTTAATGGCAATGTTTTGTCGCGATGAAGGTCAACATGGTGGTTCGGCAATATATGTGAGACAAAAAGTAACAGCTAAACCGAGAACGAAATTAATTAGACTCTCAAAAAGTGGCGTGTTTGAGTGTGCAGCTATCGAATGTCGAGCTGGAGAAGTTGACATAATAGTTATTTCAGTATACAGACCTCCATCAGGTGACATTAAAGTTTTTTTGGAAAAAACTGAACAACTGTTGTCAAAAATACAAAATGAAAAAAAGTTTATCTTCTTGGCAGGTGACTTTAATATAGAGGTAATCAAAGCAAATAAAACAGGATCCGAATTTGTAACAATGATTAATTCTTTTAACTTAAATCAGACTGTAAATCAAAACACAAGAATAACAGCATCTTCTTCCAGTTGCATAGATAACATTTTTACATATTCGGATTATGTTAAGACAGATATAATAGAAAATTTCATATCCGATCATACAGCACAAAAAATAATTTTTGAAACACAAATAAAAAAACCACAAATGATGAACGTAAGAGAATTTTTTCTCAGGAAAATAAAAATAATTTTTTGTGCTCTCTAAGGGAACAGGATTGGGAAGATGTTTATTCTTGTAATAAAAATGAAACAAATAACCAATGGAACAGTTTTATAAATACATATACACGGCTATTTTACCAGAGTTTTCCTCTAAAAGTAGTTCATAATAATCAGAAAAATAAAATTATAAATCCAGAACTTGCCGAGTGTAAAAAAAGATTAGATGCTCTATTAACACTAAGTAAGAAAAATATTAATTACTCACATGCCTACAAACAGACTAAAAAAGAATATGATAGCATTCTGAAAAACAATCGAATTAAAACCTATGAAAATAGAATTAAATACTCAGATAATAAAATGAAATGCATGTGGACTATCAACAAAGAAATCACTGGTAAAATGTCACATAATAATGAGGTAAGATTGGAGGGAAGAGCTGATGTGATAGCCAATAAATATAATGAATTTTTGGTCTCTACAATACCAAATATTTTGAAAAATGTAAAATCTTCACCATATATCGGTAATATTCTGGGCAACAATCAATCAATGTTTTTGGCACCTGTTAATGTTGGGGAAATTTGTGAGTTGGCTGGGCAGATCAAGAATAAACAAAGCAGCGGCATAGATGAAATACCGACAAGCATTATAAAGAGCTCTATTATTGTTGTAAAAAAAATACTATGTTATTTAATTAATAGATCATTTAAAAATGGTATATTTCCAACCAATTTGAAAATGGCTTTGATCAAACCTTTATATAAAAAGGGAGATCCTCAAAAAATGGACAGCTATAGGCCTATAAGTCTTTTGCCTGGGTTTTCTAAATTATTTGAGCTGGCTATGTCCAAGAGGTTGATCAGATTCATGAGTGACTGTAACTTGTTTAATAGTAGCCAGCACGGCTTCTTAAAAGGAAAATCCACGCAAACAGCTCATTATCAATTTGTTAAAGCAGTTTTGAAGTGTTTTGAAAGTGGTGAAGTCGCTCTTGGAATATTTCTAGATTTGTCTAAAGCCTATGACTGTCTGGACAGGGAAATATTGGTGAAAAAAATGGAAATGTATGGGATAAGAGGGCATGCATTGAAGTGGCTGACATCTTATCTTCATGAAAGGAATCAAATAGTGGGTATAAATAAAAACGGCCAATTACATAAATCGAAAATATTAAATAATAACCATGGAATAGCCCAAGGTAGCATACTCGGACCTATTATGTTTGTAATATTTGTTAACGACCTTTATTCTGTAGCAGACAGACCCTGTCAAACTATAATTGGTTATGCGGATGATACCAACCTACTAATAGGAAATAAAACTATGTGTCAACTCCTAACAGATAGTAAAAATCTCCTTACCTCAGTCTCTAATTGGTTCACAGAAAATAAATTAATTCTTAACACTGATAAAACGAATATTATATTTTTTAAAACAAAACAATCAAAAATGCAGAATATTAACAACTTAGACTTAATAGGTAATAGAGTATCTGTGTCTGAAAATACAAAGTTTCTAGGATTATATATTGACGAAAATTTAGACTGGTCAGTCCATATAAGTCAGTTACAAAAAAAACTGTCATCTGTCTGCTATGGGATCAGGGTGGTGGGTAAATATATGAACGAGAAAACTTTGAAAATAATGTATTATGCCAACTTCGAATCAATTTTAAAATACGGGATAATTTTTTGGGGTAGTGATGGAAACATTCAATCAACATTTGTTGCACAAAAGCGTCTTATACGGATTGTTAAAAAACTGGAGGTTAGTCAGTCATGTAGAACGGTATTCAAACAAATGGGAATAATGACTGTGTATGCACTATACATTTTTGAATGTCTTATGTTTTTGTACAGAAATAAAACGTTATTTGAACAACTTGGTGATCACAGTTACAATACTAGAGCTGAGTATCTCTCTTATCCCATGCATCGCCTTCAACTAAGTGAAAAAAGCCCAGAATATATGAGTATTAAGTGTTATAATAGGTTACCTTTACAAATAAAAAGAATAACAAGTCAAAGGGCATTTAAAACCGAAATTAAAAAAATGTTGATTAACTTAGAACCTTATGGCATGGATGACTATTTTAACATGTAAAATATGAGGTATTGAATAGTGAATAATGAATTTATTGCTGTAGCCATACTACTGTATATTTGTGACGTCATTTCTTTTTGTTGTATTTCAACCAAATTTGAAATAAAGATTATTATTATTATTATTATTATTACACTCCTTATAACAAATTGGCTTAATGAACATTTCCCCGAAAAATGGATGGGCCGCCATGGACCGATACACTGGCCAGCGCGGTATCCGGACCTCACCGCGATGGATTATTTCCTGTGGGGGTATTTTAAACAAAAAGTTTATGCTACTGACATGCAAGATAATGTTGATATTTTAAAAAACAGAATCACTGACGCCATTGCTACATTGACACCAGATATTATTCACAATGTTTATTACGAATTTCGAAAAAGAATGGAGAAATGTGTTGACGTTGGAGGATTTCATGTTGAATAAAACGTTACTGTTTGTCATTTATCTCAATGTATTAACTTAAATAAATTTTGATTTTTTCTGGCAACAATTATTAGTTTTAAAAATTCTGTTTTAGGCCTATCAGATAATATCTTAGTAACCATAACTTCTATGAAAACACTTTATTTGGCTTTCGATTTATGCTTCTATGCTCTTTCATTTTGACGCTCGAAGAAAGTTTCATTCAAAAATGTTTTATTTTGCAAATCTACATTTTCATGTTTCTTGCGCACCCTGTACAACAAAATCAAATTTTCTCAACGTGAATCGTATTCATACAATAAGCAAAAGAAATTATTTAGGGTGACTTTTTTGGAAAAACTGAAAATAATGTTTTTTACATGTATAGTTAAGTCCATCCGTGGACACACTGTATATTTCTGTATATAGATATTACAGTAAGAATGTTAAAATCTTTAAATAATTGACGACGTATGAACGTCATTATTTTAAACATAGTTGCTCTTATTATTTTGTCTGTGATATTAAAACCTCATTGATCCTTTTGCTATTACCCCAACATACCGTTCTATACGACAGTGTCGAGTTAACATAGGCATAATAATAGGACAAAAGTATTGGTCTATTAACATATGATCTTAAACGCCATAATACAAATGAATAACGGGACATTTTTGTCAAGATATCATTTACACTATTATTCCACGATATTCTAGTCCAACTTCAAACACAGAACCTTAGTGTAGTCCACCTGTTTCATCAGGCCAGTTTTTGATTTTATTAGTGTGCTAAAGTTACATTAAACAGTCGAGAGTTGCAGCACGTGGCTACATCTCGTGGTAACCACACGCGCACAGCCTTGCCGATGAGCCGTAGACGGCGAAACGCATCCAAGGATTGGCTCTGAAGAAAGGATAAAGGACAACACTGTACACGAATTTATTTTAAGTTTGTTGTTTTTTAAAGTTACATTCCCTTGCAGAGAAAATCATCGGCTCACTCTTTGATAGATTTAGTAAGAGTATACTTTGGTCACTGAAAAAACTGTATATTCGAAGCAGAAGTACTAGCCTTACAACTCCAATCATCCACATCCAATGAGGTTACTATAGCAGATATATCGTTTGTAAACATTGTGATTCACTCCACTTGATTTACCTTACTGTCCCTGATATTATTTATAAATACAAGAAAAAGAAGCGGTCCCGGGACACTTCCCTGTGGGACTCCCATATCAACATTCAAAGGCTCAGGAGCATACTCCCCAATCCCCGCTCTCAGAACTACCCTCTGCTGCCTATCACTGAGGTAGGAGGATATCCAATCATAAGACTGTCCCCTCACCCCGTAAGAATATAATCTCGATTTTAGTATTGAGTAATCCCCTTTTCAAAAGACCTCGCATAGTCAAAAAATAAGTAACTAGCTTCTTTTCATCCAAATTTTTTATTATACTTGTTAGAATCGCATCCTGCGTTGATCGCCCTGACCTAAAACCATACTGCCCACAAAACAATAAGTTGTATTTATTCAAGAAGTTGACGAGTCTTGTGTAGTATTCTGGTTCATATATTTTTTAGAATATTGAGAGTACGAAGACAGCCCTATCATTTTCAAATCCGCCATTATCACCTTTTTTATATATTGGAATAACTGTTGACTGTTTTAATTTGGAAGGGAATACACCTTCTTTAAACGACTCATTTATTAAATAACTCATGACAGGCGCCAACTGACAGGAAATCCCAGCGATCAGTGAGCAGGGAATACCATCGGCACCTGCAGAATTCTTTACTGCCATCTCTTTCATTATTTTATGCACCTCATCAGGGTCCACCGGGGAGAGAAACAAGGACCCAATAGATATCTGTGATACCTCTTGTACAATCACAGGTTCAATTGAATTTGAAATTTGTTTTGTAGAATTTAAAAAATAAGAATTAAATTTGTCAGCTGCAACCTCATAAAAATTAATTGATGATCCCGTTGTCCTCCCCAAAATCACATTAAAACATTCTAATCGTATTAAAAAGGCAGGTAACACAATATCTTTATTAAAAAACAAACCATTGCCTCCTTTACACATTAAACTGGGATTGATGAAAAATGTCGTTAAATAATTAGATAAAGAGGGAGATGCGTTTAAATACCTTAAACAAATTTTCCTAAACTAAGTGATGCTAAGCTTAAGGAAATGTTTGTATAAAATAAAAATATCTGATACATTCTATAACTCAAAATCTATACGTGGTGGAAAATTTTGGTTGTTGAATTCGCCATCGGATGCTTTAGCTCCCCCGTACAGCCATTATAATTGTTGACTAGTGATTATTAGTCTACTTCATCATCACAATTAAATTAAGCTAAAACAGGATAAAACAGGACTATTGGGTTATGACAAAACCCTGTACCCCAAAGAAAACTATGACTACAATTTATTACAATATAAATATGCTTTAAAATTAAATAATTTTCTTCTCCCACTCAACAAGAGTAAACTATTTTTTTTTCCAATTCAAAATGATTTACAGTATTGTGACCTTCTCACCTGAATAACCTTTATCCTTTTAAAATTTTCTTCTACTTCTAAATCAGTAGTCAGACTACTCTTATTGAACAAATCTAAATTTTTCTTCTACAGGGTGGTCTGTAGTAACCGCGGATTCTGATTCTACACATGAAAACAATAGGTTTCAGCTAAACATGGCTTAGTAAAATATTGGTCGTTAATGAGATACAGGGTCTTAAAAGCTTAATTTCTCAATTATTTTTTTTCCATAGTTCAAGCTGTTTTTGAGATAAAAACATGAAAATTTGTAAGTGGTTATTTTAGGGCGAGTAGCATGATCTATCCATGTTTTTCAAATAACTTGTAGAGGGTGCTAGTTATACTCTGCACGGCCAAAATTTTTAGCGGGTAACTTTATTGGCATTCTGCTTGAAATTTAGAAATTTATAATAGAATTTCTTCATTATTTCATTAAAACAATCCGTTTCCGGGATATTTGCAATTTACTACTTTGTTGCATAGAGAGATCCGCGCCCAGAAAAACAGTTTGCGGCCAAAATTATATCCATGTAATTTTAATCCTGTCGAAGATCCAATGTTCATCAATAAAATCCTTTTTACGGACGAAGCGACCTTCACCAGGTGTATTTAACTGGAGAAACAACAATGCTTGGGAAATGGAAAATCCACACTTAACGAGAGAACACCATTTTCAATATGAATTTTCTGTAAACATTTGATGTGGTATATTATGTCAAATGCTCGAACAAGTATTAAAATAGCACGTTCCCTTAGCACGAACGAGAATAAACGAGAATAAACGAGCAGAAACGAACAGGACCCGAGAATATACATATTTTATTAAATGCTGAATAAACTGAAACGGGTTTCTAAATATTTTCTAAAACCTCTAATTTGTTCTCAAAATGCTGATATTTCTAAATATTCTTAAATTTCTTCATAAAAATTCTTAATTGTTCAGGAAAGTTTACCAAAAATTCTGATTTAGGTTTTAAACTATCAGCTGTAAAACAACAACATGAATATGAAACTTTTATTAACAAAACAACTTATATCGTATCAAGTTTAACTCTACATTTAAGTATTCTAGTGTAACAATTTACAACTTTACCGAAATAATGAAGTGGTGGTGGCAGGTACTAAAAGTCACCCTAAAAAAACTAGTAATAAAAATAAGTACTGGTTAATTATTATTAAATATAATAATAAAAAACTTTTTAATGTTTAAAAACAATACTCATTCCTATAAATTCCTACAAATTCCTATAATTACCATAATATTAGGTATACAAAGATAAACTCGTAATTCAAAAGTACACAATTAAAAAAATTGACATCAGCATTGCATGTAGTTATGGTTAGGATAACTGAAAATGTTACAAGACCTCGCAGAAGACATAAAAATTAAAAAAAAGAAAATATACTTGGGTACCTAAAATTATTTTTTTTGTTAGAAAAAGGATAGATATACAGGAGACGAAAGTGCAGCTGGAATAAAAGCTTTAATAATGTATTTCTAATTTTAATTAGCTAGGGGGAGTGGTAGGTTTGGATTTTAAACCTCTGGCAGAAAACAAGTAAATGTAATTTTTTTTTAGACATTTTAAAATGTCAAAACATTTTACTAGGTCGGATTCAGGAGAGGCACGAGCATTCTCAAAGTCTCAAAGCAAGCAAGGGATCAGTCATTTTCTTAATATTTTAACAATAAGCTAGTACTTTAATAATCCCTAAAAATATTTTATTACGTTTATAAAGGAAAATTGCCTCGATACCTACATAATATTTGCACAATGTTTTGCCTGCATTTTTTTTTAAATTTTCGGGCTTCTTACTTGTCACTGTACCCCTCTGCATTGTACTACCCTGAAAGCCGGTTTAAATAAAAAGTTTCTTATCTGCTGGTACCGAGGCTGGTCCCAATTCAAAAAAAATATTTCTTCTATGGCGCATCTTTTAGCCACTTAGACATCCCTGGCATATCCAACTAACCTGAACTAACTTCTTGCTGGAAAACTGCGTGACCGCGAGTATGGATTCCGTAAGTCTAGATCAACAGGAGACCTTCTCGCATAATATGTTACTCACGTATGGAACAACGCAATAGAACATCATGGGAAGTCCACAGTAGCACTGAACATTTTCAAGGCCTTTGACCGAGTATGGCATGAGGGGCTCCTAACTAAAGTGAGAGCATACGGAATGCCGGTTCAATTTTGTTCATGGCTGTCGAGCTTTCTTAAAGACCGTTCTCTGCGAGTGGCGATGGACGGATTTCTTTCAGACACATTTAACATGAACGCCGGAGTCCCTCAAGGTTCTATATTGTCGCCCACCCTCTTTTTACTATACATTAACGATCTTTTGGGAAAAAACTAAAAATCCTATATATAGCTTCGCTGATGACAGCACACTTGTTTCATCTTTTACTTTGGATGCTCGGACATCGGCTGCTTATGCACATCTCTATAGGCAGCAAGAGGTCTCACATCTCAACAAAGACCTGGAAGAAATTCTGTCTTGGGGTGACAATAACCAAGTAGAATTTAACCCTAAAAAGACCCTGGCGGCAGTTTTTTCTAAAAAAGTTAATGTTGAAGAACCGGATATAGTTATGGCGGGACACTCGATTTCCTTAGCTTCATTAATTCATTTATTGTGCGTTAATTTGGATAGTCATATGTCTTGGCATAGTCACGTTGTGGCCATTGCTAAGGCAGCCTCGCAGAAGCTTGGAGTACTTTTCCGAACAAAGCACCTCTATACACCCCAACAACTTTTGATGCTCTCTAAAGCCCAACTTCAACCATCGCTGGAGTACTGTTCGCATATTTGGGGCTCTGCTCCTAAATATACCGTAAGATTGCTGGATTCTATTCAAAGAAGAGCCATTCCCTTGATCGGTGACCATGATCTGACAAATAACCTGAAAAGCCTTGAACATCGAAGGCAGGTTGGCAACTTCAGTGTATTTTACAAATATTTTCATGGCAAGTGCTCAACTGCCATGCAATAACTTGTCCGCTTAATTCCACCCAGAGTGGTGTATGGTAGAAATAGTAAAGTAAAGTAAATTTATTGGTGCTAATACAAAATTTGCTTACACAAGTCAGGTAGTTCATAGTATTACTAAATAATAACCGATACACGACGAGCCACTGCAACCCAAAGTCAAAGGTAGCTTTATTGTATGAAGAAGATAGGTTCTCTTTTACAAAGCTGTCAGATAAAAATGTTATAAAAAAGTTATAAAATACAAAGTGTAACAATTTAAAAACAAATGACAATATAGAAGTCGTAAATACTTACTACAATAGAAAAATATAGATAATACTATTCGGGTATCGAGTCATTTTCAAAATACCTATAGGTATAGGTGCGCCCTTAACACATTACCCACTGTTACATAAAACATAATCTATTTAAAAATACAATGAAGTGCAGTACTATGAAATAAACGAGGATACAAACAAACAACAAAAAAAGACAAACAAAAAAAGTACATAATGAAACAGGTAACAAAATCAATTGAATTAAAGCTGTCGTTGAAAAAGTCCTCAACTGTATAATCAAATCAAATCAAATCAAATATATATATTACGTCAGGAATTACACAGTAATTTTACGATCGTCAACAACTCTGGTTTTTTTACATAAAATGTGCCAGCACACATACCTTAAAATCTTAAACTAAAAATGTAAACATATGTAATAACACTAACTTAAAATTAACATACATATTAAAACCTGTTAAAATTAACACACTATACAAGTTGATGTAGTAAAAACTCGTCTATACTATAAAAAGCATTGATCAACAAAAATGTCCTTATTTTTACCTTGAACCGTCTAAGAGGCAGATCTCTCAGAGTAGCAGGAAGTTTGTTATAGAAAATAGGACCATAGTAGTTAAAGCACATACGTGTTTTGTGGAGTCTCAGAAAATCTAGTCTTATTTGATTTCCTTGTCTAGTAGGATAATGATGGTAGTAATTATTTGTATTAAATTTGTCCAAGTTGTTGTGACAATAAATAATACATTCATATATGTATCGACAAGGAATAGTCATAATGCCAAGCCTTGAGAAAGCAAGCCTAGCATCCTCCCTGTAACCAAGGCCAGCAATGATCCGTACTGCTCTACGCTGCAGTGCAAAGACTCTTTCGAGATGTGCTGAGTGTCCCCACGTTAAAATGGCATACACTGCCACAGACTGGAAAAGGGCACGAAAAGTCTGCAAGAGAACAGCCTCCGGCATAATCCTAGAAAGGTTCTTCAGCAAATAGATATTTTTAGACAGGCGTGAAGCAGTGTACTCTATATGAGCTTCAAATTTTAAAGTTGGATCGAGGTAAATGCCCAGAAACTTCACCCCATCAGAATCACCCTCCTCAAGCTCTCGTAGTCCAAACACTATATTTTCCGTTTTATTTTCGTTAAGTGTGAGCTTATTCGATCTAAACCACACATTTAAATCTTTAACTCGTTCATCCATACCAACTCTTAGATTCTCGCGACTCTCGCCACTTATTGCCACCGACGTGTCATCCGCAAACAACAAGGTCTTCGCCCCCGGCACTGCTAGGCCGATATCGTTAATGTAAATGAGAAATAGCAGTGGCCCCAACACCGAGCCCTGTGGGACACCATGCTGTACAGCCGCCCAGGTTTCAGAGATCCTGCCGTTGTATACTGTTTTTTGATTTCTGCCATTCAAATAAGAGCCAATCAAATCCACACTCACTCGGTCCACACCATACCATCCCAGCTTCTCCAGCAAAATTTCGTGTGATACACAGTCGAGTGCCTTTGAGAGGTCACAGCATGCCGCGCTAACATAGTGCCCCCTCTCAAAAGCCTCCGCCACAAACTCCAGGAAGTCCAGAACAGCCAGGGATGTGGATCTACCGGGCCTGAAACCATACTGGCTGTCTGTGAGCAAGTTATTATTTTCAAAGTAAGCATACAGTTGACTTTTAAGCAAATACTCGAATACCTTTGACATTATAGGAACCAGTGCAATGGGGCGATAGTTAGATAAGTTGTTCTTATCCCCTTTTTTAAATACTGGTACAACCTTTGTTTTTTTTAAGCATGTTGGGAAAACACCATGTCTTATACATTGATTTATTAGTTTAGTTAGAGGCAAAATCAACAGATTCTTTAAAGACTTTAACATAGATACACTCATATCAAATATATCTTTACTTTTTTTGTTTTTTAGTGCGTCAATGGCATCCCTCACCTGGTTAAAACTCACCTCCTGAAAACCAAATGTTACACCTATATTAAAGTTTGAAGCAGTTACATAATCACTTGGTTCAATCCCAGTAGCCGAGACTTTAGATAACGTTTCTTCTGCTATGTTAGCAAAAAAAACGTTAAAATCATCAGGTGATAAGCCCTCACCCCCTGTACAGTTGTTACAACCCCTGATATTGTTTACCACATCCCAAGATGCTTTCACAACATTGGATGATCTCAGTATAAAGTCAGAATAACCTATGTATGTAGTATGCTTTGGACACCAAGAGAGATTTCACCTCCCTTCTAAACTTTACACTGGTTTGAGCCTTTCTAATTTTAAGTGGGAGGTGATTAAATATTTTCTTTCCATTGTACATGATTGAATTTTTAGTTTGAGAAGAGTTAGGTATCGGCAAACCAACCCTATATAGCTGGCGAGTGTTGTGTACTGAAGTTAAGTTTATTTCATTCTTGAATCTTTTAAAAATTAAGCAAGTAATTTCTAGTAGAAATATACAAGGTAGTGTCAAGATTTTATGAGAAACAAAAAGCGGTCTACTAGAATCTCTAATTTTTGCCCTACACATATATTTTAGAGCCCTCTTTTGTAAAACAAAGATTTTATTGAAAAGATGCCGAGTACAAACCCCCCAAAAACATATGCCATACCTCAAATGCGATTCTATAAGTGAGAAATACGCGCTTCTAGTACTTTCGTAATCCAGGTTGATCGACACTACTCTAACGGCGTAACAGTTGGAAGCCAGCTTTTTGCTAAGGTAAAAGTAACATGGTGTTCAAATTTTAGCCTATTGTCTATATATACACCCAAAAATCTATTTACATTTTCATTCTTTAGTACCTGCGTAATTTCGTTAAAATTACACTTGAAAGTCATTATGTTGGTTTTTCCAATATTGAGAGTCAAACGATTTGCATCAGTCCATGTCTTTATCTCTGCTAGATCACTCTTTATATTGTTTTCGAGCTCCTGTAAGTCTCTGCCTACCCACAGTACTGTTGCGTCGTCCGCAAACAGAGTAAATTTGCCTTTAATATCAATTCCCACCAAGTCATTAATGTACAACAGAAACAGTAAAGGGCCGAGGACAGAACCCTGCGGCACTCCCGATGTAACCTCCAATCGATCCGAAGAATTATTGTTAAAATTTACTGATTGATATCGACCAGACAAGTATGAATAAAACCACTCTAAAGCTATTCCCCTTATCCCATATCTCTCCAATTTCCACAGCAGTATTCTGTGATTGACGCAGTCAAAAGCTTTTGACAAATCGCAGAACACCGCTGCCGCCACTTCGTTATGATTGAACCCCAAATACAGCCTCTCGAGAAATGCAAAAACGGCGTCGTTAGTACCTCTAGAATTCTGAAAGCCAAATTGTTCCGCACACAGTAAATTATATTTGCTTAGGAAAGATTTCAAACGCTCTTTCACGAGTTTTTCGATTATTTTTGATAATGTCGGAAGTAGGGAAATAGGTCTGAAATTTGAAGGCTTATCAGACTCTCCCCCTTTGTATAAGGGTACGTGGTTCAGCTTAGTGTTCCACGCACGACACTGCTTAAAAATTCTTTCATCTGGAGAACGTCATCACTCTGGAACGACTTCCCTGAAACCGTCTTCCCCAACGAGTATAATCTCCAAAGATTCAAGACCAACGTGAATTGTTTCATGTGCACACGCACCGCTCGCAGAGCGACATAAAGGAATAATCCTGTTGTGCCTTATCATAAAAAAAAAAGTACCTAACCTAAACAAACATTGTTTAACTATCTAATGGTTCTATGTTTTACTTTTTTTGTCAGCTTTCTACCTTTCGAAAACACTAATGATTTAATTTGATCACATATAATCAGCATCGCTCAACAGCTTTATAATTATTGTAATATCGCGAATTGGCTCTCGACATGATGTCTCTTGTTAATAGCGAAAACATGCATTCCCTTTTAGTTGTACAAAATGGCGTATCCTCTTAATAACAATCCGCATATACAGGGTGTTTCAGAAGTACGGTACGTAACTTAAGGGGGTAATTCCTTATGATATTCTAAGAGAAGAAGTTCATATGAACATGTGTCCGGAGTTACCCCGTTCTTGACATACAGGGTGTTAAAGTTTAAAAAAAAAATTATAATTTGTTTAAATATATTTTTCCCGATATAATTGAAATTTGGTACCGCTATTCATTAAGGGGCTTAATTATCCCCAACTGGATTAAATTTATTAAGTCTAGCGGCGTCCCGGGAAGCACCTTAAGGAACATTATTGACAAAAAAATGTACGCCACTGACTTTTTTCTAATTTTGATATATTTTTTTTGGATTTACCAACTAATAATACAACTTTATTGATCCCTGAATTGTTTTCGTATCTTGATTCCTTATGGAGAGAAAAAATAAAAACCACTTTATTGCATGTACAAAAAAAAATACCTATGTAGTTCAAAGTTAATTAAAAGATTTAAATTAAAAATAAAAAGATAAATAACAAAATAAAAAACCGTTAATCAATGCAAATGTTGAAAATGGCCACCTTCTGATAAAACCTCGGATAACACGCACGATTTCAACCGATTTTTTTTTTTTAAACTTTAAACCCTGTATATCAAAAACGGGGCAACTTCGGACACATGTTCATATGAACTTTTTCCCTTTCATAAGGAATCACCCCCTTAAGTTACGTACCGTACTTCTGAAACACCCTGTATGAAAATACAAACATTAATAAATACTCATACGGTAATTCAGTATAATATACCCTCGAATGGTTGGGCAAAATTTGATTTTATAAAAAAAATCAAAAATCATTGATTTTTTTTTATTCTTTTGATTTTTATTGATTTTATTAAAAATTTAACATTTTTCTCTAGGTCTAAATTCTACCCAAAATATTGTCAGAACGCGCTTCTTGCATGAAAATTCCTGTCGCGACTTGATGTATTATATACCTACTACTTTTTTATTTCTTAAAAGCGCGAGTTCTATATACTGTTGATTTTTGAAAATATTTTTTTAATATGTTATATTGTTCATTGTTCTGAATTAAAAATAAATAGTTTCATTAAATCATGATTTTTTTTTAAAAATAAAGTGATTTAAATCATGATTAAAAAAAAAAATCAAGTGATTTAAATCATGATTTAAATCGTTAACAAAATGAATCATTGTTTATAATGAAAATAGATAAGGAGAAAGCTGCTAAACTTCAGAAGAAGAACTTCCTAACCAATCGTGTGGTATATTCATGGAATGCACTTAGCTGGTATTGGTATTTCTCTTAAGTCAGCTCCCTTGAGCTTTTACTTCTTTTAAATTTGTTGGTGCTTATTATTCTACTATACTGGAATTACTTTGTTGCGATGATCTTCTTGCATTGTTCTGTTTTCTTCATTGATTTGCTTGCTTATTTTTGCTATTTTGTTCCGTATTGTTTTTTTTTTTTTTTTTGCTTTTTTGGTGTTGTATCAGTTTTTTGTTTTGGTACTTTTCATGACTTTTTCTTTTTTTTTGGTTTCTCTATTGTTTTTGTTAATCCTTGTTTTTGTTTTTGTGTTTACAGAGGAAACAGTGACCGCAGCAAACGTTAATATATTTAAAGACCGGTTGGACAAAGAACTGAAACGAAGTGCAGCAAGAATGATCCATTATAGTGCATAATAAGTATATTGTGTAAACAACGACACAATTTAAGAAACAATAGCTTCATCGGTATACCGCTTGCTATTGGTCAATTACATGATTACCTACATGATTACATTACATGATTTGAACGAAAACCGAACTAACCCGAATTTAAGTGTTAATAAATGCCTTAAATTCCCCATGAATTCCCATAAATACCTCAAACTCCTAATAAATTCCTCAAATTCCCCCGGGGTGTACACCAAAATTCCTAGGTGATATCCCCCTCAGTTGATCCTATCAAAAAAAAAGATACAAGAAAATTGATATAAACTTCTAAGATATTGATAAAAGTATCTAGGAACTTATTAAGAAAAAATACAGTGGTGTATTGCCTATGCCCTGGTGGTGATATTCTCCTTAGAAATAAGGCTAAATATAGATCTTTAATAATTATTAATGTGGTGTGTCAAGTTTCAAAAAATATCTGAGAAGTGGTTTAAAATATATCCAAACTTTGGCCAATTTAGTCATTTCTTACCTACTCATGACTATAATACATGGAAATCCAAACCTTAATATCCCTGCTCATAGATTGTCATTGACAACAAAAAAAAAAACTTTTAAAAAAATGTTTTTTTCTTACTTAATGAAAATGGAGCCATATACTATTGCTGAGTACCTGGACCATTTGCCTCCTCAAACACACTAAAGGCTCTGCATTTTTGGACCGATTGTAAGATTTGCCTAAATCTGTTCATAATTTTTGTTTTTGATTACTTGTCTTGTTACTTTTTAATTTTTTTAAAGAAAATGTTAGTGACCTGGTTTTAAATTTTTAATTTTGTCTTTGTTCCCTTTGATTCTTTCTAATTCAGCTCTTCAATTCAGAATACTTGTGTTGTTGTTTGCAGATTTTATGAAAATTTGTTTCGACAACATATGAAGGTATTTACCTCGGCATTTGCTGTTTGAAATAACTTAAAATTTAAAGTTTCCAGGAAATTCATATTGTTCCAAGTATCATACTTATAAGTAGTTGAATTTACCTGTATTGTTAGAACCCTTTGTCCTCCATCAGTTCCAGGCTGAGGTGGTAACGTTATTTGAATAGGAACCATTTTAGTTTCAGCATGTGGCTGTATTTGTCCAGTTGGAAGTGGTTGTGGTTGTGTTTGTTGTATCGCCTGTTGTACCTGTTGTGATGGTGGTATTATTTGTTTTGAAAAGCCGTTTGATATAATTTGCTCCTGTTTCTTAGCCTTTTCTTCCGTTTCATTTTGTACAGCTTTGCTAGCTGACAACTTGGTTTCCCAGGCTTGCCGAAGTTCTTGTAGTACTTGCTCGTCCACTCCATCCTCAATAAAAAGTTCTCTTACACCTGATATAACATCCTCAATAACTTCCTGATAAATTCGCAACACGGAAGTTTTACACAATGAATTAGACATTTCAAAAGGCTTTCTTAATAGTAATCTCTATATTTTCTAAATTTGAAGCAAGATCACCAATTTAAACTAATTTTCAAATCCTCACATTAGAAAATTTAAAAGAACAATTAATTTGAAAAAGTGAACACCACCATTTAAAAATAATTAAACACCATTTTGACAAATAGAGGAGCCCGGTCAAAAAAGGTTAGAACGATTTGAAGAAATCTTCCTCTTCTCTTTATTTTTGGTCGATAACTATCGTAATTCATTGAGGGAACCAGTTCAGTTTAAGTGAATTTTCATCCTACTTTACTTTATGTAGCTAATCAAGGAAAGACATATTAGATTCAGTCGTCAATTTACTATAAACTAATTTGTTCATGCACTCGCAAAAGCACGTAAGCACGAATCTACGAAAGGACGAAATTGCGATTGCGAAACAGCGCATTATAAGCGTAGTTCATATAGATGCGAATCACGAATTGCGCATAATGCTCTGATTGGTCAATTTCAAATATTCCCCAAGAAAATATTTGAAATTGACCATTATTCGCAATTCGTGATTCGCATATCTATATGAACTACGCTTTATTGTGAGAAGTTACACTTTATCCTGAGGATTGGCCTATAGCATGTGCTTATTTCATCAGTTCAACCATATTTAAGTCAATAAATTTTTGATTTATTTTCTGTGACGTTAATCGTAGCCCATAATAGACCCTAGTTGGTGCACTCGGCTATTTGTGGATTTTTAACAACTAAAGTAAGCACATTCGCTATTCATGATTCGCGAGCATGGGATCGAGGATAATCAGTAATTACTGTCAGTGACATCTACCATTACACGAATTTGCGGAGTTACCTGGTCGCGAACGCGTACGTATCTATCAGCAAGTTGCGAATGCGGAAAACGAATCTAAATTTGATATTGATCACAGATTGACGACCCTTTACAATTAGTTTAAGCATTTATCTGGAATAGTAGATTCGTCGATATACTTCCTAGAAGCTTAGCTTTATTGTTCTGTACGTCCTAGCTTCCTACAAGAGCCGCGATTCCATAAACGGGTCTATTATTAGACCGATAAGGTTTATCGGATAAGTAATTTTTTTATTTTATGGTCCCATTACCGAATGCCTATCTAGAACCTGGTCCCGTGCTGCGCGCTTGTCAAAAAACGAAAAAACGTCAAGCCGGAAAAAAGATATATTTTATTATGGAAAGTTTATTTCATTCATTTTACTGACTGTGTGTTTAAAGAAAACTTTAGAAACCCAACTGAATATCGAGAAACCTCTGTTTAAGTGTTGCATTAGATATTTTCGAATTGGCATTAAAGGCAGGCGGCAGGACAAGTTAATTGGGACACTGCCCTAATTGCCCTTTAAAGTACCTATTTTTAAAATTTTAAAGGATGGCTACTCCTATTTATATTGAAGAAGAACTAGGGCGAAAATGGGATAAATGTTTGTCAGACTCTGTTATTAAATTCGGTAAGATCAGAAGCATTAAGTTTTACTAAGGTTATTCTACTGCCTGTTATGTCATCATTGGTGTGATCATAGTTTAAAATTCACCAATATTTTTTTAATATCTTGTAATACAAAATCTTGTCAATTGTTTCATTCATTTCTCACAAAATCTAAAGCTTTTTCTAAGGACTTGAGAATATCTATGGAACTTTCTTTTTGACCTGCGTGGCATCGTTTGTAATGTAAAGAAGGACCTTTTTCACTAGAATAGTGTTTTTATAGCCAAAAACATCTTATGACCGATTACCAGTTCAATCATCAATTTATGACTTTGCCAGTAGTCAGCCACTAACTTTAATATCCCCTAGGAACTTTATTATTCATTTTAGACCTGGCTGACTACTGGTTCGTACGTTTTTGATACATCATAGTACATGATAGCAAAGAAAAAATTTGCGTAGGTATATGTATTTATAAGTCTGATAAAGACAAAGTATATTTTTAAAATTATTTAAACATACCTATATTCTTCCAAAAAAACTTACTTCGGGTAAAAATATCTAAGTAGTATAGAATTAGTTTAACTTACCTTTAAAATTGCCCTATTTGATCTGCTTTTCTAAACTGTTTTTGTTTTTTTTTTTTTAAATAATTGGAGACACAATGACTAACACCTAATTTTTTGCGACAATTTACGGAAGTAATATTTTATTTATAACAGAAATATTTATAAACGTGCTTTCGGAAAGTAAAAGAAGATAGCAATTACCAAATAATGTAAGAAATAAAGCTAAACTTACGCGAAATTCAAATTATAAGTGATTAAAGTCATTTTTGGCCAACTACTGGAGGTGGCTGGCTTACTAGCACAACCACCCTATAAGGTTCCGGATTTTTTTATTTTCGTTTTTTTTGGAAAGTTTTCTTGTTTAATAAAAGATCCAATAGTCGTGTAATCTGAAATTTGTGTAAAAACTAGTGATGCCTCTTTTAAGTTGTAATCATTTATAAATTTTTAACGACATGGAGATAGCGTTTGACAGGGTGGACTTTGGTGAAATCATAGAAGCTCTTCAAAATTTTTCTATAGATCACAATATTAGGTATACCTATCTTTGTTGTCATTATATTTACATGAAAGAAGTTTGTTTGTTGAGCTTAAAGGTTATAAGTCTCATAAATTTACACCTGAATCAGGGGTGCCCCAGGGCTCTAGCCTTGGCCCACTTCTGTTTTTATTGGTGATTAATAATCCTTGGCGAAAATCTCAATTTCTCCAGAGGTCTGATCTTTGCTGATGACTATAAGATTTTTCATGCGATTAGAAATGAAACAGATGCAATGGCTCTGCAGGAAGATTTGGATGCGGTTGTTCGTTGGTGTAGAGAGCACAATTTGAATATAAACACAAATAAATGCGCAGTAATGTCCTTTACATGTAAAACACACAAAATTCTATTTAATTATTCCATAAAACAATATGCCCTTGAAAAGAACGGATTTGCACAGGGACCTTGGAGTTTATTTTGATCCCAAATTAAATTTCAATGGGCACATCGAACATGTCACTACTGGTGCTGTGAAAATTCTTGGATTCATCATAAGTAAATATTTTAGAAATATCAATACAATAATGGCATTGTATAAATCATTGGTGGTTACAAAGCTTCAATATGCATGTATCATCTGGGATCCTCAATATGTCAATAAAATATACAGGTTGGAGGTTGTGCAGAGAAGGTTCTTGAAATTCTTGCATTACAGGGCTTTCTCAGTGTACCCACAAAGAGGAACTGACCAGAAACTCTTATGTACTTTGTTTAATTTTCCTAGCTTGCAGCAAATGCGTATTGAAGCAGGTATGCTCTTTCTCTGTGGGATAATTATGAATAATATTGATAATAAGGAGTTTTTGCAGCAACTTTCATTTAGAATAGGTCATATTAACAGCAGAGCTACAGGTTTATTTTATATTCATGCACCTAGGACTAACCTTTATAAAAATTTTGCACTTGTAAGGCTCTGTGCGCATTTTAATAATTATGGTGGTGCTATTGATTTTTTAAATATAACTGGTCGGCAGTTAAAAAGGCAGATAAAAAGTGAACTGCATAGACAATTACAGTAATTAATTAGGAGGATTTAAATTGTGTACTCAGTATATTGATGGTATATACATTTATAGGATTTAGACTAAGTTATAACTGTATCTATGATTGACTTTATAAAAAGTTGTTGATACATTGAACAAATAAATAAATAAATAAATAAATATGAGATCTATTAGTGAAGTATGTACTATCCATGGTCACACGTGTATAACTCTGAATTATCTGTCTTAAACCAGCATCATTATTTATCGCTTCCAATCTCCTTCCATTACTACTCAGAATGCCAGTTTATGTTAAAATCTCCAGTAAAAACACAGCGATCTGAAGTCACAGTAGGATTGCTGATTACATCTTCCATAAATATTAAAAATACGTCTGCAGCACTATTCGGCGATCGATATAAGGCCCCCACAACAGCCCGTTACGCTAGTTATAGGTATAGGTATAGGTATGGTTTTTGACATAAATTATAACATCACCAGCATGACGGCTATGCGAAAAACACACGAAATGTTTGTAGCCATGAACCAAGATCTCGTTATTCTGAAACACTTCTGTGTTGGTAATAATCGATATCCAGAACTTTTAAAACATCTTTGGCATATTTAGAGTTTGCAAAGGTTTTTGCTTGGGTCGTGCAGTTTTTGGAATCATGCTCGCCACTGCAATTGGGGCAAACATAACTTGCATTAACACAGTTGCCAGCGGTATGTCCATTTTCATTTATTTTTTGAAGATTTCAGATTTTCATGCACATCTAGTTTGATATTTGTGAGGTATCTTATTTACATTTCCTTGCTTTTTCATAAACTTACATGTATTCAGAATATAAAGACCTCTCACATTCAGCACCACAGAAGAGTAAACAATATCGGTGTGATACAGTCTAGATTTTTTATAAATTACTTTAGAATACAATTCTGAACAGTATTTAGTGGTTTTCTCCCCAAACTACAATTCCATAGCATATGATAGATTCTACCAATGATCTGTAAATCATAGTTAACAATTTTACACTCATGAATTCCCTTAACAAGTAAAATTTATAGATCAAATCTTGACTTATAATTACAGCATTTAAAGCATCTAAGCACGCTTACAAACAGCCAAAAGAAATTCCTTTTTGATCCACTAAATACTTATATGGCTGTGTTCATGTCTCCAGTATAATGTACAATAGTTTTCCTTTTGGTAAATATTTTTTAATAAAAACTATTTCTTAATCATCGATTTGTTGCAGTTTGTCCTTTACTTTAGTTATAAATGACTGTATTCACCAAATATTTTGTTTGTACAAGGAACGTGTAGGGGGTGGGGGGAGGGGGCGAATCATTCTTTGCCCCGGGCGCTCAATGTTCTAGGTACGCCACTGATGGCGGGTTTTTATTTTTCACTACGTCACTCCAACTTTTATTGTTAAGAACACCATTAGATTGTGCCATTTTCAACACTCCGTGTTTTTTCTCGAAATCTCATCGTTTTTTCTTTTAATTGCGGTAAACCTTGAACTCATTACTATGCATTCCATCACTACTGGTAAATAGTTTTCACACAAAAACCCTCGCAAAAACCATAGACTCTTGCCACTAATTTGCTAATATTGTCTTTCATTTTGTTCAGATGTACAGGGACATTTTTTTAAGTATCTCATCCAATTGGCGATTTTCCTGCTGACTATAATAAAAACAAATTACACATTTCTCAATGATTTTTCGCCAATAGGCCAAATTTAATGTCAAAAAATATATAGGTTCACAAATTTGACCGATGCGACGCCATTTTGAATTTTTTTAAATAGCCACCCTTATTAATATCCACCCGAGTGAATTGCATATCGCGATCCGATTTCAAAAACATATAGTTGTTGATATTTATTTTCAACCGTTTCGGAAGTACGGGAGTTCCTAAATTGCCTTCCTCGATTATGTCTTTTAAGTGTCTCACCCCTTAATAAATAGAACTTGTAAGCTGAAAACCCCATTTTTGTTTACAGTAACATAATTTCCCGTGGCCGAGCTATTTACGCTATAATCAAAAAATTCGACAGATGTCAAAAACTGACACATACGACGGCATTTTGATTTCTTTTTAAATGGCAACCCTCATCAATAACCCCACGAGTGAATTGCATTTTGCGACCCTATATTTAAATTTCGCACTCCCTTGATCATGGGTCCTTTTTTTGTATCAAATTGTATATTTAAAAATAGATCTAAATTGTGCTCATAAAGATTTTGCATTTACATTAATCCTTTATTACTTTTCCCATAAAGACCCCATAGTATATTAGGAGGACCCTATATTAATGGAGATTTCACGTCAAAAAATATTTAAATGGCACTGTCTCTCTAAATATTTATCTATGAAACCAAGAAATAATGTCAACACATGAAAAAAATTAAATAAATTATTTTTTGTTCCAGCGTTTTCCTGAAACTTAGTTATTTGGAAGACGTAACAAAAATTGGTTCCATTTTTTTTCAAGGTGGCTGTGAGCATTTCTCACAAATATATAAATGCATTAATTTGGTTGCTAGTCATTTTTTCCTATGATTGATGTGTCATTTTGGCTAATTACATTATGTTACCGTGTAAACAACTGAAGCTTTCAGTTTAAAAGGTCTATTTATTTAAAGAAGTGAGACACTTAAAAGACAAAATGGATGAAAACAATTTAGGAACCCCTGTATTTCCGAAACGGATCGCGAAATGCAATTCAGTCGTGTAGATATTCATGGGGGTTGCTATTTTAAAAAATTCAAAATGACGTCGTATCTGTCACTTCTTGACATCGGTCGTATTTGATTATAGGGTAAATAGGTCGGCCACGGGAAATTATCTTACCGCGAAAGAAATTGGGGGTTTTCAGCTTAAAATGTATATTTATTAAAGGGGTGAGACACTTAAAACACAAGATCGATAAGGGCAATTGAGGAACCCGAGTATTTCCTAAACGACTGACAATAAATAAAAACAACTATATGTTATTCGAAATGCTTGTGTAGATATTGATAAGGGTTGCCCATGTTCTCTAAAATATTGGAAAAATGCATGACTGTAAAAATAACCAACTTCTTTGAAAGAAATAATCTCTTTACCGAGCAGCAGTTCAGCTTCCGACATTGCAGGAGCACGGGTTTGGGGATCCTTAATCTCATATCATGCATTTTGGAGGCTTTTGAAGACCTAAAATTTAATGCTACAATGTTTTGCGATCTTAGCAAGGCCTTCGATTGTGTCACCCACAGTATACTTCTGGATAAACTCGAATATTATAATTTCGACCCGGGTAGCACTCTGCTGCTTAAATCCTACCTTGAGCGAAGGACCCAAGTCGTAAGGATTGGGGGTGTCACGTCCGCGGAGGGAGAGATTAATGCAGGTGTTCCGCAAGGCTCAATATTGGACCCGATTTTATTTTTGATATATTTCAACGATCTACCTCTATCGGAACCTGAGGTGAATTTCACTCTCTTTGCGGATGACACATCTCTGTCCTGCAATGGAGTGTCGGTGGAGAATGTTGAAGAGGGGCTGTCCGGGGCACGGCCGAGGGTCGAGGACTGGTTCAGATCGAATAAACTCTTACTTAATAATGAGAAAACACACAAAATGATCTTCTCTCTAAGAGATCTATCTGGTCTAGCTGATAACCCGGAACAAGTAAAGTTTCTCGGTGTTCAGTTGGACAATAAACTTAAATTTGACCATCATGTAAACTTAGTGTGTGGTAAACTTAGAAGGAGTGCTTTTGTCTTGAGGGGGCTTAAGGGCTGCGTTTCGATCAATACTCTGAGAACTGCTTATTACGCTCTTATGCATTCTGTACTGTCTTATGCTATTATTGTATGGGGTCACTCATGTCATGCTTATAGAGTGTTTGGGCTGCAGAGAAAGGCTTTAAGAACAATAGCTGGGCTATCATTCAGAGAGGACTGTAGAGTTCCCTTCGAGAACATCGGATAATGACTTTTCCATCAGTCTACATCCTCGAAAACCTCTTGTATATCAGGATTATCAGGAATAATGAGGATAGATATAGAACCCATTGTGACCTGCACAGCTACAATACACGTAATAAAGAAAATTTAGCAATTAATTATTGTAGACTAAAAAGATGTCAAACTGGTCCCGAGTTTATGGGAATCAAATTGTTTAACAAGCTTCCACGCTATATTAGGGTTATTGACACCAAAAGTTTTAAATCTAGAATTAAGGAATTTCTTATTAAGAATGCATTTTACTCTGTGGAGGAGTTTGTAAACTGTGACGCGTCTGATATTTGAATTTTTTTTGTTTTAATACTGTTCCAATATTGGAATATTTTAAGTGTTTTTTATGAAACTTCTAGGATTAAGTAACATATTATACAATTGTATCTAATATTAAGATATTTTAATAATGTGTTGTAGTGTTTTTTATTGAAATTTCTAGGATTAAGTAACTATTATACCTACAATTGTATCTATGACTTATACTACTATTGACTTGTGTAAACGACTGTTGTGTTGTATTGACATTATTAAAAATTTTCGTTTTCATTTTTATTTTCATTTTCAAAAAATACAAAATGGCGTCGTATCTGTCAAATTTGTGAACTTATATATTTTTTGACATTAAATTTGGGTTGCTTGTGGAAAATCGTCGGGGAAAGTTTAATTTGTTTTTTAATATAGTCGGCAGGAAAATCGCTAATCGGGTGAGACATTTAAAAAAAATATCCTTGTACAAAAAGCATAACAGAAAATTTGAATAAGAAAACAGATTTATATAGGTACCTAATATTGAAATATTTATTTTTATTACTGGAAATTTAATAAAGGTAAATTACATGGATCAATAGTGTGTGTAAAGTGGCTTGCTTCTAGTTTCATGTGTGGCTTTATCGGGGGTTTCATTATAAATATTTTCTCCTTCCGAGAAGGACCTGAGTATACCCCACAGGGTGTTTTAAATTTTCGGAAAGAAACATAACATTTTTATATCACCCGGTATTATACCAAAGTTACTTTTTTGAAGAAAAAAACAAACAAATGCGATGATATTCTTAAGAAAAAAACCGTAGGTACAATTAGAAAAAAAAATCAATAAAAACAAACAAGTTTCACAGTACGCACCAATCACCAAACACCAAAGTGTTTTAATCGCACCAATCTAGGAGGCAAAATCTTTTATAAGTGCGTTATGATAGTTATGTGCAATTAAGGTATACTTTTGAATAATGTCTTTAAACCCTAATTTGTTTGCACACTAGGCGAACGTTAATATTTTTCAAATGAGAATTTAGCATAAAGCGCTAGGGTTGAGATGATTAAAATCACGATTAAAATCATGATTTTAATCAGTATGATTTTTTTTTAAATCGTGATTAATTTAAAAAAGAGTTTTAAAATTTTAGCACTTAAAATGTATTTGTTCATACAAAAAATAAAACCCAGAGGCATTTTTATGTGGTGTTATTTATTATTTTATTATAATAATCGAAGAGAACAGCTGGTTATTGCAAAAATAAAAGTTTAAAAAAATTAAAAAGTTATAACTAAAAAAACCTTTTTAATACAAAAAAATACTTAATTTAAACAAAAAAAAATATAAAAAAAACTAAGTGTTATAATGCTTAAATAGAAATACTAGTTTAGCTGCTTTGTCACTGCCGAGCAGGGTTGGGCAAAATTTGATTTTTATTAAAAAAATCAAAAATCATTGATTTTTATTGATTTTATTAAAAATTTAACATTTTTCTCTCTTTTCAAATTAATACAAATTTTTAAATGTCGGTCTAACAATATAGAGCATCAGTAGAACGAGTGTTTAGCATTTTTGGCTTTGTACACTCTGATATTAGGAACAGGATGGGTGTAGAAAAAGGAGGAAAATTAGTATTTTTGTTTAAACTATACAACGAAAACAAAAATACCGAAACATAAAGTTTATATGTATTATATAGGTACCTACTACTTTTTTTTTTCTTAAAAGCGCGAGTTCTATATACTGTTGATTTTTGAAAATACTTTTTTAATATGTTATATTGTTCATTGTTCTGAACTAAAAATAAATAGTTTTATTAAATCATGATTTTTTTTTTAAATAAAGTAATTTAAATCATGATTAAAAAAAAAATCAAGTGATTTAAATCACTTGATTTAAATCAGCCCAACCCTGCCGCCAAGTCTGTTTCTTATATCTGAATGTACGAATCCATAAGTAGAAAACATCCTTTCGATATCAGCAGACGATGCACAGGCACACAAAACAGAAATTACTATAGGGAGCACTTGCTTAATTTCTGAAACATCTTCTTGAGATCTCCACCACTGTACTGCTGTTACATTTTTGATTATTTCCTCTGAAAACAGAGTTTTGTGAAAAGGGTCCGACTTAGGTTCCAACTTAATTAGTACCTAATGGTAATAATCCTGTGTCTGCAAAATATTTGGAAACAATGTGTAGAGCATCTCTCTTTTCTTCAGCTAGTAATGGATATTCTTTTTTGTTTATTGTAGGATCCAAAATATACGCCAAAAAGTGAAAGGGGGTTAGAGCTTGAACGTATCTGTTCTTAAATAATTGATATTAACACGAGCTTCTTTCTTCTTCAAATTCAAAACTGTCAAAAATAGCCAATAACTTTTTCCATATGTAAACTGCTTGAGATAAAAATGCACCTTTTTGTTGCATTGCATCCAGTGCTATAGAAATTTGTTTTAGCAACTGTAGAAAGTCTTCAGCCATCCTTTTAATATAGATATCTAAAACTTTTTTAAAAATCACTGGATCAATTTGATCTTTATGCTCTTCACATATTAATAACAATTTTGGCCACTAATTTACATAGATCTCAAGACAATCTGAAAGTGTATTCCATTGAACATCCTGAGGTAAGACCAATTTCTTGCCCCCTTTTTCTTTATACCAAGCATTTGGCAAATGGGTATTTCTGAAGTATTTCACAATATGTACTAATATGTTCTTTTATCTGCGATGCTTCTAAATCTTTGGAGAGCAAACTAAGTAAGTGTGCCGAACAACCATATGTAATTATAGGGTAATTGGACGACTCGGTAATTTTTTTCTTCATACTGACCATGTTGCTCGCATTATCTGTAACAATACTGGTAACTTTACAGTAATATTCATTTTTGCACCTATTTATTCAGTTAATAGCCAATTCGGCAAGATAGTCAGCTGTATGGGGATGACCAGATGTATCTATGCTTTCTAAAAGAACACTGTTTCCATCCTCTGCTGTCAAAACGACACAGATTATCGGCTCATTATGTATGTTGGACCATCCATCTAAGGACATGCAAACAGATTGTCCAGATAACTTGTTAAAACAATTAGATTTTTCTTCTTCAAATATTTCATTCAAGAGCGTTGATGATAACTGAAATCTAGATGGTGGAAGGTAACCAGGTCTTACCATTTCTATGGCCTTTCGAACCTCTTTATTTTTTATAGCTCGAAAACTGCAATTTGTCGCGTAAACGGCTTTGGCTATTTGTCTGTCCAATTATTTTTTCTTGTCTTGTCCAGTTCGCACAACAAAATAATCCAAATGACCGCTACTTCCACTATTTTTACGTCCACCTATACTTCCCTTTTCACAGTTATCGCTTTTCTGTTTCTTTGCCAACTGGATAATTTCACTCTGGCTAGTTCCAGGCTGTGACTGACAATCACCATGCAGAGTTTCAATACCACTGCTGATATCACTAGTTTCACTTTTGCAGGTTTCCCAATGACTTTTTAGTCTGTCCACTAGACCTTGCAATTCTTTACCACACTTTTTACATACTGCTCTACAACCTAGTTTGCCCACCACTTTATTTTTTATAAAATGCTGCCAAACACTAAATTCCTTTCTGCCCCGGCTTGTCATGGTTCAAGTGTTTTGATAGATTAACCCCTAAAGCGAAAATATTACTGATAACTAAAATAAGTGCGTATCGTTTATATAGCCGGGCGTTTTCTGCCAGTTATTACAAGTTTCAACAAAGCGGCAAACTTGCAATACTGCGCGGACTAAACTTTCACGTTAATACAAGTTTTGACAAAGGCGCAAACTTGCAAAAACTACGCTAACGAAATTTGCATGTTAAAACTTCTCCAGTTTTGCTTCGTATCTGTACTATTCCTGCCTAAAAATATTTGTTTACTTAACAAAACAAAATATAAACAGTTAGAAATATTTAAAAATAATAATATTTGTAAAAGCTGGTAATTTTTTTTAAAAAATCGAAAAAATCATGATTTTTATCAACCCTGTAAAGCGCAGGTGGCCGCGTCAAAACGCCGTTTTGAACGAAAAAAAGTATCAAACAGTTTAGGACCGTAAAGAATTTACATTTCGTAAGGCTTGTCTTCTCCCTTTCGTCAGACCCATCTCCAAGCGCGTATCACGGCTCGTCAGTGTTTCAAAGCACTTTGTGGTCCCTTTTGTCGGACTGTATAGCCTCACTAACGAGCCGCGTCAGAGGATATAAATTCTTTAAGCTCCTAAACTTCTTGTTTTGTATAGTATAAGATTCTCCTCATATTTTATCTTATTTTCAGGTGGAGGCCTATTATTAGGCTCAGTATTTTCCCTATTGTTTTTTAAAAGGAAACGATGGCCAGTGTTAATGGGAGGTGGTTTTGGTGTGGGCATGGCATATTCCAACTGTGAAAAAGATTTAAATTCTACAATACGTAGTTGTGAAACAGCAAAACAGATGGCCGACAAGCAGTGAATAGTTAACAGAAAAATATAGGATACTGCCGTTAGTAAATATTTTACATAATATATGGTAATAATTTATTGTTTGGAAATCACATGCAGCATGTATATATATTTTCTTTTATAATAAAAAATAATTGTTTGTTTTCCAAAGCGGATTTTAGTATTTTTCAGCTAAGGCTAAAAACCGTTAAATAATATATTTTGTCCACGACTACTGTATAACATGATCATTATACATGTGTTTCCTTAATAATAATAATATCCAATATACACCAGTGTATAATAATTCATTATACACGGTGTATAATGAAATCATATAATATTAATAGGATTTTGTACGTACAATAAAAAACAGAGCATGCCATGAACGTCAAGTCGCAGCGCTTGTTGCTATGGCAACACCATGGCACCTTGTTTTTATTTTGACAATTGCGCTTCGCTTTTTAATTTTAATTTGAAACGTCAAAAGGTTAGTTGTTCCAAAATATCAATGCAGATTTAAGTTCGATTCCTACGTTTAACTGAACACACTGTGTAAATACAAACATTAACATTAATATAAAATAAAACAATGCAGTCTTCCTCCACAGTTTAATTGTTAACATAAAAAAGGTGTTTAAGCTCCCGACATGTTTCGAGCACTTAAGTACTCATCTTCAGGGGATACCAACATCGAGTTTAACATCGAAATAAGTTGTCTCAAATAAATGAGTACAACAGAAAGGCTGGAGACTTGGTGTATTAGATGGTTAATTATATGGAAAGAGAAGTAAAGTTGAGATTGAGTTTTGTGTTATATTTAAATAAAGAAAGATTGTGACATCTGGAGGAAAGAAGTTTTCTTTTAATTTATTAATAAATCATAGGTTCTATTTAATAAAAATATTTATGTAAATTATTGAAAAGTTTTTATAAGATTGGAGTGGTTTATCTTTTTATAAACACTTTTCAATACTTTACATAAATATTTTTATTATATAGAACCTATGATTTATTAATAAATTAAAAGAAAACTTCTTTCCTCCAGATGTCACAATCTTTCTTTATTTAAATATAATATATGTTTTACTCATCGAAACTTAATCATGCAAGCTCATGATTCTTAATTATATAAAAAAACTTTCCTTTAAACTTTCCCTATTTCTCAATAAATACAATCCATACTTCAAATGCTTAACAAAATTAAAGGAAACTTCTCTCCTTCAGAGGTCATAATCTTTTATTATCATACCTAAATATGTTTTACTCATCTAAATCACAAAACATTAATGTTAACAAATAATTTTTCTTGCTAGTTAGTGAGAAGTTCAATATATTGTTTCAATGTTATTAATTCAATGTTAGTTATTTAAACATAAATATATGTGGTACTTAATTGTAGCTAAAATTATTTGGTAGTCCTGAACAAAGTATAGTAATTCTACTCGCATATAATGGCTGTTATTCACTTGGATGATTTATGAGACTCGCCTCCGGCTCGTTTCATAAACATCATCCGCGTAAATAACAGTCATCATTATATGCTTGTTGAATAATGTACTATTATTCTACTTGAAGTAAAAAAGATTAAGTTAAGAATTGATGTCCCTAACTTCCTTTCCCCAAAGTTTACCACATTGTATTTTCTTTTCCATCTTTATTGCTATTTCTGTCAATTAGTATTAAATAAATATGAACATATCTGAAAATTAATGTACTTACCAATTTATAACTAAAAATAAATATGTACCTAATGGTACTTTTAATAAAGTATTTTAGGAGAGTAGTGTTATTTATAATTTGATTAGTCAACGCTAACTATTTATTAGTAACATACCTCATTGTATTTTTACTAAATTTTTAGTAAAAAGAAAAATATTGCCACAATCATTAGTCAAAACCGGACTGTAATAAAGTTAAAGAGGTTAGAAACGCGACATTCCCCGAAATAAAGAAATAGCTATTTGTGTATAATAGTGACGAAAAATAAATATCTACCCGATACTAAGTAACGGGTATTTGCCAAAACCCAAAGTATTCATTCCCTAATATTTAAAATACCCGTTACTTTTGTACCTATTCATATTCATGTTTTAGAAATACTGCCGCGTAACCATAGGCATCGTAACTATAGATCCGACACGCCATTCATAAATGCTATCAAATTGTGATGCCAAAATCGTTTGGTGGCGAGACGCTGTGAGAAGCTAGGTGGGGCCGGGAGTGGGGATTACGCTGCCTTTACATATGCATGCGACAAAACTCCAGGAAAACAGCATCCGCTATGCCGAGTATTGCCGAGTCGATGCGGATGGCCACGAAAATGATGGAATCTGGGCGGATCTTTTATTGTTGCGTTGCCATACTACAGATTTTTTACAAGGTTTTAGGCAATGTTATATATTTCCCACATCATGTTATTTTAATTAATCATAGAAGTTAATACTTTTAACAGAGTAAGCCCAGAAAACTACGTTTTCTGTGGCGTAAGTCTGGCAAACCAAGTGGAGGGGAGCAGCTTGCATGTTGATTTACTTTACACTGGAATACATTGATGACAACACGTTTATTTGTTATTGTTCGGTCTAATAGTTACGATGTCTATGCGCGTAACGCGTCCGCGATATCGAGATGGCCGGCGCCGGCATCGGCTCGCAGTGTCGGTCGTCGGTACAAATTTGTTTTGGTTGGTAGTTATTGGTTATAATAAACAAGGTCCGCCGCTTGTATGCTGCTTTGTCGGCAGGTCGGGGGTTAAGTATATGTTTTTAAATTTTTTGCATGCCTAGGAATTCTAAAGGTATATTTGTTCTTATATGTCTTTAATTTTCTCTCATGGTTTTAATTAATGGTGGATGGTCGCCATCGCTAAAATAGAAATGTATATATGCAGAAGAGGCTAATCTTGAGAGAAAAAAGACCTCCTTGTCTGGTGGTTCGAGAGGCAAAGAGTGTATCCCTGACTATCCCATTTGGCTAACAAATATTCATGTATTTACGCTACGTCTGTTCCGTGCGAACTGATATTTTCAAAGGCCGTGATAATTTTTAACCGTAATAGTGACTTATAGACACATACTATACTTAGGTATTTTATTTTGTTTGTTGGGTTATGTGTTACTTTTACCCTCTTATCGTGTTAAGTAATAAATGCAGAAAGAAAAAAAAATAGTGGTATTATTACCATCTAATACTTATCAGAATTAGATATCGAGCGAATATGTCTGTAAGGTATATTAGGTAGGTTAAAAGTAACGGAAGTTTACACCACTAGTGTATAAAGAGCGCAATGTCACTTTGCACTCGAGTTACACACATGCTTTTTTCTACAACCGGTGTTTTTGTAAAAATGTTGGTTAAAATGTATTTACTGCAACATAAAATAACTATTTCCTACGACCGAGCGCAAAGTATAGTTTTGCGCTTCCAAAAGAAAGCACAAAGTAGCACTTTTCTGAGAAGCGAGCGTTTTGTTCACTTTGCCGCTCGCCTAGCGACAAAGTAGCCAAAACGCTCGCTCGCCTGATTACCTTGACAGCCATCATAAAACATCTGGTGTTCCTCATGTTTGACCCAATTTTGAAAGTAGGCGTTGAGGGGTGTTTCGGACAATTTTGTGACCAGTAAGACGGTATTTAAATAAATAATATGTACTTAGGCAATATGTAATTTTTTGTATCTAGGGTGCAAAATACTACTTTGGTGATCGAGAACAAAAATTTTTTGACTGGGCTACGCCTCGTCAAAAAATTGTTCGAAATAACCAAATATATTCGCACACGAGTTGCAAACGATATTTTTTCTACAACAACTTAAATTTCATTAAACTAAAACCATAAAGCGATATATTTTTATTATAATATTTAATGTAAATTATTCTTTTAAAACATATTAGTCGAATCGGGTTCCTTTCTATTATTCAGAGGGAGTAGACGTGATATTTTTTGAGCTGTCTGTGTCGAAAAAAAAAATTACAAATTCTAGAAATATTTGCTAATTTCGATATTTATCGATACAGTTCGAGTTCTGAGTGTTTTCTTTTTGGGCTTATCCTCATTGGGGCAACAGTATCCCTCCAAGGGGGACGCAAGTGATGGAGAAATTTACAAATTATTTTTACTGAGAGTGAGAAATCTCTGGAAGAACGACACAAGAAGCTACTATCCGAAAGTGAACAGAAGTGGGTCTCAAGGAGATTTCCCATTCATATGAGATCAAGCTAAATCCTCTCCTATTTTTGATATATGTTAACGACCTACCACAAAGTAACGACACTGTTGACTTCAACCTCTTTGCTGATGACACCACAATAACTCTTAAAACTAAGGACTGCAATGAAATATCGGAAAGAACGCGCGATGCGCAGTCGAGTGTTCATGAGTGGTTTGTTCAAAACAACCTTATATTGAATGAATCGAAGACTCACTGTATGATCTTTACCCTGCGTCAACATAATATTGACTTGGTGACACAGGATAGTGTGCGATTTTTGGGCATTGCCTTGGATCCGGTGTTAAAATGGGATGTCCATGTGAATGGCTTGGCAGCCAAGATGAGCAAAAATATCTATCTCCTCCGTAATCTGGCAAATAATGTATCTGGTGAGGTCTTAAGAACGGCTTACTTTGCTCTCTGCCACTCGTTGCTTTCCTATGCCATTATAGTATGGGGGCATGCGGCGGAAGCCAAACGAATTTTTGCACTACAACGAAGAGCAGTTAGGATTGTAGCGGGAGTAGGGTATAGAGATGATTGTAAACACGCTTTTATTAACCATAGAATCTTAACCTTTCCAAGTATTTTCATACTTGAAAATCTTCTCTATGCCAAAGAAAATATCAGTATGTATGCCACAAACGGTGATAATCACTTATACCAGACACGGACTAAGGATGGTCTATCTATACCATATTATAGGTTGGGAAAATGCCAGAACGGACCGAATTTTCTTGCCATAGAGTATTTCAATAAACTCCCTAAGAGAGTTCAGGATCTACCGATCAAGCAGTATAAGGAAATGATAAAGCATTTTTTGATATCGAGGGCTCTCTATTCGTCTGATGAATTTTTGACCTGTAGGGATGTTGCTTTTATGTAGTGTAGTGTTTTTACTATTTTAATCTGTAGTATTGTAAAGTATTGTCCATTGCATCGTATTGTGACATCTTAAGTGTAACATTTTAAAACTAATTTTAAATTTATGAATGTCTTTTAGTCTCTTAAGTAGTTTTATTCTTATTATTTTTGACTTGTGCACATTGAACAATTTTAGCATGAATAAATTATATGAATATGAATGAATATGAATATGAATATGAAATGAATTGGAATGTGTAATTCTAATTTAGAAATCCGATTTGGACAGGTACGTGAGTCAGCTCTCGTCTCCTTCAAATGTCTCAAATACTAATGCTAACATTTCACCAACTACTCAAATCACATCAAACACAAATACGACCCAACACAGTCACAGGACACCACTTCAATTTCAGACACTGAGGTGCTATCCGTCGAAGACACCGCTGAAAACTCATCATTTCAACTCGTTAAACCAAACCGAAAACGTTCTAACAACACTATTACTGCAGTTACCTCTAAAAAACAGCTGGTAGAAACTACGGCATGGTCTAATTTACCTGTTACTAACAATAAGGTTCTTCGAGAACATTTTGTCAATAAAATAGGCGATTCTTCAGGTACCCCTAATTCCAGCCCTGGTGTAGCAACGCCTAGTGTCACTTCAAAAACTCCTAATAATAATAGCAATGGTACAGACGGAACCTCAAAAAAGCTGCGGGTTCCCCCCTTGGTTTTGCGAAATAAATCAAAATTTAATGAAGTTACAAGCTATCTCAAAGTCAACAAGATTGACTTTGGGAAAGCCATTACTGTTGAGGAAGGAGTAAAACTCCACCCTTCTACACCAAACGATTATTCCGTTCCGTCCTAGACGTCCATTGAGAAGTAGCGTTTCTGAAAATGTTCCGCAAAAAGCAAGGAGAGACCAACACCGTTAGATCACTTATCTTTTGCCTACCAGAATGTTAGGGGTTTTAGAACTAAGCTAAACGACTTTCGTTGTGCTGCACATGCTGAGGGATATTCCATTATTGCGCTTACTAAAACCTGGTTGGATGCTGAACTCCTGGACTCTAATTACATTGTATATAGAGCTGACAGAGGCCCCAACAACAGTCTCTATGCCCGAGGCGGTGGGGTCCTTTTGCTATTAAAAACGACTTATGCCGTCTCTCTATTGGCAACCCTTCTGTGGAAGAGATATGGATTTCAGTTACAATCGGGGACTCAACCTACTGTATCGGCTGTGTGTACATTCCGCCGTCAATGAATGTATCTGTGTACGAGCACCACCTAAGCTCAGTTTCTAGTGCTTGTGATGCGTTTAAATGTGTGTTGGTTGTGGGAGATTATAATCTATCTCATTTAACCCTGGGCTCCCAGCGATGACTGTTTTGGTCTCTTGCCAGGTAACGTTAAATCTGCGAATGAAATCTTATTGTGTGACACGACTGCTTTCTTGGGCTTGTCCCAGTTCAATTGTGTTGTGAATGATCATAATACTATCCTGGATCTATGTTTTGCCAACTTCGAACTTGACTTAAGTGTAAAGTGCAATGAATTCGTTCGTTGTGATCCGTATCACCCACCTTTTGAGCTGTCACTATGTTCCAAGAATACTGTCGGGCTTTTTTCTAGTCGGCGCCCGATATTATCGTTTATATCTAAATTTTAATGAAAACTAACTTCTGTCATATTTTTGTCAATTCAACTTACTTTTTTATTATTTCCCTTTTTTTACCTGCCTTCGGCAGGTACATCCATTCTTATATACAATATCAAATAAAACTATAAATAACAATAAAAGTTTTAACATTCTCCCCCTCGTGTAATGTTCAATTTACACCTTCTACGTCTAACCGGCATAATCTTGTAACTGGTCTTCGAAATGTTCCATTGACAGTTCTTACTTCGACCACTCTGACCACATTATCTTTGCCTGGAAACAGCTTTTCAATTTGACCAAGTCGCCAAGCATTGCGGGGAAGGTTTGGTTCCACCACAACCACTACATCTCCTATGTTTATAGGCTTCGAATCATCGGTCCATCTTCCTCGTTTGGTAAGAGTTGGTAGGAATTCCTTAACCCATCTCATCCAAAAAATATTTGTTAATCTCTGGGATCGCTTCCAAAGCTTTTGTGGATTAACATCTTCAAAACAGCTTGGAAAAGTAGGCTGACTTGCACCAATAAGTAAATGATTGGGTGTTAAACAATCAGGATCATTCGCATCTGTTGATACCCTAGTTAATGGTCTACTATTTATAATATTTTCCACTTCAGTAAACAGTGTTAAAAGAACCTCTTCTCTAGGAGCTTCTTCCTTTACCATATTTGAAAGTACTTTCTTCACACTTCCTATTAACCTCTCCCAGCAACCTCCCATATGTGGTGCACTGGGAGGATTAAAATGCCACTGAATTTCTTTTTCTGTCAGCTCTCGAGATATGATATCGTTGTCAATTGTCTTCCAAAAATTCTTCAACTCTTCATCAGCGCCTCTAAAGTTGGTTCCGTTATCAGAATATAAGTGGCGAATAGTACCTCGTCTCGCCACTATTCGTCGGATCGCCATAATTGCAGAATCTGAAGTCAAACTGTGAACAATTTCCAAATGTATTGCTCTTACAGTCATACATGTAAATATTGCTCCCCATCTCTTTTCGCGGCGACGTCCGACTGTTACATAAAGAGGGCCAAATAAATCTAAGCCAGTATGAGTAAACGGTTTTACGTTTGGAGTAAGCCTGCATGGTGGAAGTTGACCCATTTTTGGAATCTCTGGCTTTGACTTCTTGATTTTACAAAACTGGCACATTTTAAAAGTATTTTTGACAGCAGATCGTCCTTTTAAAATCCAAAACCTTTTTCTAATGTCGTTTAGAACGGTTTCTACCCCTTGGTGCCCATTCTTTTCATGATACTCTTTCATTATCAATTTGGTATATTGACTTTTGGGATCTAGAATAATAGGGTTTCTTGTTGATTCATCTAAATAATTTGCAAAATTTAATCTTCCACTGATTCTAAGAATGTCATCAGAGTCTAAAAAAGGACAAAGTTCTGATAATTTTGAAGATTTTTGAAGTGTTTTGTTTTTCTCTTTTAAACAATATATTTCTTCTGAAAAACTGTGCATCTGAGCTGCTAATATGCATCTCTTTTCGGCTTCTTCTATTTCTTGACAATTAAGCTCCTTAGGGAAAATATGTGTTTCTTGTCGAACTTTCTTGAGTAACTGATAAAAATATCGGTATATCCAAGCGGTTGTTCTGATAAACCTTTTTCCATTTTGAAAACCTGTTAACATCCGGCTGTATATCTGTTGTTTTAAACACAAGGCCCAAAAACATAGGATTTATCTTCTTTTCGCTGTCATTTTTTTGTGTAATAAAATCAGGCTGTCCTGGCCAATTGCATTCTTCCAGTTTTAAAAATTCAGGTCCACTGAACCAAGTGGAGTTTTTATCAAAGTCAGGTGCAGATTTGAACCGAGTGATACTGTCAGCGATGTTTAAATTTGATGGTACATAATTCCAGTCCGAAATATCTGTCAGTTCTTGAATTTCCCCAATTCTGTGCGAAACAAACTGTTTATAATTTCGACCATCGCCTTTAATCCAACATAAAACTGTTTTTGAATCCGACCACAAAAAGGTTTTGTTGATCTTGAGCTCTAAATGTTCCTTAAGTGACTTCAATAATCTGCTACTCATTACCGCTGCTTGTAGTTCTGCACGCGGTATGCTAATGGGCTTTAACGGACATACTCTCGCTTTTGACGATAGCAGTGTTACTTCAATTTTATCTTCATATACCATTCTTAGGTAAGCAACGGAGGAAAAAGCTTCTTCACTGGCATCGCCGAAAACATGAATTTCTAAAGATTTTGCGAATGGAAGGCTCTCCGAATAACATCTCGGTATCTTCACTTCTTCTATTTTCTTCATATCTCCTAACCAAACCAGCCAGTTTTCATAAATGCAATGGGAAATTGTATCATCCCAATTTATATCAGATCGACAGATCTGCTGCAAAATAATTCGCCCTCGAATGGTTAAATTAGTAAGTAAACCAAGAGGATCGAATACAGACATGACAAAACTTAAAACTTGTCGCTTGGTAGGTGCATCTATTGCTTGAAGTATCTGTGGCTGTATCTTGTGAAAGTTCAGATTATATTCAAATTCATCGTTCTCTGTATTCCACCGTAAACCAAGAATTCTATTTATAGTGGATTTGTTTAAATCTTTGTGACTGCTTTTCGTTGCTGCAAACTTTTTAACGACTTCTGGTGAGTTTGAAACCCAACTGACTACCTCAAACCCCCCCTCTTCATGTAATTTTATAATTTCATTTATCTTTTTAACAGCTTCTTCTTCGTTGCTGCAAGAATCCAAATAATCATCCACATAAAAATTTTTCTTAACATCTCTTGCTAGATGGTTGTATGTTTTTGATTTCTGTGCATTCAAATTCTTTACGTATTGGGCAGCACAAGGTGAACAGGTGGATCCAAAGATCATTACTTGCATTTCATATTCTTTCATTGATTTAGTAGCGTCACCATCTCTCCAAAGAATTCTTTGAGCGTATCTATCTTCTTTTCGTATCATTACTTGATGAAACATCTCTGCCATGTCTCCAGAAAATGCCCATCTTAATCTACGAAATCTTAGCAAAACTCCAAAAAGGCTTGTTAAAAAATCGGGGCCTTGAAGAGGAGATTTTCGTTAAGACTAGTACCATGTGATTTTGCAGCACCATCTAAGACCAACCTAAATTTTTCTGGTTTATTCGGATTAATTACACCAAAGTGAGGTAAATACCATATTCTTGGATGTTTTTCTTCCAATTCATCTGATTTAAGTTGACGTAAATAACCCTTCTGCAAGTAATCTTGAATTTTGTCGTTGTATTTTTTAAAATAAATCTCATCTTTTTTCATTTTCTTTTCCACGCATATTAAACGATTTACAGCATTTTGTCGGCTTTCTGGCAAAATTAGATTATCTTTCTTCCATAAAAGTCCAGTCTCATATCTATTAATATTATGAATTTTCTTTGTCGTCTCTTTTAGAATTTGCAATGCTCTTTCATCATCCCTATTTATTTCTTTCGTTGTTATTGACACTCCAAATGATTCTGTCTTAAATGATTCTCTAATAATCTTGTCCAATTCAGCATAGTTCGCATCTTCTTCGTATTTACATATATGAAGACTTATTAAATTTACTGCTTCTTTATCTGTATTACCGTGAATTGCCCATCCCAAAACAGTTTTTGTAACTACTGGACTATTTTCATTACTTTGATATACTTTTCTTGCTATTGTCAGGTGTATATTATCTTGTCCAATCAAAATAGTCGGTTGAGCATCTGTAAAATCTTCTATCGGAAGATCTAGTAGATAGTCTTCATTAAAATCAGCTTTTCTTACTGTTTGTTTTGGTAATGATAGATTTTCCACGGTTCTAACATTATTCATGGTATATTTTTTCTTATCTGTACCAGTTCCTGATATGGTTATGCATACTGTTCTGGAATCGTCATTTCTCTTTACCATATTATTTGTCCATCTCATACAAAATGGTTCTATTTTTCCATTTACGCCGAGTTTTTGTGCAATGTCCTGTTCTATCAAGGATACTGTTGATCCTTCGTCACACAGTGCATACGTTTCAACAACACCGCTTGGACCATACAATTTTACAGGTAATATCTTTAACAAAACTTTTGACTGCCTATTTATATTCCAAACAGACCTTTCTGTATGCGCGTTACAACTCTTCGCCGGTGGAATTCCTGCAGAATATGGTTTATTTTCTTCGGTGAGTATCTTCATCGGATTCTTATGCAATAAACTATGATGTTTTCTGGTGCACCCATCAAATTCACATCTATTCTTTGATTTACAGTTTGATTTTCTATGATTTTTCTTCAGGCATGTGAAACATGCTTTGGCATAAACAATTTTTGACCATCTATCATCTACAGAGTCTCTTTTTAATATGGGACATTTAATAATTTCATGGTTACCTTCGTTACAATAGTAGCAACGTGTTTTTTCTTCTTTTTCTTGATCAGTAACCCAAACATTTTCCTTCCTCTGACCATAATTTCCCCTAACAGGATGCGAATTTTGAAACTTTGGTGTGCTTACACAGGAAAGTGCTGATGCCAATGAAGAAAGCCATTCATCAAAAATCTTCAGATTCATTTCACACCCATTAATTTGATTTTCAAATGTTTTTTCACCCCATCGCAACTTCAAACTACTCGGAATTTTATCAATTAATTGTCTTAGGAGTATCGGGTTTTCTATATTTATACATTTGTCTATTGCTTCTATTGTCGCCACTAAATTACTGACACTACATGAAAATTTAATAATACTATCAAAATCACCTTCTTTTATGGTAGGAATTGCTTGAATTTTGGAAATTAATGCTTCAGTTACATATTCTGGCCTGCCAAACCGCAACTCTAACGTTTTCAAAATCAAATTTATGTTTTTAGGATGTAACATCATGCTTCTCACTGCTTCTAATGCCTCACCTTTTAAACTTTTCTGCAATTTCATAAGAATTTCATCATCGGAATATTTAAAAATCTCTCTTTTTCTATTCAATTGAGTAATGAATAGTGCCCAGTTTTCAGGTCGTCCATCAAAAAACGGTAAATCTTTGTCTAAAAGTTGTCTATTACTACCTTCTTTAGGTACTTGTGTTTGAATTACTTGTTCTATAACGTTCTGGAAGGTTTCACATATTACTTTAATGCTACTGTTGTCTACATTCCTAACAATATTCATATCTGCAGGTTTGATATCATCTTTTTCTTTATGAATTCCCATCTCACTTATAGATTTAACCCATCTTTTAACATTACTCATTCTGGAATTCTCTTAAATTTTATCATCGTCATCGCAGATGTTGCTTCCATTGCTCGATTCTTGCTCATCGATCATCCCAATGGCTGCATCTGTTTCTAATTCCAAAATTTTAAGTTCTGAATCAATTTCTAATTTTTTCTTTAACAACTCTGCTCTTTCCTTTTCACTTCTTATTAATACTTCGTTTTTTTTAACTGATTTTAATGATTTCGTCGAACTTTTCTTCGATCCTTTCGCGGCTGTCTGCCTTTCGGATACCGATCGTTCTCTCTCAAAACCATGAAAAGACTTCTCAGAGGTTAAACTGTCTAAATTTGACATTTTAGTACCAAATGTGTCTAAAATTTTTTTTTTTTTTTAATTTTTCTTCTTTGATTTTCTTTCGGGATAAAAAACTTCTAATGTTGATTTCTCTATCCACTGCTGTTCAAGGAGGCTCGTGGGACCAAATATCGGGCTTTTTTCTAGTCGGCGCCCGATATTATCGTTTATATCTAAATTTTAATGAAAACTAACTTCTGTCATATTTTTGTCAATTCAACTTACTTTTTTATTATTTCCCTTTTTTTACCTGCCTTCGGCAGGTACATCCATTCTTATATACAGTATCAAATAAAACTATAAATAACAATAAAAGTTTTAACAAATACAAAATATATGGGCTGTGCAAACTACTCTAATTATGACTTTAAGCATGCAAATTTTGTTCTGATTAACAATTTTTTCCAGTCCTATGACTGGCGGTCAATTGTAGATATTAATGTTGATGTAATGTTACATAATTTCTATGCTGTGGTATTTAACTGTTTTGAAATATTTGTACCTCTAAGGCAGTCTCAATCTGGCAATAGATTTCCAGTCTGGTTCTCACATGACCTTAAAAATCTTATAATGAGTAAAGAAATTGCCCATAAGAGATACAAACAATCAAACAGCGAGGCTGATTACAATAACTTTCATCTCTTACGTATGCAATGTAAATCACTTTCTAAGGATTGTTACAGTCGTTACATAACCCATGCAGAAGACACTATATATAACTAGCAGTTCTAATTTCTTTTGGAACTTCATTCGCTCTAAAGTCAATCAGGGTGCCATTCCTAAGGAAATGCACCTTGATATGAACAGAGCCGATAATGGTGCTGATATTGCTAACCTTTTTGCTCAATACTTTTCATCAGTCTTCAAAGTTCAATTCCAATAACAGTGCAGCTACTAATCCTGTTTCCACTGAGAAGTTCGAGATTATCACTAGTATCAGCATAGAGCTGCTAGCATTCAAAAAGCCTTGGCTGAGCTTGATGTTAACAAGGGTGCAGGTCCGGACGGCATTCCTAATAGGGTTTAAAAATATTGTTCGCACTCTCTCTACCTTCCATTGTATCATATCTTTTCAAAATCTCTTATTGCTGGAGTCTTTCCCACTGTCTGGAAATTGTCATATCTTTGTCCTATTCATAAATCAGGCAATAAAAATAACGTTAAGAACTACCGACCAATTAGTATTCTTTCGGCTATACCTAAATTATTTGAGCATTGCATTGAAACTGTTCTAACCAATGCCTTCCAGCAAATAGTGATGAGTAATCAGCATGGATTTACCTCTGGTCGCTCTGTTGATACAAATTTGTTTCTTTTTATTAATCGTATCAATAATGCGTTTGATAAGGGTGCTGAGACCCACGCTATCAATACAGACTTTAGCAAGGCTTTCGACAAGGTGAATCATACCATTCTGCTTTCTAAGCTGTCAAATTACGGGATTACCGGCAAATTACTCTCTTGGTTACAATCATACCTCTCTAACAGAGAGCAACAGGTTAAGATCGACGGTTATCTATCGGAGTCATTTAAAGTTACCTCGGGAGTTCCCCAGGGATCTCATCTGGGCCCCTCTTATTTAATCTTCTCATTAATGACTTGAGTGGTATGTTGACCTCTGACCACTTACTATTTGCCAACGATTTGAAAATTTTCACGCAAGTAACATGTCTTCAAGATGTCATCTCGTTGCAAAACGATATTAACACTGTGTTTTCCTGGTGTCAACTCAATGGCATGTCACTGAATATAGACGAATGTTCCTTTATGAGGTTCAGCAGATCGAGAAAATTGTTCCCTCATCAGTACGTCATCAATAATGTTGGTCTAAAAGAGGTGACTGTGGTTAAAGATCTTGTCGTGTACTTGGATACACAGTTAACATTTTCTGAACACTTTGATAAAATAACGTCTAAGGCAAACAAGATGCTGGGGTTTGTTGAGAGATCGTGTGGGGACGTTAAAAATGTAACAGCTGTAAAAACACTGTATATTTCCTTTGTCTGATCCATCTTGGAGTGCTCAAGCATAGTTTGGTCGCCGTACTATGATATTCATATCAATAGGCTGGAAAATATTCAGAAAAAGTTCATTAAGTTTTCCAGACATATTTTTTTTAACGTTGGAATCAACCTAACCGACGACCAGGCTATGGCTTATCTAAATTTGACAACGCTATTCCGCCGAAGGGAGTACTACGACGTCTGCTTTGCCTTTAAAGTATTAAATAATATCAAGAGCCCTGAATGTTTGGAAACTTTTTACATTCATGTCCCTAGTTACCAGACTCGTAATCCTTCCCTTCTACATGTTCCATTTAGCAGAACGAATTATCTGGCACATAGTCCTATAAACAGGATGTCGACAAATGTCAATAAATTTTATAATTCCCTACATTTCTTTAATCAGTCTGATCATAAATTTAAAATTCTTGCCAAAAGGGCTATCTTAGATTAGGTTAGTTTATTTAATTTTGTAATTTGTAAGTGCTTTATATCTTGAAAATGTTGTTGCGTAAATAAATAAAATAAAATTTTAAAATCGTAAAATTTTTCGACGGCCAGAAGATACCGTACCACTCGTTCCACTTTCCGGAGGAGAAGGACTTGCATGTAGTAATACGGGGCGTCATAGAGACCTGGTCCGAGGACAAGGTCAAGAAAGATTTAGAAGAGTTGGGTTTCCACCCGTCCAGAGTGATTAGGTGGAACAAGCGAGACGGCGCTCCACTACCTCTTATGCTGGTAATAATGCCAAAGTCTGAAAAAGGTATTTTCGATCTAACAGAGTTAGATTGCCTAAAAATTAGAGTTGAAACTCAAGAGATCGAAATCGAACATTTCGCAGTGCCACAGATGTCAGCTCTATGGCCAAATGTACGGCCCCGATTAAATGCCTAAAATGTGCTAAGAATCATTTTTCCTTTGAGTGCAAAGATTTCTCTCCTGAACAACTAAAATGTGCAAATTGCGGCGGGGATCTCCCTGCCAACTTTCAGGGTTGCCCCAGGCACCCACGCAACTTGAACATTAGTAATAATAGAAATAATAACACTAACACTCCAAGTACCGTTAGACCGAGCATACCTCCACCCACATTCAAATGGGGCTCCCAAACAAACTCTAAATTGAGCGAAAAGCCCTCAATAGAAAAACCAGCATCAGAGGCACTGGAGACAGCGTTACAGGCTACTTTGCAATCGTATTTGGGCGAATTTTCCAAAATAATACAGCAACAAATGCAGCTGCAAATTTAAAACATGTTGTCGTGTTTACTTTAACAAGTAATGACTTTGCAGTGCGAGGTTGCCTACTTTAAGTTGGCTAAGATAAATATTAACGGTTTTAAAGGTAAGAAACTTGAAATTATTGACTTTGTTGAGCGAAGCGAGATCGATATTCTACTTGTACAAGAGACATGGTTTAAAGGGGAGCGCCTTACGTTCCCCAATTTCACGATATTTAGGAATGATAGATCATTAAGGCAAGAGGGGGAAACCATGGCCCTTGTAAAGAAGAATATTATTTCTCAGGCCGTGCCAGGCCCGTGCAACTGTCCGCACATTAAGGGGACATATATACGAGTGAAAACAAAAACCAAATGGGTTCACCTGGGCTCTGTTTACTGCAGTCCGGCGGTCGATTTCGACGGCGCATGTCTAGGCAAGATTTTTGATAATAATAAAACGATAATTATAGGTGGCGACTTAAATACTAAACATCGCAGCTGGGGATGTCGAAACCAGAACCACTAAACCTAAAAAGGCTCCGGGCTCCGACGGTATAAAAATTAAAGCGTTAAAGAACTTGCCCGACAACGTGATATCGGATGTAGTAAACATTGCACAGGCTATATTATCGAAAAAGGTCATTTTCCCCAGGTCTGGAAGAAAGCCAAAGTGGTTCTAATTCCAAAAGCTAAACAAGATCAAACCTAGGTAGTCAGTTACAGGCCCATCAGTCTACTGTCGTGTCTTGGCAAGGTTGTTGAGAAACTTATACTTCATCGTATTAACGATTTCGTACTAGACAACAACATTTTACCGCCAGAGCAGTTCGGTTTTCGATCTGCTCATTGCACGGTGCGCCAAACGACTAGACTGGCTTCTAATATTGGAAGTGGCTTTAATAGACGATTCAGCACGGGAGCGGTCTTTTTCGACGTCAGCAAAGCGTTTGATAAGGTCTGGCACGACGGACTCATTTTAAAGTTAATAAGGTCAGGAATGCCAAACTACCTAATAAAGGTTATTCATTCTTTTTTGACGGACAGGATTTTCGCGGTTTCGTCAGAGAATGCGATATCGACTGTGCGACTCGTCAGAGTCGAAGTACCGCAGGGATCCCCCCTTGCGCCGGTTCTGTACAGTATCTACACCAGCGATATTCCCAAATTTACCCAAACTGAACTATATCTGTTTACTGACGATACCGCGATCACCGCCACCGCCAAACAGCCAAGGTTGGTAGTCTCAAAGCTACAACGCCACATAAAACTTATCGAGGCGTGGCTAGATAAGTGAAAAATTCGCCTCAATGACGCCAAAACCCAAGCCATCTACTTTTCGAGAGCCAGAAGCAAATTACCCCAAACCAAATTGCAAGTCAGAAATACCAGACTAGACTGGTGTAATAATGTTAAATATCTGGGTCTGTCGTTTGATAAGCGGCTGGCTTGGACAGATAACGTAGACCAACGCTTAAAAAAAACGCATGGTCAACTAGGTGCCATTTACTCACTTATCAACAGTAGAAGTAGACTAAATTTACGAACAAAGACTTTGTTCTACAAAACAATTATTTGGCCCGTACTTACTTACGGTGTTGCCACTTGGTGCACTGTAAATAAGTCAACGTTTAAAAAAATTCAGACATTTCAAAATAAAGTGCTCCGAATTATGACAAATGCTCCACGCTTTACGATGATTCATACTTTACATAATGACCTACAAATACCGACAATCACTGAACATATAGACAAACTAATTATTGACTACTACAAACGGACGGACGCTTCCCTGAATCCCCTTATCACACGTTCATTCAAACCCACTCAAACCATATAGAATACCGAGAGACTGGCTCACTCCTCCCCACCATAGTTTTGATCCAGCAATGGCGAGACTGTGACGATTTAAAAGTAACCTCTTCCTTGCTGCCCCCTCCCCCCCTCATCTACCTTAGTAAAGTGTGAATTTAGAAATTTTAAATCAACCCTCTGTTCAAGATCCGCCCGGAAGCAACTCTGTTTAAAAATTGGAATAAAGGTCGAGGACCGGTTCAAGAAACGAACATGATCCTATAGATATAACTACGAGAACCAATATGTTTGACAACAAACGTTTTTCACTGACGTTTTCGATATTGTGAGTGCTGAATATTGCGAGTTTTTAAAGTAAAATAATACATTAATGGAGTCTCGAAAGTGAAGATGATTTATCCTGTACCCCACCATGTATGTATGTAAAGTATGAACAATTTAAAGCACGGTGTTTGAGAAAAAACGTGAAAAAAGTATCAAAAAATATTTTACTGGTATATCTTGCGGAAAGATCGAAATAATTCAAATCGTCCACATTATGGTCAATATATTCTATGTTGAAGTCAACTCTTAATGTCAAGGAAGTTTCCAAAATTGGCCCTGTTTCTAAAAAAAACTTTCAGGTGGGCATCAAGTCAAAAAGTCTATGGTTTTAACGCAAATTAATCATTTTTTAACTGATCATTTTTTATCGAGGACAAAGATTCAATTTGAAAATACTTTTTGGGAAAGAAATGGCGTCTCCGTAAAATTTTGTTAAATTTGCACTGTTTTATTTATCACCCTGTATTGTGGAATTAAAATTCGTTCATTCAACCAAAACTAATTATTTTACCCTAAAACCAAACAATAAGCCCTAATATGCTTGAAACCACGTTCAAATCCAGTTGGAACTGGGGTTGCAAACCAGTCGATCAGTGTGCGGACGGCCTTAGAAGTCGATGTGCCAATTTTTCTTGTTATCTGTTTATCGTTTTTATGGGTCGTTCGCAAGGATGGTTCAGTTTTGCAATCAAATTAACCCCTTAGATCAGTGCATTTAATTTTTATTGATACTATATTCACCAATGGTAAAAATTAAAATTGGTACACTTTTCAGCGTATAACAATATCCTATAAATATTTTCGTATAAAATAAACATAATCTTGTATATATCTATATCTACGTACAAAAGTGGGTTATTTTGCTATTAAATAATGTAGCTTATGTTAATAAGATCTGTAAATAATAATTATTATTTTTACCTCACCCCAAAAATTAATATTTTTGGACGATTAAACGTAGCAATTACATGTTCTATCAATAATTATTATTGTATTTAAAGAAATCAAATCATGAGTGAAAAAAAACTTTATCTACGATCTACGAGTCTATGATCGTTACATAAGTCCAGGGTGTTCGGAAATAGCGGTACTTAACACTGCATTAACAAGAAATATCTTTTATTTTTAAAATGTGAGAATAACCAAACAAGCTTGTTTTAAATTCGTGTGCCTTTTGAACAAATAAAATAATATTTATTGCTATTCCAGAACAAATTTTTTATTTAGCAAAAACGGTTCCTTAACTTTAATCATGATATCCATAGAAACAAGTTTTTGCCAACCCTGCTGGTTGCTAGGCATCCATATTCCTTCCGCTTAATAGTAAACCATTTATGCGCTAAACATTAATTTACAAATATGTAACTCGAAAACGAAGAAGAAGAACATGTAGCTATTTTTAAGCCTTTTAAGCTCAGTAATAAACAATGGGACACATTTAAGTGTACTAAAAAATTGGAAAAAGAACTGCATCATTGTTACAATAGAGTTTTCACGGTTGTTAAACCGCGCCGTCTAGAAGGCGCAGAGTGGACCAGTGACCTCGACCAACGTCGTGTTTTAATAAGTGCAATTTTCTTTCAATCGAGCCCAAGACGATTAAATTTGGATAGAAGGTATGAAAGATATAGCAACTTAAAAAAAAAGTCTTCTAAACAAAATGTCGCACAAATTAATGATTAATGATTTTTGTTATTAAAATAGTACCTTAAGAAAACTTGAATTTTTAGTTATATCATACTGATGGGGAACTTGCATAAAAATTAAAACGGGAAAATAACACTAAAAAACATAAGCTAACATACATTTCACTAAAACAACTGTTATTTAATTTTGTCTCTTAAGCCGGGCCCAGACGACTCGTGTACTTGGCAAATTATTCGGATTTGCCTTTTCCCATCGACTGTCGCTAAATCGTGAAACGAATTTAAGTGCTTACTTGGATACTTGTCAAATGTACTAACCTGTACTTGGCGAATTTGCAAATATTATTAGCCAAGTACCAGAAAAACATCAAAAATCGCGACTTTTTTTATTTTCGCGATTTTTTTTTCTATTTTCATTTTTATCTATTTTTCCTATACCGGGTGTTGCATCGTCGAGCGGGACATAGGAAATCCCATGTAATTTTAAATGGGGTCAATTATTGGCTTCCTTAATTATTTTAGAGAAAAATTCTATTTAGGTTTATTAAAGAGCACTAAAACCCACATTCAAAAGAATAACTTTAGATATTTTTGATGAGCCCGTTTACGGGCTATCGCCGATTTCTTTTTAACTATTTCTCCTTTTTATGGCCCCGTATTTGCGGGCACCAGTCAAGGTAAAAGATGACTGTCAAATAAAGTTGTCATTTTGAAATGTGTGCTTTATTGTTATAAAAACTCGTACATCGAAAATATTAAAGGTGTATTTATGAGCACAAATCACCGAAATAAATTTAGATACGCAACTGGACTCTTAGAACTGTCAAAAACTAATTGGCGCTGATGTCCTAGTATTTGCGATCCGAAACACGCGAGAAAAAAAGAAATCTGTTTGGCAACTATGGGTAAAAATAGAGAAAACTGTTTTACCAACTTTTGATGAAATCTGTTTTATCGGTAGATATTGGTGCCGCTTTAAAATTTAAAATATTCCTTGGTTTAAATATTCATTTTTTTCTGCTTTAATTTTTAGTTCAGAAATACACGTTATTTGTAACTCTTGTTTTTCAGTTTGGAGTAAATACCTTGTTGGTAAAGTAACAAATAACGTATATCTAAGAGCTCAAGTAGAAAGCAGCAAAAAAGGAAGTATTTAAACCAAGCAATACCTACCTATTTAAAAAAATACAGCTGACTAAAATAAAGCGAAATAGGTAATAAAACATTATTTTTATGATCAAAAACTAACGGATCTCTTTTTGGCAAGCGGTATCGCATGCCATGTTTATTTAAACAGTTTGGAACACAACATTTTTTAGGTTTTAACGGAGATGCGTAGTCTCCATAACGGAAATAAATACGCGAACTTTAACTAAACAAACCGAAAACACACTAAAACTAAACAAAAAGTCAAAAGAACTATCAAAAAACACGATAATAGTACACACAGAAACCGAACGATCACAAACGGCATGAAAATTTAACACAACTTAAAAGAAAATCGAGAATAGAAAATTGACAATACACTTCAAATTTTTGACAACAACGAAATCTGGGCGGATGCCTCTTCTCGATCGCAAATCGCAAATGAACGTGGTGCCCTGTATACGAACTTAACCAAACCAAATTGGGGGATGCCACTACCGGCGCCATCTACGAAATGCGATCCAAACAAAATAATAATGTTTGGCGGGAACGCCCGGCTTACGTATCTAAATTTATTTCGGTGATTTGTGATTTATGAGTACAAATTAATCTGAATGAAACTAAAATAAAGTATCCAATTACAAGGTTAATTATGACATTTTACATGTTTCAATATTTTACTAATTAATAGGTAGGTACTATTAAATTGTTAGAACTTTAGGATTTAAGAAGATGTTCAAATATTCCTCAAAATGACAACTTTATTTGACAGTCATCTTTTACCTTGACTGGTGCCCGCAAATACGGGGCCATAAAAAGGAGAAATAGTTAAAAAGATATCGGCGATAACCCGTAAACGGGCTCATCAAAAATATCTAAAGTTATTCTTTTGAATGTGGGTCTTAGTGCTCTTTAATAAACCTAAATAGAATTTTTCTCTAAAATAATTAGGGAAGCCAATAATTGACCCCATTTAAAATTACATGGGATTTCCTATGTCCCGCTCGACGATGCAACACCCGGTATATAAGTTGCTATATTCAACACGTGTTTGATTTTATTCCCGCAGTTCTTCAAATTTTAATGACGATAGTTCCTGTCGAAAAACGCTCAGAGCTGCAAATTTCTAACAGAATAGGAAACCATCCACTGTTTATATAAAGATGCGTCCGCCCTAACTCGCAGTATTCGATAATTGACCGTCTAATAAGCAGCACGACGCGTGATTTCTGCTGTAAATTTCTAAAGGTTACCTAAAAATCTGCAAATAGTGTAACAATGTCAACTCTTCATAGAAGTGGAAGGAAAAAAGACCCTATCTGGATACATTTCATAAAAAAATCGAATAAAACTGAAGGAAAATTAGGGAATAGAGCTATATGCAAAAAATGTAGACATGAAATGCAAGGTCTTGTCGAACGGATGAAAGTTCACTGGCAAAAGAGTAGTGACAGTGAAGTACCTACAGAAATCGAAGAGGACAATGAATCAGTTGTAAGTACACAAACAGCATATTATAATAAAATAGTAAGTAAATAAGTTTAAATTTTATTTTTATTATAGTTTTCCAAAGATATACTGGGTGATTTTTAAGTTGGTGGTTTTTTTAACACAATATACAGTGTGTCTACTTAAGTTGGCTACATATGGGAAACTTTTTTATTATTAATTTTACGAAAAAAAGTTATTCTTCATAAGAAGTTCTGCATGGTCCAAAACCTAAAATGCAATCATCAGATATTAACTTTTTCTAAGTGTATACGAGGGGTGTATGAAATGAAAACCCATATTTTCTGAGTAATATTTTATGGTCAGACGAATGTAAGTTTACTAATTGCGGAATGTTCAATCGAAAAAATGAACACATTTGAAGTGTTGAAAATCCAAGAGGCAATAGGGAAGTAAGAAAACAAGTACGCTTTAGTGTAAATGTTTGGGCGGGCATATACAGAAATAATATTGTTGGCCCTTTCATTTTTCATGAAAACCTAAATGGGGAAAGGTACATTTCCTAAACACCACTTTTCAAGAATATCTGGACGAAATTCCTTTAGCTAGGTTGCCCCATCTTTGGTTCCAGCAAGATGGGGCGCCGCCGCACAATACCAGAGCAGTAAAATTGTTCTTAAATGAAATGGTGGCGCAATAGAATGGCCAGCGAGGTCGCCAGATATTTCGCCGCTGGATTTCTTTTTATGGGGGGCATTAAAAAATGTTATTTATAAAAATGACATAGATGCCATGGAGGAACTGGAAGAACGCATACAGTTTGCAGTTGGTAGGCTAAGGAGAAGATCGGTTGAAAGGGCTGTCGCCAAAATTGAAAGAAAAATCGATCGTTGTTTGAGCAAAACGGCAATATTTTTGAACATTTAGAAAATTAGGATTTATAATTGTGAAATTTAGAAATACATATTAGAAAATTCTTATAAAATAAATTATGTAACTTATGTATGAACGTTTTAAATAAAATAGAGTGTTTAATTAATATTGTGATTCGTTGCCAGGACCGGACTGACAAATGTAAAATACGAATTTAAAAGGAAATAAGCAAAAACAATTCATTATTAGAAAGTAATACCGCCATTACATTTTGAGGGTAGGGGGCGTTTAAAAATCGGTAAAAAAATTCCAGGTCCGTATTTAAAAAAATAAAGTTGATGTTGGCCGCTCGTAGACGAACCGTCGGATATTTAGTTTAATAACGTCATTTTGTAGAGGAGAAAAAGTTGGAACGACAAAGTGTCATTTATTTTTAAATAGCTATTCAAATGAGCTCAGGAAAAAATAAAAACGATTTTGCAAAATTTCGTTTTTTTTTTCGAATAATATCGGAAGTATTCGGAATTTTAAAACTTTTAAAGCGGCATTTTAATCAGCGCCGAATTGCACAACTTTGCCCCCATTTAACCGTTTCTCTAACTCCTATGGTTTCCGAGATTCCAATGCTCGTATGTCGAATTTGTAACACCCTGTATAAATGAATCCAGGTATTCAAATACTGCGGTATTTAAATACTTTTTTTCTTTGTATTCGAATCTTCATTATTCGAATACAATATAGAATGCAGTATTCAGGATTCATATTCGAATACCGGATTTCAGTATTCGACCCAACTCTGCTAGATGATAATTATGAGTTCTAGTGGCGTCCCGCGGGGCAGTCTCACGAATAATATTGACAAAAAAATGTACGTCACTGACTTGTTTAAAAATTTTATATTGTTTTGGGGTTAAGCAGCTAAAAATACAACTTTTTTGTCTCTTGATATTTTTTCGTATCTAACTTCGTTTTCGAGAAAAAAATAAAAGCCACTTCATTGCATGTCAAAAAATTGATAAAATAAAATCAAGTTAACTGGAACTCATAATTATCATCTCTTTAATGCTAACCTAGCATATTATCACAACGAACAACACTGCCAAATTTCACCAACATCGGCAAAAGGATCATCGAGATATTAATAAAAAACATATTTTTTTTTTAAACTTTAACACCCTGTATAAAGCTATAAAATTTGGTAATTTTCGAAACACATCTTTAATTGTACCTTTATGTAGCATCTTTTCCGCAATAGCCCAAAACCAATTTCTAATAAATACAAATATCGAACCCCCCTACTGCGCATGCGTCTGGGTAAGATCTCTTGCGTCTTTCATTGATTTGCAGCATGTAAAACGGCCTTAAACAGTATTATAATAAACTAATACTATGATTTTAGGGGGCACAAGCTAACACAGAATTAGATGATCAAGGGAAACTTAAGAAAAGAAAATACTTTTGAGACAGAGAGATGGATGGATACTAACATCTTATATTACACTTGCACTGTTCCCGTTCAAACGGCACTCTTTAAAAGAGACAGACATTTGTAAATCGTTGATGTACGACAGGTCAAACACTACGTCGTTTGGACGGTAACGGTGACCTGTAGAACGGCTCTGTGGATTACCTAAAATGTCAACACGTAGGTACTTAAATGATAAGCAACCAAACAAATCACTGAATCGTTGGAAATAATGGTGAGGTAAAAATAATTTAAACACAATAATTAGTCTAAAATTTTACCACATAGATAACTCGTGTATGCTGAGAAAGCATGCAACACGACTTCTTTGTAGTAGACAAAACCAATAATTACTGACTAGGATATCAAGATATCAAGAAAAAATTTTTAATCTATAAAGAAAGCTTCTTATAATCATCAAAAATAGTTCGTACCCTATACTAATATTTTGACTTCTAGATGATTTAACCGTTTGAATTTCATATCACATATTTATTATACGAATCAAAATAAGAATACATACATATTACATATTATTTATGTATAAGGTAAACAAACCATTTTTGGGACATATCCATAGACTCTCAAATAAAAAATTGATCAATTTATCAACCTTTTAAAGCCATCATTCAATATACCCTAAAAATTGATCGACTGGATTATTTTCTAAAATATTGAATTGTCTGGCAAGTTATATACACGTTTGCCAAATTTCCAAAACATTTTCTAATTGGAGCCATCAAAATCAGTATCCAAATATAGTGCATTATAATATTACTTAATCATGGTTTAAGCTCGAAATTATGAGCATTTTGTCGAATTATTGGGTGGAAATGGATTTTCTCAACATTCGCGATATATTTGAGAAAATAATTAGTGAGGAGGATAAAGACTTCTTCAACAAACCAAACAAGTTCACAGATCACGAATATATCTGTGACGAGAAATATTTCAATACATATTTAAAAGGTTGATAACCACAAAATAATCTACAAAGTATATGTAGTTAATGTGTATATTATTTTTTTGTTTCAGACAGATATCAATATTCGGCTTGTTTATCAACCGTCTTAAAAATGTTCATTTGACAATATCCTGGTTAAAGTGTCCTAATTTCTAGTTTAGGTTAGTTGGAGAAAGATTGTGGTTTAACTAGTACTTCATTCACAGGTTAGGGTTAAACTTAGGTTTAAGCAGTTTGGTGGTAACCAGAAGTCGTAGAAGGGATGCATTTTGAAAAAAATAGTTAACTACACATTGAAAAAGGTTGGAAATGCTTGAACCAAAATCCATCCGCCGACCCAGAGAGAGATGTAAGGGGTTTCAAGGCGGTAGAGACATATCTTTGTATGAATCATCCTGCTCAAAATACCTTAAACGTGACGACAGATGAGGTAAAAGGCATTATTGCAAATTTAAATGTCCAGAAGGCTCCGGGTTTCGGTGGTATTAAAAATGCTGCATTGCTCAATCTGCCAAACATCATCAGAGGTATATAGTAAACCTTTCACAGGTAATAATCGAAGAAGGCCACTATCCGTGTGTGTGGAAAAAAGCAAAAGTTATACTGATCCTAAAACAAAACGAAGACCTGACACAGGCTAGTTCAGGTAATAGGCCAATAATTATTGAAAAAATAATACTGTCGTCTGGTTAACTTTGTCATTGAGCGTAAAGTTCTCCCCAATGAGCAATTTGGCTTTAAGAGAGAACACTGTACAGTGAGGCAGATGACGAGACTGTCGACCAAAACTTTGCAAGGATTCAATAGAAGAGCACACACAGGAGCGGCTTTCTTCGACGTCTTAAAACTTTTGATAGGGTCTGGCACTGCGGTCTGGCCTTTAAATTAATGACTGGGGGCTCCCGATTATCTTATTAAGATTGTTGCTTTCTTTTTGGAGGGAAGGAGTTTTGCAGTCTCGTTAGAAGGCGCGCTTTCTGAGACCAAACACATCAGGGCGGGAGTCCCGCAAGGGTCTCCTCTCAATCCGATGCTGTATAATGTATACGTTCATGATATCCTGAGGGACAGATTTTTATTTGCTGACGACACTGCAACTACTTCAGTTTAAGATCAACTGCGGCTAGTGGAGGCTAGATTGCAGAGGCACAAACGAGTCTTAGAAAAGTGGCTTTCGGGGTGGAGGATTCGCCTGAATCCTGCCCAAGACAAAGGTCATTTTCTTCTCGAAGAGCAGAGTTAGAAGACCCAAGACTAGGCTCCTGGTTAACGGCATTCAGATAACTGGGTTCAAGAAAGTCAAGTACTTGGGACTTGTTTTTGATGAGAGACTAAATTGGAGAAAGAATTCGGAATTGCGATTGAAAAATGCTGCCAATCAGCCTCGTTCTATATACTGCCTGTTAAATAAAAGGAGCAAGATAGGTTATAAAACTAAAGTTAACAAAACTCTCGTCAGACCGGTCCTGACTTATGGAGTGCTAACATGGTGCACCCTAAGCAGGATAGCACATAACAAGTTCCAGGTGCTACAAAATAGCGTTAAAAATAACTGCAGATGCTCCGATATATACTGTAAATAGGGTACTACACAGAAATACCGACACTGACCGAGCTTTATGACAAAATATTAACGGACTACTACAAACGTACGGACGTGTCCACCAACCCACTAATTACAAGTTCACATGTGCAATTACCAGCGGATTCCACCTACCAGTTCACCAAGAATTGGCTGCCTCCAGCAATAGTAGAGAGGCACTAATGATGAAAGCCTCGACAAATCGGGCCTTTTTGAGTTGAGAGAAGAACAAGGAAGGAAAGGTCCTAATGACTAACAGAAGTTAAAGGCAATGCCCGACTTGGAAGAGAGAAAGATCCAGAAGATTGGAAAAGCCGTCCTTAGGTGCAGAAATAACAGAAGATCCATAAATATTCTATTTTAATAAATAACTCCATTTTAGTTTAGAAGATAGTGGTTGTTAATAGACAATCTTTTCCAGTTCTACTTTCTGGGCAAAGTTTCATAATGCTTTTACCTTTATATTACGTAAAGAACGCTGCCACTGCATTGGTATACACTAAAGAAGATTGTCAGATGACTCTACAGCGTTGCCATTCTTGGGCGTCTGCCTACTCGTATTTGTCGCACCAGTGGCATATTTTAAATGGATATTGACTTTGGCGAATGAGATGTCATTGTGTCGTCTATGTTTATTTGAAAGTCTATGAATTTATCGGACTTACAAAACGTAGTAGCATATAATATAGACATACATGGAAAAAAATTATCTAGTCTGTAGCACATATTTTTGTGGTTTTAATATTTTATAACTTGCTTTTAAAACTTTTACTATGCGCTGATCATAAAATCATTAAAAAAAAGGTGTGTTAAAGTTTCCATATTTTATATTATATGGTTATAAAATAGTAAGTCTTGTTGTTTCATTTTTTTTACAAATCCTTAAAAACGTTTTTTTTTTATCAACCCACAAACCTTCAAACTAGATCCCTGGTCATAGATTACTTTACCCTCTTTAACTTTATTTATTTAATAAAGTGAGAACCTGGGCAATCCCGGCAAACTAAAGTTTTTAGATTAACAAAAAGTAGGGCTAGCTGACGACGACGATGCAATCTGTCAGGATTGTCTGCGTTTTAATTGGTCGAAATCTGTGGCAACTCTGCTTTTATTTTCTCTTGAGCGAATCTCTCCTCCCTTTTTCAATTTGCTTTCTTTTGTACTCCAAAATAGGTTATTTGGCAATAGAGAAAAGCCGGGAAGACATTTCTCTTAAAGACGTTTCTATTCTACTACCCTCGAAAATCAGGGCCCAGAACAAACATTGTGAAAATAGACAGCGCAACGTCTCATTCCAAAATTACACTAGATAATGTCAAAACTTATTTTGAAACCCAATACTATCTCACATTGCCAACCTTTGGATCAAGGCATTATTCAGAATTTTAAAATGCTCTACAGAAGCTACCTTATTAAGAGGCTATTAACATGTATATACAGTGGTTGTCCTCTTTAAGAAATCGAAAATAATATTACCATAACGAACGCCCTAATATGGGTTTCGGTCGCCTGGCGCAATTTGTCCCTATGGTTTCAAGGTCTCCTCCGCGGAGTACCCCAGGGATCTGCTTTGGCTCCAATAATATTTAACCTGTATACCTGTGATCTACCAGACAACCTGAAATTCCCCATATCAATGTTTGCAGATGACACTAAAATATAACAACAACAACCCCTTCACTCATTATGGTACCACTTGAAAGAGACCCTCCACCCCAAGTCCCCAATGAGAGTTACCTTTCCCATAATTATGCCACTAAATATGTCTTTGTCAATCGAATTTTTAAACAGGTTTTATTTTCGTACTATATTCCGGAGAACGTCTTGTAGGAAAAATAACATATTCTCGGATGAGGATACAAATTTGTCCAGCAAGCGTCCAAGAACGAGAATATGATTTTCCTATGACGTGCACACACTATTTTTTCTGCGATCGAAAATGAAATGGAATAAATTACAAAATTCTATGTATGTATGACGTGAATAAACGAAATTCTGTATGGCAATATTTTACTACCGGCCTAGGCCAGGAATATAATCTTCTAGTACTGTTATATGTCTCATAGCTCATTCTCATTGCATGACCTGCGGCATCAAAACACGCCAGCAAGATGTCAGTTTGTGGGCGATCGCAGAAAAAAACGATTTTACGGATTTAGGGTGATTTTTTTTAGGTATTTCCAGAATCACAAATATACATTAAATAAATGTATAATCTACGTCATCAACCTCGTCCCAACTGTCATGTGCGTGTTAGAAGGACATTTTTATGCAGAATCACACAGTCTTATACATTTGAAAACTCCTGTCGTCTGACATCATATAAAGAAGTAAAATATGGATACTTTAACAATCTCAACTTGTAAATAAGGAATTAAAATATATTACACTTACAACTTATTCTAAACCTATCCTTAACGCATACCTGACTTAGAATGTGCTATCAGCCATTGTAACGTTATGTCAATATTATCCTTTTCTTTGCACGAAATTGAATAACAACATATTTCGCGGTCCTGTATTGCCGACAAATTCCTAAAAATAAATGCCGATATAAAAAAAAATTTGAACCAATTTATTTAGATTATAGTCTATTTCAGAAAGGTGTAGAGTAATAAAATGGGAAATTCCGTCCAGTTCGGCTCAATTTCGGTGTCGGCCATAGGCTCAGGTAAACTTTGTGCATTAAATTATTTATGATAACTAGCCAAAAATTTTAGAGAATTAGGTTAACGGGTATTAAGATAAAATAGTATTGTTTGTAATATTAAAATTTCAAGTAATTGCGTAAGATGATTAGGAAAGGTATGTTTTCTGGCCTGGAAGTGTCAAAATCCAAATATTGTGTAGGGATTAGTTAGGTAGTAGATTATAAAGTTACATTTTGCGTTTAACAGGTACAGGGTCTTCCAACGAGGACTGAACAGGGGCTCATTTTTGAGCTTCCTTGTATTTAAAGAAAAATCCAAAATAGCCAATCGATGTACTTTTTCCTGCAGAATTCAAAAATGAAACCAAAAATTTATTTGAACCAGAAACAAAAGAGTTACGCTATGGATAAGGTGTTTTTTAAATGGAACATAGCTTTTTTTATACGATTTTTGGAACGTGTGATTTTTTTTTGTCCGTTCTGATTAAAATATTTAATATTGTGACAGCTATTTTTATTAAATTTTAATGTTTTATCCAGTATAATTTAACTTTAACCTGTTTGAAACATACACTAGGTAATAAAGGTATAATCACCTTTGAATCCTTCAAAGTCAAAAAATTTGACAAATTTACTATAATATTGCCAAAATAAAATATTCATTAGATGAGAGATTGCAGATTGTTATCTTGTTCTACAAATGCCAAGAAAATGCAAGAGAAGCAAGGAGAAGATTTATTGCAAATTTTCACAGAAATATATCCGTCAATACTATTCTAAGGATAAAGAACCTATTTGAGGAAAATAAAACATTACATGACAGAAAAAGAAATCCAACTCTATACTAATTTAAAAAAAAAACATTAATAATTTAATTGTTCAATGTGACCTCCGTTGTTCTCGAAACATGTGCTATAACCTCTTTGTAGCCTTTCCAAACTTGCTGTTATACTGTGATTTTCCTGGTTAAGGCGATTTATTTCATTCACAATTTTCTGCATGATCTCTTCAATATCGTGGTTTCGCTGCTTGTATACCACGTTCTTTAAATGGCCCCAAAGAAATTCTAATATTGACAAATCGGGACTATTGGGTGGCCAAGCATAGGTTCCATTTCTACCAATCCATTCTTCATGGCGTCCGTTTAAATATTGAGTAACCTCACGCACGGCATGCGGAGGGGCCCCATCATGTTGGCAAATTAAATTTTGATATTCTTCCAATGGTAAATCTTCCAAAAAGTTCTCAATTTCGTTTTCTAAGAACTCGTAGTATCTCTGTCCATTTAAAGTCCCGTTAAAAAATATTGGTCCCAAAATTCTATTATTTTTTATGCCACACCAAACATGGATTGAAGTCCTTCCTTGAAATTTAATTGTCCGAAATTTTCTTGGATTTCCAACGGCCCAGTGATGATTATTATGTCTATTGAAAACCCCCGATGTTGTGAATGTGGCTTCGTCAGTCCATAAGATATTTCTGAATAAATTAGGGTCTTCGTTTTCTTTCCGAATCACAATTTGGGAAACAAATTGGAAGCGAAGTTCTTATTGTGCCGGTGTTAGATGTTGAAGTGGAAGGATATGATAAGACTTAAATTTATGATTTCTTAAAGTCCTGTGAACAGTTCCTTGGGTAACTCTTCTGCGTCTTACACCGCCGCCGTATTGAACGTCCCGAACTGCGTCCGAAATTGATTTGGTTGGATTCAGTCGAAAATAATTCACAATGGCACGGTCTCGATTTCTATTCCTTTCTGGATTTCTTTTTCTGTCATGTAATGTTTTATTTTCCTCAAATAGGTTCTTTATCCTTAGAATAGTATTGACGGATATATTTCTGTGAAAATTTGCAATAAATCTTCTCCTTGCTTCTCTTGCATTTTCTTGGCACTTGTAGAACAAGATAACAATCTGCAATCTCTCATCTAATGAATATTTCATTTCGGCAATATTATAGTAAATTTGTTAAATTTTTTGACTTTGAAGGATTCAAAGGTGATTATACCTTTATTACCTAGTGTATGTTTCAAACAGGTTAAAGTTAAATTATACTGGATAAAACATTAAAACTTAATAAAAATAGCTGTCACAATATTAAATATTTTAATCAGAACGGACAAAAAAAAATCACTCGTTCCAAAAATCGTATAAAAAAAGCTATGTTCCATTTAAAAAACACCTTATCCATAGCGTAACTCTTTTGTTTCTGGTTCAAATAAATTTTTGGTTTCATTTTTGAATTCTGCAGGAAAAAGTACATCGATAGGCTATTTTGGATTTTTCTTTAAATACAAGGAAGCTCAAAAATGAGCCCCTGTTCAGTCCTTGTTGGAAGACCCTGTACCATTTAATAGGTACCGAGTTTGGCTCTGGCCTCTTTGGCTGGATCATATAAATAGGTGGTAATTTGGAATAAACTTTATATATCGTGTGTGTGTATGACCTTAATAAGTATATTTATTTAGTTTAACGCATCAGTATTTGCTGTTAAGCCGTATACAGTGTGGCCCAAGTTGGGCCTACATGTATGGGGATCTTGGAAACTATAGAAGATAGAGAAACGGTTAAATGGGGAAAGTTTTTGACAATTATATTTCTAACTGAAAACCGTTTAGTACGCGGCCCTATCTTTTTTGGTTTTTGAAATATGTTGAAAAAACCAAAAAGATGTATTTTCGAAAATATGCTGTAGATTTCTTATTATTCACTATTTTGGCAATCTGTAAAAACATTTTTAAAGCAACTTTTTAAGTAGATTTCAGTTCTGCAATTTAATTTTGAACACGACGTTTCAGTTATTTTATACCATCATCAGGTTCATTATTTCTTATGGGCGCCATATTGTATTTTATTCTTAAAAGGTAGCTTATGACGTCAGCTTTTCAACGATGTATTATTTGTTGGAAAATAAATGAAATTGACTTGAAAAATAAAGAAAATTAATTTTCGCAACACGTCAAATTTGACAACTGCACTATAACTCCCCAAATTGAATACCAATTAAAAGGTTTACATTTTGTAGTATTCACAAAACACTGCTTGCATTGTTTCAATCAACAATATTACAATAACCTATGAATCAAAAATAAAATCCAGTAGCCTAGGACCTTACAATAACCTATGAATCAAAAATAAAATCCAGTAGCCTATGACCAACCACTACCGTTTGAAAATGAAACAAAAATATTACTTGTCAGAACGAGTAAAAGTATAATAGTTTTTATTATTATTATCTAATAATAACGATTTATTTGTGTATTCTGAATTTAAAAGAAAATGGCATTGCGTTTTTCTCACGAAGAAAAATTTGATTTGCTAGAATGTTACATTCATTGCAACAGAAATGCAAACCTTGCATTAGAAAGGTATTTTGAAAATTTTCCTGAAAGACCGCAGCCAAGTGTCAGACTTTTTCCAAAAATTGTTATGAACCTGAGAAACCATGGAAGTTTTGAAAAACCGCGGCCCAAGAGTTACGAAAAAGCAGGTAATAACGAGCGTGACGAAAATGTCAGAGCCTATTTTAATGCCGCTCCGACATCATCTACAAGAGCGTCGGCAAGAGACTTACCAACCCCGCGAAGTACCATACAAAGAGTCCTTAAGGAAAATAAATATCGACCATACAAGCCAACTATAGTTCAGGGTTTACGAGAAACGGATTATCCAAGAAGAATGCAGTTTTCAAATTGGTATGTGAATCAATGCGAACAAAATCATGATTTCAGTCGTCTTGTAATTTGGACCGATGAATCACATTTTACCAACTGCGGGGTATTTAATAGACATAACCATCATTTTTGGGCAACAGAAACCCCTCACCAATTGGCTCAACGAAGACTGCAAACCCGATTTGGTTTTAATGTATGGTGTGGTATGTATGGTAAGTAATGTCACCTAGCTTGCTAAATACATAGCAGGTATTAAGTAACCCAGCTTTACTTTTCTCCTTACATTTTAGACAACAGACTTATAGGACCATTCTTTTATAATCATACGTTGAATGGCCAAAGATACTTGGAGCTGTTAGAATATCAAATATTACCGGCAATTAGAGCAAGAGTTCCTCAAGATCAATTGAATAATATTTGGTTTCAACAAGACGGTTGTCCCGCACATAATGTTCGGGAAGTTCAAACTCTCTTAAGACAGATATTTGATGACAAATTAATTTCAAACGGCGGACCAGTTAATTGGCCTGCTAGATCCCCTGATATAACTCCTCTCGATTTTTATTTATGGGGTTATGTAAAAAATGAAGTATATGAGTTTGAACCCCCGGAATCTGTACAAGAATTAGAAGAGAGAGTGAGGAATGTGTTTACGAGCATAAATGGCAACACGCTTCGCAGGGTCATTAATACTGTGTTAAAAAAGTGTCAAAAATGTATTAATAAAAACGGCCAACATTTCGAATAAGTATAGTAAGTTAGATATTTTTTCTTATTTTCTTTTCAAAACAATAATTATTATTCATTGCGTTTTTAGTTTTCTTTATTTGAAATGTTAATATGAGATTTTTAACCATAAGGAAAAAATAAAATAATGTATTATAATATTATGATATTTTAAACAAATTTAACCCTGCCTAATGTGTTCTTCTCAAATTTGACGTGTTGCGAAAATTAATTTTCTTTATTTTTCAAGTCAATTTCATTTATTTTCCAACAAATAATACATCGTTGAAAAGCTGACGTCATAAGCTACCTTTTAAGTATAAAATACAATATGGCGCCCATAAGAAAAAATGAACCTGATGATGGTATAAAATAACTGAAACGTCGTGTTCAAAATTAAATTGCAGAACTGAAATCTACTTAAAAAGTTGCTTTAAAAATGTTTTTACAGATTGCCAAAATAGTGAATAATAAGAAATCTACAGCATATTTTCGAAAATACATCTTTTTGGTTTTTTCAACATATTTCAAAAACCAAAAAAGATAGGGCCGCGTACTAAACGGTTTTCAGTTAGAAATATAATTGCCAAAAACTTCCCCCTTTAACCGTTTCTCTATCTTCTATAGTTTCCAAGATCCCCATACATGTAGGCCCAATTTGGGCCACACTGTATAGTGTTCACAGTATTATAAGATTAGTAATAAACTGGCGACATTCACACCAACAAAAAGATGTTCCAATACTCCACCATCAGTGAGTGAAAAGGTTATTATTTTAAATGTACATGATTGCATAAAATACGATTATCCGAATTTTACTGTACAAGAAACTGTCGACCGATGTTCCCGAATGACTAGAGTTGGAAAGTCTACCATTTTTAAATTATTGCGGGAGAGAAAGACAGCAGGTCAGAAGGAACCTCCCAAAAAAAAGTCCAGGCAGACCAGTAAAAGTCCTTGATGTAGACACCAAAAGTGTAGTTCAAAGAAAAGTTCACTCTTTTATTTTAGAAAAGAAATACCCACCCTACATAAGATTCTAATGGAGCTTGGCCAGGATGACAGTATTCCGTTTATAACTAGAAAACTTTTATGGACCACTTTAAAAAATATGGATTTTGCCTGGGAAAAGCATAACCGTAAATCACCTTTACTGGAAAGCGATGAAATTGTTTGCTAGCGACGAAAATACTTGAGAAGTATAAAGCAGTACAGAAGAGAGCAGAAGAAAATCTTTTATCTTTATGATACGTGGATTAATGAAGGTTACATAGTACGAAAATTGTGGCAAGACAAAAATATAACCAGTGCTCGCCAAGCTTTCATGGAAGGCCTGTCAACGGGTATTAAGGTGCCTTCAGGTAAAGTGAAAAAACTAATTATCGTCCATATTGAAAGTGAAGAGGGATTTTTAAAAGAAGGTTTGCTAACCTTTCAGTCGTTCAATACGGGAGATTACCACGAGGACATAATTTCGAATGTTTTTGAGGACTATTTTGGTGAAATGATAAAATATCTTCCAGCTGATTCAGTAGTAGTTATGGATAACGCAAGCTATCATTCACGACGCACAGAGAAGACTCCAATTTCATCTTGGAGAAAACAGGAAATTATCGACTGGTTAACCACCAAAAGTATTGAATTTGAAAATAATTTGATAAAGAAGGAACTATTAGCTATAGCAAATTTACACAAACATCGTTTTATGAAATATGCCGTGGAAGATATAGCAGAGAAACATAGTGTAACTGTGCTGCGCACACCGCCATACCATTGCGAACTAAATCCTATAGAACTTATATGGGCGCGAGTGAAAGGATTTGTAGCAAGACACAACACGACATTCAAAATGAAAGACGTTAAGCTACTGTTTGATCAAGCCATTAGGAAAGTGACACCAGAGAACTGGCGAAAAGCAGTCCATCATGTCATTAAAGAAGAGGAGAAAATGTGGGATCTTGACCGATCGGACCGTCGACCCGTTAATTATAACGTCAAGAGGAGATGACAGTTCCTCAGATGACGAAGAATATTATGATTTTTTATAATTTAATTTCTGTATGATGTATTTTTGTATTTTGTATTTTTTTTTATAATGTTTAATAAAAAATAAGTGTAGCTAATACTATGTACATAATGCCTAATTTTTATTCTGTTAAAATAAAATTCTTTCCTTTTTACGAATATCCTATCGGCACGCCTTTGTCACACCATTTTCAGTGTTTGTGAATGGATAACTATAGGCAAAACCCATAAATTGACCCAAACCCGGGTGGTACTACCTGCACCTGATGAAAAGAAATAATTTTGTAATGAAATCAATGCCAAATTATGAACGCGGCTTAAATATTCGTTGGATCACTCTGTAGTCTCTTTGCATACTTGATACCCAATCATTAATTGTTAACGAGTATTTAAATTGTTTAAATAGCCATGGTTACCTATCTAAAGTTAATAAACCCACTCGAACAACCAGTTATAGTAAGACCTGCATTGACCATATTTTTATGAAAAGTAGAAAACGATATATTAATAATTTGATAATATTGAATAGTTCTATTACTGATCATCATGCATTGTTGTTTAATATTGATTTTGGATTTAATTTGGAGCATGTCTCAAATACTAGCAAAGTGGAAAGAACTGTTAGGAGAATAGACTACAAAAGATTAAATAATAGTCTTATGAGAGAGAAATGGGAAACTGTTTTAGTAAGTATAGATCCTAATATAGCTTCAGAATCTTTTCTAAATACGGTATATAAGCGTACAACTGCTGCAACGACAGTTAGATTAATTCCTAATAAAAAAGTTCGTCTAAAACCACGGATTACTCCTGGGCTGCTTGTTTCAACCAGAACTAGAGATCGCTTACATATGTTGCATATTCTTAACCCCAATAATGTTGTCGCAAGGCAAAATTATAGGGATTATCGTGATCGATTAAGTAGAATGATTAAAATAACAAAATTAACATATTTTAAACAAAAGTTAAATGCAATAAATAGTAACCCAAGAAAAACTTAATTAAGCAGGTGACCAATGTTGATCTGTCTAAGACAAGTATTTCTGTCTTAAAAAATGCAGATAATCATGATTTAATCGATCAAGGAGATATTGCTAATGAGCTTTGTGGATTTTTTAGCTCTGTCGGTGCCAAATTAGCGAGCAAAATAAGTAGACCTAGGATAACACCACATTTTTTGTCAAATGAAAAACGGTTTCCCAGCACGATGTTCCTTCATCCCATAACAGATGAAGAAATTATTAATTCTATAAACTCACTAAAAAGTTCCTCTTCTTTGAAGGATTTTTCTATTAGTGGTTCGATTATTAAGTCAAACTATAAATCCTTAATCACGCCTCTTGTGCATATTGTGAATCTGGTTTTTGATACTGGTGTATTTCCTGATATTTTTAAGAAAGCTGTTATAGTACCCTTGCACAAGGGTGGAGATAATACTGATATTAATAACTACAGACCAATTGCTCTTACTAATCCTATTTGTAAAGTAATTGAAAAATGTATAAAAAAAAGGTTGTGTAGTTTTTTATATTCTAACAAACTATTATCTGATTCACAGTATGGATCAGGGATGGGATGGGAACAGACGTGGCTCTGCACGAAACTACTGATTTTATTGTGAATTGCTTTAATAATAATGAAAAGCCGCTGGCGATTTTCCTGGACCTCTCAAAGGCATTTGACAGTGTGGATCACCAAATCACCATATTTTGCTGAGTAAACTTAAATATGTCGGGATTAGGGGTAAAGTCCTTGAGTTATTTCTGTCGTATCTGTGTAATAGATTTCAAAAAGTTAGATTAAATACAACATATAGCTCATTCAGTAGGGTGAATTATGGTGGTCCACAGGGTACAGTGCTTGGCCCTATTCTGTTCTCAATATATATTAACAGTTTGACGACCATAATACCTAATGTTAAAACTGTTTGTTTTGCTGATGATACAGTTCTTCTGTGCAAGAGTAGGTCATGGGATGAAGACTTTGAGGGAGCTGAAAGGGCAATGGCTTATGTTAAGACATGGCTGGATTTAAATTATCTAACACTTAACGTAAATAAAACTAATTTTATGTGCTTTGCAATGAATAAGAAAGGTTTGCCTAAAAAAATATAATTAAGATTCACTCCAATGGATGTGATTTTTCTGAGAGATGTGCGTGTTCAGGTATTGTTAGATCGGTAGAAAGCACGAAATATTTGGGTGTATATTTTGATCAGTTTTTAAAATGGACTACTCATACCGAATATGTAAAAAATAAATTTAAAAAACTAATCTATAAATTTTATGAACTACGAACTGGTGTAGTCCTGATTCGGGTCTAAAGACCGTCGTCGGTTGGAATTGCTTCCTAACGTTTCGCTAGCACGATAAATCTGCGTTCGAGGCAAATGGCTACAGCAAGAGGGACATCGAGAGATCAATGAGCTTGAGATCATCTAGGCCACGGAAAACCGAACGGCGATCCACCACCTCTCGGGCATATCTGCCATATGTTCCGAGAGTCACGGACAGGATTGGCAAAGTTTTGAAGAGACATGACATCGGGTCAATCTTCAGGCCAACAAAGAAGATCCAGCAGCCCATTAGATCAGCCAAGGACAAGAGGGACCCACTTTCAGCTGCAGGAGTCTACCGCATACCTTGTTCCTGCGGAAAGGTCTACGTTGGAACCACTAAAAGATCCATGGGAACGAGACTCAAGGAGCATAAAGCAAGCTGTCGACTAGGACAAACTGAGAAGTCTGCAGTAGCCGAACACGCACTAAGCAACGGGGATCACAGGATACACTTTGAGAACTGCAGGTTGCTAGCTTCAGTCAATGGCTATCACAACAGGCTCATCAGAGAACCCATCGAGATCCACAAACATCCTCATAATTTCAACAGAAAAGAGGAGACCCTCAGGCTCAACCAGATCTGGACTCCTATCCTCAGACACTCCCGAGTAATGCCGATCGACATTCCGAAGTCAACCGAAGCGGAACAAGCTCCGCCCCCTACCAACCAGTATAAATACAACCTGTGTTGTGGTATTCAAGCGTGGAAAATGGCTATAAATAGCGTGATTTCTCAAGGGAAAGTCAGTCGGTGTAGAACCATAAAGAAGCAAGTATCATATTGTTGAGCATTTGTTCCGGCTTTAAAATCTACATAAGTCTTTTCTTTGGACGACCGTCACCAAGCGAATTGCCAGTCGATCTTGGAGATTCCGAGACCTGGGTGTGCCAAGGTGGCACACGTGAACCTAAAGTTAAAAGCAAGGTGTTGCTGAAGAAGCGCCGGCGGAGGACGCCGTAGTCGAGCCCGATACTGCAGGAGACAGTGGTTCCTAGCCGTCTTAGAAGTTTGTACCTGGAATACGGGCAGATTTTGCACGCACCTAGGGGAAAGAGTCCGCTTACGATCTTCGGAGGAGGGCCAATCGTTCAAGCACCTTTGCCAACCTAGAGAAATAATTTTACGAGGAGGAACGACGAGAATTGTCGTAGCCGACGTTGCCAACTTTGGACATACAGTGCCATAACTGCTGCGACGAACGCCATCGCCAGGAAGGCGCGTACGAGTGTTTACCACCTGGGCATAACCTGCACCAGGTCGGCAAGAAGAGAAAACCTAGTGGCGAAATAATTTTAAGAGGAATAACGACGAGAACTGGCCATCGCCGACGTTGCCGACTTTGGACCAACAGTGCCATAACTGCTGCGACTGACGCCATCGCCAGGGAGGCGAGTACGAGTGGGCATAACCTGCACCAGGTCGGCAAGAAGAGAAAACCCAGTGGCGAAATAATTTTAAGGCGAAGTACGACAAGAACTGGTCATAGCCGACGTTGCCAACCTTGGCCGAACTGTGCCACAACTGCTGCGACAGACGCCATCACCAGGGAAGCGTGTACGAGTGTTTACCACCTGGGCATAAACTGCACCAGGTCGGCAAGAAGCGAAAACCACGTGGCAACGTGATTTTAAGTTGTATTAAGAGAAACCCGGCGACGCCGAGAGCTGAACGACGAGGCCAGACCTCCAGCAGCAAGTGCCGGTACCTAGAGGACGAGTACGAGAACCCACCACCTGGGCATAACCTGCCCCAGGTCGGCAAAGAAGGAGCCAAGTGTGGCAAAACGCGAAATGATTGAGAATAAGGATTTACATGATGAAACCCCTCCAGCCCAGACGGCTGAGGGCGAAGAAAACCCGTACATGCTCACGAATACCGAGGCCGACACCAGGAAGGGACCTGGGTCGACTTCAAACTGCCCTACACAGATCGCCGCCCCTGAGAAAACGGATAGAGCTAGCCGTGGTGCTTCCAGGGATACGCCCCTTGAAGAAGGAAGTGAAGGCGAACTGTGCCAGGACACCTGCGCCCGAGAATTTGTCAGTCTAGTTCCAGCACCGGAGATGGAAGGACCTCTGAAGAAGACGACGACGGCCTTTAGACCCGAATCAGGACTACACCAGTTCAACTGGCCGCGAAAGCCTTAACCAATTTATGAACTACGCAACATACTCACCAGAAATTTAATTATCACAATTTATAAGTCACTGACAGAATCCTGCCTTAATTACGGAATAATATGTTGGGGCTCAGCCCATAAAAATGCCCTAAAAAATGCTGTCCTCGCACAAAAATATATTTTAAAAATAATTCTTTTTAAGTCTAGACTTTTTGTTCTCTGTTGCTATTTCAGCAATCTGGATTATTCACTATTGCTCAATTGTACGTTAATGGTGTAATTAGATTTGCTCTTACTAGAAATATGTTTTAAAATTTCATAAGTCATAATATTTTGACAAGAGCTGACCTTAATCATAATTTAACTTTACCTAACACACACTTCAGTGCCACACAGAGATGTGTTTCCCATGTGGCTCCCAAAATTTTAAATTTATTGCCAATGAAATTCAGAACCAATAGATTTCGAACAATTAAAAGGGATCTTAATGAATGGATTAAAAATAACACTCTAAGAATTAGGAATGCCGTTGCCTTTTTAGCATGATATCTTACCATAAATGTTCTAGTTTAAGTAGGATATTATAATCTGTAATATAGATAGATAGGCATTAAGTGTCATGCTACTACTACTAGGTAAATTATTCATAATGATTATGCATATATTATTTTTGTTCGTGGTTTTTTTTCTTATTGTTAATCTAGACAAAAATTGTCTCCTTGTGCACACACAGTCCATATTGCACATATATTTTTTGTAATCACCAATAGCTATTGTACATTGTAATAATAATAAATAAATAAATAAAATACCTAATGAGCTTTTATTACTCTACACCTTTCTGAAATAGACTTTAGTAACAACGAAAAATGATCCCTTGCCTTTTTCGGCCGATGCACCGTTCTCAAGTAAAAAAATTAAATGGTTTTCATGTGATGACTCTTGCCCCTGTACTAACGATAATCTAAGGGGATAGAAAGATAGAAATTCGGAAAAAGTGAGTAGAATCATAATTGCTTAAAATTAGTAATCGAATTCATATACGAAGTGTCTCGCATACCTCGGCGGCCACTCTGTATATTCTTCAATGGCAACTATTTATATGATCTTAAAAGAATACTTACATTCTTTCAATAAGCCCATTTTCATCCAGTGCTTGGGGTTTGTCGCGCTTGTTTCCAAGAACTAGTACTGGGATTCCTGCCAACTGCGGCTTATCTAGAAGATTGTGCAATTCATTCCTAGACGCTTCTATTTTATCTGGATCAGCAGCATCCACCATGTACCTTTTAGGTATATAAAAAAAATTATCAGAATTGATTCGTGTGTTGTGAAAAAATATTAATTAACTCTTTATCCGGGTTAATAAGTATACAGGGTGATTCAGGGTGGATTGGATGGCGTATTAGATGTTTATGGTGAACCAGTCAACGAGACGATCCACAAATTGATCTTTTTTACATAAAAACATTACCTCTGGTAGAAAGTAGTAGCAACTTTTATATTTTAAACGGAACACCCTGAAAATTAACCTTTTATATAATCTCTACTACTTTTTTAATAACCTTCCTTATTATTTCCCCGTTCGAGATATTAAATGATTAATATTTCTTTTTTTTTTAACAAGACCTGCAATAAACGCTGATATTTTAACTCTGAGATAAGAATAAGGTACTAAAATTTGGTATAGAGTAATAGGCAATACCAGAAGAATTTTTTACGCTATGACCAAATCTTAGTTCCAATATACATTTACGGCAGAAGTTTTAGGGCTCATACTGTAAAAGGTCTTTATTTCATACTGTATTGTAAAACACACCTTTACATCCATTATGGGTAAAATTAAAATTGCTTGTTATGTTTCACTATTTATTCAGTTACCTGACACGCGTGTTTCGACCCTTTCAGGATAATATACGGTTTCACCAAGAATGTAGCCCAACGCAAGTTAATTACACCTTTACATATTTGAATTTAGTCCAGAAAATAATGTTTTACAGCAATAAGTCCGGTAAAATTTTTTTACCGGACTAGTCCTGTTAAATTTCTTTTTCGCATTTTATACAGTAATGCACTAGATTAATGACCTCAAAATCGTACAGTAATGGGTCACTTTACGGCATAGCAACCATTACAGCATAGCAACCATTACTGCATAAAACGTCAATGTCATTCAAAACACAATTTTACAAGAAAGAAATTCGTTTATTTTAAATCTTATTGCAATAAATATTAAAAGAACAATTATTTAAGTTAGAAAAGGATGCAACTGCTGACCTCGCCGTATTAAGTAGTTGTTGCTGAACATTTTTTTCATTCACCACAGTTCCTATGGGGACTTCTTGGGGTAGTCCCAGTTGGACATTTTTGAATACCCTTTAAGAATTTTTCAATTTATTTTCAATGCTTTCTTCCACGTATTCTTCAGCTACGCTTGTGGACCGCCATCCCCCATGCCGTTTGAGATCCTGAATATCAGCGCCATTGTCAGCAAGAAAAGTTGCAGATGTTCTTCTCAAATAATGACCGGTGTAGCTTGAAGCATCAGGAAGTTTTAGATATTTCGCAATTACTTGTGGGATTTTTGCGAAAGTGTTGATGCCAACTGGCTGTTCTGTACATTTGCCATGACGATAAAACAGGAAAAATCGATTGTGCCTTACTGTTTTAGGTCTTAACAGTAAGTACTTGTGGTAAATTTTATACCCGTTACCATCTGATCCTACGGTAAATACACGTTTTTTCTTTGTTTTGGTATCATGTAACGTTACTATTAGCATTGTTCCTGAATCCTCTATATCTTCAGATGTTAAACTGCATAGTTCTGCATACCGACATGCGCCATTCAGCTCAAAAATTAATACCACTTTCATTAAAAGAAACGTGTCGTCTGAAGCTTCCTTCAAAAACTTCGTGACGTTTTCCATGGTCAAAACTTTTGATTTTTTAGGTTCATATTAATTTGTCGCTTTGACGTTTCAAAAAAGAGATTAACTTTTTATATTGTAAAATATCCGTATTTTCACTGATAAGTATTGTGCTTTTGATCATAGAGTACGTAGACCATAAACTGGAAGCTTTGAGGACTTTTGCCTAAAACAAATAAAAAAATTAGTACCTATATACCACACTTTAACCATATAAAATAGCTTACCTTTTCGTAAAAGTATGCCAGCATCAAATTTTCGTCAATGCCTTTAAAATTCTTGGTGTTTCTCCACTCGCAGAACATATTATAATATGCTTTCTCGTATCTTTCCTTGGATTTTACTGGAAGCAAACTTGAAGAAGCTTCGCGGGCCGCATTCAGGATATCTTCCAAGTCGTTTTCATTAGCCATTTTCATAATTCTTGTGAAATTCACTCTTCAAATATGATTTTATTTGGATGCTGTCAATAGTCGTCAAACACAAAAAAACATCTTGTTTATATTGCTAAGTTACCGAGAAGTCATACTACTAAGTTTTTGTAGATTTTCTTCAGTAAAGGCTGAGACACAATCAAAAACTTAAGGAATAAAGAATAGGATTTAAGATTTGGGCGTTAAGGAATAAGACTACAAGACAGAATTAAAATCTTAGCACCTAAATTTAACCAATCCGGTTACTTAAAAACGGCGCGATTTTTAAACTGTAAACTATTGTCCTAACCCCACTTTTTTGTTTACAAATACTATTTTTACAACTTTAACAAACTCGCCATGAACTCGCCTATACTTTTAAAAAATATGGAGGGCTTGCCAAAAAAGTCCTTAACTCTTTTGAGTAGTATGTTTGCAATGTCGGCAGCGTTTTATTATTAGCTTAAGAAACGGAGATCAATAAGGTGGCGCAACAGGAGATGGTGAGTTCGCCCTATTAATGTCCAAAGAGAATTCTTAGGAGACTTTAATGATAGAACGTAATCGTGAAAGTTTTGGTCATACATGACTTACATGAAACTCTTACTTTTATTAAAAACCAAAGTGAAAAACTGAAAATACAATTTTGAGGTTATTAAATTGTCAAAACTCAACAAACATGCTGACTTCTGATTGGTTGATTTCCTATTCCTTATTTCTTAAAACCAACAAATCGGTTTTTTAAATCTTAAATCTTATTCCTTAATTCCAAAAATTTCATTGTGCGTTGTTTACATAGGACAACATATGTTCGTTCTTAAATCTTAATTCTTATATCATAAATCTTATTTCTTATTCCTTAAGTTTTTGATTGTGTCTCAGCCTTAACTATTCTTTTTAGATTTTAATATGAAATGCAAAATAATTAATTACTTACAAAATGCGAAAAAATAGTATACGCACCTCGTCAGAAAAGTGATTTTACTCGACTCGACTTCGCTCGGATTCAAACTAACCGTACTCGTCAAGTGAAGTCCCACTTTTCTAAACTTGATACGTAATGTACTATTACCGGACTGAAATTTGTAAGTTTTAGTTTAATCAATGTCAAACACACAATGTTTCCACCAGTAAATATAAGCACTTTTCAAATATACGACGCAGAATAAAACTTCATTATAATATTAAAACATAATTATAATTTTCAACAGAACAGTATGAAATAAAATATTGTACGTCATTCGTCCGGCAAATCCTTTACAGTATTCGTTTCAAAATTCCAGACTCGGCTCCTTCGTCGCCTCGTCTCGAAACATTTCACTCATACTGTAAAAGTTGATATAACGGACTTATAACGTAAATATCTATTACAAAAACCTACCACATATTCTTCAGACCAAAATTAGCCGATTTAAGTAAACTTACCTTAGTACAAAGTTGCTTAGTTTGGGCGCTAGACGGCGCTGAAGTGACAATTTTTAAATCATTTTTCTGGATTAATTCAAAAACTGCTCATACTATTTTGCCGAAATTTGGTACGTTGGCATAGCTTTATGGGGCAAAAAAACCCATGTCACAATTCTGATTAATATCATTCCATGGGCGTAGAACCTGGGTTTTTTACTAATTGCTTGTTTCAGATTTTTATGCCAATGGAACAAGAGGGGTTTGGTCACAAAATTCAAATGAACCAACTCATTTGCTACAAAAAAGGTACTCTTGATAAGACTCGATTCCTCTGATGGTTTTCGAGAAATTTGCATTTTATTACTTAATACGTAGTAGTTTTTACCACGTAGTACTTGGGTTTTATAGAATTTTTCTGTTTTTGATTTCTACGCCAATGGAAGATAAGAGGTTAAAGTTTAAAATTTAGATTAAACCAACTTATTTACTACAAAAAACCTCTTGAACAGTTTTCTTATCATCTGCTTTTTATTCGCACGGTATTTTTCAGGTATGTACAATACGACTTTACACCTCAAACGATTGTTATTGTTGGTTATTATTAGTTTCATCTGACAACATAAGATTATTGTCAAATTTGTAACATTTAATATTGTTGCTAACGTTTAATCATTTTATCTGCTTGCATTAATTATTAGAAAACTTTAATTGTCGTAAATTATCATGGCGGTGCAATACACTAATGCAGAATATACAAATATGATATTGGTATTTGGGTATTGCCAAGGAAATGGTCGAGAATGTGTCAGAGTCTACTCCGAAAGGTTTCCAAATCGTCGTATACCAAGCCACCCGACGTTTGCTGCTGTTGAAAGACGCCTGCGGGAAACGGCCAATTTACTCCTAACGCCATTGATAATGGAAGACAGCGTTTTGTAAGGGTTCCGGAAGACGAGAAAGACATTTTAGGGGGCTAGGTAGGGAAATAGGAGTGTCCAAAAATATTGTTCGTGAAGTACTTCAAGAACAGTTGCTATATCCATACCATAAGATGCCAGTTAAGATCTTTTACCTAATGATCCTGAAATGCGCCTGGTTTTTAGTTGGCTTGTTCATAGGCAGAGAGAAGAGAATCCCAACTTTGCCAACAATATTTTGTTTACCGATGAAACATGTTTCACAAGAAGAGGGATTACAAATTTTCATAATGAACATGTTTATGCGGATGAAAATCCACATGCTATCAAGGTAAAACATTTTCAAAATGAGTTTAGAATGTGTGGGCTGGAATAATTGGTAATTACATTGTTGGTCCTGTCATTATTCCACAAAGATTAACCGGGGAAATTTATTTGCAACATCTACAAAAACGCTGTCGGATTTGCTAGAAGATTTTAACTTTTATAACTTCGGAGAGATATGTGGTTTATGCACGATGGAGCGCCACCACATTTTGCATTAAATGTTAGAAACTTTTTGAATCAGCAGTACCCAAATAAATGGATTGGTAGAGGTAATGCCCCTGTAAATTGGCCACCACGATCTTCGGACTTAAATCCATTGGATTATTTCTTATGGGGACATCTTAAGACAGTGGTTTACAGGACAACTCCAGATAACGCAGAACAACTATGGCAACGTATTCAAGATGCAATAAATATTCTTAAGGGCGATGAACAAGTTCTGCAAAGAGTGTGTTTTAATTTTCTTCAACGTATAAATCTTTGTATTTATGAAAATGGTGGACATATTGAGCAATTTTTAAGATATTTCTATTTATTTCTGTTTATGATTTAGTTATTTTTTCTTTTTTTTGTAAAACCTAATACGTATTAAGTAATAAAATGCAAATTTCTCGAAAACCGTTAGGTGAATCGAGTCTTATCAAGAGTACCTTTTTTGTAGCAAATGAGTTGGTTCATTTGAATTTTGTGACCAAACCCCTCTTGTTCCATTGGCATAAAAATCTGAAACAAGCAATTAGTAAAAAACCCAGGTTCTACGCCCATGGAATGATATTAATCAGAATTGTGACATGGGTTTTTTTGCCCCATAAAGCTATGCCAACGTACCAAATTTCGGCAAAATAGTATGAGCAGTTTTTGAATTAATCCAGAAAAACGATTTAAAAATTGTCACTTCAGCGCCGTCTAGCGCCCAAACTAAGCAACTTTGTACTAAGGTAAGTTTACTTAAATCGGCTAATTTTGGTCTGAAGAATATATGGTAGGTTTTGTAAAGACCTTTTACAGTATATCGGATCACACTGAGCAAAAAATATCTTTTAACTTGGAGGCAAGCAATACAAACAAAATAACAAAGCAAATATTCAGTACCTATAATAAAGAAAATTTCAAAGTTAATTTGGCAGGAGAAAGCTAGGATGTTGTTTTTGAGCTTCCAGAATGTTTGATTGATTCTTAATGAGCCTCGTTGTTCCTCTATTTAGCCACTGTTTTCCAACAAGGATACTACAACCAAGAGCCAAACAGTTCATATATCAGTATACTGACGAAATTGCTGCATGCAAAAAAGAACTGGATGTCTTATTGAAGCTGAGCAGGGGCATGGATGTGTATGGAAATGCTTACAAAGAAAAAAAGCGCGAGTACAATAATTTCATTGAAACGGCTCGTAGATCGGCCTAGGGCAATGGAATATTAAATAAACAGTAGTAATAACTCGAAGTGTGTTGGTGAGATAAGGGGAAATAGCAGCAGTACTCTCCTGGTGTCAGATCCCGGGAGACCCAAGCATGGTATGCGAAAACTTTAACACCTTCTTCGCCCAGGTAGCCCCCAACATTGTACAGGTTCTGCTACATGCTGCATTAATATGTGATATTCCTCTAAATGATGCATTTTTTCTCCTAACGCCAGTCACAGTCGTGAAAATTTTAGATTTAATATCAAATCTTAACACCAAAACCAGTGCGGGACTGGACGAAATATCAACAAACCTCATAAAAAAAAAAGTGCAGAGAAAGTTGCACTTTCATTATGTCATATTGTCAACAACTCCTTCAAATTCGGCATTTTTCCAGAAGATCTAAGAGTAGCCCTTGTTAAAGCCCTGCACAAGAAGGGCGATTAAACCCTACTTCACAACTACCGCCCCATTAGTTTACTTTCAGCCTTTTCAAAAATCTTTGAGGTGGCAATGGGTACTCGCTTTTTGAGTTTCTTCCCCTCTCAAGCACTTCACAACATGGCTACCTTAAGGAAAGATCAATCAAAATGGCTGCCTACGACTTTGTGGAACGAATCTTGGAAGCAATTAAGGATGCAGGCTTGTCAATGGAAATTTTCTTAGACCTCTCCAAGGCGTTCGACAGTCTGGATCATTATGTAATTTCAAAAAAGCTTAATCGATATAGTGTTCGCGGACCAACGTTAGGCTGGATTAGATATTACGTAAGCAATCGATGGCAAAAGGTTGTTGCGGAGAAAAATTTCTCTCCTGGAGGGAACATCTTCGGATGGGGATACCACAGGAAAATGTCATTGGGCGCCTTTTCCTTACATTCTATGTAAACAATCAAGCCTCTGAAATAATACAAGGAGATTCTTACTTGGTAAACCTTGCCGATGACAGTAATATTCTCATAACAGGATCAAGATTAGCGCATTCAAACAGTTTAGAATTGGTTTATGAAAAACAGATCCTCAATACGGAAAAAATTAACTTTTTGAGCTTCAGAACAAAACAAAGGAAAGATATTCCGTCCGGACGAGGTTCAGGCTAGTTAGGTGGTCTCAGATCCGTGCATTTCGCACATATACTCTCTGCTTAAGTTTGGCGTCATTTTCTGGGGTGGGGGGGGGGGAGAGGGGATTTCAGCACAGAGGCCGTGTATCATGCCACAATTATTATCACCTGATATTAATACATCCGATTTTTACCACTGAGGTACGTTTAAAGAAAAATATAACAGCTGTTTTGAGGGTTTTTGCATCTTTATCAATTATATCTTTAAACAAATAAAAAATAAAAACTCTGCAGGCTATGACCAGTTATCAATAAAAGTATTCTCTGAGCTACCTCTTGATACTCTGCAGGTGCTGCCTGAGGCTATAAACAGATGTTTTGAAAAGGGTGGCTTTCCTACTTGCCTGAAAAAGGCCTAAGTTCTTCCCCTTTTTAAGGGAGGAGATCCAAATTTAACATCTAATTTTCGCCCCATTTCCCTCCTGCCTACATTATCAAAAATCATTGAAAAAATTGTTAAGAGTCGACCTCAAGATTTTTTAATCAAACATAAAGTTTTGTGTGTGGAGCAGTTTGGGTTCCAATCATCAAAGGGCACAAATGACGCCATTCTTGTGTTTTTGGAAAGCCTTTATTTACAGCTCAACAATGGTGACGTTGCAGCAGCGGCGTTTTGTGATTTGTCCAAAGATTTTGACTGTGTTGATCACGGGACGCTGCTGTGCAAACTTGAGACTTATGGTTTCGCTCGTATTTGTCTTGTCGCAGTCAAACGGTAACCTTGAATAGTGAATTATCAAATGAATGTCAGTTGCAGACCGGTGTTCCGCAGGGCTCTGTATTGGGTCCCTTATTGTTTCTGTTGTATGTTAATGATTTGTCATTTATCCCAATAAGCGGCAAATTTACTATATTTGCAGATGACATCACTATCTGTTGAAACGCAGGGCTTTATTTCCTCTTACGTTCAATCAATCAACAAATCAATTTCCACAGGCGTGTGACTCACTGGTCGTTTTTATTGTGATTGGAAATTAAACTCGTGGTAAAGCAAAATAACTTTATTTAATATACTGGCGAAATTAACACATTATAACTTCTGGCGAAATTAACACATTATAACTCTTTGCACAGAGCTATGCACACTTAGTACCCGTACTTAGGGTGAAACTTCCACTTTTTACATAGAAATTAGTACACTAACATCTCTAAAGATTTACCACTTGGTACAAACAGTAAAAATGACCGCCAACAACCAACTTTGGCTATTCCTTTTTGACGGGACGTGTTGCTAGCTTTGCTGCTCACTCAACAGTAACTCTTATTTCTTGACCAGCGCCGAATGAAGCGGCTGGAACCGCTGCACGTATACCCTATGACGCGACTCATTCATCTTTTGTGGCCGACGCCAAGCTTCCGCCAATCCCGTGGGCGCATTTTACATCGAACAAATTTGGAGCGTGGCAGTGGTCTCCAGCTGCTTCATTTGGCGCGGCTCCAAAATACATCATTTCTTATACCTACTATGTTATGAACGAGATCGTAAATTTGACATGTTACGCCTACTATGTTGCAACTAAACTAAACAGTCCATCTTTGGACAACTCATTTCAACTTTTAGGGCTGTTCCCCAACACTATCCTTGGGCATCATAAAGACAGATCTATAATGCAGAATTGTATCTTGAATGACTTGAAAATGCTAAAAGAGTGGTGCGATACAAACTCTCTCTCACTGAATATTTCGAAAACAAATATGTCGTTTAAGTGTGACTTGGATCAGGTTCTTTTGGATACAAAAATAGTAAATAATTGTATAGAAACTAGATTCTTGGGATTGTAAATTGATAAAAGGTTAAAGTTTGAAAAACATATATTACAGTTAAATAAGAAGCTCGCAGCAAACTGTTATGCTATCAGAATAATTTCATATAACTTGGATATTGCAACTTCTCATTGATTGAATCTCACTTGAGGTATGGGATTTGTTTTTGGGGCAACTGTTCTCAGGGCTTGCTTACTAGTGTTTTTATTCTTCAGAAGAGGGCGTTAAGATATATGTGCAAGGCTAAAGCTAGAACGTCATGTAAACCTTTGTTTTTGGCACAAAGAGTCCTACCACTAACTTGTATTTACATCTTAGAAACGGCTTGTCTAGTAAAAGAGAAATTTCAAGCAGATATTAACAATGAATCAATGCATTTTACTAGGCAAAGCACTACGATATCTCTCCCCATACCCTCTTCTACTATGACTAAAAAATCTGTTATTTATGATAGTAAAAGGATATTAGCGTCAACATATCGCGCGACAATACATCGAACGACAATTCATCGCAGAGACAATTCATCGCTACGACAATTTATCGTGCGACAATTTATCGTGCGACAATTTATCGCCGTATTGTTATATATATATTGTAACAATTAAAACAGAAGATATATAGACTTATATTGGTTAAACAGCGCTAACACGGCATCAGATCCACCTTTTTGGTTCCAATTCGCCTTTTTCAAGTTCACCGGGGAATATTAATTCAGGAAACCTGAACTAACCCCTTAAGAGAATTAGGTAATTATAGTATTAAGTATTAAGTAATTATAGTACTCAACATGACCCAAAATGAAAAATATAGAAATTATATCTGTAAAATCATTAACAGAAGAATTTGCGATGAATTGACGCGCGATGAAGTGTCGTAGCGATGAATTGTCGCGCGCTCAATTGTCGGCGATGAAAAGTCGCGCGGTGAAATGTCGTACGATGAATTGACCATTTACCACACACCTTGAGAGCAATAAATAATGCTAAAAAGTTCAGGTGGGAACTAAAAAGAATATTGGTGGGAAAGGCGTATTACACATTAAATGAATTCCTGGGTGACACACTTTAAAAGCTGTGAGTCGGTTGGTTGTGTCGAATTCAGATTTTACTTTGATTTATCAAACTACAGATATATCTAAGTTGGGTAGGTGGGTACTTGATTATCCTTATGGGGAGCTGTCTCTATACTAGCTTTGTCAACAAATTTGTTTATTGTTTATTGTATTTTGTTTTGTTTCTGTATTTCCGCGTTATTGTCCGACTTAAATTACTACTTTGTTGACGTTGATTTTTTTTTATGTGTATTGTATATTTTACTTATTTATGACTATGCTTGTAAGAAACTTAGGTTTAGCGATTTAACTTTGTCAACAAATACCATGTATTTAGACAATAAAGTATGATTGATTGATTGATTGATATACCCATAGCATAATCAACGTGTGCAAGCTCTGCTTCCCCGTGATTTTCATCCAAGGTTTGATTTTAGTAGGTCGCTGCTGCATACAGGAACAAATAACACCAATTTTTACTGATGAGGCCTCTTTTTCAAGAGAAGCCATTATAAATTTTCATAACGAACATATTTGGGCGGACGATAATCCTCATAAAATTAGAGAAGATAGTTTTCAGCAACAATTTTCTGTGAATGTATGGGCAGAAATCATTGGTGACAATTTTATTGGACCATACTTTTTACCACCTCGATTGAATGGAAACTCTATACGCAGTTTCTATCTGAAGAACTTGACGTTCTGTTAGAAGACGTACCTCTACAAATAAGAACTAATATGTGGTTCATGCACGATGGCGCCCCAGCTCATTTTAGCCTAGTTACTCGTCAATACCTCGACAACACTTTTCCTAATTGCTGGATTGGACGCGCAAGTCCCCAAGGTTGGCCAGCTCGCAGTTCCGACTTGAATCCTCTAGACTCTAGACTATCATTTATGGGGTCACCCTGGTATACAAGACGCGTGTACTAGATGAAAACGACTTAAGAATTCAAATTATTGAAAGTTGCAATGTGATACGAAATAATGCAGGCATTTTTGACCGTGTAAGAGAATCAATGGTGAGACGATTGCAATCGTGCGTTTTATCGGACGGTGGCCATTTTCAACATTTGCTTTGATTACCTGTTGCATTTTTTTTTTAATCATTATTTGAAAAAAAAATATTTTTAATTTTTAATTAACTTTTTATCTCGAAAACGAAGCAAGACACGAAAACAATTCAGGGAACAAAAAAGTTATATTATTAGTCGGTGAATCAAAAAAAAAAAATATCAAAATTGGACAAAGCCAGTGGCGTACATTCCTTTGTCAATAATATTCGTTAATGTGCTTCTCGGGACGCCACTGGAATTAATAAATTTAATCTAGTTAGGGCTAATTAAGCCCTTTATCATTATGAATAACGGTACCAAATTTCAATAAAATCAAGAAAAGGATATTTAAGAAAAAATTAAAAAAATCGATTTTTTTGAAAAAACTTTAACACCCTGTATATCAAAAACGAGGCAACTCCGGACACATGTTCATATGAGCTTTTTTTCTTAGAATATCAAAAGGAATCACCCCCTGAAGTTACGTACCGTACTTCTGTAACACCCTGATAGGGTGGTTAAAAAAAATCAACAAATCGTGAAATTCGCTAAGGGTAAACTACTCCTATTTAATTTTTCGTTTAATATAATAGGATAAACTACCAGGTTGGATCAAAAAAGTTATAGTGATACCAATATCTACTTACACAATTGCGTTAACGCCGCGGCAGTACCTCTCCCACATAGATCTAAATCTTGGTTGACCTCCGATGTCCCAAACCTTAATTGTTACATTGCCTTTTGTTATTTTTCGCATGTTAAATCCTACGGTGGGGATCATATCTTCGCTGAACTGGCCAGACTGCAAATTCAAATATGTAAATTAGACATCATACACAATAATATACACTATCAATTTTACAGTACCGATAAGTAAAATACACAATAAATTATTTACAATGCGTTTTTCAAACCTCGGTCATAATAGTAATAATAATAATATCTTTTATTTCTCCAATTCAAAAGTAATAGGCATAGGCACATTCACAAACAAATTCATTAAGACTATATCAGTTTTTTTTTACATAACTCTTCTTTTAGTCTATTCTTAAAAATGTTGATGTTAGGTGATACTTTTATACTATCATCTAGGGCAGGGGTCTCCAAACTTTCCAGCCTTAAGGCCATACTGATTACTTCAGTAAGTTCCAAGGGTCAACACCGTTTTAAGTTTCCTGCCATTGTGCTGTATTACTACGACCGCGACACTTGACGACATCTGGTGGTTACACGCGGAAATAGGTAGTGTACCATCTATCCATCGCTAACAGATAGCGCTCAAATCGCGTCGAACCTCGTTGGTTCGAGAAAGTTCTGATGTATTCCACTTTCTTCTAGATGGCAGTAATTGGAGTATAAAAAGGCTAGCAGCGCGACCGCGAGTCAGTCTACCTAGGGAACGTGAAAGAAGCGAATCTGTGTGTTGTGAAATAAAGTAGTGCATAACTCCTTAAAACGTGTCTGTGCGTATTTAAAAGACATCTTCGTAACAGTATTTTGATTTGACTTGTTGTTTTTGTGTGTGATTTACTAGTATGGAAAAGAAGCGAAAAATAGACAGTGAATGCAGAACATTCAAAGATCAATGGAACTTTCAATATATCGTAATTGAGTCCAGTAAGAAGGCGCTATGTTTCATTTGCAATGAAACCATAGCCGTTCTCAAAGAATATAACATTAAACGTCATTATGAAACGAAACATTTTAAAAATTACTTAAAATATTTTAATATTATTGGTCGATACTTGGTGGAAATCCATAATAATTTTGTTATATTATTTAAAGTAAAACACAATTTCCACTTTATTTGACAATACTTGTCAGAAGATAAAATATGAGACTAGCACAAAATAAAATACAGAATAACTGAACATACATTACTATACATTTACATTTACATAATATGCTTTATTGTCAGATCGACAAAGCGGTTTTATTGTAACATAATATAATAATTTGGTAATTATAATTATAATTATTATCCTGGGCATGACAATATATAAAAATATGCCTACCTAATCGAAAAAATGCATTTCTAGAACACTACAACCTGATAGGGGTAAACAATTAATAAAATAGGAATACTTGACAATTGTAAGTACATAAAAATACAAATACAAAAAACAAAGTCAAGAATGTAAAACAGCATACAAATTAAATAAATGAAAATAAAATTGAAAAAATTAAAATACGAAAACAAATATGTAATTCAGATAGGTATTTGATTAAAAAAACATTTTTAAAAGTCTTCATTGTAAAATTCGTCCAAGCTGTAATATGCCTTCCGGAGTAAAACACTCTTCACCCTTCTGCGGAACTGGAGATATGGCAATTGTCTACACTCGATACTCAAGTGGTTGTAGATCTTGAGACTCATAGATTATTGACCTTTTGATCAAAGTGAGCCTAGATATAGGAAGGCGTATATTTTGGTTTTGTCGCGTGTTATATTTGTGTGACTTTGATGCGTTTTCAAGTTGATGAAAGTATTTTTTGTGAAGCAGAGAAACTGTTTTTAAGATGAATAAACATGTTAATGTTAAAATGCCATGTCTGATAAATAATGGTCTACAGTGGTCTCTGCGGAGGGACCATTTCCTGGTTGATTCAGGTGCCGTCAGGGGTTCCGCAGGGCTCCCATTGCGGTCCCATTTTATTTAATCTCTTTGTGAGTGATATTGGCAACTTTATCGTCAATAGCTGCTTCCTTTCCTTTGCTGATGATTTAAAAATTTTCAGGCAGGTGGGATCTCTGAAAAATTCCCTGCTTTTGCAAGAGGATCTCCTCCGCTTTATGCAATGGTGTGAGATTAATTGCATGGATCTAAATATTGATAAGTGCTATAAGATTACTTTTTCAAGACTTAAGGATACACTTTTATTCCCTTATCTCATAAACAACAACCAAATAAGTGAAGTAGATTCATTGCGTGACTTGGGAGTCCTGATTGATGATAAGGTATCTTTTTCGTGCCATATAGATGGGATCGTCGCGAGAGCATTCAGGATGCTTGGGTTTATTAATAGATCCTCACGAGATTTTTCCGTTGACACCCTGAATATTCTTTACTGTACGCTGGTAAAAACTATAGTTGAGTATGCGTTACCTGTATGGTCACCTCACTACAGGATATATGTTGACGCCCTTGAAAGAGTACAAAAGAAGTTTCTTAGAATGGTGGGTTTTCGTCTGGGATTATTGCGGGAGGAATATTCTTATGAAGAGCTTTCAGCTCGTTTGAACTTGGATTCTTTGGAAAGTAGAAGATTAAGAGCCGACTTGTGCTTGCTCTTTAAATTGTTGAGAGGTAGTATTGACTGTCCTGCACTGCTGAACTTGATTAACCTCAGAACTGGGGAAAGACGTAGTCGTCATACGGAGCCGTTTGCCATTCCCTTTCATTCTACCAATTACGGCATGAACGAATCGATAACGAGAATGCACAGATCTGCAAATGACAGTTCAGATCGGGTGGATATTTTTAAATTTTCCTCCATCCAAAGTTTCAAGGGTGCGTTGGGTAGGTTGTGATGGGTTGTGATATTTTTTATTGATACTTACATAGTTTATTTGTTAGGAGCATAGTACTTCGAGTATTTATATAGATAATTTTATTGTAGAGAGCATAGCACACTATGTTACCTTTGGGATATATGTATATATACAGGGTGTTTCGGGAGGAAAGGGAAATATTTTAATGAGGTATTCTAGAGGTCAATATAAGAAAAAAAGGTCATATAAATGTGGGTCTGGAAATGCTTTCTTTTCGAGATACAGTGTGCCAAAAAAAAAAGTAATATACATTTTTCCTTCAATACCTCGAAAACGATTTAAGGTATTACACTGATCATGGGTGTGCGCTATACTGGCATTAAAATACGTTTTCTCGATTTAAAAAGTTTTTACCATTTTACCAGTGGCGTACGCGACAGCAAAAAATAAAATTGTTTTGGCGAAAAAAATTGTACGCCTCTGGTATTTTTCAAATCAGGGGTATATTTCTTAATCTACAGTCATTTCTTAAAAGAAAAAGTATTTTGAGTTTTTTTGGTAGAACAAACCATTTTCAAGTAATAGTTAGAATGCTGTTTTACAACCGTTTCCAAAAATTACTAGTTGAAATTAATTTTTTTACAAGTTGGCTTTGATAAATTAATGTCACAATAATGTTTGGCACATTATTTGACATAAAGTACTAACAGTGTTATTTTTAATATTTTTATAAATTATTAGTACCTACTAAACCGTAAGTAAGCAGTGAAATATTTATTGTACAATGCCTAAGACGTATAGCCATAGGGAATATGCCGACATGATATTTATCTACGGTTCCTGCAATGGTAGCGCAATCCAGGCAGTGTATGAATATCAACGTCGATTTCCAAATCGAGTCCTACCTAACAGAAAAGTGTTTCAAAAAGTATTTTTAAAAGCACAAGAAACTGGCATGTTTCCAAGTGCGAAAATTGTTTCCGAAAGACCGCAGGGCCTCGACGTAGATGTTGAAGAGAATATTCTTCATATTGCTACAGAAAATCCAAGTGAAAGTACGAGAAGAATTGCAAATGAACTTCATATACTTTCACACAAAGCCGTTTGGGAGACATTAAAAAGAAATGGTTTAAATCCGTTTCACATACAACCAGTTCAACATCTTCACGATGGTGATTATGCTCCAAGAACAGAGTTTTGTGAATGGATACGTCAAAATCGAGAACTGCATAGGTACATTTTATTTAGTGATGAAGCTCAATTTACCCGTGACGGAATTAATAACTGTCATAATGAACATAGGTGGTCAGAAGAAAATTCTCACGCTACATTCGAACGAAACTTTCAACATCGATTTAGTATTAACGTATGGTGTGGTATGCTTGGGGATCAATTGTTTGGTCCTTTTGTACTGGATGGACATCTTAATGGACTGGGCTATTTACGCTTCTTACAAGAAAACTTATTTAATATTTTTGATGAAGTTCCTTTAGATGTAAGGGCACGACTGTATTTCCAACATGATGGTGCCCCACCACACTTTAGTCTCCAAGTGCGAAATTTTTTAAATACTTGTTTACCTGATCGTTCGATTGGCAGAGGTGGTCCTTACAATTGGCCACCAAGGTCACCTGACCTTAATCCCTTGGATTATTGCTTGTGGGGGTGGATGAAATCATTGGTTTATGCAACAAGAGTAGAAACAAGGGAAGCGTTGCTTGATCGCATTAACAATGCTGCAGCTATTATCCGTAATAACCGTCTCTCAATTCGCCGTGCTACCAGAGCAATTAATAAACGAGCGAATAAATGTATCGAAGCAGGCGGTGGTATTTTTGAAAACATTCGTTAAGATTTTTTTATGGTTTAGTATTTAGATTTAGTTATTTGTTGTTAAAATAAACTTTATTGTAAATTTCAGAACCGATTATTTTACAAAATAAATGTCGTGAAGTCGAAATATCAGTAACGTAATAAAACAGCATAACTATTACTTGAAAATGGTTTGTTCTACCAAAAAAACTCAAAATACTTTTTCTTTTAAGAAATGACTGTAGATTAAGAAATAGACCCCTGATTTGAAAAATACCAGAGGCGTACAATTTTTTTCACCAAAACAATTTTATTTCTTGCTGTCGCGTACGCCACTGGTAAAATGGTAAAAACTTTTTAAATCGAGAAAATGTATTTTCATGCCAGTATAGCGCACACCCATGATCAGTGTAATACCTTAAATCGTTTTCGAGGTATTGAAGGAAAAATGTATATTACTTTTTTTTTGGCACACTGTATCTCGAAAAGAAAGCATTTCCAGACCCACATTTATATGACCTTTTTTTCTTATATTGACCTCTAGAATACCTCATTAAAATATTTCCCTTTCCTCCCGAAACACCCTGTATATATTTTGTAAAATGTTGGATACGTTGAATGAATAAATAAATAAATAAATAAAAAGCGGCAGAGATGTCACTAGTGATGTAGCACAGCCGTAAAGTGATCTAAAACCTGACTGAAACTTTGAAAGTATGTTCGTCACAGAGAGAAAGTACTACTTGATATTTAACCACATTTTCAAGGATCTTCGAAGCAGCAGGCAATATGCTTAGTGGCCTAAACTCATTTATGCCAGATGGATCATTTACCTTTGGCAGCGGGGTAACAAGAGCCATCTTCCAGATAGCTGGGACTGTACCAGATTGAAGAGAGACATTTATTATGTTTATTAGACTTCAAACAGTATAGTAAAAACACTTTTAACATTTTTACAGAGATCTGATCCACACCAATAGCATTACTCTTAATACTTTTAATACATGCCAAAATATCATCCTCAGTCATCAGTGTAAAATAAAACGGCTCCCACTCTGCAGTTAAACTGAGAAAGTAATCCAAAACCTCTGGGTCAACCCTAGCTCGGGGAATATTATCTGATTAGGGTTCTTAAAATTATTCAAAATATCTTTGGTTTCCTTAGGTGTTATGTTCAATTTTGTCATTTTATCCCAAATTTGCCTACTATTTGTGCCTTTACACTTATTTAATTCTTTTTGGAAATAGGTCTTTTTTTTTGGCTTTCATTGCACGGACTACATAACTTATTAACTGAAGGTAGTATTGTCCACTTTCAAAAGACTTTATAGAGTTTTATATTTAGAAAAGGCCTTATGCTTTAGTTCAAACATTTTTTTAAGCCCATGGTTTGGTTTTTCTCAGTTCAATTTTTTTAAGAGGACAATAAGTATCAAATAAATACAATAAACTTAATTACAATCGGAGAAACTAACTACAACTCACCTAACTTGCATGGTCCTATTTTAAAATTAATATTGAAATTCACGACAAAATCATTCTGTACTACAACCAAAACTAAAAAGACTCGCAGAAAAAATACTTTTAGTTTTAAAAACATGAAACATATGGACAGTTGGACAAACGCTAAAACGATGTGTTGTATATTTTTAGACCACCAGTGAATCCCTAGTTCAATGTCAATCGCTTACGACAGCAAATCAAGACCAACCAAAGCTGCTGGTTGGTTGTTTGCCTCGGAGATCATTGTTGATTGATTTATTAATTTTCAAAATACAGCAAGGAGTATTGCCCTTATATTTAAAAGAATACTTAATTTCCCCTTCGACATTTCGCATGACATTAGATTTATTTATTTATTAATTTATTATTATAAAATAATTATAAGGCCAGTGAATCCCTAGTTCAATGTGAACCCCTTACGACTGCAAATCGAGACCAACCAAAGCTGCTGGAGTCTGCATATAAAAAGTTTGTTATGAAATAAACCAAATATTCTAGATCAGTAAAAATAGGATAACTGTTTTCAGAAGTTCGCTATAAGCGGGATCATTATAACCAGTACAAATATACCTGGGTCTGTACCAAAATGTTTTTGGTCTGTACCTACGACTTTTGGTACAAAAACCCCTTGTTTTAATGCAAACGGTAAGTGGACTTTACTGTAATTCGATTGCGCAATAAAAAATACAGCACATTATTTAAAAATAAAAGATTGGCGTAACTTAGTACCTAATATAGCAGTAACCCAAATTTAAATAAAATATATATTAATGCTGTGGTATTCAGTACAATGATATCATTTACACCTGGCTTAGTCCAATAGAATGAAAGAACTGATCCACTGATCGCTCAAAAAAATAAGACTGTTTAGCAGAAAATTGGCGATCGATACCGTGGCAGTATGTTCTAATGAATGTGACCATTGGCAGTCATCAAAACAGAAATTATTGTGAGTGGGAATGAGGACCACCCCATATGGTGGCAACACTACTGGATCCTGAATCGCTTGGTCCTGATGAACACGACCATTTTCAAATATTATCAAAGAGTAACACAACCAAAATTATTCTTTGATATTATGTAGCAAATTTCTATTTTTTTAATTACTTAAAATAACACACTAATGTAGGTTTATTTTTTACTTATAATCTGATATGATCCCGAGAGCTTTAGCTCGAGGGTCTTATCTTTGATTATAAGTAAAAATTACATTGAGTGAAAATTTTCTTGGAAAATCGAGTTTCGAGTGAAAAACGAAGGTATGAAGATAAGAAACCGCCTCTAGAGGTGTATTTTATTGGATAATTTACTGAACATAAAAATGAAGGCCGTCTGATAAAGGTAAATATACAAGTTAAAGGTGTTACTAATTTTTTATTTAAGTAAAAAAGCTACAAGGGTCTTTTCGAAAGCGTCTTTTCGAGCTAGCGGTAGTCTTATCGGGTAAGACGACCGTTACCAAGGTGGTTGCTATGAAAATGAGCGTTTTGATTGGTTCAATAAAAGTGAGGTGAATTATCAAAGATATAAATCTTTTTGACAAAGCTGAGGAACACAATGTAACTTAACTATTTAAAACATCTCTCTATACTTTTTATATTAGAGCAATAACAGTAAAAAAATAATATAAAAAAATAGGCACTGCCAGTAATAGATAACAGTAAAACAAGTAAGTGTATAACATGCTGAAACAAAACAATTCTATAGATTAAAGTAATAAGCATTAAAAATCATCAATCAAAAATTATCAGAGTAGTATTCCTGTAGAGTATAATAGGCCTTATCAACTAAAAGCAATTTTACTTTTGTATGGAATACACTGAGAGATTGTTCCTCTCTGGTAGCCATGGGTAGGTGGTTATAAATCTTTTTACTCTCGTAAATAATTGATCTTTTCGTTAAAGTTAGTGCTGGTATTGGGAGAGGAATATCTAAACCCTGTCGCGTAGCATAGTGAGGTTGCGGATCTATAAACTTTGTCCTATTTTTAAAGATCAAGGTAACAGTTTCCAGTATAAAAAGTGACGCCAAGGTTAGAATCTTTTCAGAGATAAATATGGGCCTGCAAGATTCACGCTGCCGAAGGCGATATAGCGAGCGGATGGCCCTTTTCTGTAACACAAATACACCATCAAACAGACCCCGGCCACACATCCCCCAAAAGGCAATGCCATACCGAAGCCGTGATTCGACCAGAGCATAGTATACATTTTTAGCTGTTGGGATGCCCAGCTCCCTCACAACTGTGGATTTGCTCATCCACAGTGCACTTGAAACCGACAATGTTGGTCTTTTCGACATTTAGAGTAAGTAAATTGGAGTCGAACCACTCCTTAACCTTAAGCAAATCTGACGAAATCATTCCCACCAGGGAGTCAACGTTGCCACTCTGCCAGAGAATAGTGGTGTCGTCCGCAAACAGTGTAAACTTACCTCTTATATCGACATGAACCCAGTCATTAATGTAAATCAAGAACAGGACCGGCGCCAACACCGAACCCTGGGGAACCCCCATACTTCACCATTCCCCTATCAGACTGAATCGATCCCACTAAAACCCTTTGGCTCCTATCCTCAAGGTAGGAACGAAACCAATCCAGCACAGTTCTGTTCCCCTAAATCCATAGTGGTGGAGCTCAAGCAACAGAATTCTGTGGCTACTTAGGTACCTTTCTTTTTTTAATAGAATAAAATATACCTAGGACCCCTTATAAAATATTTTTTAATATCCTAGCTTCTTTGGTGGTGAGGTAAAATTAAAATTTTGTGTTGCTGTGAATGCACCTTAGGCTTATATAAGTCAATAAATATGATATTGTTAGGGTATAAGTAGGTACCTATGTAACTTTTTTACTTAAATATAATAGGCAAGTATTTTTTCCTATAGTGTAATGCAAATTTTCTAATTTAGTAACAACATAAGTGCTTTCTTGTAACAGACAATAAAGTAAATTATAATAAAAAGAAAAACTTACAGCAATAACATTAACAAAGGTCGTCTTCCCCGAATATTGAAGACCCACCAATGTTAACTCCATTTCTTCTTTCCAAAACAGACTTCTGAACCAGTCTAATATTCTATTCATTAAAGATAACATGATCCCTTTTTGCAGGTACTGACTTATTTCACAAAATTAAATCCTTTGCATATAATAATTCTGTACCCCAAAATACGGTAGTCAGATAACAAACACTGAAAAGGGAGGTTTTTAATGTTTGGCTGTCATCATCAGCTGTTTCTCGAAGTCAATTATTTTTTGACAGATCCTTACAAAAAGTTATAAAGCCCCGATAGGTAGTAACATTCATACACTTACGTTTCGTCGAAAGAAGTTTATTATACAGGGGGGATTTTATTATAGTTTGATTTTGTAGTAAATAGCTGTTTGTTTATCAACAGCGCAAAGTAATACATTGCCGCTCTGAGCGAGAAGTTTGATTTCCCGAGAGCGACAATGTCACCTTGCTCTCGAATTATACACACGATTTTTTCTACAAGCGGTGTTTTTGTTAAAATGAAATTGTATTTACTGCAAAATAAAAATTAGAAATTGCATAAGTACATATTATTTGCCTTACTTATTACTGGTCACAAAATTGTGGACATTGTGTCAAACACACCCGTCAACCGTCAACGCCTACTTTCAAAATTGGATGAAACGTGAGGAACATCGGAACATCAGATGTTTTATAATGGTTGTCAAGGTAATCAGGCGAGCGAGCGTTTTGGTTACTTTGTCGCTCGGCGAGCGGCAAAGTGAACATAACGCTCATTCCTTGGAAAAGTGCTACTTTGTGCTATTCTTTGGAAGCGCAAAACTGTACTTTGCGCTCGGTTGTAGGAAAATTCCTTTGTTGGCTTCATAAATTCTTTAGGATATTGATATTCGTTCAATAGATAAAGTATAATTATTACGTTGGATGATTTCTAATACATTTTGACCGCTGTTTGTGAAGTGGGATATTATACCACTTACTTTTTGATAATATGTATGTAATAATTTTAATAAGGTGTTATTTAACTATTCGGGAGAGGATCTGGATCTGACCGTCAAACAAATTTCTTCAGTTTCCACCAATCCGCCAAATAGCGATCCCATTAGACGTCAACGTATCTCATGGTAGTGCCAGAATTTGCCGTGGACTTATCAAGAAAAATTATTTTTACGGTAGTGCTATTTTTAGACACCATCTATGGCTAGAAAACTTAAAAATCAATACTTTATTTATAATATATATTTTATTCAAGTGCCTAGTTTTAGGTAATGTAGAGTTAAAAAACGAAAAATGAGATGGAAAATCGAACGTTTTGTGTTTATTTTTTATGTTTTGGTTTGTTTATATCATGGTGTGCTTGGGGAGTTAGGTAACCCATATAAAATTCTGGGCCTGCATCGAAGAGCATCATCACAAGAAATTAGGCAAACTTACAAACAGTTAGCTAAAGAATGGTAAGTATACATTAAGCAATATTTGTATATCTGAACGTTTTATTAGGGGTGAAAATATATCCATAAAAATACTACCTAATTACTAACAAAGTTTGGGGCTGTTAAACTCTCGGTTAAACTATTAAGTATGTACCTATGGGGCAGTGTGACAATACTGAGAATTTTGTATTAGCCCATAAGTCAAATATTACTCTGAAATCAATTTAAATTATAAAACTAAGTTTTTTATTTAATTTTTTTTTTGATTTCCCCTTTGTCAAATAAAAATAAATTATTATATATTTTGCTTCCTGGTTCTTCAATTATCAATAAGTGTTCCTGTTAGCCATAGGAATTTCTGCTAGCATTTTGTACAGACCTTTTAGGGCGCCTGTATATTAACTGGTTGATATTGTATTTTATACAATACTTAATGGTATGCCCTAAGTTAACACGTTGAAGGACAGTAAGGAACTTTGGTAGGTGCTAGAAATGGCACTAGTATTTTTGTATAAAATTTTTATTGTTTGTTTATTGTTTATTGATAATACTTATTATTAGGTTACAAAATAGAAGATACAAGAATTATATAGGAATCTTACACTTCACAATTACAAATACTTCACATAATAATTAAATTATTACACATAATATCACATTTATTTTATTATTAACCGCCATAGTAATAATTTCACATAGGTATATGAAACACCTGTATGTGCATAAACATATTCATTATTTCTGTATTATATAATATAAAAACAGGTATATTGTGTGATACTCGTTTGAAATGAAAGAAATCGTGTAGTACTTTGTGCAAAAGGAATGCGTTAACTAACAAATACATGGGGAAAACAGACAATTAACAAAAATATAATTCTTAGTCAGTTATAAACTGATCATATAATAAAGATTTTGCTCTGCTTGTTAAATGGTATAGGTTTAGCTATTTGTTTAATTTTGTTTGGCAAAAGATTATAAAATTTTGGTGCTAGGTAGTTTATGAATTTAAGATTTATTGTTTTTTGTTTCTTGGTATAATCAAGTGCCTATCTACATTATTTCTAGTTAGGTATTGATGGTTCACCAATTCCTGTAACTTTTCATTTTTGTGAATACTTATATGAGCAAACAAAATGTATATACCGGGTGTCCCACTAAGAATGGCTGTCGGCCGTATCTCAGAAAGTGTTAGTCTTATGGCTTGCGGAAAAAAAATATATTAAAGTGGTCATGAGAAATTGTTGGAAATTATTTTCAAGTTTCTCAGACTGGCGCTAGAGGGCGCAACAGTAACGGTAAATATGAATCGCGAAGTTTCCTCCAAAGTCGCCTAGTTAAGGAATCCCGAAAATAACATTTTTATATATTTCGAAGATTTATTAATAAAATTCACCTATAGAACGTGTTTGTCACTTTTCAAATAAAGTGATGGGGGAAGGTTGAACATTATTTGTAATAAATGCTGATAACTCCGGTCTGGCTTAACATAATTTAGTGAACTTAGTTTTGTTGAAAAGGGCTTTTCTCACTCTATATATCATCTTATGAACTACGGCAATATGTGTTTTACACTAGGCGCTAGGGGGCGCTGTCTTACAACTTCACAAACATTGCGCGTCTTTTCCATAATTGTAAATATAATAGTATATTCAATTTTACCTGATTACAAGGATGATTAAAAGTCTAAGAAGTCAGCGAAAACCGCAAGTTAATATCTATTTTCAATGCGGAGATATCAACAACAATAATCATAATTACGGAACATTATGATTTTATCTTCAAGTTGCCATTGTAAAGGTTTTTTTGAGAGTCAAATAGGTCTTGGAAAAACAAAATATGAATTGAAACTGTGCACGCGTGTCACCTTTCATTATTACGTCAAAATTCTTGTGGTGCCAACAGTGTTGCGTATTTGATTTTCAAAATGCCTCCGTTACTTGAAGAAGCGGTTGACATCATTGCGATGTATTTTGAATGTTTGGGAAATGCAACAATTACTGAACGGGTTTACGCAGTACGATACCCTCAAAGGCGCCGATACGACAGTAGAATGTTTAATTGTTTAGCTAGCCGTTTTCGTACTACTGGAAGTATTCGTCGCCCTGTATATCGCAGACGCCGCCGAGGTCAAACCGAGGAAAACATTGTAAATGTTTTGGCATATGTAGAATTTAATCCACAAATTAGTATTAGATTAATTGATAGAGACTTGGGCGTTACTTGCTCTACTGTGCATAGGATTTTATTAGAAGAAAGGTAAGTAATTATATCTATATGTTATAACTCTTAAATTCAATATTTCTCTTAATAGTTTTCAAGTCAATGTGATAAGTATTTTGTTTTTCTTTAGGCTACATCCCTACCATATTGTGCTCCACCAGGCTTTGACCCCGCAAGATTATGATAGAAGATTGGATCATTGCTATTGGTTGCTCAATATGATATTGGAAGATAAAAATCTCCTCTCCAGAATTTTGTGGACTGATGAAGCTACTTTCCATAGTAATGAAGGAGTAAGCCGCCATAATATGCATTAGGTAACACAAATGTAAATATTATATCTCTTTATAGGCCACCCAATGCAGATACAAAAATGTTTCTAAATAGATTAGAATTAGTTTTAAGTCTTATCTTTAAAGAGAATAGAGTAATCTTTTTAAGAGGTGACTTCAATATTGAAATTTTGAAAGACAATAAAACAAAAACTGAACTATTTTCACTTATGAACTCGTTTAACCTAGTGCCTACCATAATGGAGAACACGCGGATAACACCTACTTCCGCTAGCTGTATAGATAATATTTTCACAAATTCACCTTTTGTTAGAGCATTTACCTTTGAGAATTTTGTGTCAGACCATACAGCTCAGAAAATTGTTTTTGAAGTAACAAATAACCAAAAGTTAGATGAATATACACGCTGCTTTACAGAATTAAACAAAAAGAACTTTTTGTGTAGCTTAAAAAGTGAAAGATGGGCTAAAGTTTATGAAATAGAGAAACATAACACACATAAACAATGGGAATATTTTATATCTATATTTAAGAACAAGTTCAATCACCATTTCCCTCTAAAAAAAGTTTCTACCTTTTCCAGAAATTTTAAATACAAAAATAGTCCAGAACTCACAAATTGTAAACAAAGATTGGATATTTTGTTGACTCTGTATAAAAGCAACAATAACTATAAAAACATTTACACAGAAACAAAAAAAGAATACGACAATACTCTTAAAAAATCTCGCATTACAAGTTATGAAAATAGGGTAAATAAATCTGATAATAAGATGAAATGTATGTGGACAATTTGCAGAGAAATAACTGGCCAAACAAAACAAAAAGATGAAATTCAGATTGAGGGAAATGGAGATGATACTGCTAATAAACTCAATGATTTTTTTATAAACGTGGCGCCAAAGTTATTCAAATCTGTAAATAAGCTTTCCCATGAGTGTAACATAATAAAAAACGATAAATCAATGTTTGTAAAACCGATAACACCAAAAGAATTATGTGAAATAGCAACTAATATTAAAAATAAACATAGTAGTGGCATAGACGAAATCCCTACAAGTATAATGAAAACTGCTGTCAATGACCTTCAAAACATCTTGTGCTATCTCATAAATAATTGTTTTAAATTTGGCATCTATCCCAATAACTTGAAAATAGCAATAATAAAACCCTTGTATAAAAAAGGCAGCCCTGAACTGTTAGACAGTTATAGGCCTATAAGTTTATTGCCTGCATTTTCGAAACTGATTGAACTGGCAATATGTAGTAGAATAATAAGTTTTATGAATATGTGTAAGTTGTTCAATGAAAATCAGCACGGCTATCTAAAAGGCAGATCAACACAAACAGCAATTTTTCAATTTATTGAATCAATCTTAAAATTCTTTGAGGATGGAAGTATAGCATTTGGCATTTTTATAGACTTATCAAAGGCTTATAACTGTCTAAACAGGGAAATACTGCTAAAGAAATTGGATATGTATGGTGTAAGAGGTAATGCATTAAAATTACTATCTTCTTATCTAGCTAATCGTTTACAGTTAGTAAGTGTAAAAAAGAACAGTCAAATACATCAATCCAATTTACTTTTAAATTCTACGGGAATTGCAAAAGGTAGCATACTAGGCCCAATATTATTTATTATATTTACAAATGACTTGTACTCAACAATCCCAACCAAAGAATAGTTAGTTTTGCCGATGACACCAACCTAATAATTGGAAGCAAATCAATTGGTCAGCTACAGTTAGAAAGTAAAGATCTTCTTCATCAAGTGACTAACTGGTTTATCAGAAATAAACTAATTTTAAATGCGGAAAAAACAAACATCGTAATGTTTAGAACAAAGCAGTCTAGATCAGAGACTCTCGGGTATTTAGATACCATTGACCAAGGCCGGGTAATGGTGACTGACACCTCAAAATTTTTGGGTATATACATAAATGAGTTTCTGGATTGGTCTGATCATATTATTGCGTTGGTAAAAAAACTAAACTCAGTATGTTATGGGATTAGAATAACTGGACAATACATGAATGAAAAGACAATAAAAATCATGTATTTTGCTAATTTCGAATCTATCCTAAGGTATGGGATTATTTTCTGGGGTCGAGATGGGTTGCTTCAAAGTACGTTTGTTGCGCAAAAAAGAGTAATACGCGTTATCAAGAAAATGAGTTACAATGAATCTTGCATATCAGTTTTTAAAGAATTGGGCATAATGACAGTTCATGCATTGTACATATATGAATGTCTTATGTTCCTGTTTAGAAATGAACATTTTTTTGATTTGCAAATCAATCATCATTACACTACCAGAACAAACAATTTAAACTACCCGTTACACCGTCTTCAAATAACTGAAAAACAACCACAGTATATGTGTGTAAAACTATTTAACGCATTGCCAGCACGACTCAAAACAATGAAAGAGCAACGTCTGTTTAAGCGAGAAATCAAAAAAATGTTAATTGAACTGGAACCCTATGAACTAGAAGATTATCTGAACATGTAAATACATAGTAGCAATTACGTTTATATCTAAGATTTTTCTGTTTTTTTTGTGACGTTATTTCGCTTTGTTATATGTCATTAACAATTTTGAAATAAAGAGAGTTATTATTATTATTATTATTATTATTGGTCGCGGGATAATCCCCATTGGATGCGGGAGGTGCAGCATCAAGGAAGTTGGAGTGTCAATGTCGGGTGCGACATTTTGGGTGGCAGAATAATTGGACCGTTTGTATTTAATGAGTCGCTTACTGGGCAAAAATATTTACATTTTTTAAATTACGAACTCCCAATTCTTCTCGAAGATGTGCCCTTGGATATTCGCAGAACTATGGTTTTCCAACACGATGGATGTCCTGCAAATTTTGCGGCAAACGTTCGGTCAATTTCTTGACGACACATTTCCTGCAAGGTGGATAGGAAGAGGGAGTATATTTCCGTGGCCTGCCAGGTAATATTATAGGATATATTGTGATACTGCTAATGAAAGTGGTAATTTCTGTTTTAAATCACCTGACTTAACATGCCTAGATTTTTATCTATGGGAGAGAGATTGAAGGATCTTGTTTTCGTTACCAGACCCACCACAAGGGAAAACATGATAGAAAGGATAATGGACAGCAGCCGTCGTATCCCCATGGCAGAGGTGGAAACTGCAGTATTATCAACCAGGGAGAGATTGAAGTCGTGTATACAGAACGATGGGCGACAATTTGAACATTTAGGGCGCCACTGAGAATTATTGTCGTAACGATATATAGTCCGTGTTCGTCACTTTTCAAATGAAGTGGTGGGGGAAGGTTGAACATTATTTGTAAAAAATGCTGATAACTCCGGTCATTTGTTTTCCAAGGCCTATTTGACTCTTAAAAAAACCTTTACAATGGCAACTTGAAAATAAAACCATAATGTTCCGTACTTATGATTATTGTTGTTGATATCTCCGGATTGAAAATAGATATTAATTTGCGGTTTTTGCTGACTTCTTAGACTTTTAATCATCCTTGTAATCAGGTAAAATCGAATATACTATTATATTTACAATTATGGAAAAAGCGCGTAATGTTTGTGAAGTTGTAAGACAGCGCCCCCTAGCGCCTAGTGTAAAACACATATTTCAGTAGTTCATAAGATGATATATAGAGTGAGAAAAGCCCTTTTTAACAAAACTAAGTTTACTAAATTATGTTAAGCCGGACCGGAGTTATCAGCATTTATTACAAATAATGTTCAACCTTCCCCCACCAGTTTATTTGAAAAGTGACGAACACATTCTATAGGTGAATTTTATTAATAAATCTTCGAAATATACAAAAATGTTATTTTCGGGATACCTTAACTAGGCGACTTTTGAGGAAACTTCGTGATTCATATTTACCGTTACTGTTGCGCCCTCTAGCGCCAGTCTGAGAAACTTGAAAATAATTTCCAGCAATTTCTCATGACCACTTTACCTAATATATATTTTTTTTCCGCAAACCATACGACTAACACTTTCTGAGATACGGCCGACCTCCATTCTTAGTGGGACACCCGGTACAAGCAATGAAGGTTACATATCTCTGTATTGTATAAGAGTTTTGTTGGGTATAGTCTGTCCCTTTTAAATATTACTCTAATATAATTTTGTATTACTACTACAGGTTTTAAGTTAGTTTTGTAAGAGCCACCCCAATCAATCAATCCATATCAAAAAGTAACCCAACTGTATATATATATTGGTCTATTTGCGTTAGTTAACGATAATGTTATATAATTTGTTTTAGATAGACTTGAAGACACTTTAAACGAGTCTAACCAGTGCCTAATTATATTAAATCCGTAAATCACATGTTCCCTAGTCTTCTGCCACGAATTTCCCGTAAAAAGCAAAACCGTGTTATCTGCATATGACAGTACCTTACGTTCACATTTAAGTTTAGTAGAGAGTTTATGTATGTAATAAATAAGATTGTAGACCTAGGATTGTACATTGTGGTACACCTATTTTTATTTGTAGCGGTTCACTGAGTATACCGTTTATTCTTAAGAATTGTTCTTTGTCAGATAAGTAATTTTTAAATAGTTCCGACACTGTGCCTCGAACTCCATAATGCGACAGTACATCAAGGAGCTTTTAGTGAGACACGGTGTCAAAAGCCTTTGCCAGATCGATAAAAACAGCAGTACTTTTCTTACTATTATTGAGATTATTTGTAATTTCTGAGTTAAGTGAGTACATTGCGTCTGCCGGGCTAATACCTTGTGTGGAACCGAAGTGGTTGGCGGATAAAATGTTGTTTTTTCTTTTACATACTAGTAGTTGGTCTTTTACACATTTTTTAAAGTTATAAGTAATTAAGCTAATTGGGCGATAGTTCTGAATTTTATTTTTTTCGCTTTTTTTAAAGATAGTGGCAGTAACAATCCGTCTTAAATTTTTTGTATGACAAATGGGACACACATAATCGTCCTGCCTTTAGCAAGTCGGATAAGACGTGTTATGACCTTACTGTCCTTTAACGTGGTAAGTCGTTGCTTTTAAGCATCTTAACTCTTTAACTAAGTGCAGGTTGCCTAAGTTTTTTTTAGGAAAAAGCTTTTTTATAATAACTTTGATACCACCCTAGATGCACTGATGCCAGTGCTGAAAGTTGCATTTTTCCTCACTGGTGCTGAAAGTTTTTTCAGCACTCACGTGTGGGATACATTACATTACATACCTAATTTATTTCAGGCATCCGGATAAGTCGAAATTTCCCGATGCCGAGCAGCGATTTGTTGAGATCAAGCAAGCTTACGAACTTCTTTCTGATCCAGACAGAAGAGCGCTGTACGACAAGAGGGGCATAACGGAAGATGATTTTTTTAAGAGGCCCGAACGTCCTTCTTTTTTTACGCAGAGCCCGTTTGATGATTTGTTCGGTTCAAATGGTGCTCATTTTAATTTCCAAGAGAACGATATAACGTTTTTTCATAAGTTGTCTATAACTACGAAGTAAGTGTTCATACCTTTCATTCCTAAACTAATACATTCTAACTATTCACATTTTGTAATAGACTTTTAATGGTATGATGTGATTATGTTTTAGACATTATGATATGGTTATATTACCCAAAAGCGAAAAGGTTCCCTACCTATTGTTCTTCTACACCGATTGGTGTTTCCCGTGTTTGCAGTCAGCGCCGTATTGTAGAAAGCTTGTTGACAACCTAGAACCTCTTGGAATCAATTTTGTTACGGTTCATTCGGGAAGAGAACCAAGTTTGAGTAGACGTCTTAATGTACACACCTTACCATGTCTAGTACTTCTTCTCGATGGAAATATTTATGTATATAAAGATTCGATAACTAATATTCCGAAGATAATAGGTAAGTCCAGTGATGAACATTATTTATTTTAGTTAATTACTTATCGGGAAAATTGGAAACCTCGAATTTTTTGTATAAGGCCGATTTTGATCATGTCAAAGTCAAAGTCAAAAAAGCTTTATTGTACAAAGAATCTTTATTTCATACTGTATTGTAAAACACACCTTTACATATTTGAATTTAGTCCAGAAAATAAGGTTTTACAGCAATAAGTCCGGTAAAAATATTACAAATATTGTGCAACTTGGTCTGAGAAATCTAGGATTTATTACGAGATATAGTAAACGCTTTTCACCATGTACGTTTAAGTTGCTGTACTGTTCCTTAGTACGCTCGGGGTTGGAATACGCGTCTGTCATCTGGGCTCCCCATTATAATAATCATGTTCTCGAAGTCGAGAGAGTGCAGCGGAAAATCTTGCGTACGCTTGCTTTTAAGTCAAATATCAATATTCATTATAATCAGGATTACCACTTAGACTATAATCTAGTGTTACGTATTTTTGATATGAGGACATTGGAATGGCGCAGGAGTGTTGCCGATGCCCTTTTTCTGTATAAACTTGTGAATGGTATTATATATTGTCCGCTGCTCTTACAGAGCATTAGTCTCAATACTGTACATAGGACTCGCTCCAGTGTGTTGTTTAATATTCCTTTCCCTCATGCTAATTATGGCTACTACAGCCCACTTGTTAGAATGTTTCGCTTGTTTAACGGGCATAACTTGGACCCATTTAGATTTAGTCTGAATAAGTTTAAAACGCAAATAATGAGACTTAATGCTTTGTGATAATTACCTACAGTTAAATTTTTAAATTACTTTATTTTTCTTTTGTTAAACCTATCTACTTGTTATCTCGTCCCGCCTTTGGGAACTAATTAATATTAGTTTAGTTAAAATCTTTGTAAAAATGGTTATAACCGTTGCAATAAATAAATAAAAAAATTTTACCGGACTAGTCCTGTAAAATTTCTTTACCGGACTGAAATTTGTAAGTTTTAGTATAATCAATGTCAAACACACAATGTTTCCACCAGTAAATATAAGTAAGCACTTTTCAAATATACGACGCAGAATAAAACTTCATTATAATTTCAAAACATAATTATAATTTTCAACAGAACAGTATGAAATAAAATATTGTACGTCATTCGTCCGGCAAATCCTTTACAGTATTCGTTTCAATATTCCAGACTCGGCTCCTTCGTCGCCTCGTCTCGATACATTTCACTCATACTGTAAAAGTCGATTTACCGGACTTATAACGTAAGACGAGGCGACGAAGGAGCCGAGTCTGGAATTTTAAAACGAATACTGTAAAGGATTTGCCGGACGAATGACGTACAATATTTTATTTCATACTGTTCTGTTGAAGATTATAATTATGTTTTAAAATTATGATGAAGTTTTATTCTGCGTCGTATATTTGAAAAGTGCTTTTCTAACTAAACTTCTGGACTAAATTCAAATATGTAAAGGTGTGTTTTACAATACAGTATGAAATAAATATCTAGTACATTCTCATTTACAAAGCTGTAAAAATAAAAAATAAAATTTTATCAGGCTTTCAATATGCGTTTGGTGCGCCCCAATCCTAACGAATCCTAAAATAAAGCGTCAAAATAACAAAATATAACAAACGAATAAACAATAAAACACTACATATTAAATTAACTGGCTATATAAAATTTCTAAAAATCCAAAGCACAATTAATAATATTTAAATAATTAAAATAGTTCAGTCAATATTCTAAAATTTTCTAAAACATTGGGCAAACTATTACCGTTCATACTCAAGAAACAGTACAATATCACCCAAAGGTTACTACACACAACATTATTAAAATTTCATCTAAAAGTAACAAAACGATGATTAAAAAAGTGACATAAAGATTGTTAAATTAAAAGTAAAGTTGCACATTTACCAGAAAAATAAAATAATACAAAAATCACACCAATACAAGGAACACTGAGACAAGAGAAGCAGACTTCAGTACACTAGGAGCCATCACAGAAAAATTCTTCTACGGTATAATAAGCGTTAGAAACTAAGAGAGCCTTTACTTCTTTTCGACATTTTTTAAGATTTTGGATTTTTCTCATTTTTAGCGGAAGGTGATTAAATATTTTCTTACCGTTGTAGAATATAGAATTTTTGAATTGACTGGAATGGGGTATAGTTAAATGAATTTTAAATATTTGACGAGTGTTGCGTACTGGGGTTGAATTAATTTCACTCTTAAATTTCTTATAAATTATTCAAGATGTCTCCAACAAAAACAAACAGGCTAAAGTTAAAATTTGATGTGATAGAAATAGTGGTCGGCTAGAGTCTCTAATTTTGGCTTTACACATATATGTAATGGCTCTTTTTTACAAAACAAATATTACGTTAAATAAATGCAGGGAGCAGCAGCCCCAAAAACTTATGCCATATCTTAAATGGGACTCAATTAGGGAGAAATATGCGGTCCTTGTAGCAGCGAAATTTAAGTTATTAGAAATAACCCTAATCGCATAGCAGTTGGAGCCCAGTTTTTTGCTGAGGTTAATTATATGTGATTCAAATTTTAATTTCATCCATGTATAACCCTAAAAATCTATTTACTTTTTCATTATTTAATATGTGGTCTCCAACCATAACTTCATTGAAATTGCATTTAAAAGTAAGAATGTTTGCTTTTGTTATGTTGGGAGATAAAAAGTTGGCGTCTGTCCACTTTTTAACCACGAAAAGATCATTCCGGATATCTGACTCCAGCTCACTCAGATTTTTATCAGCCCAAAGTATTGTAGAATCATCAGCAAACAGAGTAAATTTACCTTTTATTTCAATATTTGTTAAATCATTAATATATATTAGAAACAATAGGGGACCGAGGACAGATCCCTGTGGCACTCCTGAGCTAATTTCTAATTGATTGGAATATTTACTGTTGAAACTTACAGTTTGGAACCGTCCAACTAAATATGATTTAAACCACTCCAATGCTCCTCCCCTTACTTTTCGAGCTTGAATAACAGAATTTTGTGATTAACACAGTCAAATGCCTTCGACAAATCGCAGAATACTGCCGCGGCTACCTCACTAATATTAAGATCTAAGTATAAATGTTCAAGAAATGAAATAATGGCGCCATTTGTGCTTTTTGATTCCTAAAAACCAAATTGCTCTGCGCAAATTAAGTTATATTTATGTAGAAAAGAAAGCAACCGATTCTTTACCAATTTTTCTATTATTTTCGAAAGAGTAGGCAGTAAAGATATTGGTCTAAAATTGGAAGGACAATTAGAGTCGCCTCCCTTATATAGGGGTAACACAGTGGCTATTTTTAAACAGGGTGAGAAAATTCCTGATACGAATGAGTTATTTATACAATCCACAAGTACTGCTAGAGCATTATCGGGCAGATGCAAAAATACATGTATCGATAGCTCATCCTGTGGCTTTTTTATTATTTATGAGAGAAAATATATTTTTAATTTCGCCAACATTTGTGGGTGTTAGAAAAAACGACTGGGGTACATGAATATTTTTCAAAAACTGTCTAAAATCGTGGTTTGAATGCATCTTAGAACTTAGATTTTTAGCCACAGAACAATAAAATTCATTAATTTTTTGACAATCTAAATCCGAGTTCACAGATGTAGTTTTGTTTTTACCTCTCAAATTGTTAACAATTTCCCAAACTTCCTTTTGTTTATTTCTAGAATTTTTTATTCTATCATTAAAATATTGTTGCTTAGCAGTTTCAATCGTTTTCCTAAATATTTTACGATATTTATTAAAATAGAGCATAAACCAAGCTTTATCCAAAGCAAATTTTCTGATATAATGTAAGGCGCGCATATTTCTCGATGATACTTTTAGACCTCTAGAAAACCATGGTTTTTTATTTTTACCCTTACATATACGATAGGGAAATGAATTATTAAAAATTTTGTACAAAAGGGAATGAAATTATGTCAATGGTACCTCAGCATGTACAGGGTTATCCAACCAAGACTGGACAAGGCGATTTTTTGACTTTTCCTGTACTTTTATAAAAAAACTGAAATAGCCATCTTAAGTCATTTTCTCCCGCGAATTCGAATATCTTCAGCAAAAAACAATTGAACATCAAACAAAAGTACTAGGGGTCACTTTGATATTTTTTTAAATGGGATGCCGTATTTTTAATGAGCTTATCCGATTTCTCATATAAATTTTGATCTAAAATGTTGGATTTTTAATTCAAAAACGCCTTTTTTCTTCAGTTTTAAATTCGGAAAATGTTCGTCTACCGTAAGATTAATACCTGATAGATGGATACCCGTTTCACCTGTTCACCCTTTAACCTGCTTTAAGCGTCCGTCAGTTAGACAAAATAGTCAAGTTTCAAATTTCTATATATTTTTCACGAATTAATTACAAATTTAGTAGTTTTTGCAAATCTATTATTGCTTACGTATAAAAAAAGTATGACATATTAGAAAAAACTATAAACTAAAGTGAATAACTTTAATCTCAATAATATAATTATTGTTCTATGTGTCCTCCATTATTTTCAAAACATGACCGATGCCCCCTTTTCAATCTCTCCAAAGAATCTCTTACAATATTTTGGTCCTGGTTAAGTCTATTAATTTCATTTATAATTTTTTGCTGAATGTCCTCCAGACTTCTGTTGGGTCGTTGATAAACTACATTTTTTAAATGACCCCATAAAAATGTATCCATTGGCGTGATATCGGGGCTATTTGGTGGCCAATGAATTGTTCCGTTACGGCCAATCCACTGATTGTAACGCTCGTTTAGGTATGTTACCACTTCTCGAACTGCATGAGGCGGAGCACCATCCTGCTGCCAAATGATATTGTTGTAGGCTTGCAATGGCAACCTTTCCAAGAAATCCTCGATATCGTTATGAAGAAAATGGAGGTATCTTTGGCCTGTTAAAGAGCCACGATAAAATAGTGGTCCAATAATTCGATTTTCTAACATCCCACACCCAACATTAAGTGAGCTCCAACCTTGAAACTTTATCATTTCATATCTATGAGGGTTAACTGCTGCCCAGTATCTTGTATTTTTCCGATTGTATACCCCCGATGTTGTAAATGACGCTTCGTCACTCCATAGAATTTTATTATATAAATTATAATCTTTGTCTTGCTCTCTCATCAGCATTGAAGCAACAAATCGAAATCGCAGTTCTTTTTGAAGCTGTGTTAAGTATTGAACGGGAAGGATGCAATATGGTTTTAGACCACATTTTTTTAAAGTTCTGTGAACTGTTCCATAGCTTACTCTCCGGAGCCCTGGACCATACCTTACTTCTCGTACCGCTTGCGGAATAGAACTCTTCGGATTTATAGTAAAATATTGAACAATAGCTCGATCCCTTATATTCCGTCTTTTCATCTTTCTTGGCTTATCTTTCAATGTCTTACTTTCTTCAAATAGGGTCTTAATTCTGAGAATTGTATCCACTGAAATGTGTCTCTGGAAACTCTCAAAAAATGTTCTTTGTGTTTGTCGAGCATTCTCTCCACTTTTGTAATATAATTTTATTACATTTAGCCGTTCTTCTAAAGAATATTTCATTATTTGTAATTAATTCGTGAAAAATATATAGAAATTTGAAACTTGACTATTTTGTCTAACTGATGGACGCTTTAAAACAGGTTAAAGGGTGAACAGGTGAAACGGGTATCCATCTATCAGGTATTAATCTTACGGTAGACGAACATTTTCCGAATTTAAAACTGAAGAAAAAAGGCGTTTTTGAATTAAAAATCCAACATTTTAGATCAAAATTTATATGAGAAATCGGATAAGCTCATTAAAAATACGGCATCCCATTTAAAAAAATATCAAAGTGACCCCTAGTACTTTTGTTTGATGTTCAATTGTTTTTTGCTGAAGATATTCGAATTCGCGGGAGAAAATGACTTAAGATGGCTATTTCAGTTTTTTTATAAAAGTACAGGAAAAGTCAAAAAATCGCCTTGTCTAGTCTTGGTTGGATAACCCTGTACAACCCTTAACCAGTCTACGTCCTTACATGTCTTTGAAAAGCTATTATAATTTTTCCTTGTAAACAATCTCTTTCGATGCTTCGCAGGCTTAACATTGTCTAAACTAACCAAAAAATTACATACAACTGCCACATGATCAGACAATCCCGCATTAACAGTATTACATTCTACACTCGCCTTATCAAAGCCACTGCAGATATAGTCCAACCCTGTAGCTGAATTTGGAGTAATACGGATAATGCATTCTACATGCATTGTCAAATTAAAATAATTCAATATTGCTATCAATGATTGAGATGTTGGGAAGCTGTATCAAGAAAGTTTATGTTAAAATCCCCTGTCAATATTATTAGGGAATGCAGAGGTAGCTCTGATAAGAGAAGTTCTAGCCCAGGGGTCGGCAACCTTTTAACAAGGAGGTGCCCATGTGCAATTTTGAACAAAGCCATAGTGCCACTATACAAGACTGTATATTTTTTATACGAATAAATAATGTATAAAATTGTTAAAAGTAATAAAGAAGGTAACTAATAAAATAAAAAAATGATCAATATTTCTAAAAATTTTAATCAAAAAGGAAACATAGCACAGACTTTACTGTTAAACGAAATATATCCTTATGTTTCTCGCGAAAGCTTTTCTATTTCTGGTTCATGTCTAGTTACTTTTAATATTACACACGCCTCTGAATTTTCTGTTGTTAGCCGACTTCGATATGGATTCAAAATGATTTTCATATGGGAAAATACTTGCTCACACATATAGGACGATCCGAATGCTGAAAGCATTGCAAATGCCACTTTTTTTAGGCAAATAATTTTATCTGGCAAACTAGCCCAACAATTCAGTATTTCGTTTGATTTATTCTGAGGATCACCTTCTAAAACTCTTCTTAGTTCCACAAATTTTGTCTTTCATAACTCGGAGTTCCTAAATTCATAATACAAGCTAAAAATCTTGAATTTCCATCCATGCGAAAAGAGAATCATTAAAAGGAATGGTAGTAAAATCCATTAAGTCTGGTTTTATCAAAAAGGTGAACATGTGACCATGTTTATCAAAATCTTGGCCTCTTTCAGCAAATTCTTCTTTTAGTGAAGTCATGTAGTTTAACATTTCCTCATTAAATGCAGCATTATCACAATTATTAAGGTTGGGTAAGTATGTTTTTAGATTTGGAAAGTATTCATATTTATGGGAGGTAATATCGCGAATAAATACATCTATTTTCATTTTAAAAGACTTCCAGGAATCATACAAATCTAGAACAGTTTGACCCGATCCTTGCAACTTAAGGTTTAGTTCGTTGAGATGATTTGTAATATCAGTTAGGAACATCAACTTACAAATCCATTCTTTATTATCTAGTTCAGGAAAGACTTGAGCTTGTTTTTTTTTCAACAAAAATGACCTAATTTCTCCCAAACATTACACAAATCTAGAAAGCACTTTACCGCGGCTAAGCCAGCGTATATTGCTGTGTAATGGAATATCTGAATATTCACTTTCCATTTCTTGTAAAAATGACTTGAATTGTCTGTGAGTTAATGAAGAACGACCAGCAATGTAGTTGACAACTTTTACAACAGTATCCATCACGGATTTTAAGCTTCCGCTCGAGATCTTCGCGCAATGAATAATGAAATGAAAATTCAAAAGTGGTCGACCAATGCGTGCAGTAAGAAGAGATACAAATCCCTTATGTGTCCCGATCATAACCGGTGCGCCATCTGTAATTACGCAAAAGTCTAGTCCCCGTTTCTGAAAATGTTTAACGAATTCTGATAGTATATCTTCGCCTCTTGTCGTTTCTTCCAATGGTAGCAGACAGATCAGTTCTTCATACGGTTATTGTCAAAGTACCGCGTAACGATTGCCAACCGGGAAATGTCATTAACGTCGACACTTTCATCCAACGAAATACTAAATACGATATTCCGTTTAATACCGTCGATCTGTTTCCGTACATTTTCTGCCATTTCAGTAACTCGCCTCTTAATAGTCCGCGCTGATGCTGGTATATCTTTAATCCGGACCAGTATTGCTTGTTTATTAGGAAAATCATCAAACAATACATCCGCACTTCTCAGAAACGTTTGCTTCATAAATTCCCCATCAGTGAAAGGTCTTCCCTTTTCTGCCAAAGATTGTGCAATTTTAAAACTGCATTCGGTTGCTTGATCTTTCCCTTGACTAATTTTTGTAAAGAATGTTGCCTGCTTTGTATACTGAGCGGTCGCGTCGTTCTAGCTTGGCCTGCCATCACATAGCTCGGTCGAGCTACGTTGCCAGCTTGTGTACAGTTCCGTAGATTATTTTAAATTTACAATAAGTATCCTTAAAATTAAATCTTTAATATTATACACCAAACTTCACAAAGTTACGCGTGCCATTTTAAACTGCCAGGCGTGCCAAGTCTGGCACGCGTGCCGTAGGTTGCCGACCCCTAAAATATAAAAACTGAGAGCGGAACAACACACCATTGAAAATTCAAACTCTCTCTCAACAATCATATCATTAAATTTATCAAAGTTCGCAAAAATCTGAAGTTTCAGCATTTTCTTGTGTACCAGTATCAATGTACCTCCATGAATAGTATTTAATCGACAATAGCTTGATAGCAGGACATAGTTGTTTAAAAATATTAGTTCATCTTTTTTAAGCCAATGTTCAGTAAGAAGAATGAAGTCTGGATATTGAATATTATCTAGGAAAAGGTTTAGGTCATCAATTTTATTTCGTACACATTGTATATTCAACAACATCAAAGAGAACATTGTACCATGGAATGTTATTCTAAAAAATCATTCGCATCAACTCCCGGTTCCGCGTCTGTAACAGTTAACAGTTCCTCTACCTCGTTGCCTACGCTGTCACGATTATCACCCAAGCAACCAACCAGAGGAACCGTTCTAAGAACAATATGTGATTTTAATGAATAATCACGAATGCAAGAAATGGACAATTTACATAAATGCAAATATTTAAACCTATAACCGCGTTCAGCACGATAATTTTGTACTATTTTAACAGATATATTGAAATTTCGTTTTCTAAATTCAGTTACACAATTTTGAAAATTATCACAGAGGCTCATGCTTACAATATTGTAATCATACTTATAACAAAAAATTATATTTGTAAACTTTTCTACAGCTAATAAGGTAAAAGGATCTTTAGGATTAAAAATAAATGAATCTGAACTATCCCTGTATCAGTGGTAGTTCATGGGTTGGCAGCCAGGGTCAGCAGTTCAGTACAGGCACGGATCCAGGAAAAAATGTTAGGGAGGGTCAAGGAATGGAAAATTTTTGGAGACCACGCCCAAATTTCGGTTTTGTCTACTATTCTAATATTTGCATTGAACAGATGTATGATAAATTATTTAATTTCACGTCCATTTTTTTTTATTTCTATGCAAAAAGTTTGAGAAAAAGTAAATCACATATTCTTTATTCATGATAATATTTTCTAGTATCACATATAAAATACATTTTCTCAAGTTTTCCCCAATTCACAAAATGAGCGGATCAGCATTGCACATTTAACTGGTTCTCTTTGTTAACAGATTTTCTAACAAATACCTACTAAGGAAAATCTTTGGAAACACCTTCAAACCTGCTCATATTATTGGAAAAGAAAATGGGTTTTCGAAGTTAGCAAAGCGTGTTTTAATTTGCATCGTCATTGTACCAAGAATTACATAATATATTATTTGGTAAAAATCTTAAAAATTACAATATCGGCGCAAAACAGAGTGATTGTTCTAACTAAACAATTTCGCAGTACTACTTGGCTGGGAACAAAATCACATAAAGCTTTTTTAAGGATGTTTAGTTTTTGCCGTCCTACTTATCATATTAATAGTCCCCAACCCTCCGGGGGTGGGGACCCCTCCAAAATCCCTTCTCAATGTACATTTTTTGTTTTTTTTTTTTTAAATTATCTCCGTTATGGTCAATTTGGCTAGAAACAGTGGAGAGGGAAAAAAGAAACCCCATAAAATTTCACACAAGTTGACTATATTAGAAAATAGTACAGTGAAAGCTCCCATAAGCGGAGAGTCACGGTTCCCGCTTTTTTGCCCGCTTATGGGAGGTGCCCGCGTAAGAGAAAATTTCATTAAATATGTAAATACATACAGATGAAACAATAGATAATAAAAATAAAATCTATTATTCAAATATGTACATGCATGTAATAAATGCCATGCAAACCAAAACTTGTAAAATACATCAAACATAATTATTCAAAGTTATTTAGGAGCATTTGGAAAAAATCTTAAAATGCTTGACTGCTTAAGCTTCCTTTGCTGTTCTTCCATACGGCACTTCTGGAAATGACAATCCAGATTCTTGATTTGTTCAAAAGCCACATAGTCGTCTTTAAAAAACTTTTTTAGCTCTTTAATGTAATTTAAAGCCTCATCGAAGCACTTTATTTTATTTTCCTCTTCTTGAACGTCCTCTATTTCGTCATCCGTCTCGTTGTTTCCATCATGTTGACTAAATGCAGTAACCTGTTTTCGATGTCATCATCTTCTGTTGGTGTGTTTTGATTAATGTTTATAAGTTCGTCTAGATTTTGGTCATTGACAAAATTCAACTTTTCAACAGCCCTTATTATTGTCGCAAGGACAGACAATGGTAAGTCATCTTCGGGGTCAAAATGGGGAAGCTTCGTATCCGTTTTTCTGAAACAATTTTGAATTGTTGCTGGAACGACCTTTTGCCATGCCGTTTTTATAAAGTCAATGCCTCCAAAACATTAATTTTTTTTGCAAGTTCAGATGATTTAGCACAATCCATGTTTGATAAAATATGTTTTAAAACCTGATTACGGTAATACAACTTGAAATTCTGAATGATCCCTTGATCTAGTGGCTGGCAAACATAGGTTGTACAAGGAGGCAAACAAATAATTTTTATATTTCTTAGGTGTAATTCTCGAGGATATGATGCGGCGTTGTCTAAAAATAACAGAATTATCCTATTTTCAATACCCATTTTTCAGGCTTTTTTTGTTTGACTTCCATATGACAGGTAAATCTTTAATATTTATGTTTTTCAGTGCTCTCTGACGCGCCGATTTTCTATCACCAATAGCTTTTCTTTATGCCCAGTCATGCTTGAACAAAACAACACCGTTAGTCTTTCTTTTGCCAATTTTCCGCCTGAACACTTCTAAGATTTTAAGGCGAGTGTCTTATCGGGAAGCGCACGGAAAAAAATGCCGCTTTCATCGGCATTGTAAATATCTTCGCATTGGTACCCGAGCAACAAAGAAGTACGTTTCTCCATAAATGCATCAACTGTTTCTTTATTTACATCAGCTGCTTCGCCGAAAATGAATTTAAAACTGACGTTGTGTCTTTTACGCCACTTTTGAAGCCATCCATCAGATTCATTAAAACTTTTGTAGCCGAACTTTTCTGCAATTTATTTTGCCTTTTCTTTAATAAGCCCTCCTGATATAGGTATCCTTCGATTTCTAGCACTTATAAACCACTCAAAACATGCTTTGTCGATGTTCAAGCCTTCAGCTTTGAAAAAACTTCTTTTTTGGTGCACATTTACACCAGACTACCACAAACGTCGGATGTCCTCTATTGCTTGCTATCATCGCTGCTTGCGTCTTTCCTATGTGAAATCCGCCTGGCTATTGGTGCTTTGTGGTAATAATAATAATAATAATAAATTTCTTTATTTCGAATCATGCACAATGTACATACAAGAAATGACGTCAAACAAAACACTTAAACTATGTGCAAAAATCAGTTATACTATATGGTTCTAAGTTCTAAGAGTTACCCCATTTTTGATATACAGGATGTTAGAGTTTTTTTTAAGAAAGTGGGTTGCAATCGTGCGTTTTATCAGAAGGTGGCCATTTTTAACATTTGCTTTGATTAACTGTTGCATTTTTCTTGTATCATTATTTAAAAAAATAATTTTATTTCTAATTTAAAAGTTTTAATTAAATTTGCCATTCATAGCTAGTTTTTGTACAGGGTGATCTGTTATATTTAGACCACCCACCTATCTGATTTATTTGAAGAAATATCAAAAAACTTTAACAACTAAAGTTGTAGGGCCTTTCATGAATTTTTAGGAATTAATATAAGAAGAAACAAATGAACATCAAGAATGGCAAATATTTTACAATTATTGAATGTTTTCTTAAATATACCTATATAGTATACGCTCTACTGATGGGAAATTTTATTCTGATTACAAATATATATGGTTTATATGGTCTATCTTAAAGGGTAGTGTTAATAATTACAATTTTAATAAATAATTTAATAACCAAACACAAAAATTCTTGTTTTATTGGTTTATTAGATATTAATTGGCATGCTATGTATACGGTTTTATATTTTTTATATATTTATATTTTAAATTATTTGTAAGATTTTGTGTCAAATGCAATTGCAAAAGTGACAATAAATGATTTTGATTTGATTTTGATTTGATTTGATAACGTTAGTAGGCGTGGACAAAATAATAATAATGGCGTATTGAATGTGCGGCAATTGATATTACGTCTTTGTTTGTCTACTAGATATACGTTGTCTACGGGCAAACTATTCTTGTTAAAAATAGTATGTACAGGGTGTCCAGTTTTCGTGTGTTTTACAGGTTATCTGCGTTATTAGTAAAGATAGAAGGTTGCGGTTTTCGCGGCACTGTATTACTTTTTTGAGAAACAAACGATGTCACAAACAGAATTTTCATAGCCCCCTTAATTTTTTAGATACGGGGTAATTTTGAAAATTTTGCATTTTGGGACACCCCCCCCCCGGTTACGCTGCAACTTATCAAAAAGGTAAAAAATGAATTTATTAGTTTTTTTTTTAGACCATGACGGGTATTTAGGAAAACAAAAGATGACAAGCTTGTTATCTGAAAAAATCTTTATTTACTGTCAGAATCGGTTATCCATTTTCTGTTCTTCATTTCTATTCAGTTTTAATAAATAGCAGTTTTTTCTTAATTATGGCTGCGAATACAAAATTCGAGAATTATGAAAAGTACGATATGTTCGTTTGTTATATTCAGTGTTACGAAAATTCGCATGAAGCATTAGAAGTTTATTTTAACAGGTATGGGCATCTTTTTATATTTTTCATCATATTTTAAAATTTATAAAAACGTAATGTTCGCAGATTCCCAGAAAGAAGACAGACGGATAAAAGAATATTTTTAAAAATAAAATCAAACTTAATTGAAGTCGGCTCATTTTCCAAACCCCGACCTAGTATTTACAATAAGGAAAACCAGGACATTGAAGTAAACGTTTTGGCTTCAATTGAAACAAATCAAAGTAGTTCTTGTAGAACAGTGGAAGGTTCTGTCGGTGTTACAAAATCAAGTGTTCAAAATATTCTAAAAAAACACAAGTTTAAGCCATACAAATTTCATGTCGTACAAAACTTACATCTCGGTGACGCAGAGCGCCGCGTAGAGTTTTGATTGGTATTTACAAAATGTAAATAGAGAAAATCATTTTGAAAGAACGATTATATGGTCTGATGAGAGTCATTTTTACCAGTGCCGGTATATTTAATCGGAAAAATTCCAGGTTTTGGTGCCAGGAAAATCAACATGTTATATTTCCACGGGAACGGCAAGGCAGATTTGGGTTTAGCGTTTCATGCTTCATACTGGGAAGTAAAATTTTATATAATATATTTGAAGGCGGTCTTACTGCAAATAAATATTTAGAAATTTTGGAAAACATTGTGCCCGGAATAGTAGAGAATGTGGCCCTAGCTCATCTTAATAGCTTATATTTGCAACAGGACCGAGCTCCCGCTAACAATGCTCAAATTGTAAGAGCATATCTTAACAATAATTTTCCTGGCCGCTGGATTGGAACACATGGGCCTGTAAGATGGCCACCCAGGTCACCCGATTTAACGGGTTTGGATTTTTTTTGTGGGGCTACCTAAAAAATAAAGTTTATACCGTCCAGTACCAAACGATGGCAGATTTAAGAGAAGCCACTGAAAGAGCCTTTAGGGAGTTACAGGCACGGCCTTTTATTATTTTAAATGCACTGAGGCGAATCAGAACAATGTGTGAAACATGTCTTAGGCATAATGAAGAACAGTTTGACCAATATTTATGAGACTTAGAGATTAGTTTCCTAAATCATCAAATAATTGTAGTTTTTAATTTTTGAACGTATAACACAACTGAGTTAATTGTTATTTATATTTATAAAAGTTATTGTTATAGGTATATATTTTTAAAATTAGTGTTTTATATTTCTATCTTAAAATTTATATGGTGTGCCGTTTAAAAAAATGTAAATTTGTTGAAAAATGTAAATTTTGAGCTTCACATTGAAAACAGCTATAAAGTATTATATAATTTTAAAGAGCTTGTGATAAACTGAATCATAATAGCTAAAAATATATAGGGTGTCCCATTTAAAAAATGCAAGTTTGCTCTTTTTCTCGAAAACAATTAAACATAAAAAAAATCTGACTAAACCACTGGATTCTACGTGAAAAAAACTAACAAGTTCATTTTTTACCTTTTTGATAAGTTGCAGCGTAACCAAGATGCGGGGGGTGTCCTAAAATGCACAATTTTTAAAAACACCCCGTATCTAAAAAAACTAAGGGGTCTATGAAAATTCTGTTTGTGACATCATTTGTTTCTCAAAAAAGTAACACAGTGCCGCGTAAACCGCAACCTTCTATCTTTACTAGTAACGCAGATAACCCGTAAAACATACGAAAACTGGACACCCTGTAGATACTACAAAAATATAGAAAAAAAATGAATGAAATTCAATATGAATATCAACAAAAGAAAAACAAATTTTTGCAGATACAACTAGTGGATGATAAACCCATATTTAAAATTTTTTGTGTAAAACAATTACCTAATAAAAGCAACAAAAAAACAATCCATTTATAATAAATGCTCGAAATGACACCCGTTTGCATCAATACATTTTTGATACCCCGTTTTTAATTTATTAATTGTCGCAGTTATCCAATCGGGATGTTTAGTATTAATATTATTTATTTCGTTGATCACTCGTGCTTGAATTTCTTATATATTATTGCTGTTTTTAAAATATATTTTATTTTTCAAAGTCGCCCAAAGAAACGTGTCAAGTGGTGTTAAATCGGGACTGTTAGGCGGCCAGGATATAACACCATATCTCCCAATCCAAACTTAGAAATTGGCATTTAACCATTCAGTAACCTGGGCAACGTTATGCGGAGGTGCGCCAACCTGTTGCCAAATTACGGAGTTAGCCACGTTTAAAGGTAACTCACCTACACGATTTTCTACAGCATTTAAAAGTTCCATATATCTTGCTCCTGTCGGATTGTTCTCAAGAAATATTGGACCAATTATCTTGTCACTTAATATACCGCACCATACATGTAAGGTACGCCTTCCAGATCTTTTTGTTTCCAGGGTTTTGTGTGGATTAACATCAGTCCAAAAATGTAGTTTTTTTCTATTGGGTGATCTCGAGGTGCAAAAAGTGGATTCATCAGTCCATAAAATTTTTGAAAATAACTCCCCATATTGTTCTAGTCTGGCTAAAATATCCCTACGGAAACTAAGCATTCTTTTTTTGTCACTTTTATATTTAAATTATATGCATGTTATATTTTTTTAAAGTTTTAAAGACTTTCCAATGTGATTTGTCTAAATCCGCCATGGCTTCGCGTATATTATTCAGCAGATTTTCTAGAAACATTGAAATATGAGTTACACAATCAAGCAACAACTAACGATTTTATGTTACCTTGAAAATAGAGAAGAGTTTCCAATTCTTCCTCCTCATTTATAATCACTGTTCTTTTTTTACTTTTTAATGATTTTATGGTGTGCACCAAACTGTATATATTTCTAAAAGTATTTAGACTTGGTATTCTATTTAGATTATCACCATATAAATTAATATACTCTTAGCGCGCCTTGTATTTATTTTTACTATTTTTAAGTAAATCTCAAAGATTTTAAACTTTTCTTCTTCCGAATATCCCATTTTTGTGAAGAAATGTAAACGATTTGACAGATGCGTAAAATATAAACAATTGCAGCATATTCAATAGGCCATTATTATTTTGTCTAGGCTTACTTATGTTATTTATTAAAATTGTAATTATTAACACAACCTTTTAAAATAGATCATACAAACCATATTTATTTGAAACCAGAATAGAATTTTCCACCAGAAGAGCGTACAGCGTGTTCCATTATTTAAGAAAGCATTAAATTGTAAAATATTTGCCATTTTTGATATTCATTTGTTTCGTCTTATATCATTTCCTAAAAATGCACGGCAGATCCTACAACTTTAGTGCTTAAAGTTTTTTTGATATCTCTTCAAATGAGTGAGTTAGGTGAGTGGTCCAAATATAACAGATCACCCGGTACGTGGAATAAAGTGGTTTTTATTTTTTCTCTCAAAAGCGATCAAGATACGAAAAATAAATCAAGGAACAAAAAAGTTGTATTATTAGTTGGTAAATCCGAAAAAAATATCAAAATTAGAAAAAAGTCAGTGGCGTACCGGGACGCCACTGGACTTAATAAACTTTTTCTAGTTAGAGCTAATTAAGCCCCCTATCATTATGAATAACGGTACCAAATTTTATTAAAATCGAGAAAAGGATATTTAGAAAAATTTAAAAACCCAATTTTTTTAAAAAAAACCTGTATTCAAAAACCGGGCAACTCCGGACACATGTCAATATGAACTTTTTTTCTTAGAATATCAGAAGGAATCACTCTCATCATCACTACTTAATAGCACAAATTCAAATTTGATCTTAGGCCCTTAATTGTAGGGGGCGCGGGCGCCACCTACAGGTCTTTTTCTCTTTTGGGGGTCACAACTTTTTCGTGCATGTATGTATCACATTTTCTAGAAGAAAAATCAATTCTTCTATCATTTTTACGTGAAAATGGTATGCTTGTCAAAAGTCGCTACAAGCAGCCGTTTTCGAGATATTTTTATTTAAATTAATCAATGCAAGTGTTTGTCAAAAAGTGAAACAATTTTAAAAACTTAAAATTAAAAGTATCAAGTAGGCCTAGTAAGTTCATTCCAATGTTTATTTTGTGTCATGTCAAAAATAATATATTGACGCATAGTTAAATAGTTTTATTATATATTATATAAGAACCTAAGAAACCGAGGAAGCAGTTCTTAATCTGGTATTTAATTATTTTTGATACCATTTTTCTCAAAATTACCCATTACTCCCCTTGCCTCCAGTATTAATTAAATTCAACATTTTAGGGGTCGTCGGACACGACCATTGTTTTTGTATTTTACTTTGTTCATCGAATGAAACAGAAGACGAAAATCCACATTTTAAACTTAAAATATATTGAACAAGATCACTTTTTACCTCAGTTTCAATTTGGTTTTTCATGTCATTGCGTGGTGCGTAAAGAGCCTGTAAATTGCGATAAATAAATAATATAGAATCACCCCGTATAAATGTAAAAAAGTTTATATAATATAGACCGACGCATATGAGTAATTTCGGCGTTTTTAACATTTACCTCAAAAATCCATTTTCCTAGGCTCTTTCTAAACGTACTTGAAAACGTCTTCATTCTTTGACATTTACAACCACTTTTATGTTTGATACACTTTAGCGCTGCGATTTAAAAATTAATAATGCTATTTCAGATTTCATAAGAAGCAAGTTTCCCTATAAATTAGTACCCAGAGTAAGAGAAGAGAATTTGCAAGATTTCCTGAATGGTTGGGAGGACAACCGCGTTAGATCATTGATATTAGCTCACAAGAGAAATATGAGATTACGGTATTTGGTAACAGCCTATCAGTTTCGCCATAGAGTAGCATTTGGGTAAGATGAACTAACCTGATTCCTTAAAATTTGTTGTTGCTTATAGGGTGTGTAATTTTAAGGCGGGGAATAATTAATTTAATTAAGCGTGTCAAAATAGCGAATGTCATGTTTCAACTCGATGTATCGACTGGTTTTTTGTATAGGACTTTTTAAATTATACGTGTTGTGTGTGATTTAAGGCGTTGACAGACAAAAAGCTGCCTGCAGGTGGCGATGTTTTTACATGTCATTATGTCTGACAAAGCCGTTATTGAAATGGATAAATTGGAATAACGTGCAGTTATAAAATTCTTCGTTTTAAACGGTTTATCGCCAATGGGAATTCATCCAAAGTTAGTTGGGGTCGTAAGTCTGCCTGTACCATCAACTTTAATGCACGGTACTTGCACATGCTTCGCCTCCTCCATGCTAATGCAACTGAGCCATTATGAATTTTCCACAGCATTTCCTCAGGGTCCCTTTGTTCATAGAGTTTCACTATTTTGTTATAGTCCTCTTATGTTAGTGCCTTGGAACTAGACATAACCTTCTAGATAGGCTTGAAAAAGTTTTCTTTGGGAATTTCTAGCCATTCTGGCATTTTGAAACGATATATCTTTGGAATCTGGATCTGTAGGAAGCTGTGCTGTTGGGTTCCACGTTTGTTTAACGAGTCGTTGCTGCTATTCGGAACCATTCTTCTTCTGCCTGTTAAATGCCCAGTTCTCCATTATAAACGCCAGTTCTTCTACCGGCCTATTGTTGCCCGATTACCGGAAGTTACGCCAATATAAGCGGACGGTAAAGTCAGTATTTTAAAACTCCGATACGTGCCCCTGTATCCTAAACCACATATAAGCCTGGCAGCCCTTTTCTAGAGGCGCAAAGCTCTTTTGGATTGTGTTGCATGTCCCCATGCAAGGACGGCGTAAGTCGTGGTGGAATGAAACATACTGAAATAGGCTGTTCTCATTGTATTTAAGGATACTGAGCTGAAAAGGCTGCAAAGCACAGACAAGGATTTCGCCATCTTCGCCACAACGGAATCAATATGATCATCTCAAAGAACAGGGTTGGGCTGATTCAAATCATGATTTAAATCGCTTGATTTTTTTTTAAATCATGATTTAAATCACTTTATTAAAAAAAATCATGATTTAATGAAACTATTTATTTTTAATTCAGAACAATGAACAATATAACATTAAAAAAATATTTTCAAAAATCAACAGTATATAGAACTCGCGCTTTTAAGAAATAAAAAAGTAGTAGGTATATAATACATATAAACTTTATGTTTCTGTATTTTTGTTTTCGTTGTATAATTTAAACAAAAATACTAATTTTCCTCCTTTTTCTACACCCATCCTGTTCCTAATATCAGAGTGTACAAAGCCAAAAGTGCTAAACACTCGTTCTACTGATGCTGAGGAAGCAGTTGCGCACAGGAACTGTTTGATTACTGGCAGCTGTTGTGCGATTTCAGGCTTATCATTTTGTGATAACCACCACTGTATTCCATTTACGTTTTTTTTTATTATTTCGTCCGAAAACATAATATATTTAAATGGATTACTGCGGGCAATAAACTTTATGGCTATTGGTAACAGTCCAGTGTTTCCTTGTAACTCATTAATTGTTTCTAAAGCCAGATTCTTTTCTTCGGGTGTTAACTGGTATTTTTGCTTTTGTGGGTTTAACATATAGGCGATAAAATGATACGGCGTGAGCGCTTGCTCGTATCGACATTGAAATTGTTGTGTTTTTTGTAAAGATAATTCTACAACATCCTCGAAGATATGTTGTAAATGTTTCCACTGCTCGACAGCATCTGAGATAGTAGCATTTTTTCTCTGCAAAATATCAAGAGCAACTGATATAGGTTTTAAAATGTTTAAATATTCTTGTGCTGCATGTTTAAGCCCACTATTTGAAACCTTTTGATAAATGGTCGCATCAATCTCCTTTTTATTTTCCTCACAGATTTTTAATATTATGTTCCACTGAGTGACGTACATCTCTAAGCAGTCAGCCATGCTATTCCATCGCACATCACTTGGAAGTACTAAAGTGTTGCCTCCTGCTTGACTGAATTTTGCTTTGGCCAGATGATTATTGCGAAAATACTTAACAATTTGGACTACATTTTCTTTAACGTTTTGTACTTGTGAGTCATTGCACAGTAAATTCAAAATATGTGCGGAGCAGCCATATGTTATAACTTTTGAGTCTGTTTTTTCTTGCAAAGTTTTTCTCATGAGGGCCATATTTGCTGCATTGTCTGTCACAAAAGATTTTACCATGCACTGGTATTTTGATTCACACGTAGAAATTAGGTCAAAAACTATTTCAGTCAAATATTCTGAAGTATGAGGTTTTCCCGAAATATCAATAGTTTCGTAAAGAAACGCTCGTCCATCTTCAGTTGTTATTGTTGCACAGATTACTGGCTCGTTGTGGACGTTTGACCACCCATCAAGGGACATACTCACACACTGTTCTGACAGAGAAGAAAAACATCTCGCTTTTTTGTCCTCATAATTTTCCTCTAAAAGGCTGGTTGCTACCGTTTTTCGTGATGGCGGCGTATAACCAGGTCTTAATAACTCGATAGCTTTTTTTACTTCTGAGTTTTTAATGCATCTAAAGCTCGAATTGGTAGCAAATTGCCTTCGCTATTTGTTTGTCCATCTTATGTTTATCAGCTGTTGATGTCCGCATAACGAAACCACTCATACTAGGTTGATTTTTAATTTTTTTCTTCAATTGGAACGACTCAAAAGTCGTTGGTGTTACTGTTGAAGGAGATTTTCTAAGATCTGACAAGTCTGTCATGGAACTTGAGGCAGTCGATGTACTAGCAGCAAAACTTACAGAACTGTCAAGCAACATTTGAGTGCCTGAAAAGAAGAAAAAATTTATGCCAAATGCCTATTTTTGTTAATAAACTAAGGCCACGCCCGATTTTTCTTTCAAAATTAAATTAATAAAAATATAAATGTTTTTGTCAAAATTATATTTTTTATTTAAATAATAAATAAGTAATATTGATATAAAATATTATTTATTTACCTGTATTAGTTTCTTACTCCTTATTACAAAAATCGTAGCGTGTTTTAAGTCTTTGAACTATCCCTTGAATTTCTTTTTTGCAGTTTTTACAAATCGCTCTACACCCTGATTTATTTGGTTCTGTTCTTTTAACATAAAACTGCCATATGCTGTCTTCTTTTCTTCCAGCCATTTGTTTTTTTTTTTACTTAAACACTTAATAAATATCCAAGGAAATTACTAAAGAAAAAAACTATTTACTTCCACTCCCTTGAACAATCAACATCAAAATACGCGAGACATATTGGGCCACGGCAATTTATAGATCGGGAAAGAATCAAGTCGCGACAGGAATTTTCTTTCAAGAAGCGCGTTCTGACAATATTTTGGGTAGAATTTAGACCTACTATATTGTTAGACCGACATTAAAATAATTTGTATTAATTTGAAAAGAGAGAAAAATGTTACATTTTTAATAAAATCAATAAAAATCAAAAAAATCAATGATTTTTGATTTTTTTAATAAAAATCAAATTTTGCCCAACCCTGTCAAAGAAGTTGTGGGTCAAGCTGAATGCCCAGACACTCACTTGTCCGACATTTATTTTCATGGTCCCTATCCGTCTCCGTGTTGTCAGTATTCAGAAGTAACATATTTGATGCTTGAAGCTTCCGCCCTTTCCCGGACTCTCGCAGACCCTCCCGGGGCTGCCTGAAGCGTTGACGTACCAAGAAATATTGTGGTGTCATCGGCGAAAAGCGTGAATTTCGCACCCATTGATATATATATTAGGAATAGTATAGGTCCCCTGTGGGACCCTGATCCCATCTTTATTTGAAAAGGTCCACCCCTAGGCTCTGTTTCCTTGAGTAGTAATTGGTTGCTTCATGACACCTTATACAATAAGGCTTAACCAAATAATGCTGAAACAGTTATTCTTTCGAACGCTCAACAACAGAACAAAATTTGGCGTATTTTCTTATCTATGTTTATGTATAAGTACCACTTGTTGATTTTGTTTAAAACTCAAATTTAATTTGAGGTTTAGGTTAAGGTAGATGAATTTGGAGTTAGTATGCTCACACAAACTTATGTTCATTGGGCACCTAATTATTATTATTACTATTTAAATAGAATAATAGGTATATTGTATATTACTTATGTCGTTGTTAAATAAATAAATACCGGCATGGCTTAGTTGAACATGGGAAATCTCATGTAAATTTTGAGGTGGCTAAATATTAACTTTCTTGTACACTTTAGAGAAATAGTGTTTATAATTTTTTAAAGAGGCCGATATAATAAACCTATGTACCAAGCTTAAATAAATTTTAATAAGCCAATCCTAACTTATTCAATTAAATTTGATAGCAAAATGGCGAAATTTTCACAGTTTAGGTAATACAGCAAACATCAGCAAATAATTTCTATGACGCTATTGTCAAAAATTGACGTAAAGCTGGAAATAACGAATAAGGATTATTTCACAATAAAAACACATTTTCATTTCACCGATCCGGCAATTACATATCCAAAATAAAAGACACCATTATGCCATTGTTTTTCTTACTAAGCCTTTAATTTAACATAACATACCTAAAACTACAGATTTTCACAAAAACATTAATTAATTAACACGTTGAGTGCCATCGTCCAGTATACTGGACATACAAGTTCTTTATATATAGCCCTCGTCCAGTTAACTTGACGCAATTGAACAGCGGGTTTATATACTTTGATTTGTTTGCGGGTCATGGGAATTAATTGAATATGTTCAGTGCGGGCTATAGTCAAAAAATAAATCATAGGTTTGGCGATTTTGATAGCAATATCGGGTCGGGCACAATGTGGCAACAAGCAGTTTGTGTTGCCTGCACCGTTAAATTTCCTCTTTTAGCCAAGCAGTGGAGTCGCCATCCTTTATATTTTCATCCCGTATTTGGAAAAACCATGTCCAGAAATCGGTTCCAAATAATTCTAAAGAACCTTAGATTTGTAGATCATGCTACGATCGACGAGAACTATAAATAGTTCATTTTAGAAAAAATACTGCGAAATGGTAAACGAGTTTTTAGTCCTGGTCAAAACTTATCGATTGATGAAGCCATGATTGGTTGGAAAGGTAGATTATCATTTCGACAATACATATCAAATAAAAGCCATAAATATGGGAAAAAATTGCATGAACTGACGACTGATGATGGGTTTGTTCTTGACGTGATTGTTTACAAGGTAAGGGAACATTAGTTTCAGAAGATTCAACACACACGGAAAGTGTGGATGAAAAATTATTTAGAAAAAGGACACACAGTATACCTTGATATTTTTTACACCAGTGTTTCGTTGGCTGAATTTTTACATAAGAAAAAAAAACGGCGTTGGTAGGAACTGTGCTTGAAAATAGAAAGGGGAACCATAAGGAAACTATGAAAGCCAAGCTAACAGCTAACGAAAGGTGAAGCAGTTTAGAAAAGAAAGGGACCATTTTTACTTACTAACTGGAAGGACAAAAGGAATGTTAGGATGATAAGTACTGCCGACAAATATTCGATGGTCGAAATTCAGGGAAAAAAAGCTAATAACAAGAAAATAAAACCTGCATGCGTTATCGCCTACAATAACACAAGTCGGGAATTGACCGATCAGATCAGATGATGGCTTACTACTCTACCCCTCGTAAAACCGTTGGATAGTACCGCAAAATATTTTTTCATTTGATAGATTTGTGTATGTGGAATGCCTGCTACATATATAATCTTCATCAAGACAAAAGTATTAGACTTTTAAACTTTCGAAAAAAAGGAATTATGAAACCGATCAATGACGACAATGAGCCAAGCAATTTGCAAGTAGGAAATGAGGTCGAAACTAAAGCAAATTTCACTATCTAGAGCCGAATCCTCCCAGAGAAAAAGAAAAATGTACAATGAGACGATGCCGTCAGTGTACAACAACAAAAGCTCAAAAGAAAACTAGATATTCCTGTTCAGTTTGTCTAGAAAAACCAGGTCTATGTGTTTATCCCTGTTTCAAGGATTGGCATGCAAAATCTACTTGAGCGTCTAATATGTAGTATTTAAGCCAAACATGTATTCCATTTTTATTTTGAATAAAGCTTAAGAATAAATCATTATTTTTGTAGTTTAAAGAAGAATATTTATATGTCCAGTATACTGAACAGCGTGACAAATGGGGTAAAAGTATGTTCATAGCCCATTGTCCAGTTTACTGGACATCTACTGGCGACCATGAAAATGGTCAAGGTTAGTTTACAAAACCATTTACATGCATTTATCGCTCAAAAAAATTCCTATAACCCAAAAGTTGGAGTTGGTTTCTCAGAATCGTTAATTTAATCCCACGATGGCACTCAACGTGTTAAGTGTTCAAACAACCCTCCATTAACAGGTAAACCATATCCTAACCGATCATAAAATTCATTTCTAACATTACTGAGGTGATATTGAGAAATGCTGTTACATTCTAACAAAATACAGTTTTTTAGCTGGTCTAGATTTTCAAATATTAAATCTTTATAAATAAAATGTTTTAAGTGATCCCACAGAATTTTGAAAGTATTCCCTAACCATGAGAGAATTATGGGAAGGACAACCATCCATTTGATACCGGATCTCCTGATTTTCGCGCACAACTTCTTCTAGTGCGGGTTCAATTCGACTTTATAGTAAGTCTAAATAGGTTACTGCTGTAAGATTGCCTGCCATAAAAAATGGTCCAATAATGTGATATCTCACAATTCCCGCCAAAACATTTATTTTTTGTGGATATTGCGTCCGAGTGTGAACAAGACGATGTTCATTTTCTTGGCTCCAATACCGGCAATTTTGAACATTTGGTTCACTGTTGGGGGTGAATGTACATTCATCGGTAAAACAAATATTTCTCAAAAAATCCCTATTATTATTTGCTCTTTCCATTACCTTAAAACAGAATAACATTCTCCGTTCTTCATCACCTTGCCGTAACTCTTGATGTTTTTCATACTTGTAAGGAAAATATTTATGTTTTTTTAAAGTGCGCTATCTGCGGTTTGATGTTTTTCTACGGCTTGCCCAAGAATCCTCGTGCTAATCATTTTATTTTCCTTCACGTGCAGTAAAATATTTATTTATTTATTGACGGGCAAAATCCCATTTGTAAATTTTACAAAGCAATCTTAATGTGTTAAAAAGTCTATAAACTAAACAAAAGCAATTATAAAAGTAGTACAATCAAATCTAAGAACAGGAATATCAAAGTGAAAGTTCGGATACTCTTCTCTTAAAGGAAACAAGGAATGAATTAAAAAAGTCATATTCAATCATATTGCCACCATTAACCATTCTAGTAACAGGAGAAGATATCCCGTAGTTGCACCTATGACGATCAACAGCAAAGAGGGAATGATCCCTTGTACTCCTTGATGGGACGCGAAAGTTTATCATTTGCAACAAATCTGGACAATCAATTATTCCATTTACTAATTTAAATAAAAAATAAATATCAGATTTCACTCTACGCCCGGATAACGAATCCAAACCCAGTCTCCGCCTCAAACCGTCATAGGATTGGGGAAGCAACTTAAATTTAAAAGAAATATATCTGGAATATCTTTTTTGAACCTTTTCTATGCTTTGAATATGTACTAAATACATTGGTGACCATACACAAGAGAGATATTCAAAACTTGACCTAACAAGAGTTTTATAAACATTATTTAAACTACTCATATTCCGAAAATCTTTTGCATTACGACAAATAAAACCTAGCATCTTAAATGCCTTGTTAACAATGTATTCATAATGACCATGAAAGTCCAATTTGACATCCAAGCACAAACCCAAGTCAAATACAGTGGTAACTCTTTCCAAAACATGATCATTAAGACTGTAATCGAAAACAATTGGGTGCTTTATGCGATAGATGACATTATTTTGCATTTTGTTATGTTTAATTCCATTTTATTGATAACACACCACTCACTCACCCTATTTAAGTCATCCTGTAGTCTCACAGCATCATCATGAGAATTAACCTTTAGAATCAATTTCAAATCATCAGCAAAAAGTAAAGGCCGTGAGAATAGGACCACCTGTGGTAGGTCGTTAATAAAGATGTCGAACAAATAAGGACCTAAATGGCTTCCCTGTGGTACACCAGAAGTGACACATATTTCCTGTGATACAAAACCCTTTACCCTTACCAGCTGTTTTCTATTACTAATATATGATATTATCCACCTAAGTAAAGTTCTAGCAAAGCCAAAGCACTGCAGCTTTTGCGCCAGAATATGATGATTCACGGTGTCAAATGCCTTACTAAAATCTGTATAGATGGCATCAATTTGGCACCCACTTTCCAAAGCACTCAAAACATTCTGAGTAAAAATCACCATATTTGTGGCTGTTGATCTACCCTTACAAAAGCCATGCTGCTCCTGATTGATATCCCTCATAATGAAACCTTTAATATGATCACTAAGCTTGAGCAAATATGCATACCAAAAAGGAGGAAATATGCACATATATATGCAAGTCTTTTTGCCAAAATATGCATATAAAATATAAGAATATGCCAAATAAATTTTTAATAAAACACATTGTTAGAAAATCAAAGTACTATATTAAAATGAAAGTAGGTGTCATTACATTAATTTCTGAACAGATAGGTAGGGTACATGTTTATGTACTAAGCTTCGTAACTATATAATGTTATGAAAACAATAAAAACCAAATATTTTTCAAAATTTTCAATTAGAAATTTATGCCTTCTATCCGAGTACATATTATATTTGTATACAGAAAAACTTCTTTCTACGTCCACGGAAGTAATTGGAGCATATTTTAAGTTAACTAGTATATTTCGATCTACTTCAAAATTATCTACAAAACCACCAGACAGTACCCTAGCTACACTTTTTAAAAAAATAAATCCGTCATTTTTCTGCAAAACACTTCGACATTTTTCTTTAATCTTGTCCCCAATATTTCCGCTCACACTGTAACAAGATGTTTCCACACGTGTAACACAGGTTGTAGATTCAGTTAGGGATAACTTATTTGATTCTAATTGTGTTATGATTTCTGGCACACAGGTATAATTGCTTTTAATAAATGCGAGCTGTTGATGCAATACTTTATTTTCAAATAACTTTTTTGCATCAACAAGAGCCTGCGACTTCTCGTCGGATAGTTCACTGATTACTTCTTTCAAAGCAATAAAATGTTCAGCATAAAAAAAAGCTGCCTCCAACCAGGTACCCCATCTTGTTATTACTGGCTGAGGGGGAAGTGGGACGCCAGGAAGTTTTTCTTTGTAGTATTGAATCCTTAGTGGTGCTTTAAGAAATATTTTTTTCATGTTTGATATTAATTCGTTCACAAGTGGGAAGTGTTTTCTAATTTCCTCTGCCACTCTATTAATACCATGCGCCAAACAAGTTACATGAATTATCTTTGGATAGAATATTTTTAAATTTTGTCCTGCTTTAATCATATAAGGCGCAGCATCTGACAGAAAAAGCAACATTTTTTCAATGGGAATAGCATCAGGAAGGAAGAAGTGCGCCAATGCATCTTGTATAAACCTAGTCACTGTTAAAGCGTTCGTTTTTTCCAACTGCTTGGAGGTAATTAAAAATCCTTTTGAGTGAGATTCTTCGGTAAGAACTCCAATTATTAGATGAGCCATATAACGCCCAGACGAATCTGTGGTTTCATTCATACAAATATAAAAATAATTATTTGAAATTTCTTCTTTTATTTTTGTCAGCACCATTAAATATAAAGAGTCTATATTATTTCTTCTCAAAGTTGTCTGGCTTGGTATATTAATTTTGCAATATTTTTGTAGAAACGAACGAAAATTGTCATTTGACAATTTTGCCAATGGTATATTTGATGCCACCAGCGCACGGCAAAGATCTTCATTGAACACTTCTTGTTCACTTAATTTTCTAGAGGGTAGTTCAAAACATTTGGATAAAGATAATTGCACTTTCTCGCCAGGGACTTTTATTTTTCGTACCTTAGTGGCATGGGAAGCTGTTTTCACATGTTGGTCGATTTGAAATTTCTTCTCGCATGCAACCTGCAACCAAATTGAGCAAAAGTTAGGCTTGCTCAACACAGACGAAAATAGTTTATTTGTCTGAAGAGAAATGTGTGTCTTGGGTCAAGTATTAAATTACTTTTAACAAAGGGAGTAATCAAATCATTTATTTCAAGTTCTTATAGAATATTCATGACAAGAGATTAATGGTTTTTTATCAAAGCGCGAAATTTTGTATTAAAATCATAGTATTATTCATTTCTTGCAATAGATATTTTTTTCAGTTTGGAAAAGTATTTTTTTATATCAACTTATTCTACAAATAACAGCAATAATACAAACCATTTTTCCGCAGGCTGTACAGTAGACTTTATCCATATCGAGATACAATTCTTTGTAAGGTTTTATCCAAATGGAAACACTGCTTACTTTCGGCATATTTTACGTTTAAGTTCGGAAAAACACTTTTAAGCAACTTTCTTCACACTTAACCAACACTCGATCTAACCCGTACTAAACACAGAACATAACCAGATAGTTTACTTGTCGAAATGCCTAATCTTGCCTTGGAATTCGAAGAAAACAATTAAAAATTTTTTCTTACTTTAAGTATTATATTACCTTAATTAAAAATTAAATTCGAGCCCATCCTACCTTCAAAGAATAATCGAGGTATTAGGGATCGTAAATTGTTAAACATCATTAATATAATACCTACCTGTTAGTATAATTAAGGTGATATCTTGGGCCCAAACTCTATTATTCATTACTTGATAATAGCGATTCCGATTATATACTTAATATAATAAAATAACTTAAAATCAGCATACATAAGCCAGTTTTCAAAAAATATGCAAAAATTCGAATTTTTGCATAAAATATGCAAAATATGCAACTTGCATAAATGCTCAACCCTAATGATCACATACGATCTTTTCAAAAAGTTTAGGTATTGTACTTAAAATTGAAATTGGTCTATAGTTTCTAGCATCTGACTGAGACCCAGATTTAAATATGGGCGTGATAAAACTGTATTTCCACTCCTCAGGAAAAACACCAGTTTCCAGAGACAGTTTAAAAAGCAAATAAATAGGTTTGGACAAAGAGTATTAGGATAAGTGAGAAATTACTTAGGTGTAACGATGACTCACTATTTAGGTGTAATGTGTCATCAAAATCAACATCAGATTTGTACACATTTTGAAAGTGTGTCTTAAAGAGATCTACAATAATTGATTGCCCGTCCGTTCCCGTCTGCCCGTCCAAATGTATATAGTTAGGTACACAAGATCTCTATTATCCCTTTCTTCAGCTCTATTGACATTCTAAGTTGAGCATTTATTGTTATTTATTATAGTGCCTTTGGACTCAAATTTACTAATGATAAGTTTAATTAATGAAATGGAAGGGATAGGCTTATAAGGGAATTGAACTAAGAACATTTCAGACACTGCTCTTAAACTGTATCCTGTATAATACCACTTAATCATAGTTACTTTTTCCTTAATGGAATAGCTCATATTTAGCTATGATTAAAGCGCCTTCAATGAAAATGTTCTCACTGACGCCACTTTCGTTTTGTCAATGCCAAACAATAATTTGCTGTATTACCTAAGCTATGAAAGTTTCGTAATTTTGCCATCACATTTAATTGAATAAGTTGGGATTGGCTTATTAAAATTTATTCAAACTTGGCACATGGTTTATTATATCAACCTCTTCAAAATAGTAGTTTTCCTATTCAGTGCGCAAAGTTATGTTTTCCCGCACGCGAAAGCAGTTAGACGAACGACGCGAAGCGGAGTTCGGATAAGCTTTAAGTGCGGGAAAACTACTTTGCGCACGTGTTAGGAACAATATTTTTTCTACGAGTGAAATAACTATATATTTTTTTAATTTTAAATTTTTATTGACATCAAAAACAACTATATCCCCCTTTGTTCGCACCATTTGGAAAACAACTCGTACTGTTTCTCGTATTTTTCTCGCGATTTGGCAGGCAGCAATTGGAAACTAGCCATGTTGGCGGCTTCTAGGACATCTTCTGGAAGTTCTTCTTCAGTGATATCCATTTTTAAAACAGTTTTTTTTATTTTAAATAGGTGAAAATGCTAGTGAAAATTTTGAAGAAGACCTCTAAACTGACATGAAAGCGTTGTATGACAATGTATTTTGGTTGCTAAGGGAACAAACCGCATTTGACACAAAAATACTTGATTTTTTTTAACTTGAACAAAATTAGAGGAAAATATAATAATGCAGATTTCAAAAAAATTTTGAGCCGCACGGCACAATACTTCGGTATAGTTTATAAGGCAACACATAAACCACCTGTCAACTTTGTCTTGTTACAATATTTTGTATAAATATCTAAAAAAATTATAAAATATAAGAAAAAAACGCGTCTATAATATGGTAATTTTGCTTTAAAATAAGTGTGCGGGAAAAAAAATTTCCCGCACAGTGTGCGGGAAAGTGCTACTTTGCGTATGCAAAAGTGTGCGCAAAGTAGCTTCTTTGCGGTCACTCGTAGAAAAAAGTATAATTCAATATTTCTCTAAATTGTACAGGGGAGCCAATATTTAGCCACCTCAAAATTTACGTGGGGTTTCCTATGTTCAACTAAGCCACGTATCACCTGATATTTGAAAAGAAGTGTAAGATGATTACCTGGTTCGAAATTAGCACACAGGTTTTGGATAACGAAAATGACGTATATTCATTACGGTATTAGTACAATAGTAGCAAAATGTTAAAATTATCAAATCATCATCTCTTAACTTATATTCTTTTAAATCTAGTTCATCAAAATATATATATGTTTGGGTAACCTTAAACTATGGTACGGTTTGTTATATGTTATATGTTTATGTTTATCAATTACAAGCAAAGCTGGCACCTTACGTTCATGGTTGTAACCTTGTCAATCTAAACCAATGTTTAATAATATAAACTAATTTAATAAAATAGGTAAAATACTGTAAAATACTAACTGTCTTAATTTTACCTTATACTATACCTTACTTACACTACACCTTATACTACACCTCCGGCCGGCAGAAAAAAAAATCGAATGCTAATGCTGAATTTTTTTTTTGAAATAATCAACCAATCTATATCAATCAAAATATTTCTTAACTCTATTCTTATGAACTAAAACTTGCTTATTCTCTATATCTAACAAAATATTTGGAGACTGTTCACTTATCACTGTAAAGGGTCCATTGTATAAAGCGTCCATTTTTGTTCCCGAATTATTTTTCAAAAGCACTTTATCACCACTCTTATAATTAACTATGCTACTTTTCCTATCATATACAGTCTTTCTTTTATCTTTTGACGTCATCAAGTTACTTTTTGCATCAGCACATGCTTGCTGGAGCCTATACTTTAACTCTAAAGGATAACTATCAAAATTGTACAGAGGGTCAACTTCTCGTAACAAATTCGAAGGTAAATTAGCCGTTTTGCCAAATACTAACTCATACGGGGTATACCGAGTTTCAATATGAACACTAGTGTTATAGGAAAAACACCAAAAAGGTATCCAACTACTCCAATTAGTTGGGTTTTTCGCTATTTGCATTCGTAAGTATGCTCCTAATGTTTTATGAGAGTTTTCTAATGCGCCTATGGTCTGATGATGGTAGGCCGTTGAATTAAGTTTTTTAATTTGAAGCAATTTACACGTTTGCGTAAGGGTTGCAGCTAAGAATTCAGTGCCTTGGTCTGACACTATCTCATCTGGGATTCCAAACCTCAAAATAAAATTTTCAACGAACGCTTGGGCTACTGTTACAGCTTCCTTATTTTTTAAAGGATAACATTCCACGAATTTACTGAGATCACACTGTAACGTTAAAACATATTTATTGTTATCAACATCTGATTCTAAAGGACCAACTAAATCTAAACAAATTCTCTGGAATGCTGAATCAGCTGTAGGCGTAATAGTCATTGGCTCTATACTTAGTTTTGAATGTTTATACCTCTGACAATCATCGCATTTTTTAACAAAGTCCTCAACGTCTTGTCTTAAACCTATCCATGAATAATATTTTTTAACATTATTATACATCCTATTTATTCCTGCATGACCTCCTGTCGGCAGTAAATGAAAATCATTAAGCACTATTTGCTTTGTCTCACGATCGTATACTTTTTGCACGTCTTTAATAACACATATTTTTATACCGGTTTCATTTATCAACTTTTTATATTTTAATAATTCTCTTAAGAATTGAGCGCTCTTTCCGTCTTTAATTACTATTAATTCGCGGATATTATATTTATCACATATAGCTTTCAGTATCCTCAACGATCCACTTAAGGGTAACGCCGATCGGATGTTCTGAAATTTAAATTCCGCTTCGTCGGAACTCAGGTTTCTCAACGATGCCTTCCTGGTCAACGTCGATCGAAAATCCTGGCCCATATAAATGACGTTTTTATTTTTGAAATAGACGAAATTTTCTATATTACAATCGTAATTTTCATTTTTACATAATTCAATAAACTTCGCGTTTGACACTGGACAGAGTTCACACGATTCTTTAGGCCGTTTCAGTACTTCTGTTACTCCCGGGTGATCAATCCGTTCGTAAGTACCCGAACTACAACCTACGTCATCTGTTTTGTCTGTCTGTCGCTTCGCGGCTGCTCTAGTCGTAGCAAATAAAGATTCATTATTATTTTTATTACTTAAGCTTTTAAGCTCCTCATTATTTATTTCTATTCTCGAAAGCGCGTCCGCTATGACGTTTTCTTTCCCTTTAACATGTTTAATATCAAAATCGTATTCTTCCAAAACTAATCGAAATTTAGTGAGTCTACTAGAAGGGTTAGTCATACCAAAAAGTGAAATAAGAGGTTTACAGTCGGTTTCAAGTGAAAATTTTCGTCCATACAAATAAGGTCTGAAATGCTTAACTGCCCATACTACTGCTAAAAGTTCCTTTTCTACTGTACAATAATTACGTTCTGCTTTATTTAAAGACCTACTGGCATAAGCAGCTGGCTTATCGTCCATATTTGACAAAACTGCTCCGATTGCACCCCCTGATGCATCGGTTTTTAAAATGAAAATATTATCTTTATCAAAATTAGGATATTGTAAGATTGGAGGGCTTATAAGTGCGGTTTTTAATTTTTCGAAAGATTTTTGACACTCGTTTGTCCAACAAAATTTTACTTTTTTCCTGGTTAAATTATTTAATGGAATTGAAATTTTTGCAAAATTTGGAAAAAATCTTCTATAATAGTTTGCAAATGCAACAAATCGTTTAGTCTCATTTGCATCCTTGGGTACGGGATAACTCTGAAGGACCTTTATTTTCTCCCTATCAGGAAAAACACCTTTCTCCGAAATCACATGCCCAAGATACAAAATTTCTTTTTTCAAAAATTCACACTTGTTTGGATTTAATTTCAAATTTACGTCTCTAAGCCTCTGAAAAATTTTCACTAGATTTTGGTTATGATTCCTTAAACTGTTTCCAAAAACAATTAAATCATCAAGATAAACGAAACAACTGTCATAATTTAACCCTGTCATTGCAATAGTCATTATTCTAGAAAAAGCACTTGGACTAATTTTTAAACCCATCGGAAGTCGTGTCATTTGGTACTGTCCTCTTTCGGTCGTAAATGCTGTATACGGTCGACTAGACTCTTCCAAAGGCACTTGGTAGTATCCTTGGGACAGGTCTAAATGCGAGAAATACATAGCTCCAGATAATGAATCTAAAATTTCAGTAATAGATGGCAATGGAAACTTTTCGTCGTCTCGTAACTTTTTATTGAGCAAACGAAAATCAATTACAACTCTAAAGCGTTTAATGCCTGTTTGGTCGGCTTTTTTAGGTACAACTAACAATGGTGCGGACCATTCACTTTTAGCCTTTTCAATGATTCCTTGTTTTTCCATCATTTCGATTTGCTTATGTATTTCTGCCTTTTGTGCGTGAGGAAGTCTGTATGGTTTTACGTATGACGGTGACGCGTCAGGCTTAAGTCGTAATGTCTGTTTGTAGATGTTAGTCGTAGTAAGAGGATCGTTATCTAAATGAAAAATATCCGAATACTTAGCGCAAATTTTTTGTATTGAAAAGTTTTCTTCCTTATTTAAATGCTTAGTATTAATTAATTTCAACAATTTGTCAACTCGCCCTACTGAATTATTCTCCGTTTCTAAAAAACAACATGTTTCGTAATCGCTAAAATTTACAAGCTTTGGATAAAAATTTGTCAATGAAATTTCCATGTCACGGGTATTTAAAATTTTTATTGGAATCATATTGCTTTGTGGTCGTACTAAAGTACTGGCTATATATATACCGTCTCCGATTTCTTCTGGTAATACAATACAGTCCTCATTTTTATTCACTTTGCAAAATTTAATTACCTCGCATCTAGCTGGTATTTTAAAATAAGATTTTTCTTTTGAAAACATTGGTACCGAGATATTTTTATTTTTTAGAAAAAATGAAAAATTAAAATTTTCGTAATTTATAGTGGCATTATATTTTTGGAAAAAATCAGAGCCTAAGACTCCGTTTATTTTATTCTCAAAACTGTCTATTAGGTGAAAATTATGATTTAAATTAATTACATTGTTATTGTTATTGTTATTAATATTAAATTTCAAGTTCGCAACGCCATGAGACAGTGTGGAGCCGGTAACTCCATTAATTTTTATTTTAGTTGCTGTGTTTACATATTCGTGTTTATCAACACAGGTTTTAAATATTACACTAATTGAAGCACCTGTATCTATTAATAAATTTAATTTGGTACCTTTGTACTTGACTTGAATAAAATTGAGACCATTTAAATTAAAAATAAAAAATTCATTATTAGACTCGAAAAAACTGATTTTCTAATGTTTCGCTTGATTGATTAGACTCGCTAGTACTTTCGTCCCTAATGCAATATGACCTATTATTATTATTATTACCACGAAAACCTCTTCCGCGATTTGGGAAACCCCTAAAATTCGGTGACCTATTTTGAAACCTGTAATTGTTGTTATTACTGTTATACCTGTTATTCCCTGCGGGACCTGAAAAATTCCGACCACGAGACCTATTATTTGAAAAAGAACTGAAATTTGCTCGATTATTTCGACCTCTGAAGACCCTATTACTCGCGTGCCTATTTTGGATATGAAAAACCCGATGAGAGCCTGTGTCACTTTTTCCAAGCTCCTCATCCTTTGCTGCCCTTATCGCATCACTTAATCGGTCGTAATTACGTGCTTTAACAATAGTGCGCATGTCGCTACTCTGCAACCCATTGGCAAATACGTTTATAGCAAGCTTCTCGTTTACGGAAGTTAACACCCGTACAGCTTCGTCATTCCCGTCGGACTGTGCGATAGTAAGGTCCAGGAGTAGATCTTCAATAGTTCTACCGAACTCCTCGATTGATTTACCCCCTTGCTTAGCACCGTTCAATCTGGCGGACAATGCTCCCGCTGACTTTTTGGTGAGAAAAAGAGCTTTAATATCAGTAATAAGGGCTTCATTCGTTGCGTATGTGCTCTGCAACCTTATTTTTGCATTACCCGATAATCTTGCCTTAAGGACATAATTCGTTAAACTCTTTTTCCCTGCCTCGTCAAGCAATGCGTCATATAACTCGATGCCGTCAATTAACTCTTTTGTCGTTTTCTCAGTGCCGTCCATGCGCGGCAACAGAGACGCGGCCGTTTTCAAATCAAATTTTTCACTCATGTTTCTAGCTTCAACAAAACAATCAGAATCGGGATTTTTTGCTACAGATTCTGTTTCTTTCGTATCGGCGGTTTTTAGCCTATCCAAAATATTTATCTAACTGCGTGGCATAATCTTTGACTTGGGCTATTAATACGGTTTTAGTGGGGACGGGGACCCTATTAAATTCATTTTTTAAATTGCTAAACTCACTTACAAGTGTCTCTAGTTTTCCTAAGTTGCTTACGGTGACAGTCCTAGAGCTGCGCCTTTCGATGGAGTCCTTTTTCAGATTCCTATACAGTACCCTTGCCTCTTCTAACAAGTACTGGAACTCCTTGATGCCCATGAACTAATCCCACGTTGCGTACGAGCGGCTTTTGCCTCACCTTCCATTAAGGCCTCACAAGTACGTTCTGCTTGGCTGTTGCTCGACTTGGAACTGCTACTACGCATATGCAAATGCGGTCAAAATGAAATGGAGTGACTTTTCTTCTTCTTTAGGCTTATCTGCGGGGTTTATAAGAACTTAGATTGCTTCAGGATCCCTAGGTGCTGTCCTCAGGTACATACTCCTTGATAAATCCTTCTTCAGTGTTCTGCGGTACATCTGTTTGAGCTTCAACACCAACAACAGGACGACTGCTCCAGTTAGGATATACAACAGTATGCGAATGTCCAAGGGTGCCTGGATCGCCTCTTGTTCCACAATGAAATTCGAATTAACGACACCAGAGTCTGTTATTTCTGCGTGTTTTGAATTTGTTGTCCCCATCTGCACTTGTTTCACTTCACTTGTTTCACTTGTTTGCTTTCACTTAGGTAGTCACTTTATATTTACCAAGGGCTTAACTTAAGCCCGCTGGCAGGATCGCCATGTAAGATGATTACCTGGTTCGAAATTAGCACACAGGTTTTGGATAACGAAAATGACGTATATTCATTACGGTATTAGTACAATAGTAGCAAAATGTTAAAATTATCAAATCATCATCTCTTAACTTATATTCTTTTAAATCTAGTTCATCAAAATATATATATGTTTGGGTAACCTTAAACTATGGTACGGTTTGTTATATGTTATATGTTTATGTTTATCAATTACAAGCAAAGCTGGCACCTTACGTTCATGGTTGTAACCTTGTCAATCTAAACCAATGTTTAATAATATAAACTAATTTAATAAAATAGGTAAAATACTGTAAAATACTAACTGTCTTAATTTTACCTTATACTATACCTTACTTACACTACACCTTATACTACAGAAGCGACAATCGATATTTCTTATATGGCTGCTTATTTTAGGTTGGCAGACTCAGATAATATCCATAGTAAATACCAAGTGCCATTAGATATGGATACTGTGTTACTATTTAACGAGAACGTGTCCTTTCCCATGGCCAGCATTACAATGAAGGATATCCCTACGTACACCCTTCATAATATTATATTTTCTAATCAGTACCTTGCACTACCTCGGCTGTCATCACAGGTATCGTATTTATTGCCAATATTATAGTTTGAAATTTCTTAGACAGGGTGTATAACAAATCTAGAATATTTCGATTATTTTAAAAATTAATATTTGTTCCCAAAAAATTAGTTAATTTAACATTTCAATTAAAAATAGTCAATGCCAATGCTTGACAATTATGTCGACACTTACTAAGGGAAGTGTGTTTCACATTATTTTAACTTTGTAGAGAATTCTAGACGCACTTTGTCCATGTGAATGGAACAAACCCAGAAAAAAAATATGTGTTGTTTTGGTGACTGACGAATCTTCAACTCACCATCCTCATCGACAAAGTTTCAGACAGTATGCCCAGTCGTCTCCTTATAATAGTGAAAGGGTTCGATTTGCTTACATTTACCACAAAAGACAAGCACATTTTATAAATGCCCTTATGCCTGGTAAGTATAATGTTTTTTGAATAGTTCTAATTGTATACAGTCTACTGATGTAAGGATTTATTTATTATTATTATACCATTTTCCTTTTTTTTTTATTTCAGATGGTAAATATATCGAACCATTGTTAAGAATAGTAGTATTTTGGCGAAGAGATACGTCTCTTTTGAGATACGAATGGGCACCTATGAAATGGGAAAAGGAAAGTCGTCTTAATAATACTAATGAAAAATTAGCAGAAACTATAACAAGGATATTAAAGTCATCCGAAAATTTTCCCTATGAAGCCTATGTCACGGTAAGTGAAAATCAATTTTTTGTGTCCTTAAAGCTTTTAAAACAAAGGTAAAAAAAAGACATTATCAATGTGGAACCACAATATATGATATGCGAATATTTAATGATAGTTTGCTTTATAAGTCGTGGTCCAAAACCTTCCGTTAAGAAAATACGGGGGGGATAAAGTTCTAGGAAAAAAATGGAAATTAATTAATATTTTCGAAACTACTTGCAATATTTCAGTGGGTTTCAAACGGGTTTTTTTAAATTCGCGCATTTAAAGAAAATACGGGGGGTGATAAAGTTTTAGGAAAAAAATTAAAATTAATTAATATTTTCGAAACTACTTGCGATATTTCAGTGGGTTTAAATTCGCGCATTTAAAAGAGATTTAGGTATCAATTAAACCGACAAAACACCAATTCTTATATGAAAACAATACTAAAAGGAGAACGTGTCGGGGCGTAAGGCGTAGGTAGACTGGGTAGCTGGTTGCCAGAAGTACCTATGCATGACTACTACTATCTATTCCAGAATGACGTATTATAATAATTCGCGGTGGGAAGGTCTACACAAGGTCTTCATTGTCAAAGTGACGTAAGACCTTCCAGCGCTTTGTCAAACATAGCTGTTATTGTATTGAAGAAGATTATGATGTTTTCTTTTTTCTAGGATTTATTCGATGAACATGCTGTAGGTTTCATTAAGAAAACGTTTGTTAGAGTGTCACAATTTTTGGAGACCTTATATGAAAATTTAGGAAAGGAACAAATTCTGCCAGCATTTTCGGTATTGGGAACAATAGTATTTATATTGGCCATTGGATACTTAATGGCTTATTTAGTGTGAGTATTGCATATGAACAAAGTAAAATTTAAAAAAAAAACTGGTTGTGTCCGAACACACATTAACATTATTTTGTTAATTGGCTATAACAAGCATTTTGTTTCAAATTAAAGAAGAAAAAATTAAAATCTGTCGTGCGGCTGTACGACAATTTAAAAGAGCTTCATTTATTTGGTGAACAAAAAACATTTTTATATGATAAGTAGGTATTTGTTGGAAAATCGGTCTGTCAATGCTATTAATCGTTTTTTTAACGTAGAGAACCAATTAGAAAATCAAGGCTGATCCGCTAATTTTTGTAAATTGGAAAAAATGTATTATTTTATTTAGGTATACTATACCGGGTGTTGCATCGTCGAGCGGGACATAGGAAATCCCATGTAATTTTAAATGGGGTCAATTATTGGCTTCCCTAATTATTTTAGAGAAAAATTCTATTTAGGTTTATTAAAGAGCACTAAAATCCACATTCAAAAGAATAACTTTAGATATTTTTGATGAGCCCGTTTACGGGTTATCGCCGATTTCTTTTTAACTATTTCTCCTTTTTATGGCCCCGTATTTGCGGGCACCAGTCAAGGTAAAATGTCAAATAAAGTTGTCATTTTGAGGAATATTTGAACATCTTCTTAAATCCTAAAGTTCTAACAATTTAATAGTACCTACCTATTAATTAGTAAAATATTGAAACGTAAAATGTCATAATTAACCTTGTAATTGGATACTTTATTTTAGTTTTATTCAGATTAATTTGTACTCATAAATACGTAGGGGATAGGCTTATCAGAGAATTGAACTGATAACATTTCAAACACTGCTCTTAAACTATTTCCTATATAATACCACTTAATCATAGTTACTTTTTCCTTATAGCTCATATATTTAGCTATAATTAAAGTTTAAATTTGCTGTATTAGCTAAACTATGAAACTTTTCTAATTTTGCCATCACATTTAATTGAATAAGTTAGGATTGGCTTATTAAGATTTATTCAAACTTGGCACATGGGTTTATTATATCGGCCTCTTCAAAAAATTATAACACAATTTTTCTCTAAGATGTAGAGGGCACAGGGGAGCCAATATTTAGACACTTCAAAATTTAAATGGGACAACCTATATTCAAGTAAGCCATGCATCACCCGGCATAACAATTTATTGTAAAACCGTTCCGGAAATTTATAATTTATTGTCATGTTCACCCACAATCTGTTTCAAATGAACGAGGCTTTTCGTGTCTAAAGTTTTAACGCCCTTTAGAATCTGAAGCTCATTAAAATATCACATAACTCTATATTTATTTTATTAGTAGATATGTTATCTAAAGAATTCAGGGTGGTTATGAGGGTCATGACCCCCCCCCCCCCCCAAAAAAAAAATATGATACTACGTTATATTATCATGAATATAGAAAGTTTGATTTACATTTTCTCAAACTTACTTTTTTGCATAGCAATAAAAAAAAATGGAAGTGAAATTCAACAATTTATCATACATCTGTGCAATGCAAATATTAGAATAGTAGACAAAACGGAAATTTGGGCGTGGTCTCCACAAATTTTTGTCTGTGGCGCTCCTTAACCCACCCTAACATATTTCCCTGGATCCACACCTGTACCGAACTGACGACCCTGGCTGGCAACTCACGAGCCGCCACTGTACAAACAATGCAGGGACTTGCATACGTCTAATTGTTTAATGTAATATATTTGAGTTACATACATAATATGAAAATTTATACAGCGTGGGCAAAAAGAATGGAACACCCCCAATATTTTCATAACCATGTATATTTTCGAAAAACGCTGGGACCCATCGATTTTATTTATCATTTTTACAAATTTTGAGAGATTTGAGTATTATACAGGATTGCTCAAGAAGTCGGGGCACACGTCAACTTTAATTTTTTAAATAAAATACCCCAAATTTTATTCGATTTTTGAATTCTACTTAAAATTCTGAATATTTTTCGTGTAACATACCCTATTTCGATATTCAGCTGTTTTCGATATATCACAATCTAAACAATAGTAATTATCAAAATTTAAGTGGTAGGTTTATTAGGTAACAACAACAGCTTTTAAATCTGATTATAAAAAGTAGAGTACTTAATTAAGTGTTCAAATTGATGGCAATTGACAATTTGGCAGTGTCCTAAACGTAAAACAAATTCGTTTTGACCGTTCCCAATAACCTGTTCTAAATTCCTAAATCCGATGGCTTGTTCTTGTACACTCTTTCTTTCAAATATCCCCACAAAGAGAAATCTAGGGGTGTTAAATCGGGTGAGCGAGCTGGCCATTCTATTTCTCCCCTTTTACCTATCCATATATGTTGGAAAACTTCGTTTAGGTATTCTCGTACACGTGCGGCGTAATGGGGCGGTGCACCGTCTTGCTGTAGCCAAATGATTATTTCAGGACTGTCTTGTTTATCGTGATCTGGATATAGGCCAGCTAAAGCAGGAACTAATTCAAACTGTAAAAATCCAAATACCTCTCCGTTTAACGTTTCTTCGAAAAAGAAAGGTCCTAATATTCTGTTACGTCTGTCGACCAATACCTACAATTATGTCGGTTGACTGTTCCATTAAGGCAGAATGTAGCCTCATCAGTAAATAAAATATTCTGCGCGAAATTTCCGTCATTATTGCAGATGTTTTGCATATTCTCGCCAAACTAAAGGCGTGGATCGAAATCGTCCCCATTTAGTTCGTGGACAAGATAAATTTTATAAGGATGATATTTTTCCTTATGAAGAATATTTTGTACAGATTTATAACCAATATTTTGAATCCGACCCACTTGACGAGTTCTGGAATGGGGATCGTCGTGATACGACAGTAAAACATTTAATCTAGTTTCATCACAAATTTTGGGACGGCCACTTTTTAGTTTATTGCGCACAGATCCAGTTTTTGTAAATTTTAAAACTATCTTACTTACTGTAGACCTTGATATCGGCGTTCGCTGTCGATGAACATTATTAAAATGTTCACATACTTCAAATGTAGATCTCTTTCTATCGCCATAGCCAACCATCATGATGATTTCTATGCGCTCTCTTTCACTTAAGTGCATTTTACTTAAAACGTGTCGTTCTAACAATACCGTCACTTAAAATAAAATGACAGTGGCGAAAAAGTACAATAATGTGCTTGGATACCAGGGTTACTACAATAAAGGTAATAAATTTCCGTTTTTTCTTCCCTATTCATTAATTCCATGAAAACTGCCATCATTATTGTTTAGATTGTGATATATCGAAAACAGCTGAATATCGAAATAGGGTATGTTACATGAAAAGTATTCAGAATTTTAAGTACAATCAAAAATCGAATAAAATTTGGGGAATTTCATTTAAAAAATTAAAGTTGACGTGTGCCCCGACTTCTTGATCAATCCTGTATAGTACTAAAAAATCTGAAAATTTGTAAAAATGATACCTAGATAAAATCGACGGGTTCGAGCGTTTTTCGAAAATATACATGGTTATGAAAATATTGGGGGTGTTCCATTCTTCTTGCTCACGCTGTATATTATATAATATACAGGTTGTCAATTTGAGAACTTTCAATGCAAATATCTCGAAAACTAGTTAACTGTAGTATTCGAGATATTTGCATCAAAAGTTTTCAAATTGGCGCTCTGTTTATAAATAAATATATGTTTATTTTATTATATTTATTTGATTTTTTGTCCACATTCCTTAAATTCCTTTCGTAGCGTACGATCCGTGTGGCGGACTATAGGTCATCTTTAAAGAGTAATAATTGAAGTTATACGTTATTGATTCCACGGCATACTTTAAGGACTTTTTTCTTATCTTAATTGTAATACTTGCACTAAACATTATACCTACACTTTCCTTTTACAACGTGTAAACTTAAAATCGTAAGAAATTTTACACAATACAACCTCATGGTCGAAAACACACAATTAATTATATTTTTCTGCGTTTATTTTAGAGAAAAAGAAGAATTGAATATTAAAAACCAAAAAGCCAATGTCGACTCAAAAAATAACAATAATAATTCAAATTCTTCTTACCAACCAGAACTGCGTTTACACGAAATGCGCTCCGAAAAGTATAACGCACTGGTGCGTTTATTGAAACCAGGCTGTAGAACTATTTTATTAATACTCGATATGCAGTCTCGACAACAGCTTATTCCTCCCTTTCACAAAGCTGTATGGCCATATCGTAAGTAAGTAATATCATAAATGTATTATATACTTATTAGATGTAGATACCACTTACAAATTTACTGACCAGCAATATTAATCCACCACTAGAAATGCGAATAATTCAGGGGGATTTAAATGAATGAATGAATGAAAGTGCTTTATTGTCTAAGAGGTATCATAACAGATAAGTCTTATTGACAAAGCATGATAACTTATAAAACTGAATTACGACACATGACTTAAAAAATTAGGAATAATACATCAATAATGAATACATAACAACAGAACAAGGTACAATCAAGAGTTTATCACATGTTTTAACTGAAGTGCAGTTAATATTAAATATTATTTATGTTTAACCTTTACCCTTCAGACACATACAAGAATTTGAGCTAAAAATGTTAACAAAAGTACCAATATAACACACATAATCGTTGCTGTAAACTACAATTTAGAATAACAAACGTTAATCTAATAAAAAGCCATTATTAGAAATCTCATAAAGTAAAATTATATATTATTTTGTTAAAAAAATTCGTCTATATTATAAAATTAATTAATTAAAAATACATAAAAAAAAATTCAAGAGCACAGGGCGATATCAAAAAACCTGGTTTATTCTTAACGATTTGTGTAGTAGACGCAAAAGGAAGAACAACAACATAAGTAAGTTGACAAACAAGAATGGAGGGACATGCAGGGAGGACATAGAAATTGCAGCAGGAATGAATAGGCACTTTTCAAGTATATGACAAACATTACCAACAAAAATAGTTCAGAACCAGACACTCCACTTTGATGAAGAAGAAGAAGTTGAAAGTATCATTCTACAACCAACAAACTTGACAGAAATACAGACAATAATAAGTGATTTAAAAAACAGCTGTTCACCTGGCATAGACAATATAACAAAAAAAGACATACAGATACATATTGACAATATTGTAAATAAAAATTGTACAAATAATAAATGAAGTCTTAAAAAATGGTTAATATCCACATGAGTTAAAAACGGCAAAGATAGTGCCAATATACAAAAAGGGTGCCCATGATGATGTTAATAACTATCGGCCTATCTCATTGTTAAGTACTGTTGGCAAAATTCTTAAAAAGGTTATAAAAAGCAGACTAATTGGGTTTATTGACACACACTTTCAAATTGACAAAAATTAGTTTGGATTTCAAAAGCAAAGTGGCACACTTTTAGCTACGGTTAAACTTCTAGAACATATAACTAGTGAATTAGATAAAAATAAATATGTCGTGTGTGTATTTGTAGACCTACAAAAGGTATTTGACACAGTGGACATTACACTACTACTAAATAAATTTGAAGAAATGGGTTTTGGTGTGAGAAGTGTTATGACTTGTTGCAAACATACTCAGCTGGAAGGAAGCAATGTATAGAAGTGAATAGTAAAATAAGTACAGAGGCAAATGTCAGCGTTGGTGTAGCCCAGGGTTCTATGCTGGGTCCATTGGAGTATCTACTCTATGTTCAAAGTCTAAAATATGCTGGATTAAAGGCAAGGTATATAAAATATTGCGATGACACAGTGCTGGTGTATTCTAGTACAACAGAAGAAGAACTTGAAGCAGATGTCAACACGGATCTTGAGAAGTATTTTGAGTGGTTATGTTATAACAAACTGAGTATAAATGTGGAAAAAAACAGTTTACCATGCTATTAAACCAAACAGGAAAAAAACCCAATTCATCCAAAAATTAAGCTCAATAACAGAGAGCTGAAAGAAGTTCACCAGTACAAATACTTGGGTCTCATAATTACAGAAAGATTTATTTTATTTTATTTTTTTTATTTATTCATAAAGTTTACATTTCTCAACAATGCCACAATACAATATTCATGTTTGAAATCCAAAGCTACAGGCAGCTTGTCTGGATTTCAGGTTATGAATAGTTTTTACCATCCGGATCCCTAAGAATAAAAAAAGAGAAAAAAAAAACCAAAAAGACTACAATGATATGCCAAAAACAAACCACATAGCACAAGTTATATGAGGCTAGTGGAACGACTAGACACCCACTATTTACAGATCTGGTGTGAACATTGTGCATGATCCTACTTTTGTATTTATTACACTTTTTTATAAACCTTAGAGTACCCTTAATATACAACTGCCTTACCGATAGGAGGTCATCCTCTTTAAATAATAAATCTGATGGGTACCTCTTGTTTCTGTTCATGAATATCTTTATTATGTATTTTTGAGTAATATTTAAACGGTGAAGAATGTTACCAAAAGTACTACCCCAGACACTCAAGCCATACATCAAAACTGATTCAATCAGAGCCTGGTACGTCATTTTTAAAAGCTTTAAAGATAAAATTTCTCTGAGTTGGTAAAATTTATATATAGTTTTACGAATTTTTTGGGTAATATAGTTAACATGAGTTTCATACCTTAAATTTTTGTCAATGAATACCCCCAGGTATTTTACACTTTCCCTTGCTAATATTGTCTCTTCACATCTACACACTGACATATCCATAACACATTCATAATTATGCACCCTAAAGTCAGGATGGATCACATTTCCTGGATTATTCATAGAAAAGGCGATATGAACAGTTTTCTTTACATTCATTGTTAGAAGATTCTGATCCATCCACAAACGTACTCTTGAGATGTGGTACTCCGCCCTCTGAAATGTCTTTTGCCAAGATTTGCCTCTAACTAAAATCACTGTATCATCAGCATAACACACACATTCACTATTTTCATTTGGCAGAACAGAAAAGAGATCATTAATATACAAAGAAAAAAGTGTTGGACCCAGTACGGTACCCTGCGGCACCCCAAATTCCACTGTACCTGTTTTGCTGAATGAATTATTTATTCTTACTCGCTGGGTTCTATTTTTTAAATAAGACCCAAAACAGGCTGAGCGCAAGACCTCGCACTCCAATGTTTTAAAGTTTTTTTTTTTTTTTTTTTTTTTTTTTTAATATGATTTTATTGTCAATTTACAATCTACTTCAACAAAAAGAAAGAGTATTAAGCATTAAGCAAATTAGACGATAGTCTTGAACTTGAAAGTGAAATGCCCATCGACATTTCTACTTATATAACACTAAGTGTTCTTAGTGGTGTGGAAGATCTTCAGGCCAGGTTTTATGTAGTCGACGGATGTCGGGTCCATCCCTGTATAGGTTTTCAATTAGATCGCTTTGATGATTTAGGAGCCGATCTTGGTATTTTGTGGAGACTGTTCTAATAACTTCAGTTACGTACGGGATATGTAGGTCCTCATGCAGGGTCTGATTGCTGACATACCATGGAGCGTTGGCTAGTGAGCGGAGGGTTTTCGACTGGAATCTTCGTATGATTTTTATTCTTGTTGGCCTAGCGCATCCCCACAGTTGTACGCCATATGACCAAATGGGTTTCAGTGTTGCTTTGTATAGTAGCAGTTTATTCTCTGTGGACAGTTTTGATTTACGTCCCATCAGCCAATACATTTGTTTGAATTTGATATCTAGTTGTCTTCTCTTCGCTTGAATGTGTTTTTCCCAGGTTAGCTTTCGATCAAGGAGTAAGCCCAAGTATTTTACTTCGGTTTTGACTGGTACTTGGGTTCCATCAATGGTAACTGGAGGACAATTGCTGATGCGGTTGGTGAAGCTCACTTGCGCTGACTTTGATTGATTAATCTTAACTCTCCATTTCTTATGCCAATTGTTGAGTCGGTTTAGGTGGGTTTGCATATTTTCCGATGAGTTGACTGGATCGCTATTAGTTGATAGAATCACGACATCGTCGGCGAAAGCGGCGATTGTTGTGTTGTTTGTTTTAGGTAGGTCATTTGTATATAGAAGGTAGAGGAGTGGCCCCAGCACACTGCCCTGTGGTACCCCGGATTTTATGGGGAAACATCCTGATGTTGCTTCGTTGTGTTTGACTGAGAAGTTTCTGTCTGTTAGGTAGGACTTTAGTAAAAGAAAGTAATTGTTATTTAACAATTTTTTTAATTTGTAGAGCAATCCACCATGCCATACCTTATCAAACGCTTGAGAGGTGTCTAGGAATACTCCGTTGCAGTATCTCTTATCTTCCAGAGCCTTTGCTATGGCGTTGACTACTCTATGGGCTTGGTGGATTGTTGACCTGTTCTCTCGAAATCCAAATTGGTATTCCGGTACTAGATTATTCATTTCGTGGTCATCTTGTAGTCTAGTGAGCAGTAGTCTTTCAAATATTTTGCTGGCGATAGGCGAAAGTTTTTTAAGTAAAATTTGGTGCGCCACAGTGTCGAACGCACGGGCCAAATCCACAAATATACCCAATGTTTTAAATTTGTTATTGTAATTTTGCAATATATAATCTGTGACGTGCATCATAGCTTCCTCCGTGCTTACTCTTGATAGAAACCCAAAATGTGTTAACTGAGTGATAATCATCCAGTATATCGTACAGAGCCATGTTAGTAGTTAAGCAGCAATAGGATATTTCCATGTGTAGTTTTAGTAAAATATTTTTATTTTAGTGATTCATCAAGCCACTAACATCGCTCTCCTTTTTTATTTTTATAATTGCACTATCATCACTCCGTCTAACCAGATTAACATGGTCTGCACATATACAAAGTATTACTATTATATGAGTCTAAATCATAACAAGACGACTCAGTGAAATCAGTAAAACGAAAAAGGGGTTGTGGTTCGGGAAAACGTTACATTATATTAAATGCTGGCTCATCTACTGGTTTTATAAAGGAAGCGAGTTTAATTTTTTTCTCTAAATCAAAGAGCGCCGACTACCACGATAACATGAATTGTGAGCTTTTTGAAAAGTGGGCTAGAGAAAAGATGATACCAAATTTGGATGAACCATCCCTAATTGTACTAGGCAATGCATCTTATCATTCTCGGGTAATAAATAAACAGCCAAATTCATCTTGGAAAAAAAAAGACGTCTCTCAGTGGTTAGTTCAGGAAAATGAGAATCCATCGCCTGATTTATTAAAATCTGAACTGATAATGAAAGCGAAAACTATTAAAAAACAAAAAATATATGTCGTTGATGAAATTTTGCGAGAACACGGTCATGCGGTTTTGCGGTTACCACCCATAGAGCTAAATTGGGCAGTCGCAAAATCGTTCTATGAAAAAATTTTGTTGGTAATGGTCTAAGTTCAGATAAGGTAGAAGAAGTTTGGAAAAACTCCCTACCACACGTTACGGGGGACTACTGGAGGAAAGCTGTAGAACATACAAAAAAAATTATCCTGGACTGGTGGAACAGAGAAAAAGTATTGGATGTTCAAGTGGAACCACATGCAGAAGATAGTGAAAGTACTACTGAAGATGAATTTGACGAATCAGAATTTGAAGAGTTTTGAAGCTGTGTTTATTTTGTATTTTTTTATTTTTCAAGCTCTATTTTAAATTCTGTAATAATAGTTCAACTAGATAAATGCCCCACATAAATTACTGGTTCATGGTGGCCTTAAAGTTAGTTTAGGTACTTCTTATATTTTATCTTGACCAGACTTGGAATTTTATCTTGCCTTTTCTTCATTGGTATACTTCTTCTATTTTCATGGACAATCCTCTGTGTAGGTCTTAAACTTAGTTTAAGAACTTCCAAGACTTTCTGTGTAATAGATTGGGGATTTGATAACTCGCCGGTTTTAGTAACTTTTTCTTGTTAATTTTTGAAGTAACCTATTAAATTGGGAACATTTTTTTAGTCTGATATTACACAACAAATATTTAGCCAATGTGTAATTTATTTAAAATTTTTTTGATATTTCGTATATTATCTGCTAAAATAAACTAAAATTTGTTTAATTTATCTAACATTCTATTTACTTTGTTTCTTTAAATTACAAATGAATAAAAAAACTATAATTATTAAAAAGATATATTCACACAAGAAAAATTTAGCCAATGTGTAATTTAATTTGAATTCTTTTGATATTTAATATATTATCTGCTGAAATAAACTAAAATTTGTTTAATTTATCTAACATTCCATTTACTTTGTTTCTTTAAATTACAAATGATTAAGAAAACTATAATTATTAAAAAGATATATTCAAAATTCATATTACATGCAACCGTTTGCAACAATACGAATGCACCTTTGTGACATTAATTTCATCATTATCCATGATGAGTTTGAATTTTGCCATAAAAGCAATTGCAACTGAAGTTTTCGCGTGTTTTGGGACTAACGTGAATTTTTGAAATTGGCGGAAAAAAGGAAATATCTTTCTTTAGATAAAATTGAAATACATTTTTATTTGTTTACTACTACCTAGCTTACTGCGTCGTGTATATAGTATTTTATATATTTTTTTGTTTTTGTGACTTGTCTAAACATATTGTATGTATATGTAGGTACCAATAAATTATTTGTATTTGCAATAATATATATATTAGTTTAGTTAAGATAAATGTACACAAAAACATTCAAAATTATATGCAATGTAAAATGCAGACCAGTTCTGATGTTTTAATTTTGCTCCATTAAACACAACCACCCCTATTTACCGACCAACATTTGATTCCCGAGGGTGGTCGCTAGTCAGAGGTTTTACTGTATATTGTTTATCTAATTTTCTACCATCATTTTAGTTATTAAATATTTTAAATATAAAATTATTGTGTCGACCGTGTGCAACAATACGAACGCACCCCTGAGAAATTAATTTTTGAACGAGACCCGTCACCCGTCATTTTTATTATGACTGATATTTTCAAATTAATTGTTAACCTATTAACTTTCAATTTTATGGAAAATCAGCTGTCCATATACCGCCATATTGGTTTTTATATTTTGAAACCTCTGGTTCTACTGATTTGATTCAGGGATCATATTAATTATGCGCCTAGTTAAGTGGAAGCCGACTTTAGTTTGACGGTCCGCTACGAAAATTAATTGCGCACAAAAACAAATTGTATCAGAAATTTAAGAGATCTCGTATGGATTCGGATTATAACGTATACTCAGATGTTCGTCGTGAAGTTAAATACAGGCCTAAACAGTATCTGGGTCCTCTAGATGTCTGCCTTACCAAGGCCTATTGTTGCCATTTTTTTTCATTTTTTGCCATTTTTGTAAAATGTTTGTCACTATTGAATGGTTGAAACAATAAATGTATTATTATTATTATTATTATAGAACAGATATGTGTTATTTGCTATACACAAACAGAGCACCTAATTCCTGAAAATATCAAACATTTCATAAACAATCTCAGAAGAGATTCTAGTTTGTCAAGTGTTATGAGATTTCAGAAACACGTTATTTTAAAAACTGCGAATAAAATTGGGAGTTACAATTTTCTCTATTTATTCAATTTTTAATTAACTTAGTCTTACATAGCAATTAAAATTTGCATGGTTACTTGAAAGGGCATTTTTATTATTTGTAGGTACTTAATTGTTAAAAATTGTCTAAAAACAGTTTTATTTTTTTAGAAATAAAACTTTGAATTTTGCGTATATGTACATTGAAAGGAGTATTTCATGGTACAAAGAGCTTCTCCAATTGTCGTTGTTTGAAGAACGGGAACTGAACATTAATCCTCGCAATTGTGTTGGTACCGTATTGGCGCTCAACGGACATAGAAAATATTTCTGTGTATTTCATGCTAAACACACTGAAAGAAGAAAACAGGTAAGCAGACATGGTACTGGTACGATATCTTATACAGGGTGTTTATTAATAATTGAAGGGGTTATTCCCTGGATTATTCTAAGAATATTCTGTCCTTTGATGATTTTTGAAAAGACACTTTGTTTCGATGATACAGAGCCAGAAAAATTTTCAACAAAACCAATTTTAATATTTTTCAAATTATTAATATACTCGAAATAAAAGTATGTAAGTAATGATAGTGTTCAACTGAGGTTGCCCGCTTGATACCACCCAGAGTGGTGCATGGTAGAAATACACGACGAGCCACTGCAGCCCACCAGTACGTGGTTCAGGTTAGTGTCCCACGAACGACACTGTTTCAAAATTCTTTCATCTGGAGAACGTCATCACTCTTGAACGACCTCCCTGAGATCGTGTTCCCCAACGACTATAATCTTCAAAGATTCAAGACCAACGTGAATCGTTTCCTGCGCACACGCACAGCGCCCTAAAAGATTTATCCTGCAGTGCTGTGTCCTAACATAAAAAAAAAAAAAAATAGGCCGTAATTCCAAGGGCGCATTCCCGAACCAAATTCAAGTAGAAAAGTTTATATAAACATGTGTCCTAAAAAGTCTGGTTTTCAAGATACAGGGTGTCAAAGTTTAAAAAAACTATCGGATTTTTATTAATATCTCAAAAATCCTTTCGCCGATTTTGGTGAAATTTGGCAGTGTTGTTCGTTGTGATAAGACGCTAAATTAGGACTAACTGGATGATAGTTATGAGTTCCAGTGGCGTCCCGGGGGGCAGTTTCACAAATAATATTGACAAGAAAATGTACGCCACTGACTTGTTTAAAGATTTTATATTGTTTTCAGGTTAAGCAGCTAAAAATACAACTTTCTTGTCTCTTGTTTTTTTTCGTATCTTATTTCGTTTTCGAGAAAAATAAAATTTTGTCACGCAATGAACCCAGGTAGCATGGTGACGTATTTAAGACGTCGATTATTGATCATAAGTGACGTCATAAATTACGTAAATGAAACGTTAAAAAGACGTGCGTAGGTCACAGACGTCTTTGTAGGTGCAGAAAACGTCAATAAACGTCATAATTTTTTTTCAGCGGTATTCAAACCTGCACATTTCCGAAGTGACTTGGGTGCGAAAGAAACTTTTTGCAATTATAGGCTGTAAAATAAGCACTCCGTTTTCCAGAAAATGATTGAAATATATTTTAACACCTTATTATACCCTTAAATTATTTCCTAACACTATGGTTTTTTTAAACATCCTGATAGTACATAATACATAGCAGGGGTAACAAAAATACATATGTATATTTTATGTACAGGGTCTTCCAACGAGGACTGAACAGGGGCTCATTTTTGAGCTTCCTTGTATTTAAAGAAAAATCCAAAATAGCCAATCGATGTACTTTTTCCTGCAGAATTCAAAAATGAAACCAAAAATTTATTTGAACCAGAAACAAAAGAGTTACGCTATGGATAAGGTGTTTTTTAAATGGAACATAGCTTTTTTTATACGATTTTTGGAACGAGTGATTTTTTTTTGTCCGTTCTGATTAAAATATTTAATATTGTGACAGCTATTTTTATTAAATTTTAATGTTTTATCCAGTATAATTTAACTTTAACCTGTTTGAAACATACACTAGGTAATAAAGGTATAATCACCTTTGAATCCTTCAAAGTCAAAAAATTTGACAAATTTACTATAATATTGCCGAAATGAAATATTCATTAGATGAGAGATTGCAGATTGTTATCTTGTTCTACAAATGCCAAGAAAATGCAAGAGAAGCAAGGAGAAGATTTATTGCAAATTTTCACAGAAATATATCCGTCAATACTATTCTAAGGATAAAGAACCTCTTTGAGGAAAATAAAACATTACATGACAGAAAAAGAAATCCAGAAAGGAAAAGAAATCGAGACCGTGCCATTGTGAATTATTTTCGACTGAATCCAACCAAATCAATTTCGGACGCAGTTCGGGACGTTCAATACGGCGGCGGTGTAAGACGCAGAAGAGTTACCCAAGGAACTGTTCACAGGACTTTAAGAAATCATAAATTTAAGTCTTATCATATCCTTCCACTTCAACATCTAACACCGGCACAAAAAGAACTTCGCTTCCAATTTGTTTCCCAAATTGTGATTCGGAAAGAAAACGAAGACCCTAATTTATTCAGAAATATCTTATGGACTGACGAAGCCACATTCACAACATCGGGGGTTTTCAATAGACATAATAATCATCACTGGGCCGTTGGAAATCCAAGAAAATTTCAGACAATTAAATTTCAAGGAAGGACTTCAATCCATGTTTGGTGGGGCATAAAAAATAATAGAGTTTTGGGACCAATATTTTTTAACGGGACTTTAAATGGACAGAGATACTACGAGTTCTTAGAAAACGAAATTGAGAACTTTTTGGAAGATTTACCATTGGAAGAATATCAAAATTTAATTTGGCAACATGATGGGGCCCCTCGGCATGCCGTGCGTGAGGTTACTTAATATTTAAACGGACGCCATGAAGAATGGATTGGTAGAAATGGAACTTATGCTTGGCCATGCAATAGTCCCGATTTGTCAATATTAGACACATTTCTTTGGGGCCATTTAAAGAACGTGGTATACAAGCAGCGAAACCACGATATTGAAGAGATCATGCAGAAAATTGTGAATGAAATAAATCGCCTTAACCAGGAAAATCACAGTATAACATCAAGTTTGGAAAGGCTACAAAGAGGTTATCGCACATGTTTCGAGAACAACGGAGGTCACATTGAACAATTAAATTATTAATGTTTTTTTTTTAAATTAGGATAGAGTTGGATTTCTTTTTCTGTCATGTAATGTTTTATTTTCCTCAAATAGGTTCTTTATCCTTAGAATAGTATTGACGGATATATTTCTGTGAAAATTTGCAATAAATCTTCTCCTTGCTTCTCTTGCATTTTCTTGGCATTTGTAGAACAAGATAACAATCTGCAATCTCTCATCTAATGAATATTTCATTTCGGCAATATTATAGTAAATTTGTCAAATTTTTTGACTTTGAAGGATGCAAAGGTGATTATACCTTTATTACCTATTGTATGTTTCAAACAGGTTAAAGTTAAATTATACTGGATAAAACATTAAAATTTAATAAAAATAGCTGTCACAATATTAAATATTTTAATCAGAACGGACAAAAAAAAAATCACTCGTTCCAAAAATCGTATAAAAAAAGCTATGTTCCATTTAAAAAACACCTTATGCATAGCGTAACTCTTTTGTTTCTGGTTCAAATAAATTTTTGGTTTTATTTTTGAACTCTGCAGGAAAAAGTACATCGATTGGCTATTTTGGATTTTTCTTTAAATACAAGGAAGCTCAAAAATGAGCCCCTGTTCAGTCCTCGTTGGAAGACCCTGTACAAAATCCTTTTAATGATAAATTAAATATTACAACTTTCATGTGTATGGAGAATTGGAAAAGACACTAACTTATCATCAGTTGTAGGATGTATCATCATTTGTGCTACAATATCATCTAGTGACCAATATTCTACATAATATTCTGATATATTTTCAATAAAATAAATGTTCAATGACTTTGAGTCGATTGGATATAAATATAATAATTTATAAACAAGAAATTGTTTTCCAATTATCCTTTAATGGCGGCCAAAATACCTTTTTTTTCGGGGCGTCACCCAGTTTGAGTGTACAATGGCTACACCCCCGCCGTCATTTTCCTCGAACTCGATAATCTGATACATATATATTCCTTTATAACACAAAATATATAAAAACTAAATCACCATAAAATAATATAAATAAATAAATAAATAACCGTTTTATTGTCTAACAGGATACAAGCCCAATCTAAAGACAATTGTACAATAATAATGAATTAATGAAAATGTTGTACTTAAAGTAAGTAAGAAAGAAGTAAGAAAAGTAAAATAAGTTACAAGTTATAATAATAATAATAACAATAGTAAATAAAAAATAACAATAGCAAGAGCTAAGTTGGATTTTCCATCATAGCGAGCTTCAATTTGCTTTTAAATTTTTGAAAAGAGTCGCCGAATAAATCTACCGACGCCAGACTCTTGACAACATTAAAGTTCATACATGTCCGATAGAGGGGTGCTTTGGTGGCTAGGTTAGTTCTTACGGATGGCAGATAAAATCTGTTGTGATTTCTATTATGAGAGGGTGGAGCTAAAAAGTTTAACTGACATAGTAGGGCAGCACAGTCAATGTGGCCATTGCAAAGCTTGTATAGAAAGGCCAAGGAGTGTAGCATATGCTCTTGGTGCAATGCCAAGAAGTTAAATCTATTCAGAAGCTGTAGGTGATCAAGGCCGCGTTGGGGATACGTACCGTCTAATCTGTAAGCGAGATGCTTCAGGAATTTTCGTTGAATGCCTTCTAGTCTATTAATGTGTATTTGATAAATGGGTGACCATATCTGTGATGCATAGATCAGCTTGGACTTTACAAGTGTGTTGTACAACACTATAAAACATAGTGGAATTTCAAAGTGTTTTGTGGATCGGAGGAGGAACCCCAACGACTTTAGTGCACTACGGGCAGTTGTGTCTATGTGGATGTTGAATGTTAATTTCTTATCAAAACAAACGCCCAAGTCTTTGACATGGTCGCAGTTGTCAAGAATGGTGTTGTTTAAGATGTAGGGGTGATCAAGTTTAATTTGTTTAAGTGAGAAGGACATTTTTTTACATTTATTTGTGTTCAGGTGAAGCCTGTTTGCCGTACACCACAGCGAGATAAGGTCCAGGTCTAATTGCAGTTGTATGCAGTCCTCCCAACAACGAATACACAATTAAAATTTTTTAAGTCATCCGCGAATAAAAGAGTGCAGCTTTTTACTTCGGACATAATATCATTAATAAAAATGGAAAATATTAATGGGGCTAGATGACTGCCCTGCGGGGCTCCACTTGTAGCCATGAATGATTTTGATTTGTGACCATTGTACTCAACATATTGACGACGTTGAGAAAGGTAAGAAGAGAAGAAATAAATTAAGTCCGTATTAAAGCCTGTTTTTGACATTTTCTCAGCAACAATCCCGTGATCCATCTTGTCGAAAGCCTTAGAGAAGTCCGTATATTGAAGAAAACAGGTTAGATTGGTAACAGTTGACCTTCCTAAAAAGAAACCATGTTCATTTGGGGAGATGAGGTTTTTGACCTTAAAAAATAGTTGATTGATACATTTTTCAAAGGCCTTCGCAAAGTTGGACAGAATAGAGATAGGACGATAATTCTCTATGGAGCCGACGTTGCCTGCCTTGAAAACCGGACAAATCCTTGCTTGTTTCCAGGCGTCTGGAAAGGTATTAGTTGATAAGGAAAGATTGAAAAGCCTGGTTAATGGTTCAGCAAATACGTGAGCACAATCTTTCAGATGGAAAGCAGGTATATTGTCTGGACCAGCAGTTTTTTTATTTTTAGTAGATTTTAGTGCGCATAGTACATCCGTTATATCAAGTGGCTCCAATGAGACGTTGCCGCAACCCTCGCTGGCAATGTCAGGCGGGTTTGAGACTACTGCTAAACTTTTCACTTTTGCCGAATGGTCGACTGCCAGCCAGCGCCAACAACAGAACACCAATGCGTTCTGCCTTCTGCCAGACTGCCACAATCAGAGCAAAGAAATGTCATAAAACGGAGCGCGGGTAATTTAAATTTGATATTTGCAGAAATGGTAATATTTTTAAAGTTTTTTGCATTGCTATTAACATAAAAGTGTAAAAAATAATATAGTATATAGGGTCTTGTATATTAAAAGTTTTATGACGTGCCTTTAACTATAAGAAAAAGAAACTATTCTCAGGCGTTTTACTTTAAAACTCTGTCTCACTATATTTTCAAAAAACTTGGATAACGAAATTTTGACGTTTATAGTACTTTCTAATGATACGTATAAATCAATAAATGACTAAATATCGACGTGTTTATTACGTAAAATTATGACGTATAATACACGTCTTAAAAACTACGTTATTTTGACGTCATTTCGCGACCAAAAGACGTCAAGTGACTAAAAATCCCCAATATTCGACGTCATAAAGACGTCATCCTGCTATCTGGGAAGTGGCTTCTATTTTTTTTTGTCTTGAAAACCAGACTTTTTACAACACATGTTTATATGAACTTTTCTACTTGAATTTGGTTCAGGAATTGCAACTAAGCTTTGGGCATAGCATAAAAAAGCCTCCGGGTATTCAGTTTAAAATATCAAAGTCGTTACCGAATGGACGATGGAATTTCTAGAAAAGCCCAAAGTTTTTTGACGATTCTGATTTATTGTGTCTTTCTGATTTCAGTTTTCCGATGTTACACCTAACAAGCTTGAAGTAGACTGCGAAAGTGGAGCCTTTATTGGATTCAATTCGGAAGAATCAGATGTGGAATCGGAAGAGATTCTTCTTCAGGGAAATTTGTTGGACGGTCTTTCCAACTGGTTAGATCGACTTTTTGAAGGAAGCACACAAAGATATCATATTAATTATTGGCCAGAATTTCCAATCAAATAATATTATCTGCACCTCTCCGTTGGTCTTAGAAATGTATTAGCAATTATTGAATTTTGATTTGAAACATTTTGTTAAAAAATGTGTGTTGAAGAACCACTACCTTTCGTTGCAAGCTAAAGAATGATCTAGAAATACCAAGCGATGCTACAGCCATTTTTGTGAACTTTCTTACCTGTAAGAGATAATTTTGGTGTTTATTAAACCATTTTCCGTTGATGTTTGTTTCATTTTTCTGAACCTGGTGGGGGGGGGGGGGGTGGAGAATAGGGATGCGCAAAATTTTTAAAACATCGATGTTGACATCAAATGATACATCGAATACAGAAAATCGATGTTGTGAAAAAATCGGACAGAAATTATCGATATTTATAAACATATCGATGTCTTTATAAATATCGATAAATATGTTTAAAATAAATTATACATTTTAATAAATAAATGCAAATGTATTTATATTAAATAAAAATATAACCATTAAATACAAAAGTAGAAATACATTTGTCCATTTGAAAACGAAATAAGAAACTACCAAATATGCAAAAAAAACTGTAGTCCTCTTAAAATACAAGTAAAATCCATAAAATCGCCATAAAACCATGGGCGTTTCACTTACGAAAAAAAACCTGTGGAGTACATAAAGCCAAAATGCTAAAAAGGGCGTGAAAACTATATAAAAACTGGATTCAAAATATCGGTACCAAATTGCAATAAAATCAGGAAAAGGATATTTAAAGAATGATAAAACGACGATTTTTTTTTAAACTTGACCTTATACCTATATGTATATCAAAAACTGGAAAAAGTCCGGAAACATGTTCAAATGAACTTTTTCTCTTAGAATATCATATGGAATCATTTCCTTAAGTTACGTACCGTACTTCTAAAACACCCTGTATAGCTGATGGAACGTAAATTTATTTTCTAGAAAATTTAGCCAACCAAAGCGTATTATATTTTAACAAAAAAAATATCTCTATTTAATAAATTTTTAAAATGTGAAACTAAAGCTTGGTAGGTATGTATATATGTATAAGGGATAGGCACATCGAAAAAAACATCGATGTTCGAAAACATGGATGTTTTTTCTTAATTAAGATTTTAGTCACATTTATTAAAAAAAAACATTTTATTTTAATTTTCCTCTTCAAATAAAAAAATAGTCACATAATATGCAGGGTTGACCTTATATAGTGACTGGCATAAAGTTGGACACATATGGAAAAAAAATTTATTGATGGAATATTGAAAAAACTTTTTATGTCGATTATCTCTGCGTAATAGATAACCTAAAAACTCATTTTGACATGTCACCTGACTACTCGTTTGGAGGGGAAATTAAAAAAAAAAACGTTTTTCATATGAAGTGGTATTAGATGACGAGATATCGAAAAAAGTTATTTGAGAAAAGTGTTTAGATTTTAATTGTATGCCTGCTCGCAAAGTTTGAAGCAAAACCTCGAAAAATATTTTGTTTTACATTTTTTGAAAACATATCCAATATTATTTTCACGTTGCTATGAATTTAATGAAAATGTGTTAAATGATCGAAGCCAACTTAAAATTTAGCTTTTTACCATGCATGTACTTGAGTGTGTTCAGCCCCTCTGATAACTAATTATGTACATTCAAGAGATTAATATATTGGCTTTCGATCACTTAACATACCTACTTCAATTAAAAATATATGAAAATATGAGAGTAATATTGAATATATTTTTTTCAAAAAATTTAAAAATATATTTTTTGAATTTTTACTACAAACTTTGCGGACGGGCATACAATTAAAATCTAAACACTTTTTCAAATAATTTTTTTCGATATCTCGTCATATAATACCTCTTCTCGTGAAAAAATATATTTTTTTCAATTTTCCCGCCAAGCGAGTAGTCACGTGACAAATGTCAAAATTAATTTTTAGGTTTTCCATTATGCAGAGATAATCGGCATAAAAGGTTTTTTCAATATTCCATCCAGTCACTATATAAAGACAACCCTGTATATTATGTGACTATTTTTTTATTTGTATGTATATTTTATATTTGTTGATACTACATCGATTGGAGGTTGAGTTGAGAAATAGCGCCATCTTTAGAATTGCTTTGAGATTTGATACTACACCGTTCGGAGGTTGAGTTGAGATTTTATTATGATGTTGCGATGTTTAACATAAACATCGATGTCAAAAACATCGATGTTGGAGATGAAACATCGATGTTTTTTGCCCATCCCTAATGTATATCTGCCTACTAGTGCCAACAGCATTACCCCGAATTTTTTCGCTGTTGGCCTCGTAAGATATTATAAGGTCTTTGCAGTTTGCTTTACACTGATACCGCGTGCCGCATTTGTGCCAATTAAAGTAATTTTTGTAAGCCGGAGGGTTACAATAAGTGAAAAGTCAAAAATATACACAGCTGTTTGATATTAGTAAACAATAAATTTGGACAACTAGATGCAAGTAGATTAATTTTTTTTTTAATATTTAATTTAGTAATTTGGTAATTGTGGATAGGTCAATTTTTGGTGCCGGTTTAGTATGCGGTCTACCTGGCCTTTGCGGTCTACCTAGTACCTACACCGTAATTATCCAATAAAGTTCACTCACATAGTGGGTGTTCGGCCTGCGAATGAAATCAGATACCAGATATTTTTATGTACTTAGGCGAGATTCAGACACACTCATACCGCTTATCCAGAGAGAAGTCAGAGCCGGTTCGCATATTCACTCTGATGAATGGCGGGCCTATAGCAGATTGCGTCAACTTGTGTATGTACATGAAACTGTAAACCACCAACAGAACTATGTCGATCCCCATACAGGAGCACACACTCAAGGTATCGAACGATCTTGGTTGGATGCAAAGATAAAAATTATCAAGAAGATGAGAGGTGTGCCAATACACCATTTCCAGTCTCACTTAGATCACATTACTTGGAAAGTCATTAATAAAAACCATAATGCAAACGACGTTTTCATCACATTTTTACAAAATATGCGAACTGTATATCGTACTTAACTTGTAAATATATATCGAATAAATTGTTTTTGAACATTTATTTAGTTGTTTTTATTGATAATCTTGGGTAGACCGCATACTAATTGGGTAGACCGCATACTAAACCCGATAATCTAAGGTAGACCGCATACTAAACCGGCACCCAATTTTTTTTATAATACTTTTTGAAATAAAATGTCAAGTTTTAATTGAAAAAAACATCGCAAAATATCGATGTTAACGAATAATATCGAATAAAAAAACATCTATATAAACATCGAAAATCGAAACACAAAAATCGATGTTTTCAAAATCGTGCGCATCCCTATAGTGGGGAATCTCGATTGTCAACTTCTTGAACATTAATTATGATGATTGATGGTTATACTCTACTTATTTTGATGGCAGAACAACTAAGCAATTTTGTCAAATGTAAACATTTCTTGGGCAAAAATACTTACTTTTGTAAAATTTACTTGGTTGAGAAAAGAAAGCGTCGTACCACCGAACAAACTGTGGCTGTACGGTAGTCCCAAAACAAAAATTTATGAGGAGGTCTCCTTAAGCTGTCTGTCAGGGTTGCCTACTTTAAAAGGGAGGTTACATAGATAAAGGTTTATATATAATAATATGGGAGGTTAGAAGCTAAATTTTGTTTATTTTATGATGTGGGTGATTATCATGAAATGTTAAAATGTTTTGTAACTCGTAAAAGTTTAAGAATCTATTTACTTAAGATAAATTGAAAATATTTTAGTAACATTGGAATGAAGTACTATAACTCCACATCAAATGAGTTTCCTCGTGTAAGCATTCATAGCCCAATTAAAAACGAATTTTAAAGAAAAAGTAAGCCATAAAAAAAAACGAGAGTTTGTAAAATGCGTTTCTGGCAAAATTGTCAAGAGATATAAATGTTTAAGGTATATGAAAACTTTTGGATCGTACCAACTTTTTATCCAAATAAAATAAAAACAAGTAAGAGAGTAGATATTGCCAACAATGTGAGAAAGTCAATAGAATCTTTTCTCTAAAAATATTAAAATAGTAGACTGGCTCCTAACAAAAAAGATTATATTATTTTTTTCCACTACTAACCTATAACATCGCCGTTATTGACCGATTATTAACGTTAGAAATCGTTTTTCTCTACCTTATAAGTTATTATTGACCATGGTCAACAATAAGGCATTGAAATCCATTATGGACCGATCTTCAAGAATCTATTTGAACGCAGGTAACTTGATTTTTTGATTCTACAACATGAATGATTCATAAACACGAATAACCTGAAAGGTGATTTCTTGCGGTTAGGAAACCAGGTAATTATCAATTCCTATTAGATTATTAGAGCTTGATATTGTAAAATATCCATACAATCAACATTTTTTCTGCTTCCATCCTTAATTCTGGAGGTGTACACATAATAATATCACTAACATTTTCTTCGCTCATTTAAAAAAAAAAAAAGGAAAACTCGTGAAATTTGATGACATAAATGAACAAAAATTGACGTTAACAAAGCCACCTGACAAAACAACAAAATAATTTGCCAATTCCAAAGCGCAGGTAACTTGATTAAAAAATATACTTATACATACCTATATTTTTTATAATTATTAATACTATAAAGATAAATGTCTTATAGAAGTTTGTAGAAGTGGAAAAAATATTATATTAACCACGGTTTAGACAGCTTATAGCCCTCGCGTCTTAAATCCCTCGTCGCTCTGCTCCTCGTGATTTAAACTTGCCGCTCGGGCAATAATAATGGCTGTCTAAACCTTGGTTAATAATATACTATTTTGACAGATAAGAAAACAAAAAAGATACCTTAATGATACTATAAAGAATTAGAAGCTGTGTCGTCAAGAAAAACAGTTTAAAATTTCAGATGCACATTTTTGTAGGTTCAGACCATTTTGGATTTTAATACCAAAGGTATCTTCCAGGGAAACCTGCTTATGTATTACACATGAAGATATAAGGCAATTGGCATAGTAACCGAAAGTAATCCAAAAGACTTTAAAGAAAAATTATGTTGTGACCCAGCTATAGAATATTGTTTACAGAGGCTCTGTCTAACTTGTAAAGTGAAAACTTTAGCGTATGGCGACTACAACGCAAATGAGAATACTTAAAAAATGTGCTACCGGTGTTATTTGGGTATAAAGGACCCTAAGCTGCTTAATTTGCGAACATCCAACCCTTGTGTTATTATCACTTAGGTGAAATGAAGTTCAACTGTTTATTTAATAGACATCATTTACTATATTCTGCTAATGATTTGACGGACACAGAGGAAAATAATACATCATCTAAAGACATTGAGCTAAAAATATTGGAACCTGGCAAATATGTACTTGTAGAATATCCCCAATGTTCAAAAGTCCTTTATGTTGGCAAAGTCGAAACAATTTAGGACAATTATATTATTAAAGTGAACTTTATGAGAAGAATATTTACATCAAAAAAAGAAAACCACGTATTTATATGACCTGAGGAAAAAGATAGAAGCCGTTAAATTAACTGATGTCAAAAAAATGTTACCATTGCCAAAGAATCTAAGAAGAAACAAGTTCCTGTTTCGTGTTGAAGTATTTTGTACTTTCAGTAATATTAAATAAAATCACAATTTTTCCTTATTGGATACTTAGTTTTTGTACCCAATGTATAAAGTTCATCACATTATTTTAATTACACTACAATTATTTTTAAGCATTAAGGTAAATTTTTTGTTTGGTATCTGCCTAACTTTTTGATCTTTCATGTTTATGTATTCATATTAATACGTTTCATAATATTTCTTAATATATTTGTTAAAACCTACAAATAATGTAATTTTATTTCTTATGAAATACAATTATAAATAACTTGTTATATACTAGGAGTGTCATCAAACTTTTCTTACAGTAGTCATCTCCATGGACTAGGTATCATCTACGTGGACACTCATTTTGAATTTTTGCATATAAAATCCTTAAAACCTTAGGTATAACGATTTTGACCTTGGCTAGGATTTTATTCTACTATACCTTTCTGAAAGATGGCAGCGTAGAAAGTATGATTAATATCCAATTTTTCATTCTATTATTTTTCCACGGGTACTTTTTACTATCTCGTGATAATCACCCATGTAGAAGCCCATATTATGGTCCTTTTGTTGATCAAGAAATTGTAAATATTATGATCAAGTGTAGGGCCCACCTTCTATCCTCAAATGGGTACCTACTTACTGTTTTGTGACATCATCCCTTGAAGGCGGCTACAAGAATGCTCAATGGGGTTCGTAGTACCAGTGGTACCAGTGTGTGTTACACCAAAATTGTTGTTCAATTGATCTACTGTATACTTTTTCTTTAAGGGGAACAAGGTGACGGCCTGGTCACATTTTCGCTTCCCATGCACAGGTACCTGGTTCAAGCCCGGGATGGTTTAGCAGACTTTTTAGTTTGCAGGGCCCGGGTCACCATACTACGTAGTGTTGTGTATGCAACACACAACACACACCGACAAATTCTCAACGGCACTTTAGTTCAGTAGGTACTCTAGAAACGGCATGTTGTCGAAGGAGGGACCCTTGAGCCAAATGAAGGATGATCAGTGGTGCGGTTGGTGTATCTTGGACACTGCCTGATATTCGTATGATTGAGCTAAGACCTTGACCGGAGAATTGGCGGTGGAGTCTCGAGTGCACGGGTCTGATGCTGTCCCGGATGGTTCGAGGGTCCCCGCGACATACATAACTCTCTTAGTTGCACACAAAGGACGTTTAAGGGCCGGCTCGTCAAGGTTTGTGGTGAGCAAAGAGATGTTAATAATAACAAAACCGTAAAAATACTGTGCCGAGAATAACATCTGTCGGTTAATTATATTGTGGTTCGGACCCCACGTTAAAGTCTCGTCTGGCTGACATTACCCAGACATTAAAACGGGGTTGGCAAAAAGGGTCAAAACTGGCCTACTTGCTTGCCGTCAAAAACTCCCCGTCCACTAGTACTACTACTACTACTACTACTTTTTTTTTGAAGGGAACAATATTTTGTTGAAAGGGAACAATATATTCACTTCCAAATTAAATAAGTTTACTTCTAGCAGTAAAGCGACGAAGTCGCTACCGAATTTACTTATTTATTAACATCAAATTTTGTTATCTGAGCCACCAACTATTGAATGGCGGAAATACAAACGAACTGGCGATGGGTTAGCCTATGAAAAAATTTTCTCGATTAAGGCGTCAAATAAAAACTGACATTAACGAATTGTACAAGGTGTTTATGCTTAGAATCGAAAATAGCGTAAATCAGGATCCTACTAAATTCTGGGCGTTTATTGACTCCAGAAGAGGCTCTGCGGGAGTTGCTCGCGGAATGCATCTCGGCAATTCCACGTTATCCAACTCTGATGATATTGTCAATGCTTTTGCCGATTTCTTTAGTCGCTCGTATCTGGTGTCCTCTGATTCGTCCACAAATGAGTCAATATTACCAGTTTTAACGAGACTGAAGTTTTTAACGCAATTAGACAGATTAAACCCAAGTTAACCACTGGTCCGGATAAAATAGGTACCTGCGTTTGTCGTCAGAGACTGCGCTGGAGTGTTTGCTCATCCTCTATCAATAATATTTAATAAATGTCTTAACTTGTGTAAAATGCCAAACATCTGGAAATGCTATAAAGTTTGTCCAGTCTTCAAAAAGGTGATAAAATGGATATTTCCAACTATAGGCCTATTTCAATCATTTCTAATTTTTCTAAAGTTTTTGAGTTACTGTTACATAATATTTTTTTTCAATTGTTAAAAATTCTATATGTCCTGTACAACATTGATTTGTTAAAGGTCGATCGACAACCACTAATTTATGTGTATTACTCAGTTCTTGGCCGAGGCAATTGACCAGCGCCGCCAAACAGACGTTATATATACGGATTTCTCCAAAGCTTTCGATCGGCTTGATCACACCATTTTGCTACAGAAACTTAAAACTCTTGGATTTTCAGACACTCTTTTGTTATTTTTTAAATCATACTTGGAAGATCGAAAACAGTTTGTGGCTTATGGTGGGGTTAGATCTATTGATTATATTGCAACATTCATTTCAATGTCTGCTGTATGCTGACGATTTAAAGATGTTTTCTACAATCTCTAATAAAGCCGACTGCCAAAACTTACAACGTAATCTGAATATTTTAAACGACTGGTGTAATAAGAATAGGTTGAATTTGAATGTGTCTAAATGTAATGTTATTCACAAATAAAAATACCACTATTTTATTTAATTATATCATTAATGGGAATACACTAGCGCGACCTGAAGTATTTAAGGATTTGGGGGTCGTCTTTGACAAGGAACTATCCTTCATTCCTCACATTCAGGACACCGTCTCCGCGCTGCATATAGAGTACTACTTGGTTTTGTTATACGAGCCACAAGGGATTTCCGCAATATGGTGCCTATTAAAACTTTATTTTTTTTCTTCGTGTTGTCTAAGTTGGAATACGCATCAGTTGTTTGGTCCCCGTATTACAATATTCATATAAATCCTGTAGAGTCGGTGCAGAGACGATTTGCTAAGGCTCTGTGGTTCAGAGCGGATGGTGTTTACCCCCATTCAAGGGTTTTCCCATGACCAGCTGCTGCAAAGATTTTCGCTCATAAGTTTAGATAGCAGACGTAAATATCTTTCTCATCCGTTTTTGTGCAGGCTTGTCAATAGTTGTATTGTTTGTGAAGAACTATTGGCAAAAGTAAATTTTAGGGTTCCTACGTTAAGTTCTCGCAACACAGATACTTTTTACCTACCACAGCATCCTACTAATGTTTATAAGTATACACCTATTAACTCAATGTGCGCCTACTATACTTCTAATGCTCTAGAATCGAATGTTTAGGTTTATTGGAGACTATGTTTTGTTAGGCTCGGATACTGACTGATGTACAGGGTTATCCAACCAAGACTAGACAAGGCGATTTTTTGACTTTTCCTGTACTTTTATAAAAAAACTGAAACAGCCATCTTAAGTCATTTTCTCCCGCGAATTCGAATATCTTCAGCAAAAAACAATTGAACATCAAACAAAAGTACTAGGGGTCACTTTGATATTTTTTTAAATGGGATGCCGTATTTTTAATGAGCTTATCCGATTTCTCATATAAATTTTGATCTAAAATGTTGGATTTTTAATTCGGAAAATGTTCGTCTACCGTAAGATTAATACCTGATAGATGGATACCCGTTTCACCTGTTCACCCTTTAACCTGCTTTAAAGCGTCCGTCAGTTAGACAAAATAATCAAGTTTCAAATTTCTATATATTTTTCACGAATTAATTACAAATAATGAAATATTCTTTAGAAGAACGGCTAAATGTAATAAAATTATATTACAAAAGTGGAGAGAATGCTCGACAAACACAAAGAACATTTTTTGAGAGTTTCCAGAGACACATTTCAGTGGATACAATTCTCAGAATTAAGACCCTATTTGAAGAAAGTAAGACATTGAAAGATAAGCCAAGAAAGATGAAAAGACGGAATATAAGGGATCGAGCTATTGTTCAATATTTTACTATAAATCCGAAGAGTTCTATTCCGCAAGCGGTACGAGAAGTAAAGTATGGTCCAGGGCTCCGGAGAGTAAGCTATGGAACAGTTCACAGAACTTTAAAAAAATGTGGTCTAAAACCATATTGCATCCTTCCCGTTCAATACTTAACACAGCTTCAAAAAGAACTGCGATTTCGATTTGTTGCTTCAATGCTGATGAGAGAGCAAGACGAAGATTATAATTTATATAATAAAAGTCTATGGAGTGACGAAGCGTCATTTACAACATCGGGGGTATACAATCGGAAAAATACAAGATACTGGGCAGCAGTTAACCCTCATAGATATGAAATGATAAAGTTTCAAGGTTGGAGCTCACTTAATGTTTGGTGTGGGATGTTAGAAAATCGAATTATTGGACCACTATTTTATCGTGGCTCTTTAACAGGCCAAAGATACCTCCATTTTCTTCATAACGATATCGAGGATTTCTTGGAAAGGTTGCCATTGCAAGCCTACAACAATATCATTTGGCAGCAGGATGGTGCTCCGCCTCATGCAGTTCGAGAAGTGGTAACATACCTAAACGAGCGTTACAATCAGTGGATTGGCCGTAACTGAACAATTCATTGGCCACCAAATAGCCCCGATATCACGCCAATGGATACATTTTTATGGGGTCATTTAAAAAATGTAGTTTATCAACGACCCAACAGAAGTCTGGAGGACATTCAGCAAAAAATTATAAATGAAATTAATAGATTTAACCAGGACCAAAATATTGTAAGAGATTCTTTGGAGAGATTGAAAAGGGGGCATCGGTCATGTTTTGAAAATAATGGAGGACACATAGAACAATTATATTATTGAGATTAAAGTTATTCACTTTAGTTTATAGTTTTTTCTAATATGTCATACTTTTTTTATACGTAAGCAATAATAGATTTGCAAAAACTACTAAATTTGTAATTAATTCGTGAAAAATATATAGAAATTTGAAACTTGATTATTTTGTCTAACTGACGGACGCTTTAAAGCAGGTTAAAGGGTGAACAGGTGAAACGGGTATCCATCTATCAGGTATTAATCTTACGGTAGACGAACATTTTCCGAATTAAAAATCCAACATTTTAGATCAAAATTTATATGAGAAATCGGATAAGCTCATTAAAAATACGGCATACCATTTAAAAAAATATCAAAGTGACCACTAGTACTTTTGTTTGATGTTCAATTGTTTTTTGCTGAAGATATTCGAATTCGCGAGAGAAAATGACTTAAGATGGCTATTTCAGTTTTTTTATAAAAGTACAGGAAAAGTCAAAAAATCGCCTTGTCCAGTCTTGGTTGAATAACCCTGTACAATAATGTTTTATTGTTGTTTATGTATTTTTTCATTGTTTTATGGTGTTTTAGAAACATATATTATAATGTTTTAGTACACGGTGTTTGTTGATGGAAATAAATGTGTACAAATTACAGTTGTTTTTGTTACGTGGGAAATTATTATCCCAAGCCTTTAACATTTTTGTGTTTTGTCGAAACGTTTCTTTGGGATAATATTTTCCCAGAGCTTTTTTCCTAAAAACTCAGCTATCCAGGTATAGTTTTCATCGTTATCCCTAAGTATAAGCTTCTAATCACGCCAACTTTCACATATCCAAAAAGAAGCAAAATAAGAAAAAAGTCTTTTGCGCCCTTAAAGGGTTAATGCTTATATGATATTTTTGCCTGCAGGTTTAGCGCAATCAAGAGTCACTTTTATCGACAAGAGATTTTTTGATTTTCTGTTATTTGAGAGTGTTTTTTTTTGTTTTTTTTTTGTTGCTTTGCTGTGTTCAAATTGTCAATCTTCTTTTTTCTTTTCATGCACATGTTATGTAGATCTGAATCGTTTTGTGTTAAATAATATTGGTTTAATTGTGTAGTAAAATTAGGTTAGTTTCTAAGTTTTAGTTTGTACCTGTCTTGTAATTGGGAAACTGTTAAACAGTGCATGTATAAATAAATAATTCTCTCATGGTTAGGGAATACTTTTAACGGAAATATTATTGGCCCACGGCATCTAATCCTTTGGCCAGCCAGGTCTCTTGACCTTTCGCCAAACGACTTCTTTCTGTGGGGTTACTTAAAAAATTTCATTTTTAAAGATGTAAAATTTGGAAATCCAGACCAGCTAAAAAACTGTATTTCGTTAGAATGTGACAGAATTTCTCAATATCAACTCAGTAATAAATTTTATGATCGGTTAGGATATTGTTAAGCTGTTAATGGAGGGTTGTTTGAACATTTAATTAATTAATGTTTTTGTGAAAATCTATAGTCTTAGGTATGTTATGTTAAATTAAAGGCTTGATGATGATGATGATTAATACAGGCAGCAAGCCAAGGTTATTACTACCTCTACACCGCAGCCTAAAGAGACTTATTGTGATGCTTGTTGCTCGATTTCTCATTAAAAGAGGTTAGTCGCCCTTATTAGGCTGAGCAGCCCCTCTATCAGATTTTTTTCAGGGGATTCCCCCTGGGGGATTTGACTCCCCAGGTGGGTTGTTCTCCAGCGTGTCAGTGCGTAGCACTCTTTGATAATGTGGTAGGCTGTTTCTTCCTCCTCATTGCAAAGTCTGCATATGGGTTCGTCGTTATATATGCCCATGGTGTGCATGTGTTTCCTTAGAGTACTATGAGTCACGATTCTAAGCTTGTTTCGGTTTAGTTTTAGGATTTCAGAGGTCATTGCCTCTGAGGGGTTATCCAGCATTGATTTGCTGTGTCTTAGCCCCGAAATGTGGTTCCAATATGACCGATGTTGTCGCTTCACCCACCCAGTCACGCTTCCTCTTGCCGAGGCTTTTGGAACCCCAAAAACCGGTTCTGGCCCCATGAAGGCAGTAGCTGATCCCTGCCTGACCAGAGCGTCTGCTTTTTCATTGCCCTCTATGACCTTGTGCCCCGGCTCCCAAGCAAGTGTTCCAGACCAACTTTGAATTGATCTGATAGCATGCTAGAGCTTTTATTGCTGCCTGACTATACGTGGAAATTGAGATGTTTCTACCTCTGTAGCCCCTTCTCAGGTGCTCACGCATGCATACCTGAATAGCATGTACTTCCGCTTGGAAGACTGTGGCATGTATCCCCACGCTAGTCTTATACTTAGGAACAGCCCCATGAATTCCCGCGCCCGCACCTCCTTTCATCTTGGAGCCGTCGGCCGTCGGTGTACCATACTGTACCAGTGTATCTGGGTTTTGTGTGGTTTGTGGAAGTTAGTGGTTGGGGTCATTAAATCACTGCTCATCTCCAATAATGAGTTCGCGATTATGTTTGTTATCCTGGTATGTCCGATTGCAGGACCGGATTGCCAGGTGTTATTACAGGTCAGTCTATACGCCTTCATTCTAAATTAAAGGCTTAGTAAGAAAAACATAATGGTGTCTATTATTTTGGATGTGTGATTGCCAGATTGGTGAAACGAAAATGTGTTTTTAATGTGATTAATTTGTTTTTAATGTGAAATAATCTTCATTCGTTATGTCCAGCTTTACGTCAATTTTTGACAATAGCGTTAAAGCAATTATTTGCTGGTGTTTGCTGTATTACCTAAACTATGAAAATTTCGTGATTCTACCATTACATTTAATTGGATGAGTTAGGACTTATTAAAATTTATTCAAACTAGGCACATGGGTTTGTACAGGCAAGCCAATATTTAGCCACCTCAAAATTTACATGAGACTTCCTATGTTTAACTAAGCCATGCATCACCCGGTATAGATTTAATACTAAACACTTTTAAAAATAATTTTCTCTTTTAACAATTTCATCTATTGCGGGTGTGCTTATCCCTCCTTATATATATGCCAGTCATATTTCCACATTACTTGAATTTATGATATAGCATAACTTGGCGTATTTACAAAATGTAGAACGGCATTATTAAACATCCAAATGAACTCCAGCAAGAAGAAATATCATTCCAGGGCCCAAATTACTTCATAAAAATTAATTTACTGTGAAACTAGGAAACTGAATTTACAAAATACATTCATTTGCATTTAAATATGATCTTTAAACAGTTTATTAACTGCAAAAAGTTTGTGCATCTACTCCTCTAAAACCAATACAGGACTATATTTCGTTATACCTACATTCTTACTTATACGCGTTTTGTCACCTTACGGCCTTTCTGCCTTTTAACTCACGGGTAAAACTGTTTTTAGATCCGTTAATAGGGGAGAGTTGCCCATATTCAGACTCAGGTCATTTATTCATGTTAAAATTACAGGTTGCAATGCACATACGTCCAATAGTAAAACTACAAGATATAAAAGTCAATTTGCAGCGAATTAAGAAAACTTAACTAAAACAGAACACAGATGTATATAACCTATATTCCATTAAAATGTTTAAAATACTATCCTCATTCGAATAAAAGGCATTACATATTAAAATTTGTTTCATTTTGTCCTTGAACCTAGGAAATGGCAATTCCTTCATCTCCGCAGGCAAGGCATTAAAGAACCTTACTGACCAGTAACCCGCGGGTCATCCTGACATGCACCTCTTTAACCGCCAGCACGTGGTTACCAGATTACCCCTATTTCTGGTCCGATACGTGTGTATGTCTTCATAAGTAGAAAACAGATGCACATACGCACACAATATATTCCAATATTTTAATAACTAGTCGCACGAGGGTGACTTAACATTAAACAATGTTTCATCAGCGAGACTGCCACATGAGGGCTGATAATATTCTGAATGGTACTAGCCAGGAAAATGAGAATGCTTAGACAAAAACACATAAACATAACATTGTAATAGAGAAAAAAATAAAATATAATGATCCGTTAAACTAAAATAAGTTCAAATATCAACAAGTTTACATACACTGCCTTTAAAGCAGGGATGTACAGACGTATAGGGAACAGGGGCCACTCGGGAAAAATATAAGTCAAGGACGGGCCACTACAAACAATACTTATTAACACAAACATTTTTGTTTTTAAATAGTATGAAATACAATGATAAAAATAAAAGAACCTTCAAAAATGTTTGTTGTAATTATGTAATCGTAAGGTAATCTAATCATTACAATGTAATATTTCATGTTTTATTATTTTGATGCATGACATTGCATTGAACTAACAAGTTTTTTTTTTATATTTGGCTCCACATTACTTGTCGCCACACGTAAAATTGCTTCCGAATTTTCATTTGCCAGACGGTTTCGGTTTTTCGTTTTGTTTAGTTTCATCACTGAAAACGTTTGTTCACAAATATACGTCGATCCAAATAAGCTTGCGCATTTCAATGCATTTATTCGCAACTCTTTATAAGCGTTTTTATCAACGCAACGGTAGAAGTTGAGTAAATTACCTTCATTAAATTTGTTTCGTAAACTATCATCATTTTGCATGTCTATTAATTTTAGCTGCATTGATTCCGGTGCATTTTTGGGTGAAATGTTGAAAGGATTGCTGAAAATGTCCAATAGAGGTTTAACTTTTTTAAAGTCTACAAAACGATTTTGAAAAGCTTGTATCAAATATCAATTTTTTCAACATGAGCGAAATTGACGTCAGTTTTATTGACTTTCTCCATAATTTTTTTGTAGTTCGGAAAATGGCTGTAATTGGCTGAATTGATTTGTGTTCTGAAAATACTCAATTTGCATTGAAAGGGCGAAACATGAGAGTATAACTGCGAAATCAATTGATCTGTGCCTTGGAGTCGCGTATTTAAGACATTCAAGTGATTTGTGATGTCTACAAGAAACGCTAAGTCACACAGCCAATCAGGGTTGTCGAGTTCGGGGACGTCGTTTTTCTTTTCCGCCAGAAATAATTGGATTTCTTCAATAAAGTTAAGAAACCGCTGTAGTGTCAACCCACGACTTATCCACCTTACTTCAGTGTAAAACAGGAGATCACCATATTCGCTTTCAATATCCTCGAGAAATTGTTTGAATGGTCGGTGATTGAGACCTCGTGATTTTATAAAGTTTACGGTAGGTACTACAACTTTCATCACATTTTCAAATCCCAATAATTTTGAACAGAGGGCCTCTTGATGTATAATGCAATGAAACTGCATTAATTCCTTGGTATTTATGTTTTTAGTTTGTAAATATTTTTTTAATACAGTTACTATCCCAGATGTACTTCCAACCATTGAAGGTGCTCCGTCAGTCGCAATTCCAGATATTTTCGTTAAATCCAAATTCATTATAGAACATTTTTCCAGAAGAGCTTTGAGCATGTCACTACCCTTGGTTTGACTTGCCAAAGAACTCATACCAATCATTTCTTCACTCACTTCAAAATTTTGCGTTACACCTAGTAAAAATATTAAGAGTTGAGCAGTGGAACTTATATCTGTAGATTCGTCGAGTGCTATAGAAAAATACTCAAAACTTCTCTCGATTTCGTAGCTAATTGCTCTTCTATATTAGCTGCTAATGCGGTAATTCTTCTTCGAACAGTCATCCGATTTAACTGAATTTTTTCAAACTACTTTACATTTTCCGGACACATTTTTTTTGCGGCGATATCTAAACATTGCTTAACAAACTCACCATCTTTAAAAGGCCGACAAGTTTTCGCTATTATTCGAGATATTTCAAAGCTAGCTTCAGTAACTGTTTCAGCATCTTGAATTGGTTTTGTAAACATAGCTTGCTGGCCTATTAGTTTCCGTTGTAAAGTGGAAATTCTTTGCGTTCGATTTTCACCAGTTAATTGGGTAAAAGTAGGATGCTGGGTTTCATAGTGCCTTTTCACATTATATTCCTTCGGGATAGAAACACTACTCTTGCATATTAAACAGACAATTTTGTTATGCGATGGAATAAAAAAGTATTTTTCGGTCCAAATATCTTGAAACTGTCGATTTTCATCTTCAACCTTACGACTACGTTTCTTACTGGGGCCTGGTTTATCCATATCAAAATTGATATTATATTGTTACGTAGGTAGAAACCAAGTTCGAGCGATGAAATATTTACTCGTCACAGATTACAGTTCTCAATCAGTATAACGTTCGCTTGTCCGTAGTTAAAACTTAACTGCCCCGGTAGCTGGCGATGCATCGTATTTATACGAGTTACCAAACATCCAGAACCTTTCACTTTGTTCGGGTATACTACCGACGTGTTTCGCGAATCGAATCTTAAAGTAATCTTGTTGATGCGACAGATTTCTAGTCTCGTAACAATATGCTTAGACCGGAGCGCGGCGAGTAGAATACTTTTAAAATTCGTTGGCAGGCCGCATAAATATCGCTTTTAAAATTCGTTGGCGGGCCGCATAAATATCGACAGCGGGCGGTATGTGCATCCCTGCTTTAAAGCAACACTATTCGTAATAAAAAAGCAGAAATCAGTTACATTGAAAACAAAAATGAGTTTTACATTATCTAATCCGATATTACTGACTAAAGAAATTTTAAAGTGCAAGAACCAAGAAATAATGTTCAAAGTTTAAAAGTTTATATGCTCTAGGAGAAAATTTTCACTTTGACAAACAACACTTGATTTACTTAAACAATGTCCATTATTTAGCAAATTTTTTATTTAATTACGTGGGATGATACAAGTTAACGTTCATTAACTTTGGGGAATCTATCAGCTTTAAATAACGTTATAGTCTAAGACCTACCTTGAGGCAACTTTTATATTCTTTTTTCTTACTGAGGTAACTTACAAGAACCATTACTTTTTCGTGCCTATTTGAAGTCGAACTGCAATAAGAGGTGCTGATTTCAGTGACGCATCACCACTTGGACACACACGCTCCCGACACTTTAGAGTAGCAAAACATTCAAAAACCCTTTGCATCGAGCAAAGTACTAGACATACGAGTCATTAAACAACTAACTTATTAATCAAGTTATCAAGGGAAAACTAATTTTCGAGAGAATTATATTTGTGAATTTTACACGTTAGTGGACGTTAAGGGGTGCTCATTAACACAACAACAGTGCAGAGCTTTCTTGAGTATGATTTCAATGACACTGTTCTCGTTCCGTACCAGGTAAAGAATTTTTCACAATAAATGGTTGACTCCGTTTAACTACCTGGGACGTTTTGCAAGAGCTCGGCCATAACAATGCAAATAAACTGTCGGTCAGGGTCGGATTATAATTTGTAACTATAGCAAGTAATATTTAACTATTTTGTGCTTGCGATAACATCTTTCAGTCTTTGTGTTTCTTAGGAAAAGTTCAAGTTGTGCTACGGTTACGATTCAATAATTTTAAATTATTTACCAAAAATTTATACGTATAAAAACAGATAATATGTGGCGTTCGTGGGTAAATATTAATAGTGGTTCTTCTAGTGTTCCGTTGAAGAAAAACCACTTATCTCTTGATGCTAAAAACATTGTAAAAAATGTATATAGTTATTTACTTGACCAAGGACTTGAGGCGAGAGGCGAGTGCTGCCGCAAGTGTAACAAGTGATATGACTAAGGTGCCTCTTACTACAAGTAAGACGAATTGCAGTAAATCCCGTCAAATCAAGAAAGAAGCGTATAGATACCGGTTTCAAGAAAAGTATCGATGAAGGCGATAAGGACTTAATAAGACGAAAAATCTACACCATGTACGAAGAGCAACGTGTCCCTACATTAAAGAGTCTAAAACAGCGGCTCACGATTACGATAGCTTGACCAGAAGGGTATTTTTCAGCGGGTAGGTGTGAGAGGGGAGGTGTGACTAACAATCAGCGAGAGATTGATGCTTTCTTCGCGTTTAAAAACTTAACATTTTTATTGGGTGCATAAGTAAGACAGAGAGATATTGAAAACTTTAACGAGATGGACTGATTGTTTGTTTTGCTGTTTGCCACAAGAAAATATTTCTGCATATTTTACTACGCATTCTTAATTTTTGTCTTGATATAATATTAAACTTTGGAATTTTATCCATTGGGGTAGGTAAAGTTATTAATAATGATTAATATTGTATAAAAGAAAAATAGCTACTAGCTGCGATATCGCAACAATATAGTAGATTTTTAAGGATATACAGAGACGTCATTGTAAGTATCCCCAACTTCACAAAAGCCGCCCTACAATCATCCCCCTGTTGCCAAGACCGCTCACCACCCTGACTGCCCCTCGCTGTGGTCCAAACAACCGTTTTGCACCCGATGCATGCCCCCACACAAGCACAGCATAAGAAAGATGTGCATGAAAAACAGCAAAATAGGCTGTCCTTAGTATTGGATTTGACACATTTTCTGCAAGACGACGCAGCAGATATAGATTTTTATTCAATTTTAATGCAATAGCATCAGTATGCATACCCCACTGTAGTTTTGGGTCAATGCATACTCCAAGGAATTTATTGCCGCACACATGATCATTTAAAGTCCCCACACCTCTCAGTGAAAAGACGATTCTCTCTGGCTTGCTCTTATTTAATAGCAGTTTATTAGAATCAAACCATTCTTCAGCCATCCGCTGTGCCTCCAGGGAAACCTGCAAGCAGCCGTAACAGAGATGGTTGTGTCATCCGCGAAAAGAACGCTTTTTAATTTTTTTTAATAGTTTATGAAAAAAGACTGAGTACGTCGGCCCTAGATCGTTTAAAAAAAAGTGAAACCGCGTCGGCGTACATTTATATTTACCTATATTCCATTCCAAATTTGAAATCCATTGGACTATAAATAAATTCACAATTCATTTTCTGCTGTGCACAACGCCGGTCTGTGCTTTCCCAAACAACTATCCTAAACAAAGCCGCAGATCTAGTCTTGGCGAAACTAGTCGAAACCCATGGATATGTGTGGAAATTCTGCTTGAAAATCCTGAATGGCATCCCGTATTGCATTTCTAAAGTAACTTTCCATCATAAAAGCTTGCTACCGTGATTGCCATGCGTATTTAATTTTCTTGAAAATGAAGACTTCAGAACTTGGCCATTCTATTTTTCAAATACCTTTACCTTCTACCTAGGTTTTTCATTAAGAGTAATAATTCGAGACATACGATCCAATGTAAATCCAAACCGACTTTAACGTTCTCCTGGAAATATTACATGTTGGTTCTCTTGGGACCAGTACCTTGAATTGTTTCGGTTTAAGATACCAGAACTGGTAAAATAAGCCTCGTCGGACCATATCACCCTTCTTTAAATATTTGCGTTTTCCTGCAACATTTGTCGGTACCAGTTGCAAAAAACTATCCTACGTTCTGCGTCACCAATCAATGTTTTATATTTTTATAGTATTAACTGCGTTCTTGATTTTTTAATCCCAACCGCATAGAGGTGGGAGGTTCGATTCTTTTTGGTGACCCAATTCATTTGATTTATTCAGTTAGAAAGATTCGTTCAGAAAGATTCGTTCTCAAATGATTTAATTACCTACTTTTAAATAGTTTCACGTTTTAAACGCGAAAATGCTGAATCGATGTTTGTTCAAATAACAGCGTCGTTTGTTATGAAGATTGTTGCCATAAGTGGTAACAAAATGCCCAAATGTTGTGCCCAATGTTTACGTTCTTGAAATGTCTTCAATGAATAATAAATAGATTCTTATCCAAAAATAATATTCTTCTATTGTTTATTAAAATTTGTTCAACCATTTGTACAGTTACACTATAAAAAAAATAATCATAAATACCGAACAAATCAAATATTTCATCCCATACATTTATCTCCTTCCCTTCTACTGTACTTTGCGTACCTAATTAAACTGATGTCTTCCTCTACATCATGAAAATGGAAGACGACATCACGCATCGCCGAGCGACGGCCGTCAGGCCAACTCTCGAGCTCGATCGTTCGAACTGCGGACTTGCAAACGAGTGAATTACTGAACTGGTGAATTGCCTTTTCGAGTTTCGGGTAAGTGAACGAAATGCGACTTTGATTCATTAATTTTTTAAATCATTCCTGACTTGGTGAATCAAAAAAGAATCGAATTTTTAGGAACGATGAATTAATTCTCTCGATTCAAAGAAGTGATTCGTTCGTTTTGAACGAATCGTTCATGAACGCCACACCTCTACAACTGCATCATACACTTTTCTGCATGATATGGATGGTTGTACCGTGACAGAGGCCAAGACATTTATTTCTTCTTCTTGTTTTCCTTGTTGTAAAAATTAGGCCTTGGTTTTTTAAAAGATTGGCTTGGATTTTTTGAAGTATTCTTTTTATCAGGTTGTTGTCTTTCTACGAAAAATTTAAATTTGCAACAAAAAGCTAATAATAGATAACAATAATGATTAAAACTTTTTTATTTTTATTATGAATATTAATGATACCTAACAAATGATTTTTAAACTTACCTATTAAAATAGGGCTCCGAGGCTGCGTTCGCGTCTTCATTGGCTTGGATAAAACAAACATACATATCGTATTTTTTATAATTTTCATATTTATTATTCTTGAACAATTTTTTTCAGAAATAAACAATAAACTTACAAAATCAAACATATACCAGTAATATTTGGCAACAATCTGTAATGGCGCATTTACAGAACTTGGTTTTCTGTCATGGCTATCCGTGATTGACCATTAGGGTGGGCCGAATTTTTTTTTCTCGAATGTGATATGTCCTGGGTAACCAAAAGTTGTCAACTTGATATAGTATTTATGATACAAAATTTGGGCTTTCTGGGATAACATCTTCAGGTGCCTACTTGAGGTCAAATTTGGGAAAATTATGAAAATATTCATAAACTTTAAATGAGTGATTTATCTTGACTTTCTCCTCTATATAGCTGTGTTGATAAAAAAATTGCCACTAATAAACTCATCAATTCATCGAAACATATTCATCTGAGCTCAACCATGCAAATGCGCAAGTAGTGTCGCGCAGCTATATCAATATCACGTACGCCGCCGCAAGTCTGCCTTTCCTGTACCGACAAGATTAGTTGTCTCGACGCATTTGAAGAGTCAACGTCTTATTAACTTATATTTGCTCTTTTTAGTGAACGCGTAATTGTTTATTTGTTTGAAAATGCCGAATACACGTAAAGACATTGAATGCGAGCTATTTGGAGCACCAACAGAACTTAAGTGCAACATACTTCCGACTTATAGCGATGTTGTGAGAGCATATTTGTGGCACAGGCAATTAATAAAATACCAAAACAATGGCAGAGACCCTAGTGTAAGTGATGTTTCTAAAAAAGTTATATCTGTATTGAAAAACATTTGGCAAAATGCTTCTTTACAAGTGGTGAGTGAACAAGAGATTTATCGATTGATTAAACACTATGTTGTGAAGTTTCGGAGTTTAAAAAAAAAACATTGGGTCCGTACATAATAAAAAGTGTTTAGAGAAGCTACAAAAATTCAGACAATCAAGTGAGAAACTTTTTGATATATCGACGTGCAAGTGTAAAGATTTTGACTCATGCAAATGCAAAATTAAAGTGCTTAAAACAGAACAAGAATTTTTACGAGACCAAAGAACAGAAAGAAGAATGTTTATTAAATGTTGACATTAAATTGACAAAGGTTTTAGAAAAACGTATGCAAAGAAAATTCAAAGCAAAAAAACAACTATAGAGGACCAAAGCCGCCTAGAGCAATTGAAAAATGTAGGAAAAGTGAATGTTCTAGAAACAACTTCCTCCCCACTGGAAGAAAGTGTGTTTTTGGGTGAAAGTTCTACAAAAAGCGAGTTTAAACTTCAATTAGATAGTCTATCAACTTCAAAAGCAAGAACAGACCTTCGAGGGGTTTATTTCAGAAATTTAGCAGAGGCTTGCGATCGAACGGGAGTTTCGGATAGATGTGCTTCTTTTTTAGCGAATGCTGTTCTGCAAGATCTTGGCGTTGTCAGTAGAAACGACCCTTCAAAATTATTGAACCGTAGTAAATTGCGGAGAGAACGAAAGAGACGAAGAACGGAACTAAAAAAGGAATCAACATGAAATTTGAAAATTACAGGGATCTATTTTGACGGTAGAAAGGACAGAACACTACTGACGGAGAAAAAAGGAAGCACTTATCATAAGAGATACGTTTTGGAGGAACATATTGTTCTTATTGCAGAACCTGGGTCTGTTTATCTCGGACATGTAACTCCTACTTCAGGAAATGCTAAAGACATCAAATCAAGTATTTTCGATTTTCTAAGCAGTAACTTGGGACCTGTTGAAGAACTTGCTGCTGTTGGCTGTGACGGAACTGTTGTAAATACAGGTTTGAAGAATGGAGTTAGAAGTAGCAATTGGACACTCCTTACAATGGTTGATTTGCCTACTGCACGCCAATGAACTTCCACTTCGCCATTTGATTGAGAAAATGGATGGTAAAACTAACGACCCAAGAGGATTCTCAGGAACGATTGGAAAGCTTCTTCCAACATGTCAGAACCTTCCAATAGTTAAATTCGAAAAAAATTGATGGGGAACTACCAGAATTCGACCTAAATGACAACAATACCGATCAAGTTTATTTGTATCAAATGTGTTCGGCAATCGCAAGAGGTGATGTCCCCTCAAATTTATCAAATCGTGATCCTGGAAAAATGTCACACTCAAGATGGCTGACAACGGCAAATAGGATTTTAAGACTTTATGTAGCTTCAGAAAAACCTTCGAACGAATTGAAAACAATAACCGAATTTATATTAAACGTTTATGCTCCTGTTTGGTTTGATATTAAAATCAGATCATCGTGTACTGAAGGCTCCAGACATTTGTTCTCTCTGATAACAAGATCGAGATATATGCCAAGTACAGTTAAAGATGTGATTGATTCGGTCATACAGAGGAATGCATTTTTCGCTCATCCAGAAAATATTCTATTGACAATGCTTAGAGATGTTCGAAAGCCTATTAGAGAACTTGCGCAAAGAAGAATTATGGAATGTAGAGTAATGAGTCTTCAAAATAGCAAAATCAGAGAGTTCAAAGTCCCAAAACTGAATTTTGACGCTCAAGACTACACTGAATTGATAAACTGGCAGTCAGTTAGCGTAACTGAACCGCCACTCACAAGAACAATTTCAGATACTGCATTGCAAGAGATGATTCTAACAGTTCCTGACGACATCAAAATTTTGAAATACCCTTGTCACACACAATCTGTTGAAATATGTATTAGGACAGTCACTGAAGCCTCTGTTTTAGTAAGCGGAACAGAATCAAGAGATGGCTTGATTCGAACTCGGATTGCCTCCAGAAAAAAAATTCCGAAAACTAAGACAAAACAGCAATTTTTAAAGGCTTTACATCAATAAATTGATAATTTTCATTAATAAAACGAAGGTCGGGAGGGAGGCGGGGAAGAACTCGACATGCAGCCACCTCCACGTGGCGAGTTCTGGGTTATTTCATTCAATTTCTATTGAGTGAAATAAGCGAAGAGCTGCATATTTCAGTAGTACGCTTTGTGGAAAATTCGAAGCGAACTAGGCACCTGAAGATGGCGCTTGTCAGAGCCGAAACTTTGCATGAGATCAACAATAGTAGTGACAACTTTCTAGCACCCAGGGTAATTGAGATCTCACACTTTAGTTTTTTCCTTATATAGATCGACCCACCCTATTGACCATGGCATACATAGCCTTCTATAAGAAAAATGATTATTTTACAAAAAATGTTAAAATTATCCCTTTTTAAAAAAAAGAAATATAAACTACTATATATTTTTGAAAAGCTTTTAAAAGAGGCATAAGGCAAAGAAATAATATATAGGGTGTCCCATTTAAAAGAAACAAAAGTTTGGGTCATAACTCAAAAACAAAACTATTTAGAAACAAATTAACTGCGCCACTGGATTATACATAAAAAATCTCTATAATAACCCACTTTTTATCTTATTGATAAGTTATCAAATAATCGAGATACAGGAAAGCGTCAAAAATTACAAATTTCCAAAATCGCCCTGTATGTCAGAAACTGAGAGGGCTATGAAAATTTCGTTTGCGGCAATGAAACTTTCATAAAAAATAGAATATAGCAAACCCCACCTTTCTATTTTTTATTATAAGGGAGCTGGTATATGAAAACACACGAAAACTGGACACCCTGTACAGCATGTTATCATATATTAGTAGTGTATAGAGATTCTAACCCACTCGACCCATCAGCAGGTCAAGTTTAGGTATGCATCAGCACTTTATTGCCTATAAATACTGGACCCGTGGCACCTGAGCCTCAGATCCAAACCAGCTCGATAATCCTCAGAGTAAGCCCAAGCTACTTTGGGAAGGTAAGCCCTCCGGCCTTTTACGTCCCGTATCCTATACTAAGTGTCGTAATAAAGACCCCCTGTGACACTGTACCCCAAGGGACATACTGGGTATTAGATGCTACCTGGTAAAGTTGTGAAACATTAGTTTATCAATATACGAATGTTTTGAAACTGCTGTTTTATTCCCTTTTACGCACGAGCGGGATAATGATAAGGTTTCATGCCCATATACAATACGTTTTCATGATGACTAAGTTTGATTTTAATCGGAATTGAACCCATGAAAACAGGTATTTTTACCGTTTTAGTTGATTTTCAGTTCAGAAATTTTTAGTCATAAAAACGCTGTGAGATTAATATAACATTTGAAATCAGCTGTCGCTCATAATAACCTACAAATTCTTTACGGTTTAGGTTTGAATATTTCCGTTTCAAACTGTATATTGACGGATATTAGGTACTCGGAATTTTTATGGAGCACGATATAACTAAGTTACTTGATGGAAAGAATATAAAACTAAACTAAAAGAATGATTTAAAATGGAACACGACAGCTGACAAATGTCGAAAATCCAAAACGCATTAATAGTATATTATTAACCAAGGTTTAGACAGCCATCATTATCGCACGAGCGGCAAATTTAAATCACGAGGAGCGGAGCGACGAGGGATTTAAGACGCGAGGGCTATAAGCTGTCTAAACCATGGTTAATATAATATTTTTTCTACTACTACAAACTTTTATAAGACATTTATCTTTATAGTATTAATAATTATAAAAAATTATAGGTAGGTATAGGTATATTTTTTAATCAAGTTACCTGCGCTTTGGAATTGGCAAAATATTTTATTGTTTTGTCAGGTGGCTTTGTTAATGTCAATCTTTGTTCATTTATGTCATCAGATTTCACGAGTTTTCCGTTTTTTTAAAAAATGAGCGAAGAAAATGTTAGTGATATTATTATGTGTACACCTCCAAAATTAAGGATGAAAGCAGAAAAAATGTTGATTGTATCAATGTTTTACAATATCAAGCATCTCTAATAATCTAATATGTATTGATAATTATCTGGTTACCTAACCTCAAGAAATCAGCTTTCAATCAAAAAAACAAGTTACCTGCGTTCAAATAGATTCTTGAAGATCAATAATGGATTTCAATGCCTTATTATTGACCATGGTCAATAATAATTAATAAGGTAGAGAAAAATGATTTATAACGTTAATAATCGGTCAATAATGGCGATGTTATAGGTTAGTAGTGGAAAAAATTGATTTCAATTCGCTTTCAAAACTACAATGAAAAAGTCTTGGGTTATAGAAGCGTGGAAAGTATACAAATCGAACATAATCCCCATAAGAACGTAATAATATTAAGAATATAATTGTATATTATTAACCAAGGTTTAGACAGCCATCATTATTGCCCGAGCGGCAAGTTTAAATCACGAGGAGCGAAGCGACGAGGGATTTAAGACGCGAGGGCTATAAGTAAGCTGTCTAAACCGTGGTTAATATAATATTTTTTCCACTACTTACTACAAACTTTTGTAAGACATTTATCTTTATGATATTATTAATTATAAAAAATTATAGGTAGGTCTAAGTATATTTTTTAATGAAGTTACCTGCGCTTTGGAATTGGCAAAATATTTTGTTGTTTTGTCAGGTGGCTTTCTTAATGTCAATCTTTGTTCATTTATGTCATCAGATTTCACGAGTTTTCCGTTTTTTTAAAAAATGAGCGAAGAAAATGTTAGTAATATTATTATGTGTACATCTCCAGAATTAAGGATGGAAGCAGAAAAAATGTTGATTGTATCGATATTTTACAATATCAGGCGTCTATAATAATCTAATATGTATTGATAATTATCTGGTTACCTAACCTCAAGAAATCAGCTTTCAATCAAAAAAACAAGTTACCTGCGTTCAAATAGATTCTTGAAGATCGGTCAATAATGGATTTCAATGCCTTATTATTGACCATGGTCAATAATAATTAATAAGGTAGAGAAAAATGATTTATAACGTTAATAATCGGTCAATAATGACGATGTTATAGGTTAGTAGTGGAAAAAATACATTATTTACTGGAAATAAATTTATAACATTCAGAAACTTATTTTGATTCAATTCTAATGTGATTAATAACAAAAGGAGTTGATTTATGCAGGTTTCAAATTCAAGTTTTTTCTTCCTGATTGGTAAATACCCATCATACGCTTCCGTTAGATTATCAAGAGTAATACTAATTGTTTCTATTGGCTTTTTAGGTGACTTTAACGAATGAAAAAAAAAAACATGGTTGAAACAATGTTGTGGGTTTTTCGTAATCAAATAGTATTCGGGACATTCGAGGTAATTTATATAAACACTCTCTGGGTTATTTTGCATTTATAGGATCTATCCAAATGAAATTGTCTGCGTTAGTAAAATTTTTTAAAAACATCCGATGCATGTAAATAACTTTAAAGGGATTACACTTCTTCAACTTCTATGAACAAAGAATTATTAAAGTACCTGGAAGGCTTTAACTTTATTAGTGACCGCCAGTATGGATTCCGTAAGTCTAGATCAACAGGAGACCTTCTCGCTTATGTTAGTCACGTTTGGAACAACGCGATAGAGCATGATGGGGAGTTCCGGGCGGTAGCACTGGACATTTTTAAGACCTTTGACCGAGTATGGCATGAGGGGCTCCTAACTAAAGTGAGAGCATACGGAATGCCGGTTCAATTTTGTTCATGGCTGTCAAGCTTTCGAGTGGCGATGGACGGATTTCTTTCACGCACATTTTACATTAACGCCGGAGGCCCTCAAGGTTCTATATTGTCGCCCACCCTCTTTTTACTATACAGGGTGTTCAGTTAAGGGTACGGAGCGGCTATATATCTAAAACTATTCATATTACGATTTAAAGGTAAAAAAATTATTAACAAATATTGCCAAAAAAACTTGAATAAAAATACTTTTAAGTTCCTAGTTTTACCGCTAGGGGTCGTATTTGCTATGGTGTCACAAAAAGTCGTTAAAATCTCCTAACATTTCATATTTAATGTAGGTAAGAGATTTACTTTTTACATTCCTTGTTCAAATATCTACAAATTTTATAATGACAATTTTTCTCTTATTACCATGCCAACGGCAGGATGACCGATAATAATTTAGATACTTTAAACTGATGTAACTTAGGTTTGCGGTAACCGAATATAACAAACTAGGGCTTATGTTAAAGGTCTTTTAAACTTGATTAAACATGGCTTTTAAAAAAATCTACTTATTTTAATGCTAAGCGGTAGGTGGCGCTGTTGAAAATAATGCTATACCAGTTCCGATTACTTTATAAATGCAAATGGTACCCTACAGATTTGGTAGGCCACTAGTTAAGAAAACGAAATCTGAAAACCGGGGATCGATATCTCTTGTTGTTTTAAAATTATTGCGAAGATAGTAGATGAGTGTCGAGACCGCTTTCATTTAATTATTGAAAAAATAAATAAAGTGCCCTAGCTAACTATTGTGTGTTAAAAATTTGATAGAGACTAGAGGTCTCCATAGAAATTACTATTTTATAGTCACTTTATTTTTTATTTATAACGAACACGTTTTATATATTTTTTTAATTTAAAATATAATTACAATAATTTGTGACACCATAGCAAATACGACCCCTAGCGGTAAAATTAGGAACTTAAAAGTATTTTTATTCAAATTCTTTTGGCAATATTTGTTAATAATTTTTTTACCTTTAAATCGTAACATGAATAGTTTTCGAGATATAGCCGCTCCGTACCCTTAACTGATCACCCTGTATATTAACGATCTTTTGGAAAAAACTAAGAATATTATATATAGCTTCGCTGATGACAGCACACTTGTTTAATCTTTTACTTTGGATGCTCGGACATCGGCTGCCAATGCACATCTCTATAGGCAGCAAGAGGTCCCACATCTCAACAAAGACCTGGAAGAAATTCTGTCTTGGGGTGATAGTAGCCCAGTAGAATTGAACGCTAAAAAAACCCAGGCGGCAGTTTTTTCTAAAAAAGCTAATGTTGATGAACCGGACATAGTCATGGCGGGACACTCGATTCCTTTGGCTTTATTAATTCATTTATTGGGCGTCAATTTGGATGGTCATATGTCTTCGCATAGTGGCCATTGCTAAGGCAGCCTCCCAGAAGCTTGGGATACTTCTCTGAACTAAAAACCATTATACACTCAACAACTTTTGATGCTCTATAAAGCCCAAATACGACCATCGCTGGAGTACTGTTCGCATATTTTGGGCCCTGCTCCTAAACATACCCTGAGATTGATAGAGTCCATTTCAAGAAGAGCAATTGGAAAGCCTTGAACGCAGGTTGGCGACTTGAGTCTATTTTACAAATATTTTCATGACAAGTGCTCAACTGAGGTTACCTGCTTGATTCCATCTAGAGCGGTGTATGGTAGAAATACACGACGAGCCACTGCAGCCCACCCGTACGTGATTCAGCTTAGTGCCCCTCGAGCGACACTGTTTAAAAATTCTTTCATCTGGAGAACATTATCACTCTGAAATGAACATACTTACACAAACTTAGTTAGTCAACATTGGAAATTACTTCCCTAGCTTGACTATAGATAAATTTGCCTTTTATATAATTTATTCATTTTACAAACAGCCACATAGGTACGTTCAAGTATTAATTATAAATTTAATAATATTCTTATTAGTTATTAATTATAAAATTAAGTGGATTGCCAAATTTATCAAAATAAATAATTAATTCATATTTCTTAAATACTATCTGCGCCGCTATAAGAATATGATAAATTATATAAAAGGCGAATATCATCTGCAATGTAAGGAGGAAAGGGTGTATACAATAGACGGGGATATGCATAACTACGTCTAATAGGTAACTTGCACATTTTTTTTGCATACATATTCTCAATTACATTAAAAAATACGATATGCAAAATATGACGCCTTAAATATCATTAATTATTTTATTATTAATTATTAAAGTTCAACAAGAAAAAAGCAGCATCATATTATCATATACTATGAATACAAAGGTAAAAAATTCTGATATCTTATTTTCATCTAGCTCTGACAAATTAAATTAATAATTATAAATTATTAATAATTAAAATTAAATTAAGTACTCTTATGCACGTTTTAGATTCAACAAGGAATATGTACATCATATTATCACATATTATGGATATATTAGGTAGAATTAATGTATTCAAAATAAAAGTGAAAAATTCAGATATCTTATTTTCATCTAGCCCCGACGTGATTAATAGAAAAAATTAAGAAACTGATTTATGCATGTTTTAAATTCAATAAGGAAAATGTACATCATATTATTATATGTAAATAAAACAATGCAGTCTTCCTCCACAGTTTAATGATTAACGTAAATTATAAGTTCCCGACATGTTTCAAGTGCTTAAGCACTCATCATTACGAGATAGTAAAAAGGATAGTACGAAGTTAAAACGACCAATGAATATAAATTATTATTATTATTGAAAATGAAGGTAATTCAACAAGGATAATGTACATCATATTATCATATATTATGAATATATTAGGTGAAATTTATTGAAATTAGAGGTAAAAAGTTTAGATATCTTATTTACATCTAGCCCTGACATGGTTAATAGGCCAAATTAAGAAACTGATGTATGCACATTTTAAATATAACAAGGAAAATGTACATCATATTATCATATGTTATGAATATTTTAGGTACAATCAATTTATAAATAAAGGTAATTCAACAAGGATAATGTACATCATATTATCATATATTATAAATATATATTAGGTGAAATTTATTGAAATTAAAGGTAAAAAATTTAGATATCTTATTTACATTTAGCCCTGACATGGTTAATAGGTCAAATTAAGAAACTGATTTATGCACATTTTAAATTCAACAAGGAAAATGTACATCATATTATCATATATTATGAATATATTAGGTGAAATCTATTGAAATTAAAGGTAAAAAATTTAGATATCTTATTTGCATCTAGCCCTGGCATGGTTAATAGGCCAAATTAAGAAACTGATTTATGCACATTTTAAATTCAACAAGGAAAATGTACATCATATTATAATATATTATGAATTTATAAGGTAGAATTAGTTTATTGAAATTAAAAGTAAAAATTTCAGATATCCTATTTTCATCTAGCCGTGACATGATTAATAGGGAAAATTAGGAAACTGCTTGATGCACGTTTTAAATTCAAGGAAAATGTACATATTGAAAATTAAGGTAATTCAACTGTAATTCTGTGAGTCGGACAGATGTGTTATTATTTTATACAGTAACGAGACTATGTCTGTCCGTCCGTCCCTCCCCCCGGTTTCGAGGATGCTGAACACGATGGAGGTGGTTTAAACTCTCACTAAAGGGAACGCGGATAAGCGGTCTCAGACCAATTCAACCTACGTCATCCCCCCCCCCCCCCCGTTTTCGAGAATGCTGAACACGATGGTAAAGTCTGGATCCTTCCTCGACCCCCACCAACCTTCTAAATGGCCAAAAACAACCCCTGAAAGGGGTGAAACTCGGATACGACGCCTCGTACCGGCTAAATCGGCGTTAACACCCGTTTTCGAGGATGTTAAACACGATGGCGGTGTTTTTTTTTTCGAGTTGGCCCCACCCCTAAACGGCCAAAAACAACCCCCGAGAGGGGTGAAACTCGGATACGCCATATCATACCGGCTAAATTTACTGCAATTGTTAGACAGACACTTATTTATGCAATAACACACAATTATCACGAGATGAGTCATTTAGCCATTAACAGTATCTGAGTTCTTATTCTTATGGTAATGGACGCAGTAAAGGGATCTTGCACGTGCTCCAGATAATGGAGACTCTCCAAAGCCCAGATACAGTAAAAGTGGCGGCACCATAGAGGTAAATACCTCTATGAGAGGCACATAAATGCTGCGCAGTGATCCTGCGCGGGATGCTGCGCTCGATCCCGTGTACTCTTCGATGCCGCGAGCCCGCGTACATTTGAATGGAATTCTTTTATACTGGGTGGCCCACTCTCAACGCAGGCTTCCATAGCATCTAAACTACTCAACTTTTTAATATTTTTCAAAAACAGGATCATAGGGAGACATTAGACCTACAGTTTAAAATTATTTTGAACTATACCGGATGTCCCAAGAAAGAGATCCATAGCAAAGTTATTTTTAAATGGACCACCCTATATCTTATAATATTTTTCGATTCTACATAAAATAACAATTATTTCCTAGTAAGTGCATTATAAATCTAAACTTAATAGTTTCTAAAATATGGAGTTTTGAAAAATGACATTTTTGAACTTTGACAGCTTCTAGCTTTCTAACGGTACGTCTCAATTTATTTAATTTAAAGATAAAAAATTCAGATATCTTATTTTCATCTAGCCCTGACATGATTAATTGAAAAAATTAGGAAACTGCATGGTCAAATTCAGTAAAAAAAATGTATGACATGCTCCTTTAATATAATGTAAAAGTGCCTATAGAATAAAGTTATTGAAAATACAGTTAAAACATTAAGATGCCTTGTTTTGATCAATGCTGTTATCAATAATCATTTAGCCAGTCGGATTTAATAAAACTACATATCATAATTGAACTATGAGATTAGAAACGATTTATTAAAAATAAATTTTAAAAAATAGATTTCAATATTGTAAAATAAATTAATGGGAAAAATATAGTTATTCCAAAGAAACTTCCCTGTGCGAAGAAAACCTAAAAGTTCTCCTAAATACTACTCGTACAAAAAATATCATTTAGATATCACAAACTTTGTCAATAAAAGTGTCTAAATTATTTTCGTTTCAGTTTTAAAGTTATTTTTACTCAAGTTGTAATGTCAAAATGGTGATTTTACGGTTTTCTCCTTAATAGCTTTAATGCGTGTTTGTACCGTATTTAACTTTCTGTACTATAATAATCTTGTTAGCTAAAGGATATACATAAATCAATAAAAAAACCAAACTGCGCCTTTCTATAGTTGTTTTTAAAGTTTTCTCAAATCGTAAATGAAAATTTATGTTCTTTTCAACCGCAGTGAAATTCCAGAACAATTTTTGAAGAGCGAAACTGTTGTTAAATTTTAAATAACTAGATAATAAGATAAAAAAATAAAATCTCTAGTTTGTAAAATTTTCTTGTACCTGGTGTCCCACTAAGAATGGCTGTCGGCTGTATCTCAGAAAGTGTTAGTCGTATGTCTTGCAGAAAAAAAATATATTAGGTAAAGTGGTCATGAGAAATTGCTGGAAATTATTTTCAAGTTTCTCAGACTGGCGCTAGAGGGCGCAACAGTAACGGTAAATATGAATCACGAAGTTCCCTCAAAAGTCGCCCAGTTAAGGTATCCCGAAAATAACATTTTTGTATATTTCGAAGATTAATAAAATTCATCTATAGAACATGTTCATCACTTTTCAAATAAAGTGGTGGGGGAAGGTTGAACATTATTTGTAATAAATGCTGATAAATCCGGTCTGGCTTAACATAATTTAGCAAACTTAGCTTTGTTAAAAAGGCATTTTCTCACTCTATATATCATCTTATGAACTACGGCAATATGTGTTTTACACTAGGCGCTAGGGGGCGCTGTCTTACAACTTCACAAACATTGCGCGTTTTTTCCATATATGTAAATATAATAGTATATTCAATTTTACCTGATTACAAGGATGATTAAAAGTCTAAGAAGTCAGCGAAAACCGCAAGTTAATATCTATTTTCAATCCGGAGATATCAACAACAATATAATCATAATTACGGAACATTATGATTTTATTTTCAAGTTGCCATTGTAAAGGTTTTTTTAAGAGTCAAATAGGCCTTGGAAAAACAAAATATGAAGGTACGTATGTTTCAAGCAAATATATCGTTACGACAATAATTCTCAGTGTCGACCTGAATGTTCAAATTGTCGCCCATCGTTCTGTATACACGACTCCAATCTCTCCCTGGTTGATAGCACTGCAGTTTCGACCTCTGCCATAGGGATACGGCGGTTGCTGTCCATTATCCTTTCTATTATGTTTTCCCTTGTGGTGGGTCTGGTAATGAAAACAAGATCCTTCAATCTCCCCCATAGATAAAAATCTAGGCATGTTAAGTCAGGTGATTTAAAATAGAAATTACCACTTTCATTAACAGTATCACAATATATCCTATAATATTACCTGGCAGGCCACAAAAATATACTCCCTCTTCCTATCCACTTTGCAGGAAATGTGTCGTCAAGAAAATTAACGAACGTTTGCCGCAAAATGTGCAGGACATCCATGGTGTTGGAAAACCATAGTTCTGCGAATATCCAAGGGCACATCTTCGAGAAAAATTGGAAGTTCGTAATTTAAAAAATGTAAATATCTTTGCCCAGTAAGCGACTCAGTAAATACAAATGGTCCAATTATTCTGCTACCCAAAATGCCGCACGTCCCGCATCCAATGGAGATTATCCCGCGACCAATAATGCATATTATGGCGGTTTACTCCTCTATTACTATGGAAAGTAGCTTCATCAGTCCACAAAATTCTGGAGATGAGATTTCTATCTTCCAATATCATATTGAGCAACCAATAGCAATGATCCAATCTTCTATCATAATCTTGCGGGGTCAAAGCCTGGTGGAGCACAATATGGTAGGGATGTAGCCTAAAGAAAAACAAAATACTCATTACATTGACTTGAAAACTATTAAGAGAAATATTGGCATTATTCTAAACTATTTAAGAGTTATAACATATAGATATAATTACTTACCTTTCTTCTAATAAAATCCTATGCACAGTAGAGCGAGTAACGCCCAAGTCTCTAACAATTAATCTAATACTAGTTTGTGGATTAAATTCCACATATTTTATGCCAAAACATTTACAATGTTTTCCTCGGTTCGACCTCGGCGGCGTCTGCAATATACAGGGTAACGAGTACTTCCATAGTACGAAAACGGCTAGCTAAACGATTAAACATTCTACTGTCGTATCGGCGCCTCTGAGGGTATCGTACTGTGTCAATCTGTGCAGCAATTGTTGCATTTCCCAAACATTCAAAATACACCGCAATGATGTCAATCGCTTCTTCAGGTAACAGAGGCATTTTGAAAATCAAATACGACACAACACTGTTAGCACGACAAAAATTTTGACGTAATAATGAAAGGTGACACGCATGCACAGTTTCAGTCCATATTTTGTTTTTCCAAGGCCTATTTGACTCTTAAAATAACGTTTACAATGGCAACTTGAAAATAAAATCATAATGTTCCGTAATTATGATTATTGTTGTTGATATCTCCGGATTGAAAATAGATATTAACTTGCGGTTTTCGCTGACTTCTTAGACTTTTAATCATCCTTGTAATCAGGTAAAATTGGATATACTATTATATTTACAATTATGGAAAAAACGCGCAATGTTTGTGAAGTTGTAAGACAGCGCCCCCTAGCGCCTAGTGTAAAACACATATTGCCGTAGTTCATAAGATGATATATAGAGTGAGAAAAGTCCTTTTTAACAAAACTAAGTTTGCTAAATTATGTTAAGCCAGACCGGAGTTATCAGCATTTATTACAAATAATGTTCAATCTTCCCCCACCACTTTATTTGAAAAGTGACGAACACGTTCTATAGATGAATTTTATTAATCTTCGAAATATACAAAAATGTTATTTTCGGGATAGCTTAACTAGGCGACTTTTGAGGAAACTTCGTGATTCATATTTACCGTTACTGTTGCGCCCTCTAGCGCCAGTCTGAGAAACTTGAAAATAATTTCCAGCAATTTCTCATGACCACTTTACCTAATATATTTTTTTTCCGCAAGCCATACGACTAACACTTTTTGAGATACGGCCGACAGCCATTCTTATTTGGACACTAGGTACAAGGCGCATTCAAATTTGTTTGTATTTGTGGAAAACTAAGTGAATTTCAAATAAGTACGCAAGTTAAAATTCAGAGCGTCAATTCTACTGCAAAAATTCACAATAATAAAGTTAAAAAACGACAAGAATTTATCGAAGAAACTATTAACCGATACAAAACCAAAGAAATCAGTAGACTACATTTATTAAAATGTATTTTCTTTCATGCTGCTCCCGCCTGTATTTAATTTGTTGAAATTGTTTTTTTATACCTAATGTAAATTTCATTTTCATTAACTAGATATAAGATTTTTTTTTTTTTTTTTTTTTTTTTTTTATGATAAGGCACAGCACTACAGGATAAATCCTTTATGGCGCTCTAGGAGCGGTGCGTGTGCGCAGGAAACGATTCACGTTGGTCTTGAATCTTTGGAGACTATACTCGTTGGGGAAGACGATCTCAGGGAGGTCGTTCCAGAGTGATGACGTTCTCCAGATGAAAGAATTTTGAAACAGTGTCGTTCGAGGGACACTAAGCTGAACCACGTACTGGTGGGCTGGAGTGGCTCGTCGTGTATTTCTACCATGCACCGCTCTGGGTGGTATTAAGCGGGCAACCTCAGTTGAACACTTGCCATGAAAATATTTGTAAAATAGACTCAAGTCGCCAACCTGCCTTCGATGTTCAAGGCTTTCCAGGTTGTTTGTCAGACTATGGTCACCGATCAAGCAAATGGCTCTTCTTTGAATAGAATCTAGCAATCTCAGGGTATGTTTAGGAGCAGAGCCCCAAATATGCGAACAGTACTCCAGTGATGGTCGAATTTGGGCTTTATAGAGCATCAAAAGTTGTTGGGGTGTATAGAGGTTCTTTGTTCGGAAAAGTACTCCAAGCTTTTGCGAGGCTGCCTTAGCAATGGCCGCAACGTGGCCATGCCAAGACATATGACTATCCAGATTAACGCCCAATAAATGAATTGATGAAGCCAAGGGAATTGAGTGTCCCGCTATAACTATATCCGGTTCTTCAACATTAACTTTTTTAGAAAAAACTAAAAATAACCTCCGATATTTCTGTTGCACAGATGGATGGATCATCAGAGGTAAAACAAACGTCCCGCCAAGGAAAGGTTCGAAAATGGTCCGTGTTATTTTTAATTGTAACTAACCCAAACTAACTCAACTTATGATATTTTGTGTATTTAATCCTTAATCTCCATATAAATAAATTAGACAACTATAACAAATATTTATTATTTCTATCCCTTATAAGTCATAGATTTTACCTGCCTGATACCCGGTACAAATCACAATGTTGAATAAATTATAAAAGATGTGTTCTGTACGAAACACATTATCCAATTAGTACTTTTATTGCCTTCGGTACGAATCACACAACACCTAGAGAAATTCATGTAACTTATCATATAGTTGGTCATTTACATTTACCGCCTGACAGAATTTTTGAAAGAATTAAGAAGATACTACGAAAAAAATAAGTAATAGTTCAACACAATGAATATTGAGCTATTTTTTCTGAAAATGCGACAGTGTTAGATATGTAAAAAGACATTTTTGTACAACTGTCAAAAAAAGTTGACATTTTTTCATCGCTATCGATACGTAAACCTTTTGTTTTTTTAACAGTGAAAAAAAGACTTTTTTTCACGGTGAAAAAAAGACTTTTTTTAACTGGAAAAATGATTTACAAAAAAAACGATAAAACATTACTTTTTAAAAAATGTATTGAATTTTTTTGTACAAATTTACTAATTAATTACCAACTACCAAAAAATCTCATTTGTTACAATAATAATTGATGGTGAAGTTCGAACAATTGCTTCCAATATTAATTCCCGAAGCTAGTCCACCTTGCTGCTGATCAGAAACGCTAGATATTCCTTGAAAAGTTGAGTCCACAATTGTATCAGTTATATTGATTTGTTTGGAAGTAGAGGAACAATTTAATTTATTAGAAATATCAATTTTATTACTCAAACTATCTTCTATATATCCTTCTGCTATGGCGGCAGATTTCCAACCACCGTGGCGTTTTATAGATGTCATGTTACCCCCTGCATTGGCTAAGAGAGTTGCAGAACTCCTCCTAAAACAGTGACCTGTGTAGCTCTTATGCAATTCTTTTCCCAGCCATTTTGCAATCAAGCTAGGAATTTCCCCTATTTTATTTATTCCCACATGTTGGTCAACACATTTTCCTCTTGAATATTTTAAAAATAATCTCTTTTTGTGTGTATGGGACGGCCTTAGTACTCTATACTTGCGATATATCTCAATATAATCAGAATTTGAAACGGTAAACATTCTTGGGCAATAGGTCTTTGTATCCGGTATTTTAACAATCAATATAGACCCGGTATCTTCAATGTCATCAATAGTTACCTTCAATAATTCTTCACGGCGACAAGCACCGCTGATTCCCAAAATTAACGCAACCTAGAATTAAAAAAATATTGAAATTACTGAAATAATACAAAATTTTGATCATCTGTACCTTATAAAGTAAATTTGTTTCATCATCAGCTTCTTGAATGAATTTATTAATATCGTCTCTCGATAAAACTTTAGATTTCTTCCCTCGGTATCCGACGTTTTTGTTCTTAATAAAAGGCACCAATTTTGAAAACTTCTTTATATCAATATTTTCTTTAACATTCAATGTACTCTTCAACATTGAGTAGACACTCCATAAAGTAGAAGGTTTTACAGTTTTTGATTTCTCCTCAAAATAGCATATAAGTACCTTTTCAGACACATTTTGTATATTTTTCTTGCCGCACCATTCACGGAATTGGTTATAATTTTTCTCGTATATAAATTTTGATTTCGCCGGTAACATGTTAGCTATAGCCGAATTTGCTATATCGGCTATATCTGAAGGAATCTCGCTATCACTATCGTAATCTACATCCATTTTAAGTACTTATACTATTTATTTAAAAAATTGCAATAAATATGAACAGCTATCAACGTATGACAACAAAACAAGCAACGTGCCAACAAACCATTTCTATAGTAACGACAGGGCTGTTAACTTGATTATGTGAAATTATATGGTAAAATTTTTATTATAATATACAATTTTACCGATTAATTCAAACTTTCAGTTGTACAAAAAATGTTGTTTGTATTTCGTTTGTGAAATTCGTGTTTTAATGGCACATTCGAGAGAATTTTTCGCCTCGACCTGCGGTCTCGGCAAAAAATTTACACTCTCATATGCCATTAAAAAAACACTCACTTCACGCACTTAATACAAAAATAACTATTTTGATTGGGAAAAAGCGGTAGAAGCAACTATCGAAGTTCTTGCTCAATGGCATTTTTAGTTCTCATTGGCTAATTCTCAATTAAAAAAATCGAGATGTCAGCGCCAAAAACTGTAATGGTAAAAGGTGGGGTCAATTTTATTATCGAAGTGATTTAGGACAATGCAAGTCGGTACTCAAAAAAGAAAAATCCTTTGCATCCATCAGTCCGGATCATCTTCCCAAGAAAGTTCCAGTTAAACAAGCAAAGCTAAATGATGGTTGGAAGTCCGGTGGTCAGCTGCGAAACGTTAGAAACTTGTTTGTGCTTTCCTGAAAATTCCCGTACAGTGGATTAAACTAGTTTTGGAATTAAGCGCCTTATTTATTCATAGTCATACTTTTACTTTCGCTGCAACCGCCTACTGATAAAAAGGCAAAACTTTAACGTCAAAGAATTAGTAGAAAAATGTTAGGTTTATTGACGTCTAAAGAAAAATTAATTTATATGGGGTTCTATAAAAAGTTTAAAAACAACATCAGTTAAGTTTGCCATCGATTTGTCATTCCCTGTCAAATTCCGGACAGCACATTGCTATAATATGTATATTATTATAAGAATTACTTTTTAAGTTGTATATTAATTAATTGCATTTACCTAGCCTAAATAATTACATTATTAGACGACAAAGAGAAGACGAATGACTTATTGTAATACGGAGAAGTGCTATGACATAAATGAAATATTAATATGTATACCAAGGTAGGTATGTACAATTTACAGTTTGTCCAAAATTCTACCGTTGCCGTAATGACTCCGGTAATCGACGATAAGCTGCCGCTATTGCTAAATATGGTAAACTTTAGAGTACTACACAGTTAAAAAGCTCTTTATTTCTTAGTTAAGCTATATTAACTTAATGTATTTAATTGAGTTGAGTGCAGCAGATAAAAAAAAAGTGTGTTCACAAATATAAGAAACCGACCTAAGTGACTGCTATTATTAGGGAATTCAAAATATAATAAACAACAATAAACCAGTTCTGTCAAATGATGTGGGCGTAATAAATTTTAAGTACCGTACTTTGAACATTCCACCAAATAGTGTCATTGTTATGGATAAAGCTAGTTATCATAGTAGACAATTGAACAAAGCTCCTTCTTCAAAAGACACTAAAGCCAAAATCCAAGAATATATGTTTGATAATGATATATATTTTCACACAAACTATAGAAAGAAAGACTTATTATAAGTGCTTAGAAGTATGTTTATTCAAAAAGATTATTACTGCGATGAACTTGCGAAAAGCATGGGGCACATAGTATTGCGGCAATCGCCTTACCACTGTATATTTAACCCTATTGAACAAATATTGCACCAACTTAAAGCTGGAATTCGTCGCAATAATATTCTTTTGAGTTCTAAAATTCCAAGAAAAGAAAAAGCAAGGGAGCAAGTAAAGGCACTAAGAGTCCTAACAAAATTATACTTGAAATTAATCTTATTTATGTTAAGTAAAGTACCTGGTTATCTGCATATTATTTATAGTAATAACATTTACTAAAATCTACTTTTACAGATTTTGAACAGTGAATGTACAGTAAAACTTCTCATTTCGGCCACCCGTTAAAAACGGTCACCCCTCTGAACGGTCAGTTTTGGCTTCTTAAAATAAATCTTATAGCATTTTTAATAATAAAAGACCCCTCGAATACCGAAACACTTCTAAAACGGCCACGGTCACATGAATCCGTAACTTTTAAGAAAATTACCTTGAATTTTTACCCTTAATTGCGGTCGTCTCGACCCTTCTGGGAATGTTTGCACCCAGCCGGTACTTTATTACTGGTACTATTGGAAATACCGGAGAATGATAAAACCTAATTATGTAAATGGGTTTTTAAGTACGTACAAATATAATTTGTTAAATCTTAAGATGTTTTCATAAAAGGTAAAATTTTATTCAGTTGCATTTTAACAGCACAATAGTCGATCATGTCTCTGAAACGTAAACGTTTATCTTTTAAACAAAAGTTCGAAATCATCGCGGATAGTGAAAAATATGGTATCAGTGCTCGAAAGATAGCGGAAAAGTTTGGTGTTGGAAGAACGCAAGTAAATGATATTCTAAAAAGTAAAATTGAACTGAAAAAACTTTATGAAGAAGGAGGAGTTAATGCAGATCAAAAACGGAAAATTATCTTCAAATCGACTCAAACATTTCAACGGAAAATCCCAGTATGGAGATGCAGGAAATAATTCAGGAGTTTACCAGCCAATCTGAAACTACCGAAAATGAAGACTGTGAAAGTAAAGAAAACCAGGAGGTTTTTAATTCGTCTTTAAAAAGCATGAGTGAAGTTTGTGGAAAAATAAGAGACGTACAAAATTTTTTATTAGGCAAAGAAAATGGCAATTTGGCCATTGATATTTCAAATATCCTAATGAAATGTGAAAATGAAGCAGCAAAAATTAAAATTAAAAATATGAAACAGACTTCCATTGAATCTTTTTTTCACAAAGCATAATTTTTTTTCGTATGTAGTGCACATTTTTAAACATTATTATGTATACATATTATGTAGGAGTTATGAAATAAATAGTTATGTCTATATATTTACAGTTCATATGTTACTAACGGGGGACTAATTTTCATTCTTTTAACCCATAAGCTGGGGAAAACGGTTCTATGCGGGATACATGGATTGGTTTTGCTCATTTTAATGTGCGATCCTTATGCGCTGGTTTCGACCTGTTTGCGGATGTTCTGACTGGGGGCTCCTTTGATGTTGTCGGTCTCTCAGAGACTTGGCTCAGCCCTAACATGGGAAACGATGGTATTGGGATTGAGGGTTTTGATTTAATTAGGAACGATCGTGATGGACGTGGTGGGGGAGTCGCCTTCTATGTAAAAAATAATTTGAAATATTCCTTGGTAGAAACAAACAATGCTAATTCCTTGGAACAAGTTTGGATATCTGTTAAGTCAGGTGGAAGGCGAGTCTGTTTGGGTGCATTGTATAGGCCCCCTGGCTCTAATCTAAATGAATTCATGGATGTATTAGAGAATACTTTAATTGGTATCTTACCTGAATATGATTTCGTTGCATTTGGTGGAGATCTTAATATAGATCTCAGCAATCTTAATAGTCCTTGTACCTTGAATTTTACTAATTTGTTAAATAAATATGGATTACATCAATGTGTAAAAGATCCTACTCGCGTCACTAATGTAAGTAGCACCCTTCTAGATGTACTTGTGTGTTCAGATTCTAATATTGTTAAAAATGTGACCGTTATTAATATGGACGACATATCTGACCATAAGTTGGTTAACTTTGAGATTAAAATAACAAAAGCTAAGCCTGGGCCATCATTCAGAACCTATCGAGATTATTCTAATTTCGATTATAATAATTTTTTGCGAGACCTGGGCAAAATCAACTGGCAATATATACATTCTTTAACTAATATCGACTTAATGTTGAACTATTTTAATTGTAACATTAATGAATTATTCAATATACATGCTCCGATCAAAACTTCTAAAATTACTAAATCTCCTGCCCCCTGGATAACTCCTAATTTGAAATTCATGATGAAACTCAGGGACAAAGCATTCTCAAAATATAAAAAACTTAAGAGTGACGTAGCTTGGATACAATACAAAGCCTTGCGTAATCGCGTCAATATTACTGTCAGGGCAGAAAAAAAAGCTTTTCTTCAACACACCTTTAAAAGAGATCCCAGAAACTTTTGGCGGATGATAAAATATCTAAATTTAAGCTCTACCTCTCAAGATTCTAATTCTTTGCTTAATGTCGGAAATCCTAACGATTTCAATAACTTTTTTAATAACTCTCTTCCTCCCGTTGGTCCCAATGATCGTGCTTTTATTAATTTACACTATAGAAATGAAAACTCTCACCAAGGTGATAAATTTAAATTTATTAATGTTACTAATGACGATATCAATAAAATAATCAACAGCCTTAAAAGTAACGCAGTTGGCACTGATGGCATCAACTTAAAAATGTTACTTTATTTAACCCCCCACTTAACTGATCACATATCCTTTATAATCAATAGCTGCCTTTCCACTGGCTATTTTCCTAGTTGCTGGAAGCTCGCTGATATTGTACCGGTGCCAAAGGTTTCGAATCCTAAGCAGCTTTCTGATTATAGGCCGATAAGTATCCTGCCCACTTTATCTAAAATCCTTGAAAGAGTTGTAGCAAATCAATTAACCGTTTTTTTGGATGCCCATAATATTCTCCCTCCAACTCAATCGGGATTCCGTAAAAATCATAGCACAACTACGGCCTTACTTAATATAACAGATGACCTCTTGAGAGCTTGGGACAACAATCAATGCACTTGCCTTATATTGCTCGACTATAGTAAGGCTTTTGATACTATAAGTCATGATATCTTGCAGGCTAAGCTCAGGTTTTTCGGCTTGGGAGATGTGGCTTTGAATTTCTTTGAATCTTATTTTCGGAACAGATGTCAGCGTGTTTTAATTGGTAATAATCCTTCTCAACTCTCTAATATTAGCAGGGGTGTAGCTCAGGGCAGTATTCTAGGACCACTAATTTTCTCCATTTATACTTCTGACTTTTCCAAATTTCTCAAAAGTTGTACATCTCATCAATATGCAGATGATACACAATTATACTTTTCTTTTACACCCCCTGATGTCGCTGTCTCTGTTGAAAGAATAAACCAGGATCTTGAAATTATTGGTGGTATCTCTAAATACCACTCTTTAGTTTTGAATGAAAAAAAAACCCAGTTGGTGGTGTTTGGTGCATTTAAATCTACCCTGGTTGAGAATCCTTTATTTAAAATTACTGTTAATGGCACAGTGCTGAACCCCATCAATAAGTGCAAAAACCTGGGTTTGGTTATTGATTCTGAAATGAGATTTTCTGATCATGTCTCGTCTCTAATTCAAAAGACTTTCGCTAAATTAAAACTTTTATACATGCATAAAGACATATTTGATACAGCTACTAAGTTACGCTTAACTGACTCGCTTATATTATCCCATCTCGGTTATTGCGATACTGTCTACTGGCCTGCTCTCTTGCAGAGGGACCGGGATAGTCTGCAAAAACTTCAAAATGCATGCCTCAGGTTTAGCTTCAATGTACGTAAATTTGATCATATTACTGCTTCATTGAACGAGTCTGGGTGGCTCACCATTAAAGAAAGATTCGAACTACATCTCTTGCATCTTATTTACAAAGTTAGACATCACCATCTTCCTAAATATCTTTATGATAAACTTATTAAGGGCTCAGATCTGCATAACCTTTTGACACGACACAGGGACTTGTATAGTGTTCCCAGGCATACTCATGCATTCTTCCAGCGTTCATTTAGCTACACAGCAGTTACTGCTTTTAATTCTTTACCCGATAGCTTGAAGATAGCTTCTAGTTCTTCCGTGTTTTGTAAGGGAGTTAAGGGCCGTTTGCTTGCGGGTCGGAATGCGCACTGAGGATCGTGCTCTATTTTAATTTAATTAATTTATTTCCTTTATTATTATTTTTGTGCACATCATTTATTTTTATTATTTTTGTATCTTTCCTTATATCAGTTAATCTGTATATCTTAGTTTAAGTATGTAGTAATATTGTAAATAATTCTTTACACTGGAGTGGTTGTATGAGCAGCAGCAGTTGGATACCGCCACTCGAATTGAAATGATTTTTTTTGTACATTTGATTCATACATTAAATAAAGGCATTTATTATTATATTATTATTATTATATGTAATTTATTTTTTTCCTTCCCCTCAAAAACGGTCACCCCCTCAAACGGTCAATTTGTAATGAAATTTTTAGTGGCCGCTCTTGAGAAGTTTTACTGTATAATAAATTATTATTATTATTATAATGCACTATGTGAATGTATTTTTTTTTTTAATAAAAATTGCATCTTTAGGATTACAATTTCTCTTATTGGACACTGAAATACTAAGATCCAATTTATGAATGTTCGGTTTATGTTAGCCATAAGATAAGTTCTAAGGATACCATCGTTGGAACAATTGTTGCCATGGAAAATATGTGGCTGTTACCACTGTCAGCACATTGTTATAATGGCGCTAATACCCAAATCGTCAATGTCCAACTAGTGACAATAGCTCAGAGGTGACTGTAGTAGAGCAAAATACATAGTATGCATATATCTTATAGGTATATTAGAAATTCTTTTAACCCACTGGTCCAAGTTATCAATGTCCTGGTAGTGATACCAGCCACATAACTTCATGATGAGAATTGTTCCAACAATGGTGTTCTTACAAGTTATCTTGTAATTAGAGATACACGGAACACGGACATTGATAATTTGGACCTTACAGGCGAAATACACCATTCATAATTTCTATACTTATGTATAATTTGCTACAATATAAAAATTGTCAGTAAAGTTTCTGTTTCTGTCTAGAGTGAAACGACGGAGATTGCTATTTAACACATATACATTTATTATAAATCAGAATTTTAATTAATGCTTCACCTGACAATATCTTTCTGGTGCACCGCACAATCAAGTTCGGCAGCATAAAATCTTCAATTATAAAATTACCAAAACAGTGCGAAGTTTTTTCTCCGTGTACATAAAGCAAAATAAGAAGAATATGATATTTTTTACTGTGTACTAAGTTTATCAAGGTCATAGAATTTGGGTACATGAAACTTCAAAGAAACCGACAATTCTTTCGTCTCTTATTGGTTGTGTTACTCTTTGGTAGAACATCTACTGTGATATGGTATAAGGACTCTTTATGGCCTCTATAAAATATTAAAATTTCATTAAATTATACAAGTTCAGAAATTAAAACCGAAAAAGTAAATCGCTGGGTACCCCTTTGAGGCTCTGTATCGCCGTTAAGAGGCACTTTAGGATTTTTTTATGACAAATTAGGGATATTTTGACCTCCTATGTATGCTCGCCAAAAATTAAGAGGTACTTACCGAACATTCTGTATAAATATAATAAAAATAGCTATCGCAGTATTAAAAATTTTCACCAAAAGTAGGAAAATGTGACTTTTTCAAAAATTATATAAAAAATGGAGCGTTCCATTTAAGAAACGCTACATCCATGGCGTAGGTCGTTTATTTTTGGTTCAAATTTTTCTTTTGGAAAATTTTTGAATTCTACTGAAAAAAATACATCTATTTACTATTTTGGGTTTTTCCAAAAATACAGGGACAGTAAAAAAAAACCCTGTTAGGTCCTCGTTGGAACACCCTGTATATTAATTTACATTTTATTATTCTTCATTCCTATAATGTGTCGAATAATTCGTTACTTTTGCAAACCTGTATTCTGATTAATAATAATTAATAATCATAAACCGTTTCGACAGTATTGTCCCATGTTTTAAAATCCAGCCCAAAATGTGTCAAATTCGTATTCGTTTTTATGTAGCACCACATTTAAGACATGAGTGGCAAAAAAGTCGCGCATAATGCCTGTAACTTTTGAATAACCTCGTATACGAAAAAGTGACCTTTATGAAAGTTGTTCAGTAAACTATTCCCCATATTTCTACCTGCATGAATTTTTTCTGACATTTCTGGTTTGGTTGCCATAGAGACTAACTTACTTCATTTAAATGGAACACGCTGCATATTATGATTGCACATTTGGATTCTACTGGGTAAACTCTGAATTCTTCGTATCTTAAGTTATTACCTATCTGCAAGCGTTTCCGAGATAATCACAGCTCAAAAATGAAAAACTTCCTAATTATAATTATTCCTACCTAATACCAAAGAGGATAGGACAAACTAATACCCACCAGTTGAGTCAAGGTGCTTTCATGACAGCTTGACAGCGACCTAAGTGTTATGGAGAAGGTAACTGGTAACTGACAGGTTATGGAGAAGGTAGCTAATATGGATGGTGCCAGGAGGTGACAGAAGATTAGAGGGGTAAATTTTGAGTTCCTGTTTAATTTTCTGTTGCCTGATTTTTAATTTGTTTACGCTATGGTTCATCTGAATGAGAAACAGAAAGTTGAAATTTTAATAATGAGCGGTTACGGAAATATGAAGAGATCGCAAGATCAGGTTTGTCAACTTTTCAATGAATTATTTTCAAATAGGCCTCCAATAAATCAGTCAATGGTGTGTCGAGGGGTAAAGAAATTTCGAGAAACAGGTGGTGTTAGGAGAGTCGCTAGATCAGGTCGAAATAAAACAGCAATCGGGGGAGACAAAGCTTTGGATATCATGCTCTCAATACATGAACATCCAACACAATCACCCAGGCCAATGGCAATGGATCTTAATGTGTCTCAACAGTCAGTGAAAAATTTGTTTAAGCAGGACAAGTTGCATCCCTACTGATAAAGTTGGTGCACGAGTTGAACGAGGACGATCTTGATAGAAGATCTGAATATTTTGAGCTGATGATGCAAAGATGCAATAACGATAATAACTTCGCAACAAATATCATTTTCTCGTATGAAGCTACTTTCCATTTAAATGGCATTGGTAATAGACACAATTATCGTTATTGGTCTGCTGAGAATACTCACTGATTCCAGGAAGGTCATACTCGGAGGCCCGAAAAAGTTAATGTTTAGGCGGGCATAGTTAGTAGACATATTGTGGGATCTTTTTTTATAGATGGTAATTTGGATGGCGAAAAATATCTGGACTTCCTCAGGAAACACATAATTCCTTCTTGCAGAATGGTTTTACCGGGTGTAAATAATGGCATAAACGAACAGGTATGGTTCCAGCAAGATGGAGCGCCTGCGCATTATGCGGCAAATGATAGACAATACATAAGCGAATAATTTCCAAAACGTTGGATAGGCAGAAAAGGTTCTATTGACTGGCCAGCGCGATCCCCGGACTTAACCCGGCTCGATTTTTTTTTTGTGCGAACACTTAAAGAACAAAGTCTACGTTAACCATCCAAATGACTTGAATCTTTAAAAGTCAGAATTAGTGCTGAAATTCGGGTCATCCCAGAAGACTTCCTTTTAAACGTTGTAGACGGGTTCAGGGATCGACTAGCGCTCTGCTTAGCAGAAAATGGTGGTCATTTTAAAAACCTGTTCCACTGAAAAGGTTTCACTTGTTTATTATTCCAATGTTAGGTTGTTCAATTTTCTAGGCTATTTATTTTGTTATTATAAAGTTTGTTACAATTTTAAATAAATAAAAACTTCAAATACAAAAAAAATCAGAGCTTTCCCAGTAGAATCCAAATATGCAATCAAGTGCAGGGTGTTCGATTTAAAAAAAGTAAGTTGGTCTTTATGGCAACCAAACCAGAAATGACAGAAAAAATTCATGGAGGTAGAAACGTGGGGAATAATTTACTGAACAACTTTCATAGAGGTCACTTTTTCGTATACGAGGTAACTCAAAAGTTACAGGCATTACATTCAAAAACTCCGTGGATCAGGAGTCTCAATTACAAATGACCTATCTGTTGAAGACCGTAAAGAACAAAAAATTCTGTACTCACATCTTAAAACTGCTAGGCAACAAAATCTGCAGGCCAAAATCAGCGGTAACAGGCTTATTATTGATAACAATCCCTACACTGTGGAACAACTTCAGCATCTAGAGGCAGTTTCCGAAATAAATTCGACAGAACAGGTTGGTGACACAAGTGAGTCAACTATTTCTAACCTTCCTAACCTGCCACAAGACAAGAATTTCGTCTCTACGCATAAGGACAATAAAGCAACTACACAGAAGAATTCGAATAGTCCTCAATCAAAAAAGCGCAAGATTATCTATAGTCCTAAAGAATTTCAAACCGATGGTGGAAAAGGCGTTCTCACGCGTAGTACTACAAAAAAACTGTAATGCTTAATCTTAATATAGTGCAATTCTCAAACGGACTCTAGCATAAAAGTTTTTTGTAAATAATTCAATTATTTTGACTGCCATATTATTAAGATAAGGATATTAAAATAAAATTCTGCTTCTAATGTAAAATAAGCAATAATTTCTGCCTTACTAATTCCGCACAACATTTATATACATTTAAATTCCAGCTATTTGCCCTCCTAATTAGATAACCTTTTCTTTTATTTATAGGTTTAGGTTTTCTCTTTTGTTTCTATTTTAGGTTATTTTGTTTACCTGGTTTTTGTTTTCGAATTATATAGCTACAAAATGACAAACAACCTTAGTATTTGCCACTTAAATGTCAGGTCCTTGGTTCCACATCTTAATGAATTTATAGAACAAACCAAAAACTATGACATTATTGCTGTTACGGAGTCATGGCTATCTCCTGAGATTGACAATGCCTCTATTAATATCCCTGAATACTCTTTATACAGGATTGATCGTGTAAATAGGCGGGGCGGCGGACTGTGTATGTATGTCAGTAACAGACTTGTTTCAAGTCTGCTTACTTCCCTTGTTAACGAGAATTATGAGTGTTTATGGATAAAGTTTAAAGTTAAAAAACATGTTTTCTGCATCGGTAATATCTATAGGCCTCCCAAGGGCAAATACTCGGACTTCCAGGAAAACTTGGAGAGCTCGCTGACCCAGATTATTCCTTCGGTAGACGATGTAATCTGCGTGGGGGATATGAACGTTGATTTGATGAAGGTAGACAATGCATTGTCTAGATTTTTCGAATCCTTAGCCTTTGAGCAGGTCATCGACAGCCCTACCCGCGTCACAAACAAATCTATGACTCTCCTAGACCCTATTTTTATATCGAACCGAAAACTTGTCACGAAAAGTGACATTTTTGACTCGCAAATCTCCGATCACTGCTTGGTGGCTTGCAACTTACATTTTGATATCCCATGTAAACCAATAAAACTGTTAACAATCAGGGATTTCAAGCATTTTAATTACGAAAGATTCTGTGATGATTTAAATCTGGCTCCTTTTTATCACATTTTGCGTATTAATGGTATAGAGGAAAAAGTCAAGTATTTCTCGGAACTTTTAATCTCTGTCTTCAATTGTCATGCTCCAGTGCGGAAAATAAGAGTTTCCAAACCTCCAGCACCTTGGCTAACCTATGCTGTAAAAATTATGATTCGCGAAAAAGACGCTGCTTTGCGTAAATATAGGAAAACAAAAGCAGAAAATGACTGGGAATCCTATAAATCTCTGAGAAATCTAACTCTGGCTTCTGTCCGTCGAGAAAAAAAGGCATATTATAACAATCTGTTCCAATCTAAAAATAGCAAAGAACTATGGAAAGGTTTAAATTCTATTAATGGGAACAAAGATAAAAAGGAAATTCCTAAAAATCTACAGAACCCGGAAAATATAAACAAATACTTTAGTACCGTTTTTACGAATAAAGAAGCGGATAACGAGTTATTGTCAAGCTATAAAAATCGCCTTCATCCCGGTCTACATGACGGTCAATTTTCCTTTACTTTATTAGACATAAACGATATACCGAAGTTACTTTCCTCAATTAAATCTAAAGCGTACGGCTCTGATAATATTTCAACTAATATGCTACACTATTGCAGTCCACACTTAGACCCATACATCACCCATATTATAAATTGCTGTCTTGAATATAGCTATTTTCCTACATACTGGAAAGAATCTATTGTAAGACCTATGCCAAAGGTTCCCAATCCAAAAGTATTCTCCGACTTGCGCCCCATAAGCATTTTGCCTGCAATATCTAAAATTTTAGAAAGGGCTGTTCATTTGCAAATGACTAGTTTTCTGGCTGAACATAAAATATTATCCGACTTCCAAGCAGGTTTTAGAGCAGGCCATAGCACTGCCACTGCTCTCGTGCATGTAACTGATGATATAGCTAGAGGTATTGACAAGAAAGAACTAACAGCTTTAGTGGCCTTGGACTTTTCTAAAGCTTTCGACACGATCAACCATGGTCTCCTACATGCTAAACTAATGTACTACGGTTTCTCCAATTCCGCTGCTCGCTTTATAAAATCATATCTCACTGACCGAAAACAAAGAGTACATATTGACGACCTTGTCTCATCTACTCAGGATGTAACGTCTGGGGTCCCGCAGGGATCTATCCTGGGGCCTTTGCTGTTTATAGTATATACGAACGAACTTTTTAACTCTGTCAAGAATTGCCAGATCCAAGCTTATGCGGATGACACGCAAATATATCTGAGCTTTGGACCGGATCAAGTCCAGGAAGCTGAAGATAATATAAATTCAGACCTAGATAATATAAGAAAACTAGCGGCGTTACACAATTTGAAACTAAACCCTAATAAGTCATACCTTATGGTTTTTGGTAATAATAATCTGAGACAAAATCTCTTAGGAAATTTTACCATAAAAATTGATAACAAAAAACTTGAAATTGTCAACACTATAAAGAACCTTGGAGTACATTTCGACCCCAATTTAAAATTCAGCCTACATGTTAACCACTTAGTTCAGCGCTCTATTTCAGTTCTTAAGACACTGTATTCCCATAGACATGTCTTGTGCAATCCGCTAAAAAAACTACTTACTGACTCACTCGTACTATCGCATTTCAATTACTGTGACTCTGTATATGGACCTTTCCTTGATAAATTTCAGCAAAATCGTATTCAGAAAATTCAAAATTACTGTGCACGCTTCATTTTCGGCCTCCGTAAATACGACCATATATCAGCTAAAATAATTGAGTTGAAATGGCTCACTATGAAACAAAGAAGACGGGTGCACTTCTATTGCTTTGTCCATAAGATTACTGAAACCAAATACCCCGCAAATTTATATAACCGGCTAACCCATCGCAGCTCCCTCCATAATGCTCAAACTAGATCAAGACACTACATGCACATTCCCCGTCACAGCTCAGCATTCTTTCAAAAATCTTTCTCTTATCGTGCTCCAAAATGTTTTAATAGTGTCATAGTTAAGTTTGCAGACTTATCACAATCTAGTTTTAAGTATAAAATTAAAAATTATGTAAGAAACGAAGCAAACTTCTAAGTTTGCTAGAGGACTACCCTCATAAACAGCAGGTATAGGTATATAATTTTAATTCTTATAAATATTTTACATTAATTCTATATTGTACTCTCTAGTTATATCAAGTTATTTAGTATTTTATATACATAAGTACTTATTTTGCCCATACATATTAGGTTAAATGCCAGGAGTAGCTACTACAGCTAAATTTTCGCCTTCTCTGTATGTGTTTCTAATAAAGACGATTTATTATTATTATTATTATTATTATGCGCGACTTTTTTGCCCCTCTGTATAAGATGATCGAACCGCGAAACTAATTAATTCTCCGCAGTTCTCTGCACACTCTGTATATTGCATCCGCACTGCAGGTGTATCAGAAGGTAAAAAGGTATCGGATAAACTAATTCTTAGCATTAAAAGTTTTATACAGTTTCATGTTAAGATAGGACAGAGAAAAATAAAAAACAAGTGCTTTTTGTGAAAAATTTTTTTTTCTTATATCAGAAATAGGATAGAATAGAAACCACTCAAATTGGCTTTTGCAATTCTAGTGTTCATTTGAGCGTGGCCCTTAAAAGAATGTTTGCGAGTTTTCGGAAGCAATGGAGTTTTGAAAAAATTTTAATGGGTTTAATAAACATCCTGCAAACAAATAGTTCAGTTGTCAGTGCATATGCAACAGTTCCTATTTTATTTAGATCTCACGATCGACACTAACTCTTGTCGATGAAATTTAAAAGAGCTTCTTAAAAACCGTAAGCGTCTATCTCTATTAATATAAAAATATTTTTTTGGCAACCGTCAGGGAAGTACCCTCTTCCCGGACGCTTTTTCTTTGAGAAAGTAGCATTTCTCCGGCCTAGTCCGGGAAGAATCACATCGTTGTTGTCATTGTGAATATGAAAATCTTGATAGGTATGATTTTGATAAATGCAGTTGAACATTACCATAGCAACGAAATAACGACTGACAGCTATCTGAAATGAAATTAGTTGACATTTTAATTTTCGAAAGTTTTCATGATTTTTGGTCGCATTTGTCGCAATAAACTATGGAAAGCAACAGCGATAGTGAGTTTGAAAATGTGCCTTACGAAATTTCCAACGCAGCAGCTGCTGCTACAGCACAATTATTGCCTGAAAAATCAAAGTCCAGGTACGAAAAGGTTTATGATTTGTTCACGAGATGGATGGATATGAAGAAATGCAAAACTATTACAGAGGATGTAATTTTAGCTTACCTGGCGCAAAAATCTGAAACTGTCAAATCCTCTACCCTGTGGAGCATGTACTGTATGTTGAAAAGTACCATTTTAGTGAAGAAAAATGTAAACATAGCCACTTTCCCAAAGGTAATCGCATTTCTTAAAAGGAAGAATGTTGGTTATAACGCAAAGAAATCAGAAGTCTTCAGCAGCGAGCAAATCAACAAATTCTTTAGAGAAGCAGATAATGAAACATATCTAATGCTAAAGGTAATTTTAACAAAATATTACGATTGTAGGATATAAAAGTATCAACTTAATTTGCTTCATTTTCAGGTAGCAACAATTATTGGGTTAGCCGGTGCGTGTAGACGGGAAGAACTAACAAAAATGTCAATTGATCTAATAAACGACAAAGAAGACATGTTGCTTGTGAAAATACCAGATCCTAAAACACATATTGAGAGAAATTTTGTTGTAATTGGGCAAGGAAACCTGCTGTTGTATACGCAATATTTATCTTTACGGTCATCCCATACTCCACATAACAGATTATTCGTGAATTACAAAAAAGGAAAATGTTCGATTCAGCCCGTTGGTATCCACAGTTTTGGGAATCTCGGATTAAAAATTGCAGAATTTTTAAATTTACCCAATCCTAAAAATTAGGGCCATAGCATGCGTCGAACTTCAGCGACGATATTTGCTGATAATAGTGGAAACATCACAAATTTGAAGAGACACGGTGGCTGGAAGTCTACCAATGTCGCTGAAGGATATATAGACAAAATTCACTAACAAACAAAATTAAAATTGCCAAGACCATTCAAAAATTATCAGATGAAAACATTCAATATGAAACGGAAACTTTACCTTCTTGTTCTGACTACAAAAGGCATTTAAATTTACCAAGCATTTCAAACAAATTTAATCCTTTCAATATTAGCAATTGCTCAAATTTTAATATAAATATTAATATAAATAAGAATTAGAATGTTTCTGTTAGTACCTATCTTCTGTTCGAATTTCAATATTTAATACAAATAAGAATTAAAATGTTCGAAATTTTGTTCTACAAAGAAATATAATAAAGAAATGTGTCTCTTTGATTTGTTTTTCTACATGGTTGCCGAAAAAATAGTGTACGCAACACGTCCGAAAACAGTGTTCTTGAACTCGCAGACTTCCAGGACTCGCCTACGGCTCGTCCTACAATTTTGTCAACTCGTCCAAAAAAACAGTATTTTCCGGACTTGTTACGTAAATTACTATTACTTCGAAATGTATCTAACAATAGTGTAGTATCCGTTTTATCTGCCAAGCAGTTTAGTTAGCATATTTTCTTTGATTTTTAGTTTAACTCAGTTTTAACTAGGAAAACGGGTTTTTACTGTAACATGATTTGTACCGGTTGAAGCTTACTTTATCTAAAATAATGCGCATATTTTCATAGGTTTATTTCATTGTCAGTTGAATGGGCAACTGGTGTGGGTAAATGGTTTTAAATTTCCATTATGTGATAATATAATTTAAACTATATTTCGACGTGTCTATAAACAAGCGTCACTCACAAGGAGAATCCTCGATATTGATTTCCTGCATTAAACCATCGATATCAGTACACGCACATAACGAATTTTCAATATTATAAAATGCAGAAAACGAAGCATTTCTTTTTCTAAAAGTCGTAATTTTTGCTTCTTTGGCTAGTAAGTTCCACTTCTCAAGGCGGGAACCAAGAAGAACTGACTGTCGCTTTGACAACCCCAAATTATGTTTTAAATCATTTAACTTATTTTGAACAATCAAATGTCGCTCACCGAAACTGTGACCCGGAGTTCGGTACACTATTCTTCGAAGCTTTCTGATGATGCGCTATTATCTCCCAAAACAGTATCTTGCCAATCTAAAGGCGCAGTCGGTAAGTCTGCATTGTGAGAAACAGGTCTTATGGCAAAAAGCAAATTCGGATATTCGATCGTTTTTGGAATAACCTTCAGTCTTCGTCATGCAAAAATAGTGATTGTCAAAATGATTGGTGAGTTCTCGTCATACCATTGGAACTGCAAAAAGCATACTTTTCTCTTTCCTTTCATCCACTGCACCTGAGGGAAACTGAAAAGTTTCCCCAAAATCAAAAGGGAGTGACCCACGTACTTATTAGTAGGTCAAGAAAATTTAGATGTATATATACATTCTTGCATTCCTGTATATCTCACAAGCACCAATCTCACTTAGTTCAAAAAATAGATGATTTTGCCTTTTAATAAGCTAACAACTTTATTTGTCACTAAATTTAATAATCAAATTATCAATACAATTCACAATAATATTCTAAATCTAAATCATGCAAATTATATAAATTAGAAGCAAAAATGATAGTGATGCGGTCTAAATATAGGTTTAAATTTATGATGAACAAAATAACAATTTGTTTTTGTTTTTACAATGCAGATACCTACGTCAAAAAAAGAACCAATTCATTTTAAAGTTAGACAAAGAAACCTAAAACAACATTCTCAGCCTTGTGGGTAGTTATAAACATGAGAAGGCTCTTAAGTCTGCCGCTTTCAGTTATGTCCAAAATTAAAATGATCACTCTTTGCAAAAAAAAAAATAGAAAGTGAAATGAATTTATTTACCTAATAGTAATTAAATTTAAATACCATGCTTCACCATTTAGATCCAAATTTTTAACCAAATTAATGGAAGCATCTATATTACTGTTAAAATGAATATGTTTTAACCAATTATGCATTCAAATTAGCCTAGAAATGATTTATAATTACCACATATCTTGTCAAGAGGGCGTAATAAATCTTATATAAAAAAAAAGGATATTAAGTAAATCCTTTCCTTATCATCAACTTTTAATATTTCCTACTTGTTTTGATCATCTATTTTAAATTTACTGCAATGGAAAGGACATTATTACAAAAGGGGGGGTCAACTTATTATAGTCGGAACTTTAATGTTTCACTATAAATTCTTTGACTTCTTTTTCTATATATTTGGAGAGAATATTTTGGAATTTACCAAATTTTTCTATCTTTTCCTCAGCTCGATTCTGTTGCTAATAAATATATCACTTGTTCTTTTTTTTTTAATTAGCCGCTGCGTGTCTTTCCTACACATGACACACACAACAAAAAACAGGTATTTTTAGTTGTCAAACAATTTTACGATTTAGCTGGATTTATAAACTCGAAAAGTTGCTGAGGTTGAAGTTATGATCAAGTTTGTGAGGTTAGATATTCCAAACTCCGAGCATAAAAATTGGTTATCTCGAACTACCCGGGAAGTTTTCGAAACTTACATGAGCTTTACATCAACAACATGAACGAGTGTATAAATGGAACTGAGTGTTCCCTTTAGTTTAAATTGAACTCCTATTTCCAACACCAACTGAACCTCAACCTCGCCAACTTTTCGAGTTTATAAATCCAGCTTTATGGCAGATGTTGACGTTTTCCTCTTTGCGAGGTAAATAATTAAATTAAAAAAATAAAAAGATAATAGGAATAGTAAATGTTAGACATATTGTTGGAACTAATTTTCCAGCAGCACCAATAACATGCTACAGCTCACACATCACACATGGGGAGCCCACTGCTTGTCTTGATCTCCGATTTAAACACAAAAATACATGAAAGAGGCTTTTTCGCATTTTCAGAACACGGTCTGGTTAGTACAGGGTGTCCAGTTTTCGATGGTTTTACGGGATCTCTCCGTTATTAGTAAAGATAGAAGGATACGGTTTTCGCAGCACTATACTTGTGAAACAAAAGATGCCGCAATCAGAAATTTCTAGTTTTCCTTGTTTTTGGTATACGGGATGTTTTTGAAAATTTTACATTTTGGTACGCTCCTCCATATTTAAGTTACCCTGTAGCTTATCAAAGAGAAAATAAATGCTCTTTTTGTATATTTTTACGTAGAATCCAGTGACGTACTCAGATTCTTTCTACGTTTAATAGTTTCCGAGAAAAAAAACAAACTTGCTTTTTTGTTTAAATGGTCACCCTATATATTTTTCAACAATATAATTTAGTTTATTATTATTAAGCTTCTCAGAAATATATAATACCTTATTTTTATTTTTAATAATAAACACGAAATTTACGTTTTTAAAAAAAAAATATATATATTTTTTGTTGGTAGGCCATGACGGGTATTCAAAAAAAGAAAAAAAAACAGTCATTTATGTCATATTAAAAACTTCTTTAGTTTCTGTCAGAGTATTCAGGTTCTTTAAGTTGTCTTAAAATATCTAATTATCAGTAAAAAATCAGTTTGTCCCAATTTCAGCAGAAAATGTAAACTTTAAAAATAATGAAAAATACGATATGCTCGTTTGTTATGTCAATTGTAATGAAAATGCAGATGAAGCATTAGACGTGTATTTTAATAGGTAAATATGTGCCTTTTCCTCCTCCCTAGATTGCAAACAACGCATTTTGACACTGTTTTGAAGGACGTAAGTAACAATTATCAAAAAGGTATCGATTGTATAAAATTTTATTTGCAACTTCCTTTTTATTGTTGATGCTCTCCGCCACATAACTTTCCGCGATAGTTGCAGATTTCCATCCGCCATTTCGCTTGAGGGCTAAGACATCAACTCCAGTATTCGCTAATAAAGTGGCCGACGTTCTTCTAAGGGAGTGTCCAGTATACTCCTTAAAGTTCTGAAAGTTCAGAAATTTAGCAATTTTACTTGGAATTGAAGAAATCGAGTTTTTCCCGGCAGGCTGGTTTAAGCACTTTCCATTTTGATATCGCATGAAGAAGCGAGGATTAAAATTCGTCATGTGGGATCTTATATCAATGTAATTTCGAACTATTTTGAAATAACAAACCTTCTCATCGTCACTTTTAGTCACTATAAATTTACGTGCCATTCCATTTTTGTAATTTGGAAAATATGACTTCATGCCTTAATTCAACATTGTCCATTTTCATTGCACAGAGTTCACTAGAACGGCACGCTCCAGCAATTCCTATTATCATTACAACCTTCATCATTAAATAAATATTATCGGGGGCTTCAAACAGGAAATTATTTACATCTTCCCTGTCAAACACATTAGATTTTTAGGGTTTATATCCGTCATTTTTTCTTTTTAAAAATGCTCGAAGTTTAGAATATTTGGAAATATCTATGTTTTTCTCTATGAAAAGGGTAGACTTCAGCATGGAATATTCACAACATAAGCTTGATGGGGACTTTAATACAGCAGACTTTTCGTGAAAGTACGCCAAAAGCACGGTTTCTGAAACTGCAGTAGCAGTCTTTGTTTGGCAGCATTTCTTGAAGTATTGATACGTTGCTTCATACCTCTTCCTCGATTTTTCTGGCAGCAGCGACAGACAAGCGATATTTGCTGATTCTTCTGTATCCATTTGGCTGTTATACAAATCAATAATTTCAATTTCTCTCAATTTTTGATAATAAACTGTCAGCTTGACGTTGTTGATGAAATAACAATGATTATGATGCTATGGTCAAAGCTGTCCATAATTTCATGCGAAAAGTATCGAATTATAGCTATTAATATAACGAGATTATTATGCGATTTATAATAGTCGAGGACATTGCTAGGTGACGACGCGACAGCCGAGTCACCCGCAATGTCCGAGACGGTGTTAAATCGCTAATAATCGAGTTATATTCAAAGCTTTATCGTATCATTGACAACGGCGATGCGAAAATAAAAACAAGGTGTTTTGTCATTTCATTGTGGCATTTCAAAAAGTCATGATTAAAATCATGCAAGATTTTGATATTCCTGACGATATATTAGCTGCAGCCAACATTATAAGGTTGAACTTGCTTCCGGACAAATCTAAAATCCATTATGAAAAAGAATATCGACAGTTTTGTGAGTGGCGAAACAAAGTACATGTTCAAGGTGCAGAAGAAACGGTATTGCTGGCGTATTTCGTAAAACTCTCTGAGGAATACTCTGCTTCATCCTTATGGCCGAAATATTCCATGTTACGAGCGACTTTAGAACTGAAGGAAAGAGTGGAAATCGACAAATACGGCGCCTTAATACGTTTCATCAAGAAGAAAAATGTTGGATATAGAGCAAGTAAACCAAAAGTATTTACAAGAGAACAAGTCAACGAATTTGTGTGTTCTGCCTCAGACGAGAAGTTTTTAATGATGAAAGTGGCTTTTTTAATTGGAATTGGAGGAGCCTGTCGAACTAATGAATTAGCGAAGATGACCACGGAAGATGTTGACGTTTTAGAGGACAAGCTGATTGTTACTATTCCCGACTCAAAAACCCACAAGAAACGTATTTTCGCTGTGATATTTGACGGCGAAGTCAATCCTGTGCTTTTATTTAAAAAGTACGCAATGTTAAGGCCAGACCATGTCACTCACCAAAGATTGTTTGTATCATATAGAAGAGGGAAATGTACGGTACAGTCCTGCGGCATTCATTTCTTCTCTAAAATACCTCAAAAAATAGCTGAGTATCTCTCACTTGAAAATCCTAATTTGTATACTGGTCACTGCGTTAGAAGATCTTCGGCAAATTTTCTTGTTAATGCTGCAGGAGATATATTAGACCTACAAGAACTTGGTGGATGGGAATCGGCGAAGGTTGCTAGAGGGTATTTAGAAGAAAATGTGACCAAGAAGAAAGTTTCCATTGCTCGCAAAATTCAAATCGGCGATGTTTCCGGCAGTGGATTAGGCACTGGGGAACCGCACGAAATCGAAAGGAGTGCTTTCTCGGTCATTAATCAGTCTTCAGAGGGCATACCTAAGATCGTGGACGTTAAAGACAAAGGTGTATCCATCAAATTTGAAAACTGTCAAAATATTGTTTTACATGTTCATGAAAAATAGTTCAAATATTATTTGGTATCTAACGTATTATGCTTTCGTTTCGTAACTAACGTATTAAATTATGGTAACTAATGTATTATGAGTAACTAAGGTTTTATGTAGGTTTTAGTACGTTTATGATGTTAATAATTATTAATAAAGATATCATATAAAAATGACTTAATCTTCAATGATACGATAAAATTAATAAAAATCCAAGAATAAATTCTGCGGGGAGGAGAAAAAAATGTTCTATACTTCGTGGGATGTAAGTATATTTACTTACATGCCTTGTAGTATAAATAACTATTTTGTAGTATAAGATTTATTAAATTTTTTAAAATTACTTGTAGATATCCCGAAAGAGGACAGCCGGATAAAAGAATTTTTCTAAGGATGAAACTAGTTGAACACGGTTCATTTTCTAAACCTCGGCCTAAAATCTACAACAAGGAAAACTGCGAGACTGATGAGATAAACGTTTAAGCTTCAATTGAAACAAATCCAACTAGTTGTTGCAGAACGGTTGAAAGTTCGGTCGGAGTAGTTAAATCAAGAGTTCAAGCAATCCTAAAAAAACACAATTTTATACCTTATAAATTCCACCTAGTACAAAACTTACATCCTGGTGATGCACAGCGCCGTAAAGAGTTCTGTAATTGGTATTTACAAAATATCAACAGGGAAAATAATTTTGAAAGAACCGTTATAATAATAATAATAATAATTTCGTGCTTAATATTAAAAATAAAAAGAAGGTTTTATATATTTCTGAGAAGCTTGTTATAAACTAAATTATATTATTAAAAAATATGTCCCCATTTAAAAGAAAAAAACAAGTTTGTTTTTTTTCTCCAGATTCTACGTAAAAACTACAAAAATAACGTGTTTTATCCGTTTGCTAAGCACAGGGTAGCCTAAATATCTCCCAAAATGTGAAATTTTCAAATACATCCCGTATAACAAAAACAAGGAGGACTAAAAAAATTCTGATTGCGGCATCTTTTGTTTCACACAAAAGTAGTACAGTGCTGCGAAAACCGTATCCTATCTTTATTAATAACCGGGATACCCCGTAAAACCATCGAAAACTGGACACCCTGTACTTCACCAGAAATTCTCTTTAAATATAACAAAACGTGTCAGGTGAAATTTTGGAACTGCGGTGCGTTTCACTTGACATTTTCGTTGTTGAAAAAACTGACTTAACTACACAGAACCACTCAATTCGAAACTTAAAAGAAGAAGACTGAATAGGAGAATAAGTTTAATGTTATAAACAATCCATTTTAGGTTATCTTTCTGTGTTAAAATGCACCACTTTTAAATTACCCCTTATAAAATTTACTACCTGCCAATATAAAAGGGTCTAATGAGTCCATTGAAAAGTGTATTAGGGCTTTATGAATATTATTTCTGTTATTAAAAAAGTACTAGCATTGTAAAAATAATAATAAATAAAATATCGTGTCGGCTAGCGTAATTTTTGATAAATTTATTCGAGACAGCATTAAATTACTTTGTCGCATCGCTGGATCTTCCTGTAGTGTTTTGACATGTAAAAGTTTGTTATTCTTTGAATTATGAATAAAGTATGTAAATTACAATTTAAGATAATTTCCATGGTCCAAATTAGTGGTTAAAAAAAGCATTCTAAGAAAGGCCTGACCCATTTCCAGCATAAGGGTTAATAAAGAGTAATTAATTCTCTTTTCTGTTCCTAACACATGACATGCAAATAAAAGTTCTGGCGAAATACCGTAATATGCAGATATTTGGTAAAACGTCATACACGCAACCTGTTAAAGGAGTGGCGCAAGCGAGTTAGGAGGTGGTGGTTGCGGGACGCCCGCCGCCGGCCAGCGTCGCTTTTCGTGATAACGCTCATTTCACTGCCTCGTGATTAGGAAAGCTTTGATATTGGCCTTTTTCTAAAGTCGTAGTTTGAACTTTTAAAATAATCAAAATGTTTTTTGCTGAAAAGTGCTACTTTTTGATACTTCTAAATATTAAAATCGGTAAGTTTTTCATATATTTTTATAATATCCATTAATGCTATGTCTGGTATATCTGCTAATTTATAAATGTAAAACATTTGTCAATTTGGCTTATCGGAATTATCTCAATATACAAATAAATGTATAAATGCTAATTATAACGCCAATACCTGCTTTTGCCTATAATATCTGTACCTACAATAAATCAAAAGATCGTTATTGTTAATCTTTGCCGCCATAATATTCGTTATACATAGATAAGTTTTCTTTTTCAAATTTAAATGTCAGAATTTACTGCGATAGAAAAATTGCTAGTGTATAAATTATAATTCACCTGCCAGGTTTAGAACGTTTAAAGCTTTTAAGCGCTTTAAACATTTTAAAACCAGGCGGTTTATGTCGTGTTTTCGTAGGTTTCTCAACACGCAAAATTTAACAGAGTCTCCGTTACTTATTTATTGGTAGAATACACAGCCCATACCCTTAAGTAAATATATTGGTATTTCTAAATTTACCTACCTATGGTGTGTATGTCAAAGTTTAACATAATTTGTTGATTTTTCTAAATACTTATTTAAATTGTGAATTTGGGGTTTCTTTAAGACGGAAAAATTAAGTTCCTTGAATATGCGACCCTTTTCATTCATTTGAAAGATCACAGCTTTCTTGCGCCTTAGTGTGTTAATAATTGTAAAACAATATAATTCGAATAAGAATAATAATAATAAATACTTTGAACATTTTTATGGGAGAAACAGGTATACGAGGTGTCCCAAACTTGATTGTACCGGGTGATCTGTTATATTTTGACCACCCACCTATCTCATTTATTTGAAGAAATATCAAAAAACTTTAAGAACTAAAGTTGTAGGGCCTTTCATGAATTCTTAGGAAATAATATAAGAAGTCTGATGGGAAATTTTATTCTGATTTCAAATATATATGGTTTATATGGTCTATCTTGAAGGGTTGTGTTAATAATTACAATTTCAATAAACATTAGTAGGCGTGGACAAAATAATGATAAAGGCGTATTGAATGTGCGGCAATTGTTATTACGTCTTTGTTGGTCTACTAGATATAAGTTGTGTACAGGCAAACTATTCTTGTTAAAAATAGTATGTAGATACTAAATAGAAATATGGAAAAAGGTTAATGAAATTTAATATGAATATAAGCAAAAGACAAAAACCGACAAACCTTACCTATATCCCCATTAGAAAAACAAATTTTTGCAGATACTACTAGTGGATGATAAAGCCATATTAAAATTTTTTTTGTGTAAAACAATGTATTACCTATTAAAAGCAACATAATAATAATCCATTTATAATAAATGCTCGAAGTGACACCCGTTTGCATCAATACATTTTTGATACCCCGTTTTTAATTTATTAATTTCCGCAGTTATCCAATCGGGATGGTTAGTATTATTATTATTTATTTCGTTGATCAATTGTGCTTGAATTTCTAATACATTATCGCTGTTTTTAAAACATATTTTATTTTTCAAAGTTCCCTAAAGAAACGTGTCAAGTGGTGTTAAATCGGGACTGTTAGGCGGCCAGGATATAACCCATATCTCCCAATCCAAACTTCGAAACTGGCATTTAACCGTTCAGTAACCTGGGCAACGTTATACAGAGGTGCGCCATCCTGTTGCCAAATTATGGAGTTAGCCAGGTTTAAAGGTAACTCATCTACACGATTTTCTACAGCATTTAAAGGTTCCATATATCTTGCTCCTGTCAGACTGTTCTTAAGAAATATTGGACCAATAATCTTGTCACTTAATATACCGCACCATATATGTAAGGAACGCCTTCCAGATCTTCTTGTTTCCAGGATTTTGTGTGGATTAACATCAGCCCAAATATGCAAATTTTTTTTATTGGGTGATCCCGGGGATTCAACAGTTCATAAAATGTTTGAAAATAACTCCCCATTTTGTTCTAGTCTGGCTAAAATATCGCTACAGAAAATAAGCCTTCTTTCTTTTTCGCTTTCACTTCATTTTTAATGTCTATGGAATTTATATGGATGCATGTTATATTATTTTAAAGGTGTAAAAACTTTCCAATATGATTTGTCTAAATCCGCCATGGCTTCGCGTATAGAATTCAGTGTATTTTTTAGAAACATTGAAATCTGATTTACACAATCAACTAGCAACAACTAATTTTTATGTTATCTTAAAAATAGAGAAGAATTTCCAATTTTTTCTTCTAATTTATAATCACCGTTCTTTTTTTTTTCTTTTTAATGATTTTGTGGTGTGCACCAAATTGTATATATTTCTAAAAGTATTTAGACTTGGTATTCTATTTAGATTCTCACCATATAAATTAATATACTCGTGGCGCGCCTTGTATTTATTTTTATTATTTTTTAAGTAAATCTCAAAGATTTTAAACTTTTCTTCTTCCGATTATCCCATTGTTGTGAAGAAATGTAAATGATTTGACAGATGCGGAAAATATAAACAATTGCAGCATATTCAGCATATAGGCCATTATTATTTTGCCTATGCCCACTCACGTTATTTATTAAAATTGTAATTATTAACACGACCTTTTAAAATAGACCATACAAACCATATATATTTGAACATTTTCCACCAGAAGAGCGTATAATATACAGCGTGTTCCATTTAAGAAAATTAAATTGTAAAATATTTGCTATTTTTGATATTTATTTGTTTCGTCTTTTATATCATTTCCTAAAAATTCATGAAAGATCCTACAACTTTAGTGCCTAAAGTTTTCTTGATATCTCTTCAAATGAGTGAGTTAGGTGGGTGGTCAAAATATAACAGATAACCCGGTACAGGGTGAGTCAACCATAGAGTAAAGTTCATTATCTCATTTGTTTTCGGAATTACCAAAAAAACGTTAAATGCAAAAGTTTTAGAAAATGCTAAGTTACACAGTTTAAAACTTTTGAGAATACAGGGTGGTTGAAAAAAGCGAGGCGAATGTAACATAAGTTTCTTTTTAAATGGAACACCCTATTTTTTAATTTATTTTTAGATTCTGCATGAAATTCTATACCTTTCCTGTTAATAATAGTGTTATATACCTTAACCTAGTAGTCTAATATTTTAATTTCTCTAAGTTTTTACTCTCTCAAACGTTCTATTGGGGCGACAAAAAAAAAATATGTAATGAAATTTGAGTTAGATGCTACAGGGCAGGACAATTTTTTTTAATGGCACACCTTGTATATTATTATTTATTCTGATAGGTTTTATAAAACTCTTTAACTTCCATTAGGTATGTCATATACCTATTTTTAACAGTTTGCGATTTATTTAGATTTTTTTCATTTTTACCCTTGTTTTTATTACGCTAACGGGACTAAGGCTATAAAATAAGTTGGCCATGACAAAACAAAAATTTAGGCACTGTTAAATTTTGAAATATCAATTCAGCAAGTAAAAATAGTTTTTCCACTACTAACCTATACCATCGCCATTATTGACCGATTATTAACGTTAGAAATAGTTTTTCTCTACCTTATAAGTTATTATTGACCATGGTCAATAATAAGGCATTGAAATCCATTATTGACCGATCTTCAAGAATCTATTTGAACGCAGGTAACTTCATTTTTTGATTCTACAACAAGAATTCATAAACATGAATAACCTAAAAGGTGATTTCTTGTGATTAGGCAACCAGATAATTATCAATACTTATTAGATTATTAGAGATGCTTGATATTGTAAAATACCGATATAATCAACATTTTTTCTGCTTTCATCCTAAATTCTGGAGGTGTACACATAATAATATCACTAACATTTTCTTCGTTAATTTTTTAAAAAAACGGAAAACTCGTGAAATTTGATGACATAAATGAACAAAAATTGACATTAACAAAGCCACCTGACAAAACAACAAAATATTTTGCCAATTCCAAAGCGCAGGTAACTTGATTAAAAATATACTTATACCTACCTATAATTTTTTATAATTATTAATACTATAAAGATAAATGCTTTTATTCAATAAAATGTACGGGGGCACCAAAGTTTACTGGCATTAAAAGAAAATGAAAACTTGATCAGAATTCACAGGGCTGGGTCTCGAATTCACTTAATTTAAATGACATGAGAAACACTTTGTCATCACAGACAGCTCTGACTCAAAATTTACACTAAAATTCACCAGAACACCAACTCCAGAGACACAAGGTCGTCAAACGGACAGCTCTGAGTTAATATTCACTAAAAAATCACTTATATTTACTTCAAAATCATGAATTCGAGTCGCAACCCTATCTACCAAAAATGACTGCATAAAAACAACATAAAAACAAATAACTGATTGAAAGCAACACTTAACTTTTGTCCGTCGATCCACTTGGTTCCGTCCATTCAGTGGTTTATCCAATGAACTGCTCCTGAACGCTGCTAACCTCCAGGGCACAGTTATCAGCCGAGTCTCGTACGGTAGGTCCTCATAAATCGGCCAATGCCAGGTAACACCAATCGTAGGAATCCTCAGCCAAGATGAACACCAGGCAAAGTCTCCACTGCTCCGGTAACGGTTTTCCAAGCGAGCAGACAACACACCAGCAAGGTTACAATAAAACGGGGTACAGGGTATCAAATGGAATAACTAACAAAAGATATTGAGGTTAAAATAATTTTTGCTCGTTGTCCCAAGCGGGGGCTGGCTAAAGTTTCTTTAAGGCCATTGATCAAATCAAACGAACGTGAAGTATTGAAACCTGAATGAGGGCATGGCAACCTCACTCAAATGTAGAAAAAATTATAGGTTAGAATGACATCAAGGGCTTTGAATGGAAAATTGGTGCATTAATAATTGATGAGTGTCGAAATTATTGGTCCGGATTTAAGCGTTCATCATTCCGGAAGAGATTTTATTGATTATATCTGATGAAACGTTCATCAGACGTCCGATGACTGAAGATTTGAAAAAAATCGTTGAAATCGTTCGTTTTGGCCCGATTACAGATTAAAAATTTGCCAGATGTAATGAAATGGATCAACTAAGCTGTAAAACAGATAACTTTAAATGGGACATGAACAGAAAAGCTAAAATTGAGGCATGAAAAATAAAAATCCAACGTGAAACATAGAATCCTAAGATGAAAATATAGAATACTAAGGTGAAAATATAAATTCGAAATGTAAAAAATAGAAATCTAAAGTGAAACCTGGAAGTAAGAAAATGGCCGCCGTTAATACCGCGGAATACTACACCAAAAAACTTAATTGTTTACCTGTTGGTCGGGTTTTTCTTTCGTCAGGTCACAAATATCCCCTAATGGGCTGGAAGCATTTCTTATGAATTTATTTGTACATCCGGGAAAACCCGCGACACTTTAGTGTCTTAAAAATTCACTTGAACACTCGAAAACAGTGACCTGATAACAGGATTTTTGCTGTCTCGTTCTTAAAAAAGGATCCACGGCCTTTGCACGTTTATATATAGACTTCTCGGCTTCCGTCACCGACGCGAGTTCAATGTGCGGAGATTTGCGGATCGATATTTTGGGCTAGGTCGGGATTTTGCATTACCAGGGTCGTGCAATAGGTAATTAATTATTTCATGCAACCGAGAAATTCAATGATAGATTACGATTTTTTCAAAGTGACGGACCTTTTCTAGTTACTTGTAACGACCGGGAAAAAAGGTCGTTACAATGGGCTGGACACCCATCGTGATGTAACCACATATCTCTTCTTGTTTCCAGCGGTACGTTTTCCAGTAAATCCGGTAATTGAAATGTTAAAAAGTTCAAATACATAACACTTGTTAAATACCTGGAAAAATATGCGGCCCAATAATCATACCATTGACAATATCACACCAGACATTAACACTCCAGCGGTGCTGGTTATCAACTTAACGCATCCAGTGTGGATTGGTATCTGACCAATAGTGCATATTATGAAGGTTAACCCGTCCATTATTGCTAAACGAAGCTTCATCTGTCCACAGTATTTGAGACAGGATATGGGGGTTTTCGTGAGACATGTTTTTAAGCCAATGACAATAATTCAATCTTTGATCAAAATCGGTCTCTTTGAGAGCCTGGTGTAATACTACGTGATGTGGATGCATTTTATGCTCAGCAAGAATTGTCTGTACTGTGCCAAAAGAAATTTGCAAATCTATGACAATTTGTCTAATACTTATATGAGGATCTGCATGTACATACGCCAGAACATTACTTATATTTTCTTCTGTCCTTGAACGACGATATCTTCTCACAGAAGAAAATGGTTGCGCTGTTCCTGTTTGTTTTAAGCGTTGGGCTAAACGCTGAAGTACCTCTCTTAAGTGGTGTGTTCTTAATGGATAACGAAAAGCATACTCTCTCGAAGCTATAACTGCATTTTCAAAACATTGAAAAAAAAATAGCTAGCATATCATAGCTTCTTCATTTGTAAAAGGAATTTTTTAGAAATACTTTTATCAAGCAATGTTACTAGCAATGGCAACGACAGTGAAACTGTCATTGTATCATTCGGCGTAAGTGAATTTTTATTCTTTTGTCTTATTTTATTAAGTCATGGCCTGCCTCGCTATAAATACAGCATTTTAGGGTAATAAATATTATGATGCATTTTTTAAATTAAAAAAAAATAGAAAACGTGTTCGTTATAAATAAAAAATAAAGTGACTACATAATAGTCATTTCTATGGAGACCTCTAGCCTCAATCAAATTTTTAACAGACAATAGTTAGCTAGAGCACTTTATTTATTTTTTCAATAATTAAATGAAAGCGGTCACGACACTCATCTACCATCTTCCCAATAATTTTAAAACGACAAGAGATATCGATCCCCGGTTTTCAGATTTCGTTTTCTTAACTAATAACCTACCAAACGAAGTAAAAAAATCTGTAGGGTACCATTTGCATTTATGAAGTAATCGGAACTGGTATAGCATTTTTTTCAACAGCGCCACCTACCGCTTAGCATTAAGATAAGTAGAAATTTTTTAAAAGCCATGTTTAATTAAGTCTAAAAGACCTTTACCATAAGCCCTAGTTTGTTATATTCGGTTACCGCAAACCTAAGTTACATCAGTTTAAAGTATAAATTATTATCGGTCACCCTGCCGTTGCCATGGTAATAAGAGAAAAATTGTCATTATAAAATTTGTAGATATTTGAACAAGGAATGTAAAAAGTAAATTTCTTACCTACATTAAATATGAAATGTTAGGTTTTAACGACTTTTTGTGACACCATAGCAAATACGACCCCTAGCGGTAAAATTAGGAACTTAAAAGTCTTCTTATTCAAATTCTTTTGACAATATTCGTTAATAATTTTTTTATCTTTAAATCGTAACATGAATAGTTTTCGAGATATAGCCGCTCCTTATCCTTAACTGATCACCCTGTATATATTTTTCTGAGTACAAGATATTAATAAGAAACAAGAGTAATTAACGTGAGGTAAAATAATTGTGTTATAAACAATTATTTGGGCCCATTGGGACAAACAATGTGAAACGCGACAGAAGAAACCAATCCTTTTCCTTAATTTCTTACAAAGATAAAAAAATAAAAAAACGTACACGCACACGAAAATAAAAATCTTCATCTAATTATACTTAATAAATAATATAGATGTCTATACTTTCAATCATAACATATTCGAACTGTGCGTGGCCGTAGGCTTCGCACGATTAATCAAACAACAGAATAGGTAGGTATTTAATTTAAATAAATTAAAAATATTTTTGAAATTTAAAAACCTTGACTATGTGTCAAAGTTTAAAAAAAAAAAAAACGTTTTTTTTATTAATATGTCAAATATCCTTTTACCGATTTTGGTGAAATTTGGCAGTGTTGTTCGTTGTGATAACGCGCTAAGTTAGCACTAACCAAATGATAAATATGAGTTCCAGTGGCGTCCCGGAGGGCAGTCTCACGAATAATATTGACAAAAAAAATTTACGCCACTGACTTGCATTTTTGCATTTTTTAAATTCTAACAAATGAAAAGTAATAACAATTTAACAGAATATTCACAGAAGATGTTGAAAAGGACCACCTCCCGCGTCCATACAGGATTCTGCTCTTCTTCGCATCGAGTGACGAACTCTTTCGAAAATTCCATGAATGATACGTATGGTTTCACATCCGTCAATAATTCTATTCCTTAGGTAGTCGTTCTACTGTCTCGATTGGTGTAACATAAACTAATGATTATGGGTGCCTCCGCAAATAAAAATCTAGGCTGTTCAAGTCAGGTGATCTAGGTGGCCAGAACTGTGGTCCTCCACGACCTATCCAACGATTTTGGTAAGTTCTATTCAAATACTCACGAGCCAATATGCTAAAGTGGGTTGGAGCACCATCATGCATGAACCAATGTTGTTGCCGTAACTGAAGAGGCACATCTTCAAGAAGTAAAGGCAAATAATTTTGTAGAAAATTACTGTAAGATTAGACGCTGGCCATTTGGTTTTACCAGAGTCACACACATACATGCACATACTGTAAGATTGTCCGTTAAGGCGTTCTGGTAAAAAAAAATGGTCCAATCAAATAGTCATCTATGATACCGATCCAAACGTTGATAGAAAATTGTTTTCGAAAATGAGTCTCTGTAATAGCATGAGGATTTTCATAGGCCCAGTTATGATTATTATGGAAATTAAATATTGCATATCTGGAAAACCGCTCTTTGACTGTAAACATATAATGATGGAATCAAAGTGAGGATTTTCTGCAAGTCTTTGCAGATACTATCTACAAAATTGCCTACGCGGTTCAAAATCTCTTGCAAAAAATGCCTTAACTCTTTGTACATGATAAGGATACATCAAAGATTCTTTTAGAATTTCCCATACCATTTTATAGCAATTATTTAGTTCCGTGCCAATTCTTCTCGTACTAAAGTGCTGCAGATAATTATCTTATGCTCCATTCCACAATAATTCGTTGACTTCCCGACCGCAATAAAATTTAAACCAAGCCATAAATAAGTGCCTTTTGAAAGGGTACAGGTCCTGATTACCTACTAATTTCAATAGTTTAGGTTAGCTATTTTCAACAAAACAACAAATATAAAATAATAGGTAAGTTTCTTTATTTTAATCATGTAATTAAATAGCTATTAATATTTGTACAAAAATACTAATCTAGAATATTATAATATCATCTATGCCTAAACTAATTATTAAGGGCCTTACGTTACTATAAATTATGTAATTATATTGGCATATTAGGTAGGTTAATGGCAAATTGCAGGTGTTCAATATAAAGCAGAGTCTTTTTACCTTAGTTCATCAGTCGTTTGGTGTTTGTCAAGCTGTGCGTTAAAGGTATTTTCGTGTGTGTTATCGAGCATCCAAAATATGTCAGATCTGTGTGAAACTTCAGATAATATTGCTTCCGGAAGTTATGGTGTAACGAAGAAAAAACATTTATCAGTTGATGCCAAAATCATCATAAAGAACGTTTACTGTACCCTTTTAAAAAAAGGGTATGACCGGAGTGCAAGTTTTAGTGAAACGAGTATTTTGATCAAAGTTGCATTAACGACAGTAAAAGATATAATGACCAAACCCATCCATCCAATAATTAATAGTAACGTAAGGCCCTTAATAATTAGTTTAGGCATAGATGAAGACGATAGTGATAGTGAAACAGAGCTAAATATAGAGTAGGTTAAGTTAAATATTGTATTATTATAATATTGTAGATTAGTATTTTTGTATAAATATTAATAGCTATTTAATTACATGATTAAAATAAAGATACTTACCTATTATTTTATATTTGTTGTTTTGTTGAAAATAGCTAATCTCAACTATTGAAATTAGTAGGTAATCAGGATCTGTACCCTTTCAAAAGGTCCGGTGCCTACACAATAGATATTTCTCAAGCAACTTATTTATGCTTGGGATTACGACTGAGGGTTGTCATTTAAATTTTATTGCGGTCGAGAAATCAACGAATAATTGTGGAATGGAGCATACAAGCGTATTTTTTAGTCAAATTTGATACCTTGTGATTCTTGAAATAATGAACGCATCTCAAAAAGCAGGTCAGATTTCGAAAGGTCTTTTCATCGTCTTTTGAATCATTGGTGGCAACTTCTTAGATTTCGACCGGGGGCTATAATACAGGGTAAAACAAAATGTTAGAGAGTTAGGGACGTCATTCTAAATAGAGGCGGCCCAATAAGGTTTTAAAAATGTTCATCCAATCAATATTTTTGTTTGGCCCATTCCAAAGTGTTTGTTTTTTATTTTTCACATGAATTACCCACTTGGCAAGAAAACGTGAATTTCATGTATAATTTTACGTCAGACTGAAAAACGTTAGAATACGAATAAACGTGTTTTCAATGTGTAAAACACGCTTAATGTTACGGTGTTCTGACGTTGGTTAAAATAACGTTACTAATTTTAACGTTTTTATAACGTATTATATTATGGTACAATTCTGCGTTTTTGTAACATATTTTTAACTTATAAAACTAAATTTTTCCTCAGGAAAGTAGCGTATTATTTTATACATTATTTGGGTACTTATAAATAAACAACAAAACATTCAAGTTATGAACTTTTATTTTTTCAAGTTACCTTAGTTTACCGTATACAATTTACGAATTTTAACTTTTAATTTAAAATCTAGTAGCTACCTATATAGTATATGTTTTCATTTTTTTGTTTCTTCAACGGTTCGCGGCATACCTGAAGTGGTCTATTATTATTTCTTCCATCGAGTGTTCAGTATATAGTTCCTCCAAACTGAACTTGCGCTATTTCTAAATTAAAAACGAAACATTTTTTAAATATTGTTCCAACAACCTAATTACACGAGATATTACATTACATAGGAAACATTTTCAAGGGTCCTCAATAGTAATAAAGAACTACAATAATCATTTTTTGTAGAGGTTAAAATGTAGAATCTAGAGAACTATTCAATTAAAGGAAAAAATAGAGTGGCGTATCTCGTTTAATATTTGGAATTAACTTCAAAAGGCTGGTATTTTTGTTACATTAAAGGGATTCTTTTAGCATTTTTTTTGTAATAAAAATAAAATTCACGAGACGCCATTTTGCCCTTCAAGCGTTTGTGGTAAAGAACAAAAGAACTCGTGAAACATATAAAGAATAAACAACAGTTTTTTCATAAAGACTAAATCATAAAATTAAGAACAACTTACGCTTACAATAAACGAAAACTCACAAAACTTAAAAGAGATTCGGTGCTATCCAAAATTTTCACCAAAAACTGCTCTTTCCACTATACACTCACAACACAACGACACAACGTCAAACGTCTATGACAGACGTGACAATCGCCGATCGCTGGGTTTTAGGCGCGAAATTTAAAAATGTTAAGATAAAGTGAAAAATAGGTTACTTATTTCGACGTTATAAAACATAACGCAAATTAAATGTTTTGTAAGTAACGTTACTTTTATTTACATAAACTTAATGTAAAAATGTAACACAAATTACAACGTGAACAAAAAGTACATTAAAATAACAGTATTAAAAAAAGATCAAGATCAAAAAGTTTTTGGTAAAGGGAATTAACATTACCATTTTCCCGTAAAAATAACGTTTTTTCTCAAAATATGTCAAGTGGGTATTATAGTGAACTAAGAACTGATTTTGTTGTTGATTTAAGTTCCTGAATAAAACCATTGTACATGTTTTCAGGGCGAGTTTTTTATTTCAGGAGGAGGGATAGAAATTAGCAGAGATAAACTTAAAAACAAAAGGATCTTGGCCACTGCGATGCACTTATTAATACTATTATTATTATTATTATTATTATTATTATTATTATTATGATTTTCTGATCAGGTCGCGAGACCTGTCATGCACTCCCTCTACAGGGAACATTCACTTATCCTAGATATCACCGATATCAAAAGGATTAAGGTCGATTTATAAAACTTTTCGTCGCTGTTCCCGTTCGTTGTCACTGCTCCCGCTCGTCGCCGCCGTTGGATAGGTATTTATAAAAAAGTCGAACTACGAACTGCGCCGCAATAACAAAAGAAGGTTTGAGGTTGGGAAACAAAGTTAAGAATTGTATTTTATTTTAAAAAGCGTGATGTTAGTACCTTATTATGTTATTAATGTTTTTTTTTGTAATAAAATCCACAAAACAGCAAAACACTCTAAGTACTCTAACCCTAAAATCTCTTCTTTCAATACTTCAAACCATATGATCGAAAATTTTTTTCTTCTCATTGGCCAGAAGTGGGAACGACGAACGACCAAGGTCAGTGGGAACGACGCGATTTAAAAATTGGCCAATTCAGAACTACCAACGGGAGCGGTGGCGGCTTTTCTGAACGTATACACTGTTTCCCCTTAGGTTAAATTGCGACGGGAATGGCGGCGACGAGCGGGAACAGCGACGAAAAGTTTTATGAATCGGCCTTTAAGCTCTGTGGGGGCCCTTTCCCTGCTATTGGGCCCGTGGGGTTATTTGGTTGTCCATATACTTCTTGACTGTTCGGCTTGTTGAAAGTAGCATTGCTTTCTTCATAACCTTGTAGAGATCTTGAGGTACGTTTGGCATTGTGCAATAGTGTGTGATCTATCAAAAGCGTTTGATACTGTTAGGCATGACTTGTTATTAAAAAAGTAAGAAATACTTGGTGTGAGAGGTGGAGGGTTGGATTGGTTTCGTTCCTACCTTTTAAACCGAAGTCAGTATGTTTGTGTTCAGGATGGTAATGGTGCGTGTGAATCTGAGATACAGCCCGTTACGTCGGGGGTCCCCCAGGGATCAGTTTTGGGACCACTGCTTTTTAGCATATTTATTAATGACCTTCCAGATCATGTCAAGGCAAAAGTGGTTATGTATGCAGATAATACAACTTGTATAGTCAGTAATAACGATCAAGTTATTTTGGAATCAGAGACTAAGATAAGTGTTAATGAGCTGATTCAGTGGTTTACTGCTAATAAACTAAAAATAAATTTAAATAAAACAAATTTCTTGGTTTTCAAAAAAAGAAGTTTAGGACGTGCTTGTGATAATATATTGATTTGCGATAAAAAAATTGAAGCAGCCCCTGAAACGAAGATCCTTGGGCTGACTGTCGATATAGCACTTAAAAATGAGACTCCTTTAAAGGAACTAAAGCTTAAATTAAATTCAATATGTTACTCTATATTTTGAGAGAGATAGTCTCCTCAGGAGTGCTTAAGAGTGTATACTATGGGTACTTTCATTCAAGAATGGTGTATGCGGTGGAGTTTTGGGGATGTGAACCCTTAAGTTTAAGCATTTATCGAGTTCAGAAGAGATGTGTTAGAGCCATTAATAACTTAAATCCCAGAGTCTCATGCAGGGCGTTCTTCAAGGAGGGTAGACTGATGACTTTGCCATCCTGCTTTATATTTAAATGCCTTGTCACTGTTCATAAACAAAAACGAAAATATCCGTCCACATCTACAAGTACCGCCTACTCCCTTCGCAATGACCTCATCCGTCCGGTTCTTCCAAACACTGCAAAATACCTTAATAGTACTTTCTATCAAAGTATGAAGTTGTATAATCTGCTACCCTAAGCATTAATTTGTTTAAAAGAAGAATCAAAAGGATATTGTTGGGTGAAGCCTTTTATGATGTGCAGGAGTTTGTAAATTATCTGGGCCATCTCTGATATTTATATTATACCAACTAGTGTTTTTATTGTTCCATATTTTATGTTTGAATACTGGTCTATTTTTTCGTATGTAAGTTTTATGCTGCGCTTCTATAATTTGTGAATTTGGCGTTTCAATGTAAAACATTTTTTGTTGTACTTACGTCTCATTTATTTTTTTTTTATATACAGGGTCGCTGGTATGTATGGAAAGGGTCCATTATTTCTTAAAGTAGCAAACAGTTAGCAAAAAATATTTTAGATAAAAGTTTTAGGGTTTTTTAAGGTGTATTAGAATTTAGAAAAAATAAGTATACAGGATGAGTCAGAAAACCGTAGGGAAGCAAAGTTACCTTTTTTTAAATGGAACACCCTATATCTTCGAATATTTTTGGATTTTACATAAAATTACAATTATTTTTCAATACGTGCATTATAAGTCTAAACTTAATAGTTTCCGAGATATCGACTTTTGAAAAATTACATTTTTGAACTTTGACAGCTTTTAGCTTTTAAACGGTACCTTTTAGAATAAAACGGCTTGCATGTCCCTACCTTACTTTTTTATTATCTTCCCAAAAACATCAACTTCCGGTTAAACCGGATGTAACTCAAAAGCCGGAAATACAGTACTTCCGGTTTAACCGGAAATTGATGTTTTTGGAAAGATCATAAAAAAGTAAGATAGGGAAAGCCGTTTTACTTTACAACGTACCGTTAGAAAGCTAGAAGCTGTCAAATTTCAAAAATGTAATTTTTCAAAAGTCGATATCTCGGAAACTATTAAGTTTAGACTTATAATGCACGTATTGAAAAATAATTGTAATTTTATGTAAAATCCAAAAATATTCGAAGATATAGGATGTTCCATTTAAAAAAAAGGTAACTTTGCTTCCCTACGGTTTTCTGACTCATCCTGTATACTTATTTTTTTTTAATTCTAATACACCTTAAAAAACCCTAAAACTTTTATCTAAAATATTTTTTGCTAACTGTTATACTTTAAGAAATAATGGACCGTTTCCATACATACCAACGACCCTGTATAGGTATATATACAATATTCATATCGCGACGAGTTTTACATGTTTCTTTAGTTTTTGCTAGACTATCTGAAGCAATGTTAACCAAATACAAAAAATTCTTGTTTTATTGGTTTATTAGATATTACTTGACATACTATGTATACGGTTTTATATTTTAAATTATTTGTAAGATTTTTTGTCTAATGCAATTGCAAAAGTGACAATAAATGATTTTGATTTTGATTGTAAGGTTTTTCAAAAGCTTGCTTAGAATGACTCCTGATGTTGAAACAATAATCGGCATAATTTTGATGCTGTCCATATTCCACTGTCTTATTATTTGCTTCTGGAGGTCCCGCTACTTCGCTATTTTCTCAGCACGCTTCACTAGAAGGTTGTTGTTATTTAGTATAGCTACATCTATCAAAGTCGTTTCCTGGTCCTATTGTTTACCACAGTAAGTTCCGGTCTGTTGTGGGCCACCGTCTGATCAGTAAGAATAGTCCGATCCCAGTACATCTTGCAGTGGTTGTTTTCTAAGATCGTCTGTGGTGTATATCTATAATATGGGATGAAGATATTTTAGTTATAAGGTCTTTGTTCACCTCTAGCTCCTGGTATAGGATCTTGGTCACTGCGTCATGCCTCTCTTTGTATTCTGTTACAGGAAACATCCTCACGTGATCTGTTGGATCGTTTTATTATTATTATTATAGAATCATACGTCCAAGGTTCGTAAGACATTTCTATAACCAAATATATTGATTCTCTTTGTTTTAACCGTTTCAAAAATATTTTAAAATTCGTATTCAATCTGTGATCAAAAATAATGTTAAATTATTTTAAGAATACTTTATTTGAAAATGTTTAATGGCAAACCGTAAAAAAAGTTAATCTATAAATGTAAAAATGCTAATTATAACGGCTACCCGCTTTTGCCTAAAATATCTGCATCATAAATCAAAAGATCGTTATTGTTAATCTTTTACCGCAATGTTTGTTAGGTACCCACCTTTTATTTTTTTTATAAACGAAACATAAATTGCTCGTGTTTGCACGAGCTTTTAATTTATATCTGTATATTCATATAGATACAGAGGGTCTCTAAAATGTCCTTACACAATGCTAGCTCAAATTTCTAAGGCTAAAATATGAAGTTCTAGCCCAACTTACCTTAGTTAAAAAAAAATAGTTTTTGAAATATTTTTTTTTATGATAAGGCACAGCACTGCACGATAAATTCTTTATGGCGCTCTGCGAGCGATGCGTGTGCGCCGAAAATGATTCAAGTTGGTCTTGAATCTTTAAAGATTATACTCGTTGGGGAACAAGGCCTCAGGTAAGTCGTTCCAGAGGGATGACGTTCTCCAGATGAAAGAATTTTTGAACAGTTTCGTTCGAGGCACACTAAACTGAACCACGTACGGGTGGGCTGCAGTTGCTCATCGTGTATTTCTACCATGCACCGCTTTGGGTGGAATCAAGCGGGCAACTTCGGTTGAGCACTTGTAATGAAATTTTATTTTTGTAAAAAAGACTCAAATCGCCAATCTGCTTTCGATGTTCAAGGCTGTCCAGGTTGTTTGTCACATCATGGTCACCGATCAAGCGAATGGCACTTCTTTGAATGGAAGAGTGAAATGTAGCAATCTCAGGGTATGTTTAAGAGCAGAGCCCCAAATATGCGAACAGTACTCCAGCGATGGTCGAATTTGGGTTTTATAGATCATCAAAAATTGTTGGGGTGTATAGAGGTTCGTAGTTCGGAAAAGTATTCCAAGCTTCTGCGAGGCTGCTTTAGCAATGGGCCGCAACGTGACTATGCCAAGACATATGACTATCCAAATTGACGCCCAATAAATGAATTGATGCAAGGGAATCGAGTGGCCCGCCATGACTATGTCCGGTTCATCAACATTAACTTTTTTAGAAAAAACTGTCGCCTGGCTTTCTTTAACATTAAATTCTACTGTTACCCTAAGACTAAGAATTTCTTCCAGGTCTTTGTTGAGATGTGAGACCTCTTGCTGCCTATAGAGATGTGCATTAGCAATCGATGGTCGAGCATCCAAAGTAAAAGATGAAACAAGTGTGTTGTCATCAGCGAATATGGGATTTCTACTTTTCTCCAAAAGATCGTTAATGTAGTGAGTCAATAAGAAACGCGGCCGGCTGTATCTCGGAAGCCGTTAGTCGCACAGCTTGCGAAATTTTTTTTTATGATAAAATCGCCGATGAGAAATCGCTGGAAATTATTTTTAAGTTCCTACGACGGCCGCTAGGGGGCGTAACACCCATGGCCAATTAAAAAAGATCATTTATTTCCGGAATTTGACCAATGAAGGTGTATTCAAAATATTTCTATCTTAATACTTGGAAAATTTGCAATACATTTTTTTCGGCCATTTTTTTTGTATCTCCTCAAATAAAGTGGTGAGGGAACGTCAATTGTTTTTTGTTATTTTGATTGATAACTTCGGTTTGGCTTAACCGAATTTGACAAACTTAGTCTCGTTGAAAAGAGCTTTCCTTGTTTTATCGTTTGCATTATAAACTATGTCTTAATTATGTTTAGAGGGCGCTGTTTGACAACTTAATAGTATTTACGATTTTTATTGGAAATTTTAAATGGTATGGTATGTTTGTTTTTACAGAGTTAAATAGAGGCTAAAAATCCTAGATAACCAGTGAAAACCTCGTTTCCCTAACTCTTTTGTAGCCGGAGATATGGCCAATCAAATTTTAATTGCAACATTTTATCGATGTTAAATTGTCTACTCAATTAAACTATTAATATTAATAATAAACTATTAATATTAATATTAAAAACAGTAATATTAATTAGGAATATTAGGCCATCATTGTCTATGCAGAGCTGTAATCTTTGGCTCGTTGATAAAACAGCAGTTTCTATTTCTGCAACAGGGATATTTTGGATAACGTTCCTTATCCGTTGTATCATATCTTCCCTTGTAGTCGGTCTGGTGAATAATTTCCAGCGATTTCTCATCGGTGATTTTATCATAAAAAAAAAATTACGCAAGCTGTGCGACTAACGGCTTTCGAGATACAGCCGGCCGCCTTTCTTATTGACTAACGCGGTATAATAAAAAGAGGGTGGGCGATAAAATAGAACCTTGACCTTGGAAATGTCCAGTGCTACCACCCGGAACTCTCCATGATGTTCTATTGCGTGGTTCCAAACATGAATAACATAAGCGAGAAGGTCTCCTGTTGTTCTAAACTTACGGAACCCATACTGGCGGTCACTAATAATGTTGAAGCCTTCCAGGTACTTTAATAATTTTCCGTTGATAGCCTTCTCCATGATTCTTGATATAACCGAAAGCAATGCGACTGGATGACAGTTGTTTGGCACGATCTTCTTGCCTTTTTTAGGTATGGGCGCAGTTTTCCAATAAAAAGGAAAAAGTCTACAAAATACCGATGTCAATTCATTAACGCATAACCTAATTACGATGACTGGAACTTCGTCAGGACCAGAAGTTTTTTTGGTGTCAAGACTCCTCAAGATTCGTTTAACATGGCGCTGCCGGAAAACAATCTCGGGCATTTTCGATTCTGCAGGGGGAAGGTTCGGTGGAGTTTTTCCCTGAAAATTAACCCTTGAATGTGAAGAGAATAGTTCCGCCAGTAAGTTTGCTTTTTCCTGTATTTTGGTCGCAATGGTGCCATCAGAACGTGTCAGAGGTGGAATGGATCTTGAGCCGGTAGGAAATTCAAGAAGTTTGTCTTTGATCCTCTGGTTGTGTGCTTCTTTGCTTTGGTTTATCTACTCGGATCCAGTAGTAATATACTAGTGCTCAAATAGTTATTTATGATGTTAGTATTAAAAGTGTAATTTTATTTTGTGAGAGGGGAAATTGGATAACTAGCAACTAGCGTAGCGAACAAAATAAAAACACCTTTAACAACACGCACACTAGAAATCCTAAATCTAGTATGACTTACCTTATTTCTTTGTTATTAGATACATGATATCCAACATCCAATGTGTATCGTTGTTAGTTAGGGAAAAACTCGTTGTTAATAACTTTAAAAAAGAAAGCGTTCTTTTTTGAATTTGTGCGATTTTCGATGGATAATCTCAAGGAAAACGATCCAAATCTAATCTAATAATAAATGAAGCAGCTATTAGAGCTATTTTTTAGTTGTTACCGAGAAAGTCAAAGGAACAGTGCGAAATTGCTTATAAAAAACTTCTGCAGTGGTGCAATTTTAAAGGCGTTTCTTGGAAACCTAATGAAAATATATTTCTCGCGTATTTCGAAGCGAAATCTAAGGTAAGAAAGTCTTTATCTCTTTGGTCTTACTATTCAACGATTAAGGCCATGCTGAAATTAAATTGCAATATAGATATTAGTAAATATTACTACCTTGTCGCTTTTTTGAAGACTTTGACAAAAGACCATATTGAGTAGTTCCTGATGATGAAATTAGCCACTTTATTGGGTACATTTAATGCTTGTCGCAGAGAAGAGCTGTGCTATTTGACAATCCACAACATCAAGGATTTAAATACTATATTTAGTGATGAACATTTCAGATACAAAACCTAAGATTTTCACTGTAGTTAAGAATTTGTATAGCAAATACAGAGCTCTTCGTCCAGCAGATATGGGACATCGGCGAATTTTTATTAAATATTTGAATAGCAGATGTGTTAAAAATCTAGCTGTTATCAATAGTTTTGGTAAAATGCTTGCTGTTATAGCAGAATTTTTGAAGCTGTCAGATACGAAGTTTTACACTGGTCACTGTTTCCGTCGGTCTTCAACCAGTTTACTGACAGACTCTGGTGCTAGTCTGAGAACTATCAAAATACACGGTGGATGGAAGTCCTCAACAGTGGCAGAAGAATATATGTAATATATGTGAGTTTTGCTAAGCACATTGTATTTACTGACAAAGCATGTTTTACAAGAAGTGGTGTAATCAACTTACATAACAAACATGTTGCAGGAATCATTGGCAATTTCATTATTGGTCCTGTCATTTTACCGCCACGACTAAATGGTCTGGATTATTTAGAACATTTACAAAATACGCTGTCACATTTATTAGAAGATTTGCCATTACAACTTCGACGAGATATGTGGTTTATGCATGACGGTGCTCCACCACATTTTAGTTTAAATGTCCGCAATTATTTGCATCGACAGTATCCAAACAGATGGATCGGTAGAGGTAATGACGCTCCTGTAAAGTGGCCGCCACGCTCACCGGATATGACTCCGTTGGATTATATTTTATGGCGGTCTTTAAAAACGATAGTCTACTCCAGACCGATTAATAATAAAGAGGAATTGTGGGGAATAATTCAAAATGCAGTCAACATATTAAAGAACGATGCGGAATTGATGCAAGGAGTAAATTTAAACTTTTTACGTTGTAATAATCTTTGTACTTATGTTAACGGAGGTCATTTTGAACAATTACTAAAAGTTTATGCTGATTAAATTTACTTTTAAAATAAAATTGTTCCTCACTTAATTAAAAAAAAAAACCATACTCAAATTCTCCCTGCAAAACTTGCTGTAACTAACCCAAGTGAAACATTTTTTCCTGCCGAAAATTTACTGATAGCGGAATTTTTTATTCAAAATAATTTAATTATTCCGGTGCGGCATCGAGCACTAAAAACTGAAATATTTCAAAAACGGCTTACTTTAGCGGATTTTTACAAGAGTACCTTTTTTGTTTCAAAATGTTCAAAAAATTAGTTCTTTAACAAAAAAGGGAAAAAACTACACTGATAAAAAAGTTATGGTCATTCTAAACCATAAGAAGTGCATTGTGAAGCGCCCTCTAATGGCCACAGTGAAAAGTTGTCCGTATTCGGGTTTCGCATCCCAAAAAACCCCCGGGTATCAAGTTTTAAAGTAATACGTTAAAAAATGTTCATTAATTTTAAAAATTCGATTTTTATTTTTTAACTTCACCACCCTGTATCTCGGAAACGGAGCAATTTCGGACTAAGATAAGTTGTTTTAAATCGCCTTATTTTGGCCTCAGGAATTTCTGCTTAGATTTTGTACAGACCTTCTAGATTCTAGAGACACCCTGTATTATTAAAATAAATGCATCTACCTACATTTCTGTTTTCGACATGTAGAATAGGTTTTTCGACGTTTTATGTTTTCGACAGTCGAAAACATAACTAACCTGAACTCGGTATGTAGTTTATAATTCAGTTTTAATGGAATGTCCAAACTATGTTCATTACGCGCATTTCCAAATGAGTTTCTTTTAATTAAGAGCCTTATGCTTTTGTGAAAGTTGTTTAGGTCCGGAAAAACCACAAGAGTTCCATGGACTTTTCTCACTAGCGCTCATATTAACAAACAGTAAATAAGGCCAACAAAATAATTTTGCTAACGTGCTATGCCAGTAAGCCATTTATATTTATCGTAAGAATCGATTTTCAAATGTCGTGTAAACCTTTTAGCCGGCTTAAAAAAGGTCTAACTTTTTTTTGGTGTAGGCCTATCTGTGGAAATAACATTCCTTTTTTCTTTAAAGGTAACAAGCACTGCATATCCTTTTTGCAATATCTTGCACGCTGATAAAACGCAATTTACGCAATTAGAATTAGGTGGTCCGTTTTCCGAGATCGATGCGCCCGCTAAACACAAAGCCTTTTGTAAATGAAACAATGCAGTCTTCCTCCACAGTGTAATGATTATCAAAGTAAGTAAAAGCTACCTACATGTTTTGATTGCTTAAGCACTCATCATCAGGGGATACTAAAAAGTATAGTACAAAGTTATGAACGAACAATGAATATAAAATAAAGCTTAAGAATTTACAATCAATCACAAAGCCTTTTGTCGCTCTATCACAAAATAATAAAGAAAACCTCAAAGAACAGTAAAACGTAATAAACCAAGAAGATGCAGAATATTATAATAACAATACAAGAGCAGCATTTTTTTGAGAACTTATGTGAGCATTTTCTAGAAAAATGCCTTTTTTTATATGATCATAACAATTATGTTTCCTAGCGGTATAGGGTACAAATCTTGAAGATTCAAATAAAGCACAGACGGTCTACCTATGACAATGGCAATCTGTTGTCTTGGACAACAGGTTATCACTATCTGCTGAGGGTATCTCTTTATGTGGAGGCACTAGGTCGTGGTCCATATACTTATACCTTCCCTACGTCTTTGGTTTGTCTTGGGCGCCACCTGGTTTGATCGAAGTCCAAACCAGGAAAAATATACCGTAAATCAGTTCTATTGAGAAATCTACGCAATAAATAAAACCAAAGCTTTCCCACACATACAATTAAGTTTTTATTAAAATGAAAGGTTACTTGATAGCAAAAGGGTTTGTTAGGTATTGTCTGGCATCAAATTGTTTAAAATTTAGTTGAGTTTGAATTATAAAAAAGAAATGAATGAAAAGATAGCCTTTCCGGACGCAAGGATTTAAGACAAAATTTATGTATAACCTCGGGGAAGATTCTAGAACCTTTTAAATCTTTTGATGGTGTATGGTTATAAAAGGGTTACCTTTGTCAAGATGGCTTTACATTAAAAAAAAATTATTGGTTAACTAGCAGTTAATTTAAATGTTGCGACGTACTAATTAAATTAAAAAGGCAAAATGTATTTAATTGAGGTTCGCTTTATACAAGCCTTTTAATCCCTCGCTTCTGCTGGGGCAGCTATACTGGGCATGGCCCATATATGTATGGCCCATGTGGCTCCTGAAAGCTGCTCATGGTCGGCCAGGTGAAATCTAGTCCATACAAAGCTCGAAACCAATTCAATCAGTTCTTACGTGGGCCAACCGGAACCTGGAAGCTCAAGGGCTATTTATGTGGATGTTAAAATCCCATGTGGTGTTCCTAACCTATTCAAAGGTAAAACGGCATATCAGCCGAAACCAACAAAACCCCTAAAAATAATGAAAAAGAGAATTACCCAATAAAAGAAAAGAAGAAGAACAGAACAGAGACACAACATAAAGGATCCAAACGATCAGAACGAAAAAGAGTCTGGGCTTTTACCAGAACCTAAATTACATAAAAGAAAATGAAGAGGGTAATTCTAAACAACCCCGTTTAAACATAAAATCGCCAAAAGTAGAAATGGACGGTCTGCGACTTGACCGAGACGCAAAAGCGGAATTACATGGTTCACCTATGTGCGGCACCTGATGCCATCAGCCACAGAAACAGAAGTAGTGCGTTCGCCCCATAATCTGACTAACGTTCGATAAACAAGGATGATACAAACCTAATGAACATTGTTTAACAGTAAATAAAAAGGAATGCAGTTTGTGGAAACATATCTGTATAAATCCACACAAAATAAATAGTGGCAATTTTAAAATTGCTACATACCTCGACAGTATGTATTTGAAAAATGATTTAAACATTATTGTTCTCAACATGTTTCGGACATAGAAATGTCTATCATCGATACAATGATCGACTAGATTAGATCTATTCATTAAAAGTGATGTGAGTAAGGAAAAATGTATGCTGAATTATGACAAGTGGTTCGAACTGTTTGAAGAAGTCGATAATATAAAGCCATTTAATAAAGACGAGTTGTTAGAAATTATGAAAATTATTTTGAAAGATATTTTGTATTAGTGTAAAGTGAAATAAAACTGTCTGTTGATCGAGAAGTTAGAGAAAAAATACATCTTGGGTATGCTGTATTAGAACTAAAGGGCGGAATATACAGTGTCACCATTAAAGTCCGCACCATATGGAACTTTTTTTTATTAATGAGGTTAGTTAAAATTAAATTTGGGCAATCGTTTTTGCTTCAAATTAGACTAAAAATTATATAATCAAATGTCACCATCTGTCATTCGGTATCTGTCAAAAATTACATTTTAATCAAAAAATGCTGAAAAATGGCATTGTTTTACCAAATTTCAAAAAATTTTATTAGAAAAAGTTGTTTCTAGTACAATTCTTGGCCTAAGTACAAAGTTTCAGTTTTCTAGCTCAAAGTTGATTTTTTTGCCATTTTTTCTAATTAACTTTTTTTTTATTTAATGTAAGTTCGCTTAATGAATATTAAACTATTTGCTTATACCATACTCAATGTTTTATTTAGTTTGTATGAGCTTTTTTTTACTAGAATGCCATTTTTTTTTCGAAATTTAAAATTAGAGGCAAAAAAATTTGACACAGGTGGTGCAAAGTTATCCTAATTTAAAAATTTTAACAGATATACGTCAGATGTTTCGTTTTTCAAATGACAAATACATCTAAATATTTGATAAAAATTTTATTTTATACTTAAAACTATCATTATTATTAAAAGGAACTTTAATCATTTTAAATAGGTAACACAAAAGCAATATAAATTTCACATTTCAGTGTGACGTCCTTCTCGCTCTATACAAACACCCGTCCGTCTATAAACGTCTTTGACAGCATTTTGTAAAAAGCTTGGTCTTATATCGGCACAACACTGTCTTATCGTTTGTTCCAAATGCTCGATATTTCTAAACGGTCGATTCTTATAAACTTTCTGCTTAAGATAACCCCACAGAAAAAAGTCTAGTGGGGTTATGTCAGGCGACCTGGGTGGCCAGTGACATTCTCTATCACGCCCTATAACTCTGTTTTGAAATAATTGGTTTATGCGTTCTTTCACTGCTACAGTTTGATGTATGGGTGCACCATCAAGCTGATACCATAAGTTATGTCTATGGTGTAAGGGCATGTTATCCAAAACTTCGGTAATCTCGTTATCAAGAAAATTCAGGTACCTTTCACCAGTTAAGTTTACTCTAAAGAAGTATGGTCCAATAAGCTCATCTTTCAAAATTCCACACCAAACATTGGTTTTAAAATGATACTGGTCGCGACATTCAATTGTGAAGTTAGGATTTTCTTGAGACCACCATCGGCAATTTTGTGAGCTCACGGTACCATTCGAAGAGAAAGTGGCTTCATCTGTCCATAATATCTTGTATGGAAAAAGAATATTCTCCTCATATTTTCCCTGATACCAAACGAAATTAAGTCGGATATCAAAATCGCGTTCTTTCAATGTGCTTATAAACTTGGGTTTATATGCCCGAAATCGATTTTTCTGAAGAATTTTTCTAACGCTTTCCCTCTTGCACCCTGTTGAATCACTTATCTTGGTTACACTAGTTTGACCGTTGTCAATAACAGTTAAACAAACATCAAGTTGTGCTGCTTGTTTCTCTAAATTTTGACATTATTCTTGAAACAGTGCTATGCTGCAAATTTTTTTCTGGATGCCTCTCATTAAAAATGGCAGATACTTGCCGGTGAGGCATATTCTCTCCACAAATTAAGACAATTTCTATTTTTTCTTGAATGGACAACATTGGTGATAACACTGAAAACTATAACTTGCGAAAATATTCAAATTTATGACATTTCTTTTATTTATTCGGCACTCTAATTCGTTTTTTTTTCCATAGCCTACTTATAAAATTCAAAATTCCCTTGATATTTTATTGTGGATAAAAAGAAAATGTGTCTAAATTTTGAACTAATCTGATATCTGGGAATTTTATTATAAGTTTTTTAAACTTCTTAGGTGTATGTACTATCAAAAAAATGGAATATCTGACGTCTATCTGTTAAAATTTTTAAATTAGTATAACTTTGCACCACCTGTGTCAAAGTTTTTTGCCTCTAATTTTAAATTTCGAAAAAAAATGGCATTCTAGTAAAAAAAAGCTCATACAAACTAAATAAAATATTGAGTATGGTATAAGCAAATAGTTTAATATCCATTAAGCGAACTTACATTAAATAAAAAAAAAGTTAAATAGAAAAAAAGGCAAAAAAATCAACTTTGAGCTAGAAAACTGAAACTTTGTATTTAGGCCAAGAATTGTACTAGAAACAACTTTTTCTAATAAAATTCTTTGAAATTCGGTAAAACAATGCCATTTTTCAGCATTTTTTGATTAAAATGTAATTTTTGACAGATACCGAATGACAGATGGTGACATTTGATTATATAATTTTTAGTCTAATTTGAAGCAAAAACGATTGCCGAAATTTAATTTTAACTAACCTCATTAATAAAAAAAGTTCCATATGGTGCGGACTTTAATGGTGACACTTAATGCACTTAAATTCAGCCAAAATTTATATGCCATGTTTGCCTTTAAAATATGCAGTTATATGCAATATTTGACCAAATATGCATACTGGAATGCAATATTTTTTAATTTATTAAAATAAAATAGGGTAAAGAAACACACTGGGTTCTAAAAAAGATGTTTACTTAAAAAAAATGCAAAAAAAGCAGAAAAAAATGAAAGTAGACAATTAAAAAAAAAAAGAAAAAAAAACAATTTTTTAAGCTAAAATTGTAGAAAATGCATTTATTACTAAATATTTCTCAACATTTTCAACTAAAAAGGATTGTCTTCTATCAGTAAAAATATGTTTATACTTACAAAGAGAAGCATCTACTGATGTAATCGGACAATGCTGCAACTTAGGTAGTAAAGTATAAGGCCAAGATACAACTTCGTTGGATGGTTTACCTTTATAAATGCTTTTTACTGCAGTTAAGTATTTAAGTTCTTTACTCTTTTTTACAGTTACATCCAATTTGTTCCTTACTTGACCTCCTACTTTACCGCGAATAATGTTACATTTAGCGAAAAAAGTTTCAACAATACTAATTGACTCTCCTAAACTTAAATTTCTACTCTCTAACGAGGATATTATGTCCGGTATAAAAATGAAATTAACCTTAATAAAAACAAGATCTTTAACTACACTTGCACTTTTTAACAACTCTTTACTTTGCACCACACTGCGAATCGTCATCTAAATCCAAAATTAGTTCTTTAATGGCTTCGAAATGTTCTGCGTAGAATATTGCGGCCGTAATCCATGTTCCCCATGGGGTAATTACAGGTTATGGAGGTAAACCAACTCCTGGTAAATTCTCCTTATTCATCTGCACTCTTAGAGGTGCTTTTAAAAACACTTTTTTATATTTAAAATTGATTCATTTACTAAAGGATGTTCAGTTCTGACGGTTTTTGCGACCCGGTTTATTCCATGTAAAAGACAAGTCACATAATATACCATATTGGGGTAAAAGATTCTTAAGTTTTGACCTTCTTTTACCATATACGGTGCTGCATCAGACAAAAGCACTAAAAACTTCTCATTTGGGACTGGATTTGGTAAGAAAAAACTCGATAGAGACTGCTGAATAAATCGGGTTACGGTCACATTATTAGTTTTGTCTAGCTGCTTAGAAGCTGTTAAACATGGGTTTGTTGCTTTATCTTCTTGAAGTGCTCCAATCATAAGATGTGCGATATATCTGCCACAAGCATCTGTGCTTTCATCAACAATAATGTAAAATTTTTATCACCCAGTGAAATTCCTTCTAAAACGGTATACCAAATGGACATTCTTCTTTCTAAGCGTGGATTCGTCAGGAATGGTATAATGACAATATTTTTGCAAGAATCCTCTAAATTGCGGAATTTGTAATTTTTATAAGGGTATGATTGCTGCGAATAAAGCCTTGCATAAGTCTTTTTAAAAAATTTCCTTTTCAGATTTCGACTTTTCTGCAACATTTTGAAATGAGTTTATTACACTCAGCTGAACTGGATCAGATTTCATTTTTTGCAACTTTGATTTTGCAGCGGTGTTTTCAAATGTTGATCGATTTGGAACTTCTTTTCACAAACAATAATGTTTGCACAGAAGACTTTTTCTACACTAAACTCTAACTCTGGGAAATTTTTCATCCACGAAGAAGTTTTTGCCACTTTCACACTGAAAATACTGAAATATTTCGACAAACTGAAACAGAAGTACGTATTACAACCCGATATAAATACAGTTTGTTAAGCAGGTAATAAGAAGGCATTATTAATTGACAATAAATAACCCCTAACAATATACACGCAAACCCGGGAAACCTCCAATAAATAACTTGTGTATAACCAAAATGTAAATATTAATTATTATATAATTATCGTCAGATTGGAAAATCCTTGAAAGAAGTGCCGGGCTGGACATTAAATATATGAGTCTACGAGTTCTCATGACCGGGCGTTTTATAGTATTTTACGTTACAAGTCCGGTAGGTGACTTATTACAGTACGAGTTGTTTTACGGACGAGGCGACGTAGGAGCCGAGTCTGGAATATAAACGAGTGCTGTAATAACACCTAACGGACGTGTATCGTATGGTATTTTATTTCATCCTGTCATTATATCCCTTTTCAAAAAAATAAATAGGTATATTAAAATTTTAAAAAATACTTCGCAATATTATATCATGCTACCTACCCTAAATGCAATTGAGCCATTGGTTTCCATAGTTAATTATAAATTTTGTTTGCTTGTCACTGTCAAATAGATAAAGTCATAATATTCGTGTGGGCAATTATGGAGGTTTCGGGTATAATTTTAAATAAGGCTGCCGAAGCAACAGAAAAATTAATCCCGACAAAATCATCAAATAGATATAGCAAAGAATATGGATTATTTTGCCAATGGAAGCAATTTCATAAAGTGACAAACATACAAGAAGATGTTCTTTTAGCTTATTTTCTAGATGAAGTAAGTATGACCTACAGGATTTTTTAAATATATTTTATATATGAGCAATATTTATTAATTTATTTTAATTTTATAGTCAAAGAGAATAAATGGCAATTCCTTATGGGCAAAATATTCGATGCTAAAGGCAATGTTACTTGTCAAAGAAAACGTCAACATCAGTAAGTTTCCGAAAATTATCGCATTCTTAAAGAAATGTAGTGTTGGACATCAACCGACGCAGTCAAAGGTATTGACAAGAGAAGAAGTAAATTTATTTCTCAAGAAAGCATCCGATGATAACTATTTGTTGGTTAAAGTTATTGCAATGATTGGGATTGCAGGAGGTTGTCGGCGGGAAGAATTGTATTCTATGACTCTCAATGACATTCAAGACACAGGACCACAACTGGTAATCACGATTCCGCAAACGAAAACTAATATAAAACGTGTTTTTACTGTCATTAATGAAATAGAAGGAATTAATTTTCTTGAAATATACCGGAAATATCTTGCTCTACGACCTAAAAATTTTGAAGAAAGTTTTCTATTTCTCGGGTACCGAAATGGTAAATGCATCCAACAAAGAGTAGGAATTCACACTGTAGGTTCAATGCCCAAAAAAATTGCAGAATATTTGAAACTTGAAAATCCTGAAAAGTATACCGGTCACTGTTTCAGACGGACCTCGGCGACTCTTCTTGCAAATGCAGGTGTAGACTCATCTGTATTAAAACGGCATGGTGGTTGGAAAAGTTCTGCGGTAGCAGAAAAATATGTTGAAGATGCACTTGAAGGAAAAACCAAAATTGCAAGAATGATTCAAGGAGGTGAGAATTTTGTACAAGTGTTGCAACAAACTAAGAACACAGAAATAAATAACATTATTTCTGATGGGAATGTTCCTTGCACATCAGGAATAAATATTAGTAATAATACAAATTGTACTATAACGGTGAATTTTAACAAATAGATTGAACTTTCTTATATAAATAATAAATAGGTGTAAATGTTTTGTTCATTACTTACTTTTATTACTTAGTTAGCTCTTAATATATTTTTATTGTACTAAATTATAGTGTTTATTTAATTAAATTAATATAAACTAACTTTTAAGAAATACATGCAGGCTCGTAGGTCCAAATAAAATAAAAATTACTAATTTTAGTTAAATAAAATTTTTCAAAAATTGTAACAGGAAATCTATTCTATAGTTGTGTAATATTTTACATTTACTAAAGTTGGTAGAAAATAATATCTACTATTACAAGTAGAAGCATTTAAACAGTATTAATTGGTATCGCTAGATATAGGTCCAAGTAAAATAAAATCTACCAATTTTAGTTAAATAAAATATTTAAAGAATTGTAACAGGGAATATATTCTATGGTTGTGTAATATTTTACAATTACTAAAGTTGGTAGAAAAAAATACTATTACAAGTAGAAGCACCCAAACAGTTTTAATTGGTATCACTAAATATAGACCATATAAAATAAAAATTACTAATTTTAGTTTAGCAAAACCTTTAAAACAATGTAATTAAATGCCTATATTATAGTTACATAACATTTTTCATTTACTAAAGTTGGTTAAAGAGTATAATTTATGCTACATGCTACCTACCTATATATAGCAGTGAACGATTCTCTAATAAATACTTGTCGGGTGGCGGAACGCATTTTTATAGTAGGCCATGACTTTTTATTTTCTTTGAATTATGACAGTTACCTACTTTTATTATAACCCTTAAAAAACCTATATAGTTATCATATTCTTAGTGCTGATGAATATGGCAAAAATAGTGTACTCTGCTTGTACATTTTGTACAGAGTTTAAAGATATTAGTAATTGTCATCGTCAGTTAACCTACTTAGTTGATTTACTTCGTAATTGCACTTTAGACGCGGATGATAAAATGTTGTTTCGAAAAATTCAGGAGGCTCTTTTGGACCTTTCTATTAAATTTCGGTTCCTTCCTAACAAGAAGAAAAATCAAATAGTTTCAAAATATTATATATATTATATGAAACATTTGCATTTGCTAGACAATGAATTCCATCCAAGATATTCACCATTAAGAAGAGAAGAATTTCTCAAAGAATTTGAAGAGCATTTGAAAATTGTGGTAATAAATAATAATTGATTTATTTCATTTAAAAAAGTGTTTTTGATGTATTAAATAATTGCTAAATATGTGTATTTAAATATTTTATTTCTTATAATTTTAAGTGACAACTTGTCAAAAATCGAAAGTAAAAAGTCGTAGTTTCCAAAAACAAAGCATGGTTGCTAGGCAACACATTACAGTATCTGATACTGTAATGTTCCATTTACCGGCCGCATATGAGTACAGGGTAAGTAGATTTACTGGACAGGATGAAATAAAATTTTTTGATAACGCCGAAAACAAAAAAATATGCTCATAAAATAATAATTTGTGAAAAATATGCATTTTATTATAAAAGTGACAAAATATGCAAAAAATGCATATATGTATATACATTTTGCATATATTCCGCCCTTTAATTAGAACTACAGAGGCGAAAAATTGATATTATTTTATTGTGTTTTGTGAACAGAGGTAATCTGCTCGATCATTGTATCCCCTGATGATGGACATTTCTATGTCCGAAACATGTTGGGAACAATAAAGTTTAAATACTTTTTCAAATTCGTACTGTGGGGGTAGACCGTCTGCGTCTTGTTTGATTACATCGAAGCATGGACTACTTCTTCAAATCTTGAAAATTATTTCCAGATATAGAGAATTTCTCTTACTCACTTTCCTTAAGATGATTTTTTTCCCAAAGCTCTAAGACGATTATTTCCTGATATATGGCACCGCGCCACCCTTAATAAAACGCCCTTTATGTGCAGACCTAATTAATCGTTTAAGCCGTCTAGATTTATTCAGCTTCACAATAGGCTTAGGTGCAAAAAGCATGAGAACCAGCGGGGCAGAGATAGCAGGCGGCACTCCTTTCTGTCTTCAAACATGCGACACGCAACTGACATGAAATAAAGTAAAGAAGATTATTACCTATATTATCAGTCCAGTACCAAAAGAGAATTCACATACACGGTGTGTCTGAAATTGGTGATGATATCAGTGTATTGCGATCTAGAAAACTATCAGAGTTAGAAAGACGGTCAAGTTGGAGTAGGCAATTATGCTAGCAACGTAAAGTAAAGTTAGCAACTCAGCCCAATTGTTTAGAAGACATATTTTCATTGCCGTTTTTGCGGTGAACAGTTTAATTAAACAGGGTGATTCAAAAGTATTTTAACAATGTTAATGTATGAACGTACCCGATGAAATTATTTGTATCAACCTTCGTTATGAGTCTACCTTGTAGTTAATTAGTTTTTTAGTTCAAAAGTGTTGGTAACACTGACAGACGTCAACAAGTGCGCGGTTTAACGAGTTGACAAGGTCTCGTTTAAAATGTAATAGTTTGGTGATTTCCTAATAAAATAAGTAAAAGAATACCTCACGGTGTGTTTCAATTACTCACAAACATCTCATAACAACAGGTTATGGGCCCAGTTTATGCAAAAAGTTCGTGAAAGTAGTGAAAGTCGTGAGAAAAGTCGGCGTCGGTACGAGTTTCTTTAGTGCAAGGGCTCAAAAAGTTTGTTAGAACAGGGCTTCGGTGAAGAGAAGTGCCTGGTTTAGAATAAAATACGACGTTTGACTGTAGTAAGACCATTTTCAAGAAGATGGGTGAGCAATTTGCGATAGGGATCACAAAATTAAACGGAGAAAACTGGACTACGTGGAAGTTTCAGGTCCAGGTGACGTTAAAATCCAAAGGTTACTTTGCTGTTGTAGACGGAACCACACAAAGGCCGGTACCTCCTGCTGAAACCAAAGATTGGGATAGCAAGGATGCAAGAGCGCAAGAAATTATAGTGTCAAGGGTCGATGAAAAGGTTGTCACACATTTGCTTACTTGTCAGACCTCCGCTGATATGTGGAAGAAGTTGAAAAATATTTATGAACACCAGTCCCAAGTGAGTGTTCACTTGTTAACGCAAAAGTTTTTTTCGTTACAGTACCAAGAAGGCCATACTGCAGAATTTATGTCTCAACTTGAAGAAATAAAGGGAAATTTAAAAGCATTAGGAGAAGAAATAAGTGACAAGATGGTCGTGACTAAAGTTTTGATGTCGTTGCCTGAAAGTATGAAGCATTTTGTGACAGCTTGGGAGAGTACACCTGATGCAAACAGAACATTGACAGATCTCATGTCGAGATTAATGATAGAAGAAGAAAGGAATAAGTGTAGCGAGACTTCAGCAGCGTTAGCAGTTCAAAAATTGGCCATAAGAAGAGAACATAAAAAAATAGGTCATAAAACACAAGTCAAATGTTTTGAATGTGAAGGGCCACATTTGAGACGAAATTGTCCTAATTTAGCAAAGATTAATTGTCATTTTTGTAAGAAACCAGGTCACAAAGAACAATTTTGTTGGTTTAAGAAACAAAAAGACAAAAAAGAAGGACAAAAATCAAGTGACCAAGCTTTGATAAGTGAATCTGTAATACTAAATTGCTGTGACGTTATAGATATAGTCGATAAAGAAAATTTAAACATTGAAAATTGGTGGATGGACAGTGGCGCTACGGAACACATGTGTAATGATAAAAAGCAATTTAGAGTGATGGAAAATGTGAACGAGAAGAAGCAAGTTAGAGTTGGGAATGGTATGTTGGTCGATGTAAAAGGCATTGGTACAGTACAAGTAATGGCATGGAATGGCAAAGAGTGGGTAAGAACTGATTTAAATAATGCATTATACATTCCAGAACTTGCAGTAAGTTTATTCTCACTTAGTACAGCATTGGATAAGAATCTTGAGATGCATTCTGACAAAGATAGATGCCAGTTGTTAGATAAAGAGGGTAAAGTTAGGGCAATAGCAAAAAGACAAGGAAATTTATATAAAATGAATTTTAAAACACAAAATTTTGCCCAAGAAGTCACATCTCAATGTAATGTAGCAAGTTTGGCAGAATGGCATTGCAGATTGGCCCACATAAATTTTGATCAAGTAAGAAAATTATTGAAAAGGAGTTCAATAGAATATACAGAAAAAGAAAAGCCCTTTTGTATTTCTTGTTTATCAGGAAAGCAACACCGTTTGCCATTCCCAAGGAGCCAGACAATAACTAAAAAGATAGGTGATCTTGTACATGCAGACTTGGAGGGTCCAATTGAGGTGCCTTCAGTTGGAGGTGCAAGATATTTTTTGTTAATGAAAGATGACTATTCCAGATATAGATATATTTATTTTTTGAAACAGAAATCGGAAGCATTTGAAAATATTAAAAAGTTTATTAACATGGTAGAAACCCAAACAGAAAATAAAGTCAAAAAGTTAAGGACTGACAATGGATTAGAATTTATAAATTTTGATTTAAAAAAATTGGCAGACACCAAGGGGTTTATTCATGAAACGACTTGTTCTGATACACCTCAACAAAACGGACGAGCGGAGAGAGAAATGAGAACCATAATGGAGGCTTGTCGAACTCAGTTACATGCCAGAAGTATAGATAAGAAATGGTGGGCAGAGGCTGTGAATTCATCAGTCTTTGTGCTGAACAGAGCAGGATGCAGTTCTGTTGAAAATATGACACCTTATGAAGTATGGTTTGATAAAAAATTCAATCTTAGTTTTTTAAAAGAATTTGGCTCAAAAGTTTCAGTACATGTAGTCAAAAGAAAGAGAAGGAAATTAGACTCAAAAAATGAAAGAGGCTTGTTGGTTGGATATTCTGAGACAACAAAAGGATATAGGGTCTATCTACCAGAAAGAGATGTCATAGAAATCCATAGAGATGTGGTTTTTATACCAGGAGATGAGAAAAACATAGAAATAGAAAAGCCACAGGAAGAGAAAGTGGTAGTGCTTGACTTAATAAAGGAAGAACAACCTCAGAATAATAAAACAAATGAAAATGAGATAAGAAACCCTGAAATTGACAATTCTAGTTTGGACCACACTCGAGACCATAGTTCAGAAAGTGAAAATGAAAATTTTGAGGAGGCTAGTGAGTCACATGAAAGTGAAAGCGTGAATAGTTCTACCTCAGAGGAGGGAAGTCCTCAAAATTCTGCAGTGAGACAAGGAAAACGATCAATTAAAGCTCCTGCATGGATAAAAGACTATGATATGAGTGTCGACATGTGTTTTTATTCCCAGGAAGAGGAGCCATTAAGTTATAAAGAGGCAATTTCAAGTAAAAATGGTGCAAAGTGGCAAAAAGCAATGCAAGAAGAACTTAGTGTGCTTAAAGAAAATAATACATGGAGTGAAGTGCCATGGCCAGTGAATAAAAATGTGATTGACAGTAAATGGGTCTTTAAAGTAAAAGGTGGCAATGAATATAAAGCGAGGTTAGTGGCTCGCGGTTTTCAACAAGAATGTGATGAAAGTTTGTATGACATTTATGCTCCCGTGGCAAAGCTAGCAACATTTAGAATTTTGCTTGTGGTGGCAAATGTGTTAGGCAAACCTATGTTCCAGATGGATGTGCGCAGTGCCTTTTTATATGGTGAGATAACTGAGGAAGTATTTATGACATTACCAGGTAACAGTAAAGCTAATAGTACAACTGTTTGTAAGCTTAACAAATCAATTTATGGGCTAAAGAAAAGTCCTAAGTGCTGGAACACAAAATTTGATTCTTTAATGATAACTCAAGGTTTTGTTAGATCAGAAAATGATCCTTGTTTATATTCGAGATGCTCAGACAAGGAGAAATTGTATGTCTTAGTTTATGTTGATGATCTTTTAATTTTAGGCACTGATAAAACTGAAGTTGATAACTTAAAAGTATGTTTAAATAAGAATTTTCATATGAAAGATTTGGGCATTGTATCTCAATATTTGGGAATCGATGTTAGACAAAATTTGAAAGAGGGTTACACTCAGTTAAGTCAAGAAAATTATTTAAAAAAGGTTTTGGATAAGTTTGGAATGAAAGATTGTAACTCTATAAGTACACCTATTGAAATAAATTGTGACTTTAACTTTAAAAATACTGAAAATGATGTTAAGTTACAAAAGCTTTGTAGGCAAATTATTGGAAGCTTGATGTACGCAGTACAGGGTTCAAGACCGGATCTTTGTGAAAGTGTGAGTTTACTAAGCAGGTATCAAGACAAAGCTAACGATAATTTGCTGAAGGCTTTGAAAAGGGTTTTAAGATACATAAAAGGGACTATTGACTTAAAACTAATTTTTAGACCTAACAATAAGTTAGATACTTTGTGCGGCTTTGTAGATTCTGATTGGGGAGGGGATTTGTGTGATAGGAAGTCTACAACAGGCTACGTATTTAAATTATTAGGTTGCACAATTGTATGGGCAAGTAAAAAACAGCAATCCACTTCAATTTCTTCTACAGAGTCAGAATATATTGCACTGAGTTTGGCTGTTTGTGAAGCCTGCTGGCTAAGGAAAATTTTAAAAGATTTTTGCTTGTTTGACTTAAAAGAGCCTGTAGTCATGTTTGAAGACAATCAATCGGCAATAAATATTGCTAACAACCCAGAGAACAACAAAAGATTAAAGCATGTTGACGTGAGATTCCATTTTATTAAAGAGAAAATTGAAAATGGAATAGTAAATATAAAACATGTCAAAACTGAAAATCAGTTAGCTGATATATTTACTAAACCATTGGGTAGAGTTAAATTTGAATGTATTAACAGAGGTCTAGGTTTAGTTAAATAAGGTTTCTTTTGTTTATTACTTATAAATATGTATCAATGTTTAATACTTAGTATGGAGGTGTTTATTTTAACCGCTGTGTTGACTTTGCAGAATTATAAGTTATTTTGAATCTTTGAAAAGATAAAATAATTTTATTGAGGGGGGGTGTTAATGTATGAACGTACCCAATGAAATTATTTGTATCAACCTTCGTTATGAGTCTACCTTGTAGTTAATTAGTTTTTTAGTTCAAAAGTGTTGGTAACACTGACAGACGTCAACAAGTGCGCGGTTTAACGAGTTGACAAGGTCTCGTTTAAAATGTAATAGTTTGGTGATTTCCTAATAAAATAAGTAAAAGAATACCTCACGGTGTGTTTCAATTACTCACAAACATCTCATAACAACAAACAAACAAGTGTTGAATTTGAAAAAGTAGTCCATACTTGTAAGTGTATCAAAATACTAATAATTTTCAAAAAAGTTCAAAACGCGTTGATCTTGTTTTATGTAATTTGTTGAATGCAATCATCACTAAAGGATACTTATTTTTAAAGTACAATGTGTTCTTAAATTTAACCAGTGGTATCGGTACGAAGTTTTTTTATCATACCCTTTGTGAAAACTATTTATTTATTTTAACTTTCTCTTGATAAATCCTCACCTTATTTACAACAAAAAAGATATCTTCTATTTTTTTGATACGAGAAACGGTTTATGGTTATTTTATTTGGCTATTCAAAAATATTTAAAAAGTTACTCTAAATTGATTAAACATTCACACAACATTTACTAAATTAATATCTAATTTAATTAATTATACAAAGAAGTACCAAAAAAACAAATTGTTTCAAACAAATTGCTCGAAGTGTCCACCCTGAGCCAAAATGCAGGCATCAGGTATCTAACCTCCTTTGCATGAAATCTCGTACGTGCGTTAAGCAATAACTGGTATTTTCCCCATCGATTGTTCGGTTTCTCAGATCTTTTTGGTTTTCTATTGACGTTTTATAACCAACTGACTTCAAGTATCCCCGCAAATAAAAATCAAGGAGATTTAAATCTGGGACCCTTGGTGGCCACGTTTGATTTCCTCCCTACAGATCCATCGACTTGGATAAATAAGATTAAGGTAAAACTTGGCCATTACGCTGAAATGAGCGGAAGCTATGTCATGCATAAACCACATGCGCCTTCTAGTTTCTAAGGGTAAATCGTCCAATAAAGGAGAAAGCTCATTTTCCAAAAAGTGTCGGTACGTTTCTCCATTACGCTAAAGTGGAAGAAAAAAGAGCCTATCAACTAATCACCAACTGCCCCCCTCCACACGTTTAATGATAATTGGTATTAAAATTGTCTTTCACTAACTCCGTGTCGATTTTCCAAAGGTAAAAGATATAAATCCAACGGCGTTAGTTCGGAAGATTGAGGAGGCCAGGCAATAGGTCCTCCTCTACCTATCCAACAGTTCGAAAAAACGTTATTCAGGTGTTCCCGCACACCAACGCTAAAATGAAGTGATGCCCATCGTGCATAAAGTACGTGTTTCGGTGGGGCTCAAGTGGTAAGTGCTCTATTAAATTCTGAAAAGCGTTCTGGAGGAACTCCAAATAAAGTTGTCCATTCAAGCGTTCCGGCAATACGAATGGTCCAATCAAAGAATTGCCAATGATTCCTGCTCAGATATTAATTGAAACTGTGCTGATAATTTTCGAGTGCTCGTTGATAGAGTGTCATCTACAGCATTTAAAATATTTTCCTTTAATTGCGACGTTCTTTTCAGACCAGCATCAGTACTATTTCTTTCAATCAAAAGATTAATGTGTCAGCGATGTGAAAGTGACAAATTCTAAAATGCAAATTATTATACAGGGTGCTTGAAAAATGCGTTAGGAAATTTTAAGGGGTGATTCTACATGCAAAAATAATGTTAATAGATGATTTGGCGAAATGTCGAAATCTCCATGATTACGAAGGTACAGGGGTTTGATTTTGATTTTTTAATTTTAGTTTTTCGTCATACTACATATATTTTCGAAACGATCCATTTGATATTCGGCACACACACTGAACTCGATCGACTATACAATTTGAAGATAAAAGTGCTTTTTTTCAATACCGCGAGAGGGCACTTTACCTGAAACATAAATATTATTTCCGTCATAACTTTTTCTTTTGATAGTTAGAGCAAGACCGAAGGTGCCGTTTTAATGGCAATTGACAAACATAAAAAAAGTTACTCTTGATCAAGGTCAATAAACGCCACCATTTAGCCACTAATCGACATTAAAGTTTTCATCGCTCTAAACCAAATGCATACGTATTTAAATGTAATTATGCGAAATTTTACAACTAAATAATTTATTTTACTGTCAAGTTTAGATAGGTAGAGTTTTTTGTCATAAAAAGACGAAGTTAAAATGGAACGAGATTATTCAAATGTTGAGTACCGTGATATCCATTTCTGTTACGGGCAAGCAAATGGGAATGCGGAAGAGGCTAGACGGCTTTATATCCTGATAGAAATGCTCCATGTGCCCGAACTTTTATCAGTATTTACAGACGGCTTGGCGAGGTAGGTTCGTTTAAAAAAGTTTGGGTGATAGAGGCAGACCAAGGCATGTTAGAACTGTCGATAGGGAAGAAAGGATTATCGAAAGAGTAGAGGAAAATCTAGGTACGAGTACAAGAAAAGTGGCGTTGCAAAAAGGGATTGCTTGTTCTACAGTTTGGGAAACACTTTATGAAGAGCTACTGTACCCCTTCTATGTACAGAAAGTTCAAGCGCTTTATGAGGGTGATTCACGATTACGAGTAGATATGTGCAATTCTATTTTAGAAAAATGTGAAGAAAACAACCACTTTATCGAAACCATATTGTTTACCGACGAAGCAGGATTCACGCCAGATGGGATTATAAATTTTCATAATACTCGGGCTTATGATAACCCACACTGCATCGTAGAAAGTCGACATCAACGCCGGTTTTCTTTAAACGTGTGGACCGGAATCGCAGGAGATCACCTAATAGGTCCTCATTTCTTTGACGGGCCTTTAAACGGAGAAGTTTATTTACATTTTCTTCAAAGTGTACTACCACCTTTGTTGGAAGATGTTAACATACAAACCAGACTAAACATGTGGCTTCTTCAGGATGGCGCTCCACCCCATTTTAGTTTAGTAGTACGAAGATACCTGAATGAAACATTTCCTAATAGGTGAATCGGACGAAACGGGCCTTTACCTTGGGCGCCAGATCTTAATCCTATGGATTTCTTTGTCTGGGGCCATTTAAAGGCTTTGGTGTATGAGACGCCGGTAAATGACATAAATGATTTGAGTCGAAGAATAATAAATGGATGCGATGGTATTAAAAATAGAGTTGGTATATTTTTGCACGTTAAAATGCATCTTTTAAAGAGTGTAAGAAAATGTATAGAAATGAATGGAGAACATTTTGAAAATTTTCTATATTTTTAGAAAATATTTTATTAATTAGTGTCATAGATTCTAGATTTCAAAGTAGTCCCTATTAAGTTTTGCTTCTTGAAAAATGTATTAATAAACCTATAAAATAAATTACTTAGTTGTCAAATTTCACATAGTTTACAGCTAGGCCACTTGATTTGCCGCGATTACATTTAAATATGTGGGCATTTAGTTTAGAGCGATGAAAACTTTGATGTCGAGGCTAAACGGTGGGGTTTATTGACCTTGATCAAGAGTAACTTATTTCTTATATCTTTAATTGCCATTATAACGTCACCTTCGGTTTTGCTCTAATCATCAAATAAAAAGATATGACGGAAATAATATATATGTTTGAGGTAAAGTTCCCCCTCGTGGTATTGAAAAGAAGCACTTTTATCTTCAAATTGTATAGTCGATCGAGTTTAGTGTGTGTGCCGAATATCAAATGGATCGCTTCGAAAATATATGTAGTATGAAGAAAAACTAAATTAAAAAAATCAAATTCAAACCGCTGTACCTTGGTAACCATGGAGATTTCGACATTTCGCCAAATGATCTACTAACATTATTTTTGCATGTAGAATCACCCCTTAAAATTTCCTAACGCATTTTCCGAACACCCTGTATTAATTCCGTACCATAGTAACGTTTGCAACAACAATACGTTTTCTGGTGCCAATAGATAAATAAAACGCACATTTTTTTGCGAATATAGATCTTCTACAACTATTCGTTTATTATTATTTTTCTCGAAAACGGTTAATTTAATCGACAATAAATACGAGCATCTTTTTTTAAGTAAAGTGCAAGCTACCTAGAATTATTTTTTTAAGTCTTTACCATACACGGTGTATAAGAAAAAATTTGTAATTTTATTTTTTTATGTTCTATCTGAATCCGAGAGATTTTCCACATTTTCCCGGACACCCTGTTTATATCTTTTTTGGGTTAATTGTTAAAATAACTCTATGATATGGGTTAAACTTTGCCCTTACTATTATAATTTAAATTGTAACATTGCAAACTGGCCGCTTCTGGTCTTCTGCTAGTCTCTTTAAAACTGTTTATTTCCGAGACGCTTGTCGTAAACAGCAGCAAATTCTAACAGGAGTTTAACACTGGACGTAAACCTGCTTCTAGCAGCCTGCAATCTCAAGAATCTGTTCTATTGCGAGGTAGTAATTATTTTCATTCCTTTCTCGTTTCTGATTCCTTATATTTAGCCAGAATTTTTGACATTGAACTTTGGCTTTTCCCCAAAATTAAAGCAATATCGCCTTGGGTTCTTCTTATTCACTTAAGTCCCTAGCGTAAGCACATTCCTCGGGATTAATAAATATATTCATATTATTTGATTACAGCGTGAAACTTGTTATCAAAGTTACAAAAATATTCTTAAGTCAAAGGCAACAAACTTGGAATTGGAACGGAGTGTATTAACTCAGAAGCACGAATCAGGATCAGAAATTCTCTTATCTTTCGGGAACTCATCCAAAAAGCGCTTCCTAATCCTAAGTATGTTATTTTTGACATGTTGAGAAAGAAAAGACTGTGTCACTGTTGTCACTCTTTTAATTAAACCGTTTATTGATTTTGATTTCTTAATTCAACAAGCTTATCCAGGAAAAAATATTAATTTAATAAAATACTGAGGTTAGGATTTTATTGATGTTATTTCCCATAACGAAAAAATAATATGTCCGTCTAAAAATAACACAATTTACTCGGGTACGACCGACCGTTTTTTGAATTAATAATTTAGATTAGCAGAATACAGGGTGTCCAAGGACAGAATGGGATAGTATTGGAAGAATTGCAAGGTTGGTTAAATTTAGGCAAAGTTGCACAATTTAAATACCTTTTACATGGTGTGTGCAAAAGTAAACTATCTTTAACCGATTTCAATATTTTTTAAAAAATAATTTTTTGCTGTATTATTCTTTATTTATTTCTTACATTATTTTAACAGATATAAAAAAGTGAAAAATTCTTTTTTATTGTCACTTTTTAAGCTGAACAATATAGCATTTACAAATTTTCAGTACGACGTTTTGTTTTCAAAAAAAACATCATTAACTCTCTTTTTTTAAATACGGTCCTGATTTTTTGAACTCTAAAATATAGTTATAGTTGATGTATCACTTACAGTGGTTTAAACATGTTTTCAGCCTTTTAGTTATCATAGATTGTCATTAAAATGTAATAAATAAAATCATACTATCATAAAACCATACAATAAGCATAGTGGGCTTTAAAAGAAGCATTCGTCTGTATTTTAATGTAATTTACTGTCATGATACAAAATCTAATTAGGTACGCGGTCTTTCAATTCGTTTAAAAATCGTTGTACATTTCTTTTATAAGGAAAAGTTTGATATGTTACAGTACAAGGTGTCCAGTTTTGGTGTGCTTTCACATACCAGCCAGGGACGCGCCGTCCATATAGGCAAGGACGTGCAGCGCACGACGGAGCCAAGGCCTTAAAGGCGCCAGGCCTTCAACACAAATTAAAAAAAAAACTAAAAAAATGATCTATGAATGCCGGTGGTGAAAATGCATTATCCACCAACACCTACCGCCGGTCGGCGACCAGTACCTCTTCCTGTGGAGGCGCGAAAATCCGCGTGCGCTCGGCGTGCTGGTTTAAATTTGCAGTGATTAAGTAAATTAATTAACAGGGATGTGTCGAAGAACGTTTTTTAACATTTCGTCCTATAAGTGATACACAGGTGAATGTTTACCCAACTTTTTACTAAAAACTTTGGAGAATTATGGTTTAAACATTTATAATATGCTCGGCCAAGGTTATGATAATGGTTCAAATATAAAGGGTAAGCATCAAGGTGTACAAAAAAGAATTTTAGACATTAATCCACGAGCAATGTTTGTACCTTATTGTAACCACAGTTTGAACCTTGTCATAAACGATGCTGTGAAATACAATATTTCTAGTGTAAATTTTTTTTCAACTGTTCAAGAATGATATAATTTGTTATTTGCCTCAACCAATCGGTGGTCTGTTTTGAAAAGTAACATTTTGGTCTAGCAGAATTGATGCAATAACCCCTCTAAGATTTCAATTGGGCGAAATTTATGATGCTCTTTATGAAATTTTATCCGGAAATAATTTTGACAATACTACAAAACTAAATCAATTGAACTTTTGTAAAAAACTGGAAGAAACCTTAACTGACGAAGATCGAAACGAGAAAGATATAGACGGAACAGAACTTTTACACGAATTACAATTTCTGCAAAATGGGGACAAAAACGCGACGTCTGTAGTAAAAACACTTAATTATATTGCAATAAATAACCTAACCCACTCATTTCCGAACATTACGATTGCATTGCGCATATTATTAACCATTCCAGTTTTCGTAGCTACAGCCGAGAGGTCATTCTCTAAATTAAAGTTGATTAAAAATTATTTACGATCTAGAATGGGCCAAGAGCGGTTAGAAAATCTTGCTATCATTTCTATGGAGTCTGACTTTTTAAAGCAACTTGAAATAGAAAATCTTGTTGATGAATTTGCAAAAAGTAAAGCTAGAAGAGTCCAATTTTTGTAAGACCTCTCCATCATGTATCATGCTCATGTATTATCTGTTTCAAAACAATCGCTATTTTATTTTTTTATTTTTTTTTTTAATATTTTGAATTAATGTTTTGTAACTTTGATACTGTTTTTGTTTTGTTACTGTTGTTCCGTATTCTATTAATATTTTTTGTGTACCGGGTGTCCCAATAAGAATGGCTGTCGGCCTTATCTCAGAAAGTGTTAGTCGCATGGCTTGCGGAAAAAAAATATATTAGGTAAAGTGGTCATGAGAAATTGTTGGAAATTATTTTCAAGTTTCTCAGACTGGCGTTAGAGGGCACAACAGTAACGGTAAATATGAATCACGAAGTTTCCTCAAAAGTCGCCTAGTTAAGGTATCCCGAAAATAACATTTTTGTATATTTCGAAGATTTATTAATAAAATTCACCTATAGAACGTGTTCGTCACTATTCGAATAAAGTGGGGGGGAAGGTTGAACATTATTTGTAATAAATGCTGATAACTCCGGTCTGGCTTAATATAATTTAGTAAATTTAGTTTTGTTAAAATGGGCTTTTCTCGCTCTATATAATATCATCTTATGAACTACAGCAATATGTGTTTTACACTAGGTGCTAGGGGGCGCTGTCTTACCACTTCACAAACATTGCGCGTTTTTCCCATAATTGTAAATATAATAGTATATTCAATTTTACCTGATTACAAGGATGATTAAAAGTCTAAGAAGTCAGTGAAAACCGCAAGTTAATATCTATTTTGAATCCGGAGATATCAACAACAATAATCATAATTACGGAACATTATGATTTTATTTTCAAGTTGCCATTGTAAAGGTTTTTTTAAGAGTCAAATAGGCCTTGGAAAAACAAAATATGAATTGAAACTGTGCATGCGTGTCACCTTTCATTATTACGTCAAAATTTTTGTCGTGCCAACAGTGTTGTGTCGTATTTGATTTTTATGTTTGGCATATGTGGAATTTAATCCACAAATTAGTATTAGTTTAATTGTTAAAGACTTGGGCGTTACTCGCTCTACTGTGCATAGGATTTTATTAGAAGAAAGGTAAGTAATTATATCTATATGTCATAACTCTTAAATAGTTTAGAATAATGCTAATATTTTTCAATAGTTTTCAAGTCAATGTAATAAGTATTTTGTTTTTCTTTAGGCTACATCCTTACCATATTGTGCTCCACCAGGCTTTGACCCCGCAATTATGATAGAAGATTGGATCATTGCTATTGGTTGCTCAATATGATATTGGAAGATAGAAATCTCCTCTCCAGAATTTTGTGGACCGATGAAGCTACTTTCCATAGTAATTGAGGAGTAAACCGCCATAATATGCATTATTGGTCGCGGGATAATCCCCATTGGATGCGGGAGGTGCAGCTCAAGGAAGATGTAGTGTCAATGTCTGGTGCGGCATTTTGAGTGGCAGAATAATTGGACCATTTGTATTTAATGAGTCGCTTGCTGGGCAAAGATATTTACATTTTTTAAATTACGAACTACCAATTCTTCTCGAAGATGCACCCTTGGATATTCGCAGAACTATGGTTTTCCAACACGATGGATGTCCTGCACATTTTGCGGCAAACGTTCGTCAATTTCTTGACGACACATTTCCTGCAAGGTGGATAGGAAGAGGGAGTATATTTCCGTGGCCTGCCAGGTAATATTATAGGATATATTGTGATACTGTTAATGAAAGTGATAATTTCTATTTTAGATCACCTGACTTAACATGCCTAGATTTTTATCTATGGGGGAGATTGAAGGATCTAATTTTCGTTACCAGACCCACTACAAGAGAAGCCATGATATAAAGGATAATGGACAGCAGCCGCCGTATCCCTATGGCAGAGGTGGAAACTGCAGTATTATTAACCAGGGAGAGATTGGAGTCGTGTATACAGAACGATGGGCGACAATTTGAACATTTAGGGCGCCACTGAGAATTATTGTCGTAACGATATATTTGCTTGAAACATACGTACCTTAACATTTTGATTTTCCAAGGCCTATTTGACTCTTAAAAAAGCCTTTACAATGGCAACTTGAAAATAAAATCATAATGTTCCGTAAGTATGATTATTTTTGTTGATATCTCCGGATTGAAAATAGATATTAACTTGCGGTTTTCGCTGACTTCTTAGACTTTTAATCATCCTTGTAATCAGATAAAATTCAATATACTATTATATTTACAATTATTGTGAAGTTGTAAGACAGCGCCCCCTAGCGCCTAGTGTATAACACATATTGCCGTAGTTCATAAGATGATATATAGAGTGAGAAAAGCCCTTTTTAACCAAACTAAGTTACTAAATTTTGTTAAGCCAGACCGGAGTTATCAGCATTTATTACAAATAATGTTTAGCCTTCCTCCACCACTTTATTTGAAAAGTGACGAACACGTTCTATATGTGAATTTTATTAATTAATCTTCGAAATATACAAAAATGTTATTTTCGGGATACCTTAACTAGGCGACTTTTGAAGAAACTTCGTGATTCATATTTACCGTTACTGTTGCGCCCTCTAGCGCCAGTCTGTGAAACTTGAAAATCATTTCCAGCAATTTCTCATGACCACTTTACCTAATATATTTTTTTCCGCAAGCCATACGACTAACACTATCTGAGATACGGCCGACAGCCATTCTTAGTGGGACACCCGGTACTTTCTGTTTGTCACAAATAAATGTACACATTAGTACTAAAAAGTATAGAGCTTTCTTCAAAAGTTTCAACGATCAAATATGAGAGAAGGGTGGTAATTTTAGCTCCATATTGTAATATTTGTTTAAAGGCGCCTATCATTATTCAGCACGACGCGACGGCGCCGAAAATACTTGGCGCGTCCCTGATACCAGCTCCTTTCTTATAAAAGATGGAAAGATGGGGTTTGCGGCTAACTATTCTATTATTTTATGAAATTTTCATTGCCGCACACGAAATTTTCCTATCCCTCTCAGTTTCTGACATACAGGACGATTTAGAAAATTTGTCATTTTTGACGCTCCCCTGTATCTCGATTATTACGAACTTATCAATAAAGAGAAAATAGGTTACTATAGAGTTCTTATGTAGAATTAAGTGGCGCAGTTAGTTATTTTCTAGAAAGTTTTGTTTTTGAGTTATGACCCAAACTTGTATTTTTTTAAATGGGACACCATATATATTAGTTCTTTGTCTTATCCCTCATTTTAAGGGCTTCTCAAAAATATATAATAGTCTATATTTATTTTTTTTAAAAGGCATACTTTTAACTTTTTTTGTCAAATTAACCATTTTTGGTATAGAAAGCTATGCTCACAAACAAATACCAAAACTTTATATTATTACATAACTTTAACCAGCAATAAAACAAATATATTATTTTATTAAATTACAAAAATTGCTCGAATTGGGCTTCGTTGTGTTCTAAACACTTTCGACACAACGTTTCGATTCTCCGCAATGCATTTAATAGAATAATTAACCTTCCCTGCAAAAGCCTAAATGTTTAATGGGTAGCTTCTTAAAGTTGATCAATATTGTGGTATTGTCTCTTATATAACTGATTTTTTATATACCCCCATAAAAAAATCCAACACAGAAAGATCAGGTGATCTTGGAATCCACCTGATAGGTCTATTGATACCAATCCATTTAGCAGGAAATGTGGTTCCTAAATATTCTCTCACTATATGAAAATTGTGACCCAGAGCGCCATCTTGCTGGTAATAAATATTACTTAAATCGGCCAAAGGAACATTCTCCAATATTTCCATTAGTGCATCTCGCATTATATTTAGGTGTTTATTGACGGCTAAAGTTCCTTCATAGATAAAATACTTAATTTTAGTGCCAATAATAAAGCATGACACGCTAAATCCAAACCGACCTTGACGTTCTCGTGGAAATATTACGTGTTGGTTCTCTTGGGACCAGTACCTTAAATTGTTTCGGTTTAAGATACCAAAACTCGTAAAATAAGCCTCGTCGGACCATACCACCCTTCTTTAAAAATTTACGTTTTCCTGCAACATTTGAAGGTACCAGTTGCAAGAAACTATCAACGACATGGTATTTGTATGGCTTAAATTTATATATTTTTAGTATTAACTGCGTTCTTGATTTTTTAACTTCATCATACACTTTTCTGCATGATATGGATGGTTGTACCGTGACAGAGACCAAAACATTTATTTGTTCTTCTTCCTTGTTTTCCTTGTTGTAAAAATTAGGCCTTGGTTTTTTAAATGATTCGTGCTCAATGAGATAGGCTTGGATTTTTTGAAATATTCTTTTATCAGGTTGTTGCTTTTCGGGATATCTACGAGAAATTGAAATATGTAACAAAAAGTTAATAATAGATAACAATAATGTTTAAAACTTTTTTATTTTTATTATGAATATTAATGGTACCTAACAAATGAATTTAAAACTTACCATATACAGCTCCGAGGCTGCGTTCGCATCTTCATTAGCTTGGATAAAGCAAACATGCATCTCGTGTTTTTCATATTTATTATCTTGCGCCATATTAAACAATTTTTCACAGATATAAAAAGTAAACTTACAAAATCAAACAAATACCAGGAATATTTGACAACAATCCGTAATGGCGCATTTACAGAATTTGGTTTTCTGTCATGGCTTTCCGTGATTGATAGCCTTCTATACGAAAAATGATTATTTTACTAAAAATGTTAAAATTATCCCTTTTAAAGAAATAAATTGATGGACTATCATATATTTCTGAAAAGCTCTTAAAATTAGGGATATCATATATGTTTTATTTTACAAGTAGATCTAGAATGTCCAGGATCCCTTCATATTTTGCATAAAGATTTTCCGTCTTGTTCTGTATCTCGCATACCTTCCGATTCTAAGTTACAGATTCACAGTTCTACAAAGTTTTCGTAAGTGTAGGAAGAATATGAGGGTTTGCTAATTGTTTATTTTTTTGTTTAACAACAGTGAAATTCCTTTTTAGTTTGATTTAAATTATTTTTGTATAAATAATATTTCTGAAGTAGGTACTAAAAAAATTATTATAATATACATGGATAGCTTGTTCCTTCTTTCTTTGACATTGCCTATTAATTAAATACTAATATGAAAGAAAACTTTTAATAATAAAAACTTAAAGAGTTTTTAAAAAAGAAAAGTTTTTAAAAAAGAAAACTTTTTACAATAAGTTTTTAAAAAAGAAAACTTTCAATAATAAAAATTTAAAGAATTTTTAAAAAAGGTCTGACAACCCCGATTATCATGCTGGTCCCTTTGAAGCTCGGTCGAACCTTTTTTATGTCATCAAACTGACTTTGGAAAAAGTATAAAAGGTATTTAAATTATGCAGTTTTTTTCTAATTTAACCAACATTGTGAATCCATGCTATCCCATTTTTATCTTGGACACCCTGTATGCACTTGTGGGTGTAAAGTTTTCGAAGGGTCACCCTGTACAGTAGTGGTATAAACACTACTGGTCAATATCAACTCAAATCAGCTGTTTATTTTCAAATATGTCAAACTTTAAAATTTCCTCAAATTGTCTCCAGTAGACGTCCATAAAATGCGATATCACCTCGACTTCACCCACATAAAACAATTTTCTTTCTTTTGTTTATGTATTATTCGTCGCCATCGCAGACCGTACTCCAGTCCACCGTGTTTATAAAAGGGGTTGAAAGAAAACACGGGTTTATTATGAAAGGTGACAATGAAATTTTATCTTGTTTGTTAACATTTGATATCTATTATAAAGTATACCTAGCCCATTTAATTATCTTTTACCCTTAATTTAGCCGCCTTAACGGACCCTAATAATAATGATGATCCACAAGGAAGATTACCCGATAAAGAGACGGTATATATGGAACAATTTTATGGGTGTATGGCTAATAATACGGCTCAATCTGTTATTTGAAGGGAAAATTAAGAATAAAACACTGTATTACCACATTACTATTCAGCTTTCTTTATTTATTATTAGAGGCCTAAAAGTCCGATCTTTGTGCGGGATAGAGGAAAAGATTAACAAAAAGTGTTTACTTTTATATGATTTTTAAAAATATTAATGACGTATCTACTTATCTATTATTATTATCCAGATACACATATCAAATTCAAACTCTTTATCTGTGCCACAGAGGCGTGCGGTTCATGGAAGTGCCGCTTGCCCTACTGCTGTCATAATTAAAGACCGGATTAATTTTTAAAGACTCGCAAAAAACATGGTCGCCGTCCAAAGCAAGTTTTGGGTAAGGCCTAATCCACGAGATACATCGTATTTTCGACATAATCACCGCTTTCACTTTAACTTTGTTAGCGTTTACAATACTAACTGTGGCTACGACAAACAACAACCTCAATAATACTGACAAACTGTAACAAATGTGAGCAAATAAATAATTATAGAAGGTGTAGATAAAGAAATTCTAGTTAAAACATCTGGTCAGAAATACCCACCCACTAATGGAATTTCTCATTAGAAGAATAATAGTTTATTTTATTAGTTTATTACTTTATTAATTAGCTTATTTATTGCCCTCTTATCTTCAGACCCCAACAGCACAGGCGACACGTCGGCGTGCGACCGTAAGAAAAGAACACAGAAATCCCAAAACATTCTTAGATATGCAATAGTTCTTAAAATATGCATTTTTTCCTTTAAAATCACAAAATTTGCAAAAAATGCATATATTTGCAAAATGCATAAAATCCGGTTTTTAGTCACAATAAATCTTTTTAGCCGTATACGCGTAATCTATCGAGTTGAAGAACTACGGTTTAGGTCCGCTCGTCTAACGGCCCTATCACTATTATAATTATTAAACCGATGAAAAATCTACTTTACCCTCCATGGATTCGTGGGTGTATCGCGGTTTGTCGGTTTATAGAACACGACTACCACGAGAGTTTATTGTTTTTGTGTTAGTCAATTTTGTGAGAGTTTGCCTACTTTTGTACAGGGTGTTCGCGTATACTTTGCCCAATAGATATCTCCATTATTATTGGTTTTAGAGAAATTGTTAAATTAGCAAAGTTATAGCATTTTCACCAAACCTTCAGAAAATGAAATGAACAAAAGCAGCTGAGTATCGAAAGTGTTTTTAGACAAGTGACAGTTTTTTCGAATGGAATATCCCCCTATTTTTTCATTGGATCCGTTAAAGAATCTTATCCTCTTTTTAAATTTTAAGTAGTTGTTGGGGTTATTTTTTACCGTTTTGGAATTATACGAAAATATAATAGAATTATCACTATCCTCATTAAAGTTTTGTAAATGGCTCATGTTACTCATAGCAATACCTGTCACCTTGACTACATTGCTCTTGGCAACTTCTGTCTTCTTGACAAATCTTAATAAACGTGGTCAAAATCAGGGTCTAAATGGGATACTCTGAAGAGCAAAAGTTCCAAATTCTTAAAATATACAGGGTGTAATTTAATTGAGTGCCGATACTTAAGGGTGATAATCTATGAATGATTCTAAGATAAAAAGTTCATATGGACATATGTCCTAAACCTCTTCATTTTTGAGCTACAGGGTGTTAACATTTTAAGAAAAATATAACCTTTTTATATAAATCACTCTTAGATATTTTTATGAAATTTTGTACATACCTTTTAATCAATAAGGAGCATTTTTTGACCTAACAGATTTATAAAAATTTTTACCAGTGACGTCCGTACGGGGTTTGAACTGAATATTTTTAAAGAAAAAATGGATACGCCACTGCTTTTTCTAAAAACGAAACTTACTTTTGAAATTCTCATTTATTTTAAAGCAAATTTCGTTTATAGACTTACTTTTGTACGACGCACCGTTTTCGCGTAAAAAATAAAAACAAAAAAAAATAAAAAATTTTATTTCAAAAATCGCGATTAATTTAAAAGGAAAAATTCCAAACCTTAAATCGAAAGCGAAATGACAAGAGAAGATAAACAGAATAAAGAACCCACATTATTTACAGTAGTTGTTCGAAGTGTCGTCCACCCACACGTATGCAAGCATGGACTCTTCTTCCCATAGACTGACGCACATTTTCGAAGATTTCCGGGGTGTTTCTTATGGTTTGGCAGCATACTAATATACGATTTCGTAACTCTTCTTCGGTATGAATCGGCACTTGGTACACTAAGCTTTTCAGATGCCCCCAGAAAAAATAGTCTAAACTGTTAAGGTCCGGAGATCTAGGTGGCCATGGCTGCGTTCCTCCGCGACCTATCCACCGATTGCGATAGGTGTGATTTAAAAATTCACGTACTCGTAAGCTAAAATGTGGAGGCGCACCATCGTGCATTAGCCACATCTGGTTTCTTAATAATAATGGAAGGTCTTCAAGCATTGGCGGCAGATCTTCTTCAAGAAAGTGTAAATATGATTGTCCATCAAGTCTTCTTGGGAGAAAAAATGGGCCTATCAAATAATCATCAATAATGCCAGCCCAAACATTTATTGAGAACTGTTCTTGATGATTTGATTCTACAATTGCATAAGGGTTTTCATCCGCCCATAAATGGTTATTATGGAAATTTCTTATTGAGTTTCGAGAAAAATTAGCTTCGTCGGTAAAAAGAATGTGCCTGTCAAATAACGGATTTTCCATCAGGTTTTGAAGAAACCACACACAGAAATTAATGCGCATCGGGAAATCTCTAGGGAGTAATGCCTGGACTCTTTGAATGTGATATGGGTACCTATAATAAATTTTCGATGAGAATTTTCCAAACAAGAAAATGTGAAACATTAAATGTTGCCGCGATTTTCCTCGTGCTACTTTCGGGGTTCTCCTCAATTTCGTGTAAAATTCCTTCTTCAAGTTCCGGTGTTCTTACTGTTTGATGGACTCCTTTAGCACTGTGGTCTACTCTTAAAGTTCCGGTCTCGTGGAGACGTCTATGAATCCTAGAAAATGTTCTCGGATCGGGTACTACGCGATTTGGATACCGCTCTTGGTATATCCGCCTGGCTTCGTATGCATTACCGTCTGCAAGCCCATAAATAAAATGCATGTCAGTTAATTCACTGTTTGTAAAATTTACCATTCTTTTATTATAATTTAACGTCTTACTGTAATAATAATTATTTAATAATGCAAAATCAATGCCAGGCCTTTTGTCTTTATGAAAAGAAACGTCAAAATTGATGTAGCTTTACCCAGCCTACTGATTTTTATTTGATTTGCTTTAAGAGGGCATTTAATATGGTTACCGTTTTTTTCTTTTCAAACGTTCAGTTGAATGTCACTGGTGAGTAGAAAATAAATTGTTGTCCCAAAAAAAGTGTTTCCACTCATGGTGGGTGCCAACCAAATTCAACAAAATAAATAAAAGCAGTCTCAATGAACCGAAGAAAAAAATGTTTTTTTTGTTTTTATTTTTTTACGCGAAAACGGTGCGTCGTACAAAAGTAAGTCCATAAACGAAATTTGCTTTAAAATAAATGGGAATTTCAAAAGTAAGTTTCGTTTTTAGAAAAAGCAGTGGCGTATCCATTTTTTCTTTAAAAATATTCAGTTCAAACCCCGTACGGACGTCACTGGTAAAAATTTTTATAAATCTGTTAGGTCAAAAAATGCTCCTTATTGATTAAAAGGTATGTACAAAATTTCATAAAAATATCTAAGAGTGATTTATATAAAAAGGTTATATTTTTCTTAAAATGTTAACACCCTGTAGCTCAAAAATGAAGAGGTTTAGGACATATGTCCATATGAACTTTTTATCTTAGAATCATTCATAGATTATCACCCTTAAGTATCGGCACTCAATTAAATTACACCCTGTATATATTTGCATATACCAATACATGAAAATTCAACACAATCATCTAAGCCAATGGCAATGGATTTAAATTGTTCAAGATGGCGCTGCAAAGTTAAGCAGATTGTGTTTTGGCTCCGTTAATATTTCAGTAAAGTTGTGGTATTTTTCGTGATATAATACAATATTACTAGTTAAAAACTTACTTTACAATGGGTCCTACTCGTACAACTCGTAACAATAACCCAGGACGCAGAGATTCCATGTCAAAGGAAGATTTAGCAAACCAAGTTCACAGGTTAGAAGAAACTATGCACCAAAACGTGCGTGAATTAAAAAGCCTGATAACGGATAACACGGAACATTCGAGTGAACTGGACTCTAATGAACTCATGACTAAAATAAATGAGTTTCAGAATAGTACACAAAATGTTATAGAGTCCATAAAAACCGAGTTACATAAACTAAATCAACGGTTGTCAGCACAAGAAAAAAAATTCGAAGAACAAGAACAAAAGCAGTTAACAAATTCACTAATATTTAGCGGTATTCCCGAACAAGAAGATTCTGACAGTTTACGGCAAGAGTTGACAAATATTATCAACAAAAAATTAAAATTAAAATATATTCTGACCGTAAATGATCTCGGGAACTGTTATCCTATGGGTAAGTTCGTTGAAGGCCGTGCAAGGCCACGTCCGATATGTGTCGAGTTAGTACATAAATGGAAACGCGATGATATCTTTCGAAAAAAAAAGGACTTTAAAAACACCGTTATAGTGATTTCCGAAAATCTAACCCGTAAAAATTTAGATCTATATGAAAAAGCGTGTACTAAATACGGGGTGAAGTGCTGCTGGACTTGGGGCGGGAATGTTTTTGTAAATATTCAGGGTTCAAAGAAAAGGGTGGGTACAGTGAAGGATATTTAAATTAATTAAAACATTGTAGGTAAGCACCACAACTAATAACTATATTCAATTAGTGTAAGGAGTCATATTAAGTAGTGACTTTCGGCAAAATTTGCAGGTTTAATTAGGATCGTAGATATATATTATTATTAATTGTCTGGAATATCAGGCTAAATATATGAGTGAATTTATGAAATTGGCCCATTTAAATATAAGGAGTTTATTTGCACATTTTAATGATCTAAAAGAATTATAACTGTTAAGAAAATTTGACATATTAGGTTTAAGTGAAACATGGCTTAATAACACAACAGTAGATAATACTGTACATATTAATGGTTATAGTCTTATTAAAAAGAATAGACAAGGAAGAGGCGGGGGTGTAGGATTTTACGTTGAAAATCATGTTCCATATACTGTCATTCAGACGTCTGCAGAAATTGAACAACTGTGGATAAAAATAAAGTTGCCAAAATTGTGTTTTGCTGTGGGGGTCGTATATCGACCGCCGAATGTTAACCCTAACGAATTTCTTTCCATATTTGAGGCCACTGTATCTACTTTGCTTGTCTCTGTGGATCATATATTCTGTGTGGGAGACTTTAATATTGATCTGTTTAAAATTGAAAATGCTGAAGTTGATTCGGCTCTAACATGTTTTGAGACACTCGGGCTTTCTCAGATTATGAATCAACCCACTCGGATAACTGGATCCACATCGACACTTATCGACTATATTCTAACATCAAGTGTGGAAATTGTAAACTCAGTAGGCGTAGACTCTGTACAGATTAGTGATCATGAATTGATTTCATTTATAATAAACCTTAAATTAGAAAAAGCTAAAACTCAGTTCAAAACAGTCAGGAATTTTAAGAATATTAACAAGGAACAATTTTACAGTGATCTGCAAGCAATACCGTGGCGCAACATTTATGATATAACCGATGTAAATGATAAAGTGGATTTCATGTGTAATAATATATATAGTTTACTTGACATCCATGCCCTTTATGTAACTTTTAAAATTACTAAGCCATATGCTCCATGGCTTACAGATGCTTTGCGAGCTGCTAAAAAGGATAGAGATAAGGCCTTGAGTAAGTTTAAAAGAACTAGATGCCCTACAGATTGGTTTTATTACAAAGCCTTGAGGAACGGTTTCACACTAGCGGTAAGGAGAGAAAAAAAAGCGTATTATCAAAATTCTTTTCAAAATAAAAAACCAAAAGAATTATGGGCTGATCTAAAACAATTAAATGTTCATAATACAGTTCAAGGAAACTTAGTTTTACCAACTCATTTGACAGACCCAAATACTATAAATAATAATTTCATCAATGCTGTCCCAAAACTTAAGCCTAATCAAAGTCAAATAGATTTTTATAATAATAATAAACAATGTCATAATAATTTTAATTTTGTTAGTGTAACAGAAATAGAGGTTTTAATAGTAATTTCTACAATAAAATGTACAGCTACAGGACTTGACGGAATAAATATCTTAACAATACAATTATGTCTTCCCTTTCTACTTCCATATATAACACACATCATGAACTATAGTATTTCTTGCTCCACCTTTCCTAGTATGTGAAAGGAAGCGCGTGTGATTCCTCTGCCCAAGGTTGCTACTCCGAATACTTTTAATGATTTGCGCCCCATTAGTATTCTCCCCACCCTTTCCAAAGTTTTTGAAAAGCTACTTGATGTTCAGTTGCAGGTATATTTTAACAATAATAAAATTATTTCTGATTCACAGTCTGGTTTTAGAAAGGGTGTGGGATGCAATACTACTTTAATGAATATAACAGATGATATAATATGCAGCTTAGATAAGGGAAAGTTGTCAATTTTGGTTTTGTTGGATTATTCCAAGGCGTTTGATACGTTAAATCATGATATTTTAAAAGCAATGTATAGTTATGTGGGTTTTAACGATCAAGCAATAGGGCTCATGACAAATTATCTGCATGACAGAAAACAATTAGTATGTTATACTTAATAGAAAAAACTCGGAATTTTTAGATGTCACTAATGGTGTTCCGCAGGGCTCAATCTTGGGCCCAAGATTATTTACATTTTATACGTCATCATTTTCTTCAGTCTTTCTGTCATGCAGTAATCATTTCTATGCTGATGATACTCAGATGTACTTGTCCTTTTATCCGGATGAAGCACCACAGGCTGTCGCCGCAGTCAATTTTGATTTGATCAAGGTTAGTGAATTTAGTAGTAATCATTGCTTAAAATTAAATTTTAATAAAACTGTGGCGGTGGTTTTTGGAGGAAAAGTAGAAAAACAACGGTTTATCGAACGGTACAGTCATGATATTGGCGTTCAAGGTCACAGTATTAAGTTGGATCCTGTGGTGAAGAATTTGGGTCTGTATGTTGACAGTGAGTTGAGGTTTGCTGCACATGTAAATAGGTGCATTCAGAAAGCTTACTCCAACTTAAAACTTATTTATCAAAATAGATATATCCTTAATAGGAATGTAAAGTCTATGTTGTGTGATGTACTTGTGCTTTCCCACTTCAATTACTGTGATGGCGTTTATGGTCCATGCTTGACCGAATATGATTCAAGGCGAATACAAAAAGTACAAAACTCTTGCTTACGGCTTATATTTGGCATAAAAAAACGAGAGCACATTACCCATAAAATTAAAGATAATGGTTGGTTAAGCATGTACCAAAGGCGTTATCTGCATATGATTTGCCACTATCATGCTATTATAAAAAATAAGTTTCCAACATATCTCTATCAGAAGATTAGATTTCCCTCAGACGTACACAATATTAATATTAGGTTTAAGGGTAGGCTTACAATACCACAACATAGATCGCAGGTTTTTAAGCGATCCTTCTCGTACAACATTGTCAATTTATTGAACGCTCTTCCTAATGATGTTTATGCTATGTCAGCACCTGTTTTCAGAAATTTTATTTATCAAAAGCTTTGTGCGCAATCATAATAGAAAGTGCGGCCTGGGTAATGAATTGTTGTTTTTAGTAATACTCTCCACTTTTAAAGATAAAATATAATTTATTAGTTTACGTTTATCTCGTCTACTACTTTCTTTCTTTATGGCAATTTCACTAGTTATAGTTTGGTTATGGGTTAGTTGAACAGATGCCTTGTTGCATATATTGTAATCAGGGTGAACTGAACCTCGCCCAATAACAAAATGTAGTACTTTGATTGTATCATTTATGAATAAAGACCTTAATTATTATTATTATTATTATTATTATTAAATGTGTCTCCTCAGTCAGTGAAAAATTTCTTTAAGCAGGAGAAGTTGCATCCTTACAAGATAAAGTTGGTGCACAAGTTAAACGAGGACGATTTTGATAGAAGAACTAAGTTTTGTGAGCTGATGATGGAAAGATGCAATAACGATAATAACTTCGCAACAAATATCATTTTCTCGGATGAAGCTACTTTCCAATTAAATAGCATTGTTAATAGACACAATTATCGTTATTGGTCTGCTTAGAATACTCACTATGGTTCCAGGAAGGTCATACTCAGAGGCTCGCAAAAGTTAATGTTTGGGCGGGCATAGTTGGTAGACATATTGTGGGACCCTTTTTTCATAGATGGTAATTTGAATGGCGAAAAATATCTGGACCTCCGCAGGAATCACATAATTCGTTCTTGCAGAATGGTTTTACCTGGTGTAAATAATGGCATAAACGAACAGGTATGGTTCCAGCAAGATGGAGCACCTGCGCATTATGCGGCAAATGTTAGACAATACATAAGCGAACAATTTCCAGGACGTTGGATAGGCAAAAGAGGTACTATTGACTGACCAGCGCGATCCCCGGACTTAACCCCGCTCGACTTTTTTTTTGTGGGGCACTTAAAGAACAAAGTCTACGTTAACCGTGCTGAAATTCGGGCCATTTCAGAGGGCTTCCTTTTAAACGTTGTAGACGGGTTCAGGGATCGATTGACGCTCTGCTTAGCAGGAAATGGTGGTTATTTTGAACACGCCTGATCCACTGAAGAGTTTTCACTTGTTTATTATTCCCATGTTAAGTTGTTCAATTTTCTAGGCTATTTATTTTATTATTATTTATAAAGTCTGTTACAATTTTAAATACAAAAAATTCAGAGTTTTCCCAGTAGAATTGAAATATGCAATCATATGCAGGGTTTTCCATTTAAAGAAAGTAAGTTGGTCTCTATGGCAACCAAACCAGAAATGACAGTAAAAATTCATGCAGGTAGTTGCTCGCACGGTAAATGTCAATAGGAATCACAAAACGTTAAAATATGTGTTCAACATATAAAGAAAATAACTAAATATTGCCCGTCACTGAGATTTTATATCAGAGACAAGTATGCCCTAGCCCTAGTGGCAGGGCCGTTCCAACCCGGGGGTGCCAGGGATGCGGGACACACGGGCGGCAAGTCTAGGGGGCGGAGATAGCCGCCCGGTTAAAAGAAATAAATTTATTAGTAAAATAATCACTATAAAAATACTATTATCATACTAGGTAACTACTTAGAGTTAAAATGCATTTTACAAGTCTAACTCGAAATAAACAAAACAACATTGGTTTTAAAAACGCTACTCAACGTCGCAACCAGTTGGGGCATATCCCAGACAATAATCAGAGAGGGCCACTTGATATCTGATAAAGCAGAAATAAAGTTAGGAATTCCACAGGGAAGTGTCCTTGGACCGATACTATTCATAATTTACATAAATGACATAACAGAGCTTTTCTTGGGTGAAAACAACAGCTCCATTACAAATTATGCCGATGACACTAACTTCCTAATAACTTCCTTGAACTTATCTATCCTTAACACAAAAACCGAACGAATGATAATGCATGCAATGTAACTATATTATCATAAAATTTCTGAATATTCTTGTTTAGTATAGAAGTTTTAATTAGTGAAATATCTGCACCAGTGTCGATAAGAAATTTGCAAGGGTTATTGTTTAGGGTTAATGAGACGTATGAGGTGTTTGAAAGGTTAATTGTTGTAATTCGGCCTCTAGAGTGTGTACTCCCCTCAGTTGAGCCGAAGTTGGTCGAGGGTTGTTGGAGTTTAAAGATTGATTTTGAAAAGTTTGATTATTTTGACCAACTCGTGGAGAATTATGATTTTGATTAAAATTAGTTTTGTTTTGATTATTAAATTCTCTTTTCCTGCACTCTTCGATTATATGACCACTATTTTTACAATACTGGCAGAATTTTGAATTTGAAGGGTTATTTTGAAAATTATTTTGATTAAAATGCAATGCAATCTCTATCATGGAACCACCATGTCTAATATATACTTAGTAAGCTAAATAAAGTATGTTATACATTTCGTGTTTTGCCAAAATATTTGGACAAGCAAACATCCAAAATGGTCTATTATGCGAATTTTGAGTCCCATCTCAGGTTAGTTCAGGTTAGTTCAGGTTAGTTATGATTGATGATGAGATTATTCATATGTCAAAAGAGGGCAATTAGAACTATTTTTGGTTACAATTTTAGAGAGACCTGGAGAGGTAAATTTAAAGAACACGGGCTTTTCACATTCTTAGCAGTTTACATACAGGAGAGCATCTTGTTCTATTTTAAAAATAAATCACTATTTAGTAAGAGCGAACCGCAAAGCATATATCCAACTAGAACCCTAAATTATACTTTTCCCAAACATAGACTTACTTATGTATGAAAGTAATGCCTATTATAATTGTGTTAAATTTTACAACAGCCTTCCTCTGGATATCAAGATATGTAATAATATTACGAAAATTAAAAAAAAAGGTATTTAATTTTTTAAAGGACATTGAACCTTATACCATAGAAGAATATTTCAATAAGACTGCAAGTAGGTTAGGTTAGATTACAATTAGAAAATGTTAATTTGCCTTTTTTTGTCTTTTGACACTATTTCGTTTTGCGTTGTTCAATGTATTTGTGAAATAAAGAAATGAATTATTATTACTTTCCGTCCTCTTGAAAGCATGCAGAAGTCATCCTAATATATAAAAAAGATTAGGACCCTACGGCGCCGGCTAGTTACAGGCCGATCAGCCTGCTGTCAAGTCTTGGGAAAATCACAGAAAAACTAATTTTGAATAGACTGAATGACTTTCTCTTTGTGCGTAACGTTCTGCCTGTCGAACAGTTTGGGTTTTGGCCTAAACATTGCATAGTCAGGCAGACGACGCGACTAACTTCAAACATAATAAAAGGCTTTAACAGGAGAGAGCACTCGGTAGCGGTTTTCTTTGAACCAAGCAAAGCGTTCGACAAGGTTTGGCATGATGGTCTCTTGTTGAAATTGATAAGACTCGGAGCTCCGAACTATTTAATCAAGGTGGTAGCTTTTTTTTTGGAGAATAGAAGTTTCGCTGCCTCGTCAGAGAACGCACTTCCTTTAAATAAACACATAAGGGCGGGAGTACCGCAAGGTTCACCTCTCTGTGTTGTATAATATCTATACTCATGATATTCCGCGAGACAGATTTTCGCAGCTCTATCTTTTCGCTGACGATACCGCAATCACTTCAACTGCCAAACAGCCGCGACTGGTCGTCAGCCGGATGCAGCGCCACATAATCAAGCTAGAGAAATGGCTGTCAGCTTGGAAGATTCACTTGAATCCCTCCAAGACGAAGGCTATTTAGTTTTTGAAAAGCAATGTCAGTAGGCCTGAGACAAGGCTTTGTGTCAACGGAGTCCAGGTGAACTGGTGCCAGGAGGTAAAATACCTGGGACTTATATTTGATCAACGACTAACCTGGAGGCGCAATTCAATTAATAGAGTAAAGCTAGCATTGCATCAGTTACGGTCTATCTACCCCCTGCTTCACAGGCGGAGTAAACTTGGTAATAGGACTAAGGTCAGCCTCTACTAGGTGTTAGTCAGACCGGTTCTCACTTATGGTGCACCCAATCAATATAAGAATCAATGGAACAGGCGCCAAATTTTGCAATATAAAAACTTTTTAAATGAAACAAGCAGAAATACGAATAATCAAGGCAAAAGTCAATTTCAAAATTTTTACAAGTGATAAAACCTAAACAGTTTGCGAAGCTTCAAATGAAGTCGCAGGAGCATTCCTAACTTAAAAAAAACAACAGAGATCCCAAGTAACCAGTTGGGAAGTACATTGTTCGTTTTTGTTTTAACACGTTTTAACCCATCATCCCATCAAATCGCGTCGCATCGCCGGTATCGCGTCGGTGCGGGCGGTTTTTGTCAGGTTGCAGGAAAATACTCGTTTATGTCCTGAGCCTATAAATACACGCACCGGGATAAATTGCACTATATTAATTTTGAACGTGTCAATCTCAACAACTGAAAATTACAAATGTAAAAATGAGGCTTCAAAAAATCCAGCAGATTAATTCAAAATTAATTTTTACTTTGGACACCGCATTATCAAAAGTAGAAGAATGGTTCAAAGGAATAAACCAACATCACACAGTTTTTAATTTTCTCAACGACCTAAATAATTTCTTTAATACAGATCAATCAAATATGTCTATAAAATGTAAATCTATGAAAAGTATGTTACATGATCCATCTAAAAATGAAAAGGGTATTCTAGTCGATTTATGCGATAAAATTGACAACGTTGCACCCTATATTTCCCCTGAAATGAACGCGTTAAATGTGATTCAATACCTATTTACAAATAACCTCATCTATCTGTTTCCAAGTCTTTCAAAACTTAAAATAATAAAAAATTATTTGAGATTAACAATTTATTATATTTCTGTAATTTGTAAGGGTATTTCTCCAAAATGTAGACAACATGTGTCACATCGTTTAAATGGTAATGTAAGAAATAATAAAGTTACGGTAGGTAACTCACAAACAAAGGACAATCTAAATTTCTTTTTTTCTACAGAAATGTTCTTCACTAAAAAGTGTCTTATCAATGTGAAACTTTGAAATATGTCAAATTAACCGTTAAGCCGATATTAATAAAGGAACCAAATACCATACGGTATCTTTCACATCAGATTGCTAGAAACTTCTGGAGGATGGCGCCACCTGTATTGTACGGCCTAGGCAGAACAATGTTGTGGCTATAGGGTGTCTCGATTTCCAATGGTAGGTGTGCTCGCTTGTCATGCTTGCCCTGTACTAGAGGTGGGAAGTTCGATTCTTTTTGGTGACTCAATTCATTTGATTTGATTCATTCAGTTAAAAAGATTCGTTCAGAAAGATTCGTTCTTAAATGATTCACTTACCTACTTTTAAATAATTTTACGTTTTAAACGCGAAAATGCTAAATCGATGTTTGTTTAAATAACAGCCAGTCGTTTGTTATGAAGATTGTTGCCATAAGTGGTAACAATAAATAAACAAAATACCCAAATGTTGAGCCCAATGTTTACGTTCTTGAAATGTCTTCAATGAATAATAGATTCCTATCCAAAAATAATATTATTCTCGTTTATTAAAATTTGTTCAACCATTTGTACAGTTACACTATAAAAAAATATCAAATAAATACCAAACAAATCAAATATTTCATCCCATATATTTATCTCTTTTCCTCCTACGGTACTTTGCGTATCTAATTAAACTGCTGTCTTCCTCTACATCATGAAAATGGAAGACGGCATCCCGCATCGCCGAGCGACGGCCGTCAGGCCAACTCTCGAGCTCGACCGTTCGAACTGCGGACTTGCGAACGAGTGAATTACTGAACTGGTGAATTGCCTTTTCGAGTTTCGGGTAAAGTGAACGAAATGCGACTTTGATTCATCAATTCTTTAAATTATTCCTGACTTGGTGAATCAAAAAAGAATCGAATCTTTTAGGAACGATGAATTAATTCTTTCGAGTCAGTGAAGTGATTCGTTCGTTTTGAACGAATCGTTCGTGAACGACACACCTCTACCCTGTACTGACGAGAACCAAAGAGTTCGAAACCGGTCGGTCAGGTCGGTCTACAGGTAGCAGCAGCGTAGCATCCTATCATCGGAAATAAAGATTCATTCTTTTCTTTGCCGGTAGTTTCTGCAATCTGAGTTTGTATTTTGTACTAACAGTGTTAGTCAAAATACGCCAAAATATGCTATTTAATTCAGCGCTCGTTGGGGCATGTAGCCCAGGGAATAGCTGTTTTAGCGTAATTTGGTTAATCCTTATTGTATAAGGTCTCGGCAAGTGGCTAGAGAACAAAGTTGTCACATGTATACATATTTATATGATATGTCATATTATGATTACCACTTGCCAAGTAGTATTCTTTTACTATTTAAAAATTATTTTCCTTAAACTACCTTTAACAGGGTGTCACCTAAAATTGAATATCTTTTCAAAGATAAAAGAGAGAAACTCGAAATTCAGGTTGTGGCATTAGATAGTAGGGTGCTAGATAATGTATTGTCGGAAAATAAAATTTTATATACAGGGAAGTGGAAAAGTAACAATTTTTGATCTTTATCAAAAAATTAAAAAAACATCATTTTTTTTAAACACGATGCTATATTGCTAGTTTATTAAATAGATAGGCGATAACATTTCCTATCTATCCATATATGGTATCCCTATACCTAACTAGTATAATTTTGAACTTATTTACGATTTTTCGCAAAATTTCCAGTTTTATTGATTTTTGGCAAGAAGGCCATGATAAACAAAGTAAGTAATTATAAAACTAGCCTCAAAATGGTGTATTACGTAATAAGTGTTGTAAAGAGCATATTAGGCACGAATAAAAAATTACGCACGAAGCCGCGCATCGCTCTTTTTTAAAACCGCCGCTTCGATATCCGTGCGATTTTGATTACCGTGTATCGAACTTACATAGTTCAGGTAGTGAGCTTATTACTATTTACAGTAGTGGTCATAGGTAAACTATTTAATCTAAATGTTCAATATGACCTCCATTGACTCTTAAACATTTTTGATTCTTAGACATAACAGCTTCTGTAGTAGCGCTTACTATTTCGGCTGGACGAAATTAGTCGAAGGCTATTCCTATTCGGGCTACTAGTTCTTCCATTGAATCGACGGGAGTAAAGTAAACTCTTTGCTTTAGTGTTCTTCAAAGATAGACATCTAATGGTGTTAGATCTGGACGGTTCCACGGTCCTAGGCGCCTAATCCATCTGTCTTCAAACATCTCATACAATTCGTGGCTAACCACATTTCAGCAATGTCGCGGAGCGACATCCAGTTGATACCAACAATCTCTTCTATATAAATGCACATTATTAACAAGTCTTTCACAACTGTTTGCAAAATGGCCATGTAATTTTTGCTATTCAACACTCCCTAATAAATATGATAGCGTACTTGATCATGCATAATTAAAGCAAATACATTTAATTTATTTTGAAAATTTCTTTCTCGACTGACATGAGGATTTTCAGTCCCCCAGAAATGAGAATTATGTCTATTAAAAATACCTTCTCTTGTGAATTTTGACTCGTCTGTCCATATTATTTTATGTAAAATTGCTGGATCTTCTTGTGTTCTTACTAAAATCATTTCACATACCTCTTCACGTTGTGGTGCGTCCTCGGGTTAAAGAGAATAAAGAAGGTTTAACTTATAAGAATGCATACTATGTTCTGGTAAAATTCTTTGAACAGATGGTGGAGAAGCTTCTAAATCATATTCTGCCGCACGCCGCACGAGTAGAGGCTTCAGGATAAACATGAAAATAGGCCAACACATTGATAATGTTATCTTCATTTGACGTTATTGGCCTGGGTAAAATTCTTTCTGTATTAATCGTTCCATAATTAAGATGACTTGTCATAATGTTTCTAAATTTTGTTCTGGTCATTGGTGTTAAATTCGGATACCTGTCGTTGAAAACTCTGCATGTTCGACTTATGATTCTGTTGCAATCGCCATGAATAAGAAATAATATTAATATGTAAGCATTTGTATACGTATTATTTTCCATTTTTCAACAATATTTCTCTGGAATAAACTCGGTATTAAAACGTCGATAAATAAATAATTGCAACTGACAATGACACGCGTCTGTATAGATACGTATTCTTTTTTTGTTTGTCATGGCCTTTTTGCCAAAATCAATAAAACTGCTTGATATTTGTAGAATTCTGCGAAACACCGTAAATAAGTTCAAAATTATACTAATTAGGTTTCCGGACACCATATATGGATATATATGAAATGTTATCGCCTTATTCAATGAACTAGCAACATAGCATCGTGTTTAAAAAAATGAAGTTTTGTTAGTTTTTTGATTAAGATCAAATATTGTTACTTTTCCACTTCCCTGTATATAAAATTTTATTTTCCGACAATACATTATCTAGCACCATACTATCTAATGAACTACGAAAAAATATAGGTGGAGGGAGGCAACAACAATGGTTGTTACCCGGTATATAAAAATCAGACACCTTACTTTAGATGGGTAAAATTATTTTCAGACTTATTCGGCCAGTCATGTTCACAAAGATGACGCATTTATTACCGACCACCCTCTATATAGCTTTATCATTTCTTTATGTACCTACTTGATGAGATTAAGAAGTAAAAAACGAAGATTATATTGATATATCTTACTTTATTACCCTATAAAACCTAAATAAATTCCCGTATGAGAATTTTCGTTTCGCATCCAGAGCTTGCCATTATTGTAATGTAAAGCCGAATGACTCAGAGGGCATTGAGAAGGGAATGCAATTACGCAACGAAAATTCCTATGATGCCTTGGAAGCTGAGGAACAACAAGTGAATATTGGCATTCCCTGAATAAAATGATTTCATATAAGCGGCATGCAGAGATGTAAAGTGTTATGGTTTTTTTTTACGAGGATTTTCTTATTCTGAATTATCTTATCTATTTAGATTAATGGAAACTTTTATTCATTTTTGTACTTAACAGATTAAATGCATTTCTATAACTAATTAGTTAGACAATCATTAGCTATTTTAATAGGCTATTTTATTTACAAGCAATGCTTTGTATATAGAAAGGATTTTTGAGATATTAATTAAAACCGATTTTTTTTTAAACTTTGACACCCTGTATCTTGAAAACCAGACTTTTTAGGACACATGTTTATATGAACTTTTCTACTTGAATTTGGTTCAGAAATGCGCCTTTCTACATGTGTACCACCCAGGACCGGAGCCGGGTTCGGGGGGCCCCCTGAGCGAAGGACAAAAATAGAAAAAAATTTTCGAAGTGCAAGTATTTTTAGCATTTTTAGTGCTGTCTCATTGTTCTTCGTTATGTGAAAATTTATTAACTGATTAATTTATTTATTTAGAATAACAAAAGCTATTGCGAAAAATCTGTTTAATAAAATTACCTCTAAACCTATAAGATTCTGTACAAATCTTGCGCTTAGAAAAAAAACTTTATAGTAGAATAGAGAAATAGGGCCCCGAACTTAGTCTTGCCCCGGGGCCCCCTTAACTCTAGTTCCGGCTCTGGTACGACCATATAAATCGAGCAAGGTTACCGCGGCAGTGTTTTGTGACTTATCAAAGGCCTTTTACTACGTGAGTCATGGGATACTGTTGCGGAAGCTCAGTTGTTATGGTTTCAGGGGAAAAGATTTAACTGGCTTGAATCTTATCTTGGGGGTTATATTATAAAATACAATAAGCTAATAATCGGAAACAGGTTATCCTGATACCGATTGTAAACACCAAATTCTTCCATTTTCAGACTTAAGTTTTAATGATATTTTACCAGAAATTGCAAGAATAGCTGAGGAAACATCTACTTAATAAATTATTTCATTTCACGTCCATCTTTTTTCTTTCTATACGAAAAGGTATGTATGTTAAAATGTAAATCACATATTCTTTTTTTATGATAATATTATGTAGTATCACATTTTTTGGGGGGTCATGTCTCCCTGGATCCGCGCCTGAATCGGTATATTATCTTTATTTCTTTATATCACATAACTGCTAATAAAATAAAATTAGAGTTATGTGATATTCATCACAGGATTTTTTTTTATGTAATTAAAACTATTTGCTAACTAAAAATTGACTACTATGCATGTTGTTTAAACCTGTTTGTAAAATGGTGAATTACAGCATGAGCATTCAGATGTTTTTATATTTTTTTTTAATTTTTTTGATTATTGACAATTGTGACAAACTTGACATTCCAACAAATACCTACTTAGGGAAATCTTTGAAAACCCATTTGAACCTGTCTTTATTAAAACAATCGAAAAAAAATAGTTTTTTAAAATAGCAGCGTACATCAAGGCGTGTTCTAACTTGCATCGCAATTGTGTTAAGAATTTCATAATAAATTCTTTGAAGACAGAACAGGGTGACTGTTCTAAGCAACTTCGTGGCAATTGTTAAGGCATGTTTTAATTGAATCATAGATATGATATAATGGTAATTATGTAAAACAGCACTATTTCAATAGGGTCCAAAACTTTTTGGATAATAATAATATGATTATCGTACTTAAAAAAGATCCGAATCCGTCTTACACTGCAGAACCTAAAAGATTGATTAATGGCCAAAATTTTTATGATGAACTGAAGATGAATAAACCTGTAATTCCAATGAATTCCAGTACCCCTTTATTATACGGTATGGTCAAAATTCACAAAAATGATATGCAAATTAGACCGGTTGTTAGTTTTGTATCTTTATCGGCATATTTTTTAGCAAAATTGCCAGACAAATGTTTGAGAAACCTCTTAAATTATCAAAATAAATAGAGTATTAAGAACACCAATGAATTAATTCAAGATTTAAAAAGTATTAACTTCTCAAATGATTGCCTTTTGGTTTCTTTTGATGTAGTCAATCTGTTTCCAAGTATCCTTCGACAACTGGTGGTAAATATCGTGGAATGTTTGCTTGGCAAGAACTCATCTCTGTCTGATAATGTACGGAGGGGTATAATGTCTCTTTTGAATAAATATCTAGATTTAGATTTTTTTAGATTTAATGACAAGTTTTTTAAAATGATGAATGGTTTACCGATGAGTTCAGGTCTTTCCGCCTTTTTAGCCCCTAGATAAAATTTTATTATGACGCAGATATGTTGATGATACTTTTATTGTCTGGACAGGAACAGGGAATGAATTGGAATTTTTTTTCAATTTTTTAAATTCTTTAAACAACCACATCAAATTTACAAAAGAAATAGAATCTGAATGTTGTCTGAATTTTTTAGATTTAACAATAAAGAGGGCGAATAACTTTTTTGAGTATGCTATTTATCGGAAAACCAGCTCATAAAATGGCAGCGTTTAACTCTTTGATCCATCGTTTGTTCACCATCCCACTCTTACCTTTGGAATTTAAGAAGGAAAAGAACATCATCTTTCAATAACAACGGATACAAGATATCATTAAGTACTAAGTTACCTAATAAGAAAAAAAATTAATGGCATTCTTAGGAAGACTGACCCCTTGGATAAGACCATAACATCTTTTCGACCTCCTAGGTATATAAGACTAACTTTTTTAGGGGCCGTTTCTCTGAGGGTGGGTAATGTATTGAAGTTCTTAAACAACAATTTTAAAATAGCTTACAAATCAGTAAACAATTTACGTAGCTTATTCTCGAGAGTAAAGGATTCAATTAACGTGCTTGACAAAAGTGGGGTATATTTGTTGCCCTGTAACTCATGTAGAGCTAAGTATGCTGGTCAGACAGGACGTAGTTTTAATATTAGAATAAAAGAACATTTAAACTCTCAGAAATCGCCTAATGACAAGAGACCAGCTTTTGGCCTACATTTAAGAGAGAATTTACATAATTTTAATACTAAAGACAACTTTAAAATGCTACATAATGCGAATAAAGGCCATAAGCTGAATTCTTTAGAAAATATAGAAATAGCCAAATTAGAGATTAATAATCAAATTGAGTGTTTGAACGATCCTGTCAACGCCCACTATATAGAAGCAGCGAGAATTGTGAATGAGTTTAAGTAGTGAATGTTTGTTGAAATAATCGCACCTCTTTTTGTGCAACTTAGATGTCGCTCTGGTTCGGTACCTATATTTTGTTTTTATTTTTTTAAATGTTTTTTGGGTTTATCCCGTTGATTATATACGGGATCTTGTTTGGGTTTTTATGTTAGGTAAAACCTTTGACATCTGTTGGGTCTTCGAAAACTAATTAGTTTTCGAACTAATTAATTTTCATTTATTTTGAAAATTTAAATCGGCTTCTTGCCTTGATGAAGGAGTGCGGTGTGCCGAGGTTATCAATTTTATAGTTAGTTAACCTGTGTTCGCCATTGTGAACTTGTTTGTGTGCTTAATGTAAAGTTTGTGATTATATTATGTAAGTAATACCTAATAATTTTGATTTGAAATTAAGATTATTATATAAATGAACTTTTTAGACAGCTCTTGAAAATGGTTTAAGAAACTGAACCGCGTAGAGCAAGATATTAAATATTTTGAATTTTTCTTTCCTCTTCAATAAGTCATATTTTGTTTACCAAATAAATCAAGTTCATTTAAATTATTGTACAGCCGCACCACGCATTATAATTTTTTACTCTTTGGCTCGAAAACAAAATGCATATTATGGTCGACAAAACAGTTTAATTTTGGTTTCACTTTCCGTAAGCCATGCATATTTTTGATACCAATTTTCTCAAAATTACCTATTACTGCCTTATTTTAGGAGCCGTCAGACATGTTTCTTTTTTTTTATTTTACTTGTTCATCAAATAAAAAAGAAGACGAAAATTCACATTTTAAACATGATACAGATCACTTTTTACCTGTTTCAACTTGGTTTTCGTGCCATTCCGTGGTGCATGAGTCAAAACAAGATATTTTATTTAAATTTGAAAATACTTACCTGATGCCCTAATCCTAAACAACCTATAAACCGAAAGTTTTGTTTGTCAACAGACAACACTCACTCTGACTTGTCTTACACTAATTTAGTCCTTTTCTTTTAAGAATAAATAACAAACACCCGATAATTAATGAGGATAATAATAATAATAACTATAGCTAACTGACCTCATTCTCATTAAAGGTTTGTTCCAACCCGCTATTCTATGCCCTAACGATCATTTCCAGCCTGTCAATTAAATTTTGAGCTTGGCAATCGACTATTGCAGTAGAAAATTAGTTGTACGACTGTTCGGGAACTATACTGGTACAGTTTTTAGTCGAGTTGGAACAAACCATTTACCGGCAATTCAGTTTTTGCCATGTGTGAAGTCTTCAAATATTTAGTGGTGCATGTTTGGTTGCCTATCCTAAAGCCTGGGATATCTAAGTTCTTTCTATAGGCATGGTAGGCTTGCCGGACCTGGCTCTGGTTACAAAGGCGACCTGTAACTATGACGTCCTCGGTTACAAAGGCGATTTAAAAAGTGAAACGGTTATTTGCTGGCAGTTTGCGAGTCCTTAAAAATTCAAATTAATGAAGATAAATAATATGTACTGTCTGTTGTCTGTTTAACACTGGGTCGGAACTGCCGTCCCTACCACTTCTGATAAGCCGCCACTGTAAATGTGGTTGTAGGAAAAGTCTGTTAGTGTGTTTCACTCGTCGAAAAACTCTGTTTTGTTCTGTTGTCTCGCTTGCAAAAATGATGGTTTCATCACTTGTAAAACAATATACAATACACGTTGTATACAGAGAGTTTCATTAATACTGTAAAAAAATTTAGGATAAGTACTTTAAAATACAGAGTGGCGAAAAAGTCGCGCATAATACCTAACTTTTGACTTACCTCGTATACGAAGTGACTTTTATGAAAGTTGTTCAGTAAATTATTCCCCACGTTTCTACCTGCATGAATTGTTTCTGTCATTTTTGGTTTGGTTGCCATAGAGACCAACTTACTTTTCTTAAATGGAACATGCATATATGATTGCATATTTGGATTTTACTGGAAAACTCTAAATTTTTTGTATTTCAAATTTTTATTTATTTAACATTGTAACAAACTTTATAATAACAAAATAAATAGCCTAAAGAATTGAACAACTTAACATCGGAATAATAAACAAGTGAAAGTTTTTCAGTGGATCAGGTGTTCAAGATGACCACCATTTTCTGCTAAGCAGAGCGCCAGACGATCCCTGAACCCGTCTACAACGTTTAAAAGAAAGTCCTCTGGAATGGCCCGAATTTCAGCACTAATTTTGACTTTTAAAGATTCTAGGTCATTTGAACGTTTAACGTAGACTTTGTTCTTTAGGTGTCCCCACAAAAGGAAGTCGAGCGGGGTTAAGTCCAGGGATCGCGCTGGCTAGTCAATAGCACCTCTTCCGCCTATCCTACGTCCTGGAAATTGTTCGCTGATATATTGTCTAACATTTGGCGCATAATGCGTAGGTGCTTCATCTTGCTGAAACCATACCTGTTCATTTATGCCATTATTTACACCCGGTAAAACCATTCTGCAAGAAGAAATTATGTGATTCCTGTGGAGGTCCAGATATTTTTCGCCATTCAAATTACCATCTATGAAAAAAGGTCCCACAATATATCTACCAACTATGCCCGCCCAAGCATTAATTTTTTCGGGCCTCTGAATATGACCTTCCTGAAACCAGTGAGTATTCGCAGCAGACCAATAACGATAATTGTGTCTATTAACAATGCCATTTAAATGGAAAGTAGCTTCATCCGAGAAAATTATATTTGTTACGAAGCTATTATTGTTATTGCATCTTTCCATCATCAGGTCACAAAATTCAGCTCTCCTATCAAAATCGTCCTCGTTTAACTCGTATGCCAAATTTATCTTGTAGGGATGCAACTTCTACTGCTTAAACAAATTTTTCACTGACTGATGAGACACATTAAAATCCATTGCCATTAGCCTGGATGATTGTGTTGGATTTTCATGTATTGAGAGCATGATATCCAAAGCTTTGTCTCCACCAGTTGCTGTTTTAGGTCGACCTGATCTAGCGGCTTCCCTAACACTACCTGTTTCTCAAAATTTGTTTACCTATCGACACAGTGGCGTAGCCAGCATTTCGACACACCGCTGACTGATTTATTGGAGGCCTATTTGGATATATTACATTGAAAAGTTGATAAACCTGATCTTGCGATCTCTTCATATTTCCGTAACCGCTCAATATTAAAATTTCAACTCGTTGTTTCTCATTCAGATGAAGCATAGTGTATACAGTTAGAGGTCAGACAACAGAAAATTAAACAGGAACTCAAAATTGACACCTCTTAGGTCGCTGTCATGAATTGAATCAACTGGTGGGTATTAGATAGGAATAATTATAATATAATAATAAAAATAATAATAATATAAAAATAAAAATAAAACTTTTAACTGTATCCCCCCTGTATCTTCGAAACGAAGCATTTCCAGGCATAGGTTTATAGCAGTGGTTCTTAACCTTCTAGTGATGAGGGACCATTTGAGAAAATTTCTGTGTTGCCATGGACCATCAACTGTTTAGAGGTAATATAAATGAAGAATTGTTCTATCTATCAATAAACACTCATACAATTGTTCAAAGCCAACAGTATTTTGGTTTTTTTACGACAATTTTACACTATAGAGATAAGTATATTATTTCAATGAGATTTTTGTGACTTCATACTCTTTACTAACTTCTGAATCCTTGTTTCAGTGTAACTAAAATAAAATAAGTTTATTATTATTATTATTATTACTTAATGTCAAACGCATGTCGGCACTGGCATCCAACCAATTTCGGTGCTTGTTTTTAATTATCAGAAGCGCCAACTCGCATTGATATGTCGATGAAAACAAAGTTACATGACGTATAGCAATTTCTCGAACCTTTGGGAAAGAAATTGCCTTTTGGCTCCAAAAGTCTTCAAGATTAATTCCTGTCTCAAATGTATATTTCAAGTTACTTTCGTGTTGCATTTCAATCACTTCTTCTTAAATTTCATCAGGCACCTCAGAAACGTCTTTATTTTAAAATGAAAGGATTGCGGATCAGTTTCCGAATACCGTTGTCCTCGCAGTAAGGAAAATAGCAAGTGAATTCACTTTTTAAGTTCTTCAAATCGAGTGTAACATTATTCTGTTTTTTTCCTATAATCTCAGCACACTATCCGTCAATAATTTGATTCAGGGTAACAAGCGCAGACAAGTTTTCTCTTTCGAATTTATTGATCCATAGCTCAATTTACGCAACAAATGCACTGATTTTATCTTCATATGAAAATATGTTGCTGGTGCCTTGCAACTTCCTGACCCTTGCAGTTGAAGGTTCAATTTATTTAGTTATACGAAAAAGTCGACCAAATAAGCAAAACGTATTTGAAATTTGGAACTCATCCCGCAACTCTTTGTTCTTGTCGGTTAAGAATACTTGTACTTCCTCTCTCAGTTCGTACAACCTTGATAGCATGTTTCCTTTGGAAAGCCAACGCACTTCCGTGTGAAAAAGCAGAGTTTCGTGTTCAGAATTCATATCAGAGCACAATTGTTTGAAGAGACGAGTGTTCAGTGCACTATTTTTAATGAAGTTAACTACTTTTATAGGGGTTTTCATCGCAATAGCGAAGCACTCCGGGAGCATTTGGGCAGCTAGTGCTTGACGATGAATAACGCAGTGTGTCGTAATTGCAGCTGGATTTTTTGTTTTTATCAAATTTGCAAGACCAGAGTGGGAACCAAGCATTGCAGGAGCACCGTCCGTATAAAACCCCGCAATCTCTTTCCAGATAAGTCCACGTTTCGTTTCTTCATATATTATTACATCCATAACATCTGCACCTTTCGACGTTTCCAGTTCTTGAGAAAATAGTAACTCCTCTTTAAACTTTTTATTGTCATTCAAAAATCGAATAAAAACAAGTAATTGACAACATTGTTAAATGTCGGTAGATTCATTACATTGTAGCGCAAAATAAGGACTACATTTTATCCTGTCAATAACTTGTTCTTCAATATCATTTGTTGAATACGCGACTCTACTGTGTCGTTTGAAAGTGGTATTTTACGAATTTTCTTTTGAGCTTCCTACCCTAAAAGCTCTTCTGCAGCTTTCAGCATACAAGGCTTTATTAGGGACTCACCGATTGTGTGTGCTTTTTTGGATTTTGCAATCATTTTTGAAATTTCAAACGACCCAGCTATTGTTTTTTCAGATGTTGCATAACTTGTTCCACTGGGTCCAAGTTTCATATCTTTTAGACTTATTAGTTTGCCTTCGAAGAATTGTCGCGGCCGGTCACAATAATTCGGATGTATGATCTTTAAATAACGTTCCAACTTTAAAGCATCATTGACAGTTGTACATATTACACATTGAGGTCTAGTCTCTCAATTTATTTCTATTGAAGTAAAGCCCAATTTAATATAATCGCCGTCATACTTTCGTTTCGGTGGCATTTTTCTGAAAAAAAAATTATATTATTCCTATCTACTTAGTAATCTACATTAATAATTGAAAATGGCGACAGAACAAAAATGGATAAAACATACCTAACTTTAATAACAAACCCCTGGAAATGGGGTACAAAGTAAATCGTAATTCAAAAGAAACCTGACAATGTGATGTGATAAAGTAAAATGTTAAATGTGATATAGTATACCTAAACATGTGACATAAATAAAACAAGCAAGATTTAGAATAGGGAAACTAATCCTGAATGTTTTTGCAATATTAATGAAACACCCTATTATAAGATAAGCACTACATAAAATAAAAATAACTATACCTAATATCTGTAAGTTTTGCATTACTTATAGGTATAAGTTTTTAATGAGCTGAGGTTTGCTTTCCCTGCACAGTTTTTAATTAAAGTCCACGCTATAAAACTTAAAGCTGCTGGAGCTGGATCTCGTAGGCAATATTTATTATTCGTTGTTCTTTTTCTGATTAAATTAAGATTTAGGGTAAATATCTACGCAATGTAGATCTAATTTATTAAAATATGTGTATTGTGTTTACCTTACCTAATTAAAGTTTACAAAATGAATGAATCGTCTAGGGAAGTAAATAAATAGCTTTAAGTGGTTATAGTTAATTTTCTATTGAACAAAACCTGTCTACAGCGTGTCCAGAAAAGTTCTAGACATATGGGATTTTTCTTTATTGTGGATTTTACGAAAAAAGTTATTCTTAATATTGACATATAAAAACTTAAGGTATTATGGACAGGGCGGCAAAAAAATATAAAAACACAGGATTACGTTAAGAGGGAAGTACCCTCAATCTTTATTTTAGAGCAAATAGTATAAACCTATTAGGGCACTCATGTTTATTACTAGACACCCTGACAAAATGGTATGTAGCGCCACTATAGCAAACGTGTGTGTGTGTGTGTATGTACGTTTTTGGCACTGGTTTAAACCAAATGGCCAGCTTTGTAATGAGTAAATTTCAAGTTACTGGTTCCGTCGAAAATGTATTTGAGAAACAACACAACAAGTGGTCCACAACAGAAGAAAAGCAACTCAATGTAATGCAAACGGTTATTGAAGACCCGAAACTTTCTTTAAAAAAATTGTCAAAAACTATTCCAGCTGACGTCAAAGAGTCTACTGCTAGTAATATTTTGAAAATAAATAAATTTCATCCATATAAACCGAAATACATTCACACGCTTCTTCCTACAGATATTGAATCCCGTTTCCTATTTTGCGCGTGGTTCCAAGGCAAGTGTGAAGTTGATGCTTTTTTGCAAGAAAAATATTATTTACAGATGAAGCCATGTTTACTTCCAACGGCATGGTATGCACCCAAAATTGTCGGTGGTGGAGTGACCACAATCCAAATTTTATAATCGAATGCCACAGTCAATATTCATTTAAAACCAATGTTTGGTGTGGCATTTTTAATGATCGGATCGTTAGACCATACTTTTTCCGACAAAATATAAATGCTGCCATTTACCTGGACTTCTTAAGGAACCAGTTGTCTTAATTTCTTGACGAACTGCCACTAAATATAAGAAGTACAGTTTGGTATCAACATGATGGAGCCTCATGCCATAGTACTAACACAGTAACTGGGTATTTGAATGAAGTATTTCCGCACCATTGGATAGGCAGACGTTCAATTATTCCTTGGCCAGCCAGGTCGCCTGACATCACGCCCCTGGACTTCTTTTTATGGGGCCGATTAAAGGAAATGGTGTATGGGCCTGGACCTTTTCAGGATATTAGTCATCTTGAAGCAGTAATAACAAACTGTGTCCAAGAAATCACTCCCAATATGATACGAGCGACAGTAAGAGAAATTAAAAGGCGTACTATAGTTTGCATGGAAAAAGAAGGGGGGCATGTGGAGACATAATTTTTCACTTTGAGCTATCTGTTATTAGATCACTTTTATCATGTAATTGCTAAAATATTGTTTATTATTCACATTCACAATTTATTTTTGCTCTAAGGAAATTTAATGTTGCGAAAATTAATTTTCTTTATTTTTCAAGTCAATTTCATTTATTTTCCAACAAATAATACATCGTTGAAAAGCGGACGTCATAAGCTACCTTTTAAGTATAAAATACAATATGGCGCCCATAAGAAAAAATGAACCTGATGATGGTATAAAATAAATGAAACGTCGTGTTCAAAATTAAATTGCAGAACTGAAATCTACTTAAAAAGTTGCTTTAAAAATGTTTTTACAGATTGCCAAAATAGTGAATAATAAGAAATCTACAGCATATTTTCGAAAATACATCTTTTTGGTTTTTTCAACATATTTCAAAAACCAAAAAAGATAGGGCCGCGTACTAAACGGTTTTCAGTTAGAAATATAATTGTCAAAAACTTTCCCTATTTAACCGTTTCTCTATCTTCTATAGTTTCCAAGATCCCCATACATGTAGGCCCAATTTGGGCCACACTGTACAGAGTGTCCGGAAAATGATAATGAAAAATGTTACGGTATTCTACATAAAGAAATATTAAAAAAAATAGGTCCACAAATGATTTCATGCGGAGCTACAGGCCCTTGAATATAAAATTTTTTATTTTGTGTGTTTTGATAAGAGAACCAAAAGTATTTTTTATTTTTGAACATTTTCAGTCTTGACTTAGTGTAAATTGTGTTTGAGAGTGTGAGATACTGTGATTAAAAATGCTTTACTCTTTAGAAGAAAGAAAAGGCCAAATACGTGATGTAACTTGTCAAAAAATTTGATGAAACTGGCTCGGTGCAGAACAAAAAAACACAGTCGTTTCCGGACGATAACCAATGAAGGTATGCAAATAGGGGTTCTTGGACTTTTAGAAGCCGACCGTACTTAATTTAATAGCATAACATCATTGTCAGAAGGATGTGGGGTGTCTGATGAAACTTCAGCTCACAGAACATTAAAACTTGCAAAGTATCATCCTTATAAAATCAGTCTTGTTCATGAGCTCAACGAAGATGACTATGATCGCCGGACAGAAATCGCGAACTTATGTCAAATAGCATATTAGAAAATCGCATTATTGTCTACAATATCTGTTTCTCAGATGAATCTACATTTACTCTTGCCGGGGCAGTTAATAAACATAATTGCAGGTATTGGTCCGATGAAAACCCTCATCTTTACAGGGAAAATCATACTCAAAGACCCGAGAAATTAAATGTATGAGCGGGTATTCTTGGCCACCATATTATTGGTCCCATGGCTGGAGAAGTTTACCATGATTTATTACAAAATACAATAAATCCTAGAGTAGCACAGGAAGATGAAAATATTTTAGGACAGGAAGTTATTTTCCAACAGGATGGGGCTAGTCCGTATTATTATGTACAGGTAAGAGAGTACTTGGATCAGACATTTCCAGGAAGATGGATCGGCTGGAGGGGGCCCATTGAGTGGCCAGCTAGGTCTCCAGATCTGACGCCACTCGACTTTTTCTTATGGGGTATCTTAAGACAAAAGTTTATGCAACAAACCCAATAATTTAGAAGATCTAAGGGAACGAAGTGCAGTGTTAAAAATGGTAACAAAAAACTTCTCCCTTGACAAATCTAATTACACGTACAAGCGATTTTTTTAAAAATTAACGTGGAATCAGATATTAAGCCTGTTTCGTCTTAAATGGTGAACCCTGTATATCTCAATTGTACAGGACTATTGATTGGTTCAGGTTGGATGAACGTAGAGTTCTTTATTTTTGCATATTTGTGGTAAAAATTAATAATAATCCTGACTCTTCCATTACGATTCGAGAGCGTCTGATATTCGTCATGATATTCGTGATATATGTGTTAGAGGCAGAAGTAAATTATTCATGCCTCATTATCAGAGCACCATATTTCAGCGGTCCTTTTCATATAATGCTGTAAAATGTTATAATTCAATACCCACTGATATGTACAGGGCCGCCGCTACCATGTGTGCAAAGTGTGCACCGCACACGGGCGGCCAAAAATAGGGGCGGCCAAAGCAGGCCCCACTGATAAAAACTTATTTTTCCTAAACAACGAAAAAATTAATTTAAGTTAAATAATAATTATTCTGTAAACTCTAAATTCCTAACAATAATTTTTTTATAACCTTAGTCCATATAACGCTGAAATGCATTTTATTTATCGTTCTTTCTTTCATCCTAATCCAAACAGAAATATTATTTTAAAGTATCTAGCTTTGAAACCTATCCTCTTTGTTTGAAACTGCCGAATCTGCCGTTTTGCTCGCCGCGCCGCGTCATCGGCTCTCGTAAACAAATGTAAAGCAAATTAAAGCAATAAATTTCACTTTTGTATTTAGGGCGGCTTTCGGCTTTTAAATGTTTTTGTTTATAATATGATACGCCGAACGCGACCGAACTGTAGTTTTGAATCTTATGATCGGAAGGAAAAATAATATTCTCATTTTTCTTTTAATTTTTAGTTACCTATTTATCGGCAACTGGTTTAAACGTTTAAACAGTACGTTGAATAGAGCAATTATTATTAAACGTAGACAGTCTATGATGCAGTAAAAATAAGTTTTGAGTCGGTGGAATTTTTTAATACTGTTCAGGAACTATACGTCTTTTTCTCTTCGTCAAATATTAGATGGAATGTTTTATTAAAGCACCTTCCAAAGTTGACATTAAAAGCATTGTCGGAAATGCGATGGGAAAGTCGGATCGATGCAATCACACCACTAAAAACTCAGATAGGTGAAATATACGATGCTTTGGAAGAATTGGAAAATGATAACAAAAGAGATATGAACACTAGAACCATAGCAAAATCACTTAAAAATAAAATTTTTAAATTTAAATTCATGTGCTCTGTTGTGAGGTGGCAAGATATTTTAAGTAAAATAAATGTGGTTAGCAAAATCCTTCAGAGTCCAAAATTTGACATAAAATCTTCACTTAATGCACTTATTAAATTTAAAAATTATTTTATAACCAAACGTTCTGATGAACATTTTCAAGTTTTTTGAAACGAATCGAGAGAGATAGCTTCAAAAGCTAACATTGAAGAAGCATTACCCAGCTTACCTGCCCAACGAATTAGAAGAAAAAAATGCATTTTGAGTATGAAGGAACTGATGAACCTATATTATCTCCTGAATTGTCATTTAAAGTAAATTTTTTACTTTAAGATTTTGGATGCTGCCATAACGGCAATTGAAGAACGATTCCAATTACTACAACAACACACAGATAGTTTTAATGTAATATATGGTATAACCAAAATTAAGAATGATGACGAACTTAAAATCAATTGTGAGAAAATGCATCAATCCCTAACAGACATGAACAGCTCAGAGAGTGACATTAGTGCAACCGATTTATATGAAGAAATTAAAGCTATTGAACCATTTTTTACCACAGAAAAAAGTCCTAGTGATGTTCTTAAATACATTTACGAAAATAATCTTCTATCAACATTTCCACACTTAACTATAATCGTACGTATATTCCTAACGCTACCGGTTACTGTAGCTACAGGTGAGCGGTCGTTCTCAAAACTTAAAATTATTAAAAACTATTTACGAATTTACGATCCTCCATGACGCAAAATAGACTTTCTGCTTTAGCTATGTTATCTATCGAACATGAAGTGTGTGCGACATTGGATACTAAAGACATTGTCAAAAAGTTTTCCGAAACGAAAGCCCGAAAAGTTCGTTTTTAATTACTTTTTATGTTATTAGTTACTTATATTTTATTTTAATGGACGTTTGTATTTAAATTTGGAGACTTCCTAGATTTGACTGTGTTGGATGTTGGATATTACTTTAAAATTTTGAGTAAGTATTTACCTATTTACTGATTACTATTGATACATATGCAAAAAAGTAACTAAACTATGCAACTTTTAAACATTTCGTTTAATATTAGTATCTAGATGGGAAGGGGGGCGGCAAATATTGAGTTGCACACGGGCGGCCAACACCTTAGCGGCGGCCCTGGATATGTAGCCTTTCAATGTAAATTTATTTAAAATTAAACATAAAAAATAATTTTTAAATGTACAGAATACTTAACTTTTTAAGATAAATTATAATAACGTTTTTTTTTTAATAATTTGATGTTTTGAGTTATTTATATTTTTATTAATTGTTACGATACTCGCTTATTTTATTGCTTATGTTAAATTTTGTAAATGGTTTAAGATACTCATTTAATGGTGGACAATCAAATTTTTTTTATTTATGTCTTTGACTGGTTCAGAAGAGTAACTACTACAGCTAGACTGCGCCAGGATTTGACATCTATTCCTTGATTTATTTATTGTAAATTTTAGGTTATGTTGGAATAAAAGACGTTTATTATTATTATTATTATTATTATCATAATTATTATTTATATTAAAATTTTAAACAAAAAATTATTAAATCTTTAAAATTTCTGCTTGCTGTTGAAAAATAAAAATGGAATAATTACTTTGAGTTTCATTTGTTTCAGCTTGCACCATATATTTTACTATGAGTGATATGGAAGCTATTATTCCTGTTGTAAACAGAAAGGCAGTTGCTGGACGAATCCTTTCGTTGTATGCAGCGGGAAGCAAAAATTTGACATATTCAATTGACAGTACCAATCAAGGACCCGCTAACGTCATAAACATTCATAAGAGAATAGGAGATATATATTTTTTATCTGCAGGTAAGGAAATTTTAAGTAATGCACTTGATCTCGGAAAATGTATCACGAACCTTGGAGGGATGATTCATTTCTACGTAGTAAAATAAAGGTAGTAGACCATATAACAAAAATTCAAAATAACAGTATGTATTCAAAAATTTCATTTAATTAAACGAGTACCACAGACAGCGTTATGTTAAAAGATATTTTATTGATATTTCGATCACCTACTGCTATCAGCGGGATCTTGATTTTTACGTAAGCCCCAAAAAAGCGTCAGTTCCGGTTTCATCGGAAGTTACGCCAAGTTTTAATTTTGAAATGACAACCTGTATTATCTATTCCACCACCGAATAGGGTGATTTAGTATCCTTTTGATTGGATTTTCTTAAAGATTTTATAATTTTAGTGCCAACTGCAAATGATTTTAATTCTCTGACGCCTCTAAAGCCTTTAAAATAATTTTTGTACGAACGTGTTAAGAATGCAATTTTTAACACCCCCCAGTAGACTTAAAAGTGTTACTTTAAGGCACTACTGTTAAAAGTGAAATGTTCAATTTTGAAAGTAAACGTCAAAAAACCTACTAAGTCAACAATGGTTGTCAGGTTCTATTGACAAATGTCAAATGATTTTGTAAAAGATGCCATTTCAAACTATCTGCTTCCAATTTATTAAACATTTTAAAAATTAAATTAATACAACACTTGTCTTTCTCCACAAATATTATATACATATTTTGAAAATTTTTAACGATTGTCCCTACATGTTTCGACTATATATACAGTCATCCTCAGGGGAACTAAAACTGTATTTAATTCCAACAGCATTTTATTCGTAAGGTAGCACTAACGTTTTATTTACAATATTCACTTAATAACTTCCCACTATCTGAGAATACACTACATCAAATTACTAGTTACACTTCAAATTGCATTCACACATACGTTTCCATAATACTCAATACTTTCACATTGTATTAACTTGTTGAACTTTGTTTTTGTTAACTTTAACTACATAGTACAAGAAATGTGGACAATTTCCACTCGGTGACGTGCTTTACTTTTTAAAAGCAGTCGTGCGACATGCACCGCCGAACTTTCGGGGAACAGTCCCCTTGATAAACTTATATTTTATGCGTTTAGCCAAACTCTGCTTGGCGACCGTCTGGAGGCTGCGTTGCCTCATCCCTTCTCGCGTCTGTCTCCCTTCCTCACGCAGCTTGGTAGGTGATTATTTTTGGTGAAGCGCCTGATTACATATGACAACAATGCCGCGCTGTTACTATGTGAGTTTTATGATGAATCTTGGATATTTACGTGTACGTGAGGAAAAGAGATGAACTAATAAAAACGCAGACAGCACAGCGTTTGTTATTGCATCGTGCGATAGCTACATAAGCGTTATATATACACTATATACATCAATTAGACTTCCAAGAATGCCATCAGTGGCATACTTTGCTTTAACACTCAGCGTGTTCTCAACAGTATGTATTCAAAAATTTCATTTAATTAAACGAGTACCACAGACAGCGTTATGTTAAAAGATATTTTATTGATATTTCGATTACCTACTGCTATCAGCGGGATCTTGATTTTTACGTAAGCCCCGAAAAAAGCGTCAGTTCCGGTTTCATCGGAAGTTACGCCAAGTTTTAATTTTGAAATGACAACCTGTATTATCTATTCCACCACCGAATAGGGTGATTTAGTATCCTTGTGATTGGATTTTCTTAAAGATTTTATAATTTTAGTGCCAACTGCAAATGATTTTAATTCTCTGACGCCTCTAAAGCCTTTAAAATAATTTTTGTACGAACGTGTTAAGAATGCAATTTTTAACACCCCCCAGTAGACTTAAAAGGGTTACTTTAAGGCACTACTGTTAAAAGTGAAATGTTCAATTTTGAAAGTAAACGTCAAAAAACCTACTAAGTCAACAATGGTTGTCAGGTTCTATTGACAAATGTCAAATGATTTTGTAAAAGATGCCATTTCAAAGTATCTGCTTCCAATTTATTAAACATTTTAAAAATTAAATTAAAACAACACTTGTCTTCCTCCACAAATATTATATATTTTGAAAATTCTTAACGATTGTCCCTACATGTTTCGACTATATATACAGTCATCCTCAGGGGAACTAAAAGGAATATGTGAAAGTAAAAAAGTTAAAAATTTAATTTGTAACTGTATTATTGCTTTTTACTGCCGTTTGTAAAAAAAAATAGTGTTTGATATTTGGGTTAAAAGTATTTTTACGGCACTCATTTGAATTCGAGAATTCGCTTCGCCCTTTCTGCAAATTTTCAAATGTAAGCCTTAAAAATGTACTTTGAACACTTAACGCAACTAGCCATTTTGGTCGCCGCTACGTAATCTTTACTACACGATGAACTTTAAGATTGCTTCTACTGGTGTCGGGAACCGTTCAGGCACCGTTTCTTCATCACGTTATTACCAAAATGGAGAATTATTGTGCGGTAGCGTTTACGTACCTACATCGTCCCCGGAACTGTAATTTTTACGTTCCGCCACCGTTCCGAGAACGTTCCAAAACCTTAAATGTGTGGTAATTCCAACCAAAATGGGACTTTCCTATCTTGCGGTGCCTTGAAAATATTTGGATCTCTCTTTTAAATAAAATCATGTATATTATGTTTCCGTCTATACAAATAACCTTATTAACTTCACAACATATCAATTTATATTTTATTTACCTGGTGAAATGCAAGGTATTCAACGACACGTTAAAGTTACCTCTGATACATTAAAATAGAATTTACTTATGTATAAGTGGCGGGTTTAGAAAATATATCACTGCAAAGTTTATTTTACTTAAAGGTAGAATTTCTTACTTAAAACCTTAGATTTTTCTTTACTTCGTAGTAACAAACACGGTGGCGTCAACCAGAAATTGTCCTTGAAGTGCTTTTCATAACTTACTAGTCATTTTTGTACTCCGTAGTTCCAAAGTTTCTATTTGGAACGTTAAAGTAATCTCTATTGCAGTGATTTCTTAGTTTTGGAACCGCCTAGTTATTTTTGCTACTTTAAACGCCCACTTGGAACTTTAACCTAAAAATAAATTATTTTATTTCAACTGTTGAATTATGTCCACTGCTTATTATTCCATTCAGGGGCGTCGCTAGGCACTTACAATTGGGGGGGGGGGGGGGCGGTTGTCATGTAAAGTTCAACTTATAATTTAAAAATAATCCAACTGTCGTTATTGTTGTGTCACAACCAACTCAACCAACTGAACCAACTCAATCAACTCAACCAACTTAACCAACTCCAATAGCTATTGGGGGGGGGGCGTTGCCCCCCCTGCCCTTCCCCCCTTAGAGACGCCCCTGATTCCATTAACCATAATATCATTAAGTTCCTTAACATATTGCGAAAAAATCTCTTGTAAAGGTCGTTTGCTTTATCCACAATAAATAGCTAAGACAGTTGGCTTTAGATTATCCATATTTACAATTCTTAATAGAATGGACGAAAATTCTGTAGATGCGCTTCTAAATGGTGGTAAACTATCTATGTTGAAAATTAGCGAGACCACTAAAGGTTCTTCTATATCTTTAAAGGTTTTTAGTAAGCCATTTCTAATACCATTATACCAAAATTGTCCATTACCCATTGTTACAATATTTACTGATTTTGGTGTCTTTAACAGAGTTCTGCTATCAGCTGGAAATTGATGTCCTTGTGACCCTAATATAAGCAGTAGATTGTTAATAGCCTGGTGGGATATTTTCTTGGCTAGACACCATTCTCTAATACTTTTCCTAAATGAAAGTGAAGAGCAAACAGTATTCTCTCTTTCCTCATCAGAGTCATCATTTTCGGGAACAAAATAATCAGGGTCATCATATTCATTTTTCATTCATCAGATTTATTAGCATTGCTAAAAACTCAAACATATTTTGACGTACTCGTTTCAAAACCCACTGATGAACTTTTAGTTTTTATTTCAGAAATTGGAGTTACAATAGGAGAAGCATCACTTTTAGTTTTATTTAGTTCCATTTCACTTTTCTATAAAATGTGGAAGCATGACGATATTCTCGTCATTTAATTAGTTTTTGTTTAGCCTCCATTACACTTCACTTTTTCACTTGCTGCTATCAAAAACAACAACTCTAGCCTACAAAATTAAGGAAAATTACGCTATGAGATTCATGGTAAAAATTACTTTAAAGTAATTTTGTCTTGTAACCATGACTATACCGGAAATTTTTATTAGTTTAAAAGGTCAAAGTGACAAGTGAGATAACATGAAGACGCTTACTTAACAGTCACCTTAAAATACTACTTAAAAGTTGCGAACTATGTGGTATTTTTATTGTTCCTTTGTAGTTGTGGCTACTTTTAAATGCGCTTTGTAGTCAGGCCTACTTGAAAGTTACCTTTTTGTCGTTACGGTGACAAATATTTTTTTTTTTAAATTTTTGGTGTTATATAAGTAGGTTAACGTTGTCGCGCTACGGTTTCAGCAACCCTAAAATTTATCACAAAGTAATGACACCTTATAGTCAGTATACAGGGTGTTTCAATAAAAACTCCCAGGCCAATTATCTCGAAGGCTATAAGTGACATGTAAATTCTGTAAACACCAGTTTTTAGCCTCTATGATTGGCTTCACAACTGTGTAAAAGATGTGTTTAAATAATACAAGATATAGGTGGCGCAATGGTGCAAAGAATTTTTTCGATGACAGGAACTTTTAAATGTTGTGGTTCTCAAAGATAATTAATTTTTGATCAAATTATGTCTCATAAAATTTTTTGATAAATCCAACATGAACGGCGATATTTGGGGTTAAGTTTTTTTATTAAAATAATCTTAACGAGTATTTTAATTATAAATATTTTTAATATCCTTTGGCCGATTTTAATTTAATTTTGGTAATGATAATTTTAGTGATAAAACGCTCGTGTAGCGCAAAATTATTACGTCCAGTGACGTCTCAGGGGACGCCAGAAGAAATAATATTGGCAAAAAATAAGACGCCACTGAGTTTTTGGTAATTTTTATATTTTTTTCGGATTAAGCAACTAAAAATATCCTTTTATTGTCTGTTAAATTGTTTTCATATCTTGCTTCGTTTTCGAGAAATAAAAATGCATATCTCTGGAAAACAAAAATCATTAAATAATTAACATTATTAACACTCAGTGTCAGTGTCAGAATTTGCGATTTCTACATTTTAAAAATAAAAATGGTTCACCATACAAATCAAGACAAATTGAACATGGTTTTAGTTTATGGAGAATGTCATCAAAATGCTTCAGAAGCTGTGCGCTGCTATCGAGCTCGTTTTCCAGATAGACCAACGCCCGATCGCAAATCTTTTGTAGCTTTGTGTACCAACTTAGCTACATATGGTAGCTTTAAAAAGGGAAAGGTTCCAAGAAGGAAGAGGGTTACGAATGACGAAAATGAAGCTATAGTCCTACAAACAGTAGAAAATAGCCCACAAACGTCATTACAAAAATTAAAAGATGAAACTAATGTTACAGTAAGTTCGTGTCGCAGAATCCTAAAAGGAAATGGGTTTTTTTCCATACAAGATTTATTTAGTGCATCATCTACAACCAGAAGATTATCAGCGCAGATTAAACTTTTTGGCACATTTTCATATTCTTTTTGAAGAAAATCCAAATTTATTAAACCAAATTATGTGGAGTGACGAATCCCGGTTTCACAATAATGGAGTAATTAACAGACATAATTGTCGCTACTGGTCCCGGGAAAATCCTAACTGGATGCGACAGACTAAATTTCAAACACGATTTGTACCTTGAACATTTAACTTCAGTTCGTTATTTACAATTTCTGAAAAACGATCTCCCTTTGCTGTTACAAAATGTAGGAATTAAAGTAAATACTATGAGGTTTCATCACGACGGTGCCCCAGCACATAATAGCAATATCGTTATGAATCATCTAAATGTGACGTTTCCAGGAAAAGTGATCAGCACAAATGGGGATCTTAGATGGCCAGCAAGGTCCCCTGATCTCACCCCGATGGACTTTTATTTATGGGGCTACTTACAAAATGAAATCTACAAGGAACCAATAGAAGACATGGCTGACCTGTACAACAAAATTGATGCTAATATAGCCGCTATTAATCGAAATACACTAATGAGAGTTTGCAGAACCGAATTATTATAACGATTTGCTATGTGTGTGTATGAAACGGCAATAATTTTGAACACCTCATTCGACCCCATTAGTTAGTTTTTGGTATTGTTCTAATTTTCATTAATAATTTTGTATAATTTCTCATTAGTTCTTTCATAAAATTTAAAACATCTTTTAATTTTATTTTATTATGCTTTAATGTTTTAACTTTGCTTTTAAACAACAAAAAATACAACGTATTGATAATTTATGGTTTTGTTTCTTAATGCATATGCAATAAAATTGTTTTTATTTTTATTTCTCGAAAACGAAGCAAGATATGAAAACAATTTAACAGACAATAAAAGGATATTTTTAGTTGCTTAATCCGAAAAAAATATAAAAATTACCAAAAACTCAGTGGCGTCTTATTTTTTGCCAATATTATTTGTTAAGACGTCCCCTGAGACGTCACTGGACGTAATAATTCAGCGCTTCACGCGCGTTTTATCACTAAAATTATCATTACCAAAATTAAATTAAAATTTGCTAAAGGATATTAAAAATATTTATAATTAAAATACTCGTTAAAATTATTTTAATAAAAAACTTAACCCCAAATATCTTCGTTCATGTTGGATTTATCAAAAATTTTTATGAGACATAATTTGATCAAAAATTAATTATCTTTAAGAACTACAACATTAAAAAGTTCCTGTCATTGAAAAAATTCTTTGCACCATGGCGCCACCTACATTTTGTATTATTTAAACACATTTTTTACACAGTTGTGAAGCCAATCATAGGGGCTAAAAACTGGCGTTTACAGAATTTACATGTCACTTATAGTTTTCGAAATAATTGGCCTGGGAGTTTTTATTGAAACACCCTGTATAATAATAATAATAATATAATAATAAATGTCTTTATTTCTGAATACACAAATAATTCAGGTAATTGTTACGTAAAATCCATCAATTTTTTGCCCTAGTAAAAGTTTAAACTTTACAGTAAGTTATTTGGTGTCAATTACCAATATTTTACCTAAAGATAGTAGCAGTGACAATTAGCGACAGTTTCTGTAACTTTGATGCTAGTAGGGAAATCATAACTAAGTCTGTGCGTTTTAAGAAGTCCGATATCGGATTAAATCACCAAGGGATGTTATCGCTTTTAAAACAGTAAGTCGGTTAAGTTACAATATCTTCGCACCTTCGCTATACTTGATCACACCGAACATCCCACTGGTTTACTGTATTCTATTACTGGGCGAAATCAGAGGTTTCAAAACAAAATTATCTTAAAATTACGCGTTGAGCATAAATAATAATTAAATAGATAATTAAATTATTTTGCTATTATTATAGTTAATAATCGCTATTTTCCAAGAACCAATTAAAATTTGCTCAAGTGCGGGATGATTAAATATGTTAACGATTTTGTCAGGTATATACTTTTCCGATAATGACATTATTTTGGGATTATTATAATTAAATCTTCATAATAATTACTATTTTCCAAGAATTAATTAAAATTTGCTGAAGTGCGGGATGGTATGTTCTACTTTATTTTAAATAAGTAGTTGTGCTTTTCACTTTTAGTTTGTTTCTCATTGTGTGTGAATTAAAATCAGTTATTAAGCAAAGTTATGGAAAATGTTCAGCAAGGTGGCACATCGCCTAGAAGGCATTTATCTCCAGGTGAACGCCGTTTGGTATTACAAGTGGAACGTTATTTTACTTTAGAAAAAGATAACTCGGGCCCGTTAGAGTCTGTTTTGGCAGTGCAAAAACGAACGTCTGATGCTTGCGGCATTTCAGAGAAGACCTTAAGAAGACTTCGAAAAAAGAGTGAAGAGGATTTGGACAGACCATATAAATAGGTTCGACTCCATTCAAAAACCTTGGATTTATCTCAAGGGATAAAACTCTCTATTAGGAATATTGTTTATGATATGTATAAAGCCAAGGAATATGTTATCCTCAAAGCTATTCTTGAAAAGATAAAGCAGAAAAAACTTTGCGATATTGGAACTAACAGTTTGTCCATCATCTTAAAACATATGGGTTTCAAATATAAATAAACGAACAACAGAAAACTGCTTTGCGAGCTGTCCAATGTTGTTTCGAAAAGATGGCAATTTTTAAGGGATTATTTAAACAACAAAAAATTGGAATTGTCAAGACAAGTTGTTTTTCTTGACGAAACATGGGTATTTGCAAACGGAACTTCAACAAAAACGTCTTGGCAGGATGACTCAAAGCATTGTTATTCAAGTACCCGTGCAAGTAATGGAAAAGGTATATTATATTACATGCTGGTAATGAAGAAGGTTTTGTTTTAAATGCCAGTTTGGTATTTTCATCAACAAAAAAAAATGATGATTATCACGGCAATATGGATGCTGAAATTTTTGAGCATTGGTTCGAGGAAAAACTTTTAAAAAGTTTAGAAAAACCTTCCTTAATTGTTTTAGACAATGCCTCTTACCATACGAGACTCGAAGAGAAATTCCCTACAAGCAGCTGGAAAAAGGAAGAAATAAAAGAGTGGTTGTCAAAGAAAAACATAAACCATGCAAATTTATATTTAAAAAGTGAACTTTTAAGCAAGTGTAAAGAGCAGTCATTTAAAAAAAAGTATGTTGTTGACGAATTAGCCCTCAAATATGGACATCAAGTTTTGAGATTGCCGCCCTACCATTGTCATTACAACGCAATTGAATTGGTATAGGGTATCAGCAAGAACTATTATGACAAACATGCCTGTAAAAATATCGGTAAGCCTAGCGTTATAAAGTTATGGGAGGAGGCGCTTAGCCAAGCGGGCAAAGAAGAATGGCGGAAATGCATTGAACACACAGAAAAAATTATTTTTGAATCTTATGAGACAGAACAGGTTATAGACGAAATAAGACCGTTAATTATTACGAATGATGATGATGATGACGATGATGTTGATTCTGATGAGTCTGAAAGCATGGGTGAAATTTCAAATGTAGAGGGAGACTACTTTTAGTAGTACCTATGTACAAGTAGGTACGTTCTGTCGCAAGACTACAAAATCGGTTCTTTTTAGAACCAAAACTTTATAAAAAATAATTCGTAAAACTAATTTGTCTGAATACTACAAAAGCTGAAAAATTATTATTTTTCTTTACCTAAACTAATTTTTTATTTACTTTAAATTATTTTATTTAGAAAATGTAATTCATCAACATCCAAAATTACCTTCAATATAATTTATTGTTTGAGAGCCACCGACATAATGCTCAAGAGGTTTTATGGCTTAGCGGACTTCTTAAAACGCACAGACTTTACCTATTTTTTGGGTTACTCTTGGTCCGAACATCGACTCGCGAAAACCGCTGTGTGACGTCACTATTTCCTATAACAAGTCGCGCTCTCTCCCGCTGTTACATGCCGCTTACATCGCCCTTTCTCCATTGCTGGGAAACGGAGTTGACATCGACAGGAAGAAAGAAAATAATTTTTAATAATTTTATTTTTTTTCTAAAATAGTGTTAGAGAAAGTAAGTATAGCGTAGAACTTGTATGGAATGGCATTTCTTAATTGTTATAGAATATACTATTAAAAGTAGTAATAATAAGCTTATAATAATACCTTATAAATTCCTGTCAGAACAAGAAAAGCCTCCACTGTTTATATAAAAATGCGTCCGCCCTAACTCGCAGTATTTGATAATTGGCCGTCTAATAAGCAGCACGACGCGTGATTTCTGCTGTAAATTTCTAAAAGTTACCTAAAAATTTGCAAATAGTGTAACAATGTCAACTCTTCATAGAAGTGGAAGGAAAAAAGACCCTATCTGGATACATTTCATAGAAAAATCTAATAAATCTGAAGGAAAATTAGGGAATAGAGCTATATGCAAAAAATGTAGACATGAAATGCAAGGTCTTGTCGAACGGATGAAAGTTTACTGCCAAAGTGTAGTGAAAGTGAAGTACCAACAGAAATCGAAAAGGACAATGAATCAGTTGTAAGTACACAAACAGCATATTATAATAAAATAATGAGTAAATAAGTTTGTTTCTTTAAATTTTATTTTTATTTTAATTCCAAATATATACAGGGTGATTTTTAAGTTGATGCTTTTTTTTAAGACGACATGGAATTCAAGAAAATAGCCAATTTTCCAAATAAACTTATGTCCGGAAATGCGTCGTCTCTGAGATAAGTACAGGGTGTTGAATTTGAATTTGAAATTTTATATTCGATTTTTTAAAATAACTTTTACAAAAGATAAATTTTACGCACAAAACTTGGTAACCGGGTTTTTTTTTTTTAAGGTGAGAAATCATAGTTTAGTATTAATGTTTGTGCAGCTATCGTTTATTCAGTTTAATTTGTCCTAACTTTAAATTGCCTAACTTTTTTGATAGAGAACTTCTGGGACTTTTTATCAATAAACCTTATTCTTACACTTTTTCTGAAGAAAAAAGGTATACTTTCTTAATACCGCTAGATATGAGATATGACCGTTTTTGAGAAATTTGCTAATTTCTGCATTAGTACAAGTACAGGTCACTACAGGTTATGGATTTTGTTAGGTTAGGCCCATTAGGCGCTAGACGAAGTTGCTGGGAATCTTACACAAAAAATAAAATTTCAAATTCAACACCCTACAACCTGCATCTCAGAAGTCAGAAATGAATTTTTAATAGTTTTCGCTTTAACTTTAAATATTGTCTTGTTTTTAGGTTGAGGGTACTTCTGGCGTGAATGCGCCACCAAACTCACAGAAGTCACAGAAACCATGTACTTCACAACAAACTTTAGAGTCACTTTCCAGTCTTTCCATTCCAGATTGTAAGAAAAGGAAAGTAGTGTCAGAATCAGAAACAAGGTCAGCAAGTTCTAGTTCTGGATTTTTATCATCTTTTGTCATACGCACTAGCAAATCTACTAAAGAGGAAATTGACAAACAGAATGCCAGAGCCCTCTACGCTACAAACAGCAGTTTTAACTGTATGGAGCAACCGGAAGTAAGAAGAGCTATCGCTCTTTTACGGCCTGTATGCATACCACCCTCTCGATATGATGTTTCTAATAAATTGCTTGATATAATTTATAATGAAGAAAAAACCAAATGCTTTCAAAACTTGTCGGGAACATGTGTGTATCTATCACTTGACGGATGGTCAAATGTACATAACGAACCGATAATCTGTGCAACGGTTACAACAGAATATGGCTTTACCGTCTTAGCAGATACTCTAGATACTTCTGGGAATCCACATAGTTCTGTGTATATTTAACAGAAATTGCAACAGCACTCATAAATAAGCTTAAAACCGAATATGACTGTACAGTATGTAGTTTTGTCACAGATAATGCAGCTAATATGGCTGCAATCCGACATCAAATAAAAAGATCTACTGAATTGAACCTTATTACATATGGTTGTGCTGCACATATTTTAAATTTACTATGTAAGGATTTGAAAATCGCTTATATTAAGGAACATGTTGTTGTCATTGCCAAATACTTCCGTAACAACAATTTTGCCTCTGCAGCATATGCCAAAGAAGGAGGCAAGAAAACTAGTTTTGCCAAATGATGTCATATGGAATTCGCTTGCCTACTGTTTAGAAGGTTTCGTTAAGTCATGGCTCATACTTTTCAAAATTGCTGAAGAGAACAAGAACGAAATTGACAATATTATAAGAGGAGAAATTTCCAACATTCACTTAAAAAGATTAATCGAAGATTACCTAACAATATTTAAGCCTATCTCTATCGCAATAGATGGACTACAAAGAAACAGTACCAGTCATTCAGATGTTGTGGAAGAATTTAAAATATTAGAAACTCATTTTGACAAAACAAACATAACTTTAAATCAACTGCAAAAATTTAAGAGGCGTTATGAACAGTGTATAACCCCATATCATTTGTTGGCATATCTTCTTCACTCAACAAAAACTCAGCAAACACTAACAGAGAGTGAAAAAAATGTTGCTTTAAAAGCTGAAGAATTAGATCCAAATAGTGGTTTACTACCACTCATAGTCAAGTTTCTTGCCAGATCAGAATCTTTCACTGATATTATGTTTCATGATGATATTCTTCAGAATGTAAAACCCATAGATTGGTGGAAGTCGCAACAAAATATTCACTTTCGCTTGACCTAAAACTTGGATTTGACATTGCAAAAAACCTTGAACTTTCTATGTCACTTTCAAGGTCAAGGTTAAGTTAATTTCAAAGTCTCACTAAATTTTCGCTTGACCTAAAACTTGGATTTGACATTGCAAGAGAGCTTAAACTTTCAAGATCACTTCCAGGGTCAACGTTAAGGTAATTTCAAGGTTACACTTAATTTTCGCTTGATCTAAAACTTGGATTTGACATTACAAGTGACCTTGAACTTTCAAGGTCACTTTCAAGGTCAAGGTTAGGTTAATTTCAGGGTCACACTAAATTTTCGCTTGACCTAAAACTTGGATTTGACACTGCAAGTGACCTTGAACTTAAAGGTCACTTCCAAGTTCAAGATTAGGTTAGCTTCAAGGTTATTAATTATTTTAAAAAAATTCTTCATAATTAGACAATTACTTTGTGCTGCTGCTTCTTTCGCATCAGTCGAGAGAATTTTCTCAACATTTGGTTTAGTCCATTCCAAACTCGAAAATTGATTAGGAGCGAAAAAAGCTGCAAAATTAGTTTTTTTGTTCAAGCACTACAACTAACTAAAGTATACATTATTAAGGTGCAGTGGTTTTATTTTTTTGATATAATAAACCATTAATTAAACTGAAAGTTTTTATTTTCTCTTAAATAAATAACTTATCAGAAATTTTGATTTTAATCATGATTTAAATTAAAATAAATCAAGTTAATTAAATCGCGATGATTTAAATCCTTTCAACCCTGCCACCCTGTATACTCGTTTTCTATAACCAATGAAGGGAAGCTTTTTTGTTTAGTGGTTATTACCTTTAACATGAGTTAAATACCTTTATTCGTACACTTTGTTTTTAAAAACAATTTAGTAGTACAAAAACTAGTTTAACGATAAATTATATTTAGTTTTACTTTAAAATCATAGTAAGCAATTATTAATAAAGTTCAAAAATTAAGTGGCTCGCTTTCAATTCGGGAGCGTATTTATATATACAGGGTGTTATGGAAATGACTTATTATATTTTAAGGGGCCACTCCTGGGGTGGCCTAGAGTTACACTTGATAGTTTTTTTTTCTAAAATCGGAAGTATTTTGAATTTTGTAAAATACCTTACAACCGGACCATCTGTGCCTCTATGAAAGTTCATTACCCCTAAACACGTGTTTTTGACATGACAAATTGGCGGAATTTCTACAGACAGCTGATTACCTTGCGACGTTGCCAAGTATTCGGGAAAATCTTTTTTTTAGGTTTTTTAAAAAAGATTAAATCAAAAACTATACTGCGATTTCAATTAAACAAGCCTTATTCAATAGGTATAGTTTTTACTCACCCCATGAAATTGTATTGCTATCATAATACTTCGCTGAGTAAAAATCGTAGATACCAACAACAAGCCCTATGTCTGGAAATTTACACAGATAAACTATCACATCACAAAACATTCCCATCACATGTGTATCACATTATTCAACAACTATACACTCCAGCAGCAAAACGCAAACAAATTTTATGCCGTTGCAAGTAAATGAATAATAAGAAATGATATTAAAAACAAATTTATGAAGCCACATATGAAGCCATTGGGCGCATTCGAGAGACGAAACTGCTCCGCAGTGGTTACCGGTTATGATCCAACCGCTACCGATTCGTCGGCTTCCATGGATTTCGACTATTTCGACCAAAAGATCATCACGTTTGGTTCAAATGTCAAATCCATATCAGCTGTGCGTAACAAACATTAACCTTTCTTGTTTTGTGAAGCTTACCAATATACTCATCCCTTGGTTGAAACTCTTTGGTGGCAGTTAAAAAGTACGTTTTCCTGTTTAATGTATATGTTTTGTTCCTCCATTCTATTTACTACGTTCTTCGTAACCAAACTTTTGTTGCATACGTCATTTCCCCATTGACATAACGAACCGCTCTCTCCAAGCAGCGGAAGTGAAAGATGCTACCCAAAATGGCGACCGTTCCGTAACATGTTGGAAAGTGTCGTAAAAGTAGCGGTCGACACAACAAGACGATTTAGGAACTGCTCCGGAGCAGTTTCGTCTCCCGAATGCGCTCATTGACTTTGAACTGCTCAGTACCCAATCACAGAACAGCAACAAATCACATTTCCCGCCCACTGGACTATCGTGTTTAAATGTTGTGTGTCCAGTTAAGAGGACTGGATTGGATACCGTAATTATTATTCTTAATTGCAATGGCCACCTGTCTTGACGACAATGAGCCAGCTATTATCATTACCAAGAAGAACAGAAGTCACAGAAGAAGAGAAAGAACATAACCGTATCAAACGTGTGTCGCGTTGTTTTCAGTCCGGATTTTGTTATAAAGTATTTCTAAGTCTATAACTAGTAATTTCTTGTATTAATAACACAGAATTAAAGAGCTAATAACTTGATAATGTCCCGAACAGTTAATGTGTTGTTAAAGTGAATAAATGTCCCGCTAGAATCATTTGAAATGGTAACGGTATAACGTGGATTTCTTGCCGATATGTTTTTTATTTCAAGGTATGTACAAATAAAACTAGAGCAATACGTAGACAATTTTTCGTGTAATAGGGTAGAAACTAAAGCATATTAAAGTTAAGTAGAAAAAATTAAATATTCAAAAAAGGTTATCTGATGAAACTGATGTAGTAAATGTGGCAACACTGGTCAAAACACATGTTTTGGGCTGACGATATCTAAAGACTATCTGACAGTAACTGTCAGATTTTTGTCAACAATTTTTTTTTGACAAGTAGTACGAATCAGCTGTTTGGGTCATTGGCGCGTAGGTGTTTTGAGCTAAATTTTTGAAGGCATTTTTCTCGAATTTCTAGCTTCGAGCGCCATTTAACGCAATTTTTCCCCAATTCGGCTCGACCTATAGATTTACGGGTTAAAAAATAATAAGTCATTTCCATAACACCCTGTATTTATATTTATATTTATTTACAATCTTGGTTTAAATTACAATGTACATTTACAAATTATTGCATACTTATATTCACAAACTGCGCAATACATACTACATTCAGAATTAAGGCAATATATATGCCTAATAATTAGTACCTAAGTAATAAAATTACTTGTATGTACTCTAATGTCCTGTTTTGCAATTGACGTTTCTTCCGTACATTATCATTTCTGTTTCTATACCTAAATGCTATATTTATATAAAGTTGACCTGGCACGAATACTGAAATCCTGCTTAAAGTTTAAAAATACTATCAAATTTTTTAAATTCCAGAGATATGTAAATTCTACATTGGTTACTAAATTTACGTAAGTTTTTTATATGTTTTATTATAGGTGGAATCATATTATAAATCTTAGGATCCAAATGTGTTGAGCTTTTTAGATTAATGTTGTTATAATTTATTGGGTAGATAATATCCTTATTCGTTCTAGCACGTGTATGATAACGATGATGCACAATATTCTGATTAGATTTGTTCTTATGGATAAATGTTGACACAGTTACCATATACAATGCTCGAATACTGCAAATAGTGTTTGAGAATAGCAATTCTGTTGGATACATTCTGTTTCTTTTGTACATCACTTTCAATATACACTTTTGCACTATATTCAACCTGTACAGAGCACTTGCATACAGTCCTCCCCAGACCAAAATTCCATATCGGATCAATGACTCAACTAGGCTTTTGTATACTATGTTAAGCAATTTTGTATTTAAAATTTCTCTAAGAATGTAGAATTTATGGATTAAAAAACGAATTTTTTTTTAGAGGTACTCCATATGCGGACCCCACTTCAAGAAGCTATCCACTATTACACCAAGATATTTTGTTTGGGGGACTTCGTTTATTTGCTGATTTTCGACCATTATATTTGTGAAATTAGGTCTACCGGCATTTGTTAAAGAAAATGCAATATAATTTGTTTTTGTTAAGTTGAGGGACAGTTTAAAGCTTTCTAACCATAATTTAGTAACATTTAGCCCATTTACCATTTTATCTTTTACCTCTTCCCAGTCATTGCCAGTAAAAATAAGCCCAGTATCATCAGCATATGATATTATTGATCATTTATACCAAGCGACAACAAGCTATTTATATAAGTTATAAATAAAATAGGTCCAAGAACTGTGCCCTGTGGAACACCGGTCCTAACCACCTCTCTATCACTTAAAACGTTATTAATTCTTACAACTTGGTATCTTTCATGTAAATAGCTCCTAAAGAGCTGCCCCGCGGTACCCCTGACTCCATAATGTGCCAAGAAGCTTGTCATGGGGCACCGTGTCGAAAGTCTTTGCCAGGTCAATGAAAACTGAGGCGCACTTCTTGCCAGTATTTAAGTTGCTAGTTACTTCAGATGTCACTCTATATAGCGCATCTTCTGTACTGCAACCTGGCAAAAAACCGAATTGATTTTCAGACAAAATGTTATTATGTTTTAAAAATCCATATAATCTTTCCTTAAGGCACCTTTCAAAGACCTTCGCAAAATAGCTCACCAAACTTATAGGTCTATAATTGCATATCAATGTTTTTGGACCGCTCTTGTGAATCGGAATTATAACAGACTCTTTAAAATGAGAAGGAACGATACCTGTGACAAATATTCTGTTTATTATATGTAGTAATGGTTTTGTTATTACATTGTGAGTTTGTTTTAACAATTGAGTTGTAATCCCGTCCAACCCTGGCGAGCTATTGCTTTTTAATGATGATATATGCTGAATTAATTCGTTTTCACTTATAGGAGATAAAAATATACAATTTTTCAGACTGAAATTTACCTGTATTGGATCCCTGGGTGTTGCGATTTTTTCCGCCATTTTACTTCCAACATTTGCAAAATAACTATTACAGTATAATCTCAGATAATATAAACAACTAGGGTTAAGGTTAAGATGTATCCTATAATAAGGGTTTTTTAATTATATAACTCATGACATATTCGTTTATGCAATATTTGTCAAAACAAAAGGATATGCAAAAATAAAATATGAGTTTTAAGAGGGTGGTGGAGCAGTAGGACAACATTTTTGTAATAGAATGATGTTTAATCAGGCCCAGTGCCAAATATGTGTTTGATTCGTTAAGAAGTTATCACCATATTTTTAAAATAAGGGAAAAAATCCAACTTTGAGAGACTAGTAAGGAAATGCAATAATATGGAATTTTCATCATTTTATTTAACTATTTATATATTTCGAAAACGGTTTCTTGGGGCAACATCAAATAATATTTTCTTTCAAGATAATAGGGAAAGATTACCCAAGAGTACGCACTTAATAATTAAATCGAAATAAAACAAGCCTACTAAATGATACCCATTTATTTTTCATACAGATAAAATGTTTTACATGTTGGTTATAAGAAATCAAAAACTGAACTCTGTTGTGTATATGAAACAAAAGTTGTAACTAATTAAAAAACAAAATGTAAATGCGTACTCTTAGAAACGGTGGTTCCAAAGAGTACGTGGTGCTGATCCTAAGAGTACGCACCATAAATAAACATTAACTGGAATATGCAACTTAAATACACCAATTTTAACAAAAATGTATAAAGTCTATTAATTTTGACATAGGTCACATACAAATTCACAGGACAGGAAATATTGGCCCCAGATGTGTCTATTTTTGCAGAAGAATCTAATGTGTGCGTAAGAATTTTTTTGGATTTGTTCTTTCGTACCTCCTTGCCATTTTTAAAAAACATTTTTCTTTGCAGACACTACTTTTGAATCTATTTTTTGACATAGCGAATCCTTATATGGCGTTGAGGTTAGTATTACCGATTTTTTTGAATTTTTCCGCCTTTTTGAATGAAGCTAGCTTTAAGTAGTGGGACAATTGTGCATGGAGTTACACATGACGTCGTAGAACAATTTAAAATGTCACTAGCTGATAAATTCAGTCCTGTTTGAAATTCCTTTAAAATTTCGATTGATGTTTGATTTCTCACAGGAGTTTTCTCTTTAATATCTTCCCGATTTTGTAAGATAGGCTTCTGACAGAACGTGGCCAGTGGCAAATTGTCTTCATCATCTGAAGAATATTGTGAAATTGGTGGTTTATTTGCAATTCCACTCGTTCCTGGAATTAGCGGATCATCAGGATTTTCTAATTCTGTTTCCGATTGGTCAAAAGGAATGTCAGTAACTTCAGCCGGACTAAAATCATCATCAGAAAAAATGTCTGGATTGTAGGGGAACAAACCGGTGGCTTGAAAAGACTTCTGACATATAGATATAGTTGCCACCCTTGAATATGCTTGATTAAATAGCATAGCCATTTGTCTCTGGGTAATAGGCTATCCACAATTTGCAGTCATCCATTTATCACATTCCGATGAAGGCTGTTTTTAATGGTGCAAAGAACCCCTTATCTAGAGGTTGCATTTTATGACTGGCATGCGGCGGTAATGTCAGTAAAATTATGCTATTTTCTCTGCAAAAAGTAATAGCTGGCAAAGAACAATGGGAAATATGATTATCCAAAATTAGTAGTGCCGGATCAGCTTTTGTGGGTTTCACAAAACTAAAAAAATGTTTTATCCATTCAAGGAATAAATCTGTATTCATATAACCATAGTCAGAAATAAGTTTTAATGTTCCCAACGGTGCACCAAAAAACAATTCTTCTTTCATGCGTTTTCTGGGGAAAATTAAAGCAGGGGGAACCCATCCTCCAGACGCGCTCATTCAGCATACTGCGGTGATAAGCTGTCCCCGTTCGGCTGCTACAATCTTTGAAACACATTTTTTACCTTTTTGTGCCAGAATTTTCGGCAACCTATTTGGCACCGTAGTTAATCCAGTTTCATCCATGTTATACATGCGATGAGGGAGTAAGTTGTATTTATTGTAACAGCTTTCCAAATTTTTGAAAAACAGACCAACTTGAGTTCGGTTGAATCCAGAGGCTCTAGCCAAACTACATTTTTCTGGCACTCTCAAGGAAAGGTTTTGACGGGCTGAAAAATTGCTCACCCAGTGCCTCCCTGCCATCTTCGTTTCATTGTTAAATCTGTGAGAAATTTTATTCTGTTCTGCATATTGATATGTCAGGGCCATTACTTCCTTTCTTCCAAGTCCATAAAATCTTGTTTCCAATTCCTTTATATGTCTAGCCAATTCTCTTTCTTGAGTTTCTGTAAATACAGATTTGAATCTTCTCAACGAAACAGGAACAGTTCCCTAAGAACAATGTTATTATTGGAAACAAAAAACACTATAAAATTCGTTTTACCTCTCGAAGCCTTTTCCTTAAACTACATTATTTTACCCTCAGTGACTCAGCAACAGACCGCTTACTTTCTCCTCTTTCTATTCGTGCACGAGCTTCATTTAATAATTCCTCGGTAAATTTTAGTTCCCTATTGCTTTTTCTCATATATTTAGGCATTGCACTTTAACTTTACCTACAAATGCAAAAAAATTCATCGTAGTAAAGAGTACGCGCGTACTCTTTGTCTGCGTACTCTTAGGAACATGAAATATGTAACAAAATATCAAACATTCCTAGAAACCGCAACCATATTTACCAAACACTTTCATGACAAAACATAACCTAATAAACGACTTTCAAGCTGCATAGTCGGCGGTTGCCACAAAGCTTCAAGTAGATTTGCTATTGCTTACCACCTAATCGACAAAATTTATAACATTATGTACATATTTCAATTACTTACGTTTACACCCTTTAGTTTTTGTTACAACAGCGTACTCTTTAACACACACCTCCTACTACCGAAGACTGTTTCGCACTAATAATTGCATCGACGTTGGGTTTTTAAAACTAGGAAAAAATCACGGTGCGTACTCTTAAGGACTGCGTACTCTTAGGTGTTCCTACCCTACACAAAAAGCTTGTGCCTTTTAATCGTATGTGTACCAATAAAACTATAGCAAATAACCTGTACCTTCCAGGGGTTAGGATATCTCAATGATGTGGTTTGTTCAACCCTGCGTAGGTATTAATAGATAGATAACAAACCAAAATTTTGGCTTTCTAAATTCTAAAAAGAGGGGATGACTTTTGACGGGTAGATTAGCTGAACGTTGTTATGATGTTTAAATATAATTAAACAATTTTATGTTTAAGATAATATGTCCAACGTCTCAGCAGAAGTGATCGTACAAGATCACTTAAGTGGCAACTCTTCAACTCATTTGGCGGTAAGTAGATTTTCTAGCTGCTTTTCAGACACAATTTGGTTACTTCGTCTAAATACCATATTATTATAGGTACATGGTGGCTTATTTTTTATTTAGTTAAGATAATTAGATTTATATCTTTCACGATATTTGAACCTATAAAATTTGCTTCTTTTGTAAAATGAAATATTTTCGAAAAAATTTAGTTTGATCTTGATATCGTTGATTAAATAGCTTGTAGCTTGATCTCGACATTGATCTTCTTTCTTCTATGGCACTGATTGGTATCAAATGTACAGCATCTTTCTTTACTTAAGTATTAATATCCATTATTTAATATTTATATAGGGTATTATTACGTAGATATTTAAGGGAGTGATAGTGCTCGTTAAAATAGGAAAAAAAATAAACGTGCGGTCAAAAAGGCTTTATTTTTGATATACAGGGTGTCAAAGCTTTAATTGTTTTTTAGTTTTTCTCCCATATTTTCCGAGATAGTTATTTCAAATTTGGTACAGGGTGTCCCATTTTCGACACTTTTATATAATATATATACAGTGTGTCCACGTAAGTTGGCGGCATATGGGAAACTTCTTTATTATTAATTTTACGAAAAAAAGTTATTCTTCATAAAAAGTTTTGCATGGTCCAAAACCTAAAATGCAACCATCAGATGTTAAATTTTTTCAGTAATATACGAGGTTTGTCAAAAAATGTGATTTTTGCTCTAGAGTAAAGTACCTTTCTTTTTGACAATATCGAAAATTGTTATAAAGAAAAGATGTTTAGAATTAAAAGTAGCTTTCAAATATTTAACATTGTTTATTTACATTAAAAAACTATTTTTTTCTACATTTTCTCTGCGATTACGTTGGAAATTTAAGTTTGCACATTAATGCATAATTAATCTAGGATGCACTGGCATTTTTTAAGACTGATAATTAAAGTAGGCTTTGCGACCTGTCTAAATATCGAAAATTCGTAGAAACGTCAACAATCGTATTTCAAAAAGTGCCACGGTATAAACACATTTTTTAGGCAGTCTAACAGTGTTTTTCAAAGTTTTTAGAGATCCGTATTGTACGGTTTTATGTTTGACAGACGTATTTGTTTATGAAAAGTTAGACATGCCACCAACATAAAGTCTGGAAGAGAAAATTGAGATTGTGCTAATAGTGGGAGATAAGTATAAAACATTTCGAGAAGCAGCAGACATTTTTAATTTCCGACATCCAGATAAAAAAATTCACAATGAAACTGTTAGAAAAATATTTATTAAATTTAAGACTTGTGGAGATGTACATAATAAATTTGGAAAAAAACGCCAAAGCATGGTAGAAAATAATGACATTGCGTTGCAAGTAATGCTCTCTGCAACTGAGCATCCTAAATATCCTTTGCGAAAAAGGGCATCTTCATTGCCAATGGATATAAAAAAAGTACAGTTTCAAAGATTCTAAATAAACACAAATATCACCCTTACAAACCTAAAAAAATTCATACTTTAAGACCAGGAGATAATGATAGACGATTTGAATTCTGTTGTGACATACAGGGAATCTTAGTAGATAACCCATTTATGTCAAGGTGTATTATTTTTAAGGATGAAGCAACATTCTCATCAAATGGGACAGTTTCTAGCCAAAACTGTCGTTGGTGGAGTGATACAAATCCACATTTTACGTTGAAAACTCGGGACCAATATTCGTTCAAAACAAACGTGTGGTGCGGAATGTATAAAAATCAAATAATTGGACCTTTTTTTTTCCGAGAAACCTTGAATGCTGATCGTTATTTGTGCTTTTTAAACAATAGAATAAATGATTTTCTTGACAACCTTCCCTTACTTGAACGTCAGCAGATATGGTTCCAGCGGTAAACGGAAAAAAAACCCCCGGAAAAAAAACCCCGGAAAAAATACCCCCGGAAAAAATACCCCCGGAAAAAAAACCCCCCGGAAAAAATACCCCCGGAAAAAAAACCCCCCGGAAAAAATACCCCCGGAAAAAAAACCCATAGGAAAAAAATATAAAAGAAACTCCACAAGCTGTACCAAACGGGTACAGAGAGAACGATACGACTAGCGTCTGGTAAATAATTGGCCGGTGAACTTGAAAAAGGCGAATATGAACAAAAAAGGTGGATTAGATGCCGTGTTAGCGCTGTTTAACCAATATAAGTCTATAATTATTACAATTTTTTTATATCTAGCATATACCGAATTGCAACCAAAAAGGTGGATTAGATGCCGTGTTAGCGCCTGTTTAACCAATAAAGTCTATAATTATTAGTTACAGCATTATGTGCGCATGCGGAAGCCAGGAAGCCAGGAAGCAAGAGTGATATTCCTGTCTGTAGACGCCAGTTTTACGTACCTTCGTATACTCCGCACGCGTGTTCTAAGTTTTTATATCGGGGTTTTTTTTCCGGGGGTATTTTTTCCGGGGGTATTTTTTCCGGGGGGTTTTTTTTCCGGGGGTATTTTTTCCGGGGGTATTTTTTCCGGGGTTTTTTTTCCGGGGGTTTTTTTTCCTAGATTCGGTTCCAGCAGGATGGTGCCCCATGTCACAGCAGATTAGATGTACGTCAATACATTGAAAATATTTTCAATGGAAGATGTTGACCATTTAGAGAGAATAATTGCAGAAGCGGTTCGTAATATAACTCCCCATATGGTTAGCAATGTCTTAAAAAAATTTTGTAATAGAACTGTTACATGTATAAACAGAAATGGAGGATATGTGGAGGCATTAGTAAATTGAAGATAGTGATTATTCATTAGTATTTATTGTAACAAAGTAAATTATGCATACAACTTGTTATTCATTTAAATGCATCGTTAGAACGTTACAAACTAGTGATTAAGCAACTTAAAGGTTATCAGTGTTCGATAAAAATTAAGAGATAATTGGTTTTAAAAGTTTATTTATAATTGTTTAATCAAATTTATAATTAATAAATGCAATGCATTAATATGCAAACTTAAATTTCCAACGTAATCGCAGAGAAAATGTAGAAAAAAATAGTTTTTTAATTTAAATAAACAATGTTGAATATTTGAAAGCTATTTTTAATTCTAAACATCTTTTCTTTATAACAATTTTCGATATTGTCAAAAAGAAAGGTACTTTACTCTAGAGCAAAAATCACATTTTTTAACAAACCTCGTATATGACTGAAAAAATTTAACATCTGATGGTAGCATTTTAGGTTTTGGACCATGCAGAACTTTTTATGAAGAATAACTTTTTTTCGTAAAATTAATAATAAAGAAGTTTCCCATATGCCGCCAACTTACGTGGACACACTGTATATATATCTCTGTAACTGTTAGTGCTTTCAAAAAAGGAATATAGGTATCATGTAGTCTTTTTGGGTCAAACTTAAAATGGTAAAATCAAAATTTGAAGATCTTTGCTCGCTTAAGAGATACGGGGAAAATCAAAAAATTCACAATTTCAAAATTACCCTATATTTTCTTAGTTAAAAGAGATACAGAAAAATATTTTATACAAAAACTTCTTTATAATAATAGCTGAATAATCTACCGTTTTCAGAATAAATATACGGGATCAGGTAAAAAAGTTACCGGACCTAACCTCACTTTTTGAATGGAACACCCTGTATATTTTTATCTAAAAAGATAGCATTTAAAATTCTCTTTTCAAATATATAACACACCATCGATGATATTGGTTTGCTAGGCGATTTATTTAAACTTTATTACTTTGAAACGAAATAAAAGATTCAGATTAAGGTAAAAAATAACGGGAATCATCGCAAATGTTCGAAAGCTCCTCTGTTGTTTTCAATGCACTCTTGACATCTTTTTCGAATGGATTTTAAAGCATTCATAATGTGTCATGGTTTTATTTCTGCAAAGGCCTCATGAATTCTTTGATCAAGTTGTTCTCGGGTTAAAATTACTTCTTTATAAATTTTATTTTTCAACACTTCCCAAAGAAAAAAATCTGGAGGTGTTAGATCCAGAGATCGTGGTGGTCACCTTATAGGTTCATGTGTTCCTATCCCACGGTTTCTAAAGTGAGTATTTAAATACTCCCTTATTCGAAGAACGTTATGGGTAGGGGCGCCATCTTGTTGAAAGTAAATCTCTATTACCTACTTCATTTAAAGGAACATCATCAAGTACATCGAAAAGGTTTGATTGGAGTATGTCCAGATACCTATCTGGATTTAAATTTTCTTCAAAAAAGCGATACACCGGTTTGTTTTGAAATAAAAAACAACTTATATTTACCCCAAATCGACCTTGTTGGCGAACAGGTCGTGCCATGTAGGGATTTGTGGAGTTCCAACATCTTTCATTATGTCGGTTATGAATACCGCAACTTGTAATTCGCCATTCATCTGATCAAATTATTTGTTGGTGAAAAAAGCGATCCTCGATAGAATTATTTAAAAACCAGTGACAAAATTCCAATCGTCTCACATCATCACCAGGATGCAAATATTGGGTAATTTTAACAACATAGGGAAAATATTTATTGGACGTCAAAATTCCTTGCGCCTTAGATTTTCTAATTCCAGTTTCAGTTTTTACGTTTCCGACGGACGTAGATTTTTGTTCCTAAAATTACAAAGTGATTTTAGAGAATAAAATTAGGATGTGTGCTTAAGATCACAAGACAGAAGCGAAAATCTCATCAAGACGAGATTCTCTATTAACCTTTCACAATTTAACATCCGCAAATCTCAAATTCAAGACGAAAAAAGAATCGATCCATAAAAAGCAAATACACTATGCATTTGGTCATATTTTAGTATCTTGGTTTTTTCCCCGACTGCATCATGAGCGTTGCTTAGCCGAATCTGACGGCTCAGTTTCATTCAATACCCACTAACAGTGCTAAACGCGCCTAAAAAAGTTTTTACTTTAATAAAAGTTGAGCTACTACTATTCGAAGCTACCACAGGATACATTACCTGATTATTGGCCTCGACAAATCCTAACACGCTTATTTCTTCATTTTCCTTGTTTTCTTTATTAAAAGTTTTTGATCTCGGCATCGTAAAAGAGCCGTATGTTTTTAAATTATGTTTCAGTCGTCGGAATGTGTCCTTAAATGATTGCCGTCTTTCCGGATAGCGAACAAAATATAAATTTTACGCCATTTCTTCGTTTTTTCCACTTTCAATATAAACTGATATCATAATAATATTAAATTTTTCAAAATGTTGATACTTCAGCCATTTTCACAAACGAATATGTTAAAATAAAATTGACGTTAAATGTTAATAACAACTATAATGTCAACATAGTTGTTTCTCTAATAGTAGCTTTTGTTTCATGGCCTCCTGTGGTTTAAAGTAATAAGGTTTAAATAAAATCGCCTAGGAAACCAATGTTATCCATGGTGTGTTATATGTTTAAAAAGATAATTTAAAATGCTATCTTTTTAGAATAAAATATACAGGGTGTTCCATTCAAAAAGTGAGGTTAGGTCCGGTAACTTTTTTACCTGATACCGTATACTTATTCTGAGAACGGCAGATTATTTAACAATCATTATAGAGAAATTTTTGTATGAAACATTTTTCTATATCTCTTTTAACTAAGAAAATACAGGGTAATTTTAAAATTGTAATTTTTTTGAATTTCCCCCGTATCTCTTAAGCGAGCGAAAATTTTCAAATTTTGATTTTACCATTTTAAGTTTGACCCAAAAAAGAGCACTTTGACCCCTGTATTACTTTTTTGATAGCACTAACAATTACGGAGATACCCTATAAAAGTGTAAATGGGACACCCTGTACACTTATTAGTTTTCGGAATTTCTACAATAAAGTGTCTAAATTCTTGGAGGCAGTATACAGAGTGTTACATTTTTTGCGCTACCAACACTTTCACTCTCCTGTACTTTTTTCGGCAAACTATCCTGAGCATTCTTTTTGATCTTTTACATTTTTATCGTATCTGTTATCGTTTTCTAGTTATCGGCGGAAATTGCCGTCGATGCAAACCAAGTATTATCCAAGTAACAAAATTAAAAAAAAAGTAGTTGGCTGGGATAGCCCATATTTTATTTTCCGCTTGTGAAATTTTTTGTCGTTTTGTTAGCTGCTGTAGAAAGCGTACAAGAAAACGTGCGGCAACTTTCATTTGTGGTAGTTTAGAAAATTTTAATGGATAAGTTGATGTATCCTTACCATATCTAGACAGTCCAAGCTCATCATTAGAGGTAAATGACTAAGATTGCCCAGCCACCATGGCAAAGAATTGACCCATACCAATCTGGGTCATTGGCCAGATTGGCCTGCAAATCCTACCACTCCTTACGAAACCCGGACTTGAGACTTCGACAGCGAGTGACACAAGCTAGCCCTATGGTCTGATATTGCTATATCAAGGACACTAGTGGAGGATATTTGGATATCGTTACACGCGAAAATGTTATCAATACATGAGTTCTCCCTTGTGGCTTCATATATGATGCTCCTCTGCTCCAGTTGAATGGCTGTTTTCTTTCGCTGAGATCATTAATAGCCCCAGAAGACATGCTCTCCTTGTCAAATATTTCGAAGCATTACTTATTTTGAAACAAAAATAAAAAACCGTTGTGTAGGTATTTGCTTTTGTTATGAAAAATTTCGTGTTTCTTTGTATCTACCGAGTTTTTTAAATTTTTTTTTTATTTTTCATAATTGTTCACCATATTAACCTACCAAGAGAGACAATAATCGCTATTATATTGGTCGCGTTGAATTATTCTAGTTTTTAATAAGTTAAAGGTACCCCAAAATTAGAAGTCTAAGTTTAACTATTGTGCAGCGTAAAAAATAAAAAATTCCAAATTTTTTAAGTTTCGTTCTATAATAAAGTGATTATGTTCTATAAAAAAAAACCAAATATTAAGTTTTTTTTTCTATATTAATATATGATTGACAATTGACAATTGCTCATATACCAATTCAATTATCAAAATGAAATTAATTGAATTACTTGGAGAGTAATTTAATTACCAGAAAGTGTCTGATTTCTACAAAGCATTGAATTAAACTCAGTAATTCGAATGCGATCAAGAAATCAATTACTTTTAGGGTAATTCGATTACTTGAAAGTAATTGAATTATTCATAAAAGTTATTGAATTAAACTAACTAATTGAAATGCGGTAATTGATCAAGGAATCAATTACTTTTAGCGTGTAATTGGTAAGTAAAATATTTTATCCTACTGTTAGTAATTGGTAATTGTAATTGATCCTTTTTCAGAGTGTAATGAGTAATTATAATTGAATTACTTTTTAAGAGCAATTCCGACAGCTCTGCATCTATGTCATAACCGGGATTCGAACTCGGGGCCCGGGACTTTTTTTTAGGGATGAAATAAATGCATATTTATTATTATTACTTAAATTCGGGTTTTCCCTACTCGAAGTAACATGCGAATCATTTGTTCATATTGTATTCAGATTAGATTAGGATTTTATCTTAAATCCGCGGATTAAATCCACGGTATAAACAAGGCCATTAATTAAATATGGATAATATCTAATTACGCGTTAATAGTATGCTAAAGTGAAGATGTCCTATGTAACCAAATTGGATTCCAAATAACCGAATAATCCTTCAACATTAAATTGACAGGGACGCGATATTAGTAATGTGTGTTTACGGAAAACTCACAATATTAGACCTACTATATTATTAGCATTGGTTTATAATAGTAGAATAATGCCTTAACATAGTCCGTCTCTAACACATTTCAACTATTATTATTGGAGGCACCTATTTGAAATCAAAAATAGACTTACATACAGTGGCGGCTCGTGGGTTGTCAGCTAGGGTCGACAATTCGGTACAGGGAGGGTCAAAAAACCACGCTCAAATTTTGCTTTTGTCTACTATTCTAATATTTGCGTTGAATAGAAGTATGACAAATTGTTTTATCCAACGTCTGCTAGTTATAGAATTATTATTTATGTCATTAGACAACTAAAGTAACAAATAACACACTAGTGGGTTATGATTATAAAAATAATTGATTTATTGATCAATTACCGCATTTGAATTAGTAAGTTTAATTCAATAACTTTTATAAATAATTCAACTACTTTTATAGGTAATTCAATTATTTTCAAGTAATCGAACTACCCTAAAAGTAATTGATTCCTTGATCGCATTCGAATTACTGAGTTTAATTCAATTACTTCTAGAAATCAGACACTTTCTGGTAATTAAATAACTCTCCAAGTAATTCAATTAATTTCATTTTTATAATTGAATTGGTATATGAGCAATTGTCAATTGTCAGTCATATATTATTATAGAAAAAAACTTAATATTTATTATTTTTTTATTAGAACACAATCACTTTATTATAGAAACATACTTAAGAAATTTGGAATTTTTTATTTTTTTGCACTGCACAATAATTAAACTTCGACTTCTAATTTTGAGATACCTTTAATTTAATAAAAACTAGAATAATTCAACGTGACCAATAATAGCAATTGTCTTTCTTGATAGGTTAATATGATTTATTTGTTAAAATAAAACAACTGGAACAATTATGAAAAATAGAAAAATAACTTTAAAAAACTCGGTAGATGCAGAGAACCACGAAATTTTTCATAACAAAAGCAAATACCTACACAACGTTTTTTTATTTTTGTTTCAAAATGACTAATGCTTCAAAATATTTGCCAAGAAGAGCATGTCTTCTGGGGCTATTAATAATCTCAGCGAAAGAAAACAGCCATTCAACTGGAGCAGAGGAGCTTCATTGAGATACTGAAGAATCTCCACCTCAATCTTCTTATTTGTATTTTTTTATAATTTTCGTTCTGTAGGTCCTTATTAGTATTCAATTCAAAAAACGTATTTATACTCCTGCTAGAACGTACGTATTCCTCTCCGCTGGCCCCTAAGTATCTTAAAATTCTTATCCTGTGGTTTTTCAAAAATAAATTTCGTTTTACTTTTTATTTCATCCTCTTCTAGGAAGCTTCGGAAACAATTCTTGCACCGTAGCGTAGCTTGAATTGGAACAGAGTGAAAGATGCAAAAGTTGCGTTCTTTGCTTCCGAGGTTCATAAAATTAGTATCCTACCCACCACAGACTTTTCATAAAAAATATTTAAACTTATTGACGTAGCGGTAAAACAGACAAGCCTTTGTCGTTAGCCGCGCTTTAATCGAAACAAGGTTTAGTCTCTCTTTAGAGTAATGGAATTATGAAAAAAATAGAATTCCAATTACTTTTTATGTTATTGAATTATTTGCAAGTATTTCAATTACTTTTCGTGTACTTAATTGAATTGCCTTAGATTTTTACAAACCGATTACCAATTACAATTACTTAACCCTAGTGATTGAAAAACCAATTGTACAATTATTATTTCCAGAGAGTAATTGAATTACTTAATAGAGAAATATACGCCGCCTTAATTCTGACGTTACACGACAAACTAAAAAAATTATAAGAACTGCTGAAAATGACCTCCGATAGAAGTCCGATACACCAACGATTTTAAATGTCCCCAGAAAAAATAATCTAAACAATTTAAATCGGGGGCCTAGGGACCTATGGCTAACGTCCACCTCGACCTATCCAACGGTTGTAGTGTTAATTTAAAAACTCCGTTACCATCAAACTAAAATGTGGCTGTGCACCATCATGCTTAAACCACAATTATTGGTTTCTTAGTTTCTTCTAACAGCACCGGTTTCTCCTCTTCTAAAAATTGATGGTAATATTGCCCGTTTAATCTTCTTGGCAGAAAAAATGGCCCACCATATAGTCTCCAATAATGCCAGCCCATGTTTGGAAATTTTTGATTTTTTGAAAAACTTGCTTCATCACTAAAGGGCGGAATATACAGTGTGGCGCATCGAAAACGAAACAGAGTCATTTACTGGCAGCTCCGTTCTTTTTTGGAAAAACGCTCAGACCCGTGGGTGGGGGTGGCACCACCCCTAAAATCTTAAATGGAAAGGGGGGTCGAGTGATACCTTATTTTAAAGGTCCTGCAATTCCCTTTATAATGATGTAAGATTCATGTACTTTAGTTTAGTAGTTTTGGAAATTTATTGATTTAAAGCCTAAATAAAACTCTAATACATCATCATTAGTGGAGATCAATACCTACATTTGGCAGCAAAGTAGTGTAAAAATGAAAAATGAACTGACCCGTCAGCCAAGTAATTGTTGGAAATGACCACCATGACTCTCCAATAGTAATAAAGATTTTGCTCAAAACGTTGCCGCACATTTTGCAATATTTGAGAAGTAATTTGAAGGCACTCATTCACAATTCTTTGTGGCAAATCTTCTAACGATGTTGGCTGAGTAGTATAGATTTTGCTTTTTAAGTGACCTCACAGAAAGAAATCCAAAGGTGATAAATCTGGCGATCTTGAGGGCCATTCAATGGCACCTCTTCTACCAATCCATCGACCTGGAAACGTCTGATCTAAATATTGTCGAACACGTAATGCGTAATGTGGTGGGGCATCATTCTGTTGAAACATTAACCTATTCGCAATATACCGCCGATCATTCTGATTTTCAGTTATGGCTGTTAATTCAGGATCTATGGTGTCTTACAGTAATTCCAAATACATTTCACCGGTCAAATTTCCAGGTAAGAAAAAAGGACCAACTAAATGATCGCCAAAAATAACAGCCCAAACATTTAATTTTTGTGGCTGCTGTGTGTGTACCTCACGATAAATTCTGGGATTAGAATCGGACCAATATCGGCAGTTATGACGATTTACTACGCCATTTAAGAAAAAGGAACATTCGTTGGAGAAGCAAGTGTTGAATAGAAAATGTTCATCGTTTATAATTCGTTCACTCATATCTTCACAAAATTGTAATCGCCGATCAAAATCGTCTTCATTAAGTTCTTGTACAAGGTGAATTTTATACGGATGAAAACTATGGGCCTTTAGAATCCGTTGGGATACTACGTCGACTAACACCACACACAGTATCCAATTTGCGGGTACCTAACGTAGGATCTACATAAACTTGCCCTAAAACCCCCACTTCCATTGCATCGTTCCTTATGGGATTTTTAATGTTGCGTTTTTTATTGGCGACTGATCCAGTTTCCCGAAATTTAGCTACAAGTTCTAGAACATATTTTCGATGCACGTTACTGTTCTCATGTCGCTCATTAAGTATTTGTGCTGTTCTATTAGCGCACTGATTATTTCCGAAAATTAGTTCGATAATTTCAACCCTTTCTGCCGTGGAATATACCATGGTTAATTTATGTAAAAAGCGTTAAAAGGTATTTTAACAACAAAGTTTGGTCGAATCAATCGCATACTATGTACTAAATTCCTATTTAAAATAAGTACGAGACATTTCCTTCTTATCTTTCTTCAAGAAACAACTTATTTTGCCACAAAAAACGCTCCAAACGCTATTTTCAACACCAAAATGATAAACAAACCATGGGCGTAGTGAAGAAAACCATTTACTTATTAAGTAAATGCTTTTACTCAAATTTCTTCTGAAAGTAGTACAAACTAATCTGATGTACCTATTAAAGTCTACTTTAAGCTTTAATTCAATAAATCTCCAAAACTACTGAGCTGAAGTACATGAATTTTACATCATTATAAAGGGAATTCAAGGGCCTTTAAAATAAGGTATCACTCGACCCCCTTTCCATTTAAGATTTTAGGGGTGGTGCCACCCCCGCCCAGGGGGCTGCACGTGTTAACGTGATTTTTTGCCAATTTTGTGTCCCCTTGTCTGAGCGTTTCCCAAAAAAGAACTGAGCTGCCAGTAAAGGGCGTAGGAAATTTCGACCCCGGCCAGGTAGCAGCCCGATTTTGACAGGAACTTTCGGCCCCGGGATGGAAGGGTCATGTTTTTATTACAGGCATTTTCGGCCCCAATGGTCTAACGTTATAACATTTTAATTTTTTTATGATCTTTTGTGTTTTGAATCATTTATAAAATGAAAATGCAACCAACCTGAACTAACTCAATTTTTGACCTGCAACTCGGCTAATGCGGTTTTATAGACTTATATTGGTTAAACAGCGCTAACACGGCATCTAATCCACCTTTTTGGTTCCAATTCGCCTTTTTCAAGTTCACCGGGGAATATTATTGTTAATTGTTTGCCCCTTTTATAGACTTATATTGGTTAAACAGCGCTAACACGGCATCTAATCCACCTTTTTGGTTCAATTCGCATTACCTGCAATGTTTGGGGCCGAAATTTCTTGCAAGATTACTTGACCTAAAATTTCTAGCAGGTACCTTACCCAATATGGGGCCGAAAGTTCCGCCGCCCCCAGTAAATGTCTCTGTTTCGTTTTCGATGCGCCACCCTGTATGTAAAGTGCATATATATGCATTTATTGCATATTTTGTCAATTTTATAATAAAATGCATATTTTTCCCAAATTATTATTTTATGAGCATATTTTTATGTTTCCGGCGTTATCAAAAAATTGAAAACGCCCGGTCGTAAAGACTCATAGGTTTAATGTCCAGTCCGGTACTTGTTTAGGGATTTTTCAATCTGAAGATAACTATATAATAATTAATATTTACATTTTGGTTATACACAAGGTATTTATTGAGGGTTTCCGGGGTTTGCAGGTATATTGTTAGGGGTTATTTATTGTCATTTAATAATGCCTTATTATTACCTGCTTAACAAACTGTATTTATATCGGGTTGTAATACGTAATTCTGTTTAAGTTTGTCGAAAGATTTCAGTATTTTCAGTATGAAACTATTGATTTCAAATTTGTGCTCAAAATGTCTAAAGTGGCGAAAACGTCTTCGTGGATTAAAAATTTCCCAGAGTTAGAGTTGTTGCCTGCCTTTGATATTCAAGGTTTTCCAGGTTGTTTGTTAGATCATGTTCACCAATGAAGTGAATGGCTCTTCATTAAATGTCTAGCAATCTCAGGGTATGTTTAGGAGTAGAGCCTCAAATATGCGAACAGTATTTCAGCGATATTCGAATTTGGGCTTTATAGAGCATCAAAAGTTGTGGGTGTATTGAGGTTCATAGCTCGGAAAAGTATTCCAAGCTTCTGTAAGGCTGCCTTAGCAATGGCCGCAACGTGACTATGCCAAGACATATGACTATCCAAATTAACGCCCAAGAAATGAATTGATGAGGCCAAGGAAATCGAGTGTACCGCCATGACTATATTCGGTTCTTCAACATTAACTTTTTAAAAAAAAACTGCCGCCTGGGTTTCTTTAGCGTTTTATTCTACTTGGTTGCTGTCACCCAAGACAGAATTTCTTTCAGGTCTTTGTTGAGATATGAAACCTCTTGCTGCCTGTAGACTTGTGCATTGGCAGCCGATGTCCGAGCATCCAAAGTAAAAGATGAAACAAGTGTGATGTCATCAGGGAAGCTATATATAGAATTTTTAGATTTTTCCAAAACATCGTTGAAGTATAGTAAAAACAGGGGGGCGACAATATCGAACCTTGAAGGACTCCGACGTGGATGTTAAATGTGCCTGAAAGAAATCCGTCCATCGCCACTCGCAGAGAACGGCCTTTAAGAAAGCTCGACAGCCATGAACAAAATTGAACCGGCATTCCGTATGCTCTTACTTTAGTTAGGAGCCCCTCATGCCATACTCAGTCGAAGGTCTTGGAAATGTCCAGTGCTAACGCCCGGAACTCCCCATGTTGCGTTGTTCCAAACGTGAGTAACATAAGAGGGAAGGTCTCCTGTTAATCTAGACTTACAGAATTTATACTGGCGGTTACTAATAATGTGGAAGCCTTCCAGGTACTTTAATAATTTTTCCTTGATAGCCTTCTCGATAACTTTTGATATAACCGAGAGCAATGCGACTGGACGATAGGTGTTTGGCAGTAATAATAAAATTAGAGTTGGGTATGTGATATTCATCACAGGATTCTTTTTTTTTATATAATTTTTATTTAAACTACTCGCTAACAAAAAGTTGACTGCCACGCATGAGAAAATTTTCGAGTTTTTCAAATTTGTTTACTTGTTTGTAAAACGGTGAATTACATAATCATAAAATTCAGATGTTTTTGTAGCTTCGTTAGAATTTTTTTTTGTATTAACAATTGTGACAAACTTGACCTCCGCTCCTGCAGAGAGATTTCATTCTGCATCGATCGAATCGATATCGAGATGACATTAAATTCTACCGCTTTCATAAAAGCGATTCCATTCTCTAATCGAGATTGCACCTCGGCAATCGTCGGGTTTTTCGGTCATATGAGATATTTTAGGGCGCATGGGAGAGTTTTGTTCACTTTTCTTCTGTGCTTTTATAATTAACCTCAAAATTTGTAATGATTTTGTGTGATTTGTTATTTGTCTAAATGTATTTTTAATATTTTTAGATTAAAATAATACAAGAAGCAGCTCGTAAATAATGTTTTCGATAGCGAGAGGCTATTTTGGCAGAGAAAAGAAGACGTAGAAATTTAGCGTCAATACATGAAAGAATGATTATTAAGTCTAGGAATAATCCTTTTGATTTGCTTGATTCGCGATTCGTTGAGCGATTCTGTCTAAATAAATTTCAAATGCATACCTTTTGCCATTTTTCTGCCGTTCTTTCCCCAAACCCCAAGGAATTTAATTTTACAGCTAACTCGTTCCAAAGTTTTTTCGACCTATCCCGACCATTCAGTCCCGTTAAACGCCCCACGCCTAATTTCTTATTTTCCTCAATATAACGAAATCATACCGTACAATGTTTCTCTCTCAATTTAAATGACATTAATATGTATATTTTTGATGCAATTTGAAAAGCACGAAAATTATTTTTTCTTTGGACTTTTGAATCCGATTAAGGTTAGATCGAGTAATTCGACAGCTCATCAGCAGTCTAATTTAAGAATCGAATTTCAAATAGAGTTTCGAACATAGAATCGCTGAAATCGAATAAAGATCGCCTATTCGACTCGAATCGAGTAATGGAATTCACTTGCTGGTTTATTATTATTGTATTGCGCTTTTAAACTTTGGACATGAAAGGTCCCGCTCATTTGATACAGATTGTGGGAAAATTGACAATAAATTATAAATTTCCGGCACGGTGTTTTGCAATAAATTGCTATACGCGAGGTTATGCGTTATACCAAAATAAAATAATACATTTCCACAAATGTTTCCCAATTTACGAGAATTAGCGGATCAGCATTGCACTTTTAACTGGTTCTCTATGTTAAAAAATGATTGATAGCATTGACAACAGATTTTCCAACAAATATCTACTACTAAAAGCCCTATAAACCTGCTTTTATTAAAAATATCGAAAACAAAAAATATTTTTTCAAAGTTAGCAAAGCTTGTTTTAATTGGCATCGTAGAACAGAGTGTAAACAACTTAATTGTAATTGATTAGTCATATAAAAATGTTTTGTTTATCAAATAAATAAAAAGTTCTTTTAAATTGTCGTACAGCCAGTGGTGCAGCCACGGGGGGGGGGGGGGGGTGCGGTCAAACTTCCCCCTCCCCACAGAGACCATATAAATGTTCACAAAAACGTTTGCAATAACGTTTATCCCCCCCCAACAATAACCTAGTCCTGGCTGCGCCACTGCGTCCAGCCGCACCACGGAGTTAATTTTTTTACTTTTTGATTTGAAAATAAAATGCATATTATGGCCGACAAAACAGTTTAATTTTGGTTTTACTTCCCGTAAGTCTTGCATATTTTTGATTATCTCAAAATTATCTATTACTCCCCTTGCCTCCAATGTTAATTAAATTCAATATTATAGAGGTCGTCGGACATGGCCATTGTTTCTTATTTTACTTTGTTCATCAAATGAAAGAAAATCCACATTTTAAACTTAAAATAAGTTCACTTTTTAGTCTGAACAAGATATTTTATTTGAACTTTAAAACAATAGAGATGCCTTTTTCCTTTTATAGTGACGATTAAAAACGTGTGGAAGCTTGTCAAGCCCGATTTTCCGCGCCCGTCCGCGGTCGCGTAGCTTGCGCCAATAGATATTTACGTTATAATTCCGGTAAATCAACTTTTACAGCATGAGTGAAATGTTTTGAGACAAGGCGACGAAGGAGCCGAGTCTGGAATTTTGAAACGAATACTGTAAGGGATTTGCCGGACGAATGACGTACAATATTTTATTTCATACTGTTCTGTTGAAAATTATGTTTTGAAATTAAAATGAAGTTTTATTCTGCGTCGTATATTTGAAAAGTGCTTATATTTACTGGTGGAAACATTGTGTGTTTGACATTAATTAAACTAAAACTTACAAAATTCAGTCCGGTAAAGAAATTTTACAGGACTAGTCCGGTAAAAAAATTTTACCGGACTTATTGCTGTAAAACCTTATTTTCTGGACTAAATTCAAATATGTAAAGGTGTGTTTTACAATACAGTATGAAATAAAATTATATTACAGCATTTTGTATGTGAGTTCATTTATTTAAATAATTATAATTTACTATGCTTGTGAGCTCCTTGAATTTGAAATATTTTGACGTTTCATTTAAAATACTTAAAAGTTCGTAAAACATAATATTTATATAGGTAGTAAAAGCAAATTTTATTAAAATTCCACATATTAATTTTTCTTAAGTATTCAAGTGAATCTTGGTTTATTTTCTTCATAAACTAGTTTTATTTTATTTATTTATTATTTATTACTGACCTCGAAACAGATAAATCTGGTAATGAGGCTTATATATATAATAACAATACATTTTTACCAAATTCCTTAAATGGTAAAAGTAATAGTTAAAATTCTAATGTTTACATTTTACAGAGAAAGTAAAAAAAGTTAATTAGTTTACAGCCTGCCGCCCCCTAAGGTTGCCGCCCCGGGCAGGGGCCCGGCTTGCCCGGCCGTAGCGCCGGCCCTGAGAGGGTCCATTAAATGGAGGTTGTTCGAGATTTTCCGCAGAGCTATTCCAATTTGGAATCTTCAGATAGAATGCCACATCTTTTGCTACACTACCAATTTTATGGATACCCATGACAGCTTTATAACATTTCCCATTTTGATATTTCAAAAAAAAACGTCGTTCCTTAAAATCGGCAGGACGCAAATTAACGTACGTTTCTATATTTGCTTAAATATTCATCCCCCAGGACGTTGAAAGTTCTACTCTTATTAGTTTTAGTGTTGGGAATTTTTATTAGCAGCAAAGAACCTATATCTTCAAGATCATCAACTGTCATATTCACTAATTCGTCGCAACGACATGCCCCAAATATTCCAAATATCAAAACTACCTAAAAAATTAAGGGTTGGTTAGCACAATGTGAAAGAAACAAAATGTAATATTATTACCTTCATCGCCAAATACTTTTCATCTGGGGCATCAGACAAAAATTTGCTGAACTGTTCCCTTGACAAGACTCTCGATTTCTTTGACTTATAACCTTCTTCTTGATTTTTTAAAATAGCACGCAAATTATTGTATTTTTCAATGTTCACATTATGCTTCAAATTTAACACGGACCTTATCATTGAATAATGAGCCCACAAATTAGAACTCTTCATTTTCAGTGCCGTTTCGTTAAAATATGCCAATAAAACGTTCTCAGAGTGTTGCATTACTTTTTTTCCAGTGCACCATTTGTTGAACTTGATAAAGGCAGCTTCATATACTGCACCAGATTTCGTCGGCAGCAAGTTTTGAATAGCTATTCTAGCTGCCTCTACTACCTCGGGAGGATCATCAGGCACTTCTAAACTCATTTTCTGTACATTTATTCGATCATGACGCGACACCGAATTTGAAATATTTGTTTTGATAGATGCAAAACAAGTACGTATCCATGATAACGATACCAAAAAGGGAATATACAGTGAAATAAGTTAAAAATTTGATCTTGTTATCTTCATTAAAAAATTCGTTTTATTTTATTGTTTTATCTCAAATAATACCTATAATGCACGTTTGAAGAAAAAATAGTATATGATATTCGGAGAATGAGATACTTTATGTGCTGAGCGTGGAAAGTTCCATTCTCCTAATATCATAATGTACTATTTTTATTCAAATAAGGTTAAAAATAAAAAATGTTCTCAACTTTTCTTGCACTTGTCACATTGTTATTCATATTTAGAATTAGATTAAGCACAAAAATTGTACTATATTGAAGTTAATTGAGCAAAATAACAGTAATTATAAACAGTTTTGTTTATTGATATACAAGTTTTGTCGATAATTAAATCAAACCATCTTCAGGGTTCCCTATTTGGGGAGCTATGGCTCCCTGAGGAGGCATTACTCGATATATGTTTATAGAGAAAAATATAATTGTTTTGAGACGTAGATTACGACCTGTACGTATGGCACCTTTAGTTCGAGACACTCTGATACCATTTAATTTTTAGATTATAACCATCCCAGTTGAATCATGCAATGAAACAGCCTTAAAACATTTGTGTTTCTGGTCAAAAGTGACATATCAGGTCAAAAGAGTTAGTGAACGCACATATTTGGGAACACTTGCTCCAAACAGTATTGTCAGCGGCTGTCCCGTCAAGAATATTAGCTATGTGTTTTTAACAGGTAAGTCTAAGAAGTAATGTACCTATCTAAACTCAATAGCGTAGCAGGCAGTGGTTGGGCTCTTATAATAAATTTAGGTAATTTCATTGCTGCGCCACTGCCTAAAATGTATTTAATATAATAAGAAAGACTTGATGATGGAACATATGGGTCCATAAATCATTATATGACCAAATGACCATGCCATGCCTTGGAAAATATTGGTATTAGGTCTGGATTGCAAATTAGCAGAGCCTGGATTTTGCTTCTCCGTTTCTTGAATGGTTAATGTAATAAGTGATTATTCATATCAACTAGAACTAAAATATGACATTTCGCTTTATTACGAGGATGCAGTAGCAAAATGAACAAAAACTTCACTGGTTTACAGGAATAATATAATAATAAAAAAAAAGAGAAAATAATTGGATAAACATATTTATGGAGTATTGTCTATTTCATCATATAAAATTAGGGGTAGTTCTTCAGTTCACCTAAAGTAATACATCAATCTGGTACCAATACTGCTCCCAATTTTCTGGTTGTTATACCCAATACATATTCGGGTGTTAAGTTTATAGTGCAAACACATTGATTGATTAAAACCAGGGGCGTAGGCACGGTTTTTCATTGGGGGGGGGGGGACATTTCACACAAATATATCATATATATATATATCGTCCATGCACACGTTGTAGGATTTGCTTAAGATGGTTCGGGCGAACTTGTTCTTAATCGTTTAATTTTGAAGTAATTCCTTATGTCCGACATGACGATATCGTTTGTTTTGATTATATGTATCCACAAATCCACAATTGAGGACCAGAAGTAACAAAGGGGCTAAGTGCCAATTTGCTGAAAAATGAGATATTCCTATAGATAGGTGCTATGTGCCTTCGACTATATCCTATCAAACGGGCAAAGTGCCAGGACTTTAAATTTCGTAAACAATCAGACAGATAGATGGCGCTTTCTGCAAGTGCTAGGTCATTTCCACATCAAAGGGGTCAAGTGCCGTAGTACGCATTGTTGTGTTGTGCATTCATTTGGTTTATTTCCCACCGGAATATATGCCACGTGCCACACGGCTGTACAATATTATAAAGTAAGCTTTAAAATGAATATAGAACGTCGCAAAAATGGATTGGGGAGATTAAGTGACGAACAGAGAAAACGCAAAAATGCAGGACAGTCCTATAATAGGAGAAATGGAAATGATGTAGGCGAAAAAAGGATACCTAACCTAGAAGTAAGTTATTATTTCTAATGTAGCTATACGTGTGTAAAAATTATAGTGAACCAGAACCATATTTATTTTGTGTAAACCCTAAAACGTTCTTTTTTTTATAGATAACATGTAAATGCAAATTTGGGTGCAAGTCGTTAAATTACGCAAATAGATTGGCTCTTTTTGAAAAATACTACGAGTGCAGGCCTGACGTCCGCGGAACATACATCATGGGTTTATTACAGATGGAGAGGGTAATATTGTAGTTGTTTGCAAATTTACGTTTATGAATACTTTCGATTTGACAAAAAAACATTTGGAGACTATTATACAAAAGAAAAAAAGCGGTAAAGTAGTTTATAAAGATATGAGAACTCGTACAGCCCCTGGAAAATTTACACAGGATGACAAAAAACTTGTTACAGAGCACATAAATAGTATACCCCGAGAACAGTCTCATTATTCGCGCGCAAAAAGTGCAAAGGAATATATTAGTCCAGATTTAAATATTAACCGCCTTTATAAAGCGTTCAAGCAGAAATATCCCCACAGCTTGGTCACTTATAAGTTTTACAGAAATGTATTAAAAAATGACTTTCCAAATGTTTCATTTAGAGCTCCTAGAAGTGACACCTGTCGGAAATGTGACTCGTTAAATTGCGAAATAAAAGCGCAAGTTGAAAGAAGTAGGGCAGCAAAGGTGGAGTTGGACGTCCACCATCGAAAGGCAGAAGTAGCTACCATGCTAATGAAAAGGGACATTGCATCCTCGCAAGTACCAGGAAGCACCACTAGTGTGTTTTCAGTGGATTTAGAACAAGTCATGTTCGTACCTACATTGACCCATTCTGATATGTTTTACATGAGCCAACTTTCATGCTATAACTTAGGAATCAGTTTTGGGGATAACAAGAATTCATTTATGTGTTGCTGGCATGAAGGAGTGGCAGGACGTGGCGGTAACGAGATTGCTTCCTGCTTATTACGCGTCCTAAATATGGGCATTACAGGAAAAAGGAATGTTGTTATTTGGAGCGACAACTGTACCGCCCAAAATAAAAACAGAATGGTTGTATTTGTTTACGTATTTTTGGTGAGTTGTGGACTCTTTGACACCATTGAACATAGGTATCTTGTCAGTGGTCATAGCTTCCTTCAGTGCGACAGAGATTTCGCCTTGATTGAGAAAAGAAAGCGTAAGTGCGCTCCGATTGTACCTGAGGACTTACACGATGTAATAATATCAAGTACACACACAGGCCGATTTGCAATAGTAGATATGTCACAGGAAAAATTTTTTGATGTACAAGCGGCAGCCGATAAGCTCTTAAATCTCAAACAAGTGAATATTAGCAAAGTTGTACGATTGAAGGTTAATTCCCAACAACCTGGTTTTTTGTTTACTGCTGAAGCTTTTTCTGAAGTAGCACAATGGAAAGCAACTCCGATACTTAAAAGAGGAAAAACCATGGAAGACCTAAAAAATATCTCAATTAACCAGCTACCACACGTAAATAAGGTTGGTGACAATAAGAAAAAACAACTAAAATCAATGATTCCGTATTTACAAGACAAGAAACACGAAGCATTCTACGTTGATTTAACTAAATAATATATTGGCACTTAGCCCGTTTCCCATTTTTTTGTTTTTAACTTTATTTAAATGTTCAAATTTTCATTTTTTTTGTTGTTTCTATCGTAGTATATTTACGCGTAACGCAAATAATATATATTAGATAATTATTTGGAAATAAAGTATGTTGTTTTGGTATGTGAAGGTTTTTTATTAATTTCTCTATTTAACAATTTTGGCACTTAGCCCCTTTGTTACTTTCGCTCCTCAATTACACATCACACACGTCACACACACTATATATATAGTTCATGTATAGATAGACTAACCATACGTCCGTATTTAGTACGGACAGTACGTATTTTGACTCTCGGCGTCCGTATTACTGTCCGTATTTCTAATGTGTCCGTATTTTTTCCTAGGAAATGAATTTAGTAACATAGAATATAAAAAAGTTTTGTCTCACTCTAGTACTAGAGTTTTAAGTTTACTACCAGGAGTTGAAAGGATTTTACTTATTTTTGATGGCTTAAAATCATATTTTCTTTCGCAAGATAAGTGTCCAATAATTTTAAAATCTTTTTTTGAAAACCCAGCTAATGAACTGTATATGTGGTTTTTGCATGGTACTTTGGAATTATTTAATAAGGCCATTTTAAAAATGGAAAAGTCTGAACGCAGTGCAACAGAAGTTAACATTATTTATTTAGACTTAATAAAAAAAATTGAAGAAAGAAAAAATAATCAGTTTTTACCTCAAACGACAAAACAGTTATTATTAAAGTTACGAGAATCAGGAGAAATAAATGAAAATGAATTTAAGCAAAACGTAGAATCCTTTTATGAAGACTGTTTAAAGTATCTGCATTTATGGGAGGATAGTTTTGTAAATGCAAGTAAATTTGAGTGGATTATGGTAAAAGAAAAAATAACTTGGGCAAAAATTGAAGCTGATTCAGAATTAATTAATCAGAATATTCATAAAAATCATCAAATTAATACTGATGAACTTTTCGATGAAATCACTATTTTTAATTCTGTTTACGAAAAGAGCAATTTTTCTGAGAATCAAACACTTGCTCAAAAATGGTGTGAACTGTTTCGAATGTTAAAAGCAACAAATAATAACTGTGACAATTTATTGAAATTAACCGAGTATGTTTTAAGTCTGCCGGGTACATCAGCTTCAGTTGAAAGAGTTTTCTCGCTTATGAATAATATTTGCAGATTTGAAAGAGGGCACATGCATATTTCTACAGTAAAAGCTTTGTTAAACATTAAAATAAACTCAAATTTGAACTGCATTGAGTTTTATAACAAAGTTAAAAGTGACAGTGAAATACTTAAAAAAGTCATATCTTCTGAGAAGTACAAACAGTGTATGAAGAAAGATGAGCAGCAGCCTAATGAACCTCAGCCTTCAATATCAAAGGAGTGAGTTTTATTTCATTTTTCTCTTAACCATATACCATTTTGTATTCTTAATGTAAGTAAATAAACATACCACTGTGGTTATATTATGTTTAAATAAAAATGTCCGTATTTTAATAAAGAAAGATATGGTCAGCCTATGTATAGAGTATTATGTTATGAACACATATGTTTCAAACGTGTGTCGTTTGATTAGAGTCGCCATGTTTTCTAATGAAAAGCGCTTGCTTCGTTTAAAATCATTTGAGCGCGGTTTCGAGCCACTTCTACGCACGACCGTCGAAAATATGTGTAATTTTTTTTAAAGGAATATAGCAACTCGGTTTTTTTGGGGGGGCGACAAATGATATTGTGTCCCCTCCGTCATTATTTGGGGGGAGGGGGGGGGGAACAATGTTCTTCTGCCCCCCCCCCCCCCCCCCGTGCCTACGCCCCTGATTAAAACTAATGGGACACACAAACTTGCCTTATCCCAAAGTTGATAATAACCAAGATACAGCGTGGCAGAGTATTAATTCCGTTTTCGACTTTACTCCATCATTTCTCAACGAATCGACATTAGGGATGCGCACGATGCATCGATGTTTTGAAAACATCGATTTTTGTGTTTCGATTTTCAATGTTTATATCGATGTTTTTTGATTCGATATTATTCGTTAACATCGATATTTTTTACGACGTTCTTTACGATGTTTTTTTCAATTAAAACTTGATATTTTATTTCAAAAAGTATTACAAATAAAATTGGCCTATCCACAATTACCAAATTAGTAAATTAAATATTAAAAAGAAATTTTAATCTACTTACATCTAGTTGTCCAAATTTATTGTTTACTAATATAAAGTAGCTATGTATATTTTTGACTTTTCACTTATTGTAACCCTTACTTTAATTGGCACAAGTGCGGCACGCGGTGTCAGTGTAAACTGTAAAGCAAACTGCAAAGACCTTATAATAATATCTTCCGAGAACTTTCGAGGCCAACGGCGAAAAAATTTGGGGCAATGCTGTCGGCAAAAATACCTACAAAGCTTTAGTTTCACATTTTAAAAATATTAAATAGAGATATTTATTCTCTGTTAAAATAATACCCTTTATTGGTCGGCTAAATTTTCTAGAAAATAAATTTATTTCATCCTGTCCAGTAAATCTACTTACCCTGTACTCATATGCGGCCGGTAAATGGAACATTACAGTATCAGATACTGTAATGTGTTGCCTAGCAACCATGCTTTGTTTTTGGAAACTACGACTTTTTACTTTCGATTTTTGACAAGTTGTCACTTAAAATTATAAGAAATAAAATATTTAAATACACATATTTAGCAATTATTTAATACATCAAAAACACTTTTTTAAATGAAATAAATCAATTATTATTTATTACCACAATTTTCAAATGCTCTTCAAATTCTTTGAGAAATTCTTCTCTTCTTAATGGTGAATATCTTGGATGGAATTCATTGTCTAGCAAATGCAAATGTTTCATATAATATATATAATATTTTGAAACTATTTGATTTTTCTTCTTGTTAGGAAGGAACCGAAATTTAATAGAAAGGTCCAAAAGAGCCTCCTGAATTTTTCGAAACAACATTTTATCATCCGCGTCTAAAGTGCAATTACGAAGTAAATCAACTAAGTAGGTTAACTGACGATGACAATTACTAATATCTTTAAACTCGGTACAAAATGTACAAGCAGAGTACACTATTTTTGCCATATTCATCAGCACTAAGAATATGATAACTATATAGGTTTTTTAAGGGTTATAATAAAAGTAGGTAACTGTCATAATTCAAAGAAAATAAAAAGTCATGGCCTACTATAAAAATGCGTTCCGCCACCCGACAAGTATTTATTAGAGAATCGTTCACTGCTATATATAGGTAGGTAGCATGTAGCATAAATTATACTCTTTAACCAACTTTAGTAAATGAAAAATGTTATGTAACTATAATATAGGCATTTAATTACATTGTTTTAAAGGTTTTGCTTAACTAAAATTAGTAATTTTTATTTTATATGGTCTATATTTAGTGATACCAATTAAAACTGTTTGGGTGCTTCTACTTGTAATAGTATTTTTTTCTACCAACTTTAGTAATTGTAAAATATTACACAACCATAGAATATATTCCCTGTTACAATTCTTTAAATATTTTATTTAACTAAAATTGGTAGATTTTATTTAAAATTATACCCGAAACCTCCATAATTGCCCACACGAATATTATGACTTTATCTATTTGACAGTGACAAGCAAACAAAATTTATAATTAACTATGGAAACCAATGACTCAATTGCATTTAGGGTAGGTAGCATGATATAATATTGCGAAGTATTTTTTAAAATTTAAATATACCTATTTATTTTTTTGAAAAGGGATATAATGACAGGATGAAATAAAATACCATACGATACACGTCCGTTAGGTGTTATTACAGCACTCGTTTATATTCCAGACTCGGCTCCTACGTCGCCTCGTCCGTAAAACAACTCGTACTGTAATAAGTCACCTACCGGACTTGTAACGTAAAATACTATTACGTTCCATTAGCTATACAGTGTTTCAGAAGTCCTGTGCGTAACTTAAGGGAATGATTCCATATGATATTCGAAGAGAAAAAGTTCATTTGAACATGTATCCCGACTTACCCCGTTTTTGGCAAAGTTTTTTTAAAAAACAATCGTTTCTTAATCATTCTTTTAAATATCCTTTTCCCGATTCTATTGAAATTTGATACCGATATTTTAAATCCAGTTTTTATACCGGGTGTTGCATCGTCGAGCGGGACATAGGAAATCCCATGTAATTTTAAATGGGGTCAATTATTGGCTTCCCTAATTATTTTAGAGGAAATTTCTATTTAGGTTTATTAAAGAGCACTAAAACCCACATTCAAAAGAATAACTTTAGATATTTTTGATGAGCCCGTTTACGGGTTATCGCCGATTTCTTTTTAACTATTTCTCCTTTTTATGGCCCCGTATTTGCGGGCACCAGTCAAGGTAAAAGATGACTGTCAAATAAAGTTGTCATTTTGAAATGTGTGCTTTATTGTTATAAAAACTCGTACATCGAAAATATTAGCCATGAATTACACTTCTGAAGAAAAAATATTGATGATTAAATGGTATTATCAAGGAAATAGTTATCAAAATGTGTCAGACATGTTTGCTGCTCTGTATCCGAATAGACCGATACCTGCAAAATCTACAGTCGAAAGGACTATCAAGAAATTTGAGACAAAAGGCACTGTAATAAATAACTGCAGATGTGAAGAAAGGCAGGAACAAAGAAAAGATGCAAGAAATGATAAGGACTTGCAAGTTTTATTGTGCGTGGAAGAAAATGATGGGAAGATCAGCACAAGGAAACTTGAGGATGACATAGGATTAGATCACACCACAGCGTTACGAGCTTTGAAACGACATAAATATTATTCATACAAATATGAAAAGCATCAAGAGCTAAGAGATAGGGACGAAATACGACGACAGGAGTTTTGTTTTGGTATGATGGAAAGAGCAAACATGGATAGGGAATTTTTAAAAAACATTTGTTTCACTGACGAATGCACATTTACCTTAAACAATGAACCCAATGTTCAAAATTATCGATATTGGAGCAAAGAAAACCAACACAGGTTTGTGGAAACAAGGACGCAATATCCACAAAAAGTTAATGTATGGGCTGGGATTTTCGGAGAAAATATTATCGGGCCATTATTTCTTACACGAAATTTAAATGCAGAATATTTTTTGGAACTACTTAAAGATCATATTTTACCTACTTTACAGGATGCCGCCAGGGAAAATCAGGAAGTTTGGTACCAAATGGATGGCTGCCCGGCACATAGTACCCTGGCTGTCCGGGAATATTTAAACCGTGCTTTTAATGACAATGTTATTGGCTTAAATCATACAGTAAATTGGCCAGCCAGGTCTCCTGATTTATCGCCAAATGATTTCTTTCTCTGGGGCCATTTAAAAACAGGATATACAAAGATAAAAAATACCCAAATCTAGACTAGTTAAAAAAATGCTATTTCTGCCGAATGCAATAGAATTTCAGTTTACCAACTAGCGAATGTAAGAAGAGAATTTTATGATCGCCTCGGTTATTGTCTAGCAGTCAATGGAGGAATATTTGAACATCTTCTTAAATCCTAAATAATATTGAAACATGTAAAATGTCATAATTAACCTTGTAATTGGATACCTTATTTTAGTTTTATTCAGATTAATTTGTACTCATAAATACACCCTTAATATTTTCGATGTACGAGTTTTTATAACAATAAAGCACACATTTCAAAATGACAACTTTATTTGACAGTCATCTTTTACCTTGACTGGTCCCCGCAAATACGGGGCCATAAAAAGGAGAAATAGTTAAAAAGAAATCGGCGATAACCCGTAAACGGGCTCATCAAAAATATCTAAAGTTATTCTTTTGAATGTGGGTTTTAGTGCTCTTTAATAAACCTAAATAGAATTTTTCTCTAAAATAATTAGGGAAGCCAATAATTGACCCCATTTAAAATTACATGGGATTTAGTATGTCCCGCTCGACGATGCAACACCCGGTATAGCTATCTATGTTATAAGTACGTGAAGCAGCGCCGGATTAAAGGTTTCGTAGGCCCTAGGCACCAGTGGTAAATTTTAGATTTTAATTCGGGGAGGTTTACCAACGGGATGCGAGAAAAAATGCGACGCAGTGGAAAATTTTTTGGGTGCCACGCCCTAATTTTACCAAGAAATAACAAAATTTACAAATCAAGTGGTTTCCTAAACATTTCTATGCGTTTGAAGGGCCCAATGGATGCCCATGCCCTGATAAAGTCGCTGACGTCGCTGTTTTTACAGATAAAGTTAAAAACATCACATTTAATATATGGCCAAAAGTTGTTAATTAAAAAAAAACTTACAAAATAATTTAGAAATATTAGCTTTTTATTAAACAAAACTAACTTTTTGCCATTGAAAATAATTGCTAGTCTCAAGTTTCCCAAATGTAAATGTTGCTTTTCGCATATACCTTTCAATGCTGGGGTCAAATGCAGAAGGTGAAAGGTCGTTTTCTAAACTGAACCTTGTCAAAAATTTTATGCGTTCAACTATGGGCCAAGAGAGAGTTTCTTCACTAGGCCTACTATGTATTGAAAGTGATTTGACTCGCGAGATGGACTTCGAAACGAAAAAAAAACTTATTGTAAAAATATGTGTAAAAAGGTTGTTAAAACTGTTATAAGGTTTTTTGTATCACATTGTAGTTTGTCTCTGTATCTGTAAACTCTTTTTCTTATTGTAGAATACAGTATTGATCCTTTTTTTGTGTCTATTTTTATTATATTTTATGATCGTAGGCCCTTCGCGTTTCGTAGGCCCTAGGCAAGTGCCTAATTTGCCTTATGGATAATCCGGGCCTGACGTGAAGCTCCGTTTTGTGCGTATATTATACAATATTTTATGTTCAATTGCTCCCAAATGGCAATGAAAACTGGATAACAGACTTGAATTTTTCAAGGCCGTCACAGCTGTCACACACATTTGCAAAGTCTGCGATGGTTCCTAAGGGTTACAAATTATTTGCGCTTTGTTTTCAATGTATCATATAAGGTTATCAAAAAAAATATCCGTGAAAATGTAAGAAGTTTAAAATATAGCCTTACTGATCAAGTGATTCTCTTAAATCACAAATTGTTTTAATTAATCTAATTTCAATATCAGAGATTATAGTATTAAGCGAGCAACAATTATTTTCAAGAGAGCTTGGACTGAAAAAACGTAGAGCTTAGTTTAGATGACAATTATTAAAAGGGGACGATATATCTAACCAAGTCTAGGTTAAAATTGTGTCGAATTCAACCAAAGCAATCCAAACCACGTGATATTTGGCCACCACGCTCATATTAGAATCACAGCGTGCTTTTAATATGGCCGTCGACGGTAAACGTCAGAAACGCGTAAATAGCGATTTTGGCTTTGTGTATTTTATTAAGTTATTGTTGTTCAATGTGTGTTTTTTTTTCTGTTACTTATATTTAATAACATTTAAAGTTGGTGATGTTAAGAATGGCAAGTGTATAGCTACACAATTTATTGAGGGAAATCCGTGAAGTTGGTGAGAGGTGATTTGAAGGTGTTTGGTAAACTTTATTTTATATTTATTGGTCGTTCTAACTTTGTACTTTCCCTATAGTATCCCCTGATGATGAGTGCTTAAGCGCTCGAAACATGTAGGGAACCTTTTTATTCTCCATCATCATTATTAAACTGTGGGGAAAGACTGCATTGTTTTATTTACTTTACATTAACTCCACTGAAAGCATGGACTATTTCTTCAACATAAATATATTTGCATTTATTATATTAAAATGTATAATTAATTTTAAACATATTTATAAAGACATCGATGTTTATAAATATCGATGTTTTCTGTCCGATTTTTTTACAACATCGATTTTCTGTATTCGATGTGTCATTAATTTGATGTCAACATCGATGTTTTAAAAATTTTGCGCATCCCTAATCGACATAGCAGCACAAAACTTATGTTTTGGGTTCTTTTAAGGCGGCTAATTCAAATTCGTTAGTTCAAAAGTTCATTAAATCTTCTGAAGGCACAATTTCTTGGTACTCACCGTAAATATAAAGCCATATTAAAATAACTTCATTTGTGTAACTGTTCTCCATTTTAATCACTTTGGTATGAAAGATACACTACAGAAGTTCCTACGTGTCATGTATATTTTTTGTAGCAACCTGTCATGACGACCTATTTATATTTTTTTTTTGTTTTTATTATCCAACATTAATTTTTTATCAATAGAAATCCTTATAAGTCAAAACCGGTTGAACATAGTATAAGAACATGTTATACTGATACATTGGGAATCTTCTGCCCTATCATCTAACTTAATAGTATACTGGGTGTTACATTTGAAAAGAAGTGACTTTTGGTATTTTTTTGGAAAGGCCCACAGAAACAAAACATTTTTCAGCCGAAAAACCTGTATATTGCTTAAATATGTAAAAAATTTGAGGTCGTTAGATCCATGGGTGCCTACGATGTTTAATTTTTTGTTACCTACTCCTGTGTAGGCCGCAAAAAATACCAAAATATTTAATACCTAAGGAACAACGGGAGATTTAACCGAAGAATCAAAAAATCGAAGACTATACAGTGGTGGCATTTAAAAATCTAAAATTAGTATGGTATAAGAACTGGCAACGCCACATTTCCAAAATACTTTTGGATTGCCCTGTCTTATCGCTATTTCCAAAATTTCGGCACGATATTTATATTCGTTTTCTAGATTCTCCTGAAGTACCATGGATTTTGGGATATCCTGTATACACGGCTCCGTGTAACATATGTAAACATGTTCTCGTTTGACTAATATTATGTGCCATAACACACTAGTTTTAGTAGATATCTACCATAAATAACTATCAAATTTATAAGAATACATAAAATATAGAAATAAACCAAATTCGATAAATTTCAATAACTGTTGTTTTAGTAATTAATAATAAAATTGTTTAACGACATAATATCGTTTTGATAAACTCTAATTGTGTATGCACAAACGGTAATTAAATTTATGTCACGCACATCGCCTCTTTTATTTTAAAATAATAAATAAGGTCAGTCATTGTTACATTCTTCAATATCGAAATATAGAAAGCAATAATATACTGAACGAAAAAATTACAGATTAGAAAAAGCCCATATCCAATATAGGCAATTATTTTAGAAATTGATCACCTGAATGTCCAAAATAAACGAGTTTTATGTGCGCATTCAGATGCATTTTTTATAATATAATAACTATAAAAGTCAAAAACCGAAATATTCATTAATTGTTTATCAAAACGAATTGTTAGAACAAGAGTAGGTACTACTACTTACACCCACCTCAAAGGTCTAGAGATATTTGTTTATTTAAAGTGCATGCCTCACAGGTTAAAAAAAACTTTAAGAAAGGAGCACAGATTACACTGACCGACACGATTCTTGTAACACCGTTTAGTCATTATTTCGCAGTGCTCATCATCATCATCAAACAGCCATTCGTGTCCACTGCTGGACATAGGCCTCCTGTAGCATCCTCCACATTGTTCTGTCTCGTGCGATGTTCATCCAGTTTGTTTGACCAATCTGACCATCTTGTAGACGGCCGACCTCTGCTGCGATATGCTTCTTGTCGTGGTCTCCATTCAATGATCTTTTTCGTCCAGCGTCCATTCGAGAAGCGTGCAATCTTTCTAGCCCAATTTCACTTCAGAGTTGCTATACGTTCCACTGAATCTGTCAACTTCGTCCTTTGTCTGATTCTAGTGTTTTGAATCCTATCTCTCTAAGCGAAATCTACAAACAGCATTGATCTTTCCATTTTTCTCTGAGCAATGCGTATCCTATTCACCGTTTTTTGGGTAAGGGTTAGCGTTTCTACCCCGCAGTTTTCCAAATGCAGCCTAAGCTAGGCCTATTCGTCTGGTCTGCAAGGTTCTGGGTAAGTACGTCTTTGATGGAGGGCCACTCGATACATCCGTAGATTGAAACGACTTCCTTGGCTCTTCCTTTAAGCTTGCTAATTATACGTTGCACTATTAGATAGTTTTGGAAACATCTGGGATCGGCGGCATTCCAGAAGTCAGGGCCGCCGCTAAGGTGTTGGCCGCCCGTGTGCAACTTAATATTTTCCGCCCCCCTTCCCATCTAGATACTAATATTAAACGAAATGTATAAAAGTTGCATAGTTACTTTTTACATATGTATTAATAGTAATCAGTAAATAGGTAAATACTTACTCAAAATTTTAAAGTAATATCCAACATCCAACACAGTCAAGCCTAGGAAGTCTCCAAATTTAAATACAAACGTCCATTAAAATAAAATATATAACTAAATAACACAAAAAGTAATTAGAAACGAACTTTTCGGGCTTTCGTTTCGGAAAACTTTTTGACGATGTCTTTAGTATCCAATGTCGCACACACTTCATACTTCATGTTCGATAGATAACATAGCTAAAGCAGAAAGGCTATTTTGCGTCATGGAGGATCGTAAATAGTTTTTAATAATTTTAAGTTTTGAGAACGACCGCTCACCCGTAGCTACAGTAACCGGTAGCGTTAGGAATATACGTACGATTATAGTTAAGTGTGAAAATGTTGATAGAAGATTATTTTCGTAAATGTATTTAAGAACATCACTAGGACTTTTTTCTGCGGTAAAAAATGGTTCAATAGCTTTAATTTCTTCATATAAATCGGTTGCACTAATGTCACTCTCTGAGCTGTTCATGTCTGTAAGGGATTGATGCATTTTCTCACAATTGATTTTAAGTTCGTCATCATTCTTAATTTTGGTTATACCATATATTACATTAAAACTATCTGTGTGTTGTTGTAGTAATTGGAATCGTTCTTCAATTCGGTCGCGTTCGGCGTATCATATTATAAACAAAAACATTTAAAAGCCGAAAGCCGCCCTAAATACAAAAGTGAAATTTATTGCTTTAATTTGCTTTACATTTGTTTACGAGAGCCGATGACGCGGCGCGGCGAGCAAAACGGCAGAATCGGCAGTTTCAAAGCTAGATACTTTAAAATAATATTTCTGTTTGGATTAGGATGAAAGAAAGAACGATAAATAAAATGCATTTCAGCGTTATATAGACTAAGCTTATATTATATTATATATATTAAATTTAAATTATTTAACTTAAATTAATTTTTTTGTTGTTTAGGAAAAATAAATTTTTATCAGTGGGGTCTGCTTTGGCCGCCCCTATTTTTGGCCGCCCGTGTGCGGTGCACACTTTGCACACATGGTAGCGGCGGCCCTGCCAGAAGTGGTTTAGCAGCAGGGTCGTGACATTGATGAAATTGTAAAGCTCGTTTGGATTGACATCGTATTCCGGGATAAGACTGAGGTTTTTTACATCAAATTCTGGTGTGGTTGACATGTTTCCAGGCGTTGTGGTTTTTTCTTTTGGGGTGATCATTTGGGTTGTTGGGATGCTAATATCAAGGGCATTAAGCGCTGAAAGTAAATCAGACTCAAAAGACATTGGTTGCTTACACTGTAATTGCGATGATGCTTAAAAGTATAATCAGTTTTCTTTCTTCTTAAAAATTTTGGTTTACTAAAAACAACGTAAACTAACTAAACACTACACTAAATCTTCTAACGGTGAACTTTTTTAGTTTCACGGGAAGGTAAGTTCTGGATAGTGGATAAACGATAAAGAACGACGAGGATCTGGATAGACTCTTCCACTATACTACCGACTGCGCCAATTAAGAGTTTAAAATCTCACTAATACTTTTTAAAAAGGTTTATTTATTATAAACACTAGGTATATCAATAATTTCGTGTTAACTATAAAGTTACAACTAAAAAAATATCGTTTAACAATATTCTATTTATATATAAATTATTGCTTGTATTGCATTTATTAAACTAGGACGCTGATTTGCATAGTTGCAGGTTCATCAAACCGTAATTTGTGACTCCTGTGAGTTTGGTGGCACATTCACGCCAGAAGTACCCTCAACCTAAAAAAAAAAAAATATTTAAATTTAAACCTAACAAACTCCATAACCTGTAGTGACCTGTACTTGCACTGCAGAAATTAGCAAATTTCTCGAAAAAGTTAATATCTCATATCCAGGGCCGCCGCTACCATGTGTGCAAAGTGTGCACCGCACACGGGCGGCCAAAAATAGGGGCGGCCAAAGCAGGCCCCACTGATAAAAACTTATTTTTCCTAAACAACGAAAAAATTAATTTAAGTTAAATAATAATTATTCTGTAAACTCTAAATTCCTAACAATAATTATTTTATAACCTTAGTCCATATAACGCTGAAATGCATTTTATTATTTATTTATCGTTCTTTCTTTCATCCTAATCCAAACAGAAATATTATTTTAAAGTATCTAGCTTTGAAACCTATCCTCTTTGTTTGAAACTGCCGAATCTGCCGTTTTGCTCGCCGCGCCGCGTCATCGGCTCTCGTAAACAAATGTAAAGCAAATTAAAGCACTAAATTTCACTTTTGTATTTAGGGCGGCTTTCGGCTTTTTAAATGTTTTTGTTTATAATATGATACGCCGAACGCGACCGAACTGTAGTTTTGAATCTTATGATCGGAAGGAAAAATAATATTCTCATTTTTCTTTTAATTTTTAGTTACCTATTTATCGGCAACTGGTTTAAACGTTTAAACAGTACGTTGAATAGAGCAATTATTATTAAACGTAGACAGTCTATGATGCAGTAAAAATAAGTTTTGAGTCGGTGGAATTTTTTAATACTGTTCAGGAACTATACGTCTTTTTCTCTTCGTCAAATATTAGATGGAATGTTTTATTAAAGCACCTTCCAAAGTTGACATTAAAAGCATTGTCGGAAACGCGATGGGAAAGTCGGATCGATGCAACCACACCACTAAAAACTCAGATAGGTGAAATATACGATGCTTTGGAAGAATTGGAAAATGATAACAAAAGGGATATGAACACTAGAACCATAGCAAAATCACTTAAAAATAAAATTTTTAAATTTAAATTAATGTGCTCTGTTGTGATGTGGCAAGATATTTTAAGTAAAATAAATGTGGTTAGCAAAATCCTTCAGAGTCCAAAATTTGACATAAAATCTTCACTTGATGCACTTAATAATTTAAAAAATTATTTTATAACCAAACGTTCTGATGAACATTTTCAAGTTTTTTTTAAACGAATCGAGAGAGATAGCTACAAAAGCTAACATTGAAGAGGCATTCCCCAGCTTACCTGCCCAACGAATTAGAAGAAAAAAAGGCATTTTGAGTATGAAGGAACTGATGAACCTATATTATCTCCTGAATTGTCATTTAAAGTAAATTTTTACTTTAAGATTTTGGATGCTGCCATAACGGCAATTGAAGAACGATTCCAATTACTACAACACACAGATAGTTTTAATGTAATATATGGTATAACCAAAATTAAGAATGATGACGAACTTAAAATCAATTGTGAGAAAATGCATCAATCCCTAACAGACATGAACAGCTCAGAGAGTGACATTAGCGCAATCGATTTATATGAAGAAATTAAAGCTATTAAACCATTTTTTACCACAAAAAAAAGTCCTAGTGATGTTCTTAAATACATTTACGAAAATAATCTTCTATCAACATTTCCACCCTTACCTATAATCGTACGTATATTCCTAACGCTACCGGTTACTGTAGCTACGGGTGAGCGGTCGTTCTCAAAACTTAAAATTATTAAAAACTATTTACGATTCTCCATGACGCAAAATAGACTTTCTGCTTTAGCTATGTTATCTATCGAACATGAAGTGTGTGCGACATTGGATACTAAAGACATTGTCAAAAAGTTTTCCGAAACGAAAGCCCGAAAAGTTCGTTTTTAATTACTTTTTATGTTATTAGTTATATTTTATTTTAATGGACGTTTGTATTTAAATTTGGAGACTTCCTAGATTTGACTGTGTTGGATGTTGGATATTACTTTAAAATTTTGAGTAAGTATTTACCTATTTACTGATTACTATTGATACATAATATGTAAAAAAGTAACTAAACTATGCAACTTTTATACATTTCGTTTAATATTAGTATCTAGATGGGAAGGGGGACGGCAAATATTGAGTTGCACACGGGCGGCCAACACCTTAGCGGCGGCCCTGCTCATATCTAGCGTTGTTGAGAAAGTATACCTTTTTCTCCCCAGAAAAGGTGTAAGAATAAGGTTTATTGATAAAAACTGCCAGAAGTTTTCTGTCAAAAAAGTTAGGGCAAATTAAACTGAATAAATGATAGCTGCACAAACATTAATACTAAATTATGATTTCTCACCTTAAAAAAAAACCGGTTACCAAGTTTTGTGCAAAAAATTTATCTTTTGTAAAAGTTCTTTTAAAAAATCGAAAATAAAATTTCAAATTCAAATTCAAAACCCTGTATCTCCTTTCACTTCTATGAAAAGTTGACATTGTTACACTATTTGCAGATTTTTAGGTAACCTTTAGAAATTTACAGCAGAAATCACGCGTCGCGCTGCTTATTAGACGGCCAATTATCAAATACTGCGAGTTAGGGCAGACGCATCTTTATACAGCGTGTAACAGAAGTATGGAACGCTTTAAATATCTTTAATACCGTTTGTCCGATTTAGCTAAAATTTGGTATCCGTATATATGAGGTTATCGCGGAGCTGCTAGTGACATTTGCAATTTTGCCAAATTTACAGTTTTTTAGCAATTTAAAATAATTCTTTGTTTTAAATGGAATACTCTATATATTACAATATTTTTGAATTCTACATAAAATCACAATTATTTATTAGTAACTGCATTATAAGTCTAAACTTAATAGTTTCTGAGATATCGAGTATTGAAAAATGACATTTTTCGACTTTGACAGCTTCTAGCTTTCTAACGGTACGTCTTAGAGCAAAACGGCTTGCATGTCCCTATCTTACTTTTCTACTTAAAACGCAAAATATCAAATCTAATTCATATTAAATGTTCATCATTAGTTACTAGAGAAAATGCTCCAGAGGGAGAAGAGATTCTTCATGACAATATAGGGCAAGAGCTCGGAGAGCCTCAAAATGCATCTTTGACCTCAACCTCTGACGTAATCTCGATTAGTGATAGTTCTTATTTAGGAGTGACACCAGTAAATTAAGTACTATTTTATTAAATGTTCAATCAATAAGAGCTAAAACGAACGAGCTAGAGCTAATCCTGGAAAATTTAGGTTATCCAGCAGTTTTATTAATAACAGAACATTGGTTAAAGGATAATGAACCATTTCATATCTCTAATTATAGCGCAATGTCCAAGTACTGCAGAAAAAACACTCTGCATGGCGGTACCATGATACTTGTACGTGATTGTATCCCAAAACAATTTAGTTTTAAGGAGGTAAGAGAGTATTCCGATCTTTGTGAGGAACTGAGTTTCGAATTTGCTGTGATAGCTTCTGACTTTTTAAATTTGTTTATTATATGTATTTATCGTACCCCAAATTCAAGAAGACGTGGTCGCATATTTTCCAGAAAGAACTTTATGGCATTTTCACATGCTTGCTCCAGCGCTGATTGGGAGACACTGTGTGGTAATGGGCAAACTCTGCTGACTTTTTACCATAAACTTATTGAACTTTTTAATAGTAAATTCCCCATTGTGCCTATGAATTCTAAAACAAAAAAACCTTGGATAACTAAGGGTCTAAAAGTTTCTTCAAGGAATATAAGGTGTTTGCACACTCTTCGTAAATTTTCACTAAACAATACATTCTTTATCAATTATTATAACAAATACCGACAAACTTACCGTAGGACTATCAAACGTGCCAAAGATATATATTTTGCCGATAGGGTGGAGTCAGCAGATAATAAACAAAAAGAAATATGGCGTATTGTTAACTCCCTACGAGGTATTAACAAAAACAAAAATTATAATTCCCACTTAAATGCAGACACTTTAAATTCTTTTTACTGTTCGGTTGCAACTCAACTTGGTAAAAATATTCCAGCTACCTCTATCGACCCACTACTCTCCTACAGAATGTGTCTGGAGATTCGTTCAATTTCACTCTGGTAACTGCTGAAGAAATTGTTGAAATATTGAGAGAAATTAAGAATAAATGTTCTTCAGGTTGGGATAATATTTCGATAAAAGTTTTTGCAAATCTACCCATGTCAGCCCTTTCAGCGCTGACTCAGTGCATAAATGCCTCTTTAATGAATGGTGAATTTCCAGATCTATTAAAAAAAGCTATTGTGATTCCTATCCGTAAGCAAGGGGAAGATATTGCCTCCAACTTTCGACCAATATCCTTACTGCCTTCATTATCTAAAATTGTAGAAAAAGTACTCAAAAAACGAACGGTTAACTTTTTGGAAGCAAAACACATATTGAATAAGTCACAATTTGGTTTTCAGTGTTCCAAGAACACAAAAGATGCCATATTCCACATGCTGAAAGGCTCTATCTGGGGCTTAATAATGGAGAAGTGGCCGCAATAGTGTTTTGTGATCAGATCTGGCAAAAGCGTTTGGTTGTGTGTCACATAAAATACTGTTGCGGAAACTTGAAGTTTACGGCTTTAGAGGATGTATTTTGAAATGGCTCAAATCTTATTTGTCAAATAGATGTCAGAAGGTTTGTTTCGCTGATTGCGAGTCAGGGGAGTTAAGTGTCACGGCAGGTGTGCCTCAAGGCTCCGTACTTGGTCCGCTTCTTTTCCTCATCTATGTTAACGATCTACCATTAATAATCAAGAATGGCCAGTGCACATCCTTTGCCGATGACACCACTCTGCTTTAGCATAATAAAGATGCAAATGTTCTCAGGGAGATGATAAACCAGGATCTAGCCAGTGTAAAAAGATGGTGTTACAGTAACTGTTTGTCTCTTAATGTTTCAAAAACAAATATTTTAAATTTTAGAGGCATCTTAAATGATGTTTACTTTGATTCTCAGCCCGTTACGATGACAAACGTTAATACATTTTTAGGCTTAGTCATTGATGACAGATTAAAGTTTGATAAGCATATTGAGCAGCTCTGCTCTAGGTTGGCGTCGGGTTGCTTTGCAATACGAACAATTAAAAATTATCTTGGTGAAACAGTGGCTAAAGATGTCTACTTTGCACTGATTGACTCTCACAACCGGAGGTAACTCAACTTCTATTTTTTCATAGCGCACAACAGGCAATTGCTCACAAGATTCCATTAGTTTGCCAATAGGGCCTGAAAATAATAAAGGTCCTGTGGTAGTTCCGTCCAAATATCGAACCAAATGCCGCAGTGGCAATTCGTTTGCATGTAGTAGACATATTAGCCATTGCAACGGTCGCTTAAAATGTAGTTCTAATAAATGTATTACACCACCATGAGATCCAGTGTTTACGACTGTACCATCGCAGCCAACAGCAATAATCTTGGTAATTGACACCTCAGCTTCTGTAAAAAAATTTAAAATGGTTGAAGATATTATCTTAGCCGTACCATTTATAGGTGTTACATGCCCTATATAATCGCTACCTGGTTCCTTTAATAACACTATATGTTCTTCTATAACAGTTTTTCTAGAAGACGTATCTCCTTGTTTTTCGATTTAAAGGGTTCGATCTTTACGACCATCAAAATAGAGTGCTTGTAGATTAGCACCATCTTTTATCGTGTCCTTTTGTAAATCAAGTCGTTGCCTTTTTCTTTGTCGATCTAATTTGCATTTATCTATTACATAAGACTGGTCCTGTTTGGTTATCAATCCAACATCTTCAAGAACTGCGCTAGCGATCATTGCTCCTTTTCTACTCGATAATCCAGCTCGGTCTATCGCTTTTGCTAATGCAGGAAGATGAAGTGTTTTTTCTTCCATAGAAGTTGAGCTTGGTTTAAAATCTAGGTCGGAGTCGGGTTCGCTTTGTATTGATATGTCTGATAGTTCGTCCACTTCAACATTCTTTTTTGATGCATTACACAGAGGGTTTGTATTCTTTCTTTCTTGCCTGCGCTCCAAAATCGTAGTTGTTTTGACGTCCACATTTCCTATAAACATTAATCTTTTAGTTCTCTGGTCGTTAAGAAATTCATGTTCCATTTTTGGAACTTTTGTCGACTTCTCACAAGTACACAAGGAAAGATGCGCGCATTTGCACTTTGAAATATCAAAAAGCTTAGTGCTAGCTTCATCCTTAAATATTTTTAGGTTATTTTTAGCAAAATCGCTGGTTTTTCCTAGAGACTTTTTAATATTCATAAATTGTTTATGATATTTTTTTAATAACGCATTGCACTGCTGGTCTGATATAATAGGTAAACTTGCCTTTCTCCAAATTTGTTGAACTTTTTCTACAACAATTTTTATTATTTCACTAACTGTTGTGATTTTGCCTTCGCAACTGGTGGCTAGGTCATTTTGGACATATAGGAAATATCGCATAACGTCACCATAACACGGAAGCACTGTTTCACATAAAAGTTTAGGTTCATCAAACACAGGATCACGAAGTGTCTGCCGCGTTAAAGCTTTACGTTTATTAGATGTCGCCATCGTTTTCACAGGAAAAATGTACTTGAAACAGGATCCTAAATACTGTTAGAACACAACTGTATAAGATGAGAGTCAATACTGAATTAAATTAACCTAACGCATTTGGTAATAGCCTAGGCGGCTTGGGATAACGTAGGTGCAGCCGCCTGCGAGTCCAGACGGACACCTGCGCCAGCCAAGACAATCACGCAGTGTAGCATAAGGTGACGAGTGGTAAGAGGGCATTCTATGCAAATTTGCCTTGCGGGGGGTTTAAACAATGTTTAAAATAAATGCGATTTTTTGTGGGTGTATTCGAAGCTATTGTTAGGCTTTTGGCGCATCAGGCTTCAGTAAATTTCAATTTTATTTTTTTACGGGTCGGGCGGGGCGGTTAAATATTAAAATTAAAAAAAAATAAAAATACCCTGCTTATGTTAGGCCAATACGCAACTTTTAATACTACAGGCATAAAAAAAAGGAAAGAACCGACCCACCCTACCAGCCATCCAGTTCAGGTGATTTAACTTTTGCAAAAGTTGTTGCCTACTTGGCGAGCGAGTTAAGAACAGAGGTTAAACAGGGTTGAAAAAAAATTAAGATTTTTTTGAAAAACATGAAAAATAGCGATTATTTTGAAAAAAATTGAGATTTTTTTTATTTTTTCGATTTTTTTTTCTATTTTTATTTTTATCCATTTTGTCGTATAAATATATATATCCACTGTTTATACAGCGTGTAACAGAAGTATGGAACGCTTTAAATATCTTTAATTCCGCTTGTCCGATTTAGCTAAAATTCGGTATCCGTATATAAGAGGTTATCGCGGAGCTGCTAGTGACATTTGCAATGTTGCCAAATTTACAGTTTTTTAGCAATTTAAAATAATTTTTTTTTTAAATGGAACACCCTATATATTACAATATTTTTGGATTCTACATAAAATTACAATTATTTTTTAATAAGTGCATTATAAGTCTAAACTTAATAGTTTTTGAGATATCGAGTTTTGAGAAATTATATTTTTGAACTTTGACAGCGCCTAGCTTTCTAACGATACGCCATATAGCAAAACGGCTTACATATCCCTATCTTACTTTTTTATCATCTTTCCAAAAGTGCCAACTTCCGGTTAAACTGGAAGTACGATATTTCCGGCTTTTGAGTTACATCCGGTTTAACCAGAAGTTGACACTTTTAGAAAGATAGTATCAAATCAAATAAAGTCAAATCAAATAAAGCTTTATTGTTATGTAACATGGTATGTTTTTAACAAAGCTGAGGTAAAAAAAAGAATACAAACAGAATAAACAAATAAATAAAAAATATGATATAGTAGATATAATATAGTCATACCTAGGATAAATACAAATTTAAAGTACATGAACCATAGTTGTAATAAAATATTAAAGAAAAAACAAAAAATAAAAAAGTAAGTCTAAAAATGATCAAAAAAGTATTCCTCTATACTATAATATGCCTTTGCAAGCAACATCATCTTTACCTGCTGCCGAAATAATTTACTTGTCACTATTTTCCGAAGCGTCTGTGGGAGATGATTGAATATCTTTTTGCTTCTATAAAAAATTGAATTTTGTGTCAATGTCGATGCAGGAATTGGTAAATTTATATTATGTGTTGAACGGGTATTATTTAAGTTAGATGAGTGAATTATGGAAGAATACTTTTTATGCATTAGACAAACAGTCTCAAGTATAAAAATTGCAGGGAGAGTCAAAATTTGTTCAGCAATAAAATATGGTTTACATGATTCTCTATATCTAAGACCACACAGATACCGCAGGGCACGCTTCTGCAAGACAAACACTGAATCCAGCAGATAGGTGGATGAATTCCCTCAGTAGCAAACCGTATATCTCAAGTGAGAGTCAATCAGTGCAAAGTAGACATCTTTAGCCACCAGTTGCGAAGGCAAAATCACAACAGTTAGTGAAATAATAAAAATTGTTGTAGAAAAAGTTCAACAAATTTGGAGAAAGGCAAGTTTACCTATTATATCAGACCAGCAGTGCAATGCGTTATTAAAAAAATATCATAAACAATTTATGAATATTAAAAAGTCTCTAGGAAAAACCAGCGATTTTGCTAAAAATAACCTAAAAATATTTAAGGATGAAGCTAGCACTAAGCTTTTTGATATTTCAAAGTGCAAATGCGCGCATCTTTCCTTGTGTACTTGTGAGAAGTCGACAAAAGTTCCAAAAATGGAACATGAATTTCTTAACGACCAGAGAACTAAAAGATTAATGTTTATAGGAAATGTGGACGTCAAAACAACTACGATTTTGGAGCGCAGGCAAGAAAGAAAGAATACAAACCCTCTGTGTAATGCATCAAAAAAGAATGTTGAAGTGGACGAACTATCAGACATATCAATACAAAGCGAACCCGACTCCGACCTAGATTTTAAACCAAGCTCAACTTCTATGGAAGAAAAAACACTTCATCTTCCTGCATTAGCAAAAGCGATAGACCGAGCTGGATTATCGAGTAGAAAAGGAGCAATGATCGCTAGCGCAGTTCTTGAAGATGTTGTATTGATAACCAAACAGGACCAGTCTTATGTAATAGATAAATGCAAATTAGATCGACAAAGAAAAAGGCAACGACTTGATTTACAAAAGGACACGATAAAAGATGGTGCTAATCTACAAGCACTCTATTTTGATGGTCGTAAAGATCGAACCCTTCAAATCGAAAAACAAGGAGATACGTCTTCTAGAAAAACTGTTATAGAAGAACATATAGTGTTATTAAAGGAACCAGGTAGCGATTATATAGGGCATGTAACACCTATAAATGGTACGGCTAAGATAATATCTTCAACCATTTTAAATTTTTTTACAGAAGCTGAGGTGTCAATTACCAAGATTATTGCTGTTGGCTGCGATGGTACAGTCGTAAACACTGGATCTCATGGTGGTGTAATACATTTATTAGAACTACATTTTAAGCGACCGTTGCAATGGCTAATATGTCTACTACATGCAAACGAATTGCCACTGCGGCATTTGGTTCGATATTTGGACGGAACTACCACAGGACCTTTATTATTTTCAGGCCCTATTGGCAAACTAATGGAATCTTGTGAGCAATTGCCTGTTGTGCGCTATGAAAAAATAGAAGTTGAGTTACCTCCGGTAAATTTGCAAGAACTTAGCACGGACCAAAATTATTTATACCAGATGTGTGCTGCAATATCTACTGGAAACTGTCATCTAATTTAGCGAATAGATCTCCTGGCAAGTTGTCCCATGCAAGATGGCTTACAACGGCAAATCGTATTCTGCTGGCTTACATTGCAACGGAAAAACCGTCATCCAGTCTAAAAATTTTGGCGGAGTATATACTTGTAGTATATGCAAAGGTTTGGTTTCTTGTCAAAACTGTACCTTTATGCACATCGGGTGCTCTTCATCTTTGGAAACTAATCCAATATTCAAGATATTTAAGTGACGAACTAAAAGCCGTAGTTGATCCCGTAATTCAACGAAACGGCTTTTATGGCCATCCTGAAAATATTATATTAACGATGCTGTTTGACTCGCGTCGGCATATAAGACAATTAGGATATAGAAGAATATTGGGCTGCAGGTCAAAAGAGAAGGATAATATTAATTTAAAGAACACCATAAGAAAATTTGAAATTCCTAAGTTCAATTTTGAAGCGGATTCCTATCTTGATTTAATAAATTGGCAAGAGTGCAGAATTACGGAGCCGCCAATGACAAAACAATTAACTGATGGGGAAATTCAAGAATTAATTGAAACAGGTAGTTTTCCAGAAAGAGATTTATGGAAAATACCTTGCCACACGCAGGCTGTTGAAAGAGGTGTCAAATTAGTGACAGAAGCGGCTTCGGCAGTATGTGGTTTCAGTAACACAGATGGTTGGATACGTACAACTATAGCATCCAGAAATCATATGCCAAAGTTTAACACAAAATCAGATTACAGAGTAGAAAATTTAAAAAAATGCTAATATGGATGAGTGGCCGGGAACTCAATGGCAGCTATCTCAACGCAGTGAGTCCTAAAATATTTTGTATATTTTAAAAAATAAAATGCTCTTAAATAAATGAGATGTAAATTATATACCTGATTTTTTTACTAACATTAAGGGTCGGCGGGGGGTCTAAATATGTTAAGAAATTTAAAAAAAAATTTTTGACTAAACAGTGATCCATATTACATGACCTTGTGCTGCAGGCGTGATCATTTTTTTAATTTTAATTTTTAATTTTTTTAAGGGGATGGCGGGGGGGTTAAATTAAAAAAAATATTTTTTTTTTGATATAACTAAACTTTATGTACACAAACACAACTTTTTTTACTACAGGCATTTGAAAATTAAAAAAAAAATATAAAAACGACCCACCCTAATGGCCAGTGCGTGAGAACAACCTGCGTGACCACTAACCTAGGATCTCAGCACAGAAGATATAGCTACGCAATATTCTCTGTGTTACTTTCATAAGTATATAACAAAAGTACTTCACTATAAATCCAAACTATATCTAGCTACAATATTTTTTATAATTTGTTTTAATTCTTGTCCTGCTCATAGATTTCTCTATTAATTACATCGTTGTTTGCTTTGTATTTCAGAAATACATTATGTTTTAATAGCTATTTTCCTAACAAGTGCAGAAAATCGATTTTTCCGCACGCAAATGCCGTTGACAGCACGACGCGTAGCGGAGTGGTGTCAAGCATTTAAGTGCGGAAAAATAGGTTTCTGCACGTGTTAGGAACAATAGTTTTTCTACTAGCGTGAGGAAACAAATTGAAAATAATTTAAAAAACGGAGTTTTTTTTTAAATTTTTATTACAATGAACAAAATTTTACAATATTAATTCATTCATCTCTTCATCGGAAATCATTTTGCGTGCCGAAGAATTCAGCAAAACTCCAGTAGAAAAACTGATAAACTAGTTTAAATTTATAATATTCTGTTGACAGTGACATACAAATCAACAACTGGTTATATACACCATAGCAACTAAGATATTTCAAAGGTAATATGATGAACAGTGACTTCAAATCGTACAGCATTTAATTTAATTAAATTTAATTTCAAAATATAACAGTGCGGAAAAATCTTTGCCGCACGGTGCGGAAAAGTGGATTTTCCGCACTAAAACATGTGCGGAAAATGCGTTTTTCCGCACGCTAGTAGAAAAAATAGTTTTTCTACTAGCGTGCGGAAAAACGCATTTTCCGCACATGTTTTAGTGCGGAAAATCCACTTTTCCGCACCGTGCGGCAAAGATTTTTCCGCACCGTGCGGCAAAGATTTTTCCGCACCGTGCGGCAAAGATTTTTCCGCACTGTTATATTTTGAAATTAAATTTAATTAAATTAAATGCTGTACGATTTGAAGTCACTGTTCATCATATTACCTTTGAAATATCTTAGTTGCTATGGTGTATATAACCAGTTGTTGATTTGTATGTCACTGTCAACAGAATATTATAAATTTAAACTAGTTTATCAGTTTTTCTACAGGAGTTTTGCTGAATTCTTCGGCACGCAAAATGATTTCCGATGAAGAGATGAACGAAAATTTTATAGAAGAAGTACCGGAGGAGATTCTTTTGGCGGCTGAAAATCTCAAAGAAGATTTATTGCCAGAAAAATCAAGAAAACGGTATGAAAAAGAATACACCCTTTTTTGCAAATGGAGTAAGGAGAAGAAAAATGTGAATTTTGAAAGAGAAGAAGTTTTTTTGGCCTACTTTTACGAATTATCGAAATCGTACCAGCCGTCCACACTCTGGTCAAGATACTCAATGTTGAAAACTATGCTCAAGCTGAAAAAAAATGTGGATATTGGTATGCATTTTAAGTTAATTTCTTTTCTCAAGAAAAAAATGGTTGGCTTCAGACCAAAAAAGTCGAAAATTTTAACCACAAGTGACATGGAAAAATTTATAGACAGCGCTCCTGATGACACATACCTCCTAATTAAAGTGGCAACAATTTTTGGCCTAGCAGGGGCGTGCAGACGGGAAGAATTGACAAATTTGTTGTTTGAAAACGTACAGCTGGAAAAATGTTTCGTTTTAGTGAAAATAGCCGACAATAAAACGCACACAAGCCGAAGTTTTGTGGTCACTGGGGAGAAAAACTTGGCGTTGATAAGAAAATATGTATTACTTAGACCAAAAAATACTTCACACCAACGTTTTTTCGTACAATATCGCAAAGGGGAATGTACCATCCAATGCGTTGGCATAAATAAATTTGGAAAAATGCCATCTGAGGTAGCAGCCTATTTACGATTGCCGAATCCAGAAGAGTACACTGGCCACTGTTATAGAAGGTCTTCTGCCACTGCCCTTGCAAATGCCGGAGTGGGCATAACCAACCTGAAGCGTCATGGGGGGTGGCAATCCACAAAAGTCGCCGAAGGTTATCTAAACGAATCCTTGGAAAATAAAAAACTAATAGCAAGTAAAATATTGAAATCAACCCCAGCCAGTGCTTCCACCAGCAGCTGTGTAGCCCTTTCTTACTCCCATCCAGCAACAAGTACACAACATGAACAAACTGATGGGCTTCAGGACTCAGAAAACGAGCTGCAACCTACTGAAATATCAATTATTCCTGCACCCCAATCTTTACTGGAGAACCGCAACCAACTGGCTTCTGCTATTAATTTAAATAGTGCTACGTTTACAATTAATTACAATATAAATAAGTAAATTAATATTGTAAAATTTTGTTCATTGTAATAAAAATTTAAAAAAAAACTCCGTTTTTTAAATTATTTTCAATTTGTTTCCTCACGCTAGTAGAAAAACTATTGTTCCTAACACGTGCAGAAACCTATTTTTCCGCACTTAAATGCTTGACACCACTCCGCTACGCGTCGTGCTGTCAACGGCATTTGCGTGCGGAAAAATCGATTTTCTGCACTTGTTAGGAAAATAGCTATTTTATCATTACTTGCATACTTTTTTAATTTTAGCCTTATTTAAATTTTAGGAGCAGATTATTTAAAGTTGTATCCTCCTGACGATCATCATGAACTTTGGCTGTTGGGAACCAGTAAAGAAATAGAAAATTTGACCAAGACTGATTATGTTTCAAAATTGTATTCTAATATAAGTTGTACGTTGGAAACCTCAGAATTAACTGTAACCTATACAAAACAAGTTGAAGTCAACCTTTTAGATATTGACTTAAGTAGTGCACCTGAGCCACAAGAACAAAATATTCAAATTCCCTTAAATGGGTCAAAAATTAAGAAGGTAAGAAACGGTTAAGGCATTGCATATTATATTGTTTAAGTACTTTAGGAATAATTTCTTGTATGTTTTGTCATCAACGTTTTATTTGCAAGTTCCCTAAGTTTTCGACATTTTTTTTCCTCTATAAAAGTAATATTTCATTTTATGTTTCTGAAACATTACATAATTACATTTCTAAAATATTTCAAATTAAAGGCAAATATTTTTCAGAAATATTTCAAATTATTATTATTCAAAAAAATATTTCTGAAATTATATTAAATGGAATAATATATTATTCAATATTAACAACATATTTATTAAAAAAACATATAAACTAATATTAAGTAATTATTATTAATATTCAAAATAGGATTCTTATTTATCTTTAAAGTTCTGGATAGTGCCCTAATAACGATAGCAACGAGCGGGAACGGTGACAACGAGCAGGAGCGATGGCGAAAAGTTTTACAAATCGACGTTTATATTATAGGTCCCTAGTAGAAAAATACCAATCTCTAATATATCAAGGACGCTGCGTATATCAATGTTTGATACATAAACACAATTAAAACTACATATTTTATTATAAAGACAGGAAAGTTTAGCGAAAATTTTATCAACTTATATAGGTATTCAAAGTTCTTACAGTTCACGGGACAAACGACGAACGACAGCCACAGTCCAACAATTCTTTGTACCTCTAGTTCTGTCCCGAAAGGAGATGATGCCTTACTGCGTGTTTTGTTATTCTATTAATGTTTTTATAATTCAAAAGTTTTTTCATTCTTCTTCTGCCCCTTTACTGTTCAATATTCTAATTCACAACAGTAACAACTTAAATTTAATAAATAAACTAAAGCGGGGAAAATTATTAAATTAACCTAACCTAAAATTATTAATATACCTATTATAAAAATAGAGACTTACCTCAGTTTTAATATCCATTTCATAATTGAGTAGCCTAGATGCAAAACCCGCTATATGCAGTTAAAATCAATACTGAGATAACGGTGCGACTAGCAACGTTATGTCGTCCGCCATACCTATGTAAAACAATATTTTGAGCTGCAAAGTGCGCTAAAACCTGTTAAAAATTCGTTTCGAAAAACGAGCACATCTGCAAAACCAGCTATATGCACCAGTCATACAGTTGCAAAGCCAGCTAAATATTAGGGAATTTGCAAAACCCGCCAAATGTAATACCGCCATTATTGGAGTCACGTGATCTCAGTGAATACAGTTGCAAAACCGATTATGTGAACATTTTGCGGCATTTAGCACGTTGATGTGTTTAGTTTTAGGTTAGTCTTATCTCTGATCTTAGCTAAATCAGATGAATAACAGCGATTCTTGGCGTTCTTAGAAAAAATTGTGTTTGTTTTCAACTTGAGTTGTTTAAAATGTCTTCGGGAGAAAGTGATAGTGAACATCCTATGGAGACTGAGCCCTCGATGTCAAGAAAAAAACAAAGCCGGCCAGAAACATGGAAGAGGAATGTTGCTAAAAAAGCAAGGTATGTACCTATCTGTGTTAAGCAGGGTTTAAACAACAAAAATAAAAAACCTTTTTTCCTTTGATTGCAGACATGTAGCAAAGGGATTACCTAAGAAGGCAAAGTGTAATCATGAAAGGTATTTCCAAAAACCAGATTTACAATGGAAGCAAAATTACATTCTTCAGCATGTTACTGTTAAGACTCCCAAAAAGAAAATTGTTCCCGAAGGCATAGACAGACGAAGAAACGTAAGTACCGAGTTCGTTCTACCTAAGCAACGGAATGGAATCATTGAAAATGTGAGAGTTTGCAGAGCTGCATTTTTGGCTATCCTACAAGAGAAAAGGGATAGAGTCAACAGACTCTGTCAAAAATATTTGGAAACTGGCGAAACACGAGGTGGAGATTGCAGAACCGTAAAATACCAACCGAAGCGCGATTCAGTTAAGGATTTTGTTAAAACATTTAGGCCGGTACAAAGTCACTACACACGCGGTAAAAACTTAAAACGGCAGTACTTGCCCAGTGACTTGAATATTAGAAAGATATGGCTCATATATACCGAACAGCACCAAAACGATGATCTTTCTGTTGAATACGAATATTTTAGAACAGTATTTACAGAAAGCTTCAACATAAGTTTTAAGAGTCCTTATTTGGACAAATGCTCGACCTGCTGTTGCATTGAAAACAAGATTTTGTTAGAAAAGGATAAGAAAAATAAACTTGATCTTAAAATTCAGCAAAAAGTACATAAGACTCGTGCAGATGCCTTTTATAAACAACTCCGGCTCGAAAGCGATAACTCCTTGACATTTAGCTATGACTGTCAGAAAAATTTAGCGCTCCCAAAGGTTCCCGATCAAGCTGCTTACTACTCGCGACAACTATATCTATATAATTTTACAATTTGTCAGGGTTTATCATCAACGTCACAGAACAAAGACAACACGTTTAGCTACTTGTGGACAGAGAATGAATACGCCAAAGGTTGTAATCAAATTGCTTCAGCCCTTCATCACAGGCTGTGCAGTTCTATTTTAGAAGAGGTATCACTGATAAGGTTATTTTCCGATGGTTGCGGGGGCCAAAATAAAAATAAAGGAATGCTAGGAATGCTATCTCATTGGCTGCTTTTTGAAGCCCCTAAAAATATCAAAAAAATTATAATATGGTTCCCAATTGTCGGACATTCCTTTATACCCCAGATCGGGTGTTTGGTAAATTAGAACGACAGTTCAAAAAGAAGAGTGTTATTGCATCTCCGGAAGATTATATCAATGTAATAAAAGAATACACAACAGCCATACATTTGGGAGAAGGATTCTCCGTTAAGGATTGGAAAGCGTATTTTTAGATAATATCCTTAAACAGCCAGGGCAATGGCATTTTAAATCCCAGAAAAGTAAGAAAATCACTATTACGCGAAACCATACCAACAAAACAGCGTTAGTTCAAGGAGATCCGTTTTACAACATTGATGTAAATGAACCGAAAAGTCTTTGTAGAAAAGGTAAAAACTTTCGAAATAGTGGCCTCATTGAAACTATTAAAAAAGGCGTTGAAGTAAAACAAGCCAAATTGAAAGATGTAAAGAGACTTCTAATACTCCACTTTGGTGAATACCCTTGCAATACCCGCTATGTAATTAGAAAAATGTTCCAAAACTCAAATTCATTTAACGTTTGATTTGGTAAAGGATCGACAATATATTTGTCGTAATTTTGCACATTTTTAAATTTAAAAAAAATTATTTTATCATAACTGTCGGATTTTTTACAGGTTTTCCTTGAATATCCCAAAATTGTTTATAATGCATATAGCGGGTTTTGCATCTAGGCTACTCAATTATTCTGTAGTAGCACAGTTAACCCACGAATAGAATGCTTATAATAATTATTGTTAATTGAACATTACACAAACAAATCATGAAATAAGGGGAACCCGTGAGGGGAACAGGCTGGTTTTGCTGCATCTGGTCCGTCAAGTGTCAAAGGCAGGCTGTGTCAACAAATTTTGGGTGTAATGAATTTGAAATATTTCAGAAATATTGATATGAAAGGTTATGCTTTTGAGACATTCGAAATATATCAGAGATATTTCTGAAAGAAAGTATGCTGTATGGGTCGTCCTCAGCTTACGTCACGGATTATTGATGAAAGACAGAAATATTTTAAAGTCGAAGTGAGATAGAACACGTTTTACGCTTGCAGGCTGATGACTACTTGATTTTAACTGTGTGTTCACAATTATAAGAAACCAACCTAAATGACTGCTATTATTAGGGTATTCAAAATATAATAAACAACAATAAACCAGTTCTGGAAAATGATATGGGCGTAATAAATTTTAAGTACCGTACTTAGGTAAATAAAAATGCGGATAAACCGGGGTCCTTTTTTGATTTTAGTCTGTTAACGTACACTGTTGAGTTTGGTTTATATTTTGAAAATGTTTCGTCCTCGGTGTTCTAGTGAGATTTGTGAAAGCAATGAAACTGAAGTAAATAACAGAGCGCATTTATCAACAGATGCCAAACAGATTATAAAGAATGTGTTTTTGACATTAATGTTGCGCGGAAATTTGTGCCCTAAAGAAGTTGTAAAGGAAAAGGCTTTACTTACAAAAAAAATCCTTTCCCACAGTTTAGAAAATTACACAAGGGCCAATTTTGGAACGCAAAAAAAGAAGTGATATTGGAAAATCAAGAACGTTGGACCAAGGGGACGAGGAACTTATACGTCGAAAACGTTATAAAATGTATGATGAGCAAAGTGTACCAACGTTGGACAATTTAATGAAAAGGCTGACAACAGATGAAACAGAAATTAAATGCTCAAGAACGACATTGTGGAAGCGCCTTCAACACAGGGGCTTTAAATTCAAAAGGATTAATAAAAAGCAGGTTTTGAGGGAGTCCAAGCGTCTTCAAGAATGCCGGTGGGAATATCTGACAAAAGTAAATGAATACAGAACTGAAGGTAGGCCGATTATTTATTTAGATTAAACATGGTTTGACACCCACGACACCCCGTCAAGTGGTTGGGTCGATTCTAGCGGCAAATGTGTGACACGTGCCCCGTCAAACCGTGAAAAAAGAATAACAATCTTACATGCTGGTTCCGAAGAAAGGTGAGTGCCGAATGCTTTATCACTCTCGGCAAAAAATATTAGTGAATCATGTGGTGACTATCATGAAGACACAACAGCGGAGTTATTTGAAAATTGGTTAGAAACTAAATTATTGCAAAACATTCCACCAAATAGTGTCATTGTTATGGATAACGCTAGTTATCATAGTAGATAATTAAACAAAGTTCGTTCTTCAAAAGACACTGCCAAAATTCAAGAATATATTTTTGATAATGACATATATTTTCATGAAAACTATGGAAAATAGAAAAAAATACTCATTAGAAGTGCTTAGAAGTATATCTATTCAAAAAGAATATTACTGCGATGAACTTACGGAAAGCATGGGGCACATAGTATTGCGGCTACCGCCTTACCACTGTATATTTAGCCCTATTGAACAAATTTGGCACCAACTTAAAGCTGGAATTCGTCGCAATAATATTTCACCCACACTTAATTCTACCGTATTAACTGTAATTCATGATGAAACTAAAAAAATTTCTGGGGTGAACTTGAAAAACTGCGTACAACATGTAAAGAAAGTAGAAGAAAGTTACATTTGTATTAGGAATGCAACAGAAAGGTTTATTATTACTTTAGATGATAGTGATGGTGAAGTAGATTTAGTTGGGTAATTTATTAATTAATATAATAATTTAGGATTATAAGTGTAAGTGTGAGACCATTATTCTATTTTTATATTTTGAATTTAATAAACTTAAATAAACATCAGTTTCATATTTATTTGCTGCTAAATTAAATATTTCAATACTATGTATTTTCTAAGACGGACCTAGCTCAGTCGGCATTGTGTCAATACCCCTATTTAGGTAGAAATAAATAAGAGTCATTTGGTCAGTTTCTTATTTGTGAATACACTTTACTCTATTATTTCTCTCGATCCTTTAAGTCTCCCATCAAGTCAAACTCTTGAGCAGCCTTGGAAAAATAGTTTCGGGAAAGGCTGGGACATCATTATAATTGTGATATAGACCTAGGGTTGCTATCAAGCCCGATTGGCTAGTCTGGATGTTCTTTACGGATGGATATTTATCAAAATATTGTGTCCGGTGCTATTTGTTATTGTTGATAGTGTATAAGACATGAGGTACATACATAAACTTATACAATTAAATTCAAATTCAAATTCAAATTCAAATTTATTCAAAACCCAAATATTTACAATACAATTTGCACTTAATGGTTACAATACAGATACATAATGTGTCCCTAAACTGAGTTTGGCAAGCACCTAGGTATAGAATACCTGTATGTGCTCTTCTTGTATTTTTGCAGAAATATTAAATGTTATCCACGCAGATTTAGTCTTTTAGACAAGAAAGAAAGAAAGGTAAAATAATTATAACTATAAGAAATCACTAAAAACAAAAATATACAATTAGTTCAAGAAGGATAAACCGTTCACAAAAATTTACAACAGTAAAACAAAATACAAGACTTTACTTTTCAGTATCACAGCTGTTAAAATCACATAGATATTCTTAATAGCACACACATCACAGTTTAGGCTGAAACTAGGACTAAAATATACTTAATAAAACGTGGGAATTTACTGAGAAAAATTTCTTTAAAGCAGACCTAAAATGTTTTTTGTTTTTTATGGACCTAATGTTTAGTGGAATTCCATTATATACTTTTAAGCCCAGGTAAGTAACAAAATGCTGCCCCAAGCTGGTTTTTGATAGAGTGACATTAAAGAGTTCATTTGCATTAGCTCTTGTTCGATATGAGTGTGTTATATATTTGTTCTGGTATTTGTTATTTAGGTGGATAAAATTGCAGACAGTAAGAATATAGAGGCTTTTCAAGTTTAGGATTTCTGAATACAGTAAGTGAGTTGGATACATTTGTGGTTTCTTAAAAATAATTTTGACAATATAATTCTGTATTCTTTTTAACTGCTCTAGATGCACACCATATGCCCCTCCCCAAACTAAAATTCCATAACCAAGTAATGGCTCCACTAGAGCCTTGTAAATTGCTATTAGGAGTTTCCTACTTAAAATTTCTCTCAGCATATAAAACTTATGGATTAGGCATCTAATTTTTTTGGTGCTGTACAATATATGATCGTTCCATTTTAAGTGTTTGTCCACAAATACTCCAAGGTACTTAATCCTGTCACACGGAGTAAGAGGTTCAGGGAGATTTTCCAAATGGATACGGTCAAAGTCTGGTCTATTTGCCTTTGTTAGAGAAAAAGCCATATATTGTGTTTTCTGTATATTAAAACGGAGTTGAAAAGTGTCTAAATAATTTAAAACTTTTGTTAAGCCAGACCTTAACTTATCCCTGACCCCCTCCCACGTCCGGCAGGAAAAAACAATGACCGTGTCGTCCGCATAAGCGATGATCCTCCCCCCCACGTCAAGCTTGCACAGAGCATTGATGTACAGCAGGAACAGGATCGGTCCCAGTACCGTACCCTGCGGTACACCGTGCTCCACCACCCTTTCATCACTCAAATCGTTGCCAATCGCCACGCGTTGGGGACGATCCCGCAGATATTCTACAAAGACTTCCTTCCCGATTCCCCGCACCCCATACTGCTCAAGCACCTCAATTAGCATGGGATGAGAGACAGTATCGAACGCCTTAGCCAAATCCAAAAAAACTGCAATAACCTTCCTGTTATTGTTTAGACCCTCAGTCACACAGTCAGCCAACTCGTGAATAGCTGTGGATGTATTAGACCCCTCAATAAATCCAAACTGGTTCTCAGACAGTATTTTATTATTATTGAGATAATTAACCAATCGTGTTTTTAGACATTTTTCAAACAGTTTTGCCAAGTTGGAGATAACACTTATGGGCCTATAATTTCCGACATCTTTTTTATTACCTGTTTTATGTATGGGTGTTACAATAGATGTTTTAAAGTGTTTGGGGACTATGCTTGTTTTAAAGATCAAATTGATAATGTGTGCAATAGGTTCCCTAAGTTCCTGATGTAGAAGTTTTATTGTTTTAGTAGTTATTTTGTCAAACCCAGAGGAACATTTATTTTTAAGGCTAGCAATATATGTAGTAACTTCACTAGGATTAGTTTAATAATTAATTAAAATCTTTTAAATTGAATTGAGTTTTATGTAAAATATCAGTAAATAATTAAAATTAATTTGAAACCAAGACTAAATGTATAACTAAAAGAATTTTATATTTAATCTTTGGAATAATGCCTTTTTATTTTTTGACTCCGAAAAGTATACTCAATTCCACAATAATTTGTTGATTTCCACACCGCAATAAAATTTAAACCCAGCCATAAATAAGTGCATTTTGAAAGGGTACAGGTCCTGATTACCTACTAATTTCAATAGTTTAGGTTAGCTTTTTTTAACAAAACAACAAATATAAAATAATAGGTAAGTATCTTTATTTTAATCATGTAATTAAATAGCTATTAATATTTATACAAAAATACTAATCTACAATATTATAATATCATCTATGCCTAAACTAATTATTAAGGGCCTTACGTTACTATTAATTATGTTATTATATTGGTATATTAGGTAGGTTAATGGCAAATTGCAGGTGTTCAATATAAAGCAGAGTCTTTTCATCTTATTGAAGCAAAAGAACCAACACAAAGTCCCGGTCTCAATAAATTTGAATATTTAAAACAACTAATTGGTTACATGTTTCGCCTATAAGGCATCATCAGACCTAAAAAGAAGTCAATAATCACGCATAAAAGTAAACAAATCTACTAGTAAACCCACCTGATACACCAAAAAAACATTTAAAAAATTTTTTTAAAAAGAATAAAAATGTCAAAATATAAAACAAAAAAAAATAGACAAACGTTACAATTACATCACTACATGACCGTCAGAACTTACTATATAAACAAAAACGGTATAACAAAAAACTGAAAGTATAAGGTTCGTTAAACAAGTCCAAGGTATATTGAACTGGGGGAAGATGCAGTCACCTAGAGAGCAAACTCAGCCCAAAATGTAACAGCCATCGACTTAAAGTACGAGCGTACCAAAGTACCGGCATCAAAAACATCAATGTTGTCAATCAAAAGAATTTGGCGGACCGGGGAAAATTTATAGGTTAAATGTTGGTCACTAGCAGTCCGTTGTTAGTTATTCAAGTTGTTAAAAATAAAATAAGGCTCGAAATTAAAGACCTCATTAACGCAGGTAAGGATAGGGCTCTTTTTAAAATGTGTTGGTTCTTTGGCTTCAATATTATATTCAGGTCTCTAGAGAAATATGGACACATTTTTTTTTTTTTTTTTTTTATATTAGTTCATCAGTCGTTTGGTGTTTGTCAAGCTTCGCGTTAAAGGTATTTTCGTGTGTGTTATCGAGCATCCAAAATATGTCAGATCTGTGTGAAACTTCAGATAATATTGCTTCCGGAAGTTATGGTGTAACGAAGAAAAAACATGTATCACTTGATGCCAAAAACATCATAAAGAACGTTTACTGTACCCTTTTAGAAAAATGGTATGACTGGAGTGCAAGTTTAAGTGAAACGAGTATTTTGACCAAAGTTGCATTAACGACAGTAAAAGGTATAGTGACCAAACCCATCCAGCCAAGGAAAAAACGGCGTGACAGCGGAAAATTGAAAAGCATCGAAGAAGCTGATAAAGACTTGATTCGGAGCAAAATGTATGACATGTACAGTAAAGTAAACAAATAGTCCCAACAATAGATACGCTAAAAAAGGTACTTACAGCAGACGAAACCGACATTTCATGTAGCAGGACAAGCCTTTGGAGAATAGTAAAAGCAATGGGTTTTAAATATCGTACCATTGACAAACGACAAGTACTAATGGAATCGCAGCATTTACAAGTATGGCGTAGAGATTATTTGAATCTTATCAGACAATATAGGGAAGAAACTCGTTCAGGTTAGTTCAGGTTGGTTTGATACCCACGACACTCCTAAAAAAGGTTGGAGCGATTCAACAATCAAATGTCAAACTAAAGCTCCCTCAAACAAAGAACAAAGAATTACGATATTACATGCAGGTTCAGAAAATGAATTTATTCCGAACGCTCTATTATTATCTTCGAAGAAAATTGCCAAGTCATCTTTGGATTACCATCAAGACACGGATGCTACATTGTTTGAAGATTGGTTTCAGAATCGTCTGCTTCCGAATGCGCCCAAAAATAGTGTTATTATGATGGACAACGCTAGTTACCACAGTCGCCAACTAAGTAAAGTGCCGAATTCAAATAATACAAAAGTGGAAATTCAAAACTATATGATGGAAAATTATATATACAGGGTGTTATGGAAATGACTTATTATTTTTTAACCCGTAAATATATAGGTCGAGACGAATTGGGGAAAAATTGCTATAAATGGCGCTCGAAGCTAGAAATTCGAGAAAAATGCCTTAAAAAATTTAGGTCCAAAACACCTACGCGCCAATGACCCAAACAGCTGATTTGGGTAATTGTTTACTTTAGTGCAAATGTTGAATTTTTCGCTAAAATTTCGTATATAGGCTAATTAAGGGTAGCTGATTACAATTTTCCTTTTGCGTTTAGGCGGCAAATGCACTGGTTTTGAGAAAAAAAATGTTAAAGTTTTTCTAACTCACCGGTATGTTATTTTGCATGTAATCCTAAAATGTTGCTATTTCCAATAAAATATTACTTGTCGGAGTCATAGTATACACTTCTGAGTTGAAATAAACGAAATATGCCACAAGGAAACTCTGAAAAACGGGATAACTTGTAAGCGAACAGAAAACTCTACGTTATCTGGAAAAAGACGGGAGACAGCTCACTGACAGCTGGCCAAAAAAGCAGAAGCAAACTGCACGGTACAAGGAGCCTGTTTGCAGGTTCACTGCACCCATGTTGTCAGATTGTTAGTGTATTATAAATTGCCTATACTTTTCAATTCATTTTTATTAATTGAATGAATCCTATTGGCTCGAGCTAGCATATCATTCTCCTGGATGGAAGCCATTAATAATTACAAGAAAAAGAAGAACAATCTGGCAACGTGAGTGCAATGAATCTGAAAAGAGACGCTTCTACTTTGTCGGCGTATTAACAACGAATTTAATTAAATTTGTGCCTTTTCCATTGTTTTTTTGCTAAAATGTTGTTCTTATTTTATGAACAGATAGTTTGGTGAAAGTTTTATCACATATTTTGAAGGGAAAACCATAAAATCTAGGAAATTGAAAGGAAAGTGAAACGCGACACCCAAAGATATCGAAATAAACAATCCTCGGATCGGCTCCAGACAAAATACGCTGACGGTTTGTTTTTGTTAGATTTGGTCGAGGTGCTGAAGAAAGCAAGTTGAAAAGAAAAGTAGTTGACTAAGAACTTTAGAGTTCATATGGTCGGTTATCGGTACACATCCTTACAAAAGAATACCCCAACCTGTAAGTGAAAAACTTTAACATTTTTTTTTCTCAAAACCAGTGCATTTGCCGTAAAAACGCAAAAGGAAAATTGTGATCAGCTACCCTCAATTAGTCTATATACGAAATTTTAGCACAAAATTCAACATTAATTGCACTAAACTAAACAATTACCATTCCAGCAGTTTGTCTTGTCAAAAACACATGTGTTCAGGGGCATTGAACTATCATGGAAGGCGCACATAGTCCGGTTTTAAGGTATTTTACAAAATTCAAAATACTTCCGATTTTAGAAGAAAAAACTATCAAGTGTAACTCTAGACCACCTCAGGAGTGGCCCCTTAAAATATAATAAGTCATTTCCATAACACCCTGTATATTGAGGAAACCTATACAAAAAAAGACCTTTTAAATGTTTTAAAAACATTCAATATTGAAAAAGAATATATCTCTGACAATCTCGCAAGTGCTAATGGTCACACAGTTTTACGCCTCTCTCCGTATTACTGTATTTTTAACCAAATAGAACATATATGGAGCCAGTTAAAGACGATGATTAGAAGAGAAAACACATCCCCTACACTATGTAGTTCTGTTATAGAATTAATTAAAAAATGTATAAATAATATCCCAGTAGAAAGTTGGAAAAATTCTGTGAGACACGTGATCCAAGTCGAAAATTCCTTTAACATAATTAATAGTAACGTAAGGCCCTTAATAATTAGTTTAGGCATAGATGAAAACGATAGTGATAGTTAAGTTAAATATTGTATTATTATAATATTGTAGATTAGTATTTTTGTACAAATATTAAAAGCTATTTAATTACATGATTAAAATAAAGATACTTACCTATTATTTTATATTTGTTGTTTTGTTGAAAATAACTAACCTAAACTATTGAAATTAGTGAGTAATCAGAACCTGTACCCTTTCAAAAGGTCCGGTGCCTACACAATAGATATTTGTCAGGCAACTTATTTATGGTTGGGATTACGACTGAGGGTTGTCATTTAAATTTTATTGCGGTCGAGAAATCAACGAATTATTGTGGAATTGAGTTTACCTCTTGTTTTTAGGGACATGTGATAGACCATAATATATTTTTCCTTGATCGTCATCCAATCCATAATAGCAGATATCAGGCCTTTATAGATGATAAGATTGTGTCTGATTTCATAAGCCCTAATTGCACCTTTCATGTGGATTCCCGACACGGAAGAAATAGAACAGCAATTCATTGTAGTAAGTAATTATTAACAATTATACAGGGTGTTACTTAATGATAGGCCCTAATTCCAAGGGCGCATTCCTGAACCAAATTCATGTAGAAAAGTTCATATAAATATGTGTCCTAAAAAGTCTGGCTTGTTCGTTATGATAAGACGCTGAGTTAGCACTAACTAGATGATGATTATGAGTTCCAGTTAACTTGATTTTATTTTATCATTTTTTCGACATGCAATAAAGTGGCTTTTATTTTTTTTCTCGATAATGAAGTAAGATACGAAAAAATATCAAGAGACAAAAAAGTTGTATTTTTAGAGCTGCTTAGCCAATATAAAATGTTTGAACAAGTCAGTGGCGTATCCTCTCTTTGTCAATATAATTCGTGAGACTGCCCCTCTTAATGCCACTGGAACTCATAATTATCATTTAGTTAGTGCTAATTTAGCGTCTTATCACAACGAAGAACACTTCCAAATTCCACCAAAATCGACGAAAGGATCTTTGAGATATTAATAAAAAAACGATTTTTTATTAATACTTTGACGTATCTTAAAAACCAGACTTTTTAGGACACATATAAACTTTTCTACTTAAATTTGGTTCAGAAATGCGCCCTTGGAATTACGGCCTATTATTAGGTAACACCCTGTATGTAACAGTCCGTTTCAAATTTAACAATGTGGCATGATATACACTGCGCCGCTTATTTAACGCATAACGAAAATTGCCTCAATTTTGATGTTATGTATTTTCCAAATTTGTGGTTCGTTTTTAATAATTTCTTTTTCTAATTGTAGGTTTTTTCTTAAGCATATCACTTCTTTTATTGTTTTGCTTAAAAAAGGAAGTTTGGTATTATACCGGCTGTTATAAAAATGTTGTGTTTTTTTTATGGAAATTCAAAACACCCTGTGGGATTTACTAGCCATTGCAAATTATCGCAATTATAGTCAAATGAAGGTCTCATATTTTCTTTACATTTTCTTTTTTGATTCATTTGTTAATCTCTGTTTTTTTCGTGAAATACACAATTTTTAGTTCAACTTGTTTTTCATAGAAAAATTTTTAGTTAAAAAATACAAAATGAACGAGATACTTAAATTAATGCAACAGCAATAAATAAAACACAAAATTTAAAGTAAATAAAGAATCAGTATCTGGTATTAATTAATTTTATTGAATCCACAAAGCATAGCAAAAAAAATACAGGGAAAAGAAATTGTAATTTCTGAAGTTGTTAAAAAAAATTAAATAACAACATTTAGTAGCGGGTATTGCCTCCCCTTGCTCTAATTACTGCTTCGCATCTTCTTGGTATACTTAAAATCGGATTTCTGATTTCGTCTTGATTAATCTGATTCCATATTTCCATAAGCCTAAATGACAGATCATTTAAGTTTCTAGGCGGAGGAAGCAAGGCTCTAACATGTCGACCCATGTTATCCCATAAATGCTCAATAGGATTAATGCCAGGGCTTCTTGCCGGCCAAGGCAAAGTTAAAATTTCTGTTTCTTGGCAATCATTTTGTACCACTCTTGCCACCTGTGGGCGTGCATTATCGTGCATGAATAAAAAATTATCCCCAATAAATAGGGCATATTGTACCACGGGGGTTTTAAAATGTCTGATATGTATAGGTCACCTGTCAACTCATCGCTAAACAATACATAGCCCCATTCACGAGCGCCCCAATTTTGGTGCTCCTGGGCAAATCGAAGACGCTGCCTTCTATGGTTTACGGTTAGGAGGGGACCAGTTGCGGCTCGATAGGGAGTAATACTGCTTTCTGCCAACCTTCTACGCACTGTAACTTGACTAATACGATAATTACAACGACGGGAAAATTCCTGCTGCAGTGCACTGCTTGCAACAAACCGACTTCGTAATGCCTGTATTCGCAAAAAGCGATCTTGGTCATTCGTTGTCACTCTTGCTCGTTCTTGTCCAAGTCTTCTTTGATTAGCACCAGTCTCCCGAAATCGTGCCAATGCTCTGGAGATAGCAGATTGTGTCACTCTATATCGTTGGGCCACTTGAAATTGTGGCAAGCCTTCTTCCACAATTGCTATGGCTTCAGCACATTCCTCAGACGAAAGATTTCTTCTTACATGTGCGTTTTGGGCCATTTTGTTTTTAATTACACTTAATAAAATTAGAAATTGCCAATACAAGTATGCAAAGTAAACTAAAAAGTGATAAAGTGAAGAATCAAACCTGATGATGCTTTTGTTACATTTCACTTTATAACGTTTCTGTGTAATCTTTCATTTTAATAGATTGTTACTTTTCCGATAAATGCATTGAAGCGCGTTGAACTAAAACTTGTGTATTTCATGAGAAAACAGAGATAAACAAATGAATCAAAAAAGAAAATGTAAGGGAAACATGAGACCTTCATTTGGTCATAATCGCAATACCTTGCAGTGGCTAGTAAATCCCACAGGGTGTTTTGAATTTCCATGAAAAAACACAACATTTTTATAACAGCCGGTATAATACCAAAGTTCCTTTTTTAAGCAAAACAATGAAGGCAGTGATATGCTTAAGAAAAAAAGCTACAATTAGAAAAAGAAATCATTATAAACGAACCACAACTTTGGAAACTACATAACATCAAAATTGAGGCCAATTTTTCGTTATGCATTGATTAAGCCGCGTAGTGTACTTCACAAATATAAATAAGCGTATCAAATATACCATCCGCGGGTTAGAAGGTAGATGAGATCAGATATTTCGTGGAGGGAGACTGAAGGTACGCACTCCACCAGGTCATATAGGTCATATCTGACCGCGTACGAAAATAAGGGATGCCGAAAGGCAAGAGACCAATTTGACACAACCGTTGATTTAAGACACTAATCTTCAATCAACGACAAAACATTCAAATAATAATTTATGTAACATAATATTCAGTTGAATGCAATGTCTAATCTCGTATTTCTCCTTTTCAGAATTGTTAATTACGAAATCGAGGACATTTAAAAAGGACACTTCCTTCCTGTTAGGACTAACGAGTACCAACTTTAATTACCGGGGAAACAATACAGTAAGTTCAGGATTTTTCCGGGGGGATATTATGGGTATTACCGGTTAAATTAGAAATTGATTCTTGCGAAATTTTAAATTTAATATAGGTAATGTAGTTAATAAACAAATAATGATTTAAGTATGACTTAACGAAGAATAAGGAAATAGGTATGCGGTTTATCCCACAGTTTATCCTACAATTTATACCACTTAAAAACACAACGGCAACATTTTGAAGAACTAATTTTAAAATAAACAACAACCATACTAAATGATTTTCATCCATAGGCATTTTCGATACTATTAGGGGGTTTAACTCATTGAAGTTAATATCAAAGATAGATATGCGGTTTTCACTTTAGGTTGCTACTTTTTATCAAAACGAAAGATTCAGTGTCAAATTTGTCATGGCTCTCTTGGTTTTTAATCTACAGGATGATTTTGAAAATCTCTGTTATACCCCAACATATTAAAAAGGTACACTGAACAAAACTGATATTTATGGGAAGTTTTTGGGTAGAGTGGCGTCGTCAATTCTTCTTTAAAAAATATAGTTTTTCAGATATTAACCAGACTTATACAGGATGACCCAGATAAGAATGCACTCTACAGGGATCTCGTAAACCATAGGAGATAGAGAGATGGTTAAATTATAGAAAAGTTGCGCATAATTGAATCCTGTAACGTCATGTTTTCAAATTTAAAAAATTCCGAATGCTTCCGAAGATATTTGGATAAAACCGAATTCTCGCGATTTTGTTTTAATTGATTTATGATTCTATTTGAGAAGACATGTCAAAATAAATTTTACGTTCTTATTGCCACTTTTTCTCCCCTACAAGATGGTTTAATTACATTTCTGATCCGACGTTTCGTTTAGTCACAACCATCATCAACTTTGTTATTTTAAATAGTCGGAAAATTTTATTTTATGCTTAATAGATTCTACGTTTTATTCTAAATCCAACGGTGTATTACACTTATTAGTTATTAGACGTTTCGATATAGAAAAACATCATCAATGAAAATAGGCACATTATCGAAAATATGTATGTTTTTATTGTTGTATTTAAACACTAGTAGGATTTTAAAACATTTTTTTATTTGAAAGTATTTACAATATTATTAAATTTGTGTTGAAATGCGTAAATCTTAAGATTATGGGACAAAATTAAAAGAAACCTAATATTATCTAATACAACTTATCTGAACAATACAACAAGTAATAATTGATTTTAATTATTAAATACAATTAATTTTATAATAAATTATTTTTTATTTTCAAAAATTCCACCTTCATTCTCCAAGCATAAATAACATCGGTAAACAATTTCTTCCATAACGTTATTTAACATTTCTGGAGTTATTTTATATATTGCAGCTCGAACTTCAGCCTTCAACTCATCATTATTTTGAAAAGTCTTCCAGTAAACTTCATTATCAAGGAATCCCCCAAAAAAAAAAGTCCATTGGCCGCATTGGCGTAAGGTCTGGGGATCGCGGAGGTCAGTTTATGGGACCACGAGTGGCTATTAAATTATTTTGGAAACGGTCTCTCAGATATTCCATATTATTTCTGGAATTATGAGGAGGAGCCCCATCTTGTTGAAACCACATATTGTTGGTTACTGCTAGAGGCATCAGGTCGTCAAGAATATTTTCAATGTCGTTTCTTAAAATTTCTTCGTATCTTTCTGAATTTAGTGTTCCTTCATAAATTATAGGTCCAATGATCCGGGTTCCCAAAATACCGCATCACACGTTAAATCCAAAACGATGTTGATATCTAGATGTATGAACTCGATTATCATTTTGTGTTGAACAATAGTGACGCTTTTTCTATTAAAGATGCCATTGTTAGAAAAATTACTTTCGTCAGTCCAGAGAACATTAATGGAAAATGATGATTTTCATCGCATTGTCTAGTAAACCACTCGCAAAAAGTCATTCTGCGCTCGTAATCCCCAGGAAGCAAAGAATGACAGATGAGGAATTTATAAGGACGGTACTCTTCCCTATGAAGAATTCTTTGCGATACTGATTTAGGAACAGAATGTTCCTTTTCAATAGCACGAAGTCCTACAGTATCATCTTCTGCTACAGCAAGTAAAACGGTCATTACCTGTTCAGGGTCATAATTTCTTTTGCGGTGTAACACAGGTTTTTCAAACGCGCCATTCTCTTTTAAATTTGTGACTAGCCTCTTAAAAATTGATCGATTTGGTTGACGCCGTTCGGGATATTTTTGAAAATATTGCATCTCTATTTGCGCACAATTCTTATGACTCTCGATGTAACAGCAAATCATGTCAAATTTTTCTTCGTTAGAATAATGTTCCATTATTTTAAATTTTACTTCACAATGCAACAGTTTAAAATTAAAAAAAAAAACATAATAATAATTACCAAATTTAAAGCTAACAAGTCTCTGTAACTAAGTGACAGATCTAAAGAAACTACATATTTAAACAATTGCGAACGTCAATCAATTTCATAGCCACCCATATGATGCCGAATTTAAATGGTACGCTATGCTTGAATATTATGATGTATTTTTTTAAAATAAAAAATAATTGTATTTAATAATTAAAATTAATTATTACCTACTTGTTGCACTTTTCAGATAAGTTTTATTAGATATTATGTTTTGTTATAAGTTTCTTTTAAAAAAATGTTTTAAAATCCTACTAGTGTTTAAATACAACAATAAAAACATACATATTTTCGATAATGTGCCTATTTTCATTGATGATGTGTTTTTCTATATCGAAACGTCTAATAACTAATAAGTGTGATACATCGTTGGATTTAGAATAAAACGTAGAATCTATTAAGCATAAAATAAAATTTTCCGACTATTTAAAATAACAAAGTTGATGATGGTTGTGACTAAACGAAACGTCGGATCAAATACGTAATTAAACCATCTTGTAGGGGAGAAAAAGTGGCAATGAGAATGTAAAATTTATTTTGACATGTCTTTTCAAATAGAATCATAAATCAATTAAAACGAAATCGCGAAAATTCGGTTTTATCCAAATATAGAAATAAAGGTCTGTCTTTACCACCAAATAACTTTATTTGCCCCTCTAGGGTAGAAAACAAGGGTTATAAAAATACATAAAATGACGATGAGTTAAAATAAATTTCTTAATGAATGTGTTGTACTAGTTTCGACTTTAGAGAAAGTCATCCTCAGCAACTAACCATTTAAGAGATTTTTATATGTAAAGAAGTTAAAATAGTTGGGGGAACAGAGAGGTGATTCAATAATACAATACAATATAATGCAGATTATGCAACCTTTGGAATCGACAGGAGTTTAGTATAAGAACGATGTATCTCCATGTGAAGGTAGGGGTTGATTTATACGCAAGTAGAATTAAGGATCCTAATCATAGTCGAGTAATTTAAGTAATGTTGAAGTAAAAACGTGTTGAAAAATAAGAATTGTAACATATCAATTCGTTCTCTTTTAAGTGAAACTAAATTAGCGAGGGGACATGATTAATGTTATGGTGGATTGAATATTTGTTAATGAAATTAAATGAACTTATTATTCTAAAAAGGGGGGTTGTCAAAATGAGACTATGTAATCTCAAATAAAATGGGAATGCATCAAGTGGTCACCATTCACTTGTTAAAAAATAAAATAAAAATAAAATTGAATTAATATTATTAGGACATTATTAGATTGTCGACTTTTTGTGTTTCATTTTATTGCCAGGTGAAGAAATTAATTTTAATCTTAGCCTCAGCATGCTATTCGAAGGAAATGGCGTCGAAAAAAATTTTATCGACGCCATTTCCTTCGAATAGCATGCTGAGGCTAAGATTAAAATTAATTTCTTCACCTGGCAATAAAATGAAACACAAAAAGTCGTCAATCTAATAATGTCCTAATAATATTAATTCAATTTTATTTTTATTTTATTTTTTAACAAGTGAATGGTGACCACTTGGTGAGTACATGATTAATGATATTATTACAAATATAATTAACAAACCGTTAAGTTGTAAAACAAATTAAAATCTTATTGCTATCTATTAGTTCCCAAAATTCGAACATTTTTTCTCTTTTCAGATGCATTCCCATTTTATTTGAGATGACATAGTCTCATTTTGACAACCCCCCTTTTTAGAATAATAAGTTCATTTAATTTCATTAACAAATATTCAATCCACCATAACATTAATCATGTCCCCTCGCTAATTTAGTTTCACTTAAAAGAGAACGAATTGATATGTTACAATTCTTATTTTTCAACACGTTTTTACTTCAACATTACTTAAATTACTCGACTATGATTAGGATCCTTAATTCTACTTGCGTATAAATCAACCCCTACCTTCACATGGAGATACATCGTTCTTATACTAAACTCCTGTCGATTCCAAAGGTTGCATAATCTGCATTATATTGTATTGTATTATTGAATCACCTCTCTGTTCCCCCAACTGTTTTAACTTCTTTACATATAAAAATCTCTTAAATGGTTAGTTGCTGAGGATGACTTTCTCTAAAGTCGAAACTAGTACAACACATTCATTAAGAAATTTATTTTAACTCATCGTCATTTTATGTATTTTTATAACCCTTGTTTTCTACCCTAGAGGGGCATATAAAGTTATTTGGTGGTAAAGACAGACCTTTATTTCTATTAACAATTTCGCCACAGAATATGGACTACTTCTTAAATTTATCCAAATATCTTCGGAAGCATTCGGAATCTTTTAAATTTGAAAACATGACGTTACAGGATTTAATTATGCGCAACTTTTCTCTAATTTAACCATCTCTGTGTCTCCTGTGGTTTACGAGATCCCTGTAGAGTGCATTCTTATCTGGGACACCCTGTATGTGTTTTTAAATACGATGTAGATTTTATATGATTAAGCGTAATTTGCACTTTTCCGATTTAATTTATGGTGTTAAAGTTACAAGCTTCTTTAATTTATATTTGCTGTGGATTTTTCGAATAAAGTTTTTTTTAATTTTAATTAAAGCTTTTTTCGTTGATATTATAGGGTTTAGGCTAAACGGCAAGAGATACAAAAAAACTAAGATATGTGCCCCGTTCCCTTTTTTACTGCTTAGTTTCAGGGACGTAGACAGAGTGTTTATTTTGGGGGGGCCAGTTGGGGCACATCCAAATTTGTTTTTGGGGGTCATATAGTGCAATTTTGTACTAAATTGTTTTTAAAAAAATCTCAACGCAGTAAGTACATATATACAGTTTAGTTCATAAAAAAGTGGTACAAAAAGGTTATGTGCGTTGACAGGTTTTAATGTAATTCTTATGACACTGTGACATTTAACCTAACCTCTTTGTACTTTCACTTTTCACGTTCACTTTTTTATGAACACAACTGTACCTCAAAATTGTTTTTTTTAACAAAAAAAAAATATTAAAAATAAACGGATTTAATATACGAACACATTATTTTAGATACAAATCTAAAAACATATGAAGTGCTTTTTTAAAAGCATTTAAACGCAAATTTGGAAAACCACTACTTAAACTTATGTTAGTATATACAATACAACGTTTTACGTTATTAATAAGTTAGGTCTATTCTTCTCTTCTTTTTTTCGTAAATTGTAAAATCGTTTATTTAATTTATTTATATAGAAAATAAAAAATAAGGATAACATAGGTAGGGTCATTAGGATTGGGGGGGGGGCAGTGGGGGGGCCTGGCCCCCCTTGGCCCCCCCTGTCTACGTCCCTGCTTAGTTTAATGGCGCAATCAGATCTACGCTAAGTAGATTGGTTTAGAAGATACAGGGTGATTCTCAAAATCTGCGGTTTTTGTTATCTCTTATGACTCGGTTATTTATGGAGATAAATAGAAACTTTCAATTCGGAAGTTTGTGACTTTTTACGTTGAATCCAGTTGCGCATTAAAAAAAAATAGATGTGTTAATTTTTGAGGTAGGTACTTATTATCGAAACTAGCATTTTCTTAAATGGGGCACCCTGTATCTGGGTGTCTCAAAGAATTGAATTTTTTCTTGCGATTGCAACAATATATAATCCTTAATATTTTGCTTTGTTCTAAATAGCTAAAATACCAAAAAACAATTTTTTTTTTGTTGGCTATGAATTGAATCATTATTCTTTTATTTTATAATAGGTATATTAAAAGCTCAGTTAACAGGAATATTAAAACATTGATAAACTAAAACAACAACAACTACAAAAAACAAAAATTTATAATAACAACTCAACAATTATCTCATATACTTATATACAGGGTCGTTGGTTTTTATGGGAACGGTCGATTATTTCTTAGACTGAAACAGTTAACAAAAAATATTCAAGACAAAAGTTTTATGGTTTTGTAAAGGCTATTAGAATTAAAAAAAGATAAGCATACAGGATGAGTCAGAAAGTCGTAGAGAAATAAAGTTACTTTTTTTTAATGGAACACCCAATATCTTTAAGTTTGACATAAAATTATAATTATTTTTTTTAAGCGCATTTTAAGTCTAAATCTAATAGCTTCCGAGATATTGACTTTTGAAAAATGGTATTTTTGATCTTTGACAGTTTCTAGCTTTCTAACGGTACGCCCTAGAGCAAAACAGCTCACATGTTTCTATTTTACTTTTTTATTATCTTCTCGAAAATACCAACTTCCGGACTTCCGGTTAAACCGGAAGTACTATATTTCCGGCTTTTGAGCTACATCCGGTTTAACCGAAAGTTGACAGTTTTAGAAAGATAGTTAAAAACTAAGATAGGGACATGTAAGCCGTTTTACTCTAAGACGTACCGTTAGAAAGATGGAAGCTGTCAAAATTCAAAAAATGTAATTTTTCAAAAGTGGATATCTCGGAAACTGTTAGGTTTAGACTTATAATGCACCTATTAAAAAGTAATTGTAATTTTATGTCAAATCCAAAAGTATTTTAAGATATAGGGTGTTCCGTTAAAAAAAAAGTAACTTTATTTCTCTACGACTTTTTGACTAATACTGTATACTTACTTTTTTAAAATTCTTATAGACTATAAAAAACACTAAAACTTTTATCTAGAATATTTTTCGCTAGCCTTTGTGCTTTAAGAAATAATCGACCGTTTCCATACATACCAACGACCCTGTATAACAATTAGCATAGGTGCCTAATCACGAAATGTGCTCAAATTGTCTTCCATTCTGCTCGATGCATTTTTGGACTCGGCTTGTAACTGAACGAGTGGCGTTATAAATGTGAATATTTGGCACTCTTCCAATGCAATTAATAAAATTTGCTCTAAGTTCTGCTATAGTATTACTTCAGGTTTTATATATTTCATTTTTGATAAATCCCCAAAAATAAAAATCGAGTGGTGTCAGATCGGGGAAACGCGGAGGCCATCTGTTTGATCCATATGTACCAAGCCAATTTTTACCAAAATTGGCAGTTAGTAAGTGCCTTACCATATGGCTATTATGTGCTGGAGCATCATCTTGTTGTAAATAAACATTGTGTAATGCAGCTAATGGAATATTATCCAACTCGATTATTACACATTCTTCCAAAATTTGGATGTATCCTTTAGCATTCAAATTTTCATTAAAAATCCTGTAGTTAAGGACCCTGTTTTGATATAGCGCCACCCATACATGGAACCCAAACCGGCCTTGTTGTACCCTGGCGACCGTCTGATGAGGATTTATGTTTGACCAATATCGATTGTTACGTCGATTAAAAATTCCTTCGCTAGATATAAAAGCCTCGTCAGTCCATATTATATTTTGAAAAAAATTGGGATTCCGATTAATCTGTTGCAATTACCAATGACAAAATTCTAAACGCCGCTCTTCATCTCCAGGATGTAAGTTATGAACCTTTCTTATTTTATACGGTTTATACTTATGCTCTCTTAACGTTTTTAAAACTTTAAATTTACATGTGCCAATATCTTTCTCAATATTACGACTAGATACCGTCGGATCAGCAGCAACACAAGCTAATGTATTTATTTCATCTCCTTCTCTATTTTCCTTATTGTAAATCTTACCTCTTGGTCTTCCAAATGGTCCATACTCACTTAATTTGTGATAATCTTTAATATATTTGTTTTCTGGCTGTCATCGTTCCGGATAACTTTCAAAATATAGGTCTAAAGGTACGTCTTTATTTTTATTACTCTCAATATAGCACTCAAACATGTTTAATTTTTCATAGTTTTGAAAAATATTCATTTTAGACTCCTTGTTTAGAAAAATATAAGCGAAAATATTTAATAACGAATGTTAAAACCTATACCTACTTAATTTTGAATGAATTTATTGACATGTAAACAAACAAAAACAAACGCTTCAAAAATTCAATTCACGGCCAACTACAAAAATTTTTGTTTTTTGGTATTTTAGCTTATTTATTTATTTATTTATTTATTTGTACTTAACAGATCTAATACAAGAATAAATCCTATTATAAAGTACAAGTAGTAGGTACAGTACATAGTAAAGTATTTAGAGTATTTCCCTAATCACTGCTCTAAAGTGATTGTATTTCATATAGAATAAATCCACATTATCCTGTGGTATACGATTAAAAATTTTACAAATATTATGCAATAGTGATCCTAGTTGGCGGTTATTGTGGGCTACATCAGGTATGTAAAAAGATACTGGGTTTCTGGTATTGTGGATTGGAGCATTGAAATTTAAATTTCCCAGAAATGCAGTATCGTTTAAATGTCCATTCACTGCTTTGTGCAAATAGAGCATGCATGCTACCTCTCTACGTTTTGTTAGAGATTCGAAACCATATCTATTACAGAGTGTTGATGAGGATATAGAAAAATCATAGATGCCCACCTCTTTGAAATAAAGGTATCGGGCCATTTTATTTTGTACCCTTTCTATAGAGTACTTGTGACATTCATAATATGGGCTCCAAATTATACATGCATACTCTAATATGGTCCTGACAAATGAGAAGTACAACTGCCTGATGCACTGGAGGTTTCTAAAGTCTTTGGTGTTTCTTACTATGAAACCATACATTCTACAAGCCCTAGTTGCCACATCTGCTACATGAACATTGAAAAATAATTTGGAATCAAAAACAACACCTAAATCTTTTATTTGCGTTACTCGGGAAAGTGTAGAGTTATCGATTGTATACTTAAATTGTATAGGGCTTGGTTTCCTAGTATAGGTAAGACACACACATTTTTTAACATTGAAATGAAGTTTATTTTCCAATGACCACATGGTAACGCCGTCTATATCGGACTGCAAAGTTATGCAGTCTTGCAAGGTTTCGATTTCACAATAGATTTTCAAGTCATCCGCGAACAGCAGGCATGAAGCATTCTTTACAACCTCAGTAACACTGTTTATGTACATTAGGAACAACAGTGGACCCAGGTTAGATCCCTGCGGTATGCCTGAGGTTGGATTGAATGGATATGACATATAGCCTTTTATGGATACTATGTGCTGACGATCATAAAGATATGTTTGCAGAAAATTTGTCAAGTTAGGATGAAAACCAAACTCTTTATCTAGTTTGTCGAGTAGTATTACAAAATTTATTTTATCGAAAGCTTTCTCGAAGTCCGCATAGACAACATCCACCTGGCCACGCCTATTCAAAACATCCGATATATACTGAGTTATTGACAATAGATTACTTGTGGTTGATCTTTGCTTCATAAATCCGTGTTGATACATTGATATATTGTGTCGCACGGATGAGTAAGTGTACTTAAAAATAATTGATTCGAAAATCTTAGCGGGAGTTGACAGTACTGCAATTGGACGATAATTGGTAATATCTGTTTTATCACCTTTTTTAAGAATTGGGCATATTTTGGCCTTCCTCCATTGATCAGGAAACATGCCAGTCCTGAGACTTAAATTAAATATGGTTAATAATGGCTGTGCTATAATATCTTGAAAGCCCTTGAATATAAACGATGGAATACCATCTGGTCCAATTGCTTTACCGTTTTCTAGATCATTTAAGGACTCCAAAACATCCTCAATCCCAACGGTATTCAGTATTACCGGCAAAGAGGTAACGTTCTCTGTAATATTCGGATTTAAATTGTTATGGGGATCTTGTGTGTATACACTATTAAAATACTCTGCAAATGCATTACAGATATCCCTACCTCCTTGATATTCAATATCATTTAAATACATTCTATTAGGAATATGAAGGGAACCCCTTTTATTGTTAATGAAGGACCAAAACGAGCGCGAATCCATACCAATGTTATTTTGTATTGTATTCAGATAGGTCAATTCTGCAGCTCTAATGTCACGTTTTAGTTCTGCTCGAACTTTTTTCAGTTGATTATATATTGCATTGTTTTTATTTCTATTGTATTTTTTTCTCAGTTTTTCTTTAAATTTAAGTTTATTTATAATTGATATGTTGAACCAAGTGAGGTATTTTTTTGTGTTTTGTTTGGTTTTAGGGATATGTTCATTGAATATTTTGTATATTTTATTATAGAAATCATTAGCTATTTAGAACAAAGCAAAATATTAAGTGTTTATTAAACATTTTCAAGTTTGTTTATTAAATCGACTACCGGATTCGATTTGCAAGGTAAATGACTTTATTCTATTACAAGGGTGCAACGAACTATTTTACTTGAATATAGAAGTGTGGAATATTATTTTTTAGTTATTTCTTTTGTGACAAGATGTTGTTGCAATCGCAAGAAAAAATTCAATTCTTTGAGACACCCAGATATAGTCCCATCTATGCCAATTACGAAAATGCTAGTTTCGATAATACCTCAAAAATTAACACATCTGGATTCTACGTAAAAAGTCACAAAACTTTCGTATTGAAAGTTTATTTTAATCTCCGTAAATAACCGAGTCATAGGAGATAACAAAAACCGCATATTTTGAGAATCACCCTGTATCTTCTAAACCAATCTAGTTAGCGTAGATCTGATTGTGCCATTAAACTATACAGTAAAAAAGAGAAAGGAACACATATCTTAGTTTTTTTGTATCTCTTACCGTTTAGCCTATACCCTATAATATCAACGAAAAAAAAAAAACCCTGTACATACTATTTCAGAATAAAATTAATTCATTTCCATTTACATCAAAATAAGTGTTTTAATTTGCCGCCATTTTAAATTTTAATTAATTAGCTAGTACAGGGTCTTTGATTATATTTACGTGAACTCTAGAGCCTTTTTTATTAGAGATGGAAAAAAATCTTATATACAAAAGTTCTAGGGTTTTTCTTCTATTATCTCTTGAAGTTATCAGAAAAAAACAAAGTCGCATCGGAAAATGAAAAAATATAGGCAACTTCAAGTTTTTTAAATGGAACACCCTGTATATTATGCACTAAAATGAAAGATCATTTTTCCGTGATTCTATATATATATGTTGATGACATTTGGGTGAGCCATTTTTGACATATCTTAGCTTAAAATATAAATAAATTGAAAAGAAGGTTGATAAACTTGTCAAGCAAACCATGGAAACAATTATTAAGTTATTTATTACGCCTACACATACAAAGAATCAAAGAAATTATATATTTTCTACATATCCTCCGCGGTTTTCAATACATTTAAACAAATTTTCCCGCATTTTGTTATTAATAGAAGCGAAAATAGAATGCTGATTTTCATTGTTTAAATTGAATATTTTGTCTTCTATTCTTTGCCTTAGAACGTTTAAGTCTATAGGTCTATTATAATATACCCTGTTTTTTAAGAATCCCCACAAAAAAATATCTAGGGGATTTAGGTCCGGGCTGTTGGCTGGCCATCTAATAGTACCATGCCTACCGATCCAAATATCATAACGGTTGTTAAGATAATTTGTGACAGCTATTGTATTATGGGGTGGAGCGCCGTCTTGTTGCCAGATGAGGCGGTTATAATGGCCAATGGGTAAATCATCTAAGAGATTTTCGATGTTATTTTGAAGAAGATTGATATATTTTTCTCTATTTAAATTTCCTTGTAAGAATATCGGACCAATTATCTTATTTCCCAGTATTCCACACCAAACATTCAGCGATCTACGCCCCTGAATCCTAACCGGCTGAATTTTGTGAGGGTTTTCTCTAGACCAATAATGTTTATTCTTACGATTAAACATTCGTGCTGTAGTGAAGGAAGACTCGTCGGTGAATAGAATTTTATTTAAAAACTCTAGATCCTGGTGCCTAAGCCTATCCATTTCCAAAGCATATTCAAGTCGGTCTCGCATATTTTGTTCAGAAAGATTTTGAACGGGCATAAATTTGTAAGGATGTAATTTATAAAATTTCAAGGTTGAATGAATTTTATAATCCGTTTTATTTAGTTCAGATGCCGCATCCGAGATTGATTTTTCAGGATATTCTAAAAATAGATTAAAAGTAGTGCTAGTTCAATAGAAAAAGTATAGTGATAACTTATGCCTTGAAAAAAAAAGCAGCATTTCCAAATCTTTGTTTTCATTTCGTGTTACGGTCCCATCTTTCTTTTTAAGCTTTTTGTTTCGCTAAACTTCCTTACTGTGTATTAAATAGTGTCTATGGATGGAACCGATTGTTGAGGATATAATTGTCGATATTCCCTTTGCACTCTCGCCACATCATTATTATTGCCAAAAAAAGACGCACAATAGCGAGTTTCTGTTCTTCTGAATAGCCCATAGTCAAGTAAGCAATATAATTTGTTTTCAATAGTCCAAAAGATAAAGTTCTATCTCTTAAAATATCGAGACGTCAAATTCATAAAGCGTAATAAATAACTTAACAATTGTTTCCATGGTTTGCTTGACAAGTTTATCAACCTTCTTTTCAATTTATTTATATTTTAAGCTAAGATATGTCAAAAATGGCTCACCCAAATGTCATCAACATATATATATTTAGAGTCACGGAAAAAATATCTTTCATTTTAGCGCATAATATACAGGGTGTTCCATTTAAAAAACTTGAAGTTGCCTATATTTTTTCATTTTCCGATGCGATTTTGTTTTTTCTGATAACTTCAAAAGATAATAGAAAAAAAAACCCTAGCAATTTTGTATATAGAATTTTTTTCCATCTCTAATAATAAAGGCTCTAGAGTTCACGTAAATATAATCAAAGACCCTGTACGTTAATTTAAAATAAAATAATAAATATTTACTTTTTAGGCTTATATAAACGTAACGCTTAGTTGTGGAAACAGCCACAACAAAAGATCAACTAATTATTTTAAATACGGTAATAAAATATTTCGGTAAGTAAATTTTTGGTATTTTTCTATTATAATATTTACTATATTACGGTAATATCTGGTTTATCCGAACAGAAAGTTCAGGCCCTGTTCGAATAATGAAATTTATAATAATGATATCTATAATCCGAAACATGGACGGATTATGATTATGGATACCTAATCAACCCTGCTAGGGAATTGGACGAATATCCATGCTGCAATGGGCTCATTTGGTTAAACCTCAAATTACACCCTTTACCTAATTTTTATGAAGCATATATAAGGTATGGTGAGCCCTGAAAATTTGAAGTCAATCCGATAAGTAGTTTTCGAAATATACGAGATCAAAATGAAATAATGACGTCATTACCTCCCATATTTTGTCCGCTTTAAACTTGTTCAACGGGTTTTCTGTGCATATACAGGGGGATGCGCTTACTGTTTCTTTGTTCACTTAAAAAATGCACGAGTTCTAGACTATACTTTCTCTAACGCTATTAAAAAAAAAAGAAAAATAGTATTAAAAATAACTTTTTTCCCTCTTGTCGATGTGAACTTCGTTACCAAGCAACCGAGAAAGGGCGATGTAAATGGGTACCTGTCTTCTTAACAGTAAACAGCAAGTAACAGCAGCGAGCGCGACTTGCTGTAGGAGATAGTGACATCACACAGCGGTTTCCGCGAGTCGATGTTCGTAAATTATTTTAAAGGTTTTGGAGGCGTCGGCAAATTAAAATCTATTGCAGTTCAACTAAAGTTTCAAAATCTTTAAGAAAATGTAATAAAAGAATTGCTAAATGACCCCATTGATCTAAAACTTTTGTTAACGCCACAACGTGTTCTCCGAACAAATTAGTTTAAGGAAATGCGTGCATTGACCAAGATAGATTGGTAAAGTTCCGATTACCCAAGACTGGCACAACTCGAATTTTACTACTTTTCAGTAGGGGTAATTCAAAATTTGATATTTTATTTTATCTTCTTTTGCGATTGTTTTAAATACACTGCGCAGCTTATTTAACGCATAACGAAAAATTTGCCTCAATTTTGATGTATGTATTTTCCAAATTTGTGATTCGTTTTTAATGATTTCTTTTTCTAATTGTAGCTTTATCACTGCCTTTATTGTTTTGTTAAAAAAGGAACTTTGGTATTATACCGGATGTTGTAAAAATGTTATGTTTTTTTATGGAAATTCAAAACACCCTGTGGGATTTACTAGTCATTGCAAGTTATCGCAATTATAGCCAAATGAAGGTCTCATGTTTCCTTTACATTATCTTTTTTGATTCGTTTGCTTATCTCTGTTTTTTCATGAAATACACAATTTTTAGTTGAACGTGTTTTTGTTGACCTAAAATGCATTTATCGGAAAAGTATCAGGCTATGAAAATGAAAGATTACTCAGAAACCTCATAAAGTGAAATGTAACAAAAGCGTTATCAGGTTTGATTCTTCACATAATCACTTTTTAGCTTGCTTTGCATACTTATATTGGCAATTTCTAATTTTATTAAGTGTAATTAAAATATTAAAATCAAAATGGCCCAAAACGCACGTGTAAGAAGAAATCTTTCGTCTGAGGAATGTGCTGGAGCCATAGCACTTGTGGAAGAAGGCTTGCCACAATTTCAAGTGACCCAACGATATAGAGTGACACAATCTGCTATCTCCAGAGCATTGGCACGATTTCGGGAGACTGGTGCTAATTACAGAAGACCTGGACAAGAACGAGCGAGGGTGACAACGAATGACCAAGATCGCTTTTTGCGAATACAGGCATTACGAAGTCGGTTTGTTACAAGCAGTGCACTGCAGCAGGAATTTTCCCGTCGGTGTAATTATCGTATTAGTCAAGATGCAGTGCGTAGAAGGTTGACAGAAAGTAGTATTCAGTGGCGTAAAAACCGCCCCCGCAGGACCCGCGGCGGGGGGGGGGGGGGGGGGCAACAAAGCCAGGGGCGCCCTCAAGTCCCTTGATGAAAATAATAAATCAAATGAAAATCAACGAAAACAATAGTTTCATTATCACAATATTAAATGTAATTAAATTAAATAAACAATAATGAATGAGAAATAATGTCATATAAGTCGATATAAAATAAGGGTAACGTATTAAATCATAATTTAACAATTTTAATAATTTAATATTGTACCCCTATAACAGTATAAGATAAAAGCTTGTTGTCATGTCAACGCTTACAAATGACAATATTTTTTTAATATAGTGTAAGTGTGAAGAATTCAGACAGGTGTAAAATAGCAGGGCGCTTTCAAAATTTCAAAATTTTGCGGGGGGGGGGGGGCGCATATGCCCTTAATTACGCCACTGGCAGTATTACTCCCTATCGAGCCGCAACTGGTCCTCTCCTAACCGTAAACTATAGAAGGCAGCGTCTTCAATTTGCCCATTAGCACCGAAATTGGGGAGCACGTGAATGGGGTAATGTATTGTTAAGCGATGAATCAAGGTTTTGTATTTTTAGTGATGACCGCCGTCGGAGAGTGTATCGACGTCCTGGCACAAAATTGTAAACTATTACAATCCTGTGGTCCTGGCGAGAGATATGATCAATGCAAAATGCAACATTGTCGGAACAGTAACCTATTGAGGAGGATCTGTTATGGTCTGGTGTGGCATTAGTTTGGATGCTCGCACAGAGTTAGTTGTGATTCAGGGAGGTCTTTTGACAGGTGACCTATACATATCAGACATTTTAGAACCCCATGTGGTACCATATGCCCCATTTATTGGTGACAATTTTTTATTCATGCACGATAATGCACGCCCACACGTGGCAAGAGTGGTATAAAATTATTTCCTAGAAACAAAAATTTTAACTTTGCCTTGGCCGGCAAGAAGCCCTGACATTAATCCTATTGAGCATTTATGGGATAACATGGGTCGACATGTTAGAGCCTTGCTTCCTCCTCCTAGAAACTTAAATGATCTGTCATTTAGGCTTATGGAAATATGGAATCAGATTAATCAAGACGAAATCAGAGATCTGATTTTAAGTATGTCAAGAAGATGCAAAGCAGTAATTAGAGCAAGGGGAGGCAATACCCGCTACTAAATGTTGTTATTTGATTTTTTTGAACAACTTCAGAAATTACAACTTTTTTTCCCTGTATTTTTTTTGCTATGCTTTCTGCATTCAATAAAATTAATTAATACCAGATACTGATTCTTTATTTACTTTAAATTTTGTTTTTTTATTGCTGTTGCATTAATTTAAGCATTTCGTTCATTTTGTATTTTTTTATGAAAAACAAGTCGACCTAAAATTTGTGTATTTCATGAAAAAACAGAGATAAACAAATGAATCAAAAAAGAAAATGCAAAGGAAACATGAGACCTTTATTTGGCTATTATTGCGATAACTTGCAATGGCTAGTAAATCCCACAGGGTGTTTTGAATTTCCATAAAAAAAACACAACATTTTTATGACACCCGGTATAATAACAAAGTTCCTTTTTTTAAGCAAAACAATAAAGGCAGTGAGATGCTTAAGAAAAAAACCTACAATTAGAAAAAGAAAACATTAAAAACGAACCACAAATTTGGAAAATACATAACATCAAAATTGAGGCAAATTTTTCGCTATGCGTTAAATAAGCCGCGCAGTGTATTTATAGAAATCTTTGATTTTTTTTTAATAACAGCATATGATATGTGACGTTTTTAGGTTGAGCATTTTAAATCACAAATATTACGCAGAAAACTTAGTTGAATGTGACGGTCTTACTTACAAAATATTTTAGGTTTTGTAGATTTTTTGAGGTAATAGAGTAAACTAACTAGTTCCTATGGCGTAAAAAACGTTTATTACTATGGACGTGGTAAACGCACAAAATAAATCAAAAGATAGAAACTTAAAGTTCGATAGCACTCGACATTTCACACAAAATTTAATATTTATTTAAAAAATTACGACATAAGAATCAACGCGTTTTAAAATAGAAACAAATGTTCTACTCCTATATGCATTACTATATAACCTTAAGAGGTTAGTTTAGTTAGTTAGAAGTTACAAAGTTGTACCTATTATTTTGCTATTCAAATACTGTATTTTAGCACTGCTGCTCCATATGCAAGAGTAACGCAACCTCTCAGTCACACGAAGAACATTCTTAATTATAATATTCAAGCAATTAACTTCAACAGGAACCCATTTCGGATTACAAATGAAGGAATTGTCTATGTTTACGATTTTCTGGCTCTACGAAATTCCTCTGAACATTTAAGGTAAGAATACAAAAACAGATATCGGCTAACCGGTAACTGTATTCTGTGATTTGACAAATGTATTTCAGTATATATTCTGCTAAATATTACAAAAATTGAGGTGAAAATATAAAGTAGCTATACCCACATAGCTAAGTCCACAATTTCTGTCAGTGACTCATTTAATACCAATCACCAAATCTAGGAAGCGGCAGAATAAAAATATTGTGCAAGTAAATCTTTTTTATGCATATAATAAACTTTGTCGCTATAATTACAGTGAACTTAAGAGGCGACGTTGTCACAGAAGCCGCAATCAGCTAAATGCATTTTAAATAGCACGGCGATTATAATACTGGGATTCTCGCGAAGAAAATAAATGTGGCAACACACAGAGACCGAATTCACAGCTTGAAAGATTTGAAAATAAGCGTGCAGCGCGATGTTGGCACTCCTTGGTTAATTTGTGTTTTTATTAATACTTTATAATAAATGGTAAAAAAAAAACAATTTTACACTTTCCACAAATATACAAGTTTTATTATTTAACTCAACATGTTTCGCAACATGTTCTTCAAATGAGTAAAAAAGTGTGATATTTTTAAAAGCTAAATAGGGTATACATTTTAAAGTAAGCAGGTATACAAGTTTAACTGAGGGAAAAACCTTATTGTTATATATGCTTACCTTTATTTGATGGAGCTATGGTTCTGCATTGACCCGATAAATCTACCCAACCTTTATCTGGAACTTCGTGTGTGTCATACCACGTCTCGCCCAAATAAATAATATCCCTTCCATCCTGTCTATATCCATGGACTGCAATTAGGTATTCCATCCTCCATCTTTTTAACCGGGCCGATTCTATAACTACTTGTCGTTTGTTAATTTTTTTTCATTTTAAAACCGTTTTAAAAATACATTTCCTTAGAGTCTCACGACAACACTCTATTCCTGTATCATCTTTTTCTAATCTCTGCAATAGGGTTTTTAAAGTGGGGATTATTGGTTCCTTGTAAATGGCATATATTTTCCTACGAATTATATCGACATTCGTCGCTGACCAGTTTCTTAAAAGTAAAATAGTCTTTCCTCTTTCTTCACTCCACTGTAGGTTTATTTACAACAAACCACACTGTGCTCACTGGCCTGCGTGTCAAAACTGCCGCTTCCTTCACTGCACCAAATTTCGAAAAACCACGTTTAAGAAGGGTGGTGTAAACGTCGAAGATTACTTTTTTTTGTGTCAATTGATAAAATATCACGCTTTAATTGGTTTTTTATCACGACCTGTAGATCCACTTGGCGTACTGGTTTCTTCCCACGGACAAAACATTCTAAGATATCACGTTTAATTGGCAACAAACAACTTCTTGTCTAAACCAATACAAACATCTAACTGAATTTTAAAACCAAAAATCAGCATATTTAAATAACTAAAATAAACCTTTTTATTTTACCCTAATTATTATAAGAGGAGAGAGGAATCTTTAAATAGATCCGTACCTGGAGTGCCCAGATCAGGTGGCCGAATTTTACACCTCACACAATAGGTTATTATGACGATAAGGGATTAGCATTAATAATGACTATAATGAGTTTATAAGATATATAGACGGACTCTAGTAGCGGAGAAGCCTTCAAGATACCTGGCCGGTGATCAAAGGCTGTACCTCTAGAAACGGCATGTTGTCGAGATAGGGACCCTTGAGCCACATAAAAGATTGATCAGTGGTGCAGATGGTGGATCTCGAACCCTGTCTGATATTCGTATGGTTGAGGTAAAAACCCTGACCAGAGAATTGGCGATGAAGTCTCGCGTACACAGGTCTGATACTGTGCTGGATGGTTAGTTTTAGATACGACTGTAGGGCCTCCTATAATTCATGTCATAGAAAATCAAAGAAACGTTAATGGAGATCTTGCTTTAGATGAACATCTATTACATTTCCAGCAAAACGGAGCACCTTCCCATTACATACGTCGAGTGCGGGAGTGGTTGGATAATAGAGAACAACGGCCAGACACAATCGCAAACACGTAAACGTATACGATTCTTCTTTTCATACGTCATTTCACACAAAGAAATAAGTACGGGAGCTCCTTTAAATAAGAATTACGGCACCGACGCGCAAAAACCTTGACCGACGCGTACCGACCACATACAAGTGAAAATGACCTGCCATTGGTATCTTCTGATTGGCCAGGTCTAGACAATCGACCCGGCAAATTTGATATTCGGTACCTCTCGCAACTATTCGGGAGGACTCGGCCCTACACGTCTCGGTTCATGTCACGTATACGGGGTCCGTGAAGAACCGTCACTCTACGTGACACGCAAACGTGCGGAATATGATGCGTATCGAAATTTGCAGACTGAGCATGCGCACGTAAACGTTTACGTGTTACTTTTGCTGCTTGCGGGTTTGCCGTTGTTCTCTATTCATTATCCGGAGTAGCGAATTGGTGGAAGAGGACCTATGGCCACCTAGGTCACCAGATCTGACACCACTCGATTTCTTTCTGTGGGGCCACTTGAAATCTGTTGTATTTAAACCACAACCAGAATCAATTGCACAACTCCAGCAAAGGATTATCCAAGAATGTAGTGCTATTTCACCTGAGACACTTCAAAGGTTCGCGAAAAGGTTTGAATTTGAATATCGGCTGTACTTTCAAAATAGTGATAACCATTTTGCACAATTCATAAAGTAACACAAAGGAAATTTAACTTTTTTCATCATCATACTTTCTAGAGGGCGGTTGTGACCATTTAGGCTTAGGGGATGCAATCCCCCTAAAAGTCACAGTATTTTAATTTTAAATTTACTATACATTTCCGCTTTTAAGCGTTTTTATTTTATGATAAGGCACAGCACTGCAGGATTAATCCTTTATGGCTCTCTGCAAGAGGTGCGTGTGCGCAGGAAATGATTCACGTTGATATTAAATCTTTGGAGATTATACTAGTTGGGGAACAGGGCATCAGGTAGTATTCCAGAGTGATGACGTTCTACATATGACAGAATTTTTAAACAGTGTCGTTCGAGGGACACTAAGCTGAATCACGTATAGGTGGGCTGCACTGGCTTGTCGTGTATTTCTACCATGCGCCGCTCTGGGTGGAGTCAAGTTGAGCACTTGCCATGAGAATATCTGTAAAATAGACTCAAGTCGCGAACCTGCGTTCGATGTTCAAGGCTTTCCAGGTTGTTTGTCAATCTAGCAATCTTAGGGTATGTAAATGAAACAATGCAGTCTTCCTCCACAGTTTAATTTTAAAGTAAATTTAAGTTCCCAACATGTTTCGAATGCTTGTACTCATTAGTTTGAGACAACATACATCGCTTTTAAACTGGATGTTAGGTAAGTCCTAAATTCTATTTTGTATTCACTGTTCATTCTCAATCATGTAATATCCTTTTAGTATCCCCTGATGATGAATGCTTAAGCATTCGAAACATGTTGGAAACTTAAATTTACTTTAAAATTAAACTGTGGAGGAAGACTGCATTGTTTCAATTACATTACATTGACTCCACTGTAAGTATGGACTACTTTTTCAATCTTAGGGTATGTTTAGGAGCAGAGCCCCAGATATGCGAACAGTACTCCAGTAATGGTCGAATTTGGGCTTTATAGAGCATGCATTTGTGAAAATGTGCAGTTAGGTAGTCAATTGCTGGACAAAACAAAATAAAAAAGATGATACTTATCTAAAGTTACATAAGGAATTTAAAAATGACCAAATAAGTAGGGGTTACTATTTAAGATTTTAGGGGTAGGTGTCCTAGGGGTCAGGGGGTTGAATTTAATACAACAACAAATACCTCTAAAGTTGTCCCCCTTCAGATCTAAATTGACGTATTTAATTAAATTTTTAGAGTGTTATCACTCGAAGAAACATAACATGCAGTTCGTTTTCAAATTTACACCCTGTATAACTCATACAATGCTGTCACTAACATTATTGACGCTAGCTAATTAATTGATAAACTGTTTTGTTTTCTAATTACAGACTAAATATTACCTGGTTTAAAAATAATATCTCGCAACATGAAGAGATAACAGTACGAGCTATAGATGAACCCAATAAAACGTGTCTATCGATGTCCGATTTTAACGACTGGACGTTTTGTTCAGGATTTGAAAATCAAAAAAGTTGTATAAAAAAAGATTCATGCGCTTTAGGAACAGGAGGAAGCACAAGTGTAGATGCCAGGTGGGTACATTTATATTTAAGTCTTGTATTCTCCTGTAGTAAACATATATTTTATACTCTCAACGCATGAGTCCATAACATCTAAACTTCTGATTTTTTTTAATACATTTCAAAACCAGAATTATAGGGAAACATAAGGGCTACAATTTAAAATTGGTCCAAATACTTAGAGTTATCAAACATTTATGGAACCTCCTATATATTATGGAATATTTTGGGATTTCTTGATCAATTCTTAGATAATTTTGTATAGTATTTTAATAGTTTTTGAGATATTAACGATATTTTAAATAGCTAGTGTTTTAATTGCAGCACCTGTCGGTAGTACACATCGACGTAATTCATGAAATTTGGTTATGGAATAAAATTGTTTAGTAACGACTAGTGCATATTTTAAAAAACACAAATATTAAGTGTCGCGCCCCAATATTTATTTCAGTTTAGTTAATTAATATGATCTCATTTAGGTTTCGTAAATAAAAATATTTCTTTAGGAATGTGGTAGTTACGATTTCAATATTCATGGTTTACGGCAAAATACAATTTAAAAAATAATCTTTTATAACTTGTAGCCTCTAAATTGTTCTGCATCTTTTCTTTACAGAATATACTCTAATACGGTTCATGTTAAAACACTTAATTACTCATCTACAAGCAGATTATCAGACCTATACTGACATACGGAGCTCCCGTGTGGTGTAGTGCTTCCAGCACTCAGCAACAACGTTTGCTGAGGCTGGAAAATAAGATCCTGCGATGCGTGACGTCATCGAACAGATACGTCACGGTCGCGGACCTGCATCACATGGCAGCAATTACTGACATAATAACTCACATACAAGACATTTCAAACAAATTTTATACGTACAAATTACAAAACTCACCACTAACAAGACATATAACAAATAGACGTGCTGACAACGACGCACAAACAACCCACAAACCCTTATACTATAAACTACCTATCTATCATACACCACTACAAAACATACAATGACAAATCTAAATAAACAAACAAACAAACAGACAAACGAGTAAACAATCAAAGAAATAAGACAACATACATTTAACAACAAAATACAAATAACAGAGTAGCAAACTAGGCACAAAAAGGCTGTAAGGATTACGCTAGACTTCCCGCATCACAGGGTTGTTTGGCGACTTTTTGCAGCCCGAAATGTGCTCCACAATTACAACAAACGACAGTGGGACGGACTACTGACACACTGACAAAGACACGCCTCCTAAAATTCGGCTGACTCCACCGCCTGGGCGAAGCTTGCCGATATACGCATTTAGATCATCCGCTGTGGACGGATTATGGTATGGACTGTGATAGTTAATCTGACTGGGTTTTTTGCACTTTTTCCCAGCGTGCTTGTCATTGCTTTCTCGTTTCCTACATATCTGTTTTTATTGCTGTGGTTTGTTTGGGCAAATCAATTATTATATTCTTTCAGAATAACAACATTCCCTTAACACCCGTCAAGGTATTTACCGGTACGGTGTGATCAGTGCATAAGCAAAATTAAAATCTAACGCTCCACCCAAGGCCATGTACATCGGCCGCCTGGCTTACGCCAGGTCTTTGGGCGCATTTTGGGCCGTATGCTTACGGCCCATATGCGCCCAAAACATTGTAAATAATATAGGCTAGGTTAGGAAATGTAAATAGACTAGGCTAGTATATATTTAGTGGATAAGTTAGATTTATAACCAAATAGGTAATAAAGAATTTTAAAATGGAAAATGGTAGTTAACAGTCAATGTCCAGAGAAGTTAAAACTTATGAATGATATATTTGTTTTGGACTTATTTTTGGACCATTATTTATTAATATCGCAACGTTTCAACTAGTGAGTATCTCCAGTCGTCTTCAGGTGAATAATGAGCAAGCTACGAAACTACGAGGGTATTTATACTACCTCCTGGCAACGAACATTAACAAGAGACAAGAAGGATCACTCCAAGCTCCTCCCCTCGTTATGCCTATCTCGCTCGAATATCGGATGCTACCGTATCTAGAGCACCGTAAGCCCCCGACGCGCGATATGCATAAACAGGTTGTCCGTCGTAGAGATATGTACCAGTTGTCTTTATGTGTCGGCGTGAGTGAATTCCATTAAAAATAAAATAAACATTTACGTAGTGTTTTGTGTTTGGTTCTGCAATAAAATGCCACGAACGAACGAAATAATTTTTTATGATCACGACAAAAAAAATGTGTCGACTTTGTCCTAAACTTACTGACGAGCATATGTTTCCTAATAGCTTTCAAAAAATGAAGGTAAAATATGCTTCGCAAGTCTTTAGTCACTCTCTTTCAGCTGCCCTATATACCTACATACATTTTAAGGTTTTGCCTTTAGAAGCAACGCTTACTGCAAAATTCCTACAAACAACAAATGATTTATTTGATTTGTTAAACTCGTCCCATCTTAACAACTTTAAAGCATTTATGGGCACAGAAAAACAATTGCACTTTTTAGAAAAATAAAATGTTTGTTGGATGACTTACATGTAATTAAATTAGTACAGGTAAAACAGAACGATGGAAAGGTAACATACGTGGAAAAATGTATAAATAATACTATGCATTTTATAAATGGCTGGAAAATTACTATTACCTCTAGTCTGTCTTTATGGAAACCTTAAAATGCAAGAACTATTTATTTCTTTTAACAAGGAACCTTAATCAGGATTGTACCGAAAATTTTTTGGGTCTGGTAAGAAATTGTTGCGGAAACTCGAGAAATCCAACCCCAATTCAATTTTGTAGGGCATTCAAGAAATTATTTTCTCTAAAATATTTTAATGAGGTTAAAGGTTCCAATTGTATCAAAGATATTAATACAGTTTTGTTTAATGTAACTCCTGATATTCTAGAAGAATATAAAAATATCGATGTACCTATATTGACAAATAATAGTTCTTTAAAAGTTTTTACATGCGACTATAGAAATCTTTCTAGTACGGACGGAAATGCTATAGTTTACATTACAGGGTATCTATTAAGGAAATGCTTGCTGCAATACTCTTGTAGTGCTTGCACAAAGTATAATGATGAAAAGACATTACCAAAAGAAGCTGCTGTATTTCTAGAGCATAAAGCATATTCGATTTCTAAAAACTATGGAGGTCTAAATGTACCTCCTAGTAATATTGTAGAATATGTCAAACAGCTAGAAATAATTTTTGTTGAAAATTTTAATAAAATTAGTTGCCACGAGAACGTTGGAGCAACCCTTAAGATATTATATGAAAATGTACTATTTACACATCCTTGTAAAGAGTTTTCTCATAAATATTTTTTAAACCTATATATTAGGGTGCGTATTTATTTTACAATTAAATTTGCTAACTGGGATATAAAAAAAATATGAAACAATCAATAAAACCTAACATAAAATTAAATATCTTAAAACATCTTTAAAAAGCGGCCGGTAAATTTTATTTCAGAACATTTAAATACATTATTTAATTGAGCTGTTAACGGGCTACTAGATTTGTAAAAGGCATCGAACAGCAATTCAGAGGTTTTAACTCATTTGGTTAAACGCCTGGTTCGTTTATCGATTTTCACAATTTTCCATACAAATCGCGATAATTTGTTTTCCCAGAGTATAACTACTCCTACCCGTATTTTACTGTTAAGTAAGTAGGTACTCTTTGATGGCCTTTGAAACAACCTGTATATATTTTATGTAATAATAAGGTAATTAGAATAAGTACCTATTTCAGTTAGCATTTGCAAATATTTGATTGTTAATTTTTATACCTACTAATCTCGTTTGTAGCTTACTACATTGTTACTTTTGGAAGAAACTTTCCTTTTTCCCTTAATTTTTACTACTAGTACTTTTTATAATTATGTTAAGATCTACAAATTAAATAACCTGACGATTTCCCCATTTTTCTTTTAGTTCACACAAAGCAGAATAGGACACAATAACAATAAAATTATTACTAGATGTTTTTAAGTCGCCCTCGTTTATTCGTTTTAATCGCTAGCCGTTTGCATCAACCTCGTATAAGCAAGAACAGGGACACTGCCTCAGGAATTTATCGAAATCGTCGGCGCGCTTGTGTAAGCAGGACATCAAGGTTCCGACAGAGTGTGACCCTTCTTGTCTTGTTAATGTTCGTTGCTCCTGGTTAGCAGCGCATGACCGAGATTGGTGCAGTCATGCGTTACTGTGTGGTTCTAAACTAAGCTAACATCTACTTAACAAGGGTTTTCAAATATTTCTTATGTCTAAAGAGGGCTTACTAAAGCACTCTGGATTTTGGGTTAAGACGGCCGCTTCTTTGAATTTCCTCTTTCTCCAGTGTTCTTCTTTGAGTATGATTTTTGCCTCTGACCATTGCAAGTGGTGGCCATGTGTCCAAGCATGTTCTGCCGCACCGGATCTGTTTGTTTCTCCCTTCTTTGTGTGGTTTCAGTGTTCCTTGATTCTTGTTTCAAGGGGGCGTAGGGTTTCACCAACATAGGATTGTCCGCACTCGCAAGGTATTCTATGTACGTAGTTCTGCGTGTCCCTTTGGCTGGTTGGCTTCGTCTTCGTCTGGTGGCTTCTTAAGGAATCTTTGGATCTGAATACTGTTCGAATTTTGTATTGCTGTCCTAATCTTCGGATTTTCTCGGAGATTCTCTTGACATATGGTATATGGACATCTTTCTGTCTATTCATGTGATTCTTACGCTTCTTGATAGTCTGGTCTATTAGTCTCGTGCGGTAGCCGTTTGTGTTAAGGTCTTTTTTGATGGTATTGAGTTCTTTGGAAAGAGATTCCTCGAAGTTACAGAGAGTAAATGCTCTGTCAACAAGTGTTTTGACTATCCCATGTTTTGTGGTATTTGAGTGGTTTGTTTGAGGCGTAATTAAGATATCGACCAGTGATAGTTTTCTTTCTATATACCGATGTTGGGATGGTGTCCCTGTTCTTCTGTACTATGACGGCTAGAAACGGTAGTTTATTGTTTTCCTCCTTCTCCATGGTAAACTTGATTGTTGGTGCCAAGTTATTCATATGATGTAGAAAGGCCTGGAGTTCGTCATAGCTTCTATTCCAAATGATGAATGTGTCGTCAACGTAACGAAGCCATAGTTTCGGTTTTATTTTTGCATTTTCAATTGCCTGACTTTCGAACCATTCCATGTATATGTTGGCGATTACTGGAGAGAGAGGGATGATCCCATCGGTAGTCCATCTAGTTGACTGTAGAATCTATGCTTTTCTTGGAAATAAGAATTATTTAGACAGCATTTTAATAGGTCCATTATGGCGTTGATGGGTAGCGATGTTCGTTCCTCGAGGATTTGGTCTTCTCCAAGTTACCTTCTTGATGATCTGAAGTGAATCCTTCACTGGGACATTTATATAAAGGCTCTCGACATCGAAGCTGACTAATCGGTCCTCCGGTTGCATTGCACTTATTATTTTAACGAAGTGTTGAGAATTTTTTAGGAACGATGTGCTAGGTCCTTGGAGCGGCTGTAGTATTGGAAGCATAAATCTGGACAGTTCGTATGTTGGAGAGTTTCTGGGGCTTGTAATAGGTCGTAGAGGCATGTTGGGCTTGTGTATTTTTGGTAAACCGTATAGATGTGGGGGTTTACTGTGATGAGGTGTTAAACGTGTACGTGTTCTGTCTGGAATATATCGTCAATGCTTTTTGAGTGTCCGGTATATTCTCCCTTCAATTGTGGAGGTAGGGTCTTTTGGGATGCTCTGATAGTTTCCTTTTTCTAAGACTTCTTCAATTTTTATGTTGTAGGGGTCAACATCCATCACGACTGTCGCATTTCCCTTATCTGCGGGTAGAATCTTAATGGTCGTATCTTTGCGTAATTTGGAGAGGGCAACTGATTCTTCTCTTTGAATATTTGGCTTCGGAGGTTTAGATTTCTGTAAAATTTCTCTGACTTTCCATCGGAATTCTTCTGCTTGGGTCGCTTTAATGGCTACTAAGTCTGTTGCACATATAATGTCCAAAAGTGGAGTTTCTTTTGGGGCAATCGTGAAGTTTAGGCCCTTTGCGAGCAGAGATTCTTCTGTGGTGTCCAGTTGTCTGGATGAGATGTTGACCATGATTCTCTGACTCTGTCTTTGCACTGTTGCGGTCTCTTGGCCTTGATGTTTCCGCAGTTTCTTCTCATGGATGGCTCGGTGTTTATTTCGAAGCTCGTCACATGTGGCGTCAATTTTTTGAAAAATAGGTCCATGGTCTTTTTCCAACGTGAACTCTTTAATTTCTTCAAATCTTTGCTGTACATCGGTGAGTAGGGTGGATTTATTGAAACGATGGCAGCTAACTTGGGAACGAATTAAGGCTTTGTTGGCATTCGCTAAGATCTTCTTCGCTCGTTTCCCTGGAATCGGGGATTTCATTTTAAAACCATCTGGAATAATTCATTGGTCTCTTGCTTAAAGAAGGAATTGAATGTGTGTTTCTTCTCTCGTTAGCTTGATTTTGGCTTTCTCGTAGCTGTGGAACTTGTCACTTGTACCGAGTCCATACGGGGAGTCTAGTGTTTGTTTGAAGGTTTGAGACAATCATTCATTCACGATTTCATTCATCATCATTCACGATTTCATTCATCATCATTCACGATACATCATTGTCTCAAACCTCCAAACAAACAGTTAAAACTCACATAACAACTGTTAAGTGTTGAGTCTATATACTTTTAAAATAAACAAAAAGCGACGGGTCGCAGGTAAAATTTCGAGGGTGGGCAGTGATCGACGTGTATGCAGAAAACACAGAGCCCTTTAAGAACGATTTAGTCTACGGGAATATTTAACCAAGACGTTTCTTATTTTAGTTTCTAGATTGTTTATCCCTTTTCAATTAATAATTATATTCTTTAAAGTTTATTGAACATTCACGCGTTTTAATTAATATCCTCTAACTTATGTAATTTACTTATGATCATTCTGTGATCCACCCGATCAAACGTCTTCACAAAGTCAGTGTGAATGACATCCACTTGGCCACCCTTCGTTAATGCATTCGTCGAGTAGCCCACCAACTTCACTACATGTCCTACGGTGGATCGTTTTTTACGGAAGCCGTACTGAAATTCTGATAAGCTGTATTTCTACGTATGCATTTATTCTATTATATATATTTATTTCAAAAATTTTAGATACATTAGATGAAATTGCGATAGGTCGGTAATATTGAATTTCAGAACGACTTCCGCTTTTATAAATTGGGAAAACTCTAGATATCTTAAATTTTTCGAGCAAAATCTTATTTTAAATGACCATATTGAACAATATAGAAAGAGGTCTTATCAGGATTTCCTTACAACCCTTCAATATACAGTAAACTCAAAAAGGTTGGAATAAATTCGTTTAAAATTCAGGTGATTATTTTCTGGAAAAACGCTTGGACATGTCGATTATTATTTTTAGTTGCGAATTTTTTGACATAAGAAATGTGTATACAGGTTGTCTCAAAAATAACATATACCGTCAACATTAATTTTTTAATTAGATCAACCTATATATTATATTATTTTTAAATTCTACGATACATTCTAAACACTTTTTGTATAACATACCATATCTCCAAAAGCAACGGTTTTCGATATATTTACATTTTAATATTTTTCTTAAAAAATGCTGAGATCCGTGGATTTTTAGTTTTAATTGCGACTTTCTTTACCTATTATTATTGTAGCCTGTTACCTGAATTAATTTATTTTGACACAGACATTTACTTCTTGTCAGAAATTCTTCATATTGTGTAGATCTATCTAACTTCAAGTAATTCTGTAAAAATGGCGCGGTTAAGTGAAAGAGATAGGATAGAGGTACTAATGATGCTTGGCTATGGAGATAGGATGCGAACCCAAACAGAAGTGTGTGAGTTATTCAACAATAAGTACCCAAACCGAGCACCAATATCTCAATCTGTTGTTAGTAAAATTGTAAAAAAATATAGGGATTTGGGGCATGTTAGAGACACATATATTCAAGGTCGACCTAGGATTTCAGAAGATGTGCAGATAAATTTCCTCTTAGCTGTCCAAGAAAACCATACTCGCGGTATTGCCATGGAAAATAATATTTGCCAAGCAACCGTATTGAATTATTTACACAAAGATAATATGGCATCCCTATAGGGTACAGTTGGATCATGAACTTAATGAAGATGACCCGGATATAAGAACAGAATTTTGCGAAATAATGATGAACAGATACATTGAAGATCCTCAAATTTTAAAAAGAATTGTGTTCTCTGATAAAGCAACGTTTACTCTAAATGGGCATGTGAATCGCCAAAACTGTCAATATTGGGCTTAGGGAAAATCCGCACTGGATCATGGAGTCCCACACACAATACCCGCAAAAAGTGAATGTTTGGGCTGGAATTATTGATAACCGGATTTTAGGTCTCTTCTTTTTTGATGGTACGTTAAATGGCGAACTGTATCTGGAATTTTTAGAATTTGAGTTAATACCGGCACTTGCTGTACTCTATCCAAATCCAGATAAGCCAGACATTCCCAACAATAACTTATGGTACCAGCAAGACGGAGCACCAGCCCATTACAGACGCCCGGTGCGTGAGTACTTGGATACAGTCTTTCCTGGCAAGTGGATTGGTCGACGGGGTCCAATAGAATGGCCGGCAAGGTCACCAGATTTAACCCCGCTAGATTTTTTTCTGTGGGGCTATTTAAAATCTAAAGTATACTTTAACAGACCTAACAATATTGATGAACTTAAAGCTCGAATAAGGCATGAGGTTAGATTAATAGAGCCCCAGGTAATCCATATCCATAACGTTTTGGAAGAATTCAAAGATCGACTTGCATATTGCCAGGAAGTTGGTGGCGGTCAATTTCAACATTTATTAAAATAAAATTTAATATAGTCGATGTAAATATTATAGACCAAATAGATGTAAAGAGTTCATTTTTAATTGTAGTTTTCATACCAGAAAAAATGTCAATATATAAAAAACCGTTGATTTTGGAGATATGGTATTTTATACAAAAAGTGTTTAGAATGTATCGTATAATGTAAAAATAATATAATATACAGGGTGTTCTATTTAAACAAATTAATGTTGACGGTATTTGTTCTTCTTGAGACAACCTGTATACACATTTTTTATATCAAAAAATTCGCAATTAAAAATAATAATCGACATGTCCAAGCGTTTTTCCAGAAAATAATCACCTGCATTTTAAACGAATTTATTCCAACCTTTTTGAGCTCACTGTATCACTTGGGATCGAATCACAACCTAATGATTTTTGATTTTTTAAAGCTTGATGTGCTGATAAGATATTATTTTCTATATATATTTAAATCTAACGACAAGTTGTTCTCTAAGTTCATACACACAGAAATATTTTATGAATATTATATAGTTTTGTGAAAGGCTGACTTGAAATTACTAGCAAACCCCTCCACAATTTCTTAGCTTCCATGATTTTTTGGTTCCCGTAATACATTTCATTGCGCATTCCTTTTTTATGTTGTTTTATGGTGGATTTATACAGACAAATAACAAATAAGAAATAACATAAGAAATAAGAAATAGGAGATGAATATACACACCTGTCGTAAGGCGTTTATACAGACAAATAACATAAAATAAAAATAAGAAATAACCTTGAAGTTCGCTAACTTTTAACTTTTATGTTATTTCTTATTTGAAAATGGAGCTGCGCATGCCCGATCTGATTTAGTTGTCAGTTTTTTGGGTTTTTGTGGTTAGAATTGTAAAATATTATTATCTTTTTTAAAAAATATTATTACCCTTTATTTTCCTTGGTATTATTGGATTGGAAATCGCTCATATTTTTGAATTTCCACTTCTAAAATTTGCAAAAATGCCTAGAAGCCGATGTGTTGACACCGTTGACAGTCCTTATTTTATTCTTATTTTATTTGCTGTATAAATGGTAACTAGCTCTGTTATTTTATTTCTTATTTCTTATTTATCTGTATAAATCCACCATTAGAATTTATAAAGTTCCAAAATTGAAAAGCATCATTTTGCATAATAGTCTCGACTTTTAAATATATTTTTTGGAAGCTTGTCGGATGTTTTTTTTTTTATTTTTAATCTTGTTGTAGTCTTGCAGACATTGAGGTATTTTGTTTTTTTGCATAGTTTACGATTTCTTTGTTTTTGCTTTAATATCCAATTTTATTTCTTCCCTAAACCATGGAGAAAATTTTTTGCCAAGAGGTTTTGCTTTGGTTCACATTCATCAAAAATTTCATAATTTATTTCATAAAATTTTCTACACTTTAATTTACGTTATCATAATGCTTTAGATCCTCCCAGTTCGCATTACACATTAATGTATATAGAGATAAATAATCGGCTTTGGGAAAGTATACTAGAGTTTGTTATTTATTAGGGTTTTATTATTCTGATCTTTTTACATTAAGGTTTATTTGCAACTAGGATTGCATGAATATTCTAGCAGCATTTCTTTTTAGGTTTATCAGAAAAATATAAAATTATTTACTACTTTAAAGAAGATGCTATTTTATTTTAAAAAGTAAGTTTTTTAAATTATTTTAAAATCATTTAGCGGACAGCGGTCCAACAGCAAATCTATAAATTTGTTAAAACAAAAGGTCACGATATTCTCGCGTTTGACCATTTTATAGCCGATTCATCCACCAACTTAGAGCGTTAAACTCGCACGTAAAATCAATTAAGCGTGGAATTCGCTTTAGAGAGTTTATTATCAATAGATTTTAAGCGAGATCTTTTCTAGAAACGGGAATAACTCGATCGCCTATCGGGTCTCTCATCTATGACTCAGTGAATTGAACACATATAAGTTTGTCTTAAAATTATTTAGGCGTCATGAATATATAGAGTCGCCCATACTTGCTCTTACGAATTTATTCTCTATAGATTTTCTGATTTCGTGCAATAGAAAGGAAAAATATTATCTTAATACAAGAAGCATTTTCGATTCTCGACACTTCCTAATGTAAACATTTTCAAAACTCAAAAAATTCTAAATGTCCCGTGTTAATACAACCCATATTATTTTTATTCCCAATAATTATGTTTTTTCGAATTGATCAAGAAATCCTAAAATGTCATAATATACAGGGTTCAGTTCCATTAAATAAAGAATTATGCTTGATAAGCCAAAACTAATTGGGATACTCTGTTTAGTTCCAGAAAAATTTAAATTGTAAAAATGCCTCCCTATAACCCCGCTTTTAAAAAATATTAAAAATTTTAGTAGTTTAGAATTGGTATAACATCTCGCATTAAGGTTGGGCCATACTGTAGTAATAAACATTTAGGGTGTCTCTAAAAGGTATGTACAAAATGCTTATATAAATTCCTAAGGCTAAATATTACGATCTAGCCTAATTTACCTTAGTCCAAAACTTTATAGTTTGAACAAGTTCTAAGCCTGGATGAAGTGTGAAGAATTGCAACAAGTTTCAGTACCCAATAAATCAGCTAAGTTCAATTATCTCACAAACAAATTTCGTGCAAATTGTGCAGTAGTTCATTGTGTATTTTACTATGCACCGCTCTGGGTGGTATCAAGCGGGAAACCTCAGTTGAACATTTGCAATGAAAATATTTGTAAAAGAGGATCAAGCCACCAATCTGCCTTCGATGTTCTAGGCTTCCAAGGTTGTTTGTCAGATCATAATCGCCGATCAAGCGACTAGCTCTTCTTGGAATGGAATCCAGCAGTCTCAGGGTAGGTTTAGGAGCAGAACCCCACATGTGTCAGCAGTATTCCAGCGGTGGTCGATGTTGAGCTTTATAGAGCGTCACAAGTTGTTGGAGTGGAGGTATAGAGGTTCTTAGTTCGGAAAAATATCACAAGCTTCTGCGAGGCTCTCTAGCTATGGCCGCAATGTCAAGACTTATGACTATCAAAATTGACGTCTATGCATGCACTAAATTAATTGATGAATCCAAGGAAATCGAGTGTACCGCCATGACTATATTTGGTTCTTCAATTTAGAAAAAACTGCCGCCAAGAGACAACGTGGTTTACAACTCCCCATCTTTATTTATTATAGCCTTAAAAGTGAATAAAAATATAATAGAGCGTATTCGGGCTTGCGCAATACGTCTCGAATTCAAAGTAACGTGCTAGACAGAGACAAAAGTTTTTAGCACAGTTGTCAATTGATTTCAAAGTCATCGTTTTGACCTGTCAACTTTAATTTGTTTTTAAACGTTTTTGTGCCTTGAAATTCAATTTAATCCTAAAAACTGTTCTTTTCAGACTTATCTTTATAGTAGTTTTGTGTTGTATTTATGGATATTTGTTATTATTTATTCATTTGAAATGCTAGCCACGACAATTTTGACGTTTATGAAGCCCAGATAGCACCACGACATCAATAAGACGCCTGACACAGATAGCCAAGGTGCCTATAGGACGTCTGACGCAGATAGCCAAGACGTCCTTGTACGCCTGCAAGACATCTTGAAGACGTCCCGCCGCTGTTATTTTTTTTTAATAGAGCACTTCTATTTGGCTCCTAAAATTATTTGTCTTTTATTATGCAGTTAATTTCAGTTTATTTTACCATCAAATAACTTTAACACAAATGCAGTAAAATAGTTCCGGGATGGTTAGTTGGCTTTGCTTATCAAATAAAAGTTAAAACAAACTCAAATATAATGTGGTATAGCCTGAATATATACCGGGTTAGTAGACGGAACGCTTAAATATCTTCAAAACCGCTAAAGCTGCGCTTAAAAAAATCGGCAGTTAGAGGTTTCTCGGCATGCGGAAATGAAAAATGATATCGGCACTGTTGCCAGATTTCCCAGTTTTGCGCTACACATAGGTGTTTCGTTATTTTAAATTGAATGCTCCATTTATTTTTACTCCAATGAAATGGACGTCTCAAGCTTAGCAAGATCCTATTTTTTTTTTAATTTTATCTCTACTAGTTGCTGAGATATGACAACACCGCATTATCAGTCAAAAGTACTGGAACGCTTAAATATCCTTAAAACCGCAAGCTACGCTTATAAAACTCGGCAGTTAGAGGTTTCTCGGCATGCGGAATTAAAAAATGATATTGGCACTGTTGCCAGATTTCCTAGTTTTGCGCTACACATAGTCGTTTCGTTATTTTAAATTGAATGCCCCATTTATTTTTACTCCAATGAATTTATTTATATTTATTATTTATACACTAGTTGTTAATTGAATGCTCAAAGTGGGCCCCATTATTTGCCAGACAGTACCCAAGTCGATCATAAAACTCTCGAAGTGTGTTACTCAACATATTCGGTGTTATAAGAGCAACTTCGGTGCGGATTCTTTCGCACAGTTCGTTTAAATTTTCTGGACGATTTCTGTAGACACGATTCTTCAAATGACCCCACAAGAAGAAGTCCAGTGGAGTCATAATAGGAGATCGAGGTGGCCATTCTAATGCACCACCTCTTGCAATCAGCCTCCCTGGGAATTGGTTGTTTAAAAACTGCATGGCTACCCTTGAATAATGGGGCGGAGTACCGTCTTGTTGGTACCATATTTCACCTACATTTCTATTTTGTTGTATGGCAGGAACTATACAATCTCTAAGGAGCTCCAAATACTTCTGTCCTGTTGATGTACCTTCTATGAAAAAAGGTCCGATAATATTGTCACCCAATATTCCCGCCCAGATATTAACTTTCTTAGGATATTGGGTGTGAGGTTCTTACATCCAATGGGGGTTGTCTCTAGACCAAATTCTACAATACCCAGGCAGCAGAAAGACGTCGTACCGACGTCTTAGTAACGTCAGGACCAACCAAAATGACGTCTATAATGACGTTGCATAACGTCCTACTGACGGGAGAAAGTCTCGTCGAGTGACGTTATTAATTACGTGTAATTACGTCATAATTGACAATACACTGGACCTAACATTCATTGACGTCCTAATAATGAATTATGACGTAAATTGGACGTTGCAGGATTATACTTTAATAAGGGAAGCTTCCATAATTTTGTGTTGTCGGCTTAACGGAACGTGTAATTTATTTAATTTGGCAGTTTAGAAGTTCACAACCTTGCCCAACTTTGTTTTGAAATTTGAAGCCTTTTAGTACTGAATTGTAAATCGACGATACAATACGTTGGATAACGTCAGTACCCATACGTTACTTTAATCTCGTTATATAACGGTATTTTACGTCATGGTTTGGTACATAGAACTTTTCGAACTTAATAGGTTGGAATTCGACGATACAGTACGTCAATTAACGCCCTTATACGACGTCATTATTTATTACGTTATGCGACGTAACAAAATGACGTTATGATACGTTATATTTTAGCCCCTCGACGTAAATCACGTCATTATGACGTCATATTGACGTAATATGACATCAGTCTGCTGCCTGGGTAATTGTGCCTATTAACTTGGCCGTTCAAGCAAAAAGTAGCTTCGTCGCTGAATACAATTTTGTGCGCAAAATAAGGATTTCGGTTCATATTTTCCATCATGATTGCTGAGTACAACTTTTTGAACAGTGAGCCATGAAAACAATAGTAACAAATGTTTCTGAATTGACATTGTCATTGAAATAATAACTGTCAGTGCAACTTACTCGGTTCGTATATCAAGATAATGTAAGTTCAATGCAAATGTAAACTTAAATAACGCAAAAATGGCTGAACCAAATGTCAACTTGTATGGTATATTTAAAATCAGAAAAAAAAGATCTTTCATTTTAGCCGAAAATATATAGGGCATTCCATTAAAAAAAATACTTTTGTCGTCCCCCGTATATTTGCAAAGTTACTTAAAACTACAATACAAATTTGGAAAGGAAAAAATTTCCCCTGTATGTCAGTTTTTTTATTTTTCCCGTACGATAAAAAATAAAAAAGTTACGGGGGTGCTAGTTTATACGAAGTCACCCGGTACTATGTGGGAGACCTTGTTCTGACTTTTTGCACCTCGTAATTCTGATTAGATTCATATGGTTTTAGTCACGTGCAAGTATTGACGCATCGACAAGCATCCACCGTGCTGACTTTACCTATAAAATACTCTTGGTGCCAGAATTTTTTATAACTTAATAAAAAATATTTTGATATCTCACATAAAAATATGTTTGGTTTTAGAACAAGGCCACAGAGATGTATGTGGCGAGGAGACAGAAAACCTGACAACCACGAAACCCATATGTACTCGACCTGCTCAGCCGACTTAAAATATTGTCCTGATGGAATATGTGATTCTTTGGAAGCGCTAAGAGAAGATGACCTTTGTCCTCAGGATTGTTCAAAAAGTATGAACATTGGGATAATTTTCCTTGAATTTTAATAATTATTGAATTGCTTTTTCTAAGTGCTATTTACTTAACTTTTTTGTTTAGAAACAACTTTTCCAACTAAAATTAATGCTAAAACAGGACAAGGAGTGGATAAGTGTAATGGAGTGTTAGTGTGCGATATGGGATGTTTCTGCGATTTAAAAAATATTTCTGAACCCTCAGTTGCACAAATCCAAGAGAATAAATTAATAGGTAAGAATTACGTTGCAATTATAGGTATACTCCGTCTATCTATCTTACAAACTCATTATAAATGCCCAGCGGGTGATCGAATGAAAGCAAGGATGAACTCGTTGCTGATAGAATAAAAGGTTGTCCTGCTTTAGAATAAAAGTATACAAATTCATATTATTTTGCATCATATAGTCCTGGATGGTAACTTTTGTGTCATTGGAACACGGAACTTTATTTAACCTATGACTGTGGTAGCTCGCATTATCCATCACTTTCACACTATTTGGTGGTATATTTGGTAATAATTTGTTTTTAAACCAGTCTTCAAAAAGTTCTGCCGTAATATCATCGTGATAATCAACACAAGGGAGTCCTTTATATTTTTGGCTGATAAGGCCAAAGCGTTTGGTATAAGCCCGTTTTTGTCCCAGCATGAATAATTGTTTTACGCTTACCTTTATTTGATGGAGCTTTCGTTCTGCATTGACCCGATAAATCTACCCAACCTTTATCTGGAACTTCGTGTGTGTCATAACACGTCTCGTCCAAATAAATAATATCCCTTCCATTCTGTCTATATCCATGGACTGAAGATAGGTATTCCATCCCCCATCTTTTTAACCGGGCCGATTCTATAATTACTTCTCGTTTGTTAATTTTTTTTCATTTTAAAACCGTTTCTTAAAATACATTTCCTTAGAGTCTCACGACACCACTCTATTCCTGTATCATCTTTTTTTAATCTTTGCAATAGGGTTTTTAAAATGAGGATCACTTGTTCCCTGTGCATGGCATCTATTTTTCTACGAATTATATCGACATCCGTCGCGTCTAGTTTCTTAAAAGTAAAAGAGTATTTCCTCTTTCTTCTCTCCACTATAGGTTTATTTACAACAAACCACACTGTGCTCACTGGCCTGCGTGTCAAAGCTGCCGCTTCCTTTAATGCACCAAATTTTGAAAAACCACGTTCAAGAAGGGTGGTGTAAACGTCGAAGATTACTTTCTTTGTGTCGACTGATAAAGTATCACCCTTTAATTGGTTTTTATCACGACCCGTAGATCCACTTGGCGTACTGGTTTCTTCCCACGGACGAAACATTCTTAGATATCATGTTTATTTGACCACAAATAAGTTTTTATCTAAACCAATACAAAAATCTAAATGAATTTTAAAACCAAAAATTAGCATATTTAAATAACTGAAATAAACCTATTTCATTTTACCCTAATTATTTTAAGAAGATTACTGAGAAAATATAATAATATAATATATAAAAAATATTTTAAGAGGAGAGAGAAATCTTTAAATAGATCCGTACCTGGAGTCCCCAGATCAGGTGGCCGAATTTTACACCTCACACAATAGGTTATTATGACGGTAAGGTATTAGCATTTATAATGAGTTTGTAAGATAGATAGGCATGGTCCGCCTATATAATAAAAATATGTTTCATAAGATAAGCCCGGATTAGCGACAGATATTAAAGATCTCTATTTTATTCAATTGAAGGTGCAGGTCTTGTTACTTTTTTTTAGTTATTTTTATTCAAAAAAGGATATTTAAATTGTATTTGCGAATGACTCAAAAGTAAGAGTATGGACAACGTCGCATCAGATACTCTAATTCTAAATTTTCTGATAATAGCTATATTTTTTCTTATTAACTTACTTAATCCCAAATCCTATCTACCAGTAAGGGGGTAAGCCACGTGGTAACTATTAGCTAAGGTAATATTCTGCAAATTTCTCTCATTCTATCTTGGGTAACTTTGTTGAAGTTCTGACCGTTACCCTTGGGTGAAAACTAAGAAAATGGAGAGGGAGTAAAAAACAGTATGGTAAATATAAAATCGGGACGAAAAACATTGGTGGTTTCTGCTCTTTTAACTAAAACTGGTTACCAAAAATCGTATTTTAGAACGTTCACATTTCTCTACAAATTTATCCAACATCTCATCCACGCTGGCTGATATTTCAGTGTGCATAATATATACACTACATTAAGGTCAACCCTTTACCTATTGCAAGTCGTGAGACCAATAATTCAAAAACATTACAGTTTCAGGAAAATCATGAAGTAAAATTACTGATTGTTTGGTGATAATAGCTCGAAGCTCGACTTGCTTTATCGTCAATCCTTCTTAGAAACCTTTTTTCTATTACTGTTATTCCTTCTATCTGCCTTTCCGCCAGTGTCTACGTTTCTAATCTATAATATGTAACTAACAATTGTGTAATGTTTGACTCGAAAGCCGAACTGTTCGTTAGCAAAACATTATTACTGAAAACAAAATCATTGATGCGAGACAAAGTAATTTTTTCCACAACCTTACCCAAACCTGATAACAAGCTGATAGGTCTATAGCTTGCCGGTAAAGTCCGTTCACAGATTTAAGAGAATGACTACCTACCCTTAGTTATCACCCATCATAAAATTCTTTGTTGAAAGGGTTTCAAGGATCATAGAGATAATGATTTTTATTATCCAGGTACTTGGCCGTAATAAGTTTACAAAGAAGCCTTATTAAATAATGGGAAAAAAATAAGTAGACAAATCAGTGTTGCGAAACCAGTCATTTTATTAGTTCGTGTGAAATAAAAACGCAGCTTTGATTATCCAAATATGTGGCGTCCGTGGATTGGTGAATCTAGTATAGAACAGCCGGAGAGGGTACAGGTACAACCACAGTGCGGAAATGAAAATGGAAGAAGATACTTATTTTTAGATTCTAAAGAGATTATAAAAAATGTATATACAACTCTCATAGAACCCAGAAAAGTTGAGTAAAATGGAATGTATTGAAGAAACAGCAACATTGACTAAAATTTCGGAAAAAACAGTATGGAAAATTGAATTGGATTGGTTCGTAAATAAGTTAATTCCTAATGTTTCTCCAAACAGTGTGATTGTTATGGACAACGCAAGTTACCACAGTAGACAGTTAAGCAAGCACCTTTGTTCAAAAGATACGAAAATGGCAACACAGGAATTTATGTATCAGAATGATATATATTTTCATGAAAGTTACACTAAAAGAGAGTTACTTGATGTGCTTAAATTTCTGCACCTAGAAAAGGAGTACTACTGCGACAGCTGCGCTAAAAGTAAGAGGCATACAGTGCTAAGGCTTCCGCCGTATCACTGTATATTCAATCCCATAGAACACAAAATATGGCATCAATTAAAATCTGCCGTTAGTGTAATAATGTATCACCCACTATAAACGCTAGAGTACTGGATATTATTATTACTGAAGTGGATAAGGTGCCTGTGAGTAGCTGGAAGAATTGTGTTTCGAATATTAAAACTGTTGAAAATTCATACATTCAAATTGGGAATATTACAGAAAGATTTATTATTAACATAGGTGTTGATCGTGGCAGTGAAAATGAATAAAATGAGTAAACTGTAGTTGCATTATTTAAATATAATATACAGCGTGTAACAGAAGTATGGAACGCTTTAAATATCTTTAATACCGTTTGTCTGATTTAGCTAAAATTCGGTATCCGTATATAAGAGGTTAAATATATATTACAATATTTTTGGATTCTACATAAAATTATAATTATTTTTTAATAAGTGCATTATAGTCTAAACTAAATAGTTTCTGAGATATCGAGTATTGAAAAATGGCATTTTTGAACTTTGACAGCTTCTAGCTTTCTAACGGTACGTCTTAGAGCAAAACGGCTTTCATGTCCCTATCTTACTTTTCTACTATCTTTCTAAAAGTGTCAACTTCTGGTTAAACCGGATGTAGCTCAAAAGACGGAAATATAGTACTTCCGGTTTAACCGGAAGTTGGCATTTTTGGAAAGATAATAAAAAAAGTAAGATAGGGACATGTAAGCCGTTTTGCTATATGGCGTATCGTTAGAAAGCTAGACGCTGTCAAAGTTCAAAAATATCATTCCTCAAAACTCGATATCTCAAAAACTATTAAGTTTATACTTGAGTAGCCTAGATGCAAAACCCGCTATATGCAGTTAAAATCAATACTGAGATAACGGTGCGACTAGCAACGTTATGTCGTCCGCCATAATATGTAAAACAATATTTTGAGCTGCAAAGTGCGCTAAAACCTGTTAAAAATTCGGTTCGAAAAACGAGCACATCTGCAAAACCAGCTATATGCACCAGTCATACAGTTGCAAAGCCAGCTAAATATTAGGGAATTTGCAAAACCCGCCAAATGTAATACCGCCATTATTGGAGTCACGTGATCTCAGTGAATACAGTTGCAAAACCGATTATGTGAACATTTTGCGGCATTTAGCACGTTGATGTGTTTAGTTTTAGGTTAGTCTTATCTCTGATCTTAGCTAAATCAGATGAATAACAGCGATTCTTGGCGTTCTTAGAAAAAATTGTGTTTGTTTTCAACTTGAGTTGTTTAAAATGTCTTCGGGAGAAAGTGATAGTGAACATCCTATGGAGACTGAGCCCTCGATGTCAAGAAAAAAACAAAGTCGGCCAGAAACATGGAAGAGGAATGTTGCTAAAAAAGCAAGGTATGTACCTATTTGTGTTAAGCAGGGTTTAAACAACAAAAATAAAAAACCTTTTTTTCTTTGATTGCAGACATGTAGCAAAGGGATTACCTAAGAAGGCAAAGTGTAATCATAGAGCTGGCACTTTTCGCTGTATTGAATTGACCATGCAGGATATTCGAAAAATTCATGAAAGGTATTACCAAAAACCAGATTTACAATGGAAGCAAAATTACATTCTTCAGCATGTTACTGTTAAGACTCCCAAAAAGAAAATTGTTCCCGAAGGCATAGACAGACGAAGAAACGTAAGTACCGAGTTCGTTCTACCTAAGCAACGGAATGGAATCATTGAAAATGTGAGAGTTTGCAGAGCTGCATTTTTGGCTATCCTACAAGAGAAAAGGGATAGAGTCAACAGACTCTGTCAAAAATATTTGGAAACTGGCGTTACGCCAAACGAAACACGAGGTGGAGATCGCAGAACCGTAAAATACCAACCGAAGCGCGATTCAGTTAAGGATTTTGTTAAAACATTTAGGCCGGTACAAAGTCACTACAAACGCGGTAAAAACTTAAAACGGCAGTACTTGCCCAGTGACTTGAATATTAGAAAGATATGGCTCATATATACCGAACAGCACCAAAACGATGATCTTTCTGTTGAATACGAATATTTTAGAACAGTATTTACAGAAAGCTTCAACATAAGTTTTAAGAGTCCTTATTTGGACAAATGCTCGACCTGCTGTTGTATCGAAAACAAGATTTTGTTAGAAAAGGATAAGAAAAATAAACTTGATCTTAAAATTCAGCAAAAAGTACATAAGACTCGTGCAGATGCCTTTTATAAACAACTCCGGCTCAAAAGCGATAACTCCTTGACATTTAGCTATGACTGTCAGAAAAATGTAGCGCTCCCAAAGGTTCCCGATCAAGCTGCTTACTACTCGCGACAACTATATCTATATAATTTTACAATTTGTCAGGGTTCATCATCAACGTCACAGAACAAAGACAACAAGTTTAGCTACTTGTGGACAGAGAATGAATACGCCAAAGGTTGTAATCAAATTGCTTCAGCTCTTCATCACAGGCTGTGCAGTTCTATTTTAGAAGAGGTATCACTGATAAGGTTATTTTCCGATGGCTGCGGGGGCCAAAATAAAAATAAAGGAATGCTAGGAATGCTATCTCATTGGCTGCTTTTTGAAGCCCCTAAAAATATCAAAAAAATTATAATATGGTTCCCAATTGTCGGACATTCCTTTATACCCCCAGATCGGGTGTTTGGTAAATTAGAACGACAGTTCAAAAAAAAGAGTGTTATTGCATCTCCGGAAGATTATATCAATGTAATAAAAGAATACACAACAGCCATACATTTGGGAGAAATATTCTCCGTTAAGGATTGGAAAGCGTATTCAGATAATATCCTTAAACAGCCAGGGCAATGGCATTTTAAATTCCAGAAAAGTAAGAAAATCACTATTACGCGAAACCATACCAACAAAACAGCGTTAGTTCAAGGAGATCCGTTTTGCAACATTGATGTAAATGAACCGAAAAGTCTTTGTAGAAAAGGTAAAAACTTTCGAAATAATGGCCTCATTGAAACTATTAAAAAAGGCGTTGAAGTAAAACAAGCCAAATTGAAAGATGTAAAGAGACTTCTAATACTCCACTTTGGTGAAACGTGGGGCGAAAATGAAAATCTTCAGTATTTCAAAGATGTTATGACGGAATATAATAATGATGATACAGTAGAGGATGGTAGTAGTAGTGAAATTCTTAGCGACTTTAAGCTTCCCGACGATGACGGACTTGAATTTGCTTAAAAAATTAAAATTTCTGTTATCTCTTGTTTGTACCTAGTTAGGAACTTTCTGAATGACAATAATTTTTTGTGTCGTTTCAATAAAATATTTTCTAGAGATGCTTTTATTTCTCCGTTATGTTGTTGTTATAAAAAAAATAACAGGTTTAGCACCCACCTTATTAGCGTTTCAAGGTGGATAACAAGTTGCAAAACCTGCTATATATCAAATACACTTGCAATACCCGCTATGTAATTAGAAAAATGTTCCAAAACTCAAATTCATTTAACGTTTGATTTGGTAAAGGATCAACAATATATTTGTCGTAATTTTTCACATTTTTAAATTAAAAAAAAATTATTCTATCATATCTGTCGGATTTCTTACAGGTTTTCCTTGAATATCCCAGAATTGTTTATAATGCATATAGCGGGTTTTGCATCTAGGCTACTCACTTATAATGCACTTATTAAAAAATAATTGTAACATTATGTAGAATCCAAAAATATTGTAACTTATAGGGTGTTCCATTTAGAAAAGGAATTATTTTAAATTGCTAAGAAACTGTAAGTTTGACAACATTGCAAATATCACTAGCAGCTCCGCGATAACCTCTTATATACGGATACCGAATTTTAGCTAAATCGCACAAACGGTATTAAAGATATTTAAAGCGTTCCATACTTCTGTTACACGCTGTATAATTATAATATATTCTATCTAAAAATTGTTTATTATTTGTGTCAAATCATCCATGCTTGAAATACAATTTAGTGCGGGTCTATGTAGACCCCAGTCTGGTTTTAAACAGGCGTCAACACGAGTCGGTAAGTCATTCTCTTAAATCTGTGAACGGACTTTACCGTGGGGTATTCCCCTTACTTGTGAATCAAAATTACTTTTGCATTCCAGGCGCATGGGAAATGGCTTTCTCTGATAATTGCCTGGGATATGCTTACAATATTCCTCAAAGCTATGTCTGGCAGGCTTTTCTAGTATTTAGCATACTCACCAGTGATCTTACTTCATCTAAAGGTACTACAGGGAAATTTTGCAATGGATGTTCGATTGTGTATATCGATCGTTCTGGAGACCACTGTAGTATGGTTTTCCGAGTCTTTATGGCCTACATAAAATATTAAAATTTCATTAAATTATACATGTCGGTTTCAAAGTTAAAGGCGAAAAGGTAAGTCGCTGGATACCCCTTTAGGGCTCTGTGTATCCGTTAAGGGGCACTTTAGGATTTTTTTTTCTATAACAAATTATGGTTATAGAAAACAAGATCTGTCTATACCACCAAACTGTTTGGTGGTATAGACAGACCTTGTTTTCTTTAATAATCTCGCCACAGAAAATGGACTACTTCTTGAATTATGGTTATGTTGACCTCCCTTAAATGTTCCTGAGAGTATGTCACTCGGTATGTCATATACTTACCGTACACCCTGTATAAGAAATAATGTTTTTATATTTGAAAAAGTAGTCCATACTTACAGTGGAGTAGGTAATATAGATAAAAACAAAACTTCTGTCTTCCTCCACAAATAATATATATTTCAAAAATTAAATTTCTTTATAGCGACTGTCCCTACATGTTTCGACCGTACATACAGTCATCTTCAGGGGAACTAAAAGGAATCTATGAAAGTACAATGACAACAGGCCGATTTAGGTAAGTCCTTTATGGTGCCTGTTGTCATTGTATATACTTTCATAGATTCCTTTTAGTTCCCCTGAGTATGTACGGTCGAAACATGTTGGAACAGTCGCTATAAATAAATTTAATTTTTAAAATATATATCATTTGTAGAGGAAGACAGAAGTTTTGTTTTTATCTATAATGTTTTTATGCCTAGTTAGTACCTACTAAACTAACTACTAATATCTAGAGCAGCCTCAAACATATTAAGGAAAAACCGATTTTTTTTCAAATTTTAAACAACCACAGCTCTAAAAATAAAGCGGCTGAGGACCTATAAGTCTGTGTGGTCTTCGCCGTAAAGGCGTAGTCCAATTATTATTTCATATAACATTCAGAGTTGCAAAAATAGTTGAAATGTGTTCGAATATGTCTGGAGTCGGACAGTCAACAATATACCGACTTGTGCACGAGGATAAACGAGGCCCCATCAAGTCACCAAAGAGAAGTACAGGAAGAAAAGAAACTGTAATAAATGAGGATGAAAAGACTGCCATCAGAAGAATCATACACTCGTGTTTGGGACACACTTCATATTTCTGTCGTGACCCAGTAGGAAAGCAAAGTAAAAACGTTGAAATCAATCTTAGGGGATATATTGCAATGTACCTAATACTAAACCAAGCGGCAACGTCGCATTCGTGCTAAATTACTATGTTTTTCTTCAACAACTAAATGCTAAAAATTAGAGAAAAATACATTATATTCACATGCAATATAAATGGCAACACCGCATATTAAAGTGGTGGCAACGTTGTACAAATCCATAACATACGTTCAAGTTAAATCCTAATGTAAAAAACTGTCTGCTATTTTATAATATTCTCTAAAACTGTCAAATAATATTAGAACCCACGTGCTTAGTAACGGGCAAAGATTCTGATTGGCCGATCGACGGTGGCCTGATGTAAGACGTTGCCATCTTGGTTTCGACGTATTCGGATCTGATTGGTCGGAGTGTTTGAGTATGGTTATATTATATTATATTCTTTGTAAACAAGTGTCCCGAGATTTAATTGATTAATTAATGTTTTAAAAAATTGCCCATTTCTCCATATTAATTATTATTATCCCTAATTTCTCTAGTTTAACAAAAGATATCACGTTGCGGTTTTCAGTTCCTTATAGTAACTTTTCCTCCTCTACAAGCTGATGGGGTTAGTTTTTTAATCCGACGTTTCGGATTCGAGCGACCATAATCAACTTTTTTATTTTAAATACGGACCTGGATTTTTCATTCCACTATTTAATAGCCTTTGTAAGCCTAAAATAAAATATGATGAAACAGTCATATCATAACATTTAATTTTTTTGAGAAAATCGTTATTCAATCAATCAATCAATCAATCAATCAATGTGCTTTATTATCAAAAAACGTTGTTTTACTGACAAAGCTTACTACAGGCTAACACTAAACTAAATTTACAATTTTAATTTAATTTAAAATCGAGGCTAAAATAGAATAAAATAAACTAATATAAGTCATGTACACAACAGGTCAAAAGGTCAAAGGGTTAAGCATATTAATAATATCAGGATTACAAGTAAAATAAAATAAAATAAAATAAATGATGACATAAAGTTAATACGGCACAAGAACTTGAACATGACAAAATAAAAAAAAAACAAAAACCTACAAACTATTCTGGTAGTACTCCTCCAAACTGTAATAGGCCGCTCGAACTAAGCGGCTCTTCACTGTTCTGCGAAATTGAACATACTCCAGAGATCTTAATTCTAGACTCAAGTGATTAAAGATTTTCTTACTTTCGTAAAAGACAGAGCACTTGGTAAGAGTCAATCTAGGGATCGGGAGCCGGATAAGCATATTTTGGTTTTGACGGGTATTATGACTATTTTGTGAGCTATTCTGTATAGCCTCTCTAGGATATTTGCGATGTATCAGGCAAACCGTTTCCAAAATGAATAAACTAACTACTGTTAAAATTTCGTGTTTGATGAATAATGGTTTGAAGTGATCCCGATATTTAACTTTACACATGTACCTAAGCGCTCTTTTTTGAATAAGAAATACAGAATAAAATAGTTTTTGATTACAGAAGCCCCAGAACGCGATTCCATACCTCAGATGAGACTCAAACAAAGAGTGGTACATCATCCTCGCTACAGAACACCCGAGCTCTATTGATGCCACCCGAATTGCAAAGCAGCTAGACGACAGCTTTTTGTTAAGCTCTATAATATGATTTTCAAATTTGAGCTTGGTGTCCATGAAAAGTCCTAGAAATTTAATAATGGATTTATTTTCCACTAGTTGATCATTTACGTAAAGATCGCTGAAGCTAAAGCCGAAAGATAGTATATTAGTCTTATTAATATTAAAACACAAAGAGTTAGAATCGCACCACTCCTTAACCTTCCGTAGATCGTTACTGACCATATCCTTCATTGAGGAATTACGGAAAAACGCCATCTAGTGGCCACCATCAAAATAAATATGGTATAGTTAATAGATCTGCGTGTAGAAGAAAAGAGGGGCTTTTTTTCAAGACCAAGTTGAATAATATCGGTTTATCCAAAGCAGAGATATCAGCGTTTGAAAGAAAAAAAGTTTGACCTTCTCCCACCACTTTATTATTGAAAATAAAAAAAATCGATTCCTAACATAAAGTTTCACATATTTATGAAGAATACAATGCTTATATTTTTAACATATTTTTATTAAGAAAAATCAAGAGAAAATCGGCATTTCTATTTTGAAAGTTCCCTTAGCAGTCATTTTTCGAACTTGAAAATAATTTCCAGCAACTTCACTTGGCCGCTTTTATCGATATATATTTTTTCCCAAAGTCCTAGTGTTATTACTTTCTGAGATACAGCCGATTACTTCCTTAGGTGGAACACCCGGTACATATGGGACACTTTTTTAATATTAATTTTACGAAAAAAAGTTACTCCTTATAAAAAGTTCTGCTCACTGAAAAAATAATATTAGACTATTCAAACTTGAGATACTATGTACAGGATTATCAAAAAGTAAAAAAATTAAAATTGACCTACGAGAAAAGTACCCTTAATTTTAATTTTAGAGCAAAATGGAATAAGAAAATGTTGATCCCGATACGTTTTGTAATTTTCACCAACAATTAAAATAATTTCAATTTTATCTTGCATACTCAATTTCAACGGCATATTTATTTAATTAAATATTCAAACTGATGTTTCAGACAAATAACATAGCTGAGAGTTAAAATTCAAATTCAGGTGGGAAATGGTGGCAAGATAATGGACGTGCCATTAAGAATTAAGATTGAAATTTTTACGTTTATTTTCAATATTAGTCTACTAGGAGTAGAAACAGATATAATTTTTAATACCAATCAACATTTTCTTATTCTATTTTGCTCTAAAATTAAAATTTTGATTTTTTACTTTTTGATCATCCCGTACATACTATTTCAAGTTTGAATAGTTTAATATTATTTTTTCAGTAAGCAGAACTTTTTATAAAGAGTAACTTTTTTTCGTAAAATTAATATTAAAAAAGTTTCCCATATGTACAGAACTTAAGCGGACACACTGTATATATTATATCTTTTTCTTAAAATCATTCAAGGATTACGGCCCTAATCTATTAGCATGAAATTATGAAACACTTTGTATAAAGACTAAAATTAGCTATATTTGGAAGTTTTGTTTATACAGGGTGCTAATTAATAAGTGTCCGATATTTTACAGGACGATTCCTCAGTTATTTAAAAGGTGAAAAGTATAAGCATGGGTCCGCAAGCCCTTCATTTTTGAGATACAGGGTGTTACAATTTTTAACAGGAACAAAAAAAATGGACGCAACTGCCGTTTTCTTTTTTGATAACACTGTTATGTAGGCACGTTATTGGCTAATGCAAAGTACGTTTTCATAATTTTTTGATTTCGGCTTTATTTAAGAGATACATGCTATTTTAGCAAACTCTGATAATAATATGGGTATAGCGATATGCAAATAAATGCCATTTATTTTTTGTTATTCTTTTCTCGAGAACGATTGCTCGTAACGACTTCTACCAAGTATGCCTTTTTCATGTAAAGATGATGAGGAAATCCATTTTTTTGCCTAAAAATGTAATACAAGCACGTCTAAGAAAGTTATGACTCCTCAAAAGAGTAAAAAGACACGTAGGTGGCACCCTCTACAAGTGTAAGCCATACTAACATCAAATTTAAATTTCACATTTCAAAAAATCCCTAGATGCCAATTTTTGTCCAAATATAGACATTATTTCAAAAATTATTTACGAAAAACAAGAATAAAAATAAATTTTTAACACCCTGTATCTCAAAAATGAAGGGCTTGCGGACCCATGCTTATATGAATCACCTTATAAGTAACTGAGGAATCGACCTGTAAAATATCGGACACTTATTAAAAAACACCCTGTACAATTTGCGCCAAAAAAGTATTTAGTGTAGTAAGGTTCATTTTACAATTTTAAAAACAATATTTGTATAATAATATGCAAAGCGAAATAAATGAAATGAAATATAATTATAAGAAATATTAGTAAAAACCATAGGCATCGTAACTATAGATCCGACACGCCATTCATAAATGTGTGATGCCAAAATCGTTTGGTGGCGAGACGCTGTGAGGAGCTAGGTGGGGCCGGGAGTGGGGATTACGCTGCCTTTACATATGCATGCGACAAAACTCCAGGAAAACAACATCCGCTATGCCGAGTATTGTCGAGTCGATGCGGGTGGCCACGAAAATTATGGAATCTGGGCGGATCCGTTATTGCGGCGTTGCCATACTACAGATTTTTTACAAGGTTTTAGGCAATGTTACATATTTCCCACATCATGTTAATCTAGTTAATCATAGAAGTTAATACTTTTAACAGAGTAAGCCCAGAAAACTACGTTTTCTGTGGCGTAAGTCTGGCAAAGCAAGTGGGGAGCAGCTTGAATGTTGATTTACTTTACAATGGAATACATTGATGACAACACGTTTATTTGTTATTGTTCGGTCTAATAGTAACGATGTCTATGGTAAAAACCTTCTACCAAAGGTATTGCGGGAATTCGGTAGAATTATTATCGTGATTATCGTAGTCCGCGGCAATCTTACGGTATTTCGCGCAATTCGTGGTATTTTGATGTACTTTACGATATTTCGCTGTACTTAGCGGTTTTTCGAAGTATTCTCCTTATTCGGGGGTAATTGGGGGCAAGTCTACGCGTATTTCGAAAAGTGGTTACCCCCTCGGAGAGTAATGACGTTCTTCATCCTCTGTTATAAGAATGAAATAGGAAATAAGGGTATTGCTGCTAAACAAATATTCTAAATTAGACGACCTATATCTTCATAAAAATATAGGAATTATTTAAAAATAACTACTATGTTTATTTCAGTTGATAAAGAATGCGATTTTAACTGTATCTTGGGCACCGTTGGAGGGATATTTATTCTAATAGGCGCTATTTTCTTTATATTAATATTATGGAGGATTAAACATGTAAAAAAAATAACCAAAGAAAAGTACATTAACAACTTGCAAGAAGCGGAAACCCCATTTTCCGAATACATTGAAAGAAATATAATAAATGAACCGATGGTATTACATTTTAACATGACAAGTACCCTCGATCATCCAAACTTAAATATGTTAAAGATAAATGAGGTAAGTGCACCTAAACACTAAAACAATCCAATCAATTTAATTTACAATATAAGTTAATACCCCCAGGAATATTAACAGAATTACAATGTAAATTAAACATCAATTTTGAGACGTATGCTTTTCTAAATGTAATTGTGGGGGTGTCGAGAAAAGATTAAATTTGAAAAATGTTAATGCAACCTCTTGGGGCATTTTGGGTTTTTAAGGGTGTTTTCGCGAATAACTTGGGTATATTTAATGCTACGACGAAACCTGTATGGTTGGGATTAAAGTTCTCTATAGTTTTCTTCTTACAAGAGATACACTTAACACAGAATCTATTTTAAGAAAATTAATTAAGATTAGATCAAAGGCAAAAAAAAACCGTTTTCAGCTGAAATTGCAAGTTTTCAAAAATTAAAAACATTTATGGTGTTTAGAGTTATTGTCATGCAGAATCTAAAAATAAATTAAAAAACAGGGTGTTCCATTTATAAAATGGTTATATTCGCCACGCTTTTTTGAACCACCCTGTATACTCAAAAATAATTTTAAACTGTGTGCCTTAACATTCTCTAAAACTTTGTGTATTTAACGTTTTTTGGTAATTCTCGAAACAAATGAGATAATGAACTTTACTCTATGTTTGACTCACCCTGTACATACAGAAATGTGGTGTAAATATAGGTAGGTACATAATTATATACTTACCTAATTAGTTATTATTTATTTTTCAGATTGATCCCAAATGGGAATTTCCGAGGAATCAAATTTGCATTGAACAAATACTTGGAGAGGGGGAATTTGGAAAAGTACTCAAAGCAAAAGCGTTTAATATAGCTGGACGACCAGGTATTATTAAGTATAAAATATCTTTAGTGTCGTTTTCGATATATTGGTATTTCTAACAACTTGTCTTTATTAAGCATGGTTTTATATTATTGACATTTTTAAAAAGTTCGTACCACTTGTCACAATGCAGCATAAATTCCCTGATGATGAACGTTTTTATGCCCAAAACATGTTGGGAACAATAAAGTTTAAAATTTTTTCAAATTCATACTGTGGAAGTAGACCGTTGGGGTTTTATTTGATAATATCGACTCCACTGCAAGCATGAACTACGTCTTTAAGATTCTGATTCGTTGATGATGATGATGATTAATACAGGCAGCAAGCCAAGGTTATTACTACCTCTACACCGCAGCCTAAAGAGACTTATTGTGACGCTTGTTGCTCGATTTCTCATTAAAAGAGGTTAGTCACCCTTATTAGGCTGAGCAGCCCCCTTATCAGAGTTTTTTCAGGGGATACCCCCTGGGGGATTTGACTCTCCAGGTGGGTTGTTCTTCAGCGTGTCAGTGCGTAGCACTCTTTGATAATGTGGTAGGCTGTTTCCTCCTCCTCATTGCAAAGCCTGCATATGGGTTCGTCGTTATATATGCCCATGGTGTGCATGTGTTTCCTTAGAGTACTATGACCGGTTAAGAGGCCTGTCACGATTCTAAGCTTGTTTCGATTTAGTTTTAGGATTTCAGAGGTCATTGCCTCTGAGGGGTTATCCAGCATTGATTTGCTGTGTCTTAGCCCCGAAATGTGGTTCCAATATGACCGATGTTGTCGCTTCACCCACCCAGTCACGCATCCTCTTGCCGAGGCTTTTGGAACCCCTAAAACCGGTTCCGGCCCCATGAAGGCAGTAATTGATCCCTGCCTGGCCAAAGCGTCTGCTTTTTCATTGCCCTCTATGCCTTTGTGCCCCGGCACCCAAGCAAGTGTTACGACATTGCTGCTAGCCAGGTCTTGAAGACTTTGAAGACAGTTCCAGACCAACTTTGAATTGATCTGATTACATGCTAGAGCTTTTATTGCTGCCTGACTATCCGTGAAAATTGAGATGTTTCTACCTCTGTAGCCCCTCCTCAGGTTCTCACGCAGGCATACCTCAATAGCATGTACTTCTGCTTGAAAGACTGTGGCATGTATTCCCAGTGGCACGCTAGTGTTATGCTTAGGAACAGCCCCATGAATTCCCGCGCCCGCACCTCCTTTCATCTTGGATCCGTCGGTGTACCATACTAGTCCACCCGACTGTTCTGCTTCCTCCTTTGACCTAATGCTCCAGTGTATCTGGGTTTTGTGTGGTTTGTGGAAGTTAGTGGTTGGGGTCATTGAATCACTGCTCATCTCCAATAATGAGTTCGCGATTATGTTTGTAATCCTGGTATGTCCGATTACAGGACCGGATTGCCAGGTGCTATTACAGGTCAGTCTATACGCTCCCATTCTAGCTTCCGCCTTGATAAGTATGCCAAGGGGTGGAAGATTTAGTAGGGTTTCCATAGCCGCTGTTGGAGTGCTTCTCATAGCACTTGTAATACAAAGGCATGCAAGTCTCTGGATTTTTGTCAACTCCAGTTCTGTTTTTCTTTGGTCGGTTTTGGTCCACCAAACCACTGATCCGTATGTGATCATTGGTCTAACCACTGTCGTGTACAACCAGTGTACCATGCGTGGATTGAGTCCCCAATTTTTCCCTACAGCTCTTTTGGTGGCCATGAGTGCCATTTTACTTTTATTAATGATATTCTGCATATGGGAGTTCCAGGTTAGTTTTGCATCTAGGGTTATTCCTAGATATTTCACCTCCTGGGATATTTGCAGTTCCTTTCCGAAGAGTTTTGGTAGTTTTAGATCTTCCAATTTTCTTCGTTTTGTAAATGGGATCATCGTTGTCTTGCTTGGGTTTACCTTGAGGTTTTCCCTATTGCACCAATCTTCGATGATGTTCAGAGCTTGTTGCATAAGTTCTGATATAACGTGGGCGTGTTTTCCCCGAATGAGTACAACTAAGTCATCAGCATACCCCTGGGTATAGAGCCCTCTGTTATTAAGTTCAGAAAGAAGGTTATCGACTACCAGGTCCCACAGTAGTGGGGACAGAACACCTCCCTGCGGGCAGCCTCTTGCTGCCAATACCTCCACTTTTTCACCAAACAGTGTTGCGCTGACCTGTCTACTGTGCAGCATGTTATCTACCTACCTATAGATGGTCTCGCTCACGCCACGTTCAACTAGTGCTGTTGTCATTGAACCGAAGGAGGTATGATCAAAAGCTCCTTCAATATCAAGGAATACCGCTAGGGCAATTTCCTTGTTTGCGAGTGCCGGTTCTATCTTCGATACTAATTGATGAAGTGCCGACTCACACGATTTTCCAGATTGATAAGCATGTTGGTTTGCGTGTAGTTTCCTCTCACTTAGAGAGGTTTCCCTTACATGCTTCTCAATAAGTCTTTCTGCCGTCTTCATTAAAAAAGACGACAGTGTGATCGGTCTAAATGCCTTGGGTTGAGAATAATCTCTTCCAGGTTTTGGAATGAAGACCATTCTGGCTTGTTTCCACGTATGTGGAATGTAGCCAGTTGCAAAGCTAGCCCTTATTATCCTACAAATTATAGGAATGATGATTTGTTTGCCCTGCTGTATTAGTGCTGGGATCAATTCATCAGGTCCGGGTGCTTTGTACGCTTCAAATGTGTCAATTGCCCAATCAAGTCGTTCATGGGTTACGACTTCCTTTGCAATTTTCTAATCCCTATCAGTGGCCCTTAGATTTGGGTTTAAGATATCAGGAACTTGTTCATTTAACTCTATCACACTTGAATCTGGAAGATGTGTTTGGAGCAAAATTTCCAAAGTCTCCCTTCCAGTTTCTGTGTGTTTCCCATCCGGTTTAAGGAGAGTCCCGATTGGGTTTATGGGATCCGTTGCCAAGATTCTGTGTAGTCTGGCTGCTTCGGGGGTGTTTTCAACCTCCTGGCAGAACTTTCTCCACGAGTTTCGTTTGGCTTTCCGTATATGGTTGCTATACTCCGTTTGCGCGGAGTGATATTCTTCCCATTTACCGGTGATCTTCGCCAGGTTAAATAGTTGGCGTGTTGTTTTCCTCATGTTTGCAAGATCTTTGTTCCACCAGCTTGTGTCCTTGCTGATGGTTTTCCTTTTTTTTTCTGATTTGTTGAAAGCTGTGCTAACGGAATCGCCGTCGGCATACTGAATTACCTACACGGTTGGTCGGAATGATATTTGTTTAAAAATAATTTTAAACTCTGAAATGTGTAGTTTCTAAAATACTGGTACCTATACTGGCAAAGAAAATCACTACTAAAACGCCGAAAGAAGGTGGTTACTTACCTCGGAAAATTTTTAGGATATTCCCTAGTAGCAGTTAAAACATTAAAGGACGATGCTAGAAAGCAAGATCACAAGGACTTGTTTTCTGAATATCAATTATTGAAGGAAGTAAATCACCCGCATGTCATACAACTGTTAGGTGTGTGTTCATCCGAGGATGGTCCGTTGTATGTTATAATCGAATATGCCGAATTTGGTTCGTTAAGGTAAGAAAACGTTAATTCTGTTTTTGAATAGCCCATCCGATGGAAATTATCGAATAAAGAGGCATAGGTTAGCTCCCCTTTACTGCGGAAGGCGATCCCAACCCGTGAAAAAAGGTTAGGGTGAGCTTTTCGCATTTAATGTTTTTCGAGATGTAGATATCTATAAGTAATTAAGTACCCAGTTTTTCCTATATTTATTATTAAATTTGGCTTCCTTGTAGAAAATCATTGAGGATAGTATAATTTGTTTGTTATTATGGTCAGCAGGAAACTCGCCAATCGGGTGAGACACTTCGACATCATATTTTTTATACTTTACTAATGTAGCCAAAATTAATACCCAAATTTAAAATGTTGACGTTTAAAATTGCCTTTGTTAATACAAACATTTACGTTGTCAGGGCGACGCGATGCATTGCACAGCCAACTTTGCGCAAAATCTATTAAACTTTTTCACGATTTTGACGGCTCATGGCCAATGTGAATATGGAACTGTTACGTAATATATAATATATGGGGTGTTACTTAATGATAGATATTCCTGAACCAGATTTAAGTAGAAAAGTTCATATAAATATGTGTCCTAAAAAGTCTGGTTTCCAAGTTACATGGTGTCAAAGTTTAAAATTAAAATCGGCTTTTTATTAATATCTCAAAGATCCTTTTGCCGACTTTGGTGAAACTTGGCAGTATTGTTCGTTGTGATAAGACGCCAAGTTAGCACTAACTAGCTGATATTTAAGAGTTCCAGTGGCATCCCGGGGGGCAGCCTCACGAATAATATTGACAAAAAAATGTACGCCACTGACTTGTTTAAAAGCTTTATAATGTTATCTGATTAAGCAGCTAAAAATACAACTTTTTTGTCTCTTGATATTTTTTCGTATCTTACTTCGTTTTCTAGAAAAAAAAATGAATGCCACTTCATTGCATGTCGCAAATTTTTTTTTCTCGACAACAAAATAATATCAAGAGACTATTTCACTACAATGTTTCACTGGCAAAATGTCATAGCAACGGCCTGTTTCCACTGGCAAAATTACTACCTGCACCTGCCTGGACCAAATTCACATGTGATTTTTACAGCGACAAAATTTTAATATTTGATCGAAAGAAATTTTGTTACCATGGTTCTGTTAATTATTTAAAATGTCATTGTATTATTTCTTGTTAACAAACGTCAGATTAGTTCAGTTAAAAAATCAGTGTTTCTGAAGAAAAAAACAGATTTGGAATACAATCTATTACAGAAATTAAAAAGGCAGTGTCGGAGAATATACCTCCAAATACGCGTATCTCCAAAACTTCCATTCGGCGACCGTTTTCGCAGTTTTTATTGATAAGAGATTATAAGCTTGAAAAGCATACTCCAGCCGAAGAATTAGCAAAAATGATGGAAGATTATGCTTACAACATGAAAAAACTAAAAGGAGAGGACTACAAAGAGTCAAGTATCAAAAGCATATGGAACACCACGGCGCAGATGCTACAAAAAAAGTACCATCAAGAATTTATTATAAGAATAGACCCATTTACCGACATTGTTGTTAAGTCAGCCCGTTTGGCAAAGGACTTAAAACGAAAACAACTTCAAGGTAACCAAGAAAAAAGAAAAGAAAATTCGAAAGCCCTTACAACACAAGAATTATTGGAAATTATAAAAATTCATGACGAATACACCTCAGACGGCCTACAGAAAAAAATATTTCACTTATTCTCTTTTGAACTTGCCTGGCGAGGCAACGAAGCAAAGTACATTATTTCCAACAAGAATTAGACCTAAAAGGAGAATTTACGGGACGTATCGAATACAATCCCATATTTTCAAGGACCACACAAGGAGGTGCAAAGCCTTGGCCAGTAACAAATGGGTGGTAAGAAACAACACTAACAAAGATCTTTGTCCTATTCGTCTATTTTTAAAATTATTTGAAAAAGAAATACCAATCCAGAAATTACAAGTGACAGACTTTTTTGACAGTTCATCCAAATTGGGAAAAAGGAATTTGGTACAAAAACATGCCTATTGGAATCAACAGCATGTCAAAATGAACCAAACTCTCAGCAGAAAAAATCGGCGTAAATACTAAAAAATTTAAAGTAACAAACCATTCACATCGCTCTTCCACTATTTCTGCCCTTGCAAAAAATGGCGTTGGTGAGGAAGAAATGATCAAATTAACAGGACATTCCCATGCCAATTCTTTGAAGCCTTATTTGCAGTTAGACTCTGAACATCATTTAAAATTAATTGAAAACTTAAGAAAAAAGCACCAGATCAAGTAATATCATCAAATCAAAATCAATCAAATAATGCACAAACATTTAATTATCACAACTGTAACTTATATATCAATAAATAAGTTATTTTTTTTTTGTTTTGTTCTTAAATAAAAGCTCTCTAATTTTATTGTTCTTTGTCTTTTTTCTCGTGAAATAGTCATGTCGAATACCACTCGAGAAAAAATTGTGTAAGCAAGATTGTTCTCAAGGTGTTATTCAAGTTTGTTGTTTTTCGGCAATTTCGCTCATGACATTTTCGACAAAATCACTCGCCTCACGGCTCGTGATTTTGTCAAAAATGTCATTCGCGAAATTGCTAAGGAACAAACTTTCATACCTTTCGAAAATTTTGCCGACAAAATTTTTTCTCTTGTGATATTATACAGTGTGTCCCAAAAGTTCCGCCATGTCCAATTATCTCACGAACCTTTTGGACACGCTTTATGAAATTTGGAACCTAGAGGGAATACAACATTCTGCGTTCGCTGGCGGTACCGGCGACGTTGCCAGATGTTCCACTTTCGAGAAATTATAGTCAACTTTTTATTTTTAAATGGTATACCCACTTTTTATTTTTTTAGTGGATTCCATGCTTAATTTGCTCTATGCTGGTACCAAAATATCAGGTTCCGAAATTGAAAGTAAGTTCAAATAAATGGTTTTTCTCAGAGCAGGTAATAGGTACCTATCCCGTTCTGACATCTACCTTTTCCAATGTGTTGCAGGTTGGACACTGTGACAATTGGATTTGACGTATAGGTAATTTTAATAAATAATTGTCACAACGGATTAGGTTAATAGACAAGAGAAAATTCTTTATATTTCTGAGAAATCAGATTGAAAAAAAATCAAAGGCTTCAAACAATTTATTTTAAAACAATATCCAAAAAATCTGTAGGTAACAAAACAGTAACTTTAAAACGAAAACTATTTTATTAAATGCTCAAAATGTTTTCCTTGTACTTCTTGACAATACGCCAGGTTATAATAAAATCTCTGAAGAACATTTTGTATAATTTCTTCCGTAATTTGATCAGCTTCATTTAATATTCGCTGCTGCAAGTCTTCTATATTTTCAGGTTTAGTTTCAAATACTTTATTTTTTAAATGACCCCAAAAGAAGTAGTCTAAAGGTGATAGGTCACGGGACCTAGCGGGCCATTCTATGAAACCTCTCCTGCCAATCCATCTATTTGGAAAAGTTAAATTTAAATAATCACGAACCTGTCGACCATAGTGTGGAGGGGCCCCATCTTGTTGAAACCATACATTTTGGTAGTTTGGACCAGCCAAATTTCTAATTTTAGGAATAATTAAGTTTCGAAGCATTTCTAAATATCTTTCGGAAGTCAGGTTTCCTTCAATGAAAAACGGACCAACTATGTCGGTTCTAAATATTCCAGCCCACACATTAACTTTTTGTGGATACTGGGTACGCACTTCCCGTAGCCAATGGGGATTTTCATCACTCCAGTATCTGCAATTATGGCGATTTACAACGCCATGGAGCATAAATGTTGCTTCGTCCGAAAACACAATGTTTTTTGAGAATTTGGGATCTTGATCAATTTTGTACATCATTGTCTCACAAAATTCAACCCTTCTGTCAAAATCGTCTTCAAAAGTTCCTGTACTAGGTGAATTTTGTAAGGGCGAAATTTATTTTCAGCTAAAATTCTTTCAACCGATGAATTACTAATTTCTAGGCCGGTTTTTCTCAATGAACAATGGGGATTTTCAACAAAAGACTGTAAAACATCTAAGCTTCTTTCTTCATTTGTGGCTGATTTTGGGCGGCCAGATCTAGGTCGCTCTTTTAAGCTGCCAGTATCCTCAAACCTTTTTACTATTCTCTGAACGGTTGATGCAGCGATTGGATGACGATTTGGAAATGAATTGTTAAATAAAATAGCAACCTCTGTGTATGGCTTCACACGATCTGCATAACCGCGCATCATAATTAATGTAGTTTTCTCCCTTTCAGTTAAATGAACCATTTTAGACCGTGATTTTAAACTCGATAATTTTAGACAATTATTAATGTTATGTATTATTAATGTATTTTGATTGTCATTGTCAGTGTCCAACCTGCAACACATTGGAAAAGGTAGATGTCAGAACGGGATAGGTACCTATTACCTGCTCTGAGAAAAACCATTTATTTGAACTTACTTTCAATTTCGGAACCTGATATTTTGGTACCAGCATAGAGCAAATTAAGCATGGAATCCACTAAAAAAAAAAAAAGTGGGTATACGATTTAAAAATAAAAAGTTGACTATGATTTCTCGAAAGTGGAACATCTGGCAACGTCGCCGGTACTTCCAGCGAACGCAGAATGTTGTATTCCCTCTAGGTTCCAAATTTCATAAAGCGTGTCCAAAAAGTTCGTGAGATAATTGGACATTGCGGAACTTTTGGGACACACTGTATATGACTATTTCACTAGAATGTTTTACACTGGCAAAATGTCATAGCAACGGCCTGTTTTCTACTGGCAATATTACTACCTGCACCTACCTGGACAAAATTCACATGTAATTTTTACAGCGACAAATTTTTAATATCTGATCGAAAGAAATTTTGTTACCATGGTTCTGTTAATTATTTAAAATGTCATTGTATTATTTCTTGTTAACAAACGTCAGATTAGTTCAGTTCAAAAATGAGTGTCGGAGAATATAATTTTATTGTCCTTTGTCTTTTTTCTCGTGAAGTAGTCATGTCGAATACCACTCGAGAAAAAATTGTGTAAGCAAAATTGTTCTCAAGGTTTTATTCAAGTTTGTTGCTTTTCGGCAATTTCGCTCATGACATTTTTGACAAAACCACGAGCCGTGAGGCGCGAAATTGCCAAGCAACAAACTTTCATACCTTTCGAAAATTTTGCCGACGAAATTCTTTCTCTTGTGATATTATATATGATAAAAAAGTTGTATTGTTAGCTGCTTAACCCGGAAACAATATAAAATTTTTAAAGAAGACTGCCCCCCGGGACGCCACTGGAACTCATAATTATGATACAGGGCAGAATCTAATTATAGATGGCCCCTGTATGCGAGAATTATGCCGTCGCTTCTCGATACCCAATATTTCTAGAAAATACCAGAGGTACGGAACGGCTATAAAAGTAGCTGGCCGGCTGTCGGATCATCAGTATTGGTTTAGCACGAGTAGTGGTCATTATTAGATAGAGAAGCGAAGTGCGTTAACAAACCAATAGTAAGAGCCTTATATTAGTGTTATCCTTGTGTTGAATAAAGTTAATTGACGCCTGTGAACGTAGTATCATATCTGTGAACCGACATACGCGACAGTACAAAAATGTCTAAAGTACAAAACGTGGCTGTGTTAACCCCGCTGAGAGTTCTTCCTATATATGTAGTCAGTTTACCCATAAATCGCAGAAAAGGACAATTACCAAAATGATCAACGTAGCTTATCATAAGTATTTTGGATGTGTTGTTGACGATCAAGATCGGGAATGGGCTCCTCACATACAGGGTGTTATGGAAATGACTTATTATTTTTTAACCCGTAAATATATAGGTCGAGACGAATTGGGGAAAAATTGCTATAAATGGCGCTCGAAGCTAGAAATTCGAGAAAAATGCCTTCAAAAATTTAGGTCCAAAACACCTACACGCCAATGACCCAAACAGCTGATTTGGGTAATTGTTTACTTTAGTGGAAATGTTGAATTTTTCGCTAAAATTTCGTATATAGGCTAATTAAGGGTAGCTGATCACAATTTTCCTTTTGCGTTTAGGCGGCAAATGCACTGGTTTTGAGAAAAAAAATTTTAAAGTTTTTCTAACTCACCGGTATGTTATTTTGCATGTAATCCTAAAATGTTGCTTATTTCCAATAAAATATTACTTGTCGGAGTCATAGTATACACTTCTGAGTTGAAATAAACGAAATATGCCACAAGGAAACTCTGAAAAACGGGATAACTTGTAAGCGAACAGAAAACTCTACGTTATCTGGAAAAAGACGGGGGCTCACTGACAGCTGGCCAAAAAAGCAGAAGCAAACTGCGCACCCATGTTGTCAGATTGTTAGTGTATTATAAATTGCCTATACTTGTCAATTCATTTTTATTAATTGAATGAATCCTATTGGCTCGAGCTAGCATATCATTCTCCTGGATGGAAGCCATTAATAATTACAAGAAAAAGAAGAACAATCTGGCAACGTGAGTGCAATGAATCTGAAAAGAGACGGTTCTACTTCGTCGGCGTATTAACAACGAATTTAATTAAATTTGTGCCTTTTCCATTGTTTTTTTGCTAAAATGTTGCTCTTATTTTATGAACAGATAGTTTGGTGAAAGTTTTATCACATATTTTGAAGGGAAAACCATAAAATCTAGGAAATTGAAAGGAAAGAATACCCTAACCTGTAAGTGAAAAACTTTAACATTTTTTTCTCAAAACCAGTGCATTTGCCGTAAAAACGCAAAAGGAAAATTGTGATCAGCTACCCTCAATTAGTCTATATACGAAATTTTAGCACAAAATTCAACATTAATTGCACTAAACTAAACAATTACCATTCCAGCAGTTTGTCTTGTCAAAAACACATGTGTTCAGGGGCATTGAACTATCATGGAAGGCGCACATAGTCCGGTTTTAAGGTATTTTACAAAATTCAAAATACTTCCGATTTTAGAAAAAAAAACTATCAAGTGTAACTCTAGACCACCTCAGGAGTGGCCCCTTAAAATATAATAAGTCATTTCCATAACACCCTGTATGTTGTCAAACCTGTGCAGCAAATCTAAGTATCTGATTAAATGGCAAACGCTCTTCTATGCCTTTTGCAGTTCCAATGATTTTGCGAGAACCAACAAATCATTTTAACGACTGTTACTTTTGCATGACAAAAGTGTCTGGTTTTTTAAAAAAGAGCAAGCATCATATTGTATATTCGGATATTCCCTCAGCAATAAAACCGGTTCTTCATGGAGAAGGTTTATCGGTTCCAGCGCCCCCGGCAACTTGAGAGGAAGATTTAGAAATGTATGATGATAGGGTAGAACCCGATCAGACAAGGACGATTCTTATTTTCCCGAAAGTGAAGGAAAAGCACCCCATTTAATCGACCAAGCTGAATTAAATGATCTAGTTCGGGACCTTCACTTGTCCTAAGAACACGCTGAAGTATTAGGTTCAAGATTACAACAATGGAATTTACTGGCGACTGGCACCAAAATTACAATATTTAGGAACCGTAACCGGAGCTATCCTCGTTTTCTTACTATGCATGATGAAATCTGTGTTTGTGTTAATCCAAATAGTGTTATGAAAAACTGAATGATTAATGGCGTTTGTTTATAGATTCTTCTAGAATAAGTTTAAAAGCAGTTCTGCTTCATAATGGCAACAAAAGACCCTCTATACCTCTTGCACATGCAGTTGACATGAAGAAAACATACGAAAGTATGTCACTTATTCCAAATGCAATAAGCTATCATACCTATAAGTGGCAAATATGTGGTGACCTAAAAGTCATAGAACTATTACTAGGGCTTCAGGGTGGATTTACGAAGTATTGCTGTTTTCTTTGTCTTTGGGATAGTAGAGCAATACAGAGCCATTACCAAGTAAAATAATGGCTTCCAAGAGATCAATATATTCCAGGGCAAGCTAACGTAAAGAATATATCTCTTGTTGATCCTGTTACCTCCTTTACACATTAGACTGGAATTGATAAAAAATTTCGTTAAATCATTAGTTAAAGAAGGAGATGTGTTTAAATACCTTAAACAAATGTTTCCTAAACTAAGTGATGCCAAGCTTAAGAAAGGAATATTTGTTGGACCACAAATTAGAAAAATACTAAGGGATCAACAGTTTGATAAAAAATTAAGTGATGTGGAATTAGCTGTTTGGAGTTCTTTTAAAAGAATTGTTTCGGAGTTTGTAGGAAACAAAAAATTAGAAAACTACGAAAAACTTGTAGAAGAACTACTTGAAAGCTACTGCAAAATGTCGTATGTCTCTTAAAATACACTTCTTGCATTCCCAATTAAATTTTTTCCCAGAAAATTTGGGTGCGGTTAGTGAGGAGCAAGAAGAAAGGTTCTACCAGAACATACTAACAATGGAACAACGCTACCAAGTCAGATGGGATCCAGCAATGCCGGGGGAATTATTGTTGGTTTCTTATGAGAGAAAGCGATCAGGAATATAAACGAAAGTCAGCATTTGAAAAAAAGTTATGTACAAAAGACTTACTATAAATGTATTTTCATGTGTATTTTTGTAAATAAATCCTGTTATCCTTAAAGTATCTTCAAATCAAAAAACGTGTCCATATTTCTCTAAGAGACCTGAATATAATATTCAACCAAAAGAACCAACACAAAGTCCCGGTCTCAAATAATTTAATATTTAAAAAACATTCAGTATCATGTTTCGCCTTTAAGGCATCATCAGACCTAAAAAGATGTCAATTAACACGCATATAAGTGAACGAATCTTACTAGTAAGTATAACGGACAATTACCTTTCCTAGATTTACTCCTGATAAGAAATAACAATAAAATTAACTTTGAAGTCTATAGAAAACCTTCATTTACAGATAACATTATTCAGTTCAATTCAAATTCTTTCTTTTCGCACAAGTTTGCCACCTTCAATTCTCTTTTTTACAGACTATTTAAGTTACCTTTGTCTAGAAATGCTTTCACTAAGGAATACAATATAATAAAACTCATGGCCAGAAATAATGGATATCCTTTGACATTAATCAATAAACTTTATTATAAGTTTGTAAACAAATATAAACTAACCTATAATATCATACGTGCTAATACACGGGATCACAAAAATTATAGAGCTTTAACTTATTTCGGCAACATTTCCTCACAACTAGCAAAATTTTTTAAACCTCACAACATCGCAGTAGCTTTTAGGACCTGTAACACTCTTAAGCGGCATTTAATCAACACTAAAGGTAAAGTGGACCCCCTTTCAAAATCAGGAGTTTATTCGCTACATTGCGGAGATTGTCCGGCGGTGTATGTCGGCCAATCGGGCAGGAGAATCGCCAGCAGAGTTCATGAACATCTTAGCTTATTTAATAAATACCAGAATACTGATATAACCAACACTAAGTCTGCTTTTGCGAACCATCTACTTGAATCAAAACACCAGTTCTCGCCATCTGAAAATGTTAATGTTTTGCATGAATGTCAGAAGAGTAAAAAACTAGATCTATTAGAAAAACTAGAAATAACGAAAGCTAAAAAGAGCCCCGTCCTTACCTGCGTTGATAAGGTCTTTAATTTTGAGCTTTATTTTATTTTACTTAAAGTACTAACAGCGGACTGCTAGTAACCAACATTTAACCTTATAAATTTTCTCCGCCAATTTTATCGACTGACAACATTGACGTCCTTGATGCTGGTACACTCGTACTTTGTGTTAATGGCTGTTATATTTTGGGCTGAGTTTATTCTCTGGGTGACTGCATCTCCCCCGCTTACTATGCCTATATAGTACTTGTTTAACGAACCTTACACTTTTTGTTTGTTGTTGTACCCATTTGTTTATATACAATTTTTAGTTTAATTTCTAACTGTTTTGTAATGATGTGATTGTATTTTTTATATTTTGACGTTTTTATTTTTCTTAAATTGTTTTTTGGTGTATCAGGTAGGTTTACTAGTAAGATTCGCTCACTTATGTGCTTGTTAATTAACATCTTTCTAGGTCTGATGATGCCTTAAAGACGAAACATGTTACCGAATATTTTTTAAATATTTAATTATTTGAGACCGGGACTTTGTGTTGGTTCTTTTGGTTGAATACTTAAAGTATCTTGTTTCAGTCGCATTTCTTTTTTGTATTTATATATGACTAGTGTAATTTTGAGGCGAATGTAAAACAGTCCAGTTTTTGTCTTAACAGGAATCATCTTCGTAGAAACAGGCATATTTTAACCAACACCGAATTAGCAAGTATGGAAGATTATATCACTGATAAAATATCGCCCAGAGATATTTTATCGTTCGCAAGGCAAATATCGAGTGGAATGACGTATTTAAGCGATATAAAGGTAATAATTTCGTTATTTCACTTAAAAGTAATTTACCAGTGGCGGCTCGTCAGGGGAGGCAGTGCCTCCCCAACAAAAACTTACGAAATAACATTTTATTTTTTTAAAGATAACTTTATTCATTTTTGAAAATGATACTTTTATATTCTTATATTCTCAGTGTATCAAAAATTCTGAATTAGCTACTTCTAGAAAAACACTTTCTTTATATAATATTTTTGTTATTGCCGCTCAGCTTTAGTACTATTAGGTGGTGTCTGCCCGCATCAGCGAATATGCGCCTAGACTATTATCAACGGAGGCATGCTTCCGATTCTTTGCTTCCGACGGTTTAATTTTTCAGCACGGATAACACTGCAAGAACCGAGCGTCACTACGACGCGAGTTGTTTTTGTCACGTGAAAAACTGATAGCGAGGAGGCAGAAACGCCCACAAATATTTCGCGGGAAGGTCCGTCGTAGTGTGTGCCGGTACAGTATATGGAACTATTTGTTTATTTGTGTGTCGAGTTTGATTTTAGCGATTTTTTTTGTGCACAAATCATACTTTTATGTAAGTTATTATTATTTTATTGTTTATTTATTAATTTTATCTCTATATTATTATAAAAATGGAGGTAACTGAAATTGGCGAATATAGTAGAAGCTGTAATACTAATAAATGTTCAAAATTGCAAAGATATCGTCGAATACTTGATAAAATATAGATTTAGTCGACTGTCTTACGACGATAAATTGTTTATAAAAGACTTAAAGTGAAATTAAGGTTATATTTTCAAGATTCGGTAAGTTTTAAGATTTCTTTATTATGTTATTAATTATTAAACGCTAAATTTTATTGTTTTAAAAAAATATAAATCCTGTATATTATTCTCTCATACCTATTTTTAAGGAGAAACGAAACGGAAAAAAAGACAGATATTATGTAGTCGTCCGACACCCAAAATTTCGGCAATATTTAACGATAAGAGACAGGGTAAGCAATATTCAAGAGCTTTTGAGGTAACTTGGTACGAAACCTATAAGTGGCTGTGCGGAAGTATTTATAAGGAAAGCTTATTTGTTGGCCTTGTATTTTATTAGGCAGCGTAAAAAACAATTGGAGTTCAGGGGGTGGGTATTCTGATTTTCAGGGGCGGTAAAATCACACGAAAGTTCCAAAGAACCTAATATCAAGAATTCTGTGGCGCTTACGAGAGTAGAGCAAAATAGAGACGCAATAGCGGATGCACTGAGAGAAGTTGACCATGACCTTGCAAATTGAATATTTTTCTCGGGAAACCTAGTATTTCAAAGTAATTATATTGCTGGTTGAATTCCTAACTATTCATTTTAAGCCAATGACCTTGAAATCGCGAAAAATTTTCGCCTGCGGCGCTATTTTATAGCCCCCCCCCCTTATACACCCACGAGCCGCCACTGTAATTTACCATTATTATTATTTTTTAATTACCAACGTGCGCTATCTATTTTACTTATGCATTAGGTCCACTAACCCTACTGATAATTTAATAATCGCTATACTTACTAACGTAGACATATTCTACAATAGTATGTAGTTAGGTATATTATATCTATTTTTTAATTTAGCTAGTTCATCGAGACCTGGCTGCAAGAAATATCCTTCTGGCAGAAAATAAAATATGTAAAGTTTCCGATTTTGGATTGACCCGCGATATATATGAAGAAAATGCTTATTTCAAAAAAAGCAAGGGTCGAGGTAAGTTGTAACTAATTAATACTAGGTATAGTAGAGATTATTTAAAAAGACCGAAAGGGCAATGAAACCTGCAACAAAGAAAGCTACAGTTTTTAATCATATTTCTTTCTTCTAAACAAATCATAGACATGAAATTAGCAAGTACCAACCCTTAATTACCTCTCTTTGTCAGGTGTGAGAAATTAAAGCGGAACAAGGAATCTTTTCCCAGGTACCCAAAAATTCAGGTACGGGCGAGGAATTTTGGGGTTTATTCGTCATTCGACTTAGAATATTTGGTGCAAAATGTTTAACGCTGAGACACGGAAAATTATTTTAAACGTTTTGGAGTATTTTCAAAATTAAAAAGAAAATAGCCTTGAGCCAATTTCAGCTATGAAATGCACTTAGCAGCCTGTAAGATTAGTGAGAAAACTGTAGCCAGGATCCGAAAGGAATATACAACAGAGACCTTTCCCAAGGTAAGTGGTTTGAAATTTATTCACATATGAATACAGGGTGTCACACAGTTGATTTCGTATTAGACGTTTATGGACCAAAATATTATGCGATTTTTATATTATATAATATATAAGGATTGTAATTTATAAGAAGTATTTATATTCAATTATAAAGTAATAAAAGAACATGGAGTCATAATATTCAATTTCCTTTTTAGGCTAATAGAGAAAAGCGTGCCCCAAAAACAAGGGATTTAACTGAGGCAAAGAAAACTCAAATGAATGTAGTTTACAATATGATTGCCACGCATAAGTATGTCACACGGCAAAAGCTCAAAGAAGAATTGCATTCCAAACAAATTATTGACCTAAGCAACTCCACATTAGGTCATTTGTTAAAGCATTTGGGATTTAAATTTAAAATGGACAGTGGCAGGCGCTACATTATGGAGAAACCGGATATTGTTTCAAAACGTATAAATATTTTGAGACAATATACAGAAAACTTATTATCAGAAACTCCGTTAGATGTGGTTCTTATAGACGAAACATGGATATTTCAAAATGGTAACGACATTAGTGCATGGCAAATAAAAAACAATCAGACGGCAAAAGATATATATATATATATATATAGTTTTGCATGCTGGCACCAAAGATGGCTTTATAGACGGGGCAGACTTAGCTTTTTCTACAAAAAATAAAAGCACACATGACAACATGAACTCTACATTGTTTGAAAAATGGTTGGAAGAACAACTTTTACCTCGGCTCGCTTCTTGTTATGGGCAATGCAAAGTACCATTCACGGCTCAGCTAAAATGTGCCAAATGCTTCAACGAGAAAAGCTGATATCATTTCCTGGCTACAAAGCAAAAATATCAATTTTATGGAAAACGCACTCGACCCCGAATTGCTACAAATAATAGTAAAACAATGCAAAGCAAAATTAGGATATGCCGTGGATGAATTAATTTGTACTATGGGTCATCAAGTTTTGAGATTGCCGCCCTACCACTGCATTTTCAACGCTATTGAATTAATTTGGGCCCAAAGAAAAACATTTTTTAATAAACAAATTATTGGTAAAGACAGGAAACATGAAAATGCCGTTTTGGATGTTTGGAAAGAGGCATTGCAAATCATTACCCCCGAAAATTAGTATGATTGTGTTTGCCATACAAATAATATTATAAGGGATTATTTGCAAAAAGAAGACATTCTGGATGTTCAGGCTAAGCCACTTATACTTCATGTGTCAGATTCTGGTTCAGATTCATTCAGTTCATGTCTTTATTTTTTTATAAAAATGTTATAAATATAAATATGAAATATTTTTGTATTGTTTTTTTTTTCTTTTTATTATATTTATATTTAAAAAGTATTAATTAATGTATTTTTTAATGTACATAATTTAGGATTTGCTTGCCCCCCCCCCCCCCCCACCCCAAAGACCAAATCCTAAAGCCGCCACAATTTTAATAATACTGGTTTCATTTTTAATTTTTACTTAACTTTTCTGAAATAATACATTCCGGATCTGACCCAATATCCCACCAGCATTCACCAGAGATATCAATCAGTTTATAAAAGGATACAAAATACACCCTCATATTACATTATGTCTCTCTTCCTCAGGTACATGCTTAGGTACCTGGTAAAAGATAGAACACTAAGACTTACGTGATTTATTATTTTACTCTCTTTGAAGGGCGTCAACTGGATATTTTCTTTAATTTATTCTTGCTTTTGATTGGTATGAAAACAAAGAATACCCTGTAGCGTTCTTTGTTGCACGTTTTATTGGGGTTTTGGTATTTTAAAATAATCTCTACTATAAGTAAAATAATAATATTTTGGAAACACCTGACCTTTCCCAAAAAGCCGTTAAATTTGATAATGTTTGACCATGGAACCATAAACATCTAAATACTTTGTTATATTACATCATAATATTCTTGTCATTTATAAAAAGGATAATCGAAATGCTGAAATTCAAATTATATGTGTAATAAAATAGTTTAAATAAGCGGTACACTTTTAAGAATAAGAATAATTATCTACTTTAAACCCCTATTGTTAAGAAATAAAACAACAGAAAGCGTGATAGGATTAGCTAGGATAATTTTTTTAGGCATCATACTTTCGGTTGTTGGCGGCAGCCCTTATTTTTATTTTAAAAAGATTCTGTTGATAGAATATTATTTTTGTAGCCAGACAAGCACTTTTGAAGGGTGGGAACACAGAAATACAAAAACAAACCTTTATATATGTACATACAGTGTGTCCACGGATAGAGTTCGGAAGAGGAAAAACTTTTTTATTTGTGGGTTTAGAAGAAAAAGTTATTCTTTATAAAAACGTCTGCTTGTGTTAAAACTACAATTTCGAATACCAAATTTACGATAAGTATACAGGGTACATCAAAAATAACATTTTTAATGATTTTGATTTCGATTTTTTTTTTAAATTACCTATATGAAAATATTTTCAAAACCGTGATTTATTACACCAATCGTGCAAAAAAATCTAATAAACATTTTTCTCAAAGTGGTTAATTTCATCATTTAAACGAAATCCAAAAAGCTAAAAATTTTGTTTGTGACTAACCATGTTTTAAAACTTTTTTTTTTTGTAGACTTAGAAGAAAAAGTCACTCTTTATAAAAACGTCTGCTTGTGTTGAAACTACAATTTCGAATACCAAATTTACGATTACTTTACAGGGTTAGACAGAAACAACATTTTTAGTTTTTTGGATTTCGTTTAAAATAAATTTACGTAAACTATTGTTGCTTTCCTACTTAGAATATAATTTTATATCTGGCCGAATAACGATTTTGTTATAAGAAAACTATTTCTTATTTGTATTTTTATTATTACATGTCATAGGTATTTCTTCATTTTATTTAATCATAAATTATAAAATATTAAAATAAATAACGTTCTATTCGAACGTGGTACCACCGAGTTCAGCGCATAGTTCAACTCGATATCTGAATTCCCGATAACAATTCCGAATTTGCTGTATTGGGATATTTGCAATGACTTCTCTTATTTTTTCTTTCAAGAGATCTAGGTTATTATTGAAATTGGTTTTATACACATGTTGCTTCAGATATCCCCACAAATGAAAGTCCATAATTGTGAGATCGGGACTCCTAGGTGGCCACTCATTTGGACCATACCTTCCAAACCATTTGTTCCCAAACTGATGATTTAGCCAATCACGAACAATTATCGTGGAATAAGCGGGACAGCCGTCTTGTTGGAAATGTAATTTTATTCGATCAGCTAAAGGTATATCTTGCAAATGATCATAAAAAAAAGTGTTCAGAAGATGCAAATAAGTGTGTTGATATAAATTGTTTTCAATAAAATATGGTCCAATGATTCCATTGTAAGTAATAGCACACCACACGTTAACTTTTTGTGAATACTGTCTTCTAGAGCGGATACGAAAATTAGTATTGTCGCGGCTCCAATAGCGACAGTTTTGCGAACTAACTACCCCGTTGTGGTAAACGTTGCCTCGTCCGAGAAAATAATATTATTAACAAAACTTCTTTGTCTAAGGATATGTTCCCCTATCAGCAATCAAAAATCCAAACGCTAAATTTAGGTTTGTACTGACGAATTTTATTAAATTTTAATTTTTTTTCTAGTAGAGATTTACTCACATTACCAATTTGAGAAGATCTTTTTCTTAAAGACAGTTTGGGAAAATTTGTAACTGAATCCATTGTCATTACAGTTACAGCATCATCTTAATCATACTTTTTTTTCTCCCTTTTTTTATTTAAAACACTACCAGTTCTCATGAATTTTATTACAATTTTTTTTAAACCTTGTCCGTGAAAGAAACAGCAGGCCATATCTCATGGAATTCTCGAAGAACTGCCATATAGCTTTTTTCATGTCCTAAACCATAACTTCGCACAATATAAATTCTTTGTTCTAACGTTAGCATTTTCTAATTTCACTATTATGCAGATTTATGAGAAAATTATGACACAAATATCAACAATTTGAAAGATGCAAAGTAAACATTTCATTTATTTAGAACAGGCTACTTGATATTTTATTATTTTAATAGTACCTTTGAAATTAACCACTTTGAGAAAAATGTTTATTAGACTTTTTTGCGCAATTGGTGTAATAAATCACGGTTTTGAAAATATTTTTATATAATTTCAAAAAAAAATCGAAATCAAAATAATTAAAAATGTTATTTTTGATTTACCCTGTATACTAATCGTAAATTTGGTATTCGAAATTGGAGTTTCAACACAAGCAGACGTTTTTATTACGAATAACTTTTTCTTCTAAACCCACAAATAAAAAAATTTTTCCTCTTCCGAACTCTATCCGTGGACACACTGTAGATAGACTACCTCAAGTGTTCATATGGAAAAACACGCCGCCTCTTAAATTCAAGAACTCAGTTAATATTCCAAATAGAACCGGTTGGTAAAAAGATTTGAAAATTTTAATGATTACTTAACCTTTCTCTAGTTTTAGTTTTTCTAAAAACTTTTTGTTGCAAATATATCGTCGTGTCAAATTTTACCAAAACAAAAAAACTAACACTAAAGAAAGGTCCTTTGTTCCTTTACTTTTTAGAAAATTCTGAGAATTTGCTTCTATTTACATTCCTTTTTTAGTTCTTGAATTTATACTAATCCCTTGTAAACCGAAAATTTAAAAACATATCCGGTCGGCCGATAGCTACACATATATGAGTTGTATGTTATGCACGATTGCTTTTCCAATGACATCTTAATTACATTTACACAAACTGATACTACAATGTAGTGTTTCTAGCAGAGACGTCGTCGTTAGCTTCATCGTTAGTGTGGTGTCACACATATCGTTTTCACCGCTGCGGCAAGATCGCTCCGGTTTGCCGGGGTGGTGTAAACCCATTGTATTAAATGAGAGCTGTCACATACAGCGTTGTACCGCACCCAAACCGGATGCAACCGCATCATGCTGCGGCGGCACCGCACGACCGGACGACCGCAATAGAACGAAAACACTTGCAGTTGTATGTTTGTAGTCACACCTGACGGTTCGAACGCTGCGGTTCTTCGAAAACTTTTGAGTTCGTAATTTGTTTTTTCATTAATTTCATCATGTTTGACGTGAGTTTCATTGAGTGCGTCCACGGTAAACAAGCATTATGGGAGAAAAAGTTGAAAGAATACTCAGATAAAAACTGTAGAAGTTTGCAAACCTTTTACTGGACTCTCGTTCCAATTGAAAGGGTGAATCCAATATTGACGATCCACCTCCCTTCCTAATAAACCCTCCGCTTCTAGAGCACACACAAGCTTCAATAAATTCGCCATGATACTAGCACTACCAAAATTCGACTGGCGAAACATCCCGTTAAAACGCATCGTGTGACAAGTAGAGTTCATCCGGTCAAAACGCATCCCTTCTTGCCGCAGCGGTAAAAACGCATAGTGTGACACCGCACTTAGCTGTCTTATTTCGAATATTTAGAGAGAGATCAGCTTGCCCGCGCTAGATTTTGCTGGGATGGGACGCACTTAATACTAATGAGTCGTTTCTTTTATAGTCCCGGTAAAATGGATGGCTCCTGAATCATTGGCTGATCATATTTATACGACGAAATCAGATGTATGGAGTTTTGGTATACTTATTTGGGAACTGGTAACTTTAGGCGCAAGTCCCTATCCAGGAATACCGGTTCACAATTTATACAATCTTCTAAAGGATGGTTATAGAATGGAGAGACCGGCTAATTGTTCAACTGTATTGTAAGTTATTCAAGCATTATTATTTATATTAATATCGTGCGAGCAAAAATTCTTATCATTAAAGACGGTAGCACTTAGCGGTAGAGGTTAATACTATAATACCTGTTGGTTATCAGTAAATAACAGCATTATCAATCAAACAGTTATAATATTATTATAAGTATATATAAACCTCCCCCACAGATGCTTTCAAATTTACTATAAATTTAAAGAATTTTTTTGGTAATACCAAATATACTTTTAAAAATAAAACGGTAATTTTAGTAGTTGATATAAATATTGATATTTCTTCAAAATCTAAAGACAGTAATGAGTATTAAAACTTGTTAAGTGAATATAATTTTATATCATTTATAAATAAAAACATGAGAGAAATAAAAGAACGTAACTCTTGTATTGATCATATCTTTGAAAAAACAAAAGAAAACTCAGATAATTTTAAATCAATAACCTATAAATATCAAATAACTGATCATTACCCAATAATTTTACAAACATGACTTATTGGTAATAATGTTAATAAGGAACCTTCATTAATGTAATAAAATTATGTTAATTACTATAAATTAAAAGAAAATATTGCAAAAACAGATTGGACAGATTCCTATTTCTATTCTGAATAAATGACTTATCTAATAATTTAATAAAAGAAATTCAAAATAATGTACAGAAATGTAAGAAACTTAAATTAAAATAAAAAATAAAAACTAAAAAGAATGGATTACTAGTGGCTTACTAAATTCTATTAAGACAATAAACAAACTCTATAAAAAATTACAAAATAATAAAAATGATCGATTTTTAGTATATAAATATAAAATTTATAAAAACAAATTAACTAACCTAATAAAAGAGACAAAGATAATTTTTATAAACCATTAAAAAAGTATGTAATAAAAATCTAGAACATAAAAGTATAAGCGAAATTAAAAATGAGAATGAGTAATTGATTACGGACAAGAACCGTATAGCTAATAGCTTTATCGACTATTTTTCTGAAGTTGGTGAAAATCTAGCAAATTAAATCAATAAATGTAATACCACATTTTTAAATAAGAAAGTAAACAATGTAGACTCATTTTATTTAAAATAAACTAGTCATGGAGAAGTTAAAAATATAATTGATAGTTAAAAATTTTAAAAATCTCCTGATGGTGATTGTATAACCACAGAAATATTAAAATCTATTAAAAACTGCTATTTCTAGGCCACTCTTCTTATAAATAAAAATTTTAAAATGAAGATTCAAGTAAAATTAGTAGTTTTAGACCTCTAACAATAATATCTTCATTAGCTGAAGTTTTTGAAAAAGTTTTAAAAATACGATTTGATAATTATTTAGAAAAATACATTTTATTTCTAAAAAACAATTTTGGTTTAAAAACAATAAATCGACGCAAAATGATATTTACTCTCTCACAGAACAAATATATAAGCATTAGATAATAAAACACCTTGTATTTGTATTTTTCTGGATTTAGCAAAAGCCTTTGATAGGGTAAGCCATAATTTACTATTAAAAAAAATTAAAAATATTGGATCTAGAGGAAAGCAATTAGAATTAATTAAAAACTATCTTAAAGATAGACAAACTTATGATAAAATAGATAAAGAATAAAGCTATTCAAAAGTATTTAAATCTGGTGTTCCTCAAGAGACAATTTTAGGAGCATTATTTTTTAATATTAATGATTTATTTAGTATAAATTGCTATGGGATATTCATAGTTTTGCAGATGATACTGCTATTATTTATAGTGGTACAGATTGGGGCAATTTAAATAAGAAAATTAAAAAAGATTATAAAATTATAAAAAATTGGTTTGATAGTAATTTAGTAAAAATTAATTCTAATAAAACAAATTATCTTCCTTTTACTTTAAACCTAAATAATGTACCACAAAATATGAATAGTACCAATATAAGCAGTGAGTCGACCTCGATGATCGGATGGGAGATATTTCGCCCGGCAATCTAATAAATAATAAATAATAATATATAATAATAAATAAATCATATAATGACATTCAAATTTCAAAATTTAAAAGTTAATCATGTAAAATATTTAGGAATTATTTTTGACAGTAAATTAAATTGAAATTTTCAAGTAGAATATTTGATTCAAAAATTAAGAACTTTATTACCAATTTTTAAAAACATCTAGAAATATTATATTATGCATTAGTCAAAACTCATTTAAATTACAATATTTTAGGTTGAGGGGGATAAACAGAACTTTGGTTAAAAAATTAGAAGTATTACAAAAAAAATATTAAAAATTATAGGACTACTTTTATTCTTCAAAATTACGTTCAGAGACAGAACAGACAAATTTACATTTAAAATATTTTAATATATATTTTTAAAAATAAAAAACTTATACAATTTAAAGACCATAACCATAATACACGTTTAAAATATGAAATATCTATAAAGCCTAAAATAAATGTCTGTAGAACAAAAAACTTTTAAATATTTATGTTTTTATTTAAATGATTATTTACCAACCAATATTAAAAAAATATTTCAATAAAAAAATATAAAATTGAGATGAACATTTATATTGGAAACAAACGTTTTAAAAATATTTTTGGGAATGCTTTAACTAATTAATACTATTTAATATAATAATTGTGATTCAATTATATAATTAATCTTTTTCGGAATTTTAATAATCTATACAGGGTGTTACAAATTCGACATACGAGCATTGGAATCTCGGAAACCATAGGAGTTAGAGAAACGGTTAAATGGGGGCAAAGTTGTGCAATTCGGTGCTGATTAAAATGCCGCTTTAAAAGTTTTAAAATTCCGAATACTTCTGATATTATTCGAAGAAAACCGAAATTTTGCAAAATCGTTTTTATTTTTTCCTGAGCTCATTTGAATAGCTATTTAAAAATAAATGACACTTTGTCGTTGCAACTTTTTCTCCTCTACAAAATGACGTTATTAAACTAAAGAACCGACGTTTCGTCTCCGAGCGGCCAACATCAACTTTATTTTTTTTAAATACGGACCTGGAATTTTTTACCGATTTTTAAACCCCCCTACCCTCAAAATGTAATGGCGGTATTACTTTCTAATAATGAGTTGTTTTTGCTTATTTCCTTTTAAATTCGTATTTTACATTTGTCAGTCCGGTCCTGGCAACGAATCACAATTATAATTATTAAAAACGTTATTTTTATAAAAACCTTTACAAATGGGTTTCATGGAAATTTTAGTTTTATGGGGAACATTAAAAAATTTTATTTATAAAAATGACTTAGATACCATGGAGGAATTGGACGAACGCATACAGGTTGCAGTTGGTAGGATAAGGAGAAGATCGGTTGAAAGGGCTGTCGCCAAAATTGGAAGAAGAATCGATCGTTGCATTGAGCAAAACGGCAATATTTTTGAATATTTAGAAAATTAGGTTTTATAATTAAGAAATTTAGAATTATTATTATTAGAAAATTCTTATAAAATAAATTATGTTACTTATGTATGAATGTTTTAAATAAAATAGAGTGTTTAATTAATATTGTGATTCGTTGCCAGGACCGGACTGACAAATGTAAAATACGAATTTAAAAGGAAATAAGCAAAAACAATTCATTATTAGAAAGTAATACCGCCATTACATTTTGAGGGTGGGGGGGTTTAAAAATCGGTAAAAGAGAATCCAGGTCCGCATTTAAAAAAATAAAGTTGATGTTGGCCGCTCGGAGACGAAACGTCGGGTCTTTAGTTTAATAACGTGATTTTGTAGAGGAGAAAAAGTTGAAATGACAAAGTGTCATTTATTTTTAAATAGCTATTCAAATGAGCTCAGGAAAAAATAAAAACGATTTTGCAAAATTTCGGTTTTTTTCGAATAATATCGGAAGTATTCGGAATTTTAAAACTTTTAAAGCGGCATTTTAATCAGCACCGAATTGCACAACTTTGCCCCCATTTAACCGTTTCTCTAACTCCTATGGTTTCCGAGATTCCAATGCTCGTATGTCGAATTTGTAACACCCTGTATATCATCAAGAAAGTAGCGTTTATTGAATACCTGCAACTTTTTATAAAAACATTCTTAAATATTTATAATTTTAAATACTAAATAAAATAAATAAGATTTGCCCCTAGCAAGCTAGATTTATGAATAAGTTTATTGAAGAATATCATATTACCATATTTATTATATTATAACTATTTGAAATAGATTTATAATTATTATTATTATTATTCCGCCATCTTTAACAGTCGTTAATTCACGCAATGGGTTTTACGGAACAGTACAAAAATTCATGGTTAAAGCATATTTTCAAAAAGGGGTTAGAGTAAATAGTGACTGGCAATACAATCAGCGTTTGTGCATGGACAATTTTCGCGAAAGTTTTCCTAACTTCGGCGACGCTTTTACTGCTGGGGATTTTATCATTGCCTAAGAAGAATCGCGGCTCTGTTTAGGGTTTAGGTTCTATACAATATAAAAAAAGAAGAGCTGAAAAACTATCTGTAAGAACAGAAGAACTTATCGCAAACATTCGTGAAATAATTCAAGATAGGCCAACAAAATGTGAAAGACGCCTGTGTCAAGAAGTGGGAAGATGTTATGGAACATGTGGGGCTATTTAAAACAAAAGAGTTAAATTCGTTTCCTTATAAAATGCAAGTATTCCAAGAAATACGAGCTGCAGATTTTGAAAGACGCAGAAATTACTGTCAGTGGTTGACCCAAAATTTATTGGAAATAAATGATTTATTAGACTTGCCGTTTTTTTCTGATAAAGCCTGGTTCCATCTCACCGGTTATGTGAATTCTCAGAATACATGCATGTGGAATAGTGAAAATTCCCATTTATTTGTAAAGTCCACATTGCACCCTCAAAAAACTGGTGCGGTTGACTGTTTTCCGAAGAAGAATTATTGTTGGTCCTATTTTATTCCATGACGAAGTTACAGCACAGCGGTATAGGAATAATATTTTGAGTCCATTTGTGAAGCAATTCCTTGACCATAAGCTACGTTTTCGTTATTTTCAATAGAACGGTGCAATGGCCCATACATTCGCCGAAACTGTATATTACTTACTCAATTTTTTCAACGACAGATTTATCAGTTTTTGAACAGACATTGAATTGTCACCCAGATCACCTTGTTGGGCGCTTACGGATTACTTTATTTTTTCTCATTTGGAGAACAATATCTTTAACGTATTAAGCTATATTATAAGTTTAAATTCGGTCCTACGAAATAGTGTACATAGTGGTAACACTGTCAGACTTTCATCCTCTTCGCAAAATGACGATCGGCAAGAAGATGCAAACCGCAACGCGCGAGTGATTTTTAGTGTTTATGTAACGGAGTATGACAATCAAAGGACAAAAACAATCAAGAAATGTTCCAAAGGGAACTGGTCCTTCGAAATCTAAAACAAGGTAATGGAAACCCCATCATAACGCATCAGTTGAAAATTTAGAACAGTTACAAGAAAGGATTATACAAGAATGTGGTTACATCTCTCCAGAGATTCTAGTCAACGCTTTCGAAAATATGAAGAGACCTGTTACGACACATGATTCTTTCTACATCTGCAGTGTTTTGTAAAAAATGTTTGTTGAAATATATTTACTCCCAAATAAAAATTACAAATTGCATAAATACATATTATTTATTTAGATAAGGTGAAGTTGGGTAAGTGGGACCCCTATTTACAACTTTTAAAATTCAAATGTGTATAACTTAAAACAAAGGCTCATCATGGTTTTGCAATTTATAAGGTAGAAAGTCCTATTATATTAGAACAAAATTGTAACATGATTTGTCACATTACTCTCAAGGATTTGCAAACTCCTTTTTTTAAAAAAAATCCGGGTGGCCCACTTACCCCTAAATTGGGGTAAGTATGCCACCCCTCCGTATTTTAGGCAAGAATAACACAGGAAAGACTTGTTGGTAACTGGCCATACTATAAAGTCTTGAATATACTATTTACACATCAAAAAAATCTTGAATTGCTCTGGAGATATGAGGTCAAATAAAATATTATTTTTGAACTTCAAAAAATGTTTTATTTAAATGGTAGAACAAACTAACTTAACAAATAGTAATTAAGATCGTAAAAACGTGAAAAACGAAAAAACGGTGGTATTTAAACAAAATATGCATTGATAATCCTTATTCTGGACTATTTGTCTAGGCAAAACAACGAAATAAAAATTTCCCAAGAATATGCCCTTCCTACACCTTTTCTTCATTTCCCTTGGTAAACACTTATTTAGCTAAATACTTATTTAATTCTGGAACATTAAAAACCCTCTGTTATTTAGTGGAGTAGGTGGCGGAATAATTTTCAATATTTCTTTCAACTCGTATGTTAAAACATCTTGCCTTTTCGGCCATTTCCATCCATCAAGTTTTCCTCCCTTCTCCATATGCTTAATAGTAATAACGTCGGGATTTTCAGTATTTATCTCAATGACTTGACCAGGATAATATTCTGAGTTATAACACACAATTACGTAATCATCAATGAGAACTTCTACAGTTTGTTTATCTATGTCTTCTAGTGAATCCGAACGATCGTCTTCATAATTGGAAGTGTCACTTTCACTTTCCGAAGATGACGGAATTGCAGTTTTCTTTTTCTTAATAGCAAGTTTTCTCTCTTGTGCTTCATCTTTCCTTTTCAAAACGTTCTTTTTTCTTTCTTCTTTTAGTTCAAGCGCTTTCTTTCTCCGTTCTTCTTCTTCTTTTCGTTTTACCGGGTATTCCTTTGTTGTTATTATTTCAGCACTAGTACAAAGTCTTCTCCTTGATTTTACTGGCCAGGAGAATTAGCTGAATTTCCTTTAATAAAATTCAAAAGAATTTTCTCAAAAGAGTTGCTTCCCTCAATATCAGAATTTAGTGGTTTTAGTTCTTTGTTGCTCACATATTCTTTAACATTTGTATTTGCTCCTTCAATGTTTTCGGAAGTAGTTCTTTTCAAGATCGGTAGGGTTAAGTTCCTGGTTAGGATCAAGCTTTTCAGAATCAAAGATCAATGTTTCATTTTCAGAGTTTTGGTTGCTTGATTTAGAAATGTTGCGATCACTTGGTGGATTAGGGAATCCAGAAGTTGTGGTAAATGTGGTAGTTCGTCAATTGCCCCTTCTAAATTAAGATTTACAATTGTGTCGTCGGTAGAATCAACAGGATTTCTCAAATCAGATTCTCCGTCGTGAAGTGAATCAATAATTGTATTAGATTTAGACGCTCTAGCATCAATATATTTTCTGTACGCTATTAAGTCGTTGGGATTGAAAATATCTGTTTTTATCACGTCTCTTGAAAGTGGGCAGATTTCCGTTGCTTTGAACCCATTATCGTATACCTTGTTTAAAACGGTGACGAATGTAGACTTTGGAATCCTTTGTCTAGGATTTTGTCTTTGCCACGTAAGTAATTCCTTTTCCCAGTTACTTTTCATAGACTTGAAGACTGCAACGTCTAAAGGTTGCAACACGTAAGTAGTGTGCGGCGGAAGTTTTAAACTGGTCACTTCGCTAGCCAATGCATGTTCAATGATTTCAACAGAAGCATGAGTAGAGTGACCATTAAATAGCAGCAAAAGTGGCCTTTCTTGGGGTGCATTCGGCAGGAAACAGTCCTTGAACCACTTGCAAAATATATTGGTTTCCATCCAACCTCTCTGAGAAGCGGCATAAAAGGTTTTATCACTTTCATTCACATTAAGCCAGTGTTCTAAAATGTTTTTGCCTTTAAAAATCAGGAGGGGTGGTATTTTATTACCTGAAGCTGAGCAGCATATTAAGACCGAAGTGTTCTCGCGACCGGGTGAGCTTATCATTCGAGTGCTTTTCACGCCTTTAGCTCCAAGTACTTTGGCTTAAGAGGGATAGTGACAAAAACTAGACTCGTCCAAATTAAAGACTAAGTAAGGTTTATTTTCCAACTTTAATTTCTTCATTGTATCTGCTAGTTGATCGAAATAAGAGTAAATTACGAAACGATTGATTTGATCCATTCTAACATGTTCAACCCTTTGAGGTTTTTTCAACAATAATTTATGCGTTTAGCAAAACCTAAATACCACTCTTCCCCGGGGCGATCATCTCTAAATCTTGTTTTCAAACCGTTTGTTTTAACATATATTTGCACAATTTCCAAAACTTCCAACCTAGTTAAACCAAATCCCCATCTCTCAAGCACCCTTAAGCTGTTAGCTAAGCGTTGCTCAATTTCAAAATCTAAATCGGTGTTCCGGCCTCCTCCACATCCTGCACCTGCCAAACGGCCTTTGCCCTCGTTCCATCGAGGTGGTGCCTCAATGTACTTCTCGGGATATTAAATACCTTTGACGCTCCATGTCTGGTTCTTTTTCCGGTTTTAACATCTGAGATAGCCCTTGCAAGAGTCTCTGCTGTGTAAAGAGACCCATCTGCGCCTCTTTCTATGTGCCGGGTGTAAGTTCTACCCATCGTCCTGAAAATTATTTAAAATATAATAAACCTCTTTAACTAGTTGGTTAAGTGGGCCATCATGGTCCACTCAGTGGCGTAGCCAGCATTTTGGGGCGGAGGGAGCGAACTACCGAAGAGGCGCAGATTGCGGAGCTAAGGTGCCGCAGGCAAAAAATTTTTGGGACCACGCCTAAATTTCGTAGGAATTCACCAACTTCATGCTCCTTAGGGAACAGGGGTCTGGCCCCAAATGAAGGTAAAATCCGCTATATAAAAAAAAAATAAATTTAATGTGATGGGACGCTCTCAAAACCGGTTTTATTAAGTTTATTCCCATCGCGCTTCTTTACTAAAAATAAAATAAGACCGATCTTGTTTTTTAAGAATTATCTTTTAAGTAGTAAAGGGGCGCCAGGCCAAGGGGGCGGGGGGGGGGGCGATCGCCCCTCTGTGGCTACGCCACTGGGTCCACTTGTCCAGTAAGTTATGGCCCACTTTGCCCAAATGCCTATAAACACAGGAAAACTGGGCCATCCTAGTTGGTTCCCACAAATATCTTAATTTCAACGTTAACTAACTTTTATGTCAAAATTTGCATCTGTAAGTTACCTTTCAGCAAAAAATTCAATGGAATAGCTATTGAACAGATTTTAAAAAGATATTTTCCAAAACCGCTCCAAAAGTTGTTGCGACCGAAATCACCTGTTTTTGTTTGACAGTTAACATTTGAAGGATTATGTCGTAATGGGCAATAATATCGATTGATTCATGAAATATCGATACAGAACTGCTAACAACATGCATTTTTTTTAAGATGTTACCATTTTAAAAAAATAAAGCAGCCATGGCCCACATTCCCCGGTGGCCCATTTACCTGACTTCACCTTACTGTCTTACTGGTCACACAATTGTCGACATGTGTCAAACGCACCTCAATGGCTACTTTCAAAATTGGGTCAAACATGAGAAACACCAAAGGTATCAGGCGAGCGAGCGTCTTGCTTACTTCGTCGCTCATCAGGTTGGCATATCATGTCAATTTGACATAATTTTAACCTAGATCCTGGTTAGAAATATCGTCCTCTTATGATTGTGATCTAAACTAAGCCTTACGTTTTTCAGTCCAAGCCCTCTTAGATAAAAATAATTTTTGCTCGCAGCATAATATTGTTTTTAATTTCAGAACGAACGCATTTTTGTTTGGGAGGTATGAGACACAATATTTAAACTAAAAAATCCAAGAAATTAATAAATTTGCAAATATACAACACCTTAAGAATTTAGATTAAAACCGTTTAACAATACGTAGCTTCAGTTATTTATTTACTGGTTCAGGATATTAATTTACCACGAACTATATTTCTTGTGTTTTGTGATTGTGAATTCCGTCATCTCTATACTTAAACGAAAATATTTGATATACAGCGAGTCTCAGAAGTAGTGGTCTAAATTCACTCAAAATTCAGAGTCGTGTTTTTGGGAAAAACGCTCGGATCCGTCGATATTTGGTTCTCAATGTGTTTTTTTTTAGGGTATACTTATGTATACAGCGTAGTCCGAAAATAAGTAACGACCATCAACTTCATTTTTTCAAATGAGAACATATAATTTTTATTCAATTTTTGAATTTTGCATCGAATTCTAAGTATGTTTCATGTACCATGTCCTATACCTAAACTCAACAGTTATCGAGAAAATTACGATTGAACATATCAACAAGTAAGACCTGTTTATTTAAGAGGAGCAGAACAATAAATGAAATTAAATATTGAAAATGTGCGCAGTGGCTTGACAGTATCCAAGGCGATCAATAAACTCTCTTTGCACGTTTTCAACCATTTCCGGAGTTATGGCACGCACTTCTCTTCGGATCCTTCGTGCAATTCATGCAAATTGTTTGGCCTGTCAACAAGTACTTTCAATTTGAGGTAACCCACAAAAGGAAGTCCAGCGGAGTGAGGTCTAGAAGGCCATTCGATAAATCCTCTACTTCCTATGCATCGACTGGGAGAGGTTTCATCCAAAAATGTGTGCACAGTGACAAAAATGGATTTACCGATGTCGTGGGTGGCAGAATTAGAGCTACTTTAACGCACGTTTCTATGTTGTTCAAACTGAGCCTACGAGTTATCACAAATCATTTAAAAGCGCTACAATAACTCAGCTTCTTTTGGCTCCTGTCAACACGGAAATATCAACATTTTAAACACATTTGGGATTACCACAACCCTTCATTTTGTAACCATTTTATGAGTAAACTGAACTCAGTTTTTGGATTTGGAAAACTTACTAACTGATTTTAAAGTGCTGTTTTGGCCCAGACGTGCATTATTTTAACTCATTACCATGTGTAAATTATTTTGAGTTGAAATAAGTCATTAAGAGTGCTCTAAAAACTCATGTCGAAGGTAAATCACCGATCGAAAGGTCATGGAAAGTTCCGAATTCGCCCTTGTGCCGATTTGGCGCGGTAACTTTATCCCATTGTTATTAGTACCTCGTGCACGTCGCGTCGTCATGAACCACATAACTGGACTTTCTATCCGCGCAATCGTTGATCGGAGGGATCTTCTTTTATTTTTGTTCAGAATTTGTTCTCATACAGGTGCGTGAAAATGAGGATACTCCAACTTTAGGACAGATTAAATCTATAGTCGTTAAGTAAGCTAGAACAACTGAAAGGTCCAGTTTTGATAGCTCGAATCATGAGTTAATCTAGCCCGAGTAGTAACGCATCACAATTCCCATATTGGTCTCTGGCAGCTTAAACAATGAATTGCTGCAGCCCACGTCGCATGTGTTCGTCAAACCCAGTTATTATTAGCTAAGCTAGCTAAAACAACCCATCTTCAGGGCTATTATAACTCATAAACAGTGATTTGATGCAACTTCTTCGATTTAGTTGCCGTAATTCAAAGGTCTGAGCTGTCCCCTATTAGCAACACGCGTCGGTCTAGGATAACTCATATTTGAGTGCAGAGTAGCAGCATAGTGCGGAAGAGCACCATCTTACTGAAACGTCAGGTCTTCATCAGGGGAGTATGGGTCCAATGAATTCGGAAATAAAGCCACTAATGCTGGAATTAATTCAAGTTGGGGAAATTCGAGATATACTTGTCCAGTTAAAGACTGTTCAAGGAAACATAGACCAATTACTTTTCTGCGCACTATTTCACACCACACATTTGATTTTTGAGGGCACTAGCTGTAAATCTCTATCACCCAATATCTGTTCACATTACGATTCAAACAGAACGTAGCTTCATCGGAAACAATAATATTTTTTTAGTAGATTATGATCTAGATTGCACATATTTCGCATGCGTTCACAAACCTCATTTCGTCTATCGAAATCATCTTCAAATAACTCATGCACTGGAATTACTTTGTGTGGGTAATATTTGTGCTTTTGAACTATTCGGTGAACAACAGATTTCCGCATGTGTAAATTGGCCCCAATGTGCGACAGAGGAGTACATGGATTTTTTTCAGGGAAAGTAAAACGTCAAGTTGTTCATTATTCTTATCTCGAGCAGGACAACCTGATTTAGGCAAATCTCTCATCATCATCATCATCATCAGCCGTGTTGCGTCCACTGCTGAACATAGGCCTCCCGTAATCTGTGCCACTCCCCCCTGCACTGCGCCGCCTGTATCCAGTTATGCTTGATGCGTTTTATATCATCAATCCATCTCGTCGGTGGTCGTCCTCTATTTCGGTAAGCCTCATGTCTCGGCCTCCATTCAAGGATTTTCTTGGTCCATCTGTCGTCAGTTATTCTTGCAATGTGTCCTGCCCAATTCCATTTTAATATTGTTATTCTCCTGACGACATCCGCTACACCTGTTCTTCATCTTATTTCGTTGTTCTGGATTCTATCTTTTAGAGAAATGCCCAAGATGGCTCTCTCCATAGTTCGTTGTGTCACTTGTAATTAATTTATGGATTTTCTTGTCAGAGTAAGTGTTTCCGCTCCGTATGTCATAACAGGCAGGACACACTGATTGAACACTTTTCTCTTTAAACATACCGGGATGTCGGACCGGAATACCTCTTTTAGGTTTCCAAAAGCTGCCTAGGTGAATCCTATTCTTCTTTGAAACTCAACAGTTTGGTTGTCTCGACCTACACGAATTTCATGACCAAGATATTTGTAGGATGACACCTGTTGCACTTCGTGCCCACTCAAGGAAATGTTGCCACTCGTCACCAGATTTGTCATATATTGTGTTTTTGTAGAATTGATTTTTAATCCGGCTTTTTTTAACGCTTTTTCTAGATCGTATGGCATCTGTGTGGCTTTGTCGATCCTATCCGAAATCAGGACAATATCATCGGCAAACCTGAGGTGGTTCAAGTCCATTTATATTAACTCCTAAGTTATTCCAATTTATCTCCTTCAACACGTACTCGAGTAAATTTGTGAATAGTTTTGGTGATATGGTGTCACCCTGGCGAACTCCTCGTTCGATTTTGAACTTGCCTGTATCTTCATGGAGTCTAACACATGATGTTGCGGTTTCATAAGTATTTTTAATTATAGCGGTGTATCGGTAGTCTATTCGGCAATCAGAAAGAGCCTGAAGCATTTTGTGTTGGTCAATAGTATCAAATGCCTTCTCGTAGTCTACAAAAATGAGGATGAGTGGTTTATTGTATTCTACGCATTTCTCAATGAAGGTTTTCATTACTTGCAAGTGGTCGTTCGTTCCGTATCCGCGGCGAAAACCAGCTTGTTCTCGTAGTTGGTAGTTGTCGAGCTTGTTTGTAAGTCTTTTTGTTATTATTTTCGTGAATAGCTTATAAATGTGAGAAAGTAAGCTGATGGGCCGATAATTTTTTAGATCTGTGATGTCGCCCTTTTTGTGCATGATGACAATAACAGCATTTCAATTTTTTCTCATTCCGTTAAATTCGCCATTGTGAAAACCGCAACTTTGCAACTACGCTTGACAGTTAGTTATTTGAAGTAAAATTGTCATACAAGTTTCTATGAGATTGAACGGTGACAAGTCAACATTCAGAAATACCAGCATCGAAAAAGAAAAATAAACACAAAATGGAACGTTTTATACGATTTACAAATAAATCCTCAGAAATACGGTCTTACTTATTGAGATGTTCAAAGAGTAATTTTTTCGATAACTGTTGAGTTTAGGTATAGGACATGGTACATTAAACATACCTAGAATTCGATACCAAATGCAAAAATGAAATAAAAAATTGATGATTTCATTTAAAAAAATGAAGTTGATGATCGTAACTTATTTTTAGGCCACCCTGTGTACTTACATGAATTTACCATAAAAAAAACGTTAGGAAATAAAAGTCGAAGGGTCCGAGCGTTTTTCCAAAAAACACACCACTGAATTTTAAATGAATTAAAACATCACGTCTGGGACTCACTGTATAGTTCAGATTTATTGCAATCGGGCGATAAAATTACTTTTTCCACTACTAACCTATAACATTGCCATTATTGACCGATTATTAACGCTAGAAATCGTTTTCCTCTACCTTATAAGTCATTATTGACCATGGTCAATAATAAGCCATTGAAATCCATTATTGACCGATCTTTGACCTTAACCGAATTTTGTTTGAACGCAGGTAACTTGATTTTTTAATTCTACAACATCAATTCATTGTGGTTAGGCAACCAGATAATTATCAATACATATTAGATTACTTGATATTGTAAAATATCGATACAATCAACATTTTTTCTGCTTCCATCCTTAATTCGGGAGGTGTACACATAATATTATCACTAACATTTTCTTCGCTCATTTTTTAAAAAAACGCAAAACTCGTGAAATCTGATGACACAAATGAACACAAATTGACATTGACAAAGCCACCTGACAAAACAACAAAATATTTTGCCAATTCCAAAGCGCAGGTAACTTGATTAAAAAATATACTTATACCTACCTATAATTTTTTATAATTATTAATACTATAAAGATAAATGTCATATAAAAGTTTGTAGTAGTGGAAAAAATATTATATTAACCACGGTTTAGACAGCTTATTATAGCCCTCTCGTCTTAAATCCCTCGTCGCTTCGCTCCTCGTGATTTAAACTCGCCGCTCGGGCAATAATGATGGCTGTCTAAACCTTGGTTAATAATATACTATTTTCGTCCTTCGGCGATAAATTTGTGTTTTATGCTTGGAAAATAGTTTGACCATCGTGTTAAAAAATATCAAAATAAAAATAATTTATAGAAAAATCGGTTTTTAGGTATTCACTGATGAACAGATGCTGGAGCGTAGACCCTGAGGAGCGTCCATCCTTTTTGGACTTGTATCACTGCTTTGATAGCTTATTAACGGATAATATGAATTATTTGGACTTATCAGATAATGCAATATTAAACAAAACCTATTTTTCCACGGAGACAGAAACAGGTATAAATCTATTTAAAATTTGACTAAATTTGATCTTAGGCAGAGTTAAACTAAACTCATCTTGCTCCATATTTTAAAGTTATGTAGGTATGCTAGAAAAATTAGACAACTTCGTGACAAAATGGCTGACACGGAAATTAAATTATTTGTTGATTTCAAGGCTACTATGATAAATAATTTGATTGTATTACCGACATAAAATTTAGGCCTAAAAACTTTGAAAATTTGTATGTTTTATTTTCCCTATAAATATGGATTTATTTATTAGAAAAAATGCCCAAATAGAAAAAATAGTATAAATCACACGTTTTATAAAGCTATTAGCGCACTTATCCGTTATAAAACTCGCCGCAAGCGGCTCGTTTACGTATGTTATAATATACTATTATAACAAGCTGCGCAGAAATATATATTACCTTATTTTGATTTTTAACATTAAGCACGAAATTTACGTTTCATTAAAAAATATAGATTTTTTGTTAGTAGTTAATATGGCAAACATCGAACATTGGGGCTGTTTTTCGACTAGAAGTATGTGGGTTTTCCTGAAACTCAAGCATAATATCTAATTTGGTATCATCACTTATTGCATTGGCAGCTACTTTTTTTATCTGCTTTACATGTCCAAGCTGGCGAAACTGCTTTTCTATTTTACTAATTGTACCTTGAGTTATAGGCGGCAAATTTGGAAATTTTTCATGAAATAAGCGAGCAACTTCCATTTGTGTCCGTGTTTTATCTCCATAACCAATCATCTGTAGAATTGTTATTTTGTGCATTTCTGTTAAATAAACCATTTTTCTGATATGCAGTTCACGAAATTCAAACGACTATAAAGCTGGATTTATAAACTCTCGCCGGCGTCGGCGCTGGCGTCGGCGCCAGCGTTCGTCGTAGACGTCCATAGTGGGCATTTATAAACTTGGAGTTCGCGTTCGCAGTATTGACAATGACAAATAAAAACATAATCTGACACTTCTGACATTTTACTTTGTACTGTTGGTGGTGTTTTTTTTAGTGCAGTTATTAGAACAAAAAAAGAGTTAAATAAATGGATTTAGCAAGGAAGAAGAAGTCACTCGGTGTCTTAGGGGTAGTTTTATGCTTATATGTAGCATTACCCAGGAAACGCACTCGTCGCTTCAAAACGAGACCCATAAATAGAGCCAGACGCAATGAAGATGGATTTAAATATTTTCAAAATATTAAGGCGATGGATAAGCAGCAGTTTTTTAAGTATACACGAATGAATGTTCCTACCTTTGATAAGCTAGTAAACTTTGTTTCTCTACGAATCCAAAAAGGCATGAGATCCGATAGAATATCGCCCGAGGAAAGAGTGATAATAACATTACAGTATGTATATTTTTTAGTAAACGCAGTGCAGTTACCATTAGAAGACTGCCACAGTTCTTTTGTATATTTATACCTAATATATATAATTTTTTATTTTAGATATTTGTCTCAAGGAAGCAGTATGCAAGCCCTAGCATGGAACCTTCATGTTGGCCTTACGACTGTCCTTAAAATTATCCGAGAAACATGTGAGGCACTATGGGAAACGTTAATCCCTATTTATTTAAAGAATCCCTGTAGTGAAGCGGACTGGCGCACTATCAGCAATGGATTTTATAGCAAGTGGAATTTTCCTAACTGTTTGGGCGCTTTAGATGGGAAACACATAAATATTAAAGCACCTGCTAATAGTGGATCTTTATTCTTTAATTACAAAAAGAACTTTAGTGTGGTATTACATGCACCTTGTGTTTGGTATTGTTCCTTTGCACTATATTATTTGTATATTTTTGTCCTCCTTGTTAATTTGTAACATTTATCAGATATTTCCTTTTTTTCATGTAATGAGTATGTTATAATAAAAAATGGTATTGTTTATTTTATTTATTTATTATTTAATAAATATACAGCCATAACACCTATATTTAAAAATGGAAAAAATCAACAATTATTGACCTATATAACATAGTATTATTATTATTATTGACTAAACATAGTACTTCAGATACCTAATTATTGTTATTAAAGCAGCTAACTTTTTTACTTATATATTTTTATGCATTTTCTATTTTGGTATAATTTTTTACTAACCAGTTGTATTTAGAATCATTGCAATTTCTTCCCACGCAAGATTCTTTTTTTTAGCATCTTTGTAATATCTATTGCTAACGTTGTATAAATACTCATAGTTTTGGATCGTATCTATCAGGAGCCCCAAATCAATTTCTGTTCCTTGGAGAACTTTAGATTCACCTAAAATCAGATGCAAATAAAATTAGCAAATAAAACTAACTTTAAAGTATGTTTGTACTTACCAAGGGTCTCAGTCTCCATTTCACTCATATTTAACAGTATTTAGGAGCAATTCTTTTCACAAACGAGATCAATATAAGAACCACAAAAACAAATAATCTAGAAATATCAAGCTGACATCAACACGAAAATTAAAATGACGCTCGGCCGTTGACACTTTGGCAGATGCCAACGATGACTTGATAGAAATGCTAAAATCCCATTGGTTATGACGCGGCGCTACGGATTTCCTACGAACGCCGGCGCTGGCAATATAAAGATGGTTTATGTCGAACGCCAGCCAGCGCCAGCGCCAGCGCCGGCGAAGTTTATAAATCGCTCCATTACGATTCACTTGTTTAACTTACAGCGCCCGCGCCAGCGCGAGCGCCGACGCCGGCTTCGAGTTTATAAATCCAGCTTAATACTGACAACTACTGTCATGCAGACAGACAACAATTTGATAAGGTCAGGCGTTTTAAGCAAAAGTAAACAAAACTATTTATACCTTTTTTTTATTTCATATCAGTAAAAACATTTTAACATCAATTTTCAACATCTTCTACATTCATGTTTTTTGTGTTGTTAATTTTTGCAATAAATCTGAAAACACTTAATATTTCCGAAACAGTTGAAGATAGGTATAGAATATTGTACATGAAATATGTCTAAAATTTTCTGAAGAATCCAAAAATTGAATAAGATACAGGGTGTTGCATTTAAAATAAGAAAGTTAGTATTGGCCACTGTTACATGACACACCCTGTATAAAAAGTTTTTATTGAAAAAAATGCGCAACTAGAAATACCAATTGGTGAGTTTTTCACTTCTGTCTTGTGGTTTTAAGCACACATCCTAATTAGTAATTTTATTCTCTAAAATAACTTTGTAACTATTGGAACAAAAATCTACATCGGTCAGAAACGTAGAAACTGAAACTGGAATTACAAAATCTAAGGCGCAAAGAATTTTGACGTCCAATAAATATTTTCCTTTAGTGTTAAAATTACCCAATATTTGCATCCTGGTGATGATGTGAGACGATTGAAATTATGTCACTGGTTTTTAAATAAATCCAACGAGGATTTACCAAAAAATAATTTGGTCAGATAAATGTCGAATTACAAGTTTAGGTATTCATAATCGACATAATGAAAGACATTGTAACTCCACAAATCCCCACATGGTACGACCTGTTCGCCAACAAGGTCGATTTAGGGTAATTAAGTTGTTTTTTGTTTCAAAACAAACTGGTGTATCGCATTTTTGAAGAAAAATTTAAATGCAGATAGATATCTGGACATACTCCAATCAAACCTTTCGTTTGCCCCCTAAAAAGAATTAACAAAAATGTGCGAAACCAGATGGGCTAAAAAGCAAGAGGTCGAATTAGACTGTATTGAGTTTTTCCTACTATTATACATTTTTTAAATGACACTATACTTGATGGAAATGGTGCTTCTTCCCCAAAAGCATACATATTATTATCAGCATTATCATCTTTGGAAATTTTAGTGTCGATTTTTATAACCAGTGAGCTAATTAAGTTTATCCCTTATTAGTTCAGTTGCAACAGGTCAATCTTGATGTTTCAAGAGCTTATAAAATATCAGACTTAGTTGCTAATCCGTTGGAAGAAATACGAAAAGATCTTGAAAATTTTAATTTAATTTTCACAAGGATAGGCGCTGCAGCTATAAAAATATACTTGGAAATGAAGCTACCAAGATTAGCCATAGGCAAACCAATGGAGCAAATTATTTTGAACGGTATTACAGACTATCCATCTTCATACGATATCTAGATTTTCTTTTTTCAGAACTAAAGTTCAGATTTTCTGAGAAACATAAAATTATAGCAGAGTTAGGGGATGTGGTTCCAATGTATCTTCCATAGCTTAATGACGAAACATTTTCTAGTAACATTTAATTTTATGAAGAAGATAAACCAGAAAAAGACCATGCAATTGATACGTGAAGGCGAATTAAAACTATGGAAACTTTACTGAAGTGCAAAAACTGATAAGCCTACAACAATAATTCAAACTATCACGGAGTCAGAAACTTTCTTTCCGCAAATTCAAAAATTGTTGCATTTATTTATTTATTTTATTTATTCAACACTACAATACACTACAGAACATAGTTCCAAATTGTATATTCTAAAAAAAAACAGTAAACAAGAACTAACAGTATTTGGAAAATCAGTTAAAAAAAAATCAATTCACACAATTAACAATAATTCAGAGAGTCATAAATATACACAGTCTTCCCTTTTTTTGCCTCATGGGCCTAGCAGTAAGTAAAACCCCCACTAAGTATTCGAAGTTCGTAAACACCTTTTCTGCAAAACAAGTACTCTCCCAGTATCCACCTATTTCCCCAAAAAATAATACCGTACCGTACCTAATCTTTGAGACCACACAGGAATGATAAAAAGTAAGAGCCGCCCTCAAACCCACATTCTCCATGACAATTCTAAGCGCGTAACAATATTTAGCGAGGCTGCTGCTTAGGTTTTCGATGTGTGACTTCCAATCAAGGCGTTCATCTATTTCCACGCCCGAAAACGCTACTTTCATCTCCACCCCATCCACATCCACATCCACTCTCATGAAATTACCCCCTCTCACCCCAAATTTCAGTATCTGAGTCTTATCAACATTTAAAAGCATTTTATTTGAGGAAAACCATGAGTTGAGTGTGCGAATGGCCTCACTTACCTTAGCAACCACCACCTCCTGGTTGGTATCTACGGACACGCCTCCATGTATTTATTATCGAATTTATTCCATTTGGCTGATACACACTGTATATTTCAGCCTTAGGAATTTGTGCCAGCATTTTGTACAGAACTTTTTCTGAAATAAAATGTTTTAATTTTTTAGAAATTTCCAAGCTTTGGGATACAAATATAAATCTTCTCGAAAACCATCCATTAGTTAAAGAATCCGGAGGAAGCAAAAATAAAACTTGCAATTTGCAAGAAAATAGGAATTGTCTGGGCTACGAGACACCCGTAAAGACTCCCAGGAGGGTTACCACTCCCACAAACGAAATGCCAGAAGAATACACCGACATGAATTTTAGGGAAGAAATATAATGATTATATGTTTGTTTGTACGCTATGTTTGTATGTGTATGTATGTAAATACAGTGGAATATGTAAACAATGGAATTATTGACCTGAATTTGTACAGTTATTAAATATAATAGGTATAATATAGTATGGCTATAGCAAATCAAAGTGTTGTTTTATTTAATTCATACACTGATAAAATTAATTATTTGAGTTAAAAAAATTTTCCATTGACTCAAATAAATATTTGTTTCCTATTAGCCAAACAAATATGTATTTGAAAAATACCAAGGGATTATTTGCCTCAATTAGTATCATCTGATTTGATACAAATTACTTTTTATTTGGAATTAATCGCCAAATACAAAATTCAAGCAAATATGTATTTCCATAACACTAACCCAACTTAAATAAGCCGTTTCAATGACTTAAGGTAAATAGGTTCAAAGTTAAGTTAACAAAATGTTTATTTGATTCATATTTATATATATTTTATCAAGTATATATTTATTTTACTTTTGTTTTACATGTATTTGCCGTAACAACAACGTTATTTAATTAAACAATTTAAGTGATTTGATTTAAATAAACCGGTAATTTCCATCAAAGTGATTGTTTTTTTATTCAAGTACATAATTGTTTAACTTGTCTTTTATATTTATTTAGACCAAGTATAAATTTATTTGGTTTAAATACCTTTTTTTAATTTTCAATAGGTCAGAATGTTCATTCAAATCAGTTCTTATTTTATCCAAGTACGTGTTTATACAGACGTCACATAAAAATAAGAAATATTGAAATGTTGCTATTGAATATGGTTTAATCAGTACCTATACCATAATAATCACAAACCTTATCAAATTGTTTATAGTGTTTAAATAATAAGGCAAACTAACAGAAAAAAACACATTTTTGCCGAAAATAAAGGTTATGACAAATTACGCGCACGCGCACAACGATTTTAACATAAAAATAACGTAAAATTTAAAAGATAACCATCTCTTATTTTATTTCTTATTTTTATGTTATGTTATGTGTTTCTATAAACGTCTTATGACAGATCTGTAGATTCAACTCTTATATGTTATTTTATCTTAAATAAACCCACCATTAGTTGTTGTTCCCCTTAAAATATACGTCAATAAAACTATAAAGAAGTTAATAACTTTGATAAAAAATGAAATAAAGGCAAATTTGCAAATATAAGGTCCAATAATTATTAATATTATATTAATTATAGGTATTATATTTTTTACGTTAGGAGGTTTGATAGGTATTGAATTATGGTGAAAATTGAGAAAAACTGTCTTATTTGTAACCTAGGTGGCCATGATTTATATACCTTGCTACATTTTTCTAAAAAGATTTTGTGTTCGAAATTTCAAATAAGGTATTACAAGTATCTTTCCTTTGCCTCTTATCTTACTTTTTTAACTCGTTTCATGCGTAACTAAAATATTCAAATATAGTTTCCTACCTTGAAAAGTATCTAACAGATGGGATATACCCCTCGATATACCCCAATCTTCTAAATAATTACTCATATTATTTTAATTTTTGATGAAACCACTAACTTCTGGGCCACTAACAAAGAAGATTTCACTCTCACTCATAAATTTCTACAAGACAAAATAGACACCAATAACCAAAAACGCGATGATGATTCATCAGGCCACTTTTGTATAACCAATCAAATTACTCAAAGCCCAAATTAGGCGGCAGAAGTTCATTTAAATACTTAATTATTAGTTTGGATGACCAAGTTGTTTGAAAAGTTTGGCAATGAATGATTTAAATTAAAGTTAAAGGTATTTAGTTCTTAACTTGAAATGTACTTCGATTAAATAATTAGTTATTTGTAAATATTTGGTTGTTTTATATTAAGGATTTAATGTAAATACATAATCATTTAGTTAAAATGACCTAGACATTTAAATAGTTCTCTATCGGGTGATTTAACTAGCGATTAACGGGATTTAGTTCCTAAATAAAAATTAGTTCGATTAAATAATTAGTTATTTAGATTTTGTTATTTTAGTGTTTTTTTGGTAAGATATTTGTTTAAAGGGTTCTATGATTTGACACAAATCCACCAACAGTCAAATAATTTTGCAAATAAAACGAAATACTCTCATTTATTTCAGTTAAATAAAACTTAGCTAATTAAAATCACATTTATTTATTACCAATAATTATTCACCAAATAAATCAGATTATTTGATTAAGGGAGCACAGTTTTATCAGTGTATATTTTAATATGGCTACAAAATGTATTTAGCGATGACGTTATAAAAATGGCGCACACTTTACTGAAAAAACCCATGCAGTTAATATATACCAGGTGATGCATGGCTTAGTTGAGCATAGGAAATATACCATATAAATTTTGAGGTGGCTAAATATTGACTCCCCTGTACATTTTAAAGAAAAATTGTATGATAATTTTTTGAAGAGGCCGATATAATAAACTCATGTGAAAAGTTTGAATATATTTTATTAAGCCAATCCGAACTTATTTAATTAAATGTGATGGCAAAATTACGAAATTTTCATAGTTTAGGTAATACAGCAAACACCAGCAAATAATTATCTGGCATTGGCAAAACGAAAAGTAGCGTCAGCGCCAGTGACAACATTTTCATTGAAGGCGCTTTAATTATAGCTAAATACAATTTAAAAATAATTTACAAGGAAAAAGTAACTATGATTAAGTGTCTTATACAGGAAACAGGTTAAGGGCAGTATCTGAAATGCTTTCAGTTCAATTCCCTGATAAGGCTATCCCTTCCATTTCAATAATTAAACTTATCATTAGTAAATTTGAGTCAGAAGGCACTGTAATAAATAACTAAAAATGTTCAACTCAGAATGTCAATAGAGCTGAAAAAAGAGATACATAATAGAGATCTTGATAGTTTACTGCACGTGGAGGAAAATAAAGTGATTAGCACGACGATTCTGGGCAAGCCGTAGGAAAACATCAAAGCACAGTGTTGCGCACTTTAGAAAAACATAAATATTTATCTTACAAGTATGAAAAACATCAAGAGCTACGGCTAGGTGATGAAGAACGGAGAATGGTATTCTGTTTTGAGGTAATGGAAAGAGCAAATAATAATAGATATTTTTTGAGAAATATTTGTTTTACCGATGAATATACAATATACATTCACCCTCAACAACGAACCAAATGTTCAAAATTGCCGGCATTGGCGCCAAGAAAATGAATATCGTCTTGTTCATACTCGGACGCAATATCCACAAAAAGTAAATGTTTGGGTGGGAATTGTAGGACATCACATTATTGGACCATTTTTTATGAAAGGCAATCTTACAGCAGTAACCTATTTGGACTTACTACAAAATCGAATTGAACCCGGACTAGAAAAAGTTGTACGCGAAAATCAGGAGATCTGGTATCAAATGAATGGTTGTCCTGCCCATAATTCTCTCATGGTCAGGAAATACTGGCAAAATATTTTTTTGTGAAATATTTGTTTTACCGATGAATGTACATTCACCCTCAACAACGATCCAAATGTTCAAAATTGCCGGCATTGTAGCCAAGAAAATGAATATCGTCTTGTTCATACTCAGACGCAATATCCACAAAAAATAAATGTTTGGGCGGAAATTGTAAGACATCACATTATTGGACTATTTTTTATGGAAGGCAACCTTACAGCAGTAGAGGAACGGACCCAATCTTGAGATAGGGGCCTAATTTGAGATAGCGGTCTAACTTCTTATGTATGTGCTGCCATCGCGTAAAAATGGAAGAAACTATTTTATTTTATCGGATTTAGTACTGTGTAGCATTCTTAGTGTCCGATCGTCCGTTGTTTGGTTGACAGGTGCACGTGTTTGTTAATTTACGTCCAGAGTTTTTTTCATTAAAGTGTAAAATTGACAAAATAAATAAGGTAAGATAATTGCAATGCGAGTTTTGCTGAATAATAGTTTAATTAATATTAGTTTTATTATTTTCTGACAATAAATTCCTTCTATGTTTAAGACCTAGCCTAAAAATTAGTTAGTAAGTTAAAAAAATATATTTCCTAATTTGAGATACTATATGAGTCCCAATTTGAGAGTATTTCAAATTAGGATCCTAAGGACATCTAATAAAATTTATATTTGTTTTACTTATAGATGCCGCCCAAAGTGCCCAAACACAAGAAATGGGATGCCAGTGACATGATAAAAGCAGTTAATGCGGTGAGAAATAAAGAAATGGGGTATTTAAAAGCGTCAAGAGTTTTTAGGGTACCTAATGGAACCGTGGAGAGGTATGCAAAATCAAATAAAAGTGCAGAAGAACTTGTTAACTTGCCGATTGGTCGTAGACCGATTCTTTCCTCAGTGCTAGAAAATCAATTAGTTGAATATGCTTTAGCTATGGAGCAGCGTTTTTTTGGGTTAAGAGCACGTGATATTAAGCGACTGGCATTTCAACTTACCATAAGAAATAACCTACCTCATCCTTTTACTCGAGAAACAAAGTCAGCGGGAAAAAAGTGGTTGCGGTTATTTTTTAAAAGGCACCCAGAACCGTCAATGCGAACACCTCAAGGAATGTCGGCTGCTCGAATTAAAGGTTTCACCGCTGACAATGTCTCAACTTTTTTTGATCTTTATGAACCCGAGTATAATAAACTCCACGATCCGTTTCAAAGAGTATTCAATGTTGATGAAACAGGAATAACTGTGGTCCAACATAAATACAGCAAGGTTATTTCTTTGCGTGGCAAAAAACAAGTTTCCTCCCTAACTTCAGCAGAAAGGGGTAAATTAGTTACCGTAATTACTTGCATGAACTCTGCGGGGGTTTACATACCTCCACTATTTATTTTCCCCAGGAAAAACATGAAGGCAGAATTGATGATAGGGGCGCCTTCAGGTGCAGTTGCAGAATGTCATATATCGGGTTGGGTACAAGCAGATATTTTTACGAAATAGTTTGCACATTTTATTAAATTTACAAAGCCTTGCGCTACTGATCCAGTTCTGCTTGTACTGGATGGACATTATTCCCATACTCGGAACATTGAAGTTATAGACCTGGCCAAAAAAAATCACGTGACAATAATATGCCTTCCACCACACTCAACTAATAAAATGCAGCCATTCGATGTTGCTTTTATGTCACCCTTAAAGACTTATTATGCCCAAGAAATAGAAAACTAGCTTCGAGAAAATCAACTAAGTATTATTTCGACATACGCAATCGCTGGTATTTTTTGCAAGGCCTATAACCGAGCTGCTACGATGGAAACATCTTGTAACGGATTTCGAAAAACAGGGCTCGTCCCCCTCAATCGAAATATATTTAGGGATTGTGATTTTGGTGTGTATCAAGCTGAACATATTCCGGCAGATCAAGCTGCACAAGAAGATCCTCACGAAGCTGATGACCTTGCTCAAGAAAATTCAACAGCTTTAAATAATTTTAAAGAAACTTTTGTAGAAACAGAGCCAATAAACAACATTGGATGCGTATCAATTGCTTCATGCAGCAAACAAAATAATGAAATAGACAGACGACCACCATTGATTTCTGCACCAGTTAGAGAGCAGCGCACTCCAAGTCCAGTTTCAGCAATTTCTAAAAATATTCTTGTGTCCCCAACGGATATTTGTCCTTTACCTACGTACAAGAAGCAAAACACTACCAAGGTAAATTCCAGAACTGGAAAAGCCTCAGTTATTACTCTGACTCCTTATAAAGATGAGCTACAAGAAAGCTTAGAGAAAAAAAGGATGAAGACAGTACCAAAAAAAAATCTTGAATCTGCTTTAGCAACAAAGACTTCGAAACAGAATAAGTTACACAAGAAGTCCAATGAAACTTAACCGAATAAGAAGAAAATAAAATCTACTGAATCTAATATTAACCAACCTTCTACATCAGGTATCAAAAGGCCGAAAAGAAAAGCAAAGCGTGCTTGCTCGAGTTCAAGTTCAGACAGTAATGAAAGTGTAAAACTGAACGATTCTTCCTCAGACGAAAGTGGTGGTAGTGACGCTGAGTGCCTATTTTGTATGGGTCGGTACTCAGAAGATAAACATGGCGAAAAATGGGCTAAATGCGCCCAGTGTGGTAGATGGACACATGAAGACTGCCCAGTAAACACAAGGAGAACATTCACATTCTTAGAATATTCTCTAATATGTCCATAAAGTGATAAACATTCTAAGTATATTCAGAGCACGCATATCCTTTTCATGATATTCTTAGAATATTCTAGAAATGTTCAAATTAAATGTACTTTCGCAGTATATAAATAGGATATCCTTGGAACTGTTCTTGTGAAATATTCTTGGAATATTTCTATTAAAATATTCTTTATACATCTATTGCATGCATATTCTTTTTGATAATGTTCTTAGAATGTTCTAGGAATGTTCAAAATAAATATATACTTTCATAGTATCTAAATAGAATATCCTTGGAAATGTCCTTGCGGAATATTCTTGGAATATTTCTATTAGCATATTCCATAAACGAATAAATCAGGCCTCTGGCCTAAATGGCGTAACATCTTGATTTGCATTTGCCGCGAAATGTGTCAATGTCAATTTTGGCTAATCGTACGACGCAATTACGGGAATGTATTTTTTTTTGTGTAATCGTGCTCCCTTACAAGTCAGGAACTAACAACGGAGTTACCATTATATCTTGCTCACATTTGAATTTGGCGCGCAACTTATTTCAACGTATGTCATTTGCATTTTGACAGTTTGGCGTTCTCCAATGGCACCATTTTGGTTTGTTTTGTTTGGCGTGGAACCTGTGCTTCGTGATTTTGCTGGGAAACGTCGATTCCCGAATTTCTTGTTAGATTGAATAGATTGCGAAATTTTTGTAAATTGGTTTAAAGTTTAAAAGCTAAAAGTATATCTGCATGATCTTTCATAAAATACAATTTTACCCACTGTTTCCATATTCTCCTGTTTTTCTCTTGTTAAAATATATGTTTTTAAAGTGCCAAGCATACGTTGAAAATACCCAGAAGCAAATAATGGGTAAAAAACCATCTACGTACATATAGTATCAAAGAGGATACAAATCTAACCTAAATTTGAGTAAGTCAGGTTTTACAGCTGTGTCACCAGAAGTGGTAGGGTTATCAATCGAGATAACCATATCCTCGGACCTGGAATTTGAAATTTGAGCTATGGGCTGTGATATGAAAGAGCCATTGACCATGTCGACCCTTATATTTGTTTACTTGATAACCTTTAAGTGCTCCAATGATGCTCTCACTCCCTCAGTGTGTCAATATTTTCCTAAAAGTTTTGTTTACCATCCACTCTTGTTCTACTCTACTGATGAAAACTTGTGAGAGCTACAAAATTCTCTTTATTTTTAATATTTTTAGATGCAGTTAAGATGCACTTCCATCAGGCAATGGAAAATGATATAATTACAGTTTTAAAATTGTGGCTTGTAAAAGCGAAGGAAAGAAAAATGAGGAAGTCAAAATTACCTGACGATCAGTTTGTCGGCACAATGCCAGAACCACAAGTGAAATGAAGTTGAAATGTCACTTATTATAAATCATATTTGTGAATATAATTTTTTGTTACCTATCTCACTAAACCCTCGCGGTAAGTTACTCATGTTTCCATCAATCAGATGGACACTTTTAAATGCTTGCATCTGACAAGGTAATATTAACAACTGTATTGCAAGTCACCACAATCTTTAAATAAACTTTTATAAATTTACTTGTTGTTAATTGGTGTTTGCTGTACCTAAGTTAACATTAGTTAGGTACTATGTAGTAGACTTGGAAACAAAACGAGGATTAGGGGAAGATTTGCTGTTTGCAACATACTTGCAGGAAACTTGAGGCAAGGAAAACTTAATACAACCTTACCTTGCTTAGTGGGATTGAAAGCTTCAATGTCATTTGTCTGAATTTTAAAAATAAATATTTTTTTACCTTATTTCGTTGTATTTTTATAGCTGCTTTAATTACAAAAATATTTATTATTTAACTCATAATAATATGTGCTAAAGAATGTTATAGTTAATGTACCAAAACTTTATTGTTTTTTAATTATATTTTTTGTGTTCTTATAACTAATCGATTCTTCTCACATTCCGCCTGTATCGCGTTCCATGTTATTTGGGATCGTTAACACTCTGTAGCACATCTGAGGAATGCTCTTATTAAAACATAAGCCTAAATATTCATAGACTATTCTATGAATATTCCTGATTCTTCCCCAGAATATTGCCCTTAAAATGCAGTAGGAATATTTTTGTTCCTGTAAGGATCCCTACTGGTTCTGAGGGATGTTCCTAGAATATTCTTTGGTACGTTCATTAAAACATTATCTCGTACATATGAGGAATATGCCAGGAATTTCTCCAAAAAATATGATAAGCGCTTACTAAGAATATACGATTTCATATTCTATGCACATTCATATCACGTGAAAACACCTTGCTGTAATCTAACTATAGCATGTTCTATGAATGTGCATAGACCTTTTATAGAATACTCTTAGAATGTTCCAACCTACTAGAGTAATGTTCTTAGCATGTGCTATGAAGGTGTTTGTGTTTAGTGGGTGTGGGGAGATCAGAAGTAAAATTTTTGTTTGTTCGTTTTGTGAGGGAAACGGGTTTTTTGAATAATGCCTCGGTGTCTCAAATATGGACACCGTGGTATCTCAAATTGGGAACCCTATTTTTTGAATTAAAGAATTACCCCAATTGATAAAAATGGCTTTATTTTAGTTACGAATAATGTTAGTTGCTTTCTTTTTGTTGAAAAAGCTTGTATAAAGGTTATGTTACAGTACTTCTTAGGAAATACATCATTAATCTTTGTAACAAAATTAATTTGATTTTTTTAAAAAGTGGTATCTCAAATATGGTTCCGTTCCTCTAACCTATTTGGACTTACTAAGTATACAAAATCAAATTGAACCAGCACTTAAAGAAGTTGTTCGCGAAAATCAGGAGATCTCTTATTAAATTGATGGTTGTCCTGCCCATAACTTTCTCATGGTTAGGGAATACTTGCAAAATATTTTTAACGGAAATATTATTGAACCATGGCATCTAATCCTTTGAAATTGAAAGAAGTCGTCCATATTCTCAAAGAGACCTGATTTTACAAATCTATGGGGTTGGTAGACACAAAGTCTCGGTCTCAGTAAAACATATATTAGGTAATTTAAATTTTTTTTAAAAAACAATAACACGTGTTTCGCCCAACACGGGCGTCATCAGACCTTAGTTAAATAATTGACGGTCACCAACCAAATGAACATATTATACAAGGAACAAACAACCACAAACATCCTTATCTAGTTAGTTTTAAGCTTAGTAATTATTCTTACTTCGTGTGTAATACAGCGTTAGTTTAATCGTGGGTGAGTCATGGAAATTATGTGCGAGCCCAATGTATCTGAGGAGATAACCCCGTCGAAAAGCAATAAATCCCAGACGGCACAAACATATTCCATACATATTCCATGAATATTTCGTTGGCATATTGGAATATCCCATAAATGTTCTATATCTGCCAGGGCATATGACTGGCATATTGTATGCATATTCCAAGTCACCATGAAATATATGCCTGCAATATCTTTTCATCTGCCAAAATATATTTATGGCATATGCTAAGAATATTCATTTTTTTCTTTTTCATATAAATATACTTAATTTAGGTCAGGTCAGTTAGTTTAGTAGAGAGTTACAAATTTGGTATAATAAAACATTACTAAAATTAATATATATTTTTTTACTTTTATAAATAAAAAAAATTAAAACCTAAAAACTAGATACTCTTTAAAACAAGGTGAAAAAAAATTAACTAAAGCAGGTTCTGTCAGTTCTGTGACGTACAGGCAGCGTTTCCGAGTTACGCAACAGAAATTAGTAAACTTGTGTTAAAAAAATTGTTATTAAAAAATACCTCCTCAATTAAGCACATATATATAAAACATAAACTTTCAGTATAAATAAATGATAAATTTAGTCGGTCAGTCACCGAATCGCTAACAAATAGAAAAAATATAAAGGCACAACATCTGGAGAATTAGTCATAAAATGATATAAAATAGTCAGTAATCCATACGAACGCGGCTGGTTTTTCTCTCCGGACACGTGTTTCGGCTACCTTATAGCCATCATCAGCGGAGCTGTATTAAACCAGAAAGAAGTAATAGCCCTCATAGTAAAAACAGAAGAACTGTCTTGATACTATGGATTCCAAGTGTAATGGAATTAGGGATGCGCGATACGATACGATATTTTTGAGTATCGATATTTTACCTTCCGATACCCGATATTTTGTATCGATATTTTTTATTCGATATATAATGAGTATCGAAATATTTTACCCTGTATCGTTCAGATAGTATCGATACATTCCAAAACCCACAATTTTATTAATTTTATGATGCGGTTTGCAAAACAGCAAACCTCGAGCGGAAAATGCCCGGTCCGACCTTGAAGACTATAAATAGTACCAGTTACTAGTATACCCATATATGTATTAGTACTAATACATATATGAGTATACCTACCTAAGGAAAAATAACATTACCGCTTATTTTTTTTTTTTTTTTTAAACGTTAAAAATCGTAAAACAAAAAATAACAACGCGGATCGAAAAAGTATCGATATTTAGGGTATCGATATTTTTCAAACCGATATTTTATTGCATCGATACTCTACCATACGATCCGGATCGATACAAAAGATCGATACTTTCAGCGTATCGGAACATCCATAAATGGAATGCAGTATGCAGTACGCAAAGATTACTGGCCATTTTGGCTGCGAAATTACCGGTTCTGACGGTATCAGTTATTATGTCGCGCCCTCTGTGTTTGTAGACCACAAGTTTGAAATCCATGTTTTAATGCATACGTTCTAGCGTTGATCAAAAGATGGTTGATTCTCGAAAATGTTACACATTAGGTGTCAACCAGTGAAGGCATATATTCATGTACGCTACTATTCACCAGTTTGTCCAATCGTGTATGGCCAATTCTTTTGAAATAACGAAAATCTCATATCAAATAAATGATAAAATTAGTCGGTCACAGTCACCGAATCGCTAACAAATAGAAAAAATATAAAGGCACAACATCTAACACGTCTCCAGATGTTGTGCCTTTATATTTTTTCTTTCAGTATAAATTTATTTGCAATCAAAATATGTGTTAGTTTAGAATTTAATTAAGGGTTAAAACGCGGAATCTAGCAACACCGTAAAAAACGCCAAATTTGTATCACCGCTCGAATCCAAAAATTGACTTAATAATATGATAAAAAAAATCAAGCTTCATTTTTAACAAAATACTAATAAAATGCAGAAAATGCCTACACAAAAACTTTATGAAGTCTAAAACATTTTCTTATTTAAATTAATTTTTAATTAGGTGCATACATAATTATATGCACCTTTTCCTCTATATTATCTATAATTAAATAGTTCCTATACCTATATCAAGTTATGTAAAAATAGAATTTAAGACCGCAATCACTCTGTATAGATATTATATTATATATATTATTATCAATAAGTATTAAAAAAAAAATCGAATATATTCCACAATGCATATCCTGTAAATATACCCGCGGCATATTCCAGGCATATCTACAATGGCATACATATGGAATATTCTTATGAGATAAGATACATTTGAGATATTCAGTGCATATTCCAGGAATATTGCAAGATATTATGGCCTATTGGCAGATAGGGGAATATTCCAGGAATATAGGGTGCCGTCTGGGATGTTTCTTTTGATAATGGAATATTTCCACAATGCCTTAAATCAGCTATTGTTATTCCAATTCATAAAGGAGGTGATTGTGAATCTGCTTTTAATTTTCGACCAATTTCTTTACTTCCAACACTTTCTAAAATTATTGAAAAACTTGTTAAAAATAGAATGATTTCTTTTTTAAATAAAAACAATATTTTAAATACAAACCAATTTGCATTTCAAAAAAATAAAAATACTAGTGATGCTATTTTTTAATTTCTTGAACATCTTTATTTTAAATTAAATGAAGGAGATTTTGCTGCAGCAATATTTTGTGATATTTCTAAAGCTTTTCATTGTGTTAACCATAATATATTATTAAATAAGCTTGAGCTTTATGGCTTTAGAGGTAACTATATCGTTTAAATGGTTTAAATCATATTTATCTGAAAGATCTCAAGTAGTATTGTTAAATGGTAAGAAATCAAAAAGTAATAAAATTGATTGTGGAGTACCTCAAGGTTCAGTTCTTGGTCCATTACTATTTTTAATATATATAAATGACCTTCCGTCAATTTTTATAAATGGTAAATTTACAATATTTGCTGATGATACAACAATACTTTGGCATAGTAAATATTCTAATGAATTAATTAAAATAATTAATGAAGATTTAATAAATGTTAAAAAGTGGTGTGACTCTAATCTACTCTCATTTAATATTACTAAAACAAATATATTAACTTTTAAGTGTACACTTAATAATATAATTTTTGACAATCTAATAATTAATAACCCCAAATTTATAAAGTTTTTAGGAATCTATATTACTCAAAATCTCTCTTTTAATGAACATATCAAAAAGTTATGTAGAAAATTAGCTTCAGGATGTTATGCCCTGAGAGTACTTTCTCATGAAATGAATATGGCGGTTTTTCGAAATGTTTATTTTGCTTTAATAGAATCTCTTTTGAGATATGGAATTTGTTTCTGGGGAAATTCAAGCCAGTATCTTCTAAATTCAATTTTTATTTTACAAAAAAGAACTATCAGATATTTGTGCAAAGCTAGATCTAGAGATTCTTGTAAAACTCTATTTATCTCACAAAAAATTTTAACACTACCTTCAATTTTTATATTGGAAACAGTTTGTTTAATTCATAAAAAGCATAGAAATAGTATTAATTCACATAGGTACTTATAATACAAGAGAAACCTTTAATATATGTTTACCTACCTATTCCTTCTTCAATTCTTGTAAAAAAATCCATAATTTATGATTCTAAAAAAATTTTTAATTTTCTTCCAGTTTTTATTAAGAAAATGTCAAATTTTAAAATGTTTAAAAAAAATGTTAAAAATATATTATTGGAAAAAGCTTATTATACTCTAGATGAATATTTTGGTGATACTCTGTCATAATTATTTGCATTTTTTTTGTTTATTCCGATATTTTAAGTTTTACTATATTATTATATTTTATTGTTAATTTAATTTTAAAAAAAGGCTTTGTCGATAAAAATAATTTTTTATGACAATAAAGCATATTTTGATTTGATTTTGATAACGGTACAATCATTGACTCAGTCAATGTCAGTCCTATTCAGTCTATTTAATATATATATATATATTGACTCAGTCAATGATTGTACGTTTATAAGGATGTTTGTGGTTGTTTGTTCCTTGTATAATATGTTCATTTGGTGACCGTCAATTATTTAACTAAGGTCTGATGATGACCGTGTTGGGCGAAACACGTGTAATTGTTTTTTAAAATTTTTTTAAATTAATATATGTTTTACCGAGACCGAGACTTTGTGTCTACCAACCCCATAAATCTAATCCTTTGGCCAGCCAGGTGTCCTGACGACTTCTTTTCTGTGGGGTCACTTAAAAAATTTTATTTATAAAGATGTAAAATTTGAAAATCTAGACCAGCTAAAAAACTGTATTTCGTTAGAGTCTGACAGAATTTCTCATTTTATCAACTCAGTAATGTTAGCAATTAATTTTTTGATCGGTTAGGATATTGTTTAGCTGTTAATGTTTGAATATTTTATTAATTAATATTTTTGTGAAAATCTGATGTAGTCTTAGGTATGTTATGTTAAATTAAAGGCGTAGTAAGAAAAATATAATGTTGTCTTTTATTTTGGATGTGTGATTGCCGGATTGGTGAAACGAAAATATGTTTTTAATGTGAAATAATCTTTATTCGTTACGTCCAGCTTTACGTCAATTTTTGACAATAGGGCCATATAAATTATTTGCTGGTGTTTGCTGTATTGCCTAAACTATGAAAATTTCGTAATTTTGCCATCACATTTAATTAAATAAGTTAGGATTGGCTTATTAAAATGTATTCAAACTTGGCACATGGGTTTATTATATCGGCCTCTTCAAAAAATTATAATACAATTTTTCTCTAAAATGTTCAGGGGAGCCAATATTTAGCCACCTCAAAATTTACATGGGATTTCCTATATTGAACTAAGCCATGCATCACCCGGTATGTATAATAGTAATTAGAATGGTCAAATCGAATTTCTGAAGCACATGGTGTATTATTATCAACGACCTGAATGTACTTTTCGGGCTGAGTTTTGCATATTGGATACAAATTTACGTTTCAGTCAGCACAGTATACTCCGACACACGGTTAATGGTCATGACTTTACCTGCTTTATAACGATCGGGCGACTTTACCCACCATAAACCAATTAAGGGCTGGTTTGTAAGCGTTTTTAAGTAACAGGGAGGTATTTTATTTTTATTTTGATAATGTACGTATTTAAGGTATAATTATTTTATACCTGTCGACACATAAGAAATTGTCGAATTATTATTAAATTATTTGAACTGTGTCTTCCAACGGTGTTAAGTGTTCAGTGGTGTTATTAATATTAGCAATTTTTAAAATGTTCAGACCGTGGGTTGAAAACTGTGAATCCGACGACGGAATTGAAGATGTTGCGATTTTGCAACTATAAGCAGTTATTTGGTTAGCAAATAATTAATTATATTTTATAATTTGACTGACGGCAATGAATAAAATTTCATAGTTCTTGTAAACTGTCCTATGTTTGCAAAATACCCATAAATTCTACTTATGAAGAGTCAATAAAGCAAACACTCAGTCTATCTTCCTCATGCTGAATACACTTTTAACACTCCCTAAAAAATGATGTTGGACCCTATTTAATGTCTCGGGGTTATTAAAATGGTTGCCTGCATTTAAAATCCGCGTCAATAAATCATGGCGTGTGTTTACCGGAGTCTTGGAAACTTCTGTTTTAATAACGCCCCACAAAAAGAAGTCACACATATTTAACTCCGGAGAACGTGGTGGCCATTTTACTGGTGCATCATTGCCCCTAATCCATCGGTTGGGATATTGATGGTGTAAGTATTGCTGAACGGCAACGGAAAAATGGGGCGGGGCACCATCATGCATATACCACATTTCCCTCCAAAGTAAAAGGGGCAAATATTCCAGAAGAATTGGTAATGTGTCTTGCAAAAAATTTAAATAAATATTTCCACCTAACCTGTCTGGAATAACAATAGGACCAATAAGGTAGCGATCAATAATACCTGCCCAAATATTTAATTTAAATTGATACTGATGATGTGCAACTTTAATGACATGTGGATTTTCATCGGAATAAATATGTTCGTTGTGCAGATTGGTTACTCCAGATCTTGTAAAGCACGCCTCGTCAGTAAACAATATTTTTCTACAAAAATTTGGATCACGGATTCTTTTGTTTCTAATAAATTGACAAAATGTAAGCCGCATGGGGGGATTAGTCGGTAAAAGTTCCTAGACTTTTTGCACGTGATATGGATGTAACAACTGTTCTTTTAAAACCTCAATGACAATTGTTTTAGGAACATGTGACTCACGTTCCTAGCGACGGGTACTGGTACTTGGTTCTTCTTCAACTCTTTCCAGAATGTTCTCTTTTGTTTCCACAGTTCGAGTTGTTCGCATACGACCCCTGCCTTCAAGTTTTTTCTCAAAGCTGCCCGTTTCCCGAAGATGACGCTCGATATTGGCAAATGTTTGGTGGTTTGTTATTCGACGGTTAGGAAATCTTTCCATGTAAAGCCTAACACTCTGACGCCCATTTCCTTGACAAAACCCGTATACCAGGAGCATGTCAACCTTCTCAGAGTTCGTATAATTTTCCATGTTTAATGGTAAAATGAACTTGTAATTCAAGAATGTTGATCGTATACTTTAGTCAATTTCATAAACTGGTGACAATTTGTCAATAATTGTCAAATTATTAAATGCCATAGCAACAAGGTCACTAAAAAAATGATTGTGACAGGTAATTTGATTTTAATTCTATTACTAATGTTAATAATAATTGATGTATGCAGGTAATTATAAATATTTTTTTTCTGGCAAAACAGCTCATCCAACGAAAAATATTGAAGAGGTAAAATAGCTTCCAAATACATCCAGTCACTCGACAAAAATATCTGGGTTGTCATAACGCCGTTGATATAAAACATCAGGAGAAATGTTGACGTATATTATATCACTTTTATAACACTTCCACTGATTTACCGCCGGTGACTATACTACTAGAAAACGTCATTTTATAGTATTAGCCTACATACTAAAAATCATTAAAATCGATTAGCAGGTTTTCGCGTAATTTAGGAAAAACCAATATTTTTACAAATTTTTGACGCCCTTTACCGGCTAAACGAGACAATTTTGGATATAACTAAGTCGGCTTAGATCGACCTATTTTGACGTCAGGAGTCTGTCGTCAAACGTTGTACACGTATTTTCTGGACACCCTGTATAAATGAACTTTTTAGACAGCTCTTGAAAATGGTTTAAGAAACCGAAACGCGTAGAGCAAGATATTAAATGTTTGTGAAGAATTTTGGATTTTTCATTCCTCTTCAACTTGTTTTATTGATACATTACGAATATTCTGCCCAATCATCTGGATTAATAGTATACGGAGTGTTTCATTTGAAAAAGTGACTTTTGGTATTTTTTTGGCAAAGCCCACCGAAACATATTCGTATTAAATATTTCGCAAGTTTGATATAGGTACAACCAAAATACCTGTGTATATTGTTTAAATATTTTGAAAATTTGAGGTCGTTAGATCTATATATATAGATACCTATGATATTTGATTCCTTAGGATTCCTGTTTTGGCCGCAAAAATAATTAATAGCTTAGGAACAATGGGAGATAGATAGATAGAGATAGCAAAGTATAGTAGCATTTTTTTGTTAATTAAAATGGTGAAAGCAGAAAAACAATTGGACATAACGTTTCTGAATAAATGAGGAAAATGTATTTTTTTTTAAATGACACACCCTGTATATTTTTTTACCGAAACGGTTGCAAATCGTATACGGAATAAAAAAAGTTCATAATAATATGCAATATTGACCTAAAATCAAAAAAAAACATCAACACAGCTATGGAAATAAAAAATGGTTTGCCTTTGGCGTTTTCATCGAGGCTGCCATGAAAACAAAAACGAATTAACTAAAGTGTCCTCGTTTTGGGTGGCCATTGTTGTTAACGAAGCCAAAATTTTCGTAGTTTTGCGTTAAGTTATCTAGTTTTTGCTTTTAAATATTACAAAATGGCGTTCACGCATTCAGAACATTGCGATATGTTAGAAGCGTATCTTGGTTGCAAAAAAATAGTGTACTAGCACTCAAGCAATACGGGCAAATATATCCTGAACGTGAGCAACCAGACAGAAGGTATTTTCTAAGGCTGTATAAAAAATGTAGAAGTAACGAAAGAGTTTTTATAAAGACAAGGACTAAAAAACAATTTATAATAAGTAAACAAGTAGAAGTAAATGTATTGGCATATTTTGAAGCGCACAAAAATAATTCAACTAGAGATTTGGTAAGATACATACTATAATTTCACTTTTCAGTTTATTTACAATTTGGAGGATTTTACAAAATATAAGTTTGTACCTTATAAGTACCGACCAGTGCAAACATTATTACCTGGTGACACTAAAGAAGACTCATTTTTTGCCAATGGATACAAGATATGTGTAGGTAAAATCCTAACTTTTTAAAGAAAATTTTATGGAGCGATGAAGCGAACTTTTCAAATAGGGATATGTTTAATCGTAAAAACATGCACTATTGGTCTAGAACAAATTTGTTTATTGCTGTTCCCAGAATTCCGCAAGTAAGATTTAACATTAATGTTTGGTGTGGTCTCATAGGCAGCCAAATTATTGGGCCAATTTTTTATGAAGGTACTCTGACCGGCAGGGGATACGTTAATATGTTGTCAGAATTACTAGAAGAATATTTAGATGATGTGAACTTAGAGGACCGTAACTAAATTTATTTTCAACAAGACGGAGCTCCTTCTCATCAGTTTCACGAAGTGAGAATATTGTTAGAAAGGCTTCTCAGAGATAGGTGGATGGCAACAAATGGTCCGATACGTTGACCCCCCAAGGTCTCCTGACGTAACTTCATTAGACTTTTACTTCTAGGGTATGTAAAGGACGAAGTCTTTTAAACGAGATATGCGAATCTGGTCGAACTTCAAGACAACATTAGACGCATTATAGCATACATCGATGGCAGAACAGTTTTAAAAGCTACAAAACGTGTATTAAAGAATGCCCGGAAATGTATTGAACAAAACGGTGATTTATTTAATATAGTTTTTTGTTATTTCTTTCGCTAAAAATGAATCGAGTTTCAATTTCTGAAATAAATAAATAAATTCGTTTTTGTTTTCATGGTAGTCTCGATGAAAACGGCAAAGGTAAACCATTTTTTATTTCCATGGCTGTGTTGATGTTTTTTCAATTTTAGACAATATTGCATATTATGAACTTTTTTATTCCGTATACGATTTGCAAACGTTTCGGTAAAAAAACATACAGGGTGTGCCATTTAAAAAAAAAAATACATTTTCCTCATTTATTCCGAAACTTCTTCTCTCTCGGCCATTAACTGTCCACTCCTGAAGAAAGGCCTCTTTCATTCGTTTTCATGTTGTTCTTTCGCTGCATGGTACCATCTTCCTCCCGCTATTCTTTTAATGTCATCCAACCATCTCCTCTGCAATGTGGCCTGCCGACACTCCTCTTTGTTTGCCGTGGTCTCCAGTGTACAAGCTTTGACACCCATCTGTCCACACTTAGTCTGGCAACATGCCCAACCCATTGCCACTTAAGCTCCGCGACTCACTGCATTATGTCCGCCACCTTCGTTCTTCTTCTTATTTCTTCGTTGCGGATTTTATCTCGCAAACTAACACCAAGCATTGCCCGTTCCATGGCCCGTTGCATTGTCCTAAGGTTATTGGTGTATTTCTTGGTTAAAGCCTTTGTCTCAAGACCATATGTTGCGACAGGCAGGATGCATGTGTTGAAGACTTTTCGTTTAAGGTTTATAGGGATATCAGGGTTTTTAACTATATGGCTCAGTTTACCAAATGCTATCCATGTCAGTTTGATTATTCGCTTTACCTCTGCCGTTTGGTTTTCCTTTCCCATTTTAATGACGTGGCCCAGATATATGTATTCATCAACATTATCCAAAGTTTTGTCTGCTATTCTTATGTTTTCCTCAGTCCTGCTCATTATTTTTGTTTTTGATAAATTCATTTTTAATCCAACGTTATTTGCAGCTTCGTTTAGTTGTTTTAGCATGTTCTTAAGTTCTTGGATGTCTGAACTAATGAGCACTGTGTCAGCGGCAAAGCTAAATGGTTCAAATAGGTGCCATCAACGTTTACACCTTTGTTTTCCCACGGTAGCATTTTAAAAACGTCTTCCAAGGCCAGCGTAAAAAGTTTTGGGGATATGGGATCACCCTGGCGAACTCCCCTGTTAATTGGAATTTTTTCAGTTGTCATGTCTTCCGTAATTTTTACACGGAAAGTCGCGCTTCCGTATATATATTCCTTAGAAGGGTAGAATATCTTGAATCTATATCCTTGCTCCATCCATTGCACGCAGTATGGCCGATGTTTTAACAGAGTCAAATGCCTTATGAAAGTCTATGAAGGCGAAGTGAAGTGGTATATTATATTCTGTTGTCTTTTCTATTAACATTTGGATGGTCTGCAAGTGATCCATAGTGCTGTATCCCTTTCGAAATCCTGCCTGCTCCACTGGTTGATAGGCATCGAATTTACTTGTTAGTCGGTTTGTAAGGATCCTTGTTAGTAGTTTATAAAGGTGGGACACAAGGCTGATAGGTCGACAGTTTCAATGTCCGTTATGTCGCCCTTCCTAAAAAGCAGGATAACTTCTGCGTTGTGCCATGCTTCAGGGACATTGCCTTCAACTAAACATTTATTAAATAACACCTGTAGGATCTGTTCCATAAAGTCACCGCCCATTTTTAGCAATTCGCAGGTTATTTTGTCTTCTCCAGGTGATTTCCGGTTCTTTATTTGTCCTAGTGCCATCCGTATTTCCTCCTTGGTTATATCAGGAATTTCTTCAGAACCTACATTGCAGACGGTAACTTTCTAAGTATTAGGATCCCGCGCCACAGAGGTATACAACCGAGAATAGAAGTTTTCTACATGTTACAGATTTCCTCTCTTTCAGTCAATATATTATTATCCTCATCTTTTATTTTGACAATTCTGTTTTTTCCTGGCGAAAGTCTCGATCTAAGAACTTTCATGTTAGAGTTATCTTCGATTACAGTTTCAATTGTTCTGGTGTTATAGGATCTCACATCTCTTCTTACTTCCTTCTGTATTCTTCTATTGAGTTCTTGGTACTCAGTTGCATCCCTGGATGTTGTTTTTCTTTCTTTTATAAGTTTTATTGTGTTTGGCGTTAGCTTATTGTCTCTTGGTGTTTTAACTTTGGAACATATTTTCTTGGTTATTGTGTGCATGTCTTTGCTTATTTTCTCGGCGAGATGATTCAAGTTCATTTCATCCACGTTGACAATGGGTTTAAATTTCTTCTCCAAGTCTTTTCGAAAAGCCTCTTTGTGAACGCTTATTTCGTTTGCAGTTGGACATATACGCTTATTGACAAGTTTTGATCTTTCAATTCTCAGGTTTAGGGAAATTGTAGCTCTAATCAACCGGTGGTCGCTTCCAGTATCAAACTGGTTTAGAACTGTTACGTCGGTACAGATTTTCCTCTTATTGCAGAGTATGTAATCAATCTCGTTCTTTATCATACCATTTGGATTTCTCCATGTTCATCTTCTTTGCTTGGGTTTCTTGAAAAATGTGTTCAGACAGTATAAATCTTCGGCTACAATGTAATTAAGGAACATGTCACCGCGTTCGTTGCGTCTTCCTAACCTTCCAATATTATCTGGATCTCCATCCATTTTCTCTCCGAGTTTTGCGTTAAAGTCTCCGATGATCATTCTGAAATGTGTTCTTTCTTTATTTAGTGCGTGTGTTATGTCTCCCAAAAATGTTTCCATTTCTTCATCTTCTGATGAACTTGTAGGTGCGTATCCGTTGACTATTTGTAAGCTATATATTTTGTTTAGTCGAAGCATCACGTAAATGACCCTCTCGGAAACCGAAACACATTTTAAGACCAATGGGATAGCTTGTTTACGTTATGTCCAATTGTTTTCTGCTTTCGCCATTTTAATTAACAGAAAAAAATGCTACTACTTTGCTAATTTAACCGACTTTGTATCTCCATTAATAAAAAAGTTAGCAATGGTGCGCACTTAATTTGGTACACCCTGTATAGCGTAAAATGCTGACTACGCCACTGTGTATTATAAGTAGATAAATTAATATTATATCTATATTTTTTTTTGAATTAAACAAACTGTTTTCAATTGCCGTTAAAAATTTTTGTGAAATAAACAAAAGGTTATCAAGAACTTATATTTTTCATAAAAAGTGATCAATTCATTTATTATAAAAACCCATGTAAAAGTTATAAAAAATATTTTTATTTTTATAAACAATATTCCTACATATGTTTAGTTAATTACATTGTAAACATAAGAAGTTATTAACAAAAATCTTAAAATAATATCCTTAACATGAATATAAAAATATACAATAGGTTATTGTTAACGCATTTAAATAAATATTTGTATCAATATTATTGATACCCAAATATTTTTACACAAATAGTATTACGAATGTATTAGTTAAAAAATAAGAGCAAAAATTGGGTACCTGACGAACAAATAGTGCACAATCTATAAAATCAAACGAAAAACTAATATCTAAGTTAATATGTGATTTGGCTCAGTACTTATACAGTTTAAGTGCGTAAATAAATGTAAAAGTTGTTTACAGAACAATAGGTAGGTAACACCGGTATTTGTTTTCAGCTAAACTAATATTAATTTTAATTCATATTGTGGAGCTTTTAACGAGAATTTCTGATTCGAGATTGTCGTTCCTGCAATATACCTTTGCAAAACGTTAAGATTAGCTGCTGGTAGATATGTGATGCTGATAATCAAAACCAGTTTCACTATATATTATACGAGTATATAGGAACAATAATTATAAAATTATGATTATTCATTAGCTAAGAAAAAGTACTTTTGTTTGTTCATTTCCGGCTGACTCCCTGAACTAAAGATCACACTGATTTAGCCACCTTTGAGTTTTGCGATATTTTCGCTTATTATGTGTACATGTGTCTTCTGTAGTGATTTCTAATGGAACTTGCAAGACACAGGCCAAATATTGCTCCAATTATCTAAAACAAAATATTGTGTAAATAATTAAGTAGTATCATGATACGTTTAGAATTGTGGAAAGTGACATTTTAGTTGTAATATACCGAACGTTTCTAGGGAAATGGGAAATATTCGCTTTTTAAACTGATAAAAATAGCATGTTCTGGAGAACATATACAGGGTGTCCCGAAATTAAGGGGCAATACTTTACCAGCATATTCTCCGTCTAAAAATAATAGAATTTTTTCATATGGACATAAGTGCAGAAATGTTTGTTAAGCGAGCCTTACCCCCCCCCCCCCTCGAATGGGGAACCCTGAAATCGTTTTTTTTTAAATATTTTCGAACCCGTTTACAATTAAATTTTTAAATTAGGTGTGGTTATAAACTTTTAACGATAAATCAATTTCTGAATTCAGAATTTCAAAAATTTAGTCATAGGCGCGTCACATACCGGGGTGGCTAAGGATTAAAATAATTCCATTTTTTCAACCAGTCGTTTTTCTTATTATTTTCCTAATAATTATGAAATTTCAAAGTATTCTGCGTAAAAAGGGTACACTTAGTTTACCTTGATAGAACTGACAGTTTTTGAGTAAAATCGTTTTAAAGAAAATCACGTCCATAAAGGAGATAATTAATAAGAATAATAATCAAAGTAAAATTTGTCAATAGCAGGCCATAGATTAAAATTGATATTTGTTTCCTTTGACATTTCCGTGGCAGATATTGTCTGCTGTTGTTACTGTTGTAAAATTAGACATAATAAATAAAAAAATGCAAAATTTTTCAAACCACGAGCTTATTGATATCCATTTTGTATACGAATATTGTAATGGACATTCCTTTGCTGCGGTACAGAAATATCGCAGACGTTTTCTGCAACGAAGACTTCCTGGACGCAAAATATTTGAGAGGGTTCATAGAAATTTGATGGAAAATAGTTCGTTTGAACGCCTTCGTGGGCGAGGACGACCTAGCGGGTACTATGATTTGGAAAATGCATTTCAACAAATAGTAGATAATCCTCAAGTTGGACTCAGATCATTGACTACAGAAGTCAACATCTACCATATTGCTATCCACCCAGTAAACACGAGGAGAACATTCACATTCTTAGAATGTTCTCTAATATGTTCATAAAGTGATAAACATTCTAAGTATATTCAGAGCACGCATATTCTTTTCATGATATTCTTAGAATATTCTAGAAATGTTCAAATTAAATGTACTTTCGCAGTATATAAATAGAATATCCTTGGAACTGTGCTTGTGGAATATTCTTGGAATATTTCTATTAGAATATTCTTTATACATCTATTGCATGAATATTATTTTTGATAATGTTCTTAGAATGTTCTAGGAATGTTCAAAATAAATATAAGTACTTTCATAGTATCTAAATAGAATATCCTTGGAAATGTCCTTGCGGAATATTCTTGGAATCTTTCTATTAGCATATTCAATAAACGAATAAATCAGGCCTCTTGCCTATAAATCGCAAAACGCATCCTGATTTGAATTTGCCGCGCAAAATGTGTCAATGTCAATTTTGGCTAATCGTACGACGCAATACGGGAATGTATTTTTTTTTTTCTTGTTTTTTTTTGGTGTAATCGTGCTCCCTTACAAGTCAGGAACTAACAACGGAGTTACCATAATATCTTGCTCACATTTGAATTTGGCGCGCAACTTATTTCAACGTATGTCATTTGCATTTTGACAGTTTGGCCTTCTCCAATGCCACCATTTTGGTTTGTTTTGTTTGGCGTGTTGGGCGTGGAACCTGTGCTTCGTGATTTTGCTGGGAAACGTCGATTTCCGAATTTCTTGTTACATTGAATAGATTGCGAAATTTTTGTGAATTTGTTTAAAGCGACTGTTAAGGGGTAAGTTTAAAAGCTAAAAGTATTATATGCATGATCTTTCTAAAAATACAATTTTACCCACTGTTTCCATATTCGCCTGTTTTCTCTTGTTAAAATGTATGTTTTTAAAGTGCCAAGCATACGTTGAAAATACCCAGAAGCAAATAATGGGTAAAAAAACCATCTACGTTCATAGTATCAAAGAGGATGCAAATAACCTAACCTAAATTTGAGTAAGTCCGGTTTTACAGCAGTGTCACCAGAAGTCGTAGGGTTATCAATCGAGATAACCATTTCCTCGGACTTGGGATTTGTAATGCTTAAAATATGAGCTATGGTGATGTGATATGAAAGAGGCATTGACCCTGTCGACCCTTATATTTGTTTACTTGATAGCCTTTAAGTGCTCCAATGATGCTCTCACTCCCTCAGTGTGTCAATATTTTCCTAAAAGTTTTGTTTACCATCCACTCTTGTTCTACTCTACTGATGAAAACTTGTGAGTACTACAAAATTCTCTTTATTTTTAATATTTTTAGATGCAGTTAAGATGACAAAAGCGAAGGAAAGAAAAATGAGGAAGTCAAAATTACCTGACGATTAGTTTATCGGCACAATGCCAGAACCACAAGTGAAATGAAGTTGAAATGTCACTTATTATAATCATATTTGTGAATATAATTTTTTGTTACCTATCTCACTAAACCCTCGCGGTAAGTTACTCATGTTTGCATCAATCAGATAGACACTTTTAAATGCTTGCATCTGACAAGGTAATATTAACAACTGTATTGCAAGTCACCACAATCTTTAAATAAACTTTTATAAATTTACTTGTTGTTAATTGGTGTTTGCTGTACCTAAGTTAACATTAGTTAGGTACTATGTAGTAGACTTGCAAACAAAACGACGATTAGGGGAAGATTTGCTGTTTGCAACATACTTGCAGGAAACTTGATGCAAGGAAAGTTGCAAACTTAATACAACCTTACCTTGCTTAGTGGGATTGAAAGCTTCAATGTCATTTGTCTCAATTTTAAAAATAAATATGAAATCATTTATTAGAAGAATCACATAATTTTGATGATAAATATACAATTTTACATGTAGAAAACAAAGGTCGAAAATTAAATACCCTAGAGACATTAGAAATAAATAAACTTAAAAATTCCAACATATTACTGAACGATCAATTAGATTTAAATAGATCACCATTATTGAATTTGTATACACGTATTTTCCCATAATAATTTAGCAGGTAGTTTAAGCTTTATTCTCATTACCCTAATATTGGTAATTTTAGTATTAAAGTACTCACATCTGAAGAAGGTACAGTGTACCGAAACAGCTGTTATGTGTTTATTTATTAAAATATAGTGAAAATCGAAAATTATTGTTTTCCTTAAGTGTTTTGAACATGGATTTTCATCAAGTAAAGGCCTCATCAATCGTGTTTTTAAAAATAAATATGTTTTTACCTTATTTCGTTGTATTTTTATAGCTGCTTTAATTACAAAAAAAAAGATTTATCATTTAACTCATATGTGCTAAAGAATGTTATAGTTTATGTACCTAAACTTTATTGTATTTTAATACATTTTTTGTGTTCTTATAACTAATCGATTCTTCTCACATTCTGCCTGTATCGCGTTCCATGTTATTTGGGATCGTTAACACTCTGTAGCACATCTGAGGAATGCTCTTATTAAAACATAAGCCTAAATATTCATAGACTATTCTATGAATATTCCCGATTCTTCCCCAGAATATTGCCCTTAAAATGCAGGAGAAACATTTTTGTTCCTGTAAGGATCCCTACTGGTTCTGAGGGATGTTCCTAGAATATTCCTAAACTTTATTGTGTTTTAATATATTTTTTGTGTTCTTATAACTAATCGATTCTTCTCACATTCCGCCTGTATCGCGTTCCATGTTATTTGGGATCGTTAACACTCTGTAGCACATCTGAGGAATGCTCTTATTAAAACATAAGCCTAAATATTCATAGACTATTCTATGAATATTTCTGATTCTTCCCCAGAATATTGCCCTTAAAATGCAGTAGGAATATTTTTGTTCCTGTAAGGATCCCTACTGGTTCTGAGGGATGTTCCTAGAATATTCTTTGGTACGTTCATTAAAACATTATCCCGTACATATGAGGAATATGCCAGGAATTTCTCCAAAAAATATGATAAGCGCTTACTAAGAATATACGATTTCATAATCCAAGCACATTCATATCACGTGAAAACACCTTGCGGTAATCTAACTATAGCATGTTCTATGAATGTGCATAGACCTTTTATAGAATACTCTTAGAATGTTCCAACCTACTAGAGTAATGTTCTTAGCATGTGCTATGAAGGTGTTTGTGTTTAGTGGGCATAATTATAACGAATATTTATTTTAGATAGGAAGAATGACTCAGATGCAAGGTCTTCACACATATCATTACCAGAGGGTTCAAGAGCTGTTGCCTAGAGATTTACCACCCAGAATCGAGTTATGTCGGTGGATTTTAGGACATCAAAATTTGCTAATCAAAATTGTGTGGTCTGATGAGGCAACATTTAGTAGAAAGTGTTTAACACTCACTTTTGGCACGATGATAATCCAAGAGCAGTCCGAAGAACTATTTGTCAATACAGGTCAATTCGTGGGCGGGAATAATTGGTCCAATTAAAATGTCCAATAATTTAACCAGCGAGAGATATTTGCCCTTTCTTCAAAATCAGTTAGCAGGACTGTTGGACGAAGTACCCTTAAGGACCAGGTTGGGGATGTATTTCCAACACGACGGTGCCCCCGCCCATTTTGAACGGCCTGTTCGTAACTGGTTAGATGAGAATTATCCTGAAAGGTGGATTGGCAGAGGTGGACTAGTATCCTGGCCAGCGAGATCGCCGGACTTAAATCTACTCGATTATTATTTTTGGGGTTTTATATGCAACATAGTTTATGCAACGGAGGTGGATACCCGTGAGCATCTGCTTCAGCGAATTTTTCAAGCTGGAAATGAAATAGGAAGAAATCGTTTTAAGATTCTTCAGGCATCTCACAGCATTCGCTGTAGAGCTGCACTTGGTATCAGAGCAAATGGGGGTCTATTTGAACACCTTCTTAAGAAGTAGTTCTTGGTTTAAATTTAAATTTTATTTTTCAAAAAAATTTTGTTAAACAACCCTATTTCATGTCGCATTATTATTCTCTAAATAAGTTGTCATATTTATTTCGTTTTCAATTTATTTCGTTTCGTAAGAGGCGTAAGAGCTGACTGCGTTTATTTTAAAAGCATTTACTTTCATTAATTTTGTAGTTTTTAGTACATTTTTGATAATTTAATTAATTAACTCCTTTATGGGCGTGATTTTCTTTAAAACGATTTTACTCAAAAACTGTAAGTCTTATCAAGGTGAACTAAGGGCACATTTTTAACGCAGAATACTTTGAAATTTCATAACTATTAAGAAAATAATTTAAAAAAATTACTGGTTGAAAAAATGGGATTATTTTAACCCTTAACCACCCCGGTACGTGACGCCTATGACTAAATTTTTGAAATTCAGAAACTGATTTATCGTTAAAAGTTTATAACCATACCTAATTTCAAAATTTAATTATAAACGGGTATATATAAAATATTTAAAAAAAAAAAAACGATTTCAGGTTTCCCCATTCGAGGGGGGGTAACTCCCTTAACAAGCATTTCTGCACTTATGTCCATATCAAAAAATTCTATTATTTTTAGCCGGAGAATATGGTGGTAAAGTATTGCTCCTTAATTTTGGGACACCCTGTATATAAATACAGGGTTTTCATATTAAAACGAACCTTAATCTTAATATCGAGGGAGAAGTTTACTGTTTATCACATTTTCCAAAAGATACAAAGATATACAATTGATCAGTTAAGTTTTTATCTTTTTCTGAGCGAATTGAGTGTGCCCTTCCCGAAAATTTTTTATTATGTTTGGCGAAAATGGGGCGACCGTTTTAAGTGCCTCGAAATTTCGAAAGACGTATTTTTACATAATAGCATGGCATTTTATCATAATGAAGATAGGGATTTCAAATAAAATTGGTTTTGAAAACGATATTGTGAGACTAATAGATCGAATTTTTTCTCAAAGTTGGCCGAAAAAAATTGCTTGAAAGATATATAAGAGATAGCCACTTGGAGTATAGAGTAAATGGATAGTTTTTTAGGTGTATTTTTCTTAGCCCTTTCAGCGTGTACGCCAATAAATTTGTACGGTATTTCGTACGGTGCTTTTATACCCATTAGTGATGACACAATATTGCGTTGTTTCGAAGAGTGTCTTTACACGAACATAAAGATGGAAAAATTTGAAAAGTTGTATTTTTGAATAAATGCTACTCTATTTGGCTCTCAAAAATTAATAATTTTTCTGTTGAATGATTAAACACGAATATTATTAGAAATGTTAATATAAATTAATAATAACATGAATATCTCAAATATGTGTCAATATCAAAATTTTCTTTTATGACAGCTAGCAAAATTAAAAAAAAAAAAATTGTGGCAGCTATCAACATAAAAAAAAATATAAATTAAGTTAGACGTTTTTATAAACAGCCCCACCTTAAAGTCCGTAGGAGTTTGATAAAACAATTTTGAACCTAACCTAAGATTTTAATGTTAAATATTAATTTATCCAATATGTCCATAACAAAAAATCCTAAAAAGTTTAACGAGATGGCGTTGAAAATGGGTCGTCGCGGACTATCGAATGACAGTTCCAGAAATGTTCTACTTGTATTAGTAACATGAAATTTTGCAAAGAGAAAAAGATCTAGAAAGTCGTAGAGAACTGAACGAGGTGGCGTTGGAAATAGGACCTTACATACTATCGAATGACAGAAATGAGATATCTAACTTCGCAACATGAAATTTTGCAAAAAAGAAACGATAAGATAATTAATATATGTACAACGAGAGTGCGGCAGCACTCTCCAAGAGATCGACAGCTCTCTTGTTAATCATCTTATCGTTACGGACACGGATGCATCGACATGGGAAAATACTTACGACTTTCAATATGGAAAATTATACATATGGAAAAAAAAGCTTGTTCTTTAAAGAAAGGGTTTAGATAGTGTTGTTGTTTAGTTAATTAGGTTACTATTTTTACAGATATAATATTATAGTAATAATAAATTAATTATAGTAGACTACATTTTTATGAACAAATAAATTAACGCGAGTTTAATTTAAAGATATAATAATATTATGTGGCATTGTTTCCAATTTTGTTTTGATTTTTGTCTAACAAGAAATTATGAAAATATGTATTGTTTTGGCGTTTTCACTGTAATATACAGGGTGTTTTATAATTGAATGTCAATATTGAAGAGGGTTAATCTGTGTACGATTTTAAGACAAAAGGTTTATATAAACATATATCCGTTTAACCGTTTTTTCTTTCTCATTATAATACACGGTGATAAAAGTTTTGTTCTGAAAAAAATTTTTTTTTTAATAACTCAGAAACTACATCAGATATTTTTATAAAATTATAAAATTTGGTGGGTGCAAACTAGGTGTAGAGTCACATCGTTTGTGTAAAAATCGAATTTTTAGTTTTAACCGGTGGCGTCCCAACTAATTCTTAGTTTAAATTTATTGATTATTTTAGATGAAAATTTACGTCACTGCATTTTAAAAAGAAAAATCGGTTTCGTTACACTATCCATACACAAGAATCACTTACATTTTTGGATTGGCTTTTGTTTAATATTGTAATATTAATATTTTTAAATACAATTAGATGCGAAAAACACATACAGGGTGGCCCACTCTCAACGCAGGCTTCCATAGCATCTAAACTACTAAACTTTTTAATATTTCTCAAAATTAGAGTCATAGGGAGGCATTAGGCCTACAATTTAAAATTATTTTAAATTATACAGGGTCTTCCAAATAGTCGGGCATATCAAACATACTTTCTTTTAAACGAAACACCCTATATCTTACATTACTTTTGAATTCTACATAAAATTACAATTATTTTTAAGTAAGTGCATTATAAGTCTAAACTTAATAGTTTCTGAGATGTCGAGTTTTGAAAAATGACATTTTTGAACTTTGACAGCGTCTAGCTTTCTAACAATACGCCATATAGCAAAACGGCTTACATGTCCCTATCTTACTTTTTTATTATCTTTCCAAAAATGCCAACTTAGTACTATATTTCCGGCTTTTGAGCTACATCCGATTTGTTTGCACAATGACAGATTTTAACAGTGTTGCCAGTTGTCACATAGAAAGATGTGCTGTAATAATACCTACATTATTAAGGTTGTTTTTATTATCTTATTTATTTTATGTTGATATAATATTTATATTTTCGAAATTGATTGCCAATGCTGTTATAATATCTGGGCTAAGTGAAGACTATTTTTTAACCCGCGTCTGGACGTTGATTGGTCACGAGTTCGGCTATGGATTTTTGGCATGACCAATCCCGTTACAGAAACTACAGGGGCGCGTAGGCGTTTTGAAAATATTCAATACTTAGGCGGTGTTTACGTTAGTATTATTTTTCCTTACTTTTGTAGTCTCTTTGGAAGACTTTTTTCCAAAAATATAGGCGAATTGTAGACAAAAAGGTGGATTGGAAACTGGTTAGTGCTAATTCAGTCAATGTAAGGCTAATAATTAATAGGTATTCTTAAAAGAATACTTTTTTCTTTAAATATAGACGAATTGCAAAGAAAAAGGTGGATTGGAAGCGGGTTAGCGCTAATTCAGCCAATAAATGGATAGTATTCTTACTACGTATTATTTTTCGGCATATTATATCGATCTTTTTAAACTGAAAAGTGACATGTTACTTTTATATTTTATTAAAAACCCTAGCTGTTGTTTTACTTTTTTTCTGTTATAAGATCGAAAATCTGGCAACATCGCAAATATTTGTCTTGTCAACACCATAAAATTGCTACTTTTATTAATTATTTTCTTAAAAACTACTGTGTATCCCGCAAATTTTTTGGTTGAAAACAACTACTAAAAATGTGTGCTTTCAGAAAAAAAAACTAAAAGTTTCAAATTCTTGTGTATGTATAGTGTCATGGACCCGACAAATCATTTTATTAATAGCGTAATAAAAAAACTACGTCAAAATAAAGTATTTTTACACCTTCTTATACTTTAAATTTTTTAACAACTAAATAACTAATATTCATTTCTGATTAAATTAGTTAATAATTTTAATTGACCGTTAACAAACTTATAACATTTTTCTAAAACTAAAAAAAAAATTAAAAGTTAAATACAAAACCAGTCGCACAATATAAAATGCAGTGGCACACTCTACGTTGTTGTTTAATGTTATTAAATTTAATACTCTCTATAAGACCATAGTATGCAGAAGATAAATCACATAAAATGGACATAGCTTCTATACGGGATCTTGTTTGGGTGTTCATGTTAGGTAAAACCTTTAACATCTGTTGGGTCTTAGCAAACTTATTAGGTATTTTCATTTAAGTGGAAAATTTGTATCGGCTTCTTGCCTTGATTGAGGAGTGCGATGTGCCGAGGTTGATTTAAAGTTCTTAGGTGCAAAATAATTTGGCGACTTTTCTCAACAATATTTTGATGTTAGTGAATTTAGTGCCTCTCTACTATTAGTTGAGACCATTAGAGAGCCAGTCTTTAGGTAGTTTATAGGTTGCGTCTTGTCCAGCTCGTGTGTGAGTCTGTTATTAGTTGGTTTGTCGATACGTCCGTACGTTTGTAATAGTCCGTGATCATTTTAAAAAAGAATTCGTTATTAATCCTTTATTCGTTATCCTCTTCATACCGCTGCTTCGGCTCTCGCCACACTAGAATCCTTCCATCAGAATGAATGAGATTAAACCTAGTCTTATCAGAAAACATACAGTGCATCCAATCTTCATGAACCCAGTGACGATGACGCTGTACCCACGCAAGCCGAACAGCTCTAGTAGTAGTCTACAATTGCATAGTTTGTCTGGTAAAAACCGACTTGTGTACACAGTCAGGGACATAAAACACATATACACCTATACGTATGCTTCCATAGCGCCAAAAACACACATCGTTGACGTATTCAAGGTTAAGCATAGCAAAATCAAAATCAAATGGGGATTCTAGGAACAACCACCATATATTCTATCAAAGATAAATCAGTACTTATACTTCGATGGACAAAGATGAAGGGGACCTGTAAGGGCGTTAGAAGGGACAAATAAACACACAAAGTGTTGCGAGGCAAGGGCAGGGTGAGCGTATTAAAAAATCTCGTATACTTCCAAGGTGTAACCTAGGGTCACCAAGGTAGTTCCTTGACCAACAGGGTCGAGGAGTAAGGGGGACAGGAGACCAGATCCCAAATGCCGTACCGTGTTTCAAGGTCGAACCCTTCAGCTTTCTTCAACGGTTACAAAATACCTTCGCACACGTGTGCATTCAAGGTCACGTTGATTCAGGTTAGGTAGTATTCTGACGCCACGGAGAGCTCGGGTTTGAACACCTGCCAAGCCCTACAAAAAACATACCTGCAAAGGTACGCTATCAAGGCCGTCTGGCCCAAGTGCACTTATTTACTACTATTTGTTTAATTGTCGGTACGTGAAAGTCCTGATGTAGCACGCGGTTCATTGTGTACCTGAGGACATCTGCGATTAGCTTCAGCGCCCTATTTTGAATCACCTGAAACTTATTTAGCTCCGCCCTGCTTATGTTACACAATACTGCGGTCTGCAATACGATCCTTTTCCTCGATCAACTCTCGTGACGTTCTTTCATGTATTCTTGCGACCGCGGAGTAAATCTCGTTCTTTTCCACCTCTGCGAAGCCGTCAAGTAAAGTCTTTTTACTTCGATTTCTCGAAGAGAGGTCGCAGATCTACTTCAAATTTGTTGGTGGGGATGATGGTTCCCCAATTACAAAACAGATAGAAACGAAAACTTACAAACTAACCTAATTTTACTACACAATTAAACCCATATGATTTGACGCAAAGCGATTTAATTGACTTATTTATTTATTTATTTATTTATTTATTTGTACTTAACAGATCTAATACAAGAATAAATCCTATTATAAAGTACAAGTAGTAGGTACAGTACATCGTAAAGTCTTTAGAGTATTTCCCTAATCACTGCTTTAAAGTGATTGTATTTCATATAGAATAAATCCACATTATCCTGTGGTATACGATTAAAAATTCTACAAATATTATGCAATGGTGATCCTAGTTGGCGGTTATTGTGGGCTACATCAGGTATGTAAAAAGATACTGGGTTTCTGGTATTGTGGATTGGAGCATTGAAATTTAAATTTCCCAGAAATGCAGTATCGTTTAAATGACCATTCACTGCTTTGTGCAAATAGAGCATGCATGCTACCTCTCTACGTTTTGTTAGAGATTCGAAACCATATCTATTACAGAGTGTTGATGAGGATATAGAAAAATCATAGATGCCCACCTCTTTGAAATAAAGGTATCGGGCCATATTATTTTGTACCCTTTCTATAGAGTACTTGTGACATTCATAATATGGGCTCCAAATTATACATGCATAGGTACTCTAATATGGTCCTGACAAATGAGAAGTACAACTGCCTGATGCACTGGAGGTTTCTAAAGTCTTTGGTGTTTCTTACTATGAAACCATACATTCTACAAGCCCTAGTTGCCACATCTGCTACATGAACATTGAAAAATAATTTGGAATCAAAAACAACACCTAAATCTTTTATTTGCGTTACTCGGGAAAGTGTAGAGTTATTGATTGTATACTTAAATTGTATAGGGCTTGGTTTCCTAGTATAGGTAAGACACACACATTTTTTAACATTGAAATGAAGTTTATTTTCCAATGACCACATGGTAACGCCGTCTATATCGGACTGCAAAGTTATGCAATCTTGCAAGGTTTCGATTTCACAATAGATTTTCAAGTCATCCGCGAACAGCAGGCATGAAGCATTCTTTACAACCTCAGTAACACTGTTTATGTACATTAGGAACAACAGTGGACCCAGATTAGATCCCTGCGGTATGCCTGAGGTTGGATTGAATGGATATGACATATAGCCTTTTATGGATACTATGTGCTGACGATCATAAAGATATGTTTGCAGAAAATTTGTCAAGTTAGGATGAAAACCAAACTCTTTATCTAGTTTGTCGAGTAGTATTACAAAATTTATTTTATCGAAAGCTTTCTCGAAGTCCGCATAGACAACATCCACCTGGCCACGCCTATTCAAAACATCCGATATATATTGAGTTATTGACAATAGATTACTCGTGGTTGATCTTTGCTTCATAAATCCGTGTTGATACATTGATATATTGTGTCGCACGGATGAGTAAGTGTACTTAAAAATAATTGATTCGAAAATCTTAGCGGGAGTTGACAGTACTGCAATTGGACGATAATTGGTAATATCTGCTTTATCACCTTTTTTAAGAATTGGGCATATTTTGGCCTTCTTCCATTGATCAGGAAACATGCCAGTCCTGAGACTTAAATTAAATATGGTTAATAATGGCTGTGCTATAATATCTTGAAAGCCCTTGAATATAAACGATGGAATACCATCTGGTCCAATTGCTTTACCGTTTTCTAGATCATTTAAGGATTCCAAAACATCCTCAATCCCAACGGTATTCAGTATTACCGGCAAAGAGGTAACGTTCTCTGTAATATTCGGATTTAAATTGTTATGGGGATCTTGTGTGTATACACTATTAAAATACTCTGCAAATGCATTACAGATATCCCTACCTCCTTGATATTCAATATCATTTAAATACATTCTATTAGGAATATGAAGGGAACCCCTTTATTGTTAATAAAGGACCAAAACGAGCGCGAATCCATACCAATGTTATTTTGTATTGTATTCAGATAGGTCAATTCTGCAGCTCTAATGTCACGTTTTAGTTCTGCTCGAACTTTTTTCAGTTGATTATATATTGCATTGTTTTTATTTCTATTGTATTTTTTTCTCGGTTTTTCTTTAAATTTAAGTTTATTTATAATTGATATGTTGAACCAAGTGGGGTATTTTTTTGTGTTTTGTTTGGTTTTAGGGATATGTTCATTGAATATTTTGTATATTTTATTATAGAAATCATTAACTGCCTCATTTACATTGGAATGGGTTTCGAGGTACGCCCAGTCTGTTTTATAAAAGCTATAGTACAGAGATAAATAATCAGCCTTTCTAAAATTAAAAGAGGAAGGGGTGGGGTTAAGCTCTTTTGTCTGAGAGTTGGTTACAGAGATATATATCTTTAAAGTTGGATGATGCTTGTCCTCCGACACTAGCCCACACTCATTGCGAAGGACACGACAGTTTGTTCTCGAAATTGCGACGTCCAATAGGCGATCCATACTGTTTGCTATGTGATTAAACTGTTTTATATCAAAAAAATTGAGAAATTGTACAAAACCATCTATGAAATTATCTGTTTTGCCAGTATCATAGTTTTGTTTTAAATATGTTAAGTTTAAGTCGCCTATGATAATAAAGTCTGAGTTAAACAGGTATTGCTGTCTTTCAAGGAAGTCATATAGATCTTCGTACGATCGCAGGGCACAGGTAGGTACGACATAAACAGCAAATATATATATATAATTGTATTTCGTTAAGCTGAGCTTAATGCACAGAAGATCTATGATCTACTTGATATGTGTATGAAAATAAAAAAGAAGATTGATAATTAGAACACGGAAAAGCAACAAAAACACTTACAAAAAACAAAAAATCAAAAAATTTCTTGTCGATAAAAGTGACTCTTGATTGCGCTTAAACAAACAAAAAAGATATTGCAAAAAAATTTTACAACCTCATTTTACTGAACCAATCCCTATTAACATTGACATAAATTCAAGAGCAAGTGGTTCCACGGAGGGTTTAACGCTAGAAAATACAAAAACAAGTCAGGATCGGAACATCGCAACACCTTGTGTCAATTTTTCTGAGGCCACAATAAATACCTGTACTTTTAATCTGATGTTTAATAAATAGCTCATTGTTGTATTTTTTAAAAATAAATAAAGTATACAAATATCCAATATTTCTTGTATTTTTCAACTCTATTTATTTATGACACACGCATTTTTCTTTCGCTCCCAGCGGAAGAAAAAGTACTTTTACTTCCGCTGCCTATAGCAACCGTCTACTGTAAAAAAAGCAAACCTTTTGTGCGCGAAGGATGTCAAATTCTCTTCCGCATAGTAAGACCAGGAGTGAGTTTCCCAGTTAGGGCCGAAACCCGTGTCTAACCTATCTACAGGTAGGACACTTGTGAAAAGTATTATCCCGGTAGCTAGCTTGGACCCTCCCTTTAGAAAACAATGAAACACTACCTAAATTCAACAATATGTATATAATATATTAAACAAATAGGGTTGGAAAAATATAATGGTAAATCGTGTATATTTAAAAACAAAAATAAACCCTCTATTTGAACTACCTATTCAGTCACGCTCTCATTCATACAAATTCTATAACTAAATGAAACACGAGTAAGCAATACATGAATAAAAGAATAGGTTTACCTAAATAAAGTATTTTATTAGTGCAGTACAATTCTGCCTAATTTGTAATTATCGGATTTTAACAGTGTCCGTAAATCACCCTTAAGGCAGGCGGCAAAAAGGTAAAAGATTGGTACTTTTACTATAGTTTGTAAAATAAATAACGTCTTTTAAGTTGTTCAATTAAATAGTTCGGAGATTAATTTTGATAATATTTACACCTGTTTGTAGAGGCATAAAAATAAATTAGCTGTTTCAGCAGGTTCAGTCACACACAAATTAATGAAAGGCCTTTATACTTGCGGTACTGCAACTGCATAGATTTTTGTTTTTGGGCACTAAACAGCAACTTGAAATAACTTTTGAAGTAGAGATTTGAGCCTCACTGGATAATTACTTGGGTACACATCACAAATTTTTTTTGGAGCAGAAAATTTATAGGTCAAGAGTCTCTTTTTTATATTTTACCCGAGGGCACAAACAATTAGGAGCCGGACGCGCTTATTTTATCGTCGTCGACTTCTCTTTCTCTCTTCGAACCCGTTCGTCGACTCTTTAAGCCACGGTTGTCCTAAGGGACCAAGCCTATTTTCCCTTCTCTCCCCGCATCATCCCGGCTGTGCGGGTTGCTGTTTCTAGTGGTTCCTAGAAACCCATAAAACCCCTGCCTTCGTTATCTCGAGTTGAAATTTTGTAAGTTTGTTACGCTTTCTATTGCTTTTAAAAGAAAATAACTTAATATTTTAAATTTGCGTTGTCCGCAACAACTTTAACGTCAAAAAAATACTGGAAAAATGTCAAGTTTATTGACGTTTGAAGAAAATAAAATTATTTTTAATACTGTTTTTCTTTTTCTTTTTAATGGTGTTAGAGAAAGTATAGTCTAGAACTCGTGCATTTTTTGACTGAACAAAGAAACAGCAAGCGCATTCGCCTGTATATGCATAGAAAGACCGTTGCACAAGTTCAAAGCGGACGAAATATGGGAGGTAATGACGTCATCGCCTCGCGAGCGTTTTATTTGATTTTGATCTCGTATACTTCGAAAACTACTTATCGGATTGACTTCAAAGTTTTAGGGCTGGCCATACCTTATAAATGCTTTAAAAAAATTAGATAAAGAGTGTTATTTCAGGTTCGATTTTCAGTTGAGGAGAAAAGTGATTTTCATGTACATGAAAATTGATACCTACCTACCTAAAAGTTCATGAAGATATACGATGTTTATATTCTAAACTTCAGAAATTCGTTTTTAGCGGATAGAAGCTATGTTATTTTATATCTCGAGAGAATTCAACCTTCAACCAAGGAAAATATTTTTTATTCACGATCAGGGTTGATAAAAATCATGATTTTTTTGATTTTTTAAAAAATTTATTATTATTTTTAAAGATTTCTAACTGCTTATATTTTGTTTTGTTAAGTAAACAAATATTTTTAGGCAGGAATAGTACAGATACAAAGCAAAACTGGAGAAGTTTTAACATGCAAATTTCGTTCGCGTAGTTTTTGCAAGTTTGCGCCTTTGTCGAAACTTGTATTAACGTGAAAATTTCGTCCGCGCAGTATTGCAAGTTTGCCGCTTTGTCAAAACTCTATCAAAACATTTTAACTCATGACAAGCCGGGGCAGAAAGGAATTTAGTGTTTGGCAGCATTTCATAAAAAAGAAAGTGGTGGGCAAACTAGGTTGTAGAGCAGTATGTAAAAAGTGTGGTAAATAATTCCAAGGTCTAGTGGACAGACTAAAAAGTCATTGGGAAACCTGCAAAAGTGAAACTAGTGATATCAGCAGTGGTCTTGAAATTCTGCATGGTGATTGTCAGTCACAGCCTGGAACTAGCCAGAGTGAAATTATCCAGTTAAAAGAGAAAAGCGATAACTGTGAAAAGGGAAGTGTAGGTGGACGTGAAAATAGTGGAAGTAGCGGTCATTTGGATTCTTTTGTTGTGCGAACTGGACAAGATAAGAAAAAATAATTGGACAGACAAATAGCCAAAGCCGTTTACGCAAGAAATTGCAGTTTTAGGGCTATAGAAAATAAAGAGGTTCGAAAGGCCATAGAAATGCTAAGACCTGGTTACCTTCCACCATCTAGATTTCAGTTATCATCAACGCTCTTCAATGAAATATTTAAAGAAGAAAAATCAAATTGTTTTAACAAGTTATCTGGACAATCTGTTTGCATGTCCTTAGATGGATGGTCCAATATACATAATGAGCCGATAGTCTGTGTCGTTTTGACTGCAGAGGATGGAAATAGTGTTCTTTTAGAAAGCATAGATACATCTGGTCATCCCGATACAGCTGACTATCTTGCCGAATTGGCTATTAACTCAATAAATAAGTGCAAAAATTAATATAACTGTAAAGTTACCAGTATTGTTACAGATAATGCGAGCAACGTGGTCAGTATGAAGAAAAAAATTACCGAGTCGTCCAATTACCCTATAATTACATATGGTTGTTCGGCACACTTACTTAGTTTGCTCTCCAAGGATTTAGAAGCATCGCAGATAAAAGAACATATTATAGTACATATTGTGAAATACTTCAGAAATACCCATTTGCCAAATGCTTGGTATAAAGAAAAAGGGGGCAAGAAATTGGTCTTACCTCAGGATGTTCGATGGAATACACTTTCAGATTGTCTCGAGATCTATGTAATGAGTGGTCAAAATTGTTATTAATATGTGAAGAGCATAAAGATCAAATTGATCCAGTGATTTTTAAAAAAGTTTGAGTCATTTGTATTAAAAGGATGGCTGAAGATTTTCTACAGTTGCTAAAACCAATTTCTATAGCACTGGATGCAATGCAACAAAAAGGTGCATTTTTATCTCAAGCAGTTTACATATGGAAAAAGTTACTGGCTATTTTTAACAGTTTTGAATTTGAAGAAGGAAGAAGCTTGCGTCAATATCAATTATTTAAGAACAGATATGTTCAAGCTCTAACCCCCTTTCACTTTTTGGCGTATATTTTGGATCCTACAATAAACAAAGAAGAATATCCAGTACTAGCTGAAGAAAAGAGAGATGCTCTACACATTGTTTCCAAATATTTTGCAGACACAGGATTATTACCATTACTAATTAAGTTGGAAGCTAAGTCGGACCCTTTTCACAAAACTCTGTTTTCAGAGGAAATAATCAAAAATGTAACAGCACTACAGTGGTGGAGATCTTAAGAAGATGTTTCAGAAATTAAGCAAGTGCTCCCTATAGTAATTTCAGTTTTGTGCTGATATCGAAAGGATGTTTTCTATTTACGGATTCGTACATTCAGATATAAGAAACAGACTTGGCAGTGACAAAGCAGCTAAACTAGTATTTCTATTTAAGCATTATAACACTTTATATATTTTTTTTTGTTTAAATTAAGTATTTTTTTGTATTAAAAAGTTTTTTTTTTGTTTTATTTTTTTTAAGTTTTATTTTTGTAATAACCAGCTGTTCTCTGCGATTATTATAATAAAAATATAAATAACACCACATAAAAATGCGTCTGGGTTTTATTTTTTGTATGAACAAATACATTTTAAGTGTTAAAATTTTAAAACTCTTTTTTAAATTAATCATGATTTAAAAAAAAAAAATAATACTGATTAAAATCATGATTTTAATCGTGATTTTAATCAATTGATTTTAATCATCTCAACGATGTTTTGTTTACGATTGAGTGTCTTAATTTTGTGCCTAATTTTAATTCAGTTGTAAAGTTTGGTAAACAGTATTTTAAATAAAATAAGATAATTTTAGTTGTTTCTATTTTGATTAAATTTCATCTAAATCAAATGAAAATAATATTTAAAAACCATGGACGTAGGTACTGAGAATATTTTCCAAGTTTTTCTGATTATGTATAATTTGTCCCGAAACGTAAGTAAATAGGGTTGCGACATATTTGGGGTAAAGTGTGCTTAAAACAAAAAAAATTAAAAAATCCAGGATTGTATTTAAAAAAACTTATTGGGCCATGACAAGTGATATAAAAGAGGCTATTTTGTAGAGAGGAAAAAACTATAAAGTTTTTATTTCAAAAACGTTTTTTTTTAAATTGAAACCTTTTGAGTTATTAAAGAAATTAATTTTAGACGTTTTTAACAAATCTCAGGAATCAAAAACAAGTAGGCAACGCAGTTAGTAATTCATAAAAAAGCTTTAAAAATGTCACATTTTCTCTAATTTAATCCATTTCGTAGAAGTTAGCGTTAACAAAATACCAATAGTGGACAATTAAATAGTTGCCACCCTGTATATGTGCCAGTAATTCAGTTTTTTTTTTTTTTAATGTAGAATTATGCCTTAAAATGTGTCACTTCAACTAACCCAGCAGATTATTTTTATGCTCAAACACAAGCACTGCAGGCAAAATCCTTTACGGCGTCCTGCGAGCGGTGCGTGTGCGAAGAAAGCGATTCAAGTTGGTATTGAGTTGAATTCGTCCTAAATTAATAAATAATGTATTGTTTTTACCTCTGCTGCAGCAATCCCAATGGCGATGCTTCCAATTAATTTGGATTTGCCAATCAAGAAGTCGTATAACTTATCAGCACAGCCCTCATAAAACATGTCGTTGTTAACTGATGGACAGGTGCCTTGATGAGCACAACAGCTTTCTGGTTTAACTGCGTATTCATCGGGTCCATTTACACCACAACATCTTAACTAAAAATGTAAATATTATAATGTAGCTTTTTATTAGTAATATTAATAAATTTATTATAATTTTAAATATTACAAAATACCGGGAGTAAACGAAAATTATTGACCTGAACGAGCCTGTAAAATGACGTACAGGGCAGCACAACCTTATGGTAACGTCAATTTCTTAATTTTAAATGATAAGCGGTATTTTTTATTGTACAGGGTGTCCAGTTTTCAATGGTTTTACGGGATGTCTCCGTTATTAGTAAAGATAGAAAGATACGGTTTTCGCAGCACTGTGCGACTTTTTTGTGAAACAAAAGATACCGCAATCAAAATTACCCTGTAGCTTATCAAAGAGAAAACAAAATGTTCTTTTTGTAGTTTTTTACGTAGAATCCAGTGACGTACTTAAGTTTTTTTCTACGTTCAATAGTTTCCAAGAAAGAAAACAAACTTGCCTTTTTTGCACCCTATATGCAGGGCGTTACAAATTCGATGCATTAGCATTGCTATCTTGATAGCTATGTGAGATAGAGAGCTTGTTAAATTGAGGCAAAGTTGAGCATTCTAAAGCTGAATAATTTGATAAAAAGAAAAATTCAAAATTCCAATTACTTCCGGAGATATCCGAGAAAAACCGAAAAAATCGATTTTGGATTTTATTTTTTTGCGTCCCTATTACTGATTATTTTGAAAAACTAAGAACACTATCTCAAGACACATACTTATCATCTTCAAGAAAGTAATTTAATTTTTCAGATACGACGTTTCGTTTTTAAGATACCCACATCAACTTTATTTTTTTAAATACGGACCTGAACCTTTTATTGCATTTTTGAGTAGCTTTCGACCTTCCAAAACTAATGATATATCACACACGTCACTGAGTTGAATGCTGAAGGAGTTATTTCAAGTTCTTTAAAAATTGAAGTGTGGGCCTTGATTTTAAAACATAAGAACGTGTACCTTAACTTTGACAACGGATATTAATAAAAACGTACATCCTTAACAACTTAACCTTAAATTATAAAAACTAAGAAAAACCTTTTGTACATACATATTAAATTTTAACAAATTAACTATCTAGTTTTCTAGATGCTCAAAAAGATTACCGTTGACGTGAATACACTTGTCGATTTTTTTTTGGTATTTTATTTATTGCCTTTGAACAGAACGCCTTGGTATGATGCGAAAAGTGTTTCTAACTCGAACTTTTAGTTCTTCTAGGCTATTTATTTCCGTTTTGTAAATTACGATTTTTAGCGCGCCCCACAAATAGAAATCTAGCGGTGATAGGTCGGGCGATCTCGCTGGCCAGGCAATAAAACCACCATGTCCAATCCATCTTTGGGAAAATTATTGATTTAAGAAATTCCTTACAGCCCTTGTATTGTGGGGGGGCGCGCCGTCCTGATGGAACCAGATTCGGCGTAGCCTGTTTAGTGGAATATCACTTAAATATTCCTGGAACTGAGTATTTAGGAATTCTAAATATCTATCAACATTCAAGTTTTCTTCAAACATGAATGGACCAATAATTTTATCATCATAAATCCCAGCCCACACATTAATACTAAATCGGACTTGCTTTCTTATTTCTCTATTCTCCCTGGGATTTTCAATGCTCCAAACATGCTCATTTTTTCGATTGAAAATGCCACAATTTGTGAATTTACATTCATCGGACTATAAAATATGTTTCAAAAAATCGCCGTTTGTATTGATTTGTCCCCTTAACCACGTGCAGTAATTTAATCTTCTTTCCGCATCACCTGGAAGCAATTGTTGTGATACGTGAAGTTTAAAAGGTTTGTATCCATTACTTCTTAATATTCTCCATGCTTTTACATGGTGTATGTTGGGTTTATTGAGATTTACCTCAATTTGCCGCGTAGACACGCAGTTATTATTATTTACCTAAAATAATTTTTACAATAATTAGAATAGATATCGTATTCTTTTAAACAGTTCTAAAATAACCTACCTGATTCAAAACCAATTCTCTGTTTTCTTTACTAACTTTACTTCCATATTGATTTCGCTTTTTTTGAAATGTACCATCTTCTCTTAACCTCCTATCCAATCTTGAAAACACTGATGGGTAAGGTTGCCGGCGTTCGGGATATTGGTGAAGATAAATTTCCGCTGCAGTTTTTGTGTTCTAGTGACATAAGTAGTAAACATTCATCATATCACGTTTTTCTTCGTTAGAAAAGTACATTTTTATAAGAGCAAAAGATGTCGAAGTAAAGTAAAGTAGTAAAGTGTTGTATGTTGTCAAAGGTAAGGTACACTTTCATATGTTTTAAAGTCAAGGCCCACTCTTCAATTTTTAAAGAACTTCAAATAACTCCTACAGCATGCAACTTAGTGACGTGTGTGATATACCATTAGTTTTGGGAGGTCGAAAATTACTCAAAAATGCAATAAAAAGTGCAGGTCCGTATTTAAAAAAATAAAGTTGGTGCGGGTGGCTTAAAAACGAAACGTCGTATTTGAAAAATTGAATTACTTTCTTGATGATCATAACAATGTGCCTTAAGAAAGTGTTCTTAGTTTCTCAAAATAATTAGTAATAGAGATGTAAAAAAATAAAAACCAAAATGGATATTTTCGGTTTTTCTCGAAAATCTTGGAATATAAACTCCCGGACAAAAAAAACCGGCACCCTGAATTTTTTGCTAACTTTGATCCTTTATAACTTCTTTATTTTGAATCCGATTTTTACAGTTCCTTTGCCATTTAATAGATAATTTATTTAGGAATGCGCTGAACTTTTTTATTTATGGGTCATGTTCGATAGGGCGATATTATACCGAGTGACCCAATGTGAGTTTTTTCGTCCTAAGTTTTAAACACTCTGTGGAGTTATTGAGGATATTATTTTTCATACTGTCAATTTCAGAATAAAGCTACATGTATTCCTAACATTTTCTTTTTTTTACTCTTTCTTTTTAAAAGAGATACGATTTTTTAAATAAAAACTCTATTTATAAAACCTTTTTTTATTAAAACAATTAATTTTAAAACAATGTTAAAGTTTAAACCAAATTAGTAACGTGTATGTCCTCCTCTAGCTTCAATAACAGAACGCATTCTGCTAGGTAATGACTGAATAAGTGTCACGATTCTTTCTTGAGGGATTACATTGTATTCTTGGGAAAGTGCTATCCTCAGCTCCTGTAAAGTACCTGGTTGCATAGGGCGACGACGAACAGCTCTTTTTAACTGATCCCAAAAATGTTCAATTGGGTTCAAATCCGGACTACATGCAGGCCAATCTAACCGTCGAATACCAACCTCATCCAAATATTCATTTACTATCCGTGCAACATGTGGCCTAGCATTATCATGCATTAGTATAAATTGTTCACAGATTAATGGAGCAAATGGAACTACTACCTCTTGAAGAATATCTTCAATGTACCGATGTGCATTTAGTGCTCCATTATCCACAAATATCATTTCAGTTCGCGAATCAGCTAAAATACCCGCCCACACCATAACGGAACCACCATGATAAGATATTATCTCTGTTATGGTGCATTCAGCAAATATTTCGTTTGCTCTCCTATAAACACGCTCACGACCATCCGGTGACCGAAGACAAACCCTCGACTCATCTGTGAAGAGAACATTACTCCACTGCTCGACAGTCCAGTTTAAATGTTCTCTGGCAAATCTTAGCCGCTCTCGTCGATGATGCCGAAGTAGTCGTGGTTTTTTGCCGGTCTACGTGAACGGAGCTCAACTTCGTTTAACCTCCTCCTAACCGTTTTGTCACTAATATTAACTCCACGTGTCATTCGCAACTCATTTTTTAAAACCACGGAAGTGGCTCTTCGTTCCCTTAAGGATCTTACCACAAGGAAGCGATCGTTAGCTGCAATTGTTTTTCTCTTTCTTCCAGATCCTTGTCGTCTAGTAAAATTCCCTGTTTCCAAGTACCTATTCCAAGCATCTTGAACTGTGGCCCTTGGAAATCCCAACGTACGAGCCACATAACTTTTATTATGACCCGCTTCTATTAGCGCAACTATTTTTGCTACGTCTGCGTCTGTTGTAGTTAACACCATGCTGACACCAATAATTATTATAACTATTATGAAGGCTGTCACTGTCAAATACTTATAACAATTACATAAGTTGACTCGATTTAACAATGACTGGTGGTCTAATAAAATAATGTAATTTGCAGAGTTTTATTTAAAAAATCGTATCTCTTTTAAAAAGAGAGATATCGTAATGAGTCAAAAAAAGAAAATGTTAGGAATACATGTAGCTTTATTCTGAAATTGACAGTATGAAAAATAATATCCTCAATAACTCCACAGAGTGTTTAAAACTTAGGACGAAAAAATTCACATTGGGTCACTCGGTATAATATCGCCCTATCGAACATGACCCATAAATAAAAAAGTTCAGCGAATTCCTAATTAAATTATCTATTAAATGGCAAAAAAACTGTAAAAATCGGATTCAAAATAAAGAAGTTATAAAGGATCAAAGTTAGCAAAAAATTCAGGGTGCCGGTTTTTTTTGTCCGGGAGTTTATATATAATTGGAATTTTGAAAATTTTTTTTTATTAAATTATTCAGCTTTAGAATGCTCAACTTTAACCAACTCTCTATCTCACATAGTTACCGAGATAGCAATATAATTTTGTTTATAACAAGCTTCTCAGAAATATGTAATACCTATTTTTTTTTTAGTATTGAGCACAAAATATACGTTTCATTAAAAAATATACATTTTTTGTTAGTAGGCCATGACGGGTATTTAAAAAAAGAAAATAACACAGTCATTTATGTCATATTAAAAACTTCTTTAGTTTCTGTCAGAGTATTCAGGTTCTCTAAGTTTTTTTTAAATATCTAAATAATAGTAAAAAATCAGTTTGTCCTAATTATTGCACAAAATATAAACTTCGAAAATAATGAAAAATACGACATGCTCGTTTATGTCCATTGTAATGAAAATGCAGGTGAAGCATTAGAAGTGTATTTCAATAGGTAAATATACGCATTCTTGTAGTTTCTCTATGAGGATTAATTAAATTTCTTGAATTACTTGTAGATATCCCGAAAGACGTCAGCCAGATAAGGATGAAACCAAATTTAATTGAACACAGTTCATTTTCTAAATCTCGAGACTGATGAAATAAATGTTTTAGCTTCAATTGAAACAAATCCAAATTCTTGCAGATCGGTTGAAGGTTCGGTCGGAGTAGTTAAATCAAAAATTTAAACAATCCTAAAAAACCACAATTTTAAAGCCATATAAATTCCACCTAGTACAAAAGATGGCCACCAAGGTCACCCGACTTGTCGGTTTTGGATTTCTTATGGGGATACATTGAAAATAAAATTTATTCTATTCAATACCAAACAATTGCAGATTTAAGAAATGCCACTGAAAAAGCATTTAGGGAGTCACAAACGCGGCCTTTTATTATTTTAAATTCATTAAAGCGAATAAGAAATATGTGTGAAACATGTCTAAGGCATAATGGAGAATAATTTGAGCAATATTTAAAAGAAAGTTCTATACATTTTCAGCTTTTGTTTCTAATGTTTTACGTAGTCGATTTATGCATTGTTATTATTTTTACTGAACTATAACTGCTAATTAGATTAAGGAGTAAAAAATATATTTCTTCTGCAGTAATTATCATACCAGTAATAGTTTTATTTAAATACCCATTATCGCCTACTAAGGAAAAATGTATATTTTTTAATAAATTATAAAATAAAATTAAGCTATTATATATTTCTGAGACGCTTGTTATAAACTAAATTATAAACTGAATTATATCATTAAAAAATATATAGGGTGACCCATTTAAAAAAAAGCAAGTTTGCTTTCTTTCTCGGAAACTATTGAAGGTAGAAAAAATCTGAGTACGTCACTGGATTCTACGTAAAAAGCTACAAAAAAAAACATTTGTATTTTTTGATAAGCTACAGGGTAACCTTATTATGGAGGGTGTCCCAAAATGTAAAATTTTCTAAAAAAAAAAACAGTATATCAAAAACAAGGAGGACTAGAAAAATTCTGATTGCAGCATCTATTGTTTCACAAAAAAGTAGCACAGTGCTGCGCAAACCGTGTCCTTCTATCTTTCCTAATAACGGCGATACTCCGTAAAACCATCGAAAACTGGACACCCTGTATTATGTTGGACCCAGATGTCATAAAAATTACGTGCAACTACTTTCTCTCACTCAGGCGACGACGTTCGAGAAAATAAATATTTATTTTATATTAATTGAATCGAAGCGGGAGGTGTGACACCAGCAGAACAATGAGCGAGATGCGCTACGATGGAGTGGGGGACACTTATCTACCCATTTCTGTTCACTTTGCTATACTTCATATATTTACTCTTCTAACTTATTACTAGGGTATGGGCGGCGAACGGGTTTCCCTACCGGTATACCTACACAGGATAGAAAAGCGGCGAAATTGTGGGCTTACACATAAAGTCTGTGCGTTTTAAGAAGTCCGATATCGGATTAAATCACAAAGGGATGTTATCGCTTTTAAAACAGTAAGTCGGTTAAGTTACAATATCTTCGCACCTTCGCTATACTTGATCACACCGAACATCCCACTGGTTTACTGTATTCTATTACTGGGCGAAATCAGGGGTTTCAAAACAAAATTATCTTAGAATTACGCGTTGAGCATAAATAATAATTAAATAGATAATTAAATTATTTTGCCATTATTATAGTTAAATCTATATAATAATCGCTATTTTCCAAGAACCAATTAAAATTTGCTCAAGTGCGGGATGGTTAAATATGTTAAAGATTTTGTCAGGTATATATATACTTTTCCGATAATGACATTATTTTGGGATTATTATAATTAAATCTTCATAATAATTACTATTTTCCAAGAAATAATTAAAATTTGCTGAAGTGCGGGATGATATGTTCTACTTTATTTTAAATAAGTAGTTGTAATTTTCACTTTTAGTTTGTTTCTCATTGTGTGTGAATTAAAATCAGTTATTAAGCAAAATTATGGAAAATGTTCAGCAAGGTGGCACATCGCCTAGAAGGCATTTATCTCCAGGTGAACGCCGTTTGGTAATACAAGTGGAACGTTATTTTACTTTAGAAAAAGATAACTCGGGCCCGTTAGAGTCTGTTTTGGCAGTGCAAAAACGAACGTCTGATGCTTGCGGCATTTCAGAGAAGACCTTAAGAAGACTTCGAAAAAAGAGTGAAGAGGATTTGGACAGACCATATAAAAGGGTTCGACTCCATTCAAAAACCTTGGATTTATCTCAAGGGATAAAACTCTCTATTAGGAATATTGTTTATGATATGTATAAAGCCAAGGAATGTGTTACCCTCAAAGCTATTCTTGAAAAGATAAAGCAGAAAAAACTTTGCGATATTGGAACTAACAGTTTGTCCATCATCTTAAAACATATGGGTTTCAAATATAAAAAAAACGAACAACAGAAAACTGCTTTGCGAGCTGTCCAATGTTGTTTCAAAAAGATGGCAATTTTTAAGGTATTATTTAAACAACAAAAAATCGGAATTGTCAAGACAAGTTGTTTTTCTTGACGAAACATGGGTATTTGCAAACGGAACTTCAACAAAAACGTCTTGGCAGGATGACTCAAAGCATTGTTATTCAAGTACCCGTGCAAGTAATGGAAAAAGGTATATTATATTACATGCTGGTAATGAAGAAGGTTTTGTTTTAAATGCCAGTTTGATATTTTCATCAACAAAAAAACTGATGATTATCACGGCAATATGGATGCTGAAATTTTTGAGCATTGGTTCGAGGAAAAACTTTTAAAAAGTTTAGAAAAACCTTCCTTAATTGTTTTAGACAATGCCTCTTACCATACGAGACTCGAAGAGAAATTCCCTACAAGCAGCTGGAAAAAGGAAGAAATAAAAGAGTGGTTGTCAAAGAAAAACATAAACCATAAAAATTTATATTTAAAAAGTGAACTTTTAAGCAAGTGTAAAGAGCAGTCATTTAAAAAAAAGTATGTTGTTGACGAATTAGCCCTCAAATATGGACATCAAGTTTTGAGATTGCCGCCCTACCATTGTCATTACAACGCAATTGAATTGGTATGGGGTATTAGCAAGAACTATTATGACAAACATGCCTGTAAAAATATCGGTAAGCCTAGCGTTATAAAGTTATGGGAGGAGGCGCTTAGCCAAGCGGGCAAAGAAGAATGGCGGAAATGCATTGAACACACAGAAAAAATTATTTTTGAATCTTATGAGACAGAACAGGTTATAGACGAAGTAAGACCGTTAATTATTACGAATGATGATGATGATGACGATGATGTTGATTCTGATGAGTCTGAAAGCATGGGTGAAATTTCAAATGCAGAGGAAGACTACTTTTAGTAGTACCTATCTACAAGTAGGTACGTTCTGTCGCAAGACTACAAAATCGGTTCTTTTTAGAACCAAAACTTTATAAAAAAGAATTCGTAAAACTAATTTGTCTGAATATACAAAAGCTAAAAAATTATTATTTTTCTTTACCTAAACTAATTTTTTATTTACTTTAAATTATTTTATTTAGAAAATGTAATTCATCAACATCCAAAATTACCTTTAATATAATTTATTGTTTGAGAGCCACCGACATAATGCTCAAGAGGTTTTATGGCTTAGCGGACTTCTTAAAACGCACAGACTTTACCAGGTTTGACTGTATCAGACATAAAAGGGGTAAATTTGAAAGCAGGAATCATTATGAGTCATAACACAACATCACAAAAGAAATTATTGATATACAGAAAAATGGGTCTAAGAAGAAGAAAAGAGAGGCGCGCAAGGAAGTCAGCAATATGACAACCTAACCTCATCCAGATGTATGCTGAAGTGATTCTGGGATGATGTGTGAGTGCAAAAACCAGATTTTGTTAATGTGATATACATCACAAAAGGATTTTTTTATAAACATAATAAATCAATTAATGCATATAAAGTGTAACATTTAAGAAAGGTAACGTGATCAAAAAGTAAGGGTTATCTTTATATTAATAATAATAATAACTTTACCCAACGTTGAATGACATCCCTAGATTCTTCCGCTTCTCGATTATGGTTGGCCGCTTCTTTAAATGTCCGGTCCAAATTTAGCCTTATTGACGAATGAAGCTGTCTTTCATTTTTAATTTGTAAAAATGCATAAACTCCAATAGCGACTTGAATAATGAAAATCGTCAAAAGGACAACAGCGTACTGCAAATAAAGAAAACAAATTAAAATTACAACCAATACAAAATAATTGCATAGCTTTTTGGTACATATCGGGTGTTGCATGGCTTAGCTGAACATAGGAAAGACCATGTAAATTTTGAGATGGCTAAATATTGGCTCCCCTGTACATTTTAGAGAAAAATTGTATGGTAGTTTTTTAAAGAGGTCGATATAATAAACCCATGTGCCAAGTTTAAATAAATTTTAGTGAGCCAATCCTAACTTATTCAATTAAATGTGATGGCAAAATTACGAAATTTTCATAGTTTAGGTAATACAACAAACACCAGCAAATAATTTCTATGACGCTATTGTCAAAAATTGACAATAAGTAATACAACAACAAAATAAAATAAAACAAATAACATTCCAGGTGAATTTACTAATCCCGAAGACATAAATCAGTATTTTTCACAATATTTTCAAAATGTATTTAATTTATGCGACGACAAAACTACATTTTAAAACAATAATATTTTTAATACAAATAACATTTTTTCATTTTCCTTAGCCACGGTAGAAGAAATTCATAATATTTTACATAATATACGATCTGAAGCTTTCGGTATTGATAATATAATATCATCAAAAATGCTTAAATTAAGTAGTCCTTATGTGGACATATATACATATATTACATACTATTAATTGTTGCATTGAGCAAAAGTATTATCCCACTTTGTGGAAAACAGCGGTCGGAAAGCCTTTACCTAAAAATAACAACCCTCAAGGTTTCTCTGATCTTAGAATAATTAGCATTCTTCCCGCAATTTCTAAAATATTTGAGAAAGTTTTGTACAATCAAATATTTAATTATGTTATTGAAAAAACAAATATTAACTGACAAACAATGTGGATTTAGAAAGGGGTTTAGCACTGCCACGGCATTAGTTTCTATGCTTCACGATATTGCGACTGCTTGGGATGAGGGATCGGTAACTGCGTTGGTCCTGTTGGATTTTTCTAAGGCATTTGATACCATAGATCATCGCTTGTTATGTTCTAAATTAAAATATTATTGGGCTTGTGCAATCGGTCTAATATCATCATATCTGCGTGGCCGAAGTCAGAAAATAGTGGTTAATGGAATATCATCTAGCACTGATTCGATAGTGTCTGGAGTTCCACAGGGTTCAATTTTAGGACCATTACTGTTTATAATTTATACTACTGATATTTTAAATTCTGTTCAGAAATGCGGAGTAGTCGCTTATGCAGATGATACCCAACTCTACTATCCATTTAGAATATCTAGCGTTAACGACGCAGAGGTAGTTTTACATAGAGAATTGGATTGCATACGTAACTTATCAGTTGAACACAATCTTATGCTAAACTCAAAAAAATCCATTCCTATGTGTTTTGGCATCTCTAAAAATCGAAATTTCATAAAGGGGCATCTAAATATAAAAATTGATAATGTTACTCTACCTTTTGTTAACTACACTAGAAATCTGGGAGTAATTATAGATGAGGACTTAAGATTTGTAGAGCATGTAAAATTTTTAAATAAGAAATCATATTCTTCATTGAAACTAATTTTCAGCAACCGAGATATTTTAAATACCAAATTAAAAAGGATGTTGTGTGACAGCTTAGTACTATCTCATTTTAATTATTGCGATTTTATTTATGGCAACTCTCTATATCAGAGAGATATTTCAAAGATACAAAAAGCTCAAAATACTTGCTGTAGATTGATTTTCGGCCTTAGGAAGTATGACCGCATATCACATAAAATCACTGACTGCAATTGGCTTAACATGGAACATCGTAGGATGCATCACTTCGGTGTTTTCTTGCACTCATTGTTTACCACACCACACTCTTCCTCCTTACTTAAAGCGAAATTTATTCAGCGTTCAGATATACATGACAGAAATATAAGAGTGATTAACAAATTTACTCTTCCTAGATATAAAACGGCATTGTTTTAGAGAAGTTTTCTGTCAAGTTATATAATTCTTTGCCAGACGAATTTCGATTGTATAATGTAAATAAGTTTAAATATAAATATCGGTCTTTCTTGTATAGCAAGCAGACGCGTATTTCGTAAGTCAGTTGATGGGTGTCTTCGTGGGGTGGGCGCGGCCAGGTGTGATTCGGGTATTTCATAAAAAAAAATTGTATAGAGAGTTCAGTAAGTATACCTTTTCATTGATTTGTTTAATTTTTCTAATAGTACCATCTTTCGATGTATTTTTTTTTTATTACAAAGAGACTAGCGACTATATTGTGGTTGAGTAAGAGTAGCATCTATGCTAGACTTCGCCACACTATTGATCGTCCTTCTCTTTTATTATTTAGTCTCAATTGCTTCAATTTTACTTTGACTTATGGCATATTATGTGTAAATTACCTTTGAGTTTTTTTAATAAAAGGCGTGATTTATTTATTTATTTATTTATAATATCCTAACCGATCATAAAATTTATTTCTAACATTACTGAGTTGATATTGAGAAATTTTGTCACATTCTAACGAAATACAATTTTTTAGCTGGTCTAGATTTTCAAATTGTAAACCTTTATAAATAAATTTTTTTGAGTAACCCACAGAAAAAAGTCGTTTGGCGAAAGGTCAGGAGACCTGGCTGACCAGAGAATTAGATGCCGATCTCCTGATTTTCGCGTACAACTTCTTCTAGTGCGGGTTCAATTCGATTTTGTAGTAAGTCCAAATATGTTACTGCTGTAAGGCTGCCTTCCATAAAGGATGGCCCAATAATGTGATGTCCTACAATTCTCGCCCAAACATTTATTTTTTATGGATATTGCGTCCGAGTATGAAGAAGACGATATTCATTTTCTTGGCTCCAATACCGCCTATTTTTAACATTTGGTTCGTTGTTGAGGGTGAATGTACATTTATCGGTAAAACAAATATTTCTTAAAAAATCACCATTATCCGGTCTTCATCACCTTGACGTTGCTCTTGATGTTTTTCATACTTGTAAGGAAAATATTTATGTCTTTTTATAATAAATGGTAAAAAAACAATTTTACACTTTCCACAAATATACAACTTTTATTATTTAACTCGACATGTTTCGCAACACTGTTGCTTCTTCAAAGGAGTACAAAAGAGTGATACTCTTTTGAAGAAGCAACAGTGTTGCGAAACATGTCGAGTTAAATAATAAAACTTGTACATTTGTGGAAAGTGTAATAGTATATTATTAACCAAGGTTTAGACAGCCATCATTATTGCCCGAGCGGCAAGTTTAAATCAAGTTACCTGCGATTTGGAATTGGCAAAATATTTTGTTGTTTTGCCAGGTGGCTTTGTTAATGTCAACTTTTGTTCATTTATGTCATCAGATTTCACGAGTTTTCCGTTTTTTTAAAAAATGAGCGAAGAAAATGTTACTGATATTATTATATGTACAGCTTAATTATTAATATTAATATTTGTTATTGATTGTATCGATATTTTACAATATCAAGCATCTCTAATAATCTAATATGTATTGATCATTATCGGTTGCCTAACCACAAGAAATCACCTTTCAGGTTATTCATGTTTATGAATTCATGTTGTAGAATCAAAAAATCAAATCAATGAAATGATGATTCATTTAAAAAAGAGTTTTAAAATTTTAACACTTAAAATGTATTTGTTCATACAAAAAATAAAACCCAGACGCATTTTTATGTGGTGTCATTTATTATTTTATTATAATAATCGAAAATCTGGTTATTACAAAAATAAAACTTTAAAAAAATTAAAAAATTAAAACTAAAAAAACCTAAGTGTTATAATGCTTAAATAGAAATACTAGTTTAGCTGCTTTGTCACTGCCAAGTCTCTTTCTTATATCTGAATGTACGAATCCATAAGTAGAAAACATCCTTCCGATATCAGCAGACGATGCACAGGCACACAAAACAGAAATTACTATAGGGAGCACTTGCTTAATTTCTGAAACATCTTCTTGAGATCTCCACCACTGTAGTGCTGTTACATTTTTGATTATTTCCTCTGAAAACAGAGTTTTGTGAAAAGGGTCCGACTTAGCTTCCAACTTAATTAGTAATGGTAATAATCCTGTGTCTGCAAAATATTTGGAAACAATGTGTAGAGCATCTCTCTTTTCTTCAGCTAGTAATGGATATTCTTCTTTGTTTATTGTAGGATCCAAAATATACGCCAAAAAGTGAAAGGGGGTTAGAGCTTGAACATATCTGTTCTTAAATAATTGATATTGACGCAAGCTTCTTCCTTCTTCAAATTCAAAACTGTTAAAAATAGCCAGTAACTTTTTCCATATGTAAACTGCTTGAGATAAAAATGCACCTTTTTGTTGCATTGCATCCAGTGCTATAGAAATTGGTTTTAGCAACTGTAGAAAATCTTCAGCCATCCTTTTAATACAAATGACTCAAACTTTTTTAAAAATCACTGGATCAATTTGATCTTTATGCTCTTCACATATTAATAACAATTTTGGCCACTCATTTACATAGATCTCAAGACAATCTGAAAATGTATCCCATCGAACATCCTGAGGTAAGACCAATTTCTTGCCCCCTTTTCTTTATACCAAGCATTTGGCAAATGGGTATTTCTGAAGTATTTCACAATATGTGGCTATAATGGCTAGTTCCAGAGGCTGTGACTGACAATCACCATGCAGTTTCAAGACCACTGCTGATATCACTAGTTTCACTTCTGCAGGTTTCCCAATAACTTTTTAGTCTGTCCACTAGACCTTGCAATTCTTTACCACACTTTTTACATACTGCTCTACAACCTAGTTTGCCCACAACTTTCTTTTTTATAACATGCTGCCAAACACTAAATTCCTTTCTGCCCCGGCTTGTCATGAGTTCAAATGTTTTGATAGATTAACCCCTAAAGCAAAAATATTACTGATAACTAAAATAAGTGCGTATCGTTTATATAGCCGGGCGTTTTCTGCCAGTTTTACAAGTTTCGACAAAAGCGGCAAACTTGCAATACTGCGCGGACGAAATTTGCACGTTAATACAAGTTTCGACAAAGGCGCAAACTTGCAAAAACTACGCGAACGAAATTTGCATGTTAAAACTTCTCCAGTTTTGCTTTCTATCTGTACTATTCCTGCCTAAAAATATTTGTTTACTTAACAAAACAAAATATAAGCAGTTAGAAATATTTAAAAATAATAATATTTGTAAAAGCTGGTAAATTTTTTAAAAAAAATCATGGTTTTTATCAACTAAGGATCCAAATTTCCTTCCTGAACCTTGTGGTAGCAAGGAACCACACAGAATATCACAAACTGAGTTGAGTGACCTCACAAGAGACTTGGATTTGCCAAAACATAAGGCAGAGCTGTTAGGGTCTAGGCTACAACAGTGGAACTTGCTTGAAGATAATGTAAAAGTTTCTGTTTATAGAAGTCGTCATGAATCCCTTATGTCATTTTTTAAAACGGAAAATGATTTGGTAGCTTGCCATGATATTGATGGTCTAATGAAAGCTTTAGGTATAGAACATATCCCTCATGAATGGCGACTTTTTATAGACTTATCAAAACTAAGTCTCAAAGCGGTATTATTACATAACGGCAACATACTTCGCTCAGTTCCAATTGGTTATGCTGCTCATATGAAAGAAACATACACCAATATGAAGATATTGCTGGAAACATTGCAATATAAGAAATATGATTGGCAAATTTGTGCAGATTTGAACGTAGTAGCTATTTTACTCGGTATGCAGTTGGGGTATACAAAATATTGTTGTTTTCTCTGCGAATGGGATAGCCGAGCTAAAATGGATCACTATAAAAGAAAAGTGTGGCCACAAAGACAATCTTTTGAACCGGGATTGAAAAACGTTACGAACATACCCTTAGTTTCTGCAAATAAAATTTTACTTCCGCCATTACATATTAAACTTGGCTTAATTAAAAACTTAACAAAGCTATGGATATAGATATTCCTAAAACAAAAATTTCCCAGATTAAGTGAAGCCAAAATTAAGGAGGGACTTTTTGTGGGACCCCAGATAAGACAACTTTTAGGGATCCTGCATTTGACGCTGTGCTTGAGAGAAAAGAAAAAGAGTCATGGATGGCATTTAGAATGGTTGTAACCGATTTCTTGGGAAATAAAAGAGAAGACAATTATACAGAAATTGTAAACAAGCTCCTCAAAGCCTACAAAAATATGTCATTAAAAATACATTTTCTACGCTCACACTTACTTCCCCGAAAACTGCGGAGACGTTAGTGACGAACATGAAGAACGATTCCATCAAGAAATCGCAAAAATGGGAAAAAGATACCAGGGAAATGTTTCAATTTTAGCAGATTACTGTTGGACACTTCTTCGAGAGCAATCAGAAGCTGTGTATAAAAGACAGATTAAAAAACGGAATAAAAGTGATTAGTTCATTAATTGAAATAATCGTTAATAAAAAATAAATGATACTAAAAAATTAAGCTCCTATTTTTTTTTACGACCTAGGAAATTTTTTTTTTTTTTTTTGCCAAAGACCTTTAAAAAAAGTTTAAATTTGTTGCCTAGTGAATCTGTACTGTATTTTAGGCTTGAATCGACACAAAATAAATGCACCTAAAGGTTAAGCATTTTAATAATTATTGTTGATATTAAATTGATGAAAAATTACGGCAACAGAACCCCTACATTCCTTTCGTTTAGCGGTAAACATTAATTTTTTAAATTAAAATAGTCGTATTTTTAGAACTTTTCATTTCCGTCATTAAAACAGTCCCTTAACATAGCGATTATCTGATAAAATTTGACTTTTTAAATATATCCTAGTAACTACTGCCCCCTAGGGGTCATTTTGGAAACTTGGAAATATTTTCCAGCAATTTCTATAGGTCGATTTAGTCAATAAGATGTTTTTCCCAAAGCCGTAAGGTTTATGGCTTACATAATTCGTACCTTGCCGACCTTAGTGGGACACCCGGTACATAATATAGATACTAGGCTACTTTATTTGATGTACCCTGTATATCTAACTAAACTATGACTTGAAGTGACGTCCAGTTCAACTCTCTACTAAGCAGTATACAGGCCAATGAGCACAGGCCAATGAGCTGTATTTCCCTGAAAGAAGAGAGACCGATAGAACTGGAAGTCAGTTAGCTACTCGTCAAGTTAGGTTTAAGCTAATGTCAAAAAAAAATATTATGCTGTATCTCGAAATCCGTTAATCTTACAGCTTTGGAAAAAATTTCTGAAACAACGAGTACTGTTTTCCCTGTACAGCGTGACAGTGTGCTAACTGAAAATAAAATTTTTCAATTGTGTTGCAATTCATTTCTGGCGTTATTAATTCAAATTCGTTCAAAATTCGACGCTGCAAATCGGCCAAATCTTGAGGTTTTGTGGTATAAACTCTGTTCTTCAAGTGTCCCCATAAAAAGTAGTCGTTAGGCGACAAATCAGGGGACCTAAGTGGCCACTCGATTGTACCCCCTCTACCGATCCACCTATTCGGAAAGTGTTGTTCAAAAATTCGCGCACATTTCGACCAAAATGGGGAGGAGCTCCGTCCTGTTGAAAGAATGTACTTGCATAATTTGGACCCATCACATTTCGTATAGTAGGCACTATTTGCGTTTCCAAGAGCTCAAGGTAAAGTTGTGATGTCAAATTTCCCAATAAAAAATGGACCGATCTGGTGGTTACCCAGAAGCCCAGCCCACACATTCAATTTTCCAGGGCGTTTTGTATGACCTTCTTTCATCCAGTGAGGATTTTCATTTGCCCAAAACCTACAGTTGTGTCTATTGACTTTACCATTTAACATAAATGTTGCTTAGTCCAAAAATCCCATAAATTTTGGTCAAACCTTGACATCATAATATCACAAAATTCAATTCTTCGCTCATAATCATCTTCTGATAACTCTTGAACTACATGTATTTTGAAAGGTTGATATTTATGTTTTATTAAAACATTATGGACGGGTTTGAAGCAGACGTCACTTACTTGAGAAATTTTTCTTAATGAAGAAACAGGGGTTTCAGCAACATGTTGTAAAATTTCTAAACTTTTCTCTTCATCTACTTCTGCTGGTCGTCCTCATCGTCGCGTATCTCTACAATTTCCAGTTTCTTCAAACCGTCGGATAGTTTTTAGATATCCTCTCATCATAAGAATTGTAATTATTTTACTTTCAGTTAAAGACATTTTTGCATGTAAAAATGACAGCTTTTATGACTTTATATCAAAACTGAACTGGTGTTTTATTTATTAATAAATAAAACACGATTTGTTGATATTTTCAAAACACGACGTTATTTCGAAAACTACTGATATTAGGAACAAAGTATGTTATACCAAAAGTGTAACAAATTTAAATTAAAAACTATAAATGAAAAAATATACAGGGTGTTACATCTAAAAATATAAAATTCGTTCGAATTCCAGACAAACTAAAAAGCTGGCAACAACGCCAATATCGTCATTCGGTACGTCAGATCCTCTTACATAACTGTACCAAATTTGGTTTAAATCGGCCAATAAATTGTGATGTTATTAAGCCGTTTCCAGACTTTATACAGACACTGTACAGCCAGCCATACATACAAACTGATTTAGGGAAGTTTTGCACCATTGTGAAATTCCAATCCAACAGTTAAAAATAATTCGGGTGTTTTTTATGAAAATAACTTACCGTTGTTAACATACATGGACTTTCTTTCACCGCTCCACAGCAGCCCAAAAAGGCAGTGACAAAAATGATGACTCCAATAATAATGGACAAAATTGGCGCCAAACCAAAATCTCTGGGAATAACCTTAGTAGCTTCGGTGATATTAAGTTGAAATAATATCCCGATGATAATTAGCGCCAGTCCAATTAGCTAGAACAAAAATTGATAAGTGAGACAACGGAAATATAAAATTATGTAATTGCATTAGTTGTTGTTCATTATACAGTGTGGCCCTAATTGTGCCTAAATGTATAGGGATACTGATTTCTCTTTTTATTGTGTATAGGGATCCTAAAAAGCATAGAAGACAGAGAAACGGTTAAATGAGAAAAGTTTTAGACAATACTTAAAAACCGCTTAGTACACGATTCTTTTTTTGGTTTTTGAAATATTTAGAAAAAAAAAATTATTTTGTAATATTTTGGAAATCTACACTGCGTCCATAAAGTCTTGCACAAATTCATTTAAAATTCAGGGGCTTACTTTTTTTAAAAACGCTCGGACACGTCAATTAGTACTTTTGTTTGCGCATTTTTTAACGTAAAATGTTTTTATACAGGGTGTCGCACGTATGAGGTATGAGGTCATCAAGGATTTTTTTTAATGGAACACCCTGTATATTATATCAATTTTGAATTCTATGATGAACACTTAACACCTCTGGAAATCACGGTTTCCGAAATATTGACGTTTGAAAATTTATTTTAAACACATTTATTGATGACCTCATACCTCATACGTGCGACACCCTGTATAAAAACATTTTACGTTAAAAAATGCGCAAACAAAAGTACTAATTGACGTGTCCGAGCGTTTTTAAAAAGTAAATACCTGAATTTTAAATGAATTTGTGCAAGACTTTATGGACGCACTGTATATACAGGGTCGTTGGTATGTATGGAAACGGTCGATTATTTCTTAAAGTATAACAGTTAGCAACAAATATTTTAGATAAAAGTTTAAGGGTTTTTTAAGGTGTATTAGAGCTTTAAAAAAATAAGTATACAGGATGAGTCAGAAAACCGTAGGAAAGCAAAGTTACCTTTTTTTAAATGGAACACCCTATATCTTCGAATATTTTTGGATTTAACATGAAATAGCAATTATTTTTTAATAAATGCATTATAAGTCTAATCCTAATAGTTTCCGAGATATCGACTTTTGAAAAATGACATTTTTCAACTTTGACAGCTTCTAGCTTTCTAACGGTACGCTTTAGAGTAAAACGGCTTACATGTCCCTATCTTACTTTTTTATGATCTTTCCAAAAACATCAACTTCCGTTTAAACCGGAAGTACTGTATTTCCGGCTTTTGAGTTACATCCGGTTTAACCGGAAGTTTATGCTTTTGGGAAGATAATAAAAAAGTAAGATAGGGACATGTGAGCCTTTTTATTCTAAAAGGTACCGTTAGAAAGCTAAAAGCTGTCAAAGTTCAAAAATGTCATATTTCAAAAGTCGATATCTCGGAAACTATTAAGTTTAGACTTATAATGCACGTATTGAAAAATAATTGCTATTTTATGTAAAATTCAAAAATATTCGAAGATATAGGGTGTTCCATTTAAAAAAAAATAACTTTGTTTATCTACGGCTTTCTGACTCAACCTGTATACTTATCTTTTGTTTTAATTCTAATATACCCTAAAAAACCCTAAAACTTTCATCTAAAATATTTTTTGTCGACTGTTTTACTTTAAGAAATAATCGACCGTTTCCATACATACCAACGACCCTGTATAGTTAATTAAAAACCAGTTCCATTGCACGTCATTAATTACCTGTTAATTATAAATCGCTAAGAAGGCATGAGGAAATTAAAATTACAAATAATAAAATTTCATGCGATATTGGATGTACTAAAAACTTAAGGTATTTTTCTATGATACTAACCCATTTTTTGTTTAATTTAATATTGTAAAAATTAATATAATTTGAATTTTATGGGTTTACAGTTGGCAACAGAGCTATCAACGCTACGGTGGCGCCAGCTCGATCTTTAGCTTGTTTTGAGTTTTGACGTTTTGTTGTTATCGTTTTGTGCGTGTATTTACGTATTTTTTACCAAAAACTTCAGATATTTTTATAAACAGCATTAAAAAAACTATTCTTTTAAAAACAACAAAGGTGTACATACATATCTCTGTCGATTAGGTTTTTTACCTTTTGTAAAAAATGCCAAAGTATTTGAATAGCCGGTGCAAAGAGCTAATAGCCTCCTTAAAAAGCTAATTTCTAACAATAATGGCCCATTGTTACTTTGACAACAGTTAGGGAAGTAGCTTTAAAGAGTATGTTAAGGTCTACATATTTTACTTCTACTTTACTAATTTTTAGCGTGTAACAGCTGCCCTAAATTTGAATATCTACTGTAAGAGCAGTTTTAACGTCAAGAAAATAAATTATTAGAATCACCTAAAAACAAATGTTCTCATGCAAAGAGAATTGCAAATGTTGCAGAATTGCATATTAGTTCTATTCGTGACAATATTTATGGAATGTACGAAACAAGTAAATTTTATTATTCAAAAACTATTTAACATTGGTTCTGCTTAAGCTCTAACTTTTTTAGAACATCATGTAACTTTGACGACTTTAAGTAAGAAATTAAAATACATAATGGTCGTCTTAACTCTTTAAGAAGCCTGTTAAAGGAAATCTTATTTGAATGAAAAAAGATGAACCTAGGCGAGCGCTTATGGAACTTTCTCATGTAGCTTTCAAACGACTGGTATTTTTGAAATAATAATATATGAAAGAAAGACAAGAATCCGTGTACCAATTCGTTTTCTTGGATGAAACATGCCTTTTCAGAATGGCACTATTAGTCGATCTTGGCAAGATGAAAATGAAGAAGTGTTAGATCTGTAGTAGTAGTAGTAGTAACAAGATTTATTTTAGCAATACTGCTACAATATTATAAATTCTAGTTTTTTTAACAATAATTAAAACATTCAAAATTACAATTTTATGCACCACAAATAAATATTTTTAAATAAATTTTATCAGATATTTTGTTTTCTAAGCAATGATATTTTTAAGGATTTTTTAAATTTACTTAAGGAATTTTGTTTCTTAATTAAAGGATCTAAATTATTATATTCGTGAAGTCCTTTAAAAAAGATTGATTTATATGTCAAATTTTTTGTCACTTTCCCTAAACAAAAATCTTGATTGTTTCTGGTTTGATAGTTATGATTTTCAAAGTTTTGCGTTATAAAGTCTTTTAAATGAGATGGTAATAAATTATTTTGAATTTTCTAAATAAAAATACAAACTAGAAAAAATATTAAATTTCCTATATTCAACCATTTAAGTTTATTTAACATATAATTTATCTTTGTGTATTTATCAACATTTAATATTATTCTCATCGCCTTATTTTGTAAAATTTGAAGTCTACTAAAAATTCCTTCATTTGCAGTATATAAAATTGTAGAGCAATACAAATAATGAGGTAAAATTATTGTATTATATATTGTTTTTTTTTTTAAATAAACTTAAATTTTTACTTACTCTTTTGAAATAATTAATTTTTTTTCCAATTTTAGATATATGTAGTGTTTTCAAAATGAGCATCAAATTTTAATTTAGAATCCATTATTATCCCTAAATATTTGAAAGACTGAACTATTTCTAATTTTTGGTCATCTATAAAAATATTTATATTTTCATAATTTATATTATTTCCTATTGCCATAAATAAAGTGAATGGTAAAGGTATTATGCAGTAAACAAATATATACATGTAATTGTAGGTATATTTTTGCCTAACCTGCCTTTAACAAAAATAGGAAGTAATAAATGTATTTCACAATATACGTACACAAATGTAGGTATATAATAAATTAATAACCAAAACAAATATAAAAAAGTTACAATAAAATTACATGTCTATCTCAACACAATTTAGGCATATGTGGTCATCCTGGAAAACTTATTGGTGTTTATTTATGTAAATTTATTTTAAGAAACATAGTGTAATTCCCTCAATCGGTTTTTTTGGTTACAATCTGGCAACACTGCTGATAACTTACGTGATTCGAAGGGTATGACGTGCAACGGAAATTGGTTTTCATTAACTATATCTCAAAATTAAAGCGCCGTCGGACCTATGTCGATAGGATATTTGTCTTATTTTGAAGTAAGGAATGATAAACAAATCAAAACTGGTTTAAAGGAGCTTAAAAGAACATAAACATTTATTTTCGCAACACGTCAAAATGTGGAAATACACGCTTTAGGCAGAGTTAATTATATTCGTTATTTAATTTGCATCTGTTTAATTTTTTTTTATGATCAGGCACATCAATGCAGGATATATCCCTGATGACGCTCTGCGAGAGTTGCGTGTGGGTTTACGTTGGTCTTGAATTTCTGGAGTACATCGAGTTTAATTCGTTATTTATGTATTTTACTACTCTATCATTTGATTGAACTATAAGTTTAATTAGTTTGAATATTATGAAAATATGGCATATTAGTGGATTATTTCTTTATTTCCAATAAATAAGGACTATTTTTGAATGTATTGTTTTGTTACTGTATTATTATGGAAATATATTATTATTATTATTTAATTTAGCAGATTAGCTTGATAAGTTTTAATTGTCATGTAATTGTAAACTGTAATAAGGAATAAATAATTTATGTAAGGAAGTATGGAAGAAGTAATGGTTTCATAATATGCAGAATGAGAGATGGCAATTGAGATGCAATTTCCAGCAGGATAATGACCCAAACATACTTATCAGCTTGTTCAAGTTCCGGGATAATAATTAGATTTTTGGATTTTCCTGCTCCATTACCGGACCTAAACCCGGTAAAAAAATGTATGAGGAGAAATAAAAAGAAGAATAACCTAAACCAAAATAATAAACATGTCATACAGTAACTATTTTAAATCTTAACACGCACTTTCCATCTCGCTTACAGTTCCGTAATATACAACATGTCATTTTAAAGAAGGGCCTACCCATAAACAAATGCACTAACTTAAAGAATGGAATTGTTAAAAATAACACTCAAAAAATTTTCGCCTGCGCCGTTTTTTACTTTAAGATTCACAAATAGTTTTATCCCTAACTCTGCCCCTCCCCCGGCTTAAAACCCTGGGTACGCCATTGTCTTTAAACATTTAGAAAATGTAAAAAAAAATTTTAAAAAATAACAAGCTATTCAATTAAGTGTTGAAATTGTCTTCCTTCTTGTGCCTGGTAGTACCCACAGCTATTAATAAACTCTTGTTGGACTTTTATTATGGTTTCTTCTGACATATTCCTGCATTCTGTTGTTATTCGGTTTTTTAAATCGTCAATATTGGCAGGTCTTATTTTATAAACAACATTTTTCAGGTGACTTTACAAGAAGAAGTTCAGTGGTGTAAGATCTGAAGACCTAGGCGGCCATTCAGCCCACGTCTTTCAATCCACCTGTTCGGAAAAACTTCATTGACATAATGGCGCACTATTGCTGCATAATGTGAAGGTGTGCCGCCGCGCCGTCTTGTTGGTACCACAAATTTTAATCTAGAATTGCAGGATTATTTCTACTAGGATATAAGTTAACTAGCGTAGGGATAAGAAAGTCTTAAAGAAACTGAAGGTAATTTAGCCCGTTTACATTGTTGTCAAAAAAAATATGGCCCAATAATTTTGTTTTTAACTATACCCGCCCAAACATTAATCTTTTGAGGATATTGAGTATGATGCTCACGCATCCACGTGGGATTTTCTTGTGCCCAATATCTACAGTTTTGCCAGTTTACTTCACCATTTAATTTAAAAGTAGATTCATCCGAAAATAGAATATTTTCAACAAACAAAGGATCTAAATTACATATTTCCATTAATATTTGACAAAACTCCATCCTACGATCTGGATCATCTTCATTCAACTCATGAACCAGTCGGATTTTAAACGGGTGCCATTTTTCTACCGTTAATAGGTTACGAACGGTCATAGCAGCCGCCTCATGATCTATGCCAATCTGGCGAACGCTGTTATGGGGATCTTCTTCTATAGCCAATAAAATATTTAATTTTTTATCATCTGGAATAGCTAGACGGCCTTTCCTGGGAAGATCTTCCACAGAACCCGTTTCTCGAAATTTTGTTTTAAGCTTACTCACAGTTGATCTAGTGATTGGCCTTTCTGGGTACTTAGCGTTGAACAAAATGCAAACTTCTTGTTGGGTACGAATCCTATCACCATATCCAATCATCATAGGAATTTCTATTCTTCGTGTGGGAGATAAACGAATAGTAACTAAATATTAAAATTAATTTTATTACGTCTACTTAACTTACTAGAAGAATTCAATATAATGACAGCATAATGTCATTATCTAAATACCATAGTTGCATAACAGCAAATAAGCCATTAAAAAAAAATAACAGCAAATAAGCCTAAGTACTTTAATAAAAAAACATAACCCTGTAGCTACGAAACTATCAATTTTAGGCCCTAAGTGTGTTATGTTTTTGAAATCAGCTGTTCTTGGAGATTACAGATCTGAACTAAAATATAGGGGTTTGCATTTAAAAAAATCGTCGATAATGTCATATATCTACTACATGAGTTACCGTGTATAATAAATTTATATGTCAAAATATGCGCAATTAAAAATTATTATATACGTGTCCGAGAATTTTTACGAAATGTTTTTAGATTATTAAATAATGAATTTGTTCCTTGCTTTATGTACACACTGTATATTGAAGATAATCACAATATACCGAAGGCTTAGGAAAAACTAGTAGTAGTACCTATCTCTATGAAAGGTCTGATATCTATTATTATTATCAATAGACAATATGACGATTATGCCACAATGAATAAAATCTGGTGCTATGTGTCGATTATATAAAATGAAGTTGTATTTCAGGCAGCAGCAGAACAGAATGTAAATGTCATCAAGCTATCTGAAACGCAGCTGGAAGCTACTGCATAGAGACTTGCTGAAAAACTTGCCGATAAAAGCACTGCAATGAATGAAAGATCTACAACTAGCACTCATGTAGCTGGAGAAGGACAAACACCGACAACTGACGTGAACAGTTGCGATGATAAACTAAAATAGATAGATTAATATATTAAATTATGGTTTTATTTTGTAAATTGCTAGTTGCTTGAGTTTTATCCAATAGAATATATTTTGTGGTCATATATACCTAATGTATGGCAAGTTGTAGGTGTTCTCCGGTTAAGGTTAACGAAAGCAGTAAAACGTGATAAAACTGACGTAACTAATTCCATTAGAAAACGCAGCATAAGAGCTGATGTTTCGAAGCAAGGTCAAAAAAAAATCCTATTTAATTGCAAATCAGTTTTTACACAAATTATGTATATTAGTTCTGCCATTCTTGAGTTCATTACGCATAAACATAAAATATAGACGTACAATTCGGAACTTTTTTTGTATAAACTAGCTTTACTTAACATGTTAAACGCCATCTGTACAGTCGTACTGTCAATTAAGATGGACCTAAAGCGCGTATTACGAAAACAGCTTATTGATCTTTTTTAGTATACATCAGTAGGTATTCCCTTACTTGAGACCGTATCTCCTAAAACACATGTATTTTCTTATGGAGAAATTTCCATTATTCAGCCATGCGCATTCCGTTATGATGGCATCCATTTCAGCACAAACATTATAATGTACTTTTTTCCTTTTTGTGACATACGTAATTGATATAGTAATTGTAGATATGCTTTAAAGTTCCTGTACAAACCTGTTTAGGACTCTGTTGACTGATGCAGTGTGGATTAAAAATATTATTATTTTAAAATTATTTATTAAATTTAAGGCACAAAACTTTGTTTATAAGTAATTGGTATAATTAATCGGTGTTATAATCATAAGCCTCTTGATTAAGAACTACCATTTTAATTTAATTGTATATTATGTTGTTAATGTTACATGGTATATTTTACGTAGAATAATAATTTTAGATTTAGGATTAGACAATCTCCTTGTATTTACATTAAATCATTAAACAAGTTACATAAAAACGGGGGGGGGGGGGTTTTACGTTTTAATATTTAAGTTAAACATACGTGTATGTCAAGGATAAAGCTAGATCAAAAGGATGGAACGAAATCGAGAAAAGTATTCAAGTAGTTGGGATAATTTTAGGGTTTTTCACAGGGAACCGACCTAGATGTCTAGGTAGATTAAATAGCAGTTGCTTGTACCTGATCGCAAAATGTGTTTACCAATCAAGTTGTAGTTAGTTAAAAAAAGGCATTGGTTTTATCTGGATTAAACCGTTCTGATTTAAAAATAATTATTATATCAATGAAATATTCTTATGAAATATATAGTGTAACATACACAAACCTTTATATTATATTCATCGAATTGAATGATTTTCACACTTACCTAGAGTGGACCTTCTATTGGATGGCCGAAGGCAACATAGATTTTTTTCTCTTCAATAAATAAAAAAAAGAACCACATGCGGACGCTGAACTCTAATCAGCATATTTAGAGGTTAAACGACTTACCTTAAGGAAGTTCAATCCTCAATTATACGAGATAGCCCCGTCCGAAGAGATCACACTGTAGTTTATGCTTCTCAGCACTTCTCGGCGTAATGTTTACAGAAAGGAATTCGGTGCTTCACAGCCGCTGCCCCGCGCCCTGCCCGCCAGCTTATTCATTATGTTTCCATTCAGAGCGTGGAAATTTGGGCTTTTGTGGCGGGTGGGTGTGATCTCTTCGGACGGGGCTATCTCGTATAATTGAGGATTGAACTTCCTTAAGGTAAGTCGTTTAACCTCTAATTATACTTCGATAGCCCCGTCCTCGAGATCACACTGTAGATGTTGAAAGGTTTTCCCACGATCTGAATGAGGGGTAATATTTGACAAATTGTAAGAAAAAACAGGTTGAAATTTAAAAGTATAATATTGTCAAAACAATAGGTACAAATTAAACTTGTAATTGTAATATAATATTAAAAGATTTATTGCAATCTAACTAATGCAATATAATAGTGTATTTGATAAAAAATATATATATAATTTTTATTTTTTTAAAGTATAGAATAATCGTAATAAAACCACAAAACATAAACATGAAAGAAAAATGATTGTTTAGTAATAGAACTTAAAGTACCTGTAGCATGCCCTTTTAAGTTATTTTGTTATTTATTAAGCATTTTGCGAATTTTGAGTGTTCTAGAACTGGTTTATTATAAAATTTGTTAAATGTATTTGACTTTGTACTCCACCCTGCTGTTCGTCTAATGTTTTCAATATTTAAGCCACGTTTGAAAACTGCCGAGGTGGCTGCATGTCGGGTACTGTGTGATTTAAAAATTGAGGTGTCTACACCCCCCAAGGTTAAGCCTTTTTTAATCCATTTTGACACAGTTTGGGATGTAGCTGGGTGATGTGGCTTTTTAATGGTAATAAAAAGTTTATCATGTTTTGTTCGTAGCGTGCTTGTAAAATTTATATAGTAGCTTAAGAGGGATGCTATACACAGATTTGGTTTTTCGTGGAAATAAGGAAGTACTATTTTTGGTTGGCACTTCCCTGGCTTTGATGTTTTAATAATATCTGTAATAATTATTTCTATCCTGTCATCAAAGTGGCTTATGTTACTTAGTTGTATTTTTGTGAGTGTTTGTACACGTTGACTGGATGTTAGGGCTAGTAAAACTGCGAGTTTATAGGTCAGTTTTTCCAGAGATAATGATGTAAAGGGTGTTAGAGTCTCGAGGTAATCCAATACAGAGTTTGGGTCCCATATCTCATTATATCGCGGAAAAACTGGTTTTGTCCGAAATACGCCCTTCATAAATCTAGATATATTTGGGTGATCACTGATTTGTAACAAAGTATTCAGGGCAGATCTATGTTGGTTAAGGGTGTTATAATTACCGCCTTTTTTAAATTCGGTATTTAGAAAAGCAATAATACTATTTGGATTTGTCGTGAATACTTCATTACCGTGGCAGAACAGCCACCATTTTTTGTAGGTACAATTATATTGTTTTAATGTATTTTCAGATAAGGAAGATATTAAAACATCAATGGCGGCTCCTGGAACTCCTTTTTCTATGTAAGCTAGCCGCATAATATTGCGGCACCCAGGGTAAGGCTTTCCCACAAGGGATGTGGTTCCCTAGAAGGAGAAAGTAATAAGTATTTGTGTTGTGGCAAAATAATCAGTTCTGATACCCTAAGGTCCTCTAGCGTAGGGAACCAGGGTTGAGATTTCCAGATAGGAAATACTAAGATACCCTTAGCCTTTTCGGTTCTTATTTTATTGATGACTCTAGAGAGGAGACAAAATGGTGGAAAAGCATAAAAAAATATTTTGGACCAGTTTATTGTGAATGCATCTACGGAATATGAGAGTGGATCTGGGTGCCAGGAGACAAATAATTCGCATTTTCTATTTTGATGTGACGCGAATAAATCAATTTCTGGCCTACCGAAGGATTTTACAATCTTATTAAATTCTGTGATATTTAGAGAGTATTCTGTTTCCATATTTTTTTGTCGAGACGCCTTGTCGGCTAAAAAGTTATCTTTTGTGTTTATACAGGGTGAGGATTTTAAAGTGTTACAACGCAATATCTGAAAAACGGCTATAAATATTTTAGTCAAATTTTGGGACGTGGATAGGGAGGTTGGGGGACAAATTTTAAAATATTTTTGATATTTACCCCCCCTCCAGATTTGATGTGGCTAGTGACAAATTTGAAATGTCAAATGGAAAGGTATTTTTTTTTTTTGATAATTCGATTCCTCGTCAATAACTACGTAAGTGAGCAGAAAATTGTTACATTTGCTCTACTAGTTGCTTAGTTACGAATTTTTCAATAAATAAAATAGGAATACTTAAAACTACACATTTTAAATCATGACACCTATGATTATTGTTTATCCAAACCTTTAATTATGTTGTATCCTAGGAAACCACTTTTGACTTTGACAAGTAGTGATAATCTGATAAAGTTCATTATTCAGTGCAATTATGGAACAATCTTATGACATTGAAATAGACATGTTGTTAATTCTGGGAGAATGTAGAAAAAACTACCGGGAAGCGGCGCAATTGTGGACTGTTAGGTTTCCCGCCATTCAAAAATCTCATATGGCATTTAAGCGATTAGAAGATCGAGGCCGCAGCACGGGAATCCTAAAAAATAAGAACAGAGTTAGAAGACAAACAAAAACTAATGACGATATGGCCGTTGGAGTGTTGGGTGTAATAGCTGTAAATCCTCATGTTGGTTCAAGGGAACTTGCTCGTGATTCAGGAATGTGCCAAAAATCGGTACTGGCTATTTTACACAAGCACAATTTTCACCCTTACCACATAACTATTCATCAGGAATTGTATGGCCAAGACTTTCAAAATAGGATTACATTTTGTACGTGGTTACAAACTTTAATTCACGAAAACAATGCATTTTTAAGAAAGATAGTATTTTCTGACGAAGCTACATTTACCAATTGTGGTCAGGTAATTATTTAAATCAATATGGATTAATGTAACTTTTAATAATCAAAAATATGTAATCCACTACTTGATGGGTGTACATAAATAAATACATATCTAAACACCCGTTAACGGGTGTTTAGAGAATATTCACATACATTTAGATTTATTTTTAATTTTATACTGATTCAATCAATTTTGCTTTTCTTAATTTAAGGTCAACCGGCACAATTTACACTATTGGGCACCTCAAAATCCTCACTGGATGAGATTTCTGCCAAACCAACATCCTTGGTCGGTTAATACCTGGTGTGGCATAGTCGGAGATAGAGTCATTGGACCACATTTTTTTGACCGTCACCTAAATGGAGAAATGTATAATAATTTTTTACAAACCGATTTGCCACAACTTCTGAATAATAATGGAAATCAACAAGAACTATGGTTTCAGCAAGATGGTGCTCCGCCACATTTTGCCCGACAAGCTCGAGATACACTAAATGAAATGTTTGGAAACAGATGTATTGGTCGTGGTGGTCCTGTAAATTGGCCTGCAAGGTCACCAGATTTAACCCCATTAGATTTTTTCTTGTGGGGATTTATAAAAGAGAAAGTTATGGCTACACCACCGACCACACCAGAAAACATGAAAGATCGTATTCAACAAGCATGTAATTTAGTAACGCCTCAAATGTTAACTCGCGTGCGCAACTCATGTCAAAAAAGAATTGCAAAATGTTTAGAAATGGATGGGGGTCATTTCGAACACCTTTTGAAGCATGATCGTCGTTAGATTTTTTAAGGAATTATCATTTTTAAGTATTCCTATTTTATTTATTGAAAAATTCGTAACTAAGCAACTAGTAGAGCAAATGTAACAATTTTCTGCTCACTTACGTAGTTATTGACGAGGAATCGAATTATCAAAAAAAAAAAATACCTTTCCATTTGACATTTCAAATTTGTCACTAGCCACATCAAATCTGGAGGGGGGGTAAATATCAAAAATATTTTAAAATTTGTCCCCCAACCTCCCTATCCACGTCCCAAAATTTGACTAAAATATTTATAGCCGTTTTTCAGATATTGCGTTGTAACACTTTAAAATCCTCACCCTGTATAGGATGCAAAAATGGTAATTTTTCGCTTTTCACACCATTGCCAAATTTATTGAGTTATGTTATTTAATTCTGGATATTTTATACCCCCCATTCTATTTATATGGGATATTGCAGTTGTGTTATCTATTTTTAACAAAATGTGACAGTTATTATATTTTTTCCCGAAGGATTTTAAACCATTAAAAGCAGCTAGCAATTCTAAGTAATTGATATGACAAGTTTTTTCTTGGATGTTCCAGAAACCCCAGGCAATTGTTTTTCCGCAAGATGCGCCCCATCCAGAGCTGCTGGCATCCGTATAGATGGTTAAGATATATGATTTTTCAAATAAACTTATTTTACTTTCGGTAAGATTTTCTAACCACCAAGAAAATTGAGTTTGTAGGTATTTTGGTAATTCCATTGTCCTGTCATAGTTGCCAAAAGACTGTTTTAGGGCCTTGTATTTTTCTATTTCAAAGTATTTTAGATGTGCCCAGCCATAGGGAATGGCAGGACAGATTGATACCAAAGTGCCTATAAATTTTGCAAAATCTCTTATTTTAATTTTTGACCTGGTCTTAATGGATTTTATTAGTGATAAGATCTTTTTACATTTTTCTATTGGTACTGACATTGTCAGCGTTTTACTATCGTAATCGAAGCCTAAATATTTTATACTTTGAGTTGGTTTTAAATTACTTTTTTCTGTATTTATCAAGAAACCTAGTGAGATGAGTAATTGAGTGGTATACTGAATGTTGTTAATACAAGATTGTTTGGTTTTTCCAAAGAGTAAAATGTCATCCAAATATATAACTGAAACAAACCCTAAAGATCTTAGGTGATTGGCAATAGGTTTGAATATTTTTGTGAAGACAAATGGAGCAGTAGATAAACCAAATGGTAAGCATGTAAATTCATATATGTGGTTTTTATATTGAAATTTAAGATATTTTCTATAACTTTTTTCAACTGGTAAAAGAAAATAAGCGTCTTTTAGATCTATATTTGCCATATAGCAGTTATGAGATATAAGGTTTTTAACCGTTCGGAAATCTTCCAGTTTAAAATGTGGACAAGTTAGGTAAGTGTTGAGTTTTTTAAGATTTAAAATAAACCTGTTTTTACCATTTGGTTTTTTCCTTAAAAAATAGGATGATATGTATTCGTTTTTGCAGTGCCTGCTTTTTTTAATTGCACCAATTTTTTCGAGTTCGGCGATACTTTTCTTAAATTTTGAATCAGAGTTTATTTTTGGGTATATTTTCTGCCTGGGTCGTTTTATAAAAGGAATTTTGTACCCGGTGACCCACGATAAAATTTTTTTGTTTTGAGTAATTAATTTCCAGTTATGAAGATAGTTTTTAATTCTACCTGCATAGCCTACCTCTAGTACGGGCGGCGACTCTTGTCTTGGGATTTCGGAAACCTCTCTGATGTGTTCCTGTTGGATCTCCACGACTTCCGGTTCTGGTGTTGTGCGACATACCTGGGACCTATTATTGTTGTGTACAATGATTCAATGATTTATCATAGTTTTGTATGCGATCTACGAGGGTTCCACCCATATGCTATTAACGACTCACTTTTTTCAAATATCACTCGATGTCAGTGTTGTAGTTCTGGTTGCGATAACACAGAGTAATTGGCTGTTGACAGTGTTTATAAAATAAAAATAGACTAACCTTTTCTGCAAACGTTCTTAGGGACCGTTGTCTTCTTTTTTTTTTTATAACGGATATTGACACAAAAACGGCAGTATAGTGGTCTTTTGTTAATTTCGGATTTATTTGATGTGTTGATTGACGAGGCAAATATCATTGATGATCAGTGGTGATGATTGATATTTACGTTTTACCTGTTAGCCTGACTTTGTAATCGTTTTCAAAATTTCTTCACATTACGACCCTGATGATGAGCTCGCAAACGCATAGACAAAAAGTTTTTTAAATATAAAAGGTTTAAGGAGAACGTTTGCCCTTAAACATTATACGCTTATTTAAGACAATATTAATTTAAACTACAAAAAAGTATATTGTTTTTATTAAAATTGTACTATTTATACTTTAAGTATGTATAGATATTTTTATTATTTTGTAATTATGGTGAGTTCTTTGTATTCCAAAAAAGTGGATTTTCTGAATTATTTTATTTTACTATTATTATACAGTATTAGTATTTGTCTATCATTAGTTTGCTATAGCGTTAAATAAGGCCACTGCATTTTATGCATTTTTAATTATGAATTCAAGACATATTTCAATTCAACTAACAATTTGCATGTTTAAACATGTAACTGTTTAAAATAAACACCTGAAAAGTAATAACATGTAAGAACTAGGTCCAGTAAAAAATACTACAAAAACTAAGATTAGGGTAAAAATCACCTTCTAACCAAGTATGGCTGATTCCAAGAAGATATCACTTCAATGACCCTACACTCCCAGTATAATTTACTTTTAGTTCATTACCTCATTAATTCAATCTCGCGAATTAATTATCCCCTCCCGCTTCATTTTTGAGTAACCCAATAAGTTCTTTTCCCCCACCCCTACAATTCACTACCCCCACTCCAATCTCGACAGATCCTACATTATAACTAGGCGTCTGCAGAAAGACCTTGTCATATCTACTTTAGACAGGCAACCGGACAGACACATCTTGTAGAAATTTACAGAAAGATGGAGAAGTTTATTATTGTTAAAGACGTTGTTAAAAAGTTACGAGAATTTAACCTTACAGGACGCACTCTAGAGTTTAAGTTAAAACCTGTTCCACAGGGAGTTGAACCAGTTGGTTGGGTGGAAAAAGGAATTAATCAAATTATTCAAAACGCTACAGTAGGCCTACAACCCTTAGATCGTGTGGGTTTTAGTTTTTGCTCTAAAGACTTCAACCGAGGAGAAGGTTGGATTCGCTTCAAAGCAGCTAAAGACATAACCTTTCAAGATGTTTGGAGTGTTATAAGTGGCATTTATCAGTCAAACTCAGCAGGTCTTAATACAGAATCATTTTGTCTTAGTGTGACAACTGTTAGATTACCTGTTGGTGGGGGCAGAGGAAAAAATTATAACAGCTTTCACGAGGAATGTGACAAGCGACGAGGTATTATAAGTATTAAAAATACCGATAACCTGTGTTTACCACGTGCTTTGGTAGTCGCCATTGCCCATAATAAAAGAGATCCCGAATTCAGTAAGGTTAGAAGAGATATTAGTAAAATTCAAACCGAAAGAACAAGATCATTGTTGGAGAGAGCTAAAATTAGCATTCCTGAGGCAGGAGGTGGAATTCCCGAGTTAATACAATTTCAAAATCATCTAAAAGAATATAAATTAGTTGTTTATAGCTATGGATCAAAAGGACGAAATATTATATTTGAAGGTTCAACTGAAAGCAATAAACGGCTGAACTTATTACATTACAAAAGCCATTTTAATGTAATTACATCGCTGACAGCAGCTTTTTGTTCTAACTATTTTTGTGAAAAGTGTTACGTCCCATATGATCACAAAAATGAGCACAGATGTGGTGGAACCTGTCAGGCATGTCAGCAAGCCCCTGCTTGTGAAATAGCAATAAAAATTAAATGCCAGGACTGTCTACGATTTTTTAGAAGTCAAAACTGTTACGAAAATCATAAAAAGGATTATTCGTCAGGCAAATTTACAGTATGCGAACAAATTAAACTATGTTCTATTTGTTTAAAAACCATTAAAGCCAAAAGAGCACATGTATGTGGTGAAATTTATTGTAAAATTTGTAATAAACATGCACCCGAGGATCATCTATGTTATATTCGGCCTGATAAGGGAAAACCTAAGATTAAAGATGTTCTTTTTGTATTCTACGATTTAGAGACGAGCCAAGACAAACTATTGGAAAATTCAACGTTTTTACATGAAGTCAATCTCTGTGTTTTCAAACAATACTGCGATGAGTGCATGGATTCTGAAGCAGATACTTGTAAAAAATGCGGTCTAAAGTTACAAAAAGTCAGAGGTATAGACCCAGCGGGGACATTTACTAACCATTTGTTACAAATGAGGAAAAACTTTAAAGAAATTATTGTAATAGCCCATAATGGTCAGGCTTTTGATCACCAGTTTATATTAAACTACATTATGACAAAGACAGATTTTACACCTGAGTTAATCATGAGAGGTACCAAAATAATTACGATGCAACTTGAAAATGTAAAATTTATCGACTCACTTAACTATTTCCCTATGCCTTTAGCCAAACTACCAAAGGCATTTGGACTTGATGATATTTTTAAAAAAGGCTACTTCCCGCACCTATTTAATACAAAGGCAAATGAAAACTATATAGGACCTCTACCATCAATTGAATATTACTCCCCAGATAGTATGAAAGAAGAAGACAGAGCCAAATTTCTTAAATGGTTTGTAGAGCATGAAAATGATGGTTTCGATATGCAAAGAGATCTGGTAGACTACTGCGTATCGGATGTCGAAATTCTTGCGCAATCATGTTTAAAGTTTAGAGAACAACTTATACAAACTACCAATGTATGTCCATTTACTGAAGCCACAACTATTGCTTCAGCATGCAATAAAATTTTTAGAAGAAATTTTTTGAAGCCTAATACTATAGGAATCATACCAAAAAATGGATACCGATGGAGAAACAGGCAGAGCAAAATTGCCATAGATTGGTTACTTTGGACCGAGAATCACAGAAAAATCAACATCTTACATGCTGCTAATGGTAAAGAAGCTGTTTTAAATGGTGTAAAAGTCGATGGTTACTGCTCCGAAACAAATGAGGTATTTGAATTTCAAGAATGTTATTTCCATGGATGTACTGTATGCTACAAGTTCGGCAGGAACGATCCTCTTTCCGAGGACCCCTCAGAAACGCTAAATTTAAGATATGAAACCACAAAGGCAAAAATTATGAGACTAAAAGATTTCGGTTTTTTAGTTAATGAAATGTGGGAGTGTGATTTTAGAAATTTATTAAAAAATAATCCAGAGATAAAATCCTATACTAATACCCATTACAATAAAATTTTGACAAAACTAAATCCAAGAGATGCTTTTTATGGAGGACGAACAGGAAATACATGCGAATACTATGAAATAAAAGATACGGAAAAAATTAAATACGCCGATGTTTGTTCCCTCTATCCGTACATCTGTAAGAGTTCTAAATTTCCACTATCACATCCAGAAGTGTATGTAGGAGATGCGTGTAACAAATTAAACCTAAATAATATAGATGGTTTAATTAAATGCACAATTCTCCCACCAGAAGAGTTGTACCATCCAGTACTCCCTCAAAAAATAAACAATAAATTGATGTTTATTCTTTGTCGAACATGTGGTCAAGACATGAATTACAACGAATGTAAGCATACCAGCGAAGAAAGGGTACTTGAAGGAACATGGGTTCTGGACGAGGTACTTAAAGCCATAGAAAAAGGATATAAAATACAAAAAATACATGAAATCTGGAAATATAACGTACGAAAGTTTAATAAAGAAAACGGTGAGGAAGGATTATTCACATCCATGATGAATAAATTCATTAAAATCAAACAGGAAGCATCAGGCTGGCCTAAAGATTGTGAAATAGAGGAAGACAAAGTTAAATACATTGATCAGTTCTTTGAAAAGGAAGATGTTAAACTAGAGTATACCAAAATTATTGAAAATCCAGGGCTAAGATCACTGGCGAAATTAATACTTAACTCGTTTTGGGGAAAATTCGGTCAAAGAGAGAATCAACCAAAGACGAAAATTGTAAATAAACCAGCAGATTTATTTGCAATGTTTATTAACCCTGCAATTTATATCAATGGGGTTATACCCGTCAACGATAAAACATTACTTGTCAATTATGAATATATAGAAGAAGCCAGCGATCCGTTGCCGACTGTTAATGTTGTTATAGCGGCTTACGTAACAGCGCAAGCGCGCCTTAAATTATACTCCTATCTTGAAGCTCTTGATAAAAGAGTCTTATACTATGATACAGATTCCGTGATTTATGTTTCAAAAAATAATGACCCCGATATATCAACGGGGCAATTTATTGGAGACATGACAGACGAGTTGGAGAGTTATGGCTCTAACTCATACATAACTAAGTTTGTTTCTGGAGGCCCCAAGAATTATGCATTTAAGGTTCACTCGACGAAAAGTAATTTAGAAGAAACGGTCTGTAAAGTTAAAGGTATAACTCTCAACTATGCCGCATCACAAGTAATAAATTTTGATGCAATCAAACACATGATTCTTCAAAAATCCGAACCGATCCCCATCATATCCAGAAGCATACGGCGTAGCAAGGAGCACATTGTGACAACTTGTACTGAAGTCAAACTCTATAGACCTATTTCAACAAAGAGAAAATTTCTATCGGATGGAAGCTCCGAACCATATGGATATAGAAAAAGAAAAACCCATTGAAAATAAAATATATTGTATATTTTGTATGTATTGTATATAAAATATATTATAAATATTGTATATCTAGAACCGCTATGGAGTTTAAAAATGTAAATTAAGTAATAAACAATTTAAAATATCCATTTTGGTTTTATTTTTTTCTTTAACAGTAAGAGTTTTCAAAAGTATTTAAATAAGTAATTATGTACATATTAAAAAAATATGTTTTTATTTTTACAAAGACACTTATAATTTAAATAGTTTGAAAATATTATCCAGTCATTTAAGTACTACACTTAAACTTAAAGAAAAGTTCTCCGAAGCCACAAAAAAACACTAAGGGAATTGGTTCTTTTCAGCTATTTTTCTGTTATTCTTATAGTAATCCATAATCGTTTCAAATTTGAACGACCCACATGATAGTCTTTTTTTTTTTTTGTAATTTATGCATATTTAATTACAAGGTTTCATACAACTTTAACAAATAGAGTTGTTTTTTCTTTTATTTTTTTCTTTTCTTTTTTCTTTTTCGGTTCTTAAGAGATGCTAAAGAATCTGTACAAAACAAGTCACGAATTAACTAAATAGCCACCATTTCACTAAATACTTAACACTCAGTATACAATTTTCAGAAATGTCGTGATTAAGAACGGTTCTAGTCATTTTATACAAGATTTCACATGATTTAACAAATTTAAAACATTTTTTTTATTTTTTATTAAATTCTAAACACTCAGTATACACTTTTAAGAAAATAGGACGATTTGCGACTGTTTTAGTCATTTTTTACAAAGTTTCACAGGGCTTAATAACGTTAAAACATTTTTTTTAATTTTTTACTAAATTCTAAACACTCAGTATACAATTTTCAGAAATGCCATGATTAAGAACGGTTCTAGTCATTTTATACAAGATTTCGCATGATTTAACAAATTTAAAACATTTTTTTTAATTTTTACTAAATTCTAAACACTCAGTATACACTTTTAAGAAAATAGGACGATTTGCGACTGTTTTAGTCATTTTTTACAAAGTTTCACAGGGCTTAATAACGTTAAAACATTTTTTTTAATTTTTTACTAAATTCTAAACACTCAGTATACAATTTTCAGAAATGACATGATTAAGAACGGTTCTAGTCATTTTATACAAGATTTCACATGATTTAACAAATTTAAAACATTTTTTTAATTTTTACTAAATTCTAAACACTCAGTATATCATTTTCAGAAAATAATACAATTCTGTACAGTTTTACAAATTTTCACAGGTCTTAATAACATTAAAACATTTTTTTAATTTTTTACTAAATTCTAATCACTCAGTATACAATTTTCAGAAATGACATGATTTAGAACAGTTTTTACAGATATTTACAAAGTCTTAATAACATTATATTAATAATTATCTAACATAATGTATACAATTTCAAGAAATAGTAGATTTTTAATCCATGTACAAAATTCAAGAATCTAAAATACAATTAAATGTAGGCTTTTTTAATTGGCATCTCAGGCAAATTATTTCCCCCAAAATTATCTAAAAAAGATATACCAAAAACATTCTAAAGCGGTTTTTTACCTCTATAAGTATGCAGGCCGATCCGACCCTTGTCGGTTTTATTACCCGCATAAATTAACACAGTAGCTGAATATGGAGAGTTCTGGACCAGTGGTGCTGGTGGTGCTGTTTTACGATCTAACCCAGGTGGTGCAGGTGGTGCGTTTTACGATCTAACCCAGGTGGTGCTGGTGGTGCGTTTTATGATCTAACCCAGGTGGTGCGTTTTATGACCTAACCCGGGTGGTTCGGTGGTGCTGTTTACAAAATAACCCGAAATTAAACCCGACTTTTTACGATCTAACCCAAGTGCTTTCATGAGGCGGCTTCTTATCTAACCCTAACTTGAACCTGAATATTTATGAACTGACCCGAGATAAAACCCGACCTTTTATGATTTAACCTTAGTGCAAACGCCGCTGTTAAAGCGATATAGTAAAAAAAACTCGATTAAAATTTTATCTTGTTCGCTAGACCAATTAATTTCCAAATATTATAATTAAAACATACAATCACTACACTGGCGCACCGTCAAAAATCGTGCTTGCACTATCCCAACGTACAGAGCGTCCGCTTCAGAAAATACGGTGCCGTATTTTTTGCGCCGAACGCTCTGGAGGAACACACTCCGATTTGCAAGTACATACACGCTTTGTCGCGGCAAAGCTCGCCGTCAAATTACGGCCACTCTTTTGCGGTACCGCTTTGTAGGAAACCAAAGCTTTAGTGAAACGCCGCTGCCCCAGAACTCTGTCCATATTCCTCTACTGTGTTAATTTATGCGGGTAATAAAACCGACAAGGGTCGGATCGGCCTGCATACTTATAGAGGTAAAAAACCGCTTTAGAATGTTTTTGGTATATCTTTTTTAGATAATTTTGGGGGAAATAATTTGCCTGAGATGCCAATTAAAAAAGCCTACATTTAATTGTATTTTAGATTCTTGAATTTTGTACATGGATTAAAAATCTACTATTTCTTGAAATTGTATACATTATGTTAGATAATTATTAATATAATGTTATTAAGACTTTGTAAATATCTGTAAAAACTGTTCTAAATCGTGTCATTTCTGAAAATTGTATACTGAGTGATTAGAATTTAGTAAAAAATTAAAAAAATGTTTTAATGTTATTAAGACCTGTGAAAATTTGTAAAACTGTACAGAATTGTATTATTTTCTGAAAATGATATACTGAGTGTTTAGAATTTAGTAAAAATTAAAAAAATGTTTTAAATTTGTTAAATCATGTGAAATCTTGTATAAAATGACTAGAACCGTTCTTAATCATGTCATTTCTGAAAATTGTATACTGAGTGTTTAGAATTTAGTAAAAAATTAAAAAAAATGTTTTAACGTTATTAAGCCCTGTGAAACTTTGTAAAAAATGACTAAAACAGTCGCAAATCGTCCTATTTTCTTAAAAGTGTATACTGAGTGTTTAGAATTTAGTAAAAATTAAAAAAAATGTTTTAAATTTGTTAAATCATGCGAAATCTTGTATAAAATGACTAGAACCGTTCTTAATCATGGCATTTCTGAAAATTGTATACTGAGTGTTTAGAATTTAGTAAAAAATTAAAAAAAATGTTTTAACGTTATTAAGCCCTGTGAAACTTTGTAAAAAATGACTAAAACAGTCGCAAATCGTCCTATTTTCTTAAAAGTGTATACTGAGTGTTTAGAATTTAGTAAAAATTAAAAAAAATGTTTTAAATTTGTTAAATCATGTGAAATCTTGTATAAAATGACTAGAACCGTTCTTAATCACGACATTTCTGAAAATTGTATACTGAGTGTTAAGTATTTAGTGAAATGGTGGCTATTTAGTTAATTCGTGACTTGTTTTGTACAGATTCTTTAGCATCTCTTAAGAACCGAAAAAGAAAAAAGAAAAGAAAAAAATAAAAGAAAAAACAACTCTATTTGTTAAAGTTGTATGAAACCTTGTAATTAAATATGCATAAATTACAAAAAAAAAAAAAGACTATCATGTGGGTCGTTCAAATTTGAAACGATTATGGATTACTATAAGAATAACAGAAAAATAGCTGAAAAGAACCAATTCCCTTAGTGTTTTTTTGTGGCTTCGGAGAACTTTTCTTTAAGTTTAAGTGTAGTACTTAAATGACTGGATAATATTTTCAAACTATTTAAATTATAAGTGTCTTTGTAAAAATAAAAACATATTTTTTTAATATGTACATAATTACTTATTTAAATACTTTTGAAAACTCTTACTGTTAAAGAAAAAAATAAAACCAAAATGGATATTTTAAATTGTTTATTACTTAATTTACATTTTTAAACTCCATAGCGGTTCTAGATATACAATATTTATAATATATTTTATATACAATACATACAAAATATACAATATATTTTATTTTCAATGGGTTTTTCTTTTTCTATATCCATATGGTTCGGAGCTTCCATCCGATAGAAATTTTCTCTTTGTTGAAATAGGTCTATAGAGTTTGACTTCAGTACAAGTTGTCACAATGTGCTCCTTGCTACGCCGTATGCTTCTGGATATGATGGGGATCGGTTCGGATTTTTAAAGAATCATGTGTTTGATTGCATCAAAATTTATTACTTGTGATGCGGCATAGTTGAGAGTTATACCTTTAACTTTACAGACCGTTTCTTCTAAATTACTTTTCGTCGAGTGAACCTTAAATGCATAATTCTTGGGGCCTCCAGAAACAAACTTAGTTATGTATGAGTTAGAGCCATAACTCTCCAACTCGTCTGTCATGTCTCCAATAAATTGCCCCGTTGATATATCGGGGTCATTATTTTTTGAAACATAAATCACGGAATCTGTATCATAGTATAAGACTCTTTTATCAAGAGCTTCAAGATAGGAGTATAATTTAAGGCGCGCTTGCGCTGTTACGTAAGCCGCTATAACAACATTAACAGTCGGCAACGGATCGCTGGCTTCTTCTATATATTCATAATTGACAAGTAATGTTTTATCGTTGACGGGTATAACCCCATTGATATAAATTGCAGGGTTAATAAACATTGCAAATAAATCTGCTGGTTTATTTACAATTTTCGTCTTTGGTTGATTCTCTCTTTGACCGAATTTTCCCCAAAACGAGTTAAGTATTAATTTCGCCAGTGATCTTAGCCCTGGATTTTCAATAATTTTGGTATACTCTAGTTTAACATCTTCCTTTTCAAAGAACTGATCAATGTATTTAACTTTGTCTTCCTCTATTTCACAATCTTTAGGCCAGCCTGATGCTTCCTGTTTGATTTTAATGAATTTATTCATCATGGATGTGAATAATCCTTCCTCACCGTTTTCTTTATTAAACTTTCGTACGTTATATTTCCAGATTTCATGTATTTTTTGTATTTTATATCCTTTTTCTATGGCTTTAAGTACCTCGTCCAGAACCCATGTTCCTTCAAGTACCCTTTCTTCGCTGGTATGCTTACATTCGTTGTAATTCATGTCTTGACCACATGTTCGACAAAGAATAAACATCAATTTATTGTTTATTTTTTGAGGGAGTACTGGATGGTACAACTCTTCTGGTGGGAGAATTGTGCATTTAATTAAACCATCTATATTATTTAGGTTTAATTTGTTACACGCATCTCCTACATACACTTCTGGATGTGATAGTGGAAATTTAGAACTCTTACAGATGTACGGATAGAGGGAACAAACATCGGCGTATTTAATTTTTTCCGTATCTTTTATTTCATAGTATTCGCATGTATTTCCTGTTCGTCCTCCATAAAAAGCATCTCTTGGATTTAGTTTTGTCAAAATTTTATTGTAATGGGTATTAGTATAGGATTTTATCTCTGGATTATTTTTTAATAAATTTCTAAAATCACACTCCCACATTTCATTAACTAAAAAACCGAAATCTTTTAGTCTCATAATTTTTGCCTTTGTGGTTTCATATCTTAAATTTAGCGTTTCTGAGGGGTCCTCGGAAAGAGGATCGTTCCTGCCGAACTTGTAGCATACAGTACATCCATGGAAATAACATTCTTGAAATTCAAATACCTCATTTGTTTCGGAGCAGTAACCATCGACTTTTACACCATTTAAAACAGCTTCTTTACCATTAGCAGCATGTAAGATGTTGATTTTTCTGTGATTCTCGGTCCAAAGTAACCAATCTATGGCAATTTTGCTCTGCCTGTTTCTCCATCGGTATCCATTTTTTGGTATGATTCCTATAGTATTAGGCTTCAAAAAATTTCTTCTAAAAATTTTATTGCATGCTGAAGCAATAGTTGTGGCTTCAGTAAATGGACATACATTGGTAGTTTGTATAAGTTGTTCTCTAAACTTTAAACATGATTGCGCAAGAATTTCGACATCCGATACGCAGTAGTCTACCAGATCTCTTTGCATATCGAAACCATCATTTTCATGCTCTACAAACCATTTAAGAAATTTGGCTCTGTCTTCTTCTTTCATACTATCTGGGGAGTAATATTCAATTGATGGTAGAGGTCCTATATAGTTTTCATTTGCCTTTGTATTAAATAGGTGCGGGAAGTAGCCTTTTTTAAAAATATCATCAAGTCCAAATGCCTTTGGTAGTTTGGCTAAAGGCATAGGGAAATAGTTAAGTGAGTCGATAAATTTTACATTTTCAAGTTGCATCGTAATTATTTTGGTACCTCTCATGATTAACTCAGGTGTAAAATCTGTCTTTGTCATAATGTAGTTTAATATAAACTGGTGATCAAAAGCCTGACCATTATGGGCTATTACAATAATTTCTTTAAAGTTTTTCCTCATTTGTAACAAATGGTTAGTAAATGTCCCCGCTGGGTCTATACCTCTGACTTTTTGTAACTTTAGACCGCATTTTTTACAAGTATCTGCTTCAGAATCCATGCACTCATCGCAGTATTGTTTGAAAACACAGAGATTGACTTCATGTAAAAACGTTGAATTTTCCAATAGTTTGTCTTGGCTCGTCTCTAAATCGTAGAATACAAAAAGAACATCTTTAATCTTAGGTTTTCCCTTATCAGGCCGAATATAACATAGATGATCCTCGGGTGCATGTTTATTACAAATTTTACAATAAATTTCACCACATACATGTGCTCTTTTGGCTTTAATGGTTTTTAAACAAATAGAACATAGTTTAATTTGTTCGCATACTGTAAATTTGCCTGACGAATAATCCTTTTTATGATTTTCGTAACAGTTTTGACTTCTAAAAAATCGTAGACAGTCCTGGCATTTAATTTTTATTGCTATTTCACAAGCAGGGGCTTGCTGACATGCCTGACAGGTTCCACCACATCTGTGCTCATTTTTGTGATCATATGGGACGTAACACTTTTCACAAAAATAGTTAGAACAAAAAGCTGCTGTCAGCGATGTAATTACATTAAAATGGCTTTTGTAATGTAATAAGTTCAGCCGTTTATTGCTTTCAGTTGAACCTTCAAATATAATATTTCGTCCTTTTGATCCATAGCTATAAACAACTAATTTATATTCTTTTAGATGATTTTGAAATTGTATTAACTCGGGAATTCCACCTCCTGCCTCAGGAATGCTAATTTTAGCTCTCTCCAACAATGATCTTGTTCTTTCGGTTTGAATTTTACTAATATCTCTTCTAACCTTACTGAATTCGGGATCTCTTTTATTATGGGCAATGGCGACTACCAAAGCACGTGGTAAACACAGGTTATCGGTATTTTTAATACTTATAATACCTCGTCGCTTGTCACATTCCTCGTGAAAGCTGTTATAATTTTTTCCTCTGCCCCCACCAACAGGTAATCTAACAGTTGTCACACTAAGACAAAATGATTCTGTATTAAGACCTGCTGAGTTTGACTGATAAATGCCACTTATAACACTCCAAACATCTTGAAAGGTTATGTCTTTAGCTGCTTTGAAGCGAATCCAACCTTCTCCTCGGTTGAAGTCTTTAGAGCAAAAACTAAAACCCACACGATCTAAGGGTTGTAGGCCTACTGTAGCGTTTTGAATAATTTGATTAATTCCTTTTTCCACCCAACCAACTGGTTCAACTCCCTGTGGAACAGGTTTTAACTTAAACTCTAGAGTGCGTCCTGTAAGGTTAAATTCTCGTAACTTTTTAACAACGTCTTTAACAATAATAAACTTCTCCATCTTTCTGTAAATTTCTACAAGATGTGTCTGTCCGGTTGCCTGTCTAAAGTAGATATGACAAGGTCTTTCTGCAGACGCCTAGTTATAATGTAGGATCTGTCGAGATTGGAGTGGGGGTAGTGAATTGTAGGGGTGGGGGAAAAGAACTTATTGGGTTACTCAAAAATGAAGCGGGAGGGGATAATTAATTCGCGAGATTGAATTAATGAGGTAATGAACTAAAAGTAAATTATACTGGGAGTGTAGGGTCATTGAAGTGATATCTTCTTGGAATCAGCCATACTTGGTTAGAAGGTGATTTTTACCCTAATCTTAGTTTTTGTAGTATTTTTTACTGGACCTAGTTCTTACATGTTATTACTTTTCAGGTGTTTATTTTAAACAGTTACATGTTTAAACATGCAAATTGTTAGTTGAATTGAAATATGTCTTGAATTCATAATTAAAAATGCATAAAATGCAGTGGCCTTATTTAACGCTATAGCAAACTAATGATAGACAAATACTAATACTGTATAATAATAGTAAAATAAAATAATTCAGAAAATCCACTTTTTTGGAATACAAAGAACTCACCATAATTACAAAATAATAAAAATATCTATACATACTTAAAGTATAAATAGTACAATTTTAATAAAAACAATATACTTTTTTGTAGTTTAAATTAATATTGTCTTAAATAAGCGTATAATGTTTAAGGGCAAACGTTCTCCTTAAACCTTTTATATTTAAAAAACTTTTTGTCTATGCGTTTGCGAGCTCATCATCAGGGTCGTAATGTGAAGAAATTTTGAAAACGATTACAAAGTCAGGCTAACAGGTAAAACGTAAATATCAATCATCACCACTGATCATCAATGATATTTGCCTCGTCAATCAACACATCAAATAAATCCGAAATTAACAAAAGACCACTATACTGCCGTTTTTGTGTCAATATCCGTTATAAAAAAAAAAAGAAGACAACGGTCCCTAAGAACGTTTGCAGAAAAGGTTAGTCTATTTTTATTTTATAAACACTGTCAACAGCCAATTACTCTGTGTTATCGCAACCAGAACTACAACACTGACATCGAGTGATATTTGAAAAAAGTGAGTCGTTAATAGCATATGGGTGGAACCCTCGTAGATCGCATACAAAACTATGATAAATCATCGAATCATTGTACACAACAATAATAGGTCCATTTACTAGTAAAATATGCTGATTAGAGTTCAGCGTCCGCATGTGGTTCTTTTTTTTATTTATTGAAGAGAAAAAAATCTATGTTGCCTTCGGCCATCCAATAGAAGGTCCACTCTAGGTAAGTGTGAAAATCATTCAATTCGATGAATATAATATAAAGGTTTGTGTATGTTACACTATATATTTCATAAGAATATTTCATTGATATAATAATTATTTTTAAATCAGAACGGTTTAATCCAGATAAAACCAATGCCTTTTTTTAACTAACTACAACTTGATTGGTAAACACATTTTGCGATCAGGTACAAGCAACTGCTATTTAATCTACCTAGACATCTAGGTCGGTTCCCTGTGAAAAACCCTAAAATTATCCCAACTACTTGAATACTTTTCTCGATTTCGTTCCATCCTTTTGATCTAGCTTTATCCTTGACATACACGTATGTTTAACTTAAATATTAAAACGTAAACCCCCCCCCCCCCCCCCGTTTTTATGTAACTTGTTTAATGATTTAATGTAAATACAAGGAGATTGTCTAATCCTAAATCTAAAATTATTATTCTACGTAAAATATACCATGTAACATTAACAACATAATATACAATTAAATTAAAATGGTAGTTCTTAATCAAGAGGCTTATGATTATAACACCGATTAATTATACCAATTACTTATAAACAAAGTTTTGTGCCTTAAATTTAATAAATAATTTTAAAATAATAATATTTTTAATCCACACTGCATCAGTCAACAGAGTCCTAAACAGGTTTGTACAGGAACTTTAAAGCATATCTACAATTACTATATCAATTACGTATGTCACAAAAAGGAAAAAAGTACATTATAATGTTTGTGCTGAAATGGATGCCATCATAACGGAATGCGCATGGCTGAATAATGGAAATTTCTCCATAAGAAAATACATGTGTTTTAGGAGATACGGTCTCAAGTAAGGGAATACCTACTTACATCAATCTAGTGACATGAAACTAAGAAATACATTACATATTTTTGATTGGTAAAATGATTTAGGCAACATTTGGTAATGTTAATCGGCTGTACAGGTGGCGTACAAGTAAAGTTTGCATTTAAATTTAAAATTTGCCATTTGTAAAGCTGGCGGACCGCAGTATAGATGGGAATTGATTTGTCCGACCAATTATTATTGGCCACATATTATTGTCTTGCCCGAAAATCAGTAAGATGGTACCACAAAGTTGTCATCGAATTATTGATGAAAACATCTATAGTTAATGCCTTAAGTTGTATACAAAGTGGTGCATCCAACATCAAAAAATTCTCTAATAAAATTTCGGGAAACTTTGGTGAAGTCACTTTTATTTTTAATTTAACGTGAAGGAGAAAATCGACAACAGGATAAGAAGCAAAAAAAAAATACAGCATGAAATGAAATGGGCTGAAGAGAAGTGCAAAAGGAATAGAAGAGTTAAAAAAAAAAGATGTACATATTGTTACAAGGAAGTAGCGGCGCAGCAAGTTTGGAAATTAGCAGCAAAATCAGCGAAACCAGTAATTACTTATTGCGACACCTGTCTTGAAATAGCTATTTATACAACAAGTAACAGGCGCGGATCTAGGATTTTGTCCAGGGGGGGGGCAAAATGGAAAAGCGCCGAAGGCGCTAAAAAAATAGCGCCGCAGACGAAAATTTTTTGGGTGCCACGCCCTTTTTTGAATCATGGTGCTTGGTTCTCAAGTGGGAAAATAAAAAATACAACACAAAATCCTCAAGAAAATCACAAAAGCAACCCCGTGCGTTTAGGAGTGGGGGAGTTAATTTTTGCGATTTTACCTATCTTCCAGAGAATTCGTTGTAAACAAACAATTTCATAAAATTTTAATTTGTTATTTATGTAATAATGCATTTGATTGAAAAAAAGAAATACAAACAGCAGATGCATTTGTCACCGGAAGGGTTGCAAGGATTAGGACAAATTCATGTATTATAGGAAATACATCCTTATCGCAACAAGCCAATATATCCAGAGCTCTTATGGGAAGCTCTTTTCTGAAGCTCTGTTCTTGAATCCATTTCTCTCTCCACAACAACAATTCATCTTTTAGCAGAAAAGAAGCAGCGCCCTTGTCAACTTCAAGAAGCAATCCAAAGCGGTCGAGGAGGGACTTTATACTTATGTTATTTTCACCAGCAGAATTTTTGACAATATTTTCTGGAATGAAAACTGATAGCTGAAAGATGTCCAAGGTTTCGGCTGAGAATCTTTCTCGCAGATCTGTGAGAACAAAGTCTAGCAATGGTGCATAGATTGATACTCTGTAGTATTCCTCCGCTGAATTCATTTGATGGTTGGCACGATAAATTTGGCGTCCACCATGGCGAGGGATCCGAGGAATATTCAGCTCGACACCCAGTTGATCGGCTAGATTTTCTGCACGCTGCCAGATCAGATACCCTATACCCTCTTGGGAATTTGCATTTGCGTAGCTCTGGTCTGGGACCGCATCAATAAGTAATTAAAATTAACTTGCGGAACTGCGGAAGGATACCAATATTCTAGTGGTTAGCGCGTAGACTTTCAAGAGTTTAAAGTACAGAGTACAGAAGGTTTAAAAGTAGACTTTCAAGTCGTGAACCCAGGTGCAAAGCTGGTGAAGGGAATTTTTTGTTTGTTTCTTAAAGTTTATGCAAAAAAAGGAAAAAGTCAAAATATGGATTTATTGCAAAAAGGTTAAAAGGTAGATCTATTCTGTACCAGGTTAGAGCTTGTTATTGGTTAATGCTTGTATACATCGTGTTACCTATGTGCTTTGGTCGGTCTCAGGGGGGGGGCAATTGCCCCCATTGCCCCCCCCCCTGTATCCGCGCCTGACAAGTAACGAAATAGGGGTCTGACTCTGACGTGTTGTCCAACTCGGCTTCGCCTCGTAGGACAATTTTCACGTCGCGTGCCTAAAAGACATTGTTTCGTAACGAATGGTATACAATATTTTTTCTACGGGCGTTTTATAATAAAACACCTAATTTATTTTACTAAACATTTTATTACCTGTGTTTCATTTACACCTTTCATGTCAAAAAAATTGACACTTGTCAAAAAAAAATTCGAAAGAATTTTTTTGTCAAAAACTGCGGCAAATATTAAGTAAAAAATGAGTGATTTAAAAAACTCAGACATCGAAAATGCCGCAAATGAAGCAATGGTGAACCTTGTTCCTCAAAAATCAAGGAGTTTGTATGAGGGCACATACGAAAAATTCAAAAACTAGTGTGAAGAAAAAAAGGTAAAAAACTTATCAGAAAAAGTAATTTTGGCATATTTTTCACGATTATCCGATGCCTATAAGCCATCAACTTTGTGAAGTACTTACTCAATGCTTCGAACGATGGTTTATTTAAATAAGAATGTTGATATAAAGACATTTACAAACCTAATCGCACTTTCGAAAAGGAAATCTGGGGGGGGGGGGGGGGGGGTTTAAGCCTAAAAAGTCGAAAGATTTTTCCAAGGAACAAATAGAAAGATTTGCTAAAGAAGCAGACGATAAGAACTATTTATTGGAAAAAGTGATTATTATCGTGGGAATCTCTGGAGCATGTCGCAGAGAAGAACTAACATATTTAAAGATAGATAGATAGATAGATAGATAGATAATGTTTTTATTTGTTTCTAAGAAAAAGCCAAAAGGCATAAAACAATTGTCGCAGTACAATGATTACAAAAGTTACATTATAACTGTTAAAATTTACAATAATATATAAAAAATAAATACATATAACTGACACATACGTCCTAACATACACACAGGTAGTAGTGATGGTAGATTTAACAAGAGAAGAAAATACACATAATATCGGTAAATCACGCAAATGCGGTAAAGACACCTACCGTAAGTGTACTGTACAATATTTTATCTACAAGCATGTTTTAGGGCACCAATATTAAAAACTCTAAAAGAGCACTGTTTTAATTTACCCCGTAGGTGCCTCGTAAGTCGTTATCAACAATGCATTAACATTGACAACGGAATAAACGATAATTATTTTTGTGACAATTTCGTGAGTGTGTTTTACGTCCTTTAAATGGAAGTCAGTAGCAGCAGTGATGATGAAATTCCGAAGGAAGTTCTGGACATTGCTAAAGCAGCTACCCTTAATTTATTGCCGGATAAATCACGGCATAGATATGAGAAGGAATATGGGCTCTTCATGGACTGGGTTCATTAAAGAAAGTTAAAGCAATTAGTGAAGATGTGATGCTTGCCTATTTTGTGGATAAATTTAAGGACAGTAAATCATCCTCTTTATGGAGTTATTACTCAATGCTCAGATCTACTATAAGTATCAAAAATAATGTCGACATACATAAGCAGGTATGCAAAACTGATGGCATATTTAAAAAGGAAGTCTGTGGGATACGAAGCTAAGAAATCAAAGGCATTCCACAAGAATGAGGTTGTAAAACTCCTTGTTACGGCACCAGATGAGGAGTTTATTATTTATAATATCCGTTTCTTGATAAACCGCTCTATTGTTGCGTGAACGGAGTCGACAGGCATATAAGTATGACCTGGTAGTAAGTATCGCACACTGATTGACGTTAAATGAACCGAGTCCTTAAGAAAAGTCGAGATCATTACAAACATTGCTTGGTTATTATTGTGACCATAACAACTTTCACAATTTAGTGATAGGTGTTTGACGGTTTGTCGTCGATTAATTTCTTGCAAATATTTGTACATTATGGTGCATATTTCGTTACTGCCACGTCCTCCGTCACATTCTCCCCTTAAATAACAAAAGTCATTTTGAGTTCCACTTTCGTAAACAGTAAGGTTGTAATAAGCATACTTCCTGGCATAATACAAGAGCAAATTGTCCCCATGGGGTGTGTTTAACACTTTCTGCAGGTCGAAACTGGCATATAAAAATTCTGAATCTAAAACAGCTTTCTTCTGATCACCTAGAAATGAATCCTTGCAAATATTTTTTTCTACTAGCGTGCGGAAAAACGCATTTTCCGCACATGTTTTAGTGCGGAAAATCCACTTTTCCGCACCGTGCGGCAAAGATTTTTCCGCACTGTTATATTTTGAAATTAAATTTAATTAAATTAAATGCTGTACGATTTGAAGTCACTGTTCATCATATTACCTTTGAAATATCTTAGTTGCTATGGTGTATATAACCAGTTGTTGATTTGTATGTCACTGTCAACAGAATATTATAAATTTAAACTAGTTTATCAGTTTTTCTACTGGAGTTTTGCTAAATTCTTCGGCACGCAAAATGATTTCCGATGAAGAGATGAACGAAAATTTTATAGAAGAAGTACCGGAGGAGATTCTTTTGGCGGCTGAAAATCTCAAAGAAGATTTATTGCCAGAAAAATCAAGAAAACGGTATGAAAAAGAATACACCCTTTTTTGCAAATGGAGTAAGGAGAAGAAAAATGTGAATTTTGAAAGAGAAGAAGTTTTTTTGGCCTACTTTTACGAATTATCGAAATCGTACCAGCCGTCCACACTCTGGTCAAGATACTCAATGTTGAAAACTATGCTCAAGCTGAAAAAAAAATGTGGATATTGGTATGCATTTTAAGTTAATTTCTTTTCTCAAGAAAAAAATGGTTGGCTTCAGACCAAAAAAGTCGAAAATTTTAACCACAAGTGACATGGAAAAATTTATAGACAGCGCTCCTGATGACACATACCTCCTAATTAAAGTGGCAACAATTTTTGGCCTAGCAGGGGCGTGCAGACGGGAAGAATTGACAAATTTGTTGTTTGAAAACGTACAGCTGGAAAAATGTTTCGTTTTAGTGAAAATAGCCGACAATAAAACGCACACAAGCCGAAGTTTTGTGGTCACTGGGGAGAAAAACTTGGCGTTGATAAGAAAATATGTATCACTTAGACCAAAAAATACTTTACACCAACGTTTTTTCGTACAATATCGCAAAGGGGAATGTACCATCCAATGCGTTGGCATAAATAAATTTGGAAAAATGCCATCTGAGGTAGCAGCCTATTTACGATTGCCGAATCCAGAAGAGTACACTGGCCACTGTTATAGAAGGTATTCTGCCACTGCCCTTGCAAATGCCGGAGTGGGCATAACCAACCTGAAGCGTCATGGGGGGTGGCAATCCACAAAAGTCGCCGAAGGTTATCTAAACGAATCCTTGGAAAATAAAAAATAGCAAGTAAAATATTGAAATCAACCCCAGCCAGTGCTTCCACCAGCAGCTGTGTAGCCCTTTCTTACTCCCATCCAGCAACAAGTACACAACATGAACAAACTGATGGGCTTCAGGACTCAGAAAACGAGCTGCAACCTACTGAAATATCAATTATTCCTGCACCCCAATCTTTACTGGAGAACCGCAACCAACTGGCTTCTGCTATTAATTTAAATAGTGCTAGTAATTGTACGTTTACAATTAATTACAATATAAATAAGTAAATTAATATTGTAAAATTTTGTTCATTGTAATAAAAATTTAAAAAAAAACTCCGTTTTTTAAATTATTTTCAATTTGTTTCCTCACGCTAGTAGAAAAACTATTGTTCCTAACACGTGCAGAAACCTATTTTTCCGCACTTAAATGCTTGACACCACTCCGCTACGCGTCGTGCTGTCAACGGCATTTGCGTGCGGAAAAATCGATTTTCTGCACTTGTTAGGAAAATAGCTATTGCTTTCCAGATGTTTTTCATATAATTGCTTTGTTTCTACTGTTTCCTCAAAATCTTTGTCCTTTCTCACTTCACAAACTTTGCACTTATCTTTCTTCGGCAAGTGAAATCCGATATTAAATTCTGTCTTAAAAATCTTCCGGAAAACTTGTAGGGAAACGATATTGTTCTTAGTTATGCCATTTTCTAACTGATTTTTCTTAAAAAGTCCGTATAAGGATGACAAGTTGCGAAATTCTGTGGGTAAGTATTTTCTCGATGTTTTATTCCTGCAATAATGAGATGGGACTGCGGGGAGCATCGTGATAAAATCTAAAACATTCTGCTTCTGCTCGTTCCCAGTCTTGTTATGGGGACCTGCTTACCTCTCTGATCTCTTTTGGAACATACGCCTGACATAGAATTTTTTTTCGTATATCTCAAAGTCATTTGTGATATATCCAAAGTTTTCAATAAGAATTGTTGGCATACGTCGTGTTCCACATCATTCCACCTAATGATATCTTTAAAGGAAGATTGTCTTCTGCTTTGTTCAGCCTCTTGTTTTCGACGTTTTATTTCAACATCTTTTATGCACGAAAGCAGCCAGTCTTGTTGCCTTTGCGGGTTTCCTAAGTAGATATCAGCAAACATTTTAAATTGATTGCCTACTTGAAGCGTCAAGGAGAGGGTTACCAGGCCAAAAAATCAAAAATTTTTACTAGAGACCAAATTGAACAGTTTCTGAGGTGCGCACCAGATGATGAGTACCTTCTGATGAAAGTAGCTACGATGGTAGGAGTATTTGGTGCCTGCCGCAGGAAGAAGCGTTGTCAGTTGACTCTTGACAACGTGGAAGATATGGAGACTTCATTAGTTATTAAAATATCAGATACCAAAACCAAGGTACCACGAAATTTCACTATCGTTCAAAAATTTTATTTGGATTTTTATCGAAAATATACTGATCTTCGTCCAGCAGATATCGTACATCGGCGGCTCTTCTTAAAATATGTAAAAGGTAAATGTACCAGAAATCCGGTCGGAATTAATACGTTCGGAAAATTTTCTGCTGCTACAGCAAGATTTCTGCAACTTCCAAATTCAACTCTCTATACGGGGCATTGCTTTCGCCGTTCCTCTGCGAGCTTACTTGCCGATGCTAGAGCAAATTTGACGACAATTAAGCGGCATGGGGGATGGAAATCCTCAACCGTTGCGGAAGGGTACGTCGTGGATTTCTTGGAAAATAAAAATTATATTGCTCGAAAATTGCTTAACAGTACAAACGACATCAGCCGATGATGCTTCAACAACAACTGGGCATGCTGCTGTTTCTGTTCAATCCTCCTCAACCGCGAAGAACAACAGAACTGAGGAAAGAATGCATTTTTCAAATTGTACTATTAATATAAGTGTAAATAAATAGAATAGAAATGTTTATGACGTTTTTTTTTAAAAAGTTCCATTTTTAACACGTTTGTAGAAAAAAGCAGTTAATAACACTAATAAAGTTTAATAAACTATATATTTACACAAAACAATATCTATGTGAACGACCCAAATGCTATGAAAACTGCAAAAAAAACTCACAAAATCTGACGATAAATTAATAATAAAAACACAAATTAATCAAGCAGTGCTAAAACCCTGCCGGCACGCTTATTTTCAAATATTTGAAGTTGTAAAGTTCACTGTAATTATTGTAGCGGCAAAATGATGCATAAAAAAAATTCCTTGTTTACTCTGCCGCTTCCAAGATTTGGTGATTGGTATTAAATGAGTCACTGGCAGAGGTATAGTACTTTATTATTAACAACGTTATAACTGACGCACACTGGGGCAGAAGTGACAATTGGTATACAATAATTGATAAACATCAAATCTCCTATTATAGCAGTAATTTATATATTTTTGTAGTCGATATACTGAGGTATACCAGCGCAATTTAGTCGGCGTCGAACGAAGAACCGTTGCATAGAAACAGCATTTTCTTTTCAACATTTTAAGTAAATTTGTTAGTTAGTTCTGAAATATTTATAATTCACTACCAGCATACCAAGAAGATTTGGAAAAAAATCGTATTGTTTAATATTTTCCTCGATAATATTTTTTTTAACATAAATAATCTTGGCTACCTACTTATTGGTTTATAATGTTTTACTAAATATGAAACAAAAAGTGAGTGAGTGTCGCACTGGAAAGATCAGTTTGATTAAAAAAAAAAAAAACGTCTTGGATATCATGAGAATAGTCAAATTCGTTTTAAATCTGACTATAAATTCCGACGGGAAGCATCTCATCGATTGAAACAAAAATATGTTTAGACAATAATAAAGCTTGTCTGAATTCGCCCCTAGATTCTCCTTGTATTTTTGCAAAACAAACAATTTGCAGAGATTACAGAAAGGATGAAAATGCAACAAAGTATCGAACTAAGAATATCAGTTCCTCTACCTTAATTGCCTTAAAGAACAATTGACAGAAGAGGCACATAAAGCGCAAAATAAATAAATACTTTAAAAAGCTGGGGTAGCATCATTCACGAAAATGTAGTCGGAAAGCATCCAATTCTGATGTTTTTAATTTTTTTCTTTTATCCTCAGCTCCTCTTAAAACAAGCAAAAGAAAACTACCTAAGACTTTTACGACCCCCTTCACTGTCACTGCAATTCAAAAATTGATTGCCTCAATGCCGCGACGTTGTCGGCAAGTAATAAAAAATAATGGATATTCTATTAACTATTAACATAATACTTCTAGCTATTGTAATTATTAAATGTGTTTAATGTTTTTTTATCGTAATATGTAAAATAAAATACTGTTGACACAATTTGTTGCTTTACTTTTGTCGCACTTCATTTCGTCGATTTTTATAATTATAAATATTTCTCTACCTTCATTTTGTTTAAAGTGTACCAAAATATTGTGAAATAATACTAATATTGTGGGGATAATATTTCGTTAAAATTAGCTGGGGATCACATTTATATAATTAATTTTTTAAATTCAAAGAAGTAAAAGCACTTTGTTGCTCTAATTTTGTCCAATAGTGTATGTTCATTATAGGTAGTACGTACACCTCTTAACAGACCTGAAAAGAAGAAGATTCTTAACTTATTTATTTTCCAACTAACTTTACAAAAGATTATAAATGGGGATTTAAAAATTTAATTTAAAAGACTCTGAATTCTATTAATGGTACCATCAGGTAGTTTAGTTTCGTAAAAACGCAAAATGTCCTCTTCTGGAAAGTGCAGCGAACAAACAGCATCATTTACACCGAATATTTTGTCTGCTCTAGGAATAATTATTCGCCACTTTTCAAATGTTTCAGGATCCTAATAAGAAGACATTATTAATAAACAATATTGTGAACCTTTTATGGTTTTTGCCTACCTTAGGGGCTTGAAAGAGACTCGGATTTTTCTCGCCATGATTTTTCCTGAGCTTTCTATCAGACGAATATCCAGTTTTACACCCCGGCACGAAGCAAACGCTACTTGTAAAACATTGTACGCCACTCATTGTTTATATTAATAACGCAAAGAAATGATTCCAAAGCTTATTTTTCAAGATATTCGAAAAAAATACCGCACTCGCCTATCAAAACCTGCAAAAAATAGCCGCTAAGCGTGCAGTGGCGCCCTCGACGGCCAACCAGCGAAGTAACGAAAAACAGGGACGTAAATTTAAAATTCGGCCATTTTCGATCGGCCTCCTTCCTTAAAGCCGGCGCATAATTGGGGTATAACGATTGCACCGAAGTAAGATCCTCATACCGCGATTCTGCAGTTTTTGTAATGTGGCTTTGCTATTGCCATCAAGGAGGTAAAGAAGACTAGCACAATAATTAAAATGCGACTGAATTATTGCTTGATATACAAGCAGCCTAGAATTCATGGAGAGGTCAGTTGCGACTCTTGAGAAGAAAAATAACTTATTTTTACATATTTTCTTCTTAATGTATTTAAAGTGCATTTTAAAAGATTGCAGAAAGAGTAGAAATTATTGTTTTTTTTTTAAACAATGAATGCGGAAATCGGGTTGCGGAGCTGTTTAACCAACGGCATCATGACAAACATGCTTCTAGAAAAATTGTTCAGGAATTGGTGGCCAAATTTCGCGAAACAGGTTCCGTTAATAACAAAAAGAGGCAGCTTGAAAATCTAGTACTAAATATACCTACGAAGATAGCAGTATTGGGGCAAGTTGCAATGGATAGTACGCTAAGTACAAGACAATTGGCCGTTGCGACGGGCGTGAGTCGTACAAGTTTCCAACGAGTATTAAAAAAATACAAGTTCCATCCTTATAAGGTTCGGTTAGTGCAAAAACTAAATGATGACGACTTTGATCGTCGCTCTCAATTTTGCGAAATTATGACTGAACGAGCGATTAATAATGGTAATTTCCTATTTAATGTGTGTTTTTCGGACTAGTGTACCTTCTTCTTAAATGGTTTAGTGAATCGCCACAATTGTCGTTACTGGGCCGATACCAATCCAAGGATTTTCCACGAGACACACACACAACACCCCCAGAAGTTGAATGTATGGGCTGGTATTTTTGGAAATTCCATTGTAGGCCCTTTTTTCTTTCCTGAAAATTTAATTGGCGATATGTACCTGGATTTACTAGAAAATGCCATTGACCCAGCTCTAACAAATATCATAGAGAACGACCCTGCACACAATGAACAGGAACTGATTTTCCAACAAGACGGAGCTCCTCCGCATTACTCGCTACAAGTGCGCAATTATTTAAATGACACGTTTCCAGGACGCTGGATAGGCCGAAGGGGTGCAATTGAGTAGCCCCCTCGGTCACCCGACTTAAGTCCTTTAGATTTTTTTTTGTGGGGGTACATAAAAAGCAAAGTTTACAGCACTCCACCTCAGGCACGGATTATCCATAAGGCACATTAGGCACTTGCCTAGGGCCTACGAAACGCGAAGGGCCTACGATCATAAAATATAATAAAAATAGACACAAAAAAAGGATCAATATTGTATTCTACAATAAGAAATAAAGTTCACAGACACAAAGACAAACTACAATGTGATACAAAAAACCTTATAACATATTACATATACATTATATTATATATATTATTTATCCTACGCAATTATTTTCGATGGCAAAAAGTTTTGTTCAATAAAAAGCTACAATTTCTAAATTATTTTGTAAGTTTTTTTTTAATTGACAACTTTTGGCCATATATTAAATATGATGTTTTTAACTTTATCTGTAAAAACAGCGGCTTCATCAGGGCATGGGCATCCATTGGGCTCTTCGGACGCATAGAAATGTTTAGGAAACCACTTAATTTGTAAATTTTGTTATTTCTTGGTAAAATTAGGGCGTGGCACCCAAAAAATTTTCGTCTGCGGCGCATTGTTTTTCGCAACCCGTTAGTGAACTTCCCCGAATTAAAATCTAAAATTCAGCACTGGTGCCTAGGGCCTACGAAACGTTTAATCCGGCGCTGCTCCACCTGACACATTGGAAGATCTGCGAGGACGAATCATTGACGTATGTCGCGAAGTGACACCACAAGTGCTCCAGAATGTACGGCAACGGTTTGAAGATAACCTGTATCACTGTATGCACGTTGGCGGACAACAGTTTGAATATTTACTTGACAAATACGGTAAGTTTTTAAGTAAAATTAAATCGATTTTTGCAGTTTGCGTCACACGTGTTGTTGGTATTTTAAAGGTCCATATTTTCTAAACGAGTCGATCGATTTTCAAAATGTAAGCAGCGATGTATAGAGAATTAAGAGCCCTTTTGAATGAGCTGCCACTTGACCCCCATTCTCATTTAAAAACATTTGGGGATGACACCCCCACTTAGGGGGTTAAAGGTTTTCCTACGATTTTTGCGTCAAAAGTTATCCCCCTGACAACAAACTTGACGTGGTTTTGGCTTTTGTCGTAAAGTCCTTTCCCAGCCTATAATGCCTTGCGGTACGTTTTCGATTGGCCACCCTGTATACTACTTGGCAACCTTTTTATTATTATTATTAGTAATATTATTTTTTGCCTATAGCAAAATCCGAATAGTACAATTACAGGAATCTAATAATAATAATATACAATAACAAAAATGCATGCATGAATAGGTACTCATTTTAAATATATTTATTGGCTAATAACATAGTAACAAAACAATAAAAAACAACCAAAAATTTTAACAAAAGGCAACAAAATATTTCGTATATCTACACTGCTCACTGTTGCCACATTTGACCAAAACACTAAAAATATGTTATAGTATCTGCCCGTGTGGCGAACTATAATGTGATTTTTGATACTTTGTAGGTACCTATCTGGACTGTTGTAGGTAATACCTCATCGTTATAAAGAATAAAGATAATTACCGTAAAACGGAATGGCAGGAAAGGTCAGGTCAAACTATAACTAAAAATTTAGACCTCACTAAATTAATGACCAAAAAACTAAATTAAAATTCATTTTTATCCGATGTAACAATTAAACTTTATTATTTTACTAGGTATACGATTTTTTAGTTGTTATTTTTTAATTCGGTGGGTAAGTACCACCAAAATTGACAGTTTGCTTGTATATACAGGGTGTTCCTAGATATTATGTACACACGGAAGGGGGTAATTATTTGACTTATTTCATGACTAAAAATTAATATAAACATAGGTTCGCAAACGCTTAGTTACCAATCTACAGGGTGTTGAAATTTCAAGATTTGTTTACCTTTTTCTTTATAGCTCCTGCAGTTTTTGAGATATGTATTTAGCTCAAATTTGGAATATAGATTATGCCGTGGGACTTACATCATTGGGCATGATGGTTGTGAGAATCTACAGGGAGATATTTATTTAGGGGCCATCCCCTCTTTTCTCCCCCTGAACTCTTTGCGGTGCGCCGCTGGTAGAGTCCAAAATACGAAACGATCTTTTTTGTTTAAAAACTTTTTAGTCTCTTATAGTTTTTTCGAATCTGCGACCGTTATCGAGAAAAAAAAAATAAAAAACGATTTTTAGTACCTATTTCGCTAGATGGAATAATTCAAATTTTCTCAAAGTTCTAGTAGGCACTGGTTTTATAGGGATGAACTCTTGTATTTATTCATTTTGACAGTTCGCATTTGAAATCGTAACTTCTGTCTGACTGTGTTTATAAATTAAAGCTATAAGTTGTAAACTGTTAGGTGCAAAATTAATTATATTAAATGTATGGGGTGATATAATTGGGGATCATTTGATTGGTCCTTTCTTTTTGCCCGGTCGACTTAATGATCACTCAAGGGGAGTGTCACTAAAATACGACTAGGGCAACAAGCAATTTGTGGGCCAGTTCATATCAGGGGGGCGGGAGGGTTTGACATCTGATCTGCTAGTAACTTTTGGATTTCTTATTTCGAGTTAAGATTTCATTAACAATCTCCGCTAATCGAATATTTTTAATAAGTTTTAATGATTTAATTGGATATGTAATTAATTTAGGTTTATACTATCATCATTTTCGGTTAAAATCTTACAAAAACATTAAAAAGCTAGTGTTTTTTTTGCAACACTGATTTATTTTATGACAATAATGACAGTTTACTTCTCGTCTGGTCTTCTGGCGCGTTTGTGATTTTTTCCACGACTTTTCTTTATAAAATGGGTTTAATTTAATCTTTTAATCAATTAGTGGTGCTTTTTGGTAAGTTTATAGTGATATCTAAGTCCTTAGTTTATTTTTTCAAGAGCAGAGAGGGGTATTTTTTAGCTGAAACTTCGCTGTCGACCATGTTTTGGGGTTGATGATTTGTTGACGTATATTTAATGTACGTATTATACTAAAGTAGGCATTTGATAAGTATATTTTTAGATTCACAACTTTCTAATAATGATCGTTCGAAGTTTGTCTGGGTAAAAATCTCGGTAAAAAATGTTATTAACTAATTCATTCCTTATTTTTCAAAACTGTTAATGCAGTTAAATTATTAATATTTTTACATACACCTACATCATCCCTCATGGTTAACAGTTTGTAGTAAACCTTTATTTTTCTGTAGCTTGTAGTTTGTAATAACTGTCTGTGAATGTATTAAAATACTGATATCACTTGCATAATATACTCGGCCACTAACTGAAATAAATACTTATAGGTACGTATCTCACTTAAGTACTTACTGCATTGCCTCCTATAAAACACAAATTTAGAAAATGTTTTTGGTAAAAATACTATTAAATTAGCCTTTTCGGTTTACTTTCAAAAATACAGTTTAACCTGAGGATGAACTGCAGAATGAAGTTGACTATAACCTATAGGCCTGGGCATTAATGAGTTAATAAAAAAAGACATTTAAGAAATTAAAATTCAATATAGGAAGAATAACATAACAGGTATTATATTTTTTCCATGGATTTGTTTGCAAGTTTAGTCGTAGGTATGAAGAGTATTTACTGGAATATGTTCCTTTAATTGGGTTTTACTTGTTTTTTTACAGTATGGGGTTATACTGGTTATACAGTGAAATATACAGTGTCATCGAATGGGTAGTCCTTAAGAGTGTAAGCCTTTACATGTATGTGTCTCGGGGAGGGTATAGCTGATACCAGCATTACTACATTGCACCTGCTATGCAATTTAACTGGCCAATGTTTCTCTCCTCACTCTAATTAGACAAAATATAAAAGTTTTCGTACCTATTGTAACTGCATATTATATCCTAATTGAAAAGATTTTTTTTTTCTGTTTCAGTCTAACCACACTCCTAGGCTTCCTTAGCTGTAATTATCAGTGAGAAAATCTCATTTCTTAAAAATATCATGACTTTAGTGTTGTGTTTCTTGAATCATATTATGTAGGTATCTTTTTAATTTAAATATTCTAAATAAATATATTTTGATCATAATATTTTCTTTTATTATGATAATTCACTAGACATTGTTTCATAATTAAAAAAACAGTAATAAAAACAATTACTGTGTAATAAATTTTAAGGTTTTGATTCAATTTGGTTGTAACATTACTAGGTATATAATTGTATTTCAGAAGATATATTCTTAAATTTGTTAGAAATTATCACAAGCTGCTCATATTTACTTATTAAGCGAGCAGCTTGTGTATTCCTGCCAAACATATATCTTTTAAAATCCAGCTATGTTACAGTCAAATCGAATCAAAACTAAAATTTATTTAAAAATTATAATGTATTTTCAAATATTCCCGCGCATTTCTTCAGTCGGTATGTCAGACTTCTATAATGCCGGTAGTGCCATCATGACAATATCGGTAAAATATAATTCTATTTTGCCGGTGTGTTAGTCATACAGTTGGTTCATAGATGGCCCATGTTTCGAAACTTGTTGAAAACATTGTTGAAACATTTTTCTAACCTTCATTGTTCTGTGGGTCACTCATGCAGGCATTTTCTGCAACAAGAATTGCCTAAATTGCCTTTATTATTCGAAGACTTACCTCTTTTGCTGAGAAATCGAATGTAGTATATATGCATAAAGGTGCCCCAGCAAATTTTTCTATTTTGGCTTGGGAACATTTAAATGAAGCACAAGTGGATAGGACGGGGTGGACCTCAGTCATGGCCCCCTAGGGCCCCTGACTTAAATAGCCTAGATCAGTGTATACAGCACCAGTACCTAAATACGTACGATGACTTACGAAATCCAATATTAGATGCATTTGAAACCGTAGGAAGTACTCCGGGGGTTTTCGAACACGTACGGGCATAAATAAGAAGAGCGGGCGCATGTATAAGGGTTGGAGGAAGTCACTTTTAACAATGTTTGTAGGTAACGTAGTTTCCTTGTTTTTGTTATTATTTAGGTTTTTTGTATTGCAATAAATCATTGCTACATAAACCGGGTCTTCCTAGCTTCAATTTTCAACAGGGTAGTGGCGAATAAACTGTCGAAGTTAATAAAAACAAGAGATTATCCCAATAAAGCCAGAGCCTACTAGACCATTTTTTTAATTTCATCTAGCGAAATACTACAGAAAATCGTTACTTATTATTTTTCTCGATAACGGTCGCAGCAGATACGAAAAAACTACAAGAAACTAAAAAGTTTTTCGGCAAAAAAAAATTTCGTATTTTAGACTCGACCAGCGGCGCCCCGCAAAAAAGTTCAGGCGAAGAAAAGGGCCGGCATAATATACAACCCCTTAAAAAATATCTGCCTGTAGATTCGCATTTATCACAACCATTTGGCATGCCCAATACTGTAAGTCATTCAGCGTAACCTATATTCCAAATTTGGGCTAAATATCTTAAAAACTGCAGGAGCTAGAGAAAAAACTAAAAAAAGTCTTGAAATTTCAACACCCCCGTAGATAGGCAACGAAGCGTGTGCGGACCTATGTTTATATGCATTTTTAGTTATGAAATAAGCCAAAGAATTGCCCCCTTCCGTATGCACGTCATATTTAGGGCCATCCTGTAAGTAGGTATAGGTAATCCATCATAGGTGGGTACGATAACTTAAAACTACACGAGAAGTTCTAAAAATATCCATGACACTTTGCCATGCCATGACACAATAGTAATATCCCAAAACAGCAACAAGAATATCAAGATCTAAGATCATAATGTAGTAAACAAAAATGTCAAGCAGGTTCAACAGTTAATCATATATTATAGGTCTCTAAGTTACCAATCTTTACCAAAACATAAGGTGCATTAGGGAACGAGGTCAGTCAGAGTTTACAAACCTTGAAAATTCCTTTTAAACACGTAACTATTCTGATTTTCTTTACCTACATAATATTAAGCATGTTTACTTATAAAAGCTTGCATGCAGGAACTGCAGCTAAAAATAGTCGTGATGAAACACCTCCTTTTACCTAACAATAGACGAATAAACAAGTGGCAAAAGGGGAAAGCCTAAAGTTGAATTATCTTACCTAGACAGATAAGATAAATAAAGTGGGTATAGGTACTTACCGCAAAGATTAAATTGGCTATAAACACAAAATATTTCACAATGCCTGTAGCACACCCCATTTTAAAACAGTGCAATTCAAATAATTTATTTCAAGTTTATTTCCCGATGTTAAATTTAAAAAATGCTAGAAAAACAAACCAGAATAATAATTATTTGTTTTGATATTAGACGCTTGGATACTTCGGCAACGCGCAACTACAACTTCGCTCTGTGGTGACTGGTGAATGGCGGCTGGTCTGTTAATTAATTGAACTTAACCCACTTTATGTCTCTAGTCCAACCAATTTAGGTTTCAGAAGGAAAATATTTTTCGGGGTATGAATATTTTAATTTGGGTTTGAATTCATTAATTTTTATGTAGTATTATTAACAGTAAAGGCAGTAATTAAGTAATTAACATAGGCACTATAGGCACAGTATAGGTAGGTGCTTATAGTTTTAATAGATCAATATTTTTTTATACCGTTCTATAATATGTTACCTACGTAAAGAAGCATTGTAAAGTCAGGGTGAAATCTATGTTTCATACAGGATATTCCGCAATTAAGGTGCCATACTTACAAGACGTAAAATCGATAGATATAGGTATATACAGGGTGTGTATATGGCAGGCATACTCTTGGGAAGTCAAAATTTCCCTAATTTGCCATAGAAAAAAAAAAATTATTTAAAATTAACGGAGATACAGAGCCCCAAAGGGGTATACCCACCGACTTACCTTTTTGGCTCTAACTTTTGAACCGACGTGTATAATTTAATAAAATTTTAATATTTTATATAGGCCATAAAGACTCAAAAAACCATACTACAGTAGATGTTTTACATCATCAGGGTAGTCAGGAACGGACTTGCCACCACACTCGTTCGACCAAAATTTTAACAGGTGTCATTTTACAGAACCGAAAACTGATTTTTTAAATACTCTCGTCATTCACCTTTATTAACATAACTTATTTAAACACGGTAACTAATCGAATAACAACATAACTAATAATTCACATTAATATAATTAAATTTGCCATTATTATATCTCATTAATGCGTAGGTACATGCATCTAACTTATGGACAAGCAATCGGCAATTGGGTGGAGGCAAGAAGAATATATTCTAATACATTTTTAAATCCAAGTGTGCCGCATAAAGGAACCATTGGAAGGGCTGACATTTCAAAAATCACTTAAATGCAGAAATGTTAAAAATGTGAAAGATTTGCTTCTTGTTTACTTCAGCTTTAGCAGATTTATATACATTTCCTTAGCCGACAGATGTTTTCTGGTTGTACTTGAAACAACATTCCAGAATTGTCTCGAATTTCGTTGAAATGGTGTGTTATTCATTGTATCAGATCTTCCCTGATGTGAACTGGCGTCGAATATCCAAGCCACTTTAAATTTCCCCGTAAAAACAAATCCAATGGAGTCATGTCTGGCGACCTTAGTGGCCATAATATAGGCCCATCTTGACCTATCCATCAATTACCAAAAGTATTTGATAAGTGCTGGCGAACTAATCTGTTTTCTAATTTCTAAGGGCACATTTTCTAATGATATGCAAATTATGGCAATTTATTACCGGCTTCGTTTCTTGAACAAAACAATACTAGTAAAATTATGATTTACAAACCGCCCACAGTTTAAATCTTGTAGTCAACGATGCAGCCAGCTTCGAATCAGTAGATGTTTTAAATCTAATTCAGGAATTGTATGTTTACTTCTCGGCGTCAAATCATAGGTGAGGTATGTTATTATTGTCAGATACGAGATGGGGATGGGAGAGCCGTATAGAAGCAATACCACCACAATGAAATACGGTGAAAGCTCCCATAAGCGGACAGTCACGGTTCCCGCTTGTTTGCCCGCTTATGGGAAGTGCCCGCGTAAGAGAAAATTTCAATAAATAAATACATACAGATGAAACAATAGATAATAAAAATAAAATTTATTATTCAAATATGTACATGCATGTAATAATTGTCATGCAAACCAAAACTCGTAAAAAAACATCAAACGTAAATATTTAAACTTATTTAGGAGCATTTAGAAAAAATCCTAAAATGCTTGACTGCTTAAGCTTCCATTGCTGTTCTTCCATACGGCACTTTTGGAAATGACATTCTAGATTCTTGATTTGTTCAAAAGCCACATAGTCGTCTTTAGATAACTTTTTTAGCTCTTTAATGTAATTTAAAGCCTCATCGAAGCACTTTATTTTATTTTCCTCTTCTTGAACGTCCTCTATTTCGTCACCCGTCTCATTGTTTCCATCATGTTAACTAAATGCAGTAACCTGTTTTCCGAAATCATCATCTTCTGTTGATGTGTTTTGATCAATGTTTATAAATTCGTCTAGATTTTGGTCATTGACAACATTCAACTTTTCAACAGTCCTTATTATTGTCGCAAGGACAGACAATGGTAAGTCATCTTCGGGGTCAAAATGGGGAAGCTTCGTATCCGCTTTTCTAAATCCAGCTTTTCTAAAACCATTTTGAATTATTGCTGCATCGACCTTTTGCCATGCTGTTTTTAAAAAGTACAATGCCTCAAAAACATTAATTTTTTGTGCAAGTTCAGATGATGATTTAGCACAATCCATGTTTGATAAAATATGTTTTAAAACCTGATTACGATAATAAAACTTGAAATTCTGAATGATCCCTTGATCTAGTGGCTGGCATACACAGGTTAATTGTACATGCAGGGTCATTCAACCAGGACTAAACAGGGCCCTTTGTTTGAGTTGCTCTGTATTTTTAATAAAACCAATATAGCCATCTAGTTTATGGTTTGCCGTAGAATTTAAAATTGCCATTTATAAAGCGATCTGACTTAAAACAAAGGAACTGTGGCTTAAAATTGTTGTTTTTTTAATGGAACACCCTGTATATTTTTAATTTTTATGAAACGCCTTTTTTCCCTGATTCCATAAATATATAATTTGTCTATATTAGCTCAAACCGTTTTTAAGATATGAGCAATCAAATATTTAAAAAGCTGTATGCATTTGAGCTTAATATGTATGGAATGCCTTGGAAAAGAAAAGCCCCGTAATGGCGTTGCATTAAAATAACGTCAGAGGAGGTGTTGGAAAATAAAGTTTCGATTTGTCTAAAATGCCTTGAAAAACAAGTCATGAAAATGATAATATTAATATGTCAAAGTCTAGAGTATTTATTAGTTAAAATTAAATATTCTCTGGAAGAACGATTTCAGGTAATCACACTTTTCTATAAAAGTGGGGAAAATGCAAGGGAAACTCGGCGGAGATATTACGCAGAAGTTAATAGAATCGTATCAGTAAACACAATTTTGACATTAAAACGTTTATTTGAGGAGACAAAGTTATTACACGACCGCAAACGAAGATATGGAAGAAACGTGATCCGAGAACGTGTAATACTAAATTATTTTAGTATAAAATGAATTCCATAGAGAAAGCGGTCAGAGATATTCTGTATGGTCCAAGAAGAAGCAGAGTGAGTTTTAGCACCGTTCAAATAAGAACTTTAAATAAGCATAAATTAATTCCGTTTCGAATTCACCCTATGCAACACCTGACGGCAAACCAAAAGGAACTTCGGTTTCAATTTGTTGCACAAATGATTATGAGAGAACAGGATTGGGATCCTGACTTGTTCGAAAATGTCCTGTGGACAGACGAAGCAACATTTTCGACATCAGGAATGTATAATCGACGCAACGTGCACTATTGGTCTCGAGTAAACCCAAGAAAATACCAAACTATTAAATATCAAGGCAGAACGTCTGTTAATGTATGGTGCGGTATAGTTAACCATAGAATAATTCGGCCAGTTTTTTTTAATGGATCATTAACTGGTCAACGATATCTCCAATTTCTTCAAAATGAAGTTGAAAATCTTATTGACAAATTACCGCTAATGGTAAACCAAAATATTATTTGGCAACAAGATGGAGCACCACCTCATGCAGTTCGTGATGTTGTGGATTTTTTGAATCATCGATACAACGAGTGGATTGGTCGTAATGGTACTATGAGGTGGCCACCAAATAGCTCAAATATTACAATAATGGACACATTTCTATGGGGGCATTTAAAAAATGTTGTTTACCGCCATAGAAGCCAAAATATTGAGGAAATAAAAATTAAAATTAACAGTGAAATTAATAGACTTGAGGTAAAAAATCATATTTTAACAGCAAGTCTTGACCGACTGAAAGGGGGCTACCGGACCTGCTTTGAAAATAAATGGGGCCACATTGAACAATTAAATTATTAACTATTTATAAATTTTATAAACTGCAGCTATAATTTGTAATATTATTTATTATCGGTATTATACACATATTATAAAAACTCTAGACTTTGACATATTATTATTATTTATCTGATTTTGTATTTCAAGGCATTCTAGACATATTGAAACTTTATTTTCCAACACCTCCTCTGACGTTATTTTAATGCAACGCCATTACGGAGCTTTTCTTTTCCAAGACATTCCATACATATTAAGCTCAAATGAATACAGCTTTTTAAATATTTGATTGCTGATATCTTAAAAACGGTTTGAGCTAATATAGACAAGTTATATATTTATGGAATCAGGTAAGAAAGGCGTTTCATAAAAATTGAAAATATACAGGGTGTTCCATTAAAAAAACAACAACTTTAAGCCACAGTTCCTTTGTTTTAAGTCAGATCGCTTTTTAAATGGCAATTTTAGATTCTACGGCAAACCATAAACTAGATGGCTATATTGGTTTTATTAAAAATATAGAGCAACTCAAAAAAATACCCCTGTTCAGTCCTGGTTGAATGCCCCTGTACAAGGAGGCAAAAAAATAATTTTTGCATTTCTTAGGTGTAAATCTCGAGGATGTAATGCGGCGTTGTCTAAATATAACAGAATTTTCCTAGTTTCAATACCCATTTTTCGATCCAACTCGTTTAACCATTCAGCCATTATTTCGTGAGTCATCCAGGCTTTTTTGTTTGACTTCCACATGACAGGTAAATCTTTAATATTTATGATTTAAGAAGTAGTCCATGTTCTGTGGCGAGATTGTAAATAAAAATAAAGGTCTGTCTTTATTTGGTGGTAAAGACAGACCTTTATTTTTATTTAATATTTATGGTTTTCAATGCTCTGGGACGCGCCGATTTTCCAAACACCAATAGCTGTTGTTTATGCCCAGTCATGTTTGAACAATACAATACCGTTAGTCTTTCTTTTGCCGATTTTCCTCCTGAGCACTTCTCAGATTTTAAGGCGAGTGTCTTATCGGGAAGCGCATGGAAAAAAAGGCCGCTTCATAGGCATTGTAAATATCTTCGCGTTGGTACCTGAGCAACAAAGAAGGAAGTTTCTCCATAAATGCATCAACTGTTTCTTGATTTAAATCAGCTGCTTCGCCGGAAATGCATTTAAAACTGACGTTGTGTTTTTACGTCACTTTTGAAGCCATCCATCAGATGCATTAAAACTCATGTAGCCGAACTTTTCTGCAATTTCTTTAATAAGCCCTCCTGATATGGGTATTCTTCGATTTCTAGCACTTATAAACCACTCAAAACATGTTTTGTCGATGTTTAAACCTTCAGTTTTGAAAAAACTCCTTTTTTGAAGCACATTTACACCAGACTGCCACAAACGTCGGATGTCCTCTTTATTTCTTGCTGTCATCGCTGCTTGCGTCTTTCCTATGTGAAATCGCGATGCTATAGTCCGAGTTGCTAGCTTTTCTTTATCAATTACATTCACTACTTCCATATTCTCTTTCAGTATTAACATTCTTTTTTTCGGCGCCATTGTTAACAAACACACACGTCCGATTCTTTGGCAAAGCTGGAGCACAAAGAACAACTTGTAAAAGTAAACCGGTAAATCCCCTAAAATTTAAGGGGAATCACCGAGTGCCGAACTGAAATGTACGTTAGTTAACATCTAATCCACCTGGCTATTGGATAACATGATAAAGGTCCTCCCTTACCAGACATTCATTACTCTTAGTCACATCCCTGATGCAATCCTGATTACACACAATAAGGTCTAGTATTTTATTATTATTATTTACTATATTATTGTACTGCATAAACTGAAAGTAGGAGAAAGCATCAACCATGCCGGCAGACCTGACATCGACATTTGAAGGCTGAAAATAAACTTATTTTTTAATGGAATTCCACGAAACAGCTGAAAGTTTAAAGTCTCCGATAATGGTTGCTGTCTTATACGAAAGATAATTCTCAAGAAAATATAGTTGATTTATAAATAACGAGAAAGCAGAATTGTCACCTGGAGGGAGATAAACGCAACACATATACAATTTTTCACTGTTTTTGAAATCGATGGATACCCAAAGATCTTCAGCGTCAGACTCAAGCTCAGGACACCTCTTGCACTGTAAAACACTCTTGACTGCCACCAAAACTTCACCGCCGTCCGCTTTAGAGGAGGCAAAATCCTCTCGGCCTCTTCTAAACACATCATAATCACTAGAAAATAGTTCAGATGATAACACCCCACTGTGCAGGCACGTCTCTGATAAACATATTACGTCATAATCTGAAGACGTCATTGCGTAATAAAAATCAAGGGTTTTTGTCCTTAGACCCCTTGTATCTTGATAATATATACGTAACTTATCACCCATTAACGGATCTTATCTTAACGCTGCACGTATCGCAAAGTGAAAAATTTAAATTTTTGGATCATGTCCCTTGTTTTAACCAACATAATACGGCTCGTTTCATCTTTCCTGACAAATATGTCACCATTTTTTGTGCAGTCGAATTTATAATTTTTAATAACTTTATATAACAATGGCATGCAATTCAATTCAATATTAAATCTTCAGTTGAAGCCCTAGAAAATCTAAAAAATTACTTTTTTGAATTAAAATGTGACGAAAAGTTCAAAGTATTTGTAGACACTTCTACCTCGAAGTAAATTGTGGCCGATCTTGACAGACACGAAGAATTTCCTCTTCTAGGGGTAGCTCGCATTCACTAAAGAATACGAAGACGGAAGCATTTCAGATCTGGAGAAGTCTTTAAAAGTTAATTTTCACTTTAAAACTTTGGATATAACTATTGGGGCTATAAATGAAAAATTTTAATTATTGCATCAACACATTGATATTTTTAAAATTGTATACAGTATATAAAAGAATATGGTGATCTCGGAGACGATAAACTAAAAGTCCACTGTGTTGAAGCCGAACTAGCCCCAAGAGATAACGAACTGAACCACTGCGTCAATAGAGCCCCATCTTGAATCATATATGGATACAACTGAAATTCTTGAATATATACTCCAAAATGATTTGACATCCTTTTTCAAATTTAACTGTGATAATTAGAATTTTCTTGACATTATCCGTTACTGTTGCGACCGGAGAACATTCGTTTTCCAAACTCAAGTCAATAAGAAACTATCTTAGATCATCGATGAGTCGAGCACGATTATTGGCCTTAGCAACTCTGTCTATTGAACACGAATTGTTCGATAAATAGACCTAAATGTGTGTTTAAATTTTGCGAACACAAAAGCTCGAAAAGTGCAATTTTAACTTTTGTAGCAATTCAACATGTAAGTCTTAGGGGAACCCGGGGCAGTATGGGTACCTAATTTTATAACCCTGATTTTTTTAGAACATGACTTGAATTAAATTCGTTATTTTAAATTTAGTTAGCTAAATATGTTATCTTTTCACTTTAACTACATACAGGAGCAATTTAAAATGCGAATGCAATTTTTTTAATTTTTTTGTTAGAAGTAGGCTTTTTCCCATTTTGCCCCGTATAGGGTGTAAAATGGGGTACATAATATTAAATAATTATGTAATGTACTAAAACACAATTTATTTATTAAAATATAAACTGTTATTTGAAAATATAAAAATACAAATTTTTCCTTATCGGGAAAAATAGTTAAAAACAAATTATTGCATACAAAATTTACAGTGGAAAACAGTATCATCGTTATCGCTGTCGATTCCCGCGCACGAATTATGAGCCCATTTGTAGCAGAGACGACATGAAATCCATCCCTCAGTGGATTTACTATAAAATTCGTCGCATTAAAAGCATATCTCGTCGTCTTCATCACTTGAGGATTCTTTATCATTTTTTTCTTTTGCTTTTTCTTTCTTAATCCTTTGAGTTACTTTTTTCTTACTTTTTGTTTTGTTTTGTGTTGTATTACCTATCTTTCTTTTGACCGCTTTAGCTTTCTCTGTTTTTTCTGTAATAGAATTTTCTTATTCTGTTTTGTAAGAAGTAGAAATCGCTGTTTTTTCCCGTTTTCTCTGAGGGCGTTTTATAACAGAAGCTACGTTAGAAATCGGTGGTAAATCGTGTGGCGATGCCAGAGGAAAAATCTTTAACTCTTTCAAAACTCTTCCATTATTTTGATATTCTTTACGGACAGGAGGAGAATCAGGCATCCACGAACATTGTGGAAATGTTTCAAAATAATTGTGCCCCGTTTTGCTCCAAACCACGTGCTGCAATCAAATCAAAATAAGATACAGTAGATAATTATTTTTTTAGGAGATCCGTTTAGTAAGGCATACTATATGTAGCCACTAATAATTATCTAATATAAACAAAGTAAAACAAATCTTTCGAAAGATGTACATACCTTGGCCAAATGCGGGAGCCACTTTTACTACACACAGCATTTATCACACACACACACACACACACGCGGAAAGGTGAGCCCATCTGGCGGAAGTCCTTGTGGCCCTGAGCTAATTTGCTCAGAGTCTCAATGACTCCTTCCAGACGTCCTTCCACGCCCCCCTGCGGTCCAGTTCCGCAGGGTCTCACCAAAAAGTACTGAAGGTACTTTTACTCTGGAATCTAAGAGAGGGGTGTATTATTGGTTTTGGGGGGTGCATCGGGGGGGGGGGGGGGCTTTGGTGGGTGGCTGGTGCTGCTTGGCGCACCTAGAGAAGTTGGTGACGGGGTCATTTATGACGATACGGGGCATCGATGTCATAATTGGAAGATTGTCTGATGAGAGGGTTTGGGTGTTCGGGGGCCGAAGTTAGAATCTTCGTGTTTCTCTCGTGGAGAAACTGGAAAAGGGGTGTGTGTTTGATGTCGCGGTGTAGGTCTACGTTACGGATGAACCATGGGATGTCCATGGCGGTGCGAATGTAACGATTTTCAAGGGATTGGAGGCGGTTAATGTGAAAGGGGGCTGCGTGACCCCACGCCGCTGAACCGTATGTGAGGGCGGGTCTGATGATGGCTTTGATTAGGTGGATTTTGTTTTTGTGGCTTAGGGTGCTGTGGCAGTTGAGGAGTGAGTATAGAAGAGAGTATTTCATACTGGCTTTATTGAGGTTGCCTTGGATATGGGGCTGCCAGCGGAGGGTTTTGTCTAGGGTGATACCGAGATATTTTACTGAGTCTATTAGATTTTTACTTGTTATGTGGAACCAATGAATAAAACTGTACTGCAGAAACACTTTAGTTTTATTTAAATGTATAAAACATACAGAAAAGCAGAAAAATACTTTAAACTACAGAAACTACACCTTATTCTTATTACCCATAATTCCCATCTCATGTCTGTCATATTTCAGTGTTGCCACCCTTTCCTATAGCAAATACGAAAAACGGCGCCAATCTTTAAACATTTCTAACACTCCCACATTTTGAGTATTTTAACTAAAAACAAACATTCTTACAAAAGAAAACATAAAATAAACTTATCATAAAACATTCTAATCCAAGTATAATACTACACTTTTGTCCCATTTAATCTCTTGTAAGAGCTTTCAGTCCCATCTGGCATCTAAGGTTTTGAAATCTGTCACGACACAAAGCCTTAGTAAAAATGTCAGCTTCTTGGTTCTTTGTATTCACATAAATAGGCTCAATGTCACAGTTTTGATATTTTTCACGCACAAAGTGATACTGGATGTCTACATGCTTGCTTCGGCTATGGAATTCTGGATTATGTATCAACTTGATAGCACTTTGATTGTCAATGTATAACTTTGTTGGATCATCAATGCACATACCAATTTCACCGATGAGTCTGCGCAACCATACTGCTTCTTTTGATGCTTGACAGGCTGCCACATATTCAGCTTCGGTAGTTGATAGTGAAACTCCTTGCTGTCTTTTGCTTGACCATGTTATTGGACCTTCACTTGCTTTGAACACGTAGCCTGTTACCGATCTTCTTGTTTCTTTATCAGCAGCATAATCAGAGTCACAAAAACCTTTCAACTCATAAGTTTCAAACCTTTTATATTTAATACCATATTCTGATGTCTGTTTAAGATATTTAAAAATTCTTTTGACTGCATTCCATTGTGCATTTGTTGGATTGTTCAGAAATCTGCTGGCAACTCCCACAGAATATGAGATATCAGGTCTTGAAACGATAGCAGCAAATATCAAAGATCCTACTGCCTCTCTGTACGGTCCATTGAAAGACTCGTCTGTCTCATTTCTAGTAATATCCTGGTTTGGATCAGCTGGTGTGTCAACACAGTTTGCTTCGTTCATACCAAACTTTTCTATGAGCTTATTGATGTAGCTCTTCTGATGTATAAAGATTGAGTCAGGTTTCTGTACAATTTCAAGACCCACAAAATTGTCAGCATTGCTCACCTTCACTTCAAAATTTTCTTTTAGCTTTGTTAGAATGGTGTCTAGTGCGTTCTCACTTGAAGATAACAATAAGCCATCGTCAACATAAATAACAAGTAGAACTAGGTCATTGTTTACAGAACCTCGGTACACACACTTATCAGATTCACATGGTTTGAAGCCAAACTGCTTCAGAACACTGTCAAATTTATGATTCCAGCACCGAGGTGCTTGTTTTAGTCCGTATAAAGATTTCAAAAGTCTACACACTTTATTATCCGTCTTTCTAAAACCTTTAGGCACTTCCATATATATTTCTTCCGATAGATTACCATACAGGAATGCTGTCTTTATGTCAAACTGCTTGATTATATACCCTTGGTTTGCAGCAACTGATAACAGTACCCTGATTGAGTCATAACGGGTGGTTGGCGAGAAGACTTCTGTATAATCCTCTCCTTCCTTCTGTGAAAAGCCCTTTGCACATAATCTAGCTTTGTAAGAAATAACTTCACCTTGACTGTTGTATTTCTTGCGAAAAACCCACTTTGTTCCAATTGCTTTTTTATTATCGGGTAACTCTTGCATGATCCAGGTTTTATTATCAATCAATGCTTTGATTTCATCCTGTATAGCATTTTGCCACTTTATAGCATCTTCTCCTGACACAGCTTCTTCGTAGGAATTTGGTATATTCATTTCTACTAGGTTTAGTTCATAGCCATCATATTTCTTAGGTGGTCTTAACATTCTTGAAGGTCGTAAATTAGGAGCAGACACACTTACTTTTTGATTGTTTTCAACTTGGTTATTATCCTTGTTTTCACGATTTTCAATGTTTATGTTTTCAGGTACGTCAGATGTCAGATTACCACTCTCAGTCAGCTGATCATGAACAATTTCTTGTGGAGCTTGGTCCGCCTGGTTTCTAGTTTCATCTTCAAGGTCGAACTCAAACTCAACTAGCACTGGCAACGTTACTTCGTTCGATTCAAAGCCCATGTGTTGTTCATCAAACACAACATTACGAGAGATTGTTATTTTCCTTGTAGCAGGATCTAACAAACGATAATTTGTAGAGTTTTTCTCATAACCTACAAAGACTAGCTTTTTGCTTTTCGGGTCTAGCTTTCTTCTTTTTAATTCAGGTTGATGTACATAGGCAATACATCCAAATGTTTTGACGTGTCCAAGATAGGATTTTTCTCCAGTCCAATCTTCATAGGGTGTTTTCTGAGACTGTTTGGAGGGGGTTCGATTTAAAAGATAAATAGAGGCATTTGCAGCTTCTGCCCAGAGATAATGGGGTGCTTTTGCATGAATCAGCATAGATCTAACCTTTTCTATAATAGTGCGATTCTCTCTCTCACTTCTTCCGTTTTGCTCAGGGGTATACGGTGCTGTAGTTTCTAACTCGATGCCTTCTTTCTTAAGATATTGCTTAAACTCATAGTTTATGTACTCAGTCCCATTGTCTATGTGTAAAGCTTTAACTGAATGTCCAAAACGTGTTTTAACCATTCTGTTGTATTGGGTAAAACATTCAAAGGTATCACTTTTCTTTTTGATAAAGTATCCCACAATGTAACCTGAACAGCTATCTTTAAAAGTCAACATGTAGCGAGCACCTGACACTGAAGATGTTGACATCGGTCCACATAAGTCACTATAGATCAGTTCACCTGGAGCACTTTTATGGGGTCTCATTGACTTTTTAAAAGGGTTTTTATGTTGTTTACCCAACACACAAGCTTCACAGTTAAAGTTATCAAAATCACTTATTTTTACACCACTTACTAGGTTTTTTGTTATCATGTCTTTCAGATACTGATTTTCTGCGACGCTGAGTTTATTTGTTTCTTGAGATATAGTTTGAAACAACACTTTGTATAGTTTGCTTGAGTCCTGTTGTATAGCACAAGCAACAAGTTGGTTTTCAAAATAAATATTGGCTTTCTTGTTCTCTTTGATAATTTTCATTCCTTTCTGAGTAAGAACTCCTTCTGACAATAAATTCCTTGTTAACTCAGGAACATACAATACTTCATTTATTGTAGAATTGTACCAATTACCGTCAATAAGTTTCTTGATTTTTATTGTACCTTTTCCTTCAATTTTCAGGTTCTTGCTATTTCCTAGAGTAACAAAGGCATGATTTTCTAGGGCTTCAAGCTTTGAAAAATAATCTTTCCTATATGTCATATGAGCTGAAGCTCCACTATCTAGTATCCAGTATTGTTCACTATTTAATTCAGTGTTGGATTCTTCTCTTTGTAGAACAAAAGCAGTTTCTTGATTTTTCCTATCTTTGTTCTGTTGTTTTCTTGGAGCTCTGCAGTTCTTCGCCATATGTCCTCTTTTTTGACAGTTGTAGCACTCAAAGGGGAATCGCTTCTTTGTATCACCTTTCTGCCCTCTACCTTGTCTTGACATCATAGCTGCAAGTGCTGTATCTTCTTCTTCCCTTGCTGAGAGGCTCCTTTCTTCATCAAGTAACCTGGCCGTTAGATTCCTGATTGTCTGTTTACTTTCATCGATAGACAACCAAGCCTGTCTCACATTGCGAAATTTTTGTGGTAAAGTACTCAAAATTTTGGTAATTATGGCAGTGTCACTGATATCATCACCACAATCTTTTATTTGCTGAGCTAGGTTCTCAATTTTTGCGATATGTTTGGCCAGGGAATCGTTTTGTTCCATTTTGTACTGGTGGAATCTTTCATGTGCCATAAGCTTATTCATTTCTGATTTTTGTTTGTATATTGTGTCCAACTTTTCGACCATTTCTTTCGAGGCTTCACAATTTTCAACCAGTGTAAATTGATTCAAGTCCATTGCCGATGTTATATTAAACATTGCTTGGGCGTCTTTTCGCTTCCAGACTTCTAACTCTTGAGACGTGGTTGGGGCTACAGAGGTTCCATCTACCATCCCATACAGACCTTTTGCACGTAAAGCACACTTGACTTGAAACATCCATTGATGGTAATTTCGCCCATCAAACTTGGTAATAGCACCAACATCAATCTTGTCGGCCATTTTCTTGCTCTTTCACTTTGCAGTAGATTCACGATTTTTATTCAAAACTTTGGTGTCCTGGGCCCATAACCTATTAGATTTTTACTTGTTATGTGGAACCAATGAATAAAACTGTACTGCAGAAACACTTTAGTTTTATTTAAATGTATAAAACATACAGAAAAGCAGAAAAATACTTTAAACTACAGAAACTACACCTTATTCTTATTACCCATAATTCCCATCTCATGTCTGTCATATTTCAGTGTTGCCACCCTTTCCTATAGCAAATACGAAAAACGGCGCCAATCTTTAAACATTTCTAACAGAGTCTGACCAGGGAACATTGCGACCATCCAGATTGACCACGTCGAAGGGTGGGCCTTCTGCGGCCAATCTGGATGGTTTGGGTTTTGTCGGGATTGAGGCGAAGTTTCCAATTCACGCAGTAATTGGAAAATTCGTTGGGTGCTGTTTGCAGCTTTCTGGTGACTAGACTACGATGAAGGCGGTATCATCAGCGTAAAGGGCCAGGGTGCTCTAGGGGGTTTGGGGATGTCGTGAGTGAAAATGTTAAACAGATGGGGGGGACTCCCGCTTCAAGGGTGCGGGGGGTGGATAGTGATTGTCCGATGCGGACTCTGATTTTGCGGCGGGCGAGATAGGATTGTATAAGGCGGACCATGTTTGAGGGGTAACCCAGGGCTATCATCTTGTGAATCAGTCCATCGTGCCATACGGTGTCGAAGGCCTTTTCGATGTCGAATGAGATCATCCCGACGAACTGATTCCAGTTGAAGCCCTGAGTCATAAACTCAGTGATTCGAAGGGCTTGGAGTTCGCAATTGAGGTTTTTCCGAAAGCCGAACTGTTCGTCCGGGAGGACTTCCAGTTCGGTGGACTTAGCTTTGAGGCGGGTGAGAATTATAACTTCAATGATTTTGGCCATTGAGTTGAGGAGAGATATGAGGCGATAGTTTTGGGTGAAGGTGCGGTCCTTACCGGGCTTGGGGATCATGATGACAGTGGCTTCTTTCCATTTTTTAGGAAAGTAGGCTAGCCTGAGGGTGGCGTTGGCAATGTTGGACAGGGTGGCCATACCTTTACGAGGGAGGAATTTGAGGATTTTGTTTGATATTTTGTCGGGGCCAGGGGCTTTTTTGGTTTTGCGCGAGAGAATGATTTCTGCGACTTCGCGGGGGGAAACTGGTCCGAGGATTTCCTCAATTTCGTCGGAGCGTCTGACTATTCTGGCCGTGCGCTCCACCAGTTCTTTATGATCTGGGTCGATATCATGTATGTCGTTTAGTCTGCTGTGCCTTTCGTATGTGTCTGCAAAGGCTTCCGCCTTATCTGCATCTACATACTTGAGGCCGTGGGCAGAGTGAATGGGGGGGAGTTTGTGAGGAGTTGAGAGGCGAAGGGGTTTTTGCATTCGCCAGATGCTTTTGTCTTGGGGGTTTAGTTTGCGGAGTCTATCTGACCATTGTGATTGTCTGTGGTTGAAGAGGGCGGTTTTGAGTTGTCTGCATAAGACGTTGTATGCATTTATGTCTGGGGGGTATCGTGTGTAATGGGATAGTCTGCGGGCTCTGCGTTTGTCACGGTAGAGTTGTTTGATGTCGTCGGGTAGGGTGGTGTGTGGGGGGGGGGGTCGGTGAGGGGGGATTTGGGAGGTGCTGGCTTGGATGGCCTGGGTGAGGTCGTTTTCCAGTCTGGATACGGCCTCATCCAGTTCATGCTTGGAGGTGATGGGGGTAATGGGGGAGAGGTGGTGTTGGATTTGTCTGTTCAGTTGGGACCAGTCTAGTTTGTTACGAGGGGGGATGTCGGGGTGAGGGTTGTTGCCTAGTTTTAGAATGATGGGGTTGTGATTTGTGGTGCCTTCTTGCAGGGAGGCGATGTCATAGGGCATGTTGATGTTTTGGAGGAGGGCGATGTCGATAGTGCTGGGGGTGTGTTGGGGATTGCCAGGGTAGAACGTTGGCGTTAGGGGGGCCGCTATGACCGCTCCTAGGACCTCAGTCGCAGCCAGCAGAGTGTTGCCATCCGCTAGGCTCCGAATGCAGACCCAGGCGCGGTGTTTAGCATTAAGGTCCCCAATAGCCACCGTGCTATTACCGGGCGGGATGATGTTTGATATATCCAGTTGGGTGATTGGGCGTAGGGGGCTTTTGTAGCAGGAGTGAATGGTAATCGATCCGTTGTGTCTAGTATGGACTAGGATGCTAGACAGCGTGAAGTTGTTGGTCTGAGGGGGTGAGCATTTATCACTGTTTTCCGAACAAATATATACTAACCACAAAACAGATAAAATGTTAGAAATGCGAACTACGTAGAAAACCAGAGAAACAAAGATTCAAGTTTGCCACCAGTCCACCCCAAGCGCTATACGGTAGGAAATTTATTGCGGATGGCGGGTAGTTCAAATAACTCGTTTTCAAATTGCTGGTTTACTGTTTAAACAATATTTGAGATTTTTAAAGACGTTTTATCGCTTTTTGAGTTAATTCACTCTAAAATACCATGTATTCACTAAATTTTAGAATTTAATGAATGTATGTATTTTATATAAAATTATATCAAAAAAGCAATAAATGTCTTAAAAAAAATATATATATATATTGTTGTTAATTAATGAATGCCGATGTTAATAACAAACATAGATTATGAAAAAACATTTAAAATTTATTTAAACTTTACCATAAAAAATAATGTGAACAAATTCTGACAAAAATTGGTATCGAAACAATAGAAATACTTTATAGCTACAAATAAGAAATGTTCTGTATAAAATAAACCAAAAATATAACTAATAACAGTAATGTGACTAAATGGTTCCAAGTGTTTCATGAACCCGGGCTTGCTCGAGGCAAGTAGGTGAATTCTTGACATTTGGGCGTTGCTCCAAAAAAAAATGTTTGCGACACAGGCCATCGTAGATACTGATAGAGGCAAATAAGGAGAATACACTTAAAGTCTTAAATGGCAAAGAACAAAATGAAAAACTTACACGAGGCTGGACATTAAAGTCCTTCGGCATGACTTATCATACAGTTCTATTTGCATTCGCTTGAGCTGTGGATATGGATCTCTTCTATAAACTACAGTTGGTAGATCTTTTTGAAAAGTATGCTAAAAATATATAAAAAGATCCAATTTCAATTTCAAAATTCTTCGGCAAACCTAACCTTTAAAGCGTAAATTTTGCATTTAAGTTGTGTGTAACCTGTGATATAAAGTCGCGTAACCATCCCAAAATTCTTCAAAACGTGTAAAACGGTCTGTAAAGGATTAAAACGGTAAATTATGATATAAAGATTTTAAAAAAATTATCTTACCAACAATTCGTTCGGGGGTTCACATTTTACAAAATTGACAGAACTTCTCTTATTCTTTTATCCAAAAAACGGATAATAAAACCCTCCAGTGAGTTGGCGCAATATATATTGTGTTTTCAACAAGGTCTATCTCTTTTTATAGATTAATATTATAAGAGAGAGATAGTCAAGAGACTAATATGCAAGTCTGATGTGTTAAAGAGTACATGATAGTGACCGTTTGAAGAGCCCTCTGGTGGACTGGTGGCCCTAACTATTCAAACTAGGTTTTGTAACGGTTTTCTTGTTGCAAAGTCACCCATATTAGTTTTACCCATGTGACACTAACGCTGGGCCAGTGAACTCTACGCTGGGCTGATTCGTTCCACGTCTATTGCAGTTAAGTGAACTGGTAGTGGGGATCGTACATCTACGATTTGGCGGCTTTAGTGGAGCGGAATTCCGCTGCACACAGAAGGCGGCATGCACCCTGGCGGCGCCCTGGTCAGCTACAGCCGTCAAATAATGCCTTAAATAAAGGCATTTATTATTATTATTAAATCGGGTATCTTCAAGGTGGACTTCTTTACATAAATACAGGTATTTACTTCAAAATCTTGTAACCTATTATATTAACACGTTCGTTACCAATTATACCTACCGAATAAAAATTGCTGGAATTACCGAATTACCAGCACTACCTATACGGAAAAACAGCTCCACTAAAATCAAGAGTAATAGACTTTACCCAAGCATAGGTTAAGTATATTCCCCATTCTTTAAATAAAATTAAACTTGATTCTGTGTTCTCATGTAACCCTATTCTTATAAAATACCATTAAATTGTTCTTGAGTTAAGAATAGAAATTAATGAAAAGAAAGAAATGCAAGCTATTTGTTTGTTAGAAGAATAAGGACAAAACTTACTTTAAGTATTAATTATTCTTAGTTAAAAAATACCTATTTTCTACTTGCTCTATTACCTTTTAGAGTTGCATTAAGTTTATACTAGGTTTATTTGAATCTTTAGCTTTATTTAAGATAATAAATAGTATAGGTACTGATATACCTAAGAAGAATAGCGTTTTGCTTAAAACTATTATGAATTTGATTTAAGTCGAATGTTAAGTTATCTTAAGCTTTGTTATTCTTGTTGTGGGTATTGTCAAGGTCAAGCGCGTCGCCAGCTAATGGACCAGGGGGGTGGCAAGGTGAGAGACCGGATTGGGAAAATAAGAATTATAGGTAAAAATAAGTACAATGATTAAAATTATTATAGAAAAATTCATACGAAAAATTAAAAGAAATTAAAACATTAAAAAAAATTAATTAAAACATTAAAAAAAAATTAATTCAAACATAATCTTATAGGGTTTTGTGCAAATTTGTTGTTAGCGGAGAAATAAATTGTTGGGAAGCGCAAATTCCAGCGCTCTGCTCTTCTCAGTCAGTCAGCCCAAATGAGAGCAGCAGTATTGCCAAGTACAGTTACAGTGTAGTATGTTTTCAGTGCCATTTTCAAATGATACCGTTTTTATTTTCTATTTTATTCACCACCTGACCCAAAATCCACAAATTCTGTTAATGACTAATTTAATACCAATCACCAAATCTAAGAAGAGGCAAAATAAAAATATTATACAAGTAAATGCTTTTTTATGCATACAGGGTGACAATTTAAAAACTTGAAATGGCCAAAAGAAAAAAACGCAAAAAACAGTTTCTATAAAACGAAGGGGGAACAAAAACAAGCGTATTATCCCACCCTTATCTGCAACCCCTAGGACAGGGTGAGATAAGTACACCCTAAAATCTTAAATAGAAAGGAGGGTCGAGTGATACATCATTTTGAAGCTCTTGAAAAATGCTTTCCAATGGTACCATAGAAAGCTACATTTCAGGAAATTCTTCTCTGTTTATTAAGGAAAACAACAAAAGAAAACACAATTTTGAAATTTTTTATTATTATTTAATTAAATGTTCAAAATGATTGCTACCAATATCCTGGTATATTAAGAGATCTCTTAAGAATTCTAAACATTTTAAGTCTAGGTATTTTGTTTTGGTTTATTTGCTATGGTTTTTTTGTCGAAAAAAAAAATTTGTATATAAATATTCGCATTTTATTATCACAGAGTACTAGTATTATTATTTTAAGAACAGTTGACTTTCGTTTCAGTTTAAACGAAAGATAGCACCTCTTATCGTTAACAATGGTGTACAGCACAGCTGAACGTGTAGAAATTATTTTCATTTATGGTTCCCCGGATCAATGTTTCTTAAGGACAGCTCAACGTTTTAACGAAAGGCATCCAGGTCAAAATGTAGGCCCGGAGTATGTTCGCCAACTAGTAGCCAAATTTGAAGAAACTGGTTCTGTCGCGAATAAAAAGAGAAATCAACCGAGACTAGCCGACGAAGCAGCGCAAATTGAAATTCTGGGGCAGTTTGCAATGAATTCAACTTTATCAACTCGTGAAGCAGCTGTAGCAACTGGATTATCTCGTGAATCCATAAGAAAGGTACTTAAATTTCATAAGTTTTATCCCTATAAACTGCACATACTGCAAGAACTTTGTGACGACGACCCGGACAGAAGAATTCAGTTTTGTGAAATAATGACAGATAGAATTAAGGCAGAACCTCGACTAGTTAAAAATATTTGCTTCAGTGATGAGTGTCTCTTTAATTTAGATGGGCATGTTAATAAGCAAAACTGTCGTTACTGGAATGACGAGAACCCCCACGTATTTAGAGAAGGGCATACCCAGTACCCCCAGAAAATTAATGTTTGGGCTGGTATATTGGGAGATGGTATTATCGGCCCAATATTTATACAAGGAAATATAAATGGCGACAGGTATGCTGAAACTCTACAGAGGTCTATCGAACCACTAATAGTGCGAGAATTAGAAAATCATAGGGACTTACTCGGAAATTTATCTTTAGAAGACCGCTTACTACATTTCCAACAGGATGGAACACCTCCGCATTATGTAGTTCCCGTTAGGCAGTGGTTGAATGATAATTATCCCAACCAGTGGATTGGAAGAAGAGGTCCTGGTGAATGGCCACCTAGATCCCCGGACCTAACACCTCTTGACTTCTTTTTGTGGGGTCACCTAAAATCTGTGGTTTTTAAAACGCAACCTGAGTCACTAGAGCAACTTCAGCATAGAATAGTTCAGGAATGCCGTGCTATATCCAGAGAAACATTTGCAAATGTACGTGAAGAATTTGAAAGTAGGCTTTATTATTGTCTTCAAAACAAAACATTTAATTAAATAATAATAAAAAATTTCAAAATTGTGTTTTCATTTGTTGTTTTTCTTAATAAACAGAGAAGAATTTAGCTTTCTATGGTACCATTGGAAAGCATTTTTCAAGAGCTTCAAAATGATGTATCACTCGACCCCCCTTTCTATTTAAGATTTTAGGGTGTATCTCACCCTGTCCTAGGGGTTGCAGATAAGGGTGGGATAATACGCTTGTTTCGTGAGGGTCCTAGTAAGCCTTCGATACTCAACTTGGAGAGAGAATGGACAATCCAAATAAATATGAAATTAAAAACGGGCCTTTAAAAGTCCTTACCTGGCTATTATGATATAGGTCTCAGCAGGCCTGCTTTGGTGGAGACTTCTGGTTTTCTTGGTCCTGGTCAATTGAACTGTGGGGGGTTGCGGGTGATAAAAACGAAACACTGCTTTTCGATCGTGAGCGAAACGTGACTCCGGGTTTACAGTTAACTCGAATCTCTCTTCCCGGATCCGCCGCAGAACGGGCGGTACCCAGAACTTTTAAAGGCGACCATACACGCGGAGATATGACAAAATAAAAGTTGAGTATGGACCGCTGTTATATAGAATACTTAGAAAATATGACAAATGAAAGTTAAAAATATTAGTAAATGGTAAATTACAAAAAACAAACATTGACTTGGACGACACACGCTAGTGTGGACGGACCAACGCTTGTTTTTGTTCCCCCTTCGTTTTATAGAAACTGTTTTTTGCGTTTTTTTCTTCAGTTTTTCGTTCCTAAGATATGGCCATTTCAAGTTTTTAAATTGTCACCCTGTATAAGCAACAATAAAATTACAGTGAACTTAAGAGACGATTTTTTTTTATATGAGAAATTATAGGGCTATTTTGACACCTCCTCTTAAGCGCTTGAAACATGTAAGGAACTATATATTTGTTTTTACACTTATTAAATTGTGGAGGAAGACTGCATGCATTGTTTTATTTACATTAAATATTTTGTTATAAAGCGTAGAATAATATGTAGAAATATGTACAGTTGATGCAGAACAAAAACCGATGCACGCCATCAATAAGCTGATAATTGTAAATCCGTAAGAAAACACGAGGAAATTAAATTTGGGCACAAAGTATTAAAACTTTATGCGATATTGAATTTACTACAAACTTAAAGTATTCTTCTTTGATACGAACCCGCTTATAGCAAATATTTTGTTAATTTAAACTTGTAAAAATTAATATAATTTGAATTTTATTGGCCGATAGTTGGCAACACAATTGTAAATGGTGCGGTGGCGCCAGCTCTGTCGTTGGTTTGGTTTGACGTTTCATGCAAAACTAACCTTAATTGTTCGTGGTTCCATGTTGCTGTGCGTCTATTCTTTAACAAAAACTCCAGATCTTTTCATAAATAGCATTAAAAAACTGTTCTTTTAAGAACAACAAAAGTGCGCACACGCTATCGATTACATTGTTTACTATTTGTGGAAAATGCCGAAGCATTTAAATAGTCGGTGCAAAGAGCTAACAGCTTCTCTATGAAGCTATTCTCAGGAAGAACTTAACAACAATGGCCTATTGTAACCTTTGACAGCAGTACAGAGAAGTAAATTTAAAGAGTATGTTAAGGTCTAGATAAGTTGTATTATTTAAAAATTATAATATTTTACATCGGTTATTCATAAGCTGAAACTTTTTTTAGAACATCATGTAACTTTGACAACTTTAAGTTAGAAATTAAAAGACAGAGAACTGTTTGATGGTTGTCTTAACTCTTTAAGAAGCCTCTTCAAGAAAATAGGCTTCGGATCGTAAAAAGATGAACTGAGGCGAGGGCTTATGGAACTTTCCGATGTAGCCTTCAAACGACTGGTATTTTTGAAAGAATATATTAGAGAAAAGAAGCATTGTTGTACCAATTCGTTTTCTTGGATGAAACATGGTTTTTCATAGTGGTAGCATTGGACGATCTTGGCAAGATGAAAATAAAAAAGTGTTAAATCTACTAAAGATGATGAAAGGTATTGTGCAGTAAACAAATATATAAACTATGGGACATTTTTGTCTTGTTTTTATGAAATAACAACTAAGTAATTCCCTCACTCGGCTATTGTGGTTACAAGCTGGCAACACTGTCGATATCTGACGTCACTCGAAGGGTATGACGTGCATCGGTTTTTGTTTTGCATCAACTATATAATATATTACAATATTCCAGACCATCTAAACTTAAGGTACCGTAAAATGGGGTGACTTAATAAGACTTTCGACAAACTTGCTTGATTCTTAACCACAACTTAAAGAAAAAAAAGATAAAAAAAAAAATAGGTATACTATCCTTTGGAACCTATGGAACACTATGGGATATCAATCCCCTTTTTTTCTAGGAAGAAAAAATTTTTCAAAGGGGACTTTTCAAGTGACCCCGTAAAGAAGTCATTTGAAAAATTGTGAAATTTCGGTGTTAAATTCATTTCTATGCACAACAGGGGTAAGATGAAAAATAAAAAAGGCAAAAGAAACAAACTGTGTTTGCGATTTTTGTAAAAAAAAAAATTTTATGAAAAAAAATAGCTATATTTGTATAAAACAGTATTTATTTATACTTTTTTTAAACAATATAACGTCTTTTTATAACATCTTTAAAAGAGGTTAAGTCGGCAGGTACCTACGTTTTATATTGATAAATTAGAAGGTAAACAAGTAGGTAAATAACCTATTAAAGATACTAAACACTAAGAAAACAAAAAAACTTTATATTTAAAACTAGTCATCTTATACAAACAAAAGAAAGTTGGTAAGTATTCTTTATAACTTTAAACCTGAGAATTGTATTGCTCCTCTTCTTAGGAATTTTCATTTAATTTCATATTCTTCCACCAAAGTTGGGTTACTCCTTGCTTCCACTTGAGATTCCTCCTTAACCCAGGGAAAACAAAGGTATTCGGAATTTTAGAATGCTCTCTCAAGTACGGAGACACATGTAGCACATGTAGGAACTGCCTTCCTTGGAAACAACTTGGGCTACAAAGTTTTTGGGAATATTTTTTACAGTCTTCAGCTTTAAAAGTATTTTTCTTCTATTTCACCACTATTACTCTCTAAACATTATTCGAGGGAATTTTGTTTTCCAGCATCTGAATAAAGAGAAGGTTCGTCTTCTGATCCCGTGTTACTAGAACGCCTGGAACAAGGGTGTTTCTTTTTTAATAGCTCTTCCCATTCACCATCATTGGCATCGGTGTCTGATATAATATCTTCGCTATTTTTCCGCTTTGTCTGTTTTTTTTTTTTTGTTTTTATGAAATGAAGGGTTTGCGGACTCATGCTTATATTATGAACTTCTTACCTTATCAATAACTGAGGAATCGTCCTGTAAAATATCGGAAACTTATTAAATAGCACTCTGTATATATGAAGTCGATAAGGGAATATATGGACACAGCTGCAAAACATATTTTAAATCCCTTATATGCTAAGGTTTTTTTTCTTTTACGCTGCATGAAAAATAAAAAATTAAGGGGTGGAACATTACGGTGAAACGCCCTGTCCCGTTATAAAACTCCCCACGCAAACATACAAGTGACATACCGAAAAATCGACTCACTGATTTATACGTATTTGCCGGCGACACGGCGATCACCACATCTCATAGACAACCTGAGATAGTAATCGAAAGATTGCAACGCCATGTTGATGTCCTCCACAAATGGATGCAGGACTGGAAAATAATAAGACTGAACGACGCCAAAATCCAGGCCATCTTTAAGACTACCAAGGTCAAAAATCAAAATCAACAACACCAATATAAATTGGCAAAATAAAACAAAATATCTAAGATTGGATTTTGACAAGACGTTGTCCTGGAACGAGAACGCGGAACAGCGGTTGGCTAAAGCGAACAAAGCGCTCTTCGCCTTTTACCCAATAATGCACGGCAAGAGCAAAGTCTCTTTAAGAACAAAAATCAACATCTACAAATCAATAATCAGGTTAATTTTATTATACGGAATCCCCATCTGGTGTACAATATCAAAAACCAAATTCAAAAAGACTACAAATATTTCAAAATAAAGTCCTAAAAATAATCACCAGGGCACCCAGATACACACCAACACGAGTACTACTACACAGAGACCTACAAATAGACACCATACACCACTACACCACCAAAATAATAACAAATTACTACAAACACACAGACACATCTACCAACCCACTAATCACACGATCACACACACGCTCGGTACTCCCGAGAATATACAAACTACCCCGTGACTGGCTACCCCTTGCACAATAAACAAAATTTCAAAACAACACCAGAAAAATATTCTGGTTAAATAGAAAAGAAAAACACCAAAATCATTTCAGTTAAAAGCAATGCGACAAGCAAAACGGAAAAATAACAGGAGTAAAAGGCAAGGATGGATTCGGTTCGTTTTCTAACACAGCGACGCGTGCGCTAAAATTATGATTTATAAAACTTGTGCCTATATTTAGGTACTATTATAATTGGCAAATGCGGAAATAAATTTAAACTCATGCAATGCAAACCCATAATAAATATTTCATTATCACTGATGCATTATGCATTACAAAATTACATAGATTATATAATTTATTACCTTCATTATTCTTTATAACATTAGACATCTGCAAAACATTGTAAGATTTTTACGGTCCTGGTAATTGTTTCAGCTTTTAACTACAAAGTTGTTTAATATTTTTACAAGTTGTTACCTTAAATATTTATAAAGTTTACTACTAAATACAATACTGGTAAAAAGGCGATGCGTTTAAAAAGCAACGATCAACCATTCTAATCAGATATGCTAATCTTAGTAGGTATATTGCATTTTTTACTGACTCTATTTTTATATCTGCTTTGTTTATAATCAAGTACATGGAAGAAAAATGATGCGACAGTCAAACCAATTTGAATTCATCCAAGATATTTAGTAATTTTTATATAACGAAGAAAATATATTCTTTACTATAGAATATTATATAATTGTTTATTTTGTTTCACCGGAAGATATCCACAAGTTTCATCCAAGACATTTTCGTATTCATGAATGAAGATAAAATGAAACTTCAGTCAAGAATATTTTAATTTCAAACAGGGTTGAAAGGATTTAAATCGCTTGATCTTTTTTAATTTAAATCATGATTAAAATCAAAATTTCTGATAAGTTATAATTAAGAGATAATAAAAACTTTCAGTTTTAATTAATGGTTTATTATATCAAAAAAATAAAACCACTGTACCTAAACAATGTTTATTTTAGGTAATTGTAGTGCTTGTACAAAAAAAAACTAATTTTAAAGCTTTTTTCGTTCCTAATCGATTTCTGAGTTTGGAATGGACTAAACCGAATGTTTAGAAAATTCTCGCGACTGATGCGGAAGAAGCAGCAGCACAACGTAATTGTCTAATTATTATAAAGAACTCTTTTTGAATAATGGGTATGTTTTGTTGCGCCTTCCACCTATGGATTTTATTTACATTCTGAAGAATATCATCATGAAACATAATATCAGTAAAAGGTTCTGATCTGGCAAGAAACTTGACTATGAGTGGTAATAAACCACAATTTGGATCTAATTCTTTAACAGCTTTTAAAGCAACATTTTATTCACTCTCTGTTAGTGTTTGCTGAGTTTTTGTTGAGTCAAGAAGATATGCCAACAAATGATATGGGGGTATACACGTTCATAATGCCTCTTAAATTTTTGCAGTTGATTTAAAGTTATGTCTGTTAACAGAACCATTTCTTTACAAAACGTTGCTGCATTCTGCCTTAAAATGCAACAACAAGCGTTATGTCGCTGAATTACTTAAACTTTAAAAATTAATTATATACTATCTAAAAAAGACATTATTGTGAATTTGCGTAAATCTTTAATTTTTATTATAGCACAACTTAAATCTAATCACAAACTGATACTAAAATTAATTATGGTCACTTAATAGCACAATCTAAAATCTATCACACAAATTATAACTACAATTTACCTAAAGTCACAGATAAAACTATTATAAATTGCAACAGTTCCGAACTATACAGTGCATGAGAAAAACCCAGATAAAAAGAACGTACAACAATACCAACTTTCATTACTGTATCAAAAACTTCTTCGGACTTTCATTTAATTATCATAAATGTAACAAGGTTACTTAAAATTGTACTTTACCAACAATAAAACCTTGCTCCACGACCTGCTTCTCTTTATCAGGTGGTCAGGTGTTCAGGTGTGGCATGACATGACAGTCAATGCCAAAAATCTGCCAAAATTCTGCCCAAATGCCACGGCTATCCACCTTGAATAACGGATCTGGGCCAGCCGCAATTTAATATTAAATTATTATACCGGTATATTATTAGCTTATAACGTCTTAGTTACGCGAGAATTATAAGGGTCATAACTCCCTTGGGATATTAAGAAAAATTTGACATAAAATCAAACGATTGACATCTAATGTCAATTTGATTGTCATCTATTGAAACATTTATTCCACTTTAAAAATGAACAAAATGTTACTAAAATCGGTCAGAAATAAAATTATCTATGTATCACTGGAATTATTAATGGTCTCAATTACCTCGGGCAATTGCTGTCCCTCGGGCCCCTAGATACATAAATAACTATTACAGTAGTAGGGGGAGGCCTGAACAACTCAACTTCACATTGGGGCCTCAAAAGGGGGTTAATTTTCTACATAGAACGGGACACCAAACAGGGAACAACAAGACAAACGTCCTCTCGTTTGTACTACTGACACTCTATTTTTTATTACTATAGAAACCGAAACAACGTGTTGGTTACTATGCCAATGAATAGTATACCGGGCTGAAAACTTACATCTTTTAATTTCATACCAAAAGTTCTGTATTTAATTTAAAATGAGGTTACTGGAAAATTGATTTCCGAACAATGTCCGTTTTGTCAAAATGAGTTTCTAATATTTTAAATTCTTCCACAACATCTGAAAGACTGGCACTGTTTCTTCGTAGTCTATCTATTGCGATAGAGATAGGTTTAAGTATTGTTAGGTAATCTTCGACTAATATTTTTAAGTGAAAGTTGGAAATTTTTCCTCTTATAAGATTGTCAATTTTGTTTTTGTTCTCTTCAGCAATTTTGAATAGTATGGGTCATGCCTTAACAAACCCTTCTAAACAGTCGGCAAGCAAATTCCATCTGACATCATTTGGCAAAACTAGTTTTTTGCCTCCTTCTTTGGCATATGCTGCAGAGGCAAAATGGTTGTTACGTATTTGGCAATGAAAACAACATGTTCCTTAATATCAGTGATTTCCAAATCCTTACCTACATAGTAAATTTAAAATATGTGCAGCACAACCTTATGTAATAAGATTCGATTCAGTAGATGTTTTTATTTGATGTCGCATTGCAGCCGTATTACTCATATTAGCTGCATTATCTGTGACAAACCTACATACTGTACCGGGTGTTCCACCTAAGGAGGTAATCGGCTATATCTCAGAAAGTAATAACTTTAGGACTTTGGAAAAAAATATATATCGATAGAAGCGGCCAAGAGAAATTACTGGAAATTATTTTCAAGTTCGAAAAATTACCGCTAGGGGGCGTAAGAGAACTTTCAAAATAGAAATGCCGATTTTCTCTTGATTTTTCCTAATAAAAATATGTTAAAAATATAAGCATTGTATTCTTTATAAAATTATGCAACTTTATGTTAGGAATCGTTTTTTTCTATTTTCAATAATAAAGTGGTGGGAGAAGGTCAAACTTTTTTTCTTTCAAACGCTGATATCTATCTCTGCTTTGGATAAACCGATTTTATTCAACTTGGTCTTGAAAAAAAGCCCTTCTTTTCCTCTACACGTAGATCTGTTAACTATACCATATTGATTTTGATGGTGGCCACTAGATGGCGTTTTTCCGTAATTCCTCAATGAATAAGGGGTTTCTCAAAAAAATCAAATGTTATGATATGACTTTTTCATCATATTCTATTTTATGCTTATAAAGGCTAATAAATAGTGGAATAAAAAATCCAGGTCCGTATTTCAAATAAAAAAGTGGATGATGGTCGCTCGAATCCGAAACGTCGGATTAAAAAACTAACCATATCAGCTTGTAGAGGAGGAAAAGAACTGAAAATCGCAACGTGATATCTTTTGTTAAACTAGAAATTTAATTGATTAATTAATGTTTTAAAAAATGGCCTATTTTTCCATATTAATTATTATTATCCCTAATTTCTCTAGTTTATCAAAAGATATCACGTTGCGGTTTTCAGTTCCTTATAGTAACTTTTCCTGCTCTACAAGCTGATGGGGTTAGTTTTTAATTCCGACGTTTCGGATTCGAGCGACCATCATCAACTTTTTTATTTTAAATACGGACCTGGATTTTTTATTCAACTATTTAATAGCCTTTATAAGCCTAAAATAAAATATGATGAAAAAGTCATATCATAACATTTGATTTTTTTCAAAAAATCCTTATTCATTGAGGAATTACGAAAAACGCCATCTAGTGGCCACCATTAGAATCAATATGGTTAATAGATCTACTTGTAGAGGAAAAGAAGGGCTTTTTTTCAAGACTAAGTTGAATAAAATCGGTTTATCCAAAGCATAGATATCAGAGTTTGAAAGTAAAAAAGTTTCACCTTCTCCCACCAGATTTTTTATTGAAAATAGAAAAAAACGATTCCTCACGTAAAGTTGCATAATTTTATGAAGAATACAATGCTTATATTTTTAACATATTTTTATTAAGAAAAATCAAGAGAAAATCGGCATTTCTATTTTGAAAGTTCTCTTACGCCCCCTAGCGGTCATTTTTCGAACTTGAAAATAATTTCCAGCAATTTCTCTTGGCCGCTTTTATCGATATATATTTTTCCCAAAGTCCTAGTGTTATTACTTTCTGAGATATAGCCGATTACCTCCTTAGGTGGAACACCCGGTACAGTCATATTCGGTTTTAAGTTTATTTATGAGTGTTGTTGCAATTTTTGTTAAATATACAGAAGTATGTGAATTCCCAGAAGTATCTACTAAGACGGTAAATCCATATTCTGTTGTAACCGTTGCACAGATTATCGGTTCGTTATGTACATTTGAGCATTCGTCAAGTGACATACTCCCACATGTTCCCGACAAGTTTTGAAAGCATTTGGTTTTTTCTGCATTATAAATTATATCAAGCAATTTATTAGAAACATCATGTCGAGAGGGTGGTATGTATCCAGGCCGTAAAAGAGCGATAACTTCTCTTACTTCCGGTTGCTCCATACAGTTAAAACTGCGGTTTGTAGCGTTGTTTGTCAATTTCCTCTTTAGTAAATTTGCTAGTGCGTATGACAAAAGATGACAAAAATCCAGAACTAGAACTTGCTGACCTTAATTCTGACACTACTTTCCTTTTCTTACAATCTGGAGTGGAAAGACTGGAAAGTGACTCTAAAGATTGTTGTGAAGTAGGTATATGATATGGTTCCTGTGACTCCTGTGAGCTTGGTAGCGCATTTATGCCAGAAGTACCCTCAACCTAAAAAAAAGACAATATTTAAATTTAAAGTTAAAGCGAAAATTGAGCAAATTATTAGAAATTCGTTTCTGACTTCTAAGATACTAGGGTGTTGAATTTAAAATTTTATTTTTTGTGTAAAATTCTGAGCAACTTCGTCTAGCGTCTAACCTAACAAACTCCATAACCTGTACTTGTACTAATGCAGAAATTAGCAAATTTCTCGAAAACGGTCATATCTCAAATCTAGCGTTGTTGAGAAAGTATACCTTTTTATCCCCAGAAAAGGTATAAGAATAAGGTTTATTGATAAAAAGTCCCAGAAGTTCTCTGTCGAAAAAGTTAGGGCAAATTATACTGAATAAATGATAGCTGCACAAACATTAATACTAAATTATGATTAAAAGTAAAAGTTATTTTAAAGAATGTATGTATGTATGTATGTACAGGGTGTCCCAACGATAGAGTAAAGTAAGTTTTCGCTTAACTGATAATCTTTGTGACAAAATCGTATCCGCCATAAGGTAAGGTAGAAAAATGCGCACATTTTAAAAATATTGGAAATTATACAGGGTGTGCCACAAAAGTAGGACAGCAAAAAGTAAGATTTTTTTAAATGGAACACCCTATATTTGCTTGTATTTTTGGGTTCTATGTATTAATCCAAACGTTTTTGGTCATATATAACATGAGCTGAAATTTGATAGTTTTTGAGAAATTTCGAAATAACGATGAAAATTAGAATTATCATGGTGTTGATAAATGGACAGTTTCTCCGTCAATTCATAATTGCAAACTTCAATATTTGGTAGGAGGAAGGACTGGTTACTATATTAATATTTAGTATGCGCAATATTTGCATTTGTTCTACAGGGTGTTTATTATAAGCGTCCAAATTCGCACATCTTCAAACTAGGAAATCTCAATTTTTTTAAATGGAACACCCCGTATATTTTAATTTCGTTTTATTCAGATTTAAACAGCCTTTCATTTTTGCTAAATATGTCCTATGCCTATCTTTAATAGTTATCGAGAAATTTCGATTTTTTCAAATTGCTACACGTTATATTCTATACCAGAGCATTGTTGGATCGCGATAGCCATGAAAAACAATTATTCATGTGCCAAAATAAAATGCTTATAGTCCAGAATTTTAAATTTTTATTCAACATTACGTCTCAATAAATGTTCAAAAATATGGCCTTCGTGTTGAATACACGTATTTAATCTTTTTTGTAGGTTGTGTCTCACTTCCGACAACATAGGAGGTGTCACTGTTCGACAAACTTCTCTAATTCTGTTCTTCATATCTTCCCTGGTGGTTGGTTTATTGACATATACCCGATCTTTTATGTAACCCCATAGGAAGAAGTCTAACGGTATTAAATCACATGACCGTGGTGGCCACGAAATAAAGCCTCCACGCCCAATCCATTTTTCTGGGTATTGTCTGTTCAAGAAATCCCGGACTTCACGATGGAAATGTGGAGGTGCACCATCATGTTGCAGCCACATATTTTGCCGTACGCCTAAATTAACATCCTCAAGTAACTGAGGCAATTCTTCACGTAAGAAAAGTAAGTAGCTGCGGCCCGATAAAGGTTCATTAAAAAAATGGGGACCAATAATTTGGTTATGAAGGATACCACACCATACATTTATTGACCAGTGACCTTGATTTTGAACTTCCCGTAGCCAGAATGGATTTTCAGTGGCATAATAATGCATATTATGCCGATTTACAGCTCCATTACTTCTAAACGTCGCCTCATCAGAAAACAAAACATTGGTCAAAAAATTGTTATTTAACTGCAGTTGTTGAATAATATTACAAAATTGAATTCGTCTTTCAAAATCTCCTTCTCGCAATTCTTGATGAAGCTCTATGTGGTATGGATGATATTTATACTTGTTTGTTGTTCGGTTCACAGTTGATTTGGAGGAATCACATAATGTCGCTAACGTCCTACTACTCACCTGAGGAGTTTCTTGAATATTCAATAATATTTCTAATTCTTTTTCTACGTTGGCTGCGTTTTTGTTAACAACTACACGTTTAGAGTATTTAACACTACCGCTGGAATCAAATCTCTCCATCACATTTCGAAAACCGTTAGCATCCGACGTTCAGGATATTTCACTCTGTAAATTCGCTGAGCCAACAAAGGGTTTCTCTCAGCTTCGCCTAACACATAGATCATATCAATTAACTCATTTACAGGATAATCCATGCTCAATAGAAAATTAACGAAATGAAGACGAAAAAAGCAAGACAAGGTTTTAATTCACAACAATTATTATTAAGCGTTTCATTTTGGCACATGAATTGTTTACCTTAGCTATTGTTTTTCATGGCTATCGCGATCCAACAATGCCCTGAAATTTCTCGATAACTATTAAAGATAGGCATAGGACATATTTAGCAAAAATGAAAGGCTGTTTAAATCTGAATAAAACGAAATTAAAATATACGGGGTGTTCCATTTAAAAAAATTGAGATTTCCTAGTTTGAAGATGTGCGAATTTGGACGCTTATAATAAACACCCTGTAGAACAAATGCAAATATTGCGCATACTAAATATTAATATAGTAACCAGTCCTTCCTCCTACCAAATATTGAAGTTTGCAATTATGAATTGACGGAGAAACTGTCCATTTATCAACACCATGATAATTCTAATTTTCATCGTTATTTCGAAATTTCTCAAAAACTATCAAATTTCAGCTCATGTCATATATGACCAAAAACGTTTGTATTAATACATAGAACCCAATAATACAAGCAAATATAGGGTGTTCCATTTAAAAAAATCTTACTTTTTGCTGTCCTACTTTTGTGGCACACCCTGTATAATTTCCAATATTTTTAAAATGTGCGCATTTTTCTACCTTACCTTATGGCGGATACGATTTTGTCACAAAGATTATCAGTTAAGCGAAAACTTACTTTACTCTATCGTTGGGACACCCTGTATGTTTGTTTTATGGCTCTGGTTGAAACCAAATGGCGAGCATCTCTCCTTATTTTATTTTTTCTTCTAAAAGTTTTCCGAAATTTTTCCTTTAGGTATTATACATTATAACTTTAACTAATCATACATATTTTAAAATAGAAAATCAAATTTCAATTTCAAATTCAACACTCTGTATCTCAAAGACGACGCATTTCCGGACATAAGTTTATTTGGAAAATTGGCTATTCTTTTAAATTCTATATTGTGTTAAAAAAAAGCATCAACTTAAAAATCACCCTGTATATCTTTGGAAAATTATAATAAAAATAAAATTTAAAGAAACAAACTTATTCACTTATTATTTTATTATAATATGCTGTTTGTGTGCTTACAACTGATTCATTGTCCTTTTCGATTTCTGTAGGTACTTCATTTTCACTACACTTTTACCAGTGAACTTTCATCCGTTCGACAAGACTTTGCATTTCATGTCTACATTTTTTGCAGCTCTACTCCCTAATTTTTCTTCAGTTTTATTACATTTTTTTATGAAATGTATCCAGATAGGGTCTTTTTTCCTTCCACTTCTATGAAAAGTTGACATTGTTACACTATTTACTAATTTTTAACGTTTACAAATTTACAACAGAAATCACGCGTCGCGCTGCTTATTAGACGGCCCATTATCAAATACTGCGAGTTACACACACACACACATGCGGAGAGGTGAGCCCATCTGGCGGAAGTCCTTGTGACCCTGAGCTTATTTGCTCAGAGTCTCAATGACTCCTTCCAGACGTCCTTCCACGCCCCCCTGCGGTCCAGTTCCGCAGGGTCTCACCAAAAAGTACTGAAGGTACTTTTACTCTGGAATCTAAGAGAGGGGTGTATTATTGGTTTTGTGGGGTGCATCGGGGGGGGGGGGGGCTTTGGTGGGTGGGTGGTGCTGCTTGGCGCACCTAGAGAAGTTGGTGACGGGGTCGTTTATGACGATACGGGGCATCGATGTCATAATTGGAAGCTTGTCTGATGAGAGGGTTTGGGTGTTCGGGGGCCGAAGTTAGAATCTTCGTGTTTCTCTCGTGGAGAAACTGGGAAAGAGGTGTGTGTTTGATGTCGCGGTGTAAGTCTACGTTACGGATGAACCATGGGATGTCCATGGCGGTGCGAATGTAACGATTTTCAAGGGCTTGAAGGCGGTTGTGGTGGGTGGGGCTGCGTAGGGTTACCACCTCGGTCGCGTCTCTCACCCGGCAAGTCATCGACGAGGGGGGTTTCTGTAGAAAGCGGGAAATTTAAATTTTCAATTTTTTAATTCTTTAATTATGAATTTTTACAAAATAAATATCATACATGTACACATAGTTATGACCCCACGCCGCTGAACCGTATGTGAGGGCGGGTCTGATGATGGCTTTGATGAGGTGAATTTTATTTTTGTAGCTTAGGGTGCTGTGGCGGTTGAGGAGGGAGTATAGAAGAGAATATGTCATTCTGGCTTTATTGAGGTAGCCTTGAATACGGGGTTGCCAGCGGAGGGTTTTGTCTAGGGTGATACCGAGATATTTCACTGAGTCTGACCAGGGAACATCGCGTCCATCCAGGTTGACCACGTCGAAGGGTGGTTGCCTTCTGCGGTCAAACTGGATGGTTTGGGTTTTGTCAGGATTGAGGCAAAGTTTCCAATTCACGCAGTAATTGGAAAATTCGTTAACTGCTGTTTGCTAGTCGGGGACTCAGTGACCTTACGATGAAGGCGGTATCGTGAGATACTGCGAGTTAGGGCGGACGCATCTTTATATAAACAGTGGAGAGTTTCTTGTTCTGACAGGAATTTGCAGCTCTAAGCGTTTTTCGACACAAACTATCTTTATTAAAATTTGAAGAACGGTGGGAATAAAATCAAAAACGTGTTGAAAATAGCAACTTATTTACAGGGGATTCACTTTCTTTGCATTAACATTTTACACTAAACCAGATTGACAAAATTTGCATGCTTCCAAGCCTTTATATGCCTTCAGCTGCTGGCCAGTGTAGAAACTATGTATTAATATAGGGTAGTTTGCCAAGTCCATCGTTGCTGCTTCTGGCAAAAACATTAGATTTCCGAAATCAGTATCTCCAAGTAGATATAAGGATCAAAATCACCAATAATTTTAAGTTTTGCATCGTATCTACATTTAACATCGCCACTAAGTCTTAAATATTCACTTCTTTCCACGTTTTTAAAATTTACACTACAGAATATAAACAAAAGATCGAAACCCACACAAGGAAGTTCAAATAAGTATTACAATAGGAATACTTTTTAGAAATGGTCACAAATGAATCCTAAAATTACTTGGGAACTTATTAAATTACACCAGAAGAGTCTAAGTCATTAGCATAAACGTTCATGAATTGTTGTTTGTCCTCCAGGCAAAATGGCGGACCTGTCAAAGTCACGTGTTTGAAAATAGTCGATTGATCATTTTCATATGACGTCACAGGGTCGGAGGCCATTTTGCTTGAAGGACAAACAAAGTAAATAAACACAAACGTTTGGGTTATAAATTCAAGTTTTGTTTGCAGTTTGCTTTCAAATTTGAGATCTGTGTTCGTTGTGTTAATATTTAAAGTGCCTTAAATAAAATGCCTTTCTCTTGTTCAGTGGTTGAGGGGAAGTAGAGGCAATATACGATCCTTTGGAATTCCTGTAGCTCTTCAAAATGCTGCAGAAAACCTTAATCCCTTAATGGATAAGAGCTTTAAAAAGGGTTTAAGTGATAACCAATTATAGGATAGAAGAATTTGCTCCAGACATTTTACAAGTGGTAATATTTCATTTTGTATAATGATCTAAAAAAATGATCTCATGTAAATATTTCTTGGAGCTCCAGCAGAATTAGCAAACAAGGATAACCCTGACTGGATTCCTAATTAAAATATGGCGTACTTTAACCCAAAGGAAGGAACTCAGACCCAAGTTAACAAATATGAAAGTTCAGAAATACAAATGAGTAAAGTATCAGGTAGGTGTAAGTAGATCGTAAATAGTAGGTAGTAGTATATAGGATTGACTGTCTTATGACGTAGACATAGTCAGGCCCGGATTTACCATGCAGGCAGAGAAGGCACGTGCCTTGAGCGGCAAATTTCGGCGGAAACTTTAAAAACTTGTTTTATTCGTGGCAATTGAATTTCCCGCCTATTTCGTTGGCCCGCATACCTGAAGTATATGACATTTGTCATATACTTCATAATTATAAGACTACTGACTATAATAAAATAAAATATTTGCTCTTAGTAAGGTGCATTTTATTGATTGAAAAACTTTTCGTACCAAACTTATTTCACCATTGAAGAAGTTTTGAGGGGAGGGCGGCAATTTTCGCAACTGCCTAGGGGCGGAAAATGTCTAAATCCGGGCCTGGACATAGTGGTGATTTAGGTTTAGGTCTTATATATAGAACAACAGATTGAAGAACCTGACGAAGATACCCCTGGAAGTAGTAGAGAGGAAGAAAATGTTGAAATTAATAAAAACTGTTCACATGTTGACACACAGACGTTATTAAGTATGAATGATTTATGCAAACTTTTTAAAGACTATACTAATAGTAATGTTAGAATATATAGTTTGGAGAAGCGGTTAAAAGAATAAGAAATAAATGAAAACTATCTACTTATTAAGATTTTTTTATTTATTAATGAATGTTTCTTTCTTTAAGATAGTACAGGATCTACTAATGAGGCAGTACAAGGAAAGAGTGAAACATTCACTAGCATCGAAAGCTTTCTACTCGTCTGACAAATTTTTGCCCTATGACAAGCTTGATTTTATATAACGTTTTAATTGTTAATTCCGTCTTGTGTATACTGTGTACTATTTAATCTGCACATTTAAAATTTTTGAATGTAGTAAGTATTTTTACTATGACGACCATTAATTTGACTTTTATATGTTCAAAAACAGTACACAGCATAAATAAACTACCTATATAACCATGAAACTGTGGGTTTAGGCCCCAATAAAACGGTAACAGAGTTATCCAAAAGCCTTATTATCCCTTAATCTTACCTTGCCGACTACGATCTACAACATAAGCATTGAGATTTACTTTCTTTGCATTAACATTTTTTACTAAATCAGATTCATAAAATTTGAATGCTTGCAAGCCTTTACATGCCTTCAGCTGCTGGCCAGTGTAAAGACTATGTGTTAATATAAGATAGTTTACCAAGTCCATTATTGCTACACAATAACTTTAAGTTTTGCATCGTATCTACATTTAACACCGCACTTAAGAGTCATAAATATTCACTTCTTTCCATATTTTTAAATTGTAAATTTAGAATGTAAACAAAAGATCGCAGCACACACTAGACAGTTCAAGTAAGTATTACGATAAAAATACAGTTGGAACACGAAAAATTATTTAAGTCCAGATAGCACAGGTATAAATACATCTTACAAATGGTCACAAATGAATCCTAAAATTACTTGGAAGCTTATTAAATTAAACCGAAAGAGTCTAATAAGCCATTAGCATAAACGATCATAAACCTTTGTTTGTCCTCCAGGCAAAATGGCCGACCTGTCAAAGCCACGTGCTTGAAAAGGTATAATAATAATTGTAGGTTAGGTTCATTTTATGATTTTCCCCGCTTTAGTTTATTTCTTAAACTTGAGTTATTACTGTTGTGAATTATAATATTGAACAAGAAGAATAAAAATATTTTAAATTACAAAAACATTAATAGAATAATAAAAGATGCAGTAAGGCATCGTCTCCCTCCGACAGAACTAGAGGTTAGAGGTACAAACGACTGTTGCACTGTGACTGCCGCAGGGCGTTTGTCCTGTAAAATGTAAGAACTTTAAATGCCTATAATATAAGATATACAGTTGATAACATATTTTGGCTAAACATGCCTGTCTTTATAATGGAATATGTATTTTTAATACTGTTTATGTATCAAACATTGATTGATATATTATATTAGGGATTGGTATTTTTCTATTAGGGATAAGGTCGATTTATAAAATTGTTCGTCACTGCTCTCACTCGTCGCCACCGTTCTTAGCAATGACTATAATTGCTTTATCGTCATTGGTTCTTAGGGTATTTATAAAATCCGAACTGCACTGTTGTAAATTCGCGAGAGCAGTAACCCATTTTGAGGTTAAAATATTAATTTTCTTTGAAAAGGTGAATAATGTGACCAGTATTCAATATTATTCTTTAATTATGAGATACTTAAGCCCTGTCTATTGTCTATAAATGCTGTAATCGTAGAAATATGGAAAATATTTCTATGTTTTTTATCAAATGTCAAACATTTTTTTCTTCCCATTGGCTGAAGCAGGAACGGCAAACAATACAAGGTCAGCGAGTTAAAAATTGGTCATGTTGGAACTACGAACGAGAGCCGTGGCGGCTTTTATAAATTCCCTGTTTGGGACACACTTCATATTTCTGTCGTGACCCAGTAGGAAAATAAAGTAACAAGGTTGAAATCAATCTTAGGGGATATAATGTAATGTAATACTAAGCCAAGCGGCAACGTCGCATTCGTGCTAAAGTACAATGTTTTTCTTCAACCACTAAATGCAATAAATAGAAAAAAAATACATTAATTTCAAAGGCAATATAAATGGCAACACCGCATATCAAAGTGGTGGGTGGCATCGTCGTACAAATAATATACGTTCAAATTAAATTCTATAATGTAAACAAAGACTGTCTGCTATTTAAAATCTAAATAATATTCTCTAAAACTATTAAATAATATTAGCACCCACTTGCGTAGTAACAAGCAAAGATTCTGATTGGCCGATCGATAGTGGCCTGATGGATGGACGTTGCCATTTTGGTTTTGACGTGTTAACATTTGATTGGTCAAGGTGTTTGGATAGGGTTAATATATGTTCTGAAATGTAAACAAAGCAGTGTCATGCGAGAATCTAAGGCGATTAAATCGTCGCTCCGTGTAGGAGAAAAGCCTTTACGTTAAAAAGTTGTTATTTGTAGTCAAAAGTGTTCTACCTAACATGTCTTGTTAGTAAAGTGTCAGGTGGCCATCTAAAGAGATTAGATCGTCGCTCCGTGAGTGGATAAAGCCATCACGTTAAAAAGTTGTTAAGTGTTTACAAAAGTGGTTTACCTAACATGTCTTGTTAGTAATGTTGTAGCCCATGCTAGGGTGAAGAGAGGAGGAATGTTATTAGTCGTTTAATAAAGAAATAATGCAGTAAAATTCAAAAAGGATTTTATTTTCCAATTTTTCAACAAGTTTAAACCAGTCGACTTGTGGAGATACAGGTTAAAGTTTTGTGTACCTCATTGTTGCAAACGTGAGTCCGCACATTCCCCTTTAGGTTAGTTCGGGAATGGTGGCGACGAGCGGGAGCTGTGACGAAAAGTTTTATAAATGCACCTTTATACCCAGTACCCACATATTATTATGATTTATGCTTAAAATTAGTAATCATTAAATTTCTACTTTCAGGACCTCTGTAAAGAGAATTTCAGAGATAAATATATAAGCATCCTATTTTGTATTTATTCATATTTAGTACTTAATAATAGTCTCATGTTTTTTTTTTAATAAATATGTTCTTGATACTGAATGATATATTTTTCCATTTTATATAATTTCAGAAATATTACAAGATATTTTTTTGAAGTATTTTAGAAATGCAATTATATGTAATTTTTAGAAACATAAAATGAAATATTACTTTTATAGGACATTTTTGAGTTTCTAAAAGATTTTATCAATATACCTGTCCTAAATGTTTCGGAATATTTAAAATTTTGTAGAGAAACTAGTACAAAATATTTCTGAAACATGATTGTACTGTGTGGGACCTACCTAACTGTCCCGGTGTCTAGCTTCTTAACGCGTCATAGGACCAGGTAGGTGCCATAAGGTTCACATGCACATACGTATCACAATTTCCCGAAGTTTCGGCCAAAATCACCGGGAACCAATTTCCATAAGGTTTGTGCGGGGTCCTTCGAGATGACGATGTTTTATTAAAAATGTCAAATTTCTATTTTAAAAATTTTTATTACATTTAAATTTTATTAACAAATATAGACATTCACAAAATGCGGGTTACACCAGTGCTACAATATAATTAATTGCTCTAAGTTCTCCAGAACAGAGACGCCATCAACAGCTTTTTTTAATGACAGGTACAATCCTTTTACCAACAATTACCAGATATTTAAATACATACCATGACGACGACATAGTGAGGATTTGGGAAAACACTAACCGACTTCCAAGAAACCAATAATGTAGTAGGTAGCACAGATAATATAGCTACGAAGCTAAATTTTCTGGGGTAGTACCATCGCCTATAAGTGACCTTGTATATAAGAGGAGCATAGTTGTGTAGGGTTGTTAAAAAATGATATAACAAATACAAATTCGTATTAAAAAATATTATTTTTCCTAACGGCATGCAACAAAAGAAAAGTTAAATCTAAATCCAGCAGAAATAAAGATCCAGACCACTGACCACCAAAATTGTAATATCACAACTCCAGACGTCTTAAATAGATTAATTAACGCTACATTTTGGTGACTGGCAGCCAATTTAATGGTTATACAGGGTGACGCGGATCTAAATGAACATACTTCAACACAAGACAAAGAATACCTTGGGGGTTCTTAATCACCCATCTTTGATAGTTCAATTGTCGATAGTTAATAAGATACAGGGTCTTTTATGAACTTCAGCAATTTTTTGTTCTTGTCATATTTTTTAATGCACTCCGTATAAAATTTTCATATTGGGTCAACATCTGTAACCTATCTGTCGCTTAAAATTGCAGTATCAGAAAATTTTAAATTCCAGGCCCGTATTAAAAAAAGTTGACATTTTCAATTTTTACATTTTTAACACTTTGTAGATCAATTTTTTCAAAATATTATTTTTTTATTGGAAAGAGCATAAAGAATTGACCCTAACGGCATAATTTTCAGAGTTCCCGCACCCATCACTTGATTAGAATAAATGGTTGTTTTGTAAAAAATTTCAAAATGGTGCATATTTGGAAATTAGAAATTAAGAAAATAACAATAAAAAAGCAAAAACTGCTTCCGAAGTAAAAAAATAAATGTACTAAACGTTTAATAGTTTTAACGAGACTAAATTTTAGGGAACAACACAACAACAAATAACAAAGTAATAATAATAATAACAAAACTGCAAGTTAAAATCGACTGCTTAAAATCTAATACATAGAAAAAGTTTTAGCAAGAATTAATTTTAAGAGCACTTTAGCAGAACACTGTTATTTAAGAAGCTGTTCAAAATGCCCTCCATTGGCTTGTTCACATCTTCGTCTTCTGATGTTTAAATTTGACACTGCTTTTCTAATTGCGTCTGGGTTATTTTTTATTTCCTGAAAAGCATTAATAATTCGTTGCAAAAGCTGCTCCCGCGTGTTGATTTCTTCTGAATAAACCAAATTTTTCATATTCCCCCAGAAAAAAAAATCCAAAGGATAAAAGTCCGGCGACCTGGCTGGCCATAAATGGGGCCCTCCACGGCCTATCCATCTGTTAGGAAACGTAATATTTAAAAATTCAGATACAACCCTTGCAAGATGTGGTGGGGCCCCATCATGTTGAAAAAAGAGCCCTCTCACGTTAGCATTTTCATTAGGCATAAGTCCTGGCAAAATGTTTTGTAAAAAATTTAAATATTGATTTCCATCTAATCTTTCAGCAAAAAAGTGCGGCCCAATTAATTTATTATTTATTATACCTGCCCAAACGTTTATGGAAAATTTGTGCTGCGAATGCGATTGTCTGATGGCATGTGGATTTTCTAACGACCATACATGGGAATTCCTTGAATTATTTACACCATCTCTGGTAAATTGTGCTTCATCGGTCCAGAGGATTCGATAAAGACTCCTTTGGTGTCTACTGAGCCACTGGCAAAAGAGTAACCGGTTTGCATAATCGCCAGGTTCCAATCTTTGAACTTCTTGAACATGAAACGGATGCAAGCCTTCCTTTTGCAGTGTTACATTAACTCTTTTTTGCGGGATTCCTAGACGTGTCGCAATTTTTCGAGTAGATGTTTTGGGATTATCTTCAACAAGATTTAAGATATCTTCTTCCTCCTGAACTGGATGTCGTATTGGTTGATCAATATTATTGTCGGTGGGAAAATGTCCATGTTCTCCAGCAAATAAAAATACATTTGCAAATGTTTTGTGATATGGACATCTTCTACCCGGAAATCGCCTACGATATTCCCGAACAGCAGCTCTTCCATTACCGTTACAAAAACCGTATACAAAAATAATGTCGGCATATTCGGCATTTGAAAATTGGTAAAGCATCTTCAACAGAAAATTGCAATAATTGTTAACCGAATATTAACAAAGGTCAGACAACTGTCACATATCTGATAGTGACTTGAATTGTTGCTATGGAACAGTAACTCGATAGTCTTTGGTTTGTTTTTAAATGAGGCAAAGCCTACTTTACAAAGTTTGAAATTTCTGACTGTAATTTACGATTTTTTGTCGATGTCTAAAAAGCAATCATTATCTTGCAGTTTTGTTATTATTATTATTACTTTGTTATTTGTTGTTGTGTTGTTCCCTAAAATTTAGTCTCGTTAAAACTATTAAACGTTTAGTACATTTATTTTTTTACTTCGGAAGCAGTTTTTGCTTTTTTATTGTTATTTTCTTAATTTCTAATTTCCAAATATGCACCATTTTGAAATTTTTTACAAAACAACCATTTATTCTAATCAAGTGATAGGTGCGGGAACTTTGAAAATTATGCCGTTAGGGTCAATTCTTTATGCTCTTTCCAATAAAAAAATAATATTTTGAAAAAATTGATCGACAGGGTGTTAAAAATGTAAAAATTGAAAATGTCAACTTTTTTTAATACGGGCCTGGAATTAAAAATTTTCTGATACTGCAATTTTAAGCGACAGATAGGTTACAGATGTTGACCCAATATGAAAATTTTATACGGAGTGCATTAAAAAATATGACAAGAACAAAAAATTGCTGAAGTTCATAAAAGACCCTGTATCTTATTAACTATCGACAATTGAACTATCAAAGATAGGTGATTAAGAACCCCCAAGGTATTCTTTGTCTTGTGTTGAAGTATGTTCATTTAGATCCGCGTCACCCTGTATAAAGGGCGATATATATATGCACCAAAATATGCGCATATACAGTATGTCCACGGATGGGGTTTACAAGAGGACAAATGGACTAAAAATTGAAAGATACAAAAAAAGGTCACTCTTAATAAACGTTTTTGCTTGTCTAGAAAATACGATTCACCATAAGAAACTTCAATTTTTTTATACAGAGTGGGTAAAAACTGCAAAAATGTTATTTTGCTTAAGAGTAAACATACTTTATTTTGAAAGATACGAAAAAAAGCCACTCTTAATAAACGTTTTTGCTTGTCTAGCAAATACGATTTACCGTAAGAAACTTCATTTTTTTTATACAGGGTGGGTAAAAACTGCAAAAATGCTATTTTGCTTAAGAGTAAAGTAAAGAGTATTTTGAAAGATACGAAAAAAATCCACTCTTAATGAATGTGTTTTCTACAGAACAAACCGAAGTAGAACAATTTATTAAAAGGTTTACCTATGTAAAAATTATTTCCCAAAAAGTATTCGCTGGCACACCTCTGACTGGTGAACCTAGTTAAAATAAAAATGACACTTAAGGTGATAGGTACTTGTTGTCAATGTCTTTATTTAATGAAGTTATTATTTAAGTAGAAATGCTATCTACTGAACAAAGAGTTTTTATAATACAATGTTATGGGCATGGTCAAGTTTCATACCGCTACGTCATGGAACAATTTACCGAGAAATTTGTAGGAATCCCAATAACTAGGACAATCTGCAAGTTAATAAAAAAGTTCCAGAGAACTGGTTCAGTTTTATATCTCAAAAAAAAAAAGAAGAAATACGACCATGATGAAGCTGCTACAGTCTTAGTTATTCAATATGTTAAAGAAAATCCTATGACGTCCCTTAGAAATCGTGTTACTCAGTTGTAAGTTGTAAAAAAAGTCAAATTCAGAAGATCCTTAAAGCAAATAAATTGTATCCGTATAAACCGCACTTTAGTCAAAGATTGGAAGAGGGAGAGTACGCGAAACGACTTGATTTTTGCTTGTGGATAGGAGACAAAATTTTAAGTGGAAATGTTGATTTTTATAAATGTAAGTATCATGTTTTCTGATAAAAGTACATTTTCTACCAATGGAACCGTTGCAACCCAGCACGTTAGGAATCCCGAATTCAGAATTATGACGAGAAGACAATATTTCACAAAAGTGAACGTGTGGTGCGCGATATCCATCCATGGCATCATAGGGCCATATTTTTTTGATAACACGTGCAATAGATTATCATATTTAGAAATGCTGGATACATTTTTCAATGATGAACTCGAAAATCTACCATTAAATTTTCGACAAAATATGTATTTTCAGCAAGATGGTTGTCCAGCCCATTTCGCTCGTGAGGTTAGAGAATGGCTTGACCGCAGATTTGGTCCAAGGTGGATTGGTGGGAATGGCTCAGTTTTGTGGCCCCCAAGAAGCCCCGACTTAACCTTGGCGGATATGTTTTTATGGGGCCGTTTAAAACAAATTGTTTTTGCTACCGCAGTACCAAATGATATTGAAGTGCTGAAGGGCAGAATTATCCAGGCTGTCCAATCGATATCTCAGGAAGAAATCAGAAATTCTTTCACTTATTTGAGAAAGCAATTAGAAAAATGTGTCGAGTATGGGGGTGGAGTTTTTGAATTATGAAATCGTTATCGTATTATTTTCATGTTAATAAAAATGTTCGTATTATTATTATTATTATTATTATTATAATTACTTCATTAAATAAAGACATAGACAACAAGTATCACCTATTCATTATTTAAGTTAAAACGTTTATTAAGAGTGGATTTTTTTCATATCTTTCAAAATAAAGTATGTTTACTCTTAAGCAAAATAACATTTTTGCAGTTTTTACCCACCCTGTATAAAAAAATTGAAGTTTTTTATGATGAATCGTATTTTCTAGACAAGCAAAAACGTTTATTAAGAGTGACTTTTTTTCGTATCTTTCAATTTTTAGTCCATTTGTCCTCTTGTAAACCCCATCAGTGGACATACTGTATATGCCCTTTTCGCCTTTAAAATATGCAGTTATATGCATTTTCTTGACCAACATACTGGTATGCAATATTTAATAAATTACTATAATAAAATAGGGTAAAAGAACAAACCAGGTTCTAAAAAAGATGCTTATTTAAAAAAAATGCAAGAGAAAAACAAAGAAAAATCAAAGTAAACAATTTTTTAACCTGAAATTGTATTAAAGGTATTTATTACTAAATATTTTTCAAAATTTTCAACTAAAAAGGATTATCTTCTATCAGTAAAAATATGTTTATACAAAGAGAAGCTTCGTTCAACATCTACTGATGTAATCGGACAATACTGAAACTTAGGTAGTAAAGTATAAGGCCAAGATACAACTTCATGGAATGCTTTACCTTCATAAATGCTTTTTACTGCAGTCAAGTATTTAAATCCTTCATTTTTTTTTACAGTTACATCCAATTTGTTCCTTACTTGACCTCCTACTTTACCGGGAATGTTGTTACATTTAGCGGAAAAAGTTTCAACAATACTAATTGAGTATTTTAAACTTAAATTTCTAATCTCTAACGAGGATATCATGTCCGGTATAAAATTGAAATTAACCTTAACAGAAACAAGATCTTTAACTACACTTGCACTATTTAACATCTCTACTTTGCACAACACACTGCGAATCGTCCTCTAAATCCAAAATTAGTTCTTTAATGGCTTCGAAATGTTCTGCGTAGAGTATTGCGGCCTTAATCCATGTTCCCCAGCGGGTAATTACAGGTTCTGGAGGTAAAAACTAACTCTTGGAAATCTCTCCTTATACATCTGCACTCCTAGAGCTGCATTTAGAAACACTTTTTTTACATTTAAAAATTTATTTATTTACTAAAAAATATTCAGTTCTGACGGTTTCTGCGACTCGGTTTATTCCATGTAAAAGATAAGTCACATGTACCATATTGGCATAAAAGAGTCTTAAGTTTTGACCTACCTTTACCATATACGGTGCTGCATCAGACAAAAGTGCTAAAAACTTCTCATCTGGGACTGGATTTCGTAAGAAAAAGCTCGATAGGACTGCTGAATAAATCGGGTTACGGTCATATTATTAGTTTTGTCTAGCTGCTTAGAAGTTATTAAATATGGTGTTGGAAAACTAGTTCCAACACTAATTATAATTTAGTTTAAAATTATGCTCTCTACCTATTTAACAATTTAAATTATGTCAGGTACCGTCGACCGGTGGAAATAATCATTTCCTGGGCAACTGACTACAAAAGTTTTGCAACAATACAAGTTTTTAGAGACGTCAAAAAAAGTCAGTTAAAAATCTCGTGGCTCTCATAAAGTAGTTTTTTATTGTCTAAAAAATCACTACATTTTTTACTTAGTTGACCCCTTTTTTTGCTCTCGTCAGTGGACGACTCGTTATAATATTTTTGTGTTAGTAAAACTCTAACAAAATCAATCACGACCCCTTGGAATTCATCGCTGTTTAGCAGTGTACCAGTTTGTGGGAAGAATAACCATTCCTAAGGTAGGAACGATCCTATACCTACCTATACATACATGTACGAGACAGTTTTTGGCAGACAAATGCGAGGCCAATAAAGTTGGTTATTCTGCATTCCTTTTGTATTTTGTTTAACAATAATGTTTTTATATGACAGACATTGTATTTATTTTGACGTATTGTTGTGTGTCATATAACCTTGTAAAATTTCAAGGTAGATTTTTACACGTCATAAACCTTTTTTATTACGCTTATTGTTAATCTAGTATTTATATTTAATTGATTTGAAACTTTTAGTTTAATGTAATTTTATGCAAATTTCGCTACGGAAGATACAATAATTAATATATGATATTTGTATAAAAAATATATCAAGAGTTTTATTGAAAACTTGAACCACCCCTTTGGAATTTTACTGTCTGTTTTTTATGCGACGTTGTACTATACAGCTCACACCCGTCTTTGATTTTGTAGAAGACTAAGTTTCTCCTACATATGGGGTTGTTGCTTGATCTTCTTGAAGTGCTCCAATCATAAGATGTGCGATATATCTGCCACAAGCATCTGTGCTTTCGTCAACATGTAAACATTTTTATCACCCAGTGAAGCTCTAATTTGTTCTAAAACGGTTTCACATACTGAACGGACATTCTTCTTTCTAATCGTAAATTCGTCAGGAATGGTTTGTTGGCAATATTTTTGCAAAAATCTAAATTGCGGATGTTGCAATTTTTTAAGGGTAAGTTTGCTGCGACCAGAGCCTTGCATAAGTCTTCTTAAAAAATTTCCTTTTCAAATTTCGATTTTTCTCCAACATTTTGAAATGCGTCTTTTACACTTAGCTGAACTGGCTCAGATTTTATTTTTTGTAACTTTGATTAATGCAGCGGTGTTATCAAATGTTGGTCGATTTGGAACTTAAAACTTTTGAAACAATAATTTTTGCACAAGCTTTACAGAAGACTTTTTCTCCACTAAACTCTAATTCTGAGAAATTTTTAATCCACGAAGACGTTTTCGCAGCTTTAGACATTTTGAACACAAATTTGAAATCACTAGTTTCACACTGAAAATACTGAAATCTTTCGACAAACTAAAACAGAAGTACATACTACAAGCCGATATAAATACAGTTTGCTAAGCAGGTAATAATAAGGCATTATTAAATGACAATAAATAACCCCTAACAATATACCTGCCAACCCCGGAAACCCCTAATAAATATCTTGTGTATAACCAAAATGTAAATATTAAATATTATATAATTATCTTCAGATTGGAAAATCCCTGAAACAAGTGCCGGACTGGACATTAAACCTATGAGTCCACGAGTTTTCATGACCGGGCGTTTCTAATTTTTTGATAACGCCGAAAACATAAAAATATGCTCATAAAATAATAATTTGGAAAAAATATGCATTTTATTATAAAATTGACAAAATATGCAAAAATGCACATTATGCATATATTCCGCCCTTTAGTTACATACAATATACCCAATGTGTATGTGCCCAAAATTGGTGACGACAGGATTGCAATCTCGGAAACTATAAAAGATGTTTTTTTGAGGTTTTGAGAGTTTTCCAGAATCCCACTAAAAGTCGTCTTCCTTCTGGTATGTAATAATTGCTATTAACGTACACTTTATAGAAAAATTAACATACACTAAACTTGTTAAAAGCAGCAGACAACTTATACAAAATAATTATATTGTTAAAAGCTAAAATTAAGAGAGGATTCATTAATAATTAATAACACAAAATAATACATCATAAGTATGCTCTATATCACAACAATTCATCAGTAATTATTTTAACAGGACATTATGCATTTATAAATTATAATACAAAATATTCAGAGAAAACCAACCTAGTAGAAACATAAGCAGAATTTAGTTAAATGAGCATCAACTAATCAAATCTCGTGCATCTTTGCTTAATGGGATGCATCTCAGTGCTTATTGTTTAGTTACGGTACTTTGGTAGGCCGCACACGCTCGGAGCGATAATATAAGGATTATATGGGAGGGTGGCAGTGACGTAGCCATAATAGGGGAGGGATATTATTTTTCATTAGAGCATACTGATCTGATGTTATTGGATTATAGATGCTCATAAGGTAAACAATTTTTATAGAAGAACAAATTAATACTAACTAATAAGGGAATAGGTAGAGGAGAAGGTACAATTATGGGCTAGGCTAGTATTATGGGCTACGATATTATTTCTGGTATAAGTAGTGTCATCTGTCGCTAAACGTGCAAACTATATGTGTTTCAACATGACTTACCGATTATTGAATACAGGAATCTGCGTTTCGCAGGCGCAGTTTTGTTAAAGATAACTTCTTTATTTGATAGTGTTTAGACATCTTACAGTGGTGGTTATAAACCGAGATAGTTTAGTAGTTATTGATCGTAAAATTTTGTTCTATTGACCAATATTGAGCATAAGGTTTGTATTTTCATATTACCTTTTTAAATTTGCACAAACATCTAATATAAAATATCTATCAAATAGTTAATTTTTTTAAGGTTATTTATAATATGGGCTACTCTTACGCTTGTAATATGATGGGCTAGCCCATATTTGTAACAACATTGAAAACTTTGTGTTTTGTTTTAGAATGCCACGCAAAAAAATTATGGTAACCTCTAGTCCAAAAAAACGAAAAGCGTGGAATACAGAGGATATGAAAAGAGCTGTCCTTGCCGTAAGAGAAAAAAGGATGGGTACATTAAAAGCAGCCAAAACTTTTGGTGGTCCACGGACTACAGTGCAGCGATTAGCTAAAATGGAGCATCTTAGCATAGACCAGACCGTTCAAATTAAGCTTGGCCGAGGTACAGTTCTAGATCCAGAATTGGAACAAACATTAGTTCGCTATATATTTGAAATGGAAGCCAAATTTTATGGATTAACCCGCAAAGACATTCAACGTATGACATTTCAATTAGCAGAAGGAAACGGCAGAAATCATCCTTTTGGAAATACCCAGGTGGCAGGAAGGGGCTGGCTGGATCTGTTTCTGCAAAGGCATAGAAATACCTTGTCAATTAGAAAACCCACAGGGACGTCTTTCGCTCGCGCTAGAGGGTTTAACGAAGAAAGTGTTAACACCTTTTTTACGCTTTTACAGGAAGTGTATGGAAAACATAATTTCCCAGCTAATCGCGTCTTTAATGTGGATGAGACTGGTTTAACTGTTGTGCAAAATAAGATCGTCGAAGTAGTTGGTCGCAAGGGTAAAAGGCAAATTGCTTCTTTAACATCCATGGAGAGGGGCTCTTTAATCACTTTGATAGCCTGCATGAGTGCTGGAGGAGATTTTGTACCGCCAATGTTGATTTTTCCACGGAAAAACATGAATATTCAACTAATGAAGGGCACCCCTCCAGGATCTATTGCCGCGGTTCACCTAGTGTATGGGTGCAGACCACGTTATTCACCCAGTGGTGTAGACATTTTATAGACACGGTTAAACCATCTGAAACTTCGCCTGTTCTCCTAGTAATAGATGGGCATTATAGTCATACGCGCAATTTAGACGTTGTCAATATGGCAAGAGAGAATAATGTGTCGATAATCTCCTTACCCCCACATTCAACCCACAAATTGCAACCCCTTGACAAAACTTTTATGGGCGCTTTAAAACCCTACTATATAGCGAGGAGATTAGACAATGGATTCGGCACAATCATCGGGCTTAATCGCAATATGATATTGGCGAGCTTTTTGGAAAAGCCTATCTTAAAACTCAGACTGGTGAAATTGCAGTAAATGGATTCCGCGCAACAGGAATTTTTCCGCTGAATAAGAATATTTTTTCAGATGCAGACTTTATTGCTGCCGAAATTGAAGCAGAAAAACAACACCGCTCCGCTGACGCGATGATTAATTTGCCTGGACCGAGTCGGGCTACACCAAGCCCATCTCAGTCAAATGTAGAGCCAGCTAGTAAGAACAACGCTCAACCTGGACCATCCGGAATGCAAAAAATGATACCACCCTTTGACCTTTCACTAGCACCAAGGATATCTCAATTAAATGTGAAGCCAATTAGTGAAGACAAAGCTCAACCTGGACCATCCGGAATGCAAAAAATGATATCACCCTTTGACCTTTCACTAGCACCAAGGATATCTCAATTAAATGTGAAGCCAATTAGTGAAGACAAAGCTCAACCTGGACCATGCGGAATGCAAGTAGCGATATCACCCTTTGACATTTCACCAGTTCCGATATCCAAAAAGAAAAACACTAATAGGGGTAGAAAGGCATCGGAAGCGGTGGTAATTACTTCTTCCCCTTACAAAGAAGAATTGTTAAACACTCCTAGTAGAAACAAACAAAGTGTTAAAGTTGTTAAAAAGAAATTTTTTTCTCAATCAGTTGACAAATTCTAATTGATCAAACCAGCTAAGAAGAGAAGAAAGCAGCAATCAAAAGAAGAATCCGACAGTGAAGAGGAAACACGTTTTATTCCTGACGATTTAGAAGCTGAATGCATATTTTGTGAAGGTAAATTTTCTGAAGACCACACAGGTGAACTATGGGTCCAATGTTTGATGTGTAATTTGTGGAGCCATGTTGAATGTGCAGGTTAGTTCAGGAGGAGTATGTTTGTGACTTTTGCCATTCGGCTTAATAATGTATTACGTAACTATTTCTGTTCGTTAATTTCATAATTAAAAGTTTAACTTCAAAATTTTGAGTGTTTTTACTAGTAGCCCATATTTGTGTCACTTTCTAAATGAGTGCTCTTATGACATGCCTAATTAAAAAAATAAAAATAAACAAAAATACTTATAAAAAATTGACAAACGGTTTGCCTAATGTTAATAAGGCCCTGCTCATGCGGTAAAAAAAAATAACGTTAATTATACCAAAAATACGTAAAATATAAAAATTAAACAAATTGGTAGCCCATAATTGTACCTTCTCCTCTACTTGTACACAATCGCTGCGTAAAGCCTTTTTTAAGAACCTTCATTCGGCATACTGGGCACACTGAGCGAAATATCGAGTTGACATAACTCAAATGAGTTGTCCTAGATCGACGCGTGTTGCTAATAGGGGACAGCTCAGACCACTAAATTACGGCAACTAAATCGAAGAAATTGCATCAAATTACTGTTAATAAATTATAATAGACCTGAAGATGGATTATTTTATGTACTGGACCCGACTTAAATGATTGGTAAGCTAAGGCTACCGTAGCTAATCGTAACTGGGTTTGACGAACACATGCGACGTGGACTGCAGCAATTTATTCAAACTTGGCCTTTTAGTTGTTCTAGCTTACGATAATTAACTTAACTATAGATTTAATCTGTCCTAAAATTGGAGTATCCTCATTTTCACGCACCAGTATGAGGAGAACAAACTCTAAAAAACTAACCGGAACAAAGATAAAAGATCCCGCCGATCAACGATTGCGCAGATAGCAAGTCCAGTTAAAAAACATCGATGTTTCATCTCCAACATCGATGTTTATTACTAAAAATATAAGTAGGAGTTTTAGAAAATATTTTTTATTGTTATAGTTAATACTTTTATAACTGTCTGTTCATTTATAATTAATGTGTGCTAAACGTATCCGATATATTATGTATAAACTAGAAACACCCTTAAAACGGAAGTAAGTATAGTTTATTTTGGTCAATAACTCCGGTTCTATAAAAGATACGAATATGGGGTTAAGTTAAGCAAAATTTAAGGATTTAATAACAAAAGCACAATTTGTAGATAGAATAAAAGTTATATGAAGAGGATTTTTACAAGTTATTATGATAAAATCCAGTGGCGTATTTAGGATTGTGACACGGGGGGGTGTCCACTTATCTTGCTTAAAAAAATGCGCCGTAGGCAAAATTTTTTTAGGTGCCACGCCCTTTTTTGGACTGTCTAAACTTACAAATTTTACGTTTTGATAGCCCGGCTCAAAAAAAACGTAGAAATAAAGCAATTTTTAAATATAAACGCCAATATTTGCATTTGATATATTAGTTTTTTGAAGTTATGTATAACGGTATACTATTTTACTCACCTGAATTAGAAAATACGGAACAAAAAATAAAATTCAACAATTATTAAACTAAAAGACTGTGGAATTCCCCAAACATCTGGAAAATTTGAAATAATGTTTCATGTTATTTATTGCAAATAAATGAATGTGAATTTCAGTTTTCTTTACTACTGAGTCCACGGGGGGGGGGTCCAGACCCCCCGGACCCCCCCCCCCTAAATACGCCACTGATAAAATCACTTGAATTAAAACCTCTTTTCAGCAAAGATTGGTGCACATTTCTAATTATTTCTTTAGCATCGAGCATCGGGAGATAAATGCTTTCTTCTAAAAGTGTCCACTCTCAGTACAAGCCCATGGACGCCACATTCTAACACTAATACAACAAAAAATATTACGCGCCGGTAAATCAAACACTAATATAACAAAATTCACTCGACGGAAAACCAATTGGAACTAAAATTAATAAAAATCAATTTGGTATTTATATAACGAGTGATTATTAATTATTTTGCTCAAGGGCGGCTGTGACCCAGTATACATAGTGTAGCAGTAGCGCGTAGATTAAATCATAGGGCGAATTTGCAAGAAAGCAGCGTTGTCACGTTGAAAACCTAAAATAATGTTTTTTGACGGTATGTAATATAAAATCCTGAGCTATCTTACTTTGAAAGCCTACTTTATATGGCTGCCTCCTACTTCTAGACACCTTCTGATGTTAGTTCTTACCCTCAGAGACACATTAACCAATACGTTTGGAGAATTCGTTTAAGATCATTTATATCCTCAATTGGTGTTCGATAAATGGAGTTTTTTATAAAAGGCCACAAGAAGAAATCGCAGGGTGTTAAATCGCAGGAACGAGGTGGCCATATTTGTTGCGTATTTCGGCTTATAACTCTGTTTTCAAAAAATTCACTTAAAAAATTTAAATTTTCTCTGGTTACATGAGGTGTAGCGCCATCTTGTTGGAAGTAACCTTCCCGCAATTCATCATCGTGAAGCTCATTAATAAATGTTGTCAGAATTTCGATCCGATATCTCTCAGCTGTAATTGTGCCATCAAAGTAAATTGGGCCTACTATTCTTCTAGAACTAATTGCTGCCCACACACCAACTTTTTGAGGATGAAGAGGTCTTTCTACAAAAACATGCGGATTTTGCGTATTCCACATTCGCATATTTTGTGAATTAACATAGCCTGATAAATAAAAATAAGCCTCATCGGTAAAAAATGTTTTTTCAAAAGCACCACTATTTTCTTCTTGAAAATTGTTTAAAAACCATTCACAAAAATTAAGTCTTTGGGGAACGTCATTGGGAAGGAGTTCATGAATAGCCGTAACACGATAAGGGTATAGATGCAGACCTTTTTCAAAAGTGTTTGACATGTACTGTAGCATAAATCCGTTTGCTGAATTTGTTGAGATAAATGCCTAATAGAAGTTGAAGGATTATTTTCCATAATTTGTCGCGCTTCTTCAATAACCTCATTCGATCGTTTCGTTGGTCTTCCAGCCCCTTTTTTATGTTGAACAGAACCAGTCTGACGAAATTTATCAATTAGGTATTGTGACCCAGTACGAAAATTATGAAAGGTCACCGCAACATCAGGAAACTCGGTTCGAAATTCATCAAAGCAGTCATGCATAGAGTAATTCCACACACCGCCTATTTTGTTTCCATTTCTAAAAAAACTTTCAACAATAAAAATTTTTTGTGCTTCACTAAACATTTTTACTGTAGAACTTTCAATCCGGCAACAAAGCTTCACCAAAACTTGATACGCTGAAAAATAAAAAAAAATAAAAAATTAAATCATATCCTGCAAATAGCACTTTATAATAGTCAAAAGACGACTCCCCGGAGAAATATTAGTTAAGGCAATAGTAACCTACCTTCAAATAACTGAAAAATACAAAATTTCTCCAATTTTTAAACTTTACAAAAATACACAAATTCAAATAAGACGTAAATGTCATAAAACAATCATGTCATCTTATCTACGCAGTACGGCCATGATGCTTTTAAAATGCATGGCCTCCCTTGAGCAAAATAATTAAAAATCACTCATTACGTATTTATACCTACTTAAAATGGTATAGCATTTAGGGATGCAGGTAATTTGTACTCAGACTCTGCGGATGCTGGTTATTTGTACTTAATGGTATAATGTAAACTTTACTATACCCAACTACCCAAACAAACAATTCTAGAATGGTAGGTACTATAGGTACCTTCAAGAACTACATACCTACCCATTCTTGCTGGAAAGCGTGTACAGGTTATAATATAACATCGAGAAGACATTTAAAAGGTCAAAATCAGTCATTCACAATAGGGTGGAATGAAAATGACGCACTTTTTTTTAATTCTTAGAATATCATTTTGTAATACTGCGGAAAAGTTGCCTATTAGAATACTCTACTATGCTCTCCAAAATGAATGAGTCAACAAAAAAGGTACCACCAGGGGTAGCTAGACTAAATTATAACTTAGGGCTAAAGCCAAATTAAAAATAATTATAAATAAAGCATGGGGTGTAAATCACTAGGCAATACTAATAGACTAATAAACGTGTAAAAACTATGTAATTATTAGCAATTAAACTTAAAACAGTAATAACATTTTCCTGACAGAAATAATTTGACTGCTATATTAAAGCTGTGCAGGCTCTGTATTTGCCTCAAGTCCTGTGGTAGCATATTGTATGCCTTGATGGCTCTATACTTCGGGCCATTTTCGAAATGTTGAATTGTGAGAAGGAATACTGAGGGCGTCCCTGTTTGTGGTTAGCATTGACATATTGGACTGATTGGAGTGATTCGTTTTAAAGAGTTCATGATTTTTTTTTAACAAAGTTTACCAGTGAGAGGAGGTAAAGTGAGGGTACGATGAGAACTCCTAACTTTGAAAAGTAGGGTTTGCATGATGTCATTGGATGAAGTCCAAAGATGCATCGAATAACTCTATTCTGGGCCTTAAATATGTTCTTAGCATTCCTCAAAGAGCCCCAGAAGAGAATACCATAGCTTATGATTGATTGGATGTTCGCAAAATAGAAAAGTCGTATTGTGTGAATGGAAAGTTGGTCTTTCAGTCTCCTCAACAGACCACAGAGGCTATTTATTCTGGACTCCAACGTGATAATCTGTTTCTCCCATTTTAAACAACGATCAAGGTGAACACCTTAAAACTTAATGTCGGTAGACTCTACAATTGATTTTCCATTCAGGGCAACATATGGGGACCCATCCGCGTTATTGAACTTGCTGAAAATTAAGAGGCCTGGCATTCAATTTAAGGCTGTTCTCCTGACACCAATGTCTTATTTCCTCTACCGCAGCAGAACTGTCACTCGCGTACTGAGGGAGTGTAGGTCTGGAAAGCAAAATTATTGTATCATCAGCGCATTGGCAGATCGCCTCAGCAGAGATCCCGTCACTGAGGCTATTTACGTAGAGGGGAAATAGAAAGATTGAACCCTGGGGAACTCCCTGCTCAATCTGACGGGACTCGGAGAGGAACTGCTGCCCCCTGTCCGAAATACATACCAGCTATTCCCTCTCCGACAGATAAGATTTGATTAGTGCTGCACAGTGTGCACAGGCACCTCGAAAACCGTATCTCTCGAGCCTCTGCATCATCAACTCATGGTTAATAGTGTCGAGGGCCTTTGATAGATCAAAAAACATCGCAGAGACCTTATGGTTTTTATTAATAATATCAGCAATAAATTTAATTGTTCTGTAGATGGCTAATTCTGTGGAGCATGTAGGCCGGAAACCAAATTAAAAATCCACCAATAGTTTGTGCCTCTGGATGAAGCTCATAAGTCTGGTGTAGACCGATCTCTCAAATACCTTCGAAACCGCCGGAAGCAGTAACACAAGCCTGTAATTGGCGAATGAGTGAGCATCCCCCTTTTTGAAAATGGGCACCACCTTAGCCTTCTTTAGTGGGTTGGGAAACACCCCAATTCGGAAACAATAGCCAATCACGTTATTTAAGGGTTTGTATATGTTGGCAGCAAGAAACTTAAGTATACAGATAGGAATTTCATCTAGCCCTAAAGCAAATTTATTTGGAAGACTCATTATTATGTTATAGATTTCCTGTTCAGATGTAGGGTACAAGAATATCGTATCTTGACATATTTTATCTTTTGAAGCACTATTCTGCTGTGATGTTACAGGAAGAGTGAACTGTTCAAGAAAAGTCAATTACAATTGGGTCGTCAATAATTTGACCAGTGGTTGTTTCTAGTAATGTTGGGGACGGTGAGCTTTTTTTGTTAGAGTGTTGGTTTAACAAAGCCCACGAAGATTTTACTTTGTTGTTGGGATTCAGGATTCGGTTTTCATTTATGGATTTTTTGTAGTTAGATATATACTGATGATACTGCTTCCTTTCGCTATTGTAGTGCTCATAAATTACTTGAGGGTTGGTTTTCTTATACCAAACGTATACATCTTTTATATACTTAATTAGAATAGTTTTTAATTTCATTATTGACCCAATGGTTCGATTTTTTTGTTAGCTTAGACGAGCAGAGTGGGAACGCGAAGTCGAAGTTACGGTGAAGTATCTGTGAAAAAGTGGAATACCCGTCCGAGTCGGGAACCTCCAGTCATGATTCGTTGGCCAAATAATTGACAAAATTCAGTATATTATGATCTGTCAAAAAACGCTTTCTAGTATACCTTACCCTATCAACTTCAGTAGTGGAGTTGAATTTGAAAACTTGACCATAGTGGTCAGAGATATTGGTGACATGAAATTAACCAGTTGACCAATTTACGCAATAATTGGAAAATACATAATCAATATGGCTTCCAGAAACAGGGCCCTATCTAGTGATTCCCTCAACTCAAGAATTTGCGATGAATTGACGTGTTTTTACACAATCTGCCGACGCTTCATGAAGTGACTAGGCTTTTCATGAAATGACGGATTTCACTATCAGCCTACGACATATATATATATATTTTGCCAAGATCTCTTCGAGCTAAGCTATCACTGCATTTACCAGTAATTAGGTTAAGTTAGGTTAGGTTAGAGTGGCAGACTTCTGGTCTATCCAGACAGTCTCACGTAGTCCTATAGGGCCCGTTGTGTTACCACACAATATGTTCTGCGGAACCTATTAGCATCAGCTCCCTGATGGCTAGTGCGAAGTACGACGTAGAAGAATCTTAGCAGCTGACTCGAACCAGCCACTACTGTTAATAAACCTAATAAGTCGACCCAGTTGTAAGCTGCTTATTTCCTCCAGATTATTGAAGAATGGTTCGCCCAAGGCATTAAACCTTCTTCTTGCAAGACCAGGGCATTCACACAAGAAATGTTGAATACTTTCCTCCTCTTCTTCGTCTCTGCAACTTCTGCAGAAGTCGTTAGCTGGTATTTGCATACGTTCGGCATGTCTACCGAAAAGACAGTGTCCGGTAACCATGTGTCGACTGTGTCGTAATAACGCTGCGGTTTTCCTGTTATCATGTAGAGGCCACAATTGCTTGAAGATCCTACCGGCAGTTAGCTTTGTCCATCTGCTTATTGAAAGTTGTTTGGCTAGTACGATCTATCTCCTCTTTGACCGATCCCAGTGGTCTAGCCACGGTATTCTCTACTAAATAATAATAATAATAATAATAAATCGGCGGACATGCCCGCGCCCTCCTTGGCGAGCGCACCAGCAGACTCATTGCCATCTATGCTGTGATGACCAGGAACCCAACACAGAGTGACTCGATGCCAGGCACCAAATATGCAAAGATTATTGCGACATCGCCTTACTAGTTTTGATTTAAGTTGTTGTTGGAACGAATTGCGTTTATCGCTGTTTGACTATCTATATAGATAGCTATTGACGCAGCTGCTCTAAGGTCTTGACGTTTCTGCAGGATTTTTACTGCTTTATCTACTGCCAGTAGTTAAGTAATAGTATTTCTGACAAATATTTCTGGTCCGTACTTAACTGTGTTCAATCAAATTCAATTGGGATAAAGTTTCCCACACTGAACCATTTTTTTACCAATCGGTGCTGAATGTTCACGTAGTCCACTTGTCAGTCCATCTAAATGCTGGAAAAGATGCCGTAATGAAAGTTCGTTGCCATGCAATTATTGTCGAATAAGCCATTGCAATGGTTTACCACAGTATTCTTCTAGCAACCTCAAAACTCCACCTTTCTGTCCCGTGTTAACTGCTGTTTCACCACAAAATCTTTGTCCTATCAATCTGATTCTAAATTACTACTTCAGCATAGTCTTCTTGCCTCCGAAGAGTTGGATAAAATAAATTAGAGTACCCTTTTTGAGAGGAATGACCAGAGTATTTAAAAAATCAGTTTTCAGCTCTGTTAAATGACACAGGTCAAAATTCTGGACCAACGGGTGTGGTGGAAAGAGTGGCAAGTCCGTTCCTGACCTCTCTGACAATGTAAAACATCTACTGTAGTATGGTTTTATGACTCTTTATGGCCTCGATAAAATATTAAAATTTTATTAAATTATACACGTCGGTCGATACAAAAGTTAGATCCAAAAAAGTAAATCGCTGGGTACTCCTTTGGGGCCCTGTATTTCCGTTAAGGGGCACTTTAGAAATTTTTTTTTATGACAAATTAGGGTTACTTTGACCTCCTCTGTATGCTCCCAGAAATAAGGAGGTACTTACCGGACACCCTGTATATGGATCCTGGCTTGTGAACCAAAATATAATATTGTTCAGTTCTGGGTTTGCGGTGCGATGTAGTTTAACTTTTATAACCAAAGTTTTGTCTTTTCGGCCATCGAAGTAGAATCCATTTAGCGGTGTCAAATTTTCTGTTTCTTTCTTTACAATGTTTTAGCGCAATTTCTATCTTTGTCTTCGAACTTTCATTGTGTCTATCACATATTTGTTGTATCTGCTTGTGAAACCAAGTCAACATCTCCAAGTACAGAACTTGTAATTATTGCCGCAGTCCTATCAGAAAGCGAAGGCAATGAAACTCTCATTTGGATTGCTTTCTTCTCTGGAGAAGTTGAAGCTTCGCTCCTTTCAAGTGTGATGTTTTCAATAGATATTTCTTCAGTAAACGAACTATTTTTGACTGTATTTGACTTTGATTCTGTTTCTTTTTAATTTAATTCTGTCTTTTTTTTCTATTCTGAGTTTCTAAATTTTCTCTAGTTGCCACAAGAACAGTAGACCCCATAATAATTTTTCTCTCAATTCGTTGGTCAATAAGAAACAATCGCTCATCCTTAGACACTTGACGGGATTTTTTACAAATGCACGCAGAAGAATTTTTGTATTTACAAAATGCTATATTAAAAAACTTATTTCTAGCGTCTTCTTGAAATTTTGATATTTTTAATTTCTAATTGTTGTCATTTTTGCTACCCTTACAAGGATTGAACATATTTCAATACTTATGACGATACTCCCCAAATTTATTGGTAAATTCCGTCTAGCTATCTTACAAACTTATTATAAATGCTAATCCTTTACCGTCATAATAACCTATTGTGTGATGTGTAAAATTCGGTCACCTGATCTGGGGACTCCAGGTACGGATCTATTTAAAGACTATTATATTATTATATTTTTTCAGTAATCCCCTTAAATTATTTAGGGTAAAATAAAATAGGTTTATTTAAATTATTTAAATATGCTGATTTTTGGTTTTAATATTCAGATAGATGTTTGTATTGGTTTAGATAAGAAATAATTTGTTGCCAATTAAACGTGATATTTAAGAATGTTTCGTCTGTGGGAAGAAACCAGTACGTCAAGTGCAGTCCATGGATATAGATAGGATGGAGGGGATATTATTTATTTGGGCGAGACGTGGTATGACACCCACGAAGTTCCAGATAAAGGTTGGGTGGATTTATCGGGTCAATGCAGAACCAAAGCTCCATCAAACAAAGATAAGCGTATAACAATAATTCATGCTGAGACAAAAAACGCATTTTTACCAAACGCTTTGGCCGTATCAGTCAAAAATATAAAGGACTCCCATGTTGATTATCACGATGATACTATGGCAGAACTTTTTGAAAAACAAATTATTACCAAATATACCACCAAATAGTGTGATAGTGATGGATAATGCGAGCTACCACAGTCGTAGGTTAAATAAAGTTCCGTGTTCCAATGACACAAAAGTTACCATACAGGACTATATGATGGAAAATAATATGTATTTTGAGGAAAATCAAGCAAAAAAGCAAATATTGTGACACTTTGGCGGCAGAAATGGGTAATACCGTGTTAAGACTTCCTCCTTATCATTGCATGTTCAACCCAATTGAACATTTATGGCACTAGCTGAAAGCATCGGTAAGGAGGAATAATGTTTCACCAACTTTAAATTCTTCTGCGACAGCTTTAGTACATATTGTATCTTAGGGTGTTAGTGAATAAGTGCGACAAACTTCAGGGGGTGATTCTACATGAAAAAATAATGATAGTTTGCTACATAACTTTTGTCCGCAAATGCTTTGATTTCCGAGATACAGGGTGTTAAAGTTTTTATTAAAAAGTGACTATTTATTTATTGCTCTGAAACCCATCGAGATATGCAAATGAAATTTGGTAGGTTTTAAGAGGTAGTTATTGCGCATTTTCTGACATGCAATTAAGAATTTTATGTTTATCATTGGCGCGCATAAGGGTAATAATCTCAATTTTTTAAAGAAAAAAATGATACGCCACTGAGATACATCAAACTAAAAACAATTTTTGAATTTCTCATTCAATTTGTGACAAAAAATCCTCTTGCCTTTTTTTCGTATTGGGCGCCGTTTTTATGCAAAAAAATAAAACATCTTAAGGCGTATTTTTCATTTCTTTAATACATCATCTAGTCTAGTAGGCTACTGTCAACATTCTGTTAAATACGAAGATTTCAACGAAATGTCAAATTATTAGAGTTTCTTCATTTTTAAGCTTTTAGTTTGGTATAGCATTAATGTTAATAAGTAATTAATTTTTCTTTTATCGAAAAGAATGGAAAATTATACAAATGCGGAATTGTCAGACATGCATTTTGTCTATGGTCGAAGTAATGGAAATGGTCGGCAAGCTCGACGATTGTATGCTGAGTTGTATCCAGGACGTAGAGTACCCCATCACACAATATTTGCTCGTCTGCACCAACGTTTGCCCGAAAGTGGTACATTTAAGAAACAAACGACTGACTGCGGACGCCCTCGAGAAGTACGAACTGTGCAACTAGAGGAAGCAGTTCTCGAGTTAATTGCGGAGTCACCTGAAACAAGTACTCGAAAAATTGCCAACATATTGAATGTAAGCAACTTCACTGTATTTAAAATTCTTAAAGAACAGCAATTGTATCCGTTTCCCATTCAACGTGTGCCAGCTCTACTACCTAGAGACTTTTTTCCGCGCCTAGTTTTTTGCAATTGGATTCTTCATCAAATCGCTTAAATTCCTAATTTTTTAAATGGCGTTTTGTTTACTGACGAGGCTAATTTTGGACGACAGAAAATCCACATGGAATCTGTGAAGCTCATTTTCAGTATCAGTTTTCAGTAAATGTATGGCTTGGGGTAATTGATGATCATTTAGTCGGTCCACATTTCCTCCCACAATGACTAACAGGCGACTCTTACCTTAATTTCCTACAGGAAGAGCTACCTGCTCATTTAGAAGAAATCCCTCTACAGCTGAGACAACACTTCTGGTTCATGCATAATGGCGCACCAGCTCATTTTAGCATTAGTGTACGTAATCACTTAGATACAGTATATCCAAATCGTTGGATAGGTAGGGGAGGTACGGAAAATTGGCCTGCTCGATCGCCGGATTTAAATTCTCTAGATTTTTGCAATTGGGGTTTTCTTAAGTCGTTAGTTTATTCCACTCCCGTCGAAAATGTTGAAGACCTGAGGAATCGAATTATAGCCGGCTGTGAGACAATAAGAAATACACCAGGAATATTTGCGCGAATACGACAATCAATGAGGCGAAGAGTTGAATCTTGTATCACGTCTGAGGGAGGTAATTTTTAACATTTGTTGTAGCTTTGCGCCTATTTATTTATTAGTGTTATTGTTCTGGTTTAATGTTATTGTATTAGATAGTTTTTAATAATGTATTAAAGAAATGAAAAATAAGCGTTAAGATGTTTTATTTTTTTGCATACAAACGGCGCCCAATACGAAAAAAAGGCAGGAGAGATTTTTTGTCACAAATTGAATGAGAAATTCAAAAATTGTTTTTAGTTTGATATATCTCAGTGGCGTATCATTTTTTCCTTTAAAAAAATTGAGATTATTAGCCTTATGCGCGCCAATGATAAACATAAAATTCTTAATTGCATGTCAGAAAATGCGCAATAACTACCTCTTAAAACCTACCAAATTTCATTTGCTTATCTCGATGGGTTTCAGAGCAATAAATAAATCGTCACTTTTTAATAAAAACTTTAACACCCTGTATCTCGGAAATCAAAGCATTTGCGGACAAAAGTTATATAGCAATAAACTATCATTATTTTTTCATGTAGAATCACCCCCTGAATTTTGTCGCACTTATTTACTAACACCCTGTATACTGTTATACTATTATTTTATTATTATTACTTATTATTAAATTACGTTTAAAGTATGTTTTTGCGTTTTCTTTCTAACATAAAAAATCAGTACGACACTTTTGTTGCATACAGGTAGATAAAAAAAAATATTTTTTCCACGCTTTTATAATACATATATATTATTATCTTAAAGCAGCGCAACCTTTTATTCTATCAGCAAAGAGTGCGTCCCTGCTTTCATTCGATCACCCGCTGAGTCTTATTGGCATTAGGGATTAGCATTAATAATGAGTTTGTAAAATAGATAGACGGACTTTACCATGCAATTTACCGGCGCAAACATATCAGTACACCCTCCTCGAGTTATAACACAGTGGAGGCGTATTTATTATTTCGCTAAAAAAATTACTAATTTTGAAACCTATTAGGGCACTGAAAAGAAATGTCGTATGGCCTCCAGATTTCGAGGGTTTCATATGTGATCCAAAAGGCAACTTTTCCATACTGTTACATTTCGGAAAAAGTTTTAGTTTTCGTTCCACCCTAATCCACAATCCACATCATAGTTAAATTCGATACAAATAATTTAACATCAATGGTATTATTTGGGTCGCTGGTAATTACAGAAACGGTCGATTATTTCGTAAACCGAAAGTAAGATTAACTAGCGAAAAATTTTTAACACAAAGGCTTTAAAAATCTATTACAAAATATAAATATAGAAGCATAATAGTATCTACTAAGATATACAGGGTTTGAGAAAATATATAGAACGAAAAAATTGTTGTCGCCTATGTTAGTAGGCCTTGTATAAATTTCATAATAAATAATATGCATCATTTGCGAACATTTTAAGTCAATTTTGAGGACCGTTTTCATACATACCAGTGACTGTATAAAGGTAGTGTGCTGTGACATCGATATTATTCTTATTCCTACTTAGTTACTCTATTAATAGATATGTGGGTACTTAAATCAATAATACTGCCAATAAAAATCAAATTTACTAAATATACTTTAGACATTTAGGTAGGGTAAAATATAAACAGCCAAAACGGTCGAAATTATCTTTAAAAGGACCATAGAATAACAAATAATAAAATTTGATAAATACATACTAAAAAAACAGTATCAACAATATTGCAAGAGTTTTTGCTCTAGCCCCTTAGGTATTTCACCTTTCAGTTGATTACGTTCTTTGATTACGTTAGATTAATCCATCTTATCAAATGCTTTGTTCAATTCTATACAGATGTTTCTTTTAAAACTTTCACGGGATGGAGAATATTTTGAATATAGATATATTCACCAATATATCTATCGTTGCTTTGCATTTTTGCAGATACTGCTGGAACGCCATCACTTTGAAATTGTTGACCTGAAACAACATGGACAACTAGAACTTAAAGTAATTGTACTGACGTCAAAGTCAAGATGAATCTCCAATACAGATTTTTTCCTGAACGATGGATTACCCCTCTAGATTATACCGGGTCCGCCAGCGAAGCGGGAACAGAAGATTACATCCTTATCGAAGAGCTTATCAAAAATACTGAAACAGCACGAGATCTGGAATTAAAAGTAGCATATTTTAAAAATAATAGAAATAAAACACTTTTTGCTTTTTAATGCTCCAAGGTTTTTAATAGAGAGTTACTCTACATATGTTTCGTCTTATTAGGGCTTTTTCAAAAGTACCTGATTAATACTAAATTTTAAGAAAGATCCTTAAACTATATAATATGCCTTCTTTTATTGACCTAATTATATTATGGGGTTTTTTTTATTACTGTTTTGAAAAATCCAGGGATATTGATGGAATACATTTGTCAATAATAGGGGTATGGTTGAAATTTTGTTGGTCATTAGTAGTAATAAATGTATTATTTTTCAAAGATCTTTTGATTTCTAATTGTTCTAATAAATCTAATTTTTTGCTTTTGTTTTCAGCATAAAGTAGTTCTAATTTATTTAGATTTATGAAATGATTATTTTCAATACAATGTGTTGACATTCCTGTGTTTTTAACATTGTTTAAGATTGATGTTTTATGTTCTTTAAGTCTATTTTTAATACATCTGCCACTTTGACCAATATATACAGCATTACAATCTGAACAATGGATTTTATAAACACCTGACTTATCTAGCTTATCTATTTTATCCTTATTATTCACAAGTATCTTACCTAAGTTTTGTTTGTTGACGCAAATAGTTTTACATCCTAAATTATTCAACTTATTGCTAACCTTATTACTGAATTTTGATATGTTATTGACAAATTTGAAATTGGTTTCTTTTGGTGTATTGATACAATAAAATTCTTGCTTTAACAGTTTATTTTGTTTCTTTCTTAGTAAATTATCTATTGAGCTCTCTTTGTATCCGTTGTTGTCTGCTATCTGTTTGATGATACGGAGATCTTTATTAAAGTTTTCTTTATTTAACGGGAAAGTTACTAATCTATGTATAAGACTGTGAAAAGGGGATAATTTTATTTGCCATGATTGCTTAGACTTATAATGAATTAATGTAGTAGTGGGTTTTCTATAAATATTATATTCGAAGTGGTTTTACCTAATATCTAAACAAATTATGTCATTGTTGCCTTTTTCCATAGTAAACTGTATGTTATTATTTAAGGAATTTTGTAAAACTAAAAACTGGTCTAAGTTTCTTTCCGTACCATTTCAAATGCAAAAAACATCGTCTACGTATCTGTTCCAACAAAAATTGTGTTTGATAAGGGGGTTATTTGAATCAAAAATTAACTTTTCAAACTTTGCCATAAATATTTCGGATAATAAAGGAGAAATTGGGCAATTGGCAATCCATCTTTTTGTTGGTAAGATTATTTTTTAATTAAAAGTAATTTTGTCCAATACATACTTTAAGTGCATTTTTAATTTCTGTTTTTGTAGTATCTTCCATTGTGGCTTCATTGATTAAATTAGTTAAAATATCAGTGAGTTCTTTTATTGGAATTGAAGTAAAAAGACTTTTAACATCAAAGGAAACTAATTTTGCAAAAAGTGTTTTAGTTTATTTTAAAATTGTTTCACAAGGAACCAACTGCCGATTCAATCGAATATTTTAAAAAGATTTAAATATTTAATATTCAAAAAAGTGGGGCGAACTAAACTTCTATTTTTTTAAATAAAACATCCTGTATATTATTGGCCCAAAAGATGGGCAATAGCTGATGATCATTTTAATATAGGTAATGTGGATTTATTTTGAGTAGTTTAAGAAAAAATTACGATTTTATCTAAAAAAGTTTAGTAACCATTTCCAAATTACTAAAAGCAACTGAATGAAATAATACACTTAAAAGAATAGAATGTTGCTCATGTTTACAATAAAAAATATTTGCGTTCAGTACATACAGGGTGTCCGGAAATGACGATGAAAAATTTTAAGGTATGATTCTACATAAAAAGATATAAAAAAAAGTTCATATTAACATAGGTCCGGAAATGCTTCCAGAGGGAGCTACATGCCCTTGAAGATGGTGTCATAAAAGTGGTTTTTATTTAATTTATTAGGATCTACTTACAATACAGGAATTAACTTCTACATATAAGTTAGAGTGATTGGAGGTCACTTTTTGAAAATATCAGGTGACCCATATTGCAACCAGTGGCATGGGAACAAAGGGGTGGTTAGTTATTTAGGATCATATTTTTTTTCGCCGAGTGTATTTTCGCTATCTTTTAAATAAATTATGATTCTTTGAACATTTTTACGAAAAAAAGGTTCCCTTAGTATAAAGTCGTATAGTCGATCGTTTTCGAGATAAACGGACTTAAAATGACGACTGCAGTGCGTAAATACAGTATACAGGCTATGCAATAAAAATAAGAAGATGCTTGAATATTATTTTAAAATGTAGTTATTCTTTTACACCCATTGCCAAAAAGAAAAACGAAGAGAGAGTTCTTGAAATAGTCGCAGGTAATCCAGGGATAAGCATTGGAAGGCTAGCTACGCAAGAAGGCATTCCAAAGAGCTCGGTTTTAGAAATTTTGCATGAACAGTGTCTCTACCCATACCACATTCAAAGAGTTCAGGCTCTAAAACCCGAAGATTTTGAACCCAGGATGCAATTCTGTCGATGGCTAAGACAAAAATGGCACCGAGATCCCGACATTATAAGTAAAATATTTTTCACTGATGAGGCCGGATTTACTAGAGACGGAATTATCAATTTCCATAATAACCACGTATGGGCAGACGAAAACCCACATGCGATTTTTGAATCAAGGCAACAAGAAAAATTTTCCATTAATGTCTGGGCGGGAATATTTGGGGACTATTTAATAGGGCCCTACATTTTACCAAATAGATTAAACGGTGAATCATACTTAGAGTTTCTACGAAATGTGCAACAAGACCTGCTTGATGATGTGCCTTATGCTCTAAGGACAGATATGTACTTCATGCATCCACCACATTTCAGTCTTAATGTGAGGGCACATTTAAATGAAGTTTATCCTGAGCGATGGATAGGACGAGGGGGCCCTGTAGCTTGGCCACCTCGTTCTCCAGATCTAAATCCATTAGATTATTTTTTATGGGGTTACCTAAAATCCTTAGTATACGAAGTACCAGTTCGCAGCGTTGAAGAATTAGAGCAGCGGGTGTTTGCTTGTTGTGAAGTTATAAGAAATAATTCTGGTATTTTTAGAAAAGTTAGAAGATCTTGATTGTTGGTATTTTTATTAATAAAATTATTATTCAAAAAAAAATCTGAGCATTAAAGGACGTTTACCTCGAAAACGGTCGACTATACGACTTTATACCAAGGGAACCTTTTTTACGTAAAAATGTTCAAGGAATCATAATTTATTTAAAAGATAGCGAAAATACACTCGGCGAACAAAAATATGACCCTAAATACCTAACCACCCCTTTGTTCCCACGCCACTGGTTGCAATATGGGTGACCTGATATTTTCAAAAAGTGACCTCCAATCACTCTAACTTATACGTAGAAGTTAATTCCTGTATTGTAAGTATATCCTAATAAATTAAATAAAAATCACTTTTATGACACCATCTTCAAGGGCCTGTAGCTCCCTCTGGGAAGCATTTCCGGACCTATGTTACTAAAAAACTTTTTTTCATATCTTCTTATGTATAATCATACCTTACAATTTTTCATCGTCATTTCCGGACACCCTGTATAATATGCAGGGTAATCACATTATACAAAATATTAAAACTCTCTTTTTTTAAATGAATATTTTATGATTTTTTAAATAAAATCGTAATTATTTCTTAAACTATAAAATAAATTCACATAACCCTATATTAAAATAATCAACTGCTCTATGCTCATCTTTTGTAGTTTTGTGCCAATAATATACAGGGTGTTCCATTTAAAAAAAATAGAAGTTTAGTTAGCCTCACTCTTATGAGGTAAAATATTTTTAAAATATACCACTTTTAATTCCAGACCTCATGCTGTTTCAGTATTTTTGATAAGTTCTTCGATAAGGATGTAATCTTTCGTCCTCGCTTCGTTGGCGGACCCAGTATTTTGTATAATTATCTCAAGTCCAAGAGAGAGCGCCCATCTATCAGAAAAAAAAGAAACATAAACATAGACTTAAAGTTTAATCTATTCAGTGGCTTGTATTCCTTTTCAATTAGGTAGCGCATACTAGTGCGATACATATGTCTGTCAAAAATTGTTCGCGTCAAAACGAGGAGGCATAGATCAGTCAAGTTTCGAATCTAATTGGTCATCAAATAAAATGGCTACAACGTAAAAGGAATAGGATCCCTAGTATTGCAAGCTGGAACATTGAAATTTACTCTAGACATAAAAGATACATAATCTATAAGCCCATATAGGTACTTTAGTATTCTTATCTACAAAGCCATACATTCTATTTCAACATCAGAGTTGAAAGTTAATTTAGTATGAACAATTATGCCTAGATCTCTAATTTCGCTAACGTAGGTAAGTGAAGCATTTAATATTAAATATGGAAACAGAATGGGACAGAACCACATTTAGTTTTCGTGTATATGATAGAATAACACATTTATTTACATTAAAATGTAACGTGTTAGTTTTAGTTTAGTGACCATTTAGGAACACCGTCTATCTACGTAGAGCAAGGCAATCATCAATTATTTTTTGATAATATAATTTAAAATCATTTTCAAAAAAGTAGACATGACAAATGGCTCAGTACTCTAGTAAAACTATCTATACAAAGTAAAAATAAAATTGGGACAAAGTTTGAACTCCAGAAGTTGGAAAAAATTTGATTTTTGCGGGTATAAAGGTATGTCTTCAACAAGTCTACTAAATTGGTGTGAAATCCGAATTCAAAGAGTGTTAGGATCTTTCCAAATGATATTTACCAGTGTGTGGAAACTGAAAATACATTTTTTCTACTACTGTATAAAAAAATTAACCTTCGGGCAGTAGCAACACGAAAGATCACGAAAGTAAATATTAGTTACCTGAATATTATACGTTGCTAGCTATGAAAGTAGTATGTTCCTAGCTACGAAAGTACTACTTTCGTTGCCAGGACAAAAAAACACGAATACACATAGGAAATCGGCCGCCTTCTGAATAGCAACGTTTTGGTCTTGGGAGAACATTTTAGACTAGCGAAATTAAAAAATTCGAATAGACCTCAAATAACTAGTTGTCATGGATTATTTTACAGGTGGAAAAACCTTATTTTATCGTATATAACAAGAGAGAAAATTTTGCCTAAAAAATTTTTTCTTGAGTGGTATTCGTCAAGACTATTTCACGAATAATATTAAAACTAGGTATATGAGTGAATTATAAATTAATTTTATTCCAAAAGAAGATAGATAAATTTACGTGAGATTACAACCTTTCAAAAGTAACAGTGACAATCTACTGTCAGTCATTAATTACCAATCTTAACAGTGAATGTAACTAAGGTAACAAAATTTTGCCGATTAAAAACTATGTTGCTAGCTATTTTCTGAAATTCTGATTGGTCAGTGGGGTCGGCAAAATTATGAAGGTAGTGGTTTTTCCGATTAAAAACAGGTAAATATCTAAAATTGCTACATTTTGATTGGTTCAAATTATGATGAGTGGAATAGTCATTATAATTTGAATAAAATCAAAGTTCATTACTTAATAATATATTGATCAGAGAACAGTAGTAGAAAAAAGTTAATACATCACTTCGCCTCGGCTATTCAAAAACCTCCTCACACCAAAAAATTAACTTTCGCATCTAGTAATGAAATTACTATTTTCTAATTTGGTTTCATAAAAAAGCTGTTTCGATATCGTTTTCAATATCGTAATGAACTTTTTCTACTGACGTTTTATAATAACCCCTTTTTGATTGTCGTTTTGATTTTTAAATAACCTTGTTTTAGGCACAGCGTGTTTAATAGCTATTTATACAATAAGTTGCGAAATGAGTGTCTTTTAGGCACGCGACTAGACGTGTTGTCCAACTCGGCTTTGCCTCGTTGGACAATTTTCACGTCGCGTGCCTAAAAGACATCGTTTCGTAACGAATTATATAGAAGATTTTTTGTGAAAGCGGAGAATTTGATAATTTAAGCTTTTATTAGTATTTTTAAACATTTTGAAAAGTAGGCAGGCAATTTGTTTCTAAGGCATTGTTTATGCATTATTTAATGTCAAGTGTATTGTCAAGTTCGAACGTCGCGTTTTGCTTTTTTCCCGAAAAAATTACTTCAAATGAGTGATATTGACGAGTCTTAGGATATTGAACAAGCTGCTGAAGCTGCGCTATCCACGTTAGTACCCGAAAAATCGAAACATTTATACGAAAAAACCTACGACAATTTTGAAACCTGGGCCAAAGAAAAACATATTGAGAACTTTACAGAAAAGGTATTACTAGCCTATTTCCTCAAGCTATCCACCACCTTAAGGCCGTCAACTTTGTGGAGCAAACATTCGATGCTCCGCACCATGATTTATCTGAACAAAAACGTAGATATTTGCAAATTTACAAACCTTATTGCATTTTTAAAAAGGAAAGCTACCGGATATCAGCCAAAGAAATCAAAAATATTTACAAAGCTGGAAATAGAACGCCTTATAAAACAAGCTGATGATAAAGAATTCCTGTTAGCCAAAGTTGTTTTAATCGTTGGAGTATTTGGAGCATGCAGGAGGGAAGAAATCACATTTCTGAAATTAGATGCCATCAAAGATTGTCAGTCGTTTATCAGTGTCAAAATTCCGAACACAAAAACTCATGTTCCAAGAATGTTTACGATTACTGAGGGATCAATAGATGGCATCAATTTTTTAGATCTATTTCGTAAGTACGCAAAACTTCGTCCACTGAATACGACACATCAGCGATTTTTCTTGACATATCGAAGTGGTAAATGCTGTACCCTGCCAGTTGGAATTAATACAATTGGAAGTATGCCAAAAAAAATAGCAGAATTCCTTGGACTCCCCAACACCAATGAATACACTGGCCATTGCTTCCGGCGCAGCTCTGCAACAATGTTGGCAGATTCTGGAGCGGACATGACACTTTTAAAGCGTCATGGAGGTTGGCGATCAAGCTCAGTTGCCGAGAGTTATATAGAAAATTCAATTGAACAGAAAAACGAAATAGCAAAAAGAATCCTAGGGCAGAAAGATACGCCAAATACAAAAATAAAAGAAGTTCACTCAAAAGCAGAAGTTAGCATTGTCAGTACTAGCAGTTTATCCATTCCGACTAGTAATAATTACATTGCTCTCAAAGAAAAGAAGCTAGATGCCTCTAGAATTCAGTTCAACAGTTTACATAATTGTATATTTAACATACAGTGTCATCATTAAAGTCCGCACCATATGGAGCTTTTTTTTATTAATGAGGTTAGTTAAAATTAAATTTCGGCAATCGTTTTTGCTTCGAATTAGACTAAAAATTATATAATCAAATGTCACCATCTGTCATTCGGTATCTGTCAAAAATTACATTTTAATCAAAAAATGCTGAAAAATGGCATTGTTTTACCGAATTTCAAAAAATGTTATTAGAAAAAGTTGTTTCTAGTACAATTCCTGGCCTAAATACAAAGTTTCAGTTTTCTAGCTCAAAGTTGATTTTTTTGCCATTTTTTCTAATTAACTTTTTTTTTATTTAATGTAAGTTCGCTTAATGGATATTAAACTATTTGCTTATACCATACTCAATATTTTATTTAGTTTGTATGAGCTTTTTTTTACTAGAATGCCATTTTTTTTCAAAATTTAGAATTAGAGGCAAAAAAATTTGACACAGGTGGTGCAAAGTTATCCTAATTTAAAAATTTTAACAGATAGACGTCAGATGTTTCGTTTTTCAAATGACAAATACATCTAAATATGTGATAAAAATTTTATTTCATACTTAAAACTATCATTATTATTAAAAGGAACAAAAAGGAACTTTAATCATTTTAAATAGGTAACACAAAAGCAATATAAATTTCACATTTCAGTGTGACGTCCTTCTCGCTCTATACAAACAACCGTCCGTCTATAAACGTCTTTGACAGCATTTTGTAAAAAGCCTGGTCTTATATCGGCACAACACTGTCTTATCGTTTGTTCCAAATGCTCGATATTTCTAAACGGTCGATTCTTATAAACTTTCTGCTTAAGATAACCCCACAGAAAAAAGTCTAGTGGGGTTATGTCAGGCGACCTGGGTGGCCAGTGACATTCTCTATCACGCCCTATAACTCTGTTTTGAAATAATTGGTTTATGCGTTCTTTCACTGCTACAGTTTGATGTATGGGTGCACCATCAAGCTGATACCATAAGTTATGTCTATGGTGTAAGGGCATGTTATCCAAAACTTCGGTAATCTCGTTATCAAGAAAATTCAGGTACCTTTCACCAGTTAAGTTTACTCTAAAGAAGTATGGTCCAATAAGCTCATCTTTCAAAATTCCACACCAAACATTGGTTTTAAAATGATACTGGTCGCGACATTCAATTGTGAAGTTAGGATTTTCTTGGGACCACCATCGGCAATTTTGTGAGCTCACGGTACCATTCGAAGAGAAAGTGGCTTCATCTGTCCATAATATCTTGTATGGAAAAAGAATATTCTCCTCATATTGTCCCTGATACCAAAACGAAAAATCAAGTCGGATATCAAAATCGCGTTCTTTTAATGTGTTTATAAACTTGGGTTTATATGCCCGAAATCGATTTTTCTGAAGAATTTTTCTAACGCTTTCCCTCTTGCACCCTGTTGAATCACTTATCTTGGTTACACTAGTTTGACCGTGGTCAATAACAGTTAAACAAACATCAAGTTGTGCTGCTTCATCGTATTTACTTGCCGCGTGAGGTTTCTTAAAATTATTTTGAACAGATCCAGTTTCTCTAAATTTTGACATTATTCTTGAAACAGTGCTATGCTGCAAATTTTTTTCTGGATGCCTCTCATTAAAAATGGCAGATACTTGCCGGTGAGGCATATTCTCTCCACAAATTAAGACAATTTCTATTTTTTCTTGAATTGACAACATTGGTGATAACACTGAAAACTATAACTTGCGAAAATATTCAAATTTATGACATTTCTTTTATTTATCCGGCACTCTAATTCGTTTTCTTTTCCATAGCCTACTTATAAAATTCAAAATTGCCTTGATATTTTATTGTGGATAAAAAGAAAATGTGTCTAAATTTTGAACTAATCTGATATCTGGGAATTTTATTATAAGTTTTTTAAACTTCTTAGGTGTATGTACTATCAAAAAAATGGAATATCTGACGTCTATCTGTTAAAATTTTTAAATTAGGATAACTTTGCACCACCTGTGTCAAATTTTTTTGCCTCTAATTTTAAATTTCGAAAAAAAAATGGCATTCTAGTAAAAAAAAGCTCTTACAAACTAAATAAAATATTGAGTATGGTATAAGCAAATAGTTTAATATCCATTAAGCGAACTTACATTAAATAAAAAAAAAGTTAATTAGAAAAAATGGCAAAAAAATCAACTTTGAGCTAGAAAACTGAAACTTTGTATTTAGGCCAAGAATTGTACTAGAAACAACTTTTTCTAATAAAATTTTTTTAAATTCGGTAAAACAATGCCATTTTTCAGCATTTTTTGATTAAAATGTAATTTTTGACAGATACCGAATGACAGATGGTGACATTTGATTATATAATTTTTAGTCTAATTTGAAGCAAAAACGATTGCCGAAATTTGATTCTAACTAACCTCATTAATAAAAAAAAGTTCCATATGGTGCGGACTTTAATGGTGACACTGTATATAATAAATAGATATTTTCATTGATTTTAATGTTCCATTTTTACTTTTAGGCACTAGTGCCTAAAACTGTCACATTTAGACACTAGTGCCTAAAAGAGTGTCATTTCGAAATTCTAATCAATATCGAAATATGTCTATTTCGAAACGCTTTCACAAAAACACGCTGTGCCTTAAAATAATTATTTACAATTAAAAACTAAACACAGACTATAATTTTACCTATTTATTATAAATATTAAAAGTACAGTTACTTATATCATTAAAATTAATGCTTGGGTAACCTAAAACAGTACGTTGTTTTTTCTTCACACCAGTTTTTGAATTTTTCGTATGTCCCCTCATACAAACTCCTTGATTTTTGGGGAACAAGATTCACCATTGCCTCATTTGCGGCATTTTCAATGTCTGAGTCTTCTAAATCACTCATTTTTACTTAATATTTGCCGCAGTTTTTGAGAAAAAAATTCTTTCGAATTTTTTTTAACAAGTGTCAATTTTTTTGACATGAAAGGTGTAAATGAAACACAGGTAATAAAATGTTTGGTAATAGATATTTACGTTATAAGTCCGGTAAATCAACTTTTACAGTAGGAGTGAAATGTTTCGAGACGAGGCGACGAAGGAGCCGAGTCTGGAATTTTGAAACGAATACTGTAAAGGATTTGCCGGACGAATGACGTACAATATTTTATTTCATACTGTTCTGTTGATAATTATAATTATGTTTTGAAATTATAATGAAGTTTTATTCTGCGTCGTATATTTGAAAAGTGCTTATATTTACTGGTGGTAACATTGTGCGTTTGACATTGAATAAACTAAAACTTACAAATTTCAGTAAAGAAATTTTACAGGACTAGTCCGGTAAAAAATTTTTAATTTTAAATTTAATTATAGGGACAGTGCCATTTTTCTCTAGAAGAGTATAGGCTAATTCTAATTGATTATAGTGTTTGAATTATATATTCTTCCGTAGTAAGAGGGTTAGCTAATACTGCCCGCAATGTAAGAATTTCAGTATCATATTTATTAGATGGAATACGAGTTTTTGATATAAAAGTTTTGCCTTCTTTGAATTGTTGATTTTGCAGTAACTCGTTAGCGCTATCAATCAACCTGTTTTCTTCATTAGAAATATTACCTGTTTTTATTTGTCGATAACGATAGTTAACTATGTTAATAGTGGGCTCTGCAATAAGTTCAAAAGCATCTGTTTAAGTATACATTCTTTTAGGTACTGAGCTGTAAAACCTTATTTTCTGGACTAAATTCAAATATGCAAAGGTGTGTTTTACAATACAGTATGAAATAAAATAAATTAAGTTTTTTATTATAAAACGCCCGTAGAAAAAATATTGTATACCATTCGTTACGAAAAAATGTCTTTTAGTGACTCTGACGTGTTGTCCAACTCGGCCTCGCCTCGTAAGACAATTTTCGTCGCGTGCCTACAAGACTCTTTACTTCGTCACTTGTTATATAAATAGCTATTTTATGAAACAGTTTTCTTTATTTTTCTAAGGTTGGTAATGATGTTTACAAATGTTTTATTTTGCTGCCGTGTATGTTTGGTTGCATAAATGCTATGAAATGGAGATAAGTTAAAAAAATATCAAATAATCTTACAAATTTACTAAATTAGAAAACATAGAACTATAAAATTTACCGCAATTTCCCTTAACTTTGGGGGAGTTAAACTAAACTCATCTTTCTCCATATTTTAAAATTATGTAGGTATGTTAGAAAAATTAGACAACTTCGCGACAAAATGGCTGACACGGAAATAAAATTATTTGTTGATCTCAAGGCTATGATAAATAATTTGATTGTATTACCAACATAAAATTTATGCCTAAAAATTTTGAAAATTTGTACGTTTTATTTTCTGTCTAAATATGAATTTATTTATTGGAAAAAATGCCAAAATAGAAAAAATAATATAAAGCACACGTTTTATAAAGCTCATTTTAGCGCACGCGTCCATGTTAAAAAACGAGCCGCTTGCGTACATTAATATTGTACTTTAATATACTATTTTAGTACCTATTATGCGTCTTAACATAACTGGAGTTAAAAGTAACTTCAATAGTTTTCTGTTTTTTTTTTCAATCCTATAATCTGACATAATGTGATGTAATAGTATTAACAGAATGTCACAGATTGGAAACACATGGTCAATTTAGCATACCCGGATATACGATATACGACATATTATAATCAAGCTGAATATAATTCGTATGATGAAATTATTATTCATATAAAATAGCACTTAAATCCAACTTTTACTAACTCTGAACTTGTAAGGTCAAAAGTAATATTACCTTAAATATAAACAATATAAACCCTAATATACACCCAATTTATAGATCACCCTCATCGAAAATAAAAGACATTTTAGAAGATATTGAAGATTATCTAGTCACGGCCAAAGATTCCAATCTGGCCATAATTATAGGAGATATTAATATCAATTTACTTCTAGCTGACAATGGCAATTTTAATCACTACCTATCTATCATGAATATGAACAGTCATGTGTCTTATTGTCAGGACATCACACGACCAACAAGTCAGTCCTGTCTTGATCACATCTTCATACGTAATAGATTGAAATCCCAGTTAAAAAGCATTCAATCTTTCATCATTGAACATGATATAACTGATCATCTGCCACTAATGATTAATGTAACAGACTACAAACATGGCAACATAAGTACAGGGTCTTTGATTATATTTACGTGAGCTCTAGAGCCTTTATTATTAGAGATGGAAAAAAATCTTATATACAAAAGTTCTAGGGTTTTTCTTTTATTATCTTTTGAAGTTATCAGAAAAAGCAAAGTCGCATCGGGAAATGAAAAAATACAGGCAACTTCAAGTTTTTTAAATGGAACACCCTGTATATTATGCGCTAAAATGAAAGATCTTTTTTCCGTTATTCTAAATATATATATGTTGATGATATTTGGGTGAGCTATTTTTGACATATCTTAGCTTAAAATATAAATAAATTGAAAAGAAGGTTGATAAACTTGTCAAGCAAACCATGGAAACAATTCATAAAGCGTAATAAATAACTTAACAATTGTTTCCATGGTTTGCTTGACAAGTTTATCAACCTTCTTTTCAATTTATTTATATTTTAAGCTAAGATATCGATGGCTTATATGCAATAGGGCGTAACCCCACTTTGACAATTGTTCAGGAAATGAGAAAAACTAAATAAGTATTAAACAGAAATAGTAAATTTACAAAATTTTAAAGTGCGAATATACGGTGGGTTGTAATGTTTATATTAAGTTGTTTATTTGATATTTTCAACTTTTAGAAGATAATTATGTGTAATACGACATATTGCTTCATTAAAAATTATATTTTTTGTGGGTTACGTCATTACATCAAATGATACACCAGGTATCAAAAATCAGTCTAATAATATTATTAGCAAATAATAGATACTTCTAGTAAATACATATTTTATTGTAATGCATTATAATAACGAAAAAGCTAGAAGAAATTGAAATAACGAACAAAAATCACTAATTTGTCAGGTGCGGAAGGGAATCATAAAATCCATGTGTGTCAGTAGTTAAGTAATCTTTTAGTAGCTGTAAGTGAAGCCATTTGGAGTGCTTTATTTTAAGTCTTTCTTAAAATAATTTTTCATATTTGAATGCTTTCATATTAGCTTGTTTGTTTCTCTGAGGCAATTCTTCGTAATTACTATCAAAATTAATCTTATAAAGTATTTTACCCTCAGGGGTATACTTTAAAGCTCTAAGTTCAGTAACTGTCGGGTAATTTACACCTCTTCCTGGTCTGATTAAATTGTATATAAATGAATGTGTTTCATCAAAATTAAGAAAATCTTCGTGGGTTAGGTAACAGACATCTAAAGGTGTAGGCTTTTTGCGAGACTTGCGAATCATCGAAATATATTCACTTGGAAGCTGAATAATTCTATGCTTCAATTTTCTCTCAATCAGAGCATGGACAGAGTCACACTCCATTTGAGTGTGACCCTTCTCCAAGTACTTTTGCTCAATAACAACATTGTGCTCTACTGATAAATGTAATAAAGCATTGGAAAGTATGGCATTACGATTTTGGTAGCAACAGCCATCAGAAAACAAAATAATTGGTTTTATATCAGTAAGACAGTTTTCTTGAATGTGCCTTGTTATACAAGTGTTAAACACGGAAGCACTCAAATCCCCCTCTGTTTCGTCCCATAGATAGTTTACACATTGATGGGACTCCAGGTTGTAGACAGTAAAATTATGCAATTGCAGTTTTGTCTTATAATAAAAGGCACCCACATTAAGCACTGGACATAATTTTACTGCTTGTGTATCCATCGTAAACGTGTACACGTTATTCTGCATAGCCTCTTCCTTATTTTTTGTTTTTTCAGCTCTTGCCACGTTTTTTCTTTGCATGTGGTTATTATATAATTCCTTGTTGATTTGTTTGATTTTAAATGAGTAGCACACGTCGCATTCGTCTTTTCTTGGCAGAAAAATTGACAAGTTTAGTTCGTCGAACATGCAGCTGAAAGGATAAAGTGTATAGGGGTCTATTTTATCTAAGTGACATTTTTCTTCGTATAGACCATAAAGCTGACATTTTGGAACTGTTCTTCCGACAATAATGTGATGGTTGCTTTGGCAGTACATCAAAGAAAGATTTTAAATGATTTCTTCGTAGGTCGTTTTTCTGACTGTACTGTCTGCCTGCTATTCTGTCTGCAATTTTAGGTACGTTTTCTACAGTTTCTGGACTACTATTTTTTATCCAAGAATGTGCCATCTTCTCCTTAAGCCCCAAAGTACCCAGAAATATGCGCTTGCACACTTGAAGTTTTATATCATTTAGATTTAACTGGTAAATAAATGTAAAGGATCTTCTAGAAGGACCTACTGTGTCCCCACGTTTTTTTGGAATTTTGTCGACCAGGGACAAAACATAACCTTTTTTTCTGGCCAAGATAAACTCCAAAATTTTGAAAATATTTTTTCTGAATCCTCTCTAGTTATAGAAGAACAATATCGTTGATTTTTTAAACATTGATCCGATTCACAAATAACCAAATTTCTGGATGGACGTTGTTGGTTATGACTTACTTTTCCATCCTTGTTGCGAGTAAATCCCAAATAAGCCTGCCCTTTCATTCTTTTAATTTTATTTTCGTTTCGTTTCCAAGTTTTTGGACGTGCTCTTTTAAATCTCTTATTTCCTGTATCATTTCTAGTACTATCTCTTAGCTCTTCTTGTATAATTTCAGTATCTTCTTGTAAAGAATTACCATGTATTTCTTTATTCTCTTCATCATCGTCCTCAGCCTCTTCATCTTCTTCAATTTCATCAGGGTGTGCAACGTAGTCGGGATCAAAATTATTATATGATTCATCAGAGTCCATTATATGGTTATTATAATTTGGCGTACTTGGTAAACTGACAGGTGTTAGAACTGTTACGGTAGCGCTAGCAGTTCTGTTTTTGGGTCTCGTTATCGGACTTAAGTCATGAATATCGGCAACGTCAAAACAATGAAGTTCTGTAATTACATGATGTTGTACGTCATGTTTTGCCAAAACAAAATTTTTGTCTGAATCCTCCGTACTAGAATAAACCGGCTCCTTATTCAAGAACAAATTGGAATCAGCTTGATAAGGCTCATTTTCGAAAATTAAACCAGCGTCTACTAACTGCTCTATGTCATATTGATTAGGTTTGTTGTTTTCTTTGTCTTTCGTATTTTGAGTTTCAGAAAATAATATGAACGAATTGACGGGCTGTTTTGCAATGGCTAATTTAACCATATTTCTGCTTCGGGCAGACATTTTTCTGAAAATAAACGAATAACTTAGTTATCTATCCTGATAATATATACATCACATTTTTAAAATAGAATAATTAACAGAAGATCTTGCAAAGTTGTAGTGCAAAATATCGAAAATCATTACCTACTGAAAAATCATGAAGTAAAGTATACACATAAATCTAAAAATTTTAATAAACAATTCTGAAAGCAGAAGAAATATGGTATAACTGAAAAAGTTATATGCAAAAACGCAATATTTTTTTTTGTGTAACAAGCGATTTCATTTCTTATTAATTTTTTTCTAAACTAACTCCTCACAACAAAACACAACACTAATTAGAAATATTTTGGCCAATTCTAATAGGACGTATTACACATCATTTTCTAAAAAGTTGTACTGGTAATAAGACGTATCAATAAAAGAATGTAAAAAATATACCTAGAATTGATAATTAAAGTTAAAACATAATACATATTGATATACTCACTTTACTGAACTACCACTTTTATTGTAAAACTAACAAGCGTTTACGATAAAACACCTTAAAACTTAGCAATAAATCGATATGCTCTAACCGGCAAAACAAACCAGTGGGATACGCGAAATTACATGCAAGAATCTAAGGTTTACGATACGATATATTGAAACAAAGCTGAAATGGTAGATTTTGATTGGTCATAGGTTTATGAGTCATTACAAATAGGCGCAGAGTAGTATTCTTTATTTATTGGCGCGAAAACCTATTATTTTAAAAAAAGTGGGTTACGTCCTATTGCATATAAGCCATCGATATGTCAAAAATAGCTCACCCAAATGTCATCAACATATATATATTTAGAATCACGGAAAAAAGATCTTTCATTTTAGCGCATAATATACAGGGTGTTCCATTTAAAAAACTTGAAGTTGCCTATATTTTTTCATTTCCCGATGCGACTTTGTTTTTTCTGATAACTTCAAAAGATAATAAAAGAGAAACCCTAGAACTTTTGTATATAAGATTTTTTTCCATCTCTAATAATAAAGGCTCTAGAGTTCACGTAAATATAATCAAAGACCCTGTACAAGCAAAAACTGTGGGCCTAAAACTATAAAACAAATTGAAAACTTTATCAGATAATATAGACTGCGATCATACAAATAGTTTCAATGACGCCGAGCAAGCCACTGACTGAATATCTTACACAGAATCTTAGAAATATAATAGAGAACTCTGAATACGAACATCATGTTAATAATAAACATAAAAAAATCGAACCATGGATTAAAAATGGGATAATTAAATCTATAAAGACACATGACAAACTTAAAAAGGAATTAAAGTGGAACACTCCTCCTCAACTAACAGAATACAAGAAATATAGAAATAAACTCAACTTAATGAAAATGAATACAAAAAAATAATTAATATAAACAGAGAATTGAACAAAATCAAAACAACATGAGAAACATCTAAAATTTGATTAGTGAAGCGTGAGACGAAACTATATCAAAAAACACTTAAACTCAGATAAAGGATACAAATAATAAAGTTACAACAAATCAAAAAGAAGTAGCAGCCACATGCAATGATTTTTTCATTAATATCGGAAAAAATATGTCGGACAAAATTACAATTCCATCAAAATCCACAACACCAACCACAAAACAACAATTATGCATCAATGTTTCTATATCCAACAAACGACACTGAAACTAACAAACACATAAACAGTTAAAAGAACAATTATTGTTCATCGGGTTCAGATGGCATATCTTCCAGTATACAGTGTGTATCAGCCAAATGGAAAAAATTCGATAATAAATACATGGGGGCGTGTCCGAAAAAACGCTCGGACACGTCGATTGGTATTTTTAGTTGCGCATTTTTTTAAATATAAACTTGCTATACAGGGTGTGTCATGTAACAGTGGCCAATACTAACTTTCTTATGTTAAATGCAAGACCCTGTATATTATTCAATTTTTGGATTCTTCAGAAAATTCTAGACATATTTCATGTACAATATCCCATACCTATCTTCAACTGTTTCGAAAAAACACACTAAAAAACTAACAAGTAATACTGTGTATTTCTTGATAATGTAAAAAACAAAAAAAAACATTAATGTAGGAGATGTTGAAAATTGATGTTAAAATATTTTTACTGATATGAAATAAAAAAAAAGGTATAAATAGTTTTCTTTACTTTTGTTTAAAACGCTTGACCACAACTTCCAGCGAACATGATATGGTTTTAGCAAGATGGAGCACCGCCCCATTACCAAATCAATGTCCGGCAGTACCTCAACCGAGTATTTCCAAATCGGTGGATAGGGAGGCGTGGATCGATGGAATGGCCAGCACGATCCCCTGATCTGACGCCATTAGACTTCTTCTTATGGGGTTATGTCAAAAATATTGTATACAAAACTAAACCCCTCGACTTTGCTGACTTAAGAAGACGAATAACGCTTGCGATTAGATCGGTCACGCCTGAGATGTTCAGTAACGTTAGAAGAAATTTCTATTTAAGATTAGGATGTTGCCAAGACATTCGCGGCGAGCATTTTCAACATCTCCTACACTAATGTTTTTTTTTTTTTATTTTTACATTATCAAGAAATAAACAGTATTACTTATTAGTTTTTTAGTGTGTTGTTAATTTTTGCAATAAATCTGAAAACACTTAATATTTCTGAAACAGTTATTATTGATAAAAAAATGCGCAACTAAGAAATACCAATCGACGTGTCCGAGCGTTTTTTCGGGCACACCCCCATGCATCTATTATCGAATTTATTCCATTTGGCTGATGCACACTGCATGTACTCAGCTTCTGCACAGAGAATTAACTAGTCCTATAGTGCATATAGTGAATCTAATTTTTAAGACAAGTAATATTCCTAAGGCATTTAAAATATCAATTGTCACACCAATCTGGCAAAGTCTGGCAGTAAAGAAGACATAAGTAACTATAGACCCATAAACGTTATCTCCAATGTCGCAAAACGTTTTGAAAAATGCTGAAAAGATAGACTTGTCCAATCTTTAAACAACAATAATTTGTTATCTAAAAATCAGTTTGGGTTTGTTGAGAGCCGCAGCACTGCTGATGCTATGTTTGAGTTGACACGCGAAGTGGTCCAAAATTTAGATCAGGAGAGAAATAGTATTGCCTTGTTCTTGGACCTGGCAAAGGTATTTGACACGGTATCCCATTCCATACTGCTTGATATCCTTCAATGTAGTGGCATTAGGGGCATCGCGTGGAGAGTTCTGAAGAACTACTTGAGTGCATGTATCGAGCACGTTAGGATTGGGGATGTGCTTAGTTCCCCCGGGACTATTAAGTATGGGGTACCACCAGGTACTGTGATGGAACACAGTCTTAGCATCGGTGAAAGGGTGATGGCGTATGCGGATGATACAGTTGTTATTTTCGTTGATGAGAATTGATTTTTATTGCAAGAACAAATAAAAAAAGGTTTCCTAAAAATAAAAAGTTTTTTAGACAGCCGCAGACTGACTTTAAATATCAAAGTCACACTATATAGCCTTCTTTCTAAATTATTATTCTCTATGATAAATAAATAAACAAAAAGTTTTAATATTCCACAAACATTTTTATATTGTATTAGGGCCAATCACCTATTCTTTGCACTAAAAATTAGCTTTTTTTTGTTTTTTCAAATTATATAAATAAATAAATCGAAATTATTTGGCATGTTTGCTAGATCGGGCACTGCAATCTCTTGTCTGCTAGACGCTCTTTTAAGAACCAGATTTGTATTCTATGATACCGAGTTCAAAAATATTTCTCCGACAAAATAAAAACACCTAGACATAGAATCATATTTATTGCATACCTACATCTTGAATATATGAGACGACTTTTCAAATTTCTTCTCAGGATATGAAAATTAGCTTTAATTTAAGTTATGACAACCCGACCCAAGTTTTCATTAGTTTTCGAAAAAAAAAACAAAAATCCCATTTCCGTTAATATAGTTATTTACGCAATTTTACAGGGTTATTTTTTATATTTGGGCACCCACCTACAGGTATATTTATTAATAAGCCATTTTTAAAATCTAACAATTAAAAAGTAATAATAATTTAACAGAATATTAACAAAAAAGATTGTTTTGTTATTTCGAAAACTGCTGATATTAGGAACAAAGTGTAAAAAGGAAAAAAGTGTAACAAATTTAAAGTAAAAATTATAAATGAAAAAATATACAGGGTGTTACATTTAAAAACATAAAATTCGTTCGAATTCCAGACAAACTAAAAAGCTGGCAATAACGCCAACGTCATTCGGTGCGTCAGATCCTCTTACACAACTGTGCCAAATTTGGTTTAAATCGGCCAATAAATTGTGATGTTATTAAGCCATTTCAAGACTTTATACACACACTGTATATCCATGTGGGCAGGGGTCAAAAGAGACGACGTATATTATGACAGGTAAAACTCTTAGTTTGACTAAATTACTTTTTAGAAAATTGTTTCATTAATTATGCAAAAAAGTGCTAAACATTCGATATCTACTAGGTATACCTATTATACGATTCTATAAATAGTAGTAGGTATAGCCTCTCCTACTATAAAAATTTATTTTTTAATCAAAAATTTTGTTTAGCGGCTTTAATTAAAAAAAAAAAAACGTTTTATACCTTTGTGAAATCCCTCGATGAGCGGAAGACGGCGACGTATAAATATACAAGATTTAACCTAACAAACCGCAACTACCTACTTTATTTCTTAAAAATAGTAATATTTAGAGAAGAGCTAACTAGGTCCTGAATTCTGCGCAACATTCTGTATAAGAACCAGTTATGAGCGTTTCGATATGTTGCCGCATCTTTACTAAAAACTGACATAACTCGCAAATACAATAAAATCCGGACGCCATGCAAGTACACGTATTTTCCCGACACCCTGTATAATTATCTCAAAATAAATTTCTACTTCATTTACAATGCGTTAGTGAACTAACAACGTTAAGGTGCCCAGCTACGAATTTAAAACTACAATCTAGTACTTACCATTTATCTCAATAATTTTAAATAGTCGTGGCAAATTAAAAGATCGTTTCTTATGCTTGAATAGTTATTTTCCTAACGAGTGCGGAAAGTGATACTTTCCCGCACGCGACTGCAGTTGACCCGAACGACGCGAAGCGGAGTTCGGGCAAGCAGTTAAGAGTGGGAAAGACACTTTACGCATGAGTTAAGAACATTATTTTTTCTACGACCGTATAAACAAAAAAGTATACCTACTTATTTTTCAAAAATTATTTTATTTCAACATATATACAAAACTTTAACTAAAAAGCTGCTAATTATTATGAATGTTAATATTAAAAACACAATTTGTTGCATTCTGTAAATTATTTAAAATTGCCGGTCGAGTAGACTTATTTGGTGTTAACCAGGGGCGTGCGGTCAATGGAAGCCCTGGAGCACTGCTTCCCCTACCGCTTTCATAAGACAAAACAAATTTTATATTAATCTATACCTATCCATACAATTAAAATACCCAAGTATTTATTTGTATCTAATTTGCAAACCAAATCCGGCCCTGTATGCATCCCTGACCAACGCAATATTAAATTTATCGAAGTCATCTCAATACGTGTATACTACACTGTATACGCGTATACGAGTAATAATAATATGGACTGCCGTGCCAAGTAAAGGGAAAATCGTTAGATCTCGGTATTTCCTTCGCCGCGACGCGACGCCGGGACAGAAGCCGGCAGAATATTTAGTTTCCACGTGTTTGTAGTCGGCGTTTTACGATTATCTGTCGCGATTTTTCGCCAGGAAAACGCGGTATACGGTAGAGCATCTGTCTGACATTTGAGTGTAGTTAAACTAACCTTTATTGTTCTGTGGTGTAGTTCTTCAGTGGTTGTAAATTGTGACAGTATTATTAATTGTGTAATGACTTTGTTTATCGTACTTCTTGATTTATTTTGTCATGAAGCAACCAATTGCCGGCCCATCGAGTTCGGGAAATGTAAAGTGTATCTGTTCTGTATACAAGTTATTGGAAAAAGGATTTTCAACGTTTTCCTTTGATGAAAAAAGGAATATTATTGCAACAGGTAGGCCTACACCAGATTGTAATTTAAAGACAGAAGTGAAGGCGGCTAAAAAATTTACAAGGCATTTTAATAAAGAATATTACGATAAATATAATAGTTATACGAAGATGTAATAGACAAGTTTGCCAGCGTGGATAGAAGGATACTATTACCATCGACTATTACATTACAAATAAAAAGGTAGGTACGTACCTACGTGGTTTTCTTTTTTATTTTTGTTTCACCTCTAATTTAAAAAAAATCTGGCGGTGCCTACATCCCTTTTTTTACCTGAAACACGAAAGACCACGTCGTGATATCCAAACTATAAGCTCTAAAATAATACCATCTATCAGGTGCCGTGATATATATATATATTGTAAATTCAGTTTCTTTGTTCATAAACAATGTAAATTTACCACATAATAATTACACACCCAGTATCCATTTAAAATTAAATCAAACTGTGAATTCAAAGTAAAAATGATGTATAGATAGTTTTCTGTATTAGTTTATGTTATGAAATTTTGTTAACTTATTTTTAACGACTCTTAGGCAGGGTTAGGTCACTAAAGAATTGGTTTTCGACGGGTAAATTACGTAAAAATTAATAAAAAAACATAGGTAGCCATTTAGAAAATAGAAGAAATATTAAAAAATCATAGGTACATAATCTCATATTTTCGAAAGTACCTACATGACAGTATTCTACCTGTATTTAAACGTTGAAAAAGTGCCAATATTTGGGCGTGGTCCTTAAAAAATTTTTCGCTTACCGCGACTTGCCTCCGGCGGGCCTACCGGCGGTGCTTCCCCTTTTTCATAACTCACCGCACGCCCCTGGTGTTAACTGGTAAGTGCATAAAGATGACGTCGATGGGGATGGCATCAGAACGAACATTTTTTTGTTTAAGAAACGACGTTAACTTATGGAAGTTCCCTATATCCAAATTTTGTTTAACTAGATTTTTTCCCATCGAATAGCGGGACCATAATGTATTAGATTTCAAAACCTTACTTAGGTCTGAAAAATACGTCAGAAATATCTCTTTTTTATAGGTTTTCGCCCCTTTCTCCTTAAACCATGTAACAAAATGTTGGTATTGCTTTTTATACCTTAGTCTGGATTTGGCAGGTAACAGCTCGAAATTTACTTTATCTGCAGCCTTCGAAATGGCTTCGGGAAGTTCTTCGTCGGATGGATCCATTAAATATTGCTTTAATTCGGTTTAATTTAGAAAAAGATTGTATACTGTCACTTCGAAGACGCTTTGAACAACTTTGACGTTTTAGTAACAATCATAGACAAGGGAGATGAGCTTATGGTAGTAACAATGACACGCCTTGGTTATATATATATATTTAAATTATCATAACATTTTTATACCCACATTGTGTATTATGTATTATGTATTACGTATTATGTATTGTTAACTATTGGTAATACTGTCACATTGTCTTGTAAATTGATTCCATGTATCTGTTAGACAATTAAAGATTATTAAAGATTATTATTATTATAGAAAATGATATCAAACCACCCGTCACAGGTTGGTTTAATAGTTGTTTTGTGACATGACTTTAAAGAAATGTACAGGGTTATATAAAAATATCTTCATTATTTTATATTTTCAAAAAATTAAATTAAAACAAAAAGCTAGAAAAGAGGTAGATTTTATTAGATGGATTATTTCGTAAATACTTATTTACCTATTGTAACAATAGTTATAACTTCAGAGATAAAAACTATCTCCTTAAACTTGCATAATTTTACTTTCCCGCACTGGAAAGTGACACTTTCAAAACTAAAATGCGTCCGGGAAAATGGGTTAAAACGCACAGTCGTAGAAAAAAATAGTTTTAGTAGTATCTAGTTTGCAAAATTGCTATATGCTTGACAAATAAATTGATTATGGATCCACATTTCTATAAAATTAAGTTGTCCCCAGTGTTCTATGTCACCTCTGTCTCTTAGTATTTGTCGAGTTTCAGCTCATCTGTAGATGGCGCTTCTGTAAGATAGACAGGCACAAACTACTTAGTAAACCATCGTTTTTCAGTGTGACATGTTGTTTTTGAGCCAGTTTTTGTTTTTTTTTTATATAAAAACGTGCAAAATCTTAAAAACGTAAGTATTTCTATTTTCTAGTTATCAATGTCCTTTGGCAAAAATATATTTATTAAAGTAATTTTAAGCTTTTTGATATGTTAATAGTTTATATACAGTGTGTGTATAAACTCTGGAAACGGCTTAATAACATCACAATTTATTGGCCGATTTAAAAAAAATTTGGTACCGTTGTGTGGAATCGGGTAAGACTACTCAAATGCAATTCTATAAAAAAATATTTTCTATTCCGTATAATAATAAACAATATGAAATATACATACCTTTAACTTGTACATCTATTATAACACCACTTTCTTTCACGAATTATATGTGGTAATTAAGTAAATACAGGTAGAGATAAACACAAAAAACTTCAATTTCAAGGAAAAGCAATAGAATCCAATAAGCTCTCACTTTGACGAACGAAAACTAAATGAGGGACTAAGAGTAGTAAGGTAAGCCCACCTTGAGGCCAGAGCTATCAGGAGCTCTAAACTCCGCTTAATCCCCTGATGCTTGCCTGCCTCGCCCCCCTGCAGTCCATTCCGCAGGGTCTCACCATTAACAGCAAACTCGGGGAGTCGGGTATGTGGGTTTTTAGAAGGTTTTGAGAGAAATATCTGGGGGGGGGGCACTGGGGTAGGGGTGGTGTGTGTGGCTACACCTAAAAGAGTTAGTGTCGGGGACGTTTATGCCGGTGCGGGGCACCTATGTCATAGTCGGAGGCTGAGCGGGTTGGGGTGAGTGAGGGTGGCGGTGGGGATTTTAGTTCCTCTTTCACGGAGGAATTGGTTGAGGAGGGTAAGTTTGATATCTCGATGTAGATCTACGTTACGGATGAACCTTGGGATGTCAATGGCTGTGCGAATGTAACGATTTTCAAGGGATTGGAGACCGTTGAGGTTGGTTGGAGCTACGTATTCCCAAGCTGCTGAACCGTATGTGAGGATAGGGCGAATGATTGAGTTAATGAGGAGGAGTTTGTTTTTATGGCTGAGGGCGCTGCGTCAATTAAGCAGTGGGTATGATTGGCTATAGAAGAGCCTGGTTCTGTTGGCGGTGTTCTGAACATGGGAGCGCCAATGAAGGGTTTTGTCGAGGGTGATACCGAGGTATTTCACTGTGTCGCGCTGGGGGACGTCGCGTCCATCCAGGTTGCTCACGTAAAAGGGTGGCTGCCTTCTACGAGGAAACTGAATGGTTTGGGTTTTATCGGGGTTTAGACGAAGTTTCCAGTTTACACAGTAATTGGAAAACTCGTTTGCTGCTTCTTGCAGTTTTCGCGTGACTATGCATACCTTACGACGAAGGCGGTATCATCAGCATAGAGGGCTAGGGTGTTGTTGGGGGCTTTGGGAATGTCGTGTATGTAAATGTTGAAGAGATGTGGGGAGAGGACTGCGTCTTGGGGGACGCCGGGGATTCTTGTGTTCGGGGGGTTAAGAAAGAGTGGCCTAGACGGACGAGATTGGAGGGATAACCAAGTGTTGTTGTGAATCAACCCATCGTGCCAGACGGTGTCAAAGGCTTTTTCAATGTCGAAGAGGATCATACCAACGTACTGATTCCAGTTGAATCCCTTGGTTATGTACTCGGCGAGTCTTGGAGTTCGGTATTTAGATATTCGTGAAAGCCGAACTGTCATCTGGAAGTACTTGCAGTTCGGCTGTTTTTTTCCTTTAGGCGTTCTAGAATGATGATTTCGATGATTTTTGTCATGGAGTTGAGGAGGGAAATGGGGCGATAATTTTGGGGAAGTGTGGTCTTTTCCGGGCTTGGGGATCATGATTACAGTGGCTTCTTTCCACTTTTCGGGGAAATAGGTGAGGCGGAGTATGGCATTGGCGATGGATGCTATAGTTGCCTAGCTTTGGCGGGGGAAGAATTTGAGAATTTTGTTTGAGATATTGTCGGGGCCTGGGGCTTTTTTGGATTTGAGCGAGCGAATGATGTCAGCGACTTCGCGGGGGGAGACTGGTCTGAGAATTTCCTCTGTTTCAAGGGAGCGTCTGATTGTTCTGACAGTCCGCTCCACCAGTCGTTCATGATCGGGGTCTATGTCATGATTATCGTTGAGTATGCTGTGTCTCTCGTATGTGTCAGCGAAGGCTTCCGCCTTGTCTGCTTCCACGTATTTGATACCCTGTGCAGAGTGAATTGGGGAATTTTGAGGGTGGTTTGAGTACGGCGGGCTTTTTAAATTCGCAAGATGCTATTGTCTTGGGGGTTGAGTTCGCGGAGTCTGTTGGCCCATTGGGTTTGTTTGAATTCACGGAGGGCAGTTGTTGTCTGTCTATTTAGGACGTTGTAAGCGTGTTTGTCTTGGGGATTTCGTGTGTATTAATTCGTGCTCTGTGTTTGTCAAGGATGAGTTGTCGGAGGTGAGGGGGGAGAGTGGTGTGGTATGGAGTGGGTCTGGGGTAGGTTTAAGGATGGTGCTGGCTTGTATGGCCTGGGTGAGGTCGCTCTCAAGTCTGAGGGAAACCTCATCCAACTCATGTTTAGTGAAGATGAGGGTAATGGGGGAGAGGTGTTGTTTCATCTGTCTTGTTAAGTTGGTTCCAGTCTAGTTTAGTTTGGGGGGTATTGTTTGGAGAAGGGTGATTGCCTAGATTCAGAATGATGGGGTTGTGATTAGTGGATCCTTTCTGCAAGGAGGTGATTTCAAAGTGTAAAGTTATGTTTTGTAGTAGTGCTAGGTCTGGTATGCTGGGGGGAATGTTTGTATTTCCTGGGTAGAAAGTTGGCGTTGGGGGGGCCGTTATGACCGCTTCCAGGGCCTCCGTCGCGCCGGCAGCCCCAGGAGTGGAGGAGTGGTGCTTTGCGTTAAAGTCCCCCATCGCCACCGTCCTACTGTCGGGGGGGATGATGGTTGTCAGGTATTGTTGTGCCGGGAATTTCGGGGGGGGGAGGGTTTTGAGGGGGCTAGGTGGACTTGGTAAGGTTGTGCTCGCTAGTGCGAGGGTTCCTACTTAAGATTTTAGGCAAGGAGTTTTGCATTTTAATGTCGGAGGAAGATGTAGGGGTATTGGCTTCTTTAGCCTTGTTGGTGGGATTCAGGCTGGAATCTGAGGGGACTAAGAACGCCGGTATCTCTTTATATACCAGTAAAATTCAGATATATTTAAGTAATTTGGTATAATTTGTATGTCTTCGACTTGGATAATGCTGCCGGTAAAGTCGTTTAGCTTCAAAGGAATTACCATTGGCAAGACCATAAATAAAATGCATATCGGCATATTCTTGGTTTGTAAACTCAAGGTCAAAAAAAGTTAACAAACGGAAAGTGAAATATGAGCTGTCCCGACCATTTTTTTTTTAAATTTTGTTACTTGGATGATACTTGGTTTGCATCGACGGTTATTTCCGCTAATAACTAGAAAACGATGACAAATACGATAAAAACGTAAGGGATCAAAAAGAATGAGAAAAGAACGGCGAGTCAAAATATAATATCAGTATTTATACAGGGTATGCCAAAAAAAGTTCAGGAGAATGAAAGTGTTGGTAGCGCAAAAAATGTAACACTCTGTATACTGCCTCTGACAATTTAGATATTTTATTTTAATGACTCCAAAAACTAATAAGTGTACGAAATTTGAAATAATTATCTAGGAAAGTATGGGAGAAAAAAGAAAAAAAAGTTAAAGCTTTTTTTCCTATTTCGTCGAGCACTATCAATCTTTTAAATATTTACTCGACATTCATTAATACACTGTACACTACAGGGTGTCCAGTTTTCGATGGTTTTACAGGGTATCTCCGTTATTAGTAAAGATAGAAGGATACGGTTTTCGCAGCACCGTGCTTGTGAAATAAAAGATAGTTTAGATGCTATGAAATCCTGCATCGAGAGTGGGCCACCCGGTGTACGCAAAGACATTTTAGCTACAATTAAGAAGTGCATGTATTTAACATATACACCATACCAAGGCCGTATTAATTTCTATTAAGTTCCACCTATATTGGTTTAAAAATCGTGTTTTAAGGTCAAATAGCACGAGAAAGTCATTCTAAAATACTAATTGCTTAAAACGAATATTTAACATAATTAAATTAACCTATTTTTTATTTCGTATAAGTACGAATATTTTGAAATGATATAGTGATTGTTTTGTTCTAAAAATAGGTAATCTTGAACCTAATAGACAAAAACTTCCGACATCTTTTTCTTTTTTTAAATACTCGCCATGGCCTACTAACAAAAAATGTATATTTCTTAACAAAACGTAAGTTTCGTGCTTAATACTAAAAATAAAAATAAGGTATAATATATTTCTGAGAAGTTTGTTATAAACTAAATTATATTATTAAAAAATATATAGGGTGGCCCCTTTAAAAAAAAAACAAGTTTGTTTTTGTTTCTCGAAAACTATTGAACGTAAAAAAAAAATCTGAGTATGTCACTTGATTCTACATAAAAAACTACAAAAGAACATCTGTTTTCTCTTTGATAAGCTACAGGGTAACCTAAATATTATGGTCCCAAAATGTAAAATTTTCAAAAACATCCCATATATCACAAACAAGGAGGACTAGAAAAATTCTGATTGCCGCATCTTTTGTATCACAAAAAATTAGCACAGTGCTGCGAAAGCTGTATCCTTTGATCTTTACTATTAAGGGAGAACCCATCGAAACTGGACACTCTGTATAGTACTGAAAAAACTATGGATCCACTTGCGTTATAACATGTTCTTAGAAAGAAAAATAGTTCCTCTTGCCGATATATGAAACTATTCTAGCGTTTAGTTCAGAATAGTCCTCGTCTATAGTATCGATTTTTTTCTGTGTAACTTTACCTACGGCGTCTGCGCATTGTCTCGCGGTGCGGTAGGAAATCGTTATGCACGATTGGCTTTATTATTTCTTTTACAATGATATATTTATTACTTTTAACAAACTGATACGAAAATGCAACAGTTCGTGCCGATGGTAGTATTCCAAACAGTCACACGCATTTGACCTCACTTCGTCGTTTGCTGTCCTATTGCGTACTTTAGGAGAGAGATCAGGTTTCCCGCGCTAGATTTGGCTGGCACGCACTTAAAATTTTTTAGAATATAAGAAAAAATGAACGGTACCACTCTATATTAAAAAAAAATACACTACATTTGCACTGTTGTTTGGTATTATTTACACAACTAATTAAGTAAAGCATATAAAACAAAAACAAATCATAAACTACTAACCAAATACAAACATCATGCTATTGAGCAACATTTTTTATTTATCTTTTTTAATTCTACCTCACTATGATCGGGGGTTTGGTTAGACTTTGGTACAAAACTATTTTTATTACTACTACTTTTGACACACTTGTCGCTTTCCATCTCAGTTGATTTATCAACTGATTGACTTGGTAACGCGTCCGAATTGTTTTTAGTTCCTTGTAAGCGGTCTGTACTCTTATTGTTAGTAAAATCTGAACAATTAATTTTTATACAGGAATCTTTTATTTCTGGGAATGTATTGTTTAACATTATAATATTTTCCAGTTTACTTTTAAGCTGTGTAGGTGAAACAGAATTTCGTCTGACTTGTTCTTCAATGTCGACCATTTCGCTTTCTTCTGGTAGTGGAGAACGGGAATTCGAACTCTCGGGTGTGTAAGGTTCGTGAGAAGACATGCCTTTTAGTGCAGGTTCATGTAACAGTGTTATATCGATAGGTGCATTGGTCAACGACTTACGATAACTAATTTTATAATCACTCATGTCAATCACATTTATTGTAACTGAAGCAAATGTTCGGCAGCAATGGCACGTTTCGGGCAAGCAAACAAAAAGTGCATGATCACAACAACTAACAGTACCTGCATTTGACTTCAGCTCAATCCTCAGGAAAACTGGCTAAAAAAAAGAAAAATATTGATCTCAATACGTGTGTAGTGTAAATCGTTTTTTTTTTTTAGAAAAAGAAACATTGATTTTACGCGTTTTGAATAAATTAGCGTTAATCATTTATTAATATACCTTTAATAAAAATACTTATAAAATCCAATCTTTTGACAATGATAGTTTCTTATTTTGTTTATTATGTTAAAATAAATTCCACTAAAACTAATTATTTTATTAATTTAATTTTGCCATTATCTGCACATATCACAAAATATTTATAATTAAAGGGCGGAATATATGCAAAGTGCATATACAGGGTGGCCGTTTAGTGTGGCAGAGTAGAATAGCTCCGTTTGTATTTACAATACACAAAAAATGTTAATATAAAAGTTGAAAGACAGTAAGTGAGTTATAACGTGAAATTATTTTTGACTCTATAGGGTGGCTCAACAAAGAGGAACAAGAATTTTTTTTAAAAAATAGAACACCCTATATCTTACCATATTTTCGGTTTCTACATAAAATTATAATTATTTTTCTTTAAGTGCATTATAAGTCTAAACATAATAGTTTTCGAGATATCGACTTTTGAAAAATGACATTTGAATCATGACATCAAAATGACAACTTTGACAGCTTCTAACTGCATAACGGTACGTCTTATAGCAAAACGGCTTACGGGTCCCTATCTTACTTTTTTATTATCATCCTAAAAGTGTCAACTTCTTAAAATTCTTCCCTTACAAAATACAAATTGTACACGAACTCAATGAAGACGATTACGATAAAAGCCGAATTTTGTGAATTATCGTGCCAAGGGACTGACGAAGACCGCACCTTGATAAAAAAAATTTGCTTTAGCGACTAGTCAACTTTATTCTTGAATGGATTGGAATGAAAATCCGCGAGTTTTTCGAGAAGGCCACACTCAATTCCCCCAAACGATCAACGTTTGGGCAGGCATTATTGGAGACGAAATAATTGGGTAAATATTTCTAGAAAAAATTTAACCGGACAATTGTATTTGAATCATTTGGAAAATGTAATAGATCCTTTTTGGAAAATCAAGTGGATGAAAATGGCAGCCCGGAACTCAATGAAGAAAATTTGCATTTTCAGCAAGATGGAGCTCATCACACTACGCATTACCAGTTAGAGAGAGTGGCTTAACCAACGGTTCCCTGGCAGATGGATTGGCAGACCAGGTGCAATAGAGTGGCCAGCAAGATCTCCCGACTTGACTCCTATTGATTTTTTTCCTTTGGGGTCACTTGCAAACTGAAGTTTATAGAATCCCACCTGAAAGTATTAAATTGCCAATAACTAATAAATAATAAAATAATTTGTTCATAACGATTTACAATTTTGTACATACCAAATAAATTAGCATTATTAGTATTACATTTTTCCACCTAACTCGCAAATCAAATACCCGATTTCACTTTTCTTGGCACGATTGGATAGACAACGATGTATCACTCGATGATGCCATTTCCAAGGGAGGTTGGCTGAAGATGTGGAGGCCAATAGTAAAAGCCTATCAAATGTGTAATTAAATTAATTTACGTATTTTTTGTCAAGTCTTATTTCCCCCAAAATCAAGAGATATTTAGGGCGGTTCGTTTTGAAATGAAAGCCCTGTATAACTTTACTACAGTATTGCAGTTCCAACATCACCCTTAGGTAAAATAACTACTACCACGGTTTCAGCTGATGGTCCTACCCCCGCTAGCTACCCATACCTATAGTAGTTATAGTCTAGGAGCCGACGGTATGGAAGCCACGTTTTACGTCAACTCGATTTTGTAAAAAAAGTTCCAAATTGCATTTTTGTCATGAGAGATCAATATACGCTGTTTGCCACGTCCAATCAATGTGCTACCCCACATTGCCGCGCTCAAAGGGCTGTTGTTTTTTCATTAGCAACAAAGCAAACAGAAACATTTATTTGGCTTCTGGGGTTGCCTGCGCCACTACACTAACATGGTTTACCGGTTGCTTATTTATAATTGCAGCATCAAAAACATACACATAAAAAGTCTCGTTTTAAAGAAATAATTGCTCTCAGAAATATTAATTTACTTACAACACTTGAGATGTTAAATAAAGAGAACTTCTTTACTTTAAAAAAACAATAAGATTTAAAAAGTCTTATAGTTTCGACCGTTACTTGATGAAAATCCATATTTAACATATGAAAGAAAACACTAATTGTTTTTTGATTTTCACTTTAATATATCAACATGACACGTGTTTCACCGTCACAGCGGCTTCTTCAGATGTGAGGTATTAAAAACAAATATCTTAATATATAGGTCTAACTAAAGGTACCGATGGAAAAACCTAAGGTAAACATTAAGGTATTAATTATTAAACTTGAAGAAGTAGTCCATTACAGTGGAGTTGATATAATCAAATAAAACAACGGCAGTCTACCTCCACAATATGTATTTCAATGTTTATGTTTATATTAGTGATCGACCGATACCGATACCGATACCGATATATCGGCTATATCGGCCGGAGCCGATTATCGGTATCGGCCGATAGATGTAAATATATATCGGCTATATCGGCCGATGTATAAAAACAACCATAGCAGCTTAAAACATTTTTTTTATATTTAAATTTAAAGTAATATTTCAAATAAATACTTTTTCCATCCATTTCGCTACTTTGCACTCCACCAAACTCCAATAGGATTATTATTAACTATTAATATTATGTCTTTGTTAAAGATTAACTAAATTACGCCAAGAAATAATCGAACTTAAAACGATCTGCTTTAAGAATGCAATACTGAATGCACGGCAATAAACGCACGGGATTCACCGAGAAATTCAAATTAAGGGGATTCACCAATGACTTGGCGCTGAGCCACATAAATTACCGCCTATTGCTGTGTTGCCAAAGTGCAATTTTTGTTTTTATTTTTGTGATTTAAAATTGAACGTTAAAGAATTATAAATTATATTACAGAATATTCAGATTTTAGACATTAATAATGTTACCCATTAAAAAAGGCCGATATGCCGATATATATCGTTATCGGCCAAGACATTATCGGTATCGGCCGTTTATCGGTATCGGCTAAAAAAGTCATATCGGTCGATCACTAGTTTATATCCTACATGTTTCGGACATAGAAATGTCCATCATCAGGGATACAGTAGTCGATTACGGCAGCTCTATCTTGCATAAGCGACGATCAAAATCATGTTAAAATTGAAATTGTAGGTTCTAATTATTATATTGACAATAATAACTAGACGTCCTAACGACAAAGCTTTAAGTTTAACAAAGGAGAGGTTGTTTATCGTTTAATAAATATGGGGAATTTTTCAGTTTGTTAATTTCCAAGGATTCTAAGAGATTTAATTTTAATCATTTTTGTTCCAGATGTAATATGTCATAATCTTTATCAAAATTATAATTTTCTGTTATTAAATGATCCTCGTACGTAGAATGTTTATTATTTTTGGTAAAGGAATCAAAGTGATCTTTAATTCTAGTTTTAAAAGACCGACCAGTTTGACCAATATATGATTTTTCACAAGAACCACAATTTAGTTTGTAAACTCCACTTTTGTTATCTTTCGCTGTTTTATCCTTATTGTTTTTAATGATCTTGCTCGAGTTATTGTTAGTTTTATATGAAATATTAATGTTTTGTTTATTAAGTAAACTACGACACTGAACGTTGGTTAGAGGCGATAAGAAAGCGTGCGAGCGCCTTTAGACATGGGTTTTTCCTACCTGCGTTTCCAAATTAAGTAGAACAGGTACCGTAGGGTGAAAATTTCAGTGAAATCTATTAAAACTTGGCAACATGTAATGACCTATTTATGCACAATCTTCCCAAGCGGTTTGGATTGCTTTTATTTAACTTAAAAGTGGGCGAATCAATGTTAATTATTTTCGCCGCACACCGTTAATGGTTATATGAACAGTTTTGCCAATTATTTTGAGACTGTAGTATAGTACATTTAGATTGTTGATTGTTTATGTTTGTATACAAAGTAAAAGGAAAACGTAATATGTTACTACCCAATACATGTCGTGAAGTTTATAATCTTTACCTTAGGATTTTCTAAGGAGCTTCTAATTTGGTTGAAAATGATCTTGATATGATAAAAGATAAAACTGCGTGCTATGTGTGTAATTTTTACAAACTTAAAAGGGATTTTTATGCGTATTTCCTGGAATTTATAGACACGGATTGTAAATTATGCTAACTTATTCTTCAGATCTCAATTTTTATGTTTTCTCAAGTTTCAGGATTATTTGCTTTATTAGACATTAATTTTATTAGAAAAATCTGCCTAACATGGGGTTAAAAATTCACCTCCCTATGGCCTATACGCTAAAATAAATGCACTAAACGTTTTTAAATTTTTAACGGAAAAGTTGAGAGAAAAGTAAAGGAATATAAGTGGAAGCAGGTATCATAAACTTATTTTGCACTTGGTTAGTTTATTCCTGGAAAAATTAATAAAATTTGTTGTATTTTTAGCCATTAAGGACCTTCTTAAATTGTGGGGTATGCCCGAAAACATTATATAAGGGCCATAATGTAACTATGTTTTGTTTTATTTACTTAAAATTCCCTAAGTAATTAAACTGACTTACCTTATGATCCCCCATACACGTATTTAATCCTATGAGACCATATTCAGCCTGGCAATCCTCTTTAATTATTTTTTCAGAGGATGGGTTAAATAAGATTCGATCGCACCACGCTGGACAACGAGTTGGCATGTAACTGTTGCCTTTGGAGATGTCTTCCTCGAAAGGATACGATGGCGCAAACGTTATCGGATACTCTCTTAAAATATTTGTAAAGGCTTCAGTCTCTTTGTCAAACATCTTAAGCTGCAATATTGAAAGCACGTCATCAATCAGCTGATAATTTGTATGTCCGTAGGAAAACACGAGAAAATTAAATTTGGGCAAAAAGTATTAAAACTCTACGCGATATTAAATTTACTACAAACTTAAAGTATTCTTCTTTGATACGAACCCACTTATAGCAAATATCTTGGGTATTTAAACTTGTAAAAATTAAAATAATTTGAATTTTATTGGCCGATAGTTGGCAACACTGTAAATGAAACACCATGAAGCGTCCGTGATAGTGTACAAGTCGGGGTTTGAAGTTAAGAAAAGATCCAACGAACTAGCAAAATCACCATTTCTGTCTGGAATCCGAGTTGGTTCACCCACGAGTTGGGTGAGGCCAGAGCTGATGGCAAAGGATTCGGCTTCACGACCTTGCTCGTCGGTTGTATTTGAGTTTTTGAGCCAGTTGATATTATTACCGTTAAAGTCGCCAAGGAGGACAACTTCGGAATTGGGATGGTGAATTTACAAAAACCTCATTTCAGCCCTGAACAAACTACCAATTAGTGCAGAACAGCCTCCTAAACCACGCAAGATCTGGCATTATACATCAGCTAAGTGGGATGACCTAAAGGACCATTTTCGAAGCTTTCCTTGGCGGAACGTTTTTTTACCTCTGACGATCCATCCATATGTGCTAGAGAAGTATGGGAGGTTATCCTTACTGGCATGGAAGCCTTCATCCCTTCCTCAAAAAAGTGACCTTCTAACGGCAAGCCTTGGTTTACCAAAAATTGCGTACGAGCTATAAAATGAAAAAATTATTTCTATCGCAAATGGCATCAAAACCCTACCGCCAAAAATCGTACCGTCTTTGTTAACGCTCGAAACCGATGCAAACAAACGATAAACCAAAGCAAAGAAGCACACAATCAGAGGATCAAAGACAAACTTCTTGAATGTCCTAACGGCTCAAGATCATTTTGGTCGGTAGCTAAGGCCGTCAGAACTTTTCCAAGTCAACCATTCCACCTCTAACACGCTCTGATGGCACCATTGCGACCAAAGCACAGGAAAAAAGCAAACTTACTGGCGGAACTATTCTCTTCACATTCAACGGTTAATTTGCAGGAAAAAAAAACTCTACCGAATATTCTCCCTGTAGAATCGAGAATGCCCGAGATTGTTCTCCGGCAGCGCCATGTTAAACGAATCTTGAGGACTCTTGACACCAAAAAAGCTAATCTGGTCCTGACGAAATTCCAGTCATCGCAATTAAGACATGCGCTGATGAATTGACACCGGTATTTTGTAGGCTTTTAAACTTGTCTAGTCCAGCCTATACCAAAAAAGGCAAGAAGACCTTGCCAAACAACTATCGTCCAGTCGCATTGCTTTCGGTTATATCAAAAGTTATGGAAAAGGCTATCAACGAAAAATTATTAAAGTACGGATGGCTCCAACACTATTAGCGACCACCAGTATGAATTCCGGAAGTCTAGATCAGCAGGAGACCTTCTCGCTTATGGTTTGAAACAACGCAATAAAACATCGTGGGGAGTCCCGGGCGGTAGCACTGGATATTTTCAAGGCCTTTGACCGAGTATGGCATGAGGGGCTCCTAAATAAAGTAAAATCATACGGAATGCCGGTTCAATTTTCTTCATGGCTCTCAAGCTTTCTTAACTCTACAGGTGGCGATGGACGGATTTCTATCCGGCATATTTAACATCAATGCCGGAGTCCCTCAGCGTTCTATATTGTCGCCCATCCTCTTTTTACTATACATTAACGATCTTCTGGAAGAAACTAAAAATCCTATATACAGGGTGACAATTTGAAAACGAACAGCATTTATTATTGCCTCTACCAATGATAGTATGAAAATTTGGGGAAACACGTCAATTGATATATCAAGGGGGAAATTTTTTAAGGCATTTGTTGTCGTGTTACTTTCAACCCCCTGCTCCCCAGGGCACCTACCCCTAAAATTTTAAATGGCAACCCCTATTTCTTTTGCCATTTCTGTGTTCCTTATAAAATTGTACATAAACTGTATTATGTTTTTTTTTCAAAATTGTGATTATTAACAAATTAATGAAATGCATTTAATATCGAATTTTAAAACGGATTGCATTCAACGCCTCATAGCACTTCGTTTAAAACTGTTTGTACCTACCAATAGTTACATTCCAAATTATTTTATTTATTTACATTTCGTCTTCGATATCGCCACTAGAAAACATAAAATAATTTAATTTTTTTGACGTTTTCGACAAAACAAGATTGTCGATTTGCTTATTTCTGATATTTCGAACAAATGATAAGTACTTAGTAGCCCCTGTTCAGTCCTCGTTGGAAGACCCTGTACACATTCCACTCTATATTTTATTGAATTTTTTTCACTGCTTTCTGTTTCTCAGTACATAATTAAAAAATTATGTTTTGTTCAGTCTGTTAGTCATTTTGGTACTAATCATTAACATTTTTTTTCTGTTGCATGGACACCTTATTAAGCCCAAATACTGTGACAATTTAACTCTGGCTGCAACATTTGACCTACACCTGGCTAAGACATCTTGCATCTGGCTACGAGATTTTACATCTGACCAAGACATTTTTCACCTGGATGGATACTTTCAAGTAGGTACCTGGACCGCTATGTTTTTTTTATGTCAATTTTTTTAAATTTATTTTCTGTAATAAGGAGTTGTTTACTGGAAGAAGGAAAATATATTTAGTGCCAGTACTTTTGGCACTGATTAACTCATGTCACAATAATTTTTCATTCATTTTTATTATTTTCCTTCTACCAGAGGCTATAACTGTTTACATCTTTACCACTTGACTGAGCTAAGTTCAAGAGAAAAACAAGGGAGGAAGGAAGATTCTTATGTAAATGGGTCAAAACTGAAGTAACTTACTGAATTTACTTGAACTAAGAAAGTGTGCAAAACAAACATAAACAGCTAATTGCTATTTTGTATTAATAGTCAGTAGAGTAACTAGGAGACCTGGGTTTGATATGAAGCAAACATTTTTTTTGGGGCAACGCCCAAATGTCAAGAATTCACCTATTTGCCTCAAGCAAACCCTAGTTCATTAACACTATACTTTTATTATTTTATACAGAACATTTTTTATTTGTACCTATAAAGTATTTCTATTGTTTCGATACCAATTTTTGTCAGAATTTGTTCACATTATTTTTTATGGTAAAGTTTAAATGAATTTTGAATTTTTCTTCATAAGCTTTGTTTGTTATTTACATCGGCATTCATAAATAACAACAATATTTGGTTTTTAATGACATTTATTGACTTTTCGGTATAATTTGATACAAAATACATACATTCATTAAATTCTAAAATTTAGTTAATACATGATATTTTAGAGTGAATTAACTCAAAAAGCGATAAAACGTCTTTAAAAATCTCAAATATTGTTTAAGCAGTAAACCAGTAATTTGAAAACGAGTTATTTAAACTACCCGCCATCCGCAATAAATTTCCTACCGTAGCGCTCGGGGTGGACTGGTGGCCAACTTGAATCTTTGTTTCTCTGGTTTTCTACGTAGTTCGCATTTCTACAGCTTAATGTGAGCAAGTGTAAGGTCCTTCGATTTTACAAAGGCAATTCTCCGACAAATTATACCTACGAGGTGGAGAACACCAATCTGGATATTGTCTTACAGTTCAATGATCTCGGCGTCATCTTCGACAAGGATCTTTCCTTCATCATGCATGTGGACAACATTATTTTGAAGAGTGTTAGATTGCTTGGTTTCATAAAGCGACACACCCGACAGATTTACGAGACAAAGGCACTTATGACTCTATATAATGGACTAGTTCGATCGATACTTGAATATTGTTCCATTGTGTGGAGTCCCAATTATCAATGCCACATCAGTAGAATCGAACGTGTCCAAAACAAATTTGCTAAATATTTGCTACTCAAACTAAGGTTTCCCTATCAAAACCTCCCATATGAAACAAGACTTCTCCTTTGTGGCATGAAGAGCCTAGAACACCGTCGCAGAAAGTCTTTGCTTGTCTTCCTGCACAAACTAATTAGTGGCGCCATTTGCTGTAATGAGATGGGAGAACTCATCGGACTAACTACGGACAGAATGCTTTTATCTCTAAATTGTTACGGAATTATAATAGTTACTTCTCAGACTGTGATATATTTAGGCTAAGCATTTGTTCGATAAAAAATATAGGGGAGAGTTGGTTAAAACGGCCCCCCCGGGTCAAATGGACCCCGTATATTTTTCACGTGCCTGATACAAATCCTCAATTCTGCATATAAAACTACATTCAGTACGACTACCGCCATCTATTAAATAAGTTGTGAAGGTGTGCGGCGGGCGAAACAGTTACTGCATCATAACCTATAAAACAGCGTGGTTTATTGTAACTTTTGCGTGTTACAAAATTGTGCGAATAGGCTGTTTAAATTAAGGTAAGAATAAAATGTTTCTATGGTCTTCAAAGCTGATCATTTTCTGCATATTTTTATTGTGTTGCTATTGCTTTTAATAATGGGGATTTCTAAATAAAAATTAATTCGAAATTTTGTTGTTGTTTGGGGTAAAATGGTCCCTCTTAGTTGAGGTAAAATGGTCCCTCTTAGTTGCCCAGTCTTAGGTCCCAGTATAACTCAATAAGAAACGACTCTGGTGTTTTTGAAAGAATTCGGAAGTCAATGAGGTGAAGATGTCTGCCGCCATCTTACAGGTTTACTCTCTGAAAATACTAGTCTATACTATTTACTTGAATAAATAAATGTGTAAGTTTTTACTCATTTAAACAATATTTTTATTAGTAACATTAAAATACTATTTTTGAATTAGCAGGTAATAAATCTAAGCTTGAACATCTTTTTTTAGTTATAAATAACATTTTCTTATGGACCCCGGGACCATTTTACCTCAATTTTTTTTGGTAGTACACCCATTTATCATGGTGATCTAATTTTACAGTTTTCTTCTTACAGAATGGTTAGGAATTACGTACGGAAACCACAAGACAATAGTGGGATGCAGATTCAATGCGGCTCGCGCTCCAAGAAATTTCTAATGACATGGCTTTCAAAAGAGCTGCTAGGATTTATAATTTGCCACTAAGTACTTTGAAAAGAAGAGCAAAAAATAAAAATAAATTGGTAAGAAAACAATTTAAAGGATTTTTTCTGCGTATCTTAAGCAAATCCTAACTTGGAAATGACAAGCAACTAAATATTTTTGTTTTTTTTAGGCAACAAGACATAAAAAATGTCTAGGCAGATTCACCACAACATTGCCTCAAGAATTGGAGACTTATCTGAAGGAGTATGTTTTAGAGATGGAAGACCGGCTCTTTGGCTTAACAAAGAAAAATATTTGTGCGATGGCTTACGAGCTTGCGGAGAGGAACGGCATTAGCCACAGATCTTCAAAGGAAAAGAAAGCAGCAGGAACGGCTTGGTTTAGAGATTTCTTGCGGAGAAATTCTGAAATCTCATTCAGAACTCCTGAGGCCACTTCAGCTGCCAGAGTCAGAGGCTTTAATAAAGAAGCAGTAAGAAAGTTTTTTGCAATTTTGGAAGAAGTAATAACCAGAAATAATATTAATCCACCAAGAATGTACAATATGGATGAGTCCGGTATCCAGACGGTTCCTAGTAAACTACCCAAAATTTTGGCACATAAAGGGCGCAAACAGGTTGGTTTTCTAACGAGTGCTGAAAGGGGTCAGAATGTCAGTGTTGTTCTTTGTGTAAACGCTGCTGGGCAATTTATTCCCCCAGCAATAATATTTCCCAGGAAAAGAAGAAACGAATTATTATATCAAGGTGTTCCTTATGGAACACTTTGTCTTTATAATGAATCTGGCTATATGAGATCTGAGACCTTTGTTCAGTTCCTGCAACACTTTAAACAACACACACAGTGTTCAGTTGAGAATAAGGTCCTTTTGTTACTAGATGGGCATTCTAGCCATAAGTCCGTTCTAGCCATAGAATATTGTGGACAAAATGGAATTATAATGCTGGGTTTCCCCCCGCATTGCACACATGAGTTGCAGCCATTAGATGTTGTCTTCTCCTTTGATGGCCTATTTCAATGAAGAAGTTATTCTGTTGTTGAAATCGAATCCCGGAAAAGTGGTTACCCTCTATAACATTTCTAGCTTATTTGGGAAAGCTTATAGAAGAGCAGCCACTCTCAATAATGGATTAAGTGGATTTGAAAATACGGGAATTTTCCCTTTTAATCCGAATATATTTCCAGATTGGAAATACAAACCATCCAGCACAACAGATCGCCCTCTACTGGCCGATAATATCGATGTTGTCGTTCAGCGTGAACAAAAAACGCCTTCTTCATTGCCAAGCACATCCCGTGCAGAAGGAAGAAAAAGAAAAGTTAGTAGGGAATTTTCATCTGATGAAGAAGGGGAATGGGAGGCAAGCGGACGATCTTCAGATGAAGTCAGCCTCTTTTCGGAAATTGGGGAGGATTTACCTGCAGAACATTTTCCGTCAATCCCTGATATTATCGCCGAAGACCCAAAAGATTCCAAAATCCCATCTTGGGTAACTCCATTCGACATCTCGCCACCATCTGTGGCACCTCCTCAAATTAGAAGTTCAAGACCTTCTGAAGGGGCAACTGTTTTTACTTCCACGCCAAACTACCTTCTGGTAAAAGAAAAATCAGAGCCATCTAAACCACAATCCCAGGCAGCTAAAAAGGCTGTAACGAAAAAGATTTTTTCAAAAAATAAAGGAAAAAAAGAAAGAAGTGTCCAGGGAGCTAACACTGCTTGCATGTTTTGTGAATAATTGTTCAGTGAATCTCGGTCGAAAGAGGTCTGGATTCAGTGCAATTTCTGCCAAAAATGGTGTCATTTACTGTGCACATCTGTTACTGGGAAGCAGAAAGTGTACATTTGCGATTGACAATCATTCACCGTTTGTTTTTAAAGTGGGGATCATTTTACCCACTTACGGAGTCCATTTTACCCCAAGTGTGAGGTAAAATGACCCCTTTGCAGGTTTTTTTAAAAATATTTTCTTTTTTGTTATTATTTTCTTGCAGAAAATTTTTGTTATGAAATATGTCTCAATATAGCCTTTATGTTGTTGCAATAAACTGTACTCAATTATTTTAGTGTTTGATCATTTTTGGCCCACTTTCCTGTTAAAGGAACCATTTTGCCCCACTCTCCCCTATAACACGAGCTGAATACTCATTTCAAATTATTTTAATTTGTTATTTTGTTTTGTTTTGTTTTATTTATACGCCGTGCTTCGCAATACCAATTTTTATTTTATTTTATTTTAGTTTTAGGCATACCATTTGAAATGTTATTATTCTGTAGTGTATTATCATGAAATAAATAAATAAATCAATCAAATCAAATCAAGGAGTGTTAAATATAAACCTTACCCTTACCCATTCATAATTTAAAAATATTTTCCCATGATCGCTATGACTGAATTCCTTTTTACCAATAGTAAGTATTAAATTGTTTTCTTCATTGGTAAAATGAAGTTTGGTGTGGTCGTTATTTTTGGTATTTTGAATTCTTTTTTTCGTTAATCCAGATGAAAGTTTCTAAAATAAAATTAAAATAATACATACACATCCTGTATACTGCAAACCAATCATATGACTTACTTTTATAACACCTTCATTGTCAGTTCTGAAATTAAAATCTCCAAACACAAAACACGGCACTTTATCGTGACTGTCATTGTGGAACCTGTATAAAGTATGTTCCAGTGCTCTTTGACGATTCCGACAGTACACTGAAGGGGTGGTTGACATAGCCACTAGATTTGAAGCATCGTGAAATAAATGTATATTGACTAAATCAAAAACGGTTCCACAAAGGGACCATCGGGTACGCATAAATCCCTTTCTTGACCATTTACACTAAAATTTACAGGGTGATAACTAATTTATTTACAGGACAGGGAGATATTGAAATCGAGATACAGTTAATGCAAAACAATTTCCGTTGCATATCATCCATCACCTAATAATAATTGTAAATCGAAAGAAGGCATGAGGAAATTAAACTTGGGCAAAAAAATATTAAAATTGCATGCCACATTGAATGCACTAAAAACTTAAAGTATTCTTCTTTGATACTAATCAAATTATAACAATTTTTTTTTTAATTTAAGCTTGTAAAAATTAATACAATTTTAATTTTATTGGTCGATAGTTGGCAACACAACTGTAAATGGTGCGGTGGCGCCAGCTCGTTCGTTGGCTTGGTTCGACGTTTCATGCAAAACTAACCTTAATTATTGTTCATGGTTCCGTGTTGCTGTCCGTCTATTTTTTAACAAAAACTCCAGATATTTTTTTATAAATAGCATTAAAACACTCTTGTTTTAAGAACAACATATCTCTGTCAATTACATTGTTTACCATTTGTAAAAAATGCCGAAGGCAAATAGCCAGCACAAAATTATTATAGGTTGGTTTTCTGGGTAGCGAGTGCAAAGAGCTAATTGCTTGTCAAGATGTAAACTGGCGTAAAGTATTGGTGACCAATACGCCTCTAGGGGAATTTCATTCATTTTTGAGAGATATTTTTGTTAAATCGTTTCCGTTGAGAGCAACTAGAAGTAAACATAAAAAACCATGGTTTTCAAAGGGTTTAAGGGTTTCATCAAGGCATATGCGCTGCTTACATTACATCGGAAAAATTGCTTTAGATAATGGTAAATTTATAATATACTTTAACGATTACCGTAGAATATTTAGAACGACGATAAAAAAGCAAAGCAAATATATTTTAGAAACCGATTCAGTAACTCTAGAAATAGGCAAAAAGACGCGTGGAAAGTTGTAAATGAATTGAGAGGAAAGAAGAGTACCAAATCGGTCGACTCAAATTTAGACCGTAACAAAATAAATGAATTCTATAGCTCTATAGCTGTATATTTAAATAGTTATTTGAGTCCAAACTGCGATCATAGGACATTTTTAAATACCGTTAATGTATCAGAATCTTTTTACCTAGTTCCCACAAACATTTATGAAATAAAAGAAGTTTTTAATGAAATTCAAAATAAAAATGCCTCAGGTTGGGATGAAATGTCGGTAAGAATATTCTTACATTTGCCAGATAGCGCTTTAGTGGTACTTGCTAAGGGAATTAATTGTTCTTTTGAATCAGGAATATTTCCTTCGTGTTTAAAAATTGCAATCACGGAATATTGCTGTGGAAGCTGGAAAAGTATAGGATAAGGGGAACATCTTTGGAATGGTTTAGATCGTATGTAACAACGCGTTTTCAGAAGGTTAATTTTAATCATAGGAGTTCGGAACAGATAGAGATTCAATATGGGGTACCACAGGGGTCTGTTCTCGGCCCTTTGCTTTTTTTGGTCTACATTAATGATTTGGCGGGTATTAATATCAAGGGCAAATTCACACTATATGCAGATGACTCAACCATACTTTGGATAGGTAAAAATGCGATCGAGCTTCAGAATTGCATCAATGAAGATCTCACCAAGGTAAAGGAGTGGACTGATGCTAATTTTTTATCCCTTAACGTTTCTAAGACAAATATAATTACGTTTAAGTGTTCTCTCGGTGATGTTAAACTGGGGAACCAAACGGTGAACAGGGAGAGTGTAAATAAATTTTTGGGCTTATATATTGATAGTAAGCTAAAGTTCGAGATGCATATCACTAACCTAACCAAGAAACTGGCATCTAATTGTTATGCGATTAGAATTATTGCTAGTAATTTAGATTTGGAAGCAGTAAGAAGTGCATATTTTTCGCTGATAGAATCTCATCTTAGATTCGGCATATGCTTTTGGGGAAGTTGCTCTCAATATTTATTTAATATGTTGTTTGTCTTGCAGAAGCGAGCAGTAAAATATATGTTTAAGGCCAGATTTAGGGACTCGAGCTGTTTATTTCTCACAAAATCCTGACATTGCCTTCCCTTTTTTTGTTGGAATCATGTCTAGTTTATAAAAAATTCCAGAGGGAAATTAATTCACTTTCACTGTACAACACTCGCCAATCATGTGTTGCTTATCTACCTATACCAACTTCCAGTCAAACAAAGAACTCTGTTATATACAAAAGTAAAAAAACATTTAATCAGCTTCCATTACGTATTCGAAAAATTAATAGTTATAAGAAATTTAAAAAGGAAGTAAAGGCTCTGCTAGGTTTAAAAGCATATTATTCTGTTAATGAATTTTTTAATGATAGTCTTAACTAACTTTGAACCTGTGATGTTATCTTAGTTTGTTATTTATACCGGGTGTTGCATCGTCGAGCGGGACATAGGAAATCCCATGTAATTTTAAATGGGGTCAATTATTGGCTTCCCTAATTATTTTAGAGAAAAATTCTATTTAGGTTTATTAAAGAGCACTAAAACCCACATTCAAAAGAATAACTTTAGATATTTTTGATGAGCCCGTTTACGGGTTATCGCCGATTTCTTTTTAACTATTTCTCCTTTTTATGGCCCCGTATTGCCGGGCACCAGTCAAGGTAAAAGATGACTGTCAAATAAAGTTGTCATTTTGAAGAATATTTGAACATCTTCTTAAATCCTAAAGTTCTAACAATTTAATAGTACCTACCTATTAATTAGTAAAATATTGAAACATGTAAACTGTCATAATTAACCTTGTAATTGGATACTTTATTTTAGTTTTATTCAGATTAATTTGTACTCATAAATACACCTTAAATATTTTCAATGTACGAGTTTTTATAACAATAAAGCACACATTTCAAAATGACAACTTTATTTGACAGTCATCTTTTACCTTGACTGGTGAACGCAAATACGGGGCCATAAAAAGGAGAAATAGTTAAAAAGAAATCGGCGATAACCCGTAAACGGGCTCATCAAAAATATCTAAAGTTATTCTTTTGAATGTGGGTTTTAGTGCTCTTTAATAAACCTAAATAGAATTTTTCTCTAAAATAATTAGGGAAGCCAATAATTGACCCCATTTAAAATTACATGGGATTTCCTATGTCCCGCTCGACGATGCAACACCCGGTATGTAGTTACTGTATATTGTATTTTATTTGAAGACTTTTGAATTGGTGTTTGTATACAGATACTTACCATGTGCTTTGTCAATGAAATTTAAAAATTTTTAGTGACAATAAAGCTATTTTTGATTTTTTGATTTGATTTTTTTTGCTTTTCTAATAAGTTATTTTTAGGAGAAACGTAACAACAATGGCCCATTGCAACCCTTGACATCAGTTAGAAAAGTAACTTTAAAGTATATTAAGGTCTACAAATTTTATTTCTACTTTACTAATTTTTAGCGTAGTAAGAAATTAAAAGACAGACAACTGTTTGGTGATTGCCGTAACTCTTTAAGAATTCTGTTAAAGGAAATAGGCCTAGGATGGGAAAAAGATTAACGGAGGCGAGGGTTTTTAGAACTTTCTCATGTAGCTTTCAAACAACTGGTATTTTTGAAAGAATATGTGAAAGAAAAAGAAGAATCCTTGAACCAATTCGTCTTCGTTCGAACTTTTATAACAATAGGTTCGTACAACAAATTGTTTATGCCCTTCTTTTAACGTATTTTTCTTGTATTGATTAATTTATTCAAATGATGTTATTCCATTAGTTACACAATAGGTTTACAAATTAGCCTAATTCTAAGGTTCCCTAAGTATTGTCCAAAAGTGTAGTGTATAGGTATAATATTTGCAGAATTATACCGTTGACTCTTACTGCCATAAATAATCTACCTGATTAAATCCTATTGTATACGCCTCAACCTCTTCAAAGCTGAATAAATGGGATCAGGGTCGGCTACCACATGATTTATTTTTATAATTTAAAATAAATAGACAGGTATTTTTAGTTTTAGGTACCTATAATAAAGGCATAGGTATAAATTGAATTTGTACCTGGTCCGGCTCTACTCGAAAAGGTTTTAAAATTTGGGATTTAATTATTTATTTTATGGTCAAAGGGATAATGAGGGTTTTATTGCAGTCTAAAGATCAACGATATAATTCTACAAATACTATACCTAGATGTAGAAAACATCTGAATGTACCGAAATTCACAACAAATCATAATAAATGTCAGCTTTAATTATTTGTACAGCCAAAACCACAATCAGAAACCAATATAAAACAACAAATTTTAGTTAAAAAACCGTTTAAATTTATGCTGATTTTGAAAAATTGCATTATTACCGAGAGTTTTATACTTTTACAACTCCTCACTTCCCCATGTAGTAAATTGTATAATTTAGGCCGAAAATAAATTATCCATCTAAGATTAAGATTATTGTGACTTCTCTTATACTGGTGGTTGTATCTGTTTGCCCAGTCTGGCTCGGGTATCGTAATTATAATAACCAAGGGGTTTTAAATTTGGATGAGTATGAATGTATGTACAGATTTTCGATATATAGCGTGATCTAACATCGCAAACGTCTTTGTCAAAAAGTAGGTGTGTAGGATATATGATCATGAAGATATATTTCTGAATTATGTTCAATTTGTATAAGCTATTATTATAGACTCCACCCCACACTAAAATTCCGTATCATATAATAGAGTTAACAATTGATTTATACACTAAAATTAGTGTTTTTCTGTTTAAAACTCCCTTTAACAAGTAGAATTTATGAATGAGTTTACTATTTTGCTTGAAATGTAATCAATATGCGGTTGCCATTTAAGAAATTTGTCAATTACAATGCCAAGGTATTTTATGGAAGATGTTTCTTTAATATCATCAACAATAATACTATCATACACTGGCGTATTTGCGCTGATAAGTGAGAAAGCTATATAATACGTTTTCGATAGATTCAAAGTTAATTTATACGCTTGTAGCCAGTTTCTTACTGTCGTTAACTATTTTTTTGTTTAGTTCTTAAATATGAAACTTAAATTATTCTTAGACACAAGCCACCAAAAAAATCTGTAGGTGATGACCTGGCTGAGCAATATTACCATAAAGTTTTGCGGCTTCCTCAATGCCACTGTATATTTAATCCGATCGAACAATATTTGGTCGAGATGGCAGCACAGAAACTGACTATATGAATATGTCGAAAGAGTGTACCTCTAATCCTAATGTTTGGAAAAATTAAATTCGGCACCCACAGATCAATATCCAAAACCCATATAAAACAGTAGCAATAAAATTACATGACTATTCCAATACACTGTAGGCATACATTGCCATCCTGGAAGATTTTTAAAATAAAAGTGTGTTTATTTATGTAAACTTATCCTGTTTTTATGAAAATAAACCTGCTGTAATTCCCTCACTATGTTATTTTGGTTACAATTGGGCAACACTGCTGATAACTGATGTCACTTGAAGAGTATGATATTCAACGGAAATTGTTTTGCATTAACTATATGTATGCAGTTCTTTATTTAAAATATGAATCTTGTTGACATCCGTATAGGATCTTAAGATTATACAAACCTCAGGAAAGAAGTTCTGAGGGAACTTTGACTTTTCTTTGGTGTTGACTGCTTCAATATTTCCTGAGAATATTTGGGTCTCCAATACTGGGGAAAATTCCAACTTTTTAAAATCCCAGAGCAGAGCATTCTCTACTGAGTGATGAATAAAATATAAATTTCCTAATGCCTAAAAAGGTACCTACATTAAATTCTAACGTATTGATTATTATTATTCCGGTTTAATTTTTCTGTCTGCGTTTGCAGCATAGCCTCAAATGAATTATATTTTGTGGAAGTGAAGGAAACCTTCAGTAAAGGTTAATAAGCCTGACGCCCCGCCTAAACAAAGGCGCGTGGCACGTAAAATGTGGTTAAGATATTCACCAGATGCACAATGCTTTGTAACTATTTAAGAATAAAACAGGAGAAATAAAAAAAAAACTCCGGTATGCTTCAATGTGAAGATGCCGCATAGAACAATAAAGCTAAGATGTGCACATAATGCCAAAACTAAATTAAATAATGAATTTTAGGAGATTAATGGTTTTTTCCTAAAAAAAAGGACATACCCATATGAAACCACAAAGGTGAAAAACGTATTGTAGGACCTTTTACATCACAACATGTGGTAGCGCACATCTTCTCCTTCCGACTGACACTGGCATAATCCAGAGATTATAGTACTTTACTTTTACTTTTACTTTTACTTTTACTTTACATATACTTTATTGTCAGAAATTCTAAGAATTCATAGACAAAGCGATTTTTTTGTAACAATAATATAATAATTTGGTAGTCATGGCAAACAAAATCAGGAACACCAAAATTACTTTAAACTATTGGCATTTCAAAGAAGGATCGTCCAAATTTTGGTTCCGTTCTTTTCGTAATTTTTTATGTCTAAAATTTTTGATTTTAACGAAAAAATTAGGCTTGGCTTTTTCCTTTTAAAGCTTTTTAGCGATTCGCCATGCCAACATTTTGATCTATTTGCAAATATCCACGTTTCATTTTAAAATGCCACCTCTCTAAATTTCGGCCTGTAATTTTCTGTATAATTCTTTAAATACTGGAGCCATTGACTTAATATATGTGACTGTTCACATAAATACCTTTTGTTACTTAGATCGAAGATGCAAATTTACCCCTATTTTTTACAGAATATACTTTAAAACTGGAAGGGTCACATTTTGTTTTTAATCTATGTACTATATTTCCATTTTCACACATTTGAGCAAATCTTCAGTCTTTGACTATCTTCGTATATAATTTGATTTCTTGGATATTAGTATACTTTTAATGCTTTTTTTTTTCGAAGACAGGGTTCTAGGTGATGTAGGTTTGGTCATGCCTTCAAAGTCAAGATAAATTTGACATATTCTTTACTTTGTGAACATGAAATACTAGTTAGACGAGCGATTACAGATTGTTACCATCTATCACAAAAGTCAAGAAAACGCAAGAAAAGCAAGAAGAAGATTAATTGCACATTTTCATAAAAATACATCCGTAAATACCATTTCAAAAACCTACAAAAGCTACATACTTTTCATTTATTGAGTCACACCTGACTTATGGGAAAGCTTTTTGGGGATACTGTAGTCAACAGCTGTTTAAATCAACATTTATTTTACAAAAAAGAGCTATTCGCTATATATATGTAAGGTTGGGCCTCATATAAAAAAATACCAATAATGATAAAAATAAAGTAATAAAACAAAACTAACTATAAATTTAGGTGTTCAATATGAACCCCGTTGTTCGTGAAGCAAGATCGGAATCATCTTTGTAGCCTTTCTAAGCTTGCTGTTATATTATCATTTTCTTGGTTAAGTCGATTTATTTCAGTAACTAGTAAAGATAGAGACTTGTGGTTTTTACATAACTGCGTTACTTTTTCGTGAAACAAAAGATGCCGGGCAGCTACAGGGTGTTTTTGAAAATTTATTTATTGACTTACTTTACTTTTACTTTTTCGTGTCCAAAACAACAACTCATAATTTTTGCGCCCAATATTGGGCGACGTCGATGGCGTTTTGTTCAGCATTTCATAAATCATTCAAGGAGCAGGTGTTGGGGCAGTTTCTGCAATTCATGAGGTGCGTCATATCTTGTATTTCTCCGCAGTCACAGAAGGCGTCTTGATGGTCTATTTGGTTCCATCTGATTTTGTTGGTTTTCACAGCTGCAACTCCAGTCCTGATTCTGTTTAATGTTTGCCACGTTTGCCAGTCCAGGTCCACCCCTCCCGGATTTTCCTGGCGTAGTGGGTAGTTGTCAGGGGGTTCTTCACCAATTATTGACTTAAATTTGTACATACGTACTCCTGTTCAGAACAACTTCTTGGGTGGGTTTGGGTGCTGACAATTTTATTGTTTTGGCTGCTTTGTTGATTGTATGCTAATATGTAATGCTTTTCTCATTTTCCTAATGATATTTTTATAATCTTCTAGTGCAGCTTGTTTTTCTTAAGGTGGGGGCCAGTCGCGTGGAAGTCTATACGTAGCTTGGTGTGGTGAGTGAGTGTGTGACTGAGTAATAAGTACATTATTCGAAACGTCCGTCGGTGCGTAATATTTTGTCAAGAAATTCGTCTAATGTCTCCATGTGCATGTCATTGTGTAGTACTCTTGTAGGTGTATGTCTAGGTGCATTAATTTGTAACAATTCGTAGTATTTTGTTTTGAAAGATTTGAAGTTTTTTGTACTTTGTCTTATTTAAGGTACACCACGTTGGTATCTTCTACCATATATTCGTCGTTGTCGTATTGTCTAACGTACTTTATTTAACCGTGTTTTTCCACGGTATCTGCTTGTTATTGACTTTGACTCTGCTTTCCCGTAGTCTTACTCTCGACTTTGAGAAAAAAATGGCCTGTGTCTTATCCTCACTCAGGCTAATTTTCCAGTCACTAAGCCATCTTTGAAGAAGATTTATATGGCGTTGCAAACGTGAGATCACTAACCACGGCTGTTTTGAGGTGGCAGTAATCGCGGTATCATCAGCAAAGAAATATAATTTCGTTTGAGGGTGTTTAGGTATATCACTCGTATAGACATTATATAGTACCGGTGCGGTGCAAGGGGGGACTCCTGCGGTACTCCGGCCCCGATATTCCTAACACTTGATGTGGCGTTTTCTGACGACACCGCGAATGTTCTGTCCTCGAGAAAAGATAATATGATGAGCTTGATCATGTAATTTGGCATACCTAATCTTATTAACTTTATTATAAGTCCGTTGTGCCAGACTTTGTCGAAAGCTTTTGAAACATCGAAAAAGATCGCCCCCGTTGAAAAGCGGCCATTAAAGTATTTCAGGACATTAGATGCCAGTCTATTCGTCTGGCGCACCGTGCAATGAGCAGTTCTAAAGCCGAACTGCTCTGGTGGTGAAACGTCGTTGTCGTATACAAAATCGTTAATTCGATACAGTATAAGTTTTTCAACTAGATTGCCTAGACATGACGGAAGACTGATAGGTCTATAGCTGGCAGCTAATGTTAAAAAATCCTGAGTAGGCTTAGGTATTAATATTACCTTGGCTTTTTTCCAAGTCCTCGGGAAGTAGCCCCTTTCGATGATAGCCCGGGTTATATTTACCAAGTCAACATCTGTATTTTCTGATCTTGATTATCGTCGTCTTGGGGCATATTTTTATATATCTGGAACATTCTGTAGAGCCTCGCATCTCTCTGTTGGTCGTTTGTAGGATTCTCACTGAACTGTTCGCAGAGGCTGTCCGCGAACAGTTCGGCTTTTTCCATTGGCTCTAACGAAAGACATTGGCTTTTTGCCACCCCTCATTAGAGCCTTTGTAAATAGAGTTATTCTCAATTCTCAGAGGTGTTATTTTAGCTCTCCAAAGAGAGGACTCTTGCTGACTAAGAAGCCTCCTGACTTCTAGCATTTCTCTGTTAGCTTGAGCTTTTATGCGAGGTTCTCCAGTCCGGTACGCCATCCTCATTGTACTATTTTTGTTCCTTATAAGTTGCTTCAATTCGTTGTTAAAGGCGCCCTGCTTCGAAAATCTGGCCGTCTTTGTATTTGATGCACCGGCCATGGCAGTGTTTATATGATCGGTTAATTGAGCCACAGCATCCTCAATTTCGTCATCCGTCTGGATAGGCGGTAGAGGTACTTTGTCCTCTAATATCCTCTTAAAAAGACGCCAGTTTGTCTTTGTTACTGAACGATATGTCTGGAGTAGTAACGGATCTGTTTACATAAGGAAAAGTGATAATGATCATGCTCAAAATAATGAACAGCAATCATCTTAAAGACATACTAAATACCCAGGTTTAAAAAGAAAAACTATTGACAACGTGTTTGATAATAAAAAATGATACAATGGCAGGTAACAATAAAAACTTTAAAATCGGTAATCTGAATGTAAGATCCTTGGTACCGCACTTTGCGGATGTCAGTCATATAGTTCGGGCAAACGTTTTTGATGTACTTTGTATAACAGAGAGTTGGTTAAAACCCGAAATTCCGTCTTCGCTAATCGAAATACAGGGCTATAAACTAATAAGAAAAGACCGCACAGACAGAGTTGGGGGTGGGGTTGCAATTTACATTCGCCAGGAATATAACGTAAATAATTATTCTCTATCAACCTGCGATGGTGGGCTGCTTGAGGGATTGTGGATTAATTTAGTTATAAAGAAAGTAACGGTTTTTATAGGCATTGTTTATCGCCCTCCCACATACTCTGTTATGGAGACTGTTACGCAGTTCAATGCTATATTGGCCGAGGTTGCTCCAGTTTTCGATTGTGTAATAATTACGGGTGATGTGAATGTTAATATGTTAAACCCAGGAAACCTCTTAAGTGAATGTTTTGATTCCTACGGCCTGGCGCAGGTCATAAATGAACCAACTAGGGTTACTCAGACGACCGCTACACTATTAGATCGCATTTTTATTAATAATCCGGAAATAGTTAAACATCACGGTGTCATAAATACTGATTTTATTTCTGATCACAATCTCGTTTTTTGTACATTGGCATTGGCGTCGTCTGGGTCTGCTCAGAAAATGTATACGTATATGTGCTTTAAACAATTCGATGAGCAAGCCTTCATTGAAGATATGCGCCGGGTAAGTTGGGATGATATTTATTATATAAACAATATAGATAATAAAATTAGTTTTTTAACTCGGAATTTGTTAGACACATTTAATAATCACGCGCCTACACGGACCGTTCGTTTGAGTAGGGCTCCGGCACCATGGCTCACAGATGCGCTAAGGGCAATTTTAAAAGAGCGCGACAAGGCTTACCATAAGTACAAGAAAAATAAAACAGTGCAAAATTGGAATAACTACAAACAATTACGTAATTTTGCATTAGCATCTGTGAGACGTGAGAAGGCAGCCTATTTAAGGTTCGTTGACTCGCAGGATGCTGCAACTCTGTGGAAACGACTTAAGGTTGCCAATATACTCTCCAAACCAAAACCCGAGTTGCCTGACACTTTGCAGAACCCCAATATTCTAAATGACCACTTCCTTTCAGCCTTTTCTAATTCTAACGCTGATGCAGAGCTTATTGAATATTTTCAATCCAATACGTACAGTAATGTTCAACTTATATTTCAGTTGCCCTCCCCGGAGGACATAAGCACAATAATTCACAGTCTAAAGTCTAATGCTGCTGGCTTGGATGAAATTTCATTAATTATGCTAAAATTAAGTTTACCTATATTACTAAATCACTATACACATGTAGTAAACATTTGTCTAGAACAGGGTTATTTTCCCGAAGACTGGAAGACAGCTTTGGTTTGTCCAATACCTAAGGTAAACTCTCCAGAAACATTAAATGACATAAGACCAATAAGTCTCTTACCGGTACTAAGCAAGGTTCTCGAGAGGGTTGTGCATCAGCAACTACTTACCTTTGTAACTGAGAATGGCATACTACCGTCTCACCAGTCTGGATTCCGCCCTGGCCACAGTACGACAACAGCTCTCTTACATATTAACGATCTCATTATTGGGAATCTGGATAGGGGTATGGCAACGGTCTTAACGCTGCTTGACTACTCAAAAGCGTTTGATTGTGTAGATCATGCCCTTATGCTTGCTAAGCTGCATTACTTTGGATTGTCCAATCAAGCACTATCCTTTTTTCAGAATTACTTGGAGGGTAGACGGCAATTTGTAAGATCACGCTCAGAAGTGTCAGACGTCGGCAATGTAACGTCGGGGGTACCACAGGGCTCAATTTTGGGACCCCTTCTCTTTATATTATATATCTTTGATATGGGTACAATACCATCATTTTCCCAAATCCACACTTATGCCGACGATACACGGCTTGTCTGTACTTTTCACCCGTCAAATTATAACGATATTGAAGCGAACATAAACACAGATTTGCAGCAAATTTCTGAATATAGCAGTAGACATAACCTTGCATTGAATGCTTAAAAAACACAGGTTTTACTCTTTGCGCCGAAAGGATGTTATGACTTTTTAAAGCAGTACATTAATATTCAATGCAATGGAATGCATCTTACATTTACGGATACTGCCAAAAACTTAGGGGTGCTATTTGATGACGGATTAAGGTTTAGTAAACATATATCAAATTTATCGAAAAGAACATATATGGTGTTGAAAGTATTGTATGCAAATAAACATTTTCTAAACTTCAAAGTGCGCAAAAAGTTATGTGAAGCATACATATTGTCTATGATTTCTTACTGTATTATCTTGTATTATCCATGTTTAACCCAAGAGGACAAGCTACATCTGCAAAAAATGCAGAATAATTGCTGCAGGTTTATATTTAACTTAAAAAAATATGACCACACTTCTCTAAAAATATGTGAACTCAATTGGTTGAACATGGAGAATATATTTCAACTGTTATTATTAACATTTGTATATAAATTATTAACAACGTCAACCCCTATGTACTTAAGATCTAACTTAGTTTTTCGAAACGACATTCACAGTGTTTCAGTTAGGTCAAACACACTAACGATGCCGCAATACAAAAAAAACTATTTTTCAGCGTGTTTTTACCTATAACGCCGTAAAGTGTTTTAACAACTTCAATAATTACTTTGTCTGCCCCTCTTTAATGTTATTTCGCAACATAATTAGAAAGTCACTGCTGGAGAAGCAGGCGAATCCTAACGCTGAGGGATAGTTTGCACGATTTTCTATAATAATTGTCAGTGTCAGTATTTCATCTCGTGCGACAATTTTTTGTTACTAAAACTTTCTGTAGTGCCCATTATGTATGCCAACAATGTATATTTCATTAAAAACTCGCAATTTTGCTATGCTATATATGTATATTTTGTCAGATTACACTATAACTAGTTTAATTTTGTTTAAAAAAAGGGATAATGTTGAGTAGCTGAGGCTTATCAGCTAGACTTCGCCCTCTAAGAATTGTAATTATTTTTTTAAATTTACATTCTTAATAAAGACTATTATTATTATTATTATTATTATTATTATTATTATATCCATGCCCCCTTTCCATTGGATTTCCGTATTCTGCCATGACTAGTCTGTGATCTGATGTTAGCTCAGAAAAAAACGCTTAAAAATAGCCCAACCAAATAAGAGAAAAATATACAGGGTGTCCCATTTAAAAAATCATATGTTTGATATAAGTTAAAGGGTAACCAAAATACAGGGGGTGGTCAAAAAGCAAACATTTTCGAAAACACGTTTTACAAAAAAGTAGCGCAGTAATGTAAACACCGCAAGTCTCTACTAGTTACCGAGGTACCCTGCAATTACATCTTATACATGCAGCTGTATTGCTCGTGTCTTTTCGCATATACGGATTGTGCTGACAATAAAGGAAATTATTATTATTATGTATCATTTTCTTAACTCAGAGGTGTAAAAAACCAGAGAATTGCTTCTTGTTTTTCATGTTAAACTTTCAAACTTCCAGGATTGTCATCAACTTAACTTTGACACATAGCAAAACAATCTCAAAATCCACCTGTGGCTAAGTGCGTCCCTGTCATCTCGTGATCGCATTACTTCACGAGCAGTCATCGGTCAGGTAAAGTCTGTCCAGAGATATAAGAAAGTTACACTTTGCCTTTGAATGGGATTATCCAAGGGTGACCATAAACAAACAATGAATAAATAAATAAATGCAAGTTAATTATGGTCCCTACTTAAAAATGTCTTAAAGTAAACTGCAAATCCGGAAGACGTAATTTCATTATTAAAGTAATAGTTTGGTGATTTTAAACCGATTTTTACCTGATTCAAAATGAGTTAATGGGTTAATCCCATAAAACAAATTATGTTCTAAAGAGTGTATACAGTGTCACCATTAAAGTCCGCACCATATGGAACTTTTTTTTATTAATGAGGTTAGTTAAAATTAAATTTCGGCAATCGTTTTTGCTTCAAATTAGACTAAAAATTATATAATCAAATGTCACCATCTGTCATTCGGTATCTGTCAAAAATTACATTTTAATCAAAAAATGCTGAAAAATATCATTGTTTTACCGAATTTCAAACAATTTTATTAGAAAAAGTTGTTTCTAGTACAATTCTTGGCCTAAATACAAAGTTTCAGTTTTCTAGCTCAAAGTTGATTTTTTTGCCATTTTTTCTAATTAACTTTTTTTTTATTTAATGTAAGTTCGCTTAATGGATATTAAACTATTTGCTTATACCATACTCAATATTTTATTTAGTTTGTATGAGCTTTTTTTTACTAGAATGCCATTTTTTTTCGAAATTTAAAATTAGAGGCAAACAAATTTGACACAGTTGGTGCAAAGTTATCCTAATTTAAAAATTTTAACAGATAGACGTCAGATGTTTCGTTTTTCAAATGACAAATACATCTAAATATTTGATAAAAATTTTATTTTATACTTAAACCTATCATTATTATTAAAAGGAACAAAAAGGAACTTTAATAATTTTAAATAGGTAACACAAAAGCAATATAAATTTCACATTTCAGTGTGACGTCCTTCTCGCTCTATACAAACACCCGTCCGTCTATAAACGTCTTTGACAGCATTTTGTAAAAAGCTTGGTCTTATATCGGCACAACACTGTCTTATCGTTTGTTCCAAATGCTCGATATTTCTAAACGGTCGATTCTTATAAACTTTCTGCTTAAGATAACCCCACAGAAAAAAGTCTAGTGGGGTTATGTCAGGCGACCTGGGTGGCCAGTGACATTCTCTATCACGCCCTATAACTCTGTTTTGAAATAATTGGTTTATGCGTTCTTTCACTGCTACAGTTTGATGTATGGGTGCACCATCAAGCTGATACCATAAGTTATGTCTATGGTGTAAGGGCATGTTATCCAAAACTTCGGTAATCTCGTTATCAAGAAAATTCAGGTACCTTTCACCAGTTAAGTTTACTCTAAAGAAGTATGGTCCAGTAAGCTCATCTTTCAAAATTCCACACCAAACATTGGTTTTAAAATGATACTGGTCGCGACATTCAATTGTGAAGTTAGGATTTTCTTGGGACCACCATCGGCAATTTTGTGAGCTCACGGTACCATTCGAAGAGAAAGTGGCTTCATCTGTCCATAATATCTTGTATGGAAAAAGAATATTCTCCTCATATTGTCCCTGATACCAAAACGAAAAATCAAGTCGGATATCAAAATCGCGTTCTTTTAATGTGTTTATAAACTTGGGTTTATATGCCCGAAATCGGTTTTTCTGAAGAATTTTTCTAACGCTTTCCCTCTTGCACCCTGTTGAATCACTTATCTTGGTTACACTAGTTTGACCGTGGTCAATAACAGTTAAACAAACATCAAGTTGTGCTGCTTCATCGTATTTACTTGCCGCGTGAGGTTTCTTAAAATTATTTTGAACAAATCCAGTTTCTCTAAATTTTGACATTATTCTTGAAACAGTGCTATGCTGCAAATTTTTTTCTGGATGCCTCTCATTAAAAATGGCAGATACTTGCCGGTGAGGCATATTCTCTCCACAAATTAAGACAATTTCTATTTTTTCTTGAATGGACAACATTGGTGATAACACTGAAAACTATAACTTGCGAAAATATTCAAATTTATGACATTTCTTTTATTTATTCGGCACTCTAATTCGTTTTTTTTCCATAGCCTACTTATAAAATTCATTATCAATTATTGTGGATAAAAAGAAAATGTGTCTAAATTTTGAACTAATCTGATATCTGGGAATTTTATTATAAGTTTTTTAAACTTCTTAGGTGTATGTACTATCAAAAAAATGGAATATCTGACGTCTATCTGTTAAAATTTTTAAATTAGGATAACTTTGCACCACCTGTGTCAAATTTTTTTGCCTCTAATTTTAAATTTCGAAAAAAAATGGCATTCTAGTAAAAAAAAGCTCATACAAACTAAATAAAATATTGAGTATGGTATTAGCAAATAGTTTAATATCCATTAAGCGAACTTACATTAAATAAAAAAAAAGTTAATTAGAAAAAATGGCAAAAAAATCAACTTTGAGCTAGAAAACTGAAACTTTGTATTTAGGCCAAGAATTGTACTAGAAACAACTTTTTCTAATAAAATTTTTTGAAATTCGGTAAAACAATGCCATTTTTCAGCATTTTTTGATTAAAATGTAATTTTTGACAGATACCGAATGACAGATGGTGACATTTGATTATATAATTTTTAGTCTAATTTGAAGCAAAAACGATTGCCGAAATTTAATTTTAACTAACTTCATTAATAAAAAAAAGTTCCATATGGTGCGGACTTTAATGGTGACACTGTATATAGCCACTATAGTTAGTTTTAAGCTTAGTAATTATTCTTACTTCGTGTGTAATACAGCGTTTGTTTATTCGTGTGTGAGTCATGGAAAATATGTGCGAGCCCAATCTATCTCAGGAGATAACCCCGTCGAAAAGCAGAAAACACTTTTCTGTGGAAACTAAGGAAGTTATAAACAATGTTTATTCAACTCTCATTGAACGTGCGGTCAGCAAGCAAGCAGCGTTAGAAGAAACGGCCACATTAACAAAAATTCTGTTGAAAATTGAGCCTAAATATGGAGGCTTATTTACCGTCGAAGTATTTGGTTGGCGGCGCTGGTCCTTGTTCCCGGTTTCGGCAATACGACAAGTTTCAATATTGTTGTAGTTGCTATGGATATGATTTTTGACAGTTTTTGAAGAATAACGTTTTTAATGACAATTAGTTTTTAGAGATTATTTTCGGTGCGATATATTTTAGGAGTAGTTATTTTTATGTGATTGTTTCAATAATTAAAGCAGTTTTTATACGAAGAGGGTGTTTTTCTAACGAATACGGGTATTTTTTAATATTTGGTGCCGAAACCCGGGAAGTTGTTTGATTTTTGGGACATTTAACGTGTATACCGAGTGAAAAATAAAAATAATTATGGAACTATCGTTAAGAAAATCGTACCGTGGACAGTTAACGAAGTTGGTAAATTCAGTAAATAACGTATTAACGGATGAAAATGTGAATTTAGATGACGTGGCGGTGCTAATTCAACGTATAAAGACTATGAATTTGACTTTTAAAGGACTTAAACAATCAGTTGTCATCTAGTTTTAACGAAGATCAATATGAAAGTGAATGTGAAAAAATAGTGGAATACGATCTTGCTGCAACGGAGGCAATTGCACGGCTAGAACGAAAACTAACGACAGAAACGCAGTTCCGACGCAAGTTACAGCAAGAAACAGACGAGGCGTATAACGAGCCATCGAGTAACATGGGTAACAATCAAAATAATATGCAGAACACATCGGTAAGACTACCTAAACTTGATATTATTAAGTTCAATGGTGAAATCGCTCTTTGGCCAGAATTTTGGGAACAATATAGAGCAGCTATTCATGAGAATAAATCTCTCGATAATACAGCAAAACTTGCCTATTTAAAATCTTATTTAGTAGGAAAAGCTGCCCTAACAATATCAGGGTTAACTTCTGGCAAAAGCTCTTATGAAAACGCTATTGATTTATTGAAAGCTGAATATGCAAGTACCGGGTGGCCAACTAAGAATGGACGCCGGCCATAACTCGCTAACCGTTAATCATATAACTTGGGGAAAAAAAATTTATGGGCTAAATCCGCTAAGAGAAATCGCTGGAAATTATTTTGAAGTTCCGCAGATGGCCGCTAGGGGGCGCAACTGTTATGGTCAATCAGAAAAAGGGCTGTTTCTTAAAGAATATCCATGTAAAGGTATATTATAAATACTGCAATCGTAAAGAGTAGAAAAATTGTGGTTTTTTATGTTAATGATATTTTGCTCTATCTCGTAAAATGTAGTGGTGGGGGAAGGTCAAACATGTTTTTATTTAAATGTCAGTAACTCCGTTATAAGTTAACGGAATTGAACAAACTAGGTCTCGTTTAAAAGACCTCTTCTTACCTAATAATCTGATGTAAGAAAAAAATCCGAATTGATTTCGCCGTGGTAACTAGAGGGCGCTGTTTGACATCACAACAATTATTACGCATTATTTTGAAAAATTTATATAGCACGCTATATATCTTTTAACACAGTTGAATAGAGGAGGAAATTCTCAATAAGTTAGGGCAATTTCAGCTTCCTAACTTTTTTCAAACCGGAGATATAAATAAAGCAAATATAAGGTCGCTGGGTACGCAACATCTCCCTAATCTGTAGGGGCATAGCCTACGTCGCAATAATTCAGTAGTAATATCAAAGTTGACTGAATACTTCAGTCAACTTTGGTAATATCACAGATAATATTTAACGCAAATCGACAAAAATTATACCAATGTTCTGAAATAACCACCAGGTGGCGCAGTAGGCATGGTTTTACTCGTAATTTTATTTTTCTCTATATTTTTTTTTAGGTTCTTATTATTACAACCAACTTAATTAAAAAAGTGCTTTACCTATCTTCATTGATGTAGTTTTTGGAATCAACGAAGAAATTCCACTTTTTGTAGGTATTCCTAAATTTCCCATTTGGGCCGAACAAATCTTGAAAAAAATGTTTCTAAAATAAAACACATATTTACTCTATTTTAAGTAAGTAGATATTATAAGGTAGGTAATAAATAAGAATAATCCTAATATATTCGACTGTTGAAAATCTCAGTCTTTCTTAAAATCGACAATTAATCCACAAGAATAAGAATACCACAATAAAAACATAGATAAATAATAATTCCTTAGCAATTTTCTAATAGATCAAGGAAAAAAATACTTAGTAGACTGTGAAAATAAAATTGAAAGTAATACCTATGTCAAAAAATAAGCAATAGTTTTTTGGCAGTGCCTTTTAGTTGCTATTTATCGTTCTTGAATTTCCTAATCGTATTGCTGTCATTTCGCGTTTTTTTCCGAGATTTTCGTGTTTTTTGAGTTTTTCTAGTTGCTGTTGTTCGTCTTATTTTTGTTCGTGTTATTGTTGTTGTTCGTATTTTTCTTGTTCAAGATTTGTTATTGTTCGTGTTGCGTTGTGTTAAGAACAAAATGATTTATACAAATCAAGAACTATTCGACATGATAGGTGTTTATTTTGAATGTTCGAGAAATGCTACGGTTGCTGCAAGAGTATATGCGCAGGAATATCCGCAGAGAGGCGACCCAAGTAAAAAGGTTTTTCTTCGAGTGATCCAACGTTTGCGCACCAATGGAAACGTGCATAATCCCGTATACCGCAGACGACGCAGGGGACGCACCGATGAGAATGTAATTAATGTGCTAGCATATATCGAGTTTAATCCTCAATTAAGTACTCGAATTATTGCGCTAGACCTAGGAGTAATGCGAACCACTGTTCAAAATATACTCAAGGAGCACAGGTAAGCAACGACATTGCAAATATAAACTGGACACAGTGGCGGTCAGACTTTGGGAGGGCTATATTTTAAAAAAATGCTTTTTTTTTTAATAATAATTTATTATTGACCTCAAAACAGTTTACAATAAAACTGGCACCGAGGCCTACAAATTGTATGGTATAATTATTTACATTCAAATAAAGTTATTCCGAAAGGCAAACAAATGTAGTTTATATTTCTTTATCCTGCCACTTAAATGTCTATACTCTATTTTCCTTTATATAGTTCTTAATATTGCACGTCAGGTTCTTAGTATTTCCATGGAGTATTCTTTGTGGAATCCTATTATATTCCTGTATACTTCTATATATTGGTGAGTCCTGTCCCTTTTTAGTTCTAGCATATGAATTTCTTAATTCATGGTTTGTTCTTGTGTTGTATGTGTAGAATTGTCTGTTATTTTGTAGTTTTACACTGGTTTTAAGTTTATTATTTTGTATATCATGTATTAGTTTGGTTTGTTCAAATACTTTCAATTGATTTATTTTCAGGTATGTCACTTTTTTATATATTTCCTCACTGGGCGTGTAGTAATTCATCCCGAATATTAATTTAATCGCTTTGTTTTGTAGTCTTTGGAGCTGATCCAACTGTCTAGTACATGTATTTCCCCAGCAGGGCATTAGGTATCGCATATGTGGCTCTATAAAACTGTTGTAAAGAAGCTGTTCAGATTTTTTATTGAGTTGGTGAGCACATCTTCTAATAGAGCCCAACATAGGAACTATTTTGTTTATCACACCATTTACGTGGTTTTTCCAGGATAGATTATCTGTGATAGTTAGTCCAAGGTATTTATATTCAGTAACTCTTTTGATATTTGTTTCATTAATTTTGATTTGTGGATTGCACGGTGGTTTACTTTTCTGCCTAATAACCATAAATACTGTTTTCTGGACGTTTAAAGAAAGTTTATTGTAACACAGCCAGTTAAAATACTTTACTAGATCACTATTGACAGTTTCTTCAAGTTGTTTTTCACTTTCTCCAGAATATATTAGCACTGTGTCATCTCCAAATTTGAAATATTTTGCTGTCAGGTTGGTGAATTTCAGATTGTGCACGTATAACAAGTATAACAGTGGTCCGAGAACAGATCCCTGTGGGACACCTGTATTTAGTATCTGTTCTTCGCTATGTTCACCATTTATTGCAGTGTAGTGTTTTCTACCGCTTGAGTATGTTTTCAGTAGTCCATGGCATGTACCTCGAAAGCCCATTTTGTATAACTTGTTCATCAAAAGTTCAATATTCACTGTGTCGAATGCCTTCTGTAGATCAATCGTTATATGTTCTAGTAGGTCCACTGTTGCCCCTTGGGTACTACTTTTTTTTTGAAATCCATATTGTTGATGATCAAACTTAAATGTTGCTTCTATGAATGTTACTAGTCTTTCCTTGATAATTTTTTCTATAACTTTTGAGAAGGTGCTTATTAGTGAAATTGGCCTGTAGTTGTTCATGTCTTCATGTGTTCCTTTTTTGTAGATTGGTATGATTTTAGCTGTTTTTAGTTCTGTGGGATAGTTTCCGGTTTGCAGTATGTTATTTGTCAGCTTGACAAAAGTGGGTCCGATGGTATTGATCAGCATTAGTAAGTCTTTTTTTGTAATTTTGTCTGTGCCTGGGGCGCAGTTATTTTTCAGTTCATTTATTTTGGCTGTTATCTCCTTTATGTTTGTTGGCTCTAGGTTTATGTTTTGTGCATTTTCTTCCTCAATAACCTGTGTTTGTTGATTATGTTTTATTTTTTTTTGCCAGTGCTTCCCCTACTTTTGCAAAATGTCTGTTAAACTCTGTTGCTATATCTTTACTTTTTTCTATTGATTTTCCTTTTTCGTTTTTTATTTTGTTTATATTTTTTTGCTTGCTTCTGTTACGGTTGCATATTTCGTCTATTACTGCCCAGGTTTTCTTAGAATCTCCCTTGACTTGCTTAAATTTCATTTCTGCGTATGTTTTTTGTAGTCTTTTTCTTAGATTGTTTAGTGTATTTCTAGCTTTTTTATATTCTTTTTCACTTTGTTCGTTTTGTATTCTCTTCCATCTAAAATGTATTATGGTACCTATTATTTATATATTCTACTAAAATGATTTTAAGTTACGTAGGTAAATTTAAAAAAACAATAAAACATAAAAATGCCTAATGAAAAATGTCACAACGTGTTGCAGTCTGTGCGCGCGAAAACACAATGAGCTCGCTCCGAGTGTCGAGGGCGCTGAATTCGAAACCTGAAACCGATAGCCAATTCACGTGTTAAAATTGCATATATGAATCCCCATTGGGGGGTGCCGCGTCACAATATAATGCTCTGATAAACGGCTCGGCGATGGCTCAAAAAGTTGTAGTGTTTAATTCGCAATTATACTGAAGCTTTTAAAGTAATCAAAAGTGAATCATATATTCAAAAAATATATATGCCTCAATAATTTAATTTGTCATAATTATTTGTTATTAAGTTTTTTTTGTTTCTTTGAGCGTCTGGGGGCTCGCGCCTGTCCCTTATGGACCGGCCGCCACTGACTGGATATATATTTTAACAAAAGTCACGTGATTCTGATCTGATCACATAGGTCTTGAAGCCTATGAAAACCAATAATTTCCTGGAACATAATTATATATTATTATAATAAAAATTAAATATTGCACTTTTTGACGCCTACTGCGCCACCTGGTGGTTATTTCAGAACATTGGTATAATTTTTGTCGATTTGCGTTAAATGTTATGTGTGATATTACTACTGAATTATTGCGACGTAGGCTATGCCCCTACAGATTAGGGAGATGTTGCGTACCCAGCGACCTTATATTTGTTTTATTTATATCTCCGGTTTGAAAAAAGTTAGGAAGCTGAAATTGCACTAACTTATTGAGAATTTCCTCCTCTATTCAACTGTGTTAAAAGATATATAGCGTGCTATTTAAATTTTTCAATATAATGCGTAATAATTGTTGTGATGTCAAACAGCGCCCTCTAGTTACCACGGCGAAATCAATTCGGATTTTTTTCTTACATCAGATTATTAGGTAAGAAGAGGTCTTTTAAACGAGACCTAGTTTGTTCAATTCCGTTAACTTATAACGGAGTTACTGACATTTAAATAAAAACATGTTTGACCTTCCCCCCCCCCACTACATTTTACGAGATAGAGCAAAATATCATTAACATAAAAAAACACAATTTTTCTACTCTTTACGATTGCAGTATTTATAATATACCTTTACATGGATATTCTTTAAGAAACAGCCCTTTTTCTGATTGACCATAACAGTTGCGCCCCCTAGCGACCATCTGCGGAACTTCAAAATAATTTCCAGCGATTTCTCTTAGCGGATTTAGCCAATCAATTTTTTCCCCCAAGTTATATGATTAACGGTTAGCGAGTTATGGCCGGCGTCCATTCTTAGATGGCCACCCGGTACTGAAAGAATTATCGATAAATATGTTCAACAATTGTTTACTATTTCCCATATAAAAAATGAAAAAGACACTGTTGGTTTAAGAAAATTGTGTACTATCGTATCGACAATAACGAAGTCCCTAACGACCTTGGGAATATCTGCTGACCAGTATGGTCTTTTAGTAAAATCCATCGTGTTTCAAGCTCTTCCATATAGTATGCGCGTTGCTTATAACAAACAAAAAATCTCAGATTCATGCGATAACGTGTCTGTCAGCGGACTATCAAAAGCAAGTGAGGTTAGCGGTGATATGAATTACGAAAAGCAAATAAACGGACTATTACAATTCTTAAAAGTGGAATTAGACTCTATTGAACAAGCTAGTAGTAATTTTGAAACTAGAGGTAACGGCAATAATAGACATTTTAATCGATCGTGGAATAAAGGACAAAATAATGAATCGTTTACGGCGGCGGGTTTATTCACGGGAGCTAAAGAGGGCTGCTTATTTTGTCATTTGAAATCACATGTTATGATAGAGTGTGACAGCTCTTTAAGTGTGGCAGCAAAAAAGGATATTTTAAAGAAAAACAGACTATGTTTTCGTTGCGCTAAACCTAACCATAATTCGAGGTTTTGTAAAACTAAAAACATTTGTTGCGCCAAGTGCAAGAGGAGGCACGCGACGACCATGTGCGAGCCTCAGTTTTTCAATACAGCGAATAAAAGTTCTGATCCAAAGAGTGGTGTTGCTAATGCTCAAAATATAATGAATACTGGTTCCACTGCTTTATTAGCTGAAAGTATTGTAAATAATATTTATTTAAAGACCGCTTGCGCTTTTATTTTGTTCAAGAATACTAACGAGAAACCACTTATTCGCATGATTATCGATGGTGGTAGCCAGCTTACCTTTATAAAGGAGGATATATCACGAAGTATGGCTCTGCCTGTTATCGGAACGCATAAAATCGCGATACAAACATTTGGACAAAATGAAATGGCACCAGCTAGACTATGTAATCGGGTCAAACTGACCCTTAAGAGTCAGTATGATAACAGTGTCGTAGAGATATCGGCTGTAGAGGTGCCTGAGATATGTTTTGATACTTTGAAACCACCATCGGAAGGTAATCCAATAATTAGGAAGTTTAGTATGAAAAACCATTTAGCTGATTTTGTAGCAGGACCTCACCAGCCAATAAATGGATTTTCTTTATTAATAGGCGCTGATAACTACTGGCAAGTTGTATCAAACGAAATCGCAAAATTAACGAATAGTTTAACGGCCGTTAACACTAAGTTCGGATGGACAATTCACGGCGCGAGTGACACTAATGACAATGACGTAAATGACTATATAGTGAACTTTAATGCGAGCATAGTACTTAACGCGCAAGTGACATTTTTCGACGAAACGGAAGTAGATTTAAAAAAGTTATGGGACTTAGAAACCATCGGTATAAACGCTAGTGAAACTACCGCCGAGAACAATTTTACTAGTGACTTTATAAAAAATAACGTAACTTTTGAAAACGAGCGATATCAAGTAACTTTACCCAGGCAAAACGATAAAATTCTCGACTCAAACTTTTCTAGTGCTTTAGTGCACAAATTATGCAATAACGGGACATTAACGGAATATGATAATGCTATTCGTGACTACATACGGCCGGGTTGTGCCGAAGAAGTGCCAGATAACGAACAGGAAGCTATGGAACTGGCCTATTATATGCCACATCGACCAGTTTACCGTAATGATAAACATACAACGAAACTGCGGGTCGTATTTGACGCGTCCGCGCATGCTCCTGGTACTCCTTCCTTAAATGAAAAACTGTTACCTGGCGAAAACCTGTTGCCAAATCTTATGAAAATCCTAATTAATTTTCGCATTGGTGCTGTAGCAGTGGTAGCCGATATCGAGAAGGCATTCTTACAGATCGGATTAAGTAAGAAAGACAGAGATTTTCACAGATTTTTGTGGTTTAAAGAAGCAGTTAATGATAATATCACATCAACCACGGAGTTGCCAGATTTGACAACGTTTCGAATGACCCGTGTAACATTCGGCGTAACGACCAGCCCATTTTTGCTAGCAGCTACATTGAGAAAACATTTAATGGAATCTCCTGAACGTGAAACAGCTATTACTTTATTAAACTCATTTTACGTTGATGATTTGATACTAGCAGTAGAGTCAACAGCAGAAGCAATGGAGCTGTATAAAAACGCAAAAAGCATTTTGTCAAAAGCAAACATGAATTTGCGCAAGTGGTGTTCAAATGATCCAACTATGATGAGACGATTTAATGAAGATGGTCAAGAGTCGCCACTGAAAATTACTGCCAACCAACAGAAAGTGTTAGGAGTTATTTGGCGTCCAATTATAGATGAACTTGTGATCAATTTGAATACAATAATGGAAACTGAAAGTTATAATGTAAATACAAAACGTAACGTCTTGCAAACGATAGCCAAGATATTTGATCCAATTGGAATTTTGGGACCCTACGTTGTAAAGGCTAAAATAATTCTTCAAAATATTTGGAAAAGGAATCTAGGTTGGGACGATACATTACCAGATGACCTAAATAAGGAATGGATAAAATGGAGAGAAGAACTTCGGTTGCTTAAAGACTATTCCATAGATCGATGTTTGATTGAAAAACCTACAGAGGAAGTAGAGCTACACATTTTTGCAGATGCCAGTCCTCAAGCGTATGGATGCGTAGCTTACCTAAAAATTTTAACGACTGGAGACTGCAAGTTTATTACGTCAAAAAACAGAGTATCTCCAATAAACGAAAAAAAAAGATAAAGCTTTGACGTTGCCGAAATTAGAGCTGACTGCAGCATTATGTGCGGCTAGGTTGCATAAGTATTTAATAGAAAATTTATCATTAAATGTAAAGAATGTCATACTTTGGTCGGATTCAAAGATTGCTTTATACTGGATAAAGGGCAAGACAACGAAATGGAAGCCTTATGTTCAAAATCGAGTTTTTGAAATTCGCAACTTGCAATCGGATGCCACATGGAGACACTGTCCAGGAAAAGATAACCCAGACTTACATGGAAGTTGGTTCGAGTTATTACCTGCTTTCAAGGAAGAGATGGACGGACCAGAGCTTGTGAAATTAAGACAAGTAATGGCACATGTATGCGACGACCTATCCAGCTGTTATACCCCCTTGAGATTAAACACTTTTCGCCGGGGGAGGATGTTGAAAATTGAGCCTAAATATGGAGGCTTATTTACCGTCGAAGTATTTGGTTGGCGGCGCTGGTCTTTGTTCCCGGTTTCGACAATACGACAAGTTTCAATATTGTTGTAGTTGCTATGGATATGATTTTTGACAGTTTTTGAAGAATAACGTTTTTAATGACAATTAGTTTTTAGAGATTATTTTCGGTGCGATATATTTTAGGAGTAGTTATTTTATTGGGATTGTTTCAATAATTAAAGCAGTTTTTTATACGAAGAGGGTGTTTTTCTAACGAATACGGGTATTTTTTAATAAATTCCAACATCAACTGTATGGAAAATTGTGAATAATCCCATTTTAGCGAGGAAAAAAAGAACCGATACTGGCATTTTCTCGAAGGTAGATGAAAGTGATCAAAATATAATACGGCGTAAAATTTACAAGTTATACGAGGAACAAAGCGTGCCTACATTAGATAATTTAATTAGGAGGCTTGAAAAAGATTAAAACGGGGGTTAAATGTGGCAGAACAACGTTATGGAAGTGTATCCAACGCATGGATTTAAATTTAAAAAAATTAACAAAAAGACAAGTTTTAATGGAATCCAGTAGAATTCGGGAATGGCGATCCGAATTTCTACAAAAAATTAGGATTTACAGAGATCAGCAAAAAGAAAGACAGAAACATTAAAGATTCTTCTCTGGATTACCATCAGGACACCACTGCTGATTTATTTGAAGATTGGTTTAAAAACAAGTTAAGTTCGAATGGCGTAATTGTAATGGACAATGCAAGCTGCCATAGTAGGCAGTTGACCAAGACTCCCTCCTCAAATGGCACAAAAGCAACAATCCAAAACTACATGTATGATAATGACATTATTTTCAGAAAGATTACATCAAAAGGCAATTAATTGAGGTTTTACAAAGTTTAAAACTACAAAAGGAATACTTTTGTGATAATTATGCAAAAAATGTAGGACATACAGTTTTAAGGCTTCCACCATACCATTGTATATTTAATCCCATCGAACATATTTGGCAGCAACTGAAATCTGCCATTCGTCGTAATATTTGCCCTACTATTAACTCCAGTGTACTTGAGCTTATAGAAACTGAAGTTTTCAACATCCCTTCACAAAGTTGGGCAAATTCTGTTACACATGTTGATAAAGTGGAAAAATCCTATATCCATATAAACAATATAGCACAAATAATAATTAGAACAGATGATGATAGCGATAGTGAAATTGATATATTAAGTGAATAATTATTATAAGTACCGAATAATTTGTATATTTTTTTAATCATAAATGTAATTTTTAATAATAAAATAACTTGTAATTTCACATTTAAACATAAATAAAATATTATTTAATGTCTTACTTATTTTTATTACAAACCATAATTAAATTCTAAGCAAAATACGGACCTGTTCGGCCATATTTCAATTTTACACTTGGCCTGGGTCTTTCCTAATAGGGATCAGTTAGTCACTTTCTTATATCTCTGAACAGACTTTATTTTTGTTTACCCCAGGCGTCAGGCTCATTTGGCTTTACTATAGTGAAAATTTAAAATTTAAAACATTACCGTAAAATGTTCCACCGATGTGTAATCTTCATCCAAAAATACTTGACATCTATTAAATGGTTTTAATTCGTCGCTCTCTGTAAGAAGTTTAACAAATTGTTCAACATGGCTCATAGATTTTTCATAATTTTTTCCACCTACTTCCTGGCAATGTAATGCAATAAATTTTAAATCTAAACCTGAGATTTTTGAAAGGAATTCTTCAGTCCATAGTTTAAGCATTTCCTTTGGCTACAAAAAAAAAATAATAATTTGGTCTATAATTAGGAACTCGCAGTAAGCTTTGACATTTTTCCGCGCATCGTTGAAAAATTAATAATTTGTTATAAAATGAATTAATCAACGACACGCAAGAAATGTCAAAGCTTACTAGCCAGGCAGTTTTCTTTTATCTTATATTATTTCTTAAGTCGGATTATAACAAATACGAGTATGTGAGACTATACTCTGTTGCTTAAAGCGAAAGAGTAATAAAATGTAGATTTGCAATAACCGGACCCATTAAGCAGGGTGGACAACTTAAAGGCTGCATTGTAAATTTCAGGTAAATTGCAATGATAATTTTTAAAAACTCCGTATTTTAGATATTAAAGACTTACACACCCCGATCCGCCCTAAACTAGGATCACCCTAACTTGCATACAAAGGAAAGACGAGTTTGGTGAATGAAAGTAAGGGAACAGCGGCGTTACTGCAGGCAGTTTATTAGAATAATAAGTATTGAAACAGTGAGGCATAGGTAGGTAAACTACCTGTGCCTCTACCTACCCGATCTCGGGACACCTGACCATAAATATAATTAAATAATAATAATTGGAGTACACCTATGTAATACGGCGAAGACCACTGGGTTTTATAGTTCAATAATGAATTATTACTGTCTTGCATTAAGCAACAGACTATAGTTTTAATCTTAAAATCTGTACATTTAAATCACCACTAAAGCTTAGTCATAGAAAATATCATAGGCATCGTAACTATAGATTCGACACGCCATTCATAAATGCTATAAAATTGTGATGCCAAAATCGTTTGGTGGCGAGACGCTGTGAGGAGCTAGGTGGGGCGGGGAGTGGGGATTACGCTGCCTTTACATATGCATGCGACAAAACTCCAGGAAAATAACATCCGCTATGCCGAGTATTGTCGAGTCGATGCGGGTGGCCACGAAAATGATGGAGCCATACTACATATTTTTTACAAGGTTTTAGGCAATGTTATATATTTCCCACATCATGTTGAAATTTTCCTACTCATATCAGTACCTCTTACTTGTGTCTGCATACAAACTGCTTAAATCATCTGTCCCTCCGTATTTAAGATCTAAACTTGTTTTTCGCCGAGATGTTCACGCTATACCTATTAGATCGAATCCTCTTGCTATGCCTCAGCACCGAACAGCTATCTTCCAGCGCTCTTTTACATACAACATAGTAGTGCTCTATAATCAGTTCATTGCTTACTTTGATATTGAGACTATGTCTTTGTTTCGTAAAAAACTTAAATTGGCAATATTTAATAAGCAGGAAAACGTTGTTGAGACATAGGAAGATTTAACGTATTAATGATAAGTTTCGTAATTATTTCGTTTATAATAGCTATGTCCATGTTTATAATTATTTAAAAAAATCAAATGATATTGAATATTTTTATCTTTTGTATTTAAATATTATTAGGTTAATGTTGAGTAGCTGACAATTCCGTTAGCTAGACTTCGCCTTTTGGGAATTGTAATTTTCTTTTCTTGCTTTTGATTTTACGTTCTCAATAAAGACAATATATTATATTATTATTATTATTATTATGTTAATCTAGTTAATCATAGAAGTTAATACTTTTAACAGAGTAAGCCCAGGAAACTACGTTTTCTGTGGCGTAAGTCTGGCAAACCAAGTGGAGGGGAGCAGCTTGCATGTTGATTTACTTTACACTGGAATACATTGATGACAACACGTTTATTTGTTATTGTTCGGTCTAATAGTTAACGATGTCTATGGAAAATATAACTACGCAACAGAACTCTGAAGAGCATAGGAAAAAAGTGAACGTGCCAAAAACTCTTCTTTTCGTTCTACAAAATCCTCGAGAAGATTATATATTATTTTTATTTGGCGCGTTCATGTCGCCATACACCAACCAAGTATTGTCATTTCGTCCTTACCGCTGAAAATTCAAGTCTGGTAAAAATTAATAATATTTTAGTTAATGACATTAATAGGTATTAAGGGTTTCGACTTTGAGACAAATATTTCTAAATTGCTATTAAAATGTGAATTTATTTATGATATTATATTAAATAATTATGTCTATAACTGGGTCTCTACAAGGACAAGATTAACGTTTTCGGCCTGGCAGTAAAAAACATGTATGTTATGTCAAAAATACATTTATTACGTAGTCTCCGTATAGTTTAATGAACTTTGCTCAGGCTGTTCTCCAATGAATGGAATACGATTCTGGAAGGCATCCAGTTGTATTAATTAAAAATGAGTACACTAAATTTGTTATAATGTAAATCGGTCTTGATTGATTAAGACTTTTCAAAAAAAGTGTATGGTTGACACTGCCAAAATTTACAAACTGCCTAGTCATTTAACATAAATTAAAAACGTTTAAATGTGTGTGTGTGTGATTTATTAAATTTTAATGAAGAAGGCAAAACACAATCTTAAGAGTTAAGGAACTTTGGAATCAAGAGGGGTCTTTAAGAAGAAAAGATGGTCCTGGTCCGGCCCGCCTGAACAAGATGGTGCACTTCTAGAATATCTAAGAGAAAATCCTTTTGAAACTACAAGACACTACGTTATTGACACAGAATTTCCTGAGTCTTATTCTACGGCCAGCAGTAGAGTAAAATAATCAAACTTTATAAAAATGCGTAGCCGCGAAAAAAAAAATGATTCTCGCAGACCAACGGAGGCAGTCTCCAGTACTACTCGCCCTAAATTATTTATACAGTGTGTATCAGCCAAATGGAATAAATTCGATAATAAATACATGGGGGCGTGTCCGAAAAAACGCTCGGACACGTCGATTGGTATTTCTAGTTGCGCATTTTTTCCAATAAAAACTTTTTATACAGGGTGTGTCATGTAACAGTGGCCAATACTAACTTTCTTATTTTAAATGCAACACCCTGTATATTATTGAATTTTTGGATTCTTCAGAAAATTTTAGACATATTTCAAGTACAATATCCGATACCTATCTTCAACTGTTTCGGAAATATTAAGTGTTTTCAGATTTATTGCAAAAATTAACAACACACTAAAAAACTAATAAGTAATATTGTTTATTTCTTGATAATGTAAAAACAAAAAAAAACATTAATGTAGGAGATGTTGAAAATGCTCGCCGCGAACGTCTTGGCAACATCCTAATATTAAGTAGAAATTTCTTCTAACGTATCTGAACATCTCAGGCGTGACCGATCTAATCGCAAGCGTTATTCGTCTTCTTAAGTCAGGTAAGTCGAGGGGTTTAGTTTTGTATACAATATTTTTGACATAACTCCATAAGAGAAAATCTAATGGCGTCAGATCAGGGGATCGTGCTGGCCATTCCAACGATCTACGCCTGCCTATCCACCGATTTGAGGTACTGCCGGACATTGACTTGGTAATGGGGCGGTGCTCCATCTTGCTGAAACCATATCATATTCGCTGGAAGTTGTGAATATGCTGGATCAGGATATAAGTTTGTCAAAGTTGGCAAGACATTATTTTGGAACAGTGCTAAATAATTATCGCCATTTAAATTGCCATTAATGAAAAAGGGGCCTATGATATGATCTTCAACAATTCTTGCCCAAACATTAACCTTTTCAGGATATTGTGTATGTTCTTCTCTCATCCAGTGAGGATTTTCCCTAGACCAATAGCGGCAATTCTGACGATTAACATGACCGTGAAGTGTAAAGGTGCACTCATCAGAAAATAAAACATGTTCTAATTGGATCACATTGTTATCTAACATTGCCATCATTTCTTCACAAAAATACGTTCTCCTATCAAAATCGTCTTCCATGAGCTCATGAGTAGGCATCATTTTATAGGGATACATTTTATTTTCTTGTAATGTTCGAATAATCGATGAATGGCAAACATCGAACATTGGGGCTGCTTTTCGACTAGAAGTATGTGGGTTTTCCTGAAACTCAAGCATATCTAATTTGGTATCATCACTTATTGCATTGGCAGCTACTTTTTTTTATCTGCTTTACATGTCCAAACTGGCGAAACTGCTTTTCTATTTTACTAATTGTCCCTTGAGTTATAGGCGGCAAATTTGGAAATTTTTCATGAAATAAGCGAGCAACTTCCATTTGTGTCCGTGTTTTATCTCCATAACCAATCATCTGTAGAATTGTTATTTTGTGCATTTCTGTTAAATAAACAATTTTTCTGATATGCAGTTAACGAAATTCAAACGACTATAACACTGACAACTACTGTCATGCAGACAGACAACAATTTGCTAAGGTCAGGCGTTTTAAACAAAAGTAAACAAAACTATTTATACCTTTTTTTTTCATATCAGTAAAAACATTTTATCATCAATTTTCAACATCTCCTACATTAATGTTTTTTTTTGTTTCTTACATTATCAAGAAATAAACAGTATTACTTATAAGTTTTTTAGTGTGTTGTTAATTTTTGCAATAAATCTGAAACACTTAATATTTCCGAAACAGTTGAAGATAGGTATAGGATATTGTACAGGGTCTTCCAACGAGGACTGAACAGGGGCTCATTTTTGAGCTTCCTTGTATTTAAAGAAAAATCCAAAATAGCCAATCGATGTACTTTTTCCTGCAGAATTCAAAAATGAAACCAAAAATTTATTTGAACCAGAAACAAAAGAGTTACGCTATGGATAAGGTGTTTTTTAAATGGAACATAGCTTTTTTTATACGATTTTTGGAACGAGTGATTTTTTTTTGTCCGTTCTGATTAAAATATTTAATATTGTGACAGCTATTTTTATTAAATTTTAATGTTTTATCCAGTATAATTTAACTTTAACCTGTTTGAAACATACACTAGGTAATAAAGGTATAATCACCTTTAAATCCTTCAAAGTCAAAAAATTTGACAAATTTACTAAAATATTGCCGAAATGAAATATTCATTAGATGAGAGATTGCAGATTGTTATCTTGTTCTACAAATGCCAAGAAAATGCAAGAGAAGCAAGGAGAAGATTTATTGCAAATTTTCACAGAAATATATCCGTCAATACTATTCTAAGGATAAAGAACCTATTTGAGGAAAATAAAACATTACATGACAGAAAAAGAAATCCAACTCTATACTAATTAAAAAAAAAAACATTAATAATTTAATTGTTCAATGTGACCTCCGTTGTTCTCGAAACATGTGCGATAACCTCTTTGTAGCCTTTCCAAACTTGCTGTTATACTGTGATTTTCCTGGTTAAGGCGATTTATTTCGTTCACAATTTTATTTATTTATTTATTTATTTATTTATTAATTAACGGGCAATGCCCAATTTCACAAAAAATACAATAAAGTAAATTCATATTTCTAACACAGAGTTACATACCTACATACTAATAAGTAATTATTATTGAAACAAAAGAACAGGAATTGATCGTGTACGGAAGTGCAAAACAAAAAAGAACAAAAAAAGAAAAAAAAATTTTTTATTTATTTAAGATTTTCGAAAAATTGGAGATTCGAGATTTCAAATTGAGTCGCGAAGCTGCTTCATAAACACGGAATTGGTTGAGAAAAAATCGAGTGCAGGATGCTCGTTGGCTAGTCTACTCGACCTGGATATAAAGGTATTTTGGCCATAGTTAGTTCTGTGTGCAGGTATTGAGAAGGTATACCTTAATCTTGTTTCCCTTGAGGGAACATGAAAACCTATTTTATTCAGCAGAAGCGGGCAGTTATATTTATTGTTTAATATATTGTACAGAATTTTAAGGTCCTTAGAATTCCGACGCTCTTCAAGGGTTCTAAGTTGAATGTTAGATTCCAACTGAAAGTAAGTTAGTTCAGGCATGTTGAGTTTAAAAGCTATGTACCTTAGAAATTTATGCTGAACTCTTTCTATATTAAGAATGTGAGTATTATATCGGGGATTCCAGACACTAGAGGCATATTCGAGGTGACTTCTTATTAATGAGCAGTAAAGTTGTTTAATAGCATTTGTGTTGGTAAACTCGGAAGTAACTCGCTTTACAAAACCGAGAAGTTGTAGTGACTTTGATATTACGGATTGTATATGAGGGACAAAAGTAAATTTTGAATCAATAAGTACGCCTAGATCCTTAATTAGAGGGACACTGGAAAGTGGAGTATCTCCAATGAAGTAGGCCTGCCGAAGCGCTTCTCTGGATTTGTGGAAAATGACCAAATGGCACTTTGATACATTCAACTCCATACCATTGTTATCACACCAGGTTACTAAGTGGTTCAAGTCGGACTGAAGTTTTAGGCAGTCATTTGAAGAGGACACCTCTATGTATAATTTTAAATCATCCGCAAAGAAGAGAAACTGACTATGCTCAAAGCAAGATCCCAAGTCGTTTATAAACAAGTTGAAGAGAAGGGGTCCCAAATGTGAGCCCTGGGGAACGCCGGATGGAACCTGAATACTTTTTGAGTGAAAGTTGTTAAATCGAACGGTCTGGGAACGACCTGTCAAGTAACTCTGAATCCAGCAGAGCAATGTACCACCCACACCGACACCCTCCAACTTGGATAAAAGAACAGAGTGGTTTACCCTATCGAACGCCCTGGAGAAATCTGTGTAGACAGAATGAACCTGAGAGCCCCTCTCCAAGGCATCGGAGACATAGTCAGCATAGGCAAGCAGATTGAGCTCGGTATTTTTGCCAGTTTGGAAACCGAATTGTCTAGGGATAATGTATTGGCCCAACACCGAGGTCAAAAAGTTGGTTAGAATATGTTCGAATACCTTCGGAATGACACTCAAGATACTAATTGGTCGATAATTTGTTATCAACGATTGATTGCCAGACTTGTGGATTGGCGTTAAGTAACTCAGCCTCCAGAACTCTGGGAAAGTCCCCGATGAGAGAGAGAGGTCAAATATTTTGTGCAAGGGGCGCGCCAAGACAAAACTGCAGTGTTTTAGCAGTGATGGTGGTAAGCCATCAGGACCGGGCCCCTTGTTTATGTCCAATGTGTTTAAATGCAAATATATATCAGAGATTGATATCGTATAATTAGTGACAGTATTGTTGTTAAATGAAGAGTGTGGCTGATGTTGATTAGGGCAAGGCTTGCTACTATAAACTTGAGAAAAATAATCTGCAAACATATTGGCTATATCTAATCCTGAATCACTGCAATTACCACTGTACTCAAACTCGCAAGGGGCGTCACGATTCTTTCTTTTAGAGTTAACGAAGTTCCAGAACTGTTTTGGATTGGTGGTTAAACAATTTTCTGTATAAGTAATAAAAGTGCTATTGGATTCTGCCAGCAGTCTCTTGCAAAGCAAGCGTAATCTAGAGAATTCGCGGTAATCACATTGAAGTCTCGATATTTTGTAACGTTTATGTGCTTTCTTTTTATCTATTATGTGTTGCTTAAGCTCTGGTGAGTACCACCTGGGAAATTTACCAGAGGAAATTCGTTTGAGAGGGACATACATTTCGATTGCTGAATAAATAAGGTTATAAAATATATTTACCGTATCGTCCAGGTCACGTTGAGCCAGTAGAGCATCCCAACATATACTTCCTAAATAATCGTTGATCAGATTATAATTTGCCGATTTGAAATCCCTATAATAGCCATCGTTTAAAAGAGAACTGTTCGTTTTGTTAGAGTTAAATGGCAAAATAATGTCCAGTGGTGGATGATAGTTATCCTGCGGCAACATGCAATCGTCCGTCTCGCGAACCACACAGCTGTCGTCTTGAAAAAGGACCAGATCCAAGATTGAGTTGGAAATGTTCATAGTCGTGTTTAATTGAAATAGGTTCTGGAATTCGCACAGATTAGACACCACCTCCAAGGACTCGACCTCGGTTGGAGCAGCAGGGGGCACAGATCTGACAATAGAGCTTAAGTTGTTATGTTCCCATAATGCATGCGGTAGGTTAAAATCACCCAAAATTCCAATCTTTGCATGGGGATGTTCTTCAGACACTCTGTCGATGTTATCGCTAAACGTAACGTAGGCCGCGGTTGGAGAACGAGGCGGAAAATATGCACTGGCGAGAATTAGGGACTGCTTTCCAATTTCGATAATTACAAAAACATCCTCTATGTTGTCATTGATAATAATTTGCTTACTTTTAATAGTTTGATGGACAGCTATCAGTACTCCACCACCCCTGGAACCGTTGCTTGTCTGTAAGGATCTATCTCTTCTATAAACTCTGCATGATCTCTTCAATATCGTGGTTTCGCTGCTTGTATACCACGTTCTTTAAATGGCCCCAAAAAAATGTGTCTAATATTGACAAATCGGGACTATTGGGTGGCCAAGCATAGGTTCCATTTCTACCAATCCATTCTTGATGGCGTCCGTTTAAATATTGAGTAACCTCACGCACGGCATGCGGAGGGGCCCCATCATGTTGCCAAATTAAATTTTGATATTTTTCCAATGGTAAATCTTCCAAAAAGTTCTCAATTTCGTTTTTTAAGAACTCGTAGTATCTTTGTCCATTTAAAGTCCCGTTAAAAAATATTGGTCCCAAAATTCTATTATTTTTTATGCCACACCAAAGTCCTGTGAACAGTTCCTTGGGTAACTCTTCTGCGTCTTACACCGCCGCCGTATTGAACGTCCCGAACTGCGTCCGAAATTGATTTGGTTGGATTCAGTCGAAAATAATTCACAATGGCACGGTCTCGATTTCTATTCCTTTCTGGATTTCTTTTTCTGTCATGTAATGTTTTATTTTCCTCAAATAGGTTCTTTATCCTTAGAATAGTATTGCCGGATATATTTCTGTGAAAATTTGCAATAAATCTTCTCCTTGCTTCTCTTGCATTTTCTTGGCATTTGTAGAACAAGATAACAATCTGCAATCTCTCATCTAATGAATATTTCATTTCGGCAATATTATAGTAAATTTGTCAAATTTTTTGACTTTGAAAGATTCAAAGGTGATTATACCTTTATTACCTAGTGTATGTTTCAAACAGGTTAAAGTTAAATTATACTGGATAAAACATTAAAATTTAATAAAAATAGCTGTCACAATATTAAATATTTTAATCAGAACGGACAAAAAAAATCACTCGTTCCAAAAATCGTATAAAAAAAGCTATGTTCCATTTAAAAAACACCTTATCCATAGCGTAACTCTTTTGTTTCTGGTTCAAATAAATTTTTGGTTTCATTTTTGAATTCTGCAGGAAAAAGTACATCGATTGGATTTTTCTTTAAATACAAGGAAGCTCAAAAATGAGCCCCTATTCAGTCCTCGTTGGAAGACCCGTACATGAAATATGTCTAAAATTTTCTGAAGAATCCAAAAATTGAATAATATCCAGGGTGTTGTATTTAAAATAAGAAAGTTAGTATTGGCCACTGTTACATGACACACCCTGTATAAAAAGTTTTTATTGAAATAAATGCGCAACTAGAAATACCAATCGACGTGTCCGAGCGTTTTTTCGGACACGCCCCCATGTATTTATTATCCAATTTATTTCATTTGGCTGACCCACACTGTGTATACCGCGATCATCAATCATGAAACACGGTACAGGTTTTTCAGTCGACATATAACGGACAAATTCGTGTATACCGTCACAAGGTTCGAAGAACGGTACAATAGCGATCTTGCTTTTAGACCTGGACGATTTTCTGTGAATGTCGGGGATTGGATTTGTGTTTATGGGCCTGGTGTCTTATGACGATTGTTCTGGAACATATAATGCTCCCGTCTGTTAAACAAATATATCCAAATAACTCTTTCGTCTTTCGACAGGATAATTGTCTAGTTCATGCCGCAAATGCTGTGAGAGGGTTTGAATATAATAATGAGTAAAGACCGGATTATATGCAACCAAAAACCTTAAGGATATGCGCATATATATGCACATATTTTTTAAACTTTGTGCAGGATATATGCAAAAAAGACGTAAATATGCAATGAATATGATGCGGTAATAAAACAACTAAATTTTGACATTCTAAATTAAATTTTAATTTAAATAGAGGATTGAGTATTGAATAAGGATAAATTCAAGTTATAATATACTTTATTAAATCAGTTAACACCTAATACAGTTTTGTATATTAAACTTATAACTGATATTAATTTAAAAAATTATAAAACGCACCGGTTATTGTGTGCTTCAAGGTTTTGAACTAAAAAATTGTGGTGTCTATCACTAAGGACATGTTTGTAAAAAAAAAACGATCCTTCTACTTCTACTGAAGTTATAGGGCAAATTTTAATTTCGGAACTAAGGCAGGTTCAATAGCTAAATTATTTACAGTTTTCCCTGACATTATGTTTACGACCTGCCTTAAAATCGTGAAACCTGTGTTTTTTTCTATTAAATTTTCTAATTTTGCCACTACTGTTTTTTCTACCTTACCTCGTATTTGTTTGCAATTTTGTACACATGTTTCTATTATATCCATCGACTCTGGTAGACTTGTACACGATTCCTCTAGTTGCGAAATACTGTCTGCTATAAGTGCATAGTTACACTTAATATAGGTACATTAACTGTTGTTCCACTTTAGTACTTTGAAATATTTCTTTAGACTTTAGGATGTGAATCATCACCTTTAATTTTTGGAAATTATCTGCATAAAATATTGCCGCACGAATCCAGGTGCCCCACCTGGTCACGACAGGTTCAGGTGGTAATGGTACTTCGGGAAGATTCTCCTTGTAAAATTGTACTCTTAATGGGGCCTTTATGAATATCTTTTTTACATTTGCTATTAGGTCATTGACCACCGGAAAGGAAACTCTAATAGTTTCCGCAACCCTATTTAATCCGTGAGCTAGGCGAGTTACATGAATCAAATTTTCATCAAATATTTTTAAATTCTGTCCTGCCTTTATCATATACGGCGCAGCATCGGACAACAGGACAAGAATTTTATCTGTAGGAACTGAATTCGGCAAAAAGAAATGTGTTAAGGTTCATTGAATAAAACGTGTAACTGTGAGGTTGTTTGTTTTTTCCACACAGTCGAAAAACAGGGTAATATGACCAAATATTAAATTTTGATAATTATTGTTATTAGTCAGGTGCCTCAAATTTGAAAATTTGCAATATTATATACTTACATATTTTTATACATTAAAAATCACATTTTACTAGCCGTTTTTAATTTGTTGAGCGACGCCATTGCTTTGCTCGTCATGTTACTGCAATAACCTTAAAAACAATAAATCAACCAGAAAAGCCTGACTCATGCAAATATGGCATAAAATGGTCCTAAGACTTTTCAATGAATACAACTTTACCTACAGTTGGCACGGTGGTTCTTTGCCAACTGTACCTATTGCTGCTACCACATCTTTATTTAACTAAAACGTTTTCCAGCCACATAGTTCTTTTAGATACATCTGGTGAATAGAGTGGATATTCCCTCAATTTTGTTTTCAACGCCCCTAGATTTCCCCTTTCCCATTGCCAAGTACCTCTGCTGTAGGCAGGTGCATTGTCCTGATAAAAATGTTTTTTTTCTTTGCATAGAGGCCTCCTCACACAAATATCTTGGTCTGGTTGGTCCAGAAGACTTGCGTTATTTAACCCTTTTCAAGTTCAATATCAAGATTCCGTTTTGCAATCCAGAAAACTTTGGGTCATGCAGCCAAATGGGTATGCCTATTTGTTACCACCAAAAATTAGTGCATTAAAATAGTTCGTGACTAAGCAGGCGCATGCCAACCTGCCTAAAATCACAAGGAGCACAAGCAAGAGATGATTGCTGCCAAAATATGATGAAACAAGCATTATCCTCTAAATAGGTTAAGTATACTTTACAATTTAATGACTTGTTTTTTTAAACACAAGAATGTCATCGAAAATGTGAGATTAAGTAGACAAATATGGAGACAGCTTTCAATTCTAGGTGAAACAGAGATATTATAATAAAAAGCTAACTAATTAACTACTGTTGTTAATATCTACTTTATTATTCAGGTTGGTAGGAAGGTACATAATATTTTTAATTTCTATAAACTGTTGTTACTAGCCACTATGCCGAGAAATATGGGATTTATGATGTTTATTATGAGATGATTATGATTTATGTATAATATTCCATTTTCTATTTAGTCAGGCTTATACTATAAACAATTAATTACTATAGATGTCAGAACTTATAAAAAAAACAATAACACTTTAATTTATTGCTTAGTTATCCAGGCACATAATGAGTTTCAGTGTAGTTATAAATAAATAATAGTTTATTTTTAGAATGTCCCTATTATTTAACTATTTATATTTTGATTTATTACAATAAATATGCCTTTAAAAAAGTTTTTTCATGTCTTTTAAAGTAGGTACCTACCTAAGTTTAACTATTAACCCACACATAAGTGCCAGAATAAAATCTCCCATTAAAACTATTTTTAAAACTTAACACATAGGTAGCAGGTATATCACAAAAGTAGTTTATAATAATAGTCGTGCAGTGGTCTAGTCCTAGACCAGGTAATTTTAAATAGTGACCACATATAAAGGGTCCACACGCCTGCACACTTCAGTCAATACCTATCGGTAATATTGCCGATGATCGGTATGGTGCACCAAATTCAATTTAAAAGTGTGTTTGTTTGAATTAAGTGGCACCAAATAGCAGTGTATACCGCGCGCCTACTCAAAAAAAATATTTATTTTTATAAAGGGGTGAAAAATATTGGACCTCCCATGTTGGCACATTGTTAAAGAATAAACATGAAGTACTTTCATATTATTAGCTGAAATATAGAGCTAAGTTTATCTTTGTTATGTCTTTACGATGACAAGAAAAATATAAAAAGTCAGTAGCATATTTTTTAATTGCATTAAAACTAATTAACCTGAACGAAACTCCGTAGTAAATGAGGCTAGGCACAACCAAGGGTTAAAAACGAGTAAATATGTTATTAAATTGTAAGATCACTGGTATTTTATATACTATATTATAGTATTCACAATAACAATAATATTAAACACGTTTATTAAAATAAAATTCACACCTGTTACAGTCGTGTATGTAAATGTAGTATGCGTGTGTCACGCTACTCGAGTTTACTCTGTTTAGGTAAAATAGATTAAATTAATTATAAATAAAAATAGAAAAACTCGACTAAGTAGGTATAGGTACCTATTCTATAGTTCTACAGTTCTAATATTGTAAATGGATATGGGCATGGAATGAACACTGAAATTTGAAATAAATAAGTTAATGAACATAATATATTAGATTCCAGATCTTTTATGTAACTCCCTGGAATGCAAATGACAAGAGAAATTGTATATCTCAGAGAAGTCCAAAGAAATATCGAATAAACCTCACGAAATTTATTCAAGCATAAGTAAATGAAGCTTTGTTAGCATACACTATACAATTAGTACATTTCCAAGCATTTACAAGTTTACATTCAAGTACCGAACTTACATCTTCAAATATTGAGCCAACATTTGCAGTGACTAGCAAAATAGGAACAGAACTCATTTTTCTGGCGTTTGTTTTATCTATAAACTAATTTTTTACTAGGTAGACTAGGCGGTAGGCTCATTATTTCTACATTTCATTGTTGCCCAATCTCTGGCCATAACAATACCTACAAGAAACAAATAAATATTAAAAACAAATTACCGTTCAAATAACAGACAACCGTATCAGGTTAAAAAAAAATCGTTAATATACAAATACCTACATAAACAAACAATTTACATTATCTGTCCTCTATCCAATTATTTTCACTCCAAAAACAATCTTTTTTACCCAAGATCTCAAAAATTTGATTGAAACCACAGGGTGGTGTCTACTGTTACTACCGGCAGTCATTTAAGTTGTTTGCACAAATACAGCCCAGTAACGATTTTAGGGCGTGCTCTTATAGACGCGGTCGAGCGTTTACTAGGTAGTTTATAATATAATATAAAAAATCAGTTGCAAGTAAGTATCAAGTTTGCGAGTTTTGCGACAAATACTGGTTAGGTTTAACATATCACATTCTAAGGTGAATGCAGTGTAATCCTTACTTCCGGCCCCATCTAACTCCTCACGTCGTCTCGCCTACAAACGATTTTGTCAGCACATCTTTATAGTATTTATGAATGACATGTACTATCTATAGTTATTAGATCATTGGAGTTTCCAAACCTGCTTATTTGTTTCTCTCAACGCAAACTCGCATGCTCGTTACTACAAGAACTGACCTACTCCACTCATCACTTGTGTTTTTTAGAGGTACGCCATTAGAACCTACATCCACTTCCGTCCTTAGTTCAATCTTCGACCACAAATGACAAATTCCACAATCTTCGTCTATAAACAAATTTTTATGGAAGGTGTTATTATAATATTGGGTTTTAAAAGCCAATTGTCTAAAAATTTGGCAAAATAACACATCTTAATTAAGCATAAGGAAGTTCAAAACGTATGTTGATAATGCAAATCGCCATTTATTTTGCAAAAATTGCTAGATGCTTGAGTAATGTAGTTCCAAGTCGTTAATAAAGTTGGGCTTAGTTTGGATCCATTTAACTAATCAAGCTGGAACTCATGGAACTGGAAAATATTGTGGCGAACACAGTTTATTTAAAGGCACGAGAAGGTAAGGAACTTTAAGTGAATAAGATTATCCCTAAATTATGTGGTACCTATTTAATTTTTATACACCCTCAAAAAAACTGAAGCAAAAATATCGTCTTGCATTATTGTATAGATTACACCCAAGATTACACTAACGAATATAGAAGAATTCTTGTAATAAACCAACATCCAGCCGTAATTAACTAGTGCCAATAAAAATATGTTAAATTCAGTTGGCAATCTGTGGATAGAGATCTTCCAGTAGATTTGTTTTAATTCTCGCAAAAAGTTTCAACAGGATTTATCATTGTTATCTGTGGTATTGTTTTGCTTCCGTTCAACTGAGGGTAAACATTGGTTAAGGAAACATAATTTTATGTTTTGGGTAAGTTTTGGGCATTTATTAATAAGAATACACGGTGTCTAGAGTATTAGGTACTGATACTGGATTATAAGTAAACTCTAACAGTAAACACCTACCAGAAAGTTTGTACATCTACTGCAGAACCTATATGTACAACTCCACAACTCCTACAGAGCTGCTGTCACAAAAATGGCTTTTGTTTTACATAAGTCTTTAATTGATAGCTCTAATTCTATTGATTATTTTATCTATAGGAGTTAGTAACTAGTTTCAATTTTACTTTGTAAGTTTTGCAGATCTTCAAATTGTTATGACCTTGAATATTTCATGTAATTGATTGGATTGGCCAGAAGAAAATAAATAAATAAATTTAAGTACCGTGAAACTCCCTATGAAATCATAAGTATTTTGCATTTAGCTAGGTACTTACATCAAAATTAGGATGTATTAAACTAGGAATTGCTCATGGTTTAATTTTAATGTATCCTTCTCATGGCCTTAAATTGACCTTAAACCATATTTTTAAATAAATGGGCACATTTTGTGATTTTAGATCTCTTTATTTATGTTATTTTTTTCTTATTTATCTTAATGTACAGGGTGTCCCACATTCGAGCCTCATCATGGGGATCTCGGAAACTATAAGAGATACAGCATCGGTCAAATTATGGCAAAGTTGCGGAATTTGGTGCCCAGTAATATGGTAAAAAAATATCTGAGCTATCTTTTTTAGTTTTATAAATATTAAAAAAAACAAAAATATTGAATTTTGGTTTTTTTAAATTGGACGACTTATTTTATCCGCTACAAAAAAACAAACACAACATTGTTAAGGCAACTTTTTTCGCTCCATATCGTGGTGTTCTTAGAATTTCGTTTCAACGTTTCGTTTTCGTGGAACTATTATCAACTATAATTTTTTAAATACGGACCTGCATTTTTTATTTTATTTTTTGAAATCTCTTTAAGCCCTGAATTCAACCATGTAGCGCACTTAATTATATCTAGACGTTTTGATGCCATTATTACATCATCAGGAATGTGATAATTAATTTTTAAATAAATACGACCCTGGAATTTATTTAAAGCATTTTTTTAAAGAAAAAAATGCATTTGCATGCCATGTAATAGTAGCCAACTTTTGGAGCAAACAATAGCCCATTAACCAATTTATTGAACGCCAATATCTTGGCATTCGCCAACTCAAGCCTGATTTTCGGTTATCTAGAAATAATGATGTCTGATTGTCAAACAGGTATTTAACAAATTGTTTAAGACACCTCACAAGATATTTTTGTTTAATTTGTTTTACTCACAAGAGGATATAATATGAATAATATAAATTTTTTAAATAAAAGAGAGTAAATGAAAAATGAAGAAATCTTATAACACATTTATAAATGAATAATATATTATGTAGGAAATAAATAAAAACGGAAAATAACAGAAACAAAAAGTAAAAAACTGATTATATTAAGTGTTCAAACAAGTGCCCTTCCTCTCGAATGCATTTTTGAGTAAGCCTCCTTAATTTAAATATCGCCCGTTGAATAACCCGTGCGGGGATTGCCCTGACTTCTCGGATTAAATTTCCTCGTAAAACATTAATATCGCGTGGCGTATTACGGTACAGACGATTTTGTAGGTACCCCCAAAGAAAATAATCCAACGGATTTAAATCAGGACTTCTTGCTGGCCATCGTATAAATCCACGATTTCCAATCCATTTATTTGGAAAAATTTCGTTTAGTAACTCGGTTACTTCTCTTCCATTATGAGGCGGAGCGCCATCTTGCTGCCACCATAAGTGTCTTAAAGTCTCCAAAGGCTCGAGATCTAATGCGTCCAAAATATTATTATTTATTATATCCAAATATCTTCGCGAGTTGAGGTTGCCTTCATAAATAAAGGGTCCAATAATTTTATTGTTCCACATTCCAACATTCCAACCCACACATTAAAAGAAAGTCGTCCTTGAGGTCTTACTTCCTGATTTTGTCTGGGATTTTCCACAGACCAATAATGTTCATTGTTTCATTTTTATTTCCAAATTTTATATTCAAATTTTTTGACGTGTGTAAACATTTGTATGTATTGACATAAATAAATTATTGATTGATTGATTGATTGATTGATTGATTGTGTCTATTAAATAATCCATTGGTTGTAAAATTGCATTCATTAGTCCAAATGACTTTGTTTAAAAAATTATCATCTTCATTTAGTTTGAAGCTAAGCCAATTACAAAATTCAAGTCTTCTTTCTGAATCACCAGGCCTAAGCGTTTGACTGATATGAATTTTGTATGGTTTGTATCCATGAGAATTTAAGGTTCTCCAGATCCTCATCCTCGGTTTTTCTAGTTCGTTGGAGAAATGCCTAGTTGAAGCGCGAGGGGCATAATTAACCTTAAATAAAATTTTCTAAATAGAAAATTTGGTAATTTTTTAAAATAAATTAAAACTTACCGAATTGATAATATTTTGTTGTTCTTCCGGTTCCGTACGTGTTCCATAGTTTACTCTTGGTTTATTGAAACTACCATACTCGGCTAAATTTCTATCAAGTGTAGCAAAATAAGTATAATGAGGCTGTAAGCGTTCAGGATAGTCCTGAAAATAATGCTGACAAGAAATTTGTGAATTCCTATTTGAAGAATAATAAACTCGTAACATGTCGCGTTTTTCTAAAGCAGAAAACATAATTTTGCTGAAATATTCAACATAAAAATATGGTGACAATTAATTGTCAACATAATTAAGCCACACAATCAAGTAAGCATAAAGTTGACGTCTAAGCCACCTTTGTTTTTTTTTTTTAGTTTTACTTTATACTTTGTTATTATAAAAACTAAAATATATGTTATATATTATTATACGAAATTAACTCTTTATAACTAATAAATTCTGGCTCCACTTATATGTTGTATTTGGTAAAAAAAATAAGTAACACCAGGGCCGTATTAATTTAAAATTAATTATCACATTCCTGATGATGCAATAATGGCATCAAAACGTCTAGATATAATTAAGTGCGCTACATGGTTGAATTCAGGGCTTAAAGAGATTTCAAAAAATAAAATAAAAAATGCAGGTCCGTATTTAAAAAATTAAAGTTGATAATGGTTCCACGAAAACGAAACGTTGAAACGAAATTCTAAGAACACCACGATATGGAGCGAAAAAGTTACCTTAACAATGTTGTGTTTGTTTTTTTGTAGCGGATAAAATAAGTCGTCCAATTTAAAAAAACCAAAATTCAATATTTTTGTTTTTTTTTAATATTTATAAAACTAAAAAAGATAGCGCAGATATTTTTTTACCATGTTACTGGGCACCAAATTCCGCGACTTTGCCATAATTTGACCGATGCTGTATCTCTTATAGTTTCCGAGATCCCCATGATGAGGCTCGAATGTGGGACACCCTGTACAAGCTTAGTTACACCATCAAATCAAATCAAAACATACTTTATTCAGAAAAGTGTACATTTCAAGGGAAAATACAGCAACAGAGAATCCTCAGATTTATAGTCACTTACATAATCTACACAATCTAAAACCAGACAAAATTTATATATATTATTAAAATTTGAAACGTACACATTTACAACTTACAGGCTAACATTGATATAAGAATTGAAGTACAAACATACCAGCTTTTAGTAATTTATATAGGCATGTAGACTGTATGGCTCCATAGTTATCAAATACTCCGGAACAGCTCTTTTGTATTTAAAACCATTTTTTATGGTTTTTAATTGATTAGGAAGCTTGTAGAATTGTATGCACCTGTATATAGGGTCCCCTCAAACAGAGTCAATCTATGTCTAGGTACATTATACTCCCTGGTGTTATTTCGTCATGATTGTATTCAAAGTTCACAAACAATGAGACATGCCTATTAAAAAAACTTCAAGCATTCATATATGTACAGATCAAACACTAAGTCCTCTTCTGAGCCATAAAAACTGCGTTGAACGTTGTTGAAAATAGGGGAAGATTATTCCAAAATGCAAAATTGATTATTAGGAAAGTAGGTACAGAATTTTTAGGCATCCAAAATTAATTTTTTTCAATTCAATTTATTGATCCAGTACAGGATATATACACTAACCGTAAAGGTGTCGATCAAAGAAGGTGTATAAATTATTTCCCTGGTTAATTTGAATTGTGACTGTGAAAGAGTAGAGTCCTTTCTATTTTTAGTATTATGGTTATGCATAATTATGCGGATTATTGTTTCCTAAATATTTATTATGATGTGAAGTAATACTCTTATATTTAATTAAATTGTATATGGTAAGATTCCTTAAGTCTAGAAGCAAGGGTCTGCAGTGGGCTAGTCTGTTAGCTTTACCTACTCCTACTATTCTAACTACTCTTCTTTGCAATAAAAACAGACTATGAATTCTGACACTCCCTGCATGCAAACCCCCTAAAAGTCAACACATATCTTAAATTGGATTTGAAAAATAGACCATAATGGAAATGTACCTACAATTCAGCTCCTACGAAGCAGTCCTTAGAGCAAATAAAGCAGATGCCAAGCTTTTCGCTACTTTGTTAATATGGTTCTCCCATTTTATGTTTCTATCTAACATAATTCCCAGGAACTTACAGTCAGACACCTTATTAATATTTATCTGATCTATTACTGTAATGGTCAGATCTTTATTAAATGACATCCACTTTGTTTTTTCAGTATTAAGAACTTATTTGTTTGCATCAAACCAGCGCTTTATTTCTGTTAGGTGTTAGCTCTCTATTAACAACATGTTGTAATAGCAGCAGACTGAAGTCCGCGAACAGTGTAAAGTGACCTGTAATCTGTAAAGCTATATATTTTTTCATTACTCCTTGAGTAAGGTAATATAGAATCTAGTTTTTTGTCACCTGATTAACTGCTTTGTTCCAATTTAAAGGGTGTCAATGTGTATTCCTAGAAACTTAACTTGATTTGACAATGTTACCTTAGTTTGATATAGGTTCATACTATCTGAGTTTATTTTTAAACAGTAACATTCTGCACTGAAATGTATATTTTTCAGTTTTACCTGAACTAACCAAAATATAGTGTTAAAATTCGTTTGGCTTTAAAAAGTCCTCTAGAAGTTCTATTAAATATAGCAGATAGAATACACTTTTGTAACACAAACACTTTTTAAAAGTATGAGTTTTTACCCCAAAAAATTATGTCAAATTGCATCACAGATTCTAAATTTGCAAAATACACAATTCTGAGAACTTCCTCATTTAAATATTTTACCATTATTCATATTGCGTAGCTAATTTTGGTTTGGTCTGTCACACTATACTACATACATGATCTATATACCGGGTGTTGCATCGTCGAGCGGGACATAGGAAATCCCATGTAATTTTAAATGGGGTCAATTATTGGCTTCCCTAATTATTTTAGAGAAAAATTCTATTTAGGTTTATTAAAGAGCACTAAAACCCACATTCAAAAGAGTAACTTTAGATATTTTTGATGAGCCCGTTTACGGGTTATCGCCGATTTCTTTTTAACTATTTCTCCTTTTCATGGCCCCGTATTTGCGGGCACCAGTCAAGGTAAAAGATGACTGTCAAATAAAGTTGTCATTTTGAAATGTGTGCTTTATTGTTATAAAAACTCGTACATCGAAAATATTAGCCATGAATTACACTTCTGAAGAAAAAATATTGATGATTAAATGGTATTATCAAGGAAATAGTTATCAAAATGTGTCAGACATGTTTGCTGCTCTGTATCCGAATAGACCGATACCTGCAAAATCTACAGTCGAAAGGACTATCAAGAAATTTGAGACAAAAGGCACTGTAATAAATAACTGCAGATGTGAAGAAAGGCAGGAACAAAGAAGAGATGCAAGAAATGATAGGGACTTGCAAGTTTTATTGTGCGTGGAAGAAAATGATGGGAAGATCAGCACAAGGAAACTTGAGGATGACATAGGATTAGCTCACACCACAGCGTTACGAGCTTTGAAACGACATAAATATTATTCATACAAATATAAAAAGCACCAAGAGCTAAGAGATAGGGACGAAATACGACGACAGGAGTTTTGTTTTGGTATGATGGAAAGAGCAAACATGGATAGGGAATTTTTAAAAAACATTTGTTTCACTGACGAATGCACATTTACCTTAAACAATGAACCCAATGTTCAAAATTATCGATATTGGAGCAAAGAAAACCAACACAGGTTTGTGGAAACAAGGACGCAATATCCACATAAAGTTAATGTATGGGCTGGGATTTTCGGAGAAAATATTATCGGGCCATTATTTCTTACACGAAATTTAAATGCAGAATATTTTTTGGAACTACTTGAAGATCATATTTTGCCTACTTTACATGATGCCGCCAGGGAAAATCAGGAAGTTTGGTACCAAATGGATGGCTGCCCGGCACATAGTACCCTGGCTGTCCGGGAATATTTAAACCGTGCTTTTAATGGAAATGGTATTGGCTTAAATCATACAGTAAATTGGCCAGCCAGGTCTCCTGATTTATCGCCAAATGATTTCTTTCTCCGGGGCCATTTAAAAAACAGGATATACAAAGATAAAAAATACCCAAATCTAGACGAGTTAAAAAATGCTATTTCTGCCGAATGCAATAGAATTTCAGTTTACCAACTAGCGAATGTAAGAAGAGAATTTTATGATCGCCTCGGTTATTGTCTAGCAGTCAATGGAGGAATATTTGAACATCTTCTTAAATCCTAAAGTTCTAACAATTTAATAGTACCTACCTATTAATTAGTAAAATATTGAAACATGTAAAATGTCATAATTAACCTTGTAATTGGATACTTTATTTTAGTTTTATTCAGATTAATTTGTACTCATAAATACACCTTTAATATTTTCGATGTAGGGGTTTTTATAACAATAAAGCACACATTTCAAAATGACAACTTATAATGATTGATAATAAACTGATTAACTGATAATAACTTGATAATAACTTTATTTGACAGTCATCTTTTACCTTGACTGGTGCCCGCAAATACGGGGCCATAAAAAGAAGAAATAGTTAAAAAGAAATCGGCGATAACCCGTAAACGGGCTCATCAAAAATATCTAAAGTTATTCTTTTGAATGTGGGTTTTAGTGCTCTTTAATAAACCTAAATAGAATTTTTCTCTAAAATAATTAGGGAAGCCAATAATTGGCCCCATTTAAAATTACATGGGATTTCCTATGTCCCGATCGACGATGCAACACCCGGTATATGTAATATGGTATGACCATTCAATACAATGTATGTATTATCTATGCATGTCTGCATATTTATTTGAATAAAAATGCATACATATGTTACGTAGGTACATTTATAATTATGTACTGTTATGTATTTGCGTACATTGTTCTTTTTTAGCCTAATTGGGACTCCCACTCGCACCACCACTTTTGAGTCTACATTTTTCATCAATAGATACCTAAAGTTTTTAAAGTACATTTTAATGGCATGCCATTAACAACCAAAATAACCTGATAAAACAAATAGGCACAGTATTTTTTTCCACTTAGTAACAACTAAGATATCAAGATTTATTTCTTTGACGTCAGGTATTATAGTCCATCCGAACATATTTCGTTTGACCTAATAACTGCAATACTACTTTTATTATATTGTAAACATTCAAAGAAACACCATTACCTCTTCAATTGGTAAACCTACGTTTTTAAAGAATTTCTTGGTTCTGGCATCACTGTTTATATTACTGAAATAAAATGAAATAAGGGGTACTGCTTTGCACCGGAACGGATTTTGTAGTTAAATGAAAAGCAATAGTAATACCTTATAGTAGCAATGTTTATTATGTTTATTTTTACCATTACTTATATTATATGTAATTATATTAATTAATTATAAGTACAAAACAAGTGTGAAATGTTTGCGTGCGGAAAAGGGCAACCTTTCGCACGCATTTAGGTAAAAGTAATAATAACAATTAATATACCTACTAAAAAATATATATATTCACATATATACCGGGTGAGTCAATAAGAAAGGCGGCCGGCTGTATCTCGGAAGCCGTTAGTCGCACAGCTTGCGGAATTTTTTTTTTATGATAAAATCGCCGATGAGAAATCGCTGGAAATTATTTTTAAGTTCCTACGACGACCGCTAGGGGGCGTAACACCCATGGCCAATTAAAAAAAAAATCATTTATTTCCGGAATTTGACCAATAAAGATGTATTAAAAATATTTCTATCTTAATACTTGGAAAATTTGCAATACATTTTTTTCGGGCAAGTTTTTTTGTCGATAAAATGTTGCAATTAAAATTTGATTGGCCATATCTCCGGCTACAAAAGAGTTAGGGAAACGAGGTTTTTACTGATTATCTAGGATTTTTAGACTCTTTTTAACCCTGTAAAAAGAAACACCATACCATTTAAAATTTCCAATAAAAATCGTAAATACTATTAAGTTGTCAAACAGCGCCCTCCAGCGGCCACTGTAAACATAATTAAGACATAGTTTATAATGCAAACGAAAAACAAAGAAAGCTCTTTTCAACGAGACTAAGTTTGTCAAATTCGGTTAAGCCAAACCGAAGTTATCAATCAAAATGACAAAAAACAATTGACGTTCCCTCACCACTTTATTTGAGGAGATACAAAAAAAATTGCCCAAAAAAAATGTATTGAAAATTTTCCAAGTATTAAGATAGAAATATTTTCAATACATCTTTATTGGTCAAATTCCGGAAATAAATGATCTTTTTTAATTGGCCATGGGTGTTACGTCCCCTAGCGGCCGTCGTAGGAACTTAAAAATAGTTTCCAGCGATTTCTCATCGGCGATTTTATCATAAAAAAAAAATTCCGCAAGCTGTGTGACTAACGGCTTCCGAGATACAGCCGGCCCGGCCGCCTTTCTTATTGACTCGCCCGGTACACAGAAGGTTTAATTGTAATTATAAAACGTTTTAATCTATTCCTAATTTAGTCTCGCTATCACTATCATCCACATTTATAATATGAGGATGTATTTCGTTTTGTTGTGTAGTTATATAAGAGTCTTCAATTTTTAAGACATGGTTAACCGAATTTTTCCAACATTCATCTGGAATTTCACCGAAAACTTTCTTTATTAGCTCTATTACATTTTTTTTTATGATAAGGCACAGCACTGCAGGATAAATCCTTTATGGCGCTCTGGGAGCAGTGCGTGTGCGCAGGAAACGATTCACGTTGGTCTTGAATCTTTGGAGGTTATACTCGTTGGGAAACACGATCTCGGGGAGGTCGTTCCAGAGTGATGACTTTCTCCAGATGAAAGAATTTTGAAACAGCGTCGTTCGAGGGACACTTAGCTGAACCACGTACTGGTGGGCTGCAGTGGCTCGTCGTGTATTTCTACCATGCACCGCTCTGGGTGGTATCAAGCGGGCAACCTTAGTTGAACACTTGCCATGAAAGTATTTGTAAAATAGACTCAAGCCGCCAACTCGCCTTCGATGTTCAAGGCTTTCTAGGTTGTTTGTCAGACTATGGTCACAGATCTTTGAATGAAATCTAGCAATCTCGGGGTATGTTTAGGAGCAAATCCCCAAATATGCGAACAGTACTCCAGCGATGGTTGAATTTGGGCTTTAGAGAGCATCAAAAGTTGTTGGGGTGTATAGAGGTTTTTTGTTCGGAAAAGTACTCCAAGCTTCTGCGACGCTGCCTTAGCAATGGCCGCAACGAGACTATGCCAAGTCATATGAGTATGACTATCCAAATTAACGCCCAATAAATGAATTGATGAAGCTAAGGGAATCGAGTGTCCCGCCATAACTATATCCGGTTCTTCAACATTAACTTTTTTAGAAAAAACTACCGCCTGGGTCTTTTTAGCATTAAATTCTACTTGGTTACTGTCACCCCAAGACAGAATTTATTCCAGGTCTTTGTTGAGATGTAGATACCTCTTGCTGCCTATAGAGATATATATGTCCGAGCATCCACAGTAAAAGATGAAACAAGTGTGCTGTCATCAGCGAAGCTATGTATAGGATTTTTAGTTTTTTCCAAAAGATCGTTAATGTATAGTAAGGAAAGGGTGGGCGACAATATAGAACCTTGAGGGACTCCGGCGTTGATGTTGAATGTGTCAGAAAGAAATCCGTCCATCGCCACTCGCTGAGAACGTTCTTTAAAGAGCTCGACAGCCATAAACAAAATTGAACCGGCATTCCGTATGCTCTCACTTTAGTTAGGAGCCCCTCATGCCATAATCGGTCAAGAGCCTTGGATATGTCCAGTGCTAGCGCCCGGGACTCGCCATGATGTTCTATTGCGCTATTCCAAGCATGAGTAACATAAGCGAGAAGGTCTCTTGTTGATCTAGACTTACGGAATCCATAGTGGCGATCACTAATAGTGTTGAAGCCTTTCAGGTATTTTAATAATTTTTCGTTGCTAGCTTTCTCCATAACTTTTGATATAACTGAAAGCAATGCGACTGGACGATAGTTGTTTGGCAAGGTCTTCTTGCCTTTTTTGGGTATGGGCTGGACTCGCGCAGTTTTCCAACAAGAAGGAAATATTCCTTTTTTGTAGGATAAGTTAAAAAGCCTACAAAATACCGGTGTCAGTTCGTCAGCGCATGTCTTAATTACAGTGACTGGAATATCGTCAGGACCAGAAGCCTTTTTAGTGTCAAGACTCCTCAAGATTCGTTTAACATGGCGGTGGCGGAAAACAATCTCGGGCATTCTCGATTCTACAGGGGGATTGTTCGGTGGAGTACTTTCCTGAAAATTAACCGTTGAATGTGAAGAGAATAGTTCCGCCAGTAAGTTTGCTTTTTCCTGTGTTTTGGTTGCAATGGTGCCATCAGAACGTGTTAGAGGTGGAATGGTTGACTTGGAAAAGTTCTGACTGACGGCCTTAGCTACCAACCAAAATGATCTTGAGCTGTTAGGACATTTAAGAAGTTTGTATTTGATCCTCTGATTGTGTGCTTCTTTGCTTTGGTTTATCGTTTGCTTGCATTGGTTTCGAGCGTTAACAATGATGGTACGATTTTCGACGGTAGGATTTTTACGCCATTGTCGGTAGGAATTTTACGCCATTGTCGGTAGGAATTTTACGCCATTGTCGGTAGGAATTTTACGCCATTGTCGGTAGGAATTATTTTTTGATTTAACAGCTCGTTCGCAATTTTTAGTAAACCAAGGCTTGTCATTAGAAGGGCACTTTTTTGAGAAAGGAATGAAGGCTTCCATGCCAGTAAGGATAACCTCCGATAATTCCGTTGCACAGATGGATGGATCATTAGAGGGAAAACAAACGTCCCGCCAAGGAAAGGTTCGAAAATGGTCCCTTAGCTGATGTATAATGCCACATCTTAAGTGGTTTAGGAGGCTGTTCGGCACTAATTGGTAGTTTGTTCAGTGCCGAAATAAGGTTGTGGTCAGAAGTTCCTAACGGCGGCTTCACGGTGACAGTGTACAAGTCGGGGTTTGAAGTTATAATGTCCTGATGGATGGAAGGAATAAAACACCGTGTCCCGTTAATCACTTTTATTACTCACTAAATACACTGTACAAAATGGCTGAACTGAACCCAACGGAGTACGGCTTAGAAGAGACCTTGTTCCCCAGCGAGCTGTACCAGCTAGAGTCTAGACCCTAGACCTATTGCTCATCCCCTCGTATTATATATTGCCAACCTAACAACCCAAAGGACTACCAAGAAGAACCACAGAATACTTATAGTACCACAGTATACTACAGAAGTTAAGAAAAGATCCAACAAACTAGCAAAATTACCGTCTCGGTCCGGAATCCGAGTTGGTTCACCCACCAGCTGGGTGAGACCAGAGCTGATAGCAAAGGATTCGGCTTCGCGACCTTGCTCGTCGGTCATATTTGAGTATTTGAGCCAGTTGACATTATGAACGTTGAAGTCGCCAAGGATGACAACTTCGGAATTGGGATGGTGGATTTGCAAAAAGTCGATAGTGTTAGCAAGAGAGGAGAACAAGTCTCTATAATGGGTATCGCTTGGTGGCCGGTAAAGGCAGCACATGAATTTAGTAATTCTCTACGTTGATATTTTAAACCACATTACATTAAAGTCGTTAGGCTCGAGTGTCTCCTCTCGTTCACAAGAAATATCACTCCGGACAAAGAGACAAAGGCCAAAATTCCGCCTAAATCGGTAATGGAAGTCGTACCCAGGATATAAATAGCTGACCGTATTAATCGATGATCTGACTTTGGTTTCGGTTAGTGCAAGTACATGAGGTTTGGTAGATTGTAGATGTTGATGGACTGCATTGATGTTCGAGTTCAGTCCTCTTATATTGTAGAAGTCAATTTGGAAGCTGCTAATCTCGAGTCTTTTAGCAGCTCCAGTTTTCACACCATTTCCATTTAAAATATTGTTCGAAGGACCCGCATGGCTACTGGACATGGTGGATAATTGGATAATTTCGCTTGATAAGGCGCCAGGACCCGCCCCCACCCGGAGATCCGATCGGGGGGCGATTTTAACTCCGGAACATTTTGATCTTGGAACCATCATCATAGCATTTTTCATATATTTCCCACCCTGGAAACACACCGCCACTAAGAGTATGTGTGCTATTTTCAGTTCTCATTTTCAATTTAATTTGATGCCACATGTGTTTAATAGGGTTAAAATGCAATAATAGGGTGGCAGTCGCAACGCAGTGTGACCTATTTCTTCCGCCATTTTATCACACACATACTCTTTTAATACTAAATGCATTTAACACTTTTAACAGCTGTTTTTTACTATTCGTTTCCTCGAATTACAAGTCATTTTTTAACATTAATTCCTTTATTGCGGATTTTGTGCTCGATGCATTCGGTACTTTTTCCAGTTACCGACTGTGTTAGCTTCATCACAATAACACTGTGTCTGATACATTTGAAAGCAAACTGTTTTTAAACCAGCTTTCAAAAAGAGCGGCGTTGGTATTTTTGACAGTCTCATGAGTTTTTCTGATCTAAACTTTTTTTATTTCCCTAAGGTACAGAAAGCTCATTTTTCTTAATCTTTCGGACTCCATAATAATTTGTCTTTTGTTTATTGTCTTATACTTAGATCCCATCTCTTGCAAAGCGCAGTGAAGACTTGTCCTGCTACATGATATTGTTGTATCGTCAGTTGTTAACCGTGTTTTTAAAGAATCTAACGTGGGCACAACATTTTCTCGATACATTTGATATATTTTCCTGCGAATAACATCTTTGTCACAATCATCTACGCACTTCATTTTTCCGGTATCTTTGCGAACTTTTCTTTTAAAATGTCCTTTTAGCATAATATCTCGTACCGTCGATAACGGAACTTTCGTCTTTTCACTGGTATTTTTAATGGCAATTACTTTAGGGTGGCCGTTCTTTAATAACGATTCACATACATTTTTCACGATCACTTTGGCGTCAGGGGTTTAGGGTAGCTAGATATCGCATTAGCTAAAGATTCCCAAGGTCTCCACATACTTTTAATATTAACTTGTTGCACACTATTTCGAATATTATGTTTACTATTTATATATTCTATATAAACAGGTACCTGTAACTAAAAATAATAAGTTGTTTCTAGAAAACCTTAATTAAACAGTTTATTAATTTTGATAACAAATCAAGTAATGCACCTATCTATTGTTATTATAAACTGGCATTAAAAAAAAATTAGGTTAATACGTCTCTTCGAAAGTGAAAGCCGAGTTTATGAGGGGTTTTATTGCAGTCATTAAGCCAAACGAAATATATTGGGAAGTACTTTACATTGGTTTGCATACTTTAAACCAGCCTCCTAATCTACAATGGTTGCTTGTGAAAAGCTGATCCGGGAGAATAATATCCCTTGTCAGTCAATCAAAGACTCAAAAAAACTAAAAGTGCAATACTTTATTTGTTAATTATTGGTGTTTCTGTTCTATACAATATTATACTTACACAAGTCATGTGAATAAGAAAAAAATCATTAAAATAATAAAAACGTAATAAATAATTACAAACTACAAAATGACTCCATAAGAAAGTAAAATATGAATAAGCTTTAAAAACATTAAAATAATAACTACTACAGTACACTACATCAGTATCAACCTTACACTGTACGTGTGGTAACAAATAATGACAATTTACAATTTACTAACAAATAGGCAACTCATTAAAATTATAGTTAAAGATTATATCTCATAAGAAATAATTAATAAAGCATACACATGATAAGTAATGCAGACATCGAACTGCCTGCGTCGTTATGATATAAAACGAGCTAGGGGATTCCTCCAGAAGTTGACGTTCCCATTACCTTCTGCAACTTAATATCGTTGACTATTACCTCGACTATTACGTTAGTTCTTCCATCTTCGAGGTCAATTTCTCAATCCAAAATGTAAATCACATATTATTCTTTATTCATGATAACGATATGTAATATTATCACATGGATCCGCGCCTGGTTTGGGATATTATTTTTAGTTCTTTAGATATCATAAATACGATTCATCACAGAAATTTTTTTTTCAGATCTCTTTTGCAGATTTTTTTAGATTTTTGTTTTTCATTACCAATAATTATTGTGACAAACTTGACAGTCGTTCCTGGTTAATTGTATTACGAGAATAAGTTAACGCGCTTTAGACACGAGAATCCTCCCTGATTTCACACAGATGTGGGTGACAATCGAGTAAAGTCGATTAGGTAAATGTTTTGTTTACCAAATAAAATAAATTATGTTTTAGTTGACTGTTGGTATCTACTCCTTGGAAATATCATGCTTTTGGAGAGCGCGAAACAGTTCGCACTACGGATTTTGATTTTGTCCTTTTTAATTTGGAAATAAAATGCCAACAAAACAGTTTAGGTTTAGTTTCACCACTTATCTATTACAGCTACATAGATCTGTGAGTTCACTTCCCGTAAGCCCTGCATATTTTTGATACCAATTTTCTGAAAATGACATGTTACTTGCCTTCTCTCTCTCCCGTGTTAATTAAATTCAACATTTTAGGGGTCAGGCGACCATTGTTTTTTAATTTGATTTATTGATGCAATAACGAAAATTCACAGTTATAGAGACGCATAGGCCTACAATTTAAAATTAGTTTGAATTATACAGGGTCTCCCAAATAGTCAGGGCATATCAAACATACTTTATTTTTAATGGGACACCCTGTATATTATGATATTTTTGGATTACTTGATCAATTCTAAGAATATTTTGTATAACATATCATATGGGCATTCCCTTATCTCACTTTAAGAGTCATATCATTATCATCATATCAATCGTATCCTTTGGTCTATTGTATGAATATGGGATTGTTTGGTATGGATGTTCCACTTGAAATTTTGATTGTGAAAATGTTATAATCTAATTTAAGTTAATGAAATATATTTGGTATTATTACTATTAGTGTACATCTACACGAGCGAGGAAATCGCGACGACAGACTCGCGACGTTAAATTTGCGACGATTTGAACGCCCGGCAAAAGCATGAAACGAGCGCGAGAGAATCGCAGCCGTCCAAGTAGGTACATTCGGAACAATGATTTTGCCTTTAGTAAAAATGAATGTCGTTCAAATTGGTTATGTTGCTGCAATATGCATTTACCGGTGCAGAAACCGCAGAAGTAATCGTCGTTTTTGGGTAGCAGCTTAACTACTGGACAGTTTCATTTAAAATATCATGAGCACAGAGAGCACCCTGACAAATTTTTTTCATATTACCGTATGTCCATACAAAGTTTTGATGAGCTGTTGTGTCTTGTTTCTGAAAAGATTTCCAAGATATGAATATGCGTCTGCGTATATCACTTGTGAAAAGGTTGGTTATAAGTTTAAGGTACGAAACAATCAAAATTTATTAAGTCCGACGAAGTAAAGCACAGCATTATATTCCAATAGTCTTTATTTAAGAAAATTACGAAGATCGCTTTCATGACATTCTTGTTTATTGGCACTAATGGATGCGGAATATTGTTTTACGGCAATCGATGTTGGGTCCTATGGAAGAGAAGGTGACAGTCACATTTTTAATAAGAGTGTTCTGGGGAAACAGTTATCAATGAAGCAACTGAACATACCAGAGAGTCATAACAAATCTTATTATGGCCTTTAATTGATAAATTCGATAATAAAGTGGTCTCAATCTTACTTTTATTTAATTTAAATCATCAGGGGATACAATTAAAGTTTTGTAACTTGCATAGAAATGCCTAGCCAATAACCGCCATACCGCCGATCGTACAGCATTAAAAAGTATTGCAATAATCTTATTCCCCCCAATTATCATACAATATCATGGCTATTCCTTCTCATAATTTTAGTTTGATGTCTCAATTGCTAGGTATATTCTTTCAACTTTGTACTATACAAAGCTGGTCGATTTTCCACAGCACTTGTAAACTTTTCTGTATCGAACATGACTGTACGGTACGGCGTTTCTTCTCCGCTCGTCTAGAAGGCACCATAGGAACTAATTAATTGCATTTACCTACGGCGAGGCAATCGTCGCGAGAATCGCCTGCCAACGTCGGCAATTGCGAGTGACTCGCTCACGCCGACGATGGCTGGCGCTATCGGGACGAGTTCCACGCCCGTATAGGCTCGCTTACTAGAATGAATGCTTTAGATTTAAGCGTGTAAATCGTCGCGAGTCTATCGTCGCGATTTCCTCGCTCGTGTAGATGTACACTTAGTGTACATCTACACGAGCGAGGAAATCGCGACGACACACTCGCGACGATAAACCTGCGACGATTTGAACGCCCGGCAAAAACATGAAACGAGCGCGAGAGAATCGCAACGGTCCAAGTAGGTTCATTCGGAACAATAATTTTGCTTTTAGTTAAAATAGATGTCGTTCAAATTGGTTCTGTTGTTGCATTATGCATTATCAATGAAACAACTGAACATACCAGAGAGTCGGGCAATTGCAGGCACTGACAATCCTATTCTCCCGCTTGTAATAGTGGGTGATGAGGCATTGGGTTTGGCGGAAAATTCATTAGGCAAAATCTTTAGGGTTTAGTGCCTTGGCAATATAAAAAAATATAAACATGCCACATCATTTGACGTAACATATAATGTGATCAAACATTTACGTCCAGAAGGAAAGGCTAACAAATCTTATCATGGCTTTTAATTGATATATTCGATAATAAAGTGGTCTCAATCTTACTTTTGTTTAATTTAAATCATCAGGGGATACAATTAAAGTTTTGTAACTTGCATAGAAATGCCTAGCCAATAACCGCCGATCGTACAGCATTAAAAAGTATTGCAATAATCTTATTCACCCCAATTATCATACAATATCATGGCTATTCCTTCCCATAATTTTAGTTTGATGTCTCAATTGCTATATTCTTTCAACTTTGTACTGTACACAGCTGGTCAATTTTCCACAGCACTTATAAACTTTACTGTATCGAACATGACTGTACGGTACGGCGTTTCTTCTTCGCTCGTCTAGAAGGCACCATATGAACTAATGAATTGCATTTACCTACGACGAGGCAATCGTCGCGAGAATCGCCTGCCAACGTCGGCAATTGCGAGAGACTCGCTCACGCCGACGATGGCTGGCGCTATCGGGACGAGTTCCACGCCCGTATAGGCTCACTTACTAGAATGAATGCTTTAGATTTAAGCGTGTAAATCGTCGCGAGTCTGTCGTCGCGATTTCCTCGCTCGTGTAGATGTACACTTACTGTAGCTTTATCTTATGTCTGTTGTTAATTGAGTATTTCTATTTGTAATAGGGTTAATCCCGTTTATTAATAATAAAAAAAAAATAAAAATATGCTTAAATTTAATAGTTTTTGAGTTACTAACGATTTTTCAAAAATTTGATGTTTTGTAACACTTAAAAAACATGCACCTGTCGGTAGTACAGAGAAAAGTAATACATGAAATTTTGATTATGGAATAAATTGTTAAGTAACGACAAAAGCATACTTTAAAAAATAAAAATATTTACCGGAACCTTTTAAAATGAGTTTTTTAAAAATCTAAAAAGCCCTAAAAGTCTGTTAATTTAAATACAACCCCTATTATTTTTTATGCCTAATCTTACTTGATAATCTAAGATTACTTTTATTTAAATCTAAATATTTCTCCTTGCTAGGTCAATATAAATAAATAAATATGTGTACATTATAACATTCTAGAATTTAGTTGCCAACTCTTATTGTCATATTTCTAAATTATTACTAGATAATTTATTGAATGTAACTAGATCAATTTCTAATCATAATATGTAGGTATTTTTGAAGTTTGTTAAGTTTTGTTAATTTATAATGTATGTTCGGTTAAGTAAACAGCTCTGCTGACCTTCGCCGAGGTTAAAATAAAGACATTTCTATCATATATCAATATAATCGAAAGTCACTTTTAATGCAATTTTAACTATACCAGGGTTACCTACCTACACCTATCTTTTACGGTTTCCCCTAAAATAGCTAATTTCCCCTTTACCACATAAACTTAATGCTAATTTTCTCATGGAGTGCCTTGAATGTCGCACTGTGTCTGTACAACGCTCTTTTTCTAGAGTGCCATGGACGCCAAATTCATGGAATTAATAATTTTATTACTAATAAGTCATTCCAAGTACCTATACCTATCTTTTACGCACAGATTTAAGGTTTTATGTCAAAAAATGACGTTTGCAGACCCTAAAATAATTATCAATTTTTCCTATAAGGAAGTCTTTATTATTTAATTTGGGTTTGATTATTTGTTAAAAAGGACCTGCTTTAATAGATTTTTTATAATATTTTGATAACTATTAACACGGTGTTCAAACAATAAGATTAAAAATAAAATTAGGAAATCTGCAAAAAATTTAAATTTTCAAATGGAACCCTCTAAATTTTATGATTATTTCTTTTTTAGCATTAAAAATAAGGGTAAGTTTATATATGGTTGTCCGTTCGGAAAATTTGAAGTTTTCGAAATATTGCCAATTTAATATTTTTATATGACAATTTTGCTGCGGATATTAAGTTTAATAATTAAACTAATAATAATAATTATTATTATTCCCAGTTGGCTATGAGTTTATTTAATCCTACTTGGCTATGACGGCGTTGAAAACAGTCAAATGTGAAAGAAATGTATGAAGCTGTCACTTGCCATTTGAAAAATATTAATAATCATGCCGGGACGCTTAAATTATACAAACGAAGCTTATTTAAAGTTATTTATTATTCACGGAGAATGTGATAAAGTTATATCAAGAACATGTGACACATTTACATACACATTCGATATCCGCAAAATCGGAAGCCATCACAATGTGCTGTTAAACAAATTATAGAAAATCACATTATCCGTAAATAATAAATAAGTTTAGATAATCTTCGTTTGTAGAATTTTAGCGCCCCGGCATGATTATTAATAATTTTCACATGGTAGTGGCAGCTTCATACATTTCTTTAACATTTGACTGTTTTCTACGCCGTCATAGCCAACTAGGAGTAATTAAACTCATAGCGAACTGGGAATAATTAAACTTAATATCCGCAAAATTGCCATATAAAAATATTAAATGGGCAATATCTCGACAACTTTATATTTTCCGAACGGACAACCTTATACAAACTTACCCTTATTTTTAATGCTAAATAAGAAATAATTATAAAGTTTAGGGGTTTCCATTTGAGGATGTAGATTTTTTGCAGTTTTCTTAATTTCATTTTTAATCTTATTATTGTTTGAATATCAAAATATGACAAAAAATCTATTAAAGTAAGTCCTTTTTAATAAGGAATCAAACGCAAATTAAATAATAAAGACTTTCTTATAGGAAAAATTGATAATGATTTTATGACCTGCAACCGTCATGTTTTGACAAATAAACTAAAATATCTCAAAAACGTATAGGCAGTTGAAGAAATAGTCCATGCTTTCAGTGGAGTTAATGTAAAGTAAATAAAACTATGCAGTCTTTCTCCACAGTTTAATAATGATGATGGTGAATAAAAAGGTTCCCTACATGTTTCGAGCGCTTAAGCACTCATCATCAGGGGGTACTAACATCGAGTTTAGTAGAAAAAACGTTGTCTCAAATTAATGAGTACAACTCATAGTAACTTTAAAGGTTGAAGACTTGGTATGTGAGATGTTTAATCATCTTTAGATATGAGTGAAGTTCTGGTTTCAGTTTATTATTATTATTATATTAGGGTTAAAAAAAAGTTAATTTGGTTTTTTACAGCGCTCTGGCTCATCCTGTATACTGAATTCTTTCTTATTCTAATAGACTTTAGAGTTTTATTTTCCGTCCACCTCATTAAACTTTGTTGGATCATAATGGGGCTATCCGGCTTATCCGCTATACTTTATCAATTACCATATTTAGTACTCTTATTACGCTAGTAAACTCAGGGGCGGCTCGCCAATAAGTGCGCCCGTGCGCGCGCACTGCCTAAGAAAGCCAAGCACCAAGCAAAAATAAAATTTATATAAAAAAAATATCAAGAAAACTTGTATATAAGAATGGCGAATGCGAAAGACTTCAAGCGCGACTGCAGCGTGCATCTACTGATTGAAATGGTCTGCCGTGTGTATTCGTTCGGCGCTCTCGTTAAATGGATTTCCCTGTGTGGATTGATCGGGAATATTCGGTTAATCGCCCGATGAAAGGGCGTCGCCGTGCGCTATCTGAATACACACTTCAATAATTTAATATGATTATTTTAGAGTTTTTTTACGCGATTAGAGAAGTTTGAAGTTTATTGACGGTGTTGTGGGTGTTTTTTGTTGTTGTAATTTAATAATGGCTAGTAGTTCGGATTGTTTCACACGAAGTGTTATAGTTATGGACCAAAATTCTGTTGAGAACATTCTAAATAACTTTTCGACAATCGATTTCCAAGGGAAAATTGAAATAAAAATCCCATTTAAAAACCGCGTTTTTTTTTTAATATTCTTCTGGGATAAAAAGCACAAAGAAAATCGATACAAAGGTAAAAAGGGGCGTGGCACCTCCAAAATTTTTCGCCTACGGCGCATTTTTGCCTGCGGCGCGCACCCTAAAATAAATGTCACGAGCCGCCACTGAGTAAACTAGTAACGAGAAGGTTAACACTCCTGTACTTTACTGCTAAATCAACCAATGTAATAGTAACATGCTGACTTTGGATTGTAAATTAATAATAATAATAATAATACTTCTTTATTTCAAATTACAGTTACAGTTACATGTAAACAGGCAACAAATAAAATGAAATGACGTCAAAAAATCAACTTTTTTTTTTTCTTTTTTAAAGAACGCACTCTAAGAAATCTTTTAATGTATATTGTTTAATGTCAATTAAGAGTTTTTTAATAGTGTTTTTCCATATACTAATACTACTGATACATTTATATGATGTTGGTAACTTATTATATAATTTTATACACTATAGTAAGGACTTCTTTCGGTTGTAGTTAAACGATGCGCTGGATATAGGAGATTTAGTGTTCTTGTATTGTAACAATGATCACTTAAATCCCGAAATTTCTCTTTGTTCTTGTACACAAACATTAAACATTCATATACAGGGTGTCCGGATAAGGATACGGAGCGGCCATATCTCGGAAACGATACGTCCCACAGATCTGAAAAAAAAGCTCTCATCATAAAAACTGCCAAGAGAAATTCATTCAAAATAATTTTAAGTTTCGGAAATTGCCGCAAGAGGGCGTAACGGCTTATTTATTTTTTAAAGTTCATTTTACGGCAAAAAATGCCACTTAACCGTAGAAAAGCAAATAAATAATTAAAATCAGTAGATTGTTTACTACAACTTTTGTTATTGTTATTTTTTTGAATCTCGCCTAATAAAGGAGTGGGGGAAGCCTTTAGGACATTTTTCAAAAACTGTCATTATGTCGTTATCCTTCAACGGATTTTCTATAACTTGTACTTGTTTGAAAGGGAATTCCTTGGAGTTTAAATAAATGATTCAGGAATTGTCACAAGTTTCCTGATACAATTTTAAGATGGCGCTGTTATTCAATCTAACTTATTTTTTTATTTTTCTCGGTATTTGCAAATTGGATGGTATAATTTTTTTCCGTAGTAATAGGAGACAATTTGCATAGGGAACGATTAGTCCAAACCGCAAATCGATATCACCAGGGGTTTAAAAGTTATTTTGATTTTTCTTTAAAAAATGATACAGTTTCCATTTACCGGTACCCGGTATACCCCTAATAAGCAAGATAACAACTAATTTCATGGCCTACTGTTTACTAAACTATAAAATTTATAATAAAAGTTTAACGAGTCAAAGAAACATCAATAACACTGAATAAAATATGAATATTATGATAATATCATATTATGAGACTTAGACTATGAAAAAGTGCACAAATCTTAGAACTAGAAACAATTTTATTAGCAATTTAGCGAGACAACAATAATAATTACAAATGTTCAAAATGTTTTCCGTCATTTTGTAAGCACTTAATTATTCTTCTGTTAGTTGATAATACGGCTGCCTCAATTTCAGCCGTGGATAAGTTTCTAACGGCATTTGTTATCCTTACCATCATGTTTTCCCTTGTTGTTGGTCTCTCTTGGAAAACCAGATCTTTTAACCTACCCCATAGGTAAAAATCAAGACAAGTAAGATCCGGTGAACGAGCCGGCCAGGGAAAAAAGCTTCCTCTTCCAATTACACGATGCGCAAATTGCTCTTCTAGGTATTGGCGTACGTTACGATAGTAATGCGCCGGACAACCATCAAGTTGGATCCACATGTTTGTTCTCGTTTGTAAGGAGACTTCTTCCAAAAAAGGTGGAAGGAAAGTGGCCAAGAAATCTAAAAATCTTGCTCCATTAAGGGTTTGGTCAAAAAAATGGGGACCGATAATTTTTCCTTCCAAGATCCCGCACCAAACATTTAAACTCCAGCGGTTTTGAAAATCTACTTGCCTCATCCAATGAGGGTTTCGCTCAGACCAATAGTGCATATTATGCAAATTCACACCCCCAGCGTTAGTGAAAGTGGCCTCGTCTGTCCATAATATCCGTGAAAGAAAATTTGGATTTTCCCTAATCATATTTAATAGCCAGTGACAGAAATCCAATCGACGATCATAATCAGTATCGTTCAATGCCTGGTGTAAAACGATGTGGTAAGGGTGCATACTATTAGTTTGTAAAATCTCGTGGACATTTGTTTTTGGAACCCCCAAGTCAAGGGAAATTTTTCTGGTGCTTAAAGTGGGATCGTATTGAACGTAAGCCAAAACGTTGATAATATTTACCTCATTACGTGTCCTACGAATTCGTAAGGGTCGTTGAATGGGCTGCACATTACCAGTTTCTCTTAATCGTCGAGCTAATCTTGAGAATACTTCTCGAGAATAGTGTCTTCTTTGTGGAAATCGCATTGCATACTCTCGCGACGCTATTACAGCATTTTCAAGAGATTGAAAATACATATTCAACATATCATACGCTTCTGCGTTAGTAAACGGCATACTGTTTGTAGAAAAATGCAATATAAATGTAAAAAACAATGCTTAATATTATAAGATGCTTGACGTTTAAAACTCATCAACAGCTTGTCACAATAAATTATTAATTTGTTTTTTTCCATGGCCAACTTGGAACTTGTAATTTAGGCGAAAACATGATGGAAAGGATATGAAATGCCGTTCGAAGATTATCCACGGCTGAAATTGAGGCAAGAGGCAAGTGTGTTTTTCACTGAAAGAAGAATAACTAAGAGCTTAGGAAGTGACGGAAAATATTTTAAACATTTGTAATTATTGTTGTCTTGCTAAATTGCTAATTGTTTCTAGATTTAAGATTTGTGCACTTTTTCATAATCTCATATCATAATATTCATATTTTATTCAGTGTTATTGATGTTTCTTTGACTCGTTAAACTTTTATTTTAAATTTTATAGTTTATTCAACAGTAGGCCATGAAATTAGTTGTTATCTTGCTTATTAGGGGTATACCGGGTACCGGTAAATGGAAACTGTATCATTTTTTAAAGAAAAATCAAAATAACTTTTAAACCCCTGGTGATATCGATTTGCGGTTTGGACTAATCGTTCCCTATGCAAATTGTCTCCTGTTACTACCGAAAAAAATTATACCATCCAATTTGCAAATACCGAGAAAAATAAAAAAATAAGTTAGATTGAATAACAGCGCCATCTTAAAATTGTATCAGGAAACTTGTGACAATTCCTGAATCATTTATTTAAACTCCAAGGAATTCCCTTTCAAACAAGTACAAGTTATAGAAAATCCGTTGAAGGATAACGACATAATAACAGTTTTTGAAAAATGTCCTAAAGGCTTCCCCCACTCCTTTATTAGGCGAGATTCAAAAAAATAACAATAACAAAAGTTGTAGTAAACAATCTACTGATTTTAATTATTTATTTGCTTGTCTACGGTTAAGTGGCATTTTTTGCCGTAAAATGAACTTTAAAAAATAAAAAAGCCGTTACGCCCTCTTGCGGCAATTTCCGAAACTTAAAATTATTTTGAATGAATTTCTCTTGGCAGTTTTTATGATGAGAGCTTTTTTTTCAGATCTGTGGGACGTATCGTTTCCGAGATATGGCCGCTCCGTATCCTTATCCGGACACCCTGTGTATACAATCCATACACTGTCATTAAACCTAATTCTCTAAAGACGCCCCTACAGGTTTCTAAATATTTCAATTTCTTCACAGATCTTATAATACTTTTTTGCACCACAAACACGTTGTACCTCAGAATTACACTCCCAGAATATTATTCCATACCTTAAAACAGATTCAAAATTTGCATGATATAAAATTTTTATTGTTTGGGAATTCATGTATGATGACACAATCCTAATACCGTGCCCCACCGTTCCAAGTTTTAAACATAGATTATTTATATGACTATCCCATGATAAATATTCGTCAATAGTCATTCCTAAAAACTTTGTTTCTGGTTCTCTTTTCATGTTAGTTCCGTTGACTGATATGTACCCGGGTATATCTAAATTATTTTGCTTGGTCCTAAAAGTGATAATGTTTGTTTTGTTTTCATTTAAGATCAATTTATTTTTGTTGGACCAATTATTAATGTCTGTAAAAGCCACTTCGGTTTTATAGCTTATTTCCTGAAAAGTGGTACCTGGAATTAATAGGTTTGTGTCATCTGCATAGTTAACTATGGAAGCGTTGTGGCCTCTTACACTAATATCACTTATGTAAATTACAAACAGAATGGGTCCCAAAATGCTGCCCTCTGCTATTCCTATATTATTTTCTATAACCCTAGATTTAATTTTTATATTTTTATCCTGGATTACTACTTGTTGATGTCTATTTGATAGGTATGATTTCACCCATGCATAAGCATAATTAATTATTGTAATGTCCGAATCCGGTAAAATAAAAACGTTTAATGTTATTATTGTTATATTTAGGTGGATCAGATAATGATAAAGGAAAAAGTAAGAAATGGAAAAAAATACTTCAGTTACCTCATATTTCGCAGTGCTTGGAGCTTATAAATAAAATAGGTGAGTTAGATTTGGTACAACTAATCGCGTAGTTTTAGTAGATAGTAGATATTATTCCGATATTAGTACTATCAGTAAGTAGCCGCTGGCGGTAACACCAATGAAACGTGCATTATAGTTATTTTTGTATTAAGTGCGTGAAGTGAGTGTTTTTTTAATGGCATATGAGAGTGTCAATTTTTTGCCGAGACCGCAGGTCGAGGCGAAAAATTCTCTCGAATGTGCCATTAAAACACGAATTTCACAAACGAAATACAAACAACATTTTTTGTACAACTGAAAGTTTGAATTAATCGGTAAAATTGTATATTATAATAAAAATTTTACCATATAATTTCACATAATCAAGTTAACAGCCCTGTCGTTACTATAGAAATGGTTTGTTGGCACGTTGCTTGTTTTGTTGTCATACGTTGATAGCTGTTCATATTTATTGCAATTTTTTAAATAAATAGTATAAGTACTTAAAATGGATGTAGATTACGATAGTGATAGCGAGATTCCTTCAGATATAGCCGATATAGCAAATTCGGCTATAGCTAACATGTTACCGGCGAAATCAAAATTTATATACGAGAAAAATTATAACCAATTCCGTGAATGGTGCGGCAAGAAAAATATACAAAAAGTGTCTGAAAAGGTACTTATATGCTATTTTGAGGAGAAATCAAAAACTGTAAAACCTTCTACTTTATGGAGTGTCTACTCAATGTTGAAGAGTACATTGAATGTTAAAGAAAATATTGATATAAAGAAGTTTTCAAAATTGGTGCCTTTTATTAAGAACAAAAACGTCGGATACCGAGGGAAGAAATCTAAAGTTTTATCGAGAGACGATATTAATAAATTCATTCAAGAAGCTGATGATGAAACAAATTTACTTTATAAGGTACAGATGATCAAAATTTTGTATTATTTCAGTAATTTCAATATTTTTTTAATTGTAGGTTGCGTTAATTTTGGGAATCAGCGGTGCTTGTCGCCGTGAAGAATTATTGAAGGTAACTATTGATGACATTGAAGATACCGGGTCTATATTGATTGTTAAAATACCGGATACAAAGACCTATTGCCCAAGAATGTTTACCGTTTCAAATTCTGATTATATTGAGATATATCGCAAGTATAGAGTACTAAGGCCGTCCCATACACACAAAAAGAGATTATTTTTAAAATATTCAAGAGGAAAATGTGTTGACCAACATGTGGGAATAAATAAAATAGGGGAAATTCCTAGCTTGATTGCAAAATGGCTGGGAAAAGAATTGCATAAGAGCTACACAGGTCACTGTTTTAGGAGGAGTTCTGCAACTCTCTTAGCCAATGCAGGGGGTAACATGACATCTATAAAACGCCACGGTGGTTGGAAATCTGCCGCCATAGCAGAAGGATATATAGAAGATAGTTTGAGTAATAAAATTGATATTTCTAATAAATTAAATTGTTCCTCTACTTCCAAACAAATCAATATAACTGATACAATTGTGGACTCAACTTTTCAAGGAATATCTAGCGTTTCTGATCAGCAGCAAGGTGGACTAGCTTCGGGAATTAATATTGGAAGCAATTGTTCGAACTTCACCATCAATTATTATTGTAACAAATGAGATTTTTTGGTAGTTGGTAATTAATTAGTAAATTTGTACAAAAAAATTCAATACATTTTTTAAAAAGTAATGTTTTATCGTTTTTTTTGTAAATCATTTTTCCAGTTAAAAAAAGTCTTTTTTCCACCGTGAAAAAAAGTCTTTTTTTCACTGTTAAAAAAACAAAAGGTTTACGTATCGATAGCGATGAAAAAATGTCAACTTTTTTTGACAGTTGTACAAAAAGCCTATTTAATCTCAGGTAGCCACATGAATATTTGTCTTGTGACAATTTATAATTTATTCCCGGTTATTCCTATACTTGACTACACAGTTTGTTTACAACCATCATTAGAAGAATACGTGTTAAACTCTAGGGATGAAACGGCCTGCATTATGCCGGGCATCCGGCTGAACTGTCTCTATATCGATTAGTTTTCCCAGTACTAGTAATTTTTATTTTGGTCTTTCTCACTCCTTTCGTCCCTGTACTATTGACAAGAACCTGTAATCTGTTTTATTCTGATTAAAAGGTAAATAAGCATCTAAATATTCACTGTCGCTGTGTTACATTCAAAGAACCACAGACACAAGATTGGTAAATCCCCGCGCTTCGCTCGATGCTACCGCCATAGTCCAAATCCACATGCATCCGTGATTAGCACATATTTAGATGCTTATTTACGTTTCATTCAGAACAAAACAGATTATAATAATAAATGACCTACTTCCTGCGTGTGTATTATATTAATTATTCATTCTGAATAAAAATACAGAGTGGCAAAAGAGTCGCGCATAAGGCCTGTAACTTTTGAATTACCTCGTAAACGAAAAAGTGACCTTTATGAAAGTTGTTCAGTAAATTATTCCCCACATTTCTACCTGCATAATTTTTTTTCTGTCATTTCTGTTTTGGTTGCCATAGAGACCAACTTACTTTTTTTAAATGGAACACTCTGCATATGATTGCATATTTGGATTCTACTGAGAAACCTCTGAATTTTTTGTATTTCAAATTTTTGTTTACATATTTAAAATTGTAACAAACTTTATAATAACAAAAGAAATAGCCTAGAAATTGAACAATTTAACATCGGAATAATAAAAAAAACCTTTTCAGTGGATCAGGTGTTCAAAATGACCACCATTTTCTCTGGAATGGAATGGCCCGAATATCAGCACTAATTCTGAATTTTAGAGATTCTAAGTCATTTGTTCTTTAAGTGTCCCCACAAAAAGAAGTCGAACGGGGTTAAGTCCAGGGATAGCGCTGTCCAGTCAATAGCACCTCTTCTGTCTATCCAACGTTCTGGACATTGTTCGCTTTTGTATTTTCTAACATTTGCCGCAAAATGCGCAGGTGCTCCATCTGGCTGGAACCATACCTGTTCGTTTATGACATTATTTACACCCGGTAAAACCATTCTGCAAGAAGGAAGTATATGATTCCTGAGAAGGTTCGGATATTTTTCCCTATTCAAGTTACCATCTATGAAAAGAGGCCCCACAATATGTCTACCAACTATGCCCGCCCAAACATTAATTTTTTCAGACCTCTGAATATGACCTTCCCGGAACCAGGTAGCTTCATCCGAGAAAATGATGTTTGTTGCGCAATTATTATCGTTATTGCATCTTTCCATCATCAGCTCACAACATTCAGCTCTTCTATCAAAATCGTCCTCGTTTAACTCGTGCACCAACTTTATCTTGTAGGGATGCAACTTCTCCTGCTTAAACAAATTTTTCACTGACTGATGAGACACATTAAAATCCATTGTCATTGGCCTAGATGATTGTGTTGGATTTTCATGTATTAAGAGCATGATATCCAAAGCTTTGTCTCCCCCGGTTGCTGTTTTAGGTCGACCTGAACTAGCGGCTCCCTAACACTGCCTGTTTCTCGAAATTTCTATACCACTCGACACACCGTTGACTGATTTATTTTAGGCCTTTTTGGATATAACTCATTGAAAAGTTGACAAACCTGATCTTGCGATCTCTTCATATTTCCTTAGCCGCTCATTATTAAAATTTCAACTCGTTTCTCATTCAGATGAACCATAGTGTAAACAAATTAGAAATCAGACAACAGAAAATTAAACAGGAACTCAAAATTGACACCTCTTAGGTCGCTGTCATGAAAACACCTTGCCTCAACTAGTGGGTATTCGGTAGAAATAATTATAATTAGGAAGTTTTTAATTTTTGAGCTTCATTATCTCGGAAACGCTCGCAAATAGGTGAAGATTTGAAATACAAAAAGTTCAGAGTTTCCCCAGTAGAATTCAAATATGCAATCTCATGCAGGGTGTTCCATTTAAACAAAGTAAGTTAGTCTCTATGGCAACCAAACCAGAAATAACAGAAAAAATTCATGCAGGTAGAAATGTGGGGAATAATTTACTGAACAACTTTCATAAAGGTCACTTTTTCGTATACGAGATAATTCAAAAGTTACAGGCATTATGCGCGACTTTTTTGCCCCTCTGTATAATTTTTATTTCTTTTTTCTAAATCCGGCCAAACCGGACGTACGGTAGAGAAGCCGAACAGGCTGGATTCGGTACCTTGGGTTAACCTACTAATCTGAACTAACCAAAACATGTAACTACTACATATACCCCAAATCACTCGGTATAAATAAATGTTTGATAATCGTAACAAAGGCAAAAGGGGTTAAGAAATTATAAAAAATTAAGTCATTTCTGGACAGCGTATGGGGTTTCTCTCGCAATTAAACGGCTTCTGTTGACTGTTGTTATTGATTGACAACTACTTTTTTTTTTATATATAAAAGTTATACAGGGTGATTCACGGCGATGGCGTATCGGACGTTTCTGACGAACCAGTCAATAGAATGATCCAAAAATTTGGTTTGTTGCATAAAAGGACATACTCTACACAGCTAAAATATTTTGGATAATGCGGTGTTGCCGCTTCTATTAGAAAGTAGCAATTTTGATATTTTAAATGGAACATCCTGTATATTAACTTATTTTTGCAATCGGTAGTAGTTGCTTAACATATTTTCTTATCACTTCCCTATACCTATCTCTTGCCAATTTTGAGATATTAATTATTTTCCATTTTTTTCTCGAAAAACATGGCCTGCAATACATGGTGATATTTTTAAACTTTGAGACGCTAAGTCACTGAAATTCGGTTGATGGTTAGGCAATTCCCGGAGGCCTTTTATGCTATGGCCAAAGCTTAGTTGCCATGTACAGGGTGGTCTAAAAATCCAATTATTTTGGTTACTTGAAAAAATGTGTAAAAGTCGATTTTTTCAAATGAAACACCCTGTATATTATTACTGATTTGAAAAGCTGATAAAGTTTGCTATTTATTTATGTATACCATTGCCATAACTATACCCAACTAGTCAAGTTTCTGATTCTGAAACTATGGAAGAAAACTATTCAAACGCAGTTTTAATTAATTTATTTATTCTGTTTGGAGAATGTGATAAAGTTACAAGCAGGACATGTAGAAAGTTTAATGAGATGTATCCGAATCAACCGCCAATGAACAACAAAAAATTTGTACGATTTTAAAACAATTACGTTGCGTTTGGTGCAACTTTAAAAGGGCCAAGAAGGAATACTAATTATATCAAAATGCTAAAACAATAAACTTATTAAATAAAATTTCAAATAATATGCTCAAAATGATGTCCGTTTACTTCTAAACACTTTAAAATACGCTTCTTGACTGCAGCCGTCGTAGCAGATCTAATTTCATTTGGATCTAGATCTTGAAATGCTAGGTTAAACCGATAGAGTAACTCTTCTCGCGAATTTACTGGTGATTCGTAAACCTTGTCTTTGAACATACCCCACAGATAAAAGTCTAATGGATTAAGATCGGGGGATCTCGAAGGCCAATTCCATGGTCCTAAACGCCTTATCCAACGATCATCAAAAAGCCTATTTAGTTCAAAGGTAACTGCTCCTGTACAATGTGCAGGAGCTCGGTCGAGTTGATACCAACAGCTTCGATATTTTTCAAGCGGCAGATTATCGACAAAGTTTTCGACATCTGTTCTCAAAATATGGAGATAGTTTATTGATGTTAATGTCTCCTCGTATATCACGTACCCTAACTGGTTGTCTAGTAACGTGCAAAAAATATTAAAACTAAATTTCTCTTGATATCCTGCTTTTCTCGTGATATGCGAACTTTCACTTGACCAAAAACGATGATTCCTTCTATTAAAAATCCCTTCCTTTGAAAATATTGATTCATCCGTCCAAATTATTTTACTTAAAAAATGCGGATCTTCTTGGGTGCGCACTGCGCACCTTCGCAAAGTTCGACTCTCTGCCGAGGATCTTGAGGCTTCATAGCTTGAACTTTATTTAATTTATAATCATGCATGTTATAATCTTCCAGAATTCTTTAAACTGATGAATACGTTATACCCAAATCATCTGCAACACTTCGTATTGATGACTGGGGAAATGCATGGAAATACGCCAAAACAATAAACTTGTTGTCTTCATCAGAAGTTACGGGCCATGGTCTTTGCCATAGGCATCGTAACTATAGATCCGACACGCCATTCATAAATGCTATAAAATTGTGATGCCAAAATCGTTTGTTGGCGAGATGCTGTGAGGAGCTAGGTGGGGTCGGGAGTGGGGATTACGCTGCCTTTACATATGCATGCGACAAAACCACAGAACAATAAAGGTTAGGTTGACAAAACTCCAGGAATACCCACAGAAAATCGCTGTCACAAATGAATGGAACATCCGCTATGCCGAGTATTGCCGAGTCGATGCGGATGGCCACGAAAATGATGGGATCTGGGCGGATTCTTTTTTGCTGCGTTGCCATACTACAGATTTTTTACAAGGTTTTAGGCAATGTTATATATTTCCCACATCATGTTATTCTAGTAAATCATAGAAGTTAATACTTTTAATAGAGTAAGCCCAGAAAACTACGTTTTCTGTGGCGTAAATCTGGCAAACCAAGTGGAGGGGAGCAGCTTGAATGTTGATTTACTTTACACTGGAATACAATGATGACAACACGTTTATTTGTTATTGTTCGGTCTAATAGTTACGATGTCTATGGTCTTTGCCGTTTTAAAGTTGAACCAAACGCAACGAAATTATTTTCAATTGTTGTTCATTGGCGGTAGATACGGATACATCTCATTAAACTTTCTACATGTCCTACTTATAATTTTATAACATTCTTCAAACAGAATAAATAAATTCATTAGAACTGCGTTTGAATAGTGTTCTTCCATAGTTTTTAACTAATTATTGTTCGGCTGACAAGGGCTAAAGGAACTAAAATATCAAAACCATAACAACAATGACAGGACACATGGCACAAAATGAGAACGCATGGCACACTAACTAAAAAATTCATATAAATAACTACTTCAAGGAACCTTTTCAAATAAAAATTCTTATAAAATCAGAAACTTGACTAGTTGGGTATAGGCATGGTATACATAAATAAATAGCAAATTTTATCAGCTTTTCAAATCAGTAATAATATACAGGGTGTTTCATTTGAAGAAATCGACTTTTACACATTTTTTGAAGTAACCAAAATAATTGGATTTTTAGGCCCCCTGTATATTGCAACTAAGCTTTGGCCATAGCATAAAAGGCCTCCGGGTATTGCCTAACTACCAACCGAATTTCAGTGGCTTAGCATATCAAAGTTTAAAAATATCACCACGTATTGCAGGTCATGTTTTTCGAGAAAAAAATGGAAAATAAGTAATATCCCAAAATCGGCAAGAGATAGGTATAGGGAAGTGATAAGGAAATGTGTTAAGCAACTACTAGCGATTGCAAAAATAAGTTAATATACAGGGTGTTCCATTTAAAATATCAAAGTTGCTACTACTATAGATATTCTTTTGTTTGTTTCAATGGTTTTATGACCTATGCTACCCTAATTTTCTAAATTTTTCGTTTTGTGCGTTTATTGTTAATAGTAACTATCAACTATTATGTATTTCTGAAAAGCTTAAAAATAGCCCAATCAAAAAGAAGAAAAATAAACAGGGTGTCCCATTTAAAAAAGCATATGTTTGCTTTAAATCTCGAAAAGTAAGACTCCCCGAAAAGAAGTAAGCACGCCACTGAATTCTGCTTAAAGAACCCTCTTAGAAACAGTTTTCAATTTATTATTAGGTTAAAGGATAACCGAAATACAGAGTGTGGTCAAAAAGCAAAAATTTTCGAAAACTTCCCGTAGCTGAAAACCTAAGAAAGTTATGACAATTCTATTTGCGGCATCTTTTGTTTCACGAAAAAGTGGCGCAGTAATGTAAAACCCGCAAGTCTATCTTTACTAGTTACCGAGATACCCTGCAATTACATCGAAAAATAGACATCCTGTACATAAGTAGGGGGGGGGGGGTCGTTGACCCCTTGCTGCCTCGCCTAAGAAAGTTTCGTGTATGGGGGTATTATGAATTTATCCTGACAATTGTAAAATTAGAAAAGAATCAAACAGTTCTATCACTGGTTATTCGATAGAGTATACACAGATTTAGGTTTTTGTTTGATTATTTTCTAATTTTTTACATTGTAAGGATAAATAATTTTCAAACCTCCCCAAATACAGGATTCATTTTATAGCAGAAAACACAGTAATTCATTGTTTGTTGTTCTTAATTTTTTTTTTACGAAGTAGTTAAATAGTCAACTAAATACTAAGTTAACAATGTATCGCGAACACATAATTTATTAAGAAATATATGTTTATAAAAATAGACTGTTGATGTCAAATACTAAGATGTTTTGTTTAAATTAGATCTTCGATATGAGTATGTGGTGGAACAACAGCCCATTGGAAAGCTATTGTTTGGACAGTGGTGTGAAGCCAAAGGGTCACAATATCATCGCAGCTTTCTATTTCTTGATGTTGCCAAACGTTATGAAGTGGAGACGGATGATCAAAGACAAGAATTGATCACTATAATCAAAAAGGTATGTGTAACTATTACTATAGATAATTCACAAACACACACGTTAAATATTGATATTTGTTACACTCGGTTGAGTAGAGCAGTAATCTGAACTTCGCTGATTTCAAAATACCTTAATTGCCTGACAAAGATTATTTGGTTTTACACGCAAATATATAACCAATATATAGCTAATACCGCGTTACAGAAATGTCCCCAGCGTGCGGCGTTTTCCGGAACTGTTGGGCCTGCGCAGTTCGCGTGTATGTCAGGTCCGGCTTTAAAATTATTTAACTTAATGTGTTGGAATAGGTATTGATTTATAAAAAAAAAACAACTATAGTAAATCTTGGTATAATATGAAATATAAGAAGATGTAAAGCATCAATTTTCCCGAAGAAGTAATACACTGCAAAAAATTATGACAATTTCAGGACTTACTCATTTTGGGGCGTAAATACAGAAATTGAAATTTCGAATTACAATTTAGTTTCTGCTATAGTTCCGTTAGTTGCTCTTAACACCATAACAGGTGCCCTTTGTCGCCTGGTCTCCTTCTATCATTTCCTATACAACATGCGACAAAAGTTGCAAGAAAATCACTTTTTTTTTAAGATTAAAGGTAAATCAGAACGGAGGTTTTAAATGTTTATAGTGGACTTAATAAACATGTGCATTTGTTTTGCTTTGGCACTTTTTAGGAGAGAAAATAAATATGTTAAAGTCTGTGCGCTTTAAGAAGTCCGCTAAGCCATAAAACCTCTTAAGCATTATGTCGGTGGCTCTCAAACAATAAATTATATTGAAGGTAATTTTGGATGTTGATGAATTACATTTTCTAAATAAAATAATTTAAAGTAAATAAAAAATTAGTTTAGGTAAAGAAAAATAATAATTTTTTAGCTTTTGTAGTATTCAGACAAATTAGTTTTACGAATTCTTTTTTATAAAGTTTTGGTTCTAAAAAGAACCGATTTTGTAGTCTTGCGACAGAACGTACCTACTTTTGAGTGTAACATATTCCTTGGCTTTATACATATCATAAACAATATTCCTAATAGAGAGTTTTATCCCTTGGGATAAATCCAAGGTTTTTGAATGGAGTCGAACCCTTTTATATGGTTTGTCCAAATCCTCTTCACTCTTTTTTCGAAGTATTCTTAAGGTCTTCTCTGAAATGCCGCAAGCATCAGACGTTCGTTTTTGCACTGCCAAAACAGACTCTAACGGGCCCGAGTTATCTTTTTCTAAAGTAAAATAACGTTCCACTTGTAATACCAAACGGCGTTCACCTGGAGATAAATGCCTTCTAGGCGATGTGCCACCTTGCTGAACATTTTCCATAACTTTGCTTAATAACTGATTTTAATTCACACACAATGAGAAACAAACTAAAAGTGAAAAGCACAACTACTTATTTAAAATAAAGTAGAACATACCATCCCGCACTTCAGCAAATTTTAATTATTTCTTGGAAAATAGTAATTATTATGAAGATTTAATTATAATAATCCCAAAATAATGTCATTATCGGAAAAGTATATACCTGACAAAATCTTTAACATATTTAACCATCCCGCACTTGAGCAAATTTTAATTGGTTCTTGGAAAATAGCGATTATTATATAGATTTAACTATAATAATAGCAAAATAATTTAATTATCTATTTAATTATTATTTATGCTCAACGCGTAATTCTAAGATAATTTTGTTTTGAAACCTCTGATTTCGCCCAGTAATAGAATACAGTAAACCAGTGGGATGTTCGGTGTGATCAAGTATAGCGAAGGGGCGAAGATATTGTAACTTAACCGACTTACTGTTTTAAAAGCGATAACATCCCTTGGTGATTTAATCCGATATCGGACTTCTTAAAACGCACAGACTTTATCATATCATTGTGAAAAGCCTACAGTTAAGGTTTTAGTAGAAAAAATGTTAATGTTCAGCACACTAAAAAAATCAAAAGAGGGGTAATAAAAGTAGTATTTGGATGTATTATGTAATCTTTAAACAAAAATAAAAGTTTTTACGTTGAATTATGGAGACAACAATAAAATAGTAGCCGTATTTACGAAACACATAATATTAATGCATAATTAGATATACTGTGAATTATTTTGTTAGGGTGGCAAGAAGAGAAAAACATTTTTAAAATATTTGAAGAAGTAGTCCATTCTTATATATATATATTTTTAAAATATTTCACAGACATTCAATAACCAATCTGCGCCGTGAATAAGGATGGTATCCATACATTGGCACTGGAAAGTAGATAGGCAACCATGACTGTAGTATTACAAAGTACAAACATATTAATAAGTATGGAAAGAATTAATAAAAAAAAAACGTTATTCCAACTAAACTTAATTGAAAGTACACAGAAGTTAGCATAAATATATCGGTAACAAACATCTATTGGTAAAGTGTTTTTATCAATAATTGATGTTGGAGCTTTTTTCGTGCCCGAAATTACAGGAAAAGAAATGAAGTTGTTAACAAAATTTATGTGCAAAAATATAAGTACTAAACGTTACAACACAAAACTAATGATTTTGTCATAATATCTGCTTGGAATTGCTATTACAAATATGCAAGGATTTAAGAAATATTGCACAAGGTAAGTAAAAAAATTTGAGCAATTAAAAGAAAAGATATATACTTATTATGACTGGTATTATAACAGGGTTTTTATTTCAAAATGAACCAACTCGAGGAAAATAACATTTGACAAGAAACATCAATTTTAATATCAAGGAAGAAGTTTAATTACACATTTGATAGAATTTTACTATTGATACTTCCAGCCAACCTTACTTTGAAATGTCACATTGCACTACCTATCGAGTGATACAACGTTGCAGAGGGTATAAAATTGGCTATCCATCCGTGCCAAGAGAGTGAAGTTGAGTTAGGTGGAAAAATGTAATGACAATGCAACCTATTAATTTATAATTGATATGTGATGGGCTACATGCTTGGTGAAATGGATATTCCATAGTAGAGGAAATTAAAGTAGTACTTGTTATATTTCACAATTTATTTCAGTTTACTGACACGTGTTTCAACCCTTGCGAGTCATTCATAGACAAGGGAGATGTGCTTATGGTAGGGATAGATAGGCAACTCAACATACTAAATTGGTTCCCTTATAGCGCCATTCGTGTCTGGTTGAAGAACTAAATGTAGCACTGTGGGCGAGGGGCGGGGTGTCGGCGCCACGCATGAAAATTTAAGTTTTACAACTTTGAATTCAAATTTTCGCGCTTCTAACTCTGATGGAAAAGTTAGAAGCGCAAACCTTTCGAATTAAAGTCAATATATTTTGGGAGATTAAAAGGAAGTTGTAGCTACGTTTCTGATATGGCGACAAGCTTTATTAATATTAGATATATCTTTAAATTAATATAATAACAAGGCAAGTTTTACCTAGGATTGTGCAGTAAAGAATTAACATAGGAACAGCGTTCAGCTTTAAATAGGATCCTCTGCTGTCATGCTAAATTTTTTGGTCATATGCAAAATATGTGTGACAAACTCTATAAGTTTTTTGAATACCAATCTTGTCTTTGCCACAGAGTAATGGATTTTGAATAGCATTTACCCAAAGTGTACGCGTCTAAAAATACACGGACATTATACTAAGATCGTAAACTGTCATAACTCTAAGAAACTGTATATAAGTAATGTTTATGATTATTCAGGATCAAAAGGTGTCCTGCATACATTTTTTTAGATAGCAACAATATTTTGTATACAGTATAGGCGCAAGGTGCCTTTTTGGCTCTTCACGATACACCCCTTTTATTACTTCGCTAAAACAACACAAAACTTACCTGGTCGCTTTTTGGAAACCTGTGCATTTTCACACGTTTCCCACTTTGTACTTTACATCCGGGAACCCAGCAGTAAATCACCATTTTAGCAGAATAAACTTAATAAACTTATACGTCGCGCTGCTTCATTTAAAAATTTAATTTTAAAATGTCAATGTCACTTGGGTTCGACTCTGGAAGATATTTTTATTATGGATCAGCACATATGTCATATTTTTATCTTTATCGCACCTTAGCTGATACGGTTGAATTCAGAGAGAGAAAGGTAGAGAACGTTCCCCACGCTTATTCTAAATACATGTTTTGCCACTACCAACGTTAGGATATGAACAACCTTATAAAACAAAATCCCTACAATAGCGCCATCATCGTCTGGTTGAAAAACTAAACGAACGGGGAACGATCCTCACCATTTAAGTTATCCTAGCCTGGGGTCATTATCAAAGGCATTATGAGGCAATAATAAATTCTACATGTCATTAAAATAAAAATTGACAGATAATAGGTTATTTTGGTCCTTAATTTACAGGTATTGGCCAAAGGTACAACTAAATTACAGGTGTGATTATAGAGGTATTTACATATAAGTAATAAAATTAAGAAAATGATATTGTGTATAATAATTATGGGTTTTTTCGTTGGTAATTATTGACAGTGTTTATTGCATATTTATCTTAAGTTATTAGGCTATTAACTATTAGATTGGCAACTGAAGGTATTTCAATTTGATTGTTAACAACATTACATCAATTTTTTAAGGCTTTTTTGATTGCTAATGTTTCTAATAGGTTGAGTTTTCTACCCTTGTGTTGAATATATATCGGTTTTATTTATCAATATCCAACAAAGTAAAACCGATCAATAACACGCCAAATATTGTGTAAATAAAGAATTAAGTGACAACCGGCTCTGGACAATATAAACGTTAAATACCAAAAAATCGTAGAAACCCGACGTACTGCGCATGAGCCACAGTTCCGGAAAATCACGCATGCCGAGGAAATTTTTAGATCGGTCGGTAATTAGCTTTGTTTTTCTACTGGTGAGAGTTCAGTGGTTTGTTCCAACACAACCAAATTACCGTCCTCGAACGATTATTTCCAGTTGGTCAACTAAATTTTGAATTTGGCAATCGATTATTGCAGTGCTAAATTAGTTGAGCGACGGTTCGGGGACGGTCCTAGTACGATGTTTGGTCGGGTTGGAACAAGCCTATTATGTCCAACTTTAAATCAGAAGCATAAGCTCATTAACTTATGCTTTAAAAAATCAGTGATTCCAACCCTGGTTGTACCAATTTACAAAAAAGGAGATAAAAACAACATAACAAATTACAGACCAATTTCTCTACTTCCAGCCTTCTCAAAAATATTCGAGAAGTGCGTGGCATCGCGTATATTCCGGTTCTTTGAGTCAAATACTATTTCTACTGATTCTCAGTTTGGCTTCAGAAAACAGCGAAGCATTAATGGAGCTAGTGTCTCTTCTCTTAGAAGCCTTTGAGAGCCGTAGCTTTGTTTCCACAACATTCTGTGACCTAAGCAAAGCTTTTGATTGTGTTTCTCATAACTTACTCCTAGAAAAGCTTAAATTCTACAACTTTCATCCAAACAGTACTGCCTGTGACGTCCGCAAGGAGAGAGTTGAGTCTTTTCTGGGACCCCTTCTATTCTTAATATATAATAACGATCTTTCTAACATAGACCCCAGTACGCACTATACTATCTTCGCGGATGACACCACCTTTTCCCGTGTGCATGAAAATTGTGATGAGGTGAGAGAAGCTTCTGAAGTGGCGCGTGCAAGAGCGAATGAATGGTTTACATCTAACCAACTTTTCTTGAACAATGAAAAAACCCCAAACATGATATTTTCTACTGAGAATGTTAAATTTCTTGGGGTACACTTAGATCAACCCCTCCGATGGGACGTCCATATTGCTATGCTCTGTAATAGACTAGCAACTAACATTTTTGTATTGCGCAACCTATCACAATGCATTTCTCAGACTGTCCTGCGGCAGGCATGCTTCTCCTTATGTCATGCACATGTTGGATACTCAGTACTTGTATGGGGTGACGGCAGACGGCAGTGCTGCGTTCAGGGTTTTTGGCCTACAGAGAAGGGAGGACCCGAAGGATTATTACAGGAGCGTCGTACCGGGATGACTGTAGGCAGGACTTTATAAACAATCAAATTTTTACTCTACCATGCTTATTTATTCTGGAAAGCTTACGTTGGGCAATACACGGCGTATACATCTGTTCACTCGCACGATACGCGTCATAAACAAAGCTAGTATTAATCAGCTGGCGGCTAAAGAGATGTCAAGATGGCCCTGGACATCTGGCAATTAATTTCTATAATAAACTTCCTATAACGGTAAGAAATCTGCCAATTAAAGATTTTAAGAGTAAAATAAAAAAAAAACTTCTCATCAGTCAGGCATTCTACTCTACAAATGAATATATGGCATGTGATGTAAATAAGATAATATAGAGTTTTTAACTGTCACCCATTTTACTAATTTTATTTATTTAATCAATGTTCTTTGTTTGTTGTTTTATATAGGGGAAAACTTACAATTATAAAAATGTATTGTACATATATTTTATTATGTTACCAAATTTTAAATGTTTTGATTATAATTTTAATGTGTAATGTAAGGGTTGTTTGCCTCGATGTTGCAACTCTGTACAATTTTGATGTTTTAAATTTTTACATAATATGTTGAATTTATATTTTATAGCATTTTATATATTTTATTTTACCACGATATTGACTTGTGTGGGTACTATGTGTATACTATTGACACTAATAAACTTTTGATTTTTGTGCGTCTAATTTTATCAATGTTGTTTTATTTTAGGAATTTTTAGCTAACATGGAACAGCAAAATACGGTTTTGTTGTTAGACCATAATTTATTTTTTAATGATGAAGAATTGGGCAGTGAGCAAAACCAAGATGTATTTAACAGTTTTGTCCAGTCTGTAAAGACATTTTTGGCTGGTGATCCTTTTTATGAATTTACAAGGTCCATGTTTTTTCATAGATACCTACAATGGAAATGGTTAGAATCTCAACCGGTAACTCACAAAACGTTTCGAATGTATCGGGTATTAGGCAAAGGAGGTTTCGGAGAAGTCTGTGCATGTCAGGTAATAAAGAAAATTATAACATATTTTAAGGCTTCATGTCTAGTCAGGTGATCTAAATTTATTAATCATATTTAGTACATTTTATAATAATATACAGGAGGGTATCCATTTAGTGTGCGGTGGACGATATCTCGTTAACGGTCGACCCAAGGAAAAAAACTTTTATACAAAAGTTGTACAGGTTAACGCCGCGCACCTTTGGAAAATAATTTTAAATATACAGGTCGGCTCAAAAATCCAGGGTGGGCCAAACATATATTTGTTTAAATGGAACACCATATATTTTTTTTGTTATATTAAAGCCTTTAGTGGTCCTCTATTCTACTTTAAAGGATCAAATGCGACGTTGTTAAGATATGAATGTTTCAATGGATTTTTGGCTAAAAACGATTTTCCATAAAAATCGTTGGATTTTAACTATCTTTACAAATTTTTTTACTAAAATTTAGGAAAGAAAAGTTATAACATGTAAAATCACCACCAACTGTTATTAGAATTGGTATAAGTACTACAGAGTGTTCAACATTTTCATTTTGGTCCAAACTTAATGAATTTAAAACCCAAGTTTTCGTTTTTTTTTTTTAAATGAAACACCCTCCTGTATTTTACATTTTTTTTGAAAACATATTTTAATTCCCTTTAATTTGATACCAATATCTGACACCTTATTTCAAAAAGTTGTTGAGGGAAACATAATTTCAAAAAATTGTGTTAATGTGTATTAATGCTACAAATTATTTTAAAAACAAGTCCGACCCGATGCCCAAAATACAACATTTGTTATAAGAAATTTTACAGACAAGAAAGTTTCAAAAATAAGTCATCTAGCCCCAGAGAAACATTTGAAGTCATTTGTACAGGCGGTAACAGAAGTACAATGTTTTATTTACAAATCACGCGCCATTCTTAAATTTCCCGGCATTAAAAAAAGATCTCGTTTACGTCAAAACACGCCAATAATAGTAGTAATTCTTAGTCTCAAAATTAATGAAAATCGATGAAGGCGTTTAGAAATTATTCCGAAATAACTATATTAATTTGAGAACTTTTGCGGCACAACGAAGCAACATAGCCTACAGGTAAGTTTGCCTATACTCCGGTACCAAAATAATTGGCAGTGACTCATTTTTCAAAAATCAAATCAATCAAAAATATGCTTTATTGTCCAAGAATACAAATGTTCTTATTGACAAAGCTACCTAAAACTACGCCTAACATAAAATTACAGGTCAAAACAGAAACAGAAAGGGACAAAACGCCCATAAGATCACAAAAATATATAAATCATAAACATAAAAAATAAAATAATTACACCCACGAGTTAAAATTATGTAAAGATCACGACAAAAAATAATGCTAATTATTTGTATCATTAAAAAATTCATTGACAATATAGTACGCTTTTCTAATTAAATAATTTTTTGTTTTCCTTCTGAATCTCCTCTCGCATTGCTGACTCCTTAGGTTAATTGGTAGATGATTAAAGATTTTTTTGCCACCATATATTAAAGATTTTTTAATCTGATCGGACCTAGGAATAGGCAAGCTGAGAGTAAATGATTGGCGCATATTATAATGAGTAGAAACAAAGAGATTGTTCCTATATTTTCTATACATCAAGCAGGCAGTCTCAAGAATAAAAATACAGCAAACTGTCAAAATTGCGTGTCTCAGGAATAATGGACGACAAGAATCACGAACTCCAGCCCTGCACATATATCTAATCGCTCTCTTTTGTAACACAAATACAGAATTAAACAAATATTGAGAACAAGAGCCCCAAAAACAAATCCCATATCGAAGATGGGATTCAACTAGTGCATAGTAGGAATTTTTGGCAATGGTAAAGTCTAAGTTAACGGATATCACCCTCAAGGCATAGCAACTGGAAGAAAGTCTTTTACATAGCTGTATTATGTGATATTCAAACCTAAGAGCATTATCTATTGATAGACCCAAAAACTTGCTGACATTAGGCATAGAAACAACTTCATTTTCTAAATAAATATTATCTAAGTTACATTTGGAATTTAAAATATTAGTTTTAGAAATATTGAATGATAGTAAATTAGAATCACACCACTGTTTTATTTTGCACAAGTCAGAATTTATATTAAGGTGAAGCCGATCGCTGTTTTGATCGTGCCAGAGAACAGTGGTGTCATCCGCAAAGATTGTAAATTTTCCCGTTATGGGAAGGTGGGGTAAATCGTTCACATAAATTAAAAAAAGGAGCGGACCCAAGACCGAACCCTGCGGGACACCCGTATTTATACTCAATTCAACAGAGCTATTGAAATTAAATGTAACCGACTGAACACGTCCTCCCAGATACGAACGAAACCACTCCAGAGCCGTCCCTCTGAATCCATACGCCTCCAACTTCCCCAGCAGTATTCCATGATCCACACAATCGAAAGCTTTCGACAAATCACAGAACACTGCCGCGGCAGCCTCTCCTGAATTCAAGGACACATATAGACGTTCGAGAAATCCAAAGATAGCATCGCCCGTACCCTTAGAGGCCTGAAACCCAAACTGCTGGACACTTATAAGTTTGTGTTTATTAAAAAAGGTTAACACCCTTTCCTTTACAAGTCTCTCCACTATTTTTGACATAGTCGGCAACAGTGCAATTGGGCGAAAGTTAGAACTACTATCGTGGCTACCGCCCTTAAAGATTGGGACAACCACAGCCCTCCTCAGACAAGTCGGAAAACTACCTGTAAGAAATGAGCGATTAATTGCCTCGGCCAGCACCTGCAAGGCGTTGACAGGTAAAGCCAAAAATATTCTTATGGACATCTTGTCCCAACCAGATGCATTTTTGTTTTTTATGTGCTTAAATATAGCCTGAAGTTCAGTCACATTAGTGGGGGCAAGGAAGAATGTCTCAGACACCGACACGTGGCTCAAGTAATCTCTAGGATCCTTAGCTTGAATTATTTTCTGAGCCAGATCAGTGGCTATACCGCAACAAAAGAAATTAAATTTATCAGCACTGAGTGTGCTCGAGATAGGTATAATATTATCTTTCCCTCTTAAATTATTAACAATTCTCCAAGACTCCTTAGCTTTGTTAGCAGACCGGGCAATTCTATTCTGAAAGTACCGTTGTTTAGCCACCTTGATTGTTTTTCTATATATTTTACGGTAATTATTGAAGTATTTTAGGAAATTAACATTATTACTTGCAAATTTTCTAATATAGTGCAAGGAACGCATATTATTGCCAGATACTCTCAGCGCCCTTGAATACCAAGGTTTTCTTTTCTTTTTTTTTATTGTGATAAGGGGAAAAGCCAAATTAAATTTACTAAGCATAACAGAATGAAACCTGCGCAACGGGTCGTTAGTGGCCAAGACACCATTCCAATTCGTTGCATCACACAACAATTTAAACCTATTAAAATTTCTAGCCGTGTACAGTCTACCAAGTCTTGAATTTGAATCGGCGTTAGGCGCATAAATAGGGCAACCACAAACCACTGCCTCGTGATCAGACAATCCGGCGTTCATAATTGTACATTTAAACTTATCTTTACAAAAATTTGTGCATACATAATCCAAAACAGATGATGAAAATGCTGAATACCGAGTTGGCTGATCAACATGCATAAAAAGATCAAAGGAACCCAAAAGATCACTCAGCAACCGAGTATTCCGACTGGACTCGTCCAAAAAATTTATATTAAAATCGCCAGTCAAAATGACATAGACATTAATGGGTATGTGGTTTAGTAACATCTCTAATTTTTCAAGAAACATTCCTATATTAGAGGACGGAGATCTGTAAATCCCCAAAATATAAACATTCAATTTAGAACAGAACACCATAGAAAATTCAAATACAGTCTCCTCCAACAGATAGTTAAATTTATTTACAGATACAAAATTAAAGCGATTTAAAAATTCTCTATGTATCATAATCAGAGTACCGCCGTGAATACTCTGAATCCGCGAATACTTAGACACTATAACATAATAGGACATATAAAATGGCTCTGTTGGCTTTAACCAGTGTTCCACCAAAATCACAATACTAGGGTAGCCAATTGATTCTAAGAATAAAACAAGTTCATCTCCCTTATTCCTAACAGATTGGATATTTAATAATAATACTAGGGCAAGATCACTATGGGCGGAGAGTGCTCCAAAAAAGAGCCAGGAGACAAGCTTTTATACCGTGTATCCTTGGGTGAAGTTACCAGATTAATATTTGCTTGTTCCCTTAGATCAACCAAGGGTACCGATCGAAGCACGACCTTAGTAGAAACTTTAGCCTCACAGACGTAGGCGGAAAACAATTTGCACACTGAATTTACTGTGTAGTGATATCCAAACTCCCCCCTAGTGTCAGTGATTAGTCTCACCGAAAGACTTCTGTCGCGCACATAAGAACCAGCAAAGTTAATAAGCTTAAAATATTCATTTTTATGGCAATATTTAAAATCGCATTTAATAGAAAGTATCAAATTTGTTGATCGTCCAATCGTCCCTCAGTTGAGAGCAACCAATAGTAGTATAGCTAAGGTCTAAACACAATATAACATAGTCATTTTCTGCATGGTCCATAATTAAAGGAAATAAAATTTTACTCATTTGATGTGCCATCGCGCCACTAGCCACATATCCAAGTATTTCATACCCAGAGTCCAAATAACGACCCAGAGCGGCAGAGTAGTTTCTAGCACCAGACTCACCGAAAATCAGCACCTTCTTTCTTCTAAGAATCTGTTGTTCTGAAACTGCATTTACCTTTTTAGAGGATTGAGTATGCACATGAGCAGCCGGTAGCTTTGTAGATTTCGTCAATTGCTCTGTAGATTTCGTCAATTGCAGACCAGCCAGGTTTTGACGCAGCTCTTTCATCTCCTTGGCATTGCTGTCGTTCTCAATTTCCAAGGTGTTAATTGTTGTTAACATGTTTTTGTTAAGTACTGTTAGTTCCTCGATCTGGGCTTCTAGTTTTCTTTTATTTTCTTCACGTTTTTTAATTGATCCGTAAGCTCAGTTTCCTTGCGTTGCAGTATGTTAATCTCGCCAGCCAACCTGTTGTTCGTAAGGTTGAGTTTTTCCAGTTCGGCAGTCAGCTTTTCCTCCGCTTTGCAGGCAGCGCTTTCAAACACTTTGCTGTTACGGTTTTGTCTCTTAATGTATATATTTTTATTTTTTAGTTCGGTTTCAAGTGTTGTCAGCTTTTCCTCGTAGGTCCTTTTCATATCCTCATTCTCGTTGAACTGAGATTGACAATTCATTGAACAGAAAACTCTATAACCACCAAGTTTGATTACCTAGAAGTTTCGGTCCATGCAGCTAGGGTGAAGAATGGCGTGGCAGAATATGCAGCAAAAATTCGAGAACTCTTTGTTTTTACAGCACCTGAATGAACGATGCATTATAACGTTAACGCAAATTTAAGGTCGCACAATGCTAAAACTGACGCTGCTCGATAAGGAAGAGAGAAAAAAAAAGGCAGGGCGATAACAACTCCAGAATGCTATTAATTTACATTGTTTTTTTTTCCTTCCACTTTTTCACCTTCTTTTAATTATTATCTAGCAATTCACTATACAAAGAAACTGTAATCGCGGGCTTCCAAATAGAAATTGATGTAAAACGTCATTAAAACTGAAAACTACACTATCGCACCTACAATCTGATACCAAATACATCTAATAAGTCCCGAAAAATACGACAAAAATAACAGTTCAAGACGAGACGATATAAACAAACATGCTTCACACGACACGATCTATTAGACTTATATACGTAAGGGAAACGCCAATTCCCGAGGCGTGTCATTTTAAACAATAATAATTTAAAGAATATATGAATTTTTTGTTTATTATAATATATTTACATTTACTATAATAAATATAATATTATAAATTAAACTGAAAAATAAATTAAGCTTTTACAATTGGTGATCTAATAAAGTAATTAGAGAAACTAAATTACCCAGGTATAAAATACAAAAAGAAAAATAAAGCGCCGATATATGTTATTTTCATAATGTTTTTATTATACTACATAATAATAGAAACATATAATAGTGGATTAAGGGCAACACCTAAACCTAAATTAGAAATGTTTATAAATTTCCTAACTATTGTTACCTAATGAACACTAATTGATAATAATTTGGCTAATTATATTCCACGCCGACATTAAAAAGTGTTATAATAACAATACGTTACAATTTTAAATTCATTATTACCATTACAGCGATTATTCACTATCTGACGATGAAAACATTTCATTACTGTCGCTGCTGCTGTCATCTGTAGGATTTATAATAATAGGTTCTATCATGACTTCAACGCGTACCTTCATCTAAGTCCCACATTTATTTTCACGCGCCACTTCGCTTTTTATCTGTGCCCATATAAGCTCGATTGGATTTAGTTCACAATGGTAAGGCGGTAAACGTAATATTGTAACACCTCGTTCACGAGCCATTTCATCCACTACATATTTCGTATATTTTTTTTTGTGAAGTCTTGCAAGATCGAGCAATTATTGCACTTTTAGCATTTTTTCGCCAAATGCAATATTTTTTTTTTCGAGCCAGTCAACAATCTTTCCTGTTCGCCACGCAGAAGTTGGCAAAGCTTCCACCCGACTGCTGTGATATGGTGCATTATCCATCACGATTACCGACCCACGTTCAATACGCGGTAAGATGGATATAAACCAATCTTCAAACACTCCCGAGTTCATATCCTCATGCTATTCGCCGGTTTTACGACATTCAAACACGTTTAACCCACCTTCAAGAAAACCAGAATCACTCCCGATGTGGGTTATAATTAATCGACGACCTTTTCCTGAAGGAGCTTTCAATCCAGTGGACAGTCAGTCCATTGATAAAGGCGTTATGTGCACTTTCCGACGAATGGCTAACTTTGTTCGCTGATCAATAAAAATATTTTTCCGTCCTCTTGTTTCCTTCTGATCGGACACTTTCGTATTCCTATTGTCCTTGATAGTTCTATAAACAGTACTGCAACATGTCTTAGTCAATGTGGCACAAGGTTCTGCTGCATCAGTGAATGATATTCCACTGTGTGTACTTAGAATTCCCTCATACACATTTTTTAGAATTGTACACTCCCCAGGTTTTAAATGACGTCGTTTTGTAACTTGTTGGTTACTATCACTTGAAGAACTCGCCTGCATTATAATATTTGCTGTTTGGAATAACCACCAAAATAATAAAACTGTTTACTAATATCCTCCTGATTGAAACTTGTCTACGACACTGAACGTTGGTTAGAGGTGATAAAAAAGCGTGCGAGCGCCTTTAGACATGGTTTTTTTTTACCTGCGTTGCCAAATTGAGTAGACCAAGTACCGTAGGGTGTAAAGGCCCTTAATGACATGCTGATTTTGGTACATTTTATGAGAATTTAAATGAAATATTTTTAAACCATGGCAACATGTAACGACTTATTAATGCACAATCTTCCCAAGCGGTTTTGAATGCTTTTATTTCAGTTAAAAGTGTGTGAATCGATGTTAATTATTTTCTCCGCAAACCGTCAATGGTGATAAGAACAGTTTTGTCAATTATTTTGGGATCGTAGTATAGATCGCCTTATTTTTGGTTAAGGAATTTGTGGTTAAGCGTTGTATAGTCATTTCAAGGACACCCTGTATAATCAATCGCTGTCAAAATTGGTTTTCCTGAAGCCTGGAAGTTATCGAGCGTTGTTCCCATTTTTAAGGGTGGCCACAGGAACATTGTCACAAATCATCATCCGATAAGTAAAACTGTTTTGACGAAAAATTACTTTTTGATAAACGTATCAGCAATTTGGTTGTGAATTGTTACCAAATATTGGGGTTTATTAATAGACAGACTAAATATATAAAAAGTGCAAAATTTGGCATCTAAACTAACCAAAATTGAAATAGTTCTTTTAAAAGGATGCTATAAGCTAAGACAACCGTTTTTTATTTTTACCTTTGAGCAATATAATGTTTGATATCTCGATACAATCATTAATGCGAATTACAATGAATGTAAAATTTGCGCGGAAATTATTTATTTTAGTTAGTTGCTGGCATATTTTTATGCCTACCTACAAATACAAGTACATATATAATGTTGTTTTTAACATGTGGAAATTCGAAATGAATTTGTGGGCATAGCAAAAGAAGGTTTCTAATGTCATGTAATGCAAAATAAGACAAGTTTTTAAGTATAGTTAGGTCCATTATTATATATCTTGTTCTTTTCAGGTTAGAGCTACAGGTAAAATGTATGCTTGTAAGAAGCTAGAGAAAAAGCGTATAAAAAAAAGAAAGGGAGAAGCCATGGTGTTAGTTGAAAAGCAAATTCTGGAAAAAATTAATTCTAGGTTTGTAGTCAGTTTGACTTACGCATACGAAACCAAAGATGCTTTATGTTTAGTCCTTACAATCATGAGCGGAGGAGATCTGAAATTTCATATATACAATATGGGTGGAGAACCAGGACTTGATATTAATAGAACTAGATTTTATGCTGCTGAAGTTGTTTGCGGGATCGAACACTTGCACAAACAGGTAATTGTGAAACAAGTACAATTCAACCTTAATAGCACTTTTACAATTTTTCCTCTAACACATTACAGGGGTCATTCCATGGTGAGGGGTGGGACATTTTTATTAATTTTCCTACAAGCTTTCATATATTTCTAGGTCATATTTAACCACACAATACAGAATATATTTGCAATAATATTCCTTGATAAATGTTTCTAAATATAGAGTATTATAAACAGGGAATTGCCGTCTTTAACCTTCACAGATTTCCATGAGTGACAAGTGGGACACATGTGGATACATGTGACTTTGAGATTCAAGTTAACTAGGATATCTTGAGCCTCGTTTGGCATTAGTACGTTACTGTTTCCTGAAAGAGGTAACTGAATTTAAGGGGATAGTTTAGCGGTTGTTTTGTGTAGCTTTCCGCCTTGGGGTATTCTGGGCCTATCTGTGTGAATCTGGTCCTTACTAGGCCTTCGCATTTGCACAGGACACGCATAGGGGTTTTATCATCTGTACAACTGCTCTGACGGACTTTCTGTCCTTGTTAAGTAGATCCTCTGTGAGTTTAGGCGATGATCTTTTAATAAACTGTTTCGCTTGTCTCTGTCCTGGTGTTGCTTCTCATGTTCTTACGGAGAGAATTGGAATAATATTCCCCCAGGCAATAGTAAGCCTTTTCCAGCAACATCCGTTTCGCAGATTTTTTAAACAATTTGAGTGATTGTAGATCCTTCAAGTTATGAGGTAAATGATTGTATATTTTTATACTTTCATATTTTACAGGACGATTCCTCAGTTATTTCTAAGGTGAAAAGTTCATATAAGCATGGGGTTCGCAAGCCCTTCATTTTTGAGATACAGGGTGTTAAAAATTTATTTTTATGTTTGTTTTTCGCAAATAATTTTTGAAATAATGTTTATATTTGGACGAAAATTGGTAACTAGGGGTTTTTTGAAATGCGAAATTCGAATTTGATGTTAGCATGGCTCCCACTTGTATCTTTTAACGTAAGAGCATTGTTAGAGTGCCATAATATTGTAGTATCGTCAGCGAAAAGTGTGAACCCTCCTCCAATGTCGATAGACGTCAAATCGTTAATATATAAAAGAAAGAGAACTATGGTCCCAGCACTGAACCCTGAAGGACTCTCCAGTCAATCACTCGGCTCTCAGAACAAGCAGAATCCTTGGAAACTCTCTGACCTCTACCCCCAAGATAGGATTCAAACCAGTTAAATGTTTTTCCAGTAGAAATATAACTAGTGCATGAAATATTTTCGAAAATTTTGTCTGAAACCAATTTTTTAACAAAAGCTTGAGTGCATTGCACCTGAAAAAATCCCGAACCCGCAGGGTGAGGGATTTTTTCTTTGGTGTAATGCACGAATGTTTTTTTTTTTTTTTTTTAAATTGGCTGTAGACCAAATTTTGGAAAAATTTCGATTAGGATATATTTTAGGCACGTGTTATGTTTTGATCGGAAATTTCCCGAGTTGATAAAAGTTTATTTAGGTAGTTGCTAAAAAGTTGACAGGTCGACTGTTTTGATGTTTTGAAACTATAAATGTCAAAAATTACAATTATCCCCGGTGTATTTCCAGATGTAATTTTCAAAACGAATGCAATTTCCACTTATCAATTTTTTAAAATTTCCGTGTAAAATTTCCAGTTAAATTGACACTAGGGCCGTACACACTCTCTAAAAGACGAAGTATATCATTATTGGTATTTTTATTCTGTTGGAATCCGAACTGATTAATATTAAGAATACCGTTATTCTCATTAAATGATATTAGGCGTTTTTTAGTCATCTTCCCAATTATCTTTGAAGGGGTCGATAACAGTGAGATGGGGCGATAATTAGATGGCCCCTTGGAATCACCCCACTTATGAAGTGAATTATTGGGCAATAAAATAGAAAGTCATGAAAAAGCAGCCTCTGTATTTAACTTATATTTTGTTGAATCTGTAGAAAATTTGATAAATGGCCTTGAATGTGACCTCAAGCATTCTGGTACTTCCAATAGCAACTCTATGCTCTTGAGCCCCGTAACACCATCTGAAGTTGAAATAATTATCAATGCTGTTTCAAAAAAGAATGCTGATGATGGAATTCCTTGCACCCTTTTGAGTTCTGTAGCCGATATTATTGCTCCTATATTAGCTGAACTGATAAATAGTTATTTTCAAAAAGGAATTTTTCCCTCTAAACTAAAGTGTGCCGTTATTAAACCAATTCATAAAAAAATTGAGTAAGAAAAAATCGAAAACTATAGGGCAATCGCACTTTCTCCCAGCTTTTTCAAAAATCTATGAAAAAGCTTTTTATATCGGGTTTTTGGAGTTCTTGGAAAGGTTTAATTGTTTGCCTTATATTCAGTTTGGTTTTCGGGGGTAATTACACGAGTGCTTAAAGATTTTCTGAAAATTTTTATGCAGAAGTGTAATTTAGGGAGAAAATTACTCGAATTAACAAAAGTATTAACACTCTGTGCGATCTTTTCTTGAATTACTTCGATTGATTCCTTTCCAAAGCGTGACATTTTTGAAACTAAACTCGGAACAATGAGAATGTCAGACTGACATATTATTCCAATAATGGCGTTGTAAGGAGGTTACTGTGGTTTTGTGTTCAATAGCTAGAGAGCTTGTTTTCGATAGCTATGGGTATTGTTTTCGATGTAATCAATCAAAAACAACACCTCTAGCTAAATGTATGAGGGAAATTTTCGCAGGAAGCGATCCACTACAAATGCCGTATTGACAACCGTCAAGTATATTACCGAAATGATAGACCGGAGAAAGCAAGCGGCTGGTTTGTTCTTTGACTGCAGTCGCGAATTTGATTTGGTCGTATCATAAGTTGCTTCTGGCTAAATTGTATTGCTTTGGAATAAGACGAGGGGAGCATTCTCGGAGCCCTACTGTTTTTAATTGTTGTAAGTGAAGTATCTAGGAACAATCCTGCTTATCTGAGGGCGTTTCGGTTTTGTGTGCCAGGGCTGAAGACAGTGTAAGGTTCATGAATGTTATAGTCTATCTAATGATCTTTCTCTCAATTTGTCCAAGACTCAGTGTATTATGTTTTCTGTCAGTGGAATTAATTACTCTATTTTAGTGCGTATGAATGGCGCATCGAAAAAACAGGGTGAGGGCCTAAAACTTTTGGGATTACATCTGGATTCCCAGTTGTCTTGGAATTTTCAGATAGAGTCGATCCTGGGAAGGATGGCTAAACACTGTGCTACTTTCTTACTATTATGCCTACGCTCATTCATGCTTGAGCTATGGTATTGGGTTGGGGCAACGCTAAGCGAATTGGCGAAGTTCTAATCGCACAAGAGAAGATCATTAGAACGATCTGTTTCAGGGGCAGAAGACATTCATGCCGTGAACTGTTTAAATAGTTGGGCATATTGACAGTAACGTCTCTATATATATTAGAATGTGTAATTTAGATAAGAAAAAATTTGGATAAGTATGTATTTGTTCGGGATGCTCAAATTGTTTACCCTTTAAGAAATGTAAATGACCTTAGAGTCCCGTCTCACAGAGTTGCCTGTTAACATTTTTAATCACTGGCCGCATAGAATAAGAGAAATGAAAAGTGGTATATCATTAAAAATTTACTTTTAACATATAGTGTTTACAATTTACAAGAGTTTTTCTCGGCCACTTTTTAGCCTTGGGCTGTTTTTAAGATAATGCGTGCTTCAGTGTTCATTCGTCCTTGTTTTTACCAATTTTTACGCTATTATTTTAGCAGAAGTTTATTAGTTGTAGGCTTTTTAACTAACGAAATGTATGTCACAAAATGTCATCTGTAAATAAATATTTAAATAAATAAATAACTTTGGCACACTTTAAACACGAGAAAAAATTTCCCCTATCTTAAGACGCATTGATTGACCCAACCAATACCCTTAGCGCTGTTTCGGGCAAGTTTAAGAATATTTTGATGGATATTTATTTTCATCTTCCTCAGTTCAATTTTTGTTTATTATTTCCGTGAACGTTTTCTTAAGTTCATATACGTCTGTAGGAAAAAAATAAAACGATTTTTTTACTGACACCTTATTTAAATAAGTCATTGGGTCAGTAGCAGGATTTATGTTGCTTGTCAATTTACCGGCAATTGTACAATAATAGTTGTTAATATCATTCAGTGATAGCTGAGGTCCCCCAGACAGTTAAGTGTGCCTTCCCTTGTGGCGGATGCCATTGACAATAGACGTCGAAGTCGCTAAGCATAACACATATCTTTAGCCATTCTTATCAGTTCACGGTAAAGCGAGCGGTATTGAAGTACTGATGAAATGAATTGAGCGAAGGTTCTTTGCTGAGGTTCTAAGTTATCCATTGTTTTTTTTTGTTATTTTTAATTATAATTTTTTGTTTTGGAAAGGCCCTATTAAACGAGTTTGTCAGTTGTACATGAAATGAGTTAATAGGGTCAGGTGAATTTAAAGCACTACTCCAACAAGCACCAGCACAGACCTGACTAAAACGATCATAATTGCTTGCACTAAACAAGCTGCCGTACCTATGCGTTGGACTGCCATTATTTTTACTACCGAACGACAGAAGCCGAAAAATTGGCAAAAAACGACGCAGTTTAGTTACTTAACGTTATACAGTGTGGCCCAAATTGGGCCTACATGTATGGGGATCTTGGAAACTATAGAAGATAGAGAAACGGTTAAATTGGGAAAGTTTTTGACAATTATATTTCTAACTGAAAACCGTTTAGTACGCGGCCTTATCTTTTTTGGTTTTTGAAATATGTTGAAAAAACCAAAAAGATGTATTTTCGAAAATATGCTGTAGATTTCTTATTATTCACTATTTTGGCAATCTGTAAAAACATTTTTAAAGCAACTTTTTAAGTAGATTTCAGTTCTGCAATTTAATTTTGAACACGACGTTTCAGTTATTTTATACCATCATCAGGTTCATTTTTTCTTATGGGCGCCATATTGTATTTTATACTTAAAGGTAGCTTATGACGTCAGCTTTTCAACGGTGTATTATTTGTTGGAAAATAAATGAAATTGACTTGAAAAATAAAGAAAATTAATTTTCGCAACACGTCAAATTTGACAACTGCACTATAACTCCCTAAATTGAATACCAATTAAAAGGTTTACATTTTGTAGTATTCACAAAACACTGCTTGCATTGTTTCAATCAACAATATTACAATAACCTATGAATCAAAAATAAAATCCAGTAGCCCATGACCTTACAATAACCTATGAATCAAAAATAAAATCCATTAGCCTATGACCAACCACTACCGTTTGAAAATGAAACAAAAATATTACTTGTCGGAACGAGTAAAAGTATAATAGTTTTTATTATTATTATCTAATAATAACGATTTATTTGTGTATTCTGAATTTAAAAGAAAATGGCATTGCGTTTTTCTCACGAAGAAAAATTTGATTTGCTAGAATGTTACATTCATTGCAACAGAAATGCAAACCTTGCATTAGAAAGGTATTTTGAAAATTTTCCTGAAAGACCGCAGCCAAGTGTCAGACTTTTTCCAAAAATTGTTATGAACCTGAGAAACCATGGAAGTTTTGAAAAACCGCGGCCCAAGAGTTACGAAAAAGCAGGTAATAACGAGCGTGACGAAAATGTCAGAGCCTATTTTAATGCCGCTCCGACATCATCTACAAGAGCGTCGGCAAGAGACTTACCAACCCCGCGAAGTACCATACAAAGAGTCCTTAAGGAAAATAAATATCGACCATACAAGCCAACTATAGTTCAGGGTTTACGAGAAACGGATTATCCAAGAAGAATGCAGTTTTCAAATTGGTATGTGAATCAATGCGAACAAAATCATGATTTCAGTCGTCTTGTAATTTGGACCGATGAATCACATTTTACCAACTGCGGGGTATTTAATAGACATAACCATCTTTTTTGGGCAACAGAAAACCCTCACCAATTGGCTCAACGAAGACTGCAAACCCGATTTGGTTTTAATGTATGGTGTGGTATGTATGGTAAGTAATGTCACCTAGCTTGCTAAATACATAGCAGGTATTAAGTAACCCAGCTTTACTTTTCTCCTTACATTTTAGACAACAGACTTATAGGACCATTCTTTTATAATCATACGTTGAATGGCCAAAGACACTTGGAGCTGTTAGAAGATCAAATATTACCGGCAATTAGAGCAAGAGTTCCTCAAGATCAATTGAATAATATTTGGTTTCAACAAGACGGTTGTCCCGCACATAATGTTCGGGAAGTTCAAACTCTCTTAAGACAGATATTTGATGACAAATTAATTTCAAACGGCGGACCAGTTAATTGGCCTGCTAGATCCCCTGATATAACTCCTCTCGATTTTTATTTACGGGGTTATGTAAATAATGAAGTATATGAGTTTGAACCCCCGGAATCTGTACAAGAATTAGAAGAGAGAGTGAGGAATGTGTTTACGAGCATAAATGGCAACACGCTTCGCAGGGTCATCAATACTGTGTTAACAAAGTGTCAAAAATGTATTAATAAAAACGGCCAACATTTCGAATAAGTATAGTAAGTTAGATATTTTTTCTTATTTTCTTTTCAAAACAATAATTATTATTCATTGCGTTTTTAGTTTTCTTTATTTGAAATAATGTTAATATGAGATTTTTAACCATAAGGAAAAAATAAAATAATGTATTATAATATTATGATATTTTAAACAAATTTAACCCTGCCTAATGTGTTCTTCTCAAATTTGACGTGTTGCGAAAATTAATTTTCTTTATTTTTCAAGTCAATTTCATTTGTTTTCCAACAAATAATACATCGTTAAAAAGCTGACGTCATAAGCTACCTTTTAAGTATAAAATACAATATGGCGCCCATAAGAAAAAATGAACCTGATGATGGTATAAAATAACTGAAACGTCGTGTTCAAAATTAAATTGCAGAACTGAAATCTACTTAAAAAGTTGCTTTAAAAATGTTTTTACAGATGGCCAAATAGTGAATAATAAGAAATCTACAGCATATTTTCGAAAATACATCTTTTTGGTTTTTTCAGCATATTTCAAAAACCAAAAAAGATAGGGCCGCGTACTAAACGGTTTTCAGTTAGAAATATAATTGTCAAAAACTTTCCCCATTAAACCGTTTCTCTATCTTCTATAGTTTCCAAGATCCCCATACATGTAGGCCCAATTTGGGCCACACTGTATACTGTATACTTATTTTAATGATTTATTCCTAAACTAATTTTAATTCGAAAATGTCATATAAACATAATAATAATAATAATAATAATAAACGTCTTTATTAAGCGTATGCATACATTCATATACACATACTTGGAACACAGGTGGCGAAGTTTAGCCATTGGCCATTCCTCCACTTAACCAACTGTGATCCGTTTTGTGGCCTATAATTACAATAGAAACAAAATGAAACATTACTGATCTCAAAGTTATAAGATAGTGTCAGCAGAAAATGGTAATCTAATCATATGAGTAGTAAATCCCTATAACCAAGTTCTGTGCTTTGGTATTGAGAGGTAGTTTCTATCTCTTAAGTTTAGATTATGCGCATTTTTCCTAAATTCTAGTTTTTGGTATAGATACAGAGGTTGCTTGCTGTCTAGTAATTTCCCAAAAAATACCACAGAATACAATTTATACATATTTTCACATTTTAACCACCCTATTTGCCTGATGTTGTTGTTTTTTTTTTATGATAAGGCACAGCACTGCAGGATAAATCCTTTATGGCGCTCTGGGAGCGGTGCGTGTGCGCAGGAAACGATTCACGTTGGTCTTGAATCTTTGAAGGTTATAGTCGTAGGGGAACACGATCTCAGGGAGGTCGTTCCAGAGTGATGACGTTCTCCAGATGAAAGAATTTTGAAACAGTGTCGTTCGAGGGACACTAAGCTGAACCACGTACTGGTGGGCTGCAGTGGCTCGTCGTGTATTTCTACCATGCACCGCTCTGGGTGGTATCAAGCGGGCAACCTCAGTTGAACACTTGCCATGAAAATATTTGTAAAATAGACTCAAGTCGCCAACCTGCCTTCGATGTTCAAGGCTTTCCAGGTTGTTTGTCAGACTATGGTCACCGATCAAGCGAATGGCTCTTCTTTGAATGGAATTTAGCAATCTCAGGGTATGTTTAGGAGCAGAGCCCCAAATATGCAAACAGTACTCCAGCGATGGTCGAATTTGGGCTTTATAGAGCATCAAAAGTTGTTGGGGTGTGTAGAGGTTCTTTGTTCGGAAAAGTACTCCAAGCTTCTGCGAGGCTGCCTTAGCAATGGCTGCAACGTGGCTATGCCAAGACATATGACTATCCAAATTAACGCCCAATAAATGAATTGATGAAGCCAAGGGAATCGAGTGTCCCGTCATAACTATATCCGGTTCTTCAACATTAACTTTTTTAGAAAAAACTGCCGCCTGGTTCTTTTTAGCGTTAAATTCTACTTGGTTACTGTCACCCCAAGACAGAATTTCTTCCAGGTCTTTGTTGAGGTGTGAGACCTCTTGCTGTCTATAGAGATGTGCATTAGCAGCCGATGTCCGAGCATCCAAAGTAAAAGATGAAACAAGTGTGCTGTCATCAGCGAAGCTATATATAGGATTTTTAGTTTTTTCCAAAAGATCGTTAATGTAGAGTAAGAAAAGGGTGGGCGACAATATAGAACCTTGAGGGACTCCGGCGTTGATGTTAGATGTGTCTGAAAGAAATCCGTCTATCGCCACTCGCAGAGAACGGTCTTTAAGAAAGCTCGACAGCCATGAACAAAATTGAACCGGCATTCCGTATGCTCTCACTTTAGTTAGGAGCCCCTCATGCCTCATGTTTGATACAGAGTCATATTTTCTTAAATTAAATATGAACCTACAACATGTATTTTGCACATATTGTATTCTATTTTTTGTGACCTTATTCAAAAATGGATAAGACACGATAAAGCAATAATTATAGATTGACATAACAAGGCTTTCACATAATTTTTTTCTTATTTTGAAGTTTAGTATGTATCTGTTAGAGTATAGGAGCTTCATTTTCACATAACTTCTTTGTAACAAATTTTGTACATGTTTATGAAATCTCAAATTGATATCCAAATAAAGTCCCAAATTCTTTGCACAATTAGAAAATTCCAAAGGACTATTGTCTATAAGTAATTGAAGTATATTTGTAAGCATATTTCGTTGCTTTTCTGAACAAAAAAGCAGTACCTCCGTCTTTTTAGGGTTAATTTTTAAATTATGTTCCCGGGAATATCGCAAAATAGCATCCAAATCATCATTTAGCAAGTTTGCTGCCCTTTCAGGGTCTGAGGGATCGAATTTTAACAAAACTTGTGTGTCATCTGCATATGCCTGTATATGTGAATTTGAAACCACAGAGAAGATGTCTGCAGTGTAAACTACAAAAAGCATAGGCCCAAGAATAGACCCTTGTGGTACTCCCGACACAACTGCCCTCGACTGTGAAATGCCATTTTTTATTCGAACTACCTGGGATCTATTTGATAAGTAAGATTTAAAAAAACATGTTGAAATTTCATCAAAACCATAATAAGATAATTTAGAGCACATGAGATTATGATCAATCACATCAAAGGCCTTTGAGTAATCAAGTAGAACCAAAATGGCTGCCAGCTTTTCATCAAGGGATCTCGCAATATTATCTGTAATATTCAATAACGCAGAGGTTGTGCTGTGGTCCTCTATAAAACCCGATTGATGAGTTGGATACAAATTATTTTGCTTAAGATATCCAGATATTTGAGTGTGAACCACTCTTTCCAAAACTTTGGATAAAACCGGCAACAAACTGACTGGACGTAAATCACTGATATTAACAGGGTTTTTGATTTTAGGAATTGGGGTAACACTTGAATTTTTCCAACACTGTGGGAAATATTCTCTTTCCAAACAACTGTTAATTATATTCGTAATATGATTTATTAGAGTTGGCAAACTTAGCTTTAACATAAAAAGTGTCAGAGCATCATATCCAGCTGCATTGGATTTAATACTTTGGATACACTTATAAATATCCATCGGATCCACTAATCTAAAGGAAAATTCAAAATCACTGTTATATTTGTTACTATTATAAAACCTAATTTTATTATCACAGTTGTTTGTTTTTTGGAAAACACTGCAGAAATAGTCATTAATTGTATCTGCATTTAAAAAAGCTGGAGGAAGGTCATTGTTGTTTGTTTTAAGAGAATACACATTAAAATTTTGTAGTGTCTTCCATAGCTGACGTTCATTTTTTTGGTTTGAGACATAAGCCAAATATGCGGCCTTTTCTCGACGTATAGCGGTTTTTCCAACATTTCTAAGATTTTTATATTGTTCTCTATTTTCTGCAGTGTTTTCCTGTGGTACTTTAACCCTAGCCTTATCTCTTTCTTTCATTAGGTTCTTAACAGCTGCAGTCAACCACGGCGCATGCGGTTTGTTCACCCTTTCAGTTCTAATTTGAGCATGAATTTCAAACAAGTATTTTAAATTTTCAGTCAAAAAACTAATCTTATCTTCTATATTATAAATATAAAATATATTTTCCCATGGAACACTTACAAGGTCGTTTAAGAAATCATTTTCGTTAAAGCTTTTAAAATCCCTAAATGTGACAAACTTAGCAGTTTTTGTATTCAATGGAATTCGTAATTTACAAAATGTCATCATATGATCACTAATCACACTAGCATCCATAGTGCCACTATCAACTACAATGTCTTTTGTATGCACAAATATTGATCCAACAGGGTAGCTGTTCGATCAGTCAGCCTTGTTGGCTCATCTATCACCTGGAAAAAGCCGTAGCTGCCAAACAGTTGACTGACAGGGTTCATAATGTTTAACATATTTATATTAAGGTCACCAAGAGCCACAATATGGCTATCCATTGGCAAAATTTCAGGTAACAGAGCATCCAACACATTTACACATTCCAGAACAGTATTTCTTGTTCGGTACATAACACCAACTGCTATTATGGTAACCCTATTACACACTTTAACTCGAACCCATAGGTATTCAAAACCGATGACAACTGGAGAATCAGTAAATGGTATAATGTCACAGCAAAAGTCTGACTTGACATAAATCCCTATGCCTCCTCCTCTTCCACGTCCACGATCTTTTCTATAAAAATTATAGCCGGGAATAAGACACATTATCAGATGGTGTTCTATTATTTAGCCAAGTTTCTGTCACACCAATAATGTCAATGTCATTTGTTTGTACTAAATTCACAAATTCATTGAAACCTGTGTAAATGGACCTTAAATTTAAATGAACAAATTGTAAAAAGGTCTTTTTTGGTTTAATGTTGATCAGAACAGAAAAACTATATTGATGGTTTTATTTAATCCCTTTTTATAAAATAATCCACTCTTTGACTGATCTCCTGAACAATAGTAGCTCGACAGGGACATTCTCGGTCCAATGCTGTGTGATTGGTAATATATCGTAAAGCTTTTGGTTTTCGATGTACAGGTTGCTAAAGATTTTATTTTTTCCCCCGATTTTTAGCAATTAAAATCCAATATATTGGTCGTAGATCGGCATCTCATTTTTTTTTGTTTGCCAGTTCCAGACTAACTAAACATAATATGATAAAAGTATATTAGGGTAATACTATTAAAAAAAATTAAATAAACAAAAGTAGCCAACGTGCAATTTTTGATTTTGGCATAATAGAAAAAGCAGCAAAATCGGCTCACTCCGTCATTTAAGCACAAACCGAATGTGCTTAACGCTCACTTTTCGAAAGATGTTTTACCATGGCCATTTGTTTTACAGGGAATTGTTTACCGGGACTGCAAACCTGAAAATATATTACTAGATGAGGCTGGTCACGTCCGACTCTCGGATTTAGGATTAGCCGTTGTTTTGCCAGAAGGAGACTCAGTTCGCGGTAGAGTTGGCACAGTAGGCTACATGGGTAATTAGCTAGATATTTATCAATGTCATGTTAGTATTTAGTTAGTTATAGTTTTGTTTGGTCATGCTTTTAGCTTTGCAAATTATTCATACTGTTTCATATTCTGCTTGCAGGCAAAAAGTCTTTGTAATAAGTAAGATGTCGTAGTCAGGAACATAAGCCTGTCGAAACAAAGGCATTTTCGTTCCCGATTTGAATATTCTCTTCCTAAATGAGTCCGGATAAACTTATAGTAAAGTTTACATTATAACGTTGATCTTTTGACTGCCATAAAACCCGAATTATCCCCCTGGCCATAAAATACAATTTAGATTTTTTTGGGCAGAGCTGGAGTACAAATTACCTGCATCCCTAGTTGCTATACCATTTTACCTAATAATATACAGTGAGGACCAGAAGTCCTGCATAAGTTCGATAAAAAATTAGTGATGCATTTTTCGGAAAAATGCTTGAATACGTAAATTTTTATTTTCATTTGCGCATTTTTTGACGTGAAAGTTTAGTATACAGGGTGACACATGTTAAAGATATGACGTACTTAATTTGTTATTTTTTCTTATGGAACACCCCGTATATTTTTAGATTTTTCAATTCCAGTAAACATATCTGATATAGCATACCCTATGTCTAAAGAGAAAGATTATCGAGAAATTTTCGATTGAATAAAAAAGACTAAGTTATAAAAATATTTATTAAATTGGGGGTATCAAAGCTTCAAATATTAAAAAGTACTCTAATCATTAATTTAGTAAATGTTCGAACTGTGCTCCATTGACTTCCTGACAGCCGCAATTCAAACTCTTCAAAAATGTTATGAATCATTTCACGGGTTATTAATTGAATCTCATATCTGATCTTATTCTTTAATTCTTCGATATTGTTGGGTTTGTTCATATACACTTTATGTTTAAGATAGCCTCATATAGAGAAGTCCATTGGAGTTAGGTCCGGCGACCTAGCAGGCCACTCTATTTGCCCCCTGTTCATCACCCCATTCAGACAGAAGGTCGACTCGTCAGAAAATATAATCCTACGTGCAAAAAAATTATCATTATTGCAAATATTCATTAGAGTTTCGCAAAACTCTAAGCGACGATCTGGATCATCTTCGTTAAGCTCGTGGATTAATTTCATTTTATATGGATGATATTTCTCTTTTTTAAAAATTCTTTTTACGGGACACCGTGTAGAGCAGAAAATTGACTAATTATCTACCTTGACGAAACATTGTTTGATACACATGACACTGCAAGAGAAGGATGAAATGATTTTTCAAAAAAATGTCAAACCAAGGCTCCTTCATATAAAGGCAAAAGAATAACAATAACACATGCAGGTTCACAAAATATATTTGTTTCGACCTGTCTGTTGCTTTCAGCTAAAAACATAGCAGATTCTTCTCTAGATTACCACCAAGACACTGACGCACAACTTTTTGAAGATGGTTTGAACATCGACTTCTTAAAAATATACCCAAGAATAGCGTTATTGTAATGGACAATGCTATACCCAAAATCCACAAATTCTGTCAGTGACTTGTTAGATAGATAGATATATTTTCAAACCGACCCTGCACCCATACACAGTGGGGTTTATTAACGATATAATGTAAACTTTACTATACCCGATCAACGATGTCACTGGCTGAAATCTTATCTATCATTTTTCAAGTAAGAGTCTCCTTTGAAAATTGATTGATTTCTCTACTACCTGTTAATTTTCATTGATATATTTAAAAGAAGTCAAATCATTTTCCTTCTAATATTTATTTTGACGAGAATCTTGGAACTCTTTGGTTAAGGTATCCTCACCTTTAGCAATCAAAGTGAGGATCCCTTAGCCGAGAGTTTACAGATAGATATGCAGACTTTTTATCCTTGTGCATAGCGCTTTGAACACTTCTTTTTATTTGCTCTGTCTTCTTCCGCTTCCCCTTAAGTTTTAGTTTGGCATTTTTTAACCAAGAGGTGATCTAGACAAAAGCATCTAAAGAGGTTTCCAATAAGAGTGTCCCGATTTTTTTGAACAAAATTGAGTGTTGGCAATATCGTAGAGTTGTTAAAAGACCCGAGATTAGCAGCTTCCGAATTGACTTTTGCAATATAAGAGGACTGAACTCGAACATCAATGCAGTCCATCAACATCTACAATCTATGAAACCTTATGTACTTGCACTAACCGAAACAAAGGTCAGATTATCGATTAGTAAGGTCAACTATTTATATCCTGGGTACGACTTCCATTACCGATTTAGGCGGAATTTTGTCCTTTGTCTCTTTGACCGGAGTGATATTTCTTGTCAACGAGAGGAGACACTCGAGCCTAACAATTTTGATGTAATGTGGTTTGAAGTATCAACGCAGAGAATTACTAAATTCATCTGCTGCCTTTACCAGCCGCAAAGCGATACCCATTATAGAGACTTGTTGTCCTCTCTTGCTAATACTATCGGCTTTTTGCAAACTCACCATCCCAATTCCGAAGTAGTCATCCTTTGCGACTTCAACGTTTATAATGTCAAGTGGCTCAAATACTTAAATATGACCGACGAGCAAGGTCGCGGAGCCGAATCCTTTGCCATCAGCTCTGGCCTCACCCAACTCGTGACTGAGCCAACTGGGATTCCAAACCGAGACGGTGATTTTGCTAGTTTGTTGGATCTTTTCTTAACGTCAAACCCCGACTTGTTCACTGTCACCGTGAAGCCGCCGTTAGGAACGTCTGAACACAACCTTATTTCGGCACTGAGCAAACTACTAATTAGTGCCGAACGGCCTCCTTAACCACGCAAGGTCTGGCATTATACATCAGCTAAGTGGGATGACCTAAAGGACCATTTTCGAACCTTTCCTTGGCGGGACGTTTGTTTTACCTCTGATGATCCATCCATCTGTGCAACGGAAATATCGGAGGTTATCCTTACTGGCATGGAAGCCTTTATTCCTTTCTCAAAAAAGTGCCCTTCTAACGGCAGGCATTGGTTTACCAAAAATTGCGAACGAGCTGTTAAATCAAAAAATAATTTCTACCGACAATGGCGTAAAAATCCTACCGCCGAAAATCGTACCATCTTTGTTAACGCTCGAAACCAACGCAAGCAAACGATAAGCCAAAGCAAAGAAGCACACAACCAGAGGATCAATGACAAACTTCTTGAATGTCCTAACGGAACACGATCATTTTGGTCGGTAGCTAAGCCCGTCAGTCAGAACTTTACCAAGTCAACCATTCCATCTCTTACACGTTCTGATGGCACCATTGCGGCCAAAGCACAGAAAAAAGCAAACTTACCAGCGGAACTATTCTCTTCACATTCGACGGTTAATTTTCAGGGAAGTACTCCACCGAGCATTCCCCCTGTAGAATCGAGAATGCCCGAGATTGTTTTCCGCCACCGCCATGTTAAACGAATATTGAGGAGTCTTAACACTAAAAATGCTTCTGGTCCTGACGATATTCCAGTCATTGTAATTAAGACATGCGCTGACGAACTGACACCGGTATTTTGTAGGCTTTTTAACTTATCCTACAAAAAATGAATATTTCCTTCTTGTTGGAAAACTGCGCGAGTTCAGCCCATTCCCAAAAAAGGCAAAAATACCTCGCTAAACAACTATCGTCCAGTCGCATTGCTTTCAGTTATATCAAAAGTAATGGAAAAGGCTATCAACGAAAAATTATTAAAATACCTGGAAGGCTTCGACATTATTAGTGACCACCAGTATATATTCCGTAAGTCTAGATCAACTGGAGACCTTCTCGCTTATGTTACTCATGTTTGGAACAACGCAATAGAACATCGTGGGGAGTCCCGGGAGGTAACACTGGACATTTCCAAGGCTTTTGACCGAGTATGGCATGAGGGGCTCCTAACTAAAGTGAAAGCATACGGAATGCCGGTTCAATTTTGTTCATGGCTGTTGTCGGGCTTTCTTAAAGACCGTTTTATGCGAGTGGCGAAGGACGGATTTCTTTCAGACACATTTAACATCAACGCCGAAGTCCCGCAAAGTTCTATATTGTCGCCCACCCTCTTCTTACTATACATTAACGATCTTTTGGAAAAAACTAAAAATCCTATATATAGCTTCGCTGATGACAGCACATCTCTATAGGCAGCAAGAGGTCTCACATCTCAACAAGGACCTAGAAGAAATTCTGTCTTGGGGTGACAGTAACTAAGTAGAATTTAACACTAAAAAGACCCAGGCGGCAGTTTTTTCTAAAAAAGTTAATGTTGAAGAACCGGATATAATTATGGTGGGACACTCGATTCCCTTGGCTTCATCAATTCATTTATTGGGCGTTAATTTGGATAGTCATATGTCTTGGCATCGTCACGTTGCGGCCATTGCTAAGGCAGCCTCACAGAAGCTTGGAATACTTTTCCGCACAAAGAACTTCTATACACCCTAACAACTTTGCTGCTCTATAAAGCCCAAATTCGACCATCGCATCGCTGGAGTACTGTTCGCATATTTGGGGCTCTGCTCCTAAACATACCCTGAGATTGCTAGATTCCATTCAAAGAAGAGCCATTCGCTTGATCGGTGACCATAGCCTGACAAACAACCTGGAAAGCCTTGAACATCGAAGGCGGGTCGGCGACTTGAGTCTATTTTACAAATATTTTCATGGCAAGTGCTCAACTGAGGTTGCCAGCTTGATACCACCCAAAGCGGTGCATGGTAGAAATACACGACGAGCCACTGCAGCCCACCAGTACGTGGTTCAGCTTAGTGTCCCTCGAACAACACTGTTTCAAAGTTCTTTTATCACGTCGTCACTCTGAAGTGACCTCTCTGAGATCGTGTTCCCCAATGAGTATAATCTCCCAAAGATTCAAGACCAACGTAAACGTTTCTTGCGCACACGCACCGCTCCCAGAGCGCCATAAAGAATTTATCCTGCAGTGCTGTGCCTTATCATAAAAAGAAAAAGAAATCGTAGGTTGGCAAGAGTTTTGCAGCGTTTTTGTTTGCATTAGTACAATTTGTATCATGGGGCGATACACAGTGCATCAACGTGGTCATGTTAAAACTTGGATGTTCATGTTGAAATTGGATGTTCTCGAAATGAATCATACAGAAAACTTCGTGATTTTTTTGGCAAATAATCGTCTATCGTTGAAAAGCATTAATTACAGAATCGTGCAAAAATTTGAGGAAACTGGGTCTGGAGATATACAGACACCTGTTCACGCTCGTCGAGTCCGTTCAGCTGAAAATATTGCCGAGAAAGTCGAAGCACAAATCCGAAAATGTCAATTCATCCGCGTTCGCCGCAACTAGGCTTTATCTGGCATATTTTGAGAAATATTTGGGTCTTTAATCGTATAAAATCCAGCTGCTGATCATGGGCAGCGACGAGAGTTTGTTCGATGGATACAGCAAAATCAATAAAGATGATGATGATGATGCTCATCTTCACCTTTCAGGATACGTCAACAAACAAAGCTGTCGTATATGGAGTGATGAAAATCCAAGAGAAATTCAGGCAAAAGCCATGCATAGTTAATGTGTAACAGTGCGGGGGACATTATTGGGCCATGTTTTTTTGAAAATTACGGGGGATCGCTATCGCATCATGTTGCACGGTTCTATTTTATGGGCTACTGAAAGCTATGGATTTAGACATTATTTGGTGTCAGCAGGATCTGACGCCCCTTGATTGTTTTCTTTGGTGTTACGTGAAAAGCAAAGTGTATGTTAACAATTCGCAAACAACTCCCGATCTGAAGAATGAGATTCGGCGCGCAATTAGTGAAATAGAACCCAACTTGTGCTTAGACTTTCGACAAAAGAGTTCAAATTTTGATGTTCACATTTTGAAAATTCGTTACTTAATTTGAAATTATGGAATTATTTAGCGGGAAATCATGACTTGCGTGTCTCCATTTTATGTGAACATCAAAATTTTGATTTTATTTTAAATTGTGTGTTTCTACGTCCATATACAATGTTTTTAGTATTGTCTCCAATTTGTGATTTTAATTGTAATTGACTTGGGTTTTAACACGTTTTCTTCTCGCATGTCCTATATTAATTCTATGAACATCCTTATGAACAATCTCAAAAAAGTTTCTCCCTGAGGATGGAAATGAAATATATGATTTCCAAAAGCTTGGAATAACTTTAAAGAGTACTCTTTCATTTGCTGCACTACCCAATATTCACTAGTTTAATTGTACATATCTGTAGAACTACCTCGTGTAAAAGTAATAAGAATTTGTTAAATTTCAATATGTTTTACTTTCAGAAATCATCAGGACACTCTTATTGAAACCCCCATATATACGGCATATTTTGTGTCTTTGGTAAAATCATTTCTTATTAATTCTTCAAATTTTTGATTTTCATCTAGTTTTAAAACATCACTTAATAGCCACCCAGATACGCAGACATCGGAGCGCCAAATTCCGTGCGAGTTTAGCCGATAGTTTGGAGTATCACGTTCAAAAGTGCTTGTTAGTGTGCTAGAAATGTTCTAAATCCAGCAAATTTGAACTGGCAAAAATCTGAGGTTTTGTTTTTGACGTAACACTCCACTAATCAACACTTCTGCGCGCGAGGTTTGAACGGCACTCCGGAGTCTTCGTGTGTAGCTGACTATTGTTTCTTGTACTTTTTTTATAACTCCTCTAATTTCCACGAGAAGTACAATGCATGCTAAATTTTCACCCCATTTTAGGACGTCTTCTACTGTATTGATACAGTGGATACTCGGAACAGACTAAATGTTGCCTCTTATGTCTCAGGTTTAGGAAAGTTCATCTTTGCTCCAAAAACTCTGAGAAATATCTTTAAAACCTATTTCTCCGATAAAGACAGTTTGACTCTTTGTGGCCCTCGCAACCTCAGTAGCTTCTGGTCCTGACGAAATCACAGTCCCCGTGACTAAGACATGCGCCAATGAATTGACACCGGTATTTTGTAGTCTTTTTAACTTATTCTACAAACGAGAATATTTCCTTCTTGCTACCAAGCAACTGTCTACACGTCGCAATAATTTTGGTTATATCAAAAGTTATGGAGAAGGCAATCAACCAAAACTTGCGTTGTGTCTGGAAGGCCTTAACATCAGTGGCCGCCGGTATGGCAAGAGGAGCTCCCTAACTAAAGTGAGAGCATACGGTATGCCAGTTTAATTTTGTTCATGACTGTCAAGCTTTCTTAAAGACCCTCTGCGAGTGGTGATGGACGGATTTCTTTCAGGCGCATTTAACATCAATGCCGGAGTTCAAGGTTATATATTGTCTTCCACCCTCTTTCTACTATGCATTAACGACCTTTTAAAGAAAATTAAATATCCGTATTATAGCTTCGCTGACGACAGCAACCTTGTTTCTTTTACTTTGGATGCTCAAACATCGGCTGCTGGTGCACATCTTTATAGGCAGCGAGAAATCTCACATATCAACAAAAACATCGAAGAAATTCTCTCTTGGAGTGACAGTAACCAATTAGAATATAATGCTGAAGAACTCAGGCGGCAGTTTTTTTTTTATAAAGATAATGTTAAAAAACCAGATGTAGTCATAGCGGAACACTAGATTCTTTCGCCTTTATCAATTAACTTATTGGGCGTCAATTTCGATGGTCATATGTCTTGGCATAGTCAGGTTGCGGCCATAGCTGAAATAGCGTCGCAGAAGCTTGGGGTGCTTGTCCGTACTAAGAACCTTCGTAGACACCAACAGCTCCTTACGCTCTATAAGGCCCACATTCGACACACATTTAGGGTTCTGCTCTTATACATACCCTGAGACTGCTGAATTCCATTCAAAGAGTCGTTACTTGCATGTTCAATGACCATGATCTGGCAAACAGCATTGAAAGCCTAGAACATCGAAGACAGATTGGTGACTTGAACCTCTTTTACAGATGTTTTCATGGCATGTGCTCAATTGAGGTTTCCCGCTTGATTCCACCCAGAGCGGTACTTAGTAGAAATGCACAACGACCCTGTTAAAAAAAATCGTTCATCTGGAGAACGTCATCACTCTGGAACGACCTCCCTGAGGCCGTGTTTCCCAGTGAGCATCCTGCGCACACGCACTGCTCGCAGAGCGCCATAAAGGATTTTTCTTATAGTGCCTGATCATAAAACAAAACTTTGTATCTCCAATCAGTGCCGCTTCTAATCTTGATTGTCCAGTCCCATCCAGAACAACAGTACCTACATCGGTTACATCAAAAATATGAATTCCCACGAGATGAGACAAAGGACGCAATGGTAGTACACGAAGAATTCAAATGGAAGTATGCTTGGTCGCGGAAAGGAATCCAACAACTAATCTTCTTAAGCTTGCTGAAGGTTACAAAAAATCCACAACTGGTTGCAATAAAAAGGAGAAATACAAGTATTTTAAAGTCAGAAATGTTTAAGAAATTTTACATAATGATCAAAATGTAAGAAGACATTTCTACGGCTGTCTGAGTTTTTGCCTTGTCCCAATTCGGGGAGCGGTTTAAACAACTTATTTATAACATTTTAATATTATTTACTGTTACATTTTAAAAATACATTTTGGAAATATGTCAGCATTCAAATTGCATCGTCGTATCGTTGACTTCGGAATCCGTTCTCTGCTTGACAAAAAATGTTGACAATCAAAGAACGATTGACATCCAAGTTAATCTAAAAGGGTATGACATCCGCTCTCCATTTCATTATCACCTTTGAACAAGATAATTATATCAGGAGTCTTGGTATCTTGTCTCCCTTCTAGGGGTTGTACATTACATGGTGCATTGAAAGATACTTTTTATGGTTAATAGTTACCTAACTGACCTTATTTAAGAATTCTAAACTGTACCTGTTCCAAGTTTCAGCTGTATGAATACACTAGAAGAAGTCTCAAAAGTGATTGAGAATTTAGCACGCATTAGGCTGCTAATTTTTCGCTGTGTCTGAATGTGCATGAGATGCTATTAGAAGTAGAATAGGAATAGTTATTTGCGTAACCAGGTGATGAGGCGATATCCGAGAAAAGCAAACAACGAGAAGCGACAAAATCCCGAGTTTAGCATTGATTAAATGGGGACCAAGTTATATGTCCTTCACCTTGAAATTTTGACAGTTGACCGGGTTATTACACTAAAAGAAGCACTAAAGCGATGAAGTAAATGCTTTACACTGAAATAAAAAATGTGGGTACCTAGTAAGAAGTACCTTTTTTGTGAATATCTTTTGTGTTTCATGTAATTGACTTTTAAAATCATAAAAAATTAAATAAAATAAAATTATTTTTGAAATGATTTATTGATTGTGCGTTACTTAGTGAATTTAGTTAATTAGTACATTTTAGAAAGAAAATGAAATAGTATATTACATACCAAGAGTGGTAAGAGCGTATTACACACGATTTCGAAAACTACGGTACGATCGTTAGCGAAAATTGCATTTGTTAATACAGACATTATAGTATTACGTAAATGCTCTTACGCACAGCTAGGCTTCTAACAATATAGTGTGTGTAATTAGAGTTTTACGGATAAAGTAGACAGTGACATTACTAATATAGAAGTAGAAAAACAGTATTTTCTTATGTATCCCGTTATTTCTTGTTAAATATTGAACAGCAGATATAACATACTAATTAGGAAAATATTTCCTAGCCATCTGATTTAAAAACCTTATACTATAAGGCCGTATTTGGCTAACACAGTTAGCGCTACAATACTAAATTGATTGCTTAAAACTACCAAGAAATAGAGGTGTGTCGTTCACGAACGATTCGTTCAAAACGGACGAATCACTTCACTGACTCGTAAGAATTAATTCATCGTTCCTAAAAGATTCGATTCTTTTTTGATTCAGCAAGTCAGGAATAATTTAAAGAATTGATGAATCAAAGTCGCATTTCGTTCACTTTACCCGAAACTCGAAAAAGCGATTCACCAGTTCAGTAATTCACTCGTTCGCAAGTCCGCAGTTCGAACGATCGAGCTCGAGAGTGGGCCTGACGGCCGTCGCTCGGCGATGCGGGATGCCGTCTTCCATTTTCATGATGTAGAGAAAGACAGCAGTTTAATTAGATACGCAAAGTACAGTAGAAGGAAAAGAGATAAATGTATGGGATGAAATACTTGATTTGTTTGGTATTTATTTGATTATTTTTTTATAGTGTAACTGTACAAGAGAAGAATATTATTTTTGGATAGGAATCTATTTATTATTCATTGAAGACATTTCAAGAACGTAAACATTGGGCTCTACATTTGGGTATTTTGTTACCACTTATGGTAACAATCTTCATAACAAACGACTGACTGTTATTTAAACAAACATCGATTTAGCATTTTCGCGTTTAAAACGTAAAATTATTTAAAAGTAGGTAAGTGAATCATTTAAGAACGAATCTTACTGAACGAATCTTTTTAACTGAATGAATCAAATGAATTGAGTCACCAAAAAGAATCGAACTTCCCACCTCTACCAAGAAACGAAGACCTTTCTTCTATTGGTAGGATGCTGCTACCTATGGACCGGTTTCGAACTTATTGGTTCTCGTCAGCATAGGGTAAGCGCAGACATACCTAGCAACAGAAAGGCCTCAAGTCTTTATAACCAGTTTTATCGTCCTGCTCAGGCAGTGAACGATAAGTGGCGCCTTCTCTTAGAAGTTTTAAGCAATCAGAAAAGAGGACTATGTAAATGTACTTACTGTTCAGGATCCTTTGGAAATGCAAACATGCTTATTCCTTGACCTTCTTTTGAGTGACTCTCGAAACGCACAGGTATTACCAGGCATAGTTTTACAATAGCACATCACTCACAAAAACAAACAGTTAAACAATACACTTCTTTCAACAAAAACGACAACTAAATTCGATAACGATAACTCATCGACTACCGGACTAACGGCTGAAACACGGCCGGCCTAAACTTATGACAGTAGGCCGGGTTACATCCCACTACATTGATTTCGCCAAATGTCATATTGTCGCTTCTCGTTGTTTGCTTTTCTCGGTGCGATATTTTACAGAACGAGGAGGTCAGTTTAAGGAGAAGCCATTACGCAAGGCCTGTGAGTCTTGTTTGCCTTTCTAGTTCAAGACTCTTACTACCTACCAAAATTACCAACTTTTCCCGAAAGTTGCAGTTGAATGGAAACTTTGTAGATAATGCGGAGCTTTTTTTCTCGGTATTATTCACTCTGTTGAAGCGAATGCTCCCAAACAAATTCTCTGAATAGGCCATGAATTGACTTTTAGGTTTTAAAATACTATTACTAGTTTTAATGTTACAAAGCATTAAACATGATCATTTTAAATTGTTGCTTAGGTTATTTGTATTATATTAATAAAAAATTGTCTGCATTTGTTTAATTTTATATATTTTTTCTTTTAGCTCCCGAAGTTATAGATAACGAACGGTATAGCTTTAGTCCGGATTGGTTTAGTTTTGGCTGTTTAGTGTACGAAATGATCGAAGGTCAAGCTCCTTTTCGAGCACGCAAAGAGAAAGTAAAGCGAGAAGAAGTAGATCGACGTGTCAAAATGGAACAAGAAAGGTACTCAACTAAATTTACGGAGGATGCGAAGACGATATGCCAACAGTTATTAAATAAAAGTCCCTTGCAAAGACTTGGGGGAAAAGCTGATCGTAACGGAGCACTTTTAGTGAAACAGCATCTCTTTTTCCAAAGTATTAACTGGAGACGGTTGGAGGAAGGAATAATTGATCCTCCATTTGTTCCAGATGTAAGTTCTTGATTTGCTTTTATATTACCTTTTTATAGAGCCAACGCCTTTAATAATTTTATTGTCAGAGTTCGAGAGAGGTAAAGAAAATTTATTGACGAAGGGTACTTGGATTTTTACATTTAATCGGCATGATACTATTTAAAACAACAATTTTTGCTTTTGCACGTTGAAATTATTGATATTTTGCATCGCAATTATTAAATTACTTTTGATAACTATATAATTTATTATTATTTCAGCCTCATGCCGTTTACGCCAAAGATGTTCTAGATATTGAGCAGTTTTCCACTGTCAAAGGTGTCAATATCGATGAAAATGATTCTACATTTTATAGCAAGTTTAACACTGGCTGCATATCTATGCCGTGGCAAATCGAAATTATAGAAACGGATTGTTTTCGGCAGTTAAACGTGTTTGGGGCGAATGGTACAAGATCGCCAGATTTAATACTGCAACCCGGACCAGTGGCCAAAAGTAGAGTGTGCTTTCCTTTTAGACGAAAGGTAAAATAAAATATACTATCACTTACTGTAGTGTTTTTGTCTAATCAGAATTTTGTTTCCATTATGGCAAAACGTTTACTTTAAGGGGTTTGAAGAGGTGGTGGTAGGGTGGTGACACTTATGTATGTTCCTTGAGGACGATTGAAATCGAAAAGGTGTAATTTTTCTTTCCTTTGTTTCGTCACAATGTACCGTTTTTTTTTTTTATTTATTTGTTTATTTATTAATTTAACTCAATACATTAGTTACAGCTTTTTAACTTAAAGAAAACTGAGTACTTAATTAAATGTTCAAAATAATTTTAGACAAAAGAACGCCAAGCTAATCAAATAGCTGTATGCGTCAAGATGTTCTTAAGGTATGTTTAAAAGAATCAAAAATATTAAATTATTAAAGTTAAAAGTAAGTAAAGTATAAAACAATAAAATATTAAAAACAATCAAAAAGTTGAAAATAAAAATTCCAGTTAAAATTCATGCCCAATATCAATACAACATCAAAAAAACCCTTCGAAGTGTTTATAATCTTCAAAAATAAATTCGCTGCATAGGTTAGTAAACCCTTTTCTGCGTCTTACCTTTTTAATGTCATTTGACAACATATCGCCCCTGTTTTGCAAGAAGGGGCCAACTAACATTTTCTTGTGAATTGGGATAACTACATTATTGCGGTGTTTTACTGCTATTCTATGTTATGTGTAAAGGGGCCAGCTGTAAATCCAAATTACAAGGCAAATATGACGGGAGGCTAACTGACATTTGTGTTATATTTTCATTTATATTTGTATAATTGATATTCAAAAAGGATTATTCTGCCACTTGGACCTTTTTTACATATATTTCTGTACAGAATCACCTGCTATAAAAGGAGTTTTCTACTACTTGGTCCCCTTTTGCATATTTTTCTGCATAAAGTCGTCTGATTCCCTACAATTGGCACTATTTGCAACAAAATATTATGGCCACATTGCTTTCCGATTTATGCATGTACAATCATGTACCCTTTTCAGGATACTGTAACTGTTCGGACATCTGTTATAGAGGCTCCGTCAAAACTCATTGTTCCTTATATTTTTGAAGCTTCACCAAGTAAGGGACCTTCCGCTCAAGCTTCTACTTCGGAAGTAAATTATTTATTAGAAACTCATTATAAGGATGATAGTTCTTCATCTACAAAGAACTTAACTAAGTTAGAATATTCTTCATCTACCTGTGAAATAACAGTTCAGTCAGAAACTACATCGGACAGTCGGGACAGTTTTTCTAGTGATGGGGATACGTCAAGGAAAAAGAAGTTCATAAAACGTACTAAAGGAAAAGGCAAAAAAAATGTGGAACAAAAAAAAGAAAGAAGAAACAAGCATTGTTTTCGAACTATAGTGATTCAGCAGCAAAAAGAATGGTTATGTTCACATTGTACCAAGGTACCTGTGTAAAGAAGGACAACACAAGGGGACTCTTTTACGTAATTTTTCATGCAAGTATCGAATAGTTGTTAATAACGGTGAAAGGGTGCGTGAGTCATGGGATACTGCTGCGGAAGCTCAGTCGCTATGGTTTCAGGGGAAAAACATTAACTGGTTTGAATCCTATCTTGGGGGCAGAAGTCAAAAGGTTTTCAGGGGTTCTGTTTGTTCTGAGAGCCGAGTGATTACTGGAGAGTCCCTCAGGGTTCAGTGCTCTTTCTTTTATATATTAACGATTTGACGTTTATCGACATTGAGGGAGAGTTCACACTTTTCGCTGACGATACTACAATATTATGGCACTCTAACAATGCTCTTATGTTAAAAGATATTATTGCCTCAGATTTGGTTAAGGTCAAAGAATGGTGTGATTCAAACTTGCTGTCTCTAAACGTCGAAAAAACAAATGTAGTTAGTTTTAAGTGTATTATGGAGGGCTTGGTCATTGGTGACTCATCCCTTGTGAATTGTCCTAGTACTAAGTTTCTGGACCTTGTCATTGATAGTGGCCTTAAATTTAAGAGTCATATTAGGGCACTGAGCAGAAAATTGGCTTTGGCATGTTTTGCAGTCAAAGTGGTAGTAAATGAACTTGGTTCAAATATTGCGATATCAGTTTACCACGCGCTAATAGAATCTCATCCAAGATATGGAGTTGCATTTTGGTGGTTCTCTAGTCAGCAACTGCTCGGTGTTCTGTTTGTTCTGCAGAAACGCGCAGTGAGATGCATTTGTCGGGCCAAACCCAGAGACTCATGCAGACCATTGCTCTTGCAGAAAAGAATATTGACACTGACATCATTGTTTATTTTGGAGACTGTCACTTTAATGTTTAAGATGAGATACAGGTTTTTAAATACTGACTCCTCCTACACGACACGACAATATCGTAATCTGCCTTTGCCAATACCATCCTCAACCCTTACAAAAAAAATCGATTATATATGAAAGTGTAAAAATATATAATCATTTGCATAATTACTTAAAGGACCTACAGTCACTTAAATTATTTAAAAGGTCTGTGACGCGGATGTTTTTGGAGAAGGCTTACTATTGCCTGGAGGAATATTATTCCGATGTTCCGAGTTTTGTTTAAGGGTTTTATTTGATATCTTTAGATAATTGTTGTTGATATGTTTGCAAACAGTTTCTTTTGGCAAATCTGGCTATTAGTAAGAAAAGATTGCAATATACTCTTTATCCACGCTACGTCCATGCTAAACCGGATGCAAGAGGCTAAGCACCCAGTGCCAAGAAGACTCCAGAACAACAAACCAATGAAATAAAGGATTTTTTTTAAGTTTACTTATAGTTTCATCCCACTACAACCGGGCTAACTGTACTAAAAAATACTTACCTTCAGGCTTAAACCGCAGGATATTGTATGATGAGTATAAAAAGACGCTGACAGAGAAGCGAAAAACCAATTCTGTTTCTCCGCAAGTATTAAAGAAAGAATTTTGTAAATACAACATTGGTTTTCACAAGCTAAAAAAGGATAAATGTGTAATCTGTGAGCAGATGAGAAACCAAAAAAAAAGTAGGTACTGATGGTTTGGCAGATGAGAAAAACTGAAATGGAAAAGCCATAGGAGAGAAAAAAGGCAACATACAGAGAATACAAGACAGATATAGAGAAAGCAAAAGTAAATTCTAATTTAATTGTGGTTAGTTTTGACTTGGAAAACGTCCTTGCTACTCCACACTCGGACAGTACACTTATGTACTATGCTCTTGAATAAGCCTATTATAATTTGACTACCCAAACTGGCATTTGCTATCTTTCGGGGGAATGCGACGGAAAAAAAGGAGCTGTGGAGACTGCAACATGTGTCAGATTATGGCTAGAAGATTTAAATCGGGACTAAAAATGAAGTAGATATTATTCTGTATTGCGACAACTGTTCAGGACAGAATAAACATCGATGTATGTTTAGAATGCATACACTGTATAGAATAGAATAGAATAGAATTTTATTTAACTATGGTTGTACAAAAAATATACATTATAGCAGGTCAAAAAAAAAACAAAGTTTAAAATACATAGTAAATAATATGACAATGAAAAAAAGTAAAATACAAAAGAAAATATTACAAACTAAAATAAAATAATATAACTAGACATAAACATAGTACAAAGTCGATACATGGCTAAAATAAAATATTACGTGGTCAACGAATGGTACGCACTGCCTCACAGAAAAAGATTTGAGGCAAGGAATTCCTGAACAGAATAAAAACAGTGTTTTAAAAGATAATTTTTTATTTCCATCTTAAACCTTTTCTCGCCCAAACTCTGCATTTCGCTGGGCAATTTATTATAAAGTTGGAGGTTTAATAAGTTTTTAACAGACTTTGCCAATCTTAATCTTGGTATCAGGAGAGTATCCTTTCTTAACTTTTACTTATGAATCGTACTGGATGACTGGTAACTTGATTTTTTCTGGTGAATTTCCACCAACGAATAAAATATAAAAATGCATGGCAACGGCATTATTTCGAGTCTTTGAAATATGGGTCGACAATGTGCTCGATAATGAGAGCCAGTAATAGTTCGAATGGCTTTTTTTTGAGTTCTAAATACAATTTGGGCTGCGGAACTATTTCCCCACAAAGCTACTCCATAACAAAGTTGAGAATGAAACAAGGCAAAATAGCTCATCCTCAACACATCAAAATGTACGAGCGCTCTGAGTCTGCGCAACAAAAAGTTAATACCGGAAAGCTTGCCACGGATCATTTCCACATGGCACGACCAATTCAATTTATCATCTATTTTAATACCCAACAAATTCACACACCTGCCCTGACCTACACCGTTACTTGTTGAAATTTTTAATGACTGTGTTTTTTCGGTATTAAGTTTAAACTTATTAGCCTGAAACCACTCCTGGGCTTTTTCGATGCAATTGATTGAGATTGTATCTAACGCGTCTGCGTTACTATCAAAAGAGACAATGGTAGTATCATCAGCATATAGCATACATGTGGTTGGTCGCATAAAATGACATAGATCGTTTATATAAATGATAAATAATAATGGGCCAAGGATGGATCCCTGGGGCACCCCAAAACCGTTATTTTTCTTCTGTGACATTTCACCACAAAACAAGACATGTTGGGATCTGTCCGAAAGGTAAGATTTAAAAAGACTAAGAGCAGTACCCCGAATGCCGTAAAATTGAAGTTTGTTTAAAAGTATCTCGTGGGAGACACAGTCGAAGGCCTTAGAAAGATCACACAGCGTAACAACACAGTGTTCTGAACGCTCCAGACCCTCAACTATGCTTTCTACCACCCTAATAACAGCCTTAGTAGTTGACAATCCCGGCCGGAAACCGAACTGGGAAATATCAAAAAAATCATTACTCTCGAAATACTTTAGAATACGGTCCTTAAGGATACGTTCAATTATTTTTCCTATCAAAGGCACAATGCTAATTGGTCGATAGTTATCAGGTATATTAGGGTTGACTTTTTTAAAAAGGGGTATTACTTTTGTTTTTAAGCAACTCGGGAACTTGCCCTCCAAAAAACACCTATTAATGAGTATTGTAAGTGGGAATAATATTAAATCAAAAGTACCTTCTAAAATTTTATAGTTAATGTTAAAAATATCAAAAGATGAAGTATGTTTTATAGCCCTAAACACATCAAACACATCCTGCTCGATTACCGGAAAGAGAAAAAAAGAAGTGGATTTTTGAGGTACGCTTTCTAAAAGGGTCGAATTATTTAGGTTTATCTCTGGCAAATTTTTTATAATAATGGGAGCCACTTCGACAAAAAAATTGTTTAAATCGTCCGCATTTAATGTAGATTTATGAATAGATATACTAGTGTTCATTTGTTCGCCCTTTATTATTCTCCAACTATCTCTTATCTTATTTTCCGAATGAATCAAAAAAGAGTCATAAGCTGACCTCTTAGTTTCTTCAATGGATTTTTTATAATCTTTTTTCAGAATTTTGTAAAGTTGTTTATACAGGGGACATTTATTAACTGAATGTATAGTTTTAACTGCATTAAGCTGATTCCTTTTTGCTCTCAATTAGTCAGTGAACCAGTTAACTACCGGTTTATGCTTCTTTTTTATTCTTTTTAAAGGAAATAAAATATCGATATTCTTTAGATATAAATTGTTTAAAAATTCTCCTAATTGATCAGCGTCAGCTTTCTGATCTTGAAACAGACGCCAATCCGAAACCAAAATTATATCCCTCAATAAATCCAATCCCTGTTCGTTTATTACCCTATGCCCCGTAAATACATCCTCAGTGTCAATCTTACCCTTAAACATTATGAATTGTCCGAAATGGTCAGACAGTCCTGGATCCAGAACACCGCTAACAAACAAGTCCTCCTCTATGTCGGTCACAATATTATCTATGCATGTTGAGGATAAGTCACTCCGCCTTGTACAATCAAAAATTGTCTGTTTAAGCCCATAAGAAGCAAATGTTGATAAAAGTTCGCTCAACGCCACTGACGGATTCTGAAAATCTATATTAAAGTCACCCAGAAAGATGATTTTTTTATTCGGATTATAATATTTTTTTAGTAGTGCCTCCAGCCGACTCACAAATATATCATACATGCCATTACAGGACCTATACGTTGTAATAATTATGGTTTTGCACTCTGTTATTTCTAAACCACAAAATTCGGCATGAATCTCAATGTTAAATTCTGAAAAATCCAATTCCCTGACGCACAGCGATTCCCTCAAAAATATGCAAACCCCGCCATGCCTAAAGGTTAGCCTACTAAATGAAGTTAACAAATTATATCCCACTATATTAATTTTTTGCAAATTAATGTCTGTAAGCCAGTGTTCTGAAATACAGAGTAAGTCACAACAAAAATCATTTAAAAAGTCTGATAGCAAATCAACCTTATTTGACAAACATTGAATATTTATGTGAAACAGACTTATCATACCATTCGTCCCCAGAAATGTTCTAGCAAGATCCAAATCAAACATATGACCACTCTCTCCATCAGGAATATTGATAGTGTTGTACGGGATGGTTATTTGGTTACTCGAGGTATTTTCCGCTTGTGTAAAAAACGATTTACTCGAACTCCTCTAGGCCAAAAGGAAGCGTCCATAGCCATAGTAAGGTGATTTTCATGAATCACCACCTTAAATGAAGAATATATCTCAGGATATTGAGAGTTTAATTTCTCGCAGGTAGCCTCACTGAAGGTTTGTTTTAAAAACAGAGTTAATTCCTCGGTTGTCATTTCAGGATGAAGGCCATAAACGTGCAGAAAGGACAGAATATTGCCTGCTCTAAGACCACAAGTCATAGTGTCACTGTTGTTGCCTATAATTGGTTTATTTGGTCTAGGCCGATTTTTCTTTCTGGTTACTTCAGTAAAAGGAGGTTCCTGATTTAAGTTACTATCCGAAATAATTGTTTGAGCATCCAGAATTGATTGTGCAACCTCAGGTACCATTGCAACTTTCATCAAACGTAGAAATGTGTTTGCACCATTCCAGTGGCCAACAGTTATAGCCTTATCCCGACGAAACCCAAAACCTTTTATTTGTAAACAATTAGAATATTCAGACTTCCTGAACTAGAATGCACTACAAAAACTTTTTCCATTAAACAGTTCTACAAATAGTGGTAGTAAGGTAAAATAGATACAGTTGTGTGGTCTTGAATTCACTAAAAACTCAAAACAAGTGTCATTATGGAATTCCAATGTAATAGCACAAGAAGAAACTCTTGAAATCTTAGAACATCGCAAAATGTTTTTGACTGAAATCGAAATTGGAAAGGCCTACCGCCAAAAATTACCCATCATTGAGGCAAAGTACAAAGATTTAATAGCGCTTTACAATAAAAGCATCATTTCTATCGAGTTTCATGACGAATATAAAAATATACCACATTCGGCCACTGTAAGAGACTGTCTTCCAGAAACTGACATTGAGGATGATGACGAATTAGTCACTTTTTTTTATTACTAGTGATTAAGTAGTCCCCTTCTTACAATTTAAAATGTAATTCACAAAGAAGAGTCAACTGACATTTTTTTTCTAAACTTTAAAACATTTTTGAGAAAAAAGTGTTTTTATTTTAAGCTCTTAATAATATAAGTTACATGATTAATAAAAAGTCACTCTTCATTTTGACCAATATAGAAGCAAATTGAAATCATGTATTAAGTTCTTATGTTACATCTGGACGTCTATTCTTGAAAGCGAGAGAAGGGAGTGGTCCCTGGGAGCTCTCGGGGAGTGTCCCCGCATTTGATCTCCCCGACAGCAAAACGCCGTATTTTTGAAACACCGAACGCGCCGGGGAATATCAGGGAGGGAGCAAAATCGGGGAACAGCGTTGCCAGGTTGGTTAGCCAATGGCATTGCTGCAAATTTTGACATTCCATATAACTTCACTCTTTTGTTTTGTTTTTTACTTTAATTTGTATTTGGGAACGGATTTAGGGATTCATTAAAATGAAATTTAAATCGGGGCAATTGAGTTCTAAACAAAAAGGGGTTTTAGTGGATTTTGTGTACGCGCGGCCCGATATGTATAAGGGCAAATTAACTGCCACTTATCCACCCTGAATAACCCAGCAAATTTTCTGTCAGATAACTGAAATGCATTTGTTTGGGGGAAAACATCCCTCCCAATAGCCAGTTCTGCCACCGATGCTTCAACATCCTCGTTAAAAATCTCATACCACAGCATTAAATTAAAATTTTCCATATCTATATTTTAGATATTTAACCATTAGCTAGCTCACTTTTCGTCAAAAAATATTATAACAAATAGGTACAACCAAACACAACACAATTTTAGGTTAGGTTTGCTGCTTCTCTCGGTCACGAGTAGGAGACCTTCAAGTTCTCTTGGGAGTGACTCCCTCTCTTAATATTTTTTCAAGAATACAGTGTTTTACATTTTTAAGAAAAACACGCCCACTTCTCTCGCAAGTTCTACTCCCTGCGATTCAAGAATAAGGGTCCTGGTGTAAACTACATTCTGGTAGGATAACGATTTTTTTTTAAATGTACTTTTGTACGGTATTTAATTTATACAAGCCGTTATTATAGAGCTCACCCTACACCAACATTCCATACCCAATCGATTCCACAAATGCCTTATACCGGGTGATGCATGGCTTAGTTGAACATAGGAAATCCCATGTAAATTGTGAGGTGGCTAAATATTGGCTCCCCTGTACATCTTAGAGAAAAATTGTATTATAATTTTTTGAAGAGGCCGATATAATTAACCCATGTGTCAAGTTTGAATAAATTTTATTAAGCTAATCCTAACTTATTCAATTAAATGTGATGGCAAAATTACGAAATTTTCATAGTTTGGGTAATACAACAACCACCAACAAATAATTTCTATGACGCTATTATCAAAAATTGACGTAAAGCTGGACATAACGAATAATAGTATATTATTAACCAAGGTTTAGACTGCCATCATTATTGCCCGAGCGGCAAGTTTAAATCACGAGGAGCGGAGCGACGAGGGATTTAAGACGCGAGGGCTATAAGCTGTCTAAACCGTGGTTAATATAATATTTTTTCCACTACTACAAACTTTTATAAGACATTTATCTTTATAGTATTAATAATTATAAAAAATGATAGGTAGGTATAAGTATATTTTTTAATCAAATTACCTGCGCTTTGGAATTGGCAAAATATTTTGTTGTTTTGTCAGGTTGCTTTGTTAATGTCAATTTTTGTTCATTTATGTCATCAGATTTCACGAGTTTTCCGTTTATTTTAAAAATGAGCGAAGAAAATGTTAGTGGTATTATTATGTGTACACCTCCAGAATTAAGGATGGAAGCAGAAAAAATGTTGATTGTATCGATATTTTACAATATCAAGTAATCTAATATGTATTGATAATTATCTGGTTGCCTAACCACATTCATGTTTATGAATTCATGTTGTAGAATCAAAAAATCAAGTTACCTGCCTTCAAATAGATTCTTGAAGATCGGTCAATAATGGATTTCAATGCCTTATTATTGACCATGGTCAATAATAACTTATAAGGTAGAGAAAAACGATTTCTAACGTTAATAATCGGTCAATAATGGCGATGTTATAGGTTAGTAGTGGAAAATAGTATATTATTAACCAAGGTTTAGACAGCCATCATTATTGCCCGAGCGGCGAGTTTAAATCACGAGGAGCGAAGCGACTAGGGATTTAAGACGCGAGGGCTATAATAAGCTGTCTAAACCGTGGTTAATATATTATTTTTTCCACTACTACAAACTTTTATATGACATTTATCTTTATAGTATTAATAATAATTATAAAAAATTATAGGTAGGTATAAGTATATTTTTTAATCAAGTTACCTGCGCTTTGGAATTGGCAAAATATTTTGTTGTTTTGTCAGGTGGCTTTGTCAATGTCAATTTGTGTTCATTTGTGTCATCAGATTTCACGAGTTTTGCGTTTTTTTTTTAATGAGCGAAGAAAATGTTAGTGATAATATTATGTGTACACCTCCCGAATTAAGGATTGAAGCAGAAAAAATGTTGATTGTATCGATATTTTACAATATCAAGTAATCTAATATGTATTGATAATTATCTGGTTGCCTAACCACAATGAATTGATGTTGTAGAATTAAAAAAATCAAGTTACCTGCGTTCAAACAAAATTCAGTTAAGGTCAAAGATCGGTCAATAATGGATTTCAATGGCTTATTATTGACCATGGTCAATAATGACTTATAAGGTAGAGAAAAACGATTTCCAGCGTTAATAATTGGTCAATAATGGCGATGTTATAGGTTAGTAGTGGAAAAATATTATTTCACATTAAAAACACATTTTCGTTTCACCAATCCGGCAATCACACATCCAAAATAAAAGACACCATTATGTTTTTCTTATTAGCCTTTAATTTAACATGACATACCTAAGACTACAGATTTTCACAAAAACATTAATTAATTAAATGTTCAAACAACCCTCCATTAACAGCTAAACAATATCCTAACCGATCAAAAAATTAATTGCTAACATTACTGAGTTGATATTGAGAAATTCTGTCACACTCTAACGAAATACAGTTTTTAGCTGTTCTAGATTTTCAAATTTTACATCTTTATAAATAAAATTTTTTAAGTGACCCCACAGAAAGATGTGATTTGGCGAAAGGCCAGGAAACGTGGCTGGCCAAAGGATTAGATGCCGTGGGCCAACAATATCCATTTGATACCAGATCTCCTGATTTTCGCGTACAGCTTCTTTTAGTGCGGGTTCAATTCGATTTTGTAGTAAGTCCAAATAGGTTACTGCTGTAAGGTTGCCTTTCATAAAAAATGGTCCAATAATGTAACGTCCTACAATTCCCGCCCAAACATTTATTTTTTGTGGATATTTCGTCCTAGTATGAACAAGACGATGTTCATTTCCTTGGCTCCAATATCGGAAATTTTGAACATTTGGTTCGTTGTTTAGGGTGAATGTACATTTATCGGTAAAACAAATATTTCTCAAAAAATCCCTATTATTATTAGCTCTTTCCATTGCCCCAAAATAGAGTACCATTCTCCGTTCTTCATCACCTTGCCGTAGTTCTTGATGTTGTTCATACTTGTGTAAGGAATATATGTATGTTTTTTTAAGGTGCGCAACACTGTGGTTTGATGTTTTCCTTCGGCTTACCCAAGAATCCTCGTGCTAATCATTTTATTTTCCTCAACGTGCAGTAAAATATCAAGATCTCTATTATCCCTTTCGTCAGCGCTATTGACATTCTAAGTTGAGTATTTACAGTTATTTATTACCGTGTCTTGGGACTCAAATTTACTAATGATAAGTTTAATTAATCAAATGAAAGGAATAGGCTGTCAGGGAATTATACTGAAAACATTTCCAACACTGCTCTTAAACCGTTTCCTGAATAATACCACTAAATCATAGATACTTTTTCCTTAATGGAATAGCTCATATTTAGCTATAATTAAAGCGCCTTTAATGAAAATGTTGTCACTGACGCTACTTTTTGTTTTGTTTTGTCATTGCCAAATAATATATAATTTGCTGGTGTTTGCTGTATACCTAAACTGTGAAAATTTCGTAATTTTGCCATCACATTTAATTAAATGAGTTAGGATTGGCTTATTAAAATTTATTCAAACTTGGCACACGGATTTATTATATCGGTCTCTTCAAAAAGTTGTAGTACAATTTTTCTCTAAAATATACAGGGGAGCCAATATTTAGCCACCTCAATATTTACATGGGATTCCCTATGTTCAACTATGACATGCATCACCCGGTATATAAGTATTAATGTTTTTTTTATTAAGAAATTCCCTAGTGTATAAAATCTGTGCACTAGTTTACGTATTTTGTTGGATAAGTACTCAGTATGAGACTGCGACTTTAAGTGCTGTCAATAATAATTCGGAGATATTTAGTTTGTGATGTTTCTTGTATTAGATGATGTTCAATTAAAATGGTATCAAATGTTGGCCTGTTTGCTCCAGTAAGTGAAAATGCTATACAGTGTGTATCAGCCAAATGGAATAAATTCGATAATAAATACATGGGGGCGTGTCCAAAAAAACGCTCGGACACTTCAAAGTCAAAGTCAAAGTCAAAAACAGCTCTATTGTAATAAAACAAAATGTTATTTACAAAGCGAGTTAATCTAATTTAGTCGACATAACGTTGGTCAAACCCTGGGTCTAGACAATAGTAGGTAGAATAAGATCTATATTATAGTTACAAAGAGTACAAAAATACTATATACAACAACCAGAAAAGGTAAGTTGTAGAGAATCGAAGCGTCAAAAAAGTAAAAAAAAAAAATTCAATGTACAGGGTGTTCTATTTTTGATAGTTTTATAGGGTATCTCGGAAATCATAAGGAATTTCATAAATCTGATATAGATGTTATGAGTTCTTTTTTTGAGGAAACAATTGCTGCGAAAACAGATCATGGCTACCTTGTTCCCCTGGACAGCTACAGGGTGATTTTCAAATTTTGACAGTTAATTAAATTCCATGTAACTTCTTTGTTATTATAGATACGAAAAAACTGTAAATTGATAAAATATGTAGTTTTTTCCGTAAAGTTCAGTGGCGTAGCCAGTTTTTTTTTATTTTGTTTAATTTTTAAGAAATTGACCCAACTTATATTTTTTCTTATGGGACACCCTGTATATTTTCAATTACGTTTATTCTGCTTACCATTAGCTTTTCAAATATAAATATTTGTAATCAGTTTTTTGATAAAATAATTCGATAATAAGCGATTTTCATAAATTTTCCTCATTTTTCGTAGCGGGCGATGGCAGGTAGGAGCAAAACAAAAGAGTAAGTCTTATTTCACCATTTCTAAAATGTCATATCTCAATTTTAGTACATGCAATACAAAATTCTAAAAACTATTAATTTTTTATTATCAACACTATGCCCAAGGCTCGACCAATTTTCTGTAATTTGTTAAAATAGCTTTCTTCCAAAATTATGTTTAAAAGAAATAAAAATAATAATTTTTTTAATTGTTCATATAATTATTTAATTCTTTTTATATTTTTTGTATTAAAAGTGAAATTTTCTATAAATGCATGATGACTTTTTATCTACTCATTTCTTTGCATTTGCAAATTTTACATTTTACCAGATAATAATTTAAAAATCTCTTAGTAAGCCATGGATAACAAAATCATTTTTTTAAATTATTTATAGACATGTCAGTCTGTCTTTAATTTGTCATAAAGCAAAGTTAATATACGCGGTTAAGAATGGAAAAGTTCCAAAATTTTGAAAAATATAATATGCTAGAGTGTTTTCTTGAGTGTCAAAAAAATAGTCGGGCAGCATCTGATTTGTATTTTGAAAGATATCCGGAGCGGCAGCAACCTGATTTAAGAATTTTTCAAAGGCTTGAAAATAACCTTATTAATTATGGATCGTTTTCAAAAGCAAGACCAAAGACCTATCAGAAGGAAAATAAAGCAAATGAAACCATTAATGTATTGGCATGCGTGGCTGCGGATCCGACCACTTCACTTAGAAATATTGAGAAAGATATTGGCGTGGTACCCTCAAAATCATCCCGTCTGTTAAAAACTAACAAATTTAAATGTTACAGACCTCGAAAAACTCATCATTTGCATCCTAGTGATTCAGAGAGGAGACTTCAGTTTTGCAATTTGTATTTAAATATGTTGCGTGAAGATGAATTATTTTTTACCAAAATAATCTGGACCGACGAAACACGAGTAACAAGCGACGGAATATTTAATCGCCACAACAATCATCTGTGGGCCGATCATAATCCTCATCAGCAAGTAAATAGAGTATATCAGGGTCGATTTGGATTTAATGTGTGGCTGGCTCTATTGGGAAATAGAGTTCTAGCCTATGAAATATTTGAAGGAAATCTAAATTCCGAGATTTACTTGAATATTTTGGAAAGACATATTATCAGTTATTTAGACAATATACCATTACAAGAGAGGGAAAAGCTTTTTTTTTCAGCATGACGGTGCACCATCCCACAACGCAGCCATTGTGGTAAATTGCCTAAACACCAATTTTGGAGAAAAATGGCTTGCAAATAATGGACCTATTAGGTGGCCAGCCCGTTCACCTGATATCACCCCATTAGATTTTTATTTTTGGGGATTTTTAAAAAATAAAATTTACAGCGTCAGAAGTAATACGGTTGAAGAACTAAGACAAAATTTTGAAGCCGCTTTAAGAAGCATAAAACACCTGAATATTCGGAACTCCCTGAATGGTGTTCGTAGAAGATGCCAGCTATGTATCGATGCCAATGGGCTCCAATTTGAGCATTTGTTGTAATTGTTATGTATATTTTTTTGTTGTTTATTTAAAATAAAAATGGTTTTGTAGATCTATATTTCTATGCTTTATCTTTTATTTAAAAAATACAAAATCGATGTATTTCCAAAGTTGGTCACACTAAATGATGAGGTAAATATTTTCAGAGTTTTAAACATATAAAAAAATAATTAGTCATACATATTCTTTTGTCCTTTTCTTACTAACGGGGCTTGCTATGTGCAAAATAGGCCTATCTAAAGTAATTTGCAAATTACTCAGCTATTTCTTTAGAAAACTGCAAAAATGTATATATATTTGGAAAGCTAATGGTAAGCAGAATAAACGTAATTGAAAATATACAGGGTGTCCCATAAGAAAAAATATAAGTTGGGTCAATTTCTTAAAAATTAAACAAGATAGAAAATTTCACTTTTAATACAAAAAATATAAAAAGAATTAAATAATTATATGAACAATTAAAAAAATTATTATTTTTATTTCTTTTAAACATAATTTTGGAAGAAAGCTATTTTAACAAATTACAGAAAATTGGTCGAGCCTTGGGCATAGTGTTGATAATAAAAAATTAATAGTTTTTAGAATTTTGTATTGCATGTACTAAAATTGAGATATGACATTTTAGAAATGGTGAAATAAGACTTACTCTTTTCTTTTGCTCCTACCTGCCATCGCCCGCTACGAAAAATGAGGAAAATTTATGAAAATCGCTTATTATCGAATTATTTTATCAAAAAACTGATTACAAATATATATATTTGAAAAGCTAATGGTAAGCAGAATAAACGTAATTGAAAATATACAGGGTGTCCCATATATAAATATAAGTTGGGTCAATTTCTTAAAAATTAAACAAAATTAAAAAAAAAACTGGCTACGCCACTGAACTTTACGGAAAAAACTACATATTTTATCAATTTACAGTTTTTTCGTATCTATAATAACAAAGAAGTTACATGGAATTTTAATAACCGTCAAAATTTGAAAATCACCCTGTAGCTGTCCAGGGGAACAAGGTAGCCATGATCTGTTTTCGCAGCAATTGTTTCCTTAAAAAAAGAACTCATAACATCTATATCAGATTTATGAAATTCCTTATGATTTTCGAGATACCCTATAAAACTATCAAAAATAGAACACCCTGTACATACAACACGAGTAAAAACTAATCCAAACGATCATTATAAAACTCTTCAACAGAGTAGTAGGCCTTTCCAACCAATAGCATTTTTATTTGCCTTCTAAACTTAATAGGATTTTCAATCATTCTGATATTTAAAGGCAGATAGTTAAATAGTTTTTTTCTATTGAATATAATTGATTTTTTCGTTAAAGTTGAAGACGGAATAGGTAAAGCAGTTAAATGGGAAGAGCGAGTTGCATACAAGCTGGTAGTCTCAATTTCTTGCTTATATTTATTATGTATGAGACAAGCAGTTTCGAGTATAAAGATGGTAGAGTCAAGTCAAGTTGTTTAAGGAGTTGTTTAAGGATATAAAAAAAGGTTTGCAGGACTCACGCGATTTTATCCTGCACATGGATCGGATGGCCCGCTTTTGGGAAACAAAAATCATATTAAACAGCTGACTTGAATAAGATCCCCAGAAGCACACCCCGTAACGCAAATGAGATTCAATCGACGCGAAATATACATTCCTCGCCATGGACATATCCAGCTCTCGAGATATGACACGTAATGCAAAACAACCTCTAGATATTTTTTTATTTAAATGCAGAATATGAGTCTCAAACCTTAGTTTGTCATCTATATGCAAGCCCAAAAATTTAGTTACGTTCAAATTCTGCACAACTTGATTATTAATTTAATAAAATTTCGTTTATTTGACATTTAAAGGAAATTATATTTGTTTTGGATATATTTGGAGTTAGATAATTAAAATCACACCATTCTTTAATTTTCAATACATCTCTGGCAACATTGGCCTCCAACTCTTTGTGTCGGTCGCCGCCATGCCATAGAACCGTCGTATCATCAGCAAACATTGTAAACGAACCCGGTATGTTCAGATTAGAAAGATCATTTATGCAATGCTCGCCGCGAACGTCTTGGCAACATCCTAATCTTAAATAGAAATTCCTTCTAACGTTACTGAACATCTCAGGCGTGACCGATCTAATCGCAAGCGTGATTCGTCTTTTTAAGCCAGCTAAGTCTAGTGGTTTAGTTTTGTATACAATATTTTTGACATAACCCCATAAGAAGAAGTCTAATGGCGTCAGATCAGGGGATCGTGCTGGCCATTCCATCGATTCACGCCTCCCTATCCACCGATTTGGAAATACTCGGTTGAGGTACTGCCGGGCATTGATTTGGTAATGGGGCGGTGCTCCATCTTGCTGAAACCATATCATATTCGCTGGAAGTTGTGGGTTTGCTGGATCAGGATATAAGTTTGTTAAAGTTGGCAAGACATTATTTTGGAGCAGTGCTAAATAATTATCGCCATTTAAATTGCCATTAATGAAAAAGGGACCTATGATATGATCTCCAACAATTCCTGCCCAAACATTAACCTTTTCAGAATATTGCGTATGTTCTTCTCTCATCTAGTGAGGATTTTCCCTAGACCAATAGCGGCAATTCTGACGATTAGCATGACCGTGAAGTGTAAAGGTGCACTCATCAGAAAACAAAACATGTTCTAATTGGATCACATTGTTATCTAGCATTGTCATCATTTGTTCACAAAAATACGTTCTCCTATCAAAATCGTCTTCCATGAGCTCATGAGTAGGTATCATTTAATAGGGATACATTTTATTTTCTTGTAATATACGAATAATCGATGAATGGCAAACACCGAACATTGGGGCTGTTTTTCGACTAGAAGTATGTGGGTTTTCCTGAAACTCAAGCATAATATCTAATTTGGTATTATCACTTATTGAGTTGGTAGCTACTTTTTTTTATCTGCTTTACATGTCCAAGCTGGCGAAACTGCTTTTTTATTTTACTAATTGTCCCTTGAGTTATAGGCGGCAAATTTGGAAATTTTTCATGAAATAAGCGAGCAACTTCCATTTGTGTCCGTGTTTTATCTCCATAACCAATCATCTGTAGAATTGTTATTTTGTGCATTTCTGTTAAATAAACCATTTTTCTGATATGCAGTTAACCAAATTCAAACGACTATAACACTGACAACTACTGTCATGCAGACAGACAACAATTTGCTAAGGTCAGGCGTTTTAAACAAAAGTAAACACTACTATTTATACCTTTTTTTTTATTTCATATCAGTAAAAACATTTTAACATCAATTTTCAACATCTTCTACATTAATGTTTTTTTGTTTTTTTCATTATCAAGAAATAAACAGTATTACTTATTAGTTTTTTAGTGTGTTGTTAATTTTTGCAATAAATCTGAAAACACTTAATATTTCCGAAACAGTTGAAGATAGGTATATGATATTGTACATGGAACATGTATAGAATTTCCTGAAGAATCCAAAAATTGAATAATGTACAGGGTGTTGAATTTAAAATAAGAAAGTTAGTATTGGCCACTGTTACATGACACACCCTGTATAAAAAGTTTTTATTGAAAAAAATGCGCAACTAGAAATACCAATCGACGTGTCCGAGCGTTTTTTCGGACACGCCCCCATGTATTTATTATCGAATTTATTCCATTTAGCTGATACACATAATTAGTTTTTGTTAATTTGAGTGTTAGTTTATAATTCTGAAGCCAATTTTTTACTTTAGCTAAACCATCCATTGTTTTATTTTGACGTTGTCCCAAGTATCATCAGAAAAGCAAATGGCCTTGTCATCGGCATATGAGATCGTCAAACCATCTGTGTTCAATTTCAATAAGGAATTTATGTTAATAATAAATAATGATCCCAGTACAGTTCCCTGTGGAACGCCAATCATAATTTTTTGTTTTTTTTCTAATGAATTTATTTACTTTTACTATTTGGTATCTATCTGAAAGGTAGCTTTCAATCAAATGACCAGCAATTTCCTTTATGCCATAATTGCTGAGTACATTAATTAGTTTGTCATAGGGAACAGTATCAAACGCTTTTGCAAGGTTTCAAAAATTACAGCCAGGCACTCTCTGTAATTAACCTATGCATAGCGTCCTTCTACAAAACCAAACTAATCGAGTGATATTGGGTGGTTTTTCTTAAAAAATACAATAAGTCGATCTTTAACACATTTTCCAAATATCTTCGCAAAATTACTTATTAGACTTATTGGTCTATAATTGTTGATAACATTTTTTGAGCCAGATTTGTGTATATGAGTGACGATTGAGATTTTAAATTCACTTGGGACAATTCCCTTTTCAACAATTAAGTTCAGGTTAGTTCAAGATACGTAATAATGGAGTGATTATTTCTTGATGGGTGTGTTTTATTATTTTAAACTGTAATCCATCGTGCCCAGGTGCACTGTTGTTTTTTAAAGATGATATAATATGTCTTATTAATTCACTTTTTGTCACTGACTGACTGCAAAAAAATAGTTTTTGTAAGGTAAGGTTTCTGTGCTTTTTAGCCACACAGTGCTAAATTTTCAACGGCATGTTGGAACGTCTTCTCCTGTATCGATGCAGCGGAAGCTTGAAACAATAATTGTCATGATTGATGGTGTCAAGTCTGACGGCAGCATAAATGAAGTTGATGTACCCCAGGGATCAAGCCTAGGGCCTTTACTTTTTAGATTGTTGATTAATGATATTGAAGCACTTTGCTCTACTCCGGATTTTAGGCCGATGATACAAACATGTTGACGTAGTGTGGAAATGTGGGGACTCTGTCCAATACTTTTGAGATATCTCAGTACACCAGCATGGCTTTGTTAAATCAAGATCCACAATAAGCAATTTATTAACAGTTTTCAAGATGTATCGGATGATTTAAATCATCGTGGCCAAAGGGACAATGTCTATACTGATTTTGAAAAGGGGTTTGACAAGGTCTCATTTAGAATTTTATTGGATAAGGTGGAAAAGAAATTTGGATTTCACGCCAATTTAGAAAATTTTCTGAAGGCATACCTTTACACCCGCGAACATGTTATGTTTATGGGTAAAGGGCATAAATCAAGTTAATTTTTTTCAACTTCTGGTATTCCTCAGGGTTAAAACCTTGGCTCACTCTTATTTTTACTTCATAGAGACAGTACCTATTACTAGAGTAGTGAGAAACGCGTCGTGTCTACTTTTTATATATTACCTTAAATTATATTATCACATCATAGTATACAGGGTGTCCGGAAAATACGTGTATAACGTTTGACGACAGACTCCTGACGTCAAAATAGGTCGATCTACGCCGACTTAGTTATATCCAAAATTGTCTCGTTTAGCCGGTAAAGGGCGTCAAAAATTTGTAAAAATATTGGTTTTTCCTAAATTACGTGAAAACCTGCTAATCGATTTTAATGATTTTTAGTATGTAGACTAATACTATAAAATAACGTTTTCTAGTAGTATAGTCACCGGCTGTAAATAACTGGAAGTGTTATAAAAGTGATATAATACGTCAACATTTCTCCTGATTTTTTATATCAACGGCGTTATGACAACCCAGATATTTTTGTCGAGTGGCTGGATGTTTTTGGAAGCTATTTTACCTCTTCAATATTTTTCGTTGGATGAGCTGTTTTGCCAGAAAAGAAATATTTACAATTACCTGCTTACATCAATTATTAACAGTAATAATAAAACAAAGTACAACAAAGTTGGTAGTATGTATTAAAAATATTGTAAGAAACTAAGTAAGACGAAAACATTACTTAAGCAAATGTGTAAAATAACCGCCATCTTGCTGAATACACTTATTAACACTCCTTAAGAATGATATTGGACCCTATTTAATGTCTCGAGGTTATTAAAATGGTTGCCTGCATTTAAAATCCGCGTCAATAAATCATGGCGTGTGTTTACCAGAGTCTTGTAAACTTCTGTTTTAATAGCGCCCCACAAAAAGAAGTCACACATATTTAACTCCGGAGAACGTGGTGGCCATTTTACTGGTGCATCATTGCCCCTTCCAATCAATCGGTTGGGATATTGATGGTGTAAGTATTGCCGAACGGCAACGGAAAAATGGGGCGGGGCACCATCATGCATATACCACATTTGCCTCCGAAGTAAAAGCGGCAAATTTTCCAGAAGAATTGGTAATGTGTCTTGCAAAAAATTTAAATAAATATTTCCATCTAACCTGTCTAGAATATGAATAGGACCAATAAGGTAGCGATCAATAATACCTGCCCAAATATTTTATTTAAATTGATGCTGATGATGTGCAACTGTAATGGCATGTGGATTTTCATCGGAATAAATATGTTTGTTGTGCAGATTGGTTACTCCAGATCTTGTAAAGCACGTCTCGTCAGTAATAGTACATTATGATATTAGGAGAATGGATTGTCTGACTCACTACGTTCGTCAGACAAACTTTCCACGCTCAGCACATAAAGTATCTCATTCTCCCAATATCATATACTATTTTTTCTTCAAATGTGCATCATATTATTCGAGATAAAACAATAAAAGAAAACGAATTTTTTAATGAAGATAACAAGATTGAATTTTTAACTTATTTCACTGTATATTCCCTTTTTGGTATCGTTATCATGTATACGTACTTGTTTGGCATCTATCAAAACAAATATTTCAAATTCGGTGTCACAAGACCGAATAAATCTACAGAAAATGAATTTAGAAGTGTCTGATGATCCTCCCCAGGTAGTAGAGGCAGCTAGAATAGCTATTCAAAACTTGCTGATGACGAGATCTGGTGCAGTATATGAAGCTGCCTTTGTCGAGTTCAACAAATGGTGCACTGGAGAAAATACTCTGAGAACGTTTTATTGGCATATTTCTAGAGTTCTGGTTTGTGGGTTAATTATTTAATGATAAGGTCCGTGTTAAATTTGAAGCATAATGTGAACATTGAAAAATACAACAATTTGCGTGCTTTTTTAAAAAAGCAAGGAAAAGGTTATTATAAGCCAAAGAAATCGAGAGTCTTGTCAAGGGAACAGTTCAGCAAATTTTTGTCTGACGCCCCAGATGAAAAGTATTTGGCGATGAAGGTAATAAAATTACATTTTGTTTGTTTCACATTGTGCTAACCAACCCTTAATTTTTTAGGTAGTTTTGATATTTGGAATATCTGGGGCATGTGTGTGCATTAGTGAATATGACAGTTGATGATCTTGAAGATATGGGTTCTTTGCTGCTAATAAAAATTCCCAACACTAAAACTAATAAGAGTAGAACTTTCAACGTCCTGGGGGATGAATATTTAAGCAAATATAGAAACGTACGTTAATTTGCGTCCTGCCGATTTTAAGGAACGACGTTTCTTTTTGAAATATCAAAATGGGAAATGTTATAAAGCTGTCATGGGTATCCAGAAAATTGGTAGTGTAGCAAAAGATGTGGCATTGTATCTGAAGATTCCAAATTGGAAAGAATATACAGGGCATTGTTTAAGACGAAGTCCCGCAACAATGCCTGTTGATAGGGGGGGGGGGGGGGGGGGATATTACTACGCTGAAAAGGCATGGGGGTTGGAAATCTGATGCAGTTGCCGAAGGGTACATTGAAGATTCTGTAAAATTGCTAAATTGCTAAGAGAATTCTTCAACCTAGCTCTGCGGAAAATCTCGAACAACCTCCATTTAATGGACCCTCTAATGGATTTTTAAAAGCAGTTCACCCTGGAAAAATTGTTATGAGCAGTACTAATATTGCAAGAAGTGGAGGATTCTTAAATGGTGCAAATCTTCACAATTGTACTTTAACTATAAATATTACCAATAAATAATAAATACCACTGTGAATACCAATAATCGTTGTGTATTGTGTAAATGTTCGTTTATTAAAACTGATAAATTAAAATAAATTTAAATTTCGTGGCTAAATGAGCAACGCTCAAAGCTAAAAGACAATAAATAAAACGAAAAAAAAAAAAATTTATAGTACTATAATGTATTTATACGCCTAGGAGTATAAGTACTTATACTCCTAGTCATATAAATGACATTTAATGTCATTGAGAAACGTCACATAAGTTATCACTTATATGACGTTTGAAGAAAAACAATATTTTTCTACAAAAATTTGGATCACGGATTATTTTGTTTCTAATAAATTGACAAAATGTAAGCCGTATGAGGGGATCAGTCGGTAAAAGTTCCTGGACTTTTTGCACGTGATATGGATGTGTTGAATGGAACTGTTCTTTTAAAACCTTATTGGCAATTGTTTTAGGGACAGGTAACTCACGTTCTAAGCGACGGGTACTGGTACTTGGTTCTTCAACTCTTTCCAGAACGTTCTCTTCTGTTTCCACAGTTCGAGTTGTTCGCATACGCCCCTGCCTTCAAGTTTTTTCTCAAAGCTGCCCGTTTTTCGAAGATGACGCTCGATATTGGCAAATGTTTGGTGGTTTGGTATTCGACAGTTAGGAAATCTCTCCATGTAAACCCTAACACTCTGACGCCCATTTCCTTGACAAAACCCGTATACCAGGAGCATGTCGACCTTCTCAGAGTTCGTATAATTTTCTATGTTTAATGGTAAAATGAACTTGTAATTCAAGAATTTAGATCGTATACTTTAGTCAATTTCATAGACTGGTGACAATTTGTCAATTATTGTCAAATTATTAAAAGCCATAGCAACAAGGTCACTAAAAAAAGTATTGTTACAGGTAATTTGATTTTAATTTTATTACTAATGTTAATAATAATTGATGTAAGCAGGTAACTGTAAATATTTCTTTTCTGGCAAAACAGCTCATCCAACGAAAAATATTGAAGAGGTAAAATAGCTTCCAAATACATCCAGTCACTCGACAAAAATATCTGAGTTGTCGTAACGCCGTTGATATAAAAAATCAGGAGAAATGTTGACGTATTATATCACTTTTATAACACTTCCACTTATTTGCAGCCGGTGACTATACTACTAGAAAACGTCATTTTATAGTATCAGTCTACATACTAAAAATCATTAAAATCGATTAGCAGGTTTTCACGTAATTTAGGAAAAACCAATATTTTTACAAATTTTTGACGCCCTTTACCGGCTAAACGAGACAATTTTGGATATAACTAAGTCGGCTTAGACCGACCTATTTTGACGTCAGGAGTCTGTCGTCAAACGTTGTACACGTATTTTTCGGACACTCTGTATATTATACATATTACACAAAACAGTTGATAATTGCCTTGCTTTACAGATATAAAAAAGAGGGTTGCTTTACAGGGCGGTGTTGTTAAAAGGTCACTAGATAACAAGTTGCATTTTATTATAAATAAATGTGTTATTATCATATACCTACTTGAAAACGAAATTAGAGATCTAGACATAATTTTTAAAACTATATCTAGATGATGTATCTTTTATGTTTAGAATACATTTCAATATTTGAGCTCAGAATACTAGGGATTCTATTACTTTTTACTTGCCATATGTAGCCTATAATAACCATCCGTTAGGTTCACCACTATATAATTTATGTACTGTGTATAACCGTGTTCGAAATAATATCGATATTTTCAATACTAGTTATAAGAAACTTAAAAATCAACTAAACAAGATCCTTTCTGTAAAGTGCAATAAATAAAATAAATATAGCCGCTCGTCGTCCTGGATAAAGACCAGGGAGAGTCATGGTGTGCAAATCTCTTAACCTGCCTCTACAATATTATCTCAATGACAGGCCCAAAAGGATCGGGCGGTATGAAATTCGTCACAATTTTATTACTTGGACCGGTGAAGCTTACAGGTAAAATTAAAGGGTGTCCGAAATTCGTCACAAAACCCTTCCTTCAATAATGATTGTTACAGGTAGCATTAAGTTTGGTCATTAAAGAAGGATTATATTTATTTTACCTGTAATTTGTTGTTGTTTTTCCAAGGCCTCTTTGACTCTTAAAAAAGCCTTTAAAATGGCAACTTGAAAATAAAATCATAATGTTCCGTAATTATGATTATTGTTGTTGATATCTCCGAATTGAAAATAGATATTAACTTGCGGTTTTTGCTGACTTCTTAGACTTTTAATCATCTTTGTAATCAGGTAAAATTGAATATACTATTATATTTACAATTATGGAAAAAATGCGCAATGTTTGTGAAGTTGTAAGACAGCGCCCCCTAAAGTAAAACACATATTGCCGTAGTTCATAAGATGATATATAGAGTGAGAAAAGCCCTTTTTAACAAAACTAAGTTTACTAAATTATGTTAAGCCAGGCCGGAGTTATCAGCATTTATTACAAGTAATGTTCAACCTTCCCCCACCACTCTATTTGAAAAGTGACGAACACGTTCTATAGGTGAATTTTATTAATAAATCTTCGAAATATACAAAAATGTTATTTTCGGGATACCTTAACTAGGCGACTTCTGAGGAAACTTCGTGATTCATATTTACCGTTACTGTTGCACCCTCTAGCGCCAGTCTGAGAAACTTGAAAATAATTTCCAACAATTGTTCATGACCACTTTACCTAATATATTTTTTTTTCGCAAGCCATACGACTAACACTTTCTGAGATACGGCCGACAGCCATTCTTAGTGGGACACCCGGTATATATAAATAAAAAAATAAGGATTAATAGAGACATCCAAATGACATACACATTCATAAAAAGAACAACAAAGCAATATCAAAAACGGGACAACTCCGGACACATGTTCATATGAACTTTTTCTCTTAGAATATGATAAGGCAGCTATACTCTAAGTGTGTTCCGCGGAACCCTAGGGTTCCGCGATACCTCTGTAGGGGTTCCTCAAGAATTTAGAAAAAAAATCAAAGCACCTCTCTCTGGTCGAACGTTTTGACTCCGCGGCCGCGCGTAGGTATATTTATTTATTTATTTGTATTTGTATAAACATGTGTTACAATAGCTGGTACAATATCTCATAAGTTTGGTATCAACATGTATACTTGTATACTTGTGAGCGCGCAGTCCCTTTGATAAAAGCCGCCTCTGAATTGTTTACAACGCAATTTTTATATTTCTCTTTTTATTTTTGCTTTTTGTTTATCAAAGGCGCCGACTCGAGTATTTTCGAGAATATTCGAGATCGAGTCTAGGACTAAGTATAAAAGCGGCGATCGCGCGTCGCGCCTCGTCAGTCAGTTGACGATTAGCGTTCGGAGCGATAAGTTTCTACCTACCTACTTACAAGCTCGCTAGCGAGAAACTAGTGTTCATTGTTCTACTGCCTGCTGTATTCTGTTGTCTCAGTTTTATACATTTCTTCATTGTACTAAACTTAGTCTCTTATACGCAGTAACGATTGTGCATTATTTAGACCCCACCATCCTGACGTGTAACATTATAAATAAAGAAGAATGGAACGTTGGCTTAAAGGTGTTAAACGTGTTGCAACAACATCTTCTAATGACGCTGAATGTTCAAAAGCAGTACGCGCGGAGAATATAGCAATCACCGATCCAGACGATGATGCCACGACGTCAAGCTCGACGGTTTCAAAGACGAAAAAAAGGAAGTATGATGAATCATATATCAGTTTCGGATTTGTTGATTCCAACGGCTCACCTCTCTGCATGCTATGTAGTAAACTGCTTCCTAATAGTTCCATGGCACCTGCCAAATTGCGCCGACATTTACAAACTGTACACCCCGAGTCTAAAGACAAGAATAAAGAATTTTTTGTTCGTAAAAAAGATCAGTTATTGGAAAGTCAAAAAAATATGATGCATGTAACAAAAACTATCAACGAAAAGGCCACGGAGGCATCATATTTAGTTAGCTATCGCATTGCACAAGCAGGTGAAGCGCACACTATCGCTGAGAATTTAATAAAGCCATGTGTATTAGACATAACAAAATGTATGCTCGATGAAAAATCTGCAAAGCATCTTTCTACTATGCCGCTATCAAACGATACTGTTTCACGGCGAATCCATGATCTGGCAAGCTACGTCAAACAAGAACTAGTTACACGTCTACAAAAAACACGATTCGCCTTGCAAATGGACGAGTCAACTGATGTCGCTAGTTTGGCTATCTTGCTGGTTATCGTGAGATATCCATATGAAAGTTCTTTTGAAGAAGACATGCTTATATGTTCACCGCTGCTCACAAACACTACCGGGGAAGAAATTTTTAATAAAATAAATATATTTTTTGAAGAAAATAATCTCAGTTGGAACAATTGCATTGACATTTGTACAGATGGGGCCAAGGCGATGACAGGTAAAACAGCAGGAGCAGTGTCACGAATAAAAAATAAAGCGCCTAATTGTAGTTCCAGTCATTGTATTCTGCATAGACAAGCACTTGCGATGAAGCAAATGCCGTCAAATCTAAAATTAGTTATGGATGAAGCGGTAAAAATAATTAATTTTATCAAATCACGACCACTACAATCCCGATTGTTCTCATTATTGTGTGAAGATTATGGCAGCAAACATAAAACACTGCTGCTCCATACAGAAGTGCGATGGCTGTCTCGGGGTAAAACTTTAACAAGGCTATTTGAACTTAGAGCCGAGTTACAAATGTTTCTTTCAGCAGATACTTCTTTTAATTTGAAGGACCGTTTGTATGATAAAACTTGGTTGTTCCGATTGTCTTTTATGGCGGATATCTTTCAAAAACTGAACGAATTGAATTTATCATTGCAAGGAAAACAGACAACAGTGTTTCAGGCCAATAATAAAATAACTGCCTTCAAAAGAAAATTAGATTTTTGGATTATTTGCGTTGGTAAGAAAGAAATAGAAAGCTTTACGTCACTCAGTGAGTTTGTTAGCGATAACGACTCAGAAATGTTTCAAGATGATGTGTTTGAAGAATTGGTCCAATATCTCAGTTCGATGCGCGCATCTTTTGAAAAGTATTTTCCCGAAGAACAGAATACAAAAATGAAACTGAATTCATGGATTCATAATCCTTTTTTACCCAACTTGGAAAAGCCCGAAAGTATGTCAAACGAGATATATGAATCTCTTTTAGAAATGTCATCAGACACAAGTATGGAGTCACTGTTCAAAACGACGCCTCTCAACGATTTTTGGTGCAGAATCCGTGATGAATATCCAATGCTTGGCAAAATGGCTCTGCATATTCTTCTCCCGTTCCCAACAACATATTTGTGCGAAACAGGATTCTCAACCTATGCAGCCACGAAAACAAAATATCGCAATAGACTGGACGCCGAACCTGATATGAGACTTCAACTGTCTTCTATCAAACCTGATATCAACCAATTGATGAAAAATAAAAAACAGTTTCATACCTCCCATTAGTTAGATTTTTTCTTTTTTAATATCTTCTATTATTGTACTTGCCATGTGGTAAAGTAAGTAATAATTAGTAACTGTTACATTGTACTTTTATTATGCTTATTAATAAAGAATACACTTTTAAAAACTATTGTTTTATTTTGCTTTCCAAAAGGGTTCCGTCACCAAAAAAGTTTGAGAACCGCTGTGATAAGGAATCGCCCCCTTAAGTTACGTACCGTACTTCTGAAACACCCGGTATAAAGATTTTTCGTAAATTTTTAAAAAATTGCTTAATAACTTAATTGGGCGAAAATTCGTGACGTTCTGTCTGGTCCGCTTTTTTATAAAGATCATGGCTATATCTTTCGTTTTTTGAAAAAGTTTTATTTTACGATGGAAAGGGACCTTTTGGAGGTATAAGATTGGAGTTTTTTTTAGCGCAAAGATAAACTGTTTCTAAACGTAAAACCCTAAACTTTACCTGTTCCAATTCAACTATACTAAATGATGCACCGCCAGACTGCCCATAGGAAATCCCATGTAAATTTTGCTACTCTCGAATATTAGCTCCCCTATTAATTTTATATCAAAATTGTATTAGACTTTTTTTTAAGGTCCTTTGTAGGATGGACTTACACACCAAATTTTATTATTTGCTAATATGCCAATTGCAAGTTATTTATTTACTTCAACAAAATTTCCACCACCCGGTCTTACTTTAGTAGAACGACCTCTAGCATAGGGTAGTGTATAAGTAGAGGATTGTCCTAACTACAATTTTTTTCTTTATTTCAGAAAAATCAAATTCCAAGGAGTCAGCCAGTCCCTATAAGTTCGTCATTGTTATCATCGATCTCCTAGTTCAATCGGTGTAACTATAAAGTGCTTTTAATTTGTGTAACTTTATTTTCACAATTAATTGTCTTCCTTTACAAGCAAAAAAAAATTAGTACTAGATAATTTTTAATTTTTAAAAAGTTGTTAGTATATTTTCGCCGGCGAATGGTATCAATTTGTGATGTGATGAAACTTTGTATAGACTAGAAAAGTTAGACTTTAATAAAGAAGAGTCCTTGAATGGGGTTTATATTATTAACCTGTGAGAACCCCATTGAGGTTTGACCTCGAGAGAGACACAGAAAAGCTTCAATCTTAAAGATGACCTTGTATATTGAAATAAAAATAAAATAAACCAACATGGCGTTTAATTAATTGTCTACTTGTTAGCTTAACCTTCAATAAAGTTTTTCCTTGTCGGAAAAAAGCAACCACAACCTATGCCCAAAATTTGCGGTAGCTGAAGTAGTTCCGTAGTTATAAAACGAAAACTAGTTTAGGAAGGCTATCATCAAAAGGCTCTAGCTCTCTGAGGAAGCGTTTCCTCTTCTTGTGCAAGAAACGGCTCAAGGGAGAACGCTTCACATGCCCTAACTACAATATGTTCCGAAATGATCGGGAAGGCCGACCGAAGGGAGGAACTATGATTCTTGCCAAAAAGAATATCATAGCGCAAGCCATGCCAGGTTTACTGAACTGCACCCAATTTGAAGGTACTTTCATTAAAATTAAAACAAAAAATTGTTGGGTCAAACTGGGTTCTCTTTACTGCAGCACTAACGTCAATTTTGTTGAGGGCTGTCTGGCAAAACTCTTTCACTCTGATAGATAATAGGGGGAGACCTCAATGCAAAGCACCGAATTTGGGGCTGCCGGACGCAGAATTTGCGAGGTCTCACCCTATTCAACAAGTCACTTGATTTAAATTATCACATATTACCGCCGATCCAGCATACCCATTTCCAAACGGGGTCGCTGCCGAAGATTCTAGACATTTTCCTCATCAAAGATACTGATAGATTGTCTCAACCGATTGTTATAACTGAACTGACTTCTGACCATAGGATTGTTTTCATCGAGTGGGGCAATCCCGCAGAGAAAGGTCATGGCTACGTTACAAAAACAAGGACAAATTGGCCTTTTGTTACGAGAAAGCTTCAAGAGTCTGATAATCTACCACCAATACACACGAATGTGGAAATAAACGAAGCAGTTGCAAAATTAACTAGTAAAATAATTTCTGCTACAATCGAGTCGTCTACAACGAAAACGTCTAGATTTTAGAAACGGGGCGCTATAGGACCCGAAATTACTCAGATGATCAAAAATAAAAACAATGCTAAATCAAGCATATAGGACTGGCGATTCGCGCATACAAACGCAGGCGAATCAAATGACTCTAGCCATTAGAACAGCATTAAATGCAAGAGAATCTAGAATTTGGTCTGATAAAATTGAAGGATTAAAAATCGAGGATAACACAATTTACAAATTCACTCGCTCCTTAATTAAAGGAGAGCAGAAACCTATGTCCTTCATCAAAGATCCAAATACAGGCTAGATACTTACAAATCCAGAGGAAAAGACCGAATTGTTTGCAGACAGTCTCTGCGAACAATTCAGTGAATTTCCTAGTAACGATTTGGAAAGAGATGCACGAATCGCCAGGACCATTCAAGTGTACAGAACCATGCATCATCGCGAAGGTAACATTCCGCAAATGACATCTGAGGAAGTTCGGTCTGCTTTACATTATATTAAAGCAAGCGTTCGGTTTTGACGGTAGCAGGAACGCAGCTTTGAAGATTTTGCCAGAAAATACAGTTTTGGATGTAGTAAACATAGCCCAGGCTATACTCGAAAGAAGGTTGCTTCCCCGATACTTGGAAAAAAACCAAAGATTTAACGTTAGCACTGTTAGCAGTCAGCTACAGACCGATAAGTTTATTATCGGTCTTGGCAAGATTGTTGAAAAACTAATACTAAATCGGATAACCGATTTTGTATTGGACAACAATATTTTACCACCGGAGCAGTTTGGATTTCGAGCTGCTCATTGCACGGTGCGCCAAACAACGCGACTAGCGACTAACATACTGAGAGGATTTAACGACCGCAAATCAACGGGAGCAGTCTTCTTTCATGTTTCTAAAGCATTCGATAAAGTTTGGCATAATGGTCTCATATTAAAGTTGATAAGGTTGGGTATGCCCAATTATTTGGTAAAAGTTTTGATTTCATACCTCGAGGACAGGAGGACATTCGGGGTATCATCAGAAAATACAATTTCAAGCGTCAGAAACATTAAGGCGGGAGTACAGGGGTCGCCACTGGCCTCTTTACTATACAATATTTATACTAGTGATATTCCGCGAACCCAATTGTATTTGTTCGCTGATGATACTGCGATTACTGCAACCTCGAAGTTGCCCTGGGTTATAGTCCTTTGTCTGCAACGCCATATCAATCTCCTTCAGAGATTTATTTATTTATTATTTTATTAACAATGATTACAATCAAATATTAGATTATTAAATTTAAATTAAATTAAATTTTCAATTCCACTTTACAAGATGTATACGAATAAAATTTAAATTTATTATATTATAATGTAGTGCATGCACTATGGACTTAAGTCTGTGTGTGCATGCTCCTACTATAACAACCAACCAACCAACAAATCACAAATCCAATATAATTATTATTACAAAATCCAAATTACAAAATTATTACAGAGTCCCTATAAGTACTAACCATTTATTTGATTACAAAGTAAATTTAATTCCAAATTAACTTATTCTAACTTATAAAAACTTAACAATGGTCTTAATTATTTGGGTGTTACTTGTTATCCATTTATTTAAGTCTTTTTTAATGTACTGAAATTTTTTTCTTTTAAACTGCTCTGGCAATATGTTCAAGATTTTCGGAGCCACATAGGAAAATGATCTTTGAGTGGCATCAAACCGTGTATTAGGTATCAATAAATTACGATTAGCAATTGCTCTTGTCATTATGTCATGTCTTACGTAATTATGATAAATATTTCTAGTGAGAGCAAATCTTAGAACATTCTTTATATATAATTGAGTAATCGTAAATACACCACACTGATGAAATAAAAGTTCAGAGGAAAAACGTCTTGGTTTGAAGCAAATTATCTTTAATATATATTTCTGCGCAATACCAACATTATCCAACACATTTTTATGAGCCGAACCCCAACAGATTATCCCGTAGTGAAGACAGGATTCTGCCAATGATTTATATACAGTAATTATAACCTCTTTACTTAAAATATTACGTAACTCATAGAACTTATAAACAAGCTTTCTTAATTTATTTTTCACATATTCTGCATGAGCATTCCATTTCAAAAACTGATCAAAACAAACACCCAAATATTTTATACTTTCCACTGATTCAATTATACCAGCACATGCACAATTCTGAGAAAGGTCACAAATATCAGAATGAACTCTAATTACATTGTTGTTAGGTAGACCAGTTTTATTCATTGAAAAGCACATAAAATTAGTTTTGTTTACATTTAGCGTTAAAAAGTTATAATCCATCCAAATCTTTACATAGTAAGCCGCCCTCTCAAAGACATCCTGCCACGATGATCCCTTAAGTAGCAGAACTGTATCATCAGCGAAACATACAGTTTTAACATTTGGTATTGCATTTGCTAAGCTATTAATATATATAGAAAATAAAATAGGACCAAGCACTGTACCCTGCGGAACACCACACTCTACCCCACCAAAGGAACTACACACTGAACCAACTCTTACTTTCTGAGATCTATTATTTAGATAAGACTGAATCAGTTGAAGAACCTTCCCCCTTATCCCAATCATTTCCAATTTGTGTAATAGAATATGATGATCCACAGTATCGAAGGCCTTTGAGAGGTCAAGAAAAATGGCAAGTGGCTTATAATTAGTATTAAAACAATTTACAATATAATTAGACACTTCATGTAAAGCAGATTCAGTACCCATTCCTTCCCTGAATCCATATTGTGACTCAGATAATAATTTATTTGTGTTTAAAAAGTTGCACAGCCTTTTCTTTAAGCATTTTTCAATGATTTTACAAATGGGGTTAGTAAGAGCAATTGGCCGATAGTTATTAATATTGGTTTTATCTCCTCCTTTGTGCAATGGTAATATTATAGCATTCTTGAAGATCTCGGGAAAAACACCCTCATCAAAGATCTGATTCACAATATGTACCAGTGGTTTGACTAAACATTTATAGTTAGATTTTACAATGGAATTGGATATGCAAAAATTCTCGGTTGAGGAAGAGTTTTTCAATAAATTTATAGAATCCACAATTTCTTCATCAGTAATAGGATACAGATACATTGAACAAGGAGACTGGGTCTCCTTCAGTAAGAAAGGAGGTACATTTGTTGGTTTGTTTATTTTACTAGCTAATTTGGCACCAATAGAACTAAAGAAACCACACAACTCCTCAGCAATAGCTAGCTGATCGGTCATTTCCTGGTTATCAATGTTCTTCAGAGCAACAATGCCAGAATCAGTAATATTATCATTTGTCACTTGCTTAATTATATTCCAGGTCTTTCTAGGATCATTATTTACAGCATTTAGTTTTTGTTTAAAATATGTTGATTTAGTTTGTTTTATTATTTTACTCAATTGGTCACGATAATTTTTATAATTTACCATCGCAATATTGTCATCTCGGTTGATAACACAAAGTTTGTGTAAACGATCTCTATTCCTGATTGAGGCAAGTATAGCAGGGGTAATCCATGGTTTAAGAAGTACTTTCTTATTAGATACGTATTTGAGAGTAGTTGCAGCATCAATATGATTCTGCAAAACTTCCATAAAATTATTTGACGCAATGTTAGGATCCGGATTAGATAAGACTGTTTGCCAGCTTTCCACTTTAAGGCACCTACTTAAATGATTTAGGTTACATTTTTTTATGATTCGATTTACTTTACTATTTTGACTGCCATCTATTTTGTGACCTAAATCAACATTAAACAATAAAGGTTTATGATCTGAAACAGAGCTATTCAATATTACAAGACTATTACTAAAACGTTTGTTGCATTTCATAAAAATGTGTTGGAAACTTTGTCTAAATCATGGTAAGACCCAAGCAATTTACTTTTCAAAAGCTATTACAAAACTACCCCAAACAAGAGTAAAAGTGGGCGATGCACAAATTAATTGGAGGAACAAGATTAAATACCTTGGCCTCACGTTTGACAGAAAATTATTGTGGAACGACGACGTGACAGAGAGACTTGCAAAGGCACAAGGCCAATTAAGTGCAGTCTATTAATTATTAAACAAAAGAAGCAAAATAAGCATCAAGACGAAAACGTTGATCTACAAGACCTACGTGGTGCACCGTAAACAAGACGAGACTGAAAAAATTACAAATATTACAAAATAGTTTTACGCATAATAACGGACGCTCAAAGACATGTACCGACAGACGTACTGCACAGGGACAAATTAAATACTTTTTATGATAAAATTATTAAAAAATACCATACGCGAGCAAGTACATCCACGAATCGACTCATTTAAGACACACACATACACTCATTACCAAACTCGAAACACAAATTCTCTAAAGATTGGCTTGATTGATATGTATTAAAGAAAATAAGAAAAGCACGTAAGACCAAAACAGAAGATGAGAAAAAAATCAAATACAAAATTCAAAATCACGACCTTTCAAAATTGTTATCTACAACAAAAAACAATAGCAAAAGACTGAGGTCTGGCTCAAGAAAATTGATTATAAGAAGAAGTGTTTGCGGACCCACGTTCAAATGAACTTTATTTTTTTTCATGTATTCTATCCACCCTAGAAGTTTGTAACATTATCACATTAACACCCTGTATATCAAACAATAGAAGGAAATGACCAAAACGCTAAAAGAAGAAACATTATAACATTTGTAAAATTAACCAGAACAAGTATCAGAAAATACAAACTTGGCTATTTTAACTTTTTAATTAAATTAGTTCTTACCCTGGATTTTTAGATTTTGCTAGAAGGTCGTTTATGTAAGTATAGGAAAAAAGCAAAAAAGGAACATTTTTGGCATTCTAACGAAGAATTTAGCAAGAAGGATTAGGTTTACCCAGAAGTAGTTTTTAGGGTGTCATTTAAAATTAGTTTAGCTACTAATAACACAAATTATTATTTAAAAAAAAAGGGGAAAAGGTTGGGACAAACAAACCGTAACCAGTGGAGCAAATCAATTTTTTTTTGTACACATGCATAGTTTTTTACGTAGATTCAAAATTAATAAACAAAAGTACATAATCCTATTTAAAATTTCAAAGTTACCCCAGTTCAGTTTTGCCCCCCCCCCCCGCGATTGCGCCTCGCTCGCCACATCCTCGTTACGGCCCTGCCCTGTATACTAAAATAAATAAAATACAGAGTGGTCTTTACACTTTATTCAAATATAAGTATACGTATATTCAGTATTATATTCAATTAGATACTTAGCCTAAAATTGATTTTTCTAAATGATATATTTACAATACTAAGACGAATTTTGGTACAAAATGCAAAATTTACTCTTCCTTTATAAATAACCTATTAGATTTCATAGAGTAAAATAACGCGACGAATTAGTAAAATCGCTTTCGGTTTTTTTCGTTTTGTTTTTGGTAAAACATGATCCCTATTACGATGCACGCAACCACTGTTACGCTCCCAAGCAGCATTAATAAAAATATCTTTACACCGGAGAGCGAAGATGGCTTCGGGTCTTCCACGTGATCCCTGGGCGGTTCGAAATATGTAGCAGACGGCAATATATGAGACCTATCTTCTTTTGCTTTTGGCTAAAACCAAAAAATGGTTTGTTTCAATAAAATGTATAGCAAATTCCATTGGTATAGTATAGTATAGTATATTTCAATATATGATCCAATACAATAATTACAAAAAAAAAAAACTATCATATAAGGTACCCTTCAAGGGTGTAGATCGTGTCAAGTATAATAACAGTAAGAAATTTAAAACCAGAAATTATTAAAAAGTTACAACATTAAAATATTAAAGTTTATAATTACAATTACAATTACAATGACAATTTAAAATCACATGATCCAATACAATAATTACAAAAAAACTATCATATAAGGTACCCTTCAAGGGTGTAGATCGTGTCGAGTATAATAACAGTAAGAAATTTAAAACCAGAAATTATTAAAAAGTTACAACATTAAAATATTAAAGTTTATAACTACAATTACAATTACAATGACAATTTAAAATCACAATGACAATTTAAAATCAGGAAGCATCAAGACAGGCAATTTATGAAATATGCTGGAAGTAGACTTTCAAAGATCTCGGAAATCCTTTTCCTCCAAGAACTCAGCAACACTATAGTAACATTTTTTAACTAGAAATTTTTTTAGCTTTGCTTTTTGTTGTTTAGCGTTTAATGTTTTAAAAGATGTAGGTAAAATATTCCAAATTTTGACTAGCATGTATACTATGTTTTTCTGTAAGTAAGAGAAATTGGCTCGATCAGGATATAAAAGGTCCTTGTTTCTAGTATCATATATGTGATCATGTTGAAAATCCCTCAAGGCAAAGTCATTCCTAATTGCAAACATTATACATTCATAGATGTAAAGACTATACAGAGTTAAGATGTTGTTATTAATAAATGCCTCCCTACAAGAGTCTAGTTGTTTTATTTTAAAGATTGTTCTTATGCATCTTTTTTGTAGTATAAAAATCCTTCCACTGTCAACAGAGTTTCCCCAGAACATTATTCCATATGTAACTCGAGACTGGACAAAAGCATGATATGCCGACAGAGCCGCAGGGATGTTAATGTTATTGGCAATCACAGAGATGGCATAGCAATATCTCGCAACATCTCCAGCCAATAGATTCACGTGTGCCTTCCAGTCTAGCCGTTTATCAAGATTCACTCCCAGGAATGGCAAGCTTTCAGCCGAGTCAATTTCATTATCTAGAAATTTAATGTTAAGTTCCTGTTCTTTCCTAGCCCCGAAAGTTAAAAGCTTAGTTTTATTAATATTTAGGAGCAGATTGTTGGAAGTAAACCAGTCATTTAGATTATTTAGTGTTATTTCGATGTGATTCTTACACTCGTCTAGATTATCTGCCTTATATAGCACAGAGACATCATCCGCAAAGAGTACAAATTTGTTATTTATGACATTTACAATATCATTTGTGTATATTAAATACAAAAGGGGGCCTAGGATTGAACCTTGTGGCACTCCCCTTTGTATAAGTTTGCTGTTGGACATTAACTTTACTCCCCTCTCATTAATGTCGATTACTCTCTGGGTTCTGTTTGAGAGGTATGATTCAAACAGCTGCAGCGAGATACCCCTTATACCATATCTATTCATTTTTTCCAGCAATATCTTATGGTCCACACTGTCGAAGGCCTTGGAGAGATCCAAACACAATGTTGCAGTTGCTTTTTTTTCATTTAATGATTGACTTATTGTTTTTAATGCTTCAAAAATCGCTGTAGACTTGCCCTTACGAAAGCCATATTGTTGGTTTGCAAGAATTTGGTTTGCCTCAATAAAGCAAATAAGACGATCAAATAATATTTTCTCAAATATTTTATTAATGTTTGACAGCAAAGATATCGGTCTATAGTTGTTAAAATCATCTTTCTCCTTTTTTTTGTATATAGGTCTCACCAAAGCCTCCTTTAACAGCTCAGGATACAGCCCATTTGAGAAGACTAAGTTTACTATGTGAGTAAGGGGTGATGTTATTAGTACAGCCACAGTTTTAATCAGTTTGACGGGAATCTCATCATATCCAACTGACTTTTTATTTTTTAAGTTTGTTATGTAGTTAAATACTTCCTGTTCTAATACTGGCTCTAGGAAGATACTGCTTTGATTTGTTTTGATTGAAGAGAATTGTATGGTTTTGTTTTTATTAATGACCGGGCACGCCGTAATAAAAAAATTGTTGAAATCATTTAGTAAATCATGTTCTTTTTTATTGGGAAATGAATTAAAAGTTGGAATGTTCTGAGTGCTATTACTGGTTAATTTTTTAATAAGAGACCATGTTGCTTTAGATTTGTTTTCTGAATTTATGATTATTGAGTGATTGTGCAGGATTTTAGCTTTTTTTATTAATGTTTTTAATATTTTCGAATAGGCTTTATAATGTTGCTCAGAGATTATTCCCAGCAGATAATTTTCATATAGCTTACGTTTATTTTTACATGAAATTTTTATGCCATTGGTTATCCATAAATACTGTTTACATTATATCGTTGACCTTTACTGCAATAAATCAACTACCTAATTAATCCCCATTGTGTGGGTCCAAACATCCTCTAACCGCAATAAATGGGTGCAAGGTCGGCTTGAAATATAGCTATGTACCTATTTTTTTTATTTTGATTTAAATAGACATTTTAGACCAAGATCAATTGTTATAATAATCATATTTTGAGACATAATAAGTACAAGAAAAATAAATGAAATACTGAAATACAGATTTATTCGTTTCAATAAAAATTAAGTTTTTACAGTCGTCAACAAAGTACAGTAGGTATATGACAAAGATTTTTACAAGTTATTATGATTAAAATATACAATGTTACGATTTAGACTATACGCTAATGCTAATACAAGATTAAAATTAAGTTTAAGATTTACATACAGTACAATGTGTGTACTAAGTGTCCAGTTTTCGTGTGTTTTTTATGTAGAATTCAGTGCGTAGTTAGTTTTTTTCTGAAAAGTTTTGTTTTTGAGTTACAGTGTTTTTTTTAAATGGGACACGCTATATATTATTTCTTCGTCTTATTCCTCTTTTTAAGAGCTTCTTAACAATATACAGGGTGTTTCAGAATAAGATGCTGATCCTTAACGGTGTGAATCCTTAGGTGATTTTAAGAAGAAAAGTTCAAATTAACATATATCCTTAACCTATCAAATTTCGAACTACAGGGCGTTAAAGTTTTAAGAAAAAAATCGTTTTTCTATCATAACTTTAACAACTTTCTAGCTATTTTTATGAATTTTTCACACATGCCCTCTAAGCATCAATAGCCATTTTTTGGTGTAGAAAAATTTTAACCAGTGGCGTCCTGAAAGGCTTTGGACTAGACATTTTGGAAAAATATTATGTACGCCACTGCTTTTTCTCAAGATAAAAATTATTTTTAAAATACTCATTCATTTTAGGCCAAACTTAATATCTTGCCTTTTTATCGTCAGACAAACAGTTTCCGACAAAAAAAATAAAAAGCATTAAATGCGCATTCGCTATGTGCCTATGGTTTCTGACAAGTAGGCTATGAACTTTGTTAAGGAAACAATGACAATAACGAAATATTTAATGACAAATAGTTTTGACAGCTATTTATTTATGTACACGGCTTTCCACTTAACTTAAATTTTAAAAACGTAATACTTTTTAAACGTATAAGCATCATGGTAAATTTTACAAATGTCGAGTTTGCGGATATGCATTACCTGTACACTGTACGGGCTTGCTGACGGCAATGCATTCGAAGCCAGACGATTATACCAAGAGCGTTATCCAAATAGAATAGTTCCGGATGCACGAACGATTTCAGGAACTCACAGAAAGTTATGTGAAACGGGATCTTTCGAAACAAAAAACTACTTAAAAGGGGCACACCAAACTACACGAACACCGGAAACCGAAGAAGCTGTTTTAAATTTAGTGGAACAAAACCCTAATATAAGTACCAGAAAAATTGGGAATATTTTAAATATTACTCATGTCCTAGTCTGGAGAATTCTTCAAAGTTATTTGTTATATCCGTACCATATTCAACGGGTCCAGGCCCTACTTCCTAGGGATTTTCCATTACGCATCAATTTCTGCCAATGGTTTATTCAAATTCAAAAGAAGAAAACCCACATGCCATTACGGAATCCCACCACCAAGAGCAATTTTCTGTAAATGTTTGGGCTGGAATTATTGGTGATTATTTAATTGGGCCTTATTTTTTACCAGCCAGATTGAACGGAATCAATTATCGCCAATTTCTTAAACACACTTTACCAAATTTGCTAGACGACGTCCCTATTTTAACCCGACATCGTATGTGGTTTATGCACGATGGTGCACCTGCCCATTTCAGTCTCTTAGCACGAGAGTTTTTAAATCAACATTATAGTAATCGATGGATAGGGCGCAGAGGAACACAATCGTGGCCACCTAGATCCCCTGATCTAAACAGTCTAGATTTTTTCCTGTTGGGACATCTGAAAACGTTGGTTTGCAGCATCCCAATAAAAATACTGAAGAGGAGTTGAGAAACCGCATAATAGTTTGTTTCGACACTATCAGGAATACTCCAGGAATTTTTCAAAGGGTACGAGACTCAATGAGCAGAAGAGCTGAAGCATGCATTATTGCAGGTGGTGGCCACTTTCAACAGCTAATCTAAATTATTTTCGTTTTTGTTCACACGTTATTTAATGTTAGTTGTTTTAATTTAATGTTAAAAAATAAACCATAGGCACATAGCGAATGCGCATTTAATGCTTTTTATTTTTTTTGTCGAAAACTGTTTGTCGGACGATAAAAAGGCAAGATATTAAATTTGGCCTAAAATGAATGAGTTTTAAAAATAATTTTTATCTTGGGAAAAAGCAGTGGCGAACATAATATTTTTCCAAAATGTCTAGTCCAAACCCTTTCAGGACGCCACTGGTTAAAAAATTTTAAAATTTTTCTACACCAAAAAATGGCTATTGATGCTTAGAAGGCATGTGTGAAAAATTCATAAAAATAGCTAGAAAGTTGTTAAAGTTATGATAGAAAAACGATCTTTTTCTTAAAACTTTAACGCCCTGTAGTTCGAAATTGATAGGTTAAGGATATATGTTAATTTGAACTTTTCTTCTTAAAATTACCTAAGGATTCACACCGTTAAGGATCAGCATCTTATTCTGAAACACCCTGTATAATAGTTCATACTTATTTCTTTTAAAAAGGGATACCTACTTATAACATTTTTTGTAAAATTAATTATTTTTCGTATGGAAGGCTATGCACGCAAATAAAAAACAAAATTAACAACATTTTTATTATACAACTTTAAACCTCTATAGGACACTCAAAGCACATAATTTTGAGTTTGTGGTTAACAACAGTATAAATATAGAGAAAGTGCGAAATCTTTACTGAACTTCTATGTAATACAATGGAAAGATCCTTTCCACAAAAATCCAGAAATTCTAATAAAAATTATCAAACAAAACAAAGAAACTGGTTTAATAACAACTTAAAAGATATGCGTTAAAGGCTTAAATTTCTTGTCTCTTTGAACAAAACCAACCCCACGGCCGTACCAAAGGCAGTTTTATCAAATTACAGAAAAAGATACCGCGATGAAATTAAGGCATTAAATATTAAATTCAATGACGATCTCATAGCAAGTTCAAGCAATCCTCAACGTGAGATGTGGAACCTTATTCAAAATAAAAAAGTAAATCATGCTTCACAAACTAATTTACATGCCAATGATTTCAATAACTTTTTTTGCTCTATTGCCGAAAGTGTAATCAATAATCTGGAGGACGCGGATGTGTCATACAACGAATATCTAAATAGTATGCCCATTAACGAAATCCCCCAATTTAGGTTTGTGCCTGTGGGGTTTGTTGAGGTTAGGGATGCCATCTCGGCACTAAAAAACAGCAACAGTAGGGACGTTAATGAAATGAACACCAAAATAATAAAGACTATTAAAAACCTGATTTATGTACCTCTGACAAAACTAATAAATGAGTCTATGGCTTGCAGCACATTTCCATCAATCTCTAAAGAAGCAAAAGTGATTCCCCTATATAAGGGAAAGGGGTCTGCAGATGACTATACAAATTATCGTCCGATCTCTATTTTGCCAATATTATCAAAGGTCTACGAACGTGTTATTAAAAATCAAATAAACGAGCACTTTGAATATAATAAATTGTTTGCCACGGGCCAGTTTGACTTTCGAAAAAATAAAACAACAAGTTTGGCAAAAGACTATTTGACCAGTGACATTTTGGAGGGGTTTGAGGACTTTCCTGATACATATGCTGCGTTTCTGGATCTTACTAAGGCATTCGACTGTGTAACAGTTGCTACAGTTTTATAAATTTCACGATGACGCTGTTCTCTTAATAAACTCCTACCTCTCAAACCGGATACAATATGTTAAATTCAATCAAAACTGTTCATCTAAACAGCCCCTCCATTCTGGAGTACCTCAGGGCTCGGTTTTGGGACCCATATTGTTCCTGGTGTATAATAATGATCTGGTCCACGCTCAGGACTTAGCAAAGATTGTCTTATTTGCTGATGATACCACCTATTATCAAAGTTATCATCCTATTGATGTGAATGGTATGGGCTTTGAGCGTGTCGGAGCAGGTTTGTTGCAATGGTTTTTGTCCAATAGGCTTTCACTGAATGGCTCCAAGTCTCAGGCTATGAACTTCACACTGAGAAATACAATACCAGATCATCACCTTTTGGCGGAATGCGTGGATGAAGTCAAGTTTCTTGGGGTCCATCTGGATCCAGGCCTGACCTGGGAAGGCCATGTGGTTCACCTTTCTAAGAAATTAGCGAAATGTCTTTTTCTCCTTAGAAAGTTTGTCAAGATCACCTCCCAAAAAACTGTCCTTACAGCATATCAAGGTTACTTTCACTCCAACCTATCTTATGCTATCTTATCGTGGGGCCATTCTTGTCATATAGACAAAATCTTTGGTCTTCAACGTAAGTGTGTTCGCATTATTAGCGGCTTGGGTTTTAGAGACGACTGCCGTCAGTGTTTTGTAGACCTGAGGATCTTAACTGTACCATGTGTATATACAGTATGTCCACGGATGGGGTTTACAAGAGGACAAATGGACTAAAAATTGAAAGATACGAAAAAAAGTCACTCCTAATAAACGATTTTGCTTGTCTAGAAAATACGATTCACCATAAGAAACTTCAATTTTTTTTATACAGGGTGGGTAAAAACTGCAAAAATGTTATTTTGCTTAAGAGTAAACATACTTTATTTTCAAAGATACGAAAAAAATCCACTCTTAATGAATGTGTTTTCTACACAACAAACCGAAGTAGAACAATTCATTAAAAGGTTTACCTATGTAAAAATTATTTCCCAAAAAGTATTCGCTGGCACACCTCTGACTGGTGAACCTAGTTAAAATAATAATGACACTTAATGTGATAGGTACTTGTTGTCAATGTCTTTATTTAATGAAATTATTATTTAAGTAGAAATGCTATCTACTGAACAAAGAGTTTTTATAATACAATGTTATGGGGATGGTCAAGTTTCAACCGCTACGTCATGGAACAATTTACCGAGAAATTTGTAGGAATCCCAATAACTAGGATGACAATCTGCAAGTTAATAAAAAAGTTCCAGAGAACTGGTTCGGTTTTGGATCTAAAAAAAAAAGAAGAAATACGATCATGATGATGCTGCTACAGTCTTAGTTTTTCAATCTGTTGAAGAAAATCCTATGACGTCCCTTAGAAATCGTGTTACTCAGTTGGAAGTTGTGAAAAAAAGTCAAATTCAGAAGATCCTTAAAGCAAATAAATTGTATCCGTATAAACCGCACTTTAATCAAAGATTGAAAGAGGGAGATGACGCGAAACGACTTGATTTTTGCTTGTGGATAGGAGACAAAATTTTAAGTGGAAATGTTGATTTTTATAAATGTATCATGTTTTCTGATGAAAGTACATTTTCTACCAATGGAACCGTTGCAACCCAGCACGTTAGGTACTGGTCTTTAGAAAATCCCGAATTCAGAATTATGACGAGAAGACAATATTTCACAAAAGTGAACGTGTGGTGCGCGATATCCATCCATGGCATCATAGGGCCATATTTTTTTGATAACACGTGCAATAGATTATCATATTTAGAAATGCTGGATACATTTTTAAATTAATGATAAACTCGAAAATCTACCATTAAATTTTCGACAAAATATGTATTTTCAGCAAGATGGTTGTCCAGCCCATTTCGCTCGTGAGGTTAGAGAATGGCTTGACCGCAGATTTGGTCCAAGGTGGATTGGCAGGAATGGCCCAGTTTTGTGGCCCCCAAGAAGCCCCGACTTAACCTTGGCGGATATGTTCTTATGGGGCCGTTTAAAACAAATTGTTTTTGATACCGTAGTATCAAATGATATTGAAGTGCTGAAGGGCAGAATTATCCAGGCTGTCCAATCGATATCTCAGGAAGAAATCAGAAATTCTTTCACTTATTTGAGAAAGCAATTAGAAAAATGTGTCGAGTATGGGGTGGCGCTTTTGAATTATGAAATCGTTATCGTATTCTTTTCATGTTAATAAAAATGTTCGTATTATTATTATTATTATAATTACTTCATTAAATAAAGACATTTACAACAAGTATCACCTATTCATTATTCAAGTAAAAACGTTTATTAAGAGTGACTTTTTTTCGTATCTTTCAAAATAAAGTATGTTTACTTTACTCTTAAGCAAAATAACATTTTTGCAGTTTTTACCCACCCTGTATAAAAAAATTGAAGTTTCTTATGGTGAATCGTATTTTCTAGACAAGCAAAAACGTTTATTTAGAGTGACTTTTTTTCGAATCTTTCAATTTTTAGTTCATTTGTCCTCTTGTAACCCCCATCCGTGGACATACTGTATATTTCAATGTCTGTTGCATATCAAACAAAACAAATCTTTATCAGGCTCACTTTGACCTGCATAATTATCCAACTTGGAATAATAACAACTTATTACCAGACTTCAGCCGTCTTGAGAGGACTAAAAATGGCACCAGATATCTTGCTATTAAGTTCTTTAACTTGATTCCAACAAATATTAAGGTCCTCGGTATTAGCCAGTTCAAAACGAAAGTAAAAAAGTATTTAATGGCAAATGCCTTCTATTCCTATAATGAGTATTTAATATAAAATTTTAACATGTAATTTTATCTTATGATTTCAAACTTAATTTAATGTGTAATGTTTTAAAGTTTGTCTTTTATCAATTGTGTGATATTTAAAACCCGTTTTAAGAATTTTTTTTTTGTACTATTTTTTACGATTCGTCGGCGTATCTGAGGCCATCTTGAACCGGTCATCGACCGTACGGTTTTTAATCGTGCGGTCTACCGACTGGGGAGTGTGAAACGGCACCTTCATCCTACGAGATATCCGATCTCATCCGGCCTGTCCGGCGTGAATAGGATGGTTTTGATGTCGATTCATTTTACACTCTTCCCTAAGACAAGAGCACGCGGTGTTTCCCAAGCGGTCACCCATCCAAGTACTAACCGCGCTCGACACCGCTTAACTTCGGTGATCTGAAGGCTTGAAATGCTATAAGAAAAGTTTGTTTCGTCGTTGGTAAGCCTATTTTTTTTTTTTAGGACAACCAGGGTAGGTACAGATTGTTCTTCATACATTTGATAGATTTTCCTTCTTAATAAATCCCAAATCATTCTCGGCCATACTTCTAAATGTGCCACAGTCACCTCGCTTCTTTCTGGGAATGATAGGTTTCAGTACTATATTTTTTACCAAAGATAAAGAAGTACTTGTTAAAGGAGACGTCTCGGCAAAAGCATCACTTGAATTAAAAAAAATGTCTTTTTAGCAAAGATTGGTACGCTATATTAATTATTTCATTAGCATCGAGAGATAAATGCTTTATTTTGAAAATGACACTACAAGATACCCCACTTTCAGCACAAGCCCATGGACGCCACATTCTAACACTAATATAACAAAAAATATGACGCGCCGGTAAACCAATCACTAATATAACAAAATTCACTCGACGGAAAACCAATTGGAACTAAAATTAAATAAAAAAATAAAAATTTATATATTATTAGGTATTTATACTTACTTAAAATGGTATAGCAATCAGGGATGCAGGTAATTTGTACTCCGGTTCTCCCCGAAAAGATGTAAATTTGGGGTATTTTATGGCTAAAGGGATAATTGGGGTTTTATTGCAGTCAAAAGATCAACGGTATACCTAATGTAAATTTTACTATACACGATAATAGCGAAAAATTCTTTAGAAGATTTCTTAAAGAAAATAAAATCTTTCTTTATAAACCCAGGCTGCTTCAAGAGCTATCAGAGGACGATCCTGATAGACGTATGCAATTTTGTCAAGAAATAATGAACTACATAGACAACCTAAGTTTGCAAGTCGTGTATTTTATTTTCTGTCTTAATGGCTGTACTGGTCAGACCATAATCCCCATTGGATAAAGCACCGTACTCAACATCCCCGAAAATTAAATAGTAGACAGGTATAATTGGAAACTATATTATAGTGCCTTTCTTTCTTCACGGAAACCTCAGCTGATTACTACATAGATCTGCTTCGGAATAGAATTTTACCAAATTTGATTAATTTGTATCATGATCAGGATAACGATCAAATACTAGGGAGACATTTGGTTTCAGCAAGATGAGGCGCCACCGCATATTGGTATACATGTCAGAAACTATATGGATCAAACGTTTCCTGGAAGGTGAATAGGTAGGAGGCATTGAATGGCCTCCTGGATCTCCAGATCTAACACCTTTATATTTCTACCTCTGGAGTCATTTAAAGAGTGTCGTATGTCGCACGAAACCTAACGCTTTGGAGGATCTTGAAAACAGAATTTTGGATGCTGTGCATACTATTTCTCGTGAACATTTGCAAAACATGCTTTCCCAATTTTCACAGAGGCTTGGGCACTGTCAGGTGGCTGAATGACGACATTTTAAACATTTAATTAAATATCTTTTATTTTATATTTACTGCTTATTTAAAAATAATTATTATTTAACTTTTTGAAAATAATAGTATATTATTAACCAAGGTTTAGACAGCTATCATTATTGCCCGAGCGGCGAGTTTAAATCACGAGGAGCGAAGCGACGAGGGATTTAAGACGCGAGGGCTATAATAAGCTGTCTAAACCGTGGTTAATATATTATTTTTTCCACTACTACAAACTTTTATATGACATTTATCTTTATAGTATTAATAATTATAAAAAATTATAGGTAGGTATAAGTATATTTTTTATTCAAGTTACCTGCGCTTTGGAATTGGCAAAATATTTTGTTGTTTTGTCAGGTCAAGTCAGGTGGCTTTGTTAATGTCAATTTTTGTTCATTTATGTCATCAGATTTCACGAGTTTTGCGTTTTTTTTAAAAATGAGCGAAGAAAATGTTAGTGATAATATTATGTGTACACCTCCCGAATTAAGGATGGAAGCAGAAAAAATGTTGATTGTATCGATATTTTACAATATCAAGTAATCTAATATGTATTGATAATTATCTGGTTGCCTAACCACAATGAATTGATGTTGTAGAATTAAAAAATCAAGTTACCTGCGTTCAAACAAAATTCGGTCAAGGTCTAAGATCGGTCAATAATGGATTTCAATGGCTTATTATTGACCATGGTCAATAATGGATTTCAATGGCTTATTATTGACCATGGTCAATAATGACTTATAAGGTAGAGAAAAACGATTTCTAGCGTTAATAATCGGTCAATAATGGCGATGTTATAGGTTAGTAGTGGAAAAAATGTATTACATTAATTTGCCCGTATTTTCGAAACAGTTAAATTTAGACATGCTATAGAAAAAAAATTTTTAAAATTATTGAGAATTTAGAATATTTAATAATATACACGGTGTTCCATTTAAAAAAAATAAAATAACATAACCACTTAACAGTCGATGGCGTTAGTGACATCTGGTATACACAGTAAAATAGTAAAATGTTAGTCCTATAGATTTATAGATTACCCAAAACCCGGATCCGGTATTACTTTTCGTTATCCTGTAATTAAGCTGCTCCGAAACATTTACCCAACCCTGTATACACTATCGGACAAAACTAGAGCAACACTTTCGAGAAATGAAAGAAATCTCGATTTTATAATATTAAATGCATGATATCGTATTTAAATACATCGTGTCTTAAATATCGGCGGCAACAGCTTTTTTCAACAATCAAAACAAATGAACTGATATTGACGTAAACTTTCAAATACAGTATTGTAATGCGTCAAAAGTAAAGCAGCATTTTAATATTTTCCTAAAAAAGAAAGGTTTTGGTGAAAGTAAGGGTTAAAATATTTTTGCAGAGTTTATTTTGTGTTTAATTAATATTTCTGTACTGGATTAATCATGCCAAGAGGTATTCCAATTTCAAAAGAATTAAAGCAGAGAGTAGTGAATGCAAACTTGGAAAGTACAATACAAGCCACAATTTCAAGACAGTTTGTTTTACCAAGATATAGCGTATCCAAAATAATTTCAAGTTACATTCAAAGGGGACATTTAGAGAATCTACCAAAATCGGGAAGGCCGAGAAAAACAACAATTTGGACAGACAGACGCATTAAAAGAATTTCTCAAAACGATCCTTGGGTGTCTGAACCTAGAATAATTGCTGAAATTCCCGAAATTATGGTTAAATCACGGACAGTTCAAAGAAGGTTTGTAGACGCCCGGCTAAAAAGCCCCTTATTTCGGCAAGAAATAGAGTGGCTAGGCTTGAACTTGCACGTCGACATTTAAATTGGTCAGTAGACGAGTGGAAAAAAGTTTTATTTAGCGATGAAACGCGTTATAAAATTTTCAATTCTGGTGGAATGAAGCGTGTAAGACGGCCAATCAACACAAGATTTAATCCCAAATAAGTAACACCCATAGTTAAACATGGCAAAGGCAGTGTTTTTCTATGGGGTTGTTTCTCATGGAATGGGGTGGGTCCTTTAAACTTCATTAGTGACACCATGGATTGATTTGTCTAAAATGTAATGTAAAACGATCCAAAACACTCTTCACCAATCGTTCAAGAAAGGTTTCAAAAAAGTAACGTTCGGGTTTTGCAGTGGCCGGCACAATCCCCAGACCTTAACCCCATTGAAAATGTATGGGAAGAAGTTGAACGTGGAATTCGTACACAATTATTTCCAAATAAACAATCATTGGTAAATAAAATCAATGAAGTTTGGACAAACCTTCCCGAAAATACTGTTCAAAAATTGATTGCCTCAATGCCGCGACGTTGTCGGCAAGTAATAAAAACTAATGGATATTCTATTAATTATTAACATAATTATTCTAGCTATTGTAATTATTAAATGTGTTTAATGTTTTTTTTTATCGTAATATGTAAAATAAAATACTGTTGACACAATTTGTTGCTTTACTTTTGTCGCACTTCATTTCGTCGATTTTTATAATTATAAATATTTCTCTACCTTCATTTTGTTTAAAGTGTACCAAAATATTGTGAAAAATTACTAATATTGTGGAGATATTATTTCATTAAAATTAGCTGGGGATCACAATCATAAAATTAATTTTTTATCCGATTGTGTCAAAAAATGACGTTTTATAGATCAGATATTTGGACGAAAAGGTAACCTTTTCAATAAGGTATTGATTATTGCGCTGGTAGCTAGGCAACCTTTGTCGTCCTAGTCCGAAAAACATTTTGTCGGACGCTAAAATATTTTCAACAGTTTATTTTATTCAATTATTTACAATATTTATATTAAATGTACAATTAGAACAATTTTGAACAAGAACGGGGTGATGTAAATTTGATTTTGAGGATGTGTTATTATTTTTGGTCTCCGTTATGATATTATTCTCCAATGTTGAACTCGATTGGGAGACGGATTGCGACACCTGAGTCGAGACTGACTGCAGGTCAGATTGTGGAATGTTGAATATTTTCTTGGTCAGCTCTAACTTATTACTTAAGGAATCATCTATGTAGCCCTCGGCTACTCCCGAAGACTTCCAGCCTCCATGCCGTTTTAGAGATGTTATGTCTGCTCCCGCATCTACAAGTAATGTGGCCGATGTTCTTCTGAAACAATGTCCCGTGAATTCCTTGGCATTCGGCAGTTTTAAGTAAGATGCTATTTCCTGAGGTATAGAGCCAAATTTGTGTATACCGACAACTTGCTTATGGCATTTTCCATTGCGATAAGACACAACAAATCGCCCATCACTCATATTTGTTGGACGTAAAGCCAGATAATTTCTATAATACTTTAGATATTCTCCAGTCACCGTAAATGATCTCGGTTTGTTTGTTTTATTATAGGGAATTTTTATTAACAAAGCCGTTCCCAAATCTTGTATGTCATCAATTTTCATATGAGCCAGTTCTTCTCGACGACATGCGCCCGCGATTCCAAAAATAAAAGCAACCTGTAATTAAGAAACTTGTTAGTCAGAAATTTAAAATACTATTATATAGTTACATTTACCTTCAACATTAAGTATTTGTCATCTGGAGCATGGCAAAGGAATTTGTGAACCTCTTCTCTAGTTAGGATCCTTGATTTCTTTGGACAATATCCAACACTTTTTTGTTTCAACAATGCTCGTAATCTCATGTATTAAGATATATCAATATTCTGTTTTACATTTACCACTGCACGTAGCATAGAATACTGCGACCACAGAGTAGATGACTTCATAGTTTTCGATAATTCCGCCATATAGACCAAGAAGACGTTTTCGGAGAACGACTGTATATTTTTTTCTTGCCGGTAATCCATAAACTTTTTATAAGCTCTTTCATATATTTCCTTAGATTTTTGTGGCAACAAATGTAACATTACTTCCTTGGCAGTTTCTTGAATGTCAGGTGGTGTACCTTCTATAAGATCATCGTCTATTTCCATTTTTAATTGTGTTTTTCAGGTTTTAAAACTAGCAGAACACGAAAGATTAGTTAAAACTATCGCCTGATTGATAAAACGTCAGTTGATAATATTAATTTAATTATTTGTTAGATCCATGGATACGCATATTACAGGTTTCATTGTTCAAACATTCAAGGGACAAAAAATTACAATGCAAGATGAAATATATTGGTTTTCTTAATTTTTACATTATTTTATAATCCGAGCAAAAACACAATCGGATAAAAAATAACGTATGTTATACGGACGAAAAATGTATTTCGGACTATGCGATTACTGGCCTCGGCTTTGCCTCGTCCAGTAATCTCCCGCAATACGTCCGAAATACTGCATTTTTCGTCCTTGTAACATAATATACTATTTTAAATTCAAAGAAATAAAAGCACTTTGTTGCTCTACTTTTGTCCAATAGTGTATGTGGCCGGAACTCAAACAGATGGTAACGGCAAATATGGCACTAAACGTGCCAAATTAAAATAAAAATATTTGTTACTATAAGAACTTATAAATGTGTCCTAAAAGTCTGGTTTTCAAGATACAGGGTGTCAAAGTGTAAAAAAAAATCGTTTTTTTATTAATATCTCAAAGATCCTTTAGCCGATTTTGGTGAAACTTGGCAGTGTTGTTCGTTGTGATAAGACGCTAAATTAGGACTAATTGGATGATAATTATGAGTTCCAGTGGCGTCCCGGGGGACAGTCTCACAAATAATATTGACAAAAAAAAAATGTACACGACTGACTTTTTAAAAATTTTATATTGTTTTCGGGTTAAGCAGCTAAAAGTACAACTTTTTGTCTCTTGATGTTTTTTCATCTTACTTCGTTTTCGAGAAAAAAAATAAAAGCTACTTCATTGCACGTCAAAACTTTTTTTTTCTGGAAAACAAAGTAAGATACGAAAAAATATCAAGAGACAGAAAAGTTGGATTTTTAGCTGCCTGAAACGAAAACAATTATATAAATATTTTTAAACAAGTCAGTGGCGTACATTTTTTTGTCAACATTATTCGTGAGACTGCCCCCCGGGACGCCACTGGAACTCATAATTATCATCTAGTTAGTGCTAACTTAGTGTCTTATCACAACAAACGACACTGCCAAATTTCACCAAAATCGGTAAAAGGATCTTTGAGATGTTAATAAAAAACCGAAAAAGTAAAAATAAAAATTAAGTAAACTATTTGTTCTATCTTTTTTTTTACAAATAAGTAATAGCATATTGCATAAACGCTTTTAAGTTAATCTGTAATGTTATATGCATTCTAAACTTCTATTTTATAAAAAAAAATTGGATTAACCAATATTTCGATTATCCAAAATCACTTTGGTCCACATTATTTCGGATAATCGAGATTCCACTGTATTTACATGCCCGAAACAACACAAGTTAGTGCAAAATATCACTGATCAAACACAACCATCTTATTACAATAATTTTTAACATGAAACTCATATGAGTAACAATACTTACATCGTCAGGTAAATCCAGGTCAAAAAGCCTTACTGATATAACATCGTGATTATCCGATAAATCGCCTGTTGTAGCCGAGACACCAACATAATAACCGGTCGGCAACTGTACCCCTTCAACCTTAAAACAGTCCTTCCATGCTGATTTGTTTTCTATGTCGGTGGATACTAAACAAAAACAATTAAAGCAATATACATTTATTTGGGTGTAAATATATTTATTTTAATGCTTGTCTTAAAAGTTTTCGGAAAAAATTAAAATATTTCATACTTTTTGTCGATTGTTATTAATGATAAATCATTTGTTAGTATTTAATTTATTTTTATTTTTAATATAAACTTTCTAAACAAATTCTAAATGAATTGAGAAAATTATTTAAAAAAAAAAACTGCAATAAAAGCAAGAAAATGATGAATTTTGTGGAGGAAGACTGTTTTATTTGCATTTATTTATTTATTTATTTATTGTTATCTTTGGTTATATGGATATGTTCCCATTAGAGCAGGGATGCACATACCGCGGCCCGCTGTCGATATTTATGCGGCCCGCCAACGAATTTTAAAAGCGATATTTATGCGGCCTGCCAAGGAATTTTAAAAGTATTCTACTCGCCGCGCTCCGGTCTAAGCATATTGTTACGAGACTAGAAATCTGTCGCATCAACTAGATTACTTTAAGATTCGCGAAACACGTCGGTAGTATCCCCGAACAAAGTGGAAGGTGCTCGATGTTTGGTAACTCGTATAAATACGACGCATCGCCAGCTACCCAGGCAGTTAAGTTTTAACTATGGACAAGCGAACGTTATACTGATTGAGAACTGTAATCTGTGAGAAGTAAATATTTCGTCGTTCGAACTTGGCTTCTAGCTACGTAACAATATAATATCAATTTTGATATGGATAAACCAGGCCCCAGTAAGAAACGTAGTCGTAAGGTTGAAGATGAAAATCGACAGTTTCAAGGTATTTGGACCGAAAATTACTTTTTTATTTCATCGCATAACAAAATTGTCTGTTTAATATGCAAGAGTAGTGTTTCTATTCCGAAGGAATATCATGTGAAAGGGCACTATGAAACTCAGCATCCTACTTTTACCAAATTACTGGCGAAAATAGAACGCAAAGAATTTCCACTTTACAACGGGAACTAGTAGGCCAGCAGGCTATGTTTACAAAACCAATTCAAGATGCTCAAACAGCTACTGAAGTTAGCTTTGAAATATCTCGAATAATAGCGAAAACTTGTCGGCCTTTTAAAGATGGTGAGTTTGTTAAGCAATGTTTAGATATCGGCGCAAAAAAAATTTGTCCGGAAAATGTAAAGAAGTTTGAAAACATTCAGTTTAATCGGATGACTGTTCAAAGAAGAATTACCGCATTAGCAGCTAATATAGAAGAGAAATTAGCTACGAAATCGAGAAGTTTTGAGTATTTTTCTATAGCACTCGACGAATCTACAGATATAAGCTCCACTGCTCAACTCTTAATATTTTTACGAGGTGTAACGCAAAATTTTGAAGTGAGTGAAGAACTGATTGGTATGAGTTCTTTGACAAGTCAAACCAAGGGAAGTGACATGCTCAAAGCTCTTCTGGAAAAATGTTCTATAATGGATTTGGATTTAACGAAAATATTACGGAATTACGACTGACGGAGCACCTTCAATGGTTGGAAGTACATCTGGGATAGTAACTATGTTAAAAAAATATTTACAAGCTAAAAACTTAAATACCAAGGAATTAATGCAGTTTCATTGCATTATACATCAAATTATCAAAATTATTGGAATTTGAAAATGTGATGAAAGTTGTAGTACCTACTGTAAACTTTATAAAATCACGAGGTCTCAATCACCGACAATTCAAACAATTTCTCGAGGATATTGAAAGCGAATATGGTGATCTCCTGTTTTACACTGAAGTAAGGTGGCTAAGTCGTGAGTTGACACTACAGCGGTTTCTTAACTTGACTGAAGAAATCCAATTATTTCTGGCGGAAAAGAAAAACGACGTCCCAGAACTCGACAACCCTGATTGGCCGTGTGACTTAGCGTTTCTTGTAGATATCACAAATCACTTGAATGTCTTAAATACGCGACTCCAAGGCAAAGATAAATTGATTTCGCAGTTATACTCTCATGTTTCGTCCTTTCAATGCAAATTGAGTCTTTCCAGGACACAAATCAATTCAGCCAATTACAGCCATTTTCCGAACTACAAAAAAATTATGGAGAAAGTCAATAAAACTGACGTCAATTTCGCTCATGTTGAAAAAATTGATATTTTGATACAAGCTTTTCAAAATCGTTTTGTAGACTTCAAAAAAGTTAAACCTCTATTGGACATTTTCAGCTATCCTTTCAACATTTCACCCGAAAATGCGCCGGAATCAATGCAGCTGGAATTAATAGACATGCAAAATGATGATAGTTTACGAAACAAATTTAATGAAGGTAATTTACTCAACTTCTACCGTTGCGTTGATAAAAACGCTTATAGAGTTGCGAATAAATGCATTGAAATGCGCAAGCTTATTTGGATCGACGTATATTTGTGAACAAACGTTTTCAGTGATGAAACTAAACAAAACGAAAAACCGAAACCGTCTGGCAAATGAAAATTTGGAAGCAATTTTACGTGTGGCGACAAGTAATGTGGAGCCAAATATAAAAAAAACTTGTTAGTTCAATGCAATGTCATGCATCAAAATAATAAAACATGAAATATTACATTGTAATGATTAGATTACCTTACGATTACATAATTACAGCAAACATTTTTGAAGGTTCTTTTATTTTTATCATTGTATTTCATACTATTTAAAAATAAAATTTTTTGTGTTAATAAGTATTGTTTGTAGTGGCCCGTCCTTGGCTTATATTTTTCCCGAGTGGCCCTTGTTCCCTATAAGTCTGTGCATCCCTGCATTAGAGCAACCACTATTTACATGTTACAATTATAAGGAGTTATTTATAATTTACATTGCATTGTTAATATTTATGTAATAGTTCTATAGTACTGATCAACAATAATAATTCGCTAACCCTAGTAATATTCTAATTATGATGAAAAAAATGCTTCACTTCACGATAACAGTAAACTTATTTATATCTTAACATTAAAAAGTTATACATCTATCTACACACTTCCATAAGTAGTAACACAACTTATGATTAAGAAAAAACTTGTGAAATTAAGTGAAAGTTAAGGGAAGGTTTTTAATTCTTGCTTTGAAGATATCTACTGAATTACAGAAGAAGTCCACTTCATTACATATTGAGTTGAAATATTTAACATTCTTGAGAATGGGAAATTTATAGAGCTGTTAGTCCGGGAGAAATGCGATCTGAACAAGATAATTTATCTGAAATATCTCTGTGTAACAGCAAAGGCAACTCGCTCTACATCTATGTACGATCTTCTGTGCTCCAAAGATCTAATTTTGTACTTAAGACGCAACTGTTCCATGACATCAAAATAAATATTATCTCTAAATGCCAAACACTTGAGGAATCTATTCTGAACAGATTCTATACGCGATTTATAGATATTATACAGTGGGTTCCAAACAGTCGAGGCAAAATTGAGCCGGCTAAAAACATAGGCATAGTAAAGTGTAATTAATGTTTTTCGTTGTCTGAAATGTTTTCCTTGTCTATTTAGAAATCCAAGCATTCTGCATGCATTAGCCACCATATTTTCTATGTGGAGGTCTTTAGCTTTCATCAAATATAACTCCCAGGTCTCTAGCCTGGCACACCCTTTTCAGGAAGCGGACACCAAGTTTATAATTAATTATAATTTTATTGCGCTTTCGTGTAAAGGTGATGGATAAACACTTTTTTAGATTAACAAATAGGTAATTTTTGGTACAGCAATCATAAAACCTATCAAGGTCGTCCTGTATTTTATCACAGTCGTTAGTTTCAGTTACTTGTTTATACATTTTCAGGTCATCTGCATAAAATAGAAATTTACAATGTCGGAAACAGAGCTGGATGTCATTGATATATATGAGAAACAATAGTGGTTCCAGGTGGCTACCCTGGGGTACACCTAACGTAGAGATAAAGATGTCTGAGTAACAGCCGGCAATTGAGACGAGCTGCTCTCTATCAGTTAAGTATGACTTGAACCAATCCAGAACAATGCCACCCACCCCGACCTGAGATAACTTTTTCAGGAGTAAAAGATGGTCAATCTTGTCAAACGCTTTACTAAAGTCCATATAGATAGAGTCAACCTGCATTCGGTTATCCATACTCCCTATGATAAACTCCGAGTAGCATATAAGATTTGACTCTATTTTTGATTAAAAACAGTAAGTGTTGATATATGGCTTTTTCAAAAATTTTAGCAAATATACAGAGCTTGGTTATAGGCCGGTAGTTGTTGATGTCGCTTCTATCGCCTGACTTGAAAATTGTTACAATCAAAGATATTTTCCATGAATTGGGGAACATCGTAATGATTAATTAAATAACAGGGACAAAGGGAGTGCCAGCATTTGGCAACAAATAATGCTGAAATGTTGTCTGTGCCAGCGCCCTTTCTTGTATCTCTAGACTTTTTAGAATTTTCTGTTCTGTATTTGTAGAGGATTGAAATAAAGATTAGAGAGTTGGGCACAGGCGTTCCCATCAGCGTCAGTTTTAGTAAGGGTTTTTGATTTTGGCTGAAAAACACTTCTAAAATATTGAGCAAAAAGATTACTGTCTTTGCTATTATCAGCCTTATCGTTGCCAAGCGACATGCAGGGGGGGGGGGGGTAAATACAAAATGCCAGAACTTTTTACTGTTGCCAATTATTTCCGCCTCAATGTGATTTATATAATTAAAGTGGTCTTGTTTAATTAGGCGCATGTATTATAATCTTGTAAATTGTTATACACCTTCCATTTCTTATGAAATTTATTTTTTCTTTTATCACTTTAATCGTTGTACTAGAGAAATATACCGGAAATTTAGCATTACGATATCCATATGGTACGTTATTATTTATCGCGGAGAGTAATTTATTATATATGTAAGATATATTATTTTCTAATGCATTATCTTGGAATGCATTTTCCCAGGAGACATTTAACAATTGCATTACGCAAGTATGGACTACTTTTTTAATTTAGCTGATGGGTATATTTACTTTTTAAGATTTATAAGAGAAAAATTATTGGTTAGTCTTATAGACTAGGTTTAACAGGTAAAACACCGGCATGTGTTTTATTAAAAAAAAAAATTAATTTTATTTGTGGTCATACGACCATAAACTGAGGTAAAGCAAAAAAGAAAACGATGGCAATGCGACGGTACCTTTCATGCAAATTCAGGTTGTTTTGGTTTTATGCTATCTCCATTTATACTATTACCAAAACTGATATTAAAAATATACCTGTTAAAACGTCATTTTCATAACGGATTAATACATGACTATCATGATTCAAATTTCTAAATTTCGCCTCGCATCCTGCCAATTGAGTATGAGTTCCATCTCGATCATGATCGTAGTGCATAGTCCCGTTGTTAACCATGGCAGAAATATAAGGATGCTGATGCTAAAATATAAAAAAGTATGTAAGTGTATATGGTTATTTAGGGCGTAGTAACACCAATGGGGGAAACCAGGGAAACCATTTTTCCTTTTATAATGGAACAAATCTCGTCTCTAAGTTCTAGCCATGGCAATCCACCAACTGTTGTTAGTTTTGAAAGCAATATTAAAATTCAAATTTGTTAAGAAATTTCTTATTTTACTACTTCTGTGACCTATGTACGAAATAACTTTATAATTGTTTTTATTCTCCCTTACTGTTGGGAAAACTAAGTTTATAGCATTTTTATACAGTTTTTTATTTAGTATTTTATCTATTGTTTTCGTGGAATGTAAAGTTATTATTTTATGGAACATTTGTTGTAGAAAAAATTGTCTTCGTTTTAAATTGCTTACATTGTGTGGTCCATTATGGTTACTGTAAGTGTCCAATATAATCGCTAATCCTTGAAAATAATCAACATTACCAAATACTGGTCCGTCTCGCAACCGATCCTTTGTATACCAAATCGCCAAGCCATCGCCAAATAAATCTTTACCTTTCCCATGAACTTTAAACTGTATTTGAAGTTCCCAATTTCGGTTTTGAACAGGCTAAAAGATTAACATGTTATACACCAACTAACGCCAACAACTAAAAAGACTAGATCAAAGCTAGTTTCATATATTTTTTAAAACAAAGGACACAAAGTCTCGGCCTCAAATAAGTAAATTTTTGTCTTTATTCTTACATGTTTCGCCTTAAACCGGCATCATCAGACCTAAAGGAGTAAAATCAGTTACAAATTGCACGAAAATAACAAAAAACGAAAAGAACCTACCTTACAAACAGTCAATAAATTACATATAAAATAAACATAAAATAATATAAAAATATAAGCACATCACGGTAACATATTTAGACTAACATTAAAACAGAGGACGAAACAAGTTGGTTGCCTATTCAATCAAATTAAGAACCCAAGGCCAGATCTGCATTAAAAACGAAAACAGTAAATGAATAAAACTGTGAACAAACTAATCTCTTTTAAGGTTATTAAAAACCAATTGGGGCTCGAAATTAAAAACATCATTTACGCAGGTAAGTACTGGGCTCTTTTTTGCCTTGGTGATTTCCATTTTTTCGAGTAAATCAAGTTTTTTACTTTTCTTACATTGATGTAACAGTGTGACGTTTTCAGGTGCAGAAAAAGTGTGTCCCGACGTTAGCAAATGGGTGGCAAAAGCTGATTTGGTCTCGGTTATGTCCGAATTTCTATATTTATTTACGAGGCTCAGATGTTCACGCACCCTGGTAGATATCCTTCTGCCCGACTGGCCGATATACACAGCGGGGCAATTGTCACAACGCAACGAATACACTCCTGAATTAGACACCTGATCAGTCTTATCCTTTGTTTTTACTAAGTGTTTCCTAAGTGTGTTAACGGTTTTAAAAGCTATTGAGACATCTAGATTCTTAAAAAATTTTGCAAGTTATAGAGAGATATTGCCAAAAAAAGTGATGCATCTAAATTGATTGGGTTTCGTTGTAGGTTCAACATGAATTATATTGTAAGAAAATTTTATTTTATTTAAAAACTTGAAATAAATTTTGTTGATAGTATTTAATGGAAACCCATTATTTAAGGCCAACTGTTTGATAATATTCAGTTCGGTGATAAAAGCATTCCTCGACAGGGGAAGTTTGAATAATCTATAAAAGAACGAATTGAAAGCAGCAAATCTATGAGAATATGGTGAGTTTGACGAATATTTAATGATATTTTCTGTTGATGACGGTTTTCTAAATATTTCAAATACAATGGAATTGTTGTTTCTCATTAATAAAAGATCGAGGAAAGGAAGTTTGCCATCCTTTTCTTTCTCCAGCGTGAAAGTAATTTTGTTATGTGATGAATTTACAAAGTTTAAAAAATCTATTAAATCAAGCTCGCTGCCACTCCATACAATGCAAACATCATCAACATATCTTTTATAGGCGGTTAGGAAGCGAGCAAAGCGACTCTTCATAATTTTCTCCTCCAAGTCGTTCATAAAAACTTCGCTAAGAAACGACGAAAGGCACAATCAGCGGGTGGCACGCTGGGAACAGGTTTCTCACATCCAAAGAAATCAGGATGGCATTGTGCGGAATATGAATATTCTTAAGATAGTTTGCAAAATCCACCGAGTTTTTCCTCGCGTATGTGCTCTGGAACTCAGTTGCACTTCTGAGAACATCATTTAACCAAGAGGAGAGATTATAGCATTGTGAGTTAATAAACGATACCACTGGTCTAACGGGAATACCGTCTTTATGATTGTATCAACCTAGTGGAGGGTTTGCTGACGAGGGGGGGTCTCCCCCGTCTTTTAGTCTCTGATTTGGTGTTACTTCTGAGAACTGTGCTTAGCCAGGACTTCCTTCAGTTTAACGGAAGATTTTTCAAGCAGAAAGCAGGCCTGGCTATGGGCTCCTGCTTTTCGCCGTTTCTTAGCGAAGTTTTTATGAACGACTTGGAGGAGAAAATTATGAAGAGTCGCTTTGCTCGCTTCCTAACCGCCTATAAAAGATATGTTGATGATGTTTGCATTGTATGGAGTGGCAGCGAGCTTGATTTAATAGATTTTTTAAACTTTGTAAATTCATTACATAACAAAATTACTTTTACGCTGGAGAAAGAAAAGGATGGCAAACTTCCTTTCCTCGATCTTCTATTAATGAGAAACAACAATTCCATAGAATTTGAAATATTTAGAAAACCGTCATCAACAGATAATATCATTCAATATTCGTCAAACTCACCATATTCTCATAGATTTGCTGCTTTCAATTCGTTCTTTTATAGATTATTCAAACTTCCCCTGTCGAGGAATGCTTTTAACACCGAACTGAATATTATCAAACAGTTGGCCTTAAATAATGGGTTTCCATTAAATACTATCAACAAAATTTATTTCAAGTTTTTAAATAAAATAAAATTTTCTTACAATATAATGCATGCTGAACCTACAACGAAACACAATCAATTTAGACGCATCACTTTTTTTGGCAATATCTCTCTACAACTTGCAAAATTTTTTAAGAATCTAAATGTCTCAATAGCTTTTAAAACCGTTAACACACTTAGGAAACACTTAGTAAAAACAAAGGATAAGACTGATCAGTTGTCTAATTTAGGAGTGTATTCGTTGCGTTGTGACAATTGCCCCGCTGTGTATATCGGCCAGTCGGGCAGAAGGATATCTACCAGGGTGCGTGAACATCTGAGCCTCGTAAATAAATATAGAAATTCGGACATAACCGAGACCAAATCAGCTTTTGCCACCCATTTGCTATCGTCGGGACACACTTTTTCTGCACCTGAAAACGTCACACTGTTACATCAATGTAAGAAAAGTAAAAAACTTGATTTACTCGAAAAAATGGAAATCACCAAGGCGTAAATGATGTTTTTAATTTCGAGCCCCAATTGGTTTTTAATAACCTTAAAAGAGATTAGTTTGTTCACAGTTTTATTCATTTACTGTTTTCGTTTTTAATGCAGATCTGGCCTTGGGTTCTTAATTTGATTGAATAGGCAACCAACTTGTTTCGTCCTCTGTTTTAATGTTAGTCTAAATATGTTACCGTGATGTGCTTATATTTTTATATTATTTTATGTTTATTTTATATGTAATTTATTGACTGTTTGTAAGGTAGGTTCTTTTCGTTTTTTGTTATTTTCGTGCAATTTGTAACTGATTTTACTCCTTTAGGTCGATGATGCCGGTTTAAGGCGAAACATGTAAGAATAAAGACAAAAATTTACTTATTTGAGGCCGAGACTTTGTGTCCTTTGTTTTAAAAAATATATTTAATAACAGGTCTCTTTGGGAAAAATGGACGAATTCTTCGAAAGCTAGTTTCGTTCATGCAAAATAATTCATTAAAGTCAATCGTCACAATCGCGAAAGAAAGTGATTTATTTAAAAATGCATTTAAAAAACAGATATCTATTGTCATCTCTACCATATTGAGAAAGTTCCAATAGCGACTGTTGCATCTAGCTTCCTCAAATAATGTTTAAACTCTGTGTCAATATTTGTACACAATGGAAGTCAGAAATAAAAGTTTAAAATTCTGCAATTTTGTACATTTTTTAGAATACCTTAGTCAAAATAACAGGTAGCTAAGGGACGAAATCATTGTCTTAGGTTAAGGTTCAGAGCTAAAATAACAAGAGTACTTACGTTAGTATTCCATATAGCCCCTCTTTTGCTTTGTAAGTCTGGTGTAAGACGTATATAATTTGGCGTTACAATCGTACTTCCAGTAAACTGCCAAAAGGGAATATCAATTCCAGAACCTAGAAATATTTAAAAATTAAGCAACTGAGTCGTAAGACTGACCCGGGGGAGCACAATTCTAAAATGATATTTTAGAAAAATGAATATTGCTCTTTCTATTGTAAATGCAAAAATATTTAAATATTTAGCTAAACAGCTTTAAACAGAGAATAAAATTACTAAATCACATTTTTCTTAAATTATTTTTTTGTTATAACATCTATGTCAAAAAGTATTCACTATATAATATATAAATTTAAAACAAAAAAATATTATATTTTATTACATAAATATATTTAGTAATTTTATTGTCCAAATTCGTTCAATTTCATTGAACCAAACCGAGATTATCAATGTTTTTACCAATAAATGTTTGCCTTCCTCCCACCACCCTATGCAAATATTTTCAAGACAGTATGACCCCCCTTTTTCCGAACTAATAATGGTACTGGTTGTTGTGGATTTTCGAAATATTCGGATTATCGAAATATTCGGATTATCGAAAAAAGACAAAAAATATCCATTCTTCTAATTATCTACAAATTTCAACATTCCCTCGATAAAAATCTGTTTATTTTCAAATTAAAAATTAACAACTGTACTACATGTTATTCTCAGATACCACATGATTAATAAAATAAAGTATGTATGTTTAAAAAAGTAAAAGGTATGTAAATCTAAAAAGCTGTAAAAAATTTTGTGATTTCGCTCCGTTTAATATTTGCTTCTTCTGCCTATTGAGCTCGTTTTTTCACTTCCGATAGAATTAGTCATAGTCATAGTCATAGTCATAGTCATAGTCAAATATACTTTATTGTCTGAGAAAAAAACATTTTTATTGACAAAGCGATCTAGCAAACTAATCAACACATCTATCCAGTCAACTTAAAATAAACAACAAAATAATGAAACAATATCAATAACATTCTGTATAAGTAAAACACGTTCAAACATTTACATATAAATAAAGTAAAATAAAAGTAAAGTAGGTTAATACAAATGTCAAGACTGCAAGACCTGCATTTGTCAAAAACAATTGAATTTTAAAACAAATTTACAAACAACATTAGTGAGTCAAGCACGCAAACAAGAGAAGTAAGAAAATAAACTCCACAATCAAAAAACATCACCGTAATATTCCTCCAAACTGTAATAGGTCCTTTGTATAATAGTATATTAAAGTACATGTTTTATAAAGCATCATCTTATAGCACGCGTCCATGTTAAAAAACGAGCCGCTTGCGGCGAGTTTTTTAACGGGACAAGTGCTCTAACTGCTTTATAAAACACGTACTTTATACTATTTTTTCTATTTTGTATTTTTTTCAATAAGAAAAAACATATTTAAAAAGAAAATGAACCCTTCAAATTTTGTAAATTTATATGCCTAAATTCTATGTTGGTAATACTATAAATTTACTTTTATCATAGTAGCCTTGACAATAAATAATATTTTCTTTGTGTCATTGTCACCAAACTTGTGTTTTAATATTTCATAGAGTTGTTCATAATTATAATTAAAAAAATATGGAGCATGATAATCTAAGTTCAACTCCCCCTGAGTTAAGGGATATTGCTAATAAAACGATAAATCAACTTTTACCAGAGAAATTCCGAAAACTTTCTTTTCTCATGGATCACAATAACAGGAAACGTCAGACGTCAACAGAATAAAACATTTAAATATTACCAATGCCAACTTTTAAAAAATAAAATTCGGAGTTCGAAATGGATATATTTCGAACTCGCTAGCGCGTTCGAAATATCTATTTTTCGAGACAAAATTAGAAAAAGATGTTTTTAACACTACGACGAAACTGCCTATAGCATGAAATAGATTTCAGGGCAGTACCAAGATGGTTATACATTTTCTTACTCTCATACAATATTGAATTCTTAGCGAGGGAAGTTTTAGGTATAGGCATTCTAAGGTTATGATTTTCATGTGCTCTGGTACTGTATCTGACCTGATCAGATTGCATCCCGAAGTACTTTTTATGCATGAGGCAAACGGATTCCAAAATAAACAAACATGGAATAGTCAATATGTGTTCCCTTCTAAACAGAGGTCGGCAGTGTTCCCGACATTTAACCCTACACAGATACCGTACGGCCCGCTTTTGCAAAACAAATATTGAATTCATGAGCTGAATGCTCGCGAACCCCCAGAATGCAATACCATATCGTACGTATGATTCGAACAAGGAGTAGTACACCATCTTAGCTGCAGAGGCACTGAGCTCATGAGAAACAACCCTAATCGCAAAACATCCTGCAGCCAACTTCTTACTTATGTTCTTTATATGCTCTTCAAACTTAAGTTTATTATCAATAGTGAGACCTAAGAATTTGTATATGGACTAATTTTCAATAGTTTTAGATTCGAGATTTAGGAGAGTGAAGCTAAACCCAAAGGTCATAATATTTGTCTTATGTACATTAAAACATAATTTGTTCGCATCACACCATAGCTTGACATTATGCAAATCGCTATTGATAACCAGTTTTAAATCCTCACCATCCCTACTATGCCACAGCAGACTGGTGTCATCAGCAAATAGTGTACAGTAAGAACAAAATGGGTCCCAATACCGATCCCTGAGGTACGCCTCTAGTGACAACGGAAGCGTCGGAGCAAGTTAAATCAGTTTTCACCACCTGAACTCTTTCACCGAGATAGGAAGTAAACCACATGAGGGCCAGCTCTCCAAAGCCATAGTGTTTCAATTTTCGGAACAATACTCCGTGGTCCACACAATCGAAGGCTTTCGAGAAGTGGCAGAACATTACCGCAATGACCTCACTACAGACAATTAGAATGTGATGTTCCGATTTATCATTTTTCTCAGTCTATTTCAAACATGTTTTGAAACTTCCCACTGCCTTCTAGTGCTTTACTCATCGTGGTATCACTTCTACTTCTTCGTCGGAATTTGAACATGATCCAGAATATCCATTTCGTTTATGATTCTTCTTGTCCGACGGCCCATTCAGTAACTTCTTGTCTTGTTACATCTCCAACTATCAACGGAGTAACTTCCTTTATTTGTTTTTTTAAACCCATTTTCTAATTCCATTTTATCCCTCCACTGTAATAACGGAAGACTATCATCTTCACTCCAACTATCATCAACTTGTGTTAGAAGTTTACTTCAAGACTTCTGAGTAAGTTCTGGCCCCACATTTTTCCATGCTTTTGCTAATCCGATCACAACATCTTTTAGATTAACTTTCTTTAGTTCTGCAGAAATGTCTGCATCTTCAGTAGCAACAATCTGTTTTAACAGATCTTTTCTGTAATGCAACTTAACCTCTTAAATCACATTTTGGTCCATTGACCATTTTCAAACACGTGGCTTTGACAAGTCGGCCATTTTGTCTGGATAGCAAACAAAGGTTCATGACCGTTTGTGCTAATGGCTTATTAGACTCTTTCGGTTTAATTTAAAAAGCTTCAAAGTAATTTTAGGATTCATTTGTGATCATTTCTTAGACGTATCCATACCTGTGCTACCTGGACTTAAATAATTTTTCGTGTCCCAACTGTATTCCTATCGTAATACTTATTTGAACTTCCTAGTGCGTGCTTGGATCTTTTGTTTGCATTCTGTAGTGTCCAATTAAAAATTTCAAAACATGGAAAGAAGTGAATATTTAAAGACTCTCAGTGGCGATGTTAAGTGTAGATACGATGCAGAACTTAAAATTATTGGTGGTATTGATCCTTATCTGCTCGGAGACTGATTTTGGAAATTTAATGTCTGCCAGAAGTAGCAATAATGGATTTGGTAAACTACCTTATATTAACACATAGTTTTTACACTGGTCAGCAGCTGGAGGCGTGCAAAGGCTTGCAAGCATTCAAATTTTATGAAGGAAATAAATTCCAATGCTTATGTTGTAGTCGGCAAGGTAAGATTAAGTTTTGGGTTTTGGATAACTCTGTCACTATTTCATTGGGGCTTACAAGGTTTGGGTTTTGGATAACTCTGTTACTATTTCATTGGGGCCTAAACCCACAATAACAATTAAACAAATTAAAATGGTATATAAAATCAAGTTCATCATAGGGCAAAAAAATATTTGTTAGACGAGTAGCAAGCTTTTGATGCCAGAAAATGTTTCACTCTTTCCTTGTACTACCTCATTGGTAGATCCTGTACTGTCTTAGAGAGAGATATATTCATGTATAAATAAAAAAATCACAATAAGTAGATGGAGTTTTTAAATATTTCACATTCTTTTAACCACTTCTCCAAACTATAATAATTCTAACAGTACTATTAGTACAGTCTTCGAAAAGTTTGCATAAATCATTCATACTTAATTCACTCTGTGTGACAACAGTTTTCATTAATTTCAACATTTTCTTCCTCTCTACTACTTCCCGGAGTATCTTCGTCAGGTGCTTCAATTTGCTGTTCTATTTACAAGAATACATTACTTAATAAAAAAAAACTTCCAACCTAAATCAACACTATGTCTACTTCATAATACAATTAATCTACTATATTTACAAAAATACACCTATCTGATACTTTGCTCGTTTGCATTTCTGCACGCTCTCATTTCTGTTATCTTGGGCCTAAGTTGCTTCCTTTGGAAGAAAGTGCCCCATATTTTAATTAGGGTTGTCTTTGTTTGCTAATTCTGCTGGAGCTTCTAGAAATGTTCACATCAGATCATTTTATTAGGTCATCGTTATACATAAAATCAAATATTACCACCTATAAAATGTCTGGAGCAAATTATTCCATACTCTCGTTGGCTGTTACTTAAAAGGCCCCTTTTTAAAGCTCTTATCCACATTTCACGTCGTTCTTATGAGAGTCGATTAAGGTTTTCTGAAGCATTTTAAAGGACTGTAGGAATTCCAAAGGATCGTATATTGTCCCTATTTCCCCTCAACCACTGAACAAAAGGACGGCATTTTATTTAGGGCACTTTAATTATTAACACAACGAACACAGATCTTAAATTTCAAAGAATTTATAACCCAAACGCTTGTGTTCATTTACTTTGTTTGCCCTCCAAGCAAAATGGCCGTCAAGCATGTGACGTCATATGAAAATGATCAATCGGTTGCACTAGGGGGGTTACATTTGGCGGCAAAAACATTACAATTTTCTTATCATCTGAACATAAGTCTTATGGGTGTCCTGGAGCGTTATCTAAAATTAAAAGTGCCTTGGCCTCTAAATTCAGCTTTTGGAATTCTTTTTCGAACTGCCGAAATAAAATCCGTACAGAACCAGTCCTTAAAAAATTTCTTTGACAACCCAGGGTTTTTTCGAAGGCTTTTGAGATTTGCCCAACACTAACAATCTTATTTTATGAGTCCCAGAAGCATTAGAGCAAGGCATAAATGTAACTTGCTCCTTGCTCATCTTTGGAGCTGATGATTCAGCTTGGTGAACAAGTGTTCTTTGAGAAAATAATTTTCAGAAAAGTCCGCTTTCGTCTGCATTGTAGATTTGATCACGACACAACTGCATTTCCTCGATTTTACTTCGAAGCAAGTTTTTAAATGGCTCAACACTTGGTCATTTTTTTCCTGTAATGGACCGTTGTCCAATCATCGTCTGGCCATAAAAGAATTGTACCTTTTCACGCAAAATTTCCCCTGATATAAGCATACCTAGAGTAATTTCATGTTGTGTTAATATGTATGTATGTACAGGGTGGAGCCTTTTCGACGTACATTCATGCATGGTGGTTTTGACCAAACTAAAGTAAATAGATACAAAAAATCTGACCACGCACTCCCAAGCTCGATTTTAATCACTAATTCAATGCAGTAAACATACCATGGCAATTTTGTTTGATAGAATCCTCTTCTTGTTCTTTTTAATATCACAAATCGTTGATTTTCCCACTTTGTATTTTTCTTTTTTTGTTAAAGTTACGTCTTTCCATTTAGAATTCATCTCTGCTCTGAATTGCAATGCAAACTGAACTTACCCACGCAACGGTCTAACGAACAATGAACCAATGAAGACTAAGGTTAGTTGCAATGAACAGTTAACAAAGTAAATCTTTATAAAACATGAAAACATGGGATTCCTCCATGTAGGCAGAGCGGCGCGGCGGTAATACCTTCGCTGTTCAGATTAACGAGGTGTTCGGGTTGTGGTTTCGAATTCTCACAGTTCGGATTTCTGGAGGTTCGGATTACCTAAACTAAGCAAATTAAGGAGAAACTCCGTTTTTTTAAATTTGTAACTAATAATACGCTCTCTAGCGGCCAACCTAGAAACTTAAAAATTATTTCCAGCGATTAATGTTACTTTCATATTTCCTTATTATTTTAATTTAATTCTACAATAACGTTTATTTTTAGACATTCAAATTCGGGATCAATTATTTGAACTTTGGTGTTAAAAATGGTTATAAAACATTCAAAATCTGACCTACTACAATGTATTCATCAGTTAACTAATATCGATTGTAACTTTTTTATAGAATTCGCGATGTGGTTTTGCAAATTATATCAAAAAATACTTATTTGTCAAACGGTGACGGTGCATAAATGATTACATGGTCTAAGAACCTATTTATAACTTTTATGACAAAATTGGACTGTACCGTGATTATGTAAAAACCGGTAGTTCTGGCAGAATGGTACAGAGCATTTAAAAAGTACGTTTTTCAAATAGCTATCCTAAACAAAGAAGAAGAATGGACTGATGGAAGCAGGGGAGTGGATGCATGCCATTTGACGGAATCCGTTGGCCAAAAAACCCAGAAGAGCGCGAGAAGCAGACGCGATAATAGATAGGCTTATTAGATTAATCAGTTTCTCTGTTGTTCCAATAACATGTTTTTAATAAAACTATAAAAGTTGTTTGGTGATAGGCCCTTAACATGGTTTTAAAGATTATTCCATAGAGAGGGTGCAACAAAAGAAAATGATTTTTGGAACTGAGCCGTTCGGTGTAAGTCTGAGTCTGAATCCACATGCATCCGTGATCACGGATATCCGGATCCGTATTACGGATGGGTGAAATTGGCATCATCCGAATGAAGACGCGTGATACGGACGTATCTCAGTTAATAAAAACTTGAAAACTATGTAAAATAAAAATGCCAGATAGTCGCACCTATTCGTAAAATTAAATTTGTTGCATAAACTGACCATAAATACCAGAAACAAAACTTAAGAATTTCCACTCAAAAGATATTTCAGAATATTAACCAAACATTTTAAATATAAACGTCAAAACACGGAAAAAAGTTCAAATAAACCAACTTTTATCCGTGATGACCTTGGCGGGCTGTCAGCTTCCTAAACAGATGTTTGATTGGCTACTGCTGATCACGTGGTAACAACGGATCCGTAATAACGGATATCCGTAGGCGTATTACGGATGGGTGAAATTGGCATCATCCGAATGAAGACGCGTTATACGGACGTAACTGAGTTAACACAAACTTGAAAACTATGTCAAATAAAAATGCCAGATAGTCGGACCTATTCGTAAAATCAAATTTGTTGCATAAGCTAGCTTTATTGGAGGCCTATTTGGATATAATTCATTAAAAAGTTAACAAATCTGATCTTGCGATCTCTTCATATTTCCGTAACTGCTCATTATTAAAATTTCAACTCGTTATTTCTCATTCAGATGAACCATAGTATGGTGTAAACAAATTAGAAATCAGACGACAGAAAATTAAACAGGAACTCAAAATTGACACCTCTTAGGTCGCCGTCACGAAAACACCTTGACTCAACTGGTGAGTATTAGGTAGGAATAATTATAATTAGGAAGTTCTTCATTTTTGAGCTGTCATTATCTCGGAAACGCTTGCAGATAGGTAAAAATTCGAAATAAAAAAAATTCTCCCAGTAGAATCCAAATATGCAATCATATGCAGGGTATTCCATTCAGGGTTGGGAATTATACGGTATAATTGGTTTTATACGTTACATGTATTATACTGACGTATAAAACGTATTATACTCGTATTATACGCAGTGGCGTAGCCAGCATTTTGGGGCGGAGGGGGCGAACTATCGGAGGGGCGCAAGTCGCGGAGCGAAAGCGCCGCAGGCAAAAAATTTTTGAGACCACGCCCAAATTTCGTCGGAATTCACCTTTATGCTCCCTAGGGAACAGGGGTCTGGTCCCAAATGAAGTTAAAATCCGCTATATATAAAAAAAATAAATTTATTGTGATGAGACGCTCTCAAAACTGTTCTTATTAGGTTTATTACTATCACTCTTCTTTACTAAAAATAATATAAGACCGATCTTGTTTTTTAAGAATTATTTTTTAAGTAGTAGAGGGGCGCCAGGCCAAGGGGGGCGGGGGGGGCGACCGCCCCCCTTCGCCCCCCTGTGGCTACGCCACTGATTATACGTCGTGATAAAGAAAGTCGTATTATACCGTATTATACATTACTATACTTGTAATAGCACCACATGTCACGTTATAAACATAACCCTAAAATTTAGATTTAAACTTGAACTGTCGTTTCCTAAACTGTTTGTTATTGTGAAATTTGTGAACTGCAAGCAAAGTGAATAAGCGGTGACTGCGGTGAGTAATTAAGTACCTATAGACCTATACTATCATATATTGTAAGAAATTGTTTTTGTACTGTTTTATTACTTTTTGTGAACCAGGAGCATACGGGTGGGGTTTCAATTGTAGTCCGGGTTTAAACGTTTTCAAGTTGGGTCATATTTTAAAGGCTATTGGAAAGACTGATAAATACCGAAAACGTGAAAAGTAAAACAGGCAATAAGCTGCTGAAATAAAGCTTTAAAGATAAAAAATGTACGATTGCTAATTAGTTTCTTAAACCTTAAACCTTTAAGAAAATTTTATTTTTTCAGAGTAAAATTTGGTTTTATAAAGAAATAAAAATGTGAGGCAGTTTTTTTAAACTTTAGGAACATTCTGTTTTGTTTGTTAAAAATACAAAATTTGGTTTAAAATTGTATAAAAATAAAACTATTTTTTATTTTACTAAGTAACTAAAAAAAACACTGTTGCCATGTTCGGGTTCTAAGCTCCAAAATCCGGGGCTCTTACGGTTTTTGTCCTGGTTGTAATATTTTAGAGATGCAACCCTAGATGACTGACTAGTACTGAGATACAATTTTTTTACAGATGAGTTCAGGCGGTCGTCCAAGCCATCCAATATGGGCTGCAGGCTTTAAAAAATTAGAGGAAAACAAAATGACTTTAGCTTTGTGCACTGTATGTGAAAAGAAAATTCATAACACAAGTTCAAGTCGTCTTTCTATGCACAGAAATGTATGCAAGTATCAGCTCCACTGTGATACTTTAGTAGGAACGCAAAATTTAGCTTCAACAACCCGGAAGTCACAACAAATTAAACAAAAACATGCTACTAAAATAAGTCGTGTTATAACGGATACTGACACTGATACTGAGAGCAACAGCATCGTCAGTATTTGTGGTGAAGAATCTGAAGATGAGGGACTATTATTAGACTCGGAGCAAAATACCAATTTTGATTTTACTGACACGAGTGACAAGGCTGACGGTGGTGCTGGTGATGGTATTAAAGTTCCCAATGAAGAACTCGCACCTACGCGTTCTTCTTCTAGATCTAGATCATCGGCTTCTAATTCACTGACATCGTTTATTGATACGATGTCTATTCAAGACATTAGTAAAGGAAATGAGCTACTGGGAAAATTATTTTTTGGTTGCAATATACCATTTAGCGTAATTGAATCGACACATTTTCACAACTTTGTGCAGCATATGCGACCAAGCTATCGTATTCCTTCCAGAAATATCAGATAATATTTTAAATAAATTTACGAAAGATATAAAATTTGAAACTGATTCAGTTATGCTGATTGATGGCTGGAAAAATGAAAATGCAAATACGAAGAATGTCACGGTTTTGCTACATTCCGCAACAGGCAAGGCAGTTTTCCTGGACAACTGGGACCTCAGTGAAGAGAAGGAAACAGGGGAAAAATTAGCAGAGATAATTGAATTCGCAAAAACTCGAGCAGAAGAAATGTACCAGACAAAAATTTTTGCAGTAGTTAGTGATAATGCTGCTAATATGATGAAGATGGGTCGATTAACTGATATAATACACCTGACGTGTAATTCTCACACAGGCCAGCTATTGGCAAAAGATCTTTTTCCCACTGAATTAGCTACTCGAGTAACATCCATTTTAAAACAATTTAATGGTCCTGATATGGAAGCACAAATTTTAAGATTTGGTGGCTCAAAAATTAGTTTACGTTGCGAGACTAGATGGTGCTCAAACAGGGATTCATTTTCATGTTTCTTAAAAAACCTTCCGTACATCAAGCGAGTGATTTCAGAAAACCCTCAAAAATCGTTACCAGCCCATTTGACTGCGTTAATTTTTGATCAACAGTTTGTCAAGAATGTTACCGAAGCTGTTTCATTATTGGACCCGATATGTTTATTAATCAATAAATGCCAGTCGTCTACTGCAAGTATTGCATGTGCAGCTGAAGCATGGCTAAGTATAGAATTTCCACCAGGGTTTGTAGAAGCAGAAGAATGTTTAGAAAAGAGAAGAAGCTATGCCTTAAAAGTTCCACTTTTGGTCGCAAATTATTTACACCCAGCATATAGGGGAAAAAAGCTTAACGAACAGCAAATAGATTTAGTAAATGATTATCTTTTAGAAAATTTAGATGCTGTCGGGTTAGAAGACTTGGTTAAATTTAGCAGCAATACTGGAGTTTTTGAAGTGCTTAATAGTAAGGAGGGCTTAAATTTAAAACCACATCTGTATTGGGAATTAGCATCCAGAAAATGTACAAATTTAAGTCATATTGCTAAGAAACTGATATCTATTCCTGCTTCTTCTGCACAATTGGAACGCGTTTTTAGCAATTGGTCGTATGTGCATAACAAACTGCGTAATAGGTTAAGTGCAGAAAGGTCTAAGAAATTAGTTACGGTGTATTATTCCTTAAAAATGCAGGATAGTGCCAAATCATGTGAATATTAGGAACCGTATAATACGTCAGTTTTATACTCTTGCGTATTATACGGTATTATACGCCACGTATAATACGTTTTATACAAAACGTATTATACGTTCCCAACCCTGATTCCATTTAAAAAAAGTAAGTTAGTCTCTGTGGCAACCAAACCAGAACTGACAGAAAAAATTCATGCAGGTAGAAATGTGGGGAATAATTTACTGAACAACTTTCATAAACGTCACTTTTTCGCATACGAGGTTTTTCAAAAGTTACAGGCATTATGCGCGACTTTTTTGCCACTCTGTATATGTTTTTTTTGAGACGGTAGGTAGAATACTAATTGGCCTTAAATATTTTAATTCTTTTACATCGGAAATTGATTTTTTCCAGAGGCTGGGATAATAATTATTCAAAATGCTGCTATTTATAATGTTTAGTAAGGGGTTTATCCAATATGGCAAACATATGTTTAAATCTCTAGTAGATATACCGTCCTCCCCTACTGCAGTTGTACTTATTTTACATAAAATATATTTAAATGTGTCCTTGTCAATTAGATTAAGTTCTGTTTCTATGTTAGTGTGTCTACTCAGGTTATAAAAATTGATTTTCTCTTGTGACGTTAAATCATGTATGTTTGAGCATGAGAGGAAAAATTTTATTTATTTGAACTGCATCTGAGATGTTATCTGGTAGTTCTAGTGGGACGTTTAAGTTGTTTTTTTTAATATGACAAGATTCCTTTCCCTTTTTTGCTGGCATTTCATTGAAATAGGATATTTTTTTCCTGATTATTGCATGTTTGGTGCATTTTCTTATTTATAAATAGTATTGCAGCTGAGCGGCTGTTTTGGATTTTAAATATTTTTTATGGGCCTTGTCGCGTAGTTTTATTCGCCTTTTTATGTTATTTGTGATCCAGGGAATGAACGGTTCGTCATAAATATTTTTTTCTCGAAAAGGTGCTTGTTTATTTAGAAGAAATAATTTATTCCTGTCAAGCAAGCCAAGTGTTGTTATTTAACTTGCGTCAACAGTTCATGAGGCTTTTATGTTCTTAATTGTAAGTTAATTTCGCTGATTCTTTCATTTACTTAAGGAATTAAACGAGCTTCTCACTGTGGTAATTTGGCGTTTATTTCTCCAAATCACACAAACTTGTTTAGTACACGATTTTACAATAATATACTATAACATAACTATTTACTACTGATTTTACAATCAAACTAGTCACTATATTTGTTTAATACATTTGCTGGGTGCCTTTTTTTAGGCAATGCTATTTGTTTCACTCCGACGGAGTGAAAACCACGTGCGTTCGTTGACATAGAACCTTGCTTTTCGAAGCCAAAAGTCTAGTGTAGTACAAGGAGTAAAACTATATTATCTGACAGCAAGGTTACGACCCCGCTGTCACGACGACTAACCAACAATGCATTCTGATAGGCCACACAACCGCCATGTTTTCTCCCAACCAATCGGACGGCAATAAACAAACTGTACCATGCCGTATATACTTTTAACATCTAAACGTGGAACATTGCTTTTTCCTGGAATAACGGTCGACTAGCCGTTTATTATTTAGGACATATTATATGTATTTTAAAAGATGATATTTGCAAGTTTTATGTCTATCCCGGCCATAAAACTATATTCGTTCAGCAAACATTGATACATTTTGCTCTTTTAACAGTAGCATTGATTCTAAAAACATTTGTTGCATTTAATTATATTATTTTTAATACATTTGGATGATCGTTTCCCCAACAATTCCTATTAAAGAGATCAACTTTGTTCCCTGGAAGCTGCATTGCGTAATTGTCAAATAATTCCCCTTTTTATATTGTTGTAGTATGTATATATATGTGTATTATAATGCAGGGCGTTTCATTAATATTGCGAAAAAATTCAGGACAACGATCCCTGCTTAAAAATACGAAAAAGTTCTTACAAACCTATGTCCGAAAATGTTTCGTTTCAAAGATACAGGGTGTTAAAGTTTTATTGTTATTTTTTCTAAATCATTTTTGAAATAATGTCGATATTTAAATTAAAATTGGTATCCAGGGGTTTTTTTCAAATGCGAAATTCGAATTTGGTGTTAGTATGGCTCCCATTTGTAGAGGGCGCCACCTACATGTCCTTTTACTCTTTTGAGAAGTAGTAAATTTTCTATACGTGCTTGTGTTACATTTTTAAGCGAAAAATAGATTTCTTTATCATTTTTACGTGAAAAAGGCATACTTAGTAGAAGTCGCTTACAGCGACCGTTCTCGCGAAAAAGAGTAGTGAAAAATAAATGACATTTACTTGCATATCGCTATGCCCATATCAGAGTTTGATAAAATTGCATTTATCTCCTAAATACCTATGTTAATATGAACTTCCTACATTCTGTTGAGATCCTCTACCGTGTGGTGCTATGCCTTGTACCTTTTTCAATGTCACCCTGTATAACTATGTAAACGTAATACTTCTAGTTCTTAAGAGTCCATCACGGTCACCCCTGACCGGCACGCAACCGACCATACAGCAATGTAAATTAAATGGGGTTTCTTGCACTCGGCTGTCAACGAGTTTCGAGAAAACTGGTAAATTATTTAGCTTTGGTTAAAAGGATATTGAAAGGCAACTCTATTTGCTAAATTAACCATGTTGCACATTTTTCTATTTGGTTTTCGTTTTCGAAATGTATGCAGTAATATATTTTTTCTATTCCTATATTAGTTAACATTGTTTTACGTACAGGGTGTCCAGTTTTCGTATGTTTTACGGGTTATCTGCGTTATAAGTAAAGATAGAAGGTTGCGGTTTTCGCGGCACTGTGTTACTTTTTTGAGAAACAAACGACGCCATCAACAGAATTTTCATAGCCCCCTTAGTTTTTTAGATACGGGGTGATTTTGAAAATTTTGAAATTTTGGGACCCCCCCGTATCTCGGTTACAAACTTATTACGTTACATATTTATATTATATATTATACAACTTGCAACTTATCAAAAAGGTACAAAATGAACTTATTAGTTTTTTTCACGTAGAAACCAGTGGCTTGGTCAGATTTTTTCTATGTTTAATTGTTTTCGAGAAAAAGATCAAACTTGCATTTTTTTAAATGGGACACCCTATATATTTTTAGCTATTATGATTCAGTTTATCACAAGCTTTTCAAAAATATATAATACTTTATAGCTGTTTTCAATGTGAAGCTCAAAATTTACATTTTTCAACAAAACCCAGGATTAAAAAACCAACCCCATTGGCTTGTAGAGGAGGAAAAGTTACTATAAGGAACTGAAAACCGCAACGTAATATCTTTTGTAAAACTAGAGAAATTAGGGATAATAATAATTAATATGGAAAAATAGGCCATTTTTTAAACATTAATTAATCAATTAAATCTCTAGTTTAACAAAAGCTATCACGTTGCGGTTTTCAGTTCCTTATAGAAACTTTTCCTCCTCTATAAGCTGATGGGGTTAGTTTTTTAATCCGACGTTTCGGATTCGAGCGACCATCATCAACTTTTTTATTTTAAATACGGACCTGGATTTTTTATTCCACTATTTAATAGCCTTTATAAGCCTAAAATAAAATATGATGAAGAAGTCATATCATAACATTTGATTTTTTTGAGAAAATCCTTATTCATTAAGAATTACGGAAAAACGCCATCTAGTGGCCACCATCAGAATCAATATGGTATAGTTAATAGATTTACGTGTAGAGGAAAAGAAGGGCGTTTTTTCAAGACCACGTTGAATAAAATCGGTTTATCCAAAGCAGAGATATCAGCGTTTGAAAGAAAAAAAGTTTGACCTTCTCCCACCACTTTATTATTGAAAATAGAAAAAAACGATTCCTAACATAAAGTTGCATAATTTTATGAAGAATACAATGCTTATATTTTTAACATATTTTTATTAAGAAAAATCAAGAGAAAATCGACATTTCTATTTTGAAAGTTCTCTTACGTCCCCTAGCGGTCATTTTTCGAACTTGACAATAATTTCCAGCAATTTCTCTTGGCCGCTTTTATCGATATATATTTTTTCCCAAAGTCCTTGTGTTATTACTTTCCGAGATATAGCCGATTACCTCCTTAGGTGGAACACCTGGTACATAATTTTGTGGTCTGTTATAAAATGATGTAGATTTAATTTACAATGTATATTTTTATTTGTTACAACGTGGTCTATAATATACGCTGAAGTGTTAGTTTCACGAGTTGCATGTTCTTAACTAATTTTATTTTGAAAACAGAAATCATTCATAAATATTGTATTTTTATAATCTGCTACAGCATGCGAGTTTTTGAGAAGATCTAAATTTATGTCGCCTACCAAGATGCTACTTCGTTTTTATTTTTCAAAAAACTTGTCTAACCCTAACTAAAATTTTCGCATTTGTTTTGTGGTGGTCTGTAAATACCGCATATATTTAGTTTTTGTTGTGTTAGATAAATTGATTTTATTTTCAATATATGAGGAAAGACCTGAACCTAATTGCAGGTCACAATCATTGTATTACGAAAAAATCTTTTCAAAAGTCAATTTCGGACTACTCGTTACTCAGTACTTTCGCGTCGCATTAATGGCAAAAAAATATGTATATTATGGCGGATAGACAATAAAATAAATACTAGACTCTTTATCAACCCAGCTATTTTTAGGATACATTACGATAATATTGTTTCTAAGTATGTATATTAAACTAAATAATACAACCATCCAAAATAAACACCTACAATTAAACAAAAATAATTTTAAGATTAACATTATTTATTACTGTCAAATTTGTTAAAAAAAAAAAAAAAGATTGACTATCCTATACCTCACATGTTAGCCAAAACGGGGACTAAAAATGTTATTTTAATTATTTTCACATTTTTAAAAATAAATTCAAAACGTTTATTTTATATTAAGTCCACCCAACTTCCAATATTACATCAAACATATTCATAATAGCCTCGTTACACAAATATCCCGTACCTATACGCGTCTCACACTTTTACAGGCGTAACCATCTATTATGCCTAGTACAGACATAGAAACGAAATGTAGGAAGTGTTTCTAGGCTGTTTATAAACAAATTATTTAAACATATGGGAAACTTTTTTAAAACAACTTGGAAATATTGTTTGTTTTCCACATATCAGTATGAAATGTCTAACGGTAACGTTGTACTGGCCGCGGCAGGAATTTGTGAGGGTTAATTTATTTAAATTTTGAGATTAAAAAGAAGGTTCCGTAGCAGTAACATAAAATTCTTCGGCAAGAGTCGTATAAGCATCAGTCTTCTTATTTCTGTTTTCATCTCTTTGGTTTGTATATCCCACAAACATGGCAAAGCATGAAAGTTTTCAATTAGTTTTAATGTAAGTTCTGTATTCCACATGTTCAAACTTCGTATGCTACAAGCATACTGAAATAAAATCCAGACCTGTAAACTTTCTTTCATGTTTTCCATTTTTGACAGGAGCTCAAACACATTGAACCTTTCTCTCGAAACTGTTCCGCAATATCTTGATAAACTACTGAAACAAGTCGTAAACATTTTCAAAACATTTCAGAAACGTGTTTAAACATTGTTTCTAAACAAAATGTAGGAGTGTACCCTGTACACGTGTTCAAACTTCGCACGCTATAAACATTCTGAAATAAAATCAAGAAAACCAATAATCTTTCATCTGTTTCGAAAACATGTCCAGGTCCAGACCTGTAAACTTTGTTTCATGTTTTCCATTTTCGACAGGAACTCAAAAATATTGAAATTTTGTTTCGAAACTGTCTCGCAATATCTTGATAAACTGCTGAAACATATTGTAAATATTTCTGAAACATTTCAGAATTATGTTTAAAAATTGTTTCTTAAAAAAATGTTTATGGGATGGGCGTGTACTAGGCACTAGTCTAAAACCTAAAGCCTAGTACACTCCTACATTTTGTTTAGAAACAGTTTTTAAACACGATTCTGAAATGTTTCGGAAATGTTTACGATTTGTTTCAGTAGTTTATCAAGATATTGCGAAACAGTTTCGAAACAAAATTTCAAAGGTTTTAGAGTTCCTGTCGAAAATGGATAACATGAAACAAATCAATCAATCAATAATTTATTAATGCCAAGTCACAAAAGAAATGTGTTACACACGTCAGCAGATACAATATATATAATAAAATTTTTGTTATAGCTAAATTCACTTAAACTTACTTCCAAAGTATAATGAATTAGGACAATTTACAACATATTAAGATTTGAATTAAAATAGTCACCAATTAAGAAGACAGTTTACAAACATATTAATAATTGAACTAAACTAATCATTAATTAAGAGGAGAATTTACAACATATTAAAATTTGAATTAAAATAATCCGTCATAGTATAAAAAGCCTCATTTATTAAAAATGCCTTCAGTTTATTTTTGAAAGTCCGAACAGGAAAGATTTTTATATGTACTGGTAGTACCTACATTAAACATTTTTAGAGCCCAGTACCTCGGGCCATCCTGACACCTTCTCAAGCGCCAGAAATCCGGAATCAGGCACCCCCTGCCTCGAGTGTCATAGTCATGAACATCAGCGTGAGTCCCCCAACATTCCCCCTAACATACAGCAGGCACTACAAAATGTAGAAGGACAGTACAGTTAATACACCCATACTCACAAACACACGCCGGCAGTCTTCCCCATAACGCAATCCCCTCATGATTCTCACTACTCTCCTCTGCAGTCTGAATATCCTGTGCGCATCCGTCGAGTGCCCCCAAGCCAAAATTGCATATGCGATATGTGAATGGAATATAGCAAACTATGCTGTTTTTAATACACTGGCGGAGACACACTGAGACATGTTTCTTAATACATATATGGACTTATGAAGCTTTTTTGACAGTGTCTCTATGTGTTTACCCCATTGCAACTTTGGATCCAACACAACCCCCAAGAACTTCACCTCATCGAGATTGGGTGCACTCAGTTCGCGCATTGTTTGTTTTTTCCACATTCAACAAGAGTCTGTTCGAGCAGAACCAGCTTTCAGCTCTCTTCTGCGCAACCATGGAACCCCTCAACGACTCCTCCAGAGAATCAGCACAGAAGGCCACCGTTGTGTCATCAGCAAAGAGTGTGTATTTTTCGTTATTAGTATGAGTTGGAAGGTCATTTATGTATATTAAGAACAGTATGGGTCCCAAAATTGAGCCTTGGGGCACCCCAATATTAATTCCACTCCTTGCTAATGTCGCCCCCGCTACCCTTACCATCTGATGTCTCGATTCCAGATATGAATTAATAAGCTGGACACTGCTTGCTGAGAATTTATAGTGTTGAAGTTTGCGACGAAGGATGTCATGGTCGACGCAGTCGAACGCCTTGCTCAGGTCGCAGAATAAAACAGTACAAAGTATAAAGCCTCTACACACGACCCAATCTGCAGGGTCCAATCTGCAGGGATACTGCAAATTGGATGGTGTGTAGGCATGCCGGTGTGGAGAGCAGCACCCGATTTTCTCTTTCCTATATGCCCTGCAAATCGGACCATGCAGATTGGATCGTGTGTAGAGCCTTTTACAGGTCTGGACATATTTTCAAAACAGATGGGAGATTATTGCTTCTCCTGATTTTATTTCAGAATGTTGGTAGTGTGCGAAATTTGAACATGTGCATGGAATACGGCACTTACGGTAAAACTTATTAAAAGCTTGCATGCTTTGCAGTGTTTGTGAGATATATAAACGAAAGAGATAAAAACATAAATAAGAAAATGACGAATACGACTAGAAGACTGACTCTTATAACGCCTCTTTTTCCTTTTAACCTCATAATTAAAAAAAAAAATGTTTATGAGCTGGTTTTCAATTTTAAATTTTGTCTTTGTTGTCTTTGATTTTTTTTAAATTCAGCTCAGCTCTCCCCTTTATTTATATATGTATACCTTTTATTTTTCTAGAATTCAAAATAACCTAAAAATTACTAAACTGTTAAGGTGGATTCATAGTTTCCGTAACGTAAGCCGTAAGACGTAACGTTAAGACGTAAGAAAAATAAACATGTGATTATAAATGCATGCATTCATAGTCGCCGTAACGTAAGACGTAAGCCGTAAGCCGTAACAAGAAATGGTTTATTTTTATTTCTTAACTCTTACGTCTTACGTATTCGGTCGGGATCGGCCGTACTCGTGCATAACCGGCGTGATATTTCAAAATTTGACAGTCGACCGCAGGCGGGAGATTGTTTTGTTGATTTCATTTTCACAAAATTTTGTAGCGTCCGTCCGTATTTCAATATTCCTTTTTATTAATAATAATACTATATACATACAACAAATCTGTAATAAAAAGCGACAAAATAAATTCGGTTCAAAATCAAAACAATGGAATTATTTGACAAATATCATAACCTACAATTTCGCAATTTCTTACGTCTTAACTTGAACTCTGAATGGGTATGTTTTCTCTTACGTCTTATCGACTACGGCTTACGTCTTACGGCTTACGTTACGGCAACTATGAATCCACCTTTTAACTACGTAGCCAATAATAACGTAATAAATGTGTAATATGGTATAGGACTATTATCCAAAAAAAAAAAAATGATTTTCTGTTGCTTTAATTTTAAAAAAAGCAAAACATTTAGTTCCAAAAGAGTAATTTATTAAAATGATCTAATAAAAAGTAATTTACTAACCCAACTTAATTAAAATCTATAGAAGGAATATGAAAATGTTTGTCTTTGTACATTTCTGAAAGCCGTATTACAGTCGGCAAGTCTATCGGCAAGTCGCAATTCTCTTGCTTATAAGCATGCGCAGTTGAAAACAGCTGATCGGATTTGGCAATTCTATTGCTATTGCCAAAAGATCGGTCGGGATCGATTTTTGTTGCAAGTGCGTTTGCAATTCTGGTGGTTTCTAGTGACTTTCTTGGTTAACGACAGAGCCGAAAGTCCCTAGAAAGGACGCGCCTGTTGAGTTTGCCGTTTCGCATAAAGTTCTAGAGGTTGATACTCATATTGCAATTTTAAAAACATGGACTTGCACCACGACTTGCACGATGTATAAAGGGGGCATTCCGATACAAGAGACCGCGACCAGCGACCGAGACCGAGAGACCGCGACGTGCGACCGCGACGTACCGCTTTAACGGGTTTGTATGTGGTGCTTTCCGATGCAAGAGACAGCGACGCGAGACGGTAGGCGTGGCCATCGTGCGACTAACGGTCGCGCGACCACACTGCTCTGAAAGCAGTGATACACTGCGACCTGCATAGTTTATTTCAATTATTTTATACCTAGAGAGGGTTGAATGGCGACGTTTTCTACTCAGCAAGATGAATTGTTCATCGATTTAGTGTCTAATCACCCACCATTATATGACAGCACTCCCCAGGTTATAAGGATAGTATTGTAAGAGATAATAAAGCAGTTGGAAGCACCCCTCATTTGATCTTGATGTGTATATTGAGTCAATTTTTTGTCTTTTTTCTTGCGGTAAAGCCAACAATAGATATGGTTTTCTGAAACGTACACAATTACTAAATTAAACAAAATCGACCTAGCCAAAGTCGCCACGTCGCGTCGTCTGTATTTGTATGCTACTGGTCGCCGCAGCGATTGAATTGCAGCAATAGAGTTGCAAGGTCAAAGTATTGCTGCAATTCGTTGCCGACTGTAATACGGCTTTCAGAACATTAAACATATACATATACATATGGTTTAGGTACTTATCCTAAAGCGCTCCGAAGTAGTCTCTGCAGATCATTGATATTATTACTTTTTGTTTTATATACTTGGTTTAAAAAAAAAAAAACAAAAACAGGTCCAATGGCGTCAAATCAGGTGAACCGGCCAGCCACCGAACTGGACCGTTATTACCTATCCACTTTTGAGGAAAACTTTTTGTAAAATTTCCCTGAGCATAAGCGCGTTGTGGCTTGGGGCTCCGTTCTGCTGAAAATACACATTATTGAAATTTTCTGCCGCGCCGATAATATTTTCCTCTAAAATGTGAACATAACGGTTTGCTGTAAGGTTTCCCTCAAAAATATAGGTGCATATAGGTATTCCCTGTGTCGCCCGTTCTACAGTTATTTCATCCAATTCCTGGTTTTCCTTATTATATATTCAGGAAATATGCGACAATGTGGTTAGTACAACACTAAATATTATTTATTCTCATATTTTTTATAATCGTAAACTACATATACCTACTCAAATGAAGTTATTTTTGAAAATGCAGTACATAGATTTATATATTTCTAGGTTAGGTACTTTGAATTCTAGATAATTAAAGGTGTTTACTTTAATAGTACTTATAGAAAACACCACTGGATTTTACGTAAAAATCTACAAGTTGTAATTAAACTTATTTTTGTATCTATAATAATAACTAAGATACAAGGAGCACCTCAAATTAACAAAATTTCAAAAACACCCTTGAATGTCAAAAACGAATCAAAGTAGCCATGATCTCTTTACAGTATTGATTGCGGATATCACTCCAGGGCACTGAAATAAAAACTAACTGGAACGACTGCGCGATCTACAAAGGTCGGTCCGAAGTGTTAGAACGGGCAAGCTGCAAAACGTGGTTCCTCGTCTTTGTTGCACACATTGGTGGTAATGGGAAAATCGTTCCTTGGCAATTGAAACATAATTTTATTATTTGAAGAAGGAATTATGTTAACTTAAAAATACATTTTAAGATAGATAAATGTTCTATAATTTTATTATTATTATCACTTACCGGAAATTTTTACAGTTAATCATATTCTCGATGTTTGAAAATAAAAATGTTGTTAGGCTAAAAATTTCTGAAATATGTACCTAAACAAACATTTATTATGATTATTTTCAATAACATTAAAACCAGATTTGTTGTATGTGAACTTTAAGAATTAGGTATTTACCATTTAATAATGCATGTAATGTCATTATCATTATAGGTATATGTTTAACTGAATGGAAAATAAAGACTAGTACAAATACAAATAAAGAAACTTTTATTTATAAACATAGGTTGATGAAATAGGCGTGAACACATTAAATACCAGTATGTAATACACTAGCCACCCTTGAATTCTTTGTTTCACTTTGTGCTAAATGTAACATCAAACCTTCGAAATTGTTTTGAAGCACATTTTCTAATTGGCTATTTGTTTTGTTGTTGTCCCCTAACACTTTTATCAAGTCTTTCATAGTTGTTATCTTTTTATTTCTTCTTTGTAAACGTTGCTGAAGGATTTTAATTTTTCTATTTTTCCTTGCCATTTCTGAATATTTCACTTTGCATGGTGATGTTTGGGTTGAAATATCTACCAAAACAGGCACGCTTGATGTATCCACATTTACCTAAAACATAGAGTAAACAATAATGTTTATAATTATATTTCATAGCATGACCTTGGTACAATATTACTTAAATATTAAAAAAAAATCAGGATATCATCAAATTTACCTCAACCTCAAGTTGGTAAGCACGTTCCAATTTTCTACGTTTGGGATTATGTTCATGATAATACCTGGGAAATGGAAAACTGATGGGACTGCATTTGGTTTCAGACGTTTTTTGCTTAACGTTGACTGTAAATAATCTTCCGCTTTGAAATGCTGACTGCATATTAGGGTATGAGGCCTGGGAGTGAAATTTTCCAATCGAATAGCTTTTAGCCATTGTTCTAAGAGGGCTGGGGGACTTCAAGGGAAATCTAAAATATTATTCATATCGACAGTCCACATGACCGAAATAAATATGCTTAACAAAATCAAAAAAGGAATTTTAAGTGTGAGGTTATACATTAACCCTGCTTTGACTGTTTTGAACTATTTTTAATCCATTGGTAGAAAAAATAGACCTACCTATGATATTGGATACCTTGATTCGGACTCCACACATTTGTACAATTGTATGCACAACTCTTTACCATTTTCTTACGGAAAACGCGGTTAAATTATTAAAATAATCACTTAATAAGTGAAATCCCTATAAACACAAATGTACTAGACAGAGAAACTAATACACGATTTGCAGCCGCACTACTCTAACAGCGAGGCTCGCTTTATCGACACTGTTTGTGTTCAGGCGATCGTTCCAGTTTGTTTTTATTTCAGTGCTCCAGGGTGACATAAAGCCTGATGCTATTTGAAGAAAATTCATAGGCCTGTAGATTTTCAAAAGAATCTCATAATTGACATAGTCAAACGCCTTGCTTAAATCGCAGAACACTGTACTATATTTAGAATTCTGAAATGAGCTTAATATCTCTGATATCAGATTAAGCACCCTCTCAACAGTACTCTCGCCCTTCCTAAACCCAAACTGACCCTTACTACATATTTCAACTATTTTTGATAACATTGCCAACAGGGATATAAAACGGTAGCTCTCGAACTGTCCAGAATCTCCCTTTATAAACACAGGAACAACCAGTACCCAGTACCCCTTTCAAAACATCAGGAAAAGTGTTTTCTTTGAAACAAAAATTAATAAGCTTGGTTAAAAGATCGTTAACTAGCATAACTCCTACCCGAGATATCTAAACTAAGGCTATAATACGTGGTACCCCCATTACTTATTACAACCAAATATCTAATTATTTTTTTGTTTTTATGGGGTACTGTTATTCTTAAAATAATTAATGAACATAAGCATTTTTAAAAAATCTCAAAGCAATTAAGTACACAAAAACAAGTACCTACTTAAACCCTTTATATATTTCTTATTACTCACCATAATAGGGTTTTATGAGAGCATGTTCTCTTTTCAAAAAATCTTTGGTATTCCATTCACCGTGTACATTTTTTACTGCAAAAATAGTTGTAAAATACATAAAATAATGAAAGAGCACCATTTTATTTAAGGTATACCGGTCTTTTCTTGTAAAAATTGAACCATAAAATGAATAAACACAAACATAAAATTTAGGTTATATTTAGGGAGGTACTAAGTAAATATACGGTTTAAGAACATTAGACTTTTGGTTACAGACACGATAACTTATCGGGTGTTTTGACCAAACAATGGGTTCGCTTTCATAGTTACATTAAACGTTTCTGCGGAACAGCGATGACATTGCTTCAATGAAAAGTTCAGGCTAGGATAACTTAAATCGTGAGGATCGTTCCCCGTTCGTTTAGTTTTTCAACCAGACAATGATGGCGCTATTGTAGGGATTTTGTTTTATAAGGTTGTTCATATCTATGGAGGGCTTTAGGAAGGAGACCGATCGCAATACATCGATTCCGGTCCAACTTTTGCATTGCTTCAAAAACTGCCGCCAGGGTCGCATTATTCCATTGCCACTGCAAATTTCATGGGTTCTTATGGGAGCATTAACTGTTTTATCGAAATTAGTTAATTTAAACAGTCTACAGACCGAGATATGTGTGAGAGGCGGGTGCGGGATACTCCCTAGATACATAATTCTAGCATATAAAAGGGTGTATTGCATTCTAAGACACTGTATTATTATTACCAGGAGGATTAATTTTTTCAAATCCTGGCGGTCTTTACTCTTTATAGACACTCAAACAACTTTTTATTTGGAAAGGAAATAATTACACAATGTGCACGTTACTATATACATTTTTTATTTAAATTCAAACTAAAAATAAATTAACTATATTTCAACTCCACTTCGAGAATGGACTATTTCTTTAAATTAAATTAACATATGTTCATTATAGGTAGTACGTACACCTTTTAACAGACCTGAAAAGAAGAAGATTCCTAACTTATTTATTTCCCAACTAACTTTACAAAAGATTATAAATGGGGATTTTAAAATTAAATTGAAAAGAAACGGAATAAAAATTATAGTATACATATTTATATACTAACAACTAACTATAAACTTTTATTATTCTATCATAATATATACAATAGAGGTAGATATCTATAATTGATTGTTTTCCAAAATTGTAGGTATGTATAATATAATTAGGCGCGGGGGGCCTTGAATGCATTTTATGGTTTTATTTTGTAATTTTTTAAAGGATTAATATTCGACGAACTGGCAAACTGATATTAAATATTGAAATTTTGAGTACCTACCTACCTATATTGTAAAGTAAATATTTCTTAAAAGTTTTAAGGGGACGTAAGTAGGTACCTATTATAATATCTTAATTTGTATAAAATACCAATTAAAGGAGAAATATTATTTCTTAAATTATTAACACGTTGACGGACACAGAGATTTAGTAGTGTGTGTCTAACACGGCATCGACGGTATTTACCGCATATTAATTTGCTTCCACAGGGACACTGTCGGCATATGCCGTCAAATGCTCCTTGCGCTAGAGATAAAAACAGCGTTAAATGCCGTCGATTTTCCATACAGTTATGGATAGGATGTCCCACTAGACACCTATTTTCAAAAATTTAGTAGTGGGGGTCAATGTTTAACCGGATAAATAATTCGATCTTCGATGCACGTTAGTCGCTCAACTTCCTGCAGAAAGTGCACACGTATGAACGCAAATTTTACCCGCGCTTTTTAAAAAATGGATGAGAAACAAGAACATCAATTGCTTCAGTGGTACGACGAGGTTTCAAGTGATGTTGATAGTGAAAATTCCAATAATAATTCAACACATGATCCGTATAGCACGGACGATTCAGTGGCAGACCCAGAATATAAGTGTTCCGATAGTGACGGTTCAGAAAGTGAATTTTCTGAGGACAAAGATAAACGTAAGTACTTGTGTCTATTTTGTGTCACTAAGATTTATATATAAGTTGTATATTTTAGCTGGCCCATCACAAAAGAAACGAAAACATGTTATGCAAGAAAGGGACGATGCTGAGACAGAGTTGTGTGAGTATATAAAACTGGGTATGGGTATAGTTTTCCTTAAGTAAGAAGCCTTAATTCTTTTAAATTTGTCCTTCTTACAAAAAAGAATTCACTTTTAGGTCAGTAGTTATGAAAAACTATTTGTTTACAGGAAATTTATTCTTTTAGCTAATCATGCTCCTGAAAATCCCGTGCACGAGGAGGAAACAAATGAAGAGGACGCCTGGGAAGATACACTTTGTGAAAATTTAGAGCTGCTTTATGACCAGACATCTGCCGGTGTGAAAGAGCGTATAGAGGGCAAGCTTCCCATCGAAATTTTTGAACTGATTTGGACAGAAGAAATAATGAACTACGTACTAAAAAAAACTAATGAATATGGCGAAACTCTTAACATAAAAAATAGACCAAAATCTAGGTATGAGAGATTTAAAACGTTTCAACAAGTTACGATGAATGAATTAAAGAAATTTTTTGGGCTTTGTCTTTTGGCCGGCCATATAAAATTTCGTTCGATTAGAAGCCTCTTTTCAATGGACCCTTTGTATTACCATCCAATTTTTTCTGCCACCATGTCAGGTAGAAGATTTGAGCAAATTTTAAGATGTCTAAATTGCTCAAATACTGAGAACATCGACGATCCATTACAGAAAGTCAGTTGGTTGGTCAAGAAAATTGTTTTATCAAGCCAAAATATATTTATTCCAAAGGAAGCCCTATCTCTCGACGAGTCAATGTTGCTCTTTCATGGGAGACTAAAGTTTAGGGTTTATATGAAAAACAAAAAGTCTAAATACGGCATAAAATTCTATGAATTATGTTCAAACGACGGTTTTCTTTTAAATATGGAAATTTACAAAGGAAAGGACAACAGAGATGATGCAAGAGAAGCCTCAAAGATCAATGCACTTGTTCTTAGACTAATGGAGCCTTTTTTAGACAAAGGACATCATTTATATATGGACAATTTCTATAACAGCGTAACTTTGTCAATAATTTTGCTATCACGAAAAACCCACACCACAGGAACATTGCGTTCTAACAGAAAAGGCAATCCACGTGAGGTTACTCAAGCCAAACTAAAATCAGGAGAACACATCTGGAAAAGAAACGGAAATGTCTATGTGTCCAAGTGGCGTGATAAACGTGATGTGTTAGCAATTACATCTGCTTATCAACCTCAGTTGATTGAAACCACAAACAAACACGGCCAGCAAAAAGTTAAGCCTATAGAAATCGACAAATATAATGAAAAGATGTCGGGCATTGACAGAGCGGATCAAATGATTAGCTATTACTCATGCCCGAGAAAAACATTAAGATGGCACAAAAAAGTGATATTTCATATTTTGGATATAGCAGTGTGGAACTCTTATTACATATATAAGAGCCACAACCCAAATGAAAAATTCCACTCGTTCCGAGAAACACTGATTAAGTCTTTGTTAGCCATACGAGGAGACCAAACAGATGGCCGAGCATTTGTTTCCGATGCTCCAGTTAAAACCAAACGGAGAATTTCCAAGAAAGGTAAAGAAAACCTGGGTCATATTTTGGAAGCTATTCCTACTCCTGCGGCAAGTAAAAGAACAGGAAAATATTATAAGCGATGCAAGCAATGTTCTCGAGTTCAACAAAGAAAAGAGACTGCCTGGCAATGTCGGGATTGTATTGGAAAGCCTCCACTTTGTGTTGGAAATTGTTTTGAAAAGTGGCACCAGTAACTAAAGATTTTATTACAAAGAGTTGATTTTGTTTAGTTCGTTTTATCAATAAAGATATTTGTACTAGAAGAAATAGCTAAATGTTTTTGTAGAACAGGGCTAGCTGACGGCATATAACGTCAATGTCCCAGCACGTACTAAGAATGCTCCTAGTGGGACACGACGTCATATAACGCGTCATTTTTACGACTACATTACGTTTTGGAATGTTTTTATGGCTCCATAGCTATAAGTTTCAAGTTTTTACGTCAAATAATAAAAATTTTATCAGTGTGTATTACTTCAGCGCTAACCCCCATTTCTAAGTGACCTGCCAGAAATATGTTCATTGACGTCATTTGCCGTCAGTGTCCGCCAACGTGTTAATACCTTTTTAAAGTTAGTTTAACAGTTCGTAACAATGAATAAATTTTAATTAAATTTTGATTAACATTATCAAAAATTTGGTTAATAGAAATACGTCCATTGTCGGATAATCTATCTTTAAGATCTATGATGACCGTCTGAGATGATGACAAAATCAAGGATAGACGACACAGACAGACGACTAACGAAAGACCACTATTAATAAACAATATTGTGAACCTTTTGTGGTTTTTGCTTACCTTAGGGGCTTGAAAGAAATTAGGATTTTTCTCACCACGATTTTTCCTGAGCTTTCTATCAGACGAATAACCAGTTTTAGGTATATACACCCCGGCACGAAGCAAACGCTACTTGTAAAACATTGTACGACACTCATTGTTTATATTAATAACGCAAAAAAATGATTCCAAAGCTTATTTTTCAAGATATTCAAAAAAAATACCGCACTCGCCTATCAAAACCTGCAAAAAATAGATCGGGAAGCGTGCAGTGGCGCCCTCGACGGCCAACCAGCGAAGTAACGAAAAACAGGGACGTAAATTTAAAATTCGGCCATATTCGATCGGCCTTCCACTTGACATATTTTGAGAAAAAACGTTATTTTTACGTGAAAATGGTAATGTTATTTCCCTTTACCAAAAACTTCGTTTTAAAAACGTGCTCTTTTTTTAATACTGTTATTTTAATGTATTTTTTGTTCACGTTGTAATTTGTGTTACATTTTTACATTAATTTAATGTAAATAAAAGTAACGTTACTTATAAAACATTTAATTTGCGTTATTTTTTATAACGTCGAAATAAGTAACCTATTTTTCACTTTATCTTAACATTTTTAAATTTCGCGCCTAAAACCCAGCGATCGGTGATTGTCACGTCTCTCTCTCTCATAGACGTTTGACGTTGTGTCGTTGTGTTGTGAGTGTATAGTGGAAGGAGCAGTTTTTAATGAAAATTTTGGATAGCACCGAATCTCTTTTAAGTTTGGTGAGTTTTCGTTTATTGTAACCGTAAGTTGTTCTTAATTTTATGATTTAGTCTTTATGAAATAACTGTTGTTTATTCTTTATATATTTCACGAGTTCTTTTGTTCTTTATCTACCACAAACGCTTGAAGAGCAAAATGGCGTCTTGTGAATTTTATTTTCATTACAAAAAAATGCTAAAAGGATCCCTTTAATGTAACAAAAATACCAGCCTTTTTGAAGTTAATTCCAAATATAAAACAAGATACGCCACTCTATTTTTTCCTTTAATTGAATAGTTCTCTAGATTCTACACTTTAACCTCTACAAAAAATGATTATTGTAGTTCTTTATTACTATTGTGGACCCTTGAAAATGTTTCCTATGTAATGTAATATTAGTAATATATCGTGTAATTAGGTTGTTGGAACAATATTTAAAAAATGTTTCGTTTTTAATTTAGAAATAGTGCAAGGTCAGTTTGGAGGAATTACTGAGTACTCTATGGAAAAAATAATAATGGACCACTTCAGGTATGCCGCGAACCGTTGAAGAAACAAATAAATCAAAACTTATACTGTATAGCTACTAGATTTTAAATTAAAATTCGTAAATTGTATACGGTAACCTAAGGCAACCTGAAAAAATAAAAGTTCATAACTTGAATGTTTTGTTGTTTATTTATAAGTACCCAAATAATAATGTATGAAATAATACACTACTTTCCTGAGGAAAAATTTAGTTTTATAAGTTAAAAATATGTTACAAAAACGCTGAATTGTACCATAATATAATACGTTATAAAAACGTTAAAATTAGTAACGTTATTTTTACCAACGTCAGAACACCGTAACATTAAGCGTGTTTTACACATTGAAAACACGTTTATTCGTATTCTAACGTTTTTCAGTCTGACGTAAAATTATACATGAAATTCACGTTTTCTTGCCAAGTGGGCTCCTTCCTAAAGCCCTCCATATTCATATCCTAACGTTGGTAGCGGCAAAACATGTATTTAGAATGAGCGTGGGGAACGTTCTCTATCTTTCTCTCTCTGAATTCAACCGTACCAGCTAAGGTGCAATAAAGATGAAAATATTGACTTATGTGCTGATCCATAATAAAAATATCTTCCGGAGTCGGACCCAAGTGACATTGACATTTTAAAATTAAATTTTTAAACGAAGCGGCGCGACGTATAAGTTTATTAAGTTTATTCTGCTAAAATGGTGATTTATTGTTGGGTTCCCGGATGTAAAGTACAAAGTGGGAAACGTGTGAAAATGCACAGGTTTCCAAAAAGCGACCAGGTAAGTTTTTTGTTGTTTTAGCGAAGTGATAAAAAGGGTGTATCGTGAAGAGCCAAAAAGGCACCTTGCGCCTATCTGTATACAAAATATTGTTGCTATCTAAAAAAAATGTATGCAGGACACCTTATTTTGATCCTGAATAATAATAAACATTACTTATATACTGATTTTCTTACAGTTATGACAGTTTACGATCTTAGTATAATGGGTAGGTAACTTTGGGTAAATGCTATTTAAAATCCATTACTCTATGGCAAAGACAAGATTGGCATTCAAAAAACTCATAGAGTTTGTCACACACATTTTGGATATGACCAAAAAATTGAGCATGGCAGCAGAGGATCCTATTTAAAGCTGAACGCTATTCCTATGTTAATTCTTTACAGCACAATCCTAGGTAAAACTTGCCTTGTTATTATATTAATTTATGTAAATAAGTATCTAATATTAATTAAAGCTTGTCGCCATATCAGAAACGTAGTTACAACTTTGTTTTAATCTCCCAAAATATATTGACTTTAATTCAAAAGGTTCGAGCTTCTAACTTTTTCATCAGAGTTAGAAGCGCGAAAATTTGAATTCAAAGTTGTACAATTTAAATTTTCATGCGTGGCGCCGACCCCCCGCCCCTCGCCCACAGTGCTACATATAGTTCTTCAACCAGACACGAATGGCGCTATAAGGGAACCAATTTAGTATGTTGAGTTGCCTATCTATCCCTACCGTAAGCGCATCTCCATTGTCTATGGAAAAGTTGAATAGTTCTTAGTTTGTTAAATGGGTTGAGAATAGACCCTTGGTAATATTTTTATTTTAAATCAAAAGCTTTCGTCCCTTTTCCAAACATCAAATTTATAGATATAGTATAGCCGTTAATTTGCATTGCTCGTCACAATTGGCGACCATCGCAACTGCATGGCTAACCTCATAGAAATAACTGAAATAAGAAGGGTAGACACAGAACAATTAAAGGTTAGTAGGGCAGATTAGTTTTATTATATAGGTAACCTGAGCAACAAACTCAAAATAAGGTCTGCAGTGATAGACACTGCGACACAGATAACCAAAAACTGGTATGCGCAAAAAAATAATATACTTATTTGCCTCAAATCTTTTGTAACCGAGTAATTCATCCTTCTCTCCTGCCAGACTATATATTTGAATTTACTAGCTGTCATCTCATTAAGCTTGCGTAAATATCTGATTTGAAAGGGAGCAAAAGTGGCGGTGACGGTTTTATTGTGGATATCTACGTATTTTTGCTTACGATATCTGTAAATCTGTTTCTGTAAATGGTTGATCAAGTAAAACACACCAAAAAGAAGTTACATACATACTTTTATTTCTTCACATCATTAATACGATAACAACATTTTTTTAGAAATAGGGTAGCGACGATTTCAACATTGATGTGTTACAACAAAGTAAAATTAAAAAAAAATAATCTTTAATAATTTATAGTTCCCAAATTGTTCTGCATGTTTTTTCACTGAATATATTCTAATACGGTTCACGTTAAAACACTTGGTAGTTAACAGAGTCAATGTTCAGAGCAATTAAAAAGCTTACATATATAACAAGTAGTTGCATCTCTCTTTTCTACTCACAGCGCAAAAAATACATTATAAATAATTTTAAAATTTCAGTGGTCCGACAGCAAATGTATGAATTTATAAAAATAAAGAAGCCACGATTTTCTTGAATTTCATCATTTATTTCTAGTCGATTCCTCCACCACCTCCAAAGCGTTGAACTCGCATGTAATATTCCGTGGAACTCCTTCAGAGATTTTAATTACCAAACGCTTTTAAGCATAGACATCTACGATGCCTTTGCTTTTAAGCGAAATCTTTTCTAGGAGCGGAAATAACTCGGTTCCCTGCCGGGTCTCACATCCATGTCTTAGTGACTAGAAAAATCGTATTACACATATAATGTTGACGCCGCCGTTATATGCTTGCGCCAAACATAAATTGTTTGCTGTATTATTCATAGGTTGCGTGATTCAAAATATGTCAGTTAAAATAAAAAGCTTTTTTCTAACACAAAATATATCTATTTACTTCTGGTATTTCATTCACTCATCTTCACATCCGTTATGCATACCAGCAAATGTTTTTTGCTTTTACAACTTAGTATGGTAACTATAACTACTTACTGCATTAAAACAGCTATACATTTTTACATAACTTACATTACGTCACTAAACAAACATTACTATCGGAATACAATAAATACTATAGTCGTAAACTATCGAAACTTTATCGCATCTACGAACTTGAGACTGTTGTTTTACAACAGTTGAACTGGACTCGCGTCGTGGTATAAGAGCTACGTTAATACACCTTTGGGGCCTTTGGGCACTAACACACCGCAAATTGACTGAGTTATTTCAACAGATAAACGGAACTACAGTTGGGATGTACTAATCACATTAGCTACACCTTCGGGATTCAATCCGCGAACTTTCCAACTACTTCATGGCTTGAATACCACAAAATCAACTAAAACCGCGAGAAGCCCGTGTACTTTTCACGACCACTGATACATATACAGATACCGACTGCCCGAAAAACTCAAACACGTCAACTCCTACTTGCGATAATCACCCTCTGTCTCGCACCCAGTACCATTTTGTCATGCTGTTTCAACCCCTGCCTCAATCACGTAGGCTTATATCGCCTTCAGCGACGCTAGATGCTTGCTTTCTGGGAATTTAGTCTGGGTGTCGTAGACGGCGGATTTCCAGAAAAATGTTATTGGTTATGTTTGAAACTCAACTGTCTTGTTTTCATGCGGATTTGAAGTTTTTATGCACCAAAGATAAATTAAAGATTATAGACAGCGGCGTTGCCGTACTTCCTATACTTGTCTAAGAATATTAAATTATGCAACTAGATAACTGAACCTTTCCCCAACATATAATAAGTTTGTCTTAAAATTATTTCAGCTTTACGAATATATTGAATCTCTTATACTTGCCTTTATAAATTTGTTATCTATAGGTGTTATGCGTTTTTTTGCAATAGAAAGGAAAAATAGTATTTTAATACAAGGAAAATCGCTTCGCGACACTTCCGTTCTTTGGAATTCTAGACTATATAGCGCTCTAGCTGATCGCTAATAACCTTTAAGGACGTATCCTAGTTCCTAGTGCAATGCTTTGTTGTCCACTTCGGAATCCGAAGTCTAAAGATTTTGCGCACAAAACTCAAAAACTTAATCTTACGCTTGAGTATCGCTACCAAAGAATTTAAGTTGAACAACTAGTCCATACTCCATACTTGCAATGGAGTTAGTGTAATGTAATGTAGCGCCCACCTTCTATCCTCGAATGGGTACTTACTGTTTTATGACCATATCCCTTCATGGCGGCTACTAAAATCCTCAACGGGGTTCACAGTACCAGTGTGTTACACCAAACACATCCAAATTGTAGTTGAATCGAAGTAGTTTATATTTTTCTTTTAAAGGAAACAATATTATTTAGTCGTAAAGTAAATAAGTTTACTTCTAATTTCTAGTAGCACTATCAGTTTCACAGTTTCACTTATTTATTAAAATATCAAATTTCTATCGGAGTCAGTGGAGCCACCATGCAACAATAAAATTTAAACTCACAAACAAATCTCTAAATTACTTTTTAAATTACATATAATCCTAACGTCGACACTGACTTTTAGAAATGCGCTCACTCTACACTTTGTTTAACAAAACTTTTCGCGTTACCGTGCCAAGTCAAGAAGTAAAGGTTTTCTACCGCCGTGACGATACTTTACTACCTCTGCGTGTGACTTCAGTTCAGGTCAACGCACTTTCAACTTCCGAACTAAACTATTCGCGACCACACTTGACTATAACGGCCCAGCAACTTTCGACGGACGATGGTACTAACTTTATAGGTATTTGAACATTACGACGGTTAAAAATGAACTAACTTTTCCTCTAGCAATCCCACCTATTTATAGGGGGAAATTGATCAAAATAACACCTGCAAGTGCTCGCATATGTTTACACAAGTATTCCAGTTTCTGGAATCCCTTTGTCGGTACGAGAAAAACAAAATATTTCGGCATTTTACAAAGGTAATTATCTTAATTTATTTGACAGTTATTAGAAAACAGTTGCAGCTGGACGGCAGATGTTCTGCAGGTGTTACTTGTTGACACCAACGCGATCCGTTCTCATTCCGCGATCTATCCAGATAAAACTAGTTTAAGTCAGAGTTTTGACCAATCAGGAATCGTAGTAGGGCGTCTTCTCCGAGGTGGGAGAGAGATTATTTAAACTTTAGCAGCGCCTAATTTCATCAGTTTCTCTCGTACGGTACCTTTTGCTCGGTCAAATAAATAGTCGGAAAAAGAAGTGAAGTGAAAAATAAATTAGAATTCCATTTAATTTTAATTTATTCTGTTTTGTGATGTGTTCTGTTGGTAAACTCCTTATTGGGTTATTTTATTTTATATACGTAAGTTTTCCAAATATTTTAGGTTATTTTTATTGTGTTTAATTTTTATAAAATTATTTTAGAGTTATCTGAATTCTAATAACACGTTTGTTGATAATTAACTTATATATTTTATTTATTTAATCTATCCGAAAATATTTAAGATATTTTAATTATCTTTACTTTACTTTAACTTATTCTGATAAAACTTTTTGAAGTCCAATTTAACTTTAAAAATTTGCAATAAGTTTTCATATTTTATTTTATTTTGGAATTATTTTCAATATTTGTCCCAAAACTTATTTTAAATAAAATATTTTTCGTTTCTTAAAGACTCCTCGTACTCACTAAACTTTAATTAAATTATTAACATATAAAAGAAAACACTAATTGTTTTTTGATTTTCACTTTAATATGTCAACATGACACGTGTTTCACCGTCACAGCGACTTCTTCAGATGTAAGGTATTAAAAACAGATAATCTGTTTTTAATACCTTACATATAATACCTTACATCTGCAGAAGCCGCTGTGACAGTGAAACACGTGTCATGTTGACATATTAAAGTGATAATTCACCTCACTTTTATTGAACCAATCAAAACGCTCATTTTCATAGCAACCACCTTGGTAACGGTCGTCTTACCCGATAAGACTACCGCTAGCTCGAAAAGACGCTTTCGAAAAGACGCTTGTAGCTTTTTTACTTAAATAAAAAATTAGTAACACCTCTAACTTGTATATTTACCTTTATCAGACGGCCTTCATTTTTATGTTCAGTAAATTATCCAATAAAATACACCTCTAGAGGCGGTTTCTTATCTTCATACCTTCGTTTTTCACTCGAAACTCGATTTTCCAAGAAAATTTTCACTCAATGTAATTTTTACTTATAATCAAAGATAAGACCCTCGAGCTAAAGCTCTCGGGATCATATCAGATTATAAGTAAAAATTACATTTCGTAAAAATTTGTCAGAAAATCGATTTCTTGTTAAAAACATGGGTATTACCGATAACGGTCGAAACTATGATAATTAAATTATTATTTTTTTTTTAATTTGAATGATAATAAAATATATTTTTTATTTCTAAAATGACCAAAAGTTTTCCCGAGTTTTATTTAGTTATAATATTCTTAAAATGCCGTTCACCACAGTAAATAAAACAATAAAGTCTTCCTCCACAAACTTAGTTATAAAAAAAGGGTTGTTATATTCGTTTTCATATAAACTTTTATCGATATTATTGAAAAGCGATCTTAGCAAAATGCAATTTTATAAAATTGAATTATCCTATTCAAGTCTTTAATAGAATACGGCTCTGATTTCTATCTGACGTATAAGCCGAGAAAAGCAAACAACGAGAAGCGACAAAATCCCGAGTTTAGCATTGATTAAATGGGGACGACCAAATTATATGTCCTTCACTCCTTCACCTTGAAATTTTGACAGTTGGCCGGGTATACACTAAAAGAAGCACTAAGCCACGGAGTAAATGCTTTACACTGAAATATCAGGAGACAGGTATGGTTTTAATCGATGCCAAAGATAAAGCTGAATTGGTCCCAAACAAACTTTGCGATCAGTTCAGCGAAAACCCGACCAATGACGCGTTACGAGATGAGAGGGTCTCAAGGACGATACATATTTATAAAACAATCAATCACCCGTTTCAGGCCTTTCCCCAAGTCACCTTAAACGAGGTTAAGTCCCTAATAAGCGTTTTGAATGTTAAAAAAGCCTCAGGTTTTGACGGTTTAAAAAATGCGGCGTTGCGAAATCTACCTGACAAAGATTTGGGGAACATACAGGCCCGTATCCAGAAATTCGTTTCGGGGAGGGCTCAAGGACGAAACTCATTCAAAAATGTGGACTTATTTTAATTAATTCAGAGCAAAGCGAATCACACATTAAAACTTAAATCATTATTTTCAAATTTCGGGATTTCCCCTGGATACGTGCTTGGGAACATAGTAAGTATATCCCAGGCTATAATCAAAGAAGGCCACCTCCTGGCTGCATGGAAACACGCAAAGGTTATTCTGATTTATAAGAAAGGTGAGGACCCTACGGCGCCGGCTAGCTATAGGCCGATTAGCCTGCTGTCGAGCCTAGGGAAAATCGCTGGAAAGCTAATTTTAAGTAGAATCAATGACTTTGTACTTACACGAAACGTTCCGCCTGCCGAACAGTTTGGGTTCCGGCCCGAACATTGCACAGTCAGGCAGACGACGCGACTGACATCGAATATAGTCAAAGGTTTCAATAAAAGGGCGCACACGGGAGCGGTTTTCTTTGACGTGAGCAAAGCGTTCGACAAGGTCTGGCACAATGGTGTCTTGTTAAAACTGATAAGGCTCGGAACTCCGAACTACTTAATTAAGGTGGTAGCTTCTTTTCTGGAGAATAGAAGTTTTGCGGTCTCGTCAGAGAACGCACTTTCTTCGAATAAACGCATCAGGGCGGGAGTGCCGCAAGGCTCACCTCTCTCTCCGATGTTGTATAATATTTATACTTATGATATTCCGCGAGATAGATTTACGCAGCTCTATCTTTTCGCTGACGATACAGCAATTACTTCGACTTCTAAATCACAGCGCATTGTCGTTAGTCGGATGCAGCGTCACGTAATCGAGCTGGAAAAATGGCTTTCGGCTTGGAAGATTCGCCTGAATCCCGCCAAGACGAAAGTCATCTTCTTTTCAAAAAGCACCGTGCGCAGACAAGGCTTCGGGTTAATGGAGTCCAAGTGAACTGGTGCCAGGAGGTGAAATACCTGGGACTTATATTTGACTAAAGGCTTAACTGGAGGCTCAAATCAATTAATAGAGTAAAGCTTTTGCATTGCGTTAATTAGGCTCTATCTACCCCCTGCATCACAGGCGGAGTAGACTTTCAAATAGGACTAATGTCAACCTCTACAAGGTATTGGTCAGGCCGGTTCTCACTTATGGTGCACCTTCGTGTTGTAACATAAGCAAGACGGAGCTTAATAAGTTCCAGGTAATTCAAAACAAGGTGTTAAAAACTATCGCGGACGTACCTAGATATACATCCAACAGAGTACTTTACCGTGACTTTCAAATGCAGACGATAAACGAGTTTTTCTTGAAAATTATTAAAGACTATTACCGACGCACAGACCTATCGACAAGCCCACTAATCACAGACTCGCATACGAGATCTAGACTAAGACATGACATATAAACTACCAAAAGACTGGCTCCCTGTTGGTCCAAATCCAAATCCATAGTAGAGAGGCACTATATGATATATAATAGAAAAAGGCGCCAAAACTTTGCAGACAAAAACTTTTAAAAGAAAACGCACGAACCAAAATTAATTAAGGCAAAAGCCGATATCAAAATTTCTATAAGTAAACGACAATACCTAAACCGTACGCAATAAGTAACAGATGTCAAAGGATAAAATCCTGACGTAAAAATACCTTCAAGAACCCGAATGCTTTACACTGAAATAAAAAATGTAGGTACCTAGTAAGAAGTACCTTTTCTATGAATATCTTCTGTGTTTCATGTAATTGGCTTTCCAGCAAATTTCGTAAAATCATAAAAAATGAAATAAAATAAAAGTATTTTTGAAACGTTTCATTGATTATGCGTTATTTAGTGATAGTACATTTTAGAAAGGAAATGAAATAGTACATTACATACCAACAGTGGTAAGAAGCCTATTACCCACGATTTCGAAAATTACGGTGCGAGCGTTGGCGAAAATTGCCCTTGAGACGGAGAATGAAGCCAGATAGCTCCATATCTCGTGGTGCTGGTAAAGAACGCACCAATTCTTAAGCATACCTGCGCCCTCTGCCATGGACTTACAAAGTCACAAATATCAGAGGATCCCTGCAAAGACATTAAGTCACAATTGCAGGAGTCCTCGCTAGGCAGCGCTATTCCCGAGCCGGAGCTGGGCGTCAGTTTGTTCGAAATCGTGTGTAATAGGCTTCTTACTACTCTTGGCTGAAGCTGTGGAGCTATCTGGCTTCATTTTCCGTCTCATCTCGTATTTTTTTGTTTTAAAACAGATACCTATGGTTTTTCGTTTTGTCAGAACCCATAGTCTCACTGACTAGCTGTAATACAGCGAAACGCGTCTGTGGGTGGTTCTGGCAGAAGGAAAAAGCAAACGATTGAAAATTGCCCATGTTAATACAGACATTATACATTATAATATTACGTAACTGCTCTTACTCACAGCTTGGCTTCTAACAATATACCTAGTCTAGTTTTAGAGTTTTACGGATAGTAAAGGAAGAAGTAGAAAATAGTTATTTACGATATAAGTGTTGTAAAGATTCATATTACAACACGAGATGTTAAAGTTGTTAAACGAGGCGTCAGCCGAGTTTAATCAAACATCGAGTGTAGTTATATGAATTTACAACAAGAATATTGTACAAAATTTTATCTACTTTCATCTATGAATAAAAATATTTGGCAAAAGGCATTTTTAAAAATAAAAATGCACCTGCTATTAAAAATCGTTTTGTAAGGGCATCTATTACAGCACTAGTGCTGTAATAGATGCCCTTACAAAACGATTTACAGAACTGTAAAATTCATATTACTAAATGAAAGTAGATAAACAGTATTTTCTTATGTATCCCTTTATTTCTTTCTAAATATTGAACAGCAGTTCTGTTACCTTTCCTTACATTTTTAATCAACAATCCTAAAGCAGTGCAAATGTACTTACTGTTAAGGATCCTTTGGAAATACAAACGTGTATTACCACCAGGCATAGTTTTACAATAGCACAGCACTCACAAACAGTTAAACAATACGCTTTTTCAACAAAAACGACAACTAAACTCGATAACGATAACTCATCGACTATGGGACTAACGGCTGAAACACGTCCGGCTTAAATTTATAAAAGTTTTCCGGGTTACCTTCCACTCCAATGATTTCGCTAAATGTCATATTGTCGCTTTATTCTATCGTTGTTTGGTTTTCCCGGGTATAATTGCGATTGAGTTTATCACTTGGGGGCCAAAAACCGCAGGGTGGGCAGGGACGCTTTAAGGCATGGGCCCGAGCCTAGGGGCCTCGGCGTCAATGGGGCCTCGCCTTACTTGGACATATTATTAAAACTGAGCCGGGGTGATGCGACAGCCGATGGAAAAAATTAAACAATATTATAAGTTGTGTTCGAATTTAAATCAGCGTCTACGTTTTATATCTTATTTCACATGAAAATAATTATTTAACATATATCTTTTCCATGCAAAATATTGTAATAGTAGACAAAAGCGAGATTTGGGCGTGGTTTCAAAAAAAATTTTGCGCCCTGTCATACTCCGCGCAACAAAGGGCCTCCTATTGCATATGGGCCCAGGGCCTCAAGAAGTCTTAAGACGTCCCTGAGGGTGTATGGGCAGCTATAGATAGTGGATTGGCTTTCGCATTATTTGGGCCTCTCAACTTTTCAGAACGTTCCAGTTCCACTTAGAGCAGGTAGCGCGCTGAACTCGCTCTGCTACCTGATACGTAGACCAACCTGCATGTTGGCACAGTTTTTAGCTCCTATTTATTTCATCCAGTTTCGGTGTAGCACGGTCTCCAAGAACACGTGCCGAACTGATTGCACTCGGTGGAACAAATGTGGCACCGGTTTCCCAATGGTTTAATAATAATAATAATAATAATATATTGTCTTTATTGAGAACGTAAAATCAAAAGCAAGAAAAGAAAATTACAATTCCCAAAAGGCGAAGTCTAGCTAACGGGATTTACTAATACTTACACTGAAATGTACAATGGCTTTTAAATTTTGTAATCCTGTCGCACTTTTTTTACCAATGGAATTCGCTAATAGTATCATAGCCACAGTGCCACAGATCCATAGCCTACCCGACAAAAGAAAATTGCTTTTCGCGGGCATAGTAGCCTCAAGGTCCGCCGAAAACATCTATAGAGCATCGATCCTTTCCTCGTTACCTAATCAAAGAGTAACCCATTAGTTGGGTTGCTCTTTTAGTATTTTGACGTTGTCGTTGGGTTTGGCTTGGTACGGAAATGCGAACCATATCTTTTGATTGGTTGGAGTTTATTTCTCTTTATCGCATCGCGAGTGTGGGAACAGGGTATGGTAATTTTATCATAACCGGGACATTAACTGGTTTGCTAGAGAATCCGATGGTGGTTCCTCATAAACTCCCAACCTGTGCTCCCAACCTCTTGCCCCTCTGCACTCCAATCAACTGGAACACTGAACATTCAAGTGTACTCGAGTGCTGGTGTTCTAAGTTCTTAAAGTTCTTTGCACAAATCAACTCGTTTCTCTAATCTGTGATTCTGCGGGACCAACCTTTATTTTCTATGCTTTGGGTATTTGTCCTTCAATGTCACTGTCAGTAAAAAAATTTGAGTTATATAAATACATAACTTTTAAATAATCTTTATAATTTATATAAAACTTTATCACAGGACAACAAAATTTTAAGAAATATGTCCGGAGCTTTAAAAAAAACTACAGGATTGACTGGCCTGGCGGTAGCAAACAACCCTTACCAAACTTTAGGAGTACTATACAGTAAAATATTAAGGACCCTCCAAAAGATGCCTGAAAGTGCTGCCTATAGAAAGCACACCGAAGCTATTGTTAAAGAAAGATCGGACATTTTAAAATCTAGTCCTGCTGTTGAAGATGCTGAAACTAAAATTAACTGTGGTCAAATTGAAGAAATAATTGTTCAAGCTCAAAACGAGCTAGCTTTGGCCCGTAAGATGCTAACTTGGAAACCATGGGAGCCACTTTTAAAGGAACCTCCTTCTAATCAATGGAGTTGGCCACCAGCCCAAGCTGTTGAGCAACGTTAATTTATTGTTGAAATTTTAATTTAAAATTGTATAAATGTTACGTAGGTATGTATGTGTTTTATTTGATATGAAATTGCATCTAGCAACAGATAGCTTTTTAGTATTTATTTTCACTGTGTGACTCGCTGTGTATGGCCTTTCAGTCAAATGATATTAAAAAAAATAAGATATTTTAAGAAACAACCATCTAATATATACCTATATTTATAGGCTTAGATTAAATCATTAAGCTGGATTTATAAACTCCAAAAGTTGGTGAGGTTGAAGTTATGATCAAGTTTGTGAGGTTAGATATTCCGAACTCCGGGCATAAAAATTGGTTATCTCGAACTACCCGGGAAGTTTTCGTTCTTAAAATAATTGCTATAGTTTCAATTGTGTTGATAGTTGTTTCCATAGACATTATTCAACGAATAAGTAGTGCTATCCGTAGATGAAAATATCTATTCTAGGTATATTTAAATTAAATTGAATTTTTAAGGACATTTCAGACTAGAATTAGTAGAACAGAACAATGAAATCTTGCTAAGAATGTCACAGGCCTGAATATATCAACTTAAGTTTTGTTACCAAACCCATGTCTATAGTTTAAATTTTTTTTATACCTTCATATCTATGGTCTAGTATTTGCAATATACAACAACCATCCATATTTTTATTCTATAGGGTTACAGAATATTTAATCTAACATTTGACACATATATGTGTTTCAGTCAGTCAGCACCAATGTCAATAAATTAGGTAAAACTAGAAAAAAAAGTCAAAATGTTGTCTTGTCTGTCTGTCTCCAAAACAGCAATAATAAAAATCTGAAATCTTTTTTGTCCTCTTGACCAAAAAAAAAAATTGAAGACTAAAAATCTGTAGAATCCTCAGAACTAGAAATTTTTAAATTGCCATTAAACAGTATAATTGATTCCATATGTATGATGTTGGATTCCTTTTTATAAAACCACCTTGATAAGAAATAGAAGTAGGTATAATAGAAATCCACGCAATATAATATCCAATTTTGTATTAAAAAAGCCACTGGGTTTTAATTTTAGAAGTCGGTGGTGAAGGAGTACTCTGACAGTACAAATTGGTTCCTATATTATTGTATATAGTAATATAGTTCATCACACGGTTCTAGAGCTACAACGCCTGAGGAGGCAGGGCGGTCAAATACATAAAAAGAGCCGCTATCACGGCAGTATTATTATAGGCGTGCCTAATAATTTTTTAAAATTATTTTAGTCTTAAATTACATAAAATATAAACATAAATACCTACCGATTTATTAACAATTACTGCCCTAGCTTAACTATAAATAACTTTACCTTTTATATATTTATTCATTTTACAAACATCAAGGTTTAAATATGATTAATTATAAAAGAAATATAATTTTAAACTCGGCAATGCCTGTAAAATTTCTTCAGGTGGGAATAGATGTGCTTTGTATCCCCACTAACTCAATATCATATAGGATAAAAAGAGACCAAACATTAGTAAGAGACAGAAATCCCCAATGATTGCTTGATTTCGGCGTGAGTTGCCAAATTTACCAAACCATATTATCCTCGCTGCTTTAAAAATATAATAAATTATATTAAGCGGAAGCGATTATAATTTGCAATGTGAAAAGGAAAAATCAACGGGATGTAAGTTACAGGGTAGGTATACAATAGACAGGGATATGCATATATTATATGTCTAATTGTTTTAAGTAATATATTTGAATTAAGTACATACAAATTACATTTTATGGAAATTTAAAGAGAGAAGTACGGCAACAATGTAAAGTTTTTTATTCGGATTGCTTTCGAAGCTCACCAGCCGTGTGGCGAACTTTACGTAACCTTTATTTTTCTCTGATGGGTTCCTCTGAATTTTTAGGTTTACTGTTCAAAAAAATGCATTGACATCCAAAATACCAAATTTTACCTGACGTTCATTCTTTTTAGAAAAAGAAAAATTGTTTCTAAAGTTTCGTAGGTACTAAGAAAATTATAAAATTGGTAACATTTTCATTTAGCAGGGGAAAGTAGGAATCTAAACATTTTTGTGATTCGCCTCGAGTGTTAATTCTTACAAAACGTGAATACCAACGAATACTAAAAGAGTGTATACACTAAAGCAAAAAGTAATAAGCAAGAGTCGCAAATTTTCCCTGGTAGAGAATCGGCCAATATCAACCTAATTTTGTGCAAAGCTACTGTTTTTTCCAGGGATGAAAAAAAGCTTTATTAAGCTTTGACACCCTGTATCTCTGGTTTACTGTAAACTTCTTAAACAAACGTAAGTTTGGTTAAATAATATTTTTGGTAATTATTCGTATTAGCGAGAAATTCGCTGTATGCGCGCTACAGTTTTTTTTTAATTTCTCGCCAATTTTTTTTTATAGCCTAATTTGAGGTTAGTTGGTCACGAATCCGAAGTATTTTTATGTCGCCAAGAAAAAAAATTTGAATCCAAATTTTCCCATTTCTACTATAAAATATAACTTGTACTTCTACAACTCGTAATCCTTCCTCAAAGACTTCTTAAACCAACCAAATAAGACGTTTTTGGGGAAGGATTATGTGATATTTTAGCGGAAAATGCGAAAAAAAAAATCCTAAAATTTTTTTTCTTTCTGACAATCGGATTCGTGATTAGCGACCTCAAATTAGGCTATAAAAGAAATTGGCGAAAAATTCTCTGTATGGGCTAATCCGAATAATTACCATATTTTTAAATAGGTAATGTGTAGGTTCATTGTTAAAAAATAGGGAACGGAGCGACCCTATCCATAAAATTTACTCTTAAATATAAAATCACTTAAACCACAGATAATAGAAATAGTCTCTGCTTAAACCAAAAAAATTAATAACAGAATAAGGTATTTGAGCTTTCAGCATAAGTTTTTGTGTTTCAAGTTTCAAGCATTTGAGTTTCTATGATTGAGCTTCAAAATTTAGAACTGTATAGTTTCATTTAAACGCCTGTTCACTATTAGGATTTCGTAACTCGTAAGTCAGTAGTTCGGCAATCGAAAGCGTCTTAAGCATTTTGCAGCGTCCTCTTCCGACGTTCTCGGAAGCTCTAGACCGGAAAACGGATAGGGGTTCGAGATTATTGAGTTCGGTTTCATAGCTACATTTCCTTTGTTTTGTACAGAATATGGCTGCCATATTTAGTTTAGATGTCTGTTTTCAAAAGTGCGATAAAATTTGTGCAGAAAATCGAATAATTATATAGCAGTTTATGGTTTATTTGTGCTAAACATGCTGTGAAATGTGCGAGGACTAAATAAAACAATTTAAAATCTGATGCCCTGTCGGATTTCTCATAAAATGTTACTGTTTACATCGGTTTTGAAGAAGTTTTATTTCGTTCATATTTTAAGGTAAGTTTTGTATTTAATTTTACGTTAAAATGCATAGAAAACCCAACATTTCCTTCTGTTAACTAGAACCAAATGCTGTAGGTCTTATTTTTTAATGAAAAACAAAGTATAGAGCTTAACTTTATAGGTACTAAATGGTTTAATGAAATGTGTTGACCTATGTATGCTTTGCCTAGTATATTGGCAGTTTGTTGATCTTTTATAGTTTCAAAATTTTCATTTATTTTGACAAACTGTATCGTACACGGTAAATCCATGTTAACTGTCAAATTTGAGTGTGAAATCAACAATATTTCAATATTATTGCTACCTCTACCCAGAAGTAGTTTTGTATGGTAAAATTTAGGTCTAGTTTTGGCTTGAACGCGGACTTCATAAGCCAAAAACTTTTTTAATTCATTTTTAATGGTAACATGCATGTTTTCCCCTTGTCCTAGTCCGCTTTATCTTATTTTGATTAGGTAATAATTGGCCATTTCCCTACCCACATTGTTTTTGACAGAATTTTATATGTGCATATTATTAAGGAAGCCTATTTTAATTCTTCATAGTATTTGTGTGTAATTTAATAGTTGATAATGTACTCATGTGTATGCTGCTTTTTTCCATCAATATTGTACAATGTAATTATTATTAGGGATGCAATTTTCTTTAAAGTTTGGGTGGTGTTGCGATACCTAGTTACTTTTAAATGCTTATTGACGATATTATTATGACATCAGTCATTTATTCAGGAATCTTGTATTTCGGCACCACTTTCGCTTCAAAATGTCCCAAAATTATGACAAAAATCAAAGAAAAATGAGCGTTTTTACGCCCACGTTCAACTAAAAAAACAATCGATTACTTTTTACTAGCTAGGAAAGTTTAGATGAGATGCATTGCGGCTGTGTGCTGTGTTGTTGCATGTTCTCCTTTCACGGGCCTCACGGCGGGACACGCTGGTAGGTGCGCAAGCGCGACCTCGAGTAAATTTATTCCGCGACCGCTGTCGCTGTCAGGCACCGTCGTTCTTCGTTTACGGATTTGATCAGGATTGTTGGCTAAAATATTTATACAGTGTGTCCCACCCAACTAATTTATTTTAGGACAGATACGATTGTTTATACAGGGTTTCCTCTAATTAATGGTACACAAGCAAAACCACAGATTCTTTATTTAAATTCTAAATATTATCAAATAAATGTAGATTTATGCAGACCAATTAAGAAAAGTTATATTAAGGGATTGGCATAAAAACGTTTGTAAGGCTATGATGGCATTTTTTATGCACTTAACAAGTAATGTTGTTTAACTTTCATTAGTCTCAATCAGCATGCATAAATCTACCGTACTTAACTTTGAAAAAGCCATCGTTTTTGCATATAATTTGGTACCTAATAAGCGGGGGTTTTCTAGAGCGAAAAATTTTAATTTCCTAAAAGTTTTAATACCCAAGCTTACCAAGAAAGACACTTTAATTTAAGGTAGCCAATTAGCCACTTATCAAATTATATTTGAATCTGAAACCCAAGAAGCGCCTTCCTATGTTAAATGAAAAGGATGCCTGGAAATGAGGAGCAAAAAACGTGGGGTGAAATTTAGCTGGAAAAATTCATAATACAAGTCGGTAGAAGTTCATGTAACATTTTTCCGAAAATAATTTAAAAAGTTTAGTAAAAAATAATAGAGTTCGAAGGTGGGAACATTTGGTTTTAAAAATCAATTTTGTTTAATAACTTTTTATTGGTTTATCCGAATTTTCTGTAAATTAGTTTGTTTATCATTAGTATTCTTATGTATTTCTGTTCCAAATTAAACATAAGTAAATTCTTTAATGCTAAAGGGCGCTAGTTGCGTTTCACTCTAAAGATATTACCCCTAAATTTTTTTAACTAAATTTTAGCTCCCAATTGAAGACAGTTTTATTAAGAACATTCTCTTGTGCACAATAAAATTAACCTTTGCAGAAAATCGGTTTTAAACCAGGGTTGAAAGGATTTAAATCACTTGATTTTTTTCAATTAAAATGAGAATTTCTGATAAGTTATAATTAAGAGAAAATAAGAACTTTTAGTTTTAATTACCTAATGGTTTATTATAACAAAAAAATAAAACCAATGTACCCACGAGTCCCACGACTGTACCTAAATAATGTTTATAGTGCTTGTACAAAAAAACTAATTTTGCAGCTTTTTCCGTTCTTAATCGATTTCTGAGTTTGGAATGGACTAAACCAAATGTTGAGAAAATTCTCTCGACTGATGCGGAAGAAGCAGCAGCACAAAGTAATTGTCTAATTATGTAGAACTCTTTTTGAATAATGTGTATATTTTTTTGCGACTTCCACCAATCTATGGGTTTTACATTCTGAAGAATATCATCATGAAACATAATATCAGTGAAAGCTTCTGATCTGGCAAAGAACTTGACTATCAGTGATAGTAAACCACTATTTGGATCTAATTCTTTAACAGCTTATAAAGCAACATTTTTTTCACTCTCTGTTAGGGAGAGCGCCCACCAGAGCAGGGAATTGCTTAAGGTGAAGTGTCCGTGAGGCACACCTGATCCGCACATCACATGTGCTTGAAGTACGCGCATACCAAAACAGTGTACGAATTGCATGCAGTGCGTAGAGGAGCAAAGGTTAATTGTCATTGTCAAAATGTCATCGTCCGATTATAAAGATCTTTTAGCATTCTACATGCTGCACAAATCCAATATTAAATTGTTGATCATCAAGCATTTTTATTAAAATTGTAAACACTGAAATAATTATCAAGGGGTAAACCGCTTTGGAAATGTCAATGTTAATCAATACGGAACACTGCAAGATATAACCTGAAAAGCTTTAATTCGGCGCGCATCAAGTGAAAATAGAACAGGTCCTATTTTTCAGCACGCATGCTGTGCGGCACTGCATAGTGAGGCGACGCTGCACTTCATACCAACCTCATGCGCACTTCATATCTCTTCACTTGAAGTGCGCATCTTTGGTGGGCGCTCTCCCTTAGTGTTTACTGAGTTTTTGTTGAGTCAAGAAGATATGCCAACAAATGATATGGGGTTATACACTGTTCATAACGCCTCTTAAATTTTTGCGGTTGATTTAAAGTTATGTCCGTTTTGTCAAAATGAGTTTGTAATATTTGAAATTCTTCCGCAACATCTGAAAGACTGGCACTGTTTCTTCGTAGTCTATGTATTGGAGGGGTTTCTTGTTCTGACAGGAATTTGCAGCTCTGAGCGTTTTTCGACAGGAATTACCTTCATTAAAATTTGAAGAACGGTGGGAATAAAATCAAAAACGTGTTGAAAATAGCAACTTATTTATAGGAAAAAATAGATAAAAATAAAAGTAGAAAACAAAATAGAAAAAATCAAAAAATCTTGATTTTTTTCAAAAAAATCGTGATTTTTGATGTTTTTCAAAAAAAATCATGATTTTTTTCAACCCTGTTTTAACAATTTCATATCAATAAGTACAAATTTACTTCTGCTCATTTTCAATATTATCAAAGCATTCCTTGGAAACAAAAACAACAAAAATATGTAAGGACTAAGGACATTAGTTCTGTTATACCTAAACTAACAAAAAGAACGAGTTACTTAATTTAAAAAACAAATTTTGACACCCTGTAAGTAGTATGTTATTTTTAGTTGAGGTTAGCTTTAAAAAAAATGTTCATACTTCATATCTATGTGTTTTCTGTAGTACTTCCCTAACTATAGAATTCACTAATTTACATACCTATTTTTTACTTAATTTACAAAATTAAGTTAGTGATTTTCTATATACAGGGTGTCCAAAAAGTAATGGGACACAGAGCAACAGCAGACTCCTTAAGGCGAAATAATGCGATTTATTCAAACTTGCCTTATCCCAAAATGGATAACAACCAAGATACAGGGTGTCAAAGTTTTAATTTTGTTTTCGTTTTTTTGCGATTATTTCTTAACGAAACGACATAGCAGCACAAAATTAAGGGTTTTGGGTTTTTTTGAGGTGAGGAATTCAAAATTATCCATAGTTTTTGTGTAACCAGTAGAGGGCGCTATCTACGGCATGCCTCACTCATTTTAGCTGGCATAACTTCGTTTAGGCTTCTTATATCGATCCGACTAATAAAAAAATATGTTATTTTACTTCTTTTACATCAGAAAGTATAACTTATTGAAGTCGCTAGGAGCAACCATTTTCGAGATAATGGCATTTCATATGTTCAATTAAACTTAGTACGTGGTCCAAAAGCAACGGTGAATTTCTGACTTAATATTATTGCAAATCAGCTACATTTGCTAAGTGTCAAAGTTTATGTAGATACTTAAGGTTGATTATTTTTTTTCTAATAAACACGCTTTTTCATATACGGAATTACTAATTTTAATCTAATCAAAAATTTTATTTAATACTTAGTTTAATAACATTTAAAAGTAACAAAAGTTTAGTAGTTTAGTTAGAAGTAAAAATGGTAACGCCGTGGTAGCAATTGTTCAAAATGAACACCATTGACCTCGATACATTTCGCTATACGTTTTACAAAAGACCGTCGGACTTTAAACAAGAGATCTTCATCATTTCTGAGCAGATTAACAGAATTTATAATTTTTTGATGTAACTCATTACGGTTGTTTATTGAACTGTTATAAACAATGGTTTTCAAATAACCCCCAATGCAGAAGTCCATTGGATTAAAATCCGGACTTCGCTCCGGCCAAGTCAAGGGGTCACCACGGCCTATCCAACGTTCAGGGAACTGTTCATTTAAATAATTTCGCACTTGTGTGGAAAAGTGTGCCGGCGCCCCGTCTTGCATTTCGCCGGACGTTTAGTGGTATATCTTCTAAAAGCCCTCCAAGTTCATTTTGTAAAAAATTCAAATATGAATCTCCGTTTAGAGTTGGCGGTAATTCAAAGGGGCCTATAAGATGATTTCCGATAATTGACCTTAAACTCGTGTTGGAAGTGAAGTTAAACAACTAAATGCGGGTTTTCATTTTCCCACGCATGTCTGTTTCGGTAACCCCGTCGAGTAAATGTCGCCTCGTTCGTGAACAACACACGATTTAAGAACATTGGATCTGTATTTTGCAGATTTTGGTAGAAATGAGAAAACTGAAGTGTGGCTGGAAGATCAGGCGGCAGTAAACACTGTACAGATGTAAAGTGGTATGGGTACAGGTCTTCATCGTGAAATATTCTAACAATTGAAGATTTACTTACACCTGTAGCTGCCTTCAATCTCCTGAAACTCACTTCTGAATTTTCCGCTACACGAACTAAAATCTCTTCTTCCTGTTCTGGTGTTATATTTTTTGGGCGGCCCGAAACCTGTTTTTTGTCGAAACGAACCAGTCTCTCCTAGTCGGTCATAAATATTTTGAAATAATTTGCGGTTTGGTTGCCTTCTATTCGGGAACATTTCTTGGTACCTGCGCCCTGCACTCCGACCGTTAGAATTTTCTTGTGCGTAAATACAAAGCATATCACGCATTTCCGCATTGAAAAATAAATTATGTCGAGGCATTACTAAAAAATTGAATAATATCTGCGTATTGTACTTAGAAAATTAATAACGTTGACAGATGATACTTTGTGTAACATGTTGCCTTAGAAACGTCGTTGTTTTTAATCAAGGCCAGCTGTGATAAATAACACAAATACGAATACACAATTAATTTAAATTTTTAGCATTCTTGCATTAAAAATATGAAATGATATTTTCTCGAAAATGGTTGCTTCTAGCGACTTCAATAAGTTATACGTTTTTGATGTAAAAGAAGTAAAGTAACTTATTTTTTTATTAGTCGGATCGATATAAGAAGCCTAAACAAAGTTATGCCAGCTAAAATGAGTGGGGCATACCGTAGATAGCGCCCTCTACTGGTTACACAAAAACTATGGATAATTTTGAATTCCTCACCTCAAAAAACCCCAAACCCCTTAATTTTGTGCTGCTATGTCGTTTCGTTATGAAATAATCGCAAAAAAACGAAAACAAAATTTAAACTTTGACACCCTGTATCTTGGTTGTTATCCATTTTGTGACAAGGCAAGTTTGAATAAATCGCATTATTTCGCCTTAAGGAGTCTGCTGTTGTTCTGTGTCTCATTACTTTTGGGTAGTGATCGACCGATACCGATACCGATATATCGGCCGAGAGCCGATTATCGGTATCGGCCGATAGATGTAAATATATATATCGGCCGATGTATAAAAACAACCATAGCAGCTTAAAACATTTTTTTTATATTTAAATTTAAAGTAATATTTCAAATAAGTTAATCTTAAGAAATTATGGTAGATATAACATGAAATAGGCATTTAATATGAATAATGTAGTTTAGGCAAATTATCATGTAAAAATATTAGTTTCTCGGTTGTTTCTGGATTCAGCCGATTCCTTTTCGCCGAATTTACGGTTCCAGCTTCTGAAAACATTTGCTCACTTGCAACACTGCCAACTGGTGCAGATAAATATATCGTCGCCCTAGTGGTGAATGGTCCTAATCCACAAAATTGACATATTTGAGATAGGACTATTAACATAGTCAAAAATGTTCAAATTTAATACTGGTAAATAGATCTAAGCCACTGATCAATATTTGACCTTGTTACAGCATATTTGCTAAAAGTTATAAGCCACAAAATGATCCGTGGTAAAAAGTCCTAAGCCGCTTAGTACTCTTCACTACAATAATAGTATTCATTCTACGCAACTATTTCAGTTGTAGTGAATAGTTTTAATCCACATTTTGCAAGTCACGACAAGATTTTAATGCCGTAAAAATAAATAAATAGTCGTTGAATGACTGTTGGCGCGTAAAGTACATCCCTGTTAATGCAAAATGAATGCAAGAAGCAAATTAATACTTCAACTAGCACAAAACCAGAAAAACAACGAAGACAATGATGGCAGTGATGACTTAACTTATATTACGTTAACCCCGGTGCCATTACCTGGTAAGTATCTACATAACTATTTCTTGTGTTAAATTCACGAAATTAAATTAATTATCAGAGGCAAATAGGTTACCCTTTTATTTAAAATAATGTAACTATGTAATATAAGTACTGTGATATAAGGACTGATTGTTTTGAACTGCTATTGTCGATATTTTGGTTTAAAAATACAACGTTTCGGTTAGTACTATCTCTAACCGTTTTTAAGTGTAAACTGTTTACAGGGTTTTGCCTGTTCCATACAAATTTTGCAATCGATCTTAAACTGAACGATGAGCTAGAGAGTTGAAAAAACTTAAACGTAAATCAGAACTGGATGGCATTAACCAACATTTTTTTTTAGATGAAAAGGTATTAAATGAGAATATAAATAATGCAGAGCCCCATTCAAGTTATGTCAAGTCTGACTATAGAAGTGAGGATGAGGACAACAATTGTGAATTAACTGATAGTGAAGATAGTTATAAACCATCCAACAATGACTCAGAAGAGTCTTCAGAGTCTGAAGAACCGATTAAAGAATTTAGAAGGAAGTTTGATTTAGATGTCAATATCCGCGAGCCTGCCCTAGACAATGCTGATTTGAGAATGGAGAGTGATTTAGATGTAGATTTTAATGTGGTCAAGCCTATCCAAGAAAATGTGGCGGAAAAGCTTACTCGAAAAAGAAAGAGAGATCCAAACTCATGGAAGAGGAATGCCCAAAAAAATTTAAGGTTGAAAGGGAAAGAGTACTATACACAGAAAGGTAAACTAAAACCTGCTAAATTTGTAGGAGATATTGTATGTCGTTGTCATTATAAATGCCAACAATATTTTACAAAGGAACAGCGGGAAGATATTCTATCAAATTTTCTTGACCTAAAATCTCAAGAGCTTAAATGGAATTTTATTATAAAACACGTTTCGTGTATTCCTAAAAAACGATGTTATAGTGAAAACAATGAACGACGATCTAACACATTTGTTTACAAATTAACATTAAATCAAGTTCCTCGTCAAGTTTGTCAAAAATTTTTTCTTTCCACCCTTAATATTTCTAGTAGGACAGTTAGAACCGCAGTCAATAAGCTTTCTGATACAGGCACGATTAAGCCAGACTTGCGTGGTAAAAAAAGTCCTCCTCAAAAGAGACCTGAAAATGTAAAACATGTAATCAGAGAACATATCAAGTCGATTCCAGTAGTTTCGTCGCATTATTGTCGAAGCACTACCAAAAGAAAATATTTGCCCGCCAACCTTTCCGAAACACGACTGTATGAAGACTACAAACTTTTTTGCCAAGATAGAGATGTTGTTCCCGAAAAATTTAGCTTTTACAGAAATGTTTTCACTACTGAATTTAACCTTGGATTTCATCGCCCAAAAAAAGATCAGTGTGATTTGTGCACGAAATTCAGTTCTTTGGAAGAACAAGAAAAGTTATCACTGCAAGAAGAGTACGATCAACATATTATTAGAAAACAAGAGGCTAGGGACCATAAAAAATCTGACAAAGAACGATCCAAAGTAAATAATAGCTTCGCTTCTTATTCAATGGATATGGAAAAAATTCTTGTAACACCATCCCTCAACGTTGGTAAATTATATTATGCTCAGAAGTTAAAGACTTTTAACTTTACAGTTTACAACTTAGCAACTTCTGAAGCCACTAATTACATGTGGCATGAAGGTGTAGGATCGAAAGGATCCTCAGAAGTTGCAACTTGCCTGTGGCATGTTTTGCAAAATCTTGATCCCTTCGTAAAAGACATTACTTTTTATTCTGATACCGCATCCGGGCAAAACAGAAATTCCATCAATGCTGCAATGTTTCTTAAAGCAGTTTCAGAATTACCGGTAGAAGTCGTTAACCAAAAATTCATGGAATCTGGGCATTCCGAAATGGAATGCGATAGCGTTCACTCAAGCATTGAGACTAGGGGCAATAAAGTTGACATTTTTACTCCTGAGGGGTGGTATACCACTGCAAGGACGGCAAAAACAAAAAAACCCTTTTATAAAGTAGTTGAACTTAACTTTGATCAGTTTTTAAATTTTAAACATTTTTCCTCTATGGTCATTAAAAATCGAAATACTAATGAAATAGGTGAAACTGCCAACTGGCTGAAAATAAAATGGCTACAGTATAGAAAGACAGATCCCACCCGAATATTTTATAAAGAAAAACTTTCTGACAAAGAATTTCACTCTATTCTCATTAAAAAGATCTCCACAAGGACTGCCAGCGGGTTAAAGGATAATGCTGAATTGCTCTATAAAATGCCTTTGTGTATAGAAAAAAGAAAACTTCAAGGCCTGCTCAAATTATGCAGTTCTCTGTGTATTCCTCCAACTTATCATTCCTTTTATAAAAATTTGAGGTCTACGGAAGAAGTTCCTTTAAACACTTCAGATGATGAAGATACTACTTAAGTTAAATATTGTTTTGTAAAACATATATTATTATAATAAAAACTAGTATTATTTAGAGTGCTAAGTTCCCAAGTTACATATTTAGGTTTAATAATTTGATAAGTGAATAGTCCTAAGCCACATAATGTCATTATTATAGTAAATACAGATATTTTTTTCGATAAAATATTTTTGTAATACATTTAAGATTAATATAGTTAAGTTACACTGTTTAAATTCATTTAAATATTTTAATAACAAATTAAAAGGAATATTTTACCAAACACAAAAATTTTAATTGCCGTTTTCTCAAAACTTACCTGAAGTGGATTAGAACCTTTCACCACTAGGGCGACGATATAAGAGCTTGATTATATAATAATGGTAGAACTTCTCGTTTTTCTTGCCACCAAGAAATGGGATTCGCTTTTCTTTCAAGAAGAGGATGTTTCTTATATTCTGTAATTTCAGCATTCACTTCTTCACAAATGGATGCCCTAGAAGATGATTTTGTGTCACAAGAAGATGTTGTTGGAATGGTTTTTGTTTTTGTGGAGCTCATCACTTCTCCGGCAAATTCTTCGTAGATTTCCCAAAACAGATTTTGGCCAGATGTTCGACTAGTCTCAGGTTCAGAAGTTCAAACATACTTAGCATGTGGTTCGTTGTCATCACTATCAATTTCTATAGAATCTATAGTTTCATTTATTGTATGGTCTTGAATGTAATCCGAAATGTCAGGGGAACTGGAATGTTCTACAGATGTATTGTTTTCTTTTATTTGGGACTTTAGATTTGTAGTTATGTATTCGCATATAAAATCACGGTCTTTTGTAAAAAAATTGTCTTTGAAGCGAGGATCCAAGAAAGTCGCGATGGTATAATGTTTTTTTATAAATATATTCTGAAATCGTTTATTCAAGCTGTTTTTCAATTCTTCTTTCATTGTACCTACTCCTGCAAAATTAGCGTTTTCTTTGTTAAGATAGGCAGTGATAGTCGAAACAAATGGAATGACTTCAGATATGCAGCAGTCTGAAGAACTTAATTTTTGTTATGTCTTCAAATGGCTTTAACAAATTTAAAATGCTTCCAACTAATTCCCATTCGGAAAATGTCAAGTCTGTAAGAGTCCCATGATCCAAAATATATAAATTTACTGCTTGTTTTTGTTCAAGTAGGCGAGAGAGTAGATAAAATGAGGAATTCCAACGTGTTTGTACATCTTGGAAAAGTTTGTGTTTGGGAAGGTTTAGTTGTTCTTGTAGTTTACTTAGTTTATCGCAAGCAGTTTGAGAGTGATTAAAATGCGAAACGATTTTTCTTGATCTTGCTATTAAATCACTGACTGAACGTTGACTTTGTATAGCATCCTGTATTACAAGTTGTAAAGAATGAATGAAGCATGCTTCATAATTTACTTTTGCCTTAACAAAACCATTCCTCATATTGGCAGCATTGTCTGCTAATACTAAGTGAATATGTTCCCTTTTTATATTCCATTCTTGTAACAAAGAATTAAATGCTTCAGCTATGGCGTCTCCTGTATGAGATCCTGGGAACTTCTTGCAGGCAAGTGAAAAATGGGATCTCTGATTTAAACTTAAACATGTTTTTTCAAAAAAATGGATTGTGAGAGACAAAAAAGAACTGTTTGTATATTTGCACGTCCAAATATCTGTAGTAAAAGATGCTTTTCCCAACATATTTGAAATTTTTTGAGTCACTTGTGCTTTACATCTTGAGTAAATATCTGGTACAACTTTTTCTTTGAAGTATTTGTCAGAAGGAATTTCATAATTTGGAATAGCTTTCTTTAGTAGCCGAGTAAAGCCATCATCTGATACAATGCTGAATGGCTGATTATCTAAACATATCATTTCACCTATAAGGTAGTGAAACTCCTTCGCTCTGGATGAATTAATGTCCCACTTTTGCATTTGCTTGAAAGAGTCAGCCAGTGAGACTTGCAATAGCTTAGAGTTAGAGTTAGAAGTACTACTAGAACTACTAGAAGGTCCAGCCGTTTCTAAAAAAAATAGACTTAGGGTGATCAAAAGTCAAAACGTTGAAATAAACGGGGAAATTTGTTTTTAAATAAAATCATATTGTAGGTGTTAATTGTTAATGAAACGATTTAAAGTGATGAAAAAGAAAAATGTCCCCCCTCCTACACAAATTCCTTTAATTTCCCCAAATTCCCAACAAATTACTTAATTCTTCAGATTTTTTCAGTAATTTTTTTACACAAATTCCCTTAAAATTCTCTAAATTCCTAATAAAATAAATCCCTAGAACGTAAACTGGAAAATAAAAATTTAGTACTAACCTGAGCTTGAATCAGTCCCTTTCAATTTATAATATTCTTGAGGATGTTTTTTCTCTAAATGGTATTTCATGTTTGAGGTATTTGCCGATTTTCCCACCATTTCGCTACTTTGCACTCCACCAAACTCCAATAGGATTATTATTAACTATTAATATTATGTCTTTGTTAAAGATTAACTAAATTACGCCAAGAAATAATCGAACTTAAAACGATCTGCTTTAAGAATGCAATACTGAATGCACGGCAATAAACGCACAGGATTCACCGAGAAATTCAAATTAAGTGGATTCACCAATGACTTGGCGCTGAGCCACATAAATTACCGCCTATTGCTGTGTTGCCAAAGTGCAATTTTTGTTTTTATTTTTGTGATTTTAAATTGAACGTTAAAGAATTATAAATTCCATTACAGAATATTCAGATTTTAGACATTAATAATGTTATCAATTAAAAAAGGCCGATATGCCGATATATATCGTTATCGGCCAAGACATTATCGGTATCGGCCGATTATCGGTATCGGCTAAAAAAGTCATATCGGTCGATCACTACTTTTGGGACACCCTGTATACTGTTAAAAACAGTTTTAAGTAATTTTCCTATTTTTTTTTTATTCATTTTGGGTGATACTAAAGCTCAAAGACCCGCAACAATGCATGGAGATGGGGATGGTCTATTATTTAAGACTATTTTTTTTGTTATTAATTAAATTTTAGATATTGATATTTTTTAATAAATCCCTACTAGCTTTAACTTTTTTGCAGTTCAACACTGTTTTTTTTCAATAATCGAAACTAGATAGGTAGGTACTGTTCGTTTGTAGGCACAAAATCTGAATTTTTTTCCGACACTGCTCTAAGGGCATTGTTAAAGGTAGTACTCACTAATAAGATTTATTATTAAAGGTGGTCAAAATTCTATCAATATTAAAGCTGGTCAAAATGGAACGCCACCATTATCATAGGCGCCCCTACGACCTTGAACCCACTGGGATGGTGACCCTCGCGGCGAGACTAACGAAAGTGACAAGTTAATACGTGTTTTACTTTGTTTATTTATGATAATCTGATCAATAATTTTTATTCAATAATAAATTGTAGTGGAAAGGAATCACAGATCCAACCAAAAAAAAAAAAAAAAACGGCCTATGGGCAGTTTCTTGAATTTGCTGCAGTTAAGCTTAAAAGTGATTAAATAACACTGTTCTGATCAACTTAGTAATGGATAGTTCTAAACATTTAAATTTCCTCTGTTAATTAAAAGTTAAAAAATTTTGTTTAATTGCTTATAGAAATATTCTTTAAATGAAGAAAGGAAGGGCAACACCTTTTAACAACTATAGGTATAGTTCAAAAACTTTTATTGTAATTTTTCACGGATTTTAGTCATTTTCTCGGCATATAGTAAGTATCACAGTACCGCCACTTACTGTTTTGCTTTGAACTAATAACAACTATGACAACGTTTTTAATTTAATATTATAACATTTTCCATGTAAACTAATGATTCTCTTTTTACTTATTTTTGTGAAAAATGTATAGTTTTTTAAAATTATTTTCACTGAGAGAAATGACATGGGATTGTCATAAATGGAGTAACTATCTTTGTAACTTCTTGAACTGCATTACAGTCCAGTATAAGTGAACCCATTTACTAGATATTTTCATTGTCATATCCTCTAGACAATTATAATTTTGAAGAACTGAAATAGGATCTAATAAAATATTAATAAATAAATACAACTTTCATTTTATTTCTATAAAAACGTAAGAATAAAACTGGTTAATTACTCCGTTAATTGAGACTTTGATTTTCCTTGTATAAGAGCCAGTTCTCATATTTACTTGTCCTTTAATCCTGTTTGTCAAATTAATTTGACTGTAAATGTTTATATGTATTTATTTTTTTAGGTATTACCACTGACCTGGAGTCCCAAAGTGGAGAAAAAGGTGGTGGTGGGATACCCGCCAACCTTACTATTAACCAGAGTAAGGAAAAAAATGCTTTATCGAAATCTACCGACACCATGAGCGTTTGTATAGAAACTAGTACTGTGCTGAGTCAGCCAGTTACTTCGTCCGTGCCGACTAATACCAATATACCAGAGGTTGTTGTATCCTCTACTGTTAAGCCCAGTTTAAGTGTTAGTTCTGGCAGCCACAGTGAAACCAAACCAGATCAGTCACTGACTGGTAAAAGTATCGCAAAACTTGTAGTAACAAGTCAACATGGACCAACAAACAGCAATCAAGTGTTGCAAAAAGTTGTAAACAGTCCATTAATTACAGTTCTCAATTCTACTGGACCTCTCACTGTAGTTAAAAGTTTATGCGTTACATCTGTAGTTTCTAGTGCTCCCCATTATACACTAGTTAACTCGGCCCCTCTAAATGTAACCAATACCATTGGGAAGGCTCCAACTATTACAGTTCTGAATTGTGGCCCCTTAACTAGTCCTGTCACAGTAGTAAAAACAATAAGTACACAGCAAGCTGTTGAGAAATCAGTTACAGATTTCCCAACTACGGTTGCCAGTAATATACAAAGTACCTCTTTTGCACCAGCTGTAATTGAGAATAGAGGACATAATGTTTTTGTAAAAAACTCTTGTCCTGATTCTACAAGTCCAGACAATGTGCCACAAAGCCACAAATTGTTGACAGCAACCAATTTTGCACCCAGTAACGTAAGTATTTTGATTATAAAATTTTACTTTTTATTGTTGTCATTATTTATTTATTTATTTATTTATTTATCAACATTTACAAGATATATTATGAAATTACAGGTACTTCTTGTACTTTACCTTAACCTAAAATAACCCTCCTAGCAGAGGATTTAAAGTTAATCATAGATACACCAAAATAGTCTAGCCTATTATAAAATTGGTTTGCAGTGGTAGAAATCCTATTTATTGAACTGTGCAATAAATACCACATTCTACAGTAGGGGACATGCACGAGGGATTGGTTACGAGTTTGATATGAAGGGACTTGAAAAGAAAATAAGCTAAGACATTCTGGACTTTTAGTGATATTGTTTAGGACTTTAAAAGCAAAGCAAACGTCGTAAACTCCCTTCTGCAAGCAACAGTGTTTAGATTCAGGTATGACATAGTTTGATCACAACTTAAATTTATACCTATGTAAATGGTATCTAGAAAATTTTATGAATTTATGTTGGACATTTTCCAGTCTATTTACATGAATTAGAAAATATGGTGACCAAACTATGTTTGAAAAATCCAAAATTGATCTCACATAAGAAATACATAGCAACCGAAGTACATTTATATTTGTTAAGTCTTTACATGACCTCTTTGTAAAACCCAATAATGTTCTCAAAGTAATGTAGGAAAGATAATTTGCTGTCCAAGAGAACTCCTAGATCTTTTAGATGAGAGACTTCAACCAGAGGGATACTATTGATTGAATATTGGAAAGGGATAATACTCATCAACCTACTAAATCTTATGAACTGACATTTATCATTTTTAAAGACTTTTTTTATGTTCACACAAAGAAAAAATTATGTCAACATCGTTTTGTGAGACTCTCATATTGAATTAAGATAAGATCTGTCTAAATAGCCAACAACAAGCAATTTAATGATAATAGGTGTGCAAGGTTGTTAATAAACAAACTAAAAACCCCTGATGTTGTCTTAAAAGGGTCAGAAAGGTAGCCATCCACCTAGACCTGTTGCTCCCTGTCATATAGGTAAGGCACAATCCACGATAACAGTTTACCAGACATGCCTTACTAAAATCGGTATAAATTGCGCGACATTCGTGGCCCCTTGCAAAGTAGTAATTAGAAAATATGAACAGATTGGTATCCACAATCTCCCTGAAATAAAACCATAAACTGATAAACTGATAATTTATTCATGCTATTATACAATCTGCATTTACACACGTCAATAAAATAGTATATAAAAAGCAAGTATAGTTCAAGAAAATAAAAACATACAAGTCGCAAGATATAACATAATATATATAAGACAATGACAATACTCTACACAAAAGAACATCAGTTAAAATTCGTGAATTATATCAAAAATTTACGTTACAGTTAAAATATTCCTCAAAAGAGTAAAAAGCATTTCTCAATAGCATGACCTTTACCCTGTTTTTAAATTTTGTTACCTTGTCTCTGAAGGTAATCTATCTAAAAAAATTTTGCAGCGAGGTACCCTGGGCCATCCTGACACCTCTTCAACCTACAGTAGCTGACGACAAAATCATCCCAATGTCGCGTATTGTAGTCGTGGATATCCCCGTGATAAAACCATGCTGCTGATTGACTATGAGTGGCTCAAAGACACCTGTGAGAACTTTCTCAACACAGTGTTCGAATGCTAATTGGTCTATCATTTTGAATTATATTTTTGTTATCTGACTGAAAGATGGAAAAAACGTACGAGAATTTGTCATTATCTTAATTTGCACTAGGGACAACTTTAAACGGTATACTGTATGTGTATTAGTATAATTACATGGTTATACAAATTGTATGGGCGCACTGTACTTATGCCGAATTTAATACTTCTAATATTCAAATAAGTAAAAAGTCTATTTTCTCACAGTGTTGTTGTTTTGTTCTTTTTGGTTTTACGATGTTAAAACTATCCTATAATTTAATGCAGAATCAGAAATCACCGTAAAAGAAATGGGTATGATGACTGTTGTGTACAACTTGTCCAAGTTAGCGTGATACATGAAAATTTTGCTGGTTGCGTACAAACCAGAAAAGGAACGCATTCGGAGAAAAAGAGAGGCATGATCGCGCGACCGATCGTTGTTGGTGCCTCTTGTATAGTACAGTCTAACTATACCGTTCTTTACTCTATGAAAGTCTAGATAAATATGACAAATTTGATCTCTAGCCACGGCGCATCGAATGGGCGCTACATATTTGATATTCTCATATATATAATAATAATAATAATAATATATTGTCTTTATTGAGAACGTAAAAACAAAAGCAAGAAAAGAAAAAACAATTCCCAAAAGGCGAAGTCTAGCTAACGGAATTGTATTATTTATATTTATATCACGCTATCTTGGACGAGTTGTGCACACCCACACAATCAATGGTTCTATGGATAGAAAAAATGTATTGGCCATGAAACTCATTCCCAGTATTTCCTTTAAACTTGCCTAACATTTATTTTTATTGACTTCTTAACCATTCACAAAAAAAAAAATTAATTTGAATAAACAACATTTATTTTTTTTATTAAATTTTCTCCAAAGGTTTATTTGTCCCTAGTCTAAAGTCGCAGCAAAAACGAATGTAAACTTTTAACAATTTAGGTTTCAGTGACAATGATATTTGTTATGTCTTTAGTTTTCAACTTTCTTATGGTAGGTTTATGGGCTCATGCAATTTAAGCAAACTAATATGTGCAGTTTGCCTTAAACAAAATGTATTCTGCCAGATAATTTAAGTTGCTTCTTTAATTTTTATATAATATAAACTGAATAAAAGGATACAATTTATTATGTTTTTAAGATAATATGTGTTTCAGTGTTAGTTCTTTATTTTTACCGATTTTTACATTATTATTTTAGCAAACGTTTATTAGTTGTAGGCTTTTTAACTGACGAACTGTTTGTTGCAAAATGTGATCTGTAAATGAATATTTAAATAAATAAATAAATAAAAAATAAATTAATTTGCGCCAATTTGCATCACAAGAGAGTTTTTTTTTTTGGAGTTTAAAGATCTTTTCAGCTTAAAACTTATTATGGTTTTTTATTATTATAGGTGCTTGGTAGTCTTTCAACTGCTGGTAAATCCTCACCAGCGAATGGTCAAAGAAGTAAGTTGAAGATATTAAGTAATGTCCAAATCCCAGGATCATCTCAACAAAATGTTATGGTAAATAAAACTCCTAATTTACCATTGCCCAGATACAATGTTCCTTCTCGGCAAAAACTGATTGGTGCAAATAACGCTCCAACTAAATATCTTGGAAAACCTCCAAGTAATGTGGCAATTAATTCTTCCTTAAAAGCGCTACAAGATAAGCCTACGAAATTATTACATTCATCAATGCAAAAAGGCCAATTAAAGACTTTGCCACCTAACAATTTTCTGTTGAAACCTCAGCAAGGGATTAAAACCTTATCGCCTCAGCACAAAAATGTCCCTGGGCAGGTTCAAAGAACTGGATCTGGACTGAGAACGATTCCACCCCAAAGGCCACAAAAAGTAGCTACAAAACCCAATTATATTGGAAAACACGCTGTTCAAGCTCAGAAAATAAAGCAATCAGCTCATAACAAACTGAAAGCGATCAAGCCACCTCCAGGTAACATTTATGGTTACCATCCGCCACCCTTACCTGAGAAACAGTTAACATTCAATCAAGCGTTGACGGCTCAAATAATTGAAACTTTAAGCAACACAAGCATCCCACCACCAAGCAACAGATATGAAATTTTACCTGCTCGATATGACAGTGCATTTAATTGCCCTGATAAACAAATATTGGACTCAGTAAAAGTAGAAGATAAGGCAAAGTCAGGCTTGGATGCGCTGTCCCTAATATGTCAGGCTGTCCTTTTGGATCACAACTATAACGCCACCTTACCTTCGGAATCTCCAATCAGACCAACTCCTCCCATAAGCACCCAAGCTCAATTAAATGGAATACCACCTACAAGTATCTATTCGGCCATTCAGAACAAAAGACGAATTTTGCCTCCTGCTAGTTCACTGTCTACATCAAGTCTGTCAAACATATCGTTAACTGCCACTAACAGTACTTCGCTTTTGGGAAGTCATGGAAGCCATGAAGACGATGCTGCGTCGGACATTTCCGATGGTTCTGAGAGAAAACACGATACCGAAGGTGAAGAGACTGACACGGCTCCGGAAGCTGAGGATGTCAAAAATGATGATCACTATGGGGATTATGTTACCAGGTGTATTTGGTAAGTTTTTTAATTGTTTGAGGAGTGGTAACCTTTAAAGGGTCTAAACGGTAAAAAGATCGAACTATTGATCTCTCAGTTTTGATGTGTTTCACTGATTTTCTCTCACAAGCCTGTAGACTAGATAAAGGGGGTGGTAACTTTTCAAATGAATGCCCGGTATAATATATATAGTTTTTCAATAGGGGTGATATGTTTTAAAATTGACATAGCGAACATATTTGAAAAGTCAAAATCGTCCGTCATGAAGTGTGTTTAGTATGGTTGAACAATATAAGTTTTTTTAATGACAATAAGTTTATTGCAACTTATCCTGCATTTCTTTTAATTTATGGTAATGATTTGATTTAACTGGTCTGGTTCGAACAAAATTGCGCTACGTGCTACACGGCCCCGGAAACGGTTGGTTTATTGCGTCAAAAGTTTGGTCAGTTGAGTATTTCCAGAAATGGGCATGTCAAATGGCCTTCAAGAAGCTGTGATTTAACACCTCTAGACTTCTGGTGCCGTTATTGAAAGTCGATTGTTTATAATATACCATGTGTAATAAACCAAAGATAATTCTTGCATTAAATTTAAATATTCAACGCGCCATTCCTGACTATAAGACCTAATTTATGGTATCCAGTGCTTGAAAACTGGGTTGATGGAATTCGGTCTTGCAATAGAAGCAGAGGTGGATATTTGAATATTATCTTTAGAACCTAATTGCATTTAACACTTGAAGGTAAAATAAAGATTATTTATATTTGTCGTTTTATTTTAACTTTAAAACATATCGCTCTTTTTGAAAAGCTATATACTAGCAAAACAAGAAGAAAAAATTTTGTAATATATTACGAGAGAACAACATTTTTGAAAACTTGCAGAAGTGAAGAAAACACATTTTTTTGTTATAATACCTATTTTCACTACTTTTTGATATGTGCACTGACCTGAATATCCGGCAACAGTCTGAAAAATAACGTTTGGGAATTCTTACTAAATAAAATTTAGGTTACACAAATGCTTAGTTTATTTTGTTTAACACTATAAATTATTGGAACACTATTAGAAACTATACTTTTTAAGCAACCATATTTTGCAACTTACAAACACTGAAAACAAGTCTTCTGCGTTATATTTTAAAGTAAATGTTAAATATATATTCCAAATTCTCACTATCAATGATCCATCCATTTTAAGGTGAAAATATGACAGAAACCCATTTTAAATGGAAAAAGTCTAGACCGAAAATATGACAACGAACAAAATGAATGAATATATTTCCTGCCAGATAATTTATTTTTCGATTTTAAAACAATTTATACAAAATAGTTATTTATTTGTAATTGTTCTTGCTGTCTTGTAACAGAGGCAGGAAATTACTGAAAGGTAAATTAAAACTTTTAAATTTAAATTTCAATTTCTAAAGAACGACCGATAGATCAGTGCAATTCAAATGCTTCTAACTCCATAGTTGACGTAATTTGTATAGAATTCGTCATCAAAGTGGGTTGCCAAGATTTGCACGAGATCGGTTTTCTTTAGATGCATTAAATTTAAAGCTTTTAGTAATACATTTTATAGGGGGTAACCTTGAAGATTTTATAATATTAAAATTTTAATTGCAAAGTTATCTTAGTTAATCATCTACACTAGAGAGAGTATACCAGATAACATGATAGCAAAAGATATAGGCAATGTGGGTTGTTCTGTCTTTCTCCCACATCTAGATTGTCCTGGTTAATCTATATTAATTTAATAGATATCTCGTCAAAACCGCACAATTTTTTGTTAGTCGACCTATTTATTGCATCACGAACATCGTTTTCAGTTACTGGTATAAAGTCATTGAAGCTTAGATATATTTATCCGCGTTAACTCTCCAGAGAGCCCTGAATTAAAGTGTTATAATAGTTTGATGTTAATCACGTTTGAAAAGTAATTCCCAAAACTATTAGCAGTAACTTTCTTGTCACATAATATAATATATTTTCGCCGTCTTCAATCTTGGACACAAACTGAAATAAAGTACATTTTCATTCGTTTTTTTCTGTCATTTTCATTGTAAAACGGATAGATCATAGAAGCAGATATTTAATTCTCAATATTCCCTTGGTATACAATGTTAAATTTAGTTAGGATATTGTAGTTCAAAGTTGCAAGTAACAATTTAAATTTTCAGTGGTTTTCTTCATGACGATGGGTATATGGTGGAATGTGACAAATGTAAAGTCTGGCAGCACGTTCAATGCGTGGTAAAAAATCGTCAAGTTCCAGATGAGTTTTTATGCGAGATGTGCGATCCCTCAAAACCAGTTGATAGACAAAAAGCTCGTTTAATTCAGCAGCAATGGATCAGAGAAAGACAACTAATAGAACCAAAAATCAGAAAAGAAGCCAAGCCCAAAGAGGCAGTACGGAACAAAGATCCTATGAGCGATTCAGATTCTTCAGATGGCGAACAAATTGTGCGCAACAATAACGTCGTAACCAAAAATCGAACGATAGTTGGGCGAAAGAAATCCGACACCGTTAAGGCTAACAAAAAGGAAGTCAAAGAGATTGTTCAAAAAAGACAGAAACGGAAAGAGAGAAAAATAGTTAAAAGAAAAACTAAACTTCAAATTAAACAACAACAATCTCATAGCGATGATGAAAATCAAGATACTTGGTCTGTTCATCTCCCTCAATTGCGACAGTGGATCGAAAAATATGAAGAAGCAGTTACGAATCATTATTCCCCTGAATTAAGAGCGCGCATATCAAGTATAAGAGTAAACGGGGCACACGTTGATTCTAGCGTACAATATGACGCTACAGTTTGTAAATGCCGGGTTCACACACAACCACTAACCGAAATAAAATATTTAATCAGTACCACTCAACTTGCCCCAAATACCCCGGTAATTGAATTGAGGGGCAAATATATGCTTTCAACGCAACACCGAAATTCCGGTGGCTCTCTTACTACACGGCAGCACACGCAAAGGCCAGGGCCTTTTCTGTTCTTCTATAGACTGCACAAAGATAACACTGAAGTTTGTGTGGACACCAGAACGTACGGAAACAGCGCGAGATTCATCAGAAGGTCTTGCAAACCCAATGCCGAATTAAGGCACTGCATAGAAAAGGGCGTCTTGCATTTGTACATAGTATCGATTTCGACAGTGGAAAAGAATTGCGAATTGACTATTAAACATGAATCTCATGACCTGGCAGCAATTGGTACAACACAGATTGCGTGTGCTTGCGGACGTCCTGATGAATGTTCGGTGAATAAAACAACGATAAAGAAAAATGGGGAAACTCCTGAAGTTGCGAGGAAAAGAAGGGGACGAAGGACGATGTCTTTAAGTGTGCCGTGTACTGAAATTAAGTCTCCAGTGAGGGAACAGCTTCCTTTGCCATCTCCAAATTTAACCGGTAAGTTCATAATACAAACTGTTTTTGATTATCATTAAAGTAGCCTTTTACAGTTTAAAGTCATGCTTTTAAAGATTAGGTGGAATAAATAGTGTCAAAATATTGATACTAGGTACTGATAAAACAGTAGTGCTAAAAGTTTTCAACACACGCATCAAAATTATTTGCACCATGCAAACTGCTCGCCAGAGAACAAGATCTAGAAGTATACTATGGTGTATTTCCTTTATAAAACACAGTAAACTAAGATCAGGTTAAAATATGTATGGGGCATTCCACACAAAATTTGCAACTCAAAATTTTTTTCCCGCAAACAATTTTTTTTACGGTTCAGCAGTCAAAAATATTTTACACGTATTTTTTTATTTTAATGTAATGCACAAATTTTTCGAAAAAAAAAATTCTTGAAATTTCAAGTTTGTAAAAAAGCACCTTTTTCCGATCGCTTATACAGCAATATCGAATAAAGATATAAAAATTTATCACGTACATGAAATGTTCGCCTTTTTCTCAGCTTTCGAATGGAGTATAATAAAACTTAATTTTGTAATTTGTTAAATGACAAAAATTGAAAACTTATAAACAAATGCAATTTTTTCAAATTTGGACATGACTTTTTTCCTTTTTTTTATTGAAAAAAATCAACTCAAACCTTTTTTAAATTACTGTTAAAGTTTTAGAGTGGAGAGTTGAATACTTACGAAACAATAAATGTTTCAAGCATGGCTTGCACGCGCGAAGCGCGCTGCTGTGCGACTCGCTCGGACTCGGACTGGATTATAAAAGTTCTCCACTCCTACGCGCTAAGTAAAACATATTCTTGTACTTGTACTTTAACTTGAAGTTTCAAAGTCATTTTATTTTGACCACCTTAAATTCACAAGAATAGAAAATCTCTTCTTTATTTTTAAAGTATACAATAGTAACATAACTATGTTTCAAGTACAAGATTATGTTTTACTGAGCGCGTAGGGTTGGAGAACTTCTATAATCCAGTCTGAGTCTGAGCGAGTCGAGCTGCGGCGTGCTTCACGTGTGCAAGCCGTGCTTGAAAAATTTTTTGTCTCGTAAGTATTCAACTCTCCACTCTAAAATTTTAACAGTATTTTAAAAAAGGTGTGAGTTGATTTTTTCAATAAAAAAAAAGGAAAAAAGTCATGTCCAAATTTGAAAAAATTGCATTTGTTTATAAGTTTTCAATTTTTGTCGTTTAACAAATTACAAAATTGAGTTTTATTATACTCCATTCGAAAGCTAAAAAAAGGCGAACATTTTATGTATGTGATAAATTTTTATATATTTTTTCGATATTGCTGTATAAGCGATCGGAAAAAGGTGTTTTTTTACGAACGTGAAATTTAAAAAAAAATTTTTCGAAAAATCTGTTCATCACATTAAAATAAAAAAAATACGTGTCAAATATTTTTGATTGCTGAACCGTAAAAAAAATTGTTCGTGGGAAAAAAATTTTGAGTTGCAAATTTTGTGTGGAATGCCCCCGTATGTATGTATTAGTTTTATGTTCTGTTCTGAGTTGTGATGGAATCAGTCGAACATCCCTAGATAAAACAAAATAAGCAGAGAAACCAACACATATACAGGGTGACGGTGAATATAGAGGAAGATCAAAATAACCCAAATTTGTCATAGGGAAAATTCCCAAAGTGCCCCTTAATGGAGATACAGAGCCCCAAAGGGGTACCCACCGACTTCCCTTTTCGGCTCTAACTTTTGAATCGATGTGTATAATTTAATAAAGTTTTAATATTTTATGTAGACCATAAAGATTCATAAAATCATACTACAGTAGATGTTTTACATCGTCAGGGAAGTCAGGAACGGACTTGCCCCACACGCGTTGAGCCAAAATTTTGACGGGTGTCATTTTACAGAGCTGAAAACTGATTTTTTAAATACTCTGGTCATTCCTCTTTTAAAAGGGTACTCTACATTTGTTTCGATAAAGTTAGTCGTTTTCGAAGAAAATACATTTTGTGTATGACACGTTTAAGCATTGACTTTTGAAACTTATATAATAATCAAGTTTTTTTTACTCTATATGAATGATTTGGCGAAGATTGATATCCGCGGTACTTTTACCATGTTTGCCGATGATACTACCATCTTGTGGCGAGGTCGGGATTCTGATGAATTAAAGCTTGTTGTACAGAGTGATCTGTTCCTTGTTAAGCGGTGGTGTGACTCCAATCTTTTGTGTTTTAATGTCGGCAAGACCAGCATTATTACATTTAAATTTTCCTTTTCAGAATTAGTTTTAGAGAATAATTTTGTAAGGAACGCAAATGTTGCAAGGTTCTTGGTGATTTTAATTAATGATAAACTTAAATTTAGAGGTCACCTTCTTGCATTGAATGGGAGTTTGGCGTCGGGTTGTTTTGCGGTGAGAGTCGTCGCAAACGAACTGGGAAAACACCAGCGGTGTGGAATCGCCTTTTGGGGCCTTTGCAGTCAAGAGTTATATAAGTTATCAAGGGTCTACACTACTTATACAGAAAAGAGCTCTGAGATACCTTTGTGGTGCTAACTCCAGAGATCATTGTAAGCCACTTTTTATGAAAGAAAAAATTCTAACGGTTGTGGGCCTATTTATATTAGAAACAGTTTGCGTTACTCACGAAAAAATACAAAAGTTATATAATTAACAATACATATTACATACGCAACAGTACTGATATACCTCTTCCTATTCCCAGGACAGCGCTTACAAAGAACTCTTTAATTTTTGAAAGTATTAAAGTCTACAATCATAATTCAGTGGCGGCTCTTCAGGGTAGGCCTCTGAGGCCGCGCCTCACCCTCAATCTCCCAAACTCCTCTCAAAAAATACAAATATGTTGTAAATTTATAAATTTTCAAATATAAATTCCATATGAAAAATAATTTTCATACTGCTTTACCGAGCGCCGCGCTATAAGCGACTATTTTATTCTGTAAACTTTCGTCGACGGCCGAGAGGCTAAATAATTTCAGCTTCACTGCTCCGAGTATTCGTACCTATTTTGGCAAGCCTTATACGAAAATCTCAACGTCTTTTGTTTGGTCTGTCTCTCTCTTACCCGGGGGTGATTTCGCGTTTGTTTCTCTCATTGAGGCTGTAAGATTCTAGCTTGGCTGGTTGTTGATTGGATGTTTAAATCACATGTTTTATTCTGCGAATTCTGTGATTACCCGTCGCCCGACTTATATCGTAGCAGGTGTGTGAACTGTGTGTCTTGGTTTAATTTAGGAAAATTACAAATTGTCATATTTTATTGGTTTATTTTATGTTAATATTGCTCTGAGTTGTGACTGTGCAGGGTAGTCAGGATACAGGTGCGATGCAGGTAATGAAGAAGTATTGGCAGTGTTTGTTTGGGCAATTTATAATTTCGTGTTCGGCAAATTAAGGTTATATTTTCAAGATCCGGTAAGTTTTAAGATTTCTTTATTATGTTATTAATTATTAAACGATAAATTTTATTGTTTTAAAAAAATATAAATCCTGTTCATGATATTATTCTCTCAGTCATTGAAACGCTATTTTTAAGGAGAAACGAAACGGAAAAAAGACAGATATTATGTAGTCGTCCGACAACAGAAATTTCGGCAATATTTAACGATAAGAGACAGGGTAAGCAATATTCAAGAGCTTTTCAGGTAACTTGGTACGAAACCTATAAGTGGCTGTGCGGAAGTATTTATAAGGAAAGCTTATATTATATTGTTGGCCTTGTATTTTATTAAGCAGCGTAAAAAACAATTGGAGTTCAGGGGGTGGGTATTCTAATTTAAAAAAATTTTCACGGGCGGTAAAATCACACGAAAGTTCCAAAGAACATATTAAGAGTTCTGTGGCGCTTACGAGAGTAGAGCAAAATAGAGACACAAAAGCGGATGCACTGGGAGAAATTGACCCTGACCTTGCAAATTGAATATTTTTCTCGTGAAACCTAGTATTTCAAAGTATTTATATTGCTGGTTGAATTCCTAACTATTCATTTTAAGCCAATGACCTTGAAATCGCGCAAAATTTTCGTCTGCGGCGCTATTTTCTAGCCTCACCCCCTTATACACCCACGAGCCGCCACTGTCATATACCTGTAGCATACAGACTAATATTGGACACCAAGACAATTAAAAGATCCATAAAGAAGCTACTTAATAGAAGACTAGTGTTGGGCAAAAATCTTTATTTTCGGAATCGATTCCGAAGTACTCGAGAACTTTAAAGAATCGAGTACTTATCCGAGTACCGAGTACAAAAGTGACCGATTCCCATAAATTTCTTTTTCAATAGAATCAATTATATTTTGGCAAAATAGCACCGAGTCACCGAGTCTGAGTACGGGCAGCGGCAGCTAAAGCTAAAATACTAAAATGTCATGTGGCTCGTTCGATGGAATCGATTCTCACCGATACTTTGCTGTAATAGCTGAAATTTGACGCTAACCAATTACCGTCGGCCTCCCGCATCATTTGACAAGTTGCGTGTGGTGGGAAGAATCGGGTATCAAAGGTTTTATAATTATTTATTTAGGTATTGGCGCCGAATTATTTTCTGTGGTGTGGTAAATGGTAATAGTGTGAACGCAGAGGCGGCTTTAAGATTCTTATAGTGGATTAAGTTAATTGTTAATTTCGATTTAAAATTAAAAATATGTAAAGTATTGAAATATGAAACCGGGAGGAAAAAAATCTGTTGTATGGGACTATTTTAAAAGGAAAGAAAATAATAATAAAGTAGTATGTGCTTTGTGTAAAAGAAAATTTAAATACTTTGGAAACACTACAACCGATACTTTGCTGTAATAGCTGAAATATGACGCTAACCAATTACCGTCGGCCTCCCGCATCATTTGACAAGTTGCGTGTGGTGGGAAGAATCGGGTATCAAAGGTTTTATAATTATTTATTTAGGTATTGGCGCCGAATTATTTTCTGTGGTGTGGTAAATGGTAATAGTGTGAACGCAGAGGCGGCTTTAAGATTCTTATAGTGGATTAAGTTAATTGTTAATTTCGATTTAAAATTAAAAATATGTAAAGTATTGAAATATGAAACCGGGAGGAAAAAAATCTGTTGTATGGGACTATTTTAAAAGGAAAGAAAATAATAATAAAGTAGTATGTGCTTTGTGTAAAAGAAAATTTAAATACTTTGGAAACACTACAAACATGAAAAAGCACCTTAAACGTATTCATCCTATTGAATTTGTTGATTTGGTAAATTAAAAGTTTATTTTTTCGTTTTTATTTATATTATTATTTATTTTTTTATATTTATTTATTTATATTAAAAAGTTAAAAATAAAATATTACTAATAAAACGAATCCTCAATTCATCCCTGTTCTCTCAGCTGTTAACAAAACATAACCCTAGTGGCGTGTCCTTGCAAACGCACGTCCCGCAAGCTCAAATAGCAAAAACAGTTTGGGCCGGGCCGGTAAACTGACTAAAGTCCTCGATCTCGTACTCGGAACGCGTAGTAGTCGTAGTTCGCACGCGCACTGTTCGTAAAATCATCTTTTGGAGATCCCGGCTTTTGTCTTTGCATTTGTGTACTCGTACTCGAATGCCGTATGCCGTACTCGAGTACAGCGAGTACTATTAAGAATCGAGTACGTACCCGATTCTTGGACTCGAGTACCGCATCACTATAGAAGACCATACTATTCCCTTCTAGAGTTCTATGAGGACAGGTTCTAGTCGCTGGATTCTGAAGCAAATAATATTAATAAAAATAAAAATTAAAATATTTCATGATCAGCTTAGCTCTTCAATGTTATTTTTATTCTTTTCACTTATCCACTATTTTATACCTTATGTGTAGATATGTGTTCTAAATCATTTTATATTTCGTGTGACCCTGTTATTACAAATTTGATCTTTCTTGAGTCCTCCCAAAACATATTCTGATATGTAATTAAGTTCCAACCTGTGACACCTTGTTGATTTGTTTTGTGTATTAGTATTATGTGTTTACATTGTAAAAATTGTTTTTGTATTTGTGACTCTTACTTTATAAATTAGATTAACTTTTCTAATTTTGTTGATGAGAACCACAACATTCTCTCAACAATAAAATTACTTGAATTCGAATTATATTATATATAAATGACCTAATTTTAATAATTAATATTGTACGTTTTATGTTCTGCATCTTCCTGGTTCCTGTTTTATATAATTGACTTGGGCTTGCCTGCGCTTGTTTCATTTTTAATGTTCATCCACTAATATATATTTTAATTGTCTCCTTTTTATTTTGTACTTTTTCAAAAATCATGTTTTTGATTTACCTAGGTATTTATAAGATATTGTGATTTAAATTGTTATTTAATATTATTTGTACTGCTTTGTCAATAAGCTTAGTTGAATTTGAATTTGAATTATTAACATAAGTTATTTAAACACAGTAACTATTCGAATAACAGCATAATTAATAATTCGGATTAAAATAATAGAATTTGTCATTATTACATCCCATTAGTTCCCATCCCAGTTAGAGGGAGACCTTGATGTTATAGCAAAAAATTTTAATGAACATTTAATATCTGTGGTCCCTAAACTTTTAGAAAATTTGAATGATATACCTTTTAACTGTGATATTGATAAGAATGATAAATCTATGTTTTTAACGCCTGTAACAACAAAAGAAATCGCTGAAATAGCAGGCAAATTAAATAATAAACATAGTAGTGGCATAGACGATGTTCCAACAAGCATTGTAAAACTGTCCGCTTTTGAAATGCAGAAGGTATTGTGCTACATGATAAATAATTCCTTTGAGGCTGGCATTTTCCCTGATAATTTAAAAATGGTACTAATTAAGCCGTTATATAAGAAGGGAGACCCAGAAAAACTAGACAACTATAGACCTATAAGTTTGTTGCCTGGATTTTCAAAAATTTTCAAATTAGCCATGAGTACAAGAATAATCAATTTTTTAAAAGAATGTAACTCATTTACAAAATTTGAACATGGTTTTATTCCACGGGAAAGTCCATTAGCACTGCTATTTATACAATTTATTGTAGAGCATCTTGAAAAAGGGGAATTAACACTTGGGATGTTTTTAGATTTATCAAAGGCATATGACTGTCTAGATAGGGAAATTCTAAGTAAAAAACTTGAAAGGTATCGAATCAGAGGGAATGCTAAAATATGGCTCGTATCGTACATAAATGACAGACAACAGGCGGTGTCAATTACAAAGAGTGGAAAAATGTGCAAGTCAGATTTTTTATATAACAACGTAGGGATAGCGCAGGGAAGTATTTTGGGCCCAATTCTTTTCATATTATTTATCAACGACCTGGCGATAGAACGTATGAACACATTGTCAAATATGCGGACAATACCAATTGATTTGTTAGTAGTAAAGATTTAGGAGATCTTTCCCACAAGCTGATGCTTTTTTTGCACTTATAAGATACTGGTTTTTAAAAAGTAAACTAATTTTAAACAAAGACAAGTCAAATATGATGTTATTTAGAACAAAACAGTTAAACTTAGAAAAACCACCAGTTATAGAAATAGATAATAAAGAATTAAGCTTTTCGGAAGATTTAAAATATTTAGGTATTTATATTAATGAATACTTTGATTGGACGTACCACATAAATTCTTTGGAAAAAAAACTAAACTCTGTGTCTTATGTTATTAAAATGTTGGATCATGCTAATTTGGAATCGGTATTAAGGTACGGAATTGTTTTTTGGGGAGGACACAGTTTGATACAGAACATTTTTGTGGCTCAAAAGCGAACAGTTAGAATCTTGAGAAAGATGGAATACAGGGAAAGCTGCAGAGGTGTATTTAAAAATCTAAATGTAATGACTGTAATATGGAGTGTATATTTATGAATGTCTGATGTTTTTCTTCAAACACAGGGACTTTTTAATCTAAGAGTAAATCACGATTATATGACGAGGACAAAGGATGTTTCATATCCAATACATCGTCTAACATTGACTGAAAAATGCCCACATTACATGTGTTTAAAGCTTTGCCAAATAGAATTAAAGAAATTAACTGAAAACATGTTCAAATCGGAAGTTAAGAAAATGTAAATTAATATGGAACCTTATAGTTTAGGTGCTTTCTTGATGTGAAATAGGGTAAAATTGTGTTAAACTGTAATTTGACGTCATTTCATTTTTTGTTCATTATGATCATGATCTGAAATAAAGATATTTATTATTATTATTATTATCATTAATGCTCACGTGCATCTTACTTATGGACAAGCCCTAGGCAATCATGTGGATGCAAAAAGAATTTATTCTGATACATTTCCAAATGGAAGTGTGCCCTATAAGGGAATCATTGAAACGGTTGACATTTCGGAAATAACTTAAATGCACTAATGTTAAATACTCTGGTCATTCCTCTTTAAATTTTTGACAATCTTTTTAAATAAATATTATTTTTATTATTTTGAAAGAACCACCGTTAAATAAGCTTTCATTTGATATACCACTGAACATGTCTAATATCGTCCGTTTTTCTAGAATATTAATTCAAACTTGCTTAATTACCGAATAGATTTTATTGAGTATTTTATGATGGCTTAAAGGGAAATTTTTTAAATTGTGAAGAAATAAATTTAATTAAATTTTTTTGGAGACATGCTTCATGTTAAAAGATTCCATTGAAAATTGGAAATTGGGGCAATGCCCATAGTAACAAATAATAAAAATCAAGTTTCATTTTTAAAAATAAATTTTTTAAAAACTTTTTTATTAAATTTCGTTTTTCACAATTTTAAAAATTTCCCTTTAAACCATCATAGAATACTCAATAAAATCTAAAATGTCTTAATTTCAACAAATTCGTATTCAAACTAATTTGGTTTCATAAAAAAGCTGTTTCGATCAAAGGCATCGTAACTATAGATCCGACACGCCATTCATAAATGCTATAAAATTGTGATGCCAAAAATCGTTTGGTGGCGAGACGCTGTGAGGAGCTAGGTGGGGCCGGGAGTGGGGATTACGCTGGCTTTACATATGCTTGCGACAAAACTCCAGGAAAACATCCGCTATGCCGAGTATTGTCGAGTCGATGCGGTGGCCACGAAAATGATTAAATCTGGGCGGATCCGTTATTGCTGCGTTGCCATACTACATATGTTTTACAAGGTTTTAGGCAATGTTATATATTTCCCACATCATGTTAATCTAGTTAAGCATAGAAGTTAATACTTTTAACAGAGTAAGCTCAGAAAACTACGTTTTCTGTGGCGTAAGTCTAGCACGTCAAGTGGAGGGGAGCAGCTTGAATGTTGATTTACTTTACACTGGAATACATTGATGACAACATGTTTATTTGTTATTGTTCGGTCTAATAGTTACGATGTCTATGGTTTCGATATCGTTTTCAGTATCATAATGAACTTTTTATGAAACAGTTTTCTCTATTTTTCTAAGGTTGGTAATGATGTTCACAAATGTTTTATTTTGCTGTCGTGCATATTTGGTTGCATTAATTCTAGGAAATGGAGATAGGTTAAAAAAATATCAAATAATCTCACAAATTTACTATGAAATATATTATAAAACATAGACCTATAAAATTTACCGCAATTTCCCTTAACTTTGGGGGAGTTAAACTAAACTTATCTTGCTTCATATTTTAATATATTATTTTATTATGTAGGTATGTTAAAAAAATTAGACAACTTCGTGACAAAATGGCTGACACGGGAATAAAATGGACAGCCTAAGTCTGACGTCACAAGGGGCGTGTTTTAAAAAACCTTTTCAAACAAAAATAAATTGCATTGAAAATCCCATAAGACATTTTTGCAAGCATTGGTACACGTTTATAAGCGACAAATAAGCAATTTCTTCAAATTATTTATATTTTTCGTGGTATGATTGACCCATTTACAGCCACAGATAGAGGTAAGTGTTTCCTGGAAATATTTAATCGCCATCTGAAAAAGTTTAAGGTTATGTTACTGTTGTTTACATTATTGTTTATTAAGACATACTTGTTAGTTTTTTGTAAAATAAAGCTTGTGGTAGTGTTTATTTATTAATATGAAGTAGACCCAGTCTATAGCCTAAATAATTTACATTATAGATTTAATATTGGCTAAAGTGGTTACGTATTTTGTTACCCGAACAGAAAATTTTCAAGTTTGTTGTACTCCTTGCAAAGATAAAAAAAAGGAAAGCTCGGACATCACTTATAAGGTACCTAATAGAGCAAATATTATTATGTTAAAAAGGGCTGAATGCCTTGGAGTCAAACCATGTCCTATGGATGCAATTTGATTCAGATCGGAAAAGTTCACACTATAATGAAAGACAAAAGTTATAATATTGTGGTAATTTAAATTACTATCATAAATTTTTTTATATACAAAGTTTTTTTTTATATGCAAAATAATATTTTAATTGTAGATTATACTAAACAAAAAACGCAATACAATACCTGCCAACTGTTTATGTTCTAGCGGGAATAAAATATCTTCAACTGCATTATTTAGATACTACTACCTATCAGTCACTGATAAGAAGTGCCTTTGAAATGCCCAAAAAACTAAATACAGCGAAGTTAAAACAGCTGAGGAGCTATATCCCAGTAAGCCTTATTCATGCAGCTGTGGATCATCAGATTGATCAGCAATTTTAGAAATACTGTAGACCTTAACAACATTTGATGTACTGAAATTATAAAAATTTAAACAAATATTTATTATTATTTTTGTTAAATTGTTTTATAATCTACATAATATATATTTCAAATTAATTGTATTAGGTATAACATTGATATCCCTGTGCATACATAAGGACATGAGAATAGTTGTAACTAAAGCGTACTAAAAGTTTTTAAAGGTTTTTTTGAAATTTCTTCCAAATCTTTCATTAAAAAATACTTTTCTGCTTCTAACGATGCTCCTAAAGCATGAGTCAATATCTTCGGTAACATCGGTCTGCTCACTGGTGGTTCTTTTTCTAAAAATAATTTAATATATTGTTGGCCTTGCTTTTCTATTAAAAGTTAAATCAAACTATTAAATGTTCACATTTTTTACTTTAGTTTTTAGGAACGTAAATACATTTTGTATTATAATAAAAGCTATAACATACCTTTTTTCTGGAGATGTAATGCTAAATTGCCTTTTAGCGCTGAACTCAAATATTGTAGCCCTATTCTTTCTGTCATTGTGCCCAAAATGGCAGGTACAAACCAAAGAATGTTGGGAAGGTTCTCTGCTCTATCTTGACTTCTACCATTGTAAAGCAAATAATGGTTTAACTCCAAGACGTTTATCCCTTTTTAACATAATAATTGTTCTATTATGTACCTTATAAGATGCTTATAGGTGATGACCAGGCATTATTCTCTTCTATCTTTGCAGGGATACAACAAACTTAAAAAATTTCTGTTCGCTGTGTTTTCAATCCGTTAACAAAACACATCACCTCTTTAGCAGATATTGGATCAATAATAAAAATTATTCAGGCTATAGACTGGGTTTACTTTATATTAATAAATAAACACTACCATAAGCTATATTTTACAATAAAACTAACAATTATGTTTTAATAACCAATAACATAAACAAAACTAACATAACCTCAAACTTATTCAGACGCCGATAAAATATTTTCAGGAATCACTTACCTCTATCTGTAGCTGTAAATAGGTCAATAATATCACCAAATATATAAATAATTTGAAAAAATTGGTTATTTATCGCTTATAAATGAGTCGCAACACTTGCAAAAATCTCTTATGGGATTTTCAATGCAATTTATTTTTGTTTGGAAAGGTTTTTTTTCTAATTTTGTTTCATAAGAAATCTATTACGATACCGTTTTCAGTATCGAGACAGATCTATTACGATACCGTTTTTTTATTTTTTAAAAGTTGGCATTGGTAATATTTAAATGTTTTATTCTGTTGACGTCTGACGTTTCCTGTTATTGTGATCCATGAGAAGAGAAAGTTTTCGGGATTTCTCTGGTAAAAGTTGATTTATCGTTTTATTAGCAATGTCCCTTAACTCAGGGGGAGTTGAACTTAGATTGTCATGCTCCATATTTTTTTAATTATAATTATGAACAACTCTATGAAATATTAAAACACAAATTTCGTGACAATGACACAAAGAAAATATTATTTATTGTCAAGGCTACTATGATAAAAGTAAATTTATATTATTACCAACATAGAATTTAGACATACAAATTTACAAAATTTGAAGGGTTGATTTTCTTTTTAAATATGCATTTTCTTATTGAAAAAAATACAAAATAGAAAAAATAGTATAAAGTACGTGTTTTATAAAGCAGTTAAAAAACTCGCCGCAAGCGGCTCGTTTTTTAACATGGACGCGTGCTATAAGATGATGCTTTATAAAACATGTACTTTAATATACTATAATAACTCGCCCCTTGTGACGTCATCACTTAGGCTGTCTATTATATGTTGATTTCAAGGCTACTATGATAAATAATTTGATTGTATTACCAACATAAAATTTAGGCCTACAAATTTTGAAAATTTGTATGTTTTATTTTCTTTTTAAATATGGATTTATTTACTGAAAAAAATGCCAAAACAGAAAAAATAGTATAAAGCACACGTTTTATAAAGCTATTAGCGCACTTGCCCGTTATAAACTCGCCGCAAGCGGCTCGTTTTCTAACATGAACGCGTGCGCTAAAATGAGCTTTATAAAACTTGTACTTCAATATACTATTTCATAATTCATAATATAAATTCTTCATACCATCAACATCACACTTTCCTTAATTTAATTTGCAAGTTTACTCCGTTTTCAAATTTTAAAGTTCCTACTCACTTCTAGTTGTACTCTTTAATTTTAAGCAACTCTAAAGAGTTTTATTTAACTCTTAATAACTAACTTAACTAATTAAGTCATTATTTTTTCTATTTTAACTGGTCGTTTTACTATATTCTAATCCCTTCTAGTATCCCCTGAAGATGGACGTCTAGACGCCCAAAACATGTAGGAACATAACCATACTTTTTTCTATTAAAAATTTTGTGCGGAAAGACTTGATTGTTTTATTTGTACTACTTATTGTTTGTTACCATGTTGCCAACAACATACCATCATAAAAGCAATAAAAACATATGTTAAACCTATGTACAGCATTATTCAATTTAGTAATAAAATAAATCCATTTTAAGTACCAAACTGATACAATTCCTAAAAAAAGTATAAATGTCATACTCAATTTTATTAAAATCTGATCAGCGGTTCCAGAGATATTCGACCGTTTCCATACATAAAACTAACCCTGTAGAACGGTTCTGACCTCTTAATGCTAATTAATATAAAGTCTCAAATGACATCATTTATATTTTTTCTATTTCTTTCATAATATCACTTTAATATCCCAGTTAGAAATTAGATAAAATTGTAGCATTGCATTTTTTAAAGTAACATTTTAAATAAAACAGGTTGGAATTTTGATACTAATAGGCTTATTCCAACCAGCAGTCCTGAAGTAGTTTTTAATCAGAAATAGAGTCTACCAGATGAATATTGCATGTAGACACCAGGATGACTTGTAAAGTCCTACAACTGGTTGATTGGATTTGCCAGTTTGAAGCCGTCAGGGACTGATGGTTGGAACGGACCTAATATAAAAACTATATTAAACATGATATTTTTAATAACTTGTTGATATTACAGATGCAGAACCTCCACCTCTGGTGTCGGCACCTATCCCACCTCCTTTGCCATCCCCTATTCCTGAACCGGAACCTAAAATATTAAAAGAAGAGAAGGTTGATGTGGTGGAGCCGGTAGAGCCTGAAGTTGAAATTAAGAAAGAATCGGCAGAGACATCTGAAATTGATATAAAACAAGAAGAAGTTAAAGAAGATCCAGAACCAATTGAAGATGTAAAGTCTCCTGTTCCACTTCCTCCAGTAAAAATCGAAATAAAAAAGGAGAAACCGCCAAAAGAAGAAAAAGTAAAGAGTCCTATTCCGACTCCAATTTCTACTAGAAGATCTTCTCACTACAAATCTGATAAGGAAGAAGGTGGTAAAGAAGTTGTGTCGAAGGAAAAGGCAAACAAACTAAAAAAGCTGAGCAGGGAGGAAAGGAAATTAGAAGCTATATTAAGGGCTATAGAACAGATGGAAAAAGCTGATCAAAAGAAACAAGAACACCAAGCTAAACAAGCGACGAGACGAGAATCGGAACCTGGTCCGAATGCAAAAGAAGAAGAGAAACAAGAACCTAAGGTAAGTTTGCACGTTTCTAATTTTCGGTGTCTCTAGAAATATATTATATTAATTAAATAGTGTAAAAAATACTCACTGGGATTTTGGATTAAAGACACGCCAGGCCTTTTTTATGCTTTGGAATGAATTGACAAATATCTAATTATTATTTTATATTAATTGACGTAAACATTTTACAAATTGAGAACATTAACCTAAAATTGATAACCCAGGATTCTGCAAGCATAGTTTGATCATATTCTAAGTTGATACCTGTTTTAGGGAAAAGGCATTTAGAAAATTGAATGAGTATTATATTTTGGATTTTACCAGTTAATTTACCTGAGTTTTGTAGTGCAAATCAAAACTCAAAATCACGGTCTGTTTACTTTTTCCAAAGTCAGTTTGATGACATGAAAAAGCTTTAACCGGGCTTCAAAGGGACCGGCGTCATAATCGGAGTAACTCTCAGTTTGCAAATTTACTTTGAATCGAGAAATTTTCAATGTCAAAGAAAGACGGAACAAGCCATTCATGAATATTATAATAATTTTTTTAGTACTTCAGAAATATTATTTATACAAAAATATTTTAAATTGTGTGACTGACAAAAAAAATAAACAATTAACAAACCCTTATGTTCCTCCTACATTTACGAAAACTTTGTAGAACTGGCAACACCCTGGCAATAGACCGTCGAGGCCCAAAGGCAATTTAAAGTGCGAACTATTTTTTTCCGAGTGAGAAAATTAATAGAACAGCATATAAATACAAATTTATATGCTGTAGACAAGAACAGCAAATAGTTAAAGGTTCTGCCAATTGGGTGATCCCTTATCAGCTTTAAAATCGGTTGATGTTTGAGGTATGCGATATGGGGAATCGGACAGCGGCGTGACTGGTTGATTTACTATAATTTACATATTTCATTTTCTGCTATAACTGTGTGGTTTCAGGCAAGTAAGTTTTTACTTGGTACCTATATTTTATTATATCAGTATGGCTTTTTGGCGACAATTTAAAACAGAAGGTCAAGGTGAATTATCTGTAGTAATATATTAAGGGATAGGGAAATTATCGAAAATCATTCCGAAGATTTTTTTACCGTGGAAATCGCTCGAGGGCTTGCCCGAGAGCGATTTCCTAATGGCAAAAAATCTGAGAATGATTTTCTGATTATTTCCCAATCCCGAAATGTATTTTGAAGATTATTTACCAAATAAAAAACTAACGATTTCTGACGGGTGAGATTTTCACTTTTGACAAGGGTGATTTTCACCGGAGAGCGGGAGATTATCGCTGAATAATCAGGTGAAAATCAACCCGCTTTTATAATGGATGAGGTAAATAATCGCAGGAACATAATGAGTCGGTGCCAGAGTCGACCATCAAAAGCGAAATAAGTCCGGCATTAAGAACCAAAGATTTACATGTTCAATATCAACGCAATATTTTAAATATGTACGCGTGTTTAAAAAAAGAAAAACTGAAAATGCGCTTTGTACAAGAGTGTACTTGTAATGCATTAACACAACTTGGGTTTTATAAGAATTTATAACGTAATTAATTTGGGGACTGTAACCGGTCATTCCATTAAGCGCAAACCAATAAATCAAAAATTCAAAACGGCTGACAATACTACAAGGGAAACATTGCGTGATGTTTTGTTAAGATATGGCTTTAAACATAAAAATTTGAGCGCAATTGTCCTTGATAATATTCGGCAGGTAATAACGAAATGAGTAGCGATGTATGGAAAAATTGAAAAAGAAAATGGATATTCTGTTTCCCCACCTATAGCGCCAGTAGTAATCCAACCTGGAAACGATTCTACTTCTGAAAGTTCTGACAATTCCAGTTATTAAATTGTTTATGAATTTTAAATTAATTTTATTCGTTCAACACGTATCTTAAAAACTTGTTATATTACAGAACGTTTACTGTAATCAAGGGCGGTTTTACGGGGGAGGGGATAGGGGTAACCCCCCCCCCCTCATGAATTTAGAATTTTAAACAAGCGAAAAGCAAAATGATTAAAAAAGCAGAAAAACTATAGGTACAAGGTACAACCAAATGCTGTTTTTGTTGAACAGCATCCGCTGCCCGCTACCATACGTCATGGCTTGTCGCCGATTAAACTTGTTTCATATTATTGCTTGATAGGTGATGTGCAGTGGCGCAACCAATGGGGGGGGGGGATACCGGCTGCAGCTTCCCAAGAAAAATAAACTCATCACTACGTAAGATAGGTAAAATTACACATAAATTGCAACGAGTCTGGCTATTTTTGTAATTTTCTGTTGTGTTTTTTAATTTTCTTACTTGAAAACCAAGCATCATCATTGAAAAAAGGGCGTGGCACCCAAAAATTTTTCGTCTGCGGCGCTATTTTCTTTCTAGTCCCCCGAACTTATTTTCTGGTTAGTTCAGGTTAATAAAAGCTTTTCTATTTATTACTGCATGCTTGTTTAAAAAAAAAATGTATCTATCTGAATGCATATAGGTAATTGATACCATTTTTTAAAAAAATTGGGATTTGAGAATAACCCCCCCCATGTTGAAAAGTTAAAACCGCCCTCGACTGTAATTCTGCTGCTGCGATCAATTTGTCGTTAAAATATGTTTAGTGAATTCTAACTACTAATTGTATATTCCAACTAACAGTACCTGCCCCTATCTATTCTTGGCAAGCAAAACTCGTACCTCCTCGCGGTCCTGGCTGGAAAAAGACAATTTTTTTAAATTGTTTTCAGCAAAATGAGCATTTTTTTTACCGAAAGACAATGCATAATGTGTTCTTTGCAGGCGAAGTCACGGATACAAACCTCTTATCGATATAAACTATATTTTTAAATTGTTTTTGGCAGAATTAGTATTTTTTTTTACATCAGATCATTTTAGCGGTGGCACTGCGAGATTGTAGCACGTGCCCGTTGCGCCTACACTCGGATAGACATACTATCTAAGGCCCTAAGGTCGTAAATAGTTTTTTCCGTACGTGGTAAAAACACTAGTAAGAGGGGCAATGGAGACCCGCTGCGGCTATGCCAGCGGATTACTCTAGGGATTAAAACCTAAATCAACAAGATCTTTTTTGATTTTTTCCTCCGTCCAGGTTTCGAGGCGCCCCTTAGAACCACGTGCAGTTCTTTCTCGTCCTGAAATTAATATTCTCTGCAGGCAAAGTCACGGATACAAACCTTTTATCGATATAAACTACAATGAACAAGTTGTAATATATACTATTTATTCATATTAAAAATTGACAACAATCCGTATTTTAATTATTTGGTAGAAGCGACGCCTATGGTCAGGAGTTTAATGCTTTTTTATGTCATCAAATTAAGCTTGGAATAACTATACTACAATACTGAATTCAGGTCTCTTTGTGAACCTTGAATGGATTCTTTATATTTCCAGAGTTTGAATTGTTTTCATAAGAGAAATATACAACAGCCTTATTCATTTTTATACGCTTGCTTAATTAAAACATGATTAATATTAATTTACTAAAGAGGAAAAAAAAAATTTTTTTCTTTAATTTTATTTGAGACTGATTTTCCCAATAGTGGGGAAATATCCTAATTTCAAATTAATTTTTGTCTTAGATTAAAAGACGGAGACGAAGAGGTAGAGCTAGGACTACAAGTACAAATGCCCAAACTAGAAGAAGTAGGCTAAATTCTACTGATTCGTACATGACTTCGGGCGATGAAAATTTGTTGTCGCCCAATGATAGTCTACCCCCTAATAGACCTACAAAGGATGATAATGTTCAAATTGATAACAAAGCAGCTGGATTGCTATTGGCTTTATCCAATGGAGAAACGGAAAATAAAGAGCTACAGAAATCGCCTTCTCAAGATCTTGATTCAAACTCTAGTTCAGCTCATTCATCCCCAGAGACGCCTCAACTTTCATCGGCTTGCTTGCTGGTTCAAGCTGCTGTGGAGCCATTGGAGTCTGGTTTCAAATTTCCCAAGACAAAAAAGGGGTAAGTTCATTAATGATAATGTCTCAATTTCTTTGAATTTAATTTATTTGGGTTTTAGGTTAATGAATGAATGGTTAAACAAAGTGCCAGATCCTGTTCAATCTGCCAGTTCAATATCTCCGTCGTCTTTGCTTCCTCACAATCAATTAACTAGTGAAGAAACTGTCAATTGCAGTCCAAATAAAAATATGACTTCCCTGGCTCATACAGCAAATTTTGGTGAGACTACTCCCCAACAGCAAAGGGGCGGCAATGCTAAAAAAAGGTGGCTGCGACAAGCAATCAGTGAAGATCATTCTTGTGATGGCACAGTTAGCCGTCCTGGTAAGTTAATTTTGTTGATTTTATATTACTATATTTTTGATCATTGCATCTTACATATTAAAATTCTGAAAAAGGTTAAATTATCATTTATTCACAATAATATGAAGTAGCATTAATTAGTTGAAGCAAATTTATATGGTCTAAGTGCCAAAAATCCCAAACTGAGATATTCAATAAAAGCTGATTATCACTGATTAAAACAAAGTTATATCAGTTTATAATTGTATTTGCTTATAAGAAACACAAATAAACATTATGAATGCAACAAAACTGAAAAAGAAAACAGGTCATTCTTTAACAAAAAAATAAACGGCTGCGAGGTTTTGTAAATGGTTTAAGTGCCAAGAATTATTATATTTTAAACGTTTTAACTAACAAAGTATGTACCTCCATGATCCCGGTTTTTTTGAGCTGGACCTTGTTCAGCAGTTTCTGCAATTAAATATAAAAAAAAATCTTGATACGCCAAAGGATGTAATCTAACATAGACGTTTAATTGTCTTATTTTGCTTTTGTGATGCGATTTTTGCATTCCAATAATGGAGTAGAAATTGGCCAGCTGTTTCTTCTTTTTTAAAATATTACGTTTCTCATCGTCTGATTTCACTAAAACTGTTGCGAATAGATACCATGAAAGGGTTATCTTTTGAAATATGCAACCAGGATACTTAGGAAATATTCAATTTTGAAATGTTTATGTATGCATAGGCGAGACGATGAAGATCTTTAAAGTCACTTTTTTCCATGTGTACAACAGTTTTGTGGCAACTCTTTTGATCATTGTTTCAATGTTTTTGGAAACACTAAGTTTTTATTTAGTTTATTTCTCCTTGCATATCCAAAAAAAGAACGGAGCTACAGAACACAAGTGACGTTCAGACTGGGAAAAGACGCGGTACGTAGACCGTTTTATTAATAACAGCCTCTGGTACTTGCAGGTTGCGCCATCTCTCAAGCGAAACTGTGAAAGCAGAAACACTGCGTTGGCACATAGACCCTTTTAACGTAAAAATTACGAAAACTCACCGTATAGAAGTTATAGTCTTCATTTATGTATATACAAATTGTTTTTTTTCTCTTTAATTAGTTTAGTTTAGTATAATGATATTATAAAAAGGGATCGCATGAAGATTTAAACAATTATAGACCTATCTCTCTACTTAGTACATTTTCTAAAATTATTGAAAAGGTCATTAAGTCAAGAATGATTAGCTTTATTAACTCGACGAAATTGACAAAAACAGATATGTGCTAACTGTCTTCATTGACCTGCAAAAAGCTTTTGATACGGTCAACATTGATCTTCTTATAAAAAAATTAAGTAACTTAGGCTTTCGAGAAAAATGTAGAGATTTGTTGAAATCATACTCATCAGGAAGAAAACAATTCACAGTTGTTAATAGTAATACTAGCAGTTTAAATGATATTTCAGTGGACGTAGCTCAGGGATCAGTTCTTGGACCATTGCAGTACCTTTTATATGTGCATAACCTTAAATTCGTAGGACTCCAATGCAAATATTACATGTTCGCGGATGATACAGTGTTAGTATTTTCTGCAAGGAGCGAAGAAGAACTGGAACGGAAATTGAACCCTGACATAAACCTATATTATGAATGGCTGTGCTACAACAAGTTGACTATTAATGTAAATAAAAGTGTATATATGATAATTAAACAAAAAGGAAAAAAGACGTGTAATCAAAAAATAAAATTAAACAATCAACTGCTAAAACAAGTATCAGAATATAAATATCTTGGTCTCATAATTTCCAACAATTTAACATGGAATTCTGAAATAAATAACATTATCAATAAAGTGGCACCTATTGTTGGAGCACTTAGGAGATGCTCCCACCAACTCAATGATAATTCAAGATACCTTCTGTATAACAGTTTTATTGAACCACATTTAAGATATCTGATACCTTGTTGGGGGAATGCTAGTGAAAATTTAATAAAGAAACTACAAAGACTACAAAATAAATCAATAAAAGCTTTATTTGCCATAAATTATTATACACCCAGTGAAGACTTGTACAGAACACAGAACATACCCATTTCTTACTATAAATCAACTTAGAAAATTTGAGCAAACCAAACTAATACATAGTGTACAAAATAAATTAATTAAAGCAAGCACAGTCCTAAGACGAAACAAAGATTATTACAACTATAATATAAGAACAAAAGATGCCTTAAGAAATACATTTGCTCGCTCAAAGAAAAAACAAGACTCTCCATATGAGGGAAGCATTCAAACCTATAATAATATTCCTGATGAACTTCTTAATGAACACCAAAAAAAAAAATACTGCATACCAACCTGAAAAAATATATTAAAGAGAGACAGTACCAAACTAATATAATATAGAAAATTTTACATGTTATTTAGACATTTTTTACTTTCTCTGTAAAATGTAAACATTAGAATTTTAACTATTACTTTTACCATTTAAGGAATTTGTTAAAAATGTATTGTTATTATAAATATATACAAGGTCGTTGGTATGTATGGAAACGGTCGATTATTTCTTAAAGTAAAATAGCTAGCAAAAAATAATTAAGACAAAAGTTTTAGGGTTCTTTAAAGTCTATAAAAATTTTGAAAGAATAAGTATACAGGATGAGTCAGAAAGCCGTAGGAGAACAAAGTTACCTTTTTTTTAATGGAACACCATCTGTATTAGAATTATTTTGGATTTACAACTAAATTACAATTATTTTTTAATAAATACATTATAAGTCTAAACCTAATAGTTTCCGAGATATCGACTATTGAAAAATTACATTTTTGAACTTTGACAGCCTCTAGCTTTCTAACGGTACGTCTTAGAGTAAAACGGCTTACATATCCCTATCTTAGTTTTTTATTATCTTCCTACAGGTGTCAACTTCCGGTTAAACCGGATGTAACTCAAAAGCCGGAAATATAGTACTTCCGGTTTAACCGGAAGATTATATTTTTGGGAAGATAATAAAAAAGTAAGATAGGGACATGGAAGCCATTTTGCTCTGTGGTATAACATTAGAGAGCTAGAATCTGTCAAAGTTCAAAAATGTAATTCTTCAAGAGTCGATATCTCGGAAACTATTAGGTTTAGACTTATAATAGACTAATTAAAAAATAATTGTAATTTTATGTAGAATCCAAAAATATTCGAAGATATAGGGTGTTCCATTAAAAAAAAAAGTAACTTTGTTTCTCTACGGCTTTTCGACTCATCCTGTATACTTATTTTTTTTTAATTCCAATAAACCTCAAAGAACCCTAAAACTTTTATCTTAAGTATTTTTTGCTAGCTGTTTTACTTTGAGAAATAATCGACCGTTTCCATACATACCAACGACCCTGTATATGCCTCATTACCAGATTTATCTGTTTCGAGGTCAGTAATAAATAAATAAAATAAAAATATAATATACTAAGATCTTAGTCCACTGAGACAATCAGGTCCCTATTTTTTTACCATTTTTCCTGCACATAGTCCACATGTTTACTAAAGCTACTATGCTTAAAAATGTATACTGTGCACTTGTGAGATCTATATTAGAGTATGCTTGCCCTGTATGGTCACCCCATTACAATGTCTATATTAGTTTGTTAGAGAGAGTTCAGAAGCGTTTTTTGAGACATATTGCTTATAAGTTGCATATTCCATCTGATGATGTTGATTACAATTGTCTCTTTTATTAAATGTTACCAGTTTGGAAAGACGCAGAACTACCTTTGATTTATGCCTCCTTTTTAAATTTATAAATAATCTAATTGATTGCCCCGAGTTGTTAAGCAACATTGGTTTTCGTGCACCTCCTTGACACACAAGGCAGACTCAGCTATTTAATGTGAACTATCACCGCACCAATTATGGATATTTCTGTCCAATGTCTAGGATTTGTAGGATGGCTAATGCTTTGCCAGATGACATTGATCTATTTAATATGTCCATTGCCAGATTTAAATGTATGTGCAACCGCCTGTGAATGTATGTATGATTTTATTATAAGTAATATAATGGTACCTGTGAGATTACGATGTTTGATAGACATTTTCGTTTTCTTTCTTTTTTTATATTTAATAAACAAATTTTATATTTTTATTATATTGTACCTAACTAAATATAGTTTTAAATGGCTTGTCCGTAAATAAAGATATTATAAAGCACAATAATTGTGGATCCAAAATAACCCCCAAATACTTAATCTTAGAAACAAAATCATTTACAAAACCATTCATTCGAAAAAGGCTGATTTCGAAAATCCGCTGTTTTCACAGAACGAAAAATTGCACCAAAAGGAGCTATTTCATTTGAGAAATATTTTTAGAGCTAAGTTTTCTATCCAAATATGAAGGGTAGAGTAAGCGCCACAAATTTAACATTAATGTTCACATTTCTGTCTTTTTTTGTAAAAACTCCAGCAAAAAATGCCGCCTCTCTGCGGCATGCTTGCGGCTTAAAATGTGAGGTTTCGGCGAGTGCATTACTTGGAACATTTGTTCGTCTGAGCTTGGAATTTAAAAGCCAGATGCCTCCGAGTACGTTCTCGTGCAGACGTGAGCCGTTCTCGTATTTATCTCTATTTAACATTGTGTAGATAAGAACAGAGCGCAGCCGTATCGGCGCTTCGCTACTAACAATTTAAAAGACTGTCACCGTTTTACTTGGTGATATCAATTTCTAAATAGCTCAGCCATTAAGAAGCTGAAAATGGGCTTTGAAGGCCAATAGAATATTCATAAAAAAAATTGGATAACTCTTGGCGTCCACGTCGACTCTTAAAGATTAACGGGTGGTATTGCTGCTTCCTTTTATACATTTTTTGCCGGAGTTTTTATACAGTTTGGTTTTATACAACTCGCACACGGTTGGCAAAAGCTTTTAAATGAACGAAGCCATCTGAGCCGCATTCAACCGAATGTACTTCTAAACATGACCGTAGTTTGAATTACAGCAGCAACCAAAACTGACCTTAATAAAATAAATACATAATAATTAGAGAAATTTATTTATTTCAGATTCACCTCCCATAACTGATGCAGTTGCACCTCCAAAGAAACGTAAACTACCCAGAGAATCTCTTTCAAATGATAACTCTCCGCCTAGCACTCCAACTAGCAGCGGTCCAGCTAAAGTAAGTGTTACGTTTAATCTTATAATTTATTATTTAAATCATGATACAAATGGAAAGGTGTAAGTTTTAAAAAAGAAAATCAACAATGTGTGTATGATGAAGGTGCTTTGCACAATTAAAAAAAAATACTCTGTAATAATTATTGTTTTTGGCTTGAAAAAAAAAAATAGAAATTTTCTACAAGTAGAAATAATAATAATCTTTATTTAAAACAACAAACAATATGACTATCTATTTCTTCTATTTATATTATTAGTCTTAATACACCCTTAACTAAAAATCGTTTGCAAAAGGCTGCATTGAAAAAAGTTTAATACATTTTTTGTAGATAACGTGATCGAAATAAATAGTAAATATGGCTGATTCTTGATCAGGTTAGTTCAGGTTCTGCAACTCGATATTTTATTATAATTAAGTCACAACAGCCTGCCTATATTCACCACAAAATGAGTTTCAGGACAGATGTCCACAACTGAAATATTATAATCAAGGGGACACTCACCCCTCCCCTCCACAATACACAATACACAATTTTTTAAGTGGTCGTTCTCTTATCAAATAACTCACAATGAACAACCTGCCCATTGACTTAAAAAAAAAATCCCCAAAGTAAATTTTCCTTTAAGAAGATGCTGTTTACAGATTTTTTTTCAAAGCAGTTATGAGACCTTAACAAACTATTGAAATATCTGTGTATATACCTTTTCTGGTCAAAGAAAATATATTAGAACGGTCGTGCCTTTACAGGTTTTTGACTCCTTAATTCTGTTTACTTGGCCTAATCATACTAAATAGTATATTATTGTGAGGCCCTATGTCAATATCGGAATTACCTTGGGCTAGGTTGTAAGAACAGACAATTTTAGTTCAGGATGATTGGACTGAATCTCGCCCAGTAAATTTATAATTGATCTGCCTATATTTGTAAATGTATTATTTAATATTCAAATTCAAATCTAAAATATGCTTTAGCAAGCAATGTCATAAAAATACAAAATATCTAAGATACAAAGAAATAATTGTATATACAGGGTTGGGCAAATGTTCCGGAACGGCTTAATTACAAGCGAACGAAAAGTGATATCGAATCGGGGTTTTGGGCAATCTATAGGACAAAAATTTTACTATTCGACTGGTATACCATATATCAGTAATGTCACCAACTGTCAAGTGTCGACGATATTTTTTTATTTTTTTAAATGGAACACCCTGTATATTATCAGATATTCTAGATCTTCAATAAATTACAAATATTTTTCATATAGCATACCATATGATTAAATTCAACTGTTTCGGAAATACGGGCAAATGAATCTAGAAAGCCCATATTACATTTTGTTTAAAAATCAAGCAACATATTTGTTTTATTATGACATTCCAAATAAAAGTCTTAGTTTCCATGACTCCCAAGTGTCACTCTGACACATTTCCTATTTAATTTTTATTTATTTGTATTAAGTGAGTTGTGCGAGTTTTTTATTTATCGACTAAACCTCTGATATAACTGATAAAACTATGGTTCAGCTAACTGAACAAGAACGGATTACTCTGCTTATGATGATAGGATATGGGGATAGACGGAGATCTTTTCAAGAAGCAACCGACCTTTTCAATCAAAGTTTTCCTGTTCGAGATCCCATTTCTAAATCAACTGCTAATAGAATATTCCATAACTTTGAGCATACGGGTACGGTAAAAAACTTGCCAAAAACAGGTCGTCCGAAAACTGCTACAAATGACGAGAAATCCCTGGATGTTTTGCTTGCCCTGCAAGAAGAACCACAGACGTCAGTTCCAAAGCTTGCTCTTGCACATGAAAACAGCGAAAAATCAATTAGAAGAATCCTCAAAAAAAATAAAATGTTTCCTTATAAAGTCAGCTTGCTTCAAGAACTATCAGAGGACGATCCTGATAGGCGTATGCAATTTTGTCAAGAAATAATGGACTACATAGACCTACAACCTAACTTTGTAAGTCGTATTTTATTTTCTGACGAGGCTACATTCTGTCTTAATGGTTTCGTCAATAGGCACAACTGTCGATACTGGTCAGACCATAATCCCCATTGGATGATTGAGCACCGTACGCAACACCCCCAAAAATTAAATGTGTGGGCAGGTATAATTGGAAACCATATTATTGGGCCTTTCTTCCTTGATGGAAACTTGACATCTATTTACTACTTAGATCTGCTTCGAAATAGCATTATACCAAATTTGATTAATTTATATCATGATCAGGTTAACGATCAAATACTAGCGAATGACATTTGGTTTCAGCAAGATGGGGCGCCAGCTCATTTTGGTATACATGTCAGAAATTATTTAGATCAAACTTTTCCTGGAAGGTGGATAGGTAGGAGAGGGTCCATTGAATGGCCTCCTAGATCTCCAGATTTAACACCTCTAGATTTCTACCTCTGGGGTCATTTAAAGACTGTCGTATATCGTACACAACCTAAGACTTTGGAGGATCTTCAAAACAGAATTTTAGATGCTGTGCATGTTATTTCTCGTGAACATTTGCAAAACGTGCGTTCTGAATTTTCCGACAGGATTGGACACTGTCAGGTGGCTGAAGGACGACATTTTGAACATTTAATTAAATAACCATTATTTTATATTATTGTGTTTTAAAGTTATTACCTTGGTTTTGTTTAAATAAAATGTACTACATTCATTTGCCCGTATTTCCGAAACAGTTGAATTTAATCATATGGTATGCTATATGAAAAATATTTGTAATTTATTGAAGATCTAGAATATCTGATAATATACAGGGTGTTCCATTAAAAAAAATAAAAAAATATCGTCGACACTTGACAGTTGGTGACATTACTGACATATGGTATACCAGTCAAATAGTAAAATTTTTGTCCTATAGATTGCCCAAAACCCCGATTCGATATCACTTTTCGTTCGCTTGTAATTAAGCCGTTCCGGAACATTTGCCCAACCCTGTATATTTGACTGGAACAAAGACAAATTAAATTTTTGCAAACAAGACAACAGTACAGCAATCCATTCTCAAATTATCGAGGACATCCTTAAAATACTTGTCCACAGAGTAATACGCCTTTATGACTAACAGGGCTTTTACTTGATTTCTGAATTGTGTCAGTTTTAGAGTTTCTTATGTGCGAAGGGAGATCATTAAATATCTTTTTACTATTATAATTTATCGAGTTCTTAGTTAAATTAGAAGCGGGAGTGGGTAAGTTTATCTCATGTATTTGGCGGGTATTCTGCACTGGTGCAGAGTTAGTCATTTTTAAATTTCCTAAAAATTAAGCAACATGTCTCAACGGAAATGAGCACGGCAATGTTAATATGTATTTTATTTCTTAAAACCAACAGTCTAGTTGAGTCCCTGATTTCTGCTTTAAGCATATACCGGAAACTCTTTTCTGCAAACGAAATTATCCTTTAAACAGATAGTTGGGGCAACTTCCCCAAAAACAAATGCCATATCTCAAATGAGTCTCTATAAGCGAGAAATATGCACTCCTCCAAACATCTATGTCCAGGCTTTTTGAAATAACCCTAATTGCATAACAGTTTGATGCCAGTTTTTTGCTAAGGTAAGTTGTGTGTTTCTCAAACCTCAGCCTGTCATCCACATATAATCCCAAAAATGTATTAACATTTTTCCTGGACACAATCTGGGTCCCTAGACTTACTTCATTAAGACAGCATTTAAAAGTAATCACGCTTGTTTTCGAAATAATTAGCGACAAGAAATTTGCATCAGTCCATTCTTTCACCTGGACCAGGTCATTCTGGATGTTAGTCTCAAGTTCCTCAGTATTTTTCCCTGTCCAAAGTATAGTAGAGTCTATCTAAATCTACCCGTAACGTTATTACTTATTAACTTAGGTCATTTATATAGAGGTAGACCCCCAACTAGGTGGACCGATGACATAAAGCGCATTCGAACTAACTGGATTCAAGCAGCGCAGGATAGGAATGAGTGGAAGACTTTACGGGAGGCCTACGTCCAGCAGTGGACACGGATAGGCTGATTGATGATGATGATGATGATGATTTATATAAAGCAGGAAGAGAAGCGGTCTGAGCACAGATCCTTGAGGCACTCTGTGTTGAATCTACATCCGCCGAGAGGACTTATTATTAAAATTTACTTTTTGATAGCGTGCTGTCAAATATAACTCAAACCAGTCCAAAGCCCTTTCTCTCACTCCATATCTCTTTAGTTTCCGCAGCCACCTCACCTTCATTAAAATTCAAGTACAGACTTTCAAGTAATGCGAACATTGCATCATTTGTATTTCTTGATTCCCTGGACCCAAACTGTTCAAGACAAAGTAAGTTATGCGAATTTAGGAAAAGCTGCAGTCGCGTTTTTACCCGTTTGATAATAATAAGATGGGAAAGATCCCGTTTCAAAAGAATGGTTTATGCCTTCGGCCAGCACTTCCAAGGCATTGACTGGCAGTATAAGAAAGATTTCAAGGGATAATTCGTTCCAACCTGAGGACGTTTTATTATGACTTTCTTTAAAAGTGTCCTTGATGTCGCATATATTTGTAGGAACAAAGAAAAAAGGTTGTGACACGTTAATATTATTAAAATACTTACTCAAAACTTGGTTTGAAGCTATCTTGCTACTTAAATTCTCAGCTATGGAGCATTATAATTCATTTATAGTGTTAGAATTCAAATTTGATTCGCTATATTCCGCTCCTTTTTTGCCTCTTAGGTCACTTACAATTCTCCAGGTTTATTTTTAGAGTTAGCTATTTGGTTCCTAAAGTAATACTGCTTAGCTGCCCTCACCGTACTTCTGAATATTCTACGATACTCATTAAAGTAGTTGAGAAACACCTGACACACCCTGCCAGTTAACCTCTTTGCTTTTTGAGAACCCTCTGTAATTACGCTTTACAGGCTTAGTATTACTTGAAATGATTGAAAACTTGCAAACTACAGCTTCATGACCTGACAGCCCTGTACTAACTAAAAGACCTTTATTATTATTATTATTATTAAACTCTTTGGATAACAAGGGTAATGTAGATGTTGTGCTCAATGCTAGAATTCTTAAAAATATTTTTAAAGTCATAATTAATTATCTTCTTGCCATTGTAACATTTAAAGCAAAAAACTGCTGTGTGCATATTTAGAGAATATTTACATGGATATTAAAAAAAGTTATCTGTGTGCGACACAGACCGACTGCAGAACGGGACAGAAATAGTTTATTTTTTTGCGTAAAACCCATCACAGGCTACTATTTTATAAAGAAATATTCACCAAATCGACGCCGCGCGACGTCAATTTGACCGCGGCAAAAATTTTATTTTCGCTAAAGTAACTTTTTACTTTGTATTACAGTGATTCTCCGAAATCCTTTTTTTTTGTTGGCCACATATTCGCATTTTTTGTACTTAAGCAATTTAACCGCAAATTGGTTACTGTTAAATAATAATAATCAGATACTTGGCACATCAAAATTTTCTTCAGGCATTCATCAAATTTCGTCACCTCGCCCAAAACCGACATAACACATTTTCTTTTACCAAAACACTTGTCTCTGTACTTATTCAATCCATTCGACGCCGTTGTAAAGCATACACTGTGGATCATTGAACAAAAAGTTGTTAAACTCTTATTGATCAGTTTTAATGGGTCCGTGAGAACGCACCTTTAATCTTGAACTATTGAATCAGGCAAAATATAAAAAAGAATTCTTCAGTTTCACTATTGGTGACTGATGCTTTACCTAAAATATCAGTTGTCCCTATTTTTTAAAAAATAAATTAAACTAGGGCTTATGGGCCCTAAATTATTTTTTTGAAAATGTCGGAATTAAAATCTAATTGAAAATGAGAAGTTGGAATTATAAATTAGTTTTAGCATTCAAAAGGCGCCTCACTACCCGATGCCAAACACTATGTAGATCAACTATTAAGGGACAAGCGAAATTCAATAACTTCAAATCGGTAAAAACGGGTAAGTTGTGTATTTCCTAAAGGGTTTTTCTTTTTCTGGTTGTTTTCCATTTCACAGTGTAAATTATAATAATTATTACGCTTAGTTCTATTACTAATTTGCATTCGTTTTACCTGTTTCATTTTTTAAATAAATTGTGCCATTTTCGTTTGTATCATGATAAAGCGTGTGTTTTGCTCGTGTTATTTTAAAATGTTTCTTAATGTTGTGATTTTACAGGCTATAGATACACCACGGTCCAGTCAGGAGGGATCCGTTGACATTGTTTACAGCAGCGCTGAAGGTGACAGTCCCTCACAAACTATGGAATCCGACGTGGAATTAAATGATCGGGCTGTGAAAATGAAGCAAGAATTTGGCAACACTGTCGTATCGTCGCCAACTGAACAAGTGGCAAATAACATGGGAAATATTAAAAGGCTTCTTGATCCAAGACTAATCAGGGGCAGTAGTTTATTTAGCAGCAGCGAACATCTAGTTGGAACTGTTGAAAAAACTCTAAGCATTTTGGGATTTGAAAATGCGAAAAGTGAAATATCCACGCCGGCCAAGAGAAAGGTAAAGGTAAATTGTTCAGCAATTTATTGGTATTAATTATTGAAACGTTTTTCTCGTAGTTATCGATAACTGAATACCGGCAAAGGAAAAAGTTGAACACCGACAAATCGGATGAGCATGACAACGAACATGATTTGCACAGTCATGATGATAACAATTCATCTGAATCTTTTAAAGCCGAGTCAATGCCGAAAGCACGGTCTCGAAGTTCAAGCAGTAGCTCTTCTTTTTCTAGCAGTGATGAATTATCAGCTGCTGAACTTATTAAAGGTAAGTTTGGTTATTAAAAAAAAATCTATTTGTCTTTAAGAGGTCAATTTTATGATTTTGGTCTGTTTTAAATGATAACCCAAAGTAACATAATATTTTCGGTGAAAAAAAAAGGTTTATTTATTTTATTATAGCTCCAGCTTTTAACTGTGAACCGACAGAACTTGAACGGCAAAGGGAAATTTCTAGTATGCGATTGAAGAAAGCATTTGGACTAGCTCTTGATGACGACTCCCGAAAATCTTCAGGTAAACATTTTGATATGTACTATTTAATAATAATACCAAAGAAATACGGCAATTTCGATTTTTAATTTATTTCCATCATTAAAAATATACAGTTAGGGTAATTTAAATCCGGACACCAAAAATCTTCCTTACTATTTCTTTCTCATTTCATTTGTGGTACGGTTCAGTACTTCAAATATCTCAGCTACCTCTTCTAATGTGATTATTTTGGATTTCTCCTCCTTGCTTAGCTTGTAACATAATATTAAAAAAATAGGGCTCACAAAATAAGGTGCAAAAGGAATTTATACTTACAAGGTGAAGGTAATTAATGTACAAGAAGAGTAGACCAGTCAAGACATACAAGAAAATAAGTATAGGAGAAATGAAAATATACACCATGGGCTACATAGCTGTAGTCCAAAAATTCTTTAATAGACAAGAATGCTCGTTCACACAAGAATCTTTGAATTGAATTTTTTAATGTCGTTTTTATTAAATTTGTTGTACAAGTTAGTCCTATTTTAGCCCTTCTTTTACTGTACCGGGTGGCCAAATAAAAATTGACGCCGGCCTCGTTTATCACCGAGGTTTCAAATAAAAATATAAAATTGACCGCTAGGGGGCGTCCAACCTACTACTAAGAAAATAATCGAATTTTTAAAATGCCAAAAAAAAATTATGTCCAAAAATCAAATGCTTTATTCTTCGAAGTATACTAAATAACTTTACTTTCATACATTTTGCTCTCTCGCAAAAACGGCTATGGGGAGGAGGGGAAATCTCTTTTGACAGAAATACTCATATAACTCCGGTTTGCCTTAACCATATTTAATAAACTTTGTCTCGTTTCAAAGAGCTTATCCTTTAGTAACATTTAAAATTTAGTACGACTATTTTTTATGTTCGTCGTCACGAGAGGGCACTATTTGCACAATCAACGGATTTTTCAATTTTTTTTAAACTTTAAATGGAACTATATACGGGGTGTTTCAGAAGTACGGTAAGTAACTCTTAAGGGGGTGATTCCTTGTAATATTCTAAGAGAAAAAGTCCATATGAACATGTGTCCGGAGTTGCCCCGTTATTGATATACAGGGTGTTAAAGTTTAAAAAGAAATAGGTTGCAGTCGTGCGTTTTATCAGAAGGTGGCCATTTTCAACATTTGCTTTGATTAACTGTTGCATTTTTTTTTGTATCATTGTTTAAAAAAATAATTTTATTTTTAATTTATATGTTTTAATTAACTTTGAAATACACATTTTTTCTGTACATGCAATAAAGTGGTTTTTATTTTTTCTCTCGAAAACAAAGCAGGATACGAAAACAGTTCAGGGAACAAAAAAGTTGTATTATTAGTTGGTAAATCCGAGAAAAAATATCAAAATTGAAAAAAGTCAGTGGCGTACATTTTTTTCTCCATTTTTTTTTTCTTTACACTAGATGGAACGAATTATGAGGTAGTAAAAAATAATTTAAATTCTATGTATGCACTATGGACTAAAGTATGTGTGTTTATGTGCTGAAATTTTTGTCTTTTAAAATGCTCTGGTAATACGTTCAAAATTTTAGGAGCCACACAAGAAATAAATCGTTGTGCGGCAGTAAAGTGTATAATCGGCACAGTTAAGTTTCGATTTGTATTTGCTCTGGTCAAGATATCATGACTAATGTAATTGTGGAAGATATTTGTAGTAAGCGAAAATCTAAGCACATTTTATATATATATTTGGATAACTGTGAAAACACCAGACTGTTGAAATAAAAGTTCAGAGGAAAAACATCTGGATTTAAACTGAATTATTTTAATATTGATATTGCTCCAGATATTCTTAAGCAGGGCCCCAGATTATTCCATAACTGAGACAAGATTCAGCTAAAGATTTATAGACATTAATTATAACCGCTCTGTTTAGAATGTTCCGCAATTCGTAGAATTTATATACAAGTTTTTTTAATTTATTTTTTACATATTCTGCGTGAGCAGACCATTTCAAAAATATAAAAATAAACACCTAAATACTTCGTGCATTCCACTGATTTAACCATATCATTACATGAACATTTCCCAGAGAAGTCGCAATTATTTGAGTGAACTATGATTTTCTTTTTATTAGGCAACCCAAACTTGCGCATTGCAAAGCACGTAAAATTTGTTTTGTTCACATTAAGAGTTAATCGATTATAATCCATCCAAATTTTTACACTGGTAGCAGCTCTCTCTGCTCTCTCAAAAACATCGTGCCATGTTAACCCCTTAATCAGAAGAACCGTGTTGTCGGCAGAACAGACAGTTTTTATATTAGGTATTGCATTCGCCAGACTGTTGATATAAATAGAGAATAGAATCGGGCCAAGTACTTACCCTGAGGAACACCAAACTGGACCACTTTAGAAGGGCTACAAACTGTATTCAGTTTAACTATTTGTGTTCTATTACTTAAATATGAATTAAACAGTTGAAGAACTTTACCCCTTATTCCTATTAATTCCAATTTGTTTAGTAATATGGTATTTATTTATTTATTTAATTTATAACAAACTCTACAGGTTAATAATAACCCAATTACAGAGTAGGAACGACATAAGAAATATACTTAAAACTACATTCTCTAATTTACTTAAGTACTATAAAAATTTATCATGTGTTGCTTAAACTGTTTAAGAGTAATATTAAATATGTCACATTCAGTCTGAATTTCATTAAGTCTTCTACACATGACATTAATGGGAGAATTACAAAAATTGTTAGTTCGTGCACCTTCAGTATAAAATGTCAAAGGTTTTGTATTATAATATGGTATGTAAAAATTTACTTGTGACAAAAAGATAGAATCGTCTATTTCACTATGCAACAACTTATACATGTATACTACAGATGTAATTATTCTACGGATTTCCAAATTTGGTAATATATATTTTTTGATTAAATCTGCCTTAGAGATGGTAAAATCATATACTCCGGTTTCTTTGAAATTTGTGTATCTCAAAAATTTATTTTGTACTCTTTCAATACTGTACTTATGATTTTCATATTGTGGGCTCCATACAGCCGATGCATATTCTAAAGTACTTCTGACGTATGCAATATAAAGCCGTCTTATACATCCAACATCTCTAAATGGCCTACAATTGCGGACAACAAATCCATACATCTGTAAAGCCTTGTTGGTAATGTTGGAAATATGCAATCTAAAAGACAACTTTGAATCAAATGTGAATGTGACTCCCAGATCAACTGTATCAAAGGCTTTAGATAAATCTAGGAAAATTGTCAGAGGTTTATTGTTATTATTAAAACAATTTACAATATAATTAGTGACTTCATATAGGGCAGTATCGGTACCCAATCCCTCCCTAAATCCATATTGCGAAGCAGACATTAGCTCATTTGTACACAGTCTCTTTTTCATATATTTTTCTATGATTTTACAAACGGGACTAGTAAGGGTAATAGGTCTATAGTTATTAATATCATTTTTTTTTCCTCCCTTATGCAACGGTATGATCACAGTTTTTTTTAAGATATTAGGAAAAACTCCCGTTTCAAAAATTCGATTAACAACATAAACCAAGGGCGCAAGTAAATATTTATAGTTAGATTTTATGATGGTGTTAGACAAGCCAAAATCATCAAATGAAGAAGAACTTTTTAAAGAGTTTATCGATGCAATAATTTCTTCATCAATAATAGGATACAGAAACATTGAGCCTGGAAACTGTGTTTCATTCAACAAGAAATCTGGCACATTAGTTGGCCTACTTATTTTATTAGCTAATTTTGCTCCTGTAGTACTAAAGAAATCACAAAGTTCATTTGCAATAGATGGCTGATCACTCAACTCATGGTTATTGCTATCCCTCAGGGCAGTAATGCTAGTTTTAGTCTAGATATCATTAGTCGCTTGTTTAATTATATTCCAAGTCTTTCTGGGATCATGATTTACATCAATTAATTTCTGTTTAAAATATGTTGATTTAGTTTGTTTAATTATTTTACTTACTTAATTGGTCACGATATTTTTTATAATTTACCCGCGCGATATAATCACCACAGTTAGTAACACAAATTTTATGTAATCGATCTCTATTTCGTATTGAAATAAGTAGCCCAGGAGTAATCCACGGTTTAAGAAGTACTTTCATGTTTGATATAGGTATTACAGTAGTTGCAGCACTAATCAAATTTATATTTTATATTATGTGTTTTTATTTTTATCGTATCATTGAAGATTAAGTCATTTTTATATGCTATCTTTATTAATAATTATTAACATCATAAACGTACTAAAACCTACATAAAACCTTAGTTACTCATAATACATTAGTTACCATAATTTAATACGTTAGTTACGAAAGCATAATACGTTAGATACCAAATAATATTAGAACTATTTTTCATGAACATGTAAAACAATATTTTGACAGTTTTCAAATTTGATGGATACACCTTTGTCTTTACCGTCCACGATCTTAGGAGATCATTAAAAACTTCTCGTCTGAGGCAGAACACACAAATTCGTTGACTTGTTCTCTTGTAAATACTTTTGATTTTTTTGCTCTATATCCAACATTTTTCTTCTTGATGAAACGTATTAAGGCGCCGTATTTGTCGATTTCCACTCTTTCCTTCCGTTCTAAAGTCGCTCGTAACATGGAATATTTCGGCCATTAGGATGAAGCAGAGTATTCCTCAGAGAGTTTTGCGAAATACGCCAGCAATACCGTTTCTTCTGCACCTTGAACATGTACTTTGTTTCGCCACTCACAAAACTGCCGATATTCTTTTTCATAATGGATTTTAGATTTGTCCGGAAGCAAGTTCAACCTTATAATGTTGGCTGCAGCTAATATATCGTCAGGAATATCAAAATCTTGCATGATTTTAATGATGACTTTTTGAAATGCCAAAATGAAATGACAAAACACCTTGTTTTTATTTTCGCATCGCCGTTGTCAATGATACGATGAAGCTTTGAATATAACTCGATTATTAGCGATTTAACACCGTCTCGGACATTGCGGGTGACTCGGCTGTCGCCTCGTCACCTAGCAATGTCCTCGACTATTATAAATCGCATAATAATCTCGTTATATTAATAGCTATAATTAACTTTTAATATGTTTCTTACCATTAGGGATATCTTGCTTTTATTTTAAGAACAATTATTATGAACTATGTGACTTGTGTATACAGGGTGTAATTTAATTGAGTGCCGATACTTAAGGGTGATAATCTATGAATGATTCTAAGATAAAAAGTTCATATGGACATATGTCCTAAACCTCTTCATTTTTGAGCTACAGGGTGTTAACATTTTAAGAAAAATATAACCTTTTTATATAAATCACTCTTAGATATTTTTATGAAATTTTGTACATACCTTTTAATCAATAAGGAGCATTTTTTGACCTAACAGATTTATAAAAATTTTTACCAGTGACGTCCGTACGGGGTTTGAACTGAATATTTTTAAAGAAAAAATGGATACGCCACTGCTTTTTCTAAAAACGAAACTTACTTTTGAAATTCCCATTTATTTTAAAGCAAATTTCGTTTATGGACTTACTTTTGTACGACGCACCGTTTTCGCGTAAAAAAATAAAAACAAAAAAAACATTTTTTTCTTCGGTTCATTGAGACTGCTTTTATTTATTTTAAGAAAGAATTTCTTTAAATTTTGTACTTAGTGCAAGTTTATTGAATAAATCCGTAGAGCGCTTTCGGCAGTTACGCCATCATCAGTACTACTTTGTCAAAATATAACAAACCACAAAACACAACATACAAGTATATGTATAAAACTTAACACATTAAAAATTTTTGGGGCCTAAAGGCCGATGTAAATTACATGATGATTTTAACACTTTTAAAAAACGTCCATTTTACTAAAGGGAACTAACCTTTAACTTTTTTTTTATTTATTTTGTTGAATTTGGTTGGCACCCACCATGAGTGGAAACACTTTTTTTGGGACAACAATTTATTTTCTACTCACCAGTGACATTCAACTGAACGTTTGAAAAGAAAAAAACGGTAACCATATTAAATGCCCTCTTAAAGCAAATCAAATAAAAATCAGTAGGCTGGGTAAAGCTACATCAATTTTGACGTTTCTTTTCATAAAGACAAAAGGCCTGGCATTGATTTTGCATTATTAAATAATTATTATTACAGTAAGACGTTAAATTATAATAAAAGAATGGTAAATTTTACAAACAGTGAATTAACTGACATGCATTTTATTTATGGGCTTGCAGACGGTAATGCATACGAAGCCAGGCGGATATACCAAGAGCGGTATCCAAATCGCGTAGTACCCGATCCGAGAACATTTTCTAGGATTCATAGACGTCTCCACGAGACCGGAACTTTAAGAGTAGACCACAGTGCTAAAGGAGTCCATCAAACAGTAAGAACACCGGAACTTGAAGAAGGAATTTTACACGAAATTGAGGAGAACCCCGAAAGTAGCACGAGGAAAATCGCGGCAACATTTAATGTTTCACATTTTCTTGTTTGGAAAATTCTCATCGAAAATTTATTATAGGTACCCATATCACATTCAAAGAGTCCAGGCATTACTCCCTAGAGATTTCCCGATGCGCATTAATTTCTGTGTGTGGTTTCTTCAAAACCTGATGGAAAATCCGTTATTTGACAGGCACATTCTTTTTACCGACGAAGCTAATTTTTCTCGAAACTCAATAAGAAATTTCCATAATAACCATTTATGGGCGGATGAAAACCCTTATGCAATTGTAGAATCAAATCATCAAGAACAGTTCTCAATAAATGTTTGGGCTGGCATTATTGATGATTATTTGATAGGCCCATTTTTTCTCCCAAGAAGACTTGATGGACAATCATATTTACACTTTCTTGAAGAAGATCTGCCGCCAATGCTTGAAGACCTTCCATTATTATTAAGAAACCAGATGTGGCTAATGCACGATGGTGCGCCTCCACATTTTAGCTTACGAGTGCGTGAATTTTTAAATCACACCTATCGCAATCGGTGGATAGGTCGCGGAGGAACGCAGCCATGGCCACCTAGATCTCCGGACCTTAACAGTTTAGACTATTTTTTCTGGGGGCATCTGAAAAGCTTAGTGTACCAAGTGCCGATTCATACCGAAGAAGAGTTACGAAATCGTATATTAGTATGCTGCCAAACCATAAGAAACACCCCGGAAATCTTCGAAAATGTGCGTCAGTCTATGGGAAGAAGAGTCCATGCTTGCATACGTGTGGGTGGACGACACTTCGAACAACTACTGTAAATAATGTGGGTTCTTTATTCTGTTTATCTTCTCTTGTCATTTCGCTTTCGATTTAAGGTTTGGAATTTTTCCTTTTAAATTAATCGCGATTTTTGAAATAAAATTTTTTATTTTTTTTTGTTTTTATTTTTTACGCGAAAACGGTGCGTCGTACAAAAGTTAGTCTATAAACGAAATTTGCTTTAAAATAAATGAGAATTTCAAAAGTAAGTTTCGTTTTTAGAAAAAGCAGTGGCGTATCCATTTTTTCTTTAAAAATATTCAGTTCAAATCCCGTACGGACGTCACTGGTAAAAATTTTTATAAATCTGTTAGGTCAAAAAATGCTCCTTATTGATTAAAAGGTATGTACAAAATTTCATAAAAATATCTAAGAGTGATTTATATAAAAAGGTTATATTTTTCTTAAAATGTTAACACCCTGTAGCTCAAAAATGAAGAGGTTTAGGACATATGTCCATATGAACTTTTTATCTTAGAATCATTCATAGATTATCACCCTTAAGTATCGGCACTCAATTAAATTACACCCTGTATACGTATATGTATGTTAACATCAATAAATTTGATTTGATTTGAAATCAAATCATTTATTTCACGCTACAATACAATATCTGCTTACGTACGTCAAAGTAAATATTTCAGAATCAATAACTATGATAACTATTCTAAAATCCATGAATTCAACGTTACATCGGAATAAAAAAAACAAAAAAAAATACAAATGCAACAATACCTATAACTAGAAACAAACACAGTCAGTAAAACAGGGTTAAGTAAAGTAAGGCAGGTCTCTTATTTCTATTGGCAATGCATTAAAAAATTTTATCGTCCAATAGCCAGGTCCATCCTGGCACCTTCCCAGTCGCCAATAGTTCATCACTATATTCTGACTAGATCGTGTATTGTAATCATGCAGGCTTCCATGAATCCGGAATAAGCTCATGTTTTGTTTGACAAACATAAGATTCTCAAAGATATACAAGCAAGGCATGGTAAGTATTCTTAGTCGTCTAAATACCTCCCTACAGTCATCCCGAAAAGCAAGGCCACTTATTAATCTTACAGCTTTACGCTGTATACCAAATAATCTCTGGGATCTCGATGAATGACCCCATATGCTAGAACCGCGTAAGAAAGGTGTAAGTGAAACAGGGCGTAATACGCAGTTTTCAAAGTACCAACCGAGACACAGGCTGTCAAGCCGCGCAGAACAAATATGCTTTTACTCAGCTTGACAGCAACTGCCTCGATATGTGCACCCCACTGGAGTCTGGGATCCAGAAATACACCCAAAAACTTCACCGATTCCTTCCCTCGGTCCGTGTCAGCAAGATCTCTCATAGAAAACACAACTCTATTAGTTTTATCCCTGTTTAGAAGTAATTTGTTCATGCAAAACCATCTTTCCGCTCGGGCCTGTGCCTCCAGAGAGCCATTCCACTACTCCAAAAGGGTATCAGCAGTAAAGGACACCGTTGTGTCGTCAGCAAAGAGAGTATAACCATTTTCCATGCCTGGCAGGTCATTTATGTATATTAAGAATAGAATTGGTCCCAAAATAGAGCCTTGTGGAACTCCGACTGTCATTTCCCTCTCTGCTGACCTCACCCCGGCAACCTCCACCACCTGTAATCTATTTTCAAGATAAGATTTTATGAGACTGATGCCATTCTGCGAGAAGTTGTACTTTCTAAGTTTTTTTAAAAGTATATCATGACTGACACAATCAAATGCTTTACTTAGATCACAGAATAGCACAGTACTATATTGCTTCGTCACATATTACAACATTGGACTTAATACATTTAATCTAGTTAGGGCTAATTAAGCCCCTTATCATTATGAATAACGGTACAAAATTTCAATAAAATCGGGAAAAGGATATTTAAAAAAAAAATATTTTTTTTAAACACCCTGTATATCCAAAACGGGGCAACTCTGGACACATGCTCATATGAACTTTTTCTCTTAGAATATTATGAGGAATCACTCCCTTAAGTTACGTACCGTACTTCTGAAACACTGTATGTATATTTATTTAAATAAAAAATAGATTAAAAACTGAGAAATCTGTTAAAAGCTGCATGTCAATATCTTAATTTAAGCCAAGAAAATACATGAAAACGACTGTGCCCTTTTACAGAGTGAAGTCTCAAGACTGTATGATTGGTGTCTCAATAATAGCATGACCCTAAACAGCGAAAAGTGCAAAGTAATATCGTTTTCAAGAAAGAGGCAACCTCTGAATGTTGTTTATCGGATCAATGGAGCACTAATTCACAGAGTTGAACTGATTAATGACTTGGGTATTGTATTTGATAGCAGTCTACGATTTAACAGCCACATTGATAACATAATTGCAAAGGCCTTCAAGATGGCTGGTTTTGTCATGAGACAATGCTGGCAGTTTAAAAATGTCGAGACTTTAAAGAGAATATACTATGCCTTGGTTCGAAGTCATCTAGAATATTGTTGTGTGGTCTGGGCTCCTCTATATCAGGTTCACATTAAACGGATTGAGCGGATGCAATCGAGGTTCATGAACTTTCTGTTGCATAGACTGGGGATTGATCGTTCTACGCTATCTTATAGGGATCGCTTAAGCATTGTAGGGTTGGATAGCCTGGAGATACGCAGAATAAGGCTCACCCTGTTATTCGGCCATAAAATCTTAAACAACTTGATGGACTGCTCGGAACTTTTGTTTTTGCTTAACTTTAGAGTACCATGTCGTTTGACGAGACAGGCCGATTTGTTTTCTGTGAATCAGAGCCGTACTGACATCGGAAGGAATAGCCCTGCAAATCGTATAATGGGCAATTTTAACCTGTTTGTGCCACGGGATTTTAATATCAATTGTTCCACGCTTTCTTTTAAAAACAAAATTGGACATTTTATTGACGATAGGGCCGTTTGAGGGATTTGGAATAGTTGGTGGAGGTTTTACTTACTGCTAGGCCCATGAGGCAAAAAAAAGGAAGACTATATTTATGATTCTCTGAATTATTGTTAATTGTGTGAATTGTTTTTTTTTTTTTTTGTTTAACTCATTTTTTAAGTAAGTACTGTTGGTTCTTGTTTACTCTTTTTTTTTTTTAGAATATACCATTTGGAACTTTGTTCTGTAGTGTATTGTAGTGTTTAAATAAATAAATAAAAATAAAGATAAAATATGAAATCGGCTGCAGGTAACCCATACTTTAGAAAATACATATTATAGGGTTTAGGAACACAAATCTAAAATGGTTTAAATAGAGTTTATTCAAATTTTGTTTAGGAAATTGTAAGCAAACCTTGCAATCAAAATAAAGTGTTGCCTACTATACGACCTTGTTCGCCAAAAATATATATTTTCATTGATGGAAAGTTATTAAAACTGGTCGAATATTTAGTTTTTGGAAGATAATATGAAAAATTTTACTATCAAATTTCCAATAGAATCCGTGGAATTATTACTGAATGACATAAATTGTGGTAATAAGTAAGTTTAAATTGAAATTCGAGAAAAACTAAAGATTTTAGACATACAAGGGTTTGATACATTCATATACAGATATTCGGACGGGAAAGTACCGGGTCTGTGTGTTATATCAAATGAATAAAATGATTCACACCGTGGACTTTAAACGCCTTCTCCTTGATACCTTAATATAACTATTATTTAAAAAGTGTTTTAGAAAGAGATCGAGATTTATTTTCGTTTTTTTATTTCAGTTATCGATATGAGTTCAATTCTGCAGTGCGACATGGAATCAAAAATAAAACCTTCCTCTCAACTCTCGAACCCATCCTTTCCCAGTGCCACGTTTTGCGATTTATCAATGTCGCCTACTTTAAGGGCACCGGGAAGTCCGGATAGAACTTACACTCCCGTCTTACCGCCGTTTTCTTCCTTTAAAAGTGCATCGCCGACTAAAGAGACTGATACACGGAAAGAGGAAATTGACGGCAAGGAGAATGAAGACCAAGAAATGTCAGAATCTCCCAAGACTGTTGACGATAATTCGGTAGAGGATGTGGAAATGAAAAGTGAAGAGGAAAAAGAACCGAATATGTTTTATACGCCCGACGACGACGAGGATCGGGGAGTTCCAGAAAGCGAAGAACCTGAAACCACCAACTATGTTCCGCCATTTAATAATCCAGTGTACCCAAATAGTAATTTCGCCAGCTTTACTTCGACTATAGGTAAGTTATTTACATTTTAAGATTAATGGTGTTATTCTGTAACTTGCTCTAAAACGCTTTAATAGTACATTGTACATCGCTATAAAGTTATAGCTGAATGTACGAACCGAAACTTACCGTGAGCTCTAATTTCAAAAGAAGTCTTGAATTATTGTAATCATTTATTACATATTTCATAGTAAAAATCAGTTAGTTGTAATTCTTTTTTTTATTATAGTAAAAATCAGTTAGTTGTAATTATTTTTTTTATTATGACATTTTAGCCGTTGCTAAGTGTAATTTATGAACCTTAAGGCGAAACGAATAGAACATCATTTATATTTCAACAATGTAAGAATGTCTCATCCTTGTATTCCAATGTCTTGCTTCATGTCTTTTTTCTCTGAAATGTACTGGTTTCTTAATTCTCCTCGTGCCCACCTGTTTCACAGTGGATGCCGTCATCTAATAACGTTGTGGTGCAATGCAATAGGATGCAGAGCTGTGCAGGCATATATTATGTAGCTGCTTTACTAAAATGATAAGTCAGCACATGATGCTGCGATAGACGTGCAAATTTTCCTTTCGAAATACCATTGGTTCTTCCTATGACGTTTCTTCATGAAATTGCCACTGTTGAATCTTTCTTCAGAGTTGTCAAGCTGTATATTAAGTAATGCGGGAAGTAGCCACGGTTTAACTCCGTAATTTCCTATTAAGTAAGATCCTTTGTGACTTTGTATGCATTCCGTTCTTGAAAGACTTCTAATATTTGATATTCTGAATATTGCTGAATCGTGCAAAGATCCTGGTATCTCGCGTCTAGATCACAAATTAACATAACGCCTATAGAGCATATTCTATTTCAAGTATACAAGTGGAGCATGATCCTCCTCAGTTTTTGGTGGGGCTGTAATTATTGCGCCATAATTCCTCTCATGTCCCGTTTCTCGTAAAATCTTTATTGTATTTCTCCTTTCTTTTGTTGTTGGAAATTTTACCCAAATATTTTATAAATGTCGACTAATCAGCGTACAACATTTCAATATGGATCTGCTGATTATAGATTGGCTTATTCATACATGTCCAAGATGATAATCATTCAGCTCCTTCAAATGACCGCTAAGCTAAAAGATGTTTGCTTAACTGTTGAATAATTTGATGAGCACAAAGTTTTAGCAAACTGTAAGTTTTATTATAATACACTGATCCTTTGACAACTTTTGTTGTTCCTTGAGGATTCTATGGCACTGTTCAAGAATCCTCCAACAACATTACACACTTGAGCGACCTTTCTGTGATCGTGTTTTCCAACCAGTATAATCTCCAAAGACTAAATTGCTTATAAAGGATTATTCCGACGGTGCCCATCTAACCAACCTGGGTTATATGTGATTATACAATGAGGATATCTCGCTTTCCGTCACATTTGGCAACAACAATTTGTAAACAAACATTAATGTTTTGTCAGGATTTTGTATATTTCGATTGATATATTTAATGTCATATATGTATATACAGGGTGTTATGGAAATGACTTATTATATTTTAAGGGGCCACTCCTGAGGTGGTCTAGAGTTACACTTGATAGTTTTTTTTTCTAAAATCGGAAGTATTTTGAATTTTGTAAAATACCTTAAAACCGGACTATGTGCGCCTTCCATGATAGTTCAATGCCCCTGAACACATGTGTTTTTGACAAGACAAACTGCTGGAATGGTAATTGTTTAGTTTAGTGCAATTAATGTTGAATTTTGTGCTAAAATTTCGTATATAGACTAATTGAGGGTAGCTGATCACAATTTTCCTTTTGCGTTTTTACGGCAAATGCACTGGTTTTGAGAAAAAAAAATGTTAAAGTTTTTCACTTACAGGTTAGGGTATTCTTTTGTAAGGATGTCTTTAAGAAATAATAAATTTGTAACGATTAAAACAAATTTATTAATTAGGTAATTTAAGGAAAACATAAAGCGATAAAATTAAATCAAAGGTGTACCGATAACCGACCATATGAACTCTAAAGTTCTTAGTCAACTACTTTTCTTTTCAACTTGCTTTCTTCAGCACCTCGACCAAATCTAACAAAAACAAACCGTCAGCGTATTTTGTCTGGAGCCGATCCGAGGTTTGTTTATTTCGATATCTTTGGGTGTCGCGTTTCACTTTCCTTTCAATTTCCTAGATTTTATGGTTTTCCCTTCAAAATATGTGATAAAACTTTCACCAAACTATCTGTTCATAAAATAAGAACAACATTTTAGCAAAAAAACAATGGAAAAGGCACAAATTTAATTAAATTCGTTGTTAATACGCCGACAAAGTAGAAGCGTCTCTTTTCAGATTCATTGCACTCACGTTGCCAGATTGTTCTTCTTTTTCTTGTAATTATTAATGGCTTCCATCCAGGAGAATGATATGCTAGCTCGAGCCAATAGGATTCATTCAATTAATAAAAATGAATTGAAAAGTATAGGCAATTTATAATACACTAACAATCTGACAACATGGGTGCAGTGAACCTGCAAACAGGCTCCTTGTACCGTGCAGTTTGCTTCTGCTTTTTTGGCCAGCTGTCAGTGAGCTGTCTCCCGTCTTTTTCCAGATAACGTAGAGTTTTCTGTTCGCTTACAAGTTATCCCGTTTTTCAGAGTTTCCTTGTGGCATATTTCGTTTATTTCAACTCAGAAGTGTATACTATGACTCCGACAAGTAATATTTTATTGGAAATAGCAACATTTTAGGATTACATGCAAAATAACATACCGGTGAGTTAGAAAAACTTTAACATTTTTTTTCTCAAAACCAGTGCATTTGCCGCCTAAACGCAAAAGGAAAATTGTGATCAGCTACCCTTAATTAGCCTATATACGAAATTTTAGCGAAAAATTCAACATTTGCACTAAAGTAAACAATTACCCAAATCAGCTGTTTGGGTCATTGGCGCGTAGGTGTTTTGGACCTAAATTTTTGAAGGCATTTTTCTCGAATTTCTAGCTTCGAGCGCCATTTATAGCAATTTTTCCCCAATTCGTCTCGACCTATATATTTACGGGTTAAAAAATAATAAGTCATTTCCATAACACCCTGTATATGTCAATAATCACAAAAATTAAAAAAAAAAGATCGATGTCGTCATATCTTTGACAAATGTCTATAAAAAAACAAGCGAATAACGTCAAAACGTGAGCATATATAAAACTAAATTGACGTGTCCGAGCATTTTCCCCACAAGGTTACAGGTTAAGGCTATGTTAATTTTATTCCGGACTTCTGGGCAGCCCTGTATTTAAAAGTGTGAAAAAAATATATTTTTTTTATCTACCTGTATGCAACAAAACTGTCGTACTGATTTTTTTTATGTTAGAAAGAAAACGCAAAAACATATTCTAAACGTAATTTAATAATAAGTAATAATAATAAAATAATAATATAACAGTATATAAGATACAATACAATTAAAATTATAACATATAGGACGGTTATTAATTAAAACAAAATATACATATACCTACAAAAAAGTACCGTGTCAGAAAAATAATTATTACATTTTAACCCAAGTCAGTTTTACTTTTACTGTCGTCATCCAATTTCACAATAATTTTTTCTCTGGGCCACAGATCTATATTTACGTATGATTTTTCTACTTTTTGAACATGCGCTACACAATTTTCTCATCTTTTGTTTGGAATATTTTGCATCTCTGACTGTACTAAAGCTGTCACAGAAGAATTTAAGGTTGGCGAAACATTATTCCTCCTTACCGATGCTTTCTATGATTAACTAGATTAACATGATGTGGAAAATATATAACATTGCCTAAAACCTTGTAAAAAATCTGTAGTATGGCAACGCAGCAATAACGGATCCGCCCAGATTTCATCATTTTCGTGGCCAGCCGCATCGACTCGACAATACTCGGCATAGCGGATGCTGTTTTCCTGGAGTTTTGTCGCATGCATATGTAAATTCAGCGTAATCCCCACTCTCGGCCCCACCTAGCTTCTCACAGCGTCTCGCCCACAAACGATTTTGGCATCACAATTTTATAGCATTTATGAATGGCGTGTCGGATCTATAGTTACGATGCCTATGGTATGACCCATTTCTGCCGCCAAAGTGTCACAGTAATATTACTTTTTTATTGAAAATTATTTTAAAATTTCGAGCAATTGCTTTTTAGTGTAATTTTCTTCAAAATACATAATATTTTCCATCATATAGTCCTGGATGGTAACTTTTGTGTCATTGGAACACGAAACTTTATTTAACCTACGACTGTGGTAGCTCGCATTATCCATCACTATCACACTATTTGGTGGTATACTTGGTAATAATTTGTTTTTAAGCCAGTCTTCAAATAATTCTGCCGTAGTATCATCGTGATAATCAACAAGGGAGGCCTTTATATTTTTTGCTGATAGGGCCAAAGCGTTTGGTATAAATCCGTTGTTTGTCCCAGCATGAATTATTGTTATACGCTTACCTTTATTCGATGGAGCTTTGGTTCTGCATTAACCCGATAAATCTACCCAACCTTTATCTGGAACTTCGTGTGTGTCGTACCACGTCTGGTCCAAATAAATAATATCGCTTCCATCCTGTCTATATCCATGGACTGCAATTAGGTACTCCATCCTCTATCTTTTTAACCGGGCCGATTCCGTAATTACTTGTCGTTTGTTAATTTTTTTCATTTTTACACTGTTTCTTAAAATACATTTCCTTAGAGTCTCACGACAACACTCTATTCCTGTATCATCTTTTTTAATCTTTTCAATAGGGTTCTTAAATTGGGGATCATTTATTCCCTGTACATGTCATATATTTTTTCTACGAATTATAACGACATCCGTCGCGTCCACTTTCTTAAAAGTAAAAGAATATTTTCTCTTTCTTCTCTTCACTATAGGTTTATTACAATAAACCACACTGTGCTCACTGGCCTGCGTGTCAAAGCTGCCGCCCGTAGATCCACTTAGCGTACTGGTTTCTTGCCACGGACGAAACATTCTTGGATATCACGTTTAATTGGTAACAAATAACTTCTTGTCTAAACCAATACAAACATCTAACTAAATTTTAAAACCAAAAATCAGCATATTTAAATAACTAAAATAAACCTATTTTATTTTACCCTAATTATTTTAAGAGGATTACTGCGAAAATATAATAGTCTTTAAATAGATCCGTACCTGGAGTCCCCAGATCAGGTGACCGAATTTTACACCTCACACAATAGGTTATTACGACGGTAAGGTATTAGCATTTATAATGAGTTTGTAAGAAGATAGACGGACTTTACATAACATACAACAAACAAACAGTTGCATTAAATATAGCACAGTCGCTACCAACGTTTGGACAAAGATAACCCAACTAATAATTAATTAGTTAGGTTACTCTCTGGTTTGGATATGAACAACTTTATAAAACAAAATCCCTACAATAGCGCCACTAGCGACTGGTTGAAAAATTAAACGGACGGGGAACGACCTTCACCATTTAAGATATCCTAGCCGGTCTTAAAACTAGAAACTTCAGAACTTTACAGTTTTATTTTTCATTCATCTTTACCTGGGTTACCTTTCGAAAGTAATAATTTAAGACATTCCAGATTGTTTCCACAGCATACTTTGAGGAGTTTATCTTACGATTAGTGATGCCGCGAGACGAGACGAGACGAGAATTGGCCCATTCTCGTCTCGTCTCGTGAGGCGAGAATTTTTTTTTATCTCGTCTCGACGAGAAACGCGTTTTTCTCGCTCGAGAGTGCCATTGTCTCGTCTCGTCTCGTCTCGTCTCGTTTTTTCTCGTGAGTAGGGAATTATAAAAAATATTTTTTTATACGAATCTTAAAGGGGGTAAACATTTAAAAGTATCTGGTCGTCTCGCAGAAGGGTTTAATATAAGTCGGTTTGTTAGGCATGTGACTTAGAAACTATTTTTCTTAGATCAACAAAATATTGCAAGCGGTCATAAGACATAATTCACGTAATGTAATAGGCTTGGCACCGAGGTATTTTCAGTCCAAAATATACGGGGTGGTAAATAATAATAATTGATTCATAATGGAACTACCCTTCTTTTATTATTTATTTTTTGGCATAATTCGGGGCATAATTAACTGCAATAGTTTGGAAAATATTCGACTAAATAAAGAGATCAGCCCAGAATGTCATCCGGGGAAAACCTTAATTTTTTTATTACATTAATAGAAAGTGCAAGAGAAAGAACTTAAAGAAGTATTTCCGAAAATGCTCTATTTGACATATCAATCTCTCATAGTTTATGAAATATTCGGACTAAATCGCGGTAACATTAGTTAATTATTGTGTCCTTCTTTTACATATGAGTTATACAATGTAAACTGTAATTGGTTTAAGATCACCGCCGCTACAACGTTTTCAATCGAAAATGCTTTCTTTCAGATTTGGTTAATTATTTAAAAATGTCAACTACTAACCATAGACAGAAGAAAGAGGCTAGACAATTTGATTCTGTTCTCTTGAATATCTCTTTTAAGGTAAATGCCTTCACAATACGATAGAGTGAGAACGTTAAACACATTATTTTTCTGTCTATATATTAGGAGATACCTAAAATTCAGTGTTCTAACAAACGAGAAAAAACGAGAAATTTCTCGACGAGAAACGTTCTTCTCTCGTCTCGTCTCGTAATTTCTCTCGAGAAAAAAATTTCACTCTCGTCTCGTCGAGACGAGACACGAGAATTTCTCGTCTCGGCGGCATCACTACTTACGATATTGGCCAATGTTTAGCTTGTAACCAAGGTACAAATTGCAAGACATCTATTTTTTAAAATAATATTCGAATATTTATGTACTTGCTTTCACATTAACAAAATACAAACACGTGTCACATTTTTAGGAGAAATTTTAGCTTTTGTTATTCTTTCTAGCCGCTGTAACAACTTTACATCGCTGAAATCGGGTCTATAAATTTATAGCGAATGTAAGATATACTTGCAGCGTTTTTTTATATATAGATAACAGCAATATAGGCTTATATCGCTCTGGTATTCAAAAAACAAGTTACAGAATAACACCATAAGCGTTGAAACTTAAATATACCCTCGCTAACCTTGAATCTTCCTTTTGAAAACAACAACAAAGCACAAAAATCCGTGAACGGGAAAAGCGGGTTAGATAATATCAAATTATTAGTTTATTATTTAGGATTAAATGGTCAGTTTCTTCTTTTTTTTTCACTGGAAGAGTGTAGTCATTTTCTTCTAAATTTATATTTAGTATTTTTCCATTTGCAGCAAAACGGAACAGATTTAAAAAGAGACGGAGAATAAAAAAACCCTCGCCAGCAAGGTCCAAAAAATGACAGCTAAAGACGTGACAAAAGGCATATTGGTGACGTAGTTTATCAACAAAAAGTTATAACCAAATTGTTTTGTATTTTTTTCAAGGAATTCAAATTCGCACGATTTTAGGTAAAATCGTATATACAGGGTTCCAATAAAAACTCCCAGGCCAATTATTTCGAAAACTATAAGTGACATGTAAATTCTGTAAACGCCAGTTTTTAGCCTCTATGATTGGCTTCACAACTGTGTAAAAAATGTGTTTAAATAATACAAGATGTAGGTGGCGCCATGGTGCAAAGAATTTTTTCGATGACAGGAACTTTTAAATGTTGTGGTTCTTAAAGATAATTAATTTTTGATCAAATTATGTCTCATTAAATTTTTTGATAAATCCAACATGAACGGAGATATTTGGGGTTAAGTTTTTTATTAAAATAATTTTAACGAGTATTTTAATTATAAATATTTTTAATATCCTTTAGCAGATTTTAATTTAATTTTGGTAATGATAATTTTAGTGATAAAACGCTCGTGTAGCGCTAAATTATTACGTCCAGTGACGTCTCAGGGGACGCCTTAACAAATAATATTGGCAAAAAATAAGAAGCCACTGAGTTTTTGGTAATTTTTATATTTTTTTCGGATTAAGCAACTAAAAATATCCTTTTATTGTCTGTTAAATTGTTTTCATATCTTGCTTCGTTTTCGAGAAATAAAAATGGAAAACAAAAATCATTAAATAATTAACATTCAGTGTCAGTGTCAGAATTTGCAATTTCTACATTTTTAAAATAAAAATGGTTTACCATACAAACAAATCAAGACAAATTGAACATGGTTTTAGTTTTTGGAGAATGCCATCAAAATGCTTCAGAAGCTGCTGCTATCGAGCTCATTTTCCAGATAGACCAACGCCCGATCGCAAATCTTTTGTAGCTTTGTGTACCAACTTAGCTACATATGGTAGCTTTAAAAAGGAAAGGTTCCAAGAAGGAAGAGGGTTACGAATGACGAAAATGTAGCTATAGTCCTACAAACAGTAGAAAATAGCCCACAAACGTCATTACAAAAATTAAAAGATGAAACTAATATTACAGTAAGTTCGTGTCGCAGAATCCTAAAAGGAAATGGGTTTTTTCCATACACGATTTTAGTGCATCATCTACAACGAGAAGATTACCAGCGCAGATTAAACTTTTTGGCAGATTTTCATATTCTTTTTGAAGAAAATCCAAATTTATTAAACCAAATTGTGTGGAGTGACGAATCCCGGTTTCACAATAATGGAGTAATTAACAGACATAATTGTCGCTACTGGTCCCGGGAAAATCCTAACTGGATGCGACAGACTAAATTTCAAACACGATTTGGGGTAAATGTTAGGTGTGGTATTGTAAATGTTTACATAATCGAGCCCTATTTGTACCATAAACATTTAACTTCAGTTCGTTATGGGTAAATGTTAGGTGTGGTATTGTAAATGGTTACATAATCGGGCCCTATTTGTACCATGAACATTTAACTTCAGTTCGTTGTTTACAATTTCTGCAAAACGATCTCCCTTTGCTGTTACAAAATGTAGGAATTGACGTAAATACTATGTGGTTTCATCAAGACGGTGCCCCAGCACACAATAGCAATATCGTTATGAATCATCTAAATGTGACGTTTCCAGAAAAAGTGATCAGCACAAATGGGGATCATAGATGGCCAGCAAGGTCCCCTGATCTCACCCCGATGGATTTTTATTTATGGGGCTACTTACAAAATGAAATCTACAAGGAACCAATAGAAGACATGGCTGACCTTTACAACAAAATTTATGCTACTATAGCCGCTATTAATCGAAATACACTATTGAGAGTTTGCAGAACCGAACTATTATATCGATTTGCTATGTGTGTGTATGAAAACGGCAATAATTATGAACACCTCATTCTACCCCATTAGTTAGTTTTTGGTATTGTTCTAATTTTCATTAATAATTTTGTATAATTTCTCATCAGTTCTTTCATAAAATTTAAAACATCTTTTAATTTTATTTTATTATGCTTTAATGTTTTAACTTTGCTTTTAAACAATAAAAAATACAACGTATTGATAATTTAGGGTTTTGTTTCTTAATGCATATGCAATAAAATTGTTTTTATTTTTATTTCTCGAAAACGAAGCAAGATATGAAAACAATTTAAATGACAATAAAAGGATATTTTTAGTGGCTTAATCCGAGAAAAATATAAAAATTACCAAAAACTCAGTGGCTTCTTATTTTTTGCCAATATTATTTGTTTAGGCGTCCCCTGAGACGTCACTGGACGTAATAATTTAGCGCTACACGAGCGTTTTATCACTAAAATTATCATTACCAAAATTAAATTAAAATCTGCTAAAGGATATTAAAAATATTTATAATTAAAATACTCGTTAAAATTATTTTAATAAAAAAACTTAACCCCAAATATCTCCGTTCATGTTGGATTTATCAAAAAATTTAATGAGACATAATTTGATCAAAAATTAATTATCTTTAAGAACCACAACATTTAAAAGTTCCTGTCATCGAAAAAATTCTTTGCACCATGGCGCCACCTACATCTTGTATTATTTAAACACATTTTTTTTACACAGTTGTGAAGCCAATCATAGAGGCTAAAAACTGGCGTTTACAGAATTTACATGTCGCACATACTTTTCCAAATAACTGGCCTGGGAGTTTTTATTGAAACATCCTGTATAACTCGTGTGGTAACGGTAACTGTTTTTTGCGCACTCAAAGTAGATACAAACCTCACCTATAACTCGCATTCGACTCGTGTAAGAAACTTTATCCTTATCAATATAGTTAATATAATATAGGGTCACTTGTATGGGTTCCACTTATTTGTGCCACTTATGTCATCCGTAAAATGTATATTATTAATTGCAATGGTTCGGTTTAGTAAGCACTTGGCTAAGCTGATGAATATAGTGGCAGCGTCGGCAGTTGCTTAGAGATTTGTAGTTGTCTTGTCTCGTCTTAATTGGCTCTGTTCCTGTGTGGCAATTCTACCAGCTCATTAGGGGTATCCGTGACCTTGTCGGGCTCTGTTACGATCGCTGGCCTTTAAAGGTAAGCTAAAAGCTAAATTTTGTTTATTGCATGCAGGTATGCTGTATTTGTTAGGTTTTGTAAATTGTGAAAGCTATTAGTTGCCAATTTTGGTTATGTAACGAGAGAGATTAGTATCTATAGTTGATGCAAAACAAAAACCGATGGACGTCATACCCTTCGAGTGACGTCAGTTATCGACAGTGTTGCCAGCTTGTAACCAAAATATCCGAGTGAGGGAATTACACAGTTTTTTTTCATAAAAACAAGATAAATATACAAAAATGTCCCATAGTTAATATGTTTGTTTACTGCATAATACCTTTTACCATCAACTTCAGTAGATCTAACCTTTTTTTTATTTTCATCTTGCGAAGATCGACCAATGGTACCATTCTGAAAAATCCATGTTTCATCCAAGAAAACGAATTGGTACAAGATTGCTTCTTTTTCTTTAAAATATTCTTTCAAAAATACCAGTCGTTTGAAAGCTACATGAGAAAGTTCCATAAGCCCTCGCCTCAGTTAATCTTTTTACCATCCGAAGTCTATTTTCTTGAAGAGGCTTCTTAAAGAGTTAAGACAACCATCAAACAGTTCTCTGTCTTTTAATTTCTAACCTAAAGTTGTCAAAGTTACATGATGTTCTAAAAAAGGCTACAGCTTATGAATAACCAATGTAAAATATTATAATTTTTAAATAATACAACTTACTTGTTTCGTACATTCCATAAATAGTGTCGCGGATAGAACTTATATCCAATCTTTACACATTTACAACTCTCTTTGAATTAGAACGTTTGTTTTAAGGTGTTTCTAATAATTTATTTTCCTTAACAGTTGTTGAAATTGCGCTTACAGTGGAAATATTCAAATCTAGGGCAGCTGCTACACGCTAAAAATTAGTAAAGTAGAAATAAAATATCTAGACCTTAACATACTCTTTAAATTTACTTCTCTGTACTGCTGTCCAGGGTAACAATAGGCCATTGTTGTTAAGTTCTTCCTGAAAATAGCTTCTAGTTATTAGCTCTTTGCACCGTCTATTTAAATGCTTCGGCGTTTTTCACAAATAGTAAACAACGTAATCGACAGAGATATGTATGTGCACTTTTATTTCTATTAATAGAACAGGTTTTGAATACTATTTATGAAAGATCTGGAGTTTGTGTTAAAAAATATACGCACAGAAACACGAACAATTAAGGTTAGTTTTGCATGAAACGTCAAATCAAACCAACGAACGAGCTGGCGCCACCGCACCGTTTACAGTTGTGTTGCCAACTATCGGCCAATAGAATTCAAATTATATTAATTTTTACAAGCTTAAATAATAAACAAAATATTTGCTATAAGTGGGTTCGTATCAAAGAAGAATACTTTAAGTTTGTATGAGCTTGATGTTTTTACTGTTTAAGGTACACTGAAGAAGTATGTGATATAAATCTTCCACTTGCCCGCATTCACATTAGGGATAATCTTTTATTTCAATTCTATTGAGGTGACTCCTAGTAAGGCAGTGTCCTGTTCTTATTCTAATGATTGTTGTGAGGTGCCTTTATCAATAAAGGTGAATTTGTTGAACCATTTGGTTTTAGGGAATTCATGACTAAGAGTTTCTTGTACATCTAATCTAAACCCATTTTTATTTCTCTTATTTCTCTGCCTATGTTTGCCATGGTGTCTGTCATTTCGTTACCTGCAATTTTTGCATATCCTGGATCCATGCTACTTTTACATCAAATCCATTATCATTAGCTTCCAATAATAATAATATTTTGGTGCGTAAGCATATACAGGGTGTTCCTAACTACGGTACGAAACTTTAGAGGGTGATACGTAAGGTCGTTTTAAGAAAAAAAGTTCCTATGAACATATGTCCGGAGTTGCTTCGTTTCTGAGATACAGGGTGTTGGAAGTTTAAAAAAAACGGTCATAAATATCCTTAAACCGATTTGGTTGAAATTTGGTTCAGTTATTTGAAGTAATAAGGCGCTTACTGAGCCCTAACTAGATTTTAATTATTAGGTCCAGTGGCGGCTCAGTGGGCACCACAGTCAATTATTATTGAGAAGAAAAAGTACACCACTGCCTTTTTTTTAGTTTTTTTATTTGTTTAGATTAAGCAACTACAAATACAACTTTTTGGTCTCTTGTGTTTTTTTTATATCTGGCTTCGTTTGAGACAAAGAAAAAATAAAAATCACTTTAATTCATTCTAAAAGTTATCCATGGACAACATAAAATAACAACCAAAAATAAAAATTAAACAATTTCGACCTTACAGTAAATGAGCAAAATGTCCACCTTCTGATAAAATGCACGACTGCAATCGATTTTTCATTGATTGTCTGACACGTTCAAAAATACCTTGAGTATTCCTTATGACATTGCAATTGTCAATTATCCGATTCCTCAAGTCAATCACATCTAGTACAGGAGTTTTATAAGCAAGAGCCTTCAGATGACCCCACAAATAGAAATCTAGAGGATTAATATCAGGACTGCGAGCTGGCCAATTTTGAGGTCCTGCACCTGATTAGGGTAGGTAATGTCGAGATGCTGACGAGCAAGAACACTAAAATGAGCTGGAGCCCCGTCGTGCAGAAAACACATGTTGACTCTTACATACATGTAGGGGTACTTCTTCTAACAAAATGGGTAAATGATGTCGCAAAAAGTTCGTGTAGGATTCACCTGTTAATCTTGGCGGTAAAAAAAAAATGGACCAGTCACCAATACTTCCTACCCAAACGTTGAGCGAAAATGACTTTCTCTAATAATGTGGGGATTTTCGTCGGCCAAAAAATGGTCATTGTGAAGATCCCGAGGCAGTAGATCTTGGACCCGCTGCGCGCTGTATGTTATATGGATACAGGAGGTTTCTTTTTAGAACTTTTCAAACGGTTTTCGGGTTGACTTCAAGCTGCAGTGCAATCTTCCTGGTACTATTTGAAGGATCTTCTTCTATCGCATCCAGTATAGCTTCTTCTAGTTCAGGCGTTGTTACAGTTTCTGGTCTTCCACCACCTGTATTTTTATTAAAACTCCCAGTTTCACATAATCTTGCATGTAGCGTTCTAAATGTTTTAGCACGTGGGATTACTGTGTTAGTATATCTGTCCTGGTAAATTCTCCGTGCTTCTTCCGCATTTCCATTTGCTAATCCATATAAAGGTGGACATTTTGCTCATTTACTGTAAGGTCGAAATTGTTTATTTTTTATTTTTGGTTGTTATTTTATGTTGTCCATGGAGAGCTTGTCGCAAACGAAGCCAGATATGAAAAAAGCACATGAGACCAAAAAGTTGTATTTGTAGTTGCTTAATCTGAACAAGTAAAAAAACAAAAAAAAAGGCGGCGTTTTTTTTCTTCTCAATAATAATTGGCTGTGATGCCCACTGAGACGCCACTGGACCTAATAATTTCAACCAAATCGATTTAAGGATATTTATGACCGTTTTTTTTTTTTAACTTCAACGCCCTTGAATCTCAGAAACGAAGCAACTCCGGACATATGTTCATAGGAACTTTTTTTCTTAAACGACCTTACGGATCACCCTCTGAAGTTTCGTACCGTAGTTAGGCAACACCCTGTATAATAATTTCTGGAATTGATTCCTGTTTTATTTAGTTTTGACATGATACTGCGGTAGCTTGTGAAAATAATAATTCTTTAAATATTTTTCCTGATGTGGCTTCATTAATAGCTATCATCTTTTAGCTGTACAGATACAGAGTCCCTCCAGTACCCTAAACTATTTATATTCGGTATTTATATACCAAACCCCAACTTAAGACGTTTTTTGATGCGCCTTTGAATGTAAAAACGTGACTGTTAATATCTGCCTGCATTACATATTAATTTCTCTTTAGGCAGATGATCTTCCTTCTGCAAATTAAAATACACCGTTGCGATATTTATAATAATAATAATAATAATAAATTTCTTTATTTCAAATCATGAACACACAGGACACAGAATGAAATGACGACGAAGTAAAAAGTAATTACAGTGAAAGCTCTTATAAGCGGACACTCACGGTTCCAACATTTCTGTCCGCTTATGGGAGGTGTCCGCATATAAGAAAGGTAAATTAAAATTTTTTAAAAAATCGTAAATAAACAAAAAATATACTAGGTAACTTTTTTATGTAAAAATATTGGAAAACATATGAACATAATACAACTAGTTACATCAAATTATAACACATACATACATAAAACTTTAGGTTGATTACAAAATAAAACGACTCCTAACTTAACATTTAAACGTACAAAAAAAGGTTATTTTTAAAAAAAAAATCTAGTATTTTTGACTGCTTTAATTTTTTAAGTTTTTCTTGCAAAAAACAATTTTGAAAATGCGATTCAATATTTTTTAAATGTTCGAATGCAACAAAATCTAATTTAGAAAACTTTTTTAGGTTTTCAACGACCTCTAAGGCTGCGTACGAGTTAATTGGACCAGCATCTTCATTTTCTTCTTTGCCACTCTCTTCTGACATATCTAAAGTATCCTCTGCTATATTATTTTCGGTTCCGTCATTTTCATTAAATGACTCTTCAACTGATAACATTTGATCCAAATTAACAAAGTCATCATGCAGTTAGCTTTTAGATTGATCAATTTCAGTAAAGTTTCTCCAATACTCTGCTAGGGTTGCCAATGGCATATCATCTTCTGCGTCATATTCCGTCAGGTCCACCCCTTCAGCTTCAGCTTTTTTAAAACCTGCTTTGCCGAAGCAGTTTTGAATGGTATTTGGAGTTACCTTGCCCCATGCCTTTTTGATAAAGTAAATAGCTTCCAAAACGTTAATCGATTTTGATAGTTCTGAGGCGGAGGAAGCGTTATCCATTTTTGAAAGGACATGTTTTAAAATCAGACCACGATAAAAAAAACTTAAAATTTTGAATTATGCCCTGATCCAAGGGCTGACAAACAGATGTGGTGTTAGGAGGTAAAAATATGATTTTTATGTTTTTTAGATTTAGATCTCTAGGATGTGACCCAGCGTTGTCCAGAAAAAGCAACATTTTACGTTTTTGAATTCCCATTCTCCTGTCCAGATCCAGAAGCCAGTTACGTCATTATAATTCTTGTCATCCACGCCTTTTTATTGAAATTCCAGGTAACAGGCAAACTACTAAAGGCTACATTTTTCATTGCCCGTGGTCGAGCAGCTTTTCCAATAACCAAAAGCTTTTCTTTTTCTCCAATCATGTTAGTACAAAACATTATGGTCAATCTTTCTTTTGCCATTTTGCCACCTACGCACTTTTCAGCTTTAAATGTTAAAGTTTTGTCTGGTAAAGTCTTAATATACAATCCACTTTCATCTGCATTAAAAATATCCTGAGGTTTGTACCCCAATAGCATTGCCAGCAATTTTTGTAAAAATTGGTCCACATCTACCATATTAACGTCCGCTGACTCACCAGAGATGCACTTAAAGCTAATGTTATGCCTTCTTCTCCATTTTTGTAACCATCCATCGGATGCGCTGAACTTATTACATCTCAAGTCGTTAGCCATATCTTTAGCCTTTGCTTTTATTAGCGGCCCCGATATTGGAATATGCTGGTTTCTAGCTCGAACAAACCACTCTAAACAATTCTTGTCAATCTGCGCAGCGTCAGCTTTGAATTTTTTTTGTTTTTTGGTCTAAATTATCACTTGATTGCCATTGTCTACGAATGCTTTCCGTTTGTTTAACAATCTCTGCTGCTTGGGTTTTACTTATATTAAACCTAAAATAATTTAAATAATTTTTTTTTTTAATAAAACCCAATTATAATCTAACACATACCTTTCACCCAATTTGCGAACACTTAAATGTTCCTGTTCTGCAACGTTAATTACCTCCATTTTCTGTCTTAAAGTTAAAAAAAAATGTGTTGGCGCCATTGCTATACACCTTCCAAGATACTTACATATAAAAGACACATAACAAACTAATGAAATAACAACCGCAACGCAGGGCATTTACATGAAGGGGAATCACCTACATACTGTACATACTGCGGGGAAACACCAGGGCTATCGAAAGAAATGAGTGATTTCTATACATATTATGTATGTGTAATTTTCGTCCGTTGTTGGAGCTTCGCGTCCGCTCTTAAGAGCGTTTCGAGCCTGTCGATGACAATTATGCTGTCCGTGTCCGTCCGACAGAGCGTCCGTTTATGAGAGCTTGTTTTACATAGGAATTGATACCCCAAAAATTTGGTTCCAGAAAAACTGTCCGGATCTGGAAGATGTCCGCAAAGGGAGCTTTCACTGTAATATACAAAACAGTCACAAGTAACAGCTAATTAATGAAATCACTCAAATTATAGGGCTCCTGGTCGATCAACACTTTTCTGATTTCAAATTTAAATAATTTTTGTGAGTGTATTTGTTTGATTCTATTCGGCAAAGCATTAAAAAGTTTTAAGCATGCATAGTGGGGGAATTTTTCGGTAAGTATTAATCGATGCACTGGGTATGAAACCTCTTGTGTTCTTGTACCATATTCATGATTTATTTTTAGATTAAAAAGCTCTCTATGTTAAAAGAAGAACATTAAGCATTCATATATATAAATGGCATAAACAGTCATTATCCCTATATTCTCAAAAACACCTCTACAACTTTTCCTGTATTCCATTCTTCTCATAATTCTTACCACCCTCTTCTGAACTACAAAAATGCTCCGAATTGAGCTGTGGCTTCCCCAAAAAATAATCCCATACCGCATTACTAATACAAAATTTGCGTAATAAAGCATTCTGAGGGCCTCTTCTTCCACATATCTACCAATGACCTGTATTCCGTAACAAACAGAACTTAGTCGTTTTTCCACATGGTTTATATGATAAGACCAATCAAAGTGTTCATTAATGTGTATGCCTAAAAATTTAGTCTCTTCTGAGAAAATCAATTCCTTGTTATCCATTTCTACAACTGTTGGTAACTCTACTGTTGACTGTTTAGTTTTAAATAATGTAATATTTGTTTTATCCTGATTTAAAATTAGCCTATTTTTTCCAAACCAATCTGTCACCAAGGCAAAAAAATATTTAGCTTCAATAAAAAGATTCCTTGCTACCAACAATGAGATTAGTATCATCTGCATATTTAACAATGTGCTGATATGATCTTTCAATTACGAAATCCAGGTCATTGACGAACAATATAAACAGAACTGGTCTCAAAATACTTCCCTGTGCTATTCCTATATTATTAAAAAGTGGTTCTGATTTACCTGTTTTCCCTCCCTTTGTAACTGATACGATTTGTTTTCGATTATTTAAATATGATATCAGCCATTTCTTGGCCCTTCCCCTTATTCCATAAAATTCAAATTTTTTAATCAACAATTCCCTGTCCAAACAATCATATGCCTTTGAAAGATCTAGGAATATCCCAAGAGCCAATTCACCTTTTTCGAGATGTTCTACAATAAACTGAATAAATTGAAAGATGGCGGTATGTGTGGATTTTCCTTTAATAAAACCGTGTTGATATTTAGTCAATAATTATTTTATAATTTGGATTTTAAATTATATATCAAATGCTGGGTATATGTCGGATTTGTATAACCTTTTAATGCGCAGAAGAATATAGTTCAGATCCTAAATGAAGTAAGGACAGTCTTTATTTTTCAAAATTCATGTTTTTGGGGTAAAATTTACGGTTCCTCATTAAGGTTTAAATTAACGGGTGGTTATGTATACACAGAAATATTTTTATAATACTCTGTATAATACTAAAGTTACTTTTTTAACGAAGACAACAAGGGGATGATATTTTTAAGAAAAACCCCTATAATTAGAAAAAAAAGTCAATAAAAACAAATAAGTTTCAAAAACATGTAGCATTAAAGTTTAGGCAAACTTTTGGTTGTGCGTTAAATAATTTAGTAAGTGTAGTAGGAATCTTAACTTCCCCTAAATCCGTATTTTTGTCTTAGATGTCTGAGGTGAGCCAAGTTTCTTTAAAACGTCAGTAAAGTAAAGTTGAGATTTCCTTGTTTTCAGTTAATTGTCGAATTTTCCCATTTCTTTTTGTTAGAAAGTTAGTGTTTATTTTCTTTAATAATGGTTTTCATAACACTGACTGATATGCTGTCTCCGCTTTAACCACATGATTTTGTCGCATACAACCAACTCGTACTTAGCCACCGAATTATAAACAGAGTTTTCATTTTTAAAGAAAATCAAACTGTAAATGCAAGATAAAAATGTGTAAGTATTTTGTATTTATTTCCTATTAATTTTGTTAACTTGTTTTTCACGACTGTAAAGAAAATTTGGGTGTGACTCCAAAAAAATTTCGCCTGCCTTCTTCATTTGGGACGCAGGTTCCATATTCTCTATGCATTTTGTTCCATATTCCAAAAGTTCAAAGGTGGTCACCCTACATAGTGAACTTATGGACTCCAACAAAGTTTCCAATCAAAGATATAGCTCTCTGTAGCACAGAATCTCAAAAATATTAATAGATAGTTAATTGGAGCTACAAGTTATTTCTAACGCTGGGACCACAATAACGTGCAATGCCGTCAATTGTCGCGTTGTTTCACATTTAAAGATCTGAAATAAAAGTGTAACAAAGAACAATAATGAGACTACATAGTCAAAATAAACAAACTTTACTTACAAATCATATTGATGTTCTATTTGTTGTAAAATATATAAACCTGTCTCTTTTGTCACCCTAAATCGTCTAAAAACGGTCAATCCATCAAAACTACTCAAATCTGCTGGTCTCCTTGGGATGCCGGTGATTTCATCCTCGAATATTTAATTATTAATTTTGTTTGTTCAAAACGTAAACACACAGCCCATTTTTGTTTAAAAATAATGAGCGATAGTTGCTTTCAGAATTTCCTCGGCTTATGTCTTCTTTGATTTAAGTTCCACTTTAGGACATTTTAGCCGTTAAGCGGCACCTTACTTTTAAACCGAACTTAAGTTTGCTTAAGTGGAACTCCCCATGCAATTGGCCCATTAGGTATTTACTTAAATCTCAACAAACAATCCTTTGAAATATTTAGTATAATATTTTATAAAGAATTTTTCTTCGCAGATGATGATTCTCGTTATCAAAGTCGAAATCCATCTCCTCCTCCAGATTTAGAGGCCCCTACATTTAGTGACACTTTATAAAATGGAGTATCTGTAAGAGTGCAATTACCAGTTTTTATTATAATTATTATCGATTAACATAAATTAGTTAAGTGGTGTATATAGTTGTTTTTATTTTTGGAGATTTATATTTTTAAAGTAAGTTTTGTGGAAAATAATTTACCCAGTGAATTAATTTATTGTTTTTTTTTTCATACTTATTTATTTTTTGAATTCTTCAAAAGATATCGATTAATTGAATTTTGAAATTATTAATTTACCTTATAAGATAATTTGTAGATAAACTGTACACTCTGTATATAATATTTTTTTTTATTTGTAAGAAAAATATGTTTGTTTTTTTGTTAAGTATTTTCGTGCAACTCGGATTATGGCTAGATAGAAGAAATCTCATTAAAACTGTAAATACTAAATCTATCAATCGTTTCGAAGCGAATTTTTTACAGTTGCACGATAATGAAAAAGTACAAAATTATTTAAGGGGTGATCTCGCATTTTAAACGTTAGATTTTTTTATACCTATGTAATTTTTAGTAAGAAGAAACATCATACCTTCCTCATAGTCGAGTTAATGAAGGTTTTTATCTTTGAACCCATAAGAACAGAAACGACTTTATTTAAATTAAAAAAAAAATGTTTCCTATTTAATATTTTCGACATTCTAGCTGGCGAACTCAAGCATTTTCTACAGAGGGTCCTTAAACATGAGGACAATCTTTCGGATTTAGGAAAATTATATGTAATAATTTTAGAGTTTTTTGACTAGGAAGGTACGCTTTTATTTTACGAGTTGCCATTTACAATGGGTAGTTGACTAAGGTCCAATTATCAATGTCCTGCTAAGCCTAACTGCAAGATAACTTCCAAGGTTACCATTGTTGTCGTGGAAGTCATGTGGCTGTTATCACTAAGAGGACATTGCTAATTTGACCCTAAATCATGATTTATTCCAAAATATATCCAGTTTACAACCTTTGTTACCTTCAGTTTTCAGTTTTCTCTATTATGTTTGATGTCGTCTGTGGTCTTCTTTTGGATCTCTTTCCTGCTGCAGAATAGCCTTAATCCATCCCTCATCTTGACACCTGTGTACATCACCGACAAACACCCATTTCAAGTTCGGCCACTTTCTCGCATACTTGTTTTACGTTTATATTGTATGTATTATCACTTTCAGCACTTGTTAGGGTACATAACAGTTTTAGGCGAATTTGATATTACGTTTTTTAAATTCATTATTTAAAGTGCATACCTTACAGGTTAAAGAAAAAAAACTGTGAGACAGGAACACATATTGTTACAGAACAATATAATAAAGAAAAATACTTACTATACTATCAAGATATCAGAAATATATGATTAATTAGTTAATTTACATAAAGTGAGGAGTGAAAAATATATCAAGAATTATTTGAATGTACATGTAAAAACATGGTACGCTGCACTTCATACCAACCTCATGCGCACCTCGCAACAGCTACACATGCCAATCGTTTTCTTCTCATTATTTTCTGCGTTGATTTTCTTTTCCCAAAGACACTGTATGAACTAGGCGAACGTAATTTAAAACATTTTCAATTTCCTGATTATATCAATAATGATGTAAGGTCTGTCCCAACTTTTCTTTATTATCAGATATCATTAATGTATCTGAGATGATTAAATCGTCTTCCAGTTATTAGTATAATGTGTACCTTTATATTGGCAATGAAGAAGTTTAAATATGTGTTCGAGGACTTAGGTGAACAACTTTGGGAACATTTACTTATGATAGGATCGGTGTTATTATTAACTTGGCGGAGGTAACGTTTTCATATATTTGATAATTTGTGTATATTGTCTATTCATTCCTATATCCCTCGCGATTTGGGGTGAAAACGATTCTCATGGTCGATATGATCGAGTGAGCTATCAAATGAAAGGTCGTGAATTACTTATTAGGAATATCTAACTTAATCACTTTGTCGCCGATTTGCACATTCATTAGACCCTGTCGAGTTAGATATAATTTGATACCTCACTTGCAGTAAGTGTCAATTATTCTGGCCTTGGCAATACGTAAGATCGCCAGCCAAAATGTTTCTCATGTTAAATAATGTAATATACACAGTGTCCCGGTCCGGTCAATTATTTAAAAATGGCGCACAAAAGAAAAAAACTTTTAGGCCTTAAAAAAATCTATAAAACTAGGACACCTGTAATTATACAGGGTGCCTCAAACAGTCATGGTAAACAAAACTTTGGTTTATTTAAATAGAATGACCACTTTTTAATCACGTTTTCTGATTCCTCTAAACATTCTAAACAACAATTATAAAACATGTTATATGGCTAAACCCATTAGTTAAAGAAATAATTTAAGTTAAAATACATAAATACAACAGGTAAGATATTACCTACATTTTGCATTTTTACAAGCTGGTACCAGAACGTTTTGCGTTAAAACTGTAAAAAACATAATTGTACTAAATGTACCCACGCACGTTTTGTCAAAAATTTAATAACAATTAAATTAAATAGAAGCAGTAAAATTAATAACAAATTTACAAGAACAAAAATAAATTTAAGTAAGTCGTTATTTAATTAAATGTTGAAAATGTCCCCCTCCCACAGTTTGACAATGGGCTAGGTTATAATAAAATTTGTCGATGACGTTTTGTAACATTTCTTGGTTAATAGATTCACATTCTTCAATAATTCTTCTTCTCAATTCGTTTAGATCTGCAGGTTTTGTCACATTCACTTTATTTTTTAGTTGTCCCCAGAGAAAATAATCAAGGGGCGTTAAGTCTGGCGACCTAGCGGGCCATTCTATGGAGCCCCTTCGCCCTATCCAGCGGTTAGGAAAAGTATTATTTAAGCAAACTCTTACAGCTCGCCCAAAATGAGGAGGAGCTCCGTCCCGCTGAAACCACGTATGTCGTAATAGTGGTCCTACTGTATTGGTTATTGCTGACACAATTTGATTTTGCAGCATGTGGAGATAATATTCTGCATTCAAATTCCCCTATATAAAGAAAGGTCCCACTTTTCTATTGCCAATAATACCGGCCCACACATTTACTTTCTGGGGGTGTTGAGTGTGTGTTTCTCTCATCCAATGTGGGTTCTAATCAGACCAGTAACGACAATTATGTCGATTGACATTCCCGTTTAACATGAATTTTGCCTCATCCGAAAAAAACTATTTGATTAAAAGAATTGTTATTTTGCATCATTACTCCGCAAAATTCCATTCTACGTTCGAAATCGTCTTCTGATAATTCGTCAACTAAAGTTATTTTATGGGGGTAAAAATTACTGTTTTTTAAAATAATTTCAACTCATTATACATCAACTTGGGTAGCAACTTTTCTCAACGACAAAAAATGTGGATCCTGAACAAAATGAAGTAGTCTAATTTTTTTCATCACTAGTTACCGATTTTGGTTTCCGGAACGAACTTTATCTCTGCAACACCCGGTTTCCTCGAATCTTTAAAGTGTTCTCACAACTGTAGATTTTGATATAGGCTGTCGGTTTGGAAAATGATCTTTGTCGGTCTCCAAAACCTCTGATCATTAGTAAAGTTATACGTTCCCTTTTGTTGAGACATTTTCAGAAATTAATGTGACGCAAAACATTCTTGTACCAGCTTATAAAAATGCAAAATGTAGGTAATATCTTACCTGTTGTATTTATGACCTTAACTCAAGTTATTTCTTAAACTAATGGATTTAGCCATATGACATGTTTCATTATTGTTGTTTAGAATGTTTAGAGGAATCAGAAAACGTGCATAAAAAGGGATCACTCCATTTAAATAAACCAAAGTTTTGTTTACCATGACTGTTTGAGACACCCTGTATAATTACAGGTGTGCTAGTTTTATAGATTTTTTTAAGGCCTACAACTTTTATAACGGAATTTTTTTTTTATATTGTGCGCCATTTTCTAAATAATTATTGACCGGTGCGGGACTTTTTACACACTGTGTATAACAAACAATAAAAAAAAGTTTAATCAACACCGATCTGCTCTTGTGGGTTTTGAAGTTTTGACGATTTTTTGCTTCATTGACTCAACTATAAATAACTAATAAAGGTCAATGTTTCGTTTAGAAAAATGGTCAAACTACTATCAGCTAAAAGGGTAGTCTAAAAATATGTTTTATAGCTTGTATAGTTTGTTTTAGACTTTGCAGTTTTATTGTAGAAATATTGACAACAGACATCACATTAATTTTGTGGAAGTTTTGTGTATATATTCTGCTATTATATGTACATACGTACTATATTAATTTATGATATTTTTTGTAATAATTATGTACTACATCCAGTGTTCTGTTACTATTTTCCCCTTAATTTAATTTATTTGGAAACCACAAAATTGTTATTGTAATTCATGGATTGCAATAAGGATTGTTGTTTTTTTAATGTTGTTCGGATGAATTAATTTTATTGTTCCAAGTGTACAAAATTTCTTAAAAAAACAATGATAAAACACAAAAAATTTTCATACTGTCAGTATTATTAATTGCCGCGCGATAATAAAATAATTCATCCTTAAAATATATAAATTTGTCAATGGAAATTTCAACGACATAAAATAACTATTTTAATATGTAACAAGGCTGTACATAGAACATTAATATTGATGTTGGTACGATTTGCGTACAATTATTAAAGTATTTAAAAATTAATACTGGTTTTATTTGTGTAAGCCTGCTTTTCCTTTTGTTTTAAACATTAATGACAACTACTCGGTGATTGATCCGACAAAAAATGCCTCTCATTTATCGTCATTATTGGACTATTTTTGGTCCAACATTAACAAAGTCAAAGTACAATGTGATGTTATTAGTGCTGGGCTGTCGGATCCTATAGTATGTAAGTTTGATATTGGAGATAAAAAACAGAGAAACCATCTGAAAGAGGGGTTTCTTTAATAGGGGTAATTATGATAGGTTCTCACAAATGTACACGGGAGTTTACTGGCATGACGTGTTCCTTTCTTTAGATCCCCTGCCCTACAGAATCTTAATTTTTTCCCTAAACAGACTTTAAAGAACACTGCCAAAAAGCCTTGGATAACCAGGGGCACCAGGATTTCCGCTAGAAATATGCGATGCTTACATTACATAAGAATTTTTTAAATTAATGACAAGAAAATAAAAAATTATTTGCCGAGTACAGAATCATTTTACAATGAAAAGGACTTAAGCTATAAGCTGTCAGAAGAGTTGCTATAGTTACAATTGCTTCTATAGATATTTGACAAATAGCGCTTATCCGTAGTTAAAAGGACAGTGGCGCAACCAAGGGAGGGGGCTACCGGGCTGCAGCCCCCCCCCCCCTCCCCGAGCTAGCTTAGCTCGGGTCGTCTAACTACCTGATTACAAGAAAAATAAACTCATCACTACTTAAGTTTGGTAAAATTACACAAAAATTGAAACGAGTCTGGCTGCTTTCGTGATTTTCTGTTGTGTTTTTATTCTTCTTACTTGAAAACCAAGCATCATCATTGAAAAAAGGGCGTGGCACCCAAAAATTTTTCGCCTGCGCCGCTATTTCTTTTTCAGCCCCCCCTGAACTTATTTTCTGGTTGCGCCACTGTAAAAGGATCAAACCTTTAACCGACATAATAGATTTTTTCCACTACTAGCCTACAACATTGCCATTATTGACCGATTATTAACGTTAGAAATCGTTTTTGTCTACCTTATAAGTTATTATTGACCATGGTCAATAATAAGGCATTGAAATCCATTATTGACCAATCTTTAAGAATCCATTTGAACGCAGGTAACTTGATTTTTTGATTCTACAACATGAATTCATAAACATGACGAAACCGAATGAAACGGCCCGACCCCGGGCCTCTTATTTAGCTAATAAAACAGCATAACACGGCCTATAAAATCATTATTTCAAATTGTATTATTTGCATACAAATAAAAGCAAACGTTTTAACGATTTTTAAACGGCACAAAACTGAGTTGTTGACGTGTTTCCGGGAGAAAAAGGTTTGTTCCAGGTCAATTTCTAGACCACCGGGAAAGGAATGAATACTTGTGGAACCCAAGCCAAGTTCCCGCCCACAGGGCAACGCTTGGCTATAAAAGCAAAAAGTGTTCTGGTATTGGATTTTACTATAAATAGCCGACAATTTCGCATTACATTCAGTCATTCACGGGGGTTCAAAGTAATAAGATCAAATTAGCTGCAGTCATCATATGACGTCATAACTCGAGATGATGAGTTATTTTCACAAGATTTAAATATTGTAATACGCATTTAGTTAAAAGTTCCTAAAGCATAATCTGGGACTTTTCTGGAAGTTGTCATATCCACTGTCGGACAAATAAAAAGTTATTAAAAGTTACAAAGTCGTTTGTTTTGTGTTTTTAAGTTAGAATAAATACTTAGGCATAAAAAGTGTTATTAGTTAAATATTATATAGAGTCAGAATAAGACTTATATAAGATACAGAGTTAGGAAAAAGTTTTGAAATATTTTTATTACGTTTTAATAAAGCTGTTGTGAGTCAGACACATGGCCTTAAATTACGCAGCAGTTTTTGACAGAATGCAAGACGTGCTGCTAACGTCTTCGCCGAGCGGCTTCCTGGAGGCCTGGATCAATGATGCCATGGCCGCATACTCGCCCAATGGATCATCTGGACTTCAGGGAGTTAGCTACGACTTTTCCGACAACGATACGGAGGTGGCGAAGGGCCCAGACCGAGACGCCACATCTGCACCTGGTGTCCAGGACCTGTTTGGGTTCCCTAAACCTCCGTCCGGCTGCCGGCCGAGTGGCCAAGAAGTGGCAAGCGACCCAAACCCCGTGGGTGACTCACCGAAGGCGTTAACAACAAAGCCTGAAGAAGAGGATCTCTGGTCGTGGTGTGAAGATATACAGCCGTGGGGAATACTGGGTGAAGAGGAAGATAAACAAGTTTACGTCGAACTAGCTGAACGTCAGCATATTAGAAACTGTGGTGAACGTGCGTTGGAGCTACCTGGGAACGTAAAGCGCACCTGTCACTACATGGCGCCCGAGCAAAAGACCGTTAAAGGCAGGGAAGACCTAAAGCCCTTCGATACGCCTAGGTCAAAGACCCAATTTAAGAATTTTAAGGAAGTTAAAGAAGAAAAAGAAGTTTTGAAATATGACGTGCCTGAAGTGGTGTCCCATCAAAAGGAAGTAGATAGGGAGACAGTCTTGTGGCTGCATGGCAAGTTGGAGAAGGAGACCCCAGGAGATGGGCGGTGGATAACCGCACTCCTAGGGATCGTTGGAGCGCAAGCAATGGACCCGGTTGCCAGGGACCTGCGTGAAAGTATCCAAGGAGGAGCTGAGGTGCCGCTGGTAGACCGTTTTGGAGTTGTGGGGCGTCAAGAGGAAGACGGAGTGGCGGTGTGGTGTCCAAGGAACCACAGGCGAAATATACTCAACTTAGCCCACGGTGTACGCCACAATACTAGACGGGGAATGAAGGAGATTATCAAAAGATGGTTATGGTGGCCGACGATAGACAAGGATGTGGACACGCACTTCAGCCAATGTGTGTTATGCCAACACTTTAAAGAAGATGACCTGTGCCACGGAATGTTAAAACCGTGGGGCACAGTTTTAATAACAATAATAGAAGATTTGCCAAGGACCAGACACAGTAGATTTACAACGTTATACTGTGCTGTTGATGTATGTAGTGGATTTATTGAAGCCAGACCACATAGGAATATTCACCCAGCTTCCCTGATAGAATTCGTACAAGCCGAGGTGATTAGCAGATGGGGAACACCCAGTTTGTTAATGCTAGCGCCGGATGTGGCGAAGTACAGAGAAAAGATGGCCCATGCAACCAATATTACAACGGTTGGCACGGCGGAGAAATTAGTAACTTCAACGATGATACCATTCGAACAAATGAAGACCAGAATTTTGACGATGACCAGAGAAGAATGGCCTCTACAGCTGCAGTCCTTGCTGAACCAAGCCAGGAGCCGCAGAGATGACTTCAACGGAGCCACAGCCAGAGAGTTGGTGACAGGCACCAGGACGATCCTCCAGAACAGGACGTTCTAAAGCGTAGCATAGAGTAGAGATGGAGCTACGGCCAGAGATGGTGATCAACCCAGGACAAACCTCCAGAGATAGAAGAAGTAAAGTGTAAATATTAGTTAAGTAAATTGTAAATGTAAATATTTTGTTGTTGTTGATTATTCGACGACAGCTAAATTGATCTCTAAGGGGGGGGTGTTCTGGTATTGGATTTTACTATAAATAGCCGACAATTTCGCATTACATTCAGTCATTCACGGGGGTTCAAAGTAATAAGATCAAATTAGCTGCAGTCATCATATGACGTCATAACTCGAGATGATGAGTTATTTTCACAAGATTTAAATATTGTAATACGCATTTAGTTAAAAGTTCCTAAAGCATAATCTGGGACTTTTCTGGAAGTTGTCATATCCACTGTCGGACAAATAAAAAGTTATTAAAAGTTACAAAGTCGTTTGTTTTGTGTTTTTAAGTTAGAATAAATACTTAGGCATAAAAAGTGTTATTAGTTAAATATTATATAGAGTCAGAATAAGACTTATATAAGATACAGAGTTAGGAAAAAGTTTTGAAATATTTTTATTACGTTTTAATAAAGCTGTTGTGAGTCAGACACATGGCCTTAAATTACACAGCAGTTTTTGACAGAATGCAAGACGTGCTGCTACCGTCTTCGCCGAGCGGCTTCCTGGAGGCCTGGATCAATGATGCCATGGCCGCATACTCGCCCAATGGATCATCTGGACTTCAGGGAGTTAGCTACGACTTTTCCGACAACGATACGGAGGTGGCGAAGGGCCCAGACCGAGACGCCACATCTGCACCTGGTGTCCAGGACCTGTTAGGGTTCCCTAAACCTCCGTCCGGCTGCCGGCCGAGTGGCCAAGAAGTGGCAAGCGACCCAAACCCCGTGGGTGACTCACCGAAGGCGTTAACAACAAAGCCTGAAGAAGAGGATCTCTGGTCGTGGTGTAAAGATATACAGCCGTGGGGAATACTGGGTGAAGAGGAAGATAAACAAGTTTACGTCGAACTAGCTGAACGTCAGCATATTAGAAACTGTGGTGAACGTGCGTTGGAGCTACCTGGGAACGTAAAGCGCACCTGTCACTACAAAAGCGCGCTTGTTTAAAGGCATTCAATTTTTTCTTTTAGGCAGCTCGTACACCAAGGATGCATGAAACATAAAACATGAAACATGCGGTAAATACTGCAAGTAGACATGCGCCGCTCAGATGAATAATGTATAATCGCCCTACTCTCGTACACCAGAGCAACAGCGGTATATATCTCGCTACATAAACCGCATGCAACATTCTTTGCGTATCTGATGGCAGTAAATGCTGCGCGTTTACCGGGGTAAGATATTTATTAAGAACGAAATGACGTCGACTGACGACCCAATTTTTCATATTAATTTTGTTCGTGCAATTAAAAACCATTCTAGTTTATGGAACTATAATTTATCCGAATATAGCAAAAGAAATATAACAGAAAAAGCATGGGCAGAGGTAGCCAAAGAAATAAAAGACACGGGTGAGTTATTCGGACCTATCAATTCCACTAATTGCTTAAAACTTTCTTGGCTCATCCGATAGAATTCTCTAAATTTTTCAGGATTGAGGGACAACTGTTCCTGAGAAACAATTGCTGGACTGTGTAAGAGATTATGTTTAAGTAACGGGTGAATTCAATATCGACGCAGTCTTTTTTTTTTCTCGTTTACGTCTTCGCAAAAATTGCCATGCTACAATGACATCTTCCTCACTCGAAGACATTCTGAATACTGCAAGTTTACAAAACTGTTGCAGTATTGGTGTACGCTAGTGGGAGGTATGTGACATTTACTTTTATGTTGCATATTTCAAGTTTCATGCATCCTTGGTGTACGAGCTGCCTAAAACAGATACGCTGCCAGTTGCGCTTGCCGACTCTCAGAGTATTTGATTGGTTGTGTTACTCTTTGGTATTTGCATAAAGAATATTTTTCCACTTATCTGCATTGCCCCAACGTCGAATTAACGGTGGGATTGGGTAATTCACGGTAACGGAATTGTATAATTTTCTAGGTTTGGAGGCTATTTGAGATCAGATGGATAAATATGATATAAAAATAGTTGATACGCCGAAGCTGACCTAACGGTGGTTTATATCGCCGAGGGTTAACTACTGGTGGCCGAAAAAAAACAACCAAGAATCAAAAGGCATACTAAGGCAAGGTGACGTTTCTCCTCACTACTAACAGTAAATTCAAATCAACAAAGTAAATTCAAATCAAACAAACAAAGACAGGCGTACTTTGCTGGTATAAAATTCAAGAATAGGCTAATTTTTATTCATTTATTATCTTTTATTTTAAATATCATCATGAAAACAAGAGGTAACCCCTCAAGACTCCAGTTCAAGAAATTAACAGGTAAAGTCTGACAGTATAGTATGCAACATATCTAATTTGGGGTCAAAAGTATAAAAAAAGGAATTATATATAAAAAGTCTGTGCGTTTTAAGAAGTCCGATATCGGATTAAATCACCAAGGGATGTTATCGCTTTTAAAACAGTAAGTCGGTTAAGTTACAATATCTTCGCACCTTCGCTATACTTGATCACACCGAACATCCCACTGGTTTACTGTATTCTATTTCGAATAGAATACAGTAAACCAGTGGGATGTTCGGTGTGATCAAGTATAGCGAAGAAGCGAAGATATTGTAACTTAACCGACTTACTGCTTTAAAAGCGATAACATCCCTTGGTGATTTAATCCGATATCGGACTTCTTAAAACGCACAGACTTTAATAATTATTTCTTACATTCAATAATTCTGACCTGGCGGTTCAGTGAAGGGTATTAATTTAAAGTGGTTGTAGTAGGTCAATATAACTTTCGCTTTCAATAAGGGTCTTTATTATATATAGGACAAGTGTACTGTTAACCCACGTTGTAAAACAGATGGTCAGTTTGTCTGCCAGGGTAGTTAACTTTTTAAAAGGATAATGAAAAATAGTAAAAAGTACTTAATGTGTTTTATAAACACGGAAATCACCATATAATCTGCAAGTGGGAAAATACGGAATGGGGGAGATCTTAATAGTCCGGGAGCCAGTAGCAGATTGAGGTCGATCATTTCATCTCGACCGATAATTTGTGGAATGATTCAGGCAGTTGTGTCATGAAGCCTCGTGCACGTCAGCTGCGGCACCAGCGGTGGGTGGGCCAACGGCAGCCACGAAATCACGTTAAAAAAAAAAAAAAATTTATTTCATCCCGGTTTAAAATTCGTGAGTCAATAGTTATTATAATACTGAAGTGAAAAAAAAACGTCAGCTGGCTGTAACGCGGTGGATTATACGTCAGCTGCTCATACGAACATGAAAAAAAAAATTATTTTTAGTGATTTCATCCCGATTGAAAATTTGTCAGATGATAGTTTACATAATTCTTTGAATAAAAAAAATCGTCAGCTGTGTAGATGTCGGTGGAAAAACCGTCAGCTGACGCAGTGAAATGTGTGGCGCGATATGTAGCTGTGAGCTCCGCTCGTCTATTAAAACACATCAGCTGACGAATTTTCCCCCGGCATACAGTCAGCTGATTTATTCGTTTACTTCAGCGACTATGTCGACTATTATCTGACAATATTTCAATCGGGATGAAATAACTTAACAAAAGTTATTTGGCACGTTGATAATATGCGTAAGTTGGATAAGAAGTTTAATTTACGTTTTTAATAAATATTATAAATGATTTTAATTTATTAAGGAATAAATAAAACTAAAAAAAAGTATTGATTAATATAAAATATATATCGATCAATTTTTTATGCATTAAATATTGTTTATTTAAAAAAAAAAACAGCTATGTTATTCTTTTTCATCTTCACTTTGGCTTCTGCTACTTTGATCATCCCCGAATTCGCTTTCAGAGTCACTGTCAGATTCCGCCCTTAGATTTTCATCATTATCATCTATAACAAAATAAAAAAAACATCAAGTTTATATAGGTATACAACATAATCTTATAATATTATTAAAATTAAAAAAAAATCTACCTTCTTCGGGTTGAATCGTAATTTCGGTGATGGTCGTTGGTAACTGGCTCCCAGAAAACCAAGAAAAGCCGTACTTGTTTTCAATCTCTACCCAGCCATAATTTGTTGGAGGCTCAGCAATAGGAACTTGTAGGTGTGCGTGCGCCCAAATTTGTGCTACATAACATGCTCTCAAAAAATGTTGATAGAGTTATTCCGCTTTGCATGGTGGTAAGGCCGAACCATCAATAGTTTTCTTGGGCAAACGGAAAACGTCGTCATTATCGAGGTGTTTGTACATTTTTTGAAATGTTGCTAATCTTGCCTCGTCAATGCTTTTCAGTGATTTGAACCCATACATGTTACAGATAAACTGCTTCTATCTTGGCGAAAATATCTTCTCTATTGTCCGATAATGTTGACATCTGAATAAAGCTGTCGGTAAAATCAGTAGATGTACGCATGATGGTGAACGGGCGCTTTTTGCCTTTTCTAAAAAAGGCCGGATTGAAATCGCATCCTGTGAGCGCATGAAAGGCTTGTAGTGCTTTGCTTATATTTCTTCCTAGAACTTCGTACAATTTCGATACATTAATAAATCGTTGATGATTGCCAACGCCGACTTCCATGCATATTTGCATATTTGTCAAAATTTTATTCATATTGGCTAACATGATAATCAAGACGTCGGTGTCGGAACAACGGATTGTTACTTTTGCATCGAAATCTAGTTGGCAAATATGAAAAATCATTTTTGTGTCGGCTTCTTCATGAGCAGGACACGAAAGTTTTTCCTCCAAAGTTCTTACGACTTTACCGTCTATGACAGTATACTTAAAACAAGTGTCTGAATTTACATAAATAGTTTTTCATTAATAAACGGTGCCATGTAGTCTTCTGCCCAATTATCAATAAAAAATTTAACAAGTGCTTCTTTAAAATTTATATTTTTTAGTTCGACTAATAACTCCTTTTTCCGCACTTGGTCAGGACCATCAATATGAAAGTTTGCTTGTACCATACCTCGAAGCTTGTGTTCAGTGTCTTTGATCGATGGAAAAATGTATTGATCAAAGGCAATTACGACAATTTTTGCTCTACTCGTACATATTATCTGCAGTAGTTTCTTCGAAATATTTCCAAAGGTAGCTGGCACATCTTTAATCAAATGCAACATGAAAAATCCATCGTATATCATAACATCCGTCTCCTGAGGGGCTTGAGATTGCACTTCTCTTTCTAATAACTTCATTAATGCCGATTTATCTGTCTTACAAATTGAACCGTCAAGATGACACATAGACAGAGGCACTGGCGTTAATGGGTAAGTTAGAACCTTTATCTACTTTCATTTAGTAATATGAATTTTACAGTTCTGTAAGGGCATCTATTACAGCACTAGTGCTGTAATAGATGCCCTTACAAAACGATTTTTAATAGCAGGTGCATTTTTATTTTTAAAAATGCCTTTTGCCAAATATTTTTATTCATAGATGAAAGTAGATAAAATTTTGTACAATATTCTTGTTGTAAATTCATATAACTACACTCGATGTTTGATTAAACTCGGCTGACGCCTCGTTTAACAACTTTAACATCTCGTGTTGTAATATGAATCTTTACAACACTTATATCGTAAATATCTATTATCTACTTTCATTTAGTAATATGAATTTTACAGTTCTGTAAATCGTTTTGTAATGGCATCTATTACAGCACTAGTGCTGTAATAGATGCCATTACAGCACTAGTGCTGTAATAGATGCCCTTACAAAACGATTTTTAATAGCAGGTGCATTTTTATTTTTAAAAATGCCTTTTGCCAAATATTTTTATTCATAGATGAAAGTAGATAAAATTTTGTACAATATTCTTGTTGTAAATTCATATAACTACACTCGATGTTTGATTAAACTCGGCTGACGCCTCGTTTAACAACTTTAACATCTCGTGTTGTAATATGAATCTTTACAACACTTATATCGTAAATAACTATTTCTAAATCGAGGTCTTTTTTCAAAGAAATATGGAGAAGCTGACCAAATAAATCGCGCTGCATTCGCAGTTCTACCTCTTTTCCAGCAACCGAAACTTTTTTCTTGATAATAGTGTCACTGAAGCTATAATACTTCGACTGCTTAATAGCCAGCTCGAACTTATTTGGATCATCTACGCAATTTTGTATGAAAGTTTCTCGTTGGTTGTTTCCTTTTTGTTCAACATTGAGTAAAAAATTTTCTACATGTTCGGGCGCTGCTTCGCCTGTAGAAATGTTATATAAATAATTTGTATCTAGATTGTTGGCAAACGGGTTCATGGTACGTTTCATTCCATCAATAAATCCGTGGAGCTGTGTTGAATTTTGCTTTATTCGGCTTTTTTGTAGATCGGCTGTTATATCTTGAGCTTTTCTCAGCCCCGTTTGTTCCATTGTATGACTAATATTGTTTGATCGTATCGTATGGCTCCTGCACCAACGCTGTCTAGCTGATATTGAATTAGTTATATGTGAAATTCCTGTCAACTTATTCGCAGCATCAGCATTTATAGTTTGTTCGAGAGTGAGATCAATCGGTTGTCTAGAGAAAGGTTTCATTGTCCTTTTAACACCGATCGAGCCCTTCTCAAATTGCAGACGCAATCCTGGATGTGACTCATCTACTTTCAACAAATTATCGTGATATTTCACTAAATATCGTGCATAGTTTGGCTGATTAAAAACGAAAAACAAATTATTTATTTTCGGTAAAACGAATTGAAATATGTCGAAATTACCTTTGCGGATGCTTGCATTGAGTGATAAATAATAATCAATGAATTCAACATACTGCATGTAAAACTGTGCCGTTTTACCGTGCTTGCCTTCTAATGTTTGTTTTCTGAAAAGCTCGTATTTTTCAAGCAAATTTGTCAAGTCAGGTTCTTCCAATGCAGGTTCACGTGATCTTCTTTTTACAAACTGTAGCAAACTCAATGTTAATTCCTCAGTTAATTCTATTTTCTCTTCTTCGACAAACTTTTCAAAGTGTAACATTTTTAACTATATATATATATACATACATTGCTTGAAATATAGAAAATATAATTTGGTTTAATAAGTGAGAAAACCGTACAATTCTAAAATATATGTTATTTCTGCGCGTGCAATGAGAGTTATGTCAAATAACTTTTGTTAAGTTATTTCATCCCGATTGACATAGTACCTGAAGTAAACAAATAAATCAGCTGACTGTATGCCGGGGGAAAATTCGTCAGCTGATGTGTTTTAATAGACGAGCGGAGCTCACAGCTACATATCGCGCCACACATTTCACTGCGTCAGCTGACGGTTTTTCCACCGACATATACACAGCTGACGATTTTTTTTTATTCAAAGAATTATGTAAACTATCATCTGACAAATTTTCAATCGGGATGAAATCACTAAAAATAATTTTTTTTTTCATGTTCGTATGAGCAGCTGACGTATAATCCACCGCGTTACAGCCAGCTGACGTTTTTTTTTCACTTCAGTATTATAATAACTATTGACTCACGAATTTTAAACTGGGATGAAATAAAAAAATTTGTTTTTTTTTTAACGTGATTTCGTGGCTGCCGTTGGCCCACCCACCGCTGGTGCCGCAGCTGACGTGCACGAGGCTTCATGACACAACTGCCTGAATCATTCCACAAATTATCGGTCGAGATGAAATTGGTCGCACCAATCTGTTACTAGCTCCCGGGCTATAAGGAGAACAAGATAATTAAAGAAACTGCTTAGGATCCGCAGGATCCACAGGATTTAGGTATTTATTGGTATAATGGTATTAGTAGAACGTTAATATATTACAGGTGTAATTAAATGAATGTGATGGGTTATTATCAGGAAAGGATGTCGATGTTTGTTAAGGTAATCCTAGGTATCCCAGGTATTTTTATTAAGTCATTTTCCGACGTTTCAGTAATGGAAATAACATCTCCGATCTTTATTTACATTTTAATATCTTATACGATGAAATGTTCGACGGCCGCTGGCCGGACTGTTGTCTTTCGGCTTTCCTAGAGTTACGTAGTATCATTAAGCCAACGCGCACATTGGACCTTTGGTGACAGCGAAGGTCTAATGTACGTGATAAAAAAAAAACAAGGGAGGGTACGATTAGGTATTGGTGACGGTAAATATCTAATTAAACTTGGTAATAGGTACAGTTGCTCAATAGCAAGTCAGTGTACACGTAAATAAATGGTGATATGAATAATCGGCTGGCAGATTATCATAACAAGAGAAACGGTATCAAACAAATAAAACGACCAGTCTTGTCGCAGACATAAGACGGCGGGAAACAGGGGTCACGCGAAAGGAGGAATCAAAATCCACCGATGTTGTCGCAGACACATTAAGGTGGATGGGCAATAATTAAATAAGGTAAAACAAGCCTATTTCATGTCGCAGACATGTATGGCATCTGGCAGACAGACCGACTTGAAGTTAACATTTTAGTAAAAAAGTAAAGGTAAAATAATATGATATTTAAGAATATTTAAATAGGCCAACATAAGATGTCAAAAAAACCCAATGTTATTGCTAATTTAATTTTTGATTAAATGATTTAACACAGCCACTTCTTTGATTTTAATTCCTGGCACAGAGGTGGAAATAAAGGGTAGGGAAATAAGGAAAAACAAGGTAAAACAATAAAGAGATTAAACCTTTACAGGTGTACCAAACTTTAAAAGGACCTACAATTACACAACGTACATGGGGTCATAATTAATTTGCTGATGATTACCGGCAGGTTGGTCGATTTAATCGGGAGATTAATAGACCGGGGGATAGAAAAGTTTCAATGAATAACCTGAAAGATGATTTCTTGTGGTTAGGCAACCAGATAATTATCAATACATATTAGATTATTAGAGATGCTTGATATAGTAAAATATCGATACAATCAACATTTTTTCTGCCTCTCCTTAATTCTGGAGGTGTACAGGGTTATCCAACCAAGACTAGACAAGGCGATTTTTTGACTTTTCCTGTACTTTTATAAAAAAACTGAAATAGCCATCTTCAGTCATTTTCTCCCGCGAATTCGAATATCTTCAGCAAAAAAGAATTGAACATCAAACAAAAGTACTAGGGGTCACTTTGATATTTTTTTAAATGGGATGCCGTATTTTTAATGAGCTTATCCGATTTCTCATATAAATTTTGATCTAAAATGTTGGATTTTTAATTTTTTTTTTTTTTTTTTTTTTTTTTTTTAACATTTTCCGAATTTAAAACTGAAGAAAAAAGGCGTTTTTGAATTAAAAATCCCACATTTTAGATCAAAATTTATATGAGAAATCGGATAAGCTCATTAAAAATACGGCATCCCATTTAAAAAAATATCAAAGTGACCCCTAGTACTTTTGTTTGATGTTCAATTGTTTTTTGCTGAAGATATTAGAATTCGCGGGAGAAAATGACTTAAGATGGCTATTTTAGTTTTTTTATAAAAGTACAGGAAAAGTCAAAAAATCGCCTTGTCTAGTCTTGGTTGGATAACCCTGTACACATAATAATATCACTAACATTTTCTTCGCTCATTTAAAAAAAAAAAAACGGAAAACTCGTGAAATCTGATGACATAAATGAACAAAAATTGACATTAACAAAGCCACCTGACAAAACAACAAAATATTTTGCCAAATCCAAAGCGCAGGTAACTTGATTAAAAAATATACTTATACCTACCTATAATTTTTTATAATTATTATTAATACTATAAAGATAAATGTCTTATAAAAGTTTATAGTAGTGGAAAAAATATTATATTAACCACGGTTTAGACAGCTTATAGCCCTCACGTCTTAAATCCCTCGTCGCTCCGCTCCTCGTGATTTACAGTTGCCGCTCGGACAATAATGATGATTGTCTAAACCTTGGTTAATAAAATACTATTAAAAAATCTGTGCATGCTGCTCATTAACTTACTATCCTTCGCACCTTTGTATTTAGGTTATGTTAAGCTATTTAAATAGAAATTCAATACTAATAGTGACTACAACAATTTTATACATATAAAAAAGGCGATATTTAATATGTATAGCAGTAAAATTTAGTATATACCTATGTGTATCAATAAAGTTTATTTTTCAAGAATCCAGTCTTGAATTTGATTTTTTAAGTTACATTTTGTGTTCTTGTATTGTACTGATGTTCAAATGACGTACCAAACAGTTGCCTGTATTTAAAGAAAAGTAATAAACATTCGTAAATGTATAGGCCATATACCGTTAAGACCGGTTAAGATCCCGTTATTTTTAAACGACGTTCTGGAAGTTTCCAAGTACTTCATTTTTTTGATAATCCTGATCACGCTTTTTTGTATCACAAATAAGTTCTAAATTTGGCTTTGTGCACCCCAAAAAATGATTCCGTAACTAAGAATAAATTAAAATTAGCGAAATACAATATTTTGAGTGTCTTCTCATTCATGTATTTACTGGTTAGTCTTATCGCATACCATATGCAATTTAGTTTCGCAGAAACAGTGTTAATATGGTATGACCACTGACCAGTCCAAATATTCATTAATGTAAACTACCAAACCTTATCTGTTCAGAAAGGGACAGTGTCGCTTCATCACTTTCAAAATTTTCCGGTTTCTCAGTTCTTGATAGCTTGGTTCTAAATAAGACACTATCAGATTTTTTTTCTCATTCAGCGAAGTCATTTATTTTTCTTACCAATTGACTCTATAAATAGACCATCAGTGATCCCTGACTTTAATTTCTGTTTTTTAGCACTAATTCTACAACTCAGGCACAACTTTCAATCAGTTTTTGCATGGGGTTGATGAAGCTCTTTGTACATGTTTCAGCATTATTATCATTTAGAACATTATACCATCTTGACTGAGATATTTTTTGTAAAAGTAATTTATGTTTTATTTTTTTGTTGTTTAACAAAATACAGATGGGTATTATATACAGGAAAACTATAAGGGCAGCAAACAGTCTACCACGAGGGCAAAGTAATGCGTACTAGCAAAAACAACGTTAATACTATACTATAGGCGAATTATCCCCAGATACACTGAATGTCTTTAAGTTTTTTGGGAGAAGGTGTTCGACTAAAATGCGTCCATCACCACTCGCGGACATCGGTCTTTAATATATTAAGGAGATTAAATAATACAACTTAAAGACTTTAAAATCATTTTTTTTATTTTATAGGTTAAGATGCTAGATGATTACATATTATTTATTATTAAATAAATTATTACGTGTGAACGACCGAGCATTTTTTAAAATCCTAATCAAACGTAACACAACGAGTTCTTAATTTTTTTATTTGGTTCACATTTAAAAAAGGCGATATTTAATATGTATAGCAGTAAAATTTAGTATATACCTATGTGTATCAATAAAGTTTATTTTTCAAGAATCCAGTCTTGAATTTGATTTTTTAAGTTACATTTTGTGTTCTTGTATTGTACTGATGTTCAAATGACGTACCAAACAGTTGCCTGTATTTAAAGAAAAGTAATAAACATTCGTAAATGTATAGGCCATATACCGTTAAGACCGGTTAAGATCCCGTTATTTTTAAACGACGTTCTGGAAGTTTCCAAGTACTTCATTTTTTTGATAATCCTGATCACGCTTTTTTGTATCACAAATAAGTTCTAAATTTGGCTTTGTGCACCCCAAAAAATGATTCCGTAACTAAGAATAAATTAAAATTAGCGAAATACAATATTTTGAGTGTCTTCTCATTCATGTATTTACTGGTTAGTCTTATCGCATACCATATGCAATTTAGTTTCGCAGAAACAGTGTTAATATGGTATGACCACTGACCAGTCCAAATATTCATTAATGTAAACTACCAAACCTTATCTGTTCAGAAAGGGACAGTGTCGCTTCATCACTTTCAAAATTTTCCGGTTTCTCAGTTCTTGATAGCTTGGTTCTAAATAAGACACTATCAGATTTTTTTTCTCATTCAGCGAAGTCATTTATTTTTCTTACCAATTGACTCTATAAATAGACCATCAGTGATCCCTGACTTTAATTTCTGTTTTTTAGCACTAATTCTACAACTCAGGCACAACTTTCAATCAGTTTTTGCATGGGGTTGATGAAGCTCTTTGTACATGTTTCAGCATTATTATCATTTAGAACATTATACCATCTTGACTGAGATATTTTTTGTAAAAGTAATTTATGTTTTATTTTTTTGTTGTTTAACAAAATACAGATGGGTATTATATACAGGAAAACTATAAGGGCAGCAAACAGTCTACCACGAGGGCAAAGTAATGCGTACTAGCAAAAACAACGTTAATACTATACTATAGGCGAATTATCCCCAGATACACTGAATGTCTTTAAGTTTTTTGGGAGAAGGTGTTCGACTAAAATGCGTCCATCACCACTCGCGGACATCGGTCTTTAATATATTAAGGAGATTAAATAATACAACTTAAAGACTTTAAAATCATTTTTTTTATTTTATAGGTTAAGATGCTAGATGATTACATATTATTTATTATTAAATAAATTATTACGTGTGAACGACCGAGCATTTTTTAAAATCCTAATCAAACGTAACACAACGAGTTCTTAATTTTTTTATTTGGTTCACATTTTATTTTGCCTTTCCTTCTAATTTTTTTTGTATTAAACTATAATCTAAAGCCACTAATTATATTTTCCCATAATTATGCATTGACGCAGCAAGCCCTCCTTACCCCAACGCCTACCGTAAAAACTCTTAACGCCTAGTCTTAGATATAGCCGTTGCTTGCTGTTGCTTACTTCCTGACAAAACAACAAATGCTGACTGCGTCTCTTTTTGTTTGGCCTGTAACATGTTGAGAGTACCAAGTGGCGTGTCCGTTGAACTCATTTTTTTCATAAGCTAAAACAGGAAAAAATCCTAACTATTATAGGAGATGTATTTATTTATTTATTTATCAACGGGCTAGTGCCCAATTATTCAGTTGTGCTGTATAAAGAGATTAAGGATTTATTGCGGTTTCAATTGCCCAACTTCTGGTTCGCCGGTTGTATTTTAACAGTGATGTTTTTATTAGTGATGAAACGATTACGATTAAGATTAACTACCGATTATTAACATTTTCCGATTAATCGTAATCGCCGATTATTGTATTATGCGTAATTTGAGAACCACTGGAAATCCGCTAGGGCTTTGACCTCTATGATGCGAGAAACGCGAAAATCGATTAGTATGAGTGTTACGGCGCACGTATGCCAAAGCAAACGCGTTCGGATAGGGGATTCACCGCGCTGATATAAATTGCGTCGTGTTTTAGGTAGCTACATATTATACCTACTACGGAGTTGTTGCTTGGTGAATAGATTTGTGTTTAAATATATTTTATTTCTCAATGGCGTCAAAGAATATACAGGGTGGTCCAAATAGTTGTTAATACTTGGTAGCGCTGTAGAAAATTTGGTAGGAGGGGTATTATGGTGCGGTCGGGCTTAAACGATAGTTTGGCTCAGGGAAACTTAGTCACCATGCAGCGCTACACGGGAGAGGAGCGCTCGTTTTGTGTACGCGAGTATTACCGCAATAACAATTCTGTCACTATTGCTCGCCGTAGATTTCGACAACATTTCAATTTGCACGATGTTCAGCAATGTCCAAGCCTTCCATCGACTACGAAATGGGTTCGCAAGTTTGAGGAAACTGGTTCAACGTTAAATAAACGCGTCCCTAGTCATCGAAAGAGTGAGAGTGTCTGTGCGCCAACAACCAAGCTTATCGACACGAAAGCGCGCGGCAGCATTAAATGTCTCGAGGTCGTCGGTGCTTCGCATTCTTCACAAAGATTTACGCATGCACCCGTACAAGATTCAGTCAGTGCAAGAATTGAAGCCGACGGACCCTGCTGATAGACTTTTATTCGCTAACGAAATAATGACTAGATTTCCAGTAGTCGACATAACATCTTATTCTCCAATGAGGCTCATTTCCACCTTAAGGGCCATGTCAATACTCAAAATTGTCACTACTGGTGTGGGGAAAATCCTAAAAGGCCTCCGCATAGCCCAAAGGTCACAGTCTGGGTTGCAATGTCGGGATCCGGAATAATCGGTTCGTTTTTCTTCGAAGATCACCAAGGCCGCGCAGTAACGGTGAATTCGCAGCGTTATGTCGACATGCTTCAAACCTTTTTCACTCCCTCTCTTCAAGAATTTGAAGGATGGACGGAGCCGCCTGCCACGTTTCGAATCTCTCTGTGACCGTAGTTCGAGCGCTTTTTCCAGGAAAATTTATTTCTCGAAGAGGAGATATTCAGTGCCCCCCCCCCCCCACCAAAGCGCGGACCTGACTCCCTGTGATTTTTATTTATGGGGATATCTTAAAAGTCAAGTATACCGCAACCGCCCCGCCCCGCCACACTGGAGGATCTCAAGAACAATATTCGACAAGAAATCGAAGCCTTAACTGCAGACACTTGCCGCCGCGTTATGGAAAATTTTAGAGGTCGGCTTCAGGACTGCCAGGACAGAAATGGGGTACATTTAGACAACGTAATTTTTAAAACATAAATTTCCAAGAATTTTTGTAAGTTTTAAAAATAAATTTGTCACAATTAATCAGCTTGTTTTTTTCTAATTTAATTTCAAAAATTTAACAACTATTTGGACCACCCTGTACAAGAAAGAAGTGATGTATGGAGTCATTTTATAAAAGTATCGGAAGTTCCCAATAAGGCAAGGTGTAAATACTGCACTCGTGAAATTTCGAGGGGTGGGAAAAATGCTGGCATAAAACGCTATACAACTAATATGTGGGCCCACGTAAAACGTTTTCATGAAAGTGAGACCAACAAATCTGAATCTGAAAATATTTCGACTGGACAAATCAGTGCAACAAAAAGGCAAGCCACCATTCCACTGCTGCTTTTAAGGCAAAGAAATATGATGTTAATGATCCAAGAGCAACAGAAATACCGCAGCTATTGCCGAAGAAATATGTGTGGACATGGAACCTTTGGACGCAGTATGAAAATGTCTCTAGAACGCACATTACACAAAAAATAACTCCAAATATGTATACCAGGGCAAAAACAAAGGTAAAGGGTGTGTTAGAAAGTATTCCATATTTGTGCGTAACTGCCGACTTATGGACCAGTGATGCATATTCTAATATTAATGACTTTATAAGCATAACAGCACACGGATTGGATAACATATTCGTTCCCCATCATTTTTGTCTTAGAAGTAATGCCATTTGAAGGTGACACCCACACTGGAGAAAATATTGCTGGCAATTTGCTGAAAGCCTTAGCTAAATGGGATATTACGGATAAAGTTAAAGTAATAATAACTGATAATGCTCGAAACATGCTTACTGCCATGACAAAATTTCCACAAATTGACCATGTCAGTTGTATGGCTCATTCTTTGCAACTTGTATTAGAGGTAAGAAACTGGAAATTAAAAAAAAATTGAAAAACCCAAAACAAAATTATAAATTAATGTTGATTCATTTAAGTACCTCATTTTTAGAGTGCCATTTGCAGACGATGACATAAAGGAAATTGTAATTATCGCCAAAAAAATAGTGGGACATTTTAGTCATTCAACTAACATGTGTTAATACAAGATAGACTAGATAGACTGAATAAAACAACGCATCGCAATTCAAGCTGCATTGCCTAAACTTAAATGTCCATATGAACTCAGTACCCATCAGTGGATCTTAATTGAACAAATAAACTGCTGGAACTTTGAAACGCATAAAGAAAATTTGTAGTCTATATTTTAAACTAAATATCTCGGAAAATATTAGGGATATTTGAACGCGGTTTGAAGCATATTGAAGCTCATTGTTTGGTTTTAGAGTATATTAATTAGTTTTGGTTTGTATACATTTCAATTTCACAATACAGGGTGGAAAATAAAACAGTGCTAATTTAACAAAATTTCACGGAGCCCCCATTTCGTTCCAAAGATAATTTTGCTTTATTTCTCGGTTTTAAAAGAATTACTGGTTCAATTGAAAAACACGACTTTCTGGGTTTTTGAATAAATGTCGTACTTTTACAATTATTAGAGTTTAAGCCAAAAACGACACTTTCGGATTTCATCACCCTGTATCTGTCTGGCAATTGCTCGGAAAAAAGGTTTTTAACTTATTGTTAGTTCCAAATTCTTGGCTTTTTTTCGCGTTTTAAAAAGATTTTATACAGGGTGAGAAAAATGTATACTTTCAATACCCTAATAATAATAATGTTTTTATTTTCCTGGCAACAGCTTCTGCTCGGCTTAATTTGGTGGCACAAGAGATATTTTAACCTCAATTAATACAATCAAGATTGCCTTGATAATTTTGTTTATTGACATTTAGGTTGTGATGACAGGTCAGTTACTAATTTTATAAAAGTGTGGTGAATCAAATGTTTATAAAATAATAACTTTAATTTAAAATGCAAAGATTTACTAGAGAAGAAAGAGAAAATTGCTTAAGGCTCCTTAACCAAAATTTGAACCAGCAACAAATTGGTGATATTTATAACGTGCGCCAAAGCCGCACATCCAGGCTTAAAACCAGATTACAAGCCACTAGCAACCACAATTACCAGTACGGTGGAGGCAAACGAAAAATTTATATTCGATCAGAAAGGGTTTTATTACGGTTTGCGGTTAAAATGCGAAGATTTACTAGAGAAGAAAGAGAAAATTGCTTAAGGCTCCTTAACCAAGATTTGAACCATCAACAAATTGGTGATATTTATAATGTGCGCCAAAGCCGCACATCCAGGCTTAAAACCAGATTACAAGCCACTGGCAACCACAATTACCAGTACGGTGGAGGCAATCGAAAAGTTGATATTCGATCAAAAAGGGTTTTATTACGGTTTGCCAGGCAAAATCGAACGAAATATTTTAGACTCTTAAATGATAACTTAATAATACGGCTATTCGAGTTTGTGACCGAGCGATAAGAAAAACCTTGAACAAAAATAACTTAAGGTACGCCAGGTTTCGGATCCCAAAAAAAGTGAATTAACTAGTGTTGATGAGTTTAAGTAAGTGTTGCTAATGAAATTGTTAATTGTTGTAGAGCCAAGAGAAGGGCCAAATATACTAGGTTATTGCAGCCTCATAGAGCTGCCCGACTTGCGTGGGTACAGCGGTATCGTCACTGGGTTCATCAAGATTGGATGAACTGTATGTTTTCTGATGAGACTAGGTTTAATCTCATTCATTCTGATGGAAGGATTCTAGTATGGCGAGAGCCGAAGCAGCGGTATGAAGAGGATAACATGGCTCCACAGGAAGCCTTTGGCGGTGGAGGCATCACAGTTTGGGAGACCGTGCTGCACCGAAACTGGATGAAAATGTCAAAAAATACAGTATTTTGATTTTTTCGATCTTTAAAATATTATTTTGTCTCAAATTTTGTCCAGCGGTAAGTAAAATCATTGAGGATTGAGGAGTATTATCATCAACTTTGTTGGAAAAATGCACTCAAAGTCTAATCTGAAAACCATTGGTACTCAAATAGTGGAACACTTTTTGTGCACTGGTGCAGTTTTACTGGCATACCGGTGCCGCACTTCTTTTACCAATGGAATTTGCTATAAGTTAAAAAACCTTTTTTCCGAGCAATTGCCAGACAGATACAGGGTGATGAAATCCGAAAGTGTCGTTTTTCGCTTAAAGTATAATTATTGTAAAAGTACGACATTTATTCAAAAACCCAGAAAGTCGTTTTTTTCAATTGAACCAGTGATTCTTTTAAAACCGAGAAATAAAGCAAAAATATCTTTGGAACGAAATGGGGCCTCCGTAAAATTTTGGTGAATTAGCACTGTTTCATTTACCACCCTGTATTGTGAAATCGAAATGTATACAAACCAAAACTAATTAATATACCCAAAGACCAAACAATGAGCTTCAATATGCTTCAAACCGCGTTCAAATATCCTTAATATTTTGCGAGATATTTAGTCTAAGATATGGAATAGTTTAAAAGTTACTGTTGATGATTTGAAACATCACTTGACTCTGAGGTTTAATGACCTCGAAGAAAATAAAAAATATATCTTGGCCACTATTCTTGATCCTCGGTATAAAGCGCGGGTGTTTAGACATCACCGTACAATTGAAAATGTAAAAGGACTTCTATTATCATTATTTACCTTTGAAGAGGACAAGGACTCCATAGAACAAGTTCCAAAGAGTGGAATTGAACCTCCAGTACCAAAAGCTTCTATGAGAGATGGAATTTGGGATAATACTTGCCAAGAATTAATAAACGATGTGGAAAGGGAAGAGCCACTATCAAATATTTCTGGTCAATGCAATATAATTTTTTCCATTTTCATAAATACTTTAAAAATTATTTTTAAATAATTTCAGAATACTCTGTTTCCCGCTTCAAATAAGGTTTGAGATGATTAAAATCAATTGATTAAAATCACGATTAAAATCATGATTTTAATCAGTATGATTTTTTTTTTTAAATCATGATTAATTTAAAAAAGAGTTTTAAAAATTTAACACTTAAAATGTATTTGTTCATACAAAAAATAAAACCCAGACGCATTTTTATGTGTTATTTATTATTTTATTATAATAATCGAAGAGAACAACAGCTGGTTATTACAAAAATAAAACTTTAAGAAAATTAAAACTAAAAAAAACCTTTTTAATACAAAAAAAATACTTAATTCAAACAAAAAAAAATATAAAAAAAACCTAAGTGTTATAATGCTTAAATAGAAATACTAGTTTAGCTGCTTTGTCACTGCCAAGTCTGTTTCCTATATCTGAATTACGAATCCATAAGTAGAAAACATCTTTTCGATATCAGCAAACGATGCACAGGCACACAAAACAGAAATTACTATAGGGAGCACTTGCTTAATTTCTGAAACATCTTCTTGAGATCTCCACCACTGTACTGCTGTTACATTTTTGATTATTTCCTCTGAAAACAGAGTTTTGTGAAAAGGGTCCGACTTAGCTTCCAACTTAATAAGTAATGGTAATAATCCTGTGTCTGCAAAATATTTCGAAACAATGTGTAGAGCATCTCTCTTTTCTTCAGCTAGTAATGGATATTCTTCTTTGTTTATTGTAGGATCCAAAATATACGCCAAAAAGTGAAAGGGGGTTAGAGCTTGAACATAATATCTGTTCTTAAATAATTGATATATGCAAGCTTCTTTCTTCGTCAAATTCAAAACTGTCAAAAATAACCAGTAACTTCTTCCATATGTAAACTGCTTGAGATAAAAATGCACCTTTTTGTTGCATTGCATCCAGTGCTATAGAAATTGGTTTTAGCAACTGTAGAAAATCTTCAGCCATCCTTTTAATACAGATATCTCAAACTTTTTTATAAATCACTGGATCAATTTGATCTTTATGCTCTTCATATATTAATAACAATTTTGGCCACTCATTTACATAGATCTCAAGACAATCTAAAAGTGTATTCCATCGAACATCCTGAGGTAAGACCAATTTCTTGCCCCCTTTTTCTTTATACCAAGCATTTGGCAAATGGGTATTTCTGAAGTATTTCACAATATGTACTATATGTTCTTTTATCTGCGATGCTTCTAAATCTTTGGAGAGCAAACTAAGTAAGTGTGCCGAACAACCATATGTAATTATAGGGTAATTGGACGACTCGGTAATTTTTTTCTTCATACTGACCCTGTTGCTCGCATTATCTGTGACAATACTGGTAACTTTACAATTATATTCATTTTTGCACTTATTTATTGAGTTAATAGCCAATTCGGCCAGATAGTCAGCTGTATGGGGATGTCCAGATGTATCTATGCTTTCTAAAAAAACACTGTTTCCATCCTCTGCAGTCAAAACGACACAAACTATCGGCTCATTATGTATATTGGACCATCCATCTAAGGACATGCAAACAGATTGTCCAGAAAACTTGTTAAAACAATTCGATTTTTCTTCTTCAAATATTTCATTCAAGAGCGTTGATGATAACTGAAATCTAGATGGTGGAAGGTAACCAGTTCTTAGCATTTCTATGGCCTTTCGAACCTCTTTATTTTCTATAGCTCTAAAACTGCAATTTGTTGCGTAAATGGCTTTAACTATTTGTCTGTCCAATTTCTTTTTCTTATCTTGTCCAGTTCGCACAACAAAATAATCCAAATGACCGCTACTTCCACTATTTTTACGTCCACCTACACTTCCCTTTTTACAGTTATCGCTTTTCTGTTTCTTTGCCAACTGGATAATTTCACTCTGGCTAGTTCCAGGCTGTGACTGACAATCACCATGCAGAGTTTCAAGACCACTGCTGATATCACTAGTTTCACTTTTGCAGGTTTCCCAATGACTTTTTAGTCTATTCACTAGACCTTGCAATTCTTTAAAACACATTTTACATACTGCTCTACAACCTAGTTTGCCCACCACTTTCTTTTTTATAAAATGCTGCCAAACACTAAATTCCTTTCTGCCCCGGGTTGTCATGAGTTCAAATGTTTTGATAGATTAACCCCTAAAGCAAAAATATTACTGATAACTAAAATAAGTGCGTATCGTTTATATAGCCGGACGCTTTCTGCCAGTTATTACAAGTTTCGACAAAGGCGCAAACTTGCAAAAACTACACGAACGAAATTTGCATGTTAAAACTCCTCCAGTTTTGGTTCGTATCTGTACTATTCCTGCCTAAAAATATGTGTTTACGTAACAAAACAAAATATAAGTAGTTAGAAATATTTAAATATAATAATATTTGTAAAAGCTTGTAAATTTTTTTAAAAAATCAAAAAATCATGATTTTTATCAACCCTGTGTGGTGTACTTGCTTACACTGATTTTATTTTGTTTTATTTTACGTCGTTTGGTATTTTATGATTGTTACCTTTGACAGTGAATGTAACTGTAACTGAGGAAACGGAAGTTAATAAAAATGATTACAACTGACAAGAATGTTTTATTATTTTTGAATGATATAAAAATTTCATTTATATAAAGAACAATTTATATTTTAATATAAACCCCCACACCCTGCTTCAAATAATGCTTTTTTTTTATCTTCAGCCACTGATTTCAAAGATGAAATTGAGAGATACCTAAAGGCACCTAATTTAGATCACTCCGCAGATTGTTTCAAGTATTGGTCTGAAAGTACTTTGTATCCAAATTTAAAGAAACTGGCACACAAATATTTATCATTCAACCCATCCTCTGTTCAATCAGAATAGTATATTAAAGTACATGTTTTATAAAGCATCATCTTATAGCACGCGTCCATGTTAAAAAACGAGCCGCTTGCGGCGAGTTTTTTAACGGGACAAGTGCTCTAACTGCTTTATAAAACACGTACTTTATACTATTTTTTCTATTTTGTATTTTTTTCAATAAGAAAATACATATTTAAAAAGAAAATCAACCCTTCAAATTTTGTAAATTTGTGTGTCTAAATTCTATGTTGGTAATACTCTAAATTTCTTTTTATCATAGTAGCCTTGACAATAAATAATATTTTCTTTGTGTCATTGTCACGAAATTTGTGATTTAATATTTCATAGAGTTGTTCATAATTATAATTAAAAAAATATGGAGCATGATAATCTAAGTTTAACTCCCCCTGAGTTAAGGGATATTGCTAATAAAACGATAAATCAACTTTTACCAGAGAAATCCCGAAAACTTTCTTTTCTCATGGATAACAATAACAGGAAACGTCAGACGTCAACAGAATAAAACATTTAAATATAACCAATGCCAACTTTTAAAAAATAAAATTAGGAGTTCGAAATGGATATATTTCGAACTCGCTAGCGCGTTCGAAATATCTATTTTTCGAGACAAAATTAGAAAAAGGTTATTTTCGACAGCAGGGAACATCCAAACTCCTAAGAGAAACCGATTAGGTTCCGAAAATTTGAAAATGTTATGTTTTCTTAATAAAAATTTAATATCTCGGAATTTCCAATATTAAATGTCAAAAACAGGTCTGGCTTTTAATTTGCTTTTTTATTTTAAATGTTTTCGTTGTGATTTCAGAGTTTGTATTTATTTTCCTTGAAGTTTCTTTAAAAAATTATATAAGGTAGATATTTTTACGTCTTTTATTTGATAATTGTAATCGTACGATTATTTCATTTAATTTCAAATCGTAATCGCAATCGTAATCGTATAACAGCAATCGTTGCATCACTAGTTTTTATGCTTATCATATTAATGCATTGTTTTTGTCATTTCCATGATTCTCCAAATAATTTTTGATGGGGTGTTGTAGATAAATTAAAGTTCGTTCTATCTATGAGATTGGTCCTTTTTGTTTCACCAAATCTATAATACTAGCAGTTAATATAGCAAATATAATTACCTGTTCCTGGACACTCTTCTTAATACGTTTCTCAACCTTATTCTTGCCAGGCCCCTTTCCATGGAACTTGTGCGACAGATATCTAAAGGCTTCCTTTGAATTTAGTATATGACCATCATCGTCAATGTATTCCAATTTAACATTAGGCTTAAAACCGTCTCTTTCCTTAAAATCTTGTATAGGACCAGAATATCTCTCTCTTCCTGTAAATCAAAATTAACTTTTAAATAAGCATACAAGATATCCAAATAGAGAGTGGCAATTATAAATGCTAAACCTAAACCTAAATAAAAAAATGTCCAATTAATAGTTTTTTTTGATAATTAATATTCTCTTTATGATTACGGACAATTAACTTCAGAAATAAATAAATAGGAAATTTAGCTTCCTTTCAATTTTTACATTTTTACCTCTTCATATGATGCCACGGTATACATATATGTGCAGTACAACATAAACTAACATTAAACTGCCTGCTACAATGGCATTAAGGTGTAAAGGTATGTTCCTTCTAGGGCATGCAATCCCGGGATTTTCGGGACCAAAAGCTAATTCCCGGGATTTGTCCCGGAAAATAAAAACACTAATAAATCCAAAGGATTTTTACGTATTTAACTTTTAATAAAAACTTTAAACCAAAATAGATAAAATAAATACATAAAAATTCTAAAACAAAACAAATTCTAACAACTCTAGATGAAAACACCTTGTATACTTTAACTAGTCTCAATTGAAACAGCAAAAAACAGTAAGAAATTCGACACATAGGCGTACCGACTGAGTAATAAATGAATTAAGTTTATTACTATACTAATAACCAGTAAGTATGTTAAATTTCTGGCAAATATGTTTTGGGAACGCAAATTTGGAAATCGTAGTATTTAAATTTAAATAGCTATTTAAAACCTTATTTAGTTTAGTGAGTATATGCCGAAGGTTATAATTTAGATTCTAATACCTACCTAACAGGTTAAAAGCTCGCCGGCCATATCGAAAGAAATCTTAATTAAAAAATACAAAATGAAAGTTTCCCAAATAGGTACACAAAAGGGTGTTCGCGCAAAAAGTTTTGTCAAACATTTTAAATTTTAAGTTTTTGCCGATTAAGCAATTAGAATTATTGAAAACGATAGTGTAAACACTGAAAAGTATTAATATACCGACAGTGGTATTTTACTTTACAAGTTCAAAGTCCAAAGCTTTGATGGACTGTAAATACATGGACAAAAAAGTACGTGTTTTAGGCGCAAACACTTGATAACAAAAGTTAAACTGCGCGGCGGGTATATCTCACGCCATGATTAAAGTTGTTTACCACTAGTGTTCTCGCGCGACCATGTAAATCTGTTACTTGGGAAAAAAAAATAGTTTTTAATACCTTAAACACTATCGTCAGAATCTTCAGAAGTAGAATCATTGCCTGGTTGTATCACTATTGATGCCACGGGAGGTAGAATCGGATATTCTTTTTCTTCTGTAATAACATGTGCTACACAATTTTTCCATATATTACTATCCAGGTCGTTTACTACTTGCCGAATATTTTCAATAACTACTGCGCTTAGTGTTGGCGATACATTATGCTTCCGCAGAGATCTTTTTATGGTACTCCAGATTAACTCAATCGGATTAAATATGCAATAGTATGGAGGTAATCGCAACAAGGTATGACCGTGTGTCTTACAAATAGTATCAACTACATATTCATTTTTAAAATTTTGGCTCTTAATAATCTTGAGTAATTCTTTTTTTATAGGAATTTTATTTTTATTATCAATATTGATATTTTTATTTTTCATAAATGTTAAAATATCCTGCTTTTTTGTATTGTTGTTGGGTAGTTTATTCAATATACGCGAATGATAGGACGCATTGTCCATGACAATTACAGAATTCGGTGGAATGTTTGGTAGAAGCTGCTCAGAAATCCATTTTTCAAAAAGATCCGCTGTCATGTCTTCGTGATAATCGGCTGAAGATTGTTTAATGTTTTTGGCAGATAAAAGCAAAGCATTAGGTACAAAGCCATTTTCGCCACCAGCATGAAGAATAATGATGCGTTTTCCTCTTGAGCACGGTGTATTTAAGCTACAATTTTCCGATTTATCTACCCAGCCATATTTTACAACGTCATGAGTATCGAACCAAGTCTCGTCCAAGTAAACTATGTTTCTATTTAATTCACGATATTCACTAATTTTATGCAAATATACTTGCCGTAGTTCAACAATACGCCGTGACTCCATTATTACCATTCGGTTATTTATTTTCTTGTATTTAAATCCACAATTGATTAAAATACTTCGCAGTGTTTCTAAACATTGATAATTATATCCAGGATAATCGCGCAATTTATCTCTAATCATTTCTAAAGTTGGGACTTGATTTTTTTTATATAAATCGTATACAATTCGCCGAATTACTTCTTTGGCAGCATGGTCAATGTTCCTAAACTTTTGGTTTGTTCGTTTCCGCTTTAGAGAATGATCTATTACAGTTCCTTTTTTTATTATTCGTAAAATGGTTGACTCTGAAATTTTGGTCAATTCAGAAATTCTTCGCACTACAGCCCTATCTGACTGCACAGTATTTTTGTTTTTAAGGCACTCAAAAATATTTAAAATAATACGCTGACTTTGGACGTGTAAGTCTTTGCCAATTAACTCCCCATTTGTTTCGTCTGTTGCCGGGTCGGATACCGCCGGTATTGTTTCCATATCATTAGTCTCAAATGGTCTCCAAAAAGCCATCTTATTAATAATATTATAAAAATATAATATATAAGTGAAATATATTTCAGAAAACTTAACTACTCAAACTACGTTGGTAAAACAATAGTAAATAAAATAAGATAACGCACAGTAAATAGTTCTAATAGGATATATACCAACGTCTACGACACTGAATGTTAAAGTACTAAGGAGATCCGTGTCAAAATTGGATCCATAAATATTAAATCGATGTATATTAAAAAAGTCACAGTGACGCCTTATCCATGGTTTCCTTTAGTACGACAAAGTAAGACAGTCTACACGGCGACCAGTCCTATCACCTTTAAGCTGCAAAGTATACCGGGATAATTCGCGAGCCAAACGGAAAAATCTATGCATTGTACGGCGTTCGCTGTTGAGTGGTCCTGATACATCGCTTCAATGGACATTTACAGTGATTTTTTTCCTGCTGTTTTTTGTGAGGAAAAAAAGTGTTTCAATTGAGGCTAGTTATACTATACTATAGTTAATAGTATAGTAATACTTGTGGTACTCGTAAAAACTAATAATATTTTAATAACAACGATTCAAATACTTTGAAAAAAAGAACGCAGCGAAATCAAAGCATCCAACGTCTTATCGTTAAGACTGGAACGAAACTTATTACAAATATAACCGGCTGATGAAAAGCATCTCTCAGGTTCTACACTCGTAGGAGGAACAGTCATTAAAAAATTAAATGCTCGTTGCAGGTTCAAACCACGATTTCCACCCTCTACAAATAAATTTAGTTCTTGCATTATTTTATCAGAAAGTTGGGTTGTTTTCTGATTATTTCTTATTTTGAGTAACTCGTTACACCTATTTAAAGCCTTCTGTAACTGTGGTGGGAATTTTAATTGGTTTAAAGTTAAAAGGTTGGGATTTTAGGAGCCCAGGGGTGTGGTACTAAGGCACAAGTTCTTTTTCGAGAACCCAGTAAAATCAGTTCCGAGATTTTTACCGAATTCACTGGTGCGAGATATTTGAGTTTCTTCAAAATAACCTCATCCCCGCTCTAAAACTCTGTATCCGGATTTAGAAGAACCCGATGCACACCACATGTAACTTTTAGAGGTAAATTTTCTTCCTCTCTTATAGTTTCGACAAGAGGAATATCGTCATCGTCACTGGTTTCAAGCTCTTGTAATAATTCATCATGCCCGTCATCTAATCTTATTAAAATATCTTCTATTTCTGATTTAATTGTGTTTATGTTAAGAATTTGGAAGCAATCGTTAAACTCATAATAATTAGTCGCCATTGGATTAGAAAGAAATGCAAGAAGTCCTGATAATTTGGTCCTACGTTGATTAATCCGATTTCTTAGAGAATTGAGAAGATCAGTGCTGAACTCTGATTTTACTTTTACATACACTTTAGTGCTATGCCCGCTTTGTATAAGTTCATATCACGTCGACATAACGACTCAACAGTTATTTTTATAGGTTTAAGTGGTTTGATAATAGATTTTACTATCTTGTTCTCAGAATCAAGGATTGGTGTCATATTAAGGTCAATCATAGCTTTTTTAATACAACCTTCCAGTAAACTAAAACGTTCAAGCATGTCGATTAAACTACTCCAACTGAATAAGCTTAAGTTCTTTACCATAATCAATAAAAAAATAAAAAAGTAGATGGATTTGATGAATTAAATAAATTAAATTCCCGGGATTAACAAGCTCCGATCCCGGAATTTTTCGGGACAAACTTTAATCGGTATCTCGGGTTTGTGGGATCCCGGGATTGCAAGCATGCGTCAGCCGCAATTTACTGCTCCCCATATTTCTTTATGTACCCATTTCCTTCCACGCATCGCCGGCCGGCGGCCGTTTCTTAAGGTATGTTTTCTTCCAGACTGATTAAAATTAAAAAGGTTTTGTTTCGTCAATTTTTCCTTTAATGCAATACTGTAAATAACCAAAGACATTAAATTATTAATAATCTTCCCCCTTGAGCTGAAAGGCAATGACTCAAACTTGCAAAACGTTTAGAGGCTCCTGCCTAGAGCTGCGCCTCCGGTACCAGCTGAACCTGACTGGCTGTAACATAGGCTTATGCTGAGTGGGTTAGTTCTAGTTTAGGTTAGGAACTAGAAGGTTCATGTCAACCGATTAGGCCAACCTAACATTGTACATATATATTGAAACAATAAAGAAATAGAAAAGTAAACCTGAACATTCTTTTCTGACTTGACTTTCGAATATTTATAGGCATCGGCCATACCACGTCGATATACCAGTTCCCGTCCGATCACTGAAGTCAAGCGACGTCGGGCATGGTTAGTACTTAGATGGTGACCGCTTGGGAACACCGTGTGTCGTTGTCATTTTTTATTTTTTTTGAAGTCATATAAAATGTTCACACACTATATGCTGTGACTATATGTTCAAACATCTTTTTTTAACTTAGATTTACTTAGGAAACTAGGTTTAAGATTATAATTAGATAGTTTTTTAGAATAAGGACCCTGCGGGGTATTTAGCAGTGAGTGTGCAAATGTAGATACAAATTTAATAATGAAAATAAATGAGTTTATGAAAAAAAGATTTATTGTTTTAATAATTTAATAAAATTTATTTTTAAAAGTAAAAAGAGTACTTAGATGGGTGACCGCTTGGGAACACCGTGTGTCGTTGTCATTTTTTATTTCTGATTTTTTTTTAAAGTCGTATAAAATATTTAATCACTTTTATGGCAAAATTCTTTATTATTTTCGAGTAACTTTCTTTTCTGACTAGACTTTCGAATATTTATAGGCAACGGCCATACCACGTCGATATACCAGTTCCCGTCCGATCACTGAAGTCAAGCGACGTCGGGCACGGTTAGTACTTAGATGGGTGACCGCTTGGGAACACCGTGTGTCGTTGTCATTTTTTATTTATTATTTTTTTGAAGTCATATAAAATGTTCACACACTATTTATGTATGTTCAAACATCTTTTTTGTAACTTAGATTTACTTAGGAAACTAGGTTTAAGATTATAATTAGATAGTTTTTTAGAATAAGGACCCTGCCGGGTATTTAGTAGTAAGTGTGCAAATGTAGATACAAAATTAATAATGAAAATAAATGAGTTTAGGAAAAAAAGATTTATTGTTATGTTATATGTATATTTAATAATTTAATAAAATTTATTTTTAAATGTGAGTACTTAGATGGGTGACCGCTTGGGAACATCGTGTGTCGTTGTCATTTTTTACTTCTTATTTTTTTTTAAGTCATATAAAGTATTCAATCACTTTTATGGCAAAATTCTTTATTATTTTCGAGTAAACTTTCTTTTCTGACTAGACTTTCGAATATTTATAGGCAACGGCCATACCACGTCGACATACCAGTTCCCGTCCGATCACTGAAGTCAAGCGACGTCGGGCACGGTTAGTACTTAGATGGGTGACCGCTTGGGAACACCGTGTGTCGTTGTCATTTTTTATTTCTTGTTTTTTTTTTTAAGTCATATAAAATATTCAATCACTTTTATGGCAAAATTCTTTATTATTTTCGAGTAAACTTTCTTTTCAGACTAGACTTTCGAATATTTATAGGCAACGGCCATACCACGTCGACATACCAGTTCCCGTCCGATCACTGAAGTCAAGCGACGTCGGGCACGGTTAGTACTTAGATGGGTGACCGCTTGGGAACACCGTGTGTCGTTGTCATTTTTTTATTTATTATTTTTTGAAGTCATATAAAATGTTCACACACTTTTATGACATAGCAAATCTTTCATTGGGGACCCAGACCCGAACTTACAAAACAGCTACTTCAGGTGAGCAGAAATCAGCTGAGAATTACCACAGGAATTCTGACAGGACACATGGCCGTCAAGAAGCACCTGCACCGTATACAACTGTACAACGGAGACCTAAGCTGCAGGTTATGCGGGTGAGAAAGTGAAACGGTACAGCATATTATTTGCCACTGCGAGTCTACTCGGGCAACCAAGACTAGAACCAGAGGAAATTCCGACACTCTCCCCAGTTGACCTACACAAACTAGTGCAAGGAACTGGAATCAATGAGTGGGTGCAAGAACAAACTAGGGTGGCATCCGGCACTTGGACGGACACTCGGAAGAAGAAAAAAAAAAGTGATATTTTCAAGAACGGTTTGGTTTCAATTGTTGAGTTGAAATTTAAGGGGGCAGAATATTAGCCCCTATAATTTTTGACGGTACGCTAACAGGGTTGAGATATCCAGGTTTTCTTATGCAAGAAATTGGGCAGTTTTTGGATGAGATACCGCTAATAAATTGAATGCTATTTTATCAACAAGATGGTGCCCCACCACACAACATGGGAGCAGTTACGGAATATTTAAATGAAACATACAACGAAAACTAAATTGGAAACAGGGGTCCAGTTAGTTGGCCGGAAAGGTAAAACAGAATTGTTTTTAATTTATACCTTTATTTATTTCTTCTTAAAACTCTTTAGTTCACTCGACCTTACGCCCCTACATCTTTTTATGGGATGCCATAAAAAATTAGCTTTATGATGTACCTCCTGCCACACGAAACGAATTAGAAAACAAAGTAAGGGCAGCTATTCATAGAATTTCACCACGACAGTTAAAAAACGTTATAAGACAACAACAGAAAAAGTCCGGCTTTGTCAGCAACAAGATGGAGGCCACTTTGGATATCTTAAATCCTAAAGATAAAAAAGAAATAGATATTTATTGATTTATTTATCGAGGGGCAAGACCAAATTACAATTTTTAATTAGCAAATTAATTATTATACCAGTTAAAAGAAAAACAAAATAACTGAAACCTAAAATTAGCTCTTATATACTAATACAATGCTATAATCACATTAAAAGTTCAGAAACAAGTCTCTTAAAGGAAACGAGGGAAGTGTTAAAAAAATCATCGGTAATTCTGTTTCCATTATTAACAATTCTAGGTATGGGAGAGGATTTACCGTAGTTGCACCTATATGATGGTCAAGTGCAAAAAGAAGATGATTTCTTGTGTCCCTCGGGGGAACGCAAAAGTTAACCGATGTAAAAGATCTGGGCATTCAATTATTCCATTCACTAATTTAAGTAGTTCAACCCAAATTTGTATGAAATATACCTAACAATTTTTTTTTGTACCTTTTCGATATTTTGGATATGTTTAAAATATGACGGTGACCACACACAAGAAAGGTATTCCAAACATGACCTAGCAAGGCTTTTATATATCGTATTCAAGCTATTAATATTCAGAAAGAGAGAGTTCACCCTTTTTGCGGATGACACGTCAATATTCTGGAAAAAAAATGACTCTGTTGAACTTAGGAACACCATAGTGAACGACCTTAAAATTATTCAAGAGTGGTTTAACGCTAACTGCCTTTGCTTGAATCTCAGTAAAACCCATGTTGTTGGATTCAAGTGTAACATGGCAGGTATACTTTTGGATGGACACCCCCTACCTGACACACCAGTCACTAAGTTCCTGGGAGTCCTTATTGACAATGAACTGCGTTTTGAGGATCACATATTGACACTGAGCAAAAAACTCTCATCGGGATGTTTTGCTGTTAGGATTGTGAGGGAGGAGCTGGGCCAGCAACTGGCTCGCACGGTTTACTTCTCGGTGTTTGAATCACACTCTAGATACGGCATACAATTTTGGGGTGTTTCCAACCAGGGTCTTCTTAATATGCTGTTCGTCTTACAGAAAAAGGCTATACGCTTTATTGTGGGTATCAAACAGAGAATCCTGTAGGGTACACTTTGTGGCGCAGAGAATCTTAACTCTGATTTCACTCTTCATATTGAAGACATCCTCGCTGATTTTTAAATACCGCGCTAAGCTTAGGGGTCCTGCTCCCCCGCGCGCAACTCGTCAGGCTCTCATTCTGCCTTTGCCTATTCCGAGATCTACCTTGGTAAAAAAATCATTGATTTTTGAGGGTCGGAACACCTTTAACCATTTGCCATCTAGCCTGAGAACGCTTAATTCCCTAAAAACTTTTCGTCGCTCACTGAAAAGCCTACTTATAAGTAAGGCCTATTACACTATGGATTAATTCTATCAGGACAGGCTCTGACTCTGACGTTGGCGTGCTTTTGGTATTTGGGATCCGTGATTTAAACTTAAATTTAATTTTAGATCAATATATATATTTTTTTTTGTAATTTTCGTAATATTTAGTTATTTTGTTTTATATTTATATTTTATGTTTTTATTGTTTTAGTTTTAACTTGTTTTGTGTGGGTATCGTTCTGGTTCTAATGATTAATATTGCACTATTACCATTTTTCACCAATAAAGTACTTTTTGAATTGAATTGAATTGAATATTTTTTTATTATATTGAAGCCCTTAGTAGTCTAGTCCTCTATTCTACTTTAAAAAATTTTGATCATCAAATACGACGTTCTTAAGATATGAATTTTTCAATAGATTTTTGGCTAAAAACGATTTTACATAAAAATCGTTGGATCTTAACTATCTTTACAAATGTTTTTACTAAAATTTAGGAAAGGAAAGTTATAACATGTAAAATCACCTAACTGTTATTAGAATTGGTATACGTACTACAGAGTGTTCAACATTTTGGTTCAAACTTCATGAATTTAAAACCAAGTTTTCCTTTTCTTTTTAAATAAAACACCCTGTATTTTACATTTTTTTCGCAAATATATTTTAATTCCCTTTAAATTCATACCAATACCTGATACCTTATTTCAAAAAGTTGTTGAAGGAAATATGATTTCAAAAAATTGTGTCTTAAAAGCAAGCGTAATTTCGTGATGCTTTAAATCTAATAACTAGTTGGCCATGCATTTCTATCAAATTCAACTTTTCTGCAAATAGTAGACATAATAATTATCAATTATTTGACGTTTTACAGTGGCTTTGTCTACGTTAATTTTCAAAATGAATTTTAATTACACTCGAGTAGAATTAGTAAATATGATTTACGCAATTGGAGAATGTGATGGAAATTGTTTTATGGCATCACGTTTATATGCTCAGAAGTTTCCAGGAGCTCGATGTCCGGACAAAAGATCAATAATTAAACTGAAAAATCGATTTGAGAGAACGGGGAGCGTAGAGTATGAAAAAACATCTAGGACCAAAACAGTGCCTTATGAAGATAACCAGCTAGGCATTGCATTGGCGGTGGTGGAGAATCCAGAAATAATTGTCAAAAAAGTTAGCTCTAATTTGGAAATAAAAAAATCTTCAGTGAATAATTGTTTATTGGCAAACAAATTTTATCCCTATAATGTTCAATTACATCAATAATTAAGCGACAATGCTTTTGAAAGAAGAACATTATTTTGTCAATGGGCCCAAAATACCACTGCTAAAGGTGAAATTTTTTTTAAATATATCATGTTCACCGACGAATCGACATTTTATAGATATGGGTTCGTCAATAGACATAATTTTCACTTTTATGATACCAAAAATCCACATGCCCTGCCAGTAAATAATTTTCAACATCAGTGGAGTTTAAACGTTTGGGGTGGTTATCCACGATTATGTCATTGGACCTTATTTCTTTGAAGGGCACTTGAATGGTCGTTTACTTTTTGACTTTTTGCAAAATGAGTTTGTTAGGCTGACTGATAATCTCCTGGAGTTCATAACGAACAGGATGTGGGTTCAGCTCGATGGGGCACCCCCTCACTACAGCAGATATGTTCGGGAACATTTAAATGCACAGTTTCCAGAGCGGTGGATAGAGAGGAATGGTTGTTGAAAACCCAACAAAATGAAATTTCTTTTTTACCTAATATTTTTATTATTTTAAGGTTCGATCAGTTGGCCAGCAAGATCACCTGACCAAACATCCATGGATTTCTTTTTGTGGGGCACCGTCAAGGTCGATGTTTACAGCACATCAGCAACAACAAAGGAGGACATGATGGAACGAATCCGACAATCATTTGGTAGAATTACCCCATTAATGTTGAGAAATGTGAGAGACTCGTTCTTCAAACGAATTGACGCTTGCATTTTGCAAAATAGTAGACACTTGAACACTTAATGCGTTAATATGTATTCGTTTTAGATTAGTGAAAGATATTTTCAAAATTGGAGATTTACATACTGTTCGATAGGTAATAATTTAAGTTTCTTCTGTAAAATTGTTTATATGTTCTCAATTTTTTTGGAAGTAAATTTAAAAATGAATAAGCAAACTTCAAAATTGTTCATAATATTAAGGTTTCGTAAGACACAATTTTTTGAAATCATGCTTTCTTCAACAACTTTTTAAAATAAGGTATCAGATATTGGTATCAAATTAAAGGGAATTAAAATATCTTTTTGAAAAAAATGTAAAATACAGGGCGTTTCATTTAAAAAAAAAATGAAAACTTGGTTTTAAATTCATAAAGTTTGGACCAAAATGTTAAACACTCTGTAGTACTTATACCAATTCTAATAACAGTTAGGTGATTTTACATGTTATAACTTTTCTTTCCTAAATTTTAGTGAAAAAATTTGTAAAAGTAGTTAAAATCCAACGATTTTTATGTAAAATCGTTTTTAGCCAAAAATCCATTGAAAAATTCATATCTTAACAACGTCGGATTTGATGATCAAAATTTTTTAAAGTAGAGTAGAGGACTACTAAAGGCTTCAATATAATAAAAAAAATATATGGTGTTTCATTTAAAAAAAGATATGATTGGCCCCCCTTGAATTTTTAAGTCAACCTGTATATTTAAAATTATTTTTAAAAGGTGCGCGGCGTTAACCTGTATAACTTTTGTATAAAAATTTCTTTCCTTAAGTCGACCGTTAACGAGATATCTTCCACACGCACACTAAATGGACACCCTGTATTAACCTATTTATACAATCTCTATTAGCTTCTTAACAACTTTCCTTATTATTGCCCTATCTATTGTCGTTTTCGAGATATTAATTAATTTCTCTTTTTTTTTTCGAAAAACATGACCTGCAAGCTTAGATCATATAGTACATGGACTGAGCGTTAGTTCGCGTTCTAGCTACAGAAGTGTTAGATAGTTTGAAAAATAATTAATTACTTACCTCTACCGGTGCGTTCTCCTTCTTCAGCATAACTTTTATCCTCAATAGAGTAATGTTGCGCCTGCAAGTGAGCAAATCTCGAGTTGCTCGGTCGGTTATTCTGTTCTTTATCTAAATACCCTTTGCTCATGGCGAGTTTTAGTGCAGCTCCAACACCAGTACTAACATCTGGTTCCTCATCCAAAATTTGTACTTCCTAAAAAAATATTCCCTTTTGCAATTGCCCCATTAACCCAGAGATTTTCAAAATTGAGAAAAAAAATGAATCAGCCACTGACTTAACAAAAAAACAATGTTCAAGAACATAAAAATGTATTAGACCAGAACATCTTACCTGTGGAGCCAATCTGGCTAAATCAACACCTTCGTTCTGGGGATCAACCGAGTTCCATCCGGATGACTCAATAATTTCACATTCATCGTCACTCTTTTCGTCATTTGCGGTGTATTTATCAAAATCCAACAGGTCTTCGTCCTCGTCTCTATTTCCTGCTCTACCATAGGTCGGTATATCACCTGAAATCCAAGTTTTAAATAACTATTCTTTTACGAATATTACGTCAAAATGTCAACGATTTTTTTTATTGAACATGCCACAGCTTATACCGTCTACAGAACGATTTTATGTATTTATTATCGGCCAGTTAGGACAAAGCATTTAATATACAAATATAATGTTCATAGATGTAGTTCTGACTATATTATTTAAATATAATTACCAAGTGTTCTGCAGAATTCAGCTGTTGAATTTAATACAATATTTCCGGCATCATTATTTTCCTCTTCAGGTTCTTCCTTCATTTCCATTTTAATGATATCAGCAATGATGTTCTCCTTTTGTTTAATTTTTCGTGCCTTGTGTAGAGCCTTTTCAAGTAAATCATCTTTTTCATCGTCAAACTTGATGTCAGTCGAAATATTTACTTCTGCAAGAGAAAAAATATCTAATCTTGCACGAATTTAATTGAAATTCAGATTGTAATCCAATTTAAAGAAAAACGTCGAATCACGTGAATGAATATCGGTTGGTTATCAGTAAGTGGCGTATTTGAATCGCATCTGCATATAGACCACCTGCTGGCGAATTGACAGTTTTTATGGAGAAAACAGAGCAACTTCTTGTAACAATTTTTAACGAGAACAAAATGTTAAAAGAAAAGAAAACTAAGTGTGAACCATAATCCATCCATAATGAATGCTTTCAATCTGGAATGACAATATGATTTCAATTTAGAATTGATAATATTCCAATAAAAGTAATACAGGCTCTTGTTAAATTTTTAACTTGACCACTCACAGATTTAATAAATATGATTATCATATCAAATGATATTCCGGAACACTTTAAAAAAGCGGAAATTGGGCAAGTTCATAAGGCAAATAACAAATCCATTGTTTCCAATTATAGACCAATCTCTTTAGCAAAAATCGTTGAAAAAGTGATACACTCTAGATTTATTAAATTTATAGAAAAAAATAAGTTACTAAACAAAAACCAATTTGGATTTAGAAAAAACTTATCCACAAATGATGCTCTTCAATTATTTTCCGATACCATTTTCCAAAGTTTAAATGATAGCAAACCAACATTGGCTGTATTTCTAGATCTAGCCAAGGCTCTTGACACCGTTGACCACATCAAGCTACTCCAAAAACTTGAGAAAATGGGTATTCGTGAAATGGCATTAAACCTAATAAAAAATTACTTGACAAACAGAAAACAAGTTGTAAAATTAGAGGACATATATATACATAAAGTAACGTAATAAACCCTCTACAAAACATTCAAAATAAAATTATTAAACTTATTTTTAAAAAGCCGTCTGCACAACTTGACCTATGGTTTATTTTCCTGCCATTATCTATAATTTCTAGACTAGTTGCCGAGTACGCGCCCTGAGCGAGCATACGGTTGCTAGATTCGTTAGTTGTTCAATAACTATTGTGTTGTACTGTATTACGACCGCGACACTTGACATCTGGTGGTTACACGCGGAAATAGGTTGTGTACCCTCAATCCATCGCTAACAGATAGCGCTTAAATCGCGTCGAAGCTCGTTGGTTCGAGAAAGTTCTGGTGTATTCTACTTACTTCTAGATGGCAGTAATTGGAGTATAAAAAGGCTAGCGGCGAGACCGCGAGTCAGTCCACCTAGGGAACGCGAATCTGTGTGTTGCGAAATAAAGTAGTGCGTAACTCCTTAAAACGTGACATCTTCGTAACAGTATTTTGATTTGACTTGTTGTTTTTGTGTGTGATTTACTAGTATGGAAAAGAAGCTAAAAATAGACAGTGAATGCAGAACATTCAAGGATCAATGGAACTTTCAATATTTCGTAGTTGAGTACAGTAGGAATAAGGCGCTATATTTGATTTGCAATAAAACAATAACCGTTCTCAAAGAATATAATATTAAACGTCATTATGAAACGTAACATTTTAAGAATTAATCAAAATATACTGGAAGTTTGCGGACAGAAAAATTTGAAGCTTTGAAACGCGGATTGAAATCGCAGCAATCTTCGTTTACGAAACTCAATACTGAACAAGAGACTGCAACTCGTGCCAGCTTTCCTGTGGCTCTTGAAATCGCAAAACGAGGAAAACCATTTACCGATGGAGAAATGATCAAAGAATGCGTAATTGCAGTAGCCGAAGAAATGTGCCCCGAATAGGTAAATTTATTTATTTATTTATTTAGCAACAGTACACTACAGAATCTATAAATTCTAAATGGTACACCTACAGATTACAGAAATAAAATAAAAACAAACATAAACATAAAAAAAATAACGCAGTCTAACAAACATGACAAACGTTTTTTACAATCTCCTCAGTGCTGAAAGAGTAATTTTAAATATATCACAGTTGGAAAAATTGGCGTTGTAATTATTAAGCATTCTCTCCACAAAGGCGTTACGGCCATAGTTTGTTCTATGTGTTTGTTCAAAAAATAATTGAAACTGTCTGGTCCGCCGCACCGGTACACGGAACAACACTTCAGCAAGGAGGATTGCACAATTAATCAGACCGTTAATAAGTTTATAAAGGAACAATAAGAGGGCTTTCCTCCTACGGTACTGCAATGATTGTAACCCACACAAGAGTATTCTGGTTTCATAAGGAATTTCCTGACATGGAATATTAAATTTAAATAGCAGATATTTTGCGAACTTATTTTGTACCCTTTCTAGTCTATTTATGTGACATTGATAGTAAGGATTCCATATTACAGAGCAATATTCCAGGATACCGCGAACGAGACAGTTATAGAGGGCAGTTAACGCCTTAGTGTCATATACCGGGTGTTGCATCGTTGAGCGGGACATAGGAAATCCCATGTAATTTTAAATGGGGTCAATTATTGGCTTCCCTAATTATTTTAGAGAAAAATTCTATTTAGGTTTATTAAAGAGCACTAAAACCCACATTCAAAAGAATAACTTTAGATATTTTTGATGAGCCCGTTTACGGGTTATCGCCGATTTCTTTTTAACTATTTCTCCTTTTTATGGCCCCGTATTTGCGGGCACCAGTCAAGGTAAAAGATGACTGTCAAAAAAAGTTGTCATTTTGAGGAATATTTGAACATCTTCTTAAATCCTAAAGTTCTAACAATTTAATAGTACCTACCTATTAATTAGTAAAATATTGAAACATGTAAAATGTCATAATTAACCTTGTAATTGGATACTTTATTTTAGTTTTATTCAGATTAATTTGTACTCATAAATACACCTTTAATATTTTCGATGTACGAGTTTTTATAACAATAAAGCACACATTTCAAAATGACCAACTTTATTTGACAGTCATCTTTTACCTTATGAGAATTGCAGCACGTGGCTACATCTCGTGGCAACCACACGTATCAACCCAACCAGGACAGCGAGAATCCATATAGGTTCAAACGCTGGCAAGGCGGCCCATCGCGGGCAAACTACGTTGGGTGTCGCTGGAAGCCAATGTATCGGTTCAGCCTACCGAAAGCCGAAAATTCAAAAAACACAAACTTATAATAATTCTATGCACGAACTTATTATAAGTTTGTGTTTTTTGAATCTTTTACCTTGACTGGTGCCCGCAAATACGGGGCCATAAAGAGGAGAAATAGTTAAAAAGAAATCGGCGATAACCCGTAAACGGGCTCATCAAAAATATCTAAAGTTATTCTTTTGAATGTGGGTTTTAGTGCTCTTTAATAAACCTAAATAGAATTTTTCTCTAAAATAATTAGGGAAGCCAATAATTGACCCCATTTAAAATTACATGGGATTTCCTATGTCCCGCTCGACGATGCAACACCCGGTATGTGCCTTGTATGCCGTTTTATAAATCCTAGCAGCCTAAAACTTTTCAAAACAATGCTATCTATATGCAAGGTGAATGTTAAACCACTATCAAATATGACTACCAGATCATTAACATGCGTTACTTCTTTTAAGCTAACATTATCAATGAAGTAGGTCTGAGTTTGTGGGTTAGGGCATTTAAAAAATCTTAAAACCTTACACTTGTTTACATTAAGTCTCAAATAGTCCACATTACACCAATCTACTAAGCTATTAAGGTCCGTTTGTAGATGGTTCTCGCCAGGCGAAACAGTTGAGTAAAACTTTAGGTCATCCGCATACAAGAGACAGTGTGTTGTTCGAAAGCAGCGCAAAACATCGTTCATGAAAAGAACAAACAAAATGGGACCCATATGCGACCCTTGAGGGACGCCAGATGTTACAGACACTTCACAAGAGACTGACCCGCATATAGCAACGCGCTGACTACGAGATGTCAGATATGATGCAATCCACTTCAAGTAGGTTCCGCATTTATTTAAATGTGTTTGTCAGCAAACACCGTTGCTCGGAGGGTAGAAGCCATCGCAGAAAATATATGAACTCAACTCTCTGACAAAAATGGACATCTTGAGTGGTTTTCTCTGGCCTTGGATGCATCGTCATTCATCCGAATTACAAAATAGCGAATGGCTATGGAAGTTAGCATTCTACGTCGATTTAACAAAACATATGAACGAACTGTATTAGAGGTTGCAAGAAGAAAACCAGCTTCTCCCTGATTTATACAACAATATCAAATCGTTCCGGCAGAAAATAATACTGTTTCAATTACAATTGCGTAAAAAATGTTTCACACATTTTAAAACATGTGAAATATTCACCCACACTACTGAGACTGAGTTTCCCGTCGATTTTGCAATCAAAGCTTTGAGTGATTTGAATATAAATTTTGATACTCGTTTCTCAGACTTTGATGTCATTGCAAATAAAAATAAGATTTTTCAAAATCCTTTTGATACCGACATTGAAACCCTAGCCCCAGAACTTTAAATGGGAATTATGTATCTACAGTGCAGTGATATAATTAAGAAAAAATATCAAAACTCATCTCTGCTGGAATTTTATAAGAGTCTTCCATTGGCAGAATTTGATAATTTGCATAAATTTGCTCGTGGGCTGTTTTCTGTTTTTGGTACTATTTACTTGTGTGAGAAAACATTCTCCAAAATGAAGGACGTAAAGAATGTTTACAGATCTAAGTTAACTGATGAGGATCTTAAATCTTTTTTAATAATTGGTACAAGTAAAATTAATCCACAACTACAAACTATTGTCAGAGGAAAATCATAATTACATAAATCTTATTAATATTTTATATGTTATAATGTTTATATATGTTTATAATGTTAGTTGGATTCATTTCAATTATTTGTTAGTATTATGCTTAAGCTAAATTGTCTGCGTATTATACTTGTCATTAAACTTTACCTAGCAAGTAAATAAAACCGAGTTACTATCATTCTATGTTTTCTTTATCCAACTTATCAAAACAAAATAACAACAATAAGCCATTAGCTGTCGCGGGCCGAATTGATGACACCGGCGGGCCACATTCGGCCCGCGGGCCGTAGTTTGGAGACCCCTGATATAGAGTATAGATGAAGTTGCGACTAGTATTGTAAAATTATCAGTTTGTGAATTAAAAGAAGTATTATCGTATATTATAAATAATTCATTTGAGAACCATTTTCCCGGAAAATCTAAAAATAGCACTCGTTAAACCATTGTATAAAAAAGATCCCGAAAACCTAGACAATTATAGGCCTATCAGTTTGTTGCCAAGATTTTCGAAATTGAACTAGCCATTAGCAAAAGATTGATTAGTTTTATGAAAGAATTTAAATTGTTTAATGAGTGTCAATATGGTGGTTTAAAGTCCACACAGACTGCTGTTTTCAATTTTTTTTAATCAATCATAGAACATCTTGAGAGGAGTGAGTTTGTACTAGGGATGTTTCTTGATTTATCTAAGGCGTATGATTGTCTAGATAGAAAGATACTTATAAATAAACTTGAAATGTATGAAGTTCGGGGAAATGTAAAGAAATGGTTCATATCACATATTTGCGATCGAAGACAAACTGTGACAATTACCAAGGAGACAGAAACTGGTAGATCACAGGTGTTAAATAATGAAGCTGGAATAGCACAGGGAAGCATCCTGGGCCCATTTCTTTTTGTTATATTTGTCAATGACTTGGTTTCTGTAATACATGAAGAGAGCCAGAATGTTGTTAAATACGCAGACGATATAAATTTAATTATTGGTAGCACAAATTTACATGACCTTGTAATTAAAGCTAAGCATTGCTTAAATCTTGTTACAGATTGGTTTAATAAAAATAGATTAATCTTAAACAAAGGCAAAACCAACCTAGTACTTTTTAGAACTAAGCAGTTCATGATTGAGCGACCCTCAACTAACGAAATGAATAATCAAGACATACATATTTCTAAAATTGTAAAATTTCTGGTTGTTCACATTAATGAACGCTTTAATTGGTCAGGGCATATAAATAATCTGACAAAAAAAAACTTAAGTGTGTCTGTTATGAAATCCGCGTTGTTAGGAGGTATATGAAGGAGGAAGCTGTAAGGATTATGTATTTCGCTAACTTTGAATCGTTATTAAAATATGGAATTATTTTTTGAGTCATTGAAAAGGGTTTGCTTAAGTGTGTCTGGTATGGAATCCGCGTTGTTAGGAGGTATATGAAGGCGGGAGCTGTAAGAATTATGTACTTCGCTAACTTTAAATCGTTATTAAAATATGGAATTATTTTTTGGGGGAAACACGGCTCAGTACATGATATTTTTGCGGTTCAAAAGCGGGTCATACAAATTGTTAAAAAACTAAAATATTACAATAGATATAGTATTTATATTTATGTGCATTGGTGATTATGACGTCATCTCTTTACGTGTCTCCTTGTAGTTTCACGATTTGAAATAAAGAAGTTTATTATTATTATATTACTATCTATAACATGTTGTAACAATAGACGTTTAAAATATATAAGTTCAGTTTAGTGACCAAGGTTAGTATCAATTTTATTGTAAAGAGTTTGTTGCATATTGGTCAGCAATGCAACTTAGAAGATCAAACAAAATTGTATATTAATCAAGGTTTCGACCTATCGTAGGTCAAAAAGAAAACACCTTATCGGATTTGGCCTCCACCATTACCTGATCTTAATCCATTAGATTTTACTTGTGGAGTAGTTTAAAGAAAAAATGTACAAATCACCGGTTGAAGAGTAGCTATATTGGGTCAACCGGGGATTTCAAGATCTAGATCCAAAAGAAATTGTATCTGTCACAACGAGTAACGGGTCGAGTCAATAAACCGGATTTTCTTCAACTTTAAAAACACCAATCTGTTATAATTAAATCTGCTAAAACAATTAAATACAATATTATAGTAGATGCTCAAAATGTTAAAAAGAAGCAAAGTAAAACTTCAAGTTACGTTTTAGCTCTCTGTCATATTAGTTGGTTTAGAGCAGGGATGCACATACCGCGGCCCGCTGTCGATATTTATGCGGCCCGCCAACGAATTTTAAAAGCGATATTTATGCGGCCCGCCAACGAATTTTAAAAGTATTCTACTCGCCGCGCTCCGGTCTAAGCATATTGTTACGAGACTAGAAATCTGTCGCATCAACTAGATTACTTGAAGATTCGTGAAACACGTCGGTAGAATCCCCGAACAAAGTGGAAGGTTCTCGATGTTTGGTAACTCGTATAAATACGACGCATCGCCAGCTACCGGGGCAGTTAAGTTTTAACTACGGACAAGCGAACGTTATACTGATTGAGAACTGTAATCTGTGACGAGTAAATATTTCGTCGTTCGAACTTGGCTTCTACCTACGTAACAATATAATATCAATTTTGATATGGATAAACCAGGCCCCAGTAAGAAACGTAGTCGTAAGGTTGAAGATGAAGATCGACAGTTTCAAGATATTTGGACCGAAAAATACTTTTTTATTTCATCGCATAACAAAATTGTCTGTTTAATACGCAAGAGTAGTGTTTCTAGTCCGAAGGAATATAATGTGAAAAGGCACTATGAAACCCAGCATCCTACTTTTACCAAATTAACTGGCGAAAATCGAACGCAAAGAATTTCCACTTTACAGCGGGAACTAATAGGCCAGCAAGCTATGTTTACAAAACCAATTCAAGATGCTGAAACAGCTACTGAAGTTAGCTTTGAAATATCTCGAATAATAGCGAAAACTTGTCGGCCTTTTAAAGATGGTGAGTTTGTTAAGCAATGTTTAGATATCGCCGCAAAAAAAATTTGTCCGGAAAATGTAAAAAAGTTTGAAAAATTCAGTTAAATCGGATGACTGTTCAAAGAAGAATTACCGCATTAGCAGCTAATAAAGAAGAGCAATTAGCTACGAAATCGAGAAGTTTTGAGTATTCTTCTATAGTACTCGACGAATCTACAGATATAAGTTCCACTGATCAACTCTTAGTATTTTTACGAGGTGTAACGCAAAATTGTGAAGTGAGTGAAGAACTAACTGATTGGTATGAGTTCTTTGACAAGTCAAACCAAGGAGAGTGACATGCTCAAAGCTCTTCTGGAAAAATGTTCTATAATGGATTTGGATTTAACGAAAATATCTGGAATTACAATGGTTGGAAGTACATCTGGGATAGTAACTATGTTAAAAAAATATTTACAAACTAAAAACATAAATACCAAGGAATTAATGCAGTTTCATTGCATTATACATCAAGAGGCCCTCTGTTCAAAATTATTGGGATTTGAAAATGTGATGAAAGTTGTAGTACCTACTGTAAACTTTATAACATCACGATGTCTCAATCACCGACAATTCAAACAATTTCTCGAGGATATTGAAAGCGAATATGGTGATCTCCTGTTTTACACTGAAGTAAGGTGGCTAAGTCGTGGGTTGACACTACAGCGGTTTCTTAACTTGATTGAAGAAATCAAATTATTTCTGGCGGAAAAGAAAAACGACGTCCCCGAACTCGACAACCCTGATTGGCTGTGTGACTTAGCGTTTCTTGTAGACATCACAAATCACTTGAATGTCTTAAATACGCGACTCCAAGGCAAAGATCAATTGATTTCGCAGTTATACTCTCATGTTTCGTCCTTTTAATGCAAATTGAGTTTTTTCAGGACACAAATCAATTCAGCCAATTACAGCCATTTTCCGAACTACAAAAAAATTATGGAGAAAGTGAATAAAACTGACGTCAATTTCGCTCATGTTGAAAAAATTGATATTTTGATACAAGCTTTTCGAAATCGTTTTGTAGACTTCAAAAAAGTTAAACCTCTATTGAACATTTTCAGCAATCCTTTCAACATTTCACCCGAAAATGCGCCGGAATCAATGCAGCTGGAATTAATAGACATGCAAAATGATGATAGTTTACGAAACAAATTTAATGAAGGTAATTTACTCAACTTCTACCGTTGCGTTGATAAAAACGCTTATAGAGTTGCGAATAAATGCATTGAAATGCGCAAGCTTATTTGGATCGACGTATATTTGTGAACAAACGTTTTCAGTGATGAAACTAAACAAAACGAAAAACCGAAACGGTCTGGCAAATGAAAATTTGGAAGCAATTTTATGTGTGGCGACAATGTGGAGCCAAATATAAAAAAACTTGTTAGTTCAATGCAATGTCATGCATAAAAATAATAAAACATGAAATATTACATTGTAATGATTAGACTACCTTACGATTACATAATTACGACAAACATTTTTGAAGGTTCTTTTATTTTTATCATTGTATTTCATACTATTTAAAAATAAAAAATTTTGTGTTAATAAGTATTGTTTGTAGTGGCCCGTCCTTGGCTTGTATTTTTCCCGAGTGGCCCCTGTTCCCTATAAGTCTGTGCATCCCTGGTTTAGGGTTATGTGTTCCTGATGAAAACCGAATTTCAATAACCTAAAGTAATAGTAAAACCTCATAGGCCAGCTATTTCAACACAAACCAACGACCGTTTACTTCATGCATAATACTATTAGGGTAAACTTCAAATGGACCTAGAACCATATTGTTTAAATGATTGCCTCAATATGCAAGTATAATAATATACTATGTATGTATTTTTGACGCCACTTAATTTATTGTTTTTGCATTGCCGAAACTAAATACGCTTCCACCCTTTTTCTTAACAACTCAACAAAACTTTACCTGGAACATCATCAATGCTATATTCAGGTTCATCGGCTTCAACTTTGTATTTTGATCTTCTAGAACCAATTTTCTCGATTCCCGTGTTTGTTGATGGCAGCAAATCTTCGGCTGTTAACTTTCCTTTGGTTCGTATTCTTCTAACTTTTTTCTTTGGCTTTTTAAACTTGGCCAACTCTTCTTCATTATAATATTCAGAAGCCAACTGAAGATTTTTATCGCCAATTGTTTCCAATTTCTTTTTGGCCAGTTTATCTTTTACCGACTGCACCACTGCTAACTTCTTTTCGACTGCATTATCGTAACCAATACTAAAGCCATCGCGTTTTACTCCATCAATTTCTTCGTCGTATTGTGCCAACAAGGATTTTTCTTTTAAATTACCAAACTCATCATATTCTGGATCTTCATATGCATTGTACTGTATTTTCTTTTTCTTATTTTCGATATTCTAAAAAGAAATATTAAAAACACATTAAATTAAATCCTATGTTAGAATATCGCAGCCTAAGCCAGATATTATAGGTTCGAATTACCTTTAAGGTTACCGTTTATAACGTGAGGATTGGCCAATAACTAGTGCCTAAACTGAAGATTGCAGTTAACCGTATCCTATAGAATTGGGCATAAGGGCTGCTTTTTAATGTGTAGTAAACTGTTAATCTAGGGTTATTCCAAAATTCACCCATTTTACAATCTCTGAGCGACTACCTAAACCTAAGTTTAACCCTAACCTATGGATGACGTAGCAGTTAAACCACAACCTATGGTTTAAACTAAAAATTATGACAATTTTGCCGAATTATTGGGTAAAAATGGGTTTTGAACGATATTGTGGTTTAACTAGTACTTCGTTTACAGATTAGGATTAAACTTAGGTTTGGGCAGTTTGGTGGTAACCAAAGGTTGTAAAATGGATGTCTTTCAGTTACCGAGATATTCCTTTAATTTAAAAAATAATTATGCATAAACATGTGTGAGAAACCCATAACATGCATATTGATATGTACCACTTGAAAGTGATTTTTATTGATTAAAAAAAAGTTTACAATTATTGTGAATTTCAATTGTACTTATCATAAAAACTACGCTATAAACAAGTCAGGACAACACACATGTTTTGTACTATTGTAATTAGAGGTGTAAGCAGTTGTGGTTCATATTCGAGGTTTATATCATGAATAAAATAAAAGTGATGGTCTATAACTTCTTCAAGGAAGGACTTATGGGCATGGCACTGACTAGGGGGATCCAATTCCGGGTTTTCGAGATCCCGTAAAAAAAAACACTATTTTAGGATGGGCATTTGATAACTGTTTACTGGTAAACTAAATACAGTAGTCTCGCTATAGTGAACATGCTATATAATGAACTATCCACTCCAGTGAACACACAAATATTAACATTACCCTTTAAATAGTGAACAAATAAAACCCTGCTAGAGCGAAATTGCCCACATATTATTGTTAGACAATGCTCTAAGCCAGTCATCAGCGGAAGAGCTTAACAATATTGATGAGTGCGTTACAGTCATGTCGCCGCCAAATGCTACACCGTTAATCCAACCCATGGATCAAAATGCAATACGCCTCACAAAACTATTTTATCGAAAAAATTTGTTATTTGATGTGTTTGCAAAAAATTATGTCGGAGTCAATATCCGTAACTATTAGAGATGCTATTTTAAATTTAAATTTGTCCTGGGAAAAATTAAAACCCACAGTAATTAGAAAATATTAGCATACCATTTTACCAGAAATAAACAATCCTGATGAAGAAGAAAACATCCCTTTAAGTATATTAAAATTACAATTAAACGACGAAGATGCGGAATATGCAGAAGCTGAAATTATGAACACCAAAGGTCATGAACGCCAGTGTAAGTTAAAAAGTAAATAATTTATGTTGATAGGTGTGTTTGTTCTAAAATGACAATTTATAGGTAAAGTCTGTGCGTTTTAAGAAGTCCGATATCGGATTAAATCACCAAGGGATGTTATCGCTTTTAAAACAGTAAGTCGGTTAAGTTACAATATCTTCGCACCTTCGCTATACTTGATCACACCGAACATCCCACTGGTTTACTGTATTCTATTTCGCTCAGTAATAGAATACAGTAAACCAGTGGGATGTTCGGTGTGATCAAGTATAGCGAAGAAGCGAAGATATTGTAACTTAACCGACTTACTGCTTTAAAAGCGATAACATCCCTTGGTGATTTAATCCGATATCGGACTTCTTAAAACGCACAGACTTTTATGGGATCGGAATGATGTTGAGGTTTGGAATGAAGATCGCAAGTCAGAAAATGAGCAAAGTGAAGAAATCGAAATTGAGGATGAAGACAGTAAGACAGTGGCGTTGCTGCAAATCCCATTGTAACACACAAGTTGATTTCCACTAGTGAAGCATTGAAATCTTTAAATACTGTTATTCAATGGGCTGAAGAAAACTCGAATGAACTTAAATTAATTCTAGTGTAGTCGCTCTTCAAGACCTGAGAGCTAAATTGATTCAACAAATTCACACTGTCCCAACAAAGCAAAGTAAATTAACAGTTTTTTTTTCATCCTACGAACCAATTTTATTTTACGTTATTTTTTTTATTTTCTATTATATACAGGGTCGTTGGTCGTTGGTATGTTTGGAAACGGTTGATTATTTCTTAAAGTACAACAGCTAGCAAAAAATGTTCCAGATAAAAGTTTTAGGGTTTTCTAGCTTATTAAAATTTTAAAAAATTAAGTATACAGGATGAGTCAGAAAGCCGTAGAAGAACAAAGTTACCTTTTTTTAATGGAACACCCTATATCTTAGAATATTTTTGGATTTTGCATAAAATTACTATTATTTTTTATTAAGTGCATTATAAGTCTGAACCTAATAGTTTCCGAGATAGCGACTTTTGAAAACTGACATTTTTGAATTTTGAAAGCTTCTAGCTTTCTAACGTTACGTGCATTGAAACGAAAAAGTCATATGGAAACAAGTAAAAAAAGTCTGTTAACTTCAGTTAAATTCTAAAGCTTAGTTCCAACCGCCAAGAATAATTTCCGAAAATATTCGCAGAAATAAAGCAAGCAACAAACGAGCGGCCGCCCATGAAACAAGTACGTGACTGAAGGCAGGGTTTGAAACAGATATATGTTTTTTAGTTGAATAGTACAACCGCGGTAAATTCATTTTTCGAAGGGTTTAGTGTTAGGCAACTAGATATACTTACGTGTTAATTGAAACAACATGACAGGATGCTACTGTGTGTACGAGAAAGAGGGATGATATATCACAAATAAGACTTAACATGTTTTCGGATTGACAATTCAGATTCGTATGAGCCTTCATGAGAAGCAGCCGGTCTCACTCGCGGTATTTACGCGAGTTTCGTTGATTTCACGGCATCGAAGCCATGAAATAAGTCGGTCAATTCGCGGAGTTAAATCCCGAAGATGTAATAATGTAATTATTATATCACGACTCGAGTCCAGTTAAGCTTTTGTAAAAAGCAGTAAGAAATTCGTGGAATTTATGCGATAAATTCTCGAAGGTTTAAGAATGTAGTATTGTATCACGATATTGTTGTTTGTTGTTAGTGATGTAGAATGTGCAGCTGATTTAATAAAGTAAGTAGTTACCATACTAAAATGTAACAGTAAAACCGCATATGGTGCTACGCAGACCAAATGTGACGATGAGTAACCGATATACTAGAAGTAAATTAGTTTTGTTAATTAGTAATTTTTGCTAAAATTTTTGAGAAATGCATATGCAATGCATGCAAGACAGACTGTTTCAATTTTTTAAAAATAATAACATCTTATCTGAAAATCAGTACGGTTTCTAATGTGCTGCAGTTTTTTTAGACCTAGCTAAGGCGTTTGACACGGTTCCCCACAATAAGCTCCTTGAGGTGCTGCAACATTACGGGGTCAGAGGAACCGTGTGGAAACTGCTGCAAAGTTACCTTCATGAGAGACATTAAGTGGTTAGTTCAAATTAATAATGTACTGAGTAAACAACAGCCCATAAAGATTGGAGTGCCACAAGGCACAGTCTTTGGTCCTATCTTATTCATAACCTATATCAATTGTTTACTATCGCTTAATGTCAATGGTTCACGCGAGGAAAAACTCTTCATAGCCAGACTAGAGAAGTTATTGCCAGCGTATACAGGGTATGCAATGATGAAGCGACCAATAACCAGTTTTAAATACCGCTGAAAAGAATAAAGGGACTGCTCTGTATACGCGAGTTTGTATATGGAGTTGAAAATTGTTCCTACAACAACACAATTATTACAAAAATTGCGGGAAGACATGAATTTCTCACATAGTAGAGATACTTTAAGTCTTCTATTAAAGGCTAATGGGTTTTATTCCGCAAATGTTAAAACAAAAGAAAATATTGATGGAAAGACCTAATATTTTACATTGGCGTTACAAATATTCGAGAGCAATAAAAAGATATCGCGAAGTGTATATATATAACTTTTTTTATTGTTTAAGGAATAAATAATGATACAAATAAAAGAAAATGGGAATTATTTGAATTAATTCAGGTAGACAAACCACCAATCAAAAAAATTATGTAACTGACAGAATAATAAGATCGCACGGACATACCCACTAAGAACACCACCATATATGATTATATACCTTTATATCTTTAAGCTCTTTAACAATTTATGAGAACTTTATCTTTTTCGTTAATTCTTCTTTTTTTTTTTTCTCTCCTTTTCTGGTTTGATTTATATAATAATATGTATCATCTATTTAGCCATTATAATTAGTAATCATTTTCTACAGGGTGGTTGTATATGAGCAGCTATAGTTGGATACCGCCACCCACTTTATAACTTTCTATTGTATTTCTCCTATCTAATTAAATAAAGCCATTATTATTATTATTATATGTGTGAACGAAATTCGATAGAAATAGTGTGGGCGCAATTAAAACATATTGTAAGAAGGCACACCACTATGGGAGAGTTCACAATAAAGTTATTAAAGGAATCGACTGAAACGGGTATTGCGTCTATATCACAACAAGACTGGGAAAAATATTGTAACTATGTCATAGACATCGAAAATAGATTTTTTGGGTAAATGACCAATGTATGGAAAAAGTGGCGCCATTAGTTATTTCAGTTGATGATGAGAGCAGCGACAGTGACAATACGGATAGCAGTAGTAATATTGATTCAGACTAGGAAACCCAGAAATGGCTTGTATGTGTTTTTTTATGAAAATTTGTAAATAAGTTGAGAATACCATTAAAACCTCGCACATTATATCTTTCAGCGGTCGGTATTATAATAGTATATATTATTATGTACTTACTATTACTGTGCTTGTCAAAATGAAATCGCACTACCTGAAACGTATTACATAAATCTAGAGAAATTTTTTCTATTCTTATGTTTTTACGAATTTAATAACTTATAAAATATTAATATGAACCGAGGCAATGCACGCCTATGCCGCTACAGTTAAACCTACCTTTTTTTATGCCTTTTACCCCCCTATCTCCTCAGCCATCGTAGCCACAGACTCGCGTTTATTTAAAATAACACATTCTTTTGCGTTGTAAACAAATAAGATTTTATATCTGTGTTTGATTTATATTAACACGTGTTTCCCAAACACTTACCTTTTTATACTTTTCATTGTCCACCATATTGACGTTAACCAAAACATCGTCATCCTCATCTAGTACCCCACTGTCTTTCAGCGTTAAGATGACATCCCTTTCTTCAGCGAAGGTATCAACATCATGGTCTACTCTTAAACCGCGTAAATCTTTATTAGTGTACTGTTGGCTACGTCTCTCACGTTGTTCTTGCTCTACTACTTCTCCAATACCAAATTGGGCGTCAAGTTCTTCCAACATTTTTGCCTTAAATTAAATAACCGTTTAATAGTCTTTATAAAATATCAAAATAATAAAATATTACATTTACTTATAACCCGAGTTTAGGGCCTCCTTTACCTATCATCCAGATTGGTTCGATTTAAAAAGAACTGAAACTTATGCCCAAACCAAAATTTCGTCTTTGACATTTGAAAACCATTTTTTAAATTTATTCTTTGCCAAAATTGTGGTTCAAAGACAAGATTTTATAAAGAGTGATTCACGGTGAATGCCGTGTTAGACGTTTATGGCGAACCAGTCAACGAACGATCCACAAATTTTCGAGAATTTTTAGACCACCCTGTATATTGCAACTAAGATTTGGCCTTAGGGTGTTTAAAAAAAAATTAAAATAATAACTCGAACAAATAGGGAAATAATAAGGAAAGTTGTTAAGAAATTACAAGAGATTGTAAAAATAGGATAATACAGGGTCCGCCACTTAAAACTCTCCAGGCCCGTATTTTGCTTCAATTTTGAGAGACAAATTTGTGCGACATACCAAATTGTAGGTTTTACCAAGATCTTTAACAGTGCATACAGTTTTTTTATAAGAAATTATTATGGACTACGACTTAATTTCTTTGAATATATTTTTATTCTACCCTGTACCTTAAATCACTGATAAGAATTTAATGAATATTGTAATAAGCTTTAATTTAAGGTGTTTAACGTATCTTAAGGCGGATTCACATTGTTCAGAAGGATCTCTGACACCATGTATTATTATGTGTAAAGTCCATCCGAAGATATTTCGTTTGACCTAATAACTGCAATAATAGTTTTATTATATTGTAAACACCCAAAGAAACTCCGTTACCTGTTCGATTGCCAAACCTACGTTTTTAAAGAATTTCTTGGTAAAATTACCCATATAAAACTGTCGATGAGCGTGCCAACCAGCGAAATCTACCTGGCCCCAGCTGGCATCACTGTTTATATTACGGACATGAAATGAAATAAGGGGTACTGCTTTGCACAGGAACTGATTTTGTAGATAAATGAAAAGCCATAGTAATACCTTATAGTAGCAATGTTTATTATGTTTATTTTTACCATTACTTATAATATATGTATATTAATTTATTATAAGTACAAAACAAGTGCGAAAAGTTGCCCTTTTCCGCACGCATTTAGGTAAAAGTAATAATAACAATTAATATACCTACTTAAAAAAATATATTTACATATATACACAGAAGGTTTAATTGTTATTATAAAACGTTTTAATATATTCCTTATTCAGTCTCGCTATCACTATCATCCACATTTCTAATAAGAGGATGTATTTCGTTTTGTGGTGTAGTTATATTAAGACATGGTTAACCGAATTTTTCCAACTTTCATCCGGAATTTCACCGAAAACTTTCTTTATTAGCTCTATTACACTGCCACTAAGAGTAGGTGTGCTATTTTCAGTTCTCATTTTCGATTTAATTTGATGCCACATGTGTTCAATAGGGTTAAAAATGCAATAATAGGGTGCATGGCAGTCGCAACACAGTGTGACCCATTTCTTCCGCCCTTTTATCACACACGTACTATTTTTTAATACTAAATGCCTTTAACACTTCTAACAGCTCTTTTTTACTATACGTTTCCTCGAAGTACAAGTCATTTTTTAACATAAACTCCTTTATTGCGGATTTTGTGCTCGATGAATTCGGTACCTTTTCAAGTTGCCGGCTGTGGTAGCCTTGCATTGTCCATCACAATAACACTGTGTTCTGCTACATTTGAAAACAAACTGTCTTTAAACCAACTTTCAAAAAGAGTGGCGTTGGTATCTTCATGATAGTCCAGACTTGAATCCTTTATATTTTTTGCCGACAGTAACAAACAATTAGGGATCCATCCATTCTCCCAACCTGCATGAATTATTGTTATTCGTTTTCCTTTATTTGAAGAGGCTTTATTTTGGCATTTTTCAGTTAAATCAACCCAACCCTTTTTGACAGTCTCATGAGTGTCAAACCACGTTTCATCCAGATAAACTATTGGACGTTTTTCGGATCTAAACTTTTTTATTTCCCTAAGGTACAGAAATCTTATTTTTCTTAATCTTTCGGACTCCATAATTATTTGTCTTTTGTTGATTGTCTTATACTTAAATCCTATCTCTTGCAAAGCGCGGTGAAGACTTGTCCTGCTACATGATATCGTTGTATCGTCAATTGTTAATTGTGTTTTTAAAGAATGTAACGCGGGCACAACATTTTCTCGATACATTTGGTATATTTTCCTGCGAATAACATCTTTGTCACAATCATCTACGCACTTCATTTTTCCGGTATCTTTGCGAACTTTTCTTTTAAAATGTCCTTTTAGCATAATATCTCGTACCGTCGATAATGGAACTTTCGTCATTTCACTGGTATTTTTAATGGCAATTAATAGACAATAAAATTGTTGGAGGTAAGTACATACCTGATACCTGTATTTTATAAATAATTTATTATGTAGGGCAAGGAAAGTAGAAAAAAACCAATAAGACAGTAGCCTTAAAGTTGCCTGTGGTGACTCGGTGGGGATCTATACTGAAGCGTATGGAAAGTTTATGGAGTACCAGACAAATATTAAAAATGCTAGCTATTTCAGAAGACGTTAGTGATAAATTGAGCTCTGCAGTGAAAAAAAAATTGTCTCGATGATGAGATATATTGGGTCAAAGTTGAGAAGCTAATGAGAGTTTTGTCACCAATAGTGAAGTGGATAACAAGGCTAAAAGGAGATAACCTGCAAATGTGTAATGTCATAGAAGCCTTTTATGAACTCCATGATTTGTTCCTAAAAGAGGTACCAGGGCTACCCATCACCAAAAAAGAAGAAGAAACCATAATCCAAAATCTAAGTGATCGAAAGAACAAAATTGTTTGTGGCGTGCATTACGCTGCTAATATATTAAACCCAAAATATCAAGGAATGCATTTAGCATCTGAGGAACACTCTGAAGGTAAGAAAGGGCACAAAACCTAAGTACAAACTACAACACACAAAAACTGAAACACGGGATCTAATGTAAATATTATGATTTTTCTTTTTATTTCAGGGATAGATTTTATCAATACACTGGCTGCAAATAATGAAAAGTTTCGTCTCCAAGAGGAAGTGATTGTAGTTGAATTAGCTCAATACATAGCCCATACCAAAGCATTTTCAAAGCCCTAGGTATGGAATACTGTTGACGAAATAGATCCTATAACGTGGTGGCAGGGATATTGCTCCAAATCAATCATCAAGGATTTAGCAACAAGTATTTTGACTCTTCCGCCTTCGTCAGCAGCGACTGAGCGAACGTTTAGTCGGTATGCGTTGATCCACACTAAACGTAGAAATCGTTTGACTGTAAAGAGAGCAGGAATGCTAACTTACGTTGCCTGTAACCTTAATCTTATGGCCAAAGAATCCCAAAAAGAAAACATATCAACAGCAACTAAACTTCAATGTTTGGACCCTCCCACTTCTCCCCACACACCCTTAACTCTGGGTGATCAGGTTCAAGATCCATCTTTAACAACTTTTGAGTCTGAGAAATCAGATACTGATGATGATGAGTCTGATGAGGATACTGAGTCCTACAGCGTCCACGATTCGGATACCAGCGTTGGGTCAGAAAGTTTCAAAGGGTTTGATCTGGAAGACTTGGGGTAGAATTGGTTAATAGGCAAACGTGTTACTTCTTACTTCTTAACCCAAAATTGTATTTCCAGTTTATTGCACATTGCAGTTTGATTTTTCTTATGTAAAGGTAAAGTAGATTTTATATTTAAGTTTGCTTCTTACACTTTACACTACACCTGACTTACTAACTACACTATGTTTTGACATGTTACTTATTAGTTTTTGTTATTTTTTTACTGAATAAAGATTTTTTTGATGTTAGAAGTTATTACTGTATTATTTGCAACACAGAATATTAATACAAACTTATTTTCTTATAAAGAGTTAGGAGAATTTTGAGCATTTTCAGCATTTTGAGCATTTTCAGAGAGAACCGCGAAAAGTAAGTTTTTAAATACTTTACCACACCACAAACATAAATTCTTGTTTTTTTTTCGTTTATGCTCGTTTATTTTCGTTCATGCTCGTTCGTGCTTGGGGAACGTTCTCTAAAAATACGTGCTCGAGAATTTTACATCACTACTCTGGTGTAATACGTCCACACTAATAACTTATTCGGTTTTTAATACCTCAATACTTTCGGGTTTTGTCTTAAAAACTTAACTTTTTAAGTAACCCCACAGGAAAAAATCAAGCGGAGTAATATCCGGAGACTTCGGTGGCTATTATATTGGACCCCTTCTGCAAATCCATCTTTCAAAGAGTTTGGCGTCTGCTCTCTTTGCTCTGAGGACTGTAACCCTGGAATTGAGTGACAGAAAAATTTCTCTAGAAGTGTACCATGCCTTGTTTGAGTCCAATCTTCGATACTGTATCATTTTTTGGGGGTACGCCTCAACAACCCGCCTTCATTCTCTCTTCCTCCTACAAAAGCGAGCCGTGAGAATAATCTGTAAGGCCGACTCACTTGCGCACTGTAAACCGCTGTTTAAGTCACTCAAAATCCTTACTTTATATGATCTACTTACACTTGAAACATTAACCTACTTACATGGATTGGATTGCGAGACAAGAGATAATATTCATAACTATGCTACAAGGTTCAGAGGTAATTTGACTGTTCCTCAGTCTCGAAGGGAGTTAGCTAAGAACACTATCTATCATTTGGGAAAAACAGTTTACAACAGTATTGCTCTGGGAATAAGACAGCTAAATACTAGGCAGTTCAGTAATAAAATTAAAAAATTTTTGCTACTCAGCGCTAATTACTCCTTTGTCGAATTCACTGACAATACAATGCCTTTGCTGCAAACTGCTTAGCTTCCCTGCTTCCCATATCATATAGTTTAATCCATTACTCTTACATCCATGACGACTAGTATTGGAGCTATTTAACGAAATGTGTGTGATAGCAAATTTTGGTTTTAGTTTTAGATTGTGTCTTAATTTAATTTTTTATTACATATTTTGTAACATAGTTTGTAAGGTCAAATTGTACAGCTGAATTGCTTTTCAATAAAGTTTGTCTAAAGTTTGTTTGTCATCTATTTAGAAATATTTGGTTTAGATAATCACGAACAGGCCAGGCCTCGCATAATGAGAAGGCGCCCCACCTGCTCAAATCAGATATCCGCTTCTGGTACTTCTGGATCCAAAGCATTGGGAAACAAAACTGCTAAATTTGGACCAAGTTCTTGCTGTAAAAATGACAAACATCGCACTTCAGTTAAGTTATTGTCAAGAAATATGGAATCACTCTATTCTCAATAATTCCAGCTTTAACATTAATTTTTTTTTATATCTGCCCAATAACGATAAGTTTGTCGATTAACATGGTCATGTAACGTAAACGTAGCATCATCAGAAAATATTGTTTTCTGAATTTACGTCATTTCTGTCAGTTAAATTCAACATTTCCTCACAAAACTGCAGTTTCATATCTAAACCATGTTCTGCCAATTCCTGTACAAGCTGTATTTTTTAAGGATGATACTTGTATACTTTAAAGATGTTTAGTACAAAGGTCTGACATATACCATTTCTTCCTAGCTGTCTTATGATAATGAGTACATTTAATTTCGTATTATCGGCCAGTGCAGATTGTGATGATACAATTTTACTTATCGTACTTTGACTTATAGAGGGCAAATCTAGATGTTTTTCCATAAATAATCTAACCACTTCCTGTTGAGTTCTAGATTTATCTCCGAATCCGACCATCATTAATATTTCAATACGATGAGTTTATATTAAATGACGCATTTTAAGCCTGAGCTTACTAAAAAAGGGTGTATTAAGGGGTTTAAAATAAATGCAGGATAAGGGTCCAGGCATCCTCCTTTAAAAACTACCCTAAAACCACCCGCAAATGTACATTAATTTAGTTTTTTGCGATTATCTCGAAAACCATTCGTTTTTGGCTTGACAAGAGTAATAATTTAGAGAGCATAAAATTTCCTATCGATAGGCTATATATTGTCTATATTTAGTAGATAAATAGTCAAAAAAAGAGTAAAAATTAAAAAAAATATAATTTCTACTAATAAAGCAAAATGGCACTCAAATTGTCGAAGAAAGATTCGTAAGGATAAGCAAAGAAAAAGAAGCTGAAACGAAGTTACAAATAATGACAGTATTAATACTATTGTAAGGACAAACTTACAAGCTTGGACCAACTGCCTCTTTTGTAGGAAAGAAGGAAGTAAGGATAATCCTCTTCACTTTTTTTTGAAAAAGTTGTCTTTACGGAAACGTTACTGCAAAAAGCAGTTGCTTTAAATAACCATTATGTAATAAAAGAATTATCAGTCGGGGGTGGAGTTTCCAATGAATTTAAGTATCATACTTTTTCTTTGGTAAATTTTAATCGACAGTACGAAAATCTTTCAAAAGAAAATTTTAATCGACAGTACGAAAATCTTTCAAAAGAAAAGAACCGTAGTAATAATAATAATAATAATGACACGTCAACTGATCGATTACTTCAGGAAATTATTAGTATGGTAGAAGATATAATCTCTGGAAGAACACATTTTTCATTAAAATCTATATATAACGACATGAAAGCAAAGGCTTTACGATATAATATTGCTGTTGTTAACAGAACACGTTTAAAGATTCCGGTGCAATATTAGACAATTTAAATCTATTTTGACTGAGGATATGAGTTATCGTAATGATATAATTTTTGTTGGCACTAAATCCATAAAAGACCTTGTTCAATCTTCCCTGCTCCAAACAAAGTCAGGAAATGTGTATGTGAAAAATCTTAATTGAAAGTTATTTTTTGTTTTATATACTTTTATCTTTTAGATATTTAACTAAAAATTTGTATGTTAAGTTAAGTTCATGCTGTTAGTCTTCTAGTAACATATAGAAACCTTTTTGTACCTAACTATGCAAAAAGTTGCTGGTATAATATTTTTAAGATCTCGACATAAACTTGTTTTTTGGTTTATGTTCTTTTATATTTTAAATATTTAATTATTTTCATGATTAACCTGTTTCTTACTAACATATTAAACTACTAATAATGAACTAAAAATGTTACGCCCCTCAAAATTTGACAATTTTCAAAAAAATTAAATATATTGAAAATGCAGCTTTGGCAACACTTTCGGGGTAGTTTTACGAATAATCCTTTGTCGAAAAATTAACACATTATAGATCAAATAATAGGAAATTTTATGCTCTTTACATTATTACTCTCGTCATTTTGCCAAAAAACGAATGGTTTTTGAGAAAATTGCAAAAAACTAAATTAATGTACCTTTGGGGGTGGTTTTATTTATGTTTAAAGTCTGTGCGTTTTAAGAAGTCCGCTAAGCCATAAAACCTCTTGAGCATTATGTCGGTGGCTCTCAAACAATAAATTATATTGAAGGTAATTTTGGATGTTGATGAATTACATTTTCTAAATAAAATAATTTAAAGTAAATAAAAAATTAGTTTAGGTAAAGAAAAATAATAATTTTTTAGCTTTTGTAGTATTCAGACAAATTAGTTTTACGAATTCTTTTTTATAAAGTTTTGGTTCTCAAAAGAACCGATTTTGTAGTCTTGCGACAGAACGTACCTACTTGTAGATAGGTACTACTAAAAGTAGTCTTCCTCTGCATTTGAAATTTCACCCATGCTTTCAGACTCATCAGAATCAACATCATCGTCATCATCATCATCATTCGTAATAATTAACGGTCTTACTTCGTCTATAACCTGTTCTGTCTCATAAGATTCAAAAATAATTTTTTCTGGGTGTTCAATGCATTTCCGCCATTCTTCTTTGCCCGCTTGGCTAAGCGCCTCCTCCCATAACTTTATAACGCTAGGCTTACCGATATTTTTACATATATTTTAATTATTTCTTGGAAAATAGTAATTATTATGAAGATTTAATTATAATAATCCCAAAATAATGTCATTATCGGAAAAGTATATACCTGACAAAATCTTTAACATATTTAACCATCCCGCACTTGAGCAAATTTTAATTGGTTCTTGGAAAATAGCGATTATTATATAGATTTAACTATAATAATAGCAAAATAATTTAATTATTTATTTAATTATTATTTATGCTCAACGCATAATTCTAAGATAATTTTGTTTTGAAACCTCTGATTTCGTCCAGTAATAGAATACAGTAAACCAGTGGGATGTTCGGTGTGATCAAGTATAGCGAAGGTACGAAGATATTGTAACTTAACCGACTTACTGTTTTAAAAGCGATAACATCCCTTGGTGATTTAATCCGATATCGGACTTCTTAAAACGCACAGACTTTATTAATAAACACTTTTAGAGCAAAGGCCAAACTTTAACACGGACGGTAACTCACACCATACTATTTATACCTACTATAGTTAGGTAATTATTTCATAAAATGCGCAATAAAAAATAATAGTTCAGAATTTATTCCATGTTAGATGTTCTCACTGTATAAGCTTTTTTTCTTAAATTCATTCGTTATTGAAATTATTCATTTCTATCGCCATACTGAATATAAGCTATAATGCAGAGAACATCAATCTTTGCAAGATTAATAAACACATTATCCTAATTAGTAAATTATTTAAATCATCCAACTTCTTTTTAATTTCTAAATAATGATTAGGATCTTTTTTAGTTTGATTTTTGATTTGAAAAAGGTAGGAAAGAACAACGTTAGGTCAAATTTTGTGATGACAATTTTTTTTGCGAGGAGTATATTAAACATTCTATAATCTAAAAATTCCTAAATAAGATCTTACCCTTTTCTCCGCTTCTACTTTTGCCTTTTCTATTTTCCTATTTTTATTAACCCAATCGTGGACATCTTCCTCATTGTCGCTCTCTCCCAGTGTCTTCACTTTAGCAAGTTTATTCTGTAACTGTCTTTTTTCCCGGTGTTCAGCTAACTTGGTACGTAGTTTTTCACGTTCCGCCTTCTCCGACCAATTATCCGCAGGTTTGTGATAAAATTCTCCGAGATCATCTTTCTTCTTACCATCATCCTTCTTTTTCGAAGAACCTGGAATATCGGAAGAACCGACCTCCAAAGGTTTAAGACCTAGTTTAGCTCTAAGTTTATTAGTTTCGCTTATTGAAAGGCTATCTGCACTTTGTCCTGACGGTTCTCCTACTACATTTTGTGGCTCGTCTGAAGGAATAACTTCTATTACGTCTAAAATAAATTTTCTCTATTTAAAAAACAACCAGAACCCTACTTTAGATCTACTATTACATATTAAAAACAACATAGCCATTTCCTGGAGAACCCAAGAGACTTTAATCAACTCCGTTCGATTTCAATTTCACCTACTTTTTCCAATGTTTTGGAAAAGGGTATTGAAGGCCAGATCGTTACCTATTTGTATTTAAATGATATTATATAGTCAGGTTTCAGAGCTGGATATAGCTGTTCGACAGCCCTCTCTAAAGTTACAGATGATATTATTCAATGTCTTGACAATAATATGGCGTATATTTAAATTTTACTTGATTACACTAAGGCCCTTGATATGCTTAATCATAAAATTTTGATATCAATATTAAATTATATCGGCTTCGATAATAATACGTTGAAATTACTTAAATATATATTCAATGGATGTAGCCGTTACTTGATGAAGATCCATTATAGAAACTTGATAGGAAAAATACAAAATGTATAAATCTTCACTTATATTATTTATTCCACACTATAACAATTGTTTCGACACACAGTGTCTTCGTCAGATAGTAGAAACTGAATAACAAATTATCCTTTTACAATATAGAGCACACTCCCAAGTTTAGGTACCCTAATTTATGCTTAACAATAGAATTATGTTATTAAGGTATAAAACTTAAATTATGAATACACACCTTTTCCTAATTATTTTTACAAATTATATTATTGAACTATTGTTATGATTACATCTGGAAATACCGGCTGATTATAAATTTAACAGTGGGGAACTATTTAAGTCGAGCTGATCGTTTAATAAAATATCTAATTTTTTACATTTGTTATTTCCATGCTTTCTAAGAAATTTAGTTTTATTGATTTGTTTTCTACGTGCAATATTTCAAGATTATCGTCAAAATTGTGTTGTTCGGTATTAAGATGTAACGCGTAATGGGAGTTGTTATGTTTTTTATTATAGCTTGTTTTGTGTTCTTTAAGTCTTTTTTCAAAATTTCTACCTGTTTGTCCTATGTAAATTTTAGTACAACTGCCACATTTTAGTTTATAAACTCCACATTTATGTTCTTTTTTAGTTTTGCTTTTGTTATTTTTGATTAGTTTTCCTAACTTATTATTAGTTTTATATGCGACTTTAAAATTTCGTTTCGTTAAGTGTTTTTTAGCAAGTAGTGTAAGTTTACCTGTATATGTTAGGGTTTTATAACTTAAGGTATCATTTTGTTTAACTATTGGATAAGCTAAGCTAATTGCTTTATTGTATTGTTTTTTGTTTACTATTCGGTCTATTATATTAGGTTGATAACCATTATTTATTGCTAATTGTTTAATTATATTTAACTCTTGGTTATAACTTTGCTCTGATAACGGAATGCTGATAAGCCTATGCACAAAAGAGTTAAAAGCGGCCATTTTATGAGAATAAGGATGACTAGAATTATTGTGTATCAAAATATCTGTGTGAGGATGTAACATCCTAACATAACTTTTACTCTTGAAGTAGAACAGAACAATACGATCAATTTCTTGGACCTAACAATTACTAAAGAAAATAATAAGCACAATTTTGCTATATACCACAAACCTTCCCACACAGATATTTTGATACACAATAATTCTAGTCATCCTTATTCTCATAAAATGGCCGCTTTTAACTCTTTTGTGCATAGGCTTATCAGCATTCCGTTATCAGAGCAAAGTTATAACCAAGAGTTAAATATAATTAAACAATTAGCAATAAATAATGGTTATCAACCTAATATAATAGACCGAATAATAAACAAAAAACAATACAATAAAGCAATTAGCTTAGCTTATCCAATAGTTAAACAAAATGATAACTTAAGTTATAAAACCCTAACATATACAGTAGGGTGGTCCAAAAATTTTTTTTTTCAATTTTTGACCAGGCCACCATTCCATTTTGTTACACAACCCTGTTATATTACAATGACCAAATTTAAAGTTCGTCGTCACAGTAGAAGCCGGTGCTCAACGACTCTTTTAACTTCATTTTTTTTAATTTTTAGAAAAAAAAAAAATTTTTGTTTTTTGTTCCAGGCAAAGAATATTAATATTTGAAGAGCTAGTAGTAATATTTTAAACGTTTATAAAGTGCAACTAATGGACAATAGTGACAATATACCTAAAAGTTTCAGTGTAAAAAAACAATAAGTGTGGCTGTAAATTCATCAGAATGGCTTCTGCGTTAACTCGCTCTAGAGATGAGGTATTTCTTATAGGTATTCGGGATCTGGAACCGCTCTCCCGACTAAATCAGCTGCCAACTATGAGACAAGCTCTTTTGCGTTTTCACAAACTCTTGCAAGAGAAAAAGAACGTCCGGAATGCTGCACATTTGGTAATAGATGAAGTAACGGCGCTTTGGGAGAAGTCGTCAATTCCCACCCAACAACCAAAACATTGCATTGGAAAACTAGAAAAAATCCATGCTTGCTGGCTGCTTTTAAAAAAGAATAAAAGGCCATCTTCTCCATCACAAAGAGAACGCGAAAAATTATTTACCAGCAACCTAGATAAGCTGTTCGATATAGCGCATGCTGAATCTGATCAATCTATAAAGATATCAGCCGACAGAGAATTTCTCATTGACCAAAGAAGTTAGCGTAAAATGATTATGACTTCCGTAGATAGAAAACTACAGAAGAAACAAGAGCGTGTTCTACAGCGCAAAAGAAGAGCTGAAGAGCTCCAGCAAAAGGATGCTAAGAGTGCTGAAATTACCGGCTTCGCTTCTACATCCACATCTTTAACAACAAGTGAACTAAGCGAGTCGAGCTCTGATAGCTGCGCGCTTCAAGATGAAGATGAAGACGACGAATTTGCAGCATTGGAGAAAAAGAAAACCCAAGTCTTGCTTCCTGCTGTAAATAAACAAATATTTTCAACTCATGTTACAAGTGCTCTTGATCGTAATAAAATATCTGACCGCGAGGCGCTACGACTAATGGTTCCGCTTGCTGCTGCTCTTGGTCATGACCCATCTTCCCTGCCTATTTCAAGAAGCACAATCCGACGAAAACGAAAGAAAGCTAGACTAGAACATCACGTCAATGTAAAGACTACATTCTCACCGGACTATCCTTTGCACTGGGATGGAAAAATCCTGCCTGACATACTTGGCAAGAAAAAGGTAGACCGTCTTCCGGTGCTAGTATCCGGAGATGGATTTGAGAAATTACTTGGTGTGCCAAAATTGGCCTCAGGAACAGGTGAACAAGCAGCCAATGCTGTTTTGGACTTGCTGGATCAGTGGAATATTAAGGAAAAAGTTCAAGCTATGAGTTTTGATACAACGTCTGCTAATACGGGTCACATCAAGGGAGCTTGTAATATTCTTGAAAACAAATTGGGTCATAAGCTTCTTCATCTAGCCTGTCGCCATCATATGATGAAAATAATCCTAGCCAAAGTGTTTACTTTGTGTTTTGGACCTTCTAGCTCTCCTGAAATACCTTTGTTTAAAAGATTCAAAGAAATTTGGCAAAACTTTTCACTTGCTCAATACGAAGGTCTAGATGCCCTTGATCTAAACACAAAAACAGAAGTTTTCCTACGAAGTACCCTTGAATCTCTTTACAAGGCCAACAGTGACGGAAAAGCAATCAGGGATGACTACCAAGAACTGATAGAATTAACAATGATTGTTCTGAATAAACCTCCAGAAATAATTCATTGGCGGTCCCCGGGTTCAATTCATTACGCATGATGGATGGCAAAATTAATTTATGCCATAAAGATCTTTCTCTTCCGTAATCAGCACGAGGTATTCAAACTCACAAAGAAGGAAGAGACCCAACTTCGTCGTTTCGTTCTTTTTGGATCTCTTCTGTATACACAAGCATGGATTGAAGCCCCCCTCGCAGCAGAAGCTCCTGGCGGAGATCTTCAACTGTGGCATAATATGAAGGCATATGAATCTCTTGATCCAGAAATTGGAGTAGCAGCCAGAAACGTACTAGAACGTCACTTGTGGTACCTCTCAGATGAGCTTGTAGGGCTTGCATTATTTTCTGATAAAGTGACACCTGCTGAAAAAAGTAAAATTGTTCTGGGTATGACTGTTGAAGCTGGAGGCCGCATAGTAAGAGGTAATCCTGCAATTTAAAGTGCTGAAGCAAGCTTGGGAGATTTTGTATCTAACAGAACTCCAAAGTTGCTGTCGGTTTTAAATATCAATGACTCCCTTCTAAGATATCCACCCGAAACGTGGACTAATGATCAGGATTACAATCAAGGCAGAGATCGAATTAAAACACTGCGGGTGGTAAACGACACCGCCGAAAGAGGGGTTAAATTGTTTGAGGAATACAATAAAATACTCACTACTGACGAGGATGAGAAGCAGTTTTTGTTACACGTAGTAGAGGCCAATCGAAAAATGGTACCTACTCAGACAACCAAAAAATGTTTGGTCAACGTAGTCTCGGAGTGTTTAGGACATTAACAACTTGCTAAATTCTATTGTTCTTTTGGTTATTCCTTTCAATCGTTTATTATTAGTTCTTAATAAATATTTTACGGGCTACTTTATGTTTTTTTTTTTATTTTAATGTAAAATATAAAAAAATATAAATGTTGTAAATATTTTTAATATTTTCAAAACTTTAGGGCCAATGAGCACCCTCTTTATGTTATAGTAGAAAGTTCAAACTTTGCCAGAATAGTACTATGGATATGTGTAACAAAATGTGTGGGTGGCCTTATACATAAGGAGAAAAAATATTTTTTCTATATAACCGTGGACCACACTAATATACAGGTAAACTTACACTACTTGCTAAAAAACACTTAACGAAACGAAATTTTAAAGTCGCATATAAAACTAATAATAAGTTAGGAAAACTAATCAAAAATAACAAAAGCAAAACTAAAAAAGAACATAAATGTGGAGTTTATAAACTAAAATGTGGCAGTTGTACTAAAATTTACATAGGACAAACAGGTAGAAATTTTGAAAAAAGACTTAAAGAACACAAAACAAGCTATAATAAAAAACATAACAACTCCCATTACGCGTTACATCTTAATACCGAACAACACAATTTTGACGATAATCTTGAAATATTGCACGTAGAAAACAAATCAATAAAACTAAATTTCTTAGAAAGCATGGAAATAAACAAATGTAAAAAATTAGATATTTTATTAAACGATCAGCTCGACTTAAATAGTTCCCCACTGTTAAATTTATAATCAGCCGGTATTTCCAGATGTAATCATAACAATAGTTCAATAATATAATTTGTAAAAATAATTAGGAAAAGGTGTGTATTCATAATTTAAGTTTTATACCTTAATAACATAATTCTATTGTTAAGCATAAATTAGGGTACCTAAACTTGGGAGTGTGCTCTATATTGTAAAAGGATAATTTGTTATTCAGTTTCTACTATCTGACGAACACACTGTGTGTCGAAACAATTGTTATAGTGTGGAATAAATAATATAAGTGAAGATGTATACATTTTGTATTTTTCCTATCAAGTTACTTAAATATAATTAAAATACTCATTTTTGTTCAGTCGCTGAAACTCTTGCAAGTAATATGAAAACAAAAAACTCTTGTAACGACTTTCTTAAACTTAAGAAAATAAATAACTCGACAAGTTTTTATTTTGTTCCAACAAACTCTCTTGAAATATCTGACATAATAAAAAATCTGGAAAATAAATCAACTTGTGGTATAGATCGCATTACTGTCAAAGTTATTAAAGAACTGCCTGATATTTGCTTTAAGGTTATAAGTTGCATTATAAATTAATCATTTCAGCAAGGTTATTTTCCAGAGGACTTAAAGACCTCAGTAATTAGTCCAGTCACGAAAGGTGGCGATAAAAAAATTCCACTAACTTCCGACCTATTTCATTACCGCCTATTTTATCAGAAATAATTGAAAAGGTACTTAAATCAAGAATTACTTCGTTTATAGAACAAAAAAAACTCATTTCAAAGGAACAATTCGGTTTCAAAGCTAAAAAGTCGACAAAAGACGCGGTGTATTTTTTCTTGGAGAATGTCTATAGTAACATAGATAAAATATTTACTCTGGCAGTGTTTTGTGACTTGGCAAAGGCCTTTGATTGTGTCAATCATGAGTCGCTTAGAGAAGTTGGAATTCTATGGGTTTCAAGGGGTAATTAGGGAATGGTTTCGGACATTTTTGGTGGCTCGAAAGCAAATAACTAAAGTGTATGATTCTTCCTACAATACTGTTTACTCCGAAACTGCTCCAAGAACAAGCGGTGTGCCTCAGGGATCAGTGCTCGGTCCTCTGTTGTTTCTTCTCTCCCTTGAGGATGTGACATGCCTTCCAGTGAAAGGTTATTTTACGTTCTTTGCAGACGACACCACTATATGTTGGTCTAATAACAACGCAGACATATTACAGCAAGAAGTAAATAAGGATTTATTGCTGTTTAAGAATTGGTTTGATTCCAATAATCTTGTTCTAAATTTAAGCAAAACAAGATATATGGTTTTTAAAAATAAATGTAGTTTAAACGTAGAAAACGAAGAAAATCAGCGACTACTCTATAAACTGGAGCACTTTGAAGTGAGGAAACAATTGCTTAAATTCATACAGGGACTTCTAACACAGCGCACCTACCAAGTTAGAGCCAATGGCGCATACTCCGCTTCTTACAGGGTACTAAGTGGGTTAGTAATTGGTCCACTGTTGTTTATCACATTTATCAGTGACATTCACAGACTTATTAAAACGCGCATCTCATACTTTGCTGACGACACCAAGCTGTAGTGTGACTCCAGATCTTTCAATCTTCTACAGAAAGCCATGAGACACTAGAAGAATGGATGCAACTGTGGCAACTTAGCCTGAATTCGGAGAAATGCACGGTATTATATATAGGACCAAAAAACCCATGTGTCAAATATCAACTCAACCAGGAAATCAAGGATACAACAGAACAGAAGGACCTTGGCATAACCATAACAAGGAATCTAAAATGGGAAGCACATATCGCGGAAACAATAAAGAAGGTAAACACACTTACATATCTTATACAGAGAGCATTCACTGAAAAAACTATACAAATTATCAAAAAATTTACATCACATATGTCAGACCCAAATTGGAATATGCACACACAGTGTGGAGCCCATACTACATAAAGGATATTGAAGCCCTAGAAAAACTACAAAGAAGATTTACCAAAATTCCAGAAGAACTCAAAAATACTCCGTACGAAGAGCGTCTTAGGATTTTTGGCCTAACTACCCTCAAGGAGAGGCGCGACCGAGGGGATTTGATTGAAACATATAAGATACTCAACAAAAACTACTTCGAGGGACTAAGCCTAGATATCTTCACATCAAATCCAAACCAACTCAGAGGACATAGTGCAAAACTAAAGAAAGAAAAATGCTCCACTTTAGTTAGGAAAAACTGTCTGGCAAACCGTGTAGTGTACAAGTGGAATTCTCTTTCTGAAAACACAATAAATGCTCCAAACAAGAATGTCTTTAAAAACAGGCTCGATTAGGACTGCGAGTCAATAAACAAAATCCTCATCCACTACATGTAAAAGTGACGTTAGAGACTGAAGTGCCTATAAAGTGCGACAACATAAACCAAAGACAAAATAACATGCAGCAGTCTCATCGGTACCAACCGCTTACTGCTGCAAACAAACAATAATAATAATAATAGTAATAATAATAATAATAATAATAATAATAATAATCTTTATTTCAAATTGAATAATAATACATACATTACAACCAGGAAATGCCTGTACCATACTCGAAGGAAATCGCGTCAAGTAAGCAAAAACAAACAAAAGCAGTCTCCATAATATTGGTTAGTACTCTATTTCTAAATTAAATTCATTAAGTGAGTAAGGTTCTAACTCAATTAACATCTTCTTAATATTACTTTTAAAATCTCTTTGACATTGAATGCTTTTGATATTATTTGGCAAACCATTGAAAAACCTTAAACACATATAATAGGGATTTCTCTCAGTTAGTGTTAAACGATGGATTGGGTAACAAACATTCAGTGTCCTTGTATTATAACCATGATATGCCTGTAGTTCAAAGCTTGCTCGGTTTTTAAAGAAGAACATAAGTGCTTCAAATATGTATATCGCATATACAGTTAATATTCCATTGGCTCTAAATACACCCCTGCAACTTTCCCTAAAGTGTAATTTTTTCATAGTGCGTAAGATACGTTTTTAAACTACAAATATTTTCTGAATATGGCTATTTCTACCCCAGAATATAATACCATATCTTAAAATGGACTGGAAATTTGCAAAATATAAAATTTTCAATGACTTTTCATCTAAATAATTGCCAATGACTCGCATTCCATAGCTCACAGAATTTAATTTATTTAACACTTTTTCTATGTGATCTTGCCAGTCAAGAAACTCGTCAATATGTAGACCCAAAAATTTAGTGCTTTCTACAATTTCCATGTTTTCATTAAGTACTTTAATATCAGTTGGCTTTTGAACTTTATTTAGTTTTGTTCTGAACAGTACAAGATTTGTCTTTTCTTTATTTAATATAAGTCTGTTGCTTTCAAACCAATTACTTGCTCTTAAAAACATATTGTTGCTCCTTTCAATCAATTCTTCAAAAGTTTTACTACCTATCAACAAATTACTATCATCAGCATAACACGTGATGTTCTCATCATCTGAATCCACTATGGAATACAAATCATTTACAAAAATGACAAACAAAATGGAGCCAACAATACTGCCTTGGGCTATACCCAGTTTATTTTCCTTAACCTCCGAGAAAACGTTCCTGCCATTCCTTGTAATCTTTGTTTTTTGTTTCCTATCTGATAAGTAAGATTCGAACAACTTTAGTACCCGTCCCCTAACTCCATACAAATTAAGTTTTTCAATGAGCAACTCTTTATCTATACAGTCATAAGCTTTTGACAGATCTAAGCAAATAATAATAATAAATTCAAAGCACTAGACTAAGTATGGTATCGGAGATGAAGTTTTTGGGAATAACAATCAATAATGGTTTAAAGTAAGATGCTCATATAAATATTGTTACAAAAAAATTAGCATCAGGACTGTTTGCAATAAAAACGATAAGAAAGACTTTAAATCGAGAAACTGGTATACAGATTTATTATGCCTTATTCGAGTCCCATTTTCGATACTGTCTACCATTTTGGGGTTTTGCTGCAGCACCAAAAGCCAAAAACCAACTTAATTTTTCTCTTACAAAAAAGAGCAATCAGACTAATAGAAAATGCTTCGCGTATGACATGATGTAGGCCGCTGTTTAGAAAACTTAATATACTAACTTTTTTTGATGTTTTAATTTTTTATACTCTGAGTCTCTTACATAATTACAATTTAAAAGGATATTTTCAAAAAAGAAGTGATGTACATAACCATACCACTAGATTTATTCAAAATATTACCGTGCCACAGTCTAGCAGCTCACTAACATCACATTCTCTCTTCCACCAAGGAAAGAACCTATATAACAGACTACCCACACAAATGAAGAATTTACCTGTAAATAAACTTCAAAATGTACTAAGAACGAATCTTGTAAATTCTACAAACTATTCATTAAATGAATTTTTAAATAATCTGGTTCTCTTGGTGTAATTATTAGTATCTTGCTGCAGTTTAAGTTAAGTTAAGTTTAGTTTTAGCCTAGTTTAAGTTTTGTATATAAATTGTATATTATTATTGTTGTAGGTTTAAGTTAATATTGTACAGTATTGTGATGCTTATCAATAAAATTTAATTGATTGATTAATTTAATCCTATTTGTCCAATAGGATACAAAGATTTATCAATGAAAGTGAATCTAATGTCCTCAACGTAGTTTCCGGAGTTTCGCAAAAAAGTATGCTTGGTCCTCTGATATACATTGTACACCTCTCAATTTCAAAATCTTTAAGACATTGTAGCTGTCATATGTACGCAGATGATACTCAGATATATTTTACCTTTCATCTCTCCCAAATTGCTATGGCCAGTACGTATATTAATGGAGACTTTAACAACTTATTGAATAATAGTAAAAATCATCTTCTAAAAATTAATCCTGGTATTATAAGTCAGCCGCTATTCTCGTTTGTAACGAAAACATAAGAGAAAATATCTTAAATAACATCGGTATTCAATTGGATCAAAATAATATAACACACATAAAAATCTGGGACATAATATAGTGGATCACAAATTAAGATTTAAAGAGCATATAAACGCCAAATTGAGGATAGGATATGCAGCCTTAAAAATGATTTATTCTCATAGATATTATCTAAACCAAGGTACTAAAAAATGGTTTGTAAATCCCTCGTTTTATCTCCATTAAATTACTGCGATAATATTTATGGACCCTCTCTGGATGTGTCTGATAGTAGGAGAATTCATAAACTTCGACAGTTATAGTGGCTTAGTATTCATGGTCGGCGGGCACTGCAAGCAACCTCTAAAATCCTTAAATTTCATTTCATAGCGTCTACGTAGTCTCAAACCCGCCTGACATTACCAGCGAGGGTTGCGGCAACGTCTCATTGCAGCCACTTGATATAACGGATGTACTATGCGCACTAAAATCTACTAAAAATAAAAAGACTGCTGGTCCAGACAATATACCTGCTTTCCTTCTGAAAGATTGTGCTCACGTATTTGCTGAACCATTAAACAGGCTTTTCAATCTTTCCTTATCAACTAATACCTTTCCAGACGCCTGGAAACAAGCAAGGATTTGTCCGGTTTTCAAGGCAGGCAACATCGGTTCCATAGAGAATTATCGTCCTATCTCTATTCTGTCCAACTTTGCGAAAGCCTTTGAAAAATGTATATACAATCAACTGTTTTTTAAGCCAAAAACCTCATCTCCCCAAATCAACATGGTTTCTTTTCAGGAAGGTCAACTGTTACCAATCTAACCTGTTTTCTTCAATATACGTATCATGCTATTAATGAGGGTTGCCAAGTTGACACTATTTATACGGACTTCTCTAAGGCTTTCGACAAGATGGATCACGGGATTGTTGCTGAGAAAATGTCAAAAATAGGCTTTAATACTGACTTAATTTATTTCTTCTTTTCTTACCTTGCTCAACGTCGTCAATATGTTGAGTACAATGGTCACAAATCAAAATCATTCACGGCTACAAGTGCAGCCCCGCAGGGCAGTAATCTAGCCCCATTAATATTTTCCATTTTTATTAATGATATTATGTCCGAAGTAAAAAGCTGCACTCTTTTATTCGCGGATAACTTAAAAATTTTTAATTGTATTCGTTGTTGGGAGGACTGCATACAACTGCAATTAGACCTGGACCTTATCTCGCAGTGGTGTACGGCAAACAGGCTTCACCTGAACACAAATAAATGTAAAAAAATGTCCTTCTCACTTAAACAAATTGAACTTGATCACCCCTACATCTTAAACAACACCATTCTTGACAACTGCGACCATGTCAAAAACTTGGGCGTTTGTTTTGATAAGAAATTAACATTCAACATCCACATAGACGCAACTGCTCGTAGTGCACTAAAGTCGCTGGGGTTCCTCCTCCGATCCACAAAACACTTTGAAATTCCACTGTGTTTTATAGTGTTGTACAACACACTTGTAAAGTCCAAGCTGCTCTATGCATCACAGATATGGTCACCCATTTATCAAATACACATTAATAGACTAGAAAGCATTCAACGAAAATTCATGAAGCATCTCGCTTACAGATTAGACGGTACGTATCCCCAACGCGGCTTTGATCAATTTCAATTTTCAATTTCAAAAATACTTTATTGTCAAAAAAAAACAAAGTTTTATGTGACAAAGCATTGTTAATAAATAAGACTTAAATATTAAAAAAATATACATTTGAATAAAAACATACAAATAATATTAAAATCTAAAGTAGGTAAAAGAAACTAAACAACAAAGCAAAGTAAAGAAACAATAAAAAAAATAAAAGGGAACAGAGAACTTAATGACAAACATAGAAAACTATTAGAAATCAAATTTTAAGTCAAAAATGTGTATATATAATGTGCATAATCATTAAGCGTACCTAATCATAAGCGAGAGGTAGGGATGCAATACATAAATGTAGCCGAAAAACTATACTCCAAACACCCGGAGGCGCACTGTCTAGTCGTCACTCGAAAAATTCGTCCAAAGAATAATATGCTCTCTCCAGCAGCAGTGCTGTAAGAGACCTTCGAAAAAGCCGCACCGAGGAAACATTCCTAATATTCAAAGGTAAGTTGTTAAAGATTTTTCTTCCTTGGTAAATTAGAGATCTCTGGGTGAAAGCCCTTGATGGAATGGGCAGTGGAAGAGGAAGGTAAAGAGCCCGGCGAGTCTCATAGTGGGGGGTGGAGCCCAGAAATGCTCTACGATTCTTATAGATAAGGGTGGCTGTCTCAAGTATAAACAAAGAGGTAAGGGTCAGTATCCTTTGAGAGAGGAAGCAGGGTCTACATGTTTCTCTCTGACTGATCCCCGCAATAAAACGCACTGCCCTTTTCTGAATAATAAATAAGGCATTAGTTAGATAGTGAGCATCCGCACCCCAAAAAGGAATCCCATACCTAAGCTGTGACTCGAATAGGGCAAAATAGACAGTGCGAGCCGTCTCAGAACCCAGTTCTTTAGCGGCGGCCCTCACCGCAAAGCATGCAGAAGAGAGCTTCCCGGCAAGTCCATACACATGATCCTCAAAACGAAGGCTGTTATCAACAGTGACACCAAGAAACCTGCACACATGTCCACCCTGAACAGGTATCATGCCCAACTGAATCTCCCCCAAATCACATCTGAAACCCATTGCATGAGTCTTCTCCGTGTTAAAGCACAACCTGTTTGCATCGCACCAGTGTTTCACCTCCACCAGATCTACAGCCATCCGCTCTCTCAGATGAATCACCGATCCATCGCTCCACACGATGGAAGTATCGTCAGCAAAAAGGGTAAATTTTCCCGATATTCTAACACGTACTAAATCATTAATATAAATGAGGAAGAGTAGCGGCCCCAGTACAGACCCCTGTGGAACACCGCATTTAATATCTAAAGCCGTCGATCTGGTATCCCCGACGAGCACAGACTGTTTGCGGCCTTCCAAATAAGATGCAAACCAAAAGAGGGAAGAGCCCCTAAACCCGTATCGCTCCAGCTTCAGCAGCAGTATTCTATGATCAACGCAGTCAAATGCCTTTGACAAATCACAGAACACCGCTGCCACAGCCTCTCCTCGGTTCAGGCTAGAATAAACTCTATCCAGGAAGCTGAATATGGCATCATGAGTCCCCACAGAACTCCGAAACCCAAATTGGTCACCATCAATCAGCCCATGCAAGTCGAGGTAACTCCACATCCTCTTCCTGATCACCTTCTCAAAAACCTTTGACAACGTAGACAAAAGAGAGATTGGGCGAAAATTAGATGGCATATTTGGATCCCCTCCCTTGTGTAGCGGAATGACAATTGCCGTCTTTAAACACAACGGAAACACCCCGCTAGACCATGAGTGCTCAATCGCAACTGCAAGAGCTCTGAGAGCAGCAACCGGTAACCTCAAAAGAACCTCTGCTGATATTCCGTCGTCCCCACTGGATTTTTTGTTTTTAATTTCCGCAAGAGCATCACAGATCTCCCGCACCAGCACCGGCATAAAACAAAAGGAATTTGGAACTGAAACATCCCGCATAAAATCGAGTGGATCTCCAACCATAGGCAAACCCTGCGTCAGGATTCCAGCCACAGAGCAATAAAAAGAATTCAAAGTGTCAGCATCAATGCCAACCTCCTGACCACACGCAGAGGAACGATTGCAAAGATCATTTATTATTAACCAACTCTCCCTCTGCTTATTCCTAGAATTAAGTATCCTTTTCTTATAGAAGGATGACTTAGCTAACTTGACAACTTTGCGATAGATGCAACGGTACCTATTACAATAAGAGAGAAAGCCAGCATTGTCAGTAAATTTCTTAAGTAGATTTAGAGAGCGAAGATTCCTTCCTGAAACTTTTAGGCCTACTGTAAGCCAAGGCTTAGTTTTCCTTTTTTTTGTTTTTATCCATCTAATAGGAAATGCCGTGTTAAACAGGTCCAACACGACTGAATGAAACAAGGATATCGGCTCCGGAGACCGACACATGCCCTCCCAGTTGACACCAAGACTCATCCCATGAAACACCCTAAAGCTCGCCGCATTGAAAATCCGGCCCCGACGTCGCCGGCGGGACCCGGCTCCGCTCGTAGCGCAAACATTGAACTTTAATGTTGTCGAGAGTCTGGCGTCGGATGATTTATTCAGCGACTCTTTTCAAAAATATAAAAGCAAATTGAAGCTCGCTATGATGAAAAATCCAACTTAGCTCTTGCTATTCTTATTTTCTATTTACTATTGTTATTATTATAACTTGTAACTTATTTTACTTTTCTTACTTCTCTCTTACTTACTTTAAGTACAACATTTTCATTAATTCATTATTATTGTACAATTGTCTTTAGATTGAGCTTGTATCCTGTTAGACAATAAACGGTTATTTATTTAAATGCAAAACCCCTCCTTACTTACATGAGAATATTGTTTAAATGACGAATGTACATAACCTTAACATTCGTCGTAAAAATATATTAACAACTCCAAGGCATCGCAAACAACTTTTTAAACGTTCTTTCTCTTGTTGCGTAGCTTCGTATATTAATCAATATGCTTCAAAATTTTCAGCATCGTGTACATCCTTAAAGAAGCTTAAAACTGTATTATTTAATCAACAGTAATAACAATGCCCCTTTCAGACTTAGTCTTGCACTCAGCAACTATTACTAGAATATGCCTTCTTTATGTGTTACACTGTTAAACTATACAGTAGAAAAAGATTACATTGGTTCTTGTTAACAAAGCATGACAAAACTATAAATATAAATTAAAAATAAAATATATTGAATTGATTTGATTTATCTTTTTAAAGTTATAAATGTTAGTATGGACAGTCCTGATATGCTAATAGACAAAAAAAACGTCCTATTTAGAGTTTCCCAGAACAAATCTGTATAAAAATTCACCATTATACCCTATGTGTGAATTATTTAACAAGTTTACAAGTGAATTAGATGTACCTATAATTTATATAAATTGTTTGCTATCACTGCGGCTTAATGATATCTTATGCTGACGATACAGTGCTGGTTTTTAGTGGTGACACCTGGATAGAGGTGAGAAACAAAATGACCAACGGCCTAATTAATACTAAAATTTGGTGGGAAAGTTTTAGGCTATCGCTCAATATAACAAAAACTAATTGTATTGCGTTCTAGTTGACAAACGTCAACAGACTTGATCTCACAAATATTAAAGTAAACCAACAACAAATAAACGAATTGACACAAACAAAATATCTTGGGATTATAGCGGACTAATTTCTAAAGTGGCACCCCCAATCATGCATCCAATAAAGTTCGATGCATGATTCATAAACTCTATACCCTCAGAGAAATTTTAAATAGCAAAATTCTAATTTTAATTTATAAAAGTCTTGTTGAATCTTTGATTCGGTATGAAATCTTGGTCTGGAGAGGTCTATATGAGAATGCTCTCTACCGCTTGAATATTGTACAAAAATACAATACTGTATGTGGCGCCATCTAACATTAAACAAAAACCTAAGTAAATAATTGAGTTTCTCATCATCAATTCTCCCAGTACCTATATTGAATTTACTCAAATTACCATTTTGCCAAACTAAACTCCGCTTATTATGCCATTGTCAACTTAAAAACCTTTATGAACCCCAAACAACAACAAATTAACAAAGTACTCATCCTGCAGAAAAGGATCATCAGAACCATGTTTCGACTCCCCTTCCTTTTCTCATGCCGCCAGATATTCAAAGAAAAAAAGAGTCCTCACCATCATCAATCTCTATATCCTCCAACCAAAATCAAAATCAAAATCATTTATTATGTTACTACAAATACAATTTGCTTACACTCGTCACTAATTAAAAGTAAATAAATAAATAAATAAATAAATAAATAAATAAATCAGTAAAAATAGTAATAGATGAAAAGAGAAAAAACAAAAAAGAATAACGAAATATAGGTAAAAAAAACAAAGTAAAGCACACAGAAAATTAAGATACATATATCAACAATATTGTCAACTAGGCTAGGAACTCAGATATCTGGTAATAGGCTTTTAGTATAAGAAAATTATGCATTTTGGTTTTAAATTTCTTTATCTCTAGGTTTCTTATGCATACTGGCAATTTATTATAAAATTTAGGACCATAAAAGTTTACCCCATTCATTGATTTATTCAATCTTAAGTAAGTCAAGTCAATGTCATTCCTGTGGCGCGTAAGATAATCATGAGTATTTGAATGACTGTTATATTTTTGTATATTGGTTTTTGTATAAATAAGACATTCAAGGATGAAAAGGGAAGGTGGCGTCAGTATTTTATCTTCAACAAATAACGGTTTACAGTGAGGTCTGCTATATGCGCCCGACAGGGTCCGAACGGCTGCTTTTTGTATTCTAAAAATTTGAAGTTGATTACCACAGTGACCCCAAATCAAAATGCCATACTGTAAATGTGTGTGAAAAAAAGCAAAGTATGCCATGCGAACCATCTCCAGAGAAACAGTTTTTTTCAACTGTCTTAGCATAAATAACCCGGTTGAGAGTTTTTTTGAAAGATAGTCAATGTGGGATGACCAAGTCAGCTTGAAGTCTATGTAAAAGCCCAAAAGCTTTACTGGACCCAAATCTTCGATGTCAGGTTTAAGGGAAACAGTGCTTCCTACGTCCATAAAAACCTTAAAAGCTTTATCAGATGCGGCGTTGTTAATACATATGTCACACGAATCTCCGAAAACCTTTACATCCCTAATGCTAGACTGACTCAAATACAGGAGGGCCCTGCAATAATCTCACTTAAGATCTTCAACCACCAGCTGATATGAAAGCCATCCACTCACATAGAGCTTTTGTGAGACAACTTAAGAATAAACTAATAGCTAATCCATTCTATCATCTAAACGAATATTTTATATCTAATTTGTAAACGAATATTCTACAATTCACTTATTGTTACTGTTTTATTCTCACTACACCTTTTTTCTTGACAATTCCAAAACGTGTATATATGTCTATATGGAAATAGATAAATAAATAAACAATTGCCACTTAAGCTTTCTTGTGCTTTACTGGGGACAAACAAGGGAACTTCAAAGATTATTATTTTTATTTATAAAGTCAAAGTCAAAGTCAAAATACGCTTTATTGTTTAAAGAAATTAATCTTGTTCACAAAGCTTTCTTAATATAAATATAGTTAATTGGTCAATATTATACATATAAAACAAAGAATAAATACCTATTGTAACAACCAACAGCAGGCTTTAAAAGTTTATAAAGTTCTTTATTGGTTTACACCAAATGGCCATTGACCGAAGTCCTTCAGCCTTTTTTTGTCCTCCAAAAGAGAAACCTTTAGACAGCGTAAGATTCTTACACTTTCTGGTATTCTGATTCTTAGTGCACTGATGTTTGTTAAAAAACACTCCTACAAGTTTCAATATATTTCAGATATACATGACACTAGAAACTCAAATAAAATCTATATTTTAGGTTACAAAACATCATCATATAGGAAAAACCGAGGGAAAAACCCTTTCTGCTTTTGCAGCAGATTATATAATGCACTACCAGAATCCCTTAAGAGAAATTTCTGAAATAGAGATATTTAAAAAAAAGTTAAGTGCTATCTTCTTGAAAGCAATTTTTATGACATACGTGAATACCATAACATTATCCTCTAAACGCCTTAGACTGTATAACTTTAGATCTTCTATTGTTGAATTCGACATTGTCAGCAGCTTACATTGTAAATATGGCTGTATACCTATTTAATAAATAAAATACCCTACCCTCGAGTCGAGCCTCGAGTTAAAAAAATTTAATAATTTTTTCTACAAATCATTTGAAAAGTTGTGATCACGGACCTCCAATTAGGGTGTATGCAAAAAATTAGCGAAAAATTCTCTGTTTTCGGTGTTTCACCTTTGATGTTATATACCTACATTACTACCTACTTTTAACATTTAGCAAATTATTAAGGTTAAGGAAAAATCCCAAACAAACCTCGGGTATTTGCCAGACAGTCGGACTACAAAATAATAAAAAGTGAATGACTATTTGGTTTCCCATCGTACTTTCAACGTTTGTGCGTTACTTAGGCACTTAGACCATCAAATATCTTCATTGCAAATTATAATTTTATATTATTGAACTTACCATCATCCTCATCATAAGCCTGTCTAATTGTTTTATCGCGTCTTTTCTCTCTGTGATGCTTATGTTTATGTTTGTGTCTTTTTTCACGAGGACCTTCGTAATCTTCAGGCCCAGGACTTCCATGACGCCGCTTAGATCTTGAGGAATCTTTTTCTTTTTCCTTGTACTTTGATTTACTGCTAGAACCCATTAACTTGTTTAAAGACAGTTAAGTTCTCAAGTTCAATAATTAACGGAAAAGTAGAAAGGCACACACCTTATACTTAATTATAGCCCTTTTAAATTATTTAAAAGATAATATAATATGGTATTTAATTGTGATACGTTCAACAACGACGTTTTTTATGGATGTCTGAGATAACATAACCTTAACTTTTAACTTAAAATATAGACAGATAGATGACAGTTAACAGTGTGTACTAGTAGTAGTAAGCAAACAGTAAAAAAACCATTGGGATAGGGATACTCTGTGGTCGTCTATTCTACTAGATTGCAATGGCCCTTTGAAAGATTTAACTAGACTGGCTGTAATTCGGAAATAATTGAGATACCGACATAGTGCTACATGACTTTACTATCTACTACCTTTATTTTACCAAGTAGCAACCATCATTCGCATCCCTCCAATATCCTAGCCGCCAAGGTTTGTACGCATTATCCGAAGTCCGAACACCCTGTATAACAGGTAACAGGATCGGACCAGGCCATAGGGACCAGGCACGAAAATATAAACACGGTCTGACCATGCAGGAGCCACTCTCTAAAGAGGAAACTAACCTCGTTTAACTATTTATTATTTTGTGGTCTTTTTTGTTATTTTTATGTTTTTTGTGGATAAGCACGAATAAGCGTAAATTCGTTAAGTTTTAAAGTATTGAAAAAAATGTCGTGTGTTGTAGAAGGGTGTAAAAATTATGCTCGAATGGCTGAAAAACCAATGGAAATTTCGTTTCATCAGTAAGTATTGGTTATGCCTTTCCTTAAGAATTGGTTTTAAAAATGTTATGGTTAACAAAATCAGCAAAGTAAATAAAACCTTTTATCTTCATAAATTAAGACCCAAGCGGTGCTAAGTTTTAGGTTTTATTTATTCTATTATTCTTTCAAAAGAATACACTGTCTAACTAATAACTAGAACATAGAAAAATAAAATATAAAATGAAATAAAACAGAGTGAGACAAATAATAATGTATAAGTGAGTTTGACTTGGTAATCGTTAATGAAATTTAAGCACCTAAATTTTTTAGATTCCCAAAGGAACTTAATTACTGTTATAGATGGCTTGATGCCTTGGGCATTCAGGAAAAATCCCGCGATAAATGGACCTGGTCAAGAAATAAAAAGGTCTGTTCGAAACATTTTTCCAGAACTGATTTTATACAAGCAGGAGAGAAAAGAATGTTAAAACCTGAAGCACTTCCGTGCTTGATGTTACAAACAAGTGGTTTGTCTTCAGATTCAAAACCATCTGAAGGGCAGATTGATTCTAATATTGATGCTACAGCATCCTTTGTAGTTGTATCAGGGGCTTCTAGGTAGGTATAAAAAATGGACACAGCTAAGCAAATTAAGTAAGTACATTGGGTTCGTAAATACAACGAGTAGCCAAAGGTTTGGGGTACCAAAGAATAGGTACTATACATTACTTAAAAAGAATGAGTAGTATGACCACCTATTAATTAATTTGCACACGGTAGGCAGATATTAAACGGTAAAAGCCTAACTTACAAATTTCACATAGGTATATCAGTCGTTGGCAGTGTCTTAGTTATGGACATTATTTATTTCATTATTGTGGTATATTAGAATATATTTTGTATACCTACCTTATTTTGAATAGAAAGAATGTCTATATAAAAAATGGTAAACAGGAGATAGGACAATGCACGTTGGTGTGCGAGAACAAGGATTTTAAAACCAGTGTATTTTGAAACTTTGTTAAAATAAAACTATTTGGTAATAAAATTCAGTCTTGTATTTTTACCAAGATTTCCGGTATTCCCAAATTGGATACACAACAATTATCAAGACAATTATTAAGAATAAGAATTACAAATTTAACTGTTTGGGGTACAAACTTGGAAAGTTTAGTATATTTGCCGACCCTGTATAAGTAGGTAAAGAAGCAGTTATTGCGGCGTCATCCTTACTTTCAACATGGCAAAAATTAGTTGTTGTCCTGATCAAAGAATTCTTACTACTAGAAAACGTTATTCCTATCCCTGCCTACACAGTTTATTTATCAGCAACATCAGAATGCTAAGTGTCAAAAAACTACTCAACTCAACTCTCAACTTGTCAAAAAATTAACAAAAGACGATCTGAAAGCCAAGTAAATTAACAAATTGGGTTTTTTCTAATGGAACACCCTGTATACTTTTTATTTTTATAGAGGACCTTTCTTTCCAATTCCAAAAATACATATTTTGTCTATATTGGTGGAGTTCATTTTTGGTTAATACACACAGCAAGATACGCTTGCGGCTGCGACTACACTGCTATCGAAGCAGTCGTTGAAGGTATGGTTTCGCTGGAGCAGTCGGCGGCCGCGGCTGGCGTTCGCGATTAGTAGCTCGGTACTGGTTTAATGCGATTTGTATGTACACGGTTTCACTGCCGCAGCTCGGCGACGCAGCGTCCGCCGTCGATTGCAGCGGCTGCGTTCGAACTGCTATAGAGACCAGTCCAGCCGCGATCGCCCAGCAGAATGCCACCGTTTTCGGCAATTGATGACGAGAGTTTGATAGAGAAGGTGCAAAAGTACACCCCTTTATACAACTATGGGAACAAAAATTACAAAAATGTTGTAATTAAAGAAAATGCATGGAAAAAAGTGACAGCAAGTGTAGGGAAGAACGGTAAAGTGTACAAAACCATTCTGTTTATTTTTCAGCATATACCTTACAAAGCTTATAATTATACCATATTCAAATCTAAGATGCATACGAAGGAAACATTGATCAGTAGATAATGACAACCGTAACTCTATTTCGAGTGGTCAATCGGCAATAAAACTAAAAGGCCCTGGCGACAGGGTTGTATTCAGTTTACCGGTGATTTTCGCATTATTGCATTGTATCGTTTGGTGTTATTGTTTGTTATCGATATTTTGGTATAAATATTTGTGTTTTTGACCGTTGTATTTGAATGTTTACAGGGTGTTTCAGAAGTACTGTACGTAACTTAGGGTGGTGATTCCTTATGATATTATAAACCATACATACGGCTAACGCATGAGGCGGCGGCGTGGAAGGAAACATACCTTAAAGGGGCCTACAGACACGCGTACAAGTATTAATACATGAACGCACGGTGATGTACGCGCGTCGATGTTGGCTAGTGTGTCGACAAATTTTCCGTTAAAAGATCGCAAAATTTGTATACACACTGGTGAACATTGACGTGCGTACATGTATTAATACTTGTACGCGTGTCCGTAGGCCCCTTTTGACATATAAATCTTCTCCGACATTTCTTGTAAATGTCCTTTTCTTATTTCTTACGTTAGAGACTGTGTCTTAACTCAAATTGTTGCACTACGTATTTATTTTATTGTGTCGACGGATAGTGTGGGTCAAATCAAATCAAAAATCTCTTTAATAAAAAAATTGCAGTCTTACAGAAAAGCCGACAATTGAAAGATGCGGCGCTACAATATATAATACAGTAACAAGTCAATCATCACCCTAACAGTATTGATCGAATTTTGGACTACGTTTTTGCTGACGAATTTCATGAAACATCTGTTTTGTTGTGCTCTGATTCCTTAATTGATATTGATACCTACCATCCTGCAATTGAGTGTTACTTTAATATTTATAATGTCCCAGAGTTGAAAAATAATGCCACATCTACCTTCTATCATTTTAATAATGCCAAGTTCAACGATTTGAATAATTTTTATAAGCATGTTGATTGGGATTTTCTTACTTCAATCTCTGATATAGATTTGGCAACTGAGAGATTTTACTCGGTTCTCTTTGAAGGTATAGACCTCTGCGTTCCTAAGAAGACTATTAAAGGAGCGAAATATCCCTCTTGGTTTGATCGCGACCTCCGTAAACTTATCGCTAATAAAAATAAACTTTACAAGAAATTCAAAAAAAACGGGTCTTCAGAACGATTATGACGCCTACTCCGTCATTAGACGAGAGGTCAAGTTTCGGACTGACGTATGTTACTTGACGTTTATTACCAATGCCGAACTTCTGATTCCCGAGAATATCAAGCACTTTTGGTCCTACGTCAGGAATTTGGGGGGGTTGTCCGGTCTCCCAGCTGGTATGCAGTACGGCGATCTTACCCTTAGTGAACCCACGGACATTGTTAATGCCTTTGCTACTCATTTTCAGTCTTGCTACTCGGATCACTCCAAGCCGATCAGTTCTGGTGCTTTACCTACTGAATTCTCATCCATTTTATCTTCTCACATTTTTACTATCGAAGAAATTAGGGATAAGATAATGTCTCTTGACGTTTCCAAGGGGGCTGGTCCAGACGGTATACCCCCTTTACTCCTGTTAAATTGCTGCAGCTTACTCCTGGACCCCTTAAGAACTCTCTTTCAGAGATCTATCAACACCGGCTGCTTTCCTTCTTCATGGAAACATTCTAATTTGATTCCCGTTTTCAGGTCGGGTGACAGGACGAAAATAGTTAACTATCGTGGAATCTCTCTGCTCTCTGCTATCCCTAAGCTTCTTGAGTCCATGATTACCGTTGAGATCTTCAACACCTACAAGAATTATATTATACCAGAGCAACACGGTTTTTTTTTCAGGCCGATCTACTGCAACTAATCTAGCATTATATCAGGACTTTCTGTTAACATCGGTTGAGTCTGGGAATCAAGTTGACTGCATTTATACCGATCTTTCTAAGGCATTCGACAGTGTCTGCCATGCCTTGTTGCTGAAAAAGCTTGGTGATATCGGCATCTCGGGACATTACCTTGGGTGGATTGAATCGTATCTGTCTCTACGTCATCAACGCGTTGTTGCTTGTGGTTCTGTTTCGCGCGAAATTTTCGTCACCTCAGGCGTCCCCCAGGGGTCCCATCTTGGACCCATACTGTTTCTGCTGTTTGTAAACGATGTCATTTCTTGTTTCAGGTCGTCTCGCTGCCTTCTGTATGCGGACGATTTGAAGTTTTATAATACTGTCTCTGCGAATTCTAATTGTCTGCAGTCTGACCTTGACAACTTCGTTGCGTGGTGCGAGGCGAATTATTTAAGTATTAATGTTTCTAAGTGTCGGGCTATTAGTTTCTGCAAGCGTCGAAACCCTCACAGAACGGTGTATAAGATTAAAGAGTCGATCATCGAGAGTGTGTCATCGTTAAATGACCTCGGTGTAATATTTGACAGTGATTTGACTTTTAACCAGCATATAGATAGTATCGTTCTGAGGGGGTTTAGGCTGCTTGGGTTTATCAAGAGGAACACAAAACACATCGGCGATACTAAGGCGCTTACTAGCGTTTATAATTGTTTAGTACGCAGTGTTTTGGAGTATTGTTCTGTCGTATGGTCTCCAGGTTACGCGTGTCACAAAGATAGACTGGAAAAGGTTCAAAACAAATTTGTTAAATACCTTTTGTACAAGCATAATTTTCCTTACCAGAATGTACCCTACGCGACAAGACTCTTACTCTGTGGCTTTCAGAGCTTGCTGACCCGGCGAAGGAACGCACAGGTGTTGTTTTTATATAAACTGGTGAATGGGAGTATAGACTGTAGCGATCTGTTGAGCTTAGTATTATTTTTAATTCCTAGTAGAAACACAAGACAAATACAATTATTTCATGAAAGGTTTCACAGGACTAACTACGGCTCAAATACCTTTGCTCACCGGTTGATGCACACATACAATAAATTTTACTCCGACTGCGATATATTTCTTATTGGCTTAACCGCATTAAAGACCATCTTAAGGCTTAAGGTTTAAACTGTTTGTATTTTATGATTTTAGTGTCGGGTATGTCTAGAGATTGTTAATTTTGTACCGTTTGTACCATTTAGAAATAAGATCTTTCTGTAGTGTACTGGCTTTAAATAAATAAATAAATAAAAATAAATAAACAATGTAAAACAATATACTTAATACTTTCTAATTACTAACATTGAATCGAGAGACAAATGTTACATTTAAAATTTACATCAACAATAAGTTATATTAACAGGTCATGTAAAAGTCACTTTTTCAAAAACGCAGAAATACACAAATTATTATATTATATTTAATGTTTAAAATTGATAGTTTAAGAAATCAGTAGGGCTCTGTTTATAAAATTAGTTCACTTAATGATTTCTTGTACTCATTTAAGTTATTCGTAGCCTTATAATTCTATAAACAATTAAGAAGAAACTCTAAAACATCTATTAACTCCGACTATAATAGGTTTATGAACAGTACCCAGCTTAATATTTTAAGAAACATTAAATCCCTGTGGTCCTACATTAGATCAAAGCGCGAGGTTGTGGGATATCCAATGGAAATGAATTATAATGGTACTCTTTCTAACAATCCTACTGAATTGGTTGAATTGGTTGATTTGTTCTCGGAATATTTTCAGTCGGTTTATGTTCAGTGTGGCGACATTCAACATGACATAGAGCTTCCTGTTATTAGCGAAATTAATCATTACAAGATCTGTGTTGATAGTGGCATTGTCTTTAACAAGCTGATTGGTTTGGATGTTAATAAGAGTGCTAGGCCAGATATGATACCTCCGATATTCCTTTTAAATGGCAGCCCTACCCTTGTAGTTGCATTTATAACTTATCACTCACTACTGGTGTCTTCCCATCCTCGTGGAAATTTGCAAATGTTACAGTTTATTCAAGAGTGGTAACCGAAATGATGTAACTAATTATCGTCCCATATCTGAGTTGTGTGGCGAAGATCTTAGAAAAGATTGTTACCGAAGTCTTTTTTAAAGTTTTCCAGAACAAAATGTCACCATATCGACATGGCTTTTTTCCAGGTCGATCTTGTCATACTAACCTAAGTTTGTTTTCAAATTTTCTGGCTTCCTTCCTCCCTAGATGCAAGTCTACAGGTCGACACAGTATATTTTGATTTTCAGAAGGCATTCGATCGTGTTAGTCATGTTACTCTATAAGTTAGAGTTGTATGGAGTCTGCCCCCCACTACTCACTTGGTTTAAGAGTTACCTTGAACGTCGTACGCAAGTTGTTAAGATGGGTAGTGTAACGTCGAAGAAGATCATTGCCCACTCTGGAGTACCGCAAAGTTCCCATTTGGGTCCAGTTCTGTTTTTATTATTTATAAACGACCTGGGCAGTAACCTTCAACATTGTCGCTTTCTTTTTTTTGCAGATGATCTTAAAATTTACCGGGTAATCAATAACGCCAATGATGGTATTCTTTTGCAGTCGGATATCACGCGCTTAAATCTGTGGTGTACTAACAATCAAATGCAACTAAACTTTAAAAAGTGCAAAGCTATTTTATTTACAAGAAAAAAGGCCCAGTCTTGCATAACTACTTAATTGGGAACTGTGACTTAACACGCGCAACAACAGTAAATGATTTTGGTGTTTTGTTCGACAGTGAGCTGAGGTTTATACAGCATATTGACTGGGCGATTGCTAAGGCGTTTAGAATGGCAGGTTTTATCATGAGGCAATGTGGTGAATTTAGAAATATCGAAGTTCCTAAATCACTATAGTTTTCATTGGTCAGAAGTCATCTCGACTATTGCAGCATCGTATGGTCTCCTATTTATAGGACCCACATTGCCAGAATTGAATGAGTTCAAATATAGTTTGCCAACTTTTTACTTTATAAATTAAAAATTGATAAAGCGACTCTTACACACAATGAGCGTTTAAATACTTTAGATCTGGAATCATTGGAAAGGCGTCGAATTAAACACACTCTCTCTTTCGGCCACAAAGTTAACACAAACCAAATAGACTGCCCTGACCTACTTGGTCTATTAAACTTTAGAGTTCCGTCCAGAACAACAAGATTGCACGAAACGTTTTCTCTGCAACACAACAGGACAGATGTCGGTAAGAACGAAGTTCTCAATAGGTTTATGACATGGCACAATAGGTTTCTTCCGCACGATTTTAATTTCGATTGTAAATCTATTACTTTTAAAAATAGAATTGATAGGGTGTTTGAGACTGTTCCTGATGACCTTTTGCGGTTTTAAATTGCTCGCAATATAGTTGTAAAGAGCTATTATTCTATTACGGACAGTATCTTGTTACTATTTGTAAGTTTGAATAACTACCAACACGCAAGAGAATGGATTGCTGCTTTTCTTATTTCTTACGTATTCCACTGTAACTTATAATATATTTTGCAAATTGTTGTTGTTATATTTTAGATTTAGGTATGTATGTACTATTTGGGCAGCTTTGCCTGTTATGTGTGTGTTTTGATAAATAAAATAAAATTAATAAATAATTCGCAAGCAATCTGTTATAGAATTTTATACAGGCATATGCTGGTCCTCTCTCCGTAATAGTTAATCTATGCATTGGTACCTGTAAGCCCTGATTTCTGGTATTTATATGATGACTCGTTTCTAAATGAGAAAACTGGTCTCTGTTTTTGAAGAAGAATATCAGACACTCACATATGTAAAGTCCCGGAAGTGTAAGGATGTTGAGCTCCCTAAACCTACCTCTGCACGAGTCTATATTTTATAGATTTCAAGGCCCTTATTGCCCTTTTCTGTGCAATGAACATGCTGTGAGCATCAGTGCTCCCTCCCCAAAATATAATGCCAAACCTTAGAATCGAATGCACATTTGCAAAATATATATCACGAAGTGTGTTGTGATTCAAATACCTTGCCATGACTCTCAAAGAATAGTAGGCCGAGTTAACCTTTTTGCATACGTTTTTGCTATTTGATCTACCTAATCGAGATGTTGATCTATGTGTATACCCAAAAATTTTATGCTCTTGGCTAGGGTTACATCCTTTGCAGCAAGCTGCACCTCATTTGGAAAGTCAGTGTTTCGTTGTTTTGTCCTAAACCACATGCAGGGTATTCCTGGATAGGTAATACGGTATTGGCGTTAAGCCCTTGGTCCATTGGTCCATTACTAGCATGCTTATAGAATAAACGGACCATTTCCGATTTTTCTTCAGTTAAATAACCCATTTTAATAATAATAATAACAAATGTTTTAACGTGTATAGTTTCAAATTTTACATTGACAGTTCTCTATTGAAAACTAAACTCTGTCAGACAATTGCTTTCTATGGCATTCTACTCATGATTATTAAGTGTGTTGTGATTCAAATACCTTGCCATGCCTCTCAAAGAATAGCAGGCCGAGTTAACCTTTTTGCATACGTTTTTGCTATTTGATCTACCTAATCGAGTTGTTGATCTATGGGTATACCCAAAAATTGTATGCTCTTGGCTAGGGTTACATCCTTTGCAGCAAGCTGCACCTCATTTGGAAAGTCAGTGTTTCGTTGTTTTGTCCTAAACCACATGCAGGGTATTCCTGGATAGGTAATACGGTATTGGCGTTAAGCCCTTGGTCCATTGGTCCATTACTAGCATGCTTATAGAATAAACGGACCATTTCCGATTTTTCGTCAGTTAAATAACCCATTTTAATAATAATAACAACAAATGTTTTAACGTGTATAGTTTCAAATTTTACATTGACAGTTCTCTATTGATAACTAAACTCTGTCAGACAATTGCTTTCTATGGCATTCTACTCATGATTATTAAGTGTGTTGTGATTCAAATACCTTGCCATGCCTCTCAAAGAATAGCAGGCCGAGTTAACCTTTTTGCATAAGTTTTTGCTATTTGATCTACCTAATCGAGATGTTGATCTATGTGTATACCCAAAAATTTTATGCTCTTGGCTAGGGTTACATCCTTTGCAGCAAGCTGCACCTCATTTGGAAAGTCAGTGTTTCGTTGTTTCGTCCTAAACCACATGCAGGGTATTCCTGGATAGGTAATACGGTATTGGCGTTAAGCCCTTGGTCCATTGGTCCATTACTAGCATGCTTATAGAATAAACGGACCATTTCCGATTTTTCTTCAGTTAAATAACCCATTTTAATAATAATAATAACAAATGTTTTAACGTGTATAGTTTCAAATTTTACATTGACAGTTCTCTATTGAAAACTAAACTCTGTCAGACAATTGCTTTCTATGGCATTCTACTCATGATTATTATTGTACGGTGCCGTTAACAATAATTAATCGAAACAAATTTAATGACGGTTCCTGTAAATAAAATACAGACAAACTACATTTTTGGAATCAGGAAAGAAAGGTCTTTTATAAAAATGAAAAATATACAGGGTGTTCAATTAGAAAAAAAACAATTTGTTAATTTTTCTTAGCTTTCAGATCGTCTTTTGTTTATTTATTTTAAATTTTCTGGCGGTTCAGATAAAACCCCGCAACACCTACATTTACAGTTTTTTTTCAGGAAACTCTGTAGATATAGCCGAAAATATCTCTGAAAATCCTGTACATAGAGCGCCATCCCATAGAATAATAATAATAATAATAATAATATTCATAGGCGTCATAGAAAAGCACTACTTAACTAACTAATTAATAATGCAACAGATAAAACCATTACACCACAGAAGAAAAAGTTTAATAGTAAAAAAATAAATTAATATATAATTAGGGATGTCAATCATTATACGTAACCCAAAATGGTCAATGGGGCTTGTCACTCGGTACACATTGTTATGTAAATTTTAAACAAAGCGCAGAATGATCTGTGATGACCTATAGAAAATACCGTTTTTTCAAGTTTCAGTTTAAGTTTTAATTTGGCATATTATATAAATTCCTCCTTCCTGACTGGCACTTTTCCTTCTTGCCTTAAAAGAGCCGTGGTTATTCCACTTTTTAAGAACGGTGACCGTGATAATCCCTCTAACTTTCGACCTATTGCACTGCTCCCCACTTTATCCAAAATAGTGGAAAAACTTGTTAAGTCTAGAATGATTGCTTTTTTAAATAGGCACAACCTTATGACCAGGCGCGGATACAGGGGGGGGGGCAATGGGGGCAATTGCCCCCCCCCCCCTGAGACCGACCAAAGCACATAGGTAACACGATGTATACAAGCAATAACCAATAACAAGCTCTAACCTGTTACAGAATAGATCTACCTTTTAACCTTTTTGCAATAAATCCACTTTTTGACTTTTTCCTTTTTTTGCATAAACTTTAAGAAACAAACAAAAAATTCCCTTCACCAGCTTTGCATCTGGGTTCACGACTTGAAAGTCTACTTTTAAACCTTCTGTACTCTGTACTTTAAACTCTTGAAAGTCTACGCGCTAACCACTAGCACTAGAATATTGGTATCCTTCCGCAGTTCCGCAAGTTAATTTTAATTACTTATTGATGCGGTCCCAGACCAGAGCTACGCAAACTGTCGCAAACGCAAAATCCCAAGAGGGTATAGGGTATCTGATCTGGCAGCGTGCAGAAAATATAGCCGATCAACTGGGTGTCGAGCTGAATATTCCTCGGATCCCTCGCCATGGTGGACGCCAAATTTATCGTGCCAACCATCAAATGAATTCAGCGGAGGAATACTACAGAGTATCAATCTATGCACCATTGCTAGACTTTGTTCTCACAGATCTGCGAAAAAGATTCTCAGCCGAAACCTGGGACATCTTTCAGCTATCAGTTTTCATTCCAGAAAATATTGTCAAAAATTCTGCTGGTGAAAATGACATAAGTATAAAGTCCCTCCTCGACCGCTTTGGATTGCTTCTTGAAGTTGACAAGGGCGCTGCTTCTTTTCTGCTAAAAGATGAATTGTTGTTGTGGAGAGAGAAATGGATTCAAGAACAGAGCTTCAGAAAAGAGCTTCCCATAAGAGCTCTGGATATATTGGCTTGTTGCGATAAGGATGTATTTCCTATAATACATGAATTTGTACTAATCCTTGCAACCCTTCCGGTGACAAATGCATCTGCTGAGAGGTCATTCTCGTCGTTGCGGCGCCTTAAAACATATTTAAGAGCAACCATGACTGAAAACCGCCTCCTCGGTCTTGCCCTAATGCACATCCATAGGCATGTTCCCATTGATGTTGAGAAAGTAATTTCAAGATTTGCAAAAGCTGGCCCTAGGACAAGATTGGAATTCTGTATTTAAGTGCATACTTAATTACTTCAAATTAAATTGTTTGTATTTCTTTTTTTTTTTAGACAGCATTATTCAAATCAAATGCATTATTACATAAATAACAAATTAAAATTTTATGAAATTGTTTGTTTACAACGAATTCTCTAGAAGATAGGTAAAATCGCAAAAATGAACTGATTTTCTTGAGGATTTTGTGTTGTATTTTTTATTTTCCCACTTGAGAACCAAGCACCATGATTCAAAAAAGGGCGTGGCACCCAAAAAATTTTCGCCTGCGGCGCTATTTTTTTAGCGCCTTCGGCGCTTTTCCATTTTGCCCCCCCCTGGACAAAATCCTAGATCCGCGCCTGCTTATGACCATGCAACAGTTTGGATTTCAGGCTGGGAGAAGTACGAGCGATGCCATCTTCGGGTTCCTCGAACGACTATATGTCTCCTTAAACTCTGGGGAATCTGCTGCAGCGGTGTTCTGTGACTTATCGAAAGCCTTTGACTGCGTGAATCACAGAATACTGCTGTGGAAGTTGGAGGCTTATGGTTTTAGGGGTGTGGCCTTGGAGTGGTTTCGGTCGTATTTGGCGAGTCGTGTTCAGACGGTTGTCTTTAATAACAGTAGCTCTGGAGAATCGAGCCTAGATATAGGCGTTCCTCAGGGATCCGTACTTGGCCCTCTCCTTTTCCTTATCTATATTAACGATATGCCTCATCTTGATATAGCGGGGACGTTCACCATGTTCGCCGATGACACGACCATCCTTTGGCATGACACGGTTGCCGATAGGCTTTCTTTGAATGTAAAGAATGATTGGTGCAAAGTCAAGGAGTGGTGCGATGCGAATTTGCTATCCTTTAATATTTCAAAGACTAACATATTGGGATTTCGCTGTGGTCTGGATAATGTTTATCTGAAGGACGAGGCGATCTCTATGCCTGATGTTAGTAAGTTTTTTGGACTGTACATGGACACCAATCTCAAATTTAAGAACCACATAGTTAGTTTGTGTAAAAAGCTTTCTTCTGGTTGCTATGCCATTAGGATTATCTCAAACAATTTGGGTTTTTCTTTGGCAAAAGACTCATATTATGCTCTGATTGAATCTCATCTTCGTTATGGTATTTGTTTTTGGGGATCTTGTGCGCAGTACTTGTTCGAATCTGTGTTTGTGTTGCAAAAAAGGGCAGTCAGATATGTGTGTGGTGCTAAGGTTCGTGATTCTTGTCGCCCTTTGTTTCTTAATAACTCAATTTTACCTCTTTGTTGTATATTTATCCTTGAAACTGTCTGCTTAATGTTTAAAAAATATCAAAATGAGCTGTCTATCCCCACCCATTATAATACACGTCAATCATTTCTCCTAAACTTACCAATTCCACGATCTAGCCTAATTAAAAGATCTTTAATTTATGGCGGAAAAAAGATCTTTAATCACTTACCACTTCATTTGAGAAGGCAACAGTGCCTGGGGAGGTTTAGGAGACTAACCAAAAAACTATTGCTAGAAAAAGTATATATACACTCTTGATGAGTATTTTGACGACATCTTGAGATGAAAAATGATCACGTTAGCTAACTCGACTATTTAAATTTTGAAATTTTTTTTTATTATTCTTTACTTGTTTTCTGATATATTTATTAATTTTATGTTGTTTTGACTTTAACGATTTAACCATGTCTCATTTCATTTAATGTTGTTTTAATCTTGTGTTCTGTTTGTTATCACCTAGCTACCCTTGTACATTATACCTTTGTCAACAAGATAGATATTCTTTGGACAATAAAGGATTTTTTGATTTGATTTGATTTGATTTGATTTATTCCAGTTATTGACAAGGGTGTCAATATCTGGAACAGAACATGTCCAACACACACAAAAGGAAAAAGTACTAAGAACTTACCTAATTAACCTTTAAAATACAATAAAGTTTATGATTTTTCGTTCAAATATAAATTTAAACTGTATAAATATTTCCAGTAGTTCTGACTCTTTTAAAGACAACAAAATGGACGTACAAGTGAGAGTGGAGTGTACAGACGATTTATCAGTAGATGAACCACAAAAAATCAATGAAGTTGTAATTATTAGTAAAGAAGATATTATTAAAGTAGAATCCGTAGACGACATTGAAAGCAGGTAGGTACTTACTTTAATTCTACAATAATTCATATTCATAATGTACAGTACATTTTTTTTAAACTCCTGGGATTTTGTGTGATAACCCCCATGTTAATAACTATAAGGGTTTTTGGTCCACTTAATCCTAAAATATCTACGGAGATAACTGAACCTGAATGCTATTAATTGGAATTAAATTGAAATTTTTAATAAACAGGATCTTGTAAATGTACACACCTAGCAAGTAGACGAGATGTTAAATTTTCTGACGTCATAGGCTGTGCAGGTAGGCGGGGTGAGCGAGCTAGGCGACTCCAGCGTTCATAGTGGCAGGTTAGTGCCCTGTTATGCGGAAATGTTGCGTTGTCCACACACTGTGTCTAAACAAAGCGATTAAAACGTGTTATGTTTCATTGCCTAACAATGTGACAAGGGTGACATAAATCAGCCTGAAAACTAGCATCGGGGCCGGAGTGCCACAAGGCTTACCTTTGTCCCCGGTGTTGTACAATATTTACACGCACGATATACCGAAGATAGACAGACGCAGCTTTATCTATTTGCTGATGATACCCCAATAACTGCTATTTCCAAACAGCCGTGGTAGCCATCACTCGTTTACAACGCCAGCTTGAAAAGTGGTTTACAGCTTAAAGGATTCGTTTCAATCCCCCTCAGACGAGGCTAACTTTTTCTCGAAAAGTAATGTTAAACGAACTGAGACTAGGCTCAGAGTCGACGGAGTTCAGGTGAATTGGTGCCAGGAAGTGAAATACCTGGAACTTGTCTTTGATCAAACCGACATGTAGTATTTAAACGTTTGGAAAGAAAATAAATGGATTGGTAGAAGAAGGCCGATTGCTTGGCCTCCGAGATGACCAGACTCCACGCCTCTCGTTTTTGCCACTCGATTTTTATCTATGAGAATATGTTAAAGAATGCATATATAAGGTGCATACAATACCTGAAAATATTAAGCTGAAAAGGTCAACAAAATTTTGTAAAACGGCTTAGAAAGTTTATAGAAGTAGAATGAAGAAATTTTGAACATTATTGCAATTTATTATTTTGATTTTAATTTTAGTTTATTTTACATTTTCAATGCAACACACGAGTCTGTCTACGATGTATCGGTAAGGGGAAGCACAATCTTTTAAAACATGGCGCAGTCATGGGCGTGCTACACCGATATGTTTTAGATGCAATAAAAATAGGAAATTATATTTCGGCATGAAAAAAAACTAGTTTCATGATTGATTTGTTAACGCTTTTTTAGTTTTGGTCGTAGGTTTTAATGTCAAAGACACGGCGCCGACGTATTTATAAGAACTGAGTTACTTTCGCTCGTTGTATCACTACTCCACTGACACACAAAAATCGGCCGGTTGTTTTTGCGAGCGGCACGCGACCAGTGTCAACCAATTAAATTATCAATAGCCACCTATTCCCTTTAATCGTGCACTATGTTGCCATATTTCCATGTTATTTCAATATCAAAATTATTAGGATAAGAATATATTCTATAACAAGTAAGAAATTTAGTATAAATACAAAAATTTCATTCTAAACTATACTTTCTCTTAACACTATTCTTAAAAATAGAAAAAGAGATTACTGAAAATTATTTGTTTCTCTCCTGTCGATGTCAACTCTGTTGCCCAGTAACGAAGAAAGGGCGACGTGCACGGCCACCTGTCTTCTTAGTCGTAAACAACGGCAATTAGCGCGACCCGACTTACTATAGGACTTAATGACGTCACACAGCGGTTTCCGCGAGTCGATGTTCGTAGATTATTTTTAAGGCTTTAGAGGCGTCAGAAAATTAATATTCTTTGCAGTTCGCACTAAAATTACAAAATATTTCAGAAAATGCAATAAAAAAACGATAAATTTCTTTTTCTTTTTTCTAAAATAGTGTTAGAGAAAGTATTATAGTCTAGAACTCGTATGAAATGGCATTCCCTACTTGTTATAGAATATCCTATTAAAAGTAATAATAATAAGCTTCTGCTTTAACTGAACAAAGAAACAGTAAGCGCATCTCCCTTGTGTATGCACTAAAGGACATATTTCCATGCCATTTCATTATCAAAACTAATAGGATAAGAAGAAATTTTGAATAACATTATTGAAATTATATTAAAATACTTTTCTACATATGTTATTATTTATTTTCAATGAATACATTTAATTCCAGGGTTTCCTTGCTAACAAATATTAAATTATAATGAAATAACAGTATGTGGCAACATCGTAAACCGCTGAACGTTTTTTGTCCGTATTCTTTCGGGATCTACAGATATATATGTCGAGCTGTAACAATAAGGATTTTTTTCTCAATAATAGAAAAAAGCTTTATTGTTTAAAATACATTGGTTCTTGTCAACAAAGCATGGCAAAACTATAAATATAGAAATTGTATTTCTCTGGATTATACAGGGTGGCGCACCCTATACGACGCGGTCGTTTAATGGACAACGGCTGAATCCTTAAAATTTTTCTTTATTGTGTAAATGCAGGAACTTTGGGGGTACAATTTAAAATTATTTTGAAACATACCGGATGTCCCAAAAAAAAGATCCATATCAAAGTTATATTTTTTTAAATAGAACACCCTATATTTTATGACATTTTTGGATTGGAAGGACCAAACTAGGATAAGTTACTGTCATCTTCCCTATACCTAACTCTTTTAGTTTCTGAGATATTTTAGAATATGTAGAATTGCATAGTATATTTTAAAATTTAATATCTACTAGACACATTAATTTTGAAAATTCATATGAAACTCCAATTATCAGCTAAGTAAATGAGTTTCTTAAGTTAATAAAGTTTTGGTCAAAAAGATATACAGGGGGTTCAAAAAGTAATGTTTAATTTTAATTACATAGAAATCAGGTTAACTTCTTTATTTTAAATGGAACACCCTGTATATTATTGCGGCAAATAATGGCAAATTAAGTTGTCTTTCAAAATGTATTATGGTTTCCTATACCTAACTTAAACAGTTTTCTAGTTTTTAAACATTATTTATTTAACTAACGAATTTTTTAACATTATAACAATATTTTTGACTAATCTATGTAGAATTCACTAATGTATAAAAAATATAAATTAAAGTAAGTGCTCAAAATGTTGCCCATTCTTTTCAATACACCATAGGACTCTTTTTTCAAAGGACAATTTAACTTTAATTAACATCTCAGGAGTTATTGTTTGAAAGGCAGCTATTATCCGTTCTTTCATATTTTCTGGAGTTGTTGGCGGGATATCATAAACAATATTTTTGACATATCCCCACAGAAAGAAATCCAGACAAGTTAGATCTGGTGACCTTGCCGGCCAGTTTTGTGGGCCGCCTCTCCCTATCCATTTGTTAGGAAAATGTGCATTTAGATATTGCCGCACATCCCTTTGAAAATGCGCAGGCGCCCCATCTAACTGTAGCCACATTCTCTCTCTTGTTTCTAATGGCACATTTTCCAATAGTAGAGGTAAATCTTGACACAAAAATCTTCGAAATTTGATACCGTTTAAAGTGCCATCAAAAAAGTATGGACCTATTACATGTGATCCCACAATTCCACCCCAAACGTTAACTGACCATCTATGTTGGCGATCGAGAGTACGAAAAAAATTGGGATTGCAGTCGCTATAGTAGTGAAAGTTGTGTCTATTAACTAGCCCGTTGTTATGAAAAGTCGATTTATCGGAAAATAAAACATAGGCAAAGAAGTTTTCCTCCTCTCCTTGACTGTCAAGAACCCATAAAGAAAATTCAAGTCTTCGGTGAAAATCCATTTCGTATAGTGCTTGGTGCAGTTGAATGTGGTATGGGTAAAATTTATGTTTTTCAAATATTCTAGAGATACTTGGTCTGCTTATATTTGTTTCTTGAAAAATTTTCCGTTGGCTTATATGGGGGTTTTCAATAGCAGAGCCAATCACAAGAAATTCATTTTCTTCATTTCCCAATATGGGTTTTTGCCTGTTTACCTTTTCGTAAGCGACACTACCAGTTTCTAGAAGTCTTTTAAATACGGCTCTGTTTGGATGGTTTCGCTCGGGAAACTTTTGAGCGTAAAGCCTTGATGCCAAAAAGCAGTTTTCTTCGCACTCACCAGCTACCAATATCATATCAGTTCTTTCTTGAATAGGATAAATCTTCATTGTAATAATTTAATAACACTTTATTTTCACGCACATAACAAAATAAACAATTGAGTTATAAACGAGTATGGCCGCTGTTTCAAAGCCACCCTGATATTTCAAAAAAAGTTTTGAATAAAAATATGAAAGTAAATTCTCATTATAAAATTTAAAAAATGGAAAAACTATTAAAGGTAGGTATCGCAAATCTTTTAAATGAATAATATAATTTAACTTAACCAATATTAATACAAAAATTCATTGTAGGTAACAACGACCCTGTCGCGCCAGCCTAATTGTGTTAAAATGTCTTAACTGATATACTTTTAAAACTAAATTATTTAAAAACTAAAAAACTATTAAAGATAGATATAGGGAACCCCAATACATTTGGAAAGATAACTTAATTTGCCATTATTTGTCGCAATAATATACAGTGTGTTCCATTTAAAATAAAGAAGTTAACCTGATTTCTATGTAATTAAAATTAAACATTACTTTTTGAACCCCCTGTATATCTTTTTGACCAAAACTTTATTAACTTACGAAATTCATTTACTTAGCTGATAATTGGAGTTTCATATGAATTTTCAAAATTAATGTGTCTAGTAGATATTAAATTTTAAAATATACTATGCAATTCTACATATTCTAAAATATCTCAGAAACTAAAAGAGTTAGGTATAGGGAAGATGACAGTAACTTATCCTAGTTTGGTCCTTAGAATCCAAAAATGTCATAAAATATAGGGTGTTCCATTTAAAAAAATATAACTTTGATATGGATCTTTTTTTTGGGACATCCGGTATGTTTCAAAATAATTTTAAATTGTACCCCCAAAGTTCCGGCATTTACCCAATAAAAAGAAATTTTAAGGATTCAGCCGTTTTCCATTAAACGACCGCGTCGTATAGGGTGCGCCACCCTGTATAAATAAAGATTATTTATTATTATTATTATTATAAATATAACATATAAATACATAAAATTAAATAAATCGTTTATAGGCTTATTGTCTAAAATGTTATCCATTTAACCGCCTTTCTAACTTTTTCTATCTGCCATAGCCAGTTTTGGGCACACCTTATAAAACAAGTATTTCAAAAACTTAATATTTATAATATGAGAACAAGTAGTAGGGAAGCAAATTTTAATGTATATATTTCTAAGCACGGAAAATATTTTTTAGCACTAGTAGAGGGAGAGAAGGTCCCATTGTTGCTCAACAACAACCAACTGACACGACCAAAGATAGCCGTGGAAAACGTAGAATAGTTCAAGTTATTAGAGAAATCCACAGTTATAGGTAAGTAAAATAAAATATTTTTTATTGAATAATATAACAACACTTAGTATAAATAAACAAAGGGAGGTTAGTCGGGTTAGTCAGCATAGTATTATTGTATTATAGTAGAGATTATTTAAAAAGACCGAAACCCCAATAAAACGTGCAACAAGAAACGCTACAGGGTATTCTTTGTTTTCACACAAATTAAAAGCAAGAATAAATTAAAGGGAATATCTAGTTGACGCCCTTCAAAGAGAGTAAAATAATAAATCACATAAGTCGTAGTGTTCTATCTTTTACCAGGTACCCAAGCGTGTACCTGAGGAAGAGATGCATAATGTAATATGAGGGTGTATTTTGTATCCTTTTACAAACTGATTGATATCTAGCATTTGGCACGTTTTCGCTTAGCCGTGAATAGTACTTTGCATTGTCTATAACAAGAAACGAGGGTTTTTCGAGCCGAGGTAAAAGCTGTTCTTCCAACCATGCTTCAAACAATGTAGAGTTCATGTTGTCATGATAGTCAGCGCTTTTATTGTTTGTAGAATAAAGTCTGCCCCACCTATAAAGCCATCTTTGGTGCCAACATGCAAAACTATATATCTTTTGCCGCATGATTGTTTTTTATTTAAAACTGATTAGATGTTGTCATCATGCTATGTTCTATTGTCGCTACCATTTTGAAATATCCATGTTTCGTCTATAAAAACCACATCTAACGGAGTTTCTGATAACAAGTTGTCTGTATATTGTCTCAAAAATTTTATACGTGTTTAAACAATATCCGGTTTCTCCATAATGTAGCGCCTGCCACTGTCCCTTTTAAATTTAAATTCCAAATGCTTTAACAAATGACCTAATGTGGAGTTGCTTAGGTCAATAATTTGTTTGGCATGCAATTCCTCTTTTAGCTTTTACCGTGTGACATACTTATGCGTGGCAATCATATTGTAAACTACGTTCCTTATTTGAGTTTTCCTTGCCTCAGTTAAATCCCTTGTTTTTGGGGCACGCTTTTCTCTATTAGCCTAATAGGGAAATTGAATATTATGACTACATGCTCTTTTATTACTTTATAATTGAATATAAATACTTATAATAAATTACAATCCTTATATATTATATAATATAAAAATCGCATAATTTTTTGATCCATAAACGTCTAATATGCCATCCACTGTGGGACACCCTGTATTCATAAGTGAATACATTTCAAACCACTTACCCTAAACAGCGAAAGATAACAAAAGTGGAGTTAACAAATTAAAGTGTGGTTCTTGTGAAAAATCATATATTGGTCAAACTGGTCGGTCTTTTAAAACTAGAATTAAAAATCACTCTGATTCCTTTACCAAAAATAATAAACATTCTACGTACGCGGATCATTTAATAACAGAAAATCATAATTTTTATAAAGATTATGACAATTACATCTGGAACAAAAAGGATTAAAATTAAATCTCTTAGAATCCTTGGAAATTAACAAACTGAAAAATTCCCCATATTTATTAAGCGATAAACAAGATATGTATACCTCTCCCTTGTTAAACTTAAAGCTTTGTCGTTAGAACGTCTAGTTAATATTGTCAATATAATAATTAATACCTTAATGTTTACCTTAGATTTTTCCATCGCTACATTTAGTTTATACCGATATATTAAGATATTTGTTTTTAAAACCTCACATCTGAAGAAGCCGCTGTGACGGTAAAACACGTGTCATGTTGACATATTAAAGTGAAAATCAAAAAACAATTAGTGTTTTCTTTCATATGTTAAAAAATGTACAATTTAATTTTTCAATTAAAAAATCAAATGGTTCGAAATTTGGATATGACAGCAACTTAAAACACCAGAAATCACAATATTTTTCCTCAATTTGACAAAAACTGGGTGAAATTGGAGTAAACAAATTGTATAACTTGTATAATAAATTAAGCCCATGGAATCCGGGCTTAAGCTTGCAAATATTGTTGATTAAAAATTAAGGGAGGGAGTTTAGACTGTATATAATTTTTGTCTTTTCAGTGCTTCCCCATCCACCTTTAAGAAAAGATCAGAAATGTCAGCGCGTGGCCAAGGTATTTACCGAAAGAAATTATATGCAATGACGTACAGAAACAAAAAATTGAAGGAAAAAGTTGCATATTTGCAATCGGTTATAAATGCATTAAGGAACGAGAAGCTTCGTTTAGGAAATGCAACACAACCTTGAAGTTTAGGATAAGTCAAAAATTGCGTGAAGACTCGATTAATTAATCATTTCTCAGAAACAGCTCGCGATGAAGAAAGACACGGATTCCTATTAGTTGTGCATAATTATGGTCAAAAGAAGATAGTTAAGGTGGACGTGAAGATGCCATTTGTTCATCCACATAAATGAGTAGAGCCTATTATTTTCCTCAGGGCCATGAAAGCTTCCGAAGTTAAACCATAATACTCTTAAGTTTCTAATGCTGGATACTATGGGTTCGGATTATTTTCATGTTACAGGAGGATGGACCAATAACCGGTTAAACTGAAAATTGAAGTTAGCCGTAGGTATCCTATATTATCGGGCATAAAGTTCGTAGACGGACTGTTTTTTTTAGGGTGGTTCAGGAGGAAATGCCAAAATTTTAGGTACGTATTCGGGGACCCAAAATAAACATAAAAGCTCCTATAAACATTGGTCCTATTCCCGGCTGTTACCGAAATACAGGGGTAAATAATATACAAATTAAAATTATTATTAAATTACTTATAACAAGTAGACTTGGTTTTATATTTGTTTTACAGTTTTCAAAAAGTATGTTCTGTTTCCCTTGCACTGTTGCTTAGCAGTAGTAACTCCATTAGGTATTAATAAGAATAAGATTTGTCACTGTCAAATCGGGTTCAGCATTTGTATTTTCTGACAATTTTAACATTAATTCATTTTATTATGCCTGCGACATTCTCCCATCGTAAATATGCTGATATATGATATTCGTTTATGGCTTCTGCAACGGGAGCTCAAATCTTGCAGTCGCCGAGTACCAGCGTCGATTTCTGAATCGGAGAGTACTAGATAGAAGGGTTTTTCAACAAGTTTTTACTACTGCTGGAGAATCTGGTATGTTTCCAAGTGCGAGAATTGTATCTGAACGGGAATCGGAACTTGATGTTCAACTAGAAGAGGCTATCCTTAACGCCGTCGAAAATGATCCAAGCTTAAGTACAAGGCGAATTGCCGATACTTATCAAATTACACAATCGTCTGCTTGGAAGGATCTTCACATTAATTGTTTATACCCTTATCACTTACAACAAGTCCAACATTTGCAAGATGATGATTTTGCGTTAAAGATGCAAATCTGCAATTGGATTAATGCAAATCGAAGACTGTATAAGTATATTATGTTTACTGATGAAGCACAGTTCACTCGTGATGGTATTAATAATCTTCACAATGAACCCCGATGGTCCTATGAAGATCCTAGCGCTACTGTATAACATAATTATCAACATAAATTCAGCATTAATGTGTGGTGTGGTATGTTAAATAGTCAATTAATCGGTCCATTCATAATCGACGATAATCTCACAGGACAAGTATACTTAAATTTTCTACAGAATCACTTGCAAAACCTATTAGAAGATGTTCCAATTAATGTACGACAGAACATGTATTTACAACATGATGGAGCCCCTGCACACTACAGTTTACAAGTACGAAATTTTTTAAACAATAACTTTCCAAACCGGTGGATTTGTCGAGGTGGTCCGCATAATTGGCCAGCTAGATCGTTAGACCTTAATCCTCTGGATTATTGTCTTGGGGGGGTGGTTTAAATCATTGGTATGTTCAAGTAAAGTAAACAAGTAATAAATGCAGTAGCAACTATAATAAACATACCCGCATCCATTCATAGAGCGACCCGAGCTATTCATCAGAGAGCTGACTTGTGTTAAGAAGTAAACGGTGGCATTTTTAAAAACCATAAAACCTAGCCTACTTGTTATAAATAATTTAATAAAAATTTATAAAAATGTGAATATTGTTTACCCTTGTACTTCGGTAAAGGCCGGGAATAGGACCCATGTTTATAGGAACATTTATGTTTATTTTGGGTCCCCGAATACGTACCTAAAATATTAACATTTCCTCCTGAATCACCCTGTATATGCGTCCTGCATCTATATGTATAAGTAGTATTATAAGGCTCTTACCTTAAACTTAAACAAATTGAAACGGCAACGGAGATACAACATCAAGGACATTTCGACTTCTGCGCATGCTTCATATTTGCGAACTTTATTTCTGAAGAATACACCATAACCTCAAATATCGACTTCTGTAATTTGTCATCTTGTCGTTTTTTTCGTTTTCTAAGGTTTTTATGATTTTGTGTATACTTAGGGTATGGTCCGAAAGTAACTAATGTCGTAGTTTAGTGTCCCGTAATTAACCAAATAGTTGCGGTAACCGAAAGATAGGTCAGTTTCAGACCACGGTATTCTAATAGTACGTCAACGAAGTGCCACAATGCTAACCGACTTTAAAAGCCCGGTTACAAGTGGTTCCACCTGTCACTTGTCAAACTTGTCATTGAGTTTCAGTTTTTTTTTTGTATTTTTGATATTGATATGTATGAATTGTGTTAGTGGCGATTTGTTCTCAAAACGTTCGACCGTTGGCCTGTTATTTATTATTTTTTTGAAGAAGAATAATAGGGCCTTACACACTTTGAGCTCCTCTCCTTGCTTTAGCCTCGGGCCTATCATTTTCATCATCTGAGTTATCATCGGAACTTGATAAAACTAAATGATAAAAATTTGGAAAAATTAGAGGTTATGTTTCAAACGTTTCTCTCTTAAAAATCAACTTTTGATTTTTCGTCCCGAAAATAACCGGATTTTTATGGTTGATCTGTCATTCGTGGCGGTTGGCCGTGGTTACTAATGGTGATATTCGGACCATACCCTTAATGCAAAACAAACGATGCCCGTCATACCCTTCGAGTGACGTCAGTTATCGACAGTGTTGCCAGCTTGTAACCAAAATATCCGAGTGAAGGAATTGCACAGTTTTTTTTCATAAAAGCAAGATAAATATACAAAAATTTCCCCTAGTTTATATATCTGTTTACTGCATAATACCTTTTGCTATCAATTTTAGTACATTCAACACTTCTTTTATTTTCATCTTGCCAAGATCCACCAATGGTACCGTTCTGAAAAATCCATGTTTCATCCAAGAAAGCGAATTGGTACAAGGATGCTCCTTTTTCTTTAATATATTCTTTTAAAAATACCAATCGTTTGAAGGCATCATGGGAAAGTTCCGTAAGCCCTCGCCTCGGTTCATCTTTTTCCATCCGAAGCATATTTCCTTTAAGACGTTTCTTAAAGAGTTAAGACAACCATCAAACAGTTGTCTGTCTTCTAATTTCTTACTTAAAGTTGTCAAAGTTAAATGATGTTCTAAGAAAAGTTACAGCTCAAGCATAACCAATGTAAAATATTAGTTTTTGAATAATACAACTTGTTTCTTGTTTCATACATTCCATAAATAGTGTCACGGATAGAACTTATATCCAATCTTGACACATTTACAACTCTCTTTAAATAAGAACGTTTCCTTTCTCCAATAATTTATTTTGCTTATCTGTTGTTGAAACTTCGCTTATAGTGGCCATATTCAAATTTAGGGCAGCTGCTACACGCTAAAAATTAGTAAAGTAGATAGACCTTAACACACTCTTTAAATTTACTTCTCTAACTGCTGTCAACAGTAACAATGGGCCATTGTTGTTAAGTTCTTCCTTAAAATAGCTTATTAAAGATGCTATAAGCTCTTTGCAGTTGCACCGGCTATTTAAATGCTTCGGCATTTTTCACAAATAGTAAACAACGTAATCGACAGATATGTATGTGCACTTTTGTTGTTCTTAAAAGAACAGTTTTTTAATGCTATTTATGAAAAGATCTGGAGTTTTTGTTAAAAAATAGACGGCACGGCAATACAGAAGCACAAAACAATTAGGGTTAGTTTTCCACGAAACGTCAAACAAAGCCAACGAACGAGCTGGCGCCACCGCACCGTTTACAGTTGTGTTGCCAACTATCGGCCAATAAAATTCAAATTATATTAATTTTTACAAGCTTAAATACACAAAATATTTGCTATAAGTGGGTTCGTATTAAAGAAGAATACTTTAAGTTTGTAGTAAATTTAATATCGTATAAAGTTTTAATACTTTTTGCCCAAATTTAATTTCCTCATGTTTTCTTACGGACTTACAATTTTCAGCTGATTGATGACGTGCATCGGTTTTTGTTTTGCATCAACTATATGTTTTGGTGCTTCCACTTGAAGAAATTGGCATTAAAAGTTCAAAACTCTGACCGTTTCCGCTCTAACACAGACGAACTCTTTCTTTAAATTCCCTGACCACGTTGTTCATGTATTGTGGGGTGATATTATTATCAGCTTTGGTTATTCTGTGCCTCAAGTCATTCAGCCAGTCACCTAAACACTAAGGTTAAAGTTGCTTACGTATATAAATAGTATAGAGTAATTAAAAAGAGAAACATAAATAAGCGCTACTGCGAACCTAATAAATAAATGAAAACCAAAAATTAAACATTTTAAAAATGTTAATAGTTGTATAGGTACTTCCGTGGCAGGAAAGTAAATTAGAAGAGCATCACTTTCAAAATTTTAAAAAGCGAGAAATGTTAACATTACGTGGTTGTAAATAAAAGCATTTATTTATAAGCTGTGTTTGCTGTTTTTGTTACCTACATAATGTATTAAAAAATTGTTTTTTACCTATTTTTTTAAACTTGCAATTTAAATGCCGTGTCACAGTTTTATAACAGCGCTTTGTGCATGTCTAGAATTTGATGTTCACGATCGGGGTTATTTGTTTTCAATACATACTAGTAGCTAGTTTTCAAATGACACTGCTGTTGTTCTTCAAAATATCAGTTGCACTTTGCAGAACTTAAATCTTCGAGCATACTCCGCTTCATGACAGGCCAATGTATTTTTGTCTTCACGTCGTTTGGTGGTGCTGGCAGAAAGTACTACACACACACGCGGAGAGGTGAGCCCATCTGGCGAAAGTCCTTGTGGCCCTGAGCTTATTTGCTCAGAGTCTCAATGACTCCTTCCAGACTTCCTTCCACGCCCCCCTGCGGTCCACCCTGCGGTCCAGTTCCGCAGGGTCTCACCAAAAAGTACTTAAGGTACTTTTACTCTGGAATCTAAGAGAGGGGTGTATTATTGGTTTTGTGAAGTGTATCGGGGGAGGGTTTTGGTGGGTTTCTCTCGTGGAGAAACTGGGAAAGGGGTGTGTGTCTGATGTCGCGGTGTAGGTCTACGTTACGGATGAACCATGGGATGTCCATGGCGGTGCGAATGTAACGATTTTAAAGGGATTGGAGGCGGTTAATGTGGGAGGGGGCTGCGTGACCCCACGCCGCTGAACCTTATGTGAGGGCGAGTCTGATGATGGCTTTGATGAGGTGGATCTTGTTTTTGTGGCTTAGGGTACTGTGGCGGTTGAGGAGGGAGTATAGAAGAGAGTATGTCATTCTGGCTTTATTGAGGTTGCCTTGGATTTGGGGCTGCCAGCGGAGGGTTTTGTCTAGGGTGATACCGAGATATTTCATTGAGTCTGACCAGGGAACATCGTGACCATCTAGGTTGACCGCGTCGAAGGGTGGTTGCCTTCTGCGGCCAAACTGGATGGTTTGGGTTTTGTCGGGATTGAGGCGAAGTTTCTAATTTACGCAGTAATTGGAAAATTCGTTAGCAGCTTTCTGGTGACTAGTCGGGGGCTCAGTGACCTTACGATGAAGGCGGTATCATCAGCGTAAAGGGCCAGGGTGCTATCGGGGGGTTAAGAGTTTAAAGTTACATAATTAAAGTTACCCATTAATAAATAATAAGATAGGGGGATAGGACTGCTCCTTGTGGGACTCCCGCTTCGAGGCTGCGAGTGACTGTCCTATACTGACTCTGATTTTGCGGCGGGCGAGATAGGATTGGATGAGGCGGACCATGTTTGAGGGGTAACCCAGGGCTATCATCTTGTGAATCAGTCCATCGTGCCATACGGTGTCGAAGGCCTTTTCGATGTCGAATGAGATCATCCCGACGAACTAATTCCAGTTGAAGCCCTGAGTTATAAACTCAGTGATTCGAAGGGCTTGGAGTTCGCAATTGAGGTTTTCCCGAAAGCCGAACTGTTCGTCCGGGAGGACTTCCAGTTCGGTGGACTTAGCTTTGAGGCGGGTGAGAATTATAACTTCAATGATTTTGGCCATTGAGTTGAGGAGGGATATGGGGCGATAGTTTTGGGGGAAGGTGTGGTCCTTCCCGGGTTTGGAGATCATGATGACAGTGGCTTCTTTCCATTTTTTAGGAAAGTAGGCTAGTCTGAGGGTGGCGTTGGTAATGTTGGACAGGGTGGCCATGCCCTTACGTGGGAGGACTTTTAGGATTTTGTTTGATATGTTTTGCGCGAGAGAATGATTTCTGCGACTTCGCGGGGGGGAAACTGGTCTGAGGAGAAAGTACTATTGATGACCTTTATGTTATATACCCATTTTTGACCTTAATGTTATGTACCCATTTTTGATGACGGGGCAGCTTTGTGTACTACCTAGCACGTATTTTCTGAAAATCGATAGGAGTAAAGTACCACTTAAAACAACGTTAGGCGCGGTTTGCTAGTGCTGGCAGAAAGTACTATTGCCCTTTATGTGATATATCCATTTTGAATGACCTGGCAGCTTTGTTTACTACCTGGCACGTATTTTCTGAAAATTGACAAGAGTAAAGTACCACTTATACCGTTAGGCGCAGTTTGGTGGTGCTGGCAGAAAGCATTATTGCATTTTATGTGATATATCCATTTTGGATGACCTGGCAGCTTTGTGTTCTACCTGGCACGTATTTTGTGAAAATCGATAAGAGTAAAGTACCACTTAAAACAACGTTAAGCGCGGTTGGTTAGTGCTGGCAGAAAGTACTATTGCCCTTTATGTGATATATCCATTTTGAATGACCTGGCAGCTTTGTGTACTACCTGGTACGTATTTTCTGAAAATTGACAAGAGTAAAGTACCACTTAAAACAACGTTAGGCGCGGTTTGGTGGTGCTGGCAGAAAGTACTATTGCATTTTATGTGATATATCCATTTTGGATGACCTGGCAGCTTTGTGTTCTACCTGGCACGTATTTTCTGAAAATCGATAAGAGTAAAGTACCACTTAAAATAACATTAGGCGCGGTTTGTCAGTGCTGGCAAAAAGTACTATTGCCCTTTATGTGATATATCCATTTTGGATGACCTGGCAGCTTTGTGTACTACCTGGCACGTATTTTCTGAAAATTGACAAGAGTAAAGTACCACTTACACCGTTAGGCGCGGTTTGGTGGTGCTGGCAGAAAGTACTATTGCATTTTATGTGATATATCCATTTTGGATGACCTGGCAGCTTTGTGTTCTACCTGGCACGTATTTTGTGAAAATCGATAAGAGTAAAGTACCACTTAAAACAACGTTAAGCGCGGTTGGTTAGTGCTGGCAGAAAGTACTATTGCCCTTTATGTGATATATCCATTTTGAATGACCTGGCAGCTTTGTGTACTACCTGGTACGTATTTTCTGAAAATTGACAAGAGTAAAGTACCACTTAAAACAACGTTAGGCGCGGTTTGGTGGTGCTGGCAGAAAGTACTATTGCATTTTATGTGATATATCCATTTTGGATGACCTGGCAGCTTTGTGTTCTACCTGGCACGTATTTTCTGAAAATCGATAAGAGTAAAGTACCACTTAAAATAACATTAGGCGCGGTTTGTCAGTGCTGGCAAAAAGTACTATTGCCCTTTATGTGATATATCCATTTTGGATGACCTGGCAGCTTTGTGTACTACCTGGCACGTATTTTCTGAAAATTGACAAGAGTAAAGTACCACTTACACCGTTAGGCGCGGTTTGGTGGTGCTGGCAGAAAGTACTATTGCATTTTATGTGATATATCCATTTTGGATGACCTGGCAGCTTTGTGTTCTACCTGGCACGTATTTTGTGAAAATCGATAAGAGTAAAGTACCACTTAAAACAACGTTAAGCGCGGTTGGTTAGTGCTGGCAGAAAGTACTATTGCCCTTTATGTGATATATCCATTTTGAATGACCTGGCAGCTTTGTGTACTACCTGGTACGTATTTTCTGAAAATTGACAAGAGTAAAGGACCACTTAAAACAACGTTAGGCGCGGTTTGGTGGTGCTGGCAGAAAGTACTATTGCATTTTATGTGATATATCCATTTTGGATGACCTGGCAGCTTTGTGTTCTACCTGGCACGTATTTTCTGAAAATCGATAAGAGTAAAGTACCACTTAAAATAACATTAGGCGCGGTTTGTCAGTGCTGGCAAAAAGTACTATTGCCCTTTATGTGATATATCCATTTTGGATGACCTGGCAGCTTTGTGTACTACCTGGCACGTATTTTCTGAAAATTGACAAGAGTAAAGTACCACTTACACCGTTAGGCGCGGTTTGGTGGTGCTGGCAGAAAGTACTATTGCATTTTATGTGATATATCCATTTTGGATGACCTGGCAGCTTTGTGTACTACCTGGCACGTATTTTCTGAAAAGCGATAAGAGTAAAGTACCACTTAAAACAACGTTAGGCGCGGTTTGTTAGTGCTGGCAGACAGTACTATTGCCCTTTATGTGATATATCCATTTTGGATGACCTGGCAGCTTTGTGTACTACCTGGTACGTATTTTCTGAAAATTGACAAGAGTAAAGTACCACTTAAAACAACGTTAGGCGCGGTTTGGTGGTACTGGCAGAAAGTGCTATTCACCTATATATTCTTAACCTATTTTAGATGTTCTGGCAGCTTTTGCCTACTACCTGGTACGTACTTTCTAAAAATCGACAAGAGTAAAGTACCGCTTAAAATAACGCTGGGCGCAGTTTGGTGGTACTAGCAGAAAGTACTATTCACCTATATATTCTCTACCTATTTTGGATGTTCTGGCAGCTTTTGCCTACTACCTGGTACGTACTTTCTGAAAATCGACAAGAGTAAAGTACCGCTTAAAATAACGTTAGGCGAAGTTTGGTGGTACTGGCAGAAAGTACTATTCACCTATATATTCTCTACCTATTTTGGATGTTCTGGCAGCTTTTGCCTACTACCTGGTACGTACTTTCTGAAAATCGACAAGAGTAAAGTACCGCTTAAAATAACGTTAGGCGCGATTTTATGGTACTAGCAGAAAGTACTATTCACCTATATATTCTCTACCTATTTTGGATGTTCTGGCAGCTTTTGCCTACTACCTGGTACGTACTTTCTGAAAATCGACAAGAGTAAAGTACCGCTTAAAATAACGTTAGGCGAAGTTTGGTGGTACTGGCAGAAAGTACTATTCACCTATATATTCTCTACCTATTTTGGATGTTCTGGCAGCTTTTGCCTACTACCTGGTACGTACTTTCTGAAAATCGACAAGAGTAAAGTACCGCTTAAAATAACGTTAGGCGCGATTTTATGGTACTAGCAGAAAGTACTATTCACCTATATATTCTCTACCTATTTTGGATGTTCTGGCAGCTTTTGCCTACTACCTGGTACGTACTTTCTGAAAATCGACAAGAGTAAAGTACCACTTAAAATAACGTTAGGCGCGATTTGGTGGTACTGGCAGAAAGTACTATTCACCTATATATTCTCTACCTATTTTGGATGTTCTGGCAGCTTTTGCCTACTACCTGGTACGTACTTTCTGAAAATCGACAAGAGTAAAGTACCGCTTAAAATAACGTTAGGCGTGATTTGGTGGTACTGGCAGAAAGTACTATTCACTTATGTATTCTCTACCAATTTTGGATGTCCTGGCAGCTTTTGCCTAGGGTGTTCCACCTAAGGAGGTAATCGGCTATATCTCAGAAAGTAATAACACTAGGACTTTGGGAAAAAATATATATCGATAAAAGCGGCCAAGAGAAATTGCTGCAAATTATTTTCAAGTTCGAAAAATTACCGCTAGGGCGTAAGAGAACTTTCAAAATAGAAATGCCGATTTTCTCTTGATTTTTCTTAATAAAAATATGTTAAAAATATAAGCATTGTATTCTTATAAAAGTATGCAACTTTATGTTAGGAATCGTTTTTTTCTATTTTCAATAATAAAGTGGTGGGAGAAGGTCAAACTTTTTTTCTTTTAAACGCTGATATCCCTGCTTTGGATAAACCGATTATATTCAACTTGATCTTGAAAAAAAGCCCTTCTCCTCTACACGTAGATCTATTAACTATACCGTATTGATTCTGATGGTGGCCACTAGATGGCGTTTTTCCGTAATTCGTCAATGAATAAGGATTTTCTCAAAAAAAATCAAATGTTATGATATGACTTTTTTATCATATTTTATTTTATGCTTATAAAGGCTATTAAATAGTGGAATAAAAAATCCAGGTCCGTATTTAAAATAAAAAAGTTGATGATGGTCGCTCGAATCCGAAACGTCGGATTACAAGGAGCCGAGGTTAATATAAAAATGTTTAAATCTAGGAGTTTATTGTAATCTTCAATTTTACTACCTCAATCGATTTTTTTTGTACAGAGTGTTGACAAAATATATACTCCTTTAAACTTATATGAATTCTTTTGGCATACTCTCTTGTCTTATTCTAGCATTGAAATGCTACAAATACTTATAAAATTGATTAGTTATTAATTTAGTGAAATGACGGAAAAATAAAATAACAAATCCAGAAGAACTGTATTAACAACAATGTAAGGTGGTTCAAAAAAATATCCGTTTGTATACCTATCTAAGAAAATTTACTTTTCTGCCAAAATTATTTTAATTTTACAGCAGCTTAGACGTAATAATTAACGTTTCTGGTCATAGGCCTAAAACAACCAGAACAAAAAAATTAAAATCTTACTTGTTGCCACAAAATGACCTAACATTAACTAAAACACTAATTAAAATTTGTTAAAAGTTTTAATTAGAGTCGCATTTAGTTTCGAAAGGAAAGTACGTTGATAAACCTTTTTGGGAAAAGAAGTTGAAACATTGCGTCATTTTTATTTAACGTATTATTTATTATTGGTAGATAAGTAAAAAAAAAACTTTCTGATAGAAAATTTAGACTACTGTTTTTTACAATTATAGGTCCACCATTTGAAATACTTCTTGCAGGGGTGTCCACAAATTTCCTTAGTCACTTCATATACAGGATATCGCATAAAGTAATATTTTCTTAAATATATTATCAAATTTTTGATTTCTACCTAAAATGGTAATCGTATTTCATGTAACAACAACGATTTTTAAAATAGTCACATTTACCTTAACCAATCGTTTGGTTAGGGTATAACGAGTGTTACATGAATTACGTTTAGAATTTTAGGTGGAATACAAATATTGGATAATTTGGATAATAAGTACAACCAAATTAATATATATATTTTTATATAAAAGTTGTTGGGTTTATCAAAAGGCATAAAACGTAAAAATATTGTACAGCATACTGCGTGGCCTAAAAAGATTAATACATAAAAATATGTGTTTTTTAATGAAACGCCCTGTATATTATTTACTTATTTGATCAGGTAAATAAATGCCTTTATATCCGTCTTTAATTTTTAAATTTGCTTGCGATGTTGGCAAGTGTTTTTTTCTGATATTTAAAGAAATTTCAACCTCGTTCAAATAAATTAGTTTTTCGAAAATTTTATGGTTAGTGAGCCTCATCACTAAACATAACATTTAGGAGAAACGCAAACATATCTTTCAATATTATGATACGAGTAACCCTTTTTTAAGGAAGAAGTTAACTATCAACACAGGTTCTCTTTATGTATAAGGGCCGGCATAATAGGAAATCATAATACTGGGCCACATTTTTTAATAGAAATCCGATTGTTGCGAGGTATATCTTTATTTCTTTCAACTCATTACGGTCTAGCAGTAAGCTAGTTGAAAAAAAAATCATGACTTTTTTGAAAAACATCAAAAATCGCGATTTTTTGAAAAAAAGGTTGCTATTTTTAACACGTTTTTGATTTTATTCCCACCGTTCTTCAAATTTTAATGAAGATAGTTCCTATCGAGAAACGCTCAGTAAAAAAATCTGCAAATTGTGTAACAATGTCAACTCTTCATAAAAGTGGAAGGAAAAAAGACCCTATCTGGATAAATTTCATAGAAAAATCGAATAAAACTAAAGGAAAATTAGGGAATAGAGCTATATGCAAAAAATGTAGACGTGAAATGCAAGGTCTTGTCGAACGGATGAAAGTTCACTGGCAAAAGTGTAGTGAAAGTGAAGTACCTACAGAAATCGAAAAGGACAATGAATCACACATGTAGTGAAAGTAAGTACACAAACAGCATATTATAATAAAATAGTAAGTAAATAAGTTTGTTCCTTTAAATTTTATTTTTATTATAATTTTTTAAAGATATACAGGGTGATTTTTAAGTTGATGCTTTTCTTTAACACAACATGGAATTTAAGAAAATAGCCAATTTTCCAAATAAACTTATGTCCGAAAATGATTCGTCTCTGAGATACAGTAGGGATTTGAATTTGAAATTTGAAACTTTATTTTTGATTTTTTATAATAACTTTTACAAATAGAAAAATTTTTCGCACAAAACTTGGTAACCGGGGGCTTTTGAGGTGAGAAATCATAATTTAGTATTAAAGTTTGTGCAGCTATCATTTATTTACTTTAATTTACCCTAACTTTTTTGACAAAGAATTTCTGGGCCTTTTTATCAATAAACCTTATTCTTACACCTTTTCTGAGGAAAAAAAAGATATACTTTCTTAACAACGCTAGATATGAGATATGACTGTTTTCGAGAAATTTTCTAATTTCTGCATTATTACAAGTATAGGTCACTACAGAATATGGAGTTTGTTGGGTTAGGCGCTAGACGAAGCTGCTCAGAATTTTACACAAAAAATAAAATTTTAAATTCAGCACCCTAAGTACACCCTGCTGTATCTCAGAAGTCAGAAACGAATTTTTAATAATTTGCTAAATTTTCGCTTTAAATTTAAATATTATCTTTTTTTTTAGTTTAAGGGTATTTCTGGCGTGAATGCGCCACCAAACTCACAGGAACCATGTACTTCACAACAAACTTTAGAGTCACTTTCCAGTCTTTCCACTCCAGATTGTAAGAAAAGGAAAGTAGTGTCAGAATCAGAAACAAGGTCAGCAAGTTCTAGTTCTGGATATTTGTCATCTTTTGTCATACGCACTAGCAAATCTACTAAAGAGAAAATTGACAGATTGCCAGAGCCCTCTACACTACAAGCAGCAGTTTTAACTGTATGGAGCAACCGGAAGTAAGAAAAGCTGTCGCTGTTTCACGGCCTGGATACATACCACCCTCTCGATATGATGTTTCCAATAAATTGCTCGATATAATTTATAGTGAAGAAAAAACCAAATTATTTCAAAACTTGTCTGTCACTTGACGGATGGTCAAATGTACATAACGAACCGATAATCTGTGCAACAGTTACAACAGAATATAGATTTACCGTCGTAGTAGATACTTCTGGGAATCCACATACTTCTGTATATTTAACAGAAATTGCAACAGCACTCATAAATAAGCTTAAAACCAAATATGACTGTACAGTATGTAGTTTTGTCACCGATAATGCAGCTAATATTACTACAATGCGACATCAAATAAAAACATCTACTGAATTGAACCTTATTACATATGGTTGTGCTGCACATATTTTAAATTTACTATGTAAGGATTTGAAAATCGCTGATATTAAGGAACATGTTGTTTTCATTGTCAAATACTTCCGTAACAACCACTTTGTCTCTCCAGCATATACCAAAGAAGGAGGCAAAAAAACTCTTTGCCAAATGATGTCAGATGGAATTCGCTTGCCGACTGTTTGCTGAAGAGAACAAAAACGAAATTGACAATGTTATAACAGGAAAAATTTCCAACATTCATTTAAAAAGATCTAGATAGTCTAAGATTACCTAACAATACTTAAACCTATCTCTATCGCAATAGATAGGCTACAGAGAAACAGTGCCAGTCTTTCAGATGTTGTGGAAGAATTTAAAATATGAGAAACTCATTTTGAGAAAACGGACATAACTTTAAATCAACTGCAAAAATTAAACAGGCGTTATGAACAGTGTATAACCCCATATTATTTGTTGGCATATCTTCTCGGTTCAACAAAAACTCAGCAAACACTAACAGAGAGTGAAAAAAAGTGTTGTTTTAAAAGCTGCTAAAGAATTAGATCCAAATAGTGGTTTACTACCACTCATAGTAAAGTTTCTTGCCAGATCAGAACCTTTCACTGATATTATGTTTCATGATGATATTCTTCAGAATGTAAAACCCATAGATTGGTGGAAGTCGCAACAAAATATACGCGTTATTCAAAAAGAGTTCTTCATAATAAGACGATTACTTTGTGCTGCTGCTTCTTCCGCATCAGTCGAGATAATTTTCTTAACATTTGGTTTAGTCCATTCCAAACTCAGAAATCGATTAGAAACGGAGAAAGCTGCAAAATTAGTTTTTTTTGTACAAGCACTACAATTAACTAAAATAAACATTATTTAGGTACAGTGGTTTTATTTTCTCTTAATTATATAACTTATCAGAAATTTTGATTTTAATCATGATTTAAATTGAAAAAAATCAAGTGATTTAAATCCTTTCAACCCTAGCAGTAAGACATTACCTATACCAACATTTTAACGCAGTTAAATGAAATATTACTTTGTGTTAAGCAAGCCAAGTGTTGTTATTTAACTTGCGTCAACAGTTCATGAGGCTTTTATGTTTCTCGATTGTAGGTTAATTTCACTGATTCTTTCATTTACTGAGTAAAGGAATTAAACGAGCTTTTCACTGTGGTAATTTGGCGTTTATTTCTCCAAATCACACAAAACTTCTTTAGTATACGTGGACAAACGGTAAATGGTCATGACTAACTAATCCCCGAGCGAATCCCTTTATACTTATACCTGCTTATGCTTCTATTTTGGCAAATAAATCATTCCGGACTTTGACGTAAATTATTAACATGCGTAAAAGTAGTAAGCCGTAATATATAATTTTTATTACACAGGGTGTCATACGTAGAAGTTCCACCCCCCTTTATTTTCTTTAGTTTTTGAGATATCGGAATACATTTTTTCTTGTTTGAAAACAAATGGCAAAGGCTTTTTTGACATCTGTGTAATTACCGGGTTGAAAATGCGGAACTTCTACGTGGAACACCCTGTATAAAACCGTATGAATAAAATGAGTCATCTCAATAGTTTGAATCTGTACTATCACTACCTATCATCCACTGATATAATTAGAGGTTTTATGTTTTCCCAAAATTTTTTATAATTATTTACGACTTAAAGTACATGATTAACGCATGCTGTCCAACTGCTCTCTGGTATTAATTCACACTGAGTTTTAATTACTTCAATTACATTAGCGGACATTTTCGGGTTTACATTATTGCATCTAACTTTGTTTTTTAATTCGGACCATATCATTTCTGTATCACTCTGTGTGGCTACAAGGTCGGTCCAATGAAAGAATATGCTTATTTCGACTTCCAAAATAACATACTAGAATTTTAAAAAAATCTGTCCGGAATCCATAAGAAGTGTAATATGTTCTTTCATATCAAAACTAAAAAAAATATAAATTTTACCTTGATATACTCGCAAAACAATCCTCTTGCAGCACATCTGTAAATGGCACTTTATTTTTTGCTCGTTTGTGTCTTCAATTCCGTCGTCGGATTCACAGTTTTCAACCCACGGTCTGAACATTTTAAAAGATGGTATTTGCAAGTTTTATGCCTATCCCAGCGATAACACTATATTCGTTCAGCAAACACTGATACATTTTGCTCCTTTATTAAAATAATATTGAAATCAGATATTTAACAGTAGTAATGATTCTAAAAACATTTGTTGCATTTAATTATATTATTTTTAATACATTTAGATGATCGTTTTCCCAACACTTTGGTTTCAATGATCATTGTATATGCTCAGTGTCTTGGCCAGCAAAACCTCCCCACCTAACTAAGCTACATTTTTTTTTGTAGGATAAGTGATAGAAATAGTGTACAAAAGCGGCTCCTACTACAAGAAAGAATATATAAGATCGAATTTCACAGGTATTTCAAACAATTACTCCTGTTTCATTTAAAAAAAAAATATGTTTACGTAATTTATTTTTTGGCCACTCAGTATGCTGTTAAACATTTTTGCGTTATGCCTGTTGGTAAACCCAAAAGCATTTACTCGTATATAAAACTTTTTTTTGTATCCCTTGGAATTTGGGTGCTATCAAAGCTGAAAACATCTTATTGACGCACCCGGTTATAGAGGGCGACCTTGAAAAAGTACAATGCATAGTACCACACGATAGGGGGTATCAAAAGAATGTAAAAAGGTTCCTATACACTTATATACAAATTTCTTTTGTTTTTGAGATAGGTACTAATTGAACCAAAATTGGTACATAATATCCTCTTCCAGGCTGCTATATTGTATAAAAGAAAGGAAATGGGCACCATATATATGCATCTGTTCAAATTTCAGATTGATTCCTAGATTTTCTTGCCAAGTTTATCGAAAAAACGCCGCCCTAACCAGTGCGCCACAAGCACATTTTAATATAATGAAATAGATTAGTGGTCCTTCTCGGCCCCAGATCTGGTGAGTAAATTTAAAACCTAGTTCCGTGTGATTGTATTAAGTGTCTCTGACTGTAGCCAATTTTAGCTCTTATTATTAAGATTAATCTAATAAAAGATGCAATAGTTTTCACTTTTATATTTCAACTGCAACCTTTTCAGAAAGTATACAACTATTGGCAACGTACGTAGCCCTCCATCAAGCTGAGCGCACAGGACGCGCGAATTCAAACTGCAAAATCGCCTTGCGGTTCTAAGCCGCTCATAAGAATTACACTTCTATTGCGTAGCTATAATTCTCTTTGATACTCATTTTAAGCGAGTATTACTGGAGCAAAGCTCTGGCGGCGCAGGAAACATTATAGAATATATTATAACAATAATATTATTACTTAAATATGAACTTGGGTTACTGTTACTGAGAAATATTACAAGTGAGATACCTACCCCGACGGGCCGCCACTGTGTTCCTTCAAAATAAAAGTATGTTTGATAAGCCCTAACTATTTGGTGCCTGAATAATTAACCCTGTATAATTTCATTATACAGGGTATAATAATTTTAAATTATACAGGGCTACCCAGAAGTCCGGAATAAAATTAATATAGCCTTATAACCTCTAACTTTTGGGGAAAATGCTCGGACACGTCAATTTAGTTTTATGTATGCTCACATTTTGACGTTATTCGTTTGTTTTTTTATAGACATTTGTCAAAGATATGACGACATCGATCTTTTTTTTTAAATGGAAATATACAGCTTGTGATTCATCATTTGAAAGCTAATATCTCGTACAGTATGCTCATAAATTTTTGACGCGATTCTGTCAAGCTATTTCAAAATGGCGACTGTTAAAAGTTTTAAAAAAATCCCTATTTAAATAAGCGGAAATGATAAATCATTGATGTTTTTTTACCTTTAAAGGTAAGAAATCTTCATTGTTTCACGTTCTGACATTTTGTGACTTAACAATAGTTATGGTTTATTTGTTATTTATTTTGTCAAAAATAATAAAAATGTAACGAAGCAAAACAAACCACAACAAAAAGATGGTTTAACGTGGCAAATGCTGGAAATGTCCTCCACACTCTACTACGGCATGCTCGCAGACGATGGTAAAATCCGTCGACGGAATTTCGAATGGCTTCAGCCGGTATGTTATGTGTCTCCAATCTAATTTTGTTTTTCAAATCTTTAATATTATTTGGCCTATTTTGGTAAACTTTTTCTTTTAAATATCCCCATAGAAAATAGTCTAGAGGCGTTAAGTCTGGGGACCTCGATGGCCATTCGATAGTACCACGTCGTCCTATCCAGCGACCTGGAAATATCTGATCTAAATATCTTCTCACATCGACACCAAAATGCGGGGAGCACCATCTTGCTGAAACCAAATTGTTAAATTAGGTAATCTGGATCTACCTCGTTGGGAAAAATTACAGCTAGAGCAGGCCTCAACTCGAAGGTTAAGAAACCCAGGTACCGTTCAGCTGTGAGGTTTCCTTCCAAAAAGAATGGCCCTAAAATTCGGTTATTATAATGATACCTGCTCATATATTTACTTTCTGGGGCCGCTGAGTATGCGCTTCAAATATCTGACAAAATGTCAGAACGTGAAACAATGAAGATTTCTTACCTTGAAAGGTAAAAAAACATCAATGATTTATCATTTCCGCTTATTTAAATAGGGATTTTTTTAAAACTTTTAACAGTCGCCATTTTGAAATAGCTTGACAGAATCACGTCAAAATTTATGAGCATGCTGTACAAGATATTAGCTTTCAAATGATGAATCACAAGCTGTATAATTCCATTTAAAAAAAAGATCGATGTCGTCATATCTTTGACAAATGTCTATAAAAAAACAAACGAATAACGTCAAAATGTGAGCATATATAAAACTAAATTGACGTGCCCGAGCATTTTCCCCAAAAATTACAGGTTAAGGCTATATTAATTTTATTTCGGACTTCTTAGCAGCCCTGTATATAACTAATGCCGCCCTGTTTTTGAAAAATATTGAAAAGCCTCGGCAGTTTAGATGTTATGGAATTCTGCATTGAGAGTGGGTCACCCTGTATGTATAAAATAACAAATTGTTCCTTTTCTACAACGTACAGATCGATATACGCATTTTTTGTTTTATCATAATTAATAATATATAGGTACTAAACGAGTTATGATTAAAATTAACTACATACTTTTTATTTAAATCCTTTAATTTGCATTAAAATGTAGCCATGTTAACCTTGTTACATTTTACAATAATTAGTGCCGTTATCCAGACCTAGGTTAAAAAATATATATAAAATTTGTGGCTAGTTTGTAGATAACGGTAAATTATTGTCATACGAAGTGTTCATGTTAATATTTCAAATAAATTAAAGATCTTTATCACGGGTGGTGCTCCGCCAGGTTGGCCATAGAAAATCCCATGTAAATTTTCCTATCCTCAAACTCTGGCTCCCATATTATAGTATGTTGCCTAATGCGAGAGAGTAGTAAATCATTATTGAACTATAAAACCCAGTGGTCTTCGCCGTATTCCATAGGCGTAGTCCAATTATTATTTCATATAACATCGGAGTTGCAAAAATAGTGGAAATTTGTTCGAATGTGACTGGAGTCGGACAGTCAACAATATACCGACTTGTGCGCGAGGATAAACGCGGCCCCAATAGGTCATCAAAGCGAAGTACAAGAAGAAAAGAAACTAATAAATAAGGATGAAAATACTGCCATCAGGAGAATCATACACTCGTTTTACTTAAAAAAATAAATACCTACCTTGGACAAAATAATGTCTGAAATGAAAAAGGCTGATTTCATTTCACCCGTGGGTAAGAAGGAACTATGGAAAACTTTGAAGGAAATGAATTTTTGTTATGAAAAAATTTAAAACAGAAAATCACTATTAATAGAGAAAGACGAGATCATCTGCTGGCGACGACGATATTTGAGGGCAGTTAGACAGTTTCGAAGGGAAATCAGGACTATCTATTATATAGACGAAATAATTCTTTTTTGTAAGATAAGTTAAAAAGCCCACAGAATACCGGTGTCAATTCATCAGCGCATGTCTTAATTACAATGACTGGAATAACGTTAGGACCAGAAGCTTTCTTGGTGTCAAGACTCTTCAAGATTCGTTTAACATCGCATTCTCGATTCTACAGAGGGAATGTTCGGTGGAGTTTTTCCGTGAAAAGTAACTGTTGAATTTGAAGAGAATAGTTCCGCCAGTAAGTTCGCTTTTCCCCGTGATTTGGTCGCAATGGTGCCATCAGAACGGGTTAGAGGTGGGATGATTGACTTAGGAAATTTCTGACTGACGGCCTTAGCTACCGACCAAAATGATCTTGAACCGTTAGGACATTCAAGAAGTTTGTATTTGATCCTCTGGTTGTGTGCTTCTTTGCTTTGGTTTATCGTTTGCTTGCGTTGGTTTCGAGCGTTAACAAAGATGGTACGATTTTCGGCGGTAGGGTTTTGACGCCATTGTCGGTAGAAATAATTTTTTGATTTAACAGCTCGTTCGCAATTTTTGGTAGGACACTTTTTGAGAAAGGAATGAAGGCATCCATGACAGTAAGGATAACCTCTGATACTTCTGTAACACAGATGGATGAATCGTCAGAGTTAAAACAAACGTCCCGCCAAGGAAAGGTTCGAAAATGGCCCTTTATGTCATCCCACTTAGCTGATGTATAATGCCAGATCTTGCGTGGTTTAGGAGGCTGTTTGGCAGTAATTGGTAGTTTGTTCATTGCCGAAATAAGGTTGTGGTCAGACGTTCCTAACGGAGGCTTTACGGTGACAGTGTAGAAGTCTGGGTTTGAAGTAGTGCTGGCAAAAGCCGGAAAAAATCAAAACCGATTAATCGGTTTCTAAAAAAAAACGTTTTCGGTTAAGATCGATTAACCGAAAACTCGATTTTAAAACCGGTTAATCGTAAACCGGTTAACCGATTACTCGAAAATCGGTTAACCGCGTTTTTGGCTCAAACCGGTTATCGGTTACCCGCGGTTTAGACACGCCAAAAATCGATTATTCGGTTAATCTATTTTCGATTAATCGGCTTTCGGTTAACCGAACTCTTTCTAGTAGATTAATCAAGTGGTTTAAGGTTTAAGGTTTAGGTTACTATTTTACTATCTGTTGGACTACGTGTAAATATTATTAAAAATTTATAAAATATAAAATAATTAATAAACAAAACACTTGCTTAGAGCTAGCTTGAGTTGAGTTTAAGTTTTATTTTAAATCTTATATATATATAATCTATTTTATGTTGAGTTTATTTTTGTTTTTTAAATAAAAATGATAGTGTTTGTTTTATAGTTTTCTAATTAATTTATGGAGTTTTGTTTAAATACTTTTAATTCCCGACTTCAGTCAGCTTCTGGTAAGTATCCGGTTTTCGGTTAACCGAAAACCAGATAACCGAAAACCGGTTAACCAAAAATCGATTAGGTACTTAACCGATTTTCGATTTGGGCAAAAATTGCGGTTAACCGAAAACCGGTTAACCGAAAAATCGGTTTCAGTTGCCAGCACTAGTTTGAATTTAAGAACAGATCCAACAAACTAGCAGAATCACCATCTCGGTCTGGAATCCGAGTTGTTTCACCCACGTTTGGGTGAGGTCAGAGCTGATGGCAAAGGATTCGGCTTCGCGACCTTGGAAATGGAAATATGGCCTTGAGCTGGCCAATCAGAGTGCTATAATTTTTTCAGATTCGTACTGCACTTATTCGCGCCGGGTGGATGTATTCTTAAACCAAGATTAGATTACTATCTTTGATGGCTTACCATGTAAAAACAGTTTATCCAGAAATAATTTTGTCAATTTAAGAATTGAATAAACACAAAAAAATATTTTTACTAGGTCTTATGGATGAGATGCGAATTAAACTACAAAATGCAAGAATAGTAATTTTCAATTAAGTTTGTTAAAGACTTAAAATGGACATTAATAATATAAAATATAAGGATTTTTGACGAGCAACTAGATTAAAAGAAATGGACGCTCTAAACCTGAACTAAGTATAGAATGTGCTTCAAAAAGTCGCGGCAAAAGGTAAGTTAGAAAATTTAATATAAATAATTATTCTGCGGATTTGCGGATGTGACATAAAAAATAAATTATTTTGTTTTATCTGTGTCCTTTTTGGTGGCGATTTACACTGAATAAGCAGTGGTGTTAGTGACAAAGCTAAGGCTTGTGAAGATTCAAAACAGCACATAAGCAGCGGCGTTACTAACCAAAAATAAATCACTAGCTTAAATTAAAAAATAAAATATGATGTTGCTCGCGTTGCCGGCATGCGGTTATTATTTGTTCAGAGTTTCGGGACTGTTCTGTGGTCCCGGGACCAGATCTCTTTAATAAATTCTGGGACTGGAAACCCTAAATCTGCTGATGGTTCCAAAAAAATAAAACGTTACATGACAAAACTAATCAGAGATTCTAAAAGTTGCTAGTTTTCTTCTATCTTTTACATTAATAAAGACGCAAACTGAAAACATTTATTTGACCATTTTTCTTTCGTATATCGCCGGAAATACTCGAAATCTAAATGCTTTTTTTTTGGATTGTTACTAAGCATCAAATTTTGCAACTTTGCCCCCACACTGATCAAAATATCGAGTTGATATATCTCAAATATGAGTTGTCCTAGATCGACGCGTGTTGCTAATACGGACAGCTCAGACCTGTGAATTACGGCAATTAAATCGAAGAAATTGCTTCAAATCACTGTTCATGACTTCATGAGTTATAATAGCTCTGAAGATGGGTTATTTTATGCGCTGGACCCGACTTACATTGTTGGTAAGCTAAGGCTACCGTAGCTAATCGTAACTGCTGGGTTTAACGAGCACATGCGACGTGGGCTGCAGCAATTCATTGTTTAAGCTGCCAGAAACCACTATGGGAATTGTGATGCGTTACTACTCTGGCTAGATTAATTCATGATTCGAGCTATCAAAACTTGACCTTTCGATCAGTTGTTCTAGCTTACTTAACGACTATATATTTTTTCTGTCCTAAAGTTGGAGTATCCTCATTTTCACGCACCTGTATGAGAACAAACTCTGAACAAAGATGAAAAACCCCGCCGATCAACGATTGCGCGGATAGCAAGTCCAGTTATGTGGTCCATGACGACGCGACGTGCATGAGGTACTAATAAGAATGGGATGAAGTTACCGCGCCAAATCGGCACGAGCGCGAATTCGGAACTTTCCGTGACCTTCCGATCGGTGATTTACCCTCGACATGGGTTTTTAGATCACTCTTAATATGACTTTTTCCAACTCAAAATAGTTTACACATGGTAATGTGTTAAAATAATGTACGTCCGGGTCAAAACGGCACTTTAAAATTGATTAGTAAGTTTCCCCAATCCAAAAACTGAGTTCAGGTAACTCATAAAATGGCTACAAAATGAAGGATTGTGGTAATCCCAAATGTTGATAAAAAATCCCTTTCTGTGTTGAGGCGAACCAAAAGAAGCTAAGTTATAGCATTTTTAAATAATTTGTGATAATTCGTAGGCTCAGTTTGAACACCATGGAAACGTGCGTTAGAGTAGCTCTAATTCTGCAACCCACGACATTTCCAAATCCATTTTTGTCAGTGCATTTAATCATACTCGTATCTCTTACGATTTACGAGATCCCTGTAGTGATAAACGAATTTGTCAGATATAATAAATTATATTAATTCCACCCTATACAGTTACTTAACTTACATTTCTGTGTTAAAGCACTTTGAGGTCCCTTAATTACCTTTCCGTCAGACCCGGAGCCTTGCTGAAGAGCCGTAAACGGCGAAACGCGTCCAAGGATTGGGTCTGACGGAAAGGATAAGGGACAACTTTGTGCACAAACTTATTTTAAGTTTGTGTTTTTCATAATACATGCTTTCGCGGTAAGCTGAACCGATACATTGGCTTCCAGCGACACCTAACGTGGTTTGCCCGCAATGGGCCGCCTTGCCAGCGTTTGAATTAACCTATATGGATTCTCGCTGTCCTGGTTGGGTTGATACGTGTGGTTGCCACGAGATGTAGCCACGTGCTGCAACTCTCATTCGTATATTTGACACCCTGTATCTTGAAAGCCAGACTTTTTAGGACACATGTTTGTATGAACGTTTCTACTTTAATTTGGTTCAGGAATGCGCCCTCGGAATTACGGCCTATCATTCAGTAACACCCTGTATAGCCCCGTATTGATTACATGCTTACGCTTTAGACGATTGTTATGAACACAAATTAATAAAGTATACTCGTACTTCCGGTGTACAGCAAACATAAATAGAATTCCAAGAGTACAAGACTCTCGGCCCCTCTCTGCATGTCTGCGACTCGCCCTCGCCTCGCCAACCTAGCAAGAAATGTTTAGTTAAAATCAACTGAGAAGAGGCCACCGCGTCACCCGCTTGAAGACGTAAAGGTGGATATATAAAACTTTTCGTCATCGCTCCCGCTCGTCCCAAATTAGCCTAAAGGAACATAACGTATGTATTTATAAAAGCCGCCACCGCGCTCCCATTAGCGTGGCGAAAAGTTTTATAAATCAACCTTAAAACGTGTTCTATGCTCTTGCCTCGTGTCGCTCGATATCATAAATCCGTGGCGTAAGCGGATGACACGGTGGCCTCTTCTTACTTGATTCTAAGTCTAATGACCAAATTTCCCCAAGGATACCTACTACACAATTGAACAATATTTGTTGTATTGTTATTGTATTTTATCCCACTTACTTCCGCGAGCGAGAGTGGAGTCATGGGTTATGAATCCAGGAAAGAACTCATTACGTTTCTTATAAATAACTATTTGTCAGTATCTCCAAAAATTTTTTTATTCCATCGTCGAAAGGAAACCTATTTTTAGCTCATGAAGAATCCAAAATATCAGCTTACTACCAGAATGCGGGAGGTCTTAGGACTAAGATTAGAGACATATCAAACTCTATAAAAGCTTCAGACTACGACTGGATTTTTCTTACTGAGACATGGCTAACGGAAGACATTGCAATTCTGAAATTTTTGATCCATACTACGTTGCCTATCGTGCTGCAGGGCCGCCGAGAGCCGACACGGGCCCTGGGACTGGACAGCCTCCAGTGTCGCCAGGTATGCGCCGAAGGCACCAAAAAAATGCGCCGTAGGCGCCAAAAAAATAGCGCTGCAGGCGAAAAATTTTTGGGTGCCACGCCCTATTTTGATGATAGTGCTTGCTTTTCAAGTAGATAGTGCCGCATGCCACTTTTTTTGCCTTTCATTTAAATTTAAAATATATATTTAAATATATTTTTTACCGTGCTTGTAGTAGGTATATTTCTAATGCGGATCAATTCGCGATTCACCCCCGGGCCCCGGGAATTTGTCCCGTCTGCCCCCCCCCCCCCTCTCGTCGGCCCTGTCGTGCTGACAGGAAACTATACTCTCCTTGATTGTGCCAGAGGAGGAGGTTCTCTGATTGCAGTTAAGTCTTGTTTTGACAGTAGAATAATGCCTAGTTCTGACGATCCAACATTTGATGACGTATGGGTGATGGTTAAAGTTTACAGTGTAAGTTTTATTTTGGTCTGCGTCTATTTTCCTCCAAATTCAACATGCGAGTCCTATAAAAAATATTTAGAAAAACTAGAGGAACTCGGATTCAAGTATGACAAGGTTAAATTTTTCGTTTCGGGAGATTTTAACTTGCCGACAGCTAAATGGTTTATCGATGATAATACTCTGGTACCCACTGACTTATCTTCTCCAGCGGCTGAGATTTTAATAACCGGTTTGTTTGCTAACGAATTACAACAAGTTAACCATTTATCCAATGAATTTGGCAGATACCTGGATTTGGTTTTTTGCGATGGTTTCCTAGAGTGCACAGTTACTTCGGCTTAAATGCCACTTAGCAGAGTGGATCAACATCATGTACCACTGGAAATTAATGTTTCATTGCCATCTTTCTCTACTTTCGAGTCTGAACAGGAGATTCTGTATAATTTTCAAAAAAATTTCACCGCTATAAACAATTACCTTCATGGAATTGACTGGAGCTGTCTAGAAGGCTGTTCTGATGTAGACGACGCTGTGCAACGTTTTTATAACATTATTTTTAAAATCATTGAGGAGTACGTTCCAAGAAAGAGTAACAAGACAAATAAATATCCTAACTGGTACACGTCAGAAACAAAAAGCATTATTAACAGAAAGAACAAGGCATATCGGAAATATAAGCGCACAAAATGTATGAGTGATTATACAGAATATTTTGGACTTCGTAAAGAGTTCAAGAGTATGATCGACCTGAGTTATTTATTGTTTGTGACTAATACTGAGCAGATGATTCCCAGGAATATTAAATACTTTTGGTCCTATGTAAAAACTCTAAAAAGGGACAAAGGGATTCCTAGAAGTATGCTTTATCGTGATCAGGCTATGCAGTCACCATCAGATATCTCTAATGCATTTGCTGATCATTTTGTCAAGACCACACTGGCAGAACAATCACGTCTAACGAAGAACATGAGTACATTTCCCTTACCAGTCATTCATGTACATACGACGAAATTTTGCAGAAATTGAATAACTTGGATATAAATAGGAGTACTGGTTCAGATGGAATACCTCCTATTTTCCTGAAATACTGCAGCAGCTTATTGTCGCTCCTATTAAGGGCTATTTTTCAGATATCATTTGACAAGGGGACTTTTCCAACTTTATGGAAACAGTCATGGCTCATGTCTATTTTTAAATCTGGCTCCAAGAATGACATCGAAAATTATCGGGGAGCATCTTTGCTACCGGTTATGTCAAAGGTATTTGAATCCATTATCACAGATGAACTTTTTGCATCAATGAAATATCACATATCACCTCAACAACATGGTTTCTTTGAAGGCAGATCAACAGTCGCTAACCTGGGTGTTTTTCATAACAGTTTAGTCAATGATGTAGAAAGTGGCTTTCAGGTAGATGCGATATACACCGACATATCAAAGGCATTTGATCGAGTTTCTCATCGCTTACTGATCGAGAAACCTTCGCAGTTGGGAGTCGGTGGACCATATATTGCATGGATTGCGTCGTATTTGATTGATCGTAAACAGTGCGTCAAGCTTGGGAATGTAGTGTCACGTGAAATAAATGTTTTGTCGGGAGTGCCGCAAGGATCTCACTTGGGTCCAATCTTATTTTTAATTTTTATTAACAGTGTTGTAGATCAATTTAAAAAATGCAAATTTCTTTTGTATGCCGACGATTTGAAACTGTTTTGTTCTGTTAAATCTATCAGCGATCGATTGTGTAGCTGTTCAAGAAGATCTCAATAATTTAGCTAAATGGTGTAATTTAAATGGTTTAGAAATGAATGTGTCAAGATGTAAAATTATGAGATTTTTTAAATGTAAAACACCCGTTGTGTTTCCATACTCCATAGAGAATGTTAAGCTAGAATCTGTTGATAATTTCAATGACTTGGGTGTAACTTTTAGTAGAGATCTAAGCTTTGATACACATATAGATAATATAGTCTTGAAGGCAGTTAGAATGCTGGGTTTTCTGCGCCGTGCTTGTTCTGACGTTAATGACACTAAAGCTATCACGTCTTTATATAATTGCCTAGTGCGTAGTGACTTAGAATATAATAGTATTATTTGGAGTCCTGTCTATAATTGTTATAAAGAGCGTTTGGAACGCGTCCAGAATAAATTTGTTAAATTTTTACTGTTCAAACATAGATTTCCTTATGAAGATGTGTTCCAGTTTTTTATCGTTTAAGACCAAAGTTAGATATAATTTGTATTAATGTAGTGTTTTATATTTGTATGTGCTATTTGGAGTGATAATTCTCTGTAAGTGCTGAATCAATAAATAAATAAATAAAAACTTTACAAAAATGCCTAAAATTGACAGTAGATATATATACAATTGCTTAAAATGTAGTCATATATTTATTTCCCCAAAAACAAAACATCCCATTTCAGAATAAGCAACAATATTTAAAACTTTTATTCATGTCTGCCAATTCGTGTACATACATTTTATTGACCTTATTTATTTTAGATTTGATTAGAATCGCTGTTATGAAAAACATATTTTTTTAAATGCAAATATTATGAACTAACTTCATCCCTTTGTTTTCAACGGTGTTGCTGTTGCAGTCTATAGTTAAACAAAATTTTATATCGTTTTCGGATTAAGCAGCCAAAAAATAGAACTTTTTTGTTTCTTGATACTTTTTTGTTTCTTGATACTTTTTCGTATCTTACTTCGTTTTCGAGAAAAAAAAAATTCGACATTCAATGAAGTAGCTTTTATTGTTTTTCTCTCGAAAACGAAGTAAGATACGAAAAAATATCAAAAGAAAAAAAAAATCTTTTGTAGCTGCTTAACCCGAAAACTTATCACAACGAACAGCACTGCCAAATTTCACCACAATCGGCAAAGGATCTTTGAGATATTAATAAAAAAACGATTTTTTTTTAAACTTTGACACCTTGTACCTCTTGAAAACTAGACTTTTTAGGACACATGTTTATATGAACGTTTCTACTTGAATTTGGTTCAGGAACGCGCCCTTGGAATTACGGCCTATCATTAGGTAACACCCTGTATATATTCAATTTAATTTATTTTCATATGTATGAAAGAATCCATAAATTGTAATAATTTAAATATACAGGGTTGTTTTTTATAACTGGATACTAGGGTTGCCAACTTTTGAATTTAGAATTTAAAGGACAATCCAGGGCGGCAGCACAGGCGCCAAAAATCATGGGCAAATCGAGCATTAACTCGATGAATAATAAAAATATCGAAACTTTATAGAGAATTTTATCGCCAGCTAGTTTATTATCTTCACTTTTCGTCGCGAAATCAACAAGAACCGAGCTACACCTGAAAAGCATTTTCGATCCCTTCGAAAATGGTCAAATCGAGCAATAAATGCATGCCGATCTAACGGGTTGGAATTGGGGGATTCGCCGGTGTATTTTACCTATTGCCATGACGCTACACGTAAACGTAGAAAAAAAAAGGAATACCACATTTTTAATCTAAGCGCCGGATGGGATATGTTAGGTAAAGATAACATGATTTTATTTTTTTGAATGTTAAAAGTTTTTTTAAGGTACTTTAAAGGGTGTCCCATTCTCGACACTTTTACAGGGTATCTCCGTAATAATTGTTAGTGCTATCAAAAAAGTACTATAGGTGTCATGTGCTCTTTTTGAGTCAAACTTTTTTTTTTTTTTTTTTTTATTTTACTTTTTTACGGTTCGTCGGCGTATCTGAGGCCATCTAGAACCGGTCATCGACCGTACGGTTTTTAATCGTGCGGTCTACCGACTGGGGAGTGTGAAACGGCACCTTCATCCTATGAGATATCCGATCTCATCCGGCCTGTCCGGCGTGAATAGGATGGTTTTGATGTCGATTCATTTTACACTCTTCCCTAAGACAACAGCACGCGGTGTTTCCCAAGCGGTCACCCATCCAAGTACTAGCCGCGCTCGACACCGCTTAACTTCGGTGATCTGACGGGAACCAATTAATTCAATTTTAAAAGCTCTTTATTATTCTAATAAAATGTTACATCACACCTAATTTGTAGTTTGGCTTAGGCCCCTGGAGCTAGTCTCCCCCGGTGTGGTAGCACAGCTTCCACACCGGGTTCTCCACCCTACCCAGTTGCCTATATTACCGGGGGCGCAGCCCCGGCGGGTCGTTGGCCTGACCCTTAAAATGGTGAAAATGTTAAAGTACTAGATCACGTAACTCGCGTTCCGGCCAGAGGCCTCTAAGGGTGTTTAATTTACTTTTTACCTTGCGGTATAAGAGATTGCATGACTTTGATAATAATCACGAACTGGAATACGGCTGGCATTTGAGGAAAAATCTGCCAAAAAACCTCATTAAAATTTCAGGTACAGCGTAGCAGCGACTTACGACCATTCCGGTGGCTTAAAGTGATGTAGCTGAATTTGAAAACAAAATTATGAATGTTATTAGAGATACAGTTTGGGTCAATGGAAAGAAGCCACTGTTTAAATTTTTGTTTGTCGTCGGTAGTCATTCAGTCTGAGCTCCCTTAACAAGCTCCTCCCACTGCATTGTGGGTGTTTTAGTTTGTATGTGTGCGTGTGATAGTTTTGGTGTAGGTCTGAGTTCCAAGTCCCTTAGCAGTCTCCTCCCATTTAGTGTGGGCGGAGCCAACTATGGACTCGAAACTTTAGTGTGATGTTTGTCTGTTATCGTGTGTGTGTTATGTATATGTTTAATTGTATTGTGTAATATGTTATATGCTTATTTTATGTTTTGTGCCAGATAGGCAGCCTTTTGTAGATCGGTCCGTGTTTTATTTGTATGTTATTGTCATGTCTTTGTTCTGTTATGTTTGTCGTTAATGGTGAGTTATGTATATTGTATAAGTAGAATTTAGTTGCTATGTCAGTAATGTGCTGTCGTATGTCTTCGACAGCAGCCATATGGTGAAGGTCTGCGATGCGTGTGTACCTTCCGGAGGAGGTCACGCATCGTAGCATCTTGTTCTCAAATCTTAATACTCGTTGTAATTGAGTATTAGATGCAGAACACCATACCGGTGCTTAAGGTGTCGCTAGGCCGAGTCAAACTTAAAATGGTAAAATTAAAATTTTGAAAATTCTCGCTCGCTTAAGAAATACGGGGGAAAATCAAAAAATTGACTATTTCAAAATTACCCTATATTTTCTTAGTTAAAAGAGATAGAGAAAAATTATTTATACAAAAGTTTCTTTTTAATGATTGTTGAATAATATGCCGTTTTCAGAATAAGTATACGGGGTCAGGTCAAAAAGTTATCGGACCTAACTTCATTTTTTAAATGGAACACCCTGTATATTTTAATCTAAAAATACAGCATTTTAAATTCTCTTTCCAAATATATTTATTTATTTATTTTATTTATTTATTTGGCAATAGCAAATATATATTTTAGTAGATTTACATACTATTAGGTAAGCAAAATGTTACAATCAAAATTCCATACTATAACAGTGAAATAAATTAAAATTATATTCCTACTTACAACTGAATTCACAAAGTTTCCTCACTATTGCAAGTATAAGCACACAATGATATTTTAAATACTGTGTGTGTGATTTTTAATTTAATAAATTCTTTATTTGAGGTAAAATTTATATTGTTTTGTGTTATTAAAGTGTTTTGTTTTAGTATATTTTACAGAATTACTTCATATAATGTAGTTTATGTTATAATTGCTTTCCATCAACCATTTTGTGATGTCCTTTTTAATTAAATAATAAGGCCTAGTTCTGATATTATTTGGTAAATCATTATAGATTTTTGGTCCAACACAGTAAACATGACATTGGCAGACAGTGTGCTTAGGTTGTTGCAATACTACATTGTTTTGTACCGCAATTCTTGTATTAACATTGTGATTTATAATTTGTTTATATTCAGAGTTTTTCGACATATACCTAATTATAGACTTTATGAAAAGTTGGTTTGGAGTTAATAAATTACTATCCTTATATAATAAGTGAGAGGGATATGTTCTATTTTTAAAAAGCATAATTTTAATGATCCACTTTTGAGTTATTTGAAGTTTAGTCATAATGGTTGTACCAGCACTGCCCCAGACAACCAATCCATAGTTGACTATTGACTCCACGAGAGCGTAATAGACTAATTTTAGTATTTGAAATGGTAATATATTTCTTAGCTCGTAGAATTTAAAAATCACTTTGAGAATTTTATCAGTTACATAGTTAACTTGTTCTTTCCAAGTAAAATTTTCATCGATTAGTATTCCTAGATATTTTAAGGTGGATTTTCTTTCTATGAACTGATCGCAGGTGCAGCCCCCGCCCAACGTGCATTGCCCTTTATGTATCTTTAAGCTACGAATGTCAGGGAGCGACCTCGGGGACAGTGAGAACGCAACAAATTTAGTTTTTTCTACATTCAGTGAAAGCAAAGAAGTATCTAGCCAATTTTTTATTTTAAAAAGTGCCACTTCAGCCTTTCTAACCGTTGAGTCCCAGTCATCACCACCCCTGCATCACCAGCGAAGCAAAAAACCTCTCCTTCCTCTGTAGCATTAAAAATTTCATTTATATAAATGTTGAATAACAGAGGCGATAATACTGTTCCCTGCGGCAAACCAAACTCCACCTCCAGCCTGTCACTCTCCATTCCCGATAAATTAACACTTTGTTTTCGTTTTGTAAGGTACGAGTTTATCAGGTCATTAGGGATGCCTCGGATACCAATAAGCTCCAGACGTTTTAGTAGAATGTGGTGAGCCACAGTATCAAAAGCCTTCTTGAGGTCCAGGAACAAACCAATAGCCTTCCTGCCCTGGTCTAAATTTTTTAAAATTCTTTCCGTTACTTTACATAGAGCATTTTCAGTACCGGTGTTCTCCCTAAACGCAAATTGATTTTTATTAAGAATATTATTTTTTTCCAGAAACTGTAGCAATCTCATCTTAAAACATTTTTCAATGATTTTGCTAATTGTGCTTGTTAAAGCTATTGGTCTATAATTATTTATCTTTTTTCTGTTCCCTTGTTTGTATAGAGGCACAACAGCTGTTGATTTTAAACATTCAGGGAAGACCCCAGTACTGAAAATTGTGTTTGTGATGTGGCATAACGGCCTTATAAGAAATAATTTATACTTTTTTATAATATTTGAGTTTATCTGATCATCTCCCCCCTTTACTCCGTCTTTTAATTTATTGATTTGTTTTACGATATCATTTTCCGTGATGGGATCTAACCGAAAAGATTTGGCAAGTCTCTCACCATCAATTTTATTATTTGTGAATTGAGAGGGAGCAGAACTTATGATGCTGTCAGCCAGCTGCCTACCCACACTCGCAAAAAATTTATTGAACGTGTTTGCCATTTCTTTTTTCTCAGATGTAATTGTGTCATTAGAGTTATAAATATTTTTTATTTCAGTTTTGCATCCTGCGTCTCCAGTGGCCTCCCGTATCACCCCCCAGAGCTTTTTTGGATCCTTTGCGGTTTTTTGTATTAATCCTTTGTAGTGTAAATATTTTGCGTTTCGTATCAGTTTAGATAACATTGTGCGATATGTTTTATATCTATTTAATAAATATTGGTTGTTTCCGTTTAAAGTGCATTTTTTTTTAGAAAATCTCTGGTTCGTATGGACACTAGAAGGCCACTGGTTATCCAGGGTTTTAATTTTCTTTTTTTACTAGAAGTTACCCTATTTGTAGTAGAGGATGAAATTATATCCTTCATTTTATTAATAAAATTGCTAGTGCAAACTTCACTATTCCAATGCTGCAATACACCATCCCATCCCTCTTCTCCTAGCAATCTACAAATTTTATTATAATTTATTACTTGATAAGAATTTTGCTTTATATATATATATATATATAACACACCATAGACGATATTGGTTTCCTAGGCGATTTATTTAAACTTTATTACTTTGAAACGAAATAAAAGATTCAGATTAGGGTAAAAAATAACGGGAATCACCGCAAATGTTCGAAAGCTCCTCCGTTGTTTTCAATACACTCTTAACATCTTTTTCGAAGGGATTTTAAGGCATTCATGATGTGTAATTGTTGGCGAACAGGTCGTACCATGTGGGGATTTGTGGAGTTCCAATGTCTTTCATTATGTCTATATGAATACCGCAACTTGTAAGTCGACATTCATCTGACCAAATTATTTTTTGTTGAAAAGAACGATCCTCGTTAGATTTATTTAAAAACCAGTGACAAAATTCCAATCGTCTCACATCATCACCAGGATACAAATATTGTGTAATTTTAACAACATAAGGAAAATATTTATTGGACGTCAAAATTCTTTGCGCCTTAGATTTTGTAATTCCAGTTTGAGTTTCTACGTTTCTGACGGACGTAGATTTTTGTTCCTAAAATTACAAAGTGATTTTAGAAAATAAAATCGATTCATAAAAAGCAAATACACTATGCATTTGGTCATATTTTAGTATCTTGCTTTTTTCCCCGACTGCATCATGAGCGTTGCATAGCCGAATCTGACGGCTCAGTCTCATTCAATACCCACTAAAAGTGCTAAACGCGCCTAAAGAAGTTTTCACTTCAATAAAAGTTGAGCTACTACTATTCAAAGCTATCACAGGATATATAACCTGATTATTGGCCTCGACAAATCCGAACACGCTTATTTCTTCATTTTCCTTGTTTTCTTTATTATAAGTTTTTGATCTCGGCATCGTAAAAGAGCCGTATGTTTTTAAATTATGTTCCAGTCGTCGGAATATGTCCTTAAATGGTTGCCGTCTTTCCGGATAGCGAACAAAATATAAATTTTGGCGCCATTTTTTCGCTTCTTCCACTTTCAATATAAATTCTCATTTTTACAAACGAATATGTAAAAATAAAATAAATGTTAATAACAACCAGAATGTCAACATAGTTGTTTTTCGGATATTAGCTTTTGTTTCATGACCTACTGTGGTTTAAAGCAATAAAGTTTAAATAAATCGCCTAGGAAACCAATATCATCCATGGTGTGTTATATACTTAAAAAGAAAATTTAAAATGCTATATTTTTAGATTAAAATATACAGGGTGTTCCATTTAAAAAAATGAGGTTAGGTCCGATAACTTTTTTACCTAACCCCGTATACTTATTCTGAAAACAGCAGACTATTCAGCAATCATTATAAAGAAACTTTTGTATAAAACATTTTTCTATATCTCTTTTAACTATTAAGAAAATATAGGGTAATTTTGAAATTGTCAATTTTTTTGATTTTCCCCTGTATCTCTTAGGCGAGCGAAAACTTTTATATTTTGATTTTACTCTTTTAAATTTGACCCAAAAAGAGCACATGACACCTATATTACTTTTTTGATAGCACTAATAATTACGGAGATACCCTATAAGTGTCGAAAATGGGACACCCTGTACTAAATAAATCGCTTGGTTTTAAAGGACATTTACCATTCTTTGACAACTTATTAAAGGGCAAAGGACTTTATTTCGAAATAAAGACGACTGGCAAGCCTACTGGATACTCATAATGAAAAAAAAGTCAATACTTTTGAGTAGGTAATCTTTATTCAAATGCCTACGTACCATCGATTTTAAAATTTTACTTTCTTCTCATTAGACACTTGCACAATTGGTGTGTTTTTTTACTATAATTTTATTAATTTCACATTCATTTTTAAATCGTACACTACCGTGTTTTGTTTCATCTCCATTTGGACGAATTTTATTACCTTGCGTAAAAGGAAATGCCGGTCTTAAAAATTGTTCAACTTTCCGTATCACAGATTTAACAGTTTTATGCTGATTTTACATTTGTGTAGTTTTCCGTGTATTTCTTCATGTATAAATACATGTAGCGACTACACAAATGTAGAACCTGAATATTCGTGAAAAAGTTGACCTTCTAGACATACATTTATTATAGCCTATCTTTAAATGATGCAATGTAATAAATCAATCAAAACCGTCTTCTCCATGGGCGTGTAAGATTTTTCGGCATGTATAGATTTTAATAATAATAGGCCTGAATTTTTAAATTTGTGCAGAATTAGTACAAGTATCGACATTAAATTCAAGTTTTGTCTTCAAATATATATTTTAATAGGGTAAGTGCATCAGTAATGGACATACCGCTAGTAATGGTCACCTTACGTCAATTATCCCTATTATCTCGTCCTTCTTTTGAGTTTTACCAATTGTTTTTACGTTACACTGTAACGTATACAACCCATAATACAATGCTGACATTAGCACCATCCAACGTCATTTCCTCCCGGTATCACACGTCATCAACTTTGGGCGCGGTGTAAATCAGTCGGTTTTGAACTGACAACGAGTTGTGCGCTCTTTCGACTAAAATTAGTGTTGTCAAGTCACTGTTTAAGTATTGATATTTTATTTGTGTTCCTAGATCTTTAAAAGGTAAGTAATTTGTATTTTTTAATCAATTTTGTTAAAAAAACAACCGTGGAAGTTTTTGATTAAGGCTGACCATTACTGAAGAAAGATTTCTCCAGAAATTCATAAATGGACACGGTAAGTGTCCATTACTAAATGACGACATTATTTATTAATGGTCACCTTTATATTCGGTCTATATAGGTAGCGCTTTTTTCTTTATTACCCGTTGTCTCTTATTATTTTGGACATGGATTCCCAGAAAGGGAAAAAAATACCTTTTTTTAAATGGCAACAAGATAAAATGAACCTTGCTATAGACGCAGTAAGAAATCAAGGAATCAGTAAAAAATCGGCAGCTAAAAAGTTTGGTGTTCCTAGAACCACTTTAAAGAGAAGACTTGAAAAAGATAAAAAAAAGCGATTCCTAGTCTTTTGATGCCGATGTACCTTATTGTAATGAAGATCTGGATATGAGTGATGTTGAAAATGATATAATCAAGAATATACATGATGGAAATTTTGTGGTTGTTAGAGACAATGGAAATCTTTATCCAGGTAACTTATTAAGTTATGGCTATTTCTCGATTCAAAAATTAGTTTGATAATTTTTATTTTTCTTTAAGTTGTGTGTGTGTCCGTGTCAGTGAGTGGATTATGTTTTAATGATTAAACTTTTTATTTGTTCTAGGAAGAGTAACAAAAGTTAACCAGGAAGGTTCAGAAGTCTCATCAATGGAGAAAGCAGGCTATGACTGGAAATGGCCAGAAAAAGAAGACCAAATATTTTATTTTTATGAAGACATTAAACAAATTATAAAGGAACCATTTGTTAAAAACAAAAGGGGGCATTATTCTGTACCAGAACTCTCTACTTTTATTTAAAGCACATTGTTATACCTATAGTTTTCTAATAAAAATTACTCTCTTACACTTGCATGATTACTCTTTAAATATTTCCCACTGCGTTTATTTTTTAATAATTGTAGACTTAGGTAAGTATTATTTAGCTGAATAACGGGCAAATAAAACTATTGTTGCTAAAGTGTCCATTACTAAATTTTTGAGTGTTCAAAACTAGGGTCTCCGTGACCATTACTGGCGATTTTGACATTAGCATAGTGGAAAATATTTTTTGGAAAAAGTAAAAGTTTTTTGAGCTTAAAATTATGTAAGGGGTGTCCACTTTTCGTATGTTTTACGGGTTATCTGCGTTATTAGTAAAGATAGAAGGTTGCGGTTTTCGCGGCACTTTGTTACTTTTTTGAGAAACAAACGATGCCATCAATAGAAATTTCATAGCCCCCTTAGTTTTTTAGATACGGGATGATTTTGAAAATTTTGCATTTTGGGACACAAAGGTAAGGTAAGGTTTTTTTCACGTAGAATCCAGTGGCTTAAAGCCGTATTACAGTCACGCAACTAATTGCAGCAATAAATGGCAAGGTCAAAGTATTGCATGAAAGAAAGTTGCACAATGTAAAACAGCGTGCAAGTCCATGCAACTTTTTCTTAATTGCAACAAACCTTCTAACCTCAAACTTGTTATTGTTATTGTTTTATTTTGTGATTTTCTGGTGTTTGTGAAATATTTTGTGTTTGAAATGAAATAAATAAATAAATTAAAGCGGAAAAAAGTACTCACTGCATCATTATACACCATTAATACTGTTGGTAACACAAAAGTAACTACTTTTCCCCCAGACTTGCACGAGCAATGCAATAAATATCGCGCCAGACCGATAAAATTTTCGTGCAACTTAGTTGCACCAAGGGATCAGCTGAGCTTCGACTGCGCATGCCTTTGGGCAATTCTTATTGCGTCTTGCATGGACTTGCATCGAGTTGCGTGACTGTAATACGGCTTTTAGTCAGATTTTTTCTATGTTTAACTGTTTTCGAGAAAAAAGCAAATTTGCATTTTTTTAAATGGGACACCCTATATATTTTTAGCTATTATGATTCAGAAGGTTTTTCCATCGCTACCTTTAGTTAGACCTATATATTAACATAGTATTTGTTTTTAATACCTTACATCTGAAGAAGCCGCTGTGACGGTGAAACACGTGTCATGTTGACATATTAAAGTGAAAATCAAAAAACCATAAGTGTTTCCTTTCATATGATATTATGATTCAGTTTATCACAAGCTTTTCAAAAATGTATAATACTTTATAGCTGTTTTCAATGTAAAGCTCAAAATTTACATTTTTCAACAAATTTAAATTTTTTTTTAGTAGGCCATGACGGGTATTTAGGCAAACAAAAGATGACAGGCTTGTTATCTGAAAAAATCTTTATTTACTGTCTGAATAGGTTATCCATTTTCTGGTCTTTATTTCTATTCAGTTTCGATAAATAGCAGTTTTTTCTTAATTATGGCTGCGAATGCAAAATTCGAGAATTATGAAAAGTACGATATGTTCGTTTGTTATATTCAGTGTAACGAAAATTCGGATGAAGCATTAGAAGTTTATTTTAACAGGTATGGACATCTTTTTATATTTTTCATCATATTTCAAAATTTATAAAATTGTAATATTCGCAGATTCCCAGAAAGAAGACAGCCGGATAAAAGAATATTTTTAAAAATAAAATCAAACTTAATGGAAGTCGGTTCATTTTCCAAACCCCAACCTAGTATTTACAATAAGGAAAACCAGGACACTGATGAAGTAAACGCTTTGGCTTCAATTGAAACAAATCAAAGTAGTTCTTGTAGAACAGTGGAAGGTTCTGTCGGTGTTACAAAATCAATGGTTCAAACTATTCTACAAAAACACAAGTTTAAGCCATACAAATTTCATGTCGTACAAAACTTACATCTCGGTAACGCAGAGCGCCGCGTAGAGTTTTGTAATTTGGTATTTACAAAATGTAAATAGAGAAAATCATTTTGAAAGAACGATTATATGGTCTGATGAGAGTCATTTTACCAGTGCCGGTATATTTAATCGGCAAAATACTAGGTTTTGGTGCCAGGAAAATCAACATGTTATATTTCCACGGGAACGGCAAGGCAGATTTGGGTTTAGCGTTTCATGCTTCATACTGGGAAGTAAAATTTTATATAATATATTTGAATGCAGTCTTACTGCAAATAAATATTTAAAAATTTTGGAAAACATTGTGCCCGAAATAGTAGAGAATGTGCCCCTAGCTCATCTTAATAGCTTATATTTGCAACAGGGCGGAGCTCCCCCTCACAACGCTCAAATTGTAAAAGCATAATAATATCTTAACAATAATTTTCCTGGCCGCTGGATTGGGACAGATGGACCTGTAAGATGGCCACCCAGGTCACCCGAATTAACGGTCTTGAATTTTTTTTTGTGGGGCTACCCAAAAAATAAAATTTATACCGTCCAGTACCAAACAATGGCAGATTTAAGAGAAGCCACTGAAAGAGCCTCTAGGGAGTTACAGGCACGGCCTTTTATTATTTTAAATGCGCTGAGGCGAATCAGAACAATGTGTAAAACATTTCTTAGGCATAATGGAGAACAGTTTGAGCAATATTTATGACACAGTTTTCTAAATCATCAAATTATTGTAGCTTTAATTTTTGAACGTACTTATAACACAACTGAGTTAATTGTTATTTATATTTATAAAAGTTGTTGTTGTAGGTATATATTTTTAAAATTAGTGTTTTATATTTGTGAGAAGCTTGTGACAATTGTTTAATCTTAAAATTTATACGGTGTGCCGTTTAAAAAAATGTAAATTTGTTGAAAAATGTATATTTTGAGCTTCACATTGAAAACAGCTATAAGGTATTATATATTTTTAAAAAGCTTGTGATAAACTGAATCTTGGTAGCTAAAAATATATAGGGTGCCCCATTTAAAAAAATGCAAGTTTGCTCTTTTTCTCGAAAACAATTAAACATAGAAAAAATCTGACCAAGCCACTGGATTCTAGGTGAAAAAAACTAATAAGATTATTTTTTACCTTTTTGATAAGTTGCAGCGTAACCGAGATACGGGGTCCCAAAATGCAAAATATTCAAAAACACCTCGTATCTAAAAAACTAAGGGGGCTATGAAAATTCTGTTTGTGGCATCGTCTGTTTCTCAAAAAAGTAACACAGTGCCGCGAAAACCGCAACCTTCTATCTTTACTGATAACGCAGATAACCCGTAAAACATACGAAAACTGGACACCCTGTACAGGCATACCATTTACCTGGAATTTTAGAAAGCAATTTTATCAAAACTAATTAGAGTCTAGGTACTTATTCCGTTTCTGCTCTAATCATTTTATTCCTTTTTTTTTGCACCTAATCCTGGTTACCTGTTTGCTAATTTATGGTTATTATGCCAGTGTTTTTTTAATTAAATATGGAGAATTTTCCACAATTGCCAAAACGCCCTAGAGTCGGCCCATGTACAGTAAATGAAAAAAAATTAATTCTTAACTGTTACGATTCTATTAAAAGTAAGAATACGGATTTGAATGCTGACAATGCAGTGCAATTTCCAGCAGATATGCTTAACGTTGGGAAAACAACAATATATCCTATCAACAAAAAAGACACCTGTCAAGTTATTCAAGTTTTTAGGATTGGCAGCACTGGACTTTTTAAGCAAATTTTGTCAAGAAATCCACAAATGTAAAACAGCTGGTTTCGTGTAGAAAAATATATAAAATACATGTAGAAATATATGGATAAGTAATCAAATATAAAACCAGTATTAATATTTTGGCGCCAAAATTTCTAATTTCAATATCAGAAATGATAGTAAAATAAAGCTACTTTATTGCAATAAAGTACAACTTTATGTCCGCTAAACTGATCGTTACTAAGCAATCGTACATAAAATATTGCATGATATACGTATATAAACGGAGCTTTATTGATCTCGTCATTTTATATTCTCCTTCACAAGCTTGGTCGGCCATAAAAAAAAAACAATAAATACCGGCTAATGCATGGTTTAGTTGAACATAGGAAATCGCATGTAAATTTTGTAGCGACTAAATATTGGCTCCCCCGTACATTTTGGAGAAAAATTGTATTATAATTTTTTGAAGAAGCCGATATAATAAATGTCAAGAAATCCACAATTGTAAAACAGCTGGTTTCGTGTAGAAAAAGATATAAAATACATGTAGAAATATATGGAAAATTATTCAAATGTAAAACCGGTATTAATATTTTGGCGCCAAAATTTAAAGTGTTTCCACGGATGGGAAAAAAAAACACTTTATTTTACCTTTTCCGTTTATCGACTAGAAGTCATTCTTTATAAAGAATTAATTTTTAATGTGTACAGGGTGTTAATAAATTATGAAAAAAACATCCTTCACGAGAAAAGTACCATTAGTTATTTTATGTTAACGAAAAATAATTTGATTTTTTATTTATTTAATACCTAAACCCGTGCATAATAGGCTCGACTTTGTCAAGACCGTCACAGCTGTCACACATATTTGCAAAGTTTCCTATGGTTCCTAAGGGCTACAAATTATTTGCGCCTTGTTTTTAATGTATTAAATAAGGTTGTCAAAAGAAAGTGTCCGTGAAAATGGAAGAAGTTCAAAATATAGCCTCACTTGCCAAGGACTCTCTTAAATAAAAAATTGTTTTAATTATTCTAATTTCAATATCAGAAATGATAGTAAAATAAAGCTACTTTATTGCAATAAAGTACCACTTTATGTCCGCTAAACTGATCGTTACTAAGCAATCGTACATAAAATATTGTATGATATACGTATATAAACGGAGCTTTATTGATCTCGTCATTTTAAATTCTCGTTCACAAGCTCGCTCGGCCATAAAAAAAATAAATACCGGCTGATGCATGGTTTAGTTGAACATAGGAAATCGCATGAAAAGTTTGAAGTGACTAAATATTGGCTCCCCCGTACATTTTGGAGAAAAATTGTATTGTAATTTTTTGAAGAGGCCGATATAATAAACCCATGTGCCAAGTTTGAATAAATTTTAATAAGCCAATCCTAACTTATTCAATTAAATGTGATGGCAAGATTACGAAATTTTTTTATTGTTTAGGTAATACAGAAAACACCAGCAAATTACTATTTGGCATTGACAAAACGAAAAGTAGCATCAGTAACAATATTTTCATTGAAGGCGCTTTAATTATAGCTAAATATAAATATCTTATCATTAGTAAACTTAAGTCCAAAAGCACTGTAATAAATAAGTGCAAATGCTCAACTCAGAATGTCAATAGAGTTGAAGAAAGGGATAATAGAGATATTTTACTGCACGTGGGGGAAAATAAAATGATTTAGCACGAGGATTCTTGGGCAAGCCGTAGGAAAACATCAAACCACAGTGTTGCGCACTTTAAAAAAACATAAATATTTTCCTTACAAGTATGAAAAACATCAGTAGCTACGGTAAGGTGATGAAGAGCGGAGAATGGTATTCTGTTTTAAGGTAATGGAAAGAGCAAATAGTTATAGAGATTTTTTCAGAAATATTTGTTTTACCGACGAATGTACATTCACCCTCAAACTCAACAACGAACCAAATGTTCCAAATTGCCGGCAATGGAGCCAAGAAAATGAACATCGTCTTGTTCATACTCGGACGCAATATCCACAAAAAATAAATGTTTGGCGGGAATTGTAGGACATCACATTATTGGACCATTTTTTACGGAAGACAACTACTATAAAATCGAATTGAAACCGCACTAGAAGAAGTTGTACGCGAAAATCAGGAGATCTGGTATCAAATGAATGGTTGTCCTGCCCATAATTCTCTCTTGGTTAGAGAATACTTGCAAAATATTGTTAACGGAAATATTATTGGCCCACGGCATCTAATCCTTTGGCCAGCCAGGTCTCCTGACCTTTCGCCAAAGACTTCTTACCGTGGGGCGTGGGGTCACTTAAAAATTTTTATAAAGATGTAAAATTTGAAAATCTGGACCAGCTAAAAAACTGTATTTCGTTAGAATGTGACAGAATTTCTTAATATAGGTTTACCTAAATATGAATGGCGGTGAGGCTGTTGCGGCAATATTCTGCGATTTTTCGAAAGCATTCGATTGTGTGGATCATGAAGTGTTGCTGCGGAAGTTAAGACGCTATGGGTTTGGTGAGATTACACTAAGATGGTTTTCTACCTATCTTAAGGGAAGAATGCAAGTGGCAAGAGCGGACGGCGAATACTCGGAAAAATCACTTATTGCTAGAGGCGTTCCACAAGGCTCTGTTTTGGGACTTGGGACCCATTTTATTTTTGCTATATTTAAATGACTTAGCAGCCTTAGATATTCACGGTTCATTTACATTTTTTGCTGATGGTACTAGTCTTCTTTGGCATGGTAAAAATAGGGACGATCTGAAATTTACTGTCGATAGAGACCTACATGAAGTTAAGCATTGGTGTGATTCAAACTTACTTTGCTTTAATGTAAATACAACCAGCATATAATCACCTTTGGATTTTTCTTTAATGACTTGTATTTGAATAACGAAATTGTAGAAAATAGCTCCCTTACAAAGTTTCTAGGTCTTATCATTGATAATACACTTAAATTTGAGGACCACATAAAAGCCCTAAGTAAAAAGTTATCCGCTGGTTGCTTTGCAATTAGAATAGTTTCTAAGGAGCTTAATGGTTCCACCGCAAAGATGGTTTATTACTCACTATTTGAGTCCCATGTAAGATATGGAATTGCTTTTTGGGGATTCACTAACAAGCAACTCTTTAACTCAATATTTGTTTTACCGAAGCGGGCAGTTCGTTATTTGTGTGGAGTTGTGGGTCGTAAACACTGCCAACCATTATTTATTAGGGAAAATATTTTAACTGTGCCATGTCTGTTTATTTTGGAAACTGTGTGCCTTATGCATAGAAAATTCTCCGGTTTTGTAACTAGCGATAATGTGTATAATACTAGGTTAAATGTCAACACTAATATAAGCTTTTGCCTATACCAAAGTCTACCTTAGCGAAGCAGTCTATTTTTTATCATCAGTGATGTAATGAACTTATTACCTACATTACTCATTTTTAATCAAACTATGATTTTTTTTGTTCCGTCAGTCACTGTCATTTTTTGTGTAATGTCACTTTCATAATATGAAAATCATTTTGAATACATAAAAAAACCAAAATTCTGGGTCTTATATAAAATGTTGTATATCACACGTACGGTAGGCTAATTACAGCACTCATGTGGTTACTACGACTCGGTCTACGACCTCGTCGTAGCAATATTCCCCACTCGTTACTGTAATGAAGCTCATACCGTACTAGTTATATAAATAACTATTAATTAATTAATGTTTTTGTGAAAATCTGTAGTCTGGGTGTGTTATGTTAAATTAAAGGCTTAGTAAGAAAAACATAACGGTGCCTTTTATTTTGGATGGTGTGATTGCCATATGGGTGAAACGAAAATGAGTTTTAGGTAAATATGAAATAATCTTTATTCGTTATGTCCAGTTTTACGTCAATTTTTGACAATAGCATCACAGAAATTATTTGCTGGTGTTTGCTGTGTTACCTAAACTATGAAAATTTCGTAATTTTGCCATCACATTTAATTGAATAAGTTAGGATTGGCTTATTAAAATTTATTCAAAATTGGCACATGGACTTATTATAAAAAAAATTATTATACAATTTTTCTCTAAAATGTAAAGGAAAGCCAATATTTAGCCACCTCAAAATTTACATGGGATTTCCTATGTTCAACTAAGCCATGCATCACCCGGTATATACTTATAACATAAACAGCTATTATAATTCTTTAAATCGTGTATATGATTAATATTTACATGTTTATAATTTAAAATAGATCCTAAATGCCAACTTCGGAACAAAAATTATTGTTTTTAAATTTTTATTTTAAAAATTGTATTTTATTAAGTATCTATTTTGTAATATATTGTTTCATAAAGATGTTGTTCCCAATAATAGATAATGGTTCTACTTTCGAGACGGATGTTCATTTTTTTTTATCTTATTAACGTCCTGTACAGATTAGTTATACTTAAACAGCGTCTAGTGAAGTGCTGACTCTACGAGAGATAGAAAAAAACTTTTTAAATAAAAGTTGTAGGAATATTCCTAAATCTCCAGAATCATGCGTATTTTTTTAACTATTCCATATTTTTTAAATGGAACTACTTACTCAAATCGCTAATTTTAATATATTTGTCTATTTGGGTTTCATAATGATTACTTTATGAAACTCAAATTTTATTTTTTAAAAGTTGGTAATAATATTATTTGTCAAATTTAAAAGTAAGTCAATAATAATAACAATTTAGAAAGTTTGTACGGCATGTAAAATAACGAGTGATTTTTAATTATTTTGCTCAAGGGAGGCCATGCATTTTAAAAGCATCATGGCCGTACTGCGTAGATAAGATGACATGATTGTTTTATGACATTTACGTCTTATTTGAATTTGTGTATTTGTAAAGTTTAAAAATTGGAGAAATTTTGTAATTTTTGCAGTTATTTGAAGGTAGGTTACTATTGCTTTAACTAATATTTCTCCGGGGAGTCGTCTTTTGACTATTATAAAGTGCTATTTGCAGGATATGATTTAATTTTTTATTTTTTTTTTTATTTTTCAGCGTATCAAGTTTTGGTGAAGCTTTGTTGCCGGATTGAAAGTTCTACAGTAAAAATGTTTAGTGAAGCACAAAAAGTTTTTATTGTTGAAAGTTTTTTAGAAATGGAAACAAAATAGGCGGTGTGTGGAATTACTCTATGCATGACTGCTTTGATGAATTTCGAACCGAGTTTCCTGATGTTGCGGTGACCTTTCATAATTTTCGTACTGGGTCACAATACCTAATTGATAAATTTCGTCAGACTGGTTCTGTTCAACATAAAAAAGGGGCTGGAAGACCAACGAAACGATCGAATGAGGTTATTGAAGAAGCGCGACAAATTATGGAAAATAATCCTTCAACTTCTATTAGGCATTTATCTCAACAAATTCAGCAAACGGATTTATGCTACAGTACATGTCAAACACTTTTGAAAAAGGATCTGCATCTATACCCTTATCGTGTTAGGCTATTCATGAACTCCTTCCCAATGACGTTCCCCAAAGACTTAATTTTTGTGAATGGTTTTTAAACAATTTTCAAGAAGAAAATAGTGGTGCTTTTGAAAAAACATTTTTTACCGACGAGGCTTATTTTTATTTATCAGGCTATGTTAATTCACAAAATATGCGAATGTGGAATACGCAAAATCCGCATGTTTTTGTAGAAAGACCTCTTCATCCTCAAAAAGTTGGTGTGTGGGCAGCAATTAGGTCTAGAAGAATAGTAGGCCCAATTTACTTTGATGGCACAATTACAGCTGAGAGATATCGGATCGAAATTCTGACAACATTTATTAATGAGCTTCACGATGATGAATTGCGGGAAGGTTACTTCCAACAAGATGGCGCTACACCTCATGTAACCAGAGAAAATTTAAATTTTTTAAGTGATTTTTTTGAAAACAGAGTTATAAGCCGAAATACGCAACAAATATGGCCACCTCGTTCCTGCGATTTAACACCCTGCGATTTCTTCTTGTGGCCTTTTATAAAAAACTCCATTAATCGAACACCAATTGAGGATATAAATGATCTTAAACGAAGGATTTCAGAAAAAATTGCCGAAATTAATAATTCTCCAAACGTATTGGTTAATGTGTCTCTGAGGGCAAGAAGAAACATCAGAAGGTGTCTAGAAGTAGAAGGCGGCCATATAAAGTAGGCTTTCAAAGTAAGATAGCTCAGGATTTTATATTACATACCGTCAAAAAACATTATTTTAGGTTTTCAACGTGACAACGCTGCTTTCTTGCAAATTCGCCCTATGATTTAATCTACGCGCTACTGCTACACTATGTATACTGGGTCACAGCCGCCCTTGAGCAAAATAATTAATAATCACTCGTTAGTATAAAGTACAACATTGATACACCGCGTGCGCTAAAATGATGCTTTATAAAACGTGTACTTTAATATGATTAGAGTATGGCTCAGTGGCGGCTCGTCGTATAAAGCAACTGAGGCCGGGCCTCACATGTAAAATTAATAAATTCTTTATTTAAATATAAAACGTTTTTTAACTAATTTGCAATCATTAAAATATCAAAACAATAGAACATTGAATTACCATCAAAGTTCAACATATTATCTTTTAAATTTAGCGCGCACCTCATCCAACATTAATTTTAAAAACTGAAATCGTTGCCCGACCGCATAAAAAGAAAATTGTAATCCCAAAAACTTGAGCTTCCTTCACGTCACAAATCACTTATAAAACGCTATGCTCTCCAACCCAGCACCTCCACCGCTTTAATTGCGCACAACAGGATAATAGCCAAATTTTGCAGGTGAGTGAGGCCCACTTATTTGGGCCTATATCGTATTATTTTTACAGTAGCTGGCAATGGCTTGCATGATGCCAAATGTTGATTGAACAATGACACTTATTGACTTATTTACTTATTATTTAAATGTTTTATTTTTAAAAACATAAAAAAAATAAGTTAGAAATGATTGATAAATGTTTCCATTGTTCTATAAGATATTATTAAAAAATATGCAATTAAATCCCAATAACAAAAAACAGATAAAAATTAAAGATTACAGGTGGGTGCCTAGTGCCTATTTGAAACTTGGCAATGTTTTATTGTTAACAGGCTCATCTATCTTTTCTTCTCATAGGATCAGGTGTCGGCTTATTAGATTTAGTTAGATCGTTGGAAAAGCCCTTTGCCGTTAGGTTACGAGTTACGACGCGTGCCATTCGTTTGTGATTGTTAACCTATCGTGATTTTAGATTTTCGAGGCGGGTCTGCGAGTTAAAATACTGACTCGCATAAGGCCATTAGTTTTTATGGTGTTAATGTAAACATATAGATGCTTAGAATTTAAATAGGGCATAGTTTTAGATATTTTGAAGGGTACTGTTAGAAACGGCAGTTTTTGTTAGACATTCGTCGGGGACGCCTTAAGATTTGTATTTGTCGATGTTTGAGCCTATTCGTACATAAAAAAGTTGATTTATTAAACTATATCACTGATATATTTCGTTTTTTCTGTAGTAGTTTTTACAAGAGCAAAATAGAGACACAATAGCGGATGCACTGAGAGAAATTGACCCTGACCTTGCAAATTGAATATTTTTCCCGTGAAACCTAGTATTTCAAAGTAATTATATTGCTGGTTGAATTCCTAACTATTTATTTTAAGCCAATGACCTTGAAATCGCGAAAAATTTTCGCCTGCGGCGCTATTTTGTAGCCTCACCCCCAGACACCCGCGAGCCACCACTGGTATGGCTTAATATTATCTTTTCCAAAATATATACGTTGTCTAAATGGCTGCAGACGTTTTTGAAATACCTATTTAAGATTATTCAAGTTTATCTTTTTATTCGGAATGTATGGTCCCTCGCCCGATAAAAGTAAACAAAAGATACGTTCTAATCAAATAATAGCATTTCGGATGCAGATTTGTCAACTACACTACATTCGTGGACACACTGTATATTTTGAATTTAAAATTTACATTTGCTGATCTTTGGCGTGACCACGAGCATGGCCATCACATTTTACCCTTGATATTATCTTTTACATATTTTGATTGTACAGTGAGAACGTAAAGGTTGGAACAAATTCATTTAAAATTAATGTGCTTTTTTCTCGAAAAAACGCTCGGACCCGTAAATTTATTTTTGTTATGCATTTTTTCAAGCTTATGTCATGTATACAGATTGTCCCAAAAATAAGTTATGACGGCTTACTTTATTTTTTTAAATAGATACCCGTATTTTCTAATTTTTTTTTTGGATTCTGCATAAAATTCTAAACATATTTTAAGAAATATGCCATATACTTAAATTCAGCCGTTTGCGAAAAAATCGATATTCGGATTTTAACAGATGATTGTTTTATTATTACTTTAATCATAAACACTGTTGTAAATAAAGCCTTTGGTTGTCACACTGACAGTGACGATTGTCCCCTGATTTTGAGTAGTTTTGCCTCAATTTTGCCTCAAGTATCAAGGTGTCTGGCAAAAGTTATTTCGATAATCTTGTAATTTTAAAACATGTTAGGCTTAAGTGAAAGAGACTGAATAGAAATATTAATAATTATTGGTTATGGATATAGAATGCGCACACACAACAAACACTCTTCAATAACAAGTATACTCGCAGAGAACCTATATTTCGATCTACTGTCAGTAAAATAGGAAAAAAATTAGAGATTTAGGTTACGTTAGGGACAATTATACGAAAGGTCGACCTGCGGTATTAGAAGATACACAATTAAATGTGTTACTGTCGGTTCAAAAAGCATTTAGACAAAAATAAGTTCAATCTTTACAAAGTCCAATTGGTTCATGAACTCAATGAAGTTTTCGAAACGAATTGTATTTTCGGATGAGGCAACGTTTTGTTGAATGAAAGTGTAAACAAACAAAACTGTCGGGATTGGGCCACAGAAAATCCACGCTAGATTATGAAATGTCACACCCAATGTCCTCAAAAAGTTAATGTTTGGGCCGATATTGTTAAAAAAATATAATTTGGGACCCCTCTTTATATTGACGGAAATTTGACAGGTTAAACATATTTACAATTTTTAGAAAATGATCTAGTACCGTGGCTTGCCACATTACCCTAATCTAGAAGATCCTGATGCAACGAACAACTTTTTGTGGTATCAGCAAGATGGAGCTCCGGCTCATTACACGCGCCATGTGCGTGAGTACCTCAACACAGTTTTCCCAAACGATGGATTGGCCGACGAGGTCTAATTGAATGGCCGGCCAGATCTTCAGATTCAACCCCTTTAGATTTTCTTTGTGGGGTTATCTTAACCGACCAAACAATGTTGAAGATTTAAAAAACAGAAAAAAACGCGAAATAAGATTTATAGAACCTAACGTCCTTAATAACGTTCTGCAAGAATTTGAAGATCATCTTGGGTACTGCCAGACTGTTGGTGGAGGTCATTTGATAAAGTGACTTTTAGTTTATTTTGAATATGTCTAAATATAAAGTCCTGGCCTTCTATCAAAAAAAAAAAAAAGAATTGTTTAAGACTAAATCAGTATTTTTTTATTATTTCACACCAATCAACTTCTATGGTCTTTAGTTTTTTATTATGTAGGCAAATTAATATCAGAGAAGCGTTTAGCTTATTTTTAGGAATATTTGCGAAATTTGTCTGTAGTATCCTGGCAACAAACATGAAATTTTTGGTTATTTAAAAAATATAAATCTAAACAAATTTGTCTCAATTTGATGAAAACTATCCAGAAGTGATTTGATAGTGGTAAATTAAAAAAGGCAATATGTATATCTAAATACTAAAAAAAAATCATTATACGAAAACTAGATGGCTTAGAAATTTAACGCGAACAAACGAAAACGTTTTTATCTATTACCGTTTGTTCGAGTTTAAATTGCTAAAAAGTGATCTAGTTTGGGTTTAAAAAATAAAAGTTTATCCGATCTTAAAAAAAAAATCGAGTGATTTTTAGCTAGAGAAATTCACGAATTTTGGCATGAATAGATACTAAAAAAACATAATACTTCACTAAAACAATGTTTGACAGCATCAAATTAATTTGTAACAATATGTCAGGTTGCCGAGCAATGAAAAAGAAAATCTACTCGATTTTGAGCTGGAGAGGTTTTTACCATTTAATTATTAGCTGGAGAGGGTTTTATCGCAACTATTCCACTCATCATAATTTGAACCAATCAAAATGTAGCAATTTTAGATAGTTACCTGTTTTTAATCGGAAAAACCACTACCTTCATAATTTTGCCGACCCCACTGACCAATCAGAATTTCAGAAAATAGCTAGCAACATAGTTTTTAATCGGCAAAATTTTGTTACCTTAGTTACATTCACTGTTAACATTGGTAATTAATGACTGACAGTAGATTGTCACTGTTACTTTTGAAAGGTTGTAATCTCACGTAAATTTATTTATATCTTCTTTTGGAATAAAATTAATTTATAATTCACCGATATACCTAGTTTTAATATTATTCGTCAAATAGTCTTGACGAATACCACTCAAGAAAAAATTTTTTAGGTAAAATTTTCCTCTTTTATATTCAAGTTTGTTGCTTTTTGGCAATTTCGCTCGTGACATTTTTCAAAACCACTCGCCTAACGGCTCGTGGTTTTGTAACAAATATGTCAATCGCGAAATTTCCAAGCAACAGACTTTCATAACAATCGGAAAATTTTGCCGGCAAAATTTTCTCTCTTGTGGTATTATATACGATAAAAAAAGGATGCACCTTTTTATTGATGTCAAAGTGATAAAAATGCAAATGTCAAATGGACATTTTATTGTAGGAGTGGATTTATCAAGAATAAAATTTTCTGAGAACCCAATAATAAAGAAGCTGCATATGTTGCACTTAATCGACCACACTGTCGATATTAAGTGCATTGAAAATGAAGGAGGGCTCGTAGAGCAGCACTTATAAATGAAAAAAATATATTTTTAATTTTTTTAAATTGTTTGTTATTTGTAAATTAGATTTATTTTATTTTTAAGTAAATTTTTTGTTCCTAGCTTCTCCAATCTTCCGTCTATCTAATAAATGCCTCAAAAGTATAAAATTATAAGAACTAAGACGGATGATGCTTTTCTCGGACAATGACAACAAATTAGTTATTGGAAACCAAAATAATAGGCTAAATTAATGAAAAGTAAGGGCATGTGTGGCATATATTAGTATTCAGAAAAATAATTTCCTTTTAAATATTGAATGATATCCATCAAAAAAAGTAAGTTATGTCAATAATTTTGACATTTGACATTTTATAAAACTTTTGACTTAAGAGGATAAAACTTTAATTACACAAAACCCTACAATTAGTTTTTTTAGTCAACCTTCTAGCTCAAAAAATAAGCATTCTACATCCATGTAGAAGTGGGACATATTCAAATGAAGCTACCTACTCGTCTAACAGGCCTGTACAAAATGCTAGCACAAATTCCTAAGGCTAAAATATGACGATGTAGCCCAACTTACCTTTATAGTCCAAAAATTGACACAGTTCCAAAATACAGGGGTCAGTTTTTTTTTTACTTATTTTTGGTAAGTACCTACACACTGTATAAAACTTGTTCCAACAAAAAGAAGGTGCATCTTCTGGACTCAGACACACATTCCGAAGAGTGTAAAGGAAGGCAAAGACGAGTTTCAATTCAATTATCTCAGAAACTTGAACAAAAGATGCCTCAAAATAAGAATTTATTAATAAAAATTCAATGCACCGAGGCATAAAAAGGCTATGAAGCTTTAAGATATTATATACAAAGTGCTGCTGGTAGCGCCCTTTGCAAGACACATCAAAACTATTATCAAATCTGGATTTCGCATCCCAAAAACCCTTTCCTACCAAAATTCATGCAAATTCTGCTATTATTAAAATAAATATTTAAAAAAGTTTTAAAACATAATAACTTTGACACGCTCTGAGCTTTGAAAGCTATCAGCTCTTGGACTAAGGTCAGTTGGGCTAAAGCATCATATTTTAGCCTTAGGAATTTTGTGCAGACCTTTTAGACCCACCTTGTATATTTATAAAAATTGGTTTTGTCTCTGTCTGTAATGATATGAAATTTACATAGTAGAAATAGGTTGCTATCACAATTATATTTTCACAACACCAATGTTATCCCAGTCTGCTAACATAGTCACATTAACATTTTCAAATCGCCATTTTTGAGTTTTGGAATGTTCATCACAGCTTGTTACAAACAACTTTAAAGATCCTGGATCACAATCCAAACATCTAGGATTGCCACCATGCACAAACCATTGTTTCTCCACATCATACCTCCAATACTGATTTCCTTGTTGACCATGGCATGGATACAAAATAATATCAGCTTTATCATTAGGATCAGAAACATCAAAGCACATTGTTTTTCCTTTTACTCTCATATCTTTATGCCATGTAAGAGTGAAATTTTGTTCAGCACTTTTCCCTGTACCTTTTGTACATTTTGCAGTACCTATTACCTGATCTCTTCCCTTATATCCGGAATCCACACATATTTCAGGAGCACCTAAATTTCTTATTTCTCCCATTCCAAAATCCCCAGGTTCAATAGGTGGATACTTTAACGGTAAGTCAAATGCAATATTTTCTATAAACCATTTGAATGGTTTACATTTCAATCTATCTCTAAGTGCTTTCTGTTTGCTAATATCTCCAGGATCAAGCACCTTATAATGAGGACGCCTTAGATATAAATATTGAGCATATTCATCCATCCACACTTCAGCCACCCTTTTGTAATTTCTTCCAACAAAATCTCCTTTGCCAGGATTTGGAAATGGAGCATATTTTCGATAAATATGTCCTACTCTGGAACAAGGGGCATCATACATCTCACCACCACACTGCCATATTTTAAAACTAAGTTCATATTGCTCCCCACCCCATATCTCTAGTCCTTCATCGTAACCATCCAGTTCCCAAAAAAACTTACTACTAATAGCAAATAATCCACCAGCCATGACCGGACTTTTAAAAGGTTCTGCAGGATGTTTTAAATCGTCAGGCAATAGGGGTAGTCTTTTGTAAAAAAATTCCCAATCAAAAGCACCTCGAGCACCTTCATCTTGAGCACGATATTCAAAAGTTTCATACTGAATGACATCGATAAAAGGGCAAACACAAATTTTATAGTCTTGTGCAATTGGTTCTAAGAGAGGAGGCAGCCAATTTACATTACATTCAGTGTGTGAATCAAGAAAAACTAATACTTCACCAGTAGCAATTTTTGCACCTGCCAGCCTTGCTCTTATTAATCCACTTCTTTCTGGCATATGAATGGCGTGAGCTTTTGTTAAATTAGCTGCTAGGTAGTCATCAAGTGGTTTTCTACTAAACTCCTTAGAACTAAAATCATCCACCAATATAACCTCTTTGAGCAACTCTGAAGGGGATCGATTAATCACACTAATTACTGTCCTCAATAAAGTTGTCCAGTGCTCATTATGAAACGGAATAATAACACTAACTGACGGCAATGTTCTTAGATACTTTTTAGATTTACACATTTTATGGCGAATATCGGGCAGAGATCTATCAAGAGCAATTTTATCACTTAGTGCACCATTGAAACCATTTACTTTGAACAGTTTTTCATAATCCCCACTTTCTTCAGAACGAAGATATGCAGGAGCACCTTGTTCACCATTTCCCGTTCTCTTCAAATCCTTTTCAATAAGTTTATAATTGTGCCAATCAACTTTTTCATTATTGTTGATGTCCTGTTTCTTATCAACTCCACTGTTCTTTATCAAGGCAACTGGTAAATCATGTTCAGCTTCAGCACGTTTACTCTGAATTGTTTTATAAAATAAAACGGTAATCACTACAGTCATAGCCGAGAGCAAAAAGAACTTAAGTAAAGTTTTAAAGTTTCTTTTCATTATGAAAACGGCACCGACAACTATCTCACTATCATAGTAAAAAAAAAATAAATAGGATCGCGACGTTTGCAACGTTTGCAATTACGGTCATGACTATCTCAACATTAATTTATCCGATTTTATAAATACTTGTGTTACCTTGAAAATATAAATTAATTTATGATAAAAATTCAAAGTTTACAACGGAAAGCGACAGACAACACAACAACAAACAATTTTAGAGGTTAGGTCACTCGTCACTCGATTTTTAGTTCCGGTTAGGCCCATTTTATTAATCTCCTGTTAGCGATATCAATCGTTGTTAATAGGATATTGATAAAATGGGCCTTAGTGGTAGTGGCTAGGGGTTCATTTAGGTAGTGTTCACGTAGAAGCATAGAACGAACCGAGCGCGCTCAAAGTGATCTTTTGAAATTAAACGAGACGGAGACGCGAGCAATGTTCCCGCAGCAGGTCGGAAAACGTCGGTTTATCACTAGAAATCTTTACCGGTCGACTTTTTTAGGGTTGTTTCAGACACCTGTCCACAAAATAGTTTTATTAGTTTATATGTATACCAATTTTTTTCTATTAAAATATTTTATATAAGGAACCAATAGATTACAAAGGCGTCTTTTGAAAAAAGGTAAATTTTGTCAATTTGAAGTAAAAAGGTCATATTAAATACTATAGTATGTACAAAAAATATTATAGTAGGTACTTTGTACATTTATTTTCTTCTTATACAACAGTGGCCTACGCTCACATTATTAAATAGTATAAATCACAAGTAATGACAAGTATAAATAGTTCCCCCCGCGAAGTCGCAGAAATCATTCTCTTTCGCAAGACCAAAAAAGCCCCTGGCCCCGATAACATTTCAAACAAAATCCTCAAATTCCTTCCACGTAAAGGCATGGCCACCCTGTCCAACATTGCAAACGCCACCCTCAGACTATCCTACTTTCCTAAAAAATGGAAAGAAGCCACCGTCATTATGATCCCCAAACCCGGGAAGGACCACACCTTCCCCCAAAACTATCGCCCCATATCCCCCCTCAACTCAATGGCCAAAATCATTGAAGTCATAATTCTCACCCGTCTCAAAGCTAAGTCCACCGAACTGGAAGTCCTCCCGGACGAACAGTTCGGCTTTCGGGAAAACCTGCTCAACTGCGAACTCCAAGCCCTTCGAATCACTGAGTTTATAACTCAGGGCTTCAACTGGAATCAGTTCGTCGGGATGATCTCATTCGACATCGAAAAGGCCTTCGACACCGTATGGCACGACGGACTGATTCACAAGATAGCCCTGGGTTACCCCTCAAACATGGTCCGCCTCATCCAATCCTATCTCGCCCGCCGCAAAATCAGAGTCCGTATAGGACAGTCACTATCCACCCCCCGCACCCTTGAAGCGGGAGTCCCACAAGGAGCAGTCCTATCCCCCCATCTGTTTAATATTTTCACTCACGACATCCCCAAACCCCCCGACAGCACCCTGGCCCTTTACGCTGATGATACTGCCTTCATCGTAAGGTCACTGAGTCCCCGACTAGTCACCAGAAAGCTGCAAACAGCAGCTAACGAATTTTCCAATTACTGCGTAAATTGGAAACTTAGCCTCAATCCCGACAAAACCCAAACCATCCAATTTGGCCGCAGAAGGCAACCACCCTTCGATGCGGTCAACCTGGATGGCCGCGATGTTCCCTAGCTGGTCAGACTCAGTGAAATATCTCGGTATCACCCTAGACAAATTAACCCTCCGCTGGCAGCCTCAAATCCAAGGCAACCTCAATAAAGCCAGAATGATATACTCTCTTCTTTACTCCCTCCTCAACCGCCACAGCACCCTATAAGCCACAAAAATAAAATCCACCTCATCAAAGCCATCATCAGACCCGCCCTCACACACGGTTCAGTGGCGTGGGGTTACGCAGCCCCCTCCCACATAAACCGCCTCCAAGGCCTTGAAAATCGTTACATTCGCACCGCCATGAATATCCCATGGTTCATCCGTAACGTAGACCTACACCGCGACATCAAACACACACCCCTTTCCCAGTTTCTTCGCGAGAGAAACACGAAGATTCTAAAACTTTGGCCCCAGAACACCCAAACCCCCTTATCAGACAAGCTTCCAATTATGACATCGATGCCCCGTACCGTCATAAACGTCCCCGTCACCAACTTCTCTAGGTGCGCCAAGCAGCACCACCCACCCACCAAAGCCCTCCCCCGATACACCTCCCAAAACCAATAATACACCCCTCTCTTAGATTCCAGAGTAAAAGTACCTTTAGTACTTTTTGGTGAGACCCTGCGGAACTGGACCGCAGGGGGGCGTGGAAGGAAGTCTGGAAGGAGTCATTGAGACCCTGAGCAAATGAGCTCAGGGCCACAAGGACTTCCGCCAGATGGGCTAACCTCTTCGCGCGTGTGTGTGTGTGTGTGTGTGTGTATAAATAGGTAAATAGAACGAGAGGGACATGATGGTCGCGAATGCAGTATTTATTTATTTAGACATCTGTGATTTCGTGAATTATTTGGAGAAGTTCAAGATTTTTTGATTATAAACAGAGTACGAAGTACATTTGAAATTTTCTATTATTGTTTTGTTATGCCATTTCTGTTTTGCATGATAGATAATCCTGCTCATAACATAATACAATTTGTTCTTTACATGAAACGCCATTTTATAGACTTAGGGATGATGACTGGAGATACCTATGTAATAAATGAAGGCCGTCGCCCTACTACCCGCCCTTATTTTAAAACGTGATCATAAGCAAAGACATAATTTTTCGCGATATCATCTAATACTCAATGGTACGATAGTCATAAATGGTTGCACGTGGAACACTTTTCGTGTTAAAAAACACATGAACACATTGCAGAAATTCAATGACAAATGCATGGCCGTTTATCGTCTCTTGTGTTCATTTCAATTGATAAAGAATCGTTTCGCTCTTCAGGAATCAGAAGATTTTGCGAAAATTATAAATTAAATTTCGTTATTAAAAGATAAGCGCATTAACTTAATTTATAGGAAATAAAAAGGTCTGGTTCTTTTACACAACGTGTCACCTTGCCTATTAAAATGTGTTTTCCTGAAAACCGAAAAAAAAGACATTTACATTTATTTAAAGGTGAGGTTTTGCCACAGCCCTAGCAGTTTTTTTGCAGGTAACGGTTTCGATTCCGGTTCACAAGAAATATCTGTTCCCGTCCCCGGTTTTTTTCACAAGAATACTAGCAAGGCAAGAATTGAATCTTGTGATTCTGGTTGCAACCCTCTTGGCCTTTGGTCGTTTTCGCCATCTCGCTTGCTGGCTCTGGCTCAATGTACGCTTGTTCGTAGTGCTAACTTCTGTTATGATTCCGTTACAATGTCAAAAAGAGTAATTTGAGTGCATACTGCATTGTCTATTTTGTTAATTAATTGTAAACAAAAACTAAGAAAAACTGAAAACTTGTAATTTATTGATAAAATCCATAGGTATCGAGGTCTATGATAAAATCTACTTCTCGATCTGTAACCTACATAACCACATTTGAGTTGTGTGCTAAATATTGTATTCGGAGAGCTACCGAGTTTCGTCCAGAGGACGTAGGTACAAAATACATAAAATACCTAGGTAGATATTACCCAAATTACCTATTGAATATTGTGTAGTGTGTGCTTATGATGATGAATTATTTATCTTAAGGAGTATTAGGTATGTTCGAAATATGATAATAACATTAATAACTGAGAACTTGTTGTGCCCCATCTGAACTGTGGCAAAACCACAAGCAGACCAGTTAGAAATATAAAATTTAACTTTATCCTGCAATAAAGAGTAGGATTAATATTTTAAATTAAGTTTAAAGGCTTCTATAGTCAGATTTATGAAGACCACTTTAACACGTTGAGGGACATTCAGAAAACAGGTTGAGTGCCAAAAAAAGCACTGCTGTTTTTAGTAAATTTCAATTTTATACCAACAATTATATATAAAAAAATATATTTTGGTATTTTTACCTAGAAAAAAGAAGTCAACGGGTGTGGACGTCGTGTCCTATCAAAAGCACTTTTTTAGAATTTTTTTTATTTATTTATTTAGCAATACATTATACATCTTCTTTGCGTCTTACATCAAATTTTTATAACTACTACTGTCAAATAAGCTTCGGTGCACTATAGTATTTGGAATACCGTGTGTGCACCCAACTCTTTATAAATTAAGCTTTGAGGTCCTCTATCACTACCATTTAATTTGATCTAAATATGACACAAAAACGACAACCTGCTATAAACTTATTTTGTAACAATTAACAGAAAATATACTCCTCATAAAAAAAAAAAAAAAAAAATAACTGTTATCAATAAAATTTGTCCATTTACACCTAACACCTAATCCAAATCCATCTAACTTCTTTCATATAACACATTGACAGCAATTTCAACTAAATCACAATATTTATCCTATAGCCGCTATCCACTATCCACCTAACTATTTCCTTTTTGGCTTTACAATACTTTTTATCCTTAATACTAATCGGTAAATCATTATATATTCTAGGGCCAGCACAATAGATATGATTCTGACAGGCTCGGTGCTTTGGGTTCTGCATCTCAACCTTACTTTGAGCAGTACTTCTAGTGTGTAGACCATGTTTTATGTTTTCTTTGTAGTAGGTATTTTTTTAACATGAACCTTATAACGGCTTTAGTGTACAGTTGCTCAATTGTTAGCAAGCCACTATCCTTATAAACCAGGTCACTAGGGTATCTTTTCTTTTTAAATAACATAATTTTTATTATCCATTTATGAGCAAGCTTTAGTTTTGATAGTATTGTTGAGCCTGCACTACCCCAAATCACCAAACCATAATTAATAATAGATTCCACCAAAGAAAAGTATATCATTGTTAATGTTTTATATGGTAACATATTTCTTAACTCATAGAACTTGTAAATTGTTTTTCTAATTTTTGCAGTGACATAGTTAGTGTGCTCTTTCCAATTTAAATTTTCATCTAGTAAGACACCCAGGTATTTTATAGATTTTTCCCTTTCTACGAACTTATCACATTTGCAATGAAAGTCCAATTTACACCCTGAATCGTGCACTCTAAGATGTTGCATTTCCGGCAGGGTATGCGCAGAGAGTGAGAAGCTAACAAACTTTGTTTTTTCAGTATTAAGCGAGAGCAAGCTGGCATCCAGCCACACTTTAACTCTTTGCAGGGCCCTCTCCGCAGTTTGCCTTACCGAATCCCAATTGTCTCCACTGATTATAATTGCAGTATCATCTGCAAAACAATATAGGTTACTCTCATTGAGCAGTTCCATTAATTCGTTTATATAGACATTAAACAGCAAAGGCGAGAGGACAGTACCCTGCGGCACACCACATTCCACCTTCAGCTCCGAGCTTTTTTGTCCTGCTATATTCGTAATTAGTTTTCTATTTGATAAGTACGATTTAATTAAACTATTTGGAATTCCTCTGATGCCCATATCCTTCAGACGTTCTAGTAGAATATGGTGTGCCACAGTGTTGAAAGCCTTCCTCAGGTCTAAGAAAATTCCCATTACCTTTTTCCTCTGGTCTAGACCCCTAAATATCTCTTCTGTGACCCTCACAAGAGCATTTTCAGTGTTGGAGCCCTCCCTAAAAGCATATTGATTTATATTTAATAGTTTATTTTTTTCCAGGAAGTGTAATAATTTATTTCGAAGACATTTCTCTATGATTTTGCTAATTGTACTAGTCAGAGCTATTGGTCTATAATTGTTTGTTGATTTTTTATCACCTTGCTTAAATATTGGTATGATAATGGTGCTTTTCATGATTTCCGGGAACACTCCCTCACTGAAAATCCTATTAATAATATGTCTGAGAGGAATAGCCAGCCTTCCCTTGAACTTTTTTATAATATCTATTGAAATAATATGTTTTTATAACAAAAATAACAATAAACTTATCAGTTTAGTTATGACATGCCTCAAAACACGTCCTTGGGCAAAGAGGTTACTTATATACACAGGTTTTATAACGCCAGCATGTTTCTTTTCTAAAATTTACCCTGGTACATTTTCTGCTCCGAAGGTAATATTTTCCTTTCCTCTTAAAATATAAAATATAGGTAGCTATAGGTTTTTCTTTTATAAAAAGTTGATTTATAATTTGGATCCCTGACAGAATCATCATCATCCTCGCTAAAACTTTTCATATGTTCCAGCTCCTGATCCAATGAGGTTAATTCAGAACCAAGTTCATTTTCCAGATAATTTTCACAACTAGGAAATTTATTATACCACTCTAAAAGTTGTTTTTCTTGCTTATTGTTCATTTTTTAGCAGAGCAACACATCACCATTTAGTTTGCCTAGTAAATGCATACTAACACAACAATAGAATAGAATAGAATAGAAAAATATTTATTGTGCAGCAAGTTACAAAAATAGTAAAAATTAAAAATCATTAAATCATCATAACACTACATAAAAGGTAGCATTCTCTAGGAGTTCTTCCATGCTACCTGTACATACCTCATCTAATTAAACATTCAATTTAAAAGGCCTAACATAGGAACATTTCTAATAAAATTAATTTATCGTTAAATGCAATTTTTAAAATTAATTACAATAAATGCCACAACGTAACCAATAACTCGAAGAAATTACGTCACTTTCAAGTATCCAATCACATTCAAATAAAATTATTTTGATGTATAGTGCGACACTATATACCAGTACTAGTAAATATGACGGGAAGCCCGTGCGTCGGTGCCCAAATAAAATAAATATGATGAATATTGGCATACCCCTCGTATTTTCAAAGGGCTCATTTATATCAATCAATCAATCAAATTTTATTGATAAGCATTAGAATACTGTACAATATTAACTTAAACCTACAACAATAATAATATACAATTTATAAACAAAACTTAAACTAGGCTAAAATTACAGCAAGATACCTACTAATAATTACACCGAAAGAACTAGATTATTTAAAGATTCATTTAATGAATAAATCAAATCAAATCAAATCAAACATAGCTTTATTGTCTTAAAAAATATAAAATTTCATTGACAAAGCACTTTCAGAAACAAATTTAAAATATCAAAAAATAAAAACAAAAACAATGCATATGAGTAACAGTAAACAAACAACAATATATAGTACCTCAAACACCATGTATATATGCGCAGAAACACTTAACGAATTAGGTTACAAAAATCAGAAAAAGGTACATATCGCGATACACTTTAAAAATGCCAGGTAAATAACCACCCATAATCAAATAAAATTTTCCTGGAAAAACTCATCTATAGTATAATAAGCCTTGGTGATCAAAAGAGCTTTAACTTCCCTCCTGAATTTCTTATCACTTTGACACCCTCTTATACACAGTGGAAGGTGGTTAAATATTTTTTTACCCTCAAATATTATGGAATTCTTAGTCTGGCTAGATTTTGGTATTGGCAGACCAATCCTATACACTTGGCGAGTATTATATACCGATAATAAATTAATCTGACTCTTAAATTTCTTAAAAATAAGGCAAGCAGTCTCCAATATAAATAAACATGGCAGCGTTAATATATTTTGAGCTAAGAATAGTGGTCTACCAGGGTCTCTAGGTCCTGCATTGCACATATATTTTACGGCCCTTTTTTGCAAGGCAAACAATAAATTGAACAGATATCGGGGACAATACCCCCAAAAACATACACCATATCTTAAATGTGACTCTATTAATGAGAAATACGCGGTCTTTGTGGTTGCGCAGTCCAAATTGTTTCATATTATTTTGACTGCATAGCAATTTGAGGCCAATTTTTTACTGAGATACGTAATATGCTTTTCAAACTTTAGCTTGTGGTCTATATATACACCCAAAAATTTATTCACACATTCACTATTCAGCATCTGGTTCCCAACAGTTATTCCATCAAAAAGGCGTTTAAAAGTCATTATATTTGTTTTTGTAACATTTAGCGACAGAAGATTGGCATCACTCCACTCCTTTACCTTAAGCAGATCACTCCTCACATCAGTCTCAAGTTCTTCCGAACTTGTGCCAGTCCAAAGTATTGTCGAATCATCCGCAAACAAAGTAGAATTTACAAGATGCGTCTTTCGTATGTTTTGAAATTTATTGATAGGGAAATTCTTCATATTTGTGGGTATTCTGTTATATAGGTTCTTCCTTGGTGGAAGAGAGAATGTGATGTTAGTGAGCTGCTAGATTGTGGCACTGTAATATTTTGATTAAATCTAGTGGTATGGTTATGTACAATGTACATCACTTCTTTATTAAAAATATCCTTAATCCTTTATCGAATTTCCCTGTGGAGATCTATATACAGGGTCGTTGGTATTTTATGTATGGAAACGGTTGATTATTTCTTAAAGTACAATAGCTAGCAAAGAATGTTCCAAATAAAAGTTTTAGGGTTTTCTATAGTCTATTAGAATTTGAATAAATTAAGGGTAACACTCCAGTTTATCGGCTTATGCGAAAAATGGCGTAAAATGAAAAACGTTTGTTGCAATATGTAGCACGTACTTTCTAAACGGCAAATCCGCGAGCGGAAAACCATTTCTTTAATTGCAAATATAAAAAAATGTGAAAATAGGGTACCCGCTTGTGACAAAAATGAGAAAAAAATGAAAAACTGTTGTTGATTTATGTAGCATATACCGAATTGGAACCAAAAAGGTGGATTAGATGCCGTGTTAGCGCTGTTTAACCAATAGAATAGAATAGAATAGAATAGAATAGAATATAACTTTATTTCATATGATGCTTTTACAATACATACTATACACAACTGGTAGGTACCATAAAACATAAAAGAAATGACGTCAGGAGATTACACTTTTATAATTACATATTAGTTAAGCTACTATTACCACTTTATGTATTCACTCCACTTTTACATGTTAAAGTAATCTTCAAGTTTGTATGGTTCAAGATCAATAAGCAATTTTTTAGTCTTTAACTTAAACTGTTTATAACATTGTACATTCTTAATTATATTTGGTAATTTATTATAAATTCTTATACACATATATGAAGGGTTTCTTTCCGTCATTGTTAACCTATGGATTGGATAAGTTATGTCTAATGTTCTAGTATTATACACATTATTTACATTATTTGTTAGGAATTCCTCTTTATGTTTAAATAAATAGAGTAAACATTCATGCAAATATAAGCCATATATTGTCAAGATGTTGTTGTCTTTAAATTTGCCCCTACAAGATTCTATTATACCCATTCTGAAAATTATTCTTATCATTCTTTTTTGTACAATAAAAATTGATTCAGTTTCCGAGCTAATTCCCCAGAAAATTATTCCATATCTAAGTAGTGCCTCGAAATTTGCAAAATATAAAATCTTGAGAATATCCCTGTTAACATAGTCTCTACATGTTCGAATTGCATAGCAGACTTTATTTAATTTTTTACCTAAGCTTTCAATTTGGGGTGACCATTTCAAGAACTCGTCAATGATAATCCCTAAGAATTTAGTATATTTTACTGTCTCTATGTCCCTTCCATTTAATGTAATATTCATTGGTTTATCTTTTGTTGTTCTGCTTGTACTAAAAATCACAGCATTAGTTTTATCTTCATTAATTATTAATTTGTTATTTTCAAGCCATTTTCTTGCATCTGAAAAAAATAACTCTACTTGCTGAATGAGATATTCAGGCTCTTTTTCACCCACTAATAAATTAGTGTCATCTGCAAAATTTGTGATAGCTCGGTTATCACCATATAAGTCTATAATAATTATTACAATTTTTGTCGAGTGACTAACAGCTAGAGAAACATAACCTCACTTGTCACTCTCACTGTGCTTTTCGGTCGACTATTTTCACATTTTTTTATATTTCCAATTAAAAAAATGGTTCTCCGCCCGCGGATTTGTCGTTTAGAAAGTACGTGCTACATATTGCAAGAAACATTTTTCAATTTACGCCATTTTTCGCATAAGCCGATAAACTGGAAAATTACCAAATTAAGTATACAGGACGAGTCAGAAAGCTCTAGAGGAACAAAGTTACTTTTTTTTTAATGGAACACCCTATATCTTAGAATATTTTTGGATTTTGCATAAAATTACTATTATTTTTTATTAAGTGCATTATAAGTCTGAATCTAATAGTTTCCGAGATATCGACTTTTGAAAACTGACATTTTTGAATTTTGATAGCTTCTAGCTTTCTAACGGTACGTCTTAGAGTAAAACGGCTTACATGCCCCTATTTTATTTTTTAACTATCTTTCTAAATGTGTCAACTTCCGTTTAAACCGGATGTAGCTCAAGAGCCGGAAATATAGTACTTCCGGTTTCACGGGAAGTTGATATTTTTGGGAAGATAGTAAAAAAGTAAGATTGGACATGTTAGAAACCGTTAGAACCGTTAGAGACCGTTAGAAAGCTAAAAACTGTCAAAGTTAAAAAATGTCATTTTTCAAAAGTCGATATCTCGGAAGCTATTAAGTTTAGACTTATAATACATTCAATAAAAAATAACTGTAATTTTATGTAAAATCCAAAAATATTCTAAGAGATAGGGTGTTCCATTAAGAAAAAAGTAACTTTATTTCTCTACGGCTTTCTGACTCATCCTGTATACTTATCATTTTTCAATTCTGATAGATTTTACAAAACCATAAAACTTTTGTCTTAAATGTTTTTTGTTAGCTGTTTTACTTTAAGAAATAATCGACCGTTTCCATACATACCAACGACCCTGTATATTTAATATATACAGTGATGAAGTTTTAATGAAAATACATGATAATTCAAAATCTTTTTCAACGTTCAAAGTATTGAATCCTCAGACGAACAAATAGAAAATGAATCTGTTACTCATTGCCGCCAAATACGGCCAATTGTACCGCCAAATACGGTATAATCGAAGGACCAGGAATAAATCCAATTTACTCCAAAAAAATCGAAATTATAAAATCGCTTGCCAACCAAACTAAAGTTTCCACCTACCTTGTGGCTTTTTTGTGGCATCTACTGCTTTGGATCCAAATAATACCAAATTTATCACAAATTCCGGTATCGGTTTTTAAAACTACGATTCGAACTCGCCGGATCTCTATTTCTCTCTTCCGGAAGTCGTTCTTCTTGTTTCCTAGCCACCTATTATGTGGAATAGCAAGGTTGACAATTCCGCGGCAAATTCAAATAATAACGCGGGAAATTTGAAATGAAACCAATGCGTAACAGAATCTATCTATTACCTGAGCTGAAATTCCACTTTTAACCAATATAACCGAACCTCCATGCCTAAAGTTCGAATCGAAGAAGTATGATAATTTTGCAAAACCAATGTACTCAGTCAAACAGACTATATCAGGAAAGTTCACTTCCTCTAGTAGAATATGAAGTTCATCCACTCCAAAATTTAAAGAGAAAATAGGCAGTTCATAGCAATTTTTAACAGAGGTTTGTGTTGGGCATCCAATTTTAGTTGAGGTGTTGCACCATTGATTCACCATTTGCTGCTCTACCTGTTGTTCTGACTCCATTGACCAGTTCGAAAACTTATAGAACCATTTTGTCCATCTCTGTTAAAGTTATTTCGCCTTTGCTGATGAAATTCTGCAACATAACATCCATCGGGCCAGAAGCGGGGTGACATATATTGTTCTCCCAGCTTTATTGGAACCCCCAACCCGAGTACCAACCTAAAGGCTGCAGTTTTAGGATTTCGAAATTTGGAAGGTAGCCTAGTACATACTTAGAAATGTTTATAATTTTGATCTAATTTATTTGTTATGTCCGTAGTATTAGTTTGTAGGTCTAAATTGGAAATGTATATCCATTTTAGCTTGGCAAGCCTTTCACCAATGTTAGGATTGCCAACTTTTAAGGTACTTCTTGCTGGGCCTGTACAAATTATGCAATTCCCCTCTTTGGGTTTATTTATGCTTGGAACTATTGGCCTTTGATCGTTTTCATTCTGAGGTTTTTGTGTGGACAGAAGCTGTTGGCGGCCAGTATTTCTCAATATATTAAATTGTTGTGACGCGGTAATGAAATTTTTTAACGATTGGAGCTCAATCTGCATTAATTTATTTTGCCTCCAAATTCTTTTCTTATTTATTTATTTATTTATTTATTTAAATATTTACTTACAGATCACATTTTGTCAGTTAAAGAAACCTACAACTAATAAACTTATGCTAAAATAAAATCGATAAAAACAAAGAAGAACGAACACTGAAGCAGACATTATCTTAAATACCGCCCAAGGCTAAAAGTGGTTGAAAAAGACTCTTGTAAATTGTAGAAACTATATGTTAAAAGTAAATTCTTAAGAGTTTTTTTAAATGATATAGCCCTTTTTTATTTCTCTTATTCTATGCGGCAAGTGATTAAAAATTTTAACAGGCGTAACCACATTGCTCTCTGCAGTGAAGGCAGGTCTGTGAGATGGGACTAAGGTCATTTCCATTTATTAAAGGGTAGACATCTTGAGCAACCCGAACAAACACATACTATTTCTAAATTTTTTCTTACATAAATTACACATTCTAATATATATAGAGATGTTACTGTCAGTATACCCAATTCTTTAAACAAGAAATCTAAATTTTCACATATATTTTAGAAAATACAAAACTATATTAAGAAACGTAATCATGCGAGCAAAAAATCTGTATTATATGCAGGAAATAACTAATTCTAAAAATTCAAAGAGAAGGACCTGGAATATTGTAAATCGCATCTCTGGTCGAAACACATCTAAAACAAATAACAAACTTAGACTTGAAGTAGACTCTCAAGAACTTACTGAACCACGTGACATTGCTTACCACCTAAATGACTATTACGCTAATATAGCACGAGATACCACGAGGAATATTAATTGTAATGATAGGACACTTTTTTCTCATTTTCTAAATCTACTAAAACGAGACTTGCCTAACAGTTTTTACTTAGCACCGACCTCTGTTCCGGAGGTAATCGATATTGTCAAGTGCTTTAAAAACAAGGCATCTACTGGCTTGGATGAGGTTGCAGTAAGGGTTGTGAAGGCACTCCCAAGAAGTGCCTACGAAAAGCTTGTTGAAATTATAAATTGGTCTTTTCCCGAGGGCATCTTTCCTAGTAGCCTTAAAGATTCACTGATTGTTCCAATTGATAAAGGCGGAAAAGTTAAAAATGCTTCCAACTTCCGACCTATATTCCTCTTATCAATATTTTCAAAGATTGTGAAGTCTGTGGTTACAGTGCGTGTTATATCGTTTTTGGATAGGTTCCGTATTTTGTCTTCGACTCAATTTGGATTCCAGTCCAAAAGCAGGTACGAGGGATGCTGTCTTTGGATTTTTAAATAATATATATAGTGGTCTCAATGACGGAGACGTCACTGCGTCAGTATTCTTCGACCTTGCAAAAGCGTTTGATTGTGTGAACCATGACATACTCTTGGAAAGCTTACGTTTTATGGATTTAGAGGTATTGCACATGACTGGTTTAGATCTTACCTACTGGGACGAAGACAGGTAGTTCAAGTACTAGATCCGAAAGGAAACAGAGTTCGTTCCCATACTAGGAACATCACTGATGGAGTTCCACAGGGCTCCGTCCTGGGCCCACTGTTGTTTTTACTCTACATAAGCGATATTGCATGGTTAGACGTTAGAGGTTCATTTACTCTGTTTGCGGACGATACCTCTGAGTGCTGGGCTGAGGCCGAATTAGAAAACTTTCAAAACATAATCAATAAAGATTTAACTTTGATTAAAAAATGGTTTGATGCAAACAAATTAGCAATAAATTCAAATAAAACTAAGCATATGGTATTTCTAAATAAAGGTCCTCTATCACTGAGAATTGGAACTCACGTGGTGCAAAGGGTGTCGGACTATAGGTTTCTGGGATTAACGGTCGATCAGGGCTTGAAATGGGATGCACATTTTAAGAGAATATCCAAAAATTTGGCATCAGCTCTCTTTGCTCTAAGAACTGTGGCCCTTGAATTAAATAATAGGCAAATTACTCTGGAAGTATACTACGTATTGTTTGAATCCCATCTTTGATACTGTTTGATTTTTTGGGGCTACACTTCTGAAAGCCGACTACAGTTTCTCTTTCTGATTCAAAAACGAGCAATGAGAATCATATGTAACAGCGACACACCTGCGCACTGTAAGCCACTGTTTAAATCACTCAAAATCCTTACCTTATATGTTTACTTATGTTCGAAACACTAACTTACTTACATAGACATGAAGGCGAGACAAGGAATAACATACATAATTATCCCACAAGATCCAGAAATAACTTAACTGTCCCTCAGTCTCGAAGTGAACTATCTAAAAACACAATCTCTTGGGAAAGACACTTTACAACGGTATACCCCTGATCATAAGACAGCTAAGTGCTAAGCAATTCAGTAGCAGGATTAAAAAATATTTATTACTGAGCGCTAATTATTCCCTTGCCGAGCTTACTCATAATACAGTTCCTTTGCTGCAAGCAGCATAGCTTCCTTGCTTGCTTTGTGTTGTATTTTAAATTCTGTTACTTCATATTTATTTATTTAATACTCAATAATTTGGTTAGTTCGTGTTGCTTGTACAATCATTGTATGCTCATTATATAATTATATATTAGTATTATGCATGGATGTGTTATATATATATTATTGTCATTCTGTTATTTACCTTTTACTAGTTTGTAAGTTATACATCTTTAATTGATCAACACCTTTAATGGGTTATTATACAGACCATGTAATGGAATGTATTGGACCAACAAAATTAAAAAATTGAAAACTGGGAATTCAGATGCAACCCCAAAAGTTTTGGGCCCTCACCCTGCTTTATCGATGCGCCATTCATGCGCACTAAAATAGAGTAATCAATTCCACTGTCCGAAAACATACACTGAGTCTTGGACAAATTAAGAGACCATTGGATTGACTATAAACATTCATAAACCTCACACTGTGTACAGCCCCGGCACATAAACCCGAAACGCCCTCAGATGCGTCATTGTTAGAGTTACGATTTGAAGGTGTTTTCGGTGTTGGAGTTGTCTTGTGACTTTAAAACATTTGTGGCCTCCGGCGGGCCTACCGACACCACCTTTTTCACCATTTATAAAAACCTCATCAGTGCCCAGTGCCTCACCACTTTCCTACGCAGCGTGATGCCACTGACTTACTTTTAACTTTTTGTTGTTTTTTTTTCTTGTATTTATTTTATTTTCTTTATATTTACACTGTTTAACAGTTTCCCAATTACAAAACTGGTACAAATGAAAACTTATAAACTAACCTAATTTTACTAAACAACTAAACTCATATGATTTAACACAAAGCGATTTAGATTTACATATTATGTGTATGAAAAGAAAAAAGATATTGATAATTAGAAACCTGCAACAGAAACACCTACAAAAAACAGAAAATCAAAAAATCCGTAAGCCGTAAGCATACGGCCCAAAATGCGCCCAAGAAACCGAGCAAGCTCGGCGGCCGATATTTTGGCCTAAGGACACACTTAATATTTAAGTCACTAGCGCATTTCATTCGCGTCCCGGCAGTGCCTTACCGGGTATTAACGAGTTTTTATTACCCCGAGGGGTTGACTTGAAAAACCAATGGCAAGCATTCTGGGAAAAGCTCAAAAAACCCAGTAGAATCAATTCAGGTACTGAAATTTTGTGCCCGCCCGCAGCAGGCAATTGCAATGTAGTGGAAATGACCATTCAACTGCCATGCACGGCGGAGAGAGGCCTTTTATTCGGTGGGCGTGTCTAGTGTGTAGTCCAGTGTCGAGTCTCCTCCCACTGGGTTGTAATTGTTTGTGAGCGTGCACTCCTATACTGGGCGCTCTCCGATCTCAGTGCGAAATCAGGGAGCTCCCAGCACAGGAATGCACTTTGTTTGTTATTATGTCATGTTAAAATAATTTAATTGTCTATTGTATGTTCGTCTACTCATGTGAAAAAATGTATTTATTAAATAATGAAGCTGTGAAATATTATTCTGTCATTTTTTGTTTTTTAACCGTCGATTTTGATTTTCATTAGCCAGTGGAAGATTGTAGATGTGGTAAAGCGGTTTATGTTTATTGTTTGCGTCATTGTCTGCTCGTCTGTCTGTTATATTTCTTGTCAGTGGTGAGTATTGTAGTTGGTATGTGTAAAAGTCGTTTGGTATGTCACGTATGTGTTCTGTTATGTAATTTATCGCCGCCATATGGTGCAAGTCCGCGATGGTGACGTATCTGTCAGATGACGTCACACACCGGAGGACTTTATTCTCAAACCTCGGCAGCCGTTGCTGCTGAGTGTTTGAAACACTACACCATACAGGGGCTCCGTAAGTCAGTATAGGGCTAATAATTTGTCGATAGATGAGTAGCTTATTGGATGGGGATAGGTATGATTTTTTGGATATAATAGAGTATAGGTTTTGCATGGCAGCAAAGCCTTTTTTAAGGATATCAGAGATATGTGCATTAAAAGAAAGCCGCTCATCTATTGGTATGCAAAGATATTTTAGTCTGCGTTGAGGTTGTATCGGTATATTGTTGATTTTAAGTGGAACAAAAATTTTATTGTTGGTGAATTTCTTAGTTATGGTTGCACAAACCGTTTTAGTAGGATTTACCGCTATTTTCCCCTGTTTAAAATAGGGATCTAAGTTGCGATTGCACCTGTCGCTTAGCGGCTTCCGCGTAAAACGATTGTGCATAGATTAATACGTCGTCCGCGTACAACGCAAGTTTGGTGAGGGGATACCTCGGGAAATCGGCTGTATACAAGTTGTATAGGAGTGGAGACAGCACGGTTCCCTGAGGGACCCCCGCATTAACTACTCTAGGTGCGGAGAGCGCACCCTCTACCCTAACAAAGAAAGTCTTGTTATGTAGGTATGTCTGTAGTAAAGTTATTATATAGGTAGGGAAATTATGTATTGTTAGTAATTTAAATAATAGTCCTTGGTGCCATACAGTGTCGAAGGCCCTGCTGATGTCAAGTGATAGCAGAACAGTATTCTGCTGTACATTGAATTTATTTTTAACATCAGTCAGGGCTCTCGCCACTGTCTGTACAGTATTATGGTGAGGCCTGAATCCAAATTGTTGGTCTGGTATATTTGTTAGTAGTCCGTGTTGTTTAAGTGTTAGTAAAATTGATTTCTCAGCTGTTTTTTAAAGTGTGTTCGTCAAAGCGATCGGTCTGTAGGTGGGAAATGTTGAAGAATAAACATTAAATTTATGATATACAATAATTTTACAAATGCTCTTGAAGGAGATTTTTTATTAGGATATTAGGAAGCCCATTAGGCCCAGGGGCTTTTCGCAATGGGATGTAACGTATTATATCCCTAAGCTGATGAGCATTTTGGATAGGGCGGGCGCGGGGGGGGGGGGGGGGAGATCGGGTATTTTTGCCTTGTCACGTTTGTTATGCGGCTCGTTATATGGTTTTGTTCAGTTAAATTGTTTGCTAGAGAAGTACAGATTGCAGCCAGAGAGTCTGCGATGCAATCTGCCTTCTCCTTGTCCGTCTGTTTGTCGTGAACAGTCAGTGTCGGAATTTTCTTACATTTTCGTTTGAGGCGCTTGGTCAGGCACCACAGTGACGAGTCTTGCGTACTGAGTCCAGTGAGTGTGTCATTCCATATTTTATTTTTATGTAAGTTTATTTTGTCACGTATAGTGTGTTCGATTTCTGTCACTCTGATTCTGTCTATTCGTCGTCTAGTGCGTTGCCAAGTCTTCCTAGTTCGATTTTGAAATTTTATTAGGTCAAGTATGTCCGCTGGCAATTTGTCCTCTTTATGTTTTATTTTAATTTTTTGTCCGATATGTCGGTGTACTTCTTGTATGTTATTTGTCAGTTTTGTTACTTCGTTTTCTAGTGTATGTTTGTTATGTCATTGATATTAATTTTGTTGTTAAGCAACTGTCTATAGTTTTGCCAATTGACGTTCTTTAAAAGTATCGTATATGTCGAGGATTCAAAGAGCATTTGCACATGCCATTCGATTTTGACCGGGAGATGGTCAGAGTTTAGTTCACTCAAGACTGTCGCCTCGGATAGGTCCATTATATTTTTATTTAAAAAGAAATCTACGTAGGTGGGCGTGGCGCCGTTAAATGGATAGTGGGTGGGTCTATCCTATGCGGTAATTTGAATATCATTATCAAGTATGTAGTCATGAATTAAATTGCCATGGCAGTTGTTTAAATCATTTCTCCACATATTGTGTCTCGCATTGAGATCGCCTGCCACAAGCACCTGGCCATGATTAACAAAAAATGGCTCAATATCTTGGTCTGTCAGACGGGTGCGGGGAGCGGCATATACCGCACTCACAACCACCACATTTCTAAGCTTGATTGACACATGCTGCTCAGCAGTTACGTAATTGTCAATCTGCATATGAGAAATGGACTGCTTGATAAGTATGGCAACACCGCCACCATGCACATTTCTGTCGGCCCTGTACCTATACAGCATAATTTCTTATTTTAATTGAGTCATTTTCCGTTAATTTAGTTTCGGTGACGAGCATTATATCATTGTGATTTATGTATAAAAATGAGATGAGCTCTCCCAGTTTGCTTTTCACGTCATTAGCGTTCCAAGTGATTAAATTCAGGGTTTTTTCCCTCATCGAAATTTAAAAGTTGGGAAGGTTTCTACGAAATGTAACAATTTGAATGGAACGTCAGCATCCCTGGGAGTTCCTCTGAGAGTAGTTATATCTAATAACTCCTTGAAAATCTCATAATCTTAGGGATGTTGACGGTCTAAAACTCGGACATAATTCCCATCAGTGCACTTACCGGGGGGGTCTGAGAAGTAGCGGCACTCTGCACAACACTCATTGGCGTTGTGGTGGTTGATGAGGGGAGGCGGGGGGGTCCTTTGGACGGGAGCGCTGGGAAGTTTAGCTGATTTAAAGATGGAGCACTTGCCCTGTCGAAAAAAGTGACTCTTGATTGCGCTTAACCTGCACGCAAAAATGTCATAAGCATTAACATTAGAATTATTGTAGGCGCACATTGGGTTAATAGGTGCAAACTTATAAACATTAGTACGATACGGTGGTAGATAAAAAGGAAACCTAAAATTTACTTTTGCCAATAATTCTTTACTAACAATGCTACCGTTGACAAGCTTGTACAAAAAAGACTGAGAAAGATATTTACGTCTTCTATCTACACTTATGAGCGAAAATCTTTGCTGGTTATGAGGAAACCCTCGCAGCGGATAAACACCATCCGTTCTGAACCACAGAGCCTTAACAAATCGTCTCTGCACCGACTCTACAGAATTTATATGAATATTGTAATAAGGGGACCAAACAACTGACGCGTATTCCAGCTTAGATAAGACGAAGGAGAAAAATAAAGTTTTAATAGGCACCGCAAAAATATATGAACCTGTTGAATATGACAACACGCTTATTTTTTCCCGTCGTAATATGCCACAAAATTGGACGCCAATAACGAAGTTGCAAAGTCAAAATTATTGCAACAATTAACAAGCGCGGTTACCATGACTTCAACTAATATAATTTTGAATCATAATTTATGAAAACGTTTATGGTATTTTAGGATAAATCGAATATACGCAAAAAAATCTATTTGGACAGTCGTAGATTAAATTTTGAATCATGTACGTTCGATATGAACTTTGTTAATGAAACGCGTGTAACGTTAAACCTTGAGACGTTAGCCGAGTGGTTTAGTTACACGTAGTGTTCATATCGAACTAGTATCATTGATAACTATAATGTTTTTGTAGCGTAGTAAACTGCAATATAAAAAATAAATAAAGATCATTTCAATTGATTTTTCAGTTTTGCAACACGCTATTTCCGAGACGAAGAGTGGCTCCTGCACGGTATTTTGCCCTTCCAGTTGAAATGATAAAGTTTGGAAATTAAATATTAGAAATATTTTACATTACTGGCACTATGTCTAATATTCTAAAGAATTTAAAATCATTATACGAGCAGGAACTATATTCCAATATCGTCCGAGTAGTAAGTAAACTAAAACTAAATTGAAGGGTTTCTGTTTTCTACGGAAACTAAACCTTTAATTCATTCTTACAGATTATAACTAGGTACTTATAATATTGTCATTTTTAGTGCGAATTAACGCTCACTGTAAGCGAACAAAAGCCAAACTACTTTACACTATTAGGAAAATTCCAAGTTATGCTATATTATGCTGACGCCCTATACCATACTCATCAATACGTACAAGCTGAAAGTTTATATCGACAAGTCTTACAACTAAGAAAAATAATTATCAATAAATCTAAAAATTCGAATAACAAAATCATAGCAAAACAGAATGATATTGTTAGTGACGTAGATATAAAGTACAAGATTCATTCATGTTGCTTAGCGTTAAAGCAAAAGAAAGCAGCGGCCGATATTTTGCAAACCATAGCGGCAAGGCAGAGGACTCCTAAGATTAATATGGCTCTTGGAAATATTTATAAGGAAGTTGGCATGGAAAGATCTGCTATCACTTGCTTTAGGGAAGTTTTAAGAGAATGCCCTTTAGCTTTGGAGGCCATAGAAAACTTGCTTAAATTAGGAATCAATGTAAGTTAATATATCTATAGCCAGGCTGGTTCAAAACACACCACTCACCGCTCAAATTCAGTTTATTTTCTAAATATGTAGAACAATTTGGTAAAAAGGCTTAAAAACTTTATTATTTAAATATTACTGTTGTATCCGTGACAAGTAACCTTTAAGTATTGACGTCATATTTTCTTAACACTACTTGAACGTGGAGTCTCACAGACTGTGCTGTCAATCCGGTACCATCGGATTCTTTTCCATAGTAAACGTACCCATTATAAAAATAAAAGTTTTTGGCATTACATAGCGCTCGTATTACCAGTCCATATTTACCTGTTTTTTTAGGCATGTATGATATCATGTGACTTCTTCTTTGAAATTTGACGAGCATTTCATCCACGGTGACACATTCGCTCAATTCATACAACTGTTGGGAATTACTTACAAGCTTGTTGAAAATAGGGGATATAGCGGCCAGCTTGTCAGTCTTTATCCTCTCATCGCGATTATCTGCGTTGGCAAATCGAAGACACAATAGCAAGACGGGAAATCTTGTCTCTGATATTCCGCACCGATAAAGGTCTTCAGTTCAACCATGTCGAAGTTATTCAGTTCAGGCCTATTGTGGCGGACACATTTGGTTCTGTAACTAGAAATTTTAGGATTGGTCTGTTAAAATTTGTCGGATCATTTCCTCATCAAATAGCTTATTCCAGATGCTGAAATAATCTTTTCTATCGGTAGCCGTCAACTTCGAAGAAGCTGCACGAGATCTTATAATAATATGTTGAGGTGAACGTACCCTAGCCCGAGAAAAGCAAACAACGAGAAGGGACAATATGACATTTGGCGAAATTATTGGAGTGAGAGATAACCCGGCCAACTGTCATAAGTTTAAGCCGGCCGTGTTTCAGCCGTTAGTCCGGTAGTCGATGATTTATCGTTATCGAGTTTAGTTGTAATTTTTGTTGAAAGAAGTGTATTGTTTAACTGCTTATTTTTGTGAGTGCTGTGCTATTGTAAAACTATGCCTGGTAATACCTGTGCGTTTCGAGGGTGTCACTCAAAAGAAGGTCAAGGAATAAGCATGTTTGCATTTCCAAAGGACCCTGAACAGTAAGTACATTTGCACCACTTTAGGATTGTTGGTTAAAAATGTAAGGAAAGGTAACAAAACTGCTGTTCAATATTTAAAAAGAAATAAAGGAATACGTAAGAAAACACTGTTTTTCTACTTCTATATTAGTAAGAACCTACTAGCGCACTGCCTACTTTATCCGTAAAACTCTAATTACACACACTATATTGTTAGAGGACAAGCTGTGCGTAAGAGCAGTTACGTAATATTATAATGTCTGTATTAACAAGGGCAATTCTCGCTAACGTTCGTACCGCAATTTTCGAAATCGTGTGTAATAGGCTTCTTACCACTCTTGGTATGTAATATACATAATTTTCTTTCTAAAATGTACTATCATTAAGTAACGCACAATCAATTAAACATTAAATATTTTTATTTTATTTAATTTTTTTGTGATTTTACGAAATTTGCTGGAAATCCAATTACATGAAACAAAGATATTCATGAAAAAGGTACTTCTTACTAGGTACCCACATTTTTATTTCAGTGTAAAGCATTTACTTCATCGCTTTAGTGCTTCTTTCAGTGTAATAACCCGGCCAACTGTCAAAATATCAAGGTGAAGGCCATATAATTTGGTCTCCATTTAATCAATGCTAAACTCGGGATTTTGTCGCTTCTCGTTGTTTGCTGTTCTCTGCCCTAGCAGAGGGTAGTGTTTTTGCCCATTTATATCGAATTTTCACATAGTAATAGTTAGATCTTACTAACCCCGAAAGATAAATGTTGTCTGAACTGTCACTATCAGATTCTTCTCCAAGGTTCTAGTCCTGATCTTCATCCTCGTCACTTTCATAATTCTGTATAAGAAAACAATAACATAAATAAATAAATAAATAAATAGCCATTTATTTTCGACAGGCCGGAGCCCACTTACAGGAAACTCAAACAAATTTATCGAATTATAAACAAAAATCTTACAAAAGTAATGCCCTTGCTATACTTAAAATGTAATAACAAAAAGTAAGAAACTAAAGCTAAGTTAACAGGAACCAATGAGGATAGCCGGACATATTGCGCAAGTGTTTTAATATGGTTGGGAGGCTGTCATGAAATATGTCGGAGAGGGCTGAAATACGATTGAAGTTGTAACACATTTTGTGAATGGGACCTTGAGGCAAAATATTGGATCTCGCGAATGCAAGGAAAAATGTAGGCCGATGTCGGGCACCTGTGCGGGGAACATGAAGCGATAGTTGCTCCAGTAGAAATGGGCAATCGATTTTCGAGTTAAGAAGTTTATGGAGTATCGATAACTGTGAGTCGCGACGTACTGTTAAGGGCAACTCACCAAACCTAGCGAGGATGTGGCCATGCTCGAAACCCCGTTGCGGGTAGATACCATCCTCTCTAAACATAAGATACTTTAAGAATCGCCTTTGGACGGACTCCACTGATTGATTATGGCAATTGTAAATGATTGAGCAATAATCCAACTTTGACCTCACATAGGAGTAATACAACAGTTTAAATGTAGATACATCAGAAAAATGCTTGCAGTTTCGCAAGACAAAGCCCAAGGTTCTAGAGGCGCTAGAAACCATTTGATCAATATGTGGAATAAAGAAGAACCTCTCATCGAAAACGACTCCGAGATCCCTTATGGTGGTGAGTCTGTTCAGTGTGGATCCGCTTATAGAGTAATTGAATTGAAATGGAGTTTTTGTCCGAGAGTAAGAAACGACGTTACATTTAGAGATGATAGAGGGATACACAATCCGCGACAGCGTCGATGCGGTTAAATATTTTGAGGTCATCAGCATAGGCGAGTCTGTTGCAGTTAAGCGTCGAGACAAGAACGTTTATAAATATGTTGAAGAGAAGTGGCCCCAGGTTAGAACCCTGGGGGACACCCGACGTAGGTACAAACAAGTCCGACTTAAACCCCTCAAACTCAACAAACTGAGTACGATCCAGAAGGTAGGATTGTAATAGTGAGACAAGCCTGTTAGAGAAACCGAACTGGTCAGACGCCTTATAGAGTAGAATGTGGTGGTCAATTTGGTCAAATGCTTTACTAAAGTTCGTGTAAATGACATCGACTTGGCTCCTCTTGTTAATGGCGTCACAGACGTAAACAGAGAACGAACAAAGATTAGTCATACACGGTCTTTCGGAAAAAAAACCGTGTTGATATTTAGAGAGTTTGTTTCGAATTTTGAAAAACAGGGACTTTTGCAAGATGATCTCAAATACCTTGGAGAAGTTACATATAGGATTGAGATACCTCGATAGTTTTCAATATGAGATGGATCGTCTTTTTTAAAGATGGGACACACTTTGGCAACCTTCCATATTTCTGGAAATACGCCATTTTTCAATGACAGGTTAAAGATATGACAAAGAGGAGCGCTCATGACAAAGGAACAGTCTTTCACCAAATAACGTCATCGGATGTAACACTGGGTATACCGATTATCTCATATTGGTCTGTTGGATTAAAAGGCTCAGATTGCCAAGGTTGCCCAGAGGTTTTATAGACATTCTTAAAATAATTCGCGAAAGCTGAGACGATGTTATGGGGCCCGTGGACTTGTTGATTTGCATAGTTCATGGTGGCTGGGATTCGAGATTGAGCCTTTTTACTTTGGACAAAGGACCAAAAATTGGAAGGGTTGTTTTTTATGTTTGACTAAGCGTTCCTAATATAACCCCTGTAGGCCTGCTGAGGCTGTAACTTGATCAGGCTGCTCAAGGCTTTGAACTTCACGAGGTCAGCATTGGATTTGTGAACTTGCAGGCGACGACGTACTCTTTCTTTTTTAAAAATATTGTTAATTAAATCTTTAGTAAACCAGGGGGGAAATCGTCTTCGCCTAGGGGATTTTAGAGGTGTACAGGCGGCAAAGTTGTTATTCAAAATCTCGTAAAAAGATTGACAAGCATTAGCTACATCAGAAGAAGCAGTAACGGGGGACCAGTCGGTGTGCGACATTAGCTCATACTCGCTAAGATTTAGTAAGCATTTGTTTCTGAGGCCAAGAGGGGTCGGCCCTGAAAATGAAGGAACATTGAAATCTCCAACGAGGATTATATTTTTTTGGAGCATTGTATCCAGTGACGAACGGATTTCGAAAAAATTTTCCACCTTACATAACTGTACATACCGATGAAACAATAAATTTAGATCTAAATGATCCACTTCTTTGCACACTACACATGCATGCACCATGATTGTTTAATTTCACACAAATACAAATGGAAATCAAAAATAAACTGCAAAAATGGCACAAAGGGTGCCATAAGCACAAAATGGCTGGTTAGACCTGATCGCCAACGTCGCAGTTGCTACGGCCAGCTACCGCCATTCATTGGAATCTGTTCGGTTGTAAAATCGTACTGCAATGTTGCCGTAGTGCAAGATATTCTTATAATCTTAATCATTTTTATAGTTTTTAACAGTTTTTAATAAAGTTTCCGCATGACATTACGAACATTAATGCATAATTTAATTACACATACCTTAATTCCTTTGTATATTATGTGCTGGACGTTACTGGAATTATCTAATTGAATATTTTTAAAATATATTTTCTTTATATTTGCAACAGAGCGATAAAGCTGGCTAAGGTACAATTTCGAGGGAATGAGATAAAGAATAAAGAGGGAATGATGATTTGCCGCATAAAAATGTAAACAGTTTGGTCTATTAGTTAAAATGTCTTTGGTATAACCGTATATTTTATGGTGTGTTTTTTTAGGGAACTGAAGTTAACTCTTTAGTAGTAGAAGTATCATCAGAACTGACTTGGTTAAATTCATGGATTAAAGCACAGGCTCTGTTACAAGCTAAAGACTATAGCAATGCCCTCCAAACTTATAAAAGTATGGATACTTATGGTCTGCTTAAAGATAATACGTCGCTGTTAGTAAATATGGCTTATTGTTACCATTATATGTGCGAGGACAATAAAGCAATAGGTCTTTTGCAAAAAGTATGTATAAATTTTGAAAGACAAACAATGAAGTCAGTTTATTCACTCATACACTAATTTATGGTTTTAGGCAATAAGAATTGATCCAAATTTAATATTTGGAAGGGATCTGTTATCTACTTTATTAGCTGCGTCAGGAAACAAGGAACATCAGTATGCTTTAGAAAACTTAACGCCTAGTTTAGACACGTCATTGTGGTCAGCAGAACACTGGGTTATTTTAGGTAAGTATACAGGATGTTCTTTAATGATATGCTAATATGATTCTTGGAACCATTTTAATAAAAAAACTTCATATAAGCGTGTGTCCTAAGCCTCTTAACTTTTCAACTACAGGGTGTTAAAGTTTTAAGAAAAATATATTTTTTTTATAACAACTTTGATACGGCTGCAAATATTTTAATGTAATTTGGTACACATCTATGCAGCAAGAGATATGTATAATTTTTTCTTATCAATGGCCTTCGTGTGGGATTTTAGCTAAAAAAATTTGAAGAAGAAAATGGTACGCCACTGCGTTTTCTTTGCCGGTGCATTACGTGACCAAAACCATATGAATCTATTCGAAATTACGAGATTCAAAAAGTCAAAATATGTTCCTAAGTTCGTAAACGTCAAAATTATGGATTTTCAATTACTTTTTGAAGAAACCATTGGCAAAAGTTCATCTGTAATGGGAAGCCGCGTGGGAGTAGAGCCTGAACACGTTGGATATGGTAGGGATATAATAAAAAGGCATTAAGAATTTTCCAAACCAGAATATGTGAGATATTCAAATTGTTTCCAATTTTTTGTGTACGTAATTCGGGATCTTCCTGGACTGAATTCAAAACCGCTACCTCAATTTCTGGTGTTCTAAGAGAGTACGTTGTACTCCTTATGATGATTGTTTGGTTCAAAACTTCCCTTTTTGCACAAACTTTTATGAATGTTTGAAAATGTTCATGCATCCGGAATATTTCTATTTAGAAAGCGATTTTCGTACAACCGCCTGGCTTCCAGTGCGTTACATCAGCAAGCCCATACATGTAATGCATATCTGCAAACTCAGAATTTGTGAAATGGACCATGTTTTTTTAATAATATTATTAATTTTGATGACTTAAATGCGTAACAACTAGACAACTATCGAAACTGTTTATGTTTACAAAACAAAATCTGCTTCTTCTTACCTACTAGATACGTTTTTAATCCTTTGATAATACCCAATTTCATAACAACGTGCAAATGAATGAATTTTATTTTTTTATGCGAAAACCATACGTCACACGAAACAAATGAAGAGACCAGATTTGCTCCGAAAGGAATGAGGATTTCGAAAATATTTTTTACTTTTCTCTTTAAAATGATTCGGTGCAAATCCCGCACGAACGCCACTGGGAAGAATAAAAAGTCATTTTGTACAGCAGAAAATGCATTTTGATGCATAAAAGATGCGTATCACGTTTCACAAAAATATATAGGGTCATTCCAAAGTTATCACAAGAAAAAGGTTTTTTTCTTAAAACTTTAGCACCCTGTGGTTCAACAGTACATATGTCCATATGAAGTTTTTTTCTCAAAATGGACCCAAGGATAGCCTGCTTAAATATTAGCATGTTATTAAGAAACACCCTGTATAGATTTTTTTCTACTACGAATTATTATTTAATTAATTAAATTAATAATTAATACGAAAATATTACATATTTAATTCGTTTAGATCTTTATATTAGCCATTTCTGCCTAATTTTCAAAATATTTTAAAAATCAAGTAGCCTGGGAAAAATAAAGCTATAGAAATGCGATTTTAAATGTCAGTTTGTAGAAATGTTGTGGCCGTGTTGACATTTTTGAATTTGACAGTTTTCGTTTTGAAATATCTTAAACTCAAACTCAAACTCAAATATGCTTTATTGTCTCAAAATTTGAAATTTCATTGACAAAGCGTTGACAAAAAAATGTACATAGTAATAAAAAATATTGATCATATATTAGTTTAAAGCCCTAAATGTACTATAATAAGATTTGGCACCCAAAATCAGGACATCATAAACTATCTGTCAAAAAAGTCAGTCAAAATATTATATAAAGAGAAAAAAAAAACAGAAAAATAAATAACACTCAACAATTATGGAATATGAAACAGACAATAAATTAAGTTTGGGAACAAACGACATAAAAATAACACTTTTCATCTTCCTCCTTGCATTCTTCTCTCTCTCTATCCTTTAAAGCGTGTCATCATAGTACTCTTGGAGGTTGTAATATGCTTTACTTGCTAGTATTTTTGTAACTAATTTTTTAAATAAACTTAATTTGGCCACATTTCTGTAAGTCTGTGGTAAATGGTTATAAATTTTGATGCTCTCGTAAATTATCGAATTTTTTACAAGGGTTGTCCTAGGGATGGGTAGCGAAAGCCTTCCGGACTGTCGCGTCTGATATGACTCAGGTGTATCAGAAACATCTCGAGACCGTATTTTATGGACAATACATGCGGTTTCCAGTATCAATAAACACGGTAAGGTTAAAATGTCCAATGATAAGAACAAAGGTCTACAGTGATCCCTAGGTTTCGCCCCGCGCAGATATCTAATAGCTCGCTTCTGAAGCACGAAAACAGAGTTAAAAAGCTGTTTACTGCAGAGGCCCCAAAAAACGATTCCGTATCTCAGCCTAGAATCTATCAATGAGCAATACACCATTCTTGCGGATGACACACCCAACTCACCAGAGACCACCCGCACAGCATAACACGCAGAAGCTAATTTTGAATTAAGGTTAACTATGTGTTCCTGAAACTTCAGCCTGTCATCCAATGTGATACCCAAGAACTTAATATAAGGTGCACTGTGCACTATTTGGTCGTTAATAGTAAGCGAAGCCAATGATGACTGGAATGACATTATGTTAGTCTTTTTTATATTAAAGCATAGGGAGTTAGAATCACACCACTCCTTTATACGCTGAATATCGCGAGAGATGATGTTTCTCATATCCTCAGTCTCCCTCCCCCGCCAGAAAATCGTTGTATCATCGGCAAACAATGTAAATTTACCCGAAATGCTAAGAGAAGCCAGATCATTTATGTAAATAAGAAACAATAAAGGACCCAACACGGATCCTTGAGGGACTCCTCGGGCAATATCCCGAATGGCCGATCGCACCTGATTGCACTGCACCAGCTGCTTTCTTCCGGAAAGGTAGGACGCGAACCACGCCAGCGTTCTACCGCGGAACCCATAACGCTCTAGTTTTTGCAGCAGCGTCTGGTGATTGACACAATCGAAGGCTTTCGAAAAATCACAAAACACTGCCGCCGCAACATCATCCTCATTCAAACACAGATAAACACTCTCCAATAAAGAAAATATCGCGTCGGTCGTAGACCTAGAGTGTTGAAAACCAAACTGTGCATCCGTTAAAATTTTAAATTGTGAGAGGTGTTCCAAGATCCTACTTTTTACAAGTTTTTCCACGACTTTGGAAAGTGATGATAATAATGATATTGGACGAAAATTTGACGGATCATCAAGGTTACCATTTTTATGAATAGGCACAACAAGTGCTGTTTTTAGGCAATCGGGAAAGTAGCCTTTTCCAATTTATGAAGAAAGGCTCCTGTTTTATTAAGAATTTGATATTATTTTTCGAAATTTCTTTATCTAAAATGGTTAGTCAAGGCTTAAAACCAATAACATGTTAAAGAAACGATGAGTAAGAATGCTAAAATTGTGTGTAACTTAACTTCATTACACAGAGAGATTTTCACTTTTTTCCTAGGTAATTATTCATTATCGTTATTTACCTAGGTAGAGAAATTTATTTCTCATTAGAGAAATGGAGTAAATAATAGCGGTTTCTCAAGTTAGTAGTAGTAAAATATATTTTTAATTTCGAACTTAAGTTTATCTTATAAATATATTTATTTCTAGGTAACCTAATGTATTTTCTTAAAAAATATGACAAAGCGGCATATTTTGGCCAGCAGGCATGTCTAATGGATAATGGTAAAAATGTAGAAGCTTTACTTCTAAAAGCAAATGCTCTAGCTCAACTAAAAAATTATCAAGAAGCAGCGGTTCACTGCACTGAAGCACTACAAATTTGCCCATTTAGGTAAGCAACATAATAAATGTAAAAATTGGAAAGAACGCGGACAAAAAACGTTCAGTAGTTGTTGTATGCGTTACTTAATTATAATTTAATATTTATTAGCAAGGAAACCCTGGAATTAAATGTATTGACTGAAAATAAATAATAATATATTTAAGAAACTGAGTATTTTAATATAATTTTACCATTATTCAAAATTTCTTCTTATCATATTAATTTTGACATTGAAATGGAATGGAAATATGGCAACGATTAAAGCACAGTTAAAGGGAGTAGGTGGCTCTAGTTAATTTAATTGGTTGACACGGGTCGCGTGCCGTTTGCAAGAGCAACCGATGTGTCAGTGGAGTAGTGATATAATGTGCAAAATTTATTCAGTTTTAATAAATACGTCGGCGCCGTGTCGCAAAACTTTAATTCGTGCGTCTTTAACATGAATACGACCAAAACTAAAAAATCTTTATCACTGAATCAATCATGAAGTTGTTTTTTTTTTCATGCCGGAATATAATTTCCTATTTTTATTGCATTTAAAACATGTCGGTGTAACACTCCCATGACTACGTCATGTTTTAAATTATTGTGCTACCCTTAGCGATACGTCGTAGCCACAAACTCGTGTGTCGAGCTATACCGGGTGATGCATGGCTTAGTTGAACATAGGAAATCCCATGTAAATTTTGAGGTGGCTAAATATTGGCTCCCCTGTACATTTTAGAGAAAAATTGTATTGTAATTTTTTGAAGAGGCCAATACAGTAAACCCATGTGCCAAGTTTGAATAAATTTTAGTAAGCCAATCCTAACTTATTCAATTAAACGTGATGGCAAAATTACGAAATTTTTATAGTTTAGGTAATACACCAAACAGCAGCAAATAATTGATATGACGCTATAGTCAAAAGTTGACGTAAAGCTGGATATAACGAATAAAGATTATTTCATATTAAAAACACTTTTTCGTTTTTCCAATCTGGCAATTACACATCCAAAATAAAAGACACCATTATGTTTTCCTTAATAAACCTTTAATTTAACATAACATACCTAGAACTACAGATTTTCACAAAAACATTAATTAATTAAATGTTCAAACAACCCTCCATTAACAGCTAAACGATATTGAAGAGAAAAGAAAAATCCTAAATTGTTCACAAAAATTTAATATTTTGCTCTACGCGTTTCGGTTTTTTCGACCATTTTCAAGAGTGCCTAAAAAGTTCATTTATATAATAATCTCAATTCAAAATCAAAATTATTAGGTATTACTTACATAATATAATCACAGACTTTACATTAAGGACACAAACAAGTTCACCATGGCGAACACAACTAACTATATAAAATTGATCAACGGAATAAACCCCAAAAAACATTTAAAATAAATAAAACAAAATATACCGAACCAGAGCGGCATCTAGGTTGCACAAAAGGAGGTACGATTATTTAAACAAATATTCACTACTTAAACTCATGCACAATTTTCGCTGCTTCTCTGTAGTGGGCGTTGACAGGACCGTTCAAACACTCAATTTGATTATTAACCTCTAATTTGGCTATTTCTATATTTTCTAAAGAATTCAGCTCATGGCCTTTATTCGCATTATGTAGCATTTTAAAGTTGTCTTTAGTATTAAAATTATGTAAATTCTCTCTTAATGTAGGCCAAAAGCTGATCTCTTGTCATTAGGCGATTTCTAAGAATTTAAATGTTCTGTCCAGCATATTTAACTGTGCATGAGTTACAGGACAACAAATATACCCCACTTTTGTCAACCACGTTAATTGAATCATTTACTCTCGAGAATAAGCTACGTAAATTGTTTACTGATTTGTAAGCTATTTTAAAATTGTTGTTTAAGGACTTCAATACATTACATACATTACCCACCCTCAGAGAAACAGCGCCCAAAAAAGTTAGTCTTATATACCTAGGTGGTTGAAAAGATGTTATGGTGTTATCCAAGTCAACACCTTCTGCATCTGCCCTATGTAGGGGAATTTTCGCTAGATATAAGCGCGGTCGTTGTCCTATTTCAAGTGCTTTTCTACTTTAAAATGAAATATAATTTTTGGGGGGTTGGGTATTTATCTTTAGCTACAATGTGAAAGAGAATCATATACGCATAAATAAGAAAATTTGATTCAGTGAAATATTTCATTGAATCGCCTGTGATGGTAACTAATTTACTGGTTTAATCAACAGTACTTGTTTAAGGTATGATCTTCACAAATGTTTGGTTGAATGTTACCTTCACTCCAATAGATTAAGGGAAGCAGAATCAATGGCACTAAACGCATGCAAGGAGTTAAATTATAGTGCACAAGCGTATTGCGTAAGTTATTAGTATTTAGGAAGAACACAGCAATAATGTTAAAATTCCAAATCCAACACTTTTCAAGTGCTAAAAAGTTTTCTTTATACAGTTCAAAAAATATTCAACAAAAGAACTAAAAGACATCTTACCATGAAATGAACACAGAATTAAATGATTAGTTAATAAGCCAAGAAATTTCTTGGTTTTCGGGCTAAAATTTAAACTTATGATTATTGTAGGCACAATAATTACACATAAATACAAACGTATCTTTCTTAATTCTCGATTAATCAACAAGTAAAATGTTACACAACTAAAATCATTATATAAGTTTCTTATAGGTACAGGGTGATTCTTCATAATATCCCACCCCCTTATTTTTTTAAATTTGCATGCTAGGTAATCCGATTTTGTCACAAATGGAACTATTATAATCTAATGCCTCATATCACATGTCTGACTTGTATTGTGTCTTTTAAAAAATTGTATTTTACCTTTCTAAAACGATGTTTGATTCCATGTATAAAGTAAATACATACCTAAGGTCAACGGCCTCTGTTTTCGTTGTGTTTGACCGAGCAAAGCTACATTATCCCCCTGTTTCAAATCACATATCTCCCTGGAATACACTATCGGAGACTTATTCTAGTGTTTCATTAGGTAATCCAATTAATATATTTCTTTGTTATGATAACCTGTCAAATTGACTAATGAATTTTCTAGGTTAATATTCTTCTTCTGAAATATGTTTGGGCACTAATATTCAGCCACCCAAACTTCAATGGCCGTTTGCCCCTCGAATAGCAGGGATATTCTGGGACTTGTGTTTTCTTTAAATAATTTATATAGAATTGTAGGATTTACGAATTGACTTCTTATGTAAAACTAAATTTGGGTGCATCTGTTTCGTTTCTCTTGGCTTGGAGTATCTGCAATTGAATGGGCATGGCTCTGGAGACTTCATTCTGTGTCGCCGCCAGTGTGTGAACCAGTCTCCCTCTATGGATCGAGCAGGTAGTTCTGACCGGAAGTGTGTGTCGCCCTAAATTCGCTTTATCACTCTCCACCTCTCTCTGGCGTTTCTCTTTAACAGCACATTTTTCAACTTTTAACCTGAAATTGTTCAGTATGTACTAAGGTTACATCATAAAAAAATTAATTAATTATGTACACACATAAGGGAAATATACAACTATATAAAATATAGCACAAGTGATGTCAATATATTTGTTATCAAACAGCAGACCAATCAATAATTTATTTAAGCTAGGACATAATAAAAAAATTACATAATCAGGATATGCCGCTATTAAAAAGAGAGTTCCTCAGACTCTAGTGTTACTATTTAAAATAAATAATACAAACTAAAAAAAGGTCCATTCAAGAACCATCTTGACAAATTGGTGGATTTACAATAATTATAATCAAATAAGGCTCCATTATACAAGATAACACTAAATGATTAACACTAGAACATCTCAAATTTGATCAGATAATTTATTTTAATTTTGTAGATGTTAAAATTATTTAAATTGTGACGATCAATTATATTTGGTTTGATTTTAAAGCACTTAAAATATTTATATTTAGGGCACACCCTGTATGGCAAGAATTAAGATACCATGTCACACTGGCCTCCAAGCAAACTTGTGCTATATAAAACAGATATGTAAACAACGAGGCAAATTGGACCCCTTTATAAAGGAATTAACAAAACACAAAAAAAAACACTGGTGTTGTGATAAGATAATTAATTAAAAATTTCAAGGTCATGACCCCTTGATTACTTTTCATTAAACTTCAAAAATAATTACATACAAATTGACAGTACACCAGCAACTGAAAGAAAATATGAATCTCTATTTAAATACATGTCTCGATAGTACACATTACATGAATAAAATGGGGTCGAACTACTCGAGATGTCCAACTGCCTCATAAAAAAAATTAAATGGTGTCAAGAAATATTTACTCAGCTAACGAAGCCAATTATACTCGGTCATAAGTACGAAAGCACATTTATCTGAATAAAGTATGTGTTATTAAATTATATCGATTTGAAAGCAGTGAAAAAAATAGGAAAGAAAAATGAATTACGCTTACCTAAGGGAGCTGTAGGGTCTTTAAAATTGAAATAGGGGGTTCCAACGGTGATGGATGCTCCTGATGGTCAGCTCTTCACGCTCAGATTTCGCCAATAACACTTTTGCCATTTCAGTGACCTCACTTAACTTCCAGCGTTCAACGAGGCAGCAGGCGTTTCTAGATCCAGGGCTATTCAAGCCATCTGTTTACCAGGATTTTGGATCTTGAAGGGGTGTCCACAAATTCTCTTAGTCACTTCATATACAGGATATCGGATAAAGTTATATTTCTTAAATGATGCACCCTATACAGGGTGTCCCAAAAGTAATAGGACACCGAGCAACAGCAGACTCCTTAAGGTGAAATAATGCGATTTATTCAAACTTGCCTTATCCCAAAATTGATAACAACCAAGATACAGGGTGTCAAAGTTTTCATTTTGTTTTCATTTTGTTTTCGTTTTTTTGCGATTATTTCTTAACAAAACGGCATAGCAGCACAAAATTAATGGTTTCGGGGTTTCTTGAGGTGAGGAATTAAAAATTATTCATGGTTTTTGTGTAACCAGTAGAGGACGCTATCTACGGCATGACCCACTCATTTTAACTGGCATAACTTTGTTTAGGCTTCTTATATCGATCCGACTAATAAAAAAATAAGTTACTTTACTTCTTTTACATCAAAAACGTATAACTTATTGAAGACGCTAGGAGCAACCATTTTCGAGATAATGGCTTTTCATATTTTTAATGCAAGAATGCTAAAATATTTAAAATAATTGTGTATTCATATTAGTGTTATTTATCACAGCTGGCCTTGATTAAAAACAACGACGTTTTTAAGGCAACAACATGATACACAAAGTATCATCTGTCAAAGTTATTAATTTTCTAAGTACAATACGGAGATATTGTTCAATATTTTAGTAATGCCTCGACATAATTTATTTTCCAATGCGGAAATGCGTGACATGCTTTGTATTTACGCACAAGAAAATTTCAACGGTCGGAGTGTAGGGCGCAGGTACCAAGAAATGTTCCCGAATAGAAGGCAACCAAACCGCAAATTATTTCAAAATATTTATGACCGACTAGGAGAGACTGGTTCGTTTCGACAAAAAAAAAGAGGTTTCGGGCCGCCAAAAAAATATAACACCAGAACAGGAAGAAGAGATTTTAGTTCGTGTAGCAGAAAATCCAGAAGTGAGTTCCAGCAGATTGAAGTCAGCTACAGGTGTAAGTAAATCTTCAATTGTTAGAATATTTCACGATGAAGGCCTGTACCCAAACCACTGCCGCCTGATCTTCCAGCCAGACTTCAGTTTTCTCATTTCTTCCAAAATCTGCAAAATACAGATCCAATGTTCTTAAATCGTGTGTTGTTCACGGACGAGACGACATTTACTCGACGGGGTGTATTCAATTACCGAAGCAGACATGCGTGGGAAAATGAAAACCCGCATTTAGTTGTTGAACGTCACTTCCAACACGAGTTTAAGGTCAACATTTGGTGTGGAATTATCGGAAATCATCTTATAGGCCCCTTTGAATTACCGCCAGCTCTAAACGGAGATTTAATTTGAATTTTTTACCAAAATGAACTTGGAGGGCTTTTAGAAGATGTACCACTAAACGTCCGGCGAAATATGTATTTCATGCAAGACGGGGCGCCGGCACACTTCTCCAGACAAGTGTGAAATTATTTAAATGAACAGTTCCCTGAACGTTGGATAGGCCGTGGTGGCCCCTTGACTTAACCGGCGCAAAGTCCGGATTTTAATCCAATAGACTTCTGCATTTGGGGTTATTTGAAAACCATTGTTTATAACAGTTCAATAAACAACCGTAATGAGTTAAATCAAGAAATTATAAATTCTGTTAATATGCTCAGAAATGATGAAGATCTCTTGTTTAAAGTCCGACAGTCTTTTGTAAAACGTATAGCGAAATATATTGAAGTCAATGGTGGCCATTTTGAACAATTGCTATTACGGCGTTACCATTTTTATTCTAACTATTTTGTTACTTTTAAATGTTATAAAACTAAGTATTAAATAAGATTTTTGATTAGAATAAAATTAGTAAATCCGTATATAAAAAAGCGTATTTATTAGAAAAAAATAGTCAACCTTAAGTATCTACATTAACGTTAGCACTTAGCAAATGTAGCTGCTTTACAATAATTTTAAGTCAGAAATTCACCGTTGCTCGATTTTCCGTTGCTTTTGGACCACGTACTTATTTAATTAGACATATGAAATGCCATTATCTCGAAAATGGTTGCTTCTAGCGACTTTATTAAGTTATACGTTTTTGATGTAAAAGAAGTATAGTAACTTATTTTTTTATTAGTCGGATCGATATAAGAAGCCTGAACAAAGTTATGTCAGCTAAAATGAGGGGGACATGCCGTAGATAGCGCCCTCTACTGGTTACACAAGAACTATGGATAATTTTGAATTCGTCATCTCAAAAAACCCCAAAACCCTTAATTTTGTACTGCTATGTCGTTTCGTTAAGAAATAATCGCAAAAAAACGAAAACAAAATTAAAACATTGACACCCTGTATCTTGGTTGTCATCAATTTTGGGATAAGGCAAGTTTGAATAAATCGCATTATTTCGCCTTAAGGAGTCTGCTGTTGCTCTGTGTCCCATTTCTTTTGGGACACCCTGTATATAGTATATAGTTAAAAAATGTCCGTTGCTTGTCATACCTGTCAAGTGACGTCAGTTATCAGCAGTGCTGTAACCAAAATAACCGAGTGAGGGAATTACACTATTTTTTTTTTCATAAAAATAAGATAAATTTACAAAAATAAACGCAAAATTATTTATTCCATTCTAAAAATCTTTGAGGATGACAATATACGTTCCTTAATAATATGCGAATATTCAAGGGTATGAATCCATATGAAAAATTAATGATAGTGTGCTCTCTACACTATGGCCCAAAAATGTTCCGTTACAAAAATACGGGGTGTTAAAGTTTTAGGAAAAAAATGGAAATTAATTAATATTTTCGAAACTACTTCGATATGTTGGAGGAAAAAAATGGTACGACAATAGTTTTTTTCCAAATAAAAAATATTTTTGAATTTACCGTTCAATTTGAAATATAACAGCTCTCCTGAGTTGTTGTCCTGCGATGCGCCGATTTTGAGAATATTAATCTAATTATTGAAGAATACAATGTTGCAATAAATCTAGTCGCCATGGAATATGTCACTTGCTTTTTACATCTGATATTTTCTAGTAAGTCTCGACCTTCCAGTGTGTGCGCTGTGAATTATTTACTACATTTTATTTTAAAAATCTTGATAAGAAATGGGGAAATGTATTACGTGTATGGCCTCGCCGACGGTAATGAAGAGCAAGCCAGACGTATTTATCACCTGAGATATCCCAATCGTGCTTTGCCAGATAGTCGAACATTTTCTGATATTCATCGTCGTCTTGTTGAAACTGGTAGTATCCAAAAAGGTACCTGAAGGTAGACCTTTAAGTCGAAGAACATCCTGAAACGAGTACGAGGAAGATTGGTAGAAACTTGAATATTTGCCATCAAATTGTTTGGAGAATTTTAGTGGATTTTTTATTATATCCGTACTATATTTTAAAAACACAGGCATTACTTCCCAGAGATTTTCCAAGTCATGTGACCTTCTGTCAGTGGTATCTTCATAATAGTAAAGTAGACATAAAATATGTAGACCTTAACATACTCTTTAAAGTTACTTCTCTAACTGATGTCAAGAGTAGCAATGGGCCTTTGTTGTTGAGTTCTTCCTGAAAATTGTGTATTAGAGAAGCTATTAGCTCTTTGCACCGGCTATTTAAATGCTTCGACATTTTTCACCAATAGTAAACAACGTAATCGACATATAGTACAATCAATCTGTTATGGAAAAGCTGGTTTACGGGAAAAAAATACCATAAACGATTTTATTTCATAAATGGTTAGGGGGGCATGTGATTAGCTTAAAACCAAATTGTCGCCCCCCCCCCCTCCCCCCTTGGGCGCTTGTGGGAAACTCAAAAAGAATTTTGACTTGATTTTACGCAAAAACGGTAAGTCGCAGAGAAATATTTTGTAAACAAATATTGTAGAAAACAATATTCTCCACAATTTATCTCATGGAGTCACTGCGCTACGACTAAAAGTGCAGAAAGCAGAGGGCGCCAAGGTCGCCAAAAATCACTTTTTCTTATTTTCGACGCGAAAAATATTTTTTTGCTCAATCGCATAAATACAAAAGTTGTAGAGCCCAAAAAATCCTATAAATTGAGTCCGCGCTTTTTTTTACAATGCACGGTTATGGAGATATAGCGCCTGGAAGTACCAACCGAATGCAGCATCATTTGTTTTATGTCCTGTGTCTAATATGACCACTACGCCACAACTAAAAATGTTTTATAGGGGAAAGGAAAGTCGAAGTCTTTCTCCACAAGTTTATTATAGTTATAGAATAGAATAATCAATATACCTACATTAAGGCGAATTGACAAAACGGTTCCACCCTGTGAATCATCGACTATGGGCGATTTATTTACTTAGCTTCAAATCAACCGCAACAGTGAACAGAAATTATTGATAGGAAAGTGTAAATTTAAAAAATGTTAAATGCCCTTGATATTTTAAAACAATTAGGGGATATATCTTGATATGGAGTAATAAGAACTCGTAGAATGGAGTAATATTTTCAAATCGACGTTAGAATACCAGTATAATGGCCTTATACAAGTATTGTTAATAATTAATTCTAATTGTGTTACGAGATTACAATAAAATTACCATTAACATTTTAAATGTGGGTCAAAACGCCTGCCTTTTTGTGACGTCAATAATCTGTAGTTACCGATGTTATCAAATATGCTGTTTTTGCAATTTTATTACTCTAGTACAATAGTACAATAGTATATTTGTAGAGTTAAATGTACTAAATTGATTTCATGACCATACATTATCAGTAATATTTTGATTAAAATTTGTTGATATTTTTAAAGCGATTTGGTAAAACAATACAATAATCAGTAAAAAATCAAACAATAAATGACAGCCGGATAATTATTAATATTCGTATCGTATGTTCATTCATGGCAACTGTGATTTGATATAACAGTGGTATACTTAATCAGTACTTTTAAATTGAAATATCGCGAAAACGGCTGGATCAAATATCAACATAATATTATCATATTTTTAATATTAAAAAAAAATGCATTACATGTTTCTAAAATATACTGGATGTTCTACTTAAAGTTACCCAAGGTTGCATGTTAAACTAATTTGCCATATTCATTTGTTTTATTTCGTAACAGTTTCCTGTGATTAGTGCGCCAGATAAGGGTCAATATTAATAGAATGCTAAGACGCTGCATTCCGTTGGCACTTCCAGGCGCTATATCTCGGTAACCGTGCATTGTGAAAAAAAAGCGCGGACTCAATTTATAGGATTTTTTGGGCTCTACAACTTTTGTATTTATGCGATTGAGCAAAAAAATGTTTTTCGCGTCGAAAATAAGGAAAAAGTGATTTTTGGCGACCTTGGCGCCCTCTGCTTTCTGCACTTTTAGTCGTAGCGCAGTGACTCTATGAGATAAATTGTGGAGAATATTGTTTTCTACAATATATGTTTACAAAATATTTCTCTGCGACTTACCGTTTTTGCGGAAAATCAAGTCAAAATTCTTTTCGAGTTTCCCACAAGCGGCCTAGGGGGGGGGGGGGCGACAATTTGGTTTTAAGCTAATCACATGCCCCCCTAACCATTTATGAAATAAAATCGCTTATGGTATTTTGAGGTTTTTGTTGAAGAATACACGCACCACAACAGTAACAATACGAAAAACGAAAATAAAACGTCAAAACAGGCCAACGAATGAGCTGGCGCCACCGTACCGTTGACAGTTCTGTTGTTAACTATCGGCCCATAAAATTCAAATTATATTAACTTTCACAAGCTTAAATTAAAGAAATATTTGCTTAGTATGAAAGAAGAATACCTTTTTTAGTACGTTCAATATTGCATGAAATTTTAATATTTTTTACCCAAATTTAATTTCCTCATGCTTTCTAACGGATTTACAATTATCAGCTGATTGATGACGTGCAACGAAAATCTTGCATTAATGATTATCCAATTTTTCGACTCTACTTAAAATTCTAAACATATTTTACGTAACATACCTACGTTATACCTTAACCCATCGGTTTATTTGTACTCTATAGTTGTTTTTCAGGTTTTTCTTTTTGGAAAAATGCTCGGAAACAAAAATTAATTTTATTTACTTTAAACAAAAAAAACATTCAGTAAAAAAGGTAGTATCCGTTGATTGATTACTCTTTTTGTATCAATTTAAAGCAACACCTTTTTACATTTCTTGACAAAATTATCGTATTGAAACATTGGTACGCGACACATCCTGAACGCGTGAACTTTTATTTTGTCCTTTGTTGAAAGTAAGTTATTTCAAAAAAATCGTTCAACGTAATGATGATTAAATACGGAGATAGGAGAAGAACAAAATAAAGTTCTTCATTTATTCAGAGAGAAATATCCTGATTTAGCACCCATATCTCAGGGTACAGTAAACAAGATTGAAAAGCAGTTTTAAGAAAATGAGCATGTTAGAAAGACAGATATTCATTAACAGACTGCGCTCAATGAAGAGGTGAAAGTAAATGTACTATTAGGTATTCAAGAAAACCCTAATATAATCACCAGGCAGCTACCTACCGAACACGAAATAAGTCGATCTGCAGTAGTAAGATTCTTCATGCGCATAAATTTTATTCTTACAAAAAGACAATTCTTTACGAATTGACAGAAGATATTCCTGATAGGAGACTTCACTTCTGCAAGCTAACGATGAACCTACTAGAGAGGAATAATCTAAACACAGAAAACATTCTTTTTTCCGATGAATCAACGTTCATGTTAAATGGTAACGTAAAAATTGTCGTTAATTATTTATTTATTTATAATAATACTTCTTTTGACATGTACAAATGTATAAGAATTGTCAACTTAACACAAAATACTAAAAATTAATCAGCAGTGTAAATACAACAAAATATGACGAATTAAAAGCAAACACACTATAGCAAGAGTCAATACGTCACAATTAATCTCACCCACTAGCGATCATAAATTTAATAAAATTACAATATAATTACACAAAATACAAAAAAAATAAAAATAAATTACAATACAGATGAGAAGAATTCGTCCAGGGAATAAAAAGGATTATCAGCAAGTATAGTATTAAGTAGTTTTCTAAATTGTTTGAAATTAGGAATATTTGTCGAGGAAACTGGCAAGTGGTTGAAAATCCTAATTGATGTAATCTGTGGCCCATCATGCACTTGAGTCAAGCGCCCATCAGGGACATAAACTCTCTCTGAGTTCCGGGTGGTATAATTATTAATGTCGCCGAATCTTGGTAGGGTGTGCAGGTGTTTGTGAATATAGCAAGAACACTGAAAGATATACATGTTAATGATAGTGAGAATGCCCTCTGATCTAAAGATTGGACGACAGGACTCTCTATATGGAAGTCGAAACATTGTTCTGATTACCCGTTTTTGGCTCAGTAGGACCCTCGATAGGTAGCAAGTATTACCCCAGGCCATAAGTCCATAGGACAAGGTCGAGTAAACTGATGCGTAATAGAAGGTCTTGAGGACCTTCGCATCAATGGAATCTCGCAACTGCAAAATCGCAAAATTATGGCACGACAACCTGCCACAAGCAGTCTCAACTTGGTCATTCCATGAAAGGTGTTGATCTATTTTCACTCCCAGAAATGTCACAAACTCCCTCTGTTGCAACACAGAAGCATCATCTCTCACCAAAAGACTTACTGGGCAGACGACACTTCACTGCAGCAGGGTTCTCTATATCATGGGGTCTAAGACCAAACACCATGACTTCGGTCTTAGGGGCATTAAGGCTCATTCGGTTTGCTGTGAACCAATCGCTCAGAGAGTTACGATTTTCTTTCATTTTAAGCAACAAAGAATCAACCTGCCCGCAGTCAAGTTATTGATTTACACGAGGAATAGCAGGGGCCCCAGAATCGAGCCCTGAGACACCCTGTGTCTCAGAGTTCGTTGGCCTGACCCAGCGCGATTAAAGGACGTCGCCTGCTTTCGATCCGAAAGGTAACTCCGCATCAGGGCAATACTACCCTTGTCCAAGCCATAAAACCTAAGTTTCTTAAGAAGGACAGAATGAGAAATGCAATCAAAAGCCTTTAATAACCCTTTCGAACCCCCTCAGAACATATTGCCACAGGGTATCTATGGCATGCGTGGTAGATAGCTTTTTTCTGAAACCACACTGACAATTAGAGAATAATTTTTTCTGTTCAAAGTAATTGTAAAGTTGATTTTTAAGGATCTGTTCGGACACTTTTGATATTGCTGATATAAGTGCATATGCCTATACTTATTAACGTCTGCTTTATCACCCTTTTTACGGATAGGGATTGTATTGCTAAGTTCAAGGCTATTTGGGAAAATACCCTCCTCGATATAGAAATTTATAACCTTAATTAAGGGAATGATGAGAATATTTTTAACCTTCTTTAACAGTAGAAGGGGGCCCATCGAATGGCCACCCATATATCCAGACCTTACGCCCTACTTAAAAAGTAATGTTTTTGAGACGAAGTCGGCAAATGTTGAGGAGTTGAAAGCACGAATAAGACACGTAGGTTAATTTTTTCCGAAGTTATTAGAAATATTCAAAACGAGTTTTCTTCCGTTTAGGATATTGCCAAATAATGAATGGATAACATATTGAGCATTTATTAACAAAAAAAAATTTAAAACGAACAGAAGTATTTTTTATTTTATTGGCTAAAGTAAATAAAATTAATTTTTGTTTCATAACTCATAAATGATGAAGAATAAAAAATTAGGATTGCCATTTAAAAAAAATATTTTCGATGACGTCATATCTCTAATTTAGGACACACTGTATCAATATAATAGAATAGAATAGATATATTACCATTTAGATACAATCTGTACATTGGGTCGTCAACAGTAGAGACATAAAATATAATATATTTTAAAATTACAATTTAATTAATTAGGAAATATATAAAAACAGTCAGTATAAAATGAATAAAATAACAAATAAACGCACAAACGGACACGATTTTAGCTATAATAAAATTCAAATTAAAATGCTTTAATACATATACATATAATAACATATATATTATAAAGAAATAAATACATATGTAGGTTAATATGTTTCTAAGCCATTTTCTAGGCATATCTTTGAAATAAAAGAGACCACACCTTAAAATATCAATTCGCGTGTCCGAGCATTTTTCCAACAAAAAGCCTACTGGACTTACTGAATTTATTGCAAGTTACAAACTCGCATTATATGTACAGTGTCACCATTAAAGTCCGCACCATATGGAACTTTTTTTTATTAATGAGGTTAGTTAAAATTAAATTTCGGCAATCGTTTTTGCTTCAAATTAGACTAAAAATTATATAATCAAATGTCACCATCTGTCATTCGGTATCTGTCAAAAATTACATTTTAATCAAAAAATGCTGAAAAATGGCATTGTATCTGTTAAAATTTTTAAATTAGGATAACTTTGCACCACCTGTGTCAAATTTTTTTGCCTCTAATTTTAAATTTCGAAAAAAAATGGCATTCTAGTAAAAAAAAGCTCATACAAACTAAATAAAATATTGAGTATGGTATAAGCAAATAGTTTAATATCCATTAAGCAAACTTACATTAAATAAAAAAAAAGTTAATTAGAAAAAATGGCAAAAAAATCAACTTTGAGCTAGAAAACTGAAACTTTGTATTTAGGCCAAGAATTGTACTAGAAACAACTTTTTCTAATAAAATTTTTTGAAATTCGGTAAAACAATGCCATTTTTCAGCATTTTTTGATTAAAATGTAATTTTTGACAGATACCGAATGACAGATGGTGACATTTGATTATATAATTTTTAGTCTAATTTGAAGCAAAAACGATTGCCGAAATTTAATTTTAACTAACCTCATTAATAAAAAAAAGTTCCATATGGTGCGGACTTTAATGGTGACACTGTATGTATATACTTTCATTGGAGCAATCAATATTTTTTTAGTTGCATGCCTCTTGTCTTCTTAAAGATCAAATGGCGTCAACAAAAAACATCAAAAGAATATTGGAAAGAGCTTCGGCTCAAGACAAACTGGGCCACACAAATGCTCTGTATATGCTAGTGGAACTAATGGAAAGGGACCAACAATATGATCAGGCAATACAGATGCTTTCGAAAGCATTGGAAACGCAAAAACCGACTTCTAGAATGCATCAACTTTTAGGAGACTGCTACGTAAATTTGCAGAAAGACGATGATGCTTTCAAACATTATACAATAGCTCTTAAACTAGATCCTCAGAATCAAAGGGCTACAGAAGGTAAGTGTATAGAGATCGTAACAAGATTTTATTATTATTCTTATTATTATTATTCTGTGTATCAATAGTAGGCGGGTTAGGAACCCGATGAAACTATTGAGTTGGTTTTCCTGTTAGTTTAGTTGTCAGTATGTTAGTCGTCATAAATGTTTAAATTTCACTTTAACGATTGTTTATTCCGAGAGTTGGACAGTTTTTTAGATATAGCCGCTAAACTCGCTTGGTAGGCGACCCTGCACGTTGATTCGTACCGTCTTATTAACTTTAATTTCCATTTAAATTGATTTCTTTTTAAAGGAGCCTTGATATAAAACATAATATTGTTGCAACCTCTGCCATTTTCTTTATAAGTAATTAACTTTTCAGTTAAAACAACAGTGCAGCTGTTGGCCCTTGTTCAATTAAACTTTAAAAAAGATAATTAACTAAACTGTTTCTATTGAATGGAGTTAGCCGATACTTGATGGAGATCCATATTAAACTTATAGAATGAAACACTTGTTTCTAGACTTTCACTAACTATTGTTTAAAATTTGTTGACAATTGTTTCGCCAAGTCAGTGTCGGCCATAATTGAAATGCATCTGGGTCATTTCAGGTTTAGTAAAGTTATTGATTTTTGACTTGTTATTGACAAAACGGGTAAATTAGACATCAAAGCTCATATTCTAATTAACGTTGAAATACATAAGTTTTTTTTTGTACGCGCAATAAAGTGGTTTTTATTTTTTTTTCTCCAAAACGAAGCAAGGTATGACAACAATTCAGGGAACAAAAAAGTTGTATTATTAGTTGGTAAATCCAAAAAAAAAATATCAAAATTGGGAAAAAGTCAGTGGCGTAGATTTTTTTGTCAATAATGTTCGTTAAGGTGCTCCCCGGGACGCCACTGGACTTAATAAATTCATTTTAGTGAAGATTAATTAAGCCCCTTATCATTATGAATACCGGTACCAAATTTCAAGAAAATCGGAAAAAGGATATTTATCAAAATTATAAAAATCCCATTTCTCCGGACAAATATTCATATGAACTTTATCTCTTAGAATATCATAAGGAATCACCCCTTAAGTTATGTACCGTACTTCTGAAATACCCTGTATATTTATATGTGTACCAGGTGTCCCACTAAGAATGGCTGTCGGCCGTATCTCAGAAAGTGTTAGTCGTATGGCTTGCGAAAAAAAAATATATTAGGTAAAGTGGTTATGAGAAATTACTGGAAATTATTTTCAAGTTTCTCAGACTGGCGCTACAGTAACGGTAAATATTAATCACGAAGTTTCCTCAAAAGTTGCCTAGTTAAGGTATCCCGAAAATAACATTTTTGTAAATTTCGACGATTTATTAATAAAATTCACCGATGGAACGTGTTCGTCACTTTTCAAATAAAGTGGTGGGGGAAGGTTGAACATTATTTGTAATAAATACTGATAACTCCGGTCTGGCTTAACATAATTTAGTAAACTTAGTTTTGTTAAAAAGGGCTTTTCTCACTCTATATATCATGAACTACGGCAATATTATGTGTTTTACACTAGGCGCTAGGGGGCGCTGTCTTACAACTTCACAAACATTGCGCGTTTTTTCCATAATTGTAAATATAATAGTATATTCAATTTTACGTGATTACAAGGATGATTAAAAGTCTTAAGAAGTCAGCGAAAACCGCAAGTTAATATCTATTTTCAATCCGGAGATATCAACAACAATAATCATAATTACGAAACATTATGATTTTATTTTCAAGTTGCCATTGTAAAGGTTTTTTTAAGAGTCAAGTAGGCCTTGGAAAAATAAAATATGAAGGCACGTATGTTTCAAGGAAATATATCGCTACAACATAATTCTCAGTGGCGCCCTAGATGTTCAAATTGTCGCCCATCGTTCTGTATACACACGACTCCAATCTCTCCCTGGTTGATAATACTGCAGTTTCCACCTCTGCCATAGGGATACGGCGGCTGCTGTCCATTATCCTTTCTATCATGTTTTCCCTAATGGTGGGTCTGGTAACGAAAACAAGATCCTTCAATCTCCCCATAGATAAAAATCTAGGCATGTTAAGTCAGGTGATCTAAAATAGAAATTACCACTTTCATTAACAGTATCACAATATATCCTATAATATTACCTGGCAGGCCACGGAAATATACTCCCTCTTCCTATCCACCTTGCAGGAAATGTGTCGTCAAGAAATTGACGAACGTTTGCCGCAAAATGTGCAGGACATCCATCGTGTTGGAAAACCATAGTTCTGCGAATATCCAAGGGCACATCTTCGAGAAGAATTGTAGTTCGTAATTTAAAAAATGTAAATATATTTGCCCAGTAAGCGACTCATTAAATACAAACGGTCCAATTACTCTGCCACCCAAAATGCCGCACCAGACATTGACACTCCATCTTCTTTAATGCTGCATCTCCCGCATCCAATGAGGATTATCCCGCGACCAATAATGAATATTATGGCGGTTTACTCCTCCATTACTATGGAAAGTAGCTTCATCAGTCCACAAAATTCTGGAGAGGAGATTTCTATCTTCCAATATCATATTGAGCAACCAATAGCAATGATCCAATCTTCTATCATAATCTTGCGGGGTCAAAGCCTGGTGGAGCACAATATGGTAGGGATGTAGCCTAAAGAAACACAAAATACTTATTGGATTGACTTGAAAACTATTAAGAGAAATATTGGCATTATTCGAAACTATTTAAGAGTTATAACATATAGATATAATTACTTACCTTACTTCTAATAAAATAATATGCACAGTAGAGCGAGTAACGCCCAAGTCTCTAACAATTATGAATCTAATACTAATTTGTGGATTAAATTCCAAACATTCAAAATACAACGCAATGATTTTAACCGCTTCTTCAAGTAACAGAGGCATTTTGAAAATCAAATACGACACAACACTGTTGGCACGACAAAAATTTTGACGTAATAATAAAAGGTGACACGCGTGCACAGTTTCAATTCATATTTTGTTTTTACAAGACCTGTTTGACTCTTAGAAAACCCTTTACAATGGCAACTTGAAAATAAAATCATAATGTTCCGTTATTATGATTATTGTTGTTGATATCTCCGGATTGAAAATAGATATTAACTTGCGAATTTCGCTGACTTCTTAGACTTCTAATCATCCTTGTAATCAGGTAAAATTGAATATACTATTATATTTACAATTATGGAAAAAACGCGCAATGTTTGTGAAGTTGTAAGACAGCGCCCCTAGCGCCTAGTATAAAACACATATTGCCGTAGTTCATAAGATGATATATAGAGTGAGAAAAGCCCTTTTTAACAAAACTAAGTTTACTAAATTATGTTAAGCCAGACCGGAGTTATCAGCATTTATTACAAATAATGTTCAACCTTCCCCCACCACTTTATTTGAAAAGTGACGAACACGTTCTATAGGTGAATTTTATTAATAAATCTTCGAAATATACAAGAATGTTATTTTCGGGATACCTTAACTAGGCGACTTTTGAGGAAACTTCGTGATTCATATTAACCGTTACTGTTGCGCCCTCTAGCGCCAGTCTGAGAAACTTGAAAATAATTTCCAGTAATTTCTCATGACCACTTTACCTAATATATTTTTTTTTCCGCAAGCCATACGACTAGCACTTTCTGAGATACGGCCGATAGCCATTCTTAGTGGGACACCCGGTACTGATGCCAAGAATTCCGGAAGATAGGTATCAACCAGTATTGACAAACCACGATCATAATACAAGTAGCCGAAAGGTGCTAATTAGCTAGATTAATTAATTTATACCACGCGCTTATTAATATTTACACGGAAAATTTGACGTCGTCACATACTCTTTGTTATTTTTAATTTTAGGGCTGAGCAACATTGGACGGAGTCTGTCTCTAAGTAAAAGAGATCAGTATTACACGTGCGGTGACGAAACTCCATATAATTCAAGAAGAACTAATTCTGATCATGAAGCTGACCCCGAGAGCGATACAGAACTCTGGCCGGGTTCTGGTGATGTCGGAAATTTCGATTAAATTTTGTTTTTATCTTAGATATTTTTCTCCTGTTAAAAAAGTCCTCTCTCTCAAAATGGGTATGAGGAAATCGTAACTAAGTATATTATAGATTATGTAGCATTGATGGAAATTAATAAATACTTTTGCTTATGTACAACAGATGTTTTTCATATTTGATTGATAGGAAGCGGACTGCTGTGATGAAGTATTTGGAAGTAGACGGCCAGTGTTTTGAGTATCTAGTTTGATGATGTTTAATTATTTTAGCAGTTTTAATTATTATTTTATGATGGATGGGGGATCAGGCCAATTATTAAAGAAACCCCTTTTTTTGCCGACGTTTCAGTTCATTTTAGAACTTTCAGCGATATACACAGATATCCACGAAATTTCTCCGATGGTTTATGTCATTTACACTGAAAGATAAGAAAGATAAAGAAGAGAGAGAAAAGAAGAAAGATAATTTTACAACACTTGCTGTAACTTTGGTTCTTATTCCAAGTTGCTGGATCGCTTTCCCAATATTCTACAGGAAAATTCAACTTTTGAAAAAAAAATTTAGAAGTAACGGATATAAAGTCGTAAATTTCTTTATTTTCTATTTGATCTAATTCCCCTATAATTACGCGTTTGATGCACTCTTCATGTGACGCTGGCCTGTTTAGAGCCCTTACCTCTTAACATCAATCAAAATATTTTCATCAAAGAATGATAAGGAAACATTCTCACGATTTAAATATCACAAATGGTTTTTTATTTTACCACATGCAGCTTTTAGATATACTGTCGTCTATGTTTTCATATTTTATTCTTTACAAAACTGGAGGTCGTGAAATGGGGCCTTTTTTGCCGAAGATGCTGTAAACCAGGCTTTTATATAAATATTTACGAGAAACAAGTATATGTCGTTAATAGCGAATTTCTCTGTTTGTGTTATTTTTAACTGATCTTGAAAGAAAAATATTTTAAGCAATAAATACCTTTAGACATCCAGCGTGCATGGTGAAATGCACCAGGACGATAAAATGTCACGTTTGATGGTTGTTCTTTAAAAATCAATTTGGAAAGTAATAAAAATTATTTTATCTGTGACGGGAAAAAAGATTGACCTTTTATCTCTGTTGACAGGTAACAAAATGACACTTTTTATGAAATTACTTTTTTCCCCGGGAAAGAAATGATTACTTTTTTCCCGGATATATATACAAAACTCAAACTCAAATATACTTTATTGTTGAAAGAATTGTTCACTCTCATTAACAAAGTTTATGCAGTTCTAAATTTACTATAATATAACAGCATACAATAATTAAAATAGTAAAATCTAATGTAACAATGACCAATATGACCATCCTTCACAATACACTTAAGTACACAAAACATTTAACAATTATTCGTGAAAGTCTAAAAATATAAATATATAAAACTACAAGTTATGCGTATAATATAATATTTAAAGTGTATCGGACTAACAATGGGCACATCCAATAATTAATAAATTACCTATATCGTATATCGCATTATCTTTCAGTCAGACAGAGCTAAAAGAGAAGTGCACACTCAAGGTATACACATAAAGTGTGTCTATATCACCTTCATTAATTATTACTCAATTCAAAAACTATCATTGTAGTACTCCTGCAGGTTATAGTAGGCTTTATTGCCAATCAGGCACTTCATTCTCTTAAAAAGTTTCAAAGACTCAATGTTTCTAATAAGTTGAGGAATGTGATTATAAATTTTTTTACTTTCATAAAGAATATAATTGTTTGCCAACGCAGTCTTAGGGATGGGAAGTGGAAAGTGGAATATTAAAATTTTGTCTAGTGTTATAAGCACCTTCCATGATAGTACCGAAATATTTTTTATGTACAAGAGATGCAGTCTGAACAATAAATAGACAAGGGGTTTGCAATGTTCTCGAGGCCCAACCTTACATATATAGTGAATAGCTCTTTTTTGTAAAATAAATGTTGAATTAAACATAAGTAAAGGTAGATGTTTAATTTTAGAATATTTTATTATACAAAAAGTTACATTTTCTTTATATCAAAAGTACAATTATTAAATGTACATTGCATGAATGACATGTTCCTTTTACTATTCGGTACACAAGTCGAATTTTCTGGTGTTGAAATTATATTTTTTTCTGCCATGGACACAACTGCCGTTGATGTACCTGGTCGCAAATCGGGTGTTATTTCAGCACTTCCACACGTTCTAAACACTTTATTAGCTATTTCTGTCCTGTGTGCTACCGATTCCTCAACATACCCTTCAGCGACCGTTAATGACTTCCAACCGCCATGTTTCTTTAGTGTCATTAAGTCTCGCCCAGATTCAACTAAAAGTGTAGCAGACGATCTTCGAAATGAATGACCTGTATATAAGTTAACATTTTCAAGTTGAAGAAAATTAGCTACTGTTTGAGGTACCTTATAAAACTGATTTTACCCACAACCTGATTGATACATTTTTATGCATAAAATAGGCGACGATCCTTTGCTGCTGTTGGACGAAGGGCTATGCACATTCGGTAAAATTAATTATATTTTTCAGTAACTACAAATCTCCTGTATACATCATTCTTTGTTTGCTTAATTTTTACAATTAATAACGTTCCCGAATCTTCAATATCATCTCATGTTACCTGGCTGATTTCACAAATTCGTCAAGCTCCTGCAATCGCAAATAAAACAACAACCTTGGCTATTAAATAAACTTCATCGGGAGCGTTATTTAAAAAATCACTAATATCTGTACTAGTAAGAATCGCAGCTTTCTTGGGCGTGTAACCTTTCCCATTTTGTTTCAGAAATGTAATTAGTTTGAAATATTTTCAAATGTCTACATTATTATTGGATTGTAATATACTTTTAATCATTGAATAATTCGACCACACTGTTGATGGCCTTTGTTGCTGTGCCAGTTTCGAAAAATAGGCCAATAACACCCGTCTCCGACAAAGAACTGCATGTCTTTTTCATCTTCCATTCCATAAATCTTGAATGCGCGGTTTCGTAAATTTTGCGCGATTTAGCTGGCTGAATCATTTTTGTGACGCTACTTTCGCTGCTTCTACTAATTCCGGTGGAGTCAGAGAAAACTCGGAATCAGACATTTTTAACTTTATATTATTCAAAATAACTACTAAACAACCACTAAGTTCTTAATTTTTAAATTAAATCACAGAATTAAATTGACAGATATTTGATTATTTTAAAGGCTTCCTTAGCAACGCAGGTCTAATTGTCGCTATAAGTAAAACGGCCTACAAGTTTAAAAATTGAAATTTTACATCGATACTTTTCCGACTTTAATATATTGTAATAATATGTTTTTTCAATATTAAATCGTCGTTTTTCCCGTCACAGAAAAAAATAGTGTATTATACTCGGTTTTTTGTCTCCCGACGCGAACCTCGAGCTACAATCTAATACTTTTTTCCCTTGTGTAATAAATAACTATATAATCATCTCGGGGGTGTTGTATTGCTATGAGTGAATTTATAAAATCGTAAATTTCAGGTTTTCGAGGCTGCAAAATTTGCTTAATTATTTCGACTTGAAAACCGGTTTTAAAATTAGTTTGGTTTATTTTTGGCCAATATTCTTTAAAACGTTTAAATAAAGCAACATCAGGACCAGATAAAGAGGACATTTTTTACATCAAATACGCTTCGCAAAACTATTTCGAAAATATGATGTCGACAAGGAAAATATAAAATGTCTCTTTCTAATTGTTGTTGCAGTATTGAAAATGCACCATTTAAATACCCTAGATTAGAGGCTGTGGTGTTACAACATAGCCAATAATCTTATTTTCTAAATTCCAATCAATTAGAGTTTCACAAATTGCCGAGGATTGTTCTTTACCCGTTGAATGCTTCAAAGGAGGCACTCCAAGCAACTTCTCCACTAGTAACTAGTATAGCAAGTCTGTCTACATTCTCCATCCCCGTCAAAGAAGGCAGGAGTTTTTCATCCCAGTGGATTATTGGTGCCAAAAGATCGTATTGTGGCCCTTTCTTTTCGCATACGTTGCCTACTTCGTTAAATAGTTGTTCTACTTATAGACAGAGACGGAACATTAAGTCCCAGTGCTTCTACTACTGCGGTCAAAATACGAACTCCATCTCTATTGCTTATCCTACAGGCATCAAATGCAGCTACTATTTTTAGTGTTACAATGTTAGTTGTTCCATAAACTTTTCTTCTTTGTGGCTGTGATGGACCAGGCTCTTCTAGGGCTAGCGGTACTTTCTCTTGGGATTCTAGCGTCCCTTCTATTTTACTCTCAATTTCAACAGAGGAACTGCTTCCCGAGGATGAAAGTGTCACGGTTTCCATTAGTTGAAATTTTTCTTGAAGACTTCGTTGAAATCGCTTCGACATTTTTTTGTTTTTCTTCACCTACTTTTTTTGGAGCAGCTAGCTGGTAGTCGATGCCATACATAAACCCCGGGCGGCTTTTTTGCTCTTTACTGATTAAAAACTGTTTGTCCTCTTCAATTGTTCTTAGCTCAAGGACGTTTGCATGGTATATATCAAATAAATCGTCCATCTTTTCCACAAATATTTGATCTTTTTGTTTTGCACTTTCACTCTTTCTCTTAGCTGACTTTTGTTACGTTCTACACTGGACGTAAAGTTTTTGTATTTCAATACAGTGGTTTGCTTGTCGTGACTGGCTTAGCCGCTGTAAATACACAAAAATTCCCAGAAAACAACTACCTGTAAAGGGTCAGGTACATTTTTATTCTTAAAAATGTCCAATTTAGAAATAGATATTTTAATTACAGGCAGCAAAACAGTCCGACACCGATCTACCCCGCAATGGCTAATAAAATGAGGATTATTAATAAAATATTGTTATGTACCAGGTACCTACCTGTATATACCTAATATTTTGACCTGCTTGCGGCACGTGTTCCTCTTGTCGGATCGAATTGAATTTTTGGTGATTTTATTTTTTAATATAAAGAAATATTTTCACAGGGTAGCCCGGTAAAAACCTTCAAAAAATTTTTCCACCCCTACACAGATGGGCCATCCTAATGTACCTATATTTCTTAAGGGTTTTACTGCCCCTAATGGAGGGTGTTTTTAGCATTCATGTTTACTAAAAATTCCGATGATAAGTGCCCGCGGTCGTTTAACAGATGGGTCGGTAAAGAGGGGTATAAAATAATGGGATTTTCATTTTTAAATATGGGGAATTCATAACTGGTCGTTTTATAGAGGCGGTCGCAAACAGAGGTTTTACTGTAGTATCGTTTCTTGGTGCGTTCAAAGTTGTTTGTTAACTGTACTCGTAGTAGATCCAATCCAAATCTTGAAATTCTCGATAGAGACCTGATATAGCAACTCTTCTCTATAATTTGCTGGTGATTTGTAATTTTTGTTAAAATTTTTGTAAAAACATAAATGCTTGTAAGTCAGAAACGACCTAGGTAAGTTTTTAAATTTGTTCATTATTTATATATAGTGGATGTTTATCCGTGCGTCAGAGATCAACGATCAAGAGACAACGTGATTTACAACTCCCCATCTTTATTTTGTAATAGCCTTAAAAGTAAATAAAAACATAATACAACGTATCCGGGCTTGCGCAATACGTCTCGAATTCAAAGTAACGTGCTAGACAAAGACAAAAGTTTATTAGCAGAGTTGTCATGTCAATTGATTTCAAACTTACCTTTTTATTGCGTTGGTTTTGATCTGTCAACTTTAATTTTTTTTTAAACGTTTTTGTGCCTTGGAGTTCAATTTAATCCTAAAAACTGTTCTTTTCAGAGCTATTTTTATCGTACTTTCGTGTTGGCGGTAAGTAATTATGGATATTTCTTATAATTTATTCAAGTGCGAACGCTAACCACGAAAATTTTGACGTTTATGAATTTAGACTTTGTTTTGACTTTTTGAATCTCGTAATTTTGATTGGATTCATATGGTGTTGGTCACGTGCAAGTAATGACGCACCGGCAAACATACATAAATAATGAACAAATTTCAGTAGCTTTTTAAATCAGTCAATATACAGGGTGTTTCATTTGAGAAAATCTACTTTAAGACATTTTTCAAACAACCAAAATAGTCCAACTATTTAGCCATAGGGCTAAAATTACAGCCGGGTATTGTTTAACTCCCAACCAAATTTCAGTGCGTTAGTATTTCGGAGTCAAAAATATCAGCATTTATTGCAGGCCGTTTCTCAAAGAAAAAAAGAGGAAATTAATTAATATCTCGAAAACGGCAACAGATAGTAATATGAAAATATACAGGGTGTTCCGTTTTAATATACAAGAGTAAGGTCATCAAACGACCCAAATCTGAGGGCCTTCTATGAAACAAAACAAATATCACATACGGAGGTTAAGCAGAAAAAGAAGGATGTGCCGGAAAAAATAACTTCAGCAGACATGAAAGTGACTGGCTACAAAAATGTTGCATGCGCTTTCAATACACATTTTATAGAATCCATAAACAAACTTCTGGGTTCAACTGCAGTCCATGGCCCTTGCATTGCATTGCCCTCAAATCCTGTTAGACAGACTATTTACCTTGCGCCATTGGTGGAGGATGAGGTTATGGACATCATTAAATCAGCCGTCTTCTGGCTATGACGAAATTCCTTGTAACCTGCTCATTAAGTGTGCGATGAATGTTTTGGCTCCTCTAACATATTTGATAAACATCTTCGAATATGGTTATTTTCCACAGAAACTAAATAAAGCTATTGTTGTCCCCATTCATAAGGAGGGAAATGTATCATCTGTTGAGAACTATAGACCAGTTGCTCTTTTATCGGTCTCCTCTAAGGTTTTTGAGAAGGCTTTTAGGAAAAGGTTGATTTCATTTCGAGTCCTAAATTGTGAGCAATTTGGATTTAGAATTATTGGTCTTTCGATGGTTGATGCTATATTATCATTTTACATGAGACTTCTTAACAACTTCAATGATAAACTCAAAACTGTGGGCATATTTTTTGATTTTACGAAGGCGCTTGATACAATTAGCCACAAAATCCTACTAAGGAAGCTGTCACATTATGGAATAAGAGGCCCTGGCACTGGAGTGGATTGAAATGTATTTGTTCAACAGCTGTTAAAGTGACTGGCTCTGAGAGTGGCGTTTTCTCGGATTGTATGAGTGTAAGGGCTGTCATTCCGCGTGACTCTGTTTGCCGATGATACATCTGCAGTGGCTTCTGTGGGCGACTGGGAGGACCTTTGTGAAAGGGCAGACCAGTGTGTGTCGGAGATTGCTGAATGGTGCAGAGTAAACCGCTTGTTCCTGAATTGCACTAAGACAAACTTCGTGGTATTTACTCCAGTTCGGGTTGCACAGGATAGAAGCCTTCTAATCAAGAACAAGACTTGCAGCCTGCACCAACAACAGACCGCTACTTTCCTTGGTATTACTATTGATCATCATCTTTTATGGGGTGACCACATTGATACATTGTGCACCAAATTGTTGTCAAAGAACCATGCAGTCTTGCAATTCAGGGATTTGGTTGATGTTGAAACTTTGAGGGTGTTTTACTATGGCACAATACAGTCTATTCTGGTGTATGGGATTCTGGCTTGTGGGAATTCCAGCCACATTGTTAGAATTCTTCTTGGCCAGAAGCGCATAATCCGAAACATGTTTAGACTCGGTTTCAGACAACTTTGTTCGCGACACTTTTAAATCACAAAAAATACTAACGGTGGTAAACGTGTATATAATTGCAGTGTGCTTGCTATGTCTTTAAGCGCCACAACGATTTACAAAGAGTTGGCGACATAAATTACTACACAACCAGAAATTCGAATTTACTCTATGTTCCTGGTTGCAGGTTGGGTCAAGTACAGGATGGGCCCGAAATAACCTCTCTTAAGATTTAGGTACAATCATTTGCCTGCTAATTTAAAATTGTTAACTGTCTACCATAAATTTATAAAAGTTGATACTAAGTATCTACTTTCTAGTAGAAACGGCAACACCGCATTGTCGAAAATATTTTAGTTGGGTAGAGCATGTTCTTTTATGAAAAAAAATCAAATTTGGGGATCGTTCCATGGACTGGTTTCCCATAAACGCCGTCCACTGTGAATCACCCTGTAAGCAGTGGCGGCTGGTGCATAAGCGCTGCAGTGCTGCAGTGCTGCAGAGCTCCCAAAAAAATGAAAAAAATAATAATAATTACATAATCTATAAAAAATACTTCATTTCAATTGTATTAATTCTTGCTCGGAGGTCGACCAATGGAATATCGTACCGACACTACCCTGTCGCTAAATTATTCTTGATCTGGGCAACACGATCGGGATCGGTGAGTGCCTTCGAACACCCGCGCGCACTCCGCTTCCCCCGTAACGGTCTAAAATAAATCCGTGATTTAACTGGAGAGTTCGCTGCATTTAGTCCAGCGCCGTGCGGTTCGCGGGATACGGTATTGAATAGTATCGAACGAATTTTTACCCGACTGCAAAGTATATGGCGAGTTGAACTTAAAAACAATAATAACTGAGTGCGGGGGTGGTTTTTGTGTATTGCTGTGACACTTATTAACTGTGTAGTGTACTATGGAAGTGGTATTCAATTTAATTAATGTGAAGAGATTTTTTAAATATTCATACGAAGAAAAGATAGAATTAAAAGCAAAAGGTAGACCATTACCAGATATTATTATTGAAAAATCTAGTATACGTAGAGGAAAAAGCTATACACGTAAATTTAATAGACATTTATTTAAGAAATGAATGGATTTGTGGACGTAACAACAAAAATGTACTGTTGTCCCTGCTTAATTTTTGGTGGCGATAAAGCTTAGACGGAAATAGGGGTCACCGATCTAGAGGGGATGGGACTATTCGCCGTCGCCGTTTCGCCGTCGCCGTTTCGCCGTCGCGACAATTCGCCGGCAGCCGATTCGCCGTGGGCCGTTTCGCCGTCAAATAGAATATAAGTCTATAATTATTACAATTTTTTTATATCTAGCATATACCGAATTGGACCCAAAAAGGTGGATTAGATGCCGTGTTAGCGCTGTTTAACCAATATAAGTCTATAATTATTACAATTTTTTTATATCTAGCATATACCGAATTGGACCCAAAAAGGTGGATTAGATTAGAAACGGCGACGGCTGAACGTCCTAGACCCGAATTCCAATAACCCTAATTATTATTATTGACTTGCCTATGTAGGTATATTTTTATCAAACAATTTTGTTAAAATTTAGCAATATATATTATAACCTTTTTTACGTATTTTATTAATTTCTATTTGACGGCGAAACGGCCCACGGCGAATCGGCTGCCGGCGAATTGTCGCGACGGCGAAACGGCGACGGCTAAATGTCCTAGACCCGATCTAGAGCACTTGAGTTTGAAGATAAAAAGACACGAAAACTCTAAAAGCGATCTTCATAATTATATGGAATTTGCGTTACTAGGGTCAACTATAATATTATGGCTCAATTAGATTCCGCTTATTGGATAAATGTACAGAGACCAGGGTTAAAAAAAAACATGTTTTTTTGTTTTAAACTGTTCATGAAAAAAAAACAAGTTTTAAACATGTTTAAAACCTTCATCATCCAATGCGGATTTTCTGTTGCCCAATGATGACAATTTTTTCTGTCTACATTACTTATCAAAGAGAACGTAGTTTCATCGAAAAAAATAATATTTTTCACTAAATTATTATCTTCACTCAGCTTCAGCTTCATCTGCAGGACTCGAACGCCTTTTCTCGACATTTGGCATAATTCATAGCAAGCTTCGAAATTGATTAGGAACAGAAAATGCCGCGAAACTTGTAACCATATTTAAACAGCTTAATTCAATTCAAGAGTTAAGTTCAGTAGAATGGTAGAATGACTAGGAGAATTTTTGTTTAGTTTTTAGTTTGTTTGTCTTTTGTTACTTTTATAAGGCGCTTTTATATGTTTACATTTTTTATTTGGTTATGTTATTGGAACACGGTACACAGACTGTAGGTAGGTAGATATACTAAGACCTAGAGCTGGTCTTAAACGTGTTTTTATAATAATGTTCTTTTAATAATCTAGGAGATACGTTGAAGGAGACTAGAAAATTATTAGAAATTGTGAAACTCCCATGACAACATCAGAGGTCAAACGATGTTTTTCCACACTAAAACGAATCAAATTGTTTCTTAGAAATTCAATGACCGAAGATCGTTTAACAGCTCTTTCGATGCTATCTATTGAAAAAAAATTATCTCCGAAATAGACAATTTTAATGACAAAGTGATTACAAGATTTGCGAACCGAGAAGAACGTAGGATTGACTTAATTTATAAAAAATAGGTAAGTTTAGTATTTTTTTAAAAAATACGTTAATATTTTTATCTAGTTATTATTAATTTTCCTACTTGAAAAGCAAGATTCGTCAACAAAAAAGGGCGTGGCACCCAAAAATTTGTGCGGCGCAAAATGTACTTTAAATCTGACAGCAATAGCAGAGATCCACTGAAACTTACGTATGAAAAACAATTAGTTGTGGAAAAGCGTGGTCGCCCTATGCCCGATTTAAATATTAAAACTGCGGCTAAAAGTCGTGGCAAAATTTATAATTTAAAATTTTTATAAATGGGCGTGGTCCATAAAAATTTTTTCCCTGCCGCGTTATTTTTTTTTTATCTATGCAGCACACCTACTAATAGAGTTGACGAGCCGCCACTGCCTGTAGGTGTAAGTTATTTATTAGTAAATTTGTAGACCATTTTTATTTTTAATTTACCCAGGGATAGGAAGCTAAATTAAAATCTTTTGAAGAGATAATTTTTATTGAATAAAAATAAGTATAATAATATTAAATGTGTACACTAATAGAATAAGAAATAAATAGCGTATAAAAAATATTAACACAGTAAAGCATATTAAAGCTTAAAGATTTAAATAATATATACGGGGAGGCGCACGTGGTATTTGGAATTTGGTGGAAAACTATAAAACCTAATGAATTTATTATTTAGCCAATTCACAATGTCTGGAGCAGCATTAGAATTCTTTCAAAACATACACTTATTTTAAAAAGAAAATCCCGCTATGCTATCATATATTATTTTAAAACGATTAGGTAAAACAGCCCTCGCTAATTCATTGTTTATATAAATTGCGGGTGGTACGGGGAGCAGAGTATTAGAGGGGAGGGGGCGACGTCCTCCAATTATGTAAGTACTTTTGTGTTAAGCTAACTTCGTGGTAGGTATTGCATTTGATTGCAAATTTTAAAAATTAAAAATACCAAATTAGCAGAAGTTCTTGTTTTCAAGAAACAAGCTTTCTAAAATATGAAACGTTGCATTTGTGCAAATAGAAGTATTGAACAAATTTAATAAAATAAGGCGACGTCCATTTTATTTTGGGATGCTACCGGTTTAAAAAAGCACTTATACCATTTTACTGTTTTAAAAACAATTGATGGCCCTTATTTTAAACTAATTTTTACCCATGTCCCGAGACCTTCACGTGTGTGTGTAGTGACATTATAAATTAAGTTAAAAAAATCATTTAACACAGAGTTTGTAAAATCTTTTGCAAGTTAGCAAAATCTAATTCTAAATTTATAATACCCATTTTTTCATTAGGTGGCAACTGCGACTTTGGAATCTTTATATATCCAATATTAACAGCCTCACTTTCATTCATAGCCTAAAAACAAAACATTATTGGACTCGAGCAAATAAATCGATTCTATCTATACTGGGTGTCACAAAACAGTGACACGTCCTTTGAACTTTTTTCTTACACAATAAAATATTGGATAGTCAAATAAAGACAGGCCTATGAAGAACAATTTTATTCATATTTCATTTACCTCTAAGGAAAATTTACACGTGTAACGTAGCCAGTGGTGTAGCAAAAGGTGGCAGAACTGGCAAAATACCCGGGGCCATTTTGTAACTTAGCAAAGGTAACCATTAAGTCAAAGTCAAAAATCGCCTTTATTATTAAAGAACCAAAATAATTCTTATTAACAGGCTTTCATTAGATCTGTACTGCACTGAGTAATAGCCCGATGCCCCACCCTTACTCTGAGTGCCTGGATGCGTGGTTCAGGTTACTTAACTACACTTCTCATCCATCCAGAGGCCCAAAAATTTAGTACAAATTATATTTAAAGCCGGGAAATACAGAGCTGTGTTATATCTAAAAGTCAAAATATTTATTTTTTTTTTGGCATTAAACACAAGTGAGTTGGCATCGCACCACCGTTGAACCTCCTGCACATCACGAGATACTGTATCAATAAGAACCCACCCACAATATAGTAGTGTCGTCGGCAAATAGCGTAAAGTTGCCCTGAATTTTAATTGTGGTCAAATTGTTTAGGTAAAGAAGAAAATGCAGGGGTCCCAGCACGGAGCCCTGAGGGACACCATATCGAACAGTCAGTGCACCCGACACACACTCCTGAGATCTTACTAAGTGACAAGAGATAGGAAGAATCTAGTTCAACGCTACACCTCAGGACGTCTATTCTCCAACTTAAGAGAGGTGAATGCTCTCTCGCGAAAAGTGACTATTTCACATTATGTTTTGTTTTAACTAAACACGCATGATTGTCAGCGCATTTCTCACGATATGATCCCGTTCTCTTAGAAAATTTTAAGAGAACGCGTTCTCCTAACTCTTGATGGAAGTGAATTGTCATTTTTACTTTCAAGAATACAGTTTAAACATTTAAGAGAAATAATTGACAAGACTTCTTTTGATATGATCATTCCCCTGATTCGAGAAGAGACGTCCTGAAGCTTTTTTAAAAGGATTGAGTGATTTATGCAATCAAATGCCTTGGAGAAATCGCAAAATACCGCTGCAGCGAGTTCGTCCTCATCTTGCCCAAAATAAGGGCGCTCGGTAACGTGGAATATGGCATCCATGGCGCCTTTTTTTATTTTAAAATTCAAACTGACACTCTTGTAGAATATTGGGACGCTAAATAAATCTTAGCATTTCCTTCTTGAAAAGGATCATAGGGAGAAGTAAGATTAGACGAAAGTTCGCTGGGATATCAGAATAACCACCATTAGATTGAGCAAGAAGACGTTGCCAAACAATTATCGTCCAGTCGCATTGCTTTCAGTTATATCAAAAGTTATGGAGAAGGCTATCAACGAAAAATTATTAAAATACCTGGAAGGCTTCAACATTATTAGTGACCGCCAGTATGGATTCCGTAAGTCTAGATCAACAGGAGACCTTCTCGCTTATGTTACACACGTTTGGAACAACGCAATGGGGAGTCCCGGGCGGTAGCTCTAGACATTTCCAAGGCTTTTGACCGAGTATGATATGAGAGGCTCCTAACTAAAGTGAGAGCATACGGAATGCCGGTTCAATTTTGTTCATGAGTGCTTTCTCAATGACCGTTCTCTGCTAGTGGCGATGGACGGATTTCTTTCAGACACAATCAACATCAACGCCGGAGTCCCTCAAGGTTCTATATTGTCGCCAACCCTCTTCTTACTATACATTAACGATCTTTTGGAAAAAACTAAAAATAATATATATAGCTTCGCTGATGACAGCACACTTGTTTCATCTTTTACTTTGGATGCTCGGACATCGGCTGCCAATGCAGTTTTTTCCAAAAGTTAATGTTGAAGAACCGGATATAGTTATGGCAGGACACTCGATTCCCTTGGCTTCATCAATTCATTTATTAAGCGTTAATTTGGAGAGTCATATGTCTTGGCATAGTCACGTCGCGGCCATTGCTAAGGCAGCCTCGCAGAAGCTTGGAGTACTTTTCCGAACTAAGAACCTCTATACACCCCAACAACTTTTGATGCTCTATAAAGCCCAAATTCGACCATCGCTGGAGTACTGTTCGCATATTTGGAGCTCTGCTCCGAAACATACCCTGCGATTGCTAGATTCCATTCAAAGAAGAGCCATTCGCTTGATCGGTGACCATGGTCTGACAAACAACCTGGAAAGCCTTGAACATCGAAGGCGAGTTGGCGACTTGAGTCTATTTTACAAATATTTTCATGGCCAGTGCTCAACTGAGGTTGCCCGCTTGATACCACCCAGAGCGGTGCATGGTAGAAATACACGACGAACCACTGCAGCCCGTACGTGGTTCAGCTGAGTGTCCCTCGAACAACACTGTTTCAAAATTCTTTCATCTGGAGAACGTCATCACTCTGGAACGACCTGCCTGAGATCGTGTTCCCCAACGAGTATAATTTCCAAAGATTCAAGACCACCGTGAATCGTTTCCTGCGCACACGCACCGCTCCCAGAGCGCCATAAAGGATTTATCCTGCAGTGCTGTGCCTTACCATAAAAAAAAAGAGTTAACAACCGCAGTCTTAAGACGGTCGGGAAAAGTACCTCTATCGAATGAGATATTTGTTACACAAGGCATTAAAGCGCGACTTATCCTCGCGGAGGTGCCATCAATCCCCGATTTTTTTTTGTTCCTAATAGATTTAATTGTCGCTTTAAGTTCGATGGTATCCGTGTGGTAAAAACAAAAAAAAGAAATTTTTACGCAGAAATCAATTTTTATGACTTCCTTAATCTCTTTGTAACAGGGTTGTTTCGATTTAAACATGCTTAAATATAGTTGTAGTGTTTTATTAAAACTTTTAAAAAACCAAAAAAAACATGTTTATTCTTGTGAATGCTAGCCCTTGTACTCCACAAGCACAGTCTCTCACGATATTATTAGACAAAATGTTGTCTTTTCATTGCAAAGAAACGTTATAGGCGCGTTTGTGGCACAACTGTAGTTCGCTAAATTGACCCGTCGTATTTCGCGTGTAGTAGTCGTAGAGTTAAAATCAACTAAGAGGCCACGGCGTCATCAGCGTGCAAGCGTAAAACGTGTTCCATCTCACTTTCACTTTAAAATGTTCCTGTCTCGTGTCTTTCGAGATCGGTAATCCGTGGCATAAGCAAATGTCGAGGTGGCTTCTTACTTGACGCGGATTCTAAAGCGAGGGTAGGGAATGCCACTTGCTGAATAAAATAGAAATTGTTTCTATTTACTTGACTAAGCAGCTTACTAATTTGATCCCTTGCTCAAGTACTAAATCAAGTAATCCATACGAGAGAAGTAATTAAATTTAATTCTTGATTTAGTAACTTGCCTTAGCTACTTTACTTACATGTGTAAATTCACCTTTAAGTGGCCTATTATTATGTGTTGTGTTGGACATTAAGATAAATGAGTAAAGCCGAGATCAGACGACTCGTGCACTTAGCGAATATGCAAATAATTGTACATTTGACAAGTATCCAAGTAAGCAAGCACGATTTACAGACAGGCGGTGGAAAAGGGCAAATGCCGAATAATTGTTCAAGTAGACCGCTCACACGACTTGACAAGTATCCTTAAGTGACAAATAATAATTGTCAAGTACACGAGTCGTCTGAGCCTGGCTTAAACAGAATATATTCATAATACCGCATAATACCAACCTTGACCATCTCTTTTGTGGGGAAAATATCAAAATCTGCGTCAATTCGACCACCATATTTTCTTCTGATTGTTTCATGTGCTACCTTAGCTTGGAAATTTTCGGCTCTTCTTTTTAATGCCGCAATTCTGTTTTGTTCGTCTGTGAAATGACGAAGCCATGCTTCTTGCCCATTCCCTGGTGTTACTTTGTAAATCGGCGGGAATGTTGGTTTTGCCAATGACATAAGTATTTCCTAACAATTAAAAACATTTTAGCATACTACTGCACGATTGTTAAATACAGGAGTAACACGGAAATATACAGCAATTGCTAAAATTGCATAAATGCTACTTTTCAGAAGCCTTTAGAGTACTGTTGTATTTTGCCACTAAATATTTTAATTTGAAACTGTTAATTTAATGCTAATTAATTAAAATTATACATGATCCTATACCAGAGCTATAATATATTCACATTTATTTGGCGTAACCTCATCCTCGGAAATGTGACAAACTGGTCCCCGTATAATAATAACAATAATTTTAAATATTCTTAATAAAGGAAAAAGATAGGACGTTTTGGAAAACCGGAAGCCTTTTCCTAATCTCACTCCTCTCAGAACCTTAATGACCAGAACTAGACCATACTAGACTTACTGAATTTATTCAAAGTTACAAACGCGCACTGTATATTCGTTTCTAGAATCAGGGATTTCTGGAAGCATTTGCGAAAAAACAGCGAATTAATGAATATTTTTAAAAAAATAAAATAAATTCATAACAAACACTTTATTACTAAACTATTTGTCAATTATCTAGTTGAAAGAACGTGAACAAAAACTCTCAATATCAAAGTTAGGTAAAACGAGGGTGGTTCGAAATAAACGCCAACAATTTGAGTTTTGCATCTCATATTTTTCGATATAACCCTCTCGAACTTCAACTCACTTAGCCCAACGTCTTTTCGGGTTCCCGATTCCCTCCCTGAAAGTCTTTAACATAGTCGTTGGCCGCATAAATAGCTTTTTCATTGCACCTAACTTCTTCTCCAGCCAGTATTGACTTTCGGGAAGAGGTGGAAGTCCAAATAGCGTGAAGAGGCTGGATGCGGAAGCAGTTCAAAGCGAATTTCAAAATCCAAAACGATTGTTAATGTTTTCTGTAGGTAAGGTATAAGTCATCCAATGTAGGCGCAATCTTCATAAATTTCTTCCCTCTCAGGAAAAATAATTTAATCACACCGTGAATTTCAATTGTACTCATTTTTTACTTTCACTCGAAACAAGCAACCACCAAACAATGATCCACTGCTTGAATGACTTTTAACTATAGAGTTTTCATCCATAGGGAGGAGCTTCGTGTACAGATGTCGCTGTCGTCCCCTCTTAGTACGCGAATACTTATCGAACCACCCTTGTACCCCCAAGCATATGGACGGACAGAACCGCCCGTCCTCAAATCCCTAACTGTTAACAAAAACTAACCTGTTTTAACGCTGCGCCTTCTTTAAACATATTTTCAATAAGTTCATCTCGAGTATTCCTAAATGAGGGCAATGGAGTTAAACTGTCAAGTTGCTTTTTCAATTTCTCATTTTCAAGTTTGAGTCTCTCGTTACGTTCTTGATGGAACAATTTACGAAGATTGTCGATTTCCTGCAGGAGGAGTGGAGAGTCCCTAACCACTGCTGGTAGACTTGGTCCAACAGAACTTTGCAAGGAGGACAGTGTGGACCCTACAAATACGTTTTGAATTAATATTAGGCAATTATCAAAATGTCTTGTTAGGCTGATCGCGCACTAGGCTTTTTATTGGCGCGATAAGCAAAAAATATTGTAACAACATAGGTTACGGCGATTTTAAAGTCGTGCTGTAAAAAATCACGCGGCTCAAAATCATAATACGCGCTCAGCCCTAGTATAAAAATAGCCATAAAAACAGTCATCGAAGTTGAACCAGTATTTTTCGGACACCCCGTATAGCGGAGAAATATAACCCAAAGACGACGTTACTATTTAGGCTGACCGCGCGCTACGATTCTTAACCGCGCGGTTTTTTCAGCACGGGTTTAAAATCTGTCACTAAGACTGACGGCGCAATAGGATTCTTAATCGCGCGATAATTTTGTCGCAGAAATGTATTACACTGCGCGCACATACGGGAAAAATATCCAATAAGACTAAGCGGCGCGTTACGATTTTTTACAGAATGACTTTAAAAACGCGGCAACATATGCTGTTTACTCTTTAATATCTTTAATATTTCTATTTAGCTGTTTAACTCCTTGCCAGTTGATGTGAGGGTCTTGCCTCTTGCAAAGTTTAAAGGGTGTGTATAGAATATACTTCTGGAGATCTGTCCATACTCAATAGGTGAGATTTTTAATAATTTTAACTAATATCCATGTATTGTATAACAGTAATAATTAGTGTATCATTGTCTTCAATCTCTTATACACTTATACATTTTGAGTTACGTATCCTTTTAAGTTGTTTGTATGGTTCATGAAATATTTTTTACAGTGTGTATCAGCCAAATGAAATAAATTCGATAATAAATACATGGGGGCGCGTCCGAAAAAACGCTCGGACACGTCGATTGGTATTTCTAGAAGCGCATTTTTTTCAATAAAAACTTTTTATACAGTGGCCAATACTAACTTTCTTATTTTAAATGCAACATCCTGTATATTATTCAATTTTCGGATTCTTCAGAAAATAACACACTAAAAAACTAATAAGTACTACTGTTTATTTTTTGATAATGTAAAAAAACAAAAAAAAAACATTAATGTAGGAGATGTTGAAAATTGATGTTAAAATGTTTTTACTGATATGAAATAAAAAAAGGTATAAATAGTTTTGTTTACTTTTGTAAAAAACGCCTGACCTTAGCAAATTGTTGTCTGTCTGCATGACAGTAGTTGTCAGTGTTATAGTCGTTTGAATTTCGTTAATTGCACATCAGAAAAATTGTTAATTTAACAGAAATGCACAAAATAACAATTTTACAGATGATTGGTTATGGAGATAAAACACCGACACAAATGACAGTCGCTCGCTTATTTCATGAAAAATTTTTAAATTTGCCGCCTATAACTCAAGGGACAATAATTAGTAAAATAGAAAAGCAGTTTCGCCAGCTTGGACATGTAAAGCAGATAAAAAAAGTAGCTGCTAACGCAATAAGTGATGATACCAAATTAAATATTATGCTTGAGTTTCAGAAAAACCCACATACTTCTAGTCGAAAAACAGCCCCAATGTTCGATGTTTGCCATTCATCGATTATTCGAACATTACAAGAAAATAAAATGTATCCCTATAAAATGATACCTACTCATGAGCTCATGGAAGACGATTTTGATAGGAGAACGTATTTTTGTGAACAAATGATGACAATGCTAGATAACAATGTGATCCAATTAGAACATGTTTTGTTTTCTGATGAGTGCACCTTTACACTTCACGGTCATGCTAATCGTCAGAACTGCCGCTATTGGTCTAGGGAAAATCCTCACTGGATGAGAGAAGAACATACGCAATATCTTCAAAAGATTAATGTTTGGGCAGGAATTGTTGGAGATCATATCATAGGTCCCTTTTTCATTAATGGGAATTTAAATGGCGATAATTATTTAGCAATTCTCCAAAATAATGTCTTGCCAACTTTGACAAACTTATATCCTGATCCAGCAAACCCACAACTTCCAGCGAATATGATATGGTTTCAGCAAGATGGAGCACCGCTCCATTACCAAGTCAATGTCCGGCAGTACCTCAACCGAGTATTTCCAAATCGGTGGATAGGGAGGCGAGAACTAAACCCCGCGACTGAGATGTTCAGTAACGTTGGAAGAAATTTCTATTTAAGATTAGGATGTTGCCAAGACGTTCGCAACGAGCATTTTCAACATCTCCTATATTAATTTTTTTTTGTTTTTTACATTATCAAGAAATAAACAGTATTACTTATTAGTTTTTTAATGTGTTGTTAATTTTTGCAATAAATCTGAAAACACTTAATATTTCCGAAACAGTTGAAGATAGGTATAGGATATTGTACATGAAATATGTCTAAAATTTTCTGAACAATCCAAAAATTTAATAATATACAGGGTGTTGCATTTAAAATAAGAAAGTTAGTATTGGCCACTCTTACATGAGACACCCTGTATAAAAAGTTTTTATTGAAAAAAATGCGCAACTAGAAATACCAATCAACGTGTCCGAGCGTTTTTTCGGACACGCCTCCATGTATTTATTATCGAATTTATTCCATTTGTACACACTGTATACCTATTGTATTGTTTTAACTTATTTATTATTATAGTAATTTATTGTAATGTGTGGTGACGATGCTAAACATTTTCTTTTTTTATATGTATATAAGCAAATAAAGCATTTTATTTATTTTTTATTATTTATTATTTTATGTATCATATTTATGCGACCAAATTAACGCGCCATTAAGTGCGCGGTTAGCCTTAGGGTAATTCGGTAATTGTAAAATGCTGAAAGCACATACCAATCTCTTTACAACCCTTAATTGATTCACCAGTTAATGCGTGCGAAATTAGGTCGCTTCGAGGGTAGATCGACGAAAGTTTAAAGAAATATGATGTCTATGTGACGTAGTTGGGAAGCGGTTGTAAAGATATAGTTATTTCCACAAGAGTGTACCTCCGCTCGAAGTTGTAACCAGCTCCCTATACAGGGTATTACAAATTCGAGGCTAACTACAAGGATCTCCGAAACTATTAGAGATACAAAGTCGGTTAAATGGGGGCAAAGTTCCGAAATTTGGTGCTCAACAAAACGCCGCTGAAAAAAATTCGAAAGTTCCGAATACCTTCCAAAAAATAACGGAAATTAGCAAATTCGTTTTTATTTTTTCCTGATTACATTTGTTGAAATAATTTTAAACAAATGTCACATTTTCATTGTTACTTTTTCTCCTCTACAAGTTGACATAATTAATTTTCAATTCCGACGTTTCGCTTTCGGGCCACCATCATCAACTTCATTATTTCGAATACGGACCTCGAATTTTAATTTCATATTTTTGATTCTCATACCCCTAAAACGTATCTGATGTCTTCTGAATGCCATTTGGACGTTTCGGTTCTTGAAAATTTATCAGAAAGGTTTTTTTTACAAGTACTACCCTGGTGAAAATTAGAACCAAAACAGACACATATTAGATAAACTTACTCAAATAATTAAATATTAAAATCAAGTAATTTCAAGCCCTTCAAAATTTATATTTCTCAAACATTACATCCTGGAGATGCAGAGAGAAGATCTACTTTTTGTCAATGGATAAGGGATCAATCAATCTGAATTTCTTAAATCGCATTATCTGGACGGATGAATCAAAATTCGCAAACTCTGGTTTATTTAACAGAAATAACGAATGGGCTGTCGACAACCCCAGAGAAAATAGAGAACTTCGTCTTAAAATCAGGGTTTCCATTAAAATGTTTGAACAGGATTGTGTGGGGACAAAATTTTGGGTCCATTTTTATATAATAATTAATGGATCTTAATTTTTTAAACAACCAATTTGTAGATTTTTTAATGGATATCCTGTAGGCTACGCTACCACATCATTGGGTTCAACATGACAGGGTACCTCTCCCTAATGGTAGAGATGTGCGTGCATTCTTACATCGACATTTCCCAGAAAAGTGGATGGCAAATCGAGAAGTGGTGGAATGGCCACCGAAATCACCCGATCTTTTACTCCTGGATTTTTTTCTATGGGGTGCAAATAAAAATAATATATAAAAATGACCTTATTGAAAACTTGGCACAGTTACGTGAAAAAATTATATCTTTACGCCAAAGATCAATCTTAAGAGCAGTAACAAAAGTAAAGAACAAAATCAGTTAAATAAACGCAAACGGTAATCTGTTCGAACATTTGAGATAAGTTTCAAGGGTATTATTGCCTTTTCTTAATTTTGTTTTGATATTATTAATGCCTTTATCCTGTTTTAACGTGACTTGTATCCTCTTTATGTAAGTTTATCTAATGTATATCTGGTTTTGTTCTGTTTCTCTTACCCGTCATTTATTAAATTAAATAAGTATAATATAAAAATATAAAATATAAAATGTTTGAACAGGATTGTGTGGGGACAAAATTTTGGGTCCATTTTTATATAATAATTAATGTATCTTAATTTTTTAAACAACCAATTTGTAGATTTTTTAATGGATATCCTGTAGGCTACGCTACCACATCATTGGGTTCAACATGACAGGGTACCTCTCCCTAATGGTAGAGATGTGCGTGCATTCTTACATCGACATTTCCCAGAAAAGTGGATGGCAAATCGAGAAGTGGTGGAATGGCCACCGAAATCACCCGATCTTTTACTCCTGGATTTTTTTCTATGGGGTGCAAATAAAAATAATATATAAAAATGACCTTATTGAAAACTTGGCACAGTTACGTGAAAAAATTATATCTTTACGCCAAAGATCAATCTTAAGAGCAGTAACAAAAGTAAAGAACAAATCAGTTAAATAAACGTAAACGGCAATCTGTTCGAACATTTGAGATAAGTTTCAAGGGTATTATTGCCTTTTCTTAATTTTGTTTTGATATTATTGATGCCTTTATCCTGTTTTAACGTATCCTCTTTATGTAAGTTTATCTAATGTATATCTGGTTTTGTTCTGTTTCTCTTACCCGTCATTGATTAAATTAAATAAGTATTAAAATAGTATCTTTCGATACATTCAGTCAGTCTTATTACAATCTAAATAAGTATTACAGAGATGATTTATAGCATAGTTGATAGTATATAAAGAGGAAAACGTTTGGATGTATACTGTTGTACTGTTACATTTTGCGTATTTTATTGTTGTCAAGATTGTTATTTTTATTAATGCGTTTGTCATCATTTTTCTCGTCTCTTTCTATGTGATTTGTTCTTTTTTTAAAACCTTTTTTGAGAAATTTTTTATTGTATTTAATTACTCTGATTTTAACATTAGCTTTGTCAATAATGCTTATTATGTCGGACAATAAAGCATATTTTGACTTTGACTTTGACTTTTAAGGATCGATTAAATATATCGACCCATTATTCCGCCCCAAACATTTACTGACCATCTGTGTTGATAATCAACTATTCTAAATTGATGCGAATTGGAATCAGAATAGTAATGAAAATTATTAGATTGTCAAAAAATTAATGAATTTTATATGAGATTGTCAAAAAATTAACGAATTTTATTGATCCGTGGCTAAAAATCTAAGTTCTAAAATAAATTCAAGCCGTGATTTTGGACAGTTTTTAAAAAATATTTATGTTTCCCTCTCGTTTTTTCTAGCAACCACAAATATTGGCGAAATTAAAAATACATTTTCTGTCATAAATAATAAAAAAGCTATAGAATGGGATGAGCTGTCAATACAGTTTTTTTTTTGCATCTGCTAGATAATGCTACGATAATAATACGAAAAACGTATATCAAATGTATTCAAGAAAACGGTGGCCCAGTTGAGCATTTTAATTTGTAATTACCTCAAGTTCTTCTTTATTGTTGAGATGTTAATTTTAAAAATTATATTTTCAATTTTGTATTTCATATACTTTTAGTAGTATATTTAAATCACTATTTTCGGCCCTTTCCATTGGTCTCTTCTTTCTCGCTAGGCTAGATGTTTGTTGAAACTTTTCATAGATTCGATGGAATGTTTTTTGTCTGGAACGTGCATCCGGGGATTAATTCTACACAGTTCCCGTTGAGCCAATTTAACGCTATTGTTTGCTTTAATAAATGTTTGCAAAATTACTTGTTTTTCCCTTTCTGAATAACGCATATTTATCAAAAAAATGTAATATTTACTTAATATGCCGGTAACTGTCACTAATAAACATAGTTTTTGTTGCTCCGTGACCGCATAATTCACAGCCACCTAAGAACTTTACTGAAATGTAGAATATTTATCGGAATTGAAAATTAATTATGTTCACTTGTAGAGGAGAAAAAGTAGCAATGAAAATGTGACATTTGTTTAAAATTATTTCAACATATGTAATTGTGAAAAAATAAAAACGAATTTGCTAACTTTCGCTTTTTTTCGGATATTTGGAACTTTCAAATTTTTTTAGCGGCGTCTTGTTGAGCTCCATAAACTTTGCCCCCATTTAACCGACTTTGTATCACTAGAACAAGATGCCACCTAATAAATTACTAATTATATTAGGTCTAAGTGTGAAAATACTCTTGTAGGGGCTTTCAATAAAGTACAGGGTGTCCATTTTTTGATGTAATTGCAAGGTATCTCGGTAACTAGTAAAGATAGAGACTTGCGGGTTCTACATTACTTCGCTACTTTTTCGTAAAACAAAAGATGCCGCAAACAGAATTGTCATAGCTTTCTTAGTTTTTTAGCTACAGTGTGTTATCGAAAAGGTTGGCTTTTTGACCACCCCCTGTATTTCGGTTATCCTTTAACTTATTAAAAAATTGAAAACTGTTTCTAAGAGAGTTTTTTACGTAGAATTGAGTGGCGTACTTACTTTTTTTCTGGGAGTCCTCTTTTCGAGATTTAGAGCATACATATGATTTTTTAAATGGGACACCCTGTACACACCTCTTATTTGATTGGGCTATTTTTAAGCTTTTTAAAAATATATTATTTAGAAAATTAGGGTAATATAAGCCATGAAACCATTGAAACAAACAAAAGAATATCTATCTAGCACGTCTATTTTTCAAAATGTATAGGCAAAAATCACGTTTCGTAAAAATACATGTCATCATTTCACTAAAGTTTTAAATAAATGACGAAATTGTAGTAGTATGAAAATTTTGAAAATTACGACATGTTAGTTTGGTTTATAGAGTGCCATGAAAATAGGTAATTTATATACAATCTTGTAATTTAAATATCTAACTTATAGAATTCTTACTTTCATAGGTATCCAAAGAGAAGGCAAGTAACATTTTCAAGTTTAAAAAATAATTCAATTAAGAATCCATAATTTTTAAAGCCAATACTTAAATCATATATAATAAAGAGAATCGCTGAAGGCGAACTGAACGGTATGGCTTTTGAAGAGGCACTTCGTGCAAATCTCGGAGTAAGAAAATCTTATCTAAAAAATTATTAAATAAATATCATTTGAAACCCTAAGAAGTAAAGATTGTGCTCCCTTTACGTACTGGGAATGCTGTGCGACGACTGACTTTTAGCAGTAATGACATATTCTTTTATTTGTTTCAATGGTTTTATAGCTTACTACTTCTTACTACCCTTATTCTCTAAATTCTTCGAATTGTGCGTTTATTGTTAATAAAAACTATCAACTATTATATATTTTTAAAATGCTTAAAAATAGCCCAATCAAATAAGACAAAAATATATAGATAGATACAGTGTGTCCACGTAAGTTGGCGGCATATGGGAAACTTCTTTATTATTAATTTTACAAAAAAAAGTTATTCTTCATAAAAAGTTCTGCATGGTCCAAAACCTAAAATGCAACCATCAGATGTTAAATTTTTTCAGTCATATACGAGGTTTGTCAAAAAATGTGATTTTTGCTCTAGAGTAAAGTACCTTTCTTTTTGACAATATCGAAAATTGTTATAAAGAAAAGATGTTTAGAATTAAAAATAGCTTTCAAATATTCAACATTGTTTATTTACATTAAAAAAATATTTTTTTCTACATTTTCTCTGCGATTACGTTGGAAATTTAAGTTTGCACATTAATGCATTGCATTTATTAATTATAAATTTGATTAAACAATTATAAATAAACTTTTAAAAACAATTATCTCTTAATTTTTATCGAACACTGATAACCTTTAAGTTGCTTAATCACTAGTTTGTAACGTTCTAACGATGCATTTAAATGAATAACAAGTTGTATGCATAATTTACTTTGTTACAATAAATACTAATGAATAATCACTATCTTCAATTTACTAATGCCTCCACATATCCTCCATTTCTGTTTATACATGTAACAGTTCTATTACAAAATTCTCTTAAGACATTGCTAACCATATGGGGAGTTATATTACGAACCGCTTCTGCAATTATTCTCTCTAAATGGTCAACATCTTGAAATGGCCTTTGAAGGTAAACTTTTTGCTTTAAGTAACCCCACAAGAAAAAATCGAGTGGGGTTAAATCTGGAGACCGCGGAGGCCAAGGAATTTCCGAAAAACGATGAAAAACTCTTCCATTGAAAATATTTTCAATGTATTGACGTACATCTAATCTGCTGTGACATGGGGCACCATCCTGCTGGAACCATATCTGCTGACGTTCAAGTAAGGGAAGGTTGTCAAGAAAATCATTTATTCTATTGTTTAAAAAGCACAAATAACGATCAGCATTCAAGGTTTCTCGGAAAAAAAAAGGTCCAATTATTTGATTTTTATACATTCCGCACCACACGTTTGTTTTGAACGAATATTGGTCCCGAGTTTTCAACGTAAAATGTGGATTTGTATCACTCCACCAACGACAGTTTTGGCTAGAAACTGTCCCATTTGATGAGAATGTTGCTTCATCCGTAAAAATAATACACCTCGACATAAATGGGTTTTCTACTAAGATTCCCTGTATGTCACAACAGAATTCAAATCGTCTATCATTATCTCCTGGTCTTAAAGTATGAATTTTTTAGGCTTGTAAGGGTGATATTTATGTTTATTTAGAATCTTTGAAACTGTACTTTTTTTTATATCCATTGGCAATGAAGATGCCCTTTTTCGCAAAGGATATTTAGGATGCTCAGTTGCAGAGAGCATTACTTGCAACGCAATGTCATTATTTTCTACCATGCTTTGGCGTTTTTTTCCAAATTTATTATGTACATCTCCACAAGTCTTAAATTTATTAAATATTTTTCTAACAGTTTCATTGTGAATATTTTTATCTGGATGTCGGAAATTAAAAATGTCTGCTGCTTCTCGAAATGTTTCATACTTATCTCCCACTATTAGCACAATCTCAATTTTCTCTTCCAGACTTAATGTTGGTGGCATGTCTAACTTTTCATAAACAAATACGTCTGTCAAACATAAAACTGTACAATACGGATCTCTAAAAACTTTGAAAAACACTGTTAGACTGCCTAAAAAAAGTGTTTATACCGTGGCACTTTTTGAAATACGATTGTTGACGTTTCTTCGAATTTTCGATATTTAGACAGTTCGCAAAGCCTACTTTAATTATCAGTTTTAAAAAATGTCAGTGCATCCTAGATTAATTATGCATTAATGTGCAAACTTAAATTTCCAACGTAATCGCAGAGAAAATGTAGAAAAAAATATTTTTTTAATGTAAATAAACAATGTTGAATATTTGAAAGCTATTTTTAATTCTAAACATCTTTTCTTTATAACAATTTTCGATATTGTCAAAAAGAAAGGTACTTTACTCTAGAGCAAAAATCACATTTTTTGACAAACCTCGTATATGACTGAAAAAATTTAACATCTGATGGTTTTGGACCATGCAGAACTTTTTATGAAGAATAACTTTTTTTCGTAAAATTAATAATAAAGAAGTTTCCCATATGCCGCCAACTTACGTGGACACACTGTAGATAGATAGATAGATAGATAGATAGAAACGTCTTTATTTTTTAGCTCGGCGGAGGGCAGCAATGCTGTTTACTTAACCGAGCATATACAATACAATTTACAATTTTACAATTATAATAGGTAAATATTTTACTAAAATAGGAAGTATACTGTATAAACAATTAATCTGCGAACCAACCAAGGAATCCTAAACTATAAGTGTATGAATGATCAACTGTTTAAGAAAAGAACAATCTTATTGTACTTTGAACTATGGTGTTTACCAATCTGCTAGTATGACGGTTCATTAGGAAAATCGTCTTTAGTATTTATCGAGGTATTTATCAAACAAAGAATTTCTGAATTTCCGCTTAAACGATATATAACTGATATTTGAAAACTTATTTCGAATTTCAGAGTTAAACAATCTGGGAATCACACAAGAAAAGCAACGCTCATATAGATCTATTCGGTGACGCGGTATATTCATTAGGTCATTGTGGCGAGTCTCGCGGTTGTGAGTGGCGGAGCGAAATGTCAATTTTTCCCTTAGGTATCGAGGAGTCCCGTTTTCGAGCAATCTGTGCAAAAAACAGGCCAGATGTAATTTTAGTCTGTCCCGCATGCTTAGCCATCGTAAATCACGTAATTTGTGTGTTACATGATCCCTCAGCCTAAGGTTGTAAATAAAGCGAATACATGAATTTTGAATTCGTTGCAATCTGCCTAGGCATGGGCCATAGACGATATCTGCATAGCTACATTGAGAGAGCACAAGAGACTCGCACAATCGCCTTTTTAATGATATACTCAATATTTGCCTATTTTTATATAAATTCCGAAGAGAGATAATTGCCTTTTGAACTACTTTACCGATATGACTTTTAAATCTAAGATTGCTGTCCAATAGAACTCCCAGATTTTTATACTCTTTTACTGCGGGGATAATTACATCGGACATAGTGAACCCCAAATTTTCATTTACCCATTCCCTATTTGGCCCGAAGAACATAACAGCCTATTTAGACGGGTTTAATTTTAGTCCGTTCACAGTGGAATATTCATAAACACTACGGAGACATCGGTTCATCTCTTCAACATCGGTCGCCGCATCGGTTGGAGCAAAACTGATACGCAACTGCGTATCGTCAGCATATCTCTGCATGTCGCAAGCTACTACAAAGTTTTCCATATCAAAGGTATTAAGTAAAAATAACAGCGGTCCCAATATCGAACCTTGAGGTACTCCCTTGCTGACCATTAATGCTACAGATAAATCGCCGTCAATGAGCACCCGTTGCGACCGACCAGAGAGATAGTCTTTAAACAAATTTATAGTGTTATCAGCAAACCCATAGTAATGGAGCTTGGCACGCAATAGCTGATGGTCTAGAGTATCGAATGCCTTACTATAATCCAACAATACCAAGGCAGAGGTCTCCCCCCGATCAGCTGCTTGAATAATATCATCCAAAATCTTAAGCAATACGGGGTTCTATTTAAAAAATCATATGTTTGCTTCAAATCTCGAAAAGTAAGACTCTCAGAAAAATAGTAAGCACACCACTAAATTTTACTTAAAAACTCTCTTAGAAACAGTTTTCAATTTTTTAATAAGTTAAAGGATAACCGAAATACATGAGGTGGTCAAAAAGTCAACATTTTCGAAAACACCCTGTAGCTTAAAAACCAAGAATGCTATGACAATTCTGTTTGAGGCATCTTTTGTTTCACGAAAAAGTAGCGCAGTAACGTAAAACCGCAAGTCTCTATCTTCACTAGTTACCGAGATACCTTGCAATTACATCGAAAAATTGACACCCTGTACATAGTTGTTTAGTTTTAAATTTATCTTGTACGCGTTCTTGTGGAAATATGGCCATAGCTCCCTTATTGCGGACATTACCTGACAAACTTTTGGTTATTGAGACGTCCATCTGCACTTTCTTAGTTAATACCTTCATTTTTTCTTTCATCTCCCCCTTTTCATTTTCAAGAGAATCGATGTCCGTCTGGAGGTGATCCAAGGTCTCTTCGAACTCCTTCTCTTTCTTTTTATATTGATTGTGAGCCTCGTCCAATTTTCTTTGAAGTTTTTCAATCGTAAGCTCGTAATCTTTATTGACGTTTCCAAGCTTTTTCTCCGCCAACTCTTTTCGTATGGTCATTTCCGATAACTGTTCTTGTTTTTCTTTTAGTAGCTTTTTTAGTTCTTTTATGTCGGAATCTTTGTTCTCTAACTTGCTTGTCAAAGTCTTGGTTTGTTCTAGATCTTTTTTTATTGTCTCTGCTCGAATTTGAATTGGAGGCGGTGTCTAAAATAAAGTGTGCCGCATATGTATAATACAACTCAATTTATATTTTATTTTTAAGTTGGCAGCTTTATATTTAGCACACTGCAAGATTTAAAAGTGTTTAGTGAGAAACAAGGAGACATTTAAAGTACTTGTACTAAACCCATGACATACTAGCAGTTCGAAATTGCCTTTAAATTAAAACATTAAACATTGTTTTATCGGTTGTAACTACATAAAATATAAAATTGACATAACACACTTTAGATAAAAAAAAAGTTCTCAAAGTACGTCGTGGAATCAATCACGCATTTATTGAAATATTACTTTTGAAAGGTAGCTCAGGTGAAAGGTAAAGGTAAATTATAAATAAAACTGTTAAGTTCTAAGGTTATAATGACACTGCATGGTAGAGAATTAAAAAAAAACAGATACACTGTGGCTCAAATCAGGGTTGATAGAAATCATGATTTTTTTTTTAATCAAAAATTGATGATTCTTTTAAAAAAATCATGATTTTTTTATTTTTTTGACTTTTTAAAAAAATTCACCAGGTTTTACAAATATTATTATTTTTAAATATTTCTGACTGCTTATATTTTGTTTTGTTAATTAAACAAATATTTTTAGGCAGGAATAGTACAGATACGAAGCAAAACTGGAGAAGTTTTAACATGCAAATTTCGTTCGCGTAGCTTTTGCAAGTTTGCGCCTTTGTCGAAACTTGTATTAACGTGAAAATTTCGTCCGCGCAGTATTGCAAGTTTGCCGCTTTGTCGAAACTTGTAATAACTGGCAGAAAACGCCCGGCTATATAAACGATACGCACTTATTTTAGTTATCAGTAATATTTTTGCTTTAGGGGTTAATCTAGCAAAACATTTGAACTCATGACAAGCCGAGGCAGAAAGGAATTTAGTGTTTGGCAGCATTATATAAAAAAGAAAGTGGTGGGCAACCTAGGTTGTAGAGCAAAATGTAAAAAGTGTGGTAAATAATTGCAAGGTCTAGTGGACAGACTAAAAAGTCATTGGGAAACCTGCAAAAGTGAAACTAGTGATATCAGCAGTGGTCTTGAAACTCTGCATGGTGATTGTCAGTCACAGCCTGGAACTAGCCAGAGTGAAATTATCCAGTTGGCAAAGAAACAGAAAAGCGATAACTGTGAAAAGGGAAGTGTAGGTGGACGTGAAAATAGTGGAAGTAGCGGTCATTTGGATTATTTTGTTGTGCGAACTGGACAAGATAAGAAAAAAGAATTGGACAGACAAATAGTCAAAGCCGTTTACGCAACAAATTGCAGTTCTAGAGCTATAGAAAATAAAGAGGTTCGAAAGGCCATAAAAATGCTAAGACCTGGTTACCTTCCACCATCTAGATATTAGTTATCATCAACGCTCTTGAATGAAATATTTGAAGAAGAAAAATCTAATTGTTTTAACAAGTTATCTGGACAATCTGTTTGCATGCCCTTAGATGGATGGTCCAATATACATAATGAGCCGATAATCTGTGTCGTTTTGACTGCAGAGGATGGAAACAGTGTTCTTTTAGAAAGCATAGATACATCTGGTCATCCCCATACAGCTGACTATCTTGCCGAATTGGCTATTAACTCAATAAATAAGTGCAAAAATGAATATAACTGTAAAGTTACTAGTATTGTTACAGATAATGCGAGCAACATGGTCAGTATGAAGAAAAAAATTACCGAGTCGTCCAATTACCCTATAATTACATATGGTTGTTCGGCACACTTACTTAGTTTGCTCTCCAAAGATTTAGAAGCATCGCAGATAAAAGAACATATAGTACATAGTGTAAAATACTTCAGAAATACCCATTTGCCAAAAATGCTTGGTATAAAGAAAAAGGGGGCAAGAAATTGGTCTTACCTCAGGATGTTCGATGGAATACACTTTTAGATTGTCTTGAGATCTATGTAAATGAGTGGCCAAAATTGTTATTAATATGTAAAGAGCATAAAGATCAAATTGATCCAGTGATTTTTAAAAAAGTTTCAGATATCTGTATTAAAAGGATGGCTGAAGATTTTCTACAGTTGCCAAAACCAATTTCTATAGCACTGGATGCAATGCAACAAAAAGGTGCATTTTTATCTCAAGCAGTTTACATATGGAAAAAGATACTGGCTATTTTTGACAGTTTTGAATTTGAAGAAGAAAGAAGCTTGCGTCAATATCAATTATTTAAGAACAGATATGTTCAAGCTCTAACCCCCTTTCACTTTTTGGCGTATATTTTGGATCCTACAATAAACAAAGAAGAATATCCATTACTAGCTGAAGAAAAGAGAGATGCTTTACACATTGTTTCCAAATATTTTGCAGACACAGAATTATTACCATTACTAATTAAGTTGGAAGCTAAGTCGGACCCTTTTCACAAAACTCTGTTTTCAGAGGAAATAATCAAAAATGTAACAGCAGTACAGTGGTGGAAATCTCAAGAAGAGGTTTCAGAAATTAAGCAAGTGCTCCCTATAGTAATTTCTGTTTTGTGTGCCTGTGCATCGTCTGGTGATATCGAAAGGATGTTTTCTACTTATGGATTCGTACATTCAGATATAAGAAACAGACTTGGCAGTGACAAAGCAGCTAAACTAGTATTTCTATTTAAGCATTATAATTAGGTTTTTATATATTTTTTTGTTTAAATTAAGTATTTTTTTGTATTAAAAAGGTTTTTTAGTTTTAATTTTTCAATTTTTTTAAAGTTTTATTTTTGTAATAACCAGCTGTTCTCTTCGATTATTATAATAAAATAATAAATAACACCACATAAAAATGCGTCTGGTTTTTATTTTTTGTATGAACAAATACATTTTAAGTGTTAAAATTTTAAAACTCTTTTTTAAATTAATCATGATTAAAAAAAAATCATACTGATTAAAATCATGATTTTAATCGTGATTTTAATTAATTGATTTTAATCATCTCAACTCTGGCTCAAATTAAAGGAGTACACTTTTTAATTGTGAATATTTTCGTTCATTTTGCACTGATTTAATTTATTTTTGTAGCGATGATGAACTGAAATCGTCTTAGTGAAATGTGTAATTTTTATCAAAATATTTTGAACAGGGCCGGATTGACAGGTTTTTTTCAACAAACGTGCGCTTATGTTCATTGCAAACGGAAACTGATTTATTTAAATTTCAAATGACACGTTTTTTTGGTTTAACTATCGAAAATTCTCCAGTATACGTCTCATTGTGAAAGATTTTAAAATTCAAGAAATACAATTTATTTTGCTTAATCTTAATTAACAAATTTAATAATATTAACAAATAATGATATCAAGACTAACTATCACTTAAAATCGAAAGTAGTCTAAATATTTACAGGATAACATTATGAATATGACCACCATAATTTTCCGTCACCGATTGCAGTCGCCTTCGCCACACGTCAATAGCTGCATTGATTATGTCCTGGTTAAAATTATTCCAGCAGAACTGTAACCTTTCCTTTAGCTCTTCGATGGTGTTAAACCTTTGACCATTGTGAACATTTGCAACAAGTTTAAGTCTGGACTATTGGGTGGCCACATCTCCGGTTCGATGTAATCGGGCCATTGCTCAAACAAAAACATTCTTGTACTCCGAAAGGTATGGGAAGGAGCACCGTCTTGTTGGAACTCGTAATCGTCGCAGATTGCTTCAATTTCAGAAAGCATATGATGTAAAATCTGTTGTTGATACGCGTCCGAGTTGAGTTTTACTCCGGCATCTACAACAATGAGACTTGACTTCTCTAATTTGGAAACTGCCACAGAGACCATTACGCCAGGTGAAAAGTGACTTCTCTCGATTATAAGATTTTCCAAAGGGATTTCCCTCTTTACTCGCACATTTGCGTATACCCGATTATTTTGTGTATTCTTTGGCGGTCTCAAGTAATCGCGATATTTTCCCGAGAACGGAATCTTCGTAGTAATAGATTACATCTTTCTAATCGTTTCTCCTTTACATTGGCATGAAGTTTTTGACAGTAAAATGTTTTAAAGACTTTAAGTTCTTGAAATTTTCTTCCTTCCCCTTCCAACTTTTATTTTTATTGATCCATTATTTTCTCTAAGATGCCTTAAAAACTCTCCAACTGTTCCAACATACCAATTTTTTTTCAGGAAACTCCTTTACAATTTTTCTTGCACCGTAATTATGTTTTTGTCGAAAATATTTGATAAGAATTCAATCCTCTTCACTTAAGACTGCCATTATGTACGGATTAGCTGTCACGAAGCGTACCAAACATCAAAAATAACAATGTTTATTATTTTAATAACACTCATGGATACTTTGATTTTTAATAACAGTCATGGATACTCTGATTTTTAATAACGGTCATTAATGCTGCGATCATGGTTCAACCGACTTTAAATTTGTAAAATGATAACCGCAATGTTATAGTACATCAATGAACAAACTAAATTGTATTTCTTGAATCTTAAAATCTTTCACAATGAGACCTATACTGGAGAATTTTCGATAGTTATTAAACTAGCAAAAAAACGTGTCATCTGAAATTTAAATAAATCAGTTTAGGTTTGCAACGAACATAAGCGCACGTTTGTTGAAAAAAACCCGTCAATCCCTGTGCAAAATACTTTGATAAAAATTACACATTTCACTAAGACGATTTCAGTTCATCATCACTCCAAAAATAAATTAAATCAGTGCAAAATGAAAAAAAATATTCGCAATTAAAAAGTGTACTCCTTTAATTTGAGTCACAGTGTACAGGGTTGTTCCTTATATTTTGACAGCGTGTGGCGACTTTATGAAAAGAGATAGAATATAAGTTTAAATGTAAAAGTTGTAAAGCTTCACTTATATCGCAAGAATTTGTTAACTACAAAAACAAATAAAAATCGCAAAGCTGTCAAACACTCACAACTTCGGTTTTTTAAATTGAACACCGTGTATATTATTTTTTAAAATGAAGGAACTTTTTTCTCTGATTTCAAAAATATATAAGTTGTTGATATTTGTATAAGCCGTTTTCGAGATATTTAGGTATGAAATTAATTGATTTAAATATATTTTCACTTTAAATATAAGTCAAAAGCTAGTATGTCAATTATAATTATTTGGGTGGGCTACCAAAACCTCCAAAAGCTCTGTGACAGTTGCTTCATCATGTTGAAAAATGATCCGGCCATTTTTGATAAACTTTCCGCTGCTATAGCGTGGTGTCAGTGGCGTAGACAATCGCCCCCCCCCCCCACGTCCCTGGTATCGTGCCGCCCCTATTTCCTAATATGAAAACTTTACTTGTAAAATAAATTTATTATTATAATATGTATATGATGTCACATTACAGAAAGATCCATACCTTTACCTTGTATATAGGTTACCTTTCATGACAAATAACACAGGTCTGCGAAATAAAAAGTTTTGAAAATTGTTTGTATTTTGATAGCTGATTTGTATGTAATTTCCAGTGCTGATTTCAAAAATAAAATCCTTTTTTTTTCTATCACGTCAGGTTATCTTACAAAAAAGAGATGTCAAACTTTACATTTACACAAAAGTGTTGCAGTTTTAACCGGATTACTCTAGTTTCAGTTAGTACAGCTCTCCAGTGTAAAAATAGCTACTTCATTGCAAAAGCTGTATTACTGTCTCACATTAATTTTTGAAAGTATTTGTTACCAAATATAAACTTTATTTGGGGATATTTGGAATCTTTCATGAACATATAAGGCTAACACAATTTTAAAAAAATACGCAAATTGGCTAAAACTCGACATGCTGTTTGTAAGAAAACTGTACGTGTTGGAATTTCTTCACTGTTTTTCCCGTAATCAGCGCTAAAAATCACTGATTATATTTCAGACAATTTTTACTTCGCAGACCTGTGTAATTCAAGACATGCGTGATCCACGACATATTTTGAGGACTGATTTTTTTTTATCTTACGATATGTATATGTAACTATATTTTGTACCTTTTCTTTCGTCGACGTAAATTGTAGTTCATTATCCTGCATAAATTTAACAATATCTGCTATTTGTGTACAGAGCAATGCGAGTGAATTTTTAATGCTTTGAACTGGCCCAAGATCATCCTGCTCATAAATCCTATCACTCGCAGTCACAGCAATTTCTTTAAGTTGGTCCTCTGATAGCCCTTTTTCGGTATCTAAAATGATTGAGCAATTTATACAAGGTCGGTCAATGAAAAGAAAATATGTTTATCGTCAATTTTAAAAACAATACTATCAAGAATAAAATTGACACGAACAAACCTCCACTATTAGACAAAGTCTGAGCTGAAACCTTGGCAATATCATGCATAGTCTTCAGTACCATTCCAACGAGTTGGTAACCCTGGTTTATGTTATCGTGAATATCCTTCCCAAATCCTAAGTTGGTAATATTGGCGTCGGCGGGAAGGCGCCTTTTTGCTTGTTTTAATTGTTGCTGAAGTTGTTCCGCCGTGGTAATCACATACTGAGCTAATATACAAATGTCACCCACACTGGCACTCTGAAAGTAATTAATTAGGAATGGGTGTTTAATTTACTGTACGCAAGTAATACTACTATTCAAATAAAACAACGTCAGTCTACCTCCACAATATGTATTTTAATGTTTATATCCTACATGTTTCGGACATAGAAATGTCCATTATCAGGGATACTAAAAGAAATTTACAGTGTGAGTTAAAAGTTTTAAGTAAATTGAGAGGACTTACCAGTAGTCGATTACGACAGCTCTATTTTGCATCAGCGAAGATCAAAAATATGTTAAAATTAAAATTGTAGGTTCTAATGAATGTTCAAGACTGAATGAGATTTGATATTTATAAAAGTTATATGTACAGTGTTATCATTTTAGTTTGTCCCACTTTTAAGAGCCCGTAACTTTTTTGATTTTTGAGTTAGCGCGTTCATTCAAAAAACAAGACGTAGAATTGTTAGCCAAGTTTATACGGGTTTTCTCAAAAATAACAGTAGGTGTCACATGTCACATATAAAAGCAAAATTTTAATTTTTTTAAATGGGACACTCTGTATATTAGAAACGCATTAGATGATCCCTTTTCTCCCGATTTCAAAAATATAACACACATCATACATTATTCTCTCAATTCCATCAAACATTGACAAAAATATGTAAAAATAGTATTGTTAAGAAGCATCAAGATAGCTATGCACCAGTTTTGTTGCTATAGTCTGTTGCTTAATGCGAGAGAGTAATAAATCATTATTGAACTATAAAACCCAGTGGTCTTCGCCGTACTCCATAGGTGTAGTCCAATTATTATTATTTAATTATGTTTATTGTCAGGGATCCCGAGATCGGGTAGGTAGAGGCACAGGTGGTTTACCTACCTGTGCCTCACTGTTTCAAAAATTTGAAATGTTTAGTTACTTTCCGCCGGTTGTTGGAAAACTTCGTTCTTGAAAATGGCTAGTGTTGCTGAATTTGTTGCTGAGAAACGGATTAGCAAAACTGCGCTTTCTAAAAATGAGAAAATTATTATTCTCAATGTGTTCAACGCTCTTCGCCACCAACTCACATTGGTAGCAAAAATGAATTTGTTGATGGCGGCTTACTAGCAATTAAATCAAAACGAACTGGAGACTATCATGAAGAAATGAACGCTGATGTATTTAAAGAATACTTTCAGTAAAGAAGAAAATCCAAAAAAATACTAACGTCTTCTTGGAAAAAAAATTATATCATTCATTGGCTTACTGTAAATAAAAAGCCATTTCATAAAGATAAGCTGAAAAAGGAGCTACTAGAGGTTGTGAAGTTGAATAAACCTCTTTGTACAAATTTTGTTGTCGACGAAATCGCTTCAAAACGAAATATAACGGTACGTAAAAGGGTTTGTAGAAAGGCATACCACCACTTTTAAAATGAGAGACGTTGGAAACCTCTTGCAAGAGGGAATAAGACGGTGGATTGTGAACAATGGAGTAAGTGCGTCGAACATGTGATTGAAATATAAGCATATTAATATTTATTCCAATTTATCTATTTTCATATTATTCTTACTTGTACATAAGTTTTTATCATATTAATACCTCAATTATCTGCCTATCTTTATAATTATTATCAATTATAATTATTATTATACTTTTTATTCTAATAAACTACCTGGAGTAACGCTGCTCTCACCTTGCTTTCATTCATCAAGCTCGTCTTTCTATAATATATAAATTAGGGTGACCTAATTTAGAACCGATTCGGGGTGTGTAGGTCTTAAATATCTAAAATACGGAATTTTTAAAAACTATCATTGCAATTTACAATGCAACCTTTAAGTTGCCCCCCCCCCCCCCGCTTAATGGGTCCTGTCATTGCAAATTAACATTTTATTACCCTCTCGCATTAAGCAACAGAGTATATGAATTTTGTCCTCATTTATATCTCAGTCTGTCATTCTCATTGTTATTACTAGAGGCCAGGTTGATGTGGTCTTTACCGACTTCACAAAGGCCTTTGACAGTATATGCCACAAAAGACTATTACTTCAATTACAAGAGTTTGGCCTGACAAAAAATTTTATAAATTTTTTAGAACATACTTAGAAAACACGCAGTATGTTCAGTACAATGGGTTCAAATCGCTGCTGTTTGGAGCTACTTTAGGGGTTCCTCAGGGGTCAAACCTGGGGTCACTCTTATTTCTTATATTCATAAACGATATTCAAAATGTAATTGATGTGGAGTACCAAATATTTGCTGATGATCTGAAATTGTATGTTTCGGTTAGGCCTTACTCTGACTGCAAAAAATTGTAGAATATGTCAATGCAATTAATAACTGGTGTGTTGGTAATGGACTCTTACTCAATGCTAAAAAATGCGCCAAATTGACGATTAGTCGGAGAACATCACCACTGAATTTTGGCTACGTCATTGATTAGGAGAGATTGAAAAGGGTGGAGAATGTTAAAGACTTGGGCGTCATTGTAGATTCAAAACTGAATTTCAATGATCACATCACTAAGGCAGTTTCAGAAGCTATGCAAATGCTTGGTCTTATTCGAAACTGTATCTCTTTTAGAGATATAGAAACACTTAAGGTTCTATATCTAACGTTGGTAAGAAGCAGGCTTGAGTATGGGTAACTTATATGGGCACCTGTTTACAATAAATATGTGATAGCTGTTGAACAGGTTTAGAGAAAATTCATGACATATTTGGCCTTTAAGACGGATGAGGTATACCCACAAATTGGTATAGATAATAATGTCCTTTTGGCTAAGTTTAGTTTGGAAAGTTTCGAAAAACGTAGAGATATTCAAAAGGTATTGTTCTTGCATAAATCTGTTAATGGTAAAGTCTTCTGTCCTTACTTGTTGGGTGAATTAAACTTTAATGTACCTAGAATTGCTAATAGACATAGCAATTATTTCTACTTATCAGCAGCAAAAACTAATGTGATGTATGTATCACCCGTGCATAAGATGTGTTCGACCTATAATAAAATATCGCACACATGCGACTTGAGCATGAATTACAACCAGTTCCTTCGCTTGTCTTCAAATTCTCTGTGATATGTAGTATACCTACTTAAAAACTTTGATAGGCATGTAATGATAATACCTATTCTAAAAGTATATTTTGTAAAATGTATGTTATATTGTAAACTATCGGCCTTGTAAATTATATTGTTGGGCTTTGTTGAAAAAAAAATAAATTACTCGTTTCGAATTTTGTAGCAAAGTTTTTTTGTAAAAAGCACCTAATATGAGATATTATTATTCAGTGGAGGAAAAGTTTTTTATGTTTAATATTTTTCATCAAACGGGCAGTGCAATTCTAACACTTAGAAGGTATAGGCTTTAGTTTCCCTAAAAGTGCTGTTGTCTCTTAATCGTTCATGTAAATTAATGAATAATTTTTCACAAGGAATTTGACGGTTTTGAAAATATTCTTGATACAACCTGCGAGCTTCTCGAGTACAACCATTAGCTCCACCATACATAATATGAATAGCAGCTAACTCCACGAATTAATAATCTGGCAACTTTTAAAATAAAAAAAACTTTGCACTTGATCACTTCAATAAATGGCAAAAATGTCATTGTCAATTATTTTAATGGTAACCATAGGAATCTTGATGCTTTTTTAACTTCAAATTTATGTTCGTCATAAGACTAGTTTGATGTTTTATTTTAAACACAATTCGATAATAGTTGATGTAATGATGATTTAAGTAAATCGTTTTTTTTTTCTAAACTATTAGCCCAGTTATTTTGCACAAGAATATCCTTTTTGTGTAAAAAAATCTTAGGAACCATAATTTTTGCGTAAAATTTTAAAAATCTCATGTAAAAATATAGGAAAAAAGAATCCCCCCTCCCCTTGAGGAACGCCCCGACTAAATTTGCCGCGAACTTTCAATTTTAAAAATTAGCGTTCATTAATATATTAGTTCGTGTGCTAAGACTCACAAAGAAATGAAAGAGAAACTAGTCTTTGGAGGTCACCCTTGAATGGCGCCATTCAGCTTCCTTAAAAGACATTTTTAAGGATCTACATTCATAATATGCACTTCTTTTCATGTTCTCATAATATTATGTAGAATACCACTTTTAAATGTCCGAATAGAATTTCCGGAGACCCTGTATAAAGTGAGAGCCCAGAACTTTAAAAATTGATAGTACCACTTAGCAAGCAGGAAACTTGCTGGCGACTAATTATTTGTAAATAGTTAAAAAAGTACGAGATTTTAAATTCTCTATTCCTTTCTCATTTGGCGTGACGTCTTGTACTGACTAGCCCTGATCGTCAAAGATAAGAATATCTTGCAACGGGTGCAATCTTGAAGCCAACGAACGACCAAACAGTGCAGAGGCTTATCGACCTATTTTCTTAGCTTCTTGCGTACTAAAAACGTATGAACGGCTAATAAAAACCAGGTTAGAGCATTGGCTAGAAAAGAACAGCAAATTACCGAAGACACAATTTGGCTTTCGTAAAGGTCCTTCCACCCAAGAGAGTATAGCCCACCTTGTAACAGACATTCAAATATTATTCACAAAAAACATTCTATATCTGCAGCCTTCCTGGACGTCTAGGGAGCCTACGATCATGTAAATCTTAATACATTATCAGAAAAATTGCAAAGAGTAGCAATCCCCAATAGCATAGTTTATAACTTAATCAACCTGTACAGTACAAGAAACACGTTTGTTAAAATCCAGGAGAAATCCTTTGGACCTAGAGTAAAATACCAAGGTCTTCTGCAGAGCAGTATTTTAAGCCCTTTACTTTACTTGATATACGCAGCGAATTTCGACTCAATATTCGGACAAAATGTTAGAATGTTGCAGTTTGCGGATGATATATGTATATATACATCGGCGGAGTCAATAGAAAGAAGCCAGGTAATGCTCGGAATAGCCATATCGAAAATACAATCCTGGACAAAGGAAAATGGTCTAGAAATATCCGAGAACAAATCAGTTATTGTCAATTTCACCAGGAAACGATTTAAATTCTGAATACATAAACATATCTGGATATCGGTTTCCACATAAAACCTCCACTAAATTTTTGGGAATAATTCTAGATCAAAAACTGAATCGGAAAGAACATATATATTATACTCTAAAAAGAACAGAAAATGCTACCAATATTTTAAAAACATTTTGAGGGCACATTTGGGGAGCCGATCCGAATATAGGACTACTGTTCTATAAAATTTTAATAAGATCCATCCTTGATTATCGAAGTATATTTTATGGTTCAGGGGCAAAGACGCATCTACGAAAAATCGAAATTATCAAAAACAGATGTATCAGAATATGCATGGGATATCTACCAAGTACTCCAGTAGTGGTTATGGAAGCAGAAGCTTGCGATTCCCCATTAACGCTTCGCAGACAATATATGAATCATCATTAAGCTTCATTCAAAAAATAGCCACTTACTAAATAAAATCAATGAACTAATAACACCATGCTTAACACCTAGATACTGGAATGCAAAAAACACTTCTCTCTAAAAAAAAATTGAAAAATATTAAAAATTTTAGTCACTTTTAATGAAATACCTTATATATAAAAAATTTCAAAAAAATCCAAGAAAGTGAAAAAAAATAAATTTTTTAAATAGATACTTTTTTTTATATCAAACATCAATTAGATGAAACCCCAAATCAGATAAAATGGCAAATTTGCCCTTTTTTATTTTTTTCAAATTGTTAAATTTAAATGTCTACCCACTCGCGGCACAGGCGGATCCCAACGTTAAGAGGAGTGCAACAATAGAGTACTTTTCGCACGGGGGGTGCTAACTGGAAGGATTTATGTACGTATCCGAATTCTTAAGATACATGTATACAGACAACAAAATACCAAACTTCTCTGTCCAATATGAACTCTCTGCTAACACAATTGACATTGACTCCATAGGAGATTATAGACAACAACCAGAAATTATCCGAAATAAAAATTTTAACCTAGAAATCATAACAAGATGGCCCCAACATGAAATAATGTTTACAGAAAGATCTAAAATAAACAATAAAGTAGGAAGTGCGGTATATTACCCAAACAAAAAAATTAGTATAAAAAGACAGCTAACTAAATATTCATCTAACTTCTCGGCAGAACTATATGCCATTATAGAATATGTTTGGAAAATAATTGTAAAAATTTCATAATATTTACTAATTGCCTAAGTGCTCTGCTTAAAAGGGTATCACCAATAGTAGAAATCAGCAATTTAATTTTAGAAATTTTAAAATTAAACCACGAAATTACGAAACAATGTAAATCAGTTCAGCTAGTATGGATTAAAGCACATATAGGTATTAGAGAAAATGAAATAGTCGATAAACTAGCAAAAGAAGCAGCTAATGATGGAACTGTTGATGAAAATTATAAAACGCCCAAGACTGATTTATATAGAACAATTAAAGAAAAAATGCAAGAAGACTGGCAACCTGAATATGAATTAGCGAACCAAGGCATATACTTTCGTAGGATTAAAACCAACATAAGCAGTAAACCATGGTTTATAAATACACTTAGCAAAAAAGTAGTACAGGTTATATCCAGACTACGGTCAAATCATATTATTTGCCCTAGCTATAAATTTAAAATAGGTCTCTTAGATAACCCCAATTGCCCCACATGTAATGAAACAGCCGATCCACAACATATCTTATTTGAGTGTAGGTTAAACACAAATAACATAAACCAATTATACAACCAGTTAAATATTACAAATATCACCCTACCAACCAATCTTGCAAATCTGCTGACCGATGATAAAAATTTTAATATTATATATAGCCATTTCAAAAAGTCAAGAGACTTATTTGCCTGAGGGAAAGGTCACAAAGATATAAAAAAAAAAGAAAGTAAGGGAAAAAAACTCACTTTAACTACTCACAAGAAAGCACGTTAACACTGTAGAAAACAAGAAAGAAAGATAAGTTAAGCAAATCAGATGTAAACGATGAATTAAGATCTCAAGAGAAAAAGATAGTAGCAAAACTGAATTGTAAAAAACTAACCACCGCACCGGTATGAGCAGTATCAAGCATATGGGTGGTAACTTTAAAAAAAAAATAAAAAAAATAAAATTGTCTAGCCTATTGGTTTATGACCAGAGTCATTGAAACTTACACACACACACACAAATTACTTAGTCTTACCTCTGAAAGAGCCCTAATGACACTTGCGTCGGTGCTGAAACCATCTACAGCACTTAGCACGAACTTGAAATAGTCACCAAGCAGCTGGTTATGGTTTACCTTCTCCTCGCTTCCTAGTAACACTGGATATAAACTTTTAAAATAATTGGAGCACTTTTCCAACGATTTTAGAGAAACGTTTTCGTCTAGTTGGTTACGCTTCACCAGCTCGACAAATCCGTCTATTATTTTTTCTTGTGCTGCCATTTCTGGATAAGTAGCACCGACTTTTAGGAGAGCTTCTGGCTTACAGCTGTTCAATGAATAATAATACTGATGTAGGATACTCTAAAAAATTATTAGTTTTTTTATTTCAAATTTCGCAAAAAATTTTTGGGACCACGCCCAAATTTCGTAGGAATTCACCATCCTAATGCTCCCTAGGAAACGGGGGTCTGACCCCAAATGAAGTTAAAATCCGCTATACAGGGTGTTTTAGAATAAGATGCTGATCCTTAACGGTGTGAATCCTTAGGTGATTTTAAGAAGAAAAGTTCAAATTAACATATATCCTTAACCTATCAACTTTCGAACTACAAGGCGTTAAAGTTTTAAGAAAAAAATCGTTTTTCTATTATAACTTTAACAACTTTCTAGCTATTTTTATGAATTTTTTACACATGCCCTCTAAGCATCAATAGCCATTTTTTGGTGTAGAAAAATTTTAAAATTTTTTAACCAGAAAGGGTTTGGACTAGACATTTTGGAAAAATATTATGTACGCCACTGCTTTTTCTCAAGATAAAAATTATTTTTAAAATACTCATTCATTTTAGGCCAAATTTAATATCTTGCCTTTTTATCGTTCGACAAACAGTTTCCGACAAAAAAAATAAAAAGCATTAAATGCGCATTCGCTATGTGCCTATGGTTTATTTTTAACATTAAATTAAAACAACTAACATTAAATAACTTGTGAACAAAAACGAAAATAATTTAGATTAGCTGTTGAAAGTGGCCACCACCTGCAAGAATGCATGTTCAGCTCTTCTCCTCATTGAGTCTTGTACCCTTTGAAAAATTCCTGGAGTATTCCTGATAGTGTCGAAACAAACTATTATGCGGTTTCTCAACTCCTCTTCAGTATTTATTGGGATGCTGTAAACCAACGTTTTCAGATGTCCCCACAGGAAAAAATCTAGACTGTTTAGATCAGGGGATCTAGGTGGCCACGATTGTGTTCCTCTGCGCCCTATCCATCGATTACTATAATGTTGATTTAAAAACTCTCGTGCTAAGAGACTGAAATGGGCAGGTGCACCATCGTGCATAACCCACACGATGTCGGGTTAAAATAGGGACGTCGTCTAGCAAATTTGGTAAAGTGTGTTCAAGAAATTGGCGATAATTGATTTCGTTCAATCTGGCTGGTAAAAAATAAGGCCCAATTAAATAATCACCAATAATTCCAGCCCAAACATTTACAGAAAATTGCTCTTGGTGGTAGGATTCCGTAATGGCATGTGGGTTTTCTTCTGCCCATAAGTGATTGTTATGAAAATTTTGTATGGCGTTCCTGGAAAAATTAGCTTCGTTCGTGAACAAAATTCTGGCATCAAATTGGGGATTTTCGGTAACCATTTGAATAAACCATTGGCAGAAATTGATGCGTAATGGAAAATCCCTAGGAAGTAGGGCCTGGACCCGTTGAATATGGTACGGATATAACAAATAACTTTGAAGAATTCTCCAGACTAGGACATGAGTAATATTTAAAATATTCCCAATTTGTCTGGTACTTATATTAGGGTTTTGTTCCACTAAATTTAAAACAGCTTCTTCGGTTTCCGGTGTTCGTGTAGTTTGGTGTGCCCCTTTTAAGTAGTTTTTTGTTTCAAAAGATCCCGTTTCACATAACTTTCTGTGAGTTCCTGAAATCGTTCGTGCATCCGGAACTATTCTATTTGGATAACGCTCTTGGTATAATCGTCTGGCTTCGAATGCATTGCCGTCAGCAAGCCCGTACAGCGTACAGGTAATGCATATCCGCAAACTCGACATTTGTAAAATTTACCATGATACTTATACGTTTAAAAAGTATTACGTTTTTAAAATTTAAGTTAAGTGGAAAGCCGTGTACATAAATAAATAGCTGTCAAAACTATTTGGCATTAAATATTTCGTTATTGTCATTGTTTCCTTAACAAAGTTCATAGCCTACTTGTCAGAAACCATAGGCACATAGCGAATGCGCATTTAATGCTTTTTATTTTTTTTGTCGGAAACTGTTTGTCGGACGATAAAAAGGCAAGATATTAAATTTGGCCTAAAATGAATGAGTATTTTAAAAATAATTTTTATCTTGAGAAAAAGCAGTTGCGTACCAAATATTTTTCCAAAATGTCTAGTCCAAACGCTTTCAGGACGCCACTGGTTAAAAAATTTTAAAATTTTTTTACGCCAAAAAATGGCTATTGATGCTTAGAGGGCATGTGTGAAAAATTCATAAAAATAGCTAGAAAGTTGTTAAAGTTATGATAGAAAAACGATTTTTTTCTTAAAACTTTAACGCCCTGTAGTTCGAAAGTTGATAGGTTAAGGATATATGTTAATTTGAACTTTTCTTCTTAAAATCACCTAAGGATTCACACCGTTAAGGATCAGCATCTTATTCTGAAACACCCTGTATAAAAAGAAATAAATTAAATATGATGGGACGCTCTCAAAACCGGTTTTATTAAGTTTATTCCGATCGCTCTTCTTTACTAAAAATAAAATAAGACCGATATTGTTTTTTAAGAATTATTTTTTAAGTAGTAAAGGGGCGCCAGGCCAAGAGGGGCGGGGGGGGGGGGGGGCGAATGCCCCCCCCGTGGCTACGCCACTTGACTGTTAACCACGCAAACAGACTTTAAAGTTCTGCAACGGAACTCTGTGCCAATTAATAATTCTACTTGTCCCTATCTACCGTGTGAACAAAAATTATTTTCATCCAAGAGGGTTTGGACTGAAAAACGTAGGGCTTGGATTATATCACACGATATATCTAACCAAATCTAGGTTAAAATTGTGTTAAATTCATATTATGACATGATATGCCTAACTGATGAATATTAAAATAAGTAAAAAAATACAAATTTATTTTGCAAAATTAACAAAGTAAGAATATAGAGAAAGAAAAATAAAAATTACAAAAATTGGCCACCGTATGGCGTAAGCATAAATTCACATGTTTCTTCATATTTTTGAAATAGTTGATCAGCATATCTGGAGAAATGTTACCACATTCTTGGATAATCCTTCCTTGTATCCATCATTAATGAACTAAGAGACAATCAGACTTCATGTTCTGGCCAAGTCGACATAAGGCCGGATATTCTGAACGCTTTTTATTATTCTGTGGTGGAAAGAGCGACATCTGACATGGAATCTGGTGAGGATCGTTTGGATTATCTTGGCGAGACGAACGTTCCCTATAGTTTCTACTTCTACCCTGTCGATGTAGTGGAATTCTGGGTACGATGAAATATTCATTGAAGTATCTGAAAATCTTTCGGAATCTGCTTGGCTTTCGCTCGCAAATGCAATTGACGTCTCGTTTGAGACCGGAGAATTTTCTTCCTGCTTGAAACGAGTAATTGTGATCCCTTTGTATAGGGGGTAGTTGCGAAGATCCTTCTAATTTCCGTTCTATATCGCTTCTTGTCACCCTGTCGAAGGTGGTTGAGAAACTGGTAAAATCGAGGCTTCCTGGTTTCCTACCTGCATTTAACGTTATATCCGCCTCTCAATTTGGTTTCCAAGAATCTAAAAACACTAGTGATGCAATATTTTCGTTCCTGGAGACTCTCTACACTTATCTAAATAGTGGGGATGTTCTGAGACTTTTCGAAAGCTTTCGACTGCGTTGATCGGGGGTACTGCTGCGGACACTTCACCACTATGGTGTACGAGGAACGGCCAATGGATGGTTCAGAACGTATCTTTCGGAGAGGGTGCAGGTGGTGAGAGTTCGACACCATTGGTATATCACTATGGTGTGCCGCAGGGATCCGTGCTAAGACCGGTCCTTTTTTACTATACAGGGTCGTTGGTATGTATGGAAACGGTCGATTACTTCTTAAAGCACAACAGCTAGCAAAAAATATTTCAGATAAAAGTTTTAGGGTTTTTTTATAGTCTATTACAATTTTAAAAAATTAAGTATACAGGATGAGTAAGAAAGCCGTAGAGAAATAAACTTACATTTTTTTTAATGGAACGCCCTATATCTTAGAATATTTCTGGATTTTACATAAAATTACAATTATTTTTTATTCAGTGCTTTATAAGTCTAAACCTAATAGTTTCCGAGATATCGACCTTTGAAAAATTACATTTTTGAATTTTGGCAGCTTCTGGCTTTCTAACGGTACGTCTTAAGCTGGATTTATAAACTCGAAAAGTTGGTGAGGTTGAAGTTATGATCAAGTTTGTGAGGTTAGATATTCCGAACTCCGAGCATAAAAATTGGTTATCTCGAACTACCCGGGAAGTTTTCGAACCTTACATGAGCTTTACATCAACAACATGAACAAGGGTATAAATGGAACTGAGTGTTCCCTTTAGTTTAAATTGAACTCCTATTTTCAACATCAACTGAACCTCAACCTCGCCAACTTTTCGAGTTTATAAATCCACCTTTAGAGTAAAACGGCTTACATGCCCCTATCTTAGTTTTTAACTATCTTTCTAAAAGTGTCAACTTCCGGTTAAACCGGATGTAGCTCAAAAGCCGGAAATATAGTACTTCCGGTTTAACCGAAAGCTGGCATTTTTGGGAAGATAATAAAAAAGTAAGATAGGGACATGTAAGCTATATTTATCTATGGCGTACCGTTAGAAAGCTAGAGGCTGTCAATGTTCAAAAATGTCATTTTTCAAAAGTCGATATCTCGGAAGCTATTAGGTTTAGACTTATAATGCACTTAATAACAAATAATTGCAATTTTATTTTAAATCCAAAAATGTTCTAAGATAAGATTAAAAAAAAAAGTAACTTTATTTCTCTACGGCTTTCTGACTCCTCCTGTATACTTATCTTTTTTTAATTCTAATAGACTTTACAAAACCATAAAACTTTTGCCTTGAACATTTTTTGTTAGCTGTTTTACTTTAAGAAATAATCGACCGTTTCCATACATACCAACGACCCTCTATATAAATGACCTTACAATGCTGAATATTCGAGCTAAGTTCACTCTCTTCGCTGACGACACCACTCTCTTGTGGCACGGAAACAGATGACGTTCTTAAGGGTAAATAACTTCAGATTTACCCAGGATTAAGGGTTGGTGTAATGCTAATTCTCTCAGCTTAAACATAACTAAAACCAATATACTTACTTTTGGTTTTAATTTGAATGACACACAAGGTGTAAAAAGTCCCGGACCGGTCAATTATTTAAAAAATGGCGCACAATATAAAAAAAAAACTTCCGGTATAAAAGTTGTAGGCTTTAAAAAAATCTATAAAACTAGGACACCTGTAATTATACAGGGTGCCTCAAACAGTCAGGGCAAACAAAACTTTGGTTTATTTAAATGGAATGACTCCTTTTTAATCCGTTTTCTGATTCCTCTAAACATTCTAAGCAACAATTATGAAACATGTCATATGGCTATAGCCATTAGTTTAAGAAATAATTTGAGTTAAAGGACATACATACAACAGGTAAAATATTACCTACATTTTGCATTTTTACAAGCTGGTACCAGAATGTTTTGCGTTAAAACTGTAAAAAAACATAAAAATTATACTACATGTATCCACGCAAGTTTTGTCAAAAATTTATTAACAATTAAATTAAATACAAGCAGTAAAATTAATAACAAATTTACAAGAACAAAAATCAATTTAAGCAAGTCATTTAATTAAATGTTGAAAATGTCCCCCTCCCAGTTTGACAATAAAATTGTCGATGACGTTTTGTAACATTTCTTGGTTAATAGATTCACATTCTTCAATAATTCTTCTTCTCAATTCGTTCAGATCTGCAGGTTTTGTCACATACACTTTATTTCTTAGTTGCCCCCAGAGAAAATAATCAAGGGGCGTTAAGTCTGGCGACCTAGCGGCCCATTCTATAGGGCCTCTTCGCCCTATAAGGAAAGGTCCCACTGATCTATTGCCAATAATACCGGATACCGGCCCACACATTTACTTTCTGGGGGTGTTGAGTGTGTGTTTCTCTCATCCAATGTGGGTTCTGATCAGCCCAGTAACGACAATTATGTCGATTAACATTCCTGTTTAACATGAATGTTGCCTCATCCGAAAAAACTATTTGAACTTCTGATAATTCCTCGACTAAAGTTATTTTATAGGGGTAAAAATTACCGTTTTTAAAAATAATTTCAACTGATTTAAAACATACATCAACTTGGGTAGCAGCTTTTCTCAACGACAAATGTGGATCCTGAACAAAATGAAGTAATGTCTCTAATTTTTTTTCATCACCAGTTGCCGATTTTGGTCTTCCGGAACGAACTTTATCTCTGCAACACCCGGTTTCCTCGAATCTTTGAACTGTTCTCAGAACTGTAGATTTTGATATAAGCTGTTGGTTTGGAAAAGTAATATTGAAAAATTGCTTTGGGTAATTTTCCAGTTTATCGGCTTATGCGAAAAATGGCGTAAATTGAAAAACGTTTCTTGCAATATGTAGCACGTACTTTCTAAACGACAAATCCGCGGGCGGAGAACCATTTTTTTAATTGGAAATATAAAAAAATGTAAAAATAGTCGACCGAAAAGCACAGTGAGAGTGACAAGTGAGGTTATGTTTCTCTAGCTGTTAGTCACTCGACAAAAATTGTAATAATTATTATAGACTTATATTGGTTAAACAGCGCTAACACGGCATCTAATCCACCTTTTTGGTTCCAATTCGGTATATGCTACATAAATCAACAAGAGTTTTTCATTTTTTTCTCATTTTTGTCACAAGCGGGTACCCTATTTTCACATTTTTTTTATATTTGCAATTAAAGAAATGGTTTTCCGCTCGCGGATTTGTCGTTTAGAAAGTGCGTGCTACATATTGCAACAAACGTTTTTCATTTTACGCCATTTTTCGCATAAGCCGATAAACTGGAGTGTTACCTTGTTTTGTTTCGGTAAATGATCTTTATCGGTCTCCAACACCTCTGATCATTAGTAAAGTTATGCGTTGCCTTTCGTTGAGAGACATTTTCGGAAATTAATATGACAGTGACGCAAAACATTCTGGTACCAGCTTGTAAAAATGTAAAATGTAGGTAATATCTTACCTGTTGTATGTATGTCTTTTAACTCACATTATTTTTTAAACTAATGGGTTTAGCCATATGACATCTTTCACAATTGTTGTTTAGAATGTTTAGAGGAATCAGAAAACGTGATTAAAAAGGAGTCATTCCATTTAAATAAACCAAAGTTTTGTTTACCATGACTGTTTGAGGCACCCTGTATAATTACAGGTGTCCTAGTTTTATAAATTTTTTTTAAGGCCTACAATTTTTATATTGTTATATTTTTATATTGTGTGCGATTTTCTAAATAATTGACCGGTCTGGGACATTTTACAAAGTGTGTATAAACAATCAACGTATCGAAAATAAATCACTTACTAAGTTCTTGGGCCTTTTGATAGACAACAAACTTAAATTTGGAGAACACATTTCATTACTAAGTTTTAAACTGACCTCTGGTTGCTTTGCCATTAGTGTTGTGTCCAACGACTTAGGAACGGCGACGGCAAGGATGGTGTTTTTCTCACTGTTTGAATCGAACCTTAGGTACGATATAGCTTTTTGGGGATTTTGCAACCAGCAATTATTTAATTCAATCTTTATTTTGCAAAAAAAGAGCCATACAGTTTATGTGCCGGGTGGAAGTTAGGGAGCACTGCAGACCGCTGTTTATTGCACAGGAAATATTGACAGTAGTATCATTATGTATTCCAGGAAGAGTGTGTATTATACACCAAAAATAATATATTTATATCCCTGATCGAGTTCCTAATACGAGATTAAATATGGACCAGAATCTGCGCCCACCTATACCCAGACTAACCCTTACTAAAAAATCTCTTATATATGAAAGCCTCAAGATCTATAACCATTTGAGCACGGAATACAGACGGTTGCTATACTCGCAGTTTCGGAGGAGGGTAAAGAGACTTTTGACTACAGTTTGGAGGAATATTTTGATGATAGTCTATAGTTACGTATATTTCAGTTATTCTTTATTTTATTTTGTGCTAGTCTCATATTTTATCTTCTGACAGGTATTTTTTATTTTATTGCTAGTTTTATTCCCTTCTTTATCTTCATTAAGTATCCGCTTTGTAAACAAGTTCTTTGTACTTCTTACAATAAAGCATATTTTGACTTTGACTCTGATTTTGTAACTGTTCTAAATTTTCAACTAGAGTTTTAAAAATATTGTTCTTCAAATGAGGAAAAATGAAGGTGTCTGGGTGGGAATTCAATGTCTATTCAAAAACTGATCAATCTGTCATCGAAAAAAATGTGTAAGTAGTTAATAGTTTCGGCGAATGTATGGGCGTTTGCACCGTTCTGTTGAAAACAACCAAAACGTAATTAATTATTAAGTAATTGCTCCACAAATGGATTCAAAATATTGTCCCTATACCGCTGGGCAGTAACTGTCATAGAAAAAAATAGGAGCAACAATTCTTCTTCGGTAAACAGCTAACCAGACACCAATTTTCCGAGGGTGCAATGTATTCTGACAATTCACATAATCGCTGAGGTGCAACCAGGCTTCATCAGAAAGAAATGTCACGCCTAATAAATCATTTATTTACAATAAATTTTGGGTAAACAACCGACAGTAATTCCTGCGTCTTTTAAAATCTGTAGCTCTTGCAATTCTTGCACTTTATAAGGAAACAAATTTAACTGTTTTTTAAGAATAGTCCTGCATGTTCCATATTATCTTCCCATTTTTTGAGACAGGTGTCTTACACATTTTGTTGGCGTATTTTGCATTATTTCACGAACATTTACGACAAGTTCTTATAGATGATCTTCCAGCTTTGTTTTTTATGTTGTATAGAACCTGCTTTTCTTAACAAAGCCACGGTTCTTCTCAAGCGATGATTTTTCTTTTCCTTAGGCCCGTCCTTATTTGGAGCACTGCGGCCATAATAGGCCTGTTGTGCAAACCTTCGTATTATTGTATTTACTCGGTTATCTTGGTTCCATGTATTAGTTTATACACGTCAACCGCTGATTTAGTGGTTATTTCATTCAGTTCCCGTTTTACTCTCCCGAATATGGCATAGCGTCTGCGATCCAAGGATTCGCATTTACAGACAACATGATAGACAGTTTCCCTATCCTTGCCGCAGAGCCTGCAGCTAAGATCTCCATTGTATATCTTCATTTTGTTCAGGTGATCCTTGACAGCCATATGTCCTGTTAGGATTCCCGTTGTTGTTCTTAGTTGGTTCGTGCTAAGGCTAAGCAACTGTTTTGAGAATTTAGGACTCTCTGGCTATAATTGAGGCCCTGTCTGCTGTTCCAGTAGACTGTTGTTTTCATCTTTGGTCCATCGCTTAATAGCTTTTCGTGCTGTGCATTTAGGCACTCCTAGGGCTGGTTCAGGACCAATGTATGGTGCAGCTGATGCTTGCCTCGCGAGCTCGTCTGCTCTTTTGTTGCCAAAAATGCCTCTGTGCGACTCCTGGCTCCTTTCTCGGGCTGCTTTGCAGGGGAAGGTGTGCTCGCATCTAAGTGTGGTCTTTTCTTTCCCACACTATCTCCCTCGCTTTCTTTGGCTCTGCTTTGCTTTGGTCGGGGCTTTTCCTTGGTCCAGGTACCCGCCGCCATCTTTCTTGCTTTCATGAGCTTTCTTCTTTGAGCGCCAATTTTGTCCATCCCTGCAGCTGTCTTTTCTACTTTGGCTGTCTTTTCCGACGATCTTTCACCCGCCGTACTAGCCACTGCCTCAGTTGTTATAGTGGTGTTTCGTCAAGAGTCCCACTAAAGTGTTAGTGGAAGAGTCGCTCATTTCTGAGTCGTCCTCTGATTTAGAAATGTCTATTTTTTCATCAAGGTCCATATTTGATCTCACGAGTGTAGGGGAAAGGGTGGTCCACACCAGCAGTGACCCAATTGCTGGTGCAAGGCTGAAGTATTCTAGGAGGTCGCCCAGTATACTAGAAGCTCCGTTTGTGACGCCTCATTTTGGCTTAGGCGCCATTCATCCTCTTGGTACGGGTCGCATGACACCTTGGGACTAAGCCTGTGTTATTGTGCGACTGTACGGTGAAGTGTGTGTAGGCACTACTCGTGCGTTTATACTCCTCTTAGTCTGGCTTCTACCCACAGAGACCTGTCCAGCATGGGAGACCCTACCAGTAGCTAGGCTACGGCTGGTATAGCTCCCCGAGTCAAGGAAGCTCGCAAGCCCTACCGACACGTCAAGCCGAGAGTACGTCAGAAGGGCTTAGACGATGATACAAATCCCCAGCAGTAAAAGCGACGTTAGGAAAATTTTCGGGAAAATTGTCTATGCACAAACGCTGATTGTATTGCCACTCACCATTTACTAGAGTAAATGGTGAGTAGCAATACTATACACCTAGTTTCGAAAATACGCTTCAACCATGAACTTTTTATGCCGTTTCGTAAAACCCATTAGGCAATCCAACGATGTGTCAAATTACGATTTGCCTGCCACGGCCGTATTGAATTCGTTCCACAGAACTCAAAAACATTCAACGAACAATTCAGTATGGCCGTTGAAGGCAAATATTCACGGATTCAATGCTTAGTTTGCAGTCGAGTCCTGTGCTGTGTGTAGATATACACTTGCCATTGTTAACATCTCGAATATCATCAACTTTAAGGGCGGGTATTATAAAAGAGGCAAAAGTTAACTTTGATTCTAACTGTAAGGTTAACTTTCCTAGAAAAATTGATAGTTTTATAAAGTTATCATTATCCTTCAAATGTAAAAAGTAAAGAATAATTTTTAACAACCTAACCTATAATTATTTATAATCTGTCACTGACATTATGGTTGTAATGTCAGTGTAATCTGTCATCAATATCGTTTCTCTCCTTAATTTTTGTACTTTGATCAATTATTTTATATTTTATAAAAACATGGAGAGAAGAGCAATCAATTTTTATGTTATGTCAACAAAAGTCTTCAAAATCGTCCAAAATTACCAAAATCTGTGCATCAGTTAACTTTAATTGATACTTACTCCACCCAATAAAGTTAACATGGGGATTGTCAACTTAACTTCAACCTGTGACGTCATTCAACAAGTTAACCTTCGTTCATCTGTCAATTAAGTTTTATAGTACCCGCCCTAAGTGTTATAAAATATAAATAACAGAAAAAAAAACACAAATTGAACAACAATAACTTAATTAAAACACACAAAACCAAAATCGCTGTTTAAACTGACACTGACATTCACACAAAAATGAAGGTTAGTTTTTCTGACGTTTGCCGTCGACGGCCATATTGGAAGCACTTTGTGACTCCAATATGAACGTGGCAGGCAAACATAACCTGGCTTGGATTGCCTGCAATCCAACGATGTGTCAAATTACGATTTGCCTGCCACGGATTCAATGCTTAGTTTTCAGTTGAGTTCTGTGCACCTCACGATCCAAAAAATAAATTTGCCGTCAAATTGACAAAATTGTTGGTCAAAAAACTTTAAGTATTAATAAATATAAATAACAGAAAAAAAAACACAAATTGAACAACAATAACTTAAAAAAACACACAAACCAAAACCAATCAAATTACTTGTGACTGTTAAAGATGACGGAATAACTGATTGATTGATAATGCTGGTATTTTCTGACACCCAACAGGTATTAAGCTCTACCGCTAAGCAGTACGACCTTAGATGCTAAGCACACCTTGATGATAATAATTTTTGCTCGCAGGGTACTATAGAATTCCAATATAAAGGCGATAGATACAAAAGCTACTCTGTGTCACCGTCGACAACTCCGACTATTTTTGTGATATTTCCGGTATTGGTGACAATGAATTTTATTACAAAAATATAACCTTTAAATTTGTGTAATTATTTTATGGCGTTTCGGGCAGGGGCCTGGCGTTGCTAGTACTTTTGCCTTAGCCATAAAACTGAACTTATTTATCCTAGGGGTCCGATACTTTAATGTTCTGTATATTATGCTAAAATTTATTTTTGTATTCAACATGCATTTTATTGCTTGATTTGACCCTACAATAAATAAAAAAACACCTACCTGCAATCCATAAATATAATAGGCCATTTTACACCTGAACGAAAACTGTTCCACGGCATGGCCTTTAAGTACAGCAGCCCTATCGATTTTATCAACAGTCGGAAACTTATCCTTAATCTGACCCAAGAGAATATCAGATTTGTGAATCAACCTTGGAACTAATAACAATACCAACACGGCGTCGTGATCTCCGCCGCGACTCATGAACGAATCGGGCATATAAGAACTTAAATATTTTATGTGCTGTTCAAGTTGCTGAAGATCGACTCGTCGCAATTCCAAGTCTATCGCTTTAGTGTGCGCTTTAGTCTCGGTAAACATTTTCTTAAAATCTGCAATTTCTGGTAAACTTTTAACGGGAGTGCTGGTTTCCTTTTCCAGCTGCTGTTGAAGATTAAGCGACTGGTCTTGCAATTGTTGCACGAGTGCTCTGAACTTGTTTATTGTTGTTTCGCGATCTGCTATTGTTTCTAATGCAGCGTCTCTGTCCCTCATTACCTGAAAAATTAAAGAATATCTAAATCTAGGGTTGACATCTACATAAAGACTATAATTACATATCGTGATATTTTCATTTTTTTTTTAAGAATGCAATTTGCAGGTAAAAATTAAGCAAGGTATTATTAGCAAACATGATCTATTAAAAAATATCATCAGTATAATCTTATATAATTTATAATTCCAGTTATGTATTACACTATATAAGGATTAGGGGAAAGGGGAAAGAAAGTCAAAAACTCTTTCTCCACTAATTTAATAGTGAGCTATCAAAGGCTCAATTTTAAAATTAAAACGTCTCTACATGTTTCGAAAGTAGTAACCTTCATCTTCAGGAGACAAAAGTAGTGCTGCAGTTATTATTAGCAGTAGAGAGAAAACTGTTGGTGGAAAGTGACGCTGATGGAGCTTTTTAAAAAATATTTTGACAAGATATTCAAAAATTGAATTCAATCAGCATACTGAAATTGTAAATGAAAAATGAAATGTTATATTTAATTCAAAATTTCTGTGAAGACTCTGTCAATTTGTGGTCGAATTTAAAAAGGGAAGATATTCGATACTCATTTTAACTGTGTCCGTCTCCCTATTTAGTCTTTGAGGGTATATAAAATATAAGATCTGTTTGTTTTTTACTAATTTTATTTTAAATCTAATTCTATTATTTTCCCTACATAATGGGACGAACATAACACGAGTTGACGGGACCTTAGGTCTCCAATAATTAATTTTACAAATGAAATTTCAACATTATAATTTCTCATAAAACGCTAACAAAAATCTTTCTCTTTTCTTCTACAAAATAAAATAAAAAAACTTTTATAAAATGACCCAGAATGTCCAAAAGATTCTTTTTATACATCCTAACTTATGACTTTCAAATGACGAATATCTTCTCTTTTTAAATTCGACCACAAATTGACAGAGTCTTCACAGAAATTTTGAATTAAATATAACATTTCATTTTTCATTTACAATTTCAGTATGCTGATTGCATTCAATTTTTTAATATCTTGTCAAAATATTTTTTAAGAAAAGCTCCATCAGCGTCACTTTCCACCAACAGTTTTCTCTCTACTGCTAATAATAACTGCAGCACTACTTTTGTCTCCTGAAGATGAAGGTTACTACTTTCGAAACATGTAGAGACGTTTTAATTTTAAAATTGAGCCTTTGATAGCTCACTATTAAATTAGTGGAGAAAGAGTTTTTGACTTTCTTTCCCCTTTCCCCTATATTTCAACTCCACTTCGAGAATGGACTATTTCTTTAAAAATAAGGATTAAATCTTGTACTTTTGAAGGGCTTCGTCATTCCCGATGCTGTAGGCTTATTTGCGAGCTTTTCTTGGCAGATTTTCTTACCAAATGTTTCACATCTCAAAGAAATAACTTTCTGAACATTTGTAGAAAAGTCTGGCATAATCTTGACGACTCACTCTTGAAGTCATTCTCGGTTTTGTCCACGAGGCAATAATGAACACATATTTACTTAAGAGGTAAAAATTAAAAAGTTATTATTAAGAAACACGATTTATTAGAAGCATTGTCAGTATAACCTACATTTCCAAATTATTACAGTCTATAGGGACTGAATCTTGTACTTTTGAAGGACTTCTTCATCCCCGATGCTGTAGGCTTCTTTGCAAGCTTTTCTTGGAAGATTCTCTTACCAACTGTTTGACGCCTCACAGAAGTAACTTTCTGACCATTTGTAGAAAACAGCCTGGCATAATCTTGACGACTCACTCTTGTAGTCATTCCTGGTTGTGTCCACATGGCAAGAATCTGCTTTTGTTCCTGTGTTGTCGCTTCATCGACCATTTTTCTTAACTTCAAGTCTCCTTGGGCAACGTAATGTAGAAATGAAAAGGTTCTGATTGTAGTCAGCAATGATATAGGATCCAATAGTTTTAGTATAACACACCAAATCTCTACAGGAAGATCCGGTAACACTGTTGTAGCAGCACATACAAAAGGAAGCAGTTGATACATCTTGACGTAGTTCACAGTAGGGCAGTTAAAGAAATAATGACTGGAATGCCAAAGGTCCTATCTTTTATAGTTCCATTGGTGTAAAGTATTCAGTGAAGTATGACGGGTGGATTGACAAATATTTACCCAGTAGGTAAAAATTAAAAAGTAATTATTAAGAAACAGGATTTATTAAAAGTTTGTGAGTATAATCTAATTTACAATTCGAAATTATTACAGTCTATAGAAACTAAATCTTGTACTTTTGAAGCACTTCTTCATTCCCGATGCTGTAAGTTTCTTTGCAAGCTTTCTTTGGACGATTCGCAATATGTAAAGATACTGATGGCTTTATCACTTAAAAAGGAGGGTGTTAGTACTTAACCTAGGCTTAGCTGTAGTTAATGGAGCATTCTTAAAAAAACTGAAGGTCTACAGATAGTCCCAAAGACTTCAAGATGAAGACTGTTCCAAAAAGAGACGTGGCTCAAAGACAGTCCAAAAGAGAAGACTGCTCACAAAAAGGCTTCAAAGACGGAAAAGAGAGGACCCTCAACAGCCCTATGGTTTGATTAGGGGGTTCAAACAAACGTTAGGTGGGTGCTCCACAATGTTTCGGTCCCTAGGTCTCGGTGACCTTTGACTTGTCTCTTAGCAGCAAAAACAGTGTGAGTGATTTTTTTTCTGTCGCAAAACGAACAGCAAAGCAAAATTATCAATTTGCAGCGAAGCAAACTTAAGGGCGACAGAGAATAAGGCTTCCCAATCCCAAATCCTTGACAGATGATTGAAATAGTCCTGGATTGGAAAAACCTGCTTTTTCGGCTGCTAAAAGTTATGTTAGGTCTAAAAACCGGAAAACTAAAGTGTCACTCGTCTAATAATCTTAAAAAGTTTTCGTTGTTCACTCCACTTAGTTTATTAATATGTGCTTTTATCATTATGGTACAACCTAATGTACTTAATAGTTTTATTGTTACAAGGATGATTTTTTTCTGAAAGTTCTTTTTATCAATATTTCTATTGTGTACTAATGTGTTGTTTCTATTGTGTACTATGGAATTTATCCAAAGAGTTTTTATTTTATATTTATTTAATATTTTTGTTATAAAAACTAATAAATATGTTTCTATTTTTGTGTATTTTCTAAAAAATAATGAACATCGACAACACCGCGCGGGCCAAGCCAAAAAAAAAAGGATCCCAAGAGACGATTTAGTATTGCGAAAATGTACCAGCGTTTGCATAAAGCACTTTAAGGAAAGGTTTTTAGTCAGGGAACTCAGGGCAACCAGAAAACTTGATGATAGGTAACACTGGAACAGTGTAGTTTAGGTACGTTTTTTTTTTAAATATTTTGGTATATTGTTTAAATTTTTATTAGGCAATAAACATAGATTTATTATAAGTATATTAGTTAGCTATAAAACAGATAGTATAATATTGAATATTGAGCATGTTGTACTTAGGTAAGGTTAGGACAAAAATTAAGTAGCAAAACAATATCTACCTATGTTGTACCTTTTCTTTAGTTTTTCATACAATACAAGTTTGTCTTAGTCAAAATATCGGTTACAAGATACCTACAAGTTTAAAGCAGGTTCCTCTTGATGCCTCTTTATTTTTCTAATCAAAAATTCAAGTTAAATAAAGCCTATATGGTTTCTCGAGGAAGATAAAATAATAGTAGGTATGTACCTACTAACTGACTGATATAAAATTTCATTTAAAATAGCTCCTTATGAATTTGTTCGTTAATCAGAGATTATTTGCGAATTATTTTAATGACCTCGAATGAGTATCGAAGATCGAAGGCAATACTTAGTGATGATATAACATAGGCTAGTTTATAGTCTTGAATCACTCTGTATACTAATCATCGAAATACCTTTTTATTATACAATTATATACCTCAATCAATCAATCAGATATACTTTATTGTCCAAAGAATACAAAATTCTCATCGACAAAGTCTACCTATATCTAACTTATCATTTAATAATAACAATAAGAATAAAAAACAAAAAATAAGAGTACACATTAAAATTTGGTTATTCAATTAAAATTTGGTTATTCACGCCAGGTCAACAATTATTATTATATTTGAATATATGTTATGGCCATTTTAAATTGTCTGACTATGATTTAATAAAAAACATTAAGTAAGTCAGTATTAAGATAACACATTTAAACAAAACAGCAAAGAAAAAGAATAAGTTTGCTATAATTTAAGACACTTTTAACTTATAAATATCAATTTTATTACCTACATGCCATACAGCTTCTACGGCGTGTCTAGAAAAGTTCAACATATGAGAATTTTCTTTGTTGTTGATTTTACGAAAAAAAGTTATTCTTTATAAAAATTTCTGCTTGATGCGCAAATAATATTGACATATCAAAACTTAAGATATCATAAAAAAATAAAAAATTCGTTTTATTGTCATAGTTTCATACTCGAAACATTACAACGTCAAGTAAAAAAAAAATAATGAATAATAATGACAATACCAATAAAATCGAGAATAAATATTCATAATCTAAACACATTTACATTCATACCTACATACAGACATACACAGCAGTTCATCCCATATTACTTTTTATACAATACCAAAATATAACAAAATTTATTACATTACAATTTAAAAACAGAATGGTAAGTTATTTATTTATTCTTTCATTCTTGATCAGAAAAGCCCATTCTACTCTCTATAATTTAAAAATTCCTGAATAGAATAAAAAGTATGGTTTATTAAAAATGTCTTTAGCTTTTTTTTAAATAATATATCACTGGCAATAACCTTAATATCGAGTGGAAGTGCATTGAATAACTTAATGCAATTGTAGTAAGGACTTTTCTCATACTTTGTAGTTCTGTGCTGGGGGATACTAAGGCCGCTGTGCCCCCTCGTAATCATATTGTTGTAAAAATGTTCATTTCTTGGAAATTCATTAATTCTTTTTTTTGCAAATAAGCAAACATTCAATATATAGAGACATGGAACTGTTAACACTTGTAATGATTTAAAATAATTTCTACAAGACTCTTTATATGAAAGCTTTAGCATTAATCTTAATATACGTTTCTGTGAGACAAATACTCTATGTGAGTCGACGGAATAGTACCAGAACAGAATACTGTACTGCACTGCTGACTGAACATAAGCAAAGTAATAAACTCTAAGGCTCTCCAAGCTTACCTGGTCACGTAGGTACCTTACCACATAACACGCCTTGTCAATCTTCTTAACAACCACATCAACCTGGTCATTCCAAGCCAAGGACTGATCCATTATCACTCCCAAAAATTTCGTTTTATCAACTTGGGGTATAGTTTTACCATCTAAAGCTACATACAAAGATTGATTATGATTTTTGTAATTCACCAAACATGTCTTCTCAATATTCAGTTTTAGGAAGTTTTTATTGCACCATTCATTCATTCTTGACACAATATCAATAGACTTCTTAGACGCAGACAGAATATTAGCCTCTGCAACAGTGCAGGATGTATCATCCGCAAACTGGAAAACAAAATCTGTACCCAGGGATTCTCCCAATTCGTTAACAAAAATCAAAAACAGAATGGGACCCAGAATAGAACCCTGTGGCACTCCTTTGGAAATTGTGCCCGGTCTAGAGAAACTAGATGTGCCACTTGTCGTTATACATACTTTTTGCGTTCTATTACATAGGTAAGATTGAATTAAGTTATTTGCAACCCCCCTAATTCCATATGCATCCAGTTTTTGGAGAAGCAGGTCGTGGTTTATTAAATCAAAGGCTTTTGACAAGTCAAAGTAGAGACCGCTGACTTGCCTGCCACTGTCCAGTTCCTTCATAATTATATTTAATGATTTAAAAATTGCATCTTGTGTTGATCGTTTGGGTAAAAAGCCAAACTGATTCACTGCAAAGATTCTCTCTCCCATAAAAAAATCCAACAACCTAACATACACTGCACGCTCAACAACTTTAGACAAAACCGACAATAGAGAAACCGGCCTATAATTTTTTGATTCAGTTTTATCACCACTTTTAAGAATGGGAACAACTTTTGCGTGCTTCAATTGGTCTGGAAACTTGCCCTGATTGAAGCAACTATTTATAATGTCAGTCAATGGGTAGCATATTAAATCAGAAACCCTCTTCAAAACCACTGCTGGTATTTGGTCCAGACCGCTAGAATTCTTATTTGGTATCTGCATAATGATGTTTTTTACCTCATCTGGAGTGTATGGTACCAAAAATATACTGGAAGCCCTTTTTTCAATTATTGTTTCATTGCCTCTGCTGTTATTTTTAACTTGACTGGAAGAGGCTGGAATCGTAAACTGGTCATTAAATATTTCTGCCACCAACTGTGGTTCTGTAACTATATTACCATTAGTGGACAATTTTATTTCCCTATCATATGTAGTAGAGGCACGATCATTTTTTATTATTGACCACATTGTTTTGCTCTTATTCCTTGAATTTTGTACCTTATTATCATTATAAGCTATTTTGTATTGGTTGATATACTGCGTATAAGCCTTTTTTTCCTGTTTATATTTTCTTAATATTATATCACTTCTAGTTCTCCTATACAAGTCATACCAATCTCTTATTTTCTGAGCCCAATCGCGCGTTTCTGGAGTGACCCATTTCTTGCCTCTATCAACTGCTAATGCTGTATTCAATAGGGGAAAGTTTGTATCAAAATAGTAAAAGAAAGTTTCAAAAAATATATCATACTTAGAGTCAACATCCTCATCCTCATACACAGGCTGCCACCCCTCATCTCCAATCTGATTTCTAAAGTTACTTAAATTAAACTCATTGAATCTTCGCCTACAAGTAATTACCTTAGCTTTTTTCAACTGTAAATTTTGAATTGTTAGCAACAAGCCATAATGATCAGAAATATCACACTTTTCTATGCTACACCTAAGGCTTTGTGGTTCCATATCAGAGAAGACATTATCGATCTGTGTAACACCATGTACAGAGCAAAGAAATATAGAAACGTAAGTACCCTCAATTTCTATTTTAGAGCAAATTGTTATAAGAAACCTTTACTAAGGACTACAAAACGTGGTCAGATACAATTTTTCGTTAAAATATTTTAATTTACAGGGTACCATCAAAAACACGTTGAGCATTCATTACCTCTTGTTGGAAATCAATTACGTAAAAAAAAAAAATGCGAGATTATTTCATGTTCTAAAATCAACCTATCTACCTATCAGGAATATTAGAAACATTTAATTTCCTTAGAGCAAAAATAAATTGTGAATGTGAATAATAAACAGTATTTTAGCAATTGCATGATAAAAGTGATCTAAAAACAGATAGTTTAAAGTGAAAAATTATGTCTCCACATGCCCACATTCTTTTTCCATGCAAACTATAGCACGCCTTGTAATTTGTCTTACTGTCGCCCGTATCATATTGGGAGTGATTTCTAGGACACAGTTTGTTATTACTGCTTCAAGATGGTCAATATCTTTTAATCGGCCCCATAAAAAGAAGTCCAGGGGTGTGATGTCAGGCGACCTGGCTGGCCAAGGAATATTTGAACGTCTGCCTATCCAACGGTGCGGAAATACTTCATTTAAATACCCAGTTACTGTGTTAGTACTATGGCATGGGGCTCCATCATGTTGATACCAAATTGTACGTCTTATATTTAGTGGCAGCTCGTCAAGAAATTAAGACAACTGGTTCCTTCAGAAGTCCAGGTAAATGGCACCATTTATATTTTGTCGAAAAAAGTATGGTCCAACGATCCGATCATTAAAAATGCCACACCAAACATTGGTTTTAAATGAATATTGACTACGGCATTCGATTATAAAATTTGGATTGTTGTCACTCCACCACCGACAGTTTTGGGAGCATACCACGCCGTTGGAAGTAAACATGGCTTCATCTGTAAATAACATGTTTCTTGCAAAAAAAGGATCAACTTCACACTCGCCTTGGAAACACGCGCAAAATAGAAAACGGGATTCAAAATCTCTAGGAAGAAGCGTGTGAATGTATTTCGGTTTATATGCCTTGGAAACACGCGCAAAATAGAAAACGGGATTCAAAATCTCTAGGAAGAAGCGTGTGAATGTATTTCGGTTTATATGGATGAAATTTATTCATTGGTAAAATATTACTAGCAGTAGACTTTTTGACGTCAACTGGAAGTGTTTTTGACAATTTTCTTAAAGAAATTTTCGGGTCTTCGATAACCCCTTGCATTACATTGAGTTGCTTTTCTTCTGTTGTGCACCATTTGTTGTGTTGTTTCTTAAATACATTTTCGACGGAATCAGTAGCTTTAAATTTATTCATTTTACATATACATACCATTTTGTCAGGGTGTCTAGTATTAAATATAAGTGCGGCTTCCCTAATAGGTTTATAGTGATCTCCGACGATAAGTACAATTTCTATTTTCTCCTGCAGCGTTAACTTTACATTCATGGCGACACTAACGAAAAACTCTTGTTAATAAGTCGAGAAATAGTAAATGATTTTTGACTAACATGTCAATATTCGTTACTATAGTATTGCACATAGTTGTTGCAAAATTCTTGCAGGTAACTGTTAAAGAAATAAAATAAAAAAATATTTTTGAAAGGCTTTTTGATGGTACCCTGTAAATTAAAATATTTCAACGAAAAATTGTAGTCCTTAGTAAAGTTTTCTTATAACAATTTGCTCTAAAATAAAAATTGAGGGTACCTCCCTCTTAACGTAATTCTGTGTTTCTATATTTTTTTGCCGCCCTGTACATGATATCTTAAGTTTTGATAAGTCAATATTATTTGCGCATCAAGCAGAACTTTTTATAAAGAATAACTTTTTTTCGTAAAATCAACAATAAAGAAAATTCCCATATGTCTAGAACTTTTCTGGATACGCTGTATACCGGGTGACAATGGAACTACTACCCAGGCTGGCGTGTCAAAACGACTTTAGATAAAACTTTGAAATTTTGGTCGACGTCTGGGTTAAGTAATGTGCATATTTTAAGCAAAAAAACAAATGACAATCACTTCCGGTTTCACCGGAAACGATTAAAATTTTGATCTTTTAAATTGCAACCCCCGTATATTTTTGCATATTTGAATGCTGCGAAAAATTCTAAACATTTTTTATGTAGCATGTCCTATACCTAAACTTAACAGATTTTGACTTATGGGGCTTTAAAGTTTGAACTATTTTAACATTTAATTCATTTTTCCAAAAAAACGAAGAGCGCTACGACCAAAACCAACGGTGCAATTCGTACTTTATTAAAGGCACTCTAGGATAGTACAATAAAAAAACTGATGCTAGCAATTTTAAAAAATCGATATTTTCGACAAGACGTTTTTCAGTTTTTGATCCATTTTTGTATGAAAACGGTTTAACTTACAACCATAGGACTTTCACTACCCAATCTTACTTTTTTATCTTCTATCCATTTATATTCTCAGTTTTCATTTTCAAACAACGGATATTATTTAATAACTCGCAAATGCAAACGTTTCAAAACTACAAACAAATACTTTATTATACAAAGGTGTACACATGATTAATATTAATTAGCTAATAATAAAAGAAATGAAAAAAACGAACCTAATCATAATGAAGATTTTCAAGAACCCGACCTTCTTGTTCAATACAGGTCTCACACTTTTCAACAATTTTCCGTAATACATTTTCTTTTTGAGGTATACTAATATCATTAATAGCCCTAATAATTCGAGTTCTTAAAATGTCAAAATTTTCAGGTGGAGTTAAATAGACTTTTTCTTTGATATGACCCCAGAAGAAAAAATCTAGGGGCGTCAAATCTGGCGAACGTGCTGGCCACCTTACAGGGCCATTTGTCCCTATCCATCGGTCCTCAAACCTGTCATTTAAATAATTTACACAAATCCTAGCATTATGAACCGGCGCACCATCTTGTTGAAAGTAAATGTTGGGAATTTGTGCAAGAGGTAAAATCGTTGACTGTTGTTTCCAAAAAGTTCAAATAAGTTTGCGCTCTAAGGTGCTTATTAAAAAATATTGGACCCACAACTGTCGTTCCTAAAACACCTAGCCACACATTAACACCGAAGCGTTCTTGAAATGATCCTTCTCTAAATAGATGGTGATTTTCATTTGCCCAATATCTTACATTGTTCCTGTTGAACATTCCCAGATTCGTGAAGCGAGACTCATCAGAAAATAATAGCAATCTATGAAAGTTATTATTATGGTTATGATTTTCCATAAACCATCGGCAATATTGAACTCGCCGACCAAAGTCGTTAACACCCAAGTGTTGGTGGATTTGGTATTTGTAAGGCTTGTACTTATGTTTCTTCAAAATTTTTCTTGCACTTTCTCTGTTAACTCCAACTTCATTTTCAATTTGGCGAGTAGAAATATTTGGATCAGCATTCACACATGCCAGAACGTTTATTTCTGCTTCTTCGCTAATAATAAAATTTTCTTCATTTTCATTTTGGGGAACTGTTTTCAAATGTTGTACCAGCCAAGGAAAATAAGCATAGCAGGGTTGGCGTCTGTCGGGGTATCGTTCTGCGTGGAGTGTTTGAGCCTGCCTTTTATTTTGCAAGCACTCGTCATAAACGAGAAGAATATCTATTTGTTCGGCTCTTGTAAAAATTACCATTTGAAACAGATTACAAAGAACTACGCCAAAAAAAATCACGAAATAAAAAACGATAATTTACAAGAATTTCCAACAATCTGCAAAACACACTAGGTGATAAAAAATAACTGACAGAGGTAATATAATTGTTTCTAAAAACCATAGCAACTTGTGTCATGGCTAATATGATTATTTTAATTTCAGTAAAAAGAGCATAAAACGTCCAGCTGGTTCAAAAATAATATTCGTTGTTTGAAAATGAAAACTGAGAATATAAATGGATAGAAGATAAAAAAGTAAGATTGGGTAGTGAAAGTCCTATGGTTGTAAGTTAAACCGTTTTCATACAAAAATGGATCAAAAACTGAAAAACGTCTTGTCGAAAATATCGATTTTTTAAAATTGCTAGCATCAGTTTTTTTATTCTACTATCCTAGAGTGCCTTTAATGAAGTACGAATTGCACCGTTTGTTTTGGTCGTAGCGCTCTTCGTTTTTTTGGAAAAATGAATTAAATGTTGAAATAGTTCAAACTTTAAAGCCCCATAAGTCAAAATCTGTTAAGTTTAGGTATAGGACATGCTACATAAAAAATGTTTAGAATTTTTCGCAGCATTTAAATATGCAAAAATATACGGGGGTTGCAATTTAAAATATCAAAATTTTAATCGTTTCCGGTGAAACCGGAAGTGATTGTCATTTGTTTTTTTGCTTAAAATATGCACATTACTTAAACCGGACGTCGACCAAAATTTCAAATTTTTATCTAAAGAAGTTTTGAAACGCCAGCCTGGGTAGTAGTTCCATTGTCACCCGGTATAAATTTCATCTTCTAATGTGACGTCACGAACATGACGGCCTGTTCATGGAGACGGCAGTGGTCCTGGCATACTCGATAGTAGGTATTTAAAATAAGTAAAATAAAACAGAGGTATATAAATTCAGTTATTGTTTAATATTCTAGTGCAACCGTAATATACTGGCCATGAATACTCATGTAAAAAAGAAGAGAGCTAACCTCTAAAGTTTTGAACTAAAACTGACAAATAATACTCAAAAGCAAAACAAAGAAAAATTATCGGAAATTTCCACCAAAAATAGTTATTAAATGATTGGTGGTTGATACTAGGAAAATCAATATGAAAGATTACGCTAGGACTAAAACGTATGTAGGTAAGTATCTAAATAAAAATAAGTAAGGTAAAATGGTCAAACTCATAAAAAAAACATGGTACTTTTCCCACCTTTAAAGCTAAAATTCAAATCAAATGTGCGATATAAGTTTATATTAATAGTCAAATTTTATGATGTAGTGACAAAATCGAAATATTACAACGTTGTTTTTAATATTTTAAGGTGAGCTTGACTTGTCAGCCCGGACGTAAGAAGTTTATAAATCGGCCCTTACTCATGTAGTCATTGCTAGTGGTGTCCACATGGCAAAATATGTTGTTGCTCCTTTGTTGTTGCGGAAAAATGTAATCATCTTGTCACAGCATCAGCACTAACTTAAAAAAAAAATCGTATTTCTATTAGTACCTTGTTGTCGACTTTTCTGGATAAAATAAAGCACATATAATCCTCACAGCCTCCTCTAACCGCTTTCCTTAGGGTTTATCATTCTTCTCGGAAAACCTAAACTAACCTCCTGAGTAAATATTTGTCAATCCACCAGTCATAGTTCAGTGAATACTTTACGGTTGACTACACCAACGGAACTATAAAAGATGGAGCCTCTGGCATCTCAGTCATTATTCCTCTAACTGCCCTACTGTGAACTACTCCAAGATGTATCAACTACTTCCTTTTGTAAGTGCTGCTACAACAGTGTTACCAAATCTTCCTGTAGAGATTTGGTGCATTATACTGAAACTATTGGATCCTGTATCGTTGCTGACTACAATCAGAACCTCTTCATTCCTACAATGGGTTGCCCAAGGAGACTCGAATTTGAAAAAAATGGTTGATGATGCGACAACACAAGAACAAAAGCAGATTCTAGCCCTTTGGACACGGCCAGGAATGACTACAAGAGTAAGTCGTCAAGATTATGCCAGGCTGTTTTCTACAAATGTTCAGAAAGTTACTTCTGTGAGAAGTCAAGCAGTTGGTAGGAGGATCGCCCAAGAAAGGCTTGCAAAGAAACTTACAGCATCGGGTATGAAGAAGTCCTTCAAAAGTACAAGATTTAACCCGTATAGACTGTAATAAACATTGTGAATTAGCTTATACTGACAATACTTTTAATAAATCTTGTTTTTTAATAACTACTTTTTGATTTTTACCTCTTAAGTAACTAAGACTTTATAGTTGATTACTTCAATCAGAACCTCTTCATTCCTACATTGCGTTGCCCAAGGAGACTCGAAGTTAAGAAAGATGATCGATGATGGGATAACAGAAGAATAAAAGCTGATATTTGCACTCTGGACAAAGCCAAGAATCACCACAAGAGTAAGTCGTCAAGATTATGCCAGGCTGTTCTCTAGAAATGTTCAGAAAGTTACTACACAATTCAGCCGGTAATATCCGCTACACTAAAGTTGGGATCCCAAACATATTAACAAAAAAGTCTATGTTTTTTAATAGAGGTAATAAATTTGTGGATGCTTAAATCAATATGAAAGTCAGTTTGTTTTATTAATTTTTAGCTTATGTAGGATGAGCCCCAATCCGAGAAGAGCCAACAAACGAGAAGCGACAATATGACATTTGGCGAAATCAATGTAGTGGGAGGTAACCCGGACAACTGTCATAAGTTTAAACCGACCCGTTAGTCCGGTAGTCGATGAGTTATCGTTATCAAGTTTAGTTGACTTTTTTGTTGGAAGAAGTATATTCTTTAACTGTTTATTTTTGTGAGTGCTGTGCTATTATAAAACTATGACTGGTAATACCTGTGCGTTTCGAGGGTGTCACTCAAAAGAAGGTCAAGGAATAAGCATGTTTTCATGCCCAAAGGATCCTGAACAGTAAGTACATTTGCACTGCTATGATACATTTGTTTTGTTGTATTTATCTGCTGTATTTTGTTACGTGAAAGGTATATGGAAAAGACCTAGGTATCATTATTTATTATGTTATTTAAGTAAAGTTGATAATAAATGTATAAAAACAAGTACCTTTTTAAGGAAAGGCGACGGGAAGGAAAAAATATCAAACTAATCTAAAAGAACATGTTTTTATTTTCCTAACAGATCTTGTGTTTTTTTGAAAAATATTCCTGAGAGCACACTTATTTTCATTTAGTAGTTTTTATCGAATAATATCATATTTTTACGCGTAGATCAAGTAAAAGAAGTAAAGAGTAAGTAGTAATAGATACATTATAAAAAAATCATAGAGTTTTCCGAAATTTACAACTTATTTTGTTTAAACAAAATAAAATATCATATTATCTACCCACCGTTTAAATTCTAAGTACCTATAATTATTGTCCATGTACCTATCGAAGAATTGAAAAATAGCAGATTTACCTATAAAAAATATCCAACATATTTTTTACAAAAAGAAAATGGTTTGTAGCATTATAGCAGTGGGCTAAGAAACAATTTCTACCTGCATACATATCAAATTAAAGCCGCATAATGGATCAGAATGCTAAAAAATAATTTAAAAGGCAAATTAAAATAGCACTTTGTTATATATCATGTCTAGTATAACCAAAACTCAAAATTTGCCAAACATTTACTTAAATTTTACGCAATGCCTAATAGTAATCCAGAAATTTATAATTGTAATAAAAATATCACAATAAACCTTTTAAATTATGACCCTTATTTGTTACGTAAATTTAAGGACCAATAAACCTAGATATAACATTGTTTATTTTAGTTTCAGGATTGTTGATTAAAAATGTAAGAAACGGTAACAAAACTGCTGTTCAATATTTAAAAAGAAATAAAGGGATACATAAAAAAATACTGTTTTTCTACTTCTGTATTAATAAGAACCTACTTACGCACTGTCTACTTTATCCGTAAAACTTTAATTATTACACACACTATATTGTAAGAAGCCAAGCTGTGCGTAAGACTAATTACGTAACATTATCATGTCTGCCTTAACAAGGACAATTTTCGCTAACGCTCGTACCATACTTTTCGAAATCTTGTGTAATAGGCTTCTTACCGCTCTCGGTATGTAATATACTATTTCATTTCCTTTCTAAAATGTACTATCAGTAAGTAACGCACAATTAATAAAACATTTCAAAAATATTTTTATTTTATTTTATTTTTTTTTGATTTTATGAAATTTGCTGGAAAGCTAATTACATGAAACACAGAAGATAATCATGCAAAAATTACTTCTTACTAGGTACCCACATTTTTTATTTCAGTGTAAAGCATTTTCTTCATCGTTTTAGTGCTTCTTTTAGTGTAATAACCCGGACAACTGTCAAAATTTCAAGGTGAAGGACATATAATTTGGTCCCTATTGAATCAATGCTAAACTCGGGATTTGTCGCTTCTCGTTTGTTAGCTCTTCTCGGCCCCAATTTTTATGCCGTAAGAATTGGTACTTTTTTTTTGTTTTCACTAAACGGTACCAAACTCGACTTTTATTTATCACTATTTTCAATATTTTCATTGCCAGGATGTTATCTGCAAATGTTCAGAAAGTTACTTCTGTGAGAAGCCGAACGGTTGGTAAGACGACCGCCCAAGAGAAGCTTGCAAAGAAACCAACAGCATCGAGGATGAAGAAGCCCTTCAAAAAGACAAGATCTAATCCCTATAGACAATAATAAACATACCTGCAATTATTGTGAATTAAATTATACTGACAATATTTTTAATAAATCGTGTTTTCTAATATCTAATTTTTGTTTTATAACTTTTAAGTAACTGAGAATTTACGGCTGATTACTATTTTATTGATCTCAATGGTAAAATAGAACTTTCAGAACTTTATGCGTAAATAGCAATTTCTCTATTTGCTTAAAATTGTATACCTGACAATTATTTGAAGATTATAATCATACATTGTAAGATGTGGCCAAGCAAAGTGGTCGAAGATGCAACAGAAAATCAAAAACAAATTTTTGCTATGTGGTCACTACTAGCAATTCAAACAAGGGACAACGACTTACTTCTGTCAAAAGTCAAATAGTTGGTTTTACCTTTCTAGTAAATATTTGTAAATCCACCCGTCATAGTTCAGTGAATACTTTACGGTTGACTACATCAATGGAACTATAAAAGATAGAGCCTCTGGCATTTCAGTCATTATTTCTTTTACTGCCCTACTGTGAACTACTCCAAGATGTATCAACTACTTCCTTTTGTAAGTGCTGCTACAACAGTGTTACCAAATCTTCCTGTAGAGATTTGGTGCATTATACTGAAACTATTGGATCCTGTATCGTTGCTGACTACAATCAGAACCTCTTCATTTCTACATTGCGTTGCCCAAGGAAACTCGAAGTTAAGAAAAATGATTGATGATGCGATAACAGAAGAACAAAAGCTGATTTTTGCACTGTGGACAAAGCCAGGAATGACTACAAGAGTAAGCCGTCAAGATTATGCCAGGCTATTTTCTACAAATGTTTAGAAAGTTACTTCTGTGAGAAGTCAAGCAGTTGGTAGGAGGATCGCCCAAGAAAGGCTTGCAAAGAAACCTACAGCATCGGGTATGAAGAAATCCTTCAAAAGTACAAGATTTAACCCGTATAGACTGTAATAAACATACCTGCAATTGTGAATTAGCTTATACTGACAATACTTTTAATAAATCGTGTTTTTTAATAACTACTTTTTGATTTTTACCTCTTAAGTAACTAAGACTTTATAGTTGATTACTACAATCAGAACCTCTTCATTCCTACATTGCGTTGCACAAGGAGACTCGAAGTTAAGAAAGATGATCGATGATGGGATAACAGAAGAATAAAAGCTGATATTTGCACTCTGGACAAAGCCAAGAATCACCACAAGAGTAAGTCGTCAAGATTATGCCAGGCTGTTCTCTAGAAATGTTCAGAAAGTTACTACACAATTCAGCCGGTAATATCCGCTACACTAAAGTTGGGATCCCAAACATAATATTAACAAAAAAGTCTATGTTTTTTAATAGAGGTAATAAATTTGTGGATGCTTAAATCAATATGAAAGTCAGTTTGTTTTATTAATTTTTAGCTTATGTAGGATGAGCCCCAATCCGAGAAGAGCCAACAAACGAGAAGCGACAATATGACATTTGGCGAAATCAATGTAGTGGGAGGTAACCCGGACAACTGTCATAAGTTTAAACCGACCCGTTAGTCCGGTAGTCGATGAGTTATCGTTATCAAGTTTAGTTGTCTTTTTTGTTGGAAGAAGGATATTGTTTAACTGTTTATTTTTGTGAGTGCTGTGCTATTATAAAACTATGACTGGTAATACCTGTGCGTTTCGAGGGTGTCACTCAAAAGAAGGTCAAGGAATAAGCATGTTTTCATGCCCAAAGGATCCTGAACAGTAAGTACATTTGCACTGCTATGATACATTTGTTTATATTTGTTTTGTTGTATTTATCTGCTGTATTTTGTTACGTGAAAGGTATATGGAAAAGACCTAGGTATCATTATTTATTATGTTATTTAAGTAAAGTTGATACTAAATGTATAAAAACAAGTACCTTTTTAAGGAAAGGCGACGGGAAGGAAAAAATATCAAACTAATCTAAAAGAACATGTTTTTATTTTCCTAACAGATCTTGTGTTTTTTTGAAAAATATTCCTGAGAGCACACTTATTTTCATTTAGTAGTTTTTATCGAATAATATCATATTTTTACGCGTAGATCAAGTAAAAGAAGTAAAGAGTAAGTAGTAATAGATACATTATAAAAAAATCATAGAGTTTTCCGAAATTTACAACTTATTTTGTTTAAACAAAATAAAATATCATATTATCTACCCACCGTTTAAATTCTAAGTACCTATAATTATTGTCCATGTACCTATCGAAGAATTGAAAAATAGCAGATTTACCTATAAAAAATATCCAACATATTTTTTACAAAAAGAAAATGGTTTGTAGCATTATAGCAGTGGGCTAAGAAACAATTTCTACCTGCATACATATCAAATTAAAGCCGCATAATGGATCAGAATGCTAAAAAATAATTTAAAAGGCAAATTAAAATAGCACTTTGTTATATATCATGTCTAGTATAACCAAAACTCAAAATTTGCCAAACATTTACTTAAATTTTACGCAATGCCTAATAGTAATCCAGAAATTTATAATTATAATAAAAATATCACAATAAACCTTTTAAATTATGACCCTTATTTGTTACGTAAATTTAAGGACCAATAAACCTAGATATAACATTGTTTATTTTAGTTTCAGGATTGTTGATTAAAAATGTAAGAAACGGTAACAAAACTGCTGTTCAATATTTAAAAAGAAATAAAGGGATACATAAAAAAATACTGTTTTTCTACTTCTGTATTAGTAAGAACCTACTTACGCACTGTCTACTTTATCCGCAAAACTTTAATTATTACACACACTATATTGTAAGAAGCCAAGCTGTGCGTAAGACCAATTACGTAACATTATAATGTCTGCCTTAACAAGGACAATTTTCGCTAACGCTCGTACCATACTTTTCGAAATCTTGTGTAATAGGCTTCTTACCGCTCTCGGTATGTAATATACTATTTCATTTCCTTTCTAAAATGTACTATCAGTAAGTAACGCACAATTAATAAAACATTTCAAACATATTTTTATTTTATTTAATTTTTTTTTGATTTTATGAAATTTGCTGGAAAGCTAATTACATGAAACACAGAAGATAATCATGAAAAAATTACTTCTTACTAGGTACCCACATTTTTTATTCCAGTGTAAAGCATTTTCTTCATCGTTTTAGTGCTTCTTTTAGTGTAATAACCCGGACAACTGTCAACATTTCAAGGTGAAGGACATATAATTTGGTCCCTATTGAATCAATGCTAAACTCGGGATTTGTCGCTTCTCGTTTGTTAGCTCTTCTCGGCCCCAATTTTTATGCCGTAAGAATTGGTACTTTTTTTTTGTTTTCACTAAACGGTACCAAACTCGACTTTTATTTATCACTATTTTCAATATTTTCAATATTTTCATTGCCAGGCTGTTATCTGCAAATGTTCAGAAAGTTACTGGTAAGACGACCGCCCAAGAGAAGCTTGCAAAGAAACCAACAGCATCGAGGATGAAGAAGCCCTTCAAAAAGACAAGATCTAATCCCTATAGACAATAATAAACATACCTGCAATTATTGTGAATTAAATTATACTGACAATATTTTTAATAAATCGTGTTTTCTAATATCTAATTTTTGTTTTATAACTTTTAAGTAACTGAGAATTTACGGCTGATTACTATTTTATTGATCTCAATGGTAATATAGAACTTTCAGAACTTTATGCGTAAATAGCAATTTCTCTATTTGCTTAAAATTGTATACCTGACAACTATTCGAGGATTATAATCATACATTGTAAGATGTGGCCAAGCAAAGTGGTCGAAGATGCAACAGAAAATCAAAAACAAATTTTTGCTATGTGGTCACTACTAGCAATTCAAACAAGGGACAACGACTTACTTCTGTGAAAAGTCAAATAGTTGGTTTTACCTTTCTAGTAAATATTTGTAAATCCACCCGTCATAGTTCAGTGAATACTTTACGGTTGACTACATCAATGGAACTATAGGAAAAATACATAGTTTTGCTGATGACACAGTAATTTTTTATGAAGGCCCAAATTGGAATATTTTAAAAAACACTATTAAAAAAGATTTTATAAAAATAAGTAACTGGTTTAATAAAAACTTATTAACTATAAATTATAACAAAACAACGTACATTCCATTTACTTCATATAAACATAAACTTCCCAATATTGGTTCAATAATATGCAATAATAATATTAGTATAAAGGAAGCTGAAAATATTAAATATCTTGGAATCATTTTTGATAAACATTTAAAATGGGATTTACATAGTAACTACATTGTCAAAAAACTAAGAATTCTTATACCAAAATTTAAACACCTTAAACAATTTTTAAATATAAAAGAATTAGAAATATTATATTATTCTTTAGTACAAACCCATTTAAATTATGGAATACTAGGATGGGGAGGTATAAATAAGAATTATATTAATAAAATTGAAACAATTCAAAAATACATTTTGAAAATTATTTATGAAAAAGACTACCTATATTCTTCTGATTTACTATATAAAGATAGTAAAAAAATGGACATTTCTTATAACATGTTAATGTATATTTTTAAAAACAAAAATAAAATTAATTATATTAATCATACACATGAAACTCGTCATAAAAACAGTATTGCATATAAAAATAGAGTAAACAAAACAATAGGACACAAACATTTTTTAAACATCAATCCATATATTTTTGATATGCTACCAAAGTCAATTAAAATAATTAAATCATTAAATAAATATAGAAATAAAATTAAAAATTGGATATTATCTAATCCAAGAGAAATATTTCAAGATGTCATTAATAAATATTGAATATATGAGTAATAAATAATAAATAATAAATATAATATGGTGAATAGAATGAATCAATGTATACAATGTATACTATATATAATATTATCTTTATATATGAATATATTATAGTGATGTAAAATATACAATTAAAATACTGTCTTATTCGTCTTATATATTTTCTAGTTGTACTTGATTTATAAAATATATTCTTAACAACAAATATAAATAAATATTATTTTGACATATAACTCAAAACAAGTTTTTACTTCATGAGTTCTGAATTAATATTTAATTAGTTCATTCAAAAAATTATATATTAATTTTAAATATGTATACAAAATATTTGAATAAACTTTTTTATTATTATTATTATTATTATATAAGATAGAGCCTCTGGCATTTCAGTCATTATTTCTTTTACTGCCCTACTGTGAACTACTCCAAGATGTATCAACTACTTCCTTTTGTAAGTGCTGCTACAACAGTGTTACCAAATCTTCCTGTAGAGATTTGGTGCATTATACTGAAACTATTGGATCCTGTATCGTTGCTGACTACAATCAGAACCTCTTCATTTCTACATTGCGTTGCCCAAGGAGACTCGAAGTTAAGAAAAATGATTGATGATGCGATAACAGAAGAACAAAAGCTGATTTTTGCACTGTGGACAAAGCCAGGAATGACTACAAGAGTAAGCCGTCAAGATTATGCCAGGCTGTTTTCTACAAATGTTCAGAAAGTATCATCTGTGAGAAGTCAAACAGTTGGTAGGAGAATCGCCCAAGAAAAGCTTGCAAAGAAACCTACATTATCGGGAATGAAGAAGTCCTTTAAAAGTGCAAGATTTAACCCCTATAGACTGTAATAAACATACCTGCATTTGTGAATTAGATTATACTGACAATACTTTTAATAAATTGTGTTTTCTAATAACTACTTTTTGATTTTTACCTCATAAGTAAGTAAGAATTTACGGTTGATTACGATTTTATTGATCTCAATGGTAAAATAGAACGTTCAGAACTTAATACGTAAATAGCAATTTCTATATTAGCTTAAAATTGTATGCCTGACAACTATTTGAGGCTTATAATCATACATTGTAAGATGTAGAATTCAACATAGTGGTTGATGATGCAACAGAAAATAGGCTTCTTACCGCTCTTGGTATGTAATATACTATTTCATTTATTTTCTAAAATGTACTATCAGTAAGCAACGCACAATTAATAAAACATTTCAAAAATATTTTTATTTTATTTAATTTTTTTTTTGATTTTATGAAATTTGCTGGAAAGCTAATTACATGAAACACAGAAGATAATCATGAAAAAATTACTTTTTACTAGGTACCCACATTTTTTTATTTCAGTGTAAAGCATTTTCTTCATCGTTTTAGTGCTTCTTTTAGTGTAATAACCCGGACAACTGTCAAAATTTCAAGGTGAAGGACATATAATTTGGTCCCCATTTAATCAATGCTAAACTCGGGATTTTGTCGCTTCTCGTTTGTTAGCTCTTCTCGGCCCCAATATTTATACCGTAAGAATTGGTGTTTTTTTTTTGTTTTTACTAAACGGTACCAAACTCGACATTTATTTATCACTATTTCCACTCTAAAGACACATCAAACAGGAAGAAATACTCGACGATTCACACTCGACGACGAATTTAATTATGCCAGGCTGTTTTCTACAAATGCTCAGAAAGTTACTTCTGTGAGAAGCAAAACAGTTGGTAAGGGGATCGCCCAAGAAAAGCTTGCAAAGAAACCTACAACATCGGGGATGAAGAAGCCTTTCAAAAGTACAAGATTTAATCCCTATAGACTATAATAAACATACCTGCAATTGTGAATTAGCTTATACTGACAATACTTTTAATAAATCGTGTTTTTTAATAACTACTTTTTGATTGACCTCTTAAGTAACTAAGAATATACGGTTGATTTTTGATTTTATTGATCTCGATGGTAAAATAGAACGCTCAGAACTTAATACATAAATACCAATTTCTTTATTTGCTTAAAATTGTATGCCTGACAACTATTGGAGGACTATAATCATACATTGCAATTGTAAGCGGTTGAAGATGCAACAGAAAATCGAAAACAGATTTTTGCTATGGTCACAACTAGCAATTCATACAAGGGTAACTCGACAACGACTTACTTCTGTGAAACGTCAAATAGTTGGATTTACCTTTCTAGTAAATATCCACCTTTTAAGGCATCCAACACCGTTCGAGCAAAAATCATCATATTTGTAGCCGTTGATCTACCCCTACAGAAGCCGTGCTGTTCCCGAGCAATAGAAGACATCTCCAAACTCCCAATACTATACAACACTATCTTCTCAAAAAATTTAGAAATTGTACTTAAAACAAAAATCGGTCTGTAATTTTTTGCATCTGATTGGTTACCAGACTTAATTATAGGAGTAACAAAACCGTACTTCTACTGTTCAGGAAAAACACCACTCTCAAGTGAAAGCTTAAAAAGCAAATATACAGGCTTAGACAGAGAATAAACACAGTTGACCAAAAATCTTGGAGTTATGCCATCAGGGCCGGGCCCTTTATTTTGATTCAGATTTAGAATAATATTAAAGATCTCTTCCAAAATGACTGAAATGAAACTCAAATGCAAATCACTGTTATTAATGTAATCTGCCAAATCGTTATAATCAACATCAGGTTTAAATACATTTTGAAAATGTGACCTAAATACTTCCACTATTGACTGCCCATCCGTTCCAGTATGCCCGTCTAAATGTATACAACTAGGGATACTGGTGCTCCCCTTCCTTGAAATCACAAAACTCCAAAACTCTTTTTCGTCATTATCTAAATCGTTCTCAACGTTTTGAATATAATTAAGATAACAAGTATGCCGTAAAATATTACATCGGATGTAGATTCCATGATGTTATAAAACATAATGTATTTTTCACGGCGCTTTCGATCTTCCATCTCTTGGAAGACGTCATCATAGGCTGTCCCTCCGGGTACTTCAACACTTAATGGTTCAACAGGCTTTCGGAGTTCGGTTTCTTTCAGAATAGTAACTTCATTTTCTAATCTGTTAATTATGGTCCAACCGTCATAGTTCAGTGAATACTTTACGGTTGACTACACCAACGGAGCTATAAAAGATGGAGCCTCTGGCATCTCAGTCATTATTCCTCTAACTGCCCTACTGTGAACTACTCCAAGATGTATCAACTACTTCCTTTTGTAAGTGCTGCTACAACAGTGTTACCAAATCTTCCTATAGAGATTTGGTGTATTATACTGAAACTATTGGATCCTGTATCGTTGCTAACTACAATCAGAACCTCTTCATTTCTACATTGCGTTGCCCAAGGAGACTCGAAGTTAAGAAAAATGATTGATGATGCGATAACAGAAGAACAAAAGCTGATTTTTGCACTGTGGACAAAGCCAGGAATGACTACAAGAGTAAGCCGTCAAGATTATGCCAGGCTGTTTTCTACAAATGTTCAGAAAGTTTCATCTGTGAGAAGTCAACCAGTTGGTAGGAGAATCGCCCAAGAAAAGCTTGCAAAGAAACCTAAATCATCGGGAATGAAGAAGTCCTTTAAAAGTGCAAGATTTAACCCCTATAGACTGTAATAAACATACCTGCATTTGTGAATTGGATTATACTGACAATACTTTTAATAAATCGTGTTTTTTAATAACTACTTTTCGATTTTTACCTCATAAGTAAGTAAGAATTTACGGTTGATTACGATTTCATTGGTCTCAATGGTAAAATAGAACGTTCAGACCCAACAAACATATTAAGTAATGTAGACCAGGACGGAAGGAAAATAATCCTAAATTGGCAAATATTTGCTTATTTTTGCCTTAAATATTTCCTTAAAAGTCACAAAAGATTCGAACTCTAAAATCTAAGTCAAAATTTGGATATCTAGAACTTAAATAATTTGTTATAGGGAAGTCTACTTGTAATTTAATTTACCTAGTTAAAAATTACAAATAAATTACCTCTCTTAGACATTAAAAATATTTAATCCTAATAAGGAATATGATTAAGTCATAATTTACTTAATTGTTACTTAATAGATGCATTCATAATTAAGGACTTTTTTGGCTATTACGCTAGGTAAACATTACCTAATTATTGCCTGAAAAAAGTCCAAATATTTACTGACCATGTAGTTTTAGAAACAAGTAATATTTTGGATAATTTTGCCATATAAATTGTTCCCAAAGTTATAGACCTTTTGTGGTTAAAAATTGAGCTACTTCATAACCTTCTGATTAACCTCAAAGGCTAACATTGCTTGTACAGTTAATAATATAGGAAAAAATAACTTTAAGGTTAAAAATATAAAAACGGCCATATTTAATAATTTTTAGTTTTCCTGTTTATCGGCAACTATAAAAAAACAATAATTAAAATTTTAAGAATTACATAAGGTGAGTGGAAAATCCATTAGACTACGATATCTTTCGTCAACGAAAGTTTTTTTAAAACTTTAGGTACATACATATAATGTTTATAATGAAGACACTCTGTTTTTAGGTTAATGGTAAAAATATTTAAAATTATCGTAATTATACATAAAAGAACGCATATTTTAAGGGCGCGTTTTATTTTATTTATTTATTTATTTCAACGGTTATAACCATTTTTACAAAGATTTTAACTAAACTAAACTAATATTAATTAGTTCCCAAAGGCGGGACGAGATAACAAGTAGATAGGTTTAACAAAAGAAAAATAAAGTAATTTAAAAATGTAACTGTAGGTAATTATCACAAAGCATTAAGTCTCATTATTTGCGTTTTAAACCTATTCAGACTAAATCTAAATGGGTCCAAGTTATGCCCGTTAAACAAGCGAAACATTCTAACAAGTGGGCTGTAGTAGCCATAATTAGCATGATGAAAAGGAATATTAAACAACACACTGGAGCGAGTCCTATGTATAGTATTGAGGCTAATGCTCTGTAAGAGCAGCGGACAGTATATAATACCATTCACAAGTTTATACAGAAAAAGGGCATCGGCAACACTCCTGCGCCATTCCAATGTCCTCATATCAAAAATACGTAACACTATATTATAGTCTAAGTGGTAATCCTGATCATTATGAATATTGATATTTGACTTAAAAGCAAGGGTACGCAAGAATTTCCGCTGCACTCTCTCGACTTCGAGAACATGATTATTATAATGGGGAGCCCAGATGACAGATGCGTATTCCAACCCCGAGCGTACTAAGGAACAGTACAGCAACTTAAACGTATATGGTGAAAAGCGTTTACTATATCTCGTAATAAATCCTAGATTTCTCAGACCAAGTTGCACAATATTTGTAATATGACCTCGGAAGGTAAGCTGACTGTCCAATAATACACCTAGATCCCGAATTTCCATAACCGAATCGAGCAATTTGTCATTTAATAAATATCTATTTCGCTGTAAATTGTGCACTCGACCAAAAGACACACAGAAGCATTTTTTTACATTCAGCTGTAGACCATTAGTGCAAGACCACTGGTGAATATTATTTAGGTCTTCCTGTAGAAGTTGTTTATCGACCATACTTTCAATAACTCTAAAAACCTTCAGGTCATCAGCAAACAAAAGATAATCTGAATGATTTATCACGTCTCCTATATCATTTATAAACAAGTTAAATAATAAGGGTCCACAATAGATCCCTGCGGGACACCCGAAAATGCTTGAATCTGCTTGGAAATGTAATTGTTTATCCTTACGCACTGACTACGACCAGACAAAAAACTATCAATCCAGCTAACCATCAGAGAACCAAATCCCAGGGCCTTAAGTTTGTGCACTAACAGCTTGTGACTCACTCTGTCGAATGCCCTCGAGAAGTCTGTGTAAACAGCATCTACCTGCACACCCCTCTCGAAAGCACCCAACAGAGCCTGCTGATAACAAAGCAGGTTGGTGACTGAAGACTTTCCCCGAGAGAACCCATGCTGTTCATTCACCACAATGCCAGAACAGAATCGCGTCAGTTGATCAGAAATCAACTTGTCAAACAATTTAGGAATGACTGACTGAATACAAATGCCTCTATAATTTGAAAAATCTTCACGATTTCCAGACTTGAATATTGGCGTTATAAAACTAGTTTTCCAGTACTGTGGAAAAATACCTGTTTTAAGAGATAGGTTAAATATATAATGCAAGGGCTTACTCAAGGAGCATATACAGCATACACAGTTTTTTGAAGTATCATCACCATAATTCACAAATACATTTCTTTCTCATCCAAATTTCGGTCCAGAAAAATGATAAAACTTAATTATATCACTTTATTGTTGAAGTTATAATAAGCGGCCATTCTAAATATCTACTTAAGTCGAACTCCATTTTATAATTTATTTTGTCCTGTTGGAAGTGTTGGCATAAGTTGTTGTCTTTTCTTTCTAACTGTATTTTTGTCTAGTGTATTATTGCTCCTATTTAGGTTATATTTAGGTGAAAAGGTTGGTCTCACTTTCCACATTTAGAGGTAAAATAGGTCTATATTTATTTTACTTCGTTTTAACTTATTGGACAGAAAAACCCTATCAACCTATTTTCGACCTCCAAATTACTTTAGTTTCTTTCCCCACATTGGGCAATAGGAAAACAAATGTAGGTAAATTATCCCTATATATAATTGGTCATGCAAAATATTTGACCCGTTTAGAGGTCGAATAAAGGTAAATTTAACTTAAAATGTTTGTTGGGGAACTTAATACGTAAATAGCAATTTCTATATTGGCTTAAAATTGTATGCCTGACAACTATTTGAGGATTATGATCATTCATTGTAAGATGTAGAATTCAACATAGTGGTTGACGATGCAACAGAAAATCAAAAACAGATTTTTTTTTATGTGGCCACAATTAGCAGTTAATACAAGGGTAACTCGACAACGACTTACTTCTGTGAAACGTCAAACAGTTGGTTTTACCTTTCTAGTAAATAGTTGTAAATCCACCAGTCATAGTTCAGTGAATACTTTACGGTTGACTACACCAACGGAACTATAAAAGATGGAGCCTCTGGCATCTCAGTCATTATTCCTCTAACTGCCCTACTGTGAACTACTCCAAGATGTATCAACTACTTCCTTTTGTAAGTGCTGCTACAACAGTGTTACCAAATCTTCCTATAGAGATTTGGTGTATTATACTGAGACTATTGGATCCTGTATCGTTGCTAACTACAATCAGAACCTCTTCATTTCTACATTGCGTTGCCCAAGGAGACTCGAAGTTAAGAAAAATGATTGATGATGCGACAACAGAAGAACAAAAGCTGATTCTTGCACTGTGGACAAAGCCAGGAATGACTACAAGAGTAAGTCGTTAAGATTATGCCAGACTGTTTTCTACAAATGTTCAGAAAGTTTCATCCGTGAGAAGTCAAACAGTTGGTAGGAGAATCGCCCAAGAAAAGCTTGCAAAGAAACCTTCATCATCGGGAATGAAGAAGTCCTTTAAAAATGCAAGATTTAATCCCTATAGACTATAATAAACATACCTGTAATTGTGAATTAGCCTATACTGACAATACTTTTAATAAATCGTGTTTTCTAATAACTACTTTTTGATTTTTACCTCATAAGTAAGTAAGAATTTACGGTTGATTACGATTTTATTGATCTCAATGGTAAAATAGAACGTTTAGAACTTAATACGTAAATAGCAAATTCTATATTTGCTTAAAATTGTATGCCTGACAACTATTTGAGGATTATAATCATACATTGTAAGATGTAGAATTCAACATAGTGGTTGATGATGCAACAGAAAATAGGCTTCTTACCGCTCTTGGTATGTAATATACTATTTCATTTCTTTTCTAAAATGTACTATCAGTAAGCAGCGCACAATTAATAAAACATTTCAAAAATATTTTTATTTTTTTTTTGATTTTATGAAATTTGCTGGAAAGCTAATTACATGAAACACAGAAGATAATCATGAAAAAATTACTTCTTACTAGGTACCCACATTTTTTATTTCAGTGTAAAGCATTTTCTTCATCGTTTTAGTGCTTCTTTTAGTGTAATAACCCGGAAAACTGTCAAAATTTCAAGGTGAAGGACATGTAATTTGGTCCCCATTTAATCAATGCTAAACTCGGGATTTTGTCGCTTCTCGTTTGTTAGCTCTTCTCGGCCCCAATTTTTATACCGTAAGAATTGGTGTTTTTTTTTGTTTTTACTAAACGGTATCAAACTCGACATTTATTTATCACTATTTCCAATCTAAAGACACATCAAACAGGAAGAAATACTCGACGATTCACACTCGACGACGAATTTAATTATGCCAGGCTGTTTTCTACAAATGTTCAGAAAGTTACTTCTGTGAGAAGCAAAACAGTTGGTAAGGGGATCGCTTAAAAAAAGCTTGCAAAGAAACCTACAACATCGGGGATGAAGAAGCCTTTCAAAATACAAGATTTAATCCCTATAGACTATAATAAACATACCTGCAATTGTGAATTAGCTTATACTGACAATACTTTTAATAAATCGTGTTTTTTAATAACTACTTTTTGATTGACCTCTTAAGTAACTAAGAATATACGGTTGATTTTTGATTTTATTGATCTCGATGGTAAAATAGAACGCTCAAAACTTAATACATAAATACCAATTTCTTTATTTGCTTAAAATTGTATGCCTGACAACTATTATTGGAGGACTATAATCATACATTGCAATTGTAAGTGGTTGAAGATGCAACAGAAAATCAAAAACAAATTTTTGCTATGGTCACAACTAGCAATTCATACAAGGGTAACTCGACAACGACTTACTTCTGTGAAACGTCAAATAGTTGGATTTACCTTTCTAGTAAATATCCACCTTTTAAGGCATCCAACACCGTTCGAGCAAAAATCATCATATTTGTAGCCGTTGATCTACCCCTACAGAAGCCGTGCTGTTCCCGAGCAATAGAAGACATCTCCAAACTCCCAATACTATACAACACTATCTTCTCAAAAAATCTAGAAATTGTACTTAAAACAGAAATCGGTCTGTAATTTTTTGCATCTGATTGGTTACCAGACTTAATTATAGGAGTAACAAAACCGTACTTCTACTGATCAGGAAAAACACCACTCTCAAGTGAAAGCTTAAAAAGCAAATATAAAGGCTTAGACAGAGAATAAACACAGTTGACCAAAAATCTTGGAGTTATGCCATCAGGGCCGGGCCCTGTATTTTAATTCAGACTTAGAATACTGTTAAAGATCTCTTCGAAAGTGACTGAAACGAAATTCAAATGCAAATCACTGCTATTAGTGTAATCTGTCAAATCGTTGTAATCAACATCAGGTTTAAATACATTTAGAAAATGTGACCTAAATACTTCCACTATTGACTGCCCATCCGTTCCAGTATGCCCGTCTAAATGTATACAACTAGGGATACCGGTGCTCCCCTTCCTTGAAATCACAAAACGCCAAAACTCTTTTACGTCATTATCTAAATCATTCTCAACGTTTTGAATATAATTAAGATAACAAGTATGCCGTAAAATATTACATCGGATGCAGATTCCGTGATGTTTTAAAACATGATGTATTTTTCACGGCGCTTTCGATCTTCCATCTCTTCGAAGACGTCATCATAGGCTGTCTCTCCGGGTACTTCAACATTTAATGGTTCAACAGGCTTTCGGAGTTCTTCAACGGTTTGTTTCAGAATAGTAACTTCATTTTCCAATCTGTTAATTATGTTACTTTTGTCTCTAGACAATTCTCGAAGTTCATGCAAAGTATCGCGTATTTCACTTCTCTGATCCACTATGATGGATAAAATTTTAGAAGTCAAAGAAATAACATCTTTATTACTTGCATTGCTTTTACTCTGGAGAGTGGTAACCTGATTTTTAATATCCGTGATGGAAGGAATATATTTCTCCGTAACAGGAGTTTTGAAGGCGCTAGTTTTTGTGTTGGCAATTGACCTTAAATTGCTATTGGAGGTCGAGGCTTTCGACTAGTCGTTATTGCTAGAAGCATGACCCAATGAAACTCGCGTCACTACGCTTGCCTTACAATTTTTGCATTCCCAATCATGGGATTCAGATTTTTCAAATTGTTGCCATATCTTGTTAAACTCAGTAGTGCTAAGCAACCCTTGTGTATCCAGTAACAGCAGGTATTGCATTCTAGTGAGTGTTGATGTTCTGCACTATAGCATAGCTGCCCGTCACTCAGCACAATTCAGCCGGTAATATCCGTTACACTAAAATTGGGATCCCAACCCAAACATATTAACAAAAAGTCGACGTTTTTTAATAGCGATAATAAATTTATGGATGCTTAAATAAATATGAAAGTCAGTTTGTTTAATTAATTTTTAGCTTATGTAGGATGAGCCACAATGTATTATACCGTAAGAATTGGTATTTTTTTTTGTTTTCACTAAACGGTACCAAACTCGACTTTTATTTATCACTATTTCCAATCTAAAGACACATCAAACAAGAAGAAATACTCGACGATGCACACTCGACGACGACTTTAATTATGCCAGGCTGTTTTCTGAAAATGTTCAGAAAGTTACTTCTGTGAGAAGCCAAACAGTTGGTAAGAGGACCGCCCAAGGGAAGCTTGCAAAGAAACCAACATAATTCGAAGATGCAACAGAAAATCAAACACAAATTTTTGCTATGTGGTCACTACTAGCAATTAATACAAGGGACAACGACTTACTTCTGTGAAAAGTCAAATAGTTGGTTTTACCTCTCTAGTGAATATTTGTAAATCCACCCGTCATAGTTCAGTGAATACTTTACGGTTGACTACACCAATGGGACTATAAAAGATAGAGCCTCTGGCATCTCAGTCATTATTCCTCTAACTGCCCTACTGTGAACTACTCCAAGATGTATCAACTACTTCCTTTTGTAAGTGCTGCTACAACAGTGTTACCAAATCTTCCTATAGAGATTTGGTGTATTATACTGAAACTATTGGATCCTGTATCGTTGCTAACTACAATCAGAACCTCTTCATTTCTACATTGCGTTGCCCAAGGAGACTCGAAGTTAAGAAAAATGATTGATGATGCGACAACAGAAGAACAAAAGCTGATTCTTGCACTGTGGACAAAGCCAGGAATGACTACAAGAGTAAGTCGTCAAGATTATGCCAGACTGTTTTCTACAAATGTTCAGAAAGTTTCATCCGTGAGAAGTCAAACAGTTGGTAGGAGAATCGCCCAAGAAAAGCTTGCAAAGAAACCTTCATCATCGGGAATGAAGAAGTCCTTTAAAAATGCAAGATTTAATCCCTATAGACTATAATAAACATACCTGTAATTGTGAATTAGCCTATACTGACAATACTTTTAATAAATCGTGTTTTCTAATAACTACTTTTTGATTTTTACCTCATAAGTAAGTAAGAATTTACGGTTGATTACGATTTTATTGATCTCAATGGTAAAATAGAACGTTTAGAACTTAATACGTAAATAGCAAATTCTATATTTGCTTAAAATTGTATGCCTGACAACTATTTGAGGATTATAATCATACATTGTAAGATGTAGAATTCAACATAGTGGTTGATGATGCAACAGAAAATAGGCTTCTTACCGCTCTTGGTATGTAATATACTATTTCATTTCTTTTCTAAAATGTACTATCAGTAAGCAGCGCACAATTAATAAAACATTTCAAAAATATTTTTATTTTTTTTTTGATTTTATGAAATTTGCTGGAAAGCTAATTACATGAAACACAGAAGATAATCATGAAAAAATTACTTCTTACTAGGTACCCACATTTTTTATTTCAGTGTAAAGCATTTTCTTCATCGTTTTAGTGCTTCTTTTAGTGTAATAACCCGGACAACTGTCAAAATTTCAAGGTGAAGGACATGTAATTTGGTCCCCATTTAATCAATGCTAAACTCGGGATTTTGTCGCTTCTCGTTTGTTAGCTCTTCTCGGCCCCAATTTTTATACCGTAAGAATTGGTGTTTTTTTTTGTTTTTACTAAACGGTATCAAACTCGACATTTATTTATCACTATTTCCAATCTAAAGACACATCAAACAGGAAGAAATACTCGACGATTCACACTCGACGACGAATTTAATTATGCCAGGCTGTTTTCTACAAATGTTCAGAAAGTTACTTCTGTGAGAAGCAAAACAGTTGGTAAGGGGATCGCTTAAAAAAAGCTTGCAAAGAAACCTACAACATCGGGGATGAAGAAGCCTTTCAAAATACAAGATTTAATCCCTATAGACTATAATAAACATACCTGCAATTGTGAATTAGCTTATACTGACAATACTTTTAATAAATCGTGTTTTTTAATAACTACTTTTTGATTGACCTCTTAAGTAACTAAGAATATACGGTTGATTTTTGATTTTATTGATCTCGATGGTAAAATAGAACGCTCAAAACTTAATACATAAATACCAATTTCTTTATTTGCTTAAAATTGTATGCCTGACAACTATTATTGGAGGACTATAATCATACATTGCAATTGTAAGTGGTTGAAGATGCAACAGAAAATCAAAAACAAATTTTTGCTATGGTCACAACTAGCAATTCATACAAGGGTAACTCGACAACGACTTACTTCTGTGAAACGTCAAATAGTTGGATTTACCTTTCTAGTAAATATCCACCTTTTAAGGCATCCAACACCGTTCGAGCAAAAATCATCATATTTGTAGCCGTTGATCTACCCCTACAGAAGCCGTGCTGTTCCCGAGCAATAGAAGACATCTCCAAACTCCCAATACTATACAACACTATCTTCTCAAAAAATCTAGAAATTGTACTTAAAACAGAAATCGGTCTGTAATTTTTTGCATCTGATTGGTTACCAGACTTAATTATAGGAGTAACAAAACCGTACTTCTACTGATCAGGAAAAACACCACTCTCAAGTGAAAGCTTAAAAAGCAAATATAAAGGCTTAGACAGAGAATAAACACAGTTGACCAAAAATCTTGGAGTTATGCCATCAGGGCCGGGCCCTGTATTTTAATTCAGACTTAGAATACTGTTAAAGATCTCTTCGAAAGTGACTGAAACGAAATTCAAATGCAAATCACTGCTATTAGTGTAATCTGTCAAATCGTTGTAATCAACATCAGGTTTAAATACATTTAGAAAATGTGACCTAAATACTTCCACTATTGACTGCCCATCCGTTCCAGTATGCCCGTCTAAATGTATACAACTAGGGATACCGGTGCTCCCCTTCCTTGAAATCACAAAACGCCAAAACTCTTTTACGTCATTATCTAAATCATTCTCAACGTTTTGAATATAATTAAGATAACAAGTATGCCGTAAAATATTACATCGGATGCAGATTCCGTGATGTTTTAAAACATGATGTATTTTTCACGGCGCTTTCGATCTTCCATCTCTTCGAAGACGTCATCATAGGCTGTCTCTCCGGGTACTTCAACATTTAATGGTTCAACAGGCTTTCGGAGTTCTTCAACGGTTTGTTTCAGAATAGTAACTTCATTTTCCAATCTGTTAATTATGTTACTTTTGTCTCTAGACAATTCTCGAAGTTCATGCAAAGTATCGCGTATTTCACTTCTCTGATCCACTATGATGGATAAAATTTTAGAAGTCAAAGAAATAACATCTTTATTACTTGCATTGCTTTTACTCTGGAGAGTGGTAACCTGATTTTTAATATCCGTGATGGAAGGAATATATTTCTCCGTAACAGGAGTTTTGAAGGCGCTAGTTTTTGTGTTGGCAATTGACCTTAAATTGCTATTGGAGGTCGAGGCTTTCGACTAGTCGTTATTGCTAGAAGCATGACCCAATGAAACTCGCGTCACTACGCTTGCCTTACAATTTTTGCATTCCCAATCATGGGATTCAGATTTTTCAAATTGTTGCCATATCTTGTTAAACTCAGTAGTGCTAAGCAACCCTTGTGTATCCAGTAACAGCAGGTATTGCATTCTAGTGAGTGTTGATGTTCTGCACTATAGCATAGCTGCCCGTCACTCAGCACAATTCAGCCGGTAATATCCGTTACACTAAAATTGGGATCCCAACCCAAACATATTAACAAAAAGTCGACGTTTTTTAATAGCGATAATAAATTTATGGATGCTTAAATAAATATGAAAGTCAGTTTGTTTAATTAATTTTTAGCTTATGTAGGATGAGCCACAATGTATTATACCGTAAGAATTGGTATTTTTTTTTGTTTTCACTAAACGGTACCAAACTCGACTTTTATTTATCACTATTTCCAATCTAAAGACACATCAAACAAGAAGAAATACTCGACGATGCACACTCGACGACGACTTTAATTATGCCAGGCTGTTTTCTGAAAATGTTCAGAAAGTTACTTCTGTGAGAAGCCAAACAGTTGGTAAGAGGACCGCCCAAGGGAAGCTTGCAAAGAAACCAACATAATTCGAAGATGCAACAGAAAATCAAACACAAATTTTTGCTATGTGGTCACTACTAGCAATTAATACAAGGGACAACGACTTACTTCTGTGAAAAGTCAAATAGTTGGTTTTACCTCTCTAGTGAATATTTGTAAATCCACCCGTCATAGTTCAGTGAATACTTTACGGTTGACTACACCAATGGGACTATAAAAGATAGAGCCTCTGGCATCTCAGTCATTATTCCTCTAACTGCCCTACTGTGAACTACTCCAAGATGTATCAACTACTTCCTTTTGTAAGTGCTGCTACAACAGTGTTACCAAATCTTCCTATAGAGATTTGGTGTATTATACTGAAACTATTGGATCCTGTATCGTTGCTAACTACAATCAGAACCTCTTCATTTCTACATTGCGTTGCCCAAGGAGACTCGAAGTTAAGAAAAATGATTGATGATGCGACAACAGAAGAACAAAAGCTGATTCTTGCACTGTGGACAAAGCCAGGAATGACTACAAGAGTAAGTCGTCAAGATTATGCCAGACTGTTTTCTACAAATGTTCAGAAAGTTTCATCCGTGAGAAGTCAAACAGTTGGTAGGAGAATCGCCCAAGAAAAGCTTGCAAAGAAACCTTCATCATCGGGAATGAAGAAGTCCTTTAAAAATGCAAGATTTAATCCCTATAGACTATAATAAACATACCTGTAATTGTGAATTAGCCTATACTGACAATACTTTTAATAAATCGTGTTTTCTAATAACTACTTTTTGATTTTTACCTCATAAGTAAGTAAGAATTTACGGTTGATTACGATTTTATTGATCTCAATGGTAAAATAGAACGTTTAGAACTTAATACGTAAATAGCAAATTCTATATTTGCTTAAAATTGTATGCCTGACAACTATTTGAGGATTATAATCATACATTGTAAGATGTAGAATTCAACATAGTGGTTGATGATGCAACAGAAAATAGGCTTCTTACCGCTCTTGGTATGTAATATACTATTTCATTTCTTTTCTAAAATGTACTATCAGTAAGCAGCGCACAATTAATAAAACATTTCAAAAATATTTTTATTTTTTTTTTGATTTTATGAAATTTGCTGGAAAGCTAATTACATGAAACACAGAAGATAATCATGAAAAAATTACTTCTTACTAGGTACCCACATTTTTTATTTCAGTGTAAAGCATTTTCTTCATCGTTTTAGTGCTTCTTTTAGTGTAATAACCCGGACAACTGTCAAAATTTCAAGGTGAAGGACATGTAATTTGGTCCCCATTTAATCAATGCTAAACTCGGGATTTTGTCGCTTCTCGTTTGTTAGCTCTTCTCGGCCCCAATTTTTATACCGTAAGAATTGGTGTTTTTTTTGTTTTTACTAAACGGTATCAAACTCGACATTTATTTATCACTATTTCCAATCTAAAGACACATCAAACAGGAAGAAATACTCGACGATTCACACTCGACGACGAATTTAATTATGCCAGGCTGTTTTCTACAAATGTTCAGAAAGTTACTTCTGTGAGAAGCAAAACAGTTGGTAAGGGGATCGCTTAAAAAAAGCTTGCAAAGAAACCTACAACATCGGGGATGAAGAAGCCTTTCAAAATACAAGATTTAATCCCTATAGACTATAATAAACATACCTGCAATTGTGAATTAGCTTATACTGACAATACTTTTAATAAATCGTGTTTTTTAATAACTACTTTTTGATTGACCTCTTAAGTAACTAAGAATATACGGTTGATTTTTGATTTTATTGATCTCGATGGTAAAATAGAACGCTCAAAACTTAATACATAAATACCAATTTCTTTATTTGCTTAAAATTGTATGCCTGACAACTATTATTGGAGGACTATAATCATACATTGCAATTGTAAGTGGTTGAAGATGCAACAGAAAATCAAAAACAAATTTTTGCTATGGTCACAACTAGCAATTCATACAAGGGTAACTCGACAACGACTTACTTCTGTGAAACGTCAAATAGTTGGATTTACCTTTCTAGTAAATATCCACCTTTTAAGGCATCCAACACCGTTCGAGCAAAAATCATCATATTTGTAGCCGTTGATCTACCCCTACAGAAGCCGTGCTGTTCCCGAGCAATAGAAGACATCTCCAAACTCCCAATACTATACAACACTATCTTCTCAAAAAATCTAGAAATTGTACTTAAAACAGAAATCGGTCTGTAATTTTTTGCATCTGATTGGTTACCAGACTTAATTATAGGAGTAACAAAACCGTACTTCTACTGATCAGGAAAAACACCACTCTCAAGTGAAAGCTTAAAAAGCAAATATAAAGGCTTAGACAGAGAATAAACACAGTTGACCAAAAATCTTGGAGTTATGCCATCAGGGCCGGGCCCTGTATTTAATTCAGACTTAGAATACTGTTAAAGATCTCTTCGAAAGTGACTGAAACGAAATTCAAATGCAAATCACTGCTATTAGTGTAATCTGTCAAATCGTTGTAATCAACATCAGGTTTAAATACATTTTGAAAATGTGACCTAAATACTTCCACTATTGACTGCCCATCCGTTCCAGTATGCCCGTCTAAATGTATACAACTAGGGATACCGGTGCTCCCCTTCCTTGAAATCACAAAACTCCAAAACTCTTTTACGTCATTATCTAAATCATTCTCAACGTTTTGAATATAATTAAGATAACAAGTATGCCGTAAAATATTACATCGGATGCAGATTCCGTGATGTTTTAAAACATGATGTATTTTTCACGGCGCTTTCGATCTTCCATCTCTTCGAAGACGTCATCATAGGCTGTCTCTCCGGGTACTTCAACATTTAATGGTTCAACAGGCTTTCGGAGTTCTTCAACTGTTTGTTTCAGAATAGTAACTTCATTTTCCAATCTGTTAATTATGTTACTTTTGTCTCTAGACAATTCTCGAAGTTCATGCAAAGTATCGCGTATTTCACTTCTCTGATCCACTATGATGGATAAAATTTTAGAAGTCAAAGAAATAACATCTTTATTACTTGCATTGCTTTTACTCTGGAGAGTGGTAACCTGATTTTTAATATCCGTGATGGAAGGAATATATTTCTCCGTAACAGGAGTTTTGAAGGCGCTAGTTTTTGTGTTGGCAATTGACCTTAAATTGCTATTGGAGGTCGAGGCTTTCGACTAGTCGTTATTGCTAGAAGCATGACCCAATGAAACTCGCGTCACTACGCTTGCCTTACAATTTTTGCATTCCCAATCATGGGATTCAGATTTTTCAAATTGTTGCCATATCTTGTTAAACTCAGTAGTGCTAAGCAACCCTTGTGTATCCAGTAACAGCAGGTATTGCATTCTAGTGAGTGTTGATGTTCTGCACTATAGCATAGCTGCCCGTCACTCAGCACAATTCAGCCGGTAATATCCGTTACACTAAAATTGGGATCCCAACCCAAACATATTAACAAAAAGTCGACGTTTTTTAATAGCGATAATAAATTTATGGATGCTTAAATAAATATGAAAGTCAGTTTGTTTAATTAATTTTTAGCTTATGTAGGATGAGCCACAATGTATTATACCGTAAGAATTGGTATTTTTTTTTGTTTTCACTAAACGGTACCAAACTCGACTTTTATTTATCACTATTTCCAATCTAAAGACACATCAAACAAGAAGAAATACTCGACGATGCACACTCGACGACGACTTTAATTATGCCAGGCTGTTTTCTGAAAATGTTCAGAAAGTTACTTCTGTGAGAAGCCAAACAGTTGGTAAGAGGACCGCCCAAGGGAAGCTTGCAAAGAAACCAACATAATTCGAAGATGCAACAGAAAATCAAACACAAATTTTTGCTATGTGGTCACTACTAGCAATTAATACAAGGGACAACGACTTACTTCTGTGAAAAGTCAAATAGTTGGTTTTACCTCTCTAGTGAATATTTGTAAATCCACCCGTCATAGTTCAGTGAATACTTTACGGTTGACTACACCAATGGGACTATAAAAGATAGAGCCTCTGGCATCTCAGTCATTATTCCTCTAACTGCCCTACTGTGAACTACTCCAAGATGTATCAATTGCTTCCTTTTGTAAGTGCTGCTTCAACAGTGTTACCAAATCTTCCTGTAGAGATCTGGTGCATTATACTGAAACTATTGGATCCTGTATCGTTGCTGACTACAATCAGAACCTCTTCATTTCTACATTGCGTTGCCCAAGGAGACTCGAAGTTAAGAAAAATGATTGATGATGCGATAACAGAAGAACAAAAGCTGATTTTTGCACTATGGACAAAGCCAGGAATGACTACAAGAGTAAGCCGTCAAGATTATGCCAGGCTGTTTTCTACAAATGTTCAGAAAGTTTCATATGTGAGAAGTCAAACAGTTGGTAGGAGAATCGTTCAAGAAAAGCTTGCAAAGAAACCTACATCATCGGGAATGAAGAAGTCCTTTAAAAGTGCAAGATTTAACCCCTATAGACTGTAATAAACATACCTGCAATTGTGAATTAGATTATACTGACAATACTTTTATTAAATCGTGTTTTTTAATAACTACTTTTTGATTTTTACCTCATAAGTAAGTAAGAATTTACGGTTGATTACGACTTTATTGATCTCAATGGTAAAATAGAACTTTCAGAACTTAGTACGTAAATAGCAATTTCTATATTAGCTTAAAATTGTATGCCTGACAACTATTTGAGGCTTATAATCATACATTGTAAGATGTACAATTCAACATAGTGGTTGATGATGCAACAGAAAATAGGCTTCTTACCGCTCTTGGTATGTAATATAATATTTCATTTCTTTTCTAAAATGTACTATCAGTAAGCAACGCACAATTAATAAAACATTTCAAAAATATTTTTATTTTATTTAATTTTTTTTTTGATTTTATGAAATTTGCTGGAAAGCTAATTACATGAAACACAGAAGATAATCATGAAAAAATTACTTCTTACTAGGTACCCACATTTTTTATTTCAGTGTAAAGCATTATCTTCATCGTTTTAGTGCTTCTTTTAGTGTAATAACCCGGACAACTGTCAAAATTTCAAGGTGAAGGACATATAATTTGGTCCCCAATTAATCAATGCTAAACTCGGGATTTTGTCGCTTCTCGTTTGTTAGCTCTTCTCGGCCCCTATTTTTATACCGTAAGAATGGGTATTTTTTTTTTGTTCTCACTAAACGGTATCAAACTCGACTTTTATTTATCACTATTTTCAATCTAAAGACACATCAAACAAAAAGAAATACTCGACGATGCACACTCGACGACGACTTTAATTATGTCAGGCTGTTATCTGCAAATGTTCAGAAAGTTACTTCTGTGAGAAGCCAAACAGTTGGTAAGAGGACCGCCCAAGAGAAGCTTGCAAAGAAACCAACAGCATCGAGGATGAAGAAGCCCTTCAAAAAGACAAGATCTAATCCCTATAGACTGTAATAAGCACACCTGCAATTATTGTGAATTAGATTATACTGACAATACTTTTAATAAATCGTGTTTTCTAATATCTAATTTTTGTTTTTTAACTGTTAAGTAACTAAGAATAACTAGAACTTTCAGAACTTAATGCGTAAATAGCAATTTCTCTATTTGCTTAAAATTGTATACCTGACAACTATTTGAGGATTATAATCATACATTGTAAGATGTGGCCAAGCAAAGTGGTCGAAGATGCAACAGAAAATCAAAAACAAATTTTTGCTATGTGGTCACTACTAGCAATTAATACAAGGGACAACGACTTACTTCTGTGAAAAGTCAAATAGTTGGTTTTACCTTTCTGGTAAATATTTGTAAATCCACCCGTCATAGTTCTGTGAATACTTTACGGTTGACTACACCAATGGGACTATAAAAGATAGAGCCTCTGGCATTTCAGACATTATTTCTTTAACTGCCCTACTGTGAACTACTCTAAGATGTATCAACTACTTCCTTTTGTAAGTGCTGCTACAACAGTGTTACCAAATCTTCCTGTAGAGATTTGGTGCATTATACTGAAACTATTGGATCCTGTATCGTTGCCGACTACTATCAGAAACTCTTCATTTCTACATTGCGTTGCCCGAGACTCGAAGTTAAGAAAAATGATTGATGATGCGATAACAGAAGAACAAAAGCTGATTTTTGCACTGTGGACAAAGCCAGGAATGACTACAAGAGTAAGCCGTCAAGATTATGCCAGGCTGTTTTCTACAAATGTTCAGAAAGTTTCATCTGTGAGAAGTCAAACAGTTGGTAGGAGAATCGCCCAAGAAAAGCTTGCAAAGAAACCTACATCATCGGGAATGAAGAAGTCCTTTAAAAGTGCAAGATTTAACCCCTATAGACTGTAATAAACATACCTGCATTTGTGAATTAGATTATGCTGGCAATACTTTTAATAAATCGTGTTTTTTAATAACTACTTTTTGATTTTTACCTCATAAGTAAGTAAGAATTTACGGTTGATTACGATTTCATTGATCTCAATGGTAAAATAGAACGTTCAGAACTTAATACGTAAATAGCAATTTCTATATTTGCTTAAAATTGTATGCCTGACAACTATTTGAGGATTATAATCATATATTGTCAGATGTAGAATTCAACATAGTGGTTGACGGTGCAACAGAAAATCAAAAATATATTTTTTTCTATGTGGTCACAATTAGCAATTAATACAAGGCCAACTCGACAACGACTTACTTCTGTGAAACGTCAAACAGTTGGTTTTACCTTTCTAGTAAATATTTGTAAATCCACCAGTCATAGTTCAGTGAATACTTTACGGTTGACTACACCAACGGAACTATAAAAGATAGAGCCTCTGGCATCTCAGTCATTATTCCTCTAACTGCCCCACTGTGAACTACTCCAAGATGTATCAACTACTTCCTTTTGTAAGTGGTGCTACAACAGTGTTATCAAATCTTCCTGTAGAGATTTGGTGCATTATACTGAAACTATTGGATCCTGTATCGTTGCTGACTACAATCAGAACCTCTTCATTTCTACATTGCGTTGCCCAAGGAAACTCGAAGTTAAGAAAAATGATTGATGATGCGATAACAGAAGAACAAAAGCTGATTTTTGCACTGTGGACAAAGCCAGGAATGACTACAAGAGTAAGCCGTCAAGATTATGCCAGGTTGTTTTCTACAAATGTTCAGAAAGTTTCATCTGTGAGAAGTCAAACAGTTGGTAGGAGAATCGCCCAAGAAAAGCTTGCAAAGAAACCTACATCATCGGGAATGAAGAAGTCCTTTAAAAGTGCAAGATTTAACCCCTATAGACTGTAATAAACATACCTACATTTGTGAATTGGATTATACTGACAATACTTTTAATAAATCGTGTTTTTTAATAACTACTTTTCGATTTTTACCTCATAAGTAAGTAAGAATTTACGGTTGATTACGATTTCATTGATCTCAATGGTAAAATAGAACGTTCAGGAACTTAATACGTAAATAGCAATTTCTATATTGGCTTAAAATTGTATGCCTGACAACTATTTGAGGATTATGATCATTCATTGTAAGATGTAGAATTCAACATAGTGGTTGACGATGCAACAGAAAATCAAAAACAGATTTTTTTTCTATGTGGCCACAATTAGCAGTTAATACAAGGGTAACTCGACAACGACTTACTTCTGTGAAACGTCAAACAGTTGGTTTTACCTTTCTAGTAAATAGTTGTAAATCCACCAGTCATAGTTCAGTGAATACTTTACGGTTGACTACACCAACGGAACTATAAAAGATGGAGCCTCTGGCATCTCAGTCATTATTCCTCTAACTGCCCTACTGTGAACTACTCCAAGATGTATCAACTACTTCCTTTTGTAAGTGCTACTACAACAGTGTTACCAAATCTTCCTATAGAGATTTGGTGTATTATACTGAAACTATTGGATCCTGTATCGTTGCTAACTACAATCAGAACCTCTTCATTTCTACATTGCGTTGCCCAAGGAGACTCGAAGTTAAGAAAAATGATTGATGATGCGACAACAGAAGAACAAAAGCTGATTCTTGCACTGTGGACAAAGCCAGGAATGACTACAAGAGTAAGTCGTCAAGATTATGCCAGACTGTTTTCTACAAATGTTCAGAAAGTTTCATCCGTGAGAAGTCAAACAGTTGGTAGGAGAATCGCCCAAGAAAAGCTTGCAAAGAAACCTTCATCATCGGGAATGAAGAAGTCCTTTAAAAATGCATGATTTAATCCCTATAGACTATAATAAACATACCTGCAATTGTGAATTAGCCTATACTGACAATACTTTTAATAAATCGTGTTTTCTAATAACTACTTTTTGATTTTTACCTCATAAGTAAGTAAGAATTTACGGTTGATTACGATTTTATTGATCTCAATGGTAAAATAGAACGTTTAGAACTTAATACGTAAATAGCAAATTCTATATTTGCTTAAAATTGTATGCCTGACAACTATTTGAGGATTATGATCATTCATTGTAAGATGTAGAATTCAACATAGTGGTTGACGATGCAACAGAAAATCAAAAACAGATTTTTTTCTATGTGGCCACAATTAGCAGTTAATACAAGGGTAACTCGACAACGACTTACTTCTGTGAAACGTCAAACAGTTGGTTTTACCTTTCTAGTAAATAGTTGTAAATCCACCAGTCATAGTTCAGTGAATACTTTACGGTTGACTACACCAACGGAACTATAAAAGATGGAGCCTCTGGCATCTCAGTCATTATTCCTCTAACTGCCCTACTGTGAACTACTCCAAGATGTATCAACTACTTCCTTTTGTAAGTGCTGCTACAACAGTGTTACCAAATCTTCCTATAGAGATTTGGTGTATTATACTGAAACTATTGGATCCTGTATCGTTGCTAACTACAATCAGAACCTCTTTATTTCTACATTGCGTTGCCCAAGGAGACTCGAAGTTAAGAAAAATGATTGATGATGCGACAACAGAAGAACAAAAGCTGATTCTTGCACTGTGGACAAAGCCAGGAATGACTACAAGAGTAAGTCGTCAAGATTATGCCAGACTGTTTTCTACAAATGTTCAGAAAGTTTCATCCGTGAGAAGTCAAACAGTTGGTAGGAGAATCGCCCAAGAAAAGCTTGCAAAGAAACCTTCATCATCGGGAATGAAGAAGTCCTTTAAAAATGCAAGATTTAATCCCTATAGACTATAATAAACATACCTGCAATTGTGAATTAGCTTATACTGACAATACTTTTAATAAATCGTGTTTTTTAATAACTACTTTTTGATTTTTACCTCTTAGTAACTAAATCTTTATATAATAAATAAATGAAAACAAAAAAATGTAATGATTACATACTTTCCACCCGTGACAGGAAAGTACGTACTTTCGTCTCGTGACAGGAAAATAAGTCAGAAAAGTGTAACTTTTAAATTTTAAAAAGTCGGAAATGTCATCGTTTCATATATGGTAGCATACAAACACATTATTTTACTCATTAACATAAATAAACAGTATAAAGCTGCATCCCGGTCGTCCTGAAAATTCCATTAAAATGCTCGCAGCCAATTATTATATAATTATAATTTTAAAGGGCAGTGAATAATTTTAAAGGGCAGAGAATAATTTTTGTGTATTTCTTTAAATTGGTAAAAATGTGCTAAACGTGACAACGTTGTTCTTTTACCTCCAACCGACCAAAGTTGCAACTACTGACTATTTAGGAGCATTTTTAGTGTTTCTCAGCGTTATCATATTTTTAACCTTTTAACAAAAATAATATGATGAGGCAGCAACAAGTTTGTAAAGTAACTTTTAACCTTGTAGTATTTTGACCAGCCTATTACGGCTTAAAAAACACGGAGACGATGACGCGACCGAAAAGTGATTTAATGAAATCATTACTTTCTCCGTTATTCAAGGATCTTACCTCTCGCGTTGCCGCCATGGCCATATCAAGCTCTTCCCTCAAATCCGCTTCCAGTTCCGCATTACTTTCAACCAGTTGATCATTCATGTCTTGTAACGCCTCTAGTTCAGACACTTCCTCTTGTAGCTCTGCAACTTTCTCTTCAAGCGTAAGCTTTTGTTCACCCAGGATGACCACCATTTCTTCCGCTCCTAATGCGGCGTCGACCTAAAGATACATTCTAAATCTTTTACGGTGCTAGTTTTTGTTGATCAGGTGAATTAAAAAGATTAAAATTGAATAAGCTAAATTGGTGTAAATGCAAGTTCGGCGCAACTGAAATCGCAATTATCCGCCCAAACTGAATAAATTATGCTAAACAAAGGTTTAACCGTGTCCCATGCTGTTCTGTTTCATACTGAGTTACGATAACCTCTTGCTTTACAGCATCTAACCAGTTTCTTTTTGTTTTTATATACTTTCTTTGAACTAACCTGAACTAACCTTTATTGAAGAGAGGATATTGCTTAATGAGAGAAGACCTACCGCCTTAATATTCGTCGATGGTGTAGTGCTTATTGCGGAGAATACAGCCTAAGGGAAAGGCTGCTTGAGGTCGACGAATAACTAAATAAACTCAAACAAGACCAAAATCATATGCAGAGTAGATTCCCCAATAATTATTAAAGACTAGGAGAATCAAACCGCCGAGATATAGAGAGATATCCCTTTAAGATCCAGATCACGACTATTGTTTGATTAATGTACTCTCCCAGTAGTGACATAAGCTTGTCAAACATGATCAATGAATAAAATAACAGTATCCCAAAGATCAATGGAAATCCAGATTTCTAGAAGTGTCATTGAGGAAGAGAAGAGACCACTGTCACCCAAAAATGGAATTATGCGGACCATATAGCCTGATGTACAGGGTCTTCCAACGAGGACTGAACAGGGGCTCATTTTTGAGCTTCATTGTATTTAAAGAAAAATCCAAAATAGCCAATCGATGTACTTTTTCCTGCAGAATTCAAAAATGAAACCAAAAATTTATTTGAACCAGAAACAAAAGAGTTACGCTATGGATAAGGTGTTTTTTAAATGGAACATAGCTTTTTTTATACGATTTTTGGAACGAGTGATTTTTTTTTTGTCCGTTCTGATTAAAATATTTAATATTGTGACAGCTATTTTTATTAAATTTTAATGTTTTATCCAGTATAATTTAACTTCAACCTGTTTGAAACATACACTAGGTAATAAAGGTATCACCTTTCAATCCTTCAAAGTCAAAAAATTTGACAAATTTACTATAATATCGCCGAAATGAAATATTCATTAGATGAGAGATTGCAGATTGTTATCTTGTTCTACAAATGCCAAGAAAATGCAAGAGAAGCAAGGAGAAGATTTATTGCAAATTTTCACAGAAATATATCCGTCAATACTTGACTTTGGAGGATTCAAAGGTGATTATACCTTTATTACCTAGTGTATGTTTCAAACAGGTTAAAGTTAAATTATACTGGATAAAACATTAAAATTTAATAAAAATAGGGTAATTCTCCAGTTTATCGGCTTATGCGAAAAATGGCGTAAAATGAAAAACGTTTCTTGCAATATGTAGCACGTACTTCCTAAACGACAAATCCGCGAGCTGAAAACCATTTTTTTAATTGCAAATATAAAAAAAATGCGAAAATAGTCAACCGAAAGGCACGGTGAGAGTGACAAGTGAGGTTATGTTACTCTAGCTGTTAAGTCACTCGACAAAAATTGTAATAATTATAGACTTATATTGGTTAAACAGGCGCTAACATGGCATCTAATCCACCTTTTTGGTTCCAATTCGGTATATGCTACATAAATCAACAAGAGTTTTTCATTCTTTTTTTCATTATTGTCACAAGCGGGTACCCTATTTTCACATTTTTTTTTATATTTCCAATTAAAAAAATGGTTTTCCGCTCGCGGATTTGTTGTTTAGAAAGTACGTGCTTCATAATGCAAGAAACGTTTTTCATTTTACGCCATTTTTCGCATAAGCCGATAAACTGGAGTGGTGCCAAAAATAGCTGTCACAATATTAAATATTTTAATCAGAACGGACAAAAAAAAAATCACTCGTTCCAAAAATCGTATAAAAAAAGCTATGTTCCATTTAAAAAACACCTTATCCATAGCGTAACTCTTTTGTTTCTGGTTCAAATAAATTTTTGGTTTCATTTTTGAATTCTGCAGGAAAAAGTACATTGATTGGCTATTTTGGATTTTTCTTTAAATACAAGGAAGCTCAAAAATGAGCCCCTGTTCAGTCCTCGTTGGAAGACCCTGTACAAACGCTAGATCGACTAACACACTGCTGCACCGGAGACCGCATCAAGTAAAACTAAATAGAGGAAAACCATCACTGCGCTGGACCAATAACATACCATCAACACTAGCGTTCGATTCAATTATACCCTATAAAATTAATTTACACCAACCTGCTCTTGTAGATCAGAAATTTGTTGTTCCATAGCTTCCACTCTGGCGCTAAGCTTTTCTTTGGTCTTCCCAAGCTCAGTTATTTCAGATTTCTTTTGATCAATATCTTTCAGCAATTTCTGATATTCGTGCTTGTCGTGGGCGGAAAGATCCCTTAGGCGGATTAAGGTGTCCCTTAACCTTGCGTTTTGTTGTTGTAACTGTTTGATTTCATAAGCGGAAACTCCGGCATCCGAACTCGAATCTGACGTTCCAAGTGCTTTAACAGAAGAAAAAATGACGATAATTAATTCTGGTATAAGTGTTTAAATATTGTGACTACAATTTGGGGAAACTTAAGCTTTTCATCGGAGAACAGTTGTTGGTCATGAGATAGGACAACTTGCACTTTCATAGGGCGCCACTCAGTTTTCCAATAAGGGTGTGAGAGTTTTTAACTGAGAAATCGGACTCTCTAGGACACAGATGTTAAAATAAGTTTAAAGAAGGTAACACATTGAGATATACTTCAATCAAGCTTTAAGAGCAAAAATAAATAAATTTAGATTTTACAATGAAAAGGAATGCCTTCATAATAGGATAAAAATGCGAATAGTATTTTAAAAGTGCATGGTCTACATGTATAATAAATTATAAAGATTCGAGACATAAAAATCTTGAATTAAAAATGTTTGATTAAAATTATTGCAACGTATTCTGATCTGGCATTATAACTTAACCTTTTATGCATTGAAGTGAAGTTTTATTCATTACCCCGTATATACATAACCCATTTCTTTGGCCAAAGATACCCCCGTTATGTACATCTTATGTACAACATCGTATATATTTTTCGGATAAAATCATTTATAGAACAACGTAGAATAACGTCAGAAGACTTGCTTACAGTTTAAAGTTTAATAAATTAAATAACGTAAAAATATAATTAAATTACTTGATTCCGTATGGATAAAATTGTGACGCAATAATATAGTAATAAAAGGAAAAAACTGGCCTTAGATCTCAAGTTTTTTCTTTGGGCAGGAACTCCTAACAGCTCCTAGATGGTGGCGGTCACGGTAACCTCACCCAGATTAGCTACTTGAAGACACATCAACTTATAGCGACTTCATTTGTCTTGGAGAAGAAATAGGTATGAAATAAAGGACGGAAAGTTCCACGAAGTTCCTTGTAGAAGTTATATACAGAGTGAGTAAAATCCCAGTTCAAAATTAAGCCGTGTCCTCAGACCTGTCGTATAACAACAACCCTCAATACTGAGGGTGCAACATATCTGAATTGCACATGGCGAAGAAACACTTATATGCCTAAATATAAGCAGAAAACACACCAACTATATCACCATCAGGTCTATAGAAGGTTTAGAAAATGATTATGCATAAAAGCACAGGAAAACTGATAAAAAATCAGACCCACCTTTTAAAATGAAGGCGACTTAACGGCCATTCCGCCAAGAATGCCAGAAAGTTCCGGTGGGAATCAAATCGCACCTAACAAAAGTACTGCGCGCGAGCCTTCACTAGCTAATGGATATATACGCAACCTCTATAAATGGTACTACCTAAAAGCGTACAGTTAGGCGAATGCGCTGGGTATGGAAAAATTAAACAAACAATTAATAAAAGTGGCATTTAAAAATAACAATGCTACAATATGTTGGTAAAAATTTCGTCTTTCTGATACATACGAAACAATTTATCACAATTCATATCTAACGTGACCTTTCTGTGACTAATTCACCACCTTTATAGTATATTAACAGCCAAGTGCATCAACGTTTTTAACCCAGGGTTAACGCTAATGCAAGGATTAACTACAAATTTCTAGTGCACCATGTTTTAATCTCTGGGTTAAAACTCAAACTCGGGATTTATTTTAATCGTCAAAAACGACGAGTTAAAAGAGAGTTAACCAATCGTTTGCTGCATTGTGGTTATATTTAACACATATTCGGTCAAGATACCCTTATTTATAAACAAATAGAAATCGAGAATTCAAGGTATTCAAATAATATGCTGCAAATCGAAGAGGAAATTCAAATTATTTCCCATATGTTGCATGATTTCACTTTCTCCGAGCGGTTTAGACTGTATAAAGCTTCTGTTTGATGAAGAAAAACGTCTGTTTACTTGTTTACAACATTTTAACAGTAATTGAGGACAACATAGAACATCCTACCAATGTGTCTTAGGTATAGAAGGCAACGAAAAAGCAGACGAACTCGCAAAAAGAGGAACGGAGGCTGAGATACCTAACACAGAACTGATCATCGGAGTACCAAAAAGTACAGCCCGAGGACAAATCAGAGACTGGATAAAACTGAAACATAACAACTACTGGGAAAATATTCCCAGACAAGTGCATGGGAAAGCCTTCATAGGCAGACCATGCCAAAAGAAAGCAAAAGAACTGCTTACAATGAGCAGGAACCAGCTGAGAATAATTACGGGATTCATGACTGGACATGCACCAGTCAAGGAACGACTGTACAAAATGGGACTGTACAACGGGGACTTGAAATGCAGACTCTGCAATAAAGAGACCGAAACAGTCAAACATATACTGTGCGAATGCGAGGCATTGGATCACAAACGGCAGTCGATCTATGGGCAGCCTCGGGTAGAACCAAATACATACACCACACACTCAGTTAAGGACTTGTACAAACTTGTGCAAGGTACAAAGATACTGGAATGGGTGGAATGAAGAAAATGGGTCCATAGTACAATAAGCCGAAAGGCTGCAGTACTGACCGATCTGCAGGCGGGCCCAAACAACAAAAAAAAAATGTGTCTTAGGACACCCTTACATTTCTTTATAGCTATTTTACTGGTCCAGCTTTGTTTCTATTCTGAAGAGCCTACTGTATATAAGGAAAAACATGAACCAATATAGAACAAATGGTGAGGCCCACCCTTATGATACTGTGCTCGAAATGGCCCCAGATACTAAGCCTCCAAGTTGTTTATTGAATTACCCATTACTGTACGGGCCTTCTTCCTCGAAAGCAATTCAAAGATAGGATAAGGAAGTTTTTAATAACTGAAAGTTAGTTTTATACTTTTAACAAATATTTTAATTGTCGTTATAATATTGTAGTATAGTATAAAGTTCATATTACTTTACCTTAAATGTTATATAGTATGTCATAAATCATAAATTTATATTTTTGTATATCGCACAGACTGCCCTACACAGAAGAAAATAACCCTAATTTTGACGCCGGCAACCAAGCAGCGGTTAATGACTGGTATCTGGATTACTTCAGAGAAGAAAACAGACCAATGCAAGTAAAAACGATTGAGGAAGATGAATATTTTAAAACCTTACACACCCAAAAGAACACTGCACCCGGCATATACAGGGTCGTTGGTATGTATGGAAACGGACGATTATGGAAGTATAACAGTTAGCAAAAAATATTTTGAACAAAAGTTTTAGGGTTTTTGAAGGTCTATTAGAATTTTGAAGAAATAAATATACAGGATAAGTCAGAAAGCCGTAGGGAAGCAAAGTTACTTTTTTTTCAATGGAACACCCTATATCTTAGAACTTTTTTGGATTTTACATAGAATAACAATTATTTTTTAATAAGTGCATTATAAGTTTAAACCTATTAGTATCCGAGATATAGACTTTTGAAAAATTACATTTTTGAACTTTGGCAGCTTTATAGCTTTCTAACGGTACGTCTTACAGCAAAACGGCTTACATGTCCCTATCTTACTTTTTTATTACCTTACCAAAAACAACAACTTCCGGTTAAACCGAAGTACTGTATTTCCGGTTTTTGAGTTACATCCGGTTTAACCGGAAGTTGCCACTTTTAGGAAGATAATAAGAAACTAATATAGGGACACGTGAGCCGTTTTACTCTAAGACGTACCGTTAGAAAGCAGAAGCTGTCAAAGTTCAAAAATGTCATTTTTCATTGGTCGATATCTCTGAAACTATTAGGTTTAGACTTATAATGCTCTGTATAAAAAATAATTGTTATTTAATTTAAAATGCAAAAATGCTCTAAGATATAGGGTGTTCTGTTTAAAAAAAAAGTGGCTTTGTTTTTCTACGGTTTTCTGACTCATCCTGTATACTTAATTTTTTTTAATTCTAATAGACCTTAAGAAACCCTGAAACTTTTGTCTTAAATACTTTTTGCTAACTGTTTTACTTTAAGAAATAATCGACCGTTTCCATACATACCAACGACCCTGTATAATATCCCTTGGATCATACTCAAGCAGCTAAAACTGGTTATCCACAAATACATAATAAAATGTTACAACTTTTGCCTGCAAAAACAACTATTTCCTGGCATATGGAAGGACGGAGTCATCATCAACATACCCAAACCAAATACAAATCACCACCTTACAAAAAATTATCGTCCAATTACACTCCCCCCAGTGTTGGTTTTGATTGATGGAAAGTACTTTATTGTCCAAAAACCAATACATGTATCAGCTCTTATTGACAAAGTTAAATAATGGGTAAAAGTATAAAACAGTTAAACACATATAAAAAAGTATAAAAAAAATACAAAAAATAGAAAACTAAAGTAACACAAAACGGTTAAAATTACAATCAAAACAATGAACAATATATACACTGTGTTCAAAAAGTCCCGGACCGGTCAATTATTTAGAAAATGGCGCACAATATAAAAAAAACTTCCGGTATGAAAGTTGTAGGCCTTAAAAAAATCTATAAAACTAGGACACCTGTAATTATACAGGGTGCCTCAAACAGTCATGGTAAACAAAACTTTCATTTTTTTAAATGGAATGCCCTATATCTTATAATACTTTTGGACTCTACATAAAATATCAATTATTTTTTAATAAGCACACTAAGAGTCTAAACTTAATAGTTTCTGAGATATCGACTTTCGAAATATTACATTTTTGAACTTTAAAAGCTTCTAGCTCTCTAACGGTATCTCTTAGAGCAAAACGGCTTACATGCCCGTTTACTTCGTAATTATCTTCCTAAAAATATCAATTTTGGGTTAAACCGGAAGTACTATATTTCCGGTTCTCGAGTTACATCCGGTTTAACCGGAAGTTTACACTTCTGGGAAGATAATAAAAAAGTAAGATAGGGACATGTAAGCCGTTTTGCTTTAAGATATACCGTTAGAGAGCTAGAAGCTGTCAAAGTTCAAAAATGTAATTTTTCGAAAGTCGATATCTCAGAAACTATTAAGTTTAGACTTATAGTGTGCTTATTAAAAAATTATTGATATTTTATGTAGAATCCAAAAGTATTATTATAAGATATAGGGCATTCCATTTAAAAAAATGAAAGTTTTGTTTACCATGATTGTTTGAGGCACACTGTATAATTACAGGTGTCCTAGTTTTATAGATTTTTTTATTTTGTGCACCATTTTCTAAATAATTGACCGGTCCGGGATTTTTTGAACACAGTGTATAACACTTTGCCATACAAAATTTTAAAAAGTCCTAAAAGCAGCTAATAAAACAAACAAACACCATCTAACAAAACGAACTTAAATTTACACATAGAAAAATTTCCTTCAAAAAACTCGTCAATAGAGTAATAGGCTTTTTGAAGCAGCTCTCATTTTAATGCTTTACGAAACAGTCCCAAGTCTTGCACACCTCTAAGCCGCAGATCAATGCTATTATAAATTTTTATGCCATTGTAAATGAGCGAGTCCCTGATTAGACCCGTGTGCGGAATTGGCAAAGAGATATTGTGGGTTTGACGTGTTATGTAAGTTTGCTGGTGTCTGGGGAAATGATATTTGTTCTTGTGGACCAAACAAGCAGTCTCCAAAAAAAATAAAGACGGTAAAGTAAGGATCTGGTGCTCTTTAAAAAGAGGTCTGCAATGAGTTCTTGGATGTGCATGAGATAAATTACGAACAGCCCTTTTCTGAAGAATGAAAACTGATTAAAAAAGGAAATTTGCACAAGCGCCCCAGAAGAGCACCGCATACCGCAAATGGGATTCAACAAGGGAGAAATACACAGTATGTGCGACCTCTCTTCCAAGTTCCTTAAAAGTAGTGCGGACAGCAAAACAGCAAAGCAGCATCCTCGTCAATAAACAAACCCAAGAACTTGGTCCCACTCACAGATTCTATCAGAGAATTATCGATATCATCAACCGCACAGTTAAACTCAATGAGATGCGTCTTAGACATATTTAAACAAAGACAATTTGCGTCGCACCATTGCTTGATTTTTTTAAAAATCATCTGATATATTAAGCATTAGCTGCTTGGGGTTCTTATTCTGCCATAGTACAGTTGTGTCATCTGCAAACAGTGTAAAAGTGGCTCGCAATTTCAAGTTGAGTGAGATCGTTTATATATATCAGGAAAATAATTGGACCAAGCACGGATCCCTGAGGGGCACCACAAGAAATATTCGTTCTGTTAGATGACACGCTGTTAAGGTGCACAGCTTGAGAACGATCAGTGAGGTAGCTTCTAATCCATTGCAACACAATGCCTCGGAACCCCATAGGCATAAAGCTTCCGCAGCAGTACCTCATGGCTTACGCAATCAAAGGCTTTTGATAGGTCACAGAAGACCGCAGCAGAAGCCTCTCTCCGGTTCAGACCCTGAAACACCCACGACAAAAAATCAAACATAGCGTCAGAATTATTTTTGTTTGATTAAAATCCGAATTGGTTTACGGTTAAAATATTATGCTGGTTGAGAAAGGATACCACCCGTACCTTCACTAGTTTTTCGATAAGCTTTGATAGAGTAGATAGTAATGAGATAGGTCTATAGTTTGAAGGACTTGAGTGGTCGCCACCCTTGAGAAAACTATTCGAAAAACTATTAAGGAACAAACTGCAGAATGGAGTAGACAACAAAATACCCACACATCAATACGGATTTAAATCAGAAAGCTTGACTTTGCATCCGCTATTCTCCCTGGTATCTAATATACAAACCGAGAAACTTATTACAAATCGGCAGCAGTCTTCCTAGATGTGAAAAAAGCTTTCGACAGTGTTTGGCATAGAGGAATAATATACAAAATGAAAAAACTAGACGTTTCCGATAACATTATATAAATAACAACACAATTTTTAGAACTCAGAAAGTTATGTGTGAAGATCAACAATAAATTCTCAGAAAAATTTCAACCAGAACAGGGAGTTCCCAGGGATCAACATTATCTCCTTTACTATACAACATCTACTACTCCGACCTTAAACCTGAGGAAAATATTAACTCATACATACCACAATTTGCTGACGATACAGCACTGATATCTCATGGAAAATCAATCACAGGAGCAGTAGTAACTTTGCAACGACAGGTCGACCATATCGTTGACTGGTTTAAAAAATAGAGACTAATGGTAAACCCAACCAAATCACAGTTCCTAATTTTCAACCATACACCATCTGCAATGTCACCACAACTACCACAAGACAATGTAAATATTCAACCAATATTAACAGCGAAATAAGTCCAGTTACTAATAATGAAATCATTGAACATATAAGTACTCTGAAAAACAATAGCTCTCCTGGAGTAGATGGTATAACATCCAGATTGATTAAAAAAATTCCATAACTTTATATTAAAACCGTTAGTTCATATCATAAACCTCATTTTTCTAACAGGTAACGTGCCATCTTCTATGAAAATATCCTCTGTCACCACAATTTATAAAAAGGGTTGTAAAACAGACATTGCTAATTATCGACCTATTAGTGTTATCACAACCTTCGCAAAAATTTTTGAAAAATGTTTAAAACATAGACTACTTATTATTTGTCTTCTTTTAACATATTAAATAATAATCAATTTGGATTTATGAAGGGCGTAAGTACCAGTGATGCCATGTTGGAACTTATAAATAGTGTGAAGATTGGTCTCGATGGTAACGAAAGGGGTATTGCAGTTTTTCTGGATTTGGCAAAGGCTTTCGACACTGTTCCTCATGGGTTGCTCATAGATTCTCTGGAACATTATGGTGTTCGGGGAGGGGTGTTGGACGTCTTTAAAAATTACTTGGCGAACAGGAAGCAGACTGTGAAAATTAGAAATGTCCACAGCGATCCTCTGGAAGTTAAGATCGGTATACCTCAGGGGACAGTACTTGGTCCACTCCTTTTCATAATTTATATAAATTCGATGCTAAATTTGAACATAGAGGATATTTCAATATCATACGCCGATGATACAGTGTTGTTTTTCAAGGACACTACGGGGGAAAATACAAAAAATAAAGTGATTAGGGGATTGGAAAGAGTAAAGTGCTGGCTTGACCTGAATAAATTGACTCTTAATTATGACAAAACATTCTACATTGCATTTTCATTGAGTGATGTAAATAGGCCAAATTTCGATTGCATTACATTGCCTGGGTCTGGTCTCAATATAAGAGAAACAGACACAATGAAGTATCTTGGTATCACAATAGACAAAAATCTAAAGTGGAATCATCACATTCAAGACCTAACAAACAAAATTAGAAGCCTGATTCATAAGTTTTATTTGATACGTAGGATATCGAGTAAAAATGTACTAGTTCAAATATATAAATCATTAGTGGAGTCGCTTCTCAGATATGGCAACATAGTCTGGGGAGGGCTTTACGAGAATGCCTTAAAGCCACTGAATGTGGTACAGAATTTTATCCTAAAAATAATATTTTTTAGAGACAGAATGTACTCGACAAACTTACTTTACAGTAAATGTATATTAAATGTCCGATGTCTATATTATCTCAGTAACTGTATTTTGTGTTTTAAGTCTAAAAGTAAAGTATTTATAGACCATTGCTACCAAACTAGAAGTAAAGCAAACAGAATGTTAGCTGTACCCTTCAGAAAATATGATGCCAATCAAAGGTTTGCTTCAATTTTGGCACCTAAAATTTATAATGCGCTGCCCCAAGAAATAAGAACTACAACAAGATACAAATCTTTCATCAATAAATGTAGATTTCATATATACGAAAACGAGAATTTTATTGCAGGGCAGTTGTAGGGTATTGTGTGTTTACTGTTTGGGTTTGTGTCGCTCTTGTGATATATTGAACATTGGAAGTACCCCATGCAGATCCGTCTGTGTGGCTCGAGTTATTTTTAAACCTCTTTCCCTGATTGATTAACTGAGATTTTTGTTGTAATGGTGAATGATTCTACATAGTTAAATAAATATCAAAATAATAAAAATGAACTATCATGGGCTGATTGTTGCCCATTCAATTTAATAAAATTATAATATACATATAACTACAAATCTAATAACATTAAATTACTGCATATACAGGTGTTCATCACCTAGATGCATACATTACTGTAACTCTGAAAGTATTTATAGACCTTAAGAATTCAAAATTGTAATTTTGTAAAAAAAAAAATTTTATAAATGGATAAATAAAATGTTCACAATTCTGTAATATACAGGTTTGGCAACATTACATTACATTAAAAGAGGAAATTCCTTGGCTCTCTTTATTTAACTTATACCTGCTGTGCATACGTTCTCATTTCAACCCGTTAAGCAACTGATTGTAGTAAATATTTGCCAAACGTGTATAAGCAATGTTAATAAAGTAATATCCTATAAAATAATATTTAAATTTTTAACTACTTTTAGAAATTTAATCGCATTTGTTGACTGAAATTCCTACTTTTAGATCTTTAATATTGTGATTGAAATATTTCTAATACCAAATAATACCTCGGAATGATCTTGGACTCAAAACTTAATTTTATCCAACATAGCTGCTCAAATCTATAAAACAATATGCAGACCAGTTATAGAATACGGTTCCATTTTATTTACAAATGCAAGGCAGCCAGCATGGAAGAACTTATCAACTGGAAAAACAACTGCATTAAGAAGCTTGACCAAAATCAGACATGCAAATAATCCAATGCACAATCAATCAAACAATTATTTATACACGAAAACAGGAATGCAACAGATTTTCAATAGAACACAAACATTAAGTCTTAGATTTGCAAATAAACATAAAAACCAAGAGTTATTAAGAACAGTCTGCAGAACACGGAACAGAGAAGTTGCTCAAAGATATAAATATCCAGAGACGACGCTTTGGGAATGGTTTCTAGCAAACAGGCCTCAAACATAAATAAAAAAATAAACTACTGGCTTACTTGTTTTATCATACGTAAAACTACAAGAGCTTTTTTTTATCGGATAAACTTTTATTTTTTACGAAAACTAGATTGCTAAAAAATTTAACGAGAACAAACGAAAATTTTTTAAATTAAAAAATAAAAGTTTATCCGATCTTAAAAAAAAGATCGAGTGATTTTTAGCTGGAGAAATTCACGAATTTTGGCATGAATAGATACTAAAAAAAAATAATACTTTACTAAAAAAATGTTTGACAGTATCAAATTAATTTGCAACAATATGTCAGGTTGCCGAGCAATGAAAAAGAAAAGCTACTCGATTTTGAGCTGGAGAGGTTTTTACCATTTAATTTTTATGGAGAGGATTTTATCGCGATAAAAAAGGATGCACCTTTTTTTATCGATGTCGAAGTGATAAGAATGCAAATGTCAAATAGACATTTTATTGTAGGAGTGTTATTATAATATAAATATAATAAAAATCTTCCAACAGTTTAATCATCTGTATAGGTTTATTTAATTCTTCTTTTGTCTATAATATACAGGGTGTCTCAAAACTCAGTATCAAGATTTTAGGGGCGTATTTGCCAGGTCAAAATAAGCCTTTTTTTTTCCTATAAGCATGTGTCCGCAAACGCTTCGTCACCGATCTACAGAGTGTTAAATTTTCAAAAAAATTTTATTTTTTCCTTCATAGCTCTTTTAGTTTTTGAGATATTAAGATAAAATTTAAAACATAGATTACACTTTAGGGCTTACATCATCTAGTATACCGAGTGATTGTAAGAATCTACAGGGAGATATTTTTTCAGGGGTCATGCTCCCTTTTCTCCGCATAAACTTTTTTATAGTGCGCTGCTGGCGGATTCTGAAATATGCAGTACATTCTTTGTTTTGTTTATAAACTTTTTTATCTCTTATAATTTTTATGCATCTAAGATCGTTATCGAGAAAAAAATTTAAACAAATTTTTGTAATTCGCCATATTTAATTGAAATTTTTCAATGAAACAATAAAAAAAACAATTAGTGGGCTTTGACTGCTATTTTCCTTTTGACGTTTACGCTTATTTTGAAGCATTTGACATTATTTAAAAGTTGGTTTATAACTTATCGTATATTTTTTGATTTGTTTAACATTAAAATGGAAAATGGACCATATTCATTTGAACATCTGGCTGACATCCATTTCGTTTATGGTCTGGCTAATGGTAACGGGCTTAATGCTCAGAGGTTGTACGCGCTAAGATTTCCTAATCGCCGGCTTCCCAACTACAGAACTTTTATAAATTCCCATCAACACCTTCGGGAATACGGCAGATTTCAGACTCCAATGCACGATACTGGTAGACCAAGACAAGCACGCAACCCAGCAGTTGATGAAGAGATTTTAAATGTTATCGACGAAAACCCTGGTATGAGTACTCGACAAATAGCACGGCATTTGGATGTTTCCCGTTCAACTGTCTGGAGGGTTTTACACGAAAACATGCTATACCCATATCATATTCAGCGCGTCCAAGGTTTGCTTCCTCGAGACTTTCCACAGCGCTTGCAGTTCTCCAGATGGATACTGCGCAAGTGTACTGTGGATCCTGAATTTTTATCTCGTATCCTTTTTACCGACGAGGCTCAATTTACACGCGACGGAGTAGTGAATTACCACAATGTTCATATTTGGGCACTAGAAAATCCACACATGATCAGAGAATCTCGACACCAGGAACAGTTTAGCGTAAACATATGGGCAGGAATAGTAGGAGATACTTTAATTGGTCCTTTTATTTTACCGCGAATTTTAAATGGTGACACATATTTAAACTTCCTACAGAATGAATTGCCTGCATTAATGGAGGATGTGCCTTTACACGTTCGTCAACAAATGTGGTTTATGCACGATGGGGCCCCCCCTCATTTTCGAGTCACCGTCCGCGATTATTTAGACACAGTGTTTCCCAATCGGTGGATTGGCAGAGCAGGTCCAATTGCTTGGCCCCCACGGTCCCCAGATTGCAACTCGCTGGACTTCTTTTTATGGGGGCATGTAAAGAGTCTAGTTTATGATGCAGGACCAGTGCCTTCCATCGAAGTTCTAACTGGACGAATTATGGATGCCTTTCAAACGGTAAGAAATAATCCCGGAATATTAGAACGCGTACGGCAGTCTATGAGAAGAAGAGTAGAGGGTTGTATCGCAGAAAGAGGAGGGCATTTCCAGCATCTTTTATAAAAAGTCAAAGTTGATTAAGTTTCTTATTTTTAAGGTAATGTTTAAATAATCTTATAACAAATAAGTATAGCGTCTTTTGTTTTCATTGTGGTATTTATTCCCCCCTGTTGTTATAAATGTTAATTAAATGTAGCTAATTACAAAAATTTGTTTAAATTTTTTTCTCGATAACGATCTTAGATGCATAAAAATTATAAGAGATAAAAAAGTTTATAAACAAAACAAAGAATGTACTGCATATTTCAGAATCCGCCAGCAGCGCACTATAAAAAAGTTTATGCGGAGAAAAGGGAGCATGACCCCTGAAAAAATATCTCCCTGTAGATTCTTACAATCACTCGGTATACTAGATGATGTAAGCCCTAAAGCGTAATCTATGTTTTAAATTTTATCTTAATATCTCAAAAACTAAAAGAGCTATGAAGGAAAAAATAAAATTTTTTTGAAAATTTAACACTCTGTAGATCGGTGACGAAGCGTTTGCGGACACATGCTTATAGGAAAAAAAAAGGCTTATTTTGACCTGGCAAATACGCCCCTAAAATCTTGATACTGAGTTTTGAGACACCCTGTATAAGTTATCCTACTTACGGAACTAAAACATATAAGATATGTTGATGTTGTAAATATGATAGGCTGACCACAGTCAATTGCCTTTTGGAAAACCAATAAAGTACTTATGAAATATAAGTGAAATAATTTAGTTGTGTATTGCGTGCATAATTTATTCGAAAGAATAATTGGTTACAATCGTAGCAGAGCGCTTTCGGCTTTCGCCATCTTCAGTGCTATCTGAAAAGAAAGCATCGAAAGTTCAGTTTGAGGGATATTTATTAATTTTTATCTTAATTCAAGTACAAAATAAATGATAATCAATTCAAGATTGTATTTAAAATTTGGTGATCCACAGTTAAAAACTGTTTTTTAATTTTTAATTATTAAAATGTTAAATTTTATAGGTGATGAAGAGATTTTATGTTTACCTAGTTAATAAATTGTTAGGAGAAATGTTTTTATAATATTCAGACTGATATTCGATACTTACTCGTCAGTAATTAATACATGTACTATCTTCAAAATTTGCATATTATATCTTCACAATTTAACACTTAGGAACTTTGCAGTTAGTCTGTTACCTTTCAGTCATAATTCGTTAAAAATAATTAAAAAAAACAGAAATGGACGAAAACAATTAAAATATTTTAACAGCACGTTACATTTTGGTTGAGGTTTCAAGGTGCAATGAGCATGTGGTTTTTGTTGATAAAAATTGAGATTGATAGAAGAGAGAGAAAAGGCTGACCACACGTGAACACACCCATCCGGTCCTAATGAGAGAGAGGAGGACGCATTCAACGGCGATCAGGTCTAGTCCTCGTACCGAACAACGGAAACGGGTAGAGTTTAAAAAAAAAATTATTGCTTTACTAGATTGGATTTTCTTGAAGATATAGAAATCAACAAAGAACTAAAAACGAACAATCAATGTCTGAACACACAGGTCAACCTAAATAGATCTTTCCACCCTTTACACAGGCGCATCACTGAAGTTGTCACCCTATGATGACATAACATATTCAGACAGTATCACAAGTCCTCGGGAGATCCAATCACTAATTAACTATAACATTCTTTATTGGAAGATACTTCTCTTACTAACCTTTTCATTATTTTTAACAACACATAACATTATGTAAATAATAATAACAATCGAATAAAGAAAATAATGGCAATTTTAAGACACTTTCACCATCGAGTCAAAACATTAAATCTACTTTATATTTATAATGTATACTGGGTGTTGCATCGTCGAGCGGGACATAGGAAATCCCATGTAATTTTAAATGTGGTCAATTATTGGCTTCCCTAATTATTTTAGAGAAAAATTCTATTTAGGTTTATTAAAGAGCACTAAAACCCACATTGAAAAGAATAACTTTAGATATTTTTGATGAGCCCGTTTACGGGTTATCGCCGATTTCTTTTTAACTATTTCTCCTTTTTATGGCCCCGTATTTGCGGGCACCAGTCAAGGTAAAATGTCAAATAAAGTTGTCATTTTGAGGAATATTTGAACATCTTCTTAAATCCTAAAGTTCTAACAATTTAATAGTACCTACCTATTAATTAGTAAAATATTGAAACATGTAAAATGTCATAATTAACCTTGTAATTGGATACTTTTTTTAGTTTTATTCAGATTAATTGTACTCATAAATACACCTTTAATATTTTCGATGTACGAGTTTTTATAACAATAAAGCACACATTTCAAAATGACAACTTTATTTGACAGTCATTTTTTACCTTGACTGGTGCCCGCAAATACGGGGCCATAAAAAGGAGAAATAGTTAAAAAGAAATCGGCGATAACCCGTAAACGGGCTCATCAAAAATATCTAAAGTTATTCTTTTGAATGTGGGTTTCAGTTCCCTTTAATAAACCTAAATAGAATTTTTCTCTAAAATAATTAGGGAAGCCAATAATTGACCCCATTTAAAATTACATGGGATTTCCTATGTCCCGCTCGACGATGCAACACCCGGTATAATTTTTAAACAATAACCCAAAATGAGAAAAAATTTATTAAAGAATGGCCAACAGGTTTCTACATAATTTCTTAATTTTCTATATATTGCTGCACCGTATGTTCGTTCTGATTACAACATCCAAACCCATCAAGAACATTTTTAAGAACTAATTATACATCAGAATAAAGTTAATCGTCAAACATCAAAAAATTTAAATAAACCGCAATAATTTTTTTTTTAAACTCCCGTTGTTCGGTACTAGGACTAAACCTGATCGCCGTTGAATGCGTCCTCCTCTCTCTCATTAGGACCGGATGGGTGTGTTCACGTGTGGTCAGCCTTTTCTCACTCTTCTATCGATCTCAATTTTTATCAACAAAAACCACATGCTCATTGCACCTTGAAACCTCAACCAAAATGTAACGTGCTGTTGAAATATTTTAATTGTTTTCGTCCATTTCTGTTTTTTTTAATTATTTTTAACGAATTATGACTGAAAGGTAACAGACTAACTGCAGAGTTCCTAAGTGTTAAATTGTGAAGATATAATATGCAAATTTATTACATGTATTAATTACTGACGAGTAAGTATCGAATATCAGTCTGAATATTATAAAAAACATTTCTCCTAACAATTTATTAACTAGGTAAACATAAAATCTCTTCATCACCTATAAAATTTAACATTTTAATAATTAAAAATTAAAAAAAAAAAAACAGTTTTTAACTGTAGATCACCAAATTTTAAATACAATCTTGAATTGATTATCATTTATTTTGTAATTGAATTAAGATAAAAATTAATAAATATCCCTCAAACTGAACTTTCGATGCTTTCTTTTCAGATAGCACTAAAGATGGCGAAAGCCGAAAGCGCTCTGCTACGATTGTAACCAATTATTCTTTCGAATAAATTATGCACGCAATACACAACTAAATTATTTCACGAATAAAGTACTTGTAAATAAAAAAATACTTTTGTATTGATGTTAGGTTACCTACTTCTGCGCGGTGCAGTGGAATTAAAATTAATCAAGAAATAAGTTTAACTCTCAGGTTATGTATTACTAAAGTTAGAGACCATCTTGCATTCCTTGGCGACTGCATCGGCAGTATAACTCGGTCGAAGCGAGGGAAGAGTTTAACAATTTTAGAAGGCTGTACAGAAGATGCATTAGGGAGACAAAAATTAAATTCAATGACCGTATGATACAGTCCTCATCAAATCCTGCTAAAACAATGTGGCAGATAATAAATAAACATTATTTTATTATCAGAAAAAAATACCATAACACCTACTGAATTTAATAATTTTTTCTCTGCTATTGCATTGTACAAAACATGCCCAAATCCAACAAGGACCCTATTGAGTACCTTGTAGCTCTGGAGGCCCAAATTTTTAAATTTAGAGAGGTAACTTTTAAACAAGTTAGGGATGAATTAAATATATTAAAAAATAAAACAAATTATGATATTTATGGTTAAATGTGAAGCTAATTAAACTAACAAAGAATTGCATTTTGCTGCCTCTCATTAAATTGATAAACCTATGCCTAAAACACACCGTCTTTCCTAATTGTCTGACGTTGGCTATCGTAAAACCAATTTTTTAAAAGGGTGACCCATCAACACCTAACAACTACAGACCAATATCACTTCTTCCTATCATCTCAAAGGTTCTAGAGAAGTGTACTGCTATGCAGGTAGTCAAACATTTTGAGGGGGATGACCTGTTTATAGAATTCCAATGGGGATTTAGAAAGGACAGAAACACCATCCAGGGGATTCTAAATCTTGTTTCGGGTGTGATTGAAGCATTCAACAAGAAGCAGTATGACTCGGTTTTATTTTGCGATTTGAGCAAGGCTTCTTTCTTCGCAAACTTTAACACTATTGATTGTCAACAAGCAGTATCCTATAAGCGACTCCTTAGACCGTGACTAGTTCCTAATCTACATTCTTACCTTTTCCCTCCATTTCGGTTTTCAATATTTGCAAATCTAGAGTAACTTCATCAAGTTTCTCCTTATAAGCCTCTAATTCTGCTTGCAACGATTCCACTTTCTCTTCCGCCATCTCTTTATCGAGAGTTATCATTTCAACTGCTTCTGCTAAGTCAGCTACTTCCTCTGCGTGGGCTTCTTTCGCCTCTATCGCTTCTCTAGCTTCCAACTTGGCTCGCTGCAACTCTCTTTGTAAACTGTTCTGAGCTTCCATAATTTTAGATTTAAATTCTATTAGTTGTTCCAACTGAAAATAATATAAATTAAAACAGTAATTTGATAGATTGTACTTTAATACCAGAAATAAATACTACTACTTCAGTTGGCAAAGCGATATTGGTAATAATGGTGTGGGAAAGGTTTAGCTCCGGGATGCACAGACTTATAGGGAACAGGGGCCACTCGGGAAAAATATAAGCCAAGGACGGGCCACTACAAACAATACTTATTAACACAAAAAATTTTATTTTTAAATAGTATGAAATACAATGATAAAATAAAAGAACCTTCAAAAATGTTTGTTGTAATTATGTAATTGTAAGGTAATCTAATCATTGTCGATATTTCATGTTTTATTATTTTGTTGCATGACATTGCATTATACTAACAAGTTTTTTCTTATATTTGGCTCCACATTACTTGTCGCCACACGTAAAATTGCTTCCAAATTTTCATTTGCCAGACGGTTTCGGTTTTTCGTTTTGTTTAGTTTCATCACTGAAAACGTTTGTTCACAAATATACGTCGATCCAAATAAGCTTGCGCTTTTCAATGCATTTATTCGCAACTCTTTATAAGCGTTTTTATCAACGCAACGGTAGAAGTTGAGTAAATTACCTTCATTAAATTTGTTTCGTAAACTGTCATCATTTTGCATATCTATTAATTCCAGCCGCATTGATTCCGCCGCATTTTCGGGTGAAATGTGGAAAGGATTGCTGAAAATGTCCAATAGAGGTTTAACTTTTTTAAAGTCTACAAAACGATTTTGAAAAACTTGTATCAAGATATCAATTTTTTCAACATGAGCGAAATTGACGTCAGTTTTATTGACTTTCTCCATAATTTTTTTGTAGTTCGGAAAATGGCTGTAATTGGCTGAATTGATTTGTGTCCTGAAAAGACTCAATTTGCACTGAAAGGACGAAACATGAGAGTATAACTGTGAAATCAATTGATCTTTGCCTTGGAGTCGCGTATTTAAGACATTCAAGTGATTTGTGATGTCTACAAGAAACGCTAAGTCATGCAGCCAATCAGGGTTGTCGAGTTCGGGGACGTCGTTTTTCTTTTCCGCCAGAAATAATTGGATTTGTTCAATCAAGTTAAGAAACCGCTGTAGTGTCAACCCACGACTTAGCCACCTTACTTCAGTGTAAAACAGGATATCACCATATTCGCTTTCAATATCCTCGAGAAATTGTCTGAATTGTCGATGATTGAGACCTCGTGATTTTATAAAGTTTAGAGCAGGTACTACAACTTTCATCACATTTTCAAATCCCAATAATTTTGAACAGAGAGCCTCTTGATGTATAATGCAATGAAACTGCATTAATTCCTTGGTATTTATGTTTTTAGTTTGTAAATATAAAATTAATTGAAATTGTAGATAGTTGAGGAAATACTTTCAAAAAAGACTGTATGGGAACATTTTCTCAGCTTCACCTATATTTATCGTTTTAAAAAAAATATATATTTTTTTTTTAAATTCAAGACCATATAGTCATACAGCACCAAATTGCGAATCTAAATTCAAAATTTTAACAAATTCTATTCAATAGTTTTCTTGTAGTTTGTCAAACCTTTTCACCTTAATGGAGGTCACTGATAAGAGCTCTTAAAAAAATACTCAAAACTTCTCTCGATTTCGTAGCTAATTGCTCTTCTATATTAGCTGCTAATGCGGTAATTCTTCTTTGAGCAGTCATCCGATTTAACTGAATTTTTTCAAACTTCTTTACATTTTCCGGTCAAATTTTTTTTGCGGCGATATCTAAACATTGCTTAACAAACTCACCATCTTTAAAAGGCCGACAAGTTTTTGCTATTATTCGAGATATTTTAAAGCTGACTTCAGTAGCTGTTTCAGCATCTTGAATTGGTTTTGTAAACATAGCTTGCTGGCCTATTATTATCCCGTTGTAAAGTGGAAATTCTTTGCGTTCGATTTTCACAAGTTAATTTGGTAAAAGTAGGATGCTGGGTTTCATAGTGCCTTTTCACATTATATTCCTTCGAAATAGAAACACTACTCTTGCATATTAAACAGACAATTTTGTTATGCGATGAAATAAAAAAGTATTTTTCGGTCTAAATATCTTGAAACTGTCGATTTCCATCTTTAACCTTACGACTACGTTTCTTACTGGGGCCTGGTTTATCCATATCAATATTGATATTATATTATTACGTAGGTAGAAGCCAAGTTCGAACGACGAAATATTTACTCGTCACAGATTACAGTTCTCAATAAGTATAACGTTCGCTTGTCCGTAGTTAAAACTTAACTGCCCCGATAGCTGGCGATGCGTCGTATTTATTCGAGTTACCAAACATCGAGAACCTTCCACTTTGTTCGGGGATACTACCGACGTGTTTCGCGAATCTTAAAGTAATCTAGTTGATGCGACAGATTTCTAGTCTCGTAACAATATGCTTAAACCGGAGCGCGGCGAGTAGAATACTTTTAAAATTCGTTGGCAGGCCGCATAAATATCGCTTTTAAAACTCGTTGGCGGGCCGCATAAATACCGACAGCGGGCCGCGGTATGGTTTAGCTGAATCCACCATTGCCATACCTTTAACGGAAGATAATCACGTATCCTTATAAGTCTCCTATAAACAGAGGTAAGATGTTTTTTTTTTTTATTTACTAACGCTCGAAGGACAATATTTTAGTTTTATTTTACTTCAATGAATTTAATTGTACCCTCTAAACAATATCGATAAGATAACTAAAATAGACATACAATTTTCGCATGCAAAGAGAGGATGCAAGTTATGTGTTTGAGGACCTGAATTAACCTGGAAGTTTAAAGGTTGAATAAGTTTCCGACTTTAGTGGCGTCAGCGGCAGTCAAGGAGTAACGAGGGCGTAACATAATAAAACTAACTTGTAAAATGTATTGTGAAGCCGATTTAGGTGCTAGTCAAAAAAATATAATGGCTTAGTTAGAGATGTGAGAGGAGAATATTCTCGAGAGAATATTCTCGAGAACGAGAATATTCTCGAGAATATTCTCTGTAAGAAAATTCTCCCGAGAATATTCTCTAGAGAAGTTGTTCTACATAATCTACTCTGAAAAAATTTGCAATGATTTTTAAAATTTTGAGCTTTTCAAACTTTTTCTATAACTAGAAATAGAAGCGCGATCGTATACTCGTATACAGCTGTGAGAATTGTAAATGATGTGGTGAGACCTGTTTTATTTTGGCGTTCCGTTCGGCTCAGTTTAGACCGTCTATAAGTATAAAAACATGGAGCAAAATAAATTAAAGGGTATCACACAACCAGAAAGTAATGTTTGGAAATATTTTAATACAAAAAATGTACTGTAGTGTAATGTAAAAATTTTATTTCTTATTATTGCCATTTCTAGCGATTTTCTTACCATTCCCAGAAAATTCTCTAACTTGAGAATATTCTCGACATGGGTAATAAGCTCATTGACGCACTTAAAAGTATTTTCCATAAATAATCAAAAATTAATGAAGCAAAAAAAAATTAAAAACATGTTTAATAGTAATGTATAGCTCTTTACTAACCTGAATCCTAAGTTTATCATAGTCTTTCAACTTCTCCTTATCTTCCTGTCGTCTGATCTTTAAAGTTTCTATTTTCTCACTAAGGTCGCGAATTTGCAAATTTCTATTTTCGAATTCCTGTTGTAACTGAAGGTGGCTTAATTTATCCTCAATGGATGATATCGGTGTCGTTGTTGTGATGCTAGCGCCAGGGGTGAATTGTGGCTTAAGGGTTTCTACAAATCCAGTCTACAATAATGTTAAAATTTTTATTATATTGCAATTAAAAATGTATATATCCATAGTTAGAAGAAGATAAAATCCTATAAATCTTCACGGAATTTAATTTTATTGATTGAACCCTACGCGTTTCAGTTATATCATACTAGATCATATGCGTTTATGTTTGAATTACGCTTTTGCCTTTATCGTTGTTTCTCATATTTGTTCTTTTCAGATGATTTTTTGTAGGGGGGTTGAAGTTTCGCGGTTGACTATTTCGTTTCGCGATGATGTTGATGTTGAATTCTGTTCGGCATTTTTGACTATAGATCTATAGGTTTGCATTCAACGGATTTTCTTGAACTTAAACTTGTTTAAAAGGAGATCCTTGGAGTTTAAATAAGTGATCCAGGAATTGTCACAAGGCTTCTAATAAAATTTTAAATTGCTTTTTTAAATTGGATGGTATATTTTTTTTTTGGTAGACTCGTCCAAACCGCAAACAAGTCCAAGTCCAAGAAAATCCGTCTACTCTCACTCCATAATTTCGCGAGATTCAAAAAAATACCAATAATAAAAGTTGTAGTGAACGATCTACTGATTTTAATTATTTATTTGTTTTTCTACGGTTAAGTGACATTTTCAGCCGTAAAATGAACTTAACCGTAAAATAAATGAGCTGTTACATCCACTTGCGGCAATTTCCGAAACTTGATATTATTTTTAATGAATTTCTCTTGGCAATTTTTATAGTAGTAGCTGTTCTTCAAATCTCTGAGACGTATCGTTTCCGAGATATGACCGCTCCGTATCCTTATCTGATCACCCTGTATGCCTATCACTGGGTTCAAGATCATGTTAATTCTATTCAACAAAAGTAGTTTAGATATTTCTCCAGAACGCGATCGTTATTTTACATACCTTTATATATCGTAGTAAAAATTTAAATCAAAAACTACTTTTATTACTTCAACGCAATAGTACGAAACTCGAATTGTAGCTTAGCATGTCGATTACTGGGACATTTACTTTATAAATCAGGTTTTAGAAAAATATCTGTGTATTTTTATTAGGTACCTCAACAAACGATGACCGTTTCGGTATTTGGCTAACTGATTCATTATTGCCTCCATTATTGCTTGTAGGTGGTTTCTCCGTAGCTGGCGATGCTAAATGACTTTTGCTTCCACTTAGCGATTGTCTGCTTCCCGATAAAGATTGTCTACTTCCCGCTAAAGACTGCCGACTACTAGCCAAAGACATTCTCGAACTAAAAAATAAATAATTTTCTTAAAACTTGCAGCTGGTTGTTAGAATAATAGGGCGATTCTCAGTTGATGCATTTTTTAATTGTATGCGGGTTTTGGAACGAAGTCGAAAATAAAAAAAGAAGTCCATATAAAAAGACATCTGAGTCGCGCCTTGTGATATTAACAAAGGCGTGCTTTTTCTAAAATAAAATATCTGAGTTAATAATTTGATAGGAAACTTAATCATAAACAAAAACGTTCATTTACCATATTGTATTTACAGAGAATGATACAGTGTGTCCTCGGATGGGGTACCGCACTCCAGTGCATTTTTTAAGTTTTGGTTATTAGAGGAAAGATCGCTTTTGATAAAAAGTTATCTTCGAAAGTTATAATAACGGCCGGTATTATAAGGTTGGTTTAAACTAAAAATTTTGTTAACTACGTTTCTTCTTCTCTTTCTGCTATTTATTTGCATAGAGAAAACTCGGAGAAACCAAAAAAAAAAAAGAAAGAAACCCAGTTAACTACATTCTTAGTTTAAAACAAACCTATAATAAGTAGGTACATGATAAAGCCACTATAAAGTATACAGGGTGTTACTTAATGATAGGCCGTAATTCCAAGGGCGCATTTCTGAACCAAATTCAAGTAGAAAAGTTTATAATAAACGTGTGCCCTAAAAAGTCTGGTTTTCAAGATACAGGGTCTCAAAGTTTAAAAAAATTCCGTTTGTCGATTTTGGTGAAATTTGGCAGCGTTGTTCATTGTGATAAGACGCTAAGTTAGGATTAACTAGATGATAATTATGAGTTCCAGTGGGGTCCCGGGGGACAAATAAAAAAAAGAATAAAAGCCACTTCATTGCATGTCGAAAAATTATTTTTCTCGAAAAAAAGTAAGATACGAAAAAATATCAGGAGACAAAAAAGATGTATTGTTAGCTGCTTAATCCAAAAACAATTTAAACAAGTCAGTGGCGTACATTTTCTTTGTCAATATTATCCGTGAGACAGCCCCCCGGGACCCCGCTGGAACTTATAATTATCATCTAGTCGGTGCTAACTTAGCGTCTTATCTAGAGATGTAAAATTCTCGGTAATAATCTTTTGGAGAATATTCTTGAGAATATTCTCAAGTTAGAGAATTTTCTGAGAATGGTAAGAAAATCGCTAGAAATGACAATAAAAAGAAATAAAATTTTTACATTACATTACAGTACATTTTTTGTATTAAACTATTTCCAAACGTTACTTTTTGGTTTTGTGATACCTTTTAATTTATTTTGCTCCATGTGTTTATACTTTAGACGGTCTAAACTGAGCCGAACGGAACGGAAAAATAAAACTAGTCTCACCACATCATTTACAATTCACACAGCTGTATACGAGTATACGTTCACGCTTCTAGGGGATTTCCCTGAATTACTGTTATACTCGGATTCCCCTAGAAGCGCCGACGTAAAACACTGTTATATTATTTGTAGAATTATATCGTTGATCTTTAGACTGCAATAAAACCCTCATTATCCCTTTGACCATAAAATAAATAAGGAAATCCCAAATTTTAAAACCTTTTCGAGTAGAGCCGGACCAGGTACAAATTCAATTTATACCTATGCCTGATGCATATATAAATATAAACTGATTTTTAATAATTTTAGTCTTTAGTGGTTTTCCGGCGAGTAATTTTTATTTGGGCTTATTAGTGGTAGAATGTGGCGTCCTTGGAATTGTGCTGATAGGGGGGCATCTTCAAGTGTCATTCTTAAAAGAAAGCATTTATCTACCGATGCCAAACTAATAATTAAAAATGTGTATCAATCTTTGTTGAGTAGAAATTTTAATTCGATGGATGCTTTAGCAGAGACGTCTACTTTAACAAAAACTCCTTTATCTTCGGTAAGAGACATAGTACTTAAACCTGTTAATCCTAGAAAAAATCGGAGTGATTTTGGCACATTTAGAAGCATTGACGAAAATGACATGGGTTTATTAAGAAGAAAGATTTACCAAATGTATGAGGCACAAACTGTACCCACTTTGATTTCCCTCAAAGAGCGGCTGATTAAAGACGAAACAAATATCTCTTGTAGCCTTTCAAGTCTTAGGAAAATATTGCATAAAATGGGTTTTAAATACCGAAGCATTAATAAAAGACAAACATTAATGGAATCTCAACGTTTACGGGAATGGAGACTTAAATATTTAACAGCTGTTAAATAATTTAGAGAAAAAAATCGTCCAATTATTTATCTTGACGAAACATGGTTCGATACCCATGACACTCTTTCTGGGATGATTCTTCCAAAAATTGTCAAACCAAGGCACCATCAAATAAAGGCAAAAGAATCACAATATTACATGCTGGTTCAGAGAACGGGTTTGTTCCAAATTGTCTGTTGCTTTCAGCTAAAAACATAGCAGATTCTTCTTTAGATTACCATCAAGATACCGACGCACAACTTTTTGAAGATTTGTTTAAACATAAACTCCTTAAAAATATACCTGAAAATAGCGTCATTGTAATGGACAATGCTAGTTATCATAGTCGGCAAGCAAAAATCATTCCCAATTCTAATAATACAAAAGCAGAAATTTAAAATTTTATGATTGAAAATGATTTATATTTTGAAGAAATTTACAAAAAACGAGAACTGCTAGAAGTATTAAAAGCTTTTAAAATAAATAAGGAATACGAGTGTGACAAACTTGCAGCAGAAAATGGACATACAGTGTTGCGTCTTCCTCCATACTATTGTATATTCAATCCTATTGAGCTAATATGGCACCAATTAAAAACGAAGTAAAAAAAATTTCTGCAGACAGCTGGAAAAACTGTGTACAGCATGTACTTAAGGTGGAAAATTCTTACAATTGTATGATTACAAATGTTCAACCCTTAATTATAAGTTTAGGCTTAGATGAAGATAGTGATAGTGATACAGAGTTAAATTTTGAATAAATTGTCAATAGTTTTTAAGAATTTAATTAATTTTTATTGTACTTGTTATCCTAATAGTTATACTTTGAAATTATATTATTTTCAATTATCATTAATTGTTATCATTATTTTACATTTATTATAGGTACCTAAAACTAAAAATACCTGTCTAATTTATTTTAAATTATAAAAATAAATCATGTGGTGTAGGTACATTTTCAAGCCGACCCTGATCCCATTTATTCAGCTTTGAAGAGGTTGAGGCGTATACAATAGGATTTAATCAGGTAGATTATTTATGGCAGTAAGAGTCAACGGTATAATTCTGCAAATATTATACCAAAGTTATTGAAAAGGTTAGAGGAAGCTCAAAATTTTTCAGAGTAGATTATGCAGAAAAGCTTCTCTAGAGAATATTCTCGGGAGAATTTTCTTACAGAGAATATTCTCGTTCTCGAGAATATTCTCCTCTCACATCTCTAGTCTTATCACAACGAACAACACTGCCAAATTTCACCAAAATCGGCAAAAGGATCTTTGAGATATTAATAAAAAAAACGATTTTTTTTTTAAACTTTGACACCCTGTATCTTGAAAACCAGACTTCTTAGGGCACACGTTTATATGAACTTTTCTACTGGAATTTGGTTCAGGAATGCGCCCTTTGAATTACGGTCTATCATTAAGTAACACCCTGTATAGGGTGTTCAAAATTTTTAAATATGAAATTAATTTTAAATGAAATACTCTTCTGTAAAAAAAACGTATTTAATAAAGTTGTTAAAAGCAAAGGCTACATACATACATAAAGTCCGAGAATACATTCTTACATCGTCGTATTTTCTTTCTATTTTTTTTTTCAAATAGTCGTTGCTGTACACTTAAACAAAAACGATACGCTCGAAAAGGGAACTACTTATTCAACATGTAGACCTCCTACTAGGACACATTTTTTCAATCCTTTTCGACATTACTTGTAGACAGACGCGATCATATCCCCATTGATAGCGTCAACAGCTTTATCAGGTAAAGAGTATCATTGAAATATTTGTTGTAGACTTTTTGTCTCAAATAACCCCATGGAAAATAATCAAATGGCATTGATCCAAAACGGTCAAACCACTGATCCCGGAAATTAATATTCAACCAATTGGAAACCCGTAATGAATATAGTGCGAAGGACTTTTTTAAACTTTTGTCCGACTCTCACTCACAGTATCGCTCAGAGAGTGAGAATGATAACTACCCGATATGAAAAAGCGCTAGGTTCTGATGAACGCGCCCATAATGTTTGACGAAACACAAGGTCGATAAACGCCTGTCACGTCGACATTGACAGAATCATAGACATCGTAACTATTAGACCGAACAATAACAAATAAACGTGATGTCATCATTGTATTCCAGTGTAAAGTAAATCAACATCTCTCCCCTCCACTTGGTTTGCCAGACTTACGCCACAGAAAACGGAATTTTCTGGGCTTACTCTGTTAAAAGTATTAACCTCTATGATTAACTAGATTAACATGATGTGGGAAATATATAACATTGCCTAAAACCTTGTAAAAAATCTGTAGTATAACAACGCAGCAATAACGGATATGCCCAGATTTCATCATTTTCGTGGCCACCGCATCGACTCGACAATACTCGGCATAGCGGATGTTGTTTTCCTGGCTTTTGTCGCATGCATATGTAAAGTCAGCGTAATCCCCACTCTCGGCCCCACCTAGCTCCTCACAGCGTCTCGCCCACAAACGATTTTGGCATCACAATTTTATAGCATTTATGAATGGCGTGTCGGATCTATAGTTATGATGCCTATGGACAGAATTAATTCACACTTGGACGAATGCACTTGCTTAAGGCAAAAAAAAAGTTTACTAAAGCCAATAATTCAAAATCCGTCAGACAGAAAGCGGGTTGCTGTTTTATTACATGGCGGTATACCAGCCCCGATATATAAACGACGGGCTGCAAGGTAAAAATAAGGAATCTATTATTTTTACCTTTCCTCATATTTTAATATACAGAGTGGCAAAAAAGTCGCGCATAATGCCTGTAACTCTTGAATTACCTCGTATACGAAAAAGTGACCTTTATGAAAGTTGGTCAGTAAATTATTCCCCACATTTCCACCTGCATGAATTTTTTCTGTCATTTCTGGTTTGGTTGCCATAGAGATTAACTTACTTTTTTTTTAAATAAAACACCCTACATATGATTGCATATTTGGATTCTACTGAGAAAACTCTGAATTTTTTGTATTCCAAATTTTCACCTATCTGCAAGCGTTTCCGAGATAATGACAGCTCAAAAATGAAAAACTTCCTAATTATAATTATTCCTACCTAATACCCACCAGTTGAGTCAAGGTGTTTTCATGACAGCGACCTAAGAGGTGTCAACTTTAAGTTCCTGTTTCATTTTCTGTTGTCTGATTCCTAATTTGTTTACACTATGGTTCATCTGAATCAGAAACAACGAGTTGAAATTTTAATAATGAGCGGTTACGGAAATATGAAGAGACCGCAAGATCAGGTTTGTCAACTTCTCAATGAATTATATCCAAATAGACCTCCAATAAATGAGTTAACGGTGTGTCGAGTGGTAAAGAAATTTCGAGAAACAAGTAGTGTTAGGGAAGCCGTTAGATCAGGTCGACCTAAAACAGCAACCGGGGGAGACAAAGCTTTGGATTGGTCCAATACATGAAAATCCAACATAATCATCTAAGCCAATGGCAATGGATTTTAATGTGTCACATCAGTCAGTGAAAAATTTGTTTAAGCAGGAGAAGTTGCATCCCTACAAGATAAAGTTGGCGTACGAGTTAAACAATGACGATTTTGATAGAAGAGCTGAATTTTGTGAGCTGATGATGGAAAGATGCAACGATAATAACTTCGCAACAAATATAATTTTCTCGGATGAAGCTACTTTCCATTTAAATGGCATTGTTAATAGACACAATTATTGTTATTGGTCTGCTGAGAATAGTCACTGGTCCCAGGAAGGTCATACTCAAAGGCCCGAAAAAGTTTATGTTTGGGCGGGCATAGTTGGTAGACATATTGTGGGACTCTTTTCATAGTTGGTAATTTGAATGGCGAAAAATATCTGGATCTCCTCAGGAATCACATAATTTCTTCTTGCAGAATGGTTTTACCGGGTGTAAATAATGGCATAAACGAACAGGTATGGTTCCAGCAAGATGGATCACCTGCGTATTATGCGGCAAATGTTAGACAATACATAAGCGAACAGGATAGGCAGAAGAGGTGTTATTGACTGGCCAGCGCAATCCCTGGACTTAACCCCGCTCGACTTCTTTTTGTGGGGACACTTAAAGAAGAAAGTCTACGTTAACCGTCCAAATGACCTAGAATCTTTAAAAGTCAGAATTGGTTCTAAAATTCGGGCCATTCCAGAGGACTTTCTTTTAAACGTTGTAGACGGGTTCAGGGATCGACTGGCGCTCTGCTTAGCAGAAAATGGTGATAATTTTGAACACCTAATCCACTGAAAGGTTTTACTTGATGTTAAGTTGTTCAACTTTTTAGGCTATTTATTTTGTTATTATAAAGTTTGTTACAATTTTAAATGAATAAAAACTTGAAATACAAAAAATTCACAGTTTTCCCAGTAGAATCCAAATATGCAATCATATGCAGGGTGTTCCATTTAAAAAAAAGTATTAGTACAAAATAAACTGTGTTTGACAGCGGCCAACTAGTTTTCTTTTCTAAAAAATTTCCCCGCCCCGATATGTAATGCTTTACATTTTATTTTTTTTTTATTTCAAGCCGGTAAGTTTTTTGAAAAAAATAAAGTTTTTAAATAAACCAGGCTATCCAAATTTATGTTTTCCAAGTCGTTGCGTAAGTTTTCTTCAAATTTAGTTAATAATAGTGATAGGGGTAGTCTATTTAAACCCCTTCCACTCATTTTAAAAAAGTGAAAAAATATGCAGAAAGTGTGTTTTCATAATAGTAATACTTCCACAGAATTTCATTATTCTATCGCTTTTCGTTTTTAAGATAAAAAATAAAAACATTATTTTACCGCCATATTAGTACCGCGATATCTTCCTAATAGTTGACTTTTGACCCAACGTTTATATATCAAACTACCCTTTATTTTAAACAAGGAATCGTCTCTTTAAGTTTCTTGCATTCATTTTGAAATACCCTGTATGTAATATAAATCACTACAACACGTTCGGCAATAGGTTATACCCTTGACCGTATCCTGACCGTTTATTGATGTCAATCATGATTTATTATGACTATAACAATACTATTATAAAATAAAACGAAACATAAGTAAAATATGAAGAATAGGTAAAAATAAGACATTATTGTTATTATAACATTATACATTGCTGTCGGACCGGTCTACTGTCATTATAACATGTAAACATGTCAGACAGCGACGGGCAAATCGCTTTCTGTCTGACCGAGCTTTTAGGCTTTACCTTTAATTTAGAACAACTTTGATATAGTATATTATAAATAAAGCTCGGATTTATAGGCAACAAAAATTGAAGAAAAAGGCGCTTATATAGGCAAAGATTTTTATTGAAAAAGGCACAAATCTTAACATATAGGCAACATATAGGCAAAGGCCCTTAACTCCATCATTATGAATAATAACTTATTTATTATTTATTTTATTATACAAAGTGAATTAACTTACCATTAACTTAACACAAATATATTTGCACAACAAATGAACGCTCTACATCGACAGATGTAATTGGAGCATATTTAAGAGCGGATAATAAATCTGGCTCAATGTGTAATTCCTCGGAAAATGTCCCATTGAAAACTTTAGCAACGTCAGATAAAAACGAGAAACCTTCATTCTTGTCAAAAACAAATTTCATTTTTTTTAGAAATTAATTGACCATTACTTCCAGGTGCTGATTTAATTTTTGACTTTAAATTATCTATTAATTTAACTGACTCACATAAATTTATTTCTTGTCTTTCAAATAAGGTAATTGTTGTAACTATTATTTTATAATTGCTATTGATATATGCGAGTTGCTGTTTCAATTTCGGATTTCTTAATATATTTTTTGCTTCTCGAATTGCTTCGGAAATATCATCATCAAATTCTGACATTACTAATTCTATTTCATTACAGTGTTCAAAGTAAAAGAAAACTGCTTCTAGCCACGTTCCCCACCTTGTAATTACTGGTTTAGGTGGCAAAGGGACACCAGGAAGTATTTCTTTATATATCTGCACCCTCAACGGAGCCTTTAAGAAAACTTTTTTCATACAATTTATTAAATCATTCACCAACGGAAACTGATTTCTTATTTCTTCTGCAATTCGATTTACCCCGTGGGCGACAATGTGCAATGAATTAAGTTGGGATAAAAAATCTTTAAATTAACAGCAGCTTTTAACATATATGCCGCAGCATCTGAAAGCATTAGAACTATTTTATTGACCGATATAGCATTGGGTAAGAAGAGGTTTGTTAAACTATCTTGTATAAATCTACTTATAGTTAAATTGTTTGCTTTTTTCTAATTCTTTAACGCCAACTAAATAAGGTTTGCTTGGAAAGTCTTCGTTCAAAATTCCAATCATCAAATTAGCTATATATCTGCCGCATACATCTGCCGTTTCATCCACGATAATATACAAGAAATTACCCTCTAACTCCCGTTTAATTTTTGAAATACATTCCACATAGCATTTGTCCATATTTTGTTTTCTTTACGTACTGTCCCTCCGGTAAAAATGTATTAAAATGTTTTTCAAAAAATAACTTAAAACTAGGATGATTAACTTTATACAGAGGAATGTTGGATGCAATCATCATCTGGCACAAATCAAATTTGAATGTGTCCTCCTTCTCTTTTTTTGAAGTGCTTAAATTAGCCCACAGAGATTCTGGGACTAACTTAGAGGAATTTAATTTTTCTAAATTTCGTTTGTGAAGTGGAGTTCCACAATGCTGGTCAATAAAGTACTTTTTAGTACTTGAAATCTGAGAATTTTAAAAAATAACAATACTTAGAATTTAATACCACTCTGAAATTTAGTTATGCGGTGAGTGAGAGAAAGAAAAAATTAAACTTAACGATTTGCCGCACGGTTTACAAAATGCTCCATCTCCTTCTAGAGAAAGTTCCGGATATGGTCGGATCCATGCACTTACCTTAGAAGTCATCTTTCTAAACAAACTCGCAAAACGTCTAAAACTTTTTAAAATGTGTGTTCTTTACTTTTCGGCATACGCAACAAAACTAAACTCTGATACAGTAACCGTCTGTACAACTGATAATAAATTATTGTTTATTATAAAAAGTGGTCAAAGATTTAGAAATTTCCCAATAGTTAAGCCTCTTAATCCTCAAACAGGTACATTTTCCTAGAAAACCATTAACAAATCAACCCTTTAATATTCTATTACTAGCCCAAAATTTTATTATAGAAAGGTTTAGTAATAATAATATGAATAATATCATGAGTAGGTAGCATAAAATTTCAAAAAAGGCACAAAAAGGCGGAATTTACGAAAAAAGGCAAAATATGCAAAAACACATAAAATAGGCAAAAAAAGGCAATTTGCCTATAATCCGAGCTTTAATTATAAACCAAGAGACTAAAGTGACTCATTTAATCCCGCGAATGGAGCAGAGCTCTCGAGCAACACCATTCAAGAGATTAAGGCACTTTAGTCCCTTGGTTTATACACTATTTTTTGTACTTTCGGGAACAGTATTACTAAAATTAGGTAATGTGTAGGTATAAATATAAAAACATCTAATACTATAATAATTTAATGCAAATGTAAACTGTACAAACGTAAACATCCATCTGAACATAAATAAATGAATAAAATGTATACCCTCTTTTAATTATATGTTGCTAGAGTGCACTTTAGTTCCTTTGGATTAAATGATCCACTTTAGTCCCCGTTTGGCGGGACTAAAGTACCTACTTTAGTCCCGGAAGTACAAAAAATATATTTGTTTAAAAAATTAAAAATAGAAGTAGTTTATTTCAAATTTATTTCATATTTTTAATGTTTTAAACGCCATGCATATTTTATCGTGACTTTGATTACTGATCATAACTTTCGAAAATACGTTTTAATCAAGTTCAACAGATCGTGGCACCCCATCAGGAGAAAACCTACACACCGTTTTTTAAAAAACCAGCATCAACTTTGGAATCACACTAAGTAACTAAAACCTAAAGATATGTACAATGAAAGTTGAGAAGCCGAGTAGAAATGCTGAATAAAATATCAATAAGCGAAGAAGCTTAAAATATCAATAAGCGAAGGAGCTTTTTAAAGTTTTATAATAAAAATATATTTTTCTTCGATTGTTTCTTTACAAGTCAGAATAATACATACCTAACATATAGCAGAAGAGGCGACATCATCAAATATTTAAAAAATACATAGTAAGTTTGAAAGAACACACACTCGGTTACAAATTTATGGAAAATTCAATTAACTAATATTAATTTTGAAGTTGAACTTAAGCTATGTTTTCGAATATTCCATAAATTTGGAACGGTCCAGCCAAGGAAAAATCCACAGGGTTAACTTACCAAATAATCCCAGGGTGGGAGGGGCATGACTTGTCAAAATGAAATGTTCAATAATATAATAGGTAACACACTTAGACCTAAATCCATGCAAGTATTGTTCATGGATGTAAGTAAAACATGTAAGGGTTATTAAACCACACAGTGGAGTGTCGAGCTGCGCGCCAAGCTGCGCTTCACCCGTTAATCCATGTAATAAAAAGTGCCGATTTCTACTACGTGGATTGACGCGTGAGCGCTTAGCTCGTTGCTCGACGCTTTAGGATGTTTCTACCATTACGCATTACGGAGCTGGTAGACTACATCTATGATGTCCCCACAGTGGTGGCTTAACGAATTAATGCGAGTAATTCGTTTTGTACTTCGTAGGCACTAAGTTTTAATATTTCAGCTCTTACAAGATAACAATGGTAAGTGTAAGAATTCCATAAAAATATTTTACATTCTAATAAATGTAATTTAAGCAATGAAAGTATATTACAAGAAGAATAGTTTTTTTTATAAAGCCAAAATGGTGCTGCAAGAGTTATGTGCTCTATAGTGCTACAAAACCCACTTATATTTTAAATACCTGGATGCAGAAAGTGAGGGAAGTCCTTCTTTCGGGGTCTTACGGCGAACACTATCCAATGCAGCAACAAAATAGAATAATAGATATTATAGTATAATAGAGTAATATCAACTTTAATTCATAATATGTATAATTACAAATGAGATAGCTTTTAGAGCCTGTTCAACAAAAAAGAAATCGCCACTTTTTGACGAGAGGAAAAATATATTTATTTTTCATTTAAGTACCATATCAATGGCGCAGTGGCGGCTTTTCAGGAGCGGCAAAGTCAGCAAAGCCGACCCAGTATCAAACAGACAACAGACAGTATGTTATATTATTTATCTACGTCAATTTGCATTTTAAATACTCTCAAACTGCAAGCGATAACCGCTTCACTTTTTAAATCGCCCTTGTAACCCCAGACGTCATACTCGCAAACTACGGCAGCCATAAAATAAATTGTTTTACTATTCAAGTAAACCAGGCTGGGGTCGGCATGCCTACCCTGTCGTAAGAATATCAGTATAGAAGACTAATCTTTCGGGCTTGAAGATAGGCAACCAAACATACACCATGCATCGAACAACGTTTAAAGTTAAAACTCAAGATCGGCAACACGTACCTACCGCTAAATTTAAAGTAATGTTATAATTATGTTTAATACTCATTATTTTGTTATCCGTGATATCGATCTGTTGTTTTCGAAATTTTTATGATTATTATTGAAAAAAAAAAACAAATTTAGTTACAATGTCAGTTAGAAACGAGAAAAAATCTTTTATAATAATAATAATAATAATAATAATATTAAAGGTCTTTATTTCAACAGAAAAAAAAATATTACAATAAAAATATGTTGATTTCGAAATAGGCGATATTCAGCCTACTAGTGGTCCCAGTATACTGTTCTATCTAACCCGAATTATAAATTTTAAATTTAGAACCGACCCTAAAGGTTTTTGGCATACATTGGTGACCCTGAGACACTTAATAATGTTTTTGTTAATAATGTACCTACCCCTAATAATTCCAAGTTTTAGTCCAACAAAATTTCTGAAATTATCATCTAAATTAAATTAAACGCTAAAGGTGTCGATGGTATAGATTTGAAAATTTTATCTCTGATTACGCCCCATCTCACACCACACATAACTTATATTATAAATCAGTGTTTAATAAAAAATATATTTCCAGACATTTCGAAAAAAGTCAATGTTATCCCAATTCCGAAGCTAAACACTCCATCGGATATATCGCATTTCCGTAATATAAGCATACTTTGTACATTGTCCAAAATATTGGAAAGGGTAATATATGAACAAATCAACTCACACGCGACTCAATGCAAAATATTACCAGTCACACAGTCCGGTCACACAGTCTGGATCTTGCGCATCTCACAGTACTACTACCGCCTTACTTCAAGTCTCGAATGACTTATGTAGAGCGAGTGATGAAAAAGTTTCGTGTCTTATATTATTAGGTTATAAAAAGGGATTTGATAATTAAAATATTATGGTCTTAGGTTTGATCCTTTTATCTATGGATAGCGCTATTCGTCGAATAATATTTATGGAAACAATTGTCGACACAATTGAAACTATAGCAGTTATTCTGAGAATAAGGATATTTGGACGTGAAACTACCGAGCCTTAGTCAGAGTGCGATTAAGCTTATGGGTATCTGACCGGTAGGGAATAGAGTAGTATCAGGAGGGGAAATCCCGTCTAAATTTTTAGCTACCGATAAGGGCGTCCTTTAAGAAAGTGTCTTGGGACCTCTTCTATTTTCCCTTTACACTGCGTATTTTTCGCATAATCTTAGACACTGTCTTTCGCTCCAATATACAAATGACATGCAAATCTATTTCTCCTTTTCGTCTAATTATATTGTATTGGCATGTCAACAAATTAATAGCGATCTAAGTGGTATAAGTCAAATTTATGAATAATAAAACGAAAATGCTTGTTCTTGGAAGAAATAGGGAAAGTATCAACGACAACCTGAATATTGTACTCAGTATAGTACCTTTAGAGTTTTGTAAAAACCTGGGTATCATATTGGATTTAAATCTACGCTTCAGTCAGCACACTATATTTTTAATACAAAAATTTTACGCTACCCTTAAACTCTTGTATAGGTACAAAGATATTTTGAGTGTTAAGGCTAAACCGAAGCCAACTGATTCTCTTGTCCTTTCTCATTTGGCATATAGTGACGTCTTGTACTGGCCTGCCCTGCCCGTCAAAGACAGAAATAGCTTGCAAAGGGTGCAAAACTCTCATCTTAGATACAGTCTTGGGCTGCGTAAGTTAGATCATATTTACACCCGCTTTTCTGAACTCTACTTGGTTGTACCTTTCGGAAAGATTCTTTGTTTACTTAGCATTGTTGGTCTTCAAAATATCTAAGAATCAGACACCCAAATATTTGTATGATAAATTGATTAAGGAGAGTGACGTTCATGAAAGAACTAAGCGCAATCGCGGTCTTTATTCCACTCCAAAGCATAAAACTGCATTATTCCAACAATATTTTACGAACAATGCAGTCCAAACGTTTAACTCACTGCCCATCGACATCAAGCCTTGCGTATCTGTAACCGATTGAAGAAGCTAGCTCATTTTATAAATAATATTTATGACTCTTGAAGCGTGTCCAATAATTGCCTATTCGTAATATTGTGCTCCACTAATTATTCTTCATTTCTATTATTTTATGATTAGGTATAATTTTAGTGTATATTTATATTACAGGAGTATTTATAATTTATTGGTCCTAAAGGGTGGTTAGGTAGAATAGCTCTGCTAGACCTCGCCACCAAGATATAATATTTGTTCTCTATCTATTTTTGTTTCAATTAAATAAAGACCTGTTAATTTTTATTTATTTATATTGAAAAGTTGGACAGTGTTACAACTTTCTTTACTTTTTCACTTGTTTTTCTGTGAGCAGAAACTCACTGTACATTCTAGGGGATTGCATTAGAGGACCATCTTATACCGTTTTGCCAATGCTAATTTGATAACGTTTCGTCCTCTGTGACCATTGAAGGCACAGCCACGCCGCGGAAGTAAATAAAAAAAAACCGGTTCCTTTCTTGTTGAACAGACTATTAATTTTTTAAAGTCATAATATGAGAGTCCAAAGTGTTTGGAACATTTAAGACTTTTTCCCTATAGACGCAAAAGCAACGATATAAATACAGGGTTTCCAGATATTCCGTTCGTATACTCGAAGGGGTCATTTTCCATATAAAAATATGACAAATAGATCCGCAAATGTTCCATAGGAGACTGTTCAAAGGTTTATGTCTTTACATCTGCTACAGGTATGCTTCCTAATTTTTTTACATCGAACTTTTTGCAGATTCTACTGAAGAAATAGATTAATATTCTAAAGAGAAAAATGCGAACCTATATTCATAATTTTCCCCTTGAAGTACACGAGTGGAATATGTTATTTGTAATTTTGCTATAAACCAACAAGTTTCCGTTCTTTTTACTTAAATGACAATTTTTCCACATACCAGTGAAAAAACTTTAAACCAAGCTCTTACTGATGTAAAGAGGATAGTACTAAGATCGGCTATGGAAAACACCCTGTATATAACGGTATTTAAAAAAATATGTATACTTACGTTGTTGGTTTAGTTTTCGTCCCAGTATTTCTAGCAGCAAAATAAAAATTTATATTAAGTAATAATGTTATTACGTTTCTTTACGGCCATTAAATAATACTGGCATTACAAATTTCATTTATTATAGCCGTTGAGTTATGAGTTCTTAACTCCACGGTTTGCGAGCAATTATATTATTAATTTGGTTATACACGAGTTATTTTATTTTAACCCATAATGGATATACTGTTTCACCAAGAATGTAGCCCAACACAAGTTAATTAATTTTATTAGTTTGAAAACCACTACGCATTAAAAAAAAAATATCCCACTACCATGGAAATCCAATATAATTTACGTCAGAGGGTGAATTACCAAGAAATACTAATTATATGTGAATCTATTTTTACGACAGTAAATTGAATGTTTTAAATACTTAAAAATCAGTTCATTGTCGTAGAAAAAGGGTATTATTTTATTAGCAAGTTATAGCTAGTATTACATGCTCGTCAATACGATATTAATCTATCCTTAATCACAATCAATTAAGAACAGAGTAAACTATAATTTTCTAGTTATGGATTAAATTAAATTTATCTAACATAAAAAGAAATCACCAATTATTGCATTTTTTTTTAAATGGGGACCGAAAATGCATTATGTTGCTCCTAGGCTTATTTTAGACTAACAATGTTTAAATATAAACGTTGGGTAATTATTCGGAGAGCTAGAAACAAATCACTAATGCGAAGTTTTATTCCTCAGCCTCTACTAGTTTTTAAGAAAAAAAATATTCAGTTTTTTAAAGTATAGGTACAATATTTTGCATGTAATCCTTAACATTTTGCCATTTCCACTAAAATATCACTTTTAGAACTCATAATATACTTCATCGTTCAAAAAATGTATGTCGAATTTTTTAACCCATGTAAGTCTAGTTTAGAAATGCAGTAGCTTTAAAAATGCTAATGGTTTTTAAAAAAATGTAGTCCGACTGTTGGACAAGCTGTAGTTGGAATATCCTACATTTCTATAAAAAAATAAATATGGCAATACCGCAAATTTTGATTTAACTTACGTCAGATTTTTGCGATTTGGTGATGTCGTTACAATTAGGTTTAGATTTTAAATGAAGATTGCAGTTTTCTCGTTATTTTTTTTATATTCTTTGATAGAGAGACGGTTTAGTACAGGGTGTCCCATTTTCGACACTTTTATAGGGTATCTTCGTAATTGTTAGTGCTATTAAAAAAGTTATATAGGTGTCATGTGCTCTTTTTGGGTCAAACTTAAAATGGTAAAATTAAAATTCAAAAATTTACGCTCGCTTAAGAGATACGGGGGAAAATAAAAAAATTGACAATTTCAAAATTACCCTATATTTTCTTAGTTAAAAGAGATACAGAAAAATGTTTTATACAAAAGTTTCTTTGTAATAATTGTTGAATAATTTGCCGTTTTCAGAATAAGTATTCGGGGTTAGGTAAAAAAGTTATCGGACCTTACCTCATTTTTTTAAATGGAACACCCTGTATATTTTAATCTAAAAAGATAGCATTTCAAATTCTCTTTTCAAATATATAACACACCATAGATGATATTGGTTTCCTAGGCGATTTATTTAAACTTTATTACTTTGAAACGAAATAAAAGATTCAGATTAAGGTAAAATATAACGGGAATCATCGCAAATGTTCGAAAGCTCCTCCGTTGTTTTCAATGCACTCTTGACATCTTTTTTGAACGGATTTTAAGGCATTCATGATGTGTAATGGTTTTATTACTGCAAAGACCTCATGAATTCTTTGATCAAGTGGTTCTCGGGTTAAAATGACTTCTTTATAAATTTTATTTTCCAACACTCCCCAAAGGAAAAAATCTGTAGGTGTTAGATCCGGAGATCGTGGTGGCCACCTTATAGGTCCATGAGTTCCTATCCAACGGTTTCTAAAGTGAGCATTTAAATACTCTCTTATTCGAAGAGCGTTATGGGTAGGCGCGCCATCTTGTTGAAAGTAAAACTCTATTACTTCATTTAAAGGAACATCATCAAGGATATCGAAAAGGTTTGATTGGAGTATGTCCAGATATCTATCTGCATTTAAATTTTCTTTAAAAAAGCGATACACCAGTTTGTTTTAAAACAAAAAACAACTTATATTTACGCCAAATCGACCTTGTTGGCGAACAGGTCGTAGCATGTGGGGATTTGTGGAGTTCCAATGTCTTTCATTATGTCGATTATGAATACCGCAACTTGTAATTCGACATTCATTTGACCAAATTATTTTTTGGTGAAAAAAAGATCCTCGTTAGATTTACTTAAAAACCAGTGACAAAATTCTAATCGTCTCACATCATCCCAAGGATGCAAATATTGGGTAATTTTAACAACATAGGGAAAATATTTATTGGACGTCAAAATTCCTTGCGCCTTAGATTTTGTAATACCAGTTTCAGTTTTTACGTTTTTGACGAACGTAGATTTTTGTTCCTAAAGTTACAAAGTGATTCTAGATAATAAAATTAGGATGTGTGCTTAAGACCACAAGACAGAAGTGGAAACCTTACCAAGACGAGATTCTATATTAACCTTTCACAATCTAACATCCGCAAATCTCAAAATTCAAGATGATAAAAGAATCGATCCATAAAAAGCAAATACATTTTGCATTTGGTGGTCATATTTTGGTATCTTGCTTTTTTCCCTGACTGCATCATGAGCGTTGCATAGCCGAATCTAACGGCTCACTCTCATTCAATACCCACTAAAAGTGCTAAACGCGCCTAAAGAAGTTTTCACTTCAATAAAAGTTTAGCTACTATATACTATACTATTCAAAGCTATCACAGGATATATTACCTGATTATTGGCCTCCACAAATCCTAACATGCTTATTTCTTCATTTTCCTTGTTTTCTTTATTATAAGTTTTTGATTTCGGCATCTTAAAAGAACCGTATGTTTTTAAATTATGTTCCCGTCGACGGAATATGTCCTTAAATGGTTGCCGTCTTTCCGGATAGCGAACAAAATATAAATTTTTGCGCCATTTCTTCGTTTTTTCCACTTTCAATATAATAAACTGATACAATATCAAATTTTTCAAAATGTTGATAAGTCATTTTCACAAACGAATATGTAAAAATAAAATTGACGTTAAATGTTAATAACAACTAGAATGTCAACATAGTTGTTTCTCGGATATTAGCTTTTGTTTCATGGCCTACTGTGGTTTACAGTAATAAAGTTTAAATAAATCGCCTAGGAAACCAATATCATCCATGGTGTGTTATATATTTGAAAAGATAATTTAAATTGCTATCCTTTTAGATTAAAATATACAGGGTGTTCCATTTAAAAAAATGAGGTTATGTCCGATAACTTTTTTACCTGACCCCGTATACTTATTCTGAAAACGGCAGATTATTCAACAATCATTATAAAGAAACTTTTGTTTAAAATATTTTTTTGTATCTCTTTTAACTAAGAAAATATAGGGTAATTTTAAAATTGTCAATTTTTTGATTTGCCCCCGTATCTCTTAAGCGAGCGAAAATTTTCGAATTTTGATTTTACTATTTTAAGTTTGACCCAAAAAGAGCACATGACACCTATATTACTTTTTTGATAGCACTAACAATTACAGAGATACCCTATAAAAGTGTCAAAAATGGGACACCCTGTACAAGTTTCTTCACTGATTTCTAAGAGAAAACAACAAAATCCAGGAAATTAAAAGGAAAAAGAAACCTACTAACCTGTAAATGTAAAATTTTTATTATTTTTTCTTAAAAACTAGTAGAGGAGGGAAAAAACTTAGGATTCCTGATCAGAGACAATTGGGGTGTAGTAATGTAGTGTTTTCGAATAATAATTACCAAATGTGTTTTAGTTTAATTTCAGTTTACTGTATTTAAATGGTCAAATCGCTGTCATGCCAGAGTAGCATATCGCCAAGGAGCATTTTTTTGACGGCTAGTTAGTGCCCCGTTGATATGGCGTTTTAATGGGAAATATTGCGTTGTTAATAATAATAAAATGGTCCTAAGACTTATACCAATTTTCAATGAATAGAATTGTACCACACATGGGTGATTCCTAGACCAGTTTTAAGTCAAAAAGTTCATATAAACATGTGTCCTAAAATGCTTGGGTTTCGATATACAGGGAGCTAAATTTCCTTCCATAGCATAACAGCAAATTTTATGACAAAAATGAAAGAGATCTTCCTTGTTTAAAATTAAATCATAATTAATGGTAAAATAATTGTTTTCAAAAAATCAGAAGCGTAACATATTTTTTTGGTTAAAATTGTGTCGGGGACCCATACCTACGGTACCAGTTAAAAAAAATTAAGAGCAAAATGCGTGTTCCTGTATGATAATAATCTTTGTAAAAATTGATTTCAGTGATTTTTGCTAAAATTCGGAAAACAATATAAACGTCAGCACCCTGTATATTGGAAATCAAACATTTGAGGATATACAGGGGGTTCAGAAACTTGTTTAGGACATAAATGCAATTTCATCAAACTGTGATATGGGCATAGCATAGCGATATGCAAATAAATGTCATTTATCTTTTTTAATCGAAAACCGCTGGTGACACCAAGAAAAGTCTAGGGATCATTTTTGGTAAGTGATAAAGCGTAATTTCGAAAGTAATTTATTTTGAAGAAAAACAGTGGCGGATCAGCTTTTTCGTTAAAAATATCAAAATATATGATAGAGAGGGGACGCCACTGCTAGAAGTAGAGCAAATATTTTTTATGAAATAAATGTTTTTATACCTAGTTAGTACCTACTAAAACTAAAAATGATATCTAAAACGGTCTCAAAAACATTAAGGAAAACCAGTTTTTTTTTTTAATTTTCAACATCCTGTATCCAAAATTGAAGCGGCTGCGGACCTACGTTTATAGAAATTTTTTATTGGAGAATCATCCCTTAAAGTTGTCAGGAGAGTTTCTGGACACCCTGTATGTGTATATGAAATTTTCGACTTAAAATGGGTAGAAATTTCCCATTAAACATGGTGTGGTACCATATATGTATTAGTACTATATGGCTATTACCCTGAAAACCTTGAAGCAACAACAGAGATAGCAGATCCAGGGTAATTTCGACTTGTGCGCATGCGCAGTAAGGGTATTGCCAAATATGCCTTTATTTCTTTAGAATAGGGCAGAAGAGTGAGTCTTAGAAAATTAGAGCAATTATAAAATTACCAAAAATCTTGCTAAAGAATTGCAAAATAAGCATTAAGTCCGTACTTCCAAGTGTTTTCAAATTATTTGTTTCCATTTCTAAACTAAAACGCGTCAAATAACAATTTCATATGACTAGAGGGTGAAAACGTGACAACGTCTCATTTTTGCTCGACATAACCTCGAAATCTTTAGCAAATGTTAATTTGGTTGACAGCTCGCACAAATCACCAAAATAAATTTAGATACGTAAGCCGGGCGTTCCCGCCAAACATTATTATTTTGTTTGGATCGCATTTCGTAGATGGCGCCGGTAGTGGCATCCCCCAATTTGGTTTGGTTATGTTCGTATAGAGGGCACAACGTTCATTTGCGATCGAGAAGAGGCACCCGAGGCACCCGCCCAGATTTCGTTGTTGTCAAAAAAAAATTGAAGTGTATTGTCAATTTTCTATTCTCGATTTTCTTTAAGTTGTGTTGAATTTTCATGCCGTTTGTGATCGTTCGGTCTCTGTGTGTACTATTAGCGTGTTTCTTGATAGTTCTTTTGACTTTTTGTTTAGTTTTAGTGTGTTTTCGGTTTGTTTAGTTAAAGTTCGCGTATTTATTTTCGTTATGGAAGACTACGCACCTCCGTTAAAACCTAAAAAATGTTGTGTTCCAAACTGTTTAAGTAAACATGGCATGCGATACCACTTGCCAAAAAGAAATCGGTTAGTTTTTGATCATAAAAATAATGTTTTATTACCTATTTCGCCTTATTTTAGTCAGCTGTATTTTTTTAAATAGGTAGGTATTGCTTGGTTTAAATACTTCCTTTTTTGCTGCTTTCTACTTGAGCTCTTAGATATGCGTTATTTGTTACTTTACCAACAAGGTATTTACTCCAAACTGAAAAACAAGAGTTACAAATAACGTGTATTTCTGAACTAAAAATAAAAGCAGAAAAAAATGATTATTTAAATAAACTAAGGAATATTTTAAACTTTAAAAGCGGCACCAATATCTACCGATAAAACAGATTTCATCAAAAGTTGGTAAAACAGTTTTCTCTATTTTTACCCATAGTTGCCAAACAGATTTCTTTTTTTCTCGCGTGTTTCGGATCGTAAATACTAGGACATCAGCGCCAATTAGTTTTTGACAGTTCTAAGAGTCCAGTTGCGTATCTAAATTTATTTCGGTGATTTGTGACAGCTCGCTTCAGCGAGTAGATTTGTTATTATTAACGGCTTTTGTGTACTATTTATCTTTACTTTTCTGCAAATTTTGATTGTGTGTGTGTGAACTGTGACCATTTTGTGACGATGCCGAGGCAAAACGGAATATTTTACATTATTTTAAACAGGCGTAGAAGCTTGAACAAAGATTTATCGTTCTACAGGTATGTACCCAGATCGAATGTTTCTTTCTATTAACTTACTTACGTTAATTTCGTGAGGGAACAATAACTAGGTAGTCCATTTCCTAAAGATTATAATTTCCTTTGCTGCTGTTGATATAATTAGGTACCTACCTATTTTTACCGAAAATTGCATGTACTCCAAAAAATCCTATTAAAACCTATTATTTTACCTGTTGAACTCTAAAAATGAATGTAAAATATCTAATAAAAGTTTTATTGATATATTTACTTGCGTTTTTTTTCTTTCCTCAGTCGAAATACTATACAAAATCCTAAACAAATCAAGAACTTTTAATGTTTGTTCACAAATTTCTGTCCAGTTGTCAAAGTCAAATGTGATAACCTCATTTTTTTCCCGTTAAAACAAACGTCATCTCGCGCATGCGCACTGCGCGAAATGACCCTGGCGGGACAAGGAACCTCGACTTTACTTCGTTTACATTGGTTAAATGGGCAAGGCGCCATATAGTACTAATACATATTATGTGTGGTACATATTATTAAGTAACATCCTGTATAAATTTATTAAACAATTTGAACAAATGAATTATGAGCAGTGCAATTGCGAAATGCAAAGTTAAAAATAGAGTTTATAAAGAAATGGTACATCTCAACGCCGCGACAGGTTCATTTTTATTTTTAAAAAAATCAAAATTTCAAATGTTATCAAATTTGTAAAAAAATAGCCACCCAAAAAGATATAACATTATTTACACTGCAGTCCCCTCTTTTAACCCGTCTGTGCTAATTTTTCGTTAGTAGACCCTAGAAACTAGATTTTTTTTCGTTAGTACCTTTTCCCTTTCCCATAGTTAACTAACCTTAACAATCCTGTTTTGTACTGCCTGTTGCTAATGCGCCCATACCCAATACTAAAATAAAAAATCCCAAAGCACTTCTTTTATTGTTTTCATAGTAGTTTGGTCACAATTAATAAAATGTATCATGAATCTTTTTTTTGGACTAGCACAGGGCTTAGAAGTCCTTCTTGGTCCCGGGACTCGCAAACTCTACTTTAAACGTTTCGAAAATAATCAAAGCAAACCATCTTTATAGTTCAACTTTTAACAGCCTGTACATTGAAATCCCAGTTTGGAACACCCTATACAGGGTATCCCAAAATCGATGGTACATTAGGAGAATTTAGAAAACGAATATAAATATCGTGCTGAAATTTTGGAAAAGGCGATAAGACATATCAATCTAGCCTCTTAAAATATTTCTGAAAATGCGACGTTGCCAGTGCCCTGCATATTATTCAATTTTTTGATTCTGCGTTTGTCCTATATTTCTCCCATTGTTAGGCTTGCCATACGTTCGTTTTTTCAGGCCGTCCGTTTGTCCGGTCCGTTCTATTCCCGCGTCCGTTATTTTTAACATTTGCCATAAAACATAAAATTAAATTCAATCCCGATTTAATAGATAGCTGGACATTTGCTAAAATGTTAATACCGAATGGTCAAGAGATAAATCAGGCGCAAGTAAAGTGTATTCACAAATATAAGAAACTGACCAAATGACTCTTATTTATTTCTACCTAAATAGGGGTACTGACACTATGCCGACTGAGCTAGGACCGTCTTAGAAAATACATAGTATTGAAATATTTAATTTAGCAGCAAATAAATATGAAACCGATGTTTATTTAAGTTTATTAAATTCAAAATATAAAATTAGAATTATGGTCTTACACTTACACTTATAATGCCAAATTATTATATTAATTAATAAATTACCCAGCTAAATCTACTTCACTATCGCTATCATCAGTAATAATAAACCTTTCTGTTGCATTCCTAATACAAATGTAACTTTCTTTTACTTTCTTTGCATGTTGTACGCAGTTCTTCCAGTTCACCTCAGAAATTTTTTAGAATTAGAGTTAATACACTAGAATTAAGTGTGGATGAAACATTATTGCGACGAATTCCAGCTTTAAGTTGGTGCCATATTTGTTCAATAGGGTTAAATATATAGTAGTAACGCGGTAGCCGCAATACTATGTGCCCCATGCTTTTCGCTAGTTCATCGCAGTAATATTCTTTCTGAATAGACATACTTCTAAGCGCTTCTAATAAGCCTTTCTTTCTATAGTTTTTATAAAAATAAATATCATTATTAAACATATATTCTTGAATTTTGGCTTTAGTGTCTTTTAAAGAAGGAGCTTTGTTTAATTGTCTACTATGATAACTAGCGTTATCCATAACAATGACACTATTTGGTGGAATATTCTGCAATAATTTAGTTTCAAACCAATTTTCTGTTGTGTCTTCATGATAGTCAACACATGATTCACTAATATTTTTTGCCGAGAGAGATAGACCATTCGGCACCCACTCATCTTCAGAACCAGCATGTAAGATTGTTATTCTTTTTCCACGGTTTGACGGGGCACGTGTCACACATTTGCCGCCAGAATCGATCCAACCACTTGACGGGGTGTCGTGGGTGTCACACAACGTTTCATCTAAATAAATGATCGGCCTACCTTCAGTTCTGTATTCATTTACTTTTGTCAGATATTCCCACCGCCATTCTTGAAGACGCTTGGACTTCATCAAAACCTGCTTTTTATTAATCCTTTTGAATTTAAAGACCATGTGTTGAAGGCGCTACCACAATGTCGTTCTTGAGCATTTAATTTCTGTTTCATCTGTTGTCAGCCTTTTCATTAAATTGCCCAACGTTGGTACACTTTGCTTTTCATACATTTTATAAATTTTTCGTCGTATAAGTTCCTCGTCCTCTTGGTCTAACGTTCTTGATTTTCCAATATCACTTCTTTTTCTGCGTTTTAAAATTGGCCCTTGTGTAATTCTCCAAACTGTGGAAAAGGATTTTCCTGTAAGTAAAGCCTTTCCTTTACAACTTCTTTAGGGCACAAATTTCCGCGCGACATTAATGTCGAAAACACATTCTTTATAATCTGTTTGGCATCTGTTGATAAATAAATGCACTCTGTTATTTACTTTAGTTTCATTGCTTTCACAAATCTCACTAGAACACCGAGGACGAAACATTTTAAAAAACAATCTAAACTCAACACTCAACAGTGTACGTTGACAGACTAAAATAAAAAAGGACCCTGGTTTATCCGCATTTTTATTTACCTGAGTACGGTACTTACAATTTATTACGCCCATATCATTTCACAGAACTGGTTTATTGTCGTTTATTGTATTTTGAATACCCTAATAATAGCAGCCATTTAGGTCGGTTTCTTATATTTGTGAACACACTTTACCTCTGTGACCTCCAAATAAATAAAAAGTGAATGTTTTGTTTTATTTCTATATTACCTACTTTTAAAAATATGTTTGTAAAATATTGTTTAAGAATATCTTGTTTCAGTTCTATCTTGTTATTAATCGTTATTGTTCCTGTGTTGATTTAGAATTTAAATATGATAATATGCAATAGGAATAGCAATATATATTTTCCAAAAAAAAAAATTGTGCCAAATACTTGGGTTGGGGGGAGAGAGATGTCCGTTATTTCCTGAAATGAAATATGGCAACCCTACCCATTGTTCCTTAGATATTAATTATTTTGTTATTTTTTCCAGTCAAAACACGAATAACAAAAAATCAAATATCGTAGGTACCTATGAACCTAACAATCTCAAATTTTCAAAATATTGAAACAATATACAGGTATTTTGGTCGTATAACAAACTTGGAGAATATTTTATACAGGGTGCCCAAAACATATGTTTCGGTGTGTCTTTCCACAAATGTGTCAATCAAAAATCAATAATAACGCCACCTTTTAGTCTGACTGGCAACAGTTAGTACCTACTACCTACCTAATTTATTTTAGGTACCTGGGAGATTTAATAAAATAGTAACTAATAACAATACGGAGGCATACCGATTAAACTACTGCTGATTAAAGGAAAATCAGCGATGACTGATGAAACGCGTAAAACGCGTTACAATAATTTTAATTTAGGTGGCGTGGCATAAGACGAGTTACGAGACTTGTAAAGACCTGCAAACCAGCGCTTCAATCTCAAATATGTAACGCCTATATTAAGGCATGACGCAATGATAGCACTGTTTTGTGGGTTTGATTTTCCTCTAGGAGAGTTGGTCCTCTACACTTTATCAATGGTATAATAGACAAGTTTATGTACAGGGTGCCCAGTTTTCGATGGTTTAATAGGGTATCTCTGTTATTAGTAAAGATAGACGGATACAGTTTTCGCTTCACTGTGCTACTTCTTTGTAACACAAAAGATGCCGCAATCAGAATTTTTCTAGCCCTCATTGTTTTTGATATACGGTATGTTTTTAAAAACTTTACATTTTGCGACCCCCCCCCCCCTTATTTAGGTTACCCTGTAGCTTATCAAAGAGAAAACAAATGTTCTTTTTATATTTTTTTACGTAGAATCCAGTGACGTACTCAGATTCTTTCTACGTTCAATAGTTCCAGAGAAAAAAAAACAAACTTTCTTTTAAATTTAAATTTTAACATCAACATTTTTTAATAATATAATTTAGTTTATAACAAGCTTCTTAGAAATATATAATACCTTATTGTTATTTTTAATATTAAGCACGAAATTGACGTTTTAGTAAAAATATACATTTTTTGTTAGTAGGCCATGAGGGGTATTTAAAAAAGGAAAATAATACAGTCATTTATGTCATTTTAAAAACTTCTTTAGATTCTGTCAGAGTATTCAGGTTCTCTAAGTTATTTTAAAATATCTAATTAATAGTTAAAAATCAGTTTGTCCTAATTATGGCAGAAAATGTAAACTTTGAAAATAATGAGAAATACGACATGCTTGTTTGTTATGTCCATTGTAATGAAAATGCAGATAAAGCATTAGAAGTGTAATTCAATAGGTAAATATACGCCTTTTTGTAGTATATCTATGAAGATTTATTAAATTTCTTAAATTACTTGTAGATACACCGAAAGACGACAGCCGGATAAAAGAATTTTTCTAAGGATGAAATCAAAATTAATTGAACACGCTTCATTTTTTAAACTTCGGCCTAAAATCTACAACAAGGAAAACCGCGAGACTGATAAAATAAATGTGTTAGCTTCAATATAAACAAATCAAACTAGCTCTTGCAGAACGGTTGAAGGTTCGATCGGAGTAGTTAAGTCAAGAGTTCAAACAATCCTAAAAAAAACACAATTTTATGCCATATAAGTTCCACCTAGTGCAAAACTTAAACCCTGGTGATGCACAGCGCCATATAGAGTTCTGTAATTGGTGTTTACAAAATATCGACAGGGAAAATAATTTTAAAAGAACCGTTATATGGTCCGATGAGGCTCATTTTACCAGTACTGGTATATTTAATCGAACGGCAAGGCAGGTTTGGCTTTAACGTTTCATGTTTTATACTAGGAAGCAAAATCATTCATAATATATTTAAGGGCAGCCTTAATGCACATAAATATTTGGAAATTTTGGAAAACGTTGCGCCGGAAATAATAGAAGACGTGCCCTTAGCGGCTCTCAATAACTTGCATCTGCAACAAGATAGAGCACCCGCTCACAATGCGCTAATTATCAGGGTCTACTTAAACAATAATTTCCCAGGCCACTGGATTGGAACTAATGGACCTGTAAGATGGCCACCAAGGTCACCCGACTTGTCGGTTTTGGATTTCTTCTTGTGGGGATACCTTGGACATAACATTAATTCTATTCAATACCAAACAATTGCAGATTTAAGAAATGCCACTGAAAGAGCATTTAGTGAGTTACAAACGCGGCATTTTACTATTTTAAATTCATTAGGGCGAACAAGAACTATGTGTGAAACATGTCTAAGGCATAATGGAAAACAATTTGAGCAATTTTTATGAGAAAGTTCTATAAATTTTCAGCTTCTGTTTCTAATGTTTTACGTAGTAAACCACAACTCGATGTATGCATTGTTATTATTTTTACTGAAATATAACTGCTAATTAGATTAAGAAGTTCAAAATCTATTTCTTCTGCAGTAAATATCATACCAGTAATAGTTTTCTTACATACCCGTTATGGCCTACAAAAACTGTATATTTTTTAATAAAACGTAAATTTCGTGCTTAACATTAAAAATAAAAATAAGGTATTATATATTTCTGAGAAGCTCGTTATATACTAAATTATATAATTAAAAAATATATAGGGTGACCCGTTTAAAAAAAGCAAGTTTGTTTCTTTTCCTCGGAAACTATTGGACGTAGAAAAGATCTGCGCCCGTCACTGTCACAAAAAGATCATTTTTATTTTCTCTTTGATAAGCTACAGGGTAAACTAAATATGGGGGTATCCCAAAATGTAAAATTTTCAAAAACATCTCGTATCTCAAAAACAATGAGTACTAGAAAAATTCTGATCGCGGTATCTTTTGTTTCACAAAAAAGTAGCACAGTGCTGCGAAAACCGTATCCTTTTATCTTTACTTATAACGGAGATACCCCGGAAAACCAACGAAAACTGGACACCCTGTACAATATTATGGAAAATGTGATGCTTCCCTTCGCGCAATTGGAAATGCTTTGACGGTTCTTTTTTCAGGTGGATAATAATCCAAAACACATATCCAATGATATGCAAGCTTGGTTTAGGCAGAACAAAACATTACGGTTTTAGACTGGCCTCCACATTCTTCCGACGTGAACCCGATATAAAGCCTACGGGACGAAGTAGAAAAATGAATACGAACCGAATTATTTCCGAACAAACAAGCTTTGATACATAAAATTACAGAGATTTGGAGAAATATACCTCTTCGTGACTTAAGAGAATTTAATCAACTTCATGACCAGAGGACGTGCCAAAATTATAGCCAATGTTGGATATGCACAAACTTTGGTTTTAAAATGGCACAAGTAGGAGACCTTAAAAAACCTATATCTTCTATAAAATCAGAGGTCATTGGTTGCGATGGAATTGGCATCAGGATGCTAACTTATTGCTGTCTCCATATTATCGGTTGTTGTTCACCTGATAAATTTCTGTATTGAGAGTCACAGCTTTCCTGAATGTTAAAGACCATATGTTCTGTCTCTTTCAAAAGTTAACTCCCCAAATGAACTGAAAGATTTAAGACGGAAGAGGATAATGGAGAGCCAATTGAGAAAGCACACTGCCCATCAAGATATATTACCCGCTGTCCAGTCTGGTTTCTGCAGTGGCTATAGTTGCACGACTGCCCTGTTAAAGGTAACAGATGATATTCTGGAGGCCTCGGAACGTGGCGATTTGACAGCATTTGTTCTCTTGGACTACTCAAAGGCCTTCGACAGTCTAAATCATGATCTTCTGTTGAGCATACTTAATTATCTCGGCTTTGATGATGATTCACCACTTCTTATCAAGGAGTATCTTATTGGTAGAGGTTAAATGATCAGATTTAGTGGTAACTTGTCGAATCCTGTAAAAGTCCCATGCGGTGCACCTCAGGGCTCAATACTGGGTCCCTTATTTTTTTCTCTATATACATCCCAACTTATTACTTATTTAAGGTATTCAACTGCACACTTTTACAACACGACTATATTTTTCGTTTAAGCCAGATGTAATTTTGAAGGCAAATGACAAATTGAAGCATGATCTGGATGTTCTTAAGAAGGCCTCGGTAGCACACTGCTTGAAGATAAATTCCACTAAGTCGCATGTGCTGCTGTTTGGTTGAACAGAAAGTCGTAACCAAAGTCAAAATCTTCTTTATGTTAGTTTAAATGATGAAACTTTGAGCACATGCACTACAGCAAAATTTTTACAGGTACTTGAAGTTTTATGTAAATTTGAAGAAGTAGTGTAAATTGTTCCAAGGAAAGTACTTGAGTATCAAGTACTCAACAAAAATACTGGAATTATCTTCCACTAACTTACTTGAGGTAAAAGTACCAGGTAGATGACCCATTGTTTATTGCCGCTGCCAGTTGGTAATACACAGACTTTAAGTAGAGTCCAATTTTATTTTTTAAAGAGTGTTAATACCACGTTAATACTATCGATAACTATATTCAAAAAATAATTTCTGAAATCAATTAACTAGCACGTTTTCAAAAAATTTAGGAAAAACTAAGAAAATGTTTAATCTTCTACCGACTAAATAAGGTAATTTGAGATACCAGTATCTCACACATGTTGTCTATGTCAGGTTGAATCAACCTATTTTGACCTCAGGAGTCTGTCATCAAACGTACGTTGTATACGTATTTTCCAGACACTCTGTATATGTACCGTGTGTCCCACTAAGAATGGCTGTCGGCCGTATCTCAGAAAGTTAGTCGTATGGCTTGCGGAAAAAAAATATATTGGGTAAAGTGATCATGAGAAATTGCTGCAAATTATTTTCAAGTTTCTCAGACTGGCGCTAGAGGGCGCAACAGTAACGGTAAATATGAATCACGACGTTTCCTCAAAAGTCGCCTAGTTAAGGTATCCCGAAAATAACAGTTTTGTATATTTCGAAGATTTATTAATAAAATTCACCTATAGAACGTGTTCGTCACTTTGCAAATAAAGTGGTGGGGGAAGGTTGAACATTATTTGTAATAAATGCTGATAACTCCGGTCTGGCTTAACATAATTTAGTAAACTTAGTTTTGTTAACAAGGGCTTTTCTCACTCTATATATCATCTTCTGAACTACGGCAATATGTGTTTTACACTAGGCGCTAGGGGGCGCTGTCTTACAACTTCACAAACATTGCGCGTTTTTTCCATAATTGTAAATATAATAGTATATTCAATTTTACCTGATTACAAGGATGATTAAAAGTCTAAGAAGTTAGCGAAAACCGCAAGTTAATATATATTTTCAATCCGGAGATATCAACAACAATAATCATAATTACGGAACATTATGATTTTATTTTCAAGTTACCATTGTAAAGGTTTTTTTAAGAGTGAAATAGGCCTTGGAAAAACAAAATATGAATTGAAACTGTGCACGCGTATCACCTTTCATTATTACGTCAAAATTTTTGTCGTGCCAACAGTGTTGTGTCGTATTTGATTTTCAAAATGCCTCTGTTACTTGAAGAAGCGGTTGACATCATTGCGGTGTATTTTGAATGTTTGGGAAACGCAACAATTGCTGAACGGGTTTACGCAGTACGATACCCTCAAAGGCGCCGATACGACAGTAGAATGTTTAATCGTTTAGCTAGCCGTTTTCGTACTACTGGAAGTATTCGTCGCCCTGTATATCGCAGACGCCGCCGAGGTCGAACCGAGGAAAACATTGTAAATGTTTTGGCATATGTGGAATTTAATCCACAAATTAGTATTAGATTAATTGTTAGAGACTTGGGCCTTACTCGCTCTACTGTGCATAGAATTTTATTAGAAGAAAGGTAAGTAATTATATCTATATGTTATAACTCTTAAATAGTTTAGAATAATGCCAATATTTCTCTTAATAGTTTTCAAGTCAATGTAGTAAGTATTTTGTTTTTCTTTAGGCTACATCCCTACCATATTGTGCTCCACCAGGCTTTGACCCCGCAAGATTATGATAGAAGATTGGATCATTGCAATTGGTTGCTCAATATGATATTGGAAGATAGAAATCTCCCCCAGAATTTTGTGGACTAATGAAGCTACTTTCCATAGTAATGGAGGAGTAAACCGCCATAATATGCATTATTGGTCGCGGGATAATCTCCATTGGATGCGGGAGGTGCAGCATCAAGGATGATGGAGTGCCAATGTCTGGTGCGGCATTTTGAGTGGCAGAATCATTGGACCATTTGTATTTAATGAGTCGCTTACTGGGTAAAGATATTTACATTTTTTTAAATTACGAACTCCAAATTATTCTCGAAGATGTGCCCTTGGATATTCGCAGAACTATGGTTTTCCAACACGATGGATGTCCTGCACATTTTGCGGCAAACGTTCGTCAATTTCTTGACGACACATTTCCTGCAAGGTGGATAGGAAGAGGGGGTATATTTCCGTGGCCTGCCAGGGAAGGTCAAAATAATACTTATAGGATATATTGTGATACTGTTAATGAAAGTGGTAATTTCTATTTTAGATCACCTGACTTAACATGCCTAGATTTTTATCTATGGGGGAGATTGAAGGATCTTGTTTTCGTTAACAGACCCACCACAAGGAAAAACATGATAGAAAGGATAATGGACAGCAGCCGCCGTATCCCTATGGCAGAGGTGGAAACTGCAGTATTATCGACCAAGGAGAGATTGGAGTCGTGTATACAGAACGATGGGCGACAATTTGAACATTTAAGGCGCCACTGAGAATTATTGTCGTAACGATATATTTGCTTCAAACATACGTACCTTCATATTTTGTTTTTTTAAGGCCTATTTGACTCTTAAAAAACCTTTACAATGGCAACTTGAAAATAAAATCATAATGTTCCGTAATTATAATTATTGTTGTTGATATCTCCGGATTGAAAATAGATATTAACTTGCGGATTTCGCTGACTTCTTAGACTTTTAATCATCCTTGTAATCAGGTTAAAGTAAATATACTATTATATTTACAATTATGGAAAAAACGCGCAATGTTTGTAAAGTTGTAGGACAGCGCCCCCTAGCGCCTAGTGTAAAACATATGTTGCCGTAGTTCATAAGATGACATATAGAGTGAGAAGAGCCCTTTTTAACAAAACTAAGTTTACTAAATTATGTTAAGCCAGACCGGAGTTATCAGCATTTATTACAAATAATGTTCAACCTTCCCCACCACTTTATTTGAAAAGTGACGAACACGTTCTATGTGAATTTTATTAATAAATCTTCGAAATATACAAAACTGTTATTTTCGGGATACCTTAACTAGGCGACTTTTGAGGAAACTTCGTGATTCATATTTACTGTTACTGTTGCGCCCTCTAGCGCCAGTCTGAGAAACTTGAAAATAATTTCCAGCAATTTCTCATGACCACTTTACCTAATATATTTTTTTTTCCGCAAGCCATACGACTAACACTTTCTGAGATACGGTCTGACATACAAACCAATTAGTAATTATTATTAAAAAACGGTAAACAGTTTGTAGGTCTGCTTTCGAGATTATTGAATTTCAAAGAATGTATTATTTGCTTGTTATTTGAAAAATGTGCTTACCTTGTTGAGTTATGTAGTGTTGTACTATATTCACACACACTCAACGAATCAACACCAAACTAGATAAACACAGAGCGCCGAGGCTCGTCTCGCCAATACTTTTTCTCTGGAATATGTCAACAAACGTTTCGTCGATGGAATGAATATAGTAAGTATTAAGAGGAAAATCCCAATTTAAAATGCACCCTAAACATGGATTCTACAAACTAGGGCTGAACTTACATGCTTCCACGAGACCTGGCTATTTTGGACACCGAAGATGATGATGATGAAGTATCGGAAGTTTTAATTGGTATAGGTTTCCCATCATCATCAAGAGGCTGAATTTGGGGTTCCCTTACAAACATGCCACAATTTTCTTCACACTAAAAAATAAAGATATTTGCCTATTTGGAACTACATAGAGAAAACAAAATTTGAAAGTTTTGTTAGTTAGTTCTTCACTGTTTTTCTATTTTCTCCCCTTTGTTTATGTAGGTATGTAACGAGTGATTATTAATTATTTTGCTCAAGGGCGGCTGTGACCCAGTATACATAGTGTAGCAGTAGCGCGTAGATTAAATCATAGGGCGAATTTGCAAGAAAGCAGCGTTGTCACGTTGAAAACCTAAAATAATGTTTTTTGACGGTATGTAATATAAAATCCTGAGCTATCTTACTTTGAAAGCCTACTTTATATGGCCGCCTCCTACTTCTAGACACCTTCTGATGTTTCTTCTTACCCTCAGAGACACATTAACCAATACGTTTGGAGAATTATTAATTTCGGCAATTTTTTCTGAAATCCTTCGTTTAAGATCATTTATATCCTCAATTGGTGTTCGATAAATGGAGTTTTTTATAAAAGGCCACAAGAAGAAATCGCAGGGTGTTAAATCGCAGGAACGAGGTGGCCATATTTGTTGCGTATTTCGGCTTATAACTCTGTTTTCAAAAAATTCACTTAAAAAATTTAAATTTTCTCTGGTTACATGAGGTGTAGCGCCATCTTGTTGGAAGTAACCTTCCCGCAATTCATCATCGTAAAGCTCATTAATAAATGTTGTCAGAATTTCGATCCGATATCTCTCAGCTGTAATTGTGCCATCAAAGTAAATTGGGCCTACTATTCTTCTAGAACTAATTGCTGCCCACACACCAACTTTTTGAGGATGAAGAGGTCTTTCTACAAAAACATGCGGATTTTGCGTATTCCACATTCGCATATTTTGTGAATTAACATAGCCTGATAAATAAAAATAAGCCTCATCGGTAAAAAATGTTTTTTCAAAAGCACCACTATTTTCTTCTTGAAAATTGTTTAAAAACCATTCACAAAAATTAAGTCTTTGGGGAACGTCATTGGGAAGGAGTTCATGAATAGCCGTAACACGATAAGGGTATAGATGCAGATCCTTTTTCAAAAGTGTTTGACATGTACTGTAGCATAAATCCGTTTGCTGAATTTGTTGAGATAAATGCCTAATAGAAGTTGAAGGATTATTTTCCATAATTTGTCGCGCTTCTTCAATAACCTCATCGATCGTTTCGTTGGTCTTCCAGCCCCTTTTTTATGTTGAACAGAACCAGTCTGACGAAATTTATCAATTAGGTATTGTGACCCAGTACGAAAATTATGAAAGGTCACCGCAACATCAGGAAACTCGGTTCGAAATTCATCAAAGCAGTCATGCATAGAGTAATTCCACACACCGCCTATTTTGTTTCCATTTCTAAAAAAACTTTCAACAATAAAAATTTTTTGTGCTTCACTAAACATTTTTACTGTAGAACTTTCAATCCGGAAACAAAGCTTCACCAAAACTTGATACGCTGAAAAATAAAAAAAAAAATAAAAAATTAAATCATATCCTGCAAATAGCACTTTATAATAGTCAAAAGACGACTCCCCGGAGAAATATTAGTTAAAGCAATAGTAACCTACCTTCAAAGAACTGCAAAAATTACAAAATTTCTCCAATTTTTAAACTTTACAAATACACAAATTCAAATAAGACGTAAATGTCATAAAACAATCATGTCATCTTATCTACGCAGTACGGCCATGATGCTTTTAAAATGCATGGCCTCCCTTGAGCAAAATAATTAAAAATCACTCGTTATAATATTAAAAAATTGTAACTTTTGTGTTTGTGCTTCACTGTTATTTTTTGAATAATTTTACAATTTTTAGAAATGGCTCAAACCAAATAAACACGGATTAAACTAAAATCAGCTTTTTAGTTTAAAAAAAACCGCCAATCCTGAATTCAGTAGAAGATATCTTTAAAGCGGTTCAGGTTAGGTTCGGCCATAACATCCGTAGGTAAGTGGGTATAAAAATCAATAAGGAATAGGCAGCCCTGGGTTACAGATTTGACAAATAGCGTAAATAGTTTGATCGAAGACAAAATATGATACCTAGATTATTAAGTACGTTCATCAAGAACACACCCATAACCCATATTATCAATCTAACTTTTAAAATAAGCGAAATACCAAGCCACTTTAAGGAGTCAATTATATCCCTATCTTTAAGAATGGCGAAAAAAATTAAATTCAAAACTATCGCCTAATTAGCCTGATAACATAACTGTTTAAATCAGTACATGTACGATGGATTTTTCTCTGTCATAGACAACATGTGAATGGGATAATGTATATCTAACGGTCTAGTATCATATGTAGGTACAGTGAGCATTCGAATAAATATATGCCGTAACAATCTTTTGATTGTTCCAACTTAATTAATTGGAATGAGCCAATTTAAGCATTCACTATCATTAATAAATCAACTAAATATTAAAAGTCAACTGGCTCGGCCGTTTCGTGCCATAGTAGGTGCCGCAGATCGATTTTATCGACGTATTTGTTCGCGCGTGAGATTTCTACGCATGCCAGGTGATCTGACGTCAGGGAGAGGAAACAAAACTATCGTTCGCGGTCGTTGCCAGCCTTTTTGCACGTAGTTATCCCTTGAAGCCAGGTTTAAATGGCGTGAGAAATCACATTGTTAAATAAAAGGCACCGAGTGTGTCGCAGAGTTTTCTGGATTAATTTTTACCAAGTGGTGAAGCGTAACACCCATTAAGGGAATTGTTTCCTGGCCAAATCAAGGAAGAAACCAGTTCCAACAGGTAAAATAGTGATGCAGTTCGATTGCAGCGTGGTTTTGATCTCCACCATTTTGTTTGTTTCAGGTTTTTTACTTTTTATCACCTTTTTTGCTTTTTTCACCTTTTTTTTGTTTTTTTCGCCTTTTTTACTTTTTTTACCTTTTTACCCTTTTCATCAAGATTTTTTTGACCCTTTACATTTCTTGCCTTTTTCATCAAGATTCTTATTTTCGCCCTTTTTATTCATCAAGTTTTTTATTTTTGCCTTTTTCTTTATCAAATCTTCGCTGACTTTTATTCTGATTTATCCTCCTTTACATTCATCCCATGTTAATTTATTTTCTCCCATTTTATATTATCGTATTCTATCCAAATCTATCTTATTCTACCTTATTTAATTAATTCCATCTATTTTCATTAAAACCTTAAATGTTTCCACAAATTCCCTTTTACGATAAGCAAATCTCGTTTGTATCCTGGTGTAGACGTCTGATCCACGTAATTGTAGAGTAGCCCGGTGAATTGTTGGCAGTGGACGGTGGGCGTGGAGTTCCTTGGTGTGAAGCCGATTTTATGGGAGCCACGGCCATTTTATTTGACAGTGTTGTCCAGTTCACCGCCATTTTATTGTACACCTGTTGCCGGCCAGCAACTACGAGCGTCACTGGAGAGACTGCACTGCAAGGTGTTTGGATCCGAGGGAGCTTAGTTAAAAGATGAGTAACTTTTTAATATTTGTTTAATGTGGAGTTTTGCATTTTACCAGAAGGTGGACATTTTGCTCATTTACTGTAAGGTCAAAATTGTTTATTTTTTTATTTTTGGTTGTTATTTTATGCTGTCCATGGATAGCTTTTAGAATGAGTTAAAGTGATTTTTATTTTTTTTTTCGCAAACGAAGCCAGATATGAAAAAAACACAAGAGACCAAAAAGTTGTATTTGTAGTTGCTTAATCTGAACAAATAAAAAAACTTAAAAAAGACAGTGGCGTACTTTCTCTTCTCAATAATAATTGACTGTGGTGCCCACTGAGACGCCACTGGACCTAATAATTTTAATCTAGTTAGGGCTAAATAAGCGCCTTATTACTTCAAATATACTAATAAAATTTAATAAGCCATCGTTTACTTCTGGCAATTTCACGCTTTGTTGGTTTGACTGACAATGCAGTGCAATTTATACAAAGTTATCTGACAGAGCGAACTCAGCATGTAAGAGTGGGTACAGAGGTGTCGATGGAACTTGAAGTTACAAAAGGTGTTCCCCAGGGTTCTATATTGGGACCTATTTTATTTACACTCTACACATTTAACTTTAAAAATTTTCTTAGGCATTGTGACTCTCATTACTATGCTGATGATACGCAGCTGTACTTATCTTTTCCTTCCACTGAAAGAGCCTTGGCGGTTAACAAAATTAACTCAGACTTACAATCATTACTTAAAACATCCACGGATCACTCACTTATGATAAACTCACAAAAATCATACGTTATTTTATTTGGCCCCAAAAAATCAAGATCTGATTGTTTAGATGATTTTAAAATAACCTTAAACAATGAATCGCTTAAGGTTGTTAATGAGGATAGGAACTTGGGAATGATATTAGATTCGACTCTTCGATTTACTACACATATATCTGCAGCCCTTAAGAAGGCTTTTTTAAATTTAAAGTTAATATATGTAAATAGGAAACTATTTAATCAAAATATTAAAAAACTTCTATGTGATACACTTGTACTCAGTCATTTAAATTATGGTGATATTGTATATAATTCCTGTCTAACACAATATGATATTCAGCGTATCCAAAGAATGCAAAATAATTGTTTAAGACTTATTTTTGGAATTAAAAGGTATGACAGAGTTACACATAAGCTTAAGAACTGTGGATGATTTTAAAATAACCTTAAACAATGAATCGCTTAAGGTTGTTAATGAGGATAGGAACTTGGGAATGATATTAGATTCGACTCTCCGATTTACTACACATATATCTGCAGCCCTTAAGAAGGCTTTTTTAAATTTAAAGTTAATATATGTAAATAGGAAACTATTTAATCAAAATATTAAAAAACTTCTATGTGATACACTTGTACTCAGTCATTTAAATTATGGTGATATTGTATATAATTCCTGTCTAACACAATATGATATTCAGCGTATCCAAAGAATGCAAAATAATTGTTTAAGACTTATTTTTGGAATTAAAAGGTATGACAGAGTTACACATAAGCTTAAGAACTGTGGATGGCTCTCAATGGCCCAGCGGCGATTTTGTCATAGTTGTGTTTTGTATCACAAAATAATATTAAATAAACGGCCCAAATATTTATTTAGGAAAATTAGGTTTCAGAGAGAAGTTAACCAGCGAAGCACAAGACATGCTTCTCCTATATATCCACCAAAACATAAAACTGCGCTCTTTAAAAGAGGGTTTACCTTCTCAATTTATAAAGTTTATAATAAGTTGCCAGATGAGCTTAAAAAATTAAATACAAATTCATTTAAAAAACGAATAAAGCAACTGCTATTTTCTGAAAACTTACTAGTGTAGGTAACCCTACAGTTGCAATTATTGTACCTGGTGCACAACAACACATCAGTTACTTCCTGACATTAGTTACTTCCTGACATTAGTTACTTCCTGCCACTTCACATTGTTGTCTTACCTGTTTAGTTCTTGTTTTAGTTCTTGTTAAATTGCTTACATTCATTTGGTGTTAAATTGCTTACATTTACTTGTGTTGATTTATTAAAATATATTGTTATTTATTTTATTATAAACTAGATTTTTAACTATTATTATTTTCTATTATATTATTGTTTAATCAAATATTAGAGATCCGTATTTATTTTATGGTAAGGTGTTAGGGTACTACTAGTACCTAAGGGTGGAACCACTAGTTTTGCTAGTGGAGTCCAAACCTCGCCATTTGGCATACTAGGTTGCATATTGTTGTCGCCACTGGATGTATTTTTGTTTGCTAATTATTATTGTATATTGTATACTGTATGCCAATAAAGACAAAAATAAATAAATAAATATACTAATAAAATTTCAACCAAATCGGTTTAAGGATATTTATGACCGTTTTTTTTTTAAACTCTCAGAAACGAAGGAACTCCGGACATATGTTCATAGGAACTTTTTTTCTTAAAACGACCTTACGTATCACCCTCTGAAGTGTCGTACCGTAGTTAGGAAACACCCTGTATATAGTTTTACTTTTTTGTATTTTTCTCAATAAATAGATCTTGTAAAAACTAGATATCTAATTTTATCCTTTACCCCTACAAACCATTAATCCTAGCGACTTCTAAATATTACCCTATTAGGCTCAAATTTTACACAGGTGTTAGTTGGCACATTTGGAATAAAAACAACCTTGTGGAGAGCTTATATTTTATACTTTAAAAAATTGGACCACCCTAATATACAGGGTTGCTTAAAAATTATAATCGAAACTGTAATCTTTAGGTGCGTCTTTGGGGCCAGATAAATTATTAGGAGGGATATTAGGAAAAATTATTATATGAATAACTAGTATTATTTTGTCATTCCCTGTACGCTGGCGAAATATTGCCCTATAGGTTCTTACTCAACACCCTGTATAATACAAAAATAAGGAACATGTTTCATACACCTAGGTGCCATTATTGCATTAAATTTCCATAAAATATTAATTTGCTAATTCAAATATATTACATAAAACAATTAGTTCTATGCACATTCCTGTATAGTGTACAATTTTTAATTTTAGGAAAGCAAATTACAATGTTATTAACACTAGCTTGGCCGCCATAAGATGAGAGGACATTTTGCTTAACAAACCTTTGAATACTATGGTTGAATTATTCTATGCTGAACTAAATAAACTTATTGAAAAACATAAACCATCTTTCAGAGTTAGGGGCAGGTATCCGATATATTTTAAAACAGAAACTAAATAATAATAATAATAATAATAATAATAATAATAATATCCTTTATTGCCTACAAAATCTAACAAAAGACATGGCAACGTCACACAATTGATATGGCAGTAGCCCTTATTAAAATTGTCCGACTCTAAAAGTCTACCTACTTACAGAAGTATGAACTGTAGTAATTATCACAATGAAATATTAAAACAATAATAAAATACGAAAAAAAATAAAAAAGCATTAAAACGTCTTTTAAAATGTTTCCATTCACACCAATAAAATTTATACATACTTGCACATACGTTTTGACTACAAATTAAAACTCAATGATAAAAGCCATTCACTCAATCATTCTGTATATTCTTGTTAATTCTTTCTTGCTTAAGACAATTTTAGAAAAAAATAAACATCATAAAAAATACAAAAAATATGGAGATCAAATTTCATACCAAATGTTTTCCCGCTTAAGGCGAAGATCTAAACAATTAATAAATAGTGATTTTAACTTGTATATTAAGAGCGTAGAGTTAGAGATTTTAAATAATAGTAAAAAATTTTGGAACTATGTGTCCAATAAAAAAAGATAAAGTGCTTCAATCCCTCGGGTTCTTCATTATGGCGACGATTATAAAATATTGTGTACGCCATCTCACCAAGCCACTTCATCTTATTTATAATTTGTCTCTACGGGAAGGATGCTTTCCTCTAAAATGGAAGGCATCCTATGTAATACCTATATTTAAGAGTGGGGACAGAAGTAGTGTGTCCAATTATCGTCCAATTAGTAAAATCAGTATATTTGCAAAAATTCTTGAAAAAATTGTTTATAAAAAAATCTTCTCTACTGTAAAGAATACTATTATTGAACAGCAACATGGCTTCTTTCCCAAAAGATCCTTGGAGACAAATTTGTTGTGTTTTTCTCAGAATGTTTGATAGTCAGAAACAGGTCGATGCCGTGTACACCGATTTCAGCAAGGCTTTCGATAAAATCAGTCATGAGGTGCTGATGGAGCGACTTGTTGATGTCGGGGTTTACGGAGCGATGTTAAAGTGGGTTTCGTCCTACATTTGTGACCAAAAGCAGATTGTTGTGGTAAACGGGTATCACTTAGAGCCATTTGGGGCGACGTCGGGGGTTCCCCAGGGAAGTCACTTAGGGCCTCTATTCTTTATAATTTATATCAACAACATAAGCCAGTGCTTTTTAAATAGTAATTTCATCATATATGCAGATGATCTTAAAATCTATCGTACGATGGAGGCCCCGGAGGACTGCCTTAAGTTACAGGGGACCTTCGATAGGTTGCTTCATTATTGCAATGCAAACAGCCTCTTTTTGAATTTGGATAAGTGTATATCTATAACGTTTTATATTAACTTAATTAACTTTAACTACAATATAAATTCAAAAGTTTTACAAGTTGACCGAATTAGGTCCAAAAACGATCAAGAAAAAGTCAAAGAAATATGAATCAGATAGTGATGAGGAGATTTATTTATTTACTTATTAAGCACCTCACAGGTATTAATTTACAAAGTAAATTGACCCAATTATAAAGTACTTTACTAAATAGAACTAAAACTAAATTATTAGTCAAATCTAACTACTTGAGAGAAGCTCTACAAGGCCCATCCTAAAAACTTGATAGCTACTGTTAAAAACATCTGCCTCAAGTTGTATTCTGTTATATCCGTTGCACAGTCTATATAAGGGAGCGTTTAAATGTAGGTTGGCTAACGCAATGGTGGAGAGATAAAATGTATTAGTGTGCCTTGCACTGTACATAGGAACTGTAAAATTAATTTTACTTAGGAATTCTTGATTGTCAGCAATACCTCGTACAATTTTAAAGAGGTTTAAGTAATCTATCATCTCTCTCCTTACTTCCAATCGCATTAGATCATATTTTTCACAAAGCCACGTAACAGAGATTATTGGATGAAATTGGTTTGTTTCTTTGTAATACATATATCTAACAACCTTATTCTGAATTTTCTCAAGCAGATATTTGTAACAGTGATAAAATGGATTCCAAATCACACTAGCGTATTCCAGTATGCTTCGTACTAGTGACATATAATTGTTTGATACATTTTGGATCTGTAAAGTCCCTCGTGTGTCTTACTACAAACCCATACATTTGCATCGCTTTGTTAGCAGTATTAACAACGTGTTTATTGAAAGTTAACCCATCATCAAAGGTTACACCAAGGTCCCGAACCTCATGAACGCGAGATAGTGTTTCTCCGTTTATGACATAATTGTATACGATAGGATTACGTTTTCTAGAGTAAGATATCACTATGCATTTAGAAATATTAAAATTTAATTTGTTTTCCTCTGACCATTTAACAGCTCTGTTCAAATCTAGTTGCAATTGTAGGCAATCACTTATATTTTTAATTTTAAAGTAGATTTTTCAATCATCAGCAAACAAGAGATATGATGCAATTTTGAATTCTGCTGTTAAACTATTTATAAATAAAATTAATAACAATGGACCGAGGTTCGAGCCCTGTGGAACACCAGACGACGGAAAAATGTTGCAGACGTATACCCCTTAACAGCAACATAGTGCCGCCTATTATTTAAATAAGATTCGATAAGCCTAAGCAATCCCGTCTGAAAGCCAAATTCGCGCTGCAGTCTAGAAATCAATATTTTGTGAGATACAACATCAAACGCTTTAGCAAAATCAGTGTGGATTGAGTCCACTTGCGTACTCTCATTTAGAGCATCAGAAATATGTTGAGTTATATTTAATAGGTTCGATGTTGTAGATCTGTTGGTCATAAAGCCATGTTGGTGGATCGATATGGCATTTCTAACTGAGGCATAAATTGCTTTGTAGATTATGCTTTCAAACAGCTTTGCCGGTACTGACAAAATTGCAATTGGGCGGTAGTTTCTGACATCAGGTTTATCACCTTTTTTAAAGATCGGACATACTTTAACTCTTTTCCATTCCGAGGGAAATACATTATTTTTAAGGCTGTTAATGTATGACCAAAATGCCCTAGCATCAATACCAATATCATGCTGTATTTTTTGGATGTACCTATGATAAGCCCATTTTGTGTCATACTTGATTTTCAGTCTCAGAGTAGTAAAGCTATTTTTTGCTTAAAGATTTCCTGTTTTTTTATACTTTTTACGATGTTTCTCTTTCTGTTTTATATTCTGTATAATATTACTATTAAACCAAACGGGATAGCTTCCTCTTTTCCGAGCTCTGGGAACATGTATGTCAAATAATTCATATAATTTGTTAAAAAAAGATGCGACAGCGTCATCAATATGAGTATATTGTTTCAAAAATTGCCAGTCAGTACGCAACAAGAGTGTATACAGGTTCAAAAAATCTGCTTTTTTAAAGTTATATCCAACTGGTTGGGCCGATAATTCCCTAGACTTACGGACATTTAGCTGTAATTCAATATTATATATACCGAATAAATTAATCAAATCATATCTAAATAAAAGAAAACAAATCACGATTGTATCAGGGCATGAAAGCGATATAAAAGAAATGGAGTTTGGTGTGCCACAGGGTACTGTGCTATCAACAATCTTGTTTAACATTTACATAAATGATATAATGGAAAGGTTTGAGGGAGGAGATGTTACTGTATATTGTTTTGCGGATGACACGGGAATTGTGATAGGTGGGAGTGATTGGGAAACTACAAAATTGAAAGCTGAAAGAGCAATTCAAAAAATAAAGAAATGGTTGGATGCTAGTTTATTATCATTAAATATTGAAAAAACAAAATTCATGACCTTCGCACTCACACCTCGCACATTACCTGGTTTCCAGAGCTTAATAATACATAAATCCCAATGTATAATGGACGGACAGTGTGATTGTGACAATAATATAGAGAGAAAATCTAATATAAAATATTTGGGAGTGATAATTGATGAAAATCTAACGTGGAAAGAACATATAAAATATGTAACATCAAAAATAAGAAAATTAATCTATAAGTTTTATGAGTTGAGAAATATTTTAACACTAAAAGTACTTAAAACAGTGTATTATGCACTGGTCGAATCAATTATCAATTATGGAATAGTGATTTGGGGTGGTGCAGGTTCAACTTTATTAACTAAACTAGCTATAACTCAAAAATGGATAATAAAAACTATGCTTTTTAAAAAAAAAAGATACCCCACAGAACTTGTTTTTAGAGATAGTAAGTTACTAAATATTGAACAACTATACATTAAATCAATTATAAGATTTATGATTAAAAATAATTACTATAAAGAAAACCTTAAACATGGGATAAACACAAGAAATGTAAAGCAAGGAAAGGTGGAACTGCAGAACCCCCGTCACAAAATATGCCAAAATCACATATGCAGTCTTGGTCCAAAAATTTATAATGAACTACCTAGGCACTTAAAGGAAAATAAATATAATAAAGTTAAAAAAGGAATAACAGAATGGATAATGGATAGTAATTATAGAATAAATTATATGATATAGGAGGGAAAAAAAATGGTATATTACATAATAATATATAATATTTACAAGAATATTGATACTAAACAAATTTTATAGACCTTACACCTAAATCAACAGAAATAATATTGGTAAGGGTGCACACACAGTATTTTGAATACAATTATGCACCTAATGTATTTTAGCAGTAGCAGTTAGGCAAAACTAGAATAAAATAATTATTTCCTTTATTAACGGAATTATATACTTATAATTAGTAATTAATTTAATTATTGTAAGTTATTATTATCATTGTAATCTATTGCTGATAAATAAATAAATAAATAAATAAAATAAATAAATAAATATGTAATGTAGGATGATGGCTGTCCTCAGGAACAAGGCAGATATCACTTCTTGTAACATTACAATTAATTTTTGCTATAACAACATCCAATATATGAGATAATGTATTCTCTACCCTGTTAAACTGAGTGCAGTCATAGAAATTTAAAAACTGTTCGAATATTCTTACAGTATTATCAGTAAGTCTAGTTTCATAGAATCGTTTTAGACTATTCATATTAAAATCACCCACAATTACAAAATCTGTTTCATTTAAGATAGAAGATATGTCTTTAGAAGAAAGTGACAAAACAGAAGAGGAATTGTTACAGGAAACTGCAACATTGAAACCGGTAAATGAGCTTTATAGTTGCAACTTTTATGGGTGGAAAGCGTGGTACAACTGTTTTCAAGTATGTGTGTGTAATCGAAAACTTTGATGACACTAAAGACGAAATAAAAGTGGTAGGATTAAGAAGTGTTGATAAGGATAAAAAGAGTTTTGTTGTTAATGAGAAAGACAGGTCATTTATTAGAATGTCTCAGATTATAGGAATATTGGTGGATCCTATATTATCCCTTAATGGTGAAAGAATTCGATACAATTTTAATGGAACAGTTAATGTTATTTGAATGTTAGATGTTACTGAGTTTTGTAAAAATATAAAACGATTTTCAATAAAATATATGTTTAATAAAAGCAATGGTGTTTTAAAAAAGAAATTGCACATTTTTTGACTGAAATTGACGATTTTTCAAATTTAAAAAATTTTATAATATTTTTTTAATGGTTTTCTCTGTCACACCAAGTCACACTCAAACCTAGATGCTTATAAATGGCAAAAATTGCTGCTTGTCACACTATCCCTGACCTAAGTCACAGTAACCCCATAATGAAGGGATAGTGTGACACCTAACTCACTTAAATAAAACATAATATAAAATAAATTTTAAAAGCGTGACATGCCTACTCACTCTGCAATGGTTACGAGAATTGACCCTAAATTCTTCATTCAAAATTTGAAACCGTTCAATTCAAAACAAATATTTATTTTTCGAACTTAAAGTCAAATTAGCATATTTTTACGTCACACTAACCCTAGGTGACCCTACCTTTAGTTGTATAAATTATTTGTTATATTTTTAAAACCATTTATACGAGTTTAGCTAAAATGTTTGACCATTCTTATCACCCCCGGCTCCCCTACAAACCAAAGCTACAGATGATGGTACAATTGCCCACTGGAATTCTAAAAATATTTTACTTGAGGGTCGTCACATTAAATTTTCATATTAATGAGTTTATACCTAATATCCACTGACTGAATTTCAAGAAAATTACAAATGGTAATTTTTGAAGCTGGCGGACTGATTTTTAAAATTGAATCGGTCCAATTCAAGATTTCAACATAATATGGATTAGATGCACAAACTTGCAGCGAAAGGTTCAAATTTCTTAAGGCCAGATCGCAAATTTTGAGGGCAATCCTGAGCTCACAAAAGAATCACTGCTGCAAAGCGTGATGATCCAGGCAAATTAAGTTTCCCATAACCATGTAGGTAGGTACTTACCATCATTTTAATATCGCAAAAACGAAATGTAGCCAAAAGAGCAATTCAATTCCTACCTTGAAATAATCAACCCCCTGCACAGTGCCATCGTTTTTTCCTTTGGGTTCATCTAAAACTAATCCTATCCATTTTCCGGCAGCAAAATTGGTTTTCCCGATAAATGCTATAACTCCTTGCACTCCCTTGGTAGTTACTTCTACCCTCCGACCTATTTTAATGGCATCAGCCATGGTAATAATTAAATTATATTTTCAAAAAAAAGTTTGGTAGAACCTCAACAATTAAAAACATTCATTAGAGGAGTTCGATGAGGGGGGGGGGGGAAGTAGAATGACTAATGACAGATGACAGAGAGCAGAAAATAAAACAGCTGTTAACCTTCAAATCTAAATTGATGCGTTCGCAATTAGGTTCTGAGAACATGCCTACAACCCAGGCGTAGTTGTTTTGTTCGATCCGATCATCGTACCAAAGAGTAGCATAACCAATTCGTACTACCTCAACCAAAGAGGTTGGAGGGAAGGATGAAGGTAATTAGAAAATGTGTAGCCTGTCCAAACTATACGTTTTTTAAAATACGTGTAACTCATATTGCTATTTGTACATCACACGCAGTTAACTAGAATTGGTATTATGCAGTTTAGTGTTTCATGTTGTGCTGTTTCAGTTTCAACATAATAATCGTTTATTCGCGGCTCCCCGAAATTATCAAACTACTGCAGCAACCGCAAGCCTTAATATTAAAATTACTCCAAATATAAATAGTAAAACGTTAGAAACAACTTTACAACATTTAAAAAATCAGTTTTATTTTAAGCAAATTTATATATTAATATTCATATTTAATATTCATGCAAATACAGTTGAATACCTATACTTCGAGTCCAACTTTTCTGTCACTGACTCATCACTAGCATATATAGAGAGCACAGGGTTGTGCGATGTCAGGGAAATGAATTTCAGTGGCGTGGATATTTCAAACAATAATAAATATTGAAATTTTTATATACTTAGTTCTTTATAAATTAAATTTATTATTTCATTAACCCTTAAAACCTGATTCTACTGGGTTATTTCGTTATTTTTTTTAAACTTGACATTAACTAACTTTTTTATTTGAAGAGATATACCTATATATAGTTCCTTAAGCAATGTATTAAGGAATTAGTCCAACTAAGAAAAATATGTGGAAAAAATACACGAATTGTTGCCAGATTGGGCGCTATTTAAAAAAAAATAACTTTTTTAAATGGCAATATCGCATTTTTTGACAAATTTTGATATATTGAGATTCTATAAAAAATATAAAGAATAATTTTTCCCCTTGTTTCTCCCGTGTTTTTTCAAAATAGTAGGTTACAGTATTAGGTTGATATTTTAAGTAAAGATGTGTCCTTCTTAATGTCAGCCATCTTTTTTTTTATTGTGGATATTTCATTACCGAAAAAAAATCCATGGATTTTTTTTCCTCCCTCTTGTCTCGGCCCCTCTAATTTTCGTCATTTTCTTAATGAAGGGGTTTCAAAACCCTGAATACAGTGCACAAGAAAAGTTTCGTTAAAGTGTCACATATTTCTGCAGCATCCAATGTGGTTAGTTAAGGATCTTGTTACCGAATTCCATGGTATACGTTTTTAACCATTATTCGTTATTTTAATGTTAATTGAAATTTTTTTTGTAGGTGGACAATTAGTTGAAGGTTCGTTAATATTCATAGTGTACTCAATTAAAATAAGCAGTTAACAGCACTAAATAAAGTTTAAAAAGTATATAGGTAAGTATTCACGCAAAATAATATTTATGTGAACGACCCATATACTACGAAAAGTGAAAGAAAATCACAAAACCTATAGATAAATAATTAATAATAAAATACAAATTAATCAAGCAGTGCGAAAACCCTGCCGGCACGTTTATTGTTACATCTTTCAAGTTGTGAATTTCGGCTGTGTGATGCAACAATCATTTTCTCCGCGATTAGAATGCCCGTATTGAAATCGCTGTGCTATATTAAATGCATTTATAGCTGATTGCGGCTTGTATGACAAAGTTCGCTGTTTTTGAAGCGGCAACGTTCCTTATATGAATAGAAAACATTTACTTATACATTATTTTAATTCTGTGGCTTTCTAGATTTGGTGACTGGTATTAAATGAGTCACTGGCAGCGTTTGTGGATTTTAGGTAGGTATAGTACAAAAAAATATTAATACATTTTTTGTAGAATAATGAAATATCCCACACCCATGCAGGCCTCATTCGCGGAAGCCTTCATAAACTACGTGCCCCGCTCAGGAGGGGAATGGGTTTGGAAAAACTATGTTTAACTACGTATAAGGGAATAAGGGAGATCCGAAGACCTATACCGTCGGCCCAAACGATCCTCTTTTTTTAAGGTTAAACGTCAAACGCAATGCCTTACAGGCGAGGATACTTAAATTTTTCTATCGACAGAGTTTGGGTTGTTACGCAGTCAGCCAGTCTTGCCAACCGTTCCGCAAATTCTCTAATGGGTTTTCAGTGTTTGGCACTTGACAGTAACAACGAATTGAAACCGCTTTGGCTTGGTTATTAGTTAGTGTAGTGCGCCACCCCTGACCTATCTCTATTCTAGGTAATCCAGAGGTAGAGGCAACTGCAACTTCTGAATGGGAGAAGGGTCGGTTCTAGAGTATACTTACAATAAAACACAAAGTAGGTTTGTGATTGAAATAAACAGGATATATTCACAGATTCGTGAAAGTAAAAGAATGTGTTCACAGAACCAGCGAGTGAACAATATACAAAATTTAGCACATTTAAATTTTTAAGTCACTAAGAATAATAAAAAAATAGTAAAACAGGAAGCTACCCAGAGATTACACTTAGTTTTAGGTAGAACACTCACTTTCGAACTGTCGTAAAGAACTAACTATTTTAAGGAAAGGCCTATATAAGTAACTACGGCCATGATTCTCGTAAAGAACTCCCTATTGAATTCTCGTACAGAACTAACTTGTGACACACACACACACCATGAGAGGTGAGCCCATCTGGCGGAAGTTCTTGTGGCCCTGAGCTTATTTTCTCAGAGTCTCAATGACTCCTTCCAGACTTCCTTCCACGCCCCCCTGCGGTCCAGTTCCGCAGGGTCTCACCAAAAAGTACTAAAGGTACTTTTACTCTGGAATCTAAGAGAGGGGTGTATTAAATTATTACTATTATTCGTTTTGGGAGGTGTATCGGGGGAGGGCTTTGGTGGGTGGGTGGTGCTGCTTGGCGCACCTAGAGAAGTTGGTGACGGGGACGTTTATGACGATACGGGGCATCAATGTTAGAATTGGAAGCTTGTCTGATAAGGGGGTTTGGGTGTTCGGGGGCCAAAGTTAGAATCTTCGTGTTTCTCTCGTGGAGAAACTGGGAAAGGGGTGTGTGTTTGATGTCGCGGTGTAGGTCTACGTTACGGATGAACCATGGGATGTTCATGGCGGTGCGAATGTAACGATTTTCAAGGACTTGGAGGCGGTTGATGTGGGAGGGGGCTGCGTGACCCCACGCCACTGAACCGTAAGTGAGAGCGGGTCTGATGATGGCTGACTAACTTGTGAATCGGTAGCATTTCGTATTTATAGGGGGTCTGCGTTACGTAGTTTGTTGATCGCGTGATTTTTTCTTAGGTCAGTCGATTGGAATTTTGTTTTACTGTGAGCAGGGTCATGACTTTAGTTTAAATATTTATATAATGTTGTTGGACAGTTGAGCTATTATTGCTCGGATATATCAGTGCAGGTGCTCGGCCAGATTAAGTGTTAGAACAACCTTTACGTCAGTAAATGGATGAACTTCGCCATTTCAGAAGATGCACAATATTGATTTTGTTTTTGTTTATACCTTTAGAAACGTTGTACCTTCTGAATAAAGATCTTATTTATTTATTTATTTATAAAATAAGAGTCTTGTGATCATGACGTGGCGTTTGGCAGGACTTATGTATACCCAAAGAGAGGCCCCGTTCCGAAGTTGTTTATCCTAACTTGAAACAAACACATACAATTTTCTGCGGATTTTCGTTTCCCTACCCTGACTGGGCCTCCGACTTGGCTGTTGTAAACAAGAAGAAATTTTTTCTAAGAATCTTTCAAGGTGGTGGTACCATGATGTAGTATTGTACAACTTGTTTTCTGGCTGAGGTGATTTTATCGAAATAATTTGGATTTCATTTTGTGGTCGCGAGTCAAAGTGAACGCCAGTGTCTTACAGTACTTCTTCATTTATTTAAGACTTAGCTGCTTAAAGGTAACCAACACTAAATTTTCCATTATCGTTTAAAATAAAAATTTTGATTTTGTTTAACATACCTACATTAATCTTTTCCGAATGTAATTTATTTTAGTATTTCGATTTTTTAAAAGAAATATTTAAATAATTTCTCGAATTTAATTTATTTTAATAGGCTGAATTAACTTTTTATTCTTGAACCGAATTTCATTTTATTTATTTAAGCCGTTTCATTTATTTAAACATCTTGACTTATTAAAAATGAATCGAAGCACATTTATTTTATTAACTTAAAAATACAGAAACTTTAATATATAATCCATTGCTTTATTGCTTATACATTATTTTAAACCCGGGGCACCACATTAGTTGGATAACACTGGAAGTCGACTGTTAGGTAATTGTTGGAAGTATATACCGGGTGATGCATGGCTTAGTTGAACATAGGAAATCCCATGTAAATTTTGAGGTGGCTAAGTATTGGCTCTCCTGTACACTTTAGAGAAAAATTGCATTATAATTTCTTGAAGAGGTCGATATAGTAAATCCATGTGCCAAGTTTGAATAAGTTTTAATAAGTAGTGAATACTAACTTATTCAATTAAATATGATGGCAAAATTACGAAATTTTCATAGTTTAGGTAATGCATCAAACACCAGCAAATTATAATTTGGCATTGACAAAACGAAAAGTAGCGTCAATAATGACAACATTCTCATTGAAGGCGCTTAAATTATAGTTAAATATGAGCTATTCCATTAAGGGAAAAGTAACTATGATTAAGTGGTATTATACAGGAAACACTTTAAGAGCAGCGTTTGAAATGTTTTCAGTTCAATTCCCTGATAAGCATATCCCTTCAATTGCACCAATTAAACTTATCATTAGTAAATTTGAGTCCAAAGGCACTGTAATAGATAACTGTAAATGCTCAACTCAGAATGTCAATAGTGCTGAAATGAAATGAAAATGTTTTTATTTTAGCATAAATGCTACTACAAACAAATACAATTTTATTATCGTATATAATGTAGACAGATATAATATAATATATTATGACATTTTAATATAATGCTCTTAGCCTAAAACTAAATTTAAAAATTTAAAAGAACAATATTTAAAAAGATTTAAAAGAAGAATATTCAAAAAGAAGGAAAGTTCAACGGGTTGCTAACATAAAATGGTTCTTTACACCATGCATAAACGTTCTCACATTGGGCGAGTTTTTGATGTTCGCCGGCAGAGCATTGAAAAGTCTTAAGCCATCACTGAAGAGGCTTTTTTGCATGTGTGTTGTTCTAGCAAACCGAATATCAAAATTGTCTTTAGATCTGATGTCATGCGAGTGTCGAAGAGACCTAGGAATTAAGTACTCTTTTAAATATGAGGGCAATAATTCATGCTACTTATATCTTGAAGATAAATAAAAGATTTGACGCTTCAATGCTCTCCGAAACCGACAGCCATTCAAGTGACTTAAGCATAAGTCTAACCGGGGTGTATCGAGTACAAGACAGAATACTTCTCATAGCTTTGTTGCACGATATTAGCAGCGAGCTGCAAAAGTTAAAATGAGGGTACACTATAGTATTGAAGATAAGAAGTCGAGACCAATGACTGAGATAATGAGAGACTCTTCTAAAGAAACCAATTTTTTCCCTATCTTTTTACAAATATGGTCAATATGTTGCGAAAAATTTAATTGTGAATCCAGAACCACTCCTAGATATTTTATTTCAGTTGTATATTCAATGGGCTTGTTAATATTAAGAACATTGTTACAGTCAAGAAATAATTTGCAGTTTTGTTTACTGCCAAAAACCATTAATTTTGTTTTATTCACATTTAATTTTAATTTGTTGACACATAGCCAATTAAATAATAGACTCAATTCTGAGTTTATTACCTCAACCGATACCAATACTACAGGTATTGACTAGGATCTCACCGGTTTTCAAGTGTTCATAACAGTTGCCATAGATATTTAGGTAATATTAACATAGACAACACAGCAATTGTATAAATATACTAATATGTAGACTGTAAGTTGTGATACATGAATAAACCATTTAAAAAAAAAACAAAAAAAACAGTTTCAGACACCGACACTAAAGTGTCATCAGCAAAAAGGCTCACAAAAGAATTCTTTAAGACTTTGTCAATATCGTTAATATACAGAACAAACAATAGTGACCCAAGTACACTACCCTGAGGCACACCACTAGTAATCTTTTGGGAGATAGCACCATTAATTTTCGTCACATGGAAACGATCACTTAGGTAAACTAATTTCAGCGAGTAAACCTGCAAGATGGCGACGGGCAAATCATGTCAGCGCTCTACAATCACGTTTAAACGAAGACAAAAAGTTACTAGGATTTCACACCAGAAATTATTAAAATTAAATTCCAAACATAAACAAAAGCAACTTTTATTAGGTACCTAGTTCTACCTACCTATAGTCACGAATCCACTGAAGCGCGCCACTGTTGACACCATATAGCTGCAATTTGCTAATACGTCGCCCCCTGTCTATGGTCTTAAAAGCCCTCTGTAAGTCTATGAATACACTCAGTATCACATTTCCATTATGGATATCAGCACGTACGCCACTTGGAACATACATATTGCAAAGCTGATTCGCAGGAGTGATTCTCGCGAAATCCCGACTGCCCCTTGAAAATTATACCATTTTTTTCCAAAAATTCTCGTAACTGATTGCACACAATGGCCTCCATTATTTTATCTATCACTGACAACAGATTTATTGGTCGATATTCCGCTGGCCTTCTAGGTACACTTACTTTCGGTACAGGTACAATAACACTTGTTTTAATGCCTCTCGGGATTCTCCCTGTTGTAAGTGATGTATTTATTGGGCACAGTAAAAGCTGGATTTATAAACTCGAAAAGTTGGTGAAGTTGAAGTTATGATCAAGTTTGTGAGGTTAGATATTCCGAACTCCGAGCATAAAATTGGTTATCTCGAACTACCCGGGAAGTTTTCGAACCTTACATGAGCTTTACATAAACAACATGAACGAGTGTATAAATGGAACTGAGTGTTCCCTTTAGTTTAAATTGAACTCCTATTTCCAACACCAACTGAACCTCAACCTCACCAATTTTTCGAGTTTATAAATCCAGCATAAAGGATATCCAATTACGCAAAAGGTAGTTTTTTAAAAAATTTACGTCGCAAACATCATCTGACATTGACTTATTTTTTAATTTCATAACAATGTTTTTTAACTCAGTAATATTTAACGTCTGGAAATTTTCAAGCTTTTCGGGGATCTCCACATTTGCCTCTTCAAAGTTGGGCGTTACCTGTGGTATACTAGCAGTAATGTCAATTATACTTGTTGAATAAAAATTATTGAAGTTCTCTTCCATATTATACCGGTTCCCTCTTCAAATTCAAGATTGTCATAATTTGATGTGTTCTTGTTTTTGTTTCCATGTTTCTAATCAGATGCTTCAGTGCTCCACATCTTCTTGCTGTTACCCTTACACTGGTCGATATTTCTCTCGTAATATCTCGACTTCTCTGTTCGTATTACTCTTAAGGTAAGTGTCCATTTGAGAGAAAAGCTCTCGAGAGCCGCTGTCGAGAGTATTTCTCGCAGGTCGACACAGTTCCGCGAGCTACTATACGACAGCACTGATAAACTCTCAGACAGCTAACAAGTCGACACTTGCTCGCAAGTGGACGAAGCGATTTTCTCGGGTTGGAGAGCAACTATCACAATTCGAACGGTATTCGTATTGTGACAGTGCTCTCAGCAAAATGGCAAAAGTAGAATGGTCGAAAGACGATGTGGTTAAATTAATTAGTAGTTATGAAGAGAATCCCATACTGTGGGATACAAAATACATTCAAATCATTTAAAACACTTTTTTATACCTACCTTCATGTAATAGATATTTACGTTAAGTTAAGTCCGGTAAATCAACTTTTACAGTATGAGTGAAATGTTTCGAGACGAGGCGACGAAGGAGCCGAGTCTGGAATTTTGAAACGAATAATGTAAAGGATTTGCCGGACGAATGACGTATAATATTATATTTCATACTGTTCTGTTGAAAATTATAATTATGTTTTGAAATTATAATGAAGTTTTATTCTGCGTCATATATTTGAAAAGTGCTTACACTTATATTTACTGGTGAAAACATTGTGTGTTTGACATTGATTAAACTAAAACTTACAAATTTCAGTCCGGTAAAGAAATTTTACCGGACTTATTGCTGTAAAACCTTATTTTCTGGACTAAATTCAAATTTGTAAAGGTGTGTTTTACAATACAGTATGAAATAAAGGTCCTTTAAGGCCCTGTAAATTGTATTCACTTCTTTTACTTTTCTGCCTATGGTACAAACAGGTATCCGAAATAAAGACTGTAGACTGGTATAGGAGTCGCTTGCAAAATATAAGCATTTGTTAATTATATTCTGATAGGGCACCTGTTTTTTTAATAATATCTGACGCTAAAAATCGTAATGTGACCATTACACGTTCGTAGATGGAAATAGCTTCTCGCATTTTCTTATTTCTTTTCGCAATTGATGATCCAACTAGTTCTATTATATACTGAACCTGCACTGCATTCATACGAACGAAATTGCGAAATTGCTGCGCATCTTCAACCTGCAGCTCCCTTGTGAGTGTAGAGCACGCACCTAACTCTAATCTACGTCGAATCCAAGGTTTGATCCAACACTTTCTTTGCACTTTATGTTTTTGCTTTCTCTTAACTAAAATCTTGTGACAAACGATAACGGCCGCAAGTTTTTCCACCTCCATTTCTACAAACTTTCTCTATCGAACTCGCAACACGCACTTGCTGTGGACACAGTTTTGAGAGCACTGCTGCTATTTACTCTCAACGAGCTGTCTCGTGGAGCTATCTGAGAGTAAAAATTTAGGAAAGTACTCTCAAATGGACGAGCATCTGAGATTAGCTAACGAGAGGAACTCTCGAGAGTAAATCTCAAATGGACACGTACCTTTACGCATTTATTTCTATGTAACTTGTAGATATTCCAATCTGCACGCAACTTGGTAAGCTTGAATTTTTTATATGCATTGTCACGTGTTCTACGTGCCTGTGCGACCGCCGGGTTCATCCAGGGAGCTCTGCTTCGTTCAACTCTTGTGGGGGGGGGGGGCTACACGATTTACAGCTTCTGTTATATTCCCTATAAGATCATCGTACAGAAAATCAACGTCAGTCGAGTTATAATTCCAGTGCATACCAAACAGTTCCAAAACAATCCGGTCCATGTTGCCATGCAGCGTTTAATTTTCGTTTAAACCTAATTTTAGATTGTTTTTCCATAGGAAGAGTCTCTGAATAGCAACCAATTACCATGTGATCAGACATCTGAGGAAAATCCCTAGGCACTTCCCACAACTCATAATCATTTGAGAATATTAAATCAATTAGCGAAGCGAATATTGGTCACTCTTGTGCACTCACTTACAATTTGGGTAAAACCTGCATCAGGTGCAATCTTCATAAGTCTGTTCTTATTTAGGTTGTCACTCTCGAAATGGAAATTAAAATCTCCCATTAGTACAGTTCGATTTCCATGAACAAACTTCTCCTCAAAGGTCTCCTCCAAGAATGTGACGAACAAGTCCAGGTTGCCATTTGGTGATCTGTACAATGAGCCAACTACAATATTATCAGATCCAACTTTAGCTTTAATAAACAAAGCCCAGTGATTGCCCGGTATAGCGACACTTTTAATGACTGAGGATGAAACGTAACTTTTTATATAAATGATGACACCACCTGTATGTCGAATATTGCTGTAACACACAAAGTGGGTATATCCCCCAATCAATAGTTCATTGTCTGCGAAGAAAGGGACAATAGAGAAATGTTCGGTATGAAAAGTCACAATGGCTTCTCTTAAAAAAAGGGCCCATCAGTAAATAAAAGTTCGATAAGAAAATTGTTGTGCTACTGTATGCAGCAACCACCTACTAATATCAAACCTTGGCTGAAAATTACGGGAAGCAGAGCTTGCACAAGTTGAGTATGGTATGGGTATAGTTGATAAAGATGCTAGACCCTCCAAACAGTTAATGTACTTGTTTGAAGTTGTACTGCTACCTTCCTGGCACTAGAAAGCATCATCTTCTACCTCTCGAAGTATAGCCTCTTCTAACTCTGGCATGGTTACTGTTACAGGTCTGCCAGGAAGTTCCGTACTACGTTTAAAACTCCTAGTCTTACTCAATCTTGCATGGAACTCTCAAAATGTTTTGGCACGTATGGCAGTACTCTGCTTGGATAACGTTCCTGATAAATTCGCTGAGCTTCTTCAGCCTTTCTATTTGCTAGGCCATAATAATTGACAAATGCACTTGGGCCATTTCAGCGTTAGTATGGTTATTCATTTTTGACTTGTTATTGATAAAACAGGTAAATTAGAGTTCAAAACTTACCTTTACCTCACATTTTAATTAACTTTGAAATACATAAGTATTTTTTTTTTACATGCAATAAAGTGGTTTTTATATTTTTTTCTTCGAAAACAAAGCAAGATACGAAAATACGGACACATGAACTTTTTGTCTTAGAATATCATAAGCAATCGCCCCCTTAAGTTACGTACCGTACTTCTGAAACACCCTGTATAGTATTTTATTCAATAATTATTATTATTGACCCCTCTCTATCTCTCCAGCCTCATTGGACTAAACACGCAGCATCAGCGGAGCATTCCATCTCAAGTCGAGTGTATCACGAGCATAAGGGAGGAGCCCGAGGACATTCCCGACATCGAATATATCCTCGAGGATGTATCAGTAGGCAGGACCAGTCAGTAGCTGTCACATGGCTGTCACCGCTGTCACTGTTTATTAGTAAAGTTGGTGTTTGGCTTTTCGTTAGTGTTTTGTGGTTTGGCTTGTTTTGTGTTGGATAATTAAATAATGCAGTTTAAGCATCTAATTCCTTTATTTATTAGTTGTGTGAAAACTCTAAAACAATGACTCTTTGGAAAAGTGTAAATGAAATCCACAGTTTTGGAATAGGTAACATATTTTTGTATACACAAATTTAAAAATAATTCCCTCCTAGGTGGTACATTTAATTTCTTGATTATCCAATTATTTTAACTGCAGTCGGTATTTACCGTTTTTATCTTAATTTGTAAAACCTCAAAATATTGCCCAAGAATTATCTTTCTTTTTGAGTCCAAAATAATAAGGAATTTTAAATCTTCCTCAGGTTGATTCATGATCATTTAAAGCATTTAAACATAAGGTGCGTTTTATTTTAATTGATTCATTCATTCTGAGGTCACATTTTTTTAACATGTAGGCAATTAATTTAGGCTAGTTAAAATCTCGTTCTATCAAAACTGATATTAAAGCGTTGTTATTTCCAAGCCCTGGATAAAACTGAACTAAGTACTTAATCTTAAAAATGAATTATGCCAAGTCAAATTTCAGTTGTTTTTAGTTCAACAGCGAGTACTGGCAAATATTAGGAAAATAGATTTAGGTATTATAATATATGGTTATTATTAGGAGGTATAACAATTCAATTGTTTAAATCCTTAATTTAGTATTTAAAGCTTTTTACCCACCTCTTTTTTTAAATAGATATATTTTAATTTTAAAGATTATAGAGTGATGCTAAAAAGTACAGACAAGAAATAGGTACCTACAAGTTTTTACTACTGGATGCCTAAAACTAAAAATAGGTGTTCTGTATCTCAATAAATTAAAATTAAATGTAAATCAAAATATATGGTTCTGCAAATTATTTTCAGAAGATAGGTACCTCGGTAGGTACCTAGGTACCTATACCTACTTAATAAAGTTCTTAATATTGACAACATGCAAATTAAATGTACAACCATAATAAAATATTCTAAGAAATTGTCATAATCTCAGTCACTGTTCTTGACTTCCTATTTTCAATAGGTACTTACCTACGATACTATTACATTGGTTCATGAATGAAGTTTTACGTCAGGGCATCCCTTTGACATCTTCTGGTTCTTCAACTACTTTTTAGGTATTTTTGCATAAACACTATTGCTATTGGCTCTTGCATTTGTTAAGTACGCCGCATCGTGTGCGTTTTGATTAAAAAAAATTTGGTTTGCATATTCTTGGCGCCTTTTTCGGTTATCTAGGAAGGTGATAGTGATAGATATTAGTGCTTCTCTACTATAGACCAATTTAGCTTAGCGGAATCCGAAGAATCACAATATATCTCCTCGAGTTCTCCCAAGCTTTTCTTTTATCTTCTGTTATATTTTCGGTTAAAAACAATATACTAGATTGTGTTTTTACTGTTTTTTGCTATTTTTCTTCCTCTTTTCACAGATGGAGTAGACAAGAGGATAAAAAAATGGACCAAAAATTGAAAAATACAAAAATGCCATTATTTACGAAAGTTTTTGCTTTCTTTAAAAAAAATTGTTTTTTTTGTACTGCGCAAAAAAAAATGAAGGAGATGAGTTAACTCAACAGGAAAAAAATTAGGTTGTTCGCTTTCCGTCACATTCGACAACAGCAATTTGTAAACAGACATTACAGTTCTTGATTTGATAAGATTTTGTATATTTCGATTGATTAAAGTAAAAGAATCTATATTTAATTGAACATTAATTAGATATTTTACAGTTTTATCAATGAAATTCAGATTTAAGTGAAAATTAAATATTCATGAATGAGAAAAAATTCTCGGATAATAATTTGGAAAGGAGTCTCGTTCGGTAATAAAATTTAACACAAATTTAAAAGGTGAAATTATAGTTATTTATATTACTAGTACGGTATGAGCTTCATTACAGTAACGAGTGGCGAATAGTAGTAACCACTCGAGTGCTGTAATGAGCCTTACCGTATGTGTGGTATACAACATTTTATATAAGACCCAGAATTTTGGTTTTTTTATGTATTCAAAATGGTTTTCATATTTATGCAGTGACATTACACAAAAAATGACAGTGACTGACGGAACAAAAGAAATCATAGTTTGATTAAAAATGAGTAATGTAATAAGTTCATTACATCACTGAGTGATGTAATGAGTTCATTACATATTACATCATTCAGTACGATAATATAGTATATTACATAACGCAAACAGGCTAAAATGGGTTATGTAATAAGCTCTTTTCGTGTGGGTCTTATATAAGAAATTTTATATTTTGTTTGAAAATTTCTCACCTGCCATTTTAGTAACTTGCTTCGTTTTTGAGAAAAAAAACATAAAAATCACTTTATTGCAATTAATCAAAAAAATGTTGGGTTAAAATAATTAAAAACTGTTTTTATTGTTGTCCATGGACATGGAATAAAGTGATTATTTATGATTTAGCAATTAAAATTAAACAAAATTCATCTTTTGAATTTTTTCGCTCAGATTAACTGTTTTCGATAAAACAAATAACGTTATTTATTACTGCCGTGTCTTAAAAGTAACAAAAAAGTAAGAGTGCCATGGATAGAAAAACAATTGTTCAGACAAATTTGACTTTGGCATAACTAACATAACTTTAACTAACATAACTTCAAGTTCATGTAACGTAATTATTTGAAGTGTTTTTAAGAGTTTTAAGCTATTAAATTCGTTACTGATATTACAAAATGGTTCAGTTTATAAACTCAGAAATTGAGATTCCAGATTCAATTTCTGGATGCAATTTATGGAGAAAAGTGGATCGGTCGCGCAGGTCCACAGTTATGGCCACCTAGGTCACCGGATTTAAATCCCTTAGATTTTTTCCTTTAAGAGCATTTAAAGTGCCTCGTTTATAAAACTCCAGTCAACACTGAAGAAGAATAAATCCAAATGATACGGGTTTCATGTGATCAGAAAAAACATACGTCGGGAATATTTCAACGTGTTCGGCAGTTGATGTTAAGACGAAGTAATGCTTGCATTGAAGTTGAAAGAGGACATTTTCAGCAACTATTGTAAGTTTCGTGTAACTTATTGTTAAATGTTTTCGTACTAAAGAAAATAGCGTTCCATTTGTTTGAGTGTGGTTTTAATAAAGCATTTTTCTTGTTTGTTTTTTAAATTTCCGGCGTTACCACTGTGCACGCCACTGCCAAAATGAGACAAACAATTTTTAGCCTAAAAAATTTATTTGTATTCATTAAAAATTGTTTCAACGTCATATTAGTTTGTGTCTTGTTATTTATGATTTTTTAACCCTTAATTTGGCAATGGCAAGAGTTGTTGTAGGTTTAAAAAAAATGAAAAAAGTTAGGTAGGTAGTTAGTTTATGATTGTTATAATCCATTTTGAAGAAAAAATTGTACAAATTTGCAAACAAAAAAAAAATATGAGTTGTATCTTATAAGATACATTGCCATAAAATCGATGCGATATGTTTGCTATATTATGTATACTACACTACTCGCTATACTATAAGACACATAATTAATGATATATTAAAATAATGTTTTGTATTTTTTTTTAAGAAAAATTCTTATATTACATGTAATAAACGTTGCATAAGTGTTACCAAACAAATAACTAAACAAAAGTAACTAACTAAAACTAAATTTACTAATTATGGAAATTATAAAAACAATTCCTGTTTTTTACTAGACACAGTCTAGTATTGCACTTGGTGCATATCCAGTGCGTCTCCCCTGTTTTGCACTGACGACAGAGACCTTTAGTAGAATAAACAGGAATAAACATACGTGCTGACTAGCGACACAGCTTTGTTGTCATACCATTTGACACAAGTAATTTTATTTTTATTATCACTTTTGCGACAAAATGATCCTCGGCCCTTTTTTTTCAAAATTTTGTCGTCCTCTAGATCGCAGTTCTGCAATCTGTTTCCTCTTACGTACCCAAAGATAAAATTCCATACTTGTATCTGAGAATATACAATAGCCCAAGGAAGAAAAAAAATTATCAAAATAAATTGCTGTGCACGGAGCTGTTTTTATTGACTGACATAGACCAATAACGATTTTAGCTCCTAAACCCATATTTGATTCTATAGTTGAAAAGTTCTGATGTTGCATGAATGTGCCGTCTCCTCCATAAACAATAAAATCATAAACAAAGCCGGATATTCCAGCTCTGACAAAGATTTTAAATCCCCATTTTTAGTCTTAGATTTAATAAACTGTCGTTTTGAACCAGCCTTTTTTCCCTTATACGGTACCATCATTTCATCTATGCTCTGCTTTTTTTCATTTTCGACTTGCAAACAATTTCGTCTTACTATATCTAAAACAGGTCTTATTTTGAAATATGGGTCATCGTTCTGATTTCTGTTGTTTACAAAATGGATATATCTTCGTATTTCTTGGTATCTTTTTAATGTCATTATTTCCGCAATATTTTCGTATCTCAATTTACCACTCCAGTAATCTAAATAAGATGCCACTGATCACTATGCCCATTAAAATTTGTATCGCAATAAAATCACCGACATCATCTGTTGATACATTGATGGATTTGCCAATTTCTTGAACAGAGTAGAGGTTAGTATTTTCCGTTATATGTTGTATCAGATCATCCGAAAAAAACATTTTAAAATACTCAAACGGACTTTTTATCTGGTCTGGCGGTAAAATTGTGTTTTCTGGTATAATGACTGGAAATTTTGCTTTTTGACCAACTAAATTTAATATCTAATTTTTCTTTTTTTTATTTGCTGCATTTTTTGTCCGTTTCATTTCAGTATCATTATTGTTTTGTTCCACCTTTCCTTTTTCTTGTTTATTTTTCGTCCTGTTCTGTTTTGATTGTGACCGTGTTTTTAGCGGTGTGAAAATAGATTTATTTGTTGGAGTAAACTCTAAATTATCTTTTACTGGTGTTTTCATTATTTTTAATTCACAAACAGAATCTTCATCAGATTCTTCTGAAGCAGTATCTGTGTCTGATGCATAAAAAATTGCGTTCTCTAACTCTTCTGCAATTGACTTTGGAAGTGAAGGTGCCTCCGACGAAACAGAATACCTATCTTGTTCATTTTTGCTTAGGACGGTTTCATCTTCATCACTTGAATCATCTAAATCTGATGTACTCGGTGGAATAAGGGCCATAATTCTATCTTTGCAGAATCTTTGCGCGTCACAGGCATTTTTGCTCTGTCGTGAATCTAAAAAATATTACCTCTTTACAATATCATTCACATATGCGGCACCTAATTTTTACTTTGCGTAAGAAGTAAATATTTAAAACTTTGTTTTCGTGGGCGATAGAATAGTAAACAATGAATTTTCTCTTTAAGCGGTTTTTGGTAATGTGGAAAATATAATACAAAACAAAGTATTTTCTCTTTACGCGGATTTTGGTAATGTGGAAAATATAATACAAAACAAAGAATTTTCTCTTTACGGGGATTTTGGTAATGTGGAAAACATAATACAAAACAAAGAATTTTCTCTTTGCGCGATTTTGGTAATGTAGACAACAGGATACAAAATAAAAGCGATTTATTTTCGTATATATAGTTGATAATAGACTATAGGATAGATATAAAAAATATAGCAATTTTTGTTAGAAAAACGCAATGTTGCACTTTCATACCTACATAATAGTACTTTGTAAAGTTATAAAAACTATATCTACACAGTTTTTTGGAAAAAACAATAGTAATTTTTATAAAAATTACCAATTTTTATAAAAATAACTTACCGGATCGTTTAGCCACTTGCTGCAGCCGGCCGCCATTTCTAAATATTTATGGCGTAGTTTTATCAAACGCCAATAGATGACGACATTTTCAGTTATTTTGAATAAAATATAATCTGTTGAAGTGATTCATGTACTATTGGTGTTTAAAGTATTAAATGTGCAATACGTTATGGTGACTTAAAGACACTGTATGTTATAAGACACAATATCAAATTAAGGGTTAAAAATACTTCAACGTTCTGTAAAAAACATTTTTTTTATTATGTTGTCCTAGGGACATGATTAAAAGTGATTTTTATGTTTTTTTTTCAAAAACGAAGCAAGATACGGAAAAAATATTAAAAATAAAAAATAGTTGCCTAATGCAAAAAAAATACAAAACTTGCAAAAAAATCAGTGGCGCACATTTTTATTGTCAAAAATCTTAGTTAAGGTGCCTTCTGGGACGCCACTGGACTTAAAAATTTGAATCTAGTTACGGCTTAATCAGCCCCTTACTATCCTAAATAACACTGCCAGTTTTCAACAAAATAGGCTAAAGGATTATTAAGATATGTATTTACGAAAAAATTTGACACTCTGTATCTTGAAAACGAAGCATTACCGGACCTATGTTTATATAAGCTTTTCATCTTAGAGTCACTCAAAGAATCACCCTTTGAAGTTTGGCGACGTACTTAAATAACACCCTGTATATGGCGTTATCTATTCTTACACATCATGTTATCTTTTAGCATTCTGATAACGTTACCTACCACAAGATTTTATTTTATCGATTCCGATATTTATTTTTAATAATTATATCAATTGTTATTTTATTTTTATAAGATTAGGCCACGAATTTACTTTTTTAAACCACATTTATATAAATTGTTCGCTATCACTCGATGTGGGCGGTTCAATGATATCTTATGCTGACGATACCATGATGGTTTTCAGTGGTGACACTTGGGTAAAAGTGAGAGACAAAATGACCAATGGTTTAATTATTACTAAAAGTTGGTTAGAAAAGACGAATTATGCATTTTCATTGACAGACCTGATTTCATAAATATCGAATTCAACCAACTAATTCTATACTCAGGGAAATTTTTAATGACCTCTCTCAGGGCTCTAGGAGCAAATAAATAATAATTGATTTTGTTTTAAATACAGTACACAGTGAAGACAAAACATTCAATGATTTACCATATATTTGCTGACATTGTCATGTCTGAATTACAGACTGCGTGCTTACAGAAGTTACCATTTATTTCCTATTTCCTTCGTTAAAAGAATGTGGATGACATCATAACCGCAATACCTAAAGACAAAAAATCTGTTGTTCTTCTAATTTGCCGCATCAAGGACTCAGATTCACTATCGAGATTGAAAAAGAAATCTCTATAGCGTTTCTAGACATGAGAATAATTTCCGTAAGCTCACTTTTTCAGGTTTCTAATTTATTTTTGTAACCATCATTGGAGCCAAAAGACATATTTTTTTTAAAACCTAACTATTGGGCATTAAAACTCATCTACCAATTATCGCCAAAAAAACCTTGAATCAAAGTGTTTGTAATTTAAAATAATTATCGGTTAAAAAAAGCGTCCAACTAGGTTTTAGCTCTCTATCTTATTACTAAGTTTAGGATTATGTGTTGACAATAAATATCTAATGTATGTGAGAAAAGTGTTGCTATAGAAATTGTGATGAAGGTGTTAAACAAATAGAATACCCTAGTCATAAACAAGAGAGATGCGCTTATGGGAGGGATAGATAGGCAACTTAACATACTAAATTGGTTTCCTAATAGCGCCATACGCGACTGATTGAATAACTAAACGAACGGGGAACGACCTTCACCATTTAAGTTATCCTAGCCTAACCCTAGTGTTAAAATACTATAGTGTTTAAGCTCTTTCTGTTAAAACCCGAATGCACGGTTTTTGTAATTAACTGGAATTTATTAACCAGCATTAGTAAACCAAAGTTACTTTCTTATGCACCAAACTTCAGTTTACTTATCTCTTGTTAAATGCCGTGACAATCTGGCAGCATCACGATATCTAGTAGATTTCTGTTTTTAAATTTGCCTACATTCGAATTTTGACTTTGACAGCCAAACCAGGCGTTTCGCGCTTCGGTAGTTCTGAAATTATTTTGAAGTATGGTCACAGGCATAGACAAGGGAGATGCGCTTATAGGAGAGATAGATAGGCAACTTAACATAGTAAATTGGTTCCCTAATAGCGCCATACGCGACTGGTTGAATAACTAAATGTAGTAGTGATGGGGAGTCGGTTATTAATATCAGATAATCACATAAATAGATTTTAAATAAAAAATAGCCAAGAGATAATAATTATCCCTTCGAAACCTGAACTATACAAAAATGAGTTTACAAAGTAAACGATAAAAGGGCTTAAGAACTAGAATTTATAGTTTATTAATAGTATTATTACTGCATCTGCAAGTACTTTCGAAGCAGGTAGAATTGAGGCTGAAGAAGCTTATGTTCGTTTTTACCCGGGCATACCTTTGAAAAGTGTCCACGTTTACCACATCCATTATAAATCTCTAGCAGGGCATAAACTACGTAAATGCTTTTTATTCTTTTCACAGAAGTAACGTTTATAAGCAGAAGAAATTTGATCTTCAAGTTTTTCCCGTGTTTCTGTACTTTCGGGCGTCTCAACATTTACAAAACTTGACGGTAACATATAGCTTCTGAGTTTTTCTGTGTAGCTTCTAACGGTTGAGCTTAATTCGCGGTATCTAGTTGCAATATATTATTTTCTAGTAAACGGTGTCGAGTATGATTTGAACTCAATCCACTAAAAAAATAATCTCTTATATAATCATTGCAGCTTTCATCAGCAGATAGGTACAGCCTTAAAATTGTAGTCTTTGCTAAGTTGTTTTAATTCTTGCAAATATTTACTTATTTTCTCACCAGGCTATTGTTTTTTAATAGTCAGTGTCTTGGAAATGCCTTGTTCTTAGGCTTGATGAAAATAGAATCCAGAGTTTTAACAGCTTTTTCATACGTTTTACAATCGATAATAAAATCGTAGTTTCCAATGCATTATTGAGCAGCTTTGGGAGAGTTATGATAAGTGTCGGATCTTTCAGGTCGTAGTTGTTTATTCATTCTAGTTAAATAAATTGCAATTAATGCTTTTACCTTTCGAAAATATGCTTTATTTAACTTGAACACAGCATGGCATTAAATAATACATTTTGGCAACTACCTATACATAACAATTTAACCAACTGGTACAACAAACAGGTGTAGTAAATATAGCACAGTTGCTACCAACGTTATTGTTTAGGATATGGACAACCTTACAAATCTAAATCGAACGAACAAACGAACAGCATTTAAGAGCTCTTATCAGTGACCTCCATTAAGGTGAAAAGGTTTGACAAACTACAAGAAAACTATTGAATAGAATTTGTTAAAATTTTGAATTTAGATTCGCAATTTGGTGCTGTATGACTATATGGCCTTGAATTAAAAAAAAAAATATTTTTTTTTAAAACGATAAATATAGGTGAAGCTGAGAAAATGTTCCCATACAGTCTTTTTTGAAAGTATTTCCTCAACTATCTACAATTTCAATTAATTTTATACCTTTTTTTAATGTGAAAAAACGTCAAACCGAGTTTTTGAGAAAAAATACCTAAAACCGGAACTATCTAAAGCGATTTGGCAACACTGCGGTTTATCTAGCCAGTCCTGACCGCCACTCGCCGCTCTGAGCGGTAAATTATATTAGTCTCGCGGCGCGGCGACGAATGTAGGAATAGCCATGTTGCCTGATTGTTCAATAACACTGACTTATCCTCCTTCGCGGCAAATTCCGAAGTCGGACCACGCGGTTCACTGAATATGCCCCTTAAGTTATCTTAGCGTGATCACAGGGGCGACACTGAGCAAAATTCGTGGCCCTGTATTTTCGGTTGCCTACTTTGGGCGGTCATTTTTCAATTAGTATAAACCTCAATCGATTACAGCTGATAGCTGACAAACTGACGCTTGCTTCCTGCTTTTTTTTTGATTTGTCACTATCGTTTTTGACTTGTCACTTGCATTAAAAGTTATTTACATTACTAGATGCGAAACTTAATTTTTTGGTGTGAGGAGGGTTTTGAATAGCCGAGGCGAAGCCGAGGTGATTTCAATACCTTCGAACATCAAAAGAGGCTTTCGCATCGGGATGTATTAAATTTTTTCTACTACTGTTCTCTGATCAATATACAGGGTGTTATGGAAATGACTTATTATTTTTTAACCCGTAAATCTATAGGTCGAGCCGAATTGGGGAAAAATTGCGTTAAATGGCGCTCGAAGCTAGAAATTCGAGAAAAATGCCTTCAAAAATTTAGCTCAAAACACCTACGCGCCAATGATCAAACAGCTGATTCGTACTACTTGTCAAAAAAAAAATTGTTGACAAAAATCTGACAGTTACTGTCAGATAGTCTTTAGATATCGTCAGCCCAAAACATGTGTTTTGAGCAGTGTTGCCACATTTACTACATCAGTTTCATCAGATAACCTTTTTTGAATATTTAATTTTTTCTACTTAACTTTAATATGCTTTAGTTTCTACCCTATTACACGAAAAATTGTCTACGTATTGCTCTAGTTTTATTTGTACATACCTTGAAATAAAAAACATATCGGCAAGAAATCCACGTTATACCGTTACCATTTCAAATGATTCTAGCGGGACATTTATTCACTTTAACAACACATTAACTGTTCGGGACATTATCAAGTTATTAGCTCTTTAATTCTGTGTTATTAATACAAGAAATTACTAGTTAGACTTAATACTTTATAACAAAATCCGGATTGAAAACAACGCGACACACGTTTGATACGGTTATGTTCTTTCTCTTCTTCTGTGACTTCTGTTCTTCTTGGTAATGATAATAGCTGGCTCACAATACACTTATGTGTATCGTGAGCTGGCTGATTGTCGTCAAGACAGGTGGCCATTGCAATTAAGAATAATAATTACGGTATCCAATCCAGTCCTCTTAACTGGACACACAACATTTAAACACGATAGTCCAGGGGGCGGGAAATGTGATTTGTTGCTGTTCTGTGATTGGGTACTGAGCAGTTCAAAGTCAATGGCTTCATAAATTTGTTTTTAATATCATTTCTTATTATTCATTTACTTGCAACGGCATAAAATTTGTTTGCGTTTTGCTGCTGGAGTGTATAGTTGTTGAATAATGTGATACATGATAGATATATTGCTTGTTCTTGTTATTCTGTGGTTGATATACGTGGCGCCCTCTGAATTTATGTTATGAGAGTGATTTTAGACATGGCGAAGGTATTGTTATCGTCAAGAAAGAAGTAGATTTGTTTATAATCATTTGCACAAAAGTTTTACAAGATTAAAGACTAAATATGAATTTCGTTGTTATTAATTAAAGCCCACTTTATATAATAATACACATGAGATGGGAATGTTTTGTGATGTGATAGTTTATCTGTGTAAATTTCCAGACATAGGGCTTGTTGTTGGTATCTACGATTTTTACTCAGCGAAGTATTATGATAGCAATACAATTTCATGGGGTGAGTAAAAACTATACCTATTGAATAAGGCTTGTTTAATTGAAATCGCAGTATAGTTTTTGATTTAATCTTTTTTAAAAAACCTAAAAAAAAGATTTTCCCGAATACTTGGCAACGTCGCAAGGTAATCAGCTGTCTGTAGAAATTCCGCCAATTTGTCATGTCAAAAACACGTGTTTAGGGGTAATGAACTTTCATAGAGGCACAGATGGTCCGGTTTTAAGGTATTTTACAAAATTCAAAATACTTCCGATTTTAGAAAAAAAAACTATCAAGTGTAACTCTAGGCCACCCCAGGAGTGGCCCCTTAAAATATAATAAGTCATTTCCATAACACCCTGTATATACAACTTAACATACTAAATTGGTTCCCTTATGGCGCCATTCGTGTCTGGTTGAAGAACTAAATGTAGTACTGAGGGCGACGGGCGGGGGGTCAGCGCCAGGCATGATAATTTAAATTTTACAACTTTGAATTTAAATCTTCGCGCTTCTAACTCTGATGGTAAAGTTAGAAGCGCGAACCTTTTGAATTAAAGTCAATATAATTTGGGAGATTAAAGGAATTAAAAGGATTAAAAGGAAGTTGTAACTACGTTTCTGATTGGCGACAAGCTTTATTAATATTAGATATTTACATAAATTAATATAATAACAAGGCAAGTTTTACCTAGGATTGTGCTGTAAAGAATTAACATAGCAACAGCGTTCAGCTTTAAATAGGACCCTCTTCTGCCCACGAACATTATACTAAGATCGTAAATTGTCATAACTCTAAGAAAATCAGTATATAAGTAATGTTATATGATTATTCAGAATCAAAAGGTGTCCTGCATACATTTTTTTTAGATAGCAACAATATTCTGTATACAGTATAGGCGCAAGGTGCCTTTTTGGCTCTTCACGATACACCTTTTTTATTACTTCGCTAAAAAAACAAAATACTTACCGGGTCGCTTTTTGGAAACCTGTGCATTTTTACACGTTTCCCGCTTTGTACTTTACATCCGGGAACGCAATAATAAATCACCATTTTAGCAGAATAAACTTAATAAACTTATGGTGGATTTATACAGACAAATAAGAAATAAGAAATAACATAAGAAATAAGAAATAAAATAACAGAGCTAGTTACCATTTATACAGCAAATAAAATAAGAATAAAATAAGGACTGTCAACAGTATCAACACATCGGCTTCTAGGCATTTGTGCAAATTTTAGAAGTGGAAATTCAAGAAAATAAGCGATTTTCAATTCAATAATACCAAGGAAAATAAAGGGTAATAATATTTTTTAAAAAAGATAATAATATTTTACAATTCTAACCACAAAAACCCAAAAAACTGACAACTAAATCAGATCGGGCATGCGCAGCTCCATTTTCAAATAAGAAATAACATAAAAGTTTATGGTGGATTTATACAGACAAATAACAAATAAGAAATAACATAAGAAATAAGAAATAGGAGATGAATATACACACCTGTCGTAAGGCGTTTATACAGACAAATAACATAAAATAAAAATAAGAAATAACCTTGAAGTTCGCTAACTTTTATACGTCGCGCCGCTTCGTTTAAAAATTTAATTTTAAATTGTCAATGTCGCTTGGGTCCGACTCCGGAAGATATTTTTATTATGGATCAGCACATAAGTCATATTTTTATCTTTATCGCACCTTAGCTGGTACGGTTGTATTCAGAGAGAGAAAGATAGAGAACGTTCCCCACGCTCATTCTAAATACATGTTTTGCCGCTACCAACGTTAGGATATGAACAACCTTATAAAACAAAATCCGTACAATAGCGCCATCATCGTCTGGTTGAAGAACTAAACGAACAGGGAACGATCTTCACCATTTAAGTTATCCTAGCCTGGTAATGAACTTTGATTTTATTCAAATTATAATGATAAAATAAGTTTTTTCCACCTGTAAAATAATCCATGACAACTAGTTATTTGAGTACTGTCAGAGTCTGTTAGTTCGAATTTTTTAATTTCGCTAGTCTAAAATGTTCTCCCAAGACCAAAACGTTGCTATTCAGGAGGCGGCCGAGTTGGCATGTGCCTCACTGTTACCTGAGAAGTCGAAAGATAGATACTATCAAACGTACAACCTATTTCTAAAGTAATGTAAATAACTATTCCAAAATTCGCTTGAATAAATACAATAAAAATTTCCTATGAGTATTCGTGTTTTTTTGTCCTGGCACCGAAAGTAGTACTTTCGTAGCTAGAAACATACTACTTTCGTATAATATTCAGGTAACTCTAATGTTTACTTTGGTGATATTTCGTGTTGCTAGGGCCCGAAGGTTAATTTATTTATACAGTAGTACAAAATAGTATATTAAAGTACATGTTTTATAAAGCATCATCTTATAGCACGCGCCCATGTTAAAAAACGAGCCGCTTGCGGCGAGTTTTTTAACGGGACAAGTGCTCTAACTGCTTTATAAAACACGTACTTTATACTATTTTTTCTATTTTGTATTTTTTTCAATAAGAAAATACATATTTAAAAAGAAAATCAACCCTTCAAATTTTGTAAATTTGTATGTCTAAATTCTATGTTGGTAATACTATAAATTTACTTTTATCATAGTAGCCTTGACAATAAATAATAATTTTCTTTGTGTCATTGTCACGAAATTTGTGTTTTAATATTTCATAGAGTTGTTCATAATTATAATTAAAAAAATATGGAGCATGATAATCTAAGTTCAACTCCCCCTGAGTTAAGAGATATTGCTAATAAAACGATAAATCAACTTTTACCAGAGAAATCCCGAAAACTTTCTTTTCTCATGGATCACAATAACAGGAAACGTCAGACGTCAACAGAATCATAGACAAGGGAGATGCGCTTACGGTAGGGATAGATAGGCAACTCAACATACTAAATTGGTTCCCTTATAGCGCCATTCGTGTCTGGTTGAAGAACTATATGTAGCACTGTTGGCGAGGGGCGGGGGGTCGGCGCCACGCATGAAAATTTAAATTGTACAACTTTGAATTCAAATTTTCGCGCTTCTAACTCTGATGAAAAAGTTAGAAGCGCGAACCTTTTGAATTAAAGTCAATATATTTTGGGAGATTAAAACAAAGTTGTAACTACGTTTCTGATATGGCGACAAGCTTTATTAATATTAGATATTTACATAAATTAATATAATAACAAGGCAAGTTTTACCTAGGATTGTGCTGTAAAGAATTAACATAGGAACAGCGTTCAGCTTTCAGTTTTTTGAATGCCAATCTTGTCTTTGCCATAGAGTAATGGATTTTAAATAGCATTTACCCAAAGTTACCCATTATACTAAGATCGTAAACTGCCATAACTGTAAGAAAATCAGTATATAAGTAATGTTTATTATTATTCAGGATCAAAATAAGGTGTCCTGCATACATTTTTTTTAGATAGCAACAATATTTTGTATACAGTATAGGCGCAAGGTGCCTTTTTGGCTCTTCACGATACACCCTTTTTATCACTTCGCTAAAACAACAAAAAACTTACCTGGTCGCTTTTTGGAAACCTGTGCATTTTCACACGTTTCCCACTTTGTACTTTACATCCGGGAACCCAACAATAAATCACCATTTTAGCAGAATAAACTTAATAAACTTATACGTCGCGCCGCTTCGTTTAAAAATTTAATTTTAAAAATTAAAATGTCAATGTCACTTGGTTGGGTCCGACTCCGGAAGATATTTTTATTATGGATCAGCACATAAGTCATATTTTCATCTTTATTGCACCTTAGCTGGTACGGTTGAATTCAGAGAGAGAAAGATAGAGAACGTTCCCCACGCTCATTCTAAATACATGTTTTGCCGCTACCAACGTTAGGATATGAACAACCTTATAAAACAAAATCCCTACAATAGCGCCATCATTGTCTGGTTGAAGAACTAAACGAACGGGGAACGATCCTCACGATTTAAGTTATCCTAGCCTGAACAGAATAAAACATTTAAATATTACCAATGTCAACTTTTAAAAAATAAAAAAACGGTATCGTAATAGATCTGTTTCGATACTGAAAACGGTATCGTAATAGATATCTTATGAAACAAAATTAGAAAAAATCATTTTTGATTTCTGCGTATTAAAGTTTGGCTAGTGCTTGTCAGATTTCATAAGTTTTTAGTCGAGGCTTTGTGTTTTAAATTATACTTAAGGGATGTTGACATTTCTGTTCCGTTAACGGCTGTGTGATTTTTGTTAGAACTAGAAACATTGGATAGCAATCATCTACAGAGCTTTTTATCAAGATTCCGTTAATTATTTATTTTAAAGACTTTGAATAGTGTTTAAGTTAAGGTTGGTTTCATGCAGGAAAATATCATATCATAATAAAATAAAATACTATAATAATTTTAACTTTTATGTTACTTTTATGTGAAGATCGTTTCGCGCGTGCGGCGAAATACAGGGTGCTGATAAAGTCTGGAATAATCGATTTTTCTTGAAAACGCTAAAGTTTTTCGAAAAACGCTCGGGCCCGTCGATTTTATTTTATTCTTTAAAAATTTTTGACGTTCCACAATATTATACCGGATGCGCCAAAAACGCTAGGCAAGTGTCAACTTCACTTTTTCAAGTAGAACACCCCTTTTTTTCTCCAATATTCAGATTCCTCTCTAAACTCTAGACAAGTTTCATATAAGATGTTGTATGGCTAAAGTCAACAGGAATTGAAATACAGGGCCCCCAATAAAAATCAAGGTATAATTTTAAGGTCTAGGTATTTACCTTTTTACCGGTTTCTACATAATAACTTAGTGACGTAAATGTCAAAACATTTAATATTTACTCCAAAGTTGTCACTTTGACCCATAAAAATGTTTCTAACGGAAGCTGAGAGAATCGAAATATTAATAATAGTAGGATGTGGAGATCGAAAGAGAACACAAATAGAAGTTTGTGAGTATTTTAATGATAAATATCCAAATAGAGAACACATAAATCAGGCAACTGTTTCCAACATTGTTAAGAAGTATAATGAGGTTGGTCACGTTAGGGATAAACCTAGAAGTGGACGACCTAAAATTTCCGACGATGTCAAACTTGATATTCTAGTTTTGTTGGAAGAGAGACCACATTCGAGCACAAGAAGCATTTTTCAAAATTTTGATTCAACGGTGGCAAAGTTCCTGAAAAAGGAAAAATGGCACGCATATAAATGTCAAGGAGTACAGGAACTTTTGGAAGGCGACCCTGACAGAAGGAATGAGTTCTGTGTTCTGTGAAATTCTCATGGATAATTACTTGATTAACGATGCATTATTTCCGAGTAACATAATTTTTTCCGATGAGGCGACTTTTTTCTTGGATGGTATGGTAAATCGTCAAAATTGCCGGTACTTACTGGTCCAGCGAAAATCCCCATTGGTTCCGAGAAATTCATACCCAGCGGCCGAGAAAAATTAATGTATGGGCAGGAATAATTCGGGATACTGTTATAGGACCCTATTTGTTTGAGAAAAATTTGAGTGGCCAAAGATATTTGCAGTTTCTTGAAGAAGACCTCGCTCCAGCGTTGATTGCCCTATTTCCCGATCGGAACATGATACAACTATCTGGTTTCAGCAGGATGGTGCACCAGCCCACTATTTGGCCGAAGTCCGTAGATACCTGAATGAGTTATTTCATCATCATTGGATAGGTCGACGGGGTCACATAGAGTGGCCTGCGAGGTCCCCCGACTTAACGCCATTGGACTTCTTTCTGTGGGGCTCTATTAAGGAAAGGGTTTACAAAAATAAACCAGAAGATATTGATATTTTCAAAACCCGTATAACAACAACCATAAGACAAATTACCCCAGAAATTGTACATAATGTACAGTTAGAATTTGTTGAGAGATTGGGACATTGTAGAGCCGTAAATGGACACCATTGTCAACACTTACTCAAATAATATTTTAGATTGTTCACTGTATTACCAATTTTCTGTTAAAATTTTTTTCCTTGCCTAAGTATTTGTCATGGAAAACAAGCTTTAAAATTATACCTTGTTTTTTATTGGGAGCCCTGTATTTCAATTCCTGTTGACTTTAGCCATACAACATGTTATATGAAACTTGTCTAGAGTTTAGAGAGGAATCTGAATATTGGAGAAAAAAAAGGGGTGTTCTATTTGAAAAAGTGAAGTTGACACTTGCCTAGCGTTTTTGGCGCATCCGGTATAATATTGAAGAACGTCAAAAAATGTTAAAGAATAAAATAAAATCGACGGGTCCGAGCGTTTTTCGAAAAACTTTTGCGTTTTCAAGAAAAATCGATTATTCCAGACTTTATCAGCACCCTGTATAACGTTTTATCTTTCGGCAGATGTATTTTCTGTTGGGCGACCCCTTTATTTACTTTGAAATGTTTTGATTATAGACACTGTATAAAAAAACGATTTGATAAGGTTTGTTAATATTTTGGCACTGATTAAACAATAATCAATAAGAACTAGGGTATTGGATCTGCTTATTTTATTTTAATGTGATGAAAACGGTAATAAATTTCAAGAATTTATCATTTATCTTATACAAGTCAAATTTACACACTTACTCTTATATACACACTTGTACCCGACTTGTACTGCACAAAACTTGTACTGCACAAAACTTGTACTGACTTGTCTTTTGAGAGGTATGCTTTGTGTTGTGAAACGTTAGGCATTTTTACTCTTGTAACAAGTCTTTAGCTTGTTACAGATTGCAGAAACCTGTAATCTCGGTAACTCTGTGGAAATAATGTTGATGAAACTAAATTTGATTATGCCACCATAGACAAGCGAGATGCGCTATGCTTAGAGATAGATAGGCAACTTAACATACTAAATTGGTTCCCTAATAGCGCCATAGGCGACTGGTTGAAGAACTAAATGTAGCAGTGGCGGAGGTCGGCGCCACGCATGAAAATTTAAAATTTATAACTTAGAATTCAAAATTTCGCACTTCTAACTCTAGCGGAAAAATTAGAAGCGCCAAAATTCTTAATTGAAGTTAACATATTTTAAGAGAATAAAAGGAAGTTATAACAACGTTTCTGATATGGCGACAAGCTTTATTAATATCAGGTATTTATATAAATACGTTTTGAACAAAAAACTGCAGATATATAATAATTATCCCTTCGAGACCTGAATTATACAAAAATTAGTTAATAAAGTAAACAAAACGATTGTTTATGAGATTTAAAGTTTTTCATATGCTTAAATATTCCAATAGAGAAATGCGAACCAATAAGGACAAGAACCGCAGAAAAGTTACATGTTTTGTTCAACTGTAAAAACACTTTTTTCCAGTGTACGTTTTAAGTTTTTCGTATTATTCGATGTTTTAAAACTTTCTTCCAGTATATCAATTAGTGGAAACGTCAATGTCGTCAATATGTCGGTAAATAAATAAATAAATAAATAAAATAAACAAATAAAGTTTTTATTTCTACAGAGTGTTACAGAAAGTCTGAGAAACAGGTCACAAAGAAAATGCGGTTTACAAGCAAATTTAAAAAATTAAAATTTAAATTAAAATACTTAGACAAGGTAACATGTAACATTAAGGATAAAAGAAAACACCTAACTAAAAAAGGACAAACAAAAACTTGCGGCTTAATGCCTTCGAGTTACATTTGAAACTAACTAAAAACCTCTGGCGACTGACCGTCTGTGAGATTAGAGCCTCTCTTCGTTATTAGATTGTTGCAGGAACTCATTTATTGTGTATGGTTCAATACTACAAAGGTACTGACTCAACTTATTTAAAAAGTCACCCTTTGCATATCTCAGTTCTTTAATGCGTAAAGGAAGCTGATTAAACAGCTTGATTGCTTGATAAAGGGCTCCTTTCTCATAGACGGCTCGTTTATGTATTGGATAATCAAAATCCCCTTTGTTTCTGGTGTCATACACATGATATCTTTCATAGGGACTAAAGTCCGACGGATGCATTATTAGAAACCTAATACACTCGTATATGTAGATGCTTGGAAGTGTTAAAAATCTATTCCGCTTAAAAACTCCCCTGCATGACTCGCGAAAGTTCATGCCAAATAAAATCCTTATGGCCCTTTTCTGGAGAATAAATACCCTAGGAAAATCAGGTGAGCAACCCCATATTTCAATGCCAAACTTTACCACAGAGTAGAAATTTGCATAATAAACGCACTTCAAAGCATCTAACTCTAAACTACCTGACAAAACTCTTAATGCGTACAAAACAGATGACAGCCTCTTACACAAGTAATCAATATGCACTCACTGACCAGTCTAACGAGTTGCTTATATGAACACCCAGAAACTTGGCAGTATCACTGCACTGTACCTCATGGTCGCCCAGTTGTACCGACGCTGGCAGGTTCAAGCCCCTGTTTCTATTGAAGAGGATACAATTTGTTTTTTCCCTGTTCAACAATAATTTATTTTCGCTGAAATACTGCTCAGTCCGATTTATGATCAGATTGCCTCTATCTACTAAATTTTCGAAAGTGTTCCCTAAGACTATAAAATTGGTATCATCAGCGAAATTCAAAATAAATTCATTGGAATTATCCAGTATAATATTCTGTATATCATTAATAAAGATAATGAAAAGCAAAGGGCCAAGGATGCTCCCCTGCGGAACCCCCATCGACAGCCCCACAAAGCCTGACTGCACCGTACCATTGCTGGTCTGTAAGAGTACTGACTGCTTACGATTACTAAGGTAAGACTTAAACCATGTCAAGGCTGTATCACGGACCCCATACCTATATAATTTCTCCAGCAAGATGTTATGGTCTAAAATCTGGTGACACGAACACAGGGTCGTCGAGACAAAATCGGGGCCGGGGGGTAGTAAATCTATGGGCCCTCTGCACCTGTTTTTTCGTGCCACTTACAAATTTGTAGTAAAAATAGATTACTAAGACAGTATTAGGAGAGATGAAGTTATTAAGTTAATGGTATCAAGAAATTCAAATACAAATACTAGTAGAACACAATTTATTTTATACTTTCACTATAAATATCTGTCATACATTTAGTCGTAAATAAGTAATAACTGTAATAAACATGCCGGCGCGCCGGTCTTGAACGAAATCCGGTCCCCCTCAAAATCTCCGGGCACGGGGGGATTCACCCCCGACCCCCCACCCCTCTCGCCGGGCCTGCACGAACATCAAAGGGGCCGACGGCTTGTCGTTTTGTTTCGTATAGTTTTCTGGGGTACCTATGGTGTTGATATTTGGAAAATAAAATATTTTTTTACGAAATAAGCTTGTTTCATATAGACGCGAATTGCGAAATAAGAATCGCGAATATTATTCTCATTGGCCGTTAAATTAAATTTAGTGGCGGGAAAAGTGACAGCATCATTTTAAATTTTTTACGAATTCGCAAAATTTTAAATTTAGGGGCGGAACATTGAAATCGTTTTAATTTTTAGCGATTATTCGCAGGAATTGTTTGGTTAGCGCAAGGGCATACTGTCATGTGTCTACAGATTAATTGTTTGACTTGAAAACATACAAACCATAAAAAGTTAAAATATCTGAGATGATATCTGTACATTAACAAATTTAAACAACAAACTGCTTATTCTAAGGCAAATAATTTTTTATAAATATTTTCAATTGTGATTGTGATTTTTAAATGTCGTGCTAGTATAGTTTTGAGGTAGATTAGTATACCCTAACAAAACGTCGACGAGGAACTAATTAAAGTTTTATTGTCCCACTACTCCGCAAAATAAATTCAACAAAATTCTTATTTTTCTTAACTATGGTTGGTCTTTTTGTGTACTTTTGTGTATTTTCTCTATGCTTCAGTTATAATCATCGCAGCCGACGTGTTACCGTATCAGTCTCCAAAGAGTTTCCGGTAACTTCTGGTGTTCCTCAAGGCTCACATCGGACCTATCTTATTCTTACTATTTATAAATGACGTCATATCTTGTTTTAACATGTCCCATGTCTAGTGTACGCTGATGACTTAAAGGTTTCTACAACTTAATGTGAGAAAATGTAAGGTCCTCCAATTTTACAAAGGTAATTCTCCGACAAACCATACCTACGAAATGGAGAACACTAATCTGGATATTGTCTCACACTTTTGTGATCTCGTCGTCATCGTCGACAAGGATCTTTTCTTTATCCTGCATATGGACAACATCATTTTGAAGAGGTTTAGATTGCTTGATTTCATAAAGCGTAAGATTAGACAAATTTACGACACAAGGGCACTAATGGCTCTATATAGTAGTCAAGTTCGATCGCTACTTAAATATTGTTCCATTGTGTGGAGTCTCAATTATCAATGCCACGTCAAAAGATCAAATTTGCAAAATATCTTCTGTTTAATATATTATAATAGTTACTTCTCGGACTGTGATATATTTAGGCTAAGCATTTGTTCCCTAAAAAAATCTATACCACGAGCTGAACACTCTTCATTTTAAATTATATTAATCTGTTTTTTTGTTTTATGTTTCAGGTGATGCATGGCTTAGTTGAACATAGGAAATCCCATGTAAATTTTGAGGTGGCTAAATATTGACTCCCCTGTACTGAAATATTGTATTATAATTTTGTGAAGAGACCGATATAATAAAACCATGTGCCAAGTTTTAATAAACTTTAATAAGCCAATCCTAACTTATTCAATTAAAAGTGATGACAAAATTACGAAATTTTCATAGTTTAGGTAATACAACAAACACCAGCAAATAATTTCTAAGACGCTATTGTCAAAAATTGACGTAAAGCTAGACATAACGAATAAAGATTATTTCACATTAAAAACACATTATGTTTTTCTTACTGAGCTTTTATTTAACATAACATACCTAAGACCCAGAAACCAATAGTTTATAATTTTGTGCCTAAGACCACAAATTTTCACACAAACATTAATTAATTAAATGTTCAAACAACCCTCCATTAATTTCTAACATTACTGAGTTGATATTGAGAAATTCTCTCACATTCTAACGAAATACAGTTTTTTAGCTGGATTAGATTTTCAAATTTTACATCTTTATAAATAAGATTTTTTAAGTGACCCCACAGAAAGAAGTCGTCTGGCGAAGGGGCAGGAAACCTGACTTGCCAAAGGATTAGATGCCGTGGACCAATAATATTTCTGTTAAAAATATTTTGTAAGTATTCCCTAGCCATGAGAGAATTATGGACAGGACAACCATCTATTTGATACCAGATCTCCTGAATTTCGCGTACAACTTCTAGTGCGGGTTCAATTCGATTTTGTAGCAACTCCAAACATGTTACTGCTGTAAGGTTGCCTTCCATAAAAAACGGTCATATAATGTGATGTCCTACAATTCCCGCCCAAACATGTATTTTTGTAAATATTGCGTCCGAGTATGAACAATACGATGTTTATTTTCTTGGCTCCAATACCGACAATTTTGAACATTTGGTTCGTTGTTGAGGATGAATGTACAGTTGAGTTCAGAAAGAAGTAGGACACGGATTCTTATCCTATGTAAACCAGTCTTTTAAAAAACATCAAAAGTTTGACATGACACTGACATCCTTTTTAAATTATTTAAAAAAATATATTTTTTACAAGTAGTTATTGATTCAAAGCATAATGCCTAGGCTTGACAATGTTCAAAGGACTCAAATAATTGCGTTTTTAAATGACGGAATACCTATACGAGACGTTGCCGCTATAATGCACGTAGCAAAAAAAACGGTAGAAAATATTAAGTACAGATGGGAAGCGGATGGAACTTTGGATAAGAAAAAGCCTCCTGGAAGACCAAGAAATACAACGCAAGAACAAGACAATGGTCTTGTGCAATACTTGGAGGAAAATCCCTTTCAAATAATGCGAGCTGCTATTCAGCAAACTAATTTTCCTGGTTCGAGACCGACAGGTTATCGTAGGGTAAAAGAATCCCATTTAAAAAATTATGTTGCCGCCAAAAAAATTAAATTAGGGGAAGAACACAAACAGGCACGAATTATTTTTGCCTTAAATAATATATTGCGGCCAGACTGGAATAGAGTAGTCTTTACTGACGAAAAAGTTTTTCAGTCTACGGGCAACAGACATATCAGGGTATACAGACCTCGCAATACAAGATATACTGAAAATTTTATCAGTAATTCCGAAAGATCAGGGAGATTTTCGGTAAATGTATGGGCATGGGTGAGTTATCATGGACTTGGAGTGTGTTGGATTGTAAATGAAAGGTTTAATGCAGTCACTTATAAGAACATTTTGGAATATATTATGATGCCTAGTGTATCGCAACATTTCCCTAACCAGAGCTTTATTTTTCAACACGACAACTGCCCGGTTCACAGCGCGGGTATGGTCAAAGATTGGTTCCAGAGAAATAACGTGGAAACTTTGCCGTGGCCTTCAAAAAGTCCCGATATTAATATAATAGAAAACGTGTGGGGTCTAATGACACGAAAAATATATAAAGCAAATTTCAGACCAGCTAACAGAAATGAACTTGTTTTATTTATTGAAGAAACGTGGAACGAGTTAAGTGATGATCTTGATTTTGTGAGAGGTCTATACTTATCGATACCCAATAGACTGAATGAGCTTTTACAAAAAAATGGAGCGATTACTAAATATTAAATAGTTGTAATTGTCTTTTTTAATTAATTATTGTGTACAATAAAATGTTGGAATTAAGTTAACTTGTTATTTTTTAATGAAACGAAGAAAAAATGGAATAAAAATTATAAATATGACACATTTAAGTCTAGCCCAATAAATAAAAAGTTTAGTCTGTTATAATTTGAACACAGTCAATAGCTTGTCCTACTTTTTTATGAACTTTCGGGGATTATGGGTAGGTTTACAACACACAATCGATGTCCTACTTCTTTCTGAACTCAACTGTACATTCATCAATTAAACAAATATTTCTCAAAAATCCCTATTATTATTTACTCTTTCCATTACCTCAAAACAGAATTCTTCGTTCTTCATTACCTTGCCGTACCTCTTGATATTTTTCATACTTGTAAGAAAAATATTTATGTTTTTTTAAAGTGCTCAACAGTGTGGTTTGATGTTTTCCTACGGCTTGCCCAGGAATCCTCGTGCTAATCATTTTATTTTCCTCCACGGGCAGTAAAATATCAAGATCTCTATTATCCCTTTCTTCAGCTCTTTTGACATTCTGAGTTAAGCATTTACAGTTGCTTTGGGCTCAGTGAATTGAACTGAAAACATTTTAGACACTGCTCTTAAACTGTTTCCTGTACTATACCACTTAATCATAGTCACTTTTCCTTAATGGAATAGCTCATATTAAACAACAATTAAAGCGCATTCAATGAAAATGTTGTCACTTACGCTACTTTTCGTTTTGTCAATGTCAAATAATAGTTTGCTAGTGCTTGCTGTATTACCTAAACTATGAAAATTTCGTAATTTTGCCATCACATTTAATTAAATAGGTTAGGATTGGCTTAATAAAATTTATTCAAACTTGGCACATGAGTTTATTATATCGGCCTCTTCAAAAGACTATAATACAATTTTTCTCTAAAATGTACAGGGGAGCCAATATTTAGCCACCTCAAAATTTACATGTGATTTCCTACTTTGTTCAACTAAGCCATGCATCACCCGGTATACGTTGTACTGAATAACCAATTTTATTTTTATTGTAGCATTACGCATAGCACTTGGAATGTTATTGTTCCGTAGTGTATTATTATATGAAAGAAAATAAAATAAAACCCATATTTTTTTTGCAGCCATCTATAACTTCAATGAATCCGATGACTATAAACTTAAACTGTCCGTCGGGGATGCAGTTCATATCTTGGAAGCCGAAACTGATTGGTACTATGGTTACGTTGTCAGTGATCGACAAGTTACAGGAGTATTTCCAAAGAGTTACGTACACATTAAACAATGTGAGCGATTCGATAGCGGAGGCCCGGTGTTTAGAGACCCGGCGATTAGCCAAGAAATTACATCTGTTCTTCGGGAATGGGGGACACATTGGAAACATTTGTATGTGGTAAGTGAAACAATAACAATGTTATGTTTGCTTCAAATAGAGAAACCCATGAAAAAGTTTTTTTTTCTCAAAGCCGCTTCTTCAAATTGAATTTTTATAAATAATTTTCCATGTAATGTAAGTCAGTATTTTATTTTTGATTTCTTAATAAAATTTATACTTTTTTTATTATTTGCATTTAAATAATTACTTGCGATTGTTCAATTGGACGAAATTGCAAGGGATAAAGACCGTAAGCCTTATTATTGAATAATCTCAGCAGACCTACCTATAAACAAACGTCCCTTATACTTTCCGTCAGACCCGATGCCTTGCTGATGAGCACTCAAACGGCGAAACGCGTCCAAGGATTGGATTTAAGTTTATTTTTAACATTGAGCTAAATTCAAGATTTTTATTGACGAGTGCATTTATTTTATTTTAGACACATAGTAAACATTTTGAACAAATGAAGAACCAAATATACGATCTAATTGCTCTGAGAAGTAAAATTATTAGTGGTACGTTGCCGTTGGATGAAATAAAAAGAGTAACGAAACAAGTGGCTGAAGCAATCGATGTAGGAAACAAAATGTTGGGTTTGGATTTAGTTGTTCGAGATAAAAATGGCAATCTTATAAATCCTGATACTTCCAGTACTTTACAACTATTTTACCGTCATAAGGCTGCGACTGAAAGAATGAACAATCGATCAAAGGTATTGTGTATACTAATGTTAGGTTATGTTTATGTACGCACTTCGCGAGGTTGTCTCAGTTTCAACTGCCTCACAGGCAGTGGCGGCTCGTGGGTTGGCAGTCAGAGTTGGTAGTAGAGCCAAAAGTGTAAAAATAGCGCCGCAGTCGAAATTTTTTGGAGACCACGCTCAAATTTCGTCTTTGTCTACTGTTCTAATATTTGCATTGAACAGATATATGATAAATTATTTAATTTCACGTCCATTTTTTTCTATTTCTACGCAAAAAGGTAGGTTTGAGAAAATGTAAATCACATGTTCTTTATTCATGATAATGATATACAACAGTTCTTGACACCTGGCTAAAGGTTTTAAAAATCACTAAATTCACGGTCATATTTTTTAAATTAATTAATTTCCCATAGTTGCCTTGTCTACTCTTGACTTTTCGAGATAGATATGTGATTGTACATTAACATTGAACATAAGAAACAGTAGTGGAATCAGATCCGACCTCTGGGGCACACCAAGACGCACTCTTCGCCTTGTTCCATTTGACGACGATCTGCCGTCCCCTCGTAAATGATTCCATCTACTCATAAACAGAGCCTCTAGTTTTGCTAACTAATTATTTTCGTATTTTAGGCGGATGAAAAAGAATTTCAACCGAAAACTGCTATTCAACAATATTCAAATATATTTTTGGTAGCCGTTAGAAATTTTACTTGCAAAATGTCGGAGGATGCAGAGCTACTCATGGCATTATACGACGCTAAAGACTTTAAGCCAATAACTGAAAGTTATGTTGTTCGATGGACCAAAGAAGGCTTAATGAGTGACTTGGATCAAATGTACAATTTAAGAGTTATGTTTACTGTAAGTATTTGAAAAAGCAGTAATTTGCTGTTGTTTGTTGTTAAATCATTTTTGATACACTTACAAGTTTAGATCTATTGATTTTTTATTAGAAATATAGTTCAAATGTAATCGAAAATGTGTCGTCAATACCAAGTGCGCGTGTACAGGGTGTCCCAAATTCGAGCCTCATCATTGGGATCTCGGAAACTAGAAGAGATACGAGGTCGGTTAAATAGAGGCAAAGTTGCGCGATTTGATGCTGATCAAGATGCCACCTTAAAAGTTTAAAAATTCCGAGTGATTCCGAAGATTTTGGAAAAAACCGAATATTCGCGATTTCATTTTCATTTGTTTATGACTCTATTTGAATAGATATAAGAAAATAAATTTCACATTGTCATTGCTACTTTTTCTGTTCTACAAGATTGTGTTATAATATTTTAAAACCGACGTTTCGTCTTTGAGCTGCCATCATCAACTTTGTTTTTTAAAAACGACCCTGGATTTTTTATTACGGATTTTAAGACCTTCTAAGCTCTCAAAACCAATGATGTATTGCACTTATTCGAAAAATTTATATTAATGTCATTTTCCATAAGAACTTATTTGTATTAATTTTTAATAAATAATATAATTAAAGTGTTAACCCCCAAACCCTAGGCTCTAGACTATATTTACAGAAATTTTAGCAATTTATCAAGGTGGCGGTGCATCGTGCGCGCCGGCCATCTTAGTTCATTTGTTTATGTTTAAATTATCTAATATTTTGACAATTCACTGTTCACTAATCGTTAATGCGTATTAAACATAAATGCCTTTTTTTTCTGAAGAAGAACGAGACATGATAAGGATATATTATATTTCGAATCGAAATTCAAAAACGGCTTGTGAGCGCTATTTGTTGGAATATCCGGAAAGACGGCAGCCGCATTTATAGTTATTTTGCTAATATTGATAATAATTTAGCTCAATACGGAAGTTTTGTTCAACCAAGGGTTGAATATGGAAGACGAATCGATCCAGAAGAGGAACAAATTATCGTAAACACTGTAAGTTTGAAAACTATAACATAGTAGGAAGTAAAATGAGTAATTTTAAATTATTTTTTAAGGCAAATAATAATCCTCCAATTATAGTTTTCTCAAGACGAAGTAGTTTCACCGCGAATGAGAGTTTGGAGAACTTTAAATAATCGTGGATATAAACCTTACAAAATTCATATTAGTCGAACACTAAGACCTGGCGATGCTGAGAGACGATTAGAATTTTGTAACTGGTTGCAAAATAGAATTAATGAAAATGACGACTTCCTAAATAAAACTATATGGACAGATGAATGCAGGTTTTCAACACATGGACTATTTAATAGACATAACGAACACTATTGGTCAATAGAAAACCCAAGGCAGAATCAAGAAGTAAGACCTCAGGGACGGCAATGTATGGGTCGGTATGTGGCACAATAAAATTATCGGCCCGTTTTTCTTGAAGGAAATTTAAGTTCTGAAAGATATGCCGAATTAATAAGGACCAATATATTGGATTCCTTAATGGAAGAACCGTTGGACGTATTACGTCAACTATGGTAGCAACAAAATGGTGCACCACCTCATAATGGGAGACTCGTTACAAATTTATTAAATGCACTGTTCTCCAATAAATGGATTGGAAACCAAGGACCCGTACGTTGGCCAGCTAGGAGCCCAGACCTAAGCCCTTTAGATTACTTTCTTTGGGGATTTCTCCAAAACCGTCTTTATCAAAACACACACAAATTCTTGAAATTTTACGTCAAGACCTAATAAGGGAGATCAGGGCTATCCCCGCAAGGACTATCCGTAATAAAAAATCCAGGGCCGTATTTTAAAAAAACAAAGTTGATGATGGCAGCTCAAAGACGAAACGTCGGTTTGAAAATCTTATAACACCATCTTGTAGAACAAAAAAAGTAGCAATGAGAATGTGAAATTTATTTTGTTATATCTATTCAAATAGTCATAAACAAATAAAAAAGAAATCGCGAATATTCGGTTTTTTCCAAAATCTTCGGAAGCACTCGGAGTTTTTGAACTTTTAAGGTGGCATTTTGATCAGCATCAAATCGTGCAACTTTGCCTCCATTTAACCGACCTCGTATCTCTTCTAGTTTCCGAGATCCCAATGATGAGGCTCGAATTTGGGACACATGCGATTATGATGTAAAAACGTAAAGTTTTTTTTATTTATTTTAGGATTTGGGAAAGAAAGACCTTGATAGAGAAAAAATATATTTAGTATGTAATGTTGTACGAATTGGTTTAATGGATATTAAAGAGTTAGATCATAGAAGAAGCTCTATCAATGTGACAAATAAAAAAAGTGCCTATGAAAACATGCGAAGACCCTGTGGCGTTGCCGCCATGGATATTACTAGTTATGTCAATGCCAAATTGGATACAGATCTTGAACAAGAATTTGCAATACCCTTCGTCAGGTACAAAATTATTATTTATTCCTTGGAATAAAAAGAAAATGTTTTTTTTATGATTTGTCTTGAACAACTTAATAAAAATAAATAATAATCTTCTTTACATTTCGGCATTACAAGAGTTTACTAGAAAAGCCTAGCCGTGCTAGAATCAAACTATTTATGTGCGCCTAGCAACGTTCAAAGTGGCAATATTTTTCTTCTCCTATCAAATTTAATTTTAATTCATTTATTAATTTGTGGTTTAAAGGGAAAATTTTCTGAAATGGAAACGTCGCAGTCTAATCAGATTACGTCATACTGTATAAGCACAATTTCCCTTTCGCGTCACTCATGGCGTTTAAGTTCTACCCGTCGCCAGTAACATTCTTCTAAGGTAATCAAATCGACATCTTCCTCTTCCTTGAGTGTACTAAGCATTCAGATTGCGTTAGCATGCATTTTTAAACCTAACAAAATCATACTGAAGTCTCAGTGAACACGTTGCGAGCAACGTACTACCATTGTACGCCACGTACAGCTCTACGCACGAGTCTGTGACTACGACGCTTTGGCAAGGAGAAGCACAATATGGGCCTGTGCTCCGATATGTTTTAAATGCAATAAAAATAGGAAATTATATTTCCGCATAAAAAAAGAACAGCCTTGATAATTGATTCAGTGATAATGTTTTTTTAGTTTTGGTCTTAATGTCAAGAACGCATGAATTAAAGTTTTGCGACACGGCGCCGTCGTATTTATAAAAACTGAACAACTTTTGCCCGTTGTATCACTACTCCACTGACACACAAATCGATCGGCTGTTCTTGCAAGCGGCACCCAGGGTTTCGTTCCTAACAAATATTAAATAATACTTAAGTAACGGCATGTGGCAACATCGTAAACTACTGAACGTTTTTTGTCCACATTCTTTCGGCAGCTACAGATAAATGTGTCAACCTATAGCACATGCCATTAAAATTGGTTGACCAGCCTAGATAGTGGCATGCGATATTCCTGTGATCTTTAAACAAAAGTAAAGATCATGTAATGGGCCCATAAGGATTCTCCGCCTCCCACAATTTTCAGCTGAAAGGGTGGTGGACATTGAGACTGAGCAGGATAGTTTCTTGCTGCATACGTGCAAAAGGACGCTGCAATATGAGCGGTTAACCGCGGTATAATGTTAATAAAATTATCGCTACGGTATTGCTGCCCTGCAAAATTTCTTTATGTACACCAGGGCGGTACTAAATTGTTCATCGACGGCAGTTTTAATAAGTACGGGTTCACTTTTATTATGATGTATTTTTCCTCACCTTTTACCGCATGGCGTTTGTAATGACCATGACTGTCAAGGTATGAGAAGCCTTTAGGTGGTATAATAAAAATTTCCACTTAAATGATATTAGTTTGCGCTACTAGATGTATGCCAGCCCAAATTGGACAAGTTGCATACCAGTTTTTCTTCAAACCCTTAATCTTTCCGAATAACGTAAAACAGGAGCCCACTGTTAATTTTTCCAGTTCTCGTGTTTTCTAGCCCAATGTTAACACACGTCGCGATTCCCTCTGTGTTAAGGGATCACCTGATAGGGCGTCTGATTACTAATCTAGTTTCTTTTAACCGATCTCTCAATATTCACCAGTCTTGAATTGCAGTTGATTTTCTTTAAATGCCCAAATTTCGTTCTGACACGTTCTGGAATTGTTGCTAACGTTACACATCAACGTGTCTCGAGCCATTTTCAAGTACATCACCTACAGCCCATAACATTCCATACTTGTGAAGAAGCCTTTTTCCCATTAGGAACCACACCAGGTAAACCTTGTGCCGCACATTTTTTTCATGTCTTATAGATTTTTTAACATCATTCCTTTTCATCTAAAATTGAATACAGTTCATTTATATAAACCATTCAAACTCAGCTATGGTGTCACAACGCACCAGAAAAATGTTCTACTTCTAGCAACCAACGTCCAACATATCGCCTGCGAAAGTAATATCTTTGAGCTGGACCGCTCGCGAAATAGTCCGGATTTGGCTCCGTTTGATTTTTTTGATAAAAAATGAAAGAGGATATTGTTTCCAACAGGGATACTTTTTTAATGGAATAAAGTCGTTGCCTGACAGGTGCCGCGAGTGCGTTGAAGTCGAGAGAGATTATGTTAAAAAATAAATACAGTAGACGTTAGATTATGTGAGCTAAAAATACCAGATGTGTTCATAGTGAATCTGACTGACCCCCTGGTATGTTCATCACTTGCTGATTTCGGCCAGCCGGACTGATCGTTAGACAATATAACTCTGTACATTACGTTGTGTATGTTTGCCAGTTATTTTTTTAAAGATTGGTACAACGGTAAAGTTGTGCCCCTCCTTGAGAACTCTTTAGCATTATATGTTAAATCCATAAATAAATTTTTTTTTCTGCGACGTGAAATATTCTGCTAAATAAAATAAAACCTCAACAATATTTCATACGCAGTTATAAGTAGGGGTGGGCGATTATCAAAAGTTATAATCGATTATCGATTATGAAAAATAATCGATAATTTCGATTTAATCGATTAATCGGAAAATCGATTATTTCGATTAATCGATTATTTCGATTTAATCGATTAATCGGAAAATCGATTATTTCGATTAATCGATTATTTCGATTAATCGATTATTTCGATTAATCGATTATTTCGATTAATCGATTATTTCGATTAATCGATTATTTCGATTAATCGATGTTTCGATTAATCGATTATTTCGATTTAATCGATTAATCGGAAAATCGATTATTTCGATTAATCGATGTTTCGATTAATCGATTATTTCGATTAATCGATTTTTTCCATTAATCGATCTTATTATATTTATCATTTTGGATAAATTCGATGTAATCGGTATATCGATTATTTAGATTAATCGATAAATCGGACAGGCAATAAATTTATTGTCCAATAATTTATTTGGTCCTTGTCGATTAGGCAATTTTTATTTAATTAAAACAATCTCCTTTTATGGGAAAAATTATAATATAACAATATTATGTTTAAGCAACGTTTCACTTTTTTTCAACTTTAGAATAAGAGTAAAAAGCTGTTTTTATTTGTATATATTTTAAGTAATAATTATTTTCATTTTTATTGCGCTATTTCGCCTACTTTTAATTTCCATCGATGGCTATTTTTGCAAATAAATCGAAAACGGTCACAGATACGAGAATAGTACAAGAGACAAGAACGCTAAACAAGGGAACAGAGAGTTCAAATTTCATACCGGAATTCATACAGGGAGCCCCAAAAAAAGTTCTGAAAGATAAAATTGTAGCGGATTCAAGAAAATGTAACACCCTGTATACTGCGACCAACAATTTTGATACTTTATTGTAGAGATTCTAAAAAATGGTTGTTGTTCCAAATTTGAAACAATTATCAGAGAATATAAGAGAGAAAACGCAAGATACGAGAAAAAAAATTAAAACTTTGCCACCCTGTATAACGAAAATAACGCGTTTTAGACCATGCATATATTTACATTTTTTTCTTATTTTGACGAGTACTAACTATCACCCCCTGAAATATCTGCATACCATTAATTAACACCCTGTATACTAGTAGAAATACGGGCGCAGTACACGTAACTGTTATTGTATAGAGTAATAATTAATTGTGCAGTATATTAATTAATATTTCACCAGCAACTTTTCGATTATCGGGTAAAAATTTATTTACACTCGATTTTACAATCGACTAATCAGAAAATCGATTAATCGGAAAATCGATTAATCGAAAAATCGATTAATTGGAAAATCGATTAATTGAAAAATCGATTAATCGGAAAATCGATTAATCGAAAAATCGATTAATTGAAAAATCGATTAATCGGAAAATCGATTAATCGGAAAATCGATTAATCGAACAATCGATTAATCGATTAAAATTTTTCTTAAATCGAAAAATCGATTAATCGATTAATCGATTATATATCGATTAATCGATTATTTTGCCCACCCCTAGTTATAAGCTGCAATTGACAAAGAAATTAGCTTCTGACAAACTCTTATTTTTAAAATATTCTTCGCTTAAAAATCAACAAAACAAGGCTAACGGTTTCAGAAGACCGTTAAAATCGGCATAGTTAAAAAAATACAAATATTAAGCTCGATTCTAGGAATTATTATTTCTCGAGTTAAGATTTTTAAAAAAGTACAATATTCTAACATAAATATATTTATAAATTAACCATCCTTGTTTGTAAACCGAAAGATACGTTTCTAATATGCTAATTGTGGCCTTTATGAAGCACCGACACACCGCAGTAATAACAATTTCTTCTACAACTCGCTCTATTTTCTGATTGGATGTGTATAAACATGGCGGCGATGGTAGTCACGACGACGGACTACATGGGGCGGTACCCCGCATTTTTAATCACTTTTAATTGGTAGCGCCGAAAAAGGTAGGTTGGCCACATCAATGCATCGGTCAATTTCAACAAGGACTCTCTAACATCTGACGAAAGAAGCTCGCTTCGCGACCGGGTTCCACGGAACCCGCTCTTTTTTGAAGGCACAAAAAATGTGTTGTTTCTCCGCTCTAATGAAAATTCTCTTAGTGCTATTCAGCGAGTAAGCTGTTTCTTTCCTGCCAAGTAGTGACAAAACCAAGAAAACTTTTCTAGAACGGAATAAGGTGGTTCCCCTACATTAAAGGGGGTACCGAATATTTGTAATGTCAAACTCAAACAGTGTGAACATTTCTTTGCTGTTTTAGCTGTGAAAAGGATAATTTGGATCAGACCCTAAGGAAAATTATTGGCAAGGAAAAGATCGAAAATAAGAATCAAGCATTGTTTGTTAGTATGAAGCTGCTTCGAGGAGATCTTAAACAAGTTTGTATTTTAGTTTGTTTAAATTTAGTTTTAATATTCTAACTCAAAAAGTTTTATTCTTATTGACATAGTATGTTTTCCAATATGAAATTTTAATTAATCAATTAAATGTATATAAACTAACAAATCTTAATAAATGAGTATAAAAAAAGACAATTAAGATGTTAAAAGTGAGAATAATAAAACTTAAGGCATACGAAGCTTAAAACACTTAAATAAAACAACTGACAAATGACAAACAGCTTAATATTTATATCTGTATCCAGTCTTAGGGCATTTTTATTAGTTTAAACTAAGGCAAATATAGTAAAAGTTTCTGTTCCTATACTAGGTAGATTATTTATATATTTATAGAAATAGTAGGGGGTCCACTACAGAACCCTGTGGTACCCTATATGGTGTGATCCAATTTTTATATTCCTGTATCTTTGTTATTGATTGGTTGATGCAAGATTATGACTAGTTTTTTGGTTAGTTATTATTTTCTATTAGTAGCTGTAAATAATTTTGAAATTATGGGTAGAAAGGATATCGCGTTTTGCTTATTATTCCTTAGGATACATAGAAGCCATTAGGCCTCTTGATCTTTCTGATTGATTTTCAAAGAGAATCTTTATTAGGCTAGAAGCTTATTGTTTCTTTCTTAATCTTTTTGATCTCCCTTCTGAGCTTCTGGGTTTTGTGATTCAAGGTAGTCCTGTCAGATGGGTCTCTCGTCTGTTGCCATCTGCTTTAAGCTTGTTTCTTTTTATTGACTAGTTGTCTGTTTCAACTGTATATTTTACTCCTTTGGTCAAATGGATAACTTTGATATACCAAAATTTCAAGCAGCCAATCCCCCCCCCCCCCCCCCTTCCCAATCAATAGCAATGATCCGGTGATTCCATGAAAAGCTAATCACACTGTATATAAATTACAATATCTTTTTTTAGGTAAGAGAGGAAAATCCTCACTTGGTATTAGGTAATGTATCTAGAGCAAGAAAAATGGGGTTTCCCGAAGTAATTTTACCCGGTGACGTAAGAAATGATCTATATTTAACGATACAAAATGGTGAATTTACAAAAGGAAGTAAAACTAGTGATAAAAATGTTGAAGTTATAGTGAGAGTGTGCAATGAAAAGGGACAACCCATACCAGTAAGTACAATGGAAAAATATTTTCTTATAAATTTGCAAAGAAATATTTTTAATGTTATAATGCTCACCAATCATGAGTGGCTCGAAATGAATTTATACAAGAGTGTATTTTTTTTAAGGGTGTAATTAGCTTAGGAGGAGGTATTCAAGAGACAAACGAATACAGATCTGTTATATATTATCACGAGGACAAGCCGCAATGGTTTGAAACATTTAAAATAGCTTTAAGAATAGAAGAATTCAAATCTAGTCATTTAAAATTTATATTTAAACATCGATCGTCCAATGAAGCGAAAGACAAAAGTGAAAAACCTTTTGGTCTCAGTTACGTAAAGCTAATGCAAGAAAACGGAGTTACATTGTCTGACGCGCATCACAACCTTATAGTCTATAAGATTGACTATAAAAAATTCGATGAAAGTAGTTTGGATTACTTTAAGTTGCCTTGTTTTGTGAACGAGATGAAGGAAGGCCAAAAACCACAAATTCCCGGACTTAGTATAAATACAAAGGATTCGTTTAGCATATCGACTAATATTTGTTCTACGAAATTGACCCAGAACGGTAAGTTTATTGTTTTTTTTTTTTAATTTTTATAGTTGTATACTAGTTTTCCAAATCTCGATTTTTTACATATTACCTATTTCACGTGTATTCTTATTAATAAAGATACGGTTTTGATGCGATAGCGACAATGAAACCTATACCTACCATAATAATATACAGGGTGTCCCAGATAAGAATGCACTTTACAGGGATCTCGTCAACCATCGGATATACAGCATGAATAAATTAGAGAAAAGTTCCGCATTACTGAACTCTGAAACGTCATGTTTTCAAATTTTAAAAATTCCTAATACTTCCGAAGATATTTTGCGAAATCATTCATATTTTTTGTCGATTCTATTTAAAGAGATATGTCAAAATAAATTTTACATTATCGTTACCATTTTTATCCTCTACAACGAGGTTTAATTAAATTCTCAATCCGACGTCTAATTTTTTCGCAACCATCATCAACTTTGTTTTTTAAATAGTCAAAAAATTTTATTTACGCTTTATGAACTCGTTTTTCGGCCTAAAAACTCTTCAATGCAAATGAGCATCTTATTTATTAATTTTTTTGTTTTTATTGTTGTATTTAAACTCTGCTTGGCTTTAGAAACAATTTTTTTATTTTACATTATTTACATAATAATAAATTAATTTTGCATAAATATTACACATGATGGCACATAATAAAAAGAAACGAATAACAAACTATTAGAAACGTATGAACAATTTAGGAAGTATGGAAGCTTATTTAAAAAAATCAAACAAGTAGGTATTATTTAATTTTTTTTTTACATTTTTTTAATTGAAATTACACACACCGCCATTATTAGAGGAACGGTCCAAATTTACCTTAAGTTTAAAATCAATTTTCCCTTTCGATTTTCACTCGATTTCGCAAAAAAAACTAAATGCGCAAAATTATGCTGCTCCCTTATTTTATTTTGCTCGCACGCACAAAATTCAAGTCGCCTACCATAGTCCTCATTATTAAGCTCTTGCAGCAACTGGACGTGGTAAGGATGTAATTTGTTTTAAGTTGATTATTTTTTGAACCGCCATTCGTCCAATGTCCAGTTGTTGTGCAAGAGGACGCTGACCAATATAATGATTCTCAGTAATACTTTGAATTCATTTTCTTCGGTGCGTATCCGTTTTCTTCGGTAATTTTTTTTATAAGCCACATTTCCTGTAGTTTCAAATCTCTTCATTAGCTTTTCGAATGTCTTTTTATCAGGGTGTCTTCGCTCTGGGTATCGTTTTTCATAAATTCTTGGAGCTAATAAAGCATTTTTATCACTAGCACCCAAAACATAAAAATCATATCGATCATTTCTACATTTGAATAATTTATTTTTGTCACAATATAAACTTAACTTGATAAAAAGTAAGAAATAAAATGACAATGACATCTTAATAAAATTTTACTATTACTTTTGCTATCATTTATTTATGTTTCGAGTGTCTTGAGTTAATTCAATTATATTTCAAATTTTAAGGTGCCAAGTTTTTTCTTCCAAAAAAAAATATTTTTAAATAACTAGGCAACATTGCAAAATAATTAAAAACTATGTTTGCCACGATACGCGGAATATCGAGGGAAATTTAAAAGTGCAAAAATATACAGGGTGTTCTATTTAAAAGGAAAAAACGGCCACTCTGTATGATGTCAAGTGTAAAAAGAAGATGATTTCTTGTGTCCCTTGGTGGAACGCGAAAGTTAACCTGATGTAAAAGATTTGGGCATTTAATTATTCCATTCACTAATTTAAATAGGAAATATATATCAAATTTGGTTCTACGTTCAGAAAGCGAGTCGAAACTCAGTCTCCACCTCAAACCATCATAGGAGCCAACATGCAACCTAAATTTATATGAAACATACCTAACAAATTTTTTTGTACCTGTTCGATATTTTGAAAATACATACAGGGTAGGCCAACAAGGGCGCGTCGGTCAATAGTTGCTAAACCGCTGAACTTATGGGAAAAATTTCTTAATAAAACTTATAACGTTTCGCCTCTGCTATAACCTAAAATTATTTTTAAGAATACAGGGTGTCTCAAAAAAGAGTAATACCAAAAACTATATTTTTGTTAAATGGAATACCCTACATCTTAGAATATTTTTGAGTTTTACATGAAGTAGCCATTATTTTTTAATAAGTGCATTATAAGTCTAAACCTAATAAATTCCGAGATATCGACTTTTGAAAAATGACATTTTTTGAAATTTGACAGCTTCTAGGCTTCTAACGGTACGTCTTTGAGTGAAACGGCTTCATGTCCCTATCTTACTTTTTTATTATCTTCCCAAAAACATCAACTTCCGGTTAAACCGAAAGTACTGTATTTTCGGCCTTTGAGTTACATCCGGTTTAACCGGAAGTTGACACACCTTTGACATTTTTCTGGTCATTGTTTGATATTTTGAAAATGTTTTAAATATGACGGTGACCACACACAAGAAAGGTATTCCAAATATGACCTAACAAGGGTTTTATACATCGTATTCAAGCTGTTAATATTCTGAAAATCTCTAGTGAATAACGGTACCAAATTTCAATAAATTCGGGAAAAGGATATTTAAAAAAATGATTTAAAAAGAAAACTTTTTTGAACAGACAAGTGTCAGATATCTAACAATGATTTTTAGTGAATCTTCTGGGATTGCTAAACTGGGCAACACACAAGGGTACCATATCCGAATCACTCCAAGCGTTTATGAATGTCGGCGGCGAAGAAGTGGTCAAGTTTCTTCAAGATATTTTGGATGCCTTGTTCAATATACTCATAGATAATCCATACAGTGATACCTACGATATAATGGTTTTTGAGTGTCTTTTATACATCATTACCCTAGTGACAAACGATTGGAAGTACCTTCATTTTGAGCCAGTGCTGGATTTATACATAAGGGAAAGCTTTAGCGCGACACTTGCCTATAAGTAAGAAAATTTAATTAATAAACGTTTTTGTGTAGAATTTTTGTGTAGAATTAGGTGAGTCCATTACACACACGTCATTAACATTATTTTCCTTTTTAGAAAATTAATATCAATCCTTAAGTCTGTGGTTGGCAAAGCAAGTTACAGCTCGAGCACAACCAAAGACAATTTAATATTTAGAACAATGAAAGCCCTTCAGTATATTATGAGATTTGTGTCTAGATCAAGAATTCTTTTTTTGGAAGTTTATCCAGAATATAATCCAGATGATGAGTTTGTAGAAAGCATGCGGGAGTTGTTGCAAGATATAATTTATATGATGTCATCGCGTAATGATGAATTTTTGAGAGAGCAAGGTGCTTGCTTAAAGTATTTTCCCAGTACAATTCCAGATATATTACTTATATTTGATAAATCTGAGTTAAGGTACGTAACATCAGTAATATTTTGTTTGTTCCCTAGATAGTAATTACTTCATCATGACATTGTTTTGAATGCCATTATGCGACTTTTCAAAACATTATGTTAGTTGCTGGTGACAACGAGATGTAAGGCAAACCAAACAAGTAGTTTTGGTTATTTTGATATATCAATTCAGTGCGTTTTTTAACACGGGTCATATAGTTCAACGTGATAAATTTTCAGGTCTATGCCAAGGACCCATTTTACTGAGGCACTATCAGCCGTATTCACCAAGCCAAGTTAATCTTTAGACTGTTAAAATATCTAACAGTCAGTTACCTTGTATCATGATATTCACCATTCAAAGTTAGGCTTTTATCGCACTTTTAAAGATAACTTGTGAAATTGGGCTTGTTAAATATCTTAAGCCGGAATAAAACAACTCGTGTACTTGGTAATTATTTGTCACCTAGAGATACTTGTCAAGTCGTGTGAGCGGTCTACTTGGACAATTATTCGGCTCCCATCGGCTGTCGGTAAATCATGTTAAACGAATTTACTTGCTTACTTGGATACTTGTCAAATGTTTAATTATTTGCGTATTCGCCGAGTATAGGAGTCGTCTGAATCTGGCTTTACAGACTGTTAGAAAAAAAGAATCACAAACTTGGTCTGATAAAATCAAGAACTTAAGAATTGAAAACAATTCAGTTTATAAATTCAGCGGGTCTCTGATAAAGGGTGCTAAAAAGCCAATGCCGTATGTCAGGGACCTGGTTAACAATAAAATCCTTACAGATCCTATTGAAAAAGTAGAATTATTTGCGGACAGTTTGTGCGAACAGTTCAGCGAGTTTCCCTCGACTAATCCTGATCGAGATGTGCGAGTCGCCAGGACTACAAATTTATACAAATATGCCTCACATTATTCAGAATATCCCGAGAGTAACTCTGGAGAAAGTTCGTTCTATTGTAAATGCAATAAATCCGAAAAAGGCGCCTGATTTCGACAGCATCAAAAGTAAAGCTGTCAAAAATCTACCAAAAAGCAATGATGGACGTAGTAAACATAGTCCAAGCTATATTTAAAAGAGGTTGCTTTCCAGAAAACTAGAAAAAGGCTAGGTGCCAATATCGAAGACTGGTAAAGATTTAACGTTGGCTGTCAGTTACAGGCCGATAAGCCTATTATCATGCCTTGGCAAAGTAGTTGAAAAACTAATATTTAATAGGGTGACCGATTTCGTATTAGATAACGACGTTTTACCACTTAAGCAGTTCGGATGTGTAGCTGCTCATTGCGCGGTGCGCCAGACAACACGACTGGCAACCAATATACTAAGAGGTTTTAACAGCCGCATGTCGACTGGCCCAGTCTTTTGCGACGCTTCTAAAGCGTTCGACAAAGTCTGGCACGACGGCCTCACACTTAAATTGATAAGGGCTGGCTAGTTCGAGTTGTCATATCATTCCTTGAGGACAGGAATTTCGTGGTGTCATCTGAAAATACTACATCTTCTACAAGAGTAGTGAGGGCGGTGTCCCGCAAGGGTCAACTATCGCCCCCATACTGTATAATATTTATACCTTTGATATTCCGCATCATCCACCTCAATGGGACCCGAAGTCGTGGTCTCGCGTCTACAACGCCACATTTTTATCCTCCAAGAGCGGCTAGATACAAAAGCAGATGTGTGCAGTATACCCGCTGATTTGTGCCAATAGCAAAATTAATTACAAAACTAAGACTGCAATATACATTATCAGACCAGTTTTACTTTACGGTGTACCGACCTGGTGCACCGTAAACAATACTAGACGTAACAAGACACAACTTTTTCAAAACAAAGTACTTCGAATTATCGCGAATGCGCCAAGATTCATGTCAATAGACGTATTACATAGAGACATGCACATGAAAAGGACCGACCGTTACTTTACAAAATTACTGACAAAATACTTTCAAAGAACTGACGTCTCGCTGAATCCACTTATCATCAACTCGCATATCCACTCAAACATACTACAAAAACATAAATACCCAAAAGACTGGCTCCCACCGTAAAATCTGTGTAGAATTAGATTAAAGCAGTAAATTTTAAATCAAATTAAATTTCTAAAATCTCACTAAAATCACCAGTCTCAATAAAATCATCCCGAGATAATTAAATCTTCAAATTCAAAATCATAATCAATAAACCAAACAACTTTCAATAGTCATCGATAAGATAATCACAATAAATAATAAGAGAAAAGTTTAATCAGAACAACTCAAGAAACTAACCATACGATGAAATTTGAATAGTTAGTTTATAGAAACGCTTGTGTCATTTTTTGACATCTTGAGTTTAAATTTCGGTTACTTGCTTTCTGCGTTGTCTTTTTATTGTGTTTTCGGCTTTTAATTTAATAATACTATGGACAGAATCAATTTATTTGACTCATTCTCGCATTCAGATAGTGAGAAAAATTTGTTTACGTCGATCAAAAAATGTAAAATACCTTTATTGATGATGTGGAATTCATGGCAAGGTTTCGATTGACAAAATACCCTTTTAAAGATTAACAAATTTGTTGGAAGGTTTGATGGACACCAACTGATAATAGAATCCAATCCGTTTCAAAAGACATTGCTTTTTTTATCGACAAAATCATTGGTTGAACTCGGCATGAAAAAAGTCGTAACAAGGCTAGGGACATACCAACTTTCATTAAACTTGGGCATAGTTATTGATAAGAATTTTTTTAAATCAGTGAATCATGTCAACTACTTAACGAAGGAAACTCATTTACAAGTTTTACCAATTGCGTAAAATTCATAGCGGGGAATTATCAGTAATGGTGTGTAGTCTTTGGTAGAATCACTCTTCTGCAAATGCACTACAAAAGTTAAATACAATACAAATTTATATACTCAAGATTACATTCAAGGAACAAAGGCTGCACCACACTAACCTTCTTTACACACAAAAGATATCTGTAATATTCAAACTTTATATTTCTATAGCATTTGCATAATTAATATACGCATAAAAAAATATTCAGAAACCATTTCTCTTTGTATTTAATTAACCTTTTCCATTCGTATGTTTCCATTTTTATTATTTTATAAATATATGAAATGTAACTTAAATTACAAAAAATAGGATCATTTCGCATTTTTTTATTACATTTTCTGACACCTCTAATAGCTGAAACACACGGAGCGGTTTCTGCCAAAGTGGCACATCCTTTATGACACTTCTATTGTATAAACCAGATGGAGTTTGTCAAGCTGGTAGTGGCGGCGGCGGCTGCGCATCCGTCGCGAGTGCCCTGCCGGGTATCATGCGCCACAAGCGGTTTTACAAGTTCAGTCGGCACATCAGCACGTATTCGCTCCTGTTAAGAAACTCACGTAGTGCGGAAGTGGTGAGCCCACCTTGAAGGACTTACCGGAGGCCTGAGGTATCTAGCGCTCTGATTTCCGCTTACTCCTCCTAGGCTTGCCTGCTTCGCCCCCCTGCGGTTCATTCCGCAGGGTCTCGCCATTAACAGTAATGCTCCGCTGTTTACATGGGGTCGGCAAGAATAGCGGTTGGAAGGTTTTGGGTGATATATCGGGGGGTGGGGCTGATGAATTTGACTCCATCTAAAGGAGCTGGTGTCGGGGGCGTTTGTAACGGTGCGGGGCACCTATATCGTTGTTTGAGGCTTGTCTGATGGGCGGGTGGGGGTGACGGTGAGGATTTTTGTTCCCCTTTCGTGTAGGTATTGGACTAGGGGGGTCTGTTTGATATCACGGTGTATATTATGTACATTACGAATAAACCATGGAATATCCGTGGCTGTTTCGATTTTCTGTCGGCAATTGCGTTGACGCCGCGTGTGTTTTGAACCGCTCCTCCACCGACTCTGCAGCCGACTCTGCAGAAACCGTTTCGTATGTTTTAGCTCTTAAGCATTTTAAAATAATTTCAGGACATCGACTCGCGGAAACCGCTGTGTGACTTGACTATCTCCTATAGCAAGTCGGGTCGCGCTCGCTGTTCCTCCGCTGTTGATGTTTACTGTTTACGACTAAAAAGACCGTGGTGGCCATTTACATCGCCCTTTCTACATTGCTGGGTAACGGAGTTGACATCGACAGGAAAGAAAACAGTCACTTTTAATAATTTATTTTTTCTAAAATAGTGTTAGGGAAAGTATTGTCTAGAATTCGTGTGGAATGGCATTTCCTACTTGTTAAAGAATATACTCCTAAAAGTAATAATAAGCTTCTGCTTTATTTGATTTTGATCTCGTATATTTCAAAAAGTACTTATCGGATTGACTTTTAATTTATAGGGCTGACCATACCTTATAAGTGCTTCATAAAAATAAGATAAAGAGTGTAATTTAAGGTTTGACCAAATGACCCTATTGTAACAAAAGCCCCAGTAACCTAAAACATGCCAAAACTACTTTTATTATATTTTCGTTAACAGCCTGTTTACTATTTAAGCTAAATTTATTTTTGGTGAATACCTTATTCTCTTAAAAGACTGTTATAAATTTCAAAGCAACCTTAAAAGTTTGTGTGTTAATTTGTAGCATGATAACACAAGTTATATAAATTACAAACATTTCCAGACTTAATCAATAGAAAATAAACAGTATTTGTCACAATTTATAAATTTTCACAATATAACATAAACTAGACTAAAGGTGCAAGTTTAAAACTGCAGATTAAAATTCACGTTAAATATAATAAAATAGACTCTGGCATTAACAGATTAAAAAGTAAATGAATATAGACACTGCACGTGCACAATCAAGAATTTCGTAACAGTTGATTTAAGTTTCGCAGCATCTTGGATTTGATTTATGTTATCTGAAAGTAAGCTGTCGATGAAATCTAAGTTTTCCTACTACACGGAAACTGGCCCACGGTATTTCACAATCTTTGTGGTGCGATCAGAGAAATGTATATTCCTTCCATTTCTCTGGTTACAACCCGCGTCGTGTTGTGTTACAGTGGGCCAGAATGGCAACTTGGGTTTTTCATCAAGAGCTTTTAAATTCGTTAGGTTTTCATTTGGTGTATATTTTCAGCATTATATTGTGCGACTTACTTAACAATATACCATCGGGCAGACTAACCAAACAGAAAATGATGACGATTAATGACATAGTACACAGTAAATTATGTCTTTATCCCGAGTGTCGGCAGATCATGTTCCCCATCATAACCAGCCAAGTCAAAGCGTTGTTTGAAGCAAAGGATGAGGTAAGTATGTGATTGACTCACACAATGCTTAAGCATATTGTATTTTTATATCTGCCTAAAAAATTTATTTGCAGGTATTTTAAGCTTTTAAAATGTTCATGATTATTTTTTTCTTATAAATTATGGCACAACGAATTTTAAGAGAGTTACCTATACTTATTTTTAATTTGAATATTACAATTTTTGACGTTCTGACTACCTGCTGTATTTAAACAGTGCACCGTGGAGTATGTTTGTTACAATATAAGTAGTCTAAAATGCTAATTAGCAGCTCTTTACCTTCATCCGGATGCGATGAATTTTTACTGGTGGAGCAACTAATGATGTCAAGCCAAAGGTAACAGGCTAAATTTCTAAACTGGCCTGTAGCGCTTCTTTTATACTGCAATTCTCTTTCATAGTTTAAGTCATTGATAATGCAACTACTGAATACGTAGGAACTACTACTACACCACTATACAAACGACACAACACAAATAATATAAGAAGTTACAAGAGCGGCGAATAGAACAAGAAACGTCGCCAGTAACTTTGAACAAGCACTTAACAACATCTCTGATAGAGGTTGGAATGTCGGCAACAATTTACTAAGTATCCGGGAAACATCAGCTGTGTGGCGGTGGTCTTTACGCCGCTTTGAACTTAAACTAATCAGTATACAATGCGTACATTAGGCAATTAGTTTTTCTTTGTCTAACCCAGATATTTTGCAATAGTATGTTTCACCAAGCGGTTCGAGTTTATTTTCATAGCGCCGCTGGGACAACCGGCGACGTCGACGAACACGCTAGCATAATTGTTAAATGTCCTCGTATATTTGTCTCTTTTTAACTTCCGAAAGCGTGCATGTTTGTTTTTGTCTTAATTTCAATGCATTCAAATAGTTTTCTATTGTCATATGCCGAGTCCGGAGCAAGCACAAGATCTACTGCTACGGAAAAGAAACATCGATATTAGATTTTTATCGAAATAAAAATGTTATTTAGGATGTTTTCTAATTTTCCTTCCAGTTTTGTGTGAAGTCAGCTGTACCAAACCTTAAATTTTAACAGCTTACGGTATTAAGCCGGCTTTTGTTATTTATTGATTTGTTAATTTCTAGTTTGTCGAAACGACGTGTTTTTTGTGTATTATTTCGTTTTTAATTAATTTAATTTGTAGTTTAATTATCTATATTTAAAAATTAAAACATTACCTGTAAAGTATCGTTGACAGAACTCTTGACAACGTCAAAAAATCGCCAAAAAATGTATCAACTGATTACCTAGAATGTAAAAACTAACCAAATTTGCGAAGTAATGCGGGAATAAGTTCATGAAAATTTGCCAAGTGTAATACTAGCTTTATATTATAAATACTTTTTGCACGAATCTAACGATCACAGAACGAACGGTAACTTCTGCGGATAATTTATATTATTATACGCAACAGCACAATCACAAAACTCAAAAACGTACGCAACAATGAAACTATAGAGCCTTCCCGCCAACAGCGACATCTAGTAATAATGTCAGAGTTTTGAGAACTACACCATTTGAAGAATGAAGACGTTCAAAAACTACGGATCGTTTAATAGAATTTATATTATGCTCAAATGATCGGAATGTCGATGTTTCATAGAAGCAGTTATCGATGTCAAAATATCGATATTTTGTCTATCAGTGGATGTTTGGCAAATAACGATATTTATCGATAGTTCTTAATTGGTGCTTCGCTTGGCCAATATCTTCTACAGGGAGTTCGTGGCTTGGCTCTATTCGTTATTAATTGCTGGGGAGTTTTGGTATAAAAATTGCAGTTTTTTTAAAGGAAAAAATACAAAATAAATTCTTCAGATGTATGTATTTCAAAGAAACTGGAATTTATCAATAACACATATCAGAAACAGAGGTTATGAATAACTACAAGCTCAGAGTTTAAGAGTGTCGTAGATTTATGGCGGCAATCATATTTCTGTGCAAGTTATTGCAAAATCTGATAGACGACCCTAACTTGCTAGGACTAATTTGGTTCTACGTACCAACATATAGAACTAGGAACCCTGTATATTACAGTAACTGGCCAATCATTGTTATATGCAAACTATATAATCAAATTCGTGACAATTGTGATATATTCAACATAAGCGCAACTAGACTTGAGAAACTATTAAATGAAATTACTTAACGATTGTAAATCTAGAATTAGGTCTAGTCCCCTACTCTGAAATTCGATGTTAATCTGTAGTGTTTGTAAATAAATAATACTTTTCGAAGTCGCCTTATGGACCAGCCTTGCCTGCCTTAATATACAACTGGTTGTTAAATTAATTGTCGGCTCGGTGGCTCTGATGATTTTCTTGAGTCTAGGGGCATTCATCCTCCACAATTAATAGCTTAAATTTCACTGCCCACAATTCACCGCTAGGAAAATTTCTCACCATCATATAATTTTACTTATTTATTTATCCAAAGTCATAGGCAAACTGTAAAAAATGGTAATATTCAAATGTTAACATCTCTAAAAATAGGTATAGGTAACTCTAGATAAAATCCAACTACACAGGGCATATCATTTAAAATAATAAAGTTACCATAGATTTTGAGAAGATATGGCAACGTTTTAGTGCAAATTGTAAAAAGTTAGACAAAGTCGTTCTTGAGATACAGTCATCTACGCCCTGTATACAATACGTATGCCATTAAATCAAATGTAAATTAAAACCAGTTAGTTAAATACAGGGAGTGCATTTATATGTAAATATGTGTAACTACCTCGTTCCATGCCACCTCGTTACAAGTTTACGTTACATTCAAAACCTTAGGTCAAATTCAATTTGCCATATATTTACGGTGCGAGCGCGAGGGAGAGCCCATATCGTCCGTATTCTTTCTCCCGCTCACGACATCTACATCGGCATCTCCTTTTTGCCCTTACACAAACACTTTTTCACGTCTTTTACGATGGTTGGACCTAGGTTGCTCCGCTAGACTGTCGTATCTATTTTGTGCATAAAGAGATGGGCAAAAGTCTGGACTTACTCCCGAACTAGTAAATTAAAAATAACACAAGTTTGGTGGTGTGTCTCCAAGTAAATGTTGAACAGTTTGAACATTTAATTAAAAACCATTATTACAGTTTACTTTATAAAAATTAGTTTAACCTAATTGTTTACAATAAATACCTACGTCAAATATGGGACTGTTGTTAAGGTTTTTCTGAAGGCACCCAGAAAAAGTAAAATAAGTATGCAGCATTCGAAAAAAAAAGTTTGAAAGAGGTCTGACAAAACCAAGTGTGACAACATCGCCACGATCACCATTAAATGCGCAATGGTCTGTTGTACTCTACGCCAGCTACCAGTTTAATGATGGCCGACGACATATGTCATTTCTAGTAACATTATTTTTACAGGCCTTAAATTTGGTCAGGGGCGGAGCTAGATATTTACCAATAATAAATATTTTTTGTGTTATCAAAAAACGAATCTTAATAAATAAATGGGAGGAAGGTGTCTAAAAATGTAAACAAAAAGTAAAAATACCACATCAGACCAAAAGTAATGTTTTTTTTTTTAAATCCTGTTATTTGAGGCGTATATTACAAACCTAAAATATGTGCTAAATACAATTAAAAATAACAGCAGGAGGCGAGATTGTTGACGACATGTACTTTTTTGTGTTCGTAAGATTCAAAATATAGTTGACGACAGAATACGTATATTTTATGGCAGATTAAAGAGGGAAAAAACAGTAAAATTAACATAACCTCTAAAAAAACTAAATTCAAAAGTATTTTAAAAGCTATAAGTTTATCTCGGCACGATAAACTCGTTTAAATCATAATCTTCGCCCCAAAACATAAATTCCTATAAAATTAATTAATTTTTAGGTAATATTTGTGTAATACATAATGGGTTAACCATAGTAAGTTTTCTTACTTTTCGATAAAAAGAAACAGTTTCAGATCCACAACGTCCAATAATATGTTAGCAAAATGCAGGGTTCGTAAATATCATGATATTTATTGAAAATATCAAAATATCGGATATTAACGATATATATCGGATATATATCAAGAAAATGGATATAAATCAACTTTTTTGATATTTTCAGACTTTTTAAATAAAAACACATTTAGTTTTAAAATTAATTGTTTAATATAATATCAAAAATAAAAATACATTTTAATAAAGCAAAACAACAACGTTTTTTTAGGTTATATTTTATTTTAATGAATTATTTTAACAAATAAAGCTTAAATCATCAAAACAACGGCAAATGTTCTCGTTTTAAAAAATACTAAATACACTAAATTCGTATGGATATAAAAAATAAAAATACAAGAACTTAGGAAAAAAACAAATACATTTCTTCTAAACTAAGTGGTAAAACTAAAAATACCAGAACTTTAGATTAATGTAATAATGTAGCCAGTGGCACATCATCTTCTGCTTCAGAATCTGTATCTGTAACAGCAGATACAATACTAAGGGTTGCATCAGATCCAGATGCTTTTGTTGTCTCTGCTTCCCAAACAAACTCCAGATTGACAGCTTTATCTTTAGTATTCTGGTTAAAGTGCCTAAACAAAAACGTTAGTTTGCCAGCTTTTTCATTCCCCAGCTTATTCCTTAGTTTGCTATGAACAAATCCAAAAGTCGAAAAAATTCGTTCAAGGCCTGCTGAGGCTGAAACTGCTATCAAATGCTTGCTGCACATATCCAGAAATCCTTCTTGGAGCTTGGCCCAATCAAAGTACTTTTCTGGCTCAATCAAACTTACAGACTTCCACCATGTCATTGTAGGTGTCGTTTTAAAATTATTTCCAAACATATAGGAAGGAAAAGGCTTTGAGCCCGTACTTAAAGCCATTACTATAGGAATAAACTCGTCATTGATGTTCTGTAAATATTCAAATGCTAATTGCTTTTCTGCATTACTTAATTGATGTCCTCGAAATCTGTGATCCAATAAATTGGCTAAATAATGTGCTGGTGTCAAAGCCATTTCCTTTCGCTTCTTAAACTGTTTTAAAACATTTTCAGGCTGCCCCTTAAGATCCCCACCTAACTTCCTCCATATTTCAACTGCCACTGCTATTGTCGAACCATCTCGTTGCATTCTATCCAGCGCAACTGCAATAGGTTTCATTCGAAGCAAGAAATCTCTTGCGTTGTTTGTGATGTTTATGTCATTGACAATTCTATAAATATTACTGTCAACTAATTCTTTGTTGTCTTGACAGACCTGAACTAATATACCCCGGTTTTCCAGGTAGCATTCTATTGCATTAAGGCCGATTCATAAAACTTTTCGTCGCTGTTCCCGCTCGTCGCCGCCGTTCCCGTCGCAATTTAACCTAAGGGGAAACAGTGTATACGTTCAGAAAAGCCGCCACCGTTCCCGTTGGTAGTTCTGAATTGGCCAATTTTTAAATCGCGTCGTTCCCACTGACCTCGGTCGTTCGTCGTTCCCACTTCTGGCCAATGAGAAGAAAGAAATTTTCGATCATATGGTTTGAAGTATTGAAAGAAGAGATTTTAGGGTTAGAGTACTTAGAGTGTTTTGCTGTTTTGTGGATTTTACTACAAAAAAAAACATTAATAACATATAATAAGGTACTAACAACACGCTTTTTAAAATAAAATACAATTCTTAACTTTGTTTCCCAACCTCAAACCTTCTTTTGTTATTGCGGCGCAGTTCGTAGTTCGACTTTTTTATAAATACCTATCCAACGGCGGCGACGAGCGGGAGCAGTGACAACGAACGGGAACAGCGACGAAAAGTTTTATAAATCGACCTTTAGTTGCAGTGTTCCAACGTACTTCTTGTGGAATAACTAACCTTTTTCCGTTGGCTGCCTTATACCAGGCTGCTGGAAGATGTGTATTTCTAAAATATTTTATAACCTTAATTATATGCTCCATCAGTCCTGGAATCTGTATATCGCAAGCTAGCAAATGTAGAATATGGATGTTCATCCATACTGAATAATATTTATTCCTGGGACGATCTCTAGCAATCTTCTCATTTTTGATACATTTGCTGCATTATCAGTGACTAAACTTGTCACCTTAGCATCAAATAACTTTTCAGATTCAGTTATTGCCTCAATAGCTATATCTTTTAAATAGTCAGCAGTATGTGGGTGGCCAGATGTGTCAACAGTTTTTATTAAAAAAGAATCTCCATACGCTGTCATAACGGAGCAGCAAATAATTGGTTCATTATGAACATTCGACCAACCATCTAAGGACATTGACAAATTCGTACCTTTTAGAATTTCTTTGGTTTCCTCCAATACGGTCTGATGTACTTGATCCAATAACTCGCCAGCTATTTTTCGACTTGTAGGAGGCTTACATCTAGGTCTTAGAGTATTACACATTTTGTGGAAATGGGAACTGTCCGCATGGGAAAAAGGGGTATTTGTGGCGTAAAAATATGTTGCTATTTTTAAATTAATTTCTTTTAAATACTGCGGAGATGTTGCTATTACTGCGTTGTTTTAATAATATTTAGCTTGCTAGATGATGGTTTGTATTTTTTATTAAGTGGCAAGTCGACATCGGATGACGTACAGGGTTATCCAACCAAGACTAGACAAGGCGATTTTTTGACTTTTCCTGTACTTTTATAAAAAAACTGAAATAGCCATCTTAAGTCATTTTCTCCCGCGAATTCGAATATCTTCAGCAAAAAACAATTGAACATCAAACAAAAGTACTAGGGGTCACTTTGATATTTTTTTAAATGGGATGCCGTATTTTTAATGAGCTTATCCGATTTCTCATATAAATTTTGATCTAAAATGTTGGATTTAATTAATTTTTAATTTTTTTTTTTTTTTAATTTTTTTAATTTTTCCGAATTTAAAACTGAAGAAAAAAGGCGTTTTTGAATTAAAAATCCAACACTTTAGATCAAAATTTATATGAGAAATCGGATAAGCTCATTAAAAATACGGCATCCCAAAATATCAAAGTGACCCCTAGTACTTTTGTTTGATGTTCAATTGTTTTTTGCTGAAGATATTCGAATTCGCGGGAGAAAATGACTTAAGATGGCTATTTCGGTTTTTTTATAAAAGTACAGGAAAAGTCAAAAAATCGCCTTGTCCAGTCTTGGTTGGATAACCCTGTACCTACAAAAATAAATAGTCAAGTTAAACTTGCATGCTCATGGCCAGCCTACAATTAGAGACTTAAAATTACCAAAGACTGAGTGCCAAAAAAAACGGGTTTTCCTCGAAAAAATTGGAGAAAAAAACAAAAAATCTCGGAGGGTTTGTTTGTTATGAGCTAAAAAAGATGCCTACCTTGTCTATCAATCGAGGTCTGCAGATTTTCCACAGGGACTCTTTTTTGTTTCTGGATTGGCTCTTTTCGGAATAAATTTGTGGGCCCCTCTATACCTTGAGAAGAAGTTTGAGAAGCATCAGTGATATCTATTATCTCTTGTGTTTCGTCGTTCTAACATGTCATGTTATGTTTAATTAATCTTTGTGGTATACCCTGCATTTCAGCTCCACAGGTTTTGCATTTTGCCCATTTACCAGTATTTTTTTCTTTTGATTGGCAATGAAAATGCTGCCATATGGGATGTTTGTCTCTAGGCATGTTGATTGTGTAAACAATATATCATAAATCTTCAACTAGATTATATTTTTTCGCTTAACTTGCTTTAATGAATAGCCGAAGTCAAATGCTCTATAATAAGCGACCTCGAAAACTCAACTGCATGCGGCACCCGCAGGGGAATCACACGAGATCGAGCATGTAAATCTCCGACGGCCGCAACCGGCATCATACGTCGTTGCCGTTTAATGATGCAGTGTAGCCAATTTATCGCGGAAAATTAATAATTTTTTCGTCTTTGATATATATCACGAATTTTGATATTTATTGAAAAGAAAATATCATGATATATATCGTGATATATATCACTTGATATATATCAGCGAACCCTGGCAAAATGTCTAATAAGCACAAAATAAACGATATGATGGAAAAACACTATCTCAAAACACGAGAGTGTCGTGCACTTGTAAATATATGGTCATTCATATATCCATCTCTAATCAACGCAGCGATTGCCAGTGTTCGCGAGATGATTTTTGAATTAGGGGACTTTTAAATCACAGGTTGGCAAATATGTTTGAAATATGGCGTCGGCCGCCAATAAACTGGTAGCTGGCGTAAAGTATAGCATAGTAGCAAACATGGTGTCGTCAGACGATTATCTTGCTATTCTCGGGGTTTTATTGTGTGTAGACGTAAAGAAGCATGTTAATAGAAACATATGGTGTAAGAATGGGCCATATATCAAAGCGCGGGAAGCGCACCAGCCGGTGTCAACGTCGAAAGCGACACACACGCTCCGGTGGGTCTGTGTCTAAGAATTTCCGAAATGTGTGTGAGTACCTTGTATGTGCAATCACTCTAAAGGTAAAGTCCGTCTATCTATCTTACAAACTCATTATAAATGCTAATCCCTTACCGTCATAATAACCTATTGTGGGAGGTGTAAAATCGGGCACCTGACCTGGGGACTCCAGGTATTGGTCTATTTAAGGACTATTATATTATTATATTTTCTCAGTAATCCTTTTAAAATAATTAGGGTAAAATAAACTAGGTTTATTTTAGTTATTTAAATATGCTGATTTTTGATTTTAAACCTCAGTTAGATGTTTGTATTGGTTTAGACAAGAAGTTATTTGTTGCCAATTAAACGGGATAACTAAGAATGTTTCGTCCACGGGAAGACACCAGTACGCCAAGTGGATCTACGGGTCGTGATAAAAACCAATTAAAGCGTGATATTTTATCAGTTGACACAAAAAAAGTAATCTTCGACGTTTACACCACCCTTTTTGAACGTGGTTTTTTAAAATTTGGTGCAGTGAAGGAAGCGGCAGCTTTGACACGCAGGTCAGTGAGCACAGTGTGGTTTGTTGTAAATAAACCTATAGTGGAGAGGAGAAAGAGGAAATACTCTTTTACTTTTAAGAAACGACGCGACGGATGTCGTTATAATTCGTAGAAAAATATATGCCATGTACAGGGAACAAATGATCCTCACTTTAAAAAACCCTATTGCAAAGATTGAAAAAAGATTACAACAGGAATAGAGTGTTGTCGTGAGACTCTAAGGAAATGTATTTTAAGGAACGGGTTTAAAATGAAAAAAAATAACAAACGACAAGTAATTATGGAATCGGCCCGGTTAAAAAGATGGAGGATGGAATACCTAATTGCAGTCCATGGATATAGACAGGATGGAAGGAATATTATTTATTTGGACGAGACGTGGTATGACACACACGAAGTTCCAGATAAAGGTTGGGTAGATTTATCGGGTCAATGCAGAACCAAAGCTCCATCAAATAAAGGTAAGCGTATAACAATAATTCATGCTGAGACAAAAAACGGATTTATACCAAACGCTTTGGCCTTATCAGCCAAAAATATAAAGGACTCCCTTGTTGATTATCACGATGATACTACGGCAGAACTATTTGAAGACTGGTTTAAAAACAAATTATTACCAAATATATCACCAAATAGTGTGATAGTAATGGATAATGGCGAGCTGCCACAGTCGTAGGTTAAATAAAGTTCCGTGTTCCAATGACACAAAAGTTACCATCCATGGATGGAAAATAATATGTATTTTGAGGAATATTCCACTCACGTATAAAAAATCCCATAAGGACAGTGGTATTTTCGAAAACTTACAGCGGATATACAAAATCGAAAACACCAAAACGAAAATACCACTTGTCAGTGTCACTTTGTTGACAAATTTCCATTTATTATTTCAAAGTTGACAAAATGAATGTTTTTGGATTCTTGAAATATTCCTTTAAATACCATGCGTGCTTTAAAACTAACCGGATAATTTTTCACTTATACGTGTTTTCTTTACAAATTTCACTCGTCCTTCGGACTCATGAAATTAAAGGAAACACGCATTCGTAAAAAATTATCGGTAATTTTAAAGCACTGGTGGTATTACACCCGAAAATTACAAAAAAAAACAATTGCATTTATCTTAAAGCGGCGCAACTTTTTATTATATCGTCAACGAGTGCGTCCCCGCTTTCATTCGATCACCCGCTGGGTCTTATCGGCATTAGGGATTAGCATTTATAATGAGTTTGTAAGATAGATAGACGGAATTTACCCACACACATTCCGGAAATCCACTGAATTTTTTTAAAACTTTGCATACCTTGTCTAGACCATGATTTTTTAAATTCTAAAAAATATTGATTGCTAATTAATGAAAAATATTGCAGATTGAATTTGACCTACGTTTTATATTCATATGTATATTAATCTTTAGATATTCTCATTATTTTATTGTATTTAGGAGTTTACTCCTTTTAATGATGCATATAATTTTACTTAACGGTCCTCTGTTTCACACTATTTTAACGACATTTTTTTCTGTAAATAACGCTCATTTAGCTGTCACGTTAATTTGACATTATTTTTGTAACATTTTGTGCAGATGACATGCTGTAAAGGAATCGCTTTTTTTCTTTTTGATGACTGGTCTTATTTTCTATTTTAAGTTTCAATACGATATTAAATCTTCATTTAAAAAAATTTAGAAAATCATACTTTTTATATTTTTTTTTTCAAAGAATCTCTGGTTAGTTCAAATTACTAAAAAAAAATTTACGTCGGTTTTACACTTACAATTTATCTTTTTCTCATCAGCTAATTCATGAATTAGGTACAGGGTGTTCGCGTATATTTTGCCCAATAGATATCTCCATTATTATTGGTTTTAGAGAAATTGTTAAATTAGCAAAGTTAAAGCATTTTCTCTGAACCTTCAGAAAATGAAATGAACAAAAACAACGGAGTATCAGAGGTGACAGTTTTTTGACAAGTGACAGTTTTTTCAAATGGAATACCCCCTATTTTTTCATTGTATCAGTTAAAGAATTTTACCCTTTTTTTAAATATATAGTGGTTGTTGGGGTTATTTTATACCGTTTTGGAACGAAATTAAAATATAACACAACATATATATTATTTTTATATATGTTCAAAATGGCCACTGTTCATTAAAATGCAGGATTGGTAACCCTCTTTTAGTTTTTCAATTGCATCAGCAATCATATCTGGCCTACCGAAGTTGAGAAAGTCAATTTCAATTTGGATTTGTTCCTGCAAATCGGCAACACTATTTGGTCTGGATGCAGATATATTGTTTTTAAGGTAGCCCCAAGGAAATGTGTCCAATGGTGTTAAGTCGGGACTATTGGGAGGCCATGCAATCGTCCCTCCACGACCAATCCAAATTTCATAATTCTCATTGAGGTATTCTCTAACTGGAAGAACACTATGACATGGAGTACCATCTTGCTGCCATATAAAATTCCTTGCGGCGTTTAGAGGAAATGTTTTAAGAATATCCTCTGTTTTATGGGCAATCATTTCACGATATCTAACTTCATTTAAAGATCCATCAATGAAAATTGGACCGATGATTTTGTTTTACACTATGCCGCACCACACATTTACTAATACCCACCTAGAACGTATCACTTCAACTGTAAGATGTGGATTCTGCGATGCCCAGATGTGTGTGTTTTTGGGATTTGGAGCTGAAGCTATATTAAAAGAAGATTTATCGGTCCATATAATGTTCTCAAACAAATTGCGTTATTGTTGAGGATGTTTGCCATGTGACGGCAAAACTCCCAACGTCTTTGCTTCTGTTCTTCTGTTAATTTTTAAACTTTACTGAATTTAAAGTCGTGGAATTTATGCCGTTTCGGAATTTTAAAAACTACTGTGCAACATTTGCCAAGATATCTTGCACAGTTCCTTATCGAATTTTGTGGATTTTCTGAAAACAAATTAAACTTCTAAATGATACGAAGCGAATATAAAAACAAATAAAAATTACCTTGAAAATATAAAAGAACAGCTAGTTCTTTTCTTCATCCTTAAGTATCAGACAATGCCTTTTTTCTTTGTAATGTTTTTCGCTCAGAAAGTTGACGAAACACATTTCGGAAAGTGTTTTCGCTAGGAATTACTAAATGTGGATGTCGCCTTCTGAATTCGCGGTGCGCTTCTCGCTTGTTGTGTCCACATTTGATATATATTTTAAGAATTTCGAACTTTTGCTCTACAGAGTATCACATTTAGACCCTGATTTTGACAACGTTTATTAAGATTTATCAAGAAGACAGAAGTTGCCCAGAGCAATTTAGTCAAGGTGACAGGTATTGCTATGAGTAACATGAGCCATTTACAAAACCTTAATGATGATAATGATGCTGAATTCTATTATATTTTCGTATAATTCCAAAACGGTCAAAAATAACCCCAACAACCACTATATATTTTAAAAAGAGGATAAAATTCTTTAACGGATACAATGAAAAAATAGGGGGCATTCCATTTGAAAAAACTGTCAATTGTCAAAAAACTGTTACTTCCGATACTTAGTTGTTTTTGTTTATTTCATTTTCTGGAGGTTCGGTTAAAATGCTATAACTTTGGTAATTTAACAATTTCTCTAAAACCAATAATAATGGAGATATCTATTGGGCAAAATATACGCAAACACCCTTTACCTAATGTAATCGATTTTTTTTTGTTTATCTTTTTAAGCATATACTTCTTTCGTGAAGCCCACGACTAGCTAACATCCACAGCCAATAAATAAAATTTTAGCATTCTTACTCAATTTACATAGTTATTGATTTTACTTAATGTCTGCGCAATCAAAACTAATAACTGCAATTTCTTTATTGCAAATGTGTTGACGTTAAGATATTTTATTAATTTGCATTTTGTATTTTTTATGTCTCGCCTTCTATCGATTTTGTATCATTCGTATTTTGTACGAGTATAATAATTATTGTCTTAAAAGTATCTGTTTTAAGTCACAACAAACCTACCTACTGCTACCTATGCCGGGTGATTTTTTTAACCTTACACTTTTAAATATCTCAAGTAATAAGCACTACGAAAAAATGTCTACAATCAAAATTTAATTATTCCGCGGACGACATACATTACTACTTCTTGTAGGTTGGGCGGGGGGTAACTTTGAAATTTTAAATATGATCTCCTCTTTTATTTCAGATTCGGATATTACGCTAAGAGTAGGTAGGATTTGTCTGAAACATTTTTTTCGATGGTTCTGTAATCGACGAAATTCCACTTTTTTCGATTTCTCCCACTGAGAACCTATGTATGCATGCGATTCTGCAATACGTTTGCAATAAAAAAAATACCACGTTTTCCTTGTAACTACTCGAAATTCCTCGTCAAAAAAGTTTATTGTAATCCTAGCTCGCGATTCCGAATTGTCCCAGACCAGTGTTTGGAAAATTTTAAATCGTAAGAAATAATCATCTGGATCATGTGTCTTTACACCAAGATCTTCTTGGCCTTGATTTCCAAAATCGGGTAACTTTTTTGGTACGTAAACAAGTACAACAACACCAATTTTTTTCGTTACGTATTGTTCTCCGACAAGTCGTCTTTTACAAACCACAGAACGGTTAATCGACACAACATGCCTTAATGTATGTTTCTTTCTTCACGGCTGCCGCATGCGTCACATGATCCTCTATGTAAATATCACTTTGGCTTTGGTGGAGTTCATTTTTGGTTAAAAATGCAAGCCTCTTGCATTAAAATGCATTTATACGCACATCAAAATGCGCTTGCGGCTGAGACTACACTGTTATCGAAGCAGTCAAGTCCGAGAAAAGCAAACAACGAGAAGCAACAATATGACATTTGGCGAAATCATTGGAGTAGGAGTTAACCCGGCCAACTGTCATAAGGCCGGTCTCGGTAGCTCGGTGGGTAGAGAGCTTGCCTGGCAACCGATAGGTTCCTGGTTCGAATCAGGACAAGGGCATAGAGGTTTATGTGAACGTGAATGTTTGTATACAAATTTTAAAAATAAAAACTAACAAAGAGAAATGCTTGCCAATTGGCACAATTCAGAGCGATAAAAAAAAAGAAGTACGACAGGACATGTGAGTTGAACATTATGCTTCTCCAGCACACTATTCGGTTGTAGCATGTGAATTACTTGATCGTGATTTCAATGGTCGCTGGATCGGTAGAGCAGGTACGGTAAATTGGCCTGCTAGATCACGAGATCTTACTTCATCGGGTTTCTTTTTGGGGGGATATCTCAAATTTACAAACAAGTACCAACAAGACGTGAGAATATGATTGAGCGAAGCAGAAATACTTGTGCCGAAATTTATGTAGAGACACTTTATAGTTGTATACAGTAATTTGAAAAGTGAATTAATAAGCACCTTGATAGGCCAGGGGGTTCACGTTAATCAAGCACTTCGAAGCAAACAGAAAACTACTACGTCTCCTGGGTTATGCTAAGAGTAGTTGATTCACCAGCTATTGAAATTTTTACAGGTAACAATTTCCCAGTTACTCGTAATTTGCAAAATGAATATAAACTTTTTTGACGACGAATTTCAAGTATTTCGAACGAAAACGTGGTATTTTTTTATTGCAGTAGGCATAGGTTCTCAGTACAAGAAATCGGAAAAAAATTAAATTTCGTTGATTACAGTGCCATCTATCATGAACCTACAACCTACAAGGCGTGGTAGAGGACTTTAGCACTAATGTATTTCCTCCGCAGAATGTTTAAATTTTGATTATGGTCATTTTCTTCTTAGATTTCTTATTACTAGAGATATTTGAAAGTTTCAAGTTAAAAAAGCACCCGGTATAATCGCAGTTGATCATAGTCATTAAAGTAAAATCACTGTTTACAGTTTTCAAACTAGAATCTTAACATTCTGTACATTGTAAATAGATCATGCATTGTTTTCCTACCTATTTTCTGTTTTCAATTCATGTCTTATAGTTTTGTCAACTAGATAGATCTAAATAATTTGCATGTATTTTTATATTTAAAGGATATTGAAAACAGAAAGGAATCTTCTTGCACAGAGACACCTTGGCCACCGTTCCAAGAACATATTTAGGTATCTCTCTTTACACTACTTCCATGTTAGATGTTTCTATTATTGCATCAAATTTGGAATGTCAATTTTTCTTTGCACAAGCTTTTGCAACACCACTTATTAACTAGTTCTATATGATCGAGATAATAGCTACTATTTTCAGGTGAAAGGAAGGACAAGGGGATCAGTTTAAAGTGGTATCTTCGACATTTAATGTTCTGCTATAAGATTTGAGAAAAGTATTTTAAAAGATTTTATAAGACGCTTTGCTTGTCAACAGACCAGCGCTCCACAGTTTTTTTTTTGCAATTTACGTGTCTGGAATGTCCTACGGGCCTAGGGCATTATTTTATGTAATATCGATATTTATTATTTAACATAAGGCCATTATATATTACTGGTCGGACCTTAATGTATTTAGAACTAGTTAATATGAAGTATCACGTTGTAGTTGACCATTGCGGCTTCGGGTTTCTTTTAACCTAGTTGGGATAGTTTTTTTTTATTATTTATTAATTTCATTGTTGTGCATTCTAAATGAAAATATTAATAGTTATGTAATTATCATGATATGCCTATAATTCAGTCGCCAGCACTATTGCCAGGAAAAACTGGAAAAACGGCCAATTTTATTTGGGTTGCATGTGGGAATACTCCTCGAAGTTAAATCCAAAAAGAACTCTTGAGAAAGGTTTTTTTTTTTAATTTATATAATTAATTTGTATTCAGTGATAGCAAGAAACGGTGAATTGATAGTTTGTAAGGAATTGTATGCCGGTAGAAAGAGACCTCAACGCAATCTGCTAGTCAATTAGTCACTAATCTACGGCGGGTCAAAGTTCACCTATGCTCTCATGAGGGGTGACGAAATGTAGTTTATCGCCATTATTTCATATCCACTTGAATTAATGGCAAAGTGTTTAAAATTTTAACACTCGGAAAAAAGCTTTGGACCACTTCTGCAAACCTAGAAGTTCCCGAGCAATCCAATGTCAAAGCTCGCAATACACGAGCCGGAAGTGAGTGACTAAGTTTTTCGGAAGTATTTCTTTTTTGTAAAATTTTACGGGATAGGGCAACTAACCAGAATTGAAAAACCTGTAAAATGAAATATCAGTGTATCCGCGTCCGAGTACTGACGAGTCAAAGTTCAACTAAGAAGCAGTAACTAGTTTCCGGTTAGCTTATCTCGAGTTAACGATGATATCGTTTTTACAAAGCATGAAATAATCTTCAAAGCTATACAATAAAATGTATGTGTTTATTATATTCGTTTCGAATTCATCAGGTTACGATATTTAGGGTATTTCTGAGATTTTGGATAACTTTAGTTTAGGTGGTTATAACATTCTACTCTGTGAGCATATAAGTAGAGGTGGGACTGTTGCATTTTATTATAAGCATAATTTAAAATTTAAAGCTGTAGCTATTCTAGCCAGTTATATGAGTGATTTGAAGCAGTTGTTGGTTAATACTACGAACGCGGAAAATTCACACTGTTTACACGTCGGCAAATATACTCATGCGAATTTCCTCGATTTGATTATTTTACTAATACATGAAGAAATTTAAACGCAAATATCTCAAACTGGAGCGACATCTACAAAGTATACCTTTTTTACGTACTGTAAAAAGCAATTTACATCCTTTTTATTGTTGTCTAACGTTTGGTACACAACGGCGCCTCTAGTAGGTATATAGGACTGATTCAAGAACCGTTCTTGGAGCTGACTTATGTTTGAGTAAATTAGCATGACACCTCAAGGGTCAAAACGCAGGACTTCGTCATCGTATGGTTAAACCTTCACTCTTATTATTTATGGTGAATATCTTATCGACAACTATTGGAAGTTGTTTGGTTTACTAATTTTAATTTTGTACATGAAATTTAATTGGCTCGGTATGATTTTATTGAGTGTATATGTGAATTGATGATAAGTGGATTCAGCGAGACGTCAGTTCTTTAAAAGTATTTCATCACTAATTTTGTAAAGTAATCGTCTGTCCTGTCCATGTGCATGTCTCTATGTAATACGTCTGTTAACATGAATCTTGGCGGATTCGTAATAATTCGAAGTATTTTGTTTTGAAAAAGTTGTGTCTTGTTACGTCTAGTATTGTTTACGGTGCACTAGGTCGGTACACCGTAAATTAAAACTGGTCTGGTAATTGTTTTGTATATTGCAGTCTTGGTCTTGTAATTAATTTTGCTATTGGCACAAAAGCGATGTTTTGCATTGAGATCTCCCTCTATTATTACCGCGTCAACGCTGCCAAAAGTCTTTGTCAGGCAGTCTCTGCCAAGATTGACTGAGGGATTGCAGTAAACAAAACCCAATTTCAACCACCCATATTTGGTACTGACTTTATTGAATGTGCACTCCATGTGAGCACCGTTGGACAAACCTGGCACAACTTGTGCAATATAATTTATCTTCGTAAGAATCATGGTTCCACCCCACGGTCGACCTTGTCGATCCTTGCGAAAAGCATTGTAGTTCAGGCACGTAAAGCGATCACCCTTTAACCATGTTTCTTGCACAAGCAAAATGTCAATGCTGTACCTCTCAAGGAAATCAATAATTTCGAGCTTTTCCCCTTTTTATATTGATAATTTATATTGATCGTTACCAAGCAAAGGAACGCGGTCTCTGCCTGCAAAGCTATCAACGACCATTATTCATAAACGTCATCATCATGATTTGAACTTGCTCTTGTATTTTGCTTCGAAACTGCTTCAAAAGCGACTGCATAGATTTTTGCAGAATGTTCTGCTATACGTCTGTGCCTGATTGCTGTTTGAAAATTTGTTTTGGTTTTGATTTTGATTTTGATTTTGATTACGTCTCAGAGCATTATTGTTTTGCTGACCCCATATAAATATTATTGACTGTATTCGTGTTTTCGCACGACGGATCACTTCTGGATGCTTTGGACAATCTTTAGAATTGGCTGCATGTCCACCGTTGGCGCTTTTTAATGGGTCAGTGTTTAGACACGCTGCAGTGAAGTGCTCTTTAGAACACTTTATGCATTTGACTTTAAATGTACGCTTAAAGGGCGCGTGTCTAAACAGCTGACAGTGATGGCATTGCAGAACCATCTGCACGCTTCCATCTTATTACTTTGGAGGGGTGAAACCCAGTTCCACCAAATCCTCCTTTACCTTTTTCTCAGACCATGTCTGGGGGACTCCTCTGATGATGACATAAAGCTCCTCTTCAACGAATTTTTAAGAGCAATGTTCAATGTTTTGACTTTTTAAAAATGTGATAATCTTGTGGTAGTCTGGAGTTGTTCGGTAGATTTTCACTCAGCAATCGATATTGCACTACCAAAATGGATGTTTTTGGTAGCCAAATAACGCGAAACTTTGGTGTACATGCTCTTTTCTCTTTTCCGTCTCATCATTGTCGTTTGTTTGTACAGTTTTCTGGGAGTTACAAATGCTTTGTATGTAGTTACCCTTGCTTGTGCTGGGCACGGTTTATTTTGACAAAATCATTCAAAAAATCATTCAATTTACTAGCGTTAACTTTAGCTAATGCCGGAAAACTGTCTTTATTCTGAGTATTTTGTATCTGGGCTCAACGCCTGTAGGGTTCTGTACCGCATGTCTCTTTCGTTGGTCTGTAACTAGTTTGAATGGTTGCTTGTTATCGTCTGAGTCTTCGGTGCTTGTACGTTTTTTGTCGTTTACTTCTATCATGTCTGTCGTTAGATTCAATGTCTGCGTTTGTCTGGCTAAATATCGTATCATTAGTGTGTTTGCATTTTGTTTGTATTTGTATTGGTGTCAGTATTGAGGGTTATGCTAGTGTTAGTGCTGTCTTTAGACTGGCTCTCTAACCTTGCTATGATGTCCTGTAGTTTGCCGTTCTAAATCTTGTACAATTGTGCGTCCCGATCCGCTTTCTCGGCTATGAATTTGGCTAGTGTGTCGTCGAACTCGAATTAAGTCCGAGTCCTTCTTTCATTGGTGTGCAAAACGTCTGCCCATTTCTCCTCTAGTCTTTGCTCTGCTCTCTGAGATTCTTCTCTTGAAATTTAGCTGACAGCTGAACCTTGTCTACGCGATAGAGTAATCGCTCATTGGGGGGTCCCCCGGTGGTATGTGGGGCATATTCCCCTGCTTTGGGGTCTCTATTTTTTGAGCTGCGATGAATTTTCAGCTCTGACTTTTTACGGAGCGAAATTACTGTCAGTGTCACACCACCTTCCTACTCAAAGGCTGAAACGTAACTGCAGGGCTACGTAAGATACAAAACGATAATTTTACAGGAGATACAAAATACTGCTTATTTTTTTATTACGCGGAATCTCGTATTTACCAGTGAACACCAGTCTCTCCCAAAAAGCAGGACCTCGTATCTGTTACCTGAAAATAAAATATTGTTTTGGGATTTAGAATGATCGTTTTAATTGAAAAAAAAATTACCAAATATCATAAAAGATCATTAAAGAGTTTATCTAACCGTAAAATACTTGAAAATTACATTCTAGAATAATTCTTTTTAAGGACCGGAGGGCAGCTCACTTAACTGTCTCAAGGCAGTGAACGATAACAGGCAAATACGAGGTCCTGCTTTTAAAATCAGCGTTGCCGTAGATACTAGCTATTGTTTTTTGTAATTTGCTGCAGAACGAATTAACAGACCACTTTTAATCCTTTTCAATAGATGGGGACATATACTCTAAGCAAAATTAGGTGTTTTATTACTATTTGACCAAAAATGTTAGTTAAGTGCCGAATTTTCGCTGGTCTAGGAAAAAGTTCAATTGTTTGTACTTCTTCGGGGTCTGGCTTAATTCCATTCGGCGTTAAAAAGTAATATTTTCATTCAAAACCTAAATTCAACTGTTTATTCATGTTATTATTACGTACAGCAATTCACATACGTTAGAATTTAAAATGTTCAAAATTTCTAAAACTTAAAAATCTACATAATTATACTAAACATACTACACAATACTACACATTAAAAACAAAATTTAAAAATTCATTGATGCTGTAGAAACCATTTTCAGCGAGGAAGCCACGAGTTTTTTCTTTAGAATTATGAAAGTATCCAGGCCCGCCCTGGCACCTTCTTAAACGCTAGAAATCTAGCACAATGCCGTTTTTATTGATGAATATTTTCGTGAGTTCTGTAGGCATGCCGGTGGGATTTTATTTATATCAGATTTTACATGATAAGGATGGCTGTATACCCAGATTCGCGAAGACACGCCCACAATCCTACATCAGTCAGTAAGGCCCATAAAAGTTTTCGCAGCTGTTGGAAAAGGGATAAGAGTCGGACTGAAATAGAAACTGAATTGGGTAAAAATATATAAAAGACATTGCCAATTCTAAAAATTAGGCTGCAAATCTGACAAAAGCTTGTACGATTATTTCTCTTTGGTGTGAGGGTTTCGTTCGAATCCCGCCGCGAATTTTCCTTCATGGATTCGCAGCGTTTGTCTGTGAGATCCTTTAAACTTACAACAATAATATTGGATATATTCTTGTCAATAGTGAAATTCCTGAGAAGATACTACTAAGGAAAATATGCAACTAACATTTAATGGTATTATTTTAAAGATAATTTCATGCTCTGCAAAAAAGGTATCATTGTTTGTTCGCGAAAAGTTGACCGGAGACGAGTTAGGGCTATCTCTTACGATATATTACTTTAGTAGAACAGGTTTAACAAGTGGAATCCCATGACTCTGGTTAAAAGAGACACATTGAACGTTTATCTGAAACAGATATAACAACAAAAATAATTAACCGATGATTAAGTATTAAATATGCAATTAAGAAAATTCTCGAAGCTTCATTTTGCTCCAATTCAATGAAGGTTGATAATTTCACTTACTGTAACGTTTACTGGTTTGGCATGGCATGTGTATTTTGCATGCATTATGGGTAAGAATATTGTTTTGTATCCCTGTTGTGTAATCAAACTGATCAACAATTTTCTCGGGCTAGAGAAACTAAGCTTAGCTTAGTAGAAATTTGCTTTTCAACAAATACATAAAGACCAGATAAATAAGTCGTGTATAATGCTCATATCATTTTATTTTTTCTGTCCTGTCCATCTCATTGGTAAAGCGGTACCTACCTGCGATAGCAACACGCCGTTTAACAGCTCATTTAATTACATACTAAAAATCTTTAAAAATCCTTACTAGTCAGATGGAGTAGAATAAATATAATATACTAATTAGGAAAATATTTCCTAGCCATCTGATATAAACCTTATACTATAAGGCCGTATTTGGCTAACACAGTTAGCGCTACAATACTAAATTGATTGCTTAAAACTACCAAGAAAGGAAGACCTCAAGTCTTTATAACATGTTTTATCGTCCTGCTCAGGCAGTGAACGACAAGTGGCGCCATGTCTTAGAAGTTTTAAGCAGCCAAATACGGCCTTATAGTATAAGGTTTATATCAGATGGCTAGGAAATATTTTTCTAATTAGTATATTATATTTAATTACATTGTTGTCAATTTATAGATAGATATCATTTTAGCGGATTATTTTATAGGTTGGAGATAAATCGACGAGCTGATCGTGTATCCCTGATTTTCAAGATATTCAATTTATTCCTTAATTTATCACAACTCTTTATAACGGTTACGCGACAACAACTTTGTTGATAAATCACAACTGACAAATAATGATAAACTACCGTGTCGATTTATCTTAAGCTTAGTAGACTTTAGAACATTACCCCTGAAGCTTCAAATATGATATCGAGCGTGCTTTAGTGAGATGCGTTGTTAAACTGCTTTGACTTGCTACTGCACAGCTGTATCCATTAGTAAAGAAAACTCTGTAATATACGCAGAATATTCATCTGATTATACAACAGGCTTAATCATTATTTAGTTTAAACGGTTTTAACAAAACTCCATGGTGATAATTTTTATATTTTAATTTTAAAACAATTTCTCTAGATTTTAGTGTTCCATCTTCTTTAACTTACATTTTAATTTGATAAATTATTAACATTAACTAGCGCGGTCCATGTATTTTCGGCCTACCTATGAAAAGGAACTTGGAAATAAATATTTTTAACGTAATTTTACTCTATTACAATTAATTTGTCATAACGATGAACTAAGGCCTTTATGCAAGTAAAAAAATAATTTTCTTCATTAGGGGAAAATAGTTTAAACAGCATGCTGCACTTCTTTGTCGTTATTAAATCGGTGTTCCGTTAGCGCTCCGTTAATTATGAAAAAAGAAAATATCTGGACTAACCCAGAAGTAATGAGAGAATATTTGGTAGAGAAGGCGGATTACCTTTCCTAGTACCTACCGGTGGGAACCAATTAGCGTTCAGTCTCATCATCCGTTTGTCATGCCAATAGCGGCTATTATTTTAACTTACCAATCGGGAATTATTACAAATATAAGATATACTAGAGTTTTTGTTATCAGTGCTTGGATCTGTTGTCAGGAACCTAATTAGCATATTTTTATTTTCGAAACGTATCTTTCGGCTTACAATAAAGGCTGTTAATTTATAAATATACATGCTGTTGAATCTTTTAGGCCGTTTTTGCGGCCTTTTAGGAGACGAATATTTTTAAAATAGGAATAATAAGAGGTACATTTCTTTGTTAGTGTTTCCGGATTTAAACTGCGTATAGAAACTAAGTGAAGTTATATTTAAATTAGCATTTTCTGTCGGGAGTTTATTCACTAGAGGGTTTTGGACAATTCTACGTAATAGGCCCTCCAATGTTAATTTTCGAAGGAACTTCCTATAGCCATATCTCAAGACTCCATGGACCTACGCTGCTTCTTCAAACAGGTTTTGCTACTATTGTGTTGGTGTTGTAATGCCGTTGTGTTTGTATGTCTGTTTTCAGGGTCTGTTTTTCCGGACTAACCTGTTCGAAAAACAGACCCTGTTTAAAAATATACCCTGGTTTAAGAAACAAACATACAAACACAACGGCATTACGACACCAACACAACAATAACACAGCCTGTTTGAAGAAGCAGCATATTATGTTTAGTGGTCCACAGATCTAGCCATAAGAAATCCCTCAAGTAGCTTTGGAAATCGCAGCTGTTGGTACAGGTACGTTGTCATGCAAAAGTATCCACGGCGTAATATTCGTCATTTTTTATAGTTGTATTGCGATCTTTTTTGCGCTTTGAGCGGCTGGCCTTTTTTAGGGTCGGCTTATTTTTTTGACGCCATTCCGTGATAGAGGGTCATGGTTTCATCATCCGTTGCAATAATATGGGAAACACCTTCACGACACAGCTCCAAAAAAGACATCCACCTTGCACTAAACTTGGACATGCCCAAATTTCTCTGTAGATTACAATAACGCTGGTTTTATGTAACCCTGTTTGTGCTGCTATCTCTTTCTCTTTTAAATATCAAAACAATTTCCTTAACTGAGGCGATATATTTTGCTCTGCCGTTATCGCAGTTACGGGTATACCTTGACGAGGATCGTCGTCGCCCCCCCAACGAGACAACTTGGATTAACCAACGCTTACAGTTGATATTAATGAAGATGAATCGTCATACACAGTATATCTAATTGACGATATAAACTGGTAAAAAGTTCAATGTTTTGTTTTCTGTATGAAACTACATACCTACCCTTAGTGACTTTATCTTGGTTCCCCACTTAAAGTTAATGACCTTCCTTTCGATGTCTTTGGCTAAGCGGCATTACATTTCGCCCATATCACCCGATTTTCCTTGTATCAACTACCATATCATTTGATCCATATACAACAGTATTTTCGTGGACATTTCTTTGTTTTAGTTTTTAATTATAATTGTCAGTTTTGGTTCAAAACTTTAGAGGTAAGCTCTCTTCTTTTTCCAAGAATATTAATGACCTCTATATCAAGCACCGTATTTTGAGGATTTCGCGAATCCGAGTCATAAATTCGAACGTGACCGTTTGTCAAATATCGAAGATATTGAGACTATTGTTTATTTGGGATTGATTATTCAACAATAACTAAATTTAGGTACCCCTGTTTTATTTATTTATAGTTCACATCCTCTTGAAAGAATGTTACATGGTATCCAAGGGGAAAGGACTTCACATTCCCAACCTGAACTAACCTCATTAGATCAGTATCAACCAGGATTCATGAGCTGGAACATCTAGGTTGTGCCCGTTAATCAATTCCTCTCTTTTTGGTTTTATCAACTCAAAGGAACTCTGTTGTTTAGGAGTTTAAGGGATTATATTCGTTTGCATGTGCAGAGACTGACATGGAAAGATCTGATCTATTTGACTCCATAGCTGTGCATGTTCACGTGATGTTGCTCTGAGGTGTCCAAGACGATTAAGGCAGTACATTGCCACTGTATTTTTTATGAATAGATGCACTGGCGCCACGCCCACGAGCACCTCGAGCGTTCTCGTGAATGATGTCCACATAGCACCCTTCATACCTGCACTTTTAGCCTATGACCTTTATCCAGTAGCGTTCTACAATAATATAGGACGTATCACCATATGTAGATCCAGTAAAGAGCCTTTGGTGATAGTCCTCATTTACACTCAAAGAATCTTTTGCATCTTCGAGGGCCACAAAGCCTTTACTACGCGCGCATAAATTTAAACTAAATATTGGATAATATGATCCTATCGCGCTTCTTTATACAATATATTATAATACACACACCGATGCTTTTTCCTTTTGTCAGAACCCATAGCCTCACTGATGAGCTGTTATACAGCGAAACGCGTCTGAGGATGGTTCTGGCAGAAGGGAAAAGCAAACCCTTTTCAGATATATTATAGATAATATACTAGATATATGCTAGGCCAAGAATACATGGACCGCACTTCGTACTTAGTTTGGGAGTATACTTTTCCCAATAAGGTTTTTGATTGGTAGTTGTATGTAGTGGTGCAATGGGTATTATAGGGTATTGTGATGCGGCAAGACGGGCGGAGGCAAAACAGGTCAGTGGCCAAGGTTGCTCAGCTGCTCGGAACCACACAACATTGTGTCAATCAACATGTCGGATATTCTGAAGAGGTGATATAAATACACAAGTATACACTAAATCATGTATCAATCATTCATTAGCTTATTATTTTAGATTAAACCAAAGGGCTATTTCATAACAATGAAACTTGATATTAATGTCGGTTTTCCAAGAAAAAAAAAGATGTTTTAAATATGAGTTATAGAAAAAAGCAGCCCCCAGCTCTGACCTTAATATGTATGTGCGTCTTGTTTAAATAGATTTTGGTTTTATTCATTACATTCAGAAAAACACTGAGGCGTGGAAAAAAAATCTGTTTGAGCAAGACCTCTTTTCATCTTCGAGTATGACTAAAAAAATAACCCTAACCACCATTTTCTAATGTCATATTCCTTATAAACGAAGGATAACCGAAAAATTTTCCAATCACAAATCCAACTTTCACTCCAATCACAAATCTAACTTCCACTCCAATCACAAATCTAACTTTTTTTTTTATATTTGCTTTTTATCGAAAAATTAAAAATTAGGTCCATTTGTGGTATATGCAACTTCATCCAGAGTATAAGGTCTACGTCAACTTTGCGATTAATTAGGCTAGGAGTTACTTGAGAACTCGTATTTTTCTTGTATTATTCACCAGAGGTATAACTCATTAAACAATTAAGCAACTTTTTGGCACATTAATTTTAATCGTACTTACTTGGTACCCGCACTTAAATGTACAATTAATAGTTTCGTTATTAAATGGCCCTTTTTGTTTATAGGCTTGAAGTATGCTTAAGTTGTACAAATGAAATAGTTGCTTCTTATTTATAGTTTTAATTTTTTCTCCATTAATGCATTTTAGGTGGAATTATGCATAAAAATATTGAGTGACATCATGGAACTTTTATTCCGTAAGGATATTGGCGCCACTTTTATTGACATCTCTGAGATAATTCAAGCTGATCTGCGCACAGTTATTCAGAGTCATATTAAAATGGAAAGAGAAAATCCACACGCAGTAAGTTATTTAAAGCGTTTCTGTATACGATCGATCAATTTATAGTCTACCTTTAAATGATGCGCAGTAATATATCAATCGAAATCGTCTTCTCCATGGGCGTGCCAGATCTTTCGGCATGTATTGATTTAAATGAGCCTGAATTTTTAAATGTGTGCAGAATTTGTACAAGTATCGATATTAAATTCAAGTTTTGTCTTCAAATATATATTTTAATATTAAATTTTTTAAGCTTCAAATTATGTACTGCCGTAAAATTTAGTTGGAATTTTAGAAAGCAATTTTATCAAAACTAATTAGAGTCTAGGTACTTATTTCGTTTTTGCTCTAAACATTTTATTCCTTTTTTTTTGTACCTAATCCTGGTTACCTGTTTGCTACTTATGTGGTTATTATGCCTTTATGGATGGGTAGAAAAAAAGAAATTCCCACGCTGGACGAAATTTTGTCCTCAATCCGAGAAGACCAGGACTACCCATTTATGCGTAAAAATACGTTTTGGAAATTCTTAAAAGAAATGGGTTTTTGGTGGAAAAAACATAATAGGCAATCGATTTTAATAGATAGAAGCGATATCGTCTTTTGGAGAAGAAATTTCTTAAGAAGCATCCGAAAAGCCAGAGACAAAAACAAAAAAATATTTTACCTAGACCTAGATGAAACATGGCTAAATGAAGGCCACACTGTGACTAAATTTTGGCAGGATGAAAATATTAAAAATTCAAAGCAAGCTTTTTTGGAAAGATCGTCCACAGGATTAGTAGTAGTAGTAGTAGTGGGAGGCTTTGACGCCAAGCAAGTAGGCCAGTTTTTGACTCTTTTTGCCAACCCCGTTTTAACGTCTGGGTAATGTCAGCCAGACGGGACCTACAGTTTAACGTGGGTTCCGAACCACAATATAACCGACAGATGTTATTCTCGGCACAGTATTTTACGGTCTTGTTATTATTAACGTCTCTTTACTCACCACAAACCTCAACGAGCCGGCCCTTAAACGTCCTTGTGTGCAGCTAATTTAAGAGAGTTATGTATGTCGCGGGGACCCTCGAACCATCCGGGACAGCATCAGACCCGTGCACCCGACACTCCGCCGCCAATTCTCTGGTCAAGGTTCTTACCTTAACCATACGAATATCAGGCAGTGTCCGAGATGCACCATCCGCACCACTGATCATCCTTCATTTGGCTCAAGGGTCCCTCCTTCGACAACATGCCGTTTCTAGAGTACCTACTGGACTAAAGTGCCGTTGAGATTTTGTCGGTGTGTGTTGCATACGCAACACTACGTAGTATGGTGACCTGGGCCCTGCAAACTGAAAAAGTCTGGTGGGCCAGCCCGGGCTTGAACCAGGTACCTGTAGCATGGGAAGCGAGAATGCTGCCACGCGACTAGGCCACAGGATTAAGACCGCCATCTGGAAAAGGACATCGACTTATCATAACCCATATTGGAACTTCTCAAGGCTTCGTTAAAGGTGGTCTACTGATGTTCCAATCTAAAAATACAGGAGATTATCACGAAGTTATGAATGCCGATGTATTTGAAGAATGGTTCGAGCAAATGTTGGATCTTATACCAAAACATGCAATAATCGTATTGGATAATTCAAGTTATTACTCTAGGCTGACGGAAAAATTACCGACAAGTTCGTGGCGTAAAAGTGAAATAGCAGAATAGCTAAGTTTAAGAGAAATAGAATTTCCAATAGATTCCTTAAAAAAAGAACTATTGATACTAGCCAATTTACATAAAAATGCATTCAAAAAATATGTAGTCGATGAAATGGCAAAGTTACGAAGAATATCTGTGCTCAGACTCCCTCCTTACCACTGCGAGTTAAACCCGATCGAACTTATATGGGCTTAAATAAAGACAGATGTCGCCAGAAAAAACACGACTTATAAAAAGGTGGATTTAGAAAGACTCTAATGAAGCTATGGGTAAAATCAGTGCAGAAAAGTGGAAAAGTGTATCGATCTGGTGATAGAAGAAGAAGCCAAAATGTGGCAGGTAGATATATATAATAATCGAAGAAATGGTTGAACCGCGAAACGATGTTAATAAAGGTTCATCTTCCAAATCGGACTATGATTAAGTCATAACGACAAAGTATTATTCGATTTTTGAAAATGCTTTGTTTGTAAGATTCTATATTATATCTTGTTTTCGTAATTACATTATGTAAAATAGTACCACCCATTGTTATTTATTAGTTAATACGATTTTTTAAATGTTTTCATATGTTATAAATACCTACGAATATAATATAAAACATTTTTAGGAAAATATGCATGTTTAAGATTTTTAATTTAAAAAGTTCCCCAATATAACAATAGCTTGCGATAAATTCAGGGTGGACCTACCTAAAGAATGCTAATTATGTGGATCCTTTAATGTAAACAATAGATTTTAAGGGATGGTGTTTAAATTATTCTTGGTACCCCGGTATGCTTTTTGCATATTTAATGAGCATTTATTACTTCGGTCCATTTAAAGATAAACTATAGAGATATTATACCGAGATATCAAAAATTATCTTTGTCAAAAGTGGTCAGCAAATAGAAAACGGATGTCTTAGCCTTTTGAAATAATTCCAGCAAGTTTAGGTTAATAAACAGACGAGAGCCTCCGCACGTGTGGCGATCACACGTGTCAACCCAACCAGGCCAGCGAGAATCCATATAGGTTCAAACGCTGGCAAGGCGGCCTATTGCGGGCAAATTACGTTGGGTGGCGCTGAAAGCCAATGTATCGGTTGTTGTAACACTTTGAGGTCGTTTTCCTTTTCGCCAGACCCGTAGCCTTGATGATGAGCCGTCAAACGGCGAAGCGCGTCGAAGGATTAAGTCTGACGGAAAGGATAGAGGGCAACTGTATACACGAACTTATTTTAGGTTTGGTTTTTAAGACAAATGTTAGTTCAGGCTAGGTTTAAATGACATGTGTCACTTTCTAGTTACTTTTATTTTGGGTGTACAGGGTGTCCAGTTTTCGATGGTTTTACGGGGTATCTCCGTTATTAGTAAAGATAGAAGGATACGCTTTTCACAGCACTGTGCTACTTTTTTTTGAAACAAAAGATGCCGCAATCAGAATTTTTCTAGTACTCCTTGTTTTTAATACAGGGTGGCCCACTCTCAACGCAGGCTTCCATAGCATTTAAACTACTCAACTTTTTAATATTTTTTAATAACAGAGTTAAAGGGAGGCATTAGGCCTACAATTTAAAATGATTTTAAATTATACAGGATCTCCTAAATAGTCAGTGCATATCAAACATAATTTTTTTTTAAACGGAACACCCTATATCTTACATTACTTTTGAATTCTACATAAAATTACAATTATTTTTTAGTAAGTGCATTATAAGTCTAAACTTAATAGTTTCATAGATTTCAAGTTTTGAAAAATGACATTTTTGAATTTTGACAGCGTCTAGCTTTTTAACGATACGCCATATAGCAAAACGGCTTACATGTCCCTATCTAACTTTTTTATTATTTTTCCAAAAATGCCAACTTCCTGTTAAACCCGAAGTACTATATTTCCGGCTTTTGAGCTACATCCGGTTTAACCGGAAGTTGACTTTTAGAAAGATAGTATAGAAGTAAGATAGGGACATGCAAGTCGTTTTGCTCTAAGATGTACCGTTAGAAAGCTAGAAAAATGTCATTTTTCAAAACTCGATATCTCAGAAACTATTAAGTTTAGACTTATTTATTTTTATTTATTTTTATTTATTTATTCACAGACATATACATTACAGGCATTGAATACCCAATTAGTACAATAAAAAAAAACTTAAACTAAACAACTCTATAAGCAGGTACAAGGTAAAAATGCAAAGTAGTAACAGATACAATTAAAAATACATTAAATAAATAAAAATATAAAAACACATAACTTAACTTTTCATATGTCATACATAAAATAAACAATCAATCGCAACAATATAATACAATCAATAACAGCGCCAAGCCCCCAGAGAGAATTCACCAATCCAGTTCTACTGGGACAATCCAGGAGGTCCTCCCACAAAGCTATTCATGAGCAACCTTATCCTATTCTTAAAGGAATAGAGCGAGCATTCAAGACCGAACTCGGCTGGTAAAAATGAATTAAAATAGTGCATGATACGGTTGATACTGCTGTTCTTTCCTACGTCAGTTCGGTTTTGATTCAAGTGGAAGGAATCCAACTGTCTTGTCGGACGGGATGGAATTCGGAAATTTATTAGTGCTAGTAAATCAGAGCAACGAATAGAATTATTGAGGATCTTATAGCCGAACAACAACCTTAGCTTCACCCTGCGCACCTCCAAACTGTCCAGACCAACCATATCCAAGCGCTCTCTATACCCCATCGCAGATCTATCAATGCCAAGCCTATAAAGAAGAAAGTTCACGACCTTGGACTGAACTCGCTCGATTCTCCTGATATGAACGTTGTAGACAGGCGACCATACCACACAACAATATCCAGGTGACTCCTTACCAGAGCAAAATAGATGGCTTTCAAAGTTGAAATATCTTTAAAATCCCAGCACTGCCTCATCATGAAACCTGCCATTCTAAATGCCTGGCGATGACGTTGTCAATGTGGCTAACAAATCTCAAGTCACTGTCGAACAATACACCAAGGTCACTAACAAGACCGACCCTGGTCAAAGCCAAAGAAGCTACATAGTAGATGTGTTCGAGAGTATTCCTTTTCCTAGTGAAGGATATGACCTTGCACTTAAAGGCATTCAAAGTCATGTTGTTGTCCCTACACCAAGCCACCAACCTGTCAATATCATGCTGCAATAGACTGCAATCTAAGGACTCGGAAACCCGACCAAATATCTTTAAATCATCCGCAAAAAAGAGATACTGACAATGATGAAATACCCGATACAAGTCATTGATGAAGATTAGAAATAAAACCGGTCCAAGGTGGGAACCCTGAGGCACGCCTGAATGCACAAATATCTCGTCCGAGAGCATATCGCCAAATTTGACAAACTGTGTGCGGTCGCAGAGATAGTTCTCGATCCAAGAAAGAAGTGGATAGCCGATCCCATAATGCTTTAGTTTTTTAAGCAAAATGAAATGGTCGACACTGTCAAAAGCCTTCCTGAAATCGAAGTAGATTGCATCCACCTGCATAGCCGAGTCAAGGGCAGAACTGAAGAAGTTGGAATAAAGAAGTGAATTTGTCTGGCACGATCTACCCCGGAAAATGCACTTACTAAAAAATAATTGTTATTTTATGTAGAATCCAAAAATATTGTATGATATAGGATGTTCCATTTAAAAAAATATAACTTTGATCTTTTTTTTGGGACATCCGGTATATTTCAAAATAATTTTAAACTGTATGCCTAATGTCTCCCTATGACCCTGTTTTTGAAAAATATTAAAAAGTTGAGTAGTTTAGATTAGTGATCGACCGATACCGATACCGATACCGATATATCGGCCGAGAGCCGATTATCGGTATCGGCCGATAGATGTAAATATATATCGGCTATATCGGCCGATGTATAAAAACAACCATAGCTTAAAACATTTTTTTTATATTTAAATTTAAAGTAATATTTCAAATAAGTTAATCTTAAGAAATTATGGTAGATATAACATGAAATAGGCATTTAATATGAATAATGTAGTTTAGGCAAATTATCATGTAAAAATATTAGTTTCTCGGTTGTTTCTGGATTCAGCCGATTCCTTTTCGCCGAATTTACGGTTCCAGCTTTCCATTCATTTCGCTACTTTGCACTCCACCAAACTCCAATAGGATTATTATTAACTATTAATATTATGTCTTTGTTAAAGATTAACTAAATTACGCCAAGAAATAATCGAACTTAAAACGATCTGCTTTAAGAATGCAATACTGAATGCACGGCTATAAACGCACGGGATTCACCGAGAAATTCAGATTAAGGGGATTCACCAATGACTTGGCGCTGAGCCACATAAATTACCGCCTATTGCTGTGTTGCCAAAGTGCAATTTTTGTTTTTATTTTTGTGATTTTAAATTGAACGTTAAAGAATTATAAATTATATTACAGAATATTCAGATTTTAGACATTAATAATGTTTTCAATTAAAAAAGGCCGATATGCCGATATATATCGTTATCTCGCCAAGTCATTATCGGTATCGGCCGATTATCGGTATCGGCTAAAAAAGTCATATCGGTCGATCACTAGTTTAGATGCTATGAAATCTTTTGGGACACCCCCCATATTTAGGTTACCCTGTAGCTTATCAAAGAGAAAACAAATGTTCTTTTTGTAGTTTTTTACGTAGAATCGAGTGACGTACTCAGATTCTTCTACGTTCTATAGTTTCCGAGAAAAAAAAACAAACTTGCTTTTTTTCAAATGGGTTACCCTATATATTTTTTAATAATATAATTTAGTAAAAATATACATTTTTTGTTAGTAGGTCATGACGGGTATTTAAAAAAACTATTACTGGTATGATAATTATTGCAGTAGAAATATATTTTGAACTCCTTAATTTAATTAGCAGTTATATTTCAGTAAAAAATTATAACAATGCATAAATCGAGTTGTGTTTTACTACGTAAAACATTAGAAAAAAAGCTGTAAATTTATAGAACTTTCTCATAAATATTGCTAAAATTGTTCTCCATTATGCCTTAGACATAATTCATCCATAGTTCTTATTCGCCTTAATGAATTTAAAATAATAAAAAGCCGCGTTTATAACTACCTGAATGCTCTTTTAATGGCATTTCTTAAATCTGCAATTGTTTGGTATTGAATAGAATAAATTTTGGTTTTCAAGGTATCCCCACAAGAAGAAATCCAAAACCGACAAGTCGAATGACCATGGTGGCCATTTTACAGGTCCATTAGTTCCAATCCAGTGGCCTGGGAAATTATTGTTTAAGTAGGCCCTGATTATTAGCGTATTGTGAGCGGGTGCTCCATCTTGTTGCAGATGCAAGTTATTGAGACCCGCTAAGGGCACGTCTTCTATTATTTCCGGCACAACGTGCCGCAATTTCCAAATATCTCTTTGCATTAAGGCTGCCTTCAAATATATTATAAATTGCTTCCTAGTATAAAATATGAAACGTTAAAGCCAAACCTGCCTTTCCGTTCGAGTGGAAATATTATATGTTGATTTTTCTGAGACCAAAACCTCGTATTGTGCCGATTAAATATACCAGCACTATGTAGTAAAATGAGCCTCATCGGACTGTTTAACGGTTCTTTCAAAATTATTTTTCCTGTTAATATATTGTAAATACCAATTATAGAACTCTATACGGCGCTGTGCATCACCAGCATGTAAGTTTTGTACTAGGTGGAATTTATATGACTTAATATTGTGATTTTTTAGGATTGTTTGAACTCTTGATTTAACTACTCCGACCGAACTTTCAACCGTTCTGCAAAAACTAGTTAAATTTGTTTCAATTGAAGCTAAAACATTTATTTCATCAATCTCGCGGTTTTCCTTGTTGTAGATTTTAGGCCGAGGTTTAGAAAATGAACCGTGTTCAATTAAATTTGATTTCGTCCTTAGAAAGATTCTTTTATCCGGCTGTCATCTTTCGGGATATCTACAAGTAATTTAAGAAATTTTATAAATCTTCATAGAGATACTACAAAACGGCGTAAAGAAAAGTATTGAAATACACTTCTAATGCTTAATGCTTCATCTGCATTTTCTTTACAATGAACAGTTAGACAGTTTCAAAGGGAAAACAGGAATATCTATTATATGGACGAAACAGCGCGAGGCAAGCTTTCATGGAATGATGGTCGGGAAAAGGTAAAAGATTAATAATTACTCACATTGGTAGCAAAAATTGATTTGTCGATGGCGGCTTACTAGCATTTAAATCAAAACGGACTGGAGACTATCATGAAGACATGAACGCTGATGTCTTTGAAGAATACTTCCAGCAAATGCTGCATCTTATTCCTCCTGGGTCTCAAGAAAACCCGAAAAAATACCAACGTCTTCTTTGGAAAAAAAATTACATCATTCATTGGCTTACTATAAATAAGAAGCCATTTCATAAAGATATGCTAAAAAGGGAGCTACTAGAGATTGTAAAGTTGAATAAACCTCTTTGTACGAAATTTATTGTCGACGAAATCGCTTCAAAACGAAATATAACGGTACTTCGCCTTCCGCCATATCACTGTGAATTAAACCCCATAGAATTGGTGTGGGCACAAGTAAAAGGGTTTGTAGCAAGGCATAACACTACTTTTAAAATGAGAGACGTTGGAAACCTCTTGCAAGAGGGAATAAAGACAGTGGAATTTAAAAAATGGAGTAAGTGTGTCGAACATGTGATTGAAATAGAAGAAACAATGTGGGGAGCTGTTAACATGCTAGAAAACACTGTAGAGCCTCTTATTATCTCTCTGGACGCCAACGACGATAGTTCATCGGACTACTCGAAGCATGATGACTAAAGTTTAAAAATTAAGTTGTACATAGTAGATTTTTTTAATAAATATTAATATTTATATCAATTTATCTATTTTCATATTATTCTTACTTCTATATAAGTTTTTATCTACTTAATATTAGAATAATTAATATCTTAATTATCTGCCTATCTCTATAATTATTATAATAAAGTATAATTATTATTATACTTATTATTCTATTAACTTACCTGTAGTAACGCCGCTGTCACGTTACTTTCATTCACCAAACTCGTTTTTTTATTGTATGCAAATTAGGGTGACCCTAATTTAGAACCGATTCGGGGTGTGTAGGTCTGAAATAAGGAATTTTTAAAAACTATCATTTCAATTTACCTGAAATTTACAATGCAACCTTTAAGTTGTCCACCCTGCTTGTCATTGCAAATTTACATTTTATTACTGTCTGGTATGAAGCAACAGTGTATAACAACCGATTGTTTTGATTTTTGGATTGCCTTCTTTGGTAACTAGAAAGTGACACGTCTTAAAAACCTAACTGCAACTAACATTTTTTCTTATCTGAATAATAGTAGTATTAAAATATTCAAAAAGTGGCTCAATTTTGCTTAAAATACAATTATTATCTGGAACGACTAACTAACCGAAAACTTATCCCTCTTCTTCAAAGCAGTTAAAAGTTATTAAATAAATAGCATCTCTTTAAAGTCATCTTCAGAGTCGCCTGCTTCATCATTCTATGTCCATTTTCAGGGGAGATACTCTAATTTTTGTCCGTAAGTGCGTAGTAATTACTTTAGAAAATTTATGAATATACCAGACCCAGACCATTGTGGTGTGTTGCCCTTTGAAAATATGCAGTTTTATTTTTTTATTTATTAAGCTGGATTTATAAACTCGAAAAGTTGGCGACGTTGAGGTTCAGTTGGCGTTGGAAATAAAAGTTTCAATTTAAACTAAAGGGAACACTCAGTTCAATTTATAAACTCAGTTCGTGCAAAGTTCGTAAGTTTCGAAAAGTTCGATATAACCAATTTTTATGTTCGGAGTTTGAGTTCGTTTTGACCAATGAAGACGCTATTTATTTAAAGTCATGTGGTTACAGCGAAATGTCAAATGTCTTTTATTTGTCGCGTTTGGGCTCTTCGGTGTTTACGTCGCCCTTCCGTCATTTGTATTTGAATTTTCTGTGAAATGGGAAAACCAGAAATGAATAGTATAGAGAATGATGACACTAATCTATTGTTACTCGAGTTAATCCAGAATTATGAATTTATCTACAACTTAGGTCATAGAGATTATAAAAGTAATATATAATATAATATAATATCATTTATTAAAAACTGGAACATTCATTCTTGTATATTTAAAAAACTGTGTGTTTTTAAAATAATCATATCCACCTGCCCCTATTCTCCTCACACTTATTGGTCGCGTTTTAAAGCGGCTACGCCTTCTCCTATACTTAGCCAAGGCATTTGACACGGTGCCTCATGACCTGCTTTTGGAGAAATTACAAAGGCTTGGGGTTAGGGGCGCCGCGTTGGATGTCTTCCAAAGCTACTTAAGAGATAGAAAACAGTTTGTTAAAATTGACAATATCTTGAGTGGTCCATTGGATGTTAAGATAGGCATACCACAAGGTACTGTACTTGGCCCAATTCTATTCATTTTGTATATAAACTCCTTAACAAAATTGAATTTAAATAATGGATCCATAACTAACACTATGCTGATGACACAGCTGCTATCTTTTCTGGAAAATCTTGGCAAGAGGTAAAAGATAATACAATAAATGGAATTTATAAAATAAAAGACTGGCTTGATACTTTTAAATTATCCCTTAACGTTAAAAAAACAAATTATATAGCCTTTTCATTAAGTGAAGCTTCTCGTCCCTCATTTGAACATATTACAATTGATAATTTGGATGACTTAATTAAAGAGGTTCCATCGACAAGATACCTAGGAATCATTGTTGATAAACACTTGAAATGGGACCAGCATGTTCTTCACTTGGCAAAAAATGTGAGAAAGCTAATCTATAAATTTTACATCCTAAGAGATATCTTGAGTAAGAAACTACTAATTGCAGTTTATAAAGCTCTTGTCGAGTCCTTAATAGGGTATGACATAGTTGTGTGGGGTGGTCTGTACAATAATGCTCTAAAACCCTTAAATTTGGCACAAAATTATATTCTTAAGGTACTTTATAAAAAAAATAGACGTTTCTCAACACAACTTCTTTACACCAAAGATGTATTTAATGTGCGATCTGTGTATGTTCTTGAGGTGTGTTCGTTTGTTTATAAAAATCACAAACTGAAAAATTATATTTTTCATCCGTATCATACTAGAGGCAAGGCTAATAGAAAAATTATCATACCGAATAGCAACACTAATATCAATCTTCGATTTGTCAATTATTTGGCGCCAAAGATTTTTAATCTGATACCATTAAACATAAAGAATGTCATTAGAATTAAATCGTTTAAGATAAAATGCAGAGCATATATTTTTGAAAATATGGAAAGTTTTATGACACTTTTTCAGAGGTGAACGTTGAAACTGATCCACACCGAATTAAAGTTTTTCTTTTCTTTTTGTTTTGAGTATTGTTTTGTTTTTTTTCCTAGTTATTCCTTTCTAAGCACATACAGATGTTCTCATCTAGGTGCTACTTTCCGGTATAACATTGATCCTTGTATTATACATTAATGCTTTAAATATAAAATATGCTACATAAACATAGTGGGTATAATAATAGTTTACACTTATTTATAAATGTATTACTACTATTTTATGACTATTAATATATGGTGGATTAATGTTTTCTTGAATAAATTGAAATTTAAATTGAAATTGAATAAGCCACTTAAAACAAAAAAGTCGCCGCAAACAGTGTGTAATAATATAACATTTTTACCACAGCACGGAACTCAAAAACGATTTAATTTTTATTTGGAATTGAACAAAATTTTAAACAGAAAATAATAATTTACAATCTGTCAAAATTTTCAAAGTCAAATTCAATGTCAGTATTCTGTATGCCATATTCTGGACTGTCGAATATCGAACCTCACCAACTTGAACATAACTTCAACCTCACCAAATTTTCGAGTTTATAAATTCAGCTTTAATATTAATTTTTGTTTTAGACTCACTTGGTAGCTGTCCTACTCGACATTTTCCGTCAAATGACTTCCGAACATTACACGAACTATATCAAAGGATTTACCACATCGTTCGACGTATTAGATTTTCTAATGGAAATATTAGTGGTGTTTAAAGAACTCGTCAGTAATTCGGTGTTTCCAAAAGACTGGTGTGACATGATAATGTTACAAAACAGTATCATCCTTAAATCGTTAAGGTATTTCTCACACACCATCAGGGACAGCTTTTTCCAAAAGTTTGAACACGATGCTTGGAATAACTTTTTCCATTGCGCTATTGCGTTTATGACACAGGAAGCTTTACAGTTAGAAAATTTCTCTTTTAACAAACGCATGAGGATCATTCATCAGTACAAAGATATGCGAAGAGAAATGGGTTTTGAAATACGATCAATGTGGTTCAATTTAGGTCAGTACAAAGTTCAGTTTGTGCCAACGCTGGTAGGACTAATTTTAGAAATGACGTTAATACCAGAATCCGAACTCCGAAAGGCTACGATTCCTATATTTTTCGACATGATGCAATGTGAATTTTACTCTTCGAGATTGGAACTCGAGAGCTATGGGGACACGAAAAGGGATTCGTCGCATATAAAAGCTAATTTTACCGATTTTGAAAATGAGATGATTGTCAAACTGGATGCTCTCTTTGAGGGAGGCAGAGGGGATAATGAATACAAACAACTGTTTTATAACATCATGATAGAGCTTTGCGTCCAACATACCACGATGCACGAAGAAGGAATCAAGTTTGTAAAAATTGTTTCAAGGCTGATGGAAAGTTTGTTGGAGTATCGAAATATTATCTCTGATGATAATAAGGAAAACACTATGAGCTGTACTGTAAATCTGTTGGTAAGTAGATAGTTAAAACACCTTTACACGGTTATTTTTTTGGATATCATTATTGGATTTTTTTTAAATATATTGTTGAGAGTCGATAAACCGCAGCCTTTTATCATACTTATAGGGACTACAGTAATTTTAATAAAGAGGTTTTTAATGCTGAACTTCAGGAGATTCCTTTCTATAGAATATTTCAGTTGCATAATATTAATGACAAGGTTCAATTATTTAATAATTTTATAATAGACATCTTTGATGTACATGCTCCTATACGAACTGTTCGTATAACTAAAAGAAAGAAACCATGGATTACCCAGAATTTGAAGTTTATTCATACTTAGGAATCGGGCTCTGTCAAAATACAAAAAGGACAAAACTAATGGCAACTGGGAGTCTTATAGGCAATTGCAAAACTTTGTCACTGCGTCTGTGGACAGAGAAAAAAAAATTCTAGAGGAAAGGATTCATCGTAATGCTTCTAGGGAAAACTGAAAATTACTTAAAGAACTCGCAATTTATGGTAGGGAGAAATCGGTAGTTCCTGATACTCTGGGGACGGTTCATGAGATTAATGATTATTTCGTCAACATTCCTCAGATTGATCCGGACCCCGATACATTAAATTTTTACTTAAGTGGCCAACGTGATTATGTTACCGGCTTTGACTTTAGAATGGAATTGAGGAAATAAGGGAAGCAATATTTCCAATTAAATCAAAGGCTTTGGGCAATGATCGCATTGGTGAAAAAATGTTGATCTACTGTTGTCCGGTTGTCTTGCCAGTTATAACGTACCTGGTAAACCACTGTATTGAAACTTCCACATTTCCATATTGACCGATGTGCAATCTGGATTTAGGCAGGACTACAGTTGTAATACCGCCTTATTAAAGGTAACAGATGATGTTTCTGAGGTAACTGATCGTGGTGAACTAACAGTACTTGTCCTCCTAGATTACTCGCAGGCGCTCTATAAAATAAATCACACACTTCTTTTAGCTATTTTGAGCTATCTTGGTTTTCGCGAAAATACTTGCAATTTTTTGAATAAATATTTAATAGAAGTCAGCAAACAATGGCACATGGTACGCTATCCCAATCAAAGAATGTATTGCATGGTGTCCCGCAGGGATCAATTTTAGGACCTATACTTTTTGCTCTGTATGCATCGCAGTTGATAACGTATGTAAAACATTGCAAATCTAATTTTTACGCGGACGACACGTAACTTTACTTTTCTTTTAAGCCTAATGACATTGCAAAATCTAATATAATGATAAATACTGATTTAAGTGCTGTCCTCAGAGCCTTAGAGTATCATTGCCTTAGTATAAATCCTACAAAATCACAAGTTTTATTTTTCGGTAGCTCACAAATGCGTAATTTACACAAGAAAAAAATATCAGTTAAAATAAACAATGTAGATTTAGAACTGGTCGAGAAAGCAAGAAATCTGGGTTTTATTATCGATACTAACCTGAGATTCTCCGAGCATGTTAACCTCTGCATCAAAAGGTCCTTTGCTAATTTAAAACTGATTTATGGTCATAAGAACATTTTAAATAAAAGTATGAAAAGACTTCTATATGACTCGATTGTTTTGTCACACTTTAATTTCGCGGACACGGTCTATGGGCCATGTCTGGTGGGTGCAGATGTGTACCGTATCCAGCTTATCCTGAACTGTTGCGTCCGTCTGATTGGAGGTATAAGAGGACGAGAGCGTTGTGTTTCTGCTAAGTTGCGAAATATTGAATGGCTGAGAATGGATGCAATTCGAGCCTTGCATGCACTTGTTCTTTAACAAAATTATTTTGAAACGACTCCCTCAGTATTTATATCAAAAAATTAAATTCCGCGATGATGAACATAATCTGGATATTCGACACAAATCTACAATTACTACACCTCTGCATTACACAACATATTTTGAAAGATCCTTCAGTTTTAATTTAGCCAAACTTTATAATAAGGTTCCTGTCAGCATGAAATTTTCTACTGGCATCAAATTTAACCTGTCAGGTAAAAAAAAATAATACAAAATTTTGAATAAAGTTTCATACTTTTAATAATGTTAAATACTTAGTACTTGTTACTTAAATATAATTTACTATAGTAAATATTGTAACGTTACTTTGGATTTATAGAGTTTAATTTTCTCTTATTTGGTTAATTAATTATTTAGTACAGTGATTATTGATTACCTACTATTTAAATAAATCATAGTGGTTGAGTGAGAAAGCTTCGCTTCAACTTCGCCGTTTGTAATCTAATCATTACAATAAAATCATTTATTATTATTATTATTATAAACTTTTAAATAGTGATTTTTTGTTATTTTGGGTTTGAAAACTGCGTTTTTGGTAACTTTATTAAAATCAGCTACAAGAGAACAAATTTAATAAAACTTTTAACTTAGTATTTCCCCTTTATGAATCTGCAGATAGTCCATGATTATTAACTACATTCGCTCTAATAAGTAATATTACAATTTGTAACATTTTTAGGACTTCTATTCTGAAATAAACAAAAAGGAGATGTACATACGTTACCTTAATAAACTCTTTGATTTGCACATCGAATGTGATAATTATACCGAAGCGGCATTTACTCTGGAGTTACATACTAAACTTCTTAAGTGGTCGGAAGAGACACTATCGCCTTTATTGAAAGGAGATAAATACGTGAACAATGCGAAGAGTCATAGAGAGTTGAAAGAAGCATTGTATTATACAATTATTGATAATTACAGCAAAGGAAAGGTGAGTGTTTGCGATGTTTATTTGTAGGGTGTACCTTAATCTACCGGTTGATGCATGGCTTAATTAAACATAGGAAATCCCATGTAAATTTTGAAGTGGCTAAATATTGACTCCCCTGTACATTTTAGAGAAAATTCTGTTATAATTCTTTGAAGAGGCCGATATAATAAACTCATGTGCCAAGTTTGAATAAATTTTAATAAGCCAATCCTTACTTATTCAATTAAATGTGATGGTAAAATTACGAAATTTTCATAGTTTAGGTAATACAGCAAACACCAGCAAATAATTTCTATGACGCTATTGTCAAAAATTGACGTAAAGCTGGACATAACGAATAATGATTATTTCACATTAAAACCCATTAACGTTTCACCAATCCGGCAATCACACATCCAAAATAAAAGACGGCATTATGTTATTGTTACTAAGCCTTTAATTTAACATAACATACCTAAAACTACAGATTTTCACAAAAACATTAATTAAATGTTTAAACAACCCTCCATTAACAGCTAAACAATATCCTAACACTTAATTTCATTATCCTAACCGATCATAAAATTCATTTCTAGCATTACTGAGTTGATATTGAGAAATTCTGTCACATTCTAACGAAGTACAGTTTTTTAGTTGGTCTAGATTTTCAAAGTTTACATCTTTATTATAAATAAATTTTTTTAAGTGACCCACAGAAGGAATTTGTTTGGCGAAAGGTCCGGAGACCTGGCTGGTCAAAGGATTAGATGCCGTGGGCAAATATTATTTCCGTTAAAGATATTTTGCAAATATTCCCTAACAATGAGAGAATTATGGGTAGAACAATAGGGTGGAGCGAAAAAGTCAACTTTTAAATTTTAACAACGGCTAGTGCCTAAAAGTTTCCTACTTATAAGTTGATTATATGGTAAAAATTTCAATTTTTTTGTAAGCGTTTTTCAGGGGTCACACTACTCGCAAATTTTCCGAATAAGTAATAGCAATAACTATTTCCTACAACAACTGGCAACATTGCCACAGGCCGTATTGGGCTCGTGAATGCGCATGACCGGAAGCATCGACGCACAGAAATCGTCGTAACCAAGTTTTTTGATACTGCGGCAGGCCAGTTTAGTCAGTTCAGTGTTGCTTTAAGTTGTTAAGCTGTAAGTAGTGCTAAAATTGAACATTTTTAAAAAGAATTATGCCGAAAACACGGAAAGACGTATTTTGCACAGTTTTTGGGGCTTCCAAACAACTTAATACTACGGTTTTGCCCACATATTGTGACGTGATGAAGCATTATTTGTATGTGAGGTTTGAATTATTACAAAATGTGAAGAAAGAGTCAACGTTTCCTGAAGTTGCAAACACTGCTTTACGAGATGTTAAAAGTGTATGGGAAAAAGCTTGTTTGCCATATTTTGAGTGACCGTAGAATTTTTCAAATGTTAAAAGACTATTTTGAGAAGTATAAAAAGGTTATAAAATTGCCAGCGTCTAGACGGAATCCAAAGGCCAAATTATTTTTAAATGGGAGCTAAAAAAAACTGTTTGACATAAGTTTGTGTAAATGTCCTGATTTCAAGAAGTGCCTGTGTTTAAATAAAGTTCCTTCTAAAGAGCAAGCATTTTTAGTAGATCAGCGACGCGAAAGAAAAATGGTTATTGCTGATGTGGATATTGTAACCACTAGATCTTTAGAGAGACGAGTTGCCCGAATAAGCCAAATAGAAGAGAGAAATAACAAAGCGTATTCCACGGTAACCTTACCTTCCATTAATTCAAATGATTTAGATGAAGATAAGAGTTCGAGCAGTGACTCACAATTAGATGATCGTGAATTCGTTCCCATAAAAAGCACGCAACCTCCTTCGAAAGCATTAGCTATTCCCAGCACATCTCAAATGCGAATTAACATAAACAAATTGGCTTTAGTATGTGATAGAACGGGAGTTTCAGATAGGGCTGCTGCAATGTTGGCAAGTGCGGTTCTCCAGAATGTTGGGATAATAACTCAAGAAGACAAGTCTAAAGTTATAGATAGAAGCAAAATCAGGCGAGCAAGAAGAAATATTAGAAAGGCGATTCGAAGCAACGAAGTTAAAAGTGACATTGAAGGAATTTATTTTGATGGTCGCAAGGACAAAACTATTACGTACGAAACTATTGAACAAAGAAAGCATAAAAAAATTATTGTGGAAGAACATATTTTAGTTTTATGTGAACCCGGATCAAAATGTTTAGGGCATGTTTCTCCAAGAGCCGGAGCCGCTAAAGATATTACATTATCTTTGTTTAGCTTTCTAATAAACAAAATTAACTTGGATAGTGTAGTTGTTATTGGTTGTGATGGCACTGTTGTAAATACGGGACGCAAAAACGGAGTAATAGTGCAGCTTGAGAAAAAATTAAAAAGGCCACTCCAGTGTTTTATCTGTATGCTCCATGCGAATGAATTACCGTTAAGGCACCTACTGCATTTTTTAGATGGTTCAACAACAGGGCCACGGGGCTTTTCCGGAGAAATTGGAAAGCTATTAGAAACATGTGAGAAAATGCCGGTTGTACGTTTTCAACCTATAGAAGCCGAGATGCCCGATGTTGATGTTGCTATATTAAGTACCGACCAAAAGTATTTATACGAAGCATGTAATGCAATATCTTCCGGGAATTTTTCATTTGACTTATTCAAAAGAAACCCAGGACCCTTAGCCCATTCTAGATGGCTTACTTGTGCCAACCGAATTTTACGTTTGTATGCAGCAACGGAAGTACCTTCAGCAAATCTTAAAATTCTAAGCTCTTTTGTGATTAAAGTCTACGCGCCGACTTGGTATAGTATTAAAGTAAAATCATCTTGCTTAGATGGCCCAAAACCTTTACTGGGAATGATTCAGCGATCAAGGTTTTTACCAAAAAATATGTTAGAAATTGTAGATCCGGTAATTCAAAGAAATGCATATTTTGCCCACCCGGAGAACATATTGCTATGTATGCTAAATGATAACAAATGTTATCTTAGAGAATTAGCTTTAAGGCGTATTTTGAAGACCAGAAAGGTTATTACTCGTGAAGGCATAAGAGAATTTATTATACCTAAATTAAATTTTGAAGCAACTACATATAATGAACTGATTGATTGGCAGAATTGTGATCTAAGTGAACCACCTATTTTAGCAAGCATACCTAATGATCACCTAAGTCAGCTAATTAAAACAGTACCTGAAATGGATTTAGTGAAGTTTCCATGTCATATGCAAGCTGTAGAAAGAATGGTAAAGATAGTGTCTGAGGCTTCACTGGCTGTTTCAGGAGAAGAATCTAGAGATGGCTATGTAATGGCAAAACTGCAATCTCGATCAGAAATGCCAGTTTTCGAAACCAAAAGCGAATTTAACTGATTTGCGAATATAAGGGTGGGAGGGGGAGGGGCTCTAGGTCGGATACCTCCACGTGGTGAGTTCTGGGTAGTTCATTGCATATTTTTCTTTTAAAATATACCATGAACTAGCGAAAGTCCGACATAATTTAACCGATATCAAAAAGAAATAATATACCTAATTTGTTATAACTTTGAAGACTGTGTGACCCCTCAAAACAAATGAGTAGGAAGTTAAAATTTCGCGCAGGAAATAGTGTTTATAGATAGAACATTTTGGCTCCTAGCGAATATCAAAATTTTGAAAAAAGAAAAAAAAAATTTTTCGCTCCACCCTAGTAGGACAACCATCCATTTGATACCAGATCTCCTGATTTTCGCGTATAACTTCTTCTAGTGCGGGTTCAATTCGATTTTGTAATTAGTCCAAATAGGTTACTGCTGTATCTTCCATAAAAAATGGTCCAATAATGTGATGTCCTACAATTCCCGCCCAAACATTTATTTTTTGTGGATATTGCTTCCGAGTATGAACAAGACGATGTTTATTTTCTTGGCTCCAATACCGGCAATTTTGAACATTTGGTTCGTTGTTGAGGGTGAATGTACATTCATCGGTAAAACAAATATTTCTCAAAAAATCCCTATTATTATTTGCTTTTTCCATTACCTCAAAACAGAATACCATTCTCCGTTCTTTATCACCTTGCCGTAGCTCTTGATGTTTTTCATACTTGTAAGGAGAAAATTTAAGTGCGCAATACTGTGGTTTCATGTTTTTCTAGGGCTTGCCCAAGAATCCTCGTGCTAATCATTTTATTTTCCTCTACGTGCAGTAAAATATCAATATCTCTATTATCCCTTTTTTCAGCTCTATTGACATTCTGTGTTGAGCATTTACAGATATTTATTACAGTGCCTTTGGACTCAAATTTACTAATGGCAAGTTTAATTAGTGAAATGGAAGGGATAGGCTTATCAGGGAATTGAACTGAAAACATTTCAGACACTGCTCTTAAACTGTTTCCTGTATAATACCACTTAAACATAGTTACTTATTCCTTAATGGAATAGCTCATATTTAGCTATAATTAAAGCGCCTTCAATGAAAATGTTATCACTGACGCTACTTTTCGTTTTGTCAATGCCAAATAATAATTTGCTGGTGTTTGCTGTATTAGCTAAACTATGAAAATTTCGTAATTTTACCATCACATTTAATTGAATAAGTTAGGATTGGCTTATTAAAATTTATTCAAACTTGGCATATGGGTTTATTATATCGGCCTCTTTTAATTATAATACAATTTTTCTCTAAAATGTACAGGGGAGCCAATATTTAGCCACCTCAAAATTGGCATGGGATTTTCTATGTCTAGCTAAGCCATGCATCACCCGGTATAGATTTTTTTCTACTACTGACACTAAAATATTACAATTTAATTATTTTAGATCTTGATACAGAGTGTACTTAATTTTCAAAATATTTATTTTAATTAAGCAGAAATGGTCAACATCAAGATGAATTAAATATGTAATATTTTGGTGTTAGTAGTAGAAAAAAAATCTATGTATACCTCAGTTGAGGAAGCTTTTATATACCTCGCCCTTTATAGCATAGAATAGAAAGATAGAAAAACGCTTGCTATGTAAAGCTCACTTCTCAACCTAGGTATACAATGTACTATTTTACTTGTTCAATTACACTGTTTTATTCATAGATGTGGGAGTATGCAATTGAAAAATGCAAAGAACTGGCCCGGCAATATGAACAAGAGACTTTTGAATATGAACGTTTGAGTGAGCTACATAGAAGACTGGCTGAATTTTATGACAATATAATGAAGCACGCAAGACCTGAACCGGAATATTTTCGTGTCGGCTATTATGGCAAAGGATTTCCACAGTTTTTACAAAATAAGGTTTTCATTTACAGAGGCAAAGAGTACGAACGATTGGCGGATTTCAATGCCAGGATCATTAATGAGTTCCCTAAAGCTCAGCTTTTAAATAAATTGACACCACCTGGCGATGAAATAGTTAATTCTGACAAACAATGTATCCTTTTATTGTTGATATATAACAATACACAAAGCGCTGAGGTCTACAAATTATACAGCCAATGCCTGGCACATTAATTTTCTACAAATTATACAGTGCCCGTGATTAAGTCAGTATCATATGGGAAATTTTTTTATGAACGAGTTTAGGTAAATTTTCATTTTGCCTTTCGTTTTTTGCTTTCAAAATGAAGTCAAATCACATGCACCTTTGCAATCACGTGAGTTATTGTACTCTCAAAAAATTACAAGATTCATTATTTGTTCAAAAATGAAGTTTCCTCTTTTTTAATGGTTTGCCCTCACATCAGTTTTAACCCTCTGGTATAAGTTTCATTTTTTGCAAGTTTTTTACCCTGGTTCCTTTGGGGAATATCCGAATTTGAGCAAACCTGAATATTACATATTCTGGGTCCGCCAACGAACGGAAGATTACATCCTTATCGAAGAACTTATCAAAAATACGGAAACAGCATGAGGTCTGGAATTAAAAGTGGCATATTTTAAAAATATTTTACATTATACAGGGTGGCTCAAGAAAGTAAGGCGAACTAAACTTCTATTTTTAATAACACCCTGTATATTATTGGCCCAAAAGATGAGCATAGAGCTGCTGATAATTTTAATATAGGGTTATGTTGGTTTATTTTTAGTAGTTTAAGAAATAATTACGATTTTATCTAAAAAAATTGCTTAAGGTTAGTAACCGTTTCCAAATTACTAAAAGCAACTGAATGAAATGGTACACTCAAAAATAATATTTTAGAATGTTGCCCATTTTTACAATAAGAAATATTTGCGTTCGGTATATTTATTATACAGGATGATCACATTATTGATACCCTTTCTACTGATACCATTTTTGATACCTCTTAAGAGTTTACCGTATTTTAGATATTTGGATATTGACTGTAAAAGTCTACACTTTTGCTATTTTTTTATTTATTTCATTTTATTTTTGTTCATAATCGGGTTGCCATGATTTTTTTTTTGTTTAGATTGTCACTATGACAGCCAAATACAATTATTTAATATTTGTTCAGTTGCGAAAATTACGTACTAACTTTCACAAAATGTTGAATTTTAACACTTTAGAAATGGTAAATATGATTTTTATATTGGGAGAATGTGCAAGAAGTTGCCTTCTAGCGAGTCGAGTATATGATGAAAGATATCCAGATATTGAGAGAAAGCCGAGACCAGAGGCCTTCGAGAAGCTGTTGCATAGATTTTTAGAAACAGGAAACGTTGCGTACAGAAAAAAGGATAGTAATCAATAAACCCGTAGTTAATGAAGAAAATTAATTAAGGGTCCTATTGGCAGTACAGGAAAATTATGACGTAAGTCAAACTGGCATTTTTCAGGAAACCGGTGTTAAGGAAACAAGCGTGCGACAGATTTTGAAAAAGTATAAATATCATCCTTATCACATAGAATTACACCAAGAACTTTATGAAGATGATTTATTAAGAAGAATTACATTCTCCAATTGGATGCTTAATAAAATTAGAGAAGTACCAGATATGTTATCAAAAGTTCTCTTTAGTGACGAGTCTACATTTAAAAATAATGGAATCGTAAATAGACACTATATGCATTATTATGCTACTGAAAATCCACATTGGGTTCGACAGGTAGATAACCAAGATCGCTGGTCGGTTAATGCCTGGGGAGGAATATTAGGGCCTTACAGTTTTGGGCCATATTTCTTTTGAAGAACGTTTGATTGGACAAGTTTATTTAAATTTTCTTAATTATGATCTACCCATTTTGCTTCAATATACAGTGTGGCCCAAATTGGGCCTACATGTATGGGGATCTTGGAAACTATAGAAGATAGAGAAACGGTTAAATGGGGAAAGTTTTTGACAATTATATTTCTAACTGAAAACCGTTTAGTACGCGGCCCTATCTTTTTTGGTTTTTGAAATATGTTGGAAAAACCAAAAAGATGTATTTTCGAAAATATGCTCTAGATTTCTTATTATTCACTATTTTGGCAATCTGTAAAAACATTTTTAAAGCAACTTTTTAAGTATATTTCAGTTCTGCAATTTAATTTTGAACACGTTTCAGTTATTTTATACCATCATCAGGTTCATTTTTTCTTATGGGCGCCATATTGTATTTTATACTTAAAAGGTAGCTTATGACGTCAGCTTTTCAACGATGTATTATTTGTTGGAAAATAAATGAAATTGACTTGAAAAATAAAGAAAATTAATTTTCGCAACACGTCAAATTTGAGAAGAACACATTAGACAGGGTTAAATTTGTTTAAAATATCATAATATTATAATACATTATTTTATTTTTTCCTTATGGTTAAAAATCTCATATTAACATTTCAAATAAAGAAAACTAAAAACGCAATGAATAATAATTATTGTTTTGAAAAGAAAATAAGAAAAAATATCTAACTTACTATACTTATTCGAAATGTTTGCCGTTTTTATTAATACATTTTTGACACTTTTTTAACACAGTATTGATGACCCTGCGAAGCGTGTTGCCATTTATGCTCGTAAACACATTCCTCACTCTCTCTTCTAATTCTTGTACAGATTCCGGGGGTTCAAACTCATATACTTCATTTTTTACATAACCCCATAAATAAAAATCGAGAGGAGTTATATCAGGGGATCTAGCAGGCCAATTAACTGGTCCGCCGTTTGAAATTAATTTATCATCAAATATCTGTCTTAAGAGAGTTTGAACTTCCCGAACATTATGTGCGGGACAACCGTCTTGTTGAAACCAAATATTATTCAATTGATCTTGAGGAACTCTTGCTCTAATTGCCGGTAATATTTGATCTTCTAACAGCTCCAAGTATCTTTGGCCATTCAACGTATGATTATAAAAGAATGGTCCTATAAGTCTGTTGTCTAAAATGTAAGGAGAAAAGTAAAGCTGGGTTACTTAATACCTGCTATGTATTTAGCAAGCTAGGTGACATTACTTACCATACATACCACACCATACATTAAAACCAAATCGGGTTTGCAGTCTTCGTTGAGCCAATTGGTGAGGGTTTTCTGTTGCCCAAAAATGATGGTTATGTCTATTAAATACCCCGCAGTTGGTAAAATGTGATTCATCGGTCCAAATTACAAGACGACTGAAATCATGATTTTGTTCGCATTGATTCACATACCAATTTGAAAACTGCATTCTTCTTGGATAATCCGTTTCTCGTAAACCCTGAACTATTGGCTTGTTGTATGGTCGATATTTATTTTCCTTAAGGACTCTTTGTATGGTACTTCGCGGGGTTGGTAAGTCTCTTGCCGACGCTCTTGTAGATGATGTCGGAGCGGCATTAAAATAGGCTCTGACATTTTCGTCGCGCTCGTTATTACCTGCTTTTTCGTAACTCTTGGGCCGCGGTTTTTCAAAACTTCCATGGTTTCTTAGGTTCATAACAATTTTTGGAAAAAGTCTGACACTTGGCTGCGGTCTTTCAGGAAAATTTTCAAAATACCTTTCTAATGCAAGGTTTGCATTTCTGTTGCAATGAATGTAACATTCTAGCAAATCAAATTTTTCTTCGTGAGAAAAACCCAATGCCATTTTCTTTTAAATTCAGAATACACAAATAAATCGTTATTATTAGATAATAATAATAAAAACTATTATACTTTTACTCGTTCTGACAAGTAATATTTTTGTTTCATTTTCAAACGGTAGTGGTTGGTCATAGGCTACTGGATTTTATTTTTGATTCATAGGTTATTGTAAGGTCATAGGCTACTGGATTTTATTTTTGATTCATAGGTTATTGTAATATTGTTGATTGAAACAATGCAAGCAGTGTTTTGTGAATACTATAAAATGTAAACCTTTTAATTGATATTCAATTTAGGGAGTTGTAGTGCAGTTGTCAAATTTGACGTGTTGCGAAAATTAATTTTCTTTATTTTTCAAGTCAATTTCATTTATTTTCCAACAAATAATACATCGTTGAAAAGCTGACGTCATAAGCTACCTTTTAAGTATAAAATACAATATGGCGCCCATAAGAAAAAATGAACCTGATGATGGTATAAAATAACTGAAACGTCGTGTTCAAAATTAAATTGCAGAACTGAAATCTACCTAAAAAGTTGCTTTAAAAATGTTTTTACAGATTGCCAGAATAGTGAATAATAAGAAATCTACAGCATATTTTCGAAAATACATCTTTTTGGTTTTTTCAACATATTTCAAAAACCAAAAAAGATAGGGCCGCGTACTAAACGGTTTTCAGTTAGAAATATAATTGTCAAAAACTTTCCCCATTTAACCGTTTCTCTATCTTCTATAGTTTCCAAGATCCCCATACATGTAGGCCCAATTTGGGCCACACTGTATAGATGCCGACACCCTCCAAAAATTCTGGTTTCAACAAGACGGCGCTCCTCCTCATTATGAGCCGGTTAGACAATTTTTAAATCATTGGCGAGGTAATCAGTGGATTGGACGTAGTAGACCAATCGTTTGGCTTCCTAGGTCCCCTGATTTAACACCCCTCGATTTCTACCTCTGGGGATACGTTAAAGAACAAGTATATGCCATACCTCCTTCAAACCAATACGATATGAAAGATCGTATACGAGAGGTATTTAGAAATATTAGAACACAAACTCCACAAGAGGTCCAGCAAAATTTCGTTCGAAGGCCCAGTACCGACTGCGCCTTTAGATTGGCAATATATTGTTTTGGAAGATAATGGAGATAATAACACATCATCAGCCAGCTCCGAAGAACAGTGTACCGACCCCAGATCCCAGTTCCGGCTAGCCATATTTAATTGTTCACAGTAAGTTAAATTATTTAATCCGTGATTTAGGGTTGTCAAAGCAACATTCAGAACTTCTTAGTTTCCGTCTTAAGGAGTGAAACTTACTAGCCAAAGAAACAAAAATTACGACTTTTAGGAAAAGAAATGCTATGTTTTGTGCATTTTTGGAAAATTCGTTGTGTGCGTGTACTGATATCAATGGTTTAATGCAGGAACTTAAAATAAAGCATTCTTCTTATGAGTGGCGCTTGTTCATAGACTCATCGAAATATAGTTTAAAAGTTGTGTTAAATAATGGAAATTTAAAACCATCTATACCAGTTACCCATTCAGTAACAATGAAAGAAACCTATGAAAATAGGCGCATCCTTTTATATAAAATAAACTACAACTGGTACAAATGGCAGATATGTGGGGATTTAAAAGTTATAGCAATTTTAGTGGGACTTCAGGGAAGATTTACAAAATATTGCAGTGAATGAATATTTGGCCGGAAAGGAGTGTTTTAACCGGGATCTCAAAATGTTAAGTATGTGTCCCTTGTTGACCCAAAGACTGTCCTTGTTGGCGCCGCCTTGATTTGCCGAGGCCAAACATAAATTGTTTAACTGTATTTCCATAGGTTGCTTGGTTCAAAATATGTCAGTTGAAATAAAAGGCTTTTCTCACACAAAATATATCTATTTACTTCTTTATATGATTCACTCACCTTCACGTTTGTTGATCTGCAGCAAATACTGGTTTTACTTTTACATCTTAGTCTGTTTACTTACTGGATTAAATCAGCTACACAGTTCTACAGCACTAATATTACTTCACTAAACAAACAATACTATCGGGATACAATACTACACTCCTAACCTTCGAGAACTTATCGCATTTACTAACTTGAGACTGCTTTGTACAACAGTTAAACTGTACTTTCGTCGTGATATAGTAACTCCGTTAGTATATCTCCGGGCTTAAGACCGCGGATTGACCGATTATTTACAGAACTTGAGAGTTGGGGTTTAGCAAACACATTACTACACCTTCGGGATACCATACCGCGAACTTTCCAACTGTGTCATGGCTGGAACACCATAAAATCAACTAGCCTCGTGTAATCACCACGAGGGAGCCCGTCCGGTTGCTCTCAACCCTGTCACGGAACTGATTTGTTAATCCGAAAAGCTAAACACGTCGTTTTACTTGCGATATATCATCCTCTTTCTCGTATACAGTAACATTCTGTCATGCTGTTTCAAACCCTGTGCTCCGCCACGTACGCTTGCTGTCTTCCGCGAAGCTCGTTGCTTCCTTTACTTCGGCGGATTTCTTGGAATTAATGAAATAAATATTTTTGATGTTTGCTTTTTTCTTAGATGTTAACTTAATATAAGTTATAAAAATAGTCGACATACAGGGTTAAAAAACGTGTAAAATGATTTTTTTAATAAATATTAAATGGTACCGTTCTAGATGTGGTTACTTTAGTCTAATAACTTAGGATAAATATGCAATAAACACTATTAATAATTACGAACGAAAAAACCCATAATTATATACACAATATCATTTTCTTAATTTTATTACTTAGATGTAAATACCTCTATAATCACACCTGTAATTTAGTTGTACCTTTGGCCAATACCTGTAAATTAAGGATCAAAATAACCCATCATCTGTCAATTTTTATTTTAATGACATGTAGAATTTATTATTGTCTTATGCCTTTGGTAATGATCCGCAAGGGTCGAAACACGTGCTAGGCAACTGAATTAAAATTGTGAAATATAACAAGTAAGACTTTAATTTCCTCTACCATGGAATATCCATTTCATCAAGCATGTAGCCCATCACAAATCAATTATAAATTTACTTTATGTTACAACAAAAAAAATTGTCGCCTAGTGTTATTGGTTCTGATGCAAAATGACACGAGAATAATTGAACGTTAATCGTTCTTACCGTTCTTGATACTTAATATACTATAATTAGTACATAAGTCTATGTAGAAACTAATGTTCAAATTGTTTGTTTTGCTCTTTAGTTACTGTTTTGAGTATATTTCCTTAATAACAAAAAATAGATATCCAAATTAATAAAGTAGATCCTATAATGGATGAAAAAAAGCAACGCTTTTCTGGTAAACCAGTATGTGAACAGATAGTTAGATTTTACAAGGTGAACAACATCAAAAAATTTACATTTTCAAGACCATTTACAAGAAAGGATCCATTTATTGAAAGTGATAATGAATTTGCACACCTATGGTTAGAAAGAACTGAGTTGGTAACGACGTATCCCTTACCTGGAATTCTTAGGTGGTTTCCTGTTGAATCTGCCAATGTAAAAGAAATATCACCGCTAAGAAATGCTATAGAAACCTTGGAGAAAACTAACAAAAATCTCATAAACTATATTGCATTGTATAATAAGGATAAAAATATGCAGATTAATCCTTTAAGTTTAACGCTAAATGGTAAGTGATTATTATTTTATTTATTTGGGGCACAAACAGGACATTACTCTTATTCCTAAGCTTAATTACAAGATAAAACTAGGTTAAGAAATTAGTCATTTTAATGCAGCAGAACTTTAAAAGTGTGAAAATTTAACAATAAGAAAAAATAAAAATCATCTGTGATGACGTCATCGCTGCGTTTTCAACTGGGCAGTCCCAATCTGGTAATAGATTCCCAGTCTGGTGTTCACATGACCTTAAAAATCTTATATTTAGTAAAAAAATTGCCCACAAAAGATGCAAACGATCAAACAGCCAGGCTGATTACAATAACTTTCATCTTTTACATATGCAATGTAAATCACTTTCTAAGGACTGTTACAGTCCCCATGCAGAAGACACTATAAATAGAAATTCTAATTTCTTTTGGAACTTCATTCGCTCTAAATTCAATCAAGGTGCCCAGTGCCGATAATGGTGCTGATATTGCTAACCTTTTTGCGCAATACTTTTTGTCAGTCTTCAATCCCAATAACAGTACAGCTACTAATCCTGTTTTCACTGAGAAGTTCGAGATTATCACTAGCATCAGCCTAGGTGCTGCTAGCATTCAAAAAGCCTTAGCTGAGCTTGATGCTAACAGAGGTGCAGGCCCGGACGACATTCCTAATAGGGTTTTAAAATATCGTTTTCACTCTCTCTACCTTCCATTGTATCTTATCTGTTCAAAATCTTTTTTGGAATATTTCCCAGTGTTTGGAAATTGTCAGATATCTGTCCTATGCGTAAATCAGGCAATAAAAAGGACGTTAAGAACTACCGACCAATCAATACTCTTTCGGCTATACCTAAACAATTTGAGCACTGCACTGAAACTGTTCTAACCAATACCTTCCAGCAAATTGTGGTGAGTAATCAGCATGGATCTACCTCTGGTCGCTCTGTTGATGTAAATTTGTTTGTTGTGCTGAGACCCACGCTATCTATCTTTAGCAAGACTTTCGACAAGGTAAATCATACCATTCTGCTTTCTAAGCTGTCCAATTACGGGATTACCAGCATACTACTTTCTTGGCTGCAATCATACCTCACTGACAGAGAGCAACAGGTTAAAATCGACAATTATCTATCGGAGCCATTTAAAGTTACCTCGGGAGTTCTTTATTAATGACTTGGGTGGTATGTTGACCTCTAACCACTTACTATTTGCCGACGTTTTGAAATTTTTCACCCAAGTAACATCTCTTTAAAATATCATCTCGTTGCAAAACGATATCAGCACTGTGTTTTCCTGGTATCAACTCAATGGCATGTCACTGAATATCGACAAATGTTGCTTTATGTGTGCCCAGTCGTAGAGTTTTTTCGCGATAGAGTTTGCATATTATTAGCATTCGCAGTTTGACCAAACTCAAAGAGTAAAATATAAATAGTTTTTACAGAGAAAAACTCACTTAAAAATGCATTGTGAATAGTATTCTCAATTTTGACATTAGCTTGCTTGTCATTCAATTTAATTGCAATAATATCGTGATGATGCTCCAGAAAGGTGTCCTTAAGGGAGTCAATATCCTTACCTCTTACTTTAAATAAATTGACAACTGATTTGTCGGTTTGAGCGCGCTGAGCGAGACTTAATAATACCTGAATTTCAGTAAGATACATATTCTTCTTGTACTTTAATTTTTTGACCCTTTTCTGAGTAGCCTTAGCCATTATTAAAGAATCAAAAGGTCACAGATACTACTGCATCAGTAAATGTATCAAATAAAGTACGACACACGATAAATGGTCATGAATAACTAACGCCTTTATACTTTATACCTGCTTTGTGCTTCTATTTTGGCAAATAAATCATTCCGGTCCAGGGTGGTAGTAGGAAGATTGAAGCAATGGTTGTATATGTACAAAAGTTTACTGTGTATTGCTGACTTTGACGTAAATCATTACTATGCGTAAAAGTAGTAAGCCGTAATATATAATTGTTATTATACAGGATGTCATACGTAGAAGTTCCACCCCCTTTCATTTCTTTAGTTTTTGAGATATCGGAATAATTTTTTTTTGTTTGAAAACGATTTATTATTTTCGACTTCAAGTATATGAGTAACGCACGCTCTCCAACTGCTCTCTGGTAATAATTTACACTGAGTTTTAATTACTTCAATTACATTAGCGGACATTTTTGGGTTTACATTGTTGCGTCGAACTTTGTTTTTTAATTCGGACCATATCATTTCTATAGGATTCAAATCGCAATGGTAGGGGGCAATCTAAGTGGTATGCTACCGGATGCTTTTATAGCCTCATCTACGCAATATATTACATTATATTATCATACGATTTAGTTTTTAGTACAACAATTTTTTTTTGTATAATTATCTTTAATTAAAATAGAGGTCACGTCGGCTAAGGAACTCTTGCAGTGCCTCTTTTTTGCTGTTTATGGTTGGTATTTTCTAAGCTAAGGTGCTGTGATAACTAGCATTATCATAAACGACTACACTGCCTGGTGGGATATTTGGAAGAAGAGAATTTTTTATCCAATTTTTAAAAAGCTCCCTTGTCATGTCCTGATGGTAGTCTAACGAGCAGTCCTTAATGTTTTTTGTTGAAAGTAGCAAAGCGTTCGGCACCCAGTCGTCCCTCGAGCCACAGTGTAAGATGTATATTTGGATATTCCTCGAGAAACAGGTACATCTAAAATGCACTTTCATGAAGAATATTGCCATCCTTCTTTTTATAGTGTCATGGGTATCGAACCAAGTCTCATCTAAATAGTATATATTCCGGTTTTCTGCGCGGAACTGATGAATTTGTGTTAAATATTTTTGTCTTCATTTCACTAACCATTGGGTCTCTTTAATGCAAATGTGCTTGTCAATTTTTTTTAAATCGAAATCCAGTTTTGTGCAGGAATCGGCGCAGCGTTTCCCGACTAGCAGCAAATCGACCATTTGCTAATGACTTTTCTCGCAAAGAATCAAGTGACGGAATCTGCTTAAGCTCATACATCGCATACACTTCCCTGCGAATCAACTCTGCATCATCATTTCGAAACACTTTCAATGTGCCTTTGTCAGATCTGTCCTTCCTCTCCAGTAAATTGTCTTGATCAAGAAACCGACGCAAGGTAGATCTTGGAATGCTCCACTGTCCTCATAATAGCAGCTTCTATGCCCTTTGACATTTTTAGAAGACCTGCAGACAAGTATTTCCCGTAAGATTGTAACGTTATTGATAATCGTTCAAATGATGTTGAGTTGCCTTGGCCAAAAAGACTTTTTTTTAGTTTGTTAGGTGTGGGTTTGTCTTATTATCTGACAAATTTTTTTTAGGGCGCCATCCTACCAGAAATAATACAAAATCTTAAAAACACTTAGTAGTTTATTAAACTATACTTGTATAATAATAGTTGTTATTACTGGTTTCCGAAGAAACAGTTTTGACATGAAAAGGTGAAAATTAAAATGAAAATATAGCAATGGTCTGCTGGTCTTTACAAAGTTATCCTTCTGACTGACAAATACTTAGCTCTGCATTGTCTTCCATGAGGTGTGTCCAAGATTCAGTCCTCTTCACCTGTAAGTTGTCTCGATGAGGTGTTCGGTGTTCCATGCATATACTTCAGCAACGGAGAAGGTGTTTCATGCATAGACTTCAGCAATGGAGACGATGAGGAAGACGTCAGGACTTGATTAGACTTGAATTCTTGTGACAGCGATTGATAGGAGTAATGACATCAGATGAGCTTGTCAGTTTGTCAGCCTCAGGTTTGCTCGTTTACATGTAATGTTAGAAAAGTGGCATTAGACCAGCGAATATTATTGCAATAAAGGTTTGAAAATGAATACTTATGGTAAACAGTACTAGTTGTAACTTAAATTTTTATACTAGTCACAGGATGTTTTTACTCCCTGTTACTCAAGTGAATATGCATACAGTTTTAAATTAAGAAATGAAATAACCATGTTTAATTACATAAGGTCAAAAACAAATTTTCTTTCGTGTTTAAATAGTAAGAAAAATAAATGATTTGGTTGACTTAAAAGGTATTTAAGTTTTAAGTTAATCCAAGAAAAGCATATATTGTGCCAACAAGATAAAAATTAAGTAATTTATATACTACAAAATGTACAAATATATAACACTAATGTCTAAACTAGAAGAAAATACTGCATTCAAAGCATCCACAACTTTGTGCAGATTCGATAGCATAAACGAGCAAAAAGGCAATCGTTTGGTAGAGAGATAAATGCATTCCAAAGTATTTCTAACTTTTGTGCAGGTACGATATACAACACGAGCAAAAGGCAATCATTTGCAAGATAAATGTGGTTTAACGAGCTATAGACATTCGTTACCACATATTGGCGTACCAGACTAATGTCTTAATTATGGCACCCAAGGTAAGATATGTACAAGATAGATTCAAGATATAGATATGGTACAAGAGAAATTTTATGTACAGTGTGACTTAAGGTATTATCTATGCAGTACAAGCATGTCACGCCAATTGAGTGAGAAGTTTAAGAAAAAATAAATGTTAAACTAGAATTGATTTCTGACAGATATCAGTCAGAGAAATTAGGTGAGCTTTCCAACAAATTCAATTTAGGTTTCTGCTTAGAAACAAAAGAAAAACTCACCTGCTTTCCTCGATATCAGCTTCCTTGGATATTCTGTCAGTCACCAGTTCTGTAGAGCCTGGATCTGTCGGTTTCCTTGTGAATAGTCCAGCCAGGTTTACCCTATATCTGGTTCTCACCAATGTTCGTCAAGAACTTAAATAAACCACCAACTGGCCAACGATATTTGCTAAAACGTAAAAGAACGACAGAGAGACCCGAAAACAAAGTTAAATTAAGAATTTAAATATTAATTGATGAAGAAAAACAAATAAAACCATGACCTGTTGATCGTCTTAAAAGATATTTAAACTGAATGCAAGATTATTAAAATATTGATTGAAATACAAACTTACTGAAGAAATAATATTATTACTGCGTTCTGTCTGTTAAGATGATGCTTTTAGATCATTAAAAACACTATACTTTACAAGGATAAATGAGATGAATGAAGATTATTAATTTGTGACGCCATGATGGTCGGCATGTCTTTATTTTGTTAAAACATAAGAATGTGGAATTTAATTCGTGTAAAAATAGCTTAAAAGGTCATGGGTTTCTAGAAAGTAATATTTATGGTTAAATTGGTTCAATTACATACTTATTATCAGATAAAATATAAATATAGTGTAACAGAAGCTTAGCGTGACATACCTGTATCAGGATAAAACCAAAAGTGTCGTCGAAAAATATTAACCTCGCTGAGTCGCCTTTCTATCCACGGAGCCAATATGAACTAAATTAAATGTTTGAAATCGCTAATCTATATTAAAGAATAACCTAGAGATCTATATTATAGAACGGCAAATTTACAGTTCGTCTAAAGAATCGATATTCTGCAGTATGCAGAGTTATCCATAGATGGCAGCGCCAATACCTAAAGATACTTTAAAATCGAGTGTAACGAAATAACTTTTATTTCGTTACAATATTTTTGACCTGATTTTTTTTGTATTACCCTGTATGGCTACAAGGTCAGTGCAATAAAAGAAAATGCTTATTTCGACTTCCAAAATAACATACTAAAATTTTAAAAAAATCTGTCCGAAATCCATAAGAAGTGTAAGATGTTCTTTCATTTCAAAACAAAAAAAATATAAATTTTACCTAGATATACTCGTAAAACGATCCTCTTGCAGCACATCTGTATATGGCATTTTGTTTTTTGATCGTTTTTCTCTTTAATTCCCTCATCGGTTTCACAGTTTTCAACCCACCCACGGTCTGAACATTTTAAAAACTACTAATATTAATAACACCACTGAACACCGCTAATGTCACAGTTCAAATGATTTAATAATAATTCGACAATTTCTAATGTGTCGACAGGTATAATTAATTATACCTAAAATACGTACATTATTAAAATAAAATACCTCCCTGTACTGAGAAACGCTTGCAAATCAGCCCTTAATTGCTTTATGGGGGGTAAAGTCACCCGATCGTTATAAAGCAGGTAAAATCATGACCATTTATTTTGTGTCAGACTTTAAAAGGAAAGGAGACAAGACATTTGTTGGCAAATATCCAAATAGCGTTAACGTTAAAGTTTTACGGGATACTCTATTAATATCCACCCGGTTCAAGTTAGAGGAGAAGAAGCTCCAATAAAAAATACAGTAAAATTTTCAAGCTTAGACTTTCTTTACTGCAGTGACTACGATCTAGGAAAGGCAAAAAACAAAACTAGGAAATTATTTACGTTCCACCCTGTTTATTTTAACTGTAATTATTATGTAATTTAATAGACGACTGATGTGAAAATTAGAAATATTGCAAATACTTTAACATAGCTTCAATAACCTATATCAGTACAAATTAAAACTAAAAACATACATCGATTTAATTAGTACCGCCGCCTTATTACAGTGCATCTGACTATAGTAGAAGCCCGCTCACATTCTTTCCTTTATGTAGGAAAACGGTAGCGGAAGGATTATATTCCATGCATGGGTTTCTCTACGGCAATTTACCTAATTGTAACGCGTTGATTATAAAAATTAGAGCATTCCCCGAAGATAACGCCCATTCTATTTTAACTAGTATCAAAAAAACAGACAACACTGACAACAGAGAGCGCTTATTTTGTTGTCATTTGCATTTAATATTTTTAAAATCCCACCAAAACCAGTTGCATCTCTTAATATGCATCCTAACAAGCTCGACAGCGAGACAGAAATAATTAGGAACGGCTTGATTTTTTAAATATCAAATATTCAGTTTGCGTATGTTAACAATTTTTTACATTTCTTGCACGCTTTTTTTAGGTATTTTAGATGCAGCTGTTATGGGGGGTATAAGGAACTATGAAGAAGTATTCTTCATTCCGGAATACTTAGAGCATCACACTGAAGATGACGTGTTAGTGAACAGACTGAAAGATCTTATAGCTGATCAGATTCCACTTTTGGATTTATGTGTTCAAATTCATAAACAGAAAGCACCCGATAATTTACAGCCCTTGCAAAAAAGGCTGGAAGAGTGTTTTGCAATAATGAAAAGCGATGTCGAGAAGAAATATGGAAAAAGGGTAAGTACATGATTCTCTGGTATACATGGTATATGCTAGCGACTTTATTTATAGAGAGATCAAAAAGTCGCAATTAACAATGTATTAATTTAAATATTGGAAATACCATCTACAAGATAAAGTAATTACATTTGCTCAATGTGACCTTTATTTATATCGATAAAATCTATTCCAATTTGTTAACAGCATTGAAAATGTAATCTGGGTGATCGTTGTTCGACTTTTCGATTACTTGGTTATTTTTTTGTCTTAAATGCTGGTTCTATTTCGGTATATCCCAGGTTTTTAAGTTGACCCCATAAGAAAGCATCTAATGGGGTAAGATTGGGGCTGTTGAGTGGTGCCGTTTCTTCCTAAACAATCGTCGCGTCGTAACGATTGTTTAAATATTTTGTTACATGGGCAATGGTATGGGACTTGGACTTGTAGCCCATAATATAGAAGTGTTCTCTTATAATAATATAGGGCTCTCATTTATCCTAAGCTTTTTTCGGCATTATAGAAAACGCTTACGCTCCTCATCTAATTTCTGCACAGGGAAGATCTGGTAAGGAGGATCACCATGTGATTTAAGAGATGTTTTAACTTGTTTCTGTGATAGTAGGATTTTTTAAAAAATATCTTTGTTTACTAGGGAAAAAAAGCTAAACAGTAAAAAAACGATACACACAATCTCTTTATCCATATTTTTCTAAACCTCTCTTGGTCTTCTTTTAACTGCTTTTCCGATGGCGTTGTATTTCCCAAGTCTCACAGTTGAATTATTACCTACTTAAAATTTGGTTTCTTAATTGTGGGGGAGCGAGTAAGATTTCTGAACATCATGATGCTGAGTCGCCGTTTTGTGAGAGATTGTTAGTATCCAACGAGCACATAGTCAAACTCCGGTTAGTTTGCTCTGAGTACGAGCTACCCAGTGGCGTACATAAGTATAGTATACTTTTTCCAAAGTCAGTTTGATGACATAAAAAAGCTTCGACCGGACTTCAAAGTCATCATAATCGGGGTTGTCAAATTTTTCTTTAAAAATTCTTATTTTTATTATTAATAGTGTTCTTTTATATCAGTATTTAATTGATAGTCATTAAATCTGTTTGAAAGCTAGTTTGCAAATGTACTTTGAAGCAGGAAATTTTCAATGTTAAAGAAAGAAGAAACAGGCAATTCATGCATATCATAATAATTTTTTTAGTACTTCAGAAATATTATTTATACAAAAATAATTTAAATCAAACTAAAAAGGAATTACACTGTTGTTAAACAAAAAAAATAAACAATTAACAAACCCTTATGTTCCTCCTACACTTACGAAAACATTGTAGAACTGGCAACATCCTGGCGATAGATCGTCGAGGCCCACACGCAATTTAAAGTGCGAACTATTTTTTCCGATAGATTCAATTAAAACTCCTTTTAACAAAAAATATACATCTATTAACGACATTTAAAATATGATACTGTACAAACTTTACAAAGCTGAGAATGAGTTGAGAATATAATGCACTTTCTGATTAAGAAATATCTTCGGGGATTCATATACATATTACTGAAAAACACATGTTTGTGTTAGAATACGAAAATCGCCATAAACTAGAAGCTTTCAGCCTCATGATCTGTTGTCATGCCAACTTCAGCCATGATATTATACATTATCAATAAGAAAACAGTAGAAAAATAATGAGAGAGAATAATTTTAAACTTTATATTTCGGCCCTTTCCAAAGAAACTTAATTTACGTATCGTTTCTTATAACAAAGACGGTTAATCTCTAAATATACATGTTGTTGAATCTTTTAAACCGTTTTTGCGGCCTTTAAGGAGAAGGATATTTTAAAACTAGGAATTATAGTAATTTTGTTTGTTAGTTTTGCCGCTTTTAAACTGTGTATTGACCTGTTTGAAGTTTTATTTAAATTAGCATAATATTTTACGTCGTAGAAAAATAGGACTTTGTTTTTGGATTTAACTTATTTTAAACCATGGTTCTCAAACAAAAATGTTTGTCTTTCATTTCAAAAGTTGTAGTTTATCATTTTAGCTCTAGAATTAATATTAGATTTGCGCGATATTAATTATCTCAGTATGGCATCCAAACTAATCTAAATTAACAGAGTAATTTCAAAGGGATATAAGCTCAGCCAGCCGTTTCGAATTATTACCAAGGGTGTCGCACAAGTTGCTACAAATTATTTATAGCGGTCAACTGCCGAAGGCTTCGTCATTAATCTAGGTAAATGATATATTTGGATAATAATACTGACATCAATTACAATAATATTTCATTTATTTTAATTGTATATTTCCAACTTAGTATTATAGTTCATTACAGGGAATATAATACAAACATAGAATACTATTAATTGAGACAATAGATAAAATAATAATTTCACAATAAAAAATTTATTTCACAAACTTAACAAAATCATTCTTCCAGAATTATTTTTGTACGTTTATTTTTAAATTTTTTTGTTACCTGGATATCTTTAATAAACGTTGGTAATTATTTCTAAATATTAATTGCTTCATGTAAAATTGATGGCTTACCAAATTTCATCTGATTTGGATAATTTGGGAATCATTATTACACTGTCTTGTATAATGTTGATGAAGACTAATTGATTTTAATAATTTCATATTTGAATTTTTAAGTTTATTGTTTGTATTAATATTCTAATTTTTGAGGTCTAGATATCTTCTTGGTAAATATCTTCTTATAAATATTAATACCGAAATTCATGTGAAAATGGATGTATTGAATTTTTTATGGCATGCCCTGTTTAGCTGACAACAAAATGTATAAATATTTAATTTATGTTATTGCGCAAATTCATTACAATTATTATTATAAACCATACAAAATTGTTATCAAATTTTTGAGACAACGGTGGTACAACAATGTAATTGTCAACCTATCCTATAATAAATCATGCTATTAATAACGGAGGAAGCCAACCTTTACCATCCTTTAAAATTTGACATACAATGTCCAATACGGGGTTGTACTTAAAGCAAAACTGACCGGAGTTTCATTATGCACTTGTTGGATACTCACGACATTTCACATACGTCCTAAAATAATCATTGACTTCCGACCAGCTATTATGGAAAACCATAAGGGAAGATGTAATTGGTTTTTTAATGTAGCTAATAATAAAATTGAAAAATTGCCAATTGGGCGGGAAGTAGTATTTGGAATTCCTAAAATTATCCAAATACAAAATTCGTTACGAACTTTAAATGTACCCATCATACAGTGTGTGCATCAAGTAAGGAACAAATTCATTATTTAATAATCTAAAAACATTTCGTAAAAATCCTCTGACACGTATATAATAATTTTTGATTGCGCATATTTTGACTTATAAACTTATTATACAGGGTAACTCATGTAGTAGACATTATCGACGATTTTTTCAAATGGAAACCCCTATATTTTAGTTCAGATCTGTAATCTCCAAGAACAGCTAATTTCAAGAACATAACACACTTAGGGCCTAATATTGATAGTTTCGTAGCTACAGTGTAGAACAAATATACATTTTTTTAAAAGTAGGCTTATTTGCTGTTAGGTTTTTTTTTTAAGTAGGCTTATTTGCTGTTATGTAACTATGGTATTTAGATAATGACATTATGCTGTCATTATATTGAATTTTTCTAGTAAGTTTAGTAAAAGTAATAAAATTAATTTATTATTTAGTTACTATGCGTTTATCTCCCACACAAAGAATAGAAATTCTTATGATGATTGGATATACGAGTAGTGATAGGATTCGTACCCAACAAGAAGCTTGCATTTTGTTCAACGCTAAGTACCCAGAAAGACCAATCACTAGATCAACTGTGAGTAAACTTGAAACAAAATTTCGAGAAATGGGTTCTGTCGAAGATCTTCCCAGGAAAGGCCGTCCAGCCATTCCGGATGATAAAAAATTAAATATTTTAGATAGATCATGAGGCGGCTGCTATGACCGTTCATAACCTATTAACGGTAGAAAAATGGCACCCGTTTAAAATCCGACTGGTTCATGAGTTGAATAAAGATGATCCAGGTCGTAGGATGGAGTTTTGTCAAATATTAATGGAAAAATATAGCGCAGATCCTTTGTTTGTTGAAATTATCCTATTTTCGGATGAATCTACTTTTAAATTAAATGGTGAAGTAAACCGGCAAAACTGTATACATTGGGCACAAGAAAATCCCAGGTGAATGCGTGAGCATCATACTCAATATCCTAAAAAAATTAATGTTTGTGTGGGTATAGTGAAAAACAAAAATATTTTTGACAACATGTAAACGGGCTAAATTACCTTCAGTTTCTTTAAGACTTTCTTATCCCTACGCTAGTTAACTTATATCCGAGTAGAAATAATCCTGCAATTCTAGATGAAAATTTGTTGTACCAACAAGACGGCGCACCTCCACATTAAGCAGCCGTAGTGTGCCATTATGTCCATCAATTTTTCCGAACAGGTGGATTGGAAAACGTAGGCCTATTGAATGGCCGCCTAGGTCTCCAGACCTTACACCACTGGACTTCCTCTTGTGGGGTCACCTGAAAAATGTTGTTTATAAAATTAGACCTGCCAATATTGACGATTTAAAAAAACAACAGAATGCAGGAATATTTCAGAAGAAACCATAATAAAAGTCCAACAAGAGTTTATTGATCGCTTGGGGTACTGCCAGGCACAAGAAGGAGGACAATTTCAACACTTAATTAAATAGCTTATTTAATTTTTTTTTTACCCTGTAGCTACGAAACTATTAATTTTAGGCCCTAAGTGTGTTATGTTTTTGAAATCAGCTGTTCTTGGAGATTACAGATCTGAAGTAAATCAAAGGGGTTTCCATTTAAAAAAATCGTCGATAATGCCATAACTACTACATATGTTACCCTGTATAATAAATATTTAAGTCAAAATATGCGCAATCAAAAATTATTATATACGTGTCCGAGGATTTTTACGAAATGTTTTTAGATTATTAAATAATGAATTTGTTCCTTACTTTATGTACACACTGTATATTAAACCTACATTCCACAGTGTTGTAGTTAATTCTTTTGAATTATTTTAGGACTGCGATATGAAATTAGAAAGCGATGTACAAATGCGAAGGCATTTCAGTATTACAAGCGATTCCAGAATTTCAGATGTCACCATTACACCGGAGTAAGTAAAACTTATATCTGGGTATGTGCATGGGTGTTAGTTAATAAATCTATGTAGAGGTGGTGTACATGTCGTCTGCGTTTATCTTAACGTGACAGGGATTAACGACAGAATATGTATTAACACAAGTTTCTTGGTTTTTCAGAAGGGGACGACCAGGAGTAGTACTCAATATAACAACTTGTAGAAATACGTCATTTGCCTAACAAATTTCCTAGAAATTTACATTCATTAGTTTAGGGCTTCATACTACTAATTTACTTACTAATAGTGGAACCATTGCAAACTAGTACCTAATGGTAAATAACACATTATATTAACCTATGTTTTGCATGCTGCACTGTTCCTCATTTTAACATTATTTTAGGTGCGTATTCTGATCACGGTCAATAGTCTTTAATCATGCTTGGATTTTTTAAAAACTGATTTTTAATCACATAAAAATTTATATAAATAATGTATGTATAATCCCAAAACAATAATTATTCTTTAAATTCAAATATTTTTCTAATAGAAATAGAAACGAACTTATTTTTAACTGTAATACTTGTCGTTATATTTGATGTGTTATTCATAATATTCAATTAATCATAAAGCTATCCAGACTAATCTAAACTAACCATATTGATGCTAATCAACTTAAATTAAGTAAATTTAACATACACCTAATAATGCATGTAATCTGTGTGTATAACAGTTTTAATTTTATTTATCTACTTTCATTTAGTAATATGAATTGAACAGTTCTGTAAATCGTTTTGTTATGGCATCTATTACAGCACTAGTGCTGTAATAGATGCCATTACAGCACTAGTGCTGTAATAGATGCCCTTACAAAACGATTTTTAATAGCAGGTGCATTTTTATTTTTAAAAATGCCTTTTGCCAAATATTTTTATTCATAGATGAAAGTAGATAAAATTTTGTACAATATTCTTGTTGTAAATTCATATAACTACACTCGATGTTTGATTAAACTCGGCTGACGCCTCGTTTAACAACTTTAACATCTCGTGTTGTAATATGAATCTTTACAACACTTATATCGTAAATAACTATTACCAAACGTGCAGAGTTATATTTTATTCTAATATACAGGGTGTTTCCTAAGCAATCTAAAATATTTCAAGTAGCTATTCCTCAGGGATTTTTATGAAAAAAACTTCATAAATGTCTAGTTCCTAAAACAATGAATATTTAATTTTAATTTTTGTTTCCTTAAATTATCTTAAAAACGGAATGTTTCCTTTTTATCAAACTTTCAACGATTACACTGCTTTTCAGAGGGAATGTTTAAGTCTAAACAAAAATTTAATCACTTCACCAGGGGCGTGCGTGCAGGCAATGTTATCCATAATTATTTTTAAAAAATATCAGTGGCGTATATATATTTTAAAACCTGTCAATTCGGCCTTGGTGTAGTAACTATCTAATAAACTAACGACTTATATAAATAAATAATGACTTTATTAGGAATTAAAAAATAAAGAAAAAAAATGAATCATCACAATATGCAATGTAATAAATTAAAATCAAAAGTTACCAATACAATAATTAATTAATTATTTATTCCTAAAACTAAGTCTAGCTTGTCAAAGTCAGCTACTCAACATGAACTTTTTCTATTATGGTATGTACAGTGTTATCCAACCAAGACTGGACAAGGCGATTTTTTGACTTTTCCTGTACTTTTATAAAAAAACTGAAATAGCCATCTTAAGTCACTTTCTCCCGCGAATTCGAATATCTTCAGCAAAAAACAATTGAACATCAAACAAAAGTACTAGGGGTCACTTTGATATTTTTTTAAATGGGATGCCGTATTTTTAATGAGCTTATCCGATTTCTCATATAAATTTTGATCTAAAATGTTGGATTTTTAATTCAAAAACGCCTTTTTTCTTCAGTTTTAAATTCGGAAAATGTTAAAAAAAAAAAAAAAAAAATTAAAAATCCAACATTTTAGATCAAAATTTATATGAGAAATCGGATAAGCTCATTAAAAATACGGCATCCCATTTAAACAAATATCAAAGTGACCCCTAGTACTTTTGTTTGATGTTCAATTGTTTTTTGCTGAAGATATTCGAATTCGCGGGAGAAAATGACTTAAGATGGCTATTTCAGTTTTTTTATAAAAGTACAGGAAAAGTCAAAAAATCGCCTTGTCTAGTCTTGGTTGGATAACCCTGTACAGTATAGTAGGACACAAGGTAAATGGTCATGACTAACTAATCCCCGAGCTAATCCCTTTATACTTATACCTGCTTATGCTTCTATTTTGGCAAATAAATCATTCCGGTCCAGGGTGGTATTAGGAAGATTGAAGCAATGCTTGTATATGTACAAAAATTTATTGCGTTATTATTATTTATATTAACATGCGTAAAAGTAGTAAGCCGTAATATATAATTTTTAATATACAGGGTGTCATACGTAGAAGTTCCACCCCCCTTTATTTTCTTTAGTTTTTGAGATATCGGAATCCATTTTTTCTTGTTTGAAAACGAATGGCAAAGGCTTTTTTGACATCTGTGTAATTACCGGGTTGAAAATGCGGAACATCTACGTGGAACACCCTGTATAAAACCGTATGAATAAAATGAGTAATCTCAATAGTTTGAATCTGTACTATCACTATCATCCACTGATATAATTAGAGGTTTTATGTTTTCCCAAAATTTTTTATAATTATTTTCGACTTTAAGTACATGATTAACGCATGCTCTCCAACTGCTCTCTGGAATTAATTCACACTGAGTTTTAATTACTTCAATTACATAATTCGGACCATATCATTTCTATAGGATTCAAATCGCAATGGTAGGGGGGCAATCTAAGTGGTATGTTACTGGATGCTTTTATAGCCTCATCTACGCAATATATTTTATCATACGATTTTGTTTTTAGTACCTCAACTAGTTTTTTTTTTGTATAATTATCTTCAAAATAGAGGTCATGTTGGCTGAGGAACTCTTGCAGTACCTCTTTTTTGCTGCTTATGGTTGGTATTTTCTCAGCTAAGTTGCTGTGATAACTAGCATAATCATAAACGACTACACTGCCTGGTGGAATATTTGGAAGAAGAGAATTTTTCTTCCAATTTTCAAAAAGCTCACTTGTCATGTCCTGATGGTAGTCTAACGAGCAGTCCTTAATGTTTTTTGCTGAAAGTAGCAAAGCGTTCGGCACCCAGCCATCCCTCGAGCCACAGTGTAAGATGGATATTTTCTTTCCTCGAGAAGCAGGTACATCTAAAATGCACTTTGATGAAGAATCTTGCCATCCTTTTTTTATAGTGTCATGAGTGTCGAACCAAGTCTCATCTAAATAGTATATATTTCGGTTTTCTGCGCGGAACTGATGAATTTGTGTTAAATATTTTTGTCTCCATTCCACTAACCGTTGGGTCTCTTTAATGCAAATCCGCTTGTCAATTTTTTTAAATCGAAATCCAATTTTGTGCAGGAATCGGCGTAACGTTTCGCGACTAGCAGCAAATCGACCATTTGCTAATAATTTTTTTCGCAACGTTTTTAGAAGACCTGCAGACAAATATTTTCCGTAAGATTTTGACCTGATATTTTTGTATCACTCTGTGTGGCTACAAGGTCGGTCCAATGAAAGAAAATGCTTATTTCGACTTCCAAAATAACATACTAGAATTTTAAAAAAATCTGTCCGGAATCCATAAGCAGTGTAATATGTTCTTTCATATCAAAACTAAAAAAAATATAAATTTTACCTTGATATACTCGCAAAACAATCCTCTTGCAGCACATCTGTAAATGGCACTTTGTTTGTTGCTCGTTTGTGTCTTCAATTCCGTCGTCGGATTCACAGTTTCCAAACCACGGTCTGAACATTTTCAAAAGTACTAATATTAATAACACCACTGAACACCGTTGAATGACGCAGTATTCGACAATTTCTAATATGTCGACAGGTATAATTAATTATACCTTAAATACGTACAGTTAACGACATATAAATTTATACACTCCACCCATACATAACCCAATTACAACAAAATTGGGTAAAACGGGTTTCTCACCTTGCTGCTTATACCTGGATAGAACAGCAGCAATATACATAGCTGTAAATATAATTGTATGTACGATTTTTTACCATAACTAATAATGGATATTTCTAAATATTTTTGTCTTTAATAATAAAATTATAAAACAATACCAGAAAAACTACAAAAGTATAAAGCCAAAAAAGGTAAATTTATTAACAAACAACAAACAAAATACTAATATTTAATTGCTGCGCCATTGGATTCTAACACTAATCGTAATCTTCTTGGCATTGACAAAATAATACTTCTGGTGTAATCCGGAGTTAGCCCTTCCCAAATTTCTTCTATTTTATCAAATAACTCTATTTCATTCTGTGGTTTAAAATTTATTTTATACATTTCTTTTACCATCAATCCCCAAACATTTTCAATTGGATTTAAATCAGGACTTCTTGAGCACCAAGGCAGACATGTTATGTTGTTTTCTCTAAACCAGTTACCTACATTTAAAGTTATTTCCTTCAAAAGCTATCGCGGCAGAAGGAAGAAAAACATTTTCCAATGTCTGAAGATATATATTACTGTTTAATGTTCCACCAATATTCCAGCATACACCTGCACCGTGAACACTTATCCATGCCCACACATTAACCGAGAAACGTCCACTGGTTTGCTTTTTTTGAGTATACTTCTCATCATATCGGGAATTTGGTGGTCTATATACTCGAATCCTTCCATTATATGTAGACTGAAAAGTTTTCTCATCGGAAAAGATAACATTTTGCCAAAAAAAATCATTTTCTGGTAAATATTGCATAGCAAAACCAATTCTTTGCTCCTTATCACTATTTTTTAAAAACGGTTTGGATGCAGCTGGTCGATTTCTTAATTCGGAACATTGTCTTACTCGGCGTTGCGTAGTTCTAGATGAAGCCGGGAACCCTGTTCTGTGCATAGCGGATACTGCAGTTTCAAATGGATTGTGCCTTAAATACTCTACCAAATTTCTGTCTTCTTCATTTGATGATTTTCTATTATTTAAACCTGACCCAACAGATCTTTCAAGTGTTTGATGATAGCGCAATTTTTTTACAATTCCTTGAACAGTACTTCTAGGTACTCTAAAATGATCAACTATTGTTCCATAAGACCACCCTATTTCTTGTAAACATATTATTCTTGCTTTTTCAATAATACTTAAATGAGGCATTTCTTCAATCAAATAAGATGATGACAATACTTTGACAGATATCATGATTACAATTAACACGTTACAAAGGTATAAAGGTAAAAAAGTTGCATTTACAGTGTCACAGTTTAGTGTACGAAATTAAATGTCGTCAACTGTACATTATCAAAATAAAAATAAAATACCTCCCTGTTACGCTTACAAACCAGCCCTTAATTGGTTTATGGTGGGTAAAGTCGCCCGATCGTTACAAAGCAGGTAAAGTCATGACCATTTACCTTGTGTCGGAGAATACACGTCTAAAGTCCCCCCCGGTTAACTTTTGATTAACAAATGTGAGAATAATGAAATTTTGGTACGTTTAATAATAACTAAAATACTACCATTTTAGTATAAATTCTGGACTCAGTTTTTTAAGATTGCGGTGAGGCGCTATTTTGAATAAAATTTCTAAATGGCAGATGGGGTCGAGTGATACCTCGTTGGAAAGGTATTTTCAATCTATGAACGATCCCCAAGTTTGAAAATATTTTATCAATTAATTTTAAAATGTCGACCACTTTTGTGAAAGTGGGTTAATTTGATTTTTAAACAATAGTAAAGGAACCTACGGGGGCTAGGCGATATTTTTAGTATTTTATAACAATAAAAAAAACTACCAAAATAACAAACACTACTTAAGATGCTCAAAATGTTCACCATTCACTTCTTGGCACATGTATAGCCTATCGTGAAATTCTTCGCGAACATTATGAATAATTTTTTGACTTTTAATTTATGCGCACTATTACTACGAATCCAACCTACTTCTTCTCCTGTCTTCAAGGGTGTGGAACACAAAAAAAGAGTCACCATTCTTTTTACCTCCCACAACCCCCGCAAACAGGCAAAAACCACCCTTTTGCCCCGCTTTCTAGTAGATATGAGTGTTTGGAGGGGTATGATTGGGATTGTTAAGAGGGTTTAGAGACATGAAGAGGGTTATGAAAGGTTAGTTTCCTTGACCCTTGTCCCAAGGGTTGTTATAGCCCTGACCCTATCATTGCCCTTTCCTTGTCTCTAAAGTCTCATGAAATTCTCTATCATTCCCTTCAAACACGCATTACCACGAAAAAATTGAAAAGGGTGGTACCTTTCCAACTTCCAACGAGGTATCACTCGACCCCATCTGCAATTTAAAAATTTTATTCAAAATGGCGCCCGGCCGCCTTCTTGTTTTCTGATTCTATTTAAAGAGATATGTCAAAATAAATATAACATTCTCATTGCCACTTTTTATCCTTTACAACAAGGTTTAATTAAATTTCTAATCCGACGTTTGGGCTTTTCGCAACCATCATCCACTTTTTTTTTTTAAATTGTCATTTTAGTCCAGCCGAACGACCGCGATGATGGCGCTCACCTGTCGCTCCTCTATAACCGCCGACGGCGCTTCCCTCATTTTCAGAGAGTCGCAAATGGTCGACGGTTTAGCCTTATCGAAGGCTCTTTTCATATCGAAGAAGATCGCCAGGGCGACGTTCTTGGAGTGTAGGGCCCTCTCTACCTTTACTGTCACGGCGTGGATTGCTGTATCTGTTGACCGTCCACTAAATATCTAATGATCCTTCGGAGCTTAGGATTTTAGCCCGTCGGGCGGCCTCCGGCAGATAATCGAGTTCTCCACAGAAGGCCCTTCGCGACTCCCTCTTTCGGCGGCGAGGTTCCCTTTTAAGAACCCTTCTTGCCTCTATGTAGACGTCCCAGTCCTCCATTTCCCGCTATTCATCGCTCTGTTCAAGGCTTGTCTGCTAGCTTTCCGCAGGCCACTTAGGTGACCCTCCACCAGCGAGCCCTCCTTCCCGCAGCAACTGTCAGCGGACACAACTGTTCATAGGCCGAGACGATTGCTGCGCTGAGGATACTTACCTTATTCTCCAATTCCTCTTTGTTTTCTACTTGAACCTGAATCGTTCCCAAGTTGTCTCTGAGAGAAACGATGTAGTTTTCCCGTGACTCTTGGGTTTCTCTTTAGGGCTGCGGCCTTTTTGTCAGATTTAAGCTCCAGTCTGATCATCTGACATCGAAATGTCACTAGACACCCCCCAATCTGAAATATCTTTAGTCAACCCTCCCGAAGCCAGTCTAATGTATATAACTTCCTTCCGGGTTCTATTGACAAACGTATTAAGTACCTCAAGGATGTGAGTTTCCGTCACAGCCGATTAAAATCGGCCAACCTTTGTCACTTGCGAACACGATAATACGCTTTATTATCGTTAAAATATAAAGTGTTGCTAACGACAAAAAGCTTATTTAACACAAAATTGTCACACTAATTTTACCTCAGCTGGTACAAAGCAAAATTTTTGCAGGATCTAAACAATACCTATTATCAAACTTAAACAAAATGATTGGGCACTTTATGTATTGTAATTCATCAGAAGAACACATATCCGTCTCGAATGGGCGGGGCCTTTAAATTTAAGGATAAATTAAAAATGATTAATGAACGTGTTTACAATTACCTGTTTACATTTATCTCAGTTGACCCTAAACCTGTCAAGAGGACTACTCACTTTCCCACCCTACCCTATTTTCTGTATATGTGACCTAATCACTTAATCCTTGGTCGCAGCATGTCAATTTATTTAATGTAATTTTATATTTGTTTATGTGGCATTTTTTGCACGAATTCAGTGTGTCAAGTTCACGTTAGTTAGTAATTTTTTTTGTATCATTCGTATATATAATCATGTTACACACTCATACTCATAAATTTTATAGCCGATTGTCACAACCCAGTCATACCAAAAGTTTAATTTCTTCACCCTCCAAGAGCCTAACTGGAACTCCAGCCTTAAGTCATAAAAAATCTCATAAATTATCAAAAAGGCGTAGAAGTAAAACTGAAACTGTTTCGCCATCTATTAACACTGGCAGCGCCCTGTGGTACACAACCGAAGAAGCATCTGTTACAAATCCTGTATTAAGTTCAAATGGATCTGGGACTCCTCCAATAGAATTAACACAAGAGGTAAGAATAATGTGTTTAATAAAAATGTAATTATTAAATAATTAACTGGTTCGTTTTTTGTATTAAAACTAAAGCAAATCGCATTATGATTTCCAAAATGCCTTGAGATGATTAAGGATACCTTGCTATAACGATGTCGTCGTTCGAATTCAAGATTACTCCTGTAACCCGTCTTTGAAATCTTCCTGCTGCTTCCTTTATTTTCTTATGGAGATTAAGCCTGTCATATTTTGCTTGTAAGATTTCAACGCATTTTTTCTTTAGCCCCTTTGATTGTTCTCCAGGCTCTACTGTGCAGTTCCTTTTATTTTTTGTTATCTTTGTTTCGGTGTTGTCTTTTTTCTTCAAAAAGTTTTCGGATAGTATCTGTCATCCATTCTTGTTTTCTCGCTATCCGGCCTCAGCTCCCCCTCTGCGACGAAAGCTGTTGGAGAAAGGTTTAGTTATCTAGTTGCATAATTTAATAACAAAAACAAGTATCGATTCAAAGTAAAGAAAGTACCGCAACGTCGCCGTCTACAATCTTTTAATTTATCTTCGTTGCATTGAAACTACAAAAGTCAGTTAACTTCAGTTAAATTCTAAAACGTAGTTTCCAACCGTCAAGAATAGTTTCCGAGAATGTTCGCCGAGGTAAAGCAAGCAAAAAAGCTTTAAACCAAGATGGCATCGAGCTTCGCGGAAGGTCTTATGGGCATCAACAGACGAGCGGCCGCTCGTTTGTCGAAGTGTATGAGCGTACGTGACAAAAGAAGGGTTTAGTGTTAGGCAATTACATATACTTACGTGTTAATTAAAACATGTTTTGACAATTCAGATTCGGTCAATTTGCGGAGTCATCCCGAAGATATAATAATGTAATTATTATATCCCGACTCGAGTCCAGTTAAGCTTTGTAAAAAGCAGTCGGAAATTTGTGGAATTTGTGCGATAAATTCTCGAAGGTTTAAGAAGTACCTAGTATTGTATCACGATATTATTGTTTGTTATTAGTGATGTAGAATGTGTAGCTGATTAAATGAAGTAAGTAGTTACCATATTAAAATGTAACAGTAAAACCGCATATGCTACTACGCAGACCAAATGCGACGATGAGTAACCAATATGAGAAGTAAATAAATATATTTTGTGTGAGAAAAAGCCTTTTATTTCAACTGACATTTTTTGAGCCATGCAACCTATGGGAATCCAGTAAACAATTTATGTTTGGCGAAAGCAAATAAAGGCAGCGGCCACAAAAGCTATAGATATTTTTATTCCATGGGCTTTTTTATTTCTGTATGAGTTTCCGTACGGCGGCACCTTTTGAGGGTAGGGTCTTGTTTAAACTATTTTCTTTAATCTAAGTCTAGTACGAGGTAGCAATAGGTTGTGATACGATGTCTGCCCTTGCGTAAGTTTACAGGAGACGATTGCGCTTGTGAAAGCATTATTCCTTTTTTTAGGTATATATTGAACAGTTATTGTATTTTGTCGAATTTTGACCTCATTGTTTTATCACCTCTGTTATATTACCGTCCTTCCCTGCAGCCTTATGACTCTTCATCTTTCTAAGAACATGATTTATTTAATCTTTTGTTATATTTGGAACACCTTCCAAGCCGTGAGTTATTGTTTTAATAGAAGTGTTCAAGATTTTTTTGTGTGTAAGATACCAAAAAATTGAAAAAATATATACAGGGTGCTGATAAATTCGGGAATAATCGATTTTTCTTGAAAACGCAAAAGTTTTTCAAAAAACGCTCGGACCCGTCGATTTTATTTTATTCTTTAAAATTTTTTGACGTTCTTCAATATTATACCGGATGCGCCAAAGAAGCTAGGCAAGTGTCAACTTCACTTTTTCAAATAGAATACCCCTTTTTTTTCTCCAATATTCAGATTCCTCTCTAAACAAGTTTCATATAACATGTTGTATGGCTAAAGTCAACAAGAATTGAAATACAGGGCCCCTAATAAAAATCAAGGTATAATTTTAAAGCTTGTTTTCCATGACAAATACTTAGGCTAGGAAAAAAATTTTAACAGAAAATTGGTAATACAGTGAACAATCCAAAATATTATTTATGTAAGTGTTGAAAATGGTGTCCATTTACGGCTCTACAATGTCCCAATCTCTCAACAAATTCTAACTGTACATTATGTACAATTTCTGGGGTAACTTGTCTTATGGTTGTTGTTATACGGGTTTTGAGAACATCAGTATCTTCTAGTTTATTTTTGTAAACCCTTTCCTTAATATAGCCCCACAGAAAGAGGTCCAATGGCGTTAAGTCGGGGGACCTCGCAGGCCACTCTATTTGACCCCGTCGACCTATCCAATGATGATGAAATAACTCATTCAGGTATCTACGGACTTCGGCCGTATAGTGGGCTGGTGCACCATCCTGCTGAAACCAGATAGTTGTATCATGTGATTCAGGAATGTTCCGATCGGGAAATAGGGCAATCAACGCTGGAGCGAGGTCTTCTTCAAGAAACTGCAAATATCTTTGGCCAGTCAAATTTTCCTCAAAAAAATAGGGTCCTATAACAGTATCCCGAATTATTCCTGCCCATACATTAATTTTTCTCGGCCGCTGGGTATGAATTTCTCTGAACCAATGGGGATTTTCGCTGGACCAGTACCGGCAATTTTGACGATTTACCATGCCATCCAAGAAAAAAGTCGCCTCATCGGAAAAAATTATGTTACTCGGAAATAAGGCATCGTTAATCAAGTAATTATCCATGAGAATTTCACAGAACTCATTCCTTCTGTCAGGGTCGCCTTCCAAAAGTTCCTGTACTCCTTGACATTTATATGCGTGCCATTTTTCCTTTTTCAGGAACTTTGCCACCGTTGAATCGTGGATATTTTCAAAATTTTGAGAAATGCTTCTTGTGCTCGAATGTGGTCTCTCTTCCAACGAAACTAGAATATCAAGTTTGACATCGTCGGAAATTTTAGGTCGTCCACTTCTAGGTTTATCCCTAACGTGGCCAACTTCATTATACTTCTTAACAATTTTGGAAACAGATGCCTGATTTATGTGTTCTCTATTTGGATATTTATCATTAAAATACTCACAAACTTCTATTTGTGTTCTCTTTCGATCTCCACATCCTACTATTATTAATATTTCGATTATCTCAGCTTCCGTTAGAAACAATTTTATGGGTAAAAGTGACAACTTTGGAGTAAATATTAAATGTTTTGACATTTACGTCACTAAGTTATTATGTAGAAACCGGTAAAAAGGTAAATACCTAGACCTTAAAATTATACCTTGATTTTTATTGGGGGCCCTGTATTTCAATTCCTGTTGACTTTAGCCATACAACATCTTATATGAAACTTGTCTAGAGTTTAGAGAGGAATCTGAATATTGGAGAAAAAAAGGGGTGTGTTCTATTTGAAAAAGTGAAGTTGACACTTGCCTAGCGTTTTTGGCGCATCCGGTATAATATTGAAGAACGTCAAAAAATTTCAAAGAATAAAATAAAATCGACGGGTCCGAGCGTTTTTCGAAAAACTTTTGCGTTTTCAAGAAAAATCGATTTTTCCAGACTTTATCAGCACCCTGTTTACTAACGAGAGAAAGGCTTTTTTTATTTTTAAGCAAAATGATGAATACAAAAAGCGCTTCAACGCACACTTCTGTTTTCGAAAATTATTTGTAATGCCGCGCCGTCTTAATGGGGTTTTTGTACCAAGATATATTAAATAGTTTTATTATCATTGATTTCTTAATGTTTTATGATAATTATTAATACTTTTTAGTTACTTCCGAAAAGGCCTTTAAGATCTGAAGTTGAAAAGGAGAAGCGCTTAAGTAGGCCCTCTAGCGGACAGTTTTCAAGGCCAGGCAGTATTTCTCTTCAAATAAGAGCGCCGAGCAGTTCTGGTACTAGCAGTAACAGGGACTCTGTAGGCAAGTATTATTTTTTTTGTTGTGTTAAGGATAGTCATTATGTGTTGTTATTTAAGTAAATCGTTAATTTAAGACGTGGGTTTTATCTACAAAAGAAAACTTTTACTCCTAAATATAAAGAATAAATATATTTTTATGGTACAATATAATTTATAACGCATTGACATAATTTTTTATGATTGTTCTTTCGAAGATACGCGACGATTAGGGTTTTTCGACAAGAACAATATTTTATCACAGTACAGGAACGGACGAGACTCATAAACTCATAAACTAGATAAATTGGAACAAGCGATACTTTAGCTACGAAATTTTTTGTTTGGATTATGGTGTTAACAGGCATACAAATTTTTCGTAACGGACGGGAGAGCAGAGTTTTACTGATGTTCTTACTTCAAGTATTTTAAAGTTTTCTCTAAAATGTTCATAGACTAGTTATCAATACTGTAATGATCTTTAGTCAACGTGTCCATTGAAATATGCAATACATAAATCTGTACCGTATATTTGTTGCAATTTTACAATTGCCACTATTGACTTTATGTGGAATTAAGTTCTGGTTAACCCCAGACTCTTGTGGTGTCTTAATACATCGTAGGGTGTCTCATTGCTCTTCCATTTTTTGGGTTATTTTATTTAAGTTTGCGACAACTTTTCATTTGACAGGTCAGCTGTCGTTTTGGGATATAAAGTTGGATCGTTGCGTCGTTGCTTTTTTCGTCCGCGCCTCCAAGGATGAAGCCATGCGGTATGGCGTCTCCTTGGAAAGGAGGCCTACAGTGCCCTCACTCCTCTTTTATAGGTTAGTTTTCGTCATTTCGTTTGATTTTTTTCATTAGGGATTCAGTGGGTTCGTTCCTTTGGTGTTATTTTTAGGGGTTTACGTTGCCAAGGTTTTACCACGCTTACGTTTTTGCCGTATTTTTAGTGTTCTGTCTTTCGGCATTTAGGTAAGTTTTTGAGTGTGGAACTACATGTGTGATTGGCTACCCATCTTCACGTTCCAGTAAACCAAAGGGCTACCTTGGTTCAAGTTGGACCCGATCTAGCTACTGATGTTAAGGATCTAATCTTGATATGAGGTCACATTTTTTATAATCATACTTAACATAATGAAGATCTTCCCCTAGGTCATACACGTTTTTTTGTATAAGTCCTTGCGCCTGGAAAAGCTAAGTTCTTTCTTATACAGTAAAATCTCTCAATAGCAACCATCCGCGGGGAATCAAATGTTGGTCGGTTAATAGAGAAAAATTAAACTGGGCTGCATTTTATAGTGTTTTTTTTTGTTAATAAGTATCTACATAGATAGTATAAAATAATGGGATTTTTTAAATATGGGGAATGCATAACCGGTCGTGTAACGCAGGTGGTCACTTTATAGAGGCGGTCGGAAACAGAGGTTTTGCTGTACAATGATCTCAACTTTAACTTTTCAAATTTCATTAGAAAACTTGCATAACCCCTTTTTGTACTTTGTGGGCCCAGTACAGTACGCCATAATTGCATTTGGGTTACACTAAGTTAGTGGCATGTCAGCGAAGAATGAAGATTCCGAAAAAAAGTCGATCTACGAGCCGGATTCGAACCGACAACCTTCGCACTAAGTGGGCCATCAAATACGTTGGTTCGCTCTCTTATCGGGATCCGCTTTCTACTGAATTGTTTGTGTATAAAAACTTTTTTTCGCCCCGTATCTTTAAAACAAAGCGGAGCCGCTTTCCGAAAACGATTAAAGGCCAAAATATTCCTAACATTACCCAAGGAATCACTCTTTGAATTTTTACCGTATGTTTTGTAAACAACTTTTTAACCAGTTTTAATATGAATTTTACTACGGCTTGTCAAATATAGGAAGAGGCATACGAATTTTGTACATCGCGTACAAGACAGAGCGACAACGCGTTCGGAGTAAAAGATATGCAAGGTACATATCATTATTTACTTAATAATGGAGTTTTCTATAAAGGTGCTCCACCATATTCAATAAGAATAAATTATTAATAGAATGGAGTGGAAGCGATTAAAGGAGGCATATATCCAGCAGTGAACATAAAAGGGCTGTTGATAACGATGATGATCCATCAAGTAAATTGTTGTTGCCTTAAAATTTCATGTCATCCAGCATAATCGTATTCTTGCACAAGTTTTCTGTTTATGCGACGTAAGGTTTGAATTTTTTCCCCGTAATATAAAAATTAATTATGTATACCGACGATGCAATCCTCTATTACAGTCGTCCAAATTAGACTTGGATGCAGTTGTTTGTCTTTTTTGTTAGGTGTCTAAGCATAGCATAAGTACAACACATTTCATTTCACGAAAAATTCTTTTGATAGTAGACAAAGTTACGCCACTTGCCCATCCCAGCACGCTCTTGTCCTTTTTTTCAGTCAAATATGTTTTTACATATGCGAGATGTTACACGTGGCGACATCTCGTAGCAATCGAGCTATCCACCCAACCAGACCAGCGAGGTCTTAGAGAAGACCAAACGCTGGAATGGAACCCGCATAAGCAGGTATCTAATGTCAGGTGGCGCTGAAAGCCAATCGTCGGTTTCTGTGAACCGAAAACATGATATAAAAGAAAGATGTTTTTCCCTTTTCTTTCCGTCAGACCGTCTTAAATATGTTTTTATTCTTTCGCTTCTCGCTACATAGATAAAATAATATTTCTGCTATCATCTGGCCACTGTCCTGACAAAACTTTACGAGATTGGCAATTCATTACAATCCTCTATTATTATAAACGCGATAGGGTCACTGTTCTTGTAGAAGTTTACTTCTCAAGATACATCTAGCAAGTTTAAAATTTGGCCGCTTTTTATTTCGCACTTGTTAATATCGAAAAATTCGCGTCTCTTCACTCTATATATATACCGGGTGTTGCATCGTCGAGCGGGGCATAGGAAACCCCATGTAATTTTAAATGGGGTCAATTATTGGCTTCCCTAATTATTTTAGAGAAAAATTCTATTTAGGTTTATTAAAGAGCACTAAAACCCACATTCAAAAGAATAACTTTAGATATTTTTGATGAGCCCGTTTACGGGTTATCGCCGATTTCTTTTTAACTATTTCTCCTTTTTATGGCCCCGTATTTGCGGGCACCAGTCAAGGTAAAAGATGACTGTCAAATAAAGTTGTCATTTTGAAATGTGTGCTTTATTGTTATAAAAACTCGTACATCGAAAATATTAAATCTGAATTAAACTAAAATAAAGTATCCAATTACAAGGTTAATTATGACATTTTACATGTTTCAATATTTTCGATGTACGAGTTTTTATAACAATAAAGCACACATTTCAAAATGACAACTTTATTTGACAGTCATCTTTTACCTTGTGACTGGTGCCCGCAAATACGGGGCCATAAAAAGGAGAAATAGTTAAAAAGAAATCGGCGATAACCCGTAAACGGGCTCATCAAAAATATCTAAAGTTATTCTTTTGAATGTGGGTTTTAGTGCTCTTTAATAAACCTAAATAGAATTTTTCTCTAAAATAATTAGGGAAGCCAATAATTGACCCCATTTAAAATTACATGGGATTTCCTATGTCCCGCTCGACGATGCAACACCCGGTATATGAGAAGCTGTGGTCAGGTAAAAAATGTTCGAAATACCTGCCTTAAATGTGAACACTTATTTGATTTGATTCGCACGACTGTTGATCTTTAATCCCGCTCGTAAATATACCAATGACAACATAAGTAATAAATATAATCTTATTTTAAAGGAACCACAGATTCAAGTATAAGTGAAGAAGATTTATTACCCCCTCCTTTGCCAGCGAAACACAAAGACAGTATTGACTTCAGCAGCCTTACCATTAATGAAAATATGAGTTTCCTTCATTCACGTACTTCTTCTGTAACAAGACATTCATATCAAATAAAAGTGTCTTCCATGGAAATGACTGATGAATTGGATTCGGATATCCCTCCAAATCCGCCACCCAAGCCGCCAAAATCCAAACATGCTACCATTACAAGTTAAGAATGTATATTTTAGTGTATTATAGTATTATTAATTTATTTATATGATCATCGGCATTATTATGTATTTATTACCATATTATTTCAGTATGGTAGGTCACTGATTTAATTTTAAGTTGCATAAAAAAGTAATTCAATATGTTCATGTGTGATGTAGGTACTGCGCTGGGATTCCAGTTGGATGTGAGAGGACAAAATCGTCTCGGTTTCATCACTCGACACTGTTTTCGATACAAACAATAAGGTTTGAATCCGAATAGTTCACTAATGAAATCTGTGAAATCCGTAGCACTAAAATAGTATCCTATTACACACTGCGTAATATTTTTTGAATTTCTAGTATTTTATCACAAAAATGTAAATTAAAATCAAATCAAACCCCTGTAAGCATCAAGGAATCCAACTGAGCTTATAAAATCTCGATGCAGCTTCACTTTGACATTAGTGAGAGAGAGTAACTTAACGAAGTCGTCCACTTCGATACCGGATTGTAGGTTGAAATCCCAGCATAAGATGACGAGTTCGTTTCAAAAAATCTTTTCACGTCAAGTGTCGTAGGCAACCGTTTATTCAAAAGTTACGAAGGGGGAAAAAATTACGATACTTTTAGTATCCCTCTAGTCCGAACAAAAATGTGTTTCCTTCTGTCTTTAATACATTAACATTTTCAGATCTCGTTCCCTTACATTATCGTTGCATCGGTCGATATTCCGATCTCCTAAAAATTAAATATCTGTAGGTACTCCATCTTTGTTTAACAAAAAGTTAATAAATTATGTCAAAACTTGGAGGCCGCTATCACAAGAATAGAAAAACAACTTCTACTCTTGTGCCGCTATTCACAGTTTGGCTGAAACAGACTCTAGCGGAATTATCTACAGCAGTGGTCCCAACCGTTCTTTAGTCGCAATATCGCAACCCCTTTTACCTTAACTCGGTATGTTCGCGACACTGTTGCTTAGAATTAATTTCTCTCTTAGTTAAAGTAAAACATAAGATCACATTTTCTAAGAACAATTTTATATTGTTTATCGATTCAAGGATACAGCTATGGAGACTAGAGAATGAAGTATCAACTTTCTATACGGTTTTCAGCCGAAAGCGAAGAACGCCAAGTTGTTATTTGCAGCAACTTTCCAATCAGTTGTTACTATTTTTATAATGAGATATGGATATTGATATTACGAACGGCCGCTAAACGGGAAGAAAAGAGAGCATAATGCACCAGATATAAGTTAATTAAAAAAGCGAGGAAATGCTTTGGTGCAGCTTAAATCGCGCTACTTTCCCCTTCTACCGGCGAACTAACCTGTCTGTTCGCTTCTCAGACTTTGATTGCCGAGGTGCCAGCTTGATGATGATAATAGTGGAAGGAGAAAGCAGCGCGCGTTAAAATTTGATAAGACAATGTCTTTCTCTTTTCTATAGGATGGGATTAACTCAAAAGTGGAGGCTAATCCAGGACTTAGTAGTTAAATGCATTGTATAACCAGGGGTTACCTCCGACCCTAGTATTAACCCTCAACTCGTGGATTGGGTATGAGTTAACTCGCAATCTTGGGATGAAAAAGATAAAAATGGCGTATTCTTAACATATGTTTGTTTTTGAACCTATTTTACCATATGTTGAAAATAAGTTTTTGACATGCAATGAAGTGGCTTTTATTTTTTTTTCTCGAAAACGAAGTAAGATACGAAAAAATATCAGGAGACAAAAAAGTTGTATTTTTAGCTGCTTAACCCGAAAACAATATCAAGTTTTTAAGCAAGTCAGTGGCGTAAATTTTTTTTGCCAATGTTATTCGTGAGACTGCCCCCCCCCCCCCCTCCCCCCGGGACGCCACTGTCAACTTAGCGTCTTATCACAACGAACAGCACTGTCAAATTCACCAAAATCGGCAAAAGGATCTTTAAGATATTACTAAAGAAACGATTTTTTTTAAACTTTGACACCCTGTATCTTGAAAATCAGACTTTTTAGGATACATGTTTATATGAACTTTTCTATTTGAACTTGGTTCAGGAATGCGTCTTTGGAATTACGGCCTATCATTAAGTAACACCTTGTATAGAATGTATAGCTACCAAAATAATGCGGACAAAAAACGTTCAGTAGTTTACGATGTTGCCACATACCGTTACCTAATAACAATTTAAAATTAGTTAGCAAGAAAACTCAGAAATAAAATTTATAGATTGAAAATAAATAATAATTTGTTTAAGAAACTAAGAGTATTTTAATATAATTTCAACATTTTTCAAGATTTCTTTATATCCTACTAATTGATATTGAAATGGCATGGCAATATGGCAACAAAGTGCACTATTAAAGGAAATTGGTTAAAAGCGGGTCACGTGCCACTTGCAAGAGCGTGTATCAGTGGAGTAGTGATACAAGGGGCAAAATCTATTCAGTTTTTACAAATAGGTCGGCACCGTGTCGCAAAACTTTAATTCGTGCGTCTTTGACATTTATACGACCAAAACTCAAGAATCATTATCACTGAATCAATCAAGAAGCTGTTTTTTTTTTTATTCCGAAATATAAGTTTTATTTCTATTGCATTTAAACCATATCGGTGTAGCAACGCCCATGACTGCGCCATATTGTAAAATGGTGTGCTTCCCCTTACCGATACATCGTAGCCACAGACTCGGGTGTCATGCTGGACGAGGCCGTGTCCAGGGGTATTCTGATTCACTCTTTCCGCGTTAGTGGATTCTCTACTTTCCTTGGGCACGACCGACAATTATTCCTTTTAACAACCAACCAACGATGTATTATGTATTTGTACTATATGGCGTCCTGCCCATTTAACCCATGTAAATATAGTGAAGCCCAGATGTCCTCGTCTCCACAGGATAATTTGTAAATCATGCTTGTTAGGAAGGCTAGCGGAACACACTGCTTTTACTTGAATTGTTTCGTAAACTACCCTCGAGTGAAATAACTAAAAAATGACTTTCTGTTAGATTTTGTACTCCCTGCGACCCCCCAGAGGGTTGCGCCTAATAAAAAGGGGACCACTGCTAAGATATGGTTTTCTTTGGCTATAGAGACAACTTTCTAATCAACAAAGCTGGTATTCAGATTACAACAAAGTTGTTATTTTAAATTTCCCCTGAGCGAGTTTAACAAGTTTTTTTCCATAACTGCTTTAATATAAAATAAGTTTAGTTTGAGTTTGTATGTACCTAAACATTGCCAACTTAGTTTCTAGACACTAGCTTATCAATGCATAAATAAATAAATGCTTATTTCACATTATATAAATCAAGAACTAGATATACTACTTTTGCAGGGAGTTTTTGAATTAAAACCTGTTGTTTTAATTTGATAAATTGATGTTTAAAATGAAGGGTAACACTAACTGTACGCGGCCAATAAAAGTGCTATCATTAACTAAATATGGATTGTAAGTGCTGTGAAAAAGTAATGATATGCGGGTTAACTTTTGTAATGTTTTTTTATTTTTCTCCGGAAAATAGGGGGGCGGGGAGCAGTTATAATGTTACAAGTTGTCCAAGAAAAAATATTTTTGTTAATAAATCTGCTGTCTCCGTTAAATCTGTCGACTTTTTCTGGTTTTGGACCCATTTAGTAAATTAAAGAACAACGCAATTTTTTGTCTGTATTTTATCTGGCTAATTATTCAGAACGCTGGAAACAGCGAATTTTTGGCTAATTTTTAGCATACACCCTAATTTTAGGTCGCTGATCATGAATCCGGTGCCAACTAGTTTGTGAGAAGAAAATATTGAAATTTTTTCACTTTTAGTGCCGATATTTTGCATGTAATCCTTAAAATGTTGCCATTTCCGCTAAAATATTACTTGTAGAACTCAATTGTTTGTTATAATAAACGACTTGTCACAAAAAATTTCTGAAAAAATGCAGAAAAACGTAAAAACTTGTAAGAAGAATTTAGATTGTCCGACGAAAACAGCTAACTAGTGAAGAGACTGTCACTCGTTACCTGGTTGGTGTACTGTTGCTATGTTTACCTATAGCAATATTATTTGTTTTCCCCTTTTCCTATTTTAAAAAGATTATTACATTCCTCAAAAATATGGGAGAGAAATATCCTCCAGCTACCGATGGGGACGAACCAATGTAGTAGGGAATAATACTCCTATATTTAAGTCTGGTAACCAGTCAGATGCAAAAAATTACAGACCGATTTCTGATGCGAGTACTTTTTTAGAAGATAGTGTAGATAGAGTAAACAGAAGGTATGGCGGAACAAAAGTTGTATTCAATCTGGTCTGTTAAGAAAAAATTTCAAAAATTGTTAATTCCGTCATACCTTCTGTTTACTCTAACGGTTAGTTAGCATTTTATTTATTTATTTATCGACGGGCAAGATCCCATTACATTTTTTAATTAGTAAATTAATAATAATTATTATACCAGTTAAAAGAAAAACAAAATAACTGAAACCTAGATTAGCTTTCATAAACCAAATACAATACTATAATCACTTTAAAAGTCTAGAAACATGTCTCTTAAAGGAAACGAGGTAATTGTTAAAAAAGTCATTGGTAATTCTGTTTCCATTATTAACAATTCTAGGTATGGGAGGGAATTTACCTAGTTGTACCTATGATGGTCAAGAGCAAGAAGAAGATGATTTCTTGTGTCCCTTGGTGAAACGCGAAAGTTAACCCGATGTAAAAGATCTGGGCATTCAATTATTCCATTCACTATATTAAATAGGAAATATATATCAAATTTGATTCTACGTTCAGAGAGCGAGTCCAAATTCAGTCTCCACCTCAGACCACCATAGCAGCAGGCAACCTAAATTTGTATCAAATATATCTAACGGATTTTTTTTGTACCTTTTCGATATTTTCAATATGACGGTGACCACACACAAGAAAGGTATTTCAAACATGACCTAACAAGGGTTTTTTATATCGTATTCAAGCTGTTAATATTTTGAAAATCTCTAGTAGAAATACTACAGATTTTCAGAATATTAACACATAAATCCCAATAACTTTAATGATTTGCCGATAATGTACTCATAGTGAATATGGAAATCCAATTTAACATCTAAGTGAACGCCTAAGTCACACACTGTGGTGTAACTCTTTCCAAAATACAATCATTCAATTTATAGTCATAGTTAAGTCGATGCATTTTGCGATAAAAAGTAATTTTTCTACTAGCGTGCGGAAAAACGCATTTTCCGCACATGTTTTAGTGCGGAAAATCCACTTTTCCGCACCGTGCGGCAAAGATTTTTCCGCACTGTTATATTTTGAAATTAAATTAAATGCTGTACGATTTGAAGTCACTGTTCATCATATTACCTTTGAAATATCTTAGTTGCTATGGTGTATATAACCAGTTGTTGATTTGTATGTCACTGTCAACAGAATATTATAAATTTAAACTAGTTTATCAGTTTTTCTACTGGAGTTTTGCTGAATTCTTCGGCACGCAAAATGATTTCCGATGAAGAGATGAACGAATTAATATTGTAAAATTTTGTTCATTGTAATAAAAATTTAAAAAAAAACTCCGTTTTTTAAATTATTTTCAATTTGTTTCCTCACGCTAGTAGAAAAACTATTGTTCCTAACACGTGCAGAAACCTATTTTTCCGCACTTAAATGCTTGACACCACTCCGCTACGCGTCGTGCTGTCAACGGCATTTGCGTGCGGAAAAATCGATTTTCTGCACTTGTTAGGAAAATAGCTATATTTTGCATTTTTTAATGTTTAGGTCCATTTTATTTCTGAGACACCACTTAAACACCCTGTTTAAGTCCCCCTGGATTTTCGAAGCATCATAAACTGACTGAACAATTGCAAACAATTTTAAGTCATCAGCAAAAAACAAAGGCTGTGGAAACAAGATTTGCCGTGCTGTTCCCGAGCAATAAAATACATCACCGAACTCCCAATATGATTACACATTATCTTCTCAAAAAGTTTAGGAACTGTACTCAAAACAGAAATCGGTCTGTAATTCTTTGCATCTGATTGGTTACCAGACTTAAATATAGGAGTAACATTCCCTACTGCATTGGTTCATCCCCATCGGTAGCTGGAGGATATTCCTCTCCCATATTTTTGAAGAATTTAATAATCTTTTTAAAACAGGAAAAGGGAAATACAAATAATATTGCTATAGGTAAACATAGCAACAGTACACCAACCGGGTAACGAATGGCCGTCTCTTCACTAGTTAGCTGTTTTGGTCGGACAATCTAAATTTTTCTTACAAGTTCTTACGTTTTTCTGCATTTTTGTGAGTGAAGAAATTTCAATATTTTTTTTCTCACAAACTAGTAGGGACCAGATTCGTGATCAGCGACCTGAAACTAGGGTGTATGCTAAAAATTAGCCAAAAATTCGCCGTTTCCAGCTTTCTAAATAATTAGCCAGATAAAATACATACAAAAAATTGAGTTGTTCTTTAATTTACTAAATGCGTTCAAAACCAGAAAAAGTCGACTGATTTAACAGAGACAACATATTTATTGACAAAAATATTTTTACTTAGACAAACTTAATTTTATCAGAAAAATAACACAAACAATTTGTCTGTTTTTGGGGACGAAATGTTCAAAGTGATTTTAGGAAAAATGTTACAATTTAAAAGAGCGCATTAACAATTTAAATGCAAACATCTCGAAAACGGTTGCTCAGAGCGACATTACGCAACAATCACAAGAAGAAATAATTTCATTCAAAACGAGAATACACTAAAGCGCAAAAGAGTTATGTCCTGTTAATCGTAAGCAAGATGTCGCAGCCCTTTTTCATTCTATATTGATCTTTCAATCAACATCAAAATTTAAAGAAAAATAAATTTTCTGCTCTAAGAAAAACAGTTTTGAATTAAAAATCGTATTAGTAAAGTGATGATAAATGAAAAACCATTTTCACTAGCACAAATTTGTTTTAGGCGTTTCTAATAAATCATCACATTAACTGAACCGGTCTATTTCTTAAACCTCCTTAGTGAATTTAGTGGTAAACCCTTAGTTAATTTGTCCAGGATAATTATTGTAAAATATTAGATTTTTGTTATGTTACCGTAAGTGCCATTTTAGATAAGATATTAGCAAATAATTAAAATAATTTGTATATTTTAGTATGTTCTTGTTTAACCAAAGATATATGTTATATTAATACACTTTCTACTGTTGAGAAATAAACATTTTATATTATACTGTTTTATTTTAACTGCTTTAATTGGATGTATAACAATAGTACGTTGTATACCTAGTATGAAAAGCTGAACATTCCCGGACGACTAAAGCTAAATACGGAGTCCGGGAATGTGGCTTTTCCTACGAGGTATACATACTGTTTTTCCGAAAATCGAATATTATTCACAGGACATAAAATATTACAATTAACTTGATAAAATTGTGAAATAAGCTTTATTAATTTTATTCACAAATGAAGGATCCCATGAAATATTTGGTTCGTAACTATGAAAATAAAGTACTATTGAATTGTCAAACTTGACGCATGAAAATAAAATTATTAATGTGGAAAATATTCAGCAATGGAGAAGCACTACCCGACACTAACCAAATGACGAGGAAAAAGGCGCCAAACAAGCAGCACAAAAATTTAGAAGAAATACACACGCACGGTACATAAACAGTCGAAGCTTCTGCCGAATAAAAAATAGTAAACTGATACTAAAATCCTGAAAAGTAAACGATGAATGAAAAAAAGGTTTTACTCAAAGACATTAGGTTTTACCTAACTTAAAATCACACAAGAGCCAGGAGATATTATAACAATAAAATTATTGAGTATACAGTATGTCCAAAAAAGTATGCAACATATGGGAAAGTTTTTTATTACCGATTTCTCAGAGAATTTTATTCTTAATAAAAGTTGGTGCATGCCCTAAAACTATAAATGAATATTTCATATTTCACCTGCGGCTAACAGTAAGGGAGCAAATGCCATTTTTTTCGAAATTGCCTTAAGAGTAAAGTACCTTAATTATTAGAAATACAGCAACATTTTATATGGAAAGTTTTTGCAAATTAAAAACTTAGTCCAAATACGAAATTTGAGTTAGGTGTCTCAATTTTTAATTTTTTTTTCCTAAAGGGTACGCCTCTGACCGATTTTTTGTTTACGCAATTTTAATATATTTATCAAATAACTTAAACGTGGGTTTATAATAAAAATGTATTAAGTAGTTGCAAACCTTTTAAAACCTTTCAATAATACGAGTTGGTTTAGATATTAGCGTGTTGCACGCCTGCTTAAACACATTTTAGCCAACTTATGCTCTAAACAAAATTATGATAGAATCCAACTCTATTCATAGTACTGGAAATAACTAATAATTTATTTGTCATTTTCACAAAAAAATGCATATAAAGTAGGTATTTTGCTTTTTTAAAGAATAGGCCGTGAAAACAATTCAATTAAAAATCAATGGCAGCATACTTGCCACACATACGGCTTATTATGTCAACTTGCTTTTCGAATTATTGTTAAAAAAATTATGGCGGAAAACCTAACTTTAGAAGAAAGGGCAGAATTAGTTCTTATTGTTGGGGATAAATATAAATCGTTTAGAGAAGCAGCATCTATCTTCACTGAAAGACACCCTGGAAAGAACATATATACTAGGGTGGTCCTTATTTATATATAGCAAAATAAAAAATTATTTTTTTTTGGTGCTACCTTCTAGAATGATTCTCTACAATGAAAAAATAATGTCTATAAATTTTCAGCTCTATTCTTTGAAATTAACCCGTGCCGCCGAGAGGAGAAAAAATTACACAGCGATTTCATTATATTCGCATTGCATATCAAATTAAGCAACCGTGGAATGTTCTTAATATTTTTATTATTAGTTACAATAAATGGGCTTACATAGAAAGGTTTACAATGAAGAAGTTAATGTTTGTTTTTTAAAATCAGGGTAGCATTTTCTATAGTCAGAAACCACTTGTAAAATAAATTGCTTTTGATCTTCTTTTGTACTTAACTTGTCATTATATTCTTCTATTAGTTTCACTCCTCTCTCAGCTGTATCATTCGTCACTTTAATTTTATCAATTATATCTTTGCCTCGCTGATATTCCTTGTTTGTAAACCATTTTGATGGATCTTCACTTAGAAAAGAGGAATTTATATTAAATCGAGTAAAAAATCTTTTAGTACCCGAACATACGAACTGTTCCAAACCTCTATTCACAATATCTTCTACATCAGAATATTTTAAATTTACCTTTTTACACAAAACACGTTCTTCATCTGACTCATCTTTTTCGAGAATTTTTTGACACATCTTCCGCTTTACTTCGAAAGGAACATATTCATCAAAAAAAGAAAACGCTACAGCCTCGGGACTTAAATACCACAAATGACGTAAGCATTTTTCTAAAGCAATTTTAGATATGTGTTCATTCTTTTTTTTGTACTTGTGCAAGTCTTTAATCAAGTTGATATCAGATCGTGGTGAATGTGCAGAAAACGTAGACGAAAACCAGTTTTTTGCGTAAATTTTCACAATAAAAATACATATTTCAGACAAAGCTTTCTCTACACTTGCTTGTAACTTAAATTATTTTCTAAATAAAAATATTTTTAGCGAATAAATAACTTTAGCCATCCAGCGGGCGTGGTGCATTGCCCCTGGGTAGTAAAAAAATATATTTTCTGCTGAGATTCTCCCAGGAAAATCATACATAATTGTGCAAATTCTTTATAGTCATCACGTGAATGAGTTACTATTGTCTGTAAATATTTAATTATTTCAGCCTTATCATCACTGAAATTTTCAGAAATCTCTTTCTCTGCAATTCCAGGTAGAAATTTAGTTTTATCGATCTTTGGCCAAGTCTTGAAATTTTTTAAATAATGGAACACTTGGACCCGATGTTCCGGGAATCCCTTGTTCAAATACACTTTTTATAATAATTTCCAGAATATGATGTCTACAGGGAAGATAGAGTAGGGTTGTTTCTAGCAATTGTTCAAGTAGGACGCAAGCACCATTGTACGGACCAGTATTAGCAGCAGTGGTATCAAAACAACAAGCTTTAATTGTATTTTCCAAACCCCAATCGCGCAAAACCTCAAATATAGCTTCAGCCTGTGCTTTTCCTGTACCATTTTCCAGTATTGGAACGTGAAGAATCTGTTCAATATCACCATTTGTAATAACAACTGGCAGTCGATCAATAGTTTCTTTTCCTGTTAACGCAGGTAAAAGCTTTCCATCCCAATGTATTACTGCTGCATTAAGTGCAACATTTTTAAATTCTTCTTTTATTTTTTCAGCTTTCTTTTTTCTTACATCTTGACGACAGCGTCGAATAGACGATCTGTTAATTACTAAAGTGGTTAAATCCTCTCCTAAAGCCTCTGCTACAGCACAAATAATATGAGCGGCCTGCCTATCGCTTACTTTGCATTTATCTAGAGTAGATACCAGTAACCAGACGTTCAGTAATTACCGATTTACGACCTCGAGATCTACGTTCTTTTGTAACCATTTCGGGGTTTTCCAAATTCTGGTTCTTAAAAACCGTTTCTGGGAAGCAAACAGTATCCTCTAATAATAAGTCCTCTTGTGCATCAAGAATTTCATTACTCGCACTACTTGAAGTATTAGACTCCATCTCTATTTTCTCACCTGAAAATAATATAAATTTGTTTTATTTTTTTAAATTTTTTGATAGGATTAAAAAAATACCGCATCTAAATAATTAATTTTTATCTTACTTAATTTATCTATTTCCTCAATTTTCCGTTTCTTAAAAAGATCCATTTTTTCAGTCCGTTCAAGCAATCGTTTTTCCTGCTCTGCTACATTTTTGTCTATCCCACACATATATCCACTACGTCCTTTTTGTCGCTGTTGTTTAAGAAATTCTTTGTCTTCTTCTATTTTCATTAGACTGAAGGCATTTTCGTGAGCAATGTCAAAAATATCGTCAAGTTTTTCAACAAACATCTGCTCTTTTCCTTTTTGTTTATGAGAACATTTATTAGAACTTTTTTGAATACTTCACCACTTTTCATACAATTTTTTTAACTTTGGAATACAATTTTTTTCACTTTGGGTAGGTATTCTTGCTTTTTCCCAAAACACAAGAGTCTCTTTTACGGCTAACCGCGCACCATCTTGAAGTTTAAGTTTGACTTGTCGTAAATTAAAGAATAATACTTTTAGAATCTGTCTATTTGACGGTAGTTTATTGCCAACAATTTGAGGGGAAAAGCTTCCTATCAAATAAACATCACAATCCTTACGCAAAATTGTTTTTGAAGACGACGCCATTATAACCAATATAATATCAATGCACGCCCGGCAAAGAAAATAGTTAAACTGACTGATCGGCATGATTTATCTGTTATTAATAGTGGGGTTGCGTTCTAGAGGTTACGTGCGAGTCTCGACTTGTTTGATCTTAGGTAAATATTTAACAAACAATGCAGAAAGCACTATTATAACAATATGCGTGCGTTTTATATAGGAAACAGCATGTAAAAATTTTCAGAAATCCTGTCGCTCGGCGGCACGGGATAACGTAGTCGGGGGGAGCTGAAATTTTGCACACTTTATTTTCTTATGGTAGAAAATCGTTTCAGAGGGTAGCACACATAAAATTTAGACTTTCAAAAATAAGGACCACCCTACGACTGCGTCCATTAATTATGGAATAGGTAAAAAAGTACTCAAATTTTAAACATCCATATCTCCATCAAAATTATATCAATCCACTCAATTTTCGATTTATTAGGTAGGCCGTCCCTTGGACTACTTAGCACTAAGTATTTGACCTTACTTTATGTCTTTTTTATACAGGATGATGGCTAAGATACCAAGCCATGTAAAATGTGCTGATTTTAAAATTAATGTTTGGAAAATACGAAGCAATAGAAATTGAATTTTATTAGTGTACTGGTTACAGCTTTATGTTAGGTACTTACTGTACAAATTACAGCGCAGTGCCGTTCGTGTTAATTAAAAAAAATTAAAAAATCGTGATATAACACTAACTTAACAATAGTAATAACAATTTAAAGAAACTACTTAATTATAAGAATAAAAATTAATAATGCGTATTTCCTCCACGGGCATTAATGACAGCTTGACAACGATTTGGCACACTGAGAATCAGATTTCTTATAAAAACCTGATCCATATTTTCCCATATTCTTTGTAGCGTCAATCTCAGCTGAGCCAAAGTTTCTGGTGGGTGCTTCTGCACGAACCTCTCTACCCATTCGATCCCATAAATGCTCTATAGGGTTAAGATCTGGGCGTCAAGCTTTCCAATTCATTACGGTAATTCTCGTTTCTGCTAGATATTCCGTTACTATTCTCGCCGTATGTGGACGTGCGTTATCTTGCATAAAAATAAAGTTTTCTCCAATAAAGGGAGCAAAAGGCACAACATGCTCCTGAAAAATTTCCGTAATGTACCTGTCACTAGTTAATCGCTCTACAAACACCAATCCCGTTTTTGCCTCTAGAGATATACTTCCCCAAACCATAATTGATCCACCGCCATAACTAACCGGCTCTTTAAAATTACACTGAGCATAGCGATCACCAGGTCTTCGAAACACTTTTAAACGTCTATCATTGCTGTATAGACAAAAACGGGATTCGTCACTAAATAAAACATTAGCCCATTCATCTTCACCCCATGGCAAATGCTCTTGAGCAAACTGCAATCGTTTACGTCTATGGTGCGGTTCCAGCTTTGGTCCTATCGCTGCTTTGTACGGTTTCAGTTGGACCTCTTTTAAGCGATTAAGTATTGTTTGCTTACATAGTCGAACATTGTGAACGTTTGACAACCGTGCTTGTAGCTTGGTACTTGTTGTAAATCGCTCCCGAACACATTGCATTGTTAAAAACCGATCCTGATTAGCAGTTGTTTTCCTTGGTCGGCCTTGCCCTGCTCTTCTTTGATTCGATCCATATTCTCGATACCGTTTTAAAATTTTTGATATAGCCCCTTGCGTTTTATTCATGATTCTGACAATATCAGACTGAGACCGGCCCTGCTCAAACAGTCCTCTTGCATAGGAACATTCTTCTGGAGATATAAATCGGATATTGGCATTCATTTAAAAAAAGAAACTAAACAAAAGGCCTTGTCAAGAACTGCCAACAAATTTATAATCTTGATAAATTGACAAGGGCAATTGGTTGACTAGCAACGTAAATCCAAATAGAAGTAAAATGTTTTCAGTCAATATAATTTGCAATATACAGATTTTTTAATTTACATGAACGGCACTGCACTGTTATTTGTACAGTAAGTACCTAACATAAAGTTATAACCAGTACGCTAATAAAATTCCATTTTCATTGCTTCGTATTTTCCAAACATTCATTTTAAAATCAGCACATTTTACACGGCTTGGTATCTTATCCACGATCCTGTATAAAAAAGACATAAAGTGAGGTCAAACACATTGTTCTAAGTAGTTCAAGGGACAGCCTACCTAATAAACTGAAAATTGAATGGATTGATGAAGATATTGATTTTAAAATTCGAGTACATTTTTACCTATTCCATTTTTTATTTTTTTATTTTTTTTTAATTGACACGAACGGCACTGCGCTGTAATTTGTACAGTAAGTACCTAACATAAAGTTGTAACCAGTACACTAATAAAATTCAATTTCCATTGCTTCGTATTTTCCAAACATTAATTTTAAAATCAGCACATTTTACATGGCTTGGTATCTTAGCCATCATCCTGTATAAAAAAAGACATAAAGTAAGGTGAAATACTTTGTGCTAAGTAGTCCAAGGGACGGCCTACCTAATAAATCGAAAATTGAGTGGATTGATATAATTTTGATGGAGATATGGATGTTTAAAATTTGAGTACTTTTTTACCTATTCCATAATTAATGGACGCAGTGTATATACATTATAGTACAGTTTCTCGAATTTATAACTTCTTCAACGAAACCGGCTCATTGGAATTTAGTTACAAAAAAAAGCATACCAAATGGGTTAGAAGTCAATTATTTGGTCCCAGCGACTTTAATGAGAGAACTAATTTACATCATACTCAGACACCGATAATGACAAGTTATCAGGATCAAAGATGATTTCGTTTGACAGAAACTTACCTGTGTTTAATACTGTTACTTGGTCTGGTCGCGTTGTCAAAAAACCAATAAAACTTAACCGATAAGGGAAAGGATGTATTATCACAGAACAATAAAGGTTAGTGTATTATAAGGTCAAAGAGTAACCTAGGTTACCTCCTGGGGTGACAGGCATAACCATGGTAATGCGGTCACTGTCAAGACAATTGGTAACTTAGTTTTTGTAAAATACTCCTGTTTTAAATAATAGTTATTTATGTACCAAGGGCGTTAAATAGACTATAATGCCCGGAAGGCGAAAGCAACTAGCCCGAGGGATAGTCTTCGTCTGATGGGCATTAGTCTAGTAACGCCTGTGGTGTATACAATACTATATTTTTCATTAATTTTAAAATATAAATAGTTAAACTCCTGCATTTTGTTTTTAACCATTTTCGCCAATTTTTAGTATTTACTAAGCTTTGATCGGTTGTCATAGAATAAGTTTAACGGTTGCTAAGGGTTGTTTATTTTAAGCGTCTTTTACGTTTTATAAACAAAAATATTGAAATTCCACAAAATATTTTAGAAAATGCTGAAAAAGCTTAGAAAAACTTATTACCGGCAAAGTCTAAAGCCCTGTACGACAAGGAGTATGAAAATTTTCTACAATGGAAAGTAAAAAAACAAATTACGGTGATTACTGAAACAGTAATGATGGCTTACTTTCAGGAATTGGTATGTAACCCTTTTGCTCATTGGTAATAACAATTTTTAATTATTTTTACTTTATTTTAGTCGGAACAATATACCCCAAATAGACAAAATATTCCCAGGTGAAGTCTGAACTTATAGTTAAAGTTAAATCAAAGGGATCTTCCTAAAAAGTCAAAGTTTTGGAAGGTGAACAAGTTTTAACTTCAGTGCTGTGGTAACCGTGGTTGAAGCAGCTGTGTACAGTATTTTCGCCCCGCGCAAATACTAACCAAACCTTTACCAAGTGTGTTTGTTTTTTTTTCAACTCGCTCGAATTTTTGGTAAGCTCAACCTTATTATAGATAGTCGTTAGAATTTCAGTTTAATAATTGGTTTACGGGATGGAACCCGATGACCCCGGAGGGGGGAAAACCTCGATGAATGTCGAATTAATAAATGATATTATAGGCGTTTCACAATCTGTTCAAGATCCCCAAAAAAATAGTCAGCAAAATGTAAATAATGATAAGCAAAATATGCAGGTAAAAAACTCAAATAACGACCTGGATCGTACTTTGAATAATGAGAATCGGAGAAATAAAATGCCCAGAAACTATACTAATTTAGATATTGGCCCCTTCATTGTCTATATTGAATCAACAGAAAAATCGGGAAATAACATTGGAAGGTTTAACGATTTAAAAATAGCTAGGGAACTCTTTAATCTTAACTTAAGAGACATCAAAAAAATAAATAACAAAGGGACAAACCGGATTGGGGTTGAATTTGTTAATTTTTCTGCAGCAAATGATTTTACAAAAAATAAAACTTTACTAGATAAAGGGTACAATATTTTTATTCCCTACAATTTCGTCTCGAGTAAGGGGATAGTGAGAGGTGTCCATAAGTCATTCTCCGTTGAGGAAATCCTCGAAAATTCCTCTTCGCCAATCAAAATCATAGAAGTCGTCAGACTAAAACGTAAACTTTATAATGCTGGAAATGATAACCCTACTTTCGAAGAAACCAATACTATACTAATTACATTCGAAGGGGTAGTTTTACCTAAATGTATACGACTTTACGGATTAATTAAACCAATAGTTCCCTATGTGGCACCGGTCACCCAGTGTTTCAATTGTTTGTTGTTTGGTCATACTAATAAAAACTGCAAAGGTAAAAAAAAATGCTTCAACTGTGGGGACTCGGAAAGCCACGAAACAGATGACCGTCAATTCACCTGCTCTACCAAATGTTATTATTGTAAATCCGATGAGCATAAAAGTAACTTTAAAAAATGCCCAGAATACGAGAGGCAAAAAAATATTAAAAAACTCATGGCCTTCGAGAATCTAACCGTTTTTGACGCAAACAACCTATGCAAAAAAACCTATGGCCCCCATATTGACGTACACAATGATGAAAACATTTTTCATCCTTCAGATTTCCCAGCAATGAGAAACAATAACAAAAATAATGAATATGATAACAGCATGATTCCCACAGCCCAGAGAAGGCAGGTAGAATCATCGTATAGACCTAAACGCTCTTTTCAACAAGTGGTTTCCGAGGCTCCCAAAAAAGAGTCATACAAAAATCTTTTGATCGCAGAGCCCATGATGAAGCGCTGTACACCCCTAATGGAAGAACCCCAAATTCTAATACACAATCTACACAGATAACATACCCACAAACACAACCAAGTACTTCCCACAATAACCCCTATATAAACGATTTTCAAAGTACAACTAAGCCTCATAGTACCTTTCATAGAATAAATAGTACAATGGTAGATGACCCAATTAAAAATTTATATAATATTTTTTCCAAAATGTCAAATGAACAACAACTTAGAATTAAGGACCTTATTTTAACCCATACACACCCAAGTGTTCAAAGTTATTCTCAAATGGACTACGACTATGACTCAAATTAAAATGGATCCAACAACAATAAGAACCTAAAGAAACAGAAACAATAAAAACCCCAAAAAAATTTAAATTCTACAATGGAACCTTAGATCTGTAAACTCAAATAGGGGCAATTTAATTTCTTTCATAAGAAAGGAAAAACCCAACGTTATACTTCTAAATGAAACCTGGTTAAAAGAAACGCACAATTTCAAATTGAATAATTTTAAAATAATCAGACAGGATAGAACGGATGGGTATGGAGGTATTGCCACTTGTATCAGGAATGATATAAAGTTTTCTATAGTAAAAAATATAGCTCCTAATAACGTAAACTCATTACAGTATTTAACCATAAGGGTAGGTAATTTAAATATTATAAACGTATATTCTTGTACACAGGGCAATTTTAATAAAGGAAAAATGGAGAGTCTGTTTCAGGACCTTCAGGGGGCGAGTATTTTGATGGGGGACCTTAATGCATTGCATGGCGCATGGGGAAGTAAAGTAAACAATCAAAATGGTAAGGCGCTGACCAAATTTTTAGACGAAAACGAATATATATTGTTGAGCAACGGCACCCCTACTAGCCTTCATCTCTCTTCAGCTAGCCCGCTGGATATAGCAATTACTGAGCCAGCCTTGAGCACTCACTGTTCTTGGAGGGTTCTGGAAGACTGTGGAAACAGTGATCATTTTCCAACAGTGTGTGAAATAAATGGGTCTGAAAACAATAACGTATTTTTATCAACTTACAAAGTTAGAAATTTTCATGAAGCTGATTGGAATTTATTCCATGATACCCTATTAGTAGATTAATTATTGAATTGCGATTTTAGGAATTATGATGACCTTATACTAATGATAAACCGGGCCGCAGATAGGGCAATCCCAAACAAAACAAAACATAATCCAGGGGTCCCAAGCAACCCATGGTGGGATAATGACTGTTCGGCCATAATTAATAAAAGGAAGGTAGCAATTAAAACATTTAAAGATATGCCTAATACAGATAATTATATTCAGGCAAAAAAAATCATAGCCCAATCAAAAAGACTCCTCAAAAACAAAAAGAAAAGTAAATTCAGGGAATTTTGCACCTCACTAAATAGAGATTCAGATATTAGATATATCTGGAGAAAAATCAAGGCTTTTTCAGGCAACAGAGCACCTTCAAATTGGTCAATAATAGCAGATAACTTAAGATTAGAGATGATCAAAAAAATGTCTGTGGTCGCTACTATCCCTGACTTTGCAGTGAGGCCTTTGACTAATGCCGAGCTAAAACCTTTCTCGATAGATGAGCTTAACCTAGCGATACAAAATAAAAAAGGAACCGCCCCTGGATTGGATGAAATATCTTATTTAATGATTCAAAAAGCCCCAATCGGAATACAGAAACAATTATTAATAATATATAATAACATTCTTTCGGGTTCACCAATACCAGATTCTTGGAAAAAATACAATATGATATTCCTCCTGAAACCCAATAAAGATCCAAAACAAGCAGAAAGCTATAGACCGATCACCTTATCATCTTGTTTTTTGAAAACCCTGGAGATTATGATAAAAAATAGAATAGAGTGGCAGTTGGAAAAGAATCTAAGGTTTTCTTGGTACCAGACAGGTTTTAGAAAAGGACAAGGAACCGCCAATGGTCAGGCCATGTTAATATCTCAAATATCACTAGCCTTTGAACAAAATCTGTCAGTAATGGCTCTATTTCTAGATGTTAAGGCAGCCTACGATCATATTGACATATATATGCTATGCAGCTATATAATACAATGATAGAAATGAAGATCCCTACAGAATTGTGTAACATAATCTTTATGATATTGAAGGACAGGATTCTGTACTCCAAGAATGAATCGGGTGAAATTTTGGGCCCGGGGTCAACAAGCCTGGGAATCCCACAAGGATCGCCCCTAAGCACCCTCTTATTTAATATAGGTATATATTTGTGAAATTTTTAGTCTTTTTCCGCAAGTCAAAATAGTGGGATATGCTGATGACTTGGTTCTGTTCATGTCAGGGAAGAATATAGACATTATGAGGAATAATACACTAACCCAAACGCTGAGAAACATGGATGAATGGCTCCTGGAGCACAATTTATTTTTGTCTGCTAATAAATGCGAAGCAATGCTTTTCACAAAGAATAGGAAGCATATGGATATACTGGCTATCCGACTTAACAACCAAAACATAAGTTTTGTGAATGAGACCAAATATCTAGGTATGATTTTACAAAAAAACCTAAACTGGACTAAACACACGGAAAATTCAATTAATAAAGCCCGCAAATGGATCAATACCATGAAAATGATTTGTAGAGTGTGGTGGGGGGCTGATCCTAAGACTCTACGCTCGGTTTTTAATGCTATAGTTGTGTCACACCTGGACTATGGATCGATATTTCTTAACCCAAATCATAAAAAGAGCCTGAAAAAGATTGATACAACTCAATTCTCGGGATTAAGAGTGGCTTTGGGATGTATGCGTTCCACTCCCACAAATACTCTTTTAGCAGAAGCCTCATTAATAGACATGGAACACCGACGTAAGCTCCTCGCAACAAAGTTCTTAGCAAACATTTTAAGCATCAATAATCACCCACTTACAACCATCATTGTTGACTCCAGAAGATTGGCCATGAAAAATGCAAATTTTTGGACAAATCGATCCTCACCGTACCTAATACAGGCCTATAATTATTTTCTGCCGTTCATTAAGGGGCTGTATACGTCCGAAAATTTCCCTATATTTGACATCGATTTCTTCGTTCAAATCAAAAACATCAAAATCTTAGATCTTGGATTAAAGAAGGAGGGCGCGAATCTCAATCCTCTGTTCCTTGATAAAACAGAAAAGTTCAGAAGCACACACGTTTTTATCTACACAGATGCATCAAAAAGAGGAAGTAGGGTGGGTTTTGGAATACATATTCCGAACATTCACTACAACTTTTCCTCTAGACTACCAGCCACATTTAGCATCTGTACGGCTGAAGTAGTAGCCATACACGAAGCAGTTAAAGTCGTTATTAGTAGGAATATTGCTAAGTCTATAATTTTTTCAGATTCATTAAGTGCAATTCAAAAAATAAACAGATCTAAGATAGATCCCTGGAATAATTATATTAGTGTAAGAACCAAAAGGCTAATAATATTAGCACGGGAACAGGGGTTGGACATAAGCTTGTCGTGGATACCTGGACACGCTGATATCAAGGGCAATGAAGCGGTTGATATTTTAGCCAAAATAGGCAAAGATTTAAATATCCCCAAAAAGATTGATACTGACAAACAGGACACCCTACCTCTCGTAAAGGAAATAATTCTTAAAGAGTTTCAGGCCTCTTGGAAAGAGTCCCTGAAATTTAAAGGTAGAGCTTATGCGGAAATTGTCGGGGAGTTCCCCGCCGAGCCTTGGTATAGGGATCTTCAGTTTATTGATCGCCGGCATATAACTACTATCATAAGAATGCGAACGAGTCATTGTTTGACTGCTAGTCATTTGTATAAAATAGGAATAAAAGAAAGCCCAAGGTGCGAATGTGGACAAGTTGAGGATCTTGAACATATTTTTTTGGAGTGTCCAATTAATATCATACCGGGTTTTTGTATGTATCAGGAATTTAGAAAAATAGGATTCTCCCTCCCTCTGAATTTGAAAGTGGTCTTAACTAAATTAAATAGCAAAACAATAAAATTAATTTTAAAGTTTCTAAACTATAATAGGATTAAACTATAAGGAGGTTCAGCTTAACAAATAACAACCTGCCCTTTCCAGATAAACACCCTATGTGATGTCTTCCTGTGTTTGTGTTCGGTTTTACTAAACTCTCCGTCATTAACGACCAATACAGCTCTAACGTTTATGAGTCCACACACCACAGTACTATAAACAGAGTCTACGTAAAGACCCTGCATAATACACGAAACGTGTTTCGAATGAAGAAGTGAGGGCGGTATGGTACAGGACCAGACGAAGTCGCCCTCACCCCCAAATGTGCTGGCAAATTGCCCTCATGGAGCAGAGCCATAAATATACAAGCAAGCAAGCAAGTTTTAACTTTTATCAAAAATGCGCCGAATGATGCCTTCCTGCTGCATAAAGTGGTACTTGTAATGGGAGTTTTTGGCGGCCTAAGACGGGATGAGATGGTAAAAATGACCATTGCTGATATTGAGGATAAGGGGCCTGGTATGCTTGTCAAGGTATCAGAAACTAAAACTGCTACGCCAAAAAGTTTTACGTTTTACTATAATCGAAGGAGACCAAACAGATGCCTTAAAATTGGTTACGACAGTACCTTGCATTAAGGTTAAGAGGAATTAAGGAACGCAGATTTTTCCTTACATACCGAAATGGCAAATGAATAGCTATGCCTGTGGGTAAAAATAAACTAGGACGTGTTCCTTCAATCATAGCAAAATTTCTTCATTTAGAAAACGCCAAGGAATATACAGGACATTGCCTACGTCGGACCTTGTCCACACTTCTTATCGAGGGTGGTGCTTCTCTTGCAACCCTTAAGCTACACGAAAAGTGGAAGAGTACTGGTGTAGCGGAGGGTTATATAGAGGAAAGCATCACGTCGAAAAACCGAATAGCAAAAATGATAGCTAGCTCCGTTACCGAAAAAGAAAATTTTAATAATAATTACCGGGTATTCTGAACTTTATCGCCGGCTAATATTTCCTATGATATTATGATGATGTTTATAGCAACCGTTTCTAACGTATTATAAGTAAATAATTGATAGATGAAAAATAAAGATATTTAAAGTACAAAGTGGTTTTCTTAACAACCTATACACTATCTTCAAGTCAGTGACTCATCACTAACATATAGAGAATGAATTCCAGTGGTGTGGGCATTTCAAAAAATAATAAATGATAATATTAAATCCTGAGTCTACAGGGCTATTTTTTTTTTAAACTTGACATAGGCTACCTTTTATATTTGAAGAGAACTTATAAATAGTTCCTAAAGCAATGTTTTAGGAATTAGTCCAACTAAGAAAAATATGTGGAAAAAATAAACGAGTTGTTGCCAGATTGGGAGCTGTTTTAAAAAAACTTATTTTCCTAAATGCCAACACCGCATTATTTTGACAAATTTTGATACATCGGGAGATTCTAGACAAAATATAAAGAATGAAAGTTCTTGATTAGAGTGGCGGCTTACGAGCTATTATTGTTTATTGCACACTTCCAGTAGCTTTCTTTACCAAATTTTGTCTTAAAAATTCTGGACTAAGACGAGGTTTGTCGGGATGTCTAACATGGAATTCAGTGCACGCTTTTCATAATTCACCAACATGCAAAAAAATTTATATCAATTTTCTCTTGAGGTGTAATACGATTCATTTTAATCAAAGACTACACAAAACCTATTGTCATCTTATGACAGCAGGGAGAAACAATACAATTCAAAACATACTTTTCTAATGACCAATTTTTTACATTACTTGCATGAGGACCAAAATTAAATTTTATACAATAATAGCTCGTAAACCGCTACTTAATAAAATACTTGCGTTCTTTATGTTTTGTTTAGTGTCTCAAGGTGTATCAAAATTTTTCAAAAAAAAAATGCTGCGTTGCCATTTAAAATAAGTTTTTTTGAAATAGCGCCCAATCTGTTTTTTTTTTTTAATGATAGGCCACATCCCTGCACGACTAATTCTTTATGGCGCTCTGCGAACGGTGCGTGTGCGCAGGAAGGTCGTTCCAGAGTGATGACAATCTCCAGATAAAAGAATTTTTAAACAATGTCGTTCGAGAGACACTAAGCTCAACCACGTACGGGTGGGCTGCAGTGGCTCGTCGTGTATTTCTCCCATGCACTGTTTGTGGAATCAAGTTTTTTTTTAGCGTTAAATTCTACTTGGTTACTGTCACCCCAAGACAGAACTTCTTCCAGGTCTTTGTTGAGATGCGAGACCTCTTGCTGCCTATAGAGATGTGGCAGCCGATGTCCGAGCACCCAAAGTAAAAATGCTATCTATACATACATAGGATTTTTAGTGTTGTATAGTAAAAAGAGGGGGGGGGGGGAAACCTTAAGGGACTCCGGCGTCGATGTTAGATATGTCTGAAAGAAATCCGTCCATCGCCACTCGCAGAGAACGGCCTTTACGAAAGCTTGACAGCCCTGGACAAAATTGAACCGGCATTCCGTACGCTCTCACTTTAGAGCCTCTCATGCCACACTTGGTCAAATTTCCTCAAACACTTTGGCGCCCATTTCCTTGACAGAACTCATATACCAGGAACATGACAATCTTCTTGGTAGTTTATATAGTTGTCCATGTGTAACGGAAAAATTAACTTAGCAATTAAGAATGGTGAAACTTCTTTGACATGCAGTGATAGCAACAAGGTCACTAAAAAAATTGTAAGTTAACTTTTTTCCAGTAAATAAGTGTACCGGTCAACTTTCAACAGCCGTCGTTAAAATGGACGGCGATGAATTTGAGTCGTACGTCAGTTTCCCTCGTGTCAAGTTTTTAATTAAAATGGCTGAAAATATTGATGTGTGTTTTGTGTGATAAAACCCTAGGCGTTTTAAAGGGCAGAATCGCAACAAGAAATGTTTGGGGCCAAGTTTGCCTGGAATTAAAACCTTAACATGTGAATGATATTTCTTATTTTTATTTCAGGACGTTGAAGAAAGTCGGACATTTGAAAGTAATTAAAAAATTAATGGGTTTTTCAAGGCAAAACGCTGCGTTTTTAAGTCGTGAAGGTACGCGACGCTAAAAAATCGTTGTATGTGAAGACGAGAGATTATTGTACTTGTTAAATCGTTATATGTGCAAGGAGCGTAACTGTACTCATTAGGATAGAAAAATATTTATTATGCAAATACAAGTTACAAAGATTATCATATCATTGCATAAAAGGTATTTCTCTAAGAGTTCTTCATTCTACTCAGCCTACTAAAGGTGCAGGCCAAAAAAAGGAACAATAAGACTGACCATATTGGGAACAAAACATGCACACAGAATAATGTCTTTATAGTTTTTCCAGAAGTAGTCCCCGATTTTCACAAAATTTTACGAAACTCCCTCACGTTTCCTCAACTTCTTTGAATTCGCCTGATATTTCCCGACTCTCCAGTAGAGTATGAGACTTGTCCTAAAACCACACAAAACAATCTTAAAAAATATTTAGAAAACAGGTTTTATAAGGAAAAAACTAAAACTTTATTATAGGAATTTTACACCTTATGTTCTACAATGCTATTTCCTTAATCTAAATCCCTTAACCTAATATTCAGAGTAAAAAAGGCGTTTATAGTATTGCTAAATTAAAACCACAATAGTATTTTTAGATATTTATTTCAAAATTTGTGGAAGTCCAATAGCCCTACAAATTTTTTTCATGCTGTTTTTGCCAATTGAATTCCGTTGCATACTTCTGTTTATACGCAATGAACGACAAATTATGTAAATAACAAGGCCAGTTGGTGAACCATTTTCTACTATTTATAAATTAGCTTTTTATATAAAAATATACTGAGCAAATAGCACACCTTCACTGTTTTTCGTTTTATCAAAACATCGAAATTTGTTTGCACAAGGTGAATAATAAGAGTTGGAATGTAAAATAAATTAAATTAAACGGATCAATCAACAAAAGTATGCAACAGATTAACCAATCTGCGTAAAATCACTGAAATTAGTCACAAATATCACTATTTATCCTACTTATAAGAAAAATTAAATATAACTGCACTTCACCGTCAATATTGTTTAAGTTCACTTCATTTCTACACTGTTCTTTTTATTTATTTTTTTTGTATAAATAAAAGTCTGTCAATATATACTTTTATATAATTATTACACTCTAACATTTTAAATTTAAAAGTAAAATGCTGGGCTATTTATTATTCAATCAGACAGCAAGGCAGCATCATCTAAACAGTTTAAACCTTTTCTCACAGATGCATTAGACATGCCAGTTTTTAAGTTTCATAAGTAGGGTCACTCCGAGAGTTTCCGATCTTAGCCGAATAAAAAATCGGAGTGAATGAACTCTTATCCATTTGCGTAGAGGGGTTCTCTATTACCAATGCGAAGCAATTGAAAGAATCGCAAAGTTCACCGTAATACCGCCGAAATCGTTGGAGAATCTCGGAACACTTTGAAATACCCTGCGTAAAACGGCAACAGCATCGTTTAAAGCCTTCAGGCCTTCGTCGCATACTCCTGAAGAATTACGAAGATGGTCTCTAATTGAGACATACATTATAGAGCTGCACCAAGCCCTGGTTTTTTACATGGCAGAGAACTAAGTACTCGGTAATGAGAACTAATATTTTTAAATTTTTAACGCACGTTTTAAGAATTTCGACAACCGAATTTACCTGTATCCGACTGTATCGCAGTGTTAGGGTCTGAAAAAATATATGAGATAATAATACGAATGTAATTGATAGTTAAATTAAAGGTTTGAATAATCGTTGTGATTTGGAGTTGAAGTTGTATTAGAATGAAGTTGGCCTTTTGATGAGTCAAGGAGGACCACATACACAAAATGAAGAAAATATTTTATCAGAGTCTAGCGATGACGATATTTTTATAAGCTTTTATTCCACCGACACAAAAGATGAATTCGCAGGATGTATTTTCTTCTATTGCCTCAACCTCAAGATTAAACTATTTTATCACGTCTCATTAACAAAGAAAACCGAAGTTATCCATTAATTGATAGAAAACTATATTGAAAAAATAATACTTAATCATATAAACGATTTTGTATTAAACAATGCTATTTTGATTTTAAAATCATAAATAGTGTTAATCAATTTAAGTCTAGAATAAAAAAGTTTTTAATTGAGCTGGAACCACATTCCACGCAAGATTATGTAAGGTATTAAGTACACTTGTTTTTGATAAATTCCTTCTTTTGACGCAGTTTCTGTTTGTGTGTTTTGCTTCTTTGTTTTCATGGAATTGTATGTACCATAACATAATCAGAAATAAAGTTTATTATTGTTAATATTATTATTTTACCACCAGATCAGGTCATCGCAGGGTGGGGCAAATGACAAGAGTGGCAACCAACTACAACACAGGAGTGAGTCTGGCATGACGATTGATAGATAAGGTCAGGTATATCAAATCGTTTAATTAAATTAATAATATCATTCCTGAAAAATACAACTCTCGCAGTGTGGTCGGAAAACGCTGTCACACCAGTGAGAATGTCAGGACCGGAGTTCCGCAGGGATCCACCCTTTCGCCGGTCCTGTACAATGCCTACATGATATTTCCAAATTTGGTCAAACACAATTACTTTATTTGTTTGCCGACGACACTGCGATTACGGGAACTTCGAAGCAGCCGAGGTTAGTGATTTCAAATTGCGATGTCATGTAAAACTTCTAGCCAGAATAGTGAAAGATTCGTCTCAAAGAGACAAAACCTTAGGGTATCTTCTTCTTAAAGTCGACGGCTCAATTCTCAGAAAGTAGAGTCAAAGTTAATGACTCGGTAACAAACTGCAGTCCGAAAGTTCAATATTTGGGTATATACTTTGATAAAAGGATGGCCTGTAATACAAATACAGAAAACCAAAAAAATAATAATCTTTTCATAATACTTAATAAAACATTAAGCCAAACGAAGCAACAATTCCTGTGCTTGGCCGCATTTTAAATAGACCTCACAGCTTTATATTGCAATAGAAAACTAATAAATGCATTGAAATTAATAGCAATTCCATTGATAAAAGTGATACTGGTATGTTACTGAAAGAAACCCAGTGCACAAAAAATATTGCACCCGTTCACTCAATGGTTTACAGATTTGACTTCATCTTTCCAACAAGCTAAGGAAAATACTCCTCATACTGGTCAAAATAGTATTTGAAATTACAAGTCACATATTTTCAAAATCCTGTATTTTACGTTGGGAGTTAGTCACAAAATAACTTCCCACATTTATTTAAAGCAATGAAGCAGTGTCCACTTATCTGCTCAAGCTTCAACTATTTTTAGTGAGACTTTTCAGAGGCGGAAAATGTCCTAACATCTCAAAAAGAAATTCAGGCTACTTTTTTTAATTGTTGGCTACTAACAAAAATGTTTCTTATATTATTTTAAAATTAATTTTTGGTACTCAACCAATATATAACTGAGTACCTACTAGGTAAAAATTTGGTATGCTCGGTTCAGTCCTACCTCAATTCATGAAATCTACACTTAATACCATACTCAACAGGACAAAAGTTTTTCAAAAAGTCGTAAAGTTTCTAGTTAATTCATAATTATTAGGAATTAACTAGCACTGGTAAAAGAATCTGGATTTTCTTTTTACTCAGCAACCAAGCAAGCACTGTTAATTTCAATTTAACCGTTGAAAGCTCTCCTAGTACATTGCAAAGGTTCAAAACTCTTGGTTTGTTTTTAAACATTGCTTAATGAAATTAAACGTGTTCCTTTACATAAATCTTTTGCTATTGTGACTCGAGTTGTCCTTATTAAGATCCTTGCATGGAGTGCCGGATTCCTGTCGCACTGTAGCAGTGAGCTATGCACCCTCATGCAAAGGCGACCATGGAACTGAAACGCGAGCTTTATCGAAAGTTCAGTGAAGTACTTCCACTAAAGCAAATTTTTGGTTTGCAGAATTTATTCGCGACCTTAACATTTTAAATGATGAAGAAAAGATCATGAGCCCTGCAACAGCTAGAACTGAAAAACTGTCAATGATGGAGTTCTTTGAAAGTCGCCGGGTAACGTATGATATTGGAAACATTGAATCTCGATCCTCAGGCCTCGTTAAAAATATCTATGAATGTTCCATCCAAGTAAAAGTAGATAAGGATTTAAAGATCGATCCAGGTGAAAAGAAGAATATGAAATTACTTTAATAATCCGAAAAAGATCACAAATAGGATATCGGACAAGCCAACAATAATTAACATATTATATTACATAAATTAAGTTACTTTACAGCTGAAAAATATACCTCATATCTCCGAAACTCTTCAACCTAGATGTATGTAAAAACTTACGACTGGCAACAGCATGGGATTAATATTAATAGAGTAAGCCTGAATCATTTATATTGCCCTCATTAGTAGCACAGCAGAAAAGCTTAACGCTATGCGTCAAGAACTACTTTTGCGAAGCAAATCGGACTATATTTGTATTAAGGTACGGTCTCAAGACAATGTCAAATCCTTGCAAGGTCCTGCTTGCATGAGAGGCTGTATAGCTTACTACTACAGCGCGACGAAAGTGCGGCACTCCAAAGTAAAGATAAAGTCTGTGCGTTTTAAGAAGTCCGATATCGGATTAAATCACCAAGGGATGTTATCGCTTTTAAAACAGTAAGTCGGTTAAGTTACAATATCTTCGCACCTTTGCTATACTTGATCACACCGAACATCCCACTGGTTTACTGTATTCTATTTCGCTCAGTAATAGAATACAGTAAACCAGTGGGATGTTCGGTGTGATCAAGTATAGCGAAGGTGCGAAGATATTGTAACTTAACCGACTTACTGTTTTAAAAGCGATAACATCCCTTGGTGATTTAATCCGATATCGGACTTCTTAAAACGCACAGACTTTAATAGGGAACCCCTATGCATGATGCCGCTAGAGGTAATTCGCGCCGACTTTTTGTTCGGTTGACAAACAAAAAGTTGAAACTTTCGGAGTGACCTACGTAATGGAAAAATAATGCACTATTTATATGATGGAATTAAAAACTAAGACGTTTTATTTAATCTATGTATTTAATCTTGACAATCGTAATTTTTTTTTTGATTAAATGTATTACACTAAAAATAAGACCAATCGACATTCTTTAATGAAATTTAAAAACATGTCATTGTGTGAAATATACCTAGATGTTTTTATAAAAAACTAAAGAACGCCGGGAATTAAAAAATAAAGCACGATATTTTTACAAATAAAAGGAATACTAATGTTTCATTAATATCCGTTTAGGAAAGAGGGCGACTCATTTTGAAATCCACAGAACATCGTTTATAAATTTTGAGATGTTTTGAATTAAGATTAATTTAAAATCTGACACAAATATATACACGAATGTTATTTATAACCAAAACAATGATACATACAATTAAAACCTGCTACAACTAACCTGAAGATTTCGTAACAAGTCACAATAATAGACCAAGAGCCAGCAATGGATTTACTTTAGTCATTTCAACATTACTAAAAATGAGTTGGCAGGCTCAAACTCACTAAGCAAGGAATAGAAATTTGTAGCTAGTATCCCCAACACAAAAACTGTTATAATTCCTCAACCCTATTGGGAGCCACCCAGAATTTTTAATCCTTGTTCAGAGAATTTATAAAGGTGTCAATTCATGTTGTGCTCATGTTGAGATGCCTGATATAAATTGTTGTCTCTTCTACTATAATAGATGGAAAATAAACCGTGGTTTGTGATGTAAATGTTTCAAGTTGTTTCGATATGTATACCTGATACAGATGAATCGAAGACTCAAAGAGAAAAAAACAAATTAACATATTGTGGTCTATCCTGCACTTCAAATATCCATAGCAACTTGCAGCCCATTAACGTTTTGTCACTGTTGATGTTAGTGCACCTCTGAAGGTTCTGGTTTCGGTGCATGGTGATTTGCTGCCGCCTCTGGTGTATTTAGTGGCTGAAATAATAATTTACTTTATTACTTACTTATTACAAATTTGTGGCGTTCAGAATTCAGATGAAAAAGTAATCGGCAAGCCGGATGATAATGAACCGCAGGATAGGGTGCGGAAACCGAGGCGAAACGGAAAACCACCGCTTTTAGCCAACCGGCCGAAAGAGAGTGGTTGCGTTACTGCGCTAGCTTAATGTGAACACAAAGCTGTAACCTAACTTTTATTTCTTATATTATTAATCACAAACTTCATAAACAAAATCACAATTGTTTTGAATATAAATTGAATACTAGACAAAATTTCGAATAAAAAAATTAATACAGAACAAAAATTAGACTGACAAATTTTAATGACGTTGACTTGAACAATTCCCGTTGACCAATCATATCGCAGTATAGGTTCCGTTCCGCTACGTTTTCCGCACCATTTGTTGCAAATAGTAGACCGTTGGTGTATAATACACAGACACACACACAAATCCGGCTTTTAGATTTTTTTTTTCTGAATTTTCATTCTTCGTTTGAATGCCACAGATTTATGCGGAAAATTTTAGAATAAATATGAAGGCAATGTGAAAAGTTCTCCGCCTAGCACAGAAATCTATGCTATCCATATTTCTTTTTCGTGATGTTGGTAAACAAGCTGCAGCTAAAGTACACGTCGGTAAATTGCTTATGGTTAATCAGAACAGCGCGAAATCAGAAAAGGGTTTTAGCGTTACTTGTACTAAGGAGAAGGAGATATAGATCGGAAAATTGAATAGATCCAATTAATTCGATGTGACTGCAGTATGGTGAATATCACAGATTATTCCAAGAACTAGAAATATATCTCGAAAGATATGTTTCTTACTTTTTGTATGAAGATATATCAATTTGAGAAATTGTACAGCATCTTAAAAGATACAAACGGTAAAGAAAATACCAATAACAGAAACGCTACTGCTACGGCAAGTCGGACTCAACTGATGGTCAAGTCTAGTGATGTAAAAAAAGTACCTACTCGTTATTTTGTATCGGGTATTTACCCAATACTCAAAGTATCGAATCCTTGTTGTTAGAAATACTCGATACTCGTTACTTTTATACCCATGTCCTATAATGCCTAAATTATTATATTCTAGGAGAATTATTTTTGCTGTACTCAAAGTTTTAAAATACTATGTAACTAAGAAGTAACGAATATTTTATTTCTGTTAAGGTATACTTTGGTTTGGGTAACGCGATAACCCAGACGACAAAATAGCCGATCGTCGGCAATCAGCACTTCGCAATCCCAAGATAAAAAAAACGCGGCGTAATGTAAAGACGCTTGCCGAAAGGAGTACCGGCTTTCGGCGTTTTTAATGTTTGCATTATTTGATTTATTTGTAATTGTAAAAGAAACCGACGTCCATATATTATTATTATGTTATATTAGGCCGATTTTTTTCTAATGAAAATAAAAAGAGATGCCGAGAAGTATGCTCTAGAAAAATAATATAATATTTTATTTTATGTTAGTTTGAATTAAAATATTTGTTTCCTTTGAGTGGAAGGTGGAAGGGTGGTATATTACCATCACCTTTTAAAAACACCAAATCGCCTATAATTCTTATGCGAATAAAAAATAATAAAAGAGTAGAGTAACCTTGTACTCAACTACAGTACTCAGTATTGTAATGATACTGAAGACTAAAAGTATCGAAAGTATCGAATATAAAGTATCGAGTATTGATATTAAAAGTATCGAATCGGTACAAGTATTCAAAAGTAACGAAAGTTTACATCACTAGTCAAGTCACTGCACCGCACCGCATTCCGCCCCACTCAACGTACTATGTGAAAGGAGGTTCGTAAGCCATCATGTTAAATAAAATATTTGTCCCAAAGCGTCTCACCGCTCCGTCGATACGGCAAGCGGCGCCGTACTTGGTCAAATGTTGACTTAAGGTCAACCTCTACAAGGTATTGGTCATGCCCGTTTAAACTTATGGCGCACCTTCGTGGAACAACATAAGCACAACGTAGTTTAATAAGTTCTAGGACTTCTAGGTAATACAAAATAGGGCGTTAAAAACAATTGCACACACACGCACCGAGATAGACAATGAATCGTATACTGCAACAAGATTTTCGTCTGAAGACGATAAACGAACGACAAGCGCACTGACGGATTGACTAATCCATGTATCACAGACTTACAGGCAAGATCCAGACACAACAACACATACAAATTACTGAAAGATTCGCTCCCTGTTGGTGCAAATCCATAGTAAAGAAGCACTGATGGTAGGGAGGCACTAACACTACTAGATTCAATAGTACAGGCGTCAAAATTATGCAGTGCTTAAATTTTCCAAACAAAGTAATCAAAAACAAGAATACTCAAGGCAAAAGTCAATCTCAAAATTCCTATAATTGAAAAAATTTGTGCTTTAAGGCTTTGACAGACAGAAAACGGTTTGTAGGTCGTGATATTGTTACGTGTGATTATCTCTGATAAAGCTTTTATTGAAATGGCAAAACTGGAATATCGTGCCGTCATAAAATCTTCGATTTAAACGGTTTAACGTCAACAGTTACCAACAGTTGGTAAAGCTTTATACGAAGTCCGCTGATTTATTTTTACGCGTTAAGAAATGGACGGTTGAATTTAAACGAGGGCGTACATCTCTTGGAAGATGATCCACGTTAAGGAAGAACAAAACTGCAACTACAGATGAAAACATCGAGAAGCTGCACAATAGTGGGCCATACACAAATGTTCTATACTATCATTATTTCTTTTAACATTATGATTATAAGTAAATGGAAAATAAACTGTTATCACGCACTGACACAATATATTATTTAGCGTTCTTTCCTTCTCTAATTTCTCGACTAGTGAATTGCAAATGAATCTAATCAAGTTATTACCCACTGACCCGCATTCATTCCGTCGGGATTGATCTTTCTCGCAGGAAAGATCGTCCGTGTATGGCCGGCTAATAGGGCTATGAAATAGTTTAGTTTTAAAAAGGATACAATCGATTTATTACTGTGGAGAGTCGTGGGTCTACCATTATACGCTAGAAATGAAACAGTAGCAATCAAAGCAGTGGGTGGAACCAAAACAGGCGAAGCTTATTTCAGCTGCCGGAAAAGTCAGGGCCAGTGTTTTCTTGGATGCAAAAGGGGTTCTTGTTACCGATTTCATTGAAAAGAGTAAAACAATAACTGGTGAATAATAACAAGTAAGTAAATTCAGATTTCTATTAGGATAATACACTCGCTTTGGGAATGGGAAAATTGACGGATTTGAAGTACAAATTATTGGAACATCCACCCTATTCAGTGGATTTGTCTCCTTTTTGCTTGCAGCTATCCGAATTCTAGAAAGATTCCTGGCTGCAAAACCTTTTCAGGTAAATGAAAGGGTAGTAGTAGCCGTTGGTGGATATTTTTGAGGCTTTTCAGAATCGCACTCCATGGATGAAATCTTTTCATGAGTGAAAAGTTAACCAAATAAATGCATTTTTCGAATTTAAAAAAAAGTATTTTACTACCAGGGCGAGAACTTTTCATCTTGTCTTTGTATTGAAGGCGTATCTTTGTATATTTTATTTTAGGTTCCTGCTCGTTAATAAATTCAAAATTTACAATATACAGGATGTACATGTACAAATGTCTAAAAACAAGACATACTAGCTAAACTTATAACTATGCAAGGCCATTGTCAATGGCCAGGTAATCTTAAAACATAAAGTAAACTTCTAGCTATTTACATTAAATTTGGCACTCGAATATGTACTGCAAAGAGAATATTTTGAGGTAATTTATTTATTTTTTTGTATTCCACATAGAATACTTATTCAACTTAAGGCGCATTCGCACGATTCGATTTTGGTTGGAAAAAACTTACATTCACGCGTTTCAATATAAATCCAATCAAGGATGCAATAGACAATGAAAAAATGGCGGCAAATGCAGTTGTTCGTGCGGGTGTTAAAGATAATATATATGGTTTAGTAGTTTACTTGACAGACACAAATTGAAATATAGGGGATTTGAAGGCATGCATATATTAGACGTTTATGGCAAACCAGTAAACAGCACGGTTCACAAACTAGTTTTTTTTTTGCATAAAAAGACATGCTCTACCCAGCTGATATATTTCCCACAATGCGGTGTTGTCGCGTCTACTAGAAAGTAGTAGCTACTTTGATATTTTAAACGGAACATCCTGTATAATAATCTTTTTTTTACAATCTCTAGTAATTTCTTAACCACTTCTCTCATATTGTTTCCCTATACATATGTTACCGTTTTCGAGATAATAATTAATTTCTATTTTTATTTTGAAAAACCTCGACCTGCCATAAATGCTGATATTTTTAAACTCTGAGATACTAAGGCACTGACATTTGTTTCAGAGTTACGCAATACCCGGAGGCATTTTACGCTATGGCCAAACCTTAGTAGGGTGGTCTAAAAATAGAGGTATTTTGGTTATTTGAAAAAAACTCTAAAAGTCTATTTTTTCATATGAAACACTCTGTATATTTTTACTGATTTGAAAAGCTACGAAAATTTGTACAATATTGCAATTAAGATTAAGTCGCAGTGTAAAAAGTCTCCGGGTATTGCCCAACTCTCAAACAAATTTAAGTGCCTTGGTATTTTAAAGTTCAAAAATATCAGCATTATTGCAGGTCAAGTTTAGACTTATAAGTATTTATTTGCAACAGTTATTCCCAAACGGTTTGTTGTCAGTTGTCAGTGGCATAATATGTCACTGCTATCAGAATTGGCTTCCAAGATAACCTGATCTTAATACATTCGATTTTTACCTGTGGGGTATGCTTAAAGAAAAAGTTTACTATAATCAACAGACTAAAATCGAATCGTGTGAACGCGCTTTTAGACCAAATTATCAATGTCTGTTAAAGTTAACAGTTTAACTACAAGATAACTTCTAAGGATACCATTGCTGGGAATATTTATTGTCATGCAAGTTATGTGGCTGTTGAACATTGATAATTTGGGCCTTGGGCCCATTTTATCAAGGTCCTGTTAGCGATAACAGCCACATAACTTCCATGACAACAATGGTATCTTTGGAAATTATCTCGTAGTTGGTGTTAGTTAACAGGGCATTGATAAAATGAGCCTTAAGCAGACAAAAATTATTGATGCACCCCAGACTGCATGCTAAATAAAGCTAATTGAGTGGAGAGTTGTGAGGAATTTATGAAGTTCTTACTGTTTGCAAGTTGAAAACAACTTGTTCTAAAATCATATTTTAAAATTTAAAAAAATTAGGAATTTCTCTCAATTGCGACAACAAACTAAATTATTTTAATAACTTGCAGACCTTTTAATGCAGGCACTTAAGTTCGTAATACATTAAATAAACATGCATTTTTTTCAATTACGATGTCCACAGTATTAATTATTTTGGTTTGCGGTTTGCTATTATTGTATTAGTTTTAGCAAGTTTTAGTAAGTGTTTTGTTAAATGAAATTTTATATTTTTTTATAACAAAAAAGTTATTATCTTTTAAGGGCTCTCGGCGTTAATTTGCTTTTGACTCTTATCCATCCAATCCTTTTAAAATATTAATGTTATAATAGAAACAAATATTTCAATATTATCTAAATTGTATTAAAATCAAATGAACACACAATGAATATCTTATCTTGAATTTTACAAACAAAAGCTGATTGGGCAGAATAATGAAAATTCTAAACTTTAGATTTACCCTAGAAAACCATGCGGAAATTAAATTTGGGCAAAAAATATGAAAATTTCATGCGGAATGTTCTAAAAACTTAAGTAAATATTTTTTTAAATTTAAACTTGTAAAAATTAATATAATTTGAATTTAATTGGCCGACAGTTGGCAGCAGAACTGGCGCCAGCTAGTTTGTTGGCCTGTTTTGACGCTTTGTTTATGTTTCGTGTTGTTGTGCCTGTATTTTTTAATAAAAACTTCAGACATTTTCACAAATAGCATTAAAAAACTGTTCTGTTAAGAACAACAAAGGTGGTTATACATATCTCTGTCGTTTACGTTGTTTACTATTTATGAAAAATACCGAAGCATTTAAATAGCCGGTGCAAAGAGCTAATAGCTTCTCTAATAAGCTTTTTTCAGAAAGTACCTAACAACAATGGCCCATTGTTGCCCTTGACGGCAGTAAGAGAAGACCAAGAATACTTTTTTCATATTGTTCTAATTTTACAAATTATTGGCTTGCCTCCAAGGATTTTATTGCTAGACCATTTATTTTCCTCCCCGCTATAAAGATCAAACTTAAAATTATCTCGCTCATCGCATTGGAGCTAGGAAGAAAGAAACATAAGAATAAATTTGGAGAGTTATTTGTTTCAAATTATAAACCATCATTTCATCAATTTTAAAATCTGTAAAATCTTCGGGTAGCTTCTCCAAAAAAGATGACAGTTTCACAAATTCTTCAAATAATAAATCGACATCTATGTCATTACTACTAGCTAACTAACCTCTTTAGAAATTTCCAGAAAAGCTTCAAATTTTGGGTCGGACCTTAGATCCATCGCACTCAAATATTTACATTAAATTTGTTGTTGTTAACATCAATTATTTGACTTAAATAATGCATTGTATTATTTTAGAGTATAGTGTGTGTTTCTAGCAGAGATGATAAAGTAGCAAATGTATGATTTACTACATAATTTACTTTAATTATTGCTATACAGGGGGCGCACCATTGCTAACTTTATTATTATTGGATATAAAAAGTCGGTTAAATTAGCATAGTAGCATTTTTTCTGTTAATTAAAATGGTGAAAGCAGAAAAACAATTATTGGACATAACGTTTCTGAATAAATAAGGAAAATGTATTTTTTTTAAATGGCACACCCTGTATATTTTTTACCGAAACGTTTGCAAATCGTATACGGAATAAAAAAGTTCATATGCAATATTGGCCTAAAATTGAAAAAACATCAACACGTCCATTGAAATAAAAAATGGTTTGCCTTTGACGTTTTCATGAGACTGCCATGAAAACAAAAACGAATTTATTTATTTATTTCAGAAATTAAAACTCAATTTTATTTTTAGCGGAAGAACTAAAAAAAAAACTTTATTAAATGTTCAAACACATCACCGTTTTGTTCAATACATTTGCGGGCATTCTTTAATAACTGTTCTGCCATCGATGGATGCTATAATGCGTCTAATGTTGTCTTGAAGTTTGACCAGATCCGTATATCTCGTTTTAAAGACTTCGTTCTTGACATACCCCCAGAAGTAAAAGTCTAATGAAGTTACGTCAGGAGACCTTGGGGGCCAACGTATCGGACCATTTGTTCTCTGAAAAGCATTTCTAACAATGTTCTCACTTCGTGAAACTGATGAGGAGAAGCTCCATCTTGTTAAAAATAAATTTGGTTACGGTCCTCTAAGTTCACATCATCTAAATATTCTTCTAGTAATTCTGACAACATATTAACGTATCCCCTGCCGGTCAGAGTACCTTCATAAAAAATTGGCCCAATAATTTGGCTGCCTATGAGACCACACCAAACATTAATGCTAAATCTTACTTGCGGATTTCTGGGAACAGTAATAAACAAATTTGTTCTAGACCAATAGTGCATGTTTTTACGATTAAACATACCCCTATTTGAAAAGTTGGCTTCATCGCTCCATAAAATTTTCTTTAAAAAGTTAGGATTTTGCCTACGCATATCTTGAATCCATTGGCAAAAAATGAGTCTTCTTTTAGTGTCACCAGGTAATAATGTTTGCACTGGTCGGTACTTATAAGGTACAAACTTAATTTTTTTTTAAATCCTCCCAATTGTAAATAAACTGAAACCACTGTCCCTTACCAAATCTCTAGTTGAATTATTTTTGTGCGCTTCAAAATATGCCAATACATTTACTTCTACTTGTTCACTTATTATAAACTGTTTTTTAGTCCTTGTTTTATAAAAACTCTTTCGTTACTTCTAAATTTTCTATACAGCCTTAGAAAATACCTTCTGTCTGGTTGCTCACGTTCAGGATACATTTGACCATATTGCTCAAGTGCTAGTACACTATTTTTTCTGCAACCAAGAAACGCTTCTAATTGCTCTAAATGCGTGAACGCCATTTTGTAATATTTAAAAGCAAAAACCAGATAACTTAACGCAAAACTACGAAAATTTTGGCTTCGTTAACAATAATGGCTACCCAAAACGAGGACACTTTAGTTAATTCGTTTTTGTTTTCATGGGAGTCTCGATAAAAACGTCAAAGGCAAAACATTTTTTATTTCCATGGCTGTGTTGATGTTTTTTCAATTTTAGGCCAATATTTGATATGAACTTTTTTATTCCGTATACGATTTGCAAACGTTTCGGTAAAAAATATACAGGATATGCCATTTAAAAAAAATACATTTTCCTCATTTATTCAGAAACGTTATGTCCAATTGTTTTTCTGCTCTCACCATTTTAATTAACAGAAAAAATGCTACTACTTTGCTAATTTAACCGACTTTGTATCTCCAATAATAAAAAAGTTAGCAATGGTGCGCACTTAATTTGGTACACCCTGTATTGAAATCCCTGGTTCCTAGGCGCTTTCACATTACACCAAATATAATGGAGGCGAGAGGTTCAAATAAAAATCGGAAGTTTGTGGAGTTTGTTTAAAAGGCGGGAGGATTAAATCGGGAGGTCTACCAGCCCTACAGAACGAACCAATCGCGGAGCTAGTTTCAGGCAGCTGCCCGCTCAAAACAAATAATTTTGTTCACGAGTCACGGCGACGTGCAAGGCTAGGTGCATGACTCCAGTATGTTTCTGTGGTATTGTTTATTCATCGCCGTGTGGCGAGCATCGCGGCAAGATGAACTACTCTACTATGTGTTTACATTTTAATGTTTCACAGCGGCGAGTGTCGGTGCATGGCGAGCAGCGCGGCGAGATGAACTACTCCACTATGCTTTTACCCTTAGTCGTAAGTACTTAGATTATTGTTACTGTATTGTATATCTACATAAAGTCTTATAAATGATCGATATTATTGCTAAAAAATAAATAAGTAACGTCATCAGATTTAACAAAAACTGCTCCGCAGTACGCTTTGCAATTTTTCCGCGTATTTGATTAATTATTGATTGATTAATGATTGATCGATTCATTTTATAATGTCAAATTACCCTTGTCAAAGACTTGACATATAAAGTGACTATAACAAACATGTATGATATGAAAAATTATATGCTTCCAATCATTATAGTTTAAGAATTACCATTCGTTTAGTATCTATGCAAACAAATCGGTGGTAGCTCACCTTCGAGGGGAGAAGACATGCGTGTGCACCCCCAATCAACTTTTCCCTAAATAGTTTTTTTGAAAAATGCACGGTTAAGGATGTGGAAGCATTAGTTCATACATAAATACAAAGCAGTTTAATTTAATGTCATTTTTACCCCGACCAACCTTTGAGGAACTAAAAACAAAAAACCATCAATCAGCAAACTCTGTGGTACTCACTAGAGCGTGGGGCGGTACAGGAACAGGTCCTACGGGCGCAGTTGGCTGGGGAGTTGGCGGAGCAGCGCTTGGAGTAACCGGATGGGGAGCTTCGTGCGGTGTCGTAGAGTGAGCCTGTTGAACGGGTAGAGCACCGCCGCTCTGATAGTAGCCTCCATTGACACCGGCCGGCGATACTGTAAAAAGGAAAGAATGGTGTATTAGCGGGGATCGGTGGTAAAATCCGTCTATCTATCTTACAAACTCATTATAAATGCTAGTCCCTTACCGTCATGATAACCTATTGTGTGAGGTGTAAAATTTCTATCTATATATTATTATATTTTCTTAGTAATTCTTTTAAAATAATTAGGGTAAAATAAAATAGGTTTATTTTAGTTATTTAAATATGCTGATTTTTGGTTTTAAAATTCAGTTAGATGTTTGTATTGGTTTAGACGAGAAGTTATTTGTTGCCAATTAAACGTGACATCTAAGAATGTTTCGTCCGTGGGAAGAAACCAGGTGGATCTACGGGTCGTGATAAAAACCAATTAAAGCGTGATATTTTAACAGTTGACACAAAGAAAGTAATCTTCGACGTTTACACCACCCTTCTTGAACGTGGTTTTTCAAAATTTGGTGCAGTGAAGGAAGCGGCAGCTTTGACACGCAGGCCAGTGAGCACAGTGTGGTTTGTTGTAAATAAACCTATAGTGGAGAGATACTTTTAAAAAACTGGACGCGACGGATGTCGATATAATTCGTAGAAAAATATATGCCATGTTCAGGGAGCAAATGATCCCCATTTTAAAAACCCTATTGCAAAGATTAAAAAAATATGATACAGGAATAGAGTGTTGTCGTGAGACTATAAGGAAATGTATTTTAAGAAACAATTTTAAAATGAAAAAAATTAACAAATGACAAGTAATTATGGAATCGGCCCGGTTAAAAAGATGGAGGATGGAATACCTCATTGCAGTCCATGGATATAGACAGGATGGAAGGGATATTATTTATTTGGACGAGACGTGGTATGACACACACGTGTATATTTTGTTTTAATTAATAACCGTCCTATATGTTATAATTTTAATTGTATTGTATCTTATATACTGTTATATTATTATTACTTATTATTAAATTTATTAAAATTATTTAAAACGTTTAAAACATGTTTTTGTGCTTTCTTTCTAACATAAAAAATTAGTACGACACTTTTGATGCATACAGGTAGATAAAAAAAAATTTTTATTCCACGCTTTTATGTATATTATTATCTTAAAGCAGCGCAACCTTTTATTCTATCAGCAACGAGTGCGTTCCTGCTTTCATTCGATCCCCCGCTGGGTCTTATCGGCATTAGGGATTAGCATTTATAATGAGTTTGTAAGATAGATAGACGGACTATTCCTCACATTGTGGCCCTCTTTCGTTTAGGTATACTTTCTGGCCTACTCCAATTATACCTACACAAGAAGATTTTGACGTAGTTCTTTCGATTTCTTTTAGTTTTCCACCCTCTTTTATGTGAAAGTACACGTAGACTTCGACCACGTTCACAATGGTACATTAAATTTAAATATAACCTCGACCCAAGTTGCGAGTGGTTTGTTTACGCTCACTACCTATTATTATTACTTTTGCCACCCTCTAACAAGGTTACGGCACTGAATCGCTTCAGAAGACGTTTCCTCGTTGCCGTTGCTAGGTGACGAGCGTCTGAGAACAATTCTATTTTGATTTAAGAAGTAGTCCATGTTCTGTGGCGAGATTGTAAATAGAAATAAAGGTCTGTCTTTACCACCAAATAACTTTATTTGCCCCTCTAGGGTAGAAAACAAGGGTTATAGAAAATACATGAAATGATGAAGAATTAAAATAAATTTCTTAAAGTTGTTGTACTAGTTTCGACTTTAGGGAAAGTCATCTTCAGCAACTAATCATTTAAGAAATTTTGTAATGAAAAGTAGTTAAAACAGTCGGGAGAACAATGGGTGATTCAACAATAAAATACAATGAAATGCAGATTATGCAACCATTGGAATAGACAGCAGCTTATTATAAGGACGAAGTATCTCTATGTAATGGTAGGAGATGAACAGTGATTTAAGAATGTTGAAATTAGAACATGTTGTAAAAGAAGAAATTAATTCCTAATTTAAAATGAGACTGACTTAGTGAGGGGACATGTATATTGTTGTGGTGGATTAGATTTTATGTAAATTAAATTAAATGAAATTGCTTCTCCTTAGAATTGTCAAAACAAAAATATGTCCTTTCTGGTAAAAAATTTTTGGGAATACATCTGAAAGGAGAAAATTTCAAATTTTAGAAAATTTTTTTTTTATTTTTGAAACCAATAAAATATCTAATCACATTATTTAACGGTTTGTTATATATGTTATAATATTAATGTTATTGATTATGTACTCACCAAGTGGTCATTATTCACATGTTATATTATAAAATAAAATAAAATTTTCTTATTTATTATATTTAACTAAAAGAAAATTTTATTTTATTTTATAATATAACATGTGAATAATGACCACTTGGTGAGTACATAATCAATAACATTAATATTATAACATATATAACAAACCGTTAAATAATGTGATTGGATATTTTATTGGTTTCCAAAATAAAAAAAATTTTCAAAAATTTGAAATTTTCTCCTTTCAGATGTATTCCCAAAAATTTTTTACCAGAAAGGACATATTTTTGTTTTGACAATTCTAAGGAGAAGCAATTTCATTTAATTTAATTTACATAAAATCTAATCCACCACAACAATATACATGTCCCCTCACTAAGTCAGTCTCATTTTAAATTAGGAATTAATTTCTTCTTTTACAACATGTTCTAATTTCAACATTCTAAAATCACTGTATTATGATTAGGGTATTTTATCCTACTTGCGTTTAATCATCTCCTACCATTACATAGAGATACTTCGTCCTTATAATAAGCTGCTGTCTATTCCAATGGTTGCATAATCTGCATTTCATTGTATTTTATTGTTGAATCACCCATTGTTCTCCCGACTGTTTTAACTACTTTTCATTACAAAATTTCTTAAATGATTAGTTGCTGAAGATGACTTTCCCTAAAGTCGAAACTAGTACAACAACTTTAAGAAATTTATTTTAATTCTTTATCATTTCATGTATTTTCTATAACCCTTGTTTTCTACCCTAAAGGGGCAAATAAAGTTATTTGGTGGTAAAGACAGACCTTTATTTCTAATTCTATTTTGGCTTCGAGGCTTTGGTGCGTTAAGTACTGTCAAAACAGTCGGGATAGTTAGGTTAGAATCCTACATATTCTGTTTTACACGATTACATATATCTAAGAAAAAAATATCCTTGTAAATGATATAATTGATCAAATTAAATATTGTAAATGTCTATTTTATGCAGATGATCTGAAAATATTTAGGATTATTGAACATCCTGGCGACTGTTTGAAATTGCAGCCTGATTGTGGCATTACAGGGATCAGGATCGACCGAACGAGATTATTAATAATGACATCCTCAAGGCAAAAACGTGGTGCCACTCGAACTTATTGTCGTTTAACATTAAAAAAAAGAATGTTCTGTCATTTAAGTGCTGTCTTAATAAAATTTCAATAGAAAACCAAAATATCAATAATTCCTTGTGTTCTAAATTCTTAGGCTTATACACTGCCATGATACTCTAGCTAGAATCGCACTCAAGGTATGGAATTTCCTTTTGGGGAAATTGTACTTGTGGTTTGATGAACTCAGTCTTTGTTTTGCAGAAGAGGGCCATTTGGTATATAGGGAGCAAGATACCGTGACTCCTGTCGGCCACTGTTTAAGTAGCACAGAATTTTAACCCTCACATCCCTCTTTATTCTCGAGAACAGTATATCTAATGCTTGAGAAACATAAATCTAGTACAGACAACAGGATATTATGCTCTTGTTATACCACCAGGCAAACACAAAATATAGTCTTTAATGACTGTTACTATTGCCTATGCCATATTGTGTTTATTTATTTATTTGGTATCCTTTTATATGTATATAGAACCTAGCTTTATCAACAATGATAATAAAGCACTTTTAAGTTTGAGTTTGAGATTTAGACTCATTGTCTGCTTGGAGTAAAATTAATTGTATTAAGTTGAATGTAAACAAATGTAAAATTTTGAGGGTTTCAAGAAAAAAAAATTGGTATTTGATTATAGGATTAATGATGAATCCTTGGATAGAGTAGACCAAATGAGGGACCTTGATAAGGAACTAATGTTTATATTGAATCATTAGAGAAAGTTGGTCGTAGGTTTATTAAAATTATTGCGTTTAAATTAATAACATTAACTACAGAGATATAGAAAGCTCATTAAATTTACAATCCTTACAGATCAGACGAACCTGCTACGTCAGATGTCATTGCGTGTATCGCAGATGACGATGCGCTATCATGAATTATTTTCTGTTCAGTATCATCGCACCAATTATGGTATGCTTGGACCTGATTACTGTGATGACATGGATTTCTTTAATACTAAATTAGCACTTAAGAGATTGGACTAATAAATGCAAATGTAATTGTTCCAAGATGGCATCGGAGTTTTGTACATTCTGTGTCATTTATTTAATGTATACTACCTTTTTATTTAAATGTAGCAATTGTAAATTAATTGTTGTTAGGTTATTTTCTATTCTAAATTATGGGAAACTGTTATATAAATAATTTTTATTATTATTAAAAATCAAATAAAACATACCAACTAGCCCAATGATATGGACTATAGCCATAAAACTTTTGTATGAAAATAAAGTTATTGTTAAATATAGTTAGCCGGCATTAAAATGAGTATTGTTGTTCTTTGTTCTATTTTTAATTAGGGTTAAAAAAAACTATACAGGGTGTCCAGTTTTCGCAGTACTGCGCTACTTTTTTGTGAAACAAAAGATGCCGCAATCAGAATTTTTCTAGTCCTCCTTGTTTGTGATATACGGGATGTTTTTAAAAATTTTACATTTTGGGACATCCCCCATATTTAGGTTACCCTGTACCTTATCCAAAGAGAAAACAAATGCTCTTTTTGTAGTTTTTTACGTAGAATCCAGTAACGTACTAAGATTTTTTCTACGTTCAATAGTTTCCGAAAAAAAAAAAAAACTTGCTTTTTTTTAAATGGGTCACCATATATACTTTTTAATAATATAATTTAGTTTATAAACAAGCTTCTCAGAAATATATAATACCTTATTTTTATTTCTAATATAAAACACGAAATTTACGTTTAATTAAAAAATATACATTTTTTGTTAGTAGGACATGACGGGCACTTAAAAAAAGAAAATGACAGTCATTTATGTCATACTAAAAACTTCTTTAGTTTCCGTCAGAGTATTCAGGTTCTCTAAGTTGTTTTAAAATATCTAATTAATAGTAAAAAATCAGTTTGTCCTAATTAGGTATGGCAGAAAATGTATACTTTGAAAATAATGAAAAATACGACAGACATGCTCGTTTGTTATGTCCATTGTAATGAAAATGCAGATTAAGCATTAGAAGTGTATTTCAATAGGTAAATATACGCCTTTTTGTAGTATCTCTATAAAGATTTATTACATTTTTTAAGTTACTTGTAGATATCCCGAAAGACGACAGCCGGATAAAAGCATTTTTCTAAGGATGAAATCAAATTTAATTGAACACGGTTAATTTTCTTAACCTCGGCCTAAAATCTACAACAAGGAAACCACGAGACTGATGAAATAAATGTTTTAGCTTAAATTGAAACAAATCCAACTAGTTCTTGCAGGACGGTTAAAGGTTCGGTCGAAGTAGTTAAATCAAGAGGTCAAACAATCCTAAAAAAACACAATTTTAAGCCATATGAATTCCACCCAGTACAAAACTTACATCCTGGTGATTCACAGCGCCGTATAGAGTTCTGTAATTGGTATTTACAAAATACCAACAGGGAAAATAATTTTGAAAGAACCGTTGTATGGTCCGATGAGGCTCATTTTACAAGTGCTGGTATATTTAATCGGCACAATACGAGGTTTTGGTCTCAGGAAAATCAGCATGTAATATTTCCATTCGAACGGCAAGGCAGGTTTGGCTTTACCGTTTTATGTTTTATACTAGGAAGCAAAGTAATTTATAATATATTTGAAGGCAGCCTTAATGCAAATAAATATTTGAAAATTCTGGAAAACGTCGTGCCGGAAATAATAGGGGACGTGCCCTTAGCGGGTCTCAATAACTTGCATTTGCAACAAGATGGAGCACCCGCTCACAATGCGCTAATTATCAGGGCCTACTTAAACAAGGTCACCCGACTGGATTTATTCTTGTGGGGATACCTTGAAAATAAAATTTATTCTATTCAATACCAAACAATTGCAGATTTAAGAAATGCCACTGATAGAGCATTTAGGGAGTTACAAACGCCGCCTTTTATTATTTTAAATTCATAAAGGCGAATAAGAAGTATGTGTGAAAAAATTCTTCATGCGCATAAATTCCATCCTAAAAAATTGATACCTTAGGAATTGACAGAAGATGATCCTGATAGGACTTAACTTCTGCGAGCTAAAGATGAACCTACTAAAGAGAAATAATCTAAACAGAAAAGATTATTTTTTCTGATGAATTAACGTTCATGTTAAATGGTAACGTAAACCGACAAAAATGTCGTTATTTGGCAGACGACAATCCACATTGGATGAGGGAAGGCCACACTAAATACCCAGAAAGTCAATGTTTTGGCAGGTATTGTTGGTAATTGAGTAATAGCACCAATTTTCTTTCCAAGAAAATCTCAATGGGGTAAGATATTTGGAATTCCTGCAGGTGGAACTAGTTCTGAATTTGGCTCTTCTGTTTCCTGATCCTGTCGACTTTGATGTCCCGAACAGAAACATCTGGTTTCAACAAGATTGTGCGCCTCCCCATTTTGCAAGAGCTGTCTGTGAATATCTGGATGTAGAATTTCCAGGCAGATGGATTGGTAGAAGTACTTGAAAATCAGTTTTTAAAACAAAACCGGCAAATGTTGACGAGTTAAAAGCACAAATAAGACATGAGCGTAGGTGAGTCCTTTCTCCCGAAGTTATTAGAAATGTTCAAAACGCGTTTTTCTTCCGTTTAGGTCACACTGCACACAATATTTTTTAAATAAAAAAGACCACACCTTAAAATATCAATAGTTAGATTAGTTTAGTTTAGTTTATTTATTGGTAACATTACACAAAATAGTGCTTTTACAGGAAAGTACAAAAACAAAAAAATAGAAAAGTTTAAAACTTAGACAAACTTCAATGCCAATAGTGAAACGAGCACTACGCATAGCTAATTAATTATACACTACTGAGTGTTATTTATAGAGAAATTAACATATAATTGATTTGTGATGGGCTACATGCTTGGTGAAATGGATATTCCATGGTAGAGGAAATTAAAGTCTTACTTGTTATATTTCACAATTTTAATTCAGTTGCCTGACAAGTGTTTCGACCCTTGCGGATCATTATCAAAGTCATAATTATATACACAATATAATTTTCTTAATTTTATTACTTAGATGTAAATACCTCTATAATCACACCTGTAATTTAGTAGTACCTTGGGCCAATACCTGTAAATTAAGGACCAAAATAACCCATCATCTGTCAATTCACTTCATCTCCCTAATTTTATTTTAATGACTGGAATTTTGTCAACTCGAGACGTACAACACCTCAGATACCCAATGTGCTGACACTAGATAATGAAACAGTAAACATGGGGCCTAACGCTGCAAATCTATTTGCAGACTATTTCTCATCTGTTTATTCTTTTGACAGCCCAGTGTATGGTAGGAAATTATCATGGAATCATCATAATATAAACAACTGCTCAATATCCATATCTGAAATATATACAGAGCTTAGTGGACTGAGTCCACACAAAGGACCTGGCCCTGATAATATTCATCCCATCTTTCTTAAAAACTGCTCTTTCATACTTGCAAGGCCTTTACATATCATATTCAATAAATCCCTAGAGAGCGGATTCTTCCCTACATTCTGGAAATCAAGTTTTGTCGTTCCCATTCATAAATCGGTGGATAAATCTAACATCAAAAACTACCGACCAATTTCTATCATTAATACAATCCCTAAAGTTTTTGAAAATCTTGTTACTAAATATCTAACTTCGCTATTGACTATCGAGGTCATCACCCAGCAATTTGGATTCTGTGTGGGCAAAAATACCGAATTAAATTTGTTGTCTTACACTCACTCTATAACACAGGCATTGGAGTGTGGGGCGGAGGTCCACTCAATCTACACCGACTTTTCCAAGGCCTTCGATAAGGTCCCGCACAATATATTAGTTGGAAAGCTAGAAACTATGGGGATATCTGGATCTATGCTTTGCTGGATAACTAGCTATCTTGCTGATCGGATCCAGATAGTTAAAATTAATAACTTTCTATCGCGAGAGATACTAGTACCATCGGGAGTCCCCCAGGGATCCCACATAGGTCCTCTTCTTTTTAACCTCTTTGTCAATGACGTTACACCTTGTTTCCGATATTCTGAGTTCCTTCTGTTCGCGGATGACCTAAAAATGTTCAAAGTTATCTCAACTCCCGAGGACTGCATTGCTTTGCAGGATGACCTCGACCGATTTGTAGCATGGTCTCATGACAATGGTGTGCATATTAACACCTCAAAGTGCATTCTCTTGGTATTCTCTCGTCGGCAATTAAAAACTATTTACGATTACAATGTAGACGGCACAATTTTAACTTCTGTTGACAACATGAGAGATCTGGGTATAATTCTCGACTCAAAATTATCATTTGTTACTCATATATCTACACTAGTGAGCAAGTCGTTGAGAATGCTGGGATTCGTAAGCGGAACTACGCGAGACTTTATGACTATTTGTTCCTTTAAAATCCTCTTTTGCAGCCTTGTCAGAAGTGGTTTGGAGTATGCAGCCTCTGTGTGGAATCCTCAATATGCCTGTCATGTTAACAGAATTGAGCGCGTGCAGAGGAAGTTTATGCACCATATCCACTTTAGATTTTTCAGAGACACTGAATATAACTACGAGAGAATGTGTCAGAGACTGGATATGTCACCACTTCATAATAGAAGAAGTCTCCATGATCTTCTTCTTTTCTTTAAAATCATTAACTCTATTGTCGACTGTCCATACTGTTTCGTGTAGTGGACTGTAGATAATATTCTAGTTCTTTTCTTACTTTGAACAACGTTTTATATTAATTTTATTATTTTTACAACTACATAATATTATATTTTTGACAATGACAGAATCACAACAATCTTTTTCTTTTCGTTGCCAGCGATACGTGACAATGAGGAGAAGCCGGTGGCGGGTTAGATATGATCCGAAACATGCCCACGGCCTTGGAAGGTTGACCTTACAATGCTTCAGGAAACGGACTTAGTCGAACCAGAGCCCGAGCAAGTACTCCGTCAGCGGTTTGGATGACAGCTACTCGTCTAACACCATCTTTTCCCATAATTAGGTCCAATACGCGACCCATACGCCATTTCATGGGAGGGACGTTGGTTTCTTTGATTAAAACCAACTGACCAATGATTAAACTGCCTTGAGTTTTCTTCCAACAAGTCCTTTGTTGAAGCTCGCTAATGTATTCGGTGCTCCAACGATTCCAAAAATGCTGAAACATCTTCTGCAGGAGTTGAAAATGTGAAAGGCGGTTTTCAGCTAGGTGGCTTAATGACGATTCGGGTACTGTAAGAAGTGATCTGCCAATTAAGAAGTGTGCCGGTGATAGGACGGAAAGGTCGTTAGGATCGGAGGATAAAGGACAGAGTGGGCGAGAGTTGAGTACAGCCTCGATACGAAAGAGCAATGTTTGAAAATCTTGAATGAATATTGTATGATTACCCATAACTCTTTTTAAGTGATATTTTGCGCTTTTTACGCCCGCTTCCCAAATACCGCCGAAATGTGGAGAATTAACCGGTATGAAATGCCATTTAACTCCAACGTTTGCGACAGACTCCTTTATTTTTGATTGATTTTCAAAAATAAAGTTTTCCATTGACCGAATTTCTTTGTTTGCCTTAACGAAGCAAGTTCCGTTGTCGGAATAAACATCAGTGGGTTTTCCACGACGACTTATAAATCAATAAAATGATAGTAAAAAATCATCACAACTTAAACTCATTACAACTTCTAAATGGATTGCACGAGTAACGAAACAAACGAATAGCGCAATCCAACACTTAATAACTTTGCAACCTCGTCCGCGTCTATCTTTCGTTAAAAAGGGACCCGCGTAATCTACACCTACCTTAGAAAAGGGCAAAGACGGTTGCACACGAGCCGCAGGTAAATCGCCCATGATTGGTTGAAGACTTTGAGGGTTATATCTGGAACACTTTATGCAACTTCGCACAATTTTTCGAGCTAGATTGCGACCCGATATCGGCCAAAATTGTTCCCGAATGTGAGATAGCAATAACTGCGGTCCTGCATGCAACAATTGCTTGTGCTCATATTCAAAAATTAATTTCGTTAGATGATGATACGATGAAAGTAGGATTGGGTATTTTTTATCATAGGGATGATCCGAATTTGATAATCTACCACCAACGCGTAAGATGCCGTTTTCATCAATGAACGGATGTGAACTTAAAAGTTTGCTGTTGGAGGCAAGCTCCTTTTTTAATTTTATCAAACGATAATCCTCCGGAAAGGAATCCATTTGAGCTATCTTTATTAATTTGTTGAAACTGTCGTTTATCTCATCGACACTTAGAACGGATAATTTGCGATGTTCAGGAGAGACACGACAATTTTGAAAAAATCGAAAAAGAAACGCACTAGATCGTTTTAGTCGACTTAAATTGGAGTAGTTCTGAAAGGGGAATTTATTCGTTAAAGGAACGTTAGATAATGCTACTTTCCTTTGTTCTGGTAAATCATTATCTATAATATTTATTGTAGGCCATTGATTTTCATTTTGTACAAGCCAATTTGGACCATGCCACCACATATCGCAACTGATTATTGTTTTTGGAGGAACCCCTCGAGAGACTAAATCTGCAGGGTTTTCATTGGTGGATACATGTTTCCATTCAAAAGAGCTGGTAAGTCTTTGGATCTCAGCTACGCGATTATTGACAAAGGGTTTTAATAAATTGGGAGAAGTTCGCAACCAACCCAAGACGATTGTCGAATCTGACCAACAAAAAACGCGATCAAATTTATCAGGTATTGATTCCAACAGCTTTGTGAAAAGCTGTGATAAAAGAAGAGCAGCGGATAACTCTAATCGCGGTATGGTTAAAGATTTCAAAGGCGCGACCTTGGATTTTGCGCACAATAAATGCGATTCACATTTTCCTTTCTTATTTTTTGATATGACGTAAACACAAGCACCGTAGCTTGCTTCGGAAGCATCAGAGAAGCCGTGCAATGTAAATGAAATGGGACTGTCGCATGTTACCTTTCTGGAAATACACATCGTATTGAGAATTTCGAGATCGGCATTAAATTCAAGCCAAGGCATACGAACGTTGTTCGGCAGAGATTGATCCCAAGTTAACTTTTCAGCCCATAATTTTTGCAATAAAACTTTGGCTATTATAATACATGGACTAACTAAACCTAGAGGATCGAATATAGTCGCAATTCTAGAAAGGATAGCGCGTTTGGTTATTTTTTCTTTCGAGTATTTATTGTGTGGTGAAATTTTGTAAACTAATATGTCATCTTCGCATACCCATGAAAGCCCTAAAGTTTTAATATCGGCATCCTTGTTGCTTGAAAATTCTACGGTATTAGTGTTTTCACAGTGTAGTCCGTGCACTACATCCGCAACGTTTGACTTCCATTTTCGTAATTCAAAACCACGTTTTAAGAAAATTTCGGATATTTTTTGACAAATAAATTTTGCTTCTTCGAGAGAATCCACGCCGGTTAATAGATCGTCAACATACATATCGTTACGAATAATATGCGCTATTTTCGGATATTCCGTTTGGCATTCATTTGCTAACTCGTGAAGACAACGTATAGCTAAAAATGAAGCTGCAGTGTTGCCATAAGTTACCGTATTTAATCGAAAGGTTCGTATTGATTCGTTTGGATCTGAGCGCCAAACGATTTTTTGTAAATTACGCTGATTCGAGTTTATCAATACTTGACGATACATCATTTTTATATCGCTAGATAAAACGATAGAGTGCATTCGAAATTTTAAAATGATTGATAACAAATCTTGTTGAATGACCGGACCTGTTAACTGTAATTCATTTAATGATATGCCCGTGGTAGTCGGTGATGAGGCATTAAATACTACCCGAAGTTTGGTAGTTGTTTTTGTTTCGCGAAGTACGCCATGATGAGGCATATAATATTCTGGATTATCATTGTCATCAGATATTTGTGTCATGTGACCTAGCTGTTCGTATTCGTCCAAAAAATCCGTATGTAAATTCTTTAATTTATTATTGGCTGTCAATTTTCGCTCTAATGTTAAAAATTGTTTAATAGCCGTATTTCGAGAACTACCCAACTTGTCAAGTGGCTTGTCAAAGGGAATGGAAACAATGTATCGACCTTCAGGTGAAATTTTTATATTTTCTGAGAAAGGTTGTTCGCACGCCTTTTCCTTGAAAGACAAAAGAGGACCTTTGGTTGGAATCTCTTCCACCTCCCAGAACTTAGCGAGTTGTTCTTGTATTCCGATTTTGCAAAAGTTACTAATGATCTGTTTTTTGGCTACATTGTTATTTGTGTATATATCTATTGGACCGGCCACGATCCAACCTAAACGAGTATTTTGCAGAATGGGGCTTTCGGGACTGCCTGCACGCTTACCGATTATTAAAAGTTCCCAAAAAAAATCAGCACCAATTAAAATTTCGATTCTTTTCGAAACATGAAATTCTGGATTGGCAAGTTTGATATTTAATGGTATGTTGATCCTGTTACAATTAATCGAAGTTTCGGGCAAAGAATTTGTTATTTTATCTATTACGAAACAAGTCAAATTAAATGAATATGAGCTATTGATAGATTTTACTTTAATTTCGCATTTGCGATTAATATGAGAAATTTTATCGTTTATTCCTGAAACTGTTAAGTCGGTTTTGACCGTTGGTAAATTTAATTTTTCGCATAAATCGGTTGTAATAAAGCTTGATTGAGAGCCACAATCTAAAAGTGCGTATGCAATTAAAGTATCATTTTTATCGTTGTAGATTTGTATTTTGGCCGTTGACAAAATGGCATTATGTGATGTTGCTAAAGTACACTGGACTTGATCTGTAGCGTGGGGATCAAGTAGTGGCGTTTCTATTTTTGTATTTTCCTGTGTAGCTGCTATGGCAGTGGTTGACTTGACGATTTTTGGTCGTGTTTCATGTAAAACAGTGTTGTGCTTGCCATTATATGTTTTGCATCCAGACCATTTGCAATCCTTAGGCTGATGATTACGACGTAAGCAATTACTGCACAACCGTAGCTGTTTGACTTTGGAAATTCTGTCCTTGACAGATAATTTTAAGAAATCAGGACAGTAAAATAAACTATGCTCCCTTTTACACAAAAAGCAAGAATATTTTGGAATAACGGGTTCGTCTTGTACTTCTACGTTACTTAAAAGTGATCTAGTACCGGTCGTATTTCCGCGATATTTTTGCCGATTATTGTCTGAATTTTCGAAATTTACCTCGAGTGTCTCTAATAAATCAGCACGTTTTTTAAGAAATGTTTTAAATGTGTGGAATGAAATAATATCGTATTTCGATTTTTCTTTTTCCCATTCTTGGGCCGTTCGCATGTCGAGTTTGCTCGATATAATATAAATAATTAAAGTATCCCACGAGTCAGTGGGTTCTCCCAGTTGTTTAAGACTGCTTAAATGTTTTATTAAATTATCGTATAAATTTCGAATTTTTTCCGCAGAGCTAGTCTTAAATGTTTCTAAGTTGAAAATCGCCTTAATGTGATTATGAATTAATAAACGTGTATTATTGAAGCGTTCGCATAACGTGTTCCAAGCTATATCATAATTTTCGGTGGAAAATTCTAGTGACTGAATTACCTGAGGCGCGGGACCAACCAATGAGGCCCTTAAATAATGAAATTTTTGAATTTTATTGATCTGCATATTGTGGTGAATTAATGATTCAAATATATCTCTAAACTCTAGCCAAGTGTCGTAAGATCCGTTAAATTTAGGCAACTGTATCTCGGGTAACTTGACTCCTTCAAAACGATTAGAGTGTGAGGCGGATGATTGCGCAGATAGCTGAGATGCCGCATCGTCGTCTAATTTCGGTATTTCGCTTAATGACTTGGCTTTTGCTAATATTTGATAAAATCTATTCTCGAATTCTTCGCGTTCGCTTAACTGTTCGTCTAAATTATCCGCCTTATATTCGATTTCGCTTTGAATTTCGTCAAAATTACCAAGAATACTTTCTGCGTTTAAGATTCTTTGATTGAGTTCGATATTTGTTTCCCTTTCCAAAGTTGTAACAGAGCTTAGAATCGTGGTAATATATTTATCAAATAAAGTTAATTTTGATTTTAAAACAGAGCGTTTCTTCGTTAACTTTGCAATCTCGCTAGCTGTGTCGGTAACAGACATTATTTTTAAATCTCAAATTGCCGTTGTTTTGCTTAAATAACTACAAATAAATATAAATATAGGTAGCTATAAAGAAAGTATAACTAAAGTTCAAGTATTTGAATTTAGAACGATTATTATAGGGCTATTTATAATATAAAATACCTTAAAACATGCTCGTTCGCATCGAAACAAATCAAACTACCACTTTGAAATAAGGAAAGGTAATTAAGGTATGAAGGAATGTCATCGGGCTCACTCTTTGCTGTGCGTTAGATCACCTCAATCGTCTATGTTTTCGTGAAGTACGTATTGTCGATGATTGTCCGCTGGTCGGTTGTTTCTTGTACGTATTGATGATTATTTGCAATTTTCGTATGTTTTCTCGTATAAATCCTGGTCGACTGGACCAATGTTTCGTGTAGTGGACTGTAGATAATATTCTAGTTCTTTTCTTACTTTGAACAACGTTTTATATTAATTTTATTATTTTTACAACTACATAATATTATATTTTTGACAATGACAGAATCACAACAATCTTTTTCTTTTCGTTGCCAGCGATACGTGACAATGAGGAGAAGCCGGTGGCGGGTTAGATATGATCCGAAACACATACCTTACCTCTAGTGTTACCTTGCATGTACCCCCTGTCAACACAAGAAACGTCCAAACTTTCTACCAACCATATCACCGCACCAACTATGGTTGTAATTCCTTTCTTCCCAGGTTAGTGTCTCTCGCTAACCAGAATCAGCTACAACGCTTAAACTTCTTTTGCCCCCTTAAGAATTTGATTAAACAGCTATATGAGGTGAACGCTGTTGGACTGCGAATGGGTGAACAGTGATGTCAAGTCTTTTCTTTTTCTTTTTCATACTTTAGTTTAGTGGTAGTACTTGTAAAGTGGTTATTATAGAACCTATTCACACTTTAACGAACTATGCATGCTAGCTTTAGTTATCATTTTATTTCTAGTCTTAGTCTTAGTCTTAAATATAGTCCTTACTATTATTTTGTATGTTATTTGTAAAAAATGGCACTGGCCGTCAATAAATAAATAAATAAATGACATGTAGAATTTAGTATTGTCTTGTATTCCTTTGATAATGATCCGCATGGGTCGAAATAAGACTTTAATTTCCTCTACCATGAGAAATTAACACATAAAAAAAACTTAAAATATGAAAACCAGAACACATATATTTGTAATAAACGTTTAGATGATTAAAAAACATTTACACTAACAGAAGACAATTTTTAAAAGTTTAAAATATGAAACTGCTATTAAGGTATTCTTCAAAGGAATAAAATGCGTTTCCAATAAGATATTTTTTTATTTTCCTTTTGTATACATTTTCTCCAAGGGATTTAATATCTGCTTGAAGAGCATTAAAAAACTTGAGGCATAATAGTCTGTGCCTCTACGTGTCCTCTCTAGTCTGTGGTAGTTAGGTATCAGGTTATCTCTATTTCTAGTCCCTACAGAGTAAATATCTCTGTGAGTTCTAAAGAGTTCTTGATTTTGTTTGACATATGCGAGACAGTTAAAAATAAAAATACAGGGAAATGTCAGAATTTTCAGATTCCTTCGCAACCGTCCCGGTATCTCCTCACACATCGGCGCTGTAGTTTAAAAATTTTACCCATGTCCGAGCATTTTTCCGCAAAAAAACCATACTGGACTTAATGAATTTATTGTCAAGTTACAAACTCGCACTGTATATGCAGGGAAATGTGGTATTTACTGCGCATGCGGAAGTTCTAAAGCCAAAGTGAAATTGGTCTCCCTAGACGCTTGTCTAGGTAGCTAGCGTGAACAACCCACTGTGCAACTTGGGCCGAGGTCATTTAATGTACCATTTTGACCTTAGTCAAAGTCTAAAATTAGCCGAGTTCAAACGACTTGCTGAACACACTTCTTGACAATTATTATTATACAAAAAAAATATTTTTCCGTAATAATTTTAAATACATATATTTAATTTTACTGTTAAATGCATACAATTGCAATAAAAACCAAACAAATATTACCTGTACCTTCGGGGTATGTGCCTGGACCCATAAAGTATTCCTTGTTGACACAGTTTCGTAGGCACTCCGGTATCCGTCCCATGATGGCGCGCCTGATTTCACTAGCAGCCATTTCACGTAACTCCGTTGCACTGGCGTCACTGTAAAATGCAGCATGCGGGGTGCACAATACGTTCGGCGCATCTTTTAAGGGACCGCTGAAGACGTTGTAAGGCTCGTTCTCATGTACGTCCAGGGCGGCAGCACGGATTCGACCCTGTTTAAGGGCTTGTGCTAAAGCATCGTCGTCCACTAATCCTCCTCTGGCTAAAACATTGATTAAATAATAATTAACGATTTTAGTATAGTATGTCCAAAATTCTACCGTTGCCTTAATGACTCCGGTAATCGATGATATGCGGCCGCTATCGCTATTGTTTAAAAATATAGTAAACTTATTAGAGTACTAGACAGGGTCGGATCATAATCGGCAGGTATGTTATATCTTTACGTTTCTCTTCTAAATTATACAGGGTGTTTTAGAAGTACGGCACGTAACTTAAGGGAGTGATTATAATTTTTTTAGATATCCCTTTCCCAATTTTATTGAAATTTGGTACCGTTTTTCATATTGATAAGGGGCTTAAGTAGTCTTCACTAAAATAAATTTATTAAGTCCAGTGGCGTCCCGGGGAGCACCTCAACGAATATTATTGACAAAAAAGTGAACGCCACGGACTTTTTTTCTAATTTTGATATTTTTTTTTTCGGATTCACCAACTAATAAAGTCTGTGCGTGTTAAGAAGTCCGATATCGGATTAAATCACCAAGGAATGTTATCGCTTTTAAAACAGTAAGTCGGTTAAGTTACAATATCTTCGCACCTTCGCTATACTTGATCACACCGAACATCCCACTGGTTTACTGTATTCTATTACTGGGCAAAATCAGAGGTTTCAAAACAAAATTATCTTAGAATTACGCGTTGAGCATAAATAATAATTAAATAGATAATTAAATTATTTTGCTATTATTATAGTTAAATCTATATAATAATCGCTATTTTCCAAGAACCAATTAAAATTTGCTCAAGTGCGGGATGGTTAAATATGTTAAAGATTTTGTCAGGTATATACTTTTCCGATAATGACATTATTTTGGGATTATTATAATTAAATCTTCATAATAATTACTATTTTCCAAGAAATAATTAAAATTTGCTGAAGTGCGGGATGGTATGTTCTACTTTATTTTAAATAAGTAGTTGTGCTTTTCACTTTTAGTTTGTTTCTCATTGTGTGTGAATTAAAATCAGTTATTAAGCAAAGTTATGGAAAATGTTCAGCAAGGTGGCACATCGCCTAGAAGGCATTTATCTCCAGGTGAACGCCGTTTGGTATTACAAGTGGAACGTTATTTCACTTTAGAAAAAGATAACTCGGGCCCGTTAGAGTCTGTTTTGGCAGTGCAAAAACGAACGTCTGATGCTTGCGGCATTTCAGAGAAGACCTTAAGAGGACTTCGAAAAAAGAGTGAAGAGGATTTGGACAGACCATATAAAAGGGTTCGACTCCATTCAAAAACCTTGGATTTATCCCAAGGGATAAAACTCTCTATTAGGAATATTGTTTATGATATGTATAAAGCCAAGGAATATGTTACCCTCAAAGCTATTCTTGAAAAGATAAAGCAGAAAAAACTTTGCGATATTGGAACTAACAGTTTGTCCATCATCTTAAAACATATGGGTTTCAAATATAAAAAAAACGAACAACAGAAAACTGCTTTGCGAGCTGTCCAATGTTGTTTCGAAAAGATGGCAATTTTTAAGGGATTATTTAAACAACAAAAAATCGGAATAAAAATATCGGTAAGCCTAGCGTTATAAAGTTATGGGAGGAGGCGCTTAGCCAAGCGGGCTAAGAAGAATGGCGGAAATGCATTGAACATACAGAAATTTTTGATCTTATGAGACAGAGCAGGTTATAGACGAAGTAAGACCGTTAATTATTACGAATGATGATGATGATGACGATGATGTTGATTCTGATGAGTCTGAAAGCATAGGTGAAATTTCAAATGCAGAGGAAGAATACTTTTAATAGTACCTATCTACAAGTAAGTACGTTCTGTCGCAAGACTACAAAATCGGTTCTTTTTAGAACCAAAACTTTATAAAAAAGAATTCGTAAAACTAATTTGTCTGAATACTACAAAAGCTAAAAAATTATTATTTTTCTTTACCTAAACTAATTTTTTATTTACTTTAAATTATTTTATTTAGAAAATGTAATTCATCAACATCCAAAATTACCTTCAATATAACTTATTGTTTGAGAGCCACCGACATAATGCTCAAGAGGTTTTATGGCTTAGCGGACTTCTTAAAACGCACAGACTTTAGTAGAACTTTTTTGGTCCGCGAATTGTTTTCGTATCTTGCTTCGTTCTCGAGAGAAAAAATAGAAACCACTTTATTGCATGTACAAGAAAAATACCTATGAATTTCAAAGTTAATTAAAACATTTAAATTAAAAATAAAATTATCTTTTTAAATAATGATACAAAAAAAAATGCAACAGTTAATCAAAGCAAATGTTCACACCATTGATTCTCTTACACGTTCAAAAATGCCTGCATTATTTCGTATAAATAAAGATGTCTTTTATTAGGAATAAAACATAAATTACAATAAAAAAAATCAAAAAGTGGCGGTATTCAGCAGAGCTGCTCATACAACCACTGGGAAAAAAACTACATACAAACAATAAGTAAAAGGAAAAAAAAATATTATGTTTAAGAATGTAGAATGTAGAACTACTGTCCTACAATTACTCGAAAAAGAAAAAAATTTAATAAATGTTAAATGTACAAGAATAGATAAGTCGTGATTCAAGCAGTATATTAAATAAATTTAAACCCTTTTCTCGAGAATGTGATTTCTCAGCAGTGAGTTAAAGGCGGCAAGGGTGGGGGCTTCCCTGACATTCCGTGGCAATGAGTTGAAGAGTTTGGTGGCATTGTAGGTGAAGGAGCACTGAAAAAGTGCGATGCTGTGTCTCGGAATCCTAAACAAACCTCCATGACGTGTTAGCCGGTTATGCGTATCCGAACCCGTAGCTAATTTTTCCAGTAAGTACGTTGGTTCTTTTGAAATAATGACTTTATAAATACATCGCGCAAATTGAATTTTAAACCTTTCCTGCATATTGATTCCGATTGTAATAAATACCGAGAAATATGATCATACTTACGTACGTTAAAAACAAATCTCAGACAATAGTTTTGAAGCTTTTGAAGACTGTCTTTATCTTTTTGCAATAGTGCAGGCCAATACACTATATTGCAGTAAGCCAAATGGGAAAGCACTAACGTATTAGCATATATAGCATAGCGTATCGCATTGCAACTTTCAATAATTTGAATTCTTACGTCGTTTTCGTCTAGTACAGGCGTCTTGTATACAAGAGACTTTAGGTGACCCCATAAAGGGATTCAAGTCGGGACTGCGAGCTGGCCAACCTTGGGGACCTGCGAGTCCAGTCTAGCAATAAAGAAAAGTGTTGTCGAGGTATTGATGAGCAACTAGGCTAAAATAAGCTGGGGCGCTGTCGTGCATTAACCACATATTAGTTCCTATTTGTAGAGGTACGTCTTCTAACAGAACGTCAAGTTCTTCACATAGAAACTGCGTATAGGAATTTCCATTCAATTGAGGTGGTAACAGGTATGGTCCAATAAGATAGTCGCCAATAGTGATCGGCCGATACGGGCTTTTTTTGCCGATACCGATAATCGGCCGATACCAATATTTTAGTTGCCGATACCGATATAATATCGGTATCGGCACCACATTTTAAAAAGATCCGTTACTATTCAACATAATATGTGGATTAAGTAAAAATTGTCAATAGTGGCAACATTGTAAAGCATCTTTAAGTCAAATACGGGCATTAACGCGGACAAATTTCGGTAATTCCTCGACCGCCCGATTCCCAATACCAGTGGTGATTACCCGCTTTACAAATAGTGTAGTGCTCCCGCGTTGCTGCCATCGTTGTTTAGTTCTTGGATCAAATTAGTACATTGTATATTGCTACTTCGGATATCGATCGTGTCGTCCAATTTTCATTTTTGCAATAATAATTTTATGTCATTTTAACTTAACTACAACTTGTACTTGTTGTTTAGTTTGGTTTATAAAGTGTTGTTTTTATTGACCAACATATGCCTTATTTAATTTTGTCATATGCCTAAGATTATGTAAATAACCTAAAATTAATTAATAAGATTAATGTTAGAAATAATTTAGTTGTTTTATTAAAAAAAAAAATGTTCAAAATGGGTTTTTACTTATAAAATAGTTAATTTTAAATATGCCGATATTTATCGGCAAAATATTGCCGATACCGATTATCGGCAAAATTTGCCGATATGCCAATAGGATACCGATGCACCGATATTTATATCGGTATCGGCCGATCACTAGTCGCCAATGATCCCTGCTCACCGAAAATTGTTGCTGAAAACGACAATCTCTAATTTTATGAGGATTATCGTCCGCCCAAAAATGTTCGTTATGAAAATTCATAATGGCTTCTCTTGAAAAAGAGGCCTCATTAGTAAATAAAATGTTTGGTAAAAACTTGTTGTTATGTGCTACTGTATGCACCAACCACCTATTAAGAGCTCTTATCAGTGACCTCCATTAAGGTGAAAAGGTTTGCAAACTACAAGAAAACTATTGAATAGAATTTGTTAAAATTTTGAATTTAGATTCGCAATTTGGTACTGTATGACTATATGGTCTTGAATTAAAAAAAAAATATATATATTTTTTTTTTAAAACGATAAATATAGGTGAAGCTGAGAAAATACAGTCTTTTTGAAAGTATTTCCTCAACTATCTACAATTTCAATTAATTTTATACCTTTTTTTTTAATGTGAAAAAACGTCAAACCGAGTTTTTGAGAAAAAATACCTAAAACCGGAACTATCTAAAGCGATTTGGCAACACTGCGGTTTATCTAGCCAGTCCTGACCGCCACTCGCCGCTCGGAGCGGTAAATTATATTAGTCTCGCGGCGCGGCGACGAATGTAGGAATAGCCATGTTGCCTGATTGTTCAATAACACTGACTTATCCTCCTTCGCGGCAAATTCCCAAGTCGGACCACGCGGTTCACTGAATATGCCCCTTAAAATCAAACCTTGGCTGAAAATCAAGGGGAAGCAGAGCTTGCACACGTTGAATATGGTATCGGTATAGTTGATAAAGATGCAAAACCCTCCAAACAGTTGATGCACTTGTTTGAAGTTGCACTGCTACTACCTTCCTGGCACTAGTTGAAGGATCATCTTCTATCTCTCGAAGTATAGCCTCTTCAAACTCAGGCGTGGTTACTGTTGCAGGTCTGCCAGGAAGTTCAGTACTAAGTTTAAAACTCTCAGTCTTACTCAATCTTCAGCATTTCCATTTGCTAGGCCATAATAATTGAAATGCATCTGGGCCATTTCAGCGTTAGTAAAGTTCCTCACTTTTGACTTGTTATTGACAAAACAGGTAAATTAGACCTCATATTTTAATTAACATACAACATACATAGGTATTTTTGTAATACGTGCAATAAAGTGGTTAATTCATTAATTATAAGAATAGTAATATTCGTTAAGGTGCTCCCCGGGACGCCACTGGACTTTAATAAATAAATTTAATCTAGTTAGGGCTAATTAAGCCCTTTATCATTATTATTATTATTATTATATTAACAATCATAATTAAGTCCGTCAGTCTGTCCACGGCGACCACTCTCGTCAGCGATTCTCGCAACGGAATGAAGCCTTATGAGGGTTCAACTTATTTCAGCCATGAATTTACACGTAACAAGCGCTATATCGTGTGGCGTCGGTCACGCTTGCTGCAGCTGGCTACACGCAATTTTAATACTGCCAAGGGCTACGGAAATTTCAGCCGGCCGTCGCAGGACGCTTGAAAAAATAAGGGCTGCATATGCCGGTTTCTTGTTTCACTTTGAATTAGCAATGATGTCAATTAATAAAAAGTTTGTTCATATAATTGTTAATGTTGATAAAAAGGTTGTTAAACATTTCGTCTCGGTAAAAAATAGAAGATTGGACTTTACATATAAAAAAAATAAGTAAGTACCCCGAAGTTACGTAATTATATAGGTACCTACCTACAAGGATAAGAATTTGTATTTTAATTTTGTGTATAAATAAAGAAATGTTTTATTTGATTTGATTACTTTGGTAGGTACTTACAATAATTTTAAAAAACTGTGCTAATTTGAACCATTTAAAAATAAGAATGTCTTTAAACAATACCTAAGGTACATTAATTATAAAAATAAACAACCGAAATTAATACATTGCCCAAACATGACATTCAAGTTAAAATACACCTAATTATTACAAAAATGCTAGGATAAGTTTTAAAATATTTAATATCCCTATTCATATTTATTGAGTGGAAAACTAAATAAGATAGTTACTGCCTGCGTATAATAACAAAGTATCTAAATGAAACAGCAAGGCGAAACCCTGTATTTTGCGAATTTCGAAGCAACGGCTAGATATGGAATAATAATTTTCTGGGGAACACATGAATTTACAAAAAATATTTACTATTCAAAAACGCATCTTAAGAATACCGTACGGGCTGGCCCACGGGCAATATTGTAGAGTCATTTTTAAAGCCAAAAAAATCTTAACCATTTATGGACTATACATTTATGAAACTATTTTATTATTTTATAATAAGAATAAAAATAAATCTAATATAGTTAATTATCATAATAACAAACGAACACGGAATAAAATTATCCAATACATAAGTTGGGATTGTCAGAAAAGAATCCATACCACATGTGCACTAAAATGTATAATAAATTAAATATCGCATGGGGTCATTTGGTCAAACCTCAAATTACACTCTTAACCTAATTTTTATGAAAGTATCCCTGAAAATTTGAAGTTAAACCGATAAGTTGTTTTCGAAATATACGAAATCAAAATCAAATAAAGCTCGCGAAGTGGTGACGTCATTACCTCCCACCGTTCGTCCACTTTGAACTTGTGCAACGGTCTTTCTGTGCATATACAAGGGAGATTCGCTTACTGTTTCCTTGTTCAGTTAAAGCAGAAGCTTATTATTACTACTTTTAATAGTATATTCTATAACAAGTAGGAAATGCCATTTCATACTTTCTTTATTTTAGAAATAATAAAAAAAAAATATACCTATTAAAAATAATTTTTTCTCCTGTCGATGTCAACTCCGTTACCCAGTAACGGAGAGAGGGCGACGTAAATGGCCACCTGCCCTCTTAGTCGTAAACAGCACGTAAAGTCCCTCTATCTATCTTACAAACTCATTATAAATGCTAATCCTTTACCGTCATAATAACTTATTGTGTGGTGTAAAATTCGGTCACCTGATCTGGGGACTCCAGGTACGGATCTATTTAAATACTATTATATTAATATATTTTCTCAGTAATCCTCTTAAAATAATTAGGGTAAAATAAAATAGGTTTATTTTAGTTATTTAAATATGCTGATTTTTGGTTTTAAAATTCCGTTAGATGTTTGTATTGGTTTAGACAAGAAGTTATTTGTTGCCAATTAAAAAGGAAATAATGGTGTATTAGCGGGGATCGGTGGTAAAATCCGTCTATCTATCTTACAAACTCATTATAAATGCTAGTCCCTTACCGTCATAATAACCTATTGTGTGAGGTGTAAAATTTCTATCTACTTAAAGACTATTATATTATTATATTTCGTCAGTAATCCTCTTAAAATAATTAGGGTAAAATAAAATAGGTTTATTTTAGTTATTTAAATATGCTGATTTTTGGTTTTAAAATTCAGTTAGATGTTTGTATTGGTTTAGACAAGAAGTTATTTGTTGCCAATTAAACGTGATATCATAAGAATGTTTCGTCCGTGGGAAGAAACCTGTACGCCAAGTGAATCTACGGGTCGTGATAAAAACCAATCAAAGCGTGATATTTTATCAGTTGACACAAAAAAAATAATCTTCGATGTTTACACCACCCTTCTTGAACGTGGTTTTTAAAATTTGGTGAAGTGAAGGAAGCGGCAGCTTTGACACGCAGGCCAGTGAGCACAGTGTGGTTTGTTGTAAATAAACCTATAGGCGAGAGATATTTTTAAGAAACTGGACGCGACGGATGTCGATATAATTCGTAGAAAAATATATGCCATGTACAGGGAACAAATGATCCCCACTTTAAAAACCCTATTGCAAAGATTTAAAAAAGATGATACAGGAATAGTGTTGTCGCGAGACTCTAAGGAAATATATTTTAAGAAACGGTTTTAAAACAAAAAAAATGTAACAAACGACAAGTAATTATGGAATCGGCCCGGTTAAAAAGATGGAGATTGGAATACCAAATTGCAGTCCATGGATATAGACAGGATGGAAGGAATATTATTTATTTGAACGAGACGTGGTATGACACACACGAAGTTCCAGATAAAAGTTGGGTAGATTTATCAGGTCAATGCAGAACCAAAGCTCCATTAAATAAAGGTAAGCGTATAACAATTCATGCTGTGACAAAAACGGATTTATACCAAACGCTTTGGCCTTATCAGCCAAACATATAAAGGACTCCTTTGTTGATTATTACGATGATACTACGGCAGAACTATTTGAAGACTGGTTTAAAAACAAATTATTACCAAATATACCACCAAATAATGTGATAGTGATTTATAATGCGAGTTACCACAGTCGTAGGTTAAATAGAGTTCCGTATTCCAATGACACAAAAGTTACCATCCACGACTATATGATGGAAAATAATCTGTATTTTGAGGAAAATTACACAAAAAAGCAATTGCTCGAAACTTTAAAATCATTTTCGATAAAAAAGCAATCCTATTGTGACACTTTGGCGGCAGAAATGGGTCATACCGTGTTAAGACTTCCTCCTTATCATCGCATGTTCAACCCAATTGAACATATATGGCACCAGCTGAAAGCATCGGTGAGAAGGAATGTTTCGCCAACCTTAAATTCTTCTGTGACAGCTTTAGCGCAGTCAGAAATGCAAAATATTCCAAACAAAAGCAGGGAAAATTGTGTAGCGCATGTTTAAAAAGTAGAAAAATCATACGTAAATGTAGATCTGTTATATAATAATAATAATTGTTGAGTGGCAACACTAGAAAACTAATGTCATTCTCTCTCTTAAAATATGGCGTTAGACTGAACACAGCCGTTGTATGTATTCCTATTTAAAATATAAAAATATAAGTTTTATACAGTCCACATTGAAGAAAAGAAGTTTTATTTCGAAGGCCAAAACAATAATAATAAATGCTTTATTTGCTTATATACATATAAAAAAGAAAATGTTTAGCATCGTCAACACACTTTGAAATAAATTACTATAATAAAATAACAAATTGATGAGAAAGAATTATTGTGAACTTGGATGACGACAGTGACAGTGAAACTGACTTGGGTTAAAATGTAATAATTATTTTTCTGACACGGTACTTTTTTGTAGGCATGTGTATATTTTGTTTGTATCTTATATACTGTTATATTATTATTTTATTATTAAATTACCTTTAAAATATGTTTTTGCGTTTTCTTTCTAACATAAAAAATCAGTAAGACACTTTTGCTGCATACAGGTAGATAAAAAAAATATTTTTTTCCACGCTTTTATATATAATATTATCTTAAAGCAGCGCAACCTTTTATTCTATCAGCAACGAGTGCGTCCCTGCTTTCATTCGATCACTCGCTGGCTCTTATCGGCATTAGGGATTAGCATTTATAATAAGTTTGTAAGATAGATAGACGGACTTTAACCGCGGCAGCAAGCGCGACCTGATTTGCTATAGCAGATAGTGACATCACACAGCGGTTTCTGCGAGTCGTAAAATAACCTTAAGTCAAGTTTTAAAAACAAATAACCTGAAAAGTCAAGTTTGACGTATATAATAAAAAGTTAAAATTTAAAATGGATTTGGATAATTTCGAAAATATTACTGATGATGAGGAGTTTCTAGCATTTCTTGGGAAATTATGCATTATACCATTTTGATGGTTAAAATTAAAAAAATTAAAAAGCGCTAACCATGTTCCAATTTACCTTTCAGATAAATTCACCTGATGAAATTAAAACATGGTTAGCGCTTTTTAATCATTTATATAATTTTCAATTTTTATTTTACACTGGTGGAAGGTGTATGGGAACATGATTAGCGTTTTTCAATTTTTCTAATTTTCGCCTCGGAATTCTCAACCCGCATCACATTACGAATATTTACATAAGCAGTTTTTTAAAATTCGATTTATTTATTTCAATGGGAAGTAGGTTGTATGTTTTTTACTACTTACAGTAGTGGTCGTACGTAAAGTTTATTATTATTCATACAACTCACCTGTATTTACAAGGAATGCACCTGGCCTCATTTGTTTAATAGTAAACTCGTTGATTAGATGGTGGTTATGTTCATTTAAAGTACAGTGCAGCGATACACAATCTGATTGGAATAGAAGGTCTTGCAATGTGTACACCCTGGTTAAACCGAGACTTTTTTCTATGCCATCGGGGAGATACGGGTCGTAAAAAATAACGTTGAAGCCGAAGGCTTTTGCCCGCAATGCCACAGCAGATCCTATGCGACCCAATCCTACAATTCCCAATGTATCTCCACGTATCCGAGCGCATCCTTGGGCTGCTTCTCGAACCTGTAAAGAATACAGTCAAGGTAAGTATGAGGAGGTTTCTCAAAATGTTATGGTCTCAACATAAAAACAGTTTATAAGCCAATTTTGTTATGTTGATTTAATCATACATTCTTTGGAATACATCTTTAAAATGTTAAGCTCTTTTAGTCCTTTAGTTGTTTTTGATGGTTATTCTAAAACACTAGAAAGACAATGAACTTCCTATGTTGCTCGGTACAAAGCTGCTATGCGCCACCCAAATATACATATAAATGGGTATGCGTTTTTACTTTTATACTACATTGCAACTTTTCTATTATTAGTCTTTTGCCTATAGCCAGTGGCCTGCCACACAACCCGAAAATACTGCCTTAATATTCATAAACAAAAATTAGAAAACCTCATGACAATTACTCATTGTTGCTTACCAGTCGACTGTCGACCAAAACATGTAAAATTTTGTGAAAATTTCGGCCGGCACGCGTCAAGTCTGAGAAGACACGGACTGGCATATGGCCTGTGCTCGTCCGCAAATATCACAGGCAGTAGGAAGCCACCATATACAGAGTGGCAAAAAGTCGCACATAATGCCTGTAACTTTTGAATTACCTCGTATACGAAAAAATTACCTTCACGAAAGTTGTTCAGTAAACTATTCCCCACATTTCTACCTGCATGAATTTTTTCCGTCATTTCTGGTTTGGTTGCCATAGAGACCAACTTACATTTTTTAAATGGAACACCCTGCATATGATTGCATATTTGGATTCTACTGGGAAAACTCTGAATTTTTTGTATTTCAAATATTTATTTATTTAAAATTGTAACAAACTTTATAATAGCAGAACAAATAGCCTAGAAAATTGAACAACTTAACATCGAAATAATAAACTAGTGAAACCTTTTCAGTGGATCCGGTGTTCACAATGACCACCGTTTTCTTCTAAGCAGAGCGCCAGTCGATCCCTGAACCCGCCTACAACGTTTAAAAGTCTTCTGGAATGGCCCGAATTTCAGCACTTATTCTCACTTTTAAAGATTCTAAGTCATTTGGACGGTTAATGTAGACTTTGTTCTTTAAGTGTCACCACAAAAAGTCGAGCGGGGTTAAGTCCGGGGATCGCGCTGGCCAGTCTATAGCACCTCTTCTGCCTATCCAACGTCCTGGAAATTGTTCGCTTATGTATTGTCTAACATTTGCCGCATAATGCGCAGGTGCTCCATCTTGCTGGAACCATACCTGTTCGTTTATACCATTATTTAGACCCGGTAAAACCATTCTGCAAGAAGGAATTATGTGATTCCTGAGGAGGTTTAGATATTTTTCACCATTCAAATTATCATCTATGAAAAAAGCTCTCACAATATGTCTACCAACTATGCCCGCCCAAACATTAACTTTTTCGGGTCTCTGAGTATGACCTTCCTGGAACCAGTGAGTATTCTCAGCAGACCAATAACGATAATTGTGTCTATTAACAATGCCATTTAAATGGAAAGTAGTTTCATCCGAGTAAATGATATTTGTTGCGAAGTTATTATCGTTATTGCATCTTTCCAACTTCTCCTGCTTAAACAAATTTTTCATTGACTGATGAGACACATTAAAATCCATTGCCATTGGCTTGGATGATTGTGTTGGTTTTTCGTGTATTGAGAGCATGATATCCAAAGCTTTGTCTCCCCCGGTTGCTGTTTTAGGTCGACCTGATCTAGCGGCTTCCCTAACACTGCCCGTTTCTCGAAATTTCTTTACCACTCGACACATCGTCGACTGATTTCTTGGAGGCCTATTTGGATATAAATCATTGAAAAGTTAACAAACCTGATCTTGCGATCTCTTCATATTTCCGTAACCGCTATTAAAGTTTTAACTCGTTGTTTCTCATTCAGATGAACCATAGTGTAAACAAATTAGAAATCAGACAACAGAAAATTAAATAGGAACTCAGAATTGACACCTCTTAGGTCGCTGTCATGAAAACACCTCGACTTAACCCTTGACCGTGGGTATTAGGTAGGAATAATTATAATTAGGAAGTTTTTCATTTTTGAGCTGTCGTTATCTCGGAAACGCTTGCAGATAGGTGAAAATTTGAAATACAAAATATTCAGAGTTTTCCCAGTAGAATCCAAATATGCAATCATATGCAGGGTGTTCCATTTAAAAAAAGTAAGTTGGTCTCTATGGCAACCAAACCAGAAATGACAGAAACAATTCATGAAGGTAGAAATGTGGGGAATAATTTACTGAGCAACTTTCATTAAGGTCACTTTTTCGTGTACGAGGTAATTCAAAAGTTACAGGCATTAGGCCCTACTTTTTTGCCACTCTGTATTAAACTTCCTGCCTACTTGGGTTGTGGATATAGATAGTCTTAACACTCGTTTTAACTTAGTAACGTGTATTAACAACAACTTATTAATACTAACAAACTAAATTTCCATCTTTAATTAACTATTTTCTCTTATCACGCTGGCGTCGTTACACACTGTACCAACTACTTTCAAAAATACTAAAATCTAAATCCCTAGCACAGAAATTACTCGTCCCAAAGAAAGTATTATCCTGACAATTAATAATAGCCACCTTGTGATACTCCCGATCTAATTAAAACTTCTGAGGAAACAGTAATTTTTAAAAACTGCTTGTGTTCGACCTCTAAGATTACTATTAAACCACCGGTACCAAAAACTCCCAAAGCCGAGCGTTTCTGAATAAGCAAATCATGGTCAACCTTGTCAAAGGCCTTGAAAAAATCAGTATAAATTGCATCAATCGGCAACCCATTCTCCAACGCCCCCAACAAAGCCTGCTCATAAGACAAAAGATTGGTAATAGTGGATCTTCCCTTTATAAAGCCATGTTGTTTATTGATTATAATATACTTAAAAAGTGGGATCACTTTATCGGCTACTAGGGCTTCAAGCACTTTCGCAATCAATCACACCCTCGCTATGGGTCGATAGTTCTCAATATCTGATTTATTACCATTTTTAAAAGTTGGCGTAACATAGGACTTCTCCCAAATTTCTGGAAAGGTTCCATTAGACAACGACAAGTTAAAAATACTACACAAGATCTGGGCAAGTACAAATTTACAAGACTGCAATAAAATGATAGGTATTCCATCTGGACCTGGGCCCAGATCCTGTTTCAAATCGTTTATCCCGTTAAAAACATCAATAGCAGATACCTGAACCATACCAAGGCTTACAGACTTATCATAAGATACGAGCGCTATATTATTCGAATTCTGTCTCTGAGCATACACTGAGGTAAAATGTTGATTAAAGAACTCTGATATTTCCATGGGATCAGTCGATTCATTATCCAGAAAGGTCATAGATTGTGGGTACTCTGAAATCCCTTTTGTTGAATTGACTTACTTCCAAAATTATTTTTTATCAGCCTTTCTACTGTCTAGATCTCTTAAGTAAGATTTATGGAGCGTTGTGACATCTCACTATATTGTTTTCTTAAAGTAGAAAATATGGTGTAATCCATATATGTATTAGTACTATATGGCGCCTTGCCCATTTAACCAATGTAAACGAAGTGAAGCCGAGGTTCCTTGTCCCGCCAGGGTCATTTCGCGCAGTGCGCATGCGCGAGATGACGTTTGTTTTAACAGGAAAAAAATGAGGTTATCACATTTGACTTTGACAACTGGACAGAAATTTGTAAACAAACATTAAAGTTCTTGATTTGTTTAGGATTTTGTATAGTATTTCGACTGAAAAAAGAAAAAAACGCAGGTAAATATATCAATAAAACTTTTATTAGATATTTTACATTCATTTTTAGAGTTCAACAGGTAAAATAATAGGTTTTAATAGGATTTTTTGGAGTACATGCAATTTTCGGTAAAAATAGGTACCTAGGTACCTAATTATATCAACAGCAGCAAAGGAAATTATAATCTTTAGGAAATGGACTACCTAGTTATTGTTCCCTCACGAAATTAACGTAAGTAAGTTAATAGAAAGAAACATTCGATCTGGGTACATACCTGTAGCACGATAATTGTTCAAGCTTCTACGCCTGTTTAAAATAATGTAAAATATTCCGTTTTGCCTCGGCATCGTCACAAAATGGTCACAGTTCACACACACAATCAAAATTTGCAGAAAAGTAAAGATAAACAGTACACAAAAGCCGTTAATAATAACAAATCTACTCGCTGAAGCGAGCTGTCAACCAAATTAACATTTGCTAAAGATTTCGAGGTTATGTCGAGCAAAAATGAGACGTTGTCACCCTCTAGTCATATGAAATTGTTATTTGACGCGTTTTAGTTTAGAAATGGAAACAAATAATCTGAAAACACTTGGAAGTACGGACTTAATGCTTATTTTGCAATTCTTTAGCAAGATTTTTGGTAATTCTGTCATTGCTCTAATTTTCTAAGACTCACTCTTCTGCCCTATTCTAAAGAAATAAAAGCATATTTGGCAATACCCTGACGGCGCATGCGCACAAGTCGAAATGACCCTGGATCTGCTATCTCTGTTGTTGCTTCAAGATTTTCAGGGTAATAGCCATATAGTACTAATACATATATGGTGTAATCACCCAGGGATGATGAAATCTCGAGTGAAATCCTAAAGTTTTTATGTGCCTCTTTCTTTGTTATGATTAAACCCTTTAAGTTTTCATTTATCCATTTCGGAAATCTGGGTGATTTATATCGAGAGACTGGTGTATACAAACACAAAAATATATGTGAAAAATTTCTACAATTAGGATAAAAAAATTAGTGCGTTAAAATATTTATTTTAAATAATTATCAATTTACATACCTGTTCCGGACCTGTGAACTTCTTTCCTTCTCTAACCATATTAGCTAACCAATATGTCCGCCTATACAAGTTCAAGACTAAGCACAAGGTAGTATCTGCTACCTCCTCGACACCATATCCGGGCACATTACAAACTGCGATACCCAATTCACCAGCTGCCTTAACGTCGATGTTGTCAACGCCGCTCCCAATGCGAACTATAATACGTAAGGTTTTAAATTTCTCAAGGTCTTCTTTAGTGAGAATTATAGTATGCCACATAAGAGCTCCTACTGCTTCATTGAGCACCTAAAAATTTATTATAATTAATTTAATTATGCCAACTATTAACAAGTCAAAATCAAAATACACTCAACTATATACTGCATCCAATTTGCAAAGGCAAAAGGTTCTGTTCTATGGACGACGCGCATTTGTAAAAATGTATACTACGATCCAACTTATGACAAAAGTAAATACGAGGGCGAAGTGATAAAAGCTTAGCAAAAATGAAACAAGGAATATTTTTTTTTTCTAAAAAGCCCTCCTTTAGTCCAACGTTTCAATTCCTTCTGAATTATATGATTTTCCCAACTCCGAATCTTTTTCTTGAAACAAGGAAACAGGAAATAGTCGCAGGACACTAAACCTGGCAAATATGGTGGATGTGGAAGCAATTCATCATATAATTCATGGATTTTAGGCATGGCAACGGCACACGTGTAATCTCGTGCAAAATTTTGATGGAAAGAACTTTTTTCTTCGCCAAATGTGGTTGTTTACCTTTAGAATGTCGTTGAAATGGTCTGATAAGTTATTCTCCGTTCATTGTTTCCCCCTTTCCAAGGTAATCGATGTGGGTTATGTTACATCATTCATGTTGCGACTTTTACGCTATAATAATGAGTGTTTAACCCAGCCAAACTCATACTTTTACTTAATAAATCAACCAACTATTGATATTTATGAGCTGTTGAATTAATTGTTGTTAACTTGTCAGAAATTGGTGTTGTTGTGACAGGTTAGAGCTAAAAGCAACTGTGAGTGGCGCTCAAAACTCAATCATTATACACATTGTTGTTTTACTGGCAAGGATCCTTCTTCAGAAAAGAACCGCCCCGATTACAATTGCTAAGAGTTTGAGCTAGCTGAGGTAAGTGGTGACCTTAAACTTTATTTAATATTAAAAATACCAACAGTTTTATTTTTTTAATACCATATAAGGTTATAACCAAACAGATAAAATATATTTAAACCTTTTTAACTTTATATCTATAGAAAATACAACAAATTAAAAATTAGGTACTTAGGTTTTAGTATGTTTTATCTGTTTGGTGTTCCTTATATATGATTTTTAGGTCTGATGATGCCTTAACGGGTGAAACATGTAACCAATTTCTTTGTAAACAAAATATTTTTTGAGACTAAGACTTTGTGGTTTTATTGCTTTTTGTCTTATTTACACATGCCTCTTTAAAAAAGATGTATATTACCTATTTGTCTTTCTTGTGAAATTTGCCATTGCTACATTTCTAGTGTGGTGACTTCATTTGGGCGTCCTGACCGCTCGGTATTACTTGTGCTTGTACAGCCACAACGAAAATCAGTAATCCACTTGTGAATCATTTTAATTGATGGTAAAGAATCCCCATAATATTTATCAAGTTTTACTTTGGTTTGTGAAATGGGTTTTTGCAGCAAAAAATAATATTTATTCAACACACGAAATTAACTTTTTTCCGTGTTTGCAACAATACAAGAGGGTGTCTGCTTTTAATGGATGTAACTACCAGAGTTCAAAAGATTATATCAACGATATATATCATACCATTTATACTCTATATACTATAGATCATGGATATTTATGATTAGGGTCCTTTTTACAGAATAGAAGTTTCGCAGTATAATCAGCGCCTTCCGCGACAAAACGCATCGGGGCCGGGGTGCCGCAAGGCTGACTTCTGTCCCCGGTGTTGTACAATATTTATATGCACGATAGACAGGCGCAACTTTATCTATTTGCTGATGATACTGCGATAACTGCTATTTCCAAACGTCCGTGGCTAGTCGTCACTCGTTTAAAACGCCACAGCTTGGAAACTGGCTTTCAGCTTGGGAGGATTTGTTTGAATCCCGCCAAGACCAAGGCTGCCTTTTTTTTTATCGAAGACTAGGCTCAGAGTCAACGGGGTTCAGGTGAATTGGTGTCAGGAAGTGAAATACTGGGACTTATCTTTGATCAAAGACTAAACTAGAGACTGAATTCAATCAACAGAGTTAAGCTCACTCTGAGTCAATTAAATTCTATTTACCCCTTGCTTCACAGGCGGAGTAGAATTACTAACAGAACTAAAGTCAACTATAAAGTCTTGCTCAGGCTGGTTCGGACTTATGGTGCAGAGCAGAGCTGAAAAGTCTCAGGTTACTCAAAACATGATCGCAGGTGCACCAAGATATACTATGAATACTTAGAGTTATTGCATAATAATTTTAGAAAAGACATTAAACGAATATTTCTTAAAAATTATAACGACTATTACAGACGAAGGGACATTTCGAGGAACATACTAATAACAGACTCACATACAAGAACGGAAGAGCCAGACCTGACTAAACCTACAAGGTACCTAGAGACAGGCTCCCTATGTAAGAGTCCAATTACAAGTAGAAAGACACTGGAAACAGTGGAGAGGCACTATCCAACACCGTCTAAAAGACGGTTAAAGCTAGCAGTCCCAAAAAAATCCTAAGAAACATACACGACTAACCAAAGCTTTTGCCGTGTTAGAAATTCCAAATTTCAATGAAAATGCGAATATGGAAGCGAAGATAGAATACATGTCAAAGGTTTTACCTGACTGACATTAAACATCCTATTCTAGATACTGTATATACAGAAGTGAAAGAAGAATGCCGGAAAAAAATTAAAGATCAAATAGTATGTATGTCATTAGTCATTAGATGATTGCAGCAATATCCACAATGGCCCAATTGTTGGCTGCAGTATTGTAACTCCAAATGGTGAATCCATTTTGATAGATAGTATAGATACGGGTATTGATTCAAACACTATTGTACATTAAAAGGATGTTGCTTTGAATGCAATAGAAGATTTTCAAGTAAAGTGGCGAGTTTCGTAACAGACAATGCCGCGAATGTGTAAAGAATGCGCAGCGATCTTGCAGATGAGATTGATGTAATTTAGTATGACTGCTCAGCACAGTCCATGTTTTTAATTTACTTACTCAAAATTCAGAAATCCCAGCAGTTAAAGACGCTTTAATCAAGATTATCAAGTATTTTCGAAACAAACATTCAGTTTGCACATTTTATATTTTGCCCTGAGCCCTGAGTCATCGATCAACGATCAAGAGACAACCCCATCTTTATTTATTATAGCCTTGAAAGTGAATAAAAAATAGAGCGTCTTTTGGCTTGCGCAATACGTCTCGAATTCAAAGTAACGTGCTAGACAGAGACAAAAGTTATTAACAGAGTTGTCAATTGATTTCAAAGTCATCGTTTTGATTTGTCAAATATAATTTGTTTTTAAACGTTTTTGTGCCTTGAAACTCAACTTAATCATGAAATCTGTTCTTTTCAGCGCTATTTTTATCGTACTTTCGTGTTGGCGGCGGTAAGTATTTATATATTTGTTATTATTTATTCAAGTCCGAACGCTAGCCACGAAAATGTTGACGTTTATAAGACTTCGTTTTGACTTTTTAAATCTTGTAATTTTAATTAGATTTAAATGCTTTTAGTCACGTGCAAGTAATGACGCACGGGCAAACATCAACCGTGCCGACTGTATTCCTGCTGCATTGTAGGACGTACAAAGAAGCACAAGAAAAGATACTTGTAAAGCCTCAAGGAGTAAAATGGAATAGGATGAATGATGCAATTAAATGTTACTTAGACAACAGAGATATTCTTGTTCAAGTATGCCAAGATAACAAAGAGCATATTGACAGTGATATCATAAGAATAATGATACTCATCACTTGATTTTCTAGCCCGAAAAACATCGTTAATTGTAGTAGCTCTTGATCCCATGCAAAGGACGTTAACAACAATTTCCATTGGGGCAATAATATGGAATAAATTACAAATAAAGAGGTTTAAAGAAGTTTGTCCCTGTTCCCCTGGTTGAATGGATTGCTCGATTACCGCGAGATGTCGCCACGTGCAATATCTCGCACACGTACCGTTAAATTAGAAATAAATTTAAAAGATCAGCCACATCTTACAAAATATTTATACAAACGTGGGTTGGGTGGTATTTTTTTGCGGCAAATATGTTAGATCATCGATTTATTGGTCAAGGATTAAACACTGCTCGAAACCGAAAAGCCTATATATTCATCAATAGCATATCTCCAAATGTTTTGCATTTTGTAATGGCATTGACATCTGAATCAAGACCACTTCCTAAATACATGTGCAGACCACATTTTCGGAATGATGGAAATCCTTAATAATGAGGTCATTTGGTCAAACCTTAAATTACACTCTTTAGGTACCTAATTTTTATGAAGCATTTATAAGGTATAATCGTCGGCCCTAAAAATTTGAACTCAATCCGATAAGTAGTTTTCGAAATATACCAGATCAAGATCAATCAAATAAAACGTCATTACATCCCACAGTTCGTCCGCTTTGAACTTGTGCAATGGTCTTTCTGTGCATATAGGAGGGAGATGCGCTTACTCTTTAGTTGTTCAGTTAAAGCAGAAGCTTAATTACTACCTTTAATAGTATATTCTATAACAAGTTGGAAATGCCATTTCATGCGACTTCTAGACTATACTTTCTCTAACACTAATTTAGAAAAAAGAAAAAGAATAATTATTAAAAATGATTTTCTTCTCTCCTGTCGATGTCAACTGCGTTACTCAGCAACGGAGAAAGGGCGATGTAAATGGCCACCTGTCTTCTAAGTCGTAAACAGCAAGTAACCGCAGCAGCGAGCGCGCCCCGATTTGCTATAGGAGATAGTGACGTCACATAGCGGTTTCTGCGAGTCGATGTTTAAAAGCTTTAGAGGCGTCAGAAAATTGAAATTTTTGCAGTTCGCACTAAAATTACAAAATCTTTCAGAAAATGGAATTAAAAAGATTGTAAATGACCTCATTGAAAATTCAGATAAACATAGGTTTTTACAGCAGCTCGAGAGAAACAATTTTTAATATTTGGATTGGTACAATCCAAACATAGAAATAGGTTAGGTTCTGAAAAAGCGACTAACAAGCTTAGTTCTAGTTTAAATATTTAAATCAAGGAAATGTGACCAAAAAGTGTAACTTAAACTGGATTTGGGAGTTGACCACTAATAAAATACATACAAAAATAAAAACTGAGTTCATATTTTTTTAAATATCTTTGTGGTATTTTAAAACTGTAGTTTAGAATTTACTTTCTGTTGTTGAGATTTTATTTGTAATTCCCGACTCCGTTATTAGAATGTTTTCTTTTGTTTTAATAAAAAAAAATAAGTGAAATAGAAAAACACTGTAGGTATATTCCATATTTTTCTTGCAAAAATGACTAGAAGTCAAAAGTTTATTATCAACATTTTGACATATATCGATATAGCCACACAATGATTAGGAAATTATTATCGACTCGGGCTATTTTGAATTTTGTCATCTTAATTTTAATTCCATCTGTGATACTACATTGTGTTCTGTGGCTTTTGTAATCAGCACCTGCTAAATTCTGTATCTGTTATTCAGAAAAACGCCATTAGTTTCATGTGTAGAGCAAAATATAAGACCCTTGTAAACCACTGTTTTTTTAGGTTCAGATTATTAACTGTAGTGTTCTTTTCTTTTGGAAACGGTCTGCTTGATTTATCGGAAATACTCTGGTAATATCACTCTAAATAACATTCATAATGCTTATAATACCAGACAAACTTTTGATATCCGTCTTCCAATCCCCAGATGAACTTTAACGAAGCGCTCTATTATTTACGAAATCATTATGATTTAAAACTACTTAAGTACAAATTGTAGATCATTGCAATACACAAGTTTCGCAGAACCGAGAAAGACTTCTTGGCTAGTAGAGCATATTATAGTCAGGAAGAATATTACCAAGACAGCTTTTAGCTTATTTTGTTACTTTTTGCTTTTTATGTAACTTGACATCTCATGGGTCAGAAAGCTTGCAATTTTATTATCTGTTGCATGTCCTCTTTCATAAATTGTAATGTCGGAACCACTTGTATCTTTGTACTTTATATTATATATTATATTTTTCTGGACAATAAAGCACTTAAAAATAAAAAAGTAATTATTTTTTTAATTATCGTAGGGTGGGTCCTTGTGCCCTTTAGTCCAACCGCCACTGCCAAAACATATAGGTAAAAATAGGTAAAATAGATATAATAGCTCAAAAATTACCAAATAAAGAAAATTTATGGAATAAAACACAAAGTCTGCTCCACTAATTTAATAAAATAAATTTATATTATATGCCCATACATGTTTTGAAGGCATAAACCTTCATCCTCAGTGGGTTAATATTAAGATGTAAGTATATTATGAAGAGACCAATGACATTGTTAAATTATTAAACTGAAAGGGGAAGGAACAAATACAATTAGACAATGTGAAAACAACACAGGCATCATCAATAAAAGTTTAATATAGGAAGAAAAGATATTTTTATGTAATTTCGAGATTAATAATAAACCGCGATTGCAGTGAAATAAAAGCTAGAGACTTTACCTTCAAAAGCGAAATAGGGTACGACCATCATGGTGAAGTCATACCAAATGGTAGGTAAAAATTTTTGTATAGCCAAAGTGTGAATGGATTATTCTATTTTATTTTTTATATTTTATTAAAAAAAAAACGGTAAAATCCGTCGCAATGCGACAATGTCAAAGGTTAACTCTATTCAGACAAATGGAGTAACAACTAAATAAAGATGGAAGATAGACACTATATGTTAGAAAGGGTGTGAACTAATATAAAATGTTTTTTTAGGTTTTTAGATTTTATATTAGTTCACACCCTTTCTAACATATAGTGTCTATCTTCCCTCTTTATTTACTTGTTACTCCATTTGTCTGAATAGAGTTAACCTTTGACATTGTCGCATTGCGACGCATTTTACCGTTTTTTTTTTTAATAAAATATAAAAAATAAAAAGAATAATCCATTCACGCTATAGAAAAATTTTTACCTACCATTTGGTATGACTTCACCATGATGGTCGTACCCTATTTCGCTTTTGATTTTAATTTCCCAGTTAAAGTTGGGTTTTATAATAAGTTTAAAATAAAATAAATTTAAAACTTATATTTATCAACAAAACCTTTTATTACTATTAGTTATAATGTATTATTAAATTAATTCAAGTTACATATGTATTCTTATAAAAATTAAAATTTTTTCTGCAACATAAGGTAAGTCTCTAGCTTTTATTTCACTGCAATCGCGGTTTATTATTAATCTCGAAATTAAGTACATAAAAATATCTTTTCTTCCTATATTAAACTTTTATTGATGATGCCTGTGTTGCTTTCACATTGTCTAATTGTATTTTTTCCTTCCCCTTTCAGTTTATTAATTTAACAATGTCATTGGTCTCTTCATAATATACTTACATCTTAATATTAACCCACTGAGGATGAAGGTTTATGCCTTCGAAACATGTATGGGCATATAATATAAATTTATTTTATTAAATTAGTGGAGCAGACTTTGTGTTTTATTCCATAAATAAAATATTACTCCACTGTGAGATGGACTACTTCCATAAAAATAAATAAAGAAAAACTGACAAGATCTACAAAAAAAATTAAAGCTTAAATATGTAGGTAAACCTTGAATTTGACTGTGACTGTAATACAAAACACTTTTCTTATTCTTATTTTGCTACAAAAAATTAGCTAGTTATCTGTCGACAATATTTGAGCACCTCATACAAAAATCTTCAACCATTTTTTGAAGAATACGATTTTTGGTACATTAGTCTTCTTATTACCTCTATCCGTGGACATACCTATACAGTGACAGCGGTTCTTTGTCAAAATATTTCCTGAGAAACATCACGAATTAACTCTAAATTCTTTGGAATAACACTTCTTTAAACTGGATGCATTATTTCCGCAGAAAACTAACTGGAAACAAATCTACATTAGTTCAACAACATTGTGTTATTTTCCTGACTTTCCATCAAATATAGAATAAGTATACCTAAGTAATAGACAAATATTACCTAATTTATTATGTAATAACAAATTAATTAATATCAAATAATGAATTTTTAATTCCTCGACATTTATTCCCATTGCTAGAGCACTGTGGAACATATTAAGAGTTTTTAAGCCACTTATGGCATGGGGTTTGCGGTTAACATTAGACAGAACCAGCGCAGTATAAACAATCCAAACCACTCATATCAAGCAGTGCGGTTGGCTACGTGGTAAGGATGAGATCATGCCAGGGAGTAAGCCCGATTTATTCAGATTTACATATGTACCTCAACACCCCTTACTAAAGTTAAGCACAACGGCTAACAGTCCAACATTCGGTGGTTTCAACACTCTGTGTAGAATTCACTTGTATAGATTGGATTTCCGCCAGGTACGTTAACGGCCAACCGCCAGCGCTAAACGTTAAAAATGTCAGTAGCTTAAAAACTCTTAAATTGCTTATACTTTACCTTTTCATGTATTTCACTTGTACTTTGTGCATCGCAAAAAGCGACTGTGGCGACATCCTTAAGTATCGGCATTTCAATTGAACAGTCTCGGCCGTCCAGCAGCGCGACCAATGGGCGAGCCTGCATGGGCCCGTTGGCAATGGGACCACGCGGTTCGAACCTAGGCCTTTTTGGCAACATTTTGCGCTTGTCCATTTATCGGTAAGTGGGAATAGATATACAGTAGGGGCCGCGGGTGCACTTTTTATTTACGACATATACACCATGTATTAAAAACACACGTTCAGGTAATTTATTTGTGTAGAACACCTAGACTCACGAACCACTCCGTAGTGATGCGCACCCGCCGCGCACACGCTATCACCGCACGGCTGCGCACACTCCGTCCTGCGGGTAAGACGTGCGACGACAGGATTTAGGTTACACTCTTGGGCTGATAGTAGGCTCCATGGTAATGCATGTAGGCAAAGTCCTGAAAAAAAAACTTAATTTTAATAAAACATAATTTGTCTAAAATAAGTTGATTCCAACAAGATCACGTACATGTGAAGAAATTAGAACATTCAAAGTATTCAAACAATTTAGGAACGTATAAATAATTTACACTTTTTAAGGTTCGTCTTTTTCCTTTCGCCAGATCCATCCCCAGAGGCCTTTCGCCTCATCATGGCTAAGATCTGACGGAAAGGAATAGACAACAAAGTGCTATATATCTGCACAAATATGAATGCCAACTGCAAATGTAGCATGAAGCGACATCTCGCGGCGCTTGAACGTATCAGTGAAAATACCACATATATTTATTCTTATGAAAATACTACAAGTGCAACAAAATAAAATGTCATGGCTTAATTTAGAACACACAATCATTTGCAACCAAATTATTGTGTGTAAAGTATTGCCTAGAAAAAAATTAATAAATTTCATAAACACACAATATTAGATCAAATTAACAATATAATATTCCTCTGTAAGAACAATCAATGGTCGTTTTAATGTTCTGCCGGATAGAATTAAGGATTCACCTAACTCAAGATGTTCTTGTAAAAAATATATTTGAACATTCACGGAATTGAGATTTATTGTAATTGAAATTGACTTTCGTAAATATTTATGAGTTAAGCCAAGTACTAAATAAATTTCATTATTTATTAAGTTATTTAAGAGGTGTAACTTTCGATTCCTTCAGCAACGCTTATTTTAATCACTACATTTCCCATACACACAAACTCTTCATACAATATAAACAGGCAACGAAACTTCTTCCTCAACAAAAATTCTGTTTACCAAATCTGAATATGTAAAATATACCAAATTATATGACTAATGTATTTTTCAAGAAATTCGCGTTCCTTCAATTCTCTAAACACCCGAGCTTAAATTAGGCAAAAAAAAAACAGAAAAAGAAGAAACAGTTTCACTAAACTTTTAGTTTAACCCACTAACCAATATTCTACATCTTGAGAGGAGAAAATGATTTATTTATCTTATCGGGCATAATTTTTGTTTTAATCAGAAGTGGGCCTGTTACGGATAGGGGAATAAACAAACGACCAATTTGAAAATAGCCTTTCTAGTTGTGCTGATGACGCAGGAATTGTGTTTACCTTAATCGCTAGACGGGATAATGTAGGATGAAGCTTTTTAGCTAATTTTCAAAAAGTTCGATCTTTTGTAATTTTTTTGTCGCTAAGTTTGTGCTTCGCGCCCTATGATGTAAAAGCGCTCGCCATATAATAGTTCACTTTTAACCTAGCACTAATTACATAATATAATTAAATAAAAAATAGTCTATTTTAATGAAAAAGAATAAGTTAAAACCGAATTCTATGGTATACAATTTCTACATTTTCGACGCTATTTTCTACATGTGTGTAGAAATCTTCTACGCGTAGTTACACAGCCCTGGCTGTGAATAAGAAAGGGGAAATAAAAGCCATAAATAGTTTTAAGTTTTAAGCAGCGTGTCATCGACGTGCGTACAACTTTTCTGAATTGTTCTTTATATTATAAATTTAGGCTTTATTAAAAGAAAATAAAGAATTATATGAAAATATATATAACGTGTGTACTGATTCATCTTAAAAATCGCAATTACAATGCTACGCTAATGACGAACAACCAGCACACGCCTGACGCTTCTCAGATGTACAGCCCACCAAATATTTTTTGGTCATGTTGCCAGATTTGGATATTTAGATCAAATTATAATTTATTAAGTTATTCAGGCAGAAATCATAATTATTTCTTTATTAAATAATAAATTTAAATAATTTTGTAATATATCTATATTTTAATACTCTTACATAGTCTAATAATAATTATATACCTAGTGTAATATAAATAAATATTTAGATGGTTTTTAATTAAATGTGTGCTAGTCAAATCAGCAATATTGCACTTTTTTTATTCGTATTCTTTTCAAGGCAGTTTCTGACCGTAGTGCATTAAATTGTCGCCTTTAACCTTGTTAAATTCACAGATTTTCATCATGAGTGACGGGTGTGACACAAATTACCCTACCCTCTTTGGGTGCATGCAGTTGGCTTTGAAATTCAGATCAACTAGCCACTAGACCATCTTAAGCCTTAATATTGCATTAGTGCGTTACTTATTGCTATTATTTTTGAAAAGAAGATCCTAACTTAATACTAAAGTGAATATTATTTTACATTACATATTTACAATATACATGGATTTGTGATGGGTGGGACGAGTAAGCAATTGGACTGGCATACGATTCAAGTCTAATCAATTACAAAAAATTCAGAGTTCTCCCAGTAGAATCCAAATATGCAATCATATGCAGGGTGTTCCATTTAAAAAAAGTAAGTTAGTCTCTATGGCAACCAAATCAGAAATGACAAAAAAAATTCATGCAGGAAGAAATATGGGGAATAATTTACTGAACAACTTTTATAAAGGTAAATTTTTCGTATACGAGGTAATTCAAAAGTTACAGGCATTATGCGCGACTTTCTTGCCACTCTGTATATATATACTATGTGAATACTGCAACTTTATATTTTACTAGTCGGGGGGTTATATGCCGTGGAATGGCCTTGTTAAATAACTTTAGTTGTATTACTTATCTTTACATTTAGCAATTTGACCGGACAAAGCGAGGGTCCATCCGCTGTTCGCATTACTGGTACAAATTGGCCCGCATTACTTTTCATTACTGTGCATTACACTGCATTACATCGCATTACCCTGCATTACTTCGCATTACCTCGAATTATCCTGCATTAAATCCACATTACTCTAAATACGTTATGCTTATGACTGACAAAAGTAACTTTTTCAATAGTTTGTATCGCAGGGGATCAATATATTCGGTTAAAATAAATAAGATGACTTATTTGCGAACGTCGCAATATCGTTGGCCATCGTCTTCGCGGCTTATTATTATTATGTTATGTTTTATTTAACTTCTGTGCTGCTTTCCTAGGATGTGATTCCCGCATTTGTATGTGAATTAATTATGTTCATTTGTGATAATTCAGGATATTTCCAAAATATGAAGTAAATAGTACATGCTAGATGTAATAAGGATATTCCTACCTATCTTCAAATTTTAAATAAAAGACAAAAATAAATGCTATTTTTTTTTTCAAGTTCAAAGGATATTCCGAGGGACGTCTAGCTCCTATACAAAAACGTACATGTATTTCGGAAATCCTAGTAATTTCGGCATTTCTGGAGGGACTTCGACATTTCTGCAAGAATTTCGGAATTGCATGTATGCATTGTTTGAAAAGATAATTATGAAAAGCGGAGTGAAAAGCTCTTGGAAGAACTGAAAAATTAACTCAAGTATTAACTCGCAAAAATTTAACTCAGAATCAACGTCGGATAGGTTAAAAATTCTATACGTAGAAAATTGTTTTTATACATTTTTCGTCCCACAAAATGTAGAAAATTAATCATTCATTTCACAAGCTTACTCTTGTTCAGGGGCGGATACAGGGGGAGGGGCAATGGGTGCAATTGCCCCCCCCCCTGAGCATTGACCGAGCTTTAAAACCTATCTAATATGGCTGCCCTATTTCTACTATTTTAGGCTAAAATTTTCGCCTGCGGCGCTGTGGCTTTTCGCTCTTGTTTTCCCCGAATTTATTAGCAAGGGGGAGAGGGTGGAGGTGGAAATTAGGTCAATTGATGACAAGATTTGGGCGTGGTCCCAAAAAAAAAATTATTCAATGCCCCTCCGAGCGAAAAGTTGGATCCGCGCCTTCTCTTGTTTAAATAATAAAAATACATTAAAATACTTCTTAAACTCAAAACAAAGTGTAAAATATTTGCATACAAAACTCGATACAAAGTTATAATATGCAAACTACACATTTTACATAAACTAAAAAAATAAATTCAGGTTAGTTTTTTTTAGTTAGGATCATAGATGTTTACTGAACCGGGGATTCCCCAGAAACTCGTGGGATCACGCCATCGCGGAGGACAGTACAATGCGGGGGCCCTTTTTATACGTTATAAATTAACTAAATTCCTACTTATTACTGAGAAACATTTAATACCTACATGCTACATATTATGACTTAGTCACTTACCTATTGTTAAACACCTTTGCCATAAAAGTACCTACTGCTTTGTTTTATTACACACTTAAAAAAACGGAAAATTTCGGTAGGTGAGGTGTAGCTTCCAAAATCGCCGAGAGATGGCGGGCCGCAGGTGCCGTTGCTCTGCTGCCAAATCGTTCATATCTTAGAATGGGATGTGTTTTTGACTTGCTAGACTTCCTGGATACATTTAATGCTCTCGGACTCTCGATTTAATGTTCAATGCTAGTAAATATTTGATAGAGATAAAAAATTTATTGTAAACGTTTGACAAATTGTTCAAGACAAATTTTCGGCATTATACTGAAGTCACAAGAAAATCGAACCAAGTGGCAACGTTGCGCAAAAAAAACTTTTCAAGGAGCTATTTTCATTATAACGACACTGTTATTTCGGCGAAATCTTTAATTGATTTTGGTTAATATACTTATGTTTTTCGACGAAATCGGTAAGGATTTCGCGATTTCGGCTTCAATTTTGAGATTTCGGAGAGATTTCGTAAGGGATTTTGAGATTTCGGGGGAAGAAAAATACATCAAAAATAATCACGTATTTAGGTACCGAAGCATTTTAAAAAAATATAGGTATTAAAAACAGATTTTAAAAATTTAAGAAAACGTTGATGGGCGTTACTCTGCATTACGCAAAATTTAGAGAAAACTGCATTACTGGTACACATTTTCGAGTAACGGATGGCTTCTCGGGACAAAGCAGAGAAAAAAATACTTACAAAAATTATCCACTGGTCCTGAGCTACCTCTTTAAATCGGTAGTAGCTAGAACGATGTGTCCGAATTAATGAAGTTATTCGATTTTGTAAAACCTTTTGAAATAATATTTCTTTGCTAAATGTGTAAAGGAAGAAATTATGAGTCGTTGATTTTTGAACCCACTGTATAATTTTTTAACGTTTTGTAAGCAAGAAGTTTTTTTCATTCATATTTTCGGAAAGATTTTACATCATAATAGAAAATGTTGAGTTTGTATTTTTTGATGACACTTAATAAACATATTATATAAGTAGGTAAGTCTGTTCAGAGATATAAGAAAGTGACTAACTGATCCCTATTAGGAAAGACCCAGGCCAAGTGTAAAATTGAAATATAGCCGAACAGGTCCGTATTTTGCTTAGAATTTATTCATGGTTTGAAATAAAAATAAGTAAGGCATTAAATAATATTTTATTTATGTTTACATGTGAAATTACAAGTTATTTTATTATTAAAAATTATATTTATGATTACAAAAATATACAAATTATTCGGTACTTATAATAATTATTCACTTAATATATCAATATCACTATTGCTATCATCATCAATCTGTTCTAATTATTATTTGTGCTATATTGTTTATATGGATATAGAATTTTTCCACTTTTTCAACATGTGTAACAGAATTTGCCCAACCTTGTGAAGGGATGTTAAAAACTTCAGTTTCTATAAGCTCAAGTACACTGGAGTTAATAGTAGGGCAAATATTGTTACGACGAATGGCAGATTTCAGTTGGTGCCAAACATGTTTGTTGGGGTTAAATATACAATGGTATGGTGGAAGCCTTAAAACTGTATACCCTAGATTTTTTGCATAATTATCACAGAAGTATTCCTTTTGTAGTTTTGTAAAACCTCAATTAATTGCCTTTTGGTATAATCTTCCTGAAAATGAATGTCATTATCATACATGTACTTTTGGATTGTTGCTTTTGTGGCATTTAAGGAGGGAGTCTTGGTCAACTTCCTACTATGGTAGCTTGCATTGTCAATTACAATTACGCTATTCGGAGGAATATTTGGAATTAGCTTGTTTTTAAACCAATCTTCAAATAAATCAGCAGTGGTGTCCTCATGGTAATCCAGAGTAGAATCTTTAATGTTTTTTTGCAAACAGAGAAAGTCCATTTGGAATCCATCCGTCTTTAGATCCAGCATGCAAAATCGTAATTCGTTTACCTCTTTTTGATGGCGCGCTTGTTTTACACTTGCCGCTTGAGTCAACCCAACCCTTTTCCGGGGTATCATATGTGTCGAACCAGTTTTCATCCAAGTAAATAATCGGCCTTTGCTGATCTCTGTAAATCCTAATTTTTTGTAGATATTCGCATCGCCATTCCCGAATTCTATTGAATTCCATTAAAACTTGTCTTTTGTTAATTTTTTAAAATCTAAAACCCATGTGTTGGATACACTTTCATCACGTTGTTCTGCCACATTTAACGCCGGTTTTATCTTTTTAAAGCCTCTTAATTAAATTATCTAATGTAGGCACACTTTGTTCCCAGTATAACTTGTAAATTTTACGCCGTATTATATCTTGATCACTTCCATCTACTTTCGAGAAAATGCCAGTATCGGTTCTTTTTTTCCTCGCTAAAATGGGATTATTCACAATTTTCTATGCAGTTGATGTTGGAATTTTTGTTAATGTAGTCGTTTCTTCTAGCGCTGCTTGCTTGCTGACCGCACGTTCAATGAGAGTTGAATAAACATTGTTTATAACTTCCTTAGTTTCCACAGAAAAGTGTTTTCTGCTTTTCGACGGGGTTATCTCCTGAGATACATCGGGCTCGCACATATTTTTTATGACTCACACACGATTAAACAAACGCTGTATACACACGAAGTAAGAATAATTACTAAGCTTAAAACTAAAGTGGCTATATATACAATCTTTAGAACATAATTTGTTTTATGGGATTAACCCTCTCATTTTCAATCAGGTAAAAATCGGTTTAAAATCACCAAACTATTACTTTAATAATAAAATTACGTCTTCCGGATTTGCAGTTTACTTTAACTCATTTTTAAGTACCATAATTTACCTGCATTTATTCATTCATTCATTGCGCAAATAAAACGATACAGTTTTAACCAACGACAAAGAAGTCTAACACAAGTTCGGGGCACTTATTTTGACTCCCACATTACTTTTCCCTCACTTTTTCTTCTTCGGCTTAAACTAACCTTAGCGAAAAACACATGATAGTTTTGTTAACATTTTAAAAACTCCCAACAAACGACCAAAAATTATAACTCTAATTCGAAGGCCTTTTTTAATTGAATTTTGGTATATCTACATCCGGATCCGACAAGGAAAGTTCCCCCGGGATCGCGATGCCAAAATCACCCCATTCCCCAAGTTAGTTTCAGAGGACACACAACAACTCCGGTTAAACTAACTTTAAACTCTGCAGCCGAAGTTAGCAACAACCATCATTATTGCGCGCGATGTTTGGTTTTCAGCATAAAGTTAGTTTAACTGTGTCCGGAATATGGTAACTCGATGGGAAAATCAAACTTTATGTCAGTGGCGCACTTTAATTAAGAGTAGCCATTTGATAAAACCTTCCGAAAATCCGAAATAAAGTCAATTTTTTTTATGCTTACTATAATAGTAAATTGAACTAAATTGTGTCAGTTTTGCGTAAAACGCGATTCCGAAAAGTATCCTTTTTTCATTCCGGTGTTTATCGACGCTTTTGGAGCAGTTTTGGTTCTTTGGGATTTTGAGATATTTTGATTAAATTAAAACTAAAACGTATTTTTTTTTTAATCTACCATGTCATACATCAAAAAGTTGCAGTTAGGAAAGTTTTAGATCTTTATCCAACCTTTTCCAAAAGCTTATCAGAAGAAAAAACAAAAGACTACCGGAGGTTTATAATTTTTGGACAAGTTGTATTTTTTTAAATGGAATACCCTGTATATTATTGAATATCCTATTTTAACGGCGTAAATGTAGTTTAAACCAAGGTTGAAACATTAAAATACTTTTTTACGAGATATTTTGTAGTTTTGATTTCTTTACCGACTGTTAGGTATAGAGTATTCCACAATAATTCGTTGATTTCTCGACCGCAATAAAATTTAAATCCAGCCATAAATAAGTTGCCTTTTGAAAGGGTACAGGTCCTGATTACCTACTAAGTTCAATAGTTAAGTAAGTATCTTTATTTTAATATGTAATTAAATAGCTATTAATATTTATACAAAAATGCTAATCTACAATATTATAATATCATCCATGCCTAAACTAATTATTAAGGACCTTACGTCTTACGTTACTATTAATTATGTTATTATATTGGTATATTAGGTAGGTTAATGGCAAATTGCAGGTGTTCAATATAAAACAGAGTCTTTTCATCTTAGTTCATCAGTCGTTTGGAAGAACGTTTACTGTATCTTTTTAAAAGATATAGTGATAGCAGGGTTGGGCAAAATTTGATTTTTATTAAAAAAATCAAAAATCATTGATTTTTTTATTTTTATTGATTTTATTAAAAATTAACATTTTTCTCTTTTTTAAAATTAATACAAATTATTTTAATGTCGGTCTAACAATATAGTAGGTCTAAATTCTACCCAAAATATTGTCAGAACGCGCCTCTTGCATGAAAATTCCTGTCGTGACTTGATTCTTTCCCGATCTATAAATTGCCGTGGCCCAATATGTCTCGCGTATTTTGATGTTGATTGTTTAAGGGAGTGGAAGTAAATAGTTTTTTAATATGTTATATTGTTCATTGTTCTGATTTAAAAATAAATAGTTTCATTAAATGCTTTTTTTTTAAATAAAGTGATTTAAATCATGATTTAAAAAAAAAATCAAGTGATTTAAATCAGCCCAACCCTGAGTGATAGTGAAACAGAGCTAAATATAGAGTAGGTTAAGTTAAATATTGTATTATTATAATAGTGTAGATTAGCATTTTTGTATAAATATTAACAGCTATTTAATTACATGATTAAAATAAAGATACTTACCTATTATTTTATATTTGTTGTTTTGTTGAAAATAGCTAACCTAAACTATTGAAATTAGTAGGTAATCAGGACCTGTACCCTTTCAAAAGGTCCGCTGCCTACACAACAGATATTTGTCAGGTAGCTTATTTATGGCTGGGATTACGACTGAGGGCTGTCATTTAAATTTTATTGCGGTCGAGAAATCAACGAATTATTGTGGAATACTCTTTACAGGGCCATTCCGTATATATTGACCCATATGTTAGCGGCATTATTGATAGAGATATCAAAAAACTAAGGTGAATAAAGTTGTAGAAATGTATCTGAACTTTTAAAAAAAAACTATCAGAAAAAACAAAAAACTGTTGGAAGTTTAAAATTTTTGCACGAGTTGTGTTATTTTAAATGGAACACCCTTATATTAATAGATATTTGGGAAATATATAGTTTGATACCTTTCTGACAAGCCATTTAGAAAATATTTTAAATTAAAATTTTCTTTAAAAATTAATATTAAAATCGGGGTAGCCATGGACGAATGAATTGTTTGCTTTTGACAGAAATGGCGGTCACATCGAGCAACTGTATTTATTTTATCTTGTAAATGGTACTCCCAATATTTAAATTAATAAATTGTTTAACTAATCCATGGCTACCCCCATTTTAATATTAATTTTTAAAGAACATTTTAGTTTAAAATATTTTCTAAATGGCTCGACAGAAAGGCATCAAACTATATATTTATGGAATCAGTAAAAAATGCTCTTCCCAAATATCTATTAATATACGGGGTGTTTCATTTAAAATAACACAACTCGTGCAAAAATTTTAAAGTTCCAACAGTCTTTTGTTTTTTCTGATATTTTTTTTTAAAAGTTCAGATAAATTTCTACAACTTTATTCACCTTAGTTTTTTGATATCTCTATCAATAATGCCGCTAGCATATGGGTCAATATATACGGAATGACCCTGTACATGAAAGTTGACTTATATTTTAGTAGTTAATATTATTAAAACTAATGTATTGATGAAACAGTACGTTGTTATTAAAATTATTAGGGTAGGTTAAGTTTTTTAGATGAGCCCATTAGAAAATGGGATAAGATCGGGGCCTTTGAATGATGCCGTGTCTTCTTAACCAATCGTCGTAACGGTCGTTTAAATATTCTGTCACAGAGTCTAGGATATGTGGCGAAGCTCCGTCTTGACGTCAGACTGTCTAACAGTAGTCTTTGACTGGCAAATTCTCTAAAAGAGCCTCTATTTCGTGGTCCAGTAATTCCAGATATAAACAGAAAGGAAACCTTCATAAAACTAGCACCTATTACTGTTATAGCGCAACACACTACATTTTCGGCCTTGGAATTGTATTTCTGCAATATTATAGGGATTACTTGTAGCCCATGGTGTTTCTCCTATTAAAAACTTCTGCTGTGGTAAACCTCAACTCCGAAATTAAGTTAAAAGAAAACGAAGAGAAGCTCCAGAAAAATGTGAATGAAGCGATAAATATTCCATTGATTTTTGAAGGTAGCTGCTATAACTGTAGTAAAGATCTTAGTAAACAGACTTTTTTTTTAAGAAAATCCAACCCTTTTTATTAAAGATTCTCATTATCCTTTGGTCGAATCGCAGAAAAAAATCAAACATCTCTTGAACTACATAATTACCTGTGCAAAAATTAGATGATCATATCCGTACAGGTTTTTTATACGACAAAAAAAACGCTTAGGAGGAAAACTGAGTTTTCATACATGATATTCGCCTGCCACGAAATCATCGAAATCAAAATCTAATAAATAGAAGGTTATGGAATCGTTAAAATAATTGATGATTTTGATTAGACCTGTTTCAAAAACATGTGGGGATAGAATGACTTAATTTATTAATTCGAGTTCTAATTTTTTTTAAAGTATGGAATTTTTGCAGATTTTTAAATGGAAATGGAATGGAATTGTATTTGTCATTACTACAGGTCGAATATTTTGGTATGGTCGATAAAAAAAAACAGAGTAAGCTTTAGAATCTCCATTTTAAAGTGTATGGGACTGGGTAGGAAAAACGTGAGAGATTTATCAGTAAAAAAACTACCGGTAGTCTTAGCAGGAAAAAATTAACAAATACACCCGCACGAAATTGTGATATTTTGGGTATAGCAATATTTTACGTTAACGTTAATGTCTTTTTGTCAAACTATGCGCTAGGTCCCTCTCTAGATGAATTATTATTACCACGACATACCGACGACTTCCATTTTTTGACTTTTAGTCAGATTTTTCGCGATTCCGACCACTGTGCGCCGCGACCTTACTTATGGGATCGTTTATGTATGTGGTGGGGCTAGTTTACCGCCATATAAGACATTTCAGTGAGCAGTGCGCATACCGCGTCGGGCAGACCAGACCGCTTTTTGCCCGACAAAGCCTTAACACCCATTTACACACACATCAGTGACGCCTCAGTGCGATGTCAGTTCCGCCTTGTCTAGTTTCAGTCATGTCGGGTATACATCAATGATGCCTATTCAGATATACCCGTCAGCCCAGTCCGAATATTGTCCGAAACATGTCGTACAAATTCAATACGTTTATCGTTATGCATGATTTTTCACGACACAACTACAAGTTTTGTACTTTTAGCACTGAATCTCCTTGCTGTATGCTTCAGACAACACCCAAAAATATCGTTGGCCACGAATATATATTATGACGGAACTGACAATGAAACAAGACTCAACGTCAAAAAGATGACTGTGGCGGACCTATGTCAAAGACAGAATAAAATATACCTTTGCTTATGTGAGCGTGTTCATTTACAATAAAGCAACGATATTGTGTTTTTCACTGACACTGACAGACCCTTACGGAACGGAAATGAGATGTCACCAATGGTTTTTTTAAAAAACGCACAGACCAGAGTTCCATCCATTATATTAAGTATTAAGTTATACTACATTGATATAAGTTATATTGTTCGTGCTTTGTAATTTTCATGGACGCGTCATTGATGTGTGTAAATGAACCTAAAATAATTTATTTTAGTTCATTCAAAGGGTCTAGGGAGTGAGTTCCATTCCTTATATTAAGTTTCTGCATTTATGTAAGTTATATTGTTCCGTGCTTTTGTAAATTTTAATTGACGCGTCACTGATGTGTGTGAATGGACCTTAAATGATTTATTTTAGTTTATTCAAAGGGTCAAGGGACTGAGTTCCATCTATTGTATTAAGTTTCTACACATTTACAAATTATATTGTCCGTGTTTTTGTAAATTTTATTTGTCGGCGATGCTAACAGTTAACTTCTCTTATTTTATTATTTCTTTGCCAGCCAAAAACTTTGTACCTCGACAGTACGTCGGTGGTCTAGCTTTCTAAACATCTTAACTTGCTATTTGATTGCTTTGAATTAAAAAAACTCTTATAGGGCCAGCAGAAATATAACCAAAAATTGAGCAACAGAGGAATAAAGCCCTTAATATAAGGGGTTGTTGCTATTTATTTGTCGGGGGACCTACTCTTTCGGAAATTAGAGACGCCCTCGGAAACGCCTATGTGCTAATACACAAGATGCATTTCCTCATTGGAACTGTTTTAAAGGGACTGGATAAACCATTTAAACGCTTTTTTGTTTTAACGTCTACAAATAAATAACATAAGATAAAAATGTGACCATAAGCAGGACAGAGCATAACAAGTTCCAGGTGCTACAAAATAGAGCGTTAAAAATAATTGCGGACACTTCGAGATATACTGTAAATAGAGTAATACACAGAGACTTCGAAATACCGACACTGACGAAATTTTATGATAAAATATTAACGGACTACTACAAACGTACGGACGTATCCACCAACCCACTAATCACAACCGGATTCCATGTACAAGTTCCCTAAGTGTAAAAACATAGTGGAGTAGTTCATCTCGCCGTGCTGCTCGCCGCACAGCGATGAATAAACAATACCACAGAAACGAGTAAACAGAAACATACTAGAGTCGTGCACCTAGCCCAGCACGTCGCCGTGACTCGTGAACAAAATTATTTGTATTTAGCAGGCAGGTGCTTGAAACTAGCTCCGCGATTGGTTCGTTCTGTAGGGCTGCTAGACCTCTTGATTTCTATATTATACCTTCCCGCCTTTTAAACAAAGTCCACAAACCCCGATTTTCATTTCAACCTCTCGTATCCTCCCGCGTTCATTATATTTGGGGTAATGCGAAAGCGCCTAGGAACCAGGGATGGTAATGTAGCAATAATTAAAGTAAATTATGCATTTGCTACTTTACCATTTCTGCTAGAAACACGCACTCTACTCTGAAATAATACAATGAGACATCACATTATGCGGATTTGCTCACCCCACCAGCAATTATCATAAAAAAAAGAAAGAAGTAGTTGTAAACAAGCCTCTATTGATCATTTTTAGCTGATAGTACAAATAAATGATAGAATTCAACAAGTTTAGTGCGTTCTTTACTTACTGGGTGCATATTGCATCTCCGATTTTTCTTTTTGGAGAGTAATAACCACCATTTTAAAGCACTATTTGGAAAGTAACACAACGCGGCGACGAACGAACCAATCGCAGAGCTAGTTTCATACAGCTGCCTGCTAAAAACAAATCGTTTTGTTCATAGAGTCGCGGCGAGATGCGTGGCGGGGTGCACTACTACAATATGTTTCTGTTCAGTCGCTTTTGTGGTGTTGTTTATAAATCGCCGTGCGACGAGCAGCACTACTCCACTGTTTTTACCCTAAGAATCGATTGCCTCCAGCAATAGTGGAGAGGCACTAACTATGGAAGCCTCGACAAATCCAGCCGTTTTGAGCTGAGAGAAGAATAAGTCTGAAAAGCCGCTCAAACCCCCTTTTAAATGATCCAGGGCTTCGCTCAACTCCATTTCCGTATTTGAAGTTTGGCCAACAAAGGCCCCAATGACTAATAGAAGTTAAAGGCAATGCCTGACTTGAAAGAAAGAGATCCAGAAGAAAAACGCTGTGGAATCAACTTGAATTACTCTTGAAAAGCAACCTAGGTAAAAGGTAAAGGTGAATAAAAAATAGAACTGTCAAGTTGTGAAGCTTCTATTTTTAAGAACATTAAAAAACAGAAATGCAAAAAGCTTTTATGATCGAAAGTTACTTTAGAAAATGGTTTAAGACTAGAGTTCGACCGATATGATTTTTTTTGCCGATACCGATAAGTTTATGGCCGATACCGATATATATCGGTCTATCGGCCCATACAATCAAACACTAACGATTTATTTAAATTTAAGTGTGACAACGTTGCATGGCGCTAATAACATATCCTCGGTAAATCCCCGGATCAATGACGCTTAGTGTTGCCAACAGTAGCGGAACTCCGCTACGTATAGCGGGATTTACCCTCAAGAGTGGCGTAGCGGCGGTAGAATAAAATGAGAGCAAAACGCATCAGATTTTAGTATTTTTAAATAAGTATTAGCAAAACGCAAAGACCTTTTTTGGTAAAACGTCTAAAACAGATTATTTATGATATTTTTCATAAGTTTTGTTTACTTTCATTAATAGTTTCCTTTCATCTTTAATTTTTATTTTACAACAGCTTACCTATAGTATCAAGGAAAACTAATCCAATTGTATGGTGGAATGAAAAACTGGATATTTTGCCTTTGTTATATTCCCAAGCTGTTATTTATTTTGAGTGCCCCAGCAAGCAGTATTTTTAGTGAACAAATGTTTCAGAGGCTGGACTTGTAAATTCAGCAAAAAGAAATAATTTGAAGCCAGATACAGCTGAATCTTTGATATTTTTACATGATAATCTACCAAAGTTAAATTATCAATATTAACTTAAACTAAATTTTCAGTTTAATTTTAATAATTTTATATTAAAAGTGTTCAATAAAGTTTTTGTCAATTAAGGAGTTTACTGTGTATTTAAATTATTTAATTTTTTTTTCCTAGCAGAATATATCGACAAAAGAGCCGATATACTTTCCGTATATCGGCCGACACCGATAATCGGCATAACGCCCGATATGACCGATATATCGGTATCGGTCGATCTCTATTTAAGACCAGTGGATTTATTCAACATGGGACATTACTGTCATTGCCATAGAATAAAAAAAATCATAAACAACTAAGAACCTAAAAATTATAAATTTAAATTAAATGAGAGACGTGCCCCATTCTACTTACAAACATGTTCTTATTCCTTTTTTTACAGAATCGAAGACACTAGTGAGCACTTGAGAGAGTTGTTAATCTTCTGAAATTTATTTGTAATTCTAGTCCGTTAAGCTGGATTTATAATCTCGAAAAGTTGACGAGGTTGAAGTTATGTTCAAGTTGGTGAGGTTCGATATTCGACAGTTCAGAATATGGCATTTATAAAGTCAGTAGCGAAGTTCGAAAAGTTGTTGTTTGATTGGTTGAAATTTTTGTCCAATAGAGTGATAGTGTTGTAGATAAATTCATAATTTTGGATTAACTCGAATAACAATAAATTAGTGTTATCATTCTCTACACTATCCATTTCTAGTTTTCCAATTTCTGGCACAAAGCACAATGCTAAGCTTACAACAAACAAAAAATCGAAATAAAAATGACGGAAGGGCGACGTAAACAACGAAAAGACATTTGACATTTCGCTGTAACCACATGACTTAAAAATCGCATCTTCATTGGTCGAAACGAACCTCTCGAACACCGAACATAAAAATTGGTTATCTCGAACTACACTTGAACTTTTCGAAACTTACGAACTTTGCACGAACTGAGTTTATAAATTGAACTGATTGTTCCCTTTAGTTTAAATTTAACTTTTATTTCCAACGCCAAATGAACCTCAACCTCGCCAATTTCTCGAGTTTATAAATCCAGCTTAACTCTTGTATTGAGAACTAAGTTTTTAATGTGTGGCCATAAAAAGAAGTCGCACGTGGTAAGGTCGCAGGAGCGTGTTGCCACCTAACGGGCATATTACGACTAATGATTCGTTCTTCGAAAAATTCTTTCAAAAATTGAAAATCCAAAGTTACGTGAATTGTTTTGCTGTCCTGCTGGCAGTAGCCTTGTCGCATCTCTTCATCGTCTATGCGTTTACAACATTTTATAATGGTATCACGCCGAATTGAGAATCCCTTTAAAAACGGGCCAATTAACCTTCTTTCCGATATGGCCGACCACACACCCACACTTTCTGAGAATGCAGAGGCTTCTCGCTAAAGAAATGTCGATTTTCAGAAATCTACATTCTCATTTGTTGACAATTTAAATAACCAGAGAGATAAAACCTTGCTTCGTCGGCAAATAAGGTTTTTTTCAAAGACGTTTTCATTATTCTGCAAAGTACCCATAAACCACTCTGAAAATTGCATTCGCTGCGGATTGTCGTTTGGTAATATTTCTTGGACTGAGCTTAGACGATAAGCGTGCACATGCAGGTCACATTTTATCAGGATTGCATCGCAGGTTAAATGTTTGCTGGCGTAAATAGGGGTTTGTGGGTGTTTATTAATAATTTGCATTACTTCTTGTTTTTATGCAGAGCGAACTTTGGGTCTCCCAGTGCCTTCCTTTCTATTTACATTTCCTGTTACTCTAATAAACAAAGCAACATATTATCTAGTCAAAACTTGGCGAAATTCATGCTATGTATGGCAATAAACCCTTCAACCATTTCGTAAGTAACTTTCGATCATAAAAGCTTTTTGTTCTGTCGTGATTAATACATTTATTTTTTTTTTAAACCAAAAGTTCAGAACTTGAACTTGAGTTCTATTTTTCAATCACCTTTACCTTTTACCTAGATTACCTTACAAGAGTAATAATTCAAGACATGCGTTATTGTTTCCACGGCTTACTGTGAGGATTTTTTTTATCTTACGATATAATTTACCATAGTGTTCGACACAAAATAAGAAAAATATTTCTTATAAACATGGGTCCGCAAATGCACCTAGCCGGTTTTTATTTAATAACTCTTGACTGCTTTGAGGAAGAGGGGTTTCGATTTGGGCGATAAGTTACCACAAAGAAACACTATTATTTGAGGACAATAGTCCATCCAGATTATTGCCAAATGCGTGCGAACCAGGATGGTACGAACTTATTGAGTCATTTTTTCGATATTTTAGTACTAGCAGATCTTTGTATTTTTTTAGGCAAAAAGGGTACGCTTAAACAATGCTCCAAAATCAACCTAGTTAGACAAAAAACTAGAATTAAGTTCTAGTATTGTATAAACAATAAACAATTTAATTTAGAATCAATTACCTATAATTTGCGACCAGGTAGAAAATATTGAACCTCCTTTATACTGATGTTATTAGAACGAAAAAGAATAATAATTTCGCTAAAGTCTGTGCGTTTTAAGAAGTCCGCTAAGCCATAAAACCTCTTGAGCATTATGTCGGTGGCTCTCAAACAATAAATTATATTGAAGGTAATTTTGGATGTTGATGAATTACATTTTCTAAATAAAATAATTTAAAGTAAATAAAAAATTAGTTTAGGTAAAGAAAAATCATAATTTTTTAGCTTTTGTAGTATTCAGACAAATTAGTTTTACGAATTCTTTTTTATAAAGTTTTGGTTCTAAAAAGAACCGATTTTGTAGTCTTGCGACAGAACGTACCTACTTGTAGATAAGGTACTACTAAAAGTAGCCTTCCTCTGCATTTGAAATTTCACCCATGCTTTCGGACTCATCAGAATCAACATCATCGTCATCATCATCATCATTCGTAATAATTAACGGTCTTACTTCGTCTATAACCTGTTCTGTCTCATAAGATTCAAAAATAATTTTTTCTGTTTGTCATAATAGTTCTTGCTAATACCCCATACCAATTCAATTGCGTTGTAATGACAATGGTAAGGCGGCAATCTCAAAACTTGATGTCCATATTTGAGGGCTAATTCGTCAACAACATACTTTTTTTTAAATGACTGCTCTTTACACTTGCTTAAAAGTTCACTTTTTAAATATAAATTTTCATGGTTTATGTTTTTCTTTGACAACCACTCTTTTATTTCTTCCTTTTTCCAGCTGCTTGTAGGGAATTTCTCTTCGAGTCTCGTATGGTAAGAGGCATTGTCTAAAACAATTAAGGAAGGGTTTTCTAAACTTTTTAAAAGTTTTTCCTCGAACCAATGCTCAAAAATTTCAGCATCCATATTGCCGTGATAATCATCAGTTTTTTTTGTTGATGAAAATATCAAACTGGTATTTAAAACAAAACCTTCTTCATTACCAGCATGTAATATAATATACCTTTTTCCATTACTTGCACGGGTACTTGAATAACAATGCTTTGAGTCATCCTGCCAAGACGTTTTTGTTGAAGTTCCGTTTGCAAATACCCATGTTTCGTCAAGAAAAACAACTTGTCTTGACAATTCCGATTTTTTGTTGTTTAAATAATCCCTTAAAAATTGGCATCTTTTCGAAACAACATTGGACAGCTCGCAAAGCAGTTTTCTGTTGTTCGTTTTTTTATATTTGAAACCCATATGTTTTAAGATGATGGACAAACTGTTAGTTCCAATATCGCAAAGTTTTTTCTGCTTTATCTTTTCAAGAATAGCTTTGAGGGTAACATATTCCTTGGCTTTATACATATCATAAACAGTATTCCTAATAGAGAGTTTTATCCCTTGGGATAAATTCAAGGTTTTTGAATGGAGTCGAACCCTTTTATATGGTCTGTCCAAATCCTCTTCACTCTTTTTTCGAAGTCTTCTTAAGGTCTTCTCTGAAATGCCGCAAGCATCAGACGTTCGTTTTTGCACTGCCAAAACAGACTCTAACGGGCCCGAGTTATCTTTTTCTAAAGTAAAATAACGGCGTTCACCTGGAGATAAATGCCTTCTAGGCGATGTGCCACCTTGCTGAACATTTTCAATAACTTTGCTTAATAACTGATTTTAATTCACACACAATGAGAAACAAACTAAAAGTGAAAAGCACAACTACTTATTTAAAATAAAGTAGAACATACCATCCCGCACTTCAGCAAATTTTAATTATTTCTTGGAAAATAGTAATTATTATGAAGATTTAATTATAATAATCCCAAAATAATGTCATTATCGGAAAAGTATATACCTGACAAAATCTTTAACATATTTAACCATCCCGCACTTGAGCAAATTTTATTTGGTTCTTGGAAAATAGCGATTATTATATAGATTTAACTATAATAATAGCAAAATAATTTAATTATTATTTATGCTCAACGCGTAATTCTAAGATAATTTTGTTTTGAAACCCCTGATTTCGCCCAGTAATAGAATACAGTAAACCAGTGGGATGTTCGGTGTGATCAAGTATAGCGAAGGTGCGAAGATATTGTAACTTAACCGACTTACTGTTTTAAAAGCGATAACATCCCTTGGTGATTTAATCCGATATCGGACTTCTTAAAACGCACAGACTTTAACAGTTATACCTAATGAAAATTAAACAACACTCATATTATATTGTGTTAATTATTGAAAGGGGCAACTAGGCAATATAAAATAATTTAATTCAAAAATGTATCTTTGTTATGTAAATATCGCTGACTATTATTTTTTATTGTGCATTTTATGAACTAAAATACGCGTATATGGGTGCCAAAAAACACCTATCATAGCTAACTTTTCTTTTTTTAAATGAAATCCCCCTATTTTTTTTTGTCATATTTTTAAGAACGCCTAAAGTTGTATATTGGGGTTTTTTAGGGGAGTTTAACTTTTCCATCTTTAACCGTTATTTATACAGAGCGAGTAAAATATTTGCTAGAATTTAAAAATAACTTTAATAAAATGTATTACATTTAGATTAAAAGGTGTTGAAAATGTCGTCCGTTCACTTGCTGGCAGCAACATACTCGTAAATAAAATCCATTTCTCACATTCTGAATAATAAAGTTTAGGGCAAAACTATTCCTTTAATTTTTTTGACTAGATAAAGAATATATCAGGTACAGGGTGGCCGTTTAGTGTGGCAAAGTAGAATAGCTCCGTTTATATTTACAATACACAAAAAAATGTTAATATAAAAGTTGAAGGACAGTAAGTGAGTTATAATGTAAAATTATTTTTGACTGATTGATTTTGACAAGATTTTTTTTTTAATAGAACACCCTGTATATTTTTGCACTTTTAAATTCCCCTCGATATTCCGCGTATGGTGGCAAACATAGTTTCTAATTATTTTGCAATGTTGCCAAGTTATTTAAAAATATTCTTTTTTGGAAGAAAAAACTTGGCACCTTCAAATTTGAAATATAATTGAATTAACTCAAGACATTCGAAACATTCTCGAGGGTATCAAAGATAAAGACTAATTCAAGACTTAAGACCTTCAGAACATTCCATATTTTGTACAGGGTGTTCTCTATAAACGTGTCAGTCCGAGAAAAATGTTTTTTTTTTTAATTTCACTTATTGAAGGTGCTTTAATCAGTTTATCTAACTACGTACATAAACTATCTAATCAAATGTTCAAAGTGTCCTCCATTAGCCTCTATACACGATCTTCAAATTCTCCGCTTAAATTGCGACATATTTCGGAAGTAATCGCTTGTAAACAATTTCTTATGCGAATTTTCATGTCCTCATTAGTTGTCGGAATCATTTTGTACACCTGATCTTTTAACAAATCCCCATATAGAAAAATCCATTTTTGTCATATCCGGCGATCTAGCTGGCCATGATACAGGTCCTCCTCTTCCAATTCATTGCTGACCATAAGTTTCATCTAAGAATTCCCTAATGAGCCTCGTGGAGTGCAGGCTTCATCATGAAGAAACCACATGCGTTCTTGAACTATGTTCGGTATATGGGCAATAAGCTGTGGTAAGTCATTTTGGAGAAAGTCCAAATAGATCTGTCCCGTAGAGTTCTCTCGAAAAAATGTGGACCAACTACGTAGTCTCCTACAATTTCTCCCCAAACGTTTAGGGACCATCTGTTTTGTGAGTGAAATCTAACAAAATGAGGATTTGTAGTGGAATAATAATGAAAATTATGTCTATTGACGTTGCCATTTTTATGGAACGTAGCTTCGTCGCAAAAAGAAACTAAATGCGCAAAATTATGCTGCTCCCTTATTTTATCTTTAGGCTCTTGCAGCAACTGGACGTGGTAAGGATGTAATTTGTTTGAGTTGATTATTTTTTGAACCGCCATTCGTCCAATGTCCAGTTGTTGTGCAAGAGGACGCTGATCAATATGAGGATTCTCAGTAATACTTAACAGAACGTTGAATTCATTTTCTTCGGTGCATACCCGTTTTCTTCGGTAATTTTTTTTTATAAGCCACACTTCCTGTAGTTTCAAATCTCTCCATTAGCTTTTCGAATGTCTTTTTATCAGGGTGCCTTCGCTCTGGGTATCGTTCTTCATAAATTCTTGTAGCTAATAAAGCATTTTTATCAGTAGCACACAAAACATAAAAATCATATCGATCATTTCTACATTTGAGTAATTCATTTTTGTCACAATATAAATTTAACTTGATAAAAAGTAAGAAATAAAATGACAATGACATCTTAATAAAATTTTACTATTACTTTTGCTATTATTTGCTTTTGTCTGTCATGGCTAACTATAAAAATTAAAAAAAAACATTTTTCTCAGACTTTTTATTAAAAAAAATATTACGCCAAAATGAGCAAAAATAACTAATAAACCTTTTAACAAAAGTTGTTAAGGGCAAAAAACTCTACAAGATAAAATATTAAAATACAGGGTGTTCCATTTGAAAAAAAGAGTTCAATTAATTTTAAAATGTGAAAGTTGACACGTTTGTAGAGCACACCCTGTACAAAATATGGAATGTTCTGAAGGTCGTAAGTCTTGAATTAGTCTTTATCTTTGATACCCTCGAGAATGTTTCGAATGTCTTGAGTTAATTCAATTATATTTCAAATTTCAAGGTGCCAAGTATTTTCTTCAAAAAAAGAATATTTTTAAATAACTTGGCAACATCGCAAAATAATTAGAAACTATGTTCGCCACGATACGCGGAATATCGAGGGGAATTTAAAAGTGCAAAAATATAGAGGGTGTTCTATTAAAAAAAATCTTGTTTCTCTTTGTTAAGCCACCCTATAGAGTCAAAAATAATTTTACGTTATAACTCACTTACTGTCCTTCAACTTTTATATTAACATTTTTTGTGTATTATAAATAAAAACGGAGGTATTCTACTTTGCCACACTACAGCCACCCTTGTATGTTCGATTGTTGAAATAAGTACCTAACATGCGTCATTTAAAAGAAACTGAAAACTCGTTGTTTTGAAAGTTTAATGATGGTCGGATACGGAGATAAACCTAGAACTCAATAGGAAGTGGTTAGATTATTTAAGGAAAAACATCTTGCCCCTTATAAGCAGGGTTGGCATGATATATATCATGATATATATCACGATATATATCAATGATATTTATAGCTCGATATATATCATGATATTTATTATTAAAAAATAAATTTTAATTTACCGCCAAATTTTGTATGGTTTAGGTTGGTATTACGGTTGGTAACACTATTTAGTAATTTACCTGGCTTGGTACATATTTAATTCTTCGAATTTGTTTCGGGCGCTCGCTTCTAGGAATCCCCTATTTATTTCATTATTATTTCTCATTACTGAAGCGTTCGTCGATGCAACTGTGCATCGTGTGTGGTTTTTTTATTACAACGTTAATCTGTTTTTAAATTTAAAATGCCAAAACGTAAGCTAAATATTTGGAAATATTTTGAAGAAACAAAAAAGGTTGGAAACAGTGGAAAATGGGCAAAATGTAAGAAGTGTAAGAAAGAAATGCAAGGCATACCAAAACGTTTAAATGATCATTATGTTAAATGTTCAGGAACTCAGACTGAGCAACATGAAGATGAAATATTATCATCACTTATAGGCGAGTCTATAGGGCATCATAAAGCTAGTCTTAGCCAGGATCTTAGTTTAAAAATACAGTTCCTATGGTGTGGTGGAAAGGAATTGTTATTGAGGATGAGGATTGGCCAAATAAAAAAGACTTCCTGGCTTTATGTGAACAACTGCTTACTGCAGTTGCGTCTACCGCGTCCATTGAGAGAACCTTTTCATCATTTGGACTCGTGCAATCGAAACTACGCAATAGGCTTGAAAATGAAATAGCTGGAAAATTAACGTTTTTATTTAAATACTCTAATCAAATAGAAACAAATAAAAAATAAAATATTGATTGGATTTGGCAGGAACTGTACCAGAAGAATTACCGGGACGTTCCATCGATTCTGACGAATCTGACGATGACTTACCATTGATAAGGCTGATTTAGGATGGTTATTTATATTATTTTTTTTTCCGGATTGTTTTTTGTTGTACGCATTCACCCTAGGTAAATATCTGTTGTCTAGGTGAATATCTGTTATTATTATTTTGTTAGCTTTTATGCTTGTTCCGAGGCTTGTTCTGTTTAGAAATAATATTTATGTTTTAATAAAAATATTTACTCAAATATCTACTTTCTTGATTTTACTTGGCTCTACTATAAGTATGATTTTATCTGTTTTGGCTGAAAAAAATTATTTGATATATATCGGATATATATCCGATATTTGATATTTATATAAATATCATGATATTTGCCAACCCTGCTTATAAGTAGGATTGGGTTACTACGCATAGAAAATTAATTTTCTACAACGTGTAGAAAATTATGTAGAAAATGTATACCATAGAATTCAAAAACGTATTCTTTTCCGTTAAAATAAACTATTTTTTATTTAACTATATTATGTATTTCAGCAAGGCAAGATTTAAAATAGTACATTATATACCTAGGTCGAAAAGTGAGTTATTATATACGAGCGCTTTTATATCATGAAATGTACGCCTTCTGCTCAGACACTGCAAGCAACCGGAAAAAAATGGGTGCACAGATAAATATGTGGTATACAAATTGCAACAGCTAAAAAAGCGAATCTGCTTGCGAAATAATAATAAAAATTGTCGGGGAAACGTGTATCAACACGTCAAAGAGAATAGGTTGGTAAAATGATGTGTGCGTGCGATTTCAATCTCTGCTATTTTTGGTTGTAGCATAACGCAGTGATTGGCATTCCGTCATGTAGCTAGTCGATCGCGCTTCGCGACGGGACGTGTAAAACGTCAACGTTGGGGCGCAAGCGTCAGATCGTATCGCGCGCCGGTTGAAAGAGACAATAAGCACGGCGCAAGGGTAAATTTAACAGTCTGCCAAGACGGCTCGGTGACGCAAGTGTGCTCTTACGCGCGGCTCAAGTTTTAAGGCCTTCTTCGGCAATTAAGCAGTCTGCCAAGATGGCTCGGTGAGCAAGTGTTCTCTTACGGACGCTACAAGTTTTTTAAGGCCTTTTCGGGAAGTTAAGCAGTTTTCCAAGATGGCTCGGTGACGCAAGTGTTCTTACGCACGTTCCGCGATTTTAAGACCTTTTCGGGCAGTTAAGTAGTCTTCCATGACGGCGCCGTGACGCAAGGTGCTCTTACGCAAGCGGCACGAACTTGAGGCCTTTTTGGGCAGTTAATGTTTTTTCTTTTAGGTAAAACTAAGCAGTTAGCGATTCCACGTTATCTGACGTACGAAGTTGAACTCCCTACGATACCGGGGCGGTTTTGTGACGTACTATTAAGTGATAGTTAGGGAAACAATGTAAAAAAGCAGTTATTAATGTGAACGTTAAGTGTCGGCCAGTGTATTTGTCATGAATCCTTGTAACATGATACCATAACCTGCATTAAGGAATAAAAACACACGCGTTAAGTAAACAATTGTTTTAATCAAAGGTAACAGAAAATTAACGAACTAGTGAGCACCCCTATTGGCCACGCAGTATAAATTAATGTAACCACTAGGGAATTAACCCACTGCACCTGCACAAATATAATCTAACAAAACTGGTATTTGACGAAAATTTAAAACAACAAATTGAAGACAAAATTGTTTGACCCAGTTTGCAAAATTATTAACGCATTACCAAGTACTCAGGCTTCTATTGCAGATGCAGCTGAAGAATGAATGAACTTGCAACTGCCAAAAACTTTTGATGAATACAGTCTATATGTATAAAATAAAAACGCCAAAAAAAACGCTTTAAATATATTTTCCGTGACCGCTAACTTCCTGCATCCTGTTTATCGAGGCAGAATGTTAAGCGAAAATCAATTAATAGATAATTTAGATGCCGAAGAGTTGGACAGTTTTGAAGATTTGCGCTTCAACGACAAAAAATTACAAAAGTTACGAAATTTTTGAGAATTAGCTAAAAAGCTTCATCCTACATTATCCCGTCTAACGATTAAGCTAAACACAATTCCTGCGTCATCAGCACAACTAGAATAGATATTTGTATAAATAAAAATAACATTGAATTTAAAGAGCATAATTATAATACAAGATTTAAAAATGAAATTTCTATTAAACCAAAAATAAATAAATCTATTGGACAAAAAAGTTTCAAATTTTAAGTTTATACATATTCGATTGTCTAATAAATAATATTAAAAAAATAAAATCATTTAAATTATATAAAAAAGAAATTAAATGGTGGTTATTAAATAAAAATAGTTTAGATAATATTTTAGAAATGCTATAATTATTAAATAGGTATTAATATATTAATACCAAATCTAAATAATATTAAATAAATTTATAAAAATTTTATCCTCAATTATTTACATAATAATATATTAACCAAATATTTTAGATAAATATTTTAATAAAATTAACCCCTATACAAGTTAACCTTCAGGGGTTTTATTCCTAAGTTTATTTTGAATATAAAATATATTAAAATGTATTGTATTTATGTAAATATTTTAAATAAACTTTATTATTATTATTATTATTATTATTATTTACGTTATAAGTCCGGTAAATCAACTTTTACAGTATGAGTGAAATGTTTCGAGACGATTTTGAAACGAATACTGAACTGTAAAGGATTTGCCGGACGAATGACGTACAATATTTTATTTCATACTGTTCTGTTGAAAATTATAATTATGTTTTGAAATTATAATGAAGTTTTATTCTGCGTCGTATATTTGCTTATATTTACCGGTGGAAACATTGTGTGTTTGACATTGATTAAACTAAAACTTACAAATGTCAGTCCGGTAAAGAAATTTTACAGGACTAGTCCGGTAAAAAATTTTTACCGGACTTATTGTTGTAAAACCTTATTTTCTGGACTAAATTCAAATATGTAAAGGTGTGTTTTACAATACAGTATGAAATAAAGGCTATTTTCAAATTCATCATTCATTCATTTCCCTATCCGTAACAGGCTCACTTCTGAAAATTCGAAGATGCTGACATATCTATTATCGCTTGAAGTTTAGAAACCATAACAAGTCCGATGAATACTAACTTTCTTTGTGTGTTCTTATTGTTTATATTTTACCTAACAGTTACTTAATGAGTATATTTTCTTAATCGTTACTTAAGTAATAGTTTTATTGTTTCAGTTCAGGTTAGTCGATCTGTTTTATTATTTTAGACACTGTGTAAGGTTTAATAAGAATTAATAGTTTATAATAATATATTTTCAGTATTTGAATAAATATTTAAACAAAAATAATGGCCGATAATATAAATAAATCATTTTCTATATCTCAAGATGTAGTAAATTGGTTAGTGTAGAAAAATAATTTTCCACGAGTAGAATATACAGTAGAATAATACCCATCCCTGCCTACATGTCAAACTACGATAAGTAAAATGGAGAAAATAGACATGTAAGATGTACATCTACTAAGAGGCAATCTGCACTGGACAATCCATTCATTGCTACAATACAGCTAGGAAAAGAAAATGGTATATGTCAGACCTCTGTACTAAACATCCTTAAAATATACAAGTACCACCCTTATAAAATACAGCTTGTACAGGAATTGGCAGAAGATGATCCAGATAGGAGTCTGCAGTTTTGTGAGGAAATGATGAATTTAATTGACAGAAATGTTGTAAACTCAGAAAACATATTATTTTCTGATGAAGTTACGTTTACGTTACATGGTCATATTAATCGACAAAATTGTCGTTATTGGGCAGATATGAATCCCCATTTGATAAGGGAAGTACATACCCAGTTGCCTCAAACATTTAATGTGTTTGTGCGATATTCTTCATTTCTGCAGCAAGAACTGTTCGTGATTATCTAAACCAAATAGATGGATTGGAGGGAGGGGTCCAACGGAATGGCCACCGAGGTCTCCGGATATTACCCATTACCCCACTTGATTTTTTTCCTGTGGGGTTATTTTAAAAGTAAAGTTTTTAACACAAAACCCGAAAGTATTAAGGTATTAAAAGAACGAATAACCAATGAGTGTGGACTTATTGCACCAGAGGTTATTCAAAATGTCACAAATGGATTTTATTTAAAGACTACGTTGCTACCAGCAAGTGAACGGACGACATTATCAACCTTTTAAATTAAGTGTATTTATTACATTTTATCTAGCATTTTATTTAAGATATTTTTGAATTCTAGCAAATCTTTTCTTTATGAATAACTGTTAAAGATGGAAAAATTAAACTCGGCATCAATATACAACTTTATAATAAGTATTTTTTTGCTCACCCTGATGTATACGAGTATTTTAGTTCATATAATGAACAATAAAAAATAATATTTCACGTGTCGAAGCGATTTTTAGAAAAATCTACGAAAGTGACAATACAGAATTTATTCCATGTTAGATGCTCACACTGTATATTAGTATTAGCATTATTCGTATACAAAACACTTATTTCATATCCACATGAAATGCGTCAAATAGCGAGGGATACTCTGTGTAAAAAATGGGTATGATAATTTGCATTATAAACAAATTTAATAACAAACCAAGTTAAAAAATCATTGAAAACGTGTAGTTAAAACAATAATTAATTCTTGAACGTTTTCTTTAGGCGAGGTCGACGCAATGCAAGCCGATAAAGCTGAAATTGTTACAAAACTGTGAGTTTATATACTTTATGGAAGAAGTTTGTTCTTAGGCACGACGGGAGCAAAAGCGGAGCCCGCCTTTAGTTTTGCAAAGTTTTACTCAAAGTTTTCCTATACTTTGGCAAACTTTATTCGCCAACTTCCCAAAAAGACGGTTGTCCTCGATTTTATTTTCAAGGGAACCGAAACTTTGCAAGTTTTACTGAGACGGCGGCGATCTTTAAATCGCAGTTTATTTCGCTTTTTTTGTATAATTCTCTTTTAGTGAGTTTTGACTTTTAAATTAACTTGCGGTAAAAAATTATCGTCAGTGTTTGATTGTCCTGGGTTAAAGGGTACTATTTTTGGCGTAATGCGGGGTTAATGATGGAAGATGGGCAGGGGGGTAGGTATGTCTACCTGTAGACATAAAATGGGTATTTAACCAAATAATATTTACATCTCCAAAAACCAAGGATATACTTCATAAAATAAATAAATAAATAAAACCGACCCGGACGTTATTTCCAATTAACCGCTATCCTTCTTAAAACCACCAGCAGGTCATTTCAGCGTAAAAATATAAGTGTGCAGACAGCATCCTAAGCCGTATGCTGAGCGGCAGTCCCGCCGAACGAATTGTTGCGCGCTCACGCTTCCGTTTGCAATATCGGTTGACGAAAACCTTACTTAATAACTTCAAACGATTTCGTATCGACTGCACCTGCTGGTCCTTTCTTTATGCTGTCTTACATTACCCCAATTTTACAGTGGTGATGAGCGTACGATTTTTAATTATTTATAAATAAATATGTTTGAGAGTTTTAAAAAGAGAAACTGTATAGAATAATGTTTATACTAAAGGGAAAAAATTTCCTTATGCAAATATTGTGGAAAAACAACTATAAGCGTTCAAATGTTATTAAAACGGAAATATACAATATCCTTGGAAAAAAAGAAAACTGTCTTGGGGTGAAAATGTTGAAAGAGTGAAACAGAATCAAAATTAAAAATTGTGAAGAGGATAGCCTGGTAATGATCACAAAGAAAACACAGATTAAAAGTGAAATTTTTAAAATTTGCATTTGGTGTATGGTGTATTACCTTATCTACTAGGGACGTCAATCCCGAAAAGTTTTCTTAATCCCGGGATCCCGGGATTAGATGTACCGAAAAAAATCAGATATCATTCAAAAACGTATTGTATTGACTTAAGTCACAAAATTTAACAAAAACAAACCCCTAAACGAACGTAAAGAGGTGTGTTATTTTATGTTATAATGTTAAAATACCAACAAATAAGCTTTAGATTTATAGATTTTTAAAAAAATACCGCAAAAATATTAGTGCGTCTAAAGCTTCATCTCCCAGCCTCAAACGTATTTCATTATATAAAAACCCTGCAGAGGGGAAACATCTCTCAGATTCCATGCTTGTGGGCTGAATGGTTAATAAAAATTCAAAGGCTTTTTGAAGATTATTTGCGTACATTTCTTGAGTAATGATGTCTGGCAGTCGCGTCTTATTACTTTTTTTTGTCTCTTTTTGTATTGACTCTGAACAATGTTGTAATTCCTTCTGCAGTTTAACCTTTAAGGGTTCATTTTCTGCTCTCAGAATTTCCGCAATGATCTTCGCCCTGTCGTCGCTGGTTTCTCTTCCAGATGCATCTTCATTGTCTAGCCTGAATAAAAGTTTTTGTAATTCAGATTAAATTAGAGAAATATTTGATGTTTTAAAGCAATCATCTGGTTCAGAGTTTATAAAGTCGGGATTTGTGAGATAAATGAGAATTTCAGAATAAATTGTTCTGCATTGCTTCCGCTTAATCCTTTTTCTTAATGAGTCTTGTAGATCTGTGCTGAGTGGAGTTTTAATTTTGGATAGTTCTTTCAACATAAATTTTAATGCAGCATCCGCTTTATATAAATCTATGTCTCGTCGACATAAGGATCGACTGTTAATTTTATTGGCTGGAGCACTTTTACAACGCCTTTCACAGTTTGTCTAAAATTGGTAACATGTTTAGATCAATTAGGGTCTTTTTTATGGAATTCTCTAAAAGGCTAAAGCGGTTAAGCATGTCAAGTAAGCTGCTCCATCTGCTTTTACAGTCTAATATAAGTTTCAGTTCTTTCCCATGATTGTTCCTAATTTGCTTTTGTAGTAAATCATTTTTCGTTGGCGATTCTCTAAACATGCGAACAGTTTTTCTAACTTTTGATATTAATATATAGAGGTCACGATCATTCTTGATTTCTAAAAAGTCATTGTTTTCACACACTTCTATCCTGTCCATGTTTTCAATTTCTTCGCACTCAGACTCACTATCGGCATCGCTATCGCTAAGGTCAAGAATGTCAAGATCCTCTTTGGCTTGGCATATGTTGTAGAAGTTGGAGGAGGGTGAGGCACAGGCACATCTTTTTTCATAGAGGACGTCGATGACAGCTAGCTAAATGCCGTGCGCAAAGTACAATTGCTGCATAGGTGCAATCAATTTGCCAACTTTAACCATAATGCTGGCTTCGTCGGTTGTAACAGTAACAATATCTTCAGAAAGGTTTAATTGGAAAGCCAGGAGTCGTTTTTCTAAATGTTCCACACACGGTGTAGCCGTCAAAGATTTTTTTAATCTTACAAGTCTTAAATTCCAAAAATTTTCCCCTTTGTGAACGTTAGTACTCATAAAATGTTTATTAGATATTTTTGAATTTTTTACCGTTTTGTTTTAAGTTGGTGAATTCCTTCGACAACGTTGTTCTTGTTGTTTTTGTTTTCTCAAAATATCTCAATACATGGGTTTTTATGGTATGTCGAGATATTGGAACATGACATGAACAACTGTCTTAAATCAGATGATTTAATAAAAATAGAAAACGGGAAGCCATCTACTGCGGTCATACGAGCAACAACACCTTCAATGCTCTTATCATTCTTATGCACAAGAAAGTCTATTATTTCTTCTTGCTTGGTGGATTATTACATACGACTTCGATCATTTTACTTGTCCCAACACTTGATAAACTGGATCCATCTTGCGATTCCTTCTTAAGACGTTTATCCATAAGATCGATTTTATGAACTCTCAGATGAGTTATTAAACCTTTGGTGATTCCCCGATGCCGCGGTGATTCCTCGAATGCCGGGGCCGGCTGATCGGCTTAACTGTGCGTTATGTTTCCGGATTGCATTGCAGCAACGTTGTCGGATTTAGCGTTAATTACTATAGTTTTGAAAAAGCGAAATGAAGCAAATTAATATATGCATAAAAAATCGGTATCCCGGCATTAATAGGTCTAATCTCGGGATTTTCGAGACAGGTTTTCCTTCCGGGATCCCCGGACTACGAGTATACAGGGTCCAAGCATTTAAAATTCTAAAGGCCCGTATATCCTTAAAAGTGGTGTCACAAAAATTGTTTAATAATTTTGGAAAACAACTTACTTTTCTTGAATATTCTTTTGTCTAACCTAAACTAACCTGTACATCAAATCAGTGATAAGAGTTTAATGTAAGATACAATTACCTTATTTAAGTTAGAACAACCTTACTAAAAATTGCTAAAATATACAGGGTTTTACTTAACGTTCTATACTGATGTTTTTGGGTGATTTCTAGACCAAGTTACATCGAAAAGTTCATATAAACATGTGCCCTAAAATGCTTGGTGTTCTTAGCAAAAATGTTGGAATCGTTAAAGCAGTAGATAAACTAGATAGACTTTTACTAAAAATCAGAACAAAATATACAAAACACCCTGTAGGTATATTGAAAACCAAGCATTTTAGTGCCTGCGTTTATTGTTTATATGATTTTAGTTTGTTACCAAAATTGTATTTATGAAGATGTTGTAAATTTCATTGATTGCCACGCTAATTTTGATAATGCTACAATGAAACCCACAGTAAGCGGTGAATTTTTGGCGCAAGTCGTTTTAAATTTCTATCAAAAAAGCTAATTTATGTGTAAGAATTGGAACCGATTCGCAATTTAATGCTTGGTGAAACAAAAAGAAGCCGTTACAGAAATAAAAAAAAGTTTCACATAATGCCCTAAAAAGATCTTTCTTTGCCGATTCCAAAAATATATGATTTGTCTATATTACTAGTGTAGTATAAGGTGTAGTGTAAGTAAAGTATAGTATAAGGTAAAATTAAGACAGTTAGTATTTTACAGTATTTTACCTATTTTATTAAATTAGTTTATATTATTAAACATTGGTTTAGATTGACAAGGTTACAACCATGAACGTAAGGTGCCAGCTTTGCTTGTAATTGATAAACATAAACATATATAATATAACAAACCGTACCATAGTTTAAGGTTACCCAAACATATATATATTTTGATGAACTAGATTTAAAAGAATATAAGTTAAGAGATGATGATTTGATAATTTTAACATTTTGCTACTATTGTACTAATACTGTAATGAATATACGTCATTTTCGTTATCCAAAACCTGTGTGCTAATTTCGAACCAGGTAATCATCTTACATGGCGATCCTGCCAGCGGGCTTAAGTTAAGCCCTTGGTAAATATAAAGTGACTACCTAAGTGAAAGCAAACAAGTGAAACAAGTGAAGTGAAACAAGTGCAGATGGGGACAACAAATTCAAAACACGCAGAAATAACAGACTCTGGTGTCGTTAATTCGAATTTCATTGTGGAACAAGAGGCGATCCAGGCACCCTTGGACATTCGCATACTGTTGTATATCCTAACTGGAGCAGTCGTCCTGTTGTTGGTGTTGAAGCTCAAACAGATGTACCGCAGAACACTGAAGAAGGATTTATCAAGGAGTATGTACCTGAGGACAGCACCTAGGGATCCTGAAGCAATCTAAGTTCTTATAAACCCCGCAGATAAGCCTAAAGAAGAAGAAAAGTCACTCCATTTCATTTTGACCGCATTTGCATATGCGTAGTAGCAGTCCCAAGTCGAGCAACAGCCAAGCAGAACGTACTTGTGAGGCCTTAATGGAAGGTGAGGCAAAAGCCGCTCGTACGCAACGTGGGATTAGTTCATGGGCATCAAGGAATTCCAGTACTTGTTAGAAGAGGCAAGGGTACTGTATAGGAATCTGAAAAAGGACTCCATCGAAAGGCGCAGCTCTAGGACTGTCACCGTAAGCAACTTAGGAAAACTAGAGACACTTGTAAGTGAGTTTAGCAATTTTAAAAATGAATTTAATAGGGTCCCCGTCCCCACTAAAACCGTATTAATAGCCCAAGTCAAAGATTATGCCACACAGTTAGATAAATATTTTGAAGCTATTAATGAAGTTTTACAGGATAGGCTAAAAACCGCCGATACGAAAGAAACAGAATCTGTAGCAAAAAATCCCGATTCTGATTGTTTTGTTGAAGCTAGAAACATGAGTGAAAAATTTGATTTGAAAACGGCCGCGTCTCTGTTGCCGCGCATGGACGGCACTGAGAAAACGACAAAAGAGTTAATTGACGGCATCGAGTTATATGACGCATTGCTTGACGAGGCAGGGAAAAAGAGTTTAACGAATTATGTCCTTAAGGCAAGATTATCGGGTAATGCAAAAATAAGGTTGCAGAGCGCATACGCAACGAATGAAGCCCTTATTACTGATATTAAAGCTCTTTTTCTCACCAAAAAGTCAGCGGGAGCATTGTCCGCCAGATTGAACGGTGCTAAGCAAGGGGGTAAATCAATCGAGGAGTTCGGTAGAACTATTGAAGATCTACTCCTGGACCTTACTATCGCACAGTCCGACGGGAATGACGAAGCTGTACGGGTGTTAACTTCCGTAAACGAGAAGCTTGCTATAAACGTATTTGCCAGTGGGTTGCAGAGTAGCGACATGCGCACTATTGTTAAAGCACGTAATTACGACCGATTAAGTGATGCGATAAGGGCAGCAAAGGATGAGGAGCTTGGAAAAAGTGACACAGGCTCTCATCGGGTTTTTCATATCCAAAATAGGCACGCGAATAATAGGGTCTTCAGAGGTCGAAATAATCGAGCAAATTTCAGTTCTTTTTCAAATAATAGGTCTCGTGGTCGGAATTTTTCAGCTCCCGCAGGGAATAACAGGTATAACAGTAATAACAACAATTACAGGTTTCAAAATAGGTCACCGAATTTTAGGGGTTTCCCAAATCGCGGAAGAGGTTTTCGTGGTAATAATAATAATAATAGGTCATATTGCATTAGGGACGAAAGTACTAGCGAGTCTAATCAATCAAGCGAAACATTAGAAAATCAGTTTTTTCGAGTCTAATAATGAATTTTTTATTTTTAATTTAAATGGTCTCAATTTTATTCAAGTCAAGTACAAAGGTACCAAATTAAATTTATTAATAGATACAGGTGCTTCAATTAGTGTAATATTTAAAACCTGTGTTGATAAACACGAATATGTAAACACAGCAACTAAAATAAAAATTAATGGAGTTACCGGCTCCACACTGTCTCATGGCGTTGCGAACTTGAAATTTAATATTAATAACAATAACAATAACAATGTAATTAATTTAAATCATAATTTTCACCTAATAGACAGTTTTGAGAATAAAATAAACGGAGTCTTAGGCTCTGATTTTTTCCAAAAATATAATGCCACTATAAATTACGAAAATTTTAATTTTTCATTTTTTCTAAAAAATAAAAATATCTCGGTACCAATGTTTTCAAAAGAAAAATCTTATTTTAAAATACCAGCTAGATGCGAGGTAATTAAATTTTGCAAAGTGAATAAAAATGAGGACTGTATTGTATTACCAGAAGAAATCGGAGACGGTATATATATAGCCAGTACTTTAGTACGACCACAAAGCAATATGATTCCAATAAAAATTTTAAATACCCGTGACATGGAAATTTCATTGACAAATTTTTATCCAAAGCTTGTAAATTTTAGCGATTACGAAACATGTTGTTTTTTAGAAACGGAGAATAATTCAGTAGGGCGAGTTGACAAATTGTTGAAATTAATTAATACTAAGCATTTAAATAAGGAAGAAAACTTTTCAATACAAAAAATTTGCGCTAAGTATTCGGATATTTTTCATTTAGATAACGATCCTCTTACTACGACTAACATCTACAAACAGACATTACGACTTAAGCCTGACGCGTCACCGTCATACGTAAAACCATACAGACTTCCTCACGCACAAAAGGCAGAAATACATAAGCAAATCGAAATGATGGAAAAACAAGGAATCATTGAAAAGGCTAAAAGTGAATGGTCCGCACCATTGTTAGTTGTACCTAAAAAAGCCGACCAAACAGGCATTAAACGCTTTAGAGTTGTAATTGATTTTCGTTTGCTCAATAAAAAGTTACGAGACGACGAAAAGTTTCCATTGCCATCTATTACTGAAATTTTAGATTCATTATCTGGAGCTATGTATTTCTCGCATTTAGACCTGTCCCAAGGATACTACCAAGTGCCTTTGGAAGAGTCTAGTCGACCGTATACAGCATTTACGACCGAAAGAGGACAGTACCAAATGACACGACTTCCGATGGGTTTAAAAATTAGTCCAAGTGCTTTTTCTAGAATAATGACTATTGCAATGACAGGGTTAAATTATGACAGTTGTTTCGTTTATCTTGATGATTTAATTGTTTTTGGAAACAGTTTAAGGAATCATAACCAAAATCTAGTGAAAATTTTTCAGAGGCTTAGAGACGTAAATTTGAAATTAAATCCAAACAAGTGTGAATTTTTGAAAAAAGAAATTTTGTATCTTGGGCATGTGATTTCGGAGAAAGGTGTTTTTCCTGATAGGGAGAAAATAAAGGTCCTTCAGAGTTATCCCGTACCCAAGGATGCAAATGAGACTAAACGATTTGTTGCATTTGCAAACTATTATAGAAGATTTATTCCAAATTTTGCAAAAATTTCAATTCCATTAAATAATTTAACCAGGAAAAAAGTAAAATTTTGTTGGACAAATGAGTGTCAAAAATCTTTCGAAAAATTAAAAACCGCACTTATAAGCCCTCCAATCTTACAATATCCTAATTTTGATAAAGATAATATTTTCATTTTAAAAACCGATGCATCAGGGGGTGCAATCGGAGCAGTTTTGTCAAATATGGACGATAAGCCAGTTGCTTATGCCAGTAGGTCTTTAAATAAAGCAGAACGTAATTATTGTACAGTAGAAAAGGAACTTTTAGCAGTAGTATGGGCAGTTAAGCATTTCAGACCTTATTTGTATGGACGAAAATTTTCACTTGAAACCGACTGTAAACCTCTTATTTCACTTTTTGGTATGACTAACCCTTCTAGTAGACTCACTAAATTTCGATTAGTTTTGGAAGAATACGATTTTGATATTAAACATGTTAAAGGGAAAGAAAACGTCATAGCGGACGCGCTTTCGAGAATAGAAATAAATAATGAGGAGCTTAAAAGCTTAAGTAATAAAAATAATAATGAATCTTTATTTGCTACGACTAGAGCAGCCGCGAAGCGACAGACAGACAAAACAGATGACGTAGGTTGTAGTTCGGGTACTTACGAACGGATTGATCACCCGGGAGTAACAGAAGTACTGAAACGGCCTAAAGAATCGTGTGAACTCTGTCCAGTGTCAAACGCGAAGTTTATTGAATTATGTAAAAATGAAAATTACGATTGTAATATAGAAAATTTCGTCTATTTCAAAAATAAAAACGTCATTTATATGGGCCAGGATTTTCGATCGACGTTGACCAGGAAGGCATCGTTGAGAAACCTGAGTTCCGACGAAGCGGAATTTAAATTTCAGAACATCCGATCGGCGTTACCCTTAAGTGGATCGTTGAGGATACTGAAAGCTATATGTGATAAATATAATATCCGCGAATTAATAGTAATTAAAGACGGAAAGAGCGCTCAATTCTTAAGAGAATTATTAAAATATAAAAAGTTGATAAATGAAACCGGTATAAAAATATGTGTTATTAAAGACGTGCAAAAAGTATACGATCGTGAGACAAAGCAAATAGTGCTTAATGATTTTCATTTACTGCCGACAGGAGGTCATGCAGGAATAAATAGGATGTATAATAATGTTAAAAAATATTATTCATGGATAGGTTTAAGACAAGACGTTGAGGACTTTGTTAAAAAATGCGATGATTGTCAGAGGTATAAACATTCAAAACTAAGTATAGAGCCAATGACTATTACGCCTACAGCTGATTCAGCATTCCAGAGAATTTGTTTAGATTTAGTTGGTCCTTTAGAATCAGATGTTGATAACAATAAATATGTTTTAACGTTACAGTGTGATCTCAGTAAATTCGTGGAATGTTATCCTTTAAAAAATAAGGAAGCTGTAACAGTAGCCCAAGCGTTCGTTGAAAATTTTATTTTGAGGTTTGGAATCCCAGATGAGATATTGTCAGACCAAGGCACTGAATTCTTAGCTGCAACCCTTACGCAAACGTGTAAATTGCTTCAAATTAAAAAACTTAATTCAACGGCCTACCATCATCAGACCATAGGCGCATTAGAAAACTCTCATAAAACATTAGGAGCAACTTACGAATGCAAATAGCGAAAAACCCAACTAATTGGAGTAGTTGGATACCTTTTTGGTGTTTTTCCTATAACACTAGTGTTCATACTGAAACTCGGTATACCCCGTATGAGTTAGTATTTGGCAAAACGGCTAATTTACCTTCGAATTTGTTACGAGAAGTTGACCCTCTGTACAATTTTGATAGTTATCCTTTAGAGTTAAAGTATAGGCTCCAGCAAGCATGTGCTGATGCAAAAAGTAACTTGATGACGTCAAAAGGTAAAAGAAAGACTGTATATGATAGGAAAAGTAGCATAGTTAATTATAAGAGTGGTGATAAAGTGCTTTTGAAAAATAATTCGGGAACAAAAATGGACGCTTTATACAATGGACCCTTTACAGTGATAAGTGAACAGTCTCCAAATATTTTGTTAGATATAGAGAATAAGCAAGTTTTAGTTCATAAGAATAGAGTTAAGAAATATTTTGATTGATATAGATTGGTTGATTATTTCAAAAAAAAAATTCAGCATTAGCATTCGATTTTTTTTTTCTGCCGGCCGGAGGTGTAGTATAAGGTGTAGTGTAAGTAAGGTATAGTATAAGGTAAAATTAAGACAGTTAGTATTTTACAGTATTTTACCTATTTTATTAAATTAGTTTATATTATTAAACATTGGTTTAGATTGACAAGGTTACAACCATGAACGTAAGGTGCCAGCTTTGCTTGTAATTGATAAACATAAACATATATAATATAACAAACCGTACCATAGTTTAAGGTTACCCAAACATATATATATTTTGATGAACTAGATTTAAAAGAATATAAGTTAAGAGATGATGATTTGATAATTTTAACATTTTGCTACTATTGTACTAATACTGTAATGAATATACGTCATTTTCGTTATCCAAAACCTGTGTGCTAATTTCGAACCAGGTAATCATCTTACACTAGTTCAAACCGTTTTTAAGATATGAGCGATTAAATTTCTAAAAAGCTGAATTCATTCTAGTTTAACACGTCTACAGAGCCTTGGAAAATAACTTCGACGAGTTCCAATATGTCTAGAATCCCTTGGAAACAAATGATGTTAGGGTTTTATTAAGCAAGAAAGTAATGTCAAAACATTAACATAATTTATTTTTTCCACTACTAACCTATAACATCGCCATTATTGACCGATAATTTAAGGTTGGAAATCATTTTTCTCTACCTTATAAGATAAGTTATTATTAACCATGGTCAATAATAAGGCATTGAAATCCATTATTGACCGATCTTCAAGAATCTATTTGAACGCAGGTAACTTGATTTTTTGATTCTACAACATGAATTCATAAACATGAATAACCTGAAAGGTGATTTCTTGTGGTTAGGCAACCAGATAATTATCAATACATATTAGATTATTAGAGATGCTTAATATTGTAAAATATCGATACAATTATTAATACTATAAAGATAAATGTCTTATAAAAGTTTGTAGTAGTGGAATAGTACATTATTAACCAAGGTTAATATAATATTTTTTCCACTACTAGATACAAACTTTTATAAGACATTTATCTTTATAGTATTAATAATTATAAAAAAATTATAGGTAGGTATAAGTATATTTTTTAATCAAGTTACCTGGGCTTTGAAATTTGCAAAATATTTTGTTGTTTTGCCAGGTGGCTTTGTTAATGCCAATTTTTGTTCATTTATGTCATCAGATTTCACGACTTTTTCGTTTTTTTTTTTAAATGAGCGATTTGTTATTGATTGTATTGTATTGATATTTTACAATATCAAGCATCTCTAATAATCTAATATGTATTGATAATTATCTGCTTGCCTAACCCCAAGAAATTACCTTTCAGGTTATTCATGTTGTAGAATCAAAAAATCAAGTTACCTGCGTTCAAATAGATTCTTGAAGATCGGTCAATAATGGATTTCAATGCCTTATTATTGACCATGGTCAATAATAACTTATAAGGTAGAGAAAAACGATTTCTAACGTTAATAATCGGTCAATAATGGCGATGTTATAGGATAGTAGTGGAAAAAAAAAATATTATATTAACCACGGTTTAGACAGCTTATATCCTTGTCGCTCGGGCAATAATGATGGCTGTCTAAACCTTGCTTAATAATATACTAATTCCGATGCATTCTATTGAACTTGTTGCATTTATTTACCAACACCCCTAAGGGGTGAATTTTTAAAAAAGTTTAAAAAAGTGCAACTATATAATTAGCTTGTTACCAGACTGCTTGGTCTATATGTAAAAAAATAAATATATACATAATAATATGTACATAGTTGCAGAAATCAGCTGTTTTTTTTTATACAGGGGTATTTTTTTTAACCCTGACATAGCCCAACTTGTTTATTTAAAGAGATATACCTATAGTCCCAAGAGCGAAATTTTAGAGAATAACTAGTCTAACTAAAAAAAAAAATAGGAAAACACATCTTCCTCAGTGCTGCTAGTTTGGAAGTTATTTCAGAAAACCCTAATTTCTTAAATACATAGCAACCGTGCATTATTTTCACAAATTTTGATAATTCTAAAAAAAACAAAGTAGGTACCATTGTTTGATTGGAATATCAGTAACTCTTGCCATCTATGTTGTAATGACCAATAACCCAACACAGAGTAGAGGTGGGTCGGTATTAGAGGAACTGCTACTTTGGGAACGGTATTTTTTGATACCGTCGTGTCGCGCTCCACAACCTAAAAACAAGCAGTTACTTTGGACCCATCAACTATCCCGGAGTGGAGTGAGTCGCCGGCGCCGCGCCGGCCGATAGCGATACCTTTTCGGCTTTGGCTTTCGGTTTAGGTCATTTCGGGGGTTTTCACGACTGAAGGACTAGCAAGTGTATTTGCGTCTATAGACAGGAATATCATTTTGGCTTCCTGGCTTCCGCATGCGCAACAGCATCGGAAGCATTCGGCTCATCGGCTCCTTTCGATACGCTGGCTTTTATTCTACGGTTACTAGATTAACTGAAATCTGTAAGCAATTCAGTGGTACTGTGGATATAGCATCTGGGTTTGATGCCATAGGTCCCGGGATTGATTCCCGTTTCGTGCACTTTTTCTTTATGACTTTTTTTTTAGTTTTTTATAACTCTTTTATTTTTTTTTAAAGTAGATCGCTCAAAAAGGGCTGGTAAATAATTAGTGATCGACCGATATGACTTTTTTAGCCGATACCGATAATCGGCCGATACCGATAATGTCTTGGCCGATAACGATATATATCGGCATATCGGCCTTTTTTAATTGATAACATTATTAATGTCTAAAATCTGAATATTCTGTAATATAATTTATAATTCTTTAACGTTCAATTTAAAATCACAAAAATAAAAACAAAAATTGCACTTTGGCAACACAGCAATAGGCGGTAATTTATGTGGCTCAGCGCCAAGTCATTGGTGAATCCCCTTAATTTGAATTTCTCGGTGAATCCCGTGCGTTTATTGCCGTGCATTCAGTATTGCATTCTTAAAGCAGATCGTTTTAAGTTCGATTATTTCTTGGCGTAATTTAGTTAATCTTTAACAAAGACATAATATTAATAGTTAATAATAATCCTATTGGAGTTTGGTGGAGTGCAAAGTAGCGAATTGGATGGAAAAAGTATTTATTGGAAATATTTCATAAAGAATAAATTATCCCCAGCAGATAAGAAATCCACCGCAAAATGTAAATTGTGTGACATAACCATTTCATTAGGGGGAGTGGGAAAATCGGCGAATACCTCAAACATGAAATACCATTTAGAGAAAAAACATCTTCAAGAATATTATAAATTGAAAGGAACTGATTCAAGCTCAGGTTAGTACTAAATTTTTATTTTCCAGTTCACGTTATAAAAATATTTACCAACAATAGGACCTGCTCATTCAGGATTATATTATTATATAGGATTGAGGGGCAAACCACCCAGGAATTTTTTGCTAAAAATCTAGGGATTTATTTTATTAGGAATTTAGGGAATTTTACGGGAATTTGTGTCAAAAAATTACTGAAAAAATCTGAAGAATTAAGTAATTTGTTGGGAATTTGGGGAAATTAAAGGAATTTGTGTAGGAGGGGGGACATTTTTCTTTTTCATCACTTTGAATTGTTTTATTAACAATTAACACCTACGATATGATTTTATTTAAAAACAAATTTCCCCGTTTATTTCAACGTTTTGACTTTTGATCACCCTGAGTCTATTTTTTTTAGAAACGGCTGGACCTTCTAGTAGTTCTAGTAGTACTTCTAACTCTAACTCTAAGCTATTGCAAGTCTCACTGGCTGACTCTTTCAAGCAAATGCAAAAGTGGGACATTAATTCATCCAGAGCGAAGGAGTTTCACTACCTTATAGGTGAAATGATATGTTTAGATAATCAGCCATTCAGCATTGTATCAGATGATGGCTTTACTCGGCTACTAAAGAAAGCTATTCCAAATTATGAAATTCCTTCTGACAAATACTTCAGAGAAAAAGTTGTACCAGATATTTATTCAAGATGTAAAGCACAAGTGACTCAAAAAATTTCAAATATGTTGGGAAAAGCATCTTTTACTACAGATATTTGGACGTGCAAATATACAAACAGTTCTTTTTTGTCTCACAATCCATTTTTTTGAAAAAACATTTTTAAGTTTAAATCAGAGATCCCATTTTTCACTTGCCTGCAAGAAGTTCCCAGGATCTCATACAGGAGACGCCATAGCTGAAGCATTTAATTATTTGTTACAAGAATGGAATATAAAAAGGGAACATATTCACTTAGTATTAGCAGACAATGCTGCCAATATGAGGAATGGTTTTGTTAAGGCAAAAGTAAATTATGAAGCATGCTTCATTCATTCTTTACAACTTGTAATACAGGATGCTATACAAAGTCAACGTTCAGTCAGTGATTTAATAGCAAGATCAAGAAAAATCGTTTCGCATTTTAATCACTCTCAAACTGCTTGCGATAAACTAAGTAAACTACAAGAACAACTAAACCTTCCCAAACACAAACTTTTCCAAGATGTACAAACACGTTGGAATTCCTCATTTTATCTACTCTCTCGCCTAGCCTACTTGAACAAAAACAAGCAGTAAATTTATATATTTTGGATCATGGGACTCTTACAGACTTGACATTTTCCGAATGGGAATTAGTTGGAAGCATTTTAAGGTTGTTAAAGCCATTTGAAGACATAACAAAAATTACAAGTTCTTCAGACTGCTGCATATCTGAAGTCATTCCATTTGTTTCGACTATCACTGCCTATCTTAACAAAGAAAACGCTAATTTTGCAGGAGTAGGTACAATGAAAGAAGAATTGAAAAACAGCTTGAATAAACGATTTCAGAATATATTTATAAAAAAACATTATACCATCGCGACTTTCTTGGATCCTCGCTTCAAAGACAATTTTTTTACAAAAGACCGTGATTTTATATGCGAATACATAACTACAAATCTAAAGTCCCAAATAAAAGAAAACAATACATCTGTAGAACATTCCAGTTCTCCTGACATTTCGGATTACATGCAAGACCATACAATAAATGAAACTATAGATTCTATAAAAATTGATAGTGATGACAACCAACCACTTGCTAAGTATGTTCGAACTTCTGAACCTGAGACTAGTCGAACATCTGGCCAAAATCTGTTTTGGGAAATCTACGAAGAATTTGCCGGAGAAGGGATGAGCTCCACAAAAACAAAAACCATTCCAACAACATCTTCTTGTGACACAAAATCATCTTCTAGGGCATCCATTTGTGAAGAAGTGAATGCTGAAATTACAGAATATAAGAAACATCCTCTTCTTGAAAGAAAAGCGAATCCCATTTCTTGGTGGCAAGAAAAACGAGAAGTTCTACCATTATTATATAATCACGCTCTTATATATTTATCTGCACCAGTTGGCAGTGTTGCAAGTGAGCAAATGTTTTCAGAAGCTGGAACCGTAAATTCGGCGAAAAGGAATCGGCTGAATCCAGAAACAACCGAGAAACTAATATTTTTACATGATAATTTGCCTAAACTACATTATTCATATTAAATGCCTATTTCATGTTATATCTACCATAATTTCTTAAGATTAACTTATTTGAAATATTACTTTAAATTTAAATATAAAAAAAATGTTTTAAGCTGCTATGGTTGTTTTTATACATCGGCCGATATAGCCGATATATATTTACATCTATCGGCCGATACCGATAATCGGCTCTCGGCCGATATAGCCGATATATCGGTATCGGTATCGGTATCGGTCGATCACTATAAATAATTGGCCGGTGAACTTGAAAAAGGCGAATTGAAACCAAAAAGGTGGATTAGATGCGGTGTTAGCGCTGTTTAACCAATATAAGTCTATAATTATTACAATTTTTTTATATCTAGCATATACCGAATTGGAATCAAAAAGGTGGATTAGATGCCGTGTTAGCGCCTGTTTAACCAATAAAGTCTATAATTATTAGTTACAGCATTATGTGCGCATGCGGAAGCCAGGAAGCCAAAATGATATTCCTGTCTGTAGACGCGAGTAGCAAGTGTTGCGTCTCTTGGCGTCGTTCTCGCGATGTCGCGGAGGCAGCGAAAAATAGCGGGCCATAATGAAATGACGAAGGCGGACGTGTTTAAAAGGAATAACATCAAATTGTTTGTTATTTTTTACTTTTAGAGAGGTGGTAACTTTAATAGTTGAAACATAATAAATCAGGATAGTGGTTTAAATCCTAGGAATTAGAAATATAAGTCCTGTTATAATAATTAGTTCCGATTGAGTTAGCAGTAGAGATGGGTAGTTCGCGAACGACTACTAAAACGAACTATTCTTTATGGTGAACTATACGAACTAGTTCTCAACCTTAGAACGAACTAGTTCGCTGCGAACTATTAAGGGATCCGAGATCCGACCAGCGCCCGGCGTCAAACGGCTGTTGCGAGGATCAGTCGCGAGGATAGTGGGGAGTGGGAAGCCTGGAAGAAGTGCGAACTGCGATTCTATGAGTATGAGTGCGAACGATTGAGCCCGGCGACATCGACATGTTTGGCATGGCAATCTGATGGGAGTTTTCGCGGACTACATTAGGAAATTAAATAAATGGAAATGGGTAATGGGTTAGTTTCGGTTAGTTCAAGTTACTTTAATTAATAGTAAATAGTTGAATATGCTTTAGACTGGGAATAGACTAGACAATATAAACGTATTATATTTACCAAAACAAATAAGAAAAATAAGGTATTTTAAAGGGGTACAAAGCAAGAATAACAAATTGCATTATGACATACGCATAGTACCTACTAAAAAACAATTCTAACCAAAAAACAAGGAGTTTCTTTGGTAAAAAATAATATGCATACCTACTTATACTAGCTAAAAAACAATATCTCAAAAAATAAAAACAAAAATTTTTTAACTCTTTGGTCAAAAATTGAGCATAATTCATATATCACTACGGCAACAAAGATTCATTTTGATTTTCTATAATAAAAAGTAACAAACAAACAAATAAATTTAAAAACTCCCGGAGCCGTAATAAAATAACTGCTGCGACTTGTGACTATACTGTGAATCCCCTGCATTATGTGCGCTGCCAAGTATATTGCAACATTCTACGTTCGGCTGACACTGCCGCCGACCGCCGACCTGATTAAAACACACGGCTTGCTTTTTCAAATTCCGCTAGAGTAGTTCGCTCGAACTAGTTCAGTAAAAAGAACGAATAAGCCCATCGCTAGTTAGCAGTTGTTTCCGATATCAGCAATAACAAAAAAATATAATTTTTGCATTTCCTCACGTCATTCGATTCTACCGAGATGTATTGGGTGTCCTTTCCTAGTCTTAGCAGTTACAGACGTAAACGTACTTTAGTAATATTATAAATAAAAAATAATATAATACAGGACACAGTCACGTCAGGTCAGGGTTACGCTCAGACAAAATCGGTATCAATGAAGACTAAGGTTAGTTCATCGGTATCGGTAATCGCGGTACTGGCTTTAGGCACTTGGGCAGGCCGGCGCCGGCGCCCATACTGCGATTGTTACATGATAAATACGTAGTTTCAAAGTAGCAGTTACTTTGTCGCGGTATCAGTTGGAGCGCTCCAAATTTCTAACGGTATTTCTATCACTAACACAGAGTGACTCGATGCTGGGCACCAAGTATGCGGAGATTGTTCCGACATCGCCTTACTAGTTTTGATTTAATGTTGTTGGAATAAATTGCCTTTATCGCTATTGACGAAGCTGGTCTCAGGACTAGATGTTCCTGCAGGATTTTTACTGCTTTATCTAGTGGTGTAACTTCTGCTTGAAAAATGCTGCAGTAGTCCGGAAGTCTATATTATTATGACCTCTGTATTTTCATGCTCTCAGAGAAGATATCAGCTCCCACTCCGACGTCCAGTTTTGAACCGTCTGTAAAAATCGAGTGATCCGTCTCCATTGTTAACTGATTCACCTCCCACTCTTCCTCTTGAAAACTGTATTAATGTCATAAAAATTGTCAGAAAAAGCCAGTCAACATAAAAATATTGTTACTTTACCGCACTAGTGACATTTTACGATTACTTCACGGTAAGCGCCTACATTACCCGCAATTAACTATTATTCTGACACTTGTTAAAACTTAACTTGTAAAAACAGACCGTTTTAATAAACTTGTTTGGTACATAAACTTGAGGTTACTGATAAAACTAAACTTGCGCCTATGTTTTGTGATAACGTAAAACTCCATTATTTATTAATACCTGACATAATTCCTTATCCTGTTTAAATGTAAAGTTTATATTAATTTGAAGCCATGAAAAAACTTTCCTAACATCCCTCAAACTCCTCCGAGTTGTTTGAGTGGGCGGCCGTCGCCTCACCGAAAGTTTTCTAAACTTTTCAGAACTTCTCTGCGAACTGAAACTTTTATAACAATAATTTTCCTTGGGGATAATTTCCCGAGTTGGAACATTTTAATTGGATTCTCTTCAAATTACCGGCAAATAAAACTTTTAAGCTTTTTCTTTTCAAAGCAAAGTTTTTGGCCATCGAACTTTTACCACTGCTCTTAGTTTAGATCTTTTTATCACAATTAAACAAAAATTCGAATGTTCAATTTTCTTAGTCAAGACGGAAACATTTCTCATAACAGAACAGTGGAGTGTTATTATTTTATATTAATCCAAGTAGTTGGGTCCTACATATTATAATTATAAATTATTTGTATAATTATGGCAATTAGGACAAAAATGGAAGAAAAAAATATACTACTTCAACTGTTAACGTTTGGTTTTTATTTTAAACATTCTTGCTATGAATTTGGGATTGCAATACAAATAGGTAAAGATTATTACCCTAAAAAAGTTCTAAATGAGACCGCATTCAATAAAAAATTAATTTAATGGTTCTAGGAGGGTATTTGCGACGCGCCTTCTTAAGGGGGCCAAAGGCTTCGCGGGTATAATCTTCTTTCGACGCTGCTAATCCACTTTTGTTGCACATACTTAATAGTAATAGGTACTTGTCACATTTAGTTAAAACACCAAACATGCATATACAAAAAAAAACAGAGACACTACATTACTGGTATTACATAATATTATGGTTATTAAAATTCACTAGTAACACGTTGATACTATTAATTACGATGGTGCTATACTGTTTTTGTTATATATAAAATATCGAATTTTCTTGATGGTTTAAACACATTTTCACATTTTTTTCACCAAAAAATAAAATAGTACAGGTACGCCTAAGGAGCGGAGCTGTTTATCGAAATCAAAGGTCCCTCGCTGTAGGCATCGGCCAAAAAAGAATTTTCTGCAATAAATCCTTCTGGTCAATATATTTATTCTTATCTGAGGTTATGAGCAGCTTGAAGGAGGACTCTTAGTGGCAAGAATAACTCCTGTTTATGTGACGGTAACAAGCATGTGTTTGACTCAGTGGTGACACTATTGACTACATTGCCATTATTCTACAGGGTGTTCCCTAATGATAGGCCTTAATTCCAAGGGCGCAACTAACCTGAACCAAATTCAAGTAGAAAAGTTAATATAGACATATGTCCTAAAAAGTCTGGTCTTCAAGATACAGAGTTTCAAAGTTTAAAAAAAAAATCGTTTTTTTTTATTGATATCTCAAAGATCCTTTAGTCGATTTTGGTTAAATTTGGCAGCGTTGTTCGTTGTGCTAAGACGCTAAGTTAGCACTAACTAGATGATAATTATGAGTTCCAGTGCCTTCCCAGGTGGCAGTCTCACGAATAATATTGACAAGAAAAAATGCATGTCACTGACTTATTTAAAAGTTTTATATTGTTTTCGGGTTAATTAGGTAAATATACAACTTTTTTGTCTCGATATTTTTTCGCATCTTACTTGGTTTTCCAGAAAAAAAATAAAATTGCCTGTCGAAAAATTGATAAAATAAAATCCAGTTAACTAGAACTCATAATTATCATCTAGTTAGTGCTTACTTAGCGTCTTATCACAACGAACAACACTGCAAATTTCACCAAAATCGGCAAACCGATCTTTGAGATATTAATAAAAAACCGATTCTTTTTTAAATTTTGACCGAGTAACTTGAAAACCAGATTTTTGAGGACACTCGTTTATATGCACTTTTCTAAACTTGAATTTGGTTCAGGAATGTGCCCTTGAAAGTACGGCCTAGCATTAAGTAACGCCCTGTATATCATAAACCTGACGCCGTGAAGTGTAGTGATACTGGTAGATACAATTGAGGACATTGGGCAGCGCTCGCCTTCTTTTGACTGTGAATAATATTACGCTCACAGCGTTACCGTCCTTTATCATGTTTTTAACCATCTGTAACATAATTAATAAAGTGTCTAAGTCTATCTAACTTTTGTATGTGCCGAACCAATATTGTTTTAAACTAAGAACTATTAATTATGTTCCCTATCTGTACTTTAATCCCAAATGCATAACCCTGGAGAAGGTTTTAAATAAAAACCGAAACGTTAGCCAATGAAGTGTATTGTTTTTATTCACTTTTGTCCTAATTCAGACAAATGCTTATACAAACATGTAAAGTGACATGTTGATAATTAATTAGTAAACCCAGAAAACACAGAGAAATAGCCTTTTCATTTGTAGATTTAGGTTCGCTTGCCTTAGAATAGGTAAAAAAAACTGTTGTTTTTAAAAATCTTTAACAGAGAGTTGTGGTCAGATGGGTGATATTTATGTAAGTTGGTAGTATCATCTGCAAATAGTATTAGTGTTGAACTCTCCTGAAACCTTGACAAATTTATGTATATGAGGAACAGTAAGGGACCCAGAACCGATCCCTGGGGCACCCCATGCCTCAGCCGCAGTCTCCGTGACTCACTGTGGTTGTAGGAAACATACTGAGAACGTTCAATGTGTCGTAAAATATGGATTATTTAAAATACATCAATTTTACAACCTCTGGTAGTTAGTAACTGCCCACACCTAAGTTTAACACTAACCTGTGGATCGACGTACTAGCAAAAGACGATATGGGTTAAATTAGAAATTATGACAATTTTACCGAATTATTGGGTAGAAATGGATTCTTGAACGATTCGCGATATATTTGTCGGAAGAGTGGGGTTTTACAAAATACAGTGGAGCGGCGAACTATGTACTAAGAAGCAATTCATACATTATACCTAATTGAAAGTCAATTGAATCAGCCACAAATCCGTTTTGTAAAACATCAAAGTGGTATGCCGCGCAGAAGCCAAACCGCCGACTTTTTCGGGTTTTTAGCAAGGAGTGTTTTGCTAGCTGTTTATAAATTGAGGTTAGTTAAACAATAAAAACGTAAAAAAAAATCCCAAAAATAAAACAGATTATAACTGTTACAGTAATCGAGTACTAATCTCACCACACAACTCTCCATGTAAATAGAAGTTTTATCAAGGTAGGGAGTAAGGACCATTGTCTATTGAAATATAAAAGTGACTAAACCTATTTATTATGAAATGTTACCATTAACATTATATTATATTACCCATTATGAAATATACCCAGGCTGTTTTTCTTCTACCAGCCGACCTGTTTACTGGAATAATTGTTACTTTAAGAAGGGTAGTACTACGATTTGTTGAGTAACTACTGAGTAGATAGTTACACTGCCATAGCCTAGGCTATAATAAGTTGGTATAACTAGTATGTACCTACCTGTAATGTGAGGTGTGACATATATTTTTTAAGAAAGATACATTGGCAACAAATCTCCACTTACAAAAAGTTGAACTCTTTGCAACTAACCTGGCTCACGAGGCACGGAGCCCATTTTATTACCAAAAAAAGTTCCAAGTACTGATTTCCAAGAAAAAATTATTTTAATGGCCTAAGAGCCCCCGGAAACCTTGTCAAAGAGGACAAGGAAGCCCACAAGGCTTCCAGTTCCTGCACCATCTTTCTTTTTGAGCAGCAGTGAAGGTCGCTTGCTTGCTGATTCTTAATTTCTAACTCACTTAAAACTTTTCTGATAGATAAAAAAAAGGCGTCAATGCAAGAAGTTTTGCAATGCATTTCTCATTCAAAGAAAAATATAGTAAAGTGGCAACGCCGCACGGCAAACCATAAAATAAATAGAATCAAAATAATTTTGGCATAGGTAACATCAATTAATGGGAGCTAACAATCAAACGAAGACCTCCAGACCACACCACTGAGATGTCAGGTCTAAGTCAAAAAGTTAAAATGCTATTTTATTCTAGGCACTGTCTAGGTATACACAGGTCAAGAAAAATAAAAAGGTACAGAAGCAGGTGTCATAAACTAAAGGGTGTCTGCGAATGGCATTACCTTTAACGCATAAATATGGACTAAATATCTATTTTTCCAACTCTTTATAAGAAAGATATATATATTTTGTCTTAAGAAAAAGTACCACTTTGAGGTAGGTATTTTGATTATGCTAGGCATGCAGTAAATAATGGGCAAAAAACTGAGGTATTCTATTTAAATTTTGGATTAGGTAAGTATGACAAAAAAGTAGGTACCCACCTCGGTACCCACTTACCTAATTCAAAGCAATGTTTTTAAATAGCATTATCCTTATGTATTCTTTAAGCAATAAAGCTTTTTTCTATTATATTTTTACCAAATGAAAAATAAAGGTAGTTTATAGATAAAATTACCATTTTAAAAGTTTTTTAGCACTGTATAAGTTTACAGCAACTAAATTTTCCCTCGAATTTTCCTAAACTAAATTGAACTTGTTTATAACCAAAACTTTTAATAGGTAAGTACCTAGTGTAATTTTGTCACATACCTAATTAAAATTTCAGTTCATTTGCGGTATCCCCGAAGGTATACCTACCTATGTATCCCTATCTGGGAACACCCTGTATGCTTGTAATAACTTTTGCCACTGCTGCTTTAGAGTTAGGTGTGTAGAAATGTAGTTAAAAAAAAATGCATTAAATTTAGTAAATGATACCTTTCCTTAAATGATGCACAGGATAATAATCATTGATAATAAATTGTTGACAATGACAATTCTAGTCACACTCAGATTTGTATCTAAGCAGATACCTAAAAAGTAGTTATTAAAACGTTTTTTTTTCCCAATAAAATAGATACGTAAGCATTAAATTCGAATGGCAAAACACTCAATATGTATTTCTAACAACTGGGTACCTAATTAGCAAAAAATTAGGATGGGGACTTAGCTTAATGCATCTAGCCAGCAAATCAATGCATGCTTATAACACAATGATATACTTAGGTAGGCAAAAACCTTTAAAATGTGGAAATAGAAAATTGATAGTAGGCATGGATGTTGTTAGGAGTAAATTTTGCATATTTATTGCCTTTTCTAGGATATGTACCAATACGTATTTGAATTTTCATAAAAATTGACTACTTAAACACATAAACCCCTAGATAACATAAAAAATTAATATCTTGGCAAATCATGTCAGTGAATGGCATCAACATTTTCTACTCCTAAAAACTAAAATGAATTGTTTCATATTAGCATTATCAGCATTATATAGGGCCAGCTGAAAAAATATTTACATCTTTATAGGTATAACTTTAAAATCAGTACAGTTACCTAAATAAAGTGGCCCTTAAAAGTTTATGTTTACATGTTGTGTAGGTACTGACATATCTATCAGATACAAATATAAGAGAAATTAATAAAACATGGATTTTAACTTGATTCAGAGTAGATACTTGAAACGAATACATACATAGTAAAGAAAGCCGACAAAAACAAATACGATTGGCATTATGCATTATTACACTTGCCTTTTACCTCTCATTCTGGGGAAACTTATTTTACACGCAAGCTAATGAAGCCAACCAGTGTTAAATAAGGCATGCTGTTTTAGATGTCTTTTCACGATTGTTTTGACGAATTTATATAGCATTATGCATACAGAATATTAAGATTAAGCAGTAAATATACTTACTTTTTAACTAATCCGTAACAGAAACAAAGAGAAGCCCAAAGAGCCACGCTGTTAGGTTTTAAGTTGGGAAAGCTTTCTTATTTTAATTACACACAAACACTTTCACTTTACGAATAGTTTTTACCACTAAAACGTTGTTAATTAGATATTTTTTAACACAAACAAGTTTAATTTTAAATATTTGGGACACTTTCGTAAATTTCTTGTAAAATAAAGCAAGGGCTCACTAACATCCCCACTTCGGCGCATCAAAATGGCGGACGCGCTTCGTAGAATCCACATACCGTTGCTTCGCCCAAGATCACCATTCTCTTTACAGGTACTTTATATTGAGTAGTAACGACGATAGAATAAATGAGTCGATTATAAGTGGGATAAAGTGAAAGTATGCACATCAACGGTCACCAAAATTGCGCGTTTATCAGAAAAAGAAGCTTTTTGCACTTCTCGCTTTAACGTTGTAAGATTTATGGCTGTTTGTAGAAATTTACCATAGTAACTGTCAGATTTAAAATAAGAATATAAAGGTTAAAAACGTCACGTGTTACGACAAGTGACGTAAAATTCATTGTTCAACCGTCATTAATTGTCATAGAGTTGAACCTTGGAAGGGTCAATTGTTTTTTTTTTCTTTTGTAACAAATTATATTATTCATTATGCAAACAGCTCAACGTGGATCGGATTGTTGAAATCTTATAAAAATTTTTAACTGCTAATAAAATGTCGCCTTATGAATGAAATTAATTCTAATATAACCAGTTGACATTAAACAGGGGGGTTCTTTTTAAATTTCACTATTTTGTGTTAGTTCTGAATAATATGTATAAAAGCACCTCAGCCTTATATGCAATTTGCTGCCATCTGTTTAAAAATATCGACACTAATAGAAATAGTTACAATTAAATTTTTAATGTTATGGATAAATGAACCCCGTCGTTCTGTATTAGGGCAGCAGATGTCTCTGTAGAAGGTCTTTCATCACAAACCCAATAGTGACAACCAAAAATACTCTGGTTTTCATAAAAATTGACATTTCTCAAAACAGACCAGTGTTTCCACAGAAATCAAAAACTTAGTGCAACGCATGGCCACGAAAACGAGCGACAGCGACAGCAGTAGAAGTGGATAGACTAGGAACTAAACTTTTGAAGTGGGCGATTTAAATAATTAACACCTGTATATATACGAGTTCAAAATCAAGTAAAACGCTCGAGAGTCGGTGACGTCATTACCTCCCACAGTTGGTCTGCTCTTAAACTCGTGCAACGGACTTTCTGTGCATATAAAGGGAGATGCGCTCTACACGTAAAAAATTCCTTTAACAGCGCATCATGACAGCTTATCCTGGAAGAACCAACGAAAAGACTAATTGAAGAAAGCCTATATATATAGTTAGTGACTAGTGTCATGGCATCCTACCTCTCCGAAAGAGAGTTACTAGTGGAAGCAGAGGAAAGCTCAAAGACCAAAAAATAAACAGCGGTGTCGGCAGCGGCACTATAGCTAGGTAGTCTAATGCGAAAAATCGATGGACGAAGAGCGCCCAAAACAGGGTTCTTCCCAAAGACATCTGTCATACATGGCAAGTAAAATGGAATATTGGAGTCTATGGACGTTGGACTTACCAACTGATGACCTTCAAAGATGGATAAACCGACCCGGGGGATACTTCTTTTAACCCATGCAAGCACTGTCAGACTGTCAGGCCATATATATATGTCTCCATGTCTGGAGGACTTGTGGAATCGGAATAATCGTGGAATCATGTCTATAAATTAGTAAGAACCATTATCGGGACTAAAGAGTCTGAGAGTAGCAATACCATAAAAAGTGAAGAGAGACCGCCCTGTGGTACTCTCTGAAGTACTTAATGCGAGAGCGGTTTCCGGTACGAGGAGCTGTAGGGAGGGGGAGAGGTTTTTTTTAGTGAGTAGGAATCTCACACTACCCACCACAACCACCTTGTAGGTGTGTCTTATGTAAGATTTTCCCCTTCTCTTACAAAAAAAAATAAAGAAAGGGAGTATGCTGTTTCTTTGTTCAGTTGAAAGAGAAGCTTATTATTATTACTATGTTTAATAGTAATAATAAGTAGAAAATTCCACTTATATGCAGCACACAGGCCAATCGGCATATTTTGGTCGTTCTTCCGATTTCGTCCCACTGTGTGTCGTTAAGATGCCAAATCGCATTCTCTGGCTGGAAACCACTGACGATAAAGCAAATTATCGTCAGTGCTGGAAACCATAAAATAGGATTGCCCCTCTTATTTCTATGCTGAAAACGTGTTCGGAAGAGATCGAATTATTGAACGTACTTCTAAATTTTGCTTTCTGTCTTTTTTGTCATGTTTAACTTGTCAGTTTTGGCGGGAATGTTTTTAGGTTAATTTTAAATTTCAAAACAGATTTTTAATAAGTGAACCGGATAATTTTTGTTCCATACAGGCAGGCGAGTTAAGAATGAACCCTTCAAAAATGAGTATAATTCACGAACCTTTGCGATATGCTCACGATGAGGGACACACGGACGTGTGTTACTCAGAAGACGGAGAGTAAGATGTTTTTTAAATCATTATTTTTTTATTACTAAGCTATGAACATAGAACTCTTAAAAATCAACGCCCAGAGTGTGTTGACACATGATTTACTTTGTTCTTGACTTTAATTTAAAATAAGAACTCTGTGTTTTCTGGATATACCTAATTTGTTTTTACACAACTTTCGAAAGTAACGTGGTAGTAATAAATAAGATGTGTTTACCAGCTTATTGATGATAAATTGACAGAAATCTAAATTTTAGGCCCAGTTGTAGGTATAGACTACTGTTAATGTTAACTTCTACCTTCAGATTTGTTGGAACGGATATTGACCAATCGTGAAAGCGTATTGGAGTCCTACTTTAGTATCAGTACATCTACCTATATAAAGATAATTAGGACAGTCGCAACAGTTTCATTATAATACCTATAAATGTGAATATTCAATGACTAATCTAAACTGTTGGACCATTTGGGTCTAACAGTAACCACATTAACATTAAGGCTGTGCAACAAGAGGAGAATGGTTATTATATGTTTTCTAATAGTTTACAAAGCAGGCTGTTGCTGCAAGTGGAAATTTGGGGCAAAGTATCAAAAATATAGCTGGATTGTGATATAGGTACCTAGTACCTACATGTATGTACGTTTGGGTGTCCTAGTCCATTTTCTGTTAGGAATGATTTGTTTGGATCCAGGAGATATTTATTTTTTGATGAAAAATCGAATTAGAATGTTAGGAGAAACTGTGTAGGGTAGCAATCTTAATTTATTAAAACCCCTGGAGTTTTTGCCTATAATGGCACCTAAATCAGCCTAAACTAACACCAAATCAGGTCGCCGGCTATCTCTGTAATTACATTTTTACTGATACTTCAGACGCGATGCATAAGAAGAATATATAATGTCATTTTATTTATTTATTTATTTATTGCATCAACTACTTTAAAAAAGTCAATAACAGATACTTACAATCATATCTGAGCCTTAAGATTCTTAAAACCGAAATAAAGAATCATTACCTATTAATTGAGTGCCTGCTTAATTCATGTTTTGTTTGTTTTTTAAACACTCCATAAGTTGCATTAAAAAGGGGTTACCAGCTCTAAAATATAGAAACCATGAAATCACTTGTATCTAAAGACTTAATTAAAAAAAAAAAATATTTAAAAATATAACTGTAAATATCTTTATTTGTTATTTGTTACACAAACCAAAGAAAAACGCTAAAATATTTTTAAAACAAAGAAATAGATTTTCAACATACCTAAGTGTGAAATCTACAAATATTTAGTTTGCGAGTGGACTTCATTTAGGAGTTTTGATTGTTCTGGTTGTAGCAAAAAATCATAAAGTTCTAAACAAATGTAATTTAAGTTCAACTTTGTAAAAATCATGTTTTATAGTTTCTAGCTTCAGTCTATTTCGTTTCTTGGTCTAGGGAGCAGCAATCAAATCTATCAGATCCTGTCGACATTTGCATTGTGTGCTGTTAACGCATAAAAAAAATGGCATATTTCTATTAATTCAGAATATACTTCCAAGGATTTGCAGGATGAAAAGTAGGGTGGATGCGCTAGTAAGCCGGCCACCTCTAGTAGTTGGCCAAAAATGACTTTAATCTTTTATAACTTGAATTTCGCAAGAGTTTCTAGCTCTATTTCTTACATTTTTACATTTGCTACCTATCTTCTTTTACTTTCCAAGAATACATATATATATCAATATTTCTTCATTATAAGTCGACCTTACTTCCGTAAATTGGCGCGAAAAATTAGGTGTTAGTCATTGTGTCTCCAAGAACAGTTTACAAAAGCCAGTGAAGATTAAACAGGGCAATTTTAAAGGTAAGTTAAACTAATTCTATACTAGATATGTTTACCGGAGTAAGATTTTTTGGATAAATACTTATATGCTTAAATAACTAGTAACAAGTCCCGAATATATTCATTTTTATTTTTAGGTACAAAAATAATATGGCCGGTTACTGGCATTAAATTATTATAAAGTTGCTAGTGATCGGCCACCGTGGCCGACTACTGGCAAAATTAAAAAAAATTAATTTTGTCTATATTAGGCTTACAAATACATATAAACAGATTCTTCCTTCACCATCATGTACTATGATGTATCAAAAACGTACGTATCAGTAGTTGGCCTAAAATAAATGATAAAGTTCCTAGGAGATATTAAAGTTAGTGGCCGACTACTGGCAAAGTCATAAATTGATGATTATGCTAGTACTCGGCCAGAAGATTTTTTGGCTACAAAAGCACTTTAATCAAACAAAAAATGTTTTCTTTACATTATAGACGATGCCACGCCAGGCCATGCAGGCCAAAAAGAAAGTTCCATAGATATTCTCAAGAGTCCTTAGAAAAAGCTTTATATTTTATGAGAAATATGGAGCTAACATTCGATAAACTTGCCGAAAATATGGCATACCGCGTGCAACTCTGCAGGACCGGCTCGCAGGTCGTGTCGTAAGCAATAAGCCTCGATGAATGGGCACCAGATCCATATATAAGCGCATAAGTAGCATCAATAATCTTACATGCAATAGAGCCGATGCCGACGTCCACCTCCCCAACCGATGCTTTTAAGAAATATCTTAAATACCCTAAGTCAGCGTTTCTTAATCTTTTTGATACGTGGAACCCTTTTTAATGTCCACTTTTATCGTGGAACCCCTGGTTTAGTTCAATAGTAAGGTTTTAATGCATCATTCTGTAAGGGGATTATTTGCAACAAAAAAGACAATTATTTCAAATAATATCTATTGGCTGCTTCTTATTATCGCAGATATACTTAATATTAGGCTTTATGGATGAAAGTTGAATTATCATATCAGATTCAGCATCAAGTCTGTTGCGGTATTTATTTTTTGTCGACACATAAGCTGAAAACCCTGTTTCGCACATATATGTAGTTGCAAATGGTAGAGTAACGTCAACACGACCTTTTGCGACAATTGTGGATATTCATTTTTTCAACTGCACCAGATCTCCACTAACGGCATTAATTAAATTTTTCTTGCAACGATAAATCAGCTGTCATTTCAATTAAAGTTTCGTATTCTTCTGCTGACATGGTGGAAGGTCGTGCATTGGTAATAAATGGGTTTTAATCCACAATTCATTTTGATATTAAATCTGTTCTTCATTTGGAAAATACTGATTAAAAGCTTCACTTAAACCTTTCAGGTGCTGAATAATTTCTTCAATAAATGTCTCCCCTATTTCAACCCCTTCGTCTTCTGAAAAACCTTTTATTGTTGGGAAGCAATCTAACTTGTTGGACCGCATACAACTTTTCCAAAATTCTATCTTTTTCTTGAAAGCAACAATTTTCTCGTGGGCAGTAAATATATTACTTGTTTGCCTTGAAAGGTTAAATTCAGTTCATTGATCTTAGTAATGTCGCCTAAATAGGCAATTTCAAGAAACCAATTTCTATCAAATAATTTACCTTTCAATTCGAAATTCTGTTCTAAAAAAAAGCACGCACCTCGTCTCTTAGCTCAAAAATACGGGTTAGTACCTTTCCTCGAGATAACCATCTGATCTCAGTATGTAAAAGAAGAGATGTATGTACACTTCCTATGCCCTCACATAGTATTTTGAATAAACGATTATTTCTTTCGATAGTTCATTGTTTTTTTAATTTCGTCGAGGCATTAGTGAAGAATCACGTTAGTTCCGCGGAACCCTAAATGATCTTCACGGAACCCCAGAGTTCCGCGGAACACAGTTTAGGAAACGCTGCCCTAAGTAAATTCCAGAAACAAAACGTCCAAAAGCTGGACCCTTCCACAAGTGTCATTTCGTCTGTATATGGAGAAGGATAGAGTACAAAATAAGAAAGAAGAAGCAAAGAAAATGAAAAGGGATGAGTTAGAACGAATAAAAAGCGAAATGGTTAATAATACTAAAAAAAAAAGAAAGACCAAACGAAAGAAGCAAGATTTTAGAAAAATGCTTTGAAAGAAATATTGTGCTAAATGCGAAGATGAACTAGATAGCGATGCAGAAGCAGAAGGTGATAAGAGTGTGGGATATGACTGAGGTCCCAGGTGGTTTCTAGATTGTGTGTCTAGATTATAACTGCGATTTTTGCGAATATTTTTTTAACTTTACCTATACTTTTAATAAAAATGTCTTTGCATATTTTATGTATTTTTAGTAGGTACAGGGTCTTCCAACGAGGGCTGAACAGGGGCTCATTTTTGAGCTTCCTTGTATTTAAAGAAAAATCCAAAATAGCCAATCGATGTACTTTTTCCTGCAGAATTCAAAAATGACACCAAAAATTTATTTGAACCAGAAACAAAAGAGTTACGCTATGGATAAGGTGTTTTTCTACTCCCATCTGCAATTTAGCTATTTCTTGCACAATCTACAGAATGGATAAGTAGGCCATTCCAGTTAACTGAACGGATATAATTTCATATCCATCCTAGTTAGGATATGAAATCGACCAATCACAGTAAAGCATCAGGTACCCAGGTAACTATTCGATTTTAAAATAAGTATTGTATGTCAAAGTCCAATTATTGTCAGACGTAAATTCTTGCAAATTTTAAACTTAAAAATATGAGCGATTCCGACGAAGAAACGATAAACAGCACGCCGCCAAATATTCGTTTAGAAGCCAATCAAACCTACGAAGCCCTATTACCTGAAAAGTCCAAAAGTAAATACGAACTATCTTACAAAAAGTTTATGGGCTGGATGCTGGAGCATGAAGTCAAAAATATATCAGAAAACGTTTTAACTGCATATATGAAATATTTATCCAAAGACCTAAGACCGTCCACTCTATGGACAACGTATTCTATGTTAAGAACAATGTTAAATATAAAAAAAAAACGTTGATATCTCTACATAATATTGTAAATTGAAGTCATTTTTGAAGTTAAAGAGTAGTGGCTATAAACCAAAAAAGGCAAAAATTTTGACATCCGAAGAAATGAAAACGTTCCTTCTGGAAGCACCAGATGAAGAATATTTGTTTACAAAGGTAAGTTTCAGTAAAGTACCCTTTATATTAATATTATATCAAAAATATCTCATTTTGCACGAAATCCTATCGAATAATTAAATAAACCGTTCTTATATGCGCTAGACATTCTTTCAAGTAAGCGCTGGTTCAGTCTAGTGGTAGGCTTTCGACACTGTCTGGAACGACGGACTGTTATTCAAACTATTAACAATACATAACTTTCCAGTATACCTAATAACTTTATTACATACATACCTACAAAACAGGACCTTTTTCGTCAAAGTAGAGGGTGCACTGTCCGTTGCAAAAGTGGTTAATGCGGGGGTCCCTCAGGGAACCGTGCTGTCACCACTGTTATATAACCTGTACACAGCCGATTTCCCGAGGTATCCCCTCACCAAACTTGCATTGTACGCGGATGATGCACTAATCTACGCGCAATCTTTTTATGCGGAAGCCGCTAAGCGACAAGTCCAGTCGCATATTAACATCCTGGACCCCTATTTTAAAAAATGGAAAATAGCGGTAAATCCAATTAAAACAGTTTGCGCAATTTTGACGAAAAAATTTACTAACAATAAAATTTTTGTACCACTTAAAATTAATGACACAACAATTTTACCACAATATATATTCAAATACCTAGGCTTAACTATCGACGAAAGACTATTCTTCAAACCCCACATAACAGAAACCCTTAAAAAAGGCTTTGCAGCAATGCAAAGCCTTTACTCCATCCTGTCCAAAAATTCCCACCTCTCACCGACAAACAAACTACTTATTTATAAACAAATTATTAGACCAATACTCACATACGGTGCTCCCGTATGGTGCAGTGCTTCGATTACTCAGCAACATAGGTTGCTGAGACTCGAAAACAAGATCCTGCGATGCGTGACGTCATCGAATCGATACGTCACGGTCGCGGACCTGCACCATATGGCAGCGATTGATGACATACTAACATACATAACAGACATATCAAACAAATTTTACACCTACAAACTACGGGCCTCACCATTGACTAGAAATATTACTGACAGAAGAGCAGACAATGATGAACAAAACACACACAAACCACTGTACTATAAACTGCCCATTTACCAAACACCACTGCCAGACATACGGCAACAATAACAATAAACAATAAATAAACCAACCTACAACCAAAAAATAATACAGACAAACAAACAACAACATTTAAAACTGACCAACAAACATACAAACAAATGCATAAAAGACCACAAAGGTCACGCTGGACCAGGCGCGGATACAGGGGGGGGGCAATGGGGGCAATTGCCCCCCCCCCCTGAGACTGACCAAAGCACATAGGTAACACGATGTATACAAGCAATAACCAATAACAAGCTCTAACCTGTTACAGAATAGATCTACCTTTTAACCTTTTTGCAATAAATCCACCTTTTGACTTTTTCCTTTTTTTGCATAAACTTTAAGAAACAAACAAAAAATTCCCTACACTAGCTTTGCACCTGGGTTCACGACTTGAAAGTCTACTTTTAAACCTTCTGTACTCTGTACTTTAAACTCTTGAAAGTCTACGCGCTAACCACTAGAATATTGGTATCCTTCCGCAGTTCCGCAAGTTAATTTTAATTACTTATTGATGCGGTCCCAGACCAGAGCTACGCAAACTGTCGCAAACGCAAATTCTCAAGAGGGTATAGGGTATCTGATCTGGCAGCGTGCAGAAAATCTAGCCGATCAACTGGGTGTCGAGCTGAATATTCCTCGGATCCGCCATGGTGGACGCCAAATTTATCGTGCCAACCATCAAATGAACTCAGCGGAGGAATACTACAGAGTATCAATCTATGCACCATTGCTAGACTTTGTTCTCACAGATCTGCGAGAAAGATTCTCAGCCGAAACCTTGGACATCTTTCAGCTATCAGTTTTCATTACAGAAAATATTGTCAAAAATTCTGCTGGTGAAAATGACATAAGTATAAAGTCCCTCCTCGACCGCTCTGGATTGCTTCTTGAAGTTGACAAGGGCGCTGCTTCTTTTCTGCTAAAAGATGAATTGTTGCTGTGGAGAGAGAAATGGATTCAAGAACAGAGCTTCAGAAAAGAGCTTCCCATAAGAGCTCTGGATATATTGGCTTGTTGCGATAAGGATGTATTTCCTATAATACATGAATTTGTACTAATCCTTGCAACCCTTCCGGTGACAAATGCATCTGCTGAGAGGTCATTCTCGTCGTTGCGGCGCCTTAAAACATATTTAAGAGCAACCATGACTGAAAACCGCCTCCTCGGTCTTGCCCTAATGCACATCCATAGGCATGTTCCCATTGATGTTGAGAAAGTAATTTCAAGATTTGCAAAAGCTGGCCCTAGGACAAGATTGGAATTTAGTATTTAAGTGCATACTTAATTACTTCAAATTAAATTGTTTGTATTTCTTTTTTTTTTTTAGACAGCATTATTCAAATCAAATGCATTATTACATAAATAACAAATTAAAATTTTATGAAATTGTTTGTTTACAACGAATTCTCTGGAAGATAGGTAAAATCGCAAAAATTAACTCCCCCACTCCTAAACGCACGGGGTTGCTTTTGTGATTTTCTTGAGGATTTTGTGTTGTATTTTTTATTTTCCCACTTGAGAACCAAGCACCATGATTCAAAAAAGGGCGTGGCACCCAAAAAATTTTCGCCTGCGGCGCTATTTTTTTAGCGCCTTCGGCGCTTTTCCATTTTGCCCCCCCCCCCCCTGGACAAAATCCTAGATCCGCGCCTGCACTGGACTTCCAACATTACCGGGTCGTTCGGCGGATTTTTGCGGCCCAAAACATGCATTTGAAACACGAGAAACGGCAGTGGGACGGACTTACGAGACGCCAACTGACCCAGACAACAAGACACGCTACAAATCTCGGCCTTTCTCCACCTGGAGCCTATGGCCTATGCCCCAGTGCATTTTTGATTCTCCGCTGTGGGCGAAGATAATTGTTAGTACCTGATTTAATCTTACTGGGTTTTTTCCAAATTTTTCCCAGCGTGCTTTTCCCATTGACTTTCCAAACTCATAATAATAATTGTGCTCGGACTTGTGTTCATGAGTCCTTTTAAGCTCAACTGAGCAACAAACGCATCCTCAACACCCGTAAAGGCGCTTGCCGGTACGGAGTGAAGTGCTAAGTGATACCTAATCACTAGCAAACAACCAAAAGGCCATAAACATCGGCCGCCTGGCTCAAAGCCAGGTATTTGGGCGCATTTTGGGCCGTATGCTTACGGTCCATATGCGCCCAAAACATTGTAAATAGACTAGTTAGTTTTAGTTCACGTAATTAGGCTAAGTTAGGATATTTTAGTTGTAAGTTAGTGATGTAAAATTATAGGAAATAAAGAATTTTAAAATGGAAAATGGGGGTAAAGTCGCCGTACCTAGAAAGGGTCGGATAAAGGCTCCTTGGTTCGAATCCCATAGGGGGATAAATACTTTTTATTTTTTTATCTGATACCTATTTGATTTGTTGTCTTAATAATATAATAATTATTAGGATATTGATTTGATATTTCTAATTTATTTTAGGTGGTATTGATTTTTGGTATTTCTGGCGGATGCCGTAGACAAGAACTAAAAAATTTAAAAATCGATCATATTCGAGACTTGGGAAATGAATTTCAGGTTAGATTAATCGACACCAAAACAAAAACAGATCGTTTATTTGTAATCCCTGGTCTGTTTTACAAGGTTTCAAAAAAATACATGGAGCTTAGACCACTAAACATGGAGCAATTTTTTTTAAATTACCAAAAGGGTAAATGTACCAAGCAAGTAGTTGGCATCAACAAAATTGGTAATCAGCCGAAAATAATTGCTGAATTTTTAAATTTACCGAACTCAGAATTATATACCGGACACTGTTTCCGTCGCTCGGGGGCCACTCTCCTAGCAGATGCAGGTGGCAACACCTTAACCATCAAGAACTACGGTGGCTGGAAATCAACTCCAGTGATGGAAACTTACATCGAAAATTCTTTAAATAAAAAAAAGAAGATTGGTAATACTATTGTTAAATCAGTTCACAATCCGCAAATAGAGAATATTGCATCGACTTCTAAAGAAAATCTTGCTTCAAATATGTTAGCATCTACCTCGTATAATAGTGTTACAGAGAATAACGTTGCAAATTGCAATTTAAAAAAAGAAGCTATTGCATATAACAACTGTACATTTAACAGTTGCACATTTATTGTAGAAAATAAACAGTAATCGTATATTATTATTATATAGATCTAATAGGTTAATAATTATTGTTAAATAAATTTCGTTGTTTATTGTAAATTTAATTTTTTTTTAAGTGTAAAGTTTCTTTAGTCGTAGAAAAAATACACTATACAACTCGAGTGGATTGTCCATATCGCACTCTAACGATTGAGCACTCCGCCTACGGCGTCGTGCTCAAGTTACGTCATCGTGCGATATGGACATCATATCCACTCTTGTTGTACAAACTACTATTTTTAAATGGAACATAGCTTTTTTTATACGATTTTTGGAACGAGTGATTTTTTTTTTGTCCGTTCTGATTAAAATATTTAATATTGTGACAGCTATTTTTATTAAATTTTAATGTTTTATCCAGTATAATTTAACTTTAACCTGTTTGAAACATACACTAGGTAATAAAGGTATAATCACCTTTGAATCCTTCAAAGTCAAAAAATTTGACAAATTTACTATAATATTGCGCACAAATCACCGAAATAAATTTAGATACGTAAGCCGGGCGTTCCCGCCAAACATTATTATTTTGTTTGGATCGCATTTCGTAGATGGCGCCGGTAGTGGCATCCCCCAATTTGGTCTGGTTAAGTTCGTATAGAGGGCATTACGTTCATTTGCGATTTGCGATCGAGAAGAGGCACCCGCCCAGATTTCGTTGTCAAAAATTTGAAGTGTATTGTCAATTTTCTATTCTCGATTTTCTTTTAAGTTGTGTTGAATTTTCATGCCGTTTGTGATCGTTCGGTCTTTGTGTGTACTATTAGCGTGTTTTTTGATAAGTCTTTTGACTTTTTGTTTAGTTTTAGTGTGTTTTCGGTTTGTTAAGTTAAAGTTCGCGTATTTATTTCCGTTATGGAAGACTACGCACCTCCGTTAAAACCTAAAAAATGTTGTGTTCCAAACTTTTTAAATAAACATGGCATGCGATACCGCTTGCCAAAAAGGGATCCGTTAGTTTTTTATCATAAAAATAATGTTTTATTACCTATTTCGCTTTATTTTAGTCAGCTGTGTTTTTTTAAATAGGTATTGCTTGGTTTAAATACTTCCTTTTTTGCTGCTTTCTACTTGAGCTCTTAGATATACGTTATTTGTTACTTTACCAACAAGGTATTTACTCCAAACTGAAAAACAAGAGTTACAAATAACGTGTATTTCTGAACTAAAAATAAAAGCAGAAAAAAATGAATATTTAAACCAAGGAATATTTTAAACTTTAAAGCGGAACCAATATCTACCGATAAAACAGATTTCATCAAAACTTGGTAAAACAGTTTTCGTTATTTTTACCCATAGTTGCCAAACAGATTTCTGTTTTTCTCGCGTGTTTCGGATCGCAAATACTAGGACATCAGCGCCAATTAGTTTTTGACAGTTCTAAGAGTCCAGTTGCGTATCTAAATTTATTTCTGTGATTTGTGATATTGCGGAAATGAAATATTCATTAGATGAGAGATTGCAGATTGTTATCTTGTTCTACAAATGCCAAGAAAATGCAAGAGAGAAGATTTATTGCAAATTTTCACAGAAATATATCCGTCAATACTATTCTAAGGATAAAGAACCTATTTGAGGAAAATAAAACATTACATGACAGAAAAAGAAATCCAACTCTATACTAATTTAAAAAAAAAACATTAATAATTTAGTTGTTCAATGTGACCTCCGTTGTTCTCGAAACATGTGCGATAACCTCTTTGTAGCCTTTCCAAACTTGCTGTTATACTGTGATTTTCCTGGTTAAGGCGATTTATTTCATTCACACTTTTCTGCATGATCTCTTCAATATCGTGGTTTCGCTGCTTGTATACCACGTTCTTTAAATGGCCCCAAAGAAATGTGTCTAATATTGACAAATCGGGATTATTGGGTGGCCAAGCATAGGTTCCATTTCTACCAATCCATTCTTCATGGCGTCCGTTTAAATATTGAGTAACCTCACGCACGGCATGCGGAGGGGCCCCACATGTTGCCAAATTAAATTTTGATATTCTTCCAATGGTAAATCTTCCAAAAAGTTCTCAATTTCGTTTTCTAAGAACTCGTAGTATCTCTGTCCATTTAAAGACCCGTTAAAAAATATTGGTCCCAAAATTCTATTATTTTGTATGCCACACCAAACATGGATTGAAGTCCTTCCTTGAAATTTAATTGTCTGAAATTTTCTTAAATTTCCAACGGCCCAGTGATGATTATTATGTCTATTGAAAACCCCCGATGTTGTGAATGTGGCTTCGTAAGTCCATAAGATATTTCTGAATAAATTAGGGTCTTCGTTTTCTTTCCGAATCACAATTTGGGAAACAAATTGGAAGCGAAGTTCTTTTTGTGCCGGTGTTAGATGTTGAAGTGGAAGGATATGATAAGACTTAAATTTATGATTTCTTAAAGTCCTGTGAACAGTTCCTTGGGTAACTCTTCTGCGTCTTACACCGCCGCCGTATTGAACGTCCCGAACTGCGTCCGAAATTGATTTGGTTGGATTCAGTCGAAAATAATTCACAATGGCACGGTCTCGATTTCTATTCCTTTCTGGATTTCTTTTTCTGTCATGTAATGTTTTATTTTCCTCAAATAGGTTCTTTATCCTTAGAATAGTATTGATGGATATATTTCTATGAAAATTTGCAATAAATCTTCTCCTTGCTTCTCTTGCATTTTCTTGGCATTTGTAGAACAAGATAACAATCTGCAATCTCTCATCTAATGAATATTTCATTTTGTCAAATTTTTACTTTGAAGGATTCAAAGGTGATTATACCTTTATTACCTAGTGTATGTTTCAAACAGGTTAAAGTTAAATTATACTGGATAAAACATTAAAATTTAATAAAAATAGCTGTCACAATATTAAATATTTTAATCAGAACGGACAAAAAAAAATCACTCGTTCCAAAAATCGTATAAAAAAAGCTGTTCCATGTTCCATTTAAAAAACACCTTATCCATAGCGTAACTCTTTTGTTTCTGGTTCAAATAAATTTTTGGTTTCATTTTTGAATTCTGCAGGAAAAAGTACATCGATTGGCTATTTTGGATTTTTCTTTAAATACAAGGAAGTTCAAAAATAAGCCCCTGTTCAGTCCTCGTTGGAAGACCCTGTACATTTAAGTGTTTTTTTTTATATATTTTTAGAAACATAATGTTTGTGTTTTTTATAATATGTTTTGCTCTTTTTATTGACAAAATAAAAAATGCAACCACGGGCCTGTGCTAAATAACCATGAATATATGACGGCCGACTTCTGGTATAGGCATGACCGACTACTAAGCAATAAGTGACCGACTTCTGAAAAACTGATATTTTTCAGAAAAACTTAAAAATAAAATATTTACGTACTTTCTCGAGTATTTATTTATATCTTTTTCAATTGCTTATTTAATGTTTATACTTGACAAGGACACATATATTATTATTTTAAGTATTAAATGAACACATTTATTTAAAAAACACAACTAGAATGATCAAAACAGGCCGACTACTAGCGCAGTCACCCTATTTTACCCACTTGTGGGAGTTCAGATTATTTTGTTCTGCAAAATATCGTTTTGATGCCTTGAATTGATCAGACTTTTCAATCATCAATTTCTACTCCTTTTTCTAAAAGTAAATTCATCAAATGGTTTAATCTAATTATTTAAATATTCTATTGCTTTATTGTAAAACCCAAATACATTATTCTTGAGAACAAGGCATTTTGAAAACCATCACCAGTTAATTTTTTTTAAATGTCTCCTACTTTAGTAGGTAATATATGATTTTTTTGTCGTCGCTTTTAATGTGACTGGGACCTCGAACATCCGGACAAGTTATCAAAACTCGCCCGGACGACTCTTAAACCCGGACTTGTCAGGGGAAATCCGGACGTATGGACGGATATATTAAAAATATCTATGTTGCTGCCATATTTATTTAAATAGGAACACATTATATTTTTATAAAGGTTAATCCTAGGTGCGTTAATATAAAACAGGTCTGTAGATCGACTGTTTTAAGAACTCCTGGTAAATAAAACAGCATTTTATTACAATAAAATTTAATATGTATTTTATCATGCTATACATCGACCAAAGTGAGCTTTGAGACGGCTTTTTTAATTTAAATTTTTATTCCCGCCCTCGGGAAGAAAGTAAACTGTCCTTTCGTGGGCGGGAAGTGCAAGTTAAAAAAGTGACATTTTCCAACTTTTAAAAAGTAAGAAATGTAAACGTTACATGCAGGGTGTTGCAAATTCGATGCGCACCATTGGGATCCTGGAAACGGTAAGAGATACGGGGAAGTTTAAATTAGGACAAAATTGCGCAATTTAATGCTGATCAATATGCTGTCAAGAAGATTCGTGTATTCCTACTTCTTCCGAAGATATTTGAAAATACCCTAATTAGGCGTTTTTAATTTATATATGCTTTTGTGCCTTTATTTGAATAGATAATTAAAAACAAATTTAACATTCTTATGGCCATTTTTTCTCTTCTATCAGACTGTGGTATCAGATTTCGAATACGACGTTTCGTCTTTAAGCCAGCTATCAATTTTTTTGTCTAAATGCGGACCTGAATTTTTTATTTTATTTTTGAAATCACCAAGGCTTGATTATGATTTAACATCTTACAATAATGTTTTTGTTTGTTTTTCTTAAATTTATTTCTAAAATTATCCTAACGATAACTTGAAAATATTTCTTTAATAATTTTAATTCCTAGCGTATACATATACACATAAGCCATAAAAAAACAAAAATAATAACATCCAGATTTTGATTTGTCTTTAAAAGATAATACAAGTACCCCTAATAATGTTTCCGATTAATTTAAATTCTAGAAATAATAGGAAAATAATTTTAGGTACACATTCACTAAAAAAGAAACAATTTTATCTAAGATGTTCAAAAAGATTTCCGCTTGCACGTATGCATCGATAAATTTTGTTCCTTACTTTTTCAGTGGACCTTTGTGCCGACCTTTTCCTTATTGACCTAAATTCTTCAATAACCCAAGCTCCAAGTTGTTCTAATGTATTAACTTCATGTTTATAAATTTCATTTTTTAAAGTCCTCCCATAATAAAAAGGTGTCAAATCTGGAAATCTCGCAGGCTACATCTCGATTTCCTATTCATCTGTCTGGGAACTTATGATTTAAAAACTCCCTAATCTCTTTTGTTCCATGAACTTTGGCAACTTAACATACTAAATTGGTTCTCTAATAGCGCCATTCGTGACTGGTTAAAGAACTAAATGTAGCAATGGGGGAGAGGGGCGGGGGTCGGCGCCACGCATGAAAATTAAATTTTACAACTTTGAATTCAAATTTTCGCGCTTCTAGCTCTGATGGAAAAGTAAGAAGCACGAACCTTTTGAATTAAAGTCTATATATTTTGGGAGATTAAAAGGAAGTTGTAACAACGTTTCTGATATGGCGACAAGCTTTATTAATATTAGATATTTACATACATTAATATAATAACATGCAAGGCAAGTTTTACCTAAGATTGAACATAGGAACAGCGTTCAGCTTTAAACACGATCCTCTTCTGCCATGCTCAATTTTCTGGTCATAGCCAAAATTTGTGTGACAAACTCTATAAGTTTTTTGAATGCCAATCTTGTCTTTGCCACAGAGTAATGGATTTTGAATATCATTTACCCAAAGTTTATGCGTCTAAAAATACACGGACATTATACAGATCGTAAAATGTTATAACTGTCTAAGAAAATCAGTATATAAGTAATGTTTATGATTTTTCAGGATCAAAAGGTGTCCTGCATACATTTTTTTTAGATAGCAACAATATTTAGGCGCAAGGTGCTTTTTTGGCTCTTCACGATACACCCTTTTTTTACTTCACTAAAACAACAAAAAACGTACCTGGTCGCTTCTTGGAAACCTGTGCATTTTCACACGTTTCTCACTTTGTACTTTACACCCGGAAACACAACAATAAACCACCATTTTAGCAGAATAAACTTATACGTCGCGCTGCTTCGTTTACAAATTTAATTTTAAAATGTCAATGTCGGTTGGATTCGACTCCTGAAGATATTTTTATTATGGATCAGCGCATAAGTCATGTTTTTATCTTTATCGCACCTTAGCTGGTACGGTTAAATGCAGAGAGAGAAAGATACAGAATGTTCACCACGCTCATTCTAGATACATGTTTTGTCGCTACCAACGTTAGGATATGAACAACCTTATAAAACAAAATCCCTACAATAGCGCCATCAGCGTCTCGTTGAAGAACTAAACGAACGGGGAACGATCTTCATTATTTAAATTATCCTAGCCTGCACTTATAAAAATTCGCCATAATTTATTTGTTTTTTTTTTCCATGGCAAACTACGGTGAAGAAGTTGATTTTATTTAAGTGTTCTGGGATTAGAAATCAAAATTAAATTTTTTTTATTATATATAGTATTAGCGGAAAAAGTCGGTGCATACCAACGTGCAAATGGAATGTTTTTTAAACGTCCTAAATAAAATCGTCGTAATATTTTATAGTGAATGTGTATTATTTATCTCTAATTTAAAATGAATACAGAAAAATGATTTACGGGGATTTCCAAGATATCTGAAGATCATTAAGAAATAAATTAATTTTAATTTAATAATTAACGGGCAATGCCCAATTTCACAAAAAATACAATAAAGTAAAGTCATATTTCTAACACAGAGTTACATACCTACATACTAATAAGTAATTATTATTGAAACAAAAGAACAGGAATTGATCATGTACGGAAGTGCAAAACAAAAAAGAAGAACAAAAAAAGAAAAAAAAAATTATTTATTTATTTAAGATTTTCGAAAAATTGGAGATTCGAGATTTCAAATTGAGTCGCGAAGCTGCTCATAAACACGGAATTGGTTGAGAAAAAATCGAGTGCAGGATGCTCATTGGCTAGTCTACTCGACCTGGATATAAAGGTATTTTGGCCATAGTTAGTTCTGTGTGCAGGTATTGAGAAGGTATACCTTAATCTTGTTTCCCTTGAAGGAACATGAAAACCTATTTTATTCAGCAGAAGCGGGCAGTTATATTTATTGTTTAATATATTGTACAGAATTTTAAGGTCCTTAGAATTCCGACGCTCTTCAAGGGTTCTAAGTTGAATGTTAGATTCCAACTGAGAGTAAGTTAGTTCAGGCATGTTGAGTTTAAAAGCTATGTACCTTAGAAATTTATGCTGAACTCTTTCTATATTAAGAATGTGAGTATTATATCGGGGATTCCAGACACTAGAGGCATATTCGAGGTGACTTCTTATTAATGAGCAGTAAAGTTGTTTAATAGCATTTGTGTTGGTAAACTCGGAAGTAACTCGCTTTACAAAACCGAGAACTTGTAGTGACTTTGATATTACGGATTGTATATGAGGGACCAAAGTAAATTTTGAATCGATAAGTACGCCTAGATCCTTAATTAGAGGGACACTGGAAAGTGGAGTATCTCCAATGAAGTAGGCCTGCCGAAGCGCTTCTCTGGATTTGTGGAAAATGATCAAATGGCACTTTGATACATTCAACTCCATACCATTGTTATCACACCAGGTTACTAAGTGGTTCAAGTCGGACTAAAGTTTTAGGCAGTCATTTGAAGAGGACACCTCTATGTATAATTTTAAATCATCCGCAAAGAAGAGAAACTGACTATGCTCAAAGCAAGATCCCAAGTCGTTTATAAACAAGTTAAAGAGAAGGGGTCCCAAATGTGAGCCCTGGGGAACGCCAGATTGAACCTGAATACTTTTTGAGTGAAAGTTGTTAAATCGAACGGTCTGGGAACGACCTGTCAAGTAACTCTGAATCCAGCAGAGCAATGTACCACCCACACCGACACCCTCCAACTTGGATAAAAGAACAGAGTGGTTTACCCTATCGAACGCCTTGGAGAAATCTGTGTAGACAGAATGAACCTGAGAGCCCCTCTCCAAGGCATCGGAGACATAGTCAGCATAGGCAAGCAGATTGAGCTCGGTATTTTTGCCAGTTTGGAAACCGAATTGTCTAGGGATAATGTGTTGGCCCAACACCGAGGTCAGAAAATTGGTTAGAATATGTTCGAATACCTTCGGAATGACACTCAAGATACTAATTGGTCGATAATTTGTTATCAACGATTGATTACCAGACTTGTGGATTGGCGTTAAGTAACTCAGCTTCCAGAACTCTGGGAAAGTCCCCGATGAGAGAGAGAGGTCAAATATTTTGTGCAAGGGGCGCGCCAAATTAAGTAAAAAATAAACAAAAACAGTATTGTAAGATGTTTTTATTAGCTTAAAATGTTGAATCCTAATGAAAGTAATGCAATAATATAATGCAGACAGCCTTGGTGATTTTAATAATGAAATAAAAAATCGAGGTCCGTATTTAAAAAAAAAATGATGATGGGGCCCAAAGACGAAACGTCGGATTCGGAATCTGATGCCACAGTCTAATAGAAGAGAAAAGTGGCAATGAGAATGTTAAATTTGTTTTCAATTATCTATTCAAATATAGGTAGGTTAGGTTAGGTTAGAGTGGCAGACTTCTGGTCTATCCAGACAGTCTCACGTAGTCGTATAAGGACCGTTGTGTTACCACACATGTTTTGCGGAACCTATCAGCATCAGCTCCCTGATGGCTAGTGCGAAGTACGGCGTATAAGAATCTTGGCAGCTCACTCAAACCAGCCACTGCTGTTGATAAACCTAGTAAGTTGACCCAGTTGTAAGCTGCTTACTTCCTCCAGATTATTAAAAAATGGTTCGCCCCCAAGGCATTAAACCTTCTTCTTGCAAGGCCAGGGCATTCACACAAAAAATGTTGAATGCTTTCCTCCTCTTCTTCGTCTCTGCAACTTCTGCAGAAGTCGTTAGCTGGTATTTGCATACGTTCAGCATGTCTACCGAAAAGACAGTGTCCGGTGACCACGGCAGTGATATTTCTTAAGTCCTTCCGACTGTGTTGTAATAACGCTGCGGTTTTCTTGTTATCAAGTAGGGGCCACAATTGCTTGGAGATGCTACAGGTTGTTAGCTCTGCCCATCTGCTTATTGCAAGTTGTTTGGCTGTACGATCTATCTCCTCTTTGACCAATCCCAGCGGCCTAGCCACGGCATTCTCTGCTAGATCGGCGGACATGCCCGCGCCCTCCTTGGCGAGCGCATCAGCAGACTCATTGCCATCTATGCTGTCATGACCAGGAACCCAACACAGAGTGACTCGATGCCGGGCACAAAGTATGCGAAGATTGTCGCGACATCGCCTCACTAGTTTTGATTTAATGTTGTTGGAACGAATTGCCTTTATCGCTGCCTGACTATCTATATAGATAGCTATTGACGCAGCTGCTCTTAGGTTTTGACGTTCCTGCAGAATTTTTACTGCTTTATCTACTGCCATCACTTCTGCTTAAAAAATGCTGCAGTAGTCCGGAAGTCTATATGACCTCTGTATTTTCATGCTCTCAGAGAAGATACCAGCACCCACTCCGAAGTCCATTTTTGAACCGTCTGTGAAAATTGAGTGCCCCAGTTTAGCTTGGAATCGAGTATCAGTCCCAGGTACTTTCCTTTACGCACCAAGGTACTGTTGTCCAGGACTGGGGGCCTGAAGTTCTCAATCGCCCTTCTGCGTGTGAATAGAACTAGCTCCGTTTTTTCTTGGTTAACTTGCAGGCCACATCTCGAGGCCCAGCGTTGAAGATTTTGTAGCGCTGTTCCTGTTAGATCGCTGATGGTATTTAGAAATTTGCCTGACACTAGTATAACTAAATCGTCAGCATATGCAACCACTTTAATTCCATCTCTTTCTAAAGTTATAAGAACTTTGTTTAAAACTATTAGCCAGAGTGTTGGTGACAGCACCCCGCCTTGCGGAGTTCCTCTTCCGACAAATCTGATCATCTCACTGCTACCCAAACTGGAGTAGATTTGGCGGCCTTTTAACATCTTGTAAATCCAACGGCAGATGTAGTTGTCAACCCCTGATTCTGTTAGAGCGTCGCACACTGCCTCGGTCGTGACATTGTTAAAGGCTCCTTCGATGTCCAGGAAAGTTCCTAGAGTGTACTCTTTATTTCTAAGTGATTTTTCAATAACGCCTACCACCTCGTGTAGCGCTGTTTCCACTGATTTTCCTTTAGTATAGGCGTGTTGAGACGAGCTCAGCTCTCCTTCTGGTATCGAGTTTTTAATATATAGATCTAATAGCCGCTCTAGCGTTTTGATAAGAAACGAAGATAGGCTGATCGGTCTGAAGTCCTTGGCGGTTGTATGACTGCGTTTACCAGCCTTTGGTATGAAGACTATTTTTATCCTATTTCAGTCTGCAGGCATGTGTGCGCAGTACAAGCTGCTTCTGTATATCACCAAGAGCCAGGGAATTAGGACCTTTTTCCATTTTTGTAGCATGGCGGGCATTATCCCGTCTAATCCGGGTGATTTGTAGGGTTCAAATGAGTCTATCGCCCATTCATGCTTATCGCTAGTTACCACCGATTTGATATTATTCAAATCCGGGGTACCTCCTTGATCAATGGGAGTCACTGCTGCCAGTGTGTTCCCAGGAAAATGAGAATCTATCAGCAATTCAAGGGTGTCCATGCTACTTTCTGTAAAGGCCCCATCGCTTTTTCTTAGGTAGGAAGGAACATTAGGCCCCTTCAATAAAACTTTTCTAAGTCTAGCAGCTTCGCTTGTGTGCTCTATCCGCTCGCTATAGTTTTGCCAGGAGCTCCCTTGGGATTTCCTAATGGGTTTCTTGTACGCCTTTAGAGCCTCCTTGTAGGCGCTCTCGTCTTCCGTACGTTTGCTCTTTGCTTTATTGAAGAGCTTTCGCATGTCTCTTCTTAGCAGACCCAAGTCCGCGTTCCACCATGGGGGATATGACTTTTTGGCCGGTCTGCTTATCGGGCAGCTCCTAACGAAAGCTGACTCAAGACTTTCTGTCAGCTTGTTGATCGCGCTATCAATTGAAGCAGTATCTGGCAACAGATTATTAGGTGGTTTTGCCAGCTTATGCGAGATAATTCTGCAAAATTTTTCCTAATCTGTTTTGGCAGGATTGCGGAATGTTTTAGGAGCTTTCAAGGACGCGCTGACATCGAACAGAATCCAACGATGGTCCGAGTACGAATTTTCGCTGGACACTTTCCAGTTCTCCACTCTTACATCGCCAGATTCACTCGCAAACGTAACGTCCAGAACCTCCTCTCTATTCGCAGTGACAAATGTGGGTGTGTTACCGTTATTACAGATATTTAAATCAGTGGTGATAATAAAGTTATAATAAAAAGACACTCACCTCGATCATTGATGTCCTTGCTTCCCCATAGTGTATGATGGGCGTTGGCATCACATCCCAAGATCAGACTTAGTCCTGCAATCCTGGCAGATTCCACGATATTTTGGACGTCTGCCGATGGTACTGGAACGTCGTGAGCCATGTAGACGGATGACAACATTAATGGTGCCCCTCCGTTACGTTCCCATTTGACTGTTGTTATGTCTTGATTGCTAAAATTAGGCATTAAGAACATTTTGTTTTTATTTTTTGTTAAAATACAAGTTCTTGGTTTGCCTTTGCCCTTGGTGTAAAAAAGGGAATAGTTTCTAAGCCTTAGTCCATGTATGACGTCGTCTCTGACCCAAGGTTCCTGGATTAAGGCAACGTCAAGGCCCTCCTCTTCCATGAGGAGGGCCAGGTGGCATGAAGCCACTTTACTGTGATGGAGGTTGATCTGCACCACCCGCAACATCGCTAAGCGGCGTTGGAGCTTCATCCTCCATCACAGGAGCCGACTCCTTACCTGGTGTCGCACCCTGTTCTACTTCCATTGCAGATGCCTCCTCCCTGTCTGGGGCATCCTGCTTGGGTTCAGTTAGCTTTACCTCTTGGCTTCTCTCCGTGTGCTTGGGGAGGCCCTTGTAAACGCTAACTGCTATTGCATTATACCCACAGTGAAGCTTGAATTGAGCTTCCTCTAATGCGGGTAGGGATTCGTCCGTGAGTTGTAAAATGACGCTTCTCCCTGTCGGCTTAGGATCTTCCGTCTTCAGAATCCTCCATTCCTTGCAGGGAATCTTTGGATTCTGGTCGGCCAGAAGTGGCAGTAGGTTCCTTTCGGGGATCACAGGCACAGGCAACCAAATCCTCGCTCTCTTGAATTGAGCTTCCTCTAATGCGGGTAGGGATTCGTCCGTGAGTTGTAAAATGACGCTTCTCCCTGTCGGCTTAGGATCTTCCGTCTTCAGAATCCTTCATTCCTTGCAGGGAATCTTTGGATTCTGGTCGGCCAGAAGTGGCAGTAGGTTCCTTTCGGGGATCACAGGCACAGGCAACCAAATCCTCGCTCTCGGACACTCTGGGAGCTCCGAACGAGGGATTACCCGTAGCCGAGCGTGTTCCCAGGGTTCCTCAATTTTCTTGACACTCTCGGTCAAGAAGTTCAACGAGAAATCATCAGTGCAGTTGATGATTTTGGTTCCTCTAGTCAATCCCGAGGTGTCGTATTGCGGAATCTGATCAGAAACTCCATGAGGATTTCTGTAAGCCTCTTCTCAACCAGAATCCAGCGGTCTGACGTAATCTTCCAGCATTTATTACCTGAATCGATTACGGCCACTTGAAGACTGCTGCTAGTCACTTCCGCCATCGTTCTGGTATCGGAACGCTCTTTAGAAGCAGTGGTTTTCTGACCCTTTTCACTGCTGAGCGCAGCAGAACTCTTTCCTTTCGAGACCGCCACGGAAACTTTATTAGTCTCCATACGCAGTCTCCTCGAAGACGTTCCAGCTTTGCCCTGCTGTGGAAAGGGTTTTCGTTTTTTTTGCGCTTTAGGGGTGCTCTCATTCCAGTTTCCCCAGAAGATGCCTTGCCTTTTGGCACAGTCGCATCTTCTTTGTTCCAGCTGAAATCCTTCTATGAGGCTTGTTGTCCTTAAGATCCGCTTGGGTTGTACCAGGCGATCTTAGCAGCTTTTCCTCCTCGCTCTCATTCACGCTGTCTCCGTGTGAGCTGCTCTCGATGACCAGATCATCTCCTAACAGCTCAAGCCGATTGCTCTCGGCGGTCTCTATTTTTTGTAAATTTTTGTTGTTGTCCATATTGGTCCCACGAGTATGCTCGGAAATAAAGGTCGATCCTGGCAGAGCCGGCATACCAGGACAAAGCGCTGATACATATAGTGATTGCCTGGTCCACTATAGGAACTAGTTACAGCTGATTTGACCCTCAGCCTTCCATCCTTGGCACGGTTGCTCACACCACCTCGGATTTAGGTACCTCACATCCATAACTGAGCGAAGACAATTGATGTGTCAGACTCAGTCTTAGCTGACTATAAGCCATTACCAGCGGGCGCCCGCGGGGAGGACACAAAGTGAGGATTTTGCCCGCCAAATATAGGTAGGAAAACATATAAATTAAAAAGGCAAATTAGGGTTTTTTCGAATACCTTCGGAAGTAGTTGGAATACACGAATCTTCTTCGTATTTTTTACCACTTCCAGGATGCTAATGGTGCGCCTCGAATTTGTAAGACCCTGTATATGGTTGTAAATAAAACAAAATACATAATATAGCTAGGTACAACAAAAATGATAAAATTAAACTAAATGAGAGACGTGTCCAGTTTCTACTTCCAAACATGTTCTCATTGTCCTTTTTATACAGGGTGTTATTTAATAAGTGTCCGATATTTTACAAGACGATTCCTCAGTTATTTATAAGGTGAAAAGTTCATATAAGCATGGGTCCGAAGCCCTTCATTTTTGAGATACAGGGTGTTACAATTTTTAAGAGGAACAAAAAATATGTACGCCACTGCCGTTTTCTCTTTTGATAACACTGTTATGTAGGCACTTTATTGGCTAATGCAAAGTACATTTTTATAATTTTTTGATTTCGGCTTTGTTTAGGAGATAACTGCTATTTTATCAAACTCTAATATGGGCATAGCGATATGCAACTAAATGCCATTTATTTATTTATTATTCTTTTTCTCAAGAACGATTGCTCGTAGCGCCTTCTACCAAGTATGCCTTTTTCATATAAAAATGATGAAGAAATCCATTTTTTTTGCTTAAAAATGTAAAACAAACACGTATAAAAAAGTTATGACTCCTCAAAAGAGTAAAGATGCACGTAGGTGGCGCCCTCTACAAGTGGGAGCCATACTAACATCAAATTCGAATTTCGCATTTCGAGAAACCCCTAGATACCAATTTTCGTCCAAATATAGACATTATTTCAAAAGTTATTTACGAAGAACAAAAATAAAAATGAATTTTTAACACCCTGTATCTCAAAAATGAAGGGCTTGCATGCTTATATGATCTTTTCACCTTATAAATAACTGAGGAATCGTCCTGTAAAATATCACCATGTATAATTGAAAACATTGGTGGCACAAGTTAACAATTAACGACTAAGATATAAACGTCGGTGAAAGATTATTAACTTTCGCACAACACGGGTTTCGAGAAAACTTCTCCACTAGTACAGCTGCCTACAATCTCTTGGAATATATTTATAAAACAATAGATTCTAAGTACTATACTATAGCTCTATTTTTTGATTTAACTAGAGCTTTTGACTGCGTCGACACTGCCATCTTACTCCGAAAGTTGCATGCTTTGGGAATACGTGGTAATATCTCTGACTGGCTAGAATCATTTCTCTCCAATCGTCAAATAAGAGTAAAACTTCAGGGCTCCTATTCAGAGAAATTAAATGTTAGGCGCGACGTTCCTCAAGGATCTCTCCATTGGTCTTTGCATTATTTATAAACGATTTGGAAAATTGTGGTTACCAAATAGCAGTTCTGCAAAGCTAATATTATATGCTGATGATGCAATAGTAGTCATATTCGCCTCTACACTTAATCAACTACTTGAGATAACTTATACAATTGTAATTAAAAAAGTAGTCCAAACTTATATACTCATATACAATTGTGCTTAGATTTTCTGTTTGGTGCCAAACCAATCACCTTGTTATTAACACAAATAATACCCATTACATGGCAATCTACAAAAGCGACAGGTCCCTGATCTAAACTTAAAATTAAATAATAATTCTATTATCAGAGTAGCAATGCTATGTTAGGAACGTCTGACCACAACCTTATTTCGGCACTGAACAAACTACCAATTAGTGCTGAAGAGCCTCCTAAACCACGCAAGATATGGCATTATACATCAGCTAAGTGGGAGGACCTAAGGGACCATTTTCGAACCTTTCCTTGGCGGGACGTTTGTTTTACCTCTGATGATCCATCCATCTGTGCAACAGAAATATCGGAGGTTATCCTTACTGGTATGGAAGCCTTCATCCCTTTCTCAAAAAAGTGCCCTTCTAACGGCAAGCCTTGGTTTACCAAAAATTGCGAACGAGCTGTTAAATCAAAAAATTATTTCTACCGACAATGGCGTAAAAATCCTACCGCCGAAAATCGTACCATCTTTGTTAACGCTCGAAACCAATGCAAGCAAACGATAAACCAAAGCAAAGAAGCACACAACCAGAGGATCAGAGACAAACTTCTTGAATGTCCTAGCGGCTCAAAATCATTTTGGTCGGTAGCTAAGGCCGTCAGTCAGAACTTTACCAAGTCAACCATTCCACCTCTAACACGTTCTGATGGCACCATTGCGACCAAAGCACAGGAAAAAGCAAACTTACTGGCGGAACTATTCTCTTCACATTCAACGGTAAATTTTCAGGGAAGTACTCCACCGAACATTACCCCTGTAGAATCGAGAATGCCCGAGATTGTCTTTCGCCACCGCCATGTTAAGCGAATCTTGAGGAGTCTCGACACTAAAAAGGCTTCTGGTCCTGACGATATTCCAGTCATTGTAATTAAGAAATGCGCTGACGAACTGACACCGGTATTTTGTAGGCTTTTTAACTTATCCTACAAAAAAGGAATATTTCCTTCTTGCTGGAAAACTGCGAGAGTCCAGCCCATACCCAAAAAAGGCAAGAAGACCTTGCCAAACAACTATCGTCCAGTCGCATTGCTCTCGGTTATATCAAAAGTTATGGAGAAGGCTATCAACGAAAAATTACTAAAATACCTGGAAGGCTTCAACATTATTAGTGACCGCCAGTATGGATTCCGTAAGTCTAGATCAACAGGAGACCTTCTCGCTTATGTTACTCATGTTTGGAACAACGCAATAGAACACCATGGGGAGTCCCGGGCGGTAGCACTGGATATTTCCAAAGCTTTTGACCGAGTATGGCATGAGGGGCTCCTAACTAAAGTGAGAGCATACGGAATGCCGGTTCAATTTTGTTCATGGCTGTCGAGCTTTCTTAAAGACCGTTCTCTGCGAGTGGCGATGGACGGATTTCTTTCAGACACATTTAACATCAACGCCGGAGTCCCTCAAGGTTCTATATTGTCGCCCACCCTTTTCTTACTATACATTAACGATCTTTTGGAAAAAACTAAAAATCCTATATATAGCTTCGCTGATGACAGCACACTTGTTTCAACTTTTACTTTGGATGCTCGGACATCGGCTGCTAATGCACATCTCCATAGGCAGCAAGAGGTCTCACATCTCAACAAAGACCTGGAAGAAATTTTGTCTTGGGGTGACAGTAACCAAGTAGAATTTAACGCTAAAAAGACCCAGGCGGCAGTTTTTTCTAAAAAAGTTAATGTTGAAGAACCGGATATAGTTATGGCGGGACACTCAATTCCCTTGGCTTCATCAATTCATTTATTGGGCGTTAATCTGGATAGTCATATGTCTTGGCATGGCCACGTTGCGGCCATTGCTAGGGCAGCCTCGCAAAAGCTTGGAGTACTTTTCCGAACAAAGAACCTCTATACACCCCAACAACTTTTGATGCTCTATAAAGCCCAAATTCGACCATCACTGGAGTACTGTTCGCATATTTGGGGCTCTGCTCCTAAACATACCCTGAGATTGCTAGATTCCATTCAAAGAAGAGCCATTCGCTTGATCGGTGACCATAGTCTGACAAACAACCTGGAAAGCCTTGAACATCGAAGGCAGGTTGGCGACTTGAGTCTATTTTACAAATATTTTCATGGCAAGTGTTCAACTGAGGTTGCCCGCTTAATCCCACCCAGAGCGGTGCATGGTAGAAATACACGACGAGCCACTGCAGCCCACCAGTACGTGGTTCAGCTTAGTGTCCCTCGAACGACACTGTTTCAAAATTCTTTCATCTGGAGAACGTCATCACTCTGGAACGACCTCCCTGAGATCGTCTTCCCCAACGAGTATAGTCTCCAAAGATTCAAGACCAACGTGAATCGTTTCCTGCGCACACGCACCGCTCCTAGAGCGCCATAAAGGATTTATCCTGTAGTGCTGTGCCTTATCATAAAAAAAAAAAAAAAAAAAAAAATGCAAGTTGATGGGTTTTCACACACTAACAATTACAGCCCATGTAGACAAAAAAAGTTAAGTGCTATCTTTAAAAAACCAACCATCAAAATTTTGTTTAATAATTTATTTTAGTTATATTAAGAATTTTATCGTATCATTGAAGATTAAGTCATTTTTATATGATATCTTTATTAATAATTATTAACATCATAAACGTACTAAAACCTACATAAAACCTTAGTTACTCATAATACATTAGTTACCATAATTTAATACGTTAGTTACGAAAGCATAATACGTTAGATACCAAATAATATTAGAACTATTTTTCATGAACATGTAAAACAATATTTTGACAGTTTTCAAATTTGATGGATACACCTTTGTCTTTAACGTCCACGATCTTAGGAATGCCCTCTGAAGACTCATTAATGACCGAGAAAGCACTCCTTTCGATTTCGTGCGGTTCCCCAGTGCCTAATCCACTGCCGGAAACATCGCCGATTTGAATTTTGCGAGCAATTGAAACTTTCTTGGTCACACTTTCTTATAAATACCCTCTAGCAACCTTCGCCGATTCCCATCCACCAAGTTCTTGTAGGTCTAATATATCTCCTCCAGCATTAACAAGAAAATTTGCCGAAGATCTTCTAACGCAGTGACCAGTATACAAATTAGGATTTTCAAGTGAGAGATACTCAGCTATTTTTTGAGGTATTTTAGAGAAGAAATGAATGCCGCAGGGCTGTACCGTACATTTCCCTCTTCTATATGATACAAACAATCTTTGGTGAGTGACATGGTCTGGCCTTAACATTGCGTACTTTTTAAATAAAAGCACAGGATTGACTTCGCCGTCAAATATCACAGCGAAAATACGTTTCTTGTGGGTTTTTGAGTCGGGAATAGTAACAATCAGCTCGTCCTCTAAAACGTCAACATCTTCCGTGGTCATCTTCGCTAATTCATTAGTTCGACAGGCTCCTCCAATTCCAATTAAAAAAGCCACTTTCATCATTAAAAACTTCTCGTCTGAGGCAGAACACACAAATTCGTTGACTTGTTCTCTTGTAAATACTTTTGATTTTTTTGCTCTATATCCAACATTTTTCTTCTTGATGAAACGTATTAAGGCGCCGTATTTGTCGATTTCCACTCTTTCCTTCAGTTCTAAAGTCGCTCGTAACATGGAATATTTCGGCCATAAGGATGAAGCAGAGTATTCCTCAGAGAGTTTTGCGAAATACGCCAGCAATACCGTTTCTTCTGCACCTTGAACAATTGAACATGTACTTTGTTTCGCCACTCACAAAACTGCCGATATTCTTTTTCATAATGGATTTTAGATTTGTCCGGAAGCAAGTTCAACCTTATAATGTTGGCTGCAGCTAATATATCGTCAGGAATATCAAAATCTTGCATGATTTTAATGATGACTTTTTGAAATGCCAAAATGAAATGACAAAACACCTTGTTTTTATTTTCGCATCGTCGTTGTCAATGATACGATAAAGCTTTGAATATAACTCGATTATTAGCGATTTAACACCGTCTCGGACATTGCGGGTGACTCGGCTGTCGCCTCGTCACCTAGCAATGTCCTCGACTATTATAAATCGCATAATAATCTCGTTATATTAATAGCTATAATATTCACATAATATTTAATATTAAGTAAATAGTATGTTAATTTTATTTTAATGAATAAACTTAAGTTAATTTTCCGTAGCTTATGTAGGTCTAAACATTTTAATAATTTTCCTTTTTTCCTTTACGAAATGTAATACTTTACACATACCTCTACTAAATTTTTAGACATTTTATTACCTGTGGAGCCGATGGAGATATTCGAATATGGTCAGTAAACGAGGGAGAAGACCCACATCATACCTGCATTGGAGAGTGGGCTTTATCTGTACGTCATAAAAACGATAAGCTATATGTAGCCACTGGTAGCAATGAAATACAAATATTATCCTATCCTGATGGAGAACGGGATGGAGTTCTTACCAGGTCAACCGACCCTTGTAATCAGATCGATATATGTAGAAATAAAAATGTAAGTTTCGTTTTACCTAATAATCTAGGTTTGCATACATTATCCTCCTAAAACCTTTAACAGGGTAAAAGTAAAGGAATTTATCAACTACAATATCCCTAGGACATTGATAATGTACAAGATAATTTTAACAATTATTTATTTATTAAAAGTACAACTAAAAATAAAAAACCTAACATTACATTGGCTATTTTTTAATAGACTGAAAATTCGCATTGCCAAAATTTGACATTTGGAATATGAAGCTGTCAAACTCTTGATGTCATAATGATTGAAGTCTTGGTGTCATAGCGATTGAAAACTACCCGGAGTGTTGTTATCGGGTATAATACCACTAGTGCATCAAAATTACCGATAATTCTGATTGAAAGCGTGTTGTATTGTAACTGAATGAGTTTATTTTCATTTTTGATTAAATCCGAAAGAGCCCGACTTCGAAGAAGGAGGGCTTTTTCGAGATTTAATCAAAAATGACAATAACCGAATGCAGTTACAATACTACAACACGCTTGAAAGCAGAATTATCTGGTTATTTTTGATGCACGAGTGGTATTCGGTGGAATATTTCCCGAAAAATTGTATTTCATATTAAAAAAAAAACATTATTGTACAATAAATTACGTAATAAGTAACAAATTTATTAAAAATATACTTTAAATTAAATTAAATCTTGATTTGTAATCAATTCACTTTTTAAATGTCGCAGATTGACATAAGTAAGTTCAATAATAAAAGTTTTTGCGGTAACCGTGGTTATCGCTTCTACTGTGGAATTATCTGTAGTAATATATTAAGGAATAGGGAAATTATCGAAAATCATTTCGAAGATTTTTTGCCGTGGAAATCGCTCGAGGGCTTGCCCGAGAGCGATTTCCTAATGGCAAAAAATCTGAGAATGATTTTCTGATTATTTCCCAATCCCGAAATGTATTTTGAAGATTATTTACCAAATAAAAAACTAACGATTTCTGACGGGTGAGATTTTCACTTTTGACAAGGGTGATTTTCACCGGAGAGCGGGAGATTATCGCTGGATTTCTGACGGGTGAGATTTTCACTTTTGACAAGGGTGATTTTCACCGGAGAGCGGGAGATTATCGCTGAATAATCAGGTGAAAATCAACCCGCTTTTATAATGGATGAGGTAAATAATCAGTTAAATGTTGATATGAGGGTTGTTTCAACCAGCAGTCCGGGACTAGTTTTAATTAGAAATAGAGTACCAGATTAATATTGCATGTAGACCCCAGGATGCCTTGTTTAGTCCTGTCCTACGCCTACGGGTCGGCCTACAAACTTTTCGCTCGTGCGAATTTTTTTATTCATTCCATACTTGTTATAGTACAATCAATCTGTTATGGAAAAGCGGGTTTACGGGAAAAAATACCATAAGCGATTTTATTTCATAAATGGTAAGGGGGGCATGTGATTAGCTTAAAACCAAATTGTCGCCCCCCCCCCTCCTTGGGCGCTTGTGGGAAACTCAAAAAGAATTTTGACTTGATTTTCCGCAAAAACGGTAAGTCGCAGAGAAATATTTTGTAAACAAATATTGTAGAAAACAATATTCTCCGCAATTATTTATCTCATGGAGTCACTGCGCTACGACTAAAAGTGCAGAAAGCAGAGGGCGCCAAAGTCGCTAAAAATCACTTTTTCCTTATTTTCGACGCGAAAAATATTTTTTTGCTCAATCGCATAAATACAAAAGTTGTAGAGCCCAAAAAATCCTATAAATTGAGTCCGCGCTTTCTTTTTACAATGCACGGTTACGGAGATATAGCGCCTGGAAGTTCCAACCGAATGCAGCATCATTTGTTTTATGTCCTGTGATCGTAGCATTCTATTGTTACAGATCCTCACGTCTAATATGACCACTACGCCACAACTAAAAATGCTTTATAGGGAAAAGGAAAGTCGAAGTCTTTCTCCACAAGTTTATTATAGTTATAGAATAATCAATTTACCTACATTAAGGCGAATTGACAAAACGGTTCCACCCTGTGAATCATCGACTATGGGCGATTTATTTACTTAGCTTCAAATCAACCTCAACAGTGAACAGAAATTATTGATAGGAAAGTGTAAATCTAAAAAAATGTTAAATGCCCTTGATATTTTAAAACAATTAGGGGATATATCTTGATATGGAGTAATAAGAACTCGTAGAATGGAGTAATATTTTCAAATCGACGTTAGAGTACCAGTATAATGGCCACAAGTATTGTTAATAACTAATTCTAATTGTGTTACGAGATTACAATAAAATTACCATTAACATTTTGAATGTGGGTCAAAACGCCTGCCTTTCTGTGACGTCAATAATCTGTAGTTACCAATGTTATTAAATTTGCTGTTTTTGCAATTTTATTACTCTAGTTCAATAGTATATTTGTAGAGTTTAATGTACTAAATTGATTTCATGACCATACATTATCAGTAATGTTTTGATTAAATTTGTTGATATTTTTAAAGCGATTTTTTAAAACTATACAATAATCAGTAAAAAAATCAAACAATAAATGACAGCCGGATAATTATTAATATTCGTATCGTATGTTCATTCATGGCAACTGTGATTTGATATAACAGTGTTATACTTAATCAGCATTTTTAAATTGAAATATCTCGAAAACGGCTGGAGCAAATATCAACATAATATTATTATATTTTTAATATTAAAAAGAAAAAATGCATTACATGTTTCCAAAATATACTGGTTGTTCTACTTCAAGTTACCCAAGGTTGCATGTTAAACTAATTTGCCATATTCATTTGTTTTATTTCGTAACAGTTTCCTGTGATTAGTGTGCCAGATAAGGGTTAATATTAATAGAATGCCAAGACGCTGCATGCCGTTGGTACTTCCAGGCGCAATATCTCCGTGCATTGTAAAAAAAAAGCGCGGACTCAATTTATAGGATCTTTTGGGCTCTACAACTTTTGTATTTATGCGATAGAGCAAAAAAACATATTTCGCGTCGAAAATAAGGAAAAAGTGATTTTTGGCGACTTTGGCGCCCTCTGCTTTCTGCACTTTTAGTCGCAGCGCAGTGACTCCATGAGATAAATTGTGGAGAATATTGTTTTCTACAATATTTGTTTACAAAATATTTCTCTGCGACTTACCGTTTTTGCGGAAAATCAAGTCAAAATTGTTTTTGAGTTTCCCACAAGCGCCCAAGGGAGGGGGGGGGGGCGACAATTTGGTTTTAAGCTAATCACATGCCCCCCTAACCATTTATGAAATAAAATCGATTATGGTATTTTTTTCTCGCAAATTTTACAGATTGGCTGTACTATTATAGAATATGCTATTATTGGGATAATTGCAGGCCGTAAATTACTAGTTATTGAAGAATTATTATTATTTTAAAAACAATTCAGAAAAAAGTTGTAATGTTAGCATTATTGTAAGCAACTATTGGAATAAGCAAGCGAGTAAATTAGGGCTATTTATTAACATTTTACAAACTTACACCATTGCCATTCCGTATTAACTGTAAATTACCTGAAAACTCTTATAAATACTGCTCACATATTTGGGGTTCTGCTCCTTAACATACCCTTAGACTGTTGGATTCCATTTAAACAACCTTGAAAGCCTAGAATATCGAAAGCAGGTTAGTTAAGCCTCTTTTCATGACAAGCGAATCGCTTCCTGCGCATCGGCACCGCTCGCAGAGCGCCATAAAAGTTTGATTAAATTACGAGCATTTTTTAAAATTGTGTAAAATTTGTATTTTTTGCTTATACCCCTTGTTATCCCAGATTTTATTTAGGGTCAAAAGTAAACATGTCTCAGTTTACTTTTTTGTTAAGCGGTGTGCAGACGGGAAGATAATCGCCGCCTCACAGTAACAACCTATGTTTCCTGGATACTTTTTAAATTGTTGCTGACAACATTCAAACATCGCTTGCGACATGAAAGGGGTCAAAAAGGGTCCAAATTCGAGGGTCACCATTGGGATATTGCGAACTATAAACGATATAAACAAGTTTAAATTGTGGGAAAGTTGCACAATTTTTTTTAAGCTTCACAACTTAATGATGAAATTTTTAACACCCTGTATGATAAAGACTTTACCTTTAACCTTAGACTAAAAAAAAGGTACTTTTATTTATTGTCGATAAAAGAATCGTTCTCAAGCAAAAGAATAATAAACGAATTCATGGTTCATTTTTAATAAAAAGGACCATGATTTCTATATTGTTTCTCGACAACAAAGTGTGATACGAAACTCATTCAAACAACAGAAAAGTTTCATTTTAAGTTGTTTAATCCAAAAAATACAAACATTAAAAAAACGCAGTGATGTAATAGGCGGCACCTTAACGAAATTATTGAAAAACTTCTTAAGAGGGTTTAACCAGGGCTCGGTGAAGTCTGATACACTCGCGGGCACGACGAATTGAGGACTGCTGTACCCGCCACAATAACCCAGCCTTGGTCCTTATCTCATCACAATAAAACGTGATTCTCTGGAGAAGTTCCTCCTTAGTGCCGACCGGAGTGAAATATACCAAGTTTTTCAGGTGTCCCCACAGGTAAAAATCCAACGGAGCTAGGTCGGGAGATCGAGGAGGCCAGGCAATAGGTCCTCCTCTACCCATCCAACGATTTGGATAGGTTATTCAGGTGCTCCCGTACACCAACGCTGAAATGATGGGGCACCACCTCATTGCAGTGCATGAAGTATATTTTTCGGTGGGTCTCAAGTGGTAAGTGCTCTATTAAATCCTAAAAAGCGTTCTGGAGGAACTCCAAATAAAGTTGTCCATTCGAGCGTTCCGGCAATACGAATGGTCCAATCAAAAAATTGCCAATGATTCCTGCCCAGATATTAATTGATTGGAACTGATGATGATGCGAAACAATAGAGGCATGAGGATTTTCCTCAGTCCATACATGTGTGTTGTGTAAATTGGTGATACCATTTTTGGTAAACTTTGCTCCATCCGTGAAAAGAATAATGCTAATGAAGTTTTTATTATTTCGTTGCTGATCCAATAGCCAGTTTGCAAACTGCATTCTACGAGGAAAATCTTCAGGAATCAGTTCATGTACTTTTTGCAAATGACATGGATATAACAGCTGTTTTTGAAGAACTTTATGTACTATTGTTTTCGATGTATTAAACTGCTGATAATTTTCGAGTGCTCGTTGATGGAGTGTCATCTACAGCATTTAAAATATTTTTCTCTAATTGCGGCGTACATATGGTTCTTCTCACACCAGCATCAGTGCTATTTTCCTGAAACTATCCTAAAATTATGAAGAAAGTCAATAATATGTATTACCTTATTAACTGAAATCGCCCACCATTTTCCCTTAGACGTTGGTCAACTCGTTAAAATGTCTTCTGGTTTGGCATAGTTAGCAAAACTTTCGTGATATAACCTTCTGGCTTCTAAAGCATTGCAAGACGCAAGACCGTACATCAGATGCATATCTGTATACTTAATAAACGTGTATTTCATAGTTCGAATTAATTCACAATTAAATTCACCACGAAATCCATAAACCAGTAAATTAATATCAAAGTAAAGGATCAATGTGTCAGCGATATGAAAGATGACAAGTTCTAAAATGCAGGATATTTTATTTATTTCCTACTATAGTAACGTTTGCAACAACAATACGTTTTTTTAATGCCGATCAATAAATAAAACGCACATTTTTTGCACACATTGTACAACTTTTCGTTTATTATTCTCTTTCTCGAAAACGGTTCATTTTACTTTTTTTTAGTCTACCCAGATTTATTTTTTTTTTAGTCTACCCAGATTTTTTTTTAGTCTTTATCATACAGGGTATTAAAAATTTAAGCGTTAAGTTGTAAAGCTTAGTCTGCCCCTGGTAAACTAAAAAAGCTAAATATGTTTCAGGGACACTATTTTAAGGGGTCCTGTTGGGGAAACGATTGTGCTCAAATGCAATAAAAATAATGAAATTAAATGCAACCAATGTTTTCAAAATCAATACTACTCTTTGTCTAGATAAAATAAATGCTTTTCTTATGTTCCATTAGCAACACAATTCCTCAACGGTCAGAGAAACAGCGAAACAGAATGCATTTAATGTTTTCAGAACAAATAATATTGTCGCCCAGACAAGCAACCAAATTTGCACATGTTATACTAAAATAGCGGCCTGTCGCTACGGTTAATTTAGCAAAATCTCAATACAAATCAGTCTTAAAACGTATATATGCTCTGCCGCTAAGAGATCAAGCTCACCGCAGTACACAAAGCGGGAAAATTAACCATTGGTCCAGAGAAAACATGGCGGAACAGTAAATAGCCAATTAGAACACAACGCGCGAAATATGTTGCCTTGTGATTGGCCAGTCTGACAGTTTCTAGCGACAAGAGGACACTGACGGCTCCTCGCGAGCCACGGCGGGTTAAACTATTGAAAGGTCAACACGTACGTCAAAATTAAAGTGGGGCATCGTCCGACGGACATGACAAAATTGCATTCGCTGAAATAAAAGCACCAAGTTATAAGTGTAGTAATGTTATAAAAAGTTAGTAATGTTATAAGTTAGTAATAATTCATTTATTAAAAAGTTATTGTGTAAACAAGTGCCGAATTGGATGAATAAACGCCAAATTAAATGGGATCTAACTGTCTAATTCACTTAACCAATATATAAAACGAACCAGTGAAATAACCTAACTCGAGGAATATACAAAGCCTCACCGTTTAATGTTGGGAGTTAAGGATAAAACTTGATTTCCACAGGTCCTTATACTAGTGTCCATTAAATTAAATTTTTATTAAATTATATTAGGTACTTTGAAAGTTATTCAAGAAAAACCGATTTCTAGCGGCGTCCTTTAGGGGCACATATCTCCGTTGGGAGGGCTTGTAAGAAAAAAATGTATAGGAACTTATCATCTTATGTTTTCATATTCTATCTGAATCCGAGAGAATTCCCACATTTTTTCGGACACCCTGTATACAGTGTGCCCGCTTAAGTTCTGTACATATGGAAAACTTTTTTAATAATAATTTTACGAAAAAAGGTTACTCTTTATAAAAAGTTCTGTTTACTGAAAAAATAATATTCTTAGAAGACAAGGAAGATCCCTAAATTAGACTATTCAAACTTGAGATAGTATGTACAGGATGATCAAAAAGTAAAAAAATCAAAACTTACCTACGAGAAAGTACCCTTAATTTTAATTTTAGAGCAAAATGGAATAAGAAAATGTTAAGTGGCATTAAAAATTATATCTGTTCCTACTCTTAGTAGACTACATATTATTGAAAATAAATTTGACATTTCAAAAATATCATTTTTTGAAATGATTTATAATTAATAATTGTATTTATTATGCAATTCAAGCTAATAAACATTTATCAATTATTTTTATTCAAAACGTAACCTTTGATTCTTTATCCGGGTCATTTTCACGAAATTGTTCCATTTACTGTCCCTGGTCAATATTATCACGTGTTAACGACAAAATATAGATTTTTATTTATTAAAAATCAAGAAAACAACTGCTTCGATAAAAATACGTAGCTCTTTGGCAATATTTTTTTCATTTTATGTAAAATTTTTAATTAACAGTACGTGAGACCTCACCAGGTCGACTTTCTAATCTTTTAGCCCAATTTTCTTGCTTTGAATAAGGATTATCTAAAATCTAAAAATATATTATAAAGAGGAAACTCAAAAGTCTTATACAATATGCTACCAGTAATTTTTATAAAACGTGTTTATAACCTAAAAAATTTAAAATAATACGTGTCCCCCAGTCTAAGTCTCACTTTTGTTAACGGTCCATTTAATATTGATGAAAAATCATAGATGGCACGAAAGGAGCAAATAACATCACAGCGCGGCGTCGGGGATTAGTTACTGTTCGGTCTTCGTTTAGGACGGTCCGTTGACCTTGACTTTCGGAGATTTCTAGTAACGAAGACAAAAAGTGCATTGTCGTCAAGCGTACTGTGTCACTTCGGTTAATAGTTAAAACCCAGGTAAGAAATCACATTTATTTAAATAAATTATTATTTTAATTACTTAACATGTGCATGAATTTATATGAGTAAAAGCTAGCAATTTTAATAATGTCGAAGTGCTTGTTGCGGGATATTGGCATAAAAACCTCACTTCCGTTAATCTCATTCCCGTTAATGATACTATTAACGGAAGTGAGAAGGATTAACGGAAGTGAAATTATTATTTAATAATATGTTAATATACTTATTTATAGTCATGGCAAGAATGAAATATCAAAGCACTGACAAAGAAAGAAAAATCCAAAATGAAAAATCAAGAGAATGCATGAAAAAGCTAAGAGAAAAAATCAAAAATAACCCGGTTTTACATGAGGAGCAAAAACGGAGGGAAAGGGAGAGGTATAAGGCTAGAAAAGAAGCCAATAAAATTAAATTAATAAACGATCATAATGAGAGAGACAAAAGAACGGTAAGAAGAAACTGGAGGGAACGAAGTAAAAGGTACTATCATGCGAGAAAACAAAGAGAGGAGATGCTTGAAGCAGTTCAAGATTTCACTCCTCCTGGTACTCCTGTTTTTGACCAGCCCGCTGTTCAAATTGAGCCAATTGTATCTCGACAGTTAATAAAAGGCAAGCAGATACAAAGAAGAAATCGGGATATAATGAACAAAAAATTAAAGATATTAAGGGAAAAACTCCGAAAGGCAGAAAGAAAGGTAGAAAAATATAAAAAGAAGTTATTTAGAAATAAGGAAAATGTGCCTAACACCCCTAAGAACAAAGTAAAGGAAATACTTAAGGGTCAACAAGTAACCCCGGAAGTGAAAAAACATTTACTTTTGGGTGTTGTTTTAAAGGACCAGATTAAAACTAATTATGGAGAACAACAAACCTTTGCCGATAAAAGAAATTTTGTGCGTTGTATATCTGGAAGGATTGTCAAAAAGTATAGATTAAAGAGCGCATTAAGCACATTCACTTCAAAAAGATTATTTCCAAAACACAGTCCGAAAGAAATAGTAAATAAAAGAAAAACAGATGCTTACCGAATAAGGAAAACAGTTGAAGATTTTTTTGAACATGATAAGGTAAGCCGTATGTGTCCAGGGAAAAAAGACACAGTAACTTATAGAAAGATTAAAAAGCAAAAGCGCTATCTTAATGATACCATTAAGAATATTTACGATGAATTTAAAACTAATTTTCCACACATTAAAATAAGTTATTCCACGTTCAGTAAATTTCGTCCTTTTTGGGTTCTCTTTCCTAATGCAAGATCACGAGAAACGTGTTTGTGCGCGCGACATGAAAATATTTCTCTTCTGACAAGTAAATTGAATGCCATGAAAATTGTTAATTTCGATACACCCACCGGTTTGCTAAAAGAATTATGTTGTGATGACTTAAAAGAAGTTTGCCTAGATAGAGTATGTAAAATATGCCAGGAGAAACAAATCACCGTTTTAGATTTTAACAAAGACGAACTTGGAACATTTCAAAAGTGGACAACGAAGAAGGTAGAAGTGGTAGTAAAAGGCGAAAAAAAGCTTTGCCAAAAGACTGTAAAGAAAACTATAGAATGTAAAAATGAAGACATCCTTCGGCAATTGCAAACGCAAATTCCCACTTTTCTCGTTCATACTAGGAACATAATTCACCAGTACCGTGCAATAGATGAAATTAAAAGGAACCTTGCATCAGATGAAGTATTAGTGCATATCGACTTTTCTGAAAACTACACCTGTAAATATGGTCAGGAAATCCAATCGGCTCATTTTGGCGGATCGAAGCCCCAAGTCAGTATACATACTGTCATTGTCTATTATGTAAATGCCAACGGCACTGCATCTATTTTGTCATTATGCACTTTATCAGAAAATCTCAGGCATGACCCTGTAGCAATAGTTGCACACTTGGAACCAATTGCAAATGAAATTCACAAAGTAGCATCAGCTTTAAGAACTGTACATATTTTAAGTGATGGTCCAAGCACGCAATATAGGAATAAAAAAATGTTTTATCTTATTGCTACTTACCTATCTAAAATAATGAAGGTAGATATTTTACGTTGGCATTTCAGTGAGTCAGGCCACGGAAAAGGAGCACCTGATGGAATTGGTGGGTGCCTTAAGAGAACAGCGGATAATTTGGTAGGACAGGGAAAAGATATTTCAAACTTTAAAGTTCTCGTCGAGCAACTAACCAAGAATTGCAAAGGAATCAAATGTATTCCCATCAATACCTCAAGTATATTTGAAAAAGATAAACTATTGCCAGATAATATTAAACCGTTTAAAGGCACAATGGCTATTCATGAAATAATTTGGAAAAAAGAAGACGAAAGAGTCCTTGAGGCACGAAAACTTACCTGTTTACAATGCGATGTTAAGGAAAAATGCCACCATTTCGAACTGGGTTACATCAATTTAACCCTCAATAAACACAACCCACGCCCACGTGATGAAAGTATCCTTTTACACATAATACATTTATTAACTTTTATAATGCCAAACAAATGGGTACACACACACACACACACACCCACACATACACACACATACACCCATACGTACACCATATCACACACACACACAGGTTGGTACAGCAGATTCTAATATTTGCTGCCTACTTTAGGGCATTAATTTAAGTTTTGACTCTTCACACTTTACACGTTTTAGTTATTTAAGAGTTTTATTCAAGGGTGAAAAATATTTCGCTTTTAATTTAAGTGTAGAAATTTATTATTATTTTCCTTAGTTTTGTCAAAGCTCCCACAAACAGACATGTGCGCTGTGATGAAGTAGAAGCAGGCCCTTCCAATATGTTTAAACATAAATTACGATATTCAGATGTCTACTCTGATTCAGAAGATGATAATTTGCCTTTATCGTCATGGAAGGAAAAACAAAATGTAGAAAACACTAATAATTGCGGAATTAATGTTAATGATTTTGTTGTAGTTAAGCTATGTAGTAAGAAGTGGTTTAAACATTTTGTTGGTCTAGTTTTAGAAGTTTATTCAGACGATGAAATAAGTGTAAAATTTATGCAAAAATGTGGATTTAATAAATTTATTTTCCCCGAAAAAGATGATATTTCATCAATATTGCATAATGAAATTGTATTAGCCCTAAGTGAACCCACCATTAATAAGAATAGTCAATATTCTTTTAATAACTTGCCCAATCTCAGATGTTTCTCCTAAATTTTTTTTAGTAGTATTTTTAAGAATATACCGATTGTTATTGTTTTTTAATTGTTCACTTCCATTATTACTAATACTTATTAAGCATTTTGTAAAAAATATAACCTCTATAGAGTTAAATAAATTTGTTTTCTGAGAATTCAGCCTTTGAGTTACTTAGTTTCTCACCTCCGTTTATAATATCTCACCTCCGTTAACTGTACTTTTGGTTATCATGGTTTTTTTCAGAAAAAAAGGCAGTTCAAGGTTGACCCGTTTTAGCATCTTATTACCTGATACAATCAAACATGTCCCTGCAGATTTTGTGCAAGAAATATAAAAAATTTTTTTTTTAATTTCAATTGCAAAATCCACAATCTCATGAAAACGACCCATCCCTGTTTTGTAGTAATTTTATGACGCATTTAAATAATTGATCGAAACATGATAATTTATTTTGAAAAAATACAATTATAATAATAAACATTAAAATATGAATTTAAATAAAAATATTCATTAACTTTCCCTCACTGTACAAGTACATTTGCCTCGACATATCCTCCCTCCATTTCAATACATTTAGCTGTTCTTGCAGAAAATTCTCTTAAAACATTTCTATCTAATCATGGCAGGAGTTATATTTGTAATTGTCCTTTAAATGGTCAACATTTCTGAAATGGCCTTTGTAGGTATACATTCTGTTTTAAGTAGCCCCACAAGAAATAATCGAGGGGGCTCAAGTCCGGAGACCTAGCGGGCCAAAAAAGGCCAGAATATCTATTGATAACTTTTCCATTAAAAAGGGTATTTAAGTATTGTCTTACATTCCTCGTACTGTGGCATGGTGCGCCATCTTGTTGGTACCATATCCGTAGTCTGTCGGGTATGTGAAGTCCATGAATAAAATTAAACAAATAATTATTTAAAAAATGCAAGTAACGTTCACCATTTAAATTTTGTCGAAAAAAAAAAGGTCCTATTATTCTATTTCTATTTACCGTTTTGCCTTGAGCGTTTCGATATTATTTTGATATTTTTTAAATTTAGATTGCAGCATTAGCTGGAGAAGGAATGGAAATTCATATAATGAACTTGGAGACATGCTCAGTTGTTACCTCTTTTAAGGATTTAAATGGGCCTTGTCTTAGCGTGGCTTTATGTCCTAATGCAAGAAAAGTTGCTGCATCGTGTGGTGATGGTAAACTGCGAATTTGGGAACTTGAATCTAATGCCTTATTGAAGGAGATATCATGTTTTCCAAAAGTCAACAGTTTTTCAAATGCAAAAATATTGTGTAAGTAAGAACAAGGGGCCGGATTTAACTTTTTTCCGTCCCTAGTTTATAAACTGGCGTCTTTTTTATTTTAAGTCTTCCAGCCTATTTGCAAAGATTAGGGTATATTATACAGAGTGATGACACCATCTTCAAAGACCTGTAGCGCCGCACGAAAGCATTTGTGAAGCCATATATAATTCATATCTTAAAATTTGTCATCGTCACTTCCGGACACTGAATTACTGTATTGGAAAACAAATTGCGTTATTGTAAAAGCTGTTACTAAAGATTAAAATGTATTAGAAAAAGTGGTAAAAGGATAAAAAATGCAATATCTAAAAATAATTAAAATAAGACTTGGTATGAATAAAATGAGTATCGAAAACACAAAGTTTACAAAAACAACTACAGTTTCGTGCCTTTTGTTAGAAAAAGTCATCGATGACGTCTTTAAAGTTGAAGAACATGGTTAGGTCGGTCGTAGAATCTGCCATCAACAAGTTAGAACATATGGACTGTAAACTTTTTTATTATTTTTTAACAATTTCTTACTACATTACAATATTAATGTAGAGAGTTCGTTCTTTCGTCGTGACAAGGACTTGACAACGTCTTGTTATTTTTCTTTTTTCTTGACATCTACAGCACAAGGTAAAAGTCATTTTCATGTCACAACAATTTATAATGTTTTATAGGATACAAATGTATGTCAATGGCATAATGTCTGACTACATGTCTTAGCTATTAGTTTTGTTCCAACACCCAATTTTTGTACCGTCCGAGAACCGCCACGAAACTGTTGGGATCGATTTTGTACGCAGGCGTTAACATTTCATCGTTTCGTGACCTTACAAAAATGGGCATGAGTTGGAACGGTTTTTGTACTGATTTGTAAACGTGGCGCACTCGGTGGCGCGGAAGCGTCTTTCTAAAACTAACCTTACTTTTAAATGTAAGCATTATTGAAAATTGGAAGTTTGCGATACGGCAATTAAAATGGAAAATTACTCAATTGTTGGTAAGTGACTAGGTACTTATTTAAATTTTAAATTTTGTAAATAATGCATTTTGTTCTAAAAATACAAGACTATATATACTAAATAGACTAATGCGCAAGTCAATCCAAACGATACTTGGTCTCGACCAAGTATCGAAATGACCGTATAGAAACCGATTCACGAACTATTATATAACAGTGTTGGAACGCCAACAAGGGTCGTTCGATAAACCATCACGGGTTCGTTGGAACGCTTTTTTCTTTCTGCGCATGAACCCAACGATACAATGTACGGTTTTCGGGGGTGTTGGAACAAACTATTATTATCTTAGGTATTACGTAGTGTATCTTAAGTAACTGATAAGTCGCTTTTAAACTGAAAAACTACGCTCTGCAGAACAATCCGATACTGGTTAACTATACCGGGTATTACACCTAGATTTTCATCACGACAATCGTCGTGAAGGTTATCGCGATTTTATTCATGAATTTGTGTTGAGTTTACTCTATATAGTGACGACCGTCGGTGAAGTTTTTGACAATTTAAAGCTCAATAAACCTTTTAACCAACGTGTCAAAATATTGTTGTATTGTATGATTATGTGTTTGTGTATTATTATTCGCGTTCTTTCTAAAAACATGGTCAACGTAAAATATGGAAGATAAATCTTATTCCTTTTTGCATGGTAAAATGCCGCATACACTTAACCTTCCATATTTTTCATTTTTTGAGGTTGCAACTTGGACTTCCATCAATAGTTAACGGAATAATAGAACATGCGCTAATTTAGTGACGGTCATCACGAGGAACTTCGCTAATTTCTTCATGAAAAGTTATAAAACTCTTCAACTTTCATTAAGTATGTCATATACCTATTTTTAATAGTTTGCGATTTATTTTGATTTTTCTTATATTTACCCTTGTTTTTATTGCACCAACGGCACTAGCGCTATAAAATCAGTTGGTCCTCACGCAACTGTAACTCCAAAACCCGTTCCAGAATCTTCTATAGCACGAGAAGCACACTGACAGCCCTTAAGTCTTTAAATTCAGTTGAGTTAGAAGCTACTGCGTGCTTCCAGGGTTGTATTGTGTAGTTTCTGAAAGATTTATTATAATATTCATAATGAGCCGGAGTCTTTGTTCTTTGCTATTTAGAGCAGGCTCTGATTCTTGATGATGTAATATGGTACTAAGACGCCCTGTATAATAAAGCAATAAATTATGCATCATTTAATAATACACTGCTCAAAAAAAATAAAGGAACACTTTTGGATAACCCTGTAACTTATTAAGTGATAGTTATATACAGATGAACATTTATATTCTGAAAGACACATACTTTCTTCTAATAAATCGATTATTATAACTTTAAACTAATCCTTTATTCGTAAACTAAGATTAACAATTATAAAAAAAGTGCGAATAACAAAATGAAAAGAAAAAAATTTTTAAAGGCAATGTTTCGCTATCTGAAAACCAATGTGTTTTAGTATCGCGTATGCCCTCCAGCAGCACGAATTACTTCTTGGCATCTTCTTGGCATACTTCTCACGAGCCTTCGAATGTCTTCCTGTGGTATACTGTCCCACTCTTCGACTAGGGCTTCTGTTAGTGGCTGAAGGGTTTGAGGTGGATTTGGACGACGTCGAATACGTCTGTCCAATATATCCCATAAGTGTTCAATTGGATTAAGGTCAGGGCTTATCGCTGGCCAATCCATTTTACGAATTTCATGCTCGTTAAGAAAATCTATAGAAATCGCAGCAGTCTGAGGACTTGCATTATCCTGCATGAAAAGAAAATCAGGACCTATACCATATGCTGCAGGAATAACGTGATCTGACAGAATGATATCAATATATCTTGCAGCTGTAAGACTTCCTGGTATCACTACAAGATCGGTTTTTCCTCCAAACTTATTCCACCCCAGACCATTACCGAACCATCTCCAAATCTGGATACCTCTTGTACAGTAGCAGCGGAGTATCGTTCATTGGGATGTCTGTATACACGCACCCGACCATCACAACGAGTGAGACGAAATCTTGATTCGTCTGTAAAAAGTACTGGTTTCCATTTTCGAAGTTGCCATCCCAAATGATCACGAGCAAAGTTTAATCGCATAGTTTTATGATGTCAAGTTAAAACAGGTTTTCGTACCGGTCTTCTAGGTTTTAAATCTGCTTCTCGTAACCTGTTTCTGACAGTCTGGTCAGAAATGGTTACCTGATGAGCCATCAAAAGTGTACTTTGAAGGTCCTTTGCTGTCGCTATTCGTTTTCGCAAAGAAGAAACTACTAAATATCGGTCCTGAATTTGTGTAGTTTTTCGCTTTCGACCTTGTCCGGTTCGTCTTTTATATCGTCCAGTCTCTCTATAGCGATCATACACACGTTTGATGACTGACGGACTGCGATTATCATTTCTTGCTACTTGTCGAATTTTTACACCATTTTCAATTAAAGCTATGGCACGAGCGACTTCTATCTCGCTAAGATCTCTCATTTTGACAGATAATGAATTCAACAACTACAAACTGTCATGCCGTTGCCCGGTGAAGCTCTCTAAGCCTGCCTCAACATAAAACCTAAATGTGAATATTTTCATAATCACTTTATTTTTTGTACTTGCTGTGGAAAATTAAACTTATCTCGAATAAATGAGCATAATCACGTTTATTTTTTAACACATCACTAAAATAAGATGCAAATCGATTATAAAAATATAATTTTCATTTGTTAATAACAGCAAGCCAAGAAGTTAGAGGGTTATCCAAAAGTGTTCCTTTAATTTTTTTGAGCAGTGTAGTAAAGTAAACTACGAATCAGCATATGATCAACTTGCTGACTCTTACTATTTCACAAAGGTGCAACAGGAAATGAACAAAGAATATACAGAGTTCGATAGCAAAGCATGGATTTTATTACTGATTAGTTAGAACAGAACCTAAATTATTACAATGACATAATATAACGCAGATTATCCTTTTTTGGTAATGTGAATTCCCACTGTTGGACAAAACATTCTTAAATCCAACAAGAACCCTATTGACTACCTTGTAGCTCTGAAGACCCCCAGTTTTTAAATTTAGAGAGGTAACTTTTAATGAAGTTAGGGAAATAATAAATAGATTAAAAAATAAGTTATGATATTTATGGGCTAAATACGACTGACTCAATGACTGATTATTTTAATTCCAATTTTAGTATGTTGTAAATTGTCAACTTAATTCAGGATTGTGTTGTCATTTCGAGTACTGCTTTTAATCATTGACAACTTTAAATCGCCTAGTGATTACTATCGATTAAATTATACATTGGATAGTTGGTTTAAGTGAATTTAATAAACCTGAAATAACCTGTTAACGTGTGTAACACATTTGACTTGGCATGAATAAAGTATTGAGAATTTTCTGTAGAGTGAATGCGCAACAGCTGTAAAATAGTATTGTTTAGCAACTCAACTTTTTCCTCCACATGCTCAAGAAAACTGGCCTTACGTTCTTGTGGAACAGACTGTATTTTTAGCTCAAGTAATATTTTATCTTTAAGTTGCATTTAAAAAAAATAAAAATGAAATAGATATACACATTTTTTAGGTCGCCTTGATTTTTATCCAATAAATGGAACTTATTTGGCATACCCTGAAAGCAATACCATAAAATTGTTGAACACAAATGATTGGTCCGAAGAATCGCTAAAATGCGAGAAAGTCTCTGCATCGTATTCCGTTTTACAATTTTCGTCTTCCGGTAAATATTTCGCCGGCGCAACTGTGGAAGGAGACGTTGTCATATGGGATTTTCCTCAGAGGGAAGTTTTTCAGGTCACTAAACATGAAAGTTCCAAACCCATTTGCGGATTGATGTGGAATCCTAAAGGTAACTTTTGAATTTAGGTTAATCTCTAAACATTTATTCAGTGTTCTAGCCCGTAGCCTTTCTAGGGTGTTCCGCTTTAGGTTTTGAAATCACAGACATTTAAAATTTATGGTAAAAAATTAATTAATAATTTTTTGACGATTTGTTTATTTCAACTCCAGAAAGTCCTAATGTTATTTCTTGTTTCAGATAATGGCGAGATCATTTACACAGATATAGAAGGGCAACTCAGTATAATGTCAAATTGCTCCAGACTTCAACGCGTTGATAAAAAGAAGGACGAGGCGGTCGACGAAAATGGATTTACGGAAAATGAAGTTGATTTTGGCGAGATACAATTCGATGATGGAGACGATGACGATGAAAATGCTATATCCGTTGAAAAAATTAAAAAACAATATATGGGTAGTCCAGAACCAGAATTAAATGCTTTAAGCGAGGGTATGTATTGTTAATTTTATGTTAAGATATAATTTATAAACATTATTAACACGACGAGGTTCTTGTTTCTTACAATCAGGTTTTCACCCCGATTATTATAAGTCGTTTCACCTACACATTACATACTTTCCACTTTCAACAGTATGTTTTAGTCCTTGTACCTATAATTGTGCGTCCGTCTTCGTCATCGTCCTGTCAAATCGTCATTTGTTGGGGAAGGGTCAGTTATCTAGTGCATAATCCAATAACAAAAAACAAGTATCAATTCAAAGTAGAAAAAGTACGGCAACGCCGCTGTCTGCAGTCTTTCCGAGAATATTCGCCGTCTACAAAAACAACGTGGTTCAGCGTACGTGACAGAAAGCAAGGTTTGAAACAGATGTACATTTTCTAGTTGAGTAGCAAAACCGCGATAAAGAAAGGTTTAAATTGAAACAGCGTCCCTTTCCGACGTTCTCAAAAGCTCTAGACCGGAAAACGGATAGGGGCTCGGGATTATTCGCTTTCACTGGAAGCAGTCAAGAGAGTTCCGTATAAAGACTTATGGAAAGCAGACGGTTTCTCTTCTCGAGATTCGTTGATTTTATGGTATCCAAGCCATGAAATCAGTTGGTAAATTCGTGGAGTTCTATCCCGAAGGTGCAATAATGTGATTACTACATCCCAACTCGAGTCCCGTTTATCTGTTGAGTAAGTTCGATCAATCTGCGGAGGTATATCCCGGAGATATGGTAATGTAATTGTTATATTACGTTATATCACGACACGATTCCCGCTTATCTATTGTAAAAAGCAGTCTCAAGGTTGTGGAATATATGCGATAAATTATCGAGGGTTTAAGAAGTAGTATTGTATCACGATATTATAGTTTGTAAATAGTGAAGTAGAATGTATAGCTGATTTAATGGAGTAAGTAGTTACCATACTAAGGTGTAACAGTAAAACCGTATTTGCTGCTACGTAGACGAAATGTGATGATGAGTAACTGAAATAAAGAAGTCAATAAATATATTTTGTGTGTGAAAAAGCCTTTTATTTCAACTGACATATTTTGAACCACGCAACCTATGGAATTTACAGTAAACAATTTATGTTTGGCCAACGCAAATAAAGGCAACGGTCAACAACATTTTTTTCTATTTCTTTACTTTTCTCATAAACGGTTCGCGGTGGTACGATTAAACTTTCTCAACAATTCGACAACTATTTAGGGTGCGATCAAATGATAATATACAGGGTGTCTCGGTAAAACGATGTAAAACGTCAAAATCGAAATTTAAAAATGACCCAATGTCGCCCGATACAGGTCGATTAAATCGATTGAAACTTTCTGATTTTGTAAAGAACGTTCGTCTTCGGAACTGTTTAATTTTTGCGCAAGATCGGAATATGGCAAGTATTTTTTTTTATTTTCTGAAAATTCAAGTGGCCATTTTTTAAAATTAATAACTCGCAAACAAAAAGTCGGATCAAAATGCGAATTAGACCGTCCGATAGACCATCTCAAATACTTTCTTTTTACAACACATCTTCCTATACCTAAAAAATTTAGAAATTATAGATTTTCGAGAAAACTAAAAATGCCAATTTTTTAAAACGGTTTTTTTTTGGTTGGAAAAAATTTTGATCAATTAAAATTTTGAATACGTCATCGGGAAGCGCTCCTCAAAATACGTAAAATGTATATTTCAAATTTTGAAAATTTTCATACAGAGTTTGCAAAAAATATGAATAACTGTTTTTTTTGTTACCTTTTAAAATATAAAATAACCAATTTTAAATGCTTTGGGACGTTTTTGACAGTTTCTGCTTCAATAAGGTTATGAAATGGAAAATTCGGCTTGCGGATTAACTACGCACGGATAATCGAGGTTTCACTTCTTCTCAGCCTGTATCCACTCTTTGATACAGGCATCTTTCAAATCTTTCCACGTTCTTCTGTTTGCCGTAGTTTGGATCTAATTCCTGTCTGCGATATTTTGGATATCATTTCGCCGTCATTTCTAGGGTCTACCAACTCTTCGTTTGGTTTCTCCTGAACTCAAAACTAAAGTTTTCTTGGCACACCTTTTTAAAATCTTGTTCGAATCCACATTTTATTTTTAGCGTCATCCAGACCTCCTACACCAAGGCCTCGTACGCCGGAAATACCACTCCAATTACCTTTTATGCCCACATCTACCCCGGACCATCTAGATCCGAGGTTCTTATGTTGGAACGATGTTGGGGTTGTCAAGTGCTACGGAAATAATCTGGGTGACGATTCAGTCTCTAAAACGATTGAAACCGAGTTTCATGACACAACGTTTCATAACAGCATGATGCTCCAGAATTACCAGGAGTATAGTATGGGTTCTGTAAGCAAGGGGGCGTTAGTGGTAGCAAGTTCTAGGTAAGTATTGTTAATATATACAGTGAGAACATTTAACATGGAATAGATTCTGTATTGTCACTTTGGTAGATTTTTCTAAAAATCGCTTGTACAACTATTATTTTTTATTGCGCATTTTATTAACTAAAATACGCGTATACAGGGTAAGCCAAAAAATGCTTATTATGGTCAACTTTTTTTTTTTTAATTAATACAGTTTTGTATATTGGTGCCGAGTTTAACATTTCCATCTTTCACCGTTATTTATACAGAGCTAGTAAAATATTTGCTAGAATTCGAAAATATCTTTAATAAAATGTATTCCACTTAGTTTAAAAGGTGTTGAAAATGTGGTCCGTTCACTTGCTAGTTGCAATCTAGTCGTACATAAAATCCGTTTCTCACATTCTGAATAACCTCTGGTGTAATAAGTCAGCACTCATAACTTATTCGTTCTTTTAATGCCTCAATACTTTCGGGTTTTGTCTTAAAATTTTACTTTTTAAGTAACCCCCACAGGAAAAAATTAAGTGGGGTAATATCCGGAGACCTCGGTGGCCATTCTATTGTTCCCCTCCTGCCAATCCATCTATTTGGTTTAGATAATCACGAACAGGCCTCGCATAAGGGTAAAAATATAGTGGAGTAGTTCATCTCGCTTCGCTGCTCGCCGCAAGACGATTAATAAACAATACCACAGAAACGACTGAACAGAAACATACTGGAGTAGTGCACCTAGCCTCGCACCTCGCCGCGCATCTCGCCGTGCCTCGCTGAACAACGCGATTGGTTTGTTCCGTTGGCGTTAATTGTTCATCGCCACGCCGTAGGTCGATGTCAGTCTTTTAATATTTTTACGTCAGAGTGACATTAACAGTGACTTTCCAAGTAGTGCTTTGAAATGGTGGCTATTACTCTCTGTTCCGTACAATAACGTCGGCCATGCAAAACCTAGACAGTGCGATTATTCTCCGTTACCCGCATTCCAGACAGTCTCTAGCGCGCCTAGCAACACCGTCTCTCACCCTCCCCGATGGCTTGAAAGTGACGCGTCACAACGCGAAGGGAGAGCCCTGCCATAACTCGAGCAGTCGCAATTCGAACGTGAGTTGAGTTGTTGCTCAGACAGTCTTCACAGTTCAGTTTTCGCGATCAATGTGAATATCAGAGACTCTCACTTAAAGGTGGGTGCAGGCGCTCGTGAAGCGGTAGCATAATAATTGTCTATTTAATTAGTTTATAACGTTCATATGTTTTCTAATACATTTAAATAAATGCATCAAAGTTATATTTGTTCGATAAATCTTGTTTTGAATGAATAAATAGTCGTGTGGTTATTTGCGTCAGAATTTTCCGAACCAGGCAAAAGAATATACAGTCCACTCATCAAGGAACCACTAACCCAAAACACTCTCCAAAAAGGGAAATCGGAGATGGAATGTGCACCCAGTAAATAAAGAACGCTCTAAACTTCTAAACTTGGTGAATTCTATCATTTGTTCTGTCAGCTAAAAATTACCAACAGAGGCTTGTTTACAACTACTTGTTTTCTTTTGCTGGTGGGGTGAGCAAATGCGCATATTGTGATGTCTCACCTTTAACGAACCTAGGCTGCCATATTTTTTCAATTAAAAAGCGGGAGGTTCGGTAAAAAAGCAGCCCCGCAGGGTCGCTGAAGGAAAACCGCCCTATGAGCGAAAAATTCTTGGGTGCTACTCTCTTTTTTGTCGATGAATCTTGCTTTTCAAGTCGAAAAAATAATAATAAATATTAAAATTTTTATTTTACTGTACTCACTTAACAGTTTGAAAATACAAATAAACCTGAAGAAAATCGACGAAAGAATGTTATTCTTTGGCCTCAGTGTCTTTGGCAAATAAATAAAAACTAGGTATAGACTTAAACAATTCTGATCACAACTAATTATGAAGATTTTAAGCTGCCTCCTACTTGACCAAGAATACTTTTTCCATATTGTTCTAAGAATTTAACAAGTTCTTGGCTTGCCTCCAAGGATTTTATTGCTAGACAATTTATTTCTTTTCTCCCCGCTGTAAAAATCAAACTAATCGCATTGGAGTGGGACAGCGTCCCCTTCCGACGTTCTCAAAAGCTCTAGACCGGAAAACGGATAGGGGTTCGAGACTATTGAATTCGCTCTCATAGTTGTTTGTAAAAATGAAACTAATCGCATTGGAGTGGGAAAGAAAAAAAACATAAGAATAAATTTGGAGTTATTTGTTTCAAATTATAAACCATCAGTTCATCAATTTTAAAATCTGTAAAATCTTCGGGTAGTTTCTCCAAAAAAGATGAAGTTTCATAAATTCTTCAAATAATAAATCGATATCTATGTCATTACTACTAGCTAACTAACTAGCTTTAGAAATTTTCAGAAAAGCTTCAAATTCTGGGCCGGTTAAATACATCGCACTTTAATATTTACATTAAATTTGTTGTTGTTAACATCAATTATTTGACTCGAGTAATGCACTCATTGTATTATTTTAGAGTAGAGTGCGTGTTTCTAGCAGAGATGATGAAGTAGCAAATATATAATTTACTACATAATTTACTTTAATTATTGCTACAGAGAGTAAAATAATAAATCACGTAAGTCTTAAGTGTTCTATCTTTTACCAGTTCATGTTGTCATGATAGTCAGCGATTTTATTTTTTGTAGAAAAAACTAAGTCTGCCCCATCTATAAAGCCATCTTTGGTGCCAGCATGCAAGACTATACATCTTTTGGCGTCTGATTGTTTTTTATTTAAAACTGATTTGGTGTTGTCATCATGCCATGTTCTAATGTCGCTACCATTTTGAAATATCCATATTGTCTCAAAATTTTTATATGTTTTGAAACAATATCCGATTTCTCTATAATGTAGCGCCTGCCGCTGTCCCTTTTAAATTTAAATCCCAAATGCTTTAACAAATGGCCTAATGTGGAGTTGCTTAGGTCAATAATTTGTTTGGCATGCAATTTCTCTTTTAGCTTTTGCCGTGTGACATACTTATGCGTGGCAATCATATTGTAAACTACGTTCCTTATTTTTGAGTTTTCCTTGCCTCAGTTCAATCCCTTGTTTTTGGGGCACGCTTTTCTCTATTAGCCTAAAAAGGAAATTGAATATTGTGACTACATGTTCTTTTATTACTTTATAATTGAATATAAATACTTATAATAAATTACAATCTTTATATATTATATAATATAAAAATAGCATAATTTTTTGGTTCACAAACGTCTAATACGCCATCCACTGTGGGACACCCTGTATTCATATGTGAATAAATTTCAAACCACTTACCCTGGGAGACGTTCCTGTTGTATATTTCTTTTGGATCCTGGCTACAGTTTTCTCACTAATCTTACAGGCCGCTGAAGTGCATTTCACAGCTGAAATTGGCTGAAGGCTATTTTCTTTTTCATTTTAAAAATACTCCAAAACGTTTAAAATAATTTTCCGTGTCTCAGCGTTAAACATTTTGCACCAAATATTCTAAGTCGAATGTCGAATAAACCCCAAAATTCCTCGTCCGTACCTGAATTTTTGGGTACCTGGGAAAAGGTTCTTTGTTCCGCTTTAATTTCTCACACCTGACAAAGAGAGGCAATTAAGGGTTGGTACTTGCTAATTTCATGCCTATGATTTGTTTAGAAGACAGAAAGATAATTAAAAGCTGTGGCTTTCTTTATTGCAGGTTTTATTGCCCTTTCGGTCTTTTTAAATAATCTCTACTATACTCCACTATGTGTTTACATTTTAATGATTCACAGCGGCGAGTGTCGATGCATGGCGAGCATCGTGGCGAGATGAACTACTCCACTATGTTTTTACACTAATAAGGAGGCGCTCCATCCTGCTGAAACCATACATCCGTATTGGGCACTTGTGGATCCAAAGCATTGGGAAACAAAACTGCTAGATTGAGAACAAGCTTTTGCTGTAGAAACTGTACTCAATTAGGGTATTGTTAAAAAATATAAGCCCAATCACTTTATTCCCAATAATTCCAGACCAAAGATTTTTTGGAGCCACGGGTATATACGGGTATGGTCGGGTGGGACCGATTTCGCCCAGCAATCTAGAGGTCCCTGGTACGAATCCCAGCTTGGACATCCACGTTTTTAAGTGTTTTGTAAAAACATAATATATAATAATGTTAATTAACCATTAATGGTTTTGCGGAGGGGGCTGTTGATGTCCTAACCGCCGAGGATATTCACCATCCTGCCAAGGTGCTCTCTCTAGAAATCCGTTTGGCCTCAAAAAATAACAGGCAAAAAAATAACCTAATTTTCTATAACTTTAAAAGGGCAAATCTGGTAAATCTTTATCAAAATATTCAATGAATGTAGCCGTTACTTGATGAAGATCCATTATAGAAACTTGATAGGAAAAATACAAAATGTATAAATCTTCACTTATATTATTTATTCCACACTATAACAATTGTTTCGACACACAGTGTCTTCGTCAGATAGTAGAAACTGAATAACAATTGTTATAGTGTGGAATAAATAATATAAGTGAAGATTTATACATTTTGTATTTTTCCTATCAAGTTTCTTTATCAAAATTTCTCATATATAAATTGGAATGCTTTAACCGAATTTACGGACATTAATAGTGCATGTGATAAATTCTATGAGATTATTTACAATACTTTAGACATGCACGTTCCGAAAACTCAAAAAAGAAATCAAACTTATCCACCATGGTTTACCGGTCAAAAAATACAGAACATAAAGATAAAATATACAGGGTGTTCATTTGAAAACTTCCCACCACGGATTTATCGAAACCCACTGATTAAAAGAAAAAAGGCCGAGACACGTCAAAAGATTTGCCAAAGGGGCCAACTTTTTAACCAAAAACTACTTCACCCCCTTTTACCCTCTGCCCCCCGGGGTCATCCCCTTAAAAATTTTAAATGACAAGGGGTATCAAGTAATAGCTTGTTTGAAAGGTCTTTTAAAGTGCTTTATTTTGACGTTTGATTTTTTAAAATCGGTCGATTCGTTTTCGAGAAAATTAGAAAAATCTTTATTTATTTTAATTTGTTCAGATAGAAAAAAAAACACACGAAAATATCACTTTTTATTTCAATAAGTGTTCAAAAACCAACATAAACAGCAATTCGAAAGATTAGACGTGGCAGCAACCAAATAACAACCCGACTTTTTTTCAGCCATCTATTTATAAACACAGATAACATGGGCGAACTGTATTTATTCTTATACCTGTTTAGTTTTTTATAGTTGCTAAGGAAAAGAAAGAATTTAATTTGCTGTCAGTTACCTTTGTGACAATCTTGGGATAGTAAAAATTAATTTATTGATTCAGATTTTACTTCCAAAATGGTTTACACACTAGCCGAAAGAGTGGAAATGATTCTAATTTATGGTGCCCAAAATCAATGTTCTCGGCAAACTGCCGTCACATTTAACGCCAGACATCCGAAAAAGATAACTTCGCATAGGTATGTTTTGGACCTTGTTACTAAATTTACTCAAACTGTATCTGTTGCAAATAAAAAACGTAATCATCGTAGAGTTTTGGATGAAGCCGCTCAAGTTGAAGTTTTGGGTCATTTTGGCATAAATCCTAATACTTCATTACGCAAAATTGTTGATGCGACTGGTATTTCATTAGGCTCTGTACACACAGTTACTAAATTACATAAATTTCATCCATTCAAAATGAAAATATTGCAAGAGTTAACCGAAGATGACTTCGATAGGCGAGTTGAGTTTTGTGAACAAATGACTGCAGCGATTAATGATAATACCATTCATGTAAAGAATATCTGCTTCAGTGATGAATGCACATTTTATCTAAATGGATTTGTTAATAAGCATAACTGCAGGTATTGGAGCAATGAAAATCCTCATGCTTTTGTAGAAGGGCATACTCAGTACCCCCAAAAAATTAATGTATGGGCAGGCATTTTAGGAAACAAAGTGATTGGGCCATTGTTTATTAATGGGAATTTAAATGGAGGCATTCATTTAGATATGTTGGAAAATACCATCAATCCGCTTATCACTGAAACCATTGAAAACCAAATCGAAGACGATGGAAACCCGATACTTGATGAGGCTGAAATATATTTCCAGCAAGACGGCGCTCCTCCTTACTATGTTCTTCCGGTTCGGCAATGGCTAGACGACGAGTTTCCAGATAAATGGATAGGGCGAAGAGGGCCTATAGAGTGGCCTGCTAGGTCTCCTGACTTGACGCCATTAGACTTTTTTCTATGGGGCCATTTGAAATCTATTGTGTTCACTCCCCAACCTGAAAGTTTGGATGAACTTCGTCAACGCATCATCGAAAGCTGCCATGATCTCCCACAACATGTTTTTGAAAATGTCCGTCAGGAATTTGAACATCGCCTATATCATTGTTTGGCCAATAACGGGCAACATTTTGAATACTTATTGAAATAAAAAGTGATATTTTCGTGTGTTTTTTTTCTACCTGAACAAATTAAGATAAATAAAGAATTTTCTAATTTTCTCGAAAACGAATCGACCGATTTTAAAAAATGAGACGTCAAAATAAAGCACTTTGAAAGACCTTTCAAACAAGCTATTACTTGATACCCTTGTCATTTAAAATTTTTAAGGGGATGACCCCGGGGCAGAGGGTAAAAGGGGGTGAAGTAGTTTTTGGTTAAAAAGTTGGCCCCTTTGGCAAATCTTTTGACGTGTCTCGGCGTTTTTTCTTTTATTCAGTGGTTTTCGATAAATCTGTGGTGGGAAGTTTTCAAATGAACACCCTGTATATGGCGTAAAAAGTATAAAAGGACAAATAATCCTCTTGATTTAGAAACATTTCGAAATATGCGTCGAGATATTAAGAATGACATAAAAAATTCCTATAAGATATACTGCTCACGTATCGAAAACAACATAAGAAGCGATCCAAAGAGATTCTGGCGTTTTATTAATGACAAAAAAAGTAATCACTTCTTACCTACTACTATGTCCTGCGATAACACACTAATTCGTGATCCTCAGATAATGGCGGACAGTTTTGCATCGTTTTTTCAAAACTCCTATGTTGCTTCCTCTCAAAAAGGAAGTGACGATACCGATTTCTATTCCTCGCAGAGTCCCTTAGATATTGATAAAATATCGGAGCAGGTAGTTACTACCGCATTAAAACAACTAAAACCTAAGGCCACCGTAGGGGCAGATAAAATTCCGGCATTCCTGCTGAAAGATTGTGCTATGATTTTTGCTTACCCGCTAACGATCCTGTTTAACCTATCACTCCGAACATCTACATTTCCGGATCTTTGGAAAATATCCCGCATAACTGCGGTCTTTAAAAAGGGGACAGCAGTGATATTTTGAACTATAGACCAATAAGTATCATAAATAACTTCTCAAAGGTGTTCGAAATTATTTTACACGAATATTTATATAATTCGATTAGCATTCACATATCTGCGCAACAGCACGGGTTTATGAGGGGACGCTCAACTGTCTCCAATCTGTTTTGTCTTACTCAGGATCTCGCCGGATCTCTTGACGCGGGTGAGCAAACCAATGTAATTTACACTGACTGTTCCAGGGCCTTTGATCGACTCAATCATGACATTCTTCTTGACAAATTGACCACCTTTGGTCTATCACAGAAATTACTTCTATTTTTTAGGTCATATTTAACTAATCGCGTCCAGTTTGTTCAATGTCATGGTCATAATTCTAAGGAGTTTGTTGCCACGTCAGGCGTCCCCCAGGGGTTTCACCTGGGACCCCTACTTTTCATCATATTTCTTAATGACCTTGTCTCTATCCTAGATATCGATAGCTTGATCTATGCTGAAGATGTTGAGTTATATCTCAGAATTGAGGACGACAGGGACTGCAGAAGATTGCAAGATAATTTTGAGCGGATGAATGATTGGTGTGAGAGAAATAAACTATTATTAGACGTATCTAAATGCAGTATTGTTACATTCACTAGAAGGGTACAGCCAATTATATATGACTATAGTATAAATGGAGAAATGTTGAGGCGATGTGACTCTGTGTGCGACCTTGATGTGGTACTAGATTCAAGACTCTTTTCGCGACCATATTTCTAAGATTGTTGGAGAGGCTTTTAAGCTGTTGGGATTTATTATAAGAAACGCGGTTGTTTGGTGTCCTTTCTATCAAACGCACATTGACAGCCTTGAAAAAATTCAATGACGCTTTTTAAAATATATTAGTTTTAAGCTTGATGGGTTCTACCCTGAAATAGGGTGCCACATGATCGTCTCCTAACAAGATTTTCAATGGAAAGTCTTGAATCACGGAGAACAAAGTCACAAATTACATTTCTGCATAACATACTCTCGGGAAGAATGGGTGCTGAGAATATTTTGCAGCTTCTGCACTTCCAGGTACCAAGAACAACCTCGCGAAATCACCGAACTTTTTCCTTACCAATCCCAAGGATAAATGTTCTAAAATTCTCCCCATTACATCAAATGTGTGACAAATATAATAAAATTCATGACCAATTAGATATACACACCTGCACAGTGGCTTCTATTAAACGTATGACTTTGTAACAGTATAAACATTTTATTCATATTTTTCTTTTAGCTACCTATACCGGGTGTTGCATCGTCGAGCGGGACATAGGAAATCTCATGTAATTTTAAATGGGGTCAATTATTGGCTTCCCTAATTATTTTAGAGAAAAATTCTATTTAGGTTTATTAAAGAGCACTAAAACCCACATTCAAAAGAATAACTTTAGATATTTTTGATGAGCCAGTTTACGGGTTATCGCCGATTTCTTTTTAACTATTTCTCCTTTTTATGGCCCCGTATTTGCGGGCACCAGTCAAGGTAAAAGATGACTGTCAAATAAAGTTGTCATTTTGAAATGTGTGCTTTATTGTTATAAAAACTCGTACATCGAAAATATTAAAGGTGTATTTATGAGTACAAATTAATCTGAATAAAACTAAAATAAAGTATCCAATTACAAGGTTAATTATGACATTTTACATGTTTCAATATTTTACTAATTAATAGGTAGGTACTATTAAATTGTTAGAACTTTAGGATTTAAGAAGATGTTCAAATATTCCTCCATTGACTGCTAGACAATAACCGAGGCGATCATAAAATTCTCTTCTTACATTCGCTAGTTGGTAAACTGAAATTCTATTGCATTCGGCAGAAATGGCATTTTTTAACTCGTCTAGATTTGGGTATTTTTTATCTTTGTATATTCTGTTTTTTAAATGGCCCCAGAGAAAGAAATCATTTGGCGATAAATCAGGAGACCTGGCTGGCCAATTTACTGTATGATTTAAGCCAATAACATTTCCATTAAAAGCACGGTTTAAATATTCCCGGACAGCCAGGGTACTATGTGCCGGGCAGCCATCCATTTGGTACCAAACTTCCTGATTTTCCCTGGCGGCATCATGTAAAGTAGGTAAAATATGATCTTCAAGTAGTTCCAAAAAATATTCTGCATTTAAATTTCGTGTAAGAAATAATGGCCCGATAATATTTTCTCCGAAAATCCCAGCCCATACATTAACTTTTTGTGGATATTGCGTCCTTGTTTCCACAAACCTGTGTTGGTTTTCTTTGCTCCAATATCGATAATTTTGAACATTGGGTTCATTGTTTAAGGTAAATGTGCATTCGTCAGTGAAACAAATGTTTTTTAAAAATTCCCTATCCATGTTTGCTCTTTCCATCATACCAAAACAAAACTCCTGTCATCGTATTTCGTCCCTATCTCTTAGCTCTTGGTGCTTTTCATATTTGTATGAATAATATTTATGTCGTTTCAAAGCTCGTAACGCTGTGGTGTGATCTAATCCTATGTCATCCTCAAGTTTCCTTGTGCTGATCTTCCCATCATTTTCTTCCACGCACAATAAAACTTGCAAGTCCCTATCATTTCTTGCATCTCTTCTTTGTTCCTGCCTTTCTTCACCTCTGCAGTTATTTATTACAGGGCCTTTTGTCTCAAATTTCTTGATAGTCCTTTCGACTGTAGATTTTGCAGGTATCGGTCTATTCGGATACAGAGCAGCAAACATGTCTGACACATTTTGATAACTATTTCCTTGATAATACCATTTAATCATCAATATTTTTTCTTCAGAAGTGTAATTCATGGCTAATATTTTCGATGTACGAGTTTTTATAACAATAAAGCACACATTTCAAAATGACAACTTTATTTGACAGTCATCTTTTACCTTGACTGGTGCCCGCAAATAGGGGGCCATAAAAAGGAGAAATAGTTAAAAAGAAATCGGCGATAACCCGTAAACGGGCTCATCAAAAATATCTAAAGTTATTCTTTTGAATGTGGGTTTTAGTGCTCTTTAATAAACCTAAATAGAATTTTTCTCTAAAATAATTAGGGAAGCCAATAATTGACCCCATTTAAAATTACATGGGATTTCCTATGTCCCGCTCGACGATGCAACACCCGGTATAAATAAGTATATTTTTTCTTTTTTTCTTTTCCTCTTTTTAACTTTTACACGCTTCATATTATATTAAAACTATGTTATTTCCCATTCGATAATTGGAATTTTCTGTAGAATGTGGTAATAAATAAATAAATAAATATGGACAATAAAGTGACTGGCTGAATGGCTGAACAGCTATAGCCAACTTAAAAAAAAATTGCATAAATCCACATATTTCTTACGTTAACCATTTTTAATAATGCAAGTATTTTACCAACAGTATTTCTAGCAATATTCTTTCTTTGCTGACGACCTTAAATTATTTAAAGTGATCCACAATTTGGCGGACTGCTTTTTCCTACGAGACGATCTAAATAAGTTACAGGACTAATTTGCCCCTCAATGTTAACAAATGCTTTACAATGACTTCTACAAATAAAGCGAATGCTATTCGGTTCAGATATTCCATTGACAATAACGCTATAAATAGTAGGCATGCCTTTAAGGACCTGGGGATAAAGTTTGATCATAAGCTCTCCTTCGCCTCTCATATAAACCTTACCTGTAGCAGCGGCATGAAAATGTTGGGGTATATAGTACGCAATTCAAATGAATTTCTGAATGTGCAGACGCTTAAGATGCTTTATTTTAGTTTTGTTCGTTCTAAGCGTGAATATGGGGCAGTTATGTGGGGCCCAATTTACGATAAATACATAAATCAGCTGGAAGGAGTTCAAAGAGAGTTTCTGAAGTATGGAGTGTTCCCACGTGTTGAGCAATATTTACTGGCACAATTTTTGTTTAAAGTATGTCGGTCCTATAGTGATTGCCCTTCATTATTGTATGAAATTAACCTTCATGTTCCATCCAAGTGAGAAATCCCCGTATTCAATTTACCCACTCTCCACAATTTCTTTAATTAAAACACTACTTCCAGTCAATGCAGCTTTTAATAACCCAGGCCATGGCGTTGATGTATACGGCCTATCTGCAGACCAGTTTAAAACAATTGTAAAAACTAAATATCTGCATAGGCAGTCACTGCAAAATGGGGTACTCGGTAATTGGAATTAATTTGGTAGTGTTTTATATTGATTTATATTTTTTTGTTGGAATTTATTTTCTGTTAGACAATAATAGTATAATATTAATCAAGGTTTAGACAGCCATCATTATTGCCCGAGCGGCAAGACGCGAGGGCTATACGCTGTCTAAACCGTGGTTAATATAAAGTCTGTGCGTTTTAAGAAGTCCGATATCGGATTAAATCACCAAGGGATGTTATCGCTTTTAAAACAGTAAGTCGGTTAAGTTACAATATCTTCGCACCTTCGCTATACTTGATCACACCGAACATCCCACTGGTTTACTGTATTCTATTACTGGGCGAAATCAGAGGTTTCAAAACAAAATTATCTTAGAATTACGCGTTGAGCATAAATAATAATTAAATAGATAATTAAATTATTTTGCTATTATTATAGTTAAATCTATATAATAATCGCTATTTTCCAAGAACCAATTAAAATTTGCTCAAGTGCGGGATGGTTAAATATGTTAAAGATTTTGTCAGGTATATACTTTTCCGATAATGACATTATTTTGGGATTATTATAATTAAATCTTCATAATAATTACTATTTTCCAAGAAATAATTAAAATTTGCTGAAGTGCGGGATGGTATGTTCTACTTTATTTTAAATAAGTAGTTGTGCTTTTCACTTTTAGTTTGTTTCTCATTGTGTGTGAATTAAAATCAGTTATTAAGCAAAGTTATGGAAAATGTTCAGCAAGGTGGCACATCGCCTAGAAGGCATTTATCTCCAGGTGAACGCCGTTTGGTATTACAAGTGGAACGTTATTTTACTTTAGAAAAAGATAACTCGGGCCCGTTAGAGTCTGTTTTGGCAGTGCAAAAACGAACGTCTGATGCTTGCGGCATTTTAGAGAAGACCTTAAGAAGACTTCGAAAAAAGAGTGAAGAGGATTTGGACACACCATATAAAAGGGTTCGACTCCATTCAAAAACCTTGGATTTATCTCAAGGGATAAAACTCTATTAGGAATATTGTTTATGATATGTATAAAGCCAAGGAATATGTTACCCTCAAAGCTATTCTTGAAAAGATAAAACAGAAAAAACTTTGCGATATTGGAACTAACAGTTTGTCCATCATCTTAAAACATATGGGTTTCAAATATAAAAAAACGAACAGAAAACTGCTTTGCGAGCTGTCCAATGTTTATTCGAAAAGATGGCAATTTTTAAGGGATTATTTAAACAACAAAAAATCGGAATTGTCAGGACAAGTTGTTTTTCTTGACGAAACATGGGTATTTGCAAACGGAACTTCAACAAAAACGTCTTGGCAGGATGACTCAAAGCATTGTTATTCAAGTACCCGTGCAAGTAATGGAAAAAGGTATATTATATTACATGCTGGTAATGAAGAAGGTTTTGTTTTAAATGCCAGTTTGATATTTTCATCAACAAAAAAAACTGATGATTATCACGGCAATATGGATGCTGAAATTTTTGAGCATTGGTTCGAGGAAAAGCTTTTAAAAAGTTTAGAAAAACCTTCCTTAATTGTTTTAGACAATGCCTCTTACCATACGAGACTCGAAGAGAAATTCCCTACAAGCAGCTGGAAAAAGGAAGAAATAAAAGAGTGGTTGTCAAAGAAAAACATAAACCATGAAAATTTATATTTAAAAAGTGAAATTTTAAGCAAGTGTAAAGAGCGGTAATTTAAAAAAAAGTATGTTGTTGACGAATTAGCCCTCAAATATGGACATCAAGTTTTGAGATTGCCGCCCTACCATTGTCATTACAACGCAATTGAATTGGTATGGGGCATTAGCAAGAACTATTATGACAAACATGCCTGTAAAAATATCGGTAAGCCTAGCGTTATAAAGTTACGGGAGGAGCGCTTAGCCAAGCGGGCAAAGAAGAATGGCGGAAATGCATTGAACACACAGAAAAAAATATTTTTGAATCTTATGAGACAGAACAGGTTATAGACGAAGTAAGACCGTTAATTATTACGAATGATGATGATGATGACGATGATGTTGATTCTGACGAGTCTGAAAGCATGGGTGAAATTTCAAATGCAGAGGAAGACTACTTTTAGTAGTACCTATCTACAAGTAGGTACGTTCTGTCGCAAGACTACAAAATCGGTTCTTTTAAGAACCAAAACTTTATAAAAAAGAATTCGTAAAACTAATTTGTCTGAATACTACAAAAGCTAAAAAATTATTATTTTTCTTTACCTAAACTAATTTTTTATTTACTTTAAATTATTTTATTTAGAAAATGTAATTCTTCAACATCCAAAATTACCTTCAATATAATTTATTGTTTGAGAGCCACCGACATAATGCTCAAGAGGTTTTATGGCTTAGCGGACTTCTTAAAACGCACAGACTTTAATATTTTTTCCACTACTACAAACTTTTATAAGACATTTATCTTTATAGTATTAATAATTATGAAAAATTATAGGTAGGTATTAGTATAATTTTTAATCAAGTTACCTGCGCTTTGGAATTCGCAAAATATTTTGTTGTTTTGTCAGGTGGCTTTGTTAATGTCAATTTTTGTTCATTTATGTCATCAGATTTCCCGAGTTTTACGTTTTTTTTTTTTTAAATGAGCAAAGAAAATGTTAGTGATATTATTATGTGTACACCTCCAGAATGAGGGATGGAAGCAGAAAAAATGTTGATTGTATCGATATTTTACAATATCAAGCATCTCTAATAATCTAATATGTATTGATAATTATCTGGTTGCTTAACCACAAGAAATCACCTTTCAGGTTATTCATGTTTATGAATTCATGCTGTAGAATTAAAAAATCAAGTTACCTGCATTCAAATAGATTCTTGAAGATCGGTCAATAATGGATTTCAATGCCTTATTATTGACCATGGTCATGATTTCTAACGTTAATAATCGGTCAATAATGGCGATTTTATAGAGTAGTGGAAAAATATTATTATTATTATCAAATAGCGCTGACTACATCATACTGCTGCGCCGGCTTAAGACTTTGACAGAGGCAGAGACAAAAGAAATTTCTGCTATTTAAGTTTTAATTTTTGAATAGGACACGCTATGCATTTTTGTTAGCTGGATTAAGTTTAACAATCTGTGTACAGGAACACTTTTTTAAGTGTCTCACCCGATTGGCGATTTTTCTGCTGACTATAATAACAAACAAATTACATATTTTCAATGATTTTTGACAAGGAAGTCAAATTGAATGTAAAAATATATAGGTTTACAAATTTCGACAGATATGACGCCATTTTCAATTTTTTAAATGGCAACCCTTATAAATAACCACACACACGAGTGAATTGCAAAAATTCAAAATGGCATCTGTCACTTTTTGACATCTGTCGTATTTGATTATAGCCAGGCTAGGATAACTTGAATCGTGAAGATCGTTCTCTGTTCGTTTAGTTCTTCAACCCGACGATGATGGCGCTACTGTATAAATTTTGTTTTATAAGTTGCTCATATCCTAACGTTGGTAGCGGTAAAACATGTATTTAGAATGCGCGTGGGAAACGTTCTCGTATAAGTTTATTAAGTTTATTCTGCTAAAATGGTGATTTATAGTTGTGTTCCCGGATGTAAAGTACAAAGAGGAAAACGTGTGAAAATGTACAGGTTTCCAAAAAGCGACCCGGTAAGTTTTTTGTTGTTTTAGCGAAGTAATAAAAAAGGGTGTATCGTGACAAGCCAAAAAGGCACCTTGCACCTATACTGTATACAAAATGTTGTTGCTATCTAAAAAAAATGTATGCAGGACACCTTTTGATCCTGAATAATCATAAACATTACTTATAAAACGTGTCCATAAGGAGGGCCAGTACAGGGATCTCGGAAACCGTAAGAGATACGAAGTCGGTTAAATGGAGGTAAAGTTGCGCATTTACGTGCCTAATAATATGCCGTTTAGAAAGTTTTAAAATTCCGAGTAGTTTCGGAGATATCCGGAAAAACCCGAAATTTTGAAAAATCGTTTTATTTTTTCCTGGGTTTTTTTTAAGACCGAATTCTAAAATAAATTGCACTTTTACATTGCCCCTTTTTTCGCTCTATCTAACAACGTTAGTTGTTTTGTAATCCGACGAGTCGTCTTCGAGGAGCCATTATCAACTTTCTTTTTTTAAATACGGTCCTGTTTTCCTGATATTGGAATTTGAGAGCTTTTTTTTACGAATGCAACGATGTATGGCACATTGTGGTTTAATGACGTTTCGAGGGTTTTTTGAACAACATCAGGAGATTTTGGGATACGGTCCTGTATTTCTCCTAATTTTATAAATAATATCAGTGGCGGCTCTACCATAAGGTCATTTGGGCAATGACCTCCCACGCCAAGTCACCAATCACCTAACATATTAATATTTAACTTTAAAATTAAAATTGATTCAATCAACCAAACTTTACTGCTCGGATACTATTACCACATAACACCTACCTAGTGTTATGTGACTATTACCTCTAAAATATCCCTCGTATTTATTAATGCAATGCACACGCAGCAAAACAAACTAGACGTAACGCTACTTGTTATGCGTCCCGCAAAAATTTCAGGTCGAAATCGAGCTTGCCCACGAAAAATAGCGTCACCCAACAAAGCCTGTGGGGGTAAAGAGAGGAATAAATAGCATGTTATCACTCTCGCACTTGTAGTAAATTCGAAGAAAAAGAGGTTTTGTGGGCTGTCAGCCGTTTTTTTTTTGATTTGAGCTTAGACGCACGTTGCAATTTTTAGAATGAATGGGAAAATTGGAAGAAGACAGAAGACCGTTGATTTCTGCAGTCGGCAGTCTGTAGTTCTTTATAGGGATGTTGATGCTGATATCGAAAAAATATTATATCGTTACAGATTTTTCGTCATGCGTCACTGCGCTACCACTGCGCGAGCGGTGCCGTTGACGAACATACATTCATCGTTAAAAATATATCGCTATATACAGGGTCTCCCAAACTCGATGGCACATTAGAAGTATCTCGAGAACTAATAGAAATATATTTTTGAAATTTTGAGAATGCATATAAGACATAAAATTCTAGCCTTTAAAAATAGTTTTAAAAATGCGGCGTTGCCAGTTGTACCCCTCTAACCTGTATAGTTACTTTTTTCTATTGATACTCTGATATATCGGAATAAAAATTAAAAAATTTAAAAACATGTCCAAAGAAAAATATCATCCATTTGATATTATTGATATTACGATACATCCCTATATATATATCCTGTCTCTCTGTCGTTCTGACAAAAACCTAACCTATAATATAATGAACCTGATTGTTTTTGTTAATTTCTTGAGGATTGGTGTTGTGTTTTTTACTTTTCCTAATTGAAAAGCAGGTAAATTACCATCATTGAAAAAAGGGCGTGGCACCCAAAAAATTTTGGCCTGCGGCGCTATTTTTTTCCCAATGACCTCCCACTTCAAATGCCCACGAGCCGCCACTGAATAATATCTCATAAGTAAGCTCTAAATTTTTACTTATGTTGGACTAGTTTAATAAATAACAAATAATTTAATTATAAACCACAAATAAGTGAACAAAAAATATACAGAAACATTATTTCAAACTTCTGTTGATTCCAGATTTAAAAGAAAAGTAGGCGTTTGAAACAAAAAAGTTAAGATGGTGACGCGTTATTTGTTTCACTTGACATTCTCATTGTGATCGTTGTCAACATTTGAAAGCGTTTTAAGAGGTTCTGTATTTTCCAGAAAATATGGTACATAATTTTACAAATGCTGAAAAGTTTGATATTCTATCGTGTTTTATTTTATCTCAAAAAAACTGTTATGTGGCAGAGCGCATGCATTTGGAGAAGTATCCAGAAAGGAGACAACCAAATAAAAGAACATTTAGTAGGTTAGTGACTAATCTCAAACAATACGGTTCATTTAGAAAACCAGTGCTATCTCGAAAAATGCCCAGCAACATAGAAAAAGTCAACAACGTATTATTAGCTGTTGTTGAAAACCCCAGAATATCAACTCGGCAAATTGAAAAAAGTTTAGGTGTAGCGAAATCCACAGCGGAATTTATTTTACAGAAAGAAAGTTTTCATCCATACAAATACAGAATTTGCCAAGGATTAAGGCCAGGTGATGCAGAAAGACGCCGAATATTTTGCGAGTGGTACACCAGAAAATGTCAGGAGACCCACAATTTTCCCTACAAGGTAATATGGTCCGATGAGAGCATGGTTACTAAGAATGGAATTTTTAATAGAAGAAATGTTCATTATTTGTCGAAAGAAAATCTTCATTTATACAAAGAGTCCAGACACCAACATCGGTTTGGATTTAATATGTGGGCTGGAATTTTAGGTACAAAAATATTAGGCCCATTTTTTTATCATCAAAATTTAACTTCTGAGCATTACCTAAACTTACTCCAAATCGATTTGGAGGAAGCTCTGGATAATCTGCCTCTAATGGAATCTTACGGGTGTTGGTTTCAACAAGATGGTGCGCCTGCACATAATTCTAGAGCAGTTAGAGAGTACCTTTCTGTGCGCTTTCCTGGAACACTGATTGGCACGTATTCTGAAACACCGTGGCCAGCACGTTCGCCTGATATGAATCACCGTTAGATTTTTTCCTCTGGGGGTATGTCGAAAATTATGTTTATAAACACAACTTCGAAACAGAAGACGAACTTAGGAGGTTTGGTGCTTGAAGCCTTTCAAAGTATTACGCCAGAAATGTTGTCAAATGTTTTAGAATGAGAAGATGTTATTTGTGCTTAGAAAATAACGGAAATCATTTTGAACACCTGATTATGTAGTTCCTAACTTTTTTCGTTGCTCGTTTTATTAGGTACTGTTTTGGTGTGTTTTTGTTTACTTATTGTTGTTTATTATTAAATTATTTGTTTATTGTCAAATTATTTGTTATTTATTGAACTAGTCCAACATAAGTAAAAATTTAGAGCTTACTTATGAGATATTATTTATAAAATTAGGAGAAATACAGGGCCGTATCCCAAAATCTCCTGACGTTGTTCAAAAAACCCTCGAAACGTCATTAAACCACAATGTGTCATACATCGTTGCATTCGGAAGAAAAAAAGCTCTCAAATTCCAATATTAGGAAAACAGGACCGTATTTAAAAAAAGAAAGTTGATAATGGCCCCTCGAAGACGACTCGTCGGATTACAAAACAACTAACGTTGTTAGATAGAGCGGAAAAAGTGGCAAAGTAAAAGTGCAATTTATTTTAGAATTCGGTCTCAAAAAAAAAACAGGAAAAAATAAAACGATTTTTCAAAATTTCGGTTTTTTTCCGGATATTTCCAGAACTACTCGGAATTTTAAAACTTTCTAAACGGCATATTATTAGGCACGTAAATGCGCAACTTTACCTCCATTTAACCGACTTCGTATCTCTTACGGTTTCCGAGATCCCTGTACTGGCCCTCCTTATCTTGGACACGTTGTATACTGATTTTCTTCGAGTTATGACAGTTTATACGATCCTAGTATTATGTCCGTGTATTTTTAGACGCATAAACTTTGGGTAAATGCTATTCAAAATCCATTACTCTGTGGCAAAGACAAGATTGGCATTCAAAAAACTTAGAGTTTGTCACACACATTTTGAATATGACCAAAAAATTGACCATGGCAAAAGGATCCTATTTAGAGCTAAACGCTGTTCCTATGTTAATTCTTTACAGCACAATCCTAGGTAAAACTTGCCTTGTTATTATATTAATTTCTGTAAATATCTAATATTAATAAAGCTTGTCGCCATATCAGAAACGTACTTACAACTTCCTTTTAATCTCGCAAAATATATTGACTTTAATTCAAAACGTTCGCGCTTTTAACTTTTCCATCAAAGTTAGAAGTGCGAAAATTTGAATTTAAAGTTGTAAAATTTAAATTTTCATGCGTGGCGCCGACCCCCCGCCCCTCGCCCACAGGGAACCAATTTAGTATGTTAAGTTGCCTATCTATCCCTACCATAAGCGCATCTCCCTTGTCTATGATTATAGCGTAAATAGCTTGGTCACGGGAAATTATGTTACTGTGAAAAGAATTGGTGTTTTCAGCTTGAAAGGTCTATTTATTAAAGGGGTGAGACACTTAAAAGACAAAATCGATGAATTAGGAACCCCCGTATTTCCGAAACGGCCGAAAATAAATATCAACAAAGTTTTTAACATGTACCGCGAAATGCAATTCACTCGGGTGGTTATTTATGAGCCATTTAAAAAAATTCAAGATGGCGTCGTATCTGTCAAATTTATGAACCTATATATTTTGAGATATTAAATTTGGTTTCCTTGTCGAAGTTCATTGAAAAATATGTAATTTGATTTTTTATTATAGTCAGCAAGTCAGCAGGAAAATCGCCAATCGGGTGAGGCACTTAAAAAAATGTCCCTGTACAAACAAGCGACAACCAACAAATTATTTACCAATAAACAAACTGAAACGTTCTATTGTGCACTTGTACGGTCACATCTAACTTATGGCATGATATCGTGGGATTTTGAAAGTACCTAATACTATTATTACTATTTTCAAACCGAGTTCCTGGCTCGTATGTTATACTCCAGTGCAGTTATAAAATTTTACATGGTATGCTGGGAACAAAATCACATAAAGCTATTTTTTTCGGGGATGTTTAGTTTTTGCCGTCCTACTTAACATACTAAAAGTCCCCACCCCTCCGGGGTGGGCAACCCCCCCAAAACCTCCCCCACGGTACATTTTTTTGGTTTTTTTAAATTATCTCCATTATGGTTAATTTTACGAAAAAAAGTGAAGAGGGAAAAAAGATACCCCATAAAATTCTACATAAGTTGACTATATTGAAAAATAATATTTTTAAACAGTAGCGTACCACGGAGGCTTGAAAAGTAAAATAATTCTTTTAAAAAAATTAAATTATTCAAAATGTAAAAAAAAAACATTTTAAAGTTATTTTTTCTAGCAAATATTTCAACTTTTACAATTCCTAGATCTTAAAACTAAATAAGGGATATATTTTATGATCCTAGTTTAGATGGTCCTGACCTTTAAGCAGTAGAAATAATATTTTTGTAAAAAAATTATTAAATAATTTTATCGGTACCTACATCCAATAACAAAAACAAAATTGGGAATCAGTACTGTGTATTTGTTTTCAGTTTCTTCTCAAATTTTAAAAAAATATGAATAGTTTTTATAACAACCTAGCCCTTAACGACACATATTAGGTCATGCACTTGAAGACAGCGCTTAGCGTTGCATGGTGCCTTAATCCGAAACTATTCTTGAGCTGGAACAAAATAATAACAATACTGTAATTACTGTAAACCACAATGGATTGCTACAGAAAACTAAAAAATCAGCATTACTCGGGTTATTTGACAAAAAAAGTGCCCAATTAGAATCAATTCCGGAAAACACCGTTTTTGTTTTAGACGGGGGTTTTTTAATTCATAAAATCTGTCTGGCAATTCCCATCAACTTATGGTGACATTTATATTCAGTATGTTAATTATATAAAATATAATTTTGGGAAAAATACCACTGTTGTCTTTGATGGATACAACACTGATCTTACCACAAAAGAACATGAACAATTAAGAAGGTATTCAAAAATATCCTGCTTAGACATTATTTTTTCGGAAAAAACCACAACAACATTAAACCAGGCTCAATTTTTTTCTAATGAAACCAACAAAAGTTCTTTTATTTTACAACTAAGTCAATTTTTGAAATCGGCGGGTATTCAGGTGGTTCAAGCACAAGCCGACGCAGACAGAATCATGGTGGACACGGCTCTTGAATTAAGAACATTGGAAACATCTGTTACATTGGTAGGTGAGGATACCGATTTGATGATTTTATTAGTATTTAAATCAAAACTGAACAATGTATATATGCTTCGACCAGGTAACTCATCAAAACCACATAAACTAACCGACATAAAAGATCTTCAAGAAAAACTTGGTCCAATGAGATCTGCAATATTATTTTGTCACGCGATATCTGGATGTGACACCACCTCAGCCCTTTATAAAAAAGGAAAATTATCTTCATTTAGATTATTAGAAAAAAATAAAGACCTACAACAAAAAGTTAGTATATTTTTAGAGCCAAATGCAGAAAAGGATGCTGTTATAAAGACCGGTGAAGAATTTTTATTGTCCCTTTACGGCGCAAATAAATCAACAAAAGACTTAAATGAACTTCGTTTTATAAAGTTTAATATGAGCACAGTACGTCAAAGTTTAAACAAAAATATTGAGTTAGCATGTCTGCCTTCAACATCAGATCCTGCACATTTTCATAGTTTGCGAGTTTACCATCAAATTCAAGAATGGATGGGTAATTTAATATGTCCTACTACTTGGGGTTGGAAAAAACAAGGGGAAGCTATACAGTCTAATAAGCCAATTGCACCAGAATTTATCCTGAAACTGATTTTTTGCAACTGCAAGACCGACTGCAGAAAGATGTGCAGCTGCAGAAGAGCAAGCCTAAATTGCTCCAATTTATGTGGCCAGTGTCAAGGCAATGTCTGCAGTAACTGTTTTGAAGAGTACGAGGATGCTTCATTCGAAGATAATGTCTCCAGCAATGTCTAAGACTGGTAAATGTTCGTAGTTTTTAAGTAAATTTTTATAAAAGTTCAATATATATTTTTCTTCATTCTATGCATTTTTTAATAAATTTTTAATATTAATGGATACATTTTAAAGCCCATTTTTAAAAATAATAGTACGCCAATGTATTAAACATCTATATTTAAGAAATAATTAAAATGTTACTTTAATATTAAGAATTGAAAAATAGAATAAGTATGTCCAAAATATATATTTAATTTTTTTAAAATATTATGTTACTTTTCAAGCCTCCGTGGTACGCTATTGTTTAAAAATATTATTTTTCAGTATATGTAGAATTTTATGGGGTATCTTTTTTCCCTCTTCACTTTTTTTCGTAAAATTAACCATAATGGAGGTAATTTAAAAAAACCAAAAAAATGTACCGTGGGGGGAGGTTTTGGGGGGGTTGCCCACCCCGGAGGGGTGGGGACTTTTAGTATGTTAAGTAGGACGGCAAAAACTAAACATCCCCGAATAAAATAGCTTTATGTGATTTTGTTCCCAGCCAAGTAATAAGTGCACCGGGGTATTAGCAAAGTTAGCCATCTTTAATGAATGACCATACGGAATATTCTAAACTAATAGATAACATTTATTTTATTTTAGTCTAATAATGGCTATTCCATTGTTCGCCAGTAATAAAGAATGGACACTTAAAGTTGAAGAATATGAAGAGATAATTCTTGTTGCTGCTTCAGAAAGTCTCGTGTGCTTTGCCACTTCTAATTATCTCGTTAGAGCATGTTCAGTCTTTGGCACACAGCGTGGCATTGTCTCAATTCCCGGACCATTGGTAACAATGTCGGCGTTTCAAAATATTTTATTGGTTGCGTATCACATGGCTGGCGTGAGGAAGAATGACCAATGCATTAATTTAAAACTTTTTAAATTTGAAGGTAATTAATATTATTTGTAACTAATTTTGTGTAGATGTTCGGTATTTTTTGGTATTTTGTTGAGAAGAATTTGAATTTTCAATGTAGATAAATGTGGTGAGTGAAAGTTTCGCTAATGTAAATGTAACCGTTTCTGTGTACAGGGGTTTCAGAGATATTTTGAGCCATATCTACAGGGTTCCCTATAAGAGATACAAAAAAACTCTTATGGTGTTGTCGGGTTTTATCTGAACCGCCAGAAAATGTAAAAAGCAAACAAAAGACAACGTGGAAGTTACAGGGTGGGCCAATAGAACATTTTTAAAGGAAAACTATTTCTAAACGAGACAGATGAAAACTGATTTTAATGACAAAGATACAGGGTATTTTTCGAAAATGAGCATTTTCGGAAAATCTCTTTAACGTTTTTCCAGTTAATTTTTTTTTATTTGCATGAAAGCGTTTCTTAAGCACGTTTTCACGTAGAATTCAATGGTGTCAGTAAAGATGTTTTCAAGCTAATATTTTAATAGGTATCAATAGAAAAAGCAACTTTTTAAAACCCTGTATATTTTTACGTATCTTAATAGAGCTTGAAATTACCATTCCAAAAATATAGTACACTTGGTGTTTCGTTTAAGTTTTCTTTGAAACAGAGGTTTAAAGATGTTTACGTGTTGACTTTAAATTGAACAAGTGGGCTTTGCACGACGCGGCGATAAATAATGTATACTTTATACAAAGTCAGTCTGATGACAAAAAAGCTCCGAACGGGCTTCAAAGGGACCGGCATCATAATCGGGGTTGTCACATCTTTTTTTTAAATTTCTTGTTTTTATTATTAAAAATGTTCTTTTATATCAGTATTCAATTGATAGTCAGTAACTATCTTTGAAAGCTAGTTTGCAAATGTACTTTGAACCAAGAAATTTTGAATGCCAAAGAAAAAAAGAACAAGTTATTTATGAATATTATAATAATTTTTTTAGTACTTAAGCAAAATTATTTATACAAAAATAATTGAAATAAAAATAAAATTAAAAATTAAAAGGGATTTTCACTGTTGCTAAACAAAAAAAAATAAAAAATGAACAAACGCTTACATTCCACCTACCGTTACGAAAACTTTGTAGAACTGGCAACACCCTAGAGATAGAACGTCGAAGCCCACTCACAATTTAAAGAGCGAACTATTTTTTCCGAGTGGGACAATTAATATAGCAGCATATAAATACCAATTTATACATATGCTGTAGACAAGAAAGGCAAATAGTTTAAGTTCTGTCAATTGAGTTATCCTTTATCAGCTTTAAAATCACTTTATGTTTGAGGTGTGCGATATTCTGATTGAAACGATTTGCTGTAATTTACATAGTATTTGATTTTGTGCTATAACTGTGTGTTTTTGGACAAGTAAGTTTTTACTTGGTACCTATATTTTATTTTATCAGTATGGCTTTTTGGCGACCATTTGAAGCAGAAGGTCAAGGTGAGTTATCGCAGGAATGTAATGAGTCGGTGCCAGAGTCGGCCATCGAAAGCGAAACAAGTCCGGAATTAAGAAACAACGATTTACATGCTCAATGTCAACGCATTATTTTAAATATGTACGCGTGTTTAAAGAAAGAAAATCCGGGGAAAACTGAAAATGCGCTTTGTACAAGAATTAATGAATCAACACAACTTGGGTTTTAAAAGAATTTATAACGTAATTAAATTGGGGACTGTAACCGGTCATTCCATAAAGCGCAAACAAATAAATCAAAAATTCAAAACTGCTGACAATACTAATGTATTTTCGGCCAGTAAACCTGCAAGATGGCGACGGGCAAATCATGTCAGTGCTCTCAAATCACGTTTAAACGAAGATAAAAAGTTACTAGGATTTCACACCAGAAATTATTGAAATTAAATTCCAAACATAAACAAAAGCAACTTTTATTAGGTACCTAGATCGTATATCTATCATGTTTCCTCGTGTTGACTTAAATACATGCAAGAGAGAGACACACGCCGGTGCTAACTAACACGAACCATTATACGATCACAGGCCAGGTCATGCTTTGCTTCTTCGCTGCTATAGTTGTAATAGTACGGGCAAATCAATTAAAAATTTTAATTAATTTTTGGGATAAACGCTTACCCACTACGAAAAACTTCGTTTTTAAAAACGCTAATACCGACCTCCATGTTTATGATTGTTCGCTAAGATAATGCAAGTCAAAACAACTCTTTCTCCATATTTATATTTTTATTAGCTATATTACAGGACATGTAATTAAATTCTGCACATTTTTTTGTTGTATTTTCCCGTACTATTAATTGAATCCACATTGCGTGCAATGTAAAGCGATACACCGGCTTCGGCCTTCGGGCGTCGAAATACGTCTTGAATGGAATTAAACGTGCTAGACAAAGATATAATTATAAAGTAATATTCAAGTGTTATTGTTTCAGGTTTTTGTTTTGGTGTTTTGATTTGTCATTTTAATTCGTTTTTATCCATTTTTGTGCCTTGAAACTTCATTTAATACTAAAAACAGTTCTTTTCAGAGCTATTCCCATCGTACTATTGCGTTGCCGGTAAGTATTTTAGACATTGTAATTATTTATTTGTTTTAAGTATTCTAACCTTTATTTTTATAAATAACACTTCTTAACATATTATTGTATTTATAGAAAAATATGAGTGAACAAGTTATGGACCATGATTATTGTGCTGAAGCATCTTCTTCACCTAAACAAGGCTATTGTCTCATGCAAGGAAATAAAGTTGCCCATCAGTTTGTTCAAAATGTTTTCAAATATTTTGTGGAAAACCACCCTGAGTTGCCTCCGACCAAGGTTAGTAGTAGTAATTGAGGTTTTTCTCACAACATGTCATACTTCCCAGTCCAAAGTTTTTGAGATTACTTATTGAATATTTATAGTGCCACATTAATTTTAGGAAACTGCCAAAGCCTTGCAAATATCAAATGAATCGGTACGAAAATACAAAAATGGATGCCAGGAATCCACACTGGTTTTGAAACGACCCAGACGAAAATATTTAACTGATGAAGCACCTAAAAACCTCTGCATGGAGATAAGAAACGAAATATACGACATGTATTCTGAACTCAACAGATGATGACGAGTAGAGCTAATTTTATGTTGCCATTTTTTTTACTACCTATATTTTGATCCTTTTTGTGTACCATTTTTTGCTCTCAGTTCTTGTGTATTTACTAGACAAGTTCAACAGAATGTTTTTACCTCTTATTAATAATTATACGTTTACTTTTCTTACAAGAGAGAAATTCCAATAATTTAATCAATGATAATCATGACAAGCTTAGGACAGTGGACAAATTTCACTCCTACTTTACACGGGATTGTCAGGAGCAGTATTCACATTCCTGGCTTTCGGCTTAGAGCATTCAAAAAGTTTTTAATCACTGGCTCCTGTTCAAAAAAATAGTAAATATAAACAGATTCAAATGTGAAATTAAATCCTACCTCACATACAATTGCTTTTATTCCATTGATAAGTATTTCGGTCCTTCATGAATCTTGCGACTCATATGTGTGTTATGTATGTCTAAAGTGTATGTTCTTTCCATTTTCATTTATTATGTTATGCATTTATATCGACTAGTTTTAAAATTTTAATAATAGTTTGACAATGTTAATATTTACTTTGTAAATCTGTGTAACAATAAATAAATAAATAAACTGAAAAAAAATGTTGACTCAAAGTGCTATTTCACCTAATGACAGAAAAAATACGCATACGAAAAAATGACAGCAGTGCACCACTTGTTTTATAAAAAATTGTCAGAAGACATGTTTGCAAGCCACTTGGTGGAGCACTACTTTCTAAATAAAGTATGTGGTTTTATGTCCTATTAACACATACTAAAATTGAAAATAATCTTAAGTACTTTCAGAGATAGTATAAAATAGAAACACCTAGTAGCAAAAAAATGTGGCCGTTGCGGGCATACGTTCAGATAAACTTCTCTCCTAAAAATATCATGAGAAGTCACCCCGAAATATTACTAGGTTATTAAGGAATACCCTGTATATTTAAAAAAATTGTTTTCATTATTATGGAAATTAACATATTTTATTACAATTTTAAGTCCGGTTCTGACCATAAACAGCTGCTCGCCATTGTATTGCTGCCAATATTATTCTTACTAAAAATTAAGGGTATGGTCCGAATATCACCATTAGTAACCACGGCCAACCGTCACGAATGACAGATCAACCATAAAAATCTGGTTATTTTCGGGACGAAAAATCAAAAGTTGGTTTTTAAGAGAGAAACGTTTGAAACATAACCTCTAATTTTTCCAAATTTATGTGGTGTTTTGTTTACTGAACAAAGTTTTTAAATATGGGCGACCAGCGGAACCAGCCTGCATTTCTTTTTTATCATTTTAGCTCCACGCAAAACTAAGTTCATTCTAGATAGATTCATTATTTACAGAAAAACTCAAACTCAATGACAAGTTTGACAAGTGACAGGTGAAACCACTTGTAACCGGGCTTTTTAGTCGGTTAGCAGTGGTTAGCATTGTGACACTTCGTTGACGTACTATTAGAATACCGTGGTCCGAAACTGACCTATCTTTCGGTTACCGCAACTATTTGGTTAATTACGGAACACTAAACTACATAACATTAGTGACTTTCGGACCATACCCTAAATAGCTGAAATATGACTGTTGTCATATGACATGTCGGCCATCTTGCAGGATTACTGGCTAAACCAAGTATACAAGGGGTTTTATTCTGCGAACTATTAACAACTTTTACAAGGATAATATAAACTGCCAACTTTAGAACTGGTTTGTGATAAATTGCGAGGTTAGGTGCCCTGATTATAATTACCAATCTTTAGAAACATTGCGTGGTGCTTTGTTAAGTTGTGGCTTTAAAAATAAAAAATTAGGTAATCTAAGGGTTATAATGGAATCCTGGGGTATCATTGAACTACGACAGGACTATTTGCGCAAAATAAAGGAGTACCATGAATCCGATCAAAGTATAATTTATTTAGACGAAACTTGGTTTCATACTCATGATGTTCTTAAGTATGGCTGGATAGACAGTACACCGTGTTCAAGAGGAAAACGCGTTATTATTCTTCATGCCGGAAGTAAAGATGGCTTTGTACCTAATGTGTTGTTCTTGTCAGCAAAGAATATCACCCCATAATAAATCACCAACTTTAAGCGCAGTAGTTATCCTTGATAACATTCGGCAGGTAATAACGAAATGAGTAGCAATGTATGGAAAAATTGCGTAGCTCATGTTATAAAAACACAAAATGCATATTCTGTTTTACCGCCTATAGCGCTAGTAGTAATCCAGCCTGGAAACGATTCTACTTCTGAAAGTTCTGATGATTCCAGTCATTAAATTGTTTGTCATTTTAAAATTAATTATGTTCGTTTAACACGTATCTTAAAAACTTGTTATATTACAGAACGTTTACTGTGATTCTGCTGTTGCGAACAATTGGTTGTTAAAATATACAGGGTGGCCAATTAGTACGACAAAGGTCAATATCTCCTGTACCATTAAAGATAGCGGAAAACTTTTGACGAAGCTTATTAAGGGTTAAAAGGTGCATCTTTTAAAATTATTTTCGTCTATACAAGGTGCTCCAAAAAAGCGGCACGGTAGAAATTTTATATTTTTTAAATGGAACACCCTGTATATATTTACATATTTTAATTTGCCGTAAATTACTGTACATAGCACCATAATTATTTATACACATTTTTGCAACGTTGCCGAATAGATGGGAAAATCCATTAAATTTGTGAAAAAACATCGTTCAATAAAATGTGTAGTATTTCTTAACTTATTATAATTGGAAACAAAATATTTTTATAATGGAAAGAGAAGTATTGACAGAACTCGCCTAGGGTAAAATAAATTCATATTTTTGTACAGGGTGATTTCTACGGACATGCCAACTTTACGAACTTTAAACCTAATTTTCTCATTTGAAGTTCTCAAATGAAACACCCTGTATTTGATTACTTTGACTTGTAGGGATTTTCATCCTCTTTAACTTTTGTTATGGTCTTTTCATGCCTATCTCTACAAATATTGGTCGTATTTCTGTTTTTGTCTAAACTCTAGCAAAAAACTGAATGTATTTTACCATTGTCGTTTTTCTAGCTACCTATGACATAGAAAATACAAACAAACGTCAGTTTTGTAGTTTTTCTATTAATTTACATAAATAATTAACTCGAAACAATTTTTAGATTTAAGTTTTTTACCGATTTAAGCTTGAGGACAATTTTTAAAATTTAAATTAATTGATTTAAAATGACCTAATTAATTGTTCAAAGTGGCTCCCATTAACTTGAATACACAGTTCTATACGTTTTTCAAAAGAATGAGTCATGTTTCTACACATTTCCCGAGTTACAGTTTAAAAACAGTTTCTAATACGAATTTTCATATCATCTCTTGTAGTGGGGGCTATTTTATATACCTGATCCTTTACAAATCCCCATATACTGAAATCCATTTTTGTTAGATCTGGTGATCTAGCCGGCCATGGTACGGGCGCTCCTCTTCCAATCCACTGCTGCCCATATGTTTCATTTAAAAAGTTAGTAACAGGTGATGTATAATTCACTGGGGCTCCATCATGTAAAAACCAAAGACGTTCACGAATTTCATTCGGTATCTGAGCCATTAATTGTGGTAAATCGTTTTGTAAGAAGTCCAAATATACTTGTCCAGTTACTTTTTCCTCAAAAAAATGCGGTCCAATAACATAGTCTCCTACAACTCCTCCCCAAACGTTTAAGGACCATCTGTTTTGTGAATGGGTTCTTATAAAATAGGGATTGCTTGTAGCATAATAGTGAAAATTATGCCTATTCACGTTTCCATTTTTATGAAATGTTACTTCATCACAAAAGAATACTAAATGTGCAAAATTTTGTTGTCTCATTTTTTCCTGCGTCTATTCACAAAAATCTATTCTCTTTTGAAAATCTCCTTCATTTAGTTCTTGCAGTAACTGGATATGGTAAGGATGTATTTTGTTTGTTTTCAGTATGTTCTGAATCGATGAACGGCGAATATCTAATTGATCGGAAATATTTCGTTGGCCAATGTGTGGATTTTCAGTGACTGTTAAAAGAACATTTAATTGATTTTCTTCCGTTAAAACACGTTTTATTCTTTCTTGTTTTTTATAGGCTACACTCCCCGTTGTTTGAAAACGCTCCTTTACTTTTTCAAACGCCCTTCTACTGGGTTGTCTTCGGTTTGGATATCTTTCTTGATATATCCTCATAGCTAACAAGCAGTTTTTGTCACTAGCTCCTAATACAAAAACCATATCCACCATTTCGACATTTGAAAAATCCATTTTAATTAATTTTTGAAGAATAGCTCACCAAATCACTATAATTGTCATTATATTACAAACAAACTGAGTTTCATTTTAAACAAGAACGTTTGTTTTTATTTTCTATGTCATAGGTAACTAGAAAAACGACAATGGTAAAATACATTCAGTTTTTTGCTAGAGTTTTAGACAAAAACTGAAATACGACCAATATTTGTAGAGATAGGCATGAAAAGACCTTAACAAAAGTTAAAGAGGATGAAAATCCCTACAAGTCAAAGTAATCAAATACAGGGTGTTTCATTTGAAAAAAATGAGAAAATTAGGTTTAAAGTTCGTAAAGTTGGCATATCCGTAGAAATCACCCTGTACAAAAATATGAATTTATTTTACCCTAGGCGAGTTCTGTCGACACTTCTCTTTCCATTATAAAAATATTTTATTTCCAATTATAATAAGTTAAAAAATACTACACATTTTATTGAACGATGTTTTTTCACAAATTTAAGGGATTTTCCCATCTATTCGGCAACGTTGCTAAAATGTGTATAAATAATTATGGTGCTATACAGTAATTTACGGCAAATTAAAATATGTAAATATATACAGGGTGTTCCATTTAAAAAATATAAAATTTCTACCGTGCCGCTATTTTGGAGCACCCTGTATAGACGAAAATAATTTTTTGAAAGATGCATCTCTTAACCATTAATAAGCTTTGTCAAAAGTTTTCCGATATCTTTAATGGTACAGGAGATATTGACCTTTGTCGTACTAATTGGCCACCCTGTATATAGAGAATTTTAACTACTAACTGTATATTCCAACTAACATAGTACCTGCCCCTATCCTTTCTTGGCAAGGTAAACTCATACCCACTCGCGGTCCTCGCTGGACAAAGACAATTTTCTTAAAATTGTTTTCGGCAAAATGAGCATTTTTTTTACCGAAAGACCGTGTTTCTAAAGATTGGTAATTATATTCAGAGTAACCTCGCAATTTATCACGAACCAGTTCTAAAGTTGGCACTATATTATCCTTGTGAAAGTTGTAAATAGTTCGCCCAATAAAATCCCTTGTAGTGTTGTCAACCGTTTTGAATTTTTGATTTATCCGTTTGCGCTTTATGGAATGATCGGTTACAGTCCCCAATTTAATTACTTTATAAATTGTCGTAGACCCAAGTTGTGTTAATTTATTAATTCTTATACACTGCGCATTTTCAGTTTTTCCCTGATTTTCTTTTTTTAAACACGCGTACATGTTTAAAATAATGCGTTGACAATGCACATGTAAATCTTTGTTTCTTAATTCCGGACTGGTTTTGCTTTTGATGGCCAACTCTGGCACCGACTCATTATATTCCTGCAATAATTCACCTTGACCTTCTGTTTCAAATGGGCGCCAAAAATTCATTATGATATAATACAATATAGGTAGGTACCAAGTAAACACTTACTTGTCCAAAACCCCAGTTATAACACAAAATGAAATACTATGCAAATTACAGCAAATCGTTTCAACCAGTCACGCCACTGTCCGATTCACAATATCGCACACATCAAACATCAACTGATTTTAAAGCTGATAAGTAAGTGATAACTCAATTGAAAGAACCTTAAATTATTTTCTATTCTTGTCTGCAGCATATAAATTTGTATTGCTGTCTTGAAGTGTCTTGTGTCCGACTCGGACGAAATAGTTCGCACTTTAAATTGCGGGCCGGTCTCGCCGATTTGTCCCTAGGGTGTTGCCAGTTCTACAAAGGTTTCGTAAGTGTAGGAGGAACGTAAGGTTTTGTTAATTTTTTATTTTTTTTGTTTGACAATGAAAATCCCTTTTATTTTGATTTCAATTATTTTTGTATAAATAATAATTCTTAAGTACTAAAAAAATTATTATAATATTCATGAATGGCCTGTTCTTATTTTCTTTGACAATCGAAATGAAATTTTCTTGGTTCAAAGTACATTTGCAAACTAGCTTTCAAAGATAGTTACTAACTATCAATTTAATACTGATTTAAAAGAACATTTTTAATAATAAAAACTTAAAGAATTTAAAAAGAAAAAAATCTGACAACCTCGATTATGATGCCCCGGTCCCTTTGAAGCCCGTTAAAAGTTTTTTTATGTCATCAGACTGACTTTGGATAAAATATAACCGCGACAGCGAGCGCGATCCGAGTCTATAGGAGATAGTAACGTCACACAGCGGTTTCCGCGAGTCGATGTTCGTAGATTATTTTAAAGGCTTTTAGAAAATTAAAATGTTTTGTAGTTCGCACTAAAATTACAAAATCTTTCAGAAAATGTAATAAAAGAAATGCTAAATGAGCCTAATACAGTTCCTCGGAAAATTACGCACTTTGTTATAATTTTCCAGGAACCATTGGCAAAAATACATTCGGCTCTCAAAATCTCCGGGTTGAAGGTGATGAACTTTTCTGGTCCTGTATGGCTTGAATTTCAGTTGTTAGGCCGCCTAACGTTAGTTCTTGCTAGTCTGGTTTCTTTCGCGTTGACGTTTTGTGGTTATTTTCAACAGTTCTTAAAACTACTATTTCTTCTATATCCCTATTTGATGCATACCTTTTTGGTCTTTTCTTTTCAAACTGACCACTATTGATTAGGTTGTGTCGCAATATTGCGAAAAAATCTGAAAAAGGTGGTCAGTCTCCTTTCTGTATACCGCTCTTGCCTCCTCTGGATTCTTGCTGGTTTGTATAAAACAGACTATCATATCCCATATTTCACATTTTCAAATTTATTTCAAAAATTGAACGAAAACTAAGAAATAAGGAGTGGCCTGAATCAAGGTTTGTCACCTGGCAGTAAATATTTGCACCCTATTTATCGCCCCGTCGCCCAAAGCCTATTTTTTTAAAGTGAGCGCTTCCAAGTAAACACGTAAAAAACTTTAAACCTCTGGGGTTCAAAGAAAACTTTAACAAAACAACAGGTGTCGTATCTTTTATTTTTGGAATGGCATTTTCAAGCTATATCCAAATATGCAAAAGTTATTTTTTCTATTGATACCTATTAAAATATTAGTTTGAAAAATGTTTACTTACACCATTAGATTCTACGTAAAAAAGTGCCTTGGAAATGTTTTCATAGATATAAAGAAAGTTTCAACTGGAAAAAAGTTACAGATACTTCCTGAAAACGCACATGTCTGTATCTCCTAAACGGTGATAGATAGCGATATGTTTTAACCATTAATTAAGCCTCATTATCATCTATCTCGCTCGAAAATTTAACGATAATCACAGATTCTTTATTAAAAAATATGACTGTTTACCCGAACTTACTTTAGTCCAAAAATTCAGAAATTGGCACTATTAATGCCTTGAGTCGGTACAGAACAGCTTGAAAAGGCCGCCATGGATATCACAGCAGATATGAAGGACTGATATGATAGTCAAAGACTTAGAAAATCTTTAATAGTCTACAGTGCAAATTCAATATCCTAACCAACAGCGTGCATTTGGAACTGGTTTTGTGGCGATGCTGGACTGGTCATTAAATTTAAACCGATAAATGAAAGGATCTGCTACATAAGACTAAAAGGAAAATTGTACATCTTGCTATTTTTGTTGCACCCACAGAAGAAAAAGATGATGTGAATAAGGATGACCTGCTAGCAAGGTCTAAATAAGATATGCGACTTCGGTTGTGTTGTCGAGTAGAGGTCTGGCGCTCGGCCGTGAGCGGCTATAATATTTTTTCCAAATTTTGACCAGCGGTTCAAAAAAACATTTCCCAAACGGATGAAAATTACTGGAGGGCATCTAGGCAACCCCCCCAATTACCGGAAAAATATTTTCATCCGATTTGATCTTTGCAAAGAGCTCTTCCAGGAGCTCAAAAAAAAATGAAAAAAAGGGGAAAAAAATTTGCCCATTTAAACTTGAAATTGGGCAGGGAGGTAGAGTTCGTGCCTGAGAATATGTAAAAAATTTTTTTTTGCTCCATGTGTCGCCATCGCTTTATAACAGTTTTTCAAAATTGAAATGGGCAAAATTTGATAAAGTAATTCCAACATGGATGAAAATTTGCACACAGGTTCTTTGACACCTACAGAACATCGAAAAATTATTTTCATCCAAATTTATTGCGGCCAAGATCAGATCTTCCAGAACATGCATGAAAATTTTTACTTACCATTGAATAGTCACTCAACATTTTACCGCCTCTCGAGAGCATTTCATTTTTTTTTATATTTTTAAACCAGAGACAAACAGGTTTACGAAACTTTCATCTAAATCTCGCAGAAAATTTACGGAGAACTCCGGGATCAAAATCACGCGTGCTGGCTAGGTTTTTTGTTATTTGGCATAGTTTAGCCAGACTCATTTTGGATGAAAACTTTTTTTTTTTAATAACATAAATAATAACGATTCATTTTAGTCCGGTTGCATGCATGCGGCTAATTTTTTTCTTAATTTCGGAGTTTGGGTCCATTTAATTGTACAAACTGGAGGTTACGGCAAGGATAAAATCGGATGAAAATATTTTTCCGGTAATTGGGGGGTTGCCCTACTCGACAACACGGATTTCGAGAACGACACTCGAACTATACAAAAACGTGCTTCTCATCCGTTTGGGAGTTCCAAGGCATTTTTGTCACCGCGGCTGTAACTATTCGTAGTTTACGATGATTTAAAGTACGCATAAGAATCTTCAGTGGAAATAAATCAAAATGAAGTTGACATAATGTGGCAAAGGATCAGAGACTCAATGGTCCAGATCACTAGCGCCTCCATAGGAAACAAAACTACAAAAGAAAAGACTGGTTTAACTAAGAATATGAGAACGAATTGAAAATAAGGCTAAACACAGACTGAAGCAGTGACCGATGAAAGCAGAGAGCTTCAATGCATGTATAGAAAGAATGAGACGGTATGTCTCACTCTTTTTATTGACTCGCCAAATGCTACCTGCTTTGCTCGTTGCTCGACGCTATGTTCGAATCCCAAGAGACCGAACCCGGCAAAAAATACTACAGATTCCAACTAAACATGTTAAAGTACACAGAACGACTTCAGGAATAAAGAAGGGGCATACGAACGGAGAACGATTGAACAAAATAGAATAAACAACAGATCAAGAAGATTCTACCAGGAAATAAAGACAAGAAAGGCTTTAAACTTCGAGTTGATACGATTATTCAAAGTGATGAGGGCAGTCTTGTGAAAGCCGAAAAAGAAGTGAAAGGGACGTGGAGAAAATTAATCGATAAACTGTTGAATGTGCAGACAAATGACGTTGGAAATTAGCTCACTTACCGCAGAACCCTTTAAGGAAGGACCAATAATCGATGACGGATCAAAAGCGATACGTAAACTTAACACTAACAAAGTATTGTCCCGTATATCTTTGAATTTTAATTTCTATAGATCGACCAATAGATAGGCGCAATTCAAATTAAACTCCAAACTCGACGTGACTTGTACGTACACCGTGCTCTTTGTTATGCGACAATCTTCATTGTCGCATGTCTGAGATGATCGAAATTGGAGTTAAACGTAGTATTCGTCTTAGAAACGGGTTACCAATAGGGGTTTAGAAATCGTTCAACTGTAGATCATATTTTTACCATTAAGGCCCCCACAGAAGTTGAGATCGATATCGCTGCATGTCTTATGATACGGAATAGCGATACAGTTATCAACGTATGTGGTGGTATCGGTATCACTTTGTATCCCCGTCTATCTTATTGTCGTGAAACATCGATACCGCGCGCGTGCGACTGATACAAGTTTCAACGTATGTGTGCATATATCTTGTATCGCGATGCCAAACTGTAAACAATCGAACTTGTTGAAACAATGTCTCGTCCATATGTGAATAGTTTCTAAAGTCATTGGGCTCACTCGTACTTATTTTCTGTAGCAAATTTAAAATAGTATGTTTGCAACCTACTAATATTTCATGATTCCATCTGTACCTGTGTGGATACGTTGACACTTGATATAAATCTCATATGCTTGCATCGCGACATGTAGGAATACCGATCTCAACGTCTGTGGGGGCCTTTAGACAATAAAGAAGTGCTGAAAAACGTTTTTAAGCAAGCTTGTATGAGTAGAAATGTGGAATGCCATTGCAGAATTTGGGATACCCAAACAGTTGCTCAACCTTACAAAAGTTTGCATGGAGGGATCGACAAGTACAGCAAGAATAGAAGAAATCTCTTCATCTTCCAGAGAGGCCAGGATGATGCCCTAACATTGCGTTAGAAAGCATCGTCCAAACCGTTAAATCTCTACACACTACCAGGCCATAGATTAATTATCATAGATTCAACAAGTGAAAAGTAGACCATTTTTAAAGTTTTGATTTCGAAGTCCATTAAATTTATACAGGGTGGCCGTTTAGTGTGGCAAAGTAGAATAACTCCGTTTGTATTTATAATACACAAAAAATGTTAATATGAAAGTTGAAGGACAGTAAGTAAGTTAGAACGTAAAATTATTTTTGACTATAGGGTGGCTCAACAAAGAGGAACAATATTTTTTTTTTTTTTTAATAGAACACCTTGTATATTTTCGCACTTTTAAATTTCCCTCAATATTCCGCGTATCGTGGCAAACATAGTTTTTAATTATTTTGCAATGTTGCCAAGCTATTTAAAAATATCCTTTTTTGGAAGAAAAAACTTGGCACCTTAAAATTTGAAATATAATTGAATTTACTCAAGACATTCGAAACATTCTTGAGGGTATCAAAGATAAAGACTAATTCAAGACTTAAGACCCTCAGAACGTTCCATATTTTGTACAGGGTGTGCTCTACAAACGTGTCAACTTTTCACATTTTAAAATTAATTTATTCATTTTTTTTAAATGGAACACCTTGCATTTTAATATTTGATCTTGTAAAGTTTTTTGCCCTCTACAACTTTTGTTAAAAGGTTCATTAGTTATTTTTGCTCATTTTGGCGTAATATTTTTTTTTAATAAAAAGTCTGAGAAAAATGTTTTTTTTTTATATTAGCTTATCTAAGGTGCTTTAATCAGTTTATCTAACTGCTTACATAAACCATCTAATCAAATGTTCAAGGTGTCCTCCATTAGCCTCTATACACTTCTGGACACGATCTTCAAATTCTTCGCTTAAATTGTGACATGTTTCGGGAGAAATCGCTTGGAAACAATTTCTTATACGAATTTTCATGTCTTCTTTAGTTGTCGGAGACATTTTGCACACGTGATCTTTAACAAATCCCCATATGGAAAAATCCATTTTTGTCATATCCGGCGATCTAGCTGGCCATGATACAGGTCTTCCTCTTCCAATCCATTGCTGACCATAAGTTTCGTCTAAGAATTTCCTAATGAGCCTTGTGGAGTGCACCGGGGTTCCATCATGAAGAAACTACATGCGTTCTTGAACTATGTTCGGTATATGGGCAATAAGCTGTGGTAAGTTATTTTGGAGAAAGTCCAAATAGATCTGTCCCGTTAGAGTTCCCTCGAAAAAATGTGGACCCACTACGTAGTCTCCTACAATTTCTCCCCAAACGTTTAGGGACCATCTGTTTTGTGAGTAAAATCTTAACAAAATGAGGTTTTGTAGTGGCATAATAATGAATATTTCCCTCATATGTTGAAGTTCCCATAAGAGAAATGCAATTTTCGCAAAATTACAGCGACTATTTCCCTCATATACTGTAACTACAATGCGCTTTTCACTTGATTTTCGGTGAAAATCAGCCCTCGGTCGCGATTGAGCTGAAAATTGCACTCTTCTGGTTTTTCATTGTTGGTTACCTACGAGAATAACCGTCACTGTCACAACAAGTTGAAATTTCTGCTTTGACAATTTCGCGTCAATTTATCAAAATGATTCAGGAAATAGTCTAAAAAATATATTTCGTGCATGTAAAATGGCTTGATAATCATGCACTCAGATTTGTTGCCCTAAAGAAACAGCTTTCATGCATTTTTATTGTTATTTACCTTAAAAAGTGCCCTCCCTTCGGTCGGGCACTTTTTGGTAAATAACAATAAAAATGCATTCAAGCTGTTTCTAGGGCAACAAACCTTCATGCATGATTTTCAGCAAATTTAAATGCACTTAACATATTACTATTGAATATTTCCCTCATATGTTAAAGTTCCCATAAGAGAAATGCAATTTTCGCAAAATTACAGCGAAAACAGCACTGCCAGAAATCGAAAATTGCATCGCAAGTTTATATTGTTGACGAAACGTCAAAGCGGGATTTTATTGTTAACAAACGTCAAAAAATGTAATATTCTGACAATTAACGTCATCTTATTGAGTGACAGCAGACAAAAAAGTCTTTTTAATTTTATTGTTAGTATTTTCTGTTAAATAAAATATTTAAATTTACTTGATTCGAGTTCTTAATTAATTTGGGAAATATTCAAATAAATTACACTCGTGCATAAAAATAACCAGATAATTTTTTTATTCAATGTGTTTTCTTTACAAATTGCAATCGTTTGTTTTCATATTTTACGAAAATGCCCTCCTCCTGCGGAGTCGGGCTTTTTCGCGAAAATATGAAAACAAACTCTTGCAATTATAAAAAAACACATTTCATTCAAAAATTATCGGTAATTTTGATGCACTTGTGCACTTACCCCCGAAAATTATGTCTATTGACGTTGCAATTTTTATGGAACGTAGCTTCGTCGCAAAAAAAAACTAAATGCGCAAAATTATGCTGTTCCCTTATTTTATTTTGCGCCCACGCACAAAATTCAAGTCTCCTACCATAGTCCTCATCATTAAGCTCTTGCAGCAACTGGACGTGGTAAGGATGTAATTTGTTTAAGTTGATTATTTTTTGAACCGCCATTCGTCCAATGTCCAGTTGTTGTGCATGAGGACGCTGATCAATATGAGGATTCTCAGTAATACTTAACTTAATAACTTAAGAGCGTTGAATTCATTTTCTTCGGTGCATACCCGTTTTCTTCGGTCATTTTTTTTTATAAGCCACACGTCCTGTAATTTCAAATCTCTCCATTAGCTTTTCGAATGTTTTTTTTATCAGGGTGTCTTCGCTCTGGGTATCGTTCTTCATAAATTCTTGTAGCTAATAAAGCATTTTTATCACTAGCATCCAAAGCATAAATCATATCGATCATTTCTACATTTGAATATATCATTTTTGTCACAATATAAATTTAACTTGATAAAAAGTAAGAAATAAAATGACAATGACATCTTAATAAAATTTTACTATTACTTTTGCTATTATTTGCTTTTGTCTGTCTATAAAATAAAATTAAAAAAAAAACATTTTTCTCAGACTTTATTAAAAAAAAATATTACGCCAAAACGAGCAAAAATGACTAATGAAGCTTTTAACAAAATTTGTAGAGGGCAAAAGACTACATAATAAAATATTAAAATACAGGGTGTGTTCCATTTGAAAAAAAAAGAGTAAATTAATTATAAAATGTGAAAAGTTGACACGTTTGTAGAGCACACCCTGTACAAAATATGGAATGTTCTGAGGGTCTTAGGTCTTGAATTAGTCTTTATCTTTGATATCCTCGAGAATGTTTCGAATATCGAGGGGAATTTAAATATACAGTATGTCTCCGTAAGTTCGCACTATATGGAAAACTTTTTTATTATTAATTTTACGAAAAAAAGTTATTCTTTATAAAAAGCTCGGCATGGTCTAAAACCTAAAATGCCACTATCAGATATTAAATTTTCCCAGGCATATACGGAGTTTGTCAAAAAATATGAATTTTGCCCAAGAGTAAACTACCTTTATTTTTGACAATATCGAAAATTGTTATTAAAAAAAGTTGATCAGAACTAAAAACCACGTTTAAATATGCAATTACACCCATTTACGATGAAAAAAATATTTTTTTTTTTTTGAAACGTATGTTTACAATAATATTGCAAATTTAACTGTAGTTACATGTAATCTAGGGTGCTCTGACATACAAATGAATTGTTGATAGCAAGAAATGTTTGACAGCGACCGTCCAAACGCGTTAAAATTTATAAAGTATATAAAAATGGTGTTATTAAGTTGTGAAGAAAAAATTAAAATTGTTTTGATTGTGGGAGAAAACTATAAAACGCATAGAGAAGCAGCAATTATTTTTAATGATAGACATCCCAATAAAAATATTAATCATTCAACTGTTACAAGAATAATGAATAAATTTAAGACAACTGGAAGTTTAAACAATAACTTTAATGGAAAACGCCAAAAACTGGTTGCTAATGAGAACACGTAGTTAGAAGTAATGCTGTCTGTTGTAGAACATCCAAAAGTGTCATTGCGCAAAAGAAAGTCGTTAATACAACAAAATGTAAGTAAAGATACAGTGGGAAGAATTTTAAAACGAAATAATTTCAGACCATTCAAACCAAAAATCGTTCACACATTGAAAGAAAGGGACTATGGTAGGCGCTTTGATTTTTGCTCTCTCATCCAAGGAGAGTTAGAAGAGGACCGTTTTTTTCCGAGACGTATAATTTTTTCCGATGAGGCAACATTTTCTTCAAATGGAACTGTCTCGTCACAACATTGTCGCTGGTGGTCTGATGAAAATCCCAATTTTACAATTAAGTCTCGTGACCAATATTCATTTAAAACGAACGTGTGGTGTGGTATTTACAAGGACAGATTAATAGGACCGTATTTTTTTCACCAATCTATGAATGCCGAACGTTATTTACAATTTTTGCAAAATCAGATTAGTGACTTCATGGACGAACTACCTTTACAAGAACGTCAATGTATTTGGTTCCAACAGGACGGTGCAACATGCGACAGTACATTAAATGTTAGGGCATATCTTGAACATTTGTTCAATGGAAAAGTTATGCACAGATTTTCAGATATTTTTTGGCCTGCTAGATCCCCTGACCTAACTCCTCTAAATTACTTCTTACGGGGTTACTTAAAACAAAAAGTTTACCGGCAATGGCCTTTTCATGATGTTAATCATTTGGAGAGGATAATTACACAATCATGCCGGGAAATTTATTCAGAAATGATAAGGAAAGTATTAAGGAAATTTGCCAATAGAACGATGAAATGTATTGAACGAGAGGGTGGATATGTTGAGGCATTAGTGGAATGAGTGAAACTTTAATTTATATTTATATCTATTATTATTATTGTTACAATTTATTATTTGTATGTGTTTTCTTATTTGCAATATACAAATTATAAAAAATTAACAAAACCTATATTTTTTATCGTAAATGGGTGTAATTGCATATTTAAACGTGGTTTTTAGTTCTGATCAACTTTTTTTAATAACAATTTTCGATATTATTGTCAACAAAATGGCGGGCTCTACGTTTTTAATTATAATTTTCACACTTCTAGACCACTGTGCGTGATAAAGACGATGAAGCAGTTCTGAACTTTATGGTGCATTTGGATATATGATTTTTTCTTTAAGAGTTTTTTAGGAGCAGCCCTGTTCAGGCAAATGTTTACCTACGCGCAGAACCAATGTGAGTCAAGGCGTAGAAGATGTTGTTCCCAATCATACGGTACATTTGGATATATGTTTTTTTTTAGAGAGTTTTTAGGAGCAGCCCCGTAGAGGCGGAAATCTACCTACGCCCAGAACCAATGAGAGTCAAGGCGTAAAAGTTGAAAACAGCGTAAGGGCAATCCCATTGTAAAGGAGCCATGCTGTTAGCTGAGGAAGTGATCTTCAGCAGAGTCGAAGTATTAGAGGTACTGACGCAAGCGGGCGTCAAGGAAAGAATTTTTTTTTGAAGTGTAGAAAGTTGAGAATGCGTATGATGAATGTGTCTTTTTTCGTTTAAATTTGATATTTTTAGGGTATAACCCAAGCAGCAAGGGGTAGTTGAATCAACGTTGAATGTACGATACTTCCCAACGTTGCATTACGTTGTAACAACAGTTGAATCCACGTTGACAGGACGGCACAATGTCATAATTGAGACAACGTTGATTGTGACCGTTGAATTAACGTCGTATTTTACGTTGATCAGACGTGTTAAAGACGTCAGATAATCTACCTATTTAAAATACTTTTTCTACTTTGCTTAATTTCCGTGTTATTCAAATTTTATGAGACCGAAATGACGTCATTTGGTTTTTATAATGAGCAGTCAATATTATGAAAACCAAAAGGCGTCATTTGACAGTTAACATACATATACCTATAACATCATGCAAATTTAAAACATATTTATGGCATATTTTTCAAAACCAAGACATAAGAATACGCAAAGTAGAAAAAATAACTAGTTCCATAAGACTTTACAACACTTGCTCTTTAGAACTTGAACGAGTGTTGTAAATGTGTCTTATGAAACTAGTTTCATAATATACTATTTTATATGTCGTTCCCTATATCCTGATGGCCTCAGAAAATGGTTACCTTTAAAGATGAGTGTTTTAAAATAATTTTGTAGCTATTTTAGAGCAGTTTTTTTACAAGCCTGTATTACTGCGGTTTTCAATTAAAATAAGATCACCAAACTGTTTGGGATTACTTTATTGAGGTATTATTTACAAGCAACAAAACTTTATAAATATAAATGCACTTAAATAATACCAATACACATAATACTAATATATATACCGGGTGGAGATGAGAATAAGAGAGGCCACCCCTATAACTTTTTTCTGGGTTAAGATAAAATTCCTAAATTTGAAAGGGTTAAAGTACATAACGTTTTGGGTTTTTTGGCACTACATGTAGCTTCATATCAAAAAACTATAATGAATAGAGTTGTAGAATTTTATCTGAACTTTTTTAAAAAATCATTAGAAAAAAACAAAAGACCGTTGGAACTTTAAAATTTTTGCAAGAGTTGTGTTTTTTTAAATGGAACAAACACCCTGTATATTAATAGTCAATTGGGAAGAGCTTTTTTTAATGATTTATAGTTTATTGTTATCATCCGAAAATGAATTGAACAACCATATTCATCTTAGTTCTTTGATATCTATTAATAAAGCTGCTAGCATATGGGTCAATATACACGGAATCACCCTGTACAGATAAAAAATGACATTTGTACATAGATTGTAAACATGTAAGAAAATAGAGGGTAACCAACCTAAAATTTTGAAATTGACAGTGCATGGTACCGTGACACTGGGACCTTGTACGACAAATTTCAGTTTTTTCAGTGAATCACCCTGTACACTCCACCACACACTGTACACAAATTACAATAATCAAATATTTAAGTAACTCACCGATACCAGAATAGCCTTACTGTAAAAAAATAGGTACCTATAATGTGTAATGGCTCACTTTCTATGCTCAATATGTACATAATACGAACTAGTATAATAATCATTTGCATTAATTATTATTTAATTTCAGAAAACATTTATAACGTCGATTCGACGTTTATTCAACGACTAAACAAAGATGATAGAAATGAGTGTTATATAACTATTTAAAGCTGTTATACCTAGTTTAGATTTAAAAAATACTTTGGTACCAAATTGGTTAGAAGTATTTTTACAAAATTGCAATGTTTCTTGCAACCTTTATTTAACGTTGAATAAACGTTAAATAAAATACGTTGACAATTACGTTGATTTTATAATGTCTATTCAACGTTGGTTTTTGGTATATCAACGCCTACGACACAAATCAATATTTAATCAACGTTGATTCAACTACCCCTTGCTGCTTGGGAATTGCCTAATGTAAATAATATTTCGGGAATTTTTGGTTTTTTACTTTTATACCGTTTGTTACAGTATGGCCATTCATAACTTTTTATATTAAATTTTACATTTTTTAATAACATAGTAGTAAAGCTGTAACATGGACTCTTTTGGGATTAAAAATATACACTAATTAAGATTATTAAGATAAAGATGTGATACTGCATAATTTTTCCTCTTGTTTCATGTACCACCTCGAAGCCCACCAGCCACAGACGACAACTGGCAACCCCGGACCCAATTTCCCGCAGAACTACTACCGACTCAGCCGATTGTTACGGCAACATAGTAACACGAGATAGCAGAAAGAACAAGGCCGGCCCAGGAAAAAGTCAAGCTGGTGGACAGGGGAGGAATCGAAACAAGAAAAAATGGAAATAGATATAACATAACTTAAGAAAATATTGTAACATACAGAAGGCCTAGCATGTTCCAAAGCGTTGGGGGCCAACGCTTATCAGAGGGGGGGCATGTCAACAAAATGGCGGGCTCTACGTTTTTAATTATAATTTTCACACTTCTAGACCACTGTGCGTTGAGGTCGCGGACCACTGTGCCATCCAATGTCAAGTTCAATTAAACAAGACTCGGCACTTTCGGTGTATAAATACCCGAACATTGGATGGACACGGTACCTTCGTCTCAACGACTGGTCAACTACCCTGCGACAGGAGTGTCAAAGTGTCAGTATAGATTCGAGGCCCCTCTCCTGCTCGATTTAAAAGCATCCCCCAAAAGTCCCCCTGATCAACTACCCTGCGACAGGAGTGCCCAAAGTGTCAACATTGACTCGAGGCCCCTCTCCTGATCGAACTATAAGTACTCCCCAAGAGCCCCCATCGATAGTGCCGAACTGGTCTGCACCTCCCGGAGACATGCTGGGCTTTCTCCGAGCTGCTTGGTAAAGTTTATACCAAAGTATTAATAAAGACCTGTATTGTTTTTTAGTCCAAGTTTGTGACATTATCAAAAATAAAGGTAGTTTACCCTTGGGCAAAATTCATATTTTTTGACAAACCCTGTATATTCCTGGGAAAATTTAATATCTGATAGTGGCATATTAGGTTTTAGACCATGCAGAGCTTTTTATAAAGAATAACTTTTTTTCGTAAAATTAATAATAAAAAAGTTTTCCATATGGTGCGAACTTACGGAGACATACTGTATATAAATAATACTAAATAATAAAATATACTTTCTAGTAAAAAAAAAATCTTGTTCCTCTTTGTTGAGCCACCCTGTAGAGTCAAAAATAATTTTACATTATAAATACGAACGGAGCTATTCTACTTTGCCACATTGAACGGCCACCCTGTATATCAATTTTCTGACTTTATTTGTGACGCTGACGTGTTTTTTCATGTCAATTTTTGGTCAATTAGAACTCCTATATAAACACTTCAAATAATCCTCCTTTCTTTCTGTTTTATTGTACACATATTCCTCCTGTCTCAATTCTACAGTCAAAGGCATGGAAATAATGAAAATCAAGCAAGGAGTTTTGCGTTAAACCAAAAGCTACGAATTTTGTCTTGTCAACATTCAGAGCATATATTTAATTATTTAATTTTGTTTTTTTCTTCGCCATATTAGTTAGTTAAGTCATCTACAAATCAGAACAAGTCACCCTCATCACTATCTACTATTGGGAAACATTTCAGCTCATTAGGCCGGAGAATGAACCAGAACATAGAAACAGAGCAGGACAGAACGTCACAATAGATCATAATTTTGAAAGGGTTCGTGAATTTAAATTCCTACGAGCCACAATCATCTCATATAATAACATGACAAAGAAAATCAATGATAGGATATAGAGTGCGAATCGCTTTTGTTGGGGCTTCAAAATATAATGCATTCAAAAAATGTATTGCGAAACACGAAGATATAAGTCTATCATTCAATTTTATCAGACCAATTTTGACACATACTTTCACAAAGCAGAAGAAGAACGGGCTAAAGATTGCAGATATAAAAATTTTTAGGGATATATTCGGACCAACTGGAGACAATACCACACAATAATGCCGCGCTATAACGAACAGATAATTAGGCAAACCAAAAATGGCTAAAATAGTACAATCTAAAAGGCTTGTAAGAGCTGGTCATGAAAACAAACAAGAAGATCAATGTTTGATTAAATTGGTATGTGAAGAAATATCAAAACGAAAAAAAGGCACTTAGAAGAAGGATAACAAGAACTTTAAATAACGACTGTACATATAAGATGCTGATGGATGGAGGCAAATTGTGAAGTTAGCCAAGACCCACGCTTGGTTCTAAAACTATAGAGAGAGAGAAACGTTCACAATACCCGGAATACAGTGTCAAAATTTAAAGTTATTTTTTAATTTTTTTTTAAACAACTAGAATAAAAAAAATGTTTTTGCACAAAATTTTGTTATTGACTGTTCCAAAATGTTAAAATCTTACGTTAGTTCCAAGTTACTTTATTAGATTTAATTTGCATTTTTTAGGGAATACCGTTCAATCTGACGATTTAGGATCAGCCTTAGGACCAGAAACAACTTTATCCTGGCTAGGCTTTTCCGACGTTGGAACACCGGGAATGATGGATTCTTCAGGCATGTTAAGTTTATATCCGCCTAGATGCAATACATGGATACCATTTTGTGATACAAAAAAACATGTAAGTTCAAAGTGATATAAATTTACACGTGTTACCCATTCCTCCCTCCTTATTTAACTGGTGCATTACGTTTTCTTTTCTTCCCGTTAAGCAGCTGATTGTATACTCCGTCTATATATCTTACAAACTCATTATAAATGCTAATCCGTAATGCCGATAAGACCCAGCGGGTGATCGAATGAAAGCAGTGATGCACTGGTTGCTGATAGAATAAAAGGTTGCGCTGCTTTAAGATAATAATATAAAAGCGTGGAAAAAATATTTTTTGTTTATCTACCTATATGCAACAAAAGTGTCGTACTGATTTTTTATGTTAGAAAGAAAACGCAAAAACATATTTTAAACGTAATTTAATAATAAGTAATAATAATAAAATAATAATATAACAGTATATAAGATACAATACAATTAAAATTATAACATACTTATATGACGATTATTAATTAAAACAAAATATACATAATATACCTACAAAAAAGTACCGTGTCAGAAAAATAATATACATTTTAACCCAAGTCAGTTTCACTGTCACGTCATCCAAGTTTACAATAATTCTTTCTCTGGGCAACATCTATATTTACGTATGATTTTTCTACTTTTTGAGCATGCGCTACACAATTTTCCCAGCTTTTGTTTGGAATGTTTTGCATCTCTGACTGTACTAAAGCTGTCACAGAAGAATTTAAGGTTGGCGAAACATTATTCCTCCTTACCATGCTTTCAGCTGGTGCCATATACAGGGTCGTTGGTATGTATGGAAACGGTCGATTATTTCCTAAAGTACAACAGCTAGCAAAAAATATTTAAGACAAAAGTTTTAGGGTTTTTATAGTCTTATTAGAATTTTAAAAAGTTAAGTATACAGGATGAGTCAGAAAGCCGTAGAGAAATAAAGTGACTTTTTCTTCAATGGAATACCCTATATCTTAGAATATTTTTAGATTTTGCATAAAATTACAATTATTTTTTATTAAGTGAATTATAAGTCTAAACCTAATAGTTTCCGAGAAATTGATTTCTGAAAAATGACATTTTTGAATTTTGACAGCCTCTAGCTTTCTAACGGTACATCTTAGAGTAAAACGGCTTACGTGCCCCTATCTTAGTTTTTAACTCTCTTTCTAAAAGTGTCAACTTCCGGTTAAACCGAATGTAGCTCAAAAGTTGGAAATATAGTACTTCCGGTTTAACCGTTTGTCCCAGCATGAATTATCGTTATACGCTTACCTTTATTTGATGGAGCTTTGGTTCTGCATTGACCCGATAAATCTACCCAACCTTTATCTGGAACTTTGTGTATGTCATACCACGTTTCGTGCAAATAAATAATATCCCTTCCATTCTGTCTATATCCATGGACTGCAATTAGGTATTCCATCCTACTTTTTAACCGGGCCGATTCCATAATTACTTGTCGTTTGTTAATTTTTTCATTTTAAAACCGTTTCTTAAAATACATTTCCTTAGAGTCTCACGACAACACTCTATTCCTGTATCATGTTTTTTTAATCTTTGCAATAGGGTTTTTAAAGTGGGGATCATTTGTTCCCTATTTATGGCATATATTTTTCTACGAATTATATCGACATCCGTCGCGTCCACTGGCCTGCTTGTCAAAGCTGCCGCTTCCTTCACTGCACCAAATTTTGAAAAGCCAGGTTCAAGAAGGGTGGTTTAAACGTCGAAGATGACTTTTTTTGTGTCAACTGATAAAATATCACTTTAATTGTTTTCTATCACGACACGCAGATCCATTTGGCGTACTGGTTTCTTCCCACGGACGAAACATTCTTAGATATCACGTTTAATTGGCAACAAATAACTTCTTGTCTAAGCCAATACAAACATCTAACTGAATTTTAAAACCAAAAAAATCAGCATATTTAAATAACTAAAATAAACCTTTTTTATTTTACCCTCATTATTTTAAGAGGATTACTGAGAAAATATAATAGTCTTTAAATAGATCCATACCTGGAGTCCCCTAGATCAGGTGGCCGATTTTTACACCTCACACAATAGGTTATTATGACGGTAAGGGATTAGCATTTATAATGAGTTTGTTAAATATATAGACGGATCATAATAACTATTTGCCAAACCTGTATAGGTATGGCATAAGCACAATCGCGCGATACGAGCTTCCAGCGACCGCTGACTGACAAGTGGTCGATTCCAGCGACAAAACTGCTTAACAGTGGCGCTTGTAAATTGTGACTCTAAATCCAAGTTTACAACCGCTCGATTTAATTTTAGCAAAAAAGCCCAGCAGATGGATTTTTCGTTACGGCTGTTTTTGAGTCTTACCAGGCTGTAGGGGGAATTAAATGCAAAGGATCTGTGTACCCAGTATTCATTCCTCGGCCCACTGTATGCGAATTACCAATAGAACCTCCGTTTACCGAAAATGGTTCGGAAAAGACTCAAATGGAAATGAACCTATTCACTTGGTCGAACTTAAATGTAATGGACACTGACAGAAAGATTAAGGAAACGGCACTAAAAACATTTGCTGTAAGTTATTTTGATCTGTGTGCCGACAGCATATCATCATTGTTTTAATTATATTTCTTTCAAGCAATCTTGATTAAGATTTTTAAGAATCCGCATTTTATCCTTAGATTACAAAAAATACAACATTTTTAAGTCACATTCTCACCTTTTTTGATTCTTTGATAACGGTGATGTAAAGACAATATGTTTCTTATTTTGACATACAAGACAAATAGTTATTAACGGTGTAATCAAATAAGAAAGCTGCAAATGCGCATTACACACATTTTGATTCTAATAGCGTAATTTAGACATTTTCAATTTTCACCTCAAAATCTGGAATAAGAATTCTTTGAAAATTTTAAACAACTTTTTTGCATTAAAACTTTAAAAAGGGCCACTTTACTCTTCATCAAATTTTGCGTTCTTGTATTTTTTGGATAAACTGTACTAGAAAAACAACTTGTGGCATCATAAATTTTATTTTTAAAGCCAGCGAAAACTTTTACAAAGAATTACCATTTTTCGTACTGTGTATACTTTTTGGTGCATGAACGGACAAGGTTTTCTAGCTTGCCGTCATTATTTACGATTTGCCAGAGTAGAAGGCTGGTTCGTCTATATCTGCATAGATCTCAGTATAGGGAACAGCATAATAAGAGTGTATTACCTGCTTCATTATGCTTGAAGAAGGGGTTTTAAAGGGTCACAGTCCAATAATTTACTGAATGTAGATACATATGTTCCAAGTAATTACGACGGAAAGTTGTTCATATGGAACAAGTTCGCCAAGTAAAGGTAGATAAGTATGTGTATGATTATAAATAGTAGAAGTAGTAGTGGTAGTACTCAGTAGTCCTAATAAATTAATATTGGTCTGTAAGTATTGGATATGAAGTAGGTAATAAATATGCCTTTACTCCTTGAGCTTCACCAATGGAAAAACTATCGGTGGTTTTTATATAAGTTGCCACCATAAACATATCTATACTTCGGTACCAAAATAATTGGCAATGACTCATATTTACCGGGGTGTGCAAGACGTAAGGAAAACGCCAATTCCAGAGGCGTGTCATTTTAAACAATAATAATTCAAAAAGTATATGAATTTTTTGTTTATTATTATAATATATTTACATTTACTATAATAAATATAATATAAATTAAACTGAAAAATAAATTAAGCTTTTACATTGGGTGATCTAATGAAGTAATTAGATAAACTAAATTACGCAGGTATAAAATCCAAAAAGAATAATAAAGCAACGGTATATGGTATTTTCATGTTTTTATTATACTACATAATAATAGAAACATATAATAGTGGGTTAAGGGCAAAACCTAAACCTAAATTATAAATGTTTATAAATTTCCTAACTATTGTTACCTAATGAACACTAATTGATAATAATTTGACAAATTGTATTCCACGCCGACATTAAAAAGTGTTATAATGACAATACGTTACAATTTTAAATTCATTATTACCATTACAGCGATTATTCACTATCTGACGATGAAAACATTTCATTACTGTCGCTACTGCTGTCATCTGCAGGATTTATAATAATAGGTTCTACCATGACTCTAACGCGTACATCTAAGTCCCACTTTTTTTTTTCGACGCCCTCGGACATGTAATAGTAATACGCACTTATGCCAATCTGCTGCTTGTGCCGTTTTTAACACTTCTTTAACATCTTTTAATTTAAAAGTTTTATTTTCACGCGCCACTTCGCCTTTTATCTGTGCTTAAATAAGCTCGATTGGATTTAGTTCACAATGGTAAGGCGGTAAACGTAATATTGTAACACCTCGTTAACGAGCCATTTCATCCACTACATATTTCGTATATTTTTTTAGTCTTAGTCTTACAAAATCGAGCAACTGCACTTTTAGTATTTTTTCGCCAAATGCAATATTTTGTTCTTCGAGCCAGTCAACAATCTTTCCTTTTCGCCACGCAGAAGTTGGCAAAGCTTCCACCCGACGGCTGTGGTATGGTGCATTATCCATCACGATTACCGACCCACGTTCAATACGCGGTAAGATGGATTTAAACCAATTTTCAAACACTCCCGAGTTCATATCCTCATGATAATCACCGGTTTTACGAGATTCAAACACGTTTAACCCACCTTCAAGAAAACCAGAATCACTCCCTATGTGGGTTATAATTAATACTTAACCGACGACCTTTTCCTGAAGAAGCTTTCAATTCAGTGGACAGTCCATTGATAAAGGCGTTACGTGCACTTTCCGACGAATGGCTAACTTTGTTTGCTGATCAATAAAAATCTTTTTCCGTCCTCTTGTTTTCTTCTGATCGGACACTTTAGTATTCCTATTGGCCTTGATAGTTCTATAAACAGTACTGCAAAATGTCTTGGTCAATGTGGCACAAAGTTCTGCTGCATCAGTGAATGATATTCCACTGTGTGTACTTAGAATTCCCTCATACACATTTTTTACAATTGTTCGCTCCCCAGGTTTTAAATGACGTCGTTTTGTAACTTGTTGGTTACTATTACTTGAAGAACTCGCCTGCATTATAATATTTGCTGTTTTGAATAACTACCAAAATAATAAAACTGAATTGCTAATATCCTCTTGATTGAAACTTGTCTACGACACTGAAAGTTGGTTAGACGAGATAGGAAAGCGTGCGAGCGCCTTTAGACATGGGTTTTTCTTACCTGCGTTGCCAAATTGAGTAGACCAAGTACCGTAGGGTGTAAAGGCCCTTAATGATATGCTGATTTTGGTAAATTTTGTGAGAATTTAAATGAAATATTATAAACCTGGCAACATGTAACGACTTATTAATGCACAATCTTCCCAAGCGGTTTTGAATGGTTTTATTTCAATTAAAAGTGTGTGAATCGATGTTAATTATTTTCTCCGCACACCGTCAATGGTGATAAGAACAGTTTTGCCAATTATTTTGGGATCGTACTGTACTTTGGGTAAATTATCAGATTTAGCCTTTAAAAAACCCTCTTCAGTCATAATTAAATACGTAATCAAATATATTTATTTGAAAACAATCCAGAAATCAATTGGCATAATCGGCAGAAAAATGACATTCGTTTTTTTAACAGCATTCTAGAACTTAACAAACTACTACCTACGGTAAACATCCTTTACAAACCGAGATTGACAGATGAGTAAAATAAAAAAGGACAACACTCGGCTTACAATAAAGGCTGTTAATCTATAAATAGACATGTTGTTGAATCTTTTAGACCGTTTTTGCGGTCTTTTAGGAGAATAATCTTTTAAAACTAGGAATTATAAGAGGTGCTTTTATAGTGTTAGTTTTGCTGGTTTTAAACTGCGTATAGAAACTAGTTGAAGTTTTATTTAAATTAGCATATTGTTTCACGTCGTAGAGAATTTAATTTATATTGTTTATATAAAAAGATGACACCGCATCATTCAATTGTCGGTTTTGTTGCCAAACTGCCATTTTTTGATTACAGAGATTTTTGATTTGGATTTTAAGTTTGACGTCTCTCAGGCAGTCAATTTGTCTTCTCGTCTATCCCATCCGTGGACATACTGTATATTGAATTATTGATTTTCATGAAACGTTTCATTAAAAAACATATTCAGGGTTTTTGCAATTGCTTGATATAATTCTTGATACTTAATCTTTGGATGAATTAAAAAAAAAGTTTAGATATTATTTCAAATTTTAGTAGGCACTAACACATTTTTTTCAAAAAAATATTTGGTCTACTTACTTCTACCAGTGGCGTCCGCGCTAACATCTCTTTTGGTATTTTTAAAGTTATACGCCATTGATTTTCATAGTTGCGCCTTATTACTAAGGATAAATGGTTTCTTCGATAAAGAGATAAATGGCATTTATTTGCATATCTCTATGGGACTCATCAGATCAGAATTTGATAAAATTGCATTAAAAAATATCAAAAGGTACTTACTTTGCCTTAGATACTGAACTGCCTACATAACTGTTATCAAAAAGGAAAAATGCAGCGCGTACTACATATTTTTTGTTCTGCTTATAAATTGTACATGCTGTATCTCAAAAATATAGCGGATGCGGACCTTTATCGATATCAGCTTTTTTTCTTAAAATCATAGAAGGATTACGATCCTCAAATTGAGAAAATTGATATTTGCTGACAAAAAACGTGTTACCAAAACAGGTATAGGTGAAATAACCCTAGGTATAACTATTTCCCTACAAATTTTACCTTTTATAGGAATCCAATCAACCGCTGAAATTTGTTTAATTTTTTTTTATAAATTTTTAGCTTGCTTGTAAAAATGACTTGGATCAAAGGGCATTTGAATTCATGGAAATAATCGGTAACACACAAATTTTAAATTTGGGATTAAAATATGCCTCAAAATTAAATAAGCGAAGGTTGGCTGAAAAACTAGTAGCATTAGCTTCAAAATTAGAAGAAGAGGGCGAAGAGAAAGAAGACGAACGGCCTAGAGAAACGATTCGCAGTCTTCCAGGGACGCCTGTAAGTAATAAAATTTGTTAGTTGTATGCGGAAAGCGGGCATTAAATATACACAAAGTAACCAAAACGCTCGCTTGCCCGATACCTCGACAACCATCATAAAACATGTTTGGCCCAATTTTGAAAGTAGGCGTTGAGGGGTGTTTGACACAATGACATGTCGACAATTTTGTGACTAGTAAGACGGTATTTAAATAAATAATACAATAAAACCTCTGTTTGCAACCGCCTCTATAAAGTGAATTCCCCATATTTAAACATGGAAATCTTAATATTTTATACTCCTCTTTACTGACCCATCTGTTAGACGACCGCGGGCACTCTTCATCGGAATTTTTAGTAAACATTAATGCTAAAAACACCCTCCATTAGGGGCAGTAAAACCCGACCCGACAATTCTGAAGAAATATAGTTACATGCCCTAATTACTTTATTGCAGGCGGATCTATTCAATTTGCTTTAAAGGCTGATAAATCGGTTGTTAACATTAGTTTTGTTTTGAACAGTTTTTGTGTGTTTTGGGACAAACGTGAATATTTGAAGATGGCGAAAAAAGGAAATGTCTTTCTTTAAGCGAAAAAATTGAAATAATCGAGGAAAGTGAAAAAACTGGTTTAAATACCAGGAAATTGACTGAAAAATTTAAAGTGAGTATGTTGTTTCAAAATAAAGTAGAAGTTTTAAGAAGATGGCAACGGTGAACAAAAAGGAAAACTTCCCAAAACTGAAGGGCTGGCAGTAGACCGAGTTGTTTTTAACTGGTTTTGTAAGGCCCGAAATAAGCACTTACCAATATCCGAGCCCATAGTTCAAGGAAAAGCCCTCGAATCTGCTCAATGTCCAGGACTAAATAACTTCAAGGCATCAAATAGATGGTTGGAAAAATTCGGTCGTCGATATCAATATCGAAGACGTAACTGCTTGGAAAGAAGGAACATTGACCATTGACTATTTTAAAGCATTATGCCCCAAGGGACGTTTTTAATGCAGATGAGACATGTCTCCACTATCGTGCATTGCCAACAAAGACATATTTTTATTTATAAACACCAAAATAAAACACCGATTTCGATTGTATCGACTGGTAACCATACAATAATTTAATAGCAGACCACTGATTCTTTCGACGCGAAGTCACCCAATGACGTCACCTTTAAGATAGAGACAGACGATCCCATGCGCGTGGGTGTATCTTTACGTCATAGTATCATGATGTATTACTAGCTGGTGCACTTGACTAGCAGTATAAATATTTTAACTTACATTTTAGTTTTAAAAGATCAAACTGGCAACTTCTTTACAGCGTAAATATTTACAATACACACGTTAAAATTTACTACGACAATGTTTTTGGAAACTGGTTTACCGATTCAAAATTTTTGTTGGCGCAATCAAATTAAATGTTCAAATCGTATTGTCACGTATAAAGGAATGTGTTCTAATGGCCTAACCGGCTACTTCTTTTAAGGGAGAGTACTTAAACAACAGGTTACAAAACAGAGTGGGGCCATATATTCAGTCTTATACTTAAATCCCATCTCTTGCAAAGCGCGGTGAAGACTTGTCCTGCAGGATATCGTTGCATCGTCAGTTGTTAACCGTGTTTTTAAAAAGTTAACGTGGGCACAACATTTTTTCGATACATTTGGTATATTTTCCTGTGAATAACATCTTTGTCACAATCATCTACGCATTTCATTTTTCCGGTATCTTTGCGAACTTTTCTTTTAAAATGTCCTTTTAGCATCATATCTCGTATCGTCGATAACGAAACTTTCGTCATTTCACTGGTATTTTTAATGACAGTTACTTTAGGGTGGCCGCTCTTTAATAACGATTCACACGCATTTTTCACGATCACTTTGGCGTCAGAAGATAAATGCTTCCTGGAATGTTTAGGGTAGCTAGATATCGCTTTAGCTGAAAATTCCCAAGGTCTCCACATACTTTTCAAATCAAATCAAATCAAATCAAATTTATTGATGTTAACATACATATACAGGGTCGCTGTTATGCATGGAAACGGTCGATTATTTCTTAAAGTAAAACAGGTAGCAAAAAATATTCCAGACAAAAGTTTTAGGGTTTCTTATAGTCTATTAGAATTTTAAAAAATTAAGTATACAGGATGAGTCAGAAAGCCGTAGAGAAATAAAATTACTTTTTTTTAAATAGAACACCCCATATCTTAGAATATTTTTGGATTTTACATAAAATTACAATTATTTTTTATTAAGTGCACTATAAGTCTAAACCTAATAGTTTCCGAGATATCGACTTTTGAAAAATAACATTTTTGAATTTTGACAGCTTCTAGCTTTCTAACGGTACGTCTTAGAGTAAAACGGCTTACATGCCCCTATTTTACTTTTTTATGATCTTCCCAAAAACATCAACTTCCGGTTACACCGGAAGTACTATATTTCCTACTTTTGAGATACATCCGGTTTAACCGGAAGTTGACATTTTTAAAAAGATAATTAAAAACTAAGATAGGGTGATGTAAGCCGTTTTACTCTAAGACGTACCGTTAGAAAGCTAGAAGCTGTCAAAATTCAAAAATGTTATTTTTCATAAGTCGATATCTCGGAAACTATTAGGTTTAGACTTATAATGCACTTAATAAAAAATAATTGTAATTTTATGTAAAATCCAAAAATGCTCTAAGATATAGGATGTTCTATTAAAAAAAAAGTAATTTTATATCTCTACGGCTTTCTGACTCATCCTGTATACTTAATTTTTTAAAATTCTAATAGACTGTAAAAAACTCTAAAACTTTTATTTGGAATATTTTTTGCTAGCTGTTGTGCTTTAAGAAATAATCGACCGTTTCCATACATACCAACGACCCTGTTAGTATATACACAAGTCACATAGTTCATAATAATTTTATTGTTCTTAAAATAGAAGCAAGATATCCCTAATAGTAAGAAACATTAAAAGTTAATTAAAATAAAAACACATAATATAAAATATAAAAGCAAGTACAAAATATAAAAGCAAAATCACAGAGACAGGACAGCACCAAGGTGTAAGGTCAATGTTGAAAGGTAAAGCTCAAGTACTCTTCTACATTATAGAACGCATTCCTACACAGAATATCCCTACATCTATTCTTAAAGCTTTCAAGAGATAACATCCTGACATCAAGAGGTAATTTGTTATACAATTTAATCCCTATAAAGTCTGGCCTACTCTGGCATCTCTTTAACCTACAGAATTTGCTAATTAGTCTATGCTTACCTCTGGTGTTATGGTCATGGACCTCGTCATGGGACTGAAATGTATCTTCATTTCCTTTAACAAGCAACAGATTTTGCAAAATGTACAGTGATGGGAACGTAAGGATTAATATTAACTTGTTGCACACTGTTTCAAAGTAAAATAGATAGGTACTAATCTATTTCGAACATTATGTTTACTATTTATACAAGCTATATAAACAGGTACCTGTAACTAAAAGGGTTTGAGAAATATCCTAATAATTAAGTTGTTTCTAGAAAACCTTAATTAGACAGTTTTGATAACAAATCAAGTAATGTACCTATCTATTGTTATTATAAACTGGCATTAAAAATAAATGTGGGTTAATACGTCTCTGCGATAGCGAAAGCCCAGTTTATGAGGGGTTTTATTGCAGTCATTAAGCCAAACGAAATATGTTGGGAAGTACTTTAACAGACGGATAAGGTAGTCTCATGTCTTGAACGGTAGCAGAGAGGGTCGTGTTTATTCAGCTGAAGGTGTCATTATCGTCTCCAGCGTTTGCTGGGGTTTGTATACACAAGTTCCGATCTTTATGTGTATAAACTTGGCATTCAGTGGCCTAGTTGTTTAAAACTTTAATAGACAGTTGCATAAGCTTGTAAAAGTGTGAGACGCGTTTTTACGTGACAGATATTTTACTGGAGCGAGATTGGGCCAATAGCGGCTCGATAGTGGATGTTTGTATACATCTAGTTTAAATGCTATTATTGGATTTTTAGGATGTTTGTACCACCGATGAAACAATTATTAGGCCTTCCGGAAGACTAAGTCTATCTAAATTAACGCCAAGATATCGGAAACTAAAAAAGGAGGTATGTTCCATTTTGAAAATTAATACTACTCCTAGATTCATTAAAAAGATTAAATTTTCACTAATCTCTTTCTAAATTCTGCACAAAGATACGAGCAAAACACATCTCGTTATTTACTTAAATGGTCTAGTATGGTATTTTCATGACCATTCAACCGTTTTAGTTAATCTGGGAGTTTATTGATTGCGATATTGTTTAGTTAATTTTTATTATAGAGTATTCTTTATTTGATTTGCAGTCTATGCATACGCAGGCTACTAAAGATACAAGTATTCTAACCAATAATGAAAATAGTCAATCTACTCTCAACACGCAGGTGAGTTTTTATTTTTGTTTCCATTTTGCAATTTAAAGTTTCCAACCGTATAGTACCGAGATATCAAAAACTATCTTGGCCAAAGGTGGCCATGAAATGTAAAACGGCTGTTTTAGCTTATATCGTGCTTTCGAAATGACTGTCAATTATTGTAGGTCATGCTGACGTCATCAATACCGCGCAAATATGTTGTTAATTCTAGAGGTAAAATAATGAACTACCTACAATTTTAAAAATTGGAATGAAACACTAATAACGATTTTTACTCGGATTTTCAATAACAATAATAAGACAAATTACAGGAACTGTTGGTAATGTCCCCCGTCTTGTTCGATGATAATGTTAATAATCCGAGATTTTTGGGCAGTTTTCATGACATAAAAACCTATATATATACACTATTGGACAAAAGTAGAGCAACAAAGTGCTTTTATTTCTTTGAATTTAAAAAATTAATTATATGATTGTGATCCCCAGCTAATTTTAATGAAATATTATCCCCGCAATATTAGTAAAATTTCACAATATTATTTATATATTTATTTTATTCAGTTAATTTTAATTTTACTTTAATTTAAGATGTATTATTTACCTAATTAAAGTTACATTTGATTTCATAAAAATTTTCTGCAACATTGGTTTATAAAAAAACGTAACAATGTCATTGGTCTCTTCATAAATAACAACATCTTAATAATTACCCACTGAAGATGAAGGTTTATGCCTTTGAAACATGTTTGGGATGTTAATCTGAACCTATTTATTAAATTAGTGGAGCAGACTTTGTGTTTCATTCCTCACTTAAAATATTAAAATGTTGCTTTACATTTGACGCATTACAATACTGTATTTGAAAGTTTACGACAATATCAGTTCATTTGTTTTGATTGTTGGAAAAGGCTTTTGCCGCCGATAACAGCAGCCTACTTCGATATTTAAGACACAATGTATTTAAATACGATATCATGCATTTAATATTATAAAATCGAGATTTCTTTCATTTTTCGAAAATGTTGCTCTACTTTTGTCCGATAGTGTATATCTGTTTTATTGGTGGAAAACTTTTAATTTTTGTTTGCGATAATTGTTAAAAGATGATTGATAAGAAATTACAATTGTTTGCACGACATTTCGATTATCCTTGTTTAATATGTCGAATAACCAATGTTACTTTATAATAAATGGTAAAAAAATATAATTTTACACTTTCCACAAATATACAAGTTTTATTTTTTAACTCGACATGTTTCAATTATGAACACCCTAGAGGTTTGTTTAGAACAAATCTATTTCCAATTTAATAACTAGAGTCTATTATTTCGAAACATCCACGCTTCGGTAAATTTTTTTATTGGTATAGATATGTGGACGATGTATTCGCTTGTTTTATAATTACGGAAAGACAACTAGATCAGTTCTTAGAATTCATAAATAATATACATAGCAATATAAAATTTACAATAGAAAAAGAAATTAACAACTCAATTATGCCCGTATTCTCCGTAATGTTTTAAGCTGGCTTAAAAAGAAAGCCGCTTTAAGATGCCGTTTTCTTAAGCACCGTTAACCTTAAGAACCGTAAGCTTACTTAAGTTTAAGCCCACAATATTCGAGGCTTAATATCGGGCTTAAGATTTGCATCTGCGCATTTATAAAATTAAAAAAACAAACAGTAAAATCCAAAACTTTTAACAATTATTTTCAAACACAGCACAAACTGTAATAATAGACCTTTGCTTTTGTAGGCTTTAATTAGCAGAACTTGGCTAAAACTATACTGACATGACCAGTGACTTATAAACTAATAAATAGATTACAAACAGGTTACAATATATAACACGTAAATAAGGTATCAGGTAATATACATATACAAGTATTGCATACAGCAATTATATATACAAGCACATGAAACGAAAAATAAGGTTACAATGTTACAAATTTCTTCCTCTGTACTCTACCACTTGACGGCCTCAGTCTCTGAGCAAACAAGAAGAGAAAAATGCGACGTTGCCAAATCTGAAGGAGGCTTAATTAAGCCCGACAATAATTGTTTCGGTGCTTACCTCAAGTTATTTAAGCGAGTTGAAGAAGTTACATCGACTTTAGTTAAGCCAGCTTTTCTACATAACGGAGAATACGGGCATTAACTTTCTAGACTTAAGTATTAAAAAATCTGATAATAAACATGATATCTCTATTTACCATAAACCTACTTGTACTGATACTACTATACACAATACGTCTTGCCATCCAATACAACATAAATTAGCGTCTTTCTTTAGTATGATACATCGATTATCATTACCTTTAAACAAAAATAACTTTTAAAAAGAATTAAACATCATTAAATAAATTGCAGTAAATAATGGGTATTCCACGAAAACAATGAATAAAATACTAAATAAAAAATTATATAAAAATGCTATAAATTTAGTTTTTCCAACATTAAGAGAGAATAAAAACAATTATAAAGTTATACACATTGGCCACATAAGTACTAAAATAAAAAAAACTTTTTCAAAAATCTGAATATTAATATCGCCTTCAAAATAAATAATACTTTAGGTAAACACATTAAAAATAATAAAACTAAACCGAAACAAATCTGGTGTTTATAAATTAAAATGTAATGATTGCCCCAAAGTTTACATAGGGCAAACTGGCAGAAATTTTGAAGAACGTGTCAACGAACATTACTCTAGTTTCATAAAAAACAAAACTGATTCAAATTATTCTAACCATTTGAAAGAAGGAAACGATACATTTAATACTACGATATTTTACATACTGAAAACAAAAGTTTAAAATTAAATCTGCTTGAATCCTTAGAAATAAACAAATTTAAAAATCCCAATACTCTACTTAATGATCAATTAGACTTAAACTCATCACCTCTTTTGAATCTATTTAATTAGTTTGTAAATATAGGTTTTTCCCTTAGTTAAACTTGTATACCTGCTTGCTTTAAAATTTATACATTGTATATTATGTGGGTACAAACAAAAAAATTTCACGTAGGTATATTATTAACATTTGGTGACGCGTTTCACCCTAGACGGGCATCATCAGACCTACAATATAAATTAACCTAGTTCAGAAAAGAATCAATCAAATGACTACAAAACATGGTCTTTACCTTATTAACATAGTGAATATAGTCCAATTAAAGCTAAAATAAAAACAATAAACATAGACACGACGTCTTTACAAATTAAAAACAACAACACTAAAAGTTAGGTTAAGAGAGAGCACCAAATTGAACAAAAATAAAAATAAAAAATAAAAACAATTGCCACATCTTGGGTTCGAGCACAGGCCCTCCAGGGCGTCTGACGGATGCTTTGCCATCGCGCCACGGTGCCATTCACGGAGAGGAATCAAAACTTATGAGTCTGGTTTCAAGTTGTTGAAAATTAGGCCAGGTTCAAAATTGAAGACATCGTTGATACAGTTCAAAACAGGGCTTTTTTTGGCTTTCGTGATCTTCAGATTTCCAACAAATCTAGTTTTTTACTCTTGGGGCACTCGTGAAGGACATCAACCCTCACCCGGGAGAAAGAGTGTTTGGAACTCAAAATATGGTTAGCGAAGGCCGAGTTTGTTTCTGTAATGTCGGTATTTTCAATTTTTTTGACAAGATTAATGTGCTCCTTTACCCGAGTGGATATCTTCCTTCCCGATTGTCCTAATGTATTGTATTGTATATGTAGGATTTGTTGGAAGAGCTGACAAATTTTACACGTACAAACTACAACACTCACCACTTACAATAAACATAACAGACAGACATGCAAACAATGACATACATACAAAACATAAACCGCTTTATTACAAACTACCAATATACAATCTCCCACTGCCAGACGCATAATAACATCGTTAAACGACAAATAAACAAACGAACAAACAATAAAATAACTTAGACAGACATACAACAACATACAACTAATAAGTTTTCCCTCGTAGGGGTACCGAGCAACGTATACTGTTACAAAGATTTCAGCTACCATCTTTAATAAACCGCAGAAATTACCTACTAACCGTGTTTCTACTCAAAATACTCAAATCTCAAATTGATTGTCCAGACCTACTGGCGCAAATAAATTTTTATATCCCGCCTCGTCCTACTAGGTCCCCTCCTGTTTTTTTCCTCCCCACCCCCACAACAGATTTTTTAATTAAAACGCCGATATATAGGGCTATGAGTTTATTCAATAACACCTGCCGCGTAACATTGATGTTCATGAACTATCAACAGCTCAGCTAACGAAAATTAAACGAAACCTCTTATCCAGTAATGAGTGATTCAAGATATTATATTTAAATTATCATAACATTTTATACCCACATTGTGTATTATGTATTATGTATTGTTAACTATTGGTAATACTGTCACATTGTCTTGTAAATTGATACCATGTATCTGTTAGACAATTAAAGATTATTATTATTATTATTATAACAACAAATACTAGAAATGCACAAATCGGCTGCGGAATTGCGCTGGGCTTTCAGCATTACTTGATCGTTCGGCGTATTTCTGCGGCCGAAAAAGTGTGTTTCAGACACGAGAAACGGCAGTGGGAGGGACTTACGAGACCTCAAAACTGACTGACAAACAAGGACCACCCACTAAATCATGGCCACTCCCCGCTGTAGGAGGTGATGGAGCGAGATGGTTGTGCTGCTTTGCATTCGAATTGTCCGCTGTAGGCGAACATAAAACGTTCTGTGATATATAATATTTAGTGGGTTTTTTGAAAGTTTTCACAGAATGCTCTGCTGTTGGAATACAGTTTACCGCTTCACGACTTTTCTTGGAATTTTAATATTAAGCTCCCCGTAGTAAAATCAACCTTGCAGCACACCGGTAAGGCACCGCCGGAACGCGTGTGGAATCATTCTTGTAAGTTTAAGGCTAATAATGTAACCCAGGCCATGCCAACGGCCGCCGGGCTCCTGGCCCGGTTTTTTGGACGTATTTCGGGCCGTATGCTTACGGTCCGTATACGCCCAATACTGTTTAATAAAATAACTAAGGACTGACATGTACTTATGCAATTGATTATTTTTGGTTGTGTAGGGGCACTAAGCCCTAGGTTAGATTAGTTACAAAAATTGGCTTTATAACCCCTATAGGAAATAAATGAGTTTAAAATGGTAATGGTCAGACGCCCTGGAGGGCCTGAGTTCGAACCCAAGATGTGGAAATTGTTTTTATTTTTTATTTTTATTTTTGATCAATTTGGTGCTCTCTCTTAACTTAACTTTTAGTGTTGTTGTTTTTAATTCGTAAAGACGTCGTGTCTATGTTTATTGTTTTTATTTAAGCTTTAATTGGACTATGTTGATTCTTTTCTGCACTAGGTTAATTTATATTGTAGGTCTGATGATGCCCGTCTAGGGTGAAACGCGTCACCAAATGGTTAGATTTTTGTTTGCACCCACATAACTAAAACCAGGTCTCTTTTTTGTGGAAAGTGTAAAATTATATTTTTTTACCATTTATGATAAAGTGATAATGAATTTCCACCAAGTAACAGACGAATCAATTCATTTAACCAATGTTACTTAAAATTTGCAAAAGACAAGCTAATATTGATAGTTGTACCTACAGTTCTTTAAAAATATGACTAAAATCGGAATAAAAATAAAAAAGTTATCAAGCCTGAAACTTAATCAAAATTTTGTACAGCCCGTTTTTTGCACATGAGTGTAGTTTAAATAATAACATTTTTAGGGTTAACATTTTTTAATTTCTATTTAGGAATCACTTTTTACTGAAGACCAATCTTTAACTGAAGAATCACCACGAAACCCATTTGCAAAAAGAAAAGAAAATCTCACTGAGTCTCAGACGCCGACAGGGACACCAACAAATCCATTTTTAAGAAAGGAGAAATCTAATCAGGCCAATCCTTTAAGTTTAACGGATAGATCGGCCGGAATAAATTGTGAAGTAGTCCAAAAAAGGGCGCAGAATTTAGAGGTAAATCGCTTTCTTAAATTATAATTATGCTGGTATAACTTTCAGTGCGTGTTTATGTGCATGGATTTGCTCGATAATTAGTCTTTACACCACATAATCAACAATGCGATGTTGGGGTGAATCCACGGCAGGTCGCCTGGTTCATATGGTACGGACATGTGGTATTGAATTGGTATAGTTGTGGAGCGTTCAGACAAAACAGATTGTTTTGCTTGATCGAAATTAATTTATCTTCTTTTGCTTGAGCACAAATAAAACACTACGATAAAAAATACTTACTACTTTGGTACAATTAATTGTTCGTTAAATTACAGTAGTTAAAATTATTTTAGTTCGTGTATCCAAAAATAGCTTTTTTTAACCTTTTATTATGGACAGATTGATTTGAAAAACAAATTCAAATTACTATAGATAGAGGGTGAATTTGAATTCTCGATTATATTTAACAAAACCCTTAATATTTATCTTCTATGCATATATAGGCCTAGTACAAGTATTAATGTATGTCAGTTTTTAAATAACTTGGAAACTTTACTCTCACGTTTTTCACATAACTCAAAAATTGTGTTAACAGGTGATCTGAACATAGATTATTCTGATAAAGATTGGGTGCATACTCAGAGTCTAATGGATCTGCTTAAGTCATTCAATCTTAAACCCTTAATTGATTGCCCTACTCGTATCACCTCAACCTCAAATACTTTAATTGACTACTTTTGCTTAAATTTTCATGACAATCACGATTGTGAGGCAAATGTGGTACCTTCGGGCTTGTCAGATCATGAAGCTATAATAGCACATGTAGCCATAACAATCAAAAAGACTAAAAAAAAAAAACAATGAGAATATATAGTGAGCGTAATTTTAAGTCAGTGCCAGGGAATAAATTGTGATTCAATAATTGGGACATCGGACCCTTTGGACTATTTTAACAGAGAATAGATTGCTCTTTTTAACAAAAATTTTCCATTAAAAACTATAAAACACAAAAATAATAAAAAACCTTGGGTAACCAAGGGATTAAAGATATCCTCAAAGAATTTACGATCTTTACATACTCTTAGAAAGTTTTATCCTTCAACATTCCTAATCACATATTTCAATAAATACAAAATGATATATCGAAAAGTTATAAAAAATGTAAAAAAAAATTATTATTATAGTAGAATTGATCAGGCAAAAAATAAACCCAAAGAAATATGGCATATAGTGAATAATTTGAGGGGCGTCAATGGCGATTCTATTGAAAAAAAGGAGGTTGATGTCAATGGCTTTAATAATTTTTATTGCTCGGTTGCAGAAAAGTTAACATCTCAAATTTCATCTGATGTTGATCCCATCAGCTACTTAAAGAATATTTCTGTTAAAGACTCCTTCAGCCTGTTTCACACCGATATAAATGAATTAAAAAGTATATTCAAACAAATAAAGAATAAAAATGCTTCGGGTATTGACAATATTTCTATAAAAATATTTAACAGGTTGCCTGACTGCGTGTTGAAAATTCTTGCTATAGCAATAAACCTTTCTTTTGATGGGGGTGTTTTTGCAGATAGTTTAAAGTCAGCTCTGGTGAGGCCCCTGTTTAAGGGTGGGAATACTGAAGATCCCTCGTGTTATCGTCCTATTTCCCTACTTCCAACGTTGACTAAATTAGTGGAAAAAATTGTAAAGGCTAGAATGATGGACTTTCTTCGGAAACATGGGTTGTTGAATGTTTCCCAATTTGGATTCCAAAATAATAAAAATACTTGTGATGCAGTGTTTAACATTCTAGAGAGACTTTATCTTGGCCTGAATCAGGGAGAGGTGGCCGCGGCAGTGTTCTGCGATTTCTCGAAGGCTTTCGACTGCGTGGATCGCGGAATACTGCTGCGGAAACTTTCCCATTATGGTTTTAGGGGGGTCGCTTTGAGCTGGCTAGAATCATATTTAACTAATAGGAAACAATTTGTTGGGGGTCTGAATGGTATATCAACGGGGCAGATCATTAAGCATGGGGTTCCTCAAGGTTCAGTGCTGGGCCCACTTTTATTTCTTATATATATTAATGACCTGGCTTCCATCAGCATTAATGGGTCCTTTACATTATTTGCTGATGATACATCAATATTATGGCTAGGAACAAATGATAACATTTTAAGGAATACCATTGATCGTGATATTAAAGCGATAATGGACTGGTGCAATAGCAATAGGTTGATTTTTAACATTGCAAAAACCAATATTTTGACTTTTAAGTGCTCTGTAACAGACGTAACCCTAAACAATGTCCCAATAAGTATTACAGATAGTTATAAGTTTTTGGGACTGTATATTGATACTAGGCTGAAATTTAAGGATCATATACAGATCATGCGAAAAAAGTTGGCATCGGCATGCTATGCTGTAAGGGTGGCAAGAATCGAATTAGGCCAGGATGTTGCCAGGGGAATATATTTTGCCTTAGTAGAATCACATTTAAGGTACGGTATTCAATTTTGGGGTTTTGCCAACAGCTTATGCAGTCCGTCTTTGTACTACAAAAGCGGGCTGTGCGATGCTTGTGTGGGGCTGGTCCTGGGGAGCACTGAGGGCCGCTGTTTGTTCGGGAGAGGATCCTGACTTTGACCTCTATTTTTATTCTATTGACTGTGGATATGGTCCACAATAAATATAAAGTTTCGGACAATAATGCAGCAAGAACAACAAGATTTAATAACGATAATTTGAGATTGCTCATCCCAAAAACTGCCTTGACAAAAAACTCAATTATATACGAAGGGGTAAAAATGTTTAACCACCTGCCCCTGGAACTTAAAAACTTGAACAATGGTAAGCATTTTGATAAGCAGGTTAAAAGGCTGCTGTTGAGTAAGGCTTATTACTCCCTTGACGAGTTTTATAGTGATAGATTGTAGTTTTTGTTTTTGTTGTTTTTTTTTTGGATCTTTGAGTGTATTTTGACAACTCTGATTACTGTGATGTGTTATTAAATTGATTTTTCTTTTCACATATACATATTTATTTAAATGTTTTTATTTCTTAATGTTTTTGAATGTTTTTATAACTTATATACCGGGTGTTGCATCGTCGAGCGGGACATAGGAAATCCCATGTAATTTTAAATGGGGTCAATTATTGGCTTCCCTAATTATTTTAGAGAAAAATTCTATTTAGGTTTATTAAAGAGCACTAAAACCCACATTCAAAAGAATAACTTTAGATATTTTTGATGAGCCCGTTTACGGGTTATCGCCGATTTCTTTTTAACTATTTCTCCTTTTTATGGCCCCGTATTTGCGGGCACCAGTCAAGGTAAAAGATGACTGTCAAATAAAGTTGTCATTTTGAAATGTGTGCTTTATTGTTATAAAAACTCGTACATCGAAAATATTAGCCATGAATTACACTTCTGAAGAAAAAATATTGATGATTAAATGGTATTATCAAGGAAATAGTTATCAAAATGTGTCAGACATGTTTGCTGCTCTGTATCCGAATAGACCGATACCTGCAAAATCTACAGTCGAAAGGACTATCAAGAAATTTGAGACAAAAGGCACTGTAATAAATAACTGCAGATGTGAAGAAAGGCAGGAACAAAGAAGAGATGCAAGAAATGATAGGGACTTGCAAGTTTTATTGTGCGTGGAAGAAAATGATGGGAAGATCAGCACAAGGAAACTTGAGGATGACATAGGATTAGATCACACCACAGCGTTACGAGCTTTGGAACGACATAAATATTATTCATACAAATATGAAAAGCACCAAAAGCTAAGAGATAGGGACGAAATACGACGACAGGAGTTTTGTTTTGGTATGATGGAAAGAGCAAACATGGATAGGGAATTTTTAAAAAACATTTGTTTCACTGACGTATGCACATTTACCTTAAACAATGAACCCAATGTTCAAAATTATCGATATTGGAGCAAAGAAAACCAACACAGGTTTGTGGAAACAAGGACGCAATATCCACAAAAAGTTAATGTATGGGCTGGGATTTTCGGAGAAAATATTATCGGGCCATTATTTCTTACACGAAATTTAAATGCAGAATATTTTTTGGAACTACTTGAAGATCATATTTTACCTACTTTACATGATGCTGCCAGGGAAAATCAGGAAGTTTGGTACCAAATGGATGGCTGCCCGGCACATAGTACCCTGGCTGTCCGGGAATATTTAAACCGTGCTTTTAATGGAAATGTTATTGGCTTAAATCATACAGTAAATTGGCCAGCCAGGTCTCCTGATTTATCGCCAAATGATTTCTTTCTCTGGGGCCATTTAAAAAACAGGATATACAAAGATAAAAAATACCCAAATCTAGACGAGTTAAAAAATGCTATTTCTGCCGAATGCAATAGAATTTCAGTTTACCAACTAGCGAATGTAAGAAGAGAATTTTATGATCGCCTCGGTTATTGTCTAGCAGTCAATGGAGGAATATTTGAACATCTTCTTAAATCCTAAAGTTCTAATAATTTAATAGTACCTACCTATTAATTAGTAAAATATTGAAACATGTAAAATGTCATAATTAACCTTGTAATTGAATACTTTATTTTAGTTTTATTCAGATTAATTTGTACTCATAAATACACCTTTAATATTTTCGATGTACGAGTTTTTATAACAATAAAGCACACATTTCAAAATGACAACTTTATTTGACAGTCATCTTTTACCTTGACTGGTGCCCGCAAATACGGGGCCATAAAAAGGAGAAATAGTTAAAAAGAAATCGGCGATAACCCTTAAACGGGCTCATCAAAAATATCTAAAGTTATTCTTTTGAATGTGGGTTTTAGTGCTCTTTAATAAACCTAAATAGAATTTTTCTCTAAAATGATTAGGGAAGCCAATAATTGACCCCATTTAAAATTACATGGGATTTCCTATGTCCCGCTCGACGATGCAACACCCGGTACCTATAGGTATTATGTAATTTAAGTAATATTTTTTTTCCAGCTTTGTAAATGAGAGTGCTGAGCTCTTTATACAATAAAGCATATTTTGATTTGATTTGATTTGATTTACTATATTTTTTGGATTGGATTTTTGCTAAGACCATTGTTACGTTTTCGGGTGGACTTTAAGCGAAGAATATTCTAAAAATAGGATTTCAAACGATGATTTCCTTTGTTGGTTTTGCCGACTTGCAACTGTACATTTTTGTTTAATTTAGTAGAATATTTTACGTTGTAAAATCATAGGATTTTTTGTCTGGCCTTGATTTAGATTGACACTTGTTTCTCAAAGACCTTTCTTTTGTAATTTTAGGGAGGTGAAAAACGAAAACTTGCGGATCACGAGTCTGAGAAACAAGTGGAAAAGCAAAGGAAACTGGACACATTCATGTTTGCAAAACGAAAGACGTAAATTAAGGTACCATTTTTTATAAATCAAAAACACTTAAGAATATTTAAAATTTTTATTTATGCAACTAACATGTTTTAATAATATTATGTAGGTGTTGTTTTCCTTACTCTGTCACTACTATAACCCAGTGAAATATATTGTTATAAAAAAAAAACTGTTACTTCGTCTAAGTACTTTTCCTAGGATCATGGAAAATACCTTTAGCAAACATCGATTCCCATTCTGAACCGTTGGGATATTCATAAGTTTTAATTGATTCTTGTTTCATCGTGGTACTGTAACCAGGAGCCTGTAATTATAAATAAAAATTAATTTTAAATACAATTTACTACGCTTTTAAAACAAAAAAATACCAAAAATGAAAAACCTTGATCAAAATTTGCTACGCGCGGAAAAAATACAAAATGTCACATTAACATCGATGAATTTTTAGATTGGTCGCATCATATTGATTATGTAACTGAAAATGTGCTGTTAGCCAGCCACACACGGAGCTTGCTTAACCACGGGGCGTTCCGAGGCGAAAGACTGGAACGGCAGAATGTCTTCAGGAGCATTTAACCATATCTTTTATGCGTTCCATTTCGCGTTCCATTGACTAGACAAAATACAAGATCGATTCTTATTGGCCACAAACCACAGATAACAAAATGACATATATTTTTTTTATTGTTTTGAGCATGTCGCTGTTTGCAAGATACACTTGTGATTTGTCTGTTAACGAGTAGCAAAGTGCAGCGTTGATGATACGTAACCGACAAACCATCCGTTCGTGATTTAGGATGCGCGCGCCAGCACAAAATAAATTATTGTATTCCGCAGACACAAATTATCATAATACAGATGCGAAAGAACGCCAATATAGGGATACAAATTCGGTGATCTTGTAACGAAGGTTCAGATTTGTCGCATCAATGTATTTGTAATCCCTCAGTTTGATAAATAGACTTCAGCCATGTATTATGATAATTTGTGCTATGGAACTGACGACAGAAATTCGAACATCGGTCGCATAATATTTACTGTCTTGGATTTGTCAGGTAAAGTCCGTCTATGTATCTTACAAAGTCATTATAAATGCTAATCCGTAATGCCGATAAGACTTAGCGGGTGATCGAATGAAAGCAGGGACGCACTTGTTGCTGATAGAATAAAAGGTTGCGCTGCTTTAAGATAATAATATACTCGTATATATAAGCGTGGAAAAAAATATTTTTTTATCTACCTGTATGCAACAAAAGTGCCGTACTGAGTTTTTAATGTTAGAAAGAAAACGCAAAAACATATTTTAAGCGTAATTTAATAATAGGTAATAATAATAAAATAATAATGTAACGGTACATAAGATACAATACAATTAAAATTATAACATATAGGACGGTTATTAATGAAAACAAAATATACATATACCTACAAAAAAGTACCGTGTCAGAAAAATAATTATTACATTTTAACCCAAGTTAGTTTCACTGTCACTGTGTCGTCATCCAAGTTCACAATAATTCTTTCTCTGGGCAACAGATCTATATTTACGTATGATTTTTCTACTCTTTGAACATGCGCTACACAAGTTTCCCATCTTTTGTATGGAATATTTTGCATCTCTGACTGTTGAGGAATCTACTACACCACTGGCACGATGCAAACCTTCAGCAACACCGAGGGAAACGCACAGCGAAGAGAAGAGAGACACTTCACTTTAAGACGCAACGAAGAAAGCATTTTGTTGTTGTTTTCAATAGTTTATTTTGTAAAACTTAGTTTAATATAACTGTTTATGAGAAAAAGTTAATCAGTGCCTTTATTAGTCTACTACACGAAACATTGGTCCTTCGAGCCGAATTATACGAAAAAACACGAAAAATTCCATACGAAAATAGTCATAATAGTGATACGTCATCAAGTCGACCAGAAGACAATAATCAAAAATAATACACGAAGCAGCTGACGATTGTTTTGGTCCGACAGCCAGCGGAGCCCGGTGAGTTCCTTTAATACCATCCCTATATTTCACGGCCAGTATTTGTTTGGTATACTTTGGCGCGAATGAGAATTGTTTGAAAGTACAAAAGTTCATTATTTTCGATACAATTTATCGAGGTTAGTTATTTATTCAGTTTTATTCTTATAAGGGTTTCTTATATATTTTTGGGGTTTCAGTAAATACTTGTAGTTTATAAAAATGTCTACTTCGGAAAATGTAAACGAGCTTAAGAATCTTTCCAGAAAACGTTCTGCAATTAAATCAAAATTAACGTTATTTGAAAAATATATCGACACGATTGAAAATCTTGTTATTACACGCGTACCTGTGGATAGGTCAAAGAATATCGAACTCAATCAAAGAATAGGAGTCGCCGAAAATCTTCTTAGTAATTATGACATAATTCAGAGTGAAATAGAGTGCACGGTTGATAATCCCGAAGAACAATTAAACGAACGCGAACAATTTAAAAACAGATTTTACTCAATATTGGCAAAAGCCAAGTCAATAAGCGAAACGATTATAACCGACGATGATGCGACGTCGCAGGTCTCTGCGCAGTCTTCAGCCTTGCATTTAAATCATTTTGAGGGAGTCAAATTACCGGAAATACAGTTGCCTAAATTTAATGGATCCTATGAAACTTGGTTAGAGTTCCGAGACATTTTTGAATCCTTAATCCATAATAACATACAAATTAATAAAATTCAAAAATTTCATTATCTGCGAGCATCTTTGGTTGGCCCCGCGTCGCAGGTAATTCAGTCGTTAGAATTTTCCATGAACAATTATGATATTGCTTGGAACACTTTATGCGAACGTTTCAATAATACCCGTTTATTAGTGCACAATCACATTAAGGCGATTTTTAACTTAGAGAAAATTAAGGCGAGTTCTGCACATAAAATTCGAAGTTTAAGCGACAATTTAGCGAAACATTTAAGCAGCCTTAATCAGTTAGGAGAACCTACTGATTCGTGGGATACTTTAATTATATATATTATTGCAAACAAACTCGACATGCATACAGCCCGGGAATGGGAAAAAGAGAAGGCGAAAAACGATGTAGTTTCATTCGAAATATTTAAAGCATTCCTGAAAAAACGCGCTGACTTATTAGAGACTCTTGAAATGAATTTCGAGAATTTTGACGATAATAAACAGAAACGACGCGGCAATACGAGCGGCACAAGATCGTTATTGGGTACTACTGAGGATCATGACGAACCTAATATATCAAAATCAAAATATACTTGTTTTATGTGCAAAAAAGATCACAGTTTATTTTATTGCCCTGATTTTTTAAAATTGTCTGTAAAGGATAGGATTTCAAAGGTCAAGCAGTTACAATTATGCACTAATTGCTTGCGTCGTAATCACCAGCCTAAAGACTGTAGATGGTCTGGATGTAAAACTTGTAACGGCAAACACAATACAGTTTTACATGAAACTCGGGAAAAAAGAAATAATACGACTAGCGGCATTACAGCTGTTCATGAAGCGACAGAAACCGAAAATCCACCTGAACCACAAAAAGCAAACGAGGTTCAATGCAGTTTAGCTACAGCACAAAACGCTATTTTATCCACTGCAAGAATACAAGTGTACGATAACAGAAACGAGGTCTTTACTGCGCATGCACTTTTAGATTGTGGTTCACAATCAAGCTTTATCACAACAAGCTTATGCGAACAATTGAATTTACCGAGAATCAAAACAGACTTAACAGTTTCTGGAATAAACGATAAAATTTCTTATGTTAATAGCAAATGCGAAATCACAATAAAATCCATTAACAGTTCATATACATTTAAGTTGTCCTGTTTTGTAATTGATAAAATAACAAATTTTTTACCAGAAAAATTAATTAATCGTACTAACTTCAATATTCCTTTAAGTATTAAACTAGCCGACCCAGAATTTCATATCCCTAAAACAATGGATATTTTAATTGGTGCTGACTATTTTTGGCAACTTTTGACTATCGGTAGACGTAATGCTGGTCCTGAAAGTCCTATTTTGCAGAATACTCGTTTAGGTTGGGTCGTAGCAGGTCCATTGGACATGCAAATGAATAGTAAAATAGCCAATAAACAAACTACGAGTCATTTTTGTGCGATTGGGGTGCAGGAACAGCTGGCAAAATTCTGGGAAGTAGAAGAGATTTCTACGAAAAAACCTCTTTTGTCGTTTGAGGAAAAGGCGTGTGAACAACATTTTGCAGATAATTTAACAATTTCACCCGAAGGTCGATACACTGTTTCTATTCCCTTTAAGGATTCGCCTGATAAGTTGGGTGATTCTCGGAAAATAGCAATAAAACGGTTTTTAGCATTAGAGCGAAAGTTGACAGCTAATGACACTTTAAACGGATTGTATAATGACTTTTTAAACGAATACGAAAGACTGGGTCATATGACAGAAATATCTGATGACGATGACAGACCTGAGTATTACATGCCTCATCATGGCGTACTGCGTGAAAAAAGATCGACGACAAAACTGCGAGTGGTTTTTAACGCGTCATCACCTACTTCATCTGGCATATCGCTAAATGAATTACAATTTACAGGTCCAGTTATTCAGCAAGATCTATTATCGATCATTCTTAGATTTCGAATGTATTTAATTGTATTGTCTAGCGATATAAAGATGATGTATCGACAAATATTAGTAAATCCGAATCAGCGTAATTTGCAAAAGATCGTTTGGCGTTCTAATCCAAGCGAACCGATAAAAACCTTTCAATTAAATACCGTCACATACGGCACCACTGCAGCTTCATTTTTGGCTATACGCTGCCTTCACGAGTTAGCAAACGAATGTCAGATTGATAATCCGAAAATAGCGGATATTATTCGTAACGATATGTACGTTGACGACCTTTTAACTGGCGTTGACTCACTCGAAGAAGCGAAATTAATTTGTCACAAAATATCGGAAATATTTTTAAAACGAGGGTTTGAATTACGGAAATGGAAATCTAACGTTGCACACGTTGTTGAGGAATTGCATTGTGAAACCTCAAACACAGTAGAATTTGCAAGCAACAAGGATTACGACATCAAAACTCTAGGACTTTCGTGGGAATGCGAAAGTGATATATTATCTTACAAAATTTTACCAAACAGCGAACCCCCTAAAAGTAAAATAAGTAAACGCGTTATCCTTTCTAGAATAGCGACAATATTCGATCCTCTTGGTTTGATTAGTCCATGCATCATAATAGCCAAAATTCTATTGCAAAGGTTATGGGCTGAGAAGCTAACTTGGGATCAACCTTTGCCGAGTAACATTCTTGCTCCTTGGCTTGAATTCAGTACCGAACTCGATATATTAAATTCAATATGCATTCCCAGAAGGGTAACGTGTGACAATCCAATCTCAGTTATATTGCACGGTTTTTCAGATGCATGTGAGACAAGCTACGGTGCTTGCATTTATGTCGTATCTACAAATGATAAGGGAGATTGCTCGTCCAATTTATTGTGCGCGAAATCCAAAGTCGCGCCATTAAAGTCATTAACTATGCCGCGATTGGAGCTATCCGCGGCTCTGATTTTATCGCAACTTATAACGAAAGTATTGGAATCAATGACTAATAAATTTGATAGAATTTTTTGTTGGTCTGATTCGACAATTGTTTTAGGGTGGTTGCGAACTTCTCCTAATTTATTAAAACCGTTTGTAAATAACCGCGTTGCTGAAATTCAAAAGCTTACGAGCTCCTTTGAGTGGAGACACGTATCCACCAAAGACAACCCAGCGGATCTAGTGTCTCGTGGAGTTCCTCCAAAAGCATTAATCGATCGTGATATATGGTGGCATGGCCCTAACTGGCTTGTGCAGGACGAAAATCATTGGCCTAATTTAAATATCATTGTCGATGATTTGCCAGAAAAACGAAAAATAATATTAGTTAATACTTCTGTGACAGAAAGTTTTCCGTTTCAGAACTATTCCAATTTAAACCGATTAAAACGATCCGTTGCATTCATTTTTCGATTTATTCAAAACTGCAGGGTTTCCCGTGAATACCGAAATTTATCCATCTTAGGTGTAGATGAAATAAATGATAGTTTTTATAAAATAATAAAAATAGCGCAAATGGAATCATTTTCGCAGGATTACTACTTGCTTAAATCAAAAAATGAGCTTCCCGCTAACAGTAAGATTTTAAGTTTACATCCATTTATTGACGAAAGTGGCATTTTACGCGTTGGAGGCAGATTGTCTAATTCTGATCATCCTTATGCTAAAAAGCATCCAATATTGCTTTCACCGCAACACCACTTAACAAAACTAATTTTTGAGTATGAGCACAAACAGTTGTTGCACGCGGGACCGCAGTTATTGCTGGCGCACGTTCGCGAACAGTTTTGGCCAACTTCGGGTCGCAATTTGGCTCGCAAAATTGTCCGAGGTTGCGTAAAGTGTTCCCGGTATAACCCTCAAAGAATCCAACCCATTATGGGCGATTTGCCTGCGGCTCGTGTACAACCAGCTTTACCTTTTTCTAAGGTAGGCGTAGATTACGCAGGTCCCTTTTTAATGAAAGACAGACGCGGACGAGGAGGAAAATTGACTAAGTGTTGGATTGCGCTATTCGTATGTTTCATCACCCGTGCGATTCATCTGGAAATAGTACCCAGCTTGAATGGTGATGATTTTTTGCAAGCATTTTATCGATTTATAAGTCGTCGTGGAAAACCAACCGATGTCTATTCCGATAACGGTACATGTTTTGTTAAAGCAAATAAAGAAATTCAATCAATGCAAAAGTTTCTTTTGGAAAATAAATCTTTGATAATGGAATCGGTAACTAATATCGGTGTCAAGTGGCATTTTATACCAGTTAATTCTCCGCATTTCGGCGGAATCTGGGAAGCGGGCGTGAAAAGCGTAAAACACCATTTGAGAAGAGTTGTAGGTAATCATACATTATCTTTTCAAGATTTTCAGACATTACTCATTCGTATCGAAGCTATACTAAACTCCCGTCCCCTCATTCCCTTATCTTCTGATCCTAATGATCTTTCCATCCTATCACCGGCTCACTTCTTGATCGGAAGATCTCTTCTAACCTTGCCAGAACCATCATTGAGCCACATACCTGAGAACAGGCTTTCCAATCTTCAGCTCTTGCAGAAACTTTTTCAACATTTTTGGGACCGCTGGAGCACCGAATATATAGGCGAACTTCAACAAAGAACTTGTTGGAAGAAAAACAAAGGCAGTCTTAAAATTGGTCAGTTGGTTTTGATCAAGGAAAACAATGTACCTCCTATGAAATGGCGCATGGGTCGCGTATTGGACCTAGTCATGGGGAAAGATGGTGTCAGCCGAGTAGCAGTAATCAAAACATCTGATGGTGTACTTTCTAGGGCTATGGTTCGTCTAAGCCCACTGCCCGAATTGTTGTAAGGCAGACCTTTCAAGGCCGGGGGCATGTTGAGGAATCTACTACACCACTGGCACGATGCAAACCTTCAGCAACACCGAGGGAAACGCGCAGCGAAGAGAAGAGAGACACTTCACTTTAAGACGCAACGAAGAAAGCATTTTGTTGTTGTTTTCAATAGTTTATTTTGTAAAACTTAGTTTAATATAACTGTTGTTTATGAGAAAAAGTGAATCAGTGCCTTTATTAGTCTACTACACGAAACACTGACTGTACTAAAGCTGTCACGGAAGAATTTAAGGTTGGCGAGTGTTCAATTGGGTTGAACATGCAATGATAAGGAGGAAGTCTTAATGTATTTTCGGCCAGTAAACCTGCAAGATGGCGGCTGGCAAATCATGTCAGTGCTCCCAAATCACGTTTAAACGAAGATAAAAAGTTACTAGGATTTCACACCAGAAATTATTAAAATTACATTCCAAACATAAACAAAAGCAACTTTTATTAGGTACCTACATCGTATATCTATCATGTTTCCTCGCGTTGAGTTAAATACATGCAAGAGAGAGACACACACCGGTGCTAACTAACACGAACCATTATACGATCACAGGCCAGGTCAGGCTTTGCTTCTTCGCTGCTATAGTTGTAATAGTACGGGCAAATCAATTAAGGCAAAATATACAGGTGGGCAAACAAGTTTACATAAGCTTTTAAAAAGGATAGGGTTCTCATATCAAAGAGACAATAACCGACGGGCTTTAATGGAAACACCCCATATAGCTTTTCAAAGACATCGATTTTTGGAGAAGTATATGGAGAATGAATTAAAAGGTGATGCTAAGGAGCAATACGTCTTTCTTGACGAGACGTAGATTTTCTCCAATGGCTCTTTTAGACGGTCTTGGCAGGATGATGATGTAAGATCTGTCCGAAAAGTTAATGCAGAAGGAAACAGGTATACAACATTTCCTTCATATTAGGTAGCTCATAGTGTGATCTTAATAATAATAATAATAATGATAATACGTTTTAATTGAATCATAGATATCTCCGGGGTGAAGATTACTCATATTAAACAGGAAAGAAAAATCCAAAATTCTTCACAAATATTTAATATTTCGCTCTACGCGTTTCGGTTTCTTAAACCATTTTCAAGAGCTATCTAAAAAGTTAATTTATATAATAATCTCAATTATAATTCAAAATAATTTGGTGTTACTTACATAATACAAACAAAAACTTTACATTAAGGACACAAGAAAAGGGATTAAAATATTGCCCTAATTTGGGCATAGGGGAGAAGGATGTGACTTCTTTGTTGGCTGATATAGAAATGGTCCTAAAGTTTTGTGATGTTGATGTGATGAATTCTGTTAGAGGGTTTTGTAGACACATTATTAGGAAACAGAAGAATAATTTTGGTAATCAACGATATAATAATAAAGTTCATGTACAAAAGAATATTTGCCGAACTTTGAGACAAAAAATAAAATTAAATGACTTAGTATTGGGAAAGGCAGCGAAGGGCAATTGTTTGGTAATTATGGAAAAACAACAATATTTCAATAGGGTTCAAAACTTTTTGGATAATAATAATATGATTATCGAGCTTAAGAAAGATCCGAATGCGTCTTACACTACAGAACTTAAAAGATTAATTAATGGTCAAAATTTTTATGATGAACTTAAGATGAATAAACTTGTAATTCCTATGAATTCTAGTACCCCTTTATTATACGGTATGGTCAAAATTCACAAAATTGATATGCCAATTAGACCTGTTGTTAGTTTTGTATCTTCATCGGCATATTTTTTAGCAAAATGGCTAGACAAATGTTTGAGAAACCTCTTGGATTATCAAAATAAATACAGTATTAGGAACACCAATGAATTAATTTAAGATTTAAAAAGTATTAACTTACCAAATGATTGCCTTTTGGTTTCTTTTGATGTGGTCAATCTGTTTCCAAGTATCCCCCGACAACAGGTGGTGAATATCGTGGAATGTTTGCTTGGAGAGAACTTGTCTCTGTCTGATAATGTACGGAGGGGTATAACGTCCCTTTTAACTAAATGTCTAGGTTTAGATTTTTTTAGATTTAATGACAAGTTCTTTAAAATGACGGATGGTTTACCCATGGGTTCAGGTCTTTCCCCCTTTTTAGCTGAAATTTTTATGGGTGATTTTGAAAATAAATTGTTTAATTCAAATTTTTACCTTCTAGATAAAATTTTATTATGGCGCAGATTAGTTGATGATACTTTTATTGTTTGGACAGGAACAGGGAATGAGTTGGAAATTTTTTTCAAGTTTTTAAATTCTTTAAACACCCACATCAAATTTACAAAAGAAATATAATCTGATTGTTGTCTGAATTTTTTAGATTTGACAATAAAGAGGGTGAATAACTTTTTTGAGTATGCTATTTATCGGAAAAAACACACATACAGACAATGTTATACCTGCTGACTCAAATCATTGTTTAGCTCATAAAATGGCAGCTTTTAACTCTTTGATCCATCGTTTGTTCACCATCCCACTATTACCTTTGGAATTTGAGAGGGAAAAGAACATCATCTTTCAAATTGCTTATAACAACGGATACAAGATATCACTAATCAATAATTTAATAAGAAAAAAATTTAATGGCATGCTTAAGAAGGTGTTGACTGACCGCTTGGATAAGACCATAACATCTTTTCAACCTCCTAGGTATATAAGGCTTACTTTTTTGGGCACTGTTTCTCTGAGAGTGGGTAATGTATTGAAGTCTTTAAACAACAATTTTAAAATAGCTTACAAATCGGTAAACAATTTACGTAGCTTATTCTCGAGAGTAAAGGATTCAATTAACGTGCTTGACAAGAGTGGGGTGTATTTGTTGTCCTGTAACTCTTGCACGGCTAAATATGCTGGTCAGACAGGACGTAGTTTTAATGTTAGATTAAAAGAACATTTAAACTCTCAGAAATCGCCTAATGACAGGAGATCAGCTTTTGGCCTACATTTAAGAGAGAATTTACATAGTTTTAATACTACAGACAACTTTAAAATGCTACATAATGCGAATAAAGGCCTAAAGTTACATTTTTTAGAAAACATAGAAATAGCGAAATTAGAGATAAATAATCAAATTGAATGTTTGAACGATCCTGTCAACGCCCACTATAGGGAAGCGGCGAGAATAATTGTAAACGAGTTTAAGTAGTGAATGATTGTTTAAATAATGGAACCTCTCTTTGTGCAATCTAGATGTCGCTCTGGTTCGGTGTATTTTGTTTTATTTTTTAAGTGTTTTATTTTTAAATGTTTTTTGGGTTTATCCCGTTGATCAATTTTATATAGTTAGTAAACCTGTGCTCGCCATTGTGAGCTTGTTTGTGTCCTTAATGTAAAGTTTTTGTTTGTATTATGTAAGTAACACCAAATTATTATGAATTATAATTGAGATTATTATATAAATAAACTTTTTAGATAGCTCTTGAAAATGGTTTAAGAAACCGAAACGCGTAGAGCGAAATATTAAATATTTGTGAAGAATTTTGGATTTTTCTTTCCTGTTTAAGATAATACGTTTATTGTCATAAAAATTCATATACTCAATTTCCTGATCTTCTTTTTAGATACATAATATTACATGCAGGTACTGAAGAAGGATTTGTTGGAAATTCTTCACTAATTTTTAAATCCAAAACCAATGTAGGGGACTATCATGGAGAGATGAATGCTGTTAATTTTGAAACCTGGTTAAAGGAAAAGCTATTGGCGAACTTACAAAAACCATCTATTATTATACTAGATAATGCAAGCTACCACAGTAGGCAGTCGGAAAGGCTTCCGATAAAAAGTTGGACAAAGGAAAATATGAAGAATTGGTTAAATGCAAAACAAATTAAATTTCCTGATACTGCCAAAAAAGTTGACCTATGGACATTGATATCTCAAGTGCCAAAACATAAATCCTATGCAGTAGAGAATTTAATAAATGAAGCAGGTCATCAAGTCTTAAGGTTACCGCCATATCACTGCCAGTACAATGCCATTGAGATGGTGTGGAGCCAAGCAAAGCGGTTCTATGACAAACACATCATCGAGACAAAAAATATTTTAGGTACATGGGAAGTGGCTCTTGCAAATGTTTCACAAGAAAACTGGTCGAATTATATTTCTCACACTGATAAAATTATTAAAGAAGCGTGGGACAAAGAACAGAATATTATTGCTCCCAATAATCCTATTGTGATAAATGTTGATAGCGATTGCGATTTTTCCGACTCAACAGATGATGTTTTTACCTTTTATTAATAATTATACGTTTACTTTTCTTACAAGAGAGAAATTCCAATAGTTTAATCAATGATGAACATCATGACAAGTTTAGGACAGTTGACAAATTTCACTCCTACTTTACACGGGATTGCAGGAACAGTATTCACATTCCTGGCTTTCGGCTTAGAGCATTCAAAAAGTTTTTAATCACTGGCTCCTGTTAAAAAAATAGTAAATATAAACAGATTCAAATGTGAAATTAAATCCTACCTCACATGCAATTGCTTTTATTCCATTGATAAGTATTTCGGTCCTTCATGAATCTTGCGACTCCTATGTGTGTTATGTATGTCTGATGTAACATAAAATAAAGTGTATGTTCTTTCCATTTTCATTTATTATGTTATGTATTTATATAGACAAGTTTTAAAATTTTAATAATAGTTTGACAATGTTAATATTTACTTTGTAAATCTGTGTAACAATAAATGAATAAATAAACTAAAAAAAAAATGTTGACTCAAAGTGCTATTTCACCTAATGACAAAAAAATACGCATACGAAAAAATGACAGCAGTGCACCACTTGTTTTACAAAAAATTATTAGAAGACATGTTTGCAAGCCACTTGGTGGAGCACTCTCACTTTTCTAAATAAAGTATGTGGTTTTATTTCCTATTAACACATACTAAAATTGAAAATAATCTTAAGTACTTTCAGAGATAGTATAAAATAAAAACACCTAGTAGCAAAAAAATGTCGCCGTTGCGGGCATACGTTCAGATAAACTTTTCTCCTAAAAATATCATGAGAAGTAACCTCGAAATATTACTAGGTCATTAAGGAATAACCCTGTATATTTAAAAAAATTGTTTTCATTATTATGGAAATTAACATATTTTATTACAATTTTTAAGTCCGGTTCTGACCATAAACAGCTGCTCGCCATTATATTGCTGCCAATATTATTCTTACTAAAAATTAAATAGCTGAAATATGACTGTTGTCATATGACATGTCGGCCATCTTGCAGGATTGCTGGCTGAACCAAGTTTTAACACGGTATGACCCATTTCTGCCTCCAAAGTGTCACAATAATATTACTTTTTTATTGAAAATGATTTTAAAATTTCGAGCAATTGCTTATTGTGTAATTTTCCTCAAAATACATATTATTTTCCATCATATAATCCTGGATGGTAACTTTTGTGTCATTGGAACACGGAACTTTATTTAACCTACGACTGTGGTAGCTCGCATTATCCATCACTATCACACTATTTGGTGGTATATTTGGTAATAATTTGTTTTTAAACCAGTCTTCAAATAGTTCTGCCGTAGTATCATCGTGATAATCAACAAGGGAGTCCTTTATATTTTTGGCTGATAAGGCCAAAGCGTTTGGTATAAATCCGTTTTTTGTCTCAGCATGAATTATTGTTATACGCTTACCTTTATTTGATGGAGCTTTGGTTCTGCATTGACCCGATAAATCTACCCAACCTTTATCTGGAACTTTGTGTGTGTCATACCACGTTTCGTGCAAATAAATAATATCCCTTCCATCCTGTCTATATCCATGGACTGCAATTAGGTGTTCCATCCTCCATCTTTTTAACTGGGCCGATTCCATAATTACTTGTCGTTTGTTAATTTTTTTTTATTTTAAAACCGTTTCTTTAAATACATTTCCTTACAGTCTCACGGCAACACTCTATTCCTGTATCATCTTTTTTTAATCTTTGCAATAGGGTTTTTAAAGTGGGAATCATTTGTTCCCTATACAGGGCATATATTTTTCTACGAATTATATCGACATCCGTCGCGTCCAGTTTCTTAAAAGTAAAAAAGTCTTTCCTCTTTCTTCTCTCCACTATAGGTTTATTTACAACAAACCACACTGTGCTCACTGGCCTGCGTGCCTAAGCTGCCGCTTCCTTCACTGCACCAAATTTTAAAACGTCGAAGATTACTTTTTTGTGTCAACTGATAAAATATCACGCTTTAATTGGTTTTTATCACGACCCGTAGATCCACTTGGCGTACTGGTTTCTTCCCACGGACGAAACATTCTTAGATATCACGTTTAATTGGCAACTTTTTGTCTAAACCAATACAAATATCTAAATGAATTTTAAAACCAAAAATCAGCATATTTAAATAACTAAAATAAACCTATTTTATTTTGCCCTAATTATTTTAAGAAGATTACTGAGAAGATATAATAATATAATAGTCTTTAAATAGATCCGTACCTGGAGTCTCCAGATCAGGTGGCCGAATTTTACACCTTACACAATAGGTTATTATGACGGTAAGGGATTAGCATTTATAATGAGTTTGTAAGATAGACCGATGGACCATACGCCCGAGCACAGAAGTTATGTTGATTTTGATAATAATACACTTGTTAAGAAAACAAACGTATACAGGGTGTCCGGGAAAATGTAGGAAATCTCTCGGATTCAGGTAGAACATGACAAGTTTCTATAAAAATTTTTCTTACAGGCCCTCACTATGTGCCCCTGAAGGACGCCGCTGGAAATCGGTATTTCTTGAATAACTTTTAATGTACTTAATATAATTTAATAAAAACTTAATGATGAACACTAGTAAGGACCTCTTAAAATAGTGTCCTTGAAACATATTTAGCTTTTTTAATTTATTAGGGGCGGACTAAGCTTTACAACTTTATGCTTAAATTTTGAACACCCTGTATGATAAAGACTTATAAAAAATAAATGTGGGTAGCTTGCACCTTAGACTAAAAAAAAGGTACTCTTGTTTATTGTCGATAAAATGTTCCACCGGTTTCTCAATGGTTTACACTCGGGTTCCTCAATGTTTCTTTGCGTCAGGAGAAACTCCTTTGACATCCATTGATTAATCAATGGCTGTGTTCTCTTTATGTTGCACTACGTATGTGAATCATAAATTAGAACCAGCTTGACCAATACCTTGTAAAGGTTGACCTTAGTCCTATTAGCAAGTCTACTCTGCCTGTGAAGCAGGAGGTAGATAAAACCTAACTATCGCAATGCAAGTTTTACTCTATTAATTGAATTTTGCCTCCAATTCAGTCTTTGGTCGAAAATGAGTCCCAGGTATTTCACCTGACACCAGTTCACTTGGATGCCATTGACCCGAAGCCTTGTTTCAGGCCTGCGGACAATGCTTTTTGAAGAGAAGATGGATTCGTCTTGGCGCGATTGAAACGAATCTTCCAAGCCGAAAATCATTTTTCCAGCTCGATCATGTGATACAGCGCATCCGGCTGACGACAATTAGCGGTGATTTAGTAGTCGAAGTAATTGTCGTATTGTCAACAAAAAAGATAGAACTGCGTAAATCCATCTCGCGGAATATCGTGAGTATAAATGGTATACAACATCGATGAGAGAGGTGAGCTTTACGACACTCCCGCCCTGATGTGTTTATTATAAGACCGCAGAACTTCTATTCTCCAAAAAAGAATGGTAGCTTCTTGATTGATTAAGTAGTTCGGAGCACCGAGCCTTATCAATTTTAACAAGAGACCATTGTGCCAGACCCAGAATGTTTTGCTTACGTCAAAGAAGACCGTTCCTGTGTGCGCCCTCTTGTTAAAGCTTTTGATAATGTTTGCAGTGAGTCACGTGGTATGTCTGAGTGTAATGTTCGGGCCGGAACCCAAACTGTACGGCAGGCAGAATATTGCGCATGAAAACAAAGTCATTGAGCGTACGTACAAGATTATCTTATCGGCAAGGTTTCCCAGGCTCGATAGCAGGCTGATCGGCCTATAGGTAGGGCCTTTCTTATAAATAAGAATAACTTTAGCGCATTTCCAGGCACTTGGGAAGTGGCCTTATCTGATTGTCGTCTGGGATGAGCTTACTATGTTCCTTAAAGCTCGGTCTGGTAGATTTCGCAACGCCATATTCTTTAAACCGTCAAAACCGAGAGCTTTTTTTAACAAGGGACCTCGTTTAAGGTGACTTGGGGAGAGGCCTGAAACGGGTGACTGATGATTTTGTAAATCTGTATCGTCTTTGAGACCCTCTCATCTCTCAACCCGTCATTGGTCGGGTTTAATAGTTTACAAATACTGGCACTGATTTGTCCAGTGGTTTACAAATTTTGCACTTCTTTTGCCAATAGAATTGGCTATTAGTTTTGTTGACTTACCTTTGGAGCCACGTAGTGAGCATTTTTTATAATGCACGGGTTAACGAAATGCTCATGTTGGTGATCGGCGAATTCAACTACTCTGTCCTTGGTGGTTCCAGAAAGAGCGACGAAATCCCACATTTGTAGATGTTGTACCATCTCACAAAGTCCAACACCACCGGCATGAGGACATACTTTAACTGGAAAAATTGTTTACGTAAAATTTAAAAATCCTTTGTAAATCAAAAAGCGATTTTTGTAAGTAAAATACTCGTAGGATTGACTAATGAGGGTGCATTTGTGTTATTTTTTTTTCTCTTATCAGAGCAAATATAGTTAATATTTTAACTTTGGCTTACCTCCCAGTTTATGAGCAATTAAATATACACTTAAAATTTCATTGACTCCCCCGATTCTAGCCGCATCAACTTGGCAATACTCCAGAGCTCCGACCTGCATAAACTGTTTGAAAAGAACCCTGTTGCAACACATTTCACCCGTGGCCACACCGATTCCATAAGGTTTAAGAGCTTTTGCAATTTCAAGATGGCCCAAAACATCATCAGGACTTGTTGGTTCTTCTATCCATAACGGTTTGAATTCAGCTAGCTGCTTCATCCAGTCGATGGCTTGTTGTACTTCCCATACTTGATTTGCATCCACCATCTGCAAATAAATATTTAAATAATAATAATCCTGTATAAGGCCGGTGCGTCATGAATCATCGATCAATAGACAACGTGATTTACAATTCCCATCTTTATTTATTATAGCGTTAAAAGTGAATAAACACATAATAGAGCGTCTCCGGGGTTTGGCAATACGTCTCGAATTCAAAGTAACGTGCTAGACAGAGACAAAAGATATTTGGAGAGTTGTCCCTTGATGTCAAAGTCATCGTTCAAACTGTTCTTTCATAGTCATTTTTATCGTACTTTCGTGTTGATTAGATTCATTTAGTCACGTGGAATTAATGACGCACCGGCAAAGAAACACCGTGTCGACTGTAGTAATTATTTTCAACGTTTATGGGGAACCAGTGAACAGGACGATTAAAAAATTTGTTTATTTGCATAAATGGGAATGCTCTACTCAGCTAAACTATTTTTGACAATGCGGTGTTGCCGCTTCTACTAGAAACTAGTTAAAACTTTAATATGTTAAAACCCAGTATACAGTGCGTTTATTTTAAGGCGGGACATAGGGTTTTACACGGTAAATCTTAAAGCCTATGTTAGGCACATTTCTATTGAGAACTACAAGTTACAATTTTACACAAATATTTCTTGTGGTATATACCCAAAATAGGATCATGTTTGTATTACTTTACTAACGCAAATTATTTAAAAATATAATTTTAAGTTATAATATCACTCTGTTTTGCCTAGCCCTGTATATTAAGTTTACTTAGGTATTTTTGACATAAGCTGGTATGTGACATTATTATAATATTAGACAACTTGTAAATTATACAATTTTGATGATTATTTAGGATTTTTATTTCAATTAAGTTTAATAATTTTCCTAAATATAATCTACAACAATAAACTTAAAACTCATATAAACTGTTCGAAGTGCCCTCCATTTACAGCCAAACAGTGCCCCAAACAATCATAAAAATGCTTTCTAACATTTGACACCTGTCGCGCTGTGATGCTGCGTGAAGCCTCGATTATTCTGTTTTTTAATTCATCTGCATCATTTGGTCTTCCTCTTACGTTATCAAAAACGTTTAATGTGAGGTATCCCCAATAGAAGAAGTCCAAGGGCGTGATATCTGGGCTTCGAGCGGGCCATTTAAAAGGTCCAAATCGTCCTATCCAGCTGCCCGGAAGCACATTATTTAAATACTCCGTTACGATTATTGCGCTATGAGCTGGAGCTCCATCATGTTGAAATATAATTTCCTCCCTTCTGTGGGCTAGCGCAGGACCTACTTTCATATGTAAAATATCGAAGCATTTTTCTTTGGTAAGTCTACTGTCTATAAAAAATTGACCAATAATCATATTTCCTAGAATACCTGCCCATACATTTACATTTTGTCGCCACTGGGTATGCGTTTGGTGCACCACTTAGGGATTTTCTCGTGACCAGATTCTAACATTTTGCTTGTTCACTGTTCCATTAATATTTAAGAAGCTTTCATCTGCAAACAGTATGTTATCAGCAATACCTGGGTTATTATTAATTCGATCCATCCATTCTTCACAAAAGTGCATCCGTTCAAAATAATCACGCGGTAAAAGTTTCTGTACGTTTCGAATTTTAAAATATTTGTATTTTTCTTTCTTTAATGCGTTGTAACAACTGCTTCTAGATTTGTCGAAGTGATCAGCAAGGTGTGTCAAATTGGATGATGGTTGTTCTTCTATCGCCATCCACAGACCCATTCAGAATTCTTCAGTTAACACAGAGGAATTTCTTTCCCATTTTTTATAAGAATCATCAAGACATCCACTAGTCATGAACTTTACATGCAATCGTTGTACGGTCGACTTGCTGGGAATGGGACGGTTTTGATAGACAGCGGCAAAATTATCAGTAACTTCCCGATATGACATTCCTCTTATGCAGTTTGAAACCATTTCAATTCGTTCTTTTACTGTGTAGATAGACATGATAAATTACAAAACCAATTTCATGAAAGTCACGAAAATACTGACAGAGGTGTCATAATATTTTTCTTTATCTAAGGTAGTTAATTACATAAATTACAAGGAGGTTAAAAAGTGTAATTTTACCAAAATGAAAAGGTCTTTTTTGGGTATCTTTTAGAGTCTTTTTGCACAGATTGTACTATAAGTTATTCCCCCATCTCAAATTTTATCTAATCTCAAGTTTTAGTAATATTTGTTTAATACAAATAATGTGCCTAACATAGGCTTTAAGATTTACCATGTAAATCCCTATGTCCCGCGTTAAAATAAACAACAGGACAAAGGTCAACCTCTACAAGGTCTTGGTCAGGCCGGTTTTAACTTATGGTGCGCCCTCGTGGTGTAACATAAGCAAGGCGGAGCTGAACAAGTTCCAGATAGTTCAGAACAAAGCACTAAAGCTAATAGCAAATGTACCGAGATATGCTATGAACCGAGTTCTACACAATGACTTTAAAATACAGACCATAAAGGAGTTATTTTTAAAAATCATAACCGACTACTACAACGAACTCATAACACAGTCACATACAAGAGCAAGACCTGAATCGACATACAAACTACCTAAAGATTGGCTTCCTATTGGCGAGCCCATTTAACAGTAGGGAGGCACTAGAAATAGTGGAGAAGCACTATCAACAGCACCGTTTTAAGAACGGTAAAAAAAGGCGCCAAAAACAAACAGCATCAAAATCCTAGATAACCACGCACGACTCGCCAAGGAATAAAGCTACTGCCGAACAAAAATAAAAAATACATATGAACAATACCGACAAAGTAGACGAGGAAAGAAAAGAAGTAACAGTCTAACCTAGATTACGAACACATGGAAGATCCCGTATATAAACTCATTGTATAAACGTATTTTTACATTGCATTACATTATTAATTAATTTCCATTTTTTTTTCAACGATCTGCATAAATGGTGATATATTTCAACTCTGAGATATTAAATTTGGGCGAGATTAGGCAATACTCGAAGGCTTTTTACGCTATGGCCAAATTTAGTTGCAATATACAGGCTGATCTAAAATACAGGTTACTTGAAAAAATGTCTAAAAGTAGATTTTTTTGTAGTTTCTTTTTTCTTTAATTGCAATAAAAACATAATAAATAAATAAATTAAAAAAAAAACAGTTAAAAATGTGGATGATACCCAGCTGTACTTATCCTTTCGCCCTGAAAATATTCTTGAGGCTATTGCCAGGCTATCAGCTGACCTAGATCGTTTGCTAAAAATCTTGTCTCAAACTAAATCCTAAAAAGTGTCATTTACTTCTGGTTAGTCCTGCTCAGAGCAGGGAGCAATATCGATACATGTTTCGCGTTGTTCTTGTTGGTCAAACCATGTCCTGTTCAACCATTGCTAGAAACATTGAATTGCTACTTGACGTAAACCTGAGGTTTACCGAGCATGTCAATAACTGTATAAAAAAGGCATTTGCCAATTTAAAACTTATATACTACCAGAGGCACCTTCTAAATCCTGATCTCAGAAAATCGTTAGGTCATAGCCTGGTCTTATCTCAATTCACTTTGTTTGTTGTACGGCCTGTGTCTCTTGTATACATAGAATAGGTGGAATAAGAAATTATGATAGAGGGGTGAGTGCTGCAATGAGAGAAATATGATGGCTTAACACGAGAGAGAAAATAATGTTTCATAGCCTAATAATGTTTAATAAAATAATCGTTAAAAAATGCCCGGATTATTTATATCAAAAATTCCGCGAACGGGTATTACCAAAATTTAGAAATAATATCATAAACTTATTAATAAATGATACTGTAAAGAATATAATTCTACTCGAGAAAGAATCGAACAATAGCCTAACACATATAAATAACGTTCTACCCTCTACTCTGTTTAATGTTTTCAAACAAACGGAAGCACTGAAATATGAAACAATTTTTAAAAAAATCAAAGAAAAAAATATTAGGAAAATTAACATGTTGATTGCAAAACAAAAAGTTACCAATGATGAAATTCCTAAACAAACACAAAAATGGATCGAAAATTTAACCACCACCTTAATTCCAGAATACGCTACCGAAGTCCTAAGTCTAGGTCCAAATTTCGCAGTACCAACACAAAACCCCGATGAAATCCCAATCCCAGATATATTGACCAATTTCGAAACCTCTATCTCAAAACTTCCTTCTAACACTAAAGATGATCTACGGTCAAAGTGTTGCAATATCATAACAAACCACAAAAATAGGCTGAATCACACAAAAAAAATATTGAGCAAACAATATTAGCTAATAAAATTAAAAAAACCAAAACTTTTATTAAAAATCACCCTAATCTAAAAATCCTAAAGCCTGATAAATCGAATAAAACAGTCATAATGGAATCTACTGACTATGACAAAAAAATGAATGACTTACTTAACGACAACACCACATATAAAAAAAGTCAGAATGTATACCAAAATCTCCACTAACAGCTAAAAATCTTAAAATAAATAATTCTCTTCCTCCTAGGATCTATGGATTACTAAAACTACATAAACCTGAAATACCATTAAGGCCCATAGTTGCTTGCACACAATCCCCTTTTGAAAAACTATCTAAATTTCTAAAAAACATACTAAACAATATTGTTAACCAGAATGAATTCTATATCAAGGATTCATGGCAGTTCAAAAATAAAATTAAAGACATCCAATTACCAAAGAATTATAAACTTATCTCATTGGACGTCATTTCATTGTATACAAGCATCCCAATTACTTTGGCCAAAGATATAATCATAAAGAAATGGAATCAAATTAATCAGTACCTATACAGATATACCCATGAATGAATTCTTAGAAGCTATCGAAATGACATTAAATTCAACATATTTCCTATACAGGGTGACGCGGATCTAAATGAACATACTTCAACACAAGACAAAGAATACCTTGGGGGTTCTTAATCACCCATCTTTGATAGTTCAATTGTCGATAGTTAATAAGATACAGGGTCTTTTATGAACTTCAGCAATTTTTTGTTCTTGTCATATTTTTTAATGCACTCCGTATAAAATTTTCATATTGGGTCAACATCTGTAACCTATCTGTCGCTTAAAATTGCAGTATCAGAAAATTTTAAATTCCAGGCCCGTATTAGAAAAAGTTGACATTTTCAATTTTTACATTTTTAACACCCTGTAGATCAATTTTTTCAAAATATTATTTTTTTATTGGAAAGAGCATAAAAAATTGACCCTAACGGCATAATTTTCAAAGTTCCCGCACCCATCACTTGATTAGAATAAATGGTTGTTTTGTAAAAAATTTCAAAATGGTGCATATTTGGAAATTAGAAATTAAGAAAATAACAATAAAAAAGCAAAAACTGCTTCCGAAGTAAAAAAATAAATGTACTAAACGTTTAATAGTTTTAACGAGACTAAATTTTAGGGAACAACACAACAACAAATAACAAAGTAATAATAATAATAACAAAACTGCAAGATAATGATTGCTTTTTAGACATCGACAAAAAATCGTAAATTACAGTCAGAAATTTCAAACTTTGTAAAGTAGGCTTTGCCTCATTTAAAAACAAACCAAAGACTATCGAGTTACTGTTCCATAGCAACAATTCAAGTCACTATCAGATATGTGACAGTTGTCTGACCTTTGTTAGTATTCGGTTAACAATTATTGCAATTTTCTGTTGAAGATTCCTTACCAATTTTCAAATGCCGAATATGCCGACATTATTTTTGTATACGGTTTTTGTAACGGTAATGGAAGAGCTGCTGTTCGGGAATATCGTAGGCGATTTCCGGGTAGAAGATGTCCATATCACAAAAAATTTGCAAATGTATTTTTATTTGCTGGAGAACATGGACATTTTCCCACCGACAATAATATTGATCAACCAATACGACATCCAGTTCAGGAGGAAGAAGATATCTTAAATCTTGTTGAAGATAATCCCAAAACAACTACTCGAAAAATTGCGACACGTCTAGGAATCCCGCAAAAAAGAGTTAATGTAACACTGCAAAAGGAAGGCTTGCATCCGTTTCATGTTCAAGAAGTTCAAAGATTGGAACCTGGTGATTATGCAAACCGGTTACTCTTTTGCCAGTGGCTCAGTAGACACCAAAGGAGTCTTTATCGAATCCTCTGGACCGATGAAGCACAATTTACCAGAGATGGTGTAAATAATTCAAGGAATTCCCATGTATGGTCGTTAGAAAATCCACATGCCATCAGACAATCGCATTCGCAGCACAAATTTTCCATAAACGTTTGGGCAGGTATAATAAATAATAAATTAATTGGGCCGCACTTTTTTGCTGAAAGATTAGATGGAAATCAATATTTAAATTTTTTACAAAACATTTTGCCAGGACTTATGCAGAATGAAAATGCTAACGTGAGAGGGCTCTTTTTTCAACATGATGGGGCCCCACCACATTTTGCAAGGGTTGTATCTGAATTTTTAAATATTACGTTTCCTAACAGATGGATAGGCCGTGGAGGGCCCCATTTATGGCCAGCCAGGTCGCCGGACTTTAATCCTTTGGATTTTTTTTTCTGGGGGAATATGAAAAATTTGGTTTATTCAGAAGAAATGAACACGCGGGAGCAGCTTTTGCAACGAATTATTAATGCTTTTCAGGAAATAAAAAATAACCCAGACGCAATTAGAAAAGCAGTGTCAAATTTAAACATCAGAAGACGAAGATGTGAACAAGCCAATGGAGGGCATTTTGAACAGCTTCTTAAATAACAGTGTTCTGCTAAAGTGCTCTTAAAATTAATTCTTGCTAAAACTTTTTCTATGTATTAGATTTTAAGCAGTCGATTTTAACTTGCAGTTTTGTTATTATTATTATTACTTTGTTATTTGTTGTTGTGTTGTTCCCTAAAATTTAGTCTCGTTAAAACTATTAAACGTTTAGTACATTTATTTTTTTTCTTCGGAAGCAGTTTTTGCTTTTTTATTGTTATTTTCTTAATTTCTAATTTCCAAATATGCACCATTTTGAAATTTTTTACAAAACAACCATTTATTCTAATCAAGTGATGGGTGCGGGAACTTTGAAAATTATGCCGTTAGGGTCAATTCTTTATGCTCTTTCCAATAAAAAAATAATATTTTGAAAAAATTGATCTACAGGGTGTTAAAAATGTAAAAATTGAAAATGTCAACTTTTTTTAATACGGGCCTGGAATTTAAAATTTTCTGATACTGCAATTTTAAGCGACAGATAGGTTACAGATGTTGGCCCAATATGAAAATTTTATACGGAGTGCATTAAAAAATATGACAAGAACAAAAAATTGCTGAAGTTCATAAAAGACCCTGTATCTTATTAACTATCGACAATTGAACTATCAAAGATGGGTGATTAAGAACCCCCAAGGTATTCTTTGTCTTGTGTTGAAGTATGTTCATTTAGATCCGCGTCACCCTGTATAATGGTGCCTTTTACCAACAAATTGATGGGTGTGCCATGGGCTCTTCCATATCTAGTGTCATTGCACAACTGGTAATGGAAGACTTAGAAGAAACAGTAATAAAAAAACTAAATTTTAAACTACCATTCTTTTATCGATATGTCGATGATTGCATAACAGCAATACCTAATAATCAAATAAATTATATTCAGGACTGTTTCAATAAGTACCATAAAAATCTTCAGTTCACTATGGAAATCGAACAAAATAAACTTTTTAGACCTAACATTATATAACATGAATGAAAACATTACGACTGAATGGTATACAAAACCAACATGGTCATCAAGATATTTAAATTATAATTCTCAACATCCACTGTCCCAAAAAAAATCTGTTATTATAGGTCTCGCAGATAGAGCAATTACACTAAGCAGTCCTGCATATAGACATCGCGCTATACAAAAAGCTAAAGACGCACTTCTTTTAAATAATTACCCAAAAAAACTAATTGACCCAATTTTTAAAAAAAGAATATACAAGTTCTACAACTCAACCAACAAAAAAGACGCAAACCTAAAAACAAACAAAAAAGACAGATACATGACATTACCATATATTCCCAATTTATTTATTTATTTCATACAGTATCTACAGCAAAATGGCCATTAACAGATACTAATAAATACACTAATTCTACATACCTAATCTAATTACTAAATATGATTAATTTCATTTGTTTGATGAGCTAGAAGTCTATCACTAATAATTTTTTTAAATTGTAACAGACTGGTGGTGTCCAAATCTATGTCACTAGCATAAAAATTATAATAATTGCACATGCGATAGACTGGGGAATTTTTATATAAGTTAGTTCTAGGAAAATCCAGGTAAAACATTTTCCGTTGTCTTGTGTTGCTACGATTTATAGAAAATGGCAGTTGTGATAATATATCAGGACAATCTATACTATTATTCAAGAGTTTATAAAGGTAAACAAGGCAGACCCTTATACGTCGGTTCTTTAAGGATAATCTATTAAACAAACTCAAGAGGTTACCATGATCATATCCCTGGTTGGGATAGTATCCAAATCTTTTCAAAAACGTATACTTTAAGAATTTGCGTTGCACTCTCTCAATTGATTTACACCACACTTCATACTGGGGTGACCAGATTATGCTACCATACTCCAGTTTAGGCAACACAAGACTGTCAAATAATTTGAGGCATATGTCAACACTGAAGTGCTTGGTGGATCTGACAATGAAACCCATAATTTTGTGTGCCTCATTAATCTTTAAAAGGGGGAGTGTGGCTGTGTACACTTTGGAAAATTTAGAAACGAAAAGTTTTGTATTAAGTGTATAATCTTAACTTCAATGCAGAGCGCTTTCGGCCTTAAGCCATCATCAGTGCCTCTTTGTCAGGAACCAGGAAGGAAATACTGCCGAACAAACTTTAGTGGACATTTTCTTTAAAATTATTACAAAGAACACTACATAAAACACATTAAAATACTTGTATATGGGACGAAACTTTGGGGATGAACCACTAAGAGGTCATTTTAATTTTTATTTTTATTGTAACATTTTAGCCGAAGTATACCGCCAAAAATACTTCGGCTAAAATGTTACAATAAAAATAAAAATTAAAATGACCTCTTAGTGGTTCATCCCCAAAGTTTCGTCCCATATACAAGTATTTTAATGTGTTTTATGTAGTGTTCTTTGTAATAATTTTAAAGAAAATGTCCACTAAAGTTTGTTCGGCAGTATTTCCTTCCTGGTTCCTGACAAAGAGGCACTGATGATGGCTTAAGGCCGAAAGCGCTCTGCATTGAAGTTAAGATTATACACTTAATACAAAACTTTTCGTTTCATTAATCTTTGTTACAATATGATCGGTGAAGCTCAGACCATTATCAAATAAGACACCCAAGTCTCTCTGAAGGGAGCAGTTCTCCAATATAACATTGTTGATTGTATAGCTCTCGGTCAGGACTTGTTTCTTGAGGGAAAACGTCATACACGAGCACTTATTGGTATTAATGTTGAAACCATTAACAGAGCACCACTCAACCACACTGTCCAGATCCTCCTGCAAACATTCACAATTGTCACGAGATAAAACCTCCAGAAACAGCTTAAAATCATCGGCGAACAACAATGCCTTAGAGCACCTGACAACTCTACACATGTCATTCATAGCGACCACAAACAGTAGGGGCCCTAGATTGGATCCCTGGGGAACTCCGGATGTACTAGTATATACGTTCGATTTTGCACCCTTAACCTCCACATACTGTTCCCTATCAGCCAAGTACGAAGCAATCAAAAGAATCAAGTTTTCAGAAACATTTGCGCTACGCAGTGACCGAATTATGACACTGTGTTTTATCTTGTCAAAAGCCTTCTCCAGGTCTGTGAAGATTACATCCACTTGTGATTGATTATTTATAGCCTCATGAAGGCATTGTGAGAAGACCAAAAGATTCGTCATGGTAGACTTTTTTGGAAGGAATCCATGTTGAGAGTTGCAAAGGTACATTTTCGCCTCCTCATAGATTCTATTAAAAAGGACAATTTCAAATACCCTAGATACAGCATTAATAATAGAGATTGGACGATAGTTTACAATTTCCTGTCTACCTCCACATTTATGTACTGGAATAACTTTACTTAGACGCCACGTCTTGGGGTAAATTGAAGTGTGGAGACTGAGATTAAACAAAAAGACAAGGGGCCTCAACAGTAGCTCACCACAGCCCTTAATTATGTAACCGGGGAGACCATCTGGACCAATGGCTCTATTACCCTTAAGCTTTTTAATCGCCATGCGCACCTCATCGTTGGTAATAGGAAGTACGCAGAAATGATCTTTGGGGACACATTCACCAACATCAAGGGTCTCCACGGGAGAGAACACAGCACTAAAATATTCAGCGAACCCATCAGCAATAGTCGCTGCACCCGCAAAGCGGTCATCATTATAGTTAACCTCAGATGGAATATCAGAGTTACTTCTCTGAGCCTTAATATAGGACCAGAAGAATTTTGGGTCTTCATTCAAGCTATTCTCAACTCGTGCCAAATAGCGGGTATAGGAGGTTTTAATTCTAATTTTGACTATACGTCTGGCGTCTCTATACTTGTTAAACCAGTAAGAAGACTGAAGCCTTTTATACTTTCTAAAATATGTTTCTTTTTTCTTAATCAGCCTTATAATCTCACCATTGTACCAGACAGGGAACATACGGCCTACCTGGGTAGAGAATGGTACACATTGGAGAAATATGTTATGAAATATATCGTAAAACCTAGTTAGTGCCTCATCGACATCAACACACTCGAGAAGTTCCTCCCAATTCTGATCACACAGAAGATTGTATAATAGCTTGAAATTTGCTTTTTTAAAGTTAAATTTTTTAATAGGCATTTGCCTACATTCACTACAATCATTACCACGATCAAGCATTACATCTGAAAATATTCAAAAACTATGTAAAAACCAAAACATCACCGTCGCCTATAAAGGTCATAACCTTCTTAACACCAATTTTAGCAGATTAAAATCCAAAATTAACAAAGATAAAAAAAGTCATGTGGTATACGAGATCCCGTGCAAAGACTGCAATAATGTTTACATAGGCCAAACAAGCCAATACCTTAAAAATAGAATTAACGGCCACAAATACGATAAAAAGAACAAGACAGCCCTTACTAACCACGCACAGGACAAACAACACAACTTTGATGTCGAAAACACAAAAATTCTAAAAACCGAAAAAAACACCAAAAAAAGGGAATTCTTGGAGATGATATGTAAGTAGTAACAAGATTTATTTTAGCAATACTGCTACAATATTATAAATTCTAGTTTTTTTAACAATAATAAAACATTTAAAATTACAATCAATTTTATGCACCAAAAATATTTTTAAATAAATTTTATCAGATATTTTGTTTTCTAAGTAATGATATTTTTAAGGATTTTTTAAATTTACTTAAGGAATTTTGTTTCTTAATAAAAGAATCTAAATTGTTATATTCATGAAGTCCTTTAAAAAAGATTGATTTATATGTCAAATTTTTTTGTCACTTTCCCTAAACAAAAATTTTGATTGTTTCTGGTTTGATAGTTATGATTTTCAAAGTTTTGCGTTAAAAAGTCTTTTAAATGATATACAGGGTGTCCGGTAACTTATGGGCCATAGAGCAACTGGAGATAGTAGATATAAAAATATGTCTTTTGAGCCAAATTTGCCCAAGTAAAATGTTAGAGGTTAAAGAGATACAGGGTGTTGAAAGTGAAAATTAATTTTCGAAAAATGATGATAATTTTGAAACGGTTTAAGATATCGAATTCAAAATCGGTATAACTAGGTTTTCGAGAGTGAGAAATTCGAATTTGGTGTTAATTTCAAGATACTCCCTAGAGGGTGCTTGCTACGTGCTTCATGTTGAACTAATTCATCCATATTTTTTTTAACCGTGCAGTTACTAGTATTTATACTTTAAACTATAAAAGAACCTACCTTTCTACGTAAAAAAGGTACTCTTGGTCGATCTCGATATCTCAAGCCGTTACCCAGATTCTAGCGTCTGAATGTTCCATTGCACATTCTGTTGATTGCTGAGAAATATTTAATTCACAAAGTGTGCCTTGCATTTTGACAAAATTTGTTGCGGTGAAAACTGTCATTATTTTCTACTTTTTCCCGTCAAAGGTACGTAAATAAAAAGTTTTTGCAATATCCAAGTACTGTAATCTTTTCAAATAAAAATGCCCAGGCTTAATAAGTTTTCTAACCCTGATTTACGTGATATGGTCTGCGTTTATGCACAAGAGAATTATAATAGTCGTGCTGCACTTAGAAGGTATGTAGAACTCTACCCAACCAGAATCATTCCAGACCGAAAAATATTTCAAAGAATATTCAATCAGTTAGGTGAAACAGGTTCGTTTTATGTCAAAAATCCTGGTGGACGACCGAAAACTATAACGGTCGAACAAGAAGAAGAGATCTTGGTTCGTATCGCGGAAAATCCTGAATTAAGCACTAGGCGTTTGGAAGCTTCTACAGGAATAGGTAAATCGACCGTCTCAGAAGTCATCAATGCAGAAAATTTATTTCCTTACCATTTCACGCCCGTTCAAAATTTACTGCCAGGAGATTTGCCAGTCAGATCAGAATTCTGTCAAAATCTACTAAATAAGAATAACGAAGATCCCATGTTCCTGAGAAAAATATTATTTACTGACGAGGCAACTTTTACAAGACGCGGAACTTTTAACTGGAAAAATAATCATCACTATGCTTTGGAAAATCCACGACTACCCAAAGAAAGACATTTTCAGCACGAGTTTTCGATAAATATTTGGTGCGGCATTATCGACAATTTCTTGATCGGCCCATATCAGCTTCCGCAGAGACTTAATAGAGAACAATATTTGCAGTTTTTAGAAAACGATTTACCTTACCTTCTGGATGATATACCTCTGAACATAAGACACAATATGTGGTACATGCAAGATGGTGCCCCAGCACACTTTGCAGTTCCTGTTCGAAATCATTTAAATCAGCGTTTTCCACATCGGTGGATTGGTCGCGGTAGCGAATTTCCTTGGCCACCGCGTAGCCCAGATATTAACCCGTTAGATTTTTATCTGTAGGGTCACATGAAGGATTTGGTATATGGTGATGAATCCAATACACGGGAAGAACTTGAACAAAAAATTCAAGAAGCCGCCATTGTTATAGGAGATAATCAAAATATCTTCCTGAATGTGAGACGTCATTTGTTAAAAAGCTTAAGAAAATGTATTGAAGCAAACACTTTCAACATTTACTAAAGTGAATTAAAACAAATTTTTAATAGTTTCCAATATTTTCATTTTGTTTTTTTTTCTGCCTTTTTATCATCAAGTCCTAGAATCTGGGTAACGGCTTGAGATATCGAGATCGACCAAGAGTACCTTTTTTACGTAAAAAGGTAGGTTCTTTTATAGTTTAAAGTATAAATACTAGTAACTGCACGGTTAAAAAAATATGGATGAATTAGTTCAACATGAAGCACGTAGCAAGCGCCCTCTAGGGAGTATCTTGAAATTAACACCAAATTCGAATTTCTCACTCTTGAAAACCTAGTTATACCGATTTTGAATTCGATATCTTAAACCGTTTCAAAATTATCATCATTTTTCGAAAATTAATTTTCACTTTTAACACCCTGTATCTCTTTAACCTCTAACATTTTACTTGGGCAAATTTGGCTCAAAAGACATATTTTTATATCTACTATCTCCAGTTGCTCTATGGCCCATAAGTTACCGGACACCCTGTATATATACAAAAAAACAAAAACTGTGTAAACCTAAAGACCGACACAAAAAATTTAAGCAAAATATATTTCAACCTTATTAACTAACTGTCCTATTGTCTTTTTTAAAATTAAAATAATAACAAAAACTTAAAAAATTATACTCTCTGTTTTACCACCTAGCCTTCTTAATCAAAACTAACATACAAAATCATATATCTTCATATAGATGGATTTCTTTTAACACAGAACCACATATTATTACAGATATCTTGATGTCAACACTAAAAAATTGTTTTCTTCTTGCCCTAAACTGTTGGTCTTTTCACCTACTTTCGTACATGCCCATAAGATGGTAACACTTACCACCATTTGTTAAATTAAATTAATAATAATAAAAAAAAATTCCAAAGTTAAAAGAATTTCTTCAGTTGATAACAGCATGGCCACGCTTAAGTGTATAAAGTTTTAACTTCCGTAATTTTAAACTAAATGTTGTGACGTACATGTAATTGTCCAACTTGTGTTGTGAGATGACGACAATCTTTCATATCAAGGTAATAACTCTTGTCTATAACCTATTGAACGCCTATTTATACACTAAGTAATTAACATTATGTCTCAATTTCATCCAAAATGAAAAAATTGTTTCACATATGACAACTTAAAATTAAAACATACAGGTTTCTATTGTTACAGATGTTCAAAATCTGATGAAGGCCCACGCTACGGCCGAAACGTAATTTTAATTAGAATTAAAGAACTTTCGAGACTTACATGGTTTCATTTTAATTCTTGATTGATTTATCAAGGGACCTAATACCCAAGAAAAAAAAAATACTTTTAAAAATAAAATTTAGATATGACTCTCATGACTTGGACCTTCGGCATAAATCTAAACAAAACCACTCTGTTCGAGAGATCATTCAGTTCTTAAGTCTCCTTAATCTACAACAAAGTTCCTTATAGTTCAAAATCTGCCCCAACTAATTTCAAAAATGCAATTCATCCTCTTATCAGAAAAATATGTCTCGGTACACAATAAACAGTCCGCATATATAGTTATACTAGAGCGGTAAACCGCTGAACCAGAATCGGGGATGGAAGGCTAAATCCATCAACCCCCTGGGCGTCGATATAATCATCAACGGCACCAGGCTAAGGAGACTGGTAGAACATTTAGATATAATAATATATCACTCAACATCAGAGCCAGTGCAGGAGTGTGATGAGCCTGGAGGGACAACCGAAACTAAGATCTCGAGACAGGGAGGTGGACGCGATTTATTTGCGTTCCCTCTCTGACGGCGAACACGAAACAGCAATGAACATGGATTAGAGAGAAGAAGCTATTTCATTCTAAAGTCTTCGAGGAATTGAAGGTCAACCGATGAACGGAAGGATTACTCTGTAGAGCCTTCTGATCGACGGATGAGTAACTTTGTACACGTGCCCCTCACCTTACCAGTGGGGACTGACGGTTTAATGGTTTTTACCGGTTCACCGTTACATACGCATTCAGTTCAATCAAGAACGTACTCCGCATGTTTCGCGGGGGCTCGGGGCGAGCGCTACTGATGAGTCCAAGAGGACGAAACACCGAACCCACGAGACAAGACGACGGACACTGCAATGGATCATGGCTTTGAGATTAGTTGGAGGTTGGTCGTGGAATGTACAGATCGCTGACCCTTAAGGGTAGCGGTGGGGTGACCCCCGCGAAACATGCGGAGTACGTTTTTGATTGAACTAAGTGAACCGGTAAAGACCATTAAACCGTCAGTCCCCACTGGTAAGTTGAGGGGCACGTGTACAAAGTTACACTGTAGATCCGTCGATCAGAAGGCTCTACAGAGTAACCCTTCCATCCATCAGTTGACCTTCAATTCCTCGGAGGCTTTAGAATGAAATTGCCTCTTTTCTCAAATCTCTGTCTCGAGATCTTAGTTTTGGTTGTCCCTCCAGGCTCATCACACTCCTACACTGGCTCTTATGTTGGGTAATACTATTAGTCCACATATATGTTGCTGCCCCTCAGTGCCCTCCACCTTGCCAGCTATTTAACTTATATTTACTTATATTATTTCAATTAGGTAAATAACGTGTTATTGCACATTAATTGTGCATTTATTGTTAGTTTATATCTTATAGATTCATTCGATTTATTGTTCCCTTAGTGATTACTACTTAAGCCATAGTTTATAATTTTAGGTTAAGTGAGGAAGCTTTGCTTAAACTTCGCCTTTTGTAATTTTTTTTTCTTTAATCACAATAGGTTAGGTTAGGTTAGAGTGGCAGACTTCTGGTCTATCCAGACAGTCTCACGTAGTCCTTTAAGGACCGTTGTGTTACCACACATGTTTTGCGGAACCTATCAGCATCAGCTCCCTGATGGCTAGTGCGAAGTACGGCGTAGAAGAATCCTGGCAGCTCACTCAAACCAGCCACTACTGTTGATAAACCTAGTAAGTCGACCCAGTTGTAAGCTGCTTACTTCCTCCAGATTATTAAAGAATGGTTCGCCCAAGGCATTAAACCTTCTTCTTGCAAGGCCAGGGCATTCACACAAAAAATGTTGAATGCTTTCCTCCTCTTCTTCGTCTCTGCAACTTCTGCAGAAGTCGTTAGCTGGTATTTGCATACGTTCTGCATGTCTACCGAAAAGACAGTGTCCGGTGACCACGGCAGTGATATTTCTTAAGTCCTTCCGACTGTGTTGTAATAACGCTGCGGTTTTCTTGTTATCAAGTAGGGGCCACAATTGCTTGGAGATGCTACAGGTTGTTAGCTCTGTCCATCTGCTTATTGCAAGTTGTTTGGCTGTACGATCTATCTCCTCTTTGACCAATCCCAGCGGCCTAGCCACGGCATTCTCTGCTAGATCGGCGGACATGCCCGCGCCCTCCTTGGTGAGCGCATCAGCAGACTCATTGCCATCTATGCTGTGATGACCAGGAACCCAACACAGAGTGACTCGATGCCGGGCACCAAGTATGCGAAGATTGTCGCGACATCGCCTCACTAGTTTTGATTTAATGTTGTTGGAACGAATTGCCTTTATCGCTGCCTGACTATCTATATAGATAGCTATTGACGCAGCTGCTCTCAGGTCTTGACGTTCCTGCAAGATTTTTACTGCTTTATCAACTGCCATCACTTCTGCTTGAAAAATGCTGCAGTAGTCCGGAAGTCTATATGACCTCTGTATTTTCATACTCTCAGAGAAGATACCAGCACCCACTCCGACGTCCATTTTTGAACCGTCTGTAAAAATTGAGTGGGCTGTCTCCATTATTAACTGATTGCCCTCCCACTCTTCCCTAGTCGGAATGAGCACAGAAAATCCCTCTCCGAAATATGTTAGTGGGACGATGTAATCAGTCGGCTCTTGCAAATTTTGGACTGGATATGTCCTTAGTATACTGCTGTGCCCGTAGTTGGTGTCGCTCCAGCATTTCGACTCTTTAAGTCGTAAAGCACTCTTTGCAGCCATACTTTTTCCATAAATGTCCACGGGCAGCAGATGTAACATCACTTCTAAAGCCGCCGTCGGTGTGGAGTGAAGGGCACTAGTTACTCCTAAACAACCTGCCCGTTGTATCTTTGTTAGTTTCTTTGTGTGTACTGCTTTTTCCAAAGCAGTCCACCAGACCAAGGTACTGTTGTCCAGGAATGGGAGCCTGAAGTTCTTAATCACCCTTCTGCGTGTGAATAGAACTAGCTCCGTTTTTTCTTGGTTAATTTGCAGGCCACATCTCGAGGCCCAGCGTTGAAGATTTTGTAGCGCTGTTCCTGTTAGATCTCTGATGGTATTTAGAAATTTGCCTGACACTAGTATAACTAAATCGTCAGCATATGCAACCACTTTAATTCCAGCTTTTTCTAAAGTTATAAGAGCTTTGTTTAAAACTATTAGCCAGAGTGTTGGTGACAGCACCCCGCCTTGCGGAGTTCCTCTTCCGACAAATCTGATCATCTCACTGCTACCAGTGTTACCCAAACTGGAGTAGATTTGGCGGCCTTTTAACATCTTATAAATCCAACGGCAGATGTAGTTGTCAACCCCTGATTCTGTTAGAGCGTCGCACACTGCCTCGGTCGTGACATTGTTAAAGGCTCCTTCGATGTCCAGGAAAGTTCCTAGAGTGTACTCTTTATTTCTAAGTGATTTTTCAATAACGCCTACCATCTCGTGTAGCGCTGTTTCCACTGATTTTCCTTTAGTATAGGCGTGTTGAGACGAGCTCAGCTCTCCTTCTGGTATCGAGTTTTTAATATATAGATCTAGTAGCCACTCTAGCGTTTTGATAAGAAACGAAGATAGGCTGTTCGGTCTGAAGTCCTTGGCGGTTGTATGACTGCGTTTACCAGCCTTTAATCACAATAAAAACATAGTAAATAAATACATGAATAAATAAATACTCATTTGAAAATTCGCTGATATTTCTTCTTCATTTATATATTCCATCCCCACGCCTAACTAATCAAATTTATGACTTATAAGCATTTATTTGAAAAAGTTATTCCCATACATTTTTAGTTAATCGAGCATTTTAAAAATCTTGATCCAAATGAAATTGGATCTGCCACGACAAGTGCGGAGTCAATAAGCGCATTTTGAAGCGTTTTGAGCATCTATTTTAATATTGGGTTTGTTATTTGTTTTAGCAGTTTTAATTATTATTGTTTCTTGATGCGTTTAAATTTGTGCTTGTTGCCTGCACTCGTCGTGGCATGTCCAATTTCATTTGGATCTAAATCTTGATATGCCCGGTGGACCTGATGTACTAGAGTTAAAATCAATCGTAAAAGGTACAATGACGTAGGTGACGGCGGAGGAAAAATTATAGTTGAAAATGTCTGTCGTCACTCATTTGGTGGCGAAATATACAACAGTGTTGCCAGGTGAAAAAAATACAAATCGCTAGAAGTTAATTGCAAACTATTATTTCCAAACAGTTATTAACATACACTAAATACATAATAGATAATAATATTTTAAAAGTGTTTTTTTTTCTTGGGTATTAGGTCCCTTGATAAATCAATCAAGAATTAAAATGAAACCATGTAGAGTCTCGAAAGTTCACAGCATGGCCACGCTTAAGTGTGTAAAGTTTTAATTTCCGTAATTTTAAACAAAATGTTTGTGACGTACATGTAATTGTCCAACTTGTGTTGTGAGATGACGAAAATCTTTCATATCAAGATGTTCAAAATCTGATAAAGGCCCACGCTACGGCCGAAACGTAATTTTAATTAGAATTAAAGAACTTTCGAGACTCAACATGGTTTCATTTTAATTCTTGATTGATTTATCAAGGGACCTAATACCCAAGAAAAAAAAAAACACTTAAAATTTAACAGAAGGTCCAAGAATTTAAATATAAATATTAGATAATAATATAGATACACATACCTACTACCTAACGTTATTTTGACTTAAAGTTGTGTGAGTACAAACCAAATCTTAAATTTTTTTAAGTACCTATTTGAAATATTAAAAATTGGTAAGTTTTTTTAAATAATCTAAAAAATACCAGAAAATTAATTTTTACGAACAGTTTTTACCAATCACCAGATTATTCATAAAATCACCAGCTCTGGTGAAATTTTACTAAACCTGGCAACACTGATACAAATTCGGTCCACTGGAGGCGCGACGTCTAGAGAGAGTCGCTCAACAATCTCTCCGTCGGTCACCTACGTCATTGTACCTTTTATGATTGATTCTGACTCTATCACTTGATTATTGTCTGATGATTTGTACATTTTTTCTTTAAACATACTTTATCGCAGGTAAAAATCCAATCCATTAAGTTCGGGTGATCTCGGAGGCAGTGGCGTGCAGTGACGTTGGAAACAGGGTAGGCAAAAACGATAAATTAAAATTAATTACTTAAGGAATGTCTTTTTAGGTTTCGAATTAAACATAATAGTTTTTATAAATCAGTTCAATACGATACGACGGTCTTTCTTTAAAAATGCATTTAACACGTCATCATAAAAAATACAAGTAATTAGGTACTATGTAAAATATACGGGACAATTAGTTGTAAATTAATTAAACTCTATTGATAAACAAGATAAAAATATTATAAACAGCAAACCCGTAAAAGCCCTGTAACCCGCGACACGAGACGTAACACAATGACGAATTACGCTAAGACATCTTTCAATCGCTCGATCTCGTTTTAACACATGACGCTACATCCGTGCCTTTAAATTCGTACTTTAATCAGAATTGTAGGTGCTGCCTTTAAAAGAAGCTAAAGCGTCCATGCAAAGATTTAAAACACCTTCGCTGTGGTCATATGGGCCACCTACATGAGAAATATTAATGCTGATTTCAGTAGTTTCGATCGCTTAAAATGTCTTTGTTGTGTTGGATGATTGATGTTTTGTTATATTTATTGGAACATTCTTTGATATGAGTATATATACAATATATTGTTTTAAGAATAAGCAAATAAGAAAAACGCATAATAATATTATGGATTTCTGTAAAAAATAAATTGATACATTTTTAAATTATTTCCTTGGGACTTTTTCGCCAGGGTAGGCAATGCCTTTTTGCCTACATTGTCTGCACGCCACTGCTCGGAGGTCAATTCCGATAATAACAGTGACATGACATATGACACGGCATATCACATCGACAAAAAACAGAATAGGAATAACTTTTTCAAAGAAACGCTTACTAGTCACAACAGACTAGTTAGGTATAAGGATGGTATATACAAATGAAGAACAAACTCCAGCAGCTTTTCAAATCAGTAAAAATATCTTCTTACTGTGCTCCTTCTATCGGAGATTGGATATCGTCATAGCTATTCTAATCTTATTTACAGCTGTTCTAAATAGTTTATTCGTGGTGAAGCCAAGCAACTATCTTAAATTTCGCATCCAAGACATTATTCTGCGCCCGGGGTTTCTTTTTCCTTCAATTTTGATTTGCATTATGTTCTATAGTAAAGTGTATTTTCGTCCTCTCATGAGATGGCCAGGATATTCAAGTTTCTCTTCTTGATAGTTTAAACAATATGTGGTTCTTTAATAAGTTCGGGGATAGAGTTGTCCCTTATCCTTTCCGTCAGACCCAATCCTTGGACGCGTTTCGCTGTTTCCTTTTCGTCAGACTCGAAGCCTTGCTCATGAGCCGTCAAATGGCGAAACGCGTCCAACGATTGGCTGTCACGGAAAGGATAAGGGACAACTCTATACACAAACTTATTTTAAGTTTGTTCCTAATATTCAGCTTTCAGTATGCTAAACCGATGCATTGGCTTTCAGTGGATTCTCGCTGTCCTGGTTGGGTTGATTCGTGTGATCGCCAAGAGATGTAGCCACGTGCTGCAACTCTAGTCTGTTTAGTTATAAGAGAAGATGATAATTTACCCAACCTAGGAGGAAAAGAATTTGTGGCAAATTTTACATAAATTCAATTTTTATTGTGAAAAACGCAACCGAAAGTCAATCTTACTGGATATTATTTTATGGAGACTGCAGTATCTAAACCTGACTTAACGAAGGACATTAGTGCAAAAGATAAGGCAGTATAGAAATACTCAAAGCTCTCGTCAAGCATTTATAGAAGACTTGTCTACTGGTTTAACTGGTTAATAATAATGCATATAGGTAGTGAAAATGGATTTATAAACGGCGGTTTGCTTCAATTTAATTCAAAATCAACTAAAGATTATCATAAAGAAATTACTGCTGACTTCTACGTCCTAAATATTAGGAAACAGTTGTGCGAGCGGAATATTATCTTCTTGTTCGAAGTCGTCCATATTATCTGTATTACACCTAAATTCGACTTTAATAAAGCTCTTTTTTATTGTCACTGGGGACAAATTCCGCCAGGCCACCGAAACCCATAAAAAGGCGTTGGTTACAGTAATATTATTTTCGATATCTTAAAGAGGACAATCACTGTCTATTCATATTAAAAGCCTTTTAATAAGGTAGCTTCTGTAGAGCATTTTAAAATTATGAATAATGAATGCATGTCAGGGTTGACGCGTTAAGACATGTTACAAATAAGGTAAAAATTGGGAAGCGCGTTGCCAATATTTCCGCAATTTATAGTAAACACACAAACTGGTGGAGAATTGTGTCAAAAGAGTCCCTATTTGTGTTATTAATAAAGAATAGTAGGAATTGTGTGACGCAAAATTCCCTTTTTGTGTTATTATTAACGAATAGTAGGAATTACGTGACACCGAGAATAAAGTGCGTCACGCATTACCCAGATTTCGTCGTTTTACCATATGGGCAACAATTAGGGAATTTTGCGTGTAATCGCCATATTTTCTGTATTATTTTTCAATATATTTTTTAATCCATAAGATAAAACGCCAATTTTGTTAATATTAAAATAAAAATTATAATTAATTTAAATAAACCAAGTTTAAACATTACTTATTAAACGTTTTTATTGGTCAAAGTTTAAAAATTTAAAAATTATTATTTTTTTAATGTTTTTTTTTAAAGATTTTTCTTATATATTTATTATTTAAAGGCCCCTTTTACTATTGTAAGTATACGAAAAAAGTAGACGGAACACCTGTCGTCGCAAGTAAAAAAATCTTTTGCAAGTTTGAAAAAGTCATATTATTATATTAGAGTATATTTAATATTATTCATCATCATAATATGGTGTATATAATATACACATCAACTCTGGGCCGACAATTACGGGTTTGCAGCAGGCATATTTTTGCAATTGTGTCGGTCATGTGTCGGCAATGTGTCCAATTAAGCACTTGACAGAAAAGGCACATGTGTCGGCAATATGTCAATTAAACACTTGACAGAAAAGGCACAAGTATAGGAATAATTTCCACATTTGTCCTTAAATGTGTTGTGTGCCATCGTGCTTCACTTCCCACATATAAAAGGCACATAGAGGTTCTAGTTTTGACACAAATGTGTGCTGTTAGGCATAAAGATCTGGTACAATTACGTAATTATTCCTTAAATGAGTCCAAATTTTGCTTATTGGGATGGCAACCTATTTATATTAATTTAAAGTTTTTAGTAGGGAACATTAATTTCTTATCAATAGAAATCGTTATAAGTCATGTTAAAAGTAGGTGGAGGTAGAACTGGCAACGCCGCATTCTCAAAAATATTTTAAGGGGCTATAATGCTATGTTTTATCGCCATTTCCAAAATTTCAGCACAATTTTTATATTCGTTTACTAGATTTTTCTAATGTATTATCGAGTTTGGGCAGTAAAACTTCTCATTTCGGCCACCCGTTAAAAACGGTCACCCCTCTGAACGGTCAGTTTTGGCTTCTTAAAATAAATCTTATAGCATTTTTAATAATAAAAGACCCCTCGAATACCGAAACACTTCTAAAACGGCCACGGTCACATGAATCCGTAACTTTTAAGAAAATTACCTTGAATTTTTACCCTTAATTGCGGTCGTCTCGACCCTTCTGGGAATGTTTGCACCCAGCCGGTACTTTATTACTGGTACTATTGGGAATACCGGAGAATGATAAAACCTAATTATGTAAATGGGTTTTTAAGTACGTACAAATATAATTTGTTAAATCTTAAGATGTTTTCATAAAAGGTAAAATTTTATTCAGTTGCATTTTAACAGCACAATAGTCGATCATGTCTCTGAAACGTAAACGTTTATCTTTTAAACAAAAGTTCGAAATCATCGCGGATAGTGAAAAATATGGTATCAGTGCTCGAAAGATAGCGGAAAAGTTTGGTGTTGGAAGAACGCAAGTAAATGATATTCTAAAAAGTAAAATTGAACTAAAAAAACTTTATGAAGAAGGAGGAGTTAATGCAGATCAAAAACGGAAGTTTCCAAACACAGACGGACTTGCGATTGACCAAATGGTTTATGAATGGTTTTGCAAAGCAAGAAACAAAAACATTCCAATATCCGGACCACTACTAAAGGAAAAAGCTCTGGAAGTGTCAGAAAATTTGAAAAATTGTGATTTTAAGGCATCAAATGGCTGGTTAGATAGATTCTGCAAAAGACATGACATCAATTTTAAAACAATTTCTGGTGAGTCTGCTGATGTGGATGAAGTGAGTGTTCAAGATTGGTTCACTAAGTTAAAATTAGTTATCAAGGATTATGATGATAAAGATATTTTTAATGCAGACGAAACAGGCCTTTATTATCTCGCAATGCCAAACAAAACTTTTGCCTTAAAGAGTGACAAATGTGCTGGAAGAAAATCAGCTAAGCAACGAGTGACAATTCTTTTTTGCAGTAGCATGGATGGTGAGAAGGAGACCCCATTAGTTATAGGAAAAAGCAAAAATCCGCGATGTTTCAAAGGAGCACATGTAGACAAATTACCATTAGAATGGGTCTCCAATAAAAAAGCTTGGATGACAACAGAGATAATGATTTCCTGGCTAAAAAAATTTGACACCAAAATGAAAAAACAAAGAAGAAAAGTACTTTTATTTTTGGATAACGCAAGTTCTCACCCGAAAATACAACTGGAAAATGTTCGAATTGTTTTTCTGCCTCCAAACACTACATCTTACTGCCAGCCATTAGATCAAGGCATCATACAAAATTTTAAAATGATATACACAAATTATTTGATAAAAAGACTTTTAACTTTTACTAACACCGCTACCGAGGATGCGTTTGAAAAAGCAGAAAATACCATAAATTTGTCAAGTGCTATGGTATAGATTGTTGCAGCATGGAAAAATGTTTCATCTAAAACGATTAAAAAATGTTTCCAAAAAGCTGGATTTATAGAAACTCTCCAAGAGAATGAGATTTTTGAAGAAGAAGACGATATTCCACTAAGTCAGTTGTTTTCCGGTATCCCAGGAAATCCAAACCTGGAAAATTATCTTCAAATCGACTCAAACATTTCAACGGAAAATCCCAGTATGGAGATGCAGGAAATAATTCAGGAGTTTACCAGCCAATCTGAAACTACCGAAAATGAAGACTGTGAAAGTAAAGAAAACCAGGAGGTTTTTAGTTCGTCTTTAAAAAGCATGAGTGAAGTTTGTGAAAAAATAAGAGACGTACAAAATTTTTTATTAGGCAAAGAAAATGGCAATTTGGCCATTGATATTTCAAATATCCTAATGAAATGTGAAAATGAAGCAGCAAAAATTAAAATTAAAAATATGAAACAGACTTCCGTTGAATCTTTTTTTCACAAAGCATAATTTTTTTTCGTATATAGTGCACATTTTTAAACATTATTATGTATACATATTATGTAGGAGTTATGAAATAAATAGTTATGTCTATATATTTACAGTTCATATTACATAATAACGTATGTGTTTGTAATTAGCCTTTTATTAATTAATGAAGTTGAATTTTATTCACATGACACATATGTTATATGTAGATATGTAATTTATTTTTTTCCTTCCCCTCAAAAACGGTCACCCCCTCAAACGGTCAATTTGTAATGAAATTTTTAGTGGCCGCTATTGAGAAGTTTTACGTACTCGTATAGCTTTTTTTGTATGTTTTGTTTGCTGTTAGACAATAATAGCTCGCAACCGGTAATAGATAGGTATGGTTGGTTTGCTATAAACATCTAATGTTGTCACCGTGAATGAACCTGTATAAAAATTTCTTCTATTGCCACTTACCAGAGTTTTATCATATCCGATAATGCTTCTCAGTAATTCACATCTTTTAATGTCGTCTTGTAAGTTTTGACCTACTTTTACTTTAAAGATTGTATATCCTTCGTCTACAAATTTCTGTGCCAGTTCCTTCATTTTTTCATCTGAATATCCCAACCAACCTATTAAGAAAAAAAAACCTTTCATATAATGACTGACTGAATCAGAATTTATTTTTAATTTAATTTTCTTTGATAACATCGTTTTTGCCAAATTTTATTCTGCGAAGAGGTATGTTATTGGGAAGCTACAGTTAAATCACTTTGCTTTTTTAAGCAGTATATCTTTGGACATCCATTTGAGGGACATCTTTGCTACTGGCTTGCAAGATATTACAATATTGGATAGGTTATTTTGAACACCGATAATAATATTTCGCTGACCTCAGTCGTTAAAATTGCACTTGCCAAAGAGTCATCTATGCATGAACATTTTAGGAGAGCTATATCTGGAACCCCTTCAGATACACAAGCGCTGAAAACTCTAGGTTAAACCCGAGTTAGTTACTATTTGAATTAATTATAGTTGGTAACAAATTTAAATTACACAATAAGTTTCATGACTTTTAACTTCTATTTTAAATCTTATACCGCGCGTAAGTTGGTTGTCACTGGTAAAATCTGGCAATAGACAGCCTAAGTGATGACGTCACAAGGGGCGTGTTTTAAAAAATCTTTCCAAACAAAAATAATTTGCATTGAAAATCCCATAAGAGATTTTTAAAACCAGTGCTGTGAGTTTAGAAACGATAAATAAGGAATTTCTTCAATTTATTCTTATTTTTGGTGATATGATTGACCCATTTACAGCCACAGATAGAGGTAAGTGTTTCCTGAAAATATTTAATCGCCATCTGAAAAAGTTTGAGGTTATGTTATTGTTGTTTACATTATTGTTTATTAGGACATAATTGTTAGTTTTTTGTAAAATAAAGCTTGTGGTAGTGTTTATTTATTAATATGAAGTAGACCCAGTCTATAGCCTAAATAATTTATATTATAGATTCAATATTGGCTAAAGTGGTTACGTATTTTGTTACCCGAACAGAAAATTTTCAAGTTTGTTGTATTCCCTGCAAAGATAGAAGAGAGGAATGCCTGGTCATCACCTATAAGCATCTTATAAGGTACATAATAGAACAATTATTATGTTAAAAAGGGATAAACGCCTTGGAGTTGAACCATTATTTGCTTTACAATGGTAGAAGTCAAGATAGAGCAGAGAACCTTCCCAACATTCTTTGGTTTGTACCTGCCATTTTGGGCACAATGACAGAAAGAATAGGGCTACAATATTTGAGTTCAGCGCTAAAAGGCAATTTAGCATTACATCTCCAGAAAAAAGGTATGTTATAGCTTTTATTATACAAAATGTATTCACGTTCCTAAAAACTAAAGTAAAAAATGTGAACATTTAATAGTTTAATTTAACTTTTAATAGAAAAGCAAGGCCAACATTATATTAAATTATTTTTAGAAAAGAAGTGAGCAGACAGATGTTACTGAAGATATTGACTCATGCTTTAGGAGCATCGTTAAAAGCAGAAAATTATGTTTTGATACGAGATTTGGAAGAAATTTCAAAAAAACCTTTAAAAACTTTTAGTACGCTTTAGTTACAACTATTCTCATACCTATCCTTATGTATGCACAGGGATATCAATGCTATACCTAATACAATCAATTTGAAATATATATTATGTAGATTATAAAACAATGTAATAAAAATAACAATAAATATTTGTTTAAATTTTTATAATTTCAGTAGGTACATCAAATGTTGTTAAGGTCTACAGTATTACTAAAATTGCTGATCAATCTGATGATCCATAGCTGCATGAATAAGGCTTACTGGGATATAGCTCAGCTGTTTTAACTTCGCTGGATTTAGTTTTTTGGGCATTTTGAAGGCACTTCTTATCAGGGACTGATAGGTAGTAGTATACAAATAATGCAGTTGGTGATATTTTATTACCACAATATTATAACTGTTGTCTTTCATCATAGTGTGAACTTCTCTGACCTGAATCAAATTGCATCCATAGGACATGGTTTGACTCCAAGGCATTTACCCCTTTTTAACATAATAATATTTGCTCTATTAGGTACCTTATAAGTGATGTCCGAGCTTTCCTTTCTTTTATCTTTGCAGGGAATACCACAAACTTGAAAATTTTCTGTTCGGGTAACAAAATACGTAACCACTTTAGCCAATATTGAATCTATAATATAAATTATTTAGGCTATAGACTGGGTCTACTTTATATTAATAAATAAACACTACCACAAGCTTTATTTCACAAAAAACTAACAATTATGTCTTAATAAACTAACAATAATGTAAACAACAATAACATAACCTCAAACTTTTTCAGATGGCGATTAAATATTTTCAGGACACACTTACCTCTATCTGTGGCTGTAAATGGGTCAATCATATCACCAAAAATATGAATAAATTGAAGAAATTCCTTATTTATCGTTTCTAAACTCACAGCACTGCTTTTAAAAATCTCTTATGGGATTTTCAATGCAAATTATTTTTGTTTGGAAAGATTTTTAAAAGTCACGCCCCTTGTGACGTCAGACTTAGGCTGTCCATTATAGTTGGTAACAAATTTAAATTACACAATAAGTTTCATGACTTTTAACTTCTATTTTAAATCTTATACCGCGCGTAAGTTGGTTGTCACTGGTAAAATCTGGCAATTAAGGGCACAAAACAGCCGCCAGTTGAGATATACAGCGGAGGCTTTTGTACAGCAGTGGGTGTAAATGGCTGTGATAATTATTTTTTTTATAGCTTTATTACCTGCTTGCGTAGTATAACAAGGATATCCGTTCTTTAACAATTCCTCGATCCTTTCTTCTTTGCCAACTTGCCCTTTCTTTAACAATTCCAGCGCTTCTTCTTTGGTTACTACATTTGTAATGTATCTGAAATCAATACAGGATAAAAGCATTTCGGGTTCCAAGTCAACGAGAAGTCGCCAAACTGGCTTCTTTAAAAGTTTCCCCCAAAGGTCCCACAGGGCGTTAATTATAGCGGCGGTTGCAAGGTGTGTAACTCCCTTTTCTGGTCCAATCTGTGAAAACGTAATAGGAAACGGTTAAAAATACACTGCTCAAAAAAATTAAAGGAACACTTTTGGATAACCCTGTAACTTATTAAGTGATAGTTATATACAGATGAACATTTATGTTCTGAAAGACACATACTGTCTTCTAATAAATCGATTAATAGAACTTTAAACTAATCCTTTATTCGTAAACTAAGATTAACAATTATAAAAAAAGTGCGAATAACAAAATGAAAAGAAAAAATTTTTTAAAGGCAATGTTCCGCTATCTGAAAACCAATGTGTTTTAGTATCGCGTATGCCCTCCAGCAGCACGAATTACTTCTTGGCATACTTCTCACGAGCCTTCGAATGTCTTCCTGTGGTATACTGTCCCACTCTTCGACTAGGGCTTCTGTTAGTTGCTGAAGGGTTTGAGGTGGATTTGGACGACGTCGAATACGTCTGTCCAATATATCCCATAAGTGTTCAATTGGATTAAGGTCAGGGCTTATCGCTGGCCAATCCATTTTACGAATTTCATGCTCGTTAAGAAAATCTATAGAAATCGCAGCAGTATGAGGCCTTGCATTATCCTGCATGAAAAGAAAATCAGGACCTATACCATATGCTGCAGGAATAACGTGATCTGACAGAATGATATCAATATATCTTGCAGCTGTAAGACTTCCTGGTATCACTACAAGATCGGTTTTTTCCTCCAAACTTATTCCACCCCAGACCATTACCGAACCATCTCCAAATCTGGATACCTCTTGTACAGTAGCAGCGGAGTATCGTTCATTGGGACGTCTGTATACACGCACCCGACCATCACAACGAGTGAGACGAAATCTTGATTCGTCTGTAAAAAGTACTGGTTTCCATTGTCGAAGTTGCCATCCCAAATGATCACGAGCAAAGTTTAATCGCATAGTTTTATGATGTCGAGTTAAAACAGGTTTTCGTACCGGTCTTCTAGGTTTTAAATCTGCTTCTCGTAACCTGTTTCTGACAGTCTGGTCAGAAATGGTTACCTGATGAGCCATCAAAAGTGTACTTTGAAGGTCCTTTGCTTCGCTATTCGTTTTCGCAAAGAAGAAACTACTAAATATCGGTCCTGAATTTGTGTAGTTTTTCGCTTTCGACCTTGTCCGGTTCGTCTTTTATATCGTCCAGTCTCTCTATAGCGATCATACACACGTTTGATGACTGACGGACTGCGATTAACATTTCTTGCTACTTGTCGAATTTTTACACCATTTTCAATTAAAGCTATGGCACGAGCGACTTCTATCTCGCTAAGATCTCTCATTTTGACAGATAATGAATTCAACAACTACAAACTGTCATGCCGTTGCCCGGTGAAGCTCTCTAAGCCTGCCTCAACATAAAACCTAAATGTGAATATTTTCATAATCACTTTATTTTTTGTACTTGCTGTGGAAAATTAAACTTATCTCGAATAAATGAGCATAATCACGTTTATTTTTTAACACATCACTAAAATAAGATGCAAATCGATTATGAAAATATAATTTTCATTTGTTAATAACAGCAAGCCAAGAAGTTATAGGGTTATCCAAAAGTGTTCCTTTAATTTTTTTGAGCCGTGTATTTCCATTTTTTTTTTATTTCGAAATTTGCAGTGACAGCAAGGCATATATTTAATTAAAGGTTGATAATATGGTGTCCAGAAACTTCATACCATATCATACCTATTTGATTATTGCACAGCAACATATTTGTTATGCCCACATATGTATAAGTGCTATAATATGGCTATTGAAAGAGCAACGGAGATAGAACATCAGGGGCATTTCGGCTTCTGCGCAAGACTCATAAGTGCGTTGTCAAATTAAAGAACACAATTGAACCTTAAAAGTGGACTTCTGTAATTTATGTATTTGTAATATGTTTTTGGTGCTTCCATTATAAGTACGCAACCGATTTTGAATATATTTGATCAACAAAAACATGGTTTGGAATGTAGACTTCAATTTGTTGAATCTTATTGATAAAGTTGTTAAATATTTAAATACTTAATTGTTAAATATCTAAAAATATAGTCTTCTACTTTTATCAATCGAAATCTTATCATTACAAGAACTTTAATATTTGTTTAAAAATTGATGTTGTCAAATGTGAAGCAAACGTCATTTTCTTTCTGTCGTGTTAAACCATGTTAAACTGGCACAGCTTCCTTTACTTCCAAGCTATGAAGGACAAAGTCTGGCAACGTTGCAGGTAGACCGATGATTCGCTATTTTTGTTTGTGCTCTTATACTTGTGCTTGTGAAGTGCATCGACAAGTATTGATACATACGTTGTTTGTTATTTTCCCGACTTTTAGTTATCAATGTTATCATTATAGGAAAATCTTAAGGTTAGTTCCAATGTTTGTTTGACTGGCAAAATGTTTTTATTTGCGTACAGCAAGGTTTAAAAAAGGGACGATTGGACTACCCCAATATATTTAAAAAATGATTTCAAGGTAAACTAGCTAAAGAAATTTGTGACTTGGCTTGATATATGGCATAACGATCCAGAGGGGATGGGTTTAACTAGGGACACTTATGATGCTATTAAACGTAGTACCAGTACCACAGGCCTAATAGAAATTATAGAATACCTACTCATTTATCCATTTTGAAATAAAATACATTTTAAAAATTGAAAAAAGGTTTGGTCGATATAGGAACCTTTCTGGTTGTAACTGTCATGTATCATTTAAACAGATCCTCGAGTCAGAAAAAAAAAAATTAAACTTCAAAGTATTGTAAAGTCAGGGTTAAAAAATTTTACAGTGTTAAAATCAAATACTTTGTTAAGCATGATATTGAAAGTACAGAAATGTTATAGTTTCCTTACATATTTCAATCGGATTATCTTAAGGATTACCAGTTGGATGAGTCTGTTTAAATGTATAGTAGTTATATAGCCCATTTTATCTACAAAAATAGGAAATTAAAATGCATGGATTGCAAAAACCTTATTATAAGTAAAACAATGCAGTCTTCCTCCACAGTTTAATAATTAAACTGTGGAGGAAGATTGCATTGTTCTATTTATATTACATTGACTCCAGTGAAAGTATGGACTATTTTTTCAACTTTGAAAACCTTATTGTTCGAGTCATAGGTTTAACTGTGGGGGATGAATATTTTGATTCTTTATTGCAAAGGGGGGTTTATGTCTTGCTACCAATGAAGTAAATATTATGTACTTTCATATATTTGCAGCTTTTCAGTTCATTATAGCTACTAAAGAACTTAAGCTTAAATTTTTGAATTGGCAAAATCACCAAGTTCTTTTAGATAAACTAGGTTTGGCTAGTTTAGAAAGTGGTAGCTTTCTGATACCGCTTAATGAGACATGTCCCTGTGGAGAAAGCTATCGAAAAATGTTTTATAAAGTATATATAGCACTTACTCTTAGCAATATATTACTAAACAATTACACAAAAAACAGAAATGACCTTTAACACCAAAATACATCATCAAAAAAAAAGAAAGCTTTCCACTTTAAAATAGGTTTTAAAATCACTAATTTTTTTAAATTAATTTAAATTTCCTATTATTATATTATATAGGTATATATTATATTATGTTACTTATTATATACCGGGTGTTGCATCGTCGAGCGGGACATAGGAAATCCCATGTAATTTTAAATGGGGTCAATTATTGGCTTCCCTAATTATTTTAGAGAAAAATTCTATTTAGGTTTATTAAAGAGCACTAAAACCCACATTCAAAAGAATAACTTTAGATATTTTTGATGAGCCCGTTTACGGGTTATCGCCGATTTCTTTTTAACTATTTCTCCTTTTTATGGCCCCGTATTTGCGGGCACCAGTCAAGGTAAAAGATGACTGTCAAATAAAGTTGTCATTTTGAGGAATATTTGAACATCTTCTTAAATCCTAAAGTTCTAACAATTTAATAGTACCTACCTATTAATTAGTAAAATATTGAAACATGTAAAATGTCATAATTAGCCTTGTAATTGGATACTTTATTTTAGTTTTATTCAGATTAATTTGTACTCATAAATACACCTTTAATATTTTCGATTTACGAGTTTTTATAATAATAAAGCACACATTTCAAAATGACAACTTTATTTGACAGTCATCTTTTACCTTGACTGGTGCCCGCAAATACGGGGCCATAAAAAGGAGAAATAGTTAAAAAGAAATCGGCGATAACCCGTAAACGGGCTAATCAAAAATATCTAAAGTTATTCTTTTGAATGTGGGTTTTAGTGCTCTTTAATAAACCTAAATAGAATTTTTCTCTAAAATAATTAGGGATGCCAATAATTGACCCCATTAAAAATTACATTTCCTATGTCCCGCTCGACGATGCAACACCCGGTATAATATATTGAAATAAACCGTAATTTTTATCGCCTAAACGGGCGAATCTGCACGGAAGTTGCGTTAGTTACTTATTAAAAATCGGTCTACCTCTGACAGGATTTGCGACGTTGCCTTTCTTACTTCACGGCTTGGAAATGTAGGGGGCTATGGCACTGGACAAAATGCCTCTGACGAACTCCCCGACAGGTTCATAATAAACGTCTAATGGTCCATTCACCGTGAATCACCCTGTATGTTACAAATACACCGTAGACTAAATTAGTAGGCCTCCATTACTATAGTAAAATTGTTATTTTACCTTGAAAAAATGTATTGAGGCCTTTTTTTTTACCAAAGTCTTGAGGGACAAGACACGAAGACAAAACCCAAAATGGCGTATTCCCACTCTCTCACATGCTGGCGTTATTTTAAGAAACTTTGAAGTTGATTTATCTCGTTTCCTACTGATTGTAGGCAAAAGCTTTTTAGACAAATTTGTCACATTCGCAATTCATTCCCGATCCCAATTCGTTTTTTTTTGTCTAAACTCAAAAGAAAAAACATTTACAGGTTAAACGGCCCTAAATCTGTACCTGTCTTACATTGGAATTTTTTTGGGTGGTAGGCATACCACCCCCTTCACATTTACACCAAGTTGCGCCTACCCAAATTAATAAACTGTATGGATGTATTTCACATAATGGGATAATTCGAACATTAAAGTTGAAAAAAAAAAGTTATTCTTTTACAGTTAAAGCGAATACGTTTTCAATACTTTTTCAATATCTCCTTAAGTAATGTTATTTAATTTGTTTGTAAATATTTGTTTTTAGAATTGTTCCATTCCAGCGTTTGATCTTCTCTACGAACTTGCTGGCCTGGTTGGGTAGATAGCTCGGTTGCCACGAGATGTCGCCACGTGCAACATCTTGCATATTATGTATCTATACATTTTGTGTTGAAGTGCACTGTAAGGTCCCTTTCCTTTTCTTCAGACTCTATAGGTTCGTTATGGTTGTAAACCCAGACGGCACCCTATATTCCTGGAATATTCCCCTATCTGCCAATAGGCCATAATATCTTGCAATATTCCTGGAATATGCACGGAATATCTCAAATGTATCTTATCTCATAAGAATATTCCATATGTATGCCATTGTAGATATGCCTGGAATATGCCGCGGGTATATTTACAGGATATGCATTGTGGAATATATTCGATTTTTTTTTTAATACTTATTGATAATAATATATATAATATAATATCTATACAGAGTGATTGCGGTCTTAAATTCTATTTTTACATAACTTGATATAGGTATAGGAACTATTTAATTATAGATAATATAGAGGAAAAGGTGCATATAATTATGTATGCACCTAATTAAAAAATAAATTTAAATATGAAAATGTTTTAGACTTCATAAAGTTTTTGTGTAGGCATTTTCTGCATTTTATTAGTATTTTGTTAAAAATGAAACTTGATTTTTTTTATCATATTATTAAGTCAATTTTTGGATTCGAGCGGTGATACAAATTTGGCGTTTTATACGGTGTTGCTAGATTCCGCGTTTTAACCCTAAATTAAATTCTATACTAACACATATTTTGATTGCAAATAAATTTATACTGAAAGAAAAAATATAAAGGCACAACATCTGGAGAATTAGTCATAAAATGATATAAAATAGTCAGTAATCCATACGAACGCGGCTGGTTTTTCTCTCCGGACACGTGTTAGATGTTGTGCCTTTATATTTTTTCTATTTGTTAGCGATTCGGTGACTGTGACCGACTAAATTTATCATTTATTTGATATGAGATTTTCGTTATTTCGAAAGAATTGGCCATACACGATTGGACAAACTGGTGAATAGTAGCGTATGAATATATGCCTTCACTGGTTGACACCTAATGTGTAACATTTTCGAGAATGAACCATCTTTTGATCAACGCTAGAACGTATGCATTAAAACATGGATTTCAAACTTGTGGTCTACAAACACAGAGGGCGCGACATAATAACTGATACCGTCAGAACCGGTAATTTCGCAGCCAAAATGGCCAGTAATCTTTGCGTACTGCATTCCATTACACTTGGAATCCATAGTATCAAGACAGTTCTTCTGTTTTTACTATGAGGGCTATACTTCTTTCTGGTTTAATATAGCTCCGCTGATGATGGCTGAAGGTAGCCGAAACACGTGTCCGGAGAGCAGTGTTGCCAGAACTGAAGGAATTGCTTCAATATGAAGGATTTTGAACTAAAATTTTTAATGCTGAAGGATTGAAGGTTTTTATCCAAATATGAAGGATTTTTAGGCAAAGTTGAATATTTAGCAACTATTCCAATAATTTTACCAACTAATTTGATTTTATTAAAATTAATTTTATTAATTAGTTTTTTATTAAAATCAATTAATTATAGTTGAGTGAACCAAAACATGAAATGCCATTTTCGCTACGCCACTGTCGTCAGTTACAAGCATTGAAGCTTGTGGCTGGGGCCGCGTGTTGTGACCAATAGAAAACGAGTATTTTGACATGTGACCAAAACTCATTTTCTATTGGTCGCGTCACGTGTCGCCACTGTTTTGAAGGATATGAAGGATTTTTGTCACTCGGTTGAAGGAAACTCGTTAAAAAAGTCTGGCAACACTGCCGGAGAGAAAAAAAACCAGCCGCGTTCGTATGGATTACTGACTATTTTATATCATTTTATGACTAATTCTCCAGATGTTGTGCCTTTATATTTTTTCTATTTGTTATAGAGGTGGGAAGCACAAAACAGATAAGAGGTTAGAAATGCGAACTACGTAGAAAACCAGAGAAACAAAGACTCAAGTTGGCCACCAGTCCACCCCGAGCGCTACGGTAGGAAATTTATTGCGGGTGGCGCGGGCGGGTAGTTTAAATAACTCGTTTTTAAATTACTGGTATACTGTTCAAACAATATTTGAGATTTTTAAAGACGTTTTATCGCTTTTTGAGTTAATTCACTCTAAAATACCATGTATTCACTAAATTTCAGAATTTAATGAATGTATGTATTTTATATCAAATTATACCAAAAAGTCAATAAAAGTCATTAAAAACCAAATATTGTTGTTATTTATGAATGCCGATGTAAATAACAAACAAAGCTTATGAAGAAAAATTCAAAAATATATTTAAACTTTACCATAAAACATAATGTGAACAAATTCTGACAAAAATTGGTATCGAAACAATAAAAATACTTTTTCTAATTTTGTCTCGAAAAATAGATATTTCGAACGCGCTAGCGAGTTCGAAATATATCCATTTCGAACTCCGAATTTTATTTTTTAAAAGTTGGCATTGGTTATATTTAAATGTTTTATTCTGTTGACGTCTGACGTTTCCTGTTATTGTTATCCATGAGAAAAGAAAGTTTTCGGGATTTCTCTGGTAAAAGTTGATTTATCGTTTTATTAGCAATATCCCTTAACTCAGGGGAAGTTAAACTTAGATTATCATGCTCCATATTTTTTTAATTATAATTATGAACAACTCTATGAAATATTAAATCACAAATTTCGTGACAATGACACAAAGAAAATATTATTTATTGTCAAGGCTACTATGATAAAAAGAAATTTAGAGTATTACCAACATAGAATTTAGACACACAAATTTACAAAATTTGAAGGGTTGATTTTCTTTTTAAATATGTATTTTCTTATTGAAAAAAATACAAAATAGAAAAAATAGTATAAAGTACGTGTTTTATAAAGCAGTTAGAGCACTTGTCCCGTTAAAAAACTCGCCGCAAGCGGCTCGTTTTTTAACATGGACGCGTGCTATAAGATGATGCTTTATAAAACATGTACTTTAATATACTATTATAGGTACATTCTGTAAAAAATAAACCAAAAATGTAACTAATAACAGCGACGTGACTAAAATGGTTCCAAGTGTTTAATGAACCAGGGTTTGCTCGAGGCAAATAGGTGAATTCTTGACATTTGAGAGTTGTCCCAAAAAAAAAATGTTTGCTTCATATCAAGCCCAGGTCTTCTAGTTACTCTACTGACTATTAATACAAAATAGCAATCTCGTAGCCAGATGCATGATGTCTTAGCCAGGTGTAGGTCAAATGTTGCAGCCAGAGTTAAATTGTCACAGTATTTGGGCTTGATAAGGTGTCCATGCAACAGAAAAAAATGTTAATGATTATTACCAAAATGACTAACAGACTGAACAAAACATAATTTTTTAATTAAGTACTGAGAAACTGAAAGCAGTGAAAAAAAATTCGATAATATAAAGTGGAATGTGTACATGTGTCAAAAGTTTAGAGGACCAAACAGAATGTTTTAGACTGCCAGTAAAAAAAAATTGAACTACCATAGTTCTACAGAGAATGTGGAAGTGATCCTAAAACATCAGGTGGTAAAAGCTCAGGGCCAGTTTGAGAACAGCATTCCAATTAAGCCTTTTTCAAACTGAGTTCTAAAATTGCCAAACATTGAAATGATTTTCACAAATCCTGAAGTTTTTGCGCTCGATCAGGATTAATATTACATTTATTCTTCCACACTCTTAGTCTTTCATCATCAGTAAGGGGAAATGTATAGAAAAATGATTATTGACACAATTAGGGTCAGATGAAGATCTAAATGCACTCTTGCAACCGGGATATTTACAGTAAAACTTGATATTGGTTATTGAATGGGCGACACAGGCCATCATAGATACTGATAGAGGCAAATAAGGAGCATACACTTAAATATAACACTTAAAGTATTAAATGGCAAAGAACAAAATGAAAAACTTACACGAGGCTGAACATTAAAACTCCTTCGGCATGACTTATCATACAGTTCTATTTGCATTCGCTTGGGCTGTGGATATGTACCTCTTCTATAAACTATGGTTGGTAGACCTTTTTGAAGAGTATGCTAAAAATATTAGAAAATTAATTTGAAAATTCAGCAAACCTAACCTTCAAGGCGTAAATTTTACATTTAGGTTACATACCTGTGATATAAGGTCGCGTAACAATCCTAAAATTCTTCAAAACTCGTAAAACGGCCAGTAAAGGATTAAAACGGTAATTATGATATAAAAATTAAAAAAAAAAAACAACAATTCGTTGGGGGTTCACATTTTACAAAATTGACAGAACTTCTCTTCTTCTTCTTCTTTTATCCAAAAAACGGATAATAAAGCCTTTCAGTTAGTTGGCGTAATATATATTGCGTTTTCAACAAGGTCTGTCTCTTTTTATAGGTAATATTATGAGAGAGAGAGATAGTCGACAGATTAATATGCAAGTCTGATTTGACAAGGAGCACATGGTATAGTGACCGTTCGAAGAGCCCTCTGGTGGACTGGTGGCCCACTAGGTTTTGTAACGGTTTTCTTGTTGCGAAGTTAGTTTCACCCATGTGGTGGGAAGTTCGATTCTTTTTGGTGATTCAATTCATTTGATTCATTCAGTTAAAAAGATTCGTTCAGTAAGATTCGTTCTTAAATGATTCACTTACCTACTTTTAAATAATTTTACGTTTTAAACGCGAAAATGCTAAATCGATGTTTGTTTAAATAACAGTCAGTCGTTTGTTATGAAGATTGTTACCATAAGTGGTAACAAAATACCCAAATGTAGAGCCCAATGTTTACGTTCTTGAAATGTCTTCAATGAATAATAAATAGATTCCTATCCAAAAATAATATTATTCTCTTGTTTTCTTGTTTATTAAAATTTGTTCAACCATTTGTACAGTTACACTATAAAAAAATAATCAAATAAATACCAAACAAATCAAATATTTCATCCCATACATTTATCTCTTTTCCTTTTACTGTACTTTGCGTACTGTCTTTCTCTACATCATGAAAATGGAAGACGGCATCCCGCATCGCCGAGCGACGGCCGTCAGGCCCACTCTCGAGCTCGATCGTTCGAACTGCGGACTTGCGAACGAGTGAATTACTGAACTGGTGAATCGCTTTTTCGAGTTTCGGGTAAAGTGAACGAAATGCGACTTTGATTCATCAATTCTTTAAATTATTCCTGACTTGGTGAATCAAAAAAGAATCGAATCTTTTAGGAACGATGAATTAATTCTTTCGAGTCAGTGAAGTGATTCGTTCGTTTTGAACGAATCGTTCGTGAACGACACACCTCTAATTTGTTAGCGATTCGGTGACTGTGACCGACTAAATTTATCATTTATTTATACTGAAAGTTTATATTTTATATATATGTGCTTAATTGAGGACAGAGTTATTTTTTAATAACAATTTTTTTAACACAAGTTTAACTAATTTCTGTTGCGTAACTCGGAAACGCTGCCTGTACGTCACTGACAGAACCTGCTTTAGTTAATTTTTTTTCACCTTGTTTTAAAGAGGATCTAGTTTTTAGGTTTTAATTTTTTTTATTTATAAAAGTAAAAAAATATATATTAATTTTAGTAATGTTTTATTATACCAAATTTGTAACTCTACTAAACTAACTGACCTGACCTAAATTAAGTATATTTATATGAAAAAGAAAAAAATGAATATTCTTAGCATATGCCATAAATATATTTTGGCAGATTAAAAGATATTGCAGGCATATATTTCATGGTGACTTGGAATATGCATACAATATGCCAGTCATATGCCCTGGCAGATATGGAACATTTATGGGATATTCCAATATGCCAACGAAATATTCATGGAATATGTATGGAATATGTTTGTGCCGTCTGGGAAGTAAGGATTAACTCCAAGCAGTTCGAGAACTGTGTAGAACTCATTGTGCAATAAGATAAATCCTTGAACTGTTTTATAGCGAATTCCATTGGTAAAAAAAGTGCGGCACCGGTACGTCTGTAAAACTGCACCAGTGCACAAAAAGTTTTGCACTATTTGAGTACAAATGGTTTTCAGATTAGACCTTGAGTGCATTTTTCCAACAAAGTTGATGATAATACTCCTCAATCCTGAATGATTTTACTTACCACTAGACAATATTTGAGACAAGATAAAATTTTAAACATCGACAAAATCAAAACACTGTATTTTTTGACATTTTCATCGAGTTTCGGTGCAGCACGGTCTCCAAGAGCACGTGCGGAACTGATTGCACTCGGTGCAACAATGTTGCACCGGTTTCCCAATGGTTTACAAATACTTGCACTGAAATGTCCAATGGTTTTCAAAGTTTGCACTCGTTCCGCCCTTTTTTTACCAATGGAATTCGCTATTAGAATGGTTCGTACTTAAGAGAAACCGAAACAGTTTATTGAAGAAGAAAGAAGGGTAAAATTAACCATAACCCCAAATATTTGAAATTTCAAAAATATCTTTTAACCCAACAATTTTAATTAGGCAATCCAACGACCTGTCAAATCCAATTCCGAATGACAGTGGTTGGCACACATCTATGTAAACAACCATTTAGCTTGCGTGGAAAGGAGTATTTATATCCGTATTTTTGCTATTTTTCAGTTAATTTTGGTGTTTGTTGTTTCGTGAGTGTTTTTAGAGAGCTTTATTAATATCATGCCTGTTACTTGTATTGTTGTTAACTGCGGAAATCGTCGCGATCGCGACAATGTGTCGTTTTATAGAATTCCTAGCATACTGAATCTACCAAAGCCACATAAAAATGAGTTGTCCAGAAAACGTAGTGCCTTGTAGATAGCTGCTATAAACCGTGCCGATTTAAGGGAATCAAAGCTAAAATATGAGAGTCTGCAGCAAATATTTTATAGCTGGTAAGTTTCTAAAACTTTATGGAAAAGTAACTTTCTTCAGGGTTATGACATAGGAAATTTTAGTGTTACTTTCTAATACATTTACGATTAATAGGTGAGCCTGCCTTATTGGAAAACCAAGAACATCCAGATTGGGTTCCTTCTCAAAATATGGGGCATGTTGCAGAAACTGTAGTAAGGAGACCTAAAGATTTGGAGAGACACGAACGTCTGGATAAAAGACGAAAGATGGGACAATCTAAAGTAAGAGGATTTTACATTTTATTGTCGATTATGTCTGAATTTAGAGATTTAACTTTCAAAATGCCTTTGTTTTGTTTGTAATAGGTATAGATTTTCTTTGTTAAATGAATTATAACATTTACAGGTGGAGAATATGGATTTGGATCAAGGTAACAACAATGACACTGCGCTCTGAAGAAGAAGATGGAGGAATTGCAATTCAGACTGACATAACGATGGAAGAACTATTTTATTTACTTATTTAATTGTAGTATAGGATTTATTCTTCTCAAACCATATTATTATGTTTTAGTTTTAATTAACTTTAACAAATATGATTTTATATTATTATATAAAGAAGCGAATTGGATGTTAGTTATATTATTACTATAACTACTAAGTAGTAAGACTAATGTATAAGGTGAGATATAATTTGAAATAAAATTATTAAACAATTATTGACTTAAATATTTTCTCGCCTTCAGAAGATATTTACTATACCTACCTATGAACAAAACGGTGAAAATGAATATTGATTAGTCTGTTTCTTTTTCTTTAAATTCCTGTAGGTATAATCATATTTTATTAAAACAGTACATTTTTTCATTTGATAGGTATTTATTGAAAATAGGTATAAAAATACATTTAACGGTAAAAAAGATTTCATCATTACATTCTCAACTTACAAATATTATTCTTCACAAAACCATAAGAAATTGGGAACTGCTATTAAGACTTAGCTTATTACAGATTGGATATACATACTTGATGTATCAGTAAAAGTACCTACCTAGCAAAAAGTTAAAATAGTGACTTTGTTATGGTAGTTTTAAAGATAATATTTGTTAAATAAACTATAACATTTACAAGGAAAAATAGATTTTAATATTTTTTACATTCCTCGCAAAACCATATGAGATTGGGAACATCATCGAGTCCCACACACTGACTATGAAACCACTGCGTTTCACATTCATCTCCATCACATTTTATCATTGGTCTCCCATCATCATGGGTAGACATACTTGGCATTGGCCACGATGCCTGAATGTCTGTGCAAGACAATGCTTGTTTCCTGGAGTAAGCATACTCCGCAGCAAAAAGTAATGCGCCTGCATGACTGCAGACCTCACTGTTCCCTGCCATGCAAGTACAGTGGGCAGTGCACACGCCTTTGGCAACAATTACCCAGGCATCTAAAGGTTTCAAAGTGGTTCTCTGAGAATGTTTGACCTAAAATTGAAAAGCTATTATGTAGTAAAATTGTAACTCATTTCATTACATTATAAAGACATGATGCTGAAAAAAAATCACAAAATTAGTAATAAATGAACAAAAATCTTACTTTTCCAATTAGAATGTAAAAACCATCAACTATTTTAGTTCCAGTTTGTAAAACAAACCCAGACTCAAAATATTTATATTCCTGCAAACTTTTAAATGCCTTCATTTGTTCCTTGGAATAAAAACTATGGGGAACACCAAATATGAAATAATATCTATGTTTGAAATAGGTGGAACGCCATTAATACTGTAGTCAAGGTCCTGAGAATTAATAAGAAACGGGTCCAAGCCGCTTATTAACTTTAATTTCAGTCGATACCTAAAAAGAAAACAATGGTTACACAGGTAAACAAGAAAATAGATTGCATTTAAACCTACCTTTCTCCAACATCTGGATTCTCCGCTGATAATTTTTGAATATATTCACTGTCCATCATACAAAAATTCACTTTATTTAAAAGAAAAATCAAACAAAACACTTAAAAACACGATCCAAACACTTCAACGTCACAAAAATCAATGCTTATGTTATGAAGCCAGTCGCCATGTGTGCCAACCAACGTCAATTGTGTTGACATTTCTACCGCGTGGTTTGGATTGCCTAATTTCAGCCCGACATAACCTCTTATCTGTTTTGTGCCTGACACCTAGGGTAAATAAAAACACCTGACCGATAACTATCCGTGAACTAATGCGATTGGTTTTGTTGTTTCATTTTCTATAAGAGTATTAAAAAAAAATTCTACTGGAAAACTTGCAATGTAGGGTTGAAATTTTACTTCAAATAAAATCGTAATTTATTAAACTATTTATTTAACTAAACTGCTGGAACTCGTATAAACCCAGTATCATGTGTTGGATAGTACAGACTTTAAATTCTGCCGCTAAGCTAACTACGATTGTTCTGGGGACTATAAAATGTTCTATAAACTGAGTGTCCGAGTACATACATTTTGACAATATTCTTAGCATATAACTAGCTTTATTGTTGATACTAAACAACTTCTGGTACTAAGGTATTAAATATATGTTCAACTTCTGAAGATGACTTGGACCCTGAAGCTGCTGGAGTTTAAAAGCTGATCCTACAAAAACACTGATAAATAATGTTTCAATACTCTGTAATTTACTAAATTCCATGATTCAATTAATTTTTCTACAGAAATTGTACGTGCGTTAACTAGAAATCCCGAATCGATCTATCAAAAAGCTGGAACTGCATTGATAGTTCAAGAACGGTTACGAACCGGTTCGAAATATAACCAAAACGTTTAAATTTCAGTTCGGAATTGGTTCTAACTGAACTGAAATTTAAACGTTTTGGTTATATTTCGAACCGGTTCGTAACCGTTCTTGAACTATCTTGATGCGCATGTGCGGACTGTTTTTTGAACCTTATAGCCTTGCCGAACTGGTTATTTTATTTCGAAGTAGAACTGGGGTTCATTGTGAAATTTTATGGTATTAACAAGATGGCGCAAGTCCACATTATGCTGTAGTGGTCCGAGTATACATTGATCAAGTTTTTCCCAAGAATTGGATTGGAATTAAGGCGTGGTACCATTGAGTGGCCACCCAGGTCCCCAGCTCCCCACACCCATGGACCCAAGACTATTTTCTGTGGCGTCATTTAAAAAATTTGGTATACAAAAGTACACCAGCTAGTATCGAAGTTTTAAAAAGTACGATAAGAATCGAGTGTGCAATAATATCTGAGGAGACTATAAGTAATGTGCAACGAGAATTTATTGATCGATTAGGATATTGTCAGGCGTCCTTTAAGTTGGTTATTTGTTGATCCATTATTTTTCCAATGTCTGCCATACTATAATTATTATTATTATTATTGTGATTCTTTGACAGGTCGCGAGACCTGTCATGCACTCCCTCTACGGGGAACATTCACTCATCCCAGATATCACCGATATCAAAAGGATTGAGCTCTGTGGGGGCCCTTTCCGTGTTATTGGGCCCGTGGGGTTCTTCTTTGGTTACCCATATACTTTTTGACTGTCCAGCTTGTTGAAAGTAGCACTGCTTTTTGCATATCCTTGTAGAGATCTTGAGGTACGTCTAGTGTTCTAAGGTTTTCCAAAAGCTTGTTTGGGATTACTCCTATTGTTGAAACAATAATCGGCATGGTTTCGATGCTGTCCATATTCCACTGTGTTCTTATTTGCTCCTGGAGGTCTCGATACTTCGCTATCTTCTCAGCATGCTTCACTAGAAGGTTGTTATTATTTGGTATAGCTATATCTATCATAGTCGTTTTCCTGGCCCTCTTGTCTACCACTACAAGGTCCGGTCTGTTGTGGGCCACCGTCTGATCAGTAAGAATAGTCCGATTTCAGTACATCTTATAGTAGTTGCTTTCTAAGATTGTCTGTGGTGTATATTTATAATATGGGATCTTCTCGTTTTGGACAAGCTGTAGTTTCACCGCTAACTCCTGGTGTAGGATCTTGGTCACTGCATCATGCCTCTCCTTGTATTCTGTTGCAGGAAACATCTGGCATCCTCCCGTGATGTGTTGGATCGTTTCTGCCGTTTGACATCCATATCTGCATTTATCTGCCTGTATTGAGTTGTCTCTATTATTATTATCATTCAAGCGCTGGAGCTCAGAGACTATTTGCAACAATCATATGATTAAAACAATGTCTGTACATTTTATTAAGTTCCGAAAAAACGACTCCCAAGTTGAGAGAATGGGAGAAAAAATTGTTTGGTAACTCGGCGCCCTCTACCGTGCGAAATATTAACTACACGGTATCGCAGCAATGACCAGACATGTGTCAAATTTTAATTTCATCATTTTTTGTCTAAAAAGTGTTTGCCTACAACTAGTAGAACACGAGATAAATCCATTGTTTCGAAGTTTTTGCAAAATGGCGGCATTTTCGTTATTGATAAAAAAAAATCGCATTCTTAAATATTTTGGATAGAAGGAGTTCCTGTAGTACATATTTTGACATAACTTCTACTATTACTAGTTATTTTAACGTTACAAAAATTATCTTAAACGGGAAAACTATCTTTTTTGACCAGACTGCAGGTTACAGAAAACTATTACATAATTATTGCATTTTATATTAAAAACTAGTGCTAAAAGTCACCCATTTTTATCATTAGTGGTAAACCTAAAAATTTGTAAAAAGACGTCCAAGTATTTTCTTACCCATCTCATTTGGCTCTCACTAGTCAGCGATCTCCAAAAAGAAGAAAAGTCCTTAAAAATGTCTGTAACTACTTGTCCAACAACCAGATAGCTTAGAGATTTAACAGCAGCAACTATAATTTCTGTACCCCTTCCACACGTAAATGTTATTCCATGTCCTTCAACTCCCGTGGCAATTTTTATTGTTACGTAGGCGCAGGAGTAATCGGGATCAGGATGCTGCAAAATAAGGAAGGGTAATTATCATTGCACGAAAAATGAAAACTAGGAAAGTAATATCGTAGCTCTTAGACTCTGGGAAGGTGCTCTGAAGGCAGAAATGTGGTGAATTGGTCAACATTAAAGGGCGGAGTATATGCACTTAAAGTCAGCCAAAATATGCGCATACAGGGTGTTTCCTAACTACGGTACGAAACTTCAGAGGGTGATACGTAAGGTCGTTTTAAGAAAAAAAGTTCTTATGAACATATGTCTGGAGTTGCTTCGTTTCTGAGATGCAGGGCGTTAAAGTTAAAAAAAAAAACGGTCATAAATATCCTTAAACTGATTGAGGGTGATACGTAAGGTCGTTTTAAGAAAAAAAGTTCTTATGAACATATGTCTGGAGTTGCTTCGTTTTTGAGATACAGGGCGTTAAAGTTTAAAAAAAAAACGGTCATAAATATCCTTAAACTGATTTGGCTGAAATTTGGTTCAGTTATTTGAAGTAATAAGGCGCTTATTTAGCTCTAACTAGATTGAAATTATTAGGTCCAGTGGCGTCTCAGTGGGCACCACAGCCAATTATTACTGAGAAGAAAAAGTACGCCACTGCCTTTTTTTAAAGTTTTTTTATTTGGTCAGATTAAGCAACTACAAATACAACTGTTTGGTCTCTTGTGTTTTTTTCATATCTGGGTTTGTTTGCGAGAAAAAAAAATTAAAATCACTTTAACTCAATCTAAAAGCTATCCATGGACAACACAAAATAACAACCAATAATAAAAAATAAACATTTTCGACCTTACAGTAAATTAGCAAAATGTCCACCTTTTGATAAAATGCACGACTGCAATCGATTTGTCATTGATTGTCTGACACGTTCAAAAATACCTGGAGTATTTCTTCTGACATTGCAATTGTCAATTATCCGATTCCTCAAGTCATTCACATCTAGTACAGGAGTTTTATAAACTAGAGCAGAGCCTTCTGATGACTCCATAAATAGAAATCTAGAGGATTAATATCAGGACTGCGAGCTGGCCAATTTTGAGGTCCTGCACGTCCAATCCAGCGATTAGGGTAGGTGATGTCGAGATGCTGACGAGCAAGAACACTAAAATGAGCTGGAGCCCCGTCGTGCATAAACCACATGTTGACTCTTACATGTAGTGGTACTTCTTCTAACAAAATGCTTAAATGATGTCGCAAAAAGTCGGTGTAGGATTCACCTGTTAATCTTGGCGTTAAAAAAAATGGGCCAATTAGGTAGTCACCAATAAGCCCTACCCAAACGTTGATCGAAAATTGTTGCTGAAAGTTAATAATAGCATATATCGTAAAAAATTTGCCTCGTCCGTAACTAAAATATTTGGTAAAGAATTATTATTTATTATTGTTTGCCATCCTATAAATCAACCACCTGCAAGACATTAATCTTGGGTGAAAATTCCGAGGCACTAGAGCTTGGACCCGCTGTATGTGATGCGGATGTATGCGGACGACACCTCTGTGCTGTTTGGGGCGGATAGTCTGGAGGAGTGTAAGAATAACATTGAAACAACATTGGAAAATTTGAATGAATGGTTTATCTCTAATAATTTGCTCTTAAACATTGACAAAACCAAGCTCTTGGTATTTGGTGCGGGGAGAGAGCGGGAGCTTTTCATTGAGTTTGGTGGTGGTGAGATTGATTCTGCTGCAAGCCTGCCATTCTTGGGTGTGACTCTTTATGAACGGTTGGACTGGAAGGCTCATGTGAATCTGGTGGCTGGGAGTGTTGCAAGATACTGCTATGCCATTTCTGTCATTGCCAATAGTATTGGTGTGTCTGCGGCTCTGTCGGCATATCATGCTTTTGTTCAGTCTAGATTGAGATATGGATTAATGTTCTGGGGAAACTCTATAGATAGTCAAAAAAATTTTATATTGCAAAAAAGGTGTATAAGAACAATATTTAAAATGAAACCAATGGATTCATGTAGGGAAGCATTTATTAATAATAATATATTAACTTTATATAGCCTTTACATCCAGGAGTGTATATTGTTTGTGATAAGGAACAACTCTATCCTCATAGATTTTCATCATGACCACATATATAATACTAGAAATACGGATCTCTTGTACACTGATCGACCTAATTTTTCTTATCTTCAAAAAAACATTGTATATATGCTAGTAAAAGTTTGGAACCTCTTGCCCATATCTTTTAAAACATTAAATGATAATCAAAAAAAAAATGAGGCTGAAAAAGTTTCTAGTCAAAAAGTGCTACTACAGTGTCACTGAGTTCCTGAACGAAAAAGATTTCCAGGATCTTTAAATAAGTGCTTTTTAGCGGCGGATGCCTGCAATTACGTAGGTCCTGATGCATGATTTAAAAAAAAAAAAATGTAATTGTCTGTTAGCTTTTAACATTTTTAATTATTTTAACATGTTAATAATTAGTTGTATGTTTAGTAAAGTATGTTTAGTTAAGTCTAATTAGGTTATCTTTGTTTTTGCTCTTGTTGACACGATCTATACCCTAAAAGGGTATATTGTAATGATATTGTAATGATCATGTATTGAAATAAATAAATAAATAAAAAAATAAATATGGGTACAGGAGGTTCCTGGTACTATTTGAAGGATCTTCTTCTATCGCATCAAGTATAGCTTCTTCTAGTTCAGGCGTTGTTACAGTTTCTGGTCTTCCACCATCTGTAATTTTATTAAAACCCAGTTTCACATAATCTTGCATGTAGCGTTCTAAATGTTTTAGCACGTGGGATTACTGTGTTAGTATATCTGTCCTGGTAAATTCTCCGTGCTTCTTCCGCATTTCCATTTGCTAATCCATAAATAAAGTGCATGCCAGCCATTTCAGCGTTAGTAAAATTGTTCATGATGGAATCACTGCTAATTGACAACTCTGAATATTACTGATAATATGACAATACTATCACTGTCAGCTGCTCTCCAAGGCAGGTAGGTAGGTACTTCATTTGGCCTTGTCAATAATTTGTTATAAATAGCAGATGCGGTAAGCCAAAAATGTGATAATAAAAAACCTATTAAAACCAGTCGTGCATTTTATCAGAAGGTGGACATTTTGCTTATTTACTGTAATGTCGAAATTGTTTATTTTTTCTTTTTGGTTGTTATTTTATGTTGTCCATGGACAGCTTTTAGAATGAGTTAAAGTGATTTTTATTTTTTTTTCTCGCAAACGCAGCCAGATATGAAAAAAGCACAAGAGACCAAAAAGTTGTATTTGTAGTTGCTTAATCTGAAGAAATAAAAAAAACTAAAAAAAAAGGCAGTGGCGTATTTTCTCTTCTCAATAATAATTGGCTGTACGTGTTGCCCACTGGGACGCCACTGGACCTAATAATTTCAATCTAGTTAGGGCTAAATAAGCGCCTTATTACTTCAAATAACTGAACCAAATTTCAGCCAAATCGGTTTAAGGACAACTCCGGACATATGTTCGTAGGAACTTTTTTCTTAAACCGACCTTACGTATCACCCTCTGAAGTTTCGTACCGTAGTTAGGAAACACCCTGTAATATGCCTTGTTTGCCTTTAAAATATGCAGTTATATGCATTTTTTGACCCTGTTATGCAAGATTTTCTTATTTATTATAGTAAAATAGGGTAAAGAAACACACTGGGTTCCAAAAAAGATGTTTATTTAAAAAGAAATGCAAAAAAAAAACAAAGAAAAATAAAAGTAAACAATTTTTTTAACCTTTAAATTGTATAAAAGGCATTTATTACTAAATATTTTTGAAAATCTTCAACTAAAAGGGATTGTCTTCTATCAGTAAAAATATGTTTATACAAAGAGAAGCTTTTTTCAACGTAAGCGGACAATACTGCAACTTAGGTAGTAAAGTATAAGGTCAAGATAAAACTTCGTTGGATGGTTTACCTTTATAAATGCTTTTTACTGCAGTTAAGTATTTAAGTCCTTTACTCTTTTTTACAGTTACATCCAATTTGTTCCTTACTTGACCTCCTATTTTATCGGGAATGTTGTAACATTTAGCAGAAAAAGTTTCAACAATACCAATTGAGTCTCTTAAACGTAAATTTCTACTCGCTAACGAGGATATTATGTCCGGTATAAAACTGAAATTAACCTTAATAAAAACAAGATCTAATTACCACCCCGTATATCATGTCGAAATTTTGCAAATGTTTTCGTCTTAGTGTATTTTACCAACACCTTTACATTATTGGCTGAACTAAACAATATCCTATGTTCAATTTAGCACTACATCACCAGGTGAAAAATAACATATTGTATGTTTAAAAGTTATTTATTTTTTTGTATTTTATTATAATATCCTAAAGTAGGTATGTAAGTGTCAAATTACCAATTATTTAATTAATATTTTAAATGTTTCTAAACTTAGAAACGGTTGTAAATTTATTATAAATAATCTTGTGTAACCAAAATTAATCAAAATATTAACCTTACGTCTGATAAACTTAAAAATTGTTTATTTACTTTTTATAATCCTATTTATAGGTGGTGTTGTAAATTTTTGTCAAGTTCAAAAAGATACCAAATAAAATATGATATTATATTATAGTGCATGAATTATTACATGCTACACAATACAACATGTCCCATTACAAAAAGGCTATAGACAGGGCCGTACCGGAACATTTGCTGCCGCTAGGTACCAACTTCTAACGCGCCCATGAGGAAAGTAAGGAACGAGAAATGAGAGGACTTTGTATGCAGTTTATTACGGTTAAGAGGAGTACCGACCATAGAGGACATAAGCGAATCCAAAACTACTTAGTATAGTTGGGGTCAAGCAAATATTTGACGCGTGACACTTCCATATTGTCATGGGTGTCAAATACGGCAGGCCACTCATAATATAAAAGTTACTAATGGCTAAATTTATATTATAATAATTACCACCCACTCGAAGTATTTGTATCTTTATCCTTTTATATGACTAAAAAGAGATATACATAAACCAAGTTACCTTCTCGTCGATTTGGTAAAATCATATGGGCTGCAGATCCGCATTTTATTAATTAATATAATCGTTATACACTACTAATCGTTATACACTACTAAGATTGCTTTTGTTAAGACCTGTGATATTAATGGTCAATCCTGAATCCCACCATTACAATGCACAGAATTTATCAAAACAAATTTATTTATATTATAATTCATATTCTTAGACCAATTTCCCAGCAATCATTTTCTGCAAAGGTTTATAAATAACAATATTCGTCAGTCCGGCCCTGACTTAGTATCAGCTGTAATAAAGTTGGTGAAATCGAAATAACCTAGTATTGGACAAATATGACAAGATGGAAGTGTCACGCGTCAAATATTTGCTTGACTCCAACTATATACAGATTGTTACTTAATGGCATGTGGTTATTTTAATAGGCTAGACCAATTTAAAGTCGAGAAGTTTATATAAAAAAATTTCCTAAAATGCTTTTCTGTATATACCTACTGTCCAGTTTTCGTGTGTTTTCATATACCAGTTCCCTTATTATAAAATTTAGAAAGATGGGATTTGCGGCTTACTGTTCTATTATTTCATGAAACTTTTAGTGCCGCAAACGAAGTTTTCATGGCCCTCTCAGTTTCTGATATACTTTGAAAATTTGTCATTTTGACGCTCCCCTGTATATTGATTATTTGATAACTTATCATTAAGGTAAAAATGGGTTGTTATAGAATTTTCTATGTAGAATTCAGTGACGTAGTTATATTTTTCTAAAAAGTTTTGTTTTTGAGTTATGACCCAAACTTGTGTTTTTTTAAATGGGATAGCCATGACAGAAAACCAAATTTTGTAAATGCGCCATTACGGATTGTTGTCAAATATTATATAAATATTTTATAAAAACTAATAAAGACGCGAACGCGGCCTCGGAGCAGCTGTCTTTTAATAGGTGAGTTTTAAAATCATTTGTTAGGTACAATTAATATTCATAATAAAAATAAAATAGTTTTTATCATTATTGTTATCTATTATTAGCTTTTTGTTACATATTATTTAAATTTTTCGTAGATATCCAGAAAGGCAACAACCTGATAAAAGAATATTTCAAAAAATTCAAATCAATCTCATTGAGCATGGATCTTTTAAAAAACCAAGGCCTAATTTTTACAACAAGGAGAGCAGGGAAGAAGAAGAAATAAATGTTTTGGCCTCTGTCACGGTACAACCATCCATATCATGCAGAAAAGTGTATGATGAAGTTGGGATTGAAAAATCAAGAAAACAGATACCTAATACTAAAAGAATATAAATTTAAACCATACAAATACCATCTCGTCCAACATTTGCATCCCGGCGACGCAGAACGTAGGTTAGTTTTTTGCAACTGGAACCTACAAATGTTGCAGGAACATGCAAATTTTGTAAGAAGGGTGGTATGGTCCGACGAGGCTTATTTTACGAGTTACGGTATCTTAAACCGAAACAATTTAAGGTACTGATTCTAAGAGAACCAACACGTAATATTTACAATTAAACGAAACTTTATAAAAAAGAACTTATTACGCCACTAAATTCTACATAAGGAACTCTATAATAACCAGGGACGCTTTAAGGCATGGGCCGGATGGGCCTCGGCGTCAATGGGGCCTCGCCTTACTTGGTCATATTATTAAAGTGAGCCGGGGTGATGCGACAGCCGATGGAAAAAATTAAACTTTTAATAATTAAATTTTATTATGTAATGATTAATAACGTACAAGTTTATAATGGAAGATTTATATCTTATTTCACATGAAAATAATTATTTAACATATATCTTTTCCATGCAAAATATTGTAATAGACAAAAACGAAATTTGGGCTTGGTTTCAAAAGGAGTTTTGCGCCCTATCATACTCCCGCGCAACAGAAGGCCTTCTTTTGCATATGGGCCCAGGGCCTCAAGAAGTCCTAAGACGTCCCTGATAATGACCCATTTTTACCTTATTGATAAGTTATCAAATAATAAACGGGGGCATCAAGAATGACAAATTTTCAAAATCGCCCTGTATGTCAGAAACTGAGAGGGCGATGAAAATTTGGTTTGCGGCAATGAAAGTTTCATAAAATAATAGAACCGTAAGCTGCAAACCCCATCTTTCTATCTTCTATAATTAGGGAGCTGCTATATGGAAACACAGACGTGTGGCATATTTAGAAGTATTGACGAGAATGATTTGGATTTAAAGTTAATCAAGTTTATGAATAACAATCTGTACCTACTCTGGTTTCCCTAAAAAAAAGGCTTACCAACGAGAAAAATATTGCGTAAAGTGGGTTTTAAATATCACACAATTGATAAAAGACAAACATTAATGGAATCTCAACGTTTACGGGAATGGCGTCATAAATATTTAACGGCTATTAAACAATAAAGAGCAGAAAATAGACCAATTGACGGAACATGCATGGTTCGATACACATGACACTGCAAGAAAAGGATGGAATTATTTTTCAAAAAATGTCAAACCAAGGTTTCTTTAAAGAAAGGCAAAGGAATAACAATAATACACGCACGTTCACGAAATTGATGGAACTGTCTGTTGCTTTCAGCTAAAAACATAGAAGATTCTTCTCTAGATTACCACCAAGACACTGACGCACAACTTTTTGAAGATTAGTTTGAACATCGACTTCTTAAAAATATATCCAAAAATAGCGTTATTGTATTGGACAGTGCTAGTTATCATTGTCGCCAAGTAAAAATGTTTCCTAGTTCTAACAGTACAAAAGCAGAAATCCAAAATTTTATGATAAATAGTTAGGTAATATATATTTTGTGAAAACTTACAAAAAACGGAATATTTTAGTAATATAACAGGCTTTTAAAATTAATAAAGAATACTTGTGTGATAAAGTTATAACAGAAAATAAACATACAGTGTTGCGTTCTCCCCCCTACTATTGTGTATTTAAGCCAATTGAACTAATATGGCACCAAGTAAAATAATACTTCCCCACGTTAAATACATCTGTGGTAGAATTAAGGAAAAGCTTTTATACAACATGTCATTAACCCATTTGACCCTGAAACCATTTTTTTCCGATTTTGTATATTTTTTTCTTAAAAATGGTTCATAAAAGGTCTCATAAGTCGAGAAAAAATCATTAAAAAATTTTTTGATTTCCAGTTTTGGAAAAAACAGCGGTTCTTTTAAAAGGACGGTAGGATAAAGGGCTGCTATTAGAAAAATAAATAAAGATTTAAAAATTTGTTTATATATCTTACAAAATGCTTAGCAAAATACTTAAAACTTAAACTTAAAAACTAATTAGTATGATAGGCCACAAAACAATTTTTTGGATGAAGACCAACGTCACATTTTTGGCACACAAAATTTGCTTTTTTGTGGCACACAGCACATTTTCTCTGACTCTCGTGATATGTAACTAAATGATCTAGTCTATCGTAACGTGAGAGTTGGAGCGCGTTTTTTGGCAATTTCGAAGGTCCTTGCTTAGTTGTTTTTCTGTAGGTTTCGAACAGCTGTGTCCCTATGTCCCTCCTAAACTGAAGTTGGTCAAGGGTACCACCATCATTCCTATGAAGGGGCCACGAGTTTTGTGCCGCCATGTCGACACAGTGGGAAAATAACGGAAAATACCACTTTTTACCTCGTATTGAAACTCTATATTGGCCTATGTTTTGATCACTACGGTCTACACCGCCCATATTTTCGTTGTATGCCTTGATCAATCGAGGCTGATCTATATAGACATGCTTTTTTTCAGCCTGGGAAAATCGTTTGATCTTATTTACTGGCAAAACTGAACATGCATTAGTGGCTAAAGTAACAACGCTGTTGTCATTCCATTTGCATAAAGCGATTTCATTATCGGCAACACCCCATTCAAATGTACCTCGTGTCCTTTTCTTCAGAACTGTAGCATTGCTAAATGGAGATTGAGGGATCCGATTTTCGCGTATGGTACCAGTTGCCTTGATGTTCCTCAATTTTAGCTCCTTTAAAAGTGACAAAGATGTAAAGAAATTGTCACAAAATAAATGAAAAGGCTAATAAGGCATTTTCTGTAAAACATCTGCATATTGGAGAACAACTGATGCTCCCAAACCCATGTGTGTATATTTGTCCGGAATTGTTGTCGACGCACCTTGGTATGGATCAAAATAAACAATGTATCCAAGGCGTAGGGTACCTACCCAAAATTTATACCCCCACCTTATAGGCTTGCCTCTAATAAATTGCTTACCGCTATGTCTCCCAAAATACGGTATCATAGCATCATCAAAGCTGTGATTCTCTTCAACTGGGGCATAATCAAAAAACCTTTTATTTAGGCTGTTGAAAAGAGGTAGCAGTTTAGAGTACTTGTCATTTTTATCAAGGGAAGTATTATCATTGCAATGAAGATTACTCATTATGAATTGAAATCTATCTCTGGAAATAGCGGCTGATATAAGTTTATTCTGGGTATCGTTGCAATTTTGCCAATACATATGTCGCCTTGAAACAGTTGTATATCCACTGACAAGTAACACCCCTATAAAGCAGTACATCTCGTCTACAGTAACGTCACCGGGGAGGTTTCTTTGCTGTGCATAAATATTGGTAAAATTGACAATTTCTCCTATCAAGTTTTCATCAAAAAACAGCTTGAAAATACTTCCAGGGGAACAATTGTTTTGTACACTTTCAACTGGTTGCCATTGCATAAACGTAGAATCTAAATCTTTATTGAGAGTGTATACAAACGTCTTTATGTGTTTTGGTCGTCTTTCAACAAAAGTGGACAGTGGTAGATCGTCATCACTGTCCCAGTCGTCATCACCTTTCATGTCAAATTCAATTTCCGCCGGGGCCCTGAGTTGCACTCCGGGTAAATTATTCGGAACTGCATCGTCTTCAGCCCCAGAATCTTCATCGGTATCGCAGTTTTCATTGGCATTTTCGGGTGGAAAAATTATAATGCCTGTAGGAATATCCGGCGTAGAGTCATTCTCCAATTCCTCTAAGAGTTCTGCCATGGTTAGTGGCTTTTTCCAATACCTGCAAAAAAAACCGCATAGTAGCATATAATCCTACCGTCCTTTTAAAAGGACTTGTTCAATTGAACGCCCCTGGATTGACCCAGAAGTGTAAAACATAACCACAAATATATAAAAAGGTAAGTATATTATGTTATTTGTTAAAAATAATTAAAACAACAACGAAAAAATAAACGAGTTTTAACATATCTTACCTTGACATGACCATTGCAAAATCACTAGAAACACAGTGTTTTTAAACCGTCACTATCGATCCAAAACTTAACAAATTCCTAACGATCGCGATTGATCTTGTTTAAGAGGTCATCTAAATCTAATATGACACTGGCGACATCTTGAAACCGTCAGCTGAATCAGAAAAGTATAGGTTTCTTTTTAATGTCCTTTTAAAAGGACCGTAGGCGTAAATGGGTTAAGGTGGAAAATTCTTATGTATATGAATATGAGTATTATTGTTCGACACTTAATATTAAGTTTAGATGAAGATAGTGATATAGTGACACATAACTAAATTTTGCTCTTAATAAGGGGGATAAAACAAAGAAATAATATATAGGGTGTCCCATTTAAGAAAAAAATAGTTTTGGTCACAACTCAGAAACAAAACTTTTTAGAAAAGAACTAACTACGCCACTGAATTCTACATAAAAAACTCTATAAAAACCCATTTTTACCTTATTGATAAGTTATCAAATAGTCGAGATACAGGGGAGCGTCAAAAATGACAAATTTTCAAAATCGCCCTGTATGTCAGAAACTGAGAGGGCTATGAAAATTTCGCTTGCGACAGTGAAAGTTTCATAAAATAATAGAACAGTAAGCCGCAAACCCCATCTTTCTATATTTTATAATTAGGGAGCTGCTTTATGGAAACACAGACGTGTGGCATATTTAGAAGTATTGACGAGAATGATTTGGATTTAAAGTTAATCAAATGTATGAATAACAATCTGTACCTACTCTGGTTTCCCTAAAAAAAAGGCTTACCAACGACGAAAATATTGCGTAAAGTGGGTTTTAAATATCACACAATTGATAAAAGACAAACATTAATGGAATCTCAACGTTTACGGGAATGGCGTCATAAATATTTAACGGCTATTAAACAATAAAGAGCAGAAAATAGACCAATTGACGGAACATGCATGGTTCTATATTTTATAATAAAGGAGCTGGTATATGAAAACACACGAAAACTGTACACCCTGTAGTTCGTTGACGACTGTAAAATCTTAATTTTTTATTGAAACGAATAAATCTGTATTTCAGTATTTCATTAATTTTTATTGTATTTATTATGTCTCAAAATATATAGACAGCCTATAAAGATGGCGCCGAGTGATATACAATCGATAGTGTCGAAGCTAAATAGATTAAATAAAAATGATCTAATAGAGATCATAATATATAAAAAAATGCCCGAAAACATAACAGACGGTCTTTTGCTCAAGTTTTTATCTATAAAGTGTGACAAATGTGGTGAAACTAATGCAAACAACGATTTCTTTGCTGATGCTGTGGATACAATAGCCGAGTCAGATTGTCATTTGCACAACTGTATACGACAAAAGACATTATTGGAAGCAAAGCAGAGTGAGTTTCTAACTTTAAATAAATTGGTTGCCCAGCTTGAATCAAGAATTAATAATCAGGAAGAAATAATTAGATTATTAAAATGTAATAACCTGAACGATAATTTCCCGCCAAATACAGCACCAACGACTGGCTCAGCCGGTAAAAAAGATAATAAACAGATAAGTCCGCCCCCGGGTTCCGTTCAATCCAAAACTGACCCAAAGAATCCACGTGATAAACAGATAACTCCGCCTCCGGGTTCCGTTCAATCTAAGCCTGACCCAAATAACGCACGTGTCCTTCAAGTACAAAATCAAAAAACGATGTTTACATTGTCCCAAGTAAACAAAAGTGTTGAGAGTGCAATGAACTCTAACCAAAATAAACACAGGTACCAGAACAAAAACCCAACAAACAACAAAAATAAACCATTGATCGGTACTGGACAGATAACAACAAATAACACGTCAGTTAAGACAATACCAAAACAAGGATATTTACATGCATATAGATTTGATGCAGCGACCACAGCTGAAGATTTGGAGAGGCATTTGAAGTATCATAAACCTGATATCGACTTTAAATGTAAATTGTGGAACAAAAAAGAGAACACTGCCTCTTTCCAAATTTCTTTTCCTATTAAATATGTTGGAGAGGTGTACGATACAGACATCTGGCCGGAGGGAGTAGCAGTACGCCGATTTAAATTTATGAAAACAAATTTTCAGAATTCCGACCAGGGTCAACAGATATCCTAGACAACACATTAATAACCGATAAGACGAAAAACACTGCCGAAACTATTGACCCCTACTCGAATTGTACTAGTATAATGCACCTCAATGTACAAAGTTTGGCTCCAAAGGTGGAACAACTGCTATTATTTTTAGAAAAGAATAACTACGATATTTTGTGCTTTTCAGAACATTGGGCTAACGAATCTAACTTAAAACTAATAAATATTCTTGGATATAATTTAACTAATTTTTTTTGTAGGACCAGTACAATACACGGAGGAACCTCCATATATGTTAGGGATAGTATTAGTGTAAAATCATTAGACTTAACCAATTACTGCCAGGAAGTGGATGCAGAGTTTAGCGGTATTTTATTTCCAAAATCTCAGACTGCCGTTATTTGCCTTTACAGGTCATGTCTTGGCGATTTTAATAATTTTATGAAAAAATTTAAGGAACTCCTGGATTACCTTATTACAATATCTGAAAAAATTAATATTTTAGGGGATTTTAACATAAATTTTAGAATGGTCACCCCCAACAATAACCTAATAGAACTTACACACTTAATTAGTTCTTACGGCTTAAAAGTAAGTATATCAGAATTTACTAGAGCAAGCTCTACCTCACAAACTTGTATTGACAATATCCTCACTAATATCGAGGATGATAATTATGAAACAGAAGTGGTAGACCCTTGTCTGTCTGATCATAAGGGGCAGGTAATATGCATGAGTGGGACCGCTTTGTCACAAAGTTCCCCTATATTTGTTCGTAACCTAAGTGTAAAAAATTTGAACAAGTTTAATGAGTCATTACGAAGTTCAAACTGGGCCTTTTTTTCTGATCCTAGTGTGGATTCGAATACCTTAACTAGTAATTTTTTAAATATTTTTACCAATCTTAGTAACAAGCATTTTCCATACAAAAAACTTAAATATAATAGTTTCAAACCGAATGGATGGTTCAATGATGATTTACGTAATATGAGAGATACTCTTTCCGCCATAAAGATTATCGCTGACGCATCAAAGTCACCAGAAGACTATGGTGCATATAAAACTTTTAAAAACAGATATAGAAAAGAAATAAATGAGGCTAAGGCCGCAGCCTATAAGAGCTTTCTAACTAATTCGGTGAATAAACCTAAAGATTCCTGGAAATTGATTCGTCAAGAATGCAATAAAACTCGTAAAACATCAGAAAGTAAAATTAGCTCTAATGAATTCAATGATTTTTTCTGTACTATTTCTAGTACAATAACTAACTCTTTAGCAACACCAAGTAAAACATATTCTGAATACCTGCATAAATTAAATCGGCCCAATTCATCATTCTTTTTATCACCTGTATCAGAACGTGTCGTTGAAACTGCAATAAATAATTTAAAAAATTCAAATTGCTATGATATATATGATATTCACACCAAAATGTTTAAGCACTGCAAATGTACAATTGTTCCTTATCTGACTATAATAATAAATAAATGCTTTGCCGAGGGTAATTATCCGGATGCACTAAAAATTGCTAAGGTGTTGCCAATCTTCAAAAAAGGTGACCCAGACCGGCCAGAGAATTACCGACCTATTTCAATCTTACCGTTACTGGGAAAAGTTATCGAGTCTATATTAAAGCATAAGCTTGTATCTTATTTTGAAAAATACAAAATGTTAGTTGACAATCAATTTGGCTTCAGGGGTGGTCGCTCCACCATTCACGGAATTCTAAAAGTAGTTAACGACATTGTGGAGGGCTTGGATGAGGGCGAACTGCGAGCTGCTGCTCTGTGCGACCTCAGTCGAGCCTTCGATTGTGTCTCCCATCCAATACTTCTGGATAAACTGAAATATTATGGAGTAAATGGGATACCTCATTTGCTTTTCAAGTCATATCTAACTGCACGGAAGCAGGCTGTCGCACTTAATGGTGATCTCTCTGATCACGAACACATTAAAACGGGGGTACCCCAGGGTTCAATCTTGGGGCCCTTATTATTCATTATTTATATTAATGACTTCAGTGCAGCTGTTACTCCGAGCAGCTGTGTGCTATATGCTGATGATGCGACAATAATCACTTCTGGCGAAGATCAGAGTTCTCTTATCAATAACACTGAGCTTGCTCTAAAAAATGCGGAAGATTGGTTCACAAGTAATAGCCTTAAACTTAACAGTGATAAGACTCAAAACATTTCTTTCAGCTTTAATCATATTCATATTGAGGGCTCCCATGTTAAACTATTGGGTGTACTCTTGGACGATGGACTTAGGTGGTCTCCTCACGTAAATGAACTATGTTCTAGGTTAAGCAGCCAGATATATTTGATCAAACAAGTTAAAAAGTCTTTTGACATTGAAATAGCAAAAATGGTATATTTCGCTAACTTTCATTCGCTGTTGAGCTATGGTGCGATCCTTTGGGGTAATTCAACAAACGCCAGTAAGGCTTTCAAGCTCCAAAAAAGGGCTATTAGAACAGTTGAAGGGGTGGGACCTTTAACGTCTTGTAGACCACTATTTAAAAAATTTAATGTAATGTCACTCCCATGTATTTATGTATATCAAAGTCTTTTAGAAATACACAAGAACATTCATAAATTTGATAGCTTATCAGATCAGCATAATTTCAATACAAGACATTCCAACCGTTTATTGCCGCCAAGGCATCGACTTGTGAATGCGTCCCGAAATTGTTTGAATGTGTCACTATACAATAAAATTGACAACACCATAAAGTGCCTAGATTATTCACAGTTTAAAACAAAAATTAAGCTCTATTTAATACATAACTGCTTCTACTCAGTGAATGAATATATGGAGGCGCCATCCGTAGTATGAGTTTTTTCTTTGTTACATTCCTATTTTTATTTTTAGACTTTTCTGAATTGTTTGTTTAATATTATCTTAGAAAATATCTGTGATTATTGTAATGATTCTATACTTTAATTATATGTTTGTTTGTATTATATGCTTATGTTGTCTTGTAGTATGTATTTTAGATATATGTATGTTATTTTATTAGGTAATAGGTAAATTAAATTGTATTTTCTTTTTTTGACTTGCAACAAGCATTGTAAATGTAAAGTTGTCAAATAAAAGTTATCTATCTATCTATCTATCTATCTATCTATCTATCTATCTATCTATCTATCTATCTATCTATCTATCTATCTAATAATTGATCTTTACTTTCATTTGGTTTAAAATGTCTCTTTAATTCAGAATACAAATAAATCAATATCTCGATAGCTATATTTTCAAGCCAACCCTGCACCCATCTATTGTTGTTTGAAGATGTTGAGACCTACACAAAGGAGTTTAATTAGGTAGTTCATTTATTGCAGTAAAGGTCAACGATATATTGTAAACTTTACTATACACATATAGAAAGGACATCCCTACTTATTATGTATTCACCAGTTTTATATTATTTATTTCAAACATTTGGCATTTCATCTTTTTAAATAACGCAACCACTTTAAAACTTGAATTTCCTATGTTGTGTTTGGCGACGTACCACCCGGTATTATTACAGATTCTTGAATAATGCACTAATTTAAATAGATAATAAAAATATTTACCATAGCGTCCGATCCATCGGCCTCTAGAGATGTAGGGAATCTTATATCCTTAACGTCGACAGAAACCACTTTTAAATTTTCTTCCGTAGAACTCATTTTCTACTGTTTTTTTTTTATATGCTAAAGTCACAACTTACGTGCTTAATGATGCGGTATTGGAATCTCTATGCCAATAAACTCTGAACCTGTGTACTTCTATTTATAGTTTATTTCTAAACTTGCTCAAAAGATAGCATTTTTATCTTTAACAAAGATTAAGTTTAATTAACATTTTTAGCAAATAAATAAGGCTTTTCAAATATACTTATTTGGTACGAGTATCGAATTTTTATAAAATTCGATCCGCAAGATGTGTGTCGTTCGTCCGATGCCGATTCATTTTCTTTTCATTTTTAAAAGCATTTATTATTAAAATATTATTTACATCACATTTTACAATAACATTTTTTTTTCTATAGCAATATTAATAATTTTTTTTTAGAATCAATAATAAATATGTTAGTGACGAGTTTTTAAAAGCTCGTCAAAATATTCGTACCATCTCTACGTGTACACTCTAAAAAGTATCTGATGCTGAAGTTTTAGACGCAATATTGGCTTGAAATGATTAAACTATGCTGTCCAGTCATTGTACCATTCCTTGTCCAAATATTCAACACATAATATATAACCAACTCTGTGTTTCCCACTCGTTGGAAGATTTATATGGTTGTGCCCCTACCAAAGATAAATTATCTAACAGACAGACGTGTCAGAATTGAGACCCATTTTTTTCCTTAACCGGATCACTGCGGCCATAAGTAGGCCTATTGTGCAAACCTTTGTTTTATTGTATCCACTCGGTTATCTTGGTTCCGTGTATTAGTTTATACACGTCAACTGTTGATTTAGTGGTTATTTCAATCAGTTCCAGTTTTACTCTCCCAAATATGACATACCTACCGTCTGCGATCCAGGGATACGCATTGACAGACTACATGATAGACAGTTTCCCTATCCTTGCCGCAGAGCCTACGGCTAAGATCTCCATTGTATATCTTCATTTTATTCAGGTGATCTTTGACACCCATATGTCCTGTTAGGATTCCCGTTGTTATTCCTAGTTGATTCCTGCTAAGGTTACGCAACTGTTTTGAAAATTTAGGACCAATACTCCCCATAACTCTCTTGCTATAATTGCTTGCTTGCTGCTGTTCCAATAGACTTTGTTTTCATTTTTGGTCTATCGCTTAATAGCTTCTCGTACTGTGCATTTAGGCACTCCTAGGGCTGGTTCAGGACCAATGTATGGTGCAGCTGATGCTTGCCTCGCAAGCTCGTCTGCTCTTTCGTTGCCAAAGATGCATCTGTGACCCGATACCCAAAATAGTTTCATAGTATTGCTGTCCGCTAGGGTTTTCAGTTTATTCTGGCATTCCCAGACTAGCCTTGATGTTACCCTCTGGCTCATGAGAGCCTTGAGGACCGCTTGACTGTCTGAGCATATTATGTAAATTCGTCTATTAAGCTCTTCTAATATTTTCCCATGCACGTTCTAATATGGCATATGTTTCTGCCTGGAATACTGTTGGCAGTTTTACCAAGGGAAAGAACAAGTCTTTTCTTGGTCTTAATCCGTGTATCCCAGCCCCTGTACCCTCTTCAGTCTAGGATCCATCGGTGAACCACACCACAGCTCCAGACAAAAAATCTGGTTCGTTGTTTGTCCACACGGTTCGATCCTGAATGCTTATCTCAAAGGGTACATGTGCTATTTCTTCTATAAGTTCGTGGCCTACCTTGTTTTTTCTGTAGGTCGGCAGCATCATCTAAAGGGTGGAGGCCTATTCTTGCCTCTCCCTGTATCGTCAAATGAAGATAGGAGGGAAGTCAAGTAGGCGCTCCATCGCTGCAGAAGGGGTCGACTTCATTGCCTCTGTTATACCTAAGCAGGCCAGTCTCTGAAGACTTCCTAGCTCCTGTATATTATTATTAGGGGTATCACCACTCTGGTGAATATCCAGTGCACCATCTTGGGCTATAAACCCCATTTCCTTCCGTACATTCTCCTTGTTACTGCAAAAGTAATTTCAGATTTACGGATACTTTTTGCAGAGATATGGTGATGACACGCAACTGCGCACCAGTGTCAATAGGACCAGAGGTGTTGGGTAAAGGATAATCTCACACAGTGCTTAAAATCGATTTATAACTACTTTTAAAACAATGATTTAAAGTTAAATCCTAAAAATCCGCAATCATTTATCTTGGACCTGATAGTCAATGGGCAGCTGAAAACATGAATGTGCATGCATGGTTACGGCTGATACGGTATTACCCGTTTTGCGGAAATATAAAAATTTCAGGGTTATTTTTGATAGCAAGCTTCGGTTTAGAAGTCAGGTAGGTGAAGTTATTCAAAAATCGTATTTCTTTCTCAGAAATTTATATAAAAATTAACATATCTTAAGACCTTAATTAAAGGAGGCACTGTGTGAAACTCTTGTTCTCTTTCACTCCAATTATTGGAGTTACGTAGACGGGCCTTGTATTCCAATGCAAGACGAGATTACAAAGGGTTCAGAACTCTTGTATTCGTTTTATTCACGGACTGTGAGCAAGAGACCACGTCAGCTCTAAGTTACCTGATCTAAAATGGCTCAGAATAGTGCACCGACAAAAACAGAATTTTTCATGTTTCTTATATCGTTTGCTCGTGAGTGGTATACCACAATACCTACGTGAAAAGCTTCTCTTCCGGCATTCTACACATAATCGTATAACCTGTTACAACAGTTTTTTAAAGTCTCGTATTGTTTACGGTGCACCAGGTCGGTACTTCATAAATCAGAACTGGTCTTAGGATATATTTGTAAATTGCTGTTTTGGATTTGAAATTTATCTTGATTCTGGCACAAACCAGTGGGTTTACAGTACCCAGCTACTTCTATGCCTTGGCAATTCGTTTGTCAACGCATGGATTCCAAGCCATCTTTTTGTCGAAGGTGCAGCCGAGGTATTTATTTTATTACTTCATTAAATTAAATTAATATTTACTTTAACTCGCGTTCTTGGTCATTTTACTCTGGCCTTCGAGAAAAAGGTGGCTTGCGTTTTGTCTTCATAAGTCAATTTTAGTTTCCGCGTATCCAACCACTCCTGGAGGTTAATAATATGACGTTGAACCTTGCGGAACCCCCGCTCTAACTGCTCTTGTCGTAGATGTGGCGTTTCTGATGACACCGCGAACGTTCTGTCCTCAAGGTATGAAATCAAAATTTTTACAAGTCAATTAGGCATAGGTACCTAATTTTATTAACTTTATGGTTAGTCCCTCGTGCCAGACCTTGTCAAACGCTTTCGACACATAAAAAAGACTGCCCCCCTTGACATGCGGCGGTTATAACCTCTTAGTACATCGTTGCCAATTGTGTTGTCTGGCGCACCGCGCAATGAGCAGTGCCATGTGCCAAAACATTTAGATAGCTCCATGCAAAATTGAGTGAGACTGGGAGCACAGTAGAACGGAACTATTACGTATACTGTGCTGGGAGTTTTAAACGTAGTACGAAACTACCTGGCAGACCTGCAATAGTAACCACGCCTGAGTTAGAAGAGACTGTACTTCGAGAGAGAGAAGATGATCCTTCAACTAGTGCCAGGAAGGTAACAGTGCAACTTCAAACAAGTGCATCAACTGTTTGGAGGGTTTTGCATCTTTATTATCTTTACCCATACCATACTCAACGTGTGCAAGCTCTGCTTCCCCGTGATTTTCAGCCAAGGTTTGATTTTAGTAGGTGGTTGCTGCATACAGTAGCACATAACAACAATTTTTTACCGAACATTTTATTTACTGATGAGGTCTCTTTTTCAAGAGAAGCCATTATGAATTTTCATAACGAAGATTTTTAGGCGGACGATAATGCTCATAAAATTAGACAAGGTCGTTTTCAGCAACAATTTTTGTAAATTTATTATAGTCTATTTCTTAATGCGAGAGAGTAATAAATCGTTAAACTATAAAACCCAGTGCTCTTCGTCGTATTCCATAGGCTTAGTCCAATAGTTTCGGAGTTGCAAAAATAGTAGAAATGTGCTCGAATATGACTGAAGTCGGACAGTCAACAATATATCGACTTGTGCTCGAGGATTACCGCGGCCCCATCAGGTCACCAAAGAAAAGTACAAGAAGAAAAGAAACTGTAATAAATGAGGATGAAAAGACTGTCATCAGAAGAATCATACACTCGTTTTACTTAAAAATAAGAAATACCTACCTTGGACAAAATAATGTTTGAAATGAAAAAGGATGATTTCATTTCAGCCATGGGTAAGAATAAACTACGGAAAACTTTGAAGGAAATGAATTTTTGTTATGAAAAAATTAAAAACAGAAAATAACTTTTAATAGAGAAAGGCGAAATCATCTGCTGGCAACGACCATATTGGAGGGCAGTTAGACAGTTTCGAAGGGAAAACAGGAATATCTATTATATGAACGAAACTTGGTTAAATAAAGGTTATACCGTTGGCAAAATATGGCAGGATAAACATATAAAAAGCGCGAGGCAAGCTTTCATGGAAGGATGTTCCACTGAAGTAAAAGCACCCTCGGGAAAAGGTAAAAGATTATTAATTACTCACATTGCAAAAATGGATTTGTCGATGGCAGCTTACTAGCATTTATATCAAAACGGACTGGAGACTATCATGAAGACATGAACGCTGATGTCCTTAAAGAATACTTCCAACAAATGCTTGATCTTATTCCTCCTGGGTCTGTTATAGTCATGGATAATGGCAGCTATCACTCAAGAAAATCCGAAAAAATACCAACGTCTTCTTGGAAAGAAAATGACATTATTCATTGGCTTACCGTAAATAAGAAGCCATTTCATTAAGATATGCTAAAAAAGGAGCTACTGCAGATTGTAAAGTTGAATAAACCTCTTTGTACGAAATTTATTGTCGACGAAATATAACGGTACTTCGCCTTCCGCCATATCACTGTGAATTAAACCCCATATAATTGATGTGGGCACAAGTAAAAGGGTTTGTAGCAAGGCATAACACCGCTTTTAAAATGAGATACGTTGGAAACCTCTTGTAAGAGGGAATAAAGACAGTGAATTGTGAAAAATGGAGTAAGTGCGTCGAACATGTGATTGAAATAGAAGAAAGAATGTGGGAAATTGATAACATGCTAGAAAACACTGTAGAGCCCCTTATTATTTCTCTAGACCCCAAGGACTATAGTTCATCGGACTATGCGGAACATGATGACTAAAATTTAAAAATGAAGTTGTTGTATTGTACAGGGTCTTCCAAGGAGGAAGGGGCTCATTTTTGAGCTTCCTTGTATTTAAAGAAAAATCCAAAATAGCCAATCGATGTACTTTTTCCTGCAGAATTTAAAAATGAAACCAAAAATTTATTTGAACCAGAAACAAAAGAGTTACGCTATGGATAAGGTGTTTTTTAAATGGAACATAGCTTTTTTTATACGATTTGTTGAAACGAGTGATTTTTTTTTGTCCGTTCTGATTAAAATATTTAATATTGTGACAGCTATTTTTATTAAATTTTAATGTTTTATCCAGTATAATTTAACTCTAACCTGTTTGAAACATACACTAGGTAATAAAGGTATAATCGTCTTTAAATCCTTCAAAGTCAAAAAATTTGACAAATTTACTATAATATTGCCGAAATGAAATATTCATTAGATGAGAGATTGCAGATTGTTATCTTGTTCTACAAATGCCAAGAAAATGCAAGAGAAGCAAGGAGAAGATTTATTGCAAATTTTCACAGAAATATATCCGTCAATACTATTCTAAGGATAAAGAACCTATTTGAGGAAAATAAAACATTACATGACAGAAAAAGAAATCCAGAAAGGAATAGAAATCGAGACCGTGCCATTGTGAATTATTTTCGACTGAATCCAACCAAATCAATTTCGGACGCAGTTCGGGACGTTCAATACGGCGGCGGTGTAAGACGCAGAAGAGTTACCCAAGGAACTGTTCACAGGACTTTAAGAAATCATAAATTTAAGCCTTATCATATCCTTCCACTTCAAAATCTAACACCGGCACAAAAAGAACTTCGCTTCCAATTTGTTTCCCAAATTGTGATTCGGAAAGAAAACGAAGACCCTAATTTATTCAGAAATATCTTATGGACTGACGAAGCCACATTCACAACATCGGGGGTTTTCAATAGACATAATAATCATCACTGGGCCGTTGGAAATCCAAGAAAATTTCAGACAATTAAATTTCAAGGAAGGACTTCAATCCATGTTTGGTGTGGCATAAAAAATAATAGAATTTTGGGACCAATATTTTTTAACGGGACTTTAAATGGACAGAGATACTACGAGTTCTTAGAAAACGAAATTGAGAACTTTTTAGAAGATTTACCATTGGAAGAATATCAAAATTTAATTTGGCAACATGATGGGGGCCCTCCGCATGCCGTGCGTGAGGTTACTCAATATTTAAACGGACGCCATGAAGAATGGATTGGTAGAAATGGAACCTATGCTTGGCCACCCAATAGTCCCGATTTGTCAATATTAGACACATTTCTTTGGGGCCATTTAAAGAACGCAGCGAAACCACGATATTGAAGAGATCATGCAGAAAATTGTGAATGAAATAAATCGCCTTAACCAGGAAAATCACGGTATAACAGCAAGTTTGGAAAGGCTACAAAGAGGTTATCGCACATGTTTCGAGAACAACGGAGGTCACATTGAACAATTAAATTATTAATGTTTTTTTTTTTTTAAATTAGTATAGAGTTGGATTTCTTTTTCTGTCATGTAATGTTTTATTTTCCTCAAATAGGTTCTTTATCCTTAGAATAGTATTGACGGATATATTTCTGTGAAAATTTGCAATAAATCTTCTCCTTGCTTCTCTTGAATTTTCTTGGCATTTATAGAACAAGATAACAATCTGCAATCTCTCATCTAATGAATATTTCATTTCGGCGATATTATAGTAAATTTGTCAAATTTTTTGACTTTGAAGGATTCAAAGGTGATTATACCTTTATTACCTAGTGTATGTTTCAAACAGGCTAAAGTTAAATTATACTGGATAAAACATTAAAATTTAATAAAAATAGCTGTCACAATATTAAATATTTTAATCAAACGGACAAAAAAAAAATCACTCGTTCCAAAAATCGTATAAAAAAAGCTATGTTCCATTTAAAAAACACCTTATCCATAGCGTAACTCTTTTGTTTCTGGTTCAAATAAAATTTTGGTTTCATTTTTTGAATTCTGCAGGAAAAAGTACATCGATTGGCTATTTTGGATTTTTCTTTAAATACAAGGAAGCTCAAAAATGAGCCCCTGTTCAGTCCTCGTTGGAAGACCCTGTACATAGTAGATTTTTTATAAATATTAATATTTGAACTATGTGTAGTAACGCCGTTGTTACTACAGGTAGTTTTCAATTCATTCAGCCACCTGGCCTTTCTATTGTATGCTAATTAAGGCGACCCTAATTTACGACCGATTCGGGGTGTGTGCGTCTTAAATATCTGAAATACGAAATTTTTAAAAACTATCATTGCAATTTACCCAATTTATAACGCAAGCTTTAAGTTGTCCACCCTGCTTAATGGGTCCTGTCATTGCAAATTTACATTTTATTGCTCTCTTGCAATAAGAAACAAGGTGTAGGCTACACGGTTCTAGAGCTACAACGCCTGAGGAGACAGGGCGGTAAAATGCATAAAATGAGTCTTTATGACGGTGGCAGTATAGGCGTGCGTAATATTTTGTTTATAATTATTTTAGTCTTTAATTAATTATTTAATTACTGCCCTAGCTTGGCTATAAATAACTTTACGTATATATTTATTCATTTTACAAACATCAACGTTTAAATATGATTAATTATAATTTAAACAAAATAATTTTGAACTCCGGCAATGCCTGTAAAATTTCTCAAGGTGCCATACTTAATGTACTTTGTATCCCCACTAATTCAATATCATATACGATAAAAAGAGGCAAACCCATTAGTAAGGGACCGAAGTCCGGGCTGATTGCTTGATTTCGGCGTGGGTTGCCAAATTTACCAAAACATATTATCCTCGCCGCTTAAGAATATAATAAATTATATTAAGCTATTTTAATTTGCAATGTAAAGAAGAAGATCAACGGAATATATGTTGCAGGGTATACAATGCATACATCTAATTGTTTTAGGTAATATATTTGAATTGCATACAAATTAACATTTTATTGAAATTTAAACAGAGAATAACGGAAACAATGTACTTTTTATTTTCGGATTCCTTTCGTAGCTCACCAGCCATGTAGCGAACTTTACATAGCAAAAAGCTAGCTGACCTTCACCGAGTCGAAAATAAAGACGTTTCTTGTTATTTATCTATCTATCTATATGCAATACATTTACAAATGCATCCACTGAGACAGAGCTTCAATGAACGGTAGACTAAAATTCAAACTAGAATGGTACAGGAGAGTCACCCGCTTGAAGACGTAAAACGTGTTCTATCTGACTTTGACTTTAAAATGTGTCGCTTGAGATCGATAAATCCAGTGATAAAGCGGGTGAGGCTCTGTACCATTCTAGTTTGAATTTTAGTCTACCCACAAATCACAGAAATAAATTTAGATACGTAAGCTGGGCGTTCCCGCCAAACATTATTATTTTGTTTGGATCGCATTTCGTAGATGGCGCCGGTAGTGGCATCGCCCAATTTGGTTTGGTTAAGTTCATATAGAGGGCACAACGTTCATTTGCGATCGAGAAGAAGCGCCCTCCCAGATTTCGTTGTCAAAAATTTGAAGTGTATTGTCAATTTTCTATTCTCGATTTTCTTTTAAGTTGTGTTGAATTTTCATGGCGTTTGTGATCGTTCGGTCTTTGTGTGTAGTATTAGCGTGTTTTTTGATAGTTCTTTTGACTTTATGTTTAGTTTTAGTGTGTTTTTGGTTTGTTTAGTTAAAGTTCGCGTATTTATTTCCGTTATGGACTACGCACCTCCGTTAAAACCTAAGAAATGTTGTGTTCCAAACTGTTTCATTAAACATGGCATGCGACACCGCTTGCCAAAAAGAGATCGGATAATTTTTGAAGAGTGGATTGAGAGGATTAAACCAGAAGACTACACTACAAACGTTGTTTTATGCGGTGTCAATTTGTTTACATTTATAATAGATGTTATATATATTATAAAAATAATGCTTTATTACGTATTTCGCTTCATTTTAGTCAGCTGTATTTTTTTAAATAGGTATTGCTTGGTTTAAATAATTCCTTTTTTGGTGCTTTCTATTTGAGCTCTTTATTGATATACGTTATTTGTTACTTTACCAACAAGGTATTTACTCCAAACTTAAAAACAAGAGTTACAAGTAACGTGCATGTATTCCTGAACTAATAATAAAAGCAGAAAAAAAATGAATATTTAAACCAAGGAATATTTTAAATTTTAGAGCGGCATCAATATCTACCGATAAAACAGATTTCATCAAAAGTTAATAAAGTTTTCTTTATTTTTACCCATAGTTGCCAAACAGATTTCTTTCTTTCTCGCGTGTTTCGGATCGCAAATACTAGGACATCAGCGCCAATTAGTTTTTGACAGTTCTAAGAGTCCAGTTGCGTATCTAAATTTATTTCGGTGATTTGTGAGTCTACCTTAAAGTAAAGTAAAACGACAGGTAAAAAATCATTAATTGTTATTATTTACCCAACCTGTTTTTACATTAGTAACTTGTATTTACTGGCTGCTAAGGCTAAGAGAATGGCAGGTAAATCACTTACCTTCTAGAACGGTACCTAATGTAACATAAACGAAATAATTCATGTTTGTCGACCTGACTGAAATATACATTTACAAATGCAACGTGAACATTTAGATAAATTTAAATTTAAAATATTTAAATAGATAGGAAAGTTGATTCTTCGAGCAATTTTCAACTTCAAATAAATCTTAAACATTTTGAATCTTGTGCCAAATAAATACTTGCCTATTTATTTTCTATTAAAAACAATTAATGGGAATTTGAGCAAAAACAAAAAATATTTTTTTTATGGACAATTTGAATTGGAAAGCCCCCAGAAACAATTGATTTAAAGGACATGGTTTCCACTTTTGCTAACAAAAAGCCAAGGAAAACAAAGATATAAATTATATAATAATTGTGGACTAAGTGAAATATTGGATTAAATAAATGAAATTATTTCATCGTTTATTAAAGTATTTGATTGTCTCGAGTGGATTTAGTTGCGAAAAGGTCGTTTTAAGGGCGCGCAATTATAATATTTGACATAGAGCGCTCAATTTGCTCGGACTAGCGCTGAATTCGATTATTTTCTCGAGTTCAATCGTCATCGAATGGACGGGGACACATCTTAAGAATTGAATTTCACAATTCGAAGTCAACTTAATTGTTATTGTAAGATTTAGTTTTTATCTTGTTTATAAAGGAATACTACAAAATATAAATAGCATCCAAGCATATAACAAAACTGACTTTGACCTTACCAAAATAGTATATTATGTTACAAGGACGAAAAATGCAGTATTTCGGACGTATTGCGGGAGATTACTGGACGAGGCAAAGCCGAGGCCAGTAACCCGCATAGTCCGAAATACATTTTTCGTCCGTATAACATACGTTATTTTTTATCCGATTGTGTTTTTGCTCGGATTATAAAATAATGTAAAAATTAAGAAAACCAATATATTTCATCTTGCATTGTAATTTTTTGTCCCTTGAATGTTTGAACAATGAAACCTGTAATATGCGTATCCATGGATCTAACAAATAATTAAATTAATATTATCAACTGACGTTTTATCAATCAGGCGATAGTTTTAACTAATCTTTCGTGTTCTGCTAGTTTTAAAACCTGAAAAACACAATTAAAAATGGAAATAGACGATGATCTTATAGAAGGTACACCACCTGACATTCAAGAAACTGCCAAGGAAGTAATGTTACATTTGTTGCCACAAAAATCTAAGGAAATATATGAAAGAGCTTATAAAAAATTTATGGATTACCGGCAAGAAAAAAATATACAGTCGTTCTCCGAAAACGTCTTCTTGGTCTATATGGCGGAATTATCGAAAACTATGAAGTCATCTACTCTGTGGTCGCAGTATTCTATGCTACGTGCAGTGGTAAATGTAAAACAGAATATTGATATATCTAAATACATGAGATTACGAGCATTGTTGAAACAAAAAAGTGTTGGATATTGTCCAAAGAAATCAAGGATCCTAACTAGAGAAGAGGTTCACAAATTCCTTTGCCATGCTCCAGATGACAAATACTTAATGTTGAAGGTAAATGTAACTATATAATAGTATTTTAAATTTCTGACTAACAATTTTCTTAATTACAGGTTGCTTTTATTTTTGGAATCGCGGGCGCATGTCGTCGAGAAGAACTGGCTCATATGAAAATTGATGACATACAAGATTTGGGAACGGCTTTGTTAATAAAAATTCCCTATAATAAAACAAACAAACCGAGATCATTTACGGTGACTGGAGAATATCTAAAGTATTATAGAAATTATCTGGCTTTACGTCCAACAAATATGAGTGATGGGCGATTTTTTGTGTCTTATCGCAATGGAAAATGCCATAAGCAAGTTGTCGGTATACACAAATTTGGCTCTATACCTCAGGAAATAGCATCTTACTTAAAACTGCCGAATGCCAAGGAATTCACGGGACATTGTTTCAGAAGAACATCGGCCACATTACTTGTAGATGCGGGAGCAGACATAACATCTCTAAAACGGCATGGAGGCTGGAAGTCTTCGGGAGTAGCCGAGGGCTACATAGATGATTCCTTAAGTAATAAGTTAGAGCTGACCAAGAAAATATTCAACATTCCACAATCTGACCTGCAGTCAGTCTCGACTCAGGTGTCGCAATCCGTCTCCCAATCGAGTTCAACATTGGAGAATAATATCATAACGGAGACCAAAAATAATAACACATCCTCAAAATCAAATTTACATCACCCCGTTCGTTCAAAATTGTTCTAATTGTACATTTAATATAAATATTGTAAATAATTGAATAAAATAAACTGTTGAAAATATTTTAGCGTCCGACAAAATGTTTTTCGGACTAGGACGACAAAGGTTGCCTAGCTACCAGCGCAATAATCAATACCTTATTGAAAAGGTTACCTTTTCGTCCAAATATCTGATCTATAAAACGTCATTTTTTGACACAATCGGATAAAAATATATTTTTATTTCATCCTGTCCAGTAAATCTACTTACCCTGTACTCATATGCGGCCGGTAAATGGAACATTACAGTATCAGATACTGTAATGTGTTGCCTAGCAACCATGCTTTGTTTTTGGAAACTACGACTTTTTACTTTCGATTTTTGACAAGTTGTCACTTAAAATTATAAGAAATAAAATATTTAAATACACATATTTAGCAATTATTTAATACATCAAAAACACTTTTTTAAATGAAATAAATCAATTATTATTTATTACCACAATTTTCAAATGCTCTTCAAATTCTTTGAGAAATTCTTCTCTTCTTAATGGTGAATATCTTGGATGGAATTCATTGTCTAGCAAATGCAAATGTTTCATATAATATATATAATATTTTGAAACTATTTGATTTTTCTTCTTGTTAGGAAGGAACCGAAATTTAATAGAAAGGTCCAAACGAGCCTCCTGAATTTTTCGAAACAACATTTTATCATCCGCGTCTAAAGTGCAATTACGAAGTAAATCAACTAAGTAGGTTAACTGACGATGACAATTACTAATATCTTTAAACTCTGTACAAAATGTACAAGCAGAGTACACTATTTTTGCCATATTCATCAGCACTAAGAATATGATAACTATATAGGTTTTTTAAGGGTTATAATAAAAGTAGGTAACTGTCATAATTCAAAGAAAATAAAAAGTCATGGCCTACTATAAAAATGCGTTCCGCCACCCGACAAGTATTTATTAGAGAATCGTTCACTGCTATATATAGGTAGGTAGCATGTAGCATAAATTATACTCTTTAACCAACTTTAGTAAATGAAAAATGTTATGTAACTATAATATAGGCATTTAATTACATTGTTTTAAAGGTTTTGCTTAACTAAAATTAGTAATTTTTATTTTATATGGTCTATATTTAGTGATACCAATTAAAACTGTTTGGGTGCTTCTACTTGTAATAGTATTTTTTTCTACCAACTTTAGTAATTGTAAAATATTACACAACCATAGAATATATTCCCTGTTACAATTCTTTAAATATTTTATTTAACTAAAATTGGTAGATTTTATTTAAAATTTTACCCGAAACCTCCATAATTGCCCACACGAATATTATGACTTTATCTATTTGACAGTGACAAGCAAACAAAATTTATAATTAACTATGGAAACCAATGGCTCAATTGCATTTAGGGTAGGTAGCATGATATAATATTGCGAAGTATTTTTTAAAATTTTAATATACCTATTTATTTTTTTGAAAAGGGATATAATGACAGGATGAAATAAAACACCATACGATACACGTCCGTTAGGTGTTATTACAGCACTCGTTTATATTCCAGACTCGGCTCCTACGTCGCCTCGTCCGTAAAACAACTTGTACTGTAATAAGTCACCTACCGGACTTGTAACGTAAAATACTATTGCAGGATCATTTTCTTGTTACTTATTGTCATTGTTGACAGAAACAGTAAGTTCCGTAAATCCGGAAATCCTATTTACAAATTTTAAGTGAATTAAACTTTTGTTTCTAAAACTCGAATACCTATATATATATATATATTAAGTTAATAACAAACTTTTTGATATTAGAGGCAAATACTTTTCAGAAACATTTCAAAAAAACTTCTTGTTATATTTCTAAAAATATATAAAATGGAATAATATATCATTCAATATCAAGAACATATTTATTAAAAAAACATATTAACTATTATTAAGTAATAAATATAAAATAGGATGCTTATTTATCTCTGAAATTCTTATTTCTATTGGGACCCTGAAAGTAGAAATTTAGAAATTAATAATTTTAAGTATGAATCATAATTATATTATGTGGGTGTAAAGGCGCATATACAAAACTTTTCGTCACCGCTCCCGCTCGTCACCACCGTTGTCGTCGCAACTTAACCTAAAGGGAAATAATGTAGGTATGTTATTTTAGGTACGATTCATAGCCTATCGTGTTGTAGACATATTTGTTTAATTTTCTTTCTACTTTTTCGCTTGTTTTTCTGCCACATTATCTGAACGGTTTCTTATTTACCGTCAAAAAATTACAAAAGCATTTCAGATTATTGGGACCATACTTGCCCGCCATATACAGGGTAGGTCAACAAGGGCGCCTCGGTCAATAGTTGCTAAACCGTTAAACTTATGAGACTATTCTCTTAATAGTCTTTTGAGGTTTCATCTCTGCTACAATCCAAAATTATTTGTAAGTATACAGAAGCAGTACCAAATTTTTTTTGTTAAATGGAATACCTACATCTTTATGTGCCGTATGAAGCCTCTATGGGTTCTGAATTCAACTTCTAATTTGAATGTGGATCGAATGCAGCGTTGCCAACTTACAAATAAAACAATAAAAATGGAGTCAAAAACATACTTTTTTTTAAACTATTATAGCTCCGCTACTGTTTGTTTATTTCCTTGACAATTTCACATGTAGGTAATCTAGCACTGGCCTAGTTTATCCTAGACTATCTTCACTTATTCTCGATTTTATTGTACAGAGTGTCCAGAATATTTGTTCAAACATCTCTATTTTCAATTCTATTTTAATTGAATTTCTTAAATATAACACCCTGTATAATATTCTGCCGTTGAAGAGGTTAAAGTGTACTTTTTCAGAGAATATTATTGCCCTATGTATTTCGCTGTCATTTTGAGATATCAAGGTTTTTCCGTAACTTCACACAGAAAGTGGAAAAGTCGTGGGTGGCATGGCTCAAGAAATCGAAACAATTGTTAGTTGTTGGCATAATAATATTACTTTTTAAAAATTTATATCATAATATTTATTTAGATTTAATAAAATTCTCCAGATTAAAAAAGTAATAAACGTAACATAAGCATAATTAATTTAAATAAGTTAATTCATTAGATATTGAAATACTCTACCATTTTGCTGTAACCACATATTAAATCTGTCGATTAAAAATGTATTTACATTTTGTAAAATTTGTTGTGTTAATGTGTTTAATGTTAAATGCTTCTCTTATTCTTTCCCGCATGTTTGCTGCTGTAGTTGGAGGTGTTCCGTAGACCCGATCTTTAACGTATCCTCATAGGAAAAAAATCAAGTTTTGTCATATCTGGTGACCTTGGGAGGCACGGAACAGTTCCTTGTCTTCCGATCCAACGGCCTGGAAATTTTTCATCAAGAGTATTTCGAAATCCAATGCTGAAATGAGCAGGCGCCCCATCTAATTGGAACCAGTTGTTTTAAGTACCTAATATATTTAAATATATTACTTAAAACAATTGAACTAACCTGCCTTCGATGTTCAAGGCTTTCCAGGTTGTTTGTCAGATAATCGTCACCGATCAAGCGAATGGCTCTTCTTTGAATGGAATCTAGCAATCTTAGGGTATGTTTAGGAGCAGAGCCCTAAACATGCGAACAGTACTACAGAGATGGTCAAATTTGGGCTTTTTTTTTTTTCATCTAACAAATCAAATATATAACTCGATAGATAATAAAATGAACAGTATATGCATATTTTTAGATTTAGCTAAAGCCTTTGATACTGTAAGTCATAAAATTCTTATTAACAAATTAGAAAAAATTGGATTTCGTGGTCAAATATAAACTTTATTTAAAAATTATTTATATAAAAGAGTACATCATGTTAAAATTGGTGAAAATATTAGTTCACCAAAAATATTTAATTATGGAGTACCACAAGGTACAATACTTTTTAATATTTATCTAAATGATATATTTAATTTAGACTGTCAAGGAAAAATACATAGTTTTGCTGATGACACAGTAATTTTTTATTAAGGCCCAAATTGGAATATTTTAAAAAACACTATTAAAAAAGATTTTATAAAAATAACTAACTGGTTTAATAAAAACTTATTAACTATAAATTATAACAAAACAACGTACATTCCATTTACTTCATATAAACATAAACTTCCAAATATTGGTTCAATAATATGCAATAATAATATTAGTATAAAGGAAGCTGAAAATATTAAATATCTTGGAATCATTTTTGATAAACATTTAAAATGGGACTTACATAGTAACTACATTGTCAAAAAACTAAGAATTCTTATACCAAAATTTAAACACCTTAAACAATTTTTAAATATAAAAGAATTAGGAATATTATATTATTCTTTAGTACAAACCCATTTAAATTATGGAATACTAGGATAGGGAGGTATAAATAAGAATTATATTAATAAAATTGAAACAATTCAAAAATACATTTTGAAAATTATTTATGAAAAAGACTACCTATATTCTTCTGATTTACTATATAAAGATAGTAAAAAAATGGACATTAAACAAATATTTTCTTATAACATGTTAATGTATATTTTTAAAAACAAAAATAAAATTAATTATATTAATCATACACATGAAACTCGTCATAAAAACACTATTGCATATAAAAATAGAGTAAACAAAACAATAGGACACAAACATTTTTTAAACATCAATCCATATATTTTTGATATGCTACCAAAGTCAATTAAAATAATTAAATCATTAAATAAATATAGAAATAAAATTAAAAATTGGATATTATCTAATCCAAGAGAAATATTTCAAGATGTCATTAATAAATATTGAATATATGAGTAATAAATAATAAATAATAAATATAATATGGTGAATAGAATGAATCAATGTATACAATGTATACTATATATAATATTATCTTTATATATGAATATATTATAGTGATGTAAAATATACAATTAAAATACTGTCTTATTCGTCTTATATATTTTCTAGTTGTACTTGATTTATAAAATATATTCTTAACAACAAATATAAATAAATATTATTTTGACATATAACTCAAAACAAGTTTTTACTTCATGAGTTCTGAATTGATATTTAATTAGTTCATTCAAAAAATTATATATTAATTTTAAATATGTATACAAAATTTTTGAATAAACTTTTTTATTATTATTATTATTATAGAGCATCAAAAGTTGTTGGGGTGTGTAGAGGCTCTTAGTTCGGAAAGTATTCCAAGCTTCTGCGAAGCTGTCTTAACAATGGCCGCAACGTGACTATGCCAAGACATATGACTATCCAAATTGACGCCCAATAAATGAATTGATTAAGCCAAGTGAATCGAGTGTCCCGTCATGACTACATCCGGTTCTTCAATATTAACTTTTTTAGTAAAAACTGCCGCCTGGTTTTTTTTTAGCGTTAAATTTTACTTGATTACTGTCACCCCAAGACAGAATTTCTTCAAGGTCTTTGTTGAGATGCGAGACCTCTTGCTGCCTATAGAGATGTGCATTGGCAGCCGACATCCGAGTAACCAAAGTAAAAGATGAAACAAGTATGCTGTCATCAGCGAAGCTATATATAGGATTTTTAGTTTTTTCCAAATGATCGTTAATATATAGTAAAATGAGAGTGGGCGATAATATAGAGCCTTGAGGGACTCCGGCGTTGATATCAAGTGTGTCTAAAAGAAATCCGTCCATTGCCACTTGCAGAGAACCGTCTTTAGGAAAGCTTGGCAGCCATGAACAAAATTGAACCGGCATTCCATATGCTTTCACTTTAGTTAGAAACCCCTCATGTCATACTGGGTCAAGAGCCTTGGAAATATCCAGTGCTACCGCCCGGGATTCCCCATGATGTTCAATTGCGTTTTTTTAAACGTGAGTAACATAAGCGAGAAGGTCTCCTGTTGATCTAGACTTACGGAATCCATACTGGCGATCACTAATATTGTTGAAGCCTTCCAGGTACTTTAATAATTTTTCGTTGATAGCCTTCTCCATAACTTTTAATATAACCGAAAGCAATGCGACTGGACGATAGTTGTTTGGCAAGGTCTTCTTGACTTTTTTGGGTATGGGCTGGACTCGCGCAGTTTTCCAGCACGAAGGAAATATTCCTTTTTTGTAAGATAAGTTAAAAGGCCTACAGAATACCAGTATCAATTCCTCCTGCTCGTTGTCACCGTTCCCGCTCGTCGCCACCGTTCTTAAGGTATTTATAAATCACGAACTGCACCGTTGTAAATTCGCTAGAACAGTAACGTATTTTAAGGTTAGAATTATAACTTTCTTTGAAAAAGTGTATAATGTGACCAGTATTTAATATTAATTAACTATGAGATAAGCTAAGCCCAGTGTATTGTTTATAAATGCTGAAATCCTAGAAATGAAAAATATTTCTATGTTTTTTATCAAATGTGTCAAATTTCTTTCTTCTCGTTGACTACAGCACGAACGACGAACAGTACAAGGTCAGCGAGATAAAAATTGGTCGTGTTGGAACTACGAACGAGAGCGGTGGCGGCTTTCATAAATGCATAGGTACTATTCTTTTAAATTAAAACACATTGGAACATCAAAAGTTTATTTAATTATAGTATAACCAATGCTTTTATGATAGTATATCCGGTGGAATATATTGTTAAACAAATCAAACAAATAGGAATCCTAGGAACCTTTTCTAGGATCGTGGAAAAGACCTTTATCAAACATCGATTGCCATTCTGATCCATTAGGATATTCATAAGCTGCAATTGATTCTGGTTTCATTGTGGTACTGTAACCCGGAGCCTGTAATAGAGAAATTAAAGCTAAGTAAACATGCAACAAAAAATTATTAGGTGATGAAAAATGCAGTGAGATAATATCTAAGGAGGTAAGGTATACGAAGTCTCACTAAGCAAGCGTAAAAACGGTAGATTATTTAATAAAGGAAGAAGGAAAGTAAGAAGTTTTCGGTTGTTTTAAAATCCTCTATTTGCTTTTATTTTTGTTTTATGACTTACCGTTGGGGCCATGTAGTGAGCATTTTTTATAATGCATGGATTAACGAAATGCTCATGTTGTTGATCGACAAATTCGACTACTCTGTCCTTGCTGGTTCCCGAAAGAGCAACGAAATCCCACATTTGTAGATGCTGTACCATCTCACAAAGTCCAACACCACCAGCGTGTGGGCATACTTTAACTGTAAAAAAAGTGACTTAAAATAAATGCAGTTTACACTTGAATAGTAGAAGACCCTTCCAATGGATTTACATCCTTAAGCTAATGACCGGTTCAAATTACAGTCAGTACAGTAGCAAAGTAAGTAAGTTCTTTGTTGACACTCGGACAAGAGAAAAACAACCATAAACTTTGATAAACCTTTCAGAATCGTAATTCCAGAAAAGAGAGGAGAGAGCAGAAAACAGGAACTAATGGAATCTAGCAGGAGCATCCAAAGTTGTTGGGGTGTATAGAGGTTCTTAGTTCGGAAAAGTATTCCAAGCTTCTGCGAGGCTGCCTTAGCTATGGCCGCAACGTGACTATGGCAAGACATATGACTACAAATTGACGCCCAATAAATGAATTGATGAAGCCAAGGGAATCAAGTGTCCCGCCATGATTACCTATATCTGGTTCTTAAACATTAACTTTTTAGAAAAACTGCGGCATGGGATTTTTAGCGTTTAATTCTACCTGGTTACAGTTATCCCAAGACAAAATTTCTTCCAGGTCTTTGTTGAAATGTGAGAACTCTTGCTGCCTGTAGAGATGTGCATTGGTAGTCGATGTTTGAGCATCCGAAGTAAAGATGAAACAAGTGTGCTGTCATTAGTGAAGCTATATATAGGATTTTCAGTTTTTTTCCAAGAGATCGTTAATGTATGGCGTTGATATTAAATGTGTGTGAGAGAAATCCATCCATCGCCACTTGCAGAGAACGGTCTTTAAGAAAGCTTGATAGCCGTGAACAAAATTGAACCGGCATTCCGTATGCTCTCGCTTTAGTTAAGAACCCCTCATACTATACTCAGTCAAAGGCAATGTCCAGTGCTACCGCCCGGGACCCCCATGATGTTCTATTGCGTTGTTCCAAACGTGAGTAACATAAGCGAGAAGGTCTCCTGTTGATCTAGACTTACGGAATCCATACTGGCGATCACTAATATTGTTGAAGCCTTCCAGGTACTTTAATAATTTTTCGTTGATAGCCTTCTCCATAACTTTTGATATAACGGAAAGCAATGCGACTGGACGATAGTTGTCCGGCAAGCAGGTCTTCTTGCCTTTTTCAGATGTAGGCTGGACTCGCAGTGTTCCAGCATAAAGGAAATATTCCTTTTTTTGTAGAATAAGTTAAGAAGCCTACAAAATACCGACGTCAATTCATCAGCGCATGTCTTAATTACGATGACTGGAAATTAGTCAGGACCAGAAGCTCTTTTGGTGTCAAAACTCCTCAAGATTCGTTTAACATGGCGCTTCTGGAAAACAATCTCGGGCAATCTCGATTCTACAGGGGGAATGTTCGGTGGAGTTTTTCCCTGAAAATTAACCGTTTAATAATAGTTCCGCCAGTAAGTTTGCTTCCTCCTGTGCTTTGATCGCCATGGTGCCATCAGAACTTGTTAGAGGTGGAATGGTTGACTTGATAAGGTTCTGACTGATGACATTCAATAAGTTTGTCTTTGATCCTCTGGTTGTGTGCTTCTTTGTTTTGATTTATCGCTTGCTTGCATTGGTTTCCAGCGTTAACAAAGATGGTACGATTTTCGGCGGTAGGCTTTTGACGCCATTGTTGGTAGAAATAATGTTTTGATTTTACAGCTCGTTCGCAATTTTTGGTAAAACAAGTCTTGCCTGCACAGTTAAATATGAAAATTTTTAAAGTTTGTTTTAATATCTTAATTCAGTGTCTACTCATCCCCAACGAAAGATAATAATTTCGGTATGAAAACAAAATCAATTATCGTTAATTTGTAGGTTTTTGTGATGAGGGATTTTATTTATTCAAGTTTAAAATTTTTGCAGGGAATGAAGAGAGGAGGCCTCAAAGCCATCTCATAACTACCCACCAATTTTTTGTTGTTTGTCAATATTCTCATTTTCAAATCGATTGCTTACCTCCCAGTTTTTGAGCAATTAAGTATACACTTAATATTTCGTTGACTCCCCCGATTCTGGCCGAGTCGATTTGACAATAGTCCAGAGCTCCGGCTTGCATAAACTGTTTGAAAAGGACCCTGTTACAACACATTTCACCGGTGGCAATGCCAATTCCATAAGGTTTAAGAGCTTTTGAAATTTCAAGATGGCCCAAAACATCATCAGGGCTTGTTGGCTCTTCAATCCATAATGGTTTGAATTTAGCTAGCTGCTTCATCCAGTCGATGGCTTGTTGTACTTCCCATACTTGATTTGCATCCACCATCTGCAAATACATATTTAAATGTTAATAATGTACATATAAGCGAATATTTAAACAATATCTAATAATTTTCAATATAAAATAAAAAGTTCCTCTCATTGCCACTACTTACCAGAGTTTTATCATATCCGATGATGCTTCTCAGTAATTCACATCTTTTAATGTCGTCTTGCAAGTTTTGACCTACTTTTACTTTAAATATTGTATATCCCATATCTATGTACTTCTGTGCTAGTTCCCTGATTTTCTCGTCTGAATAACCTAACCAGCCTAATAAAAAACAATAATAATAATGAACATCTTTTGACGTAACAATAATCAAATTGATTTCATCTATTTGTAATCACGTGTGCAAAAGCAACCAATGGCTAATAACATTACACTTACAAATTCAATGCGCGATGCTTCAATTTATGTAATTAAACTTATTATATATCTGATAGCTTAACATTATTTTGTATCAAACAACGACATTTTACCACCAGAGCAGTTTGGCTTTTGAGCTGCTCATTGCACGGTGCATCAGACAACACGAGTGGCAACCAATAGCCTAAGTGGATTTAACCGCCGCATGTCGACAGGAGCAGTCTTTTTCGATGTTTCTAAAGCATTTGACAAGGTCTGGCACAACGGACTTATAATAAAATTAATAAGGACAGGCATGCCTGATTACCTTATCAGGCTGTTGGTATCATATCTTGAGGACAGGTCACTCGCGGTAACGTCAGAAAACACAGTATCAACAATAGGAATATTCAAAGCGGGGGTCCCGCAAGGATCGCACCTTGCAGCGATTCTGTATAATATATACACAGCTGATGTACCGCGTGATCCATTCACGCAACTATATCTATTTGCTGATGATACTACCATGACTACCACCTCTAGAGCGCCCTCTAGAGTGATTTTACGTCTACAACGCCATATTCTGATCCTGCAGAAGTGGCTTGAAACATGGAAGCTCAAACTTAATGAGGATAAAACCCAGGCTATTTAGCTTTCGAAGGCAAGGCTAAGACTACACGAGCCCAGGGTTAAAGTCAATAATATACCAATTAATTTTATGGAAGTAGTCCATCTCACAGTGGAGTGATATTTTATTTATGGAATAAAACACAAAGTCTGCTCCACTAATTTAATAAAATAAAATTATATGCCCATACATGTTTCGAAGGCATAAACCTTTATCCTCAGTGGGTTAATATTAAGATGTAAGAATATTATGAAGAGACCAATGACATTGTTAAATTATTAAAACTGTAAGGAGAAAGAAAAATACAATTGGCAATATGAAAGCAACACAGGCATCATCTCTAAGAGTTTAATCATAGGAAGAAAAGATTTTTATATAATTTTAAGATTAATATTAAACTGCGATTAAAGTGAAATAAAAACTAGAGACTTACCTTATGTTGCAGAAAAAATTTTTTATATTAATTTTTATAAGAATTCATATGTATACGTAAACTACATTATAACTAATAAAAAGGGTTTTTTGTTTAACTAATGATGTTTAATTTTATTTCAAATTTATTATAAAACTGAAATTTTACTGTGAAATTAAAATTGAAAGCAAAATGGGGTACGACCATCATGGTGAAGTCATACCAAATGGTTGGATTAATTTTGTATAGCCAAAGTGAATGGATTTTTCTTTTTTTTTGTTTTTTTAAATTCAAAAAAACGGTCAGATCCGTCGTATTGCGCCAATGTCAAAGATTAACTCTATTCAGACAAATGGAGTAACAACTAAATAAAGAGAGAAGATAGACACCATATGTTAGAAAAGGTGTGAACTAATATAAAATATAATAACAGACCTCTGTTAAAGCATTATAATGAAATTAGTATGGATAAGCGAAGCGAAGTTTGGACGCCAGTCAAGAGAGAGAGAGAGTGAAGGGTTTATTTTGTAGTAAAAGAAAACTGTGTAGAACGGTAAATAATGTCAGGGAACTAAGATGTGTGAAGTACGAGGTACCGATAACGGATGAAAGATGGTGCGGTATGACAGGATAGTTATGAAAACAGTAACGACCAACGACATAAGATAAAATAAAAGTTTGAAAAATTGGGTTATGTTATGTGTTAAATGTTCAAGAATTTAAGGGCATTGAAAAACGATAAGCAAGTAAAGTTAATCTGATCATTAATGCAGTGTAAAGAGGGATTGGATTTCAAGGATCTCCAAAAGATTCATTGTGGCCATAAAACAGCTGCCTTCAATAGCTTCTTTCATAGATTATTCAATATTCCTCTTTCCCATGAAAACTTCAAAGCTGAACTTAATTTGGTCAAGCAAATAGCAGTCAACAACCATTATCTATTAAATTTCATAAATAAACCTTATTATAAACATCTATCTCGATCTCTTAACATGAAACTTTGTTTACCAAACCAATCACAGCAATTGAGATATTTTTCACTACCTTTCTTCAACAACATATCCTACAAAATTAAAGATATCTTCAGATCGTATAATATCAACATCAGCTTCAAAACTCAATCGAACTTACGCAGTTTTGTAGTACAATCTAAGGATAGAATATCCACTTTAGACAGGTCAGGCATATACTCCATATCCTGTTCTCATCCAAGTTGCAATATTTGTTACATAGGCCAGAGCGGTAGGAAGATCATAACCAGAGTCAATGAACATCTCAAAATCATTGAAAAAAACAAAAACCAAACTGATTTAAACTCCAAATCCACTTTCGCCAATCACGTTATCAATTCTAAACATTCATTTGACCTCCCTACCAGTACTAAGGTGCTCCATGTTTGCGAAAAGGGGGCCACAATGAATCTTTTGGAGATCCTTGAAATCCAGAAGGCTCTCAACAATCCCTCTTTACACTGCATTAATGATCAGATTAAATTTACTTGCTTATCTTTTTTCAATGCCCTTAAATTCTTGAACATTTAACACATAACATAACCTAATTTTTCAAACTTTTATTTTATCTTATGTCTTTGGTCGTTACTGTTTTCATAACTATCCTGTCATACCGCACCATCTTTCATCCGTTATCGGTACCTCGTACTTCACACATCCTTAGTTCCCTGACATTATTTACCGTTCTACACAGTTTTCTTTTACTACAAAATAAACCCTTCACTCTCTCTCTTGACTGGCGTCCAAACTTCGCTTCGCTTATCCTTACTAATTTCATTATAATGCTTTAACAGAGGTCTATGTTATTATATTTTATATTAGTTCACACCTTTTCTAACATTAGTTGTTACTCCATTTGTCTGAATAGAGTTAACCTTTGACATTGGCGCAATGCGACGGATCCGACCGTTTTTTTTTTAATTTAAAAAAACAAAAAAAAGAAAAATCCATTCATTTTGGCTATACAAAATTAATCCAACCATTTGGTATGACTTCACCATGATGGTCGTACCCCATTTTGCTTTCAATTTTAATTTCACAGTAAAATTTGAGTTTTATAATAAATTTACAATAAAATTAAACATCATTAATTAAACAAAAAACCCTTTTTATTAGTCATAATGTAGTTCACGTGTACATATGAATTCTTATAAAAATTAATATAAAAATTTTTTTCTGCAACAAAGTAAGTCTCTAGTTTTTATTTCACTTTAATCGCAGTTTAATATTAATCTTGAAATTATATAAAAATCTTTTCTTCCTATGATTAAACTCTTAGAGATGATGCCTGTGTTGCTTTAATTTTGCCAATAATGCCAATTGTATTTTTATTCTCCTTTCAGTTTTAATAATTTAACAATGTCATTGGTCTCTTCATAATATTCTTACATCTTAATATTAACCCACTGAGGATGAAGGTTTATGGCTTCGAAACATGTATGGGCATATAATTTTATTTTATTAAATTAGTGGAGCAGACTTTGTGTTTTATTCCATAAATAATATACCAATTAATTGGAGCAACAAAGTTAAGTATCTGGGCCTTGTCTTCGACAAGAAAATGTCCTGGAATGATAACGTTGATCATAGACTGAAAAAAGCTCAAAAGCACATGGGGGCAGTCTATCCTTTAATATCTAGAAGTAGTAAAGTTAACAACTCGACAAGAGTCACAATATACAAGAGAATAATACGACCTGCCCTAACATACGAAGCATCAACATGGTGCACAGTAAATAAGACGAGACTCAAAAAACTACAAATAATACAAAATAAAACCTCACGAATAATAACTAACTCACAAAGACATGTACCAGTGACAGTACTTCATCATCACTTAGAGATAATGGAACAACACATGACTAAACTAATAACAAACTACCATAGACGGACAGACGTATCGACCAACCCACTTATAATAAACTCACACATACGTTCAAATCCTCTACACTCACGCCGTTTCCCTAAAGATTGGCTCCCACCCTAACTGAACTAAATGAAATAGATTAAATTCAAAAATGACAACAAATTAATCTCAAGAAATAATGAAAATAAACAAAGAAGCAATAAATATCTGGATGAACAATGAAAAAAGACCAACCAAATCCAACTTCAATAGTCACCGAAAAGGAATACACGAATAATGAATAAAAGTAAAAGCCAAATCTGGCGAACTTAAGAAACTGACAATATAACGACGACTGTTGCGAAATTTTCCTATTCACCATTGCTAACTGTCATTTTAATATTATATTAGTTTAACATTTTGCCGTTTTGATGACCAGACAAACTATATTATGTGCCAAGGTAAGCAAGAATTAAGTAACTAAATAGTAACTAGCTAGCAAATTAGTCCTGATATGCCTTAATATGCCCCATTACCATAAATGATTGCCAAATTATTATAATATAACAAGTTGGTGCCAAGGGGCCGTGTTTTGTAAATACCTAACCCTATTTCTGTTTCCATTACCTCGCTGTTTCCATTGACCCCGTATTTTTCCGACCATTAAAAGAAGCTTGGGAAAAAATCCTCGAGAAGTGGAAGATGTGCGAGAAGAACAGAGGAGCCACCATACCAAAAGATCGATTTCCCCACTCTATAAGAGAGTTAATGGCCGACCGAAAGGAGAAAAATATTAAGTCTGGCTTTTGAAAATGTGGGACTTACCCTCCGGACCGCAAGCAAGTTTGAAACCATGTTCCAAGTGCCCTCATTGGAAATGTACAAGAAGTTGAAGAAAATATGAACAATGTAGTCGTGAATGCGCTGAAATATTCCACGAGAAGTAGGCCGAGCCTCTTAGTCGAATTGTTCAGCATCATATACCCATTGAAATACTTTTGTTATTCTTTCCCCTGTTTTTCAAATCGACGATGACTCATGTTATAACTTTGACAAGGCAAACTACTTTGAGTATTGACTGGAAAATGTCTGACTGCAACATGTGGCGACTCCATCGTTTCAAGACTAATACTGCATATATATAGTGTGTGCACTGGAGTCGAACGATTTGCATCAGTTGCAGTAAGCTGTGACTCATATGCAGGTTTCAGCGTGTGTGAGCTTGAATCGAAGAAGAATCAATGCTAAATCCTTTATCTATGGTTCAGCTTAAGTTTATACCTCCCATCAATGATATCATTACGACCGTAGTCAACACAAATCTGATTGTTTCAAAAAAGAAATACAATTGTCACAAAGAAACATCTGGGTATTTCTCTACTAATTGGAAAATCGTCTATACATCGATGTCCAATACTATATATTCTTCAAAATAAAAAACTGAGTAAGTAGTATGAAACGCGGTAATAAATGAAATCAATATTTGCCAAAAGCTGACACAATTTTTTTTTATTAAGCGGATTATGGACAATCTTTGAAAAATCCTTGACAGGGGACTGTTGTATCGTGCAGGGGACTGTTACATCTTCCAGGGGACTGTCAAAATATTTGACAAACATCTTTCTTTTCGAAGTTACCCAAATACTTTTTTTTTTTTTTTTTTGGTTACTGTTTAACAGATGTTTTATTTATATTAAATTTAAATCAGATTAACAACAAATTCTAAATTATTATTTATTATTGGTCCATATTTTATATTTGGTAACATATTTTATTTTAAGAACTACATCAACTGGACTTAAACTAATCAAACCATATTTTTAAAGGGGAGAAATGGTAATTGTTTTACAGTAGTAGGCAATTTATTAAAGATTTTGATTGCAATAAAATCCGGTCGACCCTGACACTTCCCCGTCTGCAGTATGTTGAAACCAGAGCATCTCTGCCCCTTGTTCCATACTCATATTATACGTCTCTATGTGTTGTAAGAGATAACGCCTTCTTAACGACATCTTTTCTAGTCACTGGTGAATCACACATTTTTTGCAGTTTTGTGTTTGGTGTGTCGACTTTACTCTTTATATTGGTAGCTTTATTTAATCGCTGTAATCTCTTTCTATATTTTTCACATTTTTTTTTGTATTTCTCAATCTTAAGGTTTTTCTCTCTGATAATTCTTTCGCGGATCTTTTTAGCTTGTTTCTTTCTTGCATTGCTTAATGCAACTGCTGGAGATTTTTGTGGCACTGGAGATAATGGTGGCGGCGGAGAGACTGGGGCTGAACACTCTGAATCTGGCGTATTTTCTCGAACAAAATTATTCGTAACCTCTTGCAAAGCCTTTTTCTTTGCACGATAGGAAGTGCAATGCTTTTTCCAAGTTTTTTTCGCCGACTTATGCTCCCGGCGGTTCATTTCCTTCACTAATTTTCTTGTTCCCTTTTCTTTCTTCATCTTGTTTTTTTCAGGCTCTTTTTTCTTCATTTCCTCTTTTCTTTGTGGATCATTATTGTTTCTATTATACCGCAATCGTTCCGCATCTCTGGTCTAATATTTCTTCCCTAGTTTTAATTTTCTTTTTAGGCGGCATGACATAGCCCAAGCAGAACCTAAAACAAACACCATACCTACTTTCAGTCCCAGAAAATAAATATTTATGGACAGCAATAGACGATAAAACAGTCCCCTGAAGCAAAGACAGCCCCCTGTGCTATAAAATGACAGGGGACTATACCCAGGGGACTGTACCCAGGGGACTGTGAAATTTGCAAAGAAAGATATCCAGTTTAAAATCATTCAAAATATTTCTAGATTTAAAACTCACAAGTGCTCGGGTACTTATTGAGTAATTATTATATAAAATTATTTTAATTTAATTACATAAAACAATGTAAAAGCAACTTACCAGTGGACTGTTCAGTCAAGCGGTCAAGGCGCGTGGTTTAGCAGCAAACGCGGTGGCAATAATGAATAAAATGGCGCCGCCGGCTTGTTTCAACATTCGGACGAACTTCCCAATGGTTGTGCTTCTATATATCCACCAAATATACCACGCCTACTACTTGACACATGATTTTTGCGCGAATTTCAAATTTGAACAGGGGACTGTTCAAAATTGTTCAGGACAACATTCGATTGAATTTTTTTTGTAATGTAAATGTATTTAATGTTATGCTTGTATGCCATAAACACATTTATTCTTATCTATTTAAATTTACTGATTTTAAATGTAAGTTATTTTAATCCTGAAATTAAATAATTGTTGTACAACTTGTCATTCTGAAAATGGGACATAACAGGGGACTCTGTTTTGAGACGTTTAAGGGCATTTAAATTATTATTTCAAAATTATATCAATATATTACCTGTGGCTAAACAATAATACGAATAATACTATTGTTTTTCGTATATACCGAACTTAGTATTAATAACTTTTAATGCATATAAATTGCCTGCGACATCGATTTTCCAATTAGTAGAGAAATACCCATCTACATGAACTGCAGATTATTTTAAGAGTCATGAATCTAGAGAATTGATGCGTGCTTTCTAACATGCTGTGTAGACAGACCGATGCTGATTATTGCTGATGCCTAGTTTTTGGTTCCGGGAGTTGATACATGCATCGCCGCATGTTGCAGTGCGTATGTGCGGCTTTAATCGTGACACACATTTTCCATATTTTTCATTGTCGATAAAATAAATGGCCCCGCAGCACAATAGCGTAAAATCATTTTCTGTGATACAATGCTAAATTCTCAACCCCATGTTGGACTCTTTCACTGTATTGATACAGCTGAAACTTGGAATAGATAAAGTTCAAGGTTATAATTCAGGTCAGCTATCCTAAAATATCTTCGGGGGCAACTGAAAAACTTGATTACTTTTTGAGCCATGGCTACCGTACCTAAAAACGTCACAATAACGTGGTGCTGGGGCAGTTCCAAATATTTTTTAGGATTCAGATCAACCTTTATGAATAGTTGTCTAATTATTTTCTCAAGGAGCCCAACGGTTTATTTCCTGGCTAAGCGATAATCAGAGCAAACAAATCATAAGATTTATTCTCGTAAGCTAATAGTGCTCGTCAAATAATATAATATTAATTAATTTAAAACGACTGGGGGAAGTAGTAAAAAGGGTCACTCATGACCGTACTAAAAACTATGCAGCAAATAAAAAGTACCCATTCTTAGCAGAGTTGAAATTACATTAGTCTATTTGCAGTGATGGAGTAATATAGCGGTATTTAAGGCTGATCCAAGGCTTAAACCTGCAGAAAGAATTCCAAATTCTTTACACTTTACTCCTATAACAAAGCAAATAAATGCACGAGTCCCCTTCGCTATCCGATGACTCACACACTTCACAATGTCTTACAAAAGCAGACTCTATTACAGAACATATCAATAAACTCAACAACAAACCTTACATCGACTTCCTAGAGACTGGCTCCTACTAAGACCCCCCCTAATCCACCATGATTTACCATACAATCATCATCTAATTACCACATTCCCCGATGGCTAAAAGCAACTGCTCTCTCGCTTATCACGTCTGCCACTAAAGAAGTCCCCTTGCAAACCAAGTTTCAAAAAAATGACTACTTAACAGAACCACATGATTGAAGCACTAACATCTGGAGTGACCAATGAAACCAGTCGAAACGTAGTTATTTAAAAAAAAAATAAAGACAAAGGAAGTACAAGATTTGCTTGTATAGTCATAGTCATAGTCATAGTCATAGTCATAGTCATAGTCATATCTTGTATGAGCATAGTTGTTTACATAAGTCAAAATGTATAATAAATAATTCTAAAATAATTACTTTACAAAATTTTAGTATTTAAATGTAGATATATATATATATATATATAAATAAAATTACAATAGACCTGAAGGTAAGAGTAAAATTTCAAACAAAACAATAAAACACATTAAAACTAAAATTTATTAAGATTTAAAATTTAAAATCTAAGAATTCACTGATGCTGTAGAACGCATGTTCCTTTAAGAATGTTCTGATGCGACCCTCGAATTGCTTAGGCGGCAAATTCCTGATATTTATAGGCAATTTGTTAAAACATTTGAAGGCATAATAGCCCTGCCCATCCTGGGTTCTTTTTAATCTGCATATTATAATTAATTGGTTTAAATAGTAGTCGTCATTTTATGACAGTAAGCGTGCTTCAGGTGAAAATTGACTGCACAATCGCGTTGAAGAGCAGCAGTTTATCTCAAGAATGGGAGGAAGAAAAATATGTTTAGCTCATGTGTTAATGATATTTTTTTGAGCTAGGATTTCAATATTGTCTGTAGCTGTTAAGAAAAACTTAAATTACCCTCAGTAGTCAAATTGCAGGATGCAAAAACAACTTTTCCATGAACCTGAATCACCCATCAACTCTAATATAAATCACTTTTAGGAATACTTAAGCTTTTTTTTTGAAAAATGTAGGACTCTGGACCATTTTCGGTGCTAGACAACAAAGACCTATCGAATATTCTTATATTAGGAATTTGTTTAGTCTACGTTAATGTAAACATACGACAAGTGGAAAGGAAAAGAACTAGGAAGAGTAGTCGATATACAATGGAGACGAGAGATTGTCATAAAGTCGTTGGGTTCTTATTTTGTAGTATTTTCGGTGTTTTATTAAAAATCAGTGCACAATAACTTTTGTTTTAATTTATTATCTTACAATTTGTCAGAAGTGGGATCGCATAATATTTATTGCACAATATATAAAAACAATACAGTATTCCGATATTTTATTATTAACAAAAACATAAACTATTAAAACGAGTTAAGCGGTTTAGTGACTTTGTGTGTTTACTGCCTAGGTAGTTAAGTAAATTAGTGTAAAGGCATAAGTTAGAAAGATGGGCGACAAAGAATTTTCCCCTTTTGTTGACTTTGGAGCAGGAACTTCCAGCTCAACTTCAGGACAAGCAGAAACGAGTAATCGCTCCACAACACCACCGTTATCCATTGAGCAACGTTTGGAACTGATGCAACAGGAAATATCGGTATTAAAAAAGAACAATAATGAGGTCAGTATGAAACCTTTACCATTTTTTTGGGAAAATATTCCTGATTTTAATCCGGGCAAAAACGATACATCGATTAATAAGTGGATACGGTTAGTCGAAGAAAAGGCGTACTTTTCTCGTTGGGACGATGTCGCTACAACACGTTTTGTTGTTTCGAAACTAGAAAATCGCGCTCGCGAATGGTACTTAAGTGGAGAATTTGCGCACAAAAGTTGGGCGCAATTAAAAACCGCCCTTCGGTGTACTTTTGACATTGACTTATCCACAACTGGACTGTTATTCCGCGACGCAGCCCTTTATTCTTCAGAGGAACATAAAACATTAGTGCAATATTTCTCTGATAAATTAAATAAACTACAGCGTCTCAATTGGGAAATTCCAGAAGGGGAAAAAGTGAACATTATTATACATGGACTAAAAAACAAAGACATTAAACAAATGGCAGTTGTCAATAATTTTCAAAGCTGCGAAGATTTATTAACTTATTTAAGGGGATGCGATTTAAATTTGTCGGACCGGCCCCGTAGCACCCAACATTTTAAAATGCGTTGTTACCAGTGCAACGACACAGGACATCGTAGTTTCAATTGTCCAAACAAACGTTTTACTGAACAAAGACCCACTCCACGCCCAAATAAACATAAAGTGGAGCTTAAAAATTTTAAAACCATGTCTAGTGTTCTGGCTTACTTGGATTATCCATGAGAAGGATCTATGTAATAGAACTGTTTGTGGAGTGATGGGAATTAACTGCCTTCCGTTTTAAACTAATAAAAATACACTGATTTTAAGGGGTTCACTTTGTACACACATAACATAATCAAAAAAAAATTGTAATTGCGGTTTCCAGTTTGATTTGTATCACTTTACAAATAGAAACTTTAGACATGAAGTTAAAGGTAATATTTATTTATTTTATTTATTTATACATACACTGTTTAACAGTTACCCAATTACAAAACAGGTAGGTACGAACAAAACTTACAAACTACCTAATTTACTTACATAACTACACAAATATGATTTATTACACAATATTACACAAAAGATTTATACAGAACAAAATCATAAAGAAAAAGGAAAATTAAACATCAAAAAGTCAGTCATCGATAAAAGTGACTCTTGATTGCGCTCAACCTGCAGGCAAAAATGTCGAAGGCATTAGCATTGGAGTTATAGCAGCCGCACATCGAGTTAATAGGTGCAAACTTAAAAACGTTGGTACGGAACGGTGGTAGGTAGAAAGTATCTGTGTTGCGAGAATTTAAAGTAGGAACCCTAAAATTTAGTTTAGACAACAACTCCTCACAGACAATATGACCGCTGACAAGCTTGCTCAAAAACGACTGAGATAGGTAATCACGTCTTCTATCCAAATTTATAAGCGAAAATCTTTGCAGCAGCTGTTCATGGGGAAAACCCTGAATCGGATAGACACCATCGACTCTGAACCATAGAGCCTTAGCAAATCGCCTCTGCACCGACTCTATAGAATTTATGTGGATATTATAATAAGGAGACCAAATAAGTGATGCGTACTCCAGCTTAGATAAAACGAAAGAAAAAAATAAAGTTTTAAGTGGAACCGTATTTTGAAAATCTTTTGTGCGTAAAACGAAACCAAGTAATTTATATGCAGCGGAGACGGTATGTTCAATGTGAGGAATAAAAGACAACTCACTGTCAAAGACGACCCCCAAATCCTTAAACACTTCGGGTCGCTTTAAATTTTTACCATTGATGTTATAGCCAAACAAAAGAGGGACTTTTTTTTTCGTGAACGTCATAACATTACATTTTGAGGCATTCAAACTCAATCTGTTTTCAATACACCAGTCGTTTAAAATATCCAGATTACGCTGTAGGACCTGGCAGTCAGCCTCATTAGAGACTGCAGAAAATAACTTTAAATCGTCAGCATAAAGCAGACAATGAACTGAGAGTTTATCGACAATATCATTAATAAACAGCGTGAAAAATAGTGGTCCCAGAATAGAGCCTTGGGGTACTCCAGAAGTAGCAATATAATCTGTGGATCTAACACCACCATAAGCCACAAACTGTTGTCGATCCTCCAGGTATGATTTAAAGAATAACAGTAATGGGTCTGAAAATCCAAAAGTTTGAAGTTTCTGCAATAGAATGGTGTGATCAAGCCGATCGAAAGCTTTAGAGAAGTCAGTATATATAACGTCTGTTTGGCGGCGCTGGTCAATTGCCTCTGCCACGAACTGAGTAATACACATTAGATTAGTGGTTGTCGATCGACCCTTAAGGAATCCATGCTGAGCAGGACATATAGAATTTTTAACATTTGAAAAGATAACGCCATGTAACAGTAACTCGAAAACTTTGGAAAAATTTCAAATTATTGAAATTGGTCTATAGTTGGAGATATCAGTTTTATCATCTTTTTTGAAGACTGGACAAACCTTGGAGCATTTCCAGATGTTTGGCATTTTACATAGATTAAGGCACTTGTTAAATATGATTGATAGAATATAAAGCTCTTGTCATAAGAGGGTCTATATTTGAAAGTCAAAGGTAATATAAAGCTCTTGTCATAAGAGGGTCTATATTTGAAAGTCAAAGGTAATATAAAGTTCTTGTCATAAGAGGGTCTATATTTGAAAGTCAAAGGTAATATAAAGTTCTTGTCATAAGAGGGTCTATATTTGAAAGTCAAAGGTAATATCAAGTTCTTGTCATAAGTCATGTCTATTAAACATAACAAAAAGGAAAGTAAAGTATAGTAAAATGGGAAACTAATATATATTTTTTTTGTCTATGAGAATACCACCAAGATACCACAGCCAGGACCTACATCCACAATGCCATGCCACATCTCTCCGCTTAGCACATAGCAGGGTCCGTGGACGAACCCTTGTCAGGATGGTCGAACTGTAGGACTCTGGACCATTTTCGGTGCTAGACAACAAAGACCTATCGAATATTCTTATATTAGGAATTTGTTTAGTCTACGTTAATGTAAACATACGACAAGTGGAAAGGAAAAGAACTAGGAAGAGTAGTCGATATACAATGGAGACGAGAGATTGTCATAAAGTCGTTGGGTTCTTATTTTGTAGTATTTTCGGTGTTTTATTAAAAATCAGTGCACAATAACTTTTGTTTTAATTTATTATCTTACAAAAACTCTTATATTTAATGATAAAATCCTGCACCTTATACTATTGTTATATTTTAAATAGTTTAATTACCTGCTTGTGTAGTGTAACAGGGATATCCGGTCTTTATTAATTCCTTAATCCTTTCTTCTTTGCCAACTTGCCCTTTCCGTAATAATTCAAGGGCTTCGTCTTTGGTTACTACATTTGTGACGTATCTAAAATCAATACAGGATAAAAGCATTTCGGGTTCCAAGTCTGCCAGGAGGCGCCAAACTGGTTTCTTTAAAAGTTTTCCCCAAAGGTCCCACAGGGCGTTAATAATAGCGGCAGTTGCAAGGTGTGTGACGCCTTTTTCCGGTCCAATCTGTAAAAATGCAAAAGTTGTTATTAGAAATATAGTTAAATCCTTCCATTTATGACGGGGTTTATATTTCTGATTATTTACCTTATATCTACGACCAAGATACATGCACAGGGTGTCCGTTTTTTAATGTAATTGCAGGGTATCTCGGTATGCTTCATTCCACAATAATTCGTTGATTTCCCGACCGCAATAAAATTTAAACCCAGCCATAAATAAGTGTCTTTTGAAAGGGTACAGGTCCTGATTACCTACTAATTTCAATAGTTTAGGTTAGCTATTTTCAACAAAACAACAAATATAAAATAATAGGTAAGTATCTTTATTTTAATCATGTAATTAAATAGCTATTAATATTTATACAAAAATACTAATCTATATTATAATATCATCTATGCCTAAACTAATTATTAAGGGCCTTACGTTACCAATAATTATGTTATTATATTGGTATATTAGGTAGGTTAATGGCAAATTGCAGGTGTTCAATATAAAGCAGAGTCTTTTCATCTTAGTTCATCAGTCGTTTGGTGTTTGTCAAGCTGTGCGTTATCGAGCATCCAAAATATGTCAGATCTGTGTGAAACTTCAGATAATATTGCTTCCGGAAGTTATGGTGTAACGAAGAAAAAACATTTATCACTTGATGCCAAAAACATCATAAATAACGTTTACTGTACCCTTTTAGAAAAAGGGTATGACCGGAGTGCCAGTTTTAGTGAAACGAGTATTCTGACCAAAGTTGCATTAACGACAGTAAAAGATATAGTAACCAAACCCATCCGGCCAAGGAATTGTATTATACAAAAATAATTAGAAATCAATAATGAAGCGGAAATGCAATTATATACAGGGTGTTCCATTTAAAATATTAAATATGTTGCTACTTTTTTGTATAAGCGACAACGCTGCGTTGTTGAAAATATTTTAGGTCGATAGAGCAAAGCCAATTACCCAAGTTGCCAAATTTTCAGTAATTTTCTATGTCCCGTTTTCCGTTAATGTCTAACCTACCATCGACCGTGAGACACCCTGTATACATGTATTGATGCGTGAAGCGCTGCATTGCACGTTGCTCAACACTCCCCTATGTTTCTACTCTTACCCATCTCATTTGGCTCTCACTAGTCAACGATCTCCAAAAAGAAGCAAAGTCCTTGAATATATCTGAAACTAGCTGTCCAACAACCAGATAGCTTAAAGATTTAGCCGCAGCAACCACAACTTCTGTACCCCTTCCACATGTAAATGTCAATCCATGTCCTTCAACTCCCGATGCAATTTTTATTGTTACGTATGCGCAGGAATAATCGGGGTCAGTGTGCTGCAAAATAAAAAGGGTATTTTTTTTTAAATGTGGTTAGTTTAGATCCGTACTGCGTATATGAAATATGTACAGGGTATGTCCTCACATGTTTATGCTTTCCCGTCTTAAATTAAACTGTGGCGTAAAGTTATTGGGGGATCAAATTTTTAAGAAGATGTATTCATTTTGGTTTACGTAAGTCTAGAATGCATTGGAAAACAAAAGCCCCATAATGCCGATGCCGAGGCATCAAAATAACGTTGGGGCTGCAAAATAAATGCAACACGTTTCGATAATATTATGTCTATAGTAGAATGCCTTGGAAAGCAAAGCTATGTAATTGAGAATATAGCAAAGTCAACAGCGTTTTTATTAGTTAAAATGATAACTACTAATTTACTACAAATTATACCTGCAGATTATGAAAATAATATTTATTAATAAATTAGATGTCCAATATGGTCCCCAATATTGTGAAAGCAGGCTCGGTAGCCCCTTTTCAGTCGATCGAGAGTCTATTAGTTTTATTGATACAGGAAAATATCAAATGTTGGTCGGTTAATAGAGAAAAATTAAAACAACTGGTCTGCATCTTACAGTGTCTGTTTATTAATACGTATCTACATACCGGGTGTTGCATCGTCGAGCGGGACATAGGAAATCCCATGTAATTTTAAATGGGGTCAATTATTGGCTTCCCTAATTATTTTAGAGAAAAATTCTATTTAGGTTTATTAAAGAGCATTAAAACCCACATTCAAAAGAATAACTTTAGATATTTTTGATGAGCCCGTTTAAGGGTTATCGCCGATTTCTTTTTAACTATTTCTCCTTTTTATGGCCCCGTATTTGCGGGCACCAGTCAAGGTAAAAGATGACTGTCAAATAAAGTTGTCATTTTGAAATGTGTGCTTTATTGTTATAAAAACTCGTACATCGAAAATATTAAAGGTGTATTTATGAGTACTAATTAATCTGAATAAAACTAAAATAAAGTATCCAATTACAAGGTTAATTATGACATTTTACATGTTTCAATATTTTACTAATTAATAGGTAGGTACTATTAAATTGTTACAACTTTAGGATTTAAGAAGATGTTCAAATATTCCTCCATTGACGGCTAGACAATAACCGAGGCGATCATAAAATTCTCTTCTTACATTCGCTAGTTGGTAAACTGAAATTCTATTGCATTCGGCAGAAATAGCATTTTTTAACTCGTCTAGATTTGGGTATTTTTTATCTTTGTATATCCTGTTTTTTAAATGGTCCCAGAGAAAGAAATCATTTGGCGATAAATCAGGAGACCTGGCTGGCCAATTTACTGTATGATTTAAGCCAATAACATTTCCATTAAAAGCACGGTTTAAATATTCCCGGACAGCCAGGGTACTATGTGCCGGGCAGCCATCCATTTGGTACCAAACTTCCTGATTTTCCCTGGCGGCATCATGTAAAGTAGGTAAAATATGATCTTCAAGTAGTTCCAAAAAATATTCTGCATTTAAATTTCGTGTAAGAAATAATGGCCCGATAATATTTTCTCCGAAAATCCCAGCCCATACATTAACTTTTTGTGGATATTGCGTCCTTGTTTCCACAAACCTGTGTTGGTTTTCTTTGCTCCAATATCGATAATTTTGAACATTGGGTTCATTGTTTAAGGTAAATGTGCATTCGTCAGTAAAACAAATGTTTTTTAAAAATTCCCTATCCATGTTTGCTCTTTCCATCATACCAAAACAAAACTCCTGTCGTCGTATTTCGTCCGTATCTCTTAGCTCTTGGTGCTTTTCATATTTGTATGAATAATATTTATGTCGTTTCAAAGCTCGTAACGCTGTGGTGTGATCTAATCCTATGTCATCCTTAAGTTTTCTTGTGCTGATCTTCCCATCATTTTCTTCCACGCACAATAAAACTTGCAAGTCCCTATCATTTATTGCATCTCTTCTTTGTTCCTGCCTTTCTTCACATCTGCAGTTATTTTTTACAGTGCCTTTTGTCTCAAATTTCTTGATAGTCCTTTCGACTGTGGATTTTTCAGGTATCGGTCCATTCGGATACAGAGATACAGAGCAGCAAACATGTCTGACACATTTTGATAACTATTTCCTTGATAATACCATTTAATCATCAATATTTTTTCTTCAGAAGTGTAATTCATGGCTAGTATTTTCGATGTACGAGTTTTTATAACAATAAAGCACACACTTCAAATGACAACTTTATTTGACAGTCATCTTTTACCTTGACTGGTGCCCGCAAATACGGGTCCATAAAAAGGAGAAATAGTTAAAAAGAAATCGGCGATAACCCGTAAACGGGCTCATCAAAAATATCTAAAGTTATTCTTTTGAATGTGGGTTTTAGTGCTCTTTAATAAACCTAAATAGAATTTTTCTCTAAAATAATTAGGGAAGCCAATAATTGACCCCATTTAAAATTACATGGGATTTCCTATGTCCCGCTCGACGATGCAACACCCTATATATTATACAATGTACTGTATGTTTGCTTTAAAATTCTTATTCTTTAGAATAATCAGAATGTAGTGATTGCTTCATATTTTTTATTTTATTTTTATAAAATTCAGATTCACATTTTAACAGCAATTGAGAAATATTTGTAGACTTGTCAAAATTGTTAACAATATTAAAATAGTTTTCTAAAAGCCGTATTACAGTCACGCAACACACAACTAATTGCAGCAATAAATGGCAAGGTCAAAGTATTGCATGAAAGAAAGTTGCACAATGTAAAACAGCGTGCAAGTCCATGCAACTTTTTTTTAATTGCAACAAACCTTCTAACCTCAAACTTGTTATTGTTATTGTTTTATTTTGTGATTTTCTGGTGTTTGTGAAATATTTTTTGTTTGAAATGAAATAAATAAACAAAATAAATAAATTAAAGCGGAGAAAAGTACTCGCTGCATCATTATACAACATTAATACTGTTGGTAACACAAAAGTAACTAACTTTTTCCCCAGACTTGCACGAGCAATGCAATAAATATCGCGCCAGACCGATAAAATTTTCGTGCAACTTAGTTGCACCAAGGGATCAGCTGAGCTTCGACTGCGCATGCCTTTGGGCAATTCTTATTGCGTCTTGCATGGACTTGCATCGAGTTGCGTGACAGTAATACGGCTTTAAGTGTCTCAAACTTGCGCAGGCTTCAGATAGGCTTGATATTTTCGACACTGGAGCAAGTTCAGGTTTCTCTTCCTCTGTCTCAGAGTTGGGAGTAGTTTCATCCGTTTCTTGGATCTCTTCAAGACACTCGATGATTGGTCAATTTTGCACTTTCTGTTGGCAAATCGTTATCAATAGAGGCAAATTGTTTCGAGTTCACAAATCGTCGTTAATTTCACAAAGTGTCGTATCTCATTTTTTGTAATTTTTCAGGTTTAACTCAAGGTAAAAAAAAAATATCACAAAATATATCATGAAACTACAAAACAAAGTCCTGAAGCGATAAAACAAAACCAATTAAATATAATTTAGCAAATTATTTTTAACTTTTATCGAAAGGCAAAGATGGTGAAAATCTTTAAACCTCTGTTCTGTAAAATTACAAAAAATGAGATACGACACTTTGTGAAATTAACGACGAAATATGCCCTTAATGTTAGGAAACAGTTGTGCGAGTGGAATATTATCTTCTTCGAAGTCGTCAATATATCTGTATTACTGGAGACAAATTACGCCAGGCTACCGAAACCCATATCAAGGCGTTGGTTATGGTAATATTATTTTCGATTTCTTGAACAGGGCAACCACTGTCTATACATGTTAAAAGCCTCTTAATAAAGAAGCTTCTGTAGAGGATTTTAAAATTCTGAATAATGCCTTGGTGCAAGGGTTGGTAATGTGAGGTAGTATTGGGTGGAAGAAAAATAAGTTTGACATTATCCACTGTAATTTTGGGATGAGACGTTGCATTATCCAGAAACAATACCACTCTTCTATTCTGCTTCTTCATCTTGGTATCAAATCTGTGGAGCCATATGTTATCATGATGTCTGCTGGTAAAGTCTGTGCGTTTTAAGAAGTCCGATATCGGATTAAATCACCAAGGGATGTTATCGCTTTTAAAACAGTAAGTCGGTTAAGTTACAATATCTTCGCACCTTCGCTATACTTGATCACACCGAACATCCCACTGGTTTACTGTATTCTATTACTGGGCGAAATCAGCGGTTTCAAAACAAAATTATCTTAGAATTACGCGTTGAGCATAAATAATAATTAAATAGATAATTAAATTATTTTGCTATTATTATACTTAGTTAAATCTATATAATAATCGCGGGATGGTATGTTCTACTTTATTTTAAATAAGTAGTTGTGCTTTTCACTTTTAGTTTGTTTCTCATTGTGTGTGAATTAAAATCAGTTATTAAGCAAAGTTATGGAAAATGTTCAGCAAGGTGGCACATCGCCTAGAAGGCCTTTATCTCCAGGTGAACGCCGTTTGGTATTACAACTGGAACATTATTTTACTTTAGAAAAAGATAACTCGGGCCCGTTAGAGTCTGTTTTGGCAGTGCAAAAACGAACGTCTGATGCTTGCGGCATTTCAGAGAAGACCTTAAGAAGACTTCGAAAAAGAGTGAAGAGGATTAAACCATATAAAAGGGTTCGACTCCATTCAAAAACCTTGGATTTATCCCAAGGGATAAAACTCTCTATTAGGAATATTGTTTATGATATGTATAAAGCCAAGGAATATGTTACTCTCAAAGCTATTCTTGAAAAGATAAAGCAGAAAAACTTTGCGATATTGGAACTAACAGTTTGTCCATCATCTTAAAACATATGGGTTTCAAATATAAAAAAACGAACAACAGAAAACTGCTTTGCGAGCTGTCCAATGTTGTTTCGAAAAGATGGCAATTTTTAAGGGATTATTTAAACAACAAAAAATCGAAATTGTCAAGACAAGTTGTTTTTCTTGACGAAACATGGGTATTTGCAAACGGAGCTTTAACAAAAACGTCTTGGCAGGATGACTCAAAGCATTGTTATTCAAGTACCCGTGCAAGTAATGGAAAAAGGTATATTATATTACATGCTGGTAATGAAGAAGATTTTGTTTTAAATGCCAGTTTGATATTTTCTTCAACAAAAAAAACTGATGATTATCACGCCAATATGGATGCTGAAATTTTTGAGCATTGGTTCGAGGAAAAACTTTTAAAAAGTTTAAAAAACCTTCCTTAATTGTTTTAGACAATGCCTCTTACCATACGAGACTCGAAGAGAAATTCCCTACAAGCAGCTGGGAAAAGGAAGAAATAAAAGAGTGGTTGTCAAAGAAAAACATAAACCATGAAAATTTATATTTAAAAAGTGAACTTTTAAGCAAGTGTAAAGACCAGTCATTTAAAAAAAAGTATGTTGTTGACGAATTAGCCCTCAAATATGGACATCAAGTTTTGAGATTGCCGCCCTACCATTGTCATTACAACGCAATTGAATTGGTATGGGGTATTAGCAAGAACTATTATGACAAACATGCCTGTAAAAATATCGTTAAGCCTAGCGTTATAAAGTTATGGGAGGAGGCGCTTAGCCAAGCGGGCAAAGAAGAATGGCGGAAATGCATTGAACACACAGAAAAAATTATTTTTGAATCTTATGAGACAGAACAGGTTATAGACGAAGTAAGACCGTTAATTATTACGAATGATGATTATGATCACGATGATGTTGATTCTGATGAGTCTGAAAGCATGGGTGAAATTTCAAATGCAGAGGAAGACTACTTTTAGTAGTACCTATCTACAAGTAGGTACGTTCTGTCGCAAGACTACAAAATCGGTTCTTTTTAGAACCAAAACTTTATAAAAAAGAATTCGTAAAACTAATTTGTCTGAATACTACAAAAGCTAAAAAATTATTATTTTTCTTTACCTAAACTAATTTTTTATTTACTTTAAATTATTTTATTTAGAAAATGTAATTCATCAACATCCAAAATTACCTTCAATATAATTTATTGTTTGAGAGCCACCGACATAATGCTCAAGAGGTTTTATGGCTTAGCGGACTTCTTAAAACGCACAGACTTTATCCACGCTTTTTTGTTCGAGACCCATTGGAGAGGTATCTTATCGATACGTGCGCCCTTAAAACATTGAGGAGTTTTACTCTTGCCTATAATAAGGAGTTCTTTCTTTTCGTCTTCCATATTTGCACATAACAAAATTGTAAATCACTGTTTTGCTGTTTTTTTTCCAGTACACTTGTCATCCTTTAATGCATATGTTTTTGTTGGAAATGCACGATAGTAGAGACTTGTCTAATTTGCATTAAATACCTCCCTTGGGGTATAATCCTTTAAATGGCCTTTTTTTCCAAGCAGTTACGTCTTCGATATTGATGTCGGCTGATTCGCCACATATTTTCTGGAAGGTAATATCGTGCCGACGACGGAATTTTTCTAGTCATCCATTTGATGCCTTAAAATTATTTAGTCCTAGACATTGAACAAATTTGCTTGAATTATGGGCCCGGATATTGGTAAGTGCTTGTTTCGCGCCTAACAAAACCAGTTAAAAACTACTTGTTACACTGCGAGTCCTTCGGTGTTGCAAAATTTTCTTATTCACCGTTGCCACCTTCTTGAAATAAATTTTTAACTTCTGCTTTATTTTGAAGCAAGATAGTCATTTGAGTCTTACCCACTTTAAATTTTTCAGCAAATTTTCTGGTACTTAAATCAGTTTTTTCACTTTCCTCCATTATTTCAATTTTCTCGCTTAAATAAAGACATTTCCTTTTTCCCGCCATCTTCAAATATTCACGTTAGTCCGTTAGTCCCAAAACACACAAAAACTGTTCAAAACAAAACTAATGTTAACAACCGATTTATCAGCCTTTAAAAGAAATTTAATGAATCCGCCTGCAATAAAGTGATTAGTGTATGTACCTATATTTCTTAAGAATTGTTAGGTCGGATCTTACTGTCCCTAGTGGAGGGTGTTTTTAGCATTAATGTTTACTAAAAATTCTGATGATAAGTGCCCACGGTCGTTTAACAGATGGGTCGGTAAAGAGGAGTATAAAATAATGGGATTTCCATTTTTAACCATGGAGAATTCCCAACCGGTCGTTTAACGCAGGTAGACACTTTATAGAGGCGGTTGCGAACAGAGGTTTTACTGTAATTTTTATCTGCATTTCTTCAATATTTTGGCTTCTATGACCGAAACAGTATTTTTTAAATACCCCAATAGAAATGTGTCCATAATTGTGATATCGGGGCCATTTGGTGACCACCTCACAGTCGCATTACAACCAAATCTACTCGTTCAATAGTTCAAAAAATTCACACATCTTGTTGCCAAGAAAGATTTTGATATAACATTAGCGATAATTCGTCAAAAAGATTTTCCAATTAATTTTGAAGGAATTGTAGATAACTTTGACCAGTTAATGACATTGTCACGTCCCAGTATTTATTTGAATTTAATTAATTAATGTAATCTCATTTAGTTTTCGTGAACATCTGATTTGAAAGGGAGCAAAAGTGGCGGCGACGATTTTATTGTGGATACGTATTTTTGCTTACGAATTCTGTAAATCTGTTAAATGGTTGATTAAGTAAAACACATCAAAAAGAACTTATATAGTTTCATTTCTTTATACCATTATTACTATAAAAAATATTTCTTTAGAAATATGGTAGCAACGATTTCAATAATCATGACGTGTTAGGACAAAATACAGTAAAAAAAAATCTTTATAATGTATAGTCTCTAAATTGTTTTGCATCTTTTTTTTACGGAATATATTCTAATACGGTTCATATTAAAACACTTGGTTGTTAACAGTCAATGTTCAGAGCAGTTAAAACTAACATAACAAATAGCAGATAGGTAGTTTTATTTATCTTTTCTATTCACAACACAGTCGATTATGACTCCAGTCGGCTGGCTTGCGAAGCTTTAGTTGGATTTATCTTTGGAAGGTTGATGACTTGAAAGCGTGCCCGTTTTCACTACTGCTTTATCACACTTATAATTAATTTGGCTTTATCAGAAAAAACATTAAAGTATTTTGCTTCTTTTGAACTACCTATTTAATTTATTGATCAAACCGGGATTTTGACCACTTCAAAGATGTTGCTGTTTTATTCCAAAATAAAAAGTATTTTAAATATTTTTAAAATAATTTAAGGGACAGCGGTCCGACAGCAAATCTATAAACGTAAAAGCAAGAGGCTACGGATTTCTCTTGGTTGACCATTTTATATCCGATTCCTCCACTACCTTTTGGAGCGTTGAACTCGCGCGTAAAATCAATTAGATCGTGAAGTTCCTTTTACGATTTTTATTATCAAAAGCTTTCTTAAACTTTTAAGTGAGATCTTTTCTAGGAACAGAAATAACTTATTCCCCTTTAGGGCCTTTCATATATGACTTAATGAATGAAAAAATAGTGTTACACATCCAATGTTATGGTAACGGAGATTGTTCATACAGATACGTTATTAAAAACTTTTATAAAAGGTTCCCCAATGTACCCGTAACCAAATAGGCGGCCTGCAAGCTCGTCAAGAAATTTCCTGAAGCCGGATCCGTATTAGACTTAAAAAAAGTAAAAAAATACAATTATGAAGATGACGATGACGTAGCGACTCTACTCGTACTGCAGTCTATTAGAGAAAACCCCTACATAGTCCTTAAGGAAACAAGGTGGTTCAAAACAGTACTATTCAAGAAATTTTGAACCAAAATAAGATACGTTCGTACCAACCCAATTATAACCACACATTAGAAGAGAGCGATGATGGCAAATGGTTGGATTTTTGTTTGTGGGTAGGGAGAAAGGTTTTAGGTGGTAAAAGGGGATTCCATATACTTATAATGTTCTCCGATAAGTCCACGTTTTCGACGAATGGAACTGTGGCATCGCAGCATGTTCGCTATTGGAGTGATGTTAATTCTATGGTTAGAATCCCAACCCGGCGTCAATATTAAAAAAAGTGAATGTTTGGTGCGCTGTTTCCTACCATGATATAATATGACCGTATTTCTTTGAGAATACTTGTAATAGAAATTCTTATTTAAATATATTAAATACTTTTTTTTCTGATCATTTGGAACAACTGCCATTAGTAACATGTACTTCCAGCAAGATGGATGCCTGCTCCATTTCGTATTTTGTTAAATGTTTTATTTTATATTTAAGTAATTTAAAATAAATAATTATGTATTCTTTGCTCCGTTGTTAACATCGTAAACTAATTAAATCTTTAAAATTTACTGACAATGACGTTTCGCTTGACTTTGTAATAATTTATTTCTAAGGTACCTAATCAATGTTATACTTAAAGGTATACCTTAAGCATAGTCGGCGGTTACTGGTGTAAATTACGGTGCCGTTTTTATTTTAAACGCAATAATATTGATGGCATCAATCTGGCGCTTGTAATCATTTCAGAAGAAACTTAAGAAGAGGTTAAAAGGACAGAGGAAGATCGGAGTTATATTGAACGTACAGAAGAAGGCGCACTGACACCGTTTTGTATATGACGGCAGTGCTATTTTAGGTTACGGTGTTCACTCTGTATTTATATATGTATTAAAAATCTTATCATGGTTTATTAAGTATGTACGTATTTATTTTGAACTTGACGAAAAATACACAACATTGCAAATAAGATTACATAATAACTAGTAAATAAACCAAAATTTAAGTGAGGCATCAAAAATTTATTATATTTTATTTATTTTCTTTCTTGCGGTAAACTTTACGACAAAAATGAAAGATACCTTTTTGGCTTAGAATTGAATCATAATTATTAGTTAACTAATTGCTTTAAAAAATCAGTGGCGTAACATGTTTTAGGTATCAGTATCGGGGCGTGGTTATGGAAATAAAATAAATTTAAGGTCAAAATGTGTGCTTTAGGTCATACTACGCTATGCAAAATTTAATTTAATATATCAAATTGTTTCAGAGATTTTTGATAAAAATCTAAAACGGAAATAAATACTTTAGCTCCCTGTTTATAATTTTTTTTTACTACTAATTTGAGAAATCGCCATTATTTAATCCATTTTCCTAATAAGAAGTAAAATTTCTCTACCCAGCGAAATAACGATAATAAATAATCAGGTAAATAATAAAAAACTTTCGATGTAATGAAGTTAAGTTACATACGATTTTAACATTCTTACTCAACGTTTCTTAAACATGATATTGGTTTTGAGCCTTGACTAACCATTTTAAATGAAGAAATTCCACAGAATAAGATCCGACTGCAACCTTATCGCCAGATGTTGGTGCTTACTAATTTACAAACGTTGAAGTGGTATGACGGAACTTGAAAACTATCTTAACGAATCTATTGGAAATAAAAGAAAAAAGCCTGGGAATCTTGGAAAATAAATAGTGTTATTGTTATATTATGACATTTTCTTGCTCGGTAATAAATCACAAATTGTATGCATACAATCATCAGAGTCAAGAGAAAAATTATATAGTTAACTGTCTATTTTATTCAAGTATCATCAGAAATTCATTTAGAACTCGTAATGAATATCATTTCGGCTATTTCTCAATGGCATAAGAAGGGAAAGAGGGCGGTAATGAGATATGAGGAATTAGACTTATGTGTGTAAGGTAAATATTTTAATTATTTATATTATTTTTCGCGTAATCTAACAAAAACTATCTAACTTCTATGACATAAAATTCTGTACCAGAGTTTAACAAATCTGTTGAAAGTAAAATTTTAGATAAATACTAATTTCTTTGCTATAGAATATCCAACTGAATGATAAGTTTGTATGTATGATAACTTCTTGGCATAAAATCCTGAATATTCTGTACCAGACTTTAACAAATCTGTTGAAAGTAAAATTTTAGAAAAATATTAATTTTTCTGCTGTAGAATTTCCAATTTAATGATAAGTATGTATGTATGGTAACTTCTATGGTATAAAGTCCTGTGGGATTAAAACAAGAAGAAATCTGTTGAAACTAACATTTTAGAAAAATACGAATTTTTCTGCTGTAGAATATCCTACTTAATTATAAAGCATGTATGGTAAAATCGATGGATCATACCTCAGTCACTTACGCTTTAAACATCGATGACTGAACTGCGTATACATAGGTCACATCCTTAAACTAGGAAAAAACAATCAAAAATCAGAAATAACACGAGGAGTGGGACTAACCTGGGCTGCCTTTGGAAAATTTAAATACGTCCTAAGAAATCCCGACATCCCAATACATTTAAAACGCAAAGCTTATGACATATGCATTTTACCAGTAGACAGTAGCAACATATGGCCTCGAAACAATATGACAATCACAAAGCGCAGTGCAGCCCGATTAAAAACTACACAACGAGCAATGGAACGGGCAATGCTAGGAGTCTCCATTATAAGAGACAGGATCCAAAACGAAAAAATAAGACGAACAAAGGTAACCGACATACAGCCCTATAATCAAACACACAAGTTAACTCTAGACGCTAACTAGCTGTTTTTCAACCACAGTGAAAAATTAACAAGTAGACCTTTTTTGGTTGTTGTCATGGAAACGGTACGTTAAAAGTTAACTTGTGTGTTTGATCATAGAGTTGATAACCCGTTACATGGGCAAGATGAAATGGAGAGGAGCGGAACTTGATGTGGCAAGACAGAACGACAATAGATGGACTAACAAAGTGATTCACTGGCGCCCCAGAGAAATAAAAAGGAATATAGGAAAACCATCGAGACGTTGGTTAAATGACATCAAAGAAGTCGCTGACATAAACTGGGCGCAACTAGCCCAAGCAACCCCTGATTTCATGCGACCTTAAGTTGTCAGTTGTGACCTACTGAACCAGCGCTACACTAGTCCCTGATGTGTATCCAAAACCGTCGCACTAACATCTAGGCTGCAAGATCCGTAACTACTTTGGACTATTATTGAAAAGTAGAGGGAATTAAGGATTAAAACGCTCGACGAATTGGTGTCAAAGACACTGTTTTAATATAAAATCAAGCGATTGACAACAAATGTCAGTTTTTAAAGAATAAATTTAAAAATTTAAACATTTATTCCATTTTGAAAATAAACAAAATGTTATTAAATTCGGTCAGAAATAAAATTATCAATGTACCACGGGAATTATTAGGTATTAATTACCTCGAACAATTGCTGTCCCTCGGTCCAGAAACTTTGCCCTCGATAATTAAGACAAGGTTTATACGGAATATTTCCCTCATATATAAAAAATCTCATAAGAAGTGTGGTCTTTCGCAAGAATTACAGCGAATATTTCCCTCATATATAAAAAATCTCATAAGAAGTGTGGTCTTTCGCAAGAATTACAGCGATAATTCCACAGTAGAAGCGATAATTCCACAGTAGAAGCGATAATCCCCAGTAGGCATATTTTTAATAAATTTGATACTTATTACGTAATTTATTGTACAATAATGTTTTTTTTTTTAATATGAAATACAATTTTTCGGGAAATATTCCACCGAATACCACTCGTGCATCAAAAATAACCAGATAATTCTGCTTTCAAGCGTGTTGTAGTATTGTAACTGCATTCGGTTATTTTCATTTTTGATTAAATCTCGAAAAAGCACTCCTTCTTCGAAGTCGGGCTCTTTCGGATTTAATCAAAAATGAAAATAAACTCATTCAGTTACAATACAACACGCTTTCAATCAGAATTATCGGTAATTTTGATGCACTAGTGGTATTATACCCGAATATTTCCCTCATATATAAAAAATCTCATAAGAAGTGTGGTCTTTCGCAAGAATTACAGCGAATATTTCCCTCATATATAAAAAATCTCATAAGAAGTGTGGTCTTTCGCAAGAATTACAGCGATTATTTACCTCATCCATTATAAAAGCGGGTTGATTTTCACCTGATTATTCAGCGATAATCTCCCGCTCTCCCGTGAAAATCACCCTTGTCAAAAGTCTAAATCTCACCCGTCAGAAATCGTTAGTTATCTCCCGCTCTCCGGTGAAAATCACCCTTGTCAAAAGTGAAAATCTCACCCGTCAGAAATCGTTAGTTTTTTATTTGGTAAATAATCTTCAAAATACATTTCGGGATTGGGAAATAATCAGAAAATCATTCTCAGATTTTTTGCCATTAGGAAATCGCTCTCGGGCAAGCCCTCGAGCGATTTCCACGGCAAAAAATCTTCGGGATGATTTTCTATAATTTCCCTATCCCTATATTACTACAGAATATTTCCCTCAAATATAAAAAATCTCATAAGAAGTGTGGTCTTTCGCAAGAATTACAGCGATTATTTACCTCATCCATTATAAAAGCGGGTTGATTTTCACCTGATTATTCAGCGATAATCTCCCGCTCTCCGGTGAAAATCACCCTTGTCAAAAGTGAAAATCTCACCCGTCAGAAATCCAGCGATAATCTCCCGCTCTCCGGTGAAAATCACCCTTGTCAAAAGTGAAAATCTCACCCGTCAGAAATCCAGCGATAATCTCCCGCTCTCCGGTGAAAATCACCCTTGTCAAAAGTGAAAATCTCACCCGTCAGAAATCGTTAGTTTTTTGTTTGGTAAATAATCTTCAAAATACATTTCGGGATTGTGAAATTATCGAAAATCATTCTCAGATTTTTTGCCATTAGGAAATCGCTCTCGGGCAAGCCCTCGAGCGATTTCCACGGCAAAAAATCTTCGGAATGATTTTCGATAATTTCCCTATCCCTTAATATATTACTACAGATTATTTACCTCATCCATTATAAAAGCGGGTTGATTTTCACCTGATTATTCAGCGATAATCTCCCGCTCTCCGGTGAAAATCACCCTTGTCAAAAGTGAAAATCTCACCCGTCAGAAATCCAGCGATAATCTCCCGCTCTCCGGTGAAAATCACCCTTGTCAAAAGTGAAAATCTCACCCGTCAGAAATCGTTAGTTTTTTATTTGGTAAATAATCTTCAAAATACATTTCGGGATTGGGAAATAATCAGAAAATCATTCTCAGATTTTTTGCCATTAGGAAATCGCTCTCGGGCAAGCCCTCGAGCGATTTCCACGGCAAAAAATTTTCGGAATGATTTTCGATAATTTCCCTATCCCTTAATATATTACTACAGATAATTCCACAGTAGAAGCGATAATTCCACAGTAGAAGCGATAATCCCCTAGTAGGTATATGGGTATTTAAGTGTAACCACGGTTACCGCAAAAACTTTTATTATTGAACTTACTTATGTCAATCTGCGACATTTAAAAAGTGAATTGATTACAAATCAAGATTTAATTTAATTTTAAGTATATTTTTAATAAATTTGTTACTTATTACGTAATTTATTGTACAATAATGTTTTTTTTTTAATATGAAATACAATTTTTCGGGAAATATTCCACCGAATACCACTCGTGCATCAAAAATAACCAGATAATTCTGCTTTCAAGCGTGTTGTAGTATTGTAACTGCATTCGGTTATTTTCATTTTTGATTAAATCTCGAAAAAGCCCTCCTTCTTCGAAGTCGGGCTCTTTCGGAATTAATCAAAAATGAAAATAAACTCATTCAGTTACAATACAACACGCTTTCAATCAGAATTATCGGTAATTTTGATGCACTAGTGGTATTATACCCGATAATTCCACAGTAGAAGCGATAATTCCACAGTAGAAGCAATAACCACGGTTACCGCAAAAACTTTTATTATTGAACTTACTTATGTCAATCTGCGACATTTAAAAAGTAAATTGATTACAAATCAAGATTTAATTTAATTTTAAGTATATTTTTAATAAATTTGTTACTTATTACGTAATTTATTGTACAATAATGTTTTTTTTTTTAATATGAAATACAATTTTTCGGGAAATATTCCACCGAATACCAGTGGTATTATACCCGATAATTCCCTTGATACATAAATAACTATAACAATATGTTTTCCAAAATTTATTGCATTTATTATTCACACACACCCCTCCCCCCCTGATGTTATTTAATAATAAGAAAAGCATTACCATATTATGAGGCTTTTGCTTTCTAATGCATTTTAGACGTATTACGAGAATTAATACAGCTTATGATAAAAAATTCGATCGCTTAATATCTTAACGTTTTGAGTTTTAGAGGTAATACAGAGAAACTACGTATATACAGGGTCGTTGGTATGTATGGAAACGGTCGATTATTTCTTAAAGTAAAACAGCTAGCAAAAAATATTCAGGACAAAAGTTTTATGGTCTCGTAAGGTCTATTAGAATTAGAAAAAGATAAGTATACAGGATGAGTCAGAAAGCCGTACAAAAACAAAGTTACTTTTTTTTTAATGGAACACCCTATATCTTACAACAGTTTTGAATTGTACATGAAATTATAATTATTTGTTAAAAAGAGCTTTATAAGTATAAACTTAATAGTTTTCGAGATATCGACTTTTGAAAAATGACATTTTTGAACTTTGACAGCGTCTAACTTTCTACCGGTACGCCATATAGCAAAACGGCTTGCATGTCCCTATCTTCCTTTTTTATTATCTTTCCAAAAATACCAACTTCCGGTTAAACCGGAAGTGCTATATTTCCGGCTTTTGAGTTACGTCCGGTTTAACCGGAAGTTGACAATTTTAGAAAGATAATTAAAAACTAAGATAGGGACACGTAAGCCGTTTTACTCTAAGACGTACCGTTAGAAAGCTAGAAGCTGTCAAAATTCAAAAATGTCATTTTTCAAAAGTCGATATCTCGGAAATTATTAAGTTTAGACTTATAATGGACTTATTAAAAAGTAATTGTAATTTTATGTAAAATCCAAAAATATTCTAAGATATAGGGTGTTCTATCAAAAAAAAAGTAACTTTACTTCTCTACGACTTTCTGACTCGTCCTGTATACTTAATTTTTTTGAATTCTAATAGACTATAAAAAACCCTGAAACTTTTGTCTTAATTATTTTTTGCCAGCTGTTGTACTTTAAGAAATAATCGACCGTTTCCATACATACCAACGACCCTGTATTTTTGGAACAAGATTTTTATTTTTCTGATACTTTATCGAATAGAAAACCTGAAATTTTTTTAATTTATTTCTTTTTCTCTCTTATATAGGGTGTTATTTAAGTAGGTGGCCAAAGTTCAAGGGGTGATTCTTTGAGTGATTCTAAGACGAAAAGTTTATATAAACATAGGTCCGGTAATGCTTCGTTTTCAAGATACAGGGTGTCAAGCTTTTAAGAAAAATCGTTTTTTCGTAAAAATACCTTAATAATCCTTTAGCCGACTTTGTTGAAATTCGGCAGTGTAATTTAGGGTAGTAATGGGCTAATTTAGCCCTAACTAGATTAAAATGTTTAAGCCCAGTGGCGTCCCGGAAGGCACTTTTACTAAGATTTTTAACAAAAAAAATGTGCGCCACTGATTTTTTTTTTGCAATTTTTGTATTTTTTTCGCATTAGGCAACTAAAACTACAACTTTTTTATTTTTGGCATTTTTTTGGTATTTTGCTTCATGATTGAGAAAAAAACCACCACTTTAATGCAATAAATAAAAAAAAAAATTGTGTTTTATAAATCATTAAAAACTGTTTTCATTGTTGTCGATGGATGGAATAAAGTGATTTTTATTTATGATTAAGCAATTAAAGTTAAACAATAGTATATTATTAACCAAGGTTTAGACAGTCATCATTATTGCCCGAGCGGCAAGTTTAAATCACGAGGAGCGAAGCGACGAGGGATTTAAGACGCCAGGGCTATAAGCTGTCTAAACCGTGGTTAATATAATATTTTTTTTCCACTACTAACCTATAACATCGTCATTATTGACCGATTATTAACGTCAGAAATCGTTTTTCTCTGCCTTATAAGTTATTATTGACCATGGTCAATAATAAGGCATTGAAATCCATTATTGACCGATCTTCAAGAATCTATTTGAACGCAGGTAACTTGATTTTTTGATTCTACAACATGAATTAATAAAGGTGATTTCTTGTGGTTTGGCAACCAGATAATTATCAATACATATTAGATTATTACAGATGCTATTGTAAAATATCGATACAATCAACATTTTTTCTGCTTCCATCCTTAATTCTGGAGGTGTACACATAATAATATCACTAACATTTCCTTCGCTCATTTTTTAAACAAACGGAAAACTCGTGAAATCTATGACATAAATGAACAAAAATTGACATTAACAAAGCCACCTGACAAAACAACAAAATATGTTGCCGATTCCAAAGCGCAGGTAACTTGATTAAAAAATATACTTATACCTACCTATAATTTCTTATAATTATTAATACTATAAAGATAAATGTCTTATAAAAGTTTTTAGTAGTGGAAAAAATATTATATTCACCACGGTTTAGACAGCTTATAGCCCTCGCGTCTTAAATCCCTCGTCGCTCCGCTCCTCGTGATTTAAACTTGCCGCTCGGGCAATAATGATGGCTGTCTAAACCTTGGTTAATAATATACTATTCCACTACTACAAACTTTTATAAGACATTTATCTTTATAGTATTATTAATTATAAAAAATTATAGGTAGGTATAAGTATATTTTTTAATCAAGTTACCTGCGCTTTGGAATTGGCAAAATATTTTGTTGTTTTGTCAGGTGGCTTTGTGAATGTCAATTTTTGTTCATTTATGTCATTTCATCATTCACGAGTTTTCCGTTTTTTTAAAAAATGAGCGAAGAAAATGTTAGTGATATTATTATGTGTACACCTCCAGAATTAAGGATGGAAGCAGAAAAAATGTTGATTATATCGATATTTTACAATATCAAGTAATCTAATATGTATTGATAATTATCTGGTTGCCTAACCACATTCATGTTTATGAATTCATGTTGTAGAATTAAAAAATCAAGTTACCTGTCTTCAAATAGATTCTTGAAGATCGGTCAATAATGGATTTCAATGCCTTTATTGACCATGGTCAATAATAACTTATGAGGTAGAGAAAAACGATTTCTAACGTTAATAATCGGTCAATAATGGCGATGTTATAGGTTAGTAGTGGAAAAAATTTATTTTTTCAATCTTTTCGATAAAACAAATAACTTTTTATTATTTATTGTTTTGAAAGTAACAAAAAAGTTAGAGTGCCATGGAAGGAAAAACAATTGTTCAAACAAATTTGACTTTGGCATAACTGATATAACTTTAAACAGTGCAGACGTAATTATTTGACCGTAATTATTTAAAGTGTTTTTGAGAGTCTTAAGCTATGAAATTTTTTACTGATATTATAAATGGTTTAGTTTACTCAGAAATAGCCTATATGCATTTTGTCTATGGAATGAACCAAGGCAATGCCAGAGCGGCTAGACGCATTTATCAAGAGAGATATCCTCGTCGCATTGTAGCAAATAGGCAAACATTTGTAAGAATAAATTGAAAAACAATTAAACTTTTCTCACTTTAACTGTATGGCAGGTTTTAAGGGAATATCAACTGTATCCTTACCACATATAGCATGTTCAAGCGTTATTACCTGCGGATTTTCCCCAGCAGTTGTTTATTGTACTTTGCTTTTGCAACAACAGGTAGCAGCATCTCCGACATTTCTATCCCATATTATGTTTACCGATGAAGCGTGTTTTTTGCGAAACATAACAATCATCTTTGTGAAGAAAATTCCTAAGCAGTTATAGAAAATAATTATCAAAAATAGTTTTCCGTGATTGTCTGGGTTGGTATTGTGGGTGATTATCTCATTGAACCTCATGTTTTACCACTAAGATTCAATGGCCACTGGCAAAATGAGACAAACAATTTTTAGCTTTAAAGATTCATTTGTATTCATTCAAAACTGTCACCCAGTTTCAACGTCATATTAGGATTTTCAACACCCTGTAAAAAACAATTTTTTATTATGTTGTCCCAGGGACATGCAATAAAGTTATTTTTCCACTACTAACCTATAACATCGCCATTATTGACCGATTATTAACGTTAGAAATCGTTTTTCTCTACCTTATAAGTCATTATTGACCATGGTCAATAATAAGCCATTGAAATCCATTATTGACCGATCTTCAAGAATCTATTTGAAGGCAGGTAACTAGATTTTTTAATTCTACAACATGAATTCATAAACATTTTAAACAGTTAGGCAACCAGATAATTATCAATACATATTAAATTATTAAAGCCTGTTTACATTAGAAAATTGCACGTGTAGGCATGCGCATTTGCGACTTTGCAATCAGCTGTTCTTTGCATTGCATCAAATTAGAACACGCGCTATTTTTATGTCACATGGCATGCAATTTTTGTGTGAAATCACAGGTACCAACATAAAAAAATCAATTCATCCATTGATCCATGCGGAGCAAAGCCAAGCCAAGGTAAACTAATATATTTCGTTATTTCCAAACGTGGTTATTAAAATGCTTGCATCCTTTACTTGAATGATGTGTAAACGGTTACGCAATGCAATTCCTTGCAGAAGCAATACTTTGCATGACATTTTTTGCACCTAATGTAAACAGGCTTTTAGAGATGCTTGAAATGGTAAAATATCGATACAATCAACATTTTTTCTGCTTCCATCCTTAATTCTGGAGGTGTACACATAAGAATATCACTAACATTTTCTTCGTTAATTAAAAAAAAAAACGGAAAACTCGTGAAATCTGATGACATAAATGAACAAAAAATGACATTAACAAAGCCACCTGACAAAACAACAAAATATTTTGCCAATTCCAAAGCGCAGGTAACTTGATTAAAAAATATACTTATTCCTATACCTATAATTTTTTTATATTTAATAATACTATAAAGATAAATGTCTTATAAAAGTTTGTAGTAGTGGAAAAAATATTATATTAACCACGGTTTAGACAGCTTATAGCCCTCGCGTCTTAAATCCCTCGTCGCTTCGCTCCTCGTGATTTAAACTTGCCGCTCGGGCAATAATGATGGCTGTCTAAACCTTGGTTAATAATATACTATTTTATATGTTTTCTCAAAAACAAAGCAAGATACGAAAAAAATGCTAAGAGTAAAAAGGATGAGTTTTAGTTGCTTAATGCGAGAAAAATACAAAAATAAAAAATAAAAATCAGTGGCGCACATTATTTTGTCAAAAATCTTAGTTGAGGTGCCTTCCGGGACGCCACTGGACTTAAAAATTTTAATCTAGTCCGAGCTAAATTAGCCCCTTACTACCCTAAATTACACTGCCAAGTTTCAACAAAATCGGCTAAAGGACTATTAAGATATTTACGAAAAAACGATTTTTCTTTAAAGTTTGATACCTTGTATCTTGAAAGCGAGATATTATCGGGCCTATGTTTATATAATATGCTTTTCGTCTTAGAATCACTCAAAGAATCACCCCTTGAAGTTTGGCCACGTACTTAAATAACACCCTGTACAGTTTTTGCTCTAGAGAGGAGTCTAAATACAGGGTGTTCCTTAATGACATGGTAATATTTAAGGAGGTGATTCCTCGATACATTTTAAGAAAAAAACTTCATATGAGCGTATGTCCTAAACGTCCTAACTTTTGAGATACAGAGTGTTAAAGTTTTCAAAAAAATAATCTATTTTTTAATAATAACTGTGATACTATTATAATATATTTATGAAATTTGGTACACATCTTCTATACATTAAGGAGCATTTTCTGATGTACAAACAATTTTATTATTTTTACCAGTGGCGTCTATACGGGTTTTGCATTTAATAGTTTTGGAGAAAATAATGGTACGCCACTGCTTTCTTCTTAAATAAAAATTATTTTTAAAATCTTCATTCATTTCTGAGCAAATTTGATTGATTTTTTTCCTCCGACGCATGGTTTTCGCTTAAAAAATATAAAAATCGTTTTACTTCAGGGTCAAATCGCTGAAAATCTGAAGCGGTGACTGTTGTGCTGAAATCGTTTTTTCCTACGAGCTTCATATCAGATAACAACAAAAATAAAAATATGATAATTTATTCAATAATTTTTATTTTAACTTTAAAAAAAGAACTAGGTATAGTACAACTAAAAATTACATAACAAAAAAAATAATAATAGAAAATTCAAAAATTACATAACAATAAAAAATAATAATAGCAAACTAAATTATTTGTTTATAACATTTATAACAAAAGAGCAATTGCTGACATTATGCAAATTGATAGCCGATGCAGTAAGTTCATTCAGTGGGTGGTTTATGGTATGGCTTGATTAGCACTGACTTGGCGTGGAAGGACAGTTGTTCAAATAGGTCGATGAAGGTGTTAACTCAGAAGTATTTATGTAGCTTGATAAAGAAGGGCAGTTGTTCGTGGCCAATATTTTATTCGACATGTCCTTTTTTTGATTTGTCGAATCTTCAATGTAGCTCTCGGCGACAGTCGTCGATTTCCAGCCTCCGAGTCGCTTGACATTAGTGATTCCTGCTCCAGAATCGGCCAGCAAGGTAGCCGATGAACGACGGAAACTATGTCCTGTATAATGCTTTGGATTTTTCAATTGTAGATATGCAGCTATTTCCGAAGGCATCTTACCGAATGAATTTATTCCAATACATTGAGTACCGCATGTTCCTTGTCGATACTGCACAAAAAAGCGCTTGTGCAGAGTGGATGGTTTTCGCAAATTTGCATATTTATGATAAGAGTTGTAAATAATATCCCTTATTTGTTTCATTAGATACTACAAAGATTCTTGAAGTATTGTTTTTACTGTCAGGAATTTTCACGACTATCAAATTTCCTTTATCCTCTATGTAATTAACCATTATCTTGCAAAGCTCATCGCGCCTGCAAGCACCGGCCAACCCAAAAATGGTGGCGACTTTTATTAGAAGGTAAATTTGATCAGGTGCTTCTTCCATAAATCTGGAAACTTCAATTTTGTTAAAAATTTTGGCCTTTTTCGGATGATATCCCACATTTTGCTTTTTTAGAAACAATGTTAGCTTGAAATATTGACTTAAATCCAAGTTTATTTTGATTTTAAGGACACGTTTTAACATAGAGTACTTACTCCATAAAGTATTTGGCTGAACTGATTTTCATAAATCTGCAAAATACGCTAAGAAGACCTCCTCCTTAAAACTATTTGTCCCTTTGTTGCGGCACCAGTATTCAAATTGTTTATATTGCTTCTCGTATTTTTCTTAGGATTTAGCGGGCAATAAATTTAAATTTGCAGAGTTTGCAGCCTCTAGAATGGAATCTGGTAGCTCCTCGTCAGAGCTGCTCATTTTAACAGCGTTTATACTTTTTGAGGATTTAATGGAAAGAAAAGTGTCGGTGTTTGTAGATTCTTGTTGACATAGAAACGGAGGAAAAATCTGACATCATGTGCCAAAATCAACATGTACATTTATTGTTGCTTGGCAATATTATAATCATTTATCACTATACGAGGTACTTAAAAAATATGAAATGCGAATATCGTGAATTACGATTAAAAGGTAAAAGAGAATACACTTGCAACGGCTTCGCACATTGCATAAAATTGTCTACAGCTACTAAAATAAATATAAATATTCCCTGCCAAAGAGATTTTTGAATAGTGCTACTACCGGTGCGGATAAGAATCTTATCCGCACTAGTGCGGAAAAGTGTAACTTTGCACACGGAAATGGAGGAAAAATGTTGTTCCTAACACGTGCGCAAAGTGCTTTTCCGCACGCAAGAATTTATCCAGACTCCGCTACGCGTCGTTCGTCCAACTATACTTGCGTGCGGAAAAGTATCACTTTGCGCACTTGTTAGGAAAATAACTATTTTTTTTTTCCTTTTTTAAGCTATTGAGTTTGTTTAATATTAATTGGTAATTAATTTAGTAATAAGAAAACCATGCATCGGACGAAAGAAAATCAAGAGATCAAATTTGCTCAGAAATGAATGAAGATTTTAAAAATAATTTTTATTTAAGAAGAAAGCAGTGGCGTACCATTATTTTCTCCAAAACTATTAAATGCAAAACCCGTACAGACGCCACTGGTAAAAATATTAAACTTGTTTGTACATCAGAAAATGCTTCTTAATGCATATAAGATGTGTACCAAATGTCATAAAGATATTATAATAGTATCACAGTTATTATTAAAAAAAGATTATTTTTTTGAAAACTTTAACACCTTGTATCTCAAAAGTTAAGACGTTTAGGACATACGTTCATATGAAGTTTTTTTCTTAAAATGTATCGAGGAATCACCTCCTTAAATATTAGCATGTCATTAAGGAACACCCTGTATAAACGAGAACCCTGGGCATTCCTTGAGCCAACTAACCCGAACCGTTTTCGATCAAATCGCAGAGTAAATAAAGTTGAGACACCGTGCAGATAGTCGCGGATGAATTATTATGCCACTCGCCCTCAGCTGATCACTTTAGTATTAACCATCTTTACCGCTCATAGACTAATAAACGATTATACTTAAGTAATATAAAATATAGTTACCATAGCGTCAGATCCATCGGCCAGTAGGGATGTAGGAAATCTTATATCCTTGACGTCGACAGAAACCACTTTTAGATTTTCTCCCGTACAACTCATCTTGCTATGTTTGTATGGTAGGTCAAAGTCACGAGGTGTTACCACAACTTGTACTGAACGGTGTTGAAATCTCTATGCCAACAAACTCTGAACTTGTGTGCTTCTATTTATAATTTATTTCTAAACTTGTTCAAAAGATAGCACTTTATCTCTAACCAAGGATAAGTGTAACTAACAATTATAGTAAATAATTTTTTTTAATTTACATGTTGTTTGCTGATTTAGCAACTTGCATATTGTTCTATCTAAAAATTAATTATTACATAAATCTTTAAAGAATATTACTAACGCGTTGCATCGGTCTTTCAAAAAATTTATATCGATATGATATAGATTTACAATGATTTAAATCACATTTTGCAAGCGTAGATAAAAGTAATACCTATATTATCATTAGGTAGGTAACACATACAGTCGGCACCGTAGATCTTTGCCGGTGCGTCATTACTTCCACGTGACTAAAACCGTATGAATCTAATCAAAATTACGAGATTCAAAAAGTTAAGACAAAGTCTAAGTTCATAAACGTCAGAATTTTCGTAGCTAGCTTTTAAAATAAATAAATAATAACTAATATTCATAAATATTTACCGCCAACACGAAAGTACGATAAAAATAGCTTTGAAAAGAACAATTTCTAGGATTAAATTGAATTTTAAGGCACAAGAACTTTTAAAAACAAAATAAAGTTGACAGATCAAAACGGTGACTTTAAAATAAAAGGACAACTCTCCAAATATCTTTTGTCTCTGTCTAGCACGTTACTTTGAATTCGAGACGTATTGCGCAACCCCGGAGACGCCCTATTATGTTTTTATTCACTTTTAAGGCTATAATAAATAAAGATGGGAAATCGTAAATCACGTTGTCTTGTGAACGCTGATCCATGACGCACCGGCAAAGATCCACCGTGCCGACTATAGGCGGGTAGTTAAAGATAAAAGCTTCTCACACAGCACACTTTTTTTCAGAAATATCTCTAATATATATCTCAAAAACATAACTTTTCATATCAATTTGTGAAATATTTCAGATTCATTACCTACACTCAAAACGACAGTCGACATACCCTGCCTTTGACACTTGACGGATCAAATGCAGAAAAACCAGCCTGTTCCCCTTATTTTATGTTTCGCTTGTGTAATGTTCAATTAACAATAATTATTATTAAGTATTGTTATTTCTCGGTGAACTGTGCTACTATACTCTGTTACCTAATGCCAAAGAGTAATAAGATGTAAATTTGCAATGACAGGACCTATTAAGCAGGGTGGACAACTTAAAGGTTGCATTGTAAATTTCAGCTAAATTGCAATTATAGTTTTTAAAAATTTTGTATTTTAGACCTACACACCCCGAATCGGTCCTAAATTAGGGTCACCCTAATTTGCATATAATAGAAAGACGAGATTGGTGAATGAAAGAATTGTGACAGAGGCGTTACTACAGGTAGTTTATTAGAATAATAAGCATAATAATAATTATACTTCATTACAATATTATAGAGGCAGATAATTGAGATATTAATTATTCTAATATTAAGCAGATAAAAACTAATAGATAAATTGTAATAAATAATAATATTTCTAAAAAAAATCTACTATGTACAATACAACAACTTAATTTTTAAATTTTAGTCATCATGTTCCGAGTAGTCCGATGAACTATCGTCGTCGGGGTCCAGAGAAATAATAAGGGGCTCTACAGTGTTTTCTAGCAAGTTATCAGCCTCCCACATTCTTTTTTCTATTTCAATCACACGTTCGACGCACTTACTCCATATTTCACAATCCACTGTCTTTATTCTCTCTTGCAAGAGATTTCTAACGTTTATCATTATAAAAGTGGTGTTATACCTTGCTACAAACCCTCTTACTTGCGCCCACACCAATTCTACCGTTATATTTCGTTTTGAAGCGATTTCGTCGACAACAAATTTCGTACAAAGAGGTTTATTCAACTTTACAATCTCCAGTAGCTCGTTTTTCAGCATAGGTATCTTTATGAAATGGCCTCTTATTTACAGTAAGCCAATGAATGATGTCATTTTTTTTTCCAAAAAGTATTTTTTCGGATTTTCTTGAGTGGTAGCTGGCATATATTATCCATGACTATAACAGACCCAGGAGGAATAAGATCTAGCATTTGCTGGAAGTATTCTTCAAAGACATCAGCGTTCATGTCTTCATGATAGTCTCCAGTCCGTTTTGATTTAAATGCTAGTAAGCCGCCATCGACAAATCCATTTTTGCTACCAATGTGAGTAATTATTAATCTTTTACCTTTTCCCGAGGGTGCTTTTATTCCAGTGAACCATCCTTCCATGAAAGCTTGCCTCGCGCTTTCTATATGTTTATCCTATCATATTTTACCAATGGTATATCCTTTATTTAACCAAGTTTCGTCCATATAAAATAGATATTCCTGTTTTCCCTTCGAAACTGTCTAACTGCCCTCAAATATCGTCGTCGCCAGCAGATGATTCTCTATTAAAAGTGATTTGCTGTTTTGAATTTTTTCATAACAAAAAATCATTTCCTTCAAAGTTTTCCATAGTTTCTTCTTACCCATGGGTGGAATGAAATCATCCTTTTTCATTTCAGACATTATTTTGTTCAAGGTAGGTATTTCTTATTTTTAAGTAAAACGAGTGTATGATTCTTCTGATGGCAGTCTTTTCATCCTCATTTATTACAGTTTCTTTTCTTTCTGTACTTTTCTTTGGTGACCTGATGGGGCCGCGTTTATCCTCGTGCACAAGTTGGTATATTGTTGACTGTTCGACTCCAGTCATATTCGAACACATTTAACTATTTTTGCAACTCCGAATGTTGAGTTTTGGTGGCGAGGAGCGTTGAACACATTGAGAATAATAATTTTCTCATTCTTAGAAAGCGCAGTTTTACTAATCCGTTTCTCAGCAACAAATTCAGAAACACTAGCAATTTTCAAGAATGAAGTTTTCCAACAACTGCCGGAAAGTAACTAAACATTTCAAATTTTTGAAACAGTGAGGCACAGGTAGGTAAACTACCTGTGCCGCTGCCTATGCGATATCGGGACCCCTGACAATAATCATAGGTACAATAATAATAATTGGACTACACCTATGGAATACGGCGAAGGCCACTGGGTTTTATAATATAATAATGATTTATTACTCTCTCGCAAAACTGAGGTAAGTCTCTACTTCAATAATAGGTATATTAATAATTTTAGGTTAGGTTCATTTTATGATTTTCCCCGATTTAGTTTACTTATTAAACTTGAGTGGTTACTGTTGTGAATTAGAATATTGAATAGTAAAGGGACATAAGTAAAATGAAAAATTTTTAAATTACAAAAACATTAATAGAATAATAAAAGATCCAGTAAGACATCATCTCCCTCCGGGACAGAACTAGAGGTACAAAGAACTGTTGTACTGTGGCTGTCGCAGTGCAAACCTCGTTTGTCCCGTGAATTGTAAGAACTTTGAATATCTATAGAAGTTGATAACAAATTTTGGCTCACATAATATTATTATAATTCATACTTAAAATTATTAATTTTTAAATTTCTACTTTCATGGTCCAGAAAGAAAAATTTCAGAGATAAATAAGCATCCTATTTTGTTTACTCATATTTATTACTTAATATTAGTTTATATGTTTTTTTAATAAATATGTTCTTAATATTGAATGATATATTACTCCATTTTATATCATTTCAGAAACATAAAATGAAATATTACGTTTATGGGACATTTGTTGGTTTCTTAAAGATTTCATCAATACCTATATCATAAATGTTTTAAAATATTTATGGAATATTTAAAGTCTTTTGGAGAAACTAATATGAAATATTTCTGAAACATAATTGTGCCGTGTGGGTTTTAATGTTGCACAACAAACAAAGTGTTCGTTTAAGACGGCATAGCGATGTTTTACTTAATTTTACCAAACTGTGTGGAAAAATAAAAAAATGCATGCCCAGATTATATTGTATATTTTTATTTTCTGATTACATAGAGCATATACCGGGTGTTGCATCGTCGAGCGGGACATAGGAAATCCCATGTAATTTTAAATGGGGTCAATTATTGGCTTCCCTAATTATTTTAGAGAAAAATTCTATTTAGGTTTATTAAAGAGCACTAAAACCCACATTCAAAAGAATAACTTTAGATATTTTTGATGAGCCCGTTTACGGGTTATCGCCGATTTCTTTTTAACTATTTCTCCTTTTTATGGCCCCGTATTTGCGGGCACCAGTCAAGGTAAAAGATAACTGTCAAATAAAGTTGTCATTTTGAAATGTGTGCTTTATTGTTATAAAAACTCGTACATCGAAAATATTAGCCATGAATTACACTTCTGAAGAAAAAATATTGATGATTAAATGGTATTATCAAGGAAATAGTTATCAAAATGTGTCAGACATGTTTGCTGCTCTGTATCCGAATAGACCGATACCTACAAAATCTACAGTCGAAAGGACTATCAAGAAATTTGAGACAAAAGGCACTGAATAAATAACTGCAGATGTGAAGAAAGGCAGGAACAAAGAAGAGATGCAAGAAATGATAGGGACTTGCAAGTTTTATTGTGCGTGGAAGAAAATGATGGGAAGATCAGCACAAGGAAACTTGAGGATGACATAAGATTAGATCACACCACAGCGTTACGAGCTTTGAAACGACATAAATATTATTCATACAAATATGAAAAGCACCAAGAGCTAAGAGATAGGGACGAAATACGACGACAGGAGTTTTGTTTTGGTATGATGGAAAGAGCAAACATGGATAGGGAATTTTTAAAAAACATTTGTTTCACTGACGAATGCACATTTACCTTAAACAATGAACCCAATGTTCAAAATTATCGATATTGGAGCAAAGAAAACCAACACAGGTTTGTGGAAACAAGGACGCAATATCCACAAAAAGTTAATGTATGGGCTGGGATTTTCGGAGAAAATATTATCGGGCCATTATTTCTTACACGAAATTTAAATGCAGAATATTTTTTGGAACTACTTGAAGATCATATTTTACCTACTTTGCATGATGCCGCCAGGGAAAATCAGGAAGTTTGGCTGCCCGGCACATAGTACCCTGGCTGTCCGGGAATATTTAAACCGTGCTTTTAATGGAAATGTTATTGGCTTAAATCATACAGTAAATTGGCCAGCCAGGTCTCCTGATTTATCGCCAAATGATTTCTTTCTCTGGGGCCATTTAAAAAACAGGATATACAAAGATAAAAAATACCCAAATCTAGACGAGTTAAAAAATGCTATTTCTGCCGAATGCAATAGAATTTCAGTTTACCAACTAGCGAATGTAAGAAGAGAATTTTATGATCGCCTCGGTTATTGTCTAGCAGTCAATGGAGGAATATTTGAACATCTTCTTAAATCCTAAAGTTCTAACAATTTAATAGTACCTACCTATTAATTACTAAAATATTGAAACATGTAAAATGTCATAATTAACCTTGTAATTGGATACTTTATTTTAGTTTTATTCAGATTAATTTGTACTCATAAATACACCTTTAATATTTTCGATGTACGAGTTTTTATAACAATAAAGCACACATTTCAAAATGACAACTTTATTTGACAGTCATCTTTTACCTTGACTGGTGCCCGCAAATACGGGGCCATAAAAAGGAGAAATAGTTAAAAAGAAATCGGCGATAACCCGTAAACGGGCTCATCAAAAATATCTAAAGTTATTCTTTTGAATGTGGGTTTTAGTGCTCTTTAATAAACCTAAATAGAATTTTTCTCTAAAATAATTAGGGAAGCCAATAATTGACCCCATTTAAAATTACATGGGTTTTCCTATGTGTCCCGCTCGACGATGCAACACCCAGTATATATAAGCGCCCATAATTCTTCAAGCAAGAGGCTTAGATGAATAACACAAATAATTTATTAGACCACATGAAGTCTTATAGCTTCCAAACAAGTAGTAACAATGTTTTTTTTTGGTCGAGAAAAAAATCGCAGGCTAATTTGGAGTGAAGCTGTACGTGACTTCTCCTCCAGCGAAGTTTTTTTTTTATTACCTACCTATACAGGGTGGGCCAACAAGGGCGCGTCGGTCACTAGATGCTAAACTGTTGAACTTATGAGAAAATTTTCTTAATAAAACTTATAACGTTTCGCCTCTGCTATAACCTAAAATAATTTTTTAAGAATACAGGGTGTCTCAAAAAAGAGTAATACCAAAAACTATATTTTTGTTAAATGGAATACCCTACATCTTAGAATATTTTTGAATTTTACATGAAGTAGCCATTATTTTTTAATAAGTGCATTATAAGTCTAAACCTAATAATTTCCGAGATATCGACTTTTAAAAAATGACAGTTTTGAATTTTGACAGCTTCTAGCTTTCTAACGGTGCGTCTTAGAGTAAAACGGCTTACATGTCCCTATCTTAGTTTCTTATTCTCTTCCTAAAAGTGTCAACTTCCGGTTAAACCGGATGTAACTCAGGCCGGAAATACAGTACTTTCGGTTAGACTTATAATGCACTTATTAAAAAATAATGGCTTTTCATGTAAAATTCAAAAATATTCTAAGATGTAGGGTATTCCATTTAACAAAAATATAGTTTTTGGTATTATTCTTTTTTGAGACACCCTGTATTCTTAAAAATAATTTTAGGTTATAGCAGAGGCGAAACGTTATAAGTTTTATTAAGAAAATTTTCCCATAAGTTCAACGGTTTAGCAACTATTGACCGACGCGCCCTTGTTGGCCTACCCTGTATAATATATAGTGATGGGTAAGGTAGAATTTTAATTTTCATACCTTATCTGCAAATACTTGACAAAATATTACTCACATGTCACAGCGGTTTAAAAGTAGTATCGTTTTAAATGTACTACATATATTCATATACAGGGTGGTGCATCGATCCACGCAACATAGGAAATCCCATGCAAATTTTGAGATGGTAAAATATTGGCTCCCTTGTTTATTTAAGGCCGATAATTTATTTAACTTTATTAAAGGGGATACTTTGACGAACTAACTGACGAAATTTTAGCGCGATTTATTAAGTCATTAAGGGCTTATTTAAAAAAACGTCGATCTATAATTGGTGAAAATTAACAGATACGGTTCTGAAGCTTTATAATAAAAACACCAGTAAATGTCAGTAACTGACAAGAAGGATGTATTATGACAATACATGTGGTTTTGGGTAAAATAGGTTAAAAGCTTCAAGGTTTAAGATTTTTAATACAATTTGGTTTGTCTCTCTGTTATACAAACAAAAATATAGGGGAGGAGATAAATCAATAAAACAGTTTAGGTAAACAAAAAGTACTTTATTTTTCGAGAATTAATAAAACAACTAAATTACATACCTAACTAATTATTTAATTAAATGTTCAAACCACCCCCCATTTGCTGCTAGACAATACCCCAAACGATCATAAAATTCGTTTCGAACATTCCCTAATTGATACACGGACAGCCTTTCACACTCTGCAATAATAGCATTTTTTAAATCCTCCAGCGTCTCGTATTTAAAATTTTTGTAGATGGTTGTTTTTAGGTGTCCCCATAAGAAAAAGTCATTCGGCGAAAGATCGGGAGACCTAGCTGGCCAATTAATTGTGTAATTTAGTCCAATAACGTTTCCTATAAAAACATTTTCTAAATACTCCCTAACTACTGCGGAGTTATGAGCTGGGCAGCCATCCATCTGGAACCAAATTTCTTGATTTTTTCGAACAACTTCATGCAACGCAGGCGTAATTTCATTTTGAAGCAGTTCAAGAAAATATTGAGCGGTTACATTTTGATTTAAAAGGAGTGGTCCGATGATATGATGTCCCAAAATGCCAGCCCACACGTTGACTTTTTGGGATACTGCGTCCTTGTTTCAATAAACCGAAATTCATTTTCTTGGCTCCAGTATCGAAAATTTTGTATATTAGGCTCGCTATTCAAGGTAAAAGTACATTCGTCGGTGAAACAAATATTTTGCAAAAATTACCCGTCATTGTTTGCCCTCTCCATCATATTAAAACAAAAATCAGCCCTTCGAATCATGTCCCCATCTCTTAGTTCTTGAACTTTATGATATTTTTATGGATAATATTTATGTTTTTCGTCTCCAATATGCCTAGTACTTATAATTCCCTTATTTTCTTCCACACTTAACAAAATATTTAAGTCTTGATCATTATCTGCAGGATTATTATCTTTGTCTTCTCTTTCGCATTTACATTTATTGAGAAACTACTTTCAAATTTTTTAATTATTCTGGTTATGGTGGATATTGCTGAAATTGGTCTCTCTGGATAATGTACTGCAAACATATCCGATACTTTTCTGCTGCTGTTTCCTGCATAATACTACTTAACTATAGCAATCTTTTCAGACGTAGAATAGTTCATAACGAAATAATATTATTATTATACATAGTTAAACAAATTGTCAAACTTGGTTTGAATTTGACACTGACATAATCAATCAAAATATTAAAATTCAGACCAGTATTATCCATTTTAGGAAAATAAAAGATAATATCATTTGTTAAATAACTTTGGATAAACTGCATGAAAATTATTAAAATTTTGAAACTGAGTTTAGTTTATTGGATTCTTTAAAAAGTTTAGATAAACTTCTGCTCTAAAATAAATTGGGGGCCAATATATGACCACCTTAAATTTTGCATGGGATTTCCTATGTTGCGCCAGCCAATGCACCACCCTGTATAACACACATACAGTGAGTCCCAGAAGTAATGTCTAAATTCATTTAAAATTCGGCGGCGTATTTTTTGGAAAAGCGCTCGGACCAGTCAACTTTTATTTCTTAATGTGGTTTTCTAATGGTAAATTCATGTGTACAGGGTAGCCCAAAAATAAGTTACGGCCATCAAATTTTTTCAAATGAAAACATCTATTTTTTATTTCATTTTTGAATTTTACATCGAATTCTAAGTATATTTTATGTACCATGTCTTGTAATGATTTAGATAATCATTCAAATGATGTTGAGTTGCCTCGGCCAAGTAGACTATATTTTTTTTTACAGGTGTGGGTTTGTCTTATTATCTGACAAATTTTTTTAGGGCGCCATCCTACCAGAAATAATACTAATTCTTACAAACACTTGGAAGTTTATTAAATTATATTTGCATGAAAATGATTGTTGGGATTGGTTTCTAAAGAAACAGTTTACAATATAAAAAGGTCAAAATTAAAGTGAATATTTCCCTCATATGTTAAAGTTCCCATAAGAGAAATGCAATTTTCGCAAAATTACAGCGATTATTTACCTCATCCATTATAAAAGCGGGTTGATTTTCACCTGATTATTCAGCGATAATCTCCCGCTCTCCGGTGAAAATCACCCTTGTCAAAAGTGAAAATCTCACCCGTCAGAAATTGTTAGTAATCTCCCGCTCTCCGGTGAAAATCACCCTTGTCAAAAGTGAAAATCTCACCCGTCAGAAGTCGTTAGTTTTTTATTTGGTAAATAATCTTCAAAATACATTTCGGGATTGGGAAATAATCAGAAAATCATTCTCAGATTTTTTGCCATTAGGAAATCGATCTCGGGCAAGCCCTCGAGCGATTTCCACGGCAAAAAATCTTCGGGATGATTTTCGATAATTTGTTGTTGTTTGTTTTAAGTTGAAATTTCTGCTTTGACAATTTCGCGTCAATTTATCAAAATGATTCAGGAAATAGTCTAAAAAATATATTTCGTGCATGTAAAATGGCTTGATAATCATGCACTCAGATTTGTTGCCCTCCCTAAAGAAACAGCTTTCATGCATTTTTATTGTTATTTACCTTAAAAAGTGCCCTCCCTTCGGTCGGGCATCGCAAGTTTATAACCAGTGATTATTAATTATTTTGCTCAAGGGCGGCTGTGACCCAGTATACATAGTGTAGCAGTAGCGCGTAGATTAAATCATAGGGCGAATTTGCAAGAAAGCAGCGTTGTCACGTTGAAAACCTAAAATAATGTTTTTTTACGGTATGTAATATAAAATCCTGAGCTATCTCACCTCTTCTGCCTATCCAACATCCTGGAAATTGTTCGCGTATTGTCTAATGCAAGTGCTCCATCTTGCTGTAACAATACCTGTTCGTTTATGCCATTATTTACACCCGGTAAAACCAGTCTGCAAGAAGAAATTATGTGATTCCTGAGGAGGTCCAGATATTTTTTGCCATTCAAATTACTATTTATGAAAAAGGTCCCACAATATGTCTATCAACTATGCCCGCCCAAACATTAACTTTTTCGGGCCTCTGAGTATGACCTTCCTGGAACCAGTGAGTATTCTCAGCAGACCAATAGCGATGATTGTGTTTATTAACAATACCATTTAAATAAAAAGTATTATCAAAATCGTCCTCGTTTAACTCGTGCACCAACTTTATCTTGTACGAATGAAACTTCTTCTGCTCAAACAAATTTTTCACTGACTGATGAGACACATTAAAATCCATTGTCAATGGCCTGGATGATTGTGTTGGATTTTTATGTATTAAGAGCATGATATCCAAAGCTTTGTCTCACCCGGTTGCTGCTTTAGGTCGAACTGATCTAGCGGCTTCCCTAACATTGCCCGTTTCTCGAAATTTCTTTACCACTCGACACACCGTTGACTGATTTATTGGAGGCCTATTTGGATATAATTCATTGAAAAGTTGACAAACCTGATCTTGCGATCTCTTCTTATTTCCGTAACCGCTCATTATTAAAATTTCAATTCGTTGTTTCTCATTCAAATAAACGAATTAGAAATCAGACAACAGAAAATTAAACAGAAACTCAAAATTGACACCTCTTAGGTCGCTGTCATGAAAACACCTTGACTCAACTGGTGGGTACTAGGTAGGAACAATTATAATTAGGAAGTTTTTTATTTTTGAGATGTCATTGTCTCGGAAACTTGCAGGTAGGTGAAAATTTGAAATACAAAAAATTCAGAGTTTTCCCAGTAGAATCCAAATATGCACTCATATGCAGGGTGTTCCATTTAAAGAAAGGAAGTTAGTCTCTATGGCAACCAAACCAGAAATGGCAGAAAAATGTATGCAGGTAAAGTAAAATTCGAGTAAGAAATCGTATATATATATATATATGTTAACGTTTGGTCCCAAAACATTTCTCCTGAAAGGTATCCAGAAGAAACTCTAAGTTTTGTTTTAATGTCCCAGCGTTAAAATTAATCCAGAGATCGGAATATCCTAATTCATCGAACCAGCTTTTGATTTGTGAGGCCCAGGTAATATCTTATGTCAGTATTGGTAGTAGTATTTATAAGCTGCATTTGGCGTAAGAAACAGTGTTTGGAAAGACGTGTGCTAGGCATCTTAAAAGGTTTAGACATGCACGACCTAAAAATTAGGTAGGCAATGTAAGTACATTCGGTTTAAAGTCTTAAAATGTAGGCATAAGTAAAAAAAAGTTTCTCTAAAAAGGAGGTTTGCGCATCTTTTCTAGAATATCAGAATATCTTGGTCTCCAAACCGGAGGACGACTAGAGAAAGCATTAAGAACTATTGTCTCTTCTGGACTCTCACGATGTGGTTTTAGTTTTTGATATTAACGACATTATATTGGGCCAATGGCCTGACTTGCACTGTCTACGTCTGTTCAGACATTAGTCTAAAAGTCTAAACAATGACGAGGATGATAAACTAACTCCTCCTAAGTATATAAACTGCTTCACGTCTTCTAAAGGGAAGGCATACAGGGTAAATCTAGAGTTTATTGATGAAGAAGCTGCACTTTTAAAGCAAGTGCTTTTGTCTTGGTTACTTGACTGTGACTTTGTTGATGGCAGTATTTAATTCTAGAACCTTTAGCGTTCTTTGAAGTTCAATATAGGGCAGATAGCAATTAAGACCAGGTCATCGGCATAAAGAAGGAGTGACAAATTATGGGTTCCATCAGTACTGACACATTCACTTCATTTGCTGTAAAGTAGGTATGCATCGACTACACTCATGACAGCAATAAATAGTGAGAAGAAAACTAAGATAAATGATTTATCTTGTAAAACACCTGAAGTTATATCGAAAGCAATGCTACAAGTCGATTGTTGCTGGACAGGGTTTTTTGGGTATAGGGCTACGCTGGACTAGCGCAGGTTTTCAGCAAGAAGGAATTCGTTTACTTTTTGATTATATTTTCTTCGATTTTTTGTGTAGCTTCCAAACGCAATTTTCGAAATGCAAATCGAACGAGTTTATTTGTTTGGTATATTTCCAACCTTTGTATTAGAGGTATAATACATTACCTACTTCATAAAACATCGTAAGCCTAATAAGTAATTATGTATCTGTATTTTTTAGTTTGAATAGCCACATACATTGGTTTTTATAAAATTCTACTTCATTAAGATGATCATTCAGTTTCTCTATTTTAATTTCAATCCCTTCTAATTGCTGCAGGTGGATTTGGAGTATCTGCGCTACTTTTTCGATCTAAAAAACGCAAAAGAATAATGCCTAAAATATTTAAATAAGTATATTTTATTGAACACTGTTTATTAATTATTATTACATATGTACAGCCACTGACACGTACAACTTTCAGACAGAAAATAAGTATAGGGTAATTCCGGGAGAGATGCCGATTTTTCACATTTTCTTGATTTACTAATTTCACAATAATCATTAAGTAATGAAACTAAGGCTAGGGATGTAATATTTATTTGGTAAGCAAGGCACATGCAATAAACAATAAAAAAACATTTAGGCACACTCTGTAAATCGGCATCTCTACCTAATATTACGGGAGAGATGCCGCAAGCTTAAGGTAGAGATGCCTCTACACTTTTTTCTTTTTAATTAGCAATTTTACACAGATTTCGCACGTATTTTGGTATTTGGTACACCCCTCATGCAGCCACTGCTGACAATGGATGCACTGAATCCAGTCATCGGTTTTGGTTGTCTTGGTATACTCTTCACCACACCCAGTACAGGTTGCGTCATTGCTAGTTTCCATACCTTCTGCTATACTTTGCAGAGCAGCTTCTAAAGCTTCTTCGGTCCATTTACCCCTATTAGGACACCTTCTTTCGTATTTGCTCGGCATTTCTGAAATTTAAATATTTTTCTAGGTTAGCCATAACACCCTATTAAAAATCGGCATCTCTCCCGAAAATTCGGGAGAATGCCCCTGAAATGTTGCAACTGGGATAAAGATAACATAAATACGCGGAGGTATAACCTCATTCTATGCTGTTTCACCATATTCATGCAAATTTTATACTAGAACATTTATAAAGTAAGCACAGTACAATTCGTTCAAGATAGCGTGAGATATGAAAATTTTGCTGGTTGCGTACAAACCAGAAGAAGAACGCATTCGGAGGAAAGAGAGACATGGTCGCTTTGTTGGTGCTTCATGGATAGTACAGCGCAACTATACCGTTCTTTACTCTATGAAAGTCTCGACAAATATGGCACATTTTGTCTCTAACCACGACGCATCGAATGGGCAGTACATATTTCATATTCTCATATCTCACGCTATCTTGGACGAGTTGTACACTAACCTTATACTCCGAAAAACTTTTGACTGTTGACAAATTGAAAATCTCAGTTAAATTAAAAATGATTGGAGATTGCACAATACCGACTACAGACTTCGATAGGCACTGACACACGTGAATGCGTAGGCGCGTAACTTATGTCTCGCAGATAAGTACGTTCGGAAATATGTTCAATCGGCATCTCTACCATGCCGGCATCTCTCCCGGAATTACCCTATAGTTAATTGGTCTACCCATTACCCAAAAAGCTTGCGCGTATGCCAACGTTAGTTGTTAATTTTTAGAGATCATATTCGTTTGGGAACACGACCTCGTTTCACCAGATAAAGAAAATTTTGAACAGTCCCGTTCTGGTTGAAACTAGTGGATAATCTTGAAGAAGTAGTCCAAGCTTGCAGTGGACTCGATATAATCGAATAAAACACAGGCGGTATACTTCCACAATATATATATATTTAAAAAATCACTTCAGTGTTCCCAACATGTTTCGAACAAATACATATTCATCCTCAGGGGATACAGTGGTCGACCAGAGCAATTTTCTAATTAAAGTTGATATACAGGGTGTTATTTAATAAGTGTCCGATATTTTACAAGACGATTCCTCAGTTATTTATAAGGTGAAAAGTTCATATAAGCATGGGTCCGCAAGCCCTTTATTATTGAGATAAAAGGTGTTAATAATTTATTTTTATGTTTGTTTTTCGTAAATAATTTTTGAAATAATGTCTATATTTGGATGAAAATTGGCACATGGGGATTTTTTAATATGAGAAATTCAAATTTGATCTTAGTTTGGCCCTTAATTGTAGGGGGCGCCACCTACAGGTCTTTTTCTCTTTTGGGTAGTCCCAACTTTTTCGTGCATGTATGTAACACATTTTCTAGAAGAAAAATCGATTCCTCTATTATTTTTACGTGAAAATGGTGCGCTTGTCAAAAGTCGCTACAAGAAGCCGTTTTCGAGATATTTTGATTTAAATTAATCGATGCACGTGTTTGTCAAAAGTAAGTAGGGTAACCGGCGTAGTGATTGGCCATCAGCCAGTTATTGGCCATTATGCTATTTAATTGTAAATATTAACGAAATTATAATATTAAAACGGCAACTATGCATTATTTAAATATACCTTTATATGTTCCTCTTTCTATATTACTTCCTAAATATTATTTGGCAACATTGTTTGTTAGCGACAGAAACTTTCCTCGACAGTTGCAGTACACGTGCTAAAAATTTCAGTTTTCTTAGCAAATTTCCAAGAAGTTGTACCCACCTGGTATGTAAATTTTGATACATTTACCTTATTATTGTTTTGTTTATGTTTTTTATGGGTTATCTATGTATTATTCTATCATTTAAAGACATATTTATCATTCTAACCCTAAAAAGTTAATAACTAAGAGGAGGCCAATCACTGCATTGTAAAATTTGTATAAATATAGCTATTGGCCCGTGCCAATCACTGCGTTATAATAGGGGGCCAATAACCAGTGTTTACCAAGGTGCAAGTTAGTGAATAATGAGTTATCTAATTATCTGTTTTTGTAATTCAAGGTACCCAAGTATCATCAACATTCCTTGAAAATGCCCAAAACTCAAGAAGGCAGTAAATACACAAAAAATTATTCCGAAGCAGATCTGCAGATAGCTTTGAAAGCAATTGATAATGGTGTAGCTGTTAGAGAAGCGGCTAAAGCATACAAGATACCACGTGCAACTCTTCAGTTTAGAAGAAGTGAAAAATTTACTAAAACAAGTTTAGGACCCTGCCCATATCTTTCATTTGAAGAGGAGAATTTATTGGTTAATTGGTTAGTCGAAAGTTCAAACAGAGGATTCCCTAAAAGAAAGGAAGATCTTCAATTATCTGTGAAATCATTTTTGGATAGGAATCCTAGGGATACTCCATTTAAGGATAATTATCCAAGTGATTGCTGGTACAAAGCATTTTTAAAACGCCACCCAGACCTATCTGTTCGCACTCCTGAAGCTGTGACAGCTTCCAGCTCAAAAGTATCAGAAAAAGATATTAGAAAATGGTTCACAGATATTAACGCATATCTGGTTTCAAAAGAATATGATAACATTTTTCAGAATCCAGAGCGAATACTTAATGCAGATGAGACTGGGTTTAACTTGTGCCCGAAAAATTCTTCGGTATTGGCTCCTAGAGGTTCAAGAAATGTGTACGAAATTGAACATGCACCCTCAAAACAAACAATGACCGTTTTGTTCACTTTTTCAGCGGCTGGGGATGTGACACCTCCAATGATTATCTTCCCTGGAAAGCGACTGAAGAATGAAATTTATGAATCTGTTCCAGAGACTTGGGGAATTGGACAATCCGACACAGGTTGGATGAAAGCCGACATATTCACTGATTATATAGTTAAGGTCCTTCATCCTTATTTGGAAGCGAATAAAATACAGTTTCCGGTAATATTATTCATTGATGGTCACGCATCCCATTTAACCTATGATGTAAGTGAGTTTTGTAAGAAATTAGACATTATTTTGATATGTCTTTACCCAAATTCTACAAGGATTTTACAGCCTGCTGATGTAGCAGCATTCAAGCCGATTAAAACGGGCTGGAAAAAAGCTGTCCTAAAATGGAGGAGAGAAAACCTTACCCAAACTTTAAAAAAACAAAATTTTGCACCTATTTTAAAAACAGTCATCGATGACTACGCTAAGTCACAAACTATTACCAATGGATTTAGGGCCACCGGTCTGGTTCCGTTTAATCCAGATTCCATTGACTTTACTAAATGCCTAGGACATGGGATTAGTATCGATAAAGAAACTTATTCAGCAAATAATACTGAACCTGCAGAGCATTCAACAATCACATATGCAACTTTTAAAGATATAGTGGGAATTGAAAAAATCCAGTATATTAAGAATGAAAAACCCAAAGAATATTCTCCTAATTCTATATTGCGCCAACTCTGGGAAAAATTTCATAAAAATAATAAAGATGAAATCACAACGCAACAAGAACAGTACAAAGCAGCCGAGAAACAAACAGGTATAGAAAATAAGGAAGCGGACGAGAAAGACATAAATTCGCCAGTAAGAGAAAAAGAAAAAACAGATAAATTAAATAATATTAGCTCTAAATGCGAAACCAACGAAAAAAAGCAGATGTGTGAAAACTTGCTAGGAAAAGAAAATATCACCGATGAAGAAATAAAAGTTAATAAGAAAAATACAGCTTTTATGAAGAACGGAAATACAGAGACAGGTTATTTAGAGAGCCATAACTTGACATTTGAACAAAATAAAGATCAAGAGATGCCACTACAAGACATAACTATCATAAATATTGAAGATATCCCAATAATTATTGCTGATGTTCATTCTGAAAAAAACATTATCATAGAAGAGGTAGATAATTTTAATAAAATCATCATTAGTGACGTCTCTAGGAAAACTGATGAAGGATGTTTAAGCGAAATTTTAAAACTTCCAAAGACGCCTGTTCGAACTGGTAAAAGAAATTCAGAAAAAACTACCTTTGTAATAACTGGAACAGCATGGAGAGATTTTAAACAAACAGAAGAAGATAAAAAAAGGATCAAAGAGATGGAAAAAGAAGAGCGTAAAAAGGAAAGACTAAGAAAAACAAAAGAAAGAGCAGAAAAGGAAAAAGAAAAGAAAATTAAAAAACTTAAAAGTAAAATGGAAAAAAAGAAAAAAACTAATGCGCGAAAGAGTTGCTATACCAAAAAAGAAACTGAGGGTCTATCAAAACCCTTAAGTAAAGTAAATTCTCCTCTAAGTGAGTTATCGGTAATCCCAGAAAACGTCAAAAAAGCATCAAGAAATCTATTTGGTAATGAAGATATTAACATTATCTCGGACTATACCATTGAGTCCCAAGATATCGTTGACAATAATTTAGATAGAATACTCGTAGAAATAGGACTTTCCCAAAAACTAAATTTTACATCCTACAGTGGGATCTGTTACATCTGTACTTATAATTTAACACTTTCGAATTTTGGCATACGATGCGCTAGTTGTATAAGAAGCTATCATATTACATGCCTAAAAAAACATTCATTACATAAGTCTAATGCGCTTATTTTTCATTGTAAATCATGCCTGGACAAGACTAAATTGTAAATCTATTATTATATTAGTGCTATTTTGTTCTCATTGAATTCCTAGGAATAAATCCTTATTAAACTAATATTGTACATATCTACTAATTTATATAATGACACATTAACCTAGCTGGTCTATAAATTTAATATCAAACTCTAAGTTTAATTAAACTGAGACCCGGCCAATCACTGCTTCATGACAAGGCCAATTAATAGACAGGGACGGCCAATCACTAGCCTTTTAATGTTTTCTAATTTACTGTTTTTTTTTGTTTAACGTTTAATTAAATAAATATATTTCCTATAACAAAAGAAAATTTAGAGAGTTTTCAATTAATATTGATAAATCCCAAAATAAAATTTTATTTTAATGCAATATGCAACATGAAAATATAACATAATAATTTTAGGCGGCCAATCACTACCCTGGTTACCCTATATTGCAATGTTTATTTTAAGTCATGTCAAAAATAATATCTTGACACATAGTTAAATAGTCTTATTTATTATTATTCTGATGATTTGTTAAAAAATGGTAAACTTTACCAATGCTGAGTATGCTGACCTACATTTTACATACGGACTTGCCAACGGGAATGCATATGAGGTTAAACGTTTGTATCAGGAGCGTTATCCGAATCGCACAACTCCTACTTCAAAAACGTTTTCAAAAATTTACACTCGGTTGAGGGAAACAGGAAGGTTTGAGAAAGCTTCTCATCTGTCGGGTACACATCGGACGGTAACAACCCAAGAAACCGAGGAAGAAGTTCTTAATCTGGTACGAGAACACCCGGGAACAGGCACCAGAAAAATAGCGCTGACGTTAAACATTTCTCATGTTCTAGTATGGAAAATTTTAATTGATAATTTTGTAACACCCTGCCAACTACCTGTCAGTATCGGATCGAGCGGCAAATCCTCGGGGAATCCTTGCAGACTCCCCTCTTTGTAGTTGGAGGTGACAAGTTGTTAATTTGCGGGGTTCGTGAAGATCCCGTCGATCTGCCCCTCTCTAAGACCCACCTCTCTTCTATTTGCTACACCTATTTGGCTTGTCGTTCAGGTAGCCCTAAACCGTTCCCTACTCTCCCTAGTTCTGGCTGGAGGATCTCTGGATCCACAAGAAAACACAAAATTTTGTTCATGACTATATATATTTGGGTTGAGTACGGAAGCCACACATCTAAAGTAAATTATCAAACAGCACTATTCGGTTTCATCTTATTATTATTATTATATTATGATTACATTTAAGTTTAATGTAGTTTTATTTCATTTCCTTGTCACATCGTCAGATAATACTCAATCGCCACATATCTAGCCAGTTCTGACCATAGTTTGTTTAATGCACTACCCATATTTAAAATTCTAACTACTACTCAACTAACCCAAAATTTAGCCATAAAACTTGCTTACTTTTTATTACCATTTTTAACCCGGCATTTATTTAACACTAAACGGTCGAGCTCTAGACTTCCGACTTTCCCGGTATATGGCGTTACTTTTATTCGGCTATCAATTCAGAAATTCATTCGGGCAGCACTTCCGGTAAGACTCGCAATCTGGTATCGACTGTTGATTCAGAATTTTATTCGGGCAGCACTTCCGGTAAGACCCGCAGCCTGTTATTGACTGTTTTGCAACGTCCATCTCATCCGTTTTTATACACCAAAATCCCATAAATCATCACCCCTTTTCGCTCCCGTATTTCCCTTTTGTTGGAGTTGACATTTACGACCCACCCCCTAATACTGAGAAATTTGTGCTAGAAAATTGGCCAAGGGAGAGATAGCGCAAGGTGTTCCAACCGGGGTAAAACGAGACAGACAACAATTTTTATGCTCTTTTGGGAGGCTGACCCAGTTCTTGCGAGTATTCTATTTATATATTTTTTTATGGCTTTTCCCTGAATTCTTGCTTTTACCGCGTTAATTTTATTGCTTACGAGGGTGTATTATTGATTTGGAATCGCTTTTCTCCGCGGGGCAGGTGTTTGTGGATATGACCAATGAGATTAAATTGATTCGCGTTTTTAATTCTTAGGGTCAATGTTTTACGACTTTCGTGATGATTCCATTTTAATTTTGCTTAAAATAATTCTTCAATAAAGCACAGATTGCAGTTATTTCCCTTCGGTTACCCAACCAGCATAAATACATACATAAGACGTTATAAGTACGTACTAGTCGGATATAAAGTACGTCTTATGCATGTACGCTATTGGACGTAGTACGTACATTTTACAAACTTAGTACGTAAATTTTCCACACAATTGTACCTAATTAAGACGTACGACAAGTACATCTTATGTACGTACGATAAACGTATATTTAATGTACGTACATTTACTGTACGTGTTAAAGGTGTACGCACACTTCGTGCTATGTACGTACTACATACGTAAGAAGTACGTTGTTTGTACCTACAATGGATAAATAATAACTACTGATAAAGTATCTACAATAATATATTACAATAAATTTGTTGGTTAATATTTAGTAACATTCTATATATATTGTGTATATATGAATGTATTATTATCTATCTGATACCCCGGGATTATTATTTGTTTCCCCATCGTTATCATTATTTTTCGCTTTTTGTTCATATTTTAGTCAATCGGGGGTCCTCCTTAGCAATTTGCTCTGCCTCTTTTTTATTTCAGCTTTTTTCTGTTCTCAGAAGGGCATCTTAAATGAAAAGACTTTAATTACAACCCAGAAAAAATAATATTTTATAGTATATACAAATACAAGTCAACTAAATAAAATAAGCCATATTTTAAAGAAACTTTAAGATGATTAAAACAAAAAATTAGGGGAGATAAAATAAAAATAATATCAAGATACAAAATACACTCATATCCTACTCTACTTAACTAATATACACTACACCTCTAGTTGAAAACGTCCAATTTCCGTTTCATCATTTAAATTAGTACTTGCAATTAAAAACTGCGAAAATCTTTTTTTCTGGTATCTTTTTAGCCTGGTGATTCCAAATAAATGCTCCCATGCTTCGTTTAATAAAGCTTGCAAATTATTTCCTGCCAATATGCACATTTTAGGCTCCTAAAATGGTAAATGTACTTAAACATTATCAAAAATAAACATTCTTACTATATTAATACCTAACGTAAAGGGCTGTTAAGGTCTTATTCAATTGTTAATTGAATTTTACCTTAAAATACATATAGGTATCTGTATATCAAGTTTTACTATACTACTTTTTAAATAGAATGGGTGGTCAAATCTTACCAACTTTCTGAAATGTTCTGGTAGATTTAAGAAATCTTCAAGTGCCAGTATAGATCTGCTTCACTATTACAAGCTCGATTACAAGTAACTTTTACTTGACTAAGCGCCCCAGGACTAATAGTTTCAGTATTTGATACCTTAAAGTTTTTTACTTGGAATGTCAAGCCTCTCAGAAAAAAATGCTGTCTTAAAATTTCAGCATTGAATTCAGCTAAAAATAAAACGAATCGTAATCGACATAGCTAAGTACATTTAAGGTTTTTTAAGCTTCGAAACTGTTTAAGAGGCATTTCTACCACTCAAGTTACTATTTACCTGTAAATTGTATATCAAATAACAAATTAACGAACAAAGTAATAAAACTTAACGCATTTAGAGGAAAACGTCCTGGTAAAATTCGCCAATTCGTTGAGAAACATCGGCAATACAACAAAAACAAGCCACACTTACAAACTCAAAAGTTTGGTTAAGTTAATTTAACTGCACAGAAAGACGTCCGAATACCCGAATAGTGTCGGATTTTTACGACGTAAGCAAGCGCGAAATTTAAATCGGTAGCGGATAATAATAATTAACCTTACAATCACAGAACAAAAAAATGTCCAAGTTTGAAAAAGGTCTAATTTAATTATTTTTTATTAGTAATTTAGTTTTACATAAGGTAAAACATTGTTACATTATGTAATAAAACATACCTACATAACAACGTATCATCCCAACCGTTTTTTAGACGTTGGTACATTTAAGGATGATACATTATACGTACAATCAGTCACGTATACGTCAAAGTGACAACATCGTGATTTTTTTTGCGCTAAGAAGTAAAAAAGAGTTTTTTCGACTAAAAGCGCTGTTGGGGATGAATCCCTCAAGAGAGAAGCCGGCCAAGCCGCCTATCCCGCCGGGGGACCCTATTGTCAATGACGATTTTTCTTCAGAAGAAGAGAGAATACAGGAGGAAGATCCTCCACTACCTTCAAGTTTAAGGGAGAAAATGGAAAGAAGAGCCGAACTTCAGGAGAAGAAATGGGCTAACGCGCTCCAGGAGCAGCACAAATCTTGGGAGAGAAAATTGGAGGAGGCAATTTTAAAAATACAAGGGGAAAAAGACGAGCAAATTTTGAGACTGTCAAAACTAAATAAGGATCTTCAATCTAAACTGGACAGGTATGAGAGCCAATCTCACACAAACACTAATACACTGCTAAACATGGACACAATTACAGAGAAAACACAAACACAAACATATAAACCAACAACAGAACAAAATACCGGGATTCAAAGTAACAATAACGAACAAAATACCGACATAGACATGCAAAGCGAGAACACTACGGAGGACGAAAATGACGGGCAAGAAGCATACAGAGTTATAAACAGGCAAAGAAAGAGGCAAGCGACAAAAATGACTAACAGTGACGCCAAGCGACAAAACTTACAGGATAAATTTCCGGCACTGAAGGAAGTAGAATCAGATAAACTGAAAGTGTTCAAGGCAACAAGCCAACCTAGTACCTCAAGTGCCGGAAATTCAGCACAAAAAACATCGATTAACAAAACTACAGGGAAAGCAGAAAGTGAACAAAAACCAAATTCCACAAACATAGATGAAGACGAATTAAAACAGAGAGTTCGCGTCCCCCCCATTATAATAAAAAACAAGAGCCTTTATACAAAGTTAACCAAATATTTTAAAACACAAAAGTTTGATTTTGGCAATGGAATCACGGTAGCAGAGGGCGTGAAAATACATCCGCCCACCCCTGTGGACTACCGTAAAATCCGTAATTTCCTGATCGACCAAAAAATTGAACATTTTTCCTATAAATTCGCTGAGGAAAAGGAATTACATGTAGTTCTCAGGGGTGTCCTTGAGACCTGGAGTGAAGAGAAAATCAAGGAAGATCTTGAGGATCTAGGTCTCACCCCTTCAAAGGTGATAAGGTGGAAAAGGGCCGATGGCACTGCCATGCCAATGGTGCTTGTTATGTTGCCGAAGGCAGAAAAAAGAATTTACACTCTTAAGTACTTAGACCATATTAAAATAAGAGTTGAAGCCCAAAGAACCAGACCACAAGTCACGCAGTGCCACAGATGTCAGTTATTTGGACACTCTCAGCATAAATGCACATTTGAAATTAAATGCCTGAGGTGCGCAAAAAATCATAGGCTAACAGAGTGCCCGAATCCTGACACCCCAACCTGCGCGAATTGTGGGGGAGAACATGCAGCTAACTCCAGGAAATGTAAAAAACATCCTGATACAAAAAAAGAAGAGCAACGAAATATTAACAACACAGAAAATAAAAATTCAAACAGAATAAGATCGAATTCAAATTTTACTTGGGGGCAGCAAAATAACGCCAATCTCAGGGAAAATAGCAATAACAATGACAACAATGTAAGAGAAAACAGTCAGGCACCAGGGGCATGGCAAGCTATTCTTCAGAAGTCAATGCAGTCGCTTCTAACCGAGTTTCAAGCTAAGTTGCAAATGGAAGTCCAAAATATGATGACGACTCTAACAAATGCGAATCGTTAATGACATTACAGGTAGAAGTTGCTTTTTTCAGCTTGGTGACAATCAATATAAACGGTATCAGGGGCAAGAAACTTGAAATTGTTGATTTTGTAGAGAGAAACGGCATTGACGTACTTCTTATACAAGAGACATGGCTGAAGGGTGAACGTTTTACGTTCCCTAATTACAATGTTTTTAGGAATGATCGAGAAATCAGACGGCTCGGGGGAACCATGATTCTTGTAAAGAAGAATGTGATTGCCCAAGTTGTGCCAGGTCCATCGAATTGTACCCATATCGAAGGTACTTTCATTAAGATAAAAACTAAAAATAAATGGCTAACTCTGGGTTCTGTTTACACTGGCCCCAATGTTAAATTCAATGAAAACTGTCTGGCAAAAATTTTTGACTGCCGTGATTCGATAATTATAGGGGGAGACCTCAACGCGAAGCACAGAGTTTGGGGCTGCCGCACGCAGAATCCGAGAGGTCTCACCCTGTATAATAAATCATTAACATATGATTATCATATATTGCCGCCGGAAGAGCACACTCATTATCAAACAGGATCGCTACCGGAAATCCTGGACATCTTTGTAATTAAAAACACTGGCAGAATATCTCAGCCAGTAGTTTTGTCAGAGCTAACATCAGATCATAGACCAGTTATGGTAGAATACGGCAATCCGGAGGAGAAGGGGCAAGGCTTCGTCTCAGTGACCAGGACAAACTGGAGTTTATTTAGGCGAAAGCTGGAAAACGACGAAGCATTGCCCCCAATTCAAACAAGGGAAGACATTGCAGTAGCAGTAGAAAATTTAACTACAAAAATAAATTCTGCCATGACTGGATCTTCGGAAACAAAGGTGTCCAGATTTTCAAAGCAGGGCGACTTAGGGCCTGAACTTTCTCAGAAAATTAAGAGTAAAAACAAAATTTTAAGATTAGCATATAGAACTGGCGACCCGCAGATCAAAGCTCAAGCGAATCGAGAGTCTCTCGAAGTAAAAAGGCTGCTAAGCGAAAAGGAATCGAGCCTTTGGCAAAACAAAATGGAAAATTTGAACACGGAAGATAATTCCGTGTACAAGTTTACAAGGGCACTGTTAAAAGGGGGAAGAAAACCTGTTTCCCATCTGAAAGACACCAAAAACAACAATAAAATCGCCTCTGATCCAAGCGAAAAAATTAAACTGTTCACAGAAAGCCTCCGCGAACAGTTTAATGAAAATGAGACAGGAGACCCAGAGAGAGATCTGCGAGTCGCCAGAACAATTGAAATTTACAAAGCAATGCAACATCCGCCAGCGGACCTGCAAAGGGTTACATCTGAGGAAGTTCGGACCATAATGCAGAACATCAATGCAAAAAAAGCGCCTGGCTTTGACGGCATACGGAACAAGGCAGTCAAAAACTTGCCAGAAAACACAGTAACCGAAATTGTAAACATAGCCCAGGCAATTCTTGAAAAGGGCTGCTTTCCGGATACTTGGAAAAACGCCAAGGTGGTATTAATACCTAAGACCGGCAAGGATCTTACATTGGCTGTCAATTATCGGCCGATAAGCCTCTTATCGTGCCTAGGCAAGATTATTGAAAAATTAATACTGAATCGGGTAACCGATTTTGTACTTAACAATAGTGTTTTACCACTAGAGCAGTTCGGTTTCAGAGCTGCTCATTGCACAGTGCGCCAAACAACAAGGTTGGCAACCAATGTGCTGAGAGGTTTTAATAGACGCATGTCCACGGGAGCAGTCTTTTTTGATGTCTCAAAGGCATTCGATAAAGTCTGGCACAACGGCTTGATACTAAAATTAATAAGATTAGGTATGCCAAACGTTTTAGTCAGTGTAATTATCTCTTACCTTGAAGACAGAACATTCGTGGTGTCATCAGAGAACACAATATCTGAAAAGACTCGAATCAGGGCTGGTGTCCCACAGGGTTCACCATTGGCTGCTATTTTGTACAATATATACACAAGCGACATCCCTAAACTACCACACACACAACTTTATCTCTTCGCTGATGATACTGCGATAACTACAACTTCAAGGGCGCCCTGGTTAGTAGTTTCACGCCTGCAACGTCATATCATGCTCCTTCAGAGCTGGTTGGACAGCTGGAAGCTTTGTTTGAATGCAGACAAAACCCAGGCCATCTTTTTTTCGAAAGCAAGAATCAATTTACCTGAAACCAGGGTAAGGGTTAACAATAAATTAATAGAATGGTCAAACAAGATAAAATATCTTGGATTGACTTTTGATAAAAAGATGGCATGGGGAGACAATGCAGATGAGCGAGTGGCAAAAGCCCAAAAACAGTTTCACGCTATATATCCCCTAATAAATAAAAATAGTAAATTAAATTTAAAAGTAAAAACAACGTTGTACAAAACACTAGTACGCCCGGTACTTACTTACGGTATACCGACGTGGTGTACCGTAAATAAGACCAAAATGTTAAAAGTACAAAGAGTACAAAATAAAATTCTAAAAGTAATGGTGGGGGCACCAATGTACATGATGAACAATGCATTGCATCTAGACCTAAAAATTGACACACTCAAACAATTTACAGACAAAATAATAACAAAATACTATAGCAGAACAGACAATTCACCAAATAGACTAATTGCAGAATCTCACATACACTCGCACGAAAACGATAAACATAAATACCCAAGAGATTGGCTCCCTCCTTAACAGATTTAAACACAACTCAATTTCTGAATTTATTCAATCAAAATCTTTTCAAAATTCATAAAAATACAAAAATCAAAAATCTTGAAGACAGCAATAAAATAAACACAAACAAATAAAAGAGTTCAAACAAAAAACTTCCAACCAAGTAATCGAAAAGAAATCCCTACAACTAAAAAGAAGTAAAGGAAAAGGATTCCAACTTAAGAAACTACCATTACTATATATATTATACGTACAATCAAGAATGATCGTTGTACATACACAATATGTCAGAGAAAATACGTACTTAAAATGTACATTTTACTTACTGTACGTACGGGACATAAAACGAACACAATAAGTACGTCTTTAGTACGTAGGGTGTTTGTTGGGTATTAGAGTGAGTTTGTTTTAATTATTATTTTGCAATATTTTCGAATAGATCTTTGATTATAGTTTATTTTATTTCCTTGCTTTTCCGAAATCCATGTAACATGTAATTATAATCAAGTACCGCATAAATGAGAATTAATTGTTATCTTCTAATAGAAATATGGTTGGTCCTTTTTAGATACATACACTTAGTTAATTACTACCCGCTTAAACTGAACGTCTTAGATTTCCCCTGTATTTTTATCGCGTCCCAGGTCATTACAATTTGTTACATCCCTACCACATTCAAAGAGTTCAGACACTCCTCCCTCGTAATTTTCCATTACGTATCAATTCCTGTCGTTGGTTTCTCCAATGCCTTATTCAAAATCCTTTAGTTGAAAATCAAATCCTGTTTACCGACGAAGCAAATTTCTCGCGCAACGCTATACGCAATTTTCACAACAATCATTTGTGGTCAGCGGAGAACCCCCATGCGATACAGGAATCACATTTTCAAGAACAGTTCCCTCTTAACGTGTGGGCAGAAATCCTTGGAGATTATTTAATAGGTCGACTCTTTATTCCAGGAAGATTAAACGGAGAAAGATTTAGTCATTTTCTTAAAGAAGATTTGCCTATTTTACTGGAAGATGTGCCGCTTAGACTACGAAATGAAATGTGGTTTATGCATAACGGTGCCCCGGCACATTTTAGCATCCTAGCGCGAGAATTTTTAGATCGGACTTTCGGTAACCGTTGTATAGGTCGGGGAGGGCCTCAACCAGACCTTAACAGTTTAGATATTTTTTCTTTGGGGGCATTTAAAATCTTTAGTTTACCAGACACCCATCCAAAATGAAGAAGAATTAAAAAATCGAATAATTAACTCTTGTAGAACGATTCAAAATACTTTGGGAATTTTTCAAAGAGTGCGCGAATCAATGAGAAGAAGATTGGATGCGTGCATATAGCAAGAAGGTGGACATTTCCAACATTTATTGTGATTTTGATTTAGTTTTATATCTAGTGTTTCGTTGTTTATTGTTGTTTAAAAATTACCATTTAAAATGTTTCTATGTTGATTAAAAAAAAAGTTTTTAAAATTGTTTCACTTTATGACAAACACATGCATAGATTAATTTAAATCAAAATATCTCGAAAACGGCTGCTTGTAGCGACTTTTGATAAGCATACCATTTTCCCGTAAAAATTATCGAGAAATCGATTTTTCTTCTAGAAAATGTGATACATACATGCACGAAAAAGTTGTGACTCCCCAAAAGAAAACAAGACCTGTAGGTGGCGCCCCCTACAATTAAGGGCCAAACTAAGATCAAATTTGAATGTCATATTAAAAAATCCCCAAGCGCGAATTTTCGTTCAAATATACAGGGTGCCCAAGATAAGGAGGGCCTCTATGGGGATCTCGGTTATGGTAAGAGCTACAACTTTGATTAAATGGGGAAAAAGTTGCGCAATCAGAGGACTAATAATATGGCATAAAAAAGTTTTAGTAATATTTGTAAGTTTTGAGACATTAAATAAAAACTGATATTTTGGATTTTTGATTTTATTTTTCTTTGGCGTTATTATTAAAGTTAGAGCAAAACTGACAAAACTCTCTCACAGCAACTTGTTATGAACTTAAAGATTACATCGCAATTTTTTTTATACGACGTTTCGTTTCCAAGCAAACACCATCAACTTCATTTTTTCTAATACGGCCCTGATTTCTTATTGTCAAATTTTGAGAGCATTTTTTATTCTTAATTCAATGATGTACCAGACAATGTTGTTTAATTACGTTTCGAGCCTTTTTAACCATCTTTATGAAATTTTCAGGGTCCGGACCTGGATCCTAGAGTGTTGCATATGCTTTTTCAGCTTTTTTAATTAAACCTTACGATACTGTTTAAAAAAAAATAAAAACTTCCTGGGTTTATTTTCTTTTTGAAACAACACAAATCTACGCTGTTGCAAACTAAGTATTGTTCTTTTCCCAAATTAGCGAAGTAGGCATTGGAAAAAAAAATGAGTAGGTATAGTGTCAGACAATTTGGCATTACTTCAGTTGAACTAAATATGGCAGGTTATTATTCAAATGAAGAAAAATTTGATATGTTATCATGTTTTATTTTAAGCGGAGAAAATTGTAATGTAGCGGAGCGGATGTATTTGGACAAATATCCGGAAAGGAGACAACCAGCTAAACGGACTTACAGTAAGTTAGTAACTAACCTTAAAGAACACGGTGCATTTAAAAAACCCATGCTCTCCCGAAAAAAAAACAGTAACCAGGAAAAGGTTTTCAGCGTATTATTAGCTGTTAGTGAAAACCCTGGAGTATCAACTAGAGAAATTGATGAAAATGTAGGCGTAGCGAAATCAACTGCTCAATTTATTTTAAACAAACAAAAATTTCACCCATATAAATACAGAATTTGTCAAGGACTGAGGCCAGGTGATGCAGAAAGACGTCGATCATTCTGCGAATGGTACACCAGAAAATGCCACGAAAACATAAATTTTCCTTACCAGATAATTTGGTCTGATGAAAGCATGGTAAATCGAAACGGGATCTTTAACAGAAAAAATGTACATTACTGGTCTAAGGAAAATCCACGTGTATTCAAAGAATCAAGACACCAATACCGTTTCGGATTTAATATGTGGGCTGGAATTTTGGGAACAAGAATAATAGGACCTTTTTTCTATCAACATAATTTAACATCTGAGCATTACCTGAATTTACTCCAAAATGACTTAGAGGAGGCTCTGGATAATTTACCTCTGGCAGAACAACGCGACACTTGGTTCCAGCAGGATGGTGCACCTGCACATAATTCAAGGGTAGTTAGAGAGTACATTTCAGCAAGATTTCCAGAAAAAAGTATCAGCACTTATTCTGTAACACCCTGGCCGGCGCGTTCCCCAGATTTAACCCCCCTTGATTTTTTCCTTTGGGATATATCGAGAATTGTGTTTATAAGCAGAATTTTGAAACAGAAGAAGAGCTTAGACAACTAGTGCTTGCAGCCTTTCACAGCGTAACGCCACAAATGTTAACTAATGTCCTAAATAATACAGTTTTAAGATCCTATTTATGTTTGGAGAACGACGGAAATCACTTTGAACACCTTTTGGAAAATTAATTTTTAATGAGTTAATGTTAGTTTTATTTCAATTAATTAAAGTTTAATTATTATGGGTTCGGAATCAGTATTTTACAATGTTAAATAAATAATTAAAAATCTATTATGTAATTTTATTATTTTTTTTTAAATTCATAATGAAACTAAAAAGATTACGTTGTTACCTTCTACATCCATCATTTTCATTTTTTTAATTAAAAAAGCTGAAAAAGCGTATGCAACACTCTAGGATCCAGGTCCGGACCCTGAAAATTTCATAAAGATGGTTAAAAAGGCTCGAAACGTAATTAAACAACATTGTCTGGTACATCATTGAATTAAGAATAAAAAATGCTCTGAAAATTTGACAATAAGAAATCAGGGCCGTATTAGAAAAAATGAAGTTGATGGTGTTTGCTTGGAAACGAAACGTCGTATAAAAAAAATTGCGATGTAATCTTTAAGTTCATAACAAGTTGCTGTGAGAGAGTTTTGTCAGTTTTGCTCTAACTTTAATAATAACGCCAAAGAAAAATAAAATCAAAAATCCAAAATATCAGTTTTTATTTAATATCTCAAAACTTACAAATATTACTAAAACTTTTTTTATGCCATATTATTAGTCCTCTGATTGCGCAACTTTTTCCCCATTTAATCAAAGTTGTAGCTCTTACCATAACCGAGATCCCCATAGAGGCCCTCCTTATCTTGGGCACCCTGTAGACACTATTTCAAAAATTATTAACAAAAAACAAAAACAAAACTAAATTTTTAACACCCTGTATATAAATTTATGCTGAATTGTGACCATTATTGGTTCAAACTTTTAGGTAGTCTTTAATGCAAAGTCATGCTTAATAAAGACCAATTACAATAGGAAGTGAAAATAGTTGAAAGGTTGATGCGCAATAAAGGTAAATTATAAAGAGAAGTTTAAATTTAAATTTTGTTACAGCATAGTAGAATCAAAAGAATTAGGATCGAGTTAACTTTTGTAAAATGAAAGTAGAGAGTAGTAGAGGTTGACATAGTTAAAATATTGTTGCATTGCTGAGATTATTGATGTGAAATGGAAAATTTGATGATTGGGAAATTAGGGAAAAATTGTTTTAATGTTGATATTAATTAATTCAGTAGAAAAGATGAAGGTCCAAAGCCAATTTAGAGAAGTGAAGGTAGAATACTGCCCAACTATGGAGAAAGGCAGTAACTACAACAAAATTCAAAACTGGCTTTATTGCGGTTTTGGCATTGTAGGGCGTTTCTGCCTCTATTTACCACTGAAAAAGGCAGTAAATTCAAGTCTAAATACACAAAATCTTAATAAAACACTTACTGCCTTCAGGTATTTTTGTATAAATACATCAGAAGAAAGCAGCAAGATCGTATAACATTGTATAAAAGCAGTATTTACGATTCGAACTGTAGAAGCTCCGTTCCTAATTTGCATTATCTAATTTTAAGTAGTATTGCTACAAAGAAAGATGGCAGTAAATTACATTACAACTTAAGAAAGCAGCAATTGGAGTTTAAGTTGTAAATACTGCTTTTTTGCATTTTACATGCTACTTTCAAATCCAGCTGTTATAAATATAGAGCGCAGCAAGTGCCAATATCAACGTAGAGACGCAGTAACTAATTACTGGCGGCGCCGAACGGCTTAAAATATCTGGCCGTTTTTTACTTGTGAGTTGTTCCCTCGTGTTTTAATTTTACCGGCAAACTAATTTTCTGTGAAACGTGGATTCATGGATAAAAGAAGGTATGTACCGACATTTAAATTGTATGTTTATTATGCAGACATGATTTTTATGTTACTAAGTGTGTTTTGTAATAATTAAGTAAGCTCTTATCCTAACCTATCCTAAAATATAGTTTGTTGTCTACTTTTGTTATTATACGTAAAAGTAAACTGAAACTAAAGTGGTGACACTACACATTAATAAATAATGAATGTTATGACAGTTTGCATGGTAAAAACTAAAAATGTTCACAATATCCAATGAAGAAAATACAAAAAATATTAAGATCACTAACTTTTACTGATTGTATTGCTCTTTTGGATAAGTCTGGAAGAAATGGCCCACTTTACCACTAGATTTAATTTTTAAACTTGTGGAACTTTTTATAGGTATCTGAAAAATTATTTAGTGTTAATAATATCGTAGGCTCCTCAATGCATAAGGTTTATCCTAAGAGCCAAAAATATAATTTTATTGGCTTACTCTTAAATTTAAAAAAACATAGAAATGAAAAGTTAAAAATTTTATTTTTGACTTTTTAGGTTGATTTACATAACATTATTTTATTGCCCTTTATCTGAGTTTATTCCTTATATATTCAGGAACATAAGATGCTCAATATTAACACAAATATAAACATAATAAATATAAAATATGACCAAGAAAATTGACAAGCCAGGCGGACATAAAGATTAATTTAAAAATGTTACTTTAATGTAATAAACAAAACCGTTTGTGTATCTGCTGACTTAGAAGAAGTTATAATGTTGCCACGAATGGAATGTTTTAAAAAGGTTTTATTTACACCGCGACTAGAAGTTTACAATGAAACCTTTGTACCGATTGGAACTAAGGCGAACAATACAAAGTTGCCTTTTGCAGTATTGTGGCCCGAAGCAATCAGAGGAAGAGGGAAAGAAGAATTAATAAGTACATTTTATCAGTTTTGTCTGCACAATCGGGATGCAGAAAATTTTATTTTTTGGCTGGACAATTGCGCAGCTCAAAATAAAAATTGGGCTTTTATGTCGTTCTTAGTATACTTGGTAAACTCAAACAAAGTAGCAGCAAAATCCATAGAAGTTTATTATTTTGAGCCTGGGCATACTTTTATGTCTGCCGATTCTGTGCACCACCAAATAGAGTTATCATTACGTCGCCAAAAGAAAACGTGTGACTTTAATGATTTTGTTACTGCAGTTTAAAATGCAAACAACAAGAAAATAATAACAAAGAGTATGAATCCCTCTGATTTTTGTGATTTTAAAGATTTCTCTGCGCCGAATAAAAGAAACTCTAGAGGACAGGAAAAGATATTGCTGTCAGATATTGTTTATGTAAAGACAATTCGAGGATCATTTGAATTAGAATATAAATGTAGTTTAGCAGCGGAACAAACGAAATCCCTAAATTTTTTAAAAAACGACGTTTATAGGAAAAAATTGTTTCCTGAACCAGTTTTTCACAATGAACCGTGTGGTGTGTCAGATGAAAGAAAATCGACCATAATAAAAAATCTTATTGTCTTAATGGAAGACAGCAGAAAAGATTTTTGGTTAAATTTGTCGACTGCACCATAATTATTTAGTGTCGTATTTTGTATTTTCTTTTGTTTAGAACATAATGCTAACAATAATATTATTTATAAAAAAATAAAGACTATGTTTTACTATGTTGTTTTTTCCTTTCTTGCAATAGAAATAAGCAGTATCTATCAAATAACATAGAAAAAAGCAGCAAATGCCACTTGCTGCCATTTGTCTATTTTATGAATATCGGAAAACCAATAAGATAAAGCAGTATCTGCCTTTTCTTGTAAACAAATAAAAAAAAATACTTTTTTATATCTATTTAAACCATACGTTTGAACCTCTTATAGACGCAAATAATAAAAAAAGAATATGTTTCAAAAATCCAATAAATACAAAGTTCAAAAGTTTTTGCCTATTTACCACAAAACTTAAGACATGCAGATACTGCCTTTCTCCATAGTTGGGCAGAATAGGGTAGAAGTCAAAACGGACATAAAATTGTACAACATTTACCAAAAGGACAGATCTACAGGGTTACTGTTAATGGTGTAAAAATGTGACAAAACTGTAACTCTTACATGGCAGAGGGATAGTGTTGAAGGGCCTCAAAGGCTATATTTTGGTTATTTACGTCTCAAATGTGAGAGTATTAAAAAAATGTTTCTTAAAAGCAAATCAGAGAAACCACGTTGTCACGTACCTGTCAGGTTACAAAGTCTCAACTGTTTGTCTGGCATGCATGATCGTGTAGTCCATGCTTAAAAAAGCTTGACAGTTACATGAATTAAATTAAACCGAAACACCTTACGATCGCATTTTGTCGTGCCAGACTCGATAAAAGTCTTATTGAGAACGTCTTTTCGTCCTTTACTACTCGAAGGTTTTGAGCTTGTCAGTTGCCGCACATAAATGAAATTTGATATTTACGTCACTGCCATGGCTTTGGCTATTACTTTCCATACATTCCTGAACTTGGCCCAATACTTCTCCTAATTTCCAGAGAGATGAATCAATATAGTCTGTTAATGTGTAACTAAAACAGTTAAGTGTAGTTATTTTACTGTTATGTGCATCAAACAGTAAACATGTAGAATTCCTTTGTTTATCAGAAATTGTTACCAACACTAATAAGTTATTAATGGGTTCCCAATACTTATTTTTTTAAAGCCGGACAAAAAATCGCATTTTACAGAACTAAGTAGGAACGAAAGTAAAAGAATTCTGTAACAGTTTTATTGGACTTATTTAACTATCCGACCTATCTTTAGACTAACGTGAAACAATAATTTTCCTTGCATTTTTTGTTTCTGGAGCAACAGAGTGAATACTTATTTGTTGTTAGTGATACATATGTAGCCTTTTATTTATAGAGATTATTACCTTTAAAAAAAATTAAATATTATCATCAGACGTGCGGAAAGTACCTACCGGCTATGTAACGTAATTATAACTATATACATATTACGTGTGATATTACGTACAAGGCCAAAAAGTAATATTTTACAGAACGAGAAGCAAGTAGTTTCCTGAGAGGGAGAACCACGGGCAAGTTACAAGGTATAAATAAAATTGATCAAGTGTGGAAACTAGGTTTTTAGGGCACGCAAAGTGAAATATGATATTTTGACTATATAGCAAACGAAAATTTCGTAAATAATATCGCTAACACACAAGTTACATTTGAAGTCACTGTAGTGGCTGTGATCAAACTTTATAATCTCGGTCCCCGTACTTGATGCCAGATAGCCGGCCGCTCGGCTTGTCAATCCTTGATTCGCCGTCGCATGAAGTAAAGTCCGTCTATCTATCTTACAAACTCATTATAAATAATCCGTGGGAAGAAACCAGTACGCCAAGTGGATCTACGGGTCGTGATAAAAACCAATTAAAGCGTGATATTTTATCAGTTGACACAAAAAAAGTAATCTTCGACGTTTACACCACCCTTCTTGAACGTGGTTTTTCAAACTTTGGTGCAGTGAAGGAAGCCGGCAGCTTTGACACGTAGGCCAGTGCGCACAGTGTGGTTTGTTGTAAATAAATCTGTAGTGGAGAAAAGAAAGAGGAAAGACTCTTTCACTTTTAAGAAACTGGACGCGACGGACGTCGATATAATTCGTAGAGAAATATATGCTATGTACAGGGAACAAATGATCCCCACTTTAAAAACCCTATTGCAAAGATTAAAAAAAGATTAACAGGAATAGAGTGTTGTCGTGAGACTCTAAGGAAATGTATTTTAAGAAACGGTTTTAAAATGAAAAAAATTAACAAACGATAAGTAGTTATGGAATCGGCCCGGTTAAAAAGATGGAGGATGGGATACCTAATTTCAGTCCATGGATATAGACAGGATGGAAGGGATATTATTTATTTGGACGAGACGTGGTATGACACACACAAAGTTTCAGATAAAGGTTGTGTAGATTTATCGGGTCAATGCAGAACCAAAGCTCCATCAAATGAAGGTAACCGTATAGCAATAATTCATGCTGGGATAAAAAACGGATTTATACCAAACGATTTGGCCTTATCAGCCAAAAATATAAAGGACTCCCTTGTTGATTATCACGATGATACTACGGCAGAACTATTTAAAGACTGGTTTAAAAACAAAATATTATCAAATATACAAGCAAATAGTGTGATGGTGATGGATAATGCGAGCTACCACAGTCGTAGGTTAAATAAAGTTCCGTGTTCCAATGGCACAAAAGGTACCATCCAGATATATGATGGAAAATAATATGTATTTTGAGGAAAATTACACAAAAAGCAATTGATCGAAATTTTAAAATCATTTTCAACAGAAAAGCAATATTATTGTGACACCTTGGCGACTTCCTTCTTATCATTGCATGTTCAACCCAATTGAGCATAATATATGACGCCAGCTGAAGGCATCGGTAAGGAGGAATAATGTTTCGCTAACCTTAAATTCTTCTGTGACAGCTTTATATGGTACAGTCAGAGATGCAAAACATTCCAAACAAGAGCTGGGAAAATTGTGTAACGCATGTTCAAAAAGTAGAAAAATCATACCTAAATATAGATCTGTTGCTCAGAGAAAGAATGATTGTGAACTTGGATGACGACAGTGACAGTGAAACTGACTTGGGTTGAAATGTAATAATTATTTTTTCTACGATCATGCAAAAAGGGACAACTTTTGTAGTCACCGTCTTATGGCAAAAGTTAGCTTTTATTGCGCGCGTGCAATAAAAATACATTAATGAACGCGTGAAATAAAGTGTTTTCTTGGTTGCCTATATTCACCACAACCCACCGAAACGACACTTTACCACAGCCTACTTAACTTGGCGTTTGGGCCGTTGGTTGCCTATTCCTCAGTCAATTAGAATAAGTTCCTCAAAACTTTTACCCTTATTTATTGCTTATTTATTATACATTTACTAAAAGAAAAATTTTAAGAGACATTTAGCAACATAATATCCAACAACAAACGAAGACTGTAACAAAAGACCGTTTAATCAAAAACATTTAATAGTACTTTCTAAACAATATAAACAAAATGACGGGCGACGAGGACGCATCTCGCGTAAAAACAATTGAATAAAATTTCAAGCCAAAGGTTGCTTAAATTAATTATTATACATGGAGAATTAGGTAATTATTTTAATTTTATTTATATAAAATAGGTTCGATCATAGAAAAAATATTGTATGCAACATGTGCAATAAACAGCTACTTTTTGCACTAGTTGCATAAATAACTATTTCGTCCTATATGTTATAATTTTAATTGTATTGTATCTTATATATTATACTGTTATATCAGTGGCGGATTCACAGGATTCATCCCTAGAACCTTAGAATTCATAGATTTTGCCAGTATAGTAGAAAGATGTTACACCCAAAGTAAAAGTCAAGTCTAATCCCCCCCCCCCCCCCAAAAAAAAGGTCTCTGGATCCACCACTGGTTATATTATTATTACTTATTATTTAATTACGTTTAAAATATGTTTTTGCGTTTTCTTTCTAACATAAAAAATCAGTAAGACACTTTCGCTGCATACAGGTAGATAAAAAAAAATATTTTTTTCCACGGTTTTATATATAATATTATCTTAAAGCAGCGCAACCTTTTATTCTATCAGCAACGTCCCTGCTTTAATTCGATCACCCGCTGGGTCTTATCGGCATTAGGGATTAGTATTTATAATGACTTTGTAAGATAGATAGACGGACTTTACATGCAGGATAGGAGCTTACGGATCTGGTTTGGTTTTCTGAGATAGAACGTTAGTTTTGTTTCAACCAGTGGCGTTCGTGCGGAATTTTAGCTAAATACTTTTAAAGAAAAAAATGGTATGCTACTGTCGTTTCTTGAAATACAAATCATTTTTTTAATCCTTACTCATTTCTGGTTATGCAGAAAAATAGTTTTTATTATTTTACGCGAAAACTGTGCATGCGACAAAAGAAAGTCAAGAGACCAGATTTGCTCAAAACTGAATAAGGATTTAAAAATAAATTTGTATTTTAAGAAAAAACTACTGATAGAGAAAAAATGTAGTGTATCAGAAACTGTATCCTGATATATAGAAGGAATGTACCAAATTTTACAAAAGTATCAAAGTTATTATAAAGAAAATATTTTTTCTTTAACATCATCTATTGTTTGAAAGTCAAGAGGCTTAGGATGTACGTTCATATGAAGTTTATTTTCTTATAATTATCCCAAGAGTCACACACTGAAATATTAAAATATCATTACAGGAAAAATTCTGGCGAACCACTAAAAACCGGGACGCTTTTATTGCATGTAACCCTAAAGCTATGTGTGCTGTATAGGGTTTCCCCGAAAACGGCACAGTCATATAGTAGCCGTCAAAATCCGGTGAATTACGTCAAAACTTAAGCTACTGTGCGATTTAAGTACAAGTGGTTTTCAACAGAGCGTTACTCAATACAGTAGGTAACGTAAGATAGCGCTACCGTCATATTCAAAGCGGCGTCAGTGTGACAGTTGGCTCATCAACGTTTTTTGATCTAGATTGAGATAAATTAATCATATGCGCCTTCTTCCGTACGTTTTCTTTATAAAACTCCGATTCTTTCTTTCTCCTTTTAAAACCTCTTCTTCTAAAATGATTACAAGCGGGAGATCGATGTCATCCAAGGGCGTTGCCAAGGAGAGGCAGGAGAGGGCTGCTGCCCCCTCCTTATAAATCTAATAAATACCTATGTAGAGATTAGAGATACATTGATATCTACTACGTATACTTCAAGTCCAAAATGCCTGTCAGTGTCTGTGTCACTAGCGTATAGAGAATGAATTCCCGTGGCGTCTGCATTTCAAAAAATAATAAATTATGAAATTTCGTCGGAACGTCACCTTTTTTATAAATTAACTTTATGTCATTAACCCTTAAAGCTGTTCCTAAAAGATGACGACCTCTTCCACTAGGATTTCTTAGTGCTTGCGAAAACCACCTAAAAATACCTGCCTTGAACTTCTAATATTTAGATCTTGCCATACCTTCTCAACTGTGTTCCCTTCATTCAGCCATGTTTGTCGTTTTAATACACTTTTTCCCGAAACTACCGTATTTTTTTTTTTTCAAATATTTTCGCCGCCATAAAAAATTTAATTTTTTTCAATTAGTAGGCTTTTTCGATTTCGTTTAATATACCTAAAATTAATTTTTTTTGAAGTTCGTTAGACTTTTAATGATATTTTAGATACGGATGTGTCCTTAATTTCAGCCACCATTTTTTTTTTATTGTGGATATATCATTTAGGAAAAAAAATTTAGATTTTGTGACGAACGGCGTATTTTGTGGCATCATCTAGGATTGTTTTTTTCCGTCATCTTGTCCGGGCTCCTCGACTATTCTCTTTTTCTTGATAAAGGCCTTTTAAAACCCTGAACACAGTGCGCGAGGAAAGTTTCGTTAAAGTGCCACATATTTCTGCAGCATCCAATGTGGTTAGTTCGGGTTTTCTTTCCGGAATTCCATGGTACCTATACGTTTTTAAGTATGATTGTTTTTTTTAAGGTTAATTGAATTTTTTTTTGTAGGCGGACAACTAGTTGATGGTTCGTTAATATCTATATAGTTTACTTAATAAAAGGCAGTTAACACCATTAAATAAAGTTTACTATCTATATATTTATTCAAAACAATATGTATGTGAACGACCCATACCTATACAAAAAAAAAACCACAAAATATATCGATAATTTAATAATAAAAACACAAATTAATCAAGCAGTGCGAAAACCCTGACAGCACGCTTACTTTTAAATCCTTGAAGTTGTGAACTCGGTCTCTGTGTGTTGCCACATTTATTTTCTCCAAACGGAATCCCAGTATAGGAATCGCCGTACTATTTTAAATGCATTTAGTTAACTGCAGCTTGTACGACAACGTCGCCTCTTAACTTCACTGTAATTGTAGACGCAAAAATTGTATGTATAGAAAACAATTACTTATTGTACAATATTTTTATTCTGCCGCTTTCTAGATTGGTGATTGGTATTAAATGAGTCCCTGGCAGAATGTGGACTTTGGGTATACGTGGCGAATAAAATAAAAAGGTATCATTTGAAAACGGCGCTAAAAATATACTATTACACTGTAAATGTACTTGGCAACACTGCTGTGTCATCTGGGCTGATTGACTAAGGAGAGCAGAGCCCTGGAATTTGCGCTTCCCAACAATTTACTCCTCCACTAACAACAAATTTGCACAAAATTCGAGAAGATTGTGTTTTAATTAATTTTCTTTTAATCTCTTAATTTATTTTATTATTTTTGTATAAATTTTTCTTTAATACATATTTTAATCATTGTACCTATTTGTCCCTACAATTCATATTTCCCCCATCCGCTCTCTCATATCTGTCCCCCCCCCCCTGACCCATTGGCTGGCGACGCTATTGATGTCATCCATATTATTATGTTAAAAAAAAACGCCACAGTTTCACAATTTTCGTCGCTTTCCTCACTTTACAACTGACTTCACCGCTTGCCGCATTTTTCCACCGCTGTATGACGTAATTCACCGGATTTTGACTGCCACTTTCGAGGAAACCGTAGCTTAAGCGGAAAATGAACTTTTCCTGATTAAAATGTTAAAGTTGGGCCCCAAAATTCACAAATAATCAGAATATTTACGTGTTTTGCCTATACAGGTCAGCGGTTACGTTCTTCTTGCTTGTTGGAGAAGCAGTATTATTGTCCAGAACACTTATCAGTTCTTCAACTTGAACTTCATCACACTTAATACATTCAATTCGATTGTTTATTTCACCCTGAATATAGTTTAAAAGAATTATCTTGTTGTGTATTGGTTTAAGCTAAAACGAAAATTATCTGAGTGAAAACTCTACTATAGTTAATTTAGAGATTCCGACGATATAAACAACAGGTGTGTTCCAGCACGACCAAAAACTATAAAGTCCATCCGAACATATTTCGTTTGACCTAATAACTGCAATAATAGTTTTATTATATTGTAAACAACCACAGAAACCCCGTTACCTGTTCGATTAACAAACATACGTTTTTAAAGAATTTCTTGGTAAAATTACCCATATAAAACTGTCGATGAGCGTGCCAACCAGCGAAATCTACCTGGCCCCAGCTGATGGCATCTTACTGAAATGAAATAAGTGGCACTGCTTTGCACAGGAACGGATTTTGTAGTTAAATGAAAAGCCATAGTAATACCTTATAGCACCAATGTTTATTATGTTTATTTTTACCATTTGTTTTATATATATATTAATTTGTTATAAGTACAAAACAAGTGTGAAAAGTTTGCTCGCGGAAAAGGGCAACTTCTCGTACGTATTTAGGTAAAAGTAATAATAACAATTAATATACCTACTTAAAAAAATATATTTACATATATACACAGAAGGTTTAATTGTAATTATAAAACATTTTAATCTATTTCTAATTCAGTCTCGCTATCACTATCATCCACATTTATAATAAGAGGATGTATTTCGTTTTGTTGTGTAGTTATATGTATAAGAGTCTTCAATTTTTAAGACGTGGTTAACCGAGTTTTTCCAAATTGGAATTTCCCGAAAACTTTCTTTATTAGCTCTATTACACTGCCCCTTAGAGTAGGTATGCTATTTTCAGTTCTCATTTTCGATTTAATTTGATACCACATGTGTTCAATAGGGTTAAAAATGCAATAATAGGGTGGCAGTCGCAACACAGTGTGACCCATTTCTTTCGCCATTTTATCACACACATAGCCTTTTTTAATACTAAATGCCTTTAGCACTTCTAGCAGCTGTTTTTTATTATACGTTTCCTCGAAGTACAAGTCATTTTTTAACATGAACTCCTTTATTGCGAATTTTGTGCTCGATGCATTCGGTACTTTTTCCAGTTGCCGGCTGTAGTAGCTTGCATTATCCATCACAATAACACTGTGTTCTGGTACATTTAAAAGCAAGCTGTCTTTAAACCCGCTTTCAAAGAGAGCGGCGTTGGTATCTTCATGATAGTCCAGACTTGAATCCTTTATACTTTTTGCTGACAGTAATAAACAATCATGGATCCATCCATTCTCCCAACCTGCATGAATTATTGTTTTTCGTTTTCCTTTATTTAAAGGGGCTTTATTTTGGCATTTTTCAGTTTAATCAACCCATCCCTACTAGACAGTCTCATAAGTGTCATACCACGTCCATCCAGATAAACTACTAAACGTTTTTCGGATCTAAACTTTTTTATTTCCCTAAGGGACAGAAATCTCATTTCCCTTAATCTCTCGAGCTCCATAATAATTTGTCTCTTGTTTATTGTCTTATACCTACTTAAATTCCATCTCTTGCAAAGCGCGGTGAAGACTTGTCCTGCTACATGATATCGTTGTATCGTCAGTTGTTAACTGTGCTTTTAAAGAATCTAACGTGGGCACAACATTTTCTCGATACATTTGATATATTTTTCTGCGAATAACATCTTTGTCACAATCATCTACGCACTTCATTTTTCCGGTATCTTTGCGAACTTTTCTTTTAAAATGTCCTTTTAGCATAATATCTCGTCGATAATGGAACTTTCGCCATTTCACTGGAATTTTTAATGGCAATTACTTTAGGGTGGCCGCTCTTTAATAACAATTCACATAATACATTTTTTACGGTCACTTTGGCGTCAGAAGATAAATGCTTCCTGGAATGTTTAGGATAGCTATATATCGCATTAGCTGAAGATTCCCAAGGTCTCCACATACTTTTAATATTAACACAGTTTCAAAGTAAAATAGATAGGTATACTAATATATTTCGAATATTATGTTTACTATTTATATAAGCTATATAAACAGGTACCTGTAACTAAAAAGTTTTAAGAAATATCCTAATAATTAACAAGTTGTTTCTAAAAGACCTTAATAAGACAGTTTATTAATATTGATAACAAATCAAGTAATGTACCTATCTATTGTTATTATAAACTGGCATTAAAAATAAATGTGGGTTAATAAGTCTCTGCGAAAGCGAAAGTCGAGTTTATGAGGGGGGTTATTGCAGTCATTAAGCCAAACGAAATATGTTGCGAAGTACTTTACTTATCACCGTCCCCAAACGATCATTTCCAGCATGTCAATTAAATTTTGAACTTTGCAATTGTAGTAGCTTGTAGCTTAGCTACCTGAAGCTAAGCTGCTATTAAATAATGGTAACTTAATTACAAGGTAGCTTAACTACTTAAATTTTAAGGCAGGGCGGTAAAATACATAAAAAGAGTCGCTATGACGCTGGCAGTATAGGCGCGCGTAATATTTTTTTTAAGAAACTAACCTGAACTAACCCTACAACTTCTACATTTAAAACTTTTTGTGTCTCTTATAGGAAACCCTGTATAGATACGGCTTAAAAAATTTCTGAAACCTGTACACTATTACTACCTACTAACGAGTTTCTTACTTGCCCTAGTTTAGACCTCAATTCTCAATCGACATAAAAATGTCTGTTTTAAAATGCAAAACAATGAACAATAATTTAATTTTAAAAAAATTATAAGAACATTCCGTATAATAAATAGTAAAATATCTTCATAAAAATACTCATTACTTTATTGTTTGACTTTACAACGCCGCTGTTTCTTCATCGGTGAGGGGCACCCATTATTATGAATAAATAAAATAATTAATTACCTTTTCTAGCACGGTCGAAGTCTTAAACAATATCTTATTCGAGTCCCTTAGTTTTAAATTAAAAGCCTTTTCATTGTCATCAAGATTTAGGGAAAAAGTATGTATTAAGTTGTCCAACTCGTTAAAACTTAGATCAAGTTTTTTACGCTTCATATTATTATTCAACTTAAAATTTTAGTAACATTCAAACTGACAGAGGCCGATGACAAGCACAATAAATAAAACTTTACACATACATCTACTGGTACAGTTGTTCCAAGCTTAATTTGATGACATAAAAAAGCATTAAATTCCTGACCATAGGCGTCGCTTCTACCAAATAATTAAAATGCGGACTGTTGTAAATTTTTAATATGATTAAATAGTACCTCTTGTTCATTATAGTTTATATCGATGAAAGGTTTGTACCTGTGATTTCGCCTGCAGAGAATATTTTTAAAATAGTCTCTGTAAAGAAAAATGCTAATTTTGCCACAACAATTTAAAAATATAGTTAATATTGATAAGAGGTTTGTACCCGTGACTTCGCCTGCAAAGAACACATTTAATATTTTTAAAATGGTCTTTCGGTAAAAAAAATGCTAATTTTGCCGAAAAAAATTCATCTGTACACATATCGTTATTACCTGCCGAATATTATCAAGGACAACTGCCCCTAAAGTTGAAGATTGACATATTTAAAATAATGCGTTGACATTGAACATGTAACTTTGTTTCCTAATTCCAGACTTATTTCGCTTTCGATGGCCGACTCTGGCACAGACTCATTATATTTCTGCGATAATTCACCTTGACCTTCTGTTTTAAATTGTCGCCAAAAAGCCATACTGATATAATAATATATAGGCACCAAGTAAAACCTTACTTGTCTGAAACCACACAGTTATAGCAGAAAATGAAATATTTAAATTACAGTAAATCGTTTTAACCAGTCACGCAGCTGTCCGATTCCCAATATCGCATACCTCAAACATCAACTGATTTTAAAGCGGATAAGGGATAATTATTCAACAATATTGGCAGAACCTCTAACTATTCGCTGTTCTTGTCTACAGCATGTAAATTTGTATTTATATTGTCACGCCCTGCGGGTGCGACTGGGGACGTTGGCCTAAGATCGGAATAAAAACACCAAATTTTATACAACAATGAATTAATTTATTTACTGTTAGTCTGGTTCAAATAAATCATTACAATTATTTTACACTTCAATTACGTTATGGTTAAATATTACCCTTGGTTACATTTCCTTATAGGTGAGACAAACTATAGTTTCATACTTACAATAAAAGATTAACTTTGAAAGTAACCATCATGGGGCTGCTTTCGAACGGCGTCTCGCAAAGGGGAGAATCGGGATAGAATCGATCAGTTACCTTGTTGCCCAACAACTGCCTACTTTGCCATTGATCAAATTTGTCTTTATACCTTTCAAACGGTTCGTCAAGTCAGCACTCTTTTTACTATATTTTAATCTATTTTAGGTAAACGACGTACTACGGTCAATGCATAGGTCGAACACCTTCGTTTCTGCTGACTTGCTGAATCGGCTTGATTGGCGTGTTTATAAATTTAGTAATAAATAATGGGAAATTAATTTCTTTACTGAAATGTGGATTTATGAAATATTGATTTAGGGTTTGAATTATTTTGAGAAAATATTCTTTTTGATTATTCCCTTTGTGACAATATGCTGCTCTATTAATTTTCTCACTCGGAAAAAATAGTTCGCACATTAAATTGCCAGTGGGCCTCGATGGTCTATCGCCAGGGTGTTGCCAGTTCTACAAAGTTTTCGTAAGTATAGGAGGAAAGTACTAAAAAAGTTATTATAATATTCATAAATGACTTGTTCCTTCTGTCTTTGACATCGAAAATTTCTTGGTTTAAAGTACATTGCAAAGCAGGATAGACATACGGACAAAGACGAACATGTACAAAATAATAATAAAGCCTGTACTGACATACGGTATTCAGACATGGTGCACTATTAACAAGACTCAAGTGAAAAGACTGCAACGTTTTCAAAACAAAGTTTTAAGATTTATTGCGGACACACCTAGAGATACGATGACTCAAGTACTGCACAATGACTTACGAATGCAGACGTTAAATGAGTTTTTTGATAAAGTCATAACAAATTACTTCAGATGGACAGACGTGTCGCAAAATGAACTCATTGTAACCTCCCACATTATTTCTCTACCAAACAGTACATATAAATTACCAAAAGACTGGCTTCTACCAAGACCCGATTAATTTCGTTAAAGTAACCTTCCAAATTCAATCAATTTAAGTACCGACTTGAACGCCGTCGACATACGTCAATTATTTAAAGAATTATTTCAGAATCCAAGACTTACCTAATGATGACCAGCCGAACAGTTGAACGAAGAAAGAAAATAAGTTGAATATTGGATCTAACTTAGAAAACGCACATGATCTCATAAAGAGAGTTACTGACTATCAATTAAATACTGGTATAAAAGAACACTTTTAATAATGAAAACTTGAATTTGAATTTTTAAAAAAAGATCTGACAAACCCTGATTATGATGCCGGTCCTTTGAATCCCGGTCGAAGCTTTTTTATGTCGTCAAACTGACTTTGGAAAAAGTATACTGGTATGTTATCTACAGTCTACAGATTTTTTAGTGTCCAAAAGTTTGCTATCACACATGCATCGGAGCCAGTAACTGAATGCTATAGAATTGATTGAATCATATTCTTCAAATAAAGTTATTATACAGGGTGAGTCAGTGGAGGCTTGCTGGGTAGAAACGCTTCGTTACCGAACTACAGGGTGTTGAAATTTCAAGATTTTTTTCCTTGCTATTGTTATTATTTAGGTTTTTGTATTGTAATAAGTCATTGCTACAAAAACTGGGTCATCCTAGTTTTAATTTTCAACAGGTAGCAGGGAATAAACTGTCAAAATTAATAAAAACAAGAGATTATCTAAAAAACCAGAGCCTACTAGACCATTTTAAAAATTTTAATTTCACCTAGCAAAACACAGAAAATCGTAACTTTCTTTTTTTTTCTCGATAACGGTCGCAGATACGAAGAAACTACAAAAAACTAAGAAGCTTCTAAACAAAAAAGAAAATACATTTCGTATTTTAAACCTTACCAGCGGCGCACCGCGGAAAAAGTTCAGGGTGAGAAAAGGGGGCATGACCCTTTAAAAAATATCACCCTGTAGAGTCTCACAACCATTTGCCTAATGATGTAACTCCTACGGCGTAACCTATATTTTAAATTTGAGCTAAATATCTCAAAAACTGCAGGAAAAAACTAAAAAAATTCTTTAAATTTTCAAAATTTGAAAATAACCCTAGAATTTTTTTAAACACTAGGAAACGGGACAAGTTCACTAATAGCTTTATAAAGGATGTACAGGATGTCCAGACTTCGATGGTTTTACGGGGTATCTCCGTTATTAGTAAATATATGATACGGTTTTCGCAGCACTGTTCTTTCTTGTGAAACAAAAGATGCCGCAATCAGAATTTTTCTAATCCTCCTTGTTTTTGATATAAGCATGGGATGTTTTTGAAAATTTTACATTTTGGGACACTTTCTATATTTAGGTTACCCTATGGCTTATCAAAGAGAAAACAAATGTTATTTTCGTAGTTTTTTACGTTGAAGCCAGTTACGTACTCAGATTTTTTCTACGTTCAATAGTGTCCGATAAAAAAAAACAAACTTATTTTTTTTTAAATAGGTCACCCTATACTTATATTTTTCATTAATATAATTTAGTTTGTAACAAGCTTCTCAGAAATATATAATACCTTATTTATATTTTTAATATTAAGCACGAAATTTACATTTTATTAAAAAATATATACATTTTTTGTTAGTATGCCATGACGGGTATTTAAAAAAAGAAAAGAACACAATCATTTGTCATGTTAAAAACTTCCTTAGTTTCTGTCAGAGTATGCAGGTTCTCTAAGTTGTTTTAAAAAATCTAATTAACAGTAAAATATTAGTTTGTCCCAATTATGGCAGAAAATGTGAACTTTGAAAATAATGAAAAATACGACATCCTCGTTTGTTATGTCCATTGTAATGAAAATGCATACGCCTTTTTGTGGTATCTCTATGAAGATTTATTAAATTTGTTAAATTACTTGTAGATATCCTGAAAGACTACCGCCGGATAAGAGAATTTTTCCAAGGATGAAATCAGATTTAATTGAACACGGTTCATTTTCTAAACATCGGCCTAAAATCTACAACAAGGAAAACCGCGAGACTGAGGAAATAAATGTTTTATCTGCAATTGAAACAAATCCAACTAGTTCTTGCACAACGGTTGAAGGTTCAGTCGGAGTAGTTAAATCAAGAGTTTAAACAAGCGTAGAAAAACACAATTTGAAGTCATAAATTCCACCTAGTAAAAAACTTACATCCTGGTGATGCACAGCGCCGTATAGAGTTCTGTAATTGGTATTTACAAAACATCAACAGGGAAAATAATTTTGAAAGAACCGTTATATGGCCCGATGAGGCTCATTTTACCAGTGCTGATATATTTAATCGGCACAATATGAGGAAAATCAGCATGTAATATTTCCACTCGAACGGCAAGGCAGGTTTGGCTTTAACGTTTTATGCTTTATACTAGGAAGCAAAATATTACTTATAATATATTTGAAGGCAGCCCTAATGCAAATAAATATTTCGAAATTCTGGAAAACGTTGTGGCGGAAATAATAGAAGACGTGCCCTTAACGGGTCTCAATAATTTGCATCTGCAACAAGATAGATCACCCGCTCACAATACGCTAATTTATCAGATATAATAATAACAGAATAATTTCCCAGGCCACTGAGTTGAAACTAATGGACCTGTAAGATGGCCACCAAGGTCACCCGACTTCTCGGTTTTAAATTTCTTAAAAATAAAATTTATTCTATTCAATACCAAACAATTGCAGATTTAAGAAATGCCACGGAAAGAGCGGCCTTTTATTATTTAAAATTCATTTAGGCGAATAACAACAATGTGTGAAACATGTCTAAGGCATAATGGAGAACAATTTGAGCAATATTTATGAGAAAGTTCTATAAATTTTCAGCTTTTGTTTCTAATGTTTTACGTAGTAAAACACAACTCGATTTATGCATTGTTATTATTTTTATTGAAATATAACTGCTTATTAGATTAAGGAGTCCAAAATATATTTCTTCCGTAGTAATTATCATACCAGTAATAGTTTTTTTTTAAATACCCGTCATGGCCTACTAACAAAAAATGTACCTATATTTTTTAATAAAACGTAAATTTCGTGCTTAATATTAAAAATAAAAATAAGGTATTATACCGGGTGTTGCATCGTCGAGCGGGACGTAGGAAATCCCATGTTATTTTAAATGGGGTCAATTATTGGCTTCCCTAATTATTTTAGAGAAAAATTCTATTTAGGTTTATTAAAGAACACTAAAACCCACATTCAAAAGAATAACTTTAGATATTTTTGATGAGCCCGTTTACGGGTTATCGCCGATTCCTTTTTAACTATTTCTCCTTTTTATGGCCCCGTATTTGCGGGCACCAGTCAAGGTAAAAGATGACTGTCAAATAAAGTTGTCATTTTGAAATGTGTGCTTTATTGTTATAAAAACTCGTGCATCGAAAATATTAGCCATGACTTACACTTCTGAAGAAAAAATATTGATGATTAAATGGTATTATCAAGGAAATAGTTATCAAAATGTGTCAGACATGTTTGCTGCTCTGTATCCGAATAGACCGATACCTGCAAAATCTACAGTCGAAAGGACTATCAAGAAATTTGAGACAAAAGGCACTGTAATAAATAACTGCAGATGTGAAGAAAGGCAGGAACAAAGAAGAGATGCAAGAAATGATAGGGACTTGCAAGTTTTATTGTGCGTGGAAGAAAATGATGGGAAGATTAGCACAAGGAAACTTGAGGATGACATAGGATTAGATCACACCACAGCGTTACGAGCTTTGAAACGACATAAATATTATTCATACAAATATGAAAAGCACCAAGAGCTAAGAGATAGGGACGAAATACGACGACAGGAGTTTTGTTTTGGTATGATGGAAAGAGCAAACATGGATAGGGAATTTTTAAAAAACATTTGTTTCACTGACGAATGCACATTTACCTTAAACAATGAACCCAATGTTCAAAATTATCGATATTGGAGCAAAGAAAACCAACACAGGTTTGTGGAAACAAGGACGCAATATCCACAAAAAGTTAATGTATGGGCTGGGATTTTCGGAGAAAATATTATCGGGCCATTATTTCTTACACGAAATTTAAATGCAGAATATTTTTTGGAACTACTTGAAGATCATATTTTACCTACTTTGCATGATGCCGCCAGGGAAAATCAGGAAGTTTGGCTGCCCGGCACATAGTACCCTGGCTGTCCGGGAATATTTAAACCGTGCTTTTAATGGAAATGTTATTGGCTTAAATCATACAGTAAATTGGCCAGCCAGGTCTCCTGATTTATCGCCAAATGATTTCTTTCTCTGGGGCCATTTAAAAAACAGGATATACAAAGATAAAAAATACCCAAATCTAGACGAGTTAAAAAATGCTATTTCTGCCGAATGCAATAGAATTTCAGTTTACCAACTAGCGAATGTAAGAAGAGAATTTTATGATCGCCTCGGTTATTGTCTAGCAGTCAATGGAGGAATATTTGAACATCTTCTTAAATCCTAAAGTTCTAACAATTTAATAGTACCTACCTATTAATTACTAAAATATTGAAACATGTAAAATGTCATAATTAACCTTGTAATTGGATACTTTATTTTAGTTTTATTCAGATTAATTTGTACTCATAAATACACCTTTAATATTTTCGATGTACGAGTTTTTATAACAATAAAGCACACATTTCAAAATGACAACTTTATTTGACAGTCATCTTTTACCTTGACTGGTGCCCGCAAATACGGGGCCATAAAAAGGAGAAATAGTTAAAAAGAAATCGGCGATAACCCGTAAACGGGCTCATCAAAAATATCTAAAGTTATTCTTTTGAATGTGGGTTTTAGTGCTCTTTAATAAACCTAAATAGAATTTTTCTCTAAAATAATTAGGGAAGCCAATAATTGACCCCATTTAAAATTACATGGGTTTTCCTATGTGTCCCGCTCGACGATGCAACACCCAGTATATATAAGCGCCCATAATTCTTCAAGCAAGAGGCTTAGATGAATAACACAAATAATTTATTAGACCACATGAAGTCTTATAGCTTCCAAACAAGTAGTAACAATGTTTTTTTTTGGTCGAGAAAAAAATCGCAGGCTAATTTGGAGTGAAGCTGTACGTGACTTCTCCTCCAGCGAAGTTTTTTTTTTATTACCTACCTATACAGGGTGGGCCAACAAGGGCGCGTCGGTCACTAGATGCTAAACTGTTGAACTTATGAGAAAATTTTCTTAATAAAACTTATAACGTTTCGCCTCTGCTATAACCTAAAATAATTTTTTAAGAATACAGGGTGTCTCAAAAAAGAGTAATACCAAAAACTATATTTTTGTTAAATGGAATACCCTACATCTTAGAATATTTTTGAATTTTACATGAAGTAGCCATTATTTTTTAATAAGTGCATTATAAGTCTAAACCTAATAATTTCCGAGATATCGACTTTTAAAAAATGACAGTTTTGAATTTTGACAGCTTCTAGCTTTCTAACGGTGCGTCTTAGAGTAAAACGGCTTACATGTCCCTATCTTAGTTTCTTATTCTCTTCCTAAAAGTGTCAACTTCCGGTTAAACCGGATGTAACTCAGGCCGGAAATACAGTACTTTCGGTTAGACTTATAATGCACTTATTAAAAAATAATGGCTTTTCATGTAAAATTCAAAAATATTCTAAGATGTAGGGTATTCCATTTAACAAAAATATAATTTTTGGTATTATTCTTTTTTGAGACACCCTGTATTCTTAAAAATAATTTTAGGTTATAGCAGAGGCGAAACGTTATAAGTTTTATTAAGAAAATTTTCCCATAAGTTCAACGGTTTAGCAACTATTGACCGACGCGCCCTTGTTGGCCTACCCTGTATAATATATAGTGATGGGTAAGGTAGAATTTTAATTTTCATACCTTATCTGCAAATACTTGACAAAATATTACTCACATGTCACAGCGGTTTAAAAGTAGTATCGTTTTAAATGTACTACATATATTCATATACAGGGTGGTGCATCGATCCACGCAACATAGGAAATCCCATGCAAATTTTGAGATGGTAAAATATTGGCTCCCTTGTTTATTTAAGGCCGATAATTTATTTAACTTTATTAAAGGGGATACTTTGACGAACTAACTGACGAAATTTTAGCGCGATTTATTAAGTCATTAAGGGCTTATTTAAAAAAACGTCGATCTATAATTGGTGAAAATTAACAGATACGGTTCTGAAGCTTTATAATAAAAACACCAGTAAATGTCAGTAACTGACAAGAAGGATGTATTATGACAATACATGTGGTTTTGGGTAAAATAGGTTAAAAGCTTCAAGGTTTAAGATTTTTAATACAATTTGGTTTGTCTCTCTGTTATACAAACAAAAATATAGGGGAGGAGATAAATCAATAAAACAGTTTAGGTAAACAAAAAGTACTTTATTTTTCGAGAATTAATAAAACAACTAAATTACATACCTAACTAATTATTTAATTAAATGTTCAAACCACCCCCCATTTGCTGCTAGACAATACCCCAAACGATCATAAAATTCGTTTCGAACATTCCCTAATTGATACACGGACAGCCTTTCACACTCTGCAATAATAGCATTTTTTAAATCCTCCAGCGTCTCGTATTTAAAATTTTTGTAGATGGTTGTTTTTAGGTGTCCCCATAAGAAAAAGTCATTCGGCGAAAGATCGGGAGACCTAGCTGGCCAATTAATTGTGTAATTTAGTCCAATAACGTTTCCTATAAAAACATTTTCTAAATACTCCCTAACTACTGCGGAGTTATGAGCTGGGCAGCCATCCATCTGGAACCAAATTTCTTGATTTTTTCGAACAACTTCATGCAACGCAGGCGTAATTTCATTTTGAAGCAGTTCAAGAAAATATTGAGCGGTTACATTTTGATTTAAAAGGAGTGGTCCGATGATATGATGTCCCAAAATGCCAGCCCACACGTTGACTTTTTGGGATACTGCGTCCTTGTTTCAATAAACCGAAATTCATTTTCTTGGCTCCAGTATCGAAAATTTTGTATATTAGGCTCGCTATTCAAGGTAAAAGTACATTCGTCGGTGAAACAAATATTTTGCAAAAATTACCCGTCATTGTTTGCCCTCTCCATCATATTAAAACAAAAATCAGCCCTTCGAATCATGTCCCCATCTCTTAGTTCTTGAACTTTATGATATTTTTATGGATAATATTTATGTTTTTCGTCTCCAATATGCCTAGTACTTATAATTCCCTTATTTTCTTCCACACTTAACAAAATATTTAAGTCTTGATCATTATCTGCAGGATTATTATCTTTGTCTTCTCTTTCGCATTTACATTTATTGAGAAACTACTTTCAAATTTTTTAATTATTCTGGTTATGGTGGATATTGCTGAAATTGGTCTCTCTGGATAATGTACTGCAAACATATCCGATACTTTTCTGCTGCTGTTTCCTGCATAATACTACTTAACTATAGCAATCTTTTCAGACGTAGAATAGTTCATAACGAAATAATATTATTATTATACATAGTTAAACAAATTGTCAAACTTGGTTTGAATTTGACACTGACATAATCAATCAAAATATTAAAATTCAGACCAGTATTATCCATTTTAGGAAAATAAAAGATAATCAGCCCTATGCAGCAGCAGTCCGTTAACTTTTTAACGGTAGTGTTTCCAGTAGAAACGGGTTAACACAGCCACTTGATCTTTTCCAACCAAAGTTAAGGAACAGCTGTTAGAATTTTTAAACGGATCGAACTGTCAGAAATGTTTAACCTAAAAATTTTATTTATTTCTGTGATTTACGTCAACTGTTTGATAACTGACAACACGAAAACGAAAACAGGTTAGGTTACATTTTTTTCTGTTTCGGTAAATATCGACCTATTTTGGTATTACGAATAAATAAACGCATTAATCAGAATAATTTCAGATGGAAACGCAAATTTAAATGAATTTCTACCTGCGGAGAAGATTTTTATTTTCCTATCGCCGAGCTAGTGTATAGTTTTTGTGCGTTCGAGATCTGGCGTAAGTAGGTAGGTACATATGTTTTATTTTGCTTATTTAATTTGTTAACAACACCTTTATGATAGGTAGGTACTTATTTACGTTTTTTTCTAGGAATGGATTGAAATTAACCAGGAAAAAATACGCAAACAAAGCAGCAGAGACGTTATTAAATTATCATAATATGGCTAGAGCTTTTAAGCAGTGTGAAGAAAATGATACAAATAAATAATAGGTATTCTGACAGAAGGTAATTACGCAATAGATTACCTACATACCTACTTTATACCTACTTTAATTAGGGCTCCTAGGAAATCTTTGCTTTGGTAATAGATGAATGTATACATACATACACATTTTTGTAGGTTATAAGATACCTACAGATTTTTAGATGTGCTTCTTATTTAAAAATCAAAAAAGGGTATTGGAATTATGCCTGGTTAAATTTAGAATATGACAATGATTACTTTAATATAAAGGTAAAATAACTACCGTTTCATTTCAACATTTTAAGTGTTATTTAAAGTATTACAGACACCATTTAATACACTACGTAGTAAGGTGAAACCTTTTATGTGACTTTTGATTTTATGTTATAGAAAATTCCTGACCAAATTTTTTTAAAGTTAGGTATCAATCAGTACCTTTTTTCTCACATAAGTTTTAATGTCTAAGTATCTTATTGTCCAACAGTATCTTGAATATGAGCTGGTAGTATAGTCGGGATAAGAAACTAATGTTAGTCTAATACTTCGGTAAATATTGGCAAACATATTTATTAACCTAGTTTTATTGTCCTATTCCGACTACACTACTAGCTTATATAAGATTTTAGTATTATTAAATTAAAAATGTTGTTCTCAATTCAATTAACTACAATTTATTTCCAAATAGGTAACTGTTACAGTTCATTATGTAGAATAAAATATAACTTAAAAAATTTCAACAGACATACCAATAATTTTATTATTATAATATTACATTTATAATGAATTTCAAATAATTTAAGTATAATTATTTCTTAGTTACCACTATAAGTCTCCAGGAGGGCCATAGCTAACTAAAAATAAATCCAAATCTTACGAGAAATCTTGTCCTTGGCCAGCATTGTCTAATAACAAAATAATTGTAGGACAAGATTTGGTTTTATTCTTAATTTGCTTTTATATTTTTGCCAATTTTGTAAAAGTAGCTTACCGGCTTGCAAGCCAGTTTATTGATTTCAAGCACTTTTTTAAATAGGAACTCTATTTATTTTAGAAGATGGTTATTTTTTGGTGCAAAAGGTATGTAGAAAAGAAATATTAGTAGTTCATAGTCTTAACGACAATGCCTTAAAAATAGCATCAAATCATACATTTAGACTGTGAAGTATCTGTACGATTTTTTTGTCCACCAGGGTAAGCATGTTTTTACAGGTTATTAAAACAACTGATTATATATATATATAGAATTTAATATTAAAAACCTAAAACCAGAACAAATTAATTATATTGTATTAAAATTTAAAATACCTAAGTAGGTATCGCTAATGCTCTTATTGCGATCTCCAAGGACTCTCCAAGTTTAAACTAGAAAATAAATCTTCGAAAGAAAACAAATGATCTTTAAGGTGGACTTAGAACCACCATACTTTAATTGATATCGTGTTAGGGTCCTCAGACAATGGGCACTCTGAACAGATTTACCAATTTTATTTAAAACTATTTTTTTAGGAATTCAATAAGAATTAAATTAATTAAATTATTGCCATTTTCCAATCATGAATATAATACACGAAAGGTTTTTCATCACTTATGTTACAACTAAAAGGTTAAAAATGAAAAAAATTTGATTATTAAATTTCATATTAGTGGGTATTTTACAATTATTAGAAAACTATTATGTTTTGAGTAGGTACTTAAACACTTGGTTATATCTTATACGTATGCTCTTTCTGGTCATTCTTCCATTAGGTAGGGTCAGTTGGGGTAAATGTAGACAGGGGTAAATGAAAACAAGGCCTGTACATTTTAAAAAGCGCCCCCAATTGAGATTTCGCGAGTCATTCGCAGAAGCTTTAAGGAAGCACAGGGCAACAGCGTCTGAAGATTTGGTTTATTTCATTAGATAGTTGTCTCACAGCCATTGGCGAATTTGCATGTGCTAATCAAAATGGAATACCCTCGCGCATTCACTATTATTTTGTGAAAATCATAAGGTAAGGTAGGTACCTAATATTTTTTGGTATCTTTAAGACAAATTTCAAATAAATTATAGTGGGATAAAGTCATAATATCACAAGTTTGGTAGATATTTTGATGTTTACATTTACCTTAGAATTTTGCGGCGCTGGGTAAATGTACACATAGATGAGGGGCAAATGTGAACATGGATTCGGGCCAAAAAAAAAGGCCCACCACCATATTCTTCATAACAGAATTAAAGGGAGAAAAACGGCGATGGCTGTTCAAGGTCCTGGCCGAAAGTCGACGCGATCCGTTATGGAAGAAAATGAAATTGTAAAGTGCCTTTTAACAAGATGCAAAATGGGCCACCCTTGTAGCAAAGAAGAACTGCGTGACCTCGTTGGTAAATATGTGAAAGCTAAGAATATAAAATTTCCTTTTAAAGATAACAAACCAGGTAAAGACTGGTACCTTTCGTTTATGTTTCGACATCCTCAGCTATAACTAAAAAAACCAGAGCATCTTTAAAAGTTGCGTAAGGATGCGAGAAACACACAGATAGTAGGTATATGATTTTTATGAGAAGTTAGAAAATGTGTTATGAATGATCTCGACAAGGAAAAGCTGCGTTTGTCTTCTATATAATTTCAAGACTGAAACAACAATTATGTATATGGTGAAGTGTTAACCTCTAACGACGTCATATCATGACTAAAAGAAGCCGAAGAAAAAAAGCAAAAGGCAACTACTTAGGGGCTAACTAACAAGACAAATAAAAAACTCAAATCAAAAAAGAAACAAAATAATCCAACCACTGCAGAAAATTCAGGCGTTAAGAAGAGAAAATTATTGAAAATAGCTAAAAATAAATCAGATACTTCGGAAGAGAGTGATACCATATGAATATGATGATGAGAGTTCCAGCGATGAAATACAACAGGATAATGACGTAATTTATTTGGAACCCATTAAAGATATGTCAAAGTTGTGCGTTGGAAAATTTGTTTTCATTCCGTTCAAAGGGGGTTAACGTAACACAACTATTTTTAAATATGTTTGTTCTATTGAAGATGTTGATGAGGACCAAAATGAAATAAAAGTTATCGGCGGACACTTTAAAAACACTTTTTTGTGTCGTAGAAACTGATGTTAATTTCGTTAATATCGGTCAAGTATTAGGTATACTGCCAGATCCTGAAATATTTCCCAAAGTTAAGAGAATCTTTTATAGATTTGTAAATAGTATTCCCCTGGCGGAGTAGACTTCAAACCTTCGTTGAAAAATTGTTATCTTTATTCTATTAGAATTATGGAATATTACTTTGTTTGCTTGTTACTTAAGAACATAGGAATGACGGAATTAATTATTTTTCTGCCCTTTTGTTCTTATTGTTCGGAAAGCGTAGGTGTTGTTTTTTTATAATAAATATTTTTGTAACTGTCGTTTTTTTAAATTCTACTAATGGGGTAAATGTAAACACGTTAATAACATATCAAATATCAACTATATAATGCCTACAAACGACATGTTTCTGTTAACCCCATGGTCTTCAGCAGAATTGTTTACATTTCCCCCGAGGGCACGGGGTCAATTTAAACATACAACCTGTAAAAAAATATATGACAAAAACTAAAATGGCTAATTTTGAAAGGTATTATTCTGAAAATGTTTAATAAATATACATACTCAAACTGCCTGCAAAGTCGATACACTTTAATACTTTATACAAATTGATCAAATTAATTTTATGAATAAAGGTATCAAAAGTGTCGAGAATCGTCTACATTTAACCCAACTGACCCTATAGGTACATTATTCAAACACGTGTTTACAAACTTTTTAATTGGTTGGCGTCACAAGTTTGGAAAACGTTGCCAAGTTTATTTACCAACGCTTTACCTTGCATATTTTGAAGTAACAGAAGAAAAGAATACACTTTAAAAATATCAACAAATCAAAATATTACTAAAAAAGTATAGCTATGAAATCAATTTAGTATGTACATTTGACTCTTCGAAAACTCTTTTGTAGCGGGGTTAAAAAAAAACGGTATATTTGTCGATATCAGTAACTACAAATAATTGACGTCACAAAAGGCAGGAGGTTTTGGCGCGCGTTCAAAATGAGAAATTTGTATTGTAAAATATCTCGTAACACAATGAGATTTATGATAAAAAAGAAAAATAGGGGGTATATTTGAGTCTAGATACAACTAAATATACATTGAATTAAAAATTGTGCAAGGACCCTTTTGTACACACGTATAATAATAACGGTATGTACCTGGCCCGAATAGCTCTAGCAATTTAAGGCCATGCAAAGGAAGACAGACACCCTGTATTATCAGATTAGACCGTTTTCAAGCCCAACGAATTTCCTTGTAAATATATACATTTAAATTTTAGAAAATATCCCAGTCTCAATCGTGTGAATTGTAAATCTTAAACCATCTTACCGAAACTTTATGTAATATTTTATGTAACGCTAATTAAATATGTAATATGTAGAAACACAACATTAAATAATAAAAAATTACTGGGCCTATATTAATTTTGACATTTTTTAGCTGTTGGGACGTTTTAGCAAAGGAGGAAAACATACTCTTGAACTGGATTGGAAGTGTTAATTAAAATGGCAAAATATTCTACTTATAGACAGTATACAGGGTGTTTCACGGTCGATGGTACGTTAGACGTTTACGGAGAACTAAATAACGAATCATTTTCAAATTTTGGCAACTGGAATAAACGACTATGGTCTATCGTTTTAATATATTTTCAGCAATGCAAGGTTGCCGCTTCTGCCCAAAACAGGTGGCAATATAGTTATTTCAAATGGAACACCCTATATCTTAGAATTTTTTTGGACTCTACATAAAATTGTAAGTATTTTTTAATAAGTGCATTATAAGTCTAAACTTAATAGGTTCCGAGATATCGCCATTTGAAAAATGACATTTTTGAACTTTGACAGCTTCTAACTTTTTAACGGTATGTCTTAGAGCAAAACGGCTTACATGTCCCTATCTTCCTATTTTACTATCTTCCCAAAAGTTTCAACTTCCGGTTAAACCGGATGTAACTTAAAATCCCCATATATAGTACTTCCGGCGTAACCGGAAGTTGATATTTTTGGGAAGATAATAAAAAAGCAAGATAGGGACATGTAAGCCGTTTTGCTCTAAGACATACCGTTAAAAAGTTTGAAGCAGTCAAAGTTCAAAAATGTCATTTTTCAAATGTCGATATCTCAAAACCTCTTAAGTTTAGACTTATAATGCACTTATTAAAAAATACTTACAATTTTATGTAGAGTCCAAAAAAATTCTAAGATATAGGGTGTTCCATTTGAAATAACAATGTTGCCACCTGTTTTGGGCAGAAGCGGCAACGTTGCATTGCTGAAAATATTTTAGAACGATAGACCATGGTCGTTTATCCCGGTTGCCAAATTTTGAAAATGATTCGTTATTTAGTTCTCCGTAAACGTCTAACGTACCATCGACCGTGAAACACCCTGTATAATATACCGAATCCGAATGATAAATTAATGATTCGCGAAAAGGTCAATGTCAAGTGCGTCCTAATAATATATTCAAGTAATTATAATGATTAATATAATACAGGCAAAAAGACTAATCTACAATATGACATTAACCAACATTTAAACGACTTTAATAGTTATTTATATTATATTACTAGTACGGTATGAGCTTCACTACAGTAACGAGTGGAGAATATTGCTACGACGAGGTCGTAGACCGAATCGTAGTAACCACACGCGTGCTGTAGTGAGCCTTACTGTATGTGTGATATACAACATTTTATATAAGACCCAGAATTTTGTTTTTTTTATGTATTCAAAATGATTTTGACATTTGACAAAAAAAATTGTATTATTACACAAAAAGTGACAGTGACCGACGGAACAAAACAAATCATAGTTTGATTAAAAATGACTAATGTAATAAAAAAAATGAGTGATCTAATAAGTTCATTACATCACTGAGTGATGTAATGAGTTCATTACATCACTCAGTACGATAATACAGTATATTGCATAACGCAAACAGGCTAAAATGGGTTATGTAATAAGCTCTTTTCGTGTGGGTCTTATATAAAATTAATTAAACACCAAGAATTTGCTCTTGAAAAACGGGTAGGGACCTAGACAGCAAACACATGTCAATAAGTTGAAATGAATAAAAATAATGAATTTATTCCTTTTTTCTACTTCTACACACCAGCAGCTTTTTTTTGCAACTGAAAAATCTTTCAAAAATACATGGAAGTCATTATGGCTTGGCGCGCACCAGCAATTAATGCTAGCCCATATCAAATCAGTGTGTTGTATTTAAGCCATTTTTAAGTTGCACAAAAAAAGTTGCTAGTGTGATTTTGATTTAGAAATAAGTAAGTTTAAGATAAATGTTAGTTAGTGTCCTACTGTTCCTCCAGTATATTTAAATGTTCTAGGTTAGGTTAGTTATAGTTAGTTCTAGGTTAGGTTAGTTATAGTTAGTAGGTACATTAAGTTCTGTTAATATATTAAAGTTATCTAAGTTGCCAAACTCTTAAGTAATTTAATTTTAGCGCCATAAGTGATAATTCATTTTTCCTTTCTGCAATAATATTTTGTTTCTCCCATAATTCATTTTTCCTTTCTGCGATAATATTTTGTTTCTCACATAATTCGTTGTTTTTTTTCATCGTCTTGTTGAATTCCTCCATTTGAACTACCACCTGCTTTTGAACATCTAGAGTCGTTTTCTGTGATGCTGAAAACGACTCTATTGCAGACCGTAGGGTTGTGCTGGAGCACCTTTCGTGTTCATTTTTTGTATTAGTTGACACTAAAATTAAAGTTTATATTTACCAAAAGTATTAAAAGGGTAGTAGCCATAATACAAAGCCTTCGGGAGAGGTGAGGGAGCAACGGGGCTGATAGCCCCGGTTCTCACCTTTCTTTGTGGCCCTATCTCAAGTAAAATAAAAACCCAATACACCCTATAGAGTAATTTTGCAGTCTTAACTGTAATGAATATGCTTTTCTGCTTTTAATGCTACTCCGTCCTGGCGATACAAATTAAGATTGCAAAATTACTCCACAGTGTTATGCAAACGAAATTAGGAGAGGAAACATACGTTTTAATTTTTCTGTATATTTAAACATGTAGGTATAGGTACTATTTTTTAAAGAAATTAATAAAAATTAATAGATACTTACATTTATCTACAATTTAAAAAAATATTTGAATCGGACTATGGAAAAAAAGTTAGTATATACATATATACATATTATATTGGATTAAAATTTTGTATGGATCGAATTTTATGTCAGTGAGTGTATTATAAAATCAAATATTCGTTATATTAATGTGTGTGAAATCGAAGAACTTGTTGATTGAAGTAAAATTATAAGTATCCCAACATTATTTACTTATTATTGTTTACCTCTTTTAAATTTCTTCCTTGCCGGTTCAGTTACTGTTGTTGTTTTGTTAAGAGTTTCTAAAAATTTTTCACTCAATTAATGAAAATCAACATTTCTATGCTCTCTTTCTGTATTACCAATATATTGTTATAAGTAATATTATGAAGCAACTGAGAAAAAAAATTCTGAACTTTTTGAATTTTCCAAATATTTAGTAGTAAAATTACCTTCTTTAATAATTGTCTCTGACGGCATCGTGATGTTTATTACTGAATCTAAAAACAAATGGTTTTATTAAATATTATTTGTAGTATTCTGAGATTCGTAGTCGTATTGATCGTAAACTGCCGTTCTGCGAACGGTTCAGGTTAATTTTCTTTACATAGACTATGTACCTTTTAAAATAATGTATTAAACCTTTTTGATTCCACAGGAGAAAATTTTGATAAAAGTCAATCTGTTTTTGACTATAGTGTACTATATATTATACCGTAGATTATACATACGTATATTTGTTTAAGGTTTATTAGGTTAGTTTTCTTTATTTAATCTTATTTTAATGTTAGGTACCTACTAAACTAAATTTTATGTTATAATTATATTGTTATATTGCAAGTGTAAATATGTAAATAAATTTACAACATATACCTGAAGCTGTTGGTAGTGGGTTGGCCAAGTTTAAGCAGTCTTGAACCTCTGGGTCACCTAAATGGATATAAGAAAGAAGCGCTAATAACTTCTCTTCTTGAACAGTTAAAATTTGTTTTATAGGGGGTCCACCCCCTGTCCGTTCCATTTCTATTTTAATATTCCTACTTTTTTTTCTGATGTTCGTCTTCCATTCGCTCCAGACCTACAAATTTAGTTGTTTTTACTACACTTTTCTTTATATGATAGGTACGGTCAAAATTAGTCCAAATAAAAAAAAATCAATTGCCATGTCTGTACAGTTTTACCGACCTGTACGATAGCTTGTCCTCGGGACGAAAACTTTTTTTCGATTTTGACATGTAAATTCTTTGTCCGTATTTAAAAGATGTTGAATGAAGTAGGTATAGTAATAAAGTACACCTAGTAGGTATTATAATATATAGATGCATGAATATTTCTGTAATTTATTAATTAATTATCTGTTCAAACTTTAAGGCGATATTCCTGACTTCATTTTAAGACAAGAAGTTTATATAAATAGCAGGTAAATAAATGTTTTGTTGTTAATATACAATTTGATAGTTGGACATTTAGTTTTGATTTTTTTTTAATGTTACCTAAGCCACTTGCAGAAACGACAATTTCTATTTTGTTTTAGAGGGAGATGAACACACCTATGAGTAGTATAAGTCGAGCAATAAATAAATAATAATATTTAGACTTGTTATCCTGTTTATGGTCAATATTTTGTATATAATGTAATTCAAAATGGTTTATCGGTAACAGTTCTAAAGGCAGGCAGAAAAAGCTTATGATTTGAAGCCTCTGTTTCATATTAAACATAAATAAACAAATTTAATTTTTACAAAGTTATGTAAGAAACTTGGTTGATCCAAGCTTTAATAATTTATCTATTATACCTGCATAGTCTAGAATCTTACCTCTATTTGGTAGGTAGTACATTCTTGCCAAAACAACATAATATCATGTTTTTTTCAGCTTGTACGTAGGTAGGTACATTGTAGAAAACTGCTTTAGAATCGGAAACATAATTTTCTGCTACATACAATGAAAAATCTTCTCGAAAACCTTTCTTGTCATGGTTTGATAAAATCTAAAAGTACATAAAAATTCCTATAAATTGTTAATCAACACAAATCAATTTAGTTCAGTAATTTTAACCTGTAAAAGTGTATTTTTAACTTACCTGTATAAAAAAATATCCATTTTTTCTTTTAAACGAGCTTATGCATATATAAGAGGATAAATTTTCAATTAAAAACACTTCGATCACTAATTTTCGAAGCAAAAACCGAAAAATTCTAAAGAAAAGCAAGCAAGAAACGAGGTTCTGTCATCTGTGTACCGTGAAACGAGGGCATCCGAAGCAATCCGAAGTGATTCGATATCCGACATGTGCGGGCCCCTGATTGGCTCAAAATTTTAACCGGGGTCCGTTTAAACGAAGCGTCGGGTCTTTCGATGCCGATAAAAAAGCCCGTTAAAACTCGAATTAACCCCTGAAATGTAACGGAAAAGTTGTTGCTGCATACCAAATCGCGGAAATAGCATGGGATTTTTCTAACGGGTCCCGTTAGTTTGGAGTTAACGGAAAGTTTTAACCTGTGTGCTGCTGCATAGGGCTGAATATCATTTGTTAAATAACTTTGGATAAACTGCATGAAAATTATTAAAATTTTGAAACTGAGTTTAGTTTATTGGATTCTTTAAAAAGTTTAGATAAACTTCTGCTCTAAAATAAATTGGGGGCCAATATATGACCACCTTAAATTTTGCATGGGATTTCCTATGTTGCGCCAGCCAATGCACCACCCTGTATAACACACATACAGTGAGTCCCAGAAGTAATGTCTAAATTCATTTAAAATTCGGCGGCGTATTTTTTGGAAAAGCGCTCGGACCAGTCAACTTTTATTTCTTAATGTGGTTTTCTAATGGTAAATTCATGTGTACAGGGTAGCCCAAAAATAAGTTACGGCCATCAAATTTTTTCAAATGAAAACATCTATTTTTTATTTCATTTTTGAATTTTACATCGAATTCTAAGTATATTTTATGTACCATGTCTTGTAATGATTTAGATAATCATTCAAATGATGTTGAGTTGCCTCGGCCAAGTAGACTATATTTTTTTTTACAGGTGTGGGTTTGTCTTATTATCTGACAAATTTTTTTAGGGCGCCATCCTACCAGAAATAATACTAATTCTTACAAACACTTGGAAGTTTATTAAATTATATTTGCATGAAAATGATTGTTGGGATTGGTTTCTAAAGAAACAGTTTACAATATAAAAAGGTCAAAATTAAAGTGAATATTTCCCTCATATGTTAAAGTTCCCATAAGAGAAATGCAATTTTCGCAAAATTACAGCGATTATTTACCTCATCCATTATAAAAGCGGGTTGATTTTCACCTGATTATTCAGCGATAATCTCCCGCTCTCCGGTGAAAATCACCCTTGTCAAAAGTGAAAATCTCACCCGTCAGAAATTGTTAGTAATCTCCCGCTCTCCGGTGAAAATCACCCTTGTCAAAAGTGAAAATCTCACCCGTCAGAAGTCGTTAGTTTTTTATTTGGTAAATAATCTTCAAAATACATTTCGGGATTGGGAAATAATCAGAAAATCATTCTCAGATTTTTTGCCATTAGGAAATCGATCTCGGGCAAGCCCTCGAGCGATTTCCACGGCAAAAAATCTTCGGGATGATTTTCGATAATTTGTTGTTGTTTGTTTTAAGTTGAAATTTCTGCTTTGACAATTTCGCGTCAATTTATCAAAATGATTCAGGAAATAGTCTAAAAAATATATTTCGTGCATGTAAAATGGCTTGATAATCATGCACTCAGATTTGTTGCCCTCCCTAAAGAAACAGCTTTCATGCATTTTTATTGTTATTTACCTTAAAAAGTGCCCTCCCTTCGGTCGGGCATCGCAAGTTTATAACCAGTGATTATTAATTATTTTGCTCAAGGGCGGCTGTGACCCAGTATACATAGTGTAGCAGTAGCGCGTAGATTAAATCATAGGGCGAATTTGCAAGAAAGCAGCGTTGTCACGTTGAAAACCTAAAATAATGTTTTTTTACGGTATGTAATATAAAATCCTGAGCTATCTCACCTCTTCTGCCTATCCAACATCCTGGAAATTGTTCGCGTATTGTCTAATGCAAGTGCTCCATCTTGCTGTAACAATACCTGTTCGTTTATGCCATTATTTACACCCGGTAAAACCAGTCTGCAAGAAGAAATTATGTGATTCCTGAGGAGGTCCAGATATTTTTTGCCATTCAAATTACTATTTATGAAAAAGGTCCCACAATATGTCTATCAACTATGCCCGCCCAAACATTAACTTTTTCGGGCCTCTGAGTATGACCTTCCTGGAACCAGTGAGTATTCTCAGCAGACCAATAGCGATGATTGTGTTTATTAACAATACCATTTAAATAAAAAGTATTATCAAAATCGTCCTCGTTTAACTCGTGCACCAACTTTATCTTGTACGAATGAAACTTCTTCTGCTCAAACAAATTTTTCACTGACTGATGAGACACATTAAAATCCATTGTCAATGGCCTGGATGATTGTGTTGGATTTTTATGTATTAAGAGCATGATATCCAAAGCTTTGTCTCACCCGGTTGCTGCTTTAGGTCGAACTGATCTAGCGGCTTCCCTAACATTGCCCGTTTCTCGAAATTTCTTTACCACTCGACACACCGTTGACTGATTTATTGGAGGCCTATTTGGATATAATTCATTGAAAAGTTGACAAACCTGATCTTGCGATCTCTTCTTATTTCCGTAACCGCTCATTATTAAAATTTCAATTCGTTGTTTCTCATTCAAATAAACGAATTAGAAATCAGACAACAGAAAATTAAACAGAAACTCAAAATTGACACCTCTTAGGTCGCTGTCATGAAAACACCTTGACTCAACTGGTGGGTACTAGGTAGGAACAATTATAATTAGGAAGTTTTTTATTTTTGAGATGTCATTGTCTCGGAAACTTGCAGGTAGGTGAAAATTTGAAATACAAAAAATTCAGAGTTTTCCCAGTAGAATCCAAATATGCACTCATATGCAGGGTGTTCCATTTAAAGAAAGGAAGTTAGTCTCTATGGCAACCAAACCAGAAATGGCAGAAAAATGTATGCAGGTAAAGTAAAATTCGAGTAAGAAATCGTATATATATATATATATGTTAACGTTTGGTCCCAAAACATTTCTCCTGAAAGGTATCCAGAAGAAACTCTAAGTTTTGTTTTAATGTCCCAGCGTTAAAATTAATCCAGAGATCGGAATATCCTAATTCATCGAACCAGCTTTTGATTTGTGAGGCCCAGGTAATATCTTATGTCAGTATTGGTAGTAGTATTTATAAGCTGCATTTGGCGTAAGAAACAGTGTTTGGAAAGACGTGTGCTAGGCATCTTAAAAGGTTTAGACATGCACGACCTAAAAATTAGGTAGGCAATGTAAGTACATTCGGTTTAAAGTCTTAAAATGTAGGCATAAGTAAAAAAAAGTTTCTCTAAAAAGGAGGTTTGCGCATCTTTTCTAGAATATCAGAATATCTTGGTCTCCAAACCGGAGGACGACTAGAGAAAGCATTAAGAACTATTGTCTCTTCTGGACTCTCACGATGTGGTTTTAGTTTTTGATATTAACGACATTATATTGGGCCAATGGCCTGACTTGCACTGTCTACGTCTGTTCAGACATTAGTCTAAAAGTCTAAACAATGACGAGGATGATAAACTAACTCCTCCTAAGTATATAAACTGCTTCACGTCTTCTAAAGGGAAGGCATACAGGGTAAATCTAGAGTTTATTGATGAAGAAGCTGCACTTTTAAAGCAAGTGCTTTTGTCTTGGTTACTTGACTGTGACTTTGTTGATGGCAGTATTTAATTCTAGAACCTTTAGCGTTCTTTGAAGTTCAATATAGGGCAGATAGCAATTAAGACCAGGTCATCGGCATAAAGAAGGAGTGACAAATTATGGGTTCCATCAGTACTGACACATTCACTTCATTTGCTGTAAAGTAGGTATGCATCGACTACACTCATGACAGCAATAAATAGTGAGAAGAAAACTAAGATAAATGATTTATCTTGTAAAACACCTGAAGTTATATCGAAAGCAATGCTACAAGTCGATTGTTGCTGGACAGGGTTTTTTGGGTATAGGGCTACGCTGGACTAGCGCAGGTTTTCAGCAAGAAGGAATTCGTTTACTTTTTGATTATATTTTCTTCGATTTTTTGTGTAGCTTCCAAACGCAATTTTCGAAATGCAAATCGAACGAGTTTATTTGTTTGGTATATTTCCAACCTTTGTATTAGAGGTATAATACATTACCTACTTCATAAAACATCGTAAGCCTAATAAGTAATTATGTATCTGTATTTTTTAGTTTGAATAGCCACATACATTGGTTTTTATAAAATTCTACTTCATTAAGATGATCATTCAGTTTCTCTATTTTAATTTCAATCCCTTCTAATTGCTGCAGGTGGATTTGGAGTATCTGCGCTACTTTTTCGATCTAAAAAACGCAAAAGAATAATGCCTAAAATATTTAAATAAGTATATTTTATTGAACACTGTTTATTAATTATTATTACATATGTACAGCCACTGACACGTACAACTTTCAGACAGAAAATAAGTATAGGGTAATTCCGGGAGAGATGCCGATTTTTCACATTTTCTTGATTTACTAATTTCACAATAATCATTAAGTAATGAAACTAAGGCTAGGGATGTAATATTTATTTGGTAAGCAAGGCACATGCAATAAACAATAAAAAAACATTTAGGCACACTCTGTAAATCGGCATCTCTACCTAATATTACGGGAGAGATGCCGCAAGCTTAAGGTAGAGATGCCTCTACACTTTTTTCTTTTTAATTAGCAATTTTACACAGATTTCGCACGTATTTTGGTATTTGGTACACCCCTCATGCAGCCACTGCTGACAATGGATGCACTGAATCCAGTCATCGGTTTTGGTTGTCTTGGTATACTCTTCACCACACCCAGTACAGGTTGCGTCATTGCTAGTTTCCATACCTTCTGCTATACTTTGCAGAGCAGCTTCTAAAGCTTCTTCGGTCCATTTACCCCTATTAGGACACCTTCTTTCGTATTTGCTCGGCATTTCTGAAATTTAAATATTTTTCTAGGTTAGCCATAACACCCTATTAAAAATCGGCATCTCTCCCGAAAATTCGGGAGAATGCCCCTGAAATGTTGCAACTGGGATAAAGATAACATAAATACGCGGAGGTATAACCTCATTCTATGCTGTTTCACCATATTCATGCAAATTTTATACTAGAACATTTATAAAGTAAGCACAGTACAATTCGTTCAAGATAGCGTGAGATATGAAAATTTTGCTGGTTGCGTACAAACCAGAAGAAGAACGCATTCGGAGGAAAGAGAGACATGGTCGCTTTGTTGGTGCTTCATGGATAGTACAGCGCAACTATACCGTTCTTTACTCTATGAAAGTCTCGACAAATATGGCACATTTTGTCTCTAACCACGACGCATCGAATGGGCAGTACATATTTCATATTCTCATATCTCACGCTATCTTGGACGAGTTGTACACTAACCTTATACTCCGAAAAACTTTTGACTGTTGACAAATTGAAAATCTCAGTTAAATTAAAAATGATTGGAGATTGCACAATACCGACTACAGACTTCGATAGGCACTGACACACGTGAATGCGTAGGCGCGTAACTTATGTCTCGCAGATAAGTACGTTCGGAAATATGTTCAATCGGCATCTCTACCATGCCGGCATCTCTCCCGGAATTACCCTATAGTTAATTGGTCTACCCATTACCCAAAAAGCTTGCGCGTATGCCAACGTTAGTTGTTAATTTTTAGAGATCATATTCGTTTGGGAACACGACCTCGTTTCACCAGATAAAGAAAATTTTGAACAGTCCCGTTCTGGTTGAAACTAGTGGATAATCTTGAAGAAGTAGTCCAAGCTTGCAGTGGACTCGATATAATCGAATAAAACACAGGCGGTATACTTCCACAATATATATATATTTAAAAAATCACTTCAGTGTTCCCAACATGTTTCGAACAAATACATATTCATCCTCAGGGGATACAGTGGTCGACCAGAGCAATTTTCTAATTAAAGTTGATATACAGGGTGTTATTTAATAAGTGTCCGATATTTTACAAGACGATTCCTCAGTTATTTATAAGGTGAAAAGTTCATATAAGCATGGGTCCGCAAGCCCTTTATTATTGAGATAAAAGGTGTTAATAATTTATTTTTATGTTTGTTTTTCGTAAATAATTTTTGAAATAATGTCTATATTTGGATGAAAATTGGCACATGGGGATTTTTTAATATGAGAAATTCAAATTTGATCTTAGTTTGGCCCTTAATTGTAGGGGGCGCCACCTACAGGTCTTTTTCTCTTTTGGGTAGTCCCAACTTTTTCGTGCATGTATGTAACACATTTTCTAGAAGAAAAATCGATTCCTCTATTATTTTTACGTGAAAATGGTGCGCTTGTCAAAAGTCGCTACAAGAAGCCGTTTTCGAGATATTTTGATTTAAATTAATCGATGCACGTGTTTGTCAAAAGTAAGTAGGGTAACCGGCGTAGTGATTGGCCATCAGCCAGTTATTGGCCATTATGCTATTTAATTGTAAATATTAACGAAATTATAATATTAAAACGGCAACTATGCATTATTTAAATATACCTTTATATGTTCCTCTTTCTATATTACTTCCTAAATATTATTTGGCAACATTGTTTGTTAGCGACAGAAACTTTCCTCGACAGTTGCAGTACACGTGCTAAAAATTTCAGTTTTCTTAGCAAATTTCCAAGAAGTTGTACCCACCTGGTATGTAAATTTTGATACATTTACCTTATTATTGTTTTGTTTATGTTTTTTATGGGTTATCTATGTATTATTCTATCATTTAAAGACATATTTATCATTCTAACCCTAAAAAGTTAATAACTAAGAGGAGGCCAATCACTGCATTGTAAAATTTGTATAAATATAGCTATTGGCCCGTGCCAATCACTGCGTTATAATAGGGGGCCAATAACCAGTGTTTACCAAGGTGCAAGTTAGTGAATAATGAGTTATCTAATTATCTGTTTTTGTAATTCAAGGTACCCAAGTATCATCAACATTCCTTGAAAATGCCCAAAACTCAAGAAGGCAGTAAATACACAAAAAATTATTCCGAAGCAGATCTGCAGATAGCTTTGAAAGCAATTGATAATGGTGTAGCTGTTAGAGAAGCGGCTAAAGCATACAAGATACCACGTGCAACTCTTCAGTTTAGAAGAAGTGAAAAATTTACTAAAACAAGTTTAGGACCCTGCCCATATCTTTCATTTGAAGAGGAGAATTTATTGGTTAATTGGTTAGTCGAAAGTTCAAACAGAGGATTCCCTAAAAGAAAGGAAGATCTTCAATTATCTGTGAAATCATTTTTGGATAGGAATCCTAGGGATACTCCATTTAAGGATAATTATCCAAGTGATTGCTGGTACAAAGCATTTTTAAAACGCCACCCAGACCTATCTGTTCGCACTCCTGAAGCTGTGACAGCTTCCAGCTCAAAAGTATCAGAAAAAGATATTAGAAAATGGTTCACAGATATTAACGCATATCTGGTTTCAAAAGAATATGATAACATTTTTCAGAATCCAGAGCGAATACTTAATGCAGATGAGACTGGGTTTAACTTGTGCCCGAAAAATTCTTCGGTATTGGCTCCTAGAGGTTCAAGAAATGTGTACGAAATTGAACATGCACCCTCAAAACAAACAATGACCGTTTTGTTCACTTTTTCAGCGGCTGGGGATGTGACACCTCCAATGATTATCTTCCCTGGAAAGCGACTGAAGAATGAAATTTATGAATCTGTTCCAGAGACTTGGGGAATTGGACAATCCGACACAGGTTGGATGAAAGCCGACATATTCACTGATTATATAGTTAAGGTCCTTCATCCTTATTTGGAAGCGAATAAAATACAGTTTCCGGTAATATTATTCATTGATGGTCACGCATCCCATTTAACCTATGATGTAAGTGAGTTTTGTAAGAAATTAGACATTATTTTGATATGTCTTTACCCAAATTCTACAAGGATTTTACAGCCTGCTGATGTAGCAGCATTCAAGCCGATTAAAACGGGCTGGAAAAAAGCTGTCCTAAAATGGAGGAGAGAAAACCTTACCCAAACTTTAAAAAAACAAAATTTTGCACCTATTTTAAAAACAGTCATCGATGACTACGCTAAGTCACAAACTATTACCAATGGATTTAGGGCCACCGGTCTGGTTCCGTTTAATCCAGATTCCATTGACTTTACTAAATGCCTAGGACATGGGATTAGTATCGATAAAGAAACTTATTCAGCAAATAATACTGAACCTGCAGAGCATTCAACAATCACATATGCAACTTTTAAAGATATAGTGGGAATTGAAAAAATCCAGTATATTAAGAATGAAAAACCCAAAGAATATTCTCCTAATTCTATATTGCGCCAACTCTGGGAAAAATTTCATAAAAATAATAAAGATGAAATCACAACGCAACAAGAACAGTACAAAGCAGCCGAGAAACAAACAGGTATAGAAAATAAGGAAGCGGACGAGAAAGACATAAATTCGCCAGTAAGAGAAAAAGAAAAAACAGATAAATTAAATAATATTAGCTCTAAATGCGAAACCAACGAAAAAAAGCAGATGTGTGAAAACTTGCTAGGAAAAGAAAATATCACCGATGAAGAAATAAAAGTTAATAAGAAAAATACAGCTTTTATGAAGAACGGAAATACAGAGACAGGTTATTTAGAGAGCCATAACTTGACATTTGAACAAAATAAAGATCAAGAGATGCCACTACAAGACATAACTATCATAAATATTGAAGATATCCCAATAATTATTGCTGATGTTCATTCTGAAAAAAACATTATCATAGAAGAGGTAGATAATTTTAATAAAATCATCATTAGTGACGTCTCTAGGAAAACTGATGAAGGATGTTTAAGCGAAATTTTAAAACTTCCAAAGACGCCTGTTCGAACTGGTAAAAGAAATTCAGAAAAAACTACCTTTGTAATAACTGGAACAGCATGGAGAGATTTTAAACAAACAGAAGAAGATAAAAAAAGGATCAAAGAGATGGAAAAAGAAGAGCGTAAAAAGGAAAGACTAAGAAAAACAAAAGAAAGAGCAGAAAAGGAAAAAGAAAAGAAAATTAAAAAACTTAAAAGTAAAATGGAAAAAAAGAAAAAAACTAATGCGCGAAAGAGTTGCTATACCAAAAAAGAAACTGAGGGTCTATCAAAACCCTTAAGTAAAGTAAATTCTCCTCTAAGTGAGTTATCGGTAATCCCAGAAAACGTCAAAAAAGCATCAAGAAATCTATTTGGTAATGAAGATATTAACATTATCTCGGACTATACCATTGAGTCCCAAGATATCGTTGACAATAATTTAGATAGAATACTCGTAGAAATAGGACTTTCCCAAAAACTAAATTTTACATCCTACAGTGGGATCTGTTACATCTGTACTTATAATTTAACACTTTCGAATTTTGGCATACGATGCGCTAGTTGTATAAGAAGCTATCATATTACATGCCTAAAAAAACATTCATTACATAAGTCTAATGCGCTTATTTTTCATTGTAAATCATGCCTGGACAAGACTAAATTGTAAATCTATTATTATATTAGTGCTATTTTGTTCTCATTGAATTCCTAGGAATAAATCCTTATTAAACTAATATTGTACATATCTACTAATTTATATAATGACACATTAACCTAGCTGGTCTATAAATTTAATATCAAACTCTAAGTTTAATTAAACTGAGACCCGGCCAATCACTGCTTCATGACAAGGCCAATTAATAGACAGGGACGGCCAATCACTAGCCTTTTAATGTTTTCTAATTTACTGTTTTTTTTTGTTTAACGTTTAATTAAATAAATATATTTCCTATAACAAAAGAAAATTTAGAGAGTTTTCAATTAATATTGATAAATCCCAAAATAAAATTTTATTTTAATGCAATATGCAACATGAAAATATAACATAATAATTTTAGGCGGCCAATCACTACCCTGGTTACCCTATATTGCAATGTTTATTTTAAGTCATGTCAAAAATAATATCTTGACACATAGTTAAATAGTCTTATTTATTATTATTCTGATGATTTGTTAAAAAATGGTAAACTTTACCAATGCTGAGTATGCTGACCTACATTTTACATACGGACTTGCCAACGGGAATGCATATGAGGTTAAACGTTTGTATCAGGAGCGTTATCCGAATCGCACAACTCCTACTTCAAAAACGTTTTCAAAAATTTACACTCGGTTGAGGGAAACAGGAAGGTTTGAGAAAGCTTCTCATCTGTCGGGTGCACATCGGACGGTAACAACCCAAGAAACCGAGGAAGAAGTTCTTAATCTGGTACGAGAACACCCGGGAACAGGCACCAGAAAAATAGCGCTGACGTTAAACATTTCTCATGTTCTAGTATGGAAAATTTTAATTGATAATTTTGTAACACCCTGCCAACTACCTGTCAGTATCGGATCGAGCGGCAAATCCTCGGGGAATCCTTGCAGACTCCCCTCTTTGTAGTTGGAGGTGACAAGTTGTTAATTTGCGGGGTTCGTGAAGATCCCGTCGATCTGCCCCTCTCTAAGACCCACCTCTCTTCTATTTGCTACACCTATTTGGCTTGTCGTTCAGGTAGCCCTAAACCGTTCCCTACTCTCCCTAGTTCTGGCTGGAGGATCTCTGGATCCACAAGAAAACACAAAATTTTGTTCATGACTATATATATTTGGGTTGAGTACGGAAGCCACACATCTAAAGTAAATTATCAAACAGCACTATTCGGTTTCATCTTATTATTATTATTATATTATGATTACATTTAAGTTTAATGTAGTTTTATTTCATTTCCTTGTCACATCGTCAGATAATACTCAATCGCCACATATCTAGCCAGTTCTGACCATAGTTTGTTTAATGCACTACCCATATTTAAAATTCTAACTACTACTCAACTAACCCAAAATTTAGCCATAAAACTTGCTTACTTTTTATTACCATTTTTAACCCGGCATTTATTTAACACTAAACGGTCGAGCTCTAGACTTCCGACTTTCCCGGTATATGGCGTTACTTTTATTCGGCTATCAATTCAGAAATTCATTCGGGCAGCACTTCCGGTAAGACTCGCAATCTGGTATCGACTGTTGATTCAGAATTTTATTCGGGCAGCACTTCCGGTAAGACCCGCAGCCTGTTATTGACTGTTTTGCAACGTCCATCTCATCCGTTTTTATACACCAAAATCCCATAAATCATCACCCCTTTTCGCTCCCGTATTTCCCTTTTGTTGGAGTTGACATTTACGACCCACCCCCTAATACTGAGAAATTTGTGCTAGAAAATTGGCCAAGGGAGAGATAGCGCAAGGTGTTCCAACCGGGGTAAAACGAGACAGACAACAATTTTTATGCTCTTTTGGGAGGCTGACCCAGTTCTTGCGAGTATTCTATTTATATATTTTTTTATGGCTTTTCCCTGAATTCTTGCTTTTACCGCGTTAATTTTATTGCTTACGAGGGTGTATTATTGATTTGGAATCGCTTTTCTCCGCGGGGCAGGTGTTTGTGGATATGACCAATGAGATTAAATTGATTCGCGTTTTTAATTCTTAGGGTCAATGTTTTACGACTTTCGTGATGATTCCATTTTAATTTTGCTTAAAATAATTCTTCAATAAAGCACAGATTGCAGTTATTTCCCTTCGGTTACCCAACCAGCATAAATACATACATAAGACGTTATAAGTACGTACTAGTCGGATATAAAGTACGTCTTATGCATGTACGCTATTGGACGTAGTACGTACATTTTACAAACTTAGTACGTAAATTTTCCACACAATTGTACCTAATTAAGACGTACGACAAGTACATCTTATGTACGTACGATAAACGTATATTTAATGTACGTACATTTACTGTACGTGTTAAAGGTGTACGCACACTTCGTGCTATGTACGTACTACATACGTAAGAAGTACGTTGTTTGTACCTACAATGGATAAATAATAACTACTGATAAAGTATCTACAATAATATATTACAATAAATTTGTTGGTTAATATTTAGTAACATTCTATATATATTGTGTATATATGAATGTATTATTATCTATCTGATACCCCGGGATTATTATTTGTTTCCCCATCGTTATCATTATTTTTCGCTTTTTGTTCATATTTTAGTCAATCGGGGGTCCTCCTTAGCAATTTGCTCTGCCTCTTTTTTATTTCAGCTTTTTTCTGTTCTCAGAAGGGCATCTTAAATGAAAAGACTTTAATTACAACCCAGAAAAAATAATATTTTATAGTATATACAAATACAAGTCAACTAAATAAAATAAGCCATATTTTAAAGAAACTTTAAGATGATTAAAACAAAAAATTAGGGGAGATAAAATAAAAATAATATCAAGATACAAAATACACTCATATCCTACTCTACTTAACTAATATACACTACACCTCTAGTTGAAAACGTCCAATTTCCGTTTCATCATTTAAATTAGTACTTGCAATTAAAAACTGCGAAAATCTTTTTTTCTGGTATCTTTTTAGCCTGGTGATTCCAAATAAATGCTCCCATGCTTCGTTTAATAAAGCTTGCAAATTATTTCCTGCCAATATGCACATTTTAGGCTCCTAAAATGGTAAATGTACTTAAACATTATCAAAAATAAACATTCTTACTATATTAATACCTAACGTAAAGGGCTGTTAAGGTCTTATTCAATTGTTAATTGAATTTTACCTTAAAATACATATAGGTATCTGTATATCAAGTTTTACTATACTACTTTTTAAATAGAATGGGTGGTCAAATCTTACCAACTTTCTGAAATGTTCTGGTAGATTTAAGAAATCTTCAAGTGCCAGTATAGATCTGCTTCACTATTACAAGCTCGATTACAAGTAACTTTTACTTGACTAAGCGCCCCAGGACTAATAGTTTCAGTATTTGATACCTTAAAGTTTTTTACTTGGAATGTCAAGCCTCTCAGAAAAAAATGCTGTCTTAAAATTTCAGCATTGAATTCAGCTAAAAATAAAACGAATCGTAATCGACATAGCTAAGTACATTTAAGGTTTTTTAAGCTTCGAAACTGTTTAAGAGGCATTTCTACCACTCAAGTTACTATTTACCTGTAAATTGTATATCAAATAACAAATTAACGAACAAAGTAATAAAACTTAACGCATTTAGAGGAAAACGTCCTGGTAAAATTCGCCAATTCGTTGAGAAACATCGGCAATACAACAAAAACAAGCCACACTTACAAACTCAAAAGTTTGGTTAAGTTAATTTAACTGCACAGAAAGACGTCCGAATACCCGAATAGTGTCGGATTTTTACGACGTAAGCAAGCGCGAAATTTAAATCGGTAGCGGATAATAATAATTAACCTTACAATCACAGAACAAAAAAATGTCCAAGTTTGAAAAAGGTCTAATTTAATTATTTTTTATTAGTAATTTAGTTTTACATAAGGTAAAACATTGTTACATTATGTAATAAAACATACCTACATAACAACGTATCATCCCAACCGTTTTTTAGACGTTGGTACATTTAAGGATGATACATTGTACGTACAATCAAGAATGATCGTTGTACATACACAATATGTCAGAGAAAATACGTACTTAAAATGTACATTTTACTTACTGTACGTACGGGACATAAAACGAACACAATAAGTACGTCTTTAGTACGTAGGGTGTTTGTTGGGTATTAGAGTGAGTTTGTTTTAATTATTATTTTGCAATATTTTCGAATAGATCTTTGATTATAGTTTATTTTATTTCCTTGCTTTTCCGAAATCCATGTAACATGTAATTATAATCAAGTACCGCATAAATGAGAATTAATTGTTATCTTCTAATAGAAATATGGTTGGTCCTTTTTAGATACATACACTTAGTTAATTACTACCCGCTTAAACTGAACGTCTTAGATTTCCCCTGTATTTTTATCGCGTCCCAGGTCATTACAATTTGTTACATCCCTACCACATTCAAAGAGTTCAGACACTCCTCCCTCGTAATTTTCCATTACGTATCAATTCCTGTCGTTGGTTTCTCCAATGCCTTATTCAAAATCCTTTAGTTGAAAATCAAATCCTGTTTACCGACGAAGCAAATTTCTCGCGCAACGCTATACGCAATTTTCACAACAATCATTTGTGGTCAGCGGAGAACCCCCATGCGATACAGGAATCACATTTTCAAGAACAGTTCCCTCTTAACGTGTGGGCAGAAATCCTTGGAGATTATTTAATAGGTCGACTCTTTATTCCAGGAAGATTAAACGGAGAAAGATTTAGTCATTTTCTTAAAGAAGATTTGCCTATTTTACTGGAAGATGTGCCGCTTAGACTACGAAATGAAATGTGGTTTATGCATAACGGTGCCCCGGCACATTTTAGCATCCTAGCGCGAGAATTTTTAGATCGGACTTTCGGTAACCGTTGTATAGGTCGGGGAGGGCCTCAACCAGACCTTAACAGTTTAGATATTTTTTCTTTGGGGGCATTTAAAATCTTTAGTTTACCAGACACCCATCCAAAATGAAGAAGAATTAAAAAATCGAATAATTAACTCTTGTAGAACGATTCAAAATACTTTGGGAATTTTTCAAAGAGTGCGCGAATCAATGAGAAGAAGATTGGATGCGTGCATATAGCAAGAAGGTGGACATTTCCAACATTTATTGTGATTTTGATTTAGTTTTATATCTAGTGTTTCGTTGTTTATTGTTGTTTAAAAATTACCATTTAAAATGTTTCTATGTTGATTAAAAAAAAAGTTTTTAAAATTGTTTCACTTTATGACAAACACATGCATAGATTAATTTAAATCAAAATATCTCGAAAACGGCTGCTTGTAGCGACTTTTGATAAGCATACCATTTTCCCGTAAAAATTATCGAGAAATCGATTTTTCTTCTAGAAAATGTGATACATACATGCACGAAAAAGTTGTGACTCCCCAAAAGAAAACAAGACCTGTAGGTGGCGCCCCCTACAATTAAGGGCCAAACTAAGATCAAATTTGAATGTCATATTAAAAAATCCCCAAGCGCGAATTTTCGTTCAAATATACAGGGTGCCCAAGATAAGGAGGGCCTCTATGGGGATCTCGGTTATGGTAAGAGCTACAACTTTGATTAAATGGGGAAAAAGTTGCGCAATCAGAGGACTAATAATATGGCATAAAAAAGTTTTAGTAATATTTGTAAGTTTTGAGACATTAAATAAAAACTGATATTTTGGATTTTTGATTTTATTTTTCTTTGGCGTTATTATTAAAGTTAGAGCAAAACTGACAAAACTCTCTCACAGCAACTTGTTATGAACTTAAAGATTACATCGCAATTTTTTTTATACGACGTTTCGTTTCCAAGCAAACACCATCAACTTCATTTTTTCTAATACGGCCCTGATTTCTTATTGTCAAATTTTGAGAGCATTTTTTATTCTTAATTCAATGATGTACCAGACAATGTTGTTTAATTACGTTTCGAGCCTTTTTAACCATCTTTATGAAATTTTCAGGGTCCGGACCTGGATCCTAGAGTGTTGCATATGCTTTTTCAGCTTTTTTAATTAAACCTTACGATACTGTTTAAAAAAAAATAAAAACTTCCTGGGTTTATTTTCTTTTTGAAACAACACAAATCTACGCTGTTGCAAACTAAGTATTGTTCTTTTCCCAAATTAGCGAAGTAGGCATTGGAAAAAAAAATGAGTAGGTATAGTGTCAGACAATTTGGCATTACTTCAGTTGAACTAAATATGGCAGGTTATTATTCAAATGAAGAAAAATTTGATATGTTATCATGTTTTATTTTAAGCGGAGAAAATTGTAATGTAGCGGAGCGGATGTATTTGGACAAATATCCGGAAAGGAGACAACCAGCTAAACGGACTTACAGTAAGTTAGTAACTAACCTTAAAGAACACGGTGCATTTAAAAAACCCATGCTCTCCCGAAAAAAAAACAGTAACCAGGAAAAGGTTTTCAGCGTATTATTAGCTGTTAGTGAAAACCCTGGAGTATCAACTAGAGAAATTGATGAAAATGTAGGCGTAGCGAAATCAACTGCTCAATTTATTTTAAACAAACAAAAATTTCACCCATATAAATACAGAATTTGTCAAGGACTGAGGCCAGGTGATGCAGAAAGACGTCGATCATTCTGCGAATGGTACACCAGAAAATGCCACGAAAACATAAATTTTCCTTACCAGATAATTTGGTCTGATGAAAGCATGGTAAATCGAAACGGGATCTTTAACAGAAAAAATGTACATTACTGGTCTAAGGAAAATCCACGTGTATTCAAAGAATCAAGACACCAATACCGTTTCGGATTTAATATGTGGGCTGGAATTTTGGGAACAAGAATAATAGGACCTTTTTTCTATCAACATAATTTAACATCTGAGCATTACCTGAATTTACTCCAAAATGACTTAGAGGAGGCTCTGGATAATTTACCTCTGGCAGAACAACGCGACACTTGGTTCCAGCAGGATGGTGCACCTGCACATAATTCAAGGGTAGTTAGAGAGTACATTTCAGCAAGATTTCCAGAAAAAAGTATCAGCACTTATTCTGTAACACCCTGGCCGGCGCGTTCCCCAGATTTAACCCCCCTTGATTTTTTCCTTTGGGATATATCGAGAATTGTGTTTATAAGCAGAATTTTGAAACAGAAGAAGAGCTTAGACAACTAGTGCTTGCAGCCTTTCACAGCGTAACGCCACAAATGTTAACTAATGTCCTAAATAATACAGTTTTAAGATCCTATTTATGTTTGGAGAACGACGGAAATCACTTTGAACACCTTTTGGAAAATTAATTTTTAATGAGTTAATGTTAGTTTTATTTCAATTAATTAAAGTTTAATTATTATGGGTTCGGAATCAGTATTTTACAATGTTAAATAAATAATTAAAAATCTATTATGTAATTTTATTATTTTTTTTTAAATTCATAATGAAACTAAAAAGATTACGTTGTTACCTTCTACATCCATCATTTTCATTTTTTTAATTAAAAAAGCTGAAAAAGCGTATGCAACACTCTAGGATCCAGGTCCGGACCCTGAAAATTTCATAAAGATGGTTAAAAAGGCTCGAAACGTAATTAAACAACATTGTCTGGTACATCATTGAATTAAGAATAAAAAATGCTCTGAAAATTTGACAATAAGAAATCAGGGCCGTATTAGAAAAAATGAAGTTGATGGTGTTTGCTTGGAAACGAAACGTCGTATAAAAAAAATTGCGATGTAATCTTTAAGTTCATAACAAGTTGCTGTGAGAGAGTTTTGTCAGTTTTGCTCTAACTTTAATAATAACGCCAAAGAAAAATAAAATCAAAAATCCAAAATATCAGTTTTTATTTAATATCTCAAAACTTACAAATATTACTAAAACTTTTTTTATGCCATATTATTAGTCCTCTGATTGCGCAACTTTTTCCCCATTTAATCAAAGTTGTAGCTCTTACCATAACCGAGATCCCCATAGAGGCCCTCCTTATCTTGGGCACCCTGTAGACACTATTTCAAAAATTATTAACAAAAAACAAAAACAAAACTAAATTTTTAACACCCTGTATATAAATTTATGCTGAATTGTGACCATTATTGGTTCAAACTTTTAGGTAGTCTTTAATGCAAAGTCATGCTTAATAAAGACCATTTACAATAGGAAGTGAAAATAGTTGAAAGGTTGATGCGCAATAAAGGTAAATTATAAAGAGAAGTTTAAATTTAAATTTTGTTACAGCATAGTAGAATCAAAAGAATTAGGATCGAGTTAACTTTTGTAAAATGAAAGTAGAGAGTAGTAGAGGTTGACATAGTTAAAATATTGTTGCATTGCTGAGATTATTGATGTGAAATGGAAAATTTGATGATTGGGAAATTAGGGAAAAATTGTTTTAATGTTGATATTAATTAATTCAGTAGAAAAGATGAAGGTCCAAAGCCAATTTAGAGAAGTGAAGGTAGAATACTGCCCAACTATGGAGAAAGGCAGTAACTACAACAAAATTCAAAACTGGCTTTATTGCGGTTTTGGCATTGTAGGGCGTTTCTGCCTCTATTTACCACTGAAAAAGGCAGTAAATTCAAGTCTAAATACACAAAATCTTAATAAAACACTTACTGCCTTCAGGTATTTTTGTATAAATACATCAGAAGAAAGCAGCAAGATCGTATAACATTGTATAAAAGCAGTATTTACGATTCGAACTGTAGAAGCTCCGTTCCTAATTTGCATTATCTAATTTTAAGTAGTATTGCTACAAAGAAAGATGGCAGTAAATTACATTACAACTTAAGAAAGCAGCAATTGGAGTTTAAGTTGTAAATACTGCTTTTTTGCATTTTACATGCTACTTTCAAATCCAGCTGTTATAAATATAGAGCGCAGCAAGTGCCAATATCAACGTAGAGACGCAGTAACTAATTACTGGCGGCGCCGAACGGCTTAAAATATCTGGCCGTTTTTTACTTGTGAGTTGTTCCCTCGTGTTTTAATTTTACCGGCAAACTAATTTTCTGTGAAACGTGGATTCATGGATAAAAGAAGGTATGTACCGACATTTAAATTGTATGTTTATTATGCAGACATGATTTTTATGTTACTAAGTGTGTTTTGTAATAATTAAGTAAGCTCTTATCCTAACCTATCCTAAAATATAGTTTGTTGTCTACTTTTGTTATTATACGTAAAAGTAAACTGAAACTAAAGTGGTGACACTACACATTAATAAATAATGAATGTTATGACAGTTTGCATGGTAAAAACTAAAAATGTTCACAATATCCAATGAAGAAAATACAAAAAATATTAAGATCACTAACTTTTACTGATTGTATTGCTCTTTTGGATAAGTCTGGAAGAAATGGCCCACTTTACCACTAGATTTAATTTTTAAACTTGTGGAACTTTTTATAGGTATCTGAAAAATTATTTAGTGTTAATAATATCGTAGGCTCCTCAATGCATAAGGTTTATCCTAAGAGCCAAAAATATAATTTTATTGGCTTACTCTTAAATTTAAAAAAACATAGAAATGAAAAGTTAAAAATTTTATTTTTGACTTTTTAGGTTGATTTACATAACATTATTTTATTGCCCTTTATCTGAGTTTATTCCTTATATATTCAGGAACATAAGATGCTCAATATTAACACAAATATAAACATAATAAATATAAAATATGACCAAGAAAATTGACAAGCCAGGCGGACATAAAGATTAATTTAAAAATGTTACTTTAATGTAATAAACAAAACCGTTTGTGTATCTGACTTAGAAGAAGTTATAATGTTGCCACGAATGGAATGTTTTAAAAAGGTTTTATTTACACCGCGACTAGAAGTTTACAATGAAACCTTTGTACCGATTGGAACTAAGGCGAACAATACAAAGTTGCCTTTTGCAGTATTGTGGCCCGAAGCAATCAGAGGAAGAGGGAAAGAAGAATTAATAAGTACATTTTATCAGTTTTGTCTGCACAATCGGGATGCAGATGGCTGGACAATTGCGCAGCTCAAAATAAAAATTGGGCTTTTATGTCGTTCTTAGTATACTTGGTAAACTCAAACAAAGTAGCAGCAAAATCCATAGAAGTTTATTATTTTGAGCCTGGGCATACTTTTATGTCTGCCGATTCTGTGCACCACCAAATAGAGTTATCATTACGTCGCCAAAAGAAAACGTGTGACTTTAATGATTTTGTTACTGCAGTTTAAAATGCAAACAACAAGAAAATAATAACAAAGAGTATGAATCCCTCTGATTTTTGTGATTTTAAAGATTTCTCTGCGCCGAATAAAAGAAACTCTAGAGGACAGGAAAAGATATTGCTGTCAGATATTGTTTATGTAAAGACAATTCGAGGATCATTTGAATTAGAATATAAATGTAGTTTAGCAGCGGAACAAACGAAATCCCTAAATTTTTTAAAAAACGACGTTTATAGGAAAAAATTGTTTCCTGAACCAGTTTTTCACAATGAACCGTGTGGTGTGTCAGATGAAAGAAAATCGACCATAATAAAAAATCTTATTGTCTTAATGGAAGACAGCAGAAAAGATTTTTGGTTAAATTTGTCGACTGCACCATAATTATTTAGTGTCGTATTTTGTATTTTCTTTTGTTTAGAACATAATGCTAACAATAATATTATTTATAAAAAAATAAAGACTATGTTTTACTATGTTGTTTTTTCCTTTCTTGCAATAGAAATAAGCAGTATCTATCAAATAACATAGAAAAAAGCAGCAAATGCCACTTGCTGCCATTTGTCTATTTTATGAATATCGGAAAACCAATAACATAAAGCAGTATCTGCCTTTTCTTGTAAACAAATAAAAAAAAATACTTTTTTATATCTATTTAAACCATACGTTTGAACCTCTTATAGACGCAAATAATAAAAAAATAATATGTTTCAAAAATCCAATAAATACAAAGTTCAAAAGTTTTTGCCTATTTACCACAAAACTTAAGACATGCAGATACTGCCTTTCTCCATAGTTGGGCAGAATAGGGTAGAAGTCAAAACGGACATAAAATTGTACAACATTTACCAAAAGGACAGATCTACAGGGTTACTGTTAATGGTGTAAAAATGTGACAAAACTGTAACTCTTACATGGCAGAGGGATAGTGTTGAAGGGCCTCAAAGGCTATATTTTGGTTATTTACGTCTCAAATGTGAGAGTATTAAAAAAATGTTTCTTAAAAGCAAATCAGAGAAACCACGTTGTCACGTACCTGTCAGGTTACAAAGTCTCAACTGTTTGTCTGGCATGCATGATCGTGTAGTCCATGCTTAAAAAAGCTTGACAGTTACATGAATTAAATTAAACCGAAACACCTTACGATCGCATTTTGTCGTGCCAGACTCGATAAAAGTCTTATTGAGAACGTCTTTTCGTCCTTTACTACTCGAAGGTTTTGAGCTTGTCAGTTGCCGCACATAAATGAAATTTGATATTTACGTCACTGCCATGGCTTTGGCTATTACTTTCCATACATTCCTGAACTTGGCCCAATACTTCTCCTAATTTCCAGAGAGATGAATCAATATAGTCTGTTAATGTGTAACTAAAACAGTTAAGTGTAGTTATTTTACTGTTATGTGCATCAAACAGTAAACATGTAGAATTCCTTTGTTTATCAGAAATTGTTACCAACACTAATAAGTTATTAATGGGTTCCCAATACTTATTTTTTTAAAGCCGGACAAAAAATCGCATTTTACAGAACTAAGTAGGAACGAAAGTAAAAGAATTCTGTAACAGTTTTATTGGACTTATTTAACTATCCGACCTATCTTTAGACTAACGTGAAACAATAATTTTCCTTGCATTTTTTGTTTCTGGAGCAACAGAGTGAATACTTATTTGTTGTTAGTGATACATATGTAGCCTTTTATTTATAGAGATTATTACCTTTAAAAAAAATTAAATATTATCATCAGACGTGCGGAAAGTACCTACCGGCTATGTAACGTAATTATAACTATATACATATTACGTGTGATATTACGTACAAGGCCAAAAAGTAATATTTTACAGAACGAGAAGCAAGTAGTTTCCTGAGAGGGAGAACCACGGGCAAGTTACAAGGTATAAATAAAATTGATCAAGTGTGGAAACTAGGTTTTTAGGGCACGCAAAGTGAAATATGATATTTTGACTATATAGCAAACGAAAATTTCGTAAATAATATCGCTAACACACAAGTTACATTTGAAGTCACTGTAGTGGCTGTGATCAAACTTTATAATCTCGGTCCCCGTACTTGATGCCAGATAGCCGGCCGCTCGGCTTGTCAATCCTTGATTCGCCGTCGCATGAAGTAAAGTCCGTCTATCTATCTTACAAACTCATTATAAATAATCCGTGGGAAGAAACCAGTACGCCAAGTGGATCTACGGGTCGTGATAAAAACCAATTAAAGCGTGATATTTTATCAGTTGACACAAAAAAAGTAATCTTCGACGTTTACACCACCCTTCTTGAACGTGGTTTTTCAAACTTTGGTGCAGTGAAGGAAGCCGGCAGCTTTGACACGTAGGCCAGTGCGCACAGTGTGGTTTGTTGTAAATAAATCTGTAGTGGAGAAAAGAAAGAGGAAAGACTCTTTCACTTTTAAGAAACTGGACGCGACGGACGTCGATATAATTCGTAGAGAAATATATGCTATGTACAGGGAACAAATGATCCCCACTTTAAAAACCCTATTGCAAAGATTAAAAAAAGATTAACAGGAATAGAGTGTTGTCGTGAGACTCTAAGGAAATGTATTTTAAGAAACGGTTTTAAAATGAAAAAAATTAACAAACGATAAGTAGTTATGGAATCGGCCCGGTTAAAAAGATGGAGGATGGGATACCTAATTTCAGTCCATGGATATAGACAGGATGGAAGGGATATTATTTATTTGGACGAGACGTGGTATGACACACACAAAGTTTCAGATAAAGGTTGTGTAGATTTATCGGGTCAATGCAGAACCAAAGCTCCATCAAATGAAGGTAACCGTATAGCAATAATTCATGCTGGGATAAAAAACGGATTTATACCAAACGATTTGGCCTTATCAGCCAAAAATATAAAGGACTCCCTTGTTGATTATCACGATGATACTACGGCAGAACTATTTAAAGACTGGTTTAAAAACAAAATATTATCAAATATACAAGCAAATAGTGTGATGGTGATGGATAATGCGAGCTACCACAGTCGTAGGTTAAATAAAGTTCCGTGTTCCAATGGCACAAAAGGTACCATCCAGATATATGATGGAAAATAATATGTATTTTGAGGAAAATTACACAAAAAGCAATTGATCGAAATTTTAAAATCATTTTCAACAGAAAAGCAATATTATTGTGACACCTTGGCGACTTCCTTCTTATCATTGCATGTTCAACCCAATTGAGCATAATATATGACGCCAGCTGAAGGCATCGGTAAGGAGGAATAATGTTTCGCTAACCTTAAATTCTTCTGTGACAGCTTTATATGGTACAGTCAGAGATGCAAAACATTCCAAACAAGAGCTGGGAAAATTGTGTAACGCATGTTCAAAAAGTAGAAAAATCATACCTAAATATAGATCTGTTGCTCAGAGAAAGAATGATTGTGAACTTGGATGACGACAGTGACAGTGAAACTGACTTGGGTTGAAATGTAATAATTATTTTTTCTACGATCATGCAAAAAGGGACAACTTTTGTAGTCACCGTCTTATGGCAAAAGTTAGCTTTTATTGCGCGCGTGCAATAAAAATACATTAATGAACGCGTGAAATAAAGTGTTTTCTTGGTTGCCTATATTCACCACAACCCACCGAAACGACACTTTACCACAGCCTACTTAACTTGGCGTTTGGGCCGTTGGTTGCCTATTCCTCAGTCAATTAGAATAAGTTCCTCAAAACTTTTACCCTTATTTATTGCTTATTTATTATACATTTACTAAAAGAAAAATTTTAAGAGACATTTAGCAACATAATATCCAACAACAAACGAAGACTGTAACAAAAGACCGTTTAATCAAAAACATTTAATAGTACTTTCTAAACAATATAAACAAAATGACGGGCGACGAGGACGCATCTCGCGTAAAAACAATTGAATAAAATTTCAAGCCAAAGGTTGCTTAAATTAATTATTATACATGGAGAATTAGGTAATTATTTTAATTTTATTTATATAAAATAGGTTCGATCATAGAAAAAATATTGTATGCAACATGTGCAATAAACAGCTACTTTTTGCACTAGTTGCATAAATAACTATTTCGTCCTATATGTTATAATTTTAATTGTATTGTATCTTATATATTATACTGTTATATCAGTGGCGGATTCACAGGATTCATCCCTAGAACCTTAGAATTCATAGATTTTGCCAGTATAGTAGAAAGATGTTACACCCAAAGTAAAAGTCAAGTCTAATCCCCCCCCCCCCCCCAAAAAAAAGGTCTCTGGATCCACCACTGGTTATATTATTATTACTTATTATTTAATTACGTTTAAAATATGTTTTTGCGTTTTCTTTCTAACATAAAAAATCAGTAAGACACTTTCGCTGCATACAGGTAGATAAAAAAAAATATTTTTTTCCACGGTTTTATATATAATATTATCTTAAAGCAGCGCAACCTTTTATTCTATCAGCAACGTCCCTGCTTTAATTCGATCACCCGCTGGGTCTTATCGGCATTAGGGATTAGTATTTATAATGACTTTGTAAGATAGATAGACGGACTTTACATGCAGGATAGGAGCTTACGGATCTGGTTTGGTTTTCTGAGATAGAACGTTAGTTTTGTTTCAACCAGTGGCGTTCGTGCGGAATTTTAGCTAAATACTTTTAAAGAAAAAAATGGTATGCTACTGTCGTTTCTTGAAATACAAATCATTTTTTTAATCCTTACTCATTTCTGGTTATGCAGAAAAATAGTTTTTATTATTTTACGCGAAAACTGTGCATGCGACAAAAGAAAGTCAAGAGACCAGATTTGCTCAAAACTGAATAAGGATTTAAAAATAAATTTGTATTTTAAGAAAAAACTACTGATAGAGAAAAAATGTAGTGTATCAGAAACTGTATCCTGATATATAGAAGGAATGTACCAAATTTTACAAAAGTATCAAAGTTATTATAAAGAAAATATTTTTTTCTTTAACATCATCTATTGTTTGAAAGTCAAGAGGCTTAGGATGTACGTTCATATGAAGTTTATTTTCTTATAATTATCCCAAGAGTCACACACTGAAATATTAAAATATCATTACAGGAAAAATTCTGGCGAACCACTAAAAACCGGGACGCTTTTATTGCATGTAACCCTAAAGCTATGTGTGCTGTATAGGGTTTCCCCGAAAACGGCACAGTCATATAGTAGCCGTCAAAATCCGGTGAATTACGTCAAAACTTAAGCTACTGTGCGATTTAAGTACAAGTGGTTTTCAACAGAGCGTTACTCAATACAGTAGGTAACGTAAGATAGCGCTACCGTCATATTCAAAGCGGCGTCAGTGTGACAGTTGGCTCATCAACGTTTTTTGATCTAGATTGAGATAAATTAATCATATGCGCCTTCTTCCGTACGTTTTCTTTATAAAACTCCGATTCTTTCTTTCTCCTTTTAAAACCTCTTCTTCTAAAATGATTACAAGCGGGAGATCGATGTCATCCAAGGGCGTTGCCAAGGAGAGGCAGGAGAGGGCTGCTGCCCCCTCCTTATAAATCTAATAAATACCTATGTAGAGATTAGAGATACATTGATATCTACTACGTATACTTCAAGTCCAAAATGCCTGTCAGTGTCTGTGTCACTAGCGTATAGAGAATGAATTCCCGTGGCGTCTGCATTTCAAAAAATAATAAATTATGAAATTTCGTCGGAACGTCACCTTTTTTATAAATTAACTTTATGTCATTAACCCTTAAAGCTGTTCCTAAAAGATGACGACCTCTTCCACTAGGATTTCTTAGTGCTTGCGAAAACCACCTAAAAATACCTGCCTTGAACTTCTAATATTTAGATCTTGCCATACCTTCTCAACTGTGTTCCCTTCATTCAGCCATGTTTGTCGTTTTAATACACTTTTTCCCGAAACTACCGTATTTTTTTTTTTTCAAATATTTTCGCCGCCATAAAAAATTTAATTTTTTTCAATTAGTAGGCTTTTTCGATTTCGTTTAATATACCTAAAATTAATTTTTTTTGAAGTTCGTTAGACTTTTAATGATATTTTAGATACGGATGTGTCCTTAATTTCAGCCACCATTTTTTTTTTATTGTGGATATATCATTTAGGAAAAAAAATTTAGATTTTGTGACGAACGGCGTATTTTGTGGCATCATCTAGGATTGTTTTTTTCCGTCATCTTGTCCGGGCTCCTCGACTATTCTCTTTTTCTTGATAAAGGCCTTTTAAAACCCTGAACACAGTGCGCGAGGAAAGTTTCGTTAAAGTGCCACATATTTCTGCAGCATCCAATGTGGTTAGTTCGGGTTTTCTTTCCGGAATTCCATGGTACCTATACGTTTTTAAGTATGATTGTTTTTTTTAAGGTTAATTGAATTTTTTTTTGTAGGCGGACAACTAGTTGATGGTTCGTTAATATCTATATAGTTTACTTAATAAAAGGCAGTTAACACCATTAAATAAAGTTTACTATCTATATATTTATTCAAAACAATATGTATGTGAACGACCCATACCTATACAAAAAAAAAACCACAAAATATATCGATAATTTAATAATAAAAACACAAATTAATCAAGCAGTGCGAAAACCCTGACAGCACGCTTACTTTTAAATCCTTGAAGTTGTGAACTCGGTCTCTGTGTGTTGCCACATTTATTTTCTCCAAACGGAATCCCAGTATAGGAATCGCCGTACTATTTTAAATGCATTTAGTTAACTGCAGCTTGTACGACAACGTCGCCTCTTAACTTCACTGTAATTGTAGACGCAAAAATTGTATGTATAGAAAACAATTACTTATTGTACAATATTTTTATTCTGCCGCTTTCTAGATTGGTGATTGGTATTAAATGAGTCCCTGGCAGAATGTGGACTTTGGGTATACGTGGCGAATAAAATAAAAAGGTATCATTTGAAAACGGCGCTAAAAATATACTATTACACTGTAAATGTACTTGGCAACACTGCTGTGTCATCTGGGCTGATTGACTAAGGAGAGCAGAGCCCTGGAATTTGCGCTTCCCAACAATTTACTCCTCCACTAACAACAAATTTGCACAAAATTCGAGAAGATTGTGTTTTAATTAATTTTCTTTTAATCTCTTAATTTATTTTATTATTTTTGTATAAATTTTTCTTTAATACATATTTTAATCATTGTACCTATTTGTCCCTACAATTCATATTTCCCCCATCCGCTCTCTCATATCTGTCCCCCCCCCCCCCCTGACCCATTGGCTGGCGACGCTATTGATGTCATCCATATTATTATGTTAAAAAAAAACGCCACAGTTTCACAATTTTCGTCGCTTTCCTCACTTTACAACTGACTTCACCGCTTGCCGCATTTTTCCACCGCTGTATGACGTAATTCACCGGATTTTGACTGCCACTTTCGAGGAAACCGTAGCTTAAGCGGAAAATGAACTTTTCCTGATTAAAATGTTAAAGTTGGGCCCCAAAATTCACAAATAATCAGAATATTTACGTGTTTTGCCTATACAGGTCAGCGGTTACGTTCTTCTTGCTTGTTGGAGAAGCAGTATTATTGTCCAGAACACTTATCAGTTCTTCAACTTGAACTTCATCACACTTAATACATTCAATTCGATTGTTTATTTCACCCTGAATATAGTTTAAAAGAATTATCTTGTTGTGTATTGGTTTAAGCTAAAACGAAAATTATCTGAGTGAAAACTCTACTATAGTTAATTTAGAGATTCCGACGATATAAACAACAGGTGTGTTCCAGCACGACCAAAAACTATAAAGTCCATCCGAACATATTTCGTTTGACCTAATAACTGCAATAATAGTTTTATTATATTGTAAACAACCACACAAACCCCGTTACCTGTTCGATTAACAAACATACGTTTTTAAAGAATTTCTTGGTAAAATTACCCATATAAAACTGTCGATGAGCGTGCCAACCAGCGAAATCTACCTGGCCCCAGCTGATGGCATCTTACTGAAATGAAATAAGTGGCACTGCTTTGCACAGGAACGGATTTTGTAGTTAAATGAAAAGCCATAGTAATACCTTATAGCACCAATGTTTATTATGTTTATTTTTACCATTTGTTTTATATATATATTAATTTGTTATAAGTACAAAACAAGTGTGAAAAGTTTGCTCGCGGAAAAGGGCAACTTCTCGTACGTATTTAGGTAAAAGTAATAATAACAATTAATATACCTACTTAAAAAAATATATTTACATATATACACAGAAGGTTTAATTGTAATTATAAAACATTTTAATCTATTTCTAATTCAGTCTCGCTATCACTATCATCCACATTTATAATAAGAGGATGTATTTCGTTTTGTTGTGTAGTTATATGTATAAGAGTCTTCAATTTTTAAGACGTGGTTAACCGAGTTTTTCCAAATTGGAATTTCCCGAAAACTTTCTTTATTAGCTCTATTACACTGCCCCTTAGAGTAGGTATGCTATTTTCAGTTCTCATTTTCGATTTAATTTGATACCACATGTGTTCAATAGGGTTAAAAATGCAATAATAGGGTGGCAGTCGCAACACAGTGTGACCCATTTCTTTCGCCATTTTATCACACACATAGCCTTTTTTAATACTAAATGCCTTTAGCACTTCTAGCAGCTGTTTTTTATTATACGTTTCCTCGAAGTACAAGTCATTTTTTAACATGAACTCCTTTATTGCGAATTTTGTGCTCGATGCATTCGGTACTTTTTCCAGTTGCCGGCTGTAGTAGCTTGCATTATCCATCACAATAACACTGTGTTCTGGTACATTTAAAAGCAAGCTGTCTTTAAACCCGCTTTCAAAGAGAGCGGCGTTGGTATCTTCATGATAGTCCAGACTTGAATCCTTTATACTTTTTGCTGACAGTAATAAACAATCATGGATCCATCCATTCTCCCAACCTGCATGAATTATTGTTTTTCGTTTTCCTTTATTTAAAGGGGCTTTATTTTGGCATTTTTCAGTTTAATCAACCCATCCCTACTAGACAGTCTCATAAGTGTCATACCACGTCCATCCAGATAAACTACTAAACGTTTTTCGGATCTAAACTTTTTTATTTCCCTAAGGGACAGAAATCTCATTTCCCTTAATCTCTCGAGCTCCATAATAATTTGTCTCTTGTTTATTGTCTTATACCTACTTAAATTCCATCTCTTGCAAAGCGCGGTGAAGACTTGTCCTGCTACATGATATCGTTGTATCGTCAGTTGTTAACTGTGCTTTTAAAGAATCTAACGTGAGCACAACATTTTCTCGATACATTTGATATATTTTTCTGCGAATAACATCTTTGTCACAATCATCTACGCACTTCATTTTTCCGGTATCTTTGCGAACTTTTCTTTTAAAATGTCCTTTTAGCATAATATCTCGTCGATAATGGAACTTTCGCCATTTCACTGGAATTTTTAATGGCAATTACTTTAGGGTGGCCGCTCTTTAATAACAATTCACATAATACATTTTTTACGGTCACTTTGGCGTCAGAAGATAAATGCTTCCTGGAATGTTTAGGATAGCTATATATCGCATTAGCTGAAGATTCCCAAGGTCTCCACATACTTTTAATATTAACACAGTTTCAAAGTAAAATAGATAGGTATACTAATATATTTCGAATATTATGTTTACTATTTATATAAGCTATATAAACAGGTACCTGTAACTAAAAAGTTTTAAGAAATATCCTAATAATTAACAAGTTGTTTCTAAAAGACCTTAATAAGACAGTTTATTAATATTGATAACAAATCAAGTAATGTACCTATCTATTGTTATTATAAACTGGCATTAAAAATAAATGTGGGTTAATAAGTCTCTGCGAAAGCGAAAGTCGAGTTTATGAGGGGGGTTATTGCAGTCATTAAGCCAAACGAAATATGTTGCGAAGTACTTTACTTATCACCGTCCCCAAACGATCATTTCCAGCATGTCAATTAAATTTTGAACTTTGCAATTGTAGTAGCTTGTAGCTTAGCTACCTGAAGCTAAGCTGCTATTAAATAATGGTAACTTAATTACAAGGTAGCTTAACTACTTAAATTTTAAGGCAGGGCGGTAAAATACATAAAAAGAGTCGCTATGACGCTGGCAGTATAGGCGCGCGTAATATTTTTTTTAAGAAACTAACCTGAACTAACCCTACAACTTCTACATTTAAAACTTTTTGTGTCTCTTATAGGAAACCCTGTATAGATACGGCTTAAAAAATTTCTGAAACCTGTACACTATTACTACCTACTAACGAGTTTCTTACTTGCCCTAGTTTAGACCTCAATTCTCAATCGACATAAAAATGTCTGTTTTAAAATGCAAAACAATGAACAATAATTTAATTTTAAAAAAATTATAAGAACATTCCGTATAATAAATAGTAAAATATCTTCATAAAAATACTCATTACTTTATTGTTTGACTTTACAACGCCGCTGTTTCTTCATCGGTGAGGGGCACCCATTATTATGAATAAATAAAATAATTAATTACCTTTTCTAGCACGGTCGAAGTCTTAAACAATATCTTATTCGAGTCCCTTAGTTTTAAATTAAAAGCCTTTTCATTGTCATCAAGATTTAGGGAAAAAGTATGTATTAAGTTGTCCAACTCGTTAAAACTTAGATCAAGTTTTTTACGCTTCATATTATTATTCAACTTAAAATTTTAGTAACATTCAAACTGACAGAGGCCGATGACAAGCACAATAAATAAAACTTTACACATACATCTACTGGTACAGTTGTTCCAAGCTTAATTTGATGACATAAAAAAGCATTAAATTCCTGACCATAGGCGTCGCTTCTACCAAATAATTAAAATGCGGACTGTTGTAAATTTTTAATATGATTAAATAGTACCTCTTGTTCATTATAGTTTATATCGATGAAAGGTTTGTACCTGTGATTTCGCCTGCAGAGAATATTTTTAAAATAGTCTCTGTAAAGAAAAATGCTAATTTTGCCACAACAATTTAAAAATATAGTTAATATTGATAAGAGGTTTGTACCCGTGACTTCGCCTGCAAAGAACACATTTAATATTTTTAAAATGGTCTTTCGGTAAAAAAAATGCTAATTTTGCCGAAAAAAATTCATCTGTACACATATCGTTATTACCTGCCGAATATTATCAAGGACAACTGCCCCTAAAGTTGAAGATTGACATATTTAAAATAATGCGTTGACATTGAACATGTAACTTTGTTTCCTAATTCCAGACTTATTTCGCTTTCGATGGCCGACTCTGGCACAGACTCATTATATTTCTGCGATAATTCACCTTGACCTTCTGTTTTAAATTGTCGCCAAAAAGCCATACTGATATAATAATATATAGGCACCAAGTAAAACCTTACTTGTCTGAAACCACACAGTTATAGCAGAAAATGAAATATTTAAATTACAGTAAATCGTTTTAACCAGTCACGCAGCTGTCCGATTCCCAATATCGCATACCTCAAACATCAACTGATTTTAAAGCGGATAAGGGATAATTATTCAACAATATTGGCAGAACCTCTAACTATTCGCTGTTCTTGTCTACAGCATGTAAATTTGTATTTATATTGTCACGCCCTGCGGGTGCGACTGGGGACGTTGGCCTAAGATCGGAATAAAAACACCAAATTTTATACAACAATGAATTAATTTATTTACTGTTAGTCTGGTTCAAATAAATCATTACAATTATTTTACACTTCAATTACGTTATGGTTAAATATTACCCTTGGTTACATTTCCTTATAGGTGAGACAAACTATAGTTTCATACTTACAATAAAAGATTAACTTTGAAAGTAACCATCATGGGGCTGCTTTCGAACGGCGTCTCGCAAAGGGGAGAATCGGGATAGAATCGATCAGTTACCTTGTTGCCCAACAACTGCCTACTTTGCCATTGATCAAATTTGTCTTTATACCTTTCAAACGGTTCGTCAAGTCAGCACTCTTTTTACTATATTTTAATCTATTTTAGGTAAACGACGTACTACGGTCAATGCATAGGTCGAACACCTTCGTTTCTGCTGACTTGCTGAATCGGCTTGATTGGCGTGTTTATAAATTTAGTAATAAATAATGGGAAATTAATTTCTTTACTGAAATGTGGATTTATGAAATATTGATTTAGGGTTTGAATTATTTTGAGAAAATATTCTTTTTGATTATTCCCTTTGTGACAATATGCTGCTCTATTAATTTTCTCACTCGGAAAAAATAGTTCGCACATTAAATTGCCAGTGGGCCTCGATGGTCTATCGCCAGGGTGTTGCCAGTTCTACAAAGTTTTCGTAAGTATAGGAGGAAAGTACTAAAAAAGTTATTATAATATTCATAAATGACTTGTTCCTTCTGTCTTTGACATCGAAAATTTCTTGGTTTAAAGTACATTGCAAAGCAGGATAGACATACGGACAAAGACGAACATGTACAAAATAATAATAAAGCCTGTACTGACATACGGTATTCAGACATGGTGCACTATTAACAAGACTCAAGTGAAAAGACTGCAACGTTTTCAAAACAAAGTTTTAAGATTTATTGCGGACACACCTAGAGATACGATGACTCAAGTACTGCACAATGACTTACGAATGCAGACGTTAAATGAGTTTTTTGATAAAGTCATAACAAATTACTTCAGATGGACAGACGTGTCGCAAAATGAACTCATTGTAACCTCCCACATTATTTCTCTACCAAACAGTACATATAAATTACCAAAAGACTGGCTTCTACCAAGACCCGATTAATTTCGTTAAAGTAACCTTCCAAATTCAATCAATTTAAGTACCGACTTGAACGCCGTCGACATACGTCAATTATTTAAAGAATTATTTCAGAATCCAAGACTTACCTAATGATGACCAGCCGAACAGTTGAACGAAGAAAGAAAATAAGTTGAATATTGGATCTAACTTAGAAAACGCACATGATCTCATAAAGAGAGTTACTGACTATCAATTAAATACTGGTATAAAAGAACACTTTTAATAATGAAAACTTGAATTTGAATTTTTAAAAAAAGATCTGACAAACCCTGATTATGATGCCGGTCCTTTGAATCCCGGTCGAAGCTTTTTTATGTCGTCAAACTGACTTTGGAAAAAGTATACTGGTATGTTATCTACAGTCTACAGATTTTTTAGTGTCCAAAAGTTTGCTATCACACATGCATCGGAGCCAGTAACTGAATGCTATAGAATTGATTGAATCATATTCTTCAAATAAAGTTATTATACAGGGTGAGTCAGTGGAGGCTTGCTGGGTAGAAACGCTTCGTTACCGAACTACAGGGTGTTGAAATTTCAAGATTTTTTTCCTTGCTATTGTTATTATTTAGGTTTTTGTATTGTAATAAGTCATTGCTACAAAAACTGGGTCATCCTAGTTTTAATTTTCAACAGGTAGCAGGGAATAAACTGTCAAAATTAATAAAAACAAGAGATTATCTAAAAAACCAGAGCCTACTAGACCATTTTAAAAATTTTAATTTCACCTAGCAAAACACAGAAAATCGTAACTTTCTTTTTTTTTCTCGATAACGGTCGCAGATACGAAGAAACTACAAAAAACTAAGAAGCTTCTAAACAAAAAAGAAAATACATTTCGTATTTTAAACCTTACCAGCGGCGCACCGCGGAAAAAGTTCAGGGTGAGAAAAGGGGGCATGACCCTTTAAAAAATATCACCCTGTAGAGTCTCACAACCATTTGCCTAATGATGTAACTCCTACGGCGTAACCTATATTTTAAATTTGAGCTAAATATCTCAAAAACTGCAGGAAAAAACTAAAAAAATTCTTTAAATTTTCAAAATTTGAAAATAACCCTAGAATTTTTTTAAACACTAGGAAACGGGACAAGTTCACTAATAGCTTTATAAAGGATGTACAGGATGTCCAGACTTCGATGGTTTTACGGGGTATCTCCGTTATTAGTAAATATATGATACGGTTTTCGCAGCACTGTTCTTTCTTGTGAAACAAAAGATGCCGCAATCAGAATTTTTCTAATCCTCCTTGTTTTTGATATAAGCATGGGATGTTTTTGAAAATTTTACATTTTGGGACACTTTCTATATTTAGGTTACCCTATGGCTTATCAAAGAGAAAACAAATGTTATTTTCGTAGTTTTTTACGTTGAAGCCAGTTACGTACTCAGATTTTTTCTACGTTCAATAGTGTCCGATAAAAAAAAACAAACTTATTTTTTTTTAAATAGGTCACCCTATACTTATATTTTTCATTAATATAATTTAGTTTGTAACAAGCTTCTCAGAAATATATAATACCTTATTTATATTTTTAATATTAAGCACGAAATTTACATTTTATTAAAAAATATATACATTTTTTGTTAGTATGCCATGACGGGTATTTAAAAAAAGAAAAGAACACAATCATTTGTCATGTTAAAAACTTCCTTAGTTTCTGTCAGAGTATGCAGGTTCTCTAAGTTGTTTTAAAAAATCTAATTAACAGTAAAATATTAGTTTGTCCCAATTATGGCAGAAAATGTGAACTTTGAAAATAATGAAAAATACGACATCCTCGTTTGTTATGTCCATTGTAATGAAAATGCATACGCCTTTTTGTGGTATCTCTATGAAGATTTATTAAATTTGTTAAATTACTTGTAGATATCCTGAAAGACTACCGCCGGATAAGAGAATTTTTCCAAGGATGAAATCAGATTTAATTGAACACGGTTCATTTTCTAAACATCGGCCTAAAATCTACAACAAGGAAAACCGCGAGACTGAGGAAATAAGTGTTTTATCTGCAATTGAAACAAATCCAACTAGTTCTTGCACAACGGTTGAAGGTTCAGTCGGAGTAGTTAAATCAAGAGTTTAAACAAGCGTAGAAAAACACAATTTGAAGTCATAAATTCCACCTAGTAAAAAACTTACATCCTGGTGATGCACAGCGCCGTATAGAGTTCTGTAATTGGTATTTACAAAACATCAACAGGGAAAATAATTTTGAAAGAACCGTTATATGGCCCGATGAGGCTCATTTTACCAGTGCTGATATATTTAATCGGCACAATATGAGGAAAATCAGCATGTAATATTTCCACTCGAACGGCAAGGCAGGTTTGGCTTTAACGTTTTATGCTTTATACTAGGAAGCAAAATATTACTTATAATATATTTGAAGGCAGCCCTAATGCAAATAAATATTTCGAAATTCTGGAAAACGTTGTGGCGGAAATAATAGAAGACGTGCCCTTAACGGGTCTCAATAATTTGCATCTGCAACAAGATAGATCACCCGCTCACAATACGCTAATTTATCAGATATAATAATAACAGAATAATTTCCCAGGCCACTGAGTTGAAACTAATGGACCTGTAAGATGGCCACCAAGGTCACCCGACTTCTCGGTTTTAAATTTCTTAAAAATAAAATTTATTCTATTCAATACCAAACAATTGCAGATTTAAGAAATGCCACGGAAAGAGCGGCCTTTTATTATTTAAAATTCATTTAGGCGAATAACAACAATGTGTGAAACATGTCTAAGGCATAATGGAGAACAATTTGAGCAATATTTATGAGAAAGTTCTATAAATTTTCAGCTTTTGTTTCTAATGTTTTACGTAGTAAAACACAACTCGATTTATGCATTGTTATTATTTTTATTGAAATATAACTGCTTATTAGATTAAGGAGTCCAAAATATATTTCTTCCGTAGTAATTATCATACCAGTAATAGTTTTTTTTTAAATACCCGTCATGGCCTACTAACAAAAAATGTACCTATATTTTTTAATAAAACGTAAATTTCGTGCTTAATATTAAAAATAAAAATAAGGTATTATACCGGGTGTTGCATCGTCGAGCGGGACGTAGGAAATCCCATGTTATTTTAAATGGGGTCAATTATTGGCTTCCCTAATTATTTTAGAGAAAAATTCTATTTAGGTTTATTAAAGAACACTAAAACCCACATTCAAAAGAATAACTTTAGATATTTTTGATGAGCCCGTTTACGGGTTATCGCCGATTCCTTTTTAACTATTTCTCCTTTTTATGGCCCCGTATTTGCGGGCACCAGTCAAGGTAAAAGATGACTGTCAAATAAAGTTGTCATTTTGAAATGTGTGCTTTATTGTTATAAAAACTCGTGCATCGAAAATATTAGCCATGACTTACACTTCTGAAGAAAAAATATTGATGATTAAATGGTATTATCAAGGAAATAGTTATCAAAATGTGTCAGACATGTTTGCTGCTCTGTATCCGAATAGACCGATACCTGCAAAATCTACAGTCGAAAGGACTATCAAGAAATTTGAGACAAAAGGCACTGTAATAAATAACTGCAGATGTGAAGAAAGGCAGGAACAAAGAAGAGATGCAAGAAATGATAGGGACTTGCAAGTTTTATTGTGCGTGGAAGAAAATGATGGGAAGATTAGCACAAGGAAACTTGAGGATGACATAGGATTAGATCACACCACAGCGTTACGAGCTTTGAAACGACATAAATATTATTCATACAAATATGAAAAGCACCAAGAGCTAAGAGATAGGGACGAAATACGACGACAGGAGTTTTGTTTTGGTATGATGGAAAGAGCAAACATGGATAGGGAATTTTAAAAAAACATTTGTTTCACTGACGAATGCACATTTACCTTAAACAATGAACCCAATGTTAAAAATTATCGATATTGGAGCAAAGAAAACCAACACAGGTTTGTGGAAACAAGGACGCAATATTCACAAAAAGTTAATGTATGGGCTGGGATTTTCGGAGAAAATATTATCGGGTCATTATTTCTTACACGAAATTTAAATGAAGAATATTTTTTGGAACTACTTGAAGATCATATTTTACCTACTTTACATGATGCCGCCAGGGAAAATCAGGAAGTTTGGTACCAAATGGATGGCTGCCCGGCACATAGTACCCTGGCTGTCCGGGAATATTTAAACCGTGCTTTTAATGGAAATGTTATTGGCTTAAATCATACAGTAAATTGGCCAGCCAGGTCTCCTAGATAAAAATACCCAAATCTAGACGAGTTAAAAAATGCTATTTCTGCCGAATGCAATAGAATTTCAGTTTACCAACTAGCGAATGTAAGAAGAGAATTTTATGATCGCCTCGGTTATTGTCTAGCAGTCAATGGAGGAATATTTGAACATCTTCTTAAATCCTAAAGTTCTAACAATTTAATAGTACCTACCTATTAATTAGTAAAATATTGAAACATGTAAAATGTCATAATTAACCTTGTAATTGGATACTTTATTTTAGTTTTATTCAGATTAATTTGTACTCATAAATACACCTTTAATATTTTCGATGTACGAGTTTTTATAACAATAAAGCACACATTTCAAAATGACAACTTTATTTGACAGTCATCTTTTACCTTGACTGGTGCCCGCAAATACGGGGCCATAAAAAGGAGAAAGAGTTAAAAAGAAATCGGCGATAACCCGTAAACGGGCTCATCAAAAATATCTAAAGTTATTCTTATGAATGTGGGTTTTAGTGCTCTTTAATAAACCTAAATAGAATTTTTCTCTAAAATAATTCGGGAAGCCAATAATTGACCCCATTTAAAATTACATGGGATTTCCTATGTCCCGCTCGACGATGCAACACCCGGTATATTTCTGAGAAGCTTGTTATGAACTAAATTATATTATTAAAAAATATATAGGGTGACCCATTTAAAAAAAAGCAAGTAAGTATTTTTTTTTCTCGGAAATTATTGAACGTAGAAAAAATCTAAGTACGTCACTGTAAAAAACTATAAAAAGAACATTTTCTCTTTGATAAGCTACAGGGTAACCTAAATATGGGGGTGTCCCAAAATGTAAAATTGTCAAAAACATCCCCTATATCAAAAACAAGGAGGACTAGAAAAATTCTGATTGCGGCAACTTTTGCTTCACGAAAAAGTAGCAGAGTGCTGCGAAAACCGTATCCTTCTATCTTTACTAATAACGGGGATACCCCGTAAGACCATCGAATATTGGACACCCTGTACTTTATGCCATTTTTATTTATCTTGTAGTTGTTGTTTTTTGAAATAAAAACTCAATATTTAGAAAGAAAATATGCCATATAAATTTAATAAATTTTTATACCTACATTTTGTTGGTAATACTATCAAAATGTCTAGTCTTCTTCTACCTTGACTAAAAAAGAAAATTTATATTGGTCACAACTTGCCATGCCATACTTACGTCAACAGAATAAAACATTTGATAAATAATGTCATTACCAACTTATAAAAAAACGGTTTTATAAAAAGTCTATTACGATACTGAAAACGGTATCGAAACGGCTCTATTATGTTGTATGTTGTTTAGTGCAATAGGTAATTAAAACCATGATTAATAAAAAACAAAGAAAAGTTGGTAATTTACTCTTAGTTAAATAATAGTATATTATTAACCAAGGTTTAGACAGCCATCATTATTGCCCGAGCGGCGAGTTTAAATCACGAGGAGCGAAGCGACGAGGGATTTAAGACGCGAGGGCTATAATAAGCTGTCTAAACCGTGGGTAATATATTATTTTTTCCACTACTACAAACTTTTATATGACATTTATCTTTATAGTATTAATAATTATAAAAAATTATAGGTAGGTATAAGTATATTTTTTAATCAAGTTACCTGCGCTTTGGAATTGGCAAAATATTTTGTTTTTTTGTCAGGTGGCTTTGTCAATGTCAATTTGTGTTCATTTGTGTCATCAGATTTCACGAGTTTTGCGTTTTTTTTAAAAATGAGCGAAGAAAATGTTAGTGATAATATTATGTGTACACCTCCCGAATTAAGGATGGAAGCAGAAAAAATGTTGATTGTATCGATATTTTACAATATCAAGTAATCTAATATGTATTGATAATTATCTGGTTGCCTAACCACAATGAATTGATGTTGTAGAATTAAAAAATCAAGTTACCTGCGTTCAAACAAAATTCGGTTAAGGTCAAAGATCGGTCAATAATGGATTTCAATGGCTTATTATTGACCATGGTCAATAATGACTTATAAGGTAGAGAAAAACTATTTCTAGCGTTAATAATCGGTCAATAATGGCGATGTTATAGGTTAGTAGTGGAAAAAATAGTATTAAAGTACAAGTTTTATAATGCTCATTTTAGCGCACGCGTCCATGTTAGAAAACGAGCCGCTTGCGACAAGTGCGCTAATAGCTTTATAAAACGTGTGCTTTATACTATTTTTTCTGTTTTGGCATTTCTTTCAGTAAATAAATCCATATTTAAAAAGAAAATAAAACATACAAATTTTCTAAATTTTTAGGCCTAAATTTTACGTTGGTAATACAATCAAATTATTTATCATAGTAGCCTTGAAATTAACAAATAATTTTATTTTCGTGTCAGCCATTTTGTCACATAGTTTTAAAATATGGAGCAAGATGAGTTTAGTTTAACTCATCTCCATTTCATAGAATTAATGCAACCAAACATACACGACAGCAAAATAAAACATTTGTGAACATCACTACCAACCTTAGAAAAATAAAGAAAACTGTTTCATAAAAAGTTCATTACGATACTGAAAACGATATCGAAACAGCTTTTTTCCACGACTGTTAAATAAAACATTCATTATTGGGGAATTTTAGATAAATAATGATTATCATTATTTACAGGTGTTAAATCTTAACCATTATTCAACACCTTGTAACCAATCACAGAATAGCATTTTCATTATTCAACACCTTGTAACCAATCACAGAATAGCATTTTCATTATTCAACACTTTACGAACCAATCAAGTGCTATTTACAAAATCTGTTCAAGATAGCTATAAATACAATTGACAAGACCATAATATGTCAAAATCATTCAAGTTCTTAATTTAACCGGTAAATACTTTTTTGTTTCCTTTTTTTAGTGTTTTTTGTCAGAAAACACGATTTTTTAATGATGAATTAAGGAAGTAACACATTGCCGCAGCTTTTACAATTATTCCCAACAACAAAATCAAAGAAAACTTTGAACTTTACGTCAATGAAATCCCATCCATGGCCAACGTTAAAAATATTAATATAGGCCATGAAATTTTGGCATTACAGTAGCATACTTGATTATTTCGATGTTTTCATCAATCTATGAAATACATATGATTTTCAAATGGATGGATTTTAGATTAACAGTCGTAGAAAAAGCATAGTATTTTACTCGCGCGAATGACTATTATCTACTTGGATGATTTACGGCACTCGCCTACGGCTCGTGTCGCAAATATCATCCTCGTAAATAATAACTGTCATTATTGCTCGTTGAATAATACACTATTTTATGAAACCAAATTAGAAAAAGATATTTTTTTTTCTATTGATCGGTCGCCATTTTAAAATTGTTCGAGAGAATTGCGCCAAAATTTAGGAGCATACTGTGTGAAATAAGAGCTTTCAAATGATATATATCAAGTCGTATGTTGCCAATGTTGCCATTAAAAGATGACGTCACATCTTTGACAACTGTCAATAAAAAAACAAATTACCTAATTAAGTCAAAAAGTAGGCGAGTAAAAAACTAAATTGACGTTTCTCATAGAGACTCGCTAAAACGAGTGAAATTTGTACAGAAGACACGCTTGAATGAAAAATTATTTGGCTAATTTAAAAGCACGAGCGGTATTTAGGCAGAATATTTCTCGAATAAAGATTCTTATGTTGCTATTGACTTTGACGCGTCTAATTTTGACAATGAATGATTCGTATCTTTGGTTGTTGTCAAAATGATACTTACTGGTAATGTAGGTTGTCATAAAAAAGGAGATAAGAGCCCACTGTAATTTTTTAAATTTCCACTTATAAATTCAGTACCTGTTACATGGTTACACAATGTATGAGTGGAATATTCACGTACAGGCCATTACTAAGCCCCCATTTAACCTTCGGTGGAACACCCTATACATAGAGTGGAAGATTTTTAAATTCAATTATTCAAATAATAATATATTTTTTTTATCTGGTATTATATATAATATAATAATATTAAACGGAATTAATTTCCTTCACTAGAACTTTGTTCCGAAGAGAAGTTTTGTTGGTTACTTGAGTCGGACGTATTTTGTAGCTCGTCAGAATCGACATGCTTTCTAGGTTTATTTTTATTTTTTCGTTTTTTATTTGCTTTTTTTTCTTTTTCAACAGATTTTGATTCTTCAATTTTGGTATCAGATGTGTCAGACTGTTTCTTGGTATTTTTATTTTTGTTCCACCATTTACTCTTCTTGGGTTTATCACATTCGGAATTGTGTTCACTATCAGATGACGCTGTCGTATCTGATGAATATGTGTTACTTTTCTTTTGTTTTTTTTCTTTCTTCTTTTTCTCCTGCTTACTTCCTTCGTTGGTGGAACACTGTTTATCATTTTCCTGCTTTTTAGGCTTATTTTTACATTCGTTATCTAAAATAAGTAACAAAATATAGTGATACATAGGTCTGTGGTGATACTTACTAATGACAAGGTGACCATAATCCTGCGAACGTACGAGGGTGGTTCGATTAATAACCTGGATGGCATTATAATAAGAGAGGACAAGACCGACATCTGTATATTATATGATTTTGAACCCCTACCACAAAGTATACCTGGAATCTTAAATGACACAATCTACAAAAGGGATTTATCACGTACCCCTGTTACGCCTTCCACATCTTTGACAAACCCTAGTACTAGCAAAGAAAATTTAAATTTTGAATTCATAGTGGAATTGGTTATATCTATTCTTAACACAATGAAAGAAAAAAAGTCGGTAGAAATAAACAAGTTAGATATTCAAGAACTAATGAAGTCTAGACTCTCAACCACACTCTAAAAAACAGAAAAAAAAACCAAAACAAGTCACACGCTTATACAAACACACAGATACTACATAAATATCACATAATCACAACATGCATGACCTTAAAATCTGTCAATGGAATTGTCGATCTGCGATAGCAAATAAGGAAAATCTTGAAAGCCTTCTCAATGAGAATGATTTCGATATTGCTTTGTTATCGGAAACTTGGTTTAAACCAGATCGCTACGTATCCTTTTCTGGGTATAACATAATAAGAAAGGACCGACCAGACGGAAAGGGAGGAGTAGCAATTTTAATAAAGTCTAACATGAAGTTTACAACGCTGAGCAGTCCCAACTTTAATAATATTTTATATGTAGGTATTAAAATACCTTTATGTAATGGCTCTGAAATCTCCCTTATTTCATTGTACATAAAACCCCAAACCAGAGTATTCAGCCAGACATGGATCTCCTTTTTTTCTCACGTCAATGGACCCGTCGTGATCGGGGGTGATTTTAATGCCCATCATGTGGCATGGGGTGGAGAACACAACGATGTATACGGTAATACTCTAATAGATGCAATAAATCAAAATAATCTAGTCTTCTTAAATAACGGAAATCATACCTATATTAGTCCCTCAGGGAGAAATAATTCAGCAATAGATTTGTCTCTTGTATCGCCTTGTTTAAGGCCAGTGCTGGAATGGAATACTCTGGATGACACTTACGGTTCCGATCACTTACCAATTGTCATGGTATGTCAAGTTTCACCAAGATCTGTCTCCAGAAATAATTACAAAAAATGGAATATTGGAAAGGTCAATTGGGATAGTTTTTATTTGGAGTATCCAAAAGACTGAAAATTTTAGAACTACATCTTACAAAGCCTTTTCAAATACGCTAAATAAGGTAATAGAATAGACAATTCCTGCTATCAGCATCAACAATCGCCCTTTAAAAAAGAGAGGCAAACCTTGGTGGAACCAACACTGCTCTAAAGTTGTAAATGAGAGAAAAGAAAAATATAAAACGTATAAATTAAACCCCAGTTTATCTAATTTAATAGACTATAAGAAAGCAGATGCATACGCAAAAAAAATTCTAAAGGAAACGAAACGAGAAAATTGGCGTCAATATTGTATGTCACTTAATAAAAATACTCCAGTAAAGGAAGTTTGGCAGAAAGTAAACAGCTATAAGAACAGGAACCAAAAAAATCGCCTGCCAACATCAATTAAAGACCCTTGGATAGATGAATTCCACCGTAAACTGTCACCCCCATATGTTATACCTAGGACTACATTTCAGCATAACAGAGTAGATATGTAAGATAAGTATCTGACTGATCCATTCAATATGAAAGAATTTAAAAAAGCCCTAAAAAACAACAACAACTCAGCACCTGGAAAAGATAACGTACACTATTCCATGCTGTTTAATCTACCCGAGAATGTTAAGAGGATATTATTAACAATTTTCAATAACATTTTTTCGGGTCAAAGTCCAATTCCAAGTGACTGGAAGCAATACATTGTGGTGCCAATACTAAAACCAGAAAAGCCGCAGATTTGCCTACGTCCTATAGACCAATAGCGTTAGCATCGTGTATCTTAAAAACATATAAAAGGATAATAAAAAATCGACTAGAATTCTGGATGGAGAAGAATAGTAAATTTCCGAAAACACAATTTGGATTTCGTAGGACGACCTCTGCGCAAGAAGTACTTACGAACCTTGTTACAGATATTCAACTAGGACTTACTAAGAATCAGTGTACTTCAGCTCTATTTCTTGACATACAGGGTGCTTACGATAGCGTTAACTACGAGATTTTGGTTGCCAAGATGTACCAACTAGGCATACCGGAACAACTAATACGTAACATACACCAATTATACCATTACCGTCAATTATTTATTCGAGGGCAAGACGGACTTACCAAAGGAAGAATGGCCGCAATGGGACTACCACAGGGGAGCATTTTAAGCCCGATACTATATGTTATATATACCCACGACCTGGAAAATCTATTTCGAGAAGACGTCCGTATCCTTCAGTTCGCAGACGACATATGTATGTACGTAACAGATAAATGTGTTGACCAATGCAACGAAAAACTAAGTAGAAAATTCGCAGAAATATTAAGGTGGCTCAACGATAACGGATTGACAATCTCGCCTCAAAAATCGGCAAACTGTTCCTTCTCTAGAAATAGAGGTCGGCAACAAAACTCGGTCATCCTTGGAAATGCGACAATACCATGCAAGTCAACCGTGAAATACTTGGGTGTATATTTGGATAGAAAGTTGCTTTGGAAAGACCATATTCAATATCTACTTAAAAGAACAGAAAATGGACTTAATATCATAAGAGCCTTCAGCCATCAAAAATGGGGAGCGGATCCAAATGTATGTTTGTTATTTTATAAAGCGTATATTAGGTCAATTTTAGATTATGCAGGGATACTGTATGGGTCAGCTGCTGAGACCCACTTAAATAAACTTGAACAAGTAAAAAACAAGTGTCTAAGACAAAGTATTGGCCTCTTAAAAAGTACTCCGATAAATATTCTTGAAGCAGAAGCCATAGAACCACCTCTAACTCAAAGACGGAACTTTATTAGCGACAAATTTCTATTAAAATTAATATTTAAGGATAGTACATTAATTGACAAAATAAATAAACTTACCATACTTGGTCTCACACACCGTTATTGGAGAGTTAAAAAACTCCCTTTACTTGTAGAGAGTTACTCGTGGATAGCCCAAATTAAAGATAATATATATTCCTCTAGACTATTGCCTTACTTTCAACTTGATTACGCTTACATTAACGATATACCAAAAACACTTTTATCAGAACACACTCAGGATAATCCTAGCACCGTGAAAAGCAAATTTTTAGAAGATTTAAATACAAAGTGGTCAAATTATGAGCAAATTTTTACAGACGGCTCAGTTCTAGACAATAGAACAGGGTGTGCTTTCTACCATGCAGGTAAACAAATCTCCAGAAAATACCGATTACCCAACGGCAGTTCAATATACTCTGCAGAACTTTGGGCTATCCTCGAGGCACTTAAATACTCCTTAGAATATACAGAAAATAGTTTGTTTGTGATATTTTCGGATAGTAAGAGTGTGTTGAATAAAATAACAAATTGTATAAATATTCCGCCTGCCAAGTACCTAGTAAAAGATATCTTAAGTACTTATCATCTTTTGGAAAACTCAAATAAAACCATTGTTCTTGTGTGGGTGAGAGCACACATAGGAAGTGGAGGAAATGAGATCGCAGACAAACTGGCCAAAGAAGCAACAATATTAACTCCTATAAACCAGATGAAAATACCACATTCAGACATACTGAGACAAGCAAAAGAGAGAATGAAAAATAGTTGGCAGACGCAATATAATAATTCAGAAAAGGGCTTAGTTTATAAAGATATGTTCCCTAGGATACAACAAAAACCATGGTTTTACACTGTCACAAATAGAAGTTTTATAAGAGTAATTTCTAGAATAAGAAGCAATCATGCTCTATACCCTAAATATAAAAGAAAGATAGGTTTACTGAACCATGACAATTGTGAGTGTGGTGAGGTGGGTGATTTGGAGCACCATATTCTAACGTGCTCCAGATTAACCCATCCCAGGATTACCTTGTTTAATGGATTGAGCGGTTTAGTTGATCAGCCATTTAACCTTAAGCACATAATTGCATTAAATAATGTTAAAATCTATTATATTTTATACAAATACATAATACAGGCGCAAATTAAAATATGAATGCTGAAGAACCCATTAAGTAATAAATAAAACACTGGAAACAACCGTTCCAGTGCTTATTCAAAAAAAAAAAAAAGAAAAAAAAATATGTGGGAGAGACAGATAAGAAAAAAAAACAACAGCAACAAAAAAAAAATACATAAAAAAAAAATAAATACATAAAAAAAAATAGGAAAAAAAAGAAAAAAGGAAAGAAGAAAAAAAAAGTAGTATCGTAAGTAGTAAGTAAGACGAATCTGTAAAATATAGAATATATTGTAATAGACCACAGCTGGTGAACTTCATGTAGTTGAAAAGTGTAAGCAGTGATAATAATTACCAAAGAAAGAAAAAAAAAATTTAATTTATAATGTTTAACAAGAGGATGCTGGCCATTTGGTTTTAACCAGTGCCATACACCAAAACACACACACGACTCTCCTGCTTACTTCCTTCGTTGGTGGAACACTGTTTATCATTTTCCTGCTTTTTAGGCTTATTTTTACATTCGTTATCTAAAATAAGTAACAAAATATAGTGATACATAGGTCTGTGGTGATACTTACTAATGACAAGGTGACCATAATCCTGCGAACGTACGAGGGTGGTTCGATTAATAACCTGGATGGCATTATAATAAGAGAGGACAAGACCGACATCTGTATATTATATGATTTTGAACCCCTACCACAAAGTATACCCTATAGAGCGCCAATCAGCCATACTTTGGTTAAATAATTGTCAGCGCCAGCAGTGGATGGACTAAGAACTTAATTTTTGAGACGGCCAATTTACAAAAGTAAGAATGTGTTTTGAATTGAATTCTAATAATTTGTGGTGTGAAATCCTAGTAATTTTTTGTCTTCAATTATAGGCGATTGGAGTATGCTGACATGAATTGTCCGCCGCCATATTGCAGGTTAACTCGCGGTAAATACTTTAGCGACTCGCACAATTGGATCTTTATGTCAGTCTTCATGTTCGAAAGTGATGTGAAAAATTTCATTGCGTTAATTAGAAATGAAGATGCGATCTACAATCCGAAGCATGCAAAACACAATACCAGAGATTTTATTGCTAGGGTGCGGAAAAATGTAGCCAGTAGGTGTGTATGTTTTTATATATTGTTAACAAAATGGCGGACCATATTTCTCACACCTCTCACTGTGTTGAGGTCGCGGATCACTGTGCCACCCAATTTCAAGATCATTTAAACAATAAACAGCACTTTCGGTGTATAAATACCCGAACATTGAGTGGATTGGGTACATCCCTCTCCACCCCCAGAGACCTAGAGGCAGCCGCCACTCAAGGCGCTGTTCTCTACCCACATCTTTTTAATATTTTCATTTATGACATCCCCAAAGTCCCAGATAACACCCTAGCTCTCTATGCCGACGATACCGCCTTCGTCGTAAGGTCACTGCGTCCACACATAGTCACACGTAAGCTGCAAGAAGCAGTCAACGAATGCTTAAGTTACTGCGTAAACTGGAAACTTCTTAATCCCAACAAAACCCAAACCATCCAGTTCGCTCGTAGAAGGCAACCCTTCGATAAGATCAACCTGGATGGTCGCGACGTTCCCTGGTGCGACACAATGGAAAACCTCGGTATCACCCTCGACAAAACCCTCCACTGGGGCCCCATATCCAAAACACCATCAACAAAGCCAGGCGTTTCTAGAGTTAACTATACCCTCTGCTCAACCGACGCAGCACCCTCAGCCACAATAACAAACTCCTCCTTATCAAATCATCCGCCCCACCCTCACATACCGATCGGCAGCATAGGGTTACGCAGCCCCATCCAGCCTTAACCGTCTCCAATCCCTCGAAAATCGTAACATCCGTACGGCTATGGATATCCTATGGTTCATCCGTAACGTAGATCTACACCGAGATATCAAACACACCCTCCTAGCGCAATACATCCACGACAGAGGTATCAAAATCCTCACCGCCACCCCAACTCGCTCATCAGACAAGCATCCAATTACGACATAGGTGCCCCGCACCGCCACAAACGTCCCCGACACCAGCTCCTTTAGGTAAAGCCAAATTCACGTAAGCGGAGATCAGAGCTCGAGATAGCTCTGGCCACCGATAACTCCTTCAAGATGGGTTCACCATCATCGCGTGGGACAGGATACATTCGTCTTTCCGACATGATCACCTCCCTTACCCTTAGCAGTGCAATTGGCCGAACGGCAAAACGCTCCTCTCCTGGGTCCTCATGTACCCTCGCTTTCCTCAACAGAATCGTGTTGGGCCCAAGTGCGCCTCCCGAAGGTTCCTAGGGAACATGCCAGGTTTTCTCCGGCTTTTGGCTAGTATAGGCTGATGTTAATGATTGTGTTTTTAAAGACGTTTTCTACCTTTGGAAAATTTTTTCAGAGTTCGTCCTATAGGCTTCAGCTGGTATGGATACATGTTTGTCTTTTGTTTGCTGGATGGCGGTTTTTAGTTCTAGTAGGCATTTGAAAAAATAGGCGTTACTTGGTTTGAAGTTTGCCCTGCGTTTAGCAACACAGCCGTATGATTTGTTGTTTTGATTTTCTGCCACTACTGCCTCTCTTCTTTTTAGCTTCCCTGTGCCTGTCCATTTGTCGAAGTTGTTTTTCGGATTTGTATCTATTCTTTCTTCTGTTTTCCGATATGTGTTGGACTGTTGTTGTTTGTTTTTCTTTGCTAATAATTGGTGGCGTTGTTTCGGTTCGGCTCTCCCGAGTTTCTTGGTGTCGGATGTAATTGTTATACTGGCTTCGCAATGATGCTGGAGCTGCCGGAGTGGTATCGTTATTCCTTTCTCCACATAACTATGTAATTAATATGTTATAAACTGAATTTCATTTCAATTCCCGAGACCCCCTAGGACAAACAACACTAAGTCGTAACAATATTTATTAATATTTTAAGTGCCCTGAAGCATAAAGTAATTGAGATGCTAGAGGTCATTGGGTACAGCACCTGCAGTCAATAAAAAGTATTCCGTTACATTTTCGCGAACTTATACCGCTTTTGCATTTACCCTGTGGTTGCTTGTAGGTCTCAGAGATGGTAGTTCAGGCAAAGAGTAGCATACTCTTTGATTCAGGAAGGTTTTTTTTATCGACCTCCACTAATTGTGAGTGCGTTTCGATAGCGGTTTGAAAAATATCGAACTTTTTGGTCAGTATTCTAAAATGTACATACGACTGTTTACCGTGCTCTGGATAATCAATAATTAAATACTCTGCTGGAAAAATCCAGTTGCCTGCAAGCTTAGGTCTCACTAAGCTTACACTGAAGGGAAATGTCTCGTTCCCACCAAATAGAACGGCATTTTTATATCGGTATTAGGAATTTCCCGTGGACCATATAATAAGTTTGGAAATAAGTGACCAAAAGAACTTCTAGTCTGAGTTGGATAAACCCAAAATACATTTCTTCTTCGTCTCGGTCTTGTTCTTTGTAGCCGACGTAAAATTACTGTTTGAAGAACCACATCAATTTCCAAACAGTTCTGTTATAGGACTGATTAATTTAAGCAACGCGTTCGGTGCGAAACCTATAGACTGACGTTATTTGACTGGACTGGACTAGACTTGGCAGGGTGGGACTGAACTGGCTTGGTGCGAAATCAGTCTTAGAATGTTTTTTCCTCAGAAAACTGTTACCTACAGGGTGCCCCACCGGGAACCGCATCAATCTATATATGGAAAACTATACATAGAAACTTTTTAAAAACTTGACAGTATGCTAATGTTGTTGGGGGCAACCCGGCTAAAATATTTTTAATAGGGTGACACTTCCGGTTATACCGGAAGTAGGTGTCAACTTGCTTATTTTAAATAGAACACCGTGTATAATATTACATTTTTGAATTCTACGTAAGTTTCTAAGCAGATTTTGTATATCATATGCTATACCCAAGTCTAAGGGTTTTCGACATATTTGAGGTATTATGTCAAAAATGAGGTTTGCAAGCCATAAAATAATTAATATGACATATAAATATGTATAAACTAGTGAATATTGGGGAGTGCAGCAAATGAAAGAGTACTCTTTAAAGTTATTCCAAGCTTTCGGAAATCATATATTTCATTTCCATCCTCAGGGAGAAACTTTTTTGAGATTGTTCATAAGGATGTTCATAGAATTAATATAGGACATGCGAGAAGAAAACGTGTTGAACGTGTTGAAACCCAAGTCAATTACAATTAAAATCAAAAATTGGAGACAATACTAAAAACATTGTATATGGACGTAGAAACACACAATTTAAAATAAAATCAAAATTTTGATGTTCACATTTTGAAAATTCGTTACTTAATTTGAAATTATGGAATTATTTTGCGGGAAATCATGACTTGCGTGTCTCCATTTGCCAATCCAATAGCATGTCCTATATTAATTCTATGAACAACCTTATGAACAATCTCAAAAAAGTTTCTTCCTGAGGATGGAAATGAAATATATGATTTCCGAAAGCTTGGAATAACTTTAAAGAGTACTCTTTCATTTGCTGCACTCCCCAATATTCACTAGTTTATTTCTTAACTAGTCAGCAACGACTACCCTCTCGATAAATATGTGAGAACTTTGTCCTCTAGCCACTTGCCGAGACCTTATATAATAAGGATTAACCAAATTATGCTAAAACAGCTATTCTCTGCGCTACATGCCCCAACGAGCGCTGAATTACATAGCAAAATTTGGCGTATTTTGGCTAACACTGTTAGTACTAAAATACAAACTCAGATTGCAAAAACTACCGGGAAAGAAAAGAATTAATCTTTATTTCCAATGATAGGATGATAGGTCAAAACCCCTTAGACGGGTATACGACATGATATACAAAATCTGGCTAATCTTACGTAGAATTCAAAAATAAATTTAATAATATATAGGGTGTTTCCCATTTAAAATAATCAAGTTGATACCTACTTCCGGTATAACCGAAAGTGTCACCCTACTGAAAATATTTTAGTCGGGTTGCCCCCAGCAACGTTAGCATGCTGTCAAATTTTCAACAATTTTCTATGTATAGCTTTCCATATATAGATCGAAGCGGTTCCCGGTGGGACACCCTGTATATTAGTCCAGGAGATTAAAGCAAATTTCTTTGTCCCAGTGTTTTTTGACCGCAATGGTACGTTTTTGAATGTTCCATACGTTTGGAACGAAGTGTAGGTACAGGTAATAAATTGTTACCATTACCTTAAACCCACATTTAACTCAATTAAGAACTTTGAGTCAAATCATGCAGTTACTCACCATTACAAACGCAGTCGCTGGTCATTTGAGACGATTTCTCCAAACCTGTAGGGCTGTCAGGATGGGCATCTGAAAAAGAAACTCTTTTTTTATCTATTTCGTTCTTCTCCTTTTCCAAAACATCTACGACGTGACCGCAACATGGAGCAACATTTTTTGACAACACCAATTTTTTTGCCTACAAAAGCCGAAGATAATGGAAGTGGTAAAAATAAATTAGGAAACTATCACATTTGATGAAAACTCTATTGGCGGTAATGGGAAAAATGCTGCGTTAGACATTCGAGACATATCAGGATAAGCTTGATTCTGCTGTAACGCTCCAGTAATGTTACTTAAATCTGGGTATCCTTCTAAAAATATAAAAATATCTGAGTTAAAACTAATTAAGGGGGTCAGAAGTAAATAAAATAAGGTTTAAGTGCACTTTATTTACAAATTTACTCAACTAGGAAGTTTATTTTTTTTTATAGTTCGTTTTGACTCTCAAACAGTACGGACGTGCCCGAAAATCGATTAGCGAATCAATTTAAAGTGGTGTCATCTTATGTTATGTCAAGTTTAAACGTGTATCAAATTCCCAAGTTGCAAAAACATGTAATTCCACTACAGCAAACTAAACTTATCAAAATGTGTCAAACAGTGAGTCGGAATCGCAGTCTAAAAATAATCCACTCAAAAATGAGGACATAGAAAAAATTAGAATATCATATACAGGGTGTCCCGAAACTAAGGGGAAATACTTTACCACCATATTCTCTGGCTAAAAATAATAGACTTTTTTCATATGGACATAAATGCAAAAATGCTTGTTAAGGGCGCTACCCCCCCCCCCCCCCCTTCGAATGGGGAACCCTGAAATCGTTTCTTTTTTAATATTTTCGAACCCGTTCATAACTAAATTTTGAAATTAGGTGTCGTTATAAAACTTTTAATGATTCATCAGTTTCTGAATTCAGAATATCAAAAATTTAGTCATAGGCGTCACATACCGGGGTGGTTAAGGGTTAAAATAGGACTTACTGTTTTTGAGTAAAATCGTTTTGAAGAAAATCACGCCCATAAAGGAGTTAATTAATAAAATTATTTTTAAAGCTTTTATATCAAAAATGTACTCAAAACTACGAAATTAATTTGTAGTAAATGCTTTTAAAATATACGCAGTCAGCTCTTACGAAACTAATAAATTGAAAACGAAATAAATGACAACTTATTTAGAGAATATTAATGCGACATGAAATAGGGTTGTTTAACAAACATTTTTTGAAGAATAAAATTTAAATTTAAACCAAGAACTACTCCTTGAGAAGGTGTTCAAATAGACCCCCATTTTCTCTGATACAAAGTCCAGCTCTATGGCGAATGTTGTGAGATGCCCGAAGAATCTGAAAAGGATTTCTTCTTATTTCATTTCCAACTTGAAAAATTCACTGAAGCAGATCCTAACGGGTATCCACCTTCGTTGCATAAACTATGTTGCACATATGACCCCAAAAATAATAATCGAGTGGATTTAGTTCCGGCGATCTCGCTGGCCAGGATACTGGTCCACCTCTGCCTATCAACCTTTCAGGATAATTCTCATCTAATCAGTTACGAACAGGCCGTCCAAAATGGGCAGGGGCAGCGTCGTGTTGGAAATACATCCCCAATATTCCCCAACCTGAACCTTAAGGGTACTTCGTCCAACAGCCCTGCTGATTTTAAAGAAAGGCCAAATATCTCTCGCTGATTAAATTATTGGGCATTTTAATTGGACCAATTAACTGATTTCCAATTATTCCCGCCCACAAATTGACGGAGAACCTATATTGACGATTAGTTCTTCGGACGTGATTTTCTTTAAAACGATTTTACTCAAAAACTGTCAAGGTGAACTAAGGGTACCTCTTTACGCAGAATACTTTGAAATTTCATAATTATTAAGAAAATAATAAAAAAAACGACTGGTTGAAAAAATGGGATTATTTTAACCCTTAACCACCTCGGTATGTGACGCCTATGACTAAATTTTTGAAATTCTGAATTCAGAAACCGATTTATCGTTAAAAGTTTATAACCATACCTAATTTCAAGATTTAATTATGAACGGATTCGAAATATTAAAAAAAAAACGATTTCAGGGTTCCCCGTTCGAGGGGGGGGGGGGGTAGCTCTCTTAACAAGCATTTGTGCATTAATGTCCATATGAAAAAATTCTAATATTTGTAAGGATGTCTTTAAGAAATAATAAATTTGTAACGATTAAAACAAATTTATTAATTAGGTAATTTAAGGAAAACATAAAGCGATAAAATTAAATCAAAGGTGTACCGATAACCGACCATATGAACTCTAAAGTTCTTAGTCAACTACTTTTCTTTTCAACTTGCTTTCTTCAGCACCTCGACCAAATCTAACATAAACAAACCGTCAGCGTATTTTGTCTGGAGCCGATCCGAGGTTTGTTTATTTCGATATCTTTGAGTGTCGCGTTTCAGTCGGCCATGCTAGCACTTTTTCCGTCCTCGGAAACTTACGTTCCGCCTGAAAACAATTGTCTGTATTAGCAATTTTCCATATATATACAACACGTTAGATTCTCCTTTTTTTTTTTTTTCTTTTTTTTAATTGCCAATACAAACATCCGGCTAAAAAAACCAAAATCATAAACTTTCAAACACACAAAAAAAAAGAAAAATCCAAATACTTAAGTTTTTTTTTTTCCTGAAAAATAAAACTACTCCATGTCGGAGTTTGCCTTATTACTACTAAAATCGTGTGTAGCAGTATAAGGTTTCAAGTTGTCTGCTAAACAGACCTACTCCGCGTCGGAGTTTGCCTTACTACTACTACAATCGTGTGCAGCAGTATAAGGTTTCACGTTGTCTGCTGAACAGACCTACTCCACGTCGGAGTTTGCCTTACTACTACTGCAATCGTGTGCAGCAGTATAAGGTTTCACGTTGTCTGCTGAACAGACCTACTCCACGTCGGAGTTTGCCTTACTACTACTTCAATCGTGTGTAGCAGTATAAGGTCTCACGCTGTCTGCTGAACAGACCTACTCCACGTCGGAGTTTGCCTTACTACTACTACAATCGTGTGTAGCAGTATAAGGTTTCACGTTGTCTGCTAAACAGACCTACTCCACGTCGGAGTTTGCCTTACTACTACTACAATCGTGTGCAGCAGTATAAGGTTTCACGTTGTCTGCTGAACAGACCTACTCCACGTCGGAGTTTGCCTTACTGCTACTACAATCGTGTGTAGCAGTATAAGGTTTCAAGTTGTCTGCTAAACAGACCTACTCCACGTCGAAGTTTGCCTTACTACTACTACAATCGTGTGCAGCAGTATAAGGTTTCACGTTGTCTGCTGAACAGACCTACTCCACGTCGGAGTTTGCCCTACTACTACTACAATCGTGTGTAGCAGTATAAGGTTTCAAGTTGACTGCTAAACAGACCTACTCCACGTCGGAGTTTGCCTTACTACTACTACAATCGTGTGCAGCAGTATAAGGTTTCACGTTGTCTGCTGAACAGACCTACTCCACGTCGGAGTTTGCCTCACTACTACTACAATCGTGTGTAGCAGTATAAGGTTTTAATTTGTCTGCTGAACAGACACCTTGATACTTCTTCCGAGCTCTACGTGCGCCTGGAAGATCTTCAATGACGTATCGATCATGCTCAAGTACTTTGGTCACAACGTAAGGACCACTGTACTTAGGCAGCAGTTTCTTGCTTTTACCGTCGTTGGCAAAAACGCTCTTTCGTAAAACCACCTGTCTGCCTACATCATAGACCTGACAGCGTTTTCTTTTGGCATCGTAATACGCCTTTTGCACCGTTTGTGCCTTCGTAATGTTCCGTTCAGCTTCTTTTCGAATATTGCCTATATCGATGTCACTTTCGTGGTGACTTATTTCGTGCGTAAGGAACGCGTCGTCCTTACCTCTAGGTTTAAATCCAAAAAGGAGCTCGTGCGGGCTTTTGCCAGTAACGCTATGCACCGACGAATTGATTCCGAATCGTATCGAATCAATATGTCGATCCCACTTCCTCTCGTCATCAGCCGTCGCTGATAGGGAAGCGTTCAACCTGGCCGTTAGCCTTTGGTGTTGCCGTTGCGTTAAGAATCACTTTGATTCCAAACCTTTTCGTAAAGTCTTGAAACATCTTACTCGTATAACATGTTCCTCGATCAACCTTTCCAAGAATTTAATTAGTGGCCCAGTTTTCGTTGTCGCTACAGCTTTAACCATAAGATACTACGTAAAAGCATCTGCAGCAACTATCAAATAGCTGTTCCCTTTCGTGCTCTTAACAAAAGGTCCTAGGTGGTCTATATGTACAGTATCCATGGGCGTGGACAACTTAGGTATTGGATGAAGGAATCCTTCCTGCTTTCCCGTCGGAGTTTTATTATATAGACACTCTAGACAAGACGAAATATATCGTTGTATATACTTCCTCATTCTGGGAAACCAATAATATTCACTTATTGCTTTCAATGTCTTATCCGTAGCAAGATGCCCTCTTTTATCATGATAATATGTGGCTAGTGTACGTCTTGCTCTCTTAGGTGCGTACCATTTAAGACCTCTATCGGTTCCTTTGTACAGCCGTTTTTCCTTGATAGCATATTCCTTATGTATGCACTTTTCGTCTGCATTTGTGGGCGTCTTGGATAGCACCGTAATGATATTTTTACACTGTTCATCCTGTAGCTGAGCTGAAAGAATCCAGTCTTCCTCTGTTATATTAACGTCTAATATATCAATAGTTGGAGCATCTTGTCCTTCTTCAACTGGATTTCGACTAAGGGCATCGACGTGAGCCATTTTTAAACCAGGTCGATATTCTACTGTAAAGTCAAATTCCTGTGCTACAAGCCACCAACGTGCTATTCTAGGTATTAGGTCCCGTTTTGTCATAGCAGTGCGCAAAGCATTACAGTCAGTTATTACTTTAAAATGTATTCCTAAAAGATACACTCTAAACCTTTGAAGTGAACATACTATGGCCAAAGCTTCCAGTTCATATGAATGGTACTTTTGTTCTGTGATTGTCGTTTGTCTGCTAAAGTACATTACTGGTTTTAAATTTTCGTCTTCCTGCCATTGAAGTAAAATACCTCCCAAACCTCGACTTGAAGCATCCGTGTGTAGCTCTGTCCGTAATTTAGGATTGTATATTGCTAAAATGGGCCTTTTTATAAGATTTTCTTTAATCACTTGGAAAGCTTGCTGTTGATTTTCACCCCAAACAAAAATAAAATCTTTCTTCGTTAAAGTAGTTAATGGACTAGCTATTTGTGCAAAGCCTTTCACATACTTTCTAAAATAACTGGCCAGGCCTAAAAATTGTCGGACTTCATGAACATTTCTCGGCAGGGGAAACTGTTCTACGGCTTTAGTTTTCTCTATTCCCGGACGAACTCCTTCTATGCTAAGTTCGTGACCTAAATAGTCGATCTCTGTCTTAAAAAAATAGCATTTACTGAGTCTGAGCGTAGCACCAAAATTTCTAAAAGCATTTAAAATTTCTCTCAAATCATTTAAACCAGATTTAAAGTCATAACTAGGGAGCAAAATATCGTCTAGGTAAGCCAAAGCAGTCACATGTTTAATACTTCCTAAAATACGATTAACTGTTCTTTGAAATACGGCCGGTGCATTTGTCCATCCGGAGTCACGAATGCCGTTTTGTTTCTTGAATTTTCTGCAACAGGTATATTTGGTGATATCCACTGGCCATGTCTAACGTTGTAAAATATTTTGAACCAGATAATATTTCAAGGTGATCGTCAGTTCGTCTCATGGGAAAGTTGTCCTTAAAAATTTTGACATTGACAGCACGGTAATCAACACACATTCTTGTTTCTCCGTTCTTTTTCTTTACTAGTACAATGGGACTGGCATACGGCGAATGAGATTCTTGTATTATATTACTGTCTAAGAGATTCTCAAGAATTTCTTGAACTTTCTGTCTTTCGTGAAATGAAAGACGATAAGGCCTATACGTCACAGGTTTATCATCCTTCAAAATAATTTCCATTTCCACCCCTTTTATGCACCCCAGTTCACTTACATCTTGAGCGAAACAATCACGATACTGATTAATTGTGTCGAGCAGTGTATTCATATTCTGCTCACCAATATTATTGCCTACTTGCTTTTGTAAATCGCTAAATGTAAATTTTATCAAATTTTTCTTAGCTACTGAATTAATGCTTACCTGAGAGATCCTGTCGTCTCCTGCGTCAGGAACACAAGGAACTCCTCTCACCACTAAATGTTCCACGTCGAAACTAATCGGTTCGTCTGAAGCATTAAAATAGGGTACGATGCCTGCAGCACTTGAGGTGACACATCCAGGAATAATGTATTCGCCATGTGGTTTTAACGACTGACGGATATCTATGAAAATATCACCCGTATATTCCTCGCTGGAGCGGCAACTAAGCATTCCTATGTGGTTGGGTGGTATCACAGTTGCTTTTTGGCACACTAACTTGATTCTAGTTGTAGGTAACTGGTCGATTTCAGGTAAAGAAGCCATTTCGGAACTGAAAATTCTTAATACTCCATCTCTTATTAATAGTACTGCCCCCGTATTATCTAAAAACGTTTGTCCGATTAGGACTGGCATATTTTGTAAGGTGTTTGGCACAATAATGACAGGAACTTTGACAGAAAATAAATCAACTTGTAAATCTATCTCAGCTTTTCCTAATGCCATAGCTTTTCCTCCTCCATAACCATTTATACAAATATCGCAAGGATACCAATTTAATCCAAGTTGACGTGCCTCTTCATCTCGTATGGTGACAACCTCACAACCAGTGTCAATAAAACCATGTAATGGTTGACCATTAACCAGACAGGTAACATCTAAACACGGTGAATTTAATTTTTCACCTTCCGTTTTGCACAGAAGAGCATTTTTGGAGCTTCCAGGCTTATTTTTCCTACACTCACTAGCTGAATGTCCAAGCCTTTTACAGAAAGAACACTCCTTTCTCGGTTTTCTACATTGTCGCTGAAAATGTCCAAAATCACCACATTTGGTTCTTCGATGTTTTCCTTTATTTTCGAACTTGACATCACTCTTCATCAAATTACTATTATTTATTCTCTTTTCTGCCTCTCTGTACATTGATAACTTAACGTCGTCGGTCAATGTTGAAAGGTATTCTTTATACAAATCTTCCGGTTTTGCGTATCGTCCAGCCTTTGCACCGGCTTGTATATTAGGATCGTCAATGCCATCTATTATCATTGCAACTGCGTTTTTTCCAACGATTTCGCATTGGCGTAATAATTGCATTTTCTCAAAAAAGTATTCTGTCCACTTTTCGTCACGTAACTTGTGTCTTCTAATTAACAACTTTAAAGCAGACGGAAAGTCTTGGTGGTCAGGAAAAGCGTTTATTAAGAGTTCTTTCCATTTTTCTCATGTATGATCATACGTGTCTAAATTATGGTACCAAGTTTGTGCAAGTCTTTTTAGCCTAGTCTGCATGTGATATATCATAGTCACTTCGTCCCATTTATTGATGTTTGCCAGTTGCTCTATCTTATCCAACTATCGAGCACAACTCATATTTGGTTTCCCTGGAGTGAATTCGGGAATGCAATCGGCCCTTATTGTTACATGTGGTGTTTTCTTGTCTTTGTCTAGCAGTTTTAAAACAAGATCCTCCAGAATTTGTATTCTTTCTTTGTCATTCTCTTCTGTAGTACTACTACTTTGCGTAGCGTCTACGACTGTAGCCTGTACTGCAGTAATATTATTCCGTAATGGCGTTGTTAGAATACGTTCTGGTGTTCGGCTATAACGACTAGGAGTCGATTCTTTATTTCTCTCTCTTGTAACGTTTTCTACGCTACTTTTTACGCTAGGACTACGTCTTTCCTTGCGCATTGATTTCTTACTCTTCCGTTTGTAACGACCCACTACATTACTTTCCGAACTACGTGTTGAACATGTACTGCTAGATGAACTTGATGAGCTTCGGCTTCTTTTATGATATTTTCTTTTCCCCATTTTGAGAAACAAACAATATCAAATAAACAATAGTCTTTACTAATCCTAAACTTGGCACACTCTGTACACTAAACTCCTATTTACACAATGCACTTTGTCAATTTTCCCGTAAACACAGTCTCTCACGGGATAATGAGTGATATCCCACCGCTGCTCTGTAAGGATGTCTTTAAGAAATAATAAATTTGTAACGATTAAAACAAATTTATTAATTAGGTAATTTAAGAAAAACATAAAGCGATAAAATTAAATCAAAGGTGTACCGATAACCGACCATATGAACTCTAAAGTTCTTAGTCAACTACTTTTCTTTTCAACTTGCTTTCTTCAGCACCTCGACCAAATCTAACATAAACAAACCGTCAGCGTATTTTGTCTGGAGCCGATCCGAGGTTTGTTTATTTCGATATCTTTGAGTGTCGCGTTTCATATTTTTAGCCAGAGAATATGGTGGTAAAGTATTTCCCCTTAATTTTGGGACACCCGGTACATACAGCTTTTAACGAGAATAAAGAACTTGAGCAAATAATCGCTATATATACATTGCTAGTGATCCTAAGCAAAGTTGAAAACAGCAATAAAATAAATCAGACTGCATAAAAAATTTAAAAATACTTAAATCTAGCTTGAATAGAAATACTTTACCTATTGCCCAGAAATTCTAAGACACCCTGTATACTCACAAATGAACAATAAATACCATTAACAGTTTGTCATTATTTTTTATACAATTCAATTTTTTACATTGTTGGAATATAACACCTTTCATAAGAAGTGGAATCATTATGAGCGGCTTAAATCCGCGAGAGGCCGCTTTACAGCATTAATAAACAGCCGATTTTGCATCGAATTTGAATTGGCGCGTCCCGTGGTGAGCTTGATCGATAGCTACGTTGCCAATAATTGTATACTTTCTTAAAAGGTGGTAACGGAAATCTAGAATTAAAAGGTTTTGCATCTTTTATTAGCTTAATCTTAATAATAAGAGCTAGAATTGGCTACAGTCAGTGAAACAAGACAGTTAATACAACCACGCGAAACTACATTTTAAATTTTCTTATCGGATCTGGCGGCGCGAAGGATCACTAATCCATTTCACGGCATTAAAACCTGCTGTGGTGCAATGGTTAGGGTGAGCAAGAATAGGTTTAAAAACACCCGGAGAGGCTCTTGCCGGAACGAGAGTGAAGTGTTTGTAATTTTACACATTTTCTACCATTAAGGGTCCTGCCAACGACCCGCCGGGGCTGCGTCCCCGGTTTTAGGGCACCAGGGTAGGTTTATCAAATCTAGGAGACTAGCTCCAGGGGCCTTAAGCCAACAAAATAGGTGAAAATGTGACCGTAAATAATTAAGAATAATAAAAAGTTTTAAAGAGAAAGAGAGAGAGGCGTCTTTAAGATAGTCGTCGTTTTGCCAGTGGCGAGTTCGATTCTACTTCCAAGTGTTTTTTTTTTAATTATTTTTTGTTGCTTTAAATATTTTGTAACTTTATTTCTACTATAATATTGGTGGATTTATAGATTAATAGTATATTATTTGACTAGCGCGCCATAGCTTTATTACTCTCCTAGTGAAATGCTGTAGTTTTTCTGTGATCATGAACTCATTTTTAGGAATATATTTATCACTAAAAAACTGTACCTACTTGTGAGAGTGAGCAAAACAGTCCAGTTAACTTGGCAAGAAAATACCTTATAACACACGCGTGGTGAAAAGTGTATTTTAAATCTAGGAGTCAATATATGTATAAGATTTGAACAGATGCATATGGTACCCATATTTTCTTTCCATTACACAATATTAAACATTTTAAAGATATGAAAGCTTTTGTATAAATATGTAGAATGATAATGTTTATAAAAATCATGTTAAAAAATAATGTTTACTGAGCTGTATATCCTGTACCTATCTAGAAATTAAAATAAATTTGTACATAAGTGTTTAGGAACTTCTTTACATTCTTTTGATATCCCTCTATCGTGTGGTACTATGCACTTTTTTTAAGGTCACCCTGTATAAAAGGGTACGTTAATAGGGTGTTCGCCTTTGATAGCAACCTAACTACAAGGGATACAAAAAAAAGTTTTATATGAAAGCTGTTGGGTTTACCAAAAGGCATAACGCAAAAATATTTAACAGCATACTGAGCGGCCAAAAAATAAACTTCATACTTAAACATATTATTTTTAATGAAACACCCTGTATATTTTTTAGTTGTTTGATTCAGTAAAGAACGACCTTTATATCCGTCTTTTCAGTTTTAAATTTTCTTGTGGCGTTGCCAAATAATTATTTTTGTTTCGGGAATTTTCAGTGACCCGATAAAAAAATCATACCATGGGACATTCATCTTAGTTAAACACAATTTTTACCATTAATACCTTATAATACCCATAATACTGTTTTTGAGATTTATGATATAGGGTCCACGTAAGACGACGCACTACCTTTTTTTGGAAACCGTAAGGGTAATAAAAAAAAGTTAATAGAAAAATTAATTTTGATAATGTGATTATTTTATTGAAAAGAACTAAAAGAAATTAATTAAAAAATTATCTCTTGTGGTAGGAGCCGCTTTACGCTCTATTTCTATCATATATCCCACAAAAAAGAATGTAGCTTAATAAACTACTTTATGCAATATCCTATGTATGAAGCGAGTAAGGGAATTTGTGGACACCCCTGCAAAAATTACTTCAAATACCCTACACGCTAAAAATTTTTACCTAGCAAAAAAAAATTAAGAAGGTGTGACATTATGGTAAATCACCATGTACAGGGTTATCCAACCAAGACTAGACAAGGCGATTTTTTGACTTTTCCTGTACTTTTATAAAAAAACTGAAATAGCCATCTTAAGTCATTTTCTCCCGCGAATTCGAATATCTTCAGCAAAAAACAATTGAACATCAAACAAAAGTACTAGGGGTCACTTTGATATTTTTTTAAATGGTATGCCGTATTTTTAATGAGCTTATCCGATTTCTCATATAAATTTTGATCTAAAATGTTGGATTTTTAATTTATTTATTTTTTTTTTTTTTATTTTTAACATTTTCCGAATTTAAAACTGAAGAAAAAAGGCGTTTTTGAATTAAAAATCCAACATTTTAGATCAAAATTTATATGAGAAATCGGATAAGCTCATTAAAAATACGGCATCCCATTTAAAAAAATATCAAAGTGACCCCTAGTACTTTTGTTTGAAGTTCAATTGTTTTTTGCTGAAGATATTCGAATTCGCGGGAGAAAATGACTTAAGATGGCTATTTCAGTTTTTTTATAAAAGTACAGGAAAAGTCAAAAAATCGCCTTGTCTAGTCTTGGTTGGATAACCCTGTACCTAATTGTAAAAAACAGTATTTTAAATTTTTTATCAGAAAGTTTTTTTTACTTATCTACCAATAATAAATATCAGATTAATTAAAAATGACGAAACGTTTTAACTTTTTTTCCCTTGTTGTTTAGGACCTATGACCAAAAAGGTTTAGTAATTCATATTTTCCTGGCGAAACTAAATAAGACTCTAATGAAAACAAATTATTTCAATGTTAGGTCATTTTGTGGCAACAAGGAAGATTTCAATTTTTTTGTTCTGGTCGTTTTAGGCCTATGGCCAAAAACGTTTATTACGTACGTCTTGGTGCCGTAAAATTTTCGGCAAATACAAAAAAAGTGTAAAGATTGTTAGATTTACAAACGGATATTTTTTGAACCACCTTATATGCAGATAAACGTACATTTTATATCCCTTTTTATGTTGTTAACACAGTTTTTCTACATTTTTTATTTTGTTTTTCCGTCACTGTACTAAATTAATAACTAGTCAGTTTTATAAGTATTAGTAGTACATATTTCAAAAATGCTACAATTCGTCAAGAGAGTATGCCAAAAGATTTCGTATAAGTTTAAAGAAATATATTTCGTGAACACTTTGTATAAAAAAATCGATTGAAAGTAGTAAAATTAAAGATTACAATAACCTCTCAGATTTAATCATTCTTATATTAACCTCAGCTCTTTGGTAAACCCGAAAATGAAATCACTAGTTCACGCCGGCCGCGCCATATTGTTTTATTGGGTTTAGTAATCTCAATAACCAGTCTACAAAATTCAATTAATAATCCTAAAGACTATATTACATGTTATATCGCACCCGGAAAGACGACAACTCTGAACGTGCATTCGGCAAAGCCCCGACCGCTTAACGAAGAAGGATCCCCGTTTTGAAAACCGGGATCCATCGAGAGATCGAATTATTAACATTACGTCGGTTTTCTATTGTGTAGCTATAAGTTTCTTTGATAAAACCCACGTTCCAATAAAAGATAACTTTCAAAAATTATCTTTTTGAAAAAATTTCATAATCCAAAAAATTAAAAGATATTGCCGAAATATATCCTTTTCAAATGAATTCCATAATCCATTAAAATCAAAAATTACAAAAAATTATCTTCTAATTCTAAATTCCAGAAAATCGTCAATTATTATTGCTATAGAACATTTCGAAACTCCATTTAAAACTCAAAATCATAACCTATTAAATCACAGAGTAAACCCAACGCAATTTCGCTGCCACGGCCAAAAGTCCTTGCCTCATTAAAAAAAAAATCTTTCAAAGACAAAATTAAAGAAAATTGTCACATTGCAGGACTACTTCGCTAATGCCTTCTTCTGTAAACAGAGCCTCGTCAGTAAAAAGTACATATTTTGAAAATTGAGGCTCTTCTGTACACCGCGCGGTCAAGAAACCACTGGCTAAATTCTACGCGGGGCATGAATCATTTGGTCCCAGTGCTTGCACTTTCTGAAAATGATACGGACGAAGAAGCTGTTCATGAACAACATCCCATACACTGACAGAAGAATTATCTTCAAATCGCCGAAGCCTCAAAATCCGGGGTTCGCATGGTCCTTTGCGCGCAATTATCCAACCGATTCACTTTTACGAGGCCAGTTTCCCTTAGTCGTTGATTGACCCTCTGAAACAGTGTGTGAGCTGAGATTCGCCTTTCAGGAAACCGCTCTTAATATAGTCGAGAAGCGGCTCTGCCATTACATGGAACTTCCCCATAAATTAATAGCATGTCGGCGTATTTAGCGATAGTGTAAGTGCAGTTTGCAAAAATTAAAATATTAACAACTGGACCTTGCGCATTATAATGACTGTTGTCACTCGGAATCACAAAACACAATTTACTTGCACAAACTCGCTTAGAGAGTATCAACTCTGTTTAACATTAGTTAAAAATTCGTAGACTGCAAATATCTGATCAGATGAAAATCCTCTTTGAGATGTGCGCTGAGCTTTTATAGCCGACTTTTTGACCGTGTGCGCACTGGTATCTTAACTTATTATCCTACAAACTAGTCAAGAATATTATTTTTTTAATTCCTAAGAAAAAGTTTGTAAAACTATCAAAAACGGGTCCACCTGTCACAAGAGTTGACATATTTATCTACGCGGTTCCTTGCATCTAAAGGATTACACAACCAACAGCCTCAATTAATGTGACAGCATCTTAAACTTAGGAAAACGGCACCCAAGCCGTTGCCTATAAACATAGTACCTTATTTGACATAAAGCTATTGCCGTTTCCTGCGTTTGAGGTCAACAAACGGCTGTGTATACTTCTTTCTCGCGCTTTTTGATTGGTCTATTGTAAGCTTGGATTGTCAAGGCGCTGCCGCTGCGCGGTCTCGTTCGGCCTACGTGCAGGAGTCATAGACATATAAAAATGATTATTGTCTATGGCAGGAATGCACTTGGTCGTAAAAATTTCTAGGCGTTGGCTGATGATGTATGTGCTGGATATCAATCGAGTATATTTTCCAATCATACGATGATATTATTTAATTTTATTTTACAATTTATTGCACATTTTTATGTTTATCTATTTGTCTATGAAATGCCTATCTTATTTATTATATTTTTCGGTTCACTACAGTCTACACTGTCACAAAATCACAACCACGTGCTCTACAACTTAAAGTGAAGTTATGTCATATGGTAGACAGCGCCAGTGGGACGTATGGACCAGTTTAGTAGAACTATGAATCAAAGCAGAGCGTATACCGGGTGTTGCATCGTCGAGCGGGACATAGGAAATCCCATGTAATTTTAAATGGGGTCAATTATTGGCTTCCCTAATTATTTTAGAGAAAAATTCTATTTAGGTTTATTAAAGAGCACTAAAACCCACATTCAAAAGAATAACTTTAGATATTTTTGATGAGCCCGTTTACGGGTTATCGCCGATTTCTTTTTAACTATTTCTCCTTTTTATGGCCCCGTATTTGCGGGCACCAGTCAAGGTAAAAGATGACTGTCAAATAAAGTTGTCATTTTGAAATGTGTGCTTTATTGTTATAAAAACTCGTACATCGAAAATATTAGCCATGAATTACACTTCTGAAGAAAAAATATTGATGATTAAATGGTATTATCAAGGAAATAGTTATCAAAATGTGTCAGACATGTTTGCTGCTCTGTATCCGAATAGACCGATACCTGCAAAATCTACAGTCGAAAGGACTATCAAGAAATTTGAGACAAAAGGCACTGTAATAAATAACTGCAGATGTGAAGAAAGGCAGGAACAAAGAAGAGATGCAAGAAATGATAGGGACTTGTAAGTTTTATTGTGCGTGGAAGAAAATGATGGGAAGATCAGCACAAGGAAACTTGAGGATGACATAGGATTAGATCACACCACAGCGTTACGAGCTTTGAAACGACATAAATATTATTCATACAAATATGAAAAGCACCAAGAGCTAAGAGATAGGAACGAAATACGACGACAGGAGTTTTGTTTTGGTATGATGGAAAGAGCAAACATGGATAGGGAATTTTTAAAAAACATTTGTTTCACTGACGAATGCACATTTACCTTAAACAATGAACCCAATGTTCAAAATTATCGATATTGGAGCAAAGAAAACCAACACAGGTTTGTGGAAACAAGGACGCAATATCCACAAAAAGTTAATGTATGGGCTGGGATTTTCGGAGAAAATATTATCGGGCCATTATTTCTTACACGAAATTTAAATGCAGAATATTTTTTGGAACTACTTAAACATCATATTTTACCTACTTTACATGATGCCGCCAGGGAAAATCAGGAAGTTTGGTACCAAATGGATGGCTGCCCGGCACATAGTACCCTGGCTGTCCGGGAATATTTAAACCGTGCTTTTAATGGAAATGTTATTGGCTTAAATCATACAGTAAATTGGCCAGCCAGGTCTCCTGATTTATCGCCAAATGATTTCTTTCTCTGGGACCATTTAAAAAACAGGATATACAAAGATAAAAAATACCCAAATCTAGACGAGTTAAAAAATGCTATTTCTGCCGAATGCAATAGAATTTCAGTTTACCAACTAGCGAATGTAAGAAGAGAATTTTATGATCGCCTCGGTTATTGTCTAGCAGTCAATGGAGGAATATTTGAACATCTTCTTAAATCCTAAAGTTCTAACAATTTAATAGTACCTACCTATTATTTAGTAAAATATTGAAACATGTAAAATGTCATAATTAACCTTGTAATTGGATACTTTATTTTAGTTTTATTCAGATTAATTTGTACTCATAAATACACCTTTAATATTTTCGATGTACGAGTTTTTATAACAATAAAGCACACATTTCAAAATGACAACTTTATTTGACAGTCATCTTTTACCTTGACTGGTGCCCGCAAATACGGGGCCATAAAAAGGAGAAATAGTTAAAAAGAAATCGGCGATAACCCGTAAACGGGCTCATCAAAAATATCTAAAGTTATTCTTTTGAATGTGGGTTTTAGTGCTCTTTAATAAACCTAAATAGAATTTTTCTCTAAAATAATTAGGGAAGCCAATAATTGACCCCATTTAAAATTACATGGGATTTCCTATGTCCCGCTCGACGATGCAACACCCGGTATGCACATTAGCCCTTCTGATATTATCACCTTTGCAAAATTGGTTTCGACGCCCGATTATAATGGGCTATTCTAAAATGTCTGGCTTATTCGCATAGACCAATGACTTTACGTAGTCTCAGAGTAGGAACGCATAGAAATTCTGGAAATCTTGGAAATAGATGATTGTGCAGCAATTCTTGCTAACGGCGCTGAACTGACTGGTTTTGGTTCTCACTTACCCACTTATGTAGAACTGCGATCTGCTCTTTAATAAAACTGTAATCTATTCTTTAACTTAAGAGAAGTAAATGCTCATTGCTCTCTTGCGTGACTATTCACATCATATGGTTACAACGTATGTTTTTGTTAACTAAAAATGAAAGCTTGTCGACGCACTTCTCACGGTATGATCCCATTCTCTTAGAAAATTCTGAAAGAACGCGTTTTTCTAACTTTGATGAAAATGAATAGTCTTACAAGAAGTAATTTACAGAAAACAGATCACTTCTTTTGGAATGATCATTCCCCTAATTCGAGCCTGGCATTTCTTGGCCTTTCTGGTACGACAACATTATGCAGGGAAAATATAAAACCGAACTTGGCCTTGAAACGCAAAACAGTCGTCTGTGGACAATGATTACGATCGAAAATTGAAATAAGTGCAGGTAAAGTTTTCTTAAACGAACGCGAACTTTGATAAAACAATGGACGTTGTTAAAGCGTGTAGGTATACTATTATTCCATGATAAAAATGCGAGCCTTACCAAATACAAAAATGTTAAAATATAAGGGAAAACGTTTTCAAATAAGAGAGAAAGCCAGAAACAAAATGGTGTGTCAATATCATATTCAAACGCCCTTTAGTATGTGATCACATTTTATCGGGTAATACTTAATTTTATTCATTTATAAAAATATTTACTTACTTGATGCTGGAACTTGCGTAAAATGACTTAATAAGTCGGAGCATGACGTATTGCGATCGTTATGAAAACTGAATTGAAACGGATTTCCTGCAGCTTGCTGCTGTAAATTAAGGTGACCTAATCCATGTGGTTGTATTCCGTAAGACATTTGAGCTTCTAACGATAAAGGAGAAAATGAATCTACTCTTGGTTGATAATAATTGTTCTGACCAAACGTTCCGGTATTTGGGGCGGGACATTTACAACACCTGTAAAAAATAATATTACAGTCACTGGCAAAATTATCGATACCCAAAATTTCAGCTTTCTAATTGCCACTGCTTAAAAGATATAATTTTTTTTCAGTTCCCGGACACGACGTAAAAAAATCACAATATATTTTATATCTCTAAACCTCTTAAAGATAGGGTTAGTACCGGCTAGCTATATATAGACCGATCAGCCTGCTGCCGAGCCTAGGGAAAATTGCCGCAAAGATAATCTTCAGTAGGCTCAACGACTTTGTTTTCACTCGCAATGTTCAGCCTGCCGAACAGTTTGGGTTCCGGCCCGAACATTGCACAGTCAGGCAGACCACGCGACTCACTGCAAACATTATTCAAGACCTTGACAAGATGGCGCATAGGGGAGCGGACCTTTTTGACGTAAGCAAAGCATTCGACAAGGTCTGGCAAAATGGCCTCTTGTTAAAATTGGTGCTCGGTGCTCCGAGCTACTTAATCAAGGTGGAAGCTTCTTTTTTGGAGAATAGAAGCTTTGCGGTCTGGTCTAGATAGATAGATAGATAGATAGTCGAGATAGATTTACGCAGCTCTATCTTTACGCTGACGATACAGCAATTACTTCGACTTCTAAATCACCGCTAATTGTCGTCAGCCGGATACAGCGTCACATAATCGAGCTGGAAAAATGGCTTTCGGCTTGAAAGATTTGCTTGAATCCCGCCAAGACGAAGGTCATCTTCTTTTCGAAAAGCACCGTTCGCAGGTCTGACACGAGGCTACGGGTCAATGGAGTTCAAGTGAACTGGTGCCAGGAGGTGAAATACCTGAGACTTATTGACGACCAAAGGCTGAATTGGAGGCAAAATTCAATTAATATAATAAAACTTGCATTGCGACAGTTAGGCTTGTTCTACCCCCTGCTTTACAGGCGGAGTAGACTTGCTAATAGGACTAAGGTCAACATCTACAAGGTATTGGTCAGGCCGGTTCTAACTTATGGTGCACCTACGTGGTGCACGATAAGTTAGAACGGAGCTTAATAAGTTTCAGGTGATTCAGAACAAGGCGCTAAAAATCATCGCGAAGGCGCCCAGAAACATTATGAATGTACCAACTTATTCCCTACTCATATACAAGATCGAGACAATCAGACAAGACATGCACCAATATTATACAGGGTGTCCGGAAAATACATGTACATCGTTTGACGACAGACTCCTGACGTCAAAATAGGTCGATCTAAGCCGACTTAGTTATATCCAAAATTGTCTAGTTTAGCCGGTAAAGGGCGTCAAAAATTTGTAAAAATATTGGTTTTTCCTCAATTACGTGAAAACCTGCTAATCGATTTTAATGTTTTTTAGTATGTAGACTAATACTATAAAATGACGTTTTCTAGTAGTATAGTCACCGGCTCTAAATAAGTGGAAGTGTTATAAAAGTGATATAATACGTCAACATTTCTCCTGATTTTTTATATCAACGGCGTTATGACAACCCAGATATTTTCGTCGAGTGACTGGATGTATTTGGAAGCTATTTTACCTCTTTAATATTTTTCGTTGGATTAGCTGTTTTGCCAGAAAAAAAATATTTATAATTACCTGCATACATCAATTATTAACATTAGTAATAAAATTAAAATCAAATTACCTGTAACAATAATTTTTTTAGTGACCTTGTTGCTATGGTATTTAATAATTTGACAATTATTGACAAATTGTCACCAGTCTATGAAATTGACTAAAGTATACGATCAACAGTCTTGAATTACAAGTTCATTTTACCATTAAACATGGAAAATTATACGAACTCTGAGAAGGTTGACATGCTCCTGGTATACGGGTTTTGTCAAGGAAATGGGCGTCAGAGTGTTAGGGTTTACATGGAGAGATTTCCTAACCGTCGAATACCAAACCACCAAACATTTGCCAATATCAAGCGTCATCTTCGGGAAACGGGCACCTTTGAGAAAAAATTTGAAGGCAGGGGTCGTATGCGAACAACTCGAACTATGGAAATAGAAGAGAACATTCTGGAAAGAGTTGAAGAAGTACTAAGTACCAATACCCGTCGCTTAGAACGTAAGTTACATGTTCCTAAAACGATTTGACAATGAGGTTTTAAAAGAACAGTTGTTACATCCATATCACGTGCAAAAAGTCCAGGAACTTTTACCGACTGATCCCCCCATGCGGCTTACATTTTGTCAATTTATTAGAAACAAAAGAATCCGTGATCCAAATTTTTGTAGAAAAATATTGTTTACTGACGAGGCGTGCTTTACAAGATCTGGAGTAACCAATCTGCACAAGGAACATATTTATTTCGATGAAAATCCACCTGGTATTAAAGTTGCACATTATCAGCATCAATTTAAATTAAATATTTGGGCAGGTATTATTGATCGCTACCTTATTGGTCCTATTGTTATTCCAGACAGGTTAGATGGAAATATTTATTTAAATTTGCAAGACACATTACCAATTCTTCTGGAAAAATTTGCCCTTTTACTTCGGAGGGAAATGTGGTATATGAATGATGGTGCCCCGCCCCATTTTTCCGTTGCCGTTCGGCAATACCGACACCATCAATATCCCAACCGATGGATTGGAAGGGGCAATGATGCACCAGTAAAATGGCCACCACGTTCTCCGGAGTTTGTGTGACTTTATTTTGTGGGGCGCTATTAAAACAGAAGTTTACAAGACTCTGGTAAACACACGCCATGATTTATTGACGCGGATTTTAAATGCAGGCAACCATTTTAATAACCCCGAGACATTAAATAAGGTCCAATATCATTTTTTAAGGAGTGTTTTATAAGTGTATTCAGCAAGATGGCGGTCATTTTACACAATTGCTTAACACGTTCAGCGCCAAGCCCTTTGACACAATATTTCGAATTTTGACATTTTTTTTTACGTAATTTTAAGACTTTCTGTTACTTTAGAGATAGAAAATTATTGTTTTTATCGTTTTTTTTGCTTATTTCCCCATTTTTTTGGTGTGTATCTTTTTCGATACAATGGCCTGTGAAAAAGTTTAGGTCGAAAACTTTTTCCTAGGCCAGGTGTATCGTTAAAGATACACGCTATTTATTGTAACCGTTGTTCTTTTCAGATTGACGGGCATACTAAAGCAAAGAAAAATGCAGAAAATGCCAAGAAATTTAGAAACAGCTGCGGAAAAACAATATTTTATGTAACACTTCATAGCTATTGTTTTTCCTAATTCAATGTAAATGCAGTTATTTCTAAATTATCTTTTTGCTACAGAGTGAGAGTGACTAAGTAAATCTGAAAGTGTTTATAGTGCTATTAGACTTTGAAATCACCAATAATAAAGAACTCAATGGTGAAAATGGACTTTAACAGTGATGATTCCATCCAAGACCCCGACTTTGATCCCGTAGACCGACAGCATGATAGTACAGAAGAATCATCGGATGATAGTGACTCTGCAGACTCTGTTGTTGTTGACCGACGCCGTCCTAGACCTATGACCAACGATAATGTTCCAAGTACTTCGGGAGCAACTGCTGAATCTGTATGGCTGAATGAAAAGCTTAGGAACATCAAGTGGGAAATGCCTACCAACGATGATCCACCACCTATAGAATATAGTGTTTCATACTCCGGCTTGAAAGATATATATTCAGGAATACTTGCTCAAGCAGATCCAATCGATTATTTCGATCTGTTCTTGACGCATGATATTTTGAAAATTATCGCAGAGCAAACAAATCTATTTGCAACTCAAAACTTGATGTCCAGTGATACTCTTCCCAAATCCAGAACACATGCATGGGTTCCCGTAACTATTGACGAAATTCGAAAATTTCTAGCTCTAATAGGTTGGATGGGTCTAATAAAGTTGCCGGCAATAAAAGATTATTGGCGGAAGCATAAACTTTATAACATTCCCTTGGCTCCTTCAATAATGCCTCGAAAAAGGTTTGAACTACTACTAAAATTAATACACTTTTCTGATAACTCAAGCGCTGATGTAGATGACAGGCTAAATAAAGTAAGAGCATTAATGGATACATTTATTCAGAATTTTCGGAAGACCTACACTCCTGCAGAAACGATCTGCGTCGACGAGTCCTTGATACCTTTGCGTGGAAGGCTGTTATTCCGGCAGTATATCCCAAATAAAGCCGCCAAGTATGGGATTAAAATCTACAAACTCTGCACAGATAAAGGATACACATGGGATATGATGGTTTACTGCGGTAAATCAAAGGATCCAACCAGGAAGTTCCTGAAAAAACAGTCATGAACCTGGCAGAGGATCTATTAGACCAAGGAAGAACTATCTACACTGATAACTACTACACAAGCGTACCACTTGCCTATCGTTTGCGGCGTAGAAAAACCCATTTAGTTGGTACACTTAGGGCAAATCGGAAATATCTCCCAAAGAATGTCATAAACGCCAAATTGAAGAGGGGTCAAATGGCTGTCATGCAGACAAACGATGGCAATAGTTGTCACAAAATGGCATGACAAGCGAGATGTCAGGATGCTTTCGACAAAAACCTCGGGACTAAAAACAACAGTCAGTACTGGCAGGAAAAATACACCAATCATAAAGCCGGAATGTATTTTAGACTACAATAAAGGCAAGTCATCAATTGATCTAAGTGATCAAATGGCCACATACGGATCGGCCTTACGACGATGTACAAAATGGTATCGAAAATTGATGTTTGAAGTCATTTGGGGGACAACCCTAGTAAATGCGCATTTCTTATATAATGACACTACGACAAAAAAAAAGATGTCAATTACAGAATTTAGGGAAGAGATAATTCTTGCAATGCTTCAACGAAAAGGAGCTGAAGATCAAGCTGAAGCGGAACCATCAAGGAAACGAAACGCTCCACAGCCACAGCATTACTTCATAAAAAATGAAAATGAAAAGGAAGGAAAAAAAGTGCGTGGGAGGTGTGCAGAATGCTATAAGAAATATGGAAGGAAGGGAATGCAAACCGGCGGTAAAATAGTAAAAGCAGCTCAAGTTATAACCAGATGTTCAGTTTGCGATATTTTTATTTGTCACAAGTGTTTCAATGCTATTCACTAAAAACCAGGTATTTTATTTTTAGCCAAGTTTCCCTTTGTTCTTGTATATTTAGTTCACTGTTTAAGTTTTTTGCATTTTTATAAATAAATACTCAAAATAAATTCAATTTGTTTTAATTTGCGAAATTTATATGAAAACTTTTTACCAACCCACACCCCAATTAAACAGTGAGTTCTACTAGGCCAAAGCTTACGATTCCCCATATAAAATGCATGTAAAGTGTGTGCGTTAGCGATACCCAAGGCCAAAAACGAAACTTTGTCGGTGTATCTTTTTAGATACACAACGCTGGTTACAAAGTGTATCCTAAAAGATACACTGGCGCTCAACGTGTTTTAAGTAATGTTTTCGTTTTACTTAGTTTCTTACAATATTTTTAATACATATTTCCAACTTTGTTGTACTTTGGATAGAAATAAAGGTCTGTCTTTACCACCAACTAATTAGTTGGTGGTAAAGACAGACCTTTATTTCTATTTACAACCTCGCCACAGAACATGGACTACTTCTTAAATTTTGTTGTACTTTGTTTTATTACTACTGTTAATAATTAATGTATGCAGGTAACTGTAAATATTTTCTTTCTGGCAACAGCTCATCCAACGAAAAATATTGAAGAGGTAAAATAGCTTCCAAATACATCCAGCCACTCGCCAAAAATATCTGGGTTGTCATAACGCGGTTCATATAATAAATCAGGAGAAATGTTAACATATTATTATATCATTTTATAACACTTCCACTTGTTTAGAGCCGGTGAGTATACTACTAGAAAACGTCATTTTATAGTATTAGTCTACAAACTAAAAAACATTAAAATCGATTAGCAGGTTTTCACGTAACTTAGGAAAAACCAATATTTTTACAAATTTTTGACGCCCTTTACCGGCTAAACGAGACAATTTTGGATTTAACTAAGTCGGCTTAGATCGACCTATTTTGACGTCAGGAGTCTGTCGTCAAACGTTGTACACGTATTTTCCGGACACCCTGTATATTTAACAAAAAGGCGCCAACATTTTGCAACATACCTTCTAAATTAAACCGTAAGAATCCCAAACATCCGAGTTGAAAGCTTATTACAAATTTCTACAAACCATAGAGCTAAATAGTAATAACGAATAATCAACAGATGTCAAAGGAGTTTCTCCTGACGTAAAGAAACATTGAAGAACCTAGATAGGTATGATCCGGCAACACCGCATCATCCAAAATATTTTAAAAACGTAAAACACCATCTCTCTTAGCAACAGTCAAATTTTCGGGTATAATACCACTAGTGCATCAAAATTACCGATAATTCTCATTGAAAGCGTGTTGTATTGTAACTGAATGAGTTTATTTTCATTTTTGATTAAATCCGAAAGAGCCCGACTTCGAAGAAGGAGGGCTTTTTCGAGATTTAATCAAAAATGAAAATAACCGAATGCAGTTGCAATACTACAACACGCTTGAAAGCAGAATTATCTGGTTATTTTTGATGCACGAGCGGTATTCGGTGGAATATTTCCCGAAAAATTGTATTGTGCTGTTGGTAATGCTTGTATAAATTTCTTTTATAGAGTGACTACCAAAACGTTCCATATCTTTAAAGAAATCTTGATTTGTAATCAATTCACTTTTTAAATGTCGCAGATTGACATAAGTAAGTTCAATAATAAAAGTTTATGCGGTAACCGTGGTTACACTTAAATACCCATATACCAGGATATGCAAAAGACGCCTCCAATGTTGGTAAAGAAAATATAATATTATTATTATTATTATTTTTTAATAGATATTTACGTTATAAGTCCGGTAAATCAACTTTTACAGCATGAGTGAAATGTTTCGAGACGAGGCGACGAAGGAGCCGAGTCTGGAATTTTGAAACGAATACTGTAAAGGATTTGCCGGACGAATGACGTACAATATTTTATTTCATACCGTTCTGTTGAAAATTATAATTATGTTTTGAAATTATAATGAAGTTTTATTCTGCGTCGTATATTTGAAAAGTGCTTATATTTACTGGTGGAAACATTGTGTGTTTGACATTGATTAAACTAAAACTTACAAATTTCAGTCCGGTAAAGACATTTTACAGGACTAGTCCGGTAAAAAAAATTTACCGGACTTATTGCTGTAAAACCTTATTTTCTGGACTAAATTCAAATATGTAAAGGTGTGTTTTACAATACAGTATGAAATAAATATATTTATAAATATAATGTAAAGTATTAAGTTAGTATTAAAATTAAAAAAAGTACATAATAAATAATATATTTATAAACAGTCAAAAATTATGAATTTGTATGATTGTTAGTACACAGTAGTAGTAAAAACTTGATTATGATTGATAGCTACCTACTGGGGGATTATCGCTTCTACTGTGGAATTATCGCTTCTACTGTGAAATTATCGCTGTAATTCTTGTAAAAGACCACACTTCTTATGAGATTTTTTATATATGAGGGAAATATTCGAAATAAATTCTCATTTTTAACTCGAGATACTTGTAATAAGCTACTGTACTTGGTGCGCCCTATAAACGGAACGACACCTAACATGGACTGCACCCCCTGCAATAAACCTTACCCTTATAATCTAAAAGAACTTACGTTCCTGGTACATTTTGTGGCTGCGGTTGTTGCTGGCTAAATGTGAATAATACACCACCCGGAAAGAACTGTTTTTGAGCATACAACACATTTATATGTCTTGGGTCAACAGTATTTAATCCAAAACTATTTCCCACTATGGCGGTATTAAGTGTATCATATATTCTTCGCTGCTGGTCTTGAGATAAAATTACATTTTGGCCATTCACAGTGGCCGGAGCTGAAAGGTTTTAATTACTGATATAATATAAAATCTAGTTTTACTGCTTATACTTACCGGCGGATCTAAAAGATTCGTTGTAAAGGTTTGTATTGGTTGAATAAAATGGACGATTCTGATTCATGAGGATAATACAAAAATTTGAGAATGATGATAGAAATGTCAAGTGACTGTCATTGATTTATAACGACATTTGTACAGGGTAAAAGAAATTAAAATATTCGTAGGTGCCTCGGGTATAAAGTTAAAGGCACCCACACCCACACACATTCCGGAAATCCTCAGAGGAAGAATCGCACAGGTCTGGCGTTAAGTATTTTGTACCCGGCTCCACACACGCTCAGGAAATCCTTCGGGTCGGTAATTTCTTGTAGTCTAGTAGCAAACATGGTGTCATCAGACGATTATCTTGCTATTCTCAAATTTCTATTAGCAATAAAGTATCGTAAAAAATAGTGTTAATAGAAACATAATGGTGGAATATGCTATCATACAAAAACATCGAGATCTGGAGACTCTACACATACATACACATATAATGTTTTGTGTACACTGCCAAGTTCGGATATTATATTTATCCATATCTAGTAATGTCCTTATTTTAAAGAACAACAAAAATTATTAATAATGATAAATAATATCTAATATTACTTTTAATGGAGCTGAAAAAATATCTCCTAATAAACTCCCGTTGGTAACATTATAAAATATAGGTATGTACCATACACTTTTATAATTTAAGTTTAGGTTTCTTTCTATACAAAACCACAAACAAAAAACATTGACTAATAGAATATTAAAATATTAAAATGGGTGATAGTTAAAAGCTATATTATCTCATTTACATCACAGGTCATATATTCATTTGCAGAGTAAAATGCCTGTCTGATGAGGTCTTTTATTTTACTCTTAAAATCTTTAATTGGCAGATTTTTTATCGTTACAGGAAGTTTATTATAAAAATGGATTGCCAATGTCTAGAGCCATCTTGACACCTTTTTAACCGCCAGCTATTTAGTACTAGGTTTTGTTTATGACGCGTATCGTGCGAGTGAACAGATGTATGTATCGTGTATTGCTCAACGTGTGTTCTGATATATAGAAGATTTTCCAGAATAAATAAGCATGGTCGAGTTAAAATTTGATTGTTTATAAAATCTTGTTTACAGTCATCCCGGTACGGCGTTCCTGCAATAATTCTTAGGGCCCTTCTCTGTAGGCCAAAAACTTTGGACGCATCACTGCTGTGACCCCATACAAGTATTGAGTATCCAATATGTGCAGGACATAAGGAGAAGTATGCCTGCCGCAGGACAGTCTGTGAAACGCATTGTGATAGGTTGCGCAATACAAAGATGTTAGTTGCTAGCCTTTTACAGAGTATAGAAATATGGACGTCCCATCGGAGGGTCTGGTCTAAGTGTACCCCAAGAAATTTAACATTCTCAGCACTGGAGTCTGGAGGAGTTTGTCTCATAAAAATATCATTTTTTGGGTTTTTTCATTGTTCAAGAAAAGTTGGTTAGATTAGATTCATTCGCTCTTGCACGCGCCACTTTAGAAGCCTCTTTCGCCTTATCACAATTCTCATGCACACGGGAAAAGGTGGTGTCATCCGCAAGGACAGTATAGTGCGTACTGGGGTCTATGTTAGGAAGATCGTTAATATATATTAAGAACAGAAGGGGTCCTAGAACAGACCCCTCTGGGGTACCCCCACAGTCAACTCCCTCCTTGCGGACGTCACCCCTCCCACCCATAGTCTGAAACCTACCTTCAAGGTAACTTTTTATCAATGCAGAGTACTGTTCGGGTGGAAGTTGTAGAGTTTAAGCTTTTGTAGGAGTAAGCTATGAGAAACACAATCGAAAGCTTTGCTTAGGTAACAGAATGTTGTATACGCAAAGCTACGGCTCTCAAATGCTTCTAGGAGAAGAGACACTAGCTCCATTATTGCTGAAGTGGTGCTTCGCTGTTTTCTGAAGCCAAACTGAGAATCAGTAAAAATATTATTTGACTCAAAGAACCGTGATATACGCGATGCCATGTACTTCTCGAATATTTTTGAAAAGACTGGAAGTAGAGAAATTGGTCTGTAATTTGTTATGTTGTTTTTATCTCCTTTTTTGTAAATTGGTACAACCAGGGCTTCTTTAAACACATTTGGAAACACTGATTTTTCAAAACATAAGTTAATGAGCTTGGTTAGTGGGCTAATAATAAGGTTTTTTTATATTCTTGATGATATCAACATTAAAATCATAGATGCATTTACATTTTTTGTTTTTTAGTGAATTGTTAGTGTCACGCATCTCGATGAGTGTGACTTCTGAGAAACGGAATATCTCTTGAGGGGTATTAAAGTAATTATCTAGAGGGTTAATACCCGAGGGATCAAGATTCTGTTGAAGGTCACCAGCAACATTTACAAAAAAGTTATTAAAATTATCAGGGCTGATGGATATTTCGGTCTGAGATTTTTGTGACTTTCCACGGTATTCATTAATAATGTTCCACATGCAACTTATCGGATTTGGGGCATTTTTTATGAGGTTATCATTTGCAGTTTTCTTAGTGGTGGAAATTTGGGCTTTATACCACTTTTTGTATTTATTCTTGTAATCAATTAACCACGGGGAAGGATACTGCTTACAAAAACCAAGCCAAAATAGAAAAATGTGCTGGGGCGCCATCGTGCATATACCACATTTGATTTATTAGCAAAAGAGGTAAGTCTTCGACCAATTATTGTTGTGTTGAGGTACTACTTTATTGTTTATTAGATGGTAAGGTTGGTTTCGAAAGGGAGACTAATTTTTTAGTAAACAATGCAAAAGTAGCCCCTTATAAGCTAGGTTCGTGGTTTCCTAGAATTCGATAAAAAGTGGTTGGGTTGAAATAAAGTAAACAGTTCTAGATGTGCTTTTTATAAGTTTTACTATTTTTAAAAAATATACAAACAAAAAGGTAAATAGTTTACAATAGGGTAGACAATGTTATGGTGAAAAATAGGTACAATTCTTCTTCCAAATGGATCAATAAATGTGGTTCACTATAGTTAGGTTTATAAATTTCTGCACAGTTTATACGGTAATATACGGTGGTATGTAAATAATAGTTTCAATAATTTTTCTACTTACAAAGGCCAATAATGATTATTGAAGCTTGCATCTCTTTTCCGCTCACTGATACGTAGTTAGTAGCCGCGATGTCTAACGTCTAGACATCTATTTTTAGATCGGAATGGGTTGATACGTCACCCGTAGTTACTCGGGGGACGGAATTCCCTTTTCTTGATAATTAAAAGGCGGATTTGTTGATTTAAGCACTCGAAAGTTTAAGTTTATATTCACCACTAGTTCACACGATTTTTCCTACAACTTCTTATTGAAATTTTGGGTAAACAATTAACCTTGTAAGCTATTTCGTTACGAAATCACTGTACTTTGCCTAAGAGAACTATTTTGACTTTATTTGGTATTAAGAGGTTAATTCCGGGTTCTTTAACCTATTTACTTAAAAATAAATTAGAATAATTCATTTTAATAATTTTAATTTAACTTGCCCTTTTTTACTTAGGATAATTTTCACGTAAGAGAATTTTCTTTAAACAGACTGTCGGTTAGTCTTTACTTGTTAATTTACTGGAACTCTTTCTGAGGACTGACTGATTCACTGATCGATTTACTGATCGATGGATTGATCTTAGGTGATCTGAGGTACTGATACTGATGACTGATACTGATTCACTGATTTTCGGAGCTCTGCTTGAGTTTTTATGTCCTTGCTCGGTTTTCGCGTAGGGGTTGTCCAGCCTACTTGGACACAAGAGATTGGTACTGGGGTATAAGACCCGCCTAAAGTTAACATGGCAGTGTAAAAAGAGAAGGGTTATCCAAGCTTACGTTTCCTTGAACTAGTGTGTTGACCTCGCATTCCCCGCATTCCAAACGGTTTACCTACCGGATATCGTGGCGTAAAAAGCGTTTAAAACTATAAAATTTTCTTCGAAGCTAAAGAATTCTCGGTAAAACGATTATTTTAATGGTTTTGTTTTCAGTTCTAAGAAGATGATGTAATAATTACGTCGGTTTCTATAGGCGTATACCTTTGGGTCACGTACGTTCACTTCGTGAGATGAAACCAATAAGAGTTAAGCTTAACCTTCTTTAGTGAAAGGTGGGCTGTTGATTTAAAGAAAGAGCGGTCGCTGGGCGTTTTCAAGAGATGCGCACTTTGGCTAATTCTACATTATTTTTAGACAATGGTTCAGGAACTTAATTTCGGCTAGCTCCCGACTTATACTGCAATTGTGATCAGATTCAATTTTCTAATTAAAGTTTTGGTTTATTGTTACTAGTATAATTTGCTAGCAGGAACTTCGTTCCGTCACAGTTGAAGAAAATGCCTGTATGAGTGACCAATATGAATGAAAGGACCAATCAAATGATCCTCAATTATACCACCCATACATTAATTGAGAACTGCTCTTGAAAATGCGTGTCTACAATTCCATGTGGATATTGACATTACCATGTTTGTTTTTGTTAGAGACCTGTTGTCTGATATTTAGAAAATTCAGGGATGAAATTAACTCAGTGTCAGTATACAATACGCGTCAGAAATATAGTACTAACTTGCCTATTCCTACATCTAGTTAAGTCAGGGGTTCAATTGTTTGTAGTGGTAAGAAGTTGTTTAATCATCTTCCTGTGCATGTCCGGGGAATAAATGGCGAAAGAAAGTTTAGAACAGAGGTCAAAGCACTACTGGCCACTAAAGCTTACTATTCAATTGATGATTTTTTGAATGATGTCTTCTGATTTAATGATGTGATAAGTTTTTTGTGTTGTTTGCTATCTTTCCTTTAATTGTTTTTTAATTTTTCTGCCGGGCCTGTTCTGAATGACGTCGTGATTTGTTTGACCGGCACTGCATTGGGTGGGTATTATCATAAAAAGTATTATTGTTATTGAGTTGTTGTCTGTGACTGCAATTTTTTATTACTGATATAACCGTCTTTACTTTTCCTGACACTTGCATTTTTAGTGAGAACTCTTTGGGGTTTTAATTCTTTCGTCCTCATATTTTTTTTTATATCTTTTTGTTTGTGTAATGCTGAGATTTTTAATTGTTGACGTTGTTGGTTATCATAGTATTTATAGTGTAATTGTACCTTTATTTTGTATCATTTATTTACTGTTTCTTCTAGGCTTTGTCAACGAAAGTTTACTTTTTAGACAATAAAGCATATTTTGATTTGATTTGATTTGATTTGATTAAGGAATGAATTAATCCTTAAAGGGAAATATCAAGAAAGGAGCGCCTGCACCCTTTAAATGTAATAAGGGTATAGCAGAGAATCACGCAGGTTACGCCAAACAACTTGATAACCAATATTTAAATGTTCACAGATTATTCTGGTGCTAGTGCCTGGATTTCTTCTATTTCATTTAAAACAGCTTCTTCGATCTGTAATGTTCTAACAGTACGTGGTCTACCTGCATCGTTGTTATCCTTCTTAAGAGTTCCAGTTTCTACAAGACGCCTATAAATATTCGATGATCAGGTATCATTCTGTTGGGATAGCGCTCCTTGTCTTGCATTTTTATTAGCAAGGCCATTTACAACTTAAACCTTAAACACATGCACACAAGTTACGATTTCAAATGCGAACTGTCAAAATTAATAAAAACAAGAGATTATCCAAATAAAGCCAAAACCTCCTAACCATTTAAGAAATTTTAATTTTATCTAGCGCAATACAGAAAACGGTTTTTCATTTTTTTCTCCATACCGCGGTCGCAGATACGAAGAAACTACAAGAGACTTAAAAGTTATTAAACAAAAAAAAATCATTTAGTATTTTAGACTACCAGCGGCGCACCGCAAAAAAGTTCAGGGGGAGAAAAGGGGGCATGACTCCTGAAAAAATAAATATTCCCTGTAGACTCTCACAACCATTTGGCATGCCCAATGATGTAAGCCCTACAGCGTAACGTATATTCCCAATTTGAGTTAAATATTTTAAAAACTGCAGTTTGCAGTTTTGTTTATATAAAATTTTAGTCATAAAATAAGCCAAAAAAATTACCCCCTTCTACACCCCCCGTATATTATCGGGGCACACAGTATAATTTTTAAAATTCTAGAACTGTACACTGCAATAAGACACAAAAACCATTCAAAAACTTATATATTTAAAACAAACTTTAATTATCAATTCAATTGTACAAAAATAAATTATAGAAAATGTCTACTCGATCCTATGTAACTACCACAAATCTACAGTTTAAAACCAACAACAGCCGATCTAATTTGATCTTTAAGTTCAGTTAATTGTTTTTTCGCTTCCTTTATATCGGGTTTTAAATTTTTATACGCATTTAGTTCTTTAACAAGATTGTCTTTTTCCTCTCTCAGCAAGTTTAAGTTCTCAATATACTTCGATATGTTGGATAAATCGTATTCCGAGTTTTTTAACCATGGGTATTTTTTCTACAAAAAATATAATAAATACACAATAGCAGGATTCAATCGACAACGTGAATTTTTTTATGCATTTTATTATAAAGTATCTGGTTTCCTAAAAGCGCGTATTCACCAAAAGAGCGAACATTTGTTTTCGTTGGTGTATGTTTGCTCGTGTTCGCTCGACATGTTGACATCTCGTCCATACCAGAGCGAATATATTCAGGTTCGCAGTTGATCCATTTATTTTCTGCGAGCATATTAATATGGCTGACCAGGAGAAAATATTATTATTAGGTAGTGCTGTTTTCGGGGGTAAGTGCACAAGTGCATCAAAATTACCGATAATTTTTGAATGAAATGTGTTTCTTTATAATTGCAAGAGTTTGTTTTCACATTTTCGCGAAAAAGCCCGACTCCGCAGGAGGAGGGCATTTTCGTAAAATATGAAAACAAACGATTGCAATTTGTAAAAAAAACACATTGAATAAAAAAATTATCTGGTTATTTTTATGCACGAGTGTAATTTATTTGAATATTTCCCAAATTAATTAAGAACTCGAATCAAGTAAATTTAAATATTTTATTTGACAGAAAATACTAACAATAAAATTAAAATGCTTAAAAATTACAAGAATTGCAATGAAAAGTACAATTATTGTAATTAACAATATTTTGCTTTGAATTCGTAGACATGGTGGTTGATGCAGTCAACGAGCGAGAGCTTATTTCGGCGGGGGACTCTCTTAAGGTTATCCCAATGCAAAGAGATAGTTATTAACAATTCTTGACAAAATGAAAGGAAAACATTCGTTGACATTGACTTTTTTGTCTGCTGTCACTCAATAAGATGACGTTAATTGTCAGAATATTAGATTTTTTGACGTTTGTTAACAATAAAATCCCGCTTTGACGTTTCGTCAACATTATAAACTTGCGATGCAATTTTCGATTTCTGGCAGTGCTGTTTTCGGGGGTAAGTGCACAAGTGCATCAAAATTACCGATAATTTTTGAATGAAATGTGTTTTTTTATAATTGCAAGAGTTAGTTTTCATATTTTCGCGAAAAAGCCCGACTCCGCAGGAGGAGGGCATTTTCGTAAAATATGAAAACAAACGATTGCAATTTGTAAAAAAAACACATTGAATAAAAAAATTATCTGGTTATTTTTATGCACGAGTGTAATTTATTTGAATATTTCCCAAATTAATTAAGAACTCGAATCAAGTAAATTTAAATATTTTATTTAACAGAAAATACTAACAATAAAATTAAAATGACTTTTTTGTCTGCTGTCACTCAATAAGATGACGTTAATTGTCAGAATATTACATTTTTTGACGTTTGTTAACAATAAAATTCCGCTTTGACGTTTTGTCAACAATATAAACTTGCGATGCAATTTTCGATTTCTGGCAGTGCTGTTTTCGCTGTAATTTTGCGAAAATTGCATTTTTCTTATGGGAACTTTAACATATGAGGGAAATATTCGTCGTATTGAGTTTATTGAAAAAGAAAAAGAAAAAACGGGAGAAACGATTTTGGCAAGCAACTATATATAAAAACAGACATATTTATAGTGGCAGTAGTCTAATGTGTGATTATCTTCTGCACAAAAAATCTAATAGAGAATTGAAAAGTACATTCATTATTTTCAGAATTTCGAGAAAAATTTACCAAGCACCTAATATACAGAGTGTTTCCATAAAAAATGACAAGACTCTTGTGTTAAGCATGCAAGATAACTGTTTCTAGAAAATAATTGACCGTTTCCATGCTTACGAGCGACCTACCTTGTGTAGTCAGTTTTTAAGTGTCAGTTATTTTAAAATTTAATTTAAAGAAACAAACTGCACCTAAATAGTTCGGCACGATAAAATAGCAGTTTTACCCCTTAAAAAGCAGGTAAGGTATCTCTTACGTTTTAAAGGGCTCAGGTAAATCCGATCCGAGTCTTCTCTCCAAAGGACGTGTCCAGAACAGATCCCTTGCGAAACAACCTCTTTGTGGAAACACAAAATCCCCCCTAAAGCCATTTTATGTTATATACTTAGCTTTAACCTCTCTTTCGTTTCTTTTTTGCTCTGAAAAATCCGTCAGTTGGACTTCCTTTTTCGGACCGAAAAACTTTGTTAAAGAATACAATAAGCCTAACGGCCACTTGAAAAGAAACAGTGGCAGCTCGCAGTTATTACTAAATGAGAATAAGTTATACTTTAATCAATGATGATGATATTCTTTTAAATTTAAGTGGAACATGACTACGGAATGTTCCAGAATTTTAGCAGAATGTATCCTGAAGATTTTAAAACTTTGCTGGAACTTGTGAAACCAAAAATAATGAAAAATGATACAAACTACAGGAGAGCTATTCCTGCGGCAGAAAGACTTGCCGTAACTCTAAGATTTCTCGCGACGGGCGACTCATAGGTCTGTCATGTAAATGAAAAATGATACAAGATTACTGTTCGTATTATGTGTAGAAACACTCTGTAATTTAGTGAAATCAGGTAAATGTAAGTCAGCAGCAAGATTTTCAGGTGATATGTTCACACTCTGTTCTCCACTAGGCGAAATAAGAGGTGTAGCAGCAGTAAGGGATAAAGCAGGGGTGGAATAGTGTCCTGTGCTGTTTGCTATTGGAATTTGAATGTTAAAGTTAGAGGTATTGGATAATTGGGATGAAGATGAGGCAGCGGGGGATAAGGCAGGGGATGCAGTAGGGCTGAAACAGTATCCTGTGCTGCTTATTGTTGTTGCAAGCTGAGCGTTGAAATTGTTGGTTTGTGCATAGTAACCCATGTCCGCATTGAAGATTATATTATTGATATGATGCTCAACAATAGCCCGGGTGTAAGAGTTGTAAGTTCTAAGTTTAAAACCAATAGATGAAGGTGCCGTTTCACATTCCCCAGTCGGTAGTCGATAGTCGATGACCGGTTCAAGATGGCCTCAGATACGCCGACGAACCGTAAAATAGTAAAATTAAAAACAAAAAAAAAAACAATGTGTTCTCCATAAGCGGAGCAGCCATCTCTTTTTTGGGCTGAAATATTCGATTTCAAGCTTGAGCTTGAGATACGTTTTTCCACAAAACCGGTCGAATTCGATAGGCATTTATCGATTTCAATACACTATCATTAGACCATTCCATTTTGCATAAGCGATAATAATTATAATTATATTTTTTAAAACTACACAAGTGAACGAAGCACGAGTACTTCTGGCAGTGGAATCCCGTCCACACTGAACGAGCATGAACAAGTATTTTATTTGATGTACCGCCTTCCTTTCGATCTTTTTTGAACGCGAACAAACAAACATTTGTTTGCTCGCTAACCCGTACTCACTAGATGATTATTGATGCAGAATGCTCGCTTGCTCTTGTTCGCTCTTGCTCGCTTTTTTGGTGAATACGCGCCTTATAATAGTCACAAAATTTTAGAACGAGAACTTTAGTCAATTCAATCTTAAAATCTCTAAATTTAAGTATGTCATGAAACACGGGATATCTGGTCGTCACGTCGTTATAATACGCATCAGCTGCGAGCGCACAATAGTTGAAACCAGTGGCGGCTTTTTAATAAGAGCTGCATCACTACCTCAAATTCTAAACAAACATAATTATTCTATTTGTTTTTTACTCTTAATTGGTACAAATTAATTGTCTGTTTCAAGTAAAATAATCATGAACGTTTTCATGTGTTACATAGTTTGGCACATTTTCTTTGATATATGCCAGACAGTGGTAAATATAGACATGGAACTGTTAAAATCTTAAAATCAATAAAACACTGTTTACACTCTGCTTGATAATAAGTTGTTGCCAATATTTGTGTGGCCTTCCTCTGAAGTTCAAATATTATTTTTGTGTTTGGGGCATGTGACCCCATGAAAGTAAGGCATAGTAAGTTGTTCATACCAGGATTGAAAAAAATCATGATTTTTTTTGAAAAACTGAAGGAAATTTAGGGAATAGCTATATGCAAAAAATGTAGACATAAAATACAAGGTCTTGTCGAGCGGATGAAAGTTCACTGGCAAAAGTGTAGTGAAAGTGAAGTACCTACAGAAATCGAAAAGGACAATGAATCAGTTGTAAGTACACAAACAGCATATTATAATAAAACAATAAGTAAATAAGTTTGTTTCTTTAAATTTTATTTTTGTTATAATTTTCCAAAGATATATAGGGTGATTTTTAAGTTGATGCTTTTTTTTAACACTAAATAGCCAATTTTCCAAATAAACTTATGTCCGGAAATGCGTCGCCTCTGAGATACAGGGTGTTGAATTTCAATTTGAAATTTTATTTTCGATTTTTTAAAATAACTTTTACAAAAGATACATTTTTCACACAAAACTTGGTAACCGGCGGTTTTTTAAGGTGAGATATCATAATTTAGTATTAATGTTTGTGCAGCTATCATTTATTCGGTTTAAGTTGCCATAACTTTTTTGACACAGGACTTCTGGGACTTTTTTTCAATAAACCTTATTCTTATCCTTTTCTGGGGAAAAAAGGTGTACTTTCTAAACAACGCTAGATATGACATATGACCGTTTTCGAGAAATTTGCTAATCTCTGCATTAGTACAAGTATAGGTCACTACAGGTTCTGGAGTTTGTTACGTTAGGCCCGTTAGGCGCTAGATGAAGTTGCTCAGAATTTTACACAAAAAAATAAAATTTCAAATTCAACACCCTACGTATCTCAGAAATCAGAAACGAATTTTTAATAATTTGCAAAATTTTCGGGTATAATACCACTAGTGCATCAAAATTACCGATAATTCTGATTGAAAGCGTGTTGTATTGTAATGAGTTTATTTTCATTTTTGATTAAATCCGAAAGAGCCCGACTTCGAAGAAGGAGGGCTTTTTCGAGATATTATGTCAATGATTTAGACGCGTCGCTTCGCCCAGCAACGGTTTTGAGATTCGTAAATTAATTTAAAGCACTAAACATTTGAATTAAATTAGGATTTTTTTGTAAATATATTTATTAAAAGATATAATGTCACGGTGGATATTTGTCGGTGCGTCATTACTTGCACGTGACTAAAACCACATGAATCTAATCAAAATTACGGGATTCAAAACAAGGTCAAAGATCATAAACGTCAAAATTTTCGTAGCTAGCGTAGTACGATAAATAAATAGCTCAGAACAGAACAGTTTTTTCGATTAAATTGAATTTGAAAACACCAAAAAGTTTAAAATCACATTAAAGTTAACAGATCAAAACGATGCCTGAAATCAATTGACAACGATCAAGAGACAACGTGATTCACAACTCTTCATCTTTAAATATTCTAGCCCTAAAAGTGAATAAAAACATAATTTATCATTTTCCTATGACGTCACAGGGTCGGTGGCCATATTGCTTGGAGGACAAACAAAGTAAACAAACACAACCGTATGGGTTATAAATTCAAGTTTTCTTTACAGTTTGCCTTGAATCTTGACCCTGAAGAATTTCCTCCAGACATTTTATAAGTGGTAATATTTGATTTTTGGTATAACGACCTAATAAAATGATCTCATGTAAACATTTCTAAAAGCTCCAGCAGAATTAGCAAACAACCCTAACTGGATACCTAATTAAAATATGGGATAATTTTTTCCAAAGAAAGCAACTCAGGCCCAAGATAACAGAAATGAGAGTGCAGAAATGCAAACGAGCAAAGTATCAGATAAAATAAATAAATAACACTCAGGTTATAATTTCCACTATATATATTATTATCACTTTTAATTTGCCATAACAATTGTTTCGACACACAGTGTCTTCTTCTAGATTGAATAACTGACAAACATGTCATAGCAAGAACTATCTCGTCAAACAAATACGATACATTAAACGGTCAATTTTCAAAAGATTACACTATTGTCAAATCAATCAAGAACAAAACAACAGTAAATAATATTATATTCACTAAAGCAGACAAAGGAAACACCGTTGTAGCTCTTAATAAAGATGAATATGTAAATAAAACACTTACATTTCTAGATCCTGCCAAATTTCAAAAAATTAATTTTGATCCAACTGCAATGTTTCAAAAATTGATTAAAGAAGTCATAAAAGATCTCAATATATTTAACAACTTTGAAAAACATAAACTTATCATAATGAACCCTCAAATCCCAAAATTATATTCTTTGATCAAATAACACAAAAATAATATGCCCATCAGACCAGTAGTGTCATACATTACAGCACCATCAGTAAAACTATCAAATAAACTTATTGATATTATCACAAAATACGGCAATTTTAAACCTAAACTAAGCATTAAAAATTCCTATGAATTAGTTGATAAAATTAAAAATCTTTATATTCCTAATAATGCTAAACTAATTTCTTTTGACGTTCAAAATCTTTTTCCCAGTATACCACCCAATGAAGTAATAAACTTGGTTGAAAACCTACTGATTAAAAATAATACTAACCCATTAATTAAACAAGATATCTTAGACTCACTTTCGGTATGCTTGGATCAAAATTACTTTGAATTTAATAATTCAACTTATTTAGCTAAGGACGGATTAATAAAGTTCATCTAGAAGAAGACACTGTGTGTCGAAACAATTGTTATGGCAAATTAAAAGTGATAATAATATATATAGTGGAAATTATAACCTGTATCGGCTACTTCAATAGAGTAAGTATCAGATAGGTGTATTATTGTAAATAGAACAACATATTAAAATATAGGAGTTATTAAATTAGTGGAGCAGACTTTGTGTTTTATTCCATAAATAAAACATATTAAAATACCTGACGAAGATACTCCGGAAAGTAGTAGAGAGGAAGAGAATGTTGAAATTAATGAAAACTGTTCACATACAGGGTGGCGCAATAGTCTGACAAACAACCATATCTCCCTTACATTTTATAATTGAAACAAAAAGTTTACATGTAGGTTATATAAGGCAAAGAGGTCTACAATTTAAAAATATTTTTAATTATAGAGGGTGTTTTACAAAAGCGAGTAGCTAAAAAATTACCTTTTTTTAAATAGTACACCCTTCATATTTTTCAATATTTGTATTCCCCTAAAAATTCTCCATAGGACGCAATAATTAGTTTTGCATTTTATTGCGATGTTGCAAATCGTTAAAAAAACTTGGTCTTACAAAACTTGCTATAACTTCCAATCTACAGCAATTATAATAATGAAAATTGACACGAAAGAAGATAGATATTCATTGAAGAGTTTAAACTGCCCGTAATTAATTAATTTATACAGGGTATTTGCTACAATCGAATCCTGCGAAGTTGACGAATTTTAAACTAATTTTTTCTTGATTTCTTAAATGGAACACCCTATATCTGACTACTCTATCGTGTACAGTTGTTGGTCCTCTATAACTTTTATTAAGGTGTACCTATACCCATCTCTTCTAGTTTTCGCGGCATATTCATTTTTACGAATTAAATTCTCAAAATTGCAATAAAACCCATTTCTCTCTATTCATGTCTAGCTAGCCATGAGAAATAAGTAGTAAACTGTTTTATAAAGTATATTTGAGTTTTAAAATTTAATAATGAATATTACACAAGCCGAGAGGGTTGATATGATTTTTGTTCTGGGAGCTAGTGACAAGAATACACTATTTCCTGAGCGACGCCAACCTGAAAGAAGGGTATTTAAAAAGCTTATGGAGCGTTTTCGAACAACTGGACAACAACAACTGTCGTACAATAAACATAAAAGAGAAAAGCGTGCTCAAACTGAGGAAAATCAATTAAATGTAATTTTAGCAGCCACTGAAAATCCGCATATTGGGCCCCTGTTCTCAGCATGTTGATGTTGAACGAAAAACAGTTCAGCGAATACTTAAGGCTAATAGTATGTAACCGTACCTACCATGTTCAGCTACTTCAAGAATTGTTCCCTGAAGATTATCAGAGAAGACTGGAATTTTGTCTGTGGGCTCAAAACAAAATAGGTGAAGAAAGGAACTTTGCTCATTTGGTGCTATTCGGAGATGAAGCTACGTTTCATAGGAATGGAAGTGTAAACAGGCACAATTTCCATTACTATGCAGCAGAAAGGCCACACATTGTAAGATATAATTCTCAAACTAGATGGTTCTTATATGTTCGGGGAGGTGTTGTTGGTAATTACGTAATTGAGCCATATTTTTTTTAAGCAAATAGTAACCGGGGAAGTTTACTTAGACTTTTTGCAAAACTATTTACCTGACCTAATCACTCAAATACCATATGAAACTTAAAATCAAATGTGGCTTCTTCATGATGGAGCCCCAGTCCATTATAGCCACGCTACCAGAACTTTCTTAAATGCAGCATATTATCAAGATCGTTGGATTGGAAGAGGAGAACCTGTTCCGTGGCCGACGAGATCGCCAGATCTAACTAAAATGGATTTCAGCATATGGGGATTTGCTAAAGACCAAGTCTATAAAATACCCCCTACAACAACGGAAGACATGAAGATTAGAATTAGAAATTGCTTTCAGGATATAAGTGTTGAAATGTGTAGAAATTTAAGTAATAATTTCGAGAGACGTGTTGAACTGTGTGTTCAAGAGGATGGCAGACATTTTGAACACCTAATTAGGTAGAGTTTTTTTTTTAATAATGCATTTTTAATTTACTTGCATTTTTATTTCTCATGGCTAACTAGAAAAAATAAGGTTTTAACGCCATAGGGAACTTGCACATATTTTTTTATTGCATATATCATATGCCAAATTTTACGTCTTAAATATCACTCCTTAATTTATAAAATATTTTTTTTTGTGAACTATGGGTTTTTTGATGATGTAGAGTATTATTTTTCTAATTTAATTATCATGCAAATTCCCTATTTTGAGGATTTAATTCATAAAAATTAATATACCGCGAAAACTAGAAGAGATAGGTATAGCAAAACCTTAATGAAAGTTATAGAGGACTAATAACTATACACGATAGAGTAGTCAGATACAGGGTGTTCTATTTAAAAAATCAAAGAAAAATTAGTTGAAAATTTGTCAAGTTCGCAGGTTTGTAACAAACACCCTGTACAAACTAATTAATTACGGGCTAGTTTAGACTCTTTAACAAACATTTACATTCTTTTGTGTAAATTTTCATTATTATAATTGATGTAGATTGAAAATTATAGCAGATTTTAGAAGACCATGCATGTTTTTTTAACGATTTGAGGAACTATTTAAATAAGCTGGCAACATCGCAATAAAATGCTAAACTAATTACGGCATCATATGGAGAATTTTCAGGGGAATACAAATATGTAAAAATATATAGGGTGTTATATTTAAAAAAAGGTAATTTTTAAGCGACTCACTTTTGCGAACTACCTTGTATAATTGAAAATATTTTTAAATTATAGACCTCTTTGCCTTATACAACCTACATGCAAACTTTTTGTTTTAATTATCAAATGTAAGGGAAATATGGTACTTTGTCACACCATTGCGCCACCCTGTATGTTGCCACACAGAGTGAATTAAGTATGAATGATTTATGCAAACTTTTCGAAGACTACTAATAGTACTGTTAGAATATATTATAGTTTGGAGAAGAGGTTAAAAGAATTAAATAAATAAAAACTCTACCTACTTATTGTGATTTTTTTTATATATGGTTTAAGTCACGTGCAAGTAATGGCGCACTTTAGGTAGATACTTTCAAAATATTAAATTAAAAAATTGCTAAATGAGCCCAATAGATCGGGCTGATCCAGCGATTCAAGACCAAACACTGAAATAACTGGGGCAATAAATGTAGCTTACATACCTCAAATTTTACCAATTCATTTTCATACTTTTTTGCTTTTTCTTCCAACTGTGGAATATCTTGTATGGATACTTTTAATATGCTATTGACGTTTTGCGCCGACTGCTCCGATTCGCTGAAACAACAGTAATTTTTTTATTAAGTAAATGAGGGAAATCAGTGTATTGGTGCATGGCGATAAGTCGAGGCACAAAATTTAGTCAAAATCGCCACAAAATAATATAAACATTATTTTTTGTGCAACTGAGAATAAGAATATTCAGATAAGGGTGGTTTTCGTCAAATATCATGTATTGGTCATAAATTTTCAGTTAGAAGAGAAAGTTAGGTAAACCGGCGACAAAGGGCTGGGATTTCAATCTTCAAAACCTTTGTTTTTTGACTAATTAGTTTTTACCAGTTTTCCTCCTATTAATTATCAGCAGTTAGTTTGTTTTTTTTATTTCTCGTCTCATTTCACTATCTTTATGACCTACTCTAATGCAGCCCGTTGTCATCAGCTGATTTAAAGTGATGTAAAAAAAATTGGGTTAAGGTGGTCATGAAATGAAGAATGCACCACCTCTGAGATTGCTCAAAATAAAATATGTGACGTGAATTTTTGGAAATCACCTGAGAGCACTCGCTAAAAGATTTGAGAGCGACAAATTTGTGAATTGAACGTAAAGCTCCGAGCTGGCATACCCGGCTGGTCCAGAAAGTCATTTGGGCAATGACCCACCTACTAATTTCTAATCTAATTTATTTTCTTTAACCCCAAAAATAATGTTCCTAAAAAAAGTGCATCTTCATATAAAAACTCCCCAGAATAAAGAATCGAGTTAAGCGAAGCGCCATTAATTCACCTCATAGGTTTATTTGGCAGTAGAACACTATAATATAAATGCCTTAAAATCAAGACAGAAACAAACATACGCGCTTCAAGAAAGTTAAAAAAGAGACAAATATTAATATGAAATCGTCGACGGTCCGCAAATTTAAATCTCTTTGGACGATCGCGTCGTCGCCGACATTGCCGGTTCTCGGGTGCCGACCAATGGAAATACACTCGAACCACTCGGTGAAATATACTGTTGCAAAATATTTGGGTTAGAGAAAGAAAAACTAATTACTTAATAATACGCATTGTATTTGCATACATTTCGGTTTACATTTCATGACACTGTCACTTTACTTATTAGTTTAAGTTTATGATCTTTTGGCTTTTAAATTTTTTTTCCGATTTTATTTGTATTGTGTACCTTGTGTACTAGTGTCATACTTATTACCCATAGTACCTACTCCAGTACTTGTATTAACAATTGCTCTAACTGACTAAGTGTCCGTTTTATTTGACATTGTTCCACCTGCTGATTACTTTTCATTCGCTGATGTTACCTATAATGAAATAAGAGATATTATTTCACATCTTAAGAATAAAACTAGCCGTGACATTTTTGGTCTCAGTGTAAATCTTGTAAAGTCTATAAAAAACCTCATAATAATCCCACTAACAAAACTCGTTAATCTATGCTTTGCAGAAAATACTTTTCCAGATGTCTTAAAAAAAGCCATGGTCATACCAATCTTTAAAAAGGGTGATAAAAATATTGTATCCAACTACAGACCAATCAGCCTTCTGCCGATAATATCCAAGGTAGTAAAGAAGTGTGTGGCTGTGAGATTGGTGGATTATTTTGAGAATAATGGTTGTTTTGCAGAATGCCAATTTGGCTTTCGCAGAGAAAGGAGTACAGTTCTGGGAATGCTTGATCTGGTTGACCGAGTAATGAAGTCCTTTGAGGCACTAAAGTATGATGCGGTGCTTTTCTATGACCTGAGCAAAGCGTTCGACTGTGTGACCCATGACCTTCTCTTGCAGAAACTAAAATTCTATAATTTGACAGCAAACAGCATTTCACTTTTGAAATCTTATTTGGAAAACAGGGTTCAGGTTGTGGCGGCGAGTGGGGCGAAGTCTGCGGAGAGTGTAATTAACATTGGGGTACCCCAGGGTACAGTTCTGGGACCTATTCTTTTTCTAATATACATTAATGATTTGCCTTTTGATAATACAAAAGCACACTACACACTCTTTGCGGATGACACTACACTCTCTGTCTCGGCAGGTTCCCTGGATGAAGCGGGGAGGGGGCTGTGGGATGCACAGTTGAGCGGTGCTCAGTGGTTTGGTGCAAACAGGCTGCTCCTGAACCAGGACAAAACGAACAAAGTAATCTTTTCGCTGCGAGATTTGGGGGACGCGACTGAAAACGAGACACATGTAAAATTCCTGGGTGTCCTTGTAGATCCCGAACTAAAATGGAACATCCACATAGATCAAGTGGCGAAAAGGCTCGGAAGCGGCTTGTTTGCGCTTCGACGCCTGACTGAGTGTGTTTCTGGAACGGTTTTAAGGGCGGCCTACTTTGCTCTATTTCATTCCACCTTGTCCTATGCTCTGCTGATCTGGGGGCATGCGGCTCAGGCTGGTCGTGTTTTTGGATTGCAGCAGAAGGCTGTGCGGGTTGTGGCGGGACTAGGATTTAGGGAGGATTGCAGGCAAACCTTAGTGAGCCTAGCGATTCTGACTCTTCCGTCCCAATACATCTTGGACAGCCTGATGCACATTTAAAAAAATCTTGGGAACTACAGGGTGCACGGTGAAGTCCACAGCCATGCAACTAGGGGAAGTAATAACTTAGTTCCGGCATATTGTCGATTGAAAAGGTGTCAAACTGGCTCTAGGTATTGGGGCATAAATTTTTTTAATTGTTTACCTAGGAACATAAGGGTACTAACCGAAGTTCAATTCAGAAACACAGTTAAAGGAATTTTTTTATTTACGAATGAGAGTTGCAGCACGTGGCTACATCTCGTGGCAACCACACGTATACAACTTATTTTAAGTTTGTGTTTTTTAAAAAGAGCTTTTTATTCATTTGATGAATTTTTAAATTGTGATTTTGTTAAGTGACAATGTTAAGTTTTTTTTTATTGTAAAGTGTCATTGTGTAATCTCTTTGTTTTTTTTTACATAATGTTGATTTCCCTTTCTGACGTGTGTAAGTACTGATTTTACCATTAAACATATATTTTTATTTTTTTTTTATTTTGACCAAGTAAGTCAGCTAATCTCAAATTTCCTACCCCCTTACCTACGCTAAGGTTTCCGGATTTGTAACTGAGATCGTTTGTTTTGGCTGATTTATGTGTTAACTGTCAATTTGGCATAAACTCTCAAAAGGGTCGTTTTATTTGCAATTCAGTCAACATATTTCTTTAAGTTAGCTTAGCTTAGACAAGTGGCTAAATAATAAGCGATTATTTTTGTTGAATCTCCACTATACCGGGTGATGCATGGCTTAGTTGAACAAAGGAAATCCCAGGTAAATTTTGAGGTGGCTAAATACTGGCTAGATTTTAAAGAAAAATTGTATTATAATTTTTTGGAGGGGCCGATATAATAAACCCATGTCCTGTTTAAATAATTTTTGATAAGCCAATCCTAACTTATTCAATTAAATGTGATAGCAAAATTACGAAATTTTCATAGTTTAGGTAATACAGCAAACACCATTTTGGCATTGACAAAACGAAAAGTAGCATCAGTGACTACATTTTCAGTGAAGGCGCTTTAATTATAGCTAAATATGAGCTATTCCATTAAGGAAAAAGTAACTATGATTAAGTGGTATTATACAGGAAACAGTTTAAGAGCAGTGTAGCACGAGGACCCTTGGGCAAGCCGTAGAAAACCTCAAACTACAGTGTTGCGCACTTTAAAAAAAACATAAACATTCTCCTTACAAGTATGAAAAACATCAAGAGCTACGGCAAGGTGACGAAGAACGAAGAATGATATTCTGTTTGAGGTAATGGAAAGAGCAAATAATGATAGGGATTTTTTGAGAAATATTTGTTTTACCGATGAATGCCCCTTCACCCTCAACAACGAACCAAATGTTCAAAATTACCGGTATTGGAGCCAAGAAAATGAACATGGTCTTGTTCAGATTTGGACGCAATATCCACAAAAAATAAATGTTTGGGCGGGGATTGTAGGATCTCACATAATTGGACCATTTTTATGGAAGGAAACCTTACAGCAGTAATCTATTTGGACTTTTACAAAATCGAATTGAACCCGCACTAAAAGAGTTGTACTCCAAAAATCAGGAGATATGGTATCAGATGGGTGGTTGTCCTGCCCATAATTCTCTCATTGTTAGGGAATACTTGCAAAATATTTTGAACGGAAATATTATTGGCCCACGGCATCTAATCCTTTGGCCAGCCAGGTCTCCTAACCTTTCGCCAAACGACTTCTTTCTGTATAAAATTTCAAAATCTATACCAGTTAAAAACTGTATTTCGTTAGAATGTGACAGAATTTCTCAATATCAACTCACTAATGTTAGAAATGAATTTTATGATCGGTTAGGATATTGTTTAGATGTTAATGGAGGGTTGTTTGAACATTTAATTAATTAATGTTTTTGTGAAAATCTGTAAACTTAGGTATGTTATGTAAATTTAAAGGCTTAGTAAGAAAAACATAATGGTGTCTTTTATTTCGGACGTGTGATTACCGGATTGGTGAAACGAAAATGTGTTTTTAATGTGAAATAATCTTTATTCGTTATATCCAGCTTTACGTCAATTTTTGACGATAGCGCCATAGAAATTATTTGCTGCTGTTTGCTGTATTACCTAAACTATGAAAATTTTCGTAATTTTGCCATCACATTTAATTGAATAAGTTAGGATTGACTTAAAACCTATTCAAACTTGGCACGTGGGTTGACCTCTTCAAAAAATAATAAATCAATCTGTCTCTAAAATGTACAGGGGAGCCAAGATTTAGCCACTTCAAATTTACATGGGATTTCCTATATTTAAATAAGCCATATCTACATATCTACCTACATTCGGTAAATTATCAGACTATGACCTTTTGAACCCCCTCCGTCAGGCATAATGAAGCAGGTAATACAATATTTTTATTAAAAACAAACCAGAAATCAAGAAAACAAGCATCTAATCACCTTAGAACCTGCTAAAATGCATAGTCCCGCCTCAACCGCGGTAAAAATTCGTCACAGATGACGTCACGGCGTGTTCTAGGTCGCGTGACGTATTTTAAATTTCGGAACCATTTCAATTGCTTACATCATAGACATCGTAACTATTAGACCGAACAATAACAAATAAACGTGTTGTCATCATGTTTTCCAGTGTAAAGTAAATCAACATTGAAGCTGCTTCCCTCCACTTGGTTTGCCACTCTGTTAAAAGTAATAACTTCTATGATTTACTAGAATAACATGATGTTGGAAATATATAACATTGCCTAAAACCTTGTAAAAAACCTGTAGTATGGCAACGCAGCAAAAAAGAATACGCCCAGATCCCATCGTTTTCGTGGCCATCCGCATCGACTCGGCAATAGTCGGCATAGCGGATGTTCCATTTCATTTGTGACAGCGTTTTTCTGTGGGTTTTCCTGGAGTTTTGTCAACCTAACCTTTATTTTTTTTTATGGAAGAAGTCCATCTCTCAGTGGAGTGATATTTTAACGTAAAGTAAAACACACAATCTGCTCCACTAGTTTAATGTAAATTTTTTTATGCCATACATGTTTCGGAGGCATAAACCTCCATCATCAGTTGGATAAAATTAAAGTAGAAGAGAAAGGACATTGTGAGAACTGCAAATTAAAGATAGAAAAGAAGTATTAGTGAAACAAGAAAAACTTAAACGACAATAGGCTCATCAAGAGCTCGGATAGATGATAGATAAAAAGGAGAATACTTAAGTGAGAGACTGATTTATACTTAGGTCAAACAAAATAATGTTGACTTACCTTGTGTCGCAGAAAAAACTTTATCAATTAGTATTAAGCATGGTTGTAGAAATAAAATAGAAATTTGAAAAAGTGTTATTATTTAAAGAAAAATTTTTAATTATATTTACTAGTTAATAATTAAATAGTACTAATTATCTTTTTCTTTTGGAACTTTCGTTCACAGAAAAACAACATTTTCGTCCCATGAGGAGAAAACAAAATTAGAGATACGAACATCCTGATGGAGTTGTATCAAATGGTAGTTAAAATTATTAATAAAGAGAATGTCTGTATAAAAAGTTTTTCTTGTATTTTTTTAAATAAAAACCGTTGAATATAGTGCAGTTCCCCAAGGTCAATGGTAGACAAGCCGGGACACCTAGAGTAAAAAGCCAGACAAGGAGAGAAAAGAACAATGAGTTTTATATGAAGATGGAATGTAAAAATATTTGTTAGTAAATTAAAGTAAGTTTAAATGAATAGGTGGATAAGGTAAAGTTTGAACGAAAGTCACTAGATAGAGTGGTATGATGTGAGGAGAGAAAACTGTAACTAAAGTAGAAAATTATGAGAAAACTATATAAGGTAAATGTTGTAGTTGTGCCAATCAATCATAGATGGAACAATGTGTCAGGGTAGTTATAACAATTAGTAGAGACACTGGAAATAAGAGATAAAACGTGTGGCAAGTTTGAGGTTAAAGAAAGTTTAGAAGTTAAAAAGTATGGTTAGGGTTGATTATTTATTAATAAACTGCAATGAATTGAAAAAAGTTACACAGGAAAAGTTAATTTGGTCGTTAATACATTGTAAATTAGGATTGTTGAGAGCTCTCTGTATTTCCAGAATCTCCAAGAGGTTCGAAGTGGTCCCCTTATTGCAAACATGAAGCACCCTTGTACCAGTAGAGGGATCAAATGAATGTTGGTCATTGATAATGTGGTTAGCAAACGTCGATTTGGTATTGATATCAGTTTGATTATGGTATTTTTCAATAATTTTTAGATGTTCGTTAACTCTAGTAGTGATCTTTCGGCCACTCTGACCAATGTAGCAAACGTTGCAACCAGGATGGCTACACGAGATGGAATAAACACCTGACTTATCTAGAGGAGGTATCTTGTCCTTAGATTGAACTACAAACTTACGTAAGGTGGATTGAGTTTTGAAAGAAATGTTTATATCAAGAGATTTGAAAATATGTCTTTAATTTTATATGAGATATTATTAAAAAATGGAATAGAGAAATAACTCTGCTGTTGGGGTAGGGCAGGAATGAATAGTTTTTTGTTGAGAGAACGAGATAAGTGTTTATAATATAGTTTGTTAATAAAAGTTGAAGAATATTGATTGTTAAATGCTATTTGTTTAATTAGGTAGAGTTCAGACATAAAATTCTCATGAGGCAGAGGAATATTAAAAAGTCTATGGAAAAAACTGTTAAAAGCAGCCGATTTGTGGCTATACGGATGATTAGAATGGAATGGAATAACAAGGTCAGTGCTGGTAGGTTTATGATATATTCCAAATTGTAATTCACCTCCCTTTCTTTCTATAAGTATGTCCAAGAAAGGAATAGAACTATTGCTCTCCAATTCCATCGTAAATTCAATGGCTGGGTGTAAAGTATTCAAATAGTTGAAGAAATAATTCAACTCTTGATGAGAACCCGTAAAGACAACAAAAGTGTCATCAACATATCTGGAAAAATGGATTATTTTATGAATTATTTTATGAATCACATCCTCTCTTTATTAAAATAATCCATTTGCTATTGCCACATTGGTCAGAGTGGCCGAAAGATCACTACTAGAGTTAACGAACATCTAAAAAGTATTGAAAAATACCATAATCAAACTGATATCAATACCAAATCGACGTTTGCTAACCACATTATCAATGACCAACATTCTTTTGATCCCTCTACTGGTACAAGGGTGCTTCATGTTTGTAATAAGGGGACCACTTTGAACATCTTGGAGATTCTGGAAATACAGAGAGCTCTCAACAATCCTAATTTACAATGTATTAACGACCAAATTAACTTTTCCTGTGTAACTTTTTTTCAATCCATTGCAGTTTATTAATAAATAATCAACCCTAACCATACTTTTTAACTTCTAAACTTTCTTTAACCTCAATCTTGCCACACGTTTTATCTCTTGTTTCCAGTGTCTCTACTTAACCACAGTATAACGGAACTATACAGTAGCGACACGAGGCGATTTAGACAGACCCAAATTTCTCTGCGCAATGCGCGTAGCGGCCATCTTTTTAGTAACAAATAAGTCAGTCAGAAAGGTAAACAAAGCTTGTGTGGATTGTAGTTTGTTTAGTTTTTGTAAATTTATTGGTTTTTATCGTGCGTTTAAGTGTTTGAAGGTGCTTTGAAGTGTTTGTGTCGAACTTTTGCTAATTTTCGATGGATTCCCAAGAAAAAATAAGGAGCAGATGTGCTTTAAATTGACTTTCTTTCAGTGTAAAAGCGATTTCAACATAAAATTCCATATGTTTTCTCAGTGTAATAAAGGACAATACCGTCATCCGCGTCATCCTTCTGTCACTGAAACTGACCCCTGGAGATCAAAGGGACCGACAGCTCGTGTCGCTACTGTATAGTTTCGTTATACTGTGGTTATAACTACCCTGACACATTGTTCCATCTATGATTGATTGGCACAACTACAACATTTACCTTATATAGTTTTCTCATAATTTTCTACTTTAGTTACAGTTTTCTCTCCTCACATCATACCACTCTATCTAGTGACTTTCGTTCAAACTTTACCTTATTCACCTATTCATTTAAACTTACTTTAATTTACTAACAAATATTTTTACATTCCATCTTCATATAACACTCATTGTTCTTTTCTCTCCTTGTCTGGCTTTTTACTCTAGGTGTCCCGGCTTGTCTACCATTGACATTGGGGAACTGCACTATATTCAACGGTTTTTATTTAAAAAAATACAAGAAAAACTTTTTATACAGACATTCTCTTTATTAATAATTTTAACTACCATTTGATACAACTCCATCAGGATGTTCGTATCTCTGATTTTGTTTTCTCCTCATGGGACGAAAATGTTGTTTTTCTGTGAACGAAAGTTCCAAAAGAAAAAGATAATTAGTACTATTTAATTATTAACTAGTAAATATAATTAAAAATTTTTCTTTAAATAATAACACTTTTTCAAATTTCTATTTTATTTCTACAACCATGCTTAATACTAATTGATAAAGTTTTTTCTGCGACACAAGGTAAGTCAACACTATTTTGTTTGACCTAAGTATAAATCAGTCTTTCACTGAAGTATTCTCCTTTTTATCTATCATCTATCCGAGCTCTTGATGAGCCTATTGTCGTTTAAGTTTTTCTTGTTTCACTAATACTTCTTTTCTATCTTTAATTTGCAGTTCTCACAATGTCCTTTCTCTTCTACTAACTTAATTTTATCCCACTGATGATGGAGGTTTATGCCTCCGAAACATGTATGGCATAAAAAAATTTACATTAAACTAGTGGAGCAGATTGTGTGTTTTACTTTACGCTAACCTTTATTGTTCTGTGGTTTTGTCGCATGCATATGTAAAGGCAGCGTAATCCCCACTCCCGACCCCACCTAGCTCCTCACAGCGTCTCGCCACCTAACGATTTTGGCATCACAATTTTATAGCATTTATGAATGGCGTGTCGGATCTATAGTTACGATGCCTATGGCTTACATCTTAGAGACGGAATTAAATATAGAATTAAATTTTTTGTGAAATGTACGTTTTTTACTGTTATTTTTCAATTTTAATTTTTATGTAAGTTCCCTATTGTCAAACAAATTAAACACATTTGTTATTATCATATACATGAGTTTTGTAATAATGATAATAATATTTATACGTTTCTTTAACTTACATAGGATGGATTACGATATGTAATAGTGACACACCAGTATATTATGTAATAACAAAAATGCCGGAGATTATTTTCTGGAAGCTCTATTGAAGAAATCATAAAGGTCTTAATACCAAAAAACCTTTTGGTTCATAGGAAGTTCCAGTCACTAGCCAATAAATTGACACGCTATAGTTTACCTTTAAATGGCGCGAAGTAATAAATGCTCATTAAATATGCAAAATACCGAGGTATCAAGAACAATTTAAACACCATCCCTTAAAATCTATTGTGTTTACATTAAAGGATCCAAATAATGAGCATTCTAGGGTCCTCCCTGAATTTATCGCAAGCTATTGTTATATTTCAGGATTTACCATTGTTATTGGGAAAATCCCTTAGCCAGGAGCGTGTATTGGGGAAGTTTTTAAATTAAAAATCTTAAACATGCCTATTCTTCTAAAATTGTATTATATTATATTCGTAGGTATTTACAACATATGAAAACATTTAAAAAATCGTAATAACTAATAAATAACAATGGGTGGTACTATTTTACATAATATAATTACAAAAACAACATATAATATAGAATCTTACAAACAAAGCATTTTTAAAAATCGAATAGCTTTGTCGTTATGGCTTAATCATGGTCAGATTCGGAAGATGAACTTTTATTAACATCGTTTATAATAAGCGGTTCAACCATTTCTTCGATTATTATATTTACCTGCCACATTTTGGCTTCTTATTCTATCACATGATCGATACACGTTTTTTAATTTTTTAAGTTTTCCGCACTTATTTTACTCATAGCTTTATTAAAGTCTTTTATTTTCAGCCATGTATGTAATATTGACATTCCTGTCTTTTTAGAAATTTGAAAATGTCACATTTCTGTCTTCTTACTTCCGATCCACATTTTCCATCCTAGGACGGAAAATGCGTTTCCATCCTAATACATTTCAATCCTCATTTTCTTGCCCGGTATTTTTAAGTAGGTCTTATAAAAACGGGGTAAAATAAGAACTCAGGAACTATCCGATTCTTTATTTATTCATATTTTTATTTATACACGTTAATTGTTAAATTGGCATTGTTATTTATTACAGAAATTTTCAAACCCTCTTGAAGTTGAGTTTGATTTGAAATTCGTACAGCTAATTAACTCGTCGTCACTATCGGAGAACATCTTTAATCTGTATTCTTTTTCTTAAAAAAACGCCGACTTTCAAAAAATTTTAAGCGACAACTGCTGTCAACTGGTGACAACGACTAACAATGGAAATGAAAGGTAATAACCGGTGCGACAAAATTTATTATTTCAAAAAAGTCTATCGTGCAAAATCATGAATATTACTATAAATATTACTTGAATCATAAATTCATGGCTGAAAATAAAATAGTATACAATCCTCGACGGAAAATTTCATTGCGCATTTCAGCAATGAAACATTTTCCGTCTCGTATTGTAATATACTATTTATATCCACTATTTTATAAGTCGTGTTTGTCTTTATTTAAGCTCAAATGAGTTGGATCGGGTTAAATTCGCAGTGGTAAGGAGGGAGTCTGAGCACAAATATTTCTCGTAACTTTGCCATTTCATCAACTACATAGTGTTTGAATGCGTTTTTATGAAAATTGGCTAGTACCAATAGTTCTTTTTTTAAGGAATCTAATAGAGATTATATTTGTCTTAAACTTTGCCATTCTGTTATTTCACTTTTACGCCACGCACTTCTTGGTAATTTTTCCATCAGCCTAGACTGATAACTTGCATTATCCGATACAATTATTGCATCTTTTGGTATAAGATCCAACATTTGCTCGAACCATTTTTCAAAGACATCGGCATTCATATCTTCGTGATAGTCTCCTATATTTTTAGATTGGGATATCAGTAGACCATCTTTAACAAAGCCTTCAGAACTTCCCATATGGGTTATGATAAGTCGATGTCCTTTTCCAGATAGCGGTCTTAATCCTGTGGATAATCCTTCCAAAAAAGCTTGCCTTGAACTTTTAATATTTTCATCCTGCCAAAATTTATTCACAGTGTGGCCTTCATTTAGCCATGTTTCGTCTAGGTAAAATATTGTTTTGCTTTCTTCTCCGACTTTAAGGATGCTTCTTAAGTAATTTCTTCTCCAACAGACGATATCGCTTCTGTCTATTAAAATCGATTGCCTATTATGTTTTTTCCACCGAAAGACATTTTTTTTAATAATTTCCAAAGCGTATTTCTACAAATAAATGGGCAGTCCTGGTCTTCTCAGTTCGAAAAGTTGTTGTTTGATTGGTTAAAATCTTTGACATTTGACATTTCGTTGTAACCAAAATTAAAATAGCGTCTTCATTGGTCGAAACGACCCTCTAACGGAAACCTTTCGAAACTTACGAACTTTACACGAACTGAGTTTATAATTTGAACTGAGTGTTCCCTTTAGTTTAAATTGAACTTTTATTTCCAACGCCAACTGAACCATAACCTCGCCAACTTTTCCAGTTTATAAATCCAGCTTTATTATTTGCATTAAAACGTCATCCAACCCAAGTTCTGGTCGTACTGGAGAAGTTTTTGGAGGTTTGACGCCAACACTTTTTTCTTCTTTTAAAAGTTTATATATTGTTCTTTTCCCAACGTTAAGCATATCTACTGTAAATTGCACGGCATTGTCAACACTCAAACCCGCATTCTTGTGTCCCACTAAGAATGGCTGTCGGCCGTATCTCAGAAAGTGTTAGTCGTATGGCTTGCGGAAAAAAAAAATATATTAGGTAAAGTGGTCAGGAGAAATTGTTGGAAATTATTTTCAAGTTTCTCAGACTGGCGCTAGAGTGCGCAACAGTAACGGTAAATATGAATCACGAAGTTTCCTCAAAAGTCGCCTAGTTAAGGTATCCCAAAAATAACATTTTTGTATATTTCGAATGTTTTGGCATATGTGGAATTTAATCCACAAATTAGAATTAGATTAATTGTTGGACTTGGGCGTTACTCGCTCTACTGTGCATAGGATTTTATTAGAAGAAAGGTAAGTAATTATATCTATATGTTATAACTCTTAAATAGTTTAGAATAATGCCAATATTTCTCTTAATAGTTTTCAAGTCAATGTAATAAGTATTTTGTTTATCTTTAGGCTACATCCCTACCATATTGTGCTCCACCAGGCTTTGACCCCGCAAGATTATGATAGAAGATTGGATCATTGCTATTGGTTGCTCAATATGATATTGGAAGATAGAAATCTCCTCTCCAGAATTTTAAGGAAACTTCGTGATTCATATTTACCGTTACTGTTGCGCCCTCTAGCGCCAGTCTGAGAAACTTGAAAATAATTTCCAGCAATTTCTCATGACCACTTTACCCAATATATTTTTTTCCGCAAGCCATACGACTTACACTTTCTGAGATACGGCCGACAGCCATTCTTAGTGGGACACCCGGTACGTGGACCGACTCTAGGGCGTTTAGGCAATTGTTGAAAATTCTCCATATTTAATTAAAAAAAACACTGACACTTCACACTTTGATTAGTTTCACTGAGAAACAAGCACCCAAGGTAGGTATGTATAGATATAAATAGGTGTATTATTCCAATAGAGGCACCTATAAAGGCACAATAACCACATAATTAGCAAACAGGTAACCAGGATTAGGTACAAAAAAAAAGGAATAACATGATTAGAGCAGAAACGGAATAAGTACTTACACTCTAATTAGTTTTGATAAAATTGCTTTCTATAATTACAGGTAAATGTTACGGCTGTACATAATTTTAAGCTTAAAAAATGTATTACTGTATTACTAATTTATATATTTGAAGACAAAACTTGAATTTAGTGTTGATACTTGTACTAATTCTGCACAAATTTAAAAACTCAGGCCTATTTAGATCTATACATGCCGAAAAATCTTGCACGCCCATGGAGAAGACGGTTTTGATTGATTTATTACTTCGCATCATTTAAAGATAGACTATAGTAAAGGTTACATTTTTGACTGCAGTTTGATTTTTATTAGATTATGTGTTGTTATTCCAACTTAATTTGCAATAAATCATGCACGCAAATCACCAAGTGAAATTTCTCAAAGTTTTCTTACCATTTCAAAAACTTAATCCTTTTTGCTATTGTACTGTTAATATTAATATAATGTCTGATACATATCTTAAGTTTGGCAAGATAATTATTCTGTTTTCTAAGCCTCTCTGCTTGACTTAAGGATACCCTATCAACATTAGAAGTTTTCGGCTCAAGCTGAACTATACTTTTGTCACAATTTTCTGATCCCAATCCTATTAACTTAAGGTCCTCATTTAATAGCTTTAATCTTCCAAATATTTCTTCAAATTTTGCATCTAAAAACATAAAGTGCATAAATAAACAAATGTGAATAATTAACATTTAATTATACAGGGTGTTACTTAATCATATACAGGGTGGCAACTACTTAATTGTCCACTTTGGCATTTTGTAAACGGTAACTTCTACGAAGTTGATTGAATTAAAGAAAATGTGTAATTTTTAAAGCTCTTTTAAGAACCTAGTTCTAGGCAAATTTTCTACCGACCTATAACAGATAGGGGTAAATTGTATATGTATAATATGTTACAGGATGAGAGGTGGACCTTCCTAGCCCTAAATGTTACTGCTAATGAGAAATGTACCATGTTTATGGACAAAATTATTGAGTTTAGAAATGTCGCATTCCCGGAGGTGTATCAACGGACATCTCATAAGGGTAAGAAAAATAAAATAAACTGGTTTAATCTTGAATTGCGTCAAATGAGGGATGAGTTACGTACTATTGCCCTAATGTGCGAGGAGTCTGACTGTCCCGAGCTGCATGATAGGTTGAGGTATCTGAGGCGAGGTTACAGGGGTGCTATTGAAGCAGCAAAACAAAGAGCAAACTCGGACTACATAAGGAATGCTGATAACCCGGCAAAGGCGGCATGGGATGTCATCAATGCAAGTCGTAATAAAAAAGTATTGCGTGGCTGATACAGGTTTGGTCTCCGAGGACTTTAATAATTTTTTTGCTGACATTGCTGAACATCTGATTAACTCTTTACCTCAGTCAGTGTTAACCTTTAATGAATATCTGGCTGGTGTGCACACTCGAACCCCGATGCTTTCCTTTTCCTTTCATCAGGTTACTTATAATAAAGTTAGAGACGCGCTGAATAGTCTAAAGAAAAAACACAGCAAAGATACATATATATGACCTTAACATGGTCCTCATTGATTGTGACTAAGCTTTTTAACATCTGTATTGACGAGTCGGTCTACCCAACTGCTTTTAAGGTAAGTAAGGCTGTACCTATCTTTAGGAGTGGAGATCAGTCCTCCTTGAACAACTATAGACCAATCTCGCTTATCCCAGTAGTGTCGAAGATCTTTGAGGTTTTGCTTAGGAATCAACTGTGCGAGTATTTTGAGACAAATGGTTTGCTAATTGATGAGCATTTGGTTTTAGACGAGGGAGATCAACTACAATGGCAATAAGCGGACTCTGCGAGACCATAGTCGAGGGCTTCGAGGCTGTGAACTATATGGGTGCCACTTTCTGCGACCTGTCGAAAGCCTTCGACTGTTTCGCACTACATACTTCTGACAAAACTGGAATATTATGGCGTCTCCCGCGGCAGTTGCGATCTAATGCAGAGTTATCTTTTGGATAGAACACAGGTCACCAGCTTTGAGGGAGTTGTGTCACAGTCGAGAGTTATGAGACATGAAGTGCCCCAGGGCTCTGTTCTGGGTCCTCTACTCTTTATCATATATATAAATGACATCAAAACGGCCTTGCAGCGCTGCGAGGTGACTCTGTATGCCGATGACACCAGTTTTCTTGTTGCTGACGCGGATATCGACACTTTGAAAGGGAGGATGAGGGAGTGCTCATCCGAAGTGGGTGATTGGTTCTTGGCAAATCCGCTTAGTTTAAATCAGTCGAAGACCGAAGAAGTGATTTTTACACTTAGACGAAATGAGGACACTAATGGACAAACCAAAGTAAAGTTCTTGGGAGTTATGCTTGATGCTAGGCTTACCTACGAATGTCATGTTGATTGTATCTCTAAGAAAATTGCTTCAGGAATATTTGTTTTGAGGAGTTTGTGTAAGACTGCTGATGATCGGGTCTCCGTAATTGCATATCATGCACTTGTTCATTCCATATTCTGCTATGCCCTGGTGGTCTGGGGTCACTCGTCTCATGTAAAGAGGGTCTTTGGCCTGCAGCGGAGGGCAGTCAGGGTCCTGGCACGAGCCGGATATAGGGATGATGCTATACAGTATTTTAGACAATTTAAAATCCTAACGGTCCCATCTCAATATATATACGAATCCTTAATCTTTGTACACCAAAATACGCGTAACTTTGAAACTAGCAGAGAAATTCACTTGTATAATACAAGGTACCGTGAAGATATAAGGATTGTTTTTTTAAGATTGGGAGCATCCTGGAATGCGACACTTCACTATGCGCCGGCATTTTTTAATAAGCTGCCTCTTGCAGTAAGGGAGATGCCGTTTAACACTTACAGGAAGGCTATTAAGGGATACCTGATACACAAGGCATTTTATGATATTAATGACTTTTTAAGCTGCACTGTAAGAGCTGACGAATTCCAAATGTTATGTAGATCTTTTCTTTGTATTTATTTTAATTAAACTGAAATTTCCACAACGATTGTATGAATCAGATCACTACTTGTAGTATTGATGTAAATTTTTTTTTCCTTTATTTGTTTTATATTTTCATTGTGCTCTAAGTATTAGTGTTCATTGTTTTTACACACTTTGTGACGACTGAAAAATTTTGTTTGTAAAATTACAGTAATATATTATTATTATTATTATTATTATTATTATTATTATTATTATTATCCACTAACTGCGTTGCCTAAGTGTTTTTGATTCCTGAGATACAGGGCGATTTATTAAAAACGTCTAAAATTATTTATTATATAAAGATAGAAGTCATAAAAATTCAATTAAAAAAGAGCTTTGAAAAAATAACTAGAAAGTACCTTGACTTTAACAAATGGGCTAATATTGTAAAAGCAAGACTGAGAGACCAAGAAATTACATCCTTTAAAAAGATAGTAGAAATACTACAAGAAGAAAATACAAACTACACCAAAGAATATACACTAAAGGTTAAAGAAAATAATTACTGGGTTACTTTTGAGTATATTGGGATGATAAAATATAGAGACAAATTATACAGAAGAATGAAGATAGTTCCAAACGAATACACAGATAGAGAATTCAAGAAAATTAAAAATAAGGCTAATAATATGAGAAAGAAACTTCAAAAAGAGTATGCAGAAAAAAAACTCCGAGAAGCAAGTGGCGATTGTAGAAAAACTTGGTCTGTACTAAACGAACTATGTAACAAGAAGTTTTCAAAACAGAGAATTGTAGGCCACGTTGTAAATAAGAAAGGACAAACTATAAATAATGACAAGGACATAGCCACATCTTTCAATGAACATTTCTCAAGCATAGGGCAATACTTAGCATCACAAATTAATCACACTCGACCAGCTCAGTTCCAAGAAGAACAAGTAAGTGAATCTATATTTTTAAATCCAACAAATTCAGATGAAATCAAAAACATCTTAATGGAACTAAAAAACAATTGTGCACCAGGTCCTGACTACATTACAAAAAAAGATTTACTTATAATATCTACTAATCTAATATATATCTCTCTACTTAGTACATTTTCTAAAATTATTGAAAAGGTCATTAAGTCAAGAATGATTAGCTTTATTAACTCCACATTTCAATTTGATAGTAATCAGTATGGGTTTCAAGAAAGAAGCAATACACTAGGAGCCACGGCGGATCTTCTGAGCTATATAGCTAACGAAATTGACAAAAACAGATATGTTCTAACTGTCTTCATTGACCTGCAAAAAGCTTTTGATACGGTCAACATTGATCTTATAAAAAAAATTAAGTAACTTAGGCTTTCGAGGAAAATGTAGAGATTTGTTGAAATCATACTCATCACGAAGAAAACAATTCACAGTTGTAAAAAATAGTAATACTAGCAGTTTAAATGATATTTCAGTGGGCGTAGCTCAGGGATCAGTTCTTGGACCATTGCAGTACCTTTTATATGTGCATAACCTTAAATTCGTAGGACTCCAATGCAAATATTATATGTTCGCGGATGATACAGTGTTAGTATTTTCTGCAAGGGGCGAAAAACTGGAACGGATTGTGAACTCTGACATCAACCTATATTATGAATGGCTGTGCTACAACAAGTTGACTATTAATGTAAATAAAAGTGTATACATGATAATTAAACAAAAAGGAAAAAAGACGTGTAATCCAAAAATAAAATTAAACAATCAACTGCTAAAACAAGTATCAGAATATAAATATCTTGGTCTCATAATTTCCAACAATTTTACATGGAATTCTCAAATAAATAACATTATCAATAAAGTGGCACCTATTGTTGGAGCACTTAGGAGATGCTCCCACCAACTCAATGATAATTCAAAATATCTTCTGTATAACAGTTTTATTGAACCACATTTAAGATATCTAATACCTTGTTGGGGTAATGCTAGTGAATATTTAATAAAGAAACTACAAAATAAATCAATAAAAGCTTTATTTGCCATAAATTATTATACACCCAGTGAAGACTTGTACAGAACATACCCATTTCTTACTATAAATCATGTAACAGCAGAGAATATTTAATTTTATTTCATCTATATTTTAAAAAAGCTTGCTTTGCTGTAAACAACTTTCCCAGGGAATACGTAAACATGTGGCCCGTAATTGAAGGAAGGTTTTATTATCTTTTGAAAGATTAAACATTAAACTAAAGTACCGAACATTTTTTCGGTAATATAAATATAAACTTCTTTTGGGACGAAAATTCATTTGTCACGGTATTTCCTGACTACAGTCAATACTCATAAAATATCTTTAGGGGTTGTCACGTTTTGTATCCAAAGGAGAAATCTTCTTATAGACACTTAAAACATAAAATCTCCTGAAAAATAATGTCTCTTTGTTAAGAAATGCCCGTCTATACAAGGGTAGTTTACAGAAGGACAACACATGTTTTCTTATTACATGAAACGTTTCTCGAAAACAAAAAATGCGCGGGAATTGAATCATATAGTTTGGAATTAAAAGGAAAAATAGATAAAGTTGCGACTGAAACCGGTACCTGCCCTATACACGTTGTACAAAAGTTCTAGATATGTTTATTTTTCCTACGTAACACCTGAATAAAACAGGAAACAAGCAAAAACGACCTTGTAGGTTTTTTTTTTAACATGTCTAGCTCTTTTTAGATATAACTAGATTAAGACTTTGTTGTTTTATATAAATTATAGGTTTAAGTCATTTTCTATGAGAGGGAATCAATATTTTCAATTATATCCTTTCGTGGATTAGGTGAGCCATCTATCGGCAAACAGCCTAAATATTAAGGGGATGGTCAAGGAGGGTTAAAGTGCAATTACGCTGGTCATTGGTCAAAGTACCATCAGTACGAGACGCGGGAACGACCATTGCTTGCTTTGGGAGTTTTGATTGGATTAAAGTTGGAAGATTGGGATTTTGGGAGAAAAAGGGTGTATACTATAGGTTACAAGTTCTTTGCTAGAACGCAGTAATATCAGTTCCGAAATTTGTACCGAGCTTTCTGGTCGACTTACTAATTCTCGTGTTAAGTGATACTTTTCTTAATTTTGTAAAGTTCAATTTAATCTCTTGTTTATTAATCAGTGTTTTGGGGTAAGATCTGTATCATCTGGTAGAACACTCTGTTCTATTTATTTATTATCTTTTATTTGGGGATTTTCATTAAACGCATGTCGATTATTCAGTTTGAATACTGAATAATGTTCTAGTTGGGCTTTACTTTTGAAACCTCTTTTCTCACTAGATGTAAATATTTCTTTGTAAATATCTTTAACTCTTTTTTTGTAAAATATCACTTTCTTTTTCTTTGTTAAATAGATTTTAAGTGTTTTGAAAAAGTAGTTGTTTTATTTGGCTAATAAGAATTCTTGAACAAACTACTTATAAGGTTCACTTAACGAGGATTCTGCGGTTTGCGGTAGTCTCGCGGACGCGGGTTATACTATACGTGTGCCTGCTGACCAGAGGAGTAAGGGATCCTTCCCCCAGCTACAACTGACTGTTAGCTTCAGACGAGGTCCAGGTTGGTAAGTGCATCTGAATAGGTACTAACAATATTAATTAATGGCTACATCCGACGATATCAGAACTTCGAGATACTGCTAGAGACCGTCTGATCTTCCAGATTCTTCAAGAGTGCTTTTGCCCCGATTCAGATTATATGATAGATAGGGAAACGTCTCCATTAAATTGTGCGGAATGTTACTGGCTTGGTCTCCACGCTACCACGTTCTCTAGACCAAGTCTATCACCACCACGTCATTCTGTCACAATCAACTTAGAAAATTTGAGCAAACCAAATTAATACATAGTGTACAAAATAAATTAATTAAAGCAAACACAGTCGTAAAACAAAACAAAGATTATTACAACTATAATATAAGATCAAAAGATGCTTTAAGAAATACATTTGCTCGCTCAAAGAAAAAACAAAACTCTCCATATGAGGGAAGCATTCAAACCTATAATAATATTCCTGATGAACTTCTTAATGAACACCGAAAAAAAATACTGCATACCAACCTGAAAAAATATATTAAAGAGACAGTACCAAAATAATATAATATAGAAAATTTAACATGTTATTTAGACATTTTTTTACTTTCTCTGTAAAATGTAAACATTAGAATTTTAACTATTACTTTTACCATTTAAGGAATTTGTTAAAAGTGTATTGTTATTATATATATAGGCCTCATTACCAGATTTATCTGTTTCGAGGTCAGTAATAAATAAATAAATAATAATAATAATAAAATTCCTTTAATAACTTAAAAAGTTTCAGTTTTAGAAAAACGTTCTTGAAATAAAAACTTTACAGTCTTTTGTTCTCTGCAAAATGGCCTAATCACTTTTTTTATATCACGTATTATTACTGAGTTATCTTAGTTTTTTTAACTCTTATTTTTCAAAGCTCATTTTACCCCAAATACAATGATGTATCGCTCAACCCTATTTACTTACGTTTAGCACAAATTATGCATAATCAGAAAAGTTTTGAAAATATTCTTAGTACCTACGCCTACGTTTGTTTCTTAATATTATTTTCATTTCATTTAGACGAAATTAAATCAAAATAGAAACAATTTAAGTATCTTATTTTATTTAAAATGCTGTTTACCAAACTTTTAATTTAAAGTACAGGGTGTCCCAAATTCGAGGGTGATCATTGGGATCTCGGAAACTATAAGAGATACGAAGAGGTTTAAATTGTGGCAAAGTTGCACAATTTGGTGTTCAATAAAATGCCTTTTTAAAATTGAGAAAATTCCCAGTACTCCTGGAGATATCTGGAAAGAAGCGAAATTTAGAAAATTTGTATTTATTTTTTTCTAACTTTGTTTAAAGAGAAATTATAAAATAAACTACACTTTTTCATTGCCACTTTTTCACCTCTACAAAAAAGCGTTTTCAGTTTTTGAATCCAACGTTTCGATGTCATGGGTCCATCATCAACTTCATTTTTTTAAATACGGACCTGAATGTCTTACTTCGGATTTCGAAAGAGCTCGTTATTCTAAAACAGGTATGTATCACACTTGTTATGTTATTGAACATTTCATCTGCCTTGTCGCTGCCTTCATACAAAAAGAAAAAATTATGAAACAAAAATATATATAATCAATCAATATAACTTAACAGAACTTTATTACCCTTGATCAACTGTAAAAACTACTGATAAAAGTTTATTATTATTATGTTATAATAAACAACACCTAAACAATCTCATAAAAGATATTTAAATTGTAAGCCCTCAGCTTCAATGCATTTTGCACTAAGCCGTCGCAATTTTAATATCGAACGGTGAATGAACCTAGCAGGAATGGCTGTAATTTCTCGGATTAAATTTTCCTGCAGTCCATTTATGTCATTTAGTATCTCACGATACAAACCATTTTTTAAATATCCCCATAAAAAATAGTCCAGCGGATTTAGATCTGGACTTCTAGAAGGGCATCGCACAGGTCCCTGGTTTCCAATCCATTTATTTGGAAACAGTATATTTAAATAGTTTGTTATTTCCCGTCCATTGTGAGGAGAAGCGCCGTCCTGTTGCCACCATAATTGCCGCAGAATATTTAGAGGCTCATCATCTCCGAGATGTTCGAAAATATTATTTAATATTAATTCCCTATACCGCTGGGATGTCAAGCTTCCCTCGTATATTATAGGGCTAAAACATTTATCTCCACATGTCGACCCACACACTAAAAGAAGTTCGCACCTGTCTGACTTCTTGATGTTGCCGGGGATTTTCTATTGACCAATAATGTTCATTATGACGATTAAATAAACCGTTCGTTGAAAAATTACATTCGTCGGTCCAGATTAGGTTCGACAAAAAACTGTTGTCTTCTAAAAGTTTATTTTGAAGCCAATTGCAAAAATCCATCTTCCGGATTTCATTACCTAGCCTAAGTGTTTGGCTTACATGGATTTTGTAAGGTCGATATTGGTTTGAATTTAGTTTTCGCCATATTTGCATTCTATGTTTTTCTAGCTCATTTTCAAAAAGCCTAGTAGAGCTGCGAGGAGCATTATTAACCTTAAAATGGAAATATGTCAATAGCCAAATTTAGAAAACATTATTTACAGATAAAAAGTCATACCGTATTTAAAATATTTTCCTCTTCAACCGGATCATTTCGACGACCGTATTTATCTCTTGGCGCTAAAGTTTCCGAATTCTAACAACTTTTTATCTAGTTTAGCAAAAATATTTTCATGCCGTTGCACTCGTTCGGGATATTGAATTAGATACCGTTCACAAGAAATTCTAGAGTTTCTATTTGAACTGTAATAAATGTGTAACATATCACGCTTTTCCATATTTGAAAACATCTTTACTATAAAATTACAAAAGAGAAAACAGCTATACCCTCAACAACTAACAAGCATGCCAACATAAAATATGCCATAATGGTTGAGCGTATAATGTTTTGTCTCATAGCCACCTTTAATTTGTTATTTCAATTTTGTCTGATTTTTCCATAATATACAAAATGAAGGCAGATATAGTTAACATAACATAACTGTGATACATATCTGTTTTTAGAATGACTAGTTCCCTCCAAATCCGAAATAAAACATCCAGGTCCGTATTAAAAAAAAAATGAAGTTGATGATGGGCCCAAGACATTAAAACGTCGGATTTAAAAACTGATAGCGCTATTTTGTAGAGGCGAAAAAGTGGCAATGAGAAAGTGCAGTTTATTTCATAATATTTCTTTAAATAAAGTTAGAAAAAAATAAAAACAAATTTATCAAATTTCGCTTTTCTCCAGATAGCTCCAGAAGTACTGGGAATTTTCTCAATTTTAAAAAGGCATTTTATTGAACACCAAATTGTGCAACTTTGCTACAATTTAAACTTCTTCGTATCTCTTATAGTTTCCGAGATCCCAATGGTTGCCCTCGAATTTGGGACACCGTGCACAACTGAATTAAAACTAGGCACACAATTAAGACACCCAATCGTGAATAAAAAAATATGTAAATATTTTACTTAGAAATTTACTTAGGCTTTACTGGACGAGTTTAAAGTGAAAAGGACACTTCATTTCTCTAACTACATCGAGGACGGCCTTGCCTTGGTAATATAATTTTATTAAATACTCGAAATGACCTCTTTAAGTTTATGGAAACTCAGCTGACTTAACGCTGCTTATGTTTTAAATGAAGTTGCCCACGAGTCAATAACCAACATCGATTGTGTGAAACCCCGAGCTCAGCTTTCAACTAAACATTTTAGTGTGAACTGCCAAAAAATTTTAATTTTCTGACGCCTTTAAAACAATGTAAAGCCTGTTTACATTAGGAAATTGCACGTGCAATGCAATAAAAAATTGCCTGTAAGCATGCGCACTTGCGACTTTGCAATCAGCTGTCGCAATTTTCTTTGCATTGCATCAAATTAGAACACGAGCTATTTTTATGTCACATGGCATGAAATTTTTACGTGAAATCACAGGTACCAAACCAACATAAAAAAATCAATCTATCCATTGATCCATGCGGAGCAAAGCCAAGCCAAGGTAAACTAATATATTTCGTTATTTGCAAACGTGCTCAGTACTGCTCAGTAATTAGCAGTGGTAATCGTAGCAAGTGATATTAAATGTTGTACTCATTAATTTGAGACAACTATTGGATCCCATTTTACACTTGATATAGGTAAGTCTCTTATGGTACCTGTTATTATCTTTGTATTCTCACACATTCCTTTTAGTTCCCCTGAAGATGACTGTATATATAGTCGAAACATGTAGGGACAATCGTTAAATTTTCAATAAAATATATATTATTTGTGGAGGAAGACAGAAGTGTTGTTTTAATTTAATAATAAAGAGGATACATTGACATTTTAAGGGTCGTTACGCGCCTCGCGCGCCGCCCCTAAGATTTTGCCGCCCGGTGCTACAGCACCCAAAAGACCCCTGGTTAAACCGGCGCTGGATTAGGGTAAAAAATAACGGGAATCATCGCAATGCTCGAAAGCTCTTACGTTGTTTTCAATGCACTCTTGACATCTCTTTCGAACGGATTTTAAGGCATTTATGATGTGTAATGGTCTTATTTCTGCAAAGACCTCATGAATTCTTTGATCAAGTTGTTGTCGGGTTAAAATGACTTCTTTATAAATTTTATTTTCCAACACTCCCCAAAGAAAAAAATCTGGAGGTGTGTTTTAGGACTGTGTTTGCTTTAATTAATTTATTTTGTACACTACGTATTAATTTGGTTTGCTCAAACTTTCTAAGTTGATTTATAGTAAGAAATGGGTATGTTCTGTACAAGTCTTCACTGGGTGTATAATAATTTATGGCAAATAAAGCTTTTATTGATTTATTTTGTGGTCTTTGTAGTTTCTTTATTAAATATTCACTAGCATTACCCCAACAAGGTATTAGATATCTTAAATGTGGTTCAATAAAACTGTTATACAGAAGGTATCTTGAATCATCATTGAGTCGGTGGGAGCATCTCCTAAGTGCTCCAACAATAGGTGCCACTTTATTGATAATGTTATTTATTTGAGAATTCCATGCTAAATTGTTGAAAATTATGAGACCAAAATATTTATATTCTGATACTTGTTTTAGCAGTTGATTGTTTAATTTTATTTTTGGATTACACGTCTTTTTTCCTTTTGGTTTATTTATCATATATACACTTTTATTTACATTAATAGTCAACTTGTTGTAGCACAGCCATTCATGATATAGGTTTATGTCAGAGTTCACAATCCGTTCCAGTTCTTCTTCGCTCCTTGCAGAAAATACTAACACAGTATCATCCGCGAACATATCATATTTGCATTGGAGTCCTACGAATTTAAGGTTATGCACATATAAAAGGTACTGCAATGATCCAAGAACTGATCCCTGAGCTACACCCACTGAAATACCATTTAAACTGCTAGTATTACTATTTACAACTGTGAATTGTTTTCTTCCTGATGAGTATGATTTCAACAAATCTCTACATTTTCCTCGAAAGCCTAAGATACTCAATTTTTTTATAATATCAATGTTGACCGTATCAAAAGCTTTTTGCAGGTCAATGAAGACAGTTAGAACATATCTGTTTTTGTCAATTTCGTTAGCTATATAGCCCAGAAGATCCGCCGTGGCTCCTAATGTATTGCTTCTTTCTTGAAACCCATACTGATTACTATCAAATTGAAATGTGGAGTTAATAAAGCTAATCATTCTTGACTTAATGACCTTTTCAATAATTTTAGAAAATGTACTTAGTAGAGAGATAGGTCTATAATTGTTTTAATCTTCATGCGATCCCTTTTTATACACTGGTACTACTTTTGCTATTTTAAGCTCTTCTGGGTAAATGCCACACTCCAGAATTTTATCTATAATTTATACAATTTTTTTCTCAATTGATTCCCATATTATAAGTAAATTTTTTTTTGTAATGTAGTCAGGACCTGGTGCACAATTGTTTTTTAGTTCCATTAAGATGTTTTTGATTTCATCTGGATTTGTTGGATTTAAAAATATAGATTCACTTACTTGTTCTTCTTGGAACTGAGCTGGTCGAGTGTGATCAATTTGTGATGCTAAGTATTGCCCTATGCTTGAGAAATGCTCATTGAAAGATGTGGCTATGTCCTTGTCATTATTTATAGTTTGTCCTTTCTTATCTACAACGTGGCCTACAATTCTCTGTTTTGAAAACTTCTTGTTACATAGTTCGTTTAGTACAGAGCAAGTTTTTCTACAATCGCCACTTGCTTCTCGGAGTTTTTTTTTCTGCATACTCTTTTTGAAGTTTCTTTCTCATATTATTATCCTTATTTTTAATTTTGTTGAATTCTCTTTCTGTGTATTCGTTTGGAACTATCTTCATTCTTCTGTATAATTTGTCTCTATATTTTATCATCCTAATATACTCAAAAGTAACCCAGTAATTACTTTCTTTAACCTTTAGTGTATATTCTTTGGTGTAGTTTGTCTTTTCTTCTTGTAGTATTTCTACTATCTCTTTAAAGAATGTAATTTCTTGGTCTCTCAGTCTTGCTTTTACAATATCAGCCCATTTTTTATAGTCAAGGTACTTTCTAGTTCTTTTTTCAAAGCTCTGTTTTAATTTAATTTTTGTGACTTCCATCTTTATAACTTTATGGTCGGATACAATATGATCTTCCAGAGTCATTAAATATTTTATATTTTTATTTGATAAAATGTGGTCCAAAATAGTTTTTGTTGTTAGAGTTGTACGTGTCGCCTTTTGTATTGTTATTTCATTTTGTATTGCAAAACCATTCATATCAATAGTGTTTTTATATTTTTGACTACTTGTGTATTTTTTAAAAGATCTAAATTTATATCTCCTATTAGTATACATTCTTTTTTCTGAGCTTCCAGCATCTTATCTAATTGGTCGATAAAATTTTCAACATTGCTTTGTGGGGACTTATAAACGTATAATCTTATCTTATTTGATTGGGTTATTTTTAAGCTTTTCAAAAAAATATAATAGTTGAGTTACTATTAACAATAAACGCACAAAACGAAAAATTTAGAAAATTTAGGTACTATAGGCCATGAAACCATTGAAACAAACAAAAGAATGTATATCTGGCACGTCTATTTCTCAAAATGTATAGGTAAAAATAACGTTTTGTTAAAATACATGTCACCGTCACCATTTCACTAAAGTTTAAAAAAATGACGAAAATGTAGTAGTATGAAAATTTTAAAAAAATACGACACTATCTAGTTTGCTTTATAGAGTGCCATAAAAATAGGTAAGTTTATAATCTTGCAATTTAAATATCTAACTTAAAGAGTTCCTACTTTCATAAATATCCAGAGATATCTCAATCAAGTAACATTTTCAAGTTTATAAATTAATTTAACTAAGAATCGAGGATTTATAAGTCAAGACCTAATTCATATATATAATAAAAAGAATCGCGAACGTTACGGTTTTTGTAGAGGCAATATAAGTTGGTGCAAAGTCATAGAAAAAGATCTCGCGAGTAATAAAATCTTGTCTAAAAAACTATTAAAGGTATGGGTCATGGGTCCTCAGTTGCAAATGTAATATTAGTGTTTTTTTACATAATATTTATTTTAGCAGTAATATATTTTGTTTGTTTCAATAGTTTCGTAGCCTACTACCAAATTTTCTATATTTCTCGATGTGTGCGTTTATTGTTAATAATAACTATCAACTATTATATATCTTTGAAAAGCTTAAAAATAGCCTAATCAAATAAGAGAAAAATATACAGGGTGTCTCATTTCAAAAATCATATGTTTGCTTTAAATCTCGAAAAGACTCCCAAAAAAAAGTAAGGCCACTGAATTCTACTTAAAAAACTCTCTTAGAAACTGTTTTCAATTTTTTGATAAGTTAAAGGGTAACCGGGGTGGTCAAAAAGCAAACATTTTCGAGAACACCCTGTAGCTTAAAAACTAAGAAAGCTATGACAATTCTGTTTGTGGCATCTTTTGTTTCAGGAAAAAGTAGTGCCGTAATGTAAAAACCGCAAGTCTCTATCTTTACTAGTTACCGAGATACCCTGCAATTACATCGAAAAATGGACACCCTGAACATACTATTTAATGAATTATCCACTCCAGTGAACAATTAATTATTATTATTACCATCAACCTCTGAATAGCGAAGAAATAAAAGCTCGCTAGAGCGAAATTGCAAATAAAAACGTAAAATCAATAACGTCGCACTCGAAACAAACGGAATTCGAATGAGGAAGAACGGAAGAAGAAACATCCCTCTAAGTATTTTAAAATTACGATTAAACGGAGATCCGGAATATGCAGAAGCTGAAATTATGAACACCTTAAAGGTCATGAACACCAGTGTAAGTTTAAAAATAAAATATCTATGTAGACAGGTATGTATGTTCTTAAAATGATAATTTATGGGTATAGGATCGGAATGATCTTGAGGTTTGGAATGAGGACCGCCAGCTAGAAAATAAGAAAAATGAAGAAATTGAAATTCAGGATGAAGACAGTGATGTTGCTGCAAATCTCATTGTAACATACAAGTTGATTTCCACGGTGGTGAAGCATTGAAATTTTTAAATACTATTATTCAATGGGCTGAAGAAAATTCGAATGAACTGGAATATTTTATTGTAGTTGCTCTTCAAGACTTGAAAGCTAAATTGATTCAAAAAATTCACATTATCTCAACAAGCAAATTTTTTCGTACGAACTAATTTTATTTTATGTTTTTCTTCTTTTCTATACAGACATATACATTTGTACATACATAATTACATACATATACATACATACTATTTTTTTTTAAAATGCTACATATTTCATTTGATTTTATAATTAAAATAGGTATGTACCTACTTTATAGCTTAAAATATTCATTCATTAGTTCACTATACCGAGACTCGACTGTACTTATTCGCGTCTGTAAATTGTTTTCAAAATTAGGGGTTTGCGACATGTCAGACAACTTTGAAATCAAAATGGCGGCTTGGTTCTTGTCTTGTTTTATGTTCCTCAACACTTTGGTCAAAAAAAATCGCATCCATACATTTTTGGTAGGGTGGAAAAAAAAGTTTCGACAATTTTACTGCAGTATTGGTTAAACCCGATGTAGCAACTCTCTTGGGAGAAAATGAGGAAAAACAGTTTTTTGGTAATTTCGGCGCCCTCTACCTACCCTGGGAAATATCAACTACACGGTATCGCGGCAATGTCAAAAAATGTGTCAAATTTTAATTCAAACATTTTTTTGGTCTAAAAAGTTTATAATAAGAATCAACTAAGAAAAGGCCACCGAGTTATAAAAAGACAATGTCAAATTATAGACCTGCAACAGGTCTCTTTTCTATCTCAAAGATATTTGAAAAGGCAGTATTGATTCGCTTCCACTTTTTCCTAACACTTTTTGATGTAATGTCAAACAACCAACATGGCTTTTGAGATGGATGTTTCAACGAATACGGCGGCTATTGATCTGGTCTAATTCTCTAAACTGCGAAAATTATACCCTCGCTTTATTTTTTCACCTGACCTGTGCTTTCAATTGTGTGGATTATCAACTGTTACTCCGGAAGCCTGATACTATGGAAATGAGGAAGGTCCTTTTCAGTCCCAGATGTGCTTAAATGCGCTCACCATTGCTCTACGTTCTTTTTATGAATGATATCGAGGATCATCTACTGTCGGGAGCTCATTCTATATGCCGATGATTCAACAAACTGCCTCTCCTTCAAACATTGTAATGGTCTGCAGGAATATGCAAACGGGCTCTTGAAACCAATATTATGGTTACTGTTGTAGCAATAAACTTGTTGCCAAGCTGTTGAAGACGCATTTTATGATGTGATGTTTAATGGGAGGAAGGTTGTACCCACAGTGCAACTGAGCCTCAACAATGGTTCGGCTGAGATGATTCTGCAAATCATTGGGTCTTTTCCTGGACGAGATGGTCACTTGGTCGGTTAATGTTGAGTAGGTGGCCTCTAAGTTAAAGTCTGCTTATTTTGCCATCCGTAATTTAAAAAATATATTTTAACAGCGAAGTAGCTTGCATGGGGTCTATTATGCCTTAGTCTATTCCCACCTGAGATTCATGATATACTGGGGATAACCTGTCTAGTAACTGTTTTGTTCTACATAAGGAAAATTTTCACATATAGTTCATCATGTAGGTCTATTTTTAAACCTAAGAACATTCTTACCTTGTCCTGTATTCTGTTGATTGAAGCAGTGTTCTTTATTCGTCAAAATCCCAATAAATTCCCAACTACAAGTGCAATATTGTCTAATTTGAAAATATGTTAATGTGGCACGCCTGGTTTTGATTTTAACATGAAATACTTCTTCGATTTTTCAATGAATTGTTCTCTTATGATCTCTGTCACATGATAGAAATCGACAGAATTGTCGGCTGTTCCTTTTTTATTATGTTAGTTTATATATTGTATAATATGTTCTTTGTCAATGAAAATTTTTATTATTATAATAAAGCTGTTAAAGAGTTAAAAGTTGAGTTGAGTATAATGAAAACCCGCACACATGAAACGAGGAGCAGCGTCTCTGACATATGGGTACCTGGCTGTAAACTTAGCGTGAACAGAAAAAGTTCCTTCCTCTGTACTTCTGTTACCAGATCTACAACAGCCTATGTCAAGTCAGTGACGGGGCTCCATACATTCAGAATCAAACTAAAACACACTGCTTTTACTCTATGCGGGAGTACTTTAAGTAATCTTCAATCGTTCCTCTCTCAGACGGGCGAACGAACAGGTGTTAGGACTTGTGAAGTGCCATTGTCTGATTTTTAGATAAATGAAGTGCGTGCTATCATAATTATATATTAGTAATGGCACTATAGTATAATTTTGTTAAGATTTTAATGTTAGTTTTGTTATGTTGATATTTGACGTTGTCTATATTTGCTTTGCAAATCGATAAAGGAACATGAATAAATAAATAAATATCTGCTTACGCTACTGATTATCGATCTCGAGCGACACGAGACGGGAATATTTTAAAGTCAAAGTGAGATAGTAAACGTTTTACTTTTTTACGCCAATGCCGATGACGCCGTGACATTTTCTTCGTTGATTCTTACTCGCCCGATGGATCTTTGCCGGTGTGTCATTACTTGCACGTGACTAAAACCATATGAATTTAAACAAAATTACGAGATTAAAAAGTCAAAATTAAGTTTAAGTTCATAAACGTCAAAATTCTCGTGGCTAGCGTTCGCTAGCTAATTAATGACAAATATATAAATACTTACCGTCAACACGAAAGTACGATAAAAATAGCTCTGAAAAGAACAATTTCTGGGATCAAATTGAGTTTGACACAAAAACGTTTAAAAGCAAATTCAAGTTGACAGATCAAAACGATGACTTTGAAATCAAAGGGCAACTATCCAACTATATTTTGTCTCTGTCTAGCACGTTAGTTTGAATTCGAGACGTATTGCGCAACCCCGGCGACGCTCTATTATGTGTTTATTCACTTTTAAGGCTATTATGAATAAAGATGGGGAGCTGTAATTCACGTTGTCTAGTGATCGTTGATCCATGACGCACCGGCAAAGATCCACCGTGCCGACTTTATATTATAAGCTAAAGCTAAAGCCAAAATTATCACTTAAAAGATTAACTAATTGACTAATTACTGATTTAACTATGGTTTCTCTTTAGCATTTTGACAAAATATTCAATATTCATCAATCCATATAAACAGACAAAAAGAAACTTGGAACCCAAAGTGGTAAAACAAAAAAATATTCCAAAGTGACTTTCCACAAATCTACTTAATACACCTTTTGTATTTTTAGAAGTTGCAGATGGTACCTTTAGGCTTAATGTTTAATATAATTAGTTTTATATTATAAAATCATAATAAAGCAATACATGATTATGTTATGTATGTTTAAGTTGTACCTTATTTCAACAAACCTTTCACGAATATAACACTACTTATATCTCTAAATGTAAATTACCCAACCCATATTAACCTTAACAGAAAAAAACCCTCAGAGAACCCCAAGCTTTATGAGTTTGGAATTTTTTAACAATTAACATACAAAAGTAAAAAGTATAAAATTATTTACATTTAGAACCATATTCTTTATTTTGTATGACTAAGTAGGTAGTTATATTTTTAAGTATAGTCGTCGCCAGATATAAGTGAGATTCCTATAAAAACTGATATTTTTTTATCTTCTAAAACCTACCATGTCTTTAGACCGGGCGCATAGTGTTTCTGAATAGTTTAAATAAATATTAAAATAAATTCGTTATTTGTACAAAATTACTGTTTATATTTATTGCAAAAAATGTATTTTAATCAGTATATGTATATGTTACTTTCAGACTTATTAAATTTTTAACAAAAACTAGAACAATATAGTAGGTTAGTTTAGTTAGTTTAGTAGTCTTATTTAGGATTTATATTCCTTAAGTTAAAATACTTTTGTTCAGTGTTCGTGTTTCGTGATTTTGATAGATTTAATTTTTCTATTGGCGGACAATGTTTCAACCGTAGAAGGAAAATTTTTATAGGCTTTGGAGGCCATGGAAGGAGAATTATTGTGAACCTAAAGATGTTCTAAACGACCCTGCTGCGAATTTGGTTGAATCCGTTGATTTAGATTTAGGCGAGTAATTAGGAAAAGGAACGTTACAAAAAAAGCGTAAAGTATTTTTGAGCTTTCAGGCAAAGGAAATTTGTTTAAATGTGTAGAAAAACCTAAAACAAGACCCTATGCACATAGAATATAGCAAATCCAAAGTAGTAAAAAAAATTTCCTAACAGAGGTTCCTTATAGTACTTTATGTAAGTCTATAAACAAAGGAAAAACGATCCGATTTAGGTAAACCTAAAAACCTATTGGATTTGGTTACAGCCAAACTATTAAGAAGTTTACTAAACTAAACATATAAAAATAATGAAGTTCATAATAGTAAAAAACTTCAAGAACTCGAAACTTCAGAGAGAACTTTACGACGAAGGCTTAAAAAACTGGGATTCAAATTTAAAATTGGTAATAAGCATGCTGCAATAATGGAAAGTAGCAGAATCGTAAAATGGCGAATAGAATATTTAGAAAAAATAAATGAACTTCAAAAAGGGGAAAACAGATATATTAAATATAAAAAAGGTTGGACTGATGGCTCTAGCAGATGTCAATTAAAAGATATACCTCCAAGCAAAGGATCTCGTATTGTCATTTTGCATTGTGGATCTATGAATGGTTGTATTATAGATTTGCTTTAATTGTGCGGTAAAAAGTTGGAAGAATGTAATGTGGATTACCACAAAAATATCGATTTAAATTGAGGAGCAGTTTGAAGATTCTTTAATTTCAAACTTAAAATCTCACAGTGTCATTGTATTAGGTAATGCAGCTCACCATTCTAGACAAATTCATAAATTACCCAATTTGTCCTCCAAAAAACAGGAAATTCAAGTATTTCTTCTTAACCATTAACTATTTCTCGAAGAATCATATACCAAAAAAGAATTGTTGGAAGCACTTCATCTTAAACAATGGGAAAACAGTATGTTATTGACAATATGTCCAAGAAATACGGCCATACTGTTTTAAGACCACAAACTATCGCCTTATTTTTGTATTTTTAACACCATTGAACTTATGTGGGCACAATTAAAAATTTGAAGAATATCGAAAATTGCGACAAATTCTTCTCAATGGTGGTGATAGATTTGTTATCAATCTGGCAGAGGATACAGAAGATTATTTATATTTAGGCGTATATTTGGATGGAAGATCCAGTAGTTGAGACATCTACGGCAAGTTATAAATCAGAAAAAATATGTTTTCTACCTTAAGCTAAAGTTCTGCTTAAATTCATAATTTTGTGATCTCGTATTATATTTTATTTACGATTTCTGAAAACCTCATCATAAATTTCATCAATAATTTAAGAATTAGAAATAATATTGAAAAACTAACGGAACGAATCCGACCCAGGCTACCTATTGAAATCGACACTGGCGGGGTCTTTGTCCGTATTTACGAGTTTTTATCGATTTTTTTTTAAAACACTTATAGTTTGGGAGGACTATACCCTCGACTATACCTAACATTTTAATGAGAGGGAGAATGAAGCCAGATGGCTCCATCTCGTGATGCTGGTAAAGAACACCAATTCTTAAGCATAGTCTCACTGACGAGCTGTAATACAGCGAAATGCGTCTGAGGATGGTTCTGGCAGAAGGAAAAAGCAAACCCTTGATTTTTTTTTTTAACATTTCAATGTTTGTAACTTTGTAAGGCCATCTTCCTTTAGATTTTGTAAACATTATTGAACATAAAGATTACTGTTATTATGAACCATAAAATAATAATTATACAACTCAATAGAATATAATATCTACATACTATTCCTATTGAATGAATATCTACCCCAATCAGCGCAGGATGCAAATGCAATGTTCTGAATGTGCGACTCAATGTTTCCTAAAACGTAGACCTAAGGATGGGGAAATGTTTGGAACAGTTTGCGATGAGTGCAATGTAGAGATCTGTAAGGTTTGTGCTGGTCTTGGTTCATCTGAGTGTGACAGTCTGGTTTCAACCAATAGAAAGCTACTTTTTTTGTGTAGTGAATGCAGAGGCACTACTCTGAAGTTAAAAAAAGAAAATGAAAATCTCATAAAATCACTAAATGAAAAGGACAATTTTAATCATGCCTTACAACAGAAATGTAAGGAAAAGGATGATAAAATATTTTTATTAACCAATCAAATAAATGACCTTGATGAGCAGTTAACTAAGGAAATAGATAAGCTGAAAGAAGAAATTGCCAATAAAAATAACCATATAAAGGGACTAAAGAGAAATACGTGTGATTTGGAACTTGAAGTATTGGAATTTGAAAAATCATTTGAAGCAGAGGTTACTGATCAGAGGAGAAATGTTTCTGAACTAGAAAAAAAACTAGAAAAAATCAAAGATGAAAACAAATTGCTCTTGGAAAACACAGAGAGGGTGGAGATGGAAATCAAAAAGAACAAGATTGAAACTGATGCTTTGAAAAATAGAACAAAGGAGTTGATGGAGGAGAGGAGTATGAATGAAGACAAGCTACTTACTGCTGGCAAGGAGTTAATGGAAATGAAAAGGACGGAAAATGAGCTTATGCATGAACTTAAAAAAACAATGAATCTACTAAATGATGAAAGACTACAGAATGTGGATTTGACTAATAAGATAAATGCTTCGAAAATAGAAACAAGTGAATGGGTAAACCTTAAAAATCAGTTTCAGGATCTAATGGAGACAAATAGGGACATGGTAGGAACTATAAGGTTGCTTGAAGAGGACAATGAAAGGTGTAAAAAAGAACTAGAACAAGCAAGATATGCTTATGACAGGGACTATCTGGGAAGATCTGATATGACAACCAATATTGGTAAGCCCCTTCACCATAATAAAATTGTAAACTTGAATGAAGGCAGGAACCAATTAAATAATAGTGATTTGAATGGAAACAACAATAGCACTGTTATCAAAAATAAATCAGGCAAACAGACGAAAAAAAGGAATATTTTGTTGTTAACTGATGAATATGGAAAATATTTGTTACCATTCCTTGATAGGGAGCTATCTGCAGACTTTCATATTCAGGTGATTTGTAAACCGGGCGCTACTTTTAAAAATGTCATACGTGGACAGAAGGAGGCCATTTCGGCGCTTAAAAATGATGACTTTGTTATAGTGCTTGCAGGGTTGAACAATGAGGATATTAATTTAAAAAGTGTAACTCAAATAGCAGATTGGTGCTTTTTTACCAATCTTATATTGTGTACTATACCAGTTAAACTTGAGGAAAATTCTCCTTACAAAAATATTGAATCTGTAAATGCCAAAATTATCAAGTCGACCCATAGTATCAGACAGTTTTCAAATAATATTAATGTTCTTGACCTTCAAACTAAATTTGGATATTCTGACTACACGAGGAGCATTTTTCTCAATAAAAAAGGCCTAACTAGGATGGCATACTTTATTAATATTTTAATTCGTAACTTTAACAACGCCCCCTATGGTTTCTTAAAGCAGATACCCCTAGTATCTTTGCAAGTATCTTTACAAGCGAGCACTGATATTGATATTGATACCAGCCCCGATTCTATAAGGGATGACATCGTTAGCGATGAGCTTTTGGATGGTGTAGGTGGTAATGATAGTCATGGTGATAGTCATAGTGATAACATTGTTGATAACAACGATCAACAACAGACAAAAATTTTTTAGGATAGTATTATTGAATGTTCAGTCAATCAGATGCAAGATTGATGAATTCATTTTATTCTTAGATAGTCTTGCTTTTCCCCCTGTAATTCTTTTAACGGAGCACTGGCTAAAGGTTGGTGAACCTTTGTTTGTTCCTGACTACAAAATTTTATCAAAATACTGCAGATCTAGTACTGCTCATGGCGGAACATTGATTCTAATTAGGCAGGATTTTTTGGAACTATCTAAATGTGTTGGTGTAGATAAGTTTAACACTTGGTTGGTTGAAAGAGAGTTTGAGTTTTCCATTGCTTATTTTCCAATGATCAAACTTTATATGATTTGTTTATATAGACCCCCTGGGTCAAACGTTAATGTATTTATTTCTAGGTTGGATGGTTTGTTACAACAACTTCCACTGAACGTATCTATTGTTCTAACAGGGGACTTAAATATAAATTATTTTGATGATACCTCCATGGAGGTCCAAGTACTAAAGAATCTATTCCTATCTTTCAATTTGCAAGTGCATGTAAAGACAGCAACTCGCATAACTTCATCAACCTCTACACTATTGGACTATGTATGCACAAACCTGGACATAGACCAGGTAATGTGCTCGGTTATTGATGCAGGGCTGTCTGATCATCAAGCAGTCTATTGCACACTAAAAGTAAAATCTACCAAAACCAAGAAGGCTGTGAGAAAGGGCCGATTATATACTAGAAAAAATTTTAATAAATTTGTGCATGCTTGTTCATGTGTCGACTGGCAGAATGTTTTGAATTCTCATCACCCTCTACAGGAATTTCATAAAACCGTGGCTTCAGTCTTTAATACCTCATGCCCCATAAAAAATTTAAAAACAAAAAAGAGTAAAGAATGGTTTTCACGGGGGTTAAAAGTTTCATCAAAAAATATGCGCTCACTGCATGTAATTAGAAAGTATTTTTTAAACAATGATTTTTTTATTTCCTACTATAATAAATATCGAAAGGTATATCGAGCTACCATACTGAAAGCCAAAAAATTATTTTACATAAAAAGGATAGGCAGGGCTAAAAACAAACAAAGAGAATCGTGGAATATTGTAAATAGCTTAAGGGGAAAAAACGGTAGTAACCCTGTGAATACTGAATTAAATTCTAATGACTTAAATAAGTTCTACTGTACTATTGGTCAATTGCTGCCTGGTGCTGCCTCTACTGTTAATCCAATCTCATATTTACGTAGGGTGTCCTTGCCTGAGTCTTTCTTTCTCAAGCCAACCGATGTAGAGGAATTAAGGGGTATCTTTAAACAAATAAAAAATAAAAACTCTGCAGGATATGACCAGTTATCAATAAAAGTATTCTCTGAGCTACCTCTTGATACTCTGCAGGTGCTGTCTGAGGCTATAAACATATCTTTTGAACAGGGTGACTTTCCTACTTGCCTGAAAAAGGCCTTAGTTCTTCCCCTTTTTAAGGGAGGAGATCCAAATTTATCATCTAATTTTCGCCCCATTTCCCTCCTGCCTACATTGTCAAAAATAATTGAAAAAATTGTTAAGAGTCGAGCTCAAGATTTTTTGATCAAACATAAAGTTTTGTGTGTGGAACAGTTTGGTTTCCAATCATCAAAGGGCACAAATGACGCCATTTTTGTGTTTTTGGAAAGCCTTTATTTACAGCTCAACAATGGTGACGTTGCAGCGGCGGCGTTTTGTGATTTGTCCAAAGCTTTTGACTGTGTTGATCACGGGACGCTGCTGTGCAAACTTGAGACTTATGGTTTTAGGGGTAGAAGTTTGAACTGGTTTCGCTCGTATTTATCTTGTCGCAGTCAAAGGGTAACCTTGAATAGTGAACTCTCAAATGAATATCAATTGGACCGGTGTTCCGCAGGGCTCTGTATTGGGTCCCTTATTGTTTCTGTTGTATGTTAATGATTTGTCATTTGTCCCAATAAGCGGCAAATTTACTATATTTGCAGATGACATCACTATCCTTTGGCATCATAAAGACAGATCTATAATGCAAAATTGTATCTTGAATGACTTGAAAATGCTAAAAGAGTGGTGCGATACAAACTCTCTCTCACTGAATATTTCGAAAACAAATATAATGTCGTTTAAGTGTGACTTGGATCAGGTTCTTTTGGATACAAATATAGTAAATAATTGTATAGAAACTAGATTCTTGGTATTGTTCATTGATAAAAGGTTAAAGTTTGAAAAACATATATTACAATTAAATAAGAAGCTCGCAGCAAACTGTTATGCTGTCAGAATAATTTCGAATAACTTGGATATTGCAACTTCACGAGACGCATATTTCTCATTGATTGAATCTCACTTGAGGTATGGGATTTGTTTTTGGGGCAACTGTTCTCAGGGCTTGCTTACTAGTGTTTTTATTCTTCAGAAGAGGGCGTTAAGATATATGTGCAAGGCTAAAGCTAGAACGTCATGTAAACCTTTGTTTTTGGCACAGAGTCCTACCACTGACTTGTATTTACATCTTAGAAACGGCTTGTCTAGTAAAAGAGAAATTTCAAGCAGACATAAACAATGAATCAATGCATTTTACTAGGCAAAGCACTACGATATCTCTCCCCATACCCTCTTCTACTATGACTAAAAAATCTGTTATTTATGATAGTAAAAGGATATTTAACCATTTACCGCACACCTTGAGAGTAATAAATAATGCTAAAAAGTTCAGGAGGGAACTAAAACGAATATTGGTGGGAAAGGCGTATTATACATTAAATGAATTCCTGGGTGACACACTTTAAAAGCTGTAAGTCGGTTGGTTGTGTCGAATTCAGATTTTTACTTTGATTCATCGGACTACAGATATATCTAAGTTGGGTAGGTGGGTACTTGATTATCCTTATGGGGAGCTGTCTCTATACTAGCTTTGTCAACAAATTTGATTATTGTTTATTGTATTTTGTTTTGTTTCTGTATTTCCGCGTTATTGTCCGACTTAAATTACTACTTTGTTGACATTGATTTTTGTATGTGTATTGTGTATTTTACTTATTTATGACTATGTTTGTAAGAGATACTTAGGCTTAGCGATTTAACTTTGTCAACGGATACCATGTATTTAGACAATAAAGTATGATTGATTGATTATAATGATATCTTGTGACTTGTGTTGATTGTCTGACAGCAAGGTTTGTCTTTCAAAACGTTAATTTTCCTCCATGTCAGCTTGTAGTTCTCTATGTTGTACTTTTCTTTTCTGTTTGCAAATTTTTATTATTTTCATGCACTATTGTGTTTATTGTTTTTGGTGTTTTAATGTAATGACCTAATTTAGATTTGTAAGTTCTGATTGCTTTGTAAATGAGATCTTGTATCTTTGTACAATAAAGCTTATTTTGACTTTGACTTTGACTTAATACAATGCCATAAAATATGCTCAATATCATGCTAAATGTGTGTTTATTGGGTTAGGTACCTATGTTCTATCTACACTACTGAATCAAAGACAATACTATAGCAATATGACTGTGATATCTCGAGGCTCATCAAAATCACTGAAATAATTATTGTACCTAATAATTTAATTTGTTTTTATTTTTGTAATTTGTAGTTCTAGCTAAAGCTATTAATTAATAAAGGATATTTATCATAAATAAATGATGTAATTATACTCAAAACTTAGACTATATAGGTAGTACTATACTGGATGGTGCAACATCAGACTGGCATAGGAAATCCCATGTAAATTTTGCTACCCTCAAATATTGGCTCCCTATTAATTTTACAACAAAATTGTATTAGACTTTTTTGAAGGTCCTTGTATGATCCTATCACACCAAATTTTATTATTTTCTAATTAGCCAATTAAAAGTTACCCAAGTTTTGATTTTTTGGTCAAAAAGTACCCATATCTTTACCTAAATAAATAAATAGTACCTAAATAAAAACAAAAAGCCAGAAAACATGAATTTAACACATTACCCAGGTAACTTACTTTCCTCTTTATAAAATTGGGTCCTTTTTCTTACAATATCTGAAAATTCTTGTAATTGTTCAGTAGTTGCATTGAGATTTTCAATTTCAGATTTGTTATCCAAAATTTCATGTCCAGTTTCACTCATTTTTAACAGACTTTTACTATGCACGTGCGTATGGGTACTCAACCAATAAAACCAGAAGAAATTAAACAAATTTGCTAATGCTGGTAGGTACTTCAATTTGTATTCCTCACTTTTTAACAAAAAATTGTCTCCAAAAAAATAGAAAAAGAGAGCAAAATAACAAAAACAAAACTTTCTTCTTTTCCTTGCTATTTAAAACCAGTTCAACCAACTTACCAACATGTTTCGGAGCGACGTAAGCTCGTTCAGGATTTGTGCTCTGCTCACAAATGCATCCCGAATAGTCCACTTCACATAGTAGCGAGTCGCATCGCATCGATGTTTTTATTGGTTGAATTCAAATTTTAATGTAAAATTAACCAATGAGAACAATTCCCGAATGAACGCTTCTATATGAACTTAGACCGGCAAAGTATTATACATTACGTTACTCGATTTGTAATGCCTTCTCCAAAACCGGCGACGAGGCGAATCTTTTTTTTTTTTATCTTGGCGCTTAGAGGTATTTTGTGACCAAATCCCATAGTATATATAGTATTTAATGCTAAACCCGTGTGGTGTTTGAGTCAGTTTGAGTCCATGTACTCGCAAATCGGAGATCATTGACCATCGAGAGTTATCTAGCTGTCTCTGCTGGTGATCCGCTGAATCACAACATCACGACTATACTATGATAATAAGCCAGAACCCCACTTTTGAGCTGTGGGGTAGAGTAGCATAATAAATCCAGCCCTAAGCTAGTCTAATATCATCAAAACCAAAAATCATCATGGATCCAGGCAACAAAATAAGATTTGATTCTCCTCATTCGCAATTTTGTCAGTTGCGCTTTCGCAGAACTTATAGAACACTAGTGAAGCGTTGACAAAACAGGGAAAGCAGCAATACAATGGATCGTAGATCATGCTGTATAAAGTATAGTTCATATAGATGCGAATCATGAATTGGGAATAATGCTCTGATTGGTCAATCTTTATGAAATATTCAAAGTTGACCAATCAGAGCATTACTCGCAATTCGTGATTCGCATCTATATGAACTATACTTAAACCAAGCGACGCGAGCTGGTTTTAGGCTTACTCTATGCATAGGAAGATTTTATTTGTCTAGGCTGTAAAAGTCAAAGTGACATTACAATTTTGTTGTTTTCATTGTCAAAGTCAAAGTCAATTCCTAATTTGTACAAAAGCACTTTTTCTCGGAAGGTAAAAAAAATAAATATTTTCGTATAAAATGTTTTGATGTAATTTAAAAACAGGTAGTGAAATAAGGGTATGCTATAATTTATTTTGTGGGTAAGCTCGGATATCAAAATTATTGTAGATTTCACTTCTACCTAGGACTCCTTGCTACATAAATAATAACACAGAAAATTTATAGCTACTAGGTAGCTATAATTTTCTTTGATAGTAATAATAATCTTTGGCCAAAATTCGATTTGCCAAATCTGTGATAATCTTTGTGGTTTTTAACTTAAAGAAAAGTGTATTTTTTTCTGCACCTTTGGTGTTGTAAGCGTACATATTTTTATTAAATCACCAAAAACTAACGCAATTTTCCAGTACTCAAACTTATAGGACTCTCGGTTACCCCGCAACCCCTAAGCTTAAGGTCAATTTGCAGACCAATTAAGATCTTAATTTTCGCTAATTTTCCTTTTTGTTTAATTGTTAGGTGATTTGCATTAATTCCACTCTAGCATTAGGAACGTTTCATTAAAAAAAAAATACATAAAATAGGTAGGTATTATATAAAATGTAGTATTAGCACCTAGATGTATAATATATTATGTATGTACTAAATTCATATTTTTATTATTATATTGCAGTTCTTTATATAATCACAGGTACCTATATAGCCAAATAAATTATTCCACCACAAACAATATAAAAGGGGAAAACTCAGAACAAGAAGTATAGTTGAAGCAAATGCAATAAAAAAAAACATTCAAATTGAAACTGATTTTCAAGAATTGTGTTTCTACTTAGAATTTTAAAGCATTTTACACTATTGTTACTCCTCAATTATCCGGAAGTAAAATATACATTTTAAAACCAAAATAATTGATATATCTCAGGTTGAGGTTCATTCTGGATCTCTCTCTCTTTTAAGTCAGGCATTGCCTTTAACATCTGTTAGTCATTGGGACCTTTGTTGGCCAAACTTTAAATAAGGAAATTGAGTTGAGCGAAGCGCTGGATCGTTTAAAAAGGGTATGAGCATCTTTTTGGACTTATTCTTCTTTCAGCTTAAATAAACGCTTGATTTGTCGAAGCTTCCATCGTTAGTGCCTCTCCACTATTGCTGGAGGCAACCAATTCATAAGAAACTTGTAGGTGGATTGCCGGTGATTTTATATGTGAACTTGTAATTAGTGGATTGGTGGATACGTTCGTACGTTTTTAGTATTCTGCTAATATTTTGTCATAAAACTCCGTCAGTGTTGGCATTTCAAAGGTTATTGTGGCTTCCAGGTAGTTATATTTCTCTGTTATGTCTAGATTGTTTATCATAATCTTGATTATCAAAAGGCTGTAAATTTGGTGCATAGGTATTATTGATATGTAAAACTGATTGGATATTACAAATTTCTTTGTGTGTTGGATATAATCCATATCTTCTATATATTATTTTGAGTAGATATATTTCTGTATCATGCAAGCTGAGACTGGCAATATGGAGTCTGGAAATGTGACTTTTCTTACGAGGCATACATAGGTACTATTTTTCCAAAAATCGAAAATTATTCGAAGAACATAAATTATTACAATCAACTTGTTAAAATTTTGAAATAAGCAATATTAATTTTATTTACAACTAGAGGATACCATGAAATTTTTGTTTTGTAACTATGGACATGAAGTAATATTGAATTGTCAAGCTTGAGGCATGAGAAGTATACTTTTGGCGTTTTCCCAACATTTTTTTGCAGCAGAAAATAGACAACATAATTACCCTACTACATTTGATGTTCCCCAATGCCCAATATTAATAAATTAGAATAAACAAATAAAATTATTAGTGTGTAAAATATTTAGCACAATAATCCCACTTATTCCCATGTTCTTCCAGTGTTCAATAGTTGTACTATATTTGTCAAATAACTGTAAATATAACAAATAATTAATTTTAAAATGTATTTTATAATGTGTTGAAATTCTTAAATTTTTAAATTTTGAAAAAACTTGTTCCTAATAAGTTATTTACTTTACAAATACCTTTAAAGAAATAATATTTATTTTTCATCGATCAATTATTTACTTATAATACCTAAGAAACGGTTGCTATAAACATCATCATAATATCATAGGAAATATTAGCGGGCGATAAAGTTCATAATGCCCGGTAATAATTATTAAAGAAAATATTGAACAAAATTTATATTTATTTTTAACAATCTTTTATATAACGTAAAAGACGCTTAAAATAAACAACCCTTAGCAACCCTCAAACTTATTCTATGACAACCGATCAAAGCTTACTAAATACTAAAAATTGGCGAAAATAGTTAAAAAAAAAATGCAGGAGTTTTTTAACTATTTATATTTTAAAATTAATGAAAAATAAAGTATTGTATACACCACAGGCGTTACTAGACTATAATGCCGGGGATGCGAAAGCAACTAGCCCGAGGGCCTTAACACCTAAAGGACACACTTAACACTTAAAGGGCATTAACGCCCTTGGTACATAAATAACTATTCCTTACAGTACCAAATAAATATTTCCTAACAGTTATTTTTCCTTGCCTAGCAACGTGCAAGGGAAAATTGGCTTTTTCTTTCAAAAATTGTATCAAAAATGTCAATATTTCCAATCGATATTCGGAAAAAGAATTTCTCAAGCTTATAGACAATAGACAATAGACAAACTTTATTGAAAAGCAATTCAGCTGTACAATTTGACCTTACAAACTATGTTACAAAATATGTAATAAAAAATTAAATTAAAACACAATCTAAAACTAAAACCAAAATTTGCTATCACACACATTTCGTTAAATAGCTCCAATACAAGTCGTCATGGATGTAAGAGTAATGGATTAAACTATATGATATGGGAAGCAGGGAAGCTAAGCAGTTTGCAGCAAAGGCATTGTATTGTCAGTGAATTCGGCAAAGGAGTAATTAGCGCTGAGTAGCAAACATTTTTTAATTTTATTACTGAACTGTCTAGTATTTAGCTGTCTTATTCCCAGCGCAATACTGTTGTAAACTGTTTTTCCCTAATGATAGATAGTGTTCTTAGCTAACTCCCTTCGAGACTGAGGAACAGTCAAATTACCTCTGAACCTTGATAGACGGTCAATAATAATTGTTTTCGGAGTTAGTACTGGAAAAATACTGTATGCATCTCAGTCGTGAATCTCGTTTAATGCTAAAGCCTCGGGTTCTTATATTCATTTACTGTTAAACAACTGAGTTACGATCTAGATGCATTAATGACCTATTTTCGGGGCCTAAAACATAACTTTACCGCCCGATCCTATGAAATTATAAGAAAATCGTATTTTAGCTGTAATATTGTGGTACCTATATTTGGATAGAAAACTTATATAAAAATATTTTCTCAATTACATCTTTAATTATTTTTAAAATGGGGGTTATTTGTGATTGTAAGGTATTTTCGTATTTTTTTTACCATCCTGTACAATACTTGGATTTTTGAAACGTTATATGGATTTTTATTTTTCCCATACCGGGTGTTGCATCGTCGAGCGGGACATAGGAAATCCCATGTAATTTTAAATGGGGTCAATTATTGGCTTCCCTAATTATTTTAGAGAAAAATTCTATTTAGGTTTATTAAAGAGCACTAAAACCCACATTCAAAAGAATAACTTTAGATATTTTTGATGAGTCCGTTTACGGGTTATCGCCGATTTCTTTTTAACTATTTCTCCTTTTTATGGCCCCGTATTTGCGGGCACCAGTCAAGGTAAAAGATGACTCTCAAATAAAGTTGTCATTTGAAGTGTGTGCTTTATTGTTATAAAAACTCGTACATCGAAAATATTAAAGGTGTATTTATGAGTACAAATTAATCTGAATAAAACTAAAATAAAGTATCTAATTACAATGTTAATTATGACATTTTACATGTTTCAATATTTTACTAATTAATAGGTAATTAATAATTCTTGCATCTCTTCTTTGTTCCTGCCTTTCTTCACATCTGCAGTTATTTATTACAGTGCCTTTTGTCTCAAATTTCTTGACAGTCCTTTCGACTGTAGATTTTGCAGGTATCGGTCTATTCGGATACAGAGCAGCAAACATGTCTGACACATTTTGATAACTATTTCCTTGATAATACCATTTAATCATCAATATTTTTTCTTCAGAAGTGTAATTCATGGCTAATATTTTCGATGTACGAGTTTTTATAACAATAAAGCACACATTTCAAAATGACAACTTTATTTGACAGTCATCTTTTACCTTGACTGGTGCCCGCAAATACGGGGCCATAAAAAGGAGAAATAGTTAAAAAGAAATCGCCGATAACCCGTAAACGGGCTCATCAAAAATATCTAAAGTTATTCTTTTGAATGTGGGTTTTAGTGCTCTTTAATAAACCTAAATAGAATTTTTCTCTAAAATAATTAGGGAAGCCAATAATTGACCCCATTTAAAATTACATGGGATTTCCTATGTCCCGCTCGACGATGCAACACCCGGTATACTACATTTTTTTTTAAACTTAAATCATGGGAAATCATTTAAAGCCATAATTTTCTTTAATAAATCGTCTCTTAGAATATCAAAATAATGTTTTGTATCCCAAGCCACCTATTAGCCTGATTACTCTTTGCTGCAGCGTGAACACTGTTTGACATAAATACTATGAAAAATTGGGCAGTAGGGAGTGAGTCTTTCTTATAGTTGGTTCAGGTTATAATAATATATAACTGAGAGATTGTTAAAAATATACCTCCAAAAGCAATACGACCTTTTTTTTTGTATGCTAAAAGGCGAAAATTGGCAATTATAATATCATCAAAACGCGTTTGGTAATTACGAACAGTACATAACTAGGCGCAATAGGAAATAAACTGCTGTATCTTTTGGTATGCAAAGCTGCCTCTAAAACCAGTAAACCGGGTAAGGTTTAAACATTTCTTTGATGAAATTGAATTTTGGGCGACTTGTTAAAAGTAACCACTCATTATTATACATTTTTAAAAAGCTAAACCGAATAAAACAATATAAATAGAACACAAGGTTGGTCGTTTTCAAGAACATTAGAAAAAAAAACTCTAGAAAAAAACTGGTTACACCATTAAATTATACGTAAAAACTACCAATGAGTCAGTTTTTAGACTTTTTGACAAGATATCCGAGACACAAGGTGTACGCCAAAATGGGAATTCTCAACAGTAATCTATGTATGTCGAGGTTTGTGATGAGTAAGCTTGAGCAAATATGCATACCAAAAAGGAGGAAATATGCACATATATATGCAAGTCTTTTTGCCAAAATATGCATATAAAATATAAGAATATGCCAAATAAATTTTTAATCAAACACATTGTTAGAAAATCAAAGTACTATATTAAAATGAAAGTAGGTGCCATTATATTAATTTCTGAACAGATAGGTAGGGTACATGTTTATGTACTAAGCTTCGTAACTATATAATGTTATGAAAACAATAAACAACCAAATATTTTTCAAAATTTTCAATTAGAAATTTATGCCTTCTATCCGAGTACATATATTTGTATACAGAAAAACTTCTTTCTACGTCCACGGAAGTAATTGGGGCATATTTTAAGTTAACTAGTATATTTGGATCTACTTCAAAATTATCTACAAAACCACCAGACAGTACCCTAGCTACACTTTTTAAAAAAATAAATCCGTCATTTTTCTGCAAAACACTTCGACATTTTTCTTTAATCTTGTCCCCAATATTTCCGCTCACACTGTAACAAGATGTTTGCACACGTGTAACACAGTTTGTAGATTCAGTTAGGGATAACTTATTAGATTCTAATTGTGTTATGATTTCTGGCACACAGGTATAATTGCTTTTAATAAATGCGAGCTGTTGATGCAATATTTTATTTTCAAATAACTTTTTTGCATCAACAAGAGCCTGCGACTTCTCGTCGGATAGTTCACTGATTACTTCTTTCAAAGCAATAAAATGTTCAGCATAAAAAAAAGCTGCCTCCAACCAGGTACCCCATCTTGTTATTACTGGCTGAGGGGGAAGTGGGACGCCAGGAAGTTTTTCTTTGTAGTATTGAATCCTTAGTGGTGCTTTAAGAAATATTTTTTTCATGTTTGATATTAATTCGTTCACAAGTGGGAAGTGTTTTCTAATTTCCTCTGCCACTCTATTAATACCATGCGCCAAACAAGTTACATGAATTATCTTTGGATAGAATATTTTTAAATTTTGTCCTGCTTTAATCATATAAGGCGCAGCATCTGACAGAAAAAGCAACATTTTTCCAATGGGAATAGCATCAGGAAGAAAGAAGTGCGCCAATGCATCTTGTATAAACCAAGTCACTGTTAAAGCGTTCGTTTTTTCCAACTGCTTGGAGGTAATTAAAAATCCTTTTGAGTGAGATTCTTCGGTAAGAACTCCAATTATTAGATGAGCCATATAACGCCCAGACGAATCTGTGGTTTCATCCATACAAATATAAAAATAATTATTTGAAATTTCTTCTTTTATTTTTGTCAGCACCATTAAATATAAAGAGTCTATATTATTTCTTCTCAAAGTTGTCTCTCTTGGTATATTAATTTTGCAATATTTTTGTAGAAACGAACGAAAATTGTCATTTGACAATTTTGCCAATGGTATATTTGATGCCACCAACGCACGGCAAAGATCTTCATTGAACACTTCTTGTTCACTTAATTTTCTAGAGGGTAGTTCAAAACATTTGGATAAAGATAATTGCACTTTCTCGCCAGGGACTTTTATTTTTCGTACCTTAGTGGTATGGGAAGCTGTTTTCACATGTTGGTCGATTTGAAATTTCTTCTCGCATGCAACCTGCAACCAAATTGAGCAAAAGTTAGGCTTGCTCAACACAGACGAAAATAGTTTATTTGTCTGAAGAGAAATGTGTGTCTTGGGTCAAGTATTAAATTACTTTTAACAAAGGGAGTAATCAAATCATTTATTTCAAGTTCTTATAGAATATTCATGACAAGAGATTAATGGTTTTTTATCAAAGCGCAAAATTTTGTATTAAAATCATATTATTATTCATTTCTTGCAATAGATATTTTTTTCAGTTTGGGAAAGTATTTTTTTATATCAACTTATTCTACAAATAACAGCAATAATACAAACCATTTTCCCGCAGGCTGTACAGTAGACTTTATCCATATCGAGATACAATTCTTTGTAAGGTTTTATCCAAATGGAAACACTGCTTACTTTCGGCATATTTTACGTTTAAGTTCGGAAAAACACTTTTCAGCAACTTTTTTCACACTTAATTAACACTCGATCTAACCCGTACTAAACACAGAACATAACCAAATAGTTTACTTGTCGAAATGCCTAATCTTGCCTTTGAATTCGAAGAAAACAATTAAAAATTTTTTCTTACTTTAAGTATTATATTACCTTAATTACAAATTAAATTCGAGCCCATCCTACCTTCAAAGAATAATCGAGGGATTAGGGATCGTAAATTGTTAAACACCATTAATATAATACCTACCTGTTAGTATAATTAAGGTGATATCTTGGGCCCAAACTCTATTATTCATTACTTGATAATAGCGATTTCGATTATGTATATACTTAATATAATAAAATAACTTAAAATCAGCATACATAAGCTAGTTTTCAAAAAATATGCAAAAATTCGAATTTTTGCATAAAATATGCAAAATATGCAACTTGCATAAATGCTCAACCCTAGTGATGAGCAAAGAGACTTTAATAATAACAAGACCGTAAAAACACTGTGCCGAGAATAACATCTGTCGGTTATACAGGGTGTCTCGAAATTAACTTTACCACCATATTCTCCGGCTAAAAATAATAGAATTTTTTCATATGGACCTAAGGCAGAAATGCTTGTTAAGGGAGCTGGGAACCCTGAAATAGTTTTTTTTTTTTATATTTTCGAACCCGGTTATAATTAAATTTTGAAGTTAGGTATGGTTATAAACTTTTAACGATAAATCAGTTTCTGAATTCAGAATTTCAAAAATTTAGTCGTAGGCGTCACATACCGGGGTGGTTAAGGGTTAAAATATTTCCACTTTTTGCAACCAGTCGTTTTTTAAATTATTTTCTTAATAATTATGAAATTTTAAAGTAATCTGTGTAAAAAAGGTACCCTTAGTTCACCTTGATAGGACTTACAGTTTTTGAGTAAAATCGTTTTAAAGAAAATCACGTTCATGAAGGAGTTAATTAATAAAATTATTCTTAAAACTTTTATATCAAAAATGTACTAAAAACTACAAAATTAATGAAAGTAAATGCTTTTACAATATACGCAGTCAGCTTTTACGCCTCTTACAAAACTAAATAAATTGAAAACAAAATAAATATGACAACTTATTTAGAGAGTAATAATGCGACATAAAATGGGGTTGTTTAATAAGAATTTTTTGAAGAATAAAATTTAAATTTAAGCCAAGAACTACTCCTTGAGAAGGTGTTCAAATAGACCCCCATTTTCTCTGATTCTGAGATGCCCGAAGAATCTGAAAAGGATTTCTTCTTATTTCATTTCCAACTTGAAAAATTCACTGAAGCAGATCCTAACGGGTATCCACCTTCGTTGCATAAACTATGTTGCACATATAAGTGGCCAGGATACTGGTCCACCTCTGCCTATCCACCTTTCAGGATAATTCTCATCTAACCAGTTACGAACAGGCCGTCCAAAATGGGCAGGGGCACCGTCGTGTTGGAAATACATCCCTAACCTGGACCTTAAGGGTAACTGATTTTGAAAAAAGGCCAAATATCTCTCTCTAGTTAAATTATTGGGCATTTCAATTGGGACAATTAACTGATTTCCAATTATTCCCGCCAATAAATTGACGGAGAACCTATATTGACCATTAGTTCTTCGGACTGCTCTTGGATTTTCATCGTGCCAAAAGTGAGCTTTACGAGTATTAAAACACTTTAATTCTACTAAATGTTGCCTCATCAGACCGCAGAATTTTGATTAGCAAATTTTGATGTCCTAAAATCCACCGACATAACTCGATTCTGGGTGGGAAATCTTTAGGCCACAGCTCTTGAACCCTCTGGTAATGATATGGGTGAATACCTTGCATCTGAGTCATTCTTCCTATCTAAAATAAATATTCGTTATAATTATGGATAGCAATATGGTAAAGTAAAACACATTATAATTGATTTCGGAATGTTAACTTCTGTAGCCAATGTTTTGTGTCCAACTTGAGGATTATCTAGTATTTGTTGAAGTGCATTTTCCAAATCATAGTCCCCCCTAGGTCGTCCTTGCCTACGGAGGCGTTCAAACGAACCATTCTCCATCAAATTTCTATAAACCCTCTCAAATACTTTGCGTCCAGGAAGTCTCCGTTGCGGAAAACGTCTGCGATATTCCTGTACCGCAGCAAAGGAAGTCCTATCAAGGTGAACTAAGGGTACCTTTTTTACGCAGAATACTTTGAAATTTTAAAATTATTAAGAAAATAATAAAAAAACGACTGTTTGAAAAAATGAGATTATTTTTAGTGATCGGCCGATACCGATATAAATATCGGTGCATCGGTATCGTATCGGCAATATATTGCCGATAAATATCGGCATATTTAAGATTAACTATTTTATTAATTGTAAGTGAAAACCCATTTTTAACATTTTTTTTTTCATAAAACAACTAAATTATTTCTAACATTAATCTTATTAATTTTAGGTTATTTACATAATATTAGGCATATGACCAAATTAAATAAGGCATATGTTGGTCAATGAAAACAATCCTTTTTTAACGAAACTATACAACAAGTACAAGTTGTAGTTAACTTAAAATTACATTAAAATTACTAGGTATTGCAAAAAATGAAAATATTGCACGACACGATCGATATCCGAAGTAGCAATATACAATGTACTAATTTGATCCAAGAACTAAACAACGATTGCAGCAACGCGAGAGCACTATACATTCCGTAAAACGGATAATCACCACTGGTGTTTTGAATCGGGCGGTCGGGGAATTACCGAAATTTGTCCACGTTACGTCCACGTTATTGTCAGTATTTGACTTAAAGATGCTTTACAATGTTGCCACTATTGACAATTTTTACTTAATCCACATATGTTGAATAGTAACAGATCTTTCAAAAATGTGGGGCCGATACCGATATTATATCGGTATCGGCAACTAAAATATCGGTGTCGGCCGATTATCGGTATCGCCCGATTATCGGTATCGGCAAAAAAAGTTCGTATCGGCCGATCACTAATTATTTTAACCCTTAACCACCCCAATATGTGACGCCTATAACTAAATTTTTGAAATTCTGAATTCAGAAACTGATTTATCGTTAAAACTTTATAACCATACTTAATTTCAAAATTTAATTATAACAGGATTCGAAAATATTTAAAAAAAAAACGATTTCAGGGTTCCCCATTCGAGGGAGGGGTAGCTCCCTTAACAAGCATGCATTTCTGCACTTACGTCCATCTGAAAAAATTCTATTATTTTTAGCCGGAGAATATGGTGGAAGTATTTCCCCTTAATTTCGGGACACCCTGTATATGGTTCGGAACCCACGTAAAACTGTAGGTCCCGTCTGGCTGATATTACCCAGACTTGGCGTCAAGCCTCCCCGTCCACTACTTCTACTACTATTTGTACTATCAATAACAGGGCTATATAAAAAAAAATGGGGAATTTTTCGTTATAAAGAAAATAGTACCGTATAGCGGCAACCGCGTTTCTCTATCTTTATTAATAAAGGAGATTATAGATAGTACTGTCAGCCGAGAATAATATTTAGACTATTCCATCCAATCTTCAACAAACTGCTGCAAGAGACAAACGTTACGAGGTGTACAGGTCGAGCAATATCGCGTGAGCTTTGACCTTAGGGCACGCAGTAGAAATTATAATCATTATCTCTGTGGTACACTAATTTTCAGCTAGAATGCACTACCTGTACAAGAAGTACAATTTTCTTTATTGAAGAAAAGATATTTCTAGGAGTTTTTTTTTGGCACAAAGATAATTTTTTCTTAAACCTTCAACCCCATAAAGTTTGCCAGTTCCAAGTTTCCTTCACTAGAACGGGCTTTAGCATGGGGTTAAAAGTTTAACACGTTAAATTCTATGATCCTGACTAAAAACCCGCACTATATTTTGGTATGTTTATTTTTAGGTTTGTTGCAATATGGCAGATGAGGACGAAATTGATATTTTGGGCGATTTCAATTTAACAGCTTTTTCCTCGCAAAATGAAACAAACTTGTAAGTTTTTTTTACTTTATTTTCGTTAACGGACGTTGGGTGTGTTTTTATTGTTTACAACTTCCCTGTGCAAGGGGAAATAATTGAAACTCACTTTCGAACGAATAATGTACAGGGTGTCCAGTTTTCGATGGTTTTACGGGGTATCTCCGTTATTAGTAAAGATAGAAAGATACGGTTTTCGCAGTACTGTGCTATTTTTTTGTGTAACAAAATATGCCGCAATCAGAATTTTTCTAGTCCTTGTTTTTGATATATGAGATGTTTTTGAATATTTTATATTTTGGGACACCCCCCATATTTAGGTTACCCTGTAGCTTATCAAAGAGAAAACAAATGTTCTTTTTGTAGTTTTTTACGTAGAATTCAGCGACGTACGCAGATTGTTTCTACATCCATTAGTTCCCGAGAAAAAAAAAACATCTTGAAGGCTGCCTTCAAATATATTATAAATTATTTTGCTTCCTAGTACAAAATATGAAACGTTAAAGCCAAACCTGCCTTGCCGTTCGAGTGGAAATATTACGTGCTGATTATCCTGAGACCAAAACCTCGTATTGTGCTGATTAAATATACCAGCACTGGTAAAATGAGCCTCATTGGACCATATACCGCTGGTACAGATCTTGATATCTTTGGCAATACCCTCGATACATTTAAGAGAACAGCAGCACGCCTTACTTTGCGTCGAGTTGTTTAATTTCCACTTATACACTACTATACTTACCGATTTACAAAATCTTAACATTGTCAAACCATTACAAAAATTTCTTTACTGTGTTAAAAAAGTGTCAAAAATGTATTAATAAAAACGGCCAACATTTCGAATAAGTATAGTAAGTTAGATATTTTTTCTTATTTTCTTTTCAAAACAATAATTATTATTCATTGCGTTTTTAGTTTTCTTTATTTGAAATGTTAATATGAGATTTTTAACCATAAGGAAAAAATAAAATAATGTATTATAATATTATGATATTTTAAACAAATTTAACCCTGCCTAATGTGTTCGTCTCAAATTTGACGTGTTGCGAAAATTAATTTTCTTTATTTTTCAAGTCAATTTCATTTATTTTCCAACAAATAATACATCGTTGAAAAGCGGACGTCATAAGCTACCTTTTAAGTATAAAATACAATATGGCGCCCATAAGAAAAAATGAACCTGATGATGGTACAAAATAACTGAAACGTCGTGTTCAAAATTAAATTGCAGAACTGAAATCTACTTAAAAAGTTGCTTTAAAAATGTTTTTACAGATTGCCAAAATAGTGAATAATAAGAAATCTACAGCATATTTTCGAAAATACATCTTTTTGGTTTTTTCAACATATTTCAAAAACCAAAAAAGAGAGGGCCGCGTACTAAACGGTTTTCAGTTAGAAATATAATTGTCAAAAACTTTCCCCATTTAACCGTTTCTCTATCTTCTATAGTTTCCAAGATCCCCATACATGTAGGCCCAATTTGGGCCACACTGTATATACACACATTTATAATGAATGAAATTGTCATGCACTAATAATGCTCAGTTTGTTGAATATTTAGTTTTAAGTAAGTAGATACCTTTTGGTTTAGTTTGATTCTTAGCTTAATTTAGGTATATTAATTACTTTAATACTATGTTGTGGCATTTACTGATAAATTATCTTATCATTAGGTAAGTTTCCTACCTGTTGGATAATAAACGATAAATAAATAAATATAACGGTTCTTTCAAAATTATTTTCCCTGTTAATACTTTGTAAATACCAATTACAGAACTCGTGGCGCTGTGCATCACCAGGATGTAAGTTTTGTACTAGGTGGAATATATGTATATGGCTTAAAATTGTGTTTTTTTTAGGATTGTTTGAATTCTTGATTTAATTACTCCGACCGAACCTTCAACCGTTCTGCAAGAGCTACTTGAATTTGTTTGAATTGAAGCTAAAACAATAATTTTATCAGTCTCGCGGTTTCCCTTATAGATTTTAGGCCGAGGTTTAGAAAATGAACCGTGTTCAATTAAATTTGATTTCATCCTTAGAATAATTCTTTTATCGACTGTCGTCTTTCGGGATATCTACAAGTAATTTAAGAAAGTTAATAAATTTTCATAGATATACTACAAAAAGGTGTATGTTTACCTATTGAAATACACTTCTAATGCTTCATCTGCATTTTCATTACAATGGACATAACAATGTCGTATTTTTCATTATTTTCAAAGTTTACATTTTCTGCTATAATTAGGACAAACTGATTTTTTACTAATAATTAAATATTTTAAAACAGCTTAGAGAACCTGAATACTCTGACAGAAACTAAAGAAGTTTTTAATATGACATAAATGACTGTGCTCTTTTGTTTTTTTAAATTCTCGTCATGGTCTACTAACAAAAAATGTATATTTTTAATAAAACGTAAATTTGTGCTTAATACTAAAAATAAAAATAAAGTATTATATATTTCTGAGAAGCTTCTTATAAACTAAATTATAATTATATTATAAATTATATATTATATTATATTATAATTATATATATATAATTATAAATAAATATATACGGTGACCCATTTTAAAAAAAGCAAGTTTGTTTTTTTTTCTCGGGAGCTATTGAAAGGTAGAAAATATCTGAGGACGTCACTGGATTCTACGTGAAAAACTACAAAAAGAACATTTGTTTTTTCTTTGATAAGCTATAGGGTAACCTAAAAATGGGGGGGTGTCCCAAAATATAAAATCTTTAAAAATATCCCGTATATCAAAAACAAGGAGGACTAGAAAAATTCTGATTGCGGCATCTCTTGTTTTACAAAAAAGTAGCACAGTGCTGCGAAAACCGTATCCTTCTATCTTTACTAATAACGGAAAACCATCGAAAACTGGACAGTGGACACCCTGTACAAACCACCCGAAACATACGACAATACGCCAAAGTCTATTGTTGAGTTACACAAATTACTTGAATGTTCCTATATTCAATCTATTTTAAAATGATAATGAAAACAGACAAATATGCACCACCATTAGAGGCAATTCGTAAATTCAATGATATTTATTTTTAAAATTTAGTCGTGGATATAAGAGATGGTTTTTTACGTTTTTTAAATATTTTGGATGATGCGGTGTTGCCGGATCAAACTGAAAGTGACAAGAACTTAACAACATCAGCAGTTTTAACAACTTTTCTCATTATTTCTTATTTTCAGCTTTTCTGGACAGTTTAAATTAATTTAAAAATCAATAGCCTACGTTTCGACACACAGTCTTTGTTATCTTCTGGGCTGTAAAAGGACATTCCAGTTGAAATAAATCTTTCAAGATTACAAATATTAATAATTAAAATCCAAATTATACAAGAACTATGTAAAAGACAAAAAAGGGGAAGACAACAAACCAAACAAACACTGAAAATTTAAAAAGCATAAAACAATACCAGTTGCTTCTGGGCTGTAAAAGGACATTCCGGTTGAAATAAACCTTTCAAGATTACAAATATTAATAATTGAAATCCAAATTATACAAGAACTATGTAAAAGACAAAAAAGGGGAAGACAACAAACCGAACAAACACTGAAAATTTAAAAAGCATAAAACAATACCAGTTGCTTCTGGGCTGTAAAAGGACATTCCGGTTGAAATAAACCTTTCAAGATTACAAATATTAATAATTGAAATCCAAATTATACAAGAACTATGTAAAAGACAAAAAAGGGCAAGACAACAAACCGAACGAACACTGAAAATTTAAAAAGCATAAAACAATATTAGTTGCTTCTGGGCTGTAAAAGGACATTCCAGTTGAAATAAACCTTTCAAGATTACAAATATTAATAATTAAAATCCAAATTATACAAGAACTATGTAAAAGACAAAAAAGGGGAAGACAACAAACCGAACGAACACTAAAAATTTAAAAAGCATAAAACAATACCAGTTGCTTCTGGGCTGTAAAAGGACATTCCAGTTGAAATAAACCTTTCAAGATTACAAATATTAATAATTAAAATCTAAATTATACAAGAACTATGTAAAAGACAAAAAAGGGGAAGACAACAAACCGAACAAACACTGAAAATTTAAAAAGCATAAAACAATACCAGTTGCTTCTGGGCTGTAAAAGGACATTCCGGTTGAAATAAACCTTTCTAGATTACAAATATTAATAATTGAAATCCAAATTATACAAGAACTATGTAAAAGACAAAAAAGGGCAAGACAACAAACCGAACAAACACTGAAAATTTAAAAAGCATTAAACAATATTAGTTGCTTCTGGGCTGTAAAAGGACATTCCAGTTGAAATAAACCTTTCAAGATTACAAATATTAATAATTAAAATCCAAATTATACAAGAACTATGTAAAAGACAAAAAAGGGGAAGACAACAAACCGAACGAACACTAAAAATTTAAAAAGCATAAAACAATACCAGTTGCTTCTGGGCTGTAAAAGGACATTCCAGTTGAAATAAACCTTTCAAGATTACAAATATTAATAATTAAAATCTAAATTATACAAGAACTATGTAAAAGACAAAAAAGGGGAAGACAACAAACCGAACAAACACTGAAAATTTAAAAAGCATAAAACAATACCAGTTGCTTCTGGGCTGTAAAAGGACATTCCAGTTGAAATAAACCTTTCAAGATTACAAATATTAATAATTAAAATCCAAATTATACAAGAACTATGTAAAAGACAAAAAAGGGGAAGACAACAAACCGAACAAACGCTGAAAATTTAAAAAGCATAAAACAATACCAGTTGTTTCTGGGCTGTAAAAGGACATTCCGGTTGAAATAAACCTTTCAAGATTACAAATATTAATAATTAAAATCCAAATTATACAAGAACTATGTAAAAGACAAAAAAGGGCAAGACAACAAACCGAACGAACACTGAAAATTTAAAAAGCATAAAACAATACCAGTTGCTTCTGGGCTGTTAAAGGACATTCCGGTTGAAATAAACCTTTCAAGATTACAAATATTAATAATTGAAATCCAAATTATACAAGAACTATGTAAAAGACAAAAAAGGGGAAGACAACAAACCGAACGAACACTGAAAATTTAAAAAGCATAAAACAATACCAGTTGCTTCTGGGCTGTAAAAGGGCATTCCGGTTGAAATAAACCTTTCAAGATTACAAATATTAATAATTGAAATCCAAATTATACAAGAACTATGTAAAAGACAAAAAAGGGGAAGACAACAAACCGAACAAACACTGAAAATTTAAAAAGCATAAAACAATACCAGTTGCTTCTGGGCTGTAAAAGGACATTCCGGTTGAAATAAATCTTTCAAGATTACAAATATTAATAATTGAAATCCAAATTATACAAGAACTATGTAAAAGACAAAAAAGGGCAAGACAACAAACCGAACGAACACTGAAAATTTAAAAAGCATAAAACAATATTAGTTGCTTCTGGGCTGTAAAAGGACATTCCAGTTGAAATAAACCTTTCAAGATTACAAATATTAATAATTAAAATCCAAATTATACAAGAACTATGTAAAAGACAAAAAAGGGGAGGACAACAAACCGAACGAACACTAAAAATTTAAAAAGCATAAAACAATACCAGTTGCTTCTGGGCTGTAAAAGGACATTCCAGTTGAAATAAACCTTTCAAGATTACAAATATTAATAATTAAAATCTAAATTATACAAGAACTATGTAAAAGACAAAAAAGGGGAAGACAACAAACCGAACAAACACTGAAAATTTAAAAAGCATAAAACAATACCAGTTGCTTCTGGGCTGTAAAAGGACATTCCAGTTGAAATAAACCTTTTAAGATTACAAATATTAATAATTAAAATCCAAATTATACAAGAACTATGTAAAAGACAAAAAAGGGGAAGACAACAAACCGAACAAACACTGAAAATTTAAAAAGCATAAAACAATACCAGTTGCTTCTGGGATGTAAAAGGACATTCCAGTTGAAATAAACCTTTCAAGATTACAAATATTAATAATTGAAATCCAAATTATACAAGAACTATGTAAAAGACAAAAAAGGGGAAGACAATAAACCGAACAAACCCTGAAAATTTAAAAAGCATAAAACAATACCAGTTGCTTCTGGGCTGTAAAAGGACATTTCAGTTGAAATAAACCTTTCAAGATTACAAATATTAATAATTGAAATCCAAATTATACAAGAACTATGTAAAAGACAAAAAAGGGGAAGACAACAAACCAAACAAACACTGAAAATTTAAAAAGCATAAAACAATACCAGTTGCTTCTGGGCTGTAAAAGGACATTTCAGTTGAAATAAACCTTTTAAGATTTCAAATATTAATAATTAAAATCCAAATTATACAAGAACTATGTAAAAGACAAAAAAGGGGAAGACAACAAACCGAACGAACACTGAAAATTTAAAAAGCATAAAACAATACCAGTTGCTTCTGGGCTGTAAAAGGACATTCCAGTTGAAATAAACCTTTTAAGATTACAAATATTAATAATTAAAATCCAATTTATACAAGAACTATGTAGAAGACAAAAAAGGGGAAGACAACAAACCAAACGAACACTGAAAATTTAAAAAGCATAAAACAATACCAGTTGCTTCTGGGCTGTAAAAGGACATTCCGGTTGAAATAAACCTTTCAAGATTACAAATGTTAATAATTGAAATCCAAATTATACAAGAACTATGTAAAAGACAAAAAAGGGGAAGACAACAAACCGAACAAACACTGAAAATTTAAAAAGCATAAAACAATACCAGTTGCTTCTGGGCTGTAAAAGGACATTCCGGTTGAAATAAACCTTTCAAGATTACAAATATTAATAATTGAAATCCAAATTATACAAGAACTATGTAAAAGACAAAAAAGGGCAAGACAACAAACCGAACGAACACTGAAAATTTAAAAAGCATAAAACAATATTAGTTGCTTCTGGGCTGTAAAAGGACATTCCAGTTGAAATAAACCTTTCAAGATTACAAATATTTATAATTAAAATCCAAATTATTCAAGAACTATGTAAAAGACAAAAAAGGGGGAGACAACAAACCGAACAAACATGAAAATTTAAAAAGCATAAAACAATACCAGTTGCCGCAAACATAATTTAAATATTAGTGCCATCCTATCATCGTTGAGTTAAGTATACGTAGATAATGGGGTCATATAGCATTTTTTTTATTGCATTTTCTGAAAGATTTTGTAATTTTACTGCAAACTGCAAAAAATTTGAATTTGCTCACGCTTCTTAAGCCTTTAAAATAATTTACGAACATCGGGTCGCGGAAACCACTGTGTGACGTCACTATCTCCTATAGCAAGTTGGGTTGCGCTCGCTACTAGGGCTAGCCATTTACATCGCCCTTTCTCCGTTGCTGGGTAACGGAGTTGACATCGACAGAAGAGAAAGAAATAATTTTTAATAATCCCTTTTTCTTTTTTCTAAAATAGTATTAGAGCAAATATAGTCTAGAACTCGTATGGAATGACATTTCCCATTTGCTGTAGAATATACTATTAATCGTAATAACAATAATAAGCTTCTGCTTTAAGTGATCAAAGAAACAGTAAGCGCATCTCCCTTGTATATGCACAGACCGTTGCACAAGTTCAAAGCGGACGAACTGTGGGACTTAATGACGTCACTGCCTCGCGAGCGTTTTATTCTATTTTGATTATGTATATTTTGAAAACTACTTATCGGATTGACCTCAAATTTGCAGGGCTGACCATACCTTATAAATACTTCATAAAAATTATAAGTTGATTAAATTCAACATTTTAAGGGCCGTCGGACCATTGTTTTTTATTTTAATTTATTTATAAAATGAAATAGAAAATCTACATTTTAAACTTGAAATATATAGAATAAGATCACTTTCTCAGTTTCAACTTGGTTTAAAAACTAAAACAATTTATTTAATGGCCGTGTTGTAGTTTGCGAGTAATCCACTATGACGTCCTGGGATACAAGGGCTATTTATAAAGTAGAGCAGTTATTCGCTGGCAGTTTGCAAGTCATTCAAAATGCAAATTGATGTAGATAAATAATACATACTGTCTGTTGTCTGTTTGACACTGGGTCGGCACTACTGACCCTGCTGCTTTTGAAAAGCCGCCACTGCAAACCTCTTTGGTTAGCTACCCCTATGTCCCTCAGTTGGAGAGGGCCGTGTGTGTTAAGGAAGGACACTTATTAACATCCTGTACATCTGATCTCAGATTTTTATATGCTAAACGATTTTTTTCTATAAGTATAAATTTTTATGAAGTATGACACATTTATTCTCTGTAAAATCAATCATAAAGCGAACTATCTTATTAACGCCTTCCGTGAACATACTGTATATGCTAGTTGACGGAGGAATTATTGACGCATGCTAAACAATTACTAAATTAATTAAATATTACAAATTTTTATTTGCCTTTAAAATTTGCTACCTATTAAGATAAAGGTAGTTCTGGGTACAACTTGCCAACGCTTTACTGCTTTGCTCGTGTAATGGTGTTTATATTTGTATATTTAAAGAAAACGGTTGTGATTTTCCCGAATGTTATGCCGAGACAACGTAATTTTTTAGTAATTTTAAATAAGGCAAAGCAATATTGCTGTTGAATTATAAACATTTTTAATTGCAATTTATTGGATACGAAGTTTGCGGTTAACGTTAGGCGAAACAAGTTCAGCTTAAACAATCGTAACCACTCATGCTACGTGGTACGGTTAGATGCGGAGCCCTTGCGGTTGTGGTATGCCAGGTCGTAGGCCCGATTGCTTACCAATATCTTTTAGGGTATGTATGACAACGGCTTACAATCCAACATTTGATGGTTACACTTTGTTTTAGAATTTAAAGGTTAGTTTCTTGCCCCGTAGCAAGCGTTACTTTGGATGCGTTTTCGTTCGAATTGTTTAAATCAGAAATCGGGAAAATAATTTCCTCAGATTTTGCATTAAAATTTATTTGATATCGTTGTAATTTTTGTATATAAAATTTAAATAATACATGCTTACCTTTTGAAAAATAGTTATCCTGTCAGACGGCGACTAAAGTTAAAATGAAAAAATGTCGGAGAAAATCATGTTGATTTAAAGAACATTGAGCAAAGGTTTTGAAAACCATAATAGAAAATACAGGGTGGCTGATTAGTGCGAGAAAGTCCAATATCTCCGTTGTTCTTTAAAATATCGAAATTTATTAAATGCAAAGGTTCTAGGATAAACAAGAGCGCAAATTTTAAAAATATTTTTGGATATACAGGATGCGCCAAAAAAGTGGGTTTTAGCAAAAATGTATTTTTTCAAATGGAACACCCTATATGTTATATTATTTTTGGATTCTACATAAAATTATAGTAATTTTTTAATAAGTGCATTATAGGTCTAAACTTAATAGTTTCCGAGTTATCGACTTTTCCAAAATGACATTTTTGAACTTTGACAGCTTCTAGTTTTCTAACGGTACTTCTTAGAGCAAAACGGCTTACATGTCCCTATCTTACTTTTTAATTGTCTTCAAAAAAATATCAATTTCCGGTTAAACCGGATGTAACTTGAAAGTCGGAAATATAGTACTTCCGGTTTAACCGGAAATTAATATTTTTGGGAAGACAATTAAAAAGTAAGATAGGGACATGTAAGCCGTTTTGCTCTAAGAAGTACCGTTAGAAAATTAGAAGCTGTCAAAGTTCAAAAATATCATTTTGGAAAAGTCGATAACTCTAAAACTATTAAGTTTAGAACTACAATGCACTTATTGAAAAACAACTGTAATTTTATGTAGCATCCAAAAATAATATAACATATAGGGTGTTCGTTTTGAAAAAATACATCTTTGCTAAACCCCACTTTTTTGGAGCATCCTGTATATCCAAAAATATTTTTAAAATGTGCGCTTTTGTTTATCCTAGAACCTTTGTATTTAATAAATTTCGATATTTTTAAGAACAACGGAGATATTGGACTTCCTCGCACTAATCAGCCACCCTGTATGTAAAATTTTGATTTATCGGTTACATCCCACAAAACCTTTGTTTCACTAATCAGACGTTTTTAGTTTATTTACCATGTACTATGTACAGGGTGGCGCTTTTTCGACATACAGGGTGCGCAAACCTGTGCCACTTTCTTGTGAAACAAACGATACCGTAAACGGATGTATCATGGCCCTCTTGGTTTTTGAAATACTGGGCGAAATTTGAAATGGTGCTTTTTCAGACACCCCTTGTATTTCAGTTATCTTATACCTTATTAAAGATAAAAGAACGGGGTGTTATACAGTTTCTTACGTAGAATTATGTGGCGTAGTCAGTTTTTTTTCCAGGTATCCCCATTTTTAAGAAATATACCAAAGTTGTGTTTTTTTTTTTAATGGAACGCCCTGTATATTTATTCATGGTTGCATTCTGTAAGAGCTTTACAAAAATATATAGTTATTTTAACAGGAAAGTTTCAAATTGGCAGTAGGCCTTGGACTTTGTTTCATTCGAACAATGAAGAATACACCGTCTTGCTGGAAATGTACAAAATTTAGCTGGGCAAGGGGAACGACTTTTGTCTATACCAATTTCCTTTTCTATTTTTCTGCAGGAAGTTGAAGGAGTGACGGTTGCATAAGCCTCATATATTTTTTTATTTTCCTAATGTTTTAGGCTGTGTAAAGGTTCCCCCAATGTACGTCGAAAAGGCGCAACTCTTCTGTACAGGGTGGGTCAACCACAGAGTAAAGTTTATTATCTCATTTGTTTCGGGAATTACCAAAAAACGTTAAATACAAAAGTTTTAAAGAATGTTAATATGCACAGTTTAAAATTATTTTTAAGTATACAGGGTGGTTCAAAAAAGCGTGGCGAATACGTTTTTTTAAATGGAACACCCTATTTTTTAATTTATTTTCAGATTCTGCATAAAATTTAAAACTTTTTTCTTAATAATCTTATATACCTAAACCTAGTAGTTGTAATATTTTAATTTTTCTAAAAAAGTATTAGTTTTTACTCTTATAAAAAATTGACAGTTCCGCCATTGTTTCTGAAGGTAGAATACTCATATTTGATACAAATGTTCTATTGTGATGACAAAAAAAAACCATGCCAAAAGAACGTTTGTACTAAATATAAGTATTCTACCTTCAGAAACGATGGCGGAATTGTCAATTTTTTATAAGAGTAAAAACTAATATTTTTCTAGAAAAGCTAAAATATTAGGACAACTACTAGGTTTAGGTATATAACACTATTAACAAAAAAGTTATAGAATTTCATGCAGAATCTAAAAGTAAATAAAAAATAGGGTGTTTCGTTTAAAAAAACTTATGTTATATTCGCCACGCTTTTTTGAACCACCCTGTATACTCGAAAATAATTTAAAACTGTGCATTCTCTAAAACTTTTGTATTTAACGTTTTTTGGTAATTTCCGAAGCAAGGAGATAATGAACTTTACTCTATGGTTGACTCACCCTGTACATAATATAGCACACAAATCAACACCATTGTTAAAACAACTGCGAACAAATCCTATTTTAATTATTTCGGATAGTTCGTACATTTCATGTGTTCTGCTGAATTCGCACTTCCTCGCCCAATTTTTGACAGCCTAACCGTTGAAAATGTCAGCGGCAGAAAACTCTCTACCACTGTATATTTTTCTCATTGTAAAATGGATATCTATTGTCTTTCTTATTATAAGATGGATGAACCATAATAATGATTTAATTTTAGGTTGGATAGTGCTCCACTCGTATCACAAAACTCAGATTTACTAAATTGTGATTACACCATTCACCCTCAATGGTTGTTAGATAAGCCAAGCGCTAACCCTGATAATTGGTATGAGACTAATTCTGCAGCAAGTACATCTGATATGTCGGAAGTAGATACATTGGGACATATATCGACAGAAAACTATATTACGGATGAAAGTGGGTGGACAGAAAAAGAGAAAAATTTATTGCATAGAGGCATTGAAATTTTTGGAAAAAGTAGTGTCAGGCTATCTCAGTTTGTAGGCTCAAAAACTGCATCAGAAGTTAAGTATTATTTGAAAAACTTCTTTTCCGAAAACCAAAGTTATTATCAGCATGCTACCTCTGAAGCACTTGAAAGAGCCATAGCTGAGAATAATGTGGCCACAGAAGTATTAGATGCTAATCAGGTGAGCAGATGGCAAAAGTAATACATGTTAATGTTATTCATTACAACCCTTTATAGAAGCTTATTCAACAATCTTGTTAGTTGGACTTTTTGGCCACTTCAGGTATTCTTCGTCAAAAATGCTTGCGCGGTCACGTTTAAATTCCACCACCCAATTTTAGAATCTCAAAAAACTAAAAATGGTTTGTTGGTAAAAATTGTATACAATTTATTAGCAATTATACAAAATATAGTTTCATACACATTACAATGTAAGGTTAAAACAGTACACTTGAGGTTTAAAAGCAAACAAACAAAGAAAACCAATAAATGATAACAAGCCTAAGAAACAAAACATCAACAAATAGTTGTTTCACAAGCTTAACATATTAAAAGCGACCAACAAAAAGAACGAATGGAACTCTTATTATAATACCTCACTGTAAAATTCCGCGGTGGTATAGTGAACCTTATTAACTAAAAGAATAACCCTCATTTTGATTTCAATCCGTTTCATTAATCAAATTTATAAATATATATTAAATGTTCCATTAAATACATTTTCTTTTACTTTTATCAATCGAAATATACAAAATCTTAACAAAACAAGAATCTCAATATTTGTTTACAATTAGCTGTTGTCAAATGTAGCGAAGAGCAAGATAACCATATTTTTTTTCTGTCGTATTAAATCGCTATCATAATAACATAAGGTCGTATGTGAAATTTTTCATGTTTTGAGATATTAGCAGCAACATATGTAAAAATGGTCCATTGTACAATATGACTGAAGGTTGTAAGTGATTTTTAACGGAAAAATCTAAAAACTACCAATACTTAAATCACGTATGTGCCAAAATAAGTTTTATACAATATGGAAGATGGTCGTATGTACAGTCAGGTGAACATAATATACGAGAATCAGTAGCACATTAGTCATATGAGTATCATATAAAGTCGCATGTGCATACATATTACACATTCGCTGGGGAGATATTCTCTGCATCTTGTCTCTAGTGAATCCTGTTTTGAGTCCTTCTACAGATCGTAGTACTCTTTCTGATCTGACTGCACTTATGTAAGATTGAAGTTGTTCAATACTTCTTCTGAGCGCTTCTATTTTCCTCTGGATTCTTTGCTGCCATGCGGGAATTCGGGCTTCGGCTCTTGCCTGGTGGTCATTTTGCTTTATTTTCGCTCCAGTTGATTTGGCTACTGCTAATGCTACCCAGTATATTACTGTGTGTATTGCTTCCAATGATGTTGCTCTTGTAACATACTCTGGTAGGATTCTGTTGTTCATTACCTCTAGTGTGGATACTAGTTTTTTCGAGGAGTTTAGCTTGGGTAGTGGTGGTCTACACAGTGGATCTGTGCCTTCGTATTTCATTTCAGCTCTTCTCATGTCCATAGCCAGCTTTTCGACGAGCTGTTAGTTTTCTCGTGGGTTTTCGATCAGCTGCTCTTCTTGCTGCTCCCGATCTTCAGGTTGTAATTTAGCTTGTTAATTTTCTTGGTCTTCGGATTGTGGCGCTTCTGTTGTATTTCTTGCATTTTCTTCGCCAATTTCTTATTCTTGGATTTCTCGTTCAATTTCTCTCTTAAATATGTTTAATCTGGTCTCTGAAATGAGTATATTTTTGAGTATTACTCTGTACTGATCTGCTACTCTTTGCTCTGAGACTTGGAGTTGTTGGTATGTATTGCAGAAACCAGCGTGCAGTCTTTGACGGTATCCGGTCGTATCTTGTCCTAGTTGCGTCACCCTGTAAAAAGTACGCATTATAGTTTCATTAATGACTGTTGTCCACTTCATGCGCTGGGCGAGCACTGGCTGTAGCTCTTGCGCAGCACCTTCGGCGGTCGAAGTACTGGTTCTTGTTTGACTCCTTGGCGTTGCTTCTTCTATAACTATTATTATTATTATTACCATTATTATCAATAATAATAATAATATTATTAGGTATATACTACGCCTAGCAAAGTATCTATCAAGATCACCGCTAGAATATATTTACTTTTACCTTGAAAATATTAGTCATTATACTGTCAAAAATTTCGTAGGGATTAGTTATTTATTTTTCATGTTTTTTATCGACTTTGTATTATTTTTTGGTTTAAAAAAAAACCTTGCACATGAGGCATAAAGTCGTAAATAACAACTTAATTTCACTTTTACTTATAAAAGGTCGTATGTGAATTACTTTTTCAAAATTTCTTGAATAAATTAGTTTTTTGACAACGGTAACGTAAAAAATATAACTCTTGATAATGAATCCAAAATCAAATCAGTTATATTTCACATTAATGCGAAGATATTGTACAGTGAAACTTTCCAATTTTACAAGTCTATTTATCTCAAAACTACTAATTTGAACATACGACCTTATGTAATTATGGTAACGAAATAGTCTTTTTGACTTTTTGCGCATGCGCACTAGATAAACACCCCTCACTAGGCTTCAGTATATTTACTTTGGTTAAATGGGCAATGCCCCAGTTTTTCAATAAGTGTCCGATATTACACAGAAAGAAAATACAAGGATTAAGTTGGTTAGTAAGTTTATTCCGTAGTTGTTTATTTTTAAGAGGACTGTGAATGACAGATACAGATGAAAAAAAAAAGAAAATTTTAACCCCCCATAACTTGGAGACGAAGCGTTTTTGACCACATCTTCATATGAATTTTGATCTTTAAACTAAGTAACGAAATATCGGACACTTATTAAAAAAGACCCTGTATAGTGCTGTCGTTAGAATTGGAAGGACTATGACAAATGTCTTTTGTGTTGCGTACATTGTTTGGGATTAGATTTCGTTTTTAATTTTTTTATTGACTAGACGCACGGTTTTTAAAATAACTAATCTTTCCAATGTAAAAAATGTGTGGGCTAAAAAATGTGGTCTGCACGAATCTCTAGATATAGCCTTACACAGGGTTCTTTTCTGCAAATTAAAAACCATTTTTAATAAGTAATCTGAGCAGCAATCCCAAAAGCACAACCCATTAACGTTAGTGGGATTCAATTAGTACAAAATATACGTTATGTGCAACAAACATGTCAAATTCACGGGAAACCATCTTTAGAGTATAACATCAATAACTCCTACAGTACAAGGACACAGCTCTCATTTGTTACGTCATCACCCGTAAGCCTACGAATAAACGAATACGATATAATATAGTATGCTTTTTGTTGGATTTATGTTTTTGGATGACTTTTAAATTTAGCTACGCACTTGTTATTTAAGTATTTAAACTTGTATTTAAGCAAACTTGTGTGAGATATTTTACTGTAGTTTTTTTTTACATAAATATGTTAAAGTGAGTAAGTACCTATGTATGAACCTATGTTGTACAACAAGTGATAAAAAATAATATCCACTATCAAACTATGAAATCCTAAAGATTATCTCTTGGATTTTGTGTATCCAATCCTCAGATAGCGAAATTTTTCAAAAAGTTAGACAGATACAATCATTTTATATTTAAAAATAAGTCAAATTTTAGAAATAGTGTGCTCCAATACTTGCTAAAACTGCAACTTTTTCTTCGCCAGTAGAAAAGCCGGGATATGTATATTTTATATACATTTTAAGAGATGGGCACAATCAAACAAGTAGAATAATAGTATATTACAATAGAAGTACGGTAGGTACGTCTTTACCGCATGTGCGCGATGTTTAACAAAACGAGCCGAAGGCGAGTTTGGTAAATCACGTAAATGTGGTAAAGACACCTACCGTAAGTGTATTGTACGATATTTTATCTACAAGCATGTTTTAGGGCACCAATATTAAAAACTCTCAAAGAGCACTGTTTTAATTTACCCCGTAGGTGCCTCGTAAGTCGTTATCAACAATGCATTAACATCAGGTTGCTAGGAAAATAAATTATAGAAATTTAATAGTTGGCTTTTATATGACAGATGTGAAACTTGACAACGGAATAAACGATAATTATTTTTGTAACAATTTCGTGAAAGTGTGTTTTACGTCCTTTAAATGGAAGTCAGTAGCAGCAGTGATGATGAAATTCCGAAGGAAGTTCTGGACATTACTAAAGCAGCTACCCTTAATTTATTGCCGGATAAATCACGGCATAGATATTCGTTTGGGAATGTTACAAATTCTACAATTAATATTAATATTTCTTAATTTATAAGTTTGGATTAGTTTAGAAATTTAAATATGAAAGTATTTGTTATACATATAATGATTAATAGAGTTTCTTTTAAAAATAAAAAATACACTTGAGTAATATAAAAACTTGTTTTTATAGTATGTAATTACTTACAGCACTAGTGCGGTAAAGTGATACTTACCGCACTCAAATCAGTGCGGTAAGTAGTTACTTAATTTATGCTCGATTGCTACGAGATGTCGTCACGTGCAACATCTCGCATATGTATTAAATTCTTCGTTTCATAATTTGTAAGTTCTGCATGGGTTACAATTTCATGTTCATGCTTGCTTTCTAATTGTATTTAGTATTTCGTCTAGTTCTTTAACTTTTGTTCTCTGCCTTTTTGGTGCTTTAAAGTTTTTGATAAGTGTTTTGGGCAAGTTAAGTAGTTACTTACCGCACGCTCATAGATAAAGGTATTTTTTGCATCGACGGGATGTGGGTACTCTATATTAAAGTTTCTTATTTAGTGAAGAATTTGACATATCTTTTCCAATAATTTCATTGCTGTTACTGAGCACGCAAGAAACTTTATATCCAATAGCCTATTGTCTACTTTTACTACTACTAAGTTATTTATTAGCAAATCTGACACGAAGTCCAAAATTTCATCCGTTTTTGACATCTCCATGTTGTAATTATTGCTGTTGTCATATTCGGGAAGTAGATCAGGAGTCGTTCTCAGAGTAATGGTCTTATTCGGAATCTAAAGGAAGAATATTCATCGAACAATTAATGATATCCAGTAAATTTCTCAATTTATCCAAACTATTTGACAAGAAGGGCGTTTTGTGTTTATTAATTTGTACATTTACTGTTCAACTTAATGGTTGCTCATAAATATATTACCATAATACCGACCCTTCCTTTAAACTAAGCATTTTAAGTAAATTATTAAATTCTAAAAAAATTAAATGAAATAAAATAAATTCGCTGGTCTGGTTGGGTGGATAGCTCGATTGCTACGAGATGTCGCCACGTGCAACATCTCGCATATGTATTAAATTCTTCGTTTCATAGTTTGTAAGTTCTGCATGGGTTACAATTTCACGCTTGCTTTCTAATTGTATTTCGTCTAGTTCTTTAACTTTTGTTCTCTGCCTTTTTGGTGTCTTAAAGTTTTTGATAAGTGTTTTGGGCAATTGTGAATATTTCTAGGTTTGCTGTGTTCCTTCTGTTTTGCAATATTTAAATTTACAGACATGATCTCACTCGTTTTTGTTTTCTGTTGGGAAATCTGCCAGATAAAAGTGTCTTCTGTAAAAGGAAACTCACATACTCTCTACTCTCCCCAGGGAGGATAAGGTTGTCCCTATGGAGCGCATTTTCTTATTTTAGGCGAAGTTCCTCACTTCCACTACACATGATTTATACGGCATTTTAAAATTATTTAGCATTTTAAAATTATTTATAAAACTATTTTACACCGGTTATGCACACACTATACTATTTTACTGTAACGTTATTATTTTCATGTTGTTCTGGTTATGTTTTATTTTGCGTTTTAGATCCGCAAGTCCATAGACCTACCTCCATGCGCAAAACCGTAGGTTATGTTCTCTCGGATATGGTTTATTTTCTGTGACCTTTTCATTGTGATTCGGTCAAACGAAATTCTGACAACTGGTCATTCCATTAGCCTTGTGGAAAAATTCCAGAAATACTTCCTCATCTCTGTTTTCCGCACCAAATCTTGTCTGAGGCACATATAGAACCAGAATTATTCTTCCTTCTACCACAACGTAGTAGTTCCTCCACGATATTGCACTTGCCTTTTACCACTTTGCCGTCTTTGCTGTTCCGCCAGTTTAGCTTTTTACCTGTGAGTTTCTGGCCCATTTTAATGAGGCATTTGTGAGGCCTATTCGAAGGCAACATTGCTAGGCAGCAACAAGAGCAACCAGTCACCTTTACGAGGACCCTGATAAGTAACCTTAATTTTAAACTGCGTATATCGTAGTGAATTTGTTTTTATGGTATTGTAACGATTTATTTTTAGTACTAGAAATGAAAGCCTATTTGTTAATGTCGGCGAAATGCCCCACGTTGGGCGCCAAAATTTGCTACGCTTTTTTTTTTCGCCACAGATTTATTGTTTTAATTAATATTAAAAAAAAAAGAGGTAAAACAAAAAAGTAACTGCCAAAGAAGCCAAGCTGAGGGTGAGAGACTAAAGCGGTGCGTGCAAATGCCTTAGCTCAAATTGCCAGAGAGTAGGGGGGGTTAAAGAAGGGCGTCACCATTTTGCAGTCGGGCCAAAACGGAAACCTCCAAGATGGGGCTGGGGCCTCACTCTCAGCTGAACTTAGACATTTATATACACAAGAAAAACGAATTAATGTAGGGGGTGTTGTGGGACGTCTCAAATCAAACAAAAAAATTTTAAAAACACTATAAGTATATTTATTTCTTAAAAATATATATCAGCCCTACGGTTGTGATCACACCGGTTACATTCTCGACCGCCTTAATATCAATTAAAAAAAAAAAAATGCATATAACAAATTAAAAACCTTAAAAGCAAAATAAAGTTAACGCCTTTGGTGTTTGTGTAAGGGTGTAATCGCTGAATTACTCCACCGGGATGGTCTCACCGATACTGCTGTGGCTATAAGTTCTCTGCTTTAGCAACCTAATGGCCTCGGGCTTACCCGGTAGGTTGATTTAACCTAATGAAGGACCCTAGGATGGTGAACTGGTGGGTGACTCTAGGTACACCCTCGGAAGACTTATTGGTCAGCATTCGACGAGAAAAGGTTCGAGCCCGCAAAATTAGATTGAGAATTGGGGGCTTTTTACGGCAGCAGCCGGATTCGTAGGCGTCGTAAGTGTGGGCCACGCACGTGGTAACGTGCCATACCCCATCGTCACACAGGGTCTTTCTAGGGTGTACCTAGAGTCGCCCACCAGTTCGTCTTCCTAGGGTATACCCTGTTCTCTGATCTGCGCTTCATTAGTATTCTCCCAGGCATTTCAAAAATTCCGGAAAAAATTTTATACAAACAAATTTATAATTTTATAACTGTAAATGGGATCTTGCCGAACTTTCAGAATGAATTTAGGAGGGGGTACTTCACAGCGACTGTCTTGGCCACAGTAGTCAGTGACGTTTTGTTGAATCTTTCGAAGGCGTTTGATACCATTAATCATAAATTAATGTTAGCCAAGGTCAAATATTATGGGTTTGACGATCTCGCTTTGAAGTTGTCCGAATCATACTTGATTGGAAGAACTCAGAGCATAAGTCTTAATGGAGTAGTTTCATCACAGACGAGCATACTATCTGGGGTTCCTCAGGGTAGTGTTCTTGGGCCCTTATTATTTCTAATTTATACGACTAGTATTTTAAGATCTATAACTTATTGCAGTGCTCAGGCCTATACAGCTCTATGCTCACTTTCATGTCAATAATGCTTATAATGCTGAGTCATTAGTTAACATAACCTTAAATTAAATGCAGACAAGTCTTATGTGCTATTCTTTGGTGCAAAAAATAGGGTAACGTTGGTTAAACAACGGATATCGTTAAAAACCAATGCGGTTCCTTTGAATGTTGTAGATTCCACTAGGAATCTTGGGGTCATTTTGGACACGGGCCTAAGATTTCGTGAATATGTTAAAAAATTAAGTCAAAGGGCATTCATTGACCTTAAACTTTTGTATTCTAATAAACACTTATTAAACAAAGCTTTAAAACGTAATTTATGCGAGAACCTAGTGTTGTCACATTTTAACTACTGTGACTTTGTCTATGGCCCGTGTCTGGATCTTGAGTCCAGGATTCGTATTCAAAGAATCCAAAATAGTTGTTGCAGATTTGTTTGCGGTCTCCGAAAATATGATCATATTGTGTCTCTCAAAATAAAAGAAATTGGCTTGGTTAAAAATGGATAAGCGCCGAGATCACTATTTGGTAAATTTTACCCATTAGCTTGTTACGAGTAGCCACCCATCCCCTCTCAAAGCAAAGTTTATAGTGCGTCATCACAACCGTGTGCGCAGTAATCTACGAAATGATAGTGTGTTATCAATCCCTAGACACAGGACTTCCCTGTACAAAAGAAGCTATGTTTATAATGCAATTATGTTGTACAATTCGGTGCCACATGATTTAAAAAAAAAAACAAACATCTTATATAAAATTTAAAAAGGAATATAAAAGGTATCTACTCTTAATGTAAAAATGTTAGATTATAGCAAGGAAAAAAAGATATATAGTATGTAGTAATACAGTGTACCCATCTATCAGATCATATAGATTTGGATAATGAATAGTGTGTAGTTGTTTTTCTTTCTTTGCTGCCTTCACTTCATTGTTTTGCTTTTCACTCTTTTGTTGTAATTTACTAGCCTCTTCTATCTTGTTTTTTTTTTGCTTCTAGTGGTCAAGTAGAATAGCTTGAAGCTAGACTTCGCCACACTGAAGCATAATTCTTAGAAAGTGTAATTTTCATTCTTTGATGCTAATAAAAGTCGTTTTTATTTTTATATATTTATTTATTTATTTATTTACCATAAAGTTATTAATTTGACATTTAAAGCATATCGCACAATTGACTTCATCTTTAAATTCCGTCGACTTTGTCCCCTTCAAGTAAAGAAACTTTTACGCTGTTAATCAGCTTGCTCTTTGCCCTACTTATTAGATTGAGATAAAAACTTTATTGTGGTATACGTTTATTAAGTCCCTCTGTCGAGTAGCAGTAAAATAATTGTGCTGGCACTCTTGTTTACCAGTAACAGTCTAAGGACTTATCATCGACCCTCGTAAAGTTAAAATATTATTGAAGTAAAGTTTATTGCTTACAAACGATTGTTAGGAATGTTACAACTTGTTAGGCTGATCTTTTATAAATATCCTGACTAACTTAAATTGAAATCTCTAGCATCATATGATTTTATCGATTTTAGATTCCGGCTAGTATTGAGGAAGTTATAGCAGTAGTGAGTACAGGATCTCCCACTGTTCCTTCTACATTGAATAAGAAATTTATAAGAAAGAGTTCCAATAGTGCATCAATTTCAAATTTAAGTCCAAGAAAGGCGTCACCAAATCGTGTTTCCCAGAAATCAAAAGCCAATAATACTAAAACCACGTTGACTAGTAATATTAAAAAGAAAATTGGATTCAAGAACACCAAACCAAATATTCAACAAAGGTGTGACAAGAAAAGCGTTAAATTTAAATTCAAGACTAAACTTAAGGTGGAGGACAAGAAACGTGTGCGAAGTAAACAAAAATATGTAAAATACCCGCCTGATAAAATAACTCAAAATGCAGAATTTACGATTCAGAAAGCTGAAATAACAACAGGCAAGGGACTTGCCGTTACTATTTGTGAAGGCGAAGAAATTGTAAGTAAAATAATTTATAATTTCAAGGGAAAGTGCCAATAAACTCTACACCAGCTAAGTCTTTAATGGCGGCCGACACCATATTTTAAACATATTTGACAACCTGTGCTGGCAACCTAGCTTTCAAACAAAGTTAATTAAGTCTCAAGAAAGCCGATATAGTCGGCTTCCACTTAACTAGGCGCATATTATGATCTCTGAATCAAATCAGTAGAATCAGAGGTTTCAAAAATGTTTCAAAATATAAAAACCAATATGGCGGTATATGGACAGCTGATTTTCCATAAAATTGGATGTTAATAAGTTAACAATTAATTTGAAACTATCAGTCATAATAAAAATGACTGGTCTCGTTCCAAAATTAATTTCTCAGGGGTGCATTTGTATTGTTGCACACGGTCGACACAATAATTCTATATTTAAAAAACTTAATAACTAAAGTGATGGTAGAAAATTAGATATAGACAGTAAAACCTCCAACTAGCGACCACCCTCGGGAATCAAATATTGGTCGGTAAATAGGGGTGGTTGTTTAATAGAGAAAAATTAAAACATCAGAACTGGTCTGCATTTTAAATTGTATACAGTGTGGCTCAAATTGGGCCTACATGTATGGGGATCTTGGAAACTATAAAAGATAGAGAAACGGTTAAATGGGGAAAGTTTTTGACAATTATATTTCTAACTGAAAACCGTTTAGTACGCGGCCCTATCTTTTTTGGTTTTTGAAATATGTTGAAAAAACCAAAAAGATGTATTTTCGAAAATATGCTGTAGATTTCTTATTATTCATTATTTTGGCAATCTGTAAAAACATTTTTAAAGCAACTTTTTAAGTAATTTCAGTTCTGCAATTTAATTTTGAACACGACGTTTCAGTTATTTTATACCATCATCAGGTTCATTTTTTCTTATGGGCGCCATATTGTATTTTATACTTAAAAGGTAGCTTATGACGTCCGCTTTTCAACGATGTATTATTTGTTGGAAAATAAATGAAATTGACTTGAAAAATAAAGAAAATCAATTTTCGCAACACGTCAAATTTGACAACTGCACTATAACTCCCTAAATTGAATACCAATTAAAAGGTTTACATTTTGTAGTATTCACAAAACACTGCTTGCATTGTTTCAATCAACAATATTACAATAACCTATGAATCAAAAATAAAATCCAGTAGCCTATGACCTTACAATAACCTATGAATCAAAAATAAAATCCAGTAGCCTATGACTAAGCACTACCGTTTGAAAATGAAACAAAAATATTACTTGTCAGAACGAGTAAAAGTATAATAGTTTTTATTATTATTATCTAATAATAACGATTTATTTGTGTATTCTAAATTTAAATGAAAATGGCATTGCGTTTTTCTCACGAAGAAAAATTTGATTTGCTAGAATGTTACATTCATTGCAACAGAAATGCAAACCTTGCATTAGAAAGGTATTTTGAAAATTTTCCTGAAAGACCGCAGCCAAGTGTCAGACTTTTTCCAAAAATTGTTATGAACCTGAGAAACCATGAAAGTTTTGAAAAACCGCGGCCCAAGAGTTACGAAAAAGCAGGTAATAACGAGCGTGACGAAAATGTCAGACCCTATTTTAATGCCGCTCCGACATCATCTACAAGAGCGTCGGCAAGAGACTTACCAACCCCGCGAAGTACCATACAAAGAGTCCTTAAAGAAAATAAATATCGACCATACAAGCCAACTATAGTTCAGGGTTTACGAGAAACGGATTATCCAAGAAGAATGCAGTTTTCAAATTGGTATGTGAATCAATGCGAACAAAATCATGATTTCAGTCGTCTTGTAATTTGGACCGATGAATCACATTTTACCAACTGCGGGGTATTTAATAGACATAACCATCATTTTTGGGCAACAGAAAACCCTCACCAACTGGCTCAACGAAGACTGCAAACCCGATTTGGTTTTAATGTATGGTGTGGTATGTATGGTAAGTAATGTCACCTAGCTTGCTAAATACATAGCAGGTATTAAGTAACCCAGCTTTACTTTTCTCTACTACTCTCTTAAGACAGATATTTGATGACAAATTAATTTCAAACGGCGGACCAGTTAATTGGCCTGCTAGATCCTGATATAACTCCTCTCGATTTTTATTTATGGGGTTATGTAAAAAATGAAGTATATGAGTTTGAACCCCCGGAATCTGTACAAGAATTAGAAGAGAGAGTGAGGAATGTATTTACGAGCATAAATGGCAACACGCTTCGCAGGGTCATCAATACTGTGTTAAAAAAGTCAAAAATGTATTAATAAAAACGGCCAACGTTTCGAATAAGTATAGTAAGTTAGATATTTTTTCTTATTTTCTTTTCAAACCAATAATTATTATTCATTGCGTTTTTAGTTTTCTTTATTTGAAATGTTAATATGAGATTTTTAACCATAAGGAAAAAATAAAATAATGTATTATAATATTATGATATTTTAAACAAATTTAACCCTGCCTAATGTGTTCTTCTCAAATTTGACGTGTTGCGAAAATTAATTTTCTTTATTTTTCAAGTCAATTTCATTTATTTTCCAACAAATAATACATCGTTGAAAAGCGGACGTCATAAGCTACCTTTTAAGTATAAAATACAATATGGCGCCCATAAGAAAAAATGAACCTGATGATGGTATAAAATAACTGAAACGTCGTGTTCAAAATTAAATTGCAGAACTGAAATCTACTTAAAAAGTTGCTTTAAAAATGTTTTTACAGATTGGCAAAATAGTGAATAATAAGAAATCTACAGCATATTTTCGAAAATACATCTTTTTGGTTTTTTCAACATATTTCAAAAACCAAAAAAGATAGGGCCGCGTACTAAACGGTTTTCAGTTAGAAATATAATTGTCAAAAACTTTCCCTATTTAACCGTTTCTCTATCTTCTATAGTTTCCAAGATCCCCATACATGTAGGCCCAATTTGGGCCACACTGTATAATTTTGAATGTTTTTGTGTACATTTATCTCAACTAAGCTAATGTATATATTATTGCAAATACAAATAATTTATTGATACAAATGAAGAAAAGGCAAAATAAAATTCTAAGTCTGGTCAAGATAAAATATAAGAAGTACCTAAACTAACTTTAAGGCCACCATGGACCAGTAATTTATGTGGGGCATTTTTCTAATTGAACTATTATTACAGAATTTAAAATAGAGGTTGAAAAATAAAAGAAAAATACAAAATAAACACAGCTTCAAAATTCTTCAAATTCTGATTCGTCAAATTCATCTTCAGTAGTACTTTCACTATCTTCTGCATTTGAAATAATAAGTGGTTCCACTTGAACATCCAATACGTTTTCTCTGTTCCACCAGTCTAGGATAATTTTTTCTGTATGTTCTACAGCTTTCCCCGTAATGTGTGCTAGGGAGTTTTTCCAAACTTCTTCTACCTTATCTGAACCTAGACCATTACCAATATTTTTTTTATAGGGCGATTTTGCGCCTGCCCAAATTAGCTCTATGGGATTAAATTGGCAATGGTGGTAACCGCAAAACCTTATGACCGTGTTCTCGCAAGATTTCATCAACGACATATATTTTTTGTTTGTTAATAGTTTTCGCTTTCATTATCAGTTCAGATTTTAATAAATTAGGTGATGGATTCTCATTTTCCTGAACTAACCACTGAAAGACGTCTTTTCCTTTCCAGGATGAGTTTGGCTGTTTATTTATTACCCGAGAATGATAAGATGCATTGTATAGTACAATTAGGGATGGTTCATCCAAATTTGGTATTAGCTTTTCTCTAGCCCACTTTTCAAAAAGCTCACAATTCATGTTAACGTGGTAGTCGGCGCTCTTTGATTTAGAGAAAAAAATTAAACTCGCTTCCTTTAGGAAACCAGTAGATGAGCCAGCATTTAATATAATGTAACGTTTTCCCGAACCACAACCTCTTTTTGAGGTACGGAAAATTGGCCTGCTCGATCGCCGGATTTAAATTCTCTAGATTTTTGCATTTGGGGTTTTCTTAAATCGTTAGTTTATTCCACTTCCGTCGAAAATGTTGAAGACCTGAGGAATCGAATTATAGCCGGCTGCGAGACAATAAGAAATACACCAGGAATATTTGCGCGAATACGACAATCAATGAGGCGAAGAGTTGAATCTTGTATCACGTCTGAGGGAGGTCATTTTCAACATTTGTTGTAGCTTTGCGCCTATTTATTTATTAGTGTTATTTTCTGTTATTGTTCTGGTTTAATGTTATTGTATTAGATAGTTTTTAATAATGTATTAAATAAATGAAAAATACGCGTTAAGATGTTTTATTTTTTTGCATAAAAACGGCGCCCAATACGAAAAAAAGGCAAGAGAGATTTTTTGTCACAAATTGAATGAGAAATTGTTTTTAGTTTGATATATCTCAGTGGCGTATCATTTTTTTCTTTAAAAAAATTGAGATTATTACCCTTATACGCGCCAATGATAAACATAAAATTCTTAATTGCATGTCAGAAAATGCACAATAACTACCTCTTAAAACCTACCAAATTTCATTTGCATATCTCGATGGGTTTCAGAGCAATAAATAAATCGTCACTTTTTAATAAAAACTTTAACACCCTGTATCTCGGAAATCAAAGCATTTGCGGACAAAAGTTATATAGCAAACTATCATTATTTTTTCATGCAGAGTCACCCCCTGAAGTTTGTAGCACTTATTCACTAACACCCTGTATAATAAATGGTAAACATGAGATAAGACGATGCACGTTGGTGTGCGAGAACGAAGATTTTAAAACCAGTGTATTTTCAGACTTTGTTAAAATAAAACTATATTTAGTAATAAAATTCAGTCTTGTATTTTTACCAAGATTTCTCGTATTCCCAAGTTGGATATACAACAACTAGTTTATACGGAGCAACTATGGTCCTACCTCTTTCTCTGGACCTACTGGCAAAGCCCTCCCTTACCGGACATTGATTTTATAGAGCTAAGTAACGAGTAATATTTATACAAGATGCTGTTTGCTGTTATGTGGTGGGAAGGTCTGAGAGATTTGTGGAAACTCATGTCCTTAACAAGAACATTCCAAAACATGTGAACGAAAAGATGTAGTGGATCCTGTAATTCAAAGGAACGCCTACTTCGCGCACCCGGAGAATTTTTCTCATTAGCAATGATTACCGATAAAAAACCAAGTGTCAGAAAGCTTGCACTTTGTTGAATAATAAGTTCTAGGCATAAAGACGAAAACTCCAATGCAATAAGACAGTTTAAAGTTAATTAATTAATAACTTTTGAAACTATGAGTCCTTTCAAAACATTGAACAAGATTTGTGACAATGAAATGTGTGTAGGTACGCCACTGTTGTGGGAGAAGATTTTTTTCTGTTTGTTGTAGTTTTAGTATTTATTTATTTATTTATTTATTTATTTATTTATTCAATTCTTTCTGCATATGATATAAAACATGTATATTGGATGTATCAATAAACATTACATTGGATGCGTCAATAAACATTACACAACAATAATTGCATCGTCCATTGCCTTAAATATAACTTTGAATCGAACGAAGAAAACGAAACAGAATTGCCAAGACACATTAATCGTTCATGACACAAGATTCATTTGTACACACAACTAGTATCATTAAGAATACTAATTGGTTTGCGCTTTTGTGTGGCAGCCGATGTCAGTCATCATATTTAGTTAGTAGATGTTACATGAGTTCAAAGTAGTCAGAGTGACTGTACAATACATTTTCTATAATTATGATTTTTAAGTGTTGTTTGTACTTGACGAAATCTTTGATTCTTCTTGTGCTCGTTGGGAGTTTGTTATATGCCTTTATCCCCATGTATAATGGAGACTTCTCATAAAAGGATGCCCGGTGTTTGGGAGTGGAGAGCTGAGAGGACAGTCTGGTCTGCATGCCCTTGTTGATTGAGTCGTTTGTTGTAAGGTTAGTTATATGTTTTCTTGTAAAAAGAAGCAATTTATAGTAATACAGAGTAAATATGGACATTAGCTTGTACTTTTTAAAGATTGGGGCAGCATGTGCATCCCACTGTGCTACATCCAAGACACGCACCAATCGCTTCTGCAGAATAAGAAGTCTATTCATTTTTGGCGAAGAGCCCCAAACGATAATCCCATAAAACAGGCGACTTCTTACATGTGCGTGAATATAAAGAAGAATAGTTGGAGTATTTAGCTCTTGTTTTAGGTTTTGACCATAAAGCAAGATGTCGCAAGTCTACCGGCAAGATGATCGACATGAACGCCCCAGCTTAGGGTCGAGTCAATGTGAACACCCAGGATCGGCTGATCTGATGCCTTTGAAGTTGACAATAACTGATTTTTGAGGGTTAAGCAACATGCCGTTGGACTCGCACCAATCCGCTATTCTCATCGAAACTGCATTCAAGTTCCCGACCATACATGCATAGGCTTTGTGATGCTTCGTGGAGCTGGTATCGGCCGTGAACTGGTATAAACCCGCGGCCTCCTCCAAGACATCCGAGAAGTTATTACAAAATATTAGGAATAGGAGAGGAGAAAGTATACCGCCTTGTGGGACACCATACTTGATTTGTTTAGAATTTTTGATTTACGCTATGATCGTCCTCTCCCACTAATTGAACAAACTGACTGCGATCTGATACACAAGAGACAATCCAATCCAAGGGGGGTCCACCGATTCCATAAGATTCCAACTTTCTTTTAAGAAGCTGAACATTAACCAAGTCAAAGGCTTTGGATAGATCGTAATATATTCCCGATGTCAATTGGTTTTGATCTAGATACAAATTGATGAGATTTAAGGACTCAAAGTAGTATAAGCATAGGCATTGACTTTTAAAACCCTACAATTTTAGAGCCAATAAAGTCTGTCTGAAAATTAAATGTATTTTTCTCTCTTTTCTTTTTTTTACTAAATTTGAACAGTCCTGTGGTACCTCAAGATGATTAGACTGTGCCCTATCTTTTTTCTGTTTCTTTTTTTACCTTTATGGATATATTTTTGTCTCAAGATAAATTAAATTTGATATTAAAATCCATATAAAAATATTTTATGGTTTTACCACTGTGGCCACTTCAAAAATAGCTAAAATTGAAAAAAAGTTAATGATATTCTACTAGCATATAGTAACAAGTTTTGCACGCCTTCTGTAGACGTCCCTTTTTAAACATCATATTGGTATTTTAGGTCAAAATTGAGCATGCTGAAGACGATTCAAGTGATATTAGTATTGATATTGAAGATATAGACGAGATACCTACCAACACAAAATCTGTTACATTAAATAATGAAAACAAACCTAATGAACCTAAAAATAATACTACGAAACAAACGGAAACGCCTTACAGTCCTGTCAATGAGTCCTCTCTTACAACCATGGTTGCAGGTTCAGATAACTATATTGATTTAACTCGGATAGATAAAAGCCTAGCACATCAATTAACGTCTTTAGAAGAACCTACTTCTGAACTGATGTTAGATAAACATAATATATCTGAATTAGAAAAACTTGTTCATTATGAATTCTTTGAGGGTAGATCATCAAAGACGCCAGGAAGATATTTGAAGGTAATTATTGTGTTTATCTTTTTATTTTATTTATTCATTAACAAAATAGAAACTCGTGTACTCAACACTAAACACTTTATGCTTTGTTATAGTTCGAAAATTGCATTTCATAAGTTTTATTATCTTTGATTATCTGTGTTAAGTTTAATCTTTGTTCTAATTGATTGGTAATTGATAAACTTTTCAAGTTATCAATATAAATAACTTCTTGTATTTGAGATGTTGGTTAAATGTCTCGAATGTTGTAAATCAGCTGTTTTTAAGAAAATCGATAATAGGTCAGTGTCAGACTGACAGTTTCTGTGCATTTTCACGGCCACGTCTGGTTAATTTTTGCTTGGTCGCGTGGGATGACTTCGGTCGCCGTTAGGTTTCTATGTTATTAAAAGAGGTTAGTTTCCGTAGATAGGGTTGACTAATTTTTGTGATTGTTTTGTTTTGGTAACTATGTACGTTGGAGAAAAATAAGAATCGGCCCTTTCGACCATAGACACTGGAAGTTAAAGCACGTTTGTGGAAATAGCTCCACAAGTTTAGTTTTTTTTGGCAGTGCAGGCTAATGTAGTGCCGATAAAGCATCCACAAATGTTTTAAAAAGGGTATGGCTTTGTAGTTCGCCTATTCTTTGGGCGGAATGCCGATTTAAAATGCTTTAATGAACTTCAACAGCGGTCATAGACGCCATTTGGTAAATTGAAACCCTCGTTAGTTATTTGAGGGGCTAAAAGTCCAAGTACAAACTAGAGTACTAGTTTACTTTTGTTGGAAATGCCTGGACGCGGGACGTGCCAGTTGCCATGTACCATTTGAATTCTTGGAGACTAGCTGTGTAGCAGTATCCACGTTAGCTGTTTGAGAGACCATGGGTAGCACGTAAAGTTGCAGCTAAGTATCATTACCCTGTGTTCATTTTTCTTTAAAAAGTAGTCGACTTAAAATCCAGATATTCTGCATTTGCGTATTATTCGATATCCAGTGTTTTGATAAAGTTTTGCGCCCATGTTATGTACAGAGCTTGTGCAATGTAAACGTGTAGCGTATGTCGACATAGCGTTAAGACGTCACAAGAGTCTCTAGTAGTTCAGAGCGTTAGGTAGTCTGTTACAGCTACTTTTGTTGTAAAATATAGTTACAATTTATTATTATAAAGTAAATATTTTTGTTTCCCGGCTAAAGGCCATTTGTTTTTTCTGAATTTAACTTGTAACTTTGACATTTTAACTTATTTATGGCCGAGTGGCTAGTATGCTTATTGAGTAACCACAGGTACTCGTAAGATATTGTATTATACTCTGACAGAGATTTTATGGTAAATTTAGTTAGTTGTGAGAGGTTCTTGCACAGACCTTGCGGAAATTCCTAGCCTGAGGCAATGTCCTGGATGTAGGTCTATGTGGCTGCCAGATCAGACTAAACAGTCTTTTTTTTTTACAGTGTAGGTCTGACAGTTGCCGTCTTGTGCAAGACCCTGTCAAACAGGGTTTGACTTTTTGCTTTCTTTTATCGATAACTTTGTAAATTTAAACCTTCAGAACTTTTATTGTCAAACCTAGTACTATCACTTTAATATTTCATTTCACTTATTCATCTTTTAACTTTAAGTATCTATTGTCCACCAAAGTAAGAGGAGCTTGCATTTATAAAACCAAGTAACCAAGGACTTAACACCACTTTAAGAATAAATATCTGTATTGGCCTCTGCGAAAATTTGGCTTTTATTTTAAATAGAGCGACTTTAAGGACTTGAGTGAATGAGAGCTTATAAGAAGCTAGTGTATACCGATGGTGACATAAGTGTTTTTTTTTTCTAGTTTGTTTTTTTCTGAGGCCAAACACTAGAACCTTTAAAGGCTTTTAGGTAAAATAAAACTAAGGTGGCGCCTTCAGGATTTGACTTTAACTTACTTATATAAGAGTGCTAAACCTCTCAATCTAGAGACAAAATTGCGAACCTACCCTGAGTTGAGCTAGCTAAGGGGTGTCTGAAGAACATCCTCCAGGGCGTAGGGTTGCCAGAGTAAGGGTGGATAGGTTGCCTTTTCTCAGTTTATTTTAGGTTATCCTAAGGTGAAGACTGGCACCCGATTATTGTTTAGGGCGTAATTTTTTTTTATAACACCTTCCCAAGTCGCGACACAATGTGTTACACACATCAACAGGTACAATATAATAAAAATGTCGACATAAATTAATTCACTTAAACCAACTATCCAATGTATAATTAGCTTCACACTTAGCCCATAAATATCATAACTTGATTTATTTTTTATTCTACTTATTATTTCCTAACTTCTTTAAAAGTTACCTCTCTAAATTTAAACACTGGGGCCTCCAGAGCACAAGGTACTAAATAGGATTCTTGTTGGATTTACGGATGTTTTGTATAGGGTGTTCCTCTAAGGGCGGCAGGGTATTATGGAAGCCATAAATCTTATGGGTTCGAGAAAAATTTTGTATTAACTAAATCAACCAAGATAAATTGATTAATGTAAGATATTTTCAAATTTCCGAAATGACCTCTCGGGGACGTAATTACTGATATAACATAACATCCTTAATCCCAATTAATTGGAATCATTCGGTGTTACAGGCCCTCTTCTTTCGTGGATTGCAAAATATCTGCGAAACCGAACACGACTTAATAACATTATTGGTACCATATTCAAGGACATAACAGTAACATCCAGCGTACCCCACGGTTCACATCCAGTCCTATTTTATTTATTGTTTTCATTGATGATCTTTGCCAACATTTTTACCAATTGTCAATTTCTTTTCTACGCAGATATTGAATGGAACTAGTTGAGACTATGCATATAAATTATTTCTTTGGAAAAGTTTTCAAAATGGCTTTAAAATGCCCCATATCCTAAAACCTTAAGTCGCATAATAAATGTATCATTTGAGACTGGAGTAGCTCCTGGCGTATAGAAAGGTCTTAACTGTTAAGCCTATAGAAAAAGAAAATGCTAGAATCAACAACTTCAGTAAGTTTTGACCTATAAGTTTACTTTCTGTTTCACTTAAGATTGTCGAATCTGTTCTTCATCACCAAATATCTCTTTTTATGGCGAACAAAAGCTGCTGTATTACCTGGCAAGCAGTCTGGATATAGAAAGGGGTTTAGCGCATGCACTAGTCTTCGCTTGAACGGAGTTAAACATCACTTCATTAATCCTTCCAGACATGTCAAAGGTTTTTGACACTGTCCCATTTGACTGATTATTAGCTAAACTTCATTACTAAGGGGTTCAGAAAAGTAACTAATGACTGGTTAGCTAATTACTTGAATCAAAGATTTCATAGAACCGTCCTCAGTAATGTTGATGGTTTTTTTTTACGTCATAATTAAGCCTTAGATTATTACATTCAGGAATGCCTCAGGGATCTTTACTGGGACCTCTTTTATTTTCAATTTTTACAGCAGATTTGGAAAAGATCCTAAAACAATTTCAAATTTGCATGTTTGCTGATGATATCCAGCTCATATCATCTATCGGTTTTCACCTAAATACAAGTATTGTGTGCGCTTTATTGTTAATAAAGATTTAGAACTTGTAAAATTATGGGCTGACATAAATCTTTAGTACTTAATCCATTGAAACCATCATATATATTAGTTCGTCTGTTTAACATAACGAGTGATTTTTAATTATTTTTCTCAAGGGAGGCCATGCATTTTAAAAGCATCATGGCCGTACTGCGTAGATAAGATGACATGATTGTTTTATGACATTTACGTCTTATTTGAATTTGTGTATTTGTAAAGTTTAAAAATTGCCGAAATTAATAATTCTCCAAACGTATTGGTTAATGTGTCTCTGAGGGTAAGAAGAAACATCAGAAGGTGTCTAGAAGTAGGAGGCGGCCATATAAAGTAGGCTTTCAAAGTAAGATAGCTCAGGATTTTATATTACATACCGTCAAAAAACATTATTTTAGGTTTTCAACGTGACAACGCTGCTTTCTTGCAAATTCGCCCTATGATTTAATCTACGCGCTACTGCTATACTATGTATACTGGGTCACAGCCGCCCTTGAGCAAAATAATTAATAATCACTCGTTATTATATCTGGTGCTTTAGAAACCCGGCATTAGTTGCACTGGAGTACTACCTACCGAGGCCGTTGAGACCATTTTGGCCAATTTATTTATTTCATAGTTTTAAAAATTGGTTTTGGTTTGGTAGTGGCTATGGAGACAGGAAAAAGGACTCCTTCGCCCTAAATCCAGTTAAGATGACGCTAGCTGCTTTCTGCCAGTTGCCCGAGTTATTGTTCCTTGCTTTTTATCAAAAAGTAATCGCGTTTTTTAGTTATCTTCGTAGATATTTTAGGATAGTTATTAGCTGACCTAATTTCCTAATTCCTGGTTCCAATTTTAAATAAGGGCACTGTATTAATATTTTTTTTTGTGTTGACGATGCCAAACTTGTTGTTTATATAATGAAATTTATTTTAGATAAGAAACCACATTGTCTCCAATTGGCAGTCTTCAAAACCAAGTTATATCACTAAAACTTCCATGCGTCTTGGCTTAAAGAACTGTGGGGATGTAACCTGCATAAGTAGGATACACTATTTGTTGGAACAAATTGGTGCCATCAACTTTGGATGTGGTAAGAATTTTTAATATGGGTAATTTCATACTTCCTCTATATAGCAAAGTGTAAAATTGTCAAATTTAAGCTAAACTGTTTTTTTTCTCGAATTAAATTTTTGGATTTACGCTGTTTTTAAAATCAACGCCTCTTTATAGGTCTTTGTAGCCAACCAACATTTTAAAACATATACAGTGTGTCCACGGATAGAGTTCGGAAGAGGAAAAACTTTTTTATTTGTGGGTTTAGAAGAAAAAGTTATTCTTTATAAAAATGTCTGCTTGTGTTGAAACTACAATTTCGAATACCAAATTTACGATTAGTATACAGGGTACATCAAAAATAACATTTTTAATGATTTTGATTTCGATTTTTTTTTGATATTATATGAAAATATTTTTAAACCCGTGATTTATTACACCAATTGTGCAAAAAAGTCTAATAAACCTTTTTCTCAAAGTGGTTAATTTCATCATTTAAACGAAATCCAAAAAACTAAAAATGTTGTTTGTGACTAACCATGTTTTAAAACGTTTTTTTTTTTGTAGACTTAGAAGAAAAAGTCACTCTTTATAAAAACGTCTGCTTGTGTTAAAACTACAATTTCGAATACCAAATTTACGATTACTATACAGGGTTAGCCAGAAACAACATTTTTAGTTTTTTGGATTTTGTTTAAAATAAATTTATGTAAACTATTGTTGCTTTCCTACTTAGAATATAATTTTATATCTGGCCGAATAACGATTTTGTTGTAGGAAAACTATTTCTAATTTGTATTTTTATTATTACATGTCATAGGTATTTCTTCATTTTATTTAATCATAAATTAAAAAATATTAAAATAAATAACGTTCTATTCGAACGTGGTACCACCGAGTTCAGCGCATAGTTCAACTCGATATCTGAGTTCCCGATAACAATTCCTAATTTGCTGTATTGGGATATTTGCAATGACTTCTCTTATTTTTTCTTTCAAGAGATCTAGGTTATTATTGAAATTGGTTTTATACACATGTTGCTTCAGATATCCCCACAAATGAAAGTCCATAATTGTGAGATCGGGACTCCTAGGTGGCCACTCATTTGGACCATACCTTCCAAACCATTTGTTCCCAAACTGATGATTTAGCCAATCACGAACAATTATCGTGGAATAAGCGGGACAGCCATCTTGTTGGAAATGTAATTTTATTCGATCAGCTAAAGGTATATCTTGCAAATAATCATAAAAAAAGTGTTCAGAAGATGCAAATAAGTGTGTTGATTTAAATTGTTTTCAATAAAATATGGTCCAATGATTCCATTGTAAGTAATAGGACACCACACGTTAACTTTTTGTGAATACTGTCTTCTAGAGCGGATACGAAAATTAGGATTGTCGCGGCTCCAATAGCGACAGTTTTGCGAACTAACTACCCCGTTTGTGGTAAACGTTGCCTCGTCCGAGAAAATAATATTATTAACAAAACTTCTTTGTCTAAGGATATGTTCCCCTATCAACAAACAAAAATCCAAACGCTTCATGTCGTCATTTTCTTCCAGAAAATGATTAAATTTAGGTTTGTACGGACGAATTTTATAGAATTTTAATATTTTTTCTACTGGAGATTTACTCACATTACCAATTTGAGAAGATCTTGTTCTTAAAGACAGTTTGGGAAAATTTCTAACTGAATCCATTGTCATTACAGTTACAGCATCATCTTCATCATACTTTTTTTTCTCCCTTTTTTTATTTAAAACACTACCAGTTCTCATGAATTTTATTACAATTTTTTTTAAGCCCTTGTCCGTGAGAGAAACAGCAGGCCATATCTCATGGAATTCTCGAAGAACTGCCATATAGCTTTTTTCATGTCCTAAACCATAACTTCGCACAATATAAATTATTTGTTCTAACGTTAGCATTTTCTAATTTCACTATTATGCAGATTTATTAGAAAATTATGACACAAATATCAACAATTTGAAAGATGCAAAGTAACTAAAACATTTCATTTATTTAGAACAGGCTACTTGATATTTTATTATTTTAATAGTAGCTTTGAAATTAACCACTTTGAGAAAAATGTTTATTAGACTTTTTGCACAATTGGTGTAATAAATCACGGTTTTCAAAATATTTTCATATAATTTCAAAAAAAAATCGAAATCAAAATAATTAAAAATGTTATTTTTGATGTACCCTGTATACTAATCGTAAATTTGGTATTCGAAATTGGAGTTTCAACACAAGCAGACGTTTTTATAAAGAATAACTTTTTCTTCTAAACCCACAAATAAAAAAGTTTTTCCTCTTCCGAACTCTATCCGTGGACACACTGTATGTATGTAGTGTTTCCACTATGACTTTTACAACTAGTTTAATCGCTTGCTCACATTTACCGTTTGTATTCTGTTGTAACCACTGCTTGGGGTATTTTTGCTATCACAAAAACAAAATTAATACTTTTTGATTAATAACTTATTATTTATAGTAATGAATTACATATATTTTGTACAAATTGATTTTAGTTGCCATTAACAAAAATAAAATATTATAACGTCAAATTAAGTGTTCAAACAAATCACCTTCTACTTCTACACATTTTCGAGCACATTTTAAAACTTTCCTTGTAGCCTTCAAAACTGTTCACCCATCAATGTTATTACTACATCAACATTGTTGTACTGTTTGTTATAAATTTCGTTTTTTAAAAACCCCCAAAAATAAATATCGAGGGAGTAATGTCTGGTGAACGCGGAGGCTATAAAATTGGCCCGCGTGTAGCTAACCAACGTTGTTCAAACAGTTCGGTAAGAAGATTGGCAACAACATAGGTATTATGCGGCGGCGCACCATCTTGTTGAAAATATATTTCTTGCCGATCTGCAAAATTAATGTTATCCAAAAAGTCCTCCATTGTGTTTCTTATTAATTCTACATAGCGTTCGCCTGTCAGGGTATCTTCATAAAAAAACAGGTCCAATTATTTTTGAACCGATAAGACTACACCATACATTTAAGCTAAAATGCCTCTGTGGATTACAAGGCTGGTAACGCATAAGTTTTTTGCGACCCCAGTAATGCCGGTTTTTTCTACTAAACATGCCCCTATTGCTGAAATTAAATTCGTCACTCCACAAAATTTGGCGCAAAATATTTGGATTCTCATTTACCGTATTAATAAGTCACCGACAAAATTCCATACGTCTTGCTTAGTCACCTGGCAATAAAGTCTGTGTTGGTCTATACTTGTAGGGTAGATACTTGTACTTTTTTAATATATTATGAATAGTTCTCAAACATAGTCCAAGATCTCGCACACAATCTCTTGTAGAGTTTTCGCGGAGCGCTTCAAAATACGCCAACACATTTATTTCAGTATCTTCGCTAATAATAAATGCTTTCTTTTGCATTGACTTCTCAAAAACTTTTTCATTGCATCTAAACTTTCTGTATAATATCAAAAATATCTCCAATCAGGCATATTTATTTCGGGGAATACTGTACGATATCGTTCTAAAGCACGTTCGCTATTTTATTGGCACACTATGTATGTTTCAAGCAGGTCGCATTTTTCTAAATGTGTAAGTAAATACCATTTTATTCAAAATATATTAAACTGAACTTATCACGACAGATTAAAAGTTCTGTCAAAGGTATTTTTTTGCAAATTCGGTAAATGGCCACCTACGATAATAAATGAAAAACGGTCACAGATACGAGAATAGTGCAAGAGACCAGAACGCTAAAGAAAGGAACAGGAGAGTTCAAATTTAATACCGGAATTCATACAGGGAGCTCCAAAAAAAAGTTCTGAAAGATAAAATTGATTCAAGAAAATGTTACACCCTGTATACTGCGACCGACAATTTTGATACTTTATTGTAGAGATTCTAAAAAATGGTTGATGTTCCAAATTTGAAACAATTATCACAGAATATAAGAGAAAACGCAAAATACGAGAAAAAAAATTGAAACTTTGCCACCCTGTATAACGAAAATAACGCGTTTTAGACCATGCATATATTTGCATTTTTTTCTTATGTTGACGAGTACTATCACCCCCTGAAATATCTGCGTGACATTAATTAACACCCTGTATATACCATCAACATGTATATAGGGTGTCCAGGAAAATGTGGGAAATCTCTCGGATTCAGATAGAATATGAAAAAATAGGATGACAAGTTCCTATAAAGTTTTTTCTTACAGGCCCTTCTTACGGAGATGAGTGCCTCTGAAGGACGCCGCTGGAAATTGGTTTTATTTTGAATAACTTTCAAAGTACTTAATATAATTTAATAAAAATTTAATGTGATGGACACTAGTAAGGACCTCTTGAAATAGTGTTCTTGAAACGTATTTAGCTTTTTTAGTTAGGGGCGAACTAAGCTTTACAACCTAATGCTTCAATTTTTAACACCCTGTATGATATAGACTTAAAACAAAATCTGGGTAGCTTGCACCTTAGACTAGAAAAAAGGTACTCTTGTTTATTGCCGATAGAATGAACCGTTTTCGAGAAAAATAATAATACACGAATGGTTGTAGAATACCTATGTTCGCGTTTTATTTATTTATCGTCACCAACAAAACGTATGTTGTTGCAAACGTTACTGTGGTACGAATTTAATAAAATATCCTATCTTTCACATCGCCGGCACATTGATCGGATTTTGTGGTGAATTTAATTTTGTGAGTTAATTCGAACTGTGAAATACACGTTTATTGAGCAGATATGCATCTGATATATGGTCTTGCGTCTTGCAATGCGTTAGAAGCCAGAAGTTTATATCACGAAAGATTTCCTAATCGTACTATGCCAAACCAGAAGACATTTGAACGAGTTAACCAACGTATAAGGGAGAATGGTGGGCGATTCCAGTTAATAAGGTTATACATATTATTGACTTCCTTCATAATTTTAGGAAATTTTGGAAAAAATTGTATTGATGCTGGTCTGAAAAGAACCGTACTCCACTCCACTCCACTACCACTCCATCAACGGGCACTCGAAAATTATCAGCACCGTTTAATACATCGAAAACAATAGTACATGAAGTTCTTCAAGAACAGCTTTTATTCTATATCATTTGCAAAAAGTACATGAACTGATTCCTGAAGATTTTCCTCGTAGAATGCAGTTTGCAAACTGGCTATTGCATCAGCAACGAAATAATGTGAACCTCATTAGCGGTATTATATTAATGGATGAAGCAAGGTTTACCAAAAATGGCATCACCAATTTACACAACACACATGTATGCGCTGATGAAAATCCTAATGCCACTATTGTTTCGCATCATCAACATCAGTTCCAATCAATTAATATCTGGGCAGGAATCATTGGCAATTTTCTGATTGGACCATTCGTATTGCCGGAACACTTCAATGGACAACTTTATTTGAGTTCCTCCAGAACGCTTTTCAGGATTTTGATAGAGCACTTAGCACTTGAAACCCACCGAAACATGTACTTCATACACGATGGGACACCACCTCATTTTAGCGTTGGTGTGGGGGAGCACCTGAATAACGTCTATCCAAACCGTGGATAGGTAGAGGAGGACCTATTGCCTGGCCTCCTCGATCTCTCGACCGCTAACACCGTTGGACATTTACCTGTGGGGGACACCTGAAAAACTTGGTGTATTCCACTCCGGTACTAAGGAGGAACTTCCACATAGAATCACGTTTAATTGTGATGTGGTAAGGAGTAAGGACCAAGGCTGGGTTATTGTGGCGGGTACAGCAGTCCTCAATTCGTCGTGCCCGCGAGTGTATCAGACTTCACCGAGCCAATGTTAAACCCTCGTAAGAAGTTTTTCAATAATTTCGTTAAGAGGCCGCCTATTACATCACTGAGTTTTTTTAAATGTTTGTATTTTTTGGATTAAACAACTTAAAATGAAACTTTTCTGTTGTTTGAATGAGTTTCGTATTACACTTTGTTGTCGAGAAACAAAATAAAAATCATGGTCCTTTTTATTAAAAATAACCCGTGAATTCGTTTATTATTCTTTTTCTCGAAAACAATAAGCAATAAACAAGAGTACCTTTTGTTAGTTTAAGGTGCAAGCTACCCAGATTTATTTTTTTTTACGTCTTTATCATACAGGGTGTTAAAAATTTAAGAATTAAGTTGTAAAGCTTAATCCGCCCCTGGTAAACTATAAAAGCTAAATATGTTTTAAGGACACTATTTTAAGAAGTCCTTACTAGTGTCCATCACATTAAATTTTTATTAAATTATATTAAGTACTTTGAAAGTTATTCAAGAAAAACCTATTTCCAGCGGCGTCCTTCAGGGGTACATACAGGGTGGCCGTTTAGTGTGGCAAAGTAGAATAGCTCCGTTTGTATTTATAATACACAAAAAATATTAATATAAAAGTTAAAGGATAGTAAGTGAGTTATAACGTAAAATTATTTTTGACTATACAGTGTGGCCCAAATTGGGCCTACATGTATGGGGATCTTGGAAACTATAGAAGATAGAGAAACGGTTAAATGGGGAAAATTTTTGACAATTATATTTCTAACTGAAAACCGTTTAGTACGCGGCCCTATCTTTTTTGGTTTTTGAAATATGTTGAAAAAACCAAAAAGATGTATTTTCGAAAATATGCTGTAGATTTCTTATTATTCACTATTTTGGCAATCTGTAAAAACATTTTTAAGGCAACTTTTTAAGTAGATTTCAGTTCTGCAATTTAATTTTGAACACGACGTTTCAGTTATTTTATACCATCATCAGGTTCATTTTTTCTTATGGGCGCCATATTGTATTTTATACTTAAAAGGTAGCTTATGACGTCCGCTTTTCAACGATGTAATATTTGTTGGAAAATAAATGAAATTGACTTGAAAAATAAAGAAAATTAATTTTCGCAACACGTCAAATTTGACAACTGCACTATAACTCCCTAAATTGAATACCAATTAAAAGGTTTACATTTTGTAGTATTCACAAAACACTGCTTGTATTGTTTCAATCAACAATATTACAATAACCTATGAATCAAAAATAAAATCCAGTAAGCCTATGACCAACCACTACCGTTTGAAAATGAAACAAAAATATTACTTGTCAGAACGAGTAAAAGTATAATAGTTTTTATTATTATTATCTAATAATAACCATTTATTTGTGTATTCTGAATTTAAAAGAAAATGGCATTGCGTTTTTCTCACGAAGAAAAATTTGATTTGCTAGAATGTTACATTCATTGCAACAGAAATGCAAACCTTGCATTAGAAAGGTATTTTGAAAATTTTCCTGAAAGACCGCAGCCAAGTGTCAGACTTTTTCCAAAAATTGTTATGAACCTGAGAAACCATGGAAGTTTTGAAAAACCGCGGCCCAAGAGTTACGAAAAAGCAGGTAATAACGAGCGTGACGAAAATGTCAGAGCCTATTTTAATGCCGCTCCGACATCATCTACAAGAGCCGTCGGCAAGAGACTTACCAACCCCGCGAAGTACCATACAAAGAGTCCTTAAGGAAAATAAATATCGACCATACAAGCCAACTATAGTTCAGGGTTTACGAGAAACGGATTATCCAAGAAGAATGCAGTTTTCAAATTGGTATGTGAATCAATGCGAACAAAATCATGATTTCAGTCGTCTTGTAATTTGGACCGATGAATCACATTTTACCAACTGCGGGGTATTTAATAAACATAACCATCATTTTTGGGCAACAGAAAACCCTCACCAATTGGCTCAACGAAGACTGCAAACCCGATTTGATTTTAATGTATGGTGTGGTATGTATGGTAAGTAATGTCACCTAGCTTGCTAAATACATAGCAGGTATTAAGTAACCCAGCTTTACTTTTCTCCTTACATTTTAGACAACAGACTTATAGGACCATTCTTTTATAATCATACGTTGAATGGCCAAAGATACTTGGAGCTGTTAGAAGATCAAATATTACCGGCAATTAGAGCAAGAGTTCCTCAAGATCAATTGTATAATATTTGGTTTCAACAAGACGGTTGTCCCGCACATAATGTTCGGGAAGTTCAAACTCTCTTAAGACAGATATTTGATGACAAATTAATTTCAAACGGCGGACCAGTTAATTGGCCTGCTAGATCCCCTGATATAACTCCTCTCGATTTTTATTTATGGGGTTATGTAAAAAATAAAGTATATGAGTTTGAACCCCCGGAATCTGTACAAGAATTAGAAGAGAGAGTGAGGAATGTGTTTACGAGCATAAATGGCAACACGCTTCGCAGGGTCATCAATACTGTGTTAAAAAAGTGTCAAAAATGTATTAATAAAAACGGCAAACATTTCGAATAAGTGTAGTAAGTTAGATATTTTTTCTTATTTTCTTTTCAAAACAATAATTAGTATTCATTGCGTTTTTAGTTTTCTTTATTTGAAATGTTATTATGAGATTTTTAACCATAAGGAAAAAATAAAATAATGTATTATAATATTATGATATTTTAAACAAATTTAACCCTGCCTAATGTGTTCTTCTCAAATTTGACGTGTTGCGAAAATTAATTTTCTTTATTTCTCAAGTCAATTTCATTTATTTTCCAACAAATAATACATCGTTGAAAAGCGGACATCATAAGCTACCTTTTAAGTATAAAATACAATATTGCGCCCATAAGAAAAAATGAACCTGATGATGGTATAAAATAACTGAAACGTCGTGTTCAAAATTAAATTGCAGAATTGAAATCTACTTAAAAAGTTGCTTTAAAAATGTTTTTACAGATTGCCAAAATAGTAAATAATAAGAAATCTACAGCATATTTTCGAAAATACATCTTTTTGGTTTTTTCAACATATTTCAAAAACCAAAAAAGATAGGGCCGCGTACTAAACGGTTTTCAGTTAGAAATATAATTGTCAAAAACTTTCCCCGTTTAACCGTTTCTCTATCTTCTATAGTTTCCAAGATCCCCATACATGTAGGCCCAATTTGGGCCACACTGTATAGGGTGGCTCAACAAAGAGGAACAAGAATTTTTTTTTTTATTTAATAGAACACCCTATATCTTACCAAATTTTTGGTTTCTACATAAAACTACAATTATTTTTCTTTAAGAGGATTATAAGTTTAAACATAATAGTTTCCGAGATTTCGATTTTTGAAAAATTACATTTTTGAACTTTCACAGCTTCTAACTGCATAACGGTACGTCTTAGAGCAAAACGGCGGTGTCCCTATCTTACTTTTTTATTCCCATCCTAAAGGTGTCAACTTCCGGTCAAACCGGAAGTAATGTATTTTCGGATTTTGAGTTACATCCGGTTTGACCGGAAGTTGACACATTTAGGATGGTAATAAAAAAGTAAGATATTCTCTATCTCGGATAGGGGGTCAAAATATGATCAGAAAAACTCATATCACTCCCAAATAATCGGGTTTTTTAAAATTTAGGGGTTAATTTTAAATTATTACTGAACCAGCCCCTATTTACATTTACCCCAGTTAACCCAAAACTCAGTTTATATGTTTCCTACATAACATCTTATACCCTTTTTTCTAGAGCAAACAAAATACGAACGTCCTCTTTATAACGGAATCCAAATATCTTATTCGCCAAAGAACAAATCCGTAAAAACGAATACAAAATCGGGATTCAGACAACCTACCGAGTTAGGACCGAGGCAAAGAATTAAGAAGAAATTTACACATGTAAGTATCAATTCCTATGAACGAACTTTTTGGGGATCACTGCTACTGGGCGAACGTGGTAAAAATTGTCCAGGTAGTTTTATTTCTTTGTTTAATTCGTGAACCTAACCCGAGATTTAATATCCCTGAAATGGACTCAATAATAATAATAATAATAATAATAATAATAGTGATGTTAAGTTTATTTCAAATAGTTACAATATAATAAACATGTTAATATGTTATTTTTCAATAAACTTATTAATAAATTCCCCAGAAGACGTGCTTGTTAGGGGCAAATCTTATTTATTTTATCGTATCATTGAAGATTAAGTCATTTTTATATGATATCTTTATTAATAATTATTAACATCATAAACGTACTAAAACCTACATAAAACCTTAGTTACTCATAATACATTAGTTACCATAATTTAATACGTTAGTTACGAAAGCATAATACGTTAGATACCAAATAATATTAGAACTATTTTTCATGAACATGTAAAACAATATTTTGGCAGTTTTTAAATTTGATGGATACACCTTTGTCTTTAACGTCCACGATCTTAGGTATGCCCTCTGAAGACTGATTAATGACCGAGAAAGCACTCCTTTCGATTTCGTGCGGTTCCCCAGTGCCTAATCCACTGCCGGAAACATCGCCGATTTGAATTTTGCGAGCAATGGAAACTTTCTTGGTCACACTTTCTTCTAAATACCCTCTAGCAACCTTCGCCGATTCCCATCCACCAAGTTCTTGTAGGTCTAATATATCTCCTCCAGCATTAACAAGAAAATTTGCCGAAGATCTTCTAACGCAGTGACCAGTATACAAATTAGGATTTTCAAGTGAGAGATACTCAGCTATTTTTTGAGGTATTTTAGAGAAGAAATGAATGCCGCAGGGCTGTACCGTACATTTCCCTCTTCTATATGATACAAACAATCTTTGGTGAGTGACATGGTCTGGCCTTAACATTGCGTACTTTTTAAATAAAAGCACAGGATTGACTTCGCCGTCAAATATCACAGCGAAAATACGTTTCTTGTGGGTTTTTGAGTCGGGAATAGTAACAATCAGCTTGTCCTCTAAAACGTCAACATCTTCCGTGGTCATCTTCGCTAATTCATTAGTTCGACAGGCTCCTCCAATTCCAATTAAAAAAGCCACTTTCATCATTAAAAACTTCTCGTCTGAGGCAGAACACACAAATTCGTTGACTTGTTCTCTTGTAAATACTTTTGATTTTTTTGCTCTATATCCAACATTTTTCTTCTTGATGAAACGTATTAAGGCGCCGTATTTGTCGATTTCCACTCTTTCCTTCAGTTCTAAGGTCGCTCGTAACATGGAATATTTCGGCCATTAGGATGAAGCAGAGTATTCCTCAGAGAGTTTTGCGAAATACGCCAGCAATACCGTTTCTTCTGCACCTTGAACATGTACTTTGTTTCGCCACTCACAAAACTGCCGATATTCTTTTTCATAATGGATTTTAGATTTGTCCGGAAGCAAGTTCAACCTTATAATGTTGGCTGCAGCTAATATATCGTCAGGAATATCAAAATCTTGCATGATTTTAATGATGACTTTTTGAAATGCCAAAATGAAATGGCAAAACACCTTGTTTTTATTTTCGCATCGCCGTTGTCAATGATACGATAAAGCTTTGAATATAACTCGATTATTAGCGATTTAACACCGTCTCGGACATTGCGGGTGACTCGGCTGTCGCCTCGTCACCTAGTCCTCGACTATTATAAATCGCATAATAATCTCGTTATATTAATAGCTATAAAAGTATTTAAAATTATGAGTATTTAAGAATATTTTTATAAAAAGTTGCAAGTATTCAATAAACGCTACTTTCTTGATACTAAATTACTAAATTTCTGAAAAAGATTAATTATATAATTGATTCACAATAATATTAAATAGCATTAATTTAGTTATAGCATTTCCAGAAATATTTTTAAAGCGTCTGTTTCCAATATTAATGTTTTATTTCAATTTTATATTTTTTTAATGAAATAATTTTTTTAATATTTGTTGGTAAATAATCATTTACATAAAAGCATAAATATTTAAAAGTTTTTTGTCCTACAGACTTATTTATTTAGGTTTTATGGATATTTCATGTTTATAACGTGTATTATGGTTATGGTTTTTAAATTGTATAAGGTTCTTATTTTTAAAAATATATATTAAAATATTATAAATGTAAATTTGTCTAACGTTCATCTTTTTTGTTTCTGAATATAATTCTTTTAAAGGATAATAATTATAGTCCTTATTAAATATAATTTTCAAAAATCTTTTTTCTAATACTTTTAATTTTTTCATCAATCAAAGTTCTGTTTATTCCTCCCCAACCTAAAATTCCGTAATTTAAAGAGTTTTGACTAATGCATAATATAATATTTCTAGATGTTTTATATCCAGAAATTTCTTAATGCTTTTAAAAATTGGTAATAAGCTTCTTAATTTTTTAATCAAATATTCTCCTTGAAAATTTCAATTTAATTTACTGTCAACAATTATTCCTAAATATTTTTTATGAATAACTTTCAAAATTTAAATGTCATCGCTAATATTGATGCTATTCATATTTTGTGGTACATTATTTAGGTTTAAAGTAAAAGGAAGATAATTTGTTTTATTAGAATTAATTGTTAATAAATTATTATCAAACCAATTTTTTATAATTTTAAAATCTTTTTTAATTTTCTTATTTAAATTGTCCCAATTTGTATCGCTATAAAAAATAGCAGTATTATCTGCAAAATAAAAAATAAAAATATATTATTTTAAATTATGTACCGGGTATTTCATAATTGCATGCTGATACTTGAGGGTCTTAATCCTTGGGTAATTTTAAGAGAAAAGCTCATATAGAATATACACTGTGTTCAAAAAGTCCCGAACCGGTCAATTATTTAGAAAATGGCGCACACTATAAAAAAAAACTTCCGGTATAAAAGTTGTAGGCCTTTAAAAAAATCTATGATACTAGGACACCTGTAATTATACAGGGTGCCTCAAACAGTCATGGTCAACAAAACTTTCATTTTTTTAAATGGAACCATATCTTATAATACTTTTGGATTCTACATAAAATATCAATTATTTTTTAATAAGCACACTAAAGGTCTAAACTTAATAGTTTCTGAGATATAGTTGGAGTCAAGCAAATATTTGACGCGTGACACTTCCATCTGGTCATATTTGTCCAATACTAGGTTATTTCGATTTCACCAACTTTATTACAGCTGATACTTAGTCAGGGCCGGACTGACGAATATTGTTATTTATAAACCTTTGCAGAAAATGATTGCTGGGAAATTGGTCTAAGAATATGAATTGTAATATAAATAAATTTGTTTTGATAAATTCTGTGCATTGTAATGGTGGGATTCAGGATTGACCATTAATATCACAGGTCTTAACAAAAGCAATCTTAGTCGTGTATAACGATTAGTGGTGTATAACGATTAAATTAATAAATAAAATGCGGATCTGCAGCCCATATGATTTGACCAAATCGACGAGAAGGTAACTCGGTTTATGTATATCTCTTTTTAGTCATATAAAAGGATAAAGATACAAATACTTCGAGTGGGTGGTAATTATTATAATATAAATTATCCATTAGTAACTTTTATATTATGAGTGGCCTGCCGTATTTGACACCCATGACAATATGGAAGTGTCACGCGTCAAATATTTGCTTGACCCCAACTATATCGACTTTCGAAAAATTACATTTTTGAACTTTGACAGCTTCTAGCTCACTAACGGTATATCTTAGAGCAAAACGGCTTACATGTCCCTATGTTACTTTTTTATTATCTTCCTAAAAATATCAGTTTTGGGTTAAACCGGAAGTACTATATTTCCGGTTATCGAGTTACATCCGGTTTAACCGGAAGTTTACACTTCTGGGAAGATAATAAGAAAGTAAGATAGGGACATGTAAGCCGCTCTAAGATATACCGTTAGAGAGCTAGAAGCTGTCAAAGTTCAAAAATGTAATTTTTCGAAAGTTGGTATCTCAGAAACTATTGAGTTTAGACTTATAGTGTGCTTATTAAAAAATAATTGATATTTTATGTAGAATCCAAAAGTATTATAAGATATAGGGCGTTCCATTTAAAAAAATGAAAGTTTTGTTGACCATGACTGTTTGAGGCACCCTGTATAATTACAGGTGTCCTAGTATCATAGATTTTTTTAAAGACCTACAACTTTTATACCGGAAGTTTTTTTTATAGTGTGCGCCATTTTCTAAATAATTGACCGGTCCGGGACTTTTTGAACACAGTGTAGATCCGCAACCGTTTTCTTTTTGAGCTACAGGGCGTTACAATACAACAAAGCAGAACAAAAAATATGTACGCCACTCTCATTTTCGTTTTTTATAGCAAAGCTATGTAGACAGATCAACATCTAATGCGAAGGTCTTTTGATATTTTTTTTTTATTTCGGCTTCGTTTAGGAGATAAATGGAATTTTATCAAACTTTGATATGGGCATAGCGATGTGTACTAGAAACCATAGTTTTATTAAGGTCAATTAAGGAGAAGCGAACTTTATATAGGTACATTTTTTTAGTGTATTGTGTTCTTATCAGCATTCAATATCTGGACATGGAATTTTAATAGAATTCAGTTTATTTGAAACGGTGTTTTATTTTACAGCGACATGCAAATAATAGTATATTATTAACCAAGGTTTAGACAGCCATCATTATTGCCCGAGCGGCAAGTTTAACTTGCGAGGAGCGAAGCGACGAGGGATTTAAGACGCGAGGGCTATAAGCTGTCTAAACCGTGGTTAATATAATATTTTTTCCACTACTGCAAACTTTTATAAGACATTTATCTTTATAGTATTAATAATTATAAAAAATTATAGGTAGGTATAAGTATATTTTTTAATCTAGTTACCTGCGCTTTGGAATTGGCAAAATATTTTGTTGTTTTGTCAGGTGGCTTTGTTAATGTCAATTTTTGTTCATTTATATCATTATATTTCACGAGTTTTCCGTTTTTTTAAAAAATGAGAAAATGTTAGTGATATTATTATGTGTACACCTCCAGAATTAAGGTGGAAGCAGAAAAAATGTTGATTATATCGATATTTTACAATATCAAGCATCTCTAATAATCTAATATGTATTGATAATTATCTGGTTACCTAACCACAAGAAATCACCTTTCAGGTTATTCATGCTTATGAATTCATGTTGTAGAATCAAAAAATCAAGTTACCTGCGTTCAAATAGATTCTTGAAGATCGGTGAATAATGGATTTCAATGCCTTATTATTGACCATGATCAATAATAACTTATAAGGTAGAGAAAAACGATTTCTAACGTTAATAATAATCGGTCAATAATGGCGATGTTATAGGTTAGTAGTGGAAAAATGCTATTTATTTTTTTAATCGAAAACCGTTCGTCATACGAATACAGGTCTAGGGACCATTTTTGCTCAGTGATAAGATAAGGCGTAATTATAAAAATAATATTTATTTTGAAGAGAAACAGTGGCGCATCATTTTTTTCATTAAATATATCATAATACATGTTAGCGCGGACGCCACTGGTAGAAGTAAAGCAAATCTTTTGTTATGCAAATAATGTGGTTTTACGTCTAGTTAGTACCTACTAAAACTGAAAATTATATCTATAGCGGTCTCAAAAGCGGCTGCAGACCTATATTGATATGAACTTTTTGTCTTAACTTCATCCAAGGATTAATACCCTCAAGGATCGGCATTCAATTATGACACACCCTGTATATAAATCCAATGGCTGTACCAATTTTCTAACTTTATCTTTTAGGATGGAGAAGGAGGATGTACTCTAGTTCACGGGGATCAAGGTGAAATTATTAACACTACCATTGTAAATGAGGAACCAACCAAGCCAAGATCCTACGTAAAAAAGCCGTCAATTCGACTTATTTACTGTCGGCCTTTTACAGAAGAGAAACCGGTACGTATTGAATATAGCAAAATTCACTTGTCTTTTCATATTTTGCTCTGGGCATTAGGATAACCCTTCTCTATAGGAGGTGAATTTTTTGATGAAAAATAACTAACTTGAAATAAATTAAATGTCTTGCAAAATTCAGCTATCACTTCTGGGTTCACGGAGGCTGCAGATGAGAGCTTATGGTTTCAGACCATGTCCCAATTGTTAAACCTTGTTATATTAATCAGTAGAGCAGACTTTGTGCTCTTTATTTATAACTACAGTAAAATCTCTCAATAGCGACCACCCTCGGGGAATCAAATGTTGGTCGGTTAATACAGAAAAATGAAAACAATTGGTCTGCATTTTACAGTGTTTGTTTATTAATAAGTATCTACATATATGTAAATACTTTTAAATACTTTTGTTTAAATTTATCAGAACTAAAATTAATGAGATGAAGCCAATTTACCAATATGTCTATACTGCACGTGCATACTAACAGATATATTATACAATGTGCTGTATGCTTGCTTTGAAATTCTTATTTTTTAAAATAATCTTAATAATCACAAATTAATGATTGATTCATATTTTTTATTTTATTTTTATAAAATTCTGATTCACATTTTAATAGCAATTGAGAAATATTAGTAGACTTGTCAAAATTGTTAACATTATTAAAAAAAAAATTCTAAGTCTGTCAAACTTGCGGAGGCTTCAGATAGGCTTGATAATTTCGACACTGGAGCAAGTTCAGCTTCCTTTTCCTCTGTCTCAGAGTTGGAAGTAGTTTCATCCGTTTTTTGGATCTCTTCGATACACTCGATGATAATAAATTCTGCACTTTCTGTTGACAAATCGTTATCAATAGAGGCAAATTTTTTCAAGTTCACAAATGTTAGGAAACAGTTGTGCGAGCGGAATATTATCTTCTTCGAAGTCGTCAATATTATCTGTATTACACATAAATCCGGCTTTTATAAAGCATTTTTTTATTGTCACTGGGGACAAATTGCGCCAGGCCACCGAAACCCATATCAAGGTGTTGGTTATGGTAATATTATTTTCGATTTCTTGAAGAGGACAACTACTGTCTATACATGTTAAAAGCCTCTTAATAAGGTAGCTTCTCTAGAGCATTTTAAAATTCTAAATAATACCTTGGTCCAATGGTTGGCAATGTGAGGTAGTATCGGGTTGAAGAAAAATAAGTTTGACATTATCCAGTGTAATTTTGGGATGACACATTGCATTATCCAGAAACAATGCCACTGATGCTTCTTTATCTTGGTATCAAATCTATGAAGCCATGTAGTCATGATGTCTGCTGTCATCCATGCTTTTCTGTTCGAGACCCATTGGAGAGGTAACTTATCGATATGTGCCCCCTTAAAACATCGAGGATTTTTCATCATCATCATCAACTAGCCTCTTTGCGTCCACTGCTGAACATAGGCCTTCCCTTTCACTGTCCACTCTTTTCTGTCCTGAGTAGTCTGAATTCAGTTGGTCGTAATTATTTTTACATCATCTGTCTAACGCGTTGGAGGTCTTCCCCTGCTTCGTTTGTCAGCTCGAGGTCTCCACTCCAGCAGCCTTTTTGTCCACCTTCCGTCTGTCGTTCGAGCCAAGTGTCCAGCCCCGTTCCATTTGAGTCTGACACAACGTGCAACAATGTCACTGACACCAGTTCTTCGGCGTATGTCATCGTTTCTGACATGGTCTCTCAGCGACACGCCCAACATTGATTTCTCCATTTTGCGTTGTGTTGTTTTGAGTCTGTTGGTAGATGCGGTGGTCAGGGTTAGTATCTTCGCTCCTTAGGTCATGACCGGTAACACGCACTGATTAAAAACCTTTCTTTTTAGACATGTAGGTAGGTCGCCTTTAAAAACGTCTCTGAGTTTTCCAAATGCTGCCCATGCTAAGTTTGTTCTTCTCTTTAGTTCGCATGTTGGGTTGTGTCTGGAAACTCGAATTTCGTGGCCTAGGTATGTATATTTATTTACCGATTCTACCTTTTTGTCCCCCACTATAATGTTTCCACTGGGAACCAGATTTGTCATAAATTTTGTTTTGGAGATATTGATATTCAGACCGACCCCAGCGCACACCTGTTGGAGTTCCTGCAGCATCATCCCAACGTTCCCCAGAATATCGGCCGCCAGCACTATGTCATCCGCAAAGCGCAGGTTTGTTAGTCTCCTGCCGTTTATATTTATGCCTTTTTCCTCCCAGTTAAGCTTCTTGGAGGCGCATTCCAGAACTGCAGTGAAAAGTTTTGGAGACATCGTGTCTCCCTGCCTTACCGCTCTACCAATTGGGATATGTATTCTCGTGTAGCTTTACTACCATGGTCGCGTTTTTGTAGATGTTGTAGATTAACTTTGTGTAACGATAATCGACGCGACATTCTTGTAGTGTTTCCAGAACGGTGTATAGCTCAACCGTATCGAAGGATTTATGGAAGTCTACAAAAGTCAGAGCTAGCGGTCTATTGTACTCTATAGACTTTTCAATCAGTACCGTCACGGCTTGGAGATGATCATTGGTTTAAAGTCTAGTTTATTCTCTAGTCTAGTTGTTACTATTTTTCTAAAGAGTTTGTATAGGTGATTTAGAAGGCTTATTGGTCAGTAGTTCTCTAGCTCAGTTATATCTCCTTTTTTGTGTAATAGTATCACAGTAGCGTTGTACCATTTAGCCGGTATTGTGCTGTGTTTAAACAGAGGTTAAATAGGGCCCTTATCTTCCTGAGCAAGCAGGGGCCTCCGATCTTAATTGCATCTGCGACCACAGAGTCTTCTCCAGGTGCTTTGTTGTTTTTGGTCCTCCTTAAAGCAAATTCGATTTCTTCTAAGGAGATATCGGGTAGTTCCTCGGAGCCTTGATTTACAATGCCTTTCCTTACGGATAGCATGTCAGGTTCTAAATCCACATTTATATTTTCCTCCCTCTGGCTTCTATACAGCAGCCGGTAAAAGTCCTCCACAACCTTCAGTATTTCTTCCTTGTTTGCTGTTATATTTCCTTGTTTGTTTCTAATTTTCTTTATTTCTCTTCTTCCGATTCCCAGTCTTCTTCCCAGAACTTTCATGCCTTGCTATTCTCTATAGTTTGTTCGAGTATGTTTTTATTGTAAGTTTTGATATATTTCCTTAGGGCTTTGGACACTTGCTTGTTCATTTCTTTCATTTCTACGCTGGTGACCGATTTTCGACTTCTCATATCCCTTCTCTCTTGCATCAGCTGTCTGGTGCCTTGACTGATCTTTTCGTCCTTTTTGGTTTTTTGACAGTACTTGTTTTGACTCTCTTGTACGGCTGCAACTATCGCATTATTCAGGTTGTCCATGTCTTCCTGGGGATCTAAGTTTTCCAGTAAGCCCGTAATGCTCTGCTGGTATCCTGCTATGCCCGGCGGGCTTGCCCAAGTTCTTTTGGCGCCCTTTTTGACCATTCTATTCCTTTTCTTACCGATGTTGATTATTATTTTTGCTCTTACCATTCTATGGTCGCGTCCCGTTGTTAGCTTGTTCAGGACTGACACGTCCTTGACTATTTGTTTTTTGTCGGTTATTATATAATCTATTTCATTTCTGGTGCGGCCGTCTGCACTTTCCCATGTCCATCTTCTGTTTGGCCTTTTCCTGAAAAAAACTATTCATTTGAAATAGATTGTTTTGCAGCAAAAACCCAGCAATGTCTCCTCGCGTTCATTTCTGCCTTCAATTCCAAAGTTTCCTACCGAAATCAAGGCTTCATTGGCCTTCGATCCCATTTTAGCATTAAAGTCGCCGCACAGGATAGTAAAGTGTGTTTGTTTCTCTTCAATGTAATATCGTCGTAGAACCTGTCAATTTCTTCGTCAGTATGGCATGTCGTTGGTGCATACACTTGTACCACTGTTATGCTGTATCTTGCGTTCAGCTTGAGGACCATGTATATAACTCTTGTGGACACTGCCTTTATGAACACGATATCCTTGCAGTGGCGTCGGTGTATCAAGAAGCCGGTTCCTCCTATCGAGCTGTCGTTCTCGCCTACATGGTGGAAGCCATGTCCAGATTTTAGGCTTATGTATTGTTCGCCTCGTCTTCTCACCTCGCACAATCCAACTATATCCCACTTTACTTCATCCATTTCCATCTCCAGCTCAATCAGTCTTTCATCTGACAATAACGTACGTGCATTATATATTGCTACATGAGGGTGTTTTGTGGAATTTGCCAATCTTTTGTCCCCCCCAGAATCCTTGGGACTTCTCATCGGTGCGGGATTTTGGAAATGTTTTCCTACTCGCCTGGGGTATTTGTATTTTCGCAACTGGCATCTTCATAGGAGTTTTTTAGCCATAACACACCACGCTGGCTAGACGGGTTGGTATGTTTTGATTCAGCCGCCCATTCTGGATCAGACGCTGCCGGTTTGCTAGTTTTTGGTCCGCCCCGAGTATTTTATTTCCTCGGTACCACCTATATCTGGGAGGCATTCCCCTATCCGCCACCTGGGGAGGCGCCCGATGGAGAACTAGCAACCCCACACAGGGAGGATTTTTGCTTTTGTCTATTATAAGTGGTTCTTCCTTCTCACCTTTCATATTTGCACAGAACAGAATAATTAATAATTGTAAATCATTGTTTTGCTGTTTTTTTCTAGTACGCTTGTCATCTTTCAATGCATATGGTTTTGTTGGCAATGCTTAATAGCAGAGGCCTGTCTTATCTGCAATAAATACGTCCCTTGGGCATAATCCTTTAAAATGGTCAATAGTCTTTCGTTCCAAGTAGTTACGTCTTTGATATAGATATCGGCTAATTCTAACCATCCATTTGATGCCTTAAAGTTATGTGGTCCTAGACATTGAGCAGATTCGAGGGCTTTTACTTAAATTATGGGCCCGGATATTGGTAAGTGCTTGTTTCGCGCCTTACAAAACCAGTTAAATAAAACTAGGTCCACTGCCAGTCCTTCTGTTTTGGGAAATTTTCGTTTTTGTTCATAGTTGCCACCTTCTTGAAACTTGAAACAAATTTCTAACTTCTGCTTTATTTTGCAGCAACAAAGTCACTTGGGTCTTACCCACTTTAAATTTTTCAGCCAATCTACTGGTACTTAAACCAGTTTTTTCACTTTTTTCGATTATTTCAATTTTTTCGCTTAGAAAAAAACATTTCCTTTTTCCCACCATCTTGAAATATTCACGTTAGTTCTAAAACACACAAAAACTGTTCAAAACAAAACTAATGTTAACAACCGATTTATCAGCCTTTAAAGCAAATTAAATGGATCCGCCTGCAATAAAGTAATTAGTGAATATGCCTATATTTCTTAAGAATTGTCGGGTCGGGTTTTACTGCCCCTAATGGAGGGTGTTTTTAGCATTAATATTACTAAAAATTTTGATGATGAGTGCCCGCGGTCGTTTAACAGATTGGTCGGTAAAGAGGAGTATAAAATGATAGGATTTCCATTTTGAAATATGGAGAATTCATAACCGGTCGTTTAACGCAGGTGGTCACTTTATAGAGGCGGTCGCAACCACAGGTTTTTTTTATTGCATGTTCTTTTTGTCTTTATAGGGACTCGCAAATAAGCGTACATTTTTTTTCTTATATATTTTAATATTAGTGGCTTAAAAATCATGGTCTAAACGTGTTTTTTACATGCATTTTTTGATATGAAACATTAGTTCAGGATAGTTTCTTTTCGAAATATATTTAACTGATTTATGATCTTTAGTAAATACTGCCAAATTAAACAATTTAAAAAATAAATTGTTTTAAACGGTCTGAAACAAATGTGATAATTGATAAAGTAGGAATGTGTACACTTTTTGAATTAAGAGGGAGAAACAATCGGTTTTTTGTAGTAAGTGTATAATCTTCTAAAAATTATTAAAGAGCGCTTTTGGCCTTAGGCCATCATCAGTGCTTCTTTGTCAGGAAACAGGAACATTTCATCGATAAAAAATATGTTCCTGGATGACCTGCAAAAAAACCAACAGTAATAAGCAATGTAGATTTAGAGATAAAGGAAATATTAGGGGAACGAATCACTGGGTTGCAAAGTGAATTCGGTGCTGATGCAGGTAAATATTCTTTTTAAATGCATTTTTTTTTTTTTAATATTATTTTGACTGTCTTATAATGTATTATTTTGTAGGTACAGTTGAGTTCAGAAAGAAGTAGGACACGGATTCTTATCCTATGTAAACCAGTCTTTTAAAAAACATCAAAAGTTTGACATTGACTTTTTAAATTATTTAAAAAAATATATTTTTTACAAGTAGTTATTGATTCAAAGCATAATGCCTAGGCTTGACAATGTTCAAAGGACTCAAATAATTGCGTTTTTAAATGACGGAATACCTATACGAGACGTTGCCGCTATAATGCACGTAGCAAAAAAAACGGTAGAAAATATTAAGTACAGATGGGAAGCGGATGGAACTTTGGATAAGAAAAAGCCTCCTGGAAGACCAAGAAATACAACGCAAGAACAAGACAATGGTCTTGTGCAATACTTGGAGGAAAATCCCTTTCAAATAATGCGAGCTGCTATTCAGCAAACTAATTTTCCTGGTTCGAGACCGACAGGTTGTCGTAGGGTAAAAGAATCCCATTTAAAAAATTATGTTGCCGCCAAAAAAATTAAATTAGGGGAAGAACACAAACAGGCACGAATTATTTTTGCCTTAAATAATATATTGCGGCCAGACTGATAATAGAAATATTTGAAATACATCCTTACATTCCACAGTATATGTGCAGTGTTTAAAAGCATGAGATTTTAGTAACTAAAATATATGAATAAAAGTGAATAACGTTAAGAATAGGTATTGCTATAGTAGGGTTCTAAAACATGTTTACATGATACAGTTTTTTAGCAACAGTTATGTTTATATTAACTGAGAAAATTTTAATATATCTCAAACTTGATTATAATAATAGTTAACTAATTGGTGCCTTACAACATTATTAATATAATGAATATTATGTACATATATATGAGGTTCAGCATTGACTCTATTGCCGCCTCTTCTCCTTCATTATTTTCGCGAACGTTTGGATCCACATTATTATATTTTTTTTTCAAAGAACAAAAATTACGAACTTCACAAATGCACGGAAACGTCAACAATATCTTTTTGGTTATGTTGTCAAAAAAATTGATGAACTTGGTTTAAGCCCATGAATTCCATGATTCAACAGAACCGCTGAAATGACGGCTTTAGAACCAAGCTTATGCTTGAACGTGCTTTGTACAACTGGGATTCGTATCCTGAGTAGAGTTCAGCCTTGAACCGAGTCTGAACTTGGATTGTACAACCGGGCCTTAATACACAAAAATGATTGTTTCTCCCTCTTAAAACAAATGTGTTTAAAACATCAATAAGTGTATTTTTATTTATTAATTTACGGTATACACCATTTACAAAGGGAAATAACAATAAAACTTATATACCGGGTGTTGCATCGTCGAGCGGGACATAGGAAATCCCATGTAATTTTAAATGGGGTCAATTATTGGCTTCCCTAATTATTTTAGAGAAAAATTCTATTTAGGTTTATTAAAGAGCACTAAAACCCACATTCAAAAGAATAACTTTAGATATTTTTGATGAGCCCGTTTACGGGTTATCGCCGATTTCTTTTTAACTATTTCTCCTTTTTATGGCCCCGTATTTGCGGGCACCAGTCAAGGTAAAAGATGACTGTCAAATAAAATTGTCATTTTGAAATGTGTGCTTTATTGTTATAAAAACTCGTACATCGAAAATATTAGCCATGAATTACACTTCTGAAGAAAAAATATTGATGATTAAATGGTATTATCAAGGAAATAGTTATCAAAATGTGTCAGACATGTTTGCTGCTCTGTATTCGAATAGACCGATACCTGCAAAATCTACAGTCGAAAGGACTATCAAGAAATTTGAGACAAAAGGCACTGTAATAAATAACTGCAGATGTGAAGAAAGGCAGGAACAAAGAAGAGATGCAAGAAATGATAGGGACTTGCAAGTTTTATTGTGCGTGGAAGAAAATGATGGGAAGATCAGCACAAGGAAACTTGAGGATGACATAGGATTAGATCACACCACAGCGTTACGAGCTTTGAAACGACATAAATATTATTCATACAAATATGAAAAGCACCAAGAGCTAAGAGATAGGGACGAAATACGACGACAGGAGTTTTGTTTTGGTATGATGGAAAGAGCAAACATGGATAGGGAATTTTTTAAAAACATTTGTTTCACTGACGAATGCACATTTACCTTAAACAATGAACCCAATGCTCAAAATTATCGATATTGGAGCAAAGAAAACCAACACAGGTTTCTGGAAACAAGGACGCAATATCCACAAAAAGTTAATGTATGGGCTGGGATTTTCGGAGAAAATATTATCGGGCCATTATTTCTTACACGAAATTTAAATGCAGAATATTTTTTGGAACTACTTGAAGATCATATTTTACCTACTTTATATAATGCCGCCAGGGAAAATCAGGAAGTTTGGTACCAAATGGATGGCTGCCCGGCACATAGTACCCTGGCTGTCCGGGAATATTTAAACCGTGCTTTTAATGGAAATGTTATTGGCTTAAATCATACAGTAAATTGGCCAGCCAGGTCTCCTGATTTATCGCCAAATGATTTCTTTCTCTGGGGCCATTTAAAAAACAGGATATACAAAGATAAAAAATAGCCAAATCTAGACGAGTTAAAAAATGCTATTTCTGCCGAATGCAATAGAATTTCAGTTTACCAACTAGCGAATGTAAGAAGAGAATTTTATGATCGGCTCGGTTATTGTCTAGCAGTCAATGGAGGAATATTTGAACATCTTCTTAAATCCTAAAGTTCTAACAATTTAATAGTACCTACCTATTAATTAGTAAAATATTGAAACATGTAAAATGTCATAATTAACCTTGTAATTGGATACTTTATTTTAGTTTTATTCAGATTAATTTGTACTCATAAATACACCTTTAATATTTTCGATGTACGAGTTTTTATAACAATAAAGCACACATTTCAAAATGACAACTTTATTTGACAGTCATCTTTTACCTTGACTGGTGCCCGCAAATACGGGGCCATAAAAAGGAGAAATAGTTAAAAAGAAATCGGCGATAACCCGTAAACGGGCTCATCAAAAATATCTAAAGTTATTCTTTTGAATGTGGGTTTTAGTGCTCTTTAATAAACCTAAATAGAATTTTTCTCTAAAATAATTAGGGAAGCCAATAATTGACCCCATTTAAAATTACATGGGATTTCCTATGTCCCGCTCGACGATGCAGCACCCGGTATACAATAAAGTTGAATCTAATAACACAATAGATTAAAGATAAATATTTCATATTTCATAAAAATCACAGAGATTTGATCAATATCAGTCATTCAAAGTGGCAATACAATACTACGAATTTTTCTCTTAAGATCTAATTTAAACTTAGAATGAGTGGCATGAATATCAAAGTCATGCCTATTGAAGTTACGCTGCAGCCTGGTCAAAGGACGAAACATGCCATAATTGGTAGAATGGAAAGGTAAACAGAAGAGATTTCTGCTATGAGTATTGTGTCTTGTATTAAAATATAATTCAGATAAAAGATAGTCACAATCTATGTCACCCGTAATAAGCTTAAATAAAAAACACATATCCAAGAGGAAACGTCTATCTTGTAGAGAACATAGATTTATACTGTTGAGAATGAGTTGATAATCTATATGAAAATTATGAAAACGAATTTGTAGTTTGTGTGCACAAACACGCAGAAATCTCTTCTGCACACCCTCAATCGCCTGCACATGCACCTGATAGTAAGATGACCACAACACACTGGCATACTCCAGGCCGGCTCTCACCATGGAGCAATACAATAATTTAAATGTTTGACATGAAAATTTTACTGTTTTTAGATACAAATCCAAGGGTTCTATAGCCCGTACATGTAATAGAATTAATATGGTTAACAAATGTGAGAGATCTATCCAGTATAACTCCAAGGTCACGAATATCCCCCACTTTATCCAAGACAACATCAGCTATATTATATAATTACAATCAATAGGATGATGAAATCTATAGAAGGATATACTATGACATTTTTTTTATATTCAAATCAAGATCATTCATGTGAGACCAACTATAAAGGCCATCCACATCACTTTGAAGCAAACCACAGTCCTCACTGGAGTAAATTGATCTATAGATTTTAAGGTCATCGGCAAATAACAAAAAGTATTAAACATTTAGTTTGAAACATAACAATCCTGCTACTAATACACAGATATGGGATATACTGATGACCATAGACAAACATTAGTGGCAATACACTCTATTGTACCAATACCAACCGTTCGTTCCTGATGAAATATTGTTGAAAATACTTTTTAATAAAACGCTTCTTGCTTGCGTTTACCTTACTTTATATATTTATTCTATTTAGGGCATTTTGCGAGTACTTTAATGATACTAAAGTTCAAAAAGTTCTTTAGGAGATATTCGCAAAAAACTCTTTTTCCAGATGGCGGCTGAGGCCCACCCCCTTCCCCATGCTTTGCTAACTTCAATTTCCAATTGAAAAATCGCAATTTAATTCGAGAAAACGTGAAAATTGATCTAAGCTTTGATTTTCTACATTATTCTACAAACGTGTCCTTTCTAATGATTGTTCTAATTCCGTGCGGTTACATGTTTTAATTATTTATGCCAAAACTTGCTTGTTCTCTAAAGAGTACAATTAAAAAATATTTTAATTTTTTTTTATTTTATTTTAGCAAGAATATGCAGTTCGGCTTAGCTTGTCCACACTACTTTTAATGGATTTCCATGCTCATACGTATCTAACAGAGGTCATGGGTTTAGTGGGGGGTTTTTGGGACTTCCAAGGCAAAGTTTTGACAATTTCGTGTTACGAACCCTGTAGAAATATTGCTTCATCCGCTACCCACTGTGACATGTGTCCTATTTCCCAAGCAAAGGCGGCTGAAAGTATCCATAACAAGAATCTTCAAATTTTGGGTAAGTAGAAAAAAGGATATAGGATGTTATAAAACGGTAAGTACTAAACTTGGAGGAATTAGACAGTTGTTTTGTAAAATTAATTTTGCTCAATAACTCTTTTGTTGTACTGTAAACCCAATATTATTCAGTAACGTAACAGTCAAAATCATGGAAACTGCCAAAATATTGTGTTATCATTAGCTTGGTGGTTTGCATTGATTTCCATGGTTTCGACTGCTACGTCACTGAATATAATATTGGGTTTTGAGTATAGTTTGAGGTTTTATTTTGGTAGAATACTTATTACTAATGCTGTCATGTATTTTTGTTCCAAATTTGACATACATCCTTCAATGACATAGGGACTGAGTGCCCTTGACCCTAAGATGATGACCTAAACTTTTTTGTTTAAGGTTTTTTATGGTTCACAATTAAGGATCAACAAATTTTCAAAAAACACCCTCTTGATGTACTACTTTAAAATTAACCATTCACGAGAACATCGCATTTAAACATTTTCATTCACTGAATCAATTTAGCTCATTTTTAATATTATCAGGGTCATCCCGCAGAAACAAGTAAATTAAATTATTTCACAATAGAAAAAGCACATCCCAATCGCTTCTTTCCTTTTTTCTATCATTATTTCTTCATTCTGCGACAGTTCCGTTTCTTCTCCTGGTTATGTATTTTTTTTGACTGATATCTGACATGTCTGCTCCCTCTAAAAGTTTTTTAAAATACCCTTTTTATTTATTTATTTATTAAAAGTCTTTATTTGCAATATTACAATTGAAATTATAATGTTAAGGGGAAGTTTAACCCATATTATAGAGTTATTCTAACACTTAACCCATAGGAGATATACAGAGTGGCAAAAAAGTCGCGCATAATGCCTGTACCTTTTGAATTACCTCGTATACGAAAAGGTGACCTTTACGAAAGTTGTTCAGTAAATTATTCCCCACATTTCTATCTGAATTTTTTCTGTCATTTCTGGTTTGGTTGGAATAGAGACCAACTTACTTTTTTTAAATTTGGATTCTACTGGGAAACCTCTGAATTTTTTGTACTTCAAATTTTCACCTTTTTCCGAGATAATTACAGCTCAAAAATGAGAAACTTCCTAATTGTAATTATTCCTACCTAATACCAACCAGTTAAGTCAAGGTGGTTTCGTGACAGCGACCTAAGAGGTGTCAATTGTGAGTTCCTGTTTAATTTTCTGTTGTCTGATTTCTAATTTGTTTACACTATGGTTCATCTGAATGAGAAACATTGAGTTGAAATTTTAATAATGAGCGGTTACGGAAATATGAAGGGATCGCAAGATCAGGTTTGTCAACTTTTCAATCAATTATATCCAAATAGGCCTCCAATAAATCAGTCAACGGTGTGTCAAGTGGTAAAGAAATTTCGAGAAACAGGCAGTGTTAGGGAAGCCGCTAGATCAGGTCGACCTAAAACAGCAACCGGGGGAGACAAAGCTTTGGCTATCATGCTCTCAATACATGAAAATCCAACACAATCATCCAGGCCAATGGCAATGTATTTTAATGTGTCTCATCAGTCAGTGAAGAATTTGTTTAAGCAGGAGAAGTTTCATCCCTACAAGATAAAGTTGGTGCACGAGTTAAACAAGGACGATTTTGATAGAAGAGCTGATGTTGAGATGCAATAACGATAATAACTTCGCAACAAATATCATTTTTTCGGATGAAGCTACATTCCATTTAAATAGCATTGTTAATAGACACAATTATCGTTATTGGTCTGCTGAGAATACTCACTGGTTCCAGGAAGGTCATACTCGGAGGCCCGAAAAAGTTAATGTTTCGGCGAGCATAGTTGATAGACATATTGTGGGACCTTTTTTCATAGATGGTAATTTGAATGGCGAAAAATATCTGGACCTCGTCAGAAATCACATAATTCCTTCTCGCAGAATGGTTTTACCGGGTGTAAATAATGGCATAAACGAACAGGTATGGTTCCAGCAAGATGAAGCACCTGCGCAGTATGCGGCAAATGTTAGACAATACATAAGCGAGCAATTTCCAGGACGTTGGATAGGCAGAAGAAGTGCTATTGACTGGCCAGCGCGATCCCCGGACTTAACCCCGCTCGACTTCTTTTTGTGGGGACACTTAAAGAACAAAGTCTACGTTAACCGTCCAAATGACTTAGAATCTTTAAAAGTCAGAATTAGTGCTGAAATTCGGCCCATTCCAGAGGACTTCCTTTAAAATGTTGTAGACGGGTTCAGGGGTGGCGCTCTGCTTAGCAGAAAATGGTGGTCATTTTGAACACCTGATCCACTGAAAAGGTTTCACTTGTTTATTATTCCGATATTAAGTTGTTCAATTTTCTAGGCTATTTATTTTGTTATTATAAAGTTTGTTACAATTTTAAATAAATAAAAATTTGAAATACAAAAAAATCAGAGTTTTCCCAGTAGAATCAAAATATGCAATCATATGGGTGTTCCATTTAAAAAAAGTAAGTTGATCTCTATGGCAACCAAACCAGAAATGACAGAAAGAATTCATGCAGGTAGAAATGTGGAGAATAATTTACTGAACAACTTTCATAAAGGTCACTTTTTCGTATACAGCAACTTTTTTGCCACTCTGTAGATAAGAACAGAGCGAAGCCGTATCGGCGCTTCACCAGTAGCGATCAAAAATACTGTCAATAGGTCGAGTTTTACATGGTAATATCAATTTCTAACTGATTCCGCCACTGAGAAACGGAAAATGGGCTTTGAAGGCCAATAGAATATCCACAAGAGGTAATTAGATATAACTTTCTTGGCGTCCACGTTGACTCTTAAAGTATTAACCCTGGTATTGTCGCTTCCTTTGATACATTTTTTGCTGGAGTTTTTATACAAATAATAAATGTGAATGATAATGTTATATTTATGGCGCTTACTTTAGCTCGTTCAGATGTTATGTTACCACTGAGAAGCTTACCGGTCTTGCACAATTTGTTGAAAACTTTGATAAAGTATATACGAAGTCAATCGGAATAGCAAATAATTGAAATTTGGGTTATAGCCGCCAAATTCTTTCTGAAGCATGAGCGGCGTGCAACGCTAGGAATGGAAAATATTTTACCGAATTAATTAATTTTATTTGGTGTATACAAAACCAATTAAAACCGCATAAAAACTATTGAAATCGGCATTGTGGCGCAGCATTTAAATTATAATTATAAAAACTTATTCCCAATAATTTTAATATAACTACTCGGATCTATTTTTTTTAATGAAGATTAAATATAGTTGTATACCCGTTTATCATTATATTTCATGTCCTGTGAATTTCATAAAAAGTTAAAATATCACTATCCGACTTTTCAAAGCTTGAATCCGTACTTGGGGAGATAACAATGGGATCAATTGCCGGTAAATACAATATTCACCCTCCCTCTCTATGACATGCTGGACACATTTTATCCATATACCACTTCGTTTACTTCATCAACTTTGTTGTGTAGACGCGAAAGATAGGATGCATTGTATATAACAATGACAGAGTTAGGAGATAGATTTGGCAGCAATTGTTTAATAAACCACTTTTCAAATAGACTGTTGTCATATCTTTACGGTAGTCAGCCGATGAATGCTTTATATTTTTGACGGACAATAATAAAGCGTTAGGAACAAAACCCTTATTACTGCCTGCGTGTAGTATAACTCGTTTACCGCGAGAACAAGGTCCATTTAGTGTGCACTCATTACTTATCCCAACCATATACACTATCTCCCTTGTTAATTGGCGATGTACCGTAATTTTACGTAAATTTTCTTGCCGCCATGCTACGATACGAGACGATTCCATTATAACCATTCTTTTGTTCAATTTTTTGTACTTGAAGCCGCAATTCAGAGATTTATATTCATAATCAGGATAATTAACTTATCCTGAATCATTTCTAATGTCGGGACTTTGTTTTTTTCGTAAAATTGATAACAACTCGGCGTATAACTTCCTTGTCGTCATATAAATTTTTTTAAGCTCTTTTTTGCTTTACGGAATAGTCGATGATAACTCCTGCTCTAATCATCTTAATTTTTGTTGATTTTTCCTAACCCAGATCGTGTTTCATTTTCTGGCGGTTCAGGTAAAACCCTACAACTCCTACGTTTAAAGTTTGTTTTGTATCTCTTATAGGAAACCCTGTAGATATGGCACAAAACATCCCAGTAAACACAAAACCTTTCTGAAACGTTTCAAGTAACCCCTTTAAAGTTTCCAATGAAACGTTCATAGAAACTACAGGGCTACATTTCTGGAACTATTTGCTAAAACGAAACCTATTTGACATGTCTCAGATGAAGAGAAAAATAAATTTTAATAAAAACGTTATGATTTTTAAACAAGCTCAACAAGGTACCTATATCTACGTATATATCTTTTTTTTAAAGCGCGTCTCATTGCCCACTGTGTTTTATTTGTTAACATCACATTACAAACGAAACGGAAATAGTCATCCATTACAAAATACTTAGTAGGTACCTATAATTAAATATGGTCCTAAAAACTTTTTCTATTAAAAATATTTAGCTTTTAAATTCAATGGGCGCCTACCGACCACAAATTGCTGGCTATCCTTGTTTCAGATAATTAAACAAGGATATCAATGATAGCATGAAAACTTCGCTCCTTTGCTTTAATTCCTTGGGGTCAGACAGAAACAATTAGAATAAATCTTTTCGCCATGTGTTTAGAGATGTAAAATTCTCGGTAATAATCTTTTGGAGAATATTCTCAAGAATATTTTCGAGAATATTCTCAAGCTAGAGAATTTTCTGAGAATGGTAAGAAAATCGCTAGAAATGGCAATAATAAGAAAGACAATTTTTACATTACACTACAGTACATTTTTTGTATTAAAATATTTCCAAACATTACTTTTTGGTTTTGGTTGTGTGATACCCTTTAATTTATTTTGCTCCATGTTTTTATACTTATAGACGGTCTAAACTGAGCCGAACGGAACGCCAAAATAAAACAAGTCTCACCACATCATTTACAATTCACACAGCTGCATACGAGTATACGTTCGCGCTTCTAGGGGATTTCCCTGAATTACTGTTATACTCGGATTCCCCTAGAAGCGCCGAAGTAAAACACTTACCAGAGTTATAGAAAAGGTTTGAAAAGCTCAAAATTTTAAAAATCATTGCAAATTTTTTCAGAGTTGATTATGTAGAAAAACTTCTCTAGAGAATATTCTCGGGAGAATTTTCTTACAGAGAACATTCTCGAGAACATTCTCGTTCTCGCGAATATTCTCTCGAGAATATTCTCCTCTCACATCTCTACATGTGTTGCTTTACGACCAATTGCGACGAGCCTAGACGTCACGCTATTATATAACTGTGTAAATTGTAGTCCGAGCGATTAAAATAATTTAGCAAAATATTTTTCTTTAAAACAACCTTTAGATCTTACTTATCTTTTACTTCTTAAATAAATGTTTACCTGGTTGACACTCAGATGCTTTAAATACATTAATTGTTATGTTTTTTAAGCTATAACTTGTATATTTTGTATTGTGAATTTTTTCACAGCATAATATTGTGTACCTCGTTATGTACAAATCACCATTGAGATTCAACTAACGGCACATGCTGAGTTTTTTACATAACTTTCTTAAATGATTTATCAAAGGGCCCAATTTAACCGGTTTTTTCATTATTTCCAATGTCTCTTGCATGCGTTGTTTTATAGACGTCATTTCCTATTTTGTAAAATGTCCTTTACGCCGTCATTTTGACAGTTAATGTCAACTTGTATGTCGGTGAAAATGTAAATGATATTGTCAAATTCGTTTATTTTTACCCCACCCTTACTGGATTGTATTCATTCTTAGGTTGGTTTCATTCTCATCCGACATTTGCACCAGAACCTTCTCAACAAGATTTAGATACTCAAAAGGTCGTTCAACAGTGGATTGGGCACAACAAGCCGTGTATTGGTGTAATTTTGACTCCGTTTAGTTTTAACGGAGCTTTAATATCGTCGCAATTTCGATGTCTTATGGTGGATAAGAAGCCCAACTTTGATGATCAAATAGTGCCCTACAGGTAAGTGAATTTTCGGGTGTAATACCACGAGTGCTTTAAAATTACCGATAATTTTTTACGAATGCGTGTTTTCTTTAATTTCACGAGTCCGAAGGACGAGTGAAATTTGTAAAGAAAACACGTATAAGTGAAAAATTATCCGGTTAGTTTTAAAGCACGCATGGTATTTAAAGGAATATTTCACGAATCCAAAAACATTCATTTTGTCAACTTTGAAATAATAAATAGAAATTTGTCAACAAAGTGACACTGACAAGTGGTATTTTCGTTTTGGTGTTTTCGATTTTGTATATCCGCTGTAAGTTTTCGAAAATACCACTGTCCTTATGGGATTTTTTATACGTGAGTGGAATATTCATTGTTATATAAAATTGTTGTGTGAAACGCGATTGGTATTTATTCTTTAGATACGGGCTTTTAGATACGGGCTTTTTCGTTTATACCTAAATATACTTTTTATATTAATCGGATTAAGTCAGTTTCGATTACGAACTTTTTATGTTCTTGAATGCTGTAATAGAAGAATCATTCGATTTTTACGTTAAAAATGTCTTTATATTTGTCTAATCTAGTCACTATTAAGGTGGATGTATAAGCTTGACGTCATACCGTTTGCGTCTGCATCGTGCCTTGCGACTTTTCTTTTTTAAAAAAGTAACCTTTTTATTCCTGTTATACAATAATTGCGCTACAGCACAGATTAACCATCCTCATTTGTTTGTAGCCGAGCTTGTTGTATGCATATGAGAAAACTTACCTCTCATTTTAAAACGTGTACGCTTTTTTTTATGAATACGACCATGCCTCGCCACTTTTGGTATTCTATTCTTAAGATCTAATTTTTTGCTTCACACGACTTTAGGGGTAAACGAATATTTCACAACTTTTTTCCAGCTAGATGGTTCAATGCTAGGTTAGGTTCTACTCATCAATATTCTTTCAGGTTTAAGGTTGATGTTATTGCAAATAACTTCAATGTAACGAGTTTTTTTAAAGACATGAGGAGAATTTTAACGTCGGAAGATGGATATTTAAAAGACAAAAGGATACCTTTCTATAAACCGTATTTTCAAGATCTTAGTATCAGCCATCTTGATAAGGTAAGTTTTTGAAACATTTTTGACCAGTCGGACAATGGACGGTGCCTGATAGAAAAAAGTTTTGAGTACGATTTAGGTTAGATACGTTCAGGTTACATTTACGGCAATTTGCCGTATAGAATGAATATTTCTTCAATGGTAGAATTCGGCTTCCTGCGGTTTTGAACTATTTAGTTCTCGTCAGTACAGGACAAGCAATACTGCCTCTATTGCACTGCTTATGCGGTTCAGTGTCGTCGTTTGTCTGGTAGTTTCTGCAGTCTGAATAATATGTATTTTGTTATCTAACTGTCATAGAAGAGATATGGAAAATTTTACTTTGTAATTCAGCGCTCGTTGAGGTGCATTGCTGAGGAAGTAGCTGTTTTAGTATTATTTGATTAATCCCTATTTATGAGGTCTCATCAAGTGGCTAAAGAACAAAATTTCTCACATAATATACAGTGATGGGCTAAAATATGGAACAAATTCATTTAAAAATGAGGTATTAATTTTTTGAAAAAAAAATTATAATCGACGTGTCCGAGCGTTTTTTTCAAAAAATTAATACTTGATTTTTAAATTAATTTGTTCCATATTTTAGCCCATCACTGTATAAAAAATTACGATAGCCTCTATAGATGTAAGAAAAGGTGCTCTTTGCATGACATTCAAAAAAGTAAATTAAAAAAAAAAGAAGAGTTAACGCCTTCAATATAAACATGTGGTCTAGGTGCCCTGCTGTTGTCATCACTTTTCTAGACACTAATCGCATTGTTTTGGTTATACAGGGTGTTATATAAGTACATGGCCAAACTTCAAGGGTGATCCTTTGAGTGATTCTAAGACGAAAAATTTATATAATCATAGGTCTGGTAATGCTTGGTTTTCAAGATACAGGGTGTCAAACTTTAAAAAAAAAATATTTTTTTCGTAAATATCTTAATAATCCTTTAGCCGATTTTGTTGAATTTGGCAGTGTTATTTAGGGTTGTAAGGGGCTAATTTAGCCCTAACTAAATTAAAATTTTTAAGTCCAGTGGCGTCCCGGAAGGCACCTTAACTAAGATTTTTGACAAAAAAAATTTGCGCCACTGATTTTTTTGCAATTTGTATATTCTTTTCGCATTAGACAACTAAAACTACAACTTTTTTATTTTTAGCATTTTGTTCGTATCTTGGCTTCGTTTTTGAGAAAAAAAAACATAAAAATCACTTTATTGCAATCGATATAAAAAAATTTCTGCTTTATAAGTAATTAAAAACTGATTTCATTGTTGTCCATTGACATGGAATAAAGTAATTTTTATTTATGATTAAGCAATTAAAATTAAACGAAAATCATCTTTTGAATTTTTTCGCTCATATTAACTTTATTTATTACTGCAGTGTTTTGAAAGTAACAAAAAAGTATGAGTACCATGGAAGGAAAAATAATTTTTCAAACAAATTTGACTTTGGCATAACTGACATAATTTTAAACAGTCCATACGTAATTATTTGATCGTAATTATTTGAAGTATCTTTAAGAGTTTTAAGCTGTAAAATTCGTTACCGATATTACAAAATGGTTCAGTTTACAAACTTAGAAATGGCCGATATGCATTTTGTCTATGGAATGGCCCGAACTTTCATAACAATCATATCTGGGTTGAAGAAAATCCCCATGCGGTTATAGAAAATAATTATCAACAACAGCTTTCCGTGAATGTTTGGCTACGTCAATTTCTGGATGCAACTTATGGAGAAAAGTGGATCGGTCGCGCAGCTCCACAGTCATGGCCACCCAGGTCACCGGATTTAAATCCCTTAGACTTTTTTCTTTGGGGGAATTTAAAGTGCCTCGTTTATTAAACTCCAGTCAACACCGAAGAAAAATTAATCCAACGGATACGGGTTTCATGTGATCAGATAAGACATACGATGGGAATATTTCAACGTGTTCGGCAATCCATGTTAAGACGAGGTAATGCTTGCATTGGAGTTGAAGGAAGACATTTTCAGCAACTATTGTAAGTTTCGTGTTACTTATTGTTAAATGTTTTTTTACTAAAAATAAATAGCGTACCATTTGTTTGAGTGTGGTTTTAATAAAGGGTTAATAAAGGGTTTTTCTTGTTTGTTTGTTTTAATTTCCAGCGTTACCACTGTGTACGCCACTGGCAAAATCAGACAAACAATTTGTAGCTTAAAAAATTCATTTGTATTCATTAAAAACTGTCACCTAGTTTCAACGTCATATTAGTTTGCGTCTTCTTGTTACTTTTTTTTTAATATTTCAATATCCTGTAAAAAACAATTCTTTATTATGTTGTCCCAGAGACATGCAATAAAGTGATTTTTATGTTTTTTTCTCATAAACGAAGCAAAATAGGAAAAAAATAATAAAAATAAAAAAGTTGTAGTTTAAGTTGCCCAATGTCAGAAAAATACAAAAATTGCAAAAAATTAGTGGCGCACATTTTATCAAAAATCTTAGTTAAGGTGCCTTCCGGAACGCCACTGGACTTAAACATTTTAATCTAGTTAGGGTTTAATTAGCTCCTTACTAACCTAAATAACACTGCCAAATTTCATCAAAAGCGGCCGAAGGATTATTAAGATATTTACGAAGAAACGATTTTTTTTTAAAGTTTGAAAACGAAGCATTTTTTATTTATTTATTTATTTTCAATACATGATCATTACAATATACCCTTTTAGGGTGTAGATCGTGTCAACAAGAGCAAAAACAAAGATAACCTAATTAGACTTAACTAAACATACAACTAATTATAAACATGTTAAAATAATTAAAAATGTTAAAAGCTAACAGACAATTAAATTTTTTTTTTAAATCATGCATCAGGACCTACGTAATTGCAGGCATCCGCCACTGAAAAGCACTTATTTAAAGATTCTGGAAATCTTTTTCGTTCAGGAACTCAGTGACACGGTAGTAGCACTTTTTGACTATAAATTTTTTCAGCCTTATTTTTTTTTGATTATCATTTAATGTTTTAAAAGCTATGGGCAAGAGGTCCCACCTTTTACTAGCATATATACAATGTTTTTTTGAAGATAAGAAAAATTAGGTCGATCAGCGTACAAGAGATCCTTATTTCTAGTATTATATATGTGGTCATGATTCATGATGAAAATCTATGAGAATAGAGTTGTTCCTTATCACAAACAATATACACTCCTGGATGTAAAGGCTATATAAAGTAATATATTATTATTAATAAATGCTTCCCTACAAGAATCCATTGGTTTCATTTTAAATATTGTTCTTATACACCTTTTTTTGCAATATAAAAATTCTTTGACTATCTACAGAGTTTCCCCAGAACATTAGTCCATATCTCAATCTTTCAACTGAACAAAAGCATGATATGCCGACAGAGCCGCAGACACACCAATACTATTGGCAATGACAGAAATGGCATAGCAGTATCTTGCAACACTCCCAGCCACCAGATTCACATGAGCCTTCCAGTCCAACCATTCATCAAGAGTCACACCCAAGAATGGCAAGCTTGCAGCAGAATCAATCTCACCACCACCAAACTCAATGCCAAGCTCCCGTTCTCTCCCCGCACCAAATATCAAGAGCTTGGTTTTGTCAATGTTTAAGAGCAAATTATTAGAGATAAACCATATATTCAAATTTTCCAATGCTGTTTCAATGTTATTCTTACACTCCTTCATACTATCCGCCCCAAACAGCACAGAGGTGTCGTCCGCATAGAGTACAATTTTGTTATTTGTGATATTCACTACGTCATTTCCGTAAATCAAGTATAGAAGGGGGCCCAGAATTGAACCCTGAGGCACCCCTCTCCCTATAAGTCGGCTATTGGATATCACCCTTACTTCCCTGTCATTAACATCAACCACTCGTTGGGTTCAGTTTAAAAGATATGACTCGAAAAGCTGCAGCACGACACCCCTGATACTATACCTCTCCATCTTACACGGACCTATGATTATATAAACTTTTCGTCTTAGAATAACTCAAGGAATCACCCCTTGAACTTTGGCCACGTACTTAAATAACACCCTCTATGTATTCCGGAAATTACGCAAGAAGAAAAAATCTCAGGAGATTGGTCGTTTCTTCATATTATATCGTATATTTCAGGAGAATTTTTGTAGTGTACTTTTAATTTCTTTCACAAAAAGTCTGTCGATCATGATTTCTTGCTTACATATTTCAAGGTGTAATTGCATTTTTCCGTTATTTATAGTAAAATGTCAAGAGACCTTTCCTTTAGATATAAAGAATACATTTCCTATTTAACGTAACACGGCAATGTTTTCGTATCTCGTCTATTTTTTAGTTATTCGCGATTTAATAATTTGTCATCAAAGGCAATAATCAAAATATTTTTCCCGCCGAACCTGAGGTCTGACTGCCCTAAAGCTGGCCAGTTTTTCATTGTTGAACTTTTGACAATCAAGTTTGTAAGTCTCTTATTTAACCAGATTTATTTTAAGAAATAATTTGAACAAAATGAATATGATTTAAAATAATTTTATTGTCATTTTTGCTGCAAATTAACCATTTTCAAACACGTGGCTTTGACAGGTCGGTCATTTTGCCTGGAGGACAAACCAAAGTTTAATTTAATACGTTTCCAAGTAATTTTAGGATTCATTTGTGACCATTTCTAGGAAGTATCTATACCTGTGCTACCTAGACTTAAGTACTTTTTCGTGTTCCAACTGTATTTCTATCGTAATACTTACTTTGAACTTTCTAGTGTGTGCTTCGATCTTTTGTTTACATTCTCAAATGACACCTTCAGTACGTGTTAGGTACCATGTTTTTTTCTATGAGCGTGAGGAAGATAAATTAGACAAAAAAGTGGTGAAAAAACCTTTAGCGCTAGTGTTAAAAAGTGCAACTTTCGTAGAATAGACACTTCTTCCCGTTCCGAAATGTTAAAAACAGCTGCCACAATTTTTTTCTCATCTTGCCTACACCTTTCCTTTAAAAATCTACTTTTTTAAACGTCTTTTTGCAAGCCCCTCATTTTAATAGTCTTTTTCTATCTAGCGCCGTTTTCAAACAATTCGACTGTATAAATAGATTTGGAGCAGTATACAAATTTACATACAATAATTTGTGTGTTTTTAGTTTATCTCGAGTGTGAACATGCATCTGGCGAAAAGCGGAATCTTAAGTAAGACAACATGTGATCATATTATTCAAGGAATAAAAGATTTGTTAACAAACTTGCACTGTAACAATTAAATAGCTTAAACATATATATTTATGCATTATATTTGCAATATTTTTGACAATAATTGTTTTTTTTTACCTTAGGTTTACCTTATATTAATTTTAGAAATTCACCAACTTCTCTAGGTTCTTTGTGACCATAGTGTGTTTCTTTCTTAACCAGGTCATAGGAAACGGATCTTAAAGGGCCTTACCACAAAAAGAACTTCTGGTCCTGATGAAATTCCAGACATCGTGATTAAGACATGCGCCAATGTGTTGACACCGGGTTAACCTATCCTACAAAAAAGGAATATTTACCTATACCCATATCCGAACAAGGCAAGAAGAACCTGCCAAGCACGACCTGTTGCATGGAAGTCATAATATGTCTTCGCATTTTGGTTAAAAATCTCCCAAATTGAAATTTGGTGATAAAAGATCAGGATACCCCATGTTTGCCATTCGCAATGTACGTGGTGCCCCACTTTTCCGCCCTGAAAGGGGTGCTTTCTTTTAATATTTACTAACACTCGGCGATCTAATCGAGTGAGGTACCAAATTAAAACTCGTAAATTCCTTTTTACGAATATCTAACTTTGCCGACTGTAATTAACGTGCTACTAATTAAATATCAATAATAGGGCCACCCAACGAATTGTAATATTGTACATTTGTCTCACATTAAAGCAACATAATAGTGATGATCTTTTTCTGAATAATGTCAGACAGTGACAGTGATTATGATGTTATTAAAGTACTTACCAGAAGCTTTCATTTACGATTGCTGCCCGTGCCTTTTTTTCATTTTCCTTTTGCTGTAATCTATACGATCGTAATCATAAATACGGGTGTTTTTCAACGATATCGACAAATTTAATATTCGATATAGGATCAGATGTGGGTCAGTGCAGTATTCTGCCAAGCCTGCAGTCCAGATTTACAAAAAATTATAGTTGCCCTACCGCTCTGCTAATAAAAGTTACAAACGATATATTTGAGGCAACGGAAAGGGGCGAGCTCACTGTGTTGATCCTACTAAATTATACCAAAGCATTTGACAAGCTCAACCACACACTCTTTGTAGCAATTTTTAAATATCTGTTTCCAAAACAATGCATGTAACCTTGTTAGAAGCTACTTAGAAAGCAGGAGACAAATGGTTGTTCTAAATGGAAATACATCGGGGTCGATGGACTTGAGGTTTGGTGTTCCGAAGGGATTGATACTAGGACCATTGTTTTTACTCTGTATACATCACAACCTATAACACGAATCAAGCTGTATAGAACCCACTTTTACGCGGATGATGCACAGATCTACATTTTCTTTAAACCTAGTGAAATTGTTAATGCCAATAACAAGATCAATGAGGATCTGGGTGTTATTTTACAGGTGTCTCAAGCACACTGTATAAACCCCATAGTAAATCACAGCGACTTCTTTTTGGTAAGAAAAAGATCAATTGTTATGTCAACACCATGTTAAAATAATTGTAAATAACGATACGCTTAAGTTGCTAAATTCGGCAGGGAACGTGGGCCTAGTACTTTATAATGGTCTTAGGCTTTCTGAACATGTCGGTATGTGCATTAAAAGGGCTTTTACAAATCTGAAATTAATATACAGTCACATAAGAATCCTATCTAAAAAGTTTAAAAAAATACTCTGCGACTTCATAATTTTATCGCACTTTAATTACGCGGATGTAGTATATGGTCCTTGTCTGCTAAGTGTTGTTGCTCGGCGTATTCAATTAATTCAGAATTCTTGCGTGAATTAAATCTTGATAAACGAGATTTAAGTTTTTAAAAAACAATTTTATTTATTAAACTAACTTTTACAAAGATTTATAAAATATATATTGTTAGCGTGACAATACAAACCCGACTGAATAATAATCTTCTCGGGAACAAGCGTATCTTCTCTGCTTTGTCTGCTGATGCTGATTCGGCAGTTTAGGTAGTTCTTGATAATGTCATCTAATCCTAGGTTTAGGGGTGATATAATTCGTGCGTCTTACAGGGATTAGGAAGCGTGAAAGGGGAGTATCGACGAAACAATGGTTACGGATGAACGAAAGAAGAGTCCGACACTCTGTAGTTCTATACAACAGTATAATCTCTAGAAGGTGTCCGGATTACTTATACGAGAACATTTCGCAGTGACATGCTTAATTTGGAACTTCGCCACAAATATACTATAACTACTCCGGCACACACGTTCAGTAATTTTGAGAAATCATTTAGTCATAATGTGGCAACATTATATAATAAAATACCCCTCCATATAAGGCAACTTACTGGCATTTGATTTAAAATACGAGTTTAAGAAAGCATTAAACTTAATTATACTTATTATAAGTGAGTTATATAATACCCTAATAGGGTTCAACCTACAGTACAGAATATTTTACTTTTCGTTGCTAAATAATGGATAAGAAATGTATATATTTTTTAGGTTAAGTGAAGAAGCCTGCTTCAACTTCGCCGTTTGGAATTAATGTTTACAAATTACAATAGACTTTATTTATATGTATTGATTTATCATCTGGCATTTTTCGAATAGTAATTTAAAACTCTCCCCAAATGTTATTGCCCGAGTGTTGTTTCAAAAGTGACACGACCAACATGCAGGTTTATCGCCGGAAATATAAATTGCCAAAATAAAGCAACTTGTTCTGACAGGCAATACCGCATCGCATCAGTGTGCGAGACTACCTTTGATCTTTAGTATTGTCAGTGGGTGATAATATCGTGTATTGCCTATTGCCGTTGCTCCAATGTGCGACCCATTTAAGTATGACTGGCAATAATTATTACTTATTTATTTTACCTAATCTCCCGGGTATCTAAAATAAATTTAATATATTTTAATAGCTGCCAGCTACGGTGGCACTATTATTGATATTAAGTGATATATTATGCAAACTTCAAAATTAAAATAACTAACAGAATTAAAATAGGTAATTTATTTCATGCCACTACTATAAATATTGTTTGCGCAGGTCAGCAATATTATAATATACAATATACAGTTATTACTACTTTACTACATTTATTATTTAGTTTAAAAAAAGCTCAAACAGCATGATATGAAACGCTCTGGGATCCAGGTCCGTATCTCGAAAAATATCATAAGATGGTCCAAAAAATACTCGAAACTAAATGTGTAGTACAGGGTGATCCACTATAAATGGACCTCCCTTTAACTTTTTCATCTGATGGTATAAGCAAAAATGGTAAATACAGAATTTTTTTTACGTAACACTATTATTTTGAAATATTTTTGGATTTTACATAAAATTACAATTATTTTTTAATAAGTGCATTATAAGTCTAAACTTAGTAGTTTCCGAGATATCGACTTTTGAAAAATTACATTTTTGAACTTGACAGCTTTAGCTTTCTAACGGTACGTCTTAGAGCAGGGATGCACAGACTTATAGGGAACAGGGGCCACTCGGGAAAAATATAAGCCAAGGACGGGCCACTACAAACAATACTTATTAACACAAACATTTTTATTTTTAAATAGTATGAAATACAATGATAAAAATAAAAGAACCTTCAAAAATGTTTGTTGTAATTATGTAATCGTAAGGTAATCTAATCATTACACTGTAATATTTCATGGTTTATTATTTTGATGCATGACATTGCATTGAACTAACAAGTTTTTTTATATTTGGCTCCACATTACTGGTCGCCACACGTAAAATTGCTTCCAAATTTTCATTTGCCAGACGGTTTCGGTTTTTCGTTTTGTTTAGTTTCATCACTGAAAACGTTTGTTCACAAATATACGTCGATCCAAATGAGCTTGCGCATTTCAATGCATTGATTCGCAACTCTTTATAAGCGTTCTTATCAACACAACGGTAGAAGTTGAGTAAATTACCTTCATTAAATTTGTTTCGTAAACTATCATCATTTTGCATGTCTATTAATTCTAGCTGCATTGATTCCAGCGCATTTTCGGGTGAAATGTTGAAAGGATTGCTGAAAATGTCCAATAGAGGTTTAACTTTTTTGAAGTTTTTTTGATTTTGAAAAGCTTGTATCAAAATATCAATTTTTTCAACATGAGCGAAATTGACGTCAGTGTTATTGACTTTTTACATAACTTTTTTGTAGTTCGGAAAATGGCTGTAATTGGCTGAATTGATTTGTGCCCTGAAAAGACTCAATTTGCATTGAAAGGACGAAACATGAGAGTATAACTGCGAAATCAATTGATCTTTGCCTTGGAGTCGCGTATTTAAGACCTTTAAGTGATTTGTGATGTCTACAAGAAACGCTAAGTCACACAGCCAATCAGGGTTGTCGACTACGCACGTCGTTTTTCTTTTCCGCCAGAAATAATTGGATTTCTTCAATCAAGTTAAGAAACCGCTGTAGTGTCAACCCACGACTTAGCCACCTTACTTCAGTGTAAAACAGAAGATCACCATATTCGCTTTCAATATCCTCGAAAAATTGTTTGAATTGTCGGTGATTGAGACCTCGTGATTTTATAAAGTTTACAGTAGGTACTACAACTTTCATCACATTTTCAAATCCCAATAATTTTGAACAGAGGGCCTCTTGATGTATAACGCAATGAAACTGCATGAATTCCTTGGTATTTATGTATTTAGTTTGTAAATATTTTTTTATCCTAGATGTACTTCCAACCATTGAAGGTGCTCAGTCAGTCGTAATTCCAGATATTTTCGTTAAATCCAAATCCATTATAGAACATTTTTCCCGAAGAGCTTTGAGCATGTCACTCCCCTTGGTTTGACTTGTCAAAGAACTCATACCAATCAGTTCTTCACTCACTGCAAAATTTTGCGTTACACCTCGTAAAAATATTAAGAGTTGAGCAGTGGAACTTATATCTGTAGATTCGTCGAGTGCTATAGAAAAATACTCAAAACTTCTTGATTTCGTAGCTAATTGCTCTTCTATATTAGCTGCTAATGCGGTAATTCTTCTTTGAACAAGTCATCCGATTTAACTGAATTTTTTCAAACTTCTTTACATTTTCCGGACAAATTTTTTTTGCGGCGATATCTAAACATTGCTTAACAAACTCACCATCTTTAAAAGGCCGACAAGTTTTCGCTATTATTCGAGATATTTCAAAGCTAACTTCAGTAGCTGTTTCAGCATCTTGAATTGATTTTGTAAACATAGCTTGCTGGCCTATTAGTTCCCGTTGTAAAATGGAAATTCTTTGCGTTCGATTTTCGCCAGTTAATTTGTTAAAAGTAGGATGCTTGGTTTCATAGTGCCTTTTCACATTATATTCCTTCGGAATAGAAACACTACTCTTGCATATTAAACAGACACTTTTGTTATGCGATGAAATAAAAAAGTATGTTTCGGTCCAAATATCTTGAAACTGTCGATTTTCATCTTCAACCTTACGACTACGTTTCTTACTTGGGCCTGGTTTATCCATATCAAAATTGATATTATATTGTTACGCAGGTAGAAGCCAAGTTCGAACGACGAAATATTTTACTCGTCACAGATTACAGTTCTCAATCAGTATAACGTTCGCTTGTCCGTAGTTAAAACTTAACTGCCCCGGTAGCTGGCGATGCGTCGTATTTATACAAGTTACCAAACATCGAGAACCTTCCACTTTGTTCGGGGAAACTACCGAACTACCGACGTGTTTCGCGAATCTTAAAGTAATCTAGTTGATGCGACAGATTTCTAGTCTCGTAACAATATGCTTAGACCGGAGCGCGGCGAGTAGAATACTTTTAAAATTCGTTGGCAGGCCGCATAACTATCGCTTTTAAAATTCGTTGGCAGGCCGCATAAATATCGACAGCGGGCCGCGGTATGTGCATTAGGGTGGAACGAAAATTGGGAAATTCCGAAACATTTTGATTTTCTTTTTTGTAATAGTGCGGAAAAGTTGCTTTATGGAGGTACCTTTCATGCCCCAAAAACTGAACGTCATAACACAACATCTTCCCCTGCCCCAAAAGGGTAGACATTTCCAGTAATAAGGTATAGCTAAAATAATGCAACTCCTTGCATATTTTGTGTTTAAAATAGGTTTTCAGTCATTTTCTTTGCATATTTCGTGTTTAAAATGACTGAACACCTATTTTAAACAAAAAATATCCCAAAGCTCACCACGAGGAGGTTGTTGCGTATCGAGCTCCACCCGTCCCATCCCACCCTTAAATTTTATATTACTTGTTGGTCGCATAATTTGATTTTGTCTCGAATTTTGGCATTATTTTACGAGATTCCAATCTAGAGCGAATAAATCCATCTCTAGAATCTGAACAACAAACTGCTGAAGATGCTTCCGTTACTAACTTAACGCACCTTTCAACAGCTTGGGTGTGACATGGAAACTTTGGAAACTGCATAATTGTCCCATCTTCTGTTAGACATCCCGAAGCTATGATATTTTTTAACTAATTTAATGAATATGGCGAAGTTAGTGGTGGTTCTGTTACTGTTTTGCCAGTCTATCAAGTCTATGTAATCATGAGCGTTAAAGTTAAAAGCTGGAATCTGGAAAATTCCTATTGTCTTGCCTTTTTCATTTAATCTTGCTTTCAAAATCCTTTTTAGGGCTAGCTCTCTTATATGCTGCCTTTCATCACATAACATTGTTAAAATATTATTTTCAGGGTCCAAAGTACCCATTTCTTTAAATCACTGGATTAATGACGCTTTTTATAAGTTCGAGGAAGTTTTGAGATCCGTTCTTGCATGATGAGTTAAATTTTATTCTAAACCAAACTGGAGCATAAACTTTTACTATACAGGGTGATTCAAAAGTACTTCGACAAACTTCGGGAGGTAATTGCCGGCAATATTTCAAGATGAAAAGTTCTTATAAACAGTGGTCCCTGGCGACTTCGTTACGAAGATACAGTGTGTTGAAATGTTAGAAGGAATGGTAATAATTTTTAAATAACTCCTTAACGAGTAATTTTTTTTTTATGAAATTTGGTGAATTAAATAAGCATCTCAGGACACTTATTTTCAAAGTAAAACACATTCGTAAATTTAACCAGTGGCGTCGGTACAAAATGTGGCTATCATATTTTTTGTGAAAACTATGCCTAACCTAACCACACCACTGACTTATTTGATTTTAACTTTTTTTTTATGAATCCCCCATTCAATTACAACAAAAAAGTTCACGTGTGTTATTTTGCTACGAGGGCCAGTTTAATGTCAAATGATTATTTTATTTGACTATACACAAATATTAAAAAATATGTTTTAAATTCAAAGATTTATTATGTAAGGGGTAAGGTATAACATTTAATTTAATTATAATTAAATAAGTGCGTTGCAAAAATTAAATGATTTTTAAATAAATTTTTCAAAATGTCCACCTTCAGCCAAGATGCAGGCATCTAATCTCCTTTGCATGGAATCTCGTACGCGTGCTAAGATATCTGGTCTGTTTCTTATTGCCTCAAAACCATCGATTATTCGGTTTCTTAGCACTTCTGCATTTTCGACTGGCGTCTTGTAAACGATTGACTTCAAATGTCCCCACAAATAAAAATCAAGAGGATTTAAATCTGGGGACCTTGGTGGCCACGGTTGATTTCCTTCCTCAACTCCCCTACCTATCCATCGATTTGGATAAATTTGATTAAGATGGGTCCTGGCCACTATGCTGAAATGGGCGGGAGCTCCGTCATGCATAAACCATATACGTCTTCGAGTTTCTAAGGGCACATCATCCAGTAAGGGAGGAAGTTCATTTTCCAAAAAATGTCGGTACGTCTCGCCATTAAGCCGAAGTGGAAGAAAAAAAGGTCCTATTAAGTAATCGCCAACTATTCCCCCCCACACGTTTAATGAAAATTAGTATTGAAAATTTCGTTCACTAACGGCGTGGGGATTTTCCAAAGACCAGATATGGTTATTGTGAAAGTTTGTAATCGCACTCTGAGAAAAATTTGCCTCGTCCGTAAAAAGTACATAATTTAAAAATTGGGGATTTTCAGCAAATTTTTCCAAAAACCACTGACACAAATTAATGCGCTGAGGAAAGTCCCTGGGTAAAAGAGCTTGTACCCTTTGAATATGGTACGGATACAACTGCTCATCGTGCAGAATTCTCCAAACTGTGGCTTGGGTGGAATTGAGAGCATCAGCAATTATTCGAGTGCTTGTATCTGGATTTTCCACTACAGCATTTAAAACAGCTTCTTCTAATTCTGGAGTTCGGGCTGTTCGCGGTCTTCCAGGAATGTCACGTGACCTCGCAAAACTCCCTGTTTCAGCTAAACGTCGGTGAAGATTTGAAAATGTTTCAGCAGCAGGCAGTACTCTGTTAGGATATCGCTCTTGATAGATTCGTCTAGCTGCTCGTGCATTTCCATCGGCAAGGCCATATACAAAATGCATGTCAGCTAAATGCGCATTATTTCTTAAGTAATCCATACCTTTTAAACAATAGTATTAATATTCAATGAAAATGACAAAACTGAGAAATAAACCACATAAGCAACTAACTGTCAAATATGTTTTAATTCACGACAAATGCATTTCCAAAGCCGCCTTATCAAAATACAAAATATCAAAAAAGTATTTCCAAAGCCGCCTTGTCAAAATAGAAAATATTAGAAAATAACATACTATTCATACTAATAAATAAATATGCATGTCACTGAGAACATGTTATACTTAAATAGGCATCCTCAGATGCCTTCCTTTGGCATATACCTACATATTTGTTTATTGTAAGTATGTATAGATCTTAGTTAATATACTTAAATTAATATTTGAGTGTTTGATCAATTATTTAAAACATATTTTTTAATATTTGTGTATAGTCAAATAAAATAATCATTTGACATTAAACTGGCCCTCGTAGCAAAATAACACACGTGAACTTTTTTGTTGTAATTGAATGGGGGATTCATAAAAAAAAAGTTAAAATCAAATAAGTCAGTGGTGTGGTTAGGTTAGGCATAGTTTTCACAAAAAATATGATAGCCACATTTTGTACCGACGCCACTGGTTAAATTTACGAATGTGTTTTACTTTGAAAATAAGTGTCCTGAGATGCTTATTTAATTCACCAAATTTCATAAAAAAAAAATTACTCGTTAAGGAGTTATTTAAAAATTATTACCATTCCTTCTAACATTTCAACACCCTGTATCTCCGTAACGAAGTCGCCAGGGACCACTGTTTATAAGAACTTTTCATCTTGAAATATTGCCGGCAATTACCTCCCGAAGTTTGTCGAAGTACTTTTGAATCACCCTGTATAATCTACCAATATTATTAGATTTTCTGATGGTGCCTGTGATCCAACATATAATCGAAGCAGCCTATTAGCTAATGTTAGCCATCTTGAGTGGGATATTTTACCAGGATACCTTTGAGCCAAGGCATCACTACAAGTACCAGAAATAATAGCACGACATATTTGTAACAAATATTTTTATTCCGTACTTAAGTCCATTTTATTAACTTCGGATTCAATCGGGATGAAATTTATGACTTAAAACTTTTCACATTCAGATATTTGTTTACCAATGGGCCCTGAAAAGCCACGGGGACAGTTGTTGGTCCATTTAAATGCTGAAAAAGATGGCGCAGGGAAGGTTGTTTCCATGCAATTGGCAAACAAGCCACTGTAATGGTCTTTTAAAATGCATTTCCAATAATCTTAATACCCCACCCTTAAGCCCCGTATTGACTGCGGTTCCATCACACCCTATGGCAAGAATATTTGAGGTATCAATCTGATGATTTTCTAAATAACTAACAATACCCAATTTAATTATAACAGCTGATCCAGTAAATGGTGTTACATGTCCTATGTATTTTGATCCTGGCTCTTGAACTAAGACATAATGTTCTTCTGTTACAGTTTTGTCTTTCCTCCCATCAAAATATAACCCATTTAATGGTAACATGTTTTGCTTTTCTTTCATAGTTATATCTTTTTGTAGTTTTCTTCTTTGTCTTCGGACTTTCATTCTATCTATTGCACTTGTTTTATCTGTTGGTGAAATAATTCCTATATCTTCAAGCACTGCACTGCAATTATCGCAGCACTTCTATCGGACACTCCCGTTCTTTCACACGCTAATGAAAGAGAAGGCAGTGACACTCTCAGTTGTTTAGCTTCAATTTCTTTACAGGTTGAAGGTTTACTGTTTTTATGTGTCGGCTCTATGGCACAATAATTAACAGTTGGCATTTCTTCATTTTTTAAGCTGTCCTCCATTGTAATTAATTTTGAATCAGGTTGCTTATAACTTAAATATCTTGAAAGTTCCTTTTCCTTTCTTTTCTCTTTTTCTTGATTTTTTTCTCGTAGCTTCAATATCAATAGACCCCATGATTATTTTTCTCACAGTTCGTTGATCAATAAGAAATAATTGCTTATCTTTAGGCACTTTCCGAAAGTTGTCTCATTCGCATGTAGAAAATTCTTTGCACTTGCAGGCAGCAATATCAAATAACTTTCTTTTTAGGATTTTCTTGAAATATCTTTTGTAAGAAAACGTCAAAAATACCAAAAAACTACTTTTATTGTAAAAAGTTCGTACATAATCTTAAAACAAACCGTCTTATTTCGTTTGCTACGTAAGACTGCCCGTTTCCCGTCGTTTCCATATTAACACTTAAAATCTATAACTCTTAGTGGTAACGTAAACATAAAATAATCTTAATGGGCCTGGCTATATATTAGATAACACTAATCCTTATGGGTCTGAACGAGACCTGTTGACGTATCGAATATCGTGGCTGCGTCATTTCTTACACTCGGCCATCCTGTATATTATAAGCCTGTCCTCAGGCTTCACAAGGAACTGAAAAAGAAAAAAAAATAAAGATCCGTTGATCTTCTCGTTTTAGAGATCCGTTGATCTCTTCGTGTTAAAGATCCGTTGATCTTTTCGTTTAAGAGATCCGTTGATCTCCTCGTGGTAAAGATCCGTTGATCTTTTCTTTTTAAAAGATCCGTTGATCTCTTCGTGTTAAAGATCCGTTGATCTTTTCGTTTAAGAGATCCGTTGATCTCTTCGTGTTAAAGATCCGTTGATCTTTTCGTTTTAGAGATCCGTCGATCTCCTTGTAATTAAGATCCGTTGATCTTTTCATTTCAAAGATCCGTTGATCTCTTCGTGTTAAAGATCCGTTGATCCTTTCGTTTAGAGATCCGTTGATCTCTGTGTGTTAAAGATCCCTTGATCTTAACAAGCCTTAAGCTTTACCTTGAAATATACTTACTTATTTTTTTTTTTTTTGTGGCAGCAAATACTACGTATTACTATAGCGTCAAACGACTTACCCATCATCGTCTTGAAAGGTGAGTCAGCGTTTAATGTTGTCAGCAGCGACAACCGTACGTGATACTTTTCGAAGACTTCGTAAATCTTCAACTTCATACCTATCGTTGAACAGAACTCGTGTAATTCGGAACGGTCCTTTAAACTTTGGAAGTAGTTTGCGACTTCCCCCTGTAGCGGGCTCGCTTGTTATTTTGAGCATTACCAAATCGCCTTTACTGTACTTAATGGCCTCTCGTCTCGACTTATCGGATCGTGCTTTCTGTTTTTTTCTGGTCTTCAGTAATATGTTAGAAATTTTGTGACGTAGGTCTTGCAGGTTCTTTCTATTTAGATCATCTCGGATTTCGTTAACAATACGAGAATCGGCGGCGTGCCTAGAGTTACAACCCGATTAATGCTTCCATGGGCGTAGCATTTATTGATTTATTATGAGTAGTATTTATTGCACTTTGCACTTGTTTTACACATTGTCCCATTCGTCAATATCTTTACCGGCAGATGTTGTAGCCAATGAAAGTATTGCTTCATAATTTGAGGCATCTCTTAATAATTTAGAAAATGGAACAGACTTACGGAAATGCTGCAACATCCCTTGTTTCATTTGACACCACGACACTTCGTTTTTTATTTGTTCGTAATACCACTGGCGTGCGTGTCCCTTAAGCCTACTTGCTATAATCCTAATAATGTACTCATCACTCCACCTATATCGTTCACCCAAAATGTCCACTTTTGCAACCCACATTTCGATAGTAATATCGTTTTCCATCGAGTCAAATATTGGAATTGCTTGTTCGTCACTTAAATACAACGCGGCAACGGACGTTGACGGCATATTTCGAAGTTCGTTAATTCCCTTTTTTAACGACTTTAATTGTTTTTTGAGCTTATCACATTCACTATTAGTACTCGAGCTACTCGTATTACTTGACGACCGCTCACGTTGGCGTTTTGTATGGGAAACACGATCACGTTTTCGTTTTGAACTTTTATGTCCCTTCGCGCTTGTTTTCCCCATTTTGTCAGAGCAAAAGAAAGAGGAAAAAAAAAATGGCACGAGCGTTGGACAGTCTATCCCACTTCTGACTTGTAAGAAAACGTCAAAAATACCAAAAAACTACTTTTATTGTAAAAAGTTCGTACATAATCTTAAAACAAACCGTCTTATTTCGTTTGCTACGTAAGACTGCCCGTTTCCCGTCGTTTCCATATTAACACTTAAAATCTATAACTCTTAGTGGTAACGTAAACATAAAATAATCTTAATGGGCCTGGCTATATATTAAGTAACACTAATCCTTATGGGTCTGAACGAGACCTGTTGACGTATCGAATATCGTGGCTGCGTCATTTCTTACACTTTAATTTTAATTTATATTTGTTGTCATTTTTCCGCCCTTTACATGGTTTTAAAATATTTCGATACTTATTATAATAGTCTTTAAATAATTTTACAATATGGTTATACGACACTATGGGAATAGAAGCTGTTCTCCATAAATCATCCAGCTTTGAAGAAATTATGTCACTTATTTCATTCACTGATTTAATTTCACTGTCATGTCTTAACCACAGGTAAAATTTCATTATTTCATATTTGTAATACCCCTTAAATATATTTTCAATTTGTCATTAAGGTTTGGCGTATACCCAACGATGTGGAAATTAAATAAAGTTATTCCTGTTTTTAAATCAGGAGATAAAAATAAAATAGAAAACTATAGATCTATTGCCATTGGCTCTGCACTGTCAAAAGTTTTTGAATTAGTTATCTACAATAGGATATTTCTTAGCTTTAAACAAGTTGTGGCTGATGAACAACATGGTTTTTTTCCTAAGCGCAGTACTGTCACTAATATGTTAGATTTCTCTCAGTACATTCATAAGGCATTTTTTAAAACAGCACAGGTAGATTGCATTTTTACAGATCTTGAGAAGGCTTTTGACAGGGTGTGTCATGGTGAAGTAATAAGGACATTGCGCGAAATTGGTGTTGAAAGTAACATCACAAGGTTGATGGCATCTTATTTGCAAAATAGAAAAATGTACGTTGAAGTAAAAGGGTTCAAATCTAAAGAATATGTTCCAAGTTCTGGGGTACCGCAGGGATCCATAGTTGGACCCTTGCTGTTCCTTGTAACAATAAATAATATTTCCAAATGTGTGTCAAGTGCGGCTGGGCTAATATATGCAGATGACTTTAAACTTTTTATGCGTATTGATGGTATTGATGATTGTAAACTTTTGCAACAGAATCTTAATAAAATTGTAACTTGGTGTCAGGAGCACAAATTGAAGCTCAATATTGATAAGTGTTCAATTATGTCCTTCACTTGTAGAAAATCTGTAGTAGAATATCCATATGCCATCGATAGTCAACTAGTTGTCTCACAAAGATGTCGGGGTGACATTTGATCCAAAACTTAATTTTAACTTACATATCGATAACATAACAACTGACGCCTATAAGATGCTAGGTTTTGTGATACGTTGCTGTAAGAAATTTGATAGTTTGGATGCTATTATTGCGGTCTATAAGTCGCTTGTCTTGCCAAAACTTGAATATGCTTGCATTATTTGGTCACCTCAGTATGCGGATAAAGTGGGCCAACTGGAGCGTGTCCAAAGAAGGTTTCTAAAATATCTGCATTTTAAAAAATTTGGAATATACCCGTATAGGGGGTTTACTCACGAAGAACTACTTAAAATGTTCTGTTTCGACAGCCTTTATATCAGGAGAGTTCGGATATGTCTCTCTATATTAATAAAAGTAATTACCTACTTAATAGACTGTAAGAATTTTCTTTCTCTGCTGCCTTTCAGAATAAGTAATGTTATAAACACTAGATCTAGAGACCTCTTTTATCTACACACCTCTAGGTCAGACCTATATAAAAATAGTCCTGTTTATCGCATATGTGAGCTGGCAAATAATTACTTAAAAAATCTCGATATTTTTACACTTAATCCTAAAAATATAAATAAGGTCTTAAAAGTTTATGTTACGAATTGAAATTCAGTTCATTTTGTACGTGTTGTTAATGGTTTGTTATCTTGTTGTGTTGATTAGTTTTGTTATTTCTTGTTTTTCTTTAATTTTAAGAATATAGTATCTGTAATTGGTGTTAAACTGTTGATGCTATTGAAATAAATAAAAAATAAAATATATTCTCTCTATAGTTAAAATGTTGTCTATTAATTGTCTTGGTGCACCAAAAACAATATATTTCACAGTTTGTCTAGTCTTTAAAACTGATACCGTTGACGGCTTATACGCCATGTTTCAGGTCATAAAAACTAGTTCAGATATTTTACGCAAAATATATTTAAAAAAGTATTATATTTCAAACCTGTTGGGGCAACGGAAAGATTTAAATTAGGTTAATTAAATTTTTATGGTTAGATGAAAGCACCAAAAGGATACTTTTGTGCACTATAAGACATTTCTGCTGCCAACCATAGACAGTGGCGTGGTATTAAAATATTGGCATATATTACCCAAAAATTAATAAAATTAAACAGCAGAAATAATTGTCGTAGATTTACGAAATTCTAAGGGTAAAATAAACGTATCAAAAGCCAACTTTCCCGCACTATTAGAATTCGAAAGAAAATAAAAATAAAAATTTCGTTCCACCCTAATGTGCATCCCTGTCTTAGAGTAAACGGCCTACATGCCTCTATCCTACATTTTCATTATCTTCCCAAAATTGTCAACTTCCTGTTAAACCGGATGTAACTCGAAAGCCGGAAATATAGTACTTTCGGTTTAACCGGATAGTAACAGCTATACAGGGTGTTTCAGAGGTACGGTACGTAACTTAAGGGGGTGATTCCTAATAATATTCTAAGAGAAAAAGTTCATGTGAACATGTGTCCGGAGTTGCTCCGTTTTTTATATACAGGGTGTTAAAGTTTTTTTTTAAAAAGGTTATCAAATTTTATAATTTTCTTAAATATGCCTTTACCGATTATATTGAGATTTGGTACCGGTTTTCATAATGATAAGGGGCTTAATTAGCCCTTACTAGATTAAATTTATTAAGTCCAGTGTCGTCCCGGAATTATTCATTTTTGACTTGTTATTGAAAAAACAGGTAAATTAGACTTAAAACTTACCTTTACCTCATATTTTAATTATGTGACACTAATTAACATATATAATTATAAGTATACCGGGTGTTGCATCGTCGAGCGGGACATAGGAAATCCCATGTAATTTTAAATGGGGTCAATTATTGGCTTCCCTAATTATTTTAGAGAAAAATTCTATTTAGGTTTATTAAAGAGCACTAAAACCCACATTCAAAATAATAACTTTAGATATTTTTGATGAGCCCGTTTACGGGTTATCGCCGATTTCTTTTTAACTATTTTTCCTTTTTATGGCCCCGTATTTGCGGGCACCAGTCAAGGTAAAAGATGACTGTCAAATAAAGTTCATTTTGAAATGTGTGCTTTATTGTTATAAAAACTCGTACATCGAAAATATTAAAGGTGTATTTATGAGTACAAATTAATCTGAATAAAACTAAAATAAAGTATACAATTACAAGGTTAATTATGACATTTTACATGTTTCAATATTTTACTAATTAATAGGTAGGTACTATTAAATTGTTAGAACTTTAGGATTTAAGAAGATGTTCAAATATTCCTCCATTGACTGCTAGACAATAACCGGGGCGATCATAAAATTCTCCTCTTACATTCGCTAGTTGGTAAACTGAAATTCTATTGCATTCGGCAGAAATAGCATTTTTTAACTCGTCTAGATTTGGGTATTTTTTATCTTTGTATATCCTGTTTTTTAAATGGCCCCAGAGAAAGAAATCATTTGGCGATAAATCAGGAGACCTGGCTGGCCAATTTACTGTATGATTTAAGCCAATAACATTTCCATTAAAAGCACGGTTTAAATATTCCCGGACAGCCAGGGTACTATGTGCCGGGCAGCCATCCATTTGGTACCAAACTTCCTGATTTTCCCTGGCGGCATCATGTAAAGTAGGTAAAATATGATCTTCAAGTAGTTCCAAAAAATATTCTGCATTTAAATTTCGTGTAAGAAATAATGGCCCGATAATATTTTCTCCGAAAATCCCAGCCCATACATTAACTTTTCGTGGATATTGCGTCCTTGTTTCCACAAACCTGTGTTGGTTTTCTTTGCTCCAATATCGATAATTTTGAACATTGGGTTCATTGTTTAAGGTAAATGTGCATTCGTCAGTGAAACAAATGTTTTTTAAAAATTCCCTATCCATGTTTGCTCTTTCCATCATACCAAAACAAAACTCCTGTCGTCGTATTTCGTCCCTATCTCTTAGCTCTTGTGTGAACACCAGCCCGGTAAGAGTAAATCAGATTGGGCGCTACGGGGCTGGGTACAAGATCTTTACTTTGTGGGTTCACTTCTCAGAAAGGGAGCACATATTTGAACTTACCCAACCAGGACTAATACAATAGGTCCTGCTACAAGTCGGTCGGTCGGTTATAAAGAAATGATACTTTCGGTCAAAGTCTTTCTAGTAATTCGGTACTTGAAAAGATAGTTTTCTGAAGCCATTTTCCAGAAATTCGCGGAATAAAAACCGAGGCATCGGCGAGCCTACAGAACATTGACGCGTTAAACAGTATACAGAGTCGTCCAAAAAGTAAGTGCCTGAAAATGGTGGATTTTTGTGAAATTCGTTTTATTTAAAATAAATATGTTTCCTCTAAATTGAATAGTATTGGTGACTCCAAATGTACAGTTTAATATTTACGGAGAATTAATAAAATGTTAGTGAATTATCGAACTATGTGTTTTCCTTTCTGTGCCACCGGGTTCTCCCAGAGGCATTAGGCAAATTAATTAATTTAAATAGTTAATTTGGGGTGTTTCGTCGACTCAATCTGCAAGAACTTGACCAGAGAAATACGAAGAGATATACTGCAAGAACTACTTGTTGCTTAGTGTGAGATGCTGATCTACCAGGGGCAAGCTAATAGTAAGGAGGTTAGTCCTGGTTGGGTAAGTTCAAATATGTGCTCCCTTTCTGAGAAGTGAACCCACAAAGTAAAGATCTTGTACCCAGCCCCGTAGCGCCCAATCTGATTTACTCTTACCGGGCTGGTGTTCACAATTGGTGTCCGAGGTGTGGGGTATATTTTGATATTCAGTATTAACGAAAGTTAGCCACATCTGAGAGAAATTTTCAACTTGTATTCAACCAGACTAAAAATTCAAAATGACGACTAGAACACCACCTATTTCTCCAACAGTATCTCCAGTGCCTTCAAAGAAAATAATAAATAACAATGTAATCATTGGAATTGATTCTATTTCAACATACGATGGACAAAGCAGCATTGAAGAGTTTCTTTCAGTTATCGACGAAACTGCACTTTTAGCCAACTGGACGGATGAACAAAAAGTGGCTATTGCTCGACTTAAACTAAGAAATAAGGCAAAGCAATTTATAGAATCGGAGCCAATACTAAAAACTACAATTTCCTGGACTACTTTAAAAGATGCATTGAAGAAACAGTTTATGCGACAATATGTTAAGGGTGCCGCCATGAAAAATTTTATAGAATGTCGTCAAAGAAGTGGTGAAACTTGCCGTCAATTTCTCACTAGATTGAAATTGCTAGCAAATCGCACAGTGACGTTGACAGGAATTCCAGACACGGACCGGGTCATAACTACAAAGTTGGAACAAGATGTGACTACCCAGTTTACTTTAGGCCTGCTTATGCCAATTAAGCAGCGAGTTTTGTCAGCAAACCCAAAATCTCTGAACGATGCTTTAACACATGCCGAAATGGAGGAATCCATAGAAAACCTGATACATCCAACAATTTCCAAGGAATGCAGAGTCGTGCAAAATCAAAATGACAGGAGGATGGAACCACAAGGACCACAAACAAACCAATACAATAGAAGATACGGAAACCAAAACACTCAGAGGCCGGTTAGATGTTTCAAGTGTAATAAGGAAGGTCATACTTCAAAGTACTGCCCTATGACATGTTTCAAATGTGGGAAAATTGGACATTTTAGAGGAGACTGTCCGGAAAACAACACCCCTCGACGATGTTATCGATGCCGAAAACCCGGACATACAGCCAGATTTTGTCCACAAGTGGAAGACGGAAGCCAACCAGTGAATTTTGCTTTAAACCGCAACACAGTCGCTCAACAACCCCGGAGAACGGCTGTACCAGAAGCAAGTTGGGACTAAAGGACAAAAAGGTAGGGATATTTACGTGCTCACAAAGTGAATCTCCGAAATCGTCCAATGTTACAAAAGTGTTAATAAAAAATACAAATTTTTATGCGTTAGTGGACTCAGGAGCCGTAGTTTCCCTAGTGAAACCCGATATTGCCAGGGGGTTTAAAATTGAACGTACTCGGACAGTGATAGTTGACATTCAAGGAAATAATATTCCAACTTTAGGTACAGTGTATTTACCAATTACTTTTATGGGTGGAAAAACAGTCTACCATAGTTTTGTTGTAGTAAGTTCGGATAGTTTTCGGGCAGACATGTTATTAGGAATAGACTTTCTAAGAAAATATAGTGTAAAAATTGATTGGGGAAATAGTTGTATGTATGCTTTTGACGAGGAGATACCTCTAATGGACGAAGAAGCCATGGAAGAAGTGGATGCTATGGTAACGCTATCGAGACATGAAGTGGAGAGGATGTTGCAAGGGATACAACAAGAGTTAAAGAACTTAAACCGAAGATTAGAAGAAATGGAGGTCAAAACAAAGGCTAGTTATGCTAATCATTCCTCGTTAGTACCAATAACGAAGGAATGTGGAAATCAGACGATTGGTACTCGTTTGGACTCCGCCATTAACAACGAAGTACAAGTAGCTAATGAGACTTTGGAAAGACCTAGGAAAACTGCAGTTTCCAGAAAAAAAAGATAACAAGCAACGTCAGTGTTTGTCCACAAGAAAGTCAAAATAGTCAAATAGTGAAAAGCCACGAGGAGCAAATTGCATCAAGGTGCAGACCCAGTGCTTTGGAAGAGAGAAGAGTGATACGTTTTAAAGAAAATGTAAAAATTCCAGCGATGTGTCAAGCAGTATGTATGGCGACTTTGGAACAAGCGTCAAGGGTCAAGGCTCAACATATAGTGATTGAACCGTTGGAAGATGGTCCCCAAGAATTGCTAGTTGCAAGAGTTCTTTGTAAAGCGACGAAGGAGGTACCAGTACGTGTAAGTAATATTACGAATAAAGAAATCGTAATATCTGAGAAAACAATAATTGCGCAGGCATTTGAAGCCGAAGAAGAGAGACCTATCAATGGAAATAAAAAGAATATGATCGGAGCAATTAGTGCAAAAGATAAGGAAGAAATACTAACCCAGTTGGGTTTAGATAAATTATTAAACAAGGATCAGGAGATGCTAAAGGACTTAGTAATGGAATATATTGAAATATTTAAGTCTCCTAATCAAAAATTATCGTGTACATCCCAGGTTACCCATCGGATTATTACAGAGAATATTCCTCCAATCTGTAAAAGACCTTATAGAGTACCTTATCACCGACAAGAAATATTGAAAGAGGAAATACAGAAGTTATTGGACGACAATATCATTGAGGAAAGCGCATCTCCATGGAGTTTCCCGGCTATCCTTGTGGAGAAGAAGCGACATCCAGGTGAAGATGTACAATATAGACTTGTAATCGATTATCGGGAGCTCAATAACATAACAAAGACAGACTATTTTCCTCTACCAAATATACAAGAAACAATCGACAAATTGTCAGGAGCATGTATATTCTCAACCATGGATTTGGCGTCTGGCTATTTTCAGGTTCCGTTACAGCCAGAAGATCAGGAAAAGACAGCCTTTTCGACTCCGGAAAATCACTACCAATTCAAAAGAATGGCGATGGGATTGAAAAATGCACCAGCCACTTGGAGCCGTCTAATGCAACATATATTCGGCAAATTAACGTATACAGAGTGCCTAGTTTATTTGGATGATATAATAGTATTTTCCGTGGATATGGATACACATTTAGAACGCCTTAGACATATCTTTCAAAAAATGAAGGAAAGCAATTTAAAATTTAAACCGACAAAATGCATTTTCCTTAGAGAAGAAATTGAATATTTGGGGCATATAATCAAAAAAGGTGGATTTACCGCTCATCCTAATAAGACAGAAATTATCAAAACCTACCCTATTCCAAGAAATGTGAGAGAAATTAGAGCATTTCTCGGACTTTGTGGATTTTATAGGAAATTTGTTCCGAATTTTGCAAAAATCAGTCAGCCCATAACAGCCCTAACTAAAAAGAATGTACGATTCCATTGGACGGAGGAACAAACTACAGCATTTGAAGCCTTAAAGACAGCTCTTATTACGCCACCAATTTTAAAATATCCTGATTTTAAGAAGGAATTTATTGTGAATACTGACGCAAGCGCAACCGCCATAGCGTCAATTCTAACTCAAAAATATGATGGTTTAGAACATCCAATTATGTATTCTAGTCGAACACTTAATGCCGCCGAACAACGCTATTCAACAATTGAACGTGAAATGTTAGCCGTTGTGGACGCCGTAAGAAGATACAGAGTGTATTTGACTGGAACCCATTTCACCATTGTAACTGATCATCGACCTTTGAGATTCTTACTTACCGTTAAGGACCCTAGTTCCAGACTAGCAAAATGGGCGATATACCTAATGGAATTTAGTTTTACAATTGTTTACCGGCCAGGAAAAATGAACTCCAATGTTGACGCGCTCACCAGATTAAGACATGACGATATAGAAGGTAACCCTGCAGAATCCATCCAACCTAAGGAACCGCAAGTAGTCGCAGCAATCTCTGAGGAAAATGACATTTACCCTACAGTGTCTGTTATCTGGAGCAGAAGTGAAATAAAAGAACTTCAACATAAGGATCCCAAATTAAGTCAAATAATAACAGCCTGTGAACAAGATAATAAGCCATACTATTTGAGTGCAGACGCACTACTCTATCGAAAACGTGAACACGATCAGAGAAATGATCAACTAATGGCACCAGCATCAATAACTCCAGAATTACTAAACATGTATTACACGTCAATTCTAGCTGCTCACCCCGGTCAAAAGAAAACTCAAGCACTAATCTTAAGAGATTTTTATTGGCCTACCCTACGAAAAGATGTCAAGACTTACATAGAAAAATGTCATTCATGCAATATTCGAAAAACAAATGCTCAACCACCTGTGGAATTACAAAAATCTTACATACCATCGAGAGTTTGGGGACGAATTTCACTCGATCTTGTGGGTCCTCTAAATAAAACAAGGGATGGAAATCGATTTATTTTGACGTGTGTAGATTTCTTAACACGCTATCCTGTATGTATAGCAATACCAGATATAAAAGCTGAAACCGTGGCGAGAGCATTTGTCGAAAATATTGTCACAGTGTATGGAGTACCTCAAGAACTGCTTACGGACTGCGGAAAACAATTCGTCGGGCAATTATTCCAAGAAATCTGCAAATTAATGGAAATAACTAAACTTCGAACAACGCCTTACCATCCAGCAGCAAATGGAATATTGGAAAGATATCATAAAACTCTAAAAACAATGATAAGTCATTTCGTAAATGAATATAATGACAGTTGGGACAGAATATTACCCTATTGTGTAATGGCCTATAGGAATTTACCTCACGATGCCACAAAAGATTCTCCGTATTACCTGATGTTTGGACGCGATTTCTCGCTTCCAATCCAGTTGACAATAAACGATAATAAAGTGAGATATGACCTTGATGATAATTACGCCAGTGAATTAGTAACCAGAATGCACATTGCGCATGAAATAGCAAAGAAAAATATTAAGAAAACCATTGACAACAGATGTGAAAGGTTAAATCAACGGAAAACACGACGAGAATTTTTATTGGGTGACCAAGTTTACCTATACAGTCCTGCGATACCTGGGAAAAATTTAAGCCGCAAGTTACATGCTAAATGGAAAGGACCCTATCAAATAATTGACAAAAAGGGACCAGTTACCTTTAAGATAAAAGAAATGCATGGGAAAAAGGAACATATGGTACACGCGGAAAGACTTAAACTATACAAAGGAGGAGAACAAAATTTCAATGAGGAAAAGGAAAATATTAACAGAAAACGATTTGAAGATAAGGGGCAAGGAAAAACCGAAGAGCGTATAGAAAATGAAATAGCAAAGATGAAGTAGATGAATTTTTAAACCAAGGTACTGAACTAAGAGAAGAAAATGCTGGAAATCCGGAAAATCAAGATTTAACTAGCAGTGAAGAAGAAGAGGATGAGAATTCCGACTCTGCGGAATCCACCCTTCAACTTGAAGACGAATCTGAGGGAGAACTCACCGACGAATATAATAGTGCTCTCGAGAATTCAGGTAGTGACGATGAAGAAAATGAGAATGTCAGACAAACCCGTACTCGAGAAGTGAAAATGCCTAGCCGATTTAACGACTATGTTTTAGATTTTTAATTTAAATTTGGAGTCACCATGTATAGAATAAGAATTAATGTATAATATTATTGTAGTGGGAAGAATAACGCTGATACTATGGTATTGCATGTATTGCATAGAAGCCGCCCTAATAGCTTACGATTGTAAGAATCCATCAACGAACGTTACTGTGATATCATTACGAGAAGTAGCGTCCTGTCCAAACCCTGAAACTGGCTATGATATCCAGGAAGGATATGCCCAAATTGTGGAGAGAAGAAGGTTTGAATATGTGCATGTATACTCGTGTCTTATTGAAGTAACAAGAACTATAAAACAGTGTGGAATGTTCTCACACGAATCTTCAGTGGAAGGTGGGTTACTAACATACATACACGAAATAGGAGCAGAAGAGTGTCGAAAGACTCATCTCTATAGGGAATTTCGAGGACAGAGGGCATATAATTTCAAGGTTGAGAGCCAATGCCACCATATCGTCATCTGCGACATTAGCGAGTAAAATTGATGGAAACCGAAACTGTGAAGCTGGTCAGTATAATGAAAACGGACTCAACTGGAACAATGTAGTTGTACAGGCAAGTATAAAAATTACGTTAAGTGACCATTACGCTAAAGTTTCCTTGGATACAAACGAAATTAGATTAACAAATGGAGTGACATGTCAATTTTTAGAAGGTTATTGCATGGATGCAATAAATGGAGAATCTACATGGGAAAGAAACGTATTTGGTGAATGTAGCCAATATAACATAATATACGATGGAAAAGCTACGTATGTAAAAGAAAAGAGACCACAAAATGCTGGAAACAGATACCTAGTTGTCGAAAGCAAGGATAAAGTATTCGCAATGCAACTAAAACGTCAACAGGCAACGTGTGGATCATTTGTATGGGAGAGTGAGCATCCTCGCTTACTGATTTTAGAAAAGAAGAGTGCCACAGAGCATACTTCGTTCTCTTTAAATAAGCTAAATGAGGAAGCAGATCTCCTAACGTACATTAATACCAAGTTCCTGTACGTGGAGCAATCGGTCAAACGAAGTATTAATAGCATGTTTGCACAGACTATACATCGAAGATGTTTGCTACACCGAGAAATATTGAAAAATCGACTATTATTAGCACCACTTACATCTAATGCAGTAGCTTCCGTTGTCAAAAATCAACTAGGTTATATAGGAACTGTATCAGGGGAGGTCATGTACATCCTCAAGTGTCTCCCCATAACAGTCGAGGTAAGACGAGAAGACAACTGTTATGTAGAATTACCCGTTACAGTCAATAACAAGAGCTATTTTATGTCTCCAGTGACCAGAATTTTACAAGAACACGCCATTGAAATAGAATGCAATCCGATAATACCAGCTATGTATTATCTTGACAACAAGTGGGTGGGATTTGAACCACGCCCTGTACAAGGAATAACACCCCAAGTATTGAGTATTGACTCTGAGGAACCATTTATATTCCAGTCAATTAAAGAATTAGGATCAGGAGGGCTTTATACATATAAAGAGATAAAGAAAGCTCAGGACGCCATGTTGTTCAATTCCGAGAGAGAAGCCTTAAGTAATATTATTGTTAGAAAAATGGCTGGACAGAACATAGAATCACAAGGATATTCAACTTTAACCTTATTTAATAAACAAGAACTAGAAGAAATAGCAAATTCAACAATCAGAAAGTTGTATGGTTATTTCACAATACTGGGAGAATGGACCAGTGGAATTTTGGGAATATATTTTATTTTTAGAGCAATAAAATACATAATAGAAATATTTCTAAATGCAGTCGCGTTACACAAACTAGGAGGTTGCTCTTTCCACATATTGGCATCATTTTGGGATACATTGACTTTATTTGTGCTACATCACAAGCAAAGGAAGGAATTTACCAATAGCAGCTCGTATGAGAGAAATTTAGAGATACCAGACGAAACCCTAAAACAAATTGAAGCTCCAACCGCTCCAGAACAACCGAATGGACATGTGGATGGTTATTCTGGACATAACCAAGTAATTTTCAAGGTTGAAAATGAAGAGAAATCAGTCAATTTACCAGAACACCCCAGAAACTGGACGTTTAAGACTCTTCGAACGGACTTAACCCAAGTAAACCCTGCGCCAGAACAATATGCCAAAATAGCATGGAGTATGTATGGTAAAGACGACCAAAAACCAGAAAACTAAAAACTAATTTTCATAATTAAATAAGTGTGAGCAGTATAATTTCGGCTAGAACATTGAAGAGACCCTCTAAAATTCGAACTAATCAATATTATGCTGAGCAGTGTTAATCCTAAAAAACGCCAGGCTCCCGAAACAGCGCGCGCGGTACCAAAGATGCAGCGCGAGAAACTAACAAAAATAACCCTTATGTATAGCAGACAAAGATGCGGCCAAGACGCATGAAAATTGGAAGGCTAAATTCACACTGAAAGCCGGGTTCGGGTTATACTAGGAATGGAGCACCGAAACGCATAGAAGAGGATTGTTTATATTGAAATGCCGATGAAAAATGAACCATAAGTAGGGCTGCATAAGGAATATGAAATTTAGGCAAGGAATATACCAATTTTCGTGTTTTTTTAAGCCGAAGCTACACTTAGAAAAGGGATCCTATAAGAAGGATCGATATATTAAAATTAGTAGTTAGAACAAAGATGGCCATTGACCAAATTAATATAAAAGGGATTCGAAAAATCCAGGAAAAGTCAGTGTCAATTAATAAATCGATTTATTAAGACAAAGTACCTGCAGTGTAGTAGTGAATTTTTAGATACGGACGAATTTGGTGAACTTTGCAAAGTTAGTGCACGGACTATTGGGACGGTATTTATTTTTATTTTTTTGGACAATCTTATACATTTAATTTATTTTTACAATTTGAACGGACTATTGGGTTAGTGATTTATTTATTTTTATTTTTTTTTTGGACAATCTTATACAATTAATTTATTTTTACAATTTGAACGGACTATTGGGTAGTGATTTATTTATTTTTATTTTTTTGGACAATCTTATACATTTAATTTATTACAAGTCAGTGAAGTGTGAACGGACTATTTGAAAAAAAAAATATGATGTGGATGTTGCTGTTCTTCCACCATATGGGCCTAATCACAGAGCCATGGCTACAGGACTATCTCTACCGCCTGGCTCTGTACCACTTATACATCTTAGGGAGGATGACCTCGTCAGAGGACCATCATCCCATGTTGCACCCCATTAAAGCACTGAGGGCCCTGTGGACGGACCTGGTCCACAGTCAATATCAAGTTATAAGAACCAGAATGGCTACCCTCCTAGGGCGAGGACAGCTTCCTCTGGAACCGTGTCCTTGTGCCCTGTGTACTGCCCCGCAGAGTGGACTATTCACGCCCACCGAATTTTGGGCAGTATGGCGCCGCCTACGGTTACCGGGATGCCAATGTCCCGTCTGTCTGGCACCGGAAAACCCCCATCGGGAAGCCACAGCCGGGCCATCAACTTTCACCCACCGCCACCCCCCCCAGCAACGAAGAGCGAAAACACCCCGTACCCCAAGGGTCAATCCACGGTCAACCTCCGAGGCTGGGCCATCCGGTTTAGGTCAAACCAGGCCTCTACCACTACGTGAATCAACCTCCGAGGCTGGGCCATCCGGTTTAGGTCAAACCAGGCCTCTACCACTACGTGAATCAACCTCCGAGGCTGGGCCATCCGGTTTAGGTCAAACCAGGCCTCTACCACTACGTGAATCAACCTCCGAGGCTGGGCCATCCGGCTTAGGTCGAACCAGGCCCCTACCACCCCAAAAAGCAAACCCCCCAGTTGTAATCTTTCTACAACCCCCGGTCGAGGCAAGCAGGCCCCCACCGGCTGACGATGTGGAGATGCCAGTGGACATCCCGCAGCCTCCGGCCGTGGCCCCCAGTTCTTCTTGAAAAGAGACAAATTTTAATAGTAAGTTTAATGTTCTGTATTATTATTTTCTAACCATACGGTATATTATAATCAAAAGGAAACGAATTTTAATAATAAGTTTAATGTTTATTTTCTAACCATACGGTATATTATAATCAAAAGGAAACGAATTTTAATAATAAGTTTAATGTTTATTTTCTAACCATACGGTATATTATAATCAAAAGGAAACGAATTTTAATAATAAGTTTAATGTTTTTTTTCTAACCATACGGTATATTATAATCAAAAGGAAACGAATTTTAATAATAAGTTTAATGTTTATTTTCTAACCATACGGTATAATATATTCAAAAAGGAAACGAATTTTAATAATAAGTTTAATGTTTTTTTTTCTAACCATACGGTATATATTTTTAAAATATTTACTTTTGCTTGAAAAGGTAATTAGGGAATAAGCTTTAATTTTAGAAGGAAACATTTTAATGAATAAATATCAAAACAATAAAATGAGTACGTTTACCTCACATAAAGTTAACGGACACTAGTAAGTAACAAAAATTTTGTAAAAATGATCTTGACATCACCTACTTCAGTATTACGCGAATAGAATAAATATTAATCTAATTAACAGATTTTAATCAATTCTATACTCAAAAATGAAATTGAAAACTTAAGAATTTTTTTTTTAATTATTAATAATAACATATTAAATAAGGAATTAACCATGTACTGCGCTTGGACATAACAATGTTCATAATATTCTAGTGAATTAAAAGAAAAAATAAAACCCGAGTGTAAACCTAGTCAACGGTAGTGATAGAAATATTTGTAGGATAACAGCCGAGAATTATCTCGGATAACAGCAAGCACTTATTTTCTGGTCGAAAGAAAGAGCGAAAAGAAAACAAATAGGCCGTGGACCTTCATAAATTAACTTATCTTATGATCGCACGTGTCCAAATTACACCATAGCAAGTCGATGAATATAGGCTGGATTATTTACGTTATGAACTTAAGGTTAAAGTCAAAGGCAATAAATTGTATTGCCATTGACTCAATAATGAGGGAGGAATGTGACGTCCCGGTAATAAACATAATTTAAGAAAATAAATTTTTATTTAAAAGCTATTACAGGGTCTAGACTACACTAGACCTTAAAAAAATAAAATATTTTCACGAAGGGAATTGATAAAAAATTATTAATTATACAAGGGTTAATTCGGGTCACCAACCAGGTTAACAACAAACTGTTTTAATGCAAAAATAGATTTAAAATAATTAAGAATGACCTACCTTAAATTCAGAAAGTAAAATAATCCAAAGATATTTTGCACACCATGGAAAAACAATTTCAAATCCTAAAAGAAAAATCAAAGTCAAAAAGAAACTTTCACATTTAATTTTCAAAGGCATTTCTGATTTAATTTTATTAGAGAATAAATTCACGCAAAAATCTAGAATACACTAAAGTACCTAGACTAACTCCAAAGGAACGATGCGCAACATCACCGCAACATCACATACGTGTACCTGAATATAGTTCATTTCTTATGACGAGGCAAATGAATTTCGCTAGTTAAATTAAGGCTAGTATCAATCAAAAGGAATAAACACTACTCGATTTGCTCTTGACCAAGACTAAATAAGGTAATCTGGCTACCGAGGGCTGGACGCGACTTATTTGGACTGATGACACGCTAGTCTAAAGGATCCACGGTCTATAAAAACACAATCTCGGGATAGCGGAGGACAGTTAATACTTTTAACCAGGACTAATACAATAGGTCCTGCTACAAGTCGGTCGGTCGGTTATAAAGAAATGATACTTTCGGTCAAAGTCTTTCTAGTAATTCGGTACTTGAAAAGATAGTTTTCTGAAGCCATTTTCCAGAAATTCGCGGAATAAAAACCGAGGCATCGGCGAGCCTACAGAACATTGACGCGTTAAACAGTATACAGAGTCGTCCAAAAAGTAAGTGCCTGAAAATGGTGGATTTTTGTGAAATTCGTTTTATTTAAAATAAATATGTTTCCTCTAAATTGAATAGTATTGGTGACTCCAAATGTACAGTTTAATATTTACGGAGAATTAATAAAATGTTAGTGAATTATCGAACTATGTGTTTTCCTTTCTGTGCCACCGGGTTCTCCCAGAGGCATTAGGCAAATTAATTAATTTAAATAGTTAATTTGGGGTGTTTCGTCGACTCAATCTGCAAGAACTTGACCAGAGAAATACGAAGAGATATACTGCAAGAACTACTTGTTGCTTAGTGTGAGATGCTGATCTACCAGGGGCAAGCTAATAGTAAGGAGGTTAGTCCTGGTTGGGTAAGTTCAAATATGTGCTCCCTTTCTGAGAAGTGAACCCACAAAGTAAAGATCTTGTACCCAGCCCCGTAGCGCCCAATCTGATTTACTCTTACCGGGCTGGTGTTCACACTTGGTGCTTTTCATATTTGTATGAATAATATTTATGTCGTTTCAAAGCTCGTAACGCTGTGGTGTGATCTAATCCTATGTCATCCTCAAGTTTCCTTGTGCTGATCTTCCCATCATTTTCTTCCACGCACAATAAAACTTGCAAGTCCCTATCATTTCTTGCATCTCTTCTTTGTTCCTGCCTTTCTTCACATCTGCAGTTATTTATTACAGTGCCTTTTGTCTCAAATTTCTTGATAGTCCTTTCGACTGTAGATTTTGCAGGTATCGGTCTATTCGGATACAGAGCAGCAGACATGTCTGACACATTTTGATAACTATTTCCTTGATAATACCATTTAATCATCAATATTTTTTCTTCAGAAGTGTAATTCATGGCTAATATTTTCGATGTACGAGTTTTTATAACAATAAAGCACACATTTCAAAATGACAACTTTATTTGACAGTCATCTTTTACCTTGACTGGTGCCCGCAAATACGGGGCCATAAAAAGGAGAAATAGTTAAAAAGAAATCGGCGATAACCCGTAAACGGGCTCATCAAAAATATCTAAAGTTATTCTTTTGAATGTGGGTTTTAGTGCTCTTTAATAAACCTAAATAGAATTTTTCTCTAAAATAATTAGGGAAGCCAATAATTGACCCCATTTAAAATTACATGGGATTTCCTATGTCCCGCTCGACGATGCAACACCCGGTATAATAAATTTAATAGTGAGGTTATAGAATCCGACGAAGGGAAGCAACCTTTAAATTCTAAAATTGTCGGTACTCGGTCCGTTAACCGAACTGGCTCGTAATGCTGCGCACCTGGCGGCGACTCCTGCAATAATGACCGGCTCGTCTGGTCTTTGCACGAGTTTCCTTCTCCGTTTCTGACTGATTCTTGTCGGACGGGCCAGGTGATGCATTTGATTGCCAAGAGTCAAGAGGTGTCGCTCGAAAGCTACATCTACCATTATCCTTTGAAATATATACCTAGGTATTTTTTTGTACATGTAATAAAGTGGTTATTTTTTCTCTCGAAAACGAAGCAAGATACGAAAACAATTTAAGGAACAAGATTGTTGGTAAATCCGAAAAAAAAAAACATCAAAATTAGAAAAAAGTCAGTGGTGTTCATTTTTTTCTCAATAATATTCGTTAAGGTGCTCCCCGGGACGTCACTGGACTTAATAAATTTAATCTAGTTAGGGCTAATTAAGCCTTATCATTATGAATAACGGTACCAAATTTCAATAAAATCGGGAAAGGGATATTTACAGAAATTATAAAAAAAATATTTTTTTTTTTAACTTTAACACCCTGTATATCAAGAACGGGGAAACTCCGAACACATATTCATATGAACTTTTTCTCTTAGACTATCATAAGGAATCACTCCCTTAAGTTACGTACCGTACTTCTGAAACACCCTGTATATACTTTCTGTTATTTACATATTCTAAATGTTTTTTTTTTTATTTTGCTAGAACCTTATACATGTTACAATTAAGATTGACCGTAACTCTTCGCTTTCTAGCCACTGGAGACTCGTATACCAGCTTGCCGTATTTCTTTAGAATATCTAAAGTCTGTTGAACGAATAATTTCAGAAGTGCAGCACTTGTTGAAGAACTGAAAATTCACTATACCTACTTTCTTAGGACCACTCCATATTTATCAAAATATATCCATTGCGCAGCGTAAACGCTGTAAACTAAATTTCTGCAAATGCCTACCAGAAACCCGTTCCACTAGACGCGCCAAATCTCTTCGAAGTCGTTTTAAAAACCGACAGAAAATGAATGGCTGCGAGCCTCCGTCCCGTTTATAGTTATTCTTTAGTCTATAACTAGGGCGACTAGGAAAGTAAAAGGAGTCCTTATTAAAACAACTTGTCGATTTTTTATTAAAGAAATAAAGCTTTATTATTTGCAAATACTTGAAATTTTAACATAAATAAACGTCTTTGTATAAACAAATGTAAATATAAATATTCTCGAGACAATTACCTCTAATATGTTTTACAAACATATTTTTCTTTTGTTTTAATATCACTTACCACTTTAAAGGCAAAATAAAATAATATTTTATTATTTTAATTAAAAAGTACCTATTCAATTCATGTAAATAAAAACCATTGTTTTGCTATTACCCGTACTAAACTGATCTTTACATCATATTACATATTTACATGCATCAACATAAAATTAAACATATTTAATATTTTCATCGCTGGGCGAAAAATTGTTTTAGATAATTAGGTCATGGCTAAAACGTAAACTTTGTTATAAATAGAAGAATACCTGTAACACATCAAAAAAAAGTCTGTTTGTACACTATGCTTGCTGATTGCGTTCACCAAATAGACTAATCACTTAAGAATGGTGTGTTGTTTCTTTAAGCAAGGGACGCTTCTTAGCCAACACAAATTCTTCATTAACAATCACTATTGCCAAATAAAGCCCATAAATCGCATCACTCCCGTCGACCATCTCTAAATATCCAATGTAACACATATCAGGGCCGGAGTACCGCAGGGCTCCCCCTTGCGCCAGGCCTATAAAATATTTTCCCAATAGATTGACAGAACTATATCTGTTTGCCGATGACACTGCGATTACTGCCACCTCGAGATCGCCAAGAGTGATGATCTCACGTCTGCAACACCATATAAAAATTCTTAAGAGATGGCTTAAAGACTGGTAAATTCGTTTAAATGATGGAAAGACATAGGTTATCTTCCTCTCGAAGTTGACAGAGTCCCAGGCAGCAGGATAAAAGTAAATAACACATTTGTGAATTGGAGCGAAATAGGTTAAAGCTGACAAACATGCTACTTGGTGCCATATATTGTCTTACAAACTGGCAAAGTAAAATCAATTTATCAACCAAAATGATTCAGCAATAAGATAAACAGAGAATCTGCAAAATTGCAAAAGAAACTAGACGCAAGTACAAACAATCGAAATAGTCGAATAAGAGTTAAAGACATTACATGCTTTTCTCAAATAGAAATTTTGTGTCTGCTGAGATTCTGCCTATCGGTACCTTTTGTCATTTCTTGATGCCACTAAGCTGCGGCGTGACCCTGAAATCGCCTTGTAACTTTCCCAAAGCCTAGTTTACGTTTTAGCGCAATAATTGCTTCTAATAAAAAGTGACATTTCGTTTTCTTTGACAAGATATTGCAATTTTTTTTTGTTCAAACGTCTATTATGAAACGATTTCAAATATTCGTTTGGAGCGTTATTGTAGCAAATACGGAGAAAATAATGCAACCTGTTCGCCTATTTATCCTTTGCAACTACCAAATTTGCCGCCTTAAATGCATTGTCCAGATCAGCAACCAGATCTTCTACATCTTCAATGCCGACAGACAATCTTATTAACGTGTCGGTAATGCCTAATACTGCTCTCTGTTCTGGAGGCACAGAGGCATGGGTCATAATACACCTGAAAAGAAAAGGCCCATTAACGATATTGAGTATGAAGCATTAATTTTAATAAAATATTCTAGGGAGTAGGGATATATACAGTGTGTCCGCTTAAGTTCTGTACATATGGGAAACTTTTTTAATATTGATTTTACGAAAAAAAGTTAGTATTTATAAAAAGTTCTGCTTACTGAAAAAATAATATTAGACTATTCAAACTTGAGATAGTATGTACAGGATGATCAAAAAGTAAAAAAATCAAAATTGACCTACGAGAAAAGTACCTTTATTTTTAATTTTAAAGCAAAATGCAATAAGAAAATGTTGATTGGCATTAAAAATCATATCTGTTTCTACTCTTAGTAGACTTTTATTGAAAATAAATTTGACATCTCAAAAAATATCATTTTTTGAAATGATTTATAATTAATAATTGTATTTATTATGCAATTCAAGCAAATAAACATTTATCAATTATTTTCATTCAAAACGTAACCTTTGATTCTTTATCCCTGTTTTGTAGTAATTTTATGACGCATTTGAATAATTGATAGAAACATGATAATTTATTTTGGAACAATACAATTATAATAATAAACATTAAAATATGAATTTAAATAAAAAATATTCATTAACTTTCCCTCACTGTACATTTACCTCGACATATCCTCCCTCCATTTCAATACATTTAGCCGTTCTTGCAGAAAATTCTCTTGAAACATTTCTAATCATGGCAGGAGTTATATTTGTAATCGTCTCTCTAATTACCCTCTCTAAATCGTCAACATTTTAAAACGGCCTTGGTAGGTATACATTCTGTTTAAAGTAGCCCCCCACAAGAAATAATCGAGGGGGCTCAAGTCCGGAGACCTAGCGGGCCAAAAAAGGTCAGAATATCTATCGATAAATTTTTCATTAAAAAGGGTATTTAAGTAAATTATATCTGTTTCTACTCTTAGTAGACTATTATTGAAAATAAACTTAAAAATTTAAATCTTAATTCTTAATGGCATGTCCATTATCTTGCCACCATTGCCCACCTGAGTTTGAATTGTCAGCTATGTTATTTGTCTGAAACATCACTTTGAATATGCCGTTGAAATTGACTATGCAAGATAAAATTGAAATAATTTTAATTGTTGGTGAAAATGACAGAACGTATCGGGAAACTGCCGAAATTCTTAACTACAGATATCCTGATAAAATGATTTCTTTTACAACTGTAGGGAACATAGTGACTAAATTCAGGACCTTTGGAAGTGTGGTAAAAAACTACAATAAGAAACGTAGACCAAGGGTTGCAAATAATGAAACTGTGAACCAAGTAATGTTGTCTCTAGTAGAAGATCCTAAAAAATCATTGCGAAAAAGGTCAACACCATTACCAAATAATGTAGGGAAAACTACGATTTCAAAAATATTAAATGAAAACAAATTTCGGCCATACAAACCAAAATTTATACATACCTTGAAGCCAGGTGATTTTGAGCGACGCTTAGAATTTTTTTTTTTAATACTAGGAGAGTTAGAAGATAACCCTTTCATGACAAGAGATATAATTTTTACCGACGAAGCAACCTTTACCTCGAACGGGACTGTAAGTTCACAAAATTGTCGTTGGGGGAGTGACGTTAATCCAAATTTCACTATACAGACAGACACGTGATCAGTACTCATTTAAAACAAATGTGTGGTGCGGAATTTACAAAAATAGAATAATAGGACCTTTTTTTTCGGCAAAATTTAAATGGTGAACGTTACTTGCATTTTTTAAATAATCATTTGTTTAATTTTATTCGTGGACTTCACATACCCGATAGATTACGGATATGGTACCAACAAGATGTTGCACCAGGCCACAGTACGAGAAATGTAAGACAATACTTAAATACCCTTTTTAATGGAAAATTTATCGATAGATATTCTGACCTTTTTTGGCCGGCTAGGTCTCCGGACTTGAGCCCCCTCGATTATTTCTTGTGGGGCTACTTTAAACAGAATGTATACCTACCAAGGCCATTTTAAAATGTTGACCATTTAGAGAGGGTAATTAGAGAGACAATTACAAATATAACTCCTGCCATGATTAGAAATGTTTTAAGAGAATTTTCTGCAAGAACGGCTAAATGTATTGAAATGGAGGGAGGATATGTCGAGGTAAATGTACAGTGAGGGAAAGTTAATGAATATTTTTTATTTAAATTCATATTTTAATGTTTATTATTATAATTGTATTGTTCCAAAATAAATTATCATGTTTCTATCAATTATTCAAATGCGTCATAAAATTACTACAAAACAGGGATAAAGAATCAAAGGTTACGTTTTGAATAAAAATAATTGATAAATGTTTATTAGCATGAATTGCATAATAAATACAATTATTAATTATAAATCATTTCAAATGATATTTTTTGAGATGTCAAATTTATTTTCAATAAAAGTCTACTAAGAGTAGAAACAGATATAATTTTTAATGCCAATCAACATTTTCTTATTCCATTTTGCTCTAAAATTAAAATTAAGGGTACTTCTTTTCTCGTAGGTCAATTTTGATTTTTTACTTTTTGATCTGCCTGTACATACTATCTCAAGTTTAAATAGTCTAATATTATTTTTTCAGTAAGCGGAACTTTTTATAAAGAGTAACTTTTTTTCGTAAAATTAATATTAAAAAAGTTTCCCATATGTACAGAACTTAAGCGGACACACTGTATATACATATTAATCATCAATGAGAAGTGTTTAAAGATATATTAAATCTAATATCTTAGTAAATTGTGCTTATTCCTTTTCGAGAACTATCTTTTGTCTTTCGTGTTTTTTCAGATCAATGGAAATACAGTTTTGTCACTACATTTACGTCTGGAAGTCAGTCAGATGCTAGAAATTCTGCCCATTTTGAGTATAATTTTTAAATTATTTGTGTGTTATCATCTTTAAGACTAGTAAGGTCTAGCACTTGTCAGGGGTAGAATAACTGCCACAAATATGATATTTGCGCAGACAGTGTCGATAGGATCATGTTCGTTTCTTGAATCGGTCCTCGATCTTTATTCCAATTTTTAAACAGAGTTGCTTTTAAGCGGATCTTGAACAGAGGGGTTGATTTAAAATTTCTAAATTCACACTTTATTGAGGTAGAGGAGGAGAGGGGGGCAGCGAGGAAGAGGTTACTTTTAAATCGATAGTCTGGCCATTGCTGGATCAAAACTATGGTGGCGGAGGCCGGAGCTGGGGAGGAGTGAGCCAGTCTCTCGGTATTCTATATGGTTTGAGTGAACGTGTGATAAGGGGATTCTGGGAAGCGTCCGTCCGTTTGTAGTAGTCAATAATTAGTTTGTCTATATGTTCAGTGATTGTCGGTATTTGTAGGTCATTATGTAAAGTATGAATCATCGTAAAGCGCGGAGCATTTGTCATAATTCAGAGTACTTTATTTTGAAATGTCTGAATTTTTTTAAACGTTGACTTATTTACGGTGCACCAACTGGCAACACCGAGACAGTGTCGAGTGCCCTACAGAATGGATGTCAGATTGATACACCAACTTTAGCAAGGCTTTTGATACTGTTAATGATCGTATTTTAAAAAACAAGTTAGAATCCTTTGGTTTTGCCTTATATCTTGCAGAAACCAGTGGAAGAGGGTGACGGAAATATCGGTTACTTCTGGAGTGTCTCACAGGGAAGCCATTTGAGTCCACATTTATTCAACATTTTTATTAACAATCTGCATCAGGAAATCTTGTCCGCACAGCTGATGATTTTAAATTGCTTGCTACAGTTAAATCGTTTGAAAATACTGTGGGACTTCAGAATGACTTGAATAGGGTAAGTGAAGTTAAAAATAAAATTGATTTAAATATTAAAAAATGCAAAATAATAGCATTAGACATGGAACTGTGTAGAAAGAAAACGGCAGCGGCGTACATATTTTTTGTTCAAAATTGTAGCACCCTGTATCTAAAAAATGTTGTTGCCCTACGTTTATATGAACTTTTTACATTCTTTTGAGATCCTCTATCGTGTGGTACTATGCGTTATACTTGTTTCAATGTCACCCTGTATTTTCTATTTAATTAATATACTGAACGGAATTTATTGAATATTCCAGTCTGTTACATCATATATGATTAATTTTCGTGTTCCTTTGAGAAATACTAGAGATCAGTCTCCCTTTGTTGTCGATTATCGTAGGTATAAGTATGGAAGATCTTCTATTCCCAGAATGCTTAATAATGGTAATATGATTGAGGGTGATTCTTACTTCTTTTGCGTGCCTTAAGCGCAATGTATTTCAACTTATACTTTGATAGATTTGATTGATTGAAATTTTTTAGGCTATACAGGGTGTCCTTGAAATGACTGTACAACTACAATATCCTTAACCAAAAATAAGGTGATCTAGGCAAACTTACCTATATGTAATGTTGCTTCGTTATGCCGCTAAAGTTCTCAAATTACTATAGTTTTTTTGGAATAATTTCTAAACGCCTTTATCGATTTTCACTAATTTTAGGACTAAGAATTACTACTCTTGATGGCGCTTTTTGACGCAAACGCGATATTTTTTTAATGCCTGGAAATTTAAAAATGACGCGTGATTCGTAAATAAAAGTTTGTATTTTTATTACTGCCTGTACCGGGTGTTCCACTAAGAATGGCTGTCGACCGTATCTCAGAAAGTGTTAGTCGTATGGCTTGCGGAAAAAAAATATATTAGGTAAAGTGGTCATGAGAAATTGCTGGAAATTATTTTGAAGTTTCTCAGACTGGCGCTAGAGGGCGCAACAGTAACGGTAAATATGAATCGCGAAGTTTCCTTAAAAGTCGCCTAGTTAAGGTATCCCGAAAATAACATTTTTGTATATTTCGAAGATTTATTAATAAAATTCACCTATAGAACGTGTTCGTCACTTTGCAAATAAAATGGTGGGGGAAGGTTGAATATAATATAATATACAAGTTAACCTTCAGGGGTTTTATTCCTAAGTTTATTTTTAATGTAAAATATATTAAAATGTATTGTATTTATGTAAATATTTTGAATAAACTTTATTATTATTATTATTATTATTTGTAATAAATGCTGATAACTCCGGTCTGGCTTAACATAATTTAGTAAACTTAGTTTTGTTAAAAAGGGCTTTTCTCACTCTATATATCATCTTATGAACTACGGCAATATGTGTTTTACACTAGGCGGTAGGGGGCGGTGTCTTACAACTTCACACACAAACATTGCGCGTTTTTTCCATAATTGTAAATATAATAGTATATTCAATTTTACCTGATTACAAGGATGATTAAAAGTCTAAGAAGTCAGCAAAAACCGCAAGTTAATATCTATTTTCAATCCGGAGATATCAACAACAATAATCATAATTACGGAACATTATGATTTTATTTTCAAGTTGCCATTGTAAAGGTTTTTTTACCAGTCAAATAGGCATTGGAAAAACAAAATATGAATTGAAACTGTGCACGCGTGTCACTTTTATTATTACGTCAAAATTTTTGTCGTGCCAACAGTGTTGTGTCGTATTTGATTTTCAAAATGCCTCTGTTACTTGAAGAAGCGGTTGACATCATTGCGGTGTATTTTGAATGTTTGGGAAATGCAACAATTGCTGAACGGGTTTACGCAGTACGATACCCTCAAAGGCGCCGATACGACAGTAGAATGTAATCGTTTAGCTAGCCGTTTTCGTACTACTGGAAGTATCCGTCGCCCTGTATATCGCAGACGCCGCCGAGGTCGAACCGAGGAAAACATTGTAAATGTTTTGGCATATGTGGAATTTAATCCACAAATTAGTATTAGATTATTTGTTAGAGACTTGGGCATTACTCGCTCTACTGTGCATAGGATTTTATTAGAAGAAAGGAAAGTATTTATACCTATCTGTTATAACTCTTAAATAGTTTAGAATAATGCCAATATTTCTCTTAATAGTTTTCAAGTCAATGTAATAAGTATTTTGCTTTTCTTTAGGCTACATCCCTACCATATTGTGCTCCACCAGGCTTTGACCCCGCAAGATTATGATAGAAGATTGGATCATTGCTATTGGTTGCTCAATATGATATTGGAAGATAGAAATCTCCTTTCCAGAATTTTGTGGAGTGATGAAGCTACTTTCCATAGTAATGGAGGAGTAAACCGCCATAATATGCATTATTGGTCGCGGGATAATCCCCATTGGATGCGGGAGGTGCAGCATCAAGGAAGATGGAGTGTCAATGTCTGGTGCGGCATTTTGGGTGGCAGAATAATTGGACCATTTGTATTTAATGAGTCGCTTACTGGGCAAAGATATTTATATTTTTTAAATTACGAACTCCCAATTCTTCTCGAAGATGTGCCCTTGGATATTCGCAGAACTATGGTTTTCGAACACAATGGATGTCCTGCACATTTTGAGGAAAACGTTCGTCAATTTCTTGACGACACATTTCCTGCACGGTGGATAGGAAGAGTATATTTCCCTGGCCTGCCAGGTAATATTATAGGATATATTGTGATACTGTTAATGAAAGTGGTAATTTCTATTTTAGATCACCTGACTTAACATGCCTAGATTTTTATCTATGGGGGAGATTGAAGGATCTTGTTTTCGTTAACAGACCCACCACAAGGAAAAACATGATAGAAAGGATAATGGACAGCAGCCGCCGTATCCCTATGGCAGAGGTGGAAACTGCAGTATTATCAACCAGGGAGAGATTGGAGTCGTGTATACAGAACGATGGGCGACAATTTGAACATTTAGGGCGCCACTGAGAATTATTGTCGTAACGATATATTTGCTTGAAACATACGTACCTTCATATTTTGTTTTTCCAATGCCTATTTGACTCTTAAAAAAACCTTTACAATGGCAACTTGAAAATAAAATCATAATGTTCCGTAATTATGATTATTGTTGTTGATATCTCCGGATTGAAAATAGATATTAACTTGCGGTTTTCGCTGACTTCTTAGACTTTTAATCATCCTTGTAATCAGGTAAAATGGAAAATACTATTATATTTACAATTATGGAAAAAACGCGCAATGTTTGTGAAGTTGTAAGACAGCGCTCCCTAGCGCCTAGTGTAAAAAACATATTGCCGTAGTTAATACGATGATCTATAGAGTGAGAAAAGCCCTTTTTAACAAAACTAAGTTTACTAAATTATGTTAAGCCAGACCGGAGTTATCAGGATTTATTACAAATAATGTTCAACCTTCCCCCACCACTTTATTTGAAAAGTGAATATATAGGTGAATTTTGTTAATACATCTTCGAAATATACAAAAATGTTATTTTCGGGATACCTTAACTAGGCGACTTTTGAGGAAACTTCGTGATTCATATTTACCGTTACTGTTGCGCCCTCTAGCGCCAGTCTGAGAAACTTGAAAATAATTTCCAGTAATTTCTCATGACCACTTTACCTAATATATTTTTTTTTTTCCGCAAGCCATACGACTAACACTTCCTGAGATACGGCCGACAGCCATTCTTAGTGGGACACCCGGTACAAATGAATTGTTTCTCTGACACTAGCTGACTTCATTTTGAAACTTTTTTGTCTCCTGTAAAATTTTTGCCAGGCATAGTTTCTCTTCCAAAAAATTATTTAGTGAAAATCGATAAAGGCGTTTAGAAAATAATTCCGAAAAAAACGATATTAATTTGAGAACTTTAGCGCCCTGTGGCGGAAAAACGAAGCTACATTGCATATAGGAAAGTTTGCCTGAATCGCCTTATTTTTGGTTAAGGAATTTGTGGTTACGCGTTGTACAGTAATTTCAAGGACACCCTGTATAATTTACTTTTCCCTAAATTATTGTTCATTTATATTTAGATTACTTCGTAAAAGTTGTAAATGTGGGTTTGGAAAATAAAAAGTCGAACAATGGCGATAAATTATAGAGTTGTTTGGTAAACATATCTCATGATTTATGTTAAGAACAGCATTTCTTTAGGTCAAAGATATTTGCTGCTTAAAGAAAAACAATCTTTAAAAACCTGAAAAATTCATTCAAAATAATGGAACTGTCTTCGAAGAACAGAGGTTTAAAAATAGGCAAACTAACGATGTCCCGATCTTTTTGACAAGCCTTTTGGAAACCAAAATTAATTACCATACCTTCTTGATAAAGTGTTACAATTTTAGATCGTGATATTGTCGGATACCTACAATTTTTGATGTTTTACTTACCTATTCCTGTTCTGATCGCAAAAAAAGATCAAAATAATTAATATATCGGGAACGACAACAGCATGGAACACACTTTATAACAGTTAATTACATTTTAACAATAAAATTGAAACGTATAACAATATACAAGGTGTTTCATTTAAAATTCGAAAGTTGCTACCGCATATCAAAAATATTTACCATACCGGGTGATGCATGGCTTAGTTAACCATAGGAAATCCCATGTAAATTTTTAGGTTGCTAAATATTGGCTCCCCTGTACATGTTAGAGGAAAATTGTATGATAATTTTTTGAAGAGGTCGATATAATAACTCCATGTGCCAAGTTTGAATCAATTTTAATAAGCCAATCCTAACTTATTCAATTAAATGTGATGGCAAAATTACGAAATTTTCATAGTTTAGGTTTAGGTAATGCAGTAAACACTAGCAAAGTATTATTTGGCATTGACAAAACGAAAAGTAGCGTAAGTGACAACATTTTCATTGAATGCGCTTTAATTATAGTTAAATATGAGCTATTCCATTAAGAAAAAGTGACTATGATTAAGTGGTATTGTACAGGAAACAGTTTAAGAGCAGTGTCTGAAATGTTTTCAGTTCAATTCCCTGATAAGCCTATTCCTTCCATTTCATTAATTAAACTTGTCATTAGTGAATTTGAGTCCAAAGGCACTGTAATAAATATCTGTAAATGCTCAACTCAGAATGTCAGCTAAAGAAAGAGAGATCTTGATATTTTACTGCACGTGGAGGTAAATAAAATGATTAGCACGAGGATTCGTGGGCAAGCCGTAGAAAACATCAAACCGCAGTGTTGCGCACTTTAAAAAAAACAAAATATTTTCCTTACAAGTATGAAAAACATCAAGAACTTCGGCAAGGTGACGCAGAACGAAGAATGGTATTCTGATTTGATGTAATGGAAACAGCAAATAATAATAGGGATCTTTTGAGAAATATTTGTTTATCGATGAATGTACATTCACTCTCAACAATGTTCAAAATTGCCGGTATTGGAACCAAGAAGATGAACATCGTCTTGTTCATACTCGGACGCAATATCCACAAAAAATAAATGTTTGGGCGAGAAATGCAGGGCATCACATTCTTGAACCATTTTTTATAAAAGGCAACCTTACACCAGTAACCTTTTTGGACTGGCTACAAAATCGAATTGAACCTGCACTAGAAGTTGTACGTGAAAATCAGGAGATCTGGTATCAAATGGATGGTTGTCCTGCCCAAAATTCTCTCATTGTTAGGGAATACTACTAATTACGAATATAGCAGGACAAAAAAGCTCGGAGCTGAAGGTGGAATGTGGTGTGCCGCAGGGTACTGTCCTCTCGCCTTTGCTGTTTAATGTCTATATAAACGAATTAATGGAACTACTCAATGAGAGTAACCTATACTGTTTTGCAGATGATACTGCAATTATAATCAGTGGAGACAATTGGGATTCGGTAAGGCAAACTGCGGAGAGGGCCCTGCAAAGAGTTAAAGTGTGGCTGGATGCCAGCTTGCTCTCGCTTAATACTGAAAAAACAAAGTTTGTTAGCTTCTCACTCTCTGCGCATACCCTGCCGGAAATGCAACATCTTAGAGTGCACGATTCAGGGTGTAAATTGGACTTTCATTGCAAATGTGATAAGTTCGTAGAAAGGGAAAAATCTATAAAATACCTGGGTGTCTTACTAGATGAAAATTTAAATTGGAAAGAGCACACTAACTATGTCACTGCAAAAATTAGAAAAACAATTTACAAGTTCTATGAGTTAAGAAATATGTTACCATATAAAACATTAAAAATGATATACTTTTCTTTGGTGGAATCTATTATTAATTATGGTTTGGTGATTTGGGGTAGTGCAGACTCAACAATACTATCAAAACTAAAGCTTGCTCATAAATGGATAATAAAAATTATGTTATTTAAAAAGAAAAGATACCCTAGTGACCTGGTTTATAAGGATAGTGGCTTGCTAACAATTGAGCAACTGTACACTAAAGCCGTTATAAGGTTCATGTTAAAAAATACCTACTACAAAGAAAACATAAAACATGGTCTACACACTAGAAGTACTGCTCAAAGTAAGGTTGAGATGCAGAACCCAAAGCACCGAGCCTGTCAGAATCATATCTATTGTGCTGGCCCTAGAATATATAATGATTTACCGATTAGTATTAAGGAAAAAAAGTATTGTAAAGCCAAAAAGGAAATAGTTAGATGGATAGTGGATAGCGGCTATAGGATTAATATTGTGATTTAAGTTGAAATTGCTGTAAATGTGTTATATGAAAGAAGTTAGATGGATTTTAATTAGGTGTTAGGTGTAAATGGGACAAATTTTATTGATAACACTGTTATTTTTTTTTTTTTTTATGAGGAGTATATTTTCTGTTAATTGTTACAAAATAAGTTTATAACAGGTTGTCGTTTTTGTGTTATATTTAGATCAAATTAAATGGTAGTGATAGAGGACCTCAAAGCTTAATTTATAAAGAGTTGGGTGCACACACGGTATTCCAAATACTATAGTGCACCAAAGCTTATTTGGCAGTAGTAGTTATAAAAATTTGATGTAAGACGCAAAGAAGATGTATAATGTAATTATTGCTAAATAAATAAATAAATAAATAAATAAAATAAATAAATACTTGCAAAATATTTTGAACGGAAATATTATTGGCCCACGGCATCTAATTCTTTGGCCAGCGAGGTCTCCTGACCTTTCGCCAAAAGACTTCTTTCTGTGGGGTCACTTAAAAAATTTTATTTAAAAAATTGCTCACATTGTTGATCCTATTAGATTATACCAAAGCATTTGACAAGCTCAACCACACCCTTTTTGTAGCAATTCTTAAATATCTCGGTTTCCAGAACAATGCATGTAACCTTGTTAGAAGCTACTTAGAAAGCAGGAGACAAATGGTTGTTCTAAACGGAAATACATCGGGGTAGAGGGACTTGAGGTTTGCTGTTCCGCAGGGATCGATACTAGGACCATTGTTTGTTACTCTGTATACAGCACAACTTATAACGCGAATCAAGCACTGTAGAACCCACTTTTACGCGGATGATACACAGATCTACATTTCCTTTAAACCTAGTGAAATTGTTAATGCCAATAACAAGATGAATGAGGATGTGGGTGTCATTTTACAGGTATCTCAAGCACACTGTTTAAGTATAAACCCCAGTAAATCGCAGGGACTTCTCTTTGGTAGGAAGAAAGATCAATTGTTATGTCAAAAACATGTTAAAATAATTGTAAATAACGATACGCTTAAGTTGGTAAATTCTGCAATGAATCTGGGCCTAGTACTCGATAATGGTCTTATATTTTCTGAACATGTCGGTACGTGCATAAAAAGGGCTTTTACAAATCTGAAATTAATATTCAATTACAGAAGAATTCTAACTGATAAACTTAAAAAAATGCTATGTGACTCCATAGTTTTATCGCACTTTAATTACGCGGACGTAGTATATGGTCCTTGTCTGCTAAGTGTTGATGCTAGGCGTATCCAATTAATTTAGAATTCTTGCGTGCGTCTGATAGGGGGTATAAGAAAGCGTGAAAGGGGAGTGTCTGCGAAACTAAACGAAATACAATGGTTACGAATGAACGAAAGAAGAGTCCTACACTCTGTAGTTCTATACAACAGTATAATCTCTGGAATGTGTCCGGATTACTTATACGAGAACATTAAATTTCGCAGTGACATGCACAATTTGGCACTTCGCCATAAATATGCTATAACTACTCCGGCACACACATCTAGTAATTTTGAGAAATCATTTAGTCATAATGTCGCAAAATTATATAATAAAATACCCCTCCACATAAGGCAACTTACGGGCATAAGATTTAAAATAGGAGTTAAAGAAGTAATAAAACTTATTATCTAGTTCATACTTGTTATTGCGATTGATTTATAATACCCTAATAGGGTTCAACTTACAGTACAGAATGTTTTTACTTTTTTTTGCTAAATAATGGATGAATAAAAAATGTATATAATATTTTAAGTTTAAGTGAGGAAGCTTGCTTCAACTTCGCCTTTTGTAATTAATGTTTAAAAATTACAATAAAGACTTTATTTATTTATTTAAAACTTAAAAATCTAGACCAGCTAAAAAACTGTATTTTGTTAGAATGAGACAGGATTCCTAAATATCAATTCAGTAATGTTAGAAATGAATTTTATGATCGGTTAGGATATTGTTTAGCTGTTACTGGAGGGTTGTTTGAACATTTAATTAATTAATGTTCTTGTGAAAATCTGTAGTCTTAGGTATGTTATGTAAATTTAAAGGCTTAGTAAGAAAAACATAATGGTGTCTTTTATTTTGGATGTGTAATTGCCGGATTGGTGAAAAGGCAATGTGTTTTTAATGTGAAATAATCTTTATTTGTTATGTCCAGCTTTAAATCAATTTTTGACAATAGCGTCATAGAAATTATTTGCTGGTGTTTGCTGTATCACATTTAATTGAATAAGTTCGGATTGGCTTATTAAAATTTATTCAAACTTGGCGCATGGGTTTATTATATCGGCCTCTTAAAAAAATTACAATACAATTTTTCTCTAAAATGAACAGGGGAGCCAAAATTTAGCCACCTCAAAATTTACATGGGATTTCCTATGTTCAAATAAGCCATGCATCACCGGGTATATGTTTTATAGTAATAAAAAATATATTTGTATTCGTTTTCTAGATATGTATTTCTAATATATCATCAAATTTGGGATACCCTTTGAAAACCCATTACTTACGGCAATTCAATCAAACTCTCGTATCCTCCCAAACTCTCAGCTAAAGCAAAAATTTTCACTGTTGTTAAAAATGCTTTCGAATTTTCCAGGTTTCCCTTCAGATAAAAAGAAAACGTTCCACTATGGCCGCTTGTTTGACTTTTGAACAGTTCGTGTTGGGGGTGGGATGGTAAACCTAAAATAATACAAAAATATTTGTTTAATATGTATATATTTGTAAAATTTTGAAAAAATAAGTTTTTAAGAGTAAAAATAGTTCATTACGTATCAAGTTTAGAAAAGTGGAACTTTACTTGACGAGTATGGTTAGTTTGAATCCGAGCGAAGCGAGGATTTAATTTCCATACGAGTCAAGTAAAATCACTTTTCTGACGAGGTGCGTATACTATTTTTTCGCATTTTGTAAGTAATTAATTATTTTGCATTTCATATTAAAATCTAAAAAGAATAGTTACTGAAGAAAATCTACAAAAACTTAGTAGTATGATTTAAGAAGTAGTCCATATTCTGTGGCGAGATTGTAAATAGAAATAAAGGTCTGTCTTTACCACCAAATAACTTTATGTGCCCCTCTAGGGTAGAAAACAAGGGTTATAAAAATACATAAAATGACGATGAATTAAATTAAATTTCTTAATGCATGTGTTGTACTAGTTTCGACTTTAGAGAAAGTCATCCTCAGCAACTAACCATTTAAGAGATTTTTATATGAAAAGAAGTTAAAACAGTTGGGGGAGCAGAGAGGTGATTCAATAATACAATACAATATAATGCAGATTATGCAACCTTTGGAATCGACAGGAGTTTAGTATAAGAACGATGTATCTCCATGTGAAGGTAGGGGTTGATTTATACGCAAGTAGAATTAAGGACCTTAATCATAGTCGAGTGATTTAAGCAATGTTGAAGTCAAAACGTGTTGAAAAAGAAGAATTGTAACATATCAATTCATTCTCTTTTCAGTAAAACTAAATTAGCGAGGGGACATGCTTAATGTTATGGTGGATTGAATATTTGTTAATGAAATTAAAAGAACTTATTATTCTAAAAAAGGGGGTTGTCAAAATGAGACTATGTCATTTCAAATAAAATGGGAATGCATCAAGTGGTCACTATTCACTTATTAAAAATAAAATAAAATTAAATTAAATTAAAATTATTAGGACATAGGACATAGGACAACAAAAAGTCAACAATCTAATGTCCTAATAATTTTAATTTAATTTAATTTTATTTTATTTTTAACAAGTGAATAGTGACCACTTGATGCATTCCCATTTTATTTGAAATGACATAGTCTCATTTTGACAACCCCCTTTTTTAGAATAATAAGTTCATTTAATTTCATTACCAAATATTCAATCCACCATAACATTTAAGCATGTCCCCTCGCTAATTTAGTTTCACTGAAAAGAGAATGAATTGATATGTTACAATTCTTCTTTTTCAACACGTTTTGACTTCAACATTGCTTAAATCACTCGACTATGATTAAGGTCCTTAATTCTACTTGCGTATAAATCAACCCCTACCTTCACATGGAGATACATCGTTCTTATACTAAACTCCTGTCGATTCCAAAGGTTGCATAATCTGCATTATATTGTATTGTATTATTGAAACTAGTACAACACATGCATTAAGAAATTTAATTTAATTCATCGTCATTTTATGTATTTTTATAACCCTTGTTTTCTACCCTAGAGGGGCAAATAAAGTTATTTGGTGGTAAAGACAGACCTTTATTTCTATTTAGTAGTATGACTTCTCGGTAACTTAGCAATATAAACTAGATGTTTTTTGTGTTTGACGACTATTGACAGCATCCAAATAAAATCATATTTGAAGAGTGAATTTCACAAGAATTATGGAAATGGCTAATGAAAACGACTTGGAAGATATCCTGAATGTGGCCGGCGAAGCTTCTTCAAGTTTGCTTCCAGTAAAATCCAAGGAAAGATACGAGAAAGCATATAATATGTTCTGCGAGTGGAGAAACACCAAGAATTTTAAAGGCATTGACGAAAATTTGATGCTGGCATACTTTTACGAGAATGTAAGCTATTTTATATGGTTAAAGTGTGGTATATAGGTACTAATTTTGTTATTTGTTTTAGGCAAAAGTCCTCAAAGCTTCCAGTTTATGGTCTACGTACTCTATGATCAAAAGCACAATACTTATCAGTGAAAATAGGGATACTTCATAATATAAAAAGTTAATCGCTTTTTTGAAACGTCAAAACGACAAATATGAACCTAAAATATCAAAAGTTTTGATCATGGAAAACGTCACGAAGTTTTTGAAGGAAGCTCCAGACGACACGTTTCTGTTAATGAAAGTGGTATTAATTTTTGGGCTGAATGGCGCATGTCGGCGTGCAGAACTATGCAGTTTAACATCTGAAAATATAGAGGATTCAGGAACAATGCTAATAGTAACGTTACATGATACCAAAACAAAGGAAAAACGTGTATTTACCGTAGGATCAGATGGCAATGGGTATAAAATTTACCACAAGTACTTACTGTTAAGACCTAAAACAGTAAGGCACAATCGATTTTTCCTGTTTTATCGTCATGGCAAATGTACAGTACAGCCAGTTGGCATCAACACTTTGCAAATATCCCACAAGAAATTGCGAAATATCTAAAACTTCCTGATGCTTTAAGCTACACCGGTCATTGTTTGACAAGAACATCTGCAACTTTTCTTGCTGACAATGGCGCTGATATTCAGGATCTCAAATGGCATGGGGGATGGCGGTCCACAAGCGTAGCTGAAGGATACGTGGAAGAAAGCATTGAAAATAAATTGAATAAATCTCAAAGGGTATTCAAAAATGTCCAACTGGGACTACCCCAAGAAGTCCCCATAGGAATTGTGGTGAATGAAAAAAATGTTCAGCAACAACTACTTAATACGGCGAGGTCAGCAGTTGCATCCTTTTCTGACTTAAATAATTGTTCTTTTAATATTTATTGTAATAAGATTTAAAATAAACGAATTTATTTCTTGTAAAATTGTGTTTTGAATGACATTGACGTTTTATGCAGTAATGGTTGCTATGCTGTAAAGTGACCCATTACTGTACGATTTTGAGGTCATTAATCTAGTGCATTACTGTATAAAATGCGAAAAAAAATATTTAAAAAAACTTTCCAATGATGACGAAGATACAACGATAAATGTGGGGGTGCGTCAAGGGGTTGGCTCACTCGCAGGTAGCTGCCACAAACCTGGTTGCCTTTTGCGAAAAACTATTTAAGTGTTTTTGTGTAGAAATATTTACAGGTCGTGCATTCTAGCTTGAGTTCTGAGATGCGTAGATGGCAGAAAAGGAGAGTCAGTGTACGACAGAGATATCTACAGTCGGAACGGTGGTTCCTTGCCGGTGCGTCATGAATCATCGATCAATAGACAACGTGATTTACAATTCCCATCTTTATTTATTATAGCCTTAAAAGTGTATAAAAATATAATAGAGCATCTGCGGGGTTGCGCAATACGTCTCGAATTCAAAGTTTAGTGCTAGACAGAGACAATAGATATTTGGAAAGTTGTCTATTGATGTCAAAGTCGTCGTTTCGATCTGTGAACTTTAATTTGTTTTTAAACGTTTTTGTTTTTATAAGCTTTTCTTTTCACAGTAATTCTTATCGTACTTTCGTGTTGGCAGTAAGTAATTATGGATATTTGTTATTGTAATGTATCGAGTGTGGTACATTCACCAAGACGTCAGGAATGAGGACCACCAGGGCGTGCGCACAGGCGATGGTCAAAGTCTTCCTTCCTGCCACTACCTTGGGTACAAGACCCACTCTCGCTCGATTGTGAACCATTAAGGTGTAACCACGTTTGTCCGCTAATAAAAAGTCTTTGTCTCTTATATTATCATATTCGTTAATTGTAATAAAAGGTTACCGTACAGTGTTATCAAGTGTTTTATTCAAAGAAGTACAATACAACACAAATGGCGACGAGGATGGAATTGTAAGTACCAAGAAATAGACAAAAGAATTGCACGTGGACGTAATGGCGTCTGGGCTAATCGGAACCATATCAGAGTATGATACCAAAGAGGACTGGACTGTGTACTGCGAGAAATTGGACCAGTATTTCGCAGCAAATAAGTTGGATGACGAAAAAATCCAGATAGCTACGTTACTGAGCCTAATCGGAACATCGACTTATAAACTCTTGCGAGATTTGACCTTCCCGGCATTACCCAAGGACAAGACATTTAAAGAGCTGACTGCATTGCTACGGAATCAGTTTAGCCCTGTCTTATCTATATGGAGGGAACGATCAAGATTTTGGTCTGCTGTCCAAGTAAGTGATGAAACAACGCAAGAATGGTACGCAAGAATACGCAGCTTGGCCGTAAATTGTAAATTCGAATCCAACCTAGAATTTGTATTGAAAGAGAAATTCATGGGCGGAATGAAAAAGGGCTCAATCCTAGATCGTTTATGTGAGGAAGAGCCAGAAAAAGCATTGGATAGTTTACTGAAGATTGCAGTTCAAAAGGAATGCAAAAATCAAGACGCAAAAAACGGCCAAGAAATGGAAATAAATTGGGTGAAAAATGGACAAAATGGATGTCAAGGCGGCTCCCACGCCGAACGAAGCGGAAGAAACCATGGCGCAGGAGGAACTTGCGCAAAGGGACGAGTTCAAAATGGCGGCTGGACAGGTGACAGAAGGCAACCGAATGGCAGCAGAAGCAAAACAAAGTCAGATCATTATGGAAAATCCTGCCAGATATGTGGAAAGAACCATGGGGTCCGATGCAGATACGCGAATTACAGATGCAGAAGATGCAACGCCATGGGGCATCTGGAAGCGATGTGCAGAAAGAAAACAATCAGAGAGCAGAACATGCTGACCGAGACCCAAGATGAAGGAAATAAGGTTTTCAACATGTTTAAGGTAGATTCTGACAATTTTATTGACACGAATGCTTTTGAAATGAATGTAAAAATTTTAATTAAAACGTATAAAATGCAAATCGATACTGGATCATGTGTGACAGTCATAAACAAACAATTTTTCGAAAGAAATTTCAAAAATGTTAATTTGAAATCAGATAGTATATTGCTTAAAGGTTATACAGGATCCATTATCAAACCACTGGGGTATTTTAATGTAAAGGCAACTGTGGGAAATAGGACTAAAATGGTAAAATTTTATGTTGTTGAGAGCGGTGGACCCTGTCTACTAGGTAGAGATTTTTTAAAAGTATTTAATATCTCTGTAAATGTAAATGTAAGTGAAGTAAATAATTTGATGAATGTAAAAGATACCTTATTAAAAAAATATTCTGATGTATTTACTCATAAAATTGGAACATTTAAACATGACACCGTATCTCTACCCTTAGATCCTATAGCTAAGCCCATATTCCTCAAACACAGGCCTGTTCCTCTAGCATACAAGAAGAAGGTTGAGGAGCAGATTGAACTGATGGTGAAAGAGGGCATTTTGGAGCCAACGATGACTTCAAGATGGGCAACACCAATAGTTCCAGTCAGGAAAGCCGATGGAACCGTAAGAATATGTGGTGATTATAAAGCAACTGTCAATAAATGTCTCGATAAAACTATACATTATCCTCTACCGAGAATTAATGAAATTTTCGATCAACTTTCTAAAGGTAAGATATTCTCTAAACTTGACCTGAATAAAGCCTATACTCAATTTCTACTGGATAAAGAATCACAGGAGGCAATGACACTTACAACACACTTAGGTTTATTTAAACCACGTAGAATGCTTTTCGGTGTATCACCGGCAAGCGCTATTTTTCAGATGAAGATTGAGCAAGTACTCCAAGGACTGCAGGGTGTAGCTGTATTCGCGGACGACATCTGTGTCGCCGGAGAGGACCTGAAGTCTCATCTCAAGAACCTAGAAGCAGTATTAGAGAGGTTGAGAGAGGCAGGCATGACTATTCACCCAGACAAGTGCAGATTCCTGGAAAGCGAGGTTGAGTACTTGGGACATAACATAGGCAAGGATGGACTCAAGAAAAGCAAGAATAAGGTGGCAGCCATAGAAAATGCACAAAGACCAACAACAATAACTCAAGTAAGATCTTTTTGTGGATTAGTTCAATATTACTCAAAATTTATACCTAATTTGGCAAGTATAATGAGCCCCATTTATAATTTATTAAAGAAAAGTGAAGGCAAAGGTAAAAAGAAAGTTGATTGGAATGACAGATGTGAACATGCTTTTGCACTAATAAAGAAATTAGTAAGCCAAGATGTTACATTGAGTCATTTTAACCCATGTAAAATAACGATTTTAGAGACAGATGCATCAGACGATGGGTTATCAGCGGTCCTACTCCATAGAGAAGAAGATGGTACTGAAAAACCAATAGGGATGGCCTCAAGGACGTTAGCACTAACAGAAAAAAAAGATGGCTATCATAGACAGAGAAGCGGCAGCCATAATATTTGGTTTGAAATACTTTCAACAACTGTTGGTGGGTCATAAATTTGTAATTAGATGTGATCACAAACCCCTTTTAGGTCTATTTGGAGAGAATAAAGGCATTCCTCTAAGAAGCAGAGACAGATTGCAGCGATGGGCACTGTATATGTCAGGTTTTGACTATAAGATAGAGTACATCCAAGAGAAAAATAATTTTGTTGCAGATTGCTTGTCTAGACTACCAGATAAACTAAACACACTTCCACCTGACGTAGGCGAAGTGGAACCTGAAGGATACATATGTTTCGCAAACACGGTAGACAATTGGCCTCTAGACAGCAACAAAATATGTAAAGAAACAAAAAAAGACAAGGTACTATCAAAAGTTTTGTATTTTTTGCAGGAATCATGGCCCAAAGATGCTAAGAGTGCACCTGATGACATAAAACCGTATTACACGAGAAAAGAGGAGCTGTACGAGGAAAATGGTACCATTGTGTGGGGACACCGAGTGGTCATACCAGAAAGTCTAAGGGAAGAGGCATTAGACCTACTCCACACAAGCCATATGGGCATAGTCAAGACGAAACAACTAGCTCGATCCTACCTCTGGTGGCCTGGCCTGGATGGCGCCATTGAAAAGAAGGTAAAAGCGTGTAATGCATGTCTAAAATCACTACCAGATCCTCCTAAAAGTACGCTAACACCTTGGACTGTCGCAACGAGGGCATTCCAAAGAATTCATATCGACTATCTGCAGCTGAGAGGCAGAAATTATCTCATAGTAACAGATGCTTTTAGTAAATGGCTAGAAGTAGTGGATATGCCCAGTATGACAGCTCAAGCGTTGTTAAAGGAGCTAAGAAAAATATTCGAACGCTTCGGCTTACCCGAAACGGTTTGCTCAGACAACGGAAGACCCTTCATAGCTTCCGAAACCGAATATTTTTTTGCTCGAAATGGAATAAAACACATCACCATACCTCCCTTCCATAGCCAAAGTAACGGAGCTGCTGAAAATGCAGTAAAGACTTTCAAAAACAAAATTAAAGCTGCAATTGAAGATGGGAACAACAGAAACGTAAGTTTAGACATACTAATTCCTAGATTTCTCATAGCTTATAGGAACACACCCCACTGCACCACGAAATGCAGCCCTGCAGAGCTCATGTTCGGAAGAACATTAAGAACACTGTTAAACCAAGTCAGGGATATCTCAAACACGAACCAAGTGCAGGAGAAGGGGCAACAAGCAGTCAAAAATATGAAAAAAGCTCAAGAAGCTCAAATAAGATTTAAAAAAGGAAGGAAAAGAGAATTTAAGGTGGGAGAGAGGGTAATGGTGAGAGATTACAGAAAGGTAAACCAAAAGCAATGGATTAAAGCAACGATCGAGAAGAAAATTGGACAGACTGTGTATCTGTGTCGCCTAGAAACAGAGCAATTATGGAAGCGACACAGTAATCAGATAATAAGAAGATTGGTAGAAGACGAAGCCAGTGACGAAGAAGAGAGAACGAACACCAATCTAAGCGAAAAGAACGCAAAGAAAGTAGTTGCAAATAGAATATCATCAAATGCTGGAACATCGAGTGGAATAGGCAACGCAACAAAAGAACCAACCCAACATGTAGAGGAACGGTCCACTCCTGACACGGAAAATCAAATTAACTCATTTCCTAGTTCCTCTAACTTCCACAGCACACTAAACACTGACAATAATCATTTTTTACAGGATAGTGACAATGGTATGAAACGCTGTGAGAGAGCACCGGAAAATGTAAGGCGTAAGCCAAAAAGTGCATTCTCACAGGGTACTAGTGGTGAATTACACAATTCATCTAACAGAAGCGCTGCGGAGCAAGATGGCAGTCTCAATGAACCAAAAGTCAAAATTGTACAAGCATGTATATACGACAAAGGCAAAAAAACGATCCAAACCGTGCGAAAGGACATTGAGAATGCTACATTGCAAACGAGGCGCTCGACAAGAGGTACATTACCCTCAAAGTTCAAAGATTATTCATTGAGTATCGATTAGACAACTAATTATTGTATTTACAGGAAAATAGAAGTGTGTAAACAGTGGATTTAACGGGGAGGGAAATGTAATGTATCGAGTGTGGTACATTCACCAAGACGTCAGGAATGAGGACCACCAGGGCGTGCGCACAGGCGATGGTCAAAGTCTTCCTTCCTGCCACTACCTTGGGTACAAGACCCACTCTCGCTCGATTGTGAACCATTAAGGTGTAACCACGTTTGTCCGCTAATAAAAAGTCTTTGTCTCTTATATTATCATATTCGTTAATTGTAATAAAAGGTTACCGTACAGTGTTATCAAGTGTTTTATTCAAAGAAGTACAATACAACACAGTTATTATAAGTCCGAACGCTAGCCACGAAAATTTTGACGTTTGATAAATTTGATTAGATTCATATGGTTTTAGTCATAGACATCCTAACTATTAGACCGAACAATAACAAATAAACGTGATGTCATCATTGTATTCCAGTGTAAAGTAAATCAACATACAAGCTGCTCCCCTCTACTTGGTTTGCCAGACTTACGCCACAGAAAACGTAGTTTTCTGGGCTTACTCTGTTAAAAGTATTAACTTCTATGATTAACTAGATTACCATGATGTGGGAAATATATAACATTGCCTAAAACCTTGTAAAAAATCTGTAGTATGGCAACGCAGCAGTAACGGATCCGCACAGATTTCATCATTTTCGTGGCCATCCGCATCGACTCGACAATACTCGGCATAGCGGATGTTGTTTTCCTGGAGTTTTGTCGCATGCATATGTAAAGTCAGCGTAATCCCCACTCTCGGCCCCACCTAGCTCCTCACAGCGTCTCGCCCACAAACGATTTTGGCATCACAATTTTATAGCATTTATGAATGGCGTGTCGGATCTATAGTTACGATGCCTATGGTTTTAGTCATGGGGATGTTTTGACGCATCGGCAAAGAACCACCGTGCCGACTATATCTACCTATCTACCGGCGGCGGCTCATGAGTTGCCAGCCAGGGTCGGCAGTTCGGTACAGGCGTGTATCCAGGGAAAAATGTTAGGGAGTCAAGTAGTGATCGGCCGATACGGACTTTTTTTGCCGATACCGATATAATATCGGTATCGGCACCACATTTTTAAAAGATCTGTTACTATTCAATGTATGTGAATTAAGTAAAAATTGTCAATAGGCATTAACGCGGACATAACGTGGACAAATTTCGGTAATTCCCCGACCGCCCGATTCCAAATACCAGTGGTGATTACCCGTTTTACGGAAAGTGTAGTGCTCCCGCGTTGCTGCAATCGTTGTTTAGTTCTTGGATCAAATTAGTACATTGCATATTGCTACTTCGGATATCGATCGATACCTAGTAATTTTAATGTCATTTTAAGTTACCTACAACTTGTACTTGTTGTTTAGTTTGGTTAAAAAAAGTGTTGTTTTCATTGACCAACATATGCCTTATTTAATTTTGTCATATGCCTAATATTATGTAAATTACCTAAAATTAATAAGATTAATGTTAGAAATACTTTAGTAGTTTTATTAAAAAAAAATGTTAAAAATGGGTTTTCACTTATAACACAATTAAAAAAATAGTTAATCTTAAATATGCCGATATTTATCGGCAAAATATTGCCGATACCGATTATCAATTACCAATTCACCGATATTTATATCGGTATCGTCCGATCACTAGAGTCAAGGAGCGCCGCAGGCGAAAATTTGTGAAGACCACGCCAAAATTTCGGTTTTGTCTATTCTAATATTTGCATTGAAGAGATATTGATAAATTGTTTAATTTCTGTTCCATTTTTGTTCTATTTTTATGCAAAAAGGTAGATTTGAAAAAATGTAAATCAAACATTCTTTATTCATAATATTATGTAGTATCATATTTTTTAGGGGGGGGGGGGTCATGACCCCCATAACCCCCCTGGGTCCGCGCCAAAGTATATTATTTTTATTTCTTTAGATAACATAACTACTAATAAAATAAATATAGAGTGATATTTTAATCAACTTTATATTCTAAAGCGCGTTAGATCTTTAGAAATGAAAAGCCTCGCTCATTTGACACAGATTGTAGGTGAGCATGACAATAATTTTTAAGTTTCCGGAACGGTGTATTACAATAAATTGTTATACAGTGTGTCCAAAAAAGTATGCAACATATGAGAAAGTTTTTTATTACCGATTTCTCAGAAAATTTTATTCTTGATAAAAGTTGGTGCATGCCTTAAAACTATAAATGCATATTTCACCTGCGGCTAATAGTAAGGGAGCAAAAGCCATTTTTTCGAAATTGCCTTAAGAGTAAAGTACCTTAATTATTAGAAATATAGCAAAATTTTATATGGAAATATTTTTGCAAATTAAAAACTTAGTCCAAATGGGAAATTTGAGTTAGGTATCTCAATTTTTAATTTTCTTTCCTTAATCTCTATTTTCCCCTAAACGGTACGCCTCTGGTCAATTTTTTGTTTACGCAATTTTAATATATTTATCAGATAACTTAAACGTAGGTTTATAATAAAAATGTATTAAGTAGTTGCAAACCTTTTAAAACCTTTCAATGATACGAGTTGGTTTATATATTAGCGTGTTGCACGCCTACTTAAACACATTTTAGCCAACTTATGTTCTAAACAAAATTATGATAGAATCCAACTCTATTCATGATACTGGAAATAACTAATAATTTATTTGTCATTTTCACCCAGTACGCTCAAGTCCAAAAACCTACTTTAAAAAAATGCATATAAAATAGATATTTTGCTTTTTTAAAGAGTAGGCTGTGAAAACAATTGAATTAAAAATCAATAGCAGCATACTTGTCACACATACTATTACGGCTTATTATGTCAACTTGCTTTTTGAATTATTGTTAAAAATTATGGCGGAAAAACTAACTTTACAAGAAAGGGCAGAATTAGTTCTTATTGTTGGGGATAAATATAAATCGTTTAGAGAATCTATCTTCAACAGTAATACACCGATAGAGGAGGCGTCTTATCGGTAATACCGATGTTTTTGACAAGAAATCGATTTTCTGACAAATTTTTACGAAATGTAATTTTTACTTATAATCTGATACGATCCCGAGAGCTTTAGCTCGAGGGTCTTATCTTTGATTATAAGTAAAAATTACATTGAGTGAAAATTTTCTTGGAAAATCGATTTTCGAGTGAAAAACGAAGGTATGAAGATAAGAAACCGCCTCTAGAGGTGTATTTTATTGGATAATTCACCTCACTTTTATTGAACCAATCAAAACGCTCATTTTCATAGCAACCACCTTGGTAACGGTCGTCTTACCCGATAAGACTACCGCTAGCTCGAAAAGACGCTTTCGAAAAGACGCTTGTAGCTTTTTTACTTAAATAAAAAATTAGTAACACCTCTAACTTGTATATTTACCTTTATCAGACGGCCTTCATTTTTATGTTCAGTAAATTATCCAATAAAATACACCTCTAGAGGCGGTTTCTTATCTTCATACCTTCGTTTTTCACTCGAAACTCGATTTTCCAAGAAAATTTTCACTCAATGTAATTTTTACTTATAATCAAAGATAAGACCCTCGAGCTAAAGCTCTCGGGATCATATCAGATTATAAGTAAAAATTACATTTCGTAAAAATTTGTCAGAAAATCGATTTCTTGTTAAAAACATCGGTATTACCGATAAGACGCCTCCTCTATCGGTGTATTACTGTTGATAATTTACTGAACATAAAAATGAAGGCCGTCTGATAAAGGTAAATATACAAGTTAGAGGTGTTACTAATTTTTTATTTAAGTAAAAAAGCTACAAGCGTCTTTTCGAAAGCGTCTTTTCGAGCTAGCGGTAGTCTTATCGGGTAAGACGACCGTTACCAAGGTGGTTGCTATGAAAATGAGCGTTTTGATTGGTTCAATAAAAGTGAGGTGAATTATCACTGAAAGACACCCTGGAAAGAACATACATTATAGTACAGTTTCTCGAATTTACAACTTCTTCAAAAAAACGGGCGCATTGAAATTTAGTTACAAGAAAAAGCATACCAAATGGGTTAGAAGTGAGGAGAAAGAGAGAAGAGAAGTTTTACAAACTTTTATAGAAAATCCAAAGAAATCTTTAAGGTCAGTCGAAGTAGACATAGAATCTACAAAGTCTACAGCAAATAGCATAGGTACTTAAAGAATATAAGTATGCATACGAACCTGCATTTGTTAATCAAGTTTTAAAACGTGACTTTATTTTTCATTTTGGTTACAAGGAGAAATAGAGAGCAATCGTCAATATCAGCGAAATATATTGTTTTCTGACGAAGCCACCTTCAACACAAATGGTGTAGTTTCAACGCAGAACTGTCGATGATGGGCAGACGCTAATCCAAATTTTGTAATAGAGTGTAAAAGCCAGTATTCAGCAAAAACTAATGTATGGTGTGGCATTTTGAATAATAGGATAGTGGGTCTTTTCTTCTTTCAGAAAATCTTAATTCTGAACGTTACCTCCAATTTCTACAAAACGAACTCTTTAACGAACTAGACGAGTTGCCTTTAAATATTAGATGCAGTATGTGGTTTCAACAGGACGGAGCACCAGCTCATAGTGCTCAGATGGTTACAGATTACTTGGATAAAGAATTTATTGGTAATGGATTGGAAGGTATTCCGAATATCGATGGCCATACGGACATACAGGGCATTAGTTAGCAGTGATAGCACGGTTAATGTCTGATACTTTCTTCAACATCATTCTGAAAATAATATGATATTTTTCTTGTTAGTGCTGATTAGGAAATATTCATAGACCAAAATGAATTAAGACTGTAAGTCAGTAAAATTAAAAATTGAGACAAATACTCAAATTTCGTAATTATTTATTATGACAAATAAATTATTAGTTATTTCCAGTACTATAATTAGAGTTGGATTCTATCACAATTTTGTTTAGAACATAAGTTGGCTAAAATGTGTTTAAGTAGGCGTGCAACACGCTAATATCTAAACCAACTCATATCATTGAAAGGGTTTAAAAGGTTTGCAACTACTTAATACATTTTTACTATAAACCCACGTTTAAGTTATTTAATAAATATATTAAAATTTCGTAAACAAAAAATCGACCAGAGGCGTACCTTTAAGGGAAAATAGAGATTAAGGAAAAAAAAATTAAAAATTAAGACACCTAACTCAAATATCGTATTTGGACTAAGTTTTTAATTTGAAAAAACATTTCCATATAAAATTTTGCTATATTTCTAATATTTAAAGTACTTTACTCTTAAGGCAATTTCGAAAAAATGGCTTTTGCTCCCTTACTATTAGCCGCAGGTGAAATATGCATTTGTAGTTTTAAGGCATGCATCAACTTTTATCAGGACTAAAATTTTCTGAGAAATCGGTAATAAAAAACTTTCCCATATGTTGCATACTTTTTGGACACACTGCATATTATGTTATACCTAAATAAAATAATATATTTTTCCTAATTTACAAAAATTAGCGGATCAGCCTTGCATTTCTAACTGGTTCTCTACGTTAAAAAAGTGATTGATTTTCGTTTAGGAGACAAATGCAATTTTAGGAAGGTAGTGATTTTTTTACGGATCTGATATTTAACAGAAAATTGCATTTATCTTCTAAACAATGACTAAATTGAAGAAATATAAAAAGGTATTTTGCATTGGGCATCGACCTGTCTATATAACTGTGTTATGATAAAGCGTATATATTTTATATTCTGCTTACACCGGATTACGGAAAGAACTCATTAGCGGAATTATGTTTATATGAAATTCTTGTCTTATTTTGAATCTGCCCTTAAAATTAAGTCGGCTATTTTTAAACACCCTGTATAAATATACAAATACTGTTTATCGTTATATAACAAAGCATATTTATTTTTATCTTAAAAGGTGCTAGACAAAGTAAAATTATCAAACTGCGAGTAAATAATGTGGGAAAGTACAACAGAATCACCTATTTTGATAAATTTATTATGTAAATTCGAAAACTTACCAGGATGAAAAACTTTTTCTACTTGGGGGTGCTTTTCCAGATATCTGGCAATAATAAGGGCGTTTCTGCTGTGTTGTTGCATTCTTAGAGCCAACGTTTTTAGGCCTCTGTTAACTTGGTAGCAATCAAACGGACTTGGAACAATCCCCATTGCTAAAAAAAAATTGAATGAATTCACTCAGGGATAATTTTTGGTTATAATTGTTTTAAGTGCCTTTCATTAACAAAGTAAAAGAAACTACCTACCCTAAAGCACCTACACTTAAAATGTAAAACAACCTAACATACTACAGGGACAATTAAAACGTATTCAAATATAAATGACTAAAACATAATTCTCAGTTAAACAAAATTTTAACATCAAAAATTGTGTTGGAATTAAACGCGCTTATACTATCTATAATAGTAGGCTTTCTCGACTAAAAACTTCTTAACTCTAGAAGTGCTTCTTAAATGTTGTGGTAGATGTTTAAACAGTTTTTTTTCCTCATAAAAAATATACTTCTTAGTCTTAGTAAATCGCCTCATTTGGACAGGCACTTATGTTGCCACAGTATAGTAGTGTCATCCACTAAGATTGTGAATTTTCCAGCTATTTTTCAGGAGGGTGTGTCGTTAACAGTACGAATAATAAATGTCCTTCCTAATACAGACCCCTGCGTTTGTTAAAGGCAACTGTCTGGCATCTCTGCGATAAATACGGGTCGAAAGAAGCACTCCTAAAGCCATATACTTCAAGTTTGCGGCGATGACTCGTTAACACCTGAATTTGACAGAATTATTGTCCTGACAGAAAACACTATTAACGAGAGTAATAAAAATATGTTTGTGGTGTATTTAAAGGAGTTGCAGCGGATAGAAACACCATCTCAGTTGGTCAATTATTGAATAGTTAAAATGAGCAATACTAGATCCATAAGACTCCAGCCTACTTCCACTGATCGCCGAAAGACATGCAAGAATTTAATAGCTGGAACAAAGATTAGGAGCAGGCCGACCTTCCAGTCAAGAACAAAAAGAAAACGTAGAAATAATAAATTAAAAGATTGCCCAATGTAAAATATTTTAAAAAATCGTCCTGATGCAAAAATCCATTGATCTTGAAGATACACTTTTGTAAGGCGTAGTATATTTTATGTCATAAGGCAATATGCTTATTTAAATGTGCCAATATTTGAGTGTAAAGTAGATATATTTTTTTCAGTCACATGTTTTTTTTTTATACCCTTTAGGTTGTGCTAATTTGCGGTATGTTTAGTAAACTCTTTACTACACGTGGAACGTGTTCTTGAGTCGAAATTTGATGGTTATCTAAATTGTAAGACTAAAAAAAATGGTACAAACGGCCATTATGGCCGTTTGTACCATTTTCATTTTAAACAATGATTAGTTAATCAATGATTATGTTTTAATCAGTGTTTACCTATTTTTGGGTTGCAGCGTCAACAATTAAACAATGTTTAGTTAATCGGAGAAAAAAACTGGCAACGTCTAATTCCTAGACGTTTGCTATCTTCAGGGCAGTAAAATTTGTTTACTTTACGGAGACATAACCCTAAATTTCGACCACGGTTTTATACGTGATTTGCACTGACATTACAACATATAATGTCAGTGGCGATTTGTCTTTGTGATTTGTGCTGTTAGTACTGCTTATTTGTTAGAAATGGATTCTGAAAGGACAGAAAGACAGGGCAGTATAAGTTTTTCTGCAGGGGAGAAGTTGCTTATAGCAAATATTTGTTTGAAATATAAAGACATCATTGAAAACAAGAAAACCGACTTAATATCATGTGACCAAAAAAAGAAAGTCTGGGAAAAAATCGCCGCTGAAGTTAATCCAGCCGCAGTAAATACAACATACCGAAGTCAAGAAATTTTAAAAAGGATTTTTTGAGAATCGGAAAAGAGAAGTGAGAAAAATTGCTGCAGAGGAAAAAAAAAGAACTTTCTGGTACAGGAGGGGGACAACCATTTAAAATTAGAAAAGATCCTTGCCACGACATTATTTTATCCATAATGAATACTAAAACTGTATACGGATTGGCTAATGAAATTATTGATGGAGATACAGAACCGTGTCCAAGTTTAACTGTAAGTATCTTACAGCCATACTTCAGTTTTTGATAGATTGGTTATTATATTAAGATATCGTAAGATTTTTTAGTTATATACGGTATACGTGTTTTAGGATTCAGATGTTCCAATTTCTAAGGAAAATGACCACCAAGTCGATGAAATTATTATTTATGAAACCAATGAAAATGAGGAGGTAAAATAATTTTATGGGAATATTTTCCATAATTATTTCAATTAATTAAATACCCAATTATAGTTTAATGTTAAAATTTGAAAGGAAATAATTATTAATACCTAAATTACATATTATGTTACTGCTCTTGCAGGGTACAACATGGAAGAAATACACTCCAGCTAATTTAAAAGAACCAATTACTGCCAAGTTGACAAATTTTGAAGATCGTCCTTCATGTTCAAAAAGGAAGTATACTAAAGGTAATCACTTTATTTTATTACACTTATTTATCATGTATCACACAAAAATAATGTTACTGTAAAATACTTAGTTATACACAGACACTGCAAGTTTATATGAAGGCAATTGAACCAGTATAAAAACTAAAACTCGGCCGCATCTCTTTATGAAATGTGAGCGGGGTGTGATGTCAGGGTAGAAATGGGTAAGGAGAAGCAATGCATTCTGATTATTAAGTCAATGCAAAGCTTGCTATTTTAATTGACTTCGTGTAGACTTGATTATTTTTTTAGATCAAATAAACACTCCAACAAAAAATAAATTGCTTACTACATCACGGCGTCGGCCTACCTTACACGTCAAAGACTTGTCAAGGTCCGAATTAGCAGCAAATATGATCAGCTTCTTGATAAAAGGTTGGAAATAGCAGAATTTCAAAAAAAAATGGAAGAAGAATTATTGACAATTGAGGGCGAAAGGAAATTAAAATTTAATTGTTAGAACTGCAAATAGAAGTGGAAAAAAAACTAGTTAGTTTAGGTACCTATCCGATGTAATAAAGTGGGTTTGCAATTAAACACATAAGCTCAAGCAAATGCAACACCGTGTTTTTCATTAAACGAAAACGCCTAAAAAAAGTTAGTTCATCTAGTTCCCTAAAGTTGATTTTTCTTTCATAAATCTTTCGAGGAAAGCCAAAATCTATTATATCTAATATATCCAAGTCGTCATTTATGAAGAAATCGTCATCGAAATAGTCAAAATCCATTTTTTTAACCTTTCAAGTTGACAACAAACTTTAAGGTTAATCATTGATTTTAACTTTTAAACGGCCCAGAATCTATGCTTAGTTTAATTAATGATTAAATGCCTTTAATCATTGTTTAACAGACGGCACAACAGATATTTCGAGATAATCATTGATTAGAGCTTTAATCAATGTTTAGGCGAACGGTACAAACGGGCCTAAATATCACTTATGACAAGACAAATTTAGTCTTACAATTTAGATAACCATCAAATTTCGACTCAAGAACACGTTCCACGTGTAGTAAAAATTTAATTATGAAAAAGAAAATAAAAAACGATGGTTAATTAACTAAATTTAAAAGTGGTTCGTCCCAGTAGTTCGTCTTTTTACAATTTACATGTATTTACTAATTAGTTTTTTACATTGTGCTGATGATGGCCCACTTATTTAATTGTGTCAATGAAGTTTCCTGTTTCCTGACAAAGAAGCACTGAAGATGGCCTAAGGCCGAAAGCGCTCTGCAAATTTAAAATATTTTCAAGATTATACACTTAATACACAAAAAACGACTTTCCTTCCTTCTTTTTTTGAGTATATTTATGGCGTTGACATTATGACATATTCCGCGTATACAGGGTGTTTCCTAACTACGGTACGAAACTTTAGAGGGTGATACGTAAGGTCGTTTTAAAAAAAATCCCATGAACATATGTCCGGAGTTGCTTCGTTTCTGAGATACAGGGTCACAAATATCCTTAAACCGATTTGGTGTTGAAATTTGGTTCAGTTATTTCAAGTAATAAGGCGCTTATTTAGCCCTAACTAGATCGAAATTATTAGGTCCAGTGGCGTCTCAGTGGGCACCACATCCAATTATTATTGAGAAGAAAAATTACGCCACTGCCTTTTTTTTTAGTTTTTTTATTTGTTGAGATTAAGCAATTACAAATACAACTTTTTGGTAGCTTGTGTTTTTATCATATCTGGCTTCGTTTGCGACAAAAAAAAATAAAAATCACTTTAACTCATTCTAAAAGCTATCCATGGACAACATAAAATAACAAATCAAAAATAAAAAATAAACGATTTCGACCTTACAGTAAATGACAAAATGTCCACCTTCTGATAAAATGCACGACTGGTTTCAATAGGTTTACTTTTATTATCATATTCTTGACTTACCACATCTGCTATTTATAATCAGTGGCGGCTCGTGACGGAAGTTTGTGGAGGTTCACAAGCATCAAGCATGGCAAAAAACGAAATTTTGCGCGTATCTCCGCCCACCACTACCCCTTTCTTTTATTTCACCCCTCCGTTCCAACCACAAGATATTGTGTAGTTAAGTGTCAAATTTACGAGTAAAAAGCTTTCCTAATTTTTATGTTCTTTTTGTACGTAGATATGTTAATAAAACAAAATATAAATTTAAATTGAAAACTTACCAATATACAGCATACTTGGGAAGCAGTAACTAGAAAAGTCAACAACGACAACATAAAAACACTAAAAATATTTTTAAAAAACAGAACTGATTAAACACAGTGTCTAAACAAAAAATGCATTCTTCTGTCTTTAAGTTTAGCAAATTTCTCAGTAACTAAGTCATTAAAGTTAGGAATATATTGCAACATTTTTTAACTAAAGGACTGAGGGCAAAAGCAGGAGATCTTCTGTTAAAACAGAAGGTCTGGCAACACTGCATGACATACACAAGCTATGCCACGCTTATGGAGGGTTTTACCGCGCTACACGGATCAGCAAAACATATAAAACGATCTCTCAAAAACCATCCGAAACAAGGCGGCAGCATGCAGCACAGCAAAAGCGTGCTCATTTGAGAGGAATGAAAGCCCATTTAGAGCCGTCCGCTAAAAAGAGATGGGGACGACAAGGTGCGTTTATTACGGGAAGCGAACCGTCCATATCAAGTAGCGATAGCCACGGAGCACATTTTTCCTGCGATAAGCATTCGGGATTAGAGACCTGCTACAAAATATTTAGTTAGCGAAACGATAATTGGATAGGGAGCTAATAAAATCATGTTAGAATTCCTTTGTAACAGACATTGTATTGTAAACTAAATATGTAATTTATAGTGAATATTTGTCGGTCGATGTGAGGCTGAATCATAGGGAGGCACGTGCTCAAGTGCTCCTATATAAGAGCCGTCACTGTTTATAATAAATTATTGCCAATATCAAATGAAGTACCTACCTACCTACCTGCTTTGGAGAGGAGCTGACAGTGATAGTATTGCCATATTACCAGTTAAATTCAGAGTTGTCAATCAGCAGTGATTCCATCATGAACAATTTTACTAACGCTGAAATGGCTGGCATGCACTTTATTTATGGATTAGCAAATGGAAACGCGGAAGAAGCACGGAGAATTAACCAGGACAGATATCCTAACAGAGTAATCCGATGTGCTAAAACATTTAGAAGGCTACATGCAAGATTATGTGAAACTGGGAGTTTTAATAAAAATACAGGTAGTGGAAGACCAGAAACTGTAACAACGCCTGAACTAGAAGAAGCTATACTTGATGCGATAGAAGAAGATCCTTCAAATAGTACCAGAAAGATTGCACTGCAGCTCGAGCCCAAAAACCGCTTGGAAAGTTCTAAAAAGAAACCTCCTGTACCCATATCACATACAGCGGGTTCAAGCTCTACTGCTTCGGGATTTTCACCCAAGATTAATGTTTTGCAGGTGGTTGATTCATAGGATGGCACACAATAATAATTTTTTACCAAATATTTTTGTTACGGACGAGGCGAATTTTTTACGAGACGCTATTATGAACTTTCACAATGACCATTTTTGGGGCCGACGAAAATCCCTACGTTATTAGAGAAAGTCATTTTCAGCAACACTTTTCGCTCAACGTTTAGGTAGGAATTATTGGTGACTACTTAATTGGCCCATTTTTTTTACCGCCAAGATTAACAAGTGAATCCTACACGGACTTTTTGCGACATCATTTATCCATTTTGTTAGACGAAGTACCCCTACATGTAAGAGTCAACATGTGGTTTATGCACGACGGGGCTCCAGCTCATTTTAGTGTTCTTGCTCGTCAGCATCTCGACATCACCTACCCTAATCGCTGGATTGGACGTGCAGGACCTCAAAATTGGCCAGCTTGCAGTCCTGATATTAATCCTCTAGATTTCTATTTATGGGGTCATCTGAAGGCCCTTGTTTATAAAACTCCTGTACTAGATGTGAATGACTTGAGGAATCGGATAATTGACAATTGCAATGTCATAATGAATACTCCAGGTATTTTTGAACGTGTCAGACAATCAATGACAAATCGATTGAAGTCGTGCATTTTATCAGAAGGTGGACATTTTGCTCATTTACTGTAAGGTCGAAATTGTTAATTTTTTATTTTTGGTTGTTATTTTATGTTGTCTATGGATAGCTTTTAGAATTAGTTAAAGCTATTTTTATTTCTTTTGTCGGAAACGAAGCCAGATATGAAAAAAAACACAAGAGACCAAAAAGTTGTATTTGTAGTTGCTTAATCTGAACAAATAAAAAACTTTAAAAAATGCAGTGGCGTACTTTTTCTTCTTAATAATAAGTGGTTGTGGTGCCCACTGAGACGCCACTGGACCTAATAATTTCAAAATAGTTAGGGCTAAATAAGCGCCTTATTACTTCAAATAACTGAACCAAATTTCAACCATCGGTTTAAGGATATTTATGACCGTTTTTTTTTAAACTTCAACGCCCTGTATCTTAGAAACGAAGCACTCCGGCCATAGGTTCATTGGAACTTTTTTTTGTTAAAACGACCTTACGTATCACCCTCTCAAGTTTCGTACCGTAGTTAGGAAACACCCTGTATTTAGTAAGATGTGCTGATAGAGCGCGCATATGTCTTGTGCTGGTGTAGAGTATGTTCAGTAAATAAGCTACCTGGCCTATGAACACGTCCAAAAATGTATTTCTTTGATTTTAGATGGGGTAAAGAATAGTTTGAACCCATATTTATAATTACGTGTTAAGATTTGTGTTTAAAGTAAATACCAATAACATCAATATGGGTAAATATTTAGTTTTGATTAATATTCCTTGTGAATGTATGCACCTCATATTGCTTCTAATAAATGACTACCAATAAAATTAAAATAATTCAAAAAACATGTAAAGTTAATATTTTTAGCAAATTAGTAGCCCAACATCCAACAATATGTTTTAAATTTCACCTCTGAACACAAAAAAAACATTATACTTACAGTTTTGTAAAAACTTTAATTTTTCGTACAAGTCGGTATTAGATGTTACTAGGGCACCCATGACAACGTCCGTATGACCATTCATATACTTTGTAAGCGAATAACTAACAATATCAGCACCAAAGTCTAGTGGCCTAAGAAAATATGACGTAAGAAAAGTGTTGTCCACTACAACTATTAATCCGTGCTTTTTTGCTATCTTTGACACTGTTTTAATATCGATTACTTGCATCATGGGATTTGTCGGGGTCTCAATCCATACAAGCTAAAATATAAAAAACGAAAAAAAAATAACATCTAAAGTGCATGGAATACTACGCCACAATGAGCGTTGTCTACAATTCCTTCAACATTTGCAGACGATCTAAAGCCTTACAGAGATCGACAGCAGATTGTACCTGTCTTAAGGGCTACTTGGTTTGGTTTCAACAATGCGCGACGGTGTGAGTTGAATGGGTTGGAATTGAATCCAAACAAATGCTATGACATATAAATCTGTATACATACAGGGTGTTATTTAATAAGTGCCCGATATTTTACAGGACGATTCCTCAGTTATTTATAAGGTGAAAAATTCATATAAGCAAGCCCTTCATTTTTGAGATACAGGGTGTTACAATTTTTAACAGGAACAAAAAAAATATGTACGCCACTGCCGTTTTCTTTTTTGATAACACTGTTATGTAGGCACTTTACTTGGTAATGCAAAGTACATTTCCATAATTTTTAATTTCGGCTATGTTTAGGAGATAAATGCTATTCTATCAAACTCTGATATGGGCATAGCGATATGCAAATAAATGCCATTTATTTCTTTATTATTCTTTTTCTGGAGAACGCTTGCTCGTAGCGACTTCTACCAAGTATGCATTCTTTTTGTAAAAATAATGAAGAAATCCATTTTTTTGCTTAAAAATGTAATACAAGCGCGTATAAAAAAGTTATGACTCCTCAAAAGAGTAACAAGACACGTAGGTGGCGCCTTCTACAAGTGGGAGCCATACTAACATCAAATTCGAATTTCGCATTTCAAAAAACCCATAGATACCAATTGTCGTCCAAATATAGACAATATTTCAAAAACTATTTACGAAAAACAAAAATAAAAATAAATTTTTAACACCCTGTATCTCAATAATGAAGGGCTTGCGGACCCATGCTTATATTATAATAATATTAATAATAAAATCTTTAATTGTCTAACAGATACATGGTATCAATTTACAAGACAATGTGACAGTATTACCAATAGTTAACAATACATAATACGTAATACATAATACATAATACACAATGTGGGTATAAAATTTTATGATAATTTAAATATAATATCTTGAATCACTCATTACTGGATAAGAGGTTTCGTTTAATTTTCGTTAGCTGAGCTGTTGATAGTTCATGAACATCAATGTTACGGCTATGAACTTTTCACCTTATAAATAACTGAGGAATCGTCCTGTAAAATATCGGACACTTATTAAATAACACCCTGTATGCCGGCAATATTATAGAAGCCATAAACCTTAAGGCTTCGGGAAAAAATTTTATTGGCTAAATCGACAAAAAGAAATTTTAAATTGCTGTATCTTCCATATGCTTATACAATGTTGTTATTGACAACACTTTTCTAAATTGTCTGATTGATTTAGTACATAAGACTTAAGTAGTGGAGGATTATTCCTATAGTGAATAGGCTGACGTGCATCTAATTTATGGACAAGCACTCGGCAATTGTGTGGAGGCGAGAAGAATTTATCCTGATACATTTCAAAATCGACGCTTACCAAGTGGCGGCTCGTGGGTGTATAAGGGGGTGAGGCTAGAAAATAGCGCCGCAGACGAAAATTTTTCGCGATTTTAAGGTCATTGGCTTAAAATGAATAGTTAGGAATTCAACCAGCAATATAATTATTTTGAAATACTAGGTTTCACGAGAAAAATATTCAATTTGCAAGGTCAGGGTCAATTTCTCTCAGTGCATCCGCTCTTGTGTCTCTATTTTGCTATTGTAAGAACTACTACAGAAAAAACGAAATATATCAGTGATATAGTTTAATAATCAACTTTTTTATGTACGAATAGGCTTAAACATAGACAAATACAAATCTTAAGGCGTACCCGACGAATGTCTAACAAAAACTGCCGTTTCTAACGGTACCCTTCAAAATATCTAAAACCATGCCCTATTTAAATTCTAAGCATCTATATGTTTACATTAACACCATAAAAACTAATGGCCTTATGCCAGTCAGTATTTTAACCCGCAGACCCGCCTCGAAAATCTAAAATCACGATAGGTTAACAATCACAACCGAATGGCACGTAACTCGTAACCTAACGGCAAAGGGCTTTTCCAACGATCTAATTAAATCTAATAAGCCGACACCTGATCCTACAAGAAGAAAAGATAGGTGAGCCTGTTTACAATAAAACATTACCAAGTTTCAAATAGGCACTAGGCACCCACCTGTAATCTTTAATTTTTATCTGTTTTTTGCTATTGGGATTTAATTGCATATTTATTAATAATATCTTATAGAACAATGAAAACATTTATCAATCATTTCTAACTTATTTTTTTATGTTTTTAAAAATAAAACATTTAAATAATAAGTAAATAAGTCAATAAGTGTCCTTGTTCAATCAACATTTGGCAACATGCAAGCCATTGCAAGCTACTGTAAAAATAATACGATATAGGCCCAAATAAGTGGGCCTCACTCGCCTGCAAAAGTTGGCTATTGCGCGAATAAAGCGGTGGAGGTGCCGGGTTGGAGAGCATAGCGTTTTATAAGCGATTTGTGACGTAAAGGAAGCTCAAGTTTTTGGAATTACAATTTTCTTTTTATGCGGTCGGGCAACGATTTCAGTTTTTAAAATTAATGTTGGATGGGGTGCGCGCTAAATTTAAAAGATAATATGTTGAACTTTGATGGTAATTCAATGTTCTATTGTTTTGATACTTTTAATGATTGGAAATTAGTTAAAACACGTTTTATATTTAAATAAATAATTTATTAATTTTACATGTGAGGCCCGGCCTCAGTTGCTTTATACGACGAGCCGCCACTGCGCTTACCGCACCGAGGAACTTTTAAAAGAGTTGATCGTAGCTTAAGGGAAACAACTAAAAAGTCAAGTGAAATAAAAAAAAAAATGCTAAAAGTAGCTAATCATTTGCTAATCCTTCTAAGCTAAGCCTTTTTAATTGTGTTTGTCTCCCTATTTTTACATCTTTGAGGTTATATATGGTTAATGCAAAATTAAAACCGATGCACGTCATCAATCAGCCGATAATTATAAGTCCGTAAGAAAACACGAGGAAATTAAATTTGGGCAAAAAGTATTAAAACTTTATGCGATATTGAATTTACTACAAATTTAAAGTATTCTTATTTTAGTATAAATATTTTGTTTATTTACGCTTGTAAAAATTAATATAATTTGAATTTTATTGACCGATAGTTGGCTTTGTTCGACGTTCATGCAAAACTAACCCTAATTATTTTGTGATTCTGTATTGCTGTGCCGTCTATTTTTTAACAGAAACTCCAGATCTTTTCATAAATAGCATTAAAAAAAAGTTCTTTTAAGAACAACAAAAGTGCACATACATATCTCTGTCGATTACGTCGTTTACTATTTGTGAAAAATGCCAAAGCATTTAAATAGCCGGTGCAAAGAGCTTATAGCCTCTCTAATAAGCTATTTTCAGGAAGAACTTAACAACAATGTTACCCTTGACAGCAGTTAGAGAAGTAAATTTAAAGAGTGTGTTAATGTCTATATAACTTTTATTAGGTTCCTAGATCGTATATCTATCATGTTTCCTCGTGTTGAGTTAAATACATGCAAGAGAGAGACACACACCGGTGCGGTAACACGAACCATTATACGATCACAGGCCAGGTCAGGATTTACTTCTTCGCTGCTATAGTTGTAATAGTACGGGCAAATCAATTAAAAATTTTAATTAATTTTTAGGATAAACGCTTACCCACTACGAAAAACTTCGTTTTTAAAAACGCGAATACCGACCTCCATGTTTATGATTGTTCGCTAAGATAATGCAAGTCAAAAAACTCTTTCTCCATATTTATATTTTAATGAGCTTTCGATTTTTAAGTAACCGTAAAAAATTTGTTTTTGCATTCCCTTCCTCCAAAAACATTTATCAAAGCTGGCCAGTTACACACACACACATGTAAAATATAAAAGCAAGAATTAAGTTCTGCAAATTCTTTTTGTATTATTTTCCCGTACTATTAATTGAATCCACATTGCCATGCACCGGCTTCGTATAATAAAATAGACCGTTTGCGGGCGTCGCAATACGTCTTGAATGGAATTAAACGTGCTAGACAGAGATGTATTTATAAAGTAATATTTAAGTGTTATTGTTTCAGGTTTTAGTTGACATTGTTTTGGTGTTTTGATTTGTCATTTTAATTCGTTTTTATCCATTTTTGTGCCTTGAAACTTTATTTAATACTAAAAACAGTTCTTTTCAGAGCTATTTCCATCGTACTATTGCGTTGCCGGTAAGTATTTTAGACATTTGTAATTATTTATTCGTTTTAAGTATTCTAACCTCTATTTTTATAAATAACACTTCTTAACATATTTAGTGATCGACCGATACCGATACCGATATATCGGCTATATCGGCCGAGAGCCGATTATCGGTATCGGCCGATAGATGTAAATATATATCGGCTATATCGGCTGATGTATAAAAAGAACCATAGCAGCTTAAAACATTTTTTTATATTTAAATTTAAAGTAATATTTGAAATAAGTTAATCTTAAGAAATTATGGTAGATATAACATGAAATAGGCATTTAATATGAATAATGTAGTTTAGGCAAATTATCATGTAAAAATATTAGTTTCTCGGTTGTTTCTGGATTCAGCCGATTCCTTTTCGCCGAATTTACGGTTCCAGCTTCTGAAAACATTTGCTCACTTGCAACACTGCCAACTGGTGCAGATAAATATATAAGAGCTTGATTATATAATAATGGTAGAACTTCTCGTTTTTCTTGCCACCAAGAAATGGGATTCGCTTTTCTTTCAAGAAGAGGATGTTTCTTATATTCTGTAATTTCAGCATTCACTTCTTCACAAATGGATGCCCTAGAAGATGATTTTGTGTCACAAGAAGATGTTGTTGGAATGGTTTTTGTTTTTGTGGAGCTCATCCCTTCTCCGGCAAATTCTTCGTAGATTTCCCAAAACAGATTTTGGCCAGATGTTCGACTAGTCTCAGGTTCAGAAGTTCGAACATACTTAGCAAGTGGTTCGTTGTCATCACTATCAATTTCTATAGACTCTATAGTTTCATTTATTGTATGGTCTTGAATGTAATCCGAAATGTCAGGGGAACTGGAATGTTCTACAGATGTATTGTTTTCTTTTATTTGGGACTTTAGATTTGTAGTTATGTATTCGCATATAAAATCACGGTCTTTTGTAAAAAAATTGTCTTTGAAGCGAGGATCCAAGAAAGTCGCGATGGTATAATGTTTTTTTTATAAATATATTCTGAAATCGTTTATTCAAGCTGTTTTTCAATTCTTCTTTCATTGTACCTACTCCTGCAAAATTAGCGTTTTCTTTGTTAAGATAGGCAGTGATAGTCGAAACAAATGGAATGACTTCAGATATGCAGCAGTCTGAAGAACTTGTAATTTTTGTTATGTCTTCAAATGGCTTTAACAAATTTAAAATGCTTCCAACTAATTCCCCTTCGGAAAATGTCAAGTCTGTAAGAGTCCCATGATCCAAAATATATAAATGTACTGCTTGTTTTTGTTCAAGTAGGCGAGAGAGTAGATAAAATGAGGAATTCCAACGTGTTTGTACATCCTGGAAAAGTTTGTGTTTGGGAAGGTTTAGTTGTTCTTGTAGTTTACTTAGTTTATCGCAAGCAGTTTGAGAGTGATTAAAATGCGAAACGATTTTTCTTGATCTTGCTATTAAATCACTGACTGAACGTTGACTTTGTATAGCATCCTGTATTACAAGTTGTAAAGAATGAATGAAGCATGCTTCATAATTTACTTTTGCCTTAACAAAACCATTCCTCATATTGGCAGCATTGTCTGCTAATACTAAGTGAATATGTTCCCTTTTTATATTCCATTCTTGTAACAAAGAATTAAATGCTTCAGCTATGGCGTCTCCTGTATGAGATCCTGGGAACTTCTTGCAGGCAAGTGAAAAATGGGATCTCTGATTTAAACTTAAACATGTTTTTTCAAAAAAATGGATTGTGAGAGACAAAAAAGAACTGTTTGTATATTTGCACGTCCAAATATCTGTAGTAAAAGATGCTTTTCCCAACATATTTGAAATTTTTTGAGTCACTTGTGCTTTACATCTTGAGTAAATATCTGGTACAACTTTTTCTTTGAAGTATTTGTCAGAAGGAATTTCATAATTTGGAATAGCTTTCTTTAGTAGCCGAGTAAAGCCATCATCTGAAACAATGCTGAATGGCTGATTATCTAAACATATCATTCCACCTATAAGGTAGTGAAACTCCTTCGCTCTGGATGAATTAATGTCCCACTTTTGCATTTGCTTGAAAGAGTCAGCCAGTGAGACTTGCAATAGCTTAGAGTTAGAGTTAGAGTTAGAAGTACTACTAGAACTACTAGAAGGTCCAGCCGTTTCTAAAAAAAATAGACTCAGGGTGATCAAAAGTCAAAACGTTGAAATAAACGGGGAAATTTGTTTTTAAATAAAATCATATCGTAGGTGTTAATTGTTAATGAAACGATTTAAAGTGATGAAAAAGAAAAATGTCCCCCCTCCTACACAAATTCCTTTAATTTCCCAAAATTCCCAACAAATTCTTCAATTTTTTCAGTAATTTTTTTACACAAATTCCCTTAAAATTCCCTAAATTCCTAATAAAATAAATCCCTAGATTTTTAGCAAAAAATTCCTGGGGGGTTTGCCCCTCAATCCTATATAATAATATAATCCTGAATGAGCAGGTCCTATTGTTGGTAAATATTTTTATAACGTGAACTGGAAAATAAAAATTTAGTACTAACCTGAGCTTGAATCAGTCCCTTTCAATTTATAATATTCTTGAGGATGTTTTTTCTCTAAATGGTATTTCATGTTTGAGGTATTCGCCGATTTTCCCACTCCCCCTAATGAAATGGTTATGTCACACAATTTACATTTTGCGGTGGATTTCTTATCTGCTGGGGATAATTTATTCTTTATGAAATATTTCCAATAAATACTTTTTCCAGCCATTTCGCTACTTTGCACTCCACCAAACTCCAATAGGATTATTATTAACTATTAATATTATGTCTTTGTTAAAGATCAACTAAATTACGCCAAGAAATAATCGAACTTAAAACGATCTGCTTTAAGAATGCAATACTGAATGCACGGCAATAAACGCACGGGATTCACCGAGAAATTCAAATTAAGGGGATTCACCAATGACTTGGCGCTGAGCCACATAAATTACCGCCTATTGCTGTGTTGCCAAAGTGTAATTTTTGTTTTTATTTTTGTGATTTTAAATTGAACGTTAAAGAATTATAAATTATATTACAGAATATTCAGATTTTAGACATTAATAATGTTATCAATTAAAAAAGGCCGATATGCCCATATATATCGTTATCGGCCAAGACATTATCGATATCGGCTGATTATCGGTATCGGCTAAAAAAGTCAAATCGGTCGATCACTAAACATATTATTGTATTTATAGGAAAATATGAGTGAACGAGTTATGGACCATGATTATTGTGCTGAAGCACCTTCTTCACCTAAACAAGGTTATTGTCTCATGCAAGGAAATAAAGTTGCCCAGCAGTTTGTTTAAAATGTTTTCAAATATTTTGTAGAAAACCACCCTGACTTGCCTCCGACCAAGGTTAGTAGTAGTAATTGAGGTTTTTCTCACAACATGTCATACTTCCCAGTTCAAAGTTTTCGAGATCACTTATAGTGCCACATTAATTTTAGGAAACTGCCAAAGCCCTGCAAATATCAAATATAATTGAATCGGTACGAAAATACAAAAATGGATGCCAGGAATCCACACTGGTTTTGAAACGACCCAGACGAAAATATTTAACTGATAAAAACACCTAGTAGCAAAAAAATGTGGCCGTTGCGGGCATACGTTCAGATAAACTCTTCTCCTAAAAATATCATGAGAAGTAACCTCGAAATATTACTAGGTCATTAAGGAATGCCCTGTATATTTAAAAAAATTGTTTTCATTATTATGGAAATTAACATGTTTTATTACAATTTTTAAGTCCGGTTCTGTCCATAAACAGCTGCTCGCCATTGTATTGCTACCAATATTATTCTTACTAAAAATTAAATAGCTGAAATATGACTGTTGTCATATGACATGTCGGCCATCTTGCAGGTTTACTGGCTGAACCAAGTTTATGTGTACATATAACGATGATGTATTGTCAATACCTATTGGGTTTGATCTTGTTCTAACCTAATAAAAAAAAAAACACGAATTTACCTATTATTTACGCCACTTATAAGGGATTTATAGTCTAATTTCAGAAAAATTATAGCTAGCTAATTTTTTTTTCTGGTTACTATTTAGACGCTTTTGTCGATTCTGCTTAAAAACAAAAAATTATTTTCAACCTATGTGGTTGCTTTAAGGGCTACTATTGACAGTAAAATACTAAAGAAATACCTAACCTAATATTATTGGTAACAACAAAATGAAAAAGTGAAGAAAAACATATTAAGTGCTAATTGCATCAACAAATTCATCATGGTGTTTGTTTGTGCAAAATAAAAGTGGTGAAATATACTTAAAGAAATCACTTATTTAAGTAACTGTCCGATAAATTGTTAAGTGTAAAACCCGACTAAGTGTGTTTTTATCGATAAACGTGAGAAATTACTTTAAATATTATTCCTATCAAACAACTTGTCAAGTTATATTCACTTACATACAAATTCATGAATACCCGGAATTATACTAAATGTTTATGGACCTATTGTGAAAAAATCTGATTAGATGATTATAGAGGCATTATTTAGATTCACAATAGGTACTTAAGTACCTACTCTTTAATATAATCGTAGACCTTTCACCGTATGTACTCATTTACTTTAACGAAGTTTTACATAAATAAATATACCAAGCTTATCAAGATTTTTATTAGGAATACTATTTACAAATTATGTTTTTCGATACAATCACACGTCAGTTTACAGAACGTACGCTTGAACTTTAATTTAGCACTTAAATAAAACTGAGTGTTACAAATGCATGCTTCTGCATTTTCTAGACTACATTTTCATCTTTTCTTCCAAAATAAATAAACCAAAATATCAAAAATGATGGCTCCGTGACTCCTAAGAAAGGTGTTGGTAAGCCAACCGTATGGAACACGAGTCTACAAAACCTTTGTGACGTCTGGTTCAAGAAATTGGACTTTGTTATGCCAAACGATTGTTAAGAAGACCTTGGAGGAAATGTATTCGTATATATTGCAACCATATCAAATGCTTTTGCCGGCAGACCACCCACGTTTGTTGGTGTTTGGATGGCAGTTTGGCGTTTCGCCTTTTTAAAGCGCATTATTATTCCAGGCCATCTTCCTGTCGAACAAAAGTCCAAGATATTTGATGTCATTTTTCTAGCATTCTGGTGTTATTCACTAGCACTCTGGAAGTTGAAAATTTAACTCCCGATTTCGAAAAGAAGATTGCCTGTGTTTTAGCATCATTTAAACGGATTTTCCATTTGACAAGCCAAATTTGAAGAAGATTTATATGTATTTCCAGCCGCGAGACCACCAACCATGGCTGCTTAGAGGTAGCAGTTGTCGCCGTGTCGTCGGCAAACAGATATAGTTGAATATGCCCATGTGTGGGAATATCATCGGTGTAAACATTGTACAGGGCCGGCGTATGTTGTATTTTTCGTCGACACAGCGAATAACCTGTCCTCCAGAAAAGAAATTACTACCTTTATTGTCAGACTTTGTCAAAAGCTTTGCTCACATCGAAAAGAAGCGGTCCCGTGTGGAAGTTGCCACTGCGCCGTTAAAGATTTACAAAGACGGATTTCGTGTTGATACATGCAGGATCACGAAATTCCCAAAAAGGTCAGCAACTGGATATTGAATGATTTCATTTTTAAATTTAATCTTGACCTGAAAAAGCAACCCTGCAACACAGAGACAAATTTTAAATTCTTACACTTCAATATGTTTGTAAATTATCTAGACAGAACAATATTACCAATCCCGTCTTATCAAGCAAAAAAGAACTTGCACAACCATTGTCCCGAATGTCCTACAACAAACCCAGAAATACGATAATACAAATTTTAATGACCGCCTGGAAAAACTCCTAGTACACAATGATCAATGGTTTCCGTGCAGTCATCCAAAATTTTCCCCAGCCTCGAACGACATCGGATAGATCGTAAGACTGCATAACAACCACGTTCTTTTTGCTGAAAATGTATGTCGTGGTATGTAACCGAATAAAACCTCAGAAAATCTTAAATTCAAATATAGGTACTGTATTTAATCAGAATAGTACACAACAAAACAATAGGGATGAAATAGGGTGAAAATAAAACATCCATAAGTGTAATGTATAACAATATCCAGGGTATAGAGGGTCAGACCGACGACCTCTCGATAAACATATTGCCGATGTTGTACGCTTTAGCGAACCGCCTCGGTGGCCGAAGTGGGTAAAGCGTCGGAAACGGCGTGAGCCTGCTTTCGCGCTGCTCGAGTCAAGCGGGTTCGAATCCCGCTACAGTACGCTCAAATAAAAAAAACTACTGGGTTTGGTTGTTGTATGTGTGAGTGCAGGTACTTCTGACTAACGATTTATCAGAATCGAAACCGCAGGGTCATGCTCCTATAGCAGCGGATCTTTACCCGAGACTTGCCTCGGTTGCGGGCTGTGTGGGCAGGCTGCTGTAGGAGTGTGATTCTGTGGGGGGATCAGGATGGTGGTTGGTTGGAAAGCGACTGCGCGTGGTTCGGATCCCACGATAAACAGTAGGTCCCGTCTGGCTGACATTACCCAGACGTGAAATTACCGTGGGCGGGCCAGTAACGAATAACTAGGGGATACAATAAGTCTGTAAAAGGCTGCGGTGTCGGGACGTAAATGCCGACCTAGTTATTTAAGAGTAATCAATCAATCAATCAATGCTTTAGCGAATAGTGGTTAAAAGAAACCGAAATTGGGCTATGCAATGTTAAACCCTACAGATCTACGGATTGATTAGTTGTTTCTGTCGTAAAGATCTTAAACAGTAGTAGTAGACAGTGGTAAGTGTTTTCGCAAGGGATGGCATACTACTTAATCCTATATGTATAAAAAATCCGTCGAAAAACATTTTGAAGTTGCCATCTCTAGTATGGATCAGTCAACAAGAAGATATATCATTATCTGTGTATATAGGACTCCTGACTCGGAACTAGATCGTTTTCTCAATTTATTTGAATCCTTAATGAATAAAATTTATCATCCTTGTTACTTAATGTTATGTAATTTGTGAATATTTTTATGGACAACCTAGGAACCACAAAGCTACTAAACTGCTTCCTTCAGTACAATGTTAGACCGCAAGTAAAAGATGCTACGAGAATATCAAGAAACTGTAAAATATGTATAAATAACATCTTTTCAAACACATAAACCCTTCAAGATACTCAAGTAAATGATCACAAATGCCAAATAGCCTTGTTTAGTGTAACGCTACCTAAAAATAGTAATAAATAAGCTGGTATTGGTATTTCTCTTAAGTCAGCTCCCTTGAGCTTTTACTTCTTTTAAATTTGTTGGTGCTTATTCTTCTACTATACTGGAATTTCTTTGTTGCGATGATCTTCTTGCATTGTTCTGTTTTCTTCATTGATTTGCTTGCTTATTTTCGCTATTTTGTTCCGTGTTGTTTTTTTTTTTTTTTTGGTGTTGTATCAGTTTTTTATTTTTATTTTTTATTATTTATTATTTACTTTTCATGACTTTTTTTTTTGTTTCTCTATTGTTTTTGTTAATCCTTGTTTTTGTTTTTGTGTTTTTAGGGTGGGAGCCAATCTTTCGGATATTTAAAGTTGTTGTGTAATGTCGATCGTATGTGTGAATTTTGTATCATTGGATTTGTCGATAAGTCTGTCCTTTCAAAGTATTTAGTTATTAATTTTGTATTGTGTTCCGCAATTGTTTCCATTTTTAGGTCTCTGTGTAATACAGCTGTCGGTACGTGTCTTTGTGCGTTAGTCATAATCCTCATTATTTTGTTTTGTAGTATCTGTAGTTTTTGGTATCTTGTCTTGTTTACGGTGCACCATGTTGGTACACCGTATGTCAAAGCATCCACTGCTATACAAGATACTTTTGTAAAAGTAATACCACTACCTTTAAAAAACTTATATCACAAAAAAATTGGACTGATGTATACTCTAGCACAAATTTAAATGACATATTTGATAGAACGTGCCACTATCATTAAAGACCACTTTAATACCTCCTTTCGTTCCAAAAAATTAAAAAGGATTAAACAAAAAAAAAATAATGCACCCTCTATTTAAGATTAACAATGCAAGCTCTCCAGTCTTTAAAAACAATTAAACGACAGTGTGGTCCATGACCGTTTCCTAATACTAAAGAGAATTTACAGAAATAACGTCAGAGCAGCCAAAACAACATGCAATGATGAAAGAATTAAGAATTACTCAAATACAATTAGAGAAAATTGGCGAATAGTTCGTAAGATGGCCACTGCTAGCAATGACGGATTTCCGACTGAGATAGTTGATCCACTGTCACATACGAAACCATCAGATTCGGTAAAAATATGTGGTATACCTAATGATTATTTCACTATAAATACCCACGATCCAGATAAAACCAAATTCAAGAAGATAATTTTGTCAAAAAATACGATGCTTATCTAAACATCCTGACAAAACGAGCAAACTGTGCAACTGAAGAAATGCACGAATGTTGTAACAGAAACTCCCTGTACCTAAACGTGGCAAAGACGCTATGCACTAGGTTTGTGCCTAAGAACAATATACAAAATGATAATCTATACATAAATCTTGAGGGACGTACAATTCATCAGGTTAGACTTCACAAAGTTTCTTTGAGTCATAATAGATGAAAAACTTACATGGGCCAAACACATGAATATGGTCTACCACATGCTAAGCAAAGCCTGCCTGATCCTAAGAAAAATCAGAGGAACATTATCGAGAACAACACTTAATTGATGATGAATAAATTGATATCCAAACTAACCTAAATCGACAGAGTTATTTCAAAATAATGATATAAGCTAAGACAGCCGTTTTTCATTTTATGAACACCTTTGACCAAGGTAATTTTTGATATCTCGGTACAATGGTAATACAATGTGGAGCATATCCAGATGCAGCAATGATAATGAAGCTATTATTTATGTTTTTCTGATGCTTTATTGTATTTAGATAATGGTGGTTACCTGTCAATTAATAAATATATGGTGTCGTTTTGTTAAATCGAAAGACATGTGCTTTCAGTTCTCATGTTATCAAAGTTAAAATTGCAAATCTATTCAACAGCAAGGAACAGCCAAATTCGGCCCTATTTGGACTTAATCAAAGCGAGCGGCCGGCGAATTTGTGACGTAGACTAGAGATGACGCTTTGGAACAGGATCATATTGAACAGGTCGGAACAGGTATGAATCGATAAGTTGTCCCGTTATGAAACAGTTAACTAACTGCTATCACGATATCGTATTCGTCTCGTTCACTTGTTTCCTTTCCAGCTGTGCTGTCCTGTTGCAGCAGTCCAGTCGACTCTGCTGTTAACACAACAACCGGCAACCTTGCCTGGAACAACGACCACCGCGTAATCGCAATGCATCGTAACACGATAAGAACAGCGCGAAACAAGTACGTAGAATTATTTATCTACGTTTTGGAACAGTTTGGCATTGAAACAGGTACTTTTTAAAACTGGAACTGGTTGTACCTGTTAATAAAAAAAGCCCTGTTTCAACCATTAATAACACATACAATCGGGCTGTAGACAGGTTTGAGCCTGCAGTTTTACGGAATGAGAGAAATCTGGGTGTGTGTGGTCGATGCGATCCTCGTCCAATACTCAATTGGTTTGATATTTTGGGTTCAATGCCTTGAGATCTGTTTGTGCGTGTTCATCAAATTTTGTATGGCTGAATAGGCAAACATGTAAAATGGTCTACCTATGCAAATTTCGAATCACACGTCAGATACGGAATTATTATGTATTATGGGAAATGTAGGGACGTTGAACGATTGCTTATATGCCAAAAAAGAACAGTAAGAACAATATTGGGACTCAATTTCAGAGAAAGTTGTAGAGGTAAATTCAAAGAGAACCATCTTCTTACTGTCCCTGCAGTTTACACACAGGAATGTGTTTTATTCTTTTTTAAAAACAGATCCTTGTTTAGATATAGTGAATTACAAAATAAATATCCAACAAGAACGATGAACTATACTTTCCTTAAACATAAGCTGACATTGCTCGAAAGTGGTGCTTATTACAACTGAATTAAACTTCCAAGACACATCGAAACTTGTGACAACATTAAAAAAGTAAAAAAAAAAACGTATTTAAACTACTGAAAGACATTAAACCGTATAATATCGAAGAGTATTTTGTAAAAATCTCATATTTGTAGCGTAAACATTGCCTAGAATATCTGACACTATTTTATTTTATGTTATATAATGTAATTTTGAAACAAAGAGTGTTTATTATTGTGACTCATCTCTCATTCCTGTAGAGTCTGTAATTGTGGAACAGGTGTTTGTGAAAGTGAAAATAAATAAAAACAAAGTTGTGGTGGGATGTGTCTATATTCCACCAAGGTCTGACATTGGTGTGTACTTAAGTCATGTTCAGACAGTGAAGTACATAATGGACAAGTATGGTGGTGATCATGCCATTGTAATGTTTGGTGATTATAACCTCCCTAATTTGGATTGGAGTCATGATGGCGTGCTAGTTAGGAATGTTATTAGCGATATAGAGGAACTGATTTGTGATGAGTTCTTTTGGGCATCTGTTTGGATGGTGTGCTTTGGCTATAGTGATCATTATCAACATATGATTGATAGAGCTAATCGAATGCTTGGGTTAGTGTTAAGAATGTCAGGCAACTTTAATGATCTCCACTGCGTTGTTACACTTTTTAAATCATATGTAAGGTCCATTCTAGAATATGGGTCGTCAATATGGTGTCCATATTACGAAGTCCATAAACGTCGTATTGAATCCTTGCAGAACAGATTCGTGAGATACCTCAGATTCAGGTTGCAGCGGGGGGGATTTCAAGTGGATAGTACTTATATAAGGGACCTCTTTGGACTTAATTCTTTGGAAGATCGTAGAAAGTATCTTGATATGTGTTTTATTTTTAAGGTCGTTAATAATATTATCATTTCACCAAATATACTGAATTGTATAGACTTTTATGTCCCAGCTAGGAATTTGAGAAGGTCTCCCTTGCTCTTTTCCGGGATTTCCAACACTCGTCATGCGCAGAACATGCCATTGAGAAGAATGGTTTCATATGTAAATGATTACCCGTATATTGACTTTCTTGGTGTTTCATTGCAAAGGTTTAGATTTGAATTACAACGCATTGTATTGCATTAATTATTGTTTAATGAGTGTACGGAGATTGTTCCTACTTATTTATACAATTTGGTAATTAATGAATAGTTTTTAACTGCATATGAAGGAGCATGTTTTTGTGTATTGGGTTGAATATTGTTTGGGACTTGGTGTCTGCTTGGATCTGTCAAAGGCGTATGACTGTATTGATAAGGAGTTGTTTGTCAGAAAGTTGCATCTGTATGGAATAAGGGGAAACGCACTAAGGTTATTTGAGTCTTACTTATCAGAAAGAAAACAAAGGGTAAAAATAAATAAAAATGGCATAACACATCTGTCAGAAATTAGGGAGAATAAGCTGGGAATTGCCCAGGGCAGCATTGCTGGGCCTATTCTGTTTATAATTTTTGTTAATGACTTGTATTCCATAGTAAATTCTCAAAACGAAAATATGGTATGCTACGCGGATGATACAAACTTAATAGTGGGTGGGAAGGATGTAAATGCCCTAGTCGAGGGGGGTGGAGACCTCCTTCTCAGGGCTACGAATTGGTTTACTGAAAATCGACTCGTACTAAATCAAGAAAAAACAAATCTCATTATATGTAGGACAAAATTATCCAGAGCAGAAATACCAGCTAGTCAAGTATTGCTTAATAAAACTCTCAAAATTAACCAAAACACGAAATTCTTGGGAGTAACCATTGATGAGTTCTTAGATTGGTCAGATCATATAAATAAGTTGCAGGCTAAATTAAGTTCAATATGCTATGGAATTAGAGTTGTTGGGAAATATATGAGTCGAGAAGTACTAAAAGTTTTGTATTTCGCGAATTTTGAGTCCGTTCTGAAATATGGAATTATTTTTTGGGGGAAGAGCAAGCAAACAGAAAAAATATTTGTAGTTCAAAAACGTGTAATAAGATCCATAAGAGAAATGCACTTCCGAGAAAGTTGCAGAGGTCATTTTAAAAATGAGAGCATTTTGACAGTCTATGCACTGTATATACCGGGTGTTGCATCGTCGAGCGGGACATAGGAAATCCCATGTAATTTTAAATGGGGTCAATTATTGGCTTCCCTAATTATTTTAGAGAAAAATTCTATTTAGGTTTATTAAAGAGCACTAAAACCCACATTCAAAAGAATAACTTTAGATATTTTTGATGAGCCCGTTTACGGGTTATCGCCGATTTCTTTTTAACTATTTCTCCTTTTTATGGCCCCGTATTTGCGGGCACCAGTCAAGGTAAAAGATGACTGTCAAATAAAGTTGTCATTTTGAAATGTGTGCTTTATTGTTATAAAAACTCGTACATCGAAAATATTAAAGGTGTATTTATGAGTACAAATTAATCTGAATAAAACTAAAATAAAGTATCCAATTACAAGGTTAATTATGACATTTTACATGTTTCAATATTTTACTAATTAATAGGTAGGTACTATTAAATTGTTTGAACTTTAGGATTTAAGAAGATGTTCAAATATTCCTCCATTGACTGCTAGACAATAACCGAGGCGATCATAAAATTCTTTTCTTACATTCGCTAGTTGGTAAACTGAAATTCTATTGCATTCGGCAGAAATAGCATTTTTTAACTCGTCTAGATTTGGGTATTTTTTATCTTTGTATATCCTGTTTTTTAAATGGCCCCAGAGAAAGAAATCATTTGGCGATAAATCAGGAGACCTAGCTGGCCAATTTACTGTATGATTTAAGCCAATAACATTTCCATTAAAAGCACGGTTTAAATATTCCCGGACAGCCAGGGTACTATGTGCCGGGCAGCCATCCATTTGGTACCAAACTTCCTGATTTTCCCTGGCGGCATCATGTAAAGTAGGTATAATATGATCTTCAAGTAGTTCCAAAAAATATTCTGCATTTAAATTTCGTGTAAGAAATAATGGCCCGATAATATTTTCTCCGAAAATCTCAGCCCATACATTAACTTTTTGTGGATATTGCGTCCTTGTTTCCACAAACCTGTGTTGGTTTTCTTTGCTCCAATATCGATAATTTTAAACATTGGGTTCATTGTTTAAGGTAAATGTGCATTCGTCAGTGAAACAAATGTTTTTTAAAAATTCCCTATCCATGTTTGCTCTTTCCATCATGCCAAAACAAAACTCCTGTCGTCGTATTTCGTCCCTATCTCTTAGCTCTTGGTGCTTTTCATATTTGTATGAATAATATTTATGTCGTTTCAAAGCTCGTAACGCTGTGGTGTGATCTAATCCTATGTCATCCTCAAGTTTCCTTGTGCTGATCTTTCCATCATTTTCTTCCACGCACAATAAAACTTGCAAGTCCCTATCATTCCTTGCATCTCTTCTTTGTTCCTGCCTTTCTTCACATCTGCAGTTATTTATTACAGTGCCTTTTGTCTCAAATTTCTTGATAATCCTTTCGACTGTAGATTTTGCAGGTATCGGTCTATTCGGATACAGAGCAGCAAACATGTCTGACACATTTTGATAACTATTTCCTTGATAATACCATTTAATCATCAATATTTTTTCTTCAGAAGTGTAATTCATGGCTAATATTTTCGATGTACGAGTTTTTATAACAATAAAGCACACATTTCAAAATGACAACTTTATTTGACAGTCATCTTTTACCTTGACTGGTGCCCGCAAATACGGGGCCATAAAAAGGAGAAATAGTTAAAAAGAAATCGGCGATAACCCGTAAACGGGCTCATCAAAAATATCTAAAGTTATTCTTTTGAATGTGGGTTTTAGTGCTCTTTAATAAACCTAAATAGAATTTTTCTCTAAAATAATTAGGGAAGCCAATAATTGACCCCATTTAAAATTACATGGGATTTCCTATGTCCCGCTCGACGATGCAACACCCGGTATATGAATCATTAATGTTCTTTTTTAAGAATCGAGCAGATTTTGAACTCCAAATATTTCATTACTATGCCACAAGAACAAGCAATGTCAACTACCCTATTCATCGACTCACCCTGACTGAAAAAAGTCCATTGTATATGTGTCGAAGGTTATTTAACAGGCTACCAAATCATATCAAGGATTTAACTAGTCTGAGACTATTTAAAAGTAGTATTAAAACGTTACTGATTGATATTGAGCCATATGCAGTTGAAGACTTCTTAAATCTGCGATAAGTAATGTCACTGAAATGAGAGCAGAATTTTTTCTAGTATTATTTGACGCTATTCTTTTTGTGTTTTGATATTTTCTATGTAATTTATTGTGACACAATTTTGAAATAAAGACTATTTGTATTTGTATTTGTAGCAAGCTGGTCTGTTCGAGGTTATATAATATTATATTAGATATATTTTATATTATATTTTATAAGTATATTGTACAGGATTATATTTCATTTAGAAAAGTATTGTTAAACTGTTGTAAACGTTGAAAAATAAAATAAATAAATAAATAAATAAATTATTATGTATTGTGATATAATTTAGCACTTGTAATGACGTGTACCTGTATATCCATCTTTGATGGCTGAATTTCTGTGAGTGCAAAATACAGATTTTGTTTTGTTCGTTAAATTTTCCACACCTGCTGTTAACAAACAATGAAACGATAAATAGTTGTTTACGTTTTAACGATTTCACTAAGCTAAGTTCAAGAGGCAGGCACGGAGTGTAAGATTCTAATGCAAATGTGTCAACTTAGTTAATGTTGTTAACGTTAGTTAGCTAAGAAGTGTGGAAAACGTAAACAGCTAATATAAATGATATTTATTTAATATAATTTACCTTTGTATTCTTCTTAATGGAATTTTCGAAACTAGACGCATCCCTAAAATCCAGCAAGGATACTTCAAGTCCAAATTTGGTTGCTACTTTACTAAAAAGACGATTCGTTCCACCGTACACATCGCTGCAACTAATCAGATGATCGCCGGCATTTAACAGTCCTAGGACGACTGTTGTCGCCCCCAATCCCGATGAAAATGTCAAACCATATTTTCCGTTGTCTAATTTTGCCAATACTTTTTCCAGAACTTCTCGAGTAGGGTTTCCCGATCGACTATATTCGTATTTCTAAAAATAAAAATGATATTAAGTTTTGTTTTCAGAAATGGTAAAAAAAATTGTGTTCTTGCATAAGTGAGTATATCGATTCTTTGATAACTTATCAATACGGTAAGAATGGGTTATTATAGAGTTTTTTATGTAGAACTTAGTGGCGTAGTTAGTTTTTTTCTAAAAAGTTTTGTTTTTGAGTTATGACCCAAACTTGTGTTTTTTTTTTAAATGGGACACCCTATACATTAGTTCTTTGTCTTATCCCTCTTTTTAAGAGCTTTTCAAAAATATATACTTAATAGTACATATTTATATATTTTGAAGAGATAATTTTAACATTTTTTGTATAATTAATAATTTTTTATATAGAAGGCTATGCCATGGTCAATCACGGATAGTCATGAGAAAATCAAATTCTGTAAATGCGCCATTACGGAATATTGTCAAATATTACTGGTAATTGTTTTTATTTCTGTAAAAAATTGTTCAACATGACACAAAATAATAAATATGAAAATTATGAAAAACACGACATGTATGTTTGTTTTATTCAAGCTAATGAAGACGCGAACGCAGCTTCGGAGTTGTATTTTAATAGGTAAGTTTTAACGTCATTTGTTAGTAGTACAGCCAATCTGTAAAATTTGCGAGAAAAAAATACCATAAGCGATTTTATTTCATAAACGGTTAGGGGGGCATGTGATTAGCTTAAAACCAAATTGTCGGGCCCCTCCCCCTTGGGCGCTTGTGGGAAACTCAAAAAGAATTTTGACTTGATTTTCCGCAAAAACGGTAAGTCGCAGAGAAATATTTTGTAAGCAAATATTGTAGAAAACAATATTCTCCACAATTTATCTCATGGAGTCACTGCGCTACGACTAAAAGTGCAGAAAGCAGAGGGCGCCAAAGTCGCCAAAAATCACTTTTTCCTTATTCTCGACGAGAAAAATATTTTTTTGCTCAATGGCATTAATGCAAAAGTCGTAGAGCCCAAAAAATCTTATAAATTGAGTCCGCGCTTTTTTTTTACAATGCACGGTTACGGAGATATAGCACCTGGAAGTACCAACGAAATGCAGCGTCTTAGCATTCTATTAATATTGAACCTTATCTGGCACACGAATCACAGGAAACTGTTACGAAATAAAACAAATGAATATGGCAAATTAGTTTAACATGCAACCTTGGGTAACTTTAAGTAGAACATCCAGTATATTTTAGAAACATGTAATGCATTTTTTTTTATATTAAAAATATAATAATATTATGTTGATATTTGCTCCAGCCGTTTTCGAGATATTTCAATTTAAAAGTGCTGATTAAGTATATACTAGTGATCGACCGATATGACTTTTTTAGCCGATACCGATAATCGGCCGATACCGATAATGTCTTGGCCGATAACGATATATATCGGCATATCGGCCTTTTTTAATTGATAACATTATTAATGTCTAAAATCTGAATATTCTGTAATATAATTTATAATTTTTTAACGTTCAATTTAAAATCACAAAAATAAAAACAAAAATTGCACTTTGGCAACACAGCAATAGGCGGTAATTTAGGGAATGGGACTATTCAGCGCAGCCTTTTCAGCCCCGCCGTTTCAGCGCCGCCGTTTCATCGCTAGGACATTTCAGCGCCGGCCCATTTCAGCGCTAAATTATTTCTCAAAATATTTAGTAGTTTTATTTAATAAATTTTATTTATTAAACAAATTTTAGTTATTGTTTTGGTACCACTCCAGTTTATCGGCTTATGCGAAAAATGGCGTAAATTGAAAAGCGTTTCTTGCAATATGTAGCACGCACTTTCTAAACGACAAATCCGCGAGCGGAAAACCATTTTTTTAATTGCAAATATAAAAAAAACGTGAAAATAGGGTACCCGCTTGTGACAAGAAAGAAAAAAAATGAAAAACCCTTGTTGATTTATGTAGCATATACTGAATTGGAACCAAGAAGGTGGATTAGATGCCGTGTTAGCGCCTGTTTAACCAATATAAGTCTATAAAATTATTACAATTTTTGTCGAGTGACTAACAGCTAGAGAAACATAACCTCACTTGTCACTCTCACTGTGCTTTTCGGTCGACTATTTTCACATTTTTTTTATATTTTCAATTAAAAAAATGGTTTTCCGCTCGCGGATTTGTCGTTTAGAAAGTACGTGCTACATATTGCAAGAAACGTTTTTCATTTTACGTCATTTTTCGCATAAGCCGATAAACTGGAATATTACCATTGTTTTTTTTAGTTTGTATTACCAATATTTTATCTATTTTTAATTTTATTTAATAAATTCTATTTAGATCATTTTTATTATAAATATTTAATAATAAAATTTTGAGAAATAATTTAGCAAAAACAAATTTTAGTTATTGTTTTTTTTTTAGTTTGTATTACCAATATTTTATCTATTTTTAATTTTATTTAATAAATTCTATTTAGATCATTTTTATTATAAATATTTAATAATAAAATTTTGAGAAATAATTTAGCGCTGAAATGGGCCGGCGCTGAAATGTCCTAGCGATGAAATGGCGGCGCTGAAACGGCGGCGCTGAATAGTCCTAGACCCGGTAATTTATGTGGCTCAGCGCCAAGTCATTGGTGAATCCCCTTAATTTGAATTTCTCGGTGAATCCCGTGCGTTTATTGCCGTGCATTCAGTATTGCATTCTTAAAGCAGATCGTTTTAAGTTCGATTATTTCTTGGCGTAATTTAGTTAATCTTTAACAAAGACCTAATATTAATAGTTAATAATAATCCTATTGGAGTTTGGTGGAGTGCAAAGTAGCGAAATGGATGGAAAAAGTATTTATTGGAAATATTTCATAAAGAATAAATTATCCCCAGCAGATAAGATATCCACCGCAAAATGTAAATTGTGTGACATAACCATTTCATTAGGGGGAGTGGGAAAATCGGCGAATACCTCAAACATGAAATACCATTTAGAGAAAAAACATCCTCAAGAATATTATAAATTGAAAGGGACTGATTCAAGCTCAGGTTAGTACTAAATTTTTATTTTCCAGTTCACGTTATAAAAATATTTACCAACAATAGGACCTGCTCATTCAGGATTATATTATTATATAGGATTGAGGGGCAAACCACCCAGGAATTTTTTGCTAAAAATCTAGGGATTTATTTTATTAGGAATTTAGGGAATTTTAAGGGAATTTGTGTAAAAAAATTACTAAAAAAATCTGAAGAATTAAGTAATTTGTTGGGAATTTGGGGAAATTAAAGGAATTTGTGTAGGAGGGGGGACATTTTTCTTTTTCATCACTTTAAATCGTTTCATTAACAATTAACACCTACGATATGATTTTATTTAAAAACAAATTTCCCCGTTTATTTCAACGTTTTGACTTTTGATCACCCTGAGTCTATTTTTTTTAGAAACGGCTGGACCTTCTAGTAGTTCTAGTAGTACTTCTAACTCTAACTCTAACTCTAAGCTATTGCAAGTCTCACTGGCTGACTCTTTCAAGCAAATGCAAAAGTGGGACATTAATTCATCCAGAGCGAAGGAGTTTCACTACCTTATAGGTGGAATGATATGTTTAGATAATCAGCCATTCAGCATTGTTTCAGATGATGGCTTTACTCGGCTACTAAAGAAAGCTATTCCAAATTATGAAATTCCTTCTGACAAATACTTCAAAGAAAAAGTTGTACCAGATATTTACTCAAGATGTAAAGCACAAGTGACTCAAATTTCAAATATGTTGGGAAAAGCATCTTTTACTACAGATATTTGGACGTGCAAATATACAAACAGTTCTTTTTTGTCTCTCACAATCCATTTTTTTGAAAAAACATGTTTAAGTTTAAATCAGAGATCCCATTTTTCACTTGCCTGCAAGAAGTTCCCAGGATCTCATACAGGAGACGCCATAGCTGAAGCATTTAATTCTTTGTTACAAGAATGGAATATAAAAAGGGAACATATTCACTTAGTATTAGCAGACAATGCTGCCAATATGAGGAATGGTTTTGTTAAGGCAAAAGTAAATTATGAAGCATGCTTCATTCATTCTTTACAACTTGTAATACAGGATGCTATACAAAGTCAACGTTCAGTCAGTGATTTAATAGCAAGATCAAGAAAAATCGTTTCGCATTTTAATCACTCTCAAACTGCTTGCGATAAACTAAGTAAACTACAAGAACAACTAAGTCTTCCCAAACACAAACTTTTCCAAGATGTACAAACACGTTGGAATTCCTCATTTTATCTACTCTCTCGCCTACTTGAACAAAAACAAGCAGTAAATTTATATATTTTGGATCATGGGACTCTTACAGACTTGACATTTTCCGAATGGGAATTAGTTGGAAGCATTTTAAATTTGTTAAAGCCATTTGAAGACATAACAAAAATTACAAGTTCTTCAGACTGCTGCATATCTGAAGTCATTCCATTTGTTTCGACTATCACTGCCTATCTTAACAAAGAAAACGCTAATTTTGTAGGAGTAGGTACAATGAAAGAAGAATTGAAAAACAGCTTGAATAAACGATTTCAGAATATATTTATAAAAAAACATTATACCATCGCGACTTTCTTGGATCCTCGCTTCAAAGACAATTTTTTTACAAAAGACCGTGATTTTATATGCGAATACATTACTACAAATCTAAAGTCCCAAATAAAAGAAAACAATACATCTGTAGAACATTCCAGTTCCCCTGACATTTCGGATTACATTCAAGACCATACAATAAATGAAACTATAGATTCTATAGAAATTGATAGTGATGACAACGAACCACTTGCTAAGTATGTTCGAACTTCTGAACCTGAGACTAGTCGAACATCTGGCCAAAATCTGTTTTGGGAAATCTACGAAGAATTTGCCGGAGAAGGGATGAGCTCCACAAAAACAAAAACCATTCCAACAACATCTTCTTGTGACACAAAATCATCTTCTAGGGCATCCATTTGTGAAGAAGTGAATGCTGAAATTACAGAATATAAGAAACATCCTCTTCTTGAAAGAAAAGCGAATCCCATTTCTTGGTGGCAAGAAAAACGAGAAGTTCTACCATTATTATATAATCAAGCTCTTATATATTTATCTGCACCAGTTGGCAGTGTTGCAAGTGAGCAAATGTTTTCAGAAGCTGGAACCGTAAATTCGGCGAAAAGGAATCGGCTGAATCCAGAAACAACCGAGAAACTAATATTTTTACATGATAATTTGCCTAAACTACATTATTCATATTAAATGCCTATTTCATGTTATATCTACCATAATTTCTTAAGATTAACTTATTTGAAATATTACTTTAAATTTAAATATAAAAAAAATGTTTTAAGCTGCTATGGTTGTTTTTATACATCGGCCGATATAGCCGATATATATTTACATCTATCGGCCGATACCGATAATCGGCTCTCGGCCGATATATCGGTATCGGTATCGGTCGATCACTAGTATATACCACTGTTATATCAAATCACAGTTGCCATGAATGAACATATGATACGAATATTAATAATTATCCGGCTGTCATTTATTGTTTGATTTTTTACTGATTATTGTATTGTTTTAAAAAATCGCTTTAAAAATATCAACAAATTTTAATCAAAATATTACTGATAATGTATGGTCATGAAATCAATTCAGTACATTTAACTCTACAAATTTACTATTGTACTAGAATAATAAAATTGCAAAAACAGCATATTTGATAACATCGGTAACTACAGATTATTGACGTCACAGAAAGGCAGGCGTTTTGACCCACATTCGTAATTTTTTAATTAACGAAATTCAAAATAATGTGGAAAAATGTAAAGTCAATATTAAAAATAGAGTAAATATATCAAAAGAAGAGTGGATATCAAAAAGCTTATTAATATCAATAAATAAAAAGAATGAACTTTATAAGAATCTCAAAAATTCAGATAATCAAAACCTGTTAAATGAATATAAAATTTATAAAAATAAATTAACGGAAATTATTAAAAAAGCTAAAATAATTTATTATAAATCTCAAATAGAAAATAAATGTCAATCAGCAAAAGAAATATGGAATTGTGTTAAAAAATTATGCAATGAAAAATATAAAAAAAATAATTCAATAAATTACATGACACTTCAAAATGGAGAATTAACTAATGATCAAAATGTAATATCTAATAATTTTATTGAATATTACTCAAAAGTTGGTGAATCATTGGCTAATAATATATTAAATAAAAATAAAAGTAAACTTTTATATGAAAGTTTATCAAATAACTTAAATTCCTTTTATCTAGAAGAAACCAATTATTATGAAATTAAAAATATTATAAATAATCTTAAACCTAAAAAATCTCCTGGAATTGATGGAATAACATCAGAGATATTAAAATCAATTAATTCAGAGATATCTAAACCGTTAGTTTATTTAATAAATACTATATTTAGAACAGGAATATATCCAAATGCTTTTAAAATAAGTTTAATAAAACCAATTTATAAAGATGGAAACAAAACAGAATTTCAAAATTATAGACCTGTAACATTAATTTCATCATTAGCAAAAATATTTGAAAAAGTTTTAAAAGATAGAATGGACAAATTCTTAAATAAAAATAAAATAATATCAGCGAAACAATTTGGCTTCAAAAAATATAAATCAACTCAAGATGCAATTTGTCAACTAACAACTAAGATTTATAACTCAATGGATAATAAAATGCAAAGTATTTGTATTTTTTTAGATTTAGCAAAAGCTTTTGATACTGTAAGTCATGAAATACTTTTAAAAAAATTAGAAAATCTAGGTTTCCGAGGAAATGTTTTAAATTTAATTAAAAGTTATTTAAATAATAGACCACAATATGTCAAAATTGGTGAGACGATCAGTATACCAAAAATTTTTAATTATGGAGTCCCACAAGGAACAGTTTTAGGACCATTATTTTTTAATATATATTTAAATGATACATTTACTCTAAATTGTCAAGGAAAATTACACAGTTTCGCAGACGATACTGTAATATTTTACGAAGGAATGAATTGGAATATTATAAAAGATATAATTAAAAATGATTTTATAAAAATTAATGAATGGTTTAATAATAATTTATTAACAATAAATTATAAAAAAACAAAATATCTTCCATTTACTTCTTATAAAAATAATTTACCAAATGCAACAAATACACTAAGAATTAATGAAAATATAAAAATAGAGCAAGCAAATTATATTAAATATTTGGGAATAATTATTGATAAACATTTAAAATGGAATTTACAGAGCGAATACCTTACTAAAAAATTAAGAATGCTTATTCCAAAATTTAAACATCTTAAACAATTTTTAAATATAAAACAGTTGAAAATAATATATTATTCTTTAGTACAAACTCAAATAAATTATGGAATATTAGGTTGGGGTGGAATAAATAAAAGTCATCTTTATAATATAGAAGTCCTTCAAAAACGGATTTTAAAAATTATTTATAATAGAGATTATTTATATTCCTCTGATATGCTTTATAAAGAAAGTAAAAAAATGGATATCAGACAATTATTTACTTATAATATGCTAATTTATATGTTTAAAAATAAAAATCAATTAAATTTTATTAGTCATAAATATAATACCAGAAATAAAAATCAAATTAAAAAATAAAACCAACAAAATTATAGGACAAAAACATTTTTTAAATATAATTCCTTATATTTTTGATATAACACCAAAATCAATTTTATCAATCAGATCAATAATAAAGTTTAAAAAGGAAATTAAAAAATGGATAATTACTAATCAAAGATATATCTTTCATAATATAATAAATTAAAACATTTATTATTTACCTACCTATATTATTGTGATAAAAAACATAAAATTAGACAATTATATTCATAGATGTTATAAAATATAATAATTACCTATACTCACAACAAGTTTTCTTCGTGAGTTAAAACAAATATTATTTTTGGTTTATTCAAAAAATCTTTATATACATATTATATTATACTTGAAATATTGTATTTATATATGTTTGAATAAATTTTTTATTTATTTTATTATTCAAAATGTTAATGGTAATTTTATTGTAATCTCGTAACACAATTAGAATTAGTTATTAACACTACTTGTATATTGTATATACTGGTATTCTAACGTCGATTGAAAATATTACTCCATTCTACGAGTTCTTATTACTCCATATCAAGATATATCCCCTAATTGTTTTAAAATATCAAGGGCATTTAACATTTTTTTAAATTTACACTTTCCTATCAATAATTTCTGTTCACTGTTGAGGTTGATTTGAAGCTAAGTAAATAAATCGCCCATAGTCGATGATTCACAGGGTGGAACCGTTTTGTCAATTCGCCTTAATGTAGGTATATTGATTATTCTATTCTATAACTATAATAAACTTGTGGAGAAAGACTTCAACTTTTCTTTGCCTTATAAAGCATTTTTAGTTGTGGCGTAGTGGTCATATTAGACGTGAGGATCTGTAACAATAGAATGCTACGATCACAGAACATAAAACAAATGATGCTGCATTCGGTTGGTACTTCCAGGCGCTATATCTCTGTAACCGTGCATTGTAAAAAAAAAGCACGGACTCAATTTATAGGATTTTTTGGGCTCTACAACTTTTGCATTAATGCGATTGAGCAAAAAAATATTTTTCGCGTCGAAAATAAGGAAAAAGTGATTTTTGGCGACTTTGGCGCCCTCTGCTTTTTGCACTTTTAGTCGTAGCGCAGTGACTCCATGAGATAAATTGTGGAGAATATTGTTTTCTACAATATTTGTTTACAAAATATTTCTCTGCGACTTACCGTTTTTTCGGAAAATCAAGTCAAAATTCTTTTTGAGTTTCCCACAAGCGCCCAAGGGGGAGGGGCCCGACAATTTGGTTTTAAGCTAATCACATGCCCCCTTAACCATTTATGAAATAAAATCGCTTATGGTATTTTTTTCCCGTAAACCCGCTTTTCCATAACAGATTGATTGTACTATAGGTACCTACCATTAATATTCATAATAAAAATAAAAAAAAATTTAATTATTATTGTTATCTATTATTAGTCCTTTGTTACACATTTAAAATTACGTAGATATCCAGACAGACAACAACCTGATAAAAGAATAGTTCAAAAAATCCAAGCCAATTAAGAAGGGATCTTTTAAAAAAACCAAGGCTTAATTTTTACAAGAGAAATAAGAAGAAGAAATAAATGTTTCGGCCTCCGTCACGGTACAACCATCCATATCATGCAGAAAAGTGTATGATGAAGTTGGGATTAAAAAATCAAGAACGCAGTTATATTATAAATTTAAACCATACAAATACCATCTCGTCCAACATTTGCATCCCGATGACACAGAACGTTGAGAAAGGTTTTTACAACTGGTACCTACAAATGTTGTAGGAAAGCGCGAATTTTGAAAGAAGGGTGTTATGGTCCGACGAGGCTTATTTTACGAGTTCTGGTATCGTAAACCAAAACAATTCAAGGTACTGGTCCCAAGACGTAATATTTCCACGAGAACGTCAAGGTCGGTGTGGATTTAGCGTGTCATGCTTTTGGCACTAAAATTAAGTATTTTATCTATGAAGGAACTTTAACCGGAAATAGAAACCTAGATATAATGCAAGATGCACTAATGAAAATATTAGAAGATGTTTCTTTGGCCGATTAAAATAATTTTTATTATTAGCAAGATGGCGATCCGAGTCACAATTCTCATATAGTGAGAGAATATTTAGAAACCACATTTCCCGATTAATGGATTGGTACCATTGGACCTGTCAGGTGGCCTCCAAGATCACCTGATCTTTCTATGTTGGATTTCTTTTATGGGGGTATATAGAAAATCGAAAATCAGTTATATAAGAGACAATACCACAATACTGATCAACTTCGAGAGGCTACCCATCAAACCTTTAGGCTTTTGCAGGGAAGGCCCATTATTTTATTAAATTTGTTGCGAATAATCGAAACGCTGTGTCGAAATTGTTTACACAACGGAGCACAATTCGAGCAATTTTTGTAATTTAATAAAATAATATATTTGTTTTATTGTTGGTTTAAAGTTTTGTAATAATATAAAGTTATATAATAAAAATAAATGGTTAATTTTGATTTTTATTTGTGGGTCTAGCCTTCTATACGAAAAATGATTAAGTTTACAAAAAATGTTAAAATTATCTTTTTTTAAAGAAATAAATATATTTCTGAAAAGCTCCTAAGAAGAGGGATAAGACAAAGGAATAATGTATAGGGTGTCCCATTAAAAAAAAAAAAAAAAAACACAAGTTTGGGTCATAACTCAAAAACAAAACTTATTAGAAAAAACTAACTATGCCAATGAATTCTACATAAAAACTCTATTAGAAATAATCGAGATACAGGGAGCGTCAAAAATTACAAATTTTCAAAATGTCAGAAACTGAGAGGGCTATAAAAATTTCGTTTGCGGCAATGAAAGTTTCATAAAAAAATAGAAGCCGCAAACCCCATATTTCTATCTTTTATAATAAGGGAGCTGGTATATAAAAACACACGAAAACTGGACACCCTGTACAGGGTACAATGTTATTTCGGCAAATGTTCAATATGGGCTCCACATACTTCAATACATTTTCTTAGTCTTCGAATATTTTCTCGCTGCACTGCAAATAATATTCCGGCATTACGGACTTCGTTAGAATGATGTGTTATTTTCGTTAGGAGTTCTTCTCTAGTGTTTACTGGTGTTGAATAAACTAGTTCTTTTATATGTCCCCAGAAGTAAAAGTCTAAGGGATTTAGGTCTGGAGACCTTGGTGTCCATAAAACAGACCCACCTCGACCTATCCATCGAGGGCCAAAAATGTAAATTGTGTGAGTTTATTATGCCATCTCCTGTATAACCGGCTTCATCGGTAAACAAAATAATAGTATCCTTTACAGGGGAATTTCTATTTCTAAACGAGATATAAAAACTGACGTTGGTGTATGAGGCTTAATTTTAACGACAAACTTAATGACGAAAACCGCATATTGACATCTATCACCGTTCTATATGGGCATCCCATCTTGAACCATTAATATGTACATTAACTCATTCTCATGTTAAATACAATTTGTTTATTCTTTGTAGTTCTGAATTTGGGTTAGCTATAAAATAAACCGAAACGTCAACACAATCTAAACTTTTATTTCGATTAACGGGAAAACCTAAAAAAAAATAAACCAAGAACTTCATATTTTATTACTTATTAACGTTTGTTTGCCAAATAATTCTAGATGTATTAAATTAAACTTTGGTTGCTCATGTCGTAGAAACGTTTTGGGCTAATAGACAAACCAGGTAAAAATTTTTGGAATCAGAAAGAAAAGGATCTATAATCTTAATAAAACATATATACGGTGTTCCATTAAGAAAAACACACAAGTTACTTATATTTTCGGATATTGTACAGGGTGTCCAATTTTCGATTGCTTTACGGGGTATCTCCGTTATTAGTAAAGATAGAAGGATACGGTTTTCGCAGCACTGTGCTATTTTTTTGTGAAACAAAAGATGCCGCAATCAGAATTTTTCTAGTCCTCCTTGTTTTTGATATACATATTTAGGTTACCCTGTAGTTTATCAAAGAGAAAACAAATGTTCTTTTTGTAGTTTTTTACGTAGAATCCAGTGACGTACTCAGATTGTTTCTACGTTCAATAGTTTTTTAAATGGGTCACCCTATATATTATTTTATATTATAATTTAGTTTATAACAAGCTTCTTAGAAATATATAATACCTTATTTCTATTTTTAATATTAAGCACGAAATTTACCTTTTATTAAAAAATATACATTTTTTGTTAGTAGGATATCACAGGTATTTAGAAAAAGAAAAGAACACAGTCATTTATGTCGTATTAAAACCTTCTTTAGTTTCTGTCAGAGTATTCAGGTTCTCTAAGTTGTTTCAAAATATCTAATTAATAGTAAAAAATCAATTTGTCCTAATTATGGCAGAAAATGTAAACCTTGAAAATAATGAAAAATACGACATGCTCGTTTGTTATGTCCATTGTAATGAAAATGCAGATGAAGCATTAGAAGTGTATTTCAATAGGTAAATATACGCCTTCTTGTGGTATCTCTATGAAGATTTATTAAATATCTGAAATTACTTGACCCGGTTCATTTTCTAAACCTCGGCCTAATGCGAGACTGATGAAATAAATGTTTTAGCTTCAATTGAAACAAATCCAACTAGTTCTTGCAGAACGGTTGAAGGCTTGGTCGGAGTAGTTAAATCAATAGTTCAAACAATCCTAAAAAACCACAATTTTAAGCCATATAAATTCCACCTAGTACAAAACTTACATCCTGGTGATGCACAGCGCAGTATAGAGATCTGTAATTGGTATCTACAAAATATCAACAGGGAAAATAATTTTGAAAGAACCGTTATATGGTCCGATGAGGCTCATTTTACCAGTGCTGGTATATTTAATCGGCACAATACGAGGTTTTGGTCTCAGGAAAATCAGCATGCAATATTTCCACTCGGGCAAGCTCGGGTTGGCTTTAACGTTTCATGTTTTATACTAGGAAGCAAAATAATTTATAATATATTTGAAGGCAGCCTTAATGCAAATAAATATTTGGAAATTCTGGAAAACGTTGTGCCGGAAATAATAGAAGACGTGCCCTTAGCGGGTCTAAATAACCTGCATCTGCAACAAGATGGAGCACCCGCTCACAATGCGCTAATTATCAGGGCGTACTTAAACAATAATTTTCCAGGCCACTGGATTGGAACTAATGGACCTGTAAGTTGGCCACCAAGGTCACCCGACTTGTCGGTTTCGGATTTCTTCCTGTGGGGATACCTTGAAAATAAAATGTATTCTATTCAACATCAAACAATTGCAGATTTAAAAAATGCCACTGAAAGAGCATTTAGGGAGTTACAAGCGCGGCCTTTAAATTCATTAAGGCAAATAAGAACTGTGTGTGAAACATGTCTAAGGCATAATGGAGAACAATTTGAGCAATATTTATGATGAAGTTCTATACATTTTCAGCTTTTGTTATTAATGTTTTAGTAAAGTAAAACACAACTTGATTTATACATTGTTATTTATTTTTACTGAAATATAACTGCTAATTAGATTAAGGAGTTGAAAATATATTTCTTCTGCAGTAATTATCATACCAGTAATAGTTTTTTTAAATACCCGTCATGGCCTACTAACAAAAAATGTATATTATTTAATAAAACGTAATTTTCGTGACTAATATTAAAAATAAAATTAAGATATTATATATTTCTGAGACGCTTGTTATAAACTAAATTATATTATTAAAAAATATATAAGGTAACAAAATTTTTTTTAAGGGCATTAGATGTCACAGAATTTATTTATACCCATGTACGGCCTCAAATCTCCAATTAGGCTATTTTGGATTTAATAATAATTTTTTTCCGAATTATTTGGGTACATACATTTTTTTTAAAGGCTCCAATGGCTCAACAAATCGACGGAAACCTGTTTACGGTCTAATACGTCGATTTACGCTATTTGCGGCCATTTGGGACATATTGGCTTGGTTCGGTCCCCCGTAAGATGGAAAAAAATTATTTTCTAATTTATTTCGGCAAATAAAATTTTTTTTAAGGGCTTTAGTATGTCAAAGCTTTTATTTATACCCATATACGGCCTTAAATCTCCAGTTAGGCTATTTTGGATTTAATAATAATTTTTTTCCGAATTATTTGGGTACATACATTTTTTTTTAAAGGCTCCAATGGCTCAACAAATCGACGGAAACCTGTTTACGGTCTAATACGTCGATTTACGCTATTTGCGGCTATTTGGGACATATTGGCTTGGTTCGGTCCCCCGTAAGATGGAAAAAAATTATTTTCTAATTTATTTCGGCAAATAAAATTTTTTTTAAGGGCATTAGTATGTCAAAGCTTTTATTTATACCCATATACGGCCTTAAATCTCCAGTTAGGCTATTTTGGATTTAATAATAATTTTTTTCCGAATTATTTGGGTACATACATTTTTTTTTAAAGGCTCCAATGGCTTAACAAATCGACGGAAACCTGTTTACGGTCTAATACGTCGATTTACGCTATTTGCGGCTATTTGGGACATATTGGCTTGGTTCGGTCCCCCGTAAGATGGAAAAAAATTCTTTTCTAATTTATTTCGGCAAATAAAATTTTTTTTAAGGGCATTAGTATGTCACAGAATTTATTTATACCCATGTACGGCCTCAAATCTCCAATTAGGCTATTTTGGATTTAATAATAATTTTTTTCCGAATTATTTGGGTACATACATTTTTTTTTAAAGGCTCCAATGGCTCAACAAATCGACGGAAACCTGTTTACGGTCTAATACGTCGATTTACGCTATTTGCGGCCATTTGGGACATATTGGCTTGGTTCGGTCCCCCGTAAGATGGAAAAAAATTATTTTCTAATTTATGTCGGCAAATAAAATTTTTTTTAAGGGCATTAGTATGTCAAAGCTTTTATTTATACCCATATACGGCCTTAAATCTCCAGTTAGGCTATTTTGGATTTAATAATAATTTTTTTCCGAATTATTTGGGTACATACATTTTTTTTTAAAGGCTCCAATGGCTCAACAAATCGACGGAAACCTGTTTACGGTCTAATACGTCGATTTACGCTATTTGCGGCTATTTGGGACATATTGGCTTGGTTCGGTCCCCCGTAAGATGGAAAAAAATTATTTTCTAATTTATTTCGGCAATTAAAATTTTTTTTAAGGGCATTCGTATGTCAAAGAATTTATTTATACCCATATACGGCCTATGTTACAAAAAGAACATATGTGTTCTCTTTGATAAGTTACAGGATAACCTAAATACAGGGGAATGTCCCATAATGTAAAATTTTCAAAAACATCCCGTATAACAAAAACAAGGAGGACTAGAAAAATTCTGATTGCGGCATCTTTTGTTTCACAAAAAAATAGCACAGTGCTGCGAAAACCGTATCCTTCTATCTTTACTATAGTTTTATTATAATAACGGAGATACCCCGTAAAACCGTCGAGAACTGGACACCCTGTATATCGTATTACTAATCTATCACCATAATTTTTATTGCCTCCGACTTAAGTACAAATAGATATCTTTTTCTAATTTGGTTTCATAAAAAAGCTGTTTCGATACCGTTTTCAGTATCGTCATGAACTTTTTATGAAACAGTTTTCTTTATTTTTCTAAGGTTGGTAGTGATGTTCACAAATGTTTTATTTTGCTGTCGTGTATGTTTGGTTCATAACATAATTAAATAATCTTACAAATTTACTAATTATAAAACATAGAACTATAAAATTTACCGCTATTTCCCTTAACTCTGGGGGAGTTAAACTACTTGCTCATCTTGCTCCATATTTTAAAATTATGTAGGTATGTTAGAAAAATTAGACAACTTCGTGACAAAATGGCTGACACCAGGCTAGGATAACTTAAATGGTGAAGATCGTTCTCCGTTCGTTTAATTCTTCAACCAGACGATGATGGCGCTATTGTAGGGATTTTGTTTTATAAGGTTGTTCATATCCTAACGTTGGTAGCGGCAATACATGTATTTAGAATTAGCGTGGGGAACGTTCTCTATATTTCTCTCTCTGAATTCAACCGTACCAGCTAAGGTGCGATAAAGATAAAAATATGACTTATGCGCTGATCTATAATAAAAATATCTTTCGGAGTCGGACCCAAGCGACATTAACATTTTAAAATTAAATTTTTAAACGAAGCGGCGCGACGTATAAGTTTATGAAGTATTCTGCTAAAATGGTGATTTATTGTTGCGTTCCCGGATGTAAAGTACAAATCGGGAAACGTGTGAAAATGCACAGGTTTCCAAGCGACCAGGTAAGTTTTTTTGTTGTTTTAGTGAAGTAATAAAAAGGGTGTATCGTAAAGAGCCAAAAAGGCTCCTTGCGCCTATAAATACTGTCTACAAAATATTGTTGCTATCTAAAACAAATGTATGCAGGACACCTTTTGATCCTGAATAATCATAAACATTACTTATATACTGATTGTCTTAGAGTTATGACAGTTTACGATCTTAGTATAATGTCCGTATATTTCTAGACGTATAAACTTTGGGTAAATGCTAGCCAAAATCCATTACTTTGTGGCAAAGACAAGATTGGCATTCAAAAAACTTATAGAGTTTGTCACACACATTTTGGATATGACCAAAAAATTGAGCATGGCCGAAGAGGATCTTATTTAAAGCTGAGCGCTGTTCCTATATGTTAATTCTTTACAGCACAATCCTAGGTAAAACTTGCCTTGTTATTATATTAATTTATGTAAATATCTAATATTAATTAAGCTTGTCGCCATATCAAAAACGTTGTTACAACTTCCTTTTAATCTCCCAAAATATATTGACTTTAATTCAAAAGGTTCACGCTTCTCACTTTTTCATCAGAGTAAGAAGAGCGAAAATTTAAATTCAAAGTTGTAAAATTTAAGTTTTCATGCGTGGCGCCGACCCTTCGCCCCTCGCCCCCGTGCTACATTTAGTTCTTCAACCAGACACGAATGGCGCTATAAGGGAACCAATTTAGTATGTTAAGTTGCCTATCTATCCCTACCATAAGCGCATCTCACTTGTCTATGGCTGACACGGAAATAAAATTATTTGTTAATTTCAAGGCTACTATGATAAATAATTCGATTGTATTACCAACATAAAATTTAGGCCTAAAAATTTTGAAAATTTGTATGTTTTATTTTCTTTTTAAATATGAATTCATTTATTTAAAAAAATGCTAAAATAGTATAAAGCACACGTTTTATAAAGCTATTGGCGCACTTGTGCGCTAAAATGAGCTTTATAAAACGTACTTTAATATACTATTTTGGCTGATTATCCTGCAAGAGTCAACCACGCAAATTGGTTCTTGCAACGATTTAGGCAAAATCATAATTTTACTAGTATTGTTTTATTTACGGACGAAGCCGGTTTTACCCGAGACAGAGTAATAAATTGCCATAATCTGCATATCTGGCATGCAGAAAATCCCCATGCAACAGTGTAAACGCTCGACGCTCCTGCCATATAAAGCGAGGTATTGGTCAAAAATCATGTTTTGCGAACTTTGCCCAGAATTATTTTTTTTGCGACCACTATATTGATGCTTAGAACGATATTTCCAATAACACAATTTATACAAAAATCCAGCTGGGTTTGGAGTAGGTATCATACATAATAATGACATTCTGTATTTTTATTATTTAAAAGGAAACAATGTAGCAATAGTGTAGGTCAAACAAGAGCATCATATTATTTTATCGAAAATTTCATAAACTTGACGCAACATTCAGGTTTGGCAATTATTACATTTAATTTATTCCAGACAAATACCCATAAAAGATAAATCCAACAGTTTTGATAAATGATTTCATCACTATAAAAAAATAAGTACCTATCTATTTGTAAATTGATTTGGCATATCAACAAAAGAAAATAAAAAACTTTTTATTTTGATTCTTTAAAATAGAATACCGCCATTAACACGGAGAACAAAACAGCAACGAGAATTTCAGCAAACCAGGAGAAAATTGTAATTTTGTCAAAATTAAACCTAGAGAGGAGCTAAATACCCTGTCATGCCGGCATTTAAGGATAAGAAGAAACTGATGGACTCGCAAACGGGAGAAGAGTCGAGGATCAATGTGAAACACCAAAAGCGCATTATAGAGCACTTGTGCTTACAATTCAAGACTTTTTTTTTAATATGCGAAGGAAGGAGTTTTGGAAATGGGAAGGAAGCACCAAAGAAAGCGCACACAACAAGTACATATTATGGCAAGTTTCTCTGATAATCCATGATTTTTTTAAATCAGAACTATAGAGAAAATAATATTTTTATGGGATGAAGTGTCGCTTGGAGATTATGTATGTGTGAAGTAAGTATTGTAGGTAATTAAGTATTGTATTGTTAGGTTTTTATGTATAATAATTAATTTCTTAAAATTTATAATTAGGGGACACAAAGAAAACAGTAGAAAACGTTTATAATTCATAAAATCAATCTAATATCAAAGGCATTATAGCTATTTATGTATCAAGGGCGTTACGGGGACTATAATGCCCTGAAGGTAGAAATAGCCCGAGGGCCTCTGGCCCGAGGGATAGGTTTCTGCCTGATGGGCATTATAGTCCAGTAAAGCCCGTGGTGCATACAATGCTTTATGTTTTACCTAAAAAAGAGTTTTTCAATGACTAATTACATTATTTATTCGCAATATAAAAAATAAGTTGCACCTGTACCTGTATACGTAAGTAGATAATGACTGGTGTTAAGTTTGACTTTGATGTTTCTGTCAGTTAGTCAGTTGGCATTTTTTATTTAACGATTTGCTCAAAATGGAAGAAATTCCACAAAATATAAGAGAAAAGGTCATAAAAGCGACCGAAAATCTTTTGCCAGTTAAATCAAGGCAACAGTATGATCGGGAGTATGGCATATTTGGTATTTGGAAAGATACGAACACAATTCTTCAAATAACCGAAAACGTTTTAATGGCATATTTCCAGGAACTGGTAAGTTATTGATTTTATTTTAATACATATGTTTAACAAACTTTATTATTTTTAGTCGGAAAAATACAGTCCGAACTCTCTCTGGACCAAGTATTCTACCCTAAGGTCTACGTTGATGGTCTATGAAAATATAGACATTTCGCAATACCATCGTCTCATATCTTTTTTAAAAGTTAAGTCGAAAGGATACGTCCCGAAGAAGTCTAAAGTTTTGGAAGGAGAACAAATATTAAAATTTATTAAGAAGGCTCCTGATGATATCTACTTGGTACACAAAGTCATATTGGTAATGGGTGTTTTTGGAGGTTTAAGACGAGATGAGTTGGTCAAAATGACCATTGATGACATTGAAGATAGAGGAACAGTCTTGGTTATAAAGGTACCAGAAACTAAAACTTCAACTTCAAAAAGTTTTACTATCATCGAAGAAGATTTAGGCGCTTTAAATTTAATAAAAAAGTATACAACATTAAGACCAGCTGGAATAAAGGAGCGAAGATTCTTTCTTACCTATAGAAAGGGTCGATGTACAGTACAACCCATTGGAAAAAATACCATAGGAAGCGTCCCAACATTGATCGCAAAATTTTTAAAACTGGATAATGCAGAAGCTTACACCGGCCACTGTTTGCGTCGCACATCGTCAACTTTACTTGTTGAGGCAGGTGCTTCGTTTGAAACGCTAAAACAACATGGGAAATGGAAAAGCTCTTCAGTAGCTGAAGGATATATAGAAGAAAGTATTTCATCCAAAAACAAAATAGCCAAAATGATTGCCAATTCAGTTAATTCCGAGGTTAATTCCGTAGCGACTATTGAAAATTCTTTAATAGACTGTTCTTCTATACAAAATAGCGTTAGTGCTACCACCGCTGCTACCATCACAAAAAACACCGACCATTCTATAGTGGGATCAGCTACATTTTCCGGGACATTTCAAAATTGTAATTTTTATTTTGGAAATAAAGTTTAATTTTTAGTATTGTTTAAAGAAAAAATTATTTTTTGTATAAACTTGATCTTTATTGTGAGAGAAATAAAATTGGATAAGCAATAAAATTTCCATATTAGCGCATTAGGGTAATATAAGCGGGCATTATCATAATGCCCGCTTATAATGCCCTAGGTGTGATAGCAGGTATTATTGCTATCATAACATATTCCGTTTCTAAGGTATTATAGATCAATAATAGATAGGTAAAACATAAAGTACTTAAAAGTATGTATATTTTATGGATTTTGATTTTACCTTAAAATCTGCTGGTCCATACTGTTTATAGGTTGTAGATGTTACAATTGGTGCTACAATTGCCATGGAGTCCCATTGTTCCGGATCTTGAGCGTGATGGATTGCGGCAGTGGCAAAGCCCCTTGGGTAGGGTAAATATCCATTCTGTTCAGTCATTCTAGGCGAACTGTATCAGCGAACTGTAACAACAAACTGATTTCTATTATATTTGGATGACGAGTAAGAAATTCAGATTGTTTACTTTAACTTTAGGTGATTGATAAGGATAAGTCGTTTATTAGGGAACTATTGGATATACTATTTAAATGACGCTAATACTTTTACAATGTGTTTCGCATTTTTATGTGGCATTTAAACGGATTATGCAAATCTTTTAAGGTGGTCGTATATACAGGGTCACCATTAAACTTCGCATCATATGGAACTTTTTATTATTAATGAGGTTGGTTTAAATTAAATAACGGCAATCATTTTTGCTTCAAATTAGACTAAAAATTAAATATTCAAGTGTCACCATCTGTCATTTAGTATCTATACCTATAATCTATATAAAATGTCAAAAAATGCTGAAAAATGGCATTGCTTAAGCGAATTTCAAAAAATGTTATTAGAAAAAGTTGTTTTTAGTATAATTTTAGGCCTATGTACAAAATTTCAGGTGTCTAGCGCAAAGTTGAATTTTTTGCCATTTTTTTCGAATTAACATGTTTTCTTTATAATGTAAGTTGACTTAATGGATATTAAACTATTTGCTTATACCATACTCAATATTTTATTTCGTTTGTATGCTTATTTTTTTACTAGAATGACATTTTTTTTCGAAATATAAAATTAGAGACAAAAAAATTTGACACAGGTGGTGCAAAGTTATCATAATTTAACAATTTTAACAGATAGACGTCAGATGTCCCATTTTTTCTTATAGTAAATACACGTACAAAGTTTAAAAAAACGTATAATAAAATTCGCAGATGTCAGATTAATTCACAATTTAATAGTATATTATTAACCAAGGTTTAGACAGCCATCATTATTGCCCGAGCGGCTATAAGCTGTCTAAACCGTGGTTAATATAATATTTTTTCCACTACTACAAACTTTTATAAGACATTTATCTTTATAGTATTAATAATTATAAAAAATGATAGGTAGGTATAAGTATATTTTTTAATCAAGTTACCTGCACTTTGGAATTGGCAATATATTTTGTTGTTTTGTCAGGTGGCTTTGTTAATGTCAATTTTTGTTCATTTATGTCATCAGATTTCACGAGTTTTCCGTTTTTTTAAAAAATGAGCGAAGAAAATGTTAGTGATATTATTATGTGTATACCTCCAGAATTAAGGATGGAAGCAGAAAAAATGTTAATTGTATCGATATTTTACAATATCAAGTATCAACATGTTGTAGAATCAAAAAATCAAGTTACCTGCCATCAAATAGATTCTTAAAGATCGGTCAATAATGGATTTCAATGCCTTATTATTGACCATGGTCAATAATAACTTATAAGGTAGTGAAAAACGATTTCTAACGTTAATAATCGGTCAATAATGGCGATATTATAGGTTAGTAGTGGAAAAACGTATTTTCTTGTTATCCACAATAAAATATCAAGGCAATTTCGAATTTTATAAGTAGGCTATGGAAAAAAAAGGAATTAGAGTAACCAATAAATAAAAGAAATGTCATAAGTAGGAATATTTTCGCAAGTTATAGTTTTCACCGTTATCACCAATGTTGTCCATCCAAGAAAAAATAGAAATTGTCTTAATTTGTAGAGAAAATATGCCTCACCGGCAAGTATCTGACATTTTCAATGAGAGGCATCCAGAAAGAAATTTGCAGCATAGCACCATTTCAAGAATAATGTCAAAGTTTAGAGAAACTGGATCTGTTCAAAATAATCTTAAAAAACCTCACGCAGCAAGTAAATACGATGAAGAAGCACAATTTGATGTTTGTTTAAGTGTTATTGACCACGGTCAAACTAGTATACCCAAATAAGTGATTCAACAGGGTACAAGAGGGAAAGTGTTAGAAAAATTCTTCAGAAAAATCGATTTTGGCCATATAAACCCAAGTTTATAAACACATTGAAAGAACGCGATCTTGATATCCGTCTAGATTTTTCGTTTCGGTATCAGGGTCAATACGAGGAGAATATTATTTTTCCATACAAGATATTATGGACAGATGCAGCCACTTTCTCTTCGAATGGTACCGTGAGCTCACAAAATTGCCGATGGTAGTCCCAAGAAAATCCCAACTTTACAATTGAATGTCGCGACCAGTATCATTTTAAAACCAATGTAGGGTGTGGGATTCTGAAAGATCAGCTCATTGGACCATACTTCTTTAGAGTAAACTTAACTGGTGTAAGGTACCTGACTTTTCTTGATAAGGAGATTGCCGAAGTTTTGGATAACATGCCCTTACACAATAGACATAACTTATGGTATCAGCTTGATGGTGCACCCATACATCAAACTGCAGCAGTGAAAGAACGTATAAACCAATTATTATAAAACAGAGTTATAGGGCGTGATAGAGAATGTTACTGGCCACCCAGCAGGGGCGGCTCGTCAATAAGTGCGCCCGTGCGCGCGCACTGCCTAAGAAAGCCAAGCCCCAAGCAAAAATAAAATTTATATAAAAAAATATCAAGAAAACTTGTATATAAGAATGGCGAATGCGAAAGACTTCAAGCGCGACTGCAGCGTGCACTTACATGTACTGATTGAAATGGTCTGCCGCGTGTATTCGTTCGGCGCTCACGTTAATCGCCCGATGAAAGGGCGTCGCCGTGCGCTATCTGAATACACACTTCAATAATTTAATATGATTGTTTTAGAGTTTTTTTACGCGATTAGAGAAGTTTGAAGTTTATTGACGGTGTTGTGGGTGTTTTTTGTTGTTGTTATTTAATAATGGCTAGTAGTTCGGATTGTTTCACACGGAGTGTTATAGTTATGGACCGAAATTCTGTTGAGAACATTCTAAATAACTTTTCGACAATCGATTTCCAAGGGAAAATTGAAATAAAAATCCCATTTAAGAACCGCGTTTTTTTTTTAATATTCTTCTGGGATAAAAAGCACAAAGAAAACCGATACAAAGGTAAAAAGGGGCGTGGCACCTCGAAAATTTTTCGTCTGCGGCGCACACCCTAAAATAAATGTCACGAGCCGCCACTGCCACCCAGATCGCCTGACATAACACCACTAGACTTTTTCCTGTGGGGTTATCTTAAACAGACAGTTTATAAGAATCTACCGTTTAGAAATATCGATCATTTGGAACAAATGATCAGACAGTGTTGTGCCGATATAAACCCAAATTTTTTACAAAATGCTGCAAAGACGTTTATAGACGGACGACTGGTTATATAGAGCGAGAAGGACGTCACACTGAAATGTGAAATTTTTTATTGCTTTGAATCATAATGTTAGTTATATTAAATTATATTTAGTATAAAATAAAATTTTTATCAAATAAATATTTAGATGTATTTGTCATTTGAAAAATGGAACATCTGACGTCTATCTGTTAAAATTGTTAAATTATGATAACTTTGCACCACCCGTGTCAATTTTTTTTGCCTCTAATTTTATATTTCGAAAAAAAATGGCATTCTAGTAAAAAAATAAGCATACAAACTAAATAAAATATTGAGTATGGTATAAGCAAATAGTATAATATTCATTAAGTCAACTTACATTATAAAAAAAACATGTTAATTCGAAAAAATGGCAAAAAAATTCAACTTTGCGCTAGACATCTGAAACTTTGTATATCGGCCTAAAATTATACTAAAAACAACTTTTTCTTATAACATTTTTTGAAATTCGGTTAAACAATGCCATTTTTCAGTACATCTTGGACAAAAATGTCATTTTTGACAGATACCGAATGACATAATATGGTGACAATTGAATATATAATTTTTAGTCTAATTTGAAACAAAAACGATTGTTGTCATTTAATTTCGACTAACTTCATTAATAATAAAAAAAATTCCATATGGTGCAAAGTTTAATGGTGACACTGTATAGTGGATTGCGTAGTATCCCATGCAGGAAAAAGTTGTCTATAGCGATTATATTTTTGTTTTTAATTTAAAAACCAAATTTACAAAAACCGCAACTCCGCAATTTCCTCAGCATTATCCTCGACGGCAATGCCAAAGGCTAAATTTACCAAGTGTGATCGTTCTAATCGCAAGAATGATAAATTATGCATATTCGGGCAATAGCTCTAAAAGTAAATATTTTGACGGTTAAAAATTAGTGCGGTAGAATATCCGGTAGGATAACCATATTTTAAAAAAGGGAAAGAGAAGATCAGCTAGGGGCGGCGGATGGGGCGAGAGTGCGTTTTAAGGCCGCTAGATTGTTGCTGTTGCCCTATCTGTGTCCATCTGCATATAAAAAGTAATACAGCTTGATCAATGGTGGCTGCCGAGAGCACAAAACGCATTTAACTAGATATATAGCAGCATAGCCAGATTGGGGAATATGTCTTCTAGTTTAGAGCTTAGGTCCGTATTCCGTCAAACGTATGTCTCTCAAGGAGTTCAGGGCAGTCCTGATTTCAGGGTATGTTCTCGAAGTAGGAGAATGATCATATCAAGAGAAGTGATAGGCAAATTAACCTAAACCGTATTCTTGAAAGTGAAAATGAGTATTGTTTTCCATCAAGAGTACAGAGAACGCGATATGCAACTCTAACTTAAATCGTATCCTTGAAAGTGAAAATGACCTATAACATCAAACAAGAGTAGGACGGTTAGGAGAATGCGTTCTCTCGGAATTTTTTTAAAGGGAGAGTTAAAATAAAAAAACATACGATGTGAACATAATATACCGGGTGATGCATGGCTTAGTTGAACCTAGGAAATCCCATGTACATTTTGAGGTGGCTAAATATTGGCTCCCCTGTACATTTTAGAGAAAAATTGAATTATAACTTTTTGAAGAGGCCAATATAACAGACCCATGTGCCAAGTTTGAATAAATTTTAATAAGCCAATCCTAACTTATTCAATTAAATGTGATGGCATGAAGGCAAAATTACTAAATTTTCACAGTTTAGGTAATACAGCAAACACCAGCAAATTATTATTATTAAACAGCGTCAGTGACAACATTGTCATTGAAGGCGCTTTAATTATATCTAAATATGAGCTATTCCATTAAGGAAAAAGTAACTATGATTAGGTGGAATTATACAGGAAACAGTTTAAAAGCAGTGTCTGAAATGTTTTCAGTTCAATTCCGCGATAAGCCTATCCTAAACTTATCATTAGTAAATTTGAGTCCAAAGGCACTGTAATAAATAACTGTAAATGCTCAACTTAGAATGTCAATAGAGCTATGAAGAAATGGATATTTTACTGCACGTGGAGGAAGATAAAATGATTAGCACGAGGATTCTTGGGCAAGCCCTAGCAAAACATCAAACCACAGTGTTACACACTTTAAAAAAAGATAAATATTTTCCTTACAAGTATGAAAAACATCAAAAGCTATGACAAGGTAATGAAGAACAGAGAATGGTATTTTGTTTTGAGGTAATGGAAAGAGCAAATAATAATAGGGGTTTTTTTGGGAAATGTTTTTTTTACCGATGAATGTAAATTCACCCTCAATACCGAACCAAATGTTCAAAATTGCCGGAATTGGAGCCAAGAAAATGAACATCGTCTTGTTCATACTAGGACGCAATATCCACAAAAAATAAATGTTTGGGAGGGAACTGTAGGACATCACATTATTGGACCATTTTTTATGGAAGGCAATCTTACAGCAGTAACTTATTTGGACTTCGAATTGAAACCGCACTAGAAGAAGTTGAACGCGAAAATCAGGAGATCTGGTATGAAATGGATGGTTGTCCTGCCCATAATTCTCTCATGATTAGGGAATACTTGCAAAATATTTTTAATAGAAATATTATTGGCCCACGAAAACTGTATTTCGTTAGAATGTGACAGGATTTCTCAATATCAACTCAGTAATGTTAGAAATGAATTTTTATGATCGGTTAGGATATTGTTTAGCTGTTAATGGAGGGTTGTTTGAACATTTAATTAATTAATGTTCTTGTGAAAATCTTGTAACGTAAATAAAAGTTATCTGGTTACACTGGATTTTAAAGTATAATAAATTTTTAGGTATTGGCGCTGCCATCTATGGATTACTCTGCATACCGCCGTAATTATCGATTTATTAACTTTGTATATATGAAGAGACCAACTGTAAATTTGCCGTTCCATAACATAGATTGGTAGGGTTTCTTTAATATGGATTATCGATTTCTTACATTTAATTTAGTTTATATTATTGTCTCCGTGAATAGAAGGAAAGGTTCTAGTCAGGGAGGATGATTTTTTGACGAGAGAGTCACTTTTGGTTTTCTCCTGATACAGGTATGTCACGCTAACTTTGAGTTTCACTAAATTTATATTTTGTTTAATAATAAGTATGTAATTGAACCATAAATATTCCTTACTAATAAGCCATGACCTTTTAATCTATTTTGACACGGATTGAATTCCACATTCATCCTTGTAAATTATAATGCTTTTAATGATCTAAAAGCATCATCCTAACAAACAGCAGGCAGTAATCATAATATTTCTAGAACAAATGCGGATTTCAACCAATATTTTCATAATTTTGCATTCAATTTAAAAGCACCTTTTTTTTCACTATCAGGTCATGGTTTTGTTTGTTTTTCATCGTCAAATAATGTCTAAATTCTCAATTTAACTTTGTTTTTTCGGGTCTCTGTCGTTTCTTTTACGTTTTAGCAAATATCGTTGGCCAGTTGGTAGTTTATTTAAGTTCTTGACGAACATTGGTGAGAACCAGATATAGAGTAAACCTGACTGGACCATTCTCAAGGAAACCGACAGATCCAGGCTCTACAGAACTGATTGCTGACAGAATATCCCAGGAAGCTGATTTTGAGGAAAGCGGGTGAGTTTTTCTTTAATTTCTAAGTTCTGAAACCTAAATTGAATTTGTTGAAGAACTCACCCCATTTCCCTCATTGATATCTGTCAGGAATCAATTCTGATATGATGTTTATTTGCTCTTAAACTTCTAACTCAATTGGCACGACATACCTGTACTGGGTGGATAATATCCTAAGTCACACTGCATATACAATTTCGCTTGTACCGTATCTTGAATTTATCTTGTACGTATCTTACCTTGGGTGCCATAAGACATTAGTCTGGTACACCAATATCATGTGGTGACGAATGCCTGTACCTCGTTAAACCACATTTATCTATCTTGCAAACGATTGCCTTCTTGCTCGTTATGCCTACCGTACCTGCACAAAAGTTATAGATACTTTTGAATACAGCATTTTCTACTAGTTTTAAACATCAGTGTAATATATTTGTACATTGTATAGTATATGAATTACTTAATTTTTATCTTGTTGGCACAAGATACTTCTCTTGGCCTAATTTAAAACTTAAATATGTTTTAAGTCAATCAAATCATTTACTTTTTTTACTATTTAAACACGAAAGAAATTTTGTTTTTGACCTTACAAAAAAAACATCCTGTAACTATATTATAGAAACACATATGCGAGATGTTACACGTGGCGACATCTCGTAGCAATCGAGCTATCGGACAAACATCTTTCTTTTATATTATAGAAGTTTAGGTTACCACTGGTACTGTTTAACATAAGTAGTAATTTTTAAACCCTTCATTGCATTATTATTCGCTGGTCTAACTCCACCTTTCTAACATTACATGTAAACAAGCAAACCTGAGGCTGGTATAAGCTCATCTGATGTCATTGTTCCACTCAATCGCCGTCACAAGTATTCAAGTCTAATCAAGTCCTGACGTCTCCCTCACCTTCTGCAGTGCTGAAGTTCTATGCATGGAACGCCTCGTCGAGACAACATCCAGGTGGAGAGGACTGGATCTTGGACACACTTCATGGATGACAATGCAGAGCTAAGTATTTGTCAGTCAGAAGGATAACTTTGTAAAGATCAGCAGACCATTTCTTTATTTTCACCTTTTTATATTGTAAACTGTTTCTTCAGAAACCAATCCCAACAATCATTGTTATACAAATATCATTTAATAAACTTCCAAGTGTTTGTAAGATTTAGTATTATTTCTGGTAGGATGGCGCCCTAAAAAAAATTTGTCAGAAAATAAGACAAACCCACACCTGTAAAAAAAATATAGTCTTCTTGGCCGAGGCAACTCAACACCATTTGAATGATTATATTATCTAAATCATTACAATCTGTAGTCTTAGGTATGTTATGTTAATTTAAAGGCTTAGTAAGAAAAACATAATGGTGTCTTTTATTTTGGATGTGTGATTGCCGGATTGGTGAAACAAAAATGTGTTTTTTATGTGAAATAATCTTACGTCAACTTTTGACAATAGCGTTATAGAAATTATTTGCTGTATTAGCTAAACTATGAAAATTTCGTAAATTTGCCATCACATTTAATTGAATAAGTTAGGATTGGCTTATTAAAATTTATTCAAACTTGGCACATGGGTTTATTATATCAGCCTTTTTAAAAAATAACAATACAATTTTTCTCTAAAATGTATAGGGGAGCCAATATTTAGCCACCTCAAAATTTACATGGGATTTCCTATGTTCAACTAAGCCATGCATCACCCGGTATATCGCAAGTCCAAGATATTTGGAATTTTCTTGATTCCTGCTACTCTGTATGATATATAACTGTTAAATTTTTTAGGGTGACCTTTTATCCTACATAGAACGATTTGGGAATCTGACCAAAAATATTGTTTATCAATTTTGATTGTGTGTTGGATTTGACATTTTTTGCCAATCGACTTGCTATTAAAGCTGCCTGTAGTTTAAGTCGTGGTATGCTTGTAGCATTTAATGGTAAAACTTTCGTCTCTGATATAACTAATATAATGCTTATTTTCTTGGGCCCGTCGTCCTCCAAACCGAAATAAATAACTTTCGACATGGCATGTTGACTAATTCTTAGGAATTTTTGTCTTCCAGTATATGCCACTACTAAATATTTCTTGCATAATTATTTTACCTCTTCTACAATTGAAGGGGTCAGTGCAACGTTTTCGAGTTATGGCTCTTTGAAAGTTTTAAAAGGTGTCCCACATCTACATTTTTATTGATCACGATGTATATATTTTTTTCATATGAACTAAACTTGTAATAAGTCTAATGACCTATATTATGTTATGAAAAAGTTTTCAAGTGGTGTAGAAAAATATTTTAAAATTTAGACTTAGCTACTTTTTGAAGAAAAAAAGTTTAAGGTTATAATACGAAAATCGGGAACTTGCACATATTTTTTTTATTGCAGAAATATGTTCAGCCACATCAAAAAATAACATATGCTAAATGTAACGTCTTAAATATCACTCCTTAATTTTTTAGAAATAATTAAAGTTCGCGCGCCTATCCTAATATTCAAAACAAGGTGTGACGCGGAAACATGTGTGACGTCATATAGTGTGTTTGACAGGGAATGACAAACTACAACGCCTTGAGAGTCTTGACGAGTGTTGGGCGCATCTGAATTAAAAATAATCGAAAATCCGATTATTCAAATAGTCGGCGTCATCCGATTATTTTTTTGAAGCATCCTAATGAAAAATAATCTGATGAAAAATCAATTCACTAGAACCTGTGCATGTGCGCTTTTAAAACGCGATGCAGGAACGAAAATAATCGAGTATAAAATCTTAATACGACACCGACACAACAAGCCGAAAAGAGCCAACAAACGAGAAGCGACAATAGGACATTTGGCGAAATCAATGTAGTGGGAGGTAACCCGGACAACTGTCATAAGTTTAAGCCGGCCCGTTAGTCCGGTAGTCGATGAGTTATCGTTATATGTTTTCATTTTCAAAGGATACTGAACAGTAAGTACATTTGCATCGCTATGATACATTTGTTTATATTTGTTTTGTTGTATTTATCTGCTGTATTTTATTACGTGAAAGGTATATGGAAAAGACCTACCATTATTTATTATGCTATTCAAGTAAAGTTGATATTAAATGTATAAAAACAAGTACCTTTTTAAGGAAAGGCGACGGGAAGGAAAAAATATCAAACTAATCTAAAAGAACATGTTTTTATTTTTTTCCTTGAACTTTAACAGCTGCGTTAAATACAAATCTCAATTTTTCTGGTCTATTTTCGTTAGACACACTAAAATGAGGTATATACCATACTTCTCCATGTTTGTGTCTTTAATTTCTTCGGGTGTCAGAATACGGCCATAATTTTTATCTACGTACTCTTGAATTATTTCTTCGTACTTTTATGCAAATTCTCCTTTTCTTTTTACTCTCTTTTCTAAATAGGATAATATTTGAAATGCTAATGGTTTGCTGTTTGGTAAAACTTCTGTCTCATTTTTCAATAGACCCGTTTCCCATCTTTCACCAGTAAAACATGTAACATTCTTTATAATACTGGCTGCTTCTTCAGTCAACTCTTTAAACACTGTTATCTATGCCATCTTTCTATTGAAAAAAAAATCTTGTAGTACTTAGTGTAAAGAATCAAGTTTTTCATGTTGTTCCCTCTGAATAATCAATGCTGGTTCATCCATTCTGATTTTCTTATAGATCATAGATTCAAATGGGAGTACGTTTACTGGCAGGTGGCACGCACTGAGCGCGAAGCTAGGAAACACCTTTGTAAAAAATTGCGATGCGACCCGTCTCCAATGGACGCGCACTTAATAGTATTGGCTTGGTAGGATCGGATACACAAATATAAGGTGAATGAATTTATTTTTAAATTTTAATGTTATTAATTTATTTTGCAATATAGTATTGGGTTAAAGACCCCTGTGGGTAATAAATAACCTTGATAAGTTAGGCTTCCATAAAGTCTGTCTAGGTATTAGTGTTTGTAAACATACTCAAATATATCTTAATCCATTAATATCATTCATGGATCCGTTCTTTAATCAATCATATTAATAACATACTTAAATAAATAAGGGAAAAAATTAATTTGCTAATAATATGTATTATAATCATGTTGCTGAAATAGTCGTACTTTTCTACTGTCGCTCTTGAAACGTTTCTGAGCTGCTGTGGTGTAATTCTATGAATAGCTGCCCTTACTTTCTCCTCTTGTTCATTCCGTGTGGAAGGAGGTACATCATAAAACTCGTTTTTAATAGAACCCCATAAAAAGAAATATAGAGGCGTAAGGTCCGGTGACCTGAAAAGATTGAAAAATTGAAAAGGGAATAAGTCTTAGTAAAGGTATAAATTAAAAACAATTCTGTTTTACCTAGCCGACCAACTAACTGGACCTCTATTTCCAATCCAGTTTTCGTTGTATGACTCGTTCAAATATTCTGTAACTGCCTTCATGTTGTGTGGTGGGGCTCCATGTTGTTGGTAAAATAGTCCCACTCGACTTACTAATGGTATCTTATTCAAGAACTGTTCAATTTCTTGCGTGAGAAACCTAGATATCTCGCCCCTGTTAGCGAACCGTCAAAGAATATAGGGCCTAAAATTCGGTCCCCTAGAATCCCAACCCAACAGTTAAAACCAAATTGTTCTTGAAAATTTACCTCCTGCATCAAGTGTAAATTTTCGTGGGACCAATATCGCTTATTATTTCTGTTGAAATGTCCCAAATTAGTGAAACGGCTTTCGTCAGTATAAAGAATTTTATATGGAAATGTATTATCCTCCAAATATTTTCCTAAGAACCAATTCCAATACTCAAGTCTCCTTTCATTATCGTTTGGGTACAGGTGCTGATGTAGTTGGTATTTATATGAATGGTATTTATATTTATTTAAAATATTGCGGGCAGAAGACTTACAAATGCCACATGTCACTTAGCAAATAAATGTTTTTATACTAATCTAATTTTTTGCACCATACCGATTTTGCATTGTACAACGGAGGAAGACTATAGGATTGAGACGGTAAACGACAAAATCTATAATACTGTGTCTAGATTAATGATGTTTTCGATCAACGTTGATCTCTTGGATCTTCGTAATAAGTTCACTGTTAGAGATTATATTAGAAATAGTTACTATTTGAGTCGTGTGGGTCTTCATAGATTATCAGACTGTTTAGGGGGTGCCATTATTAATTTTGAGGTCAAACCAAGGTTAACCAATTTGAAACAAATAGATACTAGTATTTCAATTAATGGAATCAGGGATTATCAAAGAGCCGAGGTTCAGGATCTGGAAATCGTGGGTGACTTAGCTGAGGGCACTACTTCAGTACAAAATAATTCTTTTTTGGAGTGCACAATGCAGCCTCCAATATTACCTTAATGTTTTTAAATGTTCAATCTGTAAGATCAAAGGTTGATGAACTTACGGCTCTAATACACGAGTTAAAATATCCGAACATGGTCCTTCTATCCGAGCATTGGCTAAAACCGGATGAAATGCTTTTTGTACCTGATTATAGAGTTATTGATATTTATTGTAGATCTCGCTTTCGGCATGGGGGTACCATAATTATGATTCAGGAGAAATTCTTAGAAATGTATGCATTCAGTAAAATTGAAAAGTTTGATTATTTATTGGAAGAAAAAGCCTCTGAATTTTCATTGGTCTATTGTTCTAGTTTTAATATTTATGTTTTATGTGTCTATAGATCGCCATCTAGCAACGTAAATAGTTTTCTGTTTAAACTTGAGGTCATTTTATCTGGTCTTTCTGTAAACGCAAATATCGTATTGTGTGGCGATCTAAATATAAATTTTTTGAACGACACTGATCCCGGAACCCAATCGCTCAGCAATCTTTTAAATTCTTTTAACATGAATTGTTTTGTGACTCAACCAACAAGAATTACCTTGCACTCTGCTTCGCTGCTTGACTATATGTGCTCCAATATTAATGAAAGTAGAGTGCAATGTGAAGTGTTTAACGCTGGGCTGTCGGATCACGAGGCAGTGGTATGTGGGCTTTGTATTGTGAACAAAAAATATAGAAAACAGGTACGTAGGGGTAGACTCTTTACGAGGGTGAATTATAATAGGTTCTCACAACTCTGCACTGAAGTTGATTGGCCAGGAGTTTTTCTCTCTCCGGATCCCCTGCATGATTTTCGTTTTAAACTCTCAAAAGCTTTTAATACAGCCTTTCCCATGCGATCTCTAAAGGTCAAGACTAAAAAGTCATGGCTATCTAAAGGTATTCGTATTTCTGCTAAAAATATGCGATGTCTGCATTACTTGCGTAAATACTTTATTAACAATGACCATTTTATGCTTTATTTTAATAAATATAGAGCAGTGTACAGGCGAACAATAAAGGCCGCAAAGAGACTGCACTATAATAATAGACTAATACATGCTAGCAACAAACAACGGGAAACTTGGAGTATTGTCAACGATTTAAGAGGTAAAAACAATACTAACATTTTCGAAACTAAATTGTCTCCTGATAAATTTAATGAATTTTATAGCTCCATAGCAGCTAATTTGTCTAGCCAAATAGGACCTTCAGTGGATTTCGAGGAATATTTAAATAATGTTAATGTAATGCAGTCATTTTTTCTTGTCCCAACTAACATTCATGAACTAAATGATATCTTTACCTCCATTAACAATAAAAAAGCGTCAGGTTGGGATGGTATTTCTATAAAAATATTTTTACACCTACCTCTTAATGTACAGAGCGTTTTGGCTGACTGTATTAATCACTCCTTTTCTATAGGATCAATTCCACAATGCTTAAAGTTAGCAACAGTTATTCCTCTCTATAAGGGGGGAGATCGTGAGACCACCTCCAACTACAGGCCGGTATCATTACTTCCCACATTGGGAAAAATAGTCGAAAGACTAGTCAAACGTCGCTTGGTAACTTTTCTGGATGATCAAAGTATTATAAACACGGCCCAGTTTGGATATCGGGCTTTAAGGGGAACTAACGATGCCATTTTTTCATTTCTGGAGGATGTGTATCTTGGACTGAATGAGAAAGACTCTGCTGCTGCTGTCTTCTATGACCTTTCTAAAGCTTTTGATTGTGTCAATCACCGGATACTGCTCAGTAAATTGGAAGTTTACGGCTTTAGAGGAAACGCTCTGGACTGGTTCAGATCCTACTTAACAGGAAGAAGTCAGAGGGTTTCATTGTCGGGATGTATGTCTAAACAAGCGAATGTTGACTGTGGCGTTCCGCAGGGTTCTGAGTTGGGCCCTTTATTGTTTTTATTATATATTAACGACTTGGCAGATATAAATATAACCGGCAACTTTACTCTTTTTGCGGATGACGTTACTGTATTTTGGCACAATAAGGATGTGCTACAACTTAACAGGGATATTAATGATGACTTATCTAAAATTAAGCAGTGGTGTGACTCAAATAAACTGACATGTAATGTTTCTAAGACTGGAGTGATGTCATTTAAGTGTGTCTCCTAGTGACAAAAACCACACAACCACGATTAAAAAAGAGCTATCCCAGCTGAAAAAAGATATCGTGGGAGAATCTGAATATTCGGGGCCTTTTTCAACAATGGAGATAGAAAACGCAATAAAAGAAATGAAAACTGGAAAGGCCCCCGGCTATGACGGAATACACGTAGAATTCCTGGCTGAGTGCGGACCTGTAACAAAGAGCTGGCTGGCAAGATTTTACTCAGAGATCCTCGGTACAGGATATATTCCACCAAAACTTAAAAACTCAAAAATAATATCAATACTGAAGCCAGGAAAAGACAAGGATAAGCCGGAGAGCTACAGGCCGATCGCCCTGCTGAGCTCCTGCTACAAATTACTCGAAAGACTTATTTATAACCGCATAAGCGAGACTATCATGCAACACGTACCGATAGAACAAGCCGGTTTCAGAAAAAATCGAAGCTGCTGCGATCAAGTTCTGAGTCTTACAACTTTTATAGAAGCAGGCTTCCAAAATCAAGAAAAATCGTCAGTCGTATTCATAGATTTAACTGCAGCATACGACACGGTCTGGCGCCAGGGCTTAACGTGCAAGCTACTCAAAACCATCAGATGCAAAACAATAACAAAACTCATTGACAACATGCTCAGAAATCGCACATTCCAGGTACATATGGCCGACCAATCAAGTAGAAAGAGAATACTAAACAATGGCTTGCCGCAGGGGTCCGTTCTCGCTCCGCTCCTGTTCAATCTCTACGTATCTGATCTACCTAAAACCCGATCTAAGAAATTCAACTATGCTGATGACATGGCTCTTGGGTTTAGACACAAAAACCTACAAATAGCAGAGAACGTCCTGAACGAAGACCTAAAGGCCATGAACAAATTCTTCACTGAATGGAGACTCAAACCTAGTGTAACCAAAACCGAAACATCGTGCTTTCACTTAAATAATAAAATGGCGAATACAGAACTGCATGTCGTATTTAACGGCACCCGACTAAAGCACAATAAGCACCCCAAGTACCTGGGAGTTACTTTAGATCGCACACTATCATTCAAAAAACACTTAACAAATGTAGCTGCTAAATTAAGAACGAGAAACAACATAATCTCCAAATTAAGCGGCACGAGTTGGGGAGCCTCAGCCGAAACGCTCCGCTGTTCCTCTCTGAGCCTTGTGTTCTCCACAGCCGAGTACTGTGCACCTGTCTGGCTAAACAGCCCACATTCAAAATTGGTAGATGTCCAACTCAACAACACCCTACGAACAATTAGCGGCACTATTAAACCCACACCTACATACTGGTTACCGGCTCTATGCAATATACCGCCAGCCTACCTACGACGCTCAGACGCTCTGTGCAGGGAATATAGAAAGATCCTAAGCAACCCACATCTTCAAATCCATGAAGATATCGATCAACTTGGTCACAGGCTTCGTTCCAGAAAACCTCCAATCCAAACAGCTGCACTTCTTACCGCAAAAAACTTTAAACTAGAAGAAGAGTGGACACAATTCTGGCAAAATAGTGTGCCCCCTGATATCTATAACAATCTTCATATAAGCGAATCAGTTCCTGGATCCTCACTCCCTAGAAAAACATGGTGTTACCTAAACCGCATCCGTACCGAAACTGGCATATGTTTGGACTCTTTATACAAATGGGGAAAAACCCAAAGCAACGCTTGCGATTGTGGCGAACGACAAACCATCCATCACCTGGCCTATGACTGTATAAACCGGCAGAGTCACTGCTCGACCAGAGATTTCTTGGGGGCCACTCCATCGGCTGTCACCTGGATCGAAAACTTAGACATTAAGATTTGAGATTGTTATTCTTTTGTTTGACATAATTAAGTAGATTAAGATACATGTGTTGCCATACGATAAATAAAATAAGTGTGTCTTGAATGACGTATTTCTGGACAATAATGTTGTAAGTAATCTCCAAGAAAATAAATTTCTGGGGATATATATAGATAGCAAATTGAAATTTGAGGGCCATATTAAACATTTAAACTCGAAATTATCATCTGGTTGTTACGCACTCAGAGTAGTGTCTAGCGAGCTCGATAGGGAGATTGCAAGAAAGGCTTACTTTGCTTTGATTGAGTCCCATTTACGCTATGGGATTTGCTTCTGGGGTGCATGCGCAAAACAATTATTTAACAGTGTGTTCTTGATACAGAAGCGAGCTGTGAGGTTTTTAAGCGGAGCTAATTATAGAGACTCCTGTCGTCCTTTGTTCTTGTTGCACAAAATTTTGACTTTGACGTCGATATTTATATTGGAGTCAGCATGCCTGATGCACAAGAAGCATCAGGATGATATAGGGAGACAATCTGCATATGGCACGAGAAGTGTATACAACATTTCTCTGCCTCGTCCTACCTCATCCCAAAGTCTAGTGATCGACCGATATGACTTTTTTAGCCGATACCGATAATCGGCCGATACCGATAATGTCTTGGCCGATAACGATATATATCGGCATATCGGCCTTTTTTAATTGATAACATTATTAATGTCTAAAATCTGAATATTCTGTAATATAATTTATAATTCTTTAACGTTCAATTTAAAATCACAAAAATAAAAACAAAAATTGCACGTTGGCAACACAGCAATAGGCGGTAATTTATGTGGCTCAGCGCCAAGTCATTGGTGAATCCCCTTAATTTGAATTTCTCGGTGAATCCCGTGCGTTTATTGCCGTGCATTCAGTATTGCATTCTTAAAGCAGATCGTTTTAAGTTCGATTATTTCTTGGCGTAATTTAGTTAATCTTTAACAAAGACATAATATTAATAGTTATTAATAATCCTATTGGAGTTTGGTGGAGTGCAAAGTAGCGAAATGGATGGAAAAAGTATTTATTGGAAATATTACTTTAAATTTAAATATAAAAAAAATGTTTTAAGCTGCTATGGTTGTTTTTATACATCGGCCGATATAGCCGATATATATTTACATCTATCGGCCGATACCGATAATCGGCTCTTGGCCGATATAGCCGATATATCGGTATCGGTATCGGTATCGGTCGATCACTATCCCAAACCCATAAATCCATATTTTTTGGTAGTAAAAAGATATTTAATCATTTGCCTTTACAAGTGAGGCAGATGAGAAATGAAAGGGGATTTCGAAAGAGTTTAAAGGGGCTGCTGGTTGTGAGACCTTATTACGATTTATCGGAGTTTTTTGAGGAAAACTTTGATTGATTTTGGGTATGATGGAGTCTTTGAGCAGACGTTTATTCTGTGCGCATTGAATATGCATTAAGATGTCTTATATATATATATGTTTTTTTTTTTTTTTTTTTGGTGTGCTCTCGGGTGTGCTAAATGTATGTTCGTTTATTTTTTCTGAATCTGTTTTAAAATAATGTTCCTTTTAAGACCTGTATTTAATGTGTTTTATATTTTTACTCTAATTAATAACGGTGATGTAGTGGTATATATGATTTTTTGGTTATTTCGGATGTAGTTGTTGAATTGGTACATTTTTTCCTTTGTATAGCTTTATCAATAAGAATTGTTTTGTTCTTTGGATAATAAAGCATAATTGACTTTGACTTTGACTTAGCGCGATCTCCCTGAGTGACGCATTGATATTCACTTGCACGTATGACAGAACATTTATTTCTATTTATTCACTCACAATAATTGAATCGTTTTCATTATTATCAGGCTCATTTCGCATTTTCTGAACCAGTGTTGGATAATAATGCTGGGTTGGGTGACGGCGTTAAGGATATCTCTGTGCGTAAACACGTGCAGCATTGGCTGAGTTTTGCCCACGCACTCTCCATACTCTCCAAAGACTAATAACATATCAACTTTTTCGCTCCGTGTATAAATATTATTATTTTCCATGATTTTTAAACAATAACGTAATTACCTAATTTACTTTTGCAGAAGCGAAGTTTCATAAGATATTGACTTGTCAATTTTTTACAAAACATCTTAACGTTTTTGTTTTTATCAGTTGTGTTGGTCACAGGCTACTCGATTAAATTTTATTTTATTCTTAAAAGGCGCTTTATTTTAGGAAAGTCGTACATAACGTAACATTTTTACCGTTTTTTAAAGGAAATTTGTTTAAAATCTAATAGTGTGTGTGTGGTATATATCAAATTAATTGTAATAAAATGCTCTTTTTTCCTAACCCGACGAGCCACCACGTTGCCATTTGAAAAAAATGAGTAATACAGGTTATAAAATTTAATTTGACACAAGATGTTAGGACTGAAATTAGTGATTTTAACGTATTCATAGCCTTGTAGATAAAAAAATGAAATTTAAAAAAAATAAAAAAAAATGGTTACAAAAAGTGACATGTGACACATGGTTGTATTTAGAATGTCATAATGAAATGAAATGAAATGAAAAGTCTATATTTGTCCATTAAACAACATAAGTACAATCATCCGACAATCAAACGCAGTACAAAATGTTTGCCCATTAGGCGTAGGACGTGTCTGGATTAAAAGAAAGTAAAAATATACCAGGTGTCTCATTGCAAAATCGAAACTATATGTCACTTCCGGTAAAACCGGAAGTTCTATAAAGTTGAATCACCCGTCAAAAAATGCAGTTTTACGTCGCATACGAATCCTCCAAATTTCATTCCATTATCTTTAAAAACAAAGGAGTTATAGGGGCGAGTCACCTTCCGTGGACACCCGGTATATACCTACACACCTGTTTTTTACATATTTTTAGTAAAAAATTATATAATGTTTCTATACAGACCATAAAATTTCGAAAATTCTATTTAAATGGAAAAAAATCTTATAAGCTTATATTTAAATTTAATTTTTTAAAATTTAAATCATGATTTCCGCTAGTGTTTGAACAATCCTGATTTTATACTACCCATATCAATAGAGGCCGCACAGTCGACATAAAAAAGTGGGGCCGATCTCACATAAGACCTGTAGTCTGTAGTTTCAAAACGGTACAGCAATGTATTGGATATTTTTTATCCATCAAGTAATGTATGGCACCGCTGTTCTTCTAAAGCCTGGTTTGTATAATTGGCCAATATTTGTTAATGACGTATAATTGCCACGTCGCGTGAGTGATTTACTTACTAGTACAATAATTTTGTTGTTTGTCACTGGGGGCTGGTCGTCAGTTTCCCCTTGTCGGTAAAAATGACACAATAATTGGTACACTTGGCAAGTACAAGTTTTAGATGCGCCTATGGGAGCTTTAACATTTAAACATACAGTGTGTACTAAATAAAGTGGCCTATTAAGTATATATCGAGAACTAAATGAGAGTTTATTTTTAAATTTTAGCTGTGGTGAGATGGTTTTTTAAGTTTTTAAAATGTTTTGGATATTTTGGACTGATAATCCAGTATTTAAAGAACTTTAAATCAAACAACCAAACACTTTCAATCAACGATGTCAAAGTGTTTAATCAAAACCGTAAAGCGAGCCGTAAAGTTTTCATTACAATATTTTGAAAATGTTAATTCAATTACCTAAAATGTTTAAGTGTACAGTTAGTAAATGTTTAACCAATAAATCTCGTATTTCAGATCAAAATTTTAAACAATTTTAATTAAACAGGATTTTAGTTTCTTGTAACTATTTTCGGATTTTTTTAATAGATAGGCAGCTTTTAACTATTAATTTAAGTAATAAAAGGTAACATTCAACTGTTAAAAAACATTGCTTGTATTGAAAGTGCAAAAACTGTTGAATGAAACAATTATTGCTCGACTCGACAGTTTATTTTTCTGGGTGTGTCTCTCTGCCTAATCTGTGATATCTTGCCATAGGTCAGTCATTTGTGAGGCAAATTAGGTCAAAATTATTTTGCTGATTTCGTGTATTATAATTCAGAAGTTGCTGTAATTGTATTCCTACATACAAAAACAACAATATACAAAACAATAATAAGACCTATACTACAAATTGACAAACTAGGCGCATTCCACACGAAACTAATAACTAAATAAGTACTAGGCCAAAACAGAAGTATCAGACAATATATTAATACAAAATTCACATGAAGATCACAACATCACACACACTTCAAAATATTTTAAAAACGTAGAAGGCCATCCCTTATATATTATATGAGAGTACCTGCAATTTGTGAGAATGAGAATTTCTGCATTAGGTATTTAACTCAACAAAGGACTACCTTCCCGACAAACCACTTGTGGTTCAGGGAAGACAGTCTACAATATTGTAAAATTCTAGGTATACCTGCTTAAAAAGTAGGTACCTATAATAATAAAGTATTTGAAAGTGTTTATCATTCTTACCACTATTGTGATATGATGTGTATGATGAGCTATAACTCTAAGCTAAAAAGAACTGTTTTTAATCTACTTGTAAATATAGAACCATATACCGTTGAAGAATATTATAGACATTATTTGAGTAATTAGAACTTAAGATGCTTGAATCTTGTGTGAAATTATTTTATTGTATGCTGGCACTGTTAAAATAAAGTTTATTTATTCATTTATGTGTGCTTTTACTTATAGGTTGTAAAATATCAGCCCTATTCAAAAAATAAAATGTGCGCTCATTTCATTTTGTTTACCTTCATTTCCTTTTATATTTTGAAATGATTCTTATTCAATTTCACTATGATTTGAATTTGAATGTGCCAATTATTAATTAATAGGATACATGTTGAAATATACAAATTTAAGACTTCTATTATTGGATTATATAAATTTTAAACACCTACACAAATTTGAGTTTCTACTATGTAGTCAAGCAATCCAATATTTCTACAATCTATACTGAATCTAGTTTTTGAATATTTCACTTACCGAAGTATAGATAGGTATACGTATGTACACCTAAGATCACAAAACAAATCCTAAGATTTTATAATGTAATTCGTTGCACAGGTTGCACTGCCACTTTCTCTACATCAATCTATTCGAGACATAACCGCAGCATGGCGAATTGACCATTTAAAAATTGCGACTTTATGTGACCATGACCGACCAAGGATCAGTTAGTTCAAGGTCGAACGAAATCAGTTCGCAAAATATTTTTGACGTAATTTGCCTCACGAATAGGGACCTATGGCAAGTCACCTTATTATATCCGATATCACAGATTAAGCATAAAGATGACACGGCAGATATAACAGATGACATAAAGGCTGATTTTGACTGTAGGTTTTAAAGATATTTTCTGCAATTTTACATGGATTGAATGAAGATGGGTTGTTTTAGCTAGCTAACTTAGCTAATCGTAACTGGGTTTGACGAACACATGCGACGTGGGCTGCAGCAATTCATTGTTCAAGCTGTCAGAGACCAATATGGGAGTTGTGATGCGTTACTACTCGGGCTAGATTAACTCATGATTCGAGCTATCAAAACTGGACCCTTCAGTTGTTCTAGCTTACTTAACGACTATATAGATTTAATCTGTCCTAAAATGTTGGCAGGGAATCTCAATAGAGCCAAGAAACACAAGGAATATTTAATAATATGTACTTTAATTAACAAACACTTGTTACAGAAAACACATGCTAGGTTAAGTGATATTACTGACATATCTAACAACATATGATAAACGTCAAGTGCAAGAGAACTACTCTATGAACAAAGTTAGGCACAAAGGTTTGGCACTTTAAATATATTCCAACAATAAAATTGGATTATTCTCATTTTCACGCACCTGTATGAGAACAAACTCTGAACAAAAATAAAAAAAGGTCCCTCCGATTAACGATTCTGCGGATAGCAAGTCCAGTTATGTGGTCCATGACGACGCGACGTGCACGAGGTACTAATAACCACAGAACAATAAAGGTTAGAGAAATGTTACAACAATGTTAAAGTTTCGAAACATGGGCCATCTATGAACCAACTGCATGGCTAACCCACCGGCAAAATATAATTATATTTTACCGATAATGTCATGATGGCATTATAGAAATCTGACATACCGACTGAAGAAATGCCCGGGAATATTTGAAAATATATTATAATTTTTAAATAAATTTTAGTTTTGATTCGATTTGACTGTAACATTACAGTTGGATTTCAAAAGATATATGTTTCGCAGGAATACACAAGCTGCTCGCCTTATAAGTAAATGTGAGCAGCTTGTGATAATTTCTAACCAATTTAAAAATATATCTTCTGGAATACAATTATATAGTAATGTTACAACCAAATTGAATCAAACCTTAAAATTTATTACACATTAATAATTGTTTTTATTACTGTTTTTTTAATTATAAAACAATGTCTAGTGAATTATCATAATAAAAGAAAATATGATTAAAATATATTTATTTAGAACACTATTTAAATTAAAAAGATACCTACATATGATTTAAGAATACAATATACAACACTAAAGTCATGATATTTTTAAGAAATTAGATTTTCTCACTGATAATTATTACAGCTAAGGAAGCCTAGGAGTGTGGTTAGACTGAAACAGAAAAAAAAATTCTTTTCAATTAGGATATAAGGTACAATAGGTACGAAAACTTTTATATTTTGCCCAATTAGAGTGAGGAGAGAAACATTGGCCAGTTAAATTGCATAGCAGGTGCAATGTAGTAATGCTGGTATCAGCTGTACCCTCCCCGAGACACATGTAAAAGCTTACACTCTCAAGGACTACATTCGAGGACACTATATATTCTACTGTATAACCCCATACTGTACGAAAACAACTAAAACCCAATTAAAGGAACATATTCCAGTAAATACTCTTCATACCTATCACTAAATTTGCAAACAAATCCATGGAAAAAATATAATACCTATGTTATTCTTCCTATATTGGATTTTAATTTATTAAATGTCAATTTTTTTATTAACTCATTAACGCCCAGGTTTATAGGTTATAGTTAACTTCATTCTCCAGTTCATCTCAGGCTAAACTGTATTTTTGAAAATAAACCGAACTAACCTAAACATAAGTAGACTAAAGAATATCAATAACGGTATACATATATCCAATTTTAACTACAAACAGAATGTTTGTCCTGTACCTAGACACAGACTAGCTTTTCTAAACTTGTATTTTATAGAAGGCAATGCAGTAAGTACTTAAGTGAGTATTTATTTATTTCAGTTAGTGGCCGACTATATTATGCAAGTGATATCAGTATTTTGATACATTCACAGACAGTTATTAGAAACTACAAGCTACAGAAAAATAAAGATTACTACAAGCTGTTAAACATAAGAGAAAGTGTAGGTGTATGTAAAAATATTAATACTTTAACTGCAAGCAAGGTAGGTTAACAGAAGTGACTCACCAGTTTTGAAAAATAAGGAAGGAACTAATTAATAACATTTTTACCCAGACACACTTCAAAAGATCATTATTAGAAAGTTGTGAATCTAAAACTATACTTATCAACTTACTTTAGTATAATACTTACAATAAATATACTTCCAAAATCATCAATCCCAAAGCATGGTCAACAGCGAAGTTTCAGCTAAAAAATATCCCAAGAAAGAACTTACTTGCTCATGAAAAAATAAACTAAGGACTTAGATATCACTATAAACTTACCAAAAAGCCCCACTAATTCATTCCAAGATCAAATTAAACCCATTTTATAAAGAAAAAAGTCGTGGAAAAAATCACAAATGCGTCAGAAGATCAGACGAGAAGTAAACTGTCATTGTCATAAAAATTAAATCAGTGTTGTCAGTATGTCAAACCCTCCCGCCCCCCTGACATGAACTGCCCATAAATTGCTTGTTGCCCTACTCTCGTATTTTAGTGACATGCCCCTGCTAATAACAATGGGATGAAGTTACCGCGCCAAATCGGCACGAGCGTGAATTCGGAACTTTCCGTGACCTTTCGATCGGTGATTTACCCTCAAGATGGGTTTTTAGAGCACTCTCTACAATTTATTTCAACTCAAAATAATTTACACATGGTAATGAGTTAAAATAATGCACGGCTGGGTCAAAATGGCACTTTGAAATCAGTTAGTAAGTTTTTCCAATCCTTCAGTTCAGGTAACTCATAGATTGGTTACAAAATGAAGGACTGTGGTAATCCCAAATTGTTGATATTTGTGTGTTGAGGCGAACCACAAGAAGCTGAGTTATTGTAGCGTTTTTAAATGATTTGTGATAATTCGTAGGCTCACATAGAACAACATAGAACCGTGCGTTAAAGTAGCTCTAATTCTGCAACCCACCAACTACCAACACAAATCCATTTTTGTCAGTAGTACCCATAGACAGGAGACAGGACATCCCATTCATAAAACACGATTTGTTTACAATCATACATAACTTCATAGCTTTAAATAAGTTGGAAAAAGATGGCTTTAAAAAATGGCAACGCTGTAATCTGCCGGTCTCCTTCGCCTATTATCTTGGCCAGAGACGTGCGGTTTTTTTAAGGATTATATAAGAAACAATGTATTTTTAATTTATATTAGATTTATTTTTAAGCAAAGGACAGGGTATAGGAAAACAACAAAATAAACTTTAATACAAGCCGAGCTGCTTTTATTTATTTTCTTACAGCCTATATCTTTCTTAAGTATATGTCGGAACGGAAATAGAGAACAGGAGGTCTGTACAGACATTAATGTTGTTAAGCACGGAAAACAAACACTTAAACACTGCAATTAATTAACTGTCTTATTATATGTAAATTATTCAAGTTCAAACAACACGCTCGACAACATGATATCAATTCATAATAAAATAATCCAACTACTTAGCGCAATTAAAAAAAATGAAATAAATAAACAAAGAACTAGCGATCCGAAGCCGGTCGTACTTCGTTCAATACCGAGTTCAATACCTTTCAGTGAATCACCTCACCTTTTTTTTTATTTTCACTTACCGGCTCCGTTCCACACCCAACTTGACATGTTACCTTCTTAATAATATCAAGTTGTCCGTTATCCTAGACTAAACAATCTATAAAACTGTTAACTCTAAATTTATTGATCCCGGTCGCATAATAATTAACCACCAAAAGCTAAAAAAAACATAACCTTACTTACCGCCGAAATATCAATCCGGGGTTAGAATAGTCACTTTTTTTACAAACTACGCACTGCGAACCATTTTAGATTGCTATAATAAGACTCTTAATAGTTCTATTACCAAAAAAAACACTGAAAATCAGTCAAAAATCGCAAAAGGGCACAAACACAGCACAACAACACTGTAATACTATCTTTTCACGCAAAAGGAATAACATGAATGAATCATATAAGATTTCGCGTCGCACGTGTTAAATACGTCCGTACAGCGTTGTCACAGGTATTTCTTTCTACTTAGTGTAATTAGGAAACATTAAATAATTTTAAAAGCAGAATTTATGTATCTTAATTCAGGAAAAGAACACGCAAATAATTTAGTATAATATTCTTAAATACGCACACAAAAAGGATGCATTTAATATAAGTAATAATACCCTTTGTTTTCAAACACAGGCGGTAGATCTATAGGGCAATCCGCAGAAGTTCGCCAACATTGATTTCTGATTAAAACGGTGTGTGATCGGGTTAAAAGGTAAATAATTTTGTCTCTCTTTTATTATATGTCTATGGTAGTACCTCTCGTTTGCTTTATATGCCCCATTAGTTATTTGGAACACCAAATTTACCAATAATCCAATAATATAATACTATATAGTTGAAAAGCTATAAAATAAAGTCTGTTGAACTATTGTCGTTCAAAATCACAAGGTACGCAAGAGGGACCCGGCGGTTGTTGTAACCATCGAAGGTTGTAACGGACCTGCATCTACTACTAAAACTAACACTAAAATATAATTCAAATCTTATTAGAAAATGCTTTTTATCACATTGAAGAATATTTTCAAATTACAATAAAGCATTGATGAATTTTTATGGCATGTAAAATCATTTGTATCCGATTTTATAGCTTATTCTGTGATATTATGATTTAATTTTTTGTATTTACTTCAAATAATTTTATAATTTCTCTTCTACTATTCAAATTTATTAGATAGTATAGACACAAGAATAAATATAATAACCAGAAGGATTATTTCCTTGAATACCGCATCGCCGGCAGCCGTTGACCTTGAAGCGCATTTACTCCGAAAGTGTCAGTGTAATTGTCGCAATACGGGCGAAGGTGCCTACGTGCTGCAGGTGGATAGAAGGTATGCTTCAGGGCAGAATTGTATATACGGATCTGCTCGGTAAGACTTTGGCAGCACGGGTGATAGGGGAGACCCCGCAGGGGGGGGGGTACTCTCTTCCCTATCCCAGAATAGTAGATTCTAACCGAGTAGCAGACTATATTTTCTCCACGACCAAAAAGTACGAATAAAAACAAATAAAATCTGTACAAAGCAATTAAGTTATTTATTCGCAATATTCGTAATTTCAGGTGGAGTATTATCCAGTTCCATATCTGATTCATCCGATTTTTCACTCATTTTTTGACTTGCACTAAAATTTGTCTGAAAATAATTATTACAACGCGGCCATTTTTATCTGACACTGACAGCTTCGAAATTCATGGCAACCTATGTCGTTTAGATCAATTACAGAATATTCATTCCGTATCTTGTTATGGAATGAAAATACACGCAAAACGCATAAGAAGCAAGTGTTTCAGAATAAATATTCCAACTCAAGAGCGAGAATTTTTACATTCTATTATCAAAAATGATTTTAGAATTATTGCATTCAGTAATGGTCGTGGAGAAAACCAACTTTCTGTGTCTCTATTCTGGAACCTTGTCATGGATGGGCTGCTACGCTCACTTAGCAGAGAAGGATATCATATCGTGGGTTATGCGGACGACCTGGCTGTAATGACTCAAGGCAAATACAACACGACAGTAAAAGAGAGAATGCAAAGGGCTTTCAATATCGTGGAAAGATGGGTAGTGCAGGAAGGACTTAACACCAGTCCCTAAAAGACTGTCATTATCCCCTTTACAAAACGCAGGAAAAAGGATCATTATAGGACCCCTAACCCTACAGGAAGGAAATATTCCATTATCGGAAGAGGTTAAATACCTAGGAATAACTTTAGACCACAAACTGACCTGGAATAAACACGTGGAAAAACAATCCGGAAGTCGGAAGTAACCTTGACAGTTACTAGACGGATGTATGGAATAACATGGGGACTCTCACCCAAGCTAGTACACTAGTACACTGGGTGTACTGGTGTACACCAGGCAGGGCCGTAGCTAGGCGTTACCCATGGGGGGGGTTTAGGTAAGAAAACTCTGGCAATTTATTAGAATTATTATTAAAATTAACGGTGGTTAACAAGGTAGAACTGAACATTCGTTGTTATGGGGGGGGGGGGGTTTGAACCCCCTAAACCCCCCCCTTATATACGGCCCTGACACCAGGGTAGTGGGACCTGCAATCACGTATGCAGGTGACCAAAGTCACAGAAAAAAAAACACAATATCAAAGCTAGGAAGCCTACAAAGACTGGTCTGCTTGAGCATCACATATGCTATGACATACCATTCGAGACCGTAATTGACGACCGGGATGCGTGGAACAATAAAACACCAGATACTCCTGGGGCAATAATCTGGTACACAGACGGTTCAAAAACCAAAGACGGTACCGGAGCAGGGATACACGGACTAAGACCGAAGAGAGATGCTTATTTCTCCCTGGGTATGTCTTCCACGGTGTTCCAAGCTGAAATCTACGCCATCCTACAGTGCGTGTATGAAAAACAATGGGAGGACTTATCTTAACAAGTGGATCCACATATACTCCGACAGCCAAGCAGCCCTTTTAGAGCGCTAACATGCAATAAGGTGGCGTCAAGACTGGTATGGGAATGCCAAGAGGAACTAGTGGCCTTAGCAACAAAGTAATACTACAATGGGTACCAGGACATGAAGGTATTACAAGAAACGAAAAAGCCGACGAACTTGCAAGTAAAAGGGGTCGGAGAAAACTTTCATTGGTCAGGAACCGGCACTCGGAGTCCCAAGGTGCACAGTACGAGCTGTCATAAAACGATGGACAAGGAATCAACACAAAATCTACTGGAACATCAGACAGGGATTAAACCATAGCAAATCTTTCATTGGGGAGTCCCCCAGAAAACCCAATGGGGACCCAGACCAGACCCGAACGTTAACGTAAATCTTATATTCTTGGGGCCAGTGTTTCAAACACTGATTACAGTTTATTAAGAAATTATAATATTGTACTTATTCAAATAAAATTAATACAAAATAAAAAAAAACAATCCTGAATAAACATATTTAACTTTTAGATGTAACAAGGAAAATATTCCTAGAATTTGGCAAATGTCTTGGGAATTCTTGTCTAAGTTAATTTGGACTATTGGCTATTGGCTTACTAATTTAAACATTATATTCGCAATTTCTTGTTTAGGTGTTGCGTACCTATTTGAGACATATTTTTATTATAGGAACAGATAAGGCACTATGCATTTTACTCCGCAGATTTGCTTACCCCAGTCGGTGGAGCGACCTAGAGGCAACTTTTGGATTATCCAACAAAAGTTTATCTTTTAAACTAAAGGTAAATTTCTGCCCGAAACTAAAATAGAAACAATACTGTTTTCTGAAAACTCTTGAAAGTAAATAAATCATCTCGCGGCGTTCCGCTGAACTAATCTTGACCCAAAATAATTTTACGGTGTTGCTTCTCGTATCTTACTGCGCATGCGTAGCTCTCAAATAGCGTTACGGTATTCTCGAAATAGCGAATCTAAGAGCTTCCTATTGTGTAACATCAAGAACTTGCAATACCAATACGAATACGGACCTGCTCCTTTGAAGATCACCCTGTATATAAGATCAGCTATTCCGCGACTATGGTAACAGGCCTACAGAATGACTAACTTAACTTTAAACGCCTTTTAAAGAACCTGGCTTATGTCAATTATTGATAATATTATATATTACATTATTGTTGTCAAGTTATAATTCGTTCTTAATCTAAAGGAATAAGAGAAAGGAAAAAACTGTGATAACATTTCGGTCGTCCCGCCTGCAAACGTTATTTGACAGCTCATCCGTCATGCGCGGTATGTGAATGCGGCTTCCGGTAAACATTCTCATAATTTTTTTTTGAGGTTTCGTCTTCCCAATAATTTATCAATTTGTGTATTTTAATGAAGGATAACTGTCTCGCAATTTATTAATCCTTACTTTACCCCAATATTATTTTCCAAAAAGTTCAGTTTGTGCTTGATTTGTTAAATACATCAATTAAATATCTACTAACATTGCAATGTATTTTTACCGGCTGACCTGCCAAACATGGATTCTTTAAGGCGTCTGCTGGTTTAGAATTTAGATAATAATAAAAATTTGGTGATAAACCGTGTGTTTTTTATAAAGCCGCAACAGAACTGGATTAAGGGTATTCAAGTAGGTTTTGTTCAAAGTATTAATATAATATACAATTCGCTTAAATTTTAAATACATTAGCCGCCATTGTGGCCTATTCACTAATTATCTATTTGTTTTGATCAAATAGTTTTAGAATGTATTTACATAAGTTTTCAAGATAAATGAAATCCTTTCGCCATTTTCAACAGTAGTGCATAATTTGGAGTTCTTTATTTTCAGAGAAATGAGCTTTTAACTAGTTGGTAAAAACATAATTCATTATGGGTGTGCAAGATTTACAGACCTTTTTGGAAAGCACCAATCTTGAAGGTGGTTCAGTTTCTGTTGATTTGTTAAAAATTGCAAGGAATGTCAGTCAAAGGCAACAGCCCCATAACACCAACCGTAAAATCAGACCTCTTGGAGGAAACAAATTAAAACTTATTATTGACGCTGAAAATTGTTTAGACAGACTGTATGGAGGATACTTTTCAGGTAAGTTTATGGCATTGATGAATTTAGAAACGGGGTGATTGTGTGGATAACTATATGACATCTAAAGAACTTCACCAAAATGTTGATATAGGGTTATGAGAGGTAGAAGTTAGTATGGTAAAGCTCCAGTGAATGACCGCTTAAGGGAATGCTTAGATTGTAAATGTGGTAACAAAGGCTGAGAAATCTTTATTAGATTGTAAATGTGGTAACAAAGGCTGAGAAATCTTTAATTGTTATAATACTTTTAACTTCTTTGAAATTGTCTATTGTCTGTTGAAGATCCACAATCTTATTGACAAAGCGTCCTGAAACTAATAATCCCATGAAGTAGGTAAGTGTTTAAAAGATTTAAAGTCCTTACCTTATATCACAATTTGGAAAAGCCACAGTGTATAAGTTTAAGTAAAACTGTTAAACAAGTAAATAAATAGACAAAAAAAAAAAATGTTTATTTCTTCAAGAAAAAAAATCCAGAAAATTTGCAAAATTTTATACGGATTTTTCCTTGTAGTACAACATATTGTATGTATACTAACATATATAATAACATGGGTCATTAGATTTAAACAATATTTGAAGTCAATACAGTCATAGGTATATTTGATTAAGCTATTCAGTTTTGTCACTTACAGTTATTATACAATAAGGTATCACAGTCATTCATGAAATAATTAAAACAGCATATTATTATATATACAAATTCAAATTCAAATAAGCTTTATTGTCAGAAGATCCAGACTTATTAACAAAGCAATACAAATATTATTTAATTACAATTAAAATCAAAGTATCTAATAAGTACCTAGGTAAATCAAACATATGATACATAGACAAACAAATAGACGGGTATTTTCGACTTAGTTTTTGGTAATAGCTTATAATCTGTAACTGCCAAAAGAATGAGGATGAAAAACGTTGAGTGGTTTACTATGTTGCCACATACCATTATTTAATTATAATTTAATATTTATTAGTAAGGAAACCTGTATTCAATGAAAATAAATAATAATATATTTAAGAAACTAAGAGTATTTTAATATAATTTTAACATTATTGAATATTTCTTCTTATCCTGTTAATTTTGATATTGATATGGCATGGAAATTTGGCAACACTGCACTATTAAAGGGAATAGATCACTATTGTTAATTTAATTGGTTGACAGGGGTCGCCTTCCGCTTGTAAAAACAAGCGGCCGATTATTTGTGTGCTTGTCAGTGGGGTAGTGATACAACCAACAAAAGTTATTCAGTTTTTTATAAATACGTCAGCGCCGTGTCGGAAAACTTTAATCCATTTCTTTGACATTACTATGATCAAAACTAAAAAATCATTGTCACTGAATCAACCATGAAGCTATTTTTTGTTCATTCCGAAATATATGTAGGTAATTTCCTATTTTTATTGCATTTAAAACATACTATGCCTATGACTGCCTCATATTTTAAAAATTTGTGCTTCCTCTTACCAAACTCGTGTGCAGAGCTGTTGCAATTACTCTTAAAAAAGTGATTCAATTACAATTGCCCATTACATTCTGAAAAAAAGCATCAATTACAATTTCCAATTACTAGCAGTATGATAAAAATATTTTAATTACCAATTACCCACTAAAAGTAATTGATTCCTTGATCAATTACCGGATTCCAGTTTAATTCAATTACTTTCTAGTAATTGAACTACCCTAAAAGTAATTGAATTACTCTGAGTCTATAACAGTGGCGGCTCGTGGGCGAACATATAGAGGAAGAGGCAAATATCAAAATGATATAAAAATAAAAAAAAAACTTACCTATTTTTTGTATATTAAATCGATCCTTCTGTTCTTTAACCCTGCGTACTTGTCAATAATATCGTCATAGAAAGGCACTTTCATTTTAAGTTCTTCTAAAAGTTCTTTTTGAATAGATATACTTGCCAAAGAAGAGAGCCTGTCCTGGCCAATTTTATTTCTAGAATAAGTTTTTATTCTTTTCAAGCAAGAAAAACTTCTTTCTGCCGAAACACTTGTGGATGGAATTGTCAATATTAGGCTAAACAGTTTATAGGCTTCTAAGAAAATGTCCTTACTTTCATTTAATTTTTTTAATACTTCTTGTAAAGATACATTTCGTAAGTTTTCATCCGAGTACAAAAGACAAAGTTCATTTTTAAGTCGTGCGCTTTTAGTAAACAAGTTAGCGTAAAATGTTTTTAAATTTTCAAGAGCATCGGAAGGAAAATTATAACTATATTGTTCAAATTTTGCCGAGTCACCAAGACAAACGAACTTCAGTTTTTCACAATCCTGAAACCTTGTGTCCATTTCAATTAAAATATGATCCAATATTTCATAAAACAAAACTCTGTATCTTGCACAAATATCATTCTGATTTAAACCAGAATATTGACGTTTGAACAAATTAATCTGGGTTATATTATTGGCCTTCTCAAAAATCGGATTAAAAACATTTTTATTTCTTTTGTTTCTTAAAATCTCGGAAGTGCTGTTAATCTGGGATAAACAATAATTAATGTCTAGAGATTTTTTCTGCAAAACGTCAAATAAAATATTCGTGGCACTAAAAATGTCACTGAATACTAATGCCAAGAAAGTAAATTCGAAATCATTCATGTTACCCAAAAATCCAGTGGCAAGCTGTATTGATTTTTGATCGGATTCCTCAGAGTGAATGATAAATTCAAAGACTTCTTTTAATTTATCCCAGTCTTGTACAATTACATCAAGTAATTTAGAGTTTGATGACCATCGAGTTTCAGTTACTGTGGGGATTCGTCGGGCAGACTTTAGCGTAAGGACATAGGATCGCTTAGCCGAGTGATGAAAAAAAGAAGGCATACCACCAAGATTTGCAAAAAAAATTCGGCATTTAGAAATTTTCTTAAAACTTTGTTGTAAGACAAGATTAAGGCGGTGCGCCAAACAATGGACAAATACAGCTTGTGGGGCTTTTTCTTTGAATTTCATTTGAAGTCCGTTTAAGTGTCCAGACATGACACTAGCCCCGTCGTAACACTGACCTACTAATTTAGTTTTATAATCAAATGGATCCAAAATTTTATCTATCATGTTATATAAACTTTCAGATGTTCTGTCGGCACTCACATCATGAAATCCTAAGAACCGCTCCACCAATGTACCTTCTGTGTTTACAAATCTCACTATTACAGAGCACTGGGATGTTTGAGTTAAGTCAGTAGTGTCATCAACTTGAAGTGAAAAAAATATGGCATCGATAATTTCATTTTTGACCGCTTCATTTAAATAATCAGAAATGCAATCTATCAGCTCATTCTGGATAGATTTCGAATCGCCTTTAAAAATATTTTTAATTTTTTTATATTGATTTTGAATTTCTGACGGACCTGTCGATATTAGCAAATGCAACAATTCTTTAAAATTTCCCCGATTTAATGAGTCCGTAGTTTCGTCATGCCCTCATGCCCACGAAATGCTAATTCTTGCTTTCCGAGAAAAAAAACTGTGTTAATCACCCTTTCCATAACTAACCTATTTAATCGAACATTTTCATTAAATTGTTTCTTAAACAGTCTGGCGTTTTCTTTTAAGGCGTCTGCTATAGTGTTCGTATTTTTTTCAAAATTTCTTAACATCAATTCGGATTTTAAATGTTCGGCGGAATCCGCATGTCTGCGAAAAGCTCTTGTCACATTTAACAGATCTGCAAACCCATCTTTATTCCAAGCAGAATGTTTGTGGCAAAAAAGTAAACAGGGCCAGCAAAACATTTTTTGAAAATATCCACTGCTACACAGCCACTCATATTCCGAAAACCAAGAATGTTTGAAGTGAATATTGTAGGACTTACCAGACTTTTTAATATCCTTTTTACCACTGAGGGTTAGCACATTTGTTGGTCGACCCGTAATTAAAAGGTCCTTTTTGTCCTCATCTTTCCACCGGGAAAATGGAGTTTCTAATAAACTACAAACTATGTCACTCACTGGTCCAAATAAATTCATTTTGTCTATGAATTTTACACAATTAAATAATTGTCCACGAAATAAATTTAATAATCACGATAACAAACTAACACTAATAGTTAAATAATTAAATTAAACTCCCTAAAACTAAAATAGTCTTTAGAGACTGACGATCGTTACTGATCAATAATATATCTCCGAAGAGTTCCCGCCCACGGCAACTTAACGACTACACGCGTCACGCACGAAAGGAAGGTGCAAGTGCCGAATCTTCACGAAGGCTTGTCGTGGTCCATACTGACGCCTACGCAACGCGATCGTTGCCATAGCAACTTCCTTGTTTTTGGACGACGTCTGCTTACGTGTCGGAAGCGGATTCAGCTATAAGTCGACACAAATGAGAATGAGAATACTGTTACTGCTTTAACATTTTGTTCGATTTGTAAGCGACAACATTTTTGGTTGTGTTTGCCACTGTGTGTTTTAGATGCAGTTTGTAGTATTAGACCATTAAAACTACTAGAGGCACAACGAATAATTATTAATAATGCAATAATAAAATTAATAAAAGTATCTTATTGAAGTTTAAAATAAAATGTATTAATGAATAAGTTAATTGCTTTGTTGTTGTTTTTTTTTGAGGAAGGGGCACTTCCCCTACTTCCTCTGAAAAGCCGCCACTGGTCTATAAATCAGACACCTTCTAGTAATAAAATTACTCTCCAAGTAATTTGATTGCATTTTGATAATTGAATTAGTATATCAGCAATTGAATCAGGGTTGGAAAAAATATGATTTTTTTGAAAAACATCAAAAATCGCGGTTTTTTTGAAAAAAATCAAGATTTTTTGATTTTTTTCGATTTTTTTTTTCTATTTTTATTTTTATCTATTTTTTCCTATAAATAAGTTGCTACTTTCAACACGTTTTTGATTTTATTTCCACCGTTCTTCAAATTTTAATGAATATAGTTCCTGTCGAAAAACGTTCAGAGCTGCAAATTCCTGTCAGAACAAAAAATCCCTCCGCTGTTTATATAAAGATGCTTCCGCCCTTAATTGGCCGTTTAATAAGCAGCGCGACGCGTGATTTCTTGACAAAACGGACACAACTTTAAATAAACTGCAAAAATTTAAGAGGCGTTATGAACAGTGTATAACCCCATATCATTTGTTGGCATATCTTTTTGACTTAACAAAAACTCAGCAAACACTAACAGAGAGTGAAAAAATATTGCTTTAGAAGCTGTTAAAGAATTAGATCCAAATAGTGGCTTACTACCACTCATAGTCAAGTTTCTTGCCAGATCAGAACCTTTCACTGATACTATGTTCATGATGATATTCTTTAGAATGAAAACCCCATAGATTGGTGGAAATCGCAACAAAATATACCCATTATTCAAAAAGAGTTCTTCATAATTAGAGAATTACTTTGTGCTGCTGCTTCTTCCGCATCAGTCGAGAGAATTTTCTCAACATTTGGTTTAGTCCATTCCAAACTCAGAAATCGATTAGAAACGGAAAAAGCTGCAAAATTAGTTTTTTTGTACAAGTACTACAATTAACTAAAATAAACATTATTTAGGTACAGTGGTTTTAATTTTTTGATATAATGAACCATTAATTAAAACTAAAAGTTTTTATTTTCTCTTAATTATAACTTGTCAGAAATTTTGATTTTAATCATGATTTAAATTAAAAAAAAAACAAGTGATTTAAATCATGAATTGAATTACCAACTCTTTATTATATTATAGAAGAAATAACTTAATATTTTAAATATTAGAGTACAATCACTTTAATATAGAAAGAAATTTAAAAATTACACAATAGTAGTTGTAATTCCACTTCTAATTTTGAAACTAGAATAGTTCAACATGACCAATAATACCAATTGTCTCTATATGGGTTAATATGATTTATTTGTTAAAATAAAACAAATGTAACTACCTAAGTAAAATAGAAAAGTAATAAAAAGAAATAGGTAGATTCAAAGAATCACGAAATTTTTCATATCAAAGACATACCTAGGAAATGTTTTTTTTTTAAATTGCTTTCAAAATAATTAATGCTTATCATGTCTTCTGGGACTATTTATAATTCCGGGGAAAGAAAACAACCTTTCAACTGGAGCAAAGGAGGATCATTAAGATACTAGAGAATCTTCAACTCAGTATTCTTATTAGTTCTTATTAATACAACCTTAAGTACTATAAGTACCAAAGTTCCCTAATAAATTAAAAACAAGTGAAATAATGATATTAAAGGTGTCAAAATCAACTAGCAAGAGTGATTTTTGGCCTGATAAATCTTTACCTTGAAAAAGATTAACTTTTATACAAGGGACAGTCTGGGTTTAGGAAAGAAACTCCTGCGAGTCTGCACTGCAATATGTGTGTGAGGTATTGAGAAAAAATACAAGGGAATCGAAGATTACCTTAAGTGTTTTTGTCGAAACGCGCCTTTGAAACTATTGACAGAGGTATTTTAATAAACAAGGGGACTTTGTATGGGTTGAAAGACTGCGTTGGACTGGATTTAGGATTTTTTATCAGATAGGTATCATCAAACCAAAGTTAGTAAGAAAATGTCGACAAGGAGAGACAGCACTTTCATTTATTGACTATGTTAATGATCTGCAGGAGGGAATAAGGAACTCATTTGTTAATTTAATTGCGGATGACACCCTAATTTCTGTCTCTGGTAAAGATTTTAATAGGGTAGCTACAATAATGAATAATGAATTAGGAATATTTTACTAATGGCTGTATCAAAATAAGCTAAAATTTAATAATTTGAAAACAAAATGTATAGCCGTTGGATCTAGGGTGGACTGTCAAAGATTTAAAAATTTATTTTTTTAAACATAAATGGTGTTGTAATTGATTCTGTTTCTGAGATTAAGTATTTGGGGGTTATTTTGGATCCACAATTATTGTGCTTCAGTAATCATGGGGACTATATGTGTCGGAAAATTGGTAAAAAAAATAGAGTTTTTTAATCAGGTATCGACCTGTTTGTCTCAGTGGACTAGGATGTTGGTGTATAATACCATTATTTTGCCGCACTTTTCATATGCATGTTCTTTATTAATTTCTTGCTCTAAGGAGGAAATTCAAAGACTGCACGTACTACAAAATAAGGCAATGCGCATCCTACTAAAATGTGATAAATATACCCCAATTAATGATATGTTGCGGTCACTGAGATGGTTGAACATTGAGCAGTGCGTGAAAAGAGCGAATCTAATATTATTTTATAAGATTGAGTATAAATTACTAGTGATCGACCGATATGACTTTTTTAGCCGATACCGATAATCGGCCGATACCGATAATGTCTTGGCCGATAACGATATATATCGGCATATCGGCCTTTTTTAATTGATAACATTATTAATGTCTAAAATCTGAATATTCTGTAATATAATTTATAATTATTTAACGTTCAATTTAAAATCACAAAAATAAAAACAAAAATTGCACTTTGGCAACACAGCAATAGGCGGTAATTTATGTGGCTCAGCGCCAAGTCATTGGTGAATCCCCTTAATTTGAATTTCTCGGTGAATCCCGTGCGTTTATTGCCGTGCATTCAGTATTGCATTCTTAAAGCAGATCGTTTTAAGTTCGATTATTTCTTGGCGTAATTTAGTTAATCTTTAACAAAGACATAATATTAATAGTTAATAATTATCCTATTGGAGTTTGGTGGAGTGCAAAGTAGCGAAATGGATGGAAAAAGTATTTATTGGAAATATTACTTTAAATTTAAATATAAAAAAAATATTTTAAGCTGCTATGGTTGTTTTTATACATCGGCCGATATAGCCGATATATATTTACATCTATCGGCCGATACCGATAATCGGCTCTCGGCCGATATAGCCGATATATCGGTATCGGTCGATCACTATAAATTACATCTCGATTATTTGCAATCATACCTGGAAAAGAGATCAAATCATTATGAATACAACATTAGGTCAAATGAACAATATACTGTTCCCAGGTTAAATACAACCTCTTTACAAAAAAACTTTTGTACAATGGGATTCCCTATATGTTATGTGGTAAGTAATTATAATTTTTTTTTTGTACTTGAAAACATGGCATTTTTATTGGTAGAGCTGTCCTTCCAGTTTGAAATAAAGAAATAGTAACTATCCTATATTTAGTAAACCAAGTTTTACAAGAGTCTTTAGACCGCACATACAAAAATAGCCTACATTGCCTTTGCATTTATACTTTTAACAATCTAACGTTCTAGTATCATATTATGTTGTGTTTTTGGTGTTTTTTAAGAAGTCGTTCTTGTTTTTAAACAGGTACAGTGGGCATTCAAATAAATATATACCATACACAGTTAATAGTCCTTTTGACTTAAAAACCCCTCTACAGCTATCCCTGAAGTTTATTTTAAGGATTATCCTTAATACCCTTTTTTGTATTTTAAAAATTATTTCTGCATCAGAACCGATTCCCCAAAAAGTTCCCCATATATAATAAGCGACAAAGTTTGCATAGTACATGATTTTTAGGGCATTCTAATCTAAGTATTTGGTTGTGACTCTAATAGCATAACATATTTGATTTAATTTTTGTGACAGTTTTTCAATATGTTGAGACCACTTTAGGAATTCATCAATTCATCACCTGAACTAACCACTTTAGGATTTCATCAATAATAACACCCAAAAATTTTGTTTGTGTTACAGTTTTAACATCCTTATTATTGATGTAGATGTTTGCTGGTATGTACTGAAAGTAATAATGTTAGTTTTTTCATCATTTACAACTAATCTATTTTTCTCAAACCACTGTTTTGCTTTTGAATACAAATTTTTACAATCATGGATCAATTCTTCAACATTTTGTTTCCCTATCAATACATTTGTATCATCCGCAAAACTCGTGATTACATTATCTTCATTGTCAATCATTGAATTTAAATAAAAATATAAATTTATATATAATAAATATATAAATATAATATAAAAAGTTTAAGTATTTACCTTCTTTATGGATTAATACCTTTTGTTCGCTATCTGAGAGATATGATTTTATAAAGAGGCTTAATTATTGACAGTTTCAGTTGTTCTGGAAAGATGACAAACTGAAAGGAGTTATTTAATATACAGCATAATAAAGTTTGATGTTGTTTATACTAAGTTTTACTATACTAGTGGCAATTTCTCCACTACTGAGTTTATTTTTTAGTTTTTGAGATGTTTCAAGTAGTTCTTCAGGAGTAAAAGGTTTTATAAAAATGGATTTATCATTATATTTTATATTACAGTGAAATCAATAGTGTTTTATATTACTTAATAAATTAGGTACTGTTTCAATTAGAAGTTATTATTCTGTTCAGCTATAACCAGTGGTTCTCCTTTAATTTGACAATCTGTTTTACTCAATGGTTTTCCCTTTAACTCATTGCATATTAACTATATTGTTTTATTTTTGTGATCTGAGGATATTATTTTATTGGCATAGAATTTTGATCTAGCATTATTTAATGCTATATGTATCATACTTTTTTTTATTTTTGTGTATTGTTTTTTATAGTCATTATTTAATATATTCAACATTAATTTTCAATTTATTGAAGAAAACATTAATCCACAATACATACAGTGGTAAAATATTTATAAATAAGTGTAACTATTATACCTACTACGTTTATGTAGCATATTTTATATTTAAAGCATTAATGCATAATATAAGGATCAATGTTATACCGGAAAGTAGCACCTAGATGAGAACATCTGTATGTGCTTAGAAAGGAATAAGAAAGAAAAGAAACAAAACAACACTAAAAAAAAAGAAAAGAAAAACCTTAATTCGGCCTGGATTAGTTTCAACCGGCAAACAGGGAGGAGCCAGTTCACCTTCAAAAAAGTGTCATAAAACTTTCTATATTTTCGAAAATATGCTCTGCATTTTATCTTAACGATTTAATTATAGTGAAATTCTTTATGTTTAATGGTATCAGATTAAAAATTTTTGGTGCCAAATAATTGACAAATCGAAGATTAATATTTAGTGTTGCTATTCGGTATGATAATTTTTCTATTAGCCTTGCCTTTAGTACGATACAGTTTGTGATTTTTATAAACAAACGAACACACCTCAAGAACATACACAGATCGTACATTAAATACATCTCTGGTGTAAAGAAGTTGTGTTGAGAAACGTCTTTTTTTTTATATAGTACCTTAAGAATATAATTATTTTGTGCCAAATTTAAGGGTTTTATAGCATTATTGTACAGACCACCCCACACAACTATGCCATACCCTATTAAGGACTCGACAAGAGCTTTATAAACTGCATTTAGTAGTTCCTTACTCAAGATATCTCTTAGGATGTAAAATTTATAGATTAGTTTTCTTACATTTTTTGCCAAGTGAAGAACATGCTGGTCCCATTTCAAGTGTTTATCAACAATGATCCCTAGGTATCTTGTCTAATTAATAGTAAATCTAAAGTATTTTTACAAACTTGACTTTCAGATCATTATACAGACATTTTTGTTTCCTATTGGGTTTTAAGAGTCTCAATGGAAAATGTTCATCAAAAATAATTAGGTACACCTTTAGGTATAAAGAGTTCCCACTGCTTATTTACATTGATCCTATCTACCTTGTATACATTCTGCCAGTTCTTTTCACTTAACCTAGATATAAAATTCTCTTTTGCATGTTCAATAAAAAACTTACATATTTCTGCTATTTTTCTTGATTTGTGGCATTTATATTGAAAGAAATTTTTTGCGCTGTATGGTCAGACAATTAATTTTCAATAATTTGACTACCTGACTGTTCAGATTCGTAAAAATATTATCTATGCAACTTTTACAACTTTCTGTTATTTTAAATACACCTAAAGAATTATATATTGCAATTTACAGTAGGTACTTTTAAATGATATCTTTGTCCACTTTTTATTAAAATATATGATTCAAATACGTTCCTTTGTTTCCCAAAAGACCACCCAAGTTAGTTTTGTAAAGGGTGTCCCATTTTCGACACTTTTATCGGGTATCTCCGTAATTGTTAGTGCTATCAAAAAAGTAATATAGGTGTCAAGTGCTCTGTTTGGGTCAAACTTAAAACGGTAAAATCAAAATTTGAAAATTTTCGCTCGCTTAAGGGATACGGGGGAAAATAAAAGAAAATTGACAATTTCAAAATTTTTTTTTCTTAGTTAAAAGAGAAAGAGAAAAATGTTTTATACAAGTTTCTTTATAATGATTATTGAATAATCTGCCGTTCTCAGAATAAGTATACCGGGGTCAGGTAAAAAAGTTATCGGACCTAACCTAATTTTTTTAAATGGAACATCCTGTATATTTTAATATAAAAGATAGCATTTAAAATTCTCTTTTCAAATATACAACACATATGATATTGGTTTCCTAGGCGATTTATTTAAACTTTATTACTTTAAACCACAGTAGACCATGAAACAAAAGCAAATATCCGAGAAACAGCTATGTTGACATTCTAGTTGTTATTAACATTTAACGTCAATTTTATTCTTACATATTCGTTTGTGAAAATGACTTATCAACATCTTGAAAAATTTGATATGATATCAGTTTATATTCAAATTGGGGAAAACGAAGAAATGGCGCAAAATTTATATTTTGTTCGCTATCCGGAAAGACGGCAATCATTTAAGGACATATCCCGACGACTGGAACATAATTTAAAAACATACGGCTCTTTTACGATGCCGAGATCAAAAACTTATAATAAAGAAAACAAGGAAAATGAAGAAATAAGCGTGTTAGGATTTGCGAGGCCAGTTAATCAGGTAATATATCCTGTGATAGCTTTGATGGCGCAAAGAATTTTGACGTCCAATAAATATTTTCCCTATGTTGTTAAAATTACCCAATATTTGCATCCTGGTGATGATGTGAGACGATTGGAATTTTATCACTGGTTTTTAAATAAATCTAACGAGGATCGTTCTTTTCATCAAAAAATAATTTGGTCAGATGAATGTCGAATTACAAGTTGCGGTATTCATAACCGACATAATGAAAGACATTGGAACTCCACAAATCCCCACATGGTACGACCTGTTCGCCAACAAGGTCGATATGGGGTAAATATAAGTTATTTTTTGTTTCAAAACAAACTGGTGTATTGCTGTTTTGAAGAAAATTTAAACGCAGATAGATATCTGGACATACTCCAATCAAACCTTTTCGATATCCTTGATGGTGTTTCTTTAAATGAAGTAATAGATATTTACTTTTAACAAGATGGCGCCCCTACTCATAACGCTCTTCGAATAAGAGAGTATTGAAATACTCACTTTAGAAACCGTTGGATGGCAACACATGGACCTATTATAAGGTGGCCACAACGATCTCCGGATCTAACACCTCCAGATTTTTTTCTTTGGGAAGTGTTGGAAAATAAAATTTATAAAGAAGTCATTTTAACCCGAGAACAACTTGATCAAAGAATTCATGAGGTTGCAGAAATAAAACCATTACACATCATGAATGCCTTAAAATCCGTTCGAAAAAGATGTCAAGAGTGCATTGAAAACAACGGAGGAACTTTCGAACATTTGCGATGATTCCCGTTACTTTTTACCTTAATCTGAATCTTTTATTTCGTTTCAAAGTAATAAAGTTTAAATAAATCGCCTAGGAAACCAATATCATCCATGGTGTGTTATATATTTGAAAAGAATATTTAAAATGCTATATTTTTAGATTAAAATATACAGGGTGTTCCATTTAAAAAAATGAGATTAGGTCCGATAACTTTTTTACCTGACCCCGCATACTTATTTTGAAAACGGCAGATTATTCAATAATCATTATAAAGAAACTTTTGTATAAAACATTTTTTTGCATCTCTTTTAACTAAGAAAATATAGGGTAATTTTGAATTTGTCAGTTTTTTGATTTTCCCCTGTATCTCTTAAGCAAGCAAAAATTGTCAAACTTTGATTTTACCATTTTAAGTTTGACCCAAAAAGAACACATAACACCTATATTACTTTTTTGATAGCACTAACAATTACGGAGATACCCTATAAAAGTATCGAAAATGGGACACCCTGTAAATCCGTTGTTTATTGCTTTATGAGGGTTGGTTTTAAAAAGTTTATTTCTATAAGTTAAGTTTTAAAATATTTCATGTTCTCTCGAATTTCTCGAAATGTCGCAATGTTTCGATAATGGAAGTAATACAAATAAAGCTTGAGTCACTTTTGATACTTATTCCGGATGGTTTCTTGCCAGAGGGGCCTAAATAAATATCCGTTGGTAATCGATCCCATTAGAACTTGTATAATGCAACATGATAAATTATGCAAGTTAAGTTATTTCATATTTTTTACAAACATAACCTTACTCAAGAAAATAGAGAAGATTCCAAGAAGGAAGAAGAAGGTGCTTTATTATGGTGCACACAAATTGATTTTCATTATTTTTGGTAGGAACGAGTGTTTTTCTCATTTTGCAGTAATAATACAATTTGTGGTATTTATTTACTTCTTTCTCATTTCTCTAGTGAGATATCTTTCGACTATACACTAAATGACCACCCTGTATATTAGAGAGCATATTTAGCAGTCGATAATAAACTTATTTTTAGATTGGGCATGTGGTGGCCAATGGAATCGAATGGTACAATTTCTATCTCTGCTCTATGGCGCTATTGAACGTGGTAACATAGAAGTAGCAGTGGTGTTTAATGGAACTATTGAACAATGCCGTATGGAAGAGTGGAAGGCAGAGCAGGCAATTATCCGCCAACGAGTCGGCATGGTACTAAAACACATTAACAGCAAAGGTACACCTCCGCCGAAGGTTTGGTGGACCGCTCCTATTTGCTTAAGAGCAGCTTTACGGATGGGGCTGAGGCATTTGGGAGTCACTGTGGTAAGTGGATAACTGAAAGCGTTATACCGGGGTTGGCTTATGTTTTGTTTTTGTTCTGTTGGATATTTTACCAATAAATATTATGTTCTATTTGAAACCCGAGCAAGCATGATAAAATATTTATTTTTTTAGATGTGCACAATGGATGATCATCATCAAGAAGTAATTGCTTATTGCCGGGAGTATGGATTTCATGGCCTGTTAGCAGATGATGCTGAATATGCCGCGTTTGATCCACCTAGATATTTTTCATCTAAACATTTGAAGTTAACTTATAAGGTATGTATATTTTTCTAACTGTAGAGGTATGATGTAAATATATTAAACGTTCTCACAAGAGTAATTCTTCACTAAAACTGTCTTTATTATGTAAAGTATAGTGATGTTTACATTATCTCGTTGACCTTTACTGCAATAAATCAAGCAACTGATTAAACCCCCTTGTGTAGGTTCCAACATCTTCAAACCGCAATAAGTAGGTGCAGGGTCGGCTTGAAAATTAGCTATCTACATAATCTATTTTTATATTGAATTACGGACATTTTAAACCAAATGAAAGTAAAGATCAATTATAATAATAGTATTTTGAGTAATGAGTACAAGTAAATGAGTACAATAAAAATTAAATAAATACTGAAATGCAGACTTATTGGTTTCAATAAAAATTAAGTTTTTAAAGTCCTCAACAAAGTACACTAGGTATATAAAAAAGATATTTACAAGTTATGATTAAAATTTACAATGTTACGATATAGAATAACACAAGATTAAAATTAAGTTTAAAATTTAAATACAGTACAGGTTAGTTTCTATACAATGTGTCTGGCAACTTAATTCTACTTTACTCTAAATTTCGTTCTGTGTTACTATCACTATATTCATACAGCGTGTAACAGAAGTATGGAACGCTTTAAATATCTTTAATACCGTTTGTCCGATTTAGCTAAAATTCGGTATCCGTATATAAGAGGTTATCGCGGAGCTGCTAGTGACATTTGCAATGTTGCCAAATTTACAGTTTTTTAGCAATTTACCCTACATAGTATTCGAAAAAATGATTCCGCAACAAATTCTAAATAACTTATATAAGTTACTTAATGTCTAAATCTATAACCCCATTCACACCATAAAAAAAAGTAAGGCAACCATCGTCAACCGCTAAAAATACGCCTTAATTAACCAGACGTGGTCGTGAAAATCCACAGAACTGTCAATCTGACACTGACCTGCCTAGCAAACTATCGATTTTAAACAGCTGAATCACAACAGCTATAACGTTTGACCTATATCTTATAAACAAGGTTAAGAAGTTATTTCTATTGATAACTTGAAAAGTTGACGAAGTACTAATCAATTAAAACAAGGATTTGAATTAAGACCTGTCTACAAGTAGTATGAAACAAAAGAACAGAAATCAATCCACTTGGCTATGTACTACAAGATACAAAACATTCATGGAATATAAACATCAACAAAGGTTTCAAACTGAACATTGTGAAACTATTAGCTATTAACAGGTAATTAAATTAGTAATTAATGTTTGGTGAGAGATTACATAGGTACTTTAACAATTTAAAACCGAAAACTTAACATAGATAACCAAACTATGAAAATGCAATTTTCGAATCCTAACAACATTTTTCAACTTAATTACATGTTGCATACAGTTTTTCCAACTGTCTGCAATAATGTTACTATGTTTTTTATTAATTCTAGTACAGATGTGATAATTGGTCGATTTGCTGCTCTATATTGTTTAATAGCCGTTAATTATTTATGACGCCATTCCCGTAAATGTTGAGATTCCATTATCAATTGTGTGATATTTAAAACCCATTTTAAGCAAGTATTTTCTTAGGCTTGAAATGCTACATGAAATGTTTGTTTCCTCGTTGGTAAGCTTCTTTTTTAGAGTGACCAATGTAGGTACAGATTGTTCTTGATACATTTAATAAATTTTCCTTCTTATTAAAACCAAATCATTATTACATTAACTGTCAGTTTAATGAGAGGCTTCTGTTTGAAGAGATTTTCGATAAGTACTTCGATCTTAGTAGGCGCTTCACCAAACACGACTATGTCATCCTATTCAGCGGCAACGAGGACGCCTTCCGGGGTAAAATTCTTAATAACAAGTTAGTCAACCACATCCTGAACCATTTTTCTCATACAAATCTAATCATAGTCGAACCTCCCTATGCCGCCTCGAGACCTATACTCAACAACTACATCTATGAATCGAATCCAGTAATTAAGCAGTTCCTCCGTGACGCAAAATACTCTCCTGCAAGGTTTCTGAGCTTCAATGAATTCTCCAGTGACTTCGAGCTTAACCATTATTGCGTTCCCTCCTACAACGCGAAAAGGAAACTTATTGAACATATTTGCACCAGTGTGATGACAATGGTAGTAGCTGGTAAGCAGCAGGATCATGGCAGCTCAGCCAACTTGGAAAATCAGTGTAGTGCGGACCCTTCCGGTCCAATTATTGGACCTATGGAACAGCTGGGCGATGCTGCAATTGCTAACAACAGCCGCGGAGATGTTGTCATGGAGGGGGAAACAACCGATCAACGAGGGAAGCAACAAGGTTGTGAACCGACTGGGATGAAGGATCAAAATACTAGTAATGAAACAGTTTTTAATTTTCCCGAGGATCCACAAATCACAACCGGTACATAAATAAACTTCAAATATCTTATCAGAATTATAGAGGTGTGAAATCTAAACTAGAACAATTAAATATTAACATACTGAATAATGATAGTGACATTATTGCATTGACTGAAACCTGGCTAAATGACTCAGTTTTTACGTCCAAATTTTGTAATGATAGGATTGTTGTTAGGAAGGACAGAAATCAGACTCTAATTGGCAAAAAACAGGGTGGAGGCGTTTTGCTAGCAATAAAAAAACTTATGAGGTCCAACAGTGTAATATTTTTTGCGACTCTGCTGAAGCTCTGTGCGTAAAAGTTGGTCTGGGTAAAAATAGATTTGTCTATGTGATTGTTGTGTACTTTGTACCTGGTAGTACTGCTGACCAGTACAGAGCTTTTTATAACTGTGTTGACACTAACCTAAAGAAACTCTGCGCGACTTAAATTATTTTTTATCCTTTACGGGCTTCACCCAGACTAGTATATGTAATGCTAATGGTGTTATTCTGGATCTTGTTATTGTCAGTCCCCTATTCAAGGAAGTACATGTCGCCTATGATGCGGACCCCTTAGTACCAGTTGATAGACACCATCCACCACTGGTTATGGATTGTGATAGTACTTTTGGAGAGCATGAGTGTGAGCAGGTTTTGAACACTAAGTTTAATTTTAAAAGATGTAAATTTGGGGCATTTTATGGTCAGAGGGATAATTAGGGTTTTATGGCAGTCAAAAGATCAACCGTATAATGTAAACCATACCATACCAAGAAATACTGTTTAAAAACATTTTTTTTCATTAAAAATTATTTTTGTTTTAGAGTTCAATAGAAACAAAAGAATATATGCTAAGTGTCTTAACAAAGTCATTAAATGTGACACAGGAACAAATATGTATTATGGCAGCTTTACTTGGAAACTTCCTGTTGCCAGAAAGCGAGTTGCAAGATTTTTACAAGAAAATTAATTTACCCAGGAAGGAAGAAAATGTAAGTATTATTAAAGTAGGGAAATCTTGGTTTTGTAGCTATAATGTTTGGTGAGAGTAAAAGTATAATAACTCGAGATCAAAACATTTTTTTAATTTTTAATCATCTAATCTTAATCTTTAATCAAAATGTGTACATAAAAGTAAGTGGTTCTTGAATGAAAACTGACACATTTTTGACGAGTAATTTGTCATTCACATACAAAGTGTATGGACGACACGCGGAAAAATTTCAAAGCTGGGATATTTTATTTATTATGGTTATGTATTGGTAGTAATATGGCTATAACCTTAAATATCAAATTAAAGCAGCAACCTGCACCTGAACATCAAGGTCATTTGGGCACCCATGCATTAGGCTGGGCCGAATTTAAACAATTTAGGATTTCTAATTTGGAATAGTAACAAAAAGTGTCATTTCATGAGCCATACCTGTCACATACTTATAAACTGCCTTCTTCCACCTTCTACAGGGCCTTAAAAATTATACAAATTTTGAAAACCTCTAGTTCATAATTTTAATTTGAAATAGGGAATGGGTCAAAAAAGCTTCCCTATTGCAATAGAAATAAAATATTTATTATACGTTTTTTCCGCAACTTGCATTTTCCACCCTCTACCGATCGTTAAAATTTTCGTAAAGTTCGTATTTGCAATTTTGTCGTCACAAAAAGCGAAACTCATCCCTATAAAAGATGACAAATGTTAGTTTTTGATATTTTATGCGTTATTCTCCCGTGGCAGCGTTTAAACGTTAAACTTACGCCGTCCCTGACCTGACGCGACCTGGTGATAAGTTGGTTTTCCCCCGTCAATCGCCGGGGTTTTCCCTTTTATCTGAGCTAAATAATTGTTTTCTGTCTGTATTAACTAAGATCTCGTTGCGTTCGCATAGATAAAAATGTTGATTTAAAAAGTAAATGTGCTGTGCTGCTGTGCCTTTGAACACTTACTGTAAAACATGAGTGCTTTAAAGACTTATTATACAAGACGCGATCTTGAATGTCATTTACTAGGTTCCCCTGTTGACTTTAAAGATAATATTCTTCCAAGTAAAGAGGACATTTTAAAGTGCTATTCGTGGTTAAGATTTAGTTTAAAGCCTCTCAGTTCTGGACAAGAACCAAAATTTTTTGATTTATCGAACATTCTAGCAGATAAAATTTTGGATTTATGGAAGAAATCATCAATTCCCACACTGTCGCGAAAACGTGTTCTACAGTTGATTAATGCACACCATGAAAAATATTTAAAGCTTTTAAGGCATCCTAAATCTAAAAAAGGAGAAAGCTACAACTTAAAAGTTGAAGAGTTTAAAGTTGAAATTAGAAAATTATTTGACATTTGTACATGTAAATGTGAGAAATATGAAGAATGTTTTTGCAGTAAAGACCACAAGGTGCCTGCAAAAGAACGTGATTTCCTTCAAGATCAAAAAGGAGCCAGAAAAATGGCAATAGGGTCTGTTGATTCTAAAGAAACAAAAAATATTTAATAAAGCAGTTAAATTGAAACAAGAGTTACAAAAGAGAAGTTTAAGCGTGGAAAACCAGAAAGAATTAGGTCGTGAAACACCAGGCTGCATCAGTCGATCAAGCTGTTCTTCAGGTCTGTGTCAGTTGCCGTCCACTTCTGTGGAAATTGATGAAACATTAAAAGTATCTACAAATACAGTTAAGCTTCCTACTGTTGCTAAAGTATGTGACAGGTATGGCTTGTCACATAGATCTGCTGCTGCGGTCGCAACAGCAGTTTTACAAGATTTTGGAATTCTTTCCCCGACTGATAAAACACATGTGATAGACAAAAACAAATTGAGGCGAGCGAGAGAAAAAACTAGAAAAACATTTGAGCAACAAGAAGTCTCGTTCAAATCTATATATTTTGACGGCAGGCAAGATAACACTCTTTTGCTGGAAAAAGTTGAACAAACATCACAGACGTTCAGTAGTTGAAGAGCACATCACGATAGTTCAAGAACCAGGTTCAAGCTATCTAGGCAAGGTATATGCGAGAATATTTCTAATTTTTTGATAGAAAAGGGTTACGACCTAAATCAACTGGTCGCGGTGGGATGTGACGGAACCGTTGTTAATATCGGGGCAAGAAATGGTGTGATTGCCCAACTTGACGCTAAATAGGTCGTCTGTTACGACATTTTGTCTGTCAACTTCATGGTAATGAACTTCCTCTTAGACACATCTCTCAACATATTGATGGGAAAACAATTGGTCCGAGAGCATTTGCAGGTCCACTGGGAAGACAAATACAAAACTGTGAAATTTTGCCAGGTGTGAAATACCAAAAATTGACTGTGTGCTCCCTCGTGTGAACTGTAATGATTTAAGTACAGATTAAAAATATATATACGAACTTTGTGAAGCAATTGCATTTATCCTGCAGTGCTGTGCCTTATCATAAAAAAAAGGCGTATGTTCCACTGACTTGCTAAACCGAAATCCAAGTAAATTAAGTCATTCGAGGTGGCTAACTTCGGCGAATCGTATCTTACGCCTTTACGTCGCCACAGATAATACCGATGCAAGTTTAAGAGAGTTAACCATTTTTCTATTAAAAGTTTATGCTCCCATGTGGTTTGAAATAAAATTCAATCCATTGTTTAATTATGGGGCAAAACATGTTCCTCAAACCATTACACTAAGCAAAGCAGATATTTAAACCAAGAGTTGAAAGATGTTATCGATCCTGTAATCCAGGGCAACTCATATTTTGCACATCCTGAGAACATTTTGTTGTGCATGTTATATGATTCTCGTATTTTTGTTAAGGAGCTTGCTCTTAGACGAATTATGAAATCGAAAAGTAATAATAACAATCTTCGGATTTTCACACTTCCAAAATTAAACTTTGAGGCGGACGACTACATCGATTTGATTAACTGGACAGAAAATGATATTACTTGCCCTCCAAACTTACAACACATGAGCATTAGGGTGGATCGCTCTTAGATGCAGAAAAAAAAATTGCGACTTTCAACTTAGCGGGCCAAAAGTTGATGCTCGTATTGAATACTAACAAAATGGCGTACTCACTTTTTTGATTTTTTATCATTCTCAACTGCCGCAAGGTCATTGAACTTTTCCAATTTTTAAATTATTTTTAAAGTATGTTTTCGACTATATCTATGTTTTAATAGCTTCTTTTATCATGACAACTTATATTTAAAGGGATTTACCGAAAAACGAATTTTCTAATTATCCTAACGCACGGCAATAACAGTCATAATATTTCCGCGCGGCCATTATCTGTATGATGCACTCGGTTCCTGTCGGATTTTTTTCAATTCTTCCCATCGTAATGGCGTGATGCAGTTTTCAGTTATTAATAGTGTAGTCTTGTTTTGTCACTCAAGGCAAACGTTGTCTCACTGCTTAATACACTAATGGCGCTGCGCAGAAGTGAAGTAACTCGTCCAATATTTGGATCGGGAAGTGAGCTACCGATAACTGTTTTGCCCTCGTATGAAGATGTAATTAAGCAGTTCATTTACGTTTCACCGATTTATAAAAAAGAATATAATAACTGTGTGCGGAAAACGAGTGACATTGTGGCGGAAAGGGTCGCAGAACAGTCGCGCAGAGCTTCAATCCACACATCGAACACAAAACTATACTGGCCCGAATTATTGCATATTATATCCTTTATTAACGTATGGATATAATAGGAACCTTCTTCGACGGAAGGAAAGACAAGACCTTGGTGTATAAATACAATCCAAAAAGAGGACCACATTATTTTAATGAAAGAATCAGGCTCACATTACCTTAGACACATTTCCCTGAAAATAGGTGACGCCAGGACAATTTGCAGACATATTTTAACATTTCTTATCTCGAAGTCGATCGATAAGAATAATATTTTAGCAATTGGTTGTGATGGAACCACCGTTAACACGGGGAGTAAAGCTGGTGCAGATTATTAGAAGAAAGTTTACAACGACTCCTTCAATAGTTTATTTGCCAGCTTCATGGCAACGAACTCACATTGCGCCACCTATTTACACATTTAGATGGATCTACTACTGGGACGAAAAGTTTCAATGTACCAATTGGAAAGCACTTGCTAACTGTGAGCTATTGCCGGTCACTGATTTTTGTCTGATTGAGTGTACGTTACCTGAAATTACTAAATCTAAAAATGAATTAAGTACAGATCAACAGTATTTGCTAGAATTATGCCAAGCGATTAACAGTGGCTACTGTGGCGAAGACCTTGCAAAACGAAATACAGGAAAAATTGTTCAATCCAGATGGCTGACAACGGGAAACCAAGTATTGAGGTTAAATGTTTCAACTAAAACACCGTCAGAAAATGTAAACATCCTGACTACATTTATTTTGACGGTGTATGCCCCTATGTGGTTTAAAATTAAGACTGAGCTGCTATGCATTTATGGTGCGAAGCATTTGTTCGAAACAATAAAACTCTCGAGATATTTACCGGACGACTTGAAATCTGTTGTTGACCCAGTTATTCAGCGGAATGCATTTTTTGGGCATTCTGAAAACATATTACTTGCAATACTAGCTGATAACAGGCCATACATAAGAGAACTAGCTCTATGTCGAATACTAAAGCAAAGGAAGGCAACCTCAGGTCTTGCAGTTCTGCGGACATTCAAAGTGTCGATTTTGAATTTTAATGCAACAGACTATATAGATTTGATAGACTGGAATACAGCAACAGAGCCCCCACTTACGAAGAAACTAAAAGACGACGTCCTTCAGCAAGGAGTCATGGAGCCATAAAGTATCCCAATCAACATTTTGAAAAACCTAAGTCAATTTCCGTGCCACACCGAAGCCCCCGAAAGGGGCGTAAAATTGGTCACAGAAGCAAGTTCTTCCATCTGCGGGCAACAGAGAAGAGACGGTTTTATTAAAAACAAACAAAAAATCAAGAATATACTTTTCAATAGCTGATAAATTTATTTTGTAATTCTTCACTATACTTTATTGTAATAAACGAATGAAAATATTTAGCTGTTTATATTTTTTTTTATATAAAATAGTCTTTTTAGTTCAAAAATTATAATGAGGCACTCAAAATAAATAGTTCTGAATTAAAAATAAAAAATTGTGCTATACTAAAAATTCACGAAAAATTTGAAATTTCAGTTGCATTGCGGCAGTTAATATATTGAATATATCGTAAAGTGCCTATAGAGTTTTTTATTCGTATCTTAACGGAGCATCAATCCCGCACCCAGCTGATTCAAATATCTTAAAAAGAAAAATTCGCTTCACCCTAATGAGCATTGAAGAAATCAAGCATCTAATAAGTGACCCTGAGACAATTTTTAATTTTGGGCCATATGCGTGTCGCACACAAACGGTGGAAAGATGTGTCAAATTAGTGACGGAAGCATCTGTATCTGTTGTTGGCTCGGACAGAAGAGATGGTTTTATAAAAGCAACACATTCCAGGAAAGCAATGCCCCAGTTTGCAACAAAAAAAGACTTTATTCAATAAAAATGCACATTAATACAAGCTGTTTAAAATTGTATTTTTTATAATAAATAATGTTTGAATATCTAAACTTCTTAGGCCTCGGCCACGATACGAGCGGTAAGCGGTGAGCGGTGAGCGGTAGGGCGGCTGAGCGGCGACGCAAAGTTTAATGTTTGTATTGTGCATACGGAGAACGCCCGACACTGGCCACGACAGACGTAAGCGGCAGGGCGGCATCACACGGTGCCGCTGACCCGCCGCTAACATCAGACATTAAATTTTTCTCCTGCCGCTCATCGCTCAGTTCATTCTGTCACTTGCTGTGTATCATGTCGGACCCAAATGTTGTAGACTTCGTTGTTAAATCAACTAAAAAGGCAAAGTTAGGAAGAAAGCTCGTGGGTGCTAAATATGAAGTTCTCATTTCTGAAGCTCAGTCAAGACCTCCTCTTTGGAACGATTGTCACAATGACTTCAATAACAGCGTAGTCACCAGGAATCTGTGGAATGAGGTAGGAGCAGCGATTAACCTATCACATACTTAAGTTATTTAAAATTATAAACATGCATGGTGTTTAAATATAAGTGTATTGATAAGTTGCCTGCATACTCATTGCATCGTTGGGTGGAAGTTTTATCTAATATTTGATAAATCACATCTTGCTTAATATGTAGTCAAAAGTTCCAATTGACATTCTGGTGTACTCAAAAAACCGGGTTGCATCTCTTCTCAAATCGGCAAACAGATGATGATATTCACCGAACCGAACTCTAAGCCTGTTTATAGGGTGAACACCGTACATTTTACGCCTGTGTAACCTATCTAACACACCTCTTTTCAAAATGCAGTTTTCACTTAAGCACAGGAGTTGGACAACCTCGTCCGGAGACTCCATTTCGATGACTAAATAAGAATTAAACTCAAAAACACCGCTTGTATCGTGGCCACTACCGCTCTGCCGCCTTACCGCTCTGCCGCCCTGCCGGTTTGCCGCTTACCGCTCGTATCGTGACCGAGGCTTTAGACTGTTTTTTTTGTTCAGTATTTTGAAATTGTTTTACCTCCTGTAGAAGGTGAAAAATTTTAATTGATGAAGAGATGGAATATAAGTTTGCTTCCTACTACCAACAAAAGCCTTTTTCACCCAATTCCATGTTATAACCATGAATCTACATTTTGAATTTTTTTTTAGACATTTGTGACACCCTGTAGAGGGTGGAAAATGCACGTTACGGAAAAAACGTATAATGAATATTTTATTTTTATTGCAATAGGGAAGCTTTTTTGACCTATTCCAAATTAAAATTATCAACTTGAATTTTTCAAAACTTTTATAATTTTTAACGCCCTGTAGAGGGTGAAGAAACCAGTTTATAAAAAAATCGAAAATAAACATTTTCATTGTAATCATGAAATGACACTTTTTGTTGCTATTCCAAATCAGAATTCCTAAATTGTCCAAATTCGGCCCAGCCTACTGTGCATACTCCATAATTACCTTGCTAAATGAATTTTGTTTCTAAAAAAAAATAAGATCATCTGTTCAATGACCCACCTAACTATTTTCTAATCTAATTTATTTTTTAAAACTCAAAAATCTCTACCTAAAAAAAGTGTATTTTCATACAAACATTTCGAGATTAATCCCTCATTTAGTAATTGATCCCGGGATTGTCGAGACGAGGTTTTTTCGCCGGGATCCCGGGATATTTGTGGGGAATTTAAGAGCTTATATTAATTTTCTGTTTAAAAATTTACAGATTGCTGAAAGTACAGTAAAGGCATTAGCTGAATTCGCTCGTGACTTACCTCCTCCTTCAAACATGGATGCGTTAGTAATAGCAGTATTTGGTTCTTTGGAAGATAAGAGGGCATCTAGGTTTAGACAGTCTGTCCAGTATTATTTAAATGGTACTGCCAGTGGCTTTCTGAAGTATTGTGCGCCAGGTATGTAATGCTTAACAGAATATTAATTTTTGTCAATAATTGCAGGAATATTATACGAAGTTTCCTGGTAACCTTGTTTACTGTTTCTGAAGTATTGTGCGGCAGGGCCGCCAGGTATAAATGCTTAACAGAATATTTTTTTTTTCTCAATAATTGCAGGAATCGTATATTATACGAAGTTTCCTGGTAGCCTTGTTTACGTTTCGTCTTTAAGTATTTTATGTTTTGAAAACATAAACGATTATAAACTCACCGACATAAAATTCGGAACAACCAAAATTTAGATCAAATTAATGTATGATAACTTTTTCTTGCATAGTCCGATTTCAATCTTTTTTATTTTTAAATGTAGATAATTGTTTCGGTTTTAATTAATTTTATTCAATTTTCAAAAATACAGTTTACATGTTGAAATATACAGGAAAACAAAAAAATATTTTTTCTCTTAAGTTTGTAACACTCTGTAAAGTAATTTTGCAATGTAAACTACACTGGATATGCTTTTCTGCAGAGTTTGATTCATTTTTAACATTTTGTTGTTTTATTCTTCTCGGTATCGTTATCAGTTTAAGAGATATGAATTTTTGAAATAAACATTACACTTTTTGCAACAATTATTGAAAACACTGTTGATTTTTTTGTAATGTTTATATTTCTTTGGAAACGTATTCTGCATTTGTCAAACAGTTTTATCTGACATTTTGAGCATTTAAAACGTTCGTGAGTGAATTCCGAATTTATTTTTTATTTCACGATGCCTTTGTCATCCGAAGATTCAGCTAGAGCCGTTGCTCTTCATGATGTTGGTTATTCCTATAAAGAAGTGGCGGATATGCTAAGTTTGACAAAATCTAGCGTGGAAAGAGCCGTTGCGAGGTTTCGTGAGACTGGAAGTTATGGTAGAAGACCTGGATCTGGAAGAAATCGTGCTACTTCGGCCCTCGATGATCGCTTCATTAGAGTTTCAGTTGTAAGAGATCGGCATACCAGTGCAGTAGTGATAAGAAATGAACTCCAAAGAGTTCGTCAAGTTGCTGTCAATGAAATAACAGTAAGAAGAAAACTTAATGAAGTCAATTTACGGGCCAGAAGACCGGCAACTGGACCAGAGCTCCTCAGACAGCATCGAGTTAATAGACTTATTTTTTCGCAAGAACACATTAACTGGAACCTTAAAGAGTGGAGGCAAGTTCAATTTTCAGACGAGTCCAGATTTTGCCTGAGGTCTCCTGACGGACGAGAAAGAGTATGGAGACGACAAGGGGAGAGATTCGCCCAATGTAATTTTAGCGAAAGGGTTAGCTTTGGTGGTGGATCCATTATGGTGTGGGGCGGTATTTCATTTGACGCTCGAACAGAACTTGTTTTTTTTGACAGAGAAACTGTAACTGCCCGAAGGTACATTGAAGAGATTCTGGTTGTTGTTTTTGCACAATTTATCGGTAACGAATTCGTTTTCATGCATGACAATGCCCGTCCACATACTGCCAGAATAGTGGCCCAATATTTAGAAGAGGTTGGAATAAACGTTATGCGCTGGCCCGCTCGTAGTCCTGTCATTAATCCGATAGAACATGTATGGGACATGTTAGGTAGACGAATCAGGAAACGCCGAGGACAGTTATTCACTCTCCAACAGCTCCGAAATGCTCTGAAAGAAGAATGGGATGCTATTAGAGGAATGAATCGACGTTTAGTAGCTGTTAACAAATAAAATCGAATCAAATAATTTATTCATGTTAATACAATTATAAAATTGTTTACACACGTCAGATCATAGCGATTAAATCGTCTTAAGATATACATATCAGTAAAAAACATATAAATATGAATACAATAGAAAATAAAAAAATTATAAAAAAAATTTTTCACATGCACTAAAGAAAAAACTACTTAAAATTTTTTAAAACTAATTACAGTAACTACAATAACATTGATTTAAAATTAAGTTAAAATTTAGTAGCTCAAACACTAAAACAGTTTCAAGTGGCGCGTAGGAAAATAGGAATATAACATTTACATTGTATTAAAATTACACACAAAATATTCGTCGAATGAATATAAAGGTTTAGATAATAAAAAACTCTTAATTTTCTGCGCGAAACCCCTCACTGGTAACTCTCTGATGGGCAGGGGCAAAACATTATAAAACTTAATGTCCCAGTACCCCGGGCCATCCTGACATCTTCGCAGGCGCCAATACGCAGGAATCAAATTCTGTCTCGCCCGAGTCTTATAGCCATGAATATCCTGGTGAGACCGATACAGTCCCGCACTCCGCTTGACATACATCAGACATTCATAAATATACAGGCACGGCGCAGTCAGCACCCTGAGATTAACAAATGCATCCCTACAATCGTCCCTGTATTTCAGACCAGAGATTACTCTAATTGCTTTCCTTTGGAGAGCAGATATCCTATGTGCCGCCGCTGAGTGTCCCCAGACAAGAGTCGCGTATGCTATGTGGGACTGAAAGATCGCAAAATAGGCGGTCCGTAGCACGTCAGACGACACGCACTGAGAAATACCTCGAAGAACATAGAGGCTCTTATTTAGCTTTGTTGCCAGGGCATCTACATGTTTGTCCCATTGCAATTTTGGGTCAAGAAGCACCCCCAAAAATCGGACCTCAGAATCATTGGGAACATCTATTTCTCTCATGAAAAAGATCACCCTGTTTGTTTTCTCAGCGTTTAACAAGAGTCTGTTGGAGCAGAACCAGGACTCAGCCCCATCCTGAGCCGCCATGGACCCCCCTATCGATTCTTCTATAGTGTCAGCCGCAAATGACACAGTCGTGTCATCAGCAAAGAGGGTATATCCCTCATGGCCACGAGATATGGGGAGATCATTTATATAAATTAAAAATAGTATAGGCCCTAGAACTGAGCCCTGCGGAATCCCAACACTGATCCCCCTCTTTGCTGAAGCCACACCAGCCGTCACCACTGTCTGACATCTATGCGTTAAATATGACCTGAGCAGGTCAATACTATTCTGACTGAAATTATAGTATTTTAATTTCTGCAGAAGGATATGATGGTCAACGCAGTCAAAGGCCTTGCTCAGGTCGCAGAACAGGACAGAGTGGTAGTCCATTCTATGAAAGGACTCCAATATGCCGGCAACAAGATCCAGGATACCGAGAACAGTATTCCGGCCCTTCCTAAACCCAAACTGGTCCTCCGAGAACAGATTATTTCTCTTAAAAAAATCCACTATTTTGATCGCCATACACTTCTCAAATGTCTTAGAGATTATGGGCAAGAGCGAAATGGGTCTGTAGTTCTCCGGTAGCGAGGGATCACCCTTTTTGAAAATGGGAATAACAGTGGCTATTTTCAGTCTGGAAAAATGTTATTTCTAATACAGATACAGATTATAAGAGCTAGAGGAGGTAACACAACTTTTAAAACCCCTACTTTTATGTTTTATGTTTTAATTAAAAATATACTTGATTAAAAAGTGCAATGTTTATTTCAAAAATTCATATCTCTTAAATCGATAACGATACCGAGAAGAATAAGACAGCAAAATGTTAAAAATGAATCAAACTCTGCAGAAAAGCATATTCAGTATAGTTTACAATTACTCTACGGAGTGTTACGAACTTAAGAGAAAAAATATACGTTTTTATTTTCCTGTATATTTCAACATGTAAGCTGTATTTTTGAAAATTGAATAAAATTAATTAAAACCGAAACAATTATCTACATTTTGAAAAAAGAAAGATTGAAATCGGACTCTGTAAGAAAAAGTTATCATACATTAAATTTAATCTAAATTTTGGTTGTCCCGAATTTTATGTCGGTGAGTGTAGACAAAATGATGCTCCGTTAAACAATGTGTGACAGTGTACCATTTTAACTATAATATTTTTCAATTTTAATGTCAGGTATACTTTGTTGTTGAAAGAATGTAATTCTCATTAACAAAAGTTAGTGAAGTTAATCTAAATTATAAATTATTGCTATATGCGCGCGTTAAGAATACATCCATACCGTAGGTTAGTGTGTGTTTCCAGTTCATTTGTGACGACTCTTACCGCAGAACGATCCGACGCCAATGTCCCATTCAATGGAAGATCATGATCCCTAAATTTAAGTTTGTCATCAATTAAAATTCCCAAGAAATTTTCAACCTTTGCGTTCCTTACAAAATTATTCTGTAAAACTAATTCTAAAAAGGAAAATTTAAATGTAAGAATGCCACCGCTTAACAACGAACAGATCACTTTGTTACAACAAGCTTCAATTTATTAGAATCTACCTCGTCACAAGACGCTAGCATCATCGGCAAACATGGTAAAAGTTATGTTCTGGGGTTCCTCACGAGGCGCTGTATCGGTTTTTATCGCTCAGAAATGCATAATAAGATGCCTTTTCAAATTCCACCCATGAACATCCTGTAGACAATACTTTGGGGAATTAAGTCTCTTGACACTGCCGTCACTCTACTTCCTGACATTAGTGTTATTTGTTAAAAAAAAATACATTTATTTAATACCAACGCGCATTACTATGCAGAGGGCATGACAGTTGTTAGCCGTGGTAGGGCCTATCTGAGTGTGCCTGTGCATACTTAAACCTTTTTTAAGAGAGACCTTTATACACAGTGTGTAAAAAGTCCCGGACCGGTCAATTATTTAGAAAATGGTGCACAATATAAAAAAACTTCCGGTATAAAAGTTGTAGGCCTTAAAAAAATCTATAAAACTAGGACACAGCTGTAATTATACAGGGTGCCTCAAACAGTCATGGTAAACAATATATATCAATATCAATATATCAATATATTACACACTATTACATTACAATTCAATACAATACATTTTAATATATTACGCATTATTATATCCCTATAATAAATACTACACATTATTTGTTATAATTCAATAAAAAATAAATACATATATAACACATTATCACATTGGTATGTTCCTAAATGAATGAATGCTGCACCTAGGTAACTTAATACCTGTTTGTGCAGATTAAAGAGAATATCTTGACAAAACGAAAAAAATAACATATTATATATATTTAACTTTAAACAAAAGGATAGAATTTCCAATTAGGGGAAAATTTAGGGATAAATCAAAAAAAAAGGAAAGAAAATAATGAAAAGAAATCCGTGCATATACCCAGATATGAAGGTCAAAATAAAACCAGTAAAGGAATTAAGCAAAATTGTTCTTAAAAGTTTGAAGATTTGCGTAGATGTAACCTCTGCATTCCATACAAAATCTTTTCAAATTGTTTAGATTCTTTACAAATGGTGGTAACAAGTTATACATTTTAGGTGCAAGATAAAATATTGATCTTAATTTCTTGGTTGTAGAAGCAATTGGAGTTACTCAATGGTTATTAACATTTATTCTTGTTTGGTATGGATGGTTTATAAATGTTTTAAATTTAACAGATTTATGGTTATATGTGCACACAGACAGACAATACAATGAACGCACGTCAAAGATCTCTTTTGAATAGAGCATAGCAGTCGAGAAACGTTTGTTTTTTCTGAAAATTATTTTTAATATATAATTCTGCACAGTGTTCAGAGAGGATAACGCGGTTTGATACAGTCCACCCCACACAACCACACCATACCTAATCAAAGACTCAACAATTCCCTTATAAACCATGATTAAAAGCTGTTTATTTAAAATTTCTCTAATTGTGTAAAATTTATATATTAACTTTCTGATATTATTTGTTAATCTAAGGATATGTTGATCCCATTTCAGATGTTTGTCAATTACAATGCCCAAATATTTTGTGCTATTAACCTGAGCCAGATGACAATCAGGGCTATCTAAAAATAGGTGATCGAAATCAGGGCGGTTTTTAGCTGTAAGTGAGAATTCAATGTAATTCGTTTTTGAAATATTTAATGATAATTTAAAGGAGTCCAACCAGTGTTTTATTTTACTCATGCCATCAACTGCATAATCCCTCACCGAGTCCCAGGTTTCTCCAGTAAAAACAACAGCAGTGTCATCAGCATAAGATATCACTGATCCATTTTGAGTTGATATGTTAGTCAATGAATTGATGTATGCTATGAAAAGAAGCGGCCCCAGAACAGTACCCTGTGGAATGCCTATCTTAATCTTAAGAGGGTCGCTTATAATATGTCCCACTTTAACAGCCTGAGTTCTGTCATTTAAGTAGTTACGGGTAGACATCCAACACTGCGCCCCTAACTCCATAAGATTTTAACACCTGTAGGAGCAAATCATGGGGCACCGTGTCAAACGCCTTGGCCAGATCAAGAAAGACAGCGAGACATTTTTTGCCGTTGTTCAGACCGTTTGTGATTTGTTGACACAATTCACAAACCGCGTCTGTTGTACTAAGTCCACTCCTAAAGCCAAACTGCCGTTCTGATAGTATTTTATTTTGACTAAAAAAGTCCATTAAACGGTCCTTGAGACATTTTTCAAAAATGTTAGAAAAAGTATTAATGATGCTTATGGGGCGGTAGTTGTTAATATTTGATCGGTCCAACTTTGGTTTATTTAAATGGAATGACCCCTTTTTAATCACGTTTTCTGGTTCCTCTAAACATTCTAAACAATTGTGAAACATGTCATATGGCTAAAGCCATTAGTTTAAGAAATAATTTGAGTTAAAGGACATAAATACAACAGGTAAGATATTACCTACATTTTGCATTTTTACAAGCTGGTACCAGAATCTTTTTCGTTAAAACTGTAAAAAAACATAAAAATTATACTAAATGTATCCACGCAAGTTTTGTCAAAAATTTATTAACAATTAAATTAAATACAAGCAGTAAAATTAATAACAAATTTACAAGAACAAAAATCAATTTAAGCAAGTCATTTAATTAAATGTTGAAAATGTCCCCCTCCCAGTTTGACAATAAAATTGTCGATGACGTTTTGTAACATTTCTTGGTTAATAGATTCACATTCTTCAATAATTCTTCTTCTCAATTCGTTCAGATCTGCAGATTTTGTCACATACACTTTATTTTTTAGTTGTCCCCAGATAAAATAATCAAGGGGCGCTAAGTCTGGCGACCTATCGGGCCATTCTATGGGGCCCCTTCGCCCTATCCAGCGGTTAGGAAAAGTATTATTTAAGTAAACTCTTACAGCTCGTCCAAAATGAGGAGGAGCTCCGTCTTGCTAAAACCACATATGTCGTAATAGTGGTCCTACTTTCTTGGTTATTGCTGGCACAATTTGATTTATTTTGCAGCATGTGGAGATAATATTCTGCATTGAAATTCATCTCTATAAAGAAGGGTCCCACTAATCTATTGCCAATAATACCGGCCCACACATTTACTTTCTGGGGGTGTTGAGTGTGTGTTTCTCTCATCCAATGTGGGTTATGATCAGCCCAGTAACGACAATTATGTCGATTGACATTCCCGTGTAACATGAATGTTGCTTCATCCGAAAAAAACTATTTGATTGAAAAAATTGTTATTTTCTACCTGTTTTTGCATCATTACTTCAGAAAATTCCATTCTATGTTCGAAATCGTCTTCTGATATTTCCTGGACTAAAGTTATTTTATAGGGGTAAAAATTACTGTTTTTTAAAATAATTTCAACATATTTAAAACATACATCAACTTGAGTAGCAGCTTTTCTCAACGACAAATGTGGATCCTGTACAAAATGAAGTAATGTCTCTAATTTTTTTTCATCACTATTTGCCGATTTTGGTCTTCCGGAACGAACTTTATCTCTGCAACACCCGGTTTCCTCGAATCTTTGAACTGTTCTCACAACTGTAGATTTTGATATAGGCTGTTGGTTTGGAAAAGTTATATTGAAAAATTGCTTTGTTTCGGTAAATGATCTTTGTCGGTCTCCAAAACCTCTGATCATTAGTAAAGTTATATGTTGCCTTTCGTTGAGAGACATTTTCAGAAATTAATATGACAGTGACGTAAAACATTCTGGTACCAGCTTGTAAAAATGCAAAATGTAGGTAATATCTTACCTGTTGTATTTATGTCCTTTAACTCAAATTATTTCTTAAACTAATGAGTCTAGCCATATGACATGTTTCATAATTGTTGTTAAGAATGTTTAGAGGAATCAGGAAACGTGATTAAAAAGGAGTCATTCCATTTAAATAAACCAAAGTTTGGTTTACCATGACTGTTTGAGGCACCCTGTATAATTACAGGTGACCTAGTTTTATAGATTTTTTTAAGGCCTACAACTTTTATACCGGAAGTTTTTATATATTGTGCGCCATTTTTTAAATAATTGACCGGTCCGGGACTTTTTACACACTGTGTATATGGCTACTAAAGCATTTAATATGCTCCCCTTTGCTATAAGATCGGAACCAAACTATCTGACTTCTAACAGGAGCACCACCAAATTTTTACTGGACAAGCGTTTGCATAATTTTAATTTTAAGTTCTAATCCTAACGTTTTCTTTTTTAAGTTATAAATTGTATTCGTCTATTTTAATTAATTTTACTAGGGTTTTCTATAATTTAAAGCCTTCTAAATTGTTAATTGTACATGTGTATTTTAGTGAACCTTACTTGTATTTTTATTTATTTCGTATTTGGTCATGCAGTTGTTTTGCTTGCCTCTTTTCCCTTTGGCGTTGCTATTGTCTTGTATGGATTGTGTTGGCAATAAAGGACATTATTATTATTAAGTACCGGGGATATAAATTTCTGCCAAATCATTCATATAAAGCAAAAACAAGACCGGGCCAAGCACCGAACCCTGTGGAAAAAACACAGTCAACCCTCATTCTGCTGGAAAGAAGTGACTGGCCGTCACTGGCCCCTCAAAATTCTTTATTTAAGTGGTCGACTGCACAGCCATCATTCCTTACGTCAAGTAAAATATATAAACAACTGCCCCCTATTGGACAGATAAGAGGCAAACCAGGTCAAAGCAACGCCCTTAAGACTATAATATTCTAGCTTAGCAAGCAGTATTCTTTGGTTAACGCAATCAAATGCTTTAGAACACTGCTGCCGCCACATTACAACAGTATAATACAGTTTATACAGTAAAGAAGGATCTGTTGTTGCCAAATTTTGCTGTTCTACTTATTAGCACGACTCGATCGACGGTAGGAAACAATGACTTACCAAAATTATTCTTCTGAAGGTGCCGTCTCTCTTTAGAGGTTGGCTATTTGGACCTTTTACACTGCGGCTTTAACAATGAGGTGCGTCCGAACCATTCTCTCAGGTTCTTTAGCCATGACGCCTTCTCCCGGGTGGTCGGTTTTCCTAAACTCTCACTTGATAGAGTAACTGAAAATAGTTAATTAACAAAATACTTTTTTTTGTAGTAAAACCCAGGCAGAAACAGCATCCCCCTAAGGAACCGCAGTCTCCCAAAGAAAACCACGATCTCGATGAGTCTGGTTTTGCTTCTGAAACTTCAGAGCAGCAGGTAATGTTTTATAGTACACTACCTTGTATTTCGCGGCTTCGCTCGTCATTACGCGAAATGTGACACTCAAAAATCTAACATGAGCATTTATTTCAATTTATTTTTTACTTATTTATTCATTCCATGTTTTCACATTCCAAAAATGTTTACACACGTCAAGTATATATAAAAATAGTAATAAAATCAATCCTAAAATAGCTCTGAATTAATTAATTAAAACGTACATTTATAAAATATAAACACACAGAAGATTGGCAAGTCTGCCAGAATTCTAAACCTATTGAGCATTACACATACAAAATCAGACTGTAAAAGTTCCTATAATTAACAATAAAATTAAATAAAATGATAACAGTCAAAAAGGTTAAAGAATGTATGCTTTTCTAGAAATTTCACTGTGAAAATTCCTCAATGCTATAGAAATCTCTTTCAGTTAAGAGATTTTTTACTTTAGATTTCAAGGCATTCCTCGCGAGCAACTTGTACTGACTAGGCAATTTGTTATACAATAATGGTGGGTAATAATTGCGTTTCGCGATTTTTCAAGCCGCAAGAAGAAAGGTCTTATAGAGCCATACTGTCTTGTAGGGTATGAATGATAGAATCCATTGCATACATAACGTTCCCGATCCCCTTGACTGTATAGTAAGCATTCATTTCATAGATGTACAGGGTTATCCAACCAAGACTAGACAAGGCGATTTTTTGACTTTTCCTGTACTTTTATAAAAAAACTGAAATAGCCATCTTAAGTCATTTTCTCCCGCGAATTCGAATATCTTCAGCAAAAAACAATTGAACATCAAACAAAAGTACTAGGGGTCACTTTGATATTTTTTTAAATGGGATGCCGTATTTTTAATGAGCTTATCCGATTTCTCATATAAATTTTGATCTAAAATTTTCTAAAGAATATTTCATTATTTGTAAGATTTATTTTTATTTTTTTAGATTTATTAAACATGGAATGAATTAAAAAAAAAAAAATAAATAAAAAAAAAAAAAAAATAAATAAATCTAAAAAAATAAAAATAAATCTTACAAATAATGAAATATTCTTTAGAAAATTTTAGATCAAAATTTATATGAGAAATCGGATAAGCTCATTAAAAATACGGCATCCCATTTAAAAAAATATCAAAGTGACCCCTAGTACTTTTGTTTGATGTTCAATTGTTTTTTGCTGAAGATATTCGAATTCGCGGGAGAAAATTACTTAAGATGGCTATTTCAGTTTTTTTATAAAAGTACAGGAAAAGTCAAAAAATCGCCTTGTCTAGTCTTGGTTGGATAACCCTGTACCTGCATGGGAGAGTTAAAATACGCAAGTCAATAAAACCCTGCCTCACAAAGTCACGAAAACCAAGCCCAGCAAAAATGCGCACGGCCCTTTTGTGCAAGGCAAATATTCTATTTGCGTGATTCTAGTGACCGCATGCCAGAATCGCGTACACTGAGATGGACTGAAATACTGCGTGATACGTTTGCAGCAACGAAGCCTGCGGTAGCATACGTGAGAGACTTTTCCGTAATTTCATTGAAAAAGTTATTCCCGTTCAGTTTTAAGTGTCAGTGTGCCATACAGTGTCATGTGTCATGTAACTGGTATCGGAATTGGCCTGGGAGATATTTTAACTTTTATTTAACAATATTTTTTAAACTAAATTTTCGATAAATTCTAAATGTTCGATTTTTATGTCGATAACGTTGACTTGTTTTGGTCGTGTCTATCTTGAAAGTAAATTGACTATGGTTAGGTATTGGTATGGTATATAAAATGAAGAACAGGTTGTAGCAGCTTCTTAAATCACTTATAATAATAATATACTATACAGGGTGTTAAAGTTTTTTTAAAAGAAGTCGCAAAAATGTGAAAACGTATAAGCATTTGTTGCAGGTCATGTTTTTTGAAAACAAAAAAGGAAATTAATTAAGTTTTCTTAAAATTTAGTGACCACAACCTAATTTAGTGTCAGCTTGGGTTGGATGTTGGTCAGTGAAAACAGCTTAGATGATCAAATTCTTTATTATTTCTGACGTATATTAGGTCATCCTCAGAAATCTACAATGATATCATCGAAACGTCGGAAATAATAAAGAATTTGATCATCTAACCTGTTTCACTGACCAACATCCAACTAACGCTATGACATTGAGATTAATTAATATCTTAAAAACGGTAACAATAGGTATAGGAAAATAATAGGGAAACTGTTAAGAGACCAGTAGGCCGTAACAATATATCATCATCATCATCATTATCAACTAGCCTCTTTGCGTCCACTGCTGGACATAGGCCTCCCCTTTCACTGTCCACTCTTTTCTGTCCTGAGCAGTCTGGATTTAGTTGGTCGTAATTCTTTTTATATCATCTGTTCAGCGCGTTCGGGGGTCTTCCCCTGCTTCGTTTATCAGCTCGAGTTCTCCACTCCAGCAGCCCTTTTGTCCACCTTCCGTGTGTCGTTTGAGCCAAGTGTCTAGCCCAGTTCCATTTGAGTCTGGCACAACGTACAACAATGTCAGTGACACCAGTTCTTCGGCGTATGTCATCGTTTCTGACATGGTCTCTCAGCGACACGCCCAACATTGATCTCTCCATTTTGCGCTGTGTTGTTTTGAGTCTGTTGGTAGATGCGGTGGTCAGGGTTAGTATCTCGGCTCCATAGGTCATGACCGGTAACACGCACTGATTAAAAACCTTTCTTTTTAGACATATTGGTAGGTTGCCTTTAAAAACGTCTCCGAGTTTTCCAAATGCTGCCCATGTTAAGTTTGTTCTTCTCTTTAGTTCGCATGTTGGGTTGTCTCTGGAAACTCGAATTTCGTGGCCTAGGTATGTATACTTATCTACCAATTCTACCTCTTTGTCCCCCACTATAATGTTTCCACTGGGAACCAGATTTGTCATAAATTTTGTTTTGGAGATATTGATATTCAGACCGACCCCAGCGCACACCTGTTGGAGTTCCTGCAGCATCATCCCAACGTTCCCCAGATTATGGGCCGCCAGCACTATGTCATCCGCAAAGCGCAGGTTTGTTACTCTCCTGTCGTCTATATTTATGCCTTTTTCCTCCCAGTTAAGCTTCTTGGATGCGCATTTCAGAACTGCAGTGAAAAGTTTTGGAAACATCGTGTCTCCCTGCCTTACCCCTCTACCAATTGGGATATGTATCCTCGTGTAGCTTTACTACCATGGTCGCGTTTTTGTAGATGTTGTAGATTAACTTTGTGTAACGATAATCGACGCGACATTCTTGTAGTGTTTCCAGAACGGTATATAGTTCAACCGTATCGAAGGCTTTATGGAAGTCTACAAAAGCCAGAGCTAGCGGTCTATTGTACTCTATAGACTTTTCAATCAGTACTCACGGCTTGGAGATGATCATTGGTTCCAAAACCAGTCCGGAAGCCCGCCTGCTCCAGCGGCTCGTAGAAGTCTAGTTTATTCTCTAGTCTAGTTGTTACTATTTTTCTAAATAGTTTGCATAGGTGATTTAGAAGGCTTATTGGTCAGTAGTTCTCTAGCTCAGTTATATCTCCTTTTTTGTGTAATTGTATCACAGTAGCGTTGTACCATTTAGCCGGTATTGTGCTGTTGTTTAAACAGAGGTTAAATAGGGCCCTTATCTTTCTGAGCAAGCAGGGGCCTCCGATCTTAACTGCATCTGCGACCACAGAGTCTTCTCCAGGTGCTTTGTTGTTTTTTGTCCTCCTTAAAGCAAATTCGATTTCTTCTAAGGAGATATCGCGTAGTTCCTCGGGGCCTTGATTTACAATGCCTTTCCTTACTGATAGCATGTCAGGTTCTAAATCCAGATTTACATTTTCCTCCCTCTGGCTTCTATACAGCAGCCGGTAAAATTCGTCTACAACCTTCAGTATTTCTTCCCTCATTGCTGTTATATTTCCTTGTTTGTTTCTAATTTTCGTTATTTCTCTTCGTCCGGTTCCCAGACTTCTTCGCAGAATTTTCATGCCTTTGTTATTCTCTATAGTATGATCGATTACGTTTTTATTGTAAGTTCTGATATCTTTCCTTAAGGCTTTAGACACTTGCTTGTTCATTTGTTTCATTTCTACCGACCGATTTTCGACTTCTCATATCCCTTCTCTCTTGCTCAGCTGTCTGGTGCCTTGACTTATCTTTTCGTCCTTTTTGGTTTTTGGACAGTACTTGTTTTGACTCTCTTATACGGCTGCAACTATCGCATTATTCAGGTTGTCCATGTCTTCTTGGGGATCTGAGTTTTCCAGTAAGCCCGTAATGCTCTGCTGGAACCCTGCTATGTCCGGCGGGCTTGCCCAAGTTCTGTTGGCGCCCTTTTTGACCATTCTATTCCTTTCCTTGCCGATGTTGATTATTATTTTTGCTCTTACTATTCTATGGTCGCTTCCCGTTGTTAGCTTGTTCAGGACTGACACGTCCTTGACTATTTGTTTTTTGTCGGTTATTATATAATCTATTTCATTTCTGGTGCGGCCGTCTGCACTTTCCCATGTCCATCCTCTGTTTAGCCTTTTCTTGAAAAGCTATTTATTTAAAATAGATTATTTTGCAGCAAAAAACCCAGCAATGTCTCCCCGCGTTCATTTCTGCCTTCAAGCCCAAAGTTTCCTACCTACAAACAATATATACAGGACGTTTAAACGTCTAATGTTCCACCCACTGGGATTCACCTTGTATATATAATTTTTACTCAAATTATTTTCTTATTTTGCCATATTTTCACAACTAAACTACCAGAAATATTTTTACTCCAAAAAGTTAGACAGGTTTACTCTAACTACTACTAAACACAATTGACAGCATATAACTTCACTTGTTTATTATTTAGGTTAGGTTTTACAATAACCCTTGAAATAGTGACAGTTGAACTAAGGATGTTTTGGGCAAGTAAATTTGACTCTTGGGGCTGGTTTTGAATACAAATGTCATTACTGAAAGAAAAGAGATCTGATTTAACTAACCTCAGTCTCCCACTAGCTCCATAGTACCGGAATTAAGTTAATCATGATATTTAGCACCAGTTAAGATTTGATACCCTGGTACAAAGTCATGCATCTATGCAATTTAGTTTTACCACCTTTAATTGCAAAAATTTGTTACAGAAAGAAACCCTTCAAACCTATAATATTTTGACCGCTAATAGCGTCTTGTCACCAGAATTTGCGGAGATTGAAAGCCTTATTAAATCAGCTGGTGAGTATTATTGTGCATTTACTTATTTCTATTTTTTTTTTGTATGACATGTTATTAACTCTTTACATATTGAAAGGCCGACAACTTGGTTTAGAACGAAAGAGTTTCGATGTTTAACACGCTCACATACTCTGCACTAACGGCACGATTTACCGCACGCGATACATCGTACCGCAATCGTAAGCAGCTTGCCCATGCAATGATTTTATTTATCGTATGATCTAAAAATACTTGGCGTCATCACGACCATTGTTATTAGTTTTGCCGAGATAGACAAAAGACGGGTCATAATTTTAGCTTGGGTACAAATAAGCATTACAAAGAATACATTGATTATAAACAATTAAAGCAGCATTCTGAAATGATTAATTGGGAGTCTTTTTATGCTTGTGAGGACTTAAGGGGGCATTCCGATACGGGAGACCGCGACAAGCGACCGAGACCGAGCGACAAGCGACCAAAGGTCGCATGTCGCTGCGGCGACCAGTAGCATACAAATACAGACGACGCGACGCGCGACGTGGCGACTTTGGCTAGGTCCATTTTGTTTAATTTAGTAATTGTGTACGTTTCAGAAAACCATGCCTAACAATCTTAAAGTAAGAAAACATTCACTAAAACGTTTATTGGAAGACGAGGACGAAAATATAATTGTGTTGGCTTTACCGCAAGAAAAAAGACAAAAAATTAAATAAAAGACTATCCTTATTAGCCTGGAGAGTGCTGTCATATAATGGTGGGTGATTAGACACTAAATCGATGAACAATTCATCTTCCTGAGTAGAAAACGTCGCCATTTAACCCTCTAGGTATAAAATAATTAAAATAAACTATGCAGGCCGCAGCGTATCACTGCTTCTAGAGCAGTGTGGTCGCGCGACCGTTGGTCGCACGATGGCCACGCCTACCGTCTCGCGTCGCTGTCGCTTGCATCTGAAAGCACCACATACAAATCCATTAAAGCGGTACGTCGCGGTTGCACGTCGCGGTCTCTCGGTCTCGGTCGCTTGTCGCGGTCTCCCGTATCGGAATGCCCCCTTTAGATGATATGACAAATGTTTTGATAAATAATATAAATAATATTGTTCAAGGAAATAAAAAAGAAATTAAAATTAACAAAAACTCTGTTTCGAGAAAAGGATGGATTAGCAAGAATCTTGTAAAAACAATAAATTTTAAGAATGAGCTATATTAAAAGCTTAAAACTTCTCCAAATAACGTAACGATAAACCAAAAGTATGAAACATGTAAAAGAAGCCTTGCTAAATCCATTGCAGACTCGAAGAGAAACTATTTTGAAAGACCAATGAGCAACCAACACAATAGTAAACAACTAGGGGATTCGGTCAACAGGGTTTGCAATAAAAATCAAAAACATCAAGAAATACAAAAAATGAAATGTGAAAATGTTGAAATATTAGATAAAAAAGAAGTTGCAAATAAGTTCAATCAACATTATTGCTCTCTAGGTGAAAAATTTGCTAATAAAATCACAAAACCGGTAAACTTTGTTGACAATGAACCTGAACTCATGAACAGCATGTATTTGGGTCGTACATCCGAACAAGAGAGAAGGATCATTAAAAGTTTGAGACCAAAAAATCCCCGGGCTCGGATGGCATTCGTGCCGAGATATTGAAAACAATAGCTGGAGCACTGGCACCTCACTTAAGTTTTTTAATAAATAAATGTATGAAAAAAAATTATTTTCCAAAGGCATTTAAAATTGGTGTAATTTCTCCATTATTTAAAAGTGAAAGTAAGTCAGAAATAATAAACTACAGGCCGGTCTCTCTATCTATAGGAAAAATCTTTGAAAAGGTTTTAAAACATAGAATATTAAAATTTTTAAAAAAATATAAATTAATTTCCGAGTCTCAATTTGGTTTCATGGAGGGCAGGTCGACGGAGGACGCAATTGCTGGGCTGACATCACAACTGTATAAAAATATTGATGAAAGTAGTCCTACTCTGTGTATCTTCGTCGACTTGGCCAAAGCATTTGATACAGTTTCACATCAGTTATTACTGGAAAAAATAGAGAGATACGGCCTGAGAGGAAAAATATTTGAAATCATAAAAAGCTATCTGAGTGATAGAATTCAGTGTACAAGGATCGATGGTGTACTTAGCGACGCTGGTCGTGTTAACTATGGCGTCCCTCAGGGGACGGTGTTGGGTCCGATTCTCTTCATCCTCTACATCAACGGATTATTGAGGATGGACATGACTGGACGTATACTATTCTTCGCGGATGATACTGTTGTGATATTTAAAGACAAAACTTGGGACGGTGTTATATCTCAGGCTGAGAGAGAGTTTGGTGATATTAAAAAGTGGTTTGATTATAATCTAACTGTAAACTTTGAAAAGACCAAATGCATGCTTTTCTCTTGTAATGAACAGACCACAAAAGGTGTCCAGGGTATAGTGGTGAACACTTGTTTAATACAGGCTACGAGGTCCATTAAATATTTAGGTGTAGTAATAGATAGTAATCTTCGTTGGAATTTACATGTTAAATATATTGTTCAGAAAGCGAGGGGCATCTTGCCAAGGTTTGGATATTTGAAGAAATTCTTGTCTGTGGGTCAGTTGAAAATTTTGTACTTTGCGTTGGTTCAGAGTCATTTTATCTATGGTATTATAGGTTGGGGCGGTGTGCTAAATGCACACATTAAAAGTTTAGAGATTATGCAAAAGTGGTTTTTGAAGATAATTTTTGGCAAGAATAAGCTCTTTCCAACTGATTCCTTGTACCGTTTAAGTGGTGTGATGGATATGAGACAGCTTTTCTGTTATAGAATGATTTTGAGATCTTTTAAAAAACCACGTGAATGTCTAAGCTCCATTGCAGTAACTTATGCCTTAAGATCAGTAAATAGAGCTGCAACTCCAAAGTGTCAGAAGGCATATGGACAGAGAAGCTTCTTGTACCTGACCCCGAGACTGTTTAACATTGTCCCACTGGACATAATATATTGTGACAGTTTTGTTAGATTTAAGAAAGTAATATCAGAATGGCTTTTAAAAGTGATCTCTCCTGAAGATATTGAGAATTTTGTGAATCAAAAGCAAATCAGATATTAGTGAACGCAAACTGCCATACAAATAGGTACACTTTGTGCATATTTCGGCAGCTGTCAAGGACGTTTAGGTATATTTTCTGTATAATAATATTATACTTGTATCATGATTTTTGCTAAAATAAACGTCTAAATTATTATTATTATTACTGCTGAAGAAAGCGATATAAAATCGTTCCCATCTTTGCCAGTAACCAAACTAACACTGATAATATAAATAAAAACAACATTAATTAATTGCGATTTTTCGTTTGCGACATTTCGCAGCCATATCGTGAACAGTCAAAATACATGAAAGTTTCTTACATGATGCGAACGGCACAAAAAATAAACGGAACCGGATTGCGGCATTATTTGCATACCGGCGGAATATACTTCCAGGGTTGCACTACGCATTGTGTTCTGAGCTTCATTGAGAGTAGGTCTTCGCAATGGCTGCAAAATTGAAATTGAAATACTTTTAATCTTGTCGATTTCTTAAACGACTAAGTAAGTAATCGAATGTCGGATGTTCTTATTCGGAAGTAGTTCAAAATTGTATGCGCAAGTTAAAACATATTACTCGCAAAGTGGATGTACTCAATAACCAATGTACAGGGTTATCCAACCAAGACTAGACAAGGCGATTTTTTGACTTTTCCTGTACTTTTATAAAAAAACTGAAATAGCCATCTTAAGTAATTTTCTCCCGCGAATTCGATTATCTTCAGCAAAAAACAATTGAACATCAAACAAAAGTACTAGGGGTCACTTTGATATTTTTTTAAATGGAACACCCTATATCTTCGAATATTTTTGGATTTAACATAAAATAGCAATTATTTTTTAATAAGTGCATTATAAGTCTAAACCTAATAGTTTCCGAGATATCGACTTTTGAAAAATGACATTTTTTAACTTTGACAGCTTCTAGCTTTCTAACGGTACGCTTTAGAGTAAAACGGCTTACATGTCCCTATCTTCCTTTTTTATTATCCTCCCAAAAACGTCAACTTCCGGTTAAACCGGATGTAACTCAAAAACCGGAAATACAGTACTTCCGGTTTTACCGGAAGTTCATGTTTTTGTAAAGATCATAAAAAAGTAAGATAGGGACATGTAAGCCGTTTTACTCTAAAGCGTACCGTTAGAAAGCTAGAAGCTGTCAAAGTTGAAAAATGCCATTTTTCAAAAGTCGATATCTCGGAAACTATTAGGTTTAGACTTATATTGCACTTATTAAAAAATAATTGCTATTTTATGTTAAATCCAAAAATATTCGAAGATATAGGGTGATCCATTTAAAAAAATATCAAAGTGACCCCTAGTACTTTTGTTTGATGTTCAATTGTTTTTTGCTGAAGATATTCGAATTCGCGGGAGAAAATGACTTAAGATGGCTATTTCAGTTTTTTTATAAAAGTACAGGAAAAGTAAAAAAATCGCCTTGTCTAGTCTTGGTTGGATAACCCTGTACCAACGCCAACAAAATAATTCGTCTCTTTTTCGTCCCGCGCACATAATCCTTCTTGCACTACGAACTACGAGAACACTTTAACATTTTTTGAGGCTTCAAATATTTTAGGCCAAGCATCAGGGACATTTTTTTAAGTGTCTCGCCCAATTGGCGATTTTTCTGCTGACTATATAAACAAATTACACATTTTATAGTGATTTTCCGCAAGGAAGCCAAATTTAATGTAAGAAATATATGAGTTCACAAATTTGACAGATATGACGTCATATAGGATTTTTTTTAATTTTATTTATTTATTTATTCAGTACATTACAGATACAATCCAAATTGTACATTAAGCATTTATTACAACCTAATAGGTAGCTTATTTATGAAGAAAGAAAAAAAGACAAACCTGAACAGTAACTAGTTATAAAATAAATATAAACAATAAAGTATAAAACCAATAACTTAAATAGTAAGTACAAAATCATAGGGCATTTGACTTGCAATTATTTCGCTATCTTTAGGTTACCGACATTAAAGTCACCCTTAAGTTATTTTTGAACGTTACAATTGAACAGTTAAGCTTAAAATGGCAACCCTCATCTATAACCACACGACTAAATTGCATATCGCGATCCCGAACAAGGGTTCCTAAAACGCCTTTATCGATTTTGTCGTAAGTGTCTCACCTAAAGTCTATTCACATTTCAAATACGGATAATGTCAACAAAAGCACCTGAACGCCTAAATAAAACAGGACCGTATTATGGTCGTAAACCCCGTGAATAAAATAAATTTGTAATATTTTAAAATTAATAAATCTTAGAATATGTATTATACAGAATTTTGGGCCTATACCTAGCTAATGACTTACTAGAATGTATTATTCTGACTCTAATTCTGAAAAGCTTGAGCTGCTACTATCATCAACTCTTATTACAAGTGGTTCAATTTGAACCTCTATGATACTGTCTAATTCCCACATTTTGACGAACATGTTCAATACAATGTTGCCATTTCTCAGGAGAAATTAGTAATACCGCCTCGTTAAAAAGAATTTTCATGTCGGCAAATTTAAATTTTTGATTTTTATCGGCCACGTAATGCTTCATATCTGCCCAAATTAATTCTATAGGGTTCAGCTCACAGTGGTATGGCGGAAGGCGCAATACTATTTTATTATGTTGTTTTGCCATTTCGTCTATTTTAAGTTTATCATACTGCTTTTTATGCTGTTTAACAAGGACCAGAAGTTCTATTTTAAGCATTTGCTCGTCGAATTCTATATTCTTTGACAATAACCAGTTTTGAATTTCTGCTTTTTTCGACGCCGTGTTGGGTATTTTCTCGAGTTTTCTCGAATGGTAGGGTGCGTTATCCAATACTATGACACAATTATCTTCTAGCTTAGGCAAAATGTTTGAAAACCAGTTTTCAAACGACTGTCCGGTCATTTCGTCGTGGTAATCACCAGACTTCTTGGATTCAAAAGCCCATAGTGCATCTTGCACAAATCCGTCTTCGCTACCAATATGGCATATTATAAGTCTTTTTCCTTTCCCTAAAATTTATAAACTTTTTATTTTCCCAGAATTCAATGTAAATATTATAAAACAAACTTCGTTTCGTGAGTAATAGCCTCCATTACATGGTTAACAAACAATGTACTATTTGTTTTTTTTTTTTGGTAAAATTATTTATCTACATACTATACTACAAAATATCTATCATTTATTGTACTAAAATCGATCAAAAAACTTACCAGACGGGTTTTTTAACCCGGTAGAAAGTCCATCCATAAAGGCTTGTCTGGATGAACAGATAGTAGTATCTACCCAAACTCTCGCTTTCGTATGGCCAGCGTTAATCCAGGTTTCATCCATATAATATATTTTTCGACCTACATTCCTGTACTGTTTTATTTTCTTTAGGTAATCCCTTCGCCACAGGACAATTTCCTCTTTATCCAGCAACATACTATTTCTACCCCTAGTTTGATGTTTAAAATTAAGTTTTTTTAATAGTTTCCAGAAAGTTGTTCTTTTAAAAGTCGGTAAATCTGGATCATCATTAACCGCTTTTAACACTTTATCAATTGTGGGAAGCTCATTCCTAAAATAGAATTGATGTACCTTTCGTCTTATTGCACCTTTATTGAAATCTTCGACAGAATCCACGATTTGCTTGTAGGACAGTTTTCTCTTTGGTTCAGAGAAGGTTTCATTTTGTTTATACTCTTTGACGACGTTAAACACTGTTTTACAACACACCCCTGTTCTATTTGCCACTCTACTTTCAATTTCATGAATAACCATCACAGGATTCTCTAGCATTTCATGTTTATAAACATTGAGAATCATTTCTTTTGTCCGTATGTCCAAATGCCCCTTTTTGGGTCGTTTTTTAGGAGGTGTTAACGGCCTATTTTCACCTTCATCCGCTGTATCCGTGGAGGACATACTTCAGTTTTATCAAATATACCTACGTTGTGCAATAAAACTAACGTTTCTTCAACAAAAACCAAGAATACCACAAAAGTTTACTCTAACACACACTTACAAAAATCAAAACGGTGCAATACTGTCAAGCATACAGATAACTGAATACAACTCTGTAAAAAAAAATTTAAACGCCAATAGCGTTGCGAGAATTACCAGTCATGAGGTGACTCACGCGATGTTCAGTGTTTACATCGGGCGTATTTCAAATGTAAATAGACTTTATATATGTATTAGCACTATATGGCTATTACCCTGAATATCTTGAAGCAACAACAGAGATAGAAGATCCAGGGTCATTTCGACTTGTGCGCATGCGCCGTAAGGGTATTGCCAAATGTACTTTTATTTCTTTAGAACAGGGCAGAAGAGTTGAGAAGAGTGAGCCTTAGAAAATTACAGCAATGATAAAATTACCAAAAATCTTGTTAGAAAATTGCAAAATAAGCATTAAGCCCATACTTCCAAGTGTTTTCAAATTATTTGTTTCCATTTCTAAACTAAAACGCGTCAAAAAACAATTTCGTATAACTGGAGGGTGACAACGTGACAACGTCTCATTTTTGCTCGACATAACCTCAAAATCTTGAGCCAATGTTAGTTTAGTTGACAGCTCGTTTTATCGAGTTGATTTGTTATTATTAACGGCGTGTACTGTTTATCTTTACTTTTCTGCAAATTTTGATTGTGTGTGTGAAGTGTGATCATTCTGTGACGATGCCGAGGCGAAACAGAATATTATTTTAAACAGGCGTAAAAACTTCAACAAAGATTTATCGTTCTACAGGTATGTACCCAGACCAGATGTTTCTTTCTTTCAACTTATTTACGTCAATTTCATGAGGGAACAATAACTAGGTAGTCCATTTCCTAAAGATTATAATTTCCTTTGCTGCTGTTGATGTAATTAGGTACCTACCTATTTTTACCGAAATTTGCATGTACTTCAAAGAATCCTACAAAACCTATTATTTTACCTGTTGAACTCTAAAAACAATTGTAAAATATCTATTACAAGTTTTATTAGTATATTTACCTGCGTTCTTTTTCGTTTCTCAATCGAAATAATATAAAAAATCTAAACAAATCAAGAACTTTAATGTTTGTTTACAAATTTCTGTCCAGTTGTCAAAGTCAAATGTGATAACCTCATTTTTTTCCGTTGAAACAAACGTCAAGTTGTTTTTTCTCGCGCATGCGCACTGCGCGAAATGACCCTGACGGAACAAGAAACCTCGGCTTCACTACGTTTACATTGGTTAAATGGGCAAGGCGCCATATAGTACTAATACATATATGGTCTCACCCCTTTAAAATAGAAATTTTTTAAGTAATAATAAAAAATCATCTGTTAAAATCCGAATATCGACTTTCTCGCAAACTGCTGAATTTTAAGTATATGACATATTTCATGAAATATGTTTAGAATTTTATGCAGAATCCGAAAAAATATTATAAAATAGGGGTATCCATTTAAAGAAATAAGGTAAACTGTCATAACTTGTTTAATAAATAAAAAAAAAATTGACGGTCTCACTGTACAGGGTGAGTCAACCATAGAGTAAAGTTCATTATCTCATTTGTTTCGGGAATTACCAAAAAACGTTAAATACAAAAGTTTTAGAGAATGTTAAGATGCACAGTTTAATATTATTTTGAAGTATACCGGGTGGTTTAAAAAAGCGTGGCAAATATATCATAGTTTTTTTTTTTTTAATGGAACACCCTATTTTTTAATTTATTTTTAGATTCTGCATAAAATTCTATAATTTTTTTATTAGTAATATTAGATACCTAAACCTAGTAGTTGTTCTAATATTTTAATTTTTCTAGAAAAATATTACTTTTTATTCTTATAAGAAGTTGACAGTTCCGCCATTGTTTCTGAAGGTAGAATACTCATATTTGATACAAACGTTCTATTGGGATGACAAAAAGGAACATGTAAATTTGAGTTAGATGCCACAGGGCCTTCAAAATAAATTTATACATTTCGACTAATTTAAATTGAAAAATATCAACTTTTTAAATGGCACCCCTTGTATATTATTATTTTTTTTATAGGTCTTATAAAACTCTTCAACTTTTATTAAGTATGTCATATACCTATTTTTAATAGTTTGCGATTTATTTTGATTTTTCTCATTTTTCCCTTTGTTTTTATTACACTAACGGGACTAACGCTATAAACTAAATAACAATAATTTTTCTGCTAACTAACTTACTTAATTTTTAATTATTATGATGTAATAAATGTTCAAAAATATGCCCTTCTACTTGGATACGCATGTTTAGTCTTTTTTCTATATTTCCCTGCACGTTCTTTAGCATAAAGGGTGGTGTTGTCCTGGAGGCATCCCGTATCCTATTTTTCATATCTTCTGGTGTTGTAGGGAAATTTACATAAACGCGATCTTTAATGTAGCCCCACAAAATGAAATCTAAAGGTGTCACATGATCGAGGGGACCACCCAATGAATCCATCCCTACCAATCTATTTTTATGGGTAATGATTGTTTAAAAATTCCTGAACTTCCCGATGGTAATCAGCAGGAGCTCCGTCTTGTTGAATCCACATTTGTTCCCTTTCAATGTCATCAACGTCTTCAAAGAGCTGTGGTAATTCATTTTGCAAAAAGTTTAAATATCTATGATCATACTGAACTGTAGATTGACCTTAAATCCAGAAAAATCGCACTACCTGTGTTTCAGACCTAGACAGAGAAATATAGACATCCCAGAGCAAGTGCAACTACAATCGCGAACGGTAGACTTGAACGAGAGTATGAAATTCCTGGGCGTATACATAGATCAAAACTTGAATTGGGCCACACAAACATCGGAAGTTTGCAAAAAAATTAATTCAGCATGTTATTCATTACGAGTAATGTCAAGGTATTTAGACTTAGTAGTATACTTTGCGAATATACACTCCAGGCTTCGCTTCGGAATCATATTCTGGGGATCTGGGACAGGAGTGAAACAGGTTTTCATGGGGCAAAAGAGAGCGGTGCGCATCTTGTTGGGGATGAGACCGAGGGACTCTTGCAGAGGTAGGTTCAGGGAGCTGGGTATACTTACTTTGTCAGGTCTGTATGTGTATGAATGTTTGATCTACATTTTCAAAAATAGGGAAAGCTTTATTCAGTATGAGATGCGGCACCCATTTAACACCAGGTCTAGCCAATATAACATACCAATACATAGTCTTACTGCAACAGAAAGGGGTCCAACCTACTCTTGTATTAAATTTTTTAACGGGTTGCCCAACCATATTATAAGAGTGGAAAATGATTTTAAAATCTTCAAGAAAGAAATTTTTAAATTAATTTTAGATATAGAACCGTATACGGTCGAGCAGTTTATGCAGCATAGGTTTTAGATCTTGAAAATTTTGTTTCTGTACTATTACTGTTGGTAGAAAACGTGAATTTTAGTGTTTGTTTTAGTGTTCATTTATTAAGAGTAATGTTTTTTATAAATTTTATTAACATATGAATATGTTAGCAACATACTATATCATCGACGCTATATCACTCAATTGTCTAGGAAAAGTGTATTTATTTATTTATTTATTTATTTATTTGTAAAATATACGGGCACAACCCATTATAATATCAATACAACTGAAATTAAATTAAATTAAAAGACTATTGAAATATCTAAATACTAACTTGACAAAAGTAAGTTTACGATGGTATCGACGAAATTATACAACTATAAACAATTGACAATTACCTTTTTTTTAAGAGAAGTGAGGGAATTAGAAAATATATCCAACTCATTGTGGTGGTTGAGAAAACGCATGGCCCGTATCAGGGGCGCATGTGAACCATAGTTGGTACTGTGATGACCAATATGAAATAGTTCAAAATTTCTAAGGGACCTTATGGGAACATTCAGAGCTATAGAATTTAACAAAGCCGGACATATAGTATAACCCCTAACTATCTTTGTAACAAAGCTAACATCAAACATTATTCTTCTATGAGCTAACAAGTCAAGGCCAACCATACCTCTAATCTCACTATAATCATGATCAACAATCAGTATATTCAATTTATACGCACACAGTCTAAGAAATCTATTTTGAACCTTCTCCAAGCTATATTTATGAACTTCGTAAAACGGAGACCACACCACCGTAGAGTATTCCATTATGGACCGCACTAGGACACAGTAAAGTAAAACTAAAGACGTAATTGAGAAATCACTACAATTCCTCTGAATAAAGCCCAACATTTTTGAAGCTTTGGTGACAACAGCACTGATTTGATCAGTAAATGATAGTCGGCAGTCTAAAATTACTCCGAGATCCTTAATATTGTCAACCCCATCCAGTACTAAACCACCAATGCTATAATCACCATTAACCCTTCTTAATCCTCTATAGAAACTAATAACATGACATTTTTCTACATTTAATTGCAAACCATTTGTCTCAGCCCACAACACAAATCTGTTAATGTCGTGCTGTAAGGAATCCAGATCGTAAATACTAGTAATAATCTTATATATCTTGACATCGTCAGCAAACATTAAAAACATGCTTTGAATTATGTATTCTTTAATATCGTTTACAAATAGGTTAAAGAGAAGAGGCGAGCAGTGGGCACCCTGTGGTACCCCCGATACAGCCACAAAGCCCTTAGAGAAAAAGTTTCCAATTTTTACTTTAAATATACGATTTTTTAAATAACTTCCCAGCCATTTAACTAGAGCTGGGCTAAACCCCACAGCTGACAGCTTTGCAAGCAATATTCTATGATCGACTCTGTCAAAGGCCTTAGAGAAGTCAGTATAGACAGAATCTATTTGAGCACCCGCCTCCAAGGCATCCAACAGTTCCGATTCATAGACTACTAGGTTTGTGGTTGTTGATTTACCCTTAGAGAAACCATGTTGTTGATCTATGATTATCTCCTTACAGCACCACGAAAGTTGATCGCACACCAAAGAATCAAATAGCTTAGGTATGCAAGACTGATTACAGACACTACGATAATTGTCTATGCTATTTTTATCGCCCGATTTATGAATGGGGACAAGAAAGCTTTCCTTCCAGAGTGTCGGGAATTCCCCCACTTCAAGTGATTTATTAAATACAAGAGTAAGAACGCCAGTTAGGGTGCAGACGCAGCGTTTTAACAAATAGTTAGGTATTTCATCAGGGCCTGCCGAAAGTTTGCCGGCAAGCGACTGATTTTATCAAATACTTCAGCCACTAGTAAATACACTCGAAAAATATTTTTCAAATAGATTAGCTATATCTTGCCCATTAGTAGCTGATGTATCGCCGAAGGTCATGGCCGATGGTAATCCAAAGGAAACCCGTTTACTATTAATGAAGGACCAAAAGCTACGAGGGTTATTATTTATATTCTGTTCGGCCCTTTGAAGGTACTGGGAATAGCATCTTGCTGTCAATGTTTTACATTCGGACCTTAAGGTCACAAAAGAAGTATAGTAATGGTATTGTCCAGTTTCTTTAAATTTCTAATGAATGGTTTTCTTTTTAATAATTAATTTTTTTAAAGCAGGACTAAACCATCTTGGAAAATTTGACGAAACGCTGCGCCTGCGCGGGACATACATCCGTACACCATGGTACATAATATCATACATTAATTCCGTAGCTTGATCAATATCAGATAACGGGCCCAGAATGCCCCTCCAGTCGACCGATGCAAAATAATCATTTATAGCTCTAAAGTTAGTATTTTTAAAGTCCCAGTAGCATTCATCACACCTCAAGCTATTAATATTTACACTTGGGAGATAAAACACACAAGGGACATGATGAATACTTGTTGGGAGCAAAATATCATCTGCTGTACACACATCTAAAAAAGCAAAGTGGCTAAAAACTAGATCTAAGAAAACATTGCGATTATTTGCAAACTATTATTTTGAAATCAATTAAGAAAGGTAAAACTTTCCGCGACGTGCACTGCATGTGAGTTTGCTGGACACTGAACAGTTAGACCCAGCTCATCATTACTCCAAATGGCATCTGGTAAATTAAAGTCACCAAACATAAACAACTTAGTGCCCGGGAATGATTGACTAATGTCCTCCACAGTAGCACAATGAGCGAGATACTTGTCAATGCTGGAGCCTGGGGGAATGTAAACACCACCTATAATAAGATCACCACTTCTTGACTTTACTGAGACAAAAAGTTGCTCAACAGTTTCCTCTTTAATTTTTATAATGGTGGAGTTTAAATTGTTGCGTAATGCGATGAGTACTCCACCCCCTCGCTGTTTGTTGCTAGTATTTGTTGAACGGTCCATGCGAAAAACATCATAACCCTCAATCTGAACTTCCGTATTGGTAACCTCAACGCTTAACCATGTTTCTACAATAACTATAACATCATATTGGGCACAGATAACTGCTCGCCGAAACTCCTCAAACTTAGTCTTCATACCACCTACATTCTGACAATAAACTTGCAATGGGGTGAGCCGGTCTCGTCATTGACCACTGGCGTCAACGGGTCCGGACCCACTCGGCAAGTTGCCCATTGGTAAAACATTGTGTTCCTTTAAATTGGTACTCTTTTTCACCAGAACAGGGGCGCCTCCCTTGTATCGAAGTATCAAGTCTGTCTCACCATTAAGTTTTCGGTGATTTAATTCTTCATACACCCTTCTAATTTGGTCACGCTGTAAGGGAGTTAAATCCGGTTTTATGCTGATACTATGACCCTTCAACTTATATTTATTCCTTAAGCACTGTTTTTCTTTCTTTTCGATAATTTTTTGAATAAAGAGGATTTTGACTTTGACTATGCCCGTTAAGTGGTTTGCGGAAAAAATATGGACTAATAACTTGAAGATTTTTGATTCCACACCATACATTAAACGACCAATGGTTTTGTTTTTAATTTTCTCGGACCCAGAATGGATTAAGTGTCGAATAATAGTGCATATTATGGCGGTTAACTGCTCCATTACTGAGAAAGGTAGCTTCCTCAGAAAACATTAATTCAACAATAGTCTACTCGTTCAAAATCACGGTCTGAAAGTTCTTGGTGTAGTTTCGTATGGAAGAGATGATATTTGAATTATCTCGTAGTGCGATTAGCGGTAGATTGGGTTGTGTTACATAAGTAAGCTAGGTAACGGCTACTGACCTGGGGATTATCTTCAACATGAAGTAAAATCTTAATTTCTTTTTCCTCAGTGGTAGCATTTCGGTTTACCACATTTCGTTACTTATATTCAACGCTACCATTACCATTAAACCGTTCCATTAAGCATCGCAAATATTGTCTAGTTGGTATGCGTCTATTAGGGTACTTCGCACCGTAAATCCTTACTGTCGAAAGGCAATTTTTCCGCCTCGCCCAGTATATAAATCATGTCAATTAATTAATTTTTAGGAAAATCCATAACTATTATATTTTTATAGGTACGTCACGTACGACAATAAATTAAACTATTTTTACTTGCTTAATTGACAAATTTAACAATGCCTACATTTTTGTTTTGTCGTGGCCTTTATGCGAAGGAACGTGCAGGGAAATATAGAAAAAAGACTAAACATGTGTATCCAAGTAGAAGGGCATATTTTTGAACATTTATTACGTCATAATAATTAAAAATTAAGTAAGTTAGTTAGCAGAAAAATTATTGTTATTTAGTTTATAGCGTTAGTCCCGTTAGTGTAATAAAAACAAGGGTAAAAATGAGAAAAATCAAAATAAAGCGCAAACTATTAAAAATAGGTATATGACATACTTAATAAAAGTTGAAGAGTTTTATAAAACCTATCAGAAAAAATAATAATATACAGGGTGTGCCATTTAAAAAAGTTGATATTTTCAAATTAAATCAGTCGAAATGTATAAATTTATTTTGAATGCCCTGTAGCATCTTAGTCAAATTTCGTTACATGTTCTTTTTTGTCATCCCAATAGAACGTTTGTACCAAATATGAGTATTCCACCTTCAGAAACAATGGCGGAACTGTCAACGTCTTATAAGAGTAAAAAGTAATATTCTTTAAAACTTTTGTATTTAACGTTTTTTGGTTATCTCCGAAACAAGTGAGATAATTAACTTTACCCTATGGTTGACTCACCCTGTATAACCACACTGCTTAATGCATACCTGTCTATTTAAACTCCTCCAGTTTGATCATGCGCTAGCGGCGTGGATTTGTTTTGACGCGACTTATGTTTTAAATGAATCGACTTTAGATGCTATTACGATGTAGCTCTTGTATTAAACTAGTTCTTGAAATTAATTCATTGCTTTTAAAAATTCTTTAATCTGAACTTATGCATTTTGCGATTAATTTGTTTATGCCACTAGTCGAGACTATAAAAAAAATTGTTCCTCCTTTGTGCTTCGCAAATGTAACTTGGCCTCTATTTTAGATGATTCCCCTACGTCATCCGAGCCATCCCGCTGCAATGGAGTGCCCAATGGCTTTAAAAAATTTTTTAATCTGAACTTATGCATTTTTCGATTAATTTGTTTATATCACTGTCGAGACTACAAAAAAAAAATCAGTTGTTTCTTTGTGCTTCGCAAATGTAACTTGGCCTCTATTTTAGATGATTCCCCTACGTCATCCGAGCCATCCCGCTGCAATGGAGTGCCCAATGGCTCCGCCACAATATCAAAAGATTCGTCCGATCCTAAAACTGCCAAAGCGAAAGGTAGCTCAAACGCATCCGCTTCTTCTGCTTCAACTACGAAACCAGTCAAGCAAGGTAAGATTTTGTAGCTATTAAGTTTCTTAATTAAAAAAGTAGCTTTATTTTGGTATAAGAGTGAGACAGGCCGCCAGTTTTCGTTTAAAGATTGTATATTTTTATTGATTACATTGTACGGAGAGTTGCCTGAACTTAATTTTGCAATAAGCAACATACATAAATAATGAAAATCAGTAATCAATAATTGTGTTAGGCGTCTATGACTATAAGAATAGCGATATCACCAAGAATACACTAAGAACCACAAATTTTGTTTAGGACACACTTTTCTTAAGCCTTTTTTGATTCACTTCACAAAGAAAAGTTTTGTTCAGAATTATCACAATATTTTGTGCGTGTATGGTGGTTTCCCACGGGCTGCGCCGCGTCTTATCGGTTTTGTGGACAAGCGCAGGCTCGCGCCTCCTCCGACGTAGGCCCTTGCCGCCCGAGGTGCGTTGCCTAGGTTGAAGACGACGACGGGTTCCGGCCGAAATTTTCTGTAGCTTGTTAAAAACAATTTGATACTTTTAAACAACTAGTTCATTCTTTCGGTGGCGTGGATAAGATGAAGTAGACACAGTCTTCCTCGAAAACTTTTGATAAATTAGGAAGTTTAAACCATGTGATATTTGCCCTCCACGCCATATTGGAATCACCACGAGCTTCCAATATGGCCGTCGAGGGCAAACGTCAGAAAAACTAACCCTTATTTTTCCGCCAACGTCAATTATGTGCATTGACTTTTATTATTAAAACCTATGGTTTATGATGGTAGGAATTGTTCTGTGATGGTAGGAACACGATAAAACTTATGAATAGCCCTGCTGGACTTTTACAGCCGACAACTAGGCAAGTCGTATTTTTTCAGAATTAAACACTCGACTACACAAAAACTAGCAATTTCCGATAAAATAAAAAGACGCAAAAAAGCCGTTAGAAAGCGAACTAAATGGTAACTAACCAAAAAGTTGGTGCCTAATAAATGTTTAGGATCGTGAAGCGCACAGAACTCGACTGTAAACTAAGCATTGAATCCGTGTCGATTTGCCTTCCACGGCCATATTGAATAGTTCGTTGAATGTTTTTGAGTTCTGTGGAACGGATTCAAAATGGCCGTGAAGTGTCCGTGAAGCACACCTGAAACGCACGTCATGTGTACAGGGTAAGTCAACCATAGAGTAAAGTTCATTATCTTATTTGTTTAGGGAATTATCAAAAAACGTTAAATACAAAAGTTTTAGAGAATGTTAAGATGCACATGTTAAAATTATTTTTGAGGATACAGGGTTGTTCAGGAAAGCTTGGCGAATATAACATAAGTTTTTTTAAATGGAACACCCTATTTTTTAATTTATTTTTAGATTCTGCATGAAATTCTATAACTTTTTTGTTAATAATGTTATATACCTAAACCTAGTAGTTGTTCTAATATTTTAATTTTTCTAGAAAAATATTAGTTTTTACTCTTAGAAAAAATTGACAGTTCCGCCATTGTTTCTGAGGGTGGAATACTCATATTTGGTACAAACGTTCTATTGGAATGACAAAAAAGAAATATGTAACGAAATTTTAGTGTAATAAAAACAAGGGTAAAAATGAGAAAACTCAAAATAAATCGCAAACTATTAAAAATAGGTATATGACATACTTAATGAAAGTTGAAGAGTTTTATAAAACCTATCAGAAAAAATAATAATATACAGGGTGTGTCATTAGAGGAAGTTAATATTTTTCAATTTAAATTAGTCGAAATGTATAAATTTATTTTGAACGCCCTGTAGCATCTAACTCAAATTTCGTTACATGTTTTTTTTTGTCATCCTAATAGAACGTTTGTACCAAGCATGAGTATTCCACCTTCAGAAACAATGGCGGAACTGTCAATTTTTTATAAGAGTAAAAACTAATATTTCTCTAGAAAAATTAAAATATTAGAACAACTACTAGGTTTAGGTATATAACATTATTAACAAAAAAGTCATAGAATGTCATGCAGAATCTAAAACAAATTAAAAAATAGGATGTTCCATTTAAAAAAAACTCACCACGCTTTTTTAAACCATCCTGTATACTCAAAAATAATTTTAAATTGTGCACCTTAACATTCTCTAAAACTTCTGTATCTAACGTTATTTGGTAATTCCCGAAACAAATGAGATAATGTACTTTACTCTATGGTTGACTTACCCTGTACATATAACGTGCGTTTCAGGTGTGCTTCACGGACACTTCACCTCGAGCAATTCACTGCTCTAGTGGACGCTCTCCCTTATTTGCCCCCACGGCCATTTTGAATTCGTTCCGACAGAACTCAAAAACATTCAACGAACAATTGAATATGATTGACACCCTGTGCAACGTGTTTGCTTGAAGTATGCGCTATCCGTAAGATTTTGACACATCGTTAATTGCCTAATTGTCAAGAGGTTTCCTAATTTTTGTTTATGAAAATATCAATTTTGTGAAATAAGATAGAAGTAGAACACTAAAAAGAACCAAAGTATGCAAAAGAATACAGGGTGTACCATTTAAAAAAAAATATACCTTTTTGGGCCATTCTGTATATGCACAAATATTTTCCCGAAATACACTCATATACTGTATTGCCGAGCGCTGGAGTCGCCTAGCTAGCTCGCCTGCCTACCTGCTTTATTTTTAATGTAATTTAATTAATTTACTCAGGCTGTCATTTTCTGATTCCTCCTGCTGCTGAATAACGTGCTAATAAAGAATTTAATAGTAATAATTCAAAGGTAAAAAATGACGTGGTGGTATCTGGTTCTTAAGTATCCCAATTAAAAAGAAGTTTTATTAAGAAAATGCGATATTTGCTTTGCTTTTTCCTAGGATATATTAAAATTTTTTACAATACTTATAATATACATACCAATAACATTTTCAGTTACTTCAAACATTGTCACCCCGTCTGTTTCTCCTGACGTGCTTCGTACGGCTTCCTTGCGTCATCAGAAGGGGTTGATGGCCATCACCATCCTCCATGTCTTGAGTACCCAAGAAGTTAGACTTCCGTGCCTGATGGAAGACGAGGGTAATCGTGATTTCCCGCCAATTCACGATATTTACTTGCCGCTCAGAAAAAGGGTGTACGCAGTCCTATTTAATTTGCATCATTTGAGATATGTTCATGCGAAGAAAAAAGGTAAGTTGCGGTTTGATTTTACTGTTATTAGACTTTTGAAAGAAATATGACGCTCGAGTATATTCGAGAGTGTACATACATTCATACATACAATATACTATTACTAGAAATATAAAGTGTCATTATTATTATTAATATGACGCCCTGTCTAATTCGTTTCTTTTGTTTTAGAGAATGGCGATTTATCTGATAACGCCCCTCAACCAGACGTTATCGTCAAGGAATGGGTGTATAGTAGCTCCAATCAATATAAACGCGCCGCAGAAGTCAAAGCAGAGCCGTTACCCTGGGCCGTGCCTACTTTGCAGCGGCTCTGGTTCGGACCGGCTGTCGACGATAAACGTAGACGCATGCGCGCTTTCTTGTCCTGCCTCAATTCCGACACTCCGCTGATTTTAAATACCGCTTATGTACCCCAGCATATGTTGATAATGGCGTGTGTGCTAAGGTAAGGATGTTATTAAATATATTGTTAACAATATTGTGAATTTTGTTGAATAATAATTCTTTTACATATAAATAAATTAAACACTTGATAAACGGGTGTCAACGAAATCATTGTACAGCGTCGTGTTAAGAGGGGAGTTAAATAAGAAATCAATTGCAGAGCCTCACGCAAAAGAGATCAATTCAAAAACTATTAATTTTCAAAGCATTTTGATGGTGCACGTTTAAAGAACATGTGGCTCGGAGTTCGTCTATTTTTTATTATAAAATATTGCAAAATCCAGTTATCAATTAACAAAAATAGCAACAATTTGAAATCTGTTGTCACGGAATCAAATAAAAAAATAGTGAAACTCCTAGGTAATATTACAACAAACATATTTACGTAGTTTCAACAAGAAAAACGTCGGTTTGCAGTCAATGATCTCATTTTAGTAAATATTATATCATATGGGACGATTTTTGTCTGCCATGTTGAAGTTTTAGGCGAACGGTTAGCTTCGACAACCACCATCGCATGGATAACTTAGTTCAGTATCTACATGCCAGAGAGCAGCACGGGTGTCCCAAATATAGTAGTCTTCTCTTGGTTACCCGACTACATATAATTGTATACTAAAATTTACAGCGTTCAAAGTATAATATGCAGCATACAAAATGAATTAAAATATTCAAAAAATGAGGAGACGCACACATTTCATAAGTAAATTTAATTATTAAAAAAAAAAATTGCGGAAGAGCCTCTTACAACGATATTTTCTTTTAATAATTAAATCCGTACCTACCTCAGCTAATTTTAATTACAAAAGTCGTGTACTACCCTATGTGTGAACTGCCAATTTATATATATCTAATATTAGGTATATAAAAAGTAATAAAACTCATCAATGCTGTATTGAAACAATATTCATTGTTTTAACAGGGACACCCAAAGAGAAGAGTAACCCAACTAATTCTTTGACCAAAGTTGGGCGAATGCCTTTTTAAAATAGGTAGGCACCGACAGCGTGCCCAGTAAAATCGATAGGTGGTACAAAAAAGCAACATGGAATACTAAATCTTAAGAAATACCTACCTAAAACGACTTATGAAATCAAATTTTAAAAAATTACACACTAAAAATAAGAAATCCCTAAACAAATGAACAACACCTACTTTGAGATGTTCAAAATGTTTGCCATGTTAGTCTTTCACTAAATTGCCGTAAGGCATTTTTTCAGCTTATATACTATTTCAAAAAATTAATTGTTTTAATTTGGTTTTTACATAAATCTATTAGTTTGACAGATAAACCCAGCAACAGCAGCCTATCATTAAATTGTTTTTTTATAAGGCACTATTTGAAATTTCAAAAATATTCAGATCATTTAAAATTAAAAGAAATTATATTTTTGCTGACCAACCGTATATAGTATAGTAACAGATAAGGTTTTATCCTTCTAACGTGTGCAGCTTTAAGCTATATCAACATACTAATCTCCAAAAAATATTTTAAGTACTTGTAGAAATTATTTGTAATATACCAGACTTTTTTGACACCCTGCATAGCAAAATAACATATTATTATTACCACATACCACACTTAAAATTAGCTTTATATTATGTTATATAGGAGAGCTGGTCATAGTTTTCTTTGGTATAGTTTAGTATAGTACAATCTAAACTTAAATAGTTTGTACAATAGTAAACTATACACTCCCTTAAAAGCAATTCATCTTTCGACAAATTTATAAAGTAGTTGGGTGGGTAAATTACAGATCTCACATTTATTTTTAAAAATATATTCCTGATATCATACGCCTACCGTCATCTACGAATAATATATAGAATTTAAACTTTTAGCTGATTTTGTGTGCGATTTTGAGCAATTAAAAAATATTTTAATCAAATTTTGGTTACTGCCATGTTTGAGCGGGATCTTAATTTTTACCTAAAAACCAAATTAATATCACTTCCGGTTTTACCGGAAGTTACGCTATTTAATTTTTTTTAAATGACAACCTGTATTTTTTTATTGTTTAATCGAATTCTTCTCAAAATTACCTTTTCAACTTCATACAACAAAGCGACATTTACATGTCGGCGATTTTCATCGCAGTAGCGAAGCCATTCCGGGAGCGTTTTGGCAGCCAGTGCTTGACGATGAATAACGCAGTGTGTCGTAATTGCAGCTGGATTTTTTGTTTTTATCGACGTTGCAAGACCAGAGCGGGAACCAAGCATTGCAGAAGCACCGTCGGTACAAAACCCCGCAAGCTTTTACCAGATAAGTCCATGTTTCTCCATATATAGACTTATTACATCCATAACATCTGCACTTTTCGACGTCGTTTCCAGTTCTTGAGAGAATAGTAACTCTTCTTTAAACTATTTATTGTCATTCAAAAATCGAATAAATACAAGTGATTGACAACATTGTGAAACGTCGGTAAATTCATCACATTGTAGCGCAAAATAAGGACTACATTTTATCTTGTTCTTCAATATTATTTCACTGTGTCGTTTAAAAGTGGTATTTCACGAATTTTCTTTTGAGCTTTCTGTCCTAAAAGCTCTTCTGCAGCTTTCATCATACAAAACTTTATTAGAGAATCACCGATTGTGTGTGCTTTTTTGGATTTGGCAATCAATTTTGAAATTTTAAACGACGCAGTAAAATGTTAAATGCGATATAGTATACCTAAACGTGTGACATAAACAAAACAAACAAGATTTAGAATACTTACGTATTAAACTTTGGACTTTTTATAACTATAAAGACCTTCGTAGGCCAACGATATTTGCCCTTTGCTGTCGAACTTTAAAATTGAAAAATAAGGAAGCACTCAGAGCAAAACCACGAACGTCGGTAGTTGGACTATCACTAACTAACAAAACCAAAAAGCGAACGGAACAAACCAAGTGAGACACTGACTGGTCGCTGTACGTGCCACGCACATGACTCACACCCCCGCGCCAGCGCACCGACTCTCATTTCTATTTAGCGCGACTGTGTCGACTCGTTGTCATTTATTTAATGTTTTTCTGATGGCTTCGCGGACCACTTCGGGTGCTTCCAGGGACCACCAGTGGTCCGCGGACCACCGGTTAAGAACCACTGTTCTATAGCAACGGATTGAAAAAGCGGCGAAACTATAACTGTAACTTTAAAAATTCCTAGACTAAAACGCGATGCCGTGCCCACTCAATTCCCTGATTGTCCATATTTTTCTAAAACTGTAAAATTACGCCCAAGTCGTAAAGAAAATTTGCAAAAACTAGAAATTTAAAATTTTATAAAAGCGATTAAAATGAACCTGAGTTTGAAACTTATCAATTTTAAGAGTTTCTTATTGATTATTAGCTTTCTATGAAGAGGTAAATCGATTTATCCGTTCTTTTAAAAACTCGTTTTTCCAACTCGTAGGAAATATTTCAATGTCCGGCAACAACGGTGCATACATTTAACCTTGAATTAGCCAGTAGTCTGCTGACTTGCTATTTGTCTCACTCTTTGAACAACCTATTGCGTTCCGTCTCATCATGCAGATTAGGTCTAGCTTCTAATTGGTCTATACCAACGTAATTGCTGATATAGGGTGACTGAGCTAGTAGTCGTAAATATTTTATTTTTAAGCTTTTCTGAAAAATATCAGTTTTTTCAGAAGTAGGCTACTTATTTTTTAGTAATCGGCTATGCCTATACCAGAAGTCGGCCGTCATATATTAATGGTTGTTTAGCACAGGCCCGTGCTTGCATTTTTTATTTTGTCAATAACCATTATAAAAAAACACCAAAATTATGTTTCTAAACATATTTAAAAAAATTCTTAAATGTACCTACTACATATGCAAAGACATTTTTTAACGGTATAGGGAAAGTTAAAAAAGTATTGGCAAAAGTCGCAGTTATAATCTAGAAACCACCTGGGACACCAGTCACCTCCCACATTCTTATCACTTTCTGCTTCTGCATCGCTATCTAGTTCATCTTCACATTTAGCACAATATTTCTTTCAAAGCATTTTTCTAAAATCTCGCTTCTTTCGTTGAGTCTTTCTTTTTTTTATTAGTATTATTCACCATTTCGCTTTTTTTTCTTTCTAACTCGTTCCTTTTCCTTTTCCTCGCTTCTTCTTTCTCATTTTGTACTCTATCCTCCATGTAATATGTTCTCCAAACATTAAACGAAATGATACTTGTGAAAGGGTCCAGCTTTCGGACGTTTTGTTTTTGGAATTGACTTAGGGTATTTAAGATATTGGGTTGGGGAGGTGGTCGGCATCTATTGTATGTAAGATTTTTGATGACTACTTATGTGCTTTTATATGGATCTGGTGTCCATTCATCGAGGCTTATTGCTTGCGACACGACCTGCGAGCCGGTCCTGCAGAGTTGCACGTGGTATACCATAGTTTCGGCAAGTTTCTTGAATTTTAGCTCCAATTCTCATAGAATCTAAAGCTTTTTCTAAGGACTCTTAAGAATATCTATGAAACTTTCTTTTTGGTCTGCATGGCCTGACGTGGCATCGTCTATAATGTAAAGAAAACATTTTTTCGTTAGATTAAAGTGCTTTTATAGGCAAAAAAATCTGTATTATTCATTTTAGACCCGGCCGACTACTGATACGTACGTTTTTGATACACCATAGTACATGATGGCAAAGGAAGAATCTGTTTATATGTATTTGTAAGCCTGATATACAAAATATTTTTTTTTAATGTGCCAGTAGTCGGTCACGGTGGCCGACCACTAGAAACTTTATAATAATTTAATGCCAGTAACCCGCCATATTAATTTTGTACCTAAAAATAAAAATGAATATATCTCGGACTTGTTACTAGTTATTTAGACATATATTCATAAAAAAAATCTTACTCCGGTAAACATATTTAGTGTAGGATTAGTTTAACTTACCTTTAAAATTGTCCTGTTTGATCTTCACTGGCTTTTGTAAACTGTTTTTGGAGACACAATGACTAACACCTAATTTTTCGCGTCAATTTACGGAAGTAAGGTTCGACTTATAATAAAGAAATATTGATATACATATGTGTTCGTGGAAAGTAAAAGAAGATAGCAAATGTAAGAAATAAAGCTAAACTCTTGCCCAATGCAAGTCATAAGTGTTTAAAGTCATTTTTGGCCGACTACTAGAGGTGGCCGGCTTACTAGCTCGTCCATCCTATTATGTCTCTGTTAATCTCTTAAGATGTTTAATAATTCTTAATTAATATCTTTGTACCTATTCGAACTCCTAACAAGAAAATATTATTATCATCGTTTAAGTACCATTTTAATTATTTTTGTAGATATATTATGTCTCAAGAAAAACCAATCATGAGAAGAAACGAGTTGGATGCCTTCTTGTGTCAAGCATTTAATCCCAATTTAATGAACGTTCAACACCTACAAGAATTAACGGTAAGTAGTAATAATGGTAGTAGTGGATATAATAATGGTAATGCACTGTGGGTGAATTACGACGAGCGCGCATTACAACTCTCAAGAGAACTACTGATAATATTTTTTTGAAACTCTGTATGCTTAAGGTAATTGATATGCTGTCTTTAACTCAAATGACATGTTTCTGTTTCTGTCATTTCCGGTTATACCGGAAGTAGCTGTTGACTATAGGTTTTTAAATACATGTTATTTTTTATTATATTTTGAATGCTAAGTAAATTTTAGGCAACATGTCTTTTCCCAAGTCTACTGGCTTTTGAGATATCTGCACTTTTTGTAATTACATATTAGGCAACTGCATGATAATGAAATAATGCCTATACATTTGTGGCTCCTGGACTAAACTTTTTTTTTGTTATAAGTATCAGCAAATATCATAAAATCTTTAAACTTAGCATAAAATGTACAGGGTGGTCAAAGTTCAAGGTTCATAGTTAGGGATGTAACGGGTAGCCCTTTTTAGGATCCGGCCAAACCGGGTACCCGGTCAATTAAGACCCGGCAAAACCGGGTACCCGGCCGGGTACCCGGTCTTGCGGAATATTACAGGAAGCTATTGGCAACATCGCGCCGGTAGGCCGCGCGTGCTATCCATTCCGGGGAAGTCCCATATTATAACACAGGTCTTTGGGCAATAGAACTGTGTGCTTCTAATGTTCTAGCTCGTATTATTCACTATTCTGTGTGTTTAAACGCAACACAAAACCATTAATCTACGTACGTATTGTGTCAAAAAGAAAACAAAAATAATGAAGTTAATTTGTCATCCAATTCAGATTCAGATGACGATGTTCCTCTCAGTTTCTATACAGATAATCCATCCTCATCAAAAAGACCCAGAGGAGATAAACGCTCAGTTTGGGATGTGTTTACCAGTATTGCCAACAGGCGAGATACAAATAGAAAATCATCTGCTAAAGCACCAAACATACAACAGGACGTGGAGGTTAAAATAAGTTCATATTTGGCGTTGCCGTTAATTGATAGACAATTAAGCCCATTTTCGTGGTGGAAAATAAATTCAGAGAGATTCCCTAATCTAGCAAAGCTTGCTAAAAAGTTTCTTTCAGCACCTGCCTCAACAATATTTAGTGAACGGTTGTTTTCAGAAGCGGGTAATATTTATGAAGAAGCCCGAAACCGACTATCCTCTGAGAATGGTGAAATGTTAATTTATCTTCATCACAATTTGCCATTAATTGATTTTAGATATTAAATGTTTTATTTAACAAAGTTTGTTGTTATAACCTTTTAAAATCTGTTTTTTTTTTTATGTATTTTTTGTCATCACTAAAATACACTGTTTCAGTTCTTGTATGTTTCATTTTACCAAAAACAGAAAACAAAATAAAAACCCGGGTACCCGGCCGGGTAACCTGATACCCGGCGAAACCGGGTATCCGGCCTACCCGTTATCATCCCTATTCATAGTGAAAAATTCAAACATTAAACACTTTTTGATTATAAATATATTATGACCGGGTGATTCAATAAGAAAGAAGGCCGGCTATATATCTTAGAAGCCGTTAGTCGCACAGCTTTCGGAATGTGTATGGGAAAGGAAATAGCTTGGCAAATATATTAAATTACTGTTATAGTGCACGTGCAAATGTTATCTTCAGCAATAAATCTTGCCTCTATCTAATATCTGGCGTCTATCCACATTTTTAGCACTATATACAAAATATTGGATTGAATTAACAAAATATTTGTTACTGGTTCTTAAATATTTGATATACTTTTTTCTATTAGATAGATATATAGGGTGTTATTTAAGTACGTGGCCAAACTTCAATTGGTGATTCTTTGAGTGATTCTAAGGCAGAGTGCCCACCAAAGATGTGCACTTCAAGTGAAGAGATATGAGGTGCACATGATGTTGGTATGAAGTGCAGCGTACCATGTTTTTATATGCGATGACGCACACAGAAGCCGTGCGAAAGAAGTGTTATGCCAAAATCAAATTTGTTTGACCAATTGTTTTACTCTTACTTTTTTGTTACTTTCAAATCACTGCAGTAATAAATAACGTTATTTGTTTTATCGAAAACAGTTAATCTGAGCGAAAAAATTTAAAAGATGAATTTCGTTTAATTTTAATTGCTTATTCATAAATAAAAATCGCTTTATTTCAGGTCCATGGACAACAATAAAAAGAGTTTTTAATTATTTATAAACACAATTTTTTTTTTTATTGATTGCAATAAAGTAATTTTTATGTTTTTTCTCAAAAACAAAGTAAGATACGAGAAAAATGCTAAAAATAAAAAAGTTGTAGTTTTAGTTGTCTTAAAAATAAATTACTTTAATATCAAATTTTCAATTCAAAATTTAGCCAATGCGAAAATAATACAAAAAAATAAGTGGTGCACATTTTTTTTTGTCAAAAATCTTAGTTAAAGTGCCTTTCGGGAAGCCACTGAACCCAAAAATTTTAATCTTTCATAGTTAGGGCTAAATTAGCTCCTTACTACCCTAAATAACACTGCCAAATTTCAAAAGAATCGACTAAAAGATTATTAAGATATTTACGAAAAAACGATTTTTTTTGTAAAGTTTGACACTCTGTATCTTGAAAACGAAGCATTACCGGACCTATGTTTATGTAAACTTTTCGTCTTAGAATTACTCAAAAGAATCTCCCCTTGAAGTTTGGCCACGTACTTAAATAACACCCTGTATGTATTAAAAAATTCAGGACACAAAACTGATGTCACTGAAATACAACTAGGTAAAGAATTTTTCACAATAAATGGTTGACTCCGTTTAACTACCTGGGACGTTTTGCAAGAGCTCAGCCATAAAAATGCAAATAAACTGTCGGGCAGGGTCGGATTATAATTTGTAATTATAGCAGGTAATATTTAACTATGTATCTTGTGCTTGCGATAACATCTTTTAGTCTTTGTGTTTCTTAGGAAGTGTTCAAGTTGTGCTACGGTTACGATACAATAATTTTAAATTATTTACCAAAAATTTATAGGTATAAAAACAGATATTATGTGGCGTCCGTGGGTAAATATTAATAGTGGTTCTTCTAGTGTTTCGTTGGAGAAAAACCACTTATCTCTTGATGCTAAAAGCATTGTAAAAAATGTATATAGTTCTTTACTTGACCAAGGACTTGAGGCGAGTGCTGCCGCAAGTGTAACAAGTGATATGACTAAGGTGCCTCTTACTACATTAAGACGAATTGCAGTAAATCCCGTCAAATCAAGAAAGAAGCGTATAGATACCGGTTTCAAGAAAAGTATCGATGAAGGCGATAAGGACCTAATAAGACGAAAAATTTACACCATGTACGAAGAGCAACGTGTCCCTACATTAAAGAGTCTAGAACAGCAACTCACTAATGACGAAACCCAAATAAACTGTAGCATCACTAGTCTTTGGAGAATTTTGTCTGAAATGGGCTTTAGGTATCGTAAAATTCATAAAAGACAAGTACTGATGGAATCCGCCCGTTTAAGAAAATGGCGTTACGAATATATAACATCTATAAGAAAATACCGATCTGAAAATCGTCCAATAATTTACCTCGACGAGACGTGGTTTGACACCCACGAAACACCTTCCAAAGGATGGTCTGATTCATCCGGCAAGTGCACAACAAAAGCTCCGTCAAATAAAGGGAAAAGAATTACTATCTTACATGCAGGATCAGAAAACGGTTGGGTCCCAAATGCCTTGTGGCTTTCTGCGAAAAACATTAAAGACTCCTGTGTAGATTACCATGAGGATACGACGGCAGAGCTGTTTGAAGAATGGTTCCAGAATTGTCTTTTGCCTAACATTCTTCCGAATAGCGTGATAGTAATGGACAACGCAAGCTATAAGCATAGTCGACTTGATATACTATGTATAATGATATTATTATTAATGATATTATTTAAACGTAGCAATGTGTGTAAAATTACTTGTTCCCTAAAAACTTCAATCGATACCATTTAGGGTGAAAAATACTTTACACTGCTGGAAAATAGGTTGAGTTAATCCAAATTTGTACCGTGGCTTTAAAAGTATCTTCAGACGATTCGGAACATTTAAATGCGGTTTTAGGGCCCTTTTGGATATTTGGTTAAAAATACCTAGTCTGAAAATCAGTATTCCATTTATACAGTGTGTCCAAAAAGTATGCAACATATGGGAAAGTTTTTTGTTACCGATTTCTCAGAAAATTTTATTCTTGATAAAAGTTGGCGCATGCATTAAAAGTATAAATGCATATTTCATATTTCACCTGCGGCTAATAGTAAGGGAGCAAATGTCATTTTTTTTAAATTGCCTTAAGAGTAAAGTACCTTATTTATTAGAAATACAGCAAAATTTTATATGGAAATGTTTTTACAAATTAAAAACTTAGTTCAAATACGAGATTTAAGTTAGGTGTCTCAATTTTTAATTTTTTTTCCCTTAATCTCTATTTTCCCCTAAACGGTACGCCTCTGGTCGATTTTTTGTTTACGCAATTTTAATATATTTATCAAATAACTTTAACGTGGGTTTATTATAAAATTTACAGTCCTTTACAAAGATGCAACCGGGAAGGACATTGAAAATGCTGAAGCAGAGTGCAACGCTTGTGACTATTGTGAGATTTGAGATCTGCGAAAACTCATAGATTTGAATGTTATATTTGGGTAGTTGATATAAGTTTTATTGATTCATAATATAAAAAATAGTAAAATAAAGCTTATAAACTCTAGCGCGGCTCTAACTCTCGACTTGCTCTGATCCCGTCGTCCTTCGTCCCTTCTCCCTTCCCCGTCATCATCGGGCCACCGGCTCGGCAGCGGCGGTTTGCGTAGTTCCGCTTGTGGATCATTTGGATGGTGTCTATCCGATTCAGGGTTTTCCCCATGAACAGCTGCTGCAAAGATTTTCGCTTATAAATTTGGATAGAAGACGTGATTACCTATCTCAGTCGTTTTTGAGCAAGCTTGTCAGCGGTCATATTGTCTGTGAGGAGTTGTTGTCTAAACTAAATTTTAGGGTTCCTACTTTAAATTCTCGCAACACAGATACTTTCTACCTATTACCACCTTTTACCACCGTTCCGTACCAACGTTTTTAAGTTTGCACCTATTAACTCGATGTGCGGCTGCTATAACTCCAATGCTAATGCCTTCGACATTTTTGCCTGCAGGTTGAGCGCAATCAAGAGTCACTTTTATCGATGACTGACTTTTTGATGTTTAATTTTTCTTTTTCTTTATGATTTTGTTCTGTATAAATCTTTTGTGTAATATTGTGTAATAAATCATATTTGTTTAGTTATGTAAGTAAATTAGGTAGTTTGTAAGTTTTGTTCGTACCTACCTGTTTTGTAATTGGGTAACTGTTAAACAGTGTATGTATAAATAAATAAATAAATAAATAAATTTTAATTCGGTGTCATTAGAATGTGTGACGCATGGAACAAATGCAACACAAGAATTTCGTTGAATTCCGTGCCCGTGCGATAATATAAACATTATCAATGTTAAAAACGTATTAAGTAGTTGCAAACCTTTTAAAACCTTTCAATGATACGAGTTTGCTTAGATATTAGCGTGTTGCACGCCCACTTAAACAAATTTTATCCAACTTATGTTCTAAACAAAATTATGATAGAATTCAACTCTATTCATAGTACTGGAAATAACTAATAATTTATTTGTCATTTTCACCCAGTACGTTCAAGTTCAAAAACCGACTTTAAAAAAATGCATATAAAATAGATATTTTGCTTTTTTAAAGAGTAGGCCGTGAAAACAATTAAATTAAAATCAATAGCAGCATACCTTGTCACACATACGGCTTATTATGTCAACTTGCTTTTTGAATTATTGTTAAAGATTATGGCGGAAAAACTAACTTTACAAGAAAGGGCAGAATTAGTTCGTATTGTTGGGAATAAATATAAATCGTTAAGAGAAACAGCATCTATCTTCACTGAAAGACACCCTGGAAAGAACATACATTATAGTACAGTTTCTCGAATTTATAACTTCTTCAAAGAAACGGGCTCATTGGAATTTAGTTACAAGAAAAAGCATACCAAATAGATTAGAAGTCAGGAGAAAGAACTTGAAGTTTTACAAACTTTTATAGAAAATCCAAGCAAATCTTTAAGGTCAGTCGAAGTAGACACACAATCTAAAAAGTCTACAGTAAATAGCGGACTTAAAGAATATAAGTATCATGCATACAAACTTGTATTTGTTAATCAAATTTTAGAACGCAATTATGACAATAGACTTTATTTTTCGTTTTGAGTACAAGGAGAAATAGAGAGCAATCGTCAATTTCACCGAAATGTATTGTTTTCTGACGAAGCTACCTTCAACACAAATGATGTAGTTTCAACGCAGAACTGTCGATGGTGGGCAGACGGTAATCCAAATTTTGTAATAGAGTGTAAAAACCAGTATTCAGCAAAAGCTAATGTATGGTGTGGCATTTTGAATAATAAGATAGTGGGTTCTTTCTTCTTTCGAAAAAAAAAATCTTAATTCTGAACGTTACCTCCAATTTCTACAAAACGAACTCTTTAACGAACTAGACGAGTTGCCTATTAGATGTAGTGTGCGACGGGACTCTTGACAGCTAAGTGGGTTGCCTGGTTTATTTTAAACAAAAAACACAAGGTTGGGAGTGTTAGTCGGCCTTTATTATGTTCTCTTGGTATCTTCACCATAAAACTATACTAAGAGAAAAACAAAAACTTAGTTTGGAGTAAACAGGGCAGAGGGCCTTAACATGTTTCAAGTTTTAAGTAATAAAAATAAACTATAATACATACGAAAATATGTCTTACCTATACACGACCAGGTGCACCGCAACTCTGATTTAAAAATCACAAGCGTGGATAAAACCTTGAGGTTCGTGAAGTTCCTCTGGTGAAGGGTACGAGAAAAATGGTGTTTACGTTTTGACCACGACAAAAACGAGATCTTATTTCTCGCAGAAAAAGGTAGGGTTTTACCCGCGGTAAATACAAAATAACCCAATCAGATCGGTAGGCGATTTAGAGTCGACGCAGGACTATAACGGTCCACTGCGCCACCATGGGCGTAGGTATGAGGTTTCGTTACAAGTGTGTGTTTTAAACAAAACGGAGCATAGTTCTCGGATGGTTACAGATTACTTCGATAGAGAATTTAATGGTAAATGGATTGGAAGGTATTCCGAATTCTTTGGGGATATCTTAAAGAAACTGTTTACAAAAAAAGACCTTTTTGTGATTTAGATCATTTAGGAAATGAGATTCGTGCAGGCATTTCTTTAATTTCTCCCGAAACGTTAAGAAGAGTTATTGGTCATTTCAGTAAACAAACAACAAAATGTATTGAGATAAATGGCGGACATACAGAGTATTAGTTAGCAGTGATAGTATGGTTAATGTCTGATACTTTCTTCAACATCATTCTGAAAATAATATGATCTTTTTCTTGTTAGTGCTGATTAGGAAATATTCATAGACCAAAATGACTGTTAGTCAGTAAAATTAAAAATTGAGACAAATACTCAAATTTCATAATTATTTGTTTATTTATTATGACAAATAAATTATTAGCTATTTCCAGTACTATGAATAGAGTTGGATTCTACCATAATTTTGTTTAGAACATAAGTTGGCTAAAATGTGTTGTACTCTACTTTTATCTAAAAAATTATATTAAACTTTTTTTATTATTAATTTTATTTTTAAGTAGGCGTGCAACACGCTAATATCTAAACCAACTCGTATCATTGAAAGGCTTTAAAAGGTTTGCAGCTACTTAATACATTTTTATTATAAACCCACGTTTAAGTTATTTGCGTTTATTGCGTAAACAAGAAATCGACCGTTTAGGGGAAAATAGAGATTATGGAAGAAAAATCAAAAATTGAGACACCTAACTCAAATTTCGTATTTGGACTAAGTTTTTAATTTGCAAAAACATTTACATATAAAATTTTGCTGTATTTCTAATAATTAAGGTACTTTACTCTTAAGGCAATTTCGAAAAAATGCCATTTGCTCCCTTATTATTAGCCGCAGGTGAAATATGAAATATGCATTTATAGTTTTAAGGCATGCACCAACTTTTATCAAGGATAAAATTTTCTGAGAAATCGGTAATAAAAAACTTTTTCATATGTTGCATACTTTTTTGAACACACTGTATATTATAAGCTTCACCTTTTTTAAGAAAATACGTATATCCTAAAAAATGTATTAATAGGTATTGACTATACTTCTTAATATAAGTTAAAACTCCAATCTGTTACACCCATTACAAGCAAAACGCCTTGCTGTCGCTTCTGGTTCTTTAAGTCGGATTTTAAATGTGATTATTGTAATAATATATACACTTTGAATTCTTCTACAGTGTACACACACACACACACACACACACACACACACACACACACACACACACACACACACACACACACACACACACACACACACACACACACACACACACACACACACACACACACACACACACACACACACACACACACACACACACACACACACACACACACACACACACACACACACACACACACACACACACACACACACACACACACACACACACACACACACACACACACACACACACACACACACACACACACACACACACACACACACACACACACACACACACACACACACACACACACACACACACACACACACACACACACACACACACACACACACACACACACACACACACACACACACACACACACACACACACACACACACACACACACACACACACACACACACACACACACACATTTGATATATACACTTAACGTCTAGATTAAACTGTCCAGATGTAGGCAAACCTTAATAATTAGTTTTATTGTGTTTTACAGCTTAATGTTGTCACGTGCCGTGGAGTGCAATTAGCCGCTTTATTCATGAAAGGCGTAGATATGGCCATATTGGCCAACGACGCTTGTGGCGCTCCCCTGCCCTGGCTTATGTGCTGCCCGTGGTTGTACTTCGACGGGAAACTATTCCATTATACTTTGGCCCGTTCGACACATGCCAAAAACATTCTCGATGTTTGCGATAATTACATCGAGCGAGTCGTTAAGGTCGAACGTATTCGAAAAGCCATTTTGGAGGGGGTCGACGTGAAGTTTGCCAAGATTCCACAGCCTCAATTCCCAACAGGTATGTGTTGCTATTAAACAAAAATGTGTCGTTTTACTTTAATATTAATTCAGTATATAAATTAAAACTCAGTGATGAACACTAATCGTTAATGTTTTAAATGGGTTGGGCGAAGGGGAGCAATTGAAGATCGCTAGATCACCGGACATGACTCCTTTATGATTATTTTCTGTGGGGTTATTTTAAATTAAAAAATGTCTAACATAACCGAAGATATGCTTCAAAAAATGTCACAGAAGAGTTTTATAATCGTTTAGGATTTTGTCAGCAAGTTAATGGCGCGCAATTTCAGCATTTAATGAAATAATCTTTATATTTTTTTGTTGTGCTAAGTTCCTATGTTTTGTATTGAGATTAAGTAGCATCGTTATGGACGCACTGTATATAAGTAGATGCAGACCATATAAATTAAAAGTTGCGAAGACTGAATGCAAATTGGCGCATATGAACTGAGACGTTGTATTCTGCTCAGTCTACCTTGCACAGATAGCATGTCAATAGTGTTGGGTTTTGACATGACAACACAATTGACATAAAAAATAGAAAATATTGATTAGGAATGTTACCACTGATAGGCCTCATACACCTGCGAACAAATTGCGCAAACTGACGTTGCATAATAAGTTGTTCTGCAAACAAGGTCACCCATATACTATACGCAATTTTATGCAAACTTAGTTCGTAAATAATTTTAGTTCCTGTGCCAGATTTATAACTTGCGATTACTTTTTCTATTATCTGCCATAGGCACTGCGCAAAACATTTTTTTCCCGCACCATCTCTGCATTATAGGTTCAATCTCCTTCAATTTTTCAATTCGTTTTTGTATTCTTGTATGAATCGCTCTTTATCTTCATTCTTCCGGCAACAACGATATAACTGAATAAATTCGCTTAAAAATTCTTTGTTATTTATTAAATTGACATTTTCAAAACACTTAACCTGCTAGTTTACACCTCAGAGAAACTGAAGTTATTGCACAACTGGTCGCGCGTAGCCCATAAACGATGAAATTAGTTACGCAATACCACTTGTTCATTTGATTTCAATTAATTGCGCAGCCCATCAAACATTACCATACACTATACCAGTGTTGCTTAACCTTTTGTAGAGCGAGGAACCCTGGAGCACTATTTTTTTTTCTAAGGAACCCCTTAGCACCAAAATATGTGATTTTCAATTTTTCACCAGAACAAGATCTTGCTACTTTTATAGCTTCCAAATACATAATTATAATAATATCAAAAGCAACTGTAAGAACGAAATAAGAACAAAATAATATATTGTTATACAGGGTATCAATTTAAAAACTTTCAATGCAAATATCTTGAATACTACAAAGTTAGAACAACGCTATTTGGCATAAATGTTACTTGGGTAGGGGGAAATAGAACCACCATACTTTAGTCGAGGGGTCAGTCACCCCCTAGGCGCCCCATACCACCAATTTAAAATTTCAAGTGGCACCACCCCTTTTATTATACCTCAAATGAAAGGTCTCACTGAGTAGAATTTAGCTGCACACAAAAAATCGATAAAAAAGAAAATTTGTAATCTGAATAAAGCTAAAAATGAAAAAAATTAAATATTATTTTATTTGATTAAATGCTTAAAATGCATTCTATTTGTTGTAAACATTAGTATAACCTATTTTCAAATTAAAATCAGCTGGGTATTGCCGGAAATAGGAACTTAGATGAAAATTTGCTAAATTTTCAAGAATATTTAATATTTCAATATTTTTATAAATTACAAAATTTTTGTTTTATTCAGTTTACAAATTTTCTTCTCTATTGATTTTTTTTGTTGAAACTAACAAAGTAGTAGTAGTAGTAGTAGTAGTAGTAGTAGTAACAAGATTTATTTTAGCAATACTGCTACAATATTATAAATTCTAGTTTTTTTAACAATAATTAAAACATTTAAAATCACAATTTTATGCACCAAAAATATTTTTAAATAAATTTTATCAGATATTTTGTTTTCTAAGTAATGATATTTTTAAGGATTTTTTAAATTTACTTAAGGAATTTTGTTTCTTAATTAAATAATCTAAATTATTATATTCGTGAAGTCCTTTAAAAAATATTGATTTATATTATGTCAAATTTTTTGTCACTTTCCCTAAACAAAAATGTTGATTGTTTCTGGTTTAATAGTTATGATTTTCAAAGTTTTGCGTTATAAAGTCTTTTAAATGAGATGGTAATAAATTATTTTGAATTTTATTAATAAAAATACAAACTAGGAAAAATATTAAATTTCTTATATTCAACCATTCAAGTTTATTTAACATATACTTTATCCTTGTGTATTTATCAACAAGTAGCCGAGTTAAAAGTAATTTTTAGGTTCCCACCAGCTGCTATATCAATAAATTCTTCAATTTGTTTTACTGTTAGCGTAAATTTTTGATTGTGACAGAGAATAGATTGCGAAGCCAGCTTAGATCCTTTTCTCGTGTTGGAAAATATTCTTTTAATGAAGTTTGTAAATTCTGAAGGTGGTTGGTTATATCTAACGTAATTTCTGCTGAAAGTAGAGCCTTCGACTCGGTTACAAAATCATGGAGTGTAGGAAATCACTCAGTTATACCTCTGTTTATACAGAAGTCCCAAAACTGTATTTTTTTTTAACTGGGCTTCAATTTTGTTATAAAGTGCAAGTACCGTCACAGATCGTCCCTGAAGTGAAATGTTGCATTCATTGAGGCTCGAAAATATATATGTAGGCCAAACGTTGTAAACACTTGACTTCAGTTAGTCTTGGTAACAATTCAAATGAGGAGTCACTAAGAAACACCAACAAGACCTCATTTCGCCGACTAAAGAGGCGTAGCAAAACTTTTCCTCGAGATAGCCACCGCATTCTGTGTGCAGCAAAAGCGTTATGAACTGAGCTCCCATATCTTTACAAAGAGCAGCGAAAATTCGCGAATTTAAATGCGATTTTCACTGCTTCATCCAAGACGTTTTTAAGGCTTGAGTGGAATTTTTTTTACTGCTATTGCTTCTCTATGATAACACAGTGAATACCTTCGATTACCGGAACGATATTTATAACACGCGCAATAAACCCAGAGTATTTCCCAGTCATTGCTTTTGCACCGTCGCTGCAGATATTAATGCAATTAAGCTCCTTTTCAGTGATATAAGAATCGACCAGGTTGAAAATTTGCTCTCCGGTTGTATGAGTCTTTAGAGGTTTGCAAAATATCATTTCTTCTTCTGCAGAACTGTTGTGTATATACCGGATAATAACGAGCAGTACTGCACGCCCTGCCACGTCTGTTGATTCATTAAGCTGTAATGCGTACCAACAACAGAACCTTTTATCCTTTAAATAACTGTATTTTCTATTTTGTTACTTATTTCATGAATTCTGCACCATCTTGATAATATTACTAAACTTTTCGTCAATCATTGTTTTAACATCTATTATGCATGGTTTTATAAAAGTTTCGGCAATAATATGCGCTTATCCTGCCTTAGCTATATGGTAACTTACTTGAAATGAGGCTTTACATGCTTTATCATTAACGCCGCTACTCATTAAAGAGGATAAGTTCTTTTCACTTTTATTCATTTCCACTAACTGACGTTGGAAGAATTCCACAGGTTTGTCTTGTAATATTTTCTATTATCTATGTTTTATTGACGTCTTGACGCGGAACCCCAAACCCCTCTCTGCGGAACCCAGGTCGAGAAACTGCACTATACAAATGTTTGCACAACAGTCTCTGTTGCGCAATTTGTTCGCAGGTGTATGGGACCTTTAAGGTTGGATTGTGTTATTAAAAAAAACTGCTTGCGCAAGCTTCATGCTTCTATTTACATGTAACGATTTACTTGTTCAAATTTGCATGCTTACTCTTACTGCACCATCAGTTTGCGCCAATCGCATTAGGGTTAGTTCAGGTTAGTCTAAACGTACCATTAAAACACCTATCATTGATATTTTTAATTAAAAATTAAAAAGGAAGGCTACAATGCGATGTTTTACTCCTTCCCCTCATCGTTACTGGACCTTGTGTATGAATCATTATACAAAATAAACAGGAGAAAATGTTTTAGATTATCTGTAATTTGCGGAAACGTATTTCTTACAGGTCCGATGATGCGGCCAGGAATTCCACCAGGATATTTGCAGAGTTTACCGTTACCTGCAACACGTACTGGTCCGGGATTACGGGGGAGACCAATTCCATCTCGTGGTGGGCAGTTACAAGTTGCGGGCGTCGTAGTGGGATCTTGGGGGGCCAACTATGGCTTCCAAAATAATATGAGGCATACTCAGGTAGGTACTTTTTTTTTCTTTAGAATAAATTAATGTAGTGGTTTCACCTGTTCATATGCTGCTCAGGGCTATTCCCGATGAGCTTAATGTGAGCTATGCACCACGGTCTATCACATGATAACCCTGTATCCTCGGTTTCGCTTAACCCTACAGTATTGTGTGACCTGCCGACTGAGGCATGTGTTACTTGTCCCCCTGCATCCCGCGAGATATAATAATAATTTGCCTTTACTCGGCGAAGTACAGCAGTGCTGCTTTTAACCAAACATACAGAAGTATACAATCTACAAGTGTAACTTACATAAAAGTATAAAGTAAGATATACCCAAAGACATTAGAACTATTAGACGAAACGATTCATTCATAATTCCCATAAAAGTATCGACTATTATTGTTTTAAAATATTGGCGAGTGCGAGAGAGAAAGGCAGATCTCCTTGGCCCGATCGGCAACATTGTAAACCGTCCCTTGGTTTTGATCGCCAGTGGTGTAGAGGTTAAAACCTAACAACAATGTATGAAAATAATACAATAAATTTTTTTGTATCAGAATTTTTTCTTAAGAATGGAAATAATAGGTCACAAGAAATATACAATATAATTTTTCTTCATGATTAACATTTTTTGAACAACTTTTGTTTGCATAGGGCCTACGTACCTTTGAATATTAGGAGAATTATAAATAATCTTGTAAGGTTCATCAGCAACTCGATCAGCATCATCTGATTTAACCAATATATAATCAAAGCATAGCTTAGACATCCTGAAAATGAATAAAATGAGCTTCTAATTAATATTAGCAGGGTTTCATAATGAATAATAGGTATACCTATTACACTTATTATAAACCAAAAGTTTTATTTGTCATAAAATATAACATTACTAATTTTATTATTAATAGATATTACTTACGCCAATGTTGTTTTTTGCGGCAGGTAGTGTTCCAATAACAGTTGACTCAGAACTAAAAAACGAAGATACAAGGATATTAAAATATTTTAAATAATTCTATTAGGCAAACCAAAACTTGACAGCTCCCAATCTTACCTGTTAGAGAGGTCGTCTAGAAATAACAAGCCTTCACAGTAACGAGGGTTTACTCCCTTTCTAACATATTTAGCACCATTCACCCTTACTAAAATATCTGCAGGAAAAAGTGATCCGAGCACAACTCTGGATTGTTTCGTAAAGGTTGGTTATCCAGAATCCTACTAAAGAAAACCAAAGTTTTCTTTTTTTAGCATCTTGAGGAAACCTAAACAGAATGTTTATATGTTATATATAAAATATCTCAATAAATAGGTACCTTATTAAATTTAGGAATAGGATTTCAATTTTACAGTATTTTACTAGTCGATAACTTTTTACTCGTTTACTATTAAGTAGCTACCATGAGTTATTTATCAATATCTACTCTTAATTGTTTCTAAGTATAACAAAACTCTTTCATTGTGCATAAAAGTTTTAACAACAATGGTGCTACCACAGCATTAGTAAACAAACCCATACGCTACACCAATGCTTTCTATAAAACAATAACCTAACCATACTTACCGATGAAATGATAAATTTGGATTAAAATGATCCACTTTTTACACACTACAGAGGCATGAACCATGATTGTTTATTTCTACACTAATGTTTAGGCAAATACACAAGGAAATCAAAAATAAACTGCAATAAAGGCACAAAAACACAAGCTAGCTGCTGTGACTCACTGGCAACATCGCAATCGCTACAGTCATTCAAAGAATCTCTCCGGTTGTAAAATCGTAGTACAATGTTGCCGTAGTGCCTGATATATATAATAATAATTTCAATACTTTTAAGGTTTTTAACAGTTTTCGATAAAATATTCGCATAACATTGCAAGCATGAATGCATAATTTGATACGCACACCTTAGCTTTTTTGTATGTTAGGTTCTGGGCGTTACTGCAATTACTAACTCAATCTTTTAAAAACAGTTTTTCCCTAATATTTCTAACAGACAGATAAAGCCGGCTAAGGTCAAATTTTGAGCGACAGAGATGAATAATAAAGAGGGAATGATGATTTGCCACATCAAAATGTAAACAATTTGGTCTAATAGTTCTAATGTCTTTGGATATACCTATCTACATGAATAAAGTGGTGACTATAAAGTGAAAATTACAAGTATACTAAAATTATAAAATGTAATTGTGTTGCCGGAGATCGGTAAGGAAAGTTATACAGGGTGTTAATTAATGTCATGCAGATATTTCAGGGGGTGATAGTACTCGTCAAAATAAGAAAAAAATGCAAATATATGCATGCGTTATTTTCGTTAAACAGGGTGGCAAAGTTTCAATTTTTTTTCTCGTATTTTGCGTTTTCTCTGTTATATTCTGTGATAAATGTTTCAAATTTGGAACAACAACCATTTCTTAGAATCTCTACAATAAAGTATCAAAATTGTCGGTCGCAGTATACAGTGTGTTACATTTTCTTGAATCGGCTACAATTTTATCTTTCAGAACTTTTTTTTGGAGCTCCCTGTATGAATTCCGGTATGAAATTGGAACTCTCTGTTCTTTTGTTTAGCGTTCTGGTCTCCTGCACTATTCTCGTATCGGTGACCGTTTTCGATTTATTTGCAAAAATAGCCATCGATGGAAATTAAGTGTAGGCGAAATAGAGCAATAGTAAATATAAGAAAAAAAATAGTAGGCAGGGATAGGCAATTGTTAATTCTGTTTATTGTCCTTCTGACATTTTGTAACAAATATTTTTTTTGTTTGACGTTTCCGGAGTTGTTTTCAACTGGTTAATGATGGTTGAATTCACAAATCAAGAATTTGCAGAGATGCATTTAATCTATGGACTTGCCGATGGCAATTGTTATGAAGCCAGACGACTGTATGCACAAAGGTATCCAAATCGAATACTGCCTGACCCACGGACATTCGCAAATCTACATAATCGGCTATGTGAAAATGGATCGTTCAAGAAATCTACTCATTTAGCAGGAGCAAACAGAACGGTTAGGACTCCTGAAGTCGAGGAAGCAGTCCTGAATGCAGTAGAAAATGATCCCGCTACTAGTACGAGAAAAATTGCCGCAACACTTAACATTTCATGTGTGCTTGTCTGGAAAATTTTAATAGACAACTTAATGTATCCTTACCACATCAAAAGGGTTCAAGCTCTACTCCCACGTGACTTTCCACTACGTTTTAATTTTCGCGAATGGTTCCTACAAATGCTAGCCAAAAATCCGTTATTTGAAAAACCACGATTTTATTTAGCGATGAAGCAAATTTCTCAAGGAATGCCATAAACAATTTTCACAACAACCATTTTTAAGCAGAAGAGAATCCGCATTCGATACGCGAAAATAATTTCCAAGAACAGTTTTCAGTAAATGTGTGGGCCGGCATTATTGGAGATTATTTGATAGGACCATTTTTCCTACCAGCAAGGCTAAACGGACAATATTATCGTCAATTTCTTAAAGAGGAACTCTCAGGGCTGCTAGAAGAGGTACCAATTCTTGTCAGAAACCATGGTTCATGCACGATGGTGCACCACCGCACTTCAGCATAGAGGTGAGAAACTTTCTCAATCAAATTTTTAACAACCGTTGGATAGGTTGAGGGAGACCTCAGCCATGGTCCCCTAGATCCCCAGACTTGAATAGCCTGGATTTCTTTTTCTGGGGACACCTGAAAGCATTAGTGTATCAGGCCGCAGTCCAGACAGAAGAGGATGTAAGAAACGGAATAATAGCTTCATGCGACATCATTCGCAATACTCCTGGAATATTTGGCAGAGCCCGTCAGTCCATGAGGCGAAGACTTGATTCGTGCATTTTAGCAAGAGGCAGACATTTTCAACAGTTTTTATAATTTTGTTTTATTTTTATTTGATTTACTAATTAATTGTTTTGTTTTAATTTATTTTTAATTTGTAATGTTTTTATCTGATTGTTGATAACCCTGTCGATTGATCTAATATAAAAATGAAAATAATTACTTAGAATACATACAAATAAAAACAGCTTTTTACTCTGCTTTATTTCGCCTACACTTAATTTCCATCGATGGCTATTTTTGCAAATAAATCGAAAACGGTCACAGATACGAGAATAGTGCAAGAGACCAGAACGCTAAACAAAGGAACAGGGAGTTCAAATTTCATACCGGAATTTATACAGGGAGCTCCAAAAAAAGTTCTGAAAGATAAAATTGTAGCCGATTTAAGAAAATGTAACGCCCTGTAAACTGCGACCGACAATTTTAATACTTTATTGTAGAGATTCTAAAAAATGGTCGATGTTCCAAATTTGAAACTTATCACAGAATATAAGAGAGAAAACGCAAAATATGAGAAAAAAAATTGAAACTGCCACCCTGTATAACGAAAATACGCGTTTTTGACCATGCATATATTTGCATTTTTTTCTTATTTTGACGAGTACTATCACCCCCTAAAATATCTGCATGACATTAATTAATTATAATCCTTTTATAAAATCATCTATTCAAAAATATTAGCAATTATTAAGCAAAAGATTCCTATACGTAGCTTTGAAAGAAACACGCGACAGATCTAACAAATTTGCAGGAATCTCATCAAGGAGACTGATGGATGTATAGCTAAACGAATGTTTAAACAGACTTGTAAGATGCTTAAACGCGGTCTTTATACCTGGTATTACGATGATGTGAAGTATTCCGAAAAATCAGCTCTTCTCGTAAATACTGAGGAGTTCTATTTTTTAAGAGTCTATGCAGAAAGAATCCCAAATGCAACTTTTCTCGGTCTTTTAAACTTAGCCGCTTCAATTCTTTCAATTTATGACTGACTGACATGGTTTCTAATGCTCAAGCCAAAAATAAAACGATGCAGGAGTTTTGAATTTTCTGGAGTTTGAATTTTGAATTGGTGGGAAAGCACTAATGACTCACATAGCTGTTTTTTAATTTTAGGTTTAGAATGTATTGATTTTTATACAAATTACGTAAAGTACAGTATGCCCTTTGGGTAACCTTTTCGACTTGACTTCTAAATTTTAATTTACTATCAAAAATAATTCCTAGGTTTTTATATTCGCTTACAATTGAATTTTGACCTGCGCTATGTTAGTTTTAGCCCACTCATTGCTAGCTCCAAAGAACATTATTGCTGCCTTTTTTGGATTAATTTTCAGTCCATTAATATAAGAATATGTGTGATAGAATGAAAAGTTTTTTAACACGTATTCTTCCTTCTAGCTGTGTGGTCAAGTATAGTACGAAAAATTCTTTGGGTTACCCCCATTGGGACATCTTGTATAGTGTATACAGGGTCCACAACTTAAAATTCCTCAGGCTCGTATGATTCTTTTTTGAACGACTAATTTGTGCGGCATATCAAATTGTACCGGGTGGGTCAACCATAGAGTAAAGTACATTATCTCATTTGTTCAGGGAATTATCAAAAAACGTTAGAGAAAGTTAAGGTGCGCAATTTAAAATTATTTTTGAGTATAGAGGGTGATTTAAAAAAGCGTGGCAAATAATAATATAAGAATAAGTTTTTTTTTAAATGGAATTTAATTTATTTTTAGATTCTGCATGAAATTCTATAACTTTTTTTTAATATAGTTATATACGAAACCTAGTAGTTGTTCTAATATTTTAATTCTTCTAGAAAAATATTAGTTTTTACTCTTATAAAAAATTGACAGTCCCGCCATTGTTCCTGAAGGTGGAATACTCATATTTGGTACAAACGTTCCATTGGGATGACGAAAGAAAACATGTAACGAAATTTGAGTTAGATGCTACAGGGCGTTCAAAATAAATTTATACATTTTGACTTATTATAATTGAAAAATATTAACTTTTTTAAATGGCACACCCTGCATATTATCATTTTTTTTTGATAGGTTTTATAAAACTCTTCAACTTTCATTAAGTATGTCATATACCTATTTTTTAACAATCATTACCCACAAAAATGGATCGGTAGGGGTGGCTCCCTTGATCATGTGACTTAACACCTTTAGATTTTTTTTTTGTGGGGCTATATTTAAGATCGCGTTTATGTAAATCCCCCTACAACACCAGAAGATATTGAAAATAGGAAAGGGATGCCTGCAGGACAATACCACCCTTTATGTTAAGGAACGTGCAGGGAAATATAGTAAAAATACTGAACATGTGTATCCAGGTAGACGTCAAGTATTACGTCATAATAATTAAAAATTGAGTAAGTTAGCTAGCAGAAAAATTATTGTTATTTATTTTATAGCGTTAGTCCCGTTGGTGTAATAAAAACAAGGGTAAAAATGAAAAAAATCAAAATAAATCGCAAACTATTGAAAATAGGTATATGACATACTTAATGAAAGTTGAACAGTTATATAAAACCTATCAGAAAAATAATAATATTCAGGGTGTGCCATTTAAAAAAGTTGATATTTGATTTTAGGTATATAACATTATTAGCAAAAAAGTTATAGAATTTCATGCAGAATATAAAAATAAATTAAAAAATAGGGTGTTCCATTTTTTTTTTTTTTTTTTTATTTATTACTGACCTCGAAACAGATAAATCTGGTAATGAGGCCTATATACAGGGTCGTTGGTATGTATGGAAACGGTCGATTATTTCTTAAAGTGAAACAGTCAGCAAAAAATATTTTAGATAAAAGTTTTAGGGGTTTTTAAGGTGTATTAGAATTTTAAAAAAATAAGTATACAGGTTAAGTCAGAAAACCGTAGAGAAACAAAGTTACTTTTTTTTTAAATGGAACACCCTATATCTTCGAATAGTTTTGAATTTTACATAAAATAACAATTATTTTTCAATACGTGCATTATACGTCTAAACTTAATAGTTTCCGAGATATTGACTTTTGAAAAATGACATTTTTAAACTTTGACAGCTTCTAGCTTTCTAACGGTACCTTTTGGAATAAAACGGCTTACATGTCCCTATCTTACTTTTTTATTATCTTCCCAAAAACATCAACTACCGGTTAAACCGGATGTAACTCAAAAGCCGGAAAAACAGTACTTCCGGTTTAACCGAATGTTGATGTTTTTGGGAAGATCATAAAAAAGTAACATAGGGACATGTAAGCCGTTTTACTCTAAAACGTACCGTTAAAAAGCTAGAAGCTGTCAAAGTTCAAAAATGTCATTTTTCATTAGTCGATATCTCGAAAACTATTAGGTTTAGACTTATAATGTACTTATTAAAAAACAATTGCTATGTCATGCTAAATCCAAAAATATTCGAAGGTATAGGGTATTCCGTTTAAAAAAAGGTAACTTTGCTTCCCTACGGTTTTCTGACTCATCCTGTATACTTATTTTTTTTAAATTCCAATACACCTTAAGAAACCCTAAAACTTTTATTTAAAATATTTTTTGCTAACTGTTATACTTTAAGAAATAATCGACCGTTTCCATACATACCAACGACCCTGTATATAATAACAATACATTTTTAACAAATTCCTTAAATGGTAAAAGTAATAGTTACAATTCTAATGTTTACATTTTACAGAGAAAGTAAAAAAAATGTCTAAATAACATGTTTCATTTTTTATATTTTATTAGTTTAGTACTGTCTCTTTAATATATTTTTTCAAGTTGGTATGCAGTATTTTTTTTCGGTGTTCATTAAGAAGTTCATCAGGAATATTATTATAGGTTTGAATGCTTCCCTCATATGGAGAGTCTTGTTTTTTCTTTGAGCGAGCAAATGTATTTCTTAAGGCATCTTTTGATCTTATATTACAGTTGTAATCATCTTTCTTTTGTTGTTTAAGGACTGTGCTTGCTTTAATTAATTTATTTTGTACACTATGTAATAATTTGGTTTGCTCAAATTTTCTAAGTTGATTTATAGTAAGAAATGGGTATGTTCTGTACAAGTCTTCACTGGGTGTATAATAATTTATGGCAAATAAAGCTTTTATTGATTTATTTTGTAGTCTTTGCAAAAAAAGGAAATTATGTTATTTTCGCTACGCTTTTTTAAACCACCCTGTATACTGAAAAATAATTTTAAACTGTGCATCTTAACATTCTCTAAAAATTTTGTATTTAACGTTTTTTGGTAATTCCCGAAACAAATGAGATAATGAACTTTACTTTATGGTTGACTCACCCTGTAGTTACGGAGTTCTTTAAAAGTTGGGTACGCGGTGTGGGATTTGTTTTTTTTACCAAAATTGTTTTGGAAAGCAGCTTGCTCCTTGAATAGTTTTTTTTTACTTTACCTTGTAGATTAAATCGGTAATGCAAGATTAAATTAATTTTAATTTAAATTATGACAACCCCTGCCAAATTTTCGTTAGGTTTTGAGAAAAAAAAACATTTGTTTACAAAAAATGCTAAATTATACAGGGCGTTACTTAATCAAATTTTAAGTGAAAAAGTTCATAAATTCCTAAAATATTAAGAGAATCAAACACCAAATTACGGTCCCAATTCTATTGATGTTTGCTTCTCATAATACAGGACGTGATGGAATTCCTAAAATGCTTGGTTTCGATATACAAAACTCTAGTTTGTTTAGTGTTTTGAGGTTTCAAACATTTTTGCTAAATATAGGAAAAAAATGCAGGCTTTACCACTAGGAATGGAACAGGCCTGCATTTTACCAGACTACCGGACGCATTCATCTGTTCAAGCAACCGAACCAAACATCGGACGTTCGGCCGGACTAATTCCATATCGATTAGGTTGTCCATTACTAGTAACGGCGATATTATTTTGGCCTTTCTCACCGTTTCCGTCGCTGCACTATTGATAATAATGTTATATGTTTTGTATCATACAAAACTCTAGTTTGTTTAGTGTTTTGAGGTTTCAAACATTTTTGCTAAATATAGGAAAAAAATGCAGGCTTTACCACTAGGAATGGAACAGGCCTGCATTTTACCAGACTACCGGACGCATTCATCTGTTCAAGCAACCGAACCAAACATCGGACGTTCGGCCGGACTAATTCCATATCGATTAGGTTGTCCATTACTAGTAACGGCGATATTATTTTGGCCTTTCTCACCGTTTCCGTCGCTGCACTATTGATAATAATGTTATATGTTTTGTATCCCTTGTAATTTGGGTGCTCACCCCTCTTATATTGGGTTGAAAAAGTACAGTGCATAGTACCACAAGGTAGAAGATATCGAAAGAATGTAAAACGTTTCTATACACGTATGTAGAGATTACTTTTGATTTCGAGATAGATACAGAATTTGTAGATATTCTAAATCTGTTCAAACCTCAGAATGATTTCTTAGAAAGTACTTTTTAAATACACTTCTCAACACGCGTATGATATAACGTGTTTTCTTGCCAAGTTAACTGGACTGTTTTGCTCACTTTCACAGGTGGTCGTAGGTAAAGTTTTTTGTGATAAATAAATTCTTAAAAATGGTCGTAGAAAATCTATAGTATTTTACTCACACTAAGTAAAGCTGTAACATGCTAGTCAAATAATATACTTTTAATCTATAAATCCACCAATATTATAGTAGAAATAAATTTACAAAAAATTCAAAGGAACAAAGAATAATAAAAAGAAAAACAAAACACTGTGAAGTAGAGACGACTCGCGGCTGGCAGAACGATATCTAATTACGCCGCCCCAACTACTACGCCACAAGCACATTTTTATAACGTGAAATAGATTAGTCACCCTTCTCGCCCCCAGATCCGTCGAGGAAATTTAAAACCTAGTTCCGTGTGGTTGTTTTAAGTGTCTTGTATCACTGACTGGCCAATTTTAGTTCTTATTATTAAGATTAACCTAACAAAAGATGCAACAACATTTACTTCTATATTTCAATTTCAACCTTTTAAGGAAGTATACAACTATTGGCAACGTTGCTCTCCATCAAATTGACGTGTGAATTCAAATTTACCGCAAAATCGTTGTTTATTAACCTGGTACAGCGCCTCTCGCGGTTCTAGGTCATTCATAAGAATTACACTTCTATTGCGTAGCTATAATTTTCTTTGACACAATGAATATTTAGATTTACGTTTTAGTCGAGATGAAACAGATGACAATAATAATAAATGACGTATTTGTGTTCTATATGACGTATTTATTCTGAATAGCTTGTACCTGCTTTTTATTTAAAAGAGAATCCGGTTAAACCGGACGTTCGCTAGAGAAGCCGAACAGGCCTGTTTCGGTATCTCGTCCGGACGTCCGTCCCATCCCTATTTAGCACCCTTTATGTCGAAACCAAGTATTTTAGGGCAAAAGTTTATACGAATTTATTGACTTAAGAATTCAGGAATCACGCATTACATACCATTAAGTAAAACGCCGTATATTCTAGCAATTTAGTAAAAAATGTTTTTGCTTTTTCTCCAAAACTAATAAACATTTGGCATACTTAGGTTGAATTTTCTTAAAAAAAAATTTTTTTGGGACACACTTTTAATGAACCCAGTAAACTCTACGATTTGGTATGTCGCATAAATCTGTCTGTCAAAAATTAACGATAATACAGCACTCGGAAGTTTTAAGTGGCGGGCCACGTTTTTATAAGTATATATTAACAGGTTATGCCTGCTGGAATGTCCATCCCAAGAGGAAGGGGGAGAGGCTATGGTGGAGGATATGGTAGAGGCAGAGCTCAAAAATCAGGTCTGCCAACCTATCCCGTTGGAAATAAACGAAATCAGGTAACTATATTATGTGATCCCATTTATGAAGAAAGTACTGCCCGTACAGGGTGTCCAGTTTTCGTGTGTTTTCATATACCAGCTCCCTTATTATAAAAGATGGGGCTTGCGCCTTACTATTCTATTATTTTATGAAACTTTCATTGCCGCAAACGAAATTTTCATAACCCTCTCAGTTTCTGAGATACAAGGCGATGTTGAAAATTTGTCATTTTTGACGCTCCCCTTTATCTCGATTATTTGATAACTTATCAATAAGGTAAAAAATGGGTTATTATAGAGTTTTTATGTAGAATTCAGTAGCGCAGTTAGTTTTTTTTCTAACAAGTTTTGTTTTTGAGATATGACCCAAATTTTTTTTTTTTAAATGGGACTCCCTATAAATTATTTCTTTGTCTTATCCCCCTTTTTAAGAGCTTTTCAAAAATATACGATAGTCTATATTTATTTCTTTTAAAAAGGGATAATTTTAACATTTTTTCTAAAATTAATCATTTTTCATATAGAAAGCTATGGCCGCAAATAAAGAACAAAATTAACAACATTATCTTTGTTAAACAACTTTAAACCAACATTAAAACAAATATAATGTTTTATTAAATTACAAAAATTGCTCGAATTGTGTTCTAAACACTTTCGACACATCCGTTGTGTTCTAAACACTTTCGACAGGGTGTTATTTAATAAGTGTCCGTATTTTACAGGACGATTCTTCAGTTATTTATAAGGTGAAAAGTTCATATAAGCATGGGTCCACAAGCCCTTCATTTTTGAGATGCAGGGTGTTAAAAATTTATTTTTATTTTTGTTTTTCGTAAGTAATTTTTGAAATAATGTCTATATTTGGATGAAAAGTGTATCTATGGGTTTCTTGAAATGCAAAATTCGAAAAAAAATGCAGTTTTTCGAACTGTGGAGCGTTACAGAATGACTGGAAGTGTAAAAAACCGACCAAGATCTGGAAGACCTAGGAGTGCTACCGCCGCCGATGATAAAAAATTAGACATTCTGCTTTCGATACAAGAAAATCCCAGACAATCCACCAATCAGCTTGCTTTGGATCATGAAATTAATCAAAAATCTGTAAGAACCGTTCTTCATAATGAGAAAATGCATCCATACAAAGTTCATGTTGTACAAGAACTTTGTGATGTTGACTATGATCGAAGACTAAAATTTTGCGAAATAATTACGAGAAACATTGAAGAGAATCCGCATTTTCTAAACAATATTGTTTTTTCGGATGAAGCGACCTTCCCACTACACGGAATACGATACAATGTAGTACAAAATCTATAAAGAAGACGTTAAGAACTATTCGCACAGTTATTGGAACTTATCCTCTTAAGATTCCGCTCGAAGCTTGTCAAATACTTTTGAGTCACCCTGTAGAATACTTTTTTAAGAGTTCAACAGTTAAAAATGATTTGCAACGTGCACAAAACTAAATCCCTGAAATTAAGTATTTTTCATATAAAACAGTAGCTTTAAGTTAAGGGAAAACCTTAACTAACCTGGTTTAAGAGACAAAAAATAGTTTTTGTTGTAATTTTTTTTTCTGTTCACACGAACACAACTTTGGGTCATAACTCAAAAACAAAACTTTTTAGAAAAAAATAACGACGCCACTGAATTATGCATAAAAAACTCTACCTAATTGATAAGTTATTAAATAATCGAGATACAGGGGAGCGTCAAAAATGACAAATTTTCATTTATGTATGTATGTCAGAAACTGAGAGGGCTATGAAAATTTCGTTTGCGGCAAGTTTCATAAAATAATAGAACAGTAAGCCGCAAACCTTATCTGTCTATCTTTTATAATAAGGTAACTGGTATTTGAAAACACGAAAACTGGAGACCCTGTTCAATATATCCGAAATAAAATAACGAAAATGTTTTCTGAACAAAAAATCGAGCAAAAACAAAATAACGGGGCCGAAAATAATGCCTGCTAAAACCTAATCGACAACTCCGCTTTGGCTTATTGGCCGAATATAAATTGATCATTTGAAAGAAGTTTTTTTGTTGTTTATATTGTGTTTGGTTGAAGTATAACACCTGTTTTCTTCTTTTTCGTGGTTCTTTGCGAACGCCTAGTGTAGAAATTGTACAGAGCCCGTGCAAGGGGGAGCCCACCTGTACTCCGGCTCTGACGTGTCGCAGAGTCCATATCGCAGTCTCTGACAAGACCGCGAACATGTTGTCCGTCAAGAATGAATGAATCACCTTTATTAGGTAGTTCGGCGGCATACCTGACCTTATTAACTTTAGAATTAGTGTTTTGTGCTAAACCGTAACGCCCTGAACTAACCTAAAGTAAAAAGTTGTAATAGTAACAAACAAGTAACAATAATATACTACACAGTTTTAGAAATTAACAATAATATGCAAACATTTTACGGTAAAATTAATAACGTAGGGATAGTTGATAGTTGTATTTATAAAAAGTAGTACAAGAATTATTACCTGGAGTCAATAAAGTAAAGAAGACAATTTTAAAAATCATAATAACACAGTAGTTCAGGAATTGAAACGAAACTAAGACGTTTAAAATGAATTATAATATTTGGGCATATGACCCTGTTTTTCTATAACTCCTTCTATCTATTCTCCAGCAAACACCAGGTCCATGGATACTTATCCAGCCCCATACGTTACAGAAAAACGTCCCCATCTGTAAGCAAGAGAGCTCGTGAAGCGTTCTTCACCCCAGGTTATTGTCTGGACGATAAACACGAATTCGGCCATTATCAGTAGGGGTGGGCGATTATCAAAAGTCAATTCGTCATTGACTATTTTCGATCATTTTAATTAAATTAATCAAATTACTAATCTAATAATTTATTTGGTCCTTGTCGATTGGCCAACTTTTAATTAATTAAAACAATCGAGTGAGCACCCCTATCTGGAGTTATGTGAGAGCAATAACACTCAATTTCAACCAACCAAGTATTTTATTTCATACAGCGTTAAGGTAAAGTAAATGTAATTAAATACTATGTACAGGGTTTTACTTAATGATAGGCCGTAATTTTAAGGGCGCATTCCTGAACCAAATTCAAGTAGAAAAGTTCATATAAACATATGTCCTGAAAGTCTGGTTTTCAAGATACAGGGTGTTAAAGTTAAATAAAAATAGGGTTTTTTATTAATATCTCAAAGATCCTTTTGCCGATTTGGGTGAAATTTGGCAGTTGTTCGTTATGATAAGACGCTAAGTTAGCACTAACTAGATGATAATTATGAGTTCCAGTGGCGTCCCGGGAGGCAGTCTCACGAATAATATTGACAAAAAAAAAATGTACGCCACTGACTTGTTTAAAAATTTTATATTGTTTTCGGGTTAAGCAGCTAAAAATACACATTTTTTTGTCTCTTGATTTTTTTTCGTATCTTACTTGGTTTTCGAGAAAAAAATAAAAGCCACTTTATTGCATATCGAAAACTTTTTTTTTATCAACTTAGCGTTTTGTCACAACGACCAACATTGCCAAATTGCACAAAAATCTTCAGAAGGATCTTTGAGATATCAATTAAAAAACCATTTTTTTTAACTTTGACACCCTATATCTTAAAAACCAGACTCTTTGGGATACATGTTTATATGAACTGTTCTACTTCAATTTGTTTCAGGAATGCGCTCTTGAAATTATGGCCTATCATAAAGTAACACCCTGTATATGCATAAAATAACAAACTAAAATAAACTAAACATGGGATATAATTTAGATGCAGAGTATTTTATCAAACAAAATATCCAGATAAGCCCGTCAAAAGATGAAACCAACGCGACGTAAGGAACCAAAGAAACTGTAGGAATATGGGAAAAAGTATGATCAGTTGCCGTATAATAAGTAAGGGTGGGGGTTATTAAGTCATATTCAATAATTATCGATTATTTCGATTTAATCGAAAAATCGATTAATCGATATATCGATTATTTTGCCCACCCCCTAATTATAAGTAGTCTTCGTCGGCAAAAACGACCGTGTTCCAAAATTCGTGGCCGCGGTATATATAATTAATGCAAAAATTACTCTTGCCTGCCCCTATTCTGCAACGTGGAATATTTTTTTCTCTAACACTTTTAGAAACAACATATTCTTAACTAAAAAAGTGTTATAGAATGGCTGCATTCTAACACACTAGTGCAGAATGGAATCATTCTGTATCACCTAGTTAAAGCCAACTAGATTTTCTATTCGGCCATCTTAATTGCATGGGGAAACCAAATTATTTTATGGTAGCCTTGGATTACTTATTTTATGCTGTCAGGTTATAAACTCGACTTTGAAGCGCTTGATTATTTAAGGTAGGTTAGTTTTATTACAAAATATTGATTTTATAACATAATAAGTCCAATAGTGTTGGAGAAAGTATAGTCTATAACTCGTATGGAACGGCATCTCCGCCCTCGAGAAATCGTAAACCTCGCCTAATGCTCGGCCTACAAACTCTTCGCTTGTGCGAAATTTATCCATTCCATACTTTTTATAGAATATACTATTACCTGCCGGTCGGTTTTTTAATTCGGTTTCCCTGACCCTTCCGCTAGATGTAGTGTAGTCTGAGTCAGGAAATTCTGTATGAATTATTGGCGTCTCTAACCATTCCAAATGGATTTTCCCTTAAATATCCTCAAAAACTTCTTCCTGTTCAGAGTTTTAAAGACTGCGACTGGGGCGACCTGAACAAACTTTTCCTTTTTCTGATTCCTCTTGCTCCCATAGTTGTTTAATTTCATTATCGTTGTTTTATTTGTATTGTAAAACTGCGCAACTTGACGAATTTTCCAACATTCTTCAATTCTAGTCACTATTTGAGCCTTCTCAATTACCAAGTTTACACGAACGCTCTAATGCGCATTAGCGGAATGCGAACTTTATTAAAACGCATGGGTAAACACCTTCAAATCAGTCTAAAAAACATAATTCGAATTAAATTAAAACGCATGAAATATGTAGATTATCCGATTTAAATCCGGATTTAACCTTCGCGTAAACGCGAATACGCATTATCTCTCAATACTATCAACCGAGTGCAGAGTGTTTGCTTTTGAAGTTAAACGTCAAATTAGATGGTTAAAGATTATAGAAATGGTCCATATGTGAGATGTAAAAGAAAATTGAAGGCCTGGGTAATAAGTTACACACATCAAATTAGAGACATAGGATTTTTGTAACCATTTGGCATAAGTTTATAGGACGTAGCCCCACAAAAAGAAATCTAAAGGTGTTAAGTCACATGATCGAGAGGCCACCCAATGAATCCATCCCTACCGATCCATTTTTGTGGGTAATGATTGTTTAAAAATTCCCGAACTTCCCGATGGTAATGAGCAGGAGCTCCGTCTTGTTGGAATCCACATTTGTTCCCTTTCAATGCCATCAACGTCTTCAAGGAGCTGTGCTAATTCATTTTGCAAAAAGTTTAAATATCTATGCCCGTTAAGTGGTTCGCCGAAAAAATATGGAGCAATAACTCGAAGATTTTTGATTCCACACCATACACTAAACGACCAATGGTTTTGATTTTGAATTTCCCGGACCCAGAATGGATTAACTGTCGAACAATAGTGCATATTATGGCGATTAACTGCTCCATTACTGCGGAAGGTAGCTTCATCAGAAAACTTTAATTCGGACAAAAAATTCGGATTTGCCTCTATAGCTTCATATATGATGGTACAAAAATTTACTCGTTGTTCAAAATCACGGTCTAGAAGTTCTTGGTGTAGTTCCATATGGAAGGGATAATATCTGAATTTTCTCATGGTGCGATTAGCGGTAGATTGGGTTGTGTCACATAAGTTAGCTAAGTGACGGCTACTGACCTGGGGATTATCTTCAACGTGAAGTGTAATCTCAATTTCTTTTTCCTCATTGGTAGCATTCCGGTTTAACACTTTTCGTTCCTTATATTCAACGCTCCATTACCATCAAACCGTTCCATTAAGCATTGAAAAGATTGTCTAGTTGGTATGTGTCTAGGGTACTTCGCACCGTAAATCCTTACTGCCAAAAGACAATTTTTTTCCGCCTCGGCCACCTTCAGAACCAATGGCGGATCTGTCAATTTTTTACAATAGTAAAAGCTAATATTTTTCTAAAAAAATTAAAATATTAGAACAACTACTAGATGTAGGTACATAACATTATTAACAAAAAAGTTATAGAATTTTATGCAGAATCTGAAAGTAATTTAAAAAAAAATTATGTTATATTCGCCACGCTTTTTGAACCACCCGACTGTGTACCGTAACATTCTCTAAAACTTTTGTATTTAACGTTTTTTTTTGGTAATTTCCGAAACAAATGAGATAATAAACTTTACTCTATAGTTGACTCACCCTGTACAGGGACAAACAGGAGTGACGTTAGATGGTATTTAACTTGTCAAAAACCGTTTATATAACCTTGCTTTGCAAAATAACTGGAAGCGCATGCCCGCACTTCAAGCTCCACATATCGACCTAGGGCTTTTGGGGTTTTTTGAGCTACCCCGGCCACTAACCAACGGATGAAAGCTTGTATTATTAACAATAACGTCTTTTGCCAAACGGTTTTGGAGCAAAAAGTATGATAAATGTGAAAAGAGTTGCTATGCCGTGAATGTAAAGAGGTAATTGGACATTATCGCCGATTTTGCGCCCCTGACTAGTTCCACCCGTTGCGCTGTCAAAATTTTGCCCAATACCACAAGGCCGACATACATGTGGAGCAGAAGCGCCACTAGGATCTTGCTCTTTTCATGTCGACAAAAAATGACGAATGGATAGCGCACGTCGCTGGCGAATCGCATAGGTCGAGGGAAAGCGTGCAATAAATAATAGCAGCCGGTATTTTAGGCTCCTTTATTTTGTTTTTGCTCCGAAAACATTTTCGTTCTTTTATTTTGTAAATACTATACCGGCTGATGCATGGCTTAGCTGAACATAGGAAATCCCATGTAAAATTTTGAGGTGGCTAAATTTTGGCTCCCCTGTTCATTTTAGAAATTGTATTGTAATTTTTTTAAGAGGCCGATATAATAAACCCATGTGCCAAGTTTGAATAAATTTTAATAAGCCAATCCTAACTTATTTAATTAAATGTGATGGCAAAATTACGAAATTTTCATAGTTTAGGCAATACAGCAAACACCAGCCAATAATTTATATGGCCCTATTGTCAAAAATTGACGTAAAGCTGGACATAACGAATAAAGATTATTTCACATTAAAAACACATTCTTGTTTCACCAATCCGGCAATCACACATCCAAAATAAAAGACACCATTATATTTTTCTTACTAAGCCTTTAATTTAACATAACATACCTAAGACTACAGATTTTCACAAAAACATTAATTAAATGTTTAAACAGCCCTCCATTAACAGCCAAACAATATCCTAACCGATCATAAAACTCATTTCTAGTATTACTGGCTTGATATCGAGAAATTATGGCACATTCTAACGAAATACAGTTTTTTAGCTGTTCAGATTTTCAAACTTGACACCTTTATCAATAAAACTAATAAGTCGTTTGGCGAAAGGTCAGGAGACCTGGTTGACCAAAGGATTAGATGCCGTGGGCCGATAATGAGTGAGTTATGGGCAGGACAACCATCCATTTGATACCAGATCTCCTGATTTTCGCGTACAACTTCTTCTAGTGCGGATTCAAGTCGATTTTGTAGTAAGTCTAAATAGGTTACTGCTGTAAGGTTGCCTTCCATAAAAAATGGTCCAGTAATGTGATGTCTTACAATTCCCGCCCAAACATTTATTATTCAATCTCTTAATAAACCTCATCATTATTTGTTATAATAACACATTATCAAATTAAGACCGTAATCTGTATACTGTTGTAGCATTCATTTTTGCTATAGGTGTAAATTTATAGGATGCTACATGGGTTTGTGTAAGATATTTGTTTACATTACCTTTCTATGTTTTCTGTGGATTTTAAGTTTAGTGCTTTGGTGCAGATGTTCATGTTTTACAGGCCACGGTCCTATCATGAAAATTTTGTTTGTACATCCTTCATTTCTTTTCTTTTTAATTAACTGGAACGAGGTAGATATCTGAATATTTAAATATTTTTATTGTCAAAATTTGGGGTTATGTTCATTTATGATAACCGTCAGTAGTTAAATTGGGCTTATGGTATGTTCGTTGAGTTGTTCCATTTGAACCTCGGTTAGTTCACTCTTGAACATTGATAATATTGCACTTTTCACCATTCGATAAATTGGTATGCCATTATATGTTTTTAAATTATGTTTATGCAGGGTAAACTGCTAGTAGTTTTCCACATGTCAAGTTGGTTTGGTTTTGTCATTTTATCGAACTGAGATCACTTTCATCAATTGTCTGAATGTACCAATTTTTTTGACATGACAGTTAAGGGACACCTGTCATTTGATATTTATCTTTTTCGTAGAGGTTTTGACTTTACTTGACTTCATTTAAGATCACCCGTGAAGGTGAAAGTCGGCGGTTTTTAAAAGGGGCCCACTATTATGTGATTTGAACAGGTCCGCCGCCCCAACTTTAGTTGGCACCTCAGGGGTAGTAGAGCGTCCTCATCTGTTTGATGATTTGCACATGAGGCCTCATTTCTTCTTTGTTTTTTTTTTGTTTTTGAGATGGTAGCACCGGACAATAAATGAGTTAAAAGTTTCTTTTTGCTTCTATTGAAGCATTTATTGTTGGATATGTAACAGACGTTATATATTCATATTCCTTTTGACCACGTGTTGAAATTGGCTTTTTATTGAAAGACCACATGGCATGTAACCTGTAAATATGTGCTGTCTTGTACTGTTCGGGTCCACCAGACTGGAGGCAGGGTGCCTATTAATTTGAAACAAAACCACATGGGATTTGGAACATCTGGGAAATAAGGCCAGTGTATTGTGATAATTTAAAATTTTTTTATAACCTTAACACTGTAAATTTCACTTTGAAATTAACTTTACTTTGTAATACCACCACGGTAACATTTAGAAAGAATCTAGGTATTATGGCCATACAAGTATGAAGGTTCTAGAACATTCTCTTCCTCTTTTCATAAACTACAGGTGATAACCAGTTACCAGGCGAGTAGAAACCCTTCAGGTCTGCCCATGAGTGTATAATTTTTTTACTTCAATATTTAATTTACTTGTTAATTTCAATATTTACTTGATTTGGTAGAATCCAGTTTGGTAATCTTAATAAATTAATTCCCATTGTTGTTTTACATATCTGTGTTTTATTGTTACTCACTGTACTGCAGGATGAACTATTACGATCTTTAGAGGCAAGCGATTTTCCTATTTTGAAACGCTTTGTAAGTATTTAGTTTTTCAACCATTTAAAATGGGTGGAGTCCAAGACATCAAAAAAGTGTGCAACTACTTAAGGCAAGAACTCCGAGCCTCCGACACAAGAGCTGCCGTTCGCACCATGGCACGTAAAGTTGCCTTGTAAAGGTAATTTTACGGCACACTGTATACAGACTGTCCACGGATAGGGTTTACAATAGCACAAATGGATGAAAAAAATTCATTTTTCGGAAAAAGGTCATTTTTGATAAAAAGTTTGTAAAAAAAATGCAATTTACGAAGAGAAAATTTTGAATTTTTATACAGGGTTCGAAAAAACTTCAAAAACATGATTTTTCTCCAAGAGTAAACTACCTTTATTTTTCATTTTTGACCAAATAGCCAATTAGAAAACTTACTTAGAATAACGTTTGTAATTTAAATCCGAGATTTAAAATAAATCTTTGATTTCTTTAGTTTTTTCAATTTTTAGAGGTAAATGAAATTTTTTTTTGGATAGCATTAGCGGTCGAAATACATACATTATCAATGACTTTATATCTTACAGAGGGGCATCAAAAAATTTCAAAAACTGATTTGTGGTGTTACCAAAAATATGTATTTTGAATTTTACAAATGAAATGACCCCGGAAATATCAGAACAAAGTCTTAAAATAACAACAAATAATAATTTTATAATTTGCTATTCAAACACCCCCCCTCCATATTCAACACATTTTTCCAGCTGTAAACGAATGTGGTCAAAACTTCTTCGAATTTCTTCAATGGAAATTGTTTGAACAGCTTCAACAATTCGCTGTTTTAGAAGCTGTACGTCGTTCTCAATTGGACGGGAGTACACTAATTGTTTGAGGCGCCCCCAAAGATAGGCATCTGAAATAGTTAAATCGGGACTCCTTGGGGGCCACAGAACCGGACCATTCCGACCAATCGATCTGTGGCCAAATGTATTATCAAGCCATTCCCTCACTTCAATTGCGAAATGCGCAGGGCATCCATCTTGTTGAAAGTACATTTCGTTCCTAAATTGGAGAGGCAATTCTTCTAGGTTGTCAGAAAACAATGTTTCCAACATTTCAAGGTAACTCCTACGGTTACACGTGTTTTCAAAAAACTATGGGCCAATAATGCCATAATGTAAAATCGCACACCAGCCATTTACTTTTTTGTAATATTATATTCTAGCAGGAATTCTAAAACGGGGATTATTTTTGCTCCAGTATCTAATATGCGCAGAAGACACTTTCCCGTTTGTTGAAAATGTCGATTCATTGGCGAACATGATAAATTTATGAAAATTACTGTTTCCACTTACAATTTTGTCTCCGACCCAAAGACAAAAATCCAAACGTTTTGCTTCGTCTCTTTCTTCCAACGTTTGATTAAAAGTTGGCTTAAATGGGAATATTTTGTTTGCCTTTAAAATATTCCGAATGTGAGATTTTTTTACTACATCAAGTTCTTGAGCTCGGTTTCTTAATGAAAGGGTAGGATTGTCAGCAACAGACTGCAATACGATTAGGGAAGCTGCGTCATTCTGATCATAGTTTTTTTTTTATTAATTGGAATTTAAACCAGTTCGCTGAAATTTTCTTAATAATTTATGAAGTCCCATTTTTGAGACGTAAACGTTAGGATATCTTCGATTAAATTTCTCTATCACAAAGTTGTAAGAACATTCGCCCGCACCATACCATTGAACTAAATAAACCCTTTGTTCTAAGGTCAACATTTTTAAAACACATCAAATTCTATTTGACAACTTCAAATTTTCCCCATACGTAAAGCAAAGTAATAAAAAGGTAAAAAAAATCCTTGTTTTTACAAAAGATGGTAGGAATGCATTTAAAATTTTAAAATAAGATACACACTACCCATTATGAAATTAGAGTTTAATAAAATTTTATATTAATATTTTTCGATTGAAGTAGCCGTTACTTGATGAAGATCCATTATAAACTGGTTAAATAATACAACAATGTGTATAAATCTTCACTAAATAATTTATTGTACCATGACAATTGTTTCGACAACACAGTGTCTTCTTCGGATGGAGAAATCAAATTGTCTAATAAAAATGGTTCTACTTAAATATAAAACTTAATCTTAATCTCTTTACATAACCTATTAGTTTAATGGTATTTTTACAATACAATTATAAACAAATCTACATAAACCTATTTTACTATATTAGAAGGGTGTAATATCAGACAATTACAGTTATTTATTAATGATGGGAAAACCAAACATTATAGATTTAAATTTAACAATGGGGATCTATTCAAGTCTAACTGGTCATTAAGCAATATATTTAGGTTTTTGTGTTTATTAATTTCCATACTTTCTAAGAAGTTCAGTTTTAAAGATTTATTTTCTAGATGTAAAATTTCAAAGTTGAAACACAGATGTAAAATTTCAAAGTTGAAACACAACACAACTTTGAAATTTTACATCTAGAAAATAAATCTTTAAAACTGACCTTCTTAGAAAGTATGGAAATTAATAAACACAAAAACCTAAATATATTGCTTAATGACCAGTTAGACTTGAATAGATCCCCATTGTTAAATTTAAATCTATAATGTTTGGTTTTCCCATCATTAATAAATAACTGTAATTGTCTGATATTACACCCTTCTAATATAGTAAAATAGGTTTATGTAGATTTGTTTATAATTGTATTGTAAAAATACCATTAAACTAATAGGTTATGTAAAGAGATTAAGATTAAGTTTTATATTTAAGTAGAACCATTTTTATTAGACAATTTGATTTCTCCATCCGAAGAAGACACTGTGTTGTCGAAACAATTGTCATGGTACAATAAATTATTTAGTGAAGATTTATACACATTGTTGTATTATTTAACCAATTAATATTTTTATTGAGCAGCAAAATTTTCATTAACCTCTAAAAATTGAAAAAACTAAAAAAAATCGAAGATTTATTTTAAATCTCGGATTTAAATTACAAGCGTTATTCTAAATAAGTTTTCTAATTGGCATTTTGGTCAAAACTGAAAAATAAAGGTAGTTTACTCTTGGAGGAAAATCATGTTTTTGAAGTTTTTTCGAACCCTGTATAAAAAATCAAAATTTTCTCTTCGTGAATTGCATTTTTTTTACAAGCAAAACTTTTTATCAAGAATGACTTTTTCTCGAAAATAAAATTTTTCATCCATTGCTATTGTAAACCCTATCCGTGGACAGTCTGTATATTTAGGAAACCCCATTAATGTAAGATAGTGTTAAGATTATGCATATAAAAAGGTCCACAAGCCTCTATTGATTTATATTTGTTTGATAAAGCTACAATGTAGCGAAACATGTCACATTAATATAAAATCATATAAATAAATACTGGAAAAAAGTATGCAAATAGTATTTTACATTATTTCCTAAAAACACCCTAAACATATTTATGTTTTTTTAAAGTGCGTAACACTGTGGTTTATGTTTTCCTATGGCTTGCCCAAGAGTCCTCGTGCTAATCATTTTATTTTCCTCCACGTGCAGTAAAATATCAAGATTTTTATTATCTCTTTCTTCAGCTCTATTATTCCATTCTAAGTTAAGTATTTACAGTTATTTATTACAGTGCCTTTGGACTCAAATTTACTAATGATAAGTTTAATTATTGAAATGGAAGGGATAGGCTTATCAGGAAATTGAACTGAGAACATGTCAGACACTGCTCTTAAACTGTTTCCTGTATAATACCACTTAATCATAGTTACTTTTTCCTTAATGGAATAGCTCATATTTAGCTATAATTAAAGCGCCTTCAATGAAAATGTTGTCACTGACGCTACTTTTCGTTTTGCCAATGCCAGATAATTATTTGCTGGTTTTTGCTGTATTACCTAAACTATAAGAATCTCGTAATTTTGCCATCACATTTAATTGAATAAGTTAGGATTGGCTTATTAAATTTTATTCAAACTTTGCACATGGGTTTATTATATCGGCCTCTTCAAAAAAGTATAATTCAATTTTTCTCTAAATTGTACAGGGGGGGCAATATTTAGCCACCTCAAAATTTACATGGGATTTCCTATGTTCAACTAAGCCATGCATCAACCGGTATGTACATGTGAAGGCAAGAATTCCCGTTTGTATATTATGGGAGAAACTTGAAGTTAGCTTTGGCTGTGTGTTATATTTTTTATGCTTGCTTTACGCTTTGTAAATGTTTTCTTATGGCCGACAGAAAATGATTCAATATTTACTACATCACATGCAACCACATCTGGTAAACTAGACTCTTTGAGGCTAAAACCTTTAAATAAATCTCGTACTAGAAAAGAATATGCTCGGAACGGTGCCTGAAAAAAATTATAATGTAAACTTTTGTAGTTTAAAGCGAAGAGTAACTTATTATTCGACCGAGATGATCAGAAAACCCACTGTTCAAATCAGCCTTCAGCTTCGGGCTGTTTGTTACCAAGGCAGCGTGCGTTCGATTGACATAAAATTATCTCGTACATTATCAATGTACAAGAGATATAGCTGATAATAAAGGGTGTCCCAAAATGAACGCACATTTTTATTTGTTAACAAAACACATTTATTTCTTGAAATATGTCAAAACTTTACCGGGATTAGAAAGAATACATATCACGATTAAGTGTGAAACACAATATCTGACAAATGTCCACCGCGGCTTTGCTGGCAGGCCCTTGTCCTTTTGACGAAATTATTGATAACAATGATTACAATAATATTGGACATAAATAACCAAAGCGACTACAAATATTTTCTTAGTTTCAGTATTAGGTAAACTTTTGAAAGGCAAAATATATTTAAGGCTAAGTTATGCTTTCTCACAAATAACATTGACACGCTTGTCGGACTTAAGGTGACTTCAATAATAAGTCCGAGGCTCCAAGGTGACAGTGGAAATAGGTTTTTCAAAAATGTTTTTTGCTTGGTTTTCTTCGATCAACAAAATAATTTTATTATCCGTGTTTATGCAACCAAACACATGACTAAAAAAGGAAATTGGTCACATCTTGTCATGCCATATGTCAATATAATAAAACATTTGATAAATCAAACCATCACCAACTTTTAATAAATAAAAAACGGTTTCATAAAAGTCTATTACGAAACTGAAAACGGTATCGAAGCAGCTCTGCTATGAAACCAAAATTGAAAAAATCCTTTTAAAGTCTGTGCGTTTTAAGAAGTCCGCTAAGCTATAAAACCTCTTGAGCATTATGTCGGTGGCTCTCAAACAATAAATTATATTTTTTAGCTTTTGTAGTATTCAGACAAATTAGTTTTACGAATTCTTTTTTATAAAGTTTTGGTTCTAAAAAGAACCGATTTTGTAGTCTTGCGACAGAACGTACCTACTTGTAGATAGGTACTACTAAAAGTAGTCTTCCTCTGCATTTGAAATTTCACCCATGCTTTCAGACTCATCAGAATCAACATCATCGTCATCATCATCATCATCATCATTCGTAATAATTAACGGTCTTACTTCGTCTATAACCTGTTCTGTCTTATAAGATTCAAAAATAATTTTTTCTGTGTGTTCAATGCATTTCCGCCATTCTTCTTTGCCCGCTTGGCTAAGCGCCTCCTCCCATAACTTTATAACGCTAGGCTTACCGATATTTTTACATGCATGTTTGTCATAATAGTTCTTGCTAATACCCAATACCAATTCAATTGCGTTGTAATGACAATGGTAGGGCGGCAATCTCAAAACTTGATGTCCATATTTGAGGGCTAATTCGTCAACAACATACTTTTTTTTAAATGACTGCTCTTTACACTTGCTTAAAAGTTCACTTTTTAAATATAAATTTTCATGGTTTATGTTTTTCTTTGACAACCACTCTTTTATTTCTTCCTTTTTCCAGCTGCTTGTAGGGAATTTCTCTTCGAGTCTCGTATGGTAAGAGGCATTGTCTAAAACAATTAAGGAAGGTTTTTCTAAACTTTTTAAAAGTTTTTCCTCGAACCAATGCTCAAAAATTTCAGCATCCATATTGCCGTGATAATCATCAGTTTTTTTTGTTGATGAAAATATCAAACTGGCATTTAAAACAAAACCTTCTTCATTACCAGCATGTAATATAATATACCTTTTTCCATTACTTGCACGGGTACTTGAATAACAATGCTTTGAGTCATCCTGCCAAGACGTTTTTGTTGAAGTTCCGTTTGCAAATACCCATGTTTCGTCAAGAAAAACAACTTGTCTTGACAATTCCGATTTTTTGTTGTTTAAATAATCCCTTAAAAATTGCCATCTTTTCAAAACAACATTGGACAGCTCGCAAAGCAGTTTTCTGTTGTTCGTTTTTTTATATTTGAAATATGTTTTAAGATGATGGACAAACTGTTAGTTCCAATATCGCAAAGTTTTTTCTGCTTTATGTTTTCAAGAATAGGTTTGAGGGTAACATATTCCTTGGCTTTATACATATCATAAACAGTATTCCTAATAGAGAGTTTTATCCCTTAGGATAAATCCAAGGTTTTTGAATGGAGTCGAACCCTTTTATATGGTCTGTCCAAATCCTCTTCACTCTTTTTTCGAAGTCTTCTTAAGGTCTTCTCTGAATTGCCGCAAGCATCAGACGTTCGTTTTTGCACTGCCAAAACAGACTCTAACGGGCCCGAGTTATCTTTTTCTAAAGTAAAATAACGTTCCACTTGTAATACCAAACGGCGTTCACCTGGAGATAAATGCCTTCTAGGCGATGTGCCACCTTGCTGAACATTTTCCATAACTTTGCTTCATAACTGATTTTAATTCACACACAATGAGAAACAAACTAAAAGTGAAAAGCACAACTACTTATTTAAAATAAAGTATACCATCCCGCACTTCAGCAAATTTTAATTATTTCTTGGAAAATAGTAATTATTATGAAGATTTAATTATAATAATCCCAAAATAATGTCATTATCGGAAAAGTATATACCTGACAAAATCTTTAACATATTTAACCATCCCGCACTTGAGCAAATTTTAATTGGTTCTTGGAAAATAGCGATTATTATATATATTTAACTATAATAATAGCAAAATAATTTAATTATCTATTTAATTATTATTTATGCTCAACGCGTAATTCTAAGATAATTTTGTTTTGAAACCTCTGATTTCGCCCAGTAATAGAATACAGTAAACCAGTGGGATGTTCGGTGTGATCAAGTATAGCGAAGGTGCGAAGATATTGTAACTTAACCGACTTACTGTTTTAAAAGCGATAACATCCCTTGGTGATTTAATCCGATATCGGACTTCTTAAAACGCACAGACTTTAGGACGTGATTTTTGACACTTATAACTGTCGATTTATTTAAAAACAATTATTATTTTTTCAAAGTTCACTAAGTCGTTTTTTTCTATCGGGCGCCGTTTCCAAACAGAGCATTTTATATAGTATGTAGTATCGGATTTTTTGATAGGCTAACTGCGTGGCGCAAGTATTGTCGCCTGGTGGCTAAAAGTCGCAACTCTAGGGTCCGCATTGAACAAACGTCGGTATTCGATAACATCACGACTCTTCAAATGACGTAATGTTTCTATTAATTAATTTAATTCTATTCTCATTCTCAACGAAATAATACCCTAAAGATGATTTTTCTCTTGAAACATGACAAGTGTCACTGTTTTTATGCGGACTCTAGAATTGCTTTATTCCGCCGTTCAGATTGGACATTGGTCGAACTCTGGCGGCTCGCAGTTAGCGTATAGCTTTCAATGGTGGTCTAATTTAAGGTTGAATGTGTTAATATGCATAATTTTCTTGTAGGCAAACAAAAAGCGCAACACTAACAAATCTAATAAGGAAAGGCAATCGAAGGGACTGGCTTTAACTGTAAAAACTGACAGTGGGTATGTAAGTCTAACAACTGTCTATTTCGGTGATAAATATAAATTATCCGTTTGCAGAGACGTTCCAGTCAATGATGTCATCGCATCTACCAATGGCGGGGCGTCCATCAGCCCGAAACTAGAAGACTGCAAAAAGAATACGGACCATAAGGGACAGGGAGACGCTCCTAGTCCCGTACAAGTTTAGATTATCAAACTTCATTAGACGCGTGTGTCGGAAAATCGGGTAACTAATCATTTAAAATATATCTTTGCCCTTTTTATGCGGATTAAAATACGATCACTATTTTAATTGCCGCACTGTACAGGGTCCTTTAACAGTGCGTCAGGCTTACACAATGTCTATTCCGGATTTTGTTCTGAGTCACATTAGAATAAGATGCATTACAGGGAAATATTTTTCCAGGGTTCTGCAAACATTTGTACCAAGTCATAGTTGATTTTTCTTATTTTGGTGCACGTTTATTTCTATGTATAATAAGGTATTTTATATATCAATATTATTTTGTTTGTAACTTACAAGGAATAATAAACGTAAAGGCTCTGTTTATTTATTAATTTTTTTCTTATTTATTTATCATTGAACCTCAGAAACAAATTACAGCTGAATAGTGCAGAAATGTCCTCAGTGGTTGCTTGCAATTTTTGAAACTAATATTACGGATACTACTATGATTCAGCGGGACCTTAATAAACTTTAATTTCGGTTTTACCGGAAGTTCCATCAATTTCGAATCAAATTCTTCTCAAAGACAGTCAAAGTCAATTAAGCTCTATTATCGGAAACCTGATGGTTCCTTGACAAAGCTGAAGGAGAGCAAAGTAATCATTATAACAGCTAAAGAAAGAAGGAACAATACAAAATCAATGTTCATTCACATTCACAAGATTGAGAGCAAACTACATGAATTTAACAATAAGAAGGAAAATAAAAATATTCACCTACTCACAAAATAACAAACTAGCCAGTGTAGCGGAAATAGGGCAGGTAAAGAGACTACTGTATAATTTCTCCCAACGTTTCGTGTCAAATTGTCACTTTTACAGGGCCTGTATTTGGAAAAGTAGAACGTTGGGAGCAATTATAGAATGGTCTATTTGCCTACCCTATTCCCGCTACACTTCCACATATTAGGGTCGCTATAAGAAAAAGTTAACAAGTTAGGCATGTATTTCACAGACTCATTCACCGAAGCTATAGTAAGCCTTACCAATCAAAATTCATCTTACTCTTCGCTTCAAAGCTTTTAATGTTGGTAGAATTATTATGCTAGACGGTAAGCGATTATACCAGTGGCGGCTCGTGAGCTATTCAACAGGGTCAGCAAAATTCTCGGAAAAACATGTTAATAAACTATTCATTAAGTATTTGGGAAAATCATTAGCAAAATTTGAAAATTTCAAAAAGTTTAAAGAATTGTAGATGTTTAAAATTTGCAAAGCGAGTCTCTAATTGCATAATTACAGTATCAATAATTTCCAAAAATAGGCGCCGATACGGATTTTCGGTTGTTTCGCTACATTTCTGTCTTTTCGTGGGAATTTCCGTGACATCTAAGAGATCTTTAATATCGCTTAATATAAATTCCAAGTGATTTTCTTCTTGACGATATGTTTTAAGGGTTTCTATGAGTTTAATTATTCTTTTTTGAGAGTAAACAATATCGGTGGATTGATTCTGTAATATTTAAAAAACTATGAATGAATAAAAAATTTTTTAAAACGCTTAACAACACATTAAACTCAAAATCGCCTAAAAGGGTTCTTAAACCGACAGCTTCTCGTGCTGAGATACCGTCTTTTTCGAAATCATCCCCATTAATGATTTCTTCAAAAACTTCTAATAGCTGTTCGCGGAAGTCTGCTACGGTAGTCACTAGCCGAGATTTAAAATTCCATCGTGTTTGGCAAACATTTGGTAGTCTCTTTTTTAAAATGCACTCTAAAACGTGTGTTCTCTTTGGGGAATTTGAAAAAAAAAGCCGCAAATCCCCTTAAGTTGCAAGTATCTTGCAAAACTAAATTCAACCGATGTGCATGACAGTGAGTAAATAAAGCTTGTGGAGCAACACTTTTAACTTTACTTTGTAGCCCGTTTAGCTCCCCCGACATAACAGCCGCGCCATCGTACGTTTGGCCAACTAATTTATTAGGCAGATCAAAATCTGAAAATCTTTGAAAACATAATTTGAAAAAAAAAACATTAAAAATTAAAATCATTGACCATTTTACAACAAATAATTAAGTAATGTCTACCATACACTACGCATTACCTAAATATGGAGGTATTACATTTTAATTAATATTTAATATTTGTCATTATTCTTCAAATATAATAAAATAGTGGTCATATCGGCAACATGAGGCAGATTCAAATCTGCCGGTGTGTTGCTAATAAGGATATTCGCATATTATACGGGGTCGTTGGTATGTATGGAAACGGTCGATTATTTCTTAAAGTAAAACAGTCAGTAAAAAATATTTTAGACAAAAGTTTTAGGGTTTTTTAAGGTGTATTAGAATTTAAAAAAAATAAGTATACCGGTTGAGTCAGAAAACCGTAGATGAAAAAAGTTACTTTTTTTTAAATGGAACACCCTATATCTTAGAATATTTTTGGATTTTACATAAAATAACAATTATTTTTCAATACGTGCATTATAAGTCTAAACTTAATAGTTTTCGAGATATCGACTTTTGAAAAATGAAATTTTTGAACTTTGAGAGCTTCTAGCTTCTAACGGTACGTCTTAGAGTAAAACGGTTTACATGCCCCTATCTTAGTTTCTTTTTATCTTCCTAAAAGTCTCAACTTCCGGTTAAACCGGATGTAACTCAAAAGTCGGAAATACAGTACTTCCTGTTTAACCGGAAGTTGATGTTTTTGGGTAGATAATAAAAAAGTAAGATAGGGACATGTAAGCTGTTTTACTCTAAAATGTATCGTTAGAAAGCTGGAAGCTGTCAAAGTTCAAAAATTTCATTTTTCAAAAGTCGATATCTCGGAAACTATTAGGTTTAGACTTATAATGCACTTATTAAAAAATAATTGCCATTTTATGTTAAATCCAAAAATATTCGAACATATAGGGTGTTCCATTTAAAAAAAGGTAACTTTGCTTCCCTACGGTTTTCTGACTCATCCTGTATACTTATTTTTTTTTTAAATTCTAATACACCTTAAAAAACCCTAAAACTTTTATCTAAAATATTTTTTGCTAACTGTTATACTTTAAGAAATAATTGACCGTTTCCATACATACCAACGACCCTGTATATATATATATAGAGAGAGAGAGAGAGAGTATGATTATATGTTTGGTTGCACATTAAACTAGCTTTTTCCATCGGCTAGCCGCAATGAATAAACTGGGGCCTGAGGCCTACTAATATGACTTTCGGCCGTTTTTATGGTCTAATATGGAGATGACCGACCGGTGCAAGGGTAAATACGTTTACAAATAATAATAAATAATGGAAGCAAACTGTTTTTGTTAAATTTAAAAAATCGTTAAAATTAAAAATATAGACATTTTTAGTATTGAATGAGAGATTTCAGATTTATTACTGTTCTATTCTCCTATTTTGTTGGGTCGGCACTGCCGACTCTGCCGCCCCTGGCGAGCCGCCACTGGATTATACTTATCTTAATGTTTTCATACATAACAGATCTTTTGGTTAGCGCCAATGAAGGAATAGGAAGAAGTAGTTTTAAGCATTGCCTTGTATTGCAGACATAAAATGATGGCGATACTTGTATACCAGACATACAGTTTGCAAGATAAAGAGACAGTGCAATGTTTAAATGTCTTTTCTTATAAATAGTGATAGACTCTCAAAATTTCCTTTTTAACAATATACAAGTTGAAATTTACAATGTAATTGATTAGTGAAATGGATATTCCATGGTAGAGGAAATTAAAGTCTTACTTGTTATATTCACAATTATAATTCAGTTGCCTGACACGTGTTTCGACCCTTGCGAATCATTATCAAGGAAGTACAAGACAATACTAAATTCTACGTGTAGTTACAAAGTTAATATATAAGTAATAGTAATGGTAAACATGTCATGTCATGTCATGTCAACATGTCATTAAAATAAAATTAGGGAGATGAAGTGAATTGACATACAGATTATGGGTTATTTTGGTCCTTAATTTACAGGTATTGGCCAAAGGTACAACTAAGTTTCAGGTGTGATTATAGAGGTATTTACATCTAAGTAATAAAATTAAGAGAAGGATATCGTGTATATATTTATGGGTTTTTTTGTTCATAATTATTAAACCTCTACCATTGAATTTTACTTTCAAAAACAAAATGCTGCCTATAAAACAACTTGTGCTATTGATATAGGAAGTTTGGGAAATTGTAGTTATTCCGTCTGATAAATTGGGCCTTTTTATAGTTTTTGAAGGCTCTGCGCCTCACCTCTTGTGTTCGCCGTCTGTCTGATGTCGTACATACAAAGTTATAATATACTACGGTTGCGCTCAGACTTCGCTTTGCTGTTCCACCAGCAGTTTGTCTAGGTGTGTGGTTCGCAGCGAATGAATGTATGTTTGTGTGTGACGAGATTCATGCGAGTCCTTGGATTACAAATTAACAAAGGCTTACCATGTTTTCCCTTCGCTTCCTGTGTAACGAGACGTTAAAAGAAGGGCCTTGGAAATTTTTTATTTGAGTATTGTATATTGGCGATTTAGCAAGAGTGAGTACAAAACAGGTTAGGCAGATATAGGAAAGGAAAAACGAACTAAAGAAAAACTACAAAAAATACACCACTTTAAATTAAAAAAAAAATAGTATGTTGTCCGCCCTGTCCGCCTGCAATGATACTTTTTCCCAATTTCGGGAGTTTTGAGGTTCTCGGATCAGATTTCTTTTAATGAATACCGGGACTGTAAACCCTAGGTGAAAAATGGTAGTTCACAGAGAAGCTACAACAATTATTAATTTAACCTACTCTTCTTTAGAGTTCTATTGCGCTAAAAAATTTGGGGTGGGAAACTAAGTTTTTGTAAAATTCATGCCAGTGAAAATGTTAACAAACAAATATGGCAGATTAATTTTTGATAAGTAATATATACAGGGTGTTTTAAAAAACATGGGTAAATTGCCGGGGGCGGGCGCTTTACATAAAATAAGATTGGCCTGATTCTGCTTCGTTTCGCAACTACAGTTTTAGAAAATAAGGCGTTTTTTTTTTAATACATAAAAAAACTACTGATTAAAATCAAACTTGAGTTATTAAAAACTTGCAACTGTAGAAAATTTCTGAGGTATTAATTGGATTAATGCAATTTGCAGGACCCGACTTACAGGTATGTCCTTGGCTTTTATTTATTTAGAAATTGGCACGCCACTGTGGTTTTAAATATCTTATCTACATGTTAAAACCCGGTTAATTTTAATTAAAATATGTTTCTTGGCACTTCTTTCGTTTTTGCTGCAATCAAAAATCGCCATTATTTTGAGATTAGCAGCAAAAACGAAAAAGTACCAAGAAACATTTTTTAATTAATGTTGAACCAGATTTTCACCTGTATATTAAGAAATTGAAAAAGAAACTGGCGTACTACGTTTCCTTTAGATAACAGTCGGGAACGTAACTGTAAGTCTGGTTCTGTAAATTACATTTATTCAATTAGTATCTCAGAGAATGTCTACAGTTTCAAGTTTCTAATAACCCAAATTCGATTTAAATCTCATCAATAGATTTTTGGTATATTTTGATAAAACCGTCTTATTTTCTAAAACTTATAACATCCTGTAGCTGCGGAACGAAGGGGAATCACAACAATGTTCAAATAACAAAAAAATGTTATTTTTATGTGAGGAATATGCCTCTGGTTGTGTTTTTTGAGATACCCTGTATTTATTATTTATTAAAGGTCTGCTATATACTAATTTGTTATTATTTTTAAACTGGCAGACCAGTGTTTACATGTAATGGACCCTTTAAACTTGAAGTTAAAATTAAAACAAAAATTGTAGTTCCGTTGGGTAAATGACATCATGAAAATTCATTTAGACAGGGTTTCATAGAAGTTTTTGAAACAAAATCGGTTGTCTGCCGGGGATTTGCGATTCCCTACCATATTATGTATTGAATTCCGTCAGTTTTTTTTAGTTCAGTTTTCTAGTATTATAAGGTAGTAGTTGTACAGTGGGAATTCTCATTCAGTATTTTAATCAGTATTAAACCACTTCAATGATGTCTGCACTCAGTGCAGCAAGTAGATAAATTAAAATTAATAGTTTGGAGAAAATGGAATTTATAGATTGTCAATACAAAAAAATTACACCCTATAAGTAATTACAAATAATAATTGGCCATACAGTTGTGTTACATATTAAGCTATAGTTGGTTAATCTGGTAGAAATTATATTTTATGTTTTTGCAGTATTTTAACAAAAATTTGAGATACCTAGTTGTTAAAGAAATAACTTACTTACTTAAGAGTAAAACACAAATCACATTTTAAAAGCAACTGCATTTAATGGCTATTAACAATTTTAGTTTAATTTAAACCCAATAGTCAAAATTTCACTTAAAAGCCAATATCACTCTGGTCACTTTCTAAAATTGTGTAAAATGTGTAGGATTCATTTTGAATAAATACATAAGGTGGTCATATTTTCCTTTTTTTAGACAATGCTACAAAGGTTCTATTTGCATAAAATACTTCGCATGTCTAAATGCGATGTCCAAGATTTTCTTCCTATTGTCGTCAGTTTTGATTAACACACACACACACACAAAATGCCGATAAGGAACACTAATACACACCTGTTGTTTCAAACACACAACTAGATATTTCAAGCAGACCAAGAAGATACAGGCGGGTAACTTATTAATATCAGTACAATAGCTACTTACAAGTCTGTGGCTACGATGCCTGACGAGACGGGGGTAAAAAGCGTAAAAAAGTCAGTATTAACTGTAGCGGCATAGGCGTACGGTGCTTGGTTTCATGTTAATATTTTATAAGTTATTAAATTCGTTTTTGACAATAACATTTTTCTAGACTCTGCCCATGCCTGTAAAATGTCTGAAGAAGTCATGATGACAAGCACCTTCCCACAGATTCAATATTATATACGATAGAAAGAAAACAAAACCAGTTTCAAGGCACAGGTGATAATTTCTGGCCCAGAAATCCGCGATTTGTTAGACGTGGGTTGCCAAATTTACCAAAATAAATGATTAATTAATATTTCTTAAATAATATCTTCACCGCTTTAACGATTATAACTTGCGATGTAAGGGGGAAAATAAACGGGATATATGTTACAGGATGTATACACTTCAGGGATATGCATACCTCTAATTGTTTTATGTAATATATTTGAATTTCATACAAATTAATATTTTATAGAAATTTAAACAGAGTATTACTGCAACAATGTTCCACATTCCTTAAATTCCTTTCGTACCTGTAGACTCGTAAGTCTGACTATAGGTATTTCAACATATCTAGTTAAATAACTCGCATTTTGTTTGTTTTGGGAGTTATGAGTTTGTAATCACTCAGTATTTATAATAAGTGAATAACCCGTTGTATCTCTACTCCAGTGACACACACACAAATATCGGCCGCTTGTTTTTGCGAGCGACCTGTTGCACATATAACATTAATGGGGGAATTACTAAACTTATTAGTTGTTGCACCTTCAACATAAAGAGTTAAAGGGTTTCTTGTATTATAAAATGGTATATAAAAATTGACTTGTGACAATAACACTGAGTCATCTACTCGATTGTTTAATAATTTGTACATAAATATTCCTGATGCGATCATTCTGCGTTTTGCTAAATTTGGTAGTTTATATTTACTATTACTACTATTGGAAATATCCCTAGTTATACTATTGATAAATAGCAAAAACAGCAATTGTTCCAAGGTTGGAGTCCTGTGGTAACCCCGATCCTGCCAGAAAACAATCCGATTGATAACCTTTTATTATAACTTTTTGTTTTCTGTTTGTCAGATATGATACAAAAAACCCTGTTAAGTTAGGATTGAACCCGAATGCATTATACAGTTTTGCTACAAGAATACTATGCGACACTTTGTCAGCTGCTTTGGCAAAATCTGTGTATATTACGTCAACTTGGTACTTATTGTCAAGACTTTCTGATATGTATTGAGTAATGTTACAGAGGTTGTTTACAGTAGATCTTTTTTTCCATAAATCCGTGCTGACTTACCAAATTATATATATGTATATTTATAAATTATTGACTCAAAGATTTTAGCTGGAACAGGTAATATCGCTATCGGCCTATAATTTTTTATGTGTTTTATCCTCACTTTTGTATACAGGACATATTTTTACTTCCTTCCACTTATCAGGAAAAATGCGAGATTTAAGAGACATATTATACAACATTTTAAATAAAGTCGAGAAAAAGTTCACCAAGCTCTTAACAATGTATGCTGGGAAGTTGTCTGTACTGACAACCTTATTAATTTTTAGACCTTTTGACTGGCTCATACATATCCTCAGAACTAACATATGGAACATGAACTACATCGAATAGGTTACACTCGTCATTCTTCGTGTCATCTGCATGTTCATAAGCAGAACCAAAGTATTCAGCAAATAGCATCTCCGGTTTCATATTCATTACCATTCAGGTGCATCTTACCGGGGATAGAATCTACCCCTTTTTTGTTTTTTAAATACTGCCAAAATACCTTGGAATCTTGACTAGTGTTACGCTGCATATCATTTTTATAATTATAGGCTACTTTGTGATATCATGCTTTATTTTGGAATGTAATGGTATAAAGTCATTTTAAGTTCATAATTTTTAACTTTAATCTTAGTTTTTTTTCTTCATTTTATATCCTTTATGATTTTTTCATTGAACCATATAGGTTATTGCTTGCTTTTTTTGGTTCTTGGAATACAAGCGTCAATTACGCCATACATTTTATTATATAAACATTTGACAGCAGCATTAACATTGGTAAATAATCCGAATTCATCCCAGGAGACAGATTGAAACATTTGAAACATAACATCAAAATTCGCTTTCTTAAAGTTGTAATTAAGTTTATTTACAACCATACATGTAATGTTGACATTACTAACCTTATTAAAGGCTTGAAAGTGTCACATTACCTACGTCTACTTCCCTCTTCCATTTCCCTCACTCATTTACCTCATTGTTTAAATTGTTTAAAGGTATGCTCCATTACTATGGCACTGCAACCAGAACATATTTGAATGACATAACCAGCATATTTTTGTATGGCGTCAAAACAATAAATGGCATATTTTGACATTTTTACTACATTTGAAAAAATCAAATATCTAATTTTCAATTAACGGTGTGGTTGTAAATAAAATAGTATACAAACCTCGGAGGGAAGGTTTCATTACGTCGAGGTTAACTAACTAATCTCTCGACAGTAATGAAACACTTCCCTCTTCGGTATGTAATGTACTAATATTGTTTCGAGCCATATCCTTATGTTTCGCTTGTTTAAATCGTCAGTGTGGGATGCCACAAATTTAAAATCTTGGTTGAATATTTCATACAAAAAAGTAAACTGTGTTGTATTACAAACTTTTGATGGATCCTAAAATGTGTTTTTACCAATTTATTTAGGTGCGTTATAAGAAAGTTCTTAACTTTAACAGTATAGTCACTATGAAAGCCTGACGCACTAATGCGGGACCCCGTATGATTGATAAAAAGTGTGCGAAGTTTATCTTTACGGTTATTCGAAACTAGCCCTAGTAAAACACACGTGGTAATTTCAACGAAAGTGGATGGACTAATTAGTGAAAATTTAAAAACGGAGTTTTAAATATTAAGCTCATATTCTTATAAGAGCAGTGTTGGTGCTGTGAATAATAATAATGAAAATGACAAACTTTCCTATTTAGATTTATACAGGGTCGGATTTTTACAAGTGTCGACACTGCTAAAATGCTGTGTTCAGATTGGTCTGCAACGCTGACTGATTGTTTTGAGAGCATATTGTATATTTTTATATGTTTGTTACAACTGTTATAATTATATATTGACTGAGACGGCGTTGTAAGCGCACTACTGTGATCATATTTATGGTATTTATATATTAGATCTGTTGAATTGGCAACTTCGTCACCTCTGTGATGTTCAAGTTGAGGTAAAGATGGATAAGGATGGTTCACATATAACATAAATAATGACCTTTTAAAACAATATTAAAAATTTGTCATACCAAAAATGATAATTGCGAAACCCTACTTTCTGCATTGTTACTAACAAGCACAATAATCCACATAATTTTCTCTTTTATAAGTTATTTACGAAAATTCGTACTTTTGGTCAGCTGTATAGTTTTTCACAAATACATAATGTTTTAATTTGGTTAACTGCGATAACAATACTTTATACAGATTTATGAGGAGCGTGTAGCTAGTAGAACTTTTGGGAGAATTAGTGAAAATATTTTTTTGAATCTTTGTAGATTTAGATTTGCCGGTGTCCTGTCTTCAATTAAAATATTGATATGTTCCTGTCACTTCAGGATATACCGGAAGTAGCTGTCAACTTTAGTTTTTTAAATACAACATGGTATTTTTTATTATATTTTTGGATTTACCATTACATTTTTTAAAGCTTCACAAAATTGAATTATAGATAAAAAGCAGTTAGTTCAATTGTAGTAAATGGTTTAAATTTTAATTTTTTAAAATACTTTACTTTACTAAAAGTATGTGCACTAATAAAATAAAAGACAAATTTGATTTATTCTTTGATTCAATCAAATATCTTGCAATCCGGGCCCCACACCTTCTAGTTACGCCACTGCTTCTAAGAATATCAGGTGTGGGTCGTGATGCGATTAACTTAATTTTGCCACGTTTAATGTATCAGGTATTGCATTTAAAAAGCAAACATTTGAAAACCTGAGCATGACATTTTTTTAAAGTAGAATAATTAAAATATGCATAAAAGAATTCAGTAAAATTATTTTTCTTATTAAATACTGTTTATATTTTGGATTTAGTGTCTTGCTTGATAAAACATGATCATTATTTGTTTTCAAGGCATTCATTCTATACATATTAAACTAGGAATACAACTTTTTCAAAATTGTATTGCTCATACCTTAAAAACAGTTTAAGCTAATATAGACAAACTATATATTTTTGGAATCAGGAGATAATGATCTTTAAAAAAATAAACAATGTGCCCCTTAAAAAATCTTAATTTTACCATTTTTCCTAACTTTCAGATCGTCTTGTTTTACTTTTGATTCATTTTCTGGTGGTTCAGATAAAACCCTCCAACTCCTACATTTAAAGCTTTTTTGCATGTCTTATAGGAAACTCTGTAAATATGGCTCAAAATATCTCTGATATCCCTGTACATTCGTTTTCATAGTACATTTGAAGAAATACAATTTTTCGATTCAATATGGTTCTTTAAACAAACACATTGATATGTGCATAGAACAGTGTATACTCATTATAAAGAGCAATTAATTTGTCATCAAATAAAATTACAATATACAGGCTTTAATATAAGAAAGTTTTTAATGTACCTGTACATTTTATGCCAACTTTACAGTTTTTTATGTGGTTTTCTAATCTCTGAAATAATAAAAAATGTTTAATCCAGGAGCTGAGGTAAAAAATGTATATGGATTATTCCCTTACCATGCACTTGCCAAATAAATTTTAGTCCAGGAGCTAAGGTAAAAATGTATAGTGAGGATATTTCAAAAATTAGTAGACTTGGACAAAAAACATGTTTGCCCTGAATTTAGTGAGAAATCCAAAAATATAAAAAATACCATTGCTGCGTTTAAAAAACTAAAATTGACAGCTACTTCTGGTATATTCGGAAGTGACAGAAACATGTTAAATATTTTAGTCGAAGAGAGCATATCGACAGACCTAAATCTACAACGTTTACAAAATATATTTTTAGTAGTTCTCCCAAAAGTTTTAATGCAGGCCCGTCATGAATCCCATGCAAATAAAGAATTCATAGTCACTGTAGATTTGTTAAAGAATAATTAAAAGAAAAGTGAACGTTATAATCCTTAATTTGGCAAACCTAGGTGTACCTAGACAGTGCCCAAAACAAATCGTCCCTTCATCATATCACTTAAAACGCCATTTGACTTTGACAGATACCCCATATCTCCGTGGCGCGCTCTGGTGGCCTTCGTTCTCCTTTTAGCTCTTATTGCAATCAAGGCTGAGTTAGTCATGCACTATCGTCAATTCAAAATATAATATAATAAACAAAAACTAATCAAGAAATACAATAGTCAAAAAACACAAATTTTTAAATCAAAATATCGATCTCGAAACAATAACAGCAAATGAAACAAATGCTGCCAAATTACCGGCAAACTGAATAGAACCCTGTTATCAAGGTGCTTTATAACCTGATCAATATTTTGGTTCTATGCAGCTTGGATTTAAATATTATAGTATAGTTGCGTAATTACATCTCAGTTTTTTCGGTGCGATCGAGTCACGAGAATATTTCTATTTGCAATAATAAACCTGGCTTAAAGTTATTGGTGTTATAAAATAGTAATTACGCGTTTTAAAATCTTGTTTGGGTTTTTAAGTTAGGTTTAGCACCTTTGACTTCTTTTGGGTTATCGTTGACCTCTTCATTTAAATTTATCGGCATGAGCTTTGTTGATTGTGGTCGTGTGTGTGTGTTCTTCTAATTTTTGCTGATTTCATTGGCGCCTTTTTCTGTCTCTTAATGACAGTGATGATATTGCTTCTGTACTATTTGTTTCAGCCAACAGTAGTTTCTAAGTAGAGTTATGCGATTCTGTGATCAGTTAGTTTGCAGTAGTCGGTTATTATTTTTAGAAAAAATTCGTACAGAGCCGTGTACGAACATCGTTGGGTAGCACGCGGTTTGTTGCGTATCTGGGAACATTTGCGATCAGTTTAAGCGCTCTATTCTGTATTACTTGGAACTTATTCAGCTCCGTTCTGCTGATGTTACAGCAAGTGTGAGTGAGGGGGGGGGGTTAGATAGAGCTCAATTCGCGCAACATAAGCTTTACTCTGTTTACTAAATTTCTTCTCCCATTCAGCCTTTGGTCAAAGATAAGTCCCAGGTATTTTGCTTCCTGACACCAGTCCCGAAGCCGAAAGCCATTTTTCCAGCTGAGTTATGTGACCCTGCATTCTCGTGACCACTAGCCACGGTTGTTTGGATGTTGATGTTACTGCTGTGTCGTCGGCGAATAGATAGAGCTGTGTTTGCCTATCTCTCGGAATGTCATGAGTGAATATGTTGTATCTCTATCGCTAGCGATTAATGAAAACAGAGTAGTAAGCCAACATTTTTCTAACTAAGTTCATGTTCAATCGATTGAAGAACGCGTCTCAAAATATTCCCGTTTACGTTAACTTTAACGTTCCAAAAATTTATGACACAAAGAAAATATTATATCAGTGGAAAATATACATAGATACAACAGAATAAGACTAGAAATCTCGAATCTTTGAAGGTAAAGGGTGTCCCAAAATTAACGCACATTTTTATTCGTTAACAACAAACATTTATTTCTTGAAGTATGTCAAAACTACTGGGATTGGAAAGAATACATATCACGATTAAGTGTGAAACACAAGATCCGACAAATGACCACCGCGGCTTTGCTGGCAGGCCCTTGCCCTTTTGGCGAAATTATTGATAACACTTTCACATATTTGTGGACGAATTTCATCAATGACTCGTCGAATTTCGTTCATCAAGTGAGGAATTGCGGCTGGTTTATTGGCATAAACATGAGATTTAAGAACACCCCAGAGAAAGAAGTTGCACGGTGTTATATCGCAGGATTTCAGTCGTAACGAGTCCATTGTTTCACGCGCAGTGTGACAGGTTGCTCCGTCCTGTTGAAACCATAAGTTTTCCACATTAATTCGGTCTAATTTAGCCCACAGAAACTCTTCTAACATTGCACGATAACGTTCGCCATTCAGTGTTAGTGCAGTTTCAGCCTCGTCGTCAAAGAAGTATGGCTTAATTATTCCGCCGAACCAAAAACCGCACCAAACGGTGACTCATAGAGGATGCCTTGGTTTTTCGTGAATAACACGCGGATTCTCTTCCCCCCCAAATTTGGCAATTCTGCTTGTTGACGTATCCATTTAATTGAAAATGTGGCTCATCACTAAACAGGATTTTCTTCGAAAAATCTCCGTCATTTGCCTCGTTTTCCAGAATCCAATTAACAAATTCACGGCGCAAGCCATGATTTGCTGGCTTCAATTCTTGGGTCAATTGGATTTTATAGGCATGCAAATGCAAATCTTTTGTAAGAATTTGCTGCATACTGCTTTTGGTAGTGTTCACTTGTTGTGACTGACGGCGAATCGACGTGTCTGAATTCTCACCAACACTTTCCGACACTGCTGCAATATTTTCAATAGATTGAGCAGTACGCGGCCGCCCTGTTAATTTTATGTTTCCAACTGAACCACTTTGCTGAAATTTCTTGATCAATCTTTGCACTGTTTTTTCCACATAACATTCTCCACATTTATAATACGTTTTCACGATAACAACGCGCTGTTCTACCGTGTAGCGTTCCATGGCTATTAATTGCAATAAATTACATGACAGCTATCAAATTTTTAGAAGCCTACTATGACAAAAACGAAAATGCCACGATATTTAAAATGTGCGTTCATTTCGGGACACCCTTTATAATGTTTGGTTTTGTTTTGAAATAAGCCAGGTGTTTCTTATGTATTTGAGCACATACAAAGTGAAATATATAAAAAGAGGACGTGTTTTATCTGTAGGCTGAGGGTAAGCAATACTTGCAGCATTATTGTCACTAATAACGCAAAACACCTTGTAGCCAATTTCCTCTAACTTAGTTATAACTGTCTTAATTAATGAAAAAACTAGAATGTGGTCAATTTTGGAGGTAGGACAACTTCTTTTACGCTTTACATAACGCTAAATATCATAAATATAAAAGCAGCATTTGCCAAACAAGCGTTATACGCAGTTCCAACAATATTTCCTGCTTTATAATCAAGAAATGGTTCAATGTGGAATAATGGACGAAACATTAATGATATTACATATTCTTCACGGTCTTACAATAAGGTTTTTCCGAGTGTTTTCGCGTAGCTACAACAGATATTTTTTTTCTTCCGGTGTTAGAGTCAGTGAAAAAAGGACTGCAATTAGTACTCCCGGTATACCCAGTATACTGGTACCACCGGTAAAACACACCACAACACAAGAATATCACACAATTTATTACTTTTTAATTAAAACTCGAACAAGAAGTAACCGCTTCCTTCACTCTCGCGTACGAGAAAATAATGGCGGGTGACTGAGAGACAAGGCGAACAGGCGCGACACGTACACCTCGCCGTGCCTACGTCATGCGGCTTTGACGTCACAACACCAAGTCCTTATATTCTCGGTGTTGTTGACTATGCGCGTGAATACCTCCGCTACCCCGGTATTCCATCCATTACGCCAATTTTTGTGGATCCATCTTGTATATATATGATGTAGTTCTACCCATTTATATACGGTAAATCCTCGATTAACAAATCTACAGTGTGTCTTTGTTTATAACTGCACTTTTCTAAGACGAAACAAAACTTTTATAATAATGAAGCAAGTGGATTTTGTGCACAGCATTAATATTCAACTACGAAAATAAATTATAACATTACATACATACTTTATCGTACCAAGTAATGCCCTCAAAGTATATAAAAAAAAATCACATATTTGTGATTTTATTACTTTAACTTTAAAGTAAGCCCATTAAGATTTTTTAAAAATCAGGTACTTTAATATGCCAATTATGAAAAAAGTTTTTAGAGACCTAGCGCTATTGCTCATAGGAGACAATATAGCCATTTTGGTTCGCTAACATGATTTTAATGTTGAAGCGAAGGTTATCTTAAATGATACAAAACCAAATTAATTATAATATTCTAATAATAATGGATCAAAATTGATTCTAGCATGCTAATGTATCGTCAAAAATGTAAACATAATTAATTATAACCATTTTACTATTTTATGTAGCTGTTTCTTAACAGACCATACACTGTGATCCAAGGATTGCATTCAATTTAGCTCACAATTAATATAGTATTAGCAGCGTCTTTAAGAGACAAGGATCTAGTAATTGTTCGTAAAAAGCTTTTAATAATAATTATATAATATTTTTGCTTTTTATTACCTGTTTGGTATATTTTCCATTCGCATAATTTCAACACTAATCAAATTTTTAAGTGTGTTTTCGATAATTTGTCGATGTAGCAATTCGTTTTCATATTTTTTTATTGCTTGTATTCTAAGAGCTCTTCACTAACCCAAACCCTTACCATTAAGGAATCAGTATGACATGTATACAGGGTATACCAAACTCGATGGTACTCCATGGTGCTAACATTTTGGAAATGGCGATAAGACATAGCATTCTAGCCTCTAAAAATATTTTCGAAAGTTCGGCGTTGCAGGTTGTACCTCTACCGGATACTAGCTTAAGAATTTTAAATGCAACACCCTATATATTATTCGATTTTCGGATTCTGCGACTAAATCTGAGTAACTTATACTAACTATGAGATATTAATTATTTTGTTATTGTTTGCTCCCAAAATAAGAAGAACAAAAAAATAAATGTCGTAGGTATCTGTGGATCTAACGATTTCAAATTTTCGAAATAATTAAACAATATACGGGTATTTCGGTTGTATAACAAACTTAGAAAATGTTGTCTACAGGGTGCCCAAAAAATATGTTTCGGTGGGCTTTTCCAAATAATTACAAAAGTCACTTTTTTTTTAATGAAACACCCCGTATATTATTAAACCAGATGATAGAAATTCTCAATGAATCAGTATATTATATCCCTATGTTCAGTCCTTTTTGACTTAAAAATATTTCTATCGATGATCGGAACTAAAAATTTAAAATTTATATAAATAAGCAGACATGACAGGTGACACAGGTGTAAAGGTAGTAAATCAAAATATACATAGTAAGAAGTAATTTTTGTAATTCAGAGTTACCTACATCCTACATCACTATAAATAAGAACAGTTTAAATTACTAAGATAAACAAGAACTGGATACTAAAAAATAAACTTAAAACATAGGAATAACATTTTCTCTTACAACTAATAGCTTAGTTGTTTGGAGTGCTGGCCATTTACAAGTAGACATTAATGAATCGTAGGTAGACATCATATTGTGTGTTACCCTAATTCGCAGATTCACTTTTGTCCCCACAGGTGTCTTATGCACTTCTGTTTTAATCTTGTCCCAGAGATAGAAATCCAGTGTAGTAAGATCTTGAGAACGCGGTGGCCGACCACATGAACCATTATGTTTTATCCATCGATCTTCTAACAATAAATTCAGCTCTCTGTTTATTTCATATGTAGGTACAATGAGCAGGAGTCCCATCTAATTAATACCAAGAACTTTGGGAGACATTAAGCTGCAGATTATCCAAAAAGTTGGAAACAGTCGTCGTTAAAATGTCTAGATATGGGACATTCAATTTTCGTCATGATTTTAATTTAAAAATTAACAAACGAAACACATAGAAACTAAATTTTTAGTGATATCCATTTTCTTTAATATACCTATTATGGATTTTTCAGCCCAAGAATGATTTTTGGGCCGATTAAATACACTCTCACGTGAAAACTTGGATTCGTCAGACCAAATAATTTTTTGAGGAAATCTGGATCTTAATAGGTCCGAGTATCATTTCGCAACAATAGACCTTTTGGTGGATCGTTTGGTTTCAAAGCTTGTAGCGTAATAAATTTGAAATTATGCATATTATGATTATGTAGAATTTTACAAATTGAGGGGTGACATATTCTTATATCATTCTCAGCGCTGGATATTGAGGCACGAGGAAAGGCCTGGGCTTAGGACCCTAAGATTGTTTTTTATTTCTTGGAGCAGTATTTCTTCAAAATAAATATAATTAAGTTCAATCCTTCTAAATTTCCACAGATTCATTGGCGGTAAATTTGGATGAAGTTCAATAACTCTTCTGCAGGTTCTTAACACAATTTTTTGGCACAATAAAATAAATTCATCTTTCTCCAAATGACATTAAGAGCGGATTTTTAATGCCAGTTGACAGGCTTTAAAGGTTTATTTTTACTGCCTAGTCACAGAAAGCGGCCTTTTTAGGCAGAAGAAGTTCGTTGCTATGCAACGTTCCAGGTAGTAATTTAAACCAAACTGGTAATTAAAGTTGACAATGACATTAGGTAAACACAAAATAAGTTTAGTTTTAAAAAAACAATTACACAAAACCGGTTTTATTACATTACAACTACGACTACAACAGAAAATTTTTACTTATTAGGAATACTTATGGTGACATGTGAACAATTATTTAATACAATTGAACTCTCTCCACTTCCCTCCTCTTTTGTAAAATTAGCAATATTATTATCCACACTACTTGATACTCCTGAAAATATTTTATTGCCGATGTTCGACTTATTGACGAGCGAGTCTTCGATATAGCCCTCCGCGACCGCGCAAAACTTCCATCCCCCATGTTGCTTCAACATTGTTATGTCCCCACCAGAGTGCACCAGCAACGTGGCCGAAGTACTGCGAAAGTAGTGCCCAGTATACTCTTTCGCATGGGCTAGTTTTAAAAAAGTAGCAATTTCTTGTAACATTTTACCGAACTTGTGAATGCCAATGAATTGTTGATTATTAAAATTCCAGAGTCTGGATGCTGCATATTTTCTGTAAACGCTTAAATATTCCGTTACTACCAAAGATCTTGATCTTTTGGTCTTACTATTTGGTAGCATAATTAGCAATTTGTCGCCCATATCGTTTATATCATCCGTTTTCATTTGCAAAAGCTCATCACATCTACAAGCCCCAGCCACTGCAACAATAAGTGCAACCTAAAATATAAATTAGAAAATATTTATTTAATCCATAATAGTTAATTTTCAGTATATTCCTACCTTCGTGCTTAAATACAGTTTATCTGGAACGTCTGATAAAAATGTCTCGATTTCTTCTCTTTAAAAACCTCGGGATTTTTTTGCATGAAAACCATCTGACTGCCGTTTCAAAAAAACTCGTAACTTTAGTTATTTTGCCAAATCAATGTTATTTTTTATGTTCAGAGTAAATTCCAACATCGAATAGGTAGACCATAAAGTTGAAGGCTTCATTTTCTTCGAAAGGCTCACCGAAACATATTTTTTGGGCACCCTGTATAAAATTGTTTCCAAGTTTGTTATAAAACCGAAACTCCTGTATATTGTTAAAATATTTCGAAAATTTGAAATCGTTAGATCCATAGATACCTACGATATTTAAGTTTTTGTTATGCCTGTTTGGGCCACAAAAAAATAACAAAATAATTAATATACAGTGAAAATCTAGAGGCGTTAGGTCTGGCGATCTAGCTGGCCATTCTGTCGGACCTCGACGACCAATCCACCTATTTTCATAAGATTCGTCCAGGTAATTTCTGACTTGCCTGAAATAGTGTGGCGGGGCACCGTCTTGTTGAAATATAACCTCTTGAAACTCATGTGGGTTTTGGGCAACAACATCATTAATAAGTGGAGTAATTGTTTGTTGCAACATATCCAGTTACCTGGGACCAGATTATATTCCAGAAAAATGGGACCTATAATGTGATTACCCAAAATGCCTGCCCAAACATTTATTTTCTGGAGAAATTGAGTGTGTCCCTCCCGAAAAACATGGGGATTTTCATCACTCCAGTACCTACAGTTTTGGGTATTAACTCTTCCATGTAAGAAAAAAGTACTTTCGTCGCTAAAACAAATATTCCGCAAATAGTTATTATTCCGTACGATTCTTTCTGACATAATTTCGCAAAATTCTAGTCGTCTATCTGGATCATCTTCTGTTAATTCGTGTATAATTTTCATTTTATATGGGTGAAATTTATGGCTTTTCAAAATTCTTTTGACAGAACTACGAGAAACATTGCATGCCTCAGCCACGTGTTTCGTTGGCTGTTGGGGAGTAACAACCATTTCAGCTAAGACTTGGGCTTTCACGGATATCGTTCATTGAACATACGAACAGCAGCATGGTAATTTCGGTTAGCTTCGCCAAAAATAATAATCGCTTCAAATTTATCTTGTAAAGAACAAGCCATTTAAGACAATGTCGAGCTAAGAATATTTTCTGTCAATTAGACATTTAAAAACAGTATGACAGCAACAATCAATAGACAACTAATAGGTAAAAGAAGTGTGTTATAAACAGTGGTAGTCATAACGTAGAAACCGATATTACTGGTTTCTATTTAGAAAATACTGAACCAAATGTTTTTTAAATTGGAGAATGTTTTAAGCATTAAAAGACCTTCAAAATGAGGGGTCATTGGAACCCCCTTTCCATTTAAAAAAATATTCCAAAAGCGGACCCAGCTGTCATTTTGACATTTAAAGCTGTCATTGGTATGTCAAAAAATGCAAGACTTACTTAAATATTACCGTTCAAAATTTCATTAAAATATACCGAACGGTTTAGAAGTTCGAGGGGGGGGGGGACTTTAGGTCCTCACTGTATAAGGAACAATGATAGATAGATATAGGACATGGTTAATAAAAGTTACTCAGATTTAACCGCAGAATAAAAAATCGAATAATATGCAGGGGGTTACATTTAATATTCTAATCTCATCAGGTAGATGTTAATACTTTTAGAGGCTAGAATGCTATGTTTTATCGCCATTTCCAAAATTTTAGCATAATATTAATTTTCGTTTTCTAGATTATCCTAGTGTACCATCGAGTTTGGGATACCCTGTATATGATTAAGTATTGGTAGTGACAGTGTACAAGACCGTCGGTCTGTCGCCCCGCTTTTAGCCGGAAGTTAAACAAATTGAATTTCCTATGAGGTCAAGGGGTGGTTATTAACAAACGATTCTCTGAGTCGATTTGGTCGAGTGAGGTATTAAATTAAAGGTCGTGAGTTCCTTATTGCGAATCTTTGGCGGCTCTAATCCACTTGGAAATGCGTGGCAAGGTAATTTTAATTTTGAAGAATGCCGAGACTAAAAGGTGGCACTATTATTAATATTTAATTGGTACATGCATACTTCAAAATTAAAATAATAAATAATTCAATCGACCGAGCGTTTTGTACACTGCCATTACCAATAATTCTTAATTATGTACATGCCATTCTGTTTTTTAAAGGTAAGGTTTGCGTCGCGGGCTCCGTTGGGTTTTTTTCTTTGCTTGTATTAATGGCAAAATATAAACAGCATCATCAATAATTAAATCAATTTAAAGGTGGATTTGGTTCCCCTAAATACTGGTTAAAAGAGCACTTACAAGTTTGCTATGTGTATTTCTTTATTTAGGGTTGCTTTTTTATTTTAGTTTATAAGCGAATGTTATCAATGGGTATTTAATGTTTTTTTTTTGTTGTAACAATTTGTGTTATAATTATATAAATTATAAAGATTTAAAATCCCTCTTCAATATACGTTATATTGCATTATAATAGTATAACTCTATGCTTAACATATTTAGAAATATTCGGAAACAAGTAGATTAACATTAATTTTTATTTCCATTTTACAATATTTCTCCAATATAAAAGTATTTACCCGTATAATTCCTGAATATATATGTATATTGGCTCTGTGGGTGAAAGGGCATCCATGTAATTGTTAGAAATAGTTTGTGATTTTGGAAAACTTGAGACAATACGATGATGTTATGAGATTTATTTTTATCTGTCAATACATGCGGTTTATTGTCTGAATGTTATTTCTGAAATCACCGTGAAAGATGTTCACACTTTTTTCTTGTAATCCTAAAAACATAACCATTCAACTGTTCGACAATTTTTTGAAAATGGGCACTTGATATTTAAATTTTGATGGCTAATTTAATGGCAGGCTGAATAGGTGGTGCAGTTGAAGGAGTTTGTTTGATATCTAATATACTATTGAACCATTTGTTTGCGTTTTATTTTTTTGTTTCGGATTTTTCTTTAATGATCAGGCACTGCCGTAAAAGATTCTTGTGGCGGTCTTAGAGCGGTGTGTGTGCAAAGGAAGCGATTCACGGTGGCTCGTTTGCAGGTTAGACGAGCAAGGTGAAAAGTTCTCGGTCTGGCGTGAAAAATTTTAGTTCAAAATGCATTTATTTCTCTACGTAGTCCTTTAGTTTTATACATTATATCCTATCTTGACTTATTTGGATGTAGCATTTTTTTTTTAAACACTAGTATGTTGCTTAATGCGAGAGAGTAATAAATCATTGAACTATAAAACCCAGTGGTCTTCGGCGTGTTCCATAGGCGTAGCCCAATTATTATTTCATATAACATTCGGAGTTGCAAAAATAATTGAAATTACTTAGAGAAAATTACTTTTAATAGAGAAAGACAAAATCATCTGCTGGCGACGACGATATTTGAGGGCAGTTAGACAGTTTCGAAGGGAAAACAGGAATATCTATTATATGGACAAAACTTATAAAAAGCGCAAGGCAAGCTTTCATGGAAGGATGGTCCACTGGAATAAAAGCACCATCGGGAAAAGGTAAAAGATTAATAATTACTCGCATTGGTAGCAAAAATGGATTTGTCGATGGCGGCTTATTAGCATTTAAATCAAAACGGACGGGAGACTATCATGAAGACATAAACGCTGATGTCTTTGAAGAATAGTTCCAGCAAATGCTAGATCTTATTCCTCCTGGGTCTGTTATAGTCATGCATAATGTCAGCTACCACTCAAGAAAATCCGAAAAAATACCAACGTCTTCTTGGAAAAAAAAATGACATTATTCATCGACTTGTAATAAGAAGCCATTTTATAAAGATATGTTGAAAAGGAGCTACTGGAGATTGTAAAGTTGAATAAAGTAAACCTCTTTGTACGAAATTTGTTGTCGACGAAATCGCTTCGAAACGAAATATAACGGTACTTCGCCTTCCTCCAAAAAAAATAGACAAAATGGATAAAAAATTATCTGACATGGAAAGCTCAGTGCAGTTTATGTCGAATGCATTTGAAGAGCAGAAAAATTGTCTAGCAAAAGCACTTGAAGAACTAAAAGTCCTAAAAAAGGAGAATATTGAGCTTAAACAGAGAATTGTGACAATAGAAGCTAAATTGGACAACTTGGAAAAAAAGGAAAGGGGATGTAACATCATTGTGACTGGCGTACCTAAGCAGATGGACCCCTGCCCGAGGAAGATTATTTCCAAGATTATGAACACCATTCAGGTGCCCATAGAGGAACAGAACATAATAGAATGCTTCAGATTTGGTGATAAGGAAGAGGGATCAATCTTGGTGAAATTTGAGAACGTACAATTAAAAAAAGATGTACTTAAGAAAATTAAGGTAATGAAGGGGACATCAACTGCCAAATGTGCCCTAGATGGACCTAATAAGAATATTTATTTGAATGAGGACCTACCAGTAAACAAAAGAATACTGTTTAAAGAAGCTAGAGAATTCAAAAAAAAACATGGATACAGGGCAGCATTCTGCATCAATGGCACAATATTTCTAAAAAAATCTGACCATGAACTGGCAGTAAAAATAAGATCAACAGAAGTTCTAACCCCTACCAAGTAAAAGCACTAACAAAAACATAAAATACTCTAAAAGAATGCGTGATAAAAACTGCAACTCCAGAAATGGAAATAAACAGTATTATGGACGACTACAAAGTCCAGGATACATTCGTGTGTAGTGATATGTCGGAAATAAACTTTTTCGACAACTATCAAAGCAACATAAGTGTGATACATGTTAATATAAGGAGTGTATACCAAAACTTTGACCACTTCCTGGTATTCTTAGAGTCATTACAAAAGACTTTTGATGTGATTGTTATGTCTGAAACCCATTTTGTACATAATATCAAGGATTTCACCATACCAGGGTACAGCACTACATTCAACGAGAGCAATATAAACAGGTGCGATGGATGCATTGTGTATGTAAAGCAGGACATATTCCTAGGACATGAGATACTAATGGAGGATCAGCTCAAAATCGCAAAAGTAATACTACATAAAAATAATTTACTGATTAACATCCTGGCAACATACAGGGGCTTCGGTATATCACCAGATAGTTTTGTAAATAACTTAAACAATATAATACAAAAGGAAATCCATGATCATAACCAAATATACATCTTTGTGGGAGATACAAATATAGACTTACTAAAAATGGAAGAGGATACAACTAATAATTACCAAACAATGATGCAAAGTCATGGATTTGTTAGTGTGATAAATAAGCCCACTAGAAGGACTGTCGACTCAGCATCATGCCTGGACCATTTTTTTGTAAAATGTAAGGAACAATTTTTTAATCAAATCAATACTGTTGTCCTTAATCATGACTTTACGGATCACGATCCCATTCTGCTCAGCCTGGGCACAAGCATCAACACACATGACTCTAAAAAAAACAATACATATCAGAAAATTAACTATAATAAGTTAAAAAGCAGCCTGCAGGTGGCAGATTGGGATGGTGTACTCAATTCATGGGACGCTAACACATGTTCCGATAATTTCATTAATAGGCTTATGGACATAGTATCAAGCTGCACAAAAACAATAGTAATTAATTGTAAAAATAAAGTAATTAAACCTTGGATAACTAAGGGGATCCTAGTATCTATCAGAAATAGGAACAGATTAAAAAAGGAATGTACACTGAATAATAATAATTTGGCTTTGTTACTAAGATATAAAAAATACAGATCAGTGGTATCAAAATTGATTAAAAATGCTAAATATTCTTTTTACAAAAAACTTGCGGAAAAAAATTCAAAAGACCCAAAAAAGCTGTGGAAAGTAATTAGGGAAGCCACAAATGATCATTATACAGGAACTGAGATAAAAAGTATAGTCAATTCTGATAACATTGAGCTCACAAGTAAAAAGCTAATAGCTAAGGAGTTTAATGACTATTTTTCAAAAGTAGGAAAAAATCTTGCACAAAACATAAAAAATGCTGGGCCGGAGGAGGGAAGACTAGGGGCTATTGAGGTGGCACAATCTTGCTTCTTGAGTCCAATTTCTGACATAGAGCTGGTTAGGGTAATAGATGATCTGAAAAACAATGTAAGGGGAGGTAGGGACTGTATTAGTTCGGATATTATAAAGAAATATAAAGATTACTTAAAACGGCCATTGTTACACTTAGTCAATGTGGTTTTTACTGCTGGAATCTTCCCTGATTGTTTTAAAACGGCAACTATAATTCCAATATATAAACAGGGTGACAAAAAAAGTACAAACAACTATAGACCCATAGCCCTAACGAGTTCTATAAGTAAACTACTTGAAAAATGTATCAAATTAAGAATGATATCTTTTCTAGAAAAAAATAACCTGCTACATGAAAATCAATTTGCATTTAGGGAGGGTTCAAGCACGGAAAATGCACTCTGCAGAGTTACTGAAACAATTTTAAAAAAATTGGACCAAGGGAAAAAAGTTATAGGTGTCTTCCTGGACCTTCGGAAAGCATTTGACACTGTGGCACACCGAATACTGCTGAAACGACTAAATAGCATGGGGATCAGGGGAACGCCGAATAATCTAATAAAATCATATTTAAAAAGAAAGCATAATACAAAAATAGCGGAGGAAGTTAGCGATGAGATGGATGTAGAATTCGGTGTGCCACAGGGGACGGTTCTCTCAACATTGTTATTTAATATATATATTGATGGACTAATGCGAGTTCTGGCGGAGAATGGAGTGGCGTTCTGTTTCGCTGATGACTCGAGTATATTGATCTGGAGTGATGACTGGGAGAATGCGATACATTTAGCAGAGAAGGCCATGCAAAAAATAAAAAGTTGGCTAGACAACAGCCTACTATCTCTAAATGTTGACAAAACGAAATGGGTTGCCTTTTCACTGTCCTCACGTTCTCTGCCGGATTTCCAAAACTTGAAAATCCACAACTTTGATTGTGATTTGAGCCCGGACTGTGTATGCAATGAACTAATAGAAAGAGTAAAATTTGTGAAGTATTTGGGGATATACATTGATCAAAACTTTGTATGGAAGGAGCAAGTTAAGTACGTAACAGGTAAAATAAGGAAATTAATATATAAGTTCTATGAGCTGCGAAATGTTTTATGCTTAAGCTCATTGAAAATGGTATACTATGCTCTGGTTGAATCAATTTTGAATTATGGGATGGTGGCTTGGGGTAGTGCCGGAGTGACAATTTTAAATAAACTTCAAGTTGCACAAAAATATATTATAAAAATCATGCTATTTAAAAATAAAAGGTTTCCTACTGAATCTCTTTTCAGAGAAAGCCAACTATTAGATATCAGACAATTACACTTAAAAGCTGTAATTAGATTCATGATAAAAGTACCATACTATAAAGAACCAATCATTCATGAAATAAACACTAGAAATGCAGCACAAAACAGTGTCACGCGTCAAAACCCTAAGCATACCGCGTGCCAAAACCACATTTACTGTCTGGGTCCAAAGGTTTTCAACTGCATCCCTAACAACATTAAATTAAAACCATACTACAAATGTAAAAAAGAAATAAAACAATGGATTCTTGAAAGTAATTATATAATTAGGTATGTAGTCTAAATTAGATGCATTCTGTACATACACTCCTACACTTACACTAAAGCATAAGAACTCAAATATTATATTACATATTTCACTAACACTAACAGGTACAATATTAATATGCCATAAACATATAGTCTGATTACTATTATTCTTATCATATAAGGTTAACGTATAAACTACTGTAAAAAGGTTTAAGAAAATTAGTGCACACACAGTACTTTAAGTATCATTGTGCACTAAAGTAGAAGTTTTGCATATTTTAATAGCAAATTTAAATTAGGCTAAAGCTTTAAGTGTTTTATATACTTATATATATATATATTATTGAGAATTAAAACCTTGTTAATTGATAGACATTTATGCCTTGTTAAAATGTATTGTATGAACTGTAAATGTAAACTACTACAAATAAAAAATAAATAAATAAATAAATAAATAAAATAAATATCACTGAGTTAAAGTCCATAGAATTGGTGTGCGCGCAAGTAAAAGGGTTTGTAGCAAGGCATAACACCACTTTTAAAATGAGAGACGTTGGAAACCTCTTGCAAGAGGGAATAAAGACAGTGGATTGTGATAAATGGAGTAAGTGCGTCTACTATGTGACTGAAATAGAAGAAAGAATGTGAAAAGCTGATAACATGCTGGAAAACACTGTAGAGCCCCTTATTATTTCTCTGGACCCCCAGCGACGATAGTTCATCGGACTACTCGGAACATGATGACTAAAATTTAAAAATTAAGTAGTTGTATTGTACCGGGTGTCCCACTAAGAACGGCTGTCGGCCGTATCTCAGAAAGTGTTAGTCGTATGGCTTGCGGAAAAAAAAAATATTAGGTAAAGTGGTCATGAGAAATTGCTGGAAATTATTTTCAAGTTTCTCAGACTGGCGCTAGAGGGCGCAACAGTAACGATAAATATGAATCGCGAAGTTTCCTCAAAAGTCGCCTAGTTAAGGTATCCCGAAAATAACATTTTTTTTTTATATTTCGAAGATTTATTAATAAAATTCACCCATAGAACGTGTTCGTCACTTTTTAAATAAGGTGGTGGGGAAGGTTGAACATTATTTGTAATAAATGCTAATAACTCCGGTCTGGCTTAACATAATTTAGTAAACTTAGTTTTGTTAAAAAGGGCTTTTCTCACTCTATATATTATCTTATGAACTACGGCAATATGTGTTTTACACTAGGCGCTAGGGGGCGTTGTCTTACAACTTCACAAACATTGCGCGTTTTTTCCACAATTGTAAATATAATAGTATATTCAATTTCACCTGATTACAAGGATGATTAAAAGTCTAAGAAGTCGGCGAAAACCGCAAGTTAATATCTATTTTCAATCCGGAGATATCAACAACAATAATCATAATTACGGAACATTATGATTTTATTTTCAAGTTGCCATTGTAAAGGTTTTTTTAAGAGTCAAATAGGCCTTGGAAAAACAAAATATGAAGGTAGGTACGTATGTTTCAAGCAAATATATCGTTACGACAATAATTCTCAGTGGCGCCCTAAATGTTCAAATTGTCGCCCATCGTTCTGTATACACGACTCCAATCTCTCCCTGGTTGATAATACTGCAGTTTCCACCTCTGCCATAGGGATACGGCGGCTGCTGTCCATTATCCTTTCTATCATGTTTTCCCTTGTGGTGGGTTTGGTAACGAAAAGAAGATCCTACAATCTTCCCCATAGATAAAAATCTAGGCATGTTAAGTCAGGTGATCTAAAATAGAAATTACCACTTTCATTAACAGTATCACAATATATCCTATAATATTACCTGGCAGGCCCAGAAATATACTCTCTCTTCCTATCCACCTTGCAGGAAATGTTTCGTCAATAAATTGACGAACGTTTGCCGCAAAATGTGCAGGACATCCATCGTGTTGGAAAACCATAGTTCTGCGAATATCCAAGGGCACATCTTCGAGAAGAATTGGGAGTTCGTAATTTAAAAAATGTAAATATCTTTGCCCAGTAAGCGACTCATTAAATACAAATGGTCCAATTATTCTGCCACCCAAAATGCCGCACCAGACATTTACACTCCATCTTCCTTGATGCTGCACCTCCCGCATCCAATGGGGATTATACCGCGACCAATATTGCATATTATGGCGGTTTACTCCTCCATTACTATGGAAAGTAGCTTCAACAGTCCACAAAATTCTGGAGAGGAGATTTCTATCTTCCAATATCATATTCAGCAACCAATATCAATGATCCAATCTTCTATCATAATCTTGCGGGGTCAAAGCCTGGTGGAGCACAATATGGTAGGGATGTAGCCTAAGGAAAAACAAAATACTTATTACGTTGACTTGAAAACTATTAAGAGAAATATTGGCATTATTCTAAACTATTTAAGAGTTATAACATATAGATTTAATTACTTACCTTGAGTAACGCTCAAGAAGTCTCTAACAATTAATCTAATACTAATTTGTGGATTAAATTCCACATATGCCAAAACATTTACAATGTTTTCCTCGGTTCGACCTCGGCGGCGTCTGCGATGTACAGGGCGATGAATACTTCCAGTAGTACGAAAACGGCTAGCTAAACGATTAAACATTCTACTGTCGTATCGGCGCCTTTGGGGTATCGTACTGCGTAAACCCGTTCAGCAATTGTTGAATTTCCCAAACATTCAAAATACACCGCAATGATGTCAACCGCTCCTTCAAGTAACAGAGGCATTTTGAAAATCAAATACGACACAACACTGTTGGCACGACAAAAATTTTGACGTAATAATGAAAGGATTGGATATTCGCAGAACTATGGTTTTCCAACACGATGGAGTCCTGCACATTTTGCGGCAAACGTTCGTCAATTTCTTGACGACACATTTCCTGCAAAGTGGATAGGAAGAGGGAGTATACTTCCGTGGCCTGCCAGGTAATATTATAGGATATATTGGGCTACTGTTAATGAAAGTGGTATTATTCTATTTTAGATCACCTGACTTAACATGCCTAGATTTTTATCTATGGGGGAGATTGAAGGATCTTGTTTTCGTTACCAGACCCACCACAAGGGCAAACATGATAGAAAGGATAATGGATAGCAGCCGCCGTATCCCTATGGCAGAGGTGGAAACTGCAGTATTATCAACCAGGGAGAGATTGGAGTCGTGTATACAGAACGATGGGCGACAATTTGAACATTTAGGGCGCCACTGAGAATTATTGTCGTAACGATATATTTGCTTGAAACATACGTACTTTCATATTTTGTTTTTCCAAGGCCTACTTAACTCTTAAAAAACCTTTACAATGGCAACTTAAAAATAAAATCATAATGTTCCGTAATTATGATTATTGTTGTTGATATCTCCGGATCGAAAATAGATATTAACTTGCGGTTTTCGCTGACTTCTTAAACTTTTAATCATTCTTGTAATCAGATAAAATTGAATATGCTATTACATTTCCAATTATGTAAAAAACGCGCAATGATTGTGAAGTTGTAAGACAGCGCCCCCTAGCGCCTAGTGTAAAACACATATTGCCGTAGTTCATAAGATGATAGATAGAGTGAGAAAAGCCCTTTTTAACAAAACTAAGTTTACTAAATTATGTTAAGCCAGACCGGAGTTATCAGCATTTATTACAAATAATGTTTAACCTTCCCCCACCACTTGATTCGAAAAGTGACGAACACGTTCTATAGGTGAATTTTATTAATAAATCTTCGAAATATAAAAAAATGTTATTTTCGGGATACCTTAACTAGGCAACTTTTGAGGAAACTTCGTGATTCATATTTACCGTTACTGTTGCGCCCTCTAGCGCCAGTCTGAGAAACTTGAAAATAATTTCCAGCAATTTCTCATGACCACTTTACCTAATATATTTTTTTCCGCAAGCCATACGACTAACACTTTCTGAGATACGGCCGACAGCCATTCTTAGTGGGACACCCGGTACATAGTAGATTTTTTTATAAATATTAATATTTATTCCAATTTATCTATTTTCTTACTTCTATAGAAGTTTTTATCTACTTAATATTAGAATATTAATATCTCAATTATCTGCCTATTTTTATAATTATAATCAAGTATACATAATTATTATTATACTTTTTATTCCAATAAACTACCTGAAGTAACGCCGTTGTCACCTTAATTTTATTCACCAAACTCATCTTTCTTTTGTATGCAAATTAGGGTGACCTAATTTAGGGCCGAGACTCTGAAATACGGAATTTTTAAAAACTCATTGCAATTTACCTGAAATTTACAATGCAACCTTTAAGTTGTTCACACTGCTTAATGGATCCTGTGATTGCAAATTTACATTTTATTACTCTCTGACATTAAGCAACAGATTATAGTAGGTCGACAAATTTATTGGAACCTATTTACCTTATAAAAACTCGATGTCTTTGCAAAGAAAATATTTTCTCCAATGAATAGATTCTATCCGGGGAGCACGATTCTGAGAGGCCTCCAAAATGCAGATCTTCGGCTGTAATACTAAAGTGCTCGGCAAAAAGATCGGGACGTCGTTTTCTTGGCCTTTTTTTACTTTTGTCGGTCGAAGACTGTTTAATCAATTTGAATGAATTTTTCAAATTTTCAAAGATTGTATGAAGATACGCCAATTGCAACCAAGACTAACCTAGGATGGATTCTTCATGGAAGAACTGATAATATCCCACGAAATCCTACATATGTACTACATGTATGTGAAAAAGAAATCACAGATGAAGCCTTACATCAACTAGTAAATAATTCAGACGCATTTGGAGTAGCTCCGACGACACAACTGCAGAAAAACAAAAATGTAGACAAAACTTTTTACGAACTTACCATCGAAGATTTAAATCGAAAACTAACTCGATTACGCGCGCTCACCAAAGAGCTAGAAGTGAAAAACGAGGAATTAGTTCAGACTAACGAAAAATTGGACGAGGATAAATCTGATATAATTACCTATTTGAAACGTATGCTTCAAGAGAAAACGAACGAAATCAATAAACTGGAAGAGAGAATTACTGCGTTGAAAGAAGTAAGACAAAATAAGACGGAAAAATTTGAAGGGAGAATTGCTGATTTGGAATATGAATATAAGCAAATGCATGAACAACTCACTTCAGAGAACAAGTTGCTGGATGGAAAACTTAATTCCTTAGAAGAATTCAGATCTCAACGTGATGAACTTATGAAAAAATTCGAATCGCAGGAAAAACACATGGTACAGCAAGAAAAACGCCATACACGCGAAATGTATGAAATTGAGCGTAAATTTATAATAAGCAAAGATAAGTTGAAAAAAGACATGGAAGCCAGACTTTTGCAGCTGTCCACCGAATTCCACGATGCGTCGGAGCTTTGCATAGCCGCAACAACGCACAGGGTTATTCGAGAAAATACTGTTGTGAACAATGAATTAGACGCAATGTTACTTTCTCATCAAAAGATGTACAGAGATTACCAACAGTTGAAGGCCAAGGATGCCACCTTAAGACAAAATACCACCTTTTATGAAGCTGAAAGAAATAAATCTCTAGGTAAAGTCCAAATTCAACAAAAGATTATTGAAAGACTTACTAGTCAAAATGAATTCATTTGTGCCGATTTAAATAGGTATAAACGGTATGAAGTTGAAGTTAGAGACTCCAGGCAAGAACATAAAAAGTCCGAAGATAAGATTAAAGAATTAGACTTTAAAACTCGTCTGCTCGAACAAAATTTGCACCGAATCAAATGCGAGAACTCTTCATTGCAAACTGACGTCCTATTTCTTAAAGAAGAGAATGAAAGGCTAGATGATGTTCTAATGGAGAGTGTTGGTTGCATAAAAGAAGCATTAACAATTAAGAATGAGAGTGACTCTTCGATTAAGTCATCAAAAAGAGAAAGTTTGCTTAACACCTTATTTATGCTGTTAAGTAAAGGCCACGAAAGAAAAGTAAGAAAACCTTCATTGGAAACTGTTTCTTCAGCTTCTGCAACTTATGCTTTGGGCGACCTTGGTTTTATACCAAAACCCGAACCAGAACCTAGACCATATGCTCGGACCAAAAGACATATGTGTTCTCAAACCGATGAGAGCTTCGAGGAGTTCCTTAAGTTTGGTGACGTGACCAAACATTATGCCAAGAAGAGCTATGCTGATAAGAACGACAGTCAATTGGACATAACATCAGAAGAAGAAGATGAAAACACCGAAAAAGAAGAATTATTAGTTAAAGACAAGAAGAGCATATTATTATATGACGAAGAGGAAGCAACCGATGAAGAAACGGAGGGAGGCAGTAAAGAATATGATCCGTTTGCTGATGCCTTAGCTGAATCTGAAACATCAATATCAGACGCTGATGAATTAAAAAAGAAAACAAGTTTGAGTGATACCATAGAGACGAATAAACTGAACGAGAAAATAAGCTCAAGTAAGACTGATGAGGAAGAACCCCGAGCTACTCTATCAACAGAGAAAATAGCACCGTCTGACGAAAAAACAAGCAGAATCTACATTTGACAATAGAAACAGAAGAATGAACCTTTGTTGGCCCTTTAAGGGGGAAGAAATGTAATAACTTTATGTTAGGTGATTTTATTGTTGTTAAAAAGGATGACAAAAATGTCAATAAACAGTCAAACAGGAAAAGTATTCGTCCGATTATTTTAGATATTAGGATTCGACAAAAGACTCATTTAAAACTTAACAGTTCAATTACCAATAATTATTATTAGGCATTGTTATTTGTGGGTAAACTGTGCTACTACCGAATAATTATATTATGGACAATAAAACAGCAAACGACGAACAGCACAAGGTCAGCGAGATAAAAATTGGTCATGTTGGAACTGCGATTCGAACGGCAGCGGTGCCGACGAGCGGGAGCGGTGACGAAAAGTTTTATATGTTTCCAAGAAAGTTTTGTTGGGATTTGGGTCAGAAAAACGAAGGAAAAAACTTTTTCCCATATGCCGACGTTTCGCTTTTGTTTTAAAGCATCTTCATAGGCTCGAGAAGTAGTTTTTCAGAGTCAAAACTTAAAATTAAAAAACACAAGAAACATGGGTACAATAGGTTTTTCCGTCTAAACATTAAACAAAGGACGATACACACACATTAAAATAAGTTAAAAACTTCAGGTTCGCTCTTGGCAAATTCAACACTAAATTGAACACTGAACTCACTAAGTAACTGAAACGTTTTATAAATGCACTTTTATACCCACATACTATATATAGTGATTAATACTTAACATTATAAATTTTTAAATTTCTACTAAAAGAAGGATTTCAGAGATAAATAAGTATTCTATTGTGTATATTCATATTATCACTTAATAAAAGTTTATACGTTTTTTAATAAATAAATTATTGATATTGAATGATATTCCATTTTAGATAATTTCAGAAATGTTACAAGAAAATTTTTTGAAATATTTCTGAAAAGTATTTGCCTTTGATTTGAAATATTTCAGAAATGCAATTATGTAATGTTTCAGAAACATAAAATAAAATACTACGTTTATAGAAATTTTTGGGTTTCTGAAAGATTTTAAGAATATATCATAAGTGTTTTAGAAATATTTAAAATCATACAAAGAAACTAATATGAAATATTTCTGAAACATGATCGATTGTGCTTGGAATTAATATCTAGGGACTTTATCTTTATCTTTTTGATAATTACCCTACAACAGGAATGACAAGAGTTTTTTCTAAAAAGCAGGTGTTTTTGAGATAAATCATGAAATTTGTTTATTTAAGCATAGATGTTGAAGAATTGTTAAAAATTCTAGAGGCAAGAGATTTATGTTTTACTGTATATTTTTAGAATTCGTTCAGAAAAAACAAATGAACATCGGAAATGCAATATTTCTGCATAGCTATCATTTTTCTTAATGAAACAACCTGTATATGGATTCACCTGTTTAAAGAGCACATTTCTCTAATTATAAAAATATGTAGTTTGCCTATGTTTGGATACGACGTTTTCGAGATATTGGGACTAAAACTAGAAAAAAATAGAAAAGTAGGAAATACGAATTTATTGATGAACAACTTATTTACAACTGTTCAATATGACCCCCTATTTCTATTAATGTCCTCTCTATTATTATCTTCTATTTCATCTATATCATAAGTCGATAAACTGACTGTGATTTTCATTTGTATCATTAATGTAAAATCTTTCTCGCCTAACCTAACTATGAATGAAAAGGGCCCAATCTAACTAACCTGAACTAACGTAAACCTTATTTTTCAAAAATCCCTACAAAAATTAATCAATTGGCTGTTTAGAGGCAATCGAATGGGTCCACTACGACCTATCCATGTTTCATACTTTTCATTTCCTTAAATAGTTCACTACAGCCATATGTTGTGTGGTGGGGCTCCATCCTGATGCCAGATAGATTCTCGGTATTGCCGTAGTGTTAAATTTTCAATATCATTTGTCAATATTGTCACAACTGGGGGGTTGTTTCCCTAACGGGGCGTGAATGAAACACCGGCTAAGAAAACATAGATCCTTATATTTATATTTATAAATTGTTTACCAGGTAGCCTGGAGGACACCCAGCGTATCTCGTTGGGGGCTGTCAGACTGACAGGCACTACTAGCCTGAGATGCTTTAGGGGAATGTGGCCTGAAGGGCTTTACTTGAACTACGCCTCCGGACTATCAGTGGACGGGTAAGGACCCAGGAGAGAGGCTTTAAGTCTATAAGACGTAGAAGTGCTCCTGGAGGGAATCAGGAAAGGCTTTGGGTCTATAAGATGAAGAAGCGCTCCTGATGGTAAGGGAGGTGACCAGTCGAAAAGACGCAATTTTTTATATGGGCGTAACCATTCTTTCTTAATGCCGCTACAATTTTTTGTAGATTTTCCGACATCATTTTGAGCGGCTACTATCGATCTATAGGGGAAAGTGGTCCACATTCGGCACATTAGCCTTTAGGAGCGAAACCTGAGAAACTTGGGCATATTATTCATAAAATAATAATAACTAATTAAACTGTAATTTATTCGGAACCGGTTTAAAGGTTAAAACAAATTATATTTATAGAGTAGGTTCACGATTTTTATTTTATTATTTTTTTTCACAAATGGCCGGATGTACCCCACTGGGGGGGTACTTTCAGCTATATGAAGGGGAACATTCGGCTATAAATGGAAATATCTAATAACAGTAAATGAAACACAAAAACTTTATTAAAAATGTAAATTTTAATTATTTTATCTTACATTTAAATCAGAAAAGTTAACATTAAATTTAAAAACACTTGATGTCCTTGCAGTTCCGTGAGTGGAAGAGAAAGGCAAAACAGCTACAATGTCTTTTTTCTCTATAACTGAAATATCTTCGACAGTAGGAAACGAAAAGCTATTTGTGTTGCGTTTACGGCGTAGAAATGTAATTTCATATTCCTCATCTTGGAAAGAAATTATTTTACCCACGTAAAAAATTTCAACCTTGGAACTATTAAATTTAACAAGAACAAAGTTTCCTATTGCAATATTCGCATTGTCAGAGATGAGTTTTAAGTCTTCAAAAAAATCTTCGTCATAGTCATCAGATGAATCTTGTAAAACAACTTCAGTGCTTGACTCGCTTGACGTAGAAATATTTCTTTGTTTACCCACTGCCATCAAATCTTTTTTGACTGATGCCTTCTTCTGCTTTAAATTTTTTTTCTGCTCCGTTCTGCTTCTAAATATTGTCTTTTTTCGTATTCTGGCGTGTATGTATATATTGTTGATTGTGATTTTCTCTTTTTTCCTTTTTTCTTTTCTTCCTGTTGTACTTTTGGATATGGCCTTATTTGGCACAATACGGATGTTGATGCAGAGACCACTGGAGGTGAGACTGGAGGTGCTTTGTTAATTACTTCGACATGGTTTGATGTCGAAGGAATTGGTGAGATTGGTCTAGTTTTCAATTCATTCTGTGTGGCGCCAGTATTATCGTCTTCGTTATTTTCCGTCAATGGTTGGTCAGTTACTTCGCTTGGCATAAAATCTGCATCACTGAATACAAGTCGATTCAACGGCCACAGACCAGTATTTTTAAAGGAGCTTGTTATATTTTTAATTGTGAATGCACATTCGTATGCCTGCTTAGCCAAACAAGCCAAATGTCGTATTGTAAGAGCTTTTGATGGATTTGAAAGCAGCCAGTCATGCTGAGCTCTAGCTAGATATGACTTAAAGGGTCCAAATACCCCTACATCTAAAGGCTGAGTTCGATGCGTAGTATGAGGGGGAAAAGATAGTAGAGTAATCCCTTTTTCTCGACAAAATTTAATGGCTTCCACAGATATGTGAGATTCGTGATTATCCAGGAGAAGAAGTACTCGGTTTTCCACAGAACACTTAACAGTATTTGTGAAGTGTTAAAGTACTTTTGGGAAAAGGTCAGACGTCATCCACCCTTTCTTGTTCCCTAGGGCAATGGCTGAAGTTGGGTATTCAGTGCCTAAATATTCTTGAGGGTTTCTTAGTCTAGGATATACAAAGACCGGCGGTACTGCTCCTCCAGCTGCACTTATCATCCCTACAAATGTCACAAGTTCACCTCTTTCCTGTGAAGAGATATGAGCTACTTGTTTTTTGCCTTTTGTCGCAACAACTTTAACAGGTGGCATCACTGTCGTTATCCCAGTTTCGTCGAGATTCCAGATCTGTTCCGGCTTAAACTTAAATTTTTCCAGGACGTGAGCATACTTGTTATAAAAATCTTCAATAACTGGTTTATTAAAAGCCATAGACCTGCTAATACTTGTGTTTTCGGGTTTGCGTAGCGATATATCGTTGCGATGTCTTTTCATGAAGCCACGTAGCCATTCAAGACCTAAAAAAAATGATTCTTTGGAAACCTTGACTTAGGTATACATAAAAAAATAAACAAACCTGCCATTTTTTTTTTTTTTTGAAACGTTTATTAGCTTCTGATACAGTTTACAAAATATATATATTCTATTCCTAAATCAGTGTTAAGAACACTGGTATGAAGGAGAATTAACAAACTTAGAGCTACGAAAACAATGGTTGGTGCTGTCATACACAATGAAGCCATTCATAACTGTTAATTCGCTTATACACATAATTATTATAGCTTCTACGCTTTTTATTAGTTATCTTTCAAAAATCTTTGCAGATTCTTGTTAAACATATTTAAGTTATTTGAATTTTTGACATGAATTGGCAGATTATTATAAGTTCTAGATGATGAATTAAGAGGGCAATTCAAACCAACATTTATTCTAGAGTTTTGAATGTAGACATTGTTCTCTGACCTTGTGCTATAATTATATATCTGATTCAAATGCATGATATCAAAATTACATTTTTGTAGGTTATTCACAATCTTATACATTAGCTTACTTTGTTCTAGCATTAATATTTGCTCTATCTTATAGACACCTAATTCTCTATACAGTAAATCAGTATTAGTTAGGTAATCGTAATTAAAAAGTATTTTCAGAATTTTATTCTGTTTTACTTGAACTTCATTAAGAGTGCTGGTGCAACAACTTCCCCAAATAGGTATCAAATGTCTTAGATGAGCCAAGAAGTAGGCATTGTAGATACTAATTTTTGTTTTATGCGAGATATAATTTCGGCACTTATAAATAAATGATTGGTATAAATAAATTTAGCTTTGTCATTAAATTTTCAATATGATTTTTCCAACTAAGCAGTTCATCTATAAACAAACCCAAATACTTTATAAAGACTACTTTTTCTAAGCTTGTGTTGCAAATCTTAAGGTCAATGTCATTAACAATTTTATTTTTTTGTCTGAACACGACATACTTCGTTTTTTCAGCATTAATCTTTAATCTGTTTCCATAAAGCCACCCAAGATATCTATCCAGATCCCTGTTAATAACCTCTTCTAAATCCTTTTCATTTGACCCTGTATAAACTAGAGCAGTATCATCTGCAAATGTAAAATAACGTGCCTCTAAATTTGCTAGTTTTAGGTTTAAAACGTAAATTGAGTACAAAACCGACCCCTGCGGCACCCCACAATTGTTAGTCAAAGTATTACTAGAGCAATCAATAATTTTTACATATTGTTTCCTATTTACAAGTTATGTCTTAATTACATTTAAAAAGCCACCCTGAAAACCCAAACAATTTAATTTTTCCAAAAGCCTATCAATTGATACCACATCAAAGGCCTTTTTTAGGTCCACAAATACAGCAATAACAATATTTTTCTGATCTAGACCTTTTGATACATAATTTACAAAGTCGAAAGTGGCAGACAATGTATTACTATTTTTGATGAAACCATACTGGAACGTATCCACCGCCAAATTAGTAGTGATGAAAGTAACCATCCTTTTTTTTACAATTTTTTCAATAATTTTTGAAAATATACTAAGAACCGATACTAATGGTTTATACTGTTTTATATTATTACGGATTTTAAAGGTAAGGCGATTATGATCTGAAAATGAATTATATTCAACGTTTACCATATGCACTAAATCGGAATTGCAACTAGACAAAACATGGTCGATTAAACTACAAGTATTTGCAGTTACTCTTGTAGCATTTTCAACAGAAATAATATTATTTATTTTAAAATTATTTAATAATAACATATTCTTATATTTTTTAACTGCATTTGAATTCTCCAGTATATTGATGTTCACATCACCAAACAAGACATGTTTCTTGGGATATTTTAAAAGTATTGTTTCAAGATCAGTAAGAAAGTCAGTGTTACTATATGAAGGAGGTTTGTAAAGAATACTTAACTTTAAATTACCATCATCTAAGCCAATGCACAGCCAATCTATTTCTTCAGTGTCTACAGTGCTGTCTAATCGTCTAAATTTCAGTGATTTTTTAATGTAAAAAGAAACCCCTCCCCCTCTGCCTTGTCTACAACAATGAACGGCATTATATCCCTGTATATCATAAAGTGCAACTTTGCTGTTATTTAACCAAGTCTCTGATAGTGCTAGTATATCACATTTGTTATTAATTACAAAGCATTGCATGAGATCTATCTTATTTCTAAGGCTTTGTATGTTCATGTATATCACATTTATCTTATCACTATTTTGATAACTTAACCGTTATTCTGAGGCCTCCCGTAACTGATCTTCATTTTCTAAGACAATGACTTTGGACCCATCGTCCTTACGCAGGAATATGGTACCTGCACTAAGCCATAAATACTTGTAATCATTGTCTTTTTTGAAAATGCGTGCCGCGGACATTAGTTTTAGATTGACTTTTGTTAGGTCATGGTTAATATAAATCTTATTATTTTGCACAAATCCGATATCCTTGCTTACCAAGTTTAACTTCTTTTTTGACTTGATAAGCATTTCCTTATCTTTTTCTTGTTCAAACATCACCTTTATAGGTGGGCTATTTTATTCAACTCCCAACTATGTGATGCTTTAGAATCAGATAAAGCGCGAGCAAAATCGTAGGCCAGTTCCCCTATCTGACTATAGTTCAGGCCATAGTTTAAGTCTGAGCATCTTTTTATATAACCTACAAGCTCTAACTCTTGATTTGTATTAAACACTTTGTAGCATTTTTAATTTTTAAACGCTAAATTATTAACAATTATTCATATTCCCAAAGTCCAGCGCATTCACCCTACAATAGTTTAATAGGTAGTACCAGTTATGGGCGTTGCAGATAATAAGTGACGGGTGGACGTTCGCGCAGTACCATGGTGAGGTACGATTTAGCTCCCCGCGGAATTGGTGTGGATTCTTTGTCGAGCATCGGAGAATCACGTTCATTTTTAATGCTCGAAGTTTTTTTGAGAGTTTTTTGGCACCATGTAAAGGTACTTTCGGGAACACTTCCCATAATTTTAAGTGGATTTTTAGTATAAATGTCCAGATATTGTTTTTGCCGTGTTGTGAATCCGAAATGGTGGTAGTGCACCCTCAGTAAAGAGGTAAGATGTCCTAATGTTTGAGTTTTTAGAACTTTTTGGTTATTTTCGTTGTTACTTGCAGGGTTTCACGCTAGGTTTAATAACTAGGCGTTATTGTGCCTGTGGTTTTGGACCCATTTAGAATTGTTCATCTCAGGGACTAGTTCAATCCAGGAACTTAGTAAAGCTCCCTTCAGTTTCATCAATGGACTCCCATAGGTCTGCAATCAGCTGCGTTGCAAGACCCGGTTCCTAGACGGAGTCATGTGGTAAGGCTACCAACACCGTTGCCGTCCAGAAGCTGTTGTTCCAGCCAAAGCATCAATGGACCTAAGGCCAGTTCTTTCCGTTATTATTTCTTAACGATTTTACAATACACCGTAACCATTTTACTTAACTTACTTAATCATTTTTTATAAGGGTGCATAAGCGGGATGTTGCCCGTGTCGACATCTCGAAGTAATCATTTTTCATTTAATAATCTAGCAATGTAAGCAAGTCTTCTGATCGTTCCTCATTACCTACGTTTTTTTAATTTTTTTGGTAATATGATTGTATATAAATGTACATAAAAGGACTATATCTTTGGCCAAAGAATATACTAGGTACTTAGCGTCGAATTTTTTTTAGCTTCAATGCATAACTTTTAAGTTACTTTTACATCAGAATACGTTGCATTTTTAAATCTCAATTAATACAGAAATACTTAATAATCATACTTAAACCGCAATCGTCTCAGGATAATGATAATGTTATGTTCGCCTTTTTTTTGTACATAATTAACCCCCCTTAACGTCACTAATTTACTTACTATTAAAGACTGATTGAAAGCTATCCCAATGTTTAAGATTTATTTTAATTTTCACCACCTCACCTTATAGAGCTCATTTCCCAGTTTGAAGCTCTATCTACTCTATTAACAACAAAAAACTGGGTGGCGCCCTACAAAAAAGTGTAAGTATTCCTAACCCAGGACCAACACCGCTCTCCGGTGAAAAGCAGCCGTCAGCGAGTGCTACTTTTTGGAAAAGCTTCAAGTTTCCCCAATTTGTAGTCACATAAAATAGCGCCCATTAACGCGGGGCCCGGCTGCTTGCACTTTTCCAGAATTTTTCCTAACTTTTCTATTGAGATAGGCTTCAATCTAGTCGTCCTTTAATTATATTTCAAGTTATCTAAAGTAGTATTGAGTGTATATTAGTGCACCCCATAAATTCCTTTTCAAAAACTACCCCGGATTGCGGAACAATTTTATTATTTTCTCTAATTCTGTTTTTCTGTCGCTTGCCTACCTGCGGACTGACAAACGTTATTAGGTTGGTTGATCTATTTTTTAAAAATAAAAAGGTCACCGTAAGTTATTAATCTAAGTAATTGGTTCAAATTATTTTTACCGAAAAGATAATATTATATTAATTTGGTTTAATAAAGAATAAAATTAAATAAAATACGTTTCCGAAATCAATAATTTCAGACGGCACAAGTCCGTGTTGAGACAAAAAAGAGTACCGAGTTTTTTATTTTAATGCAGATAAGGCGATCGAAGTCTTTAAGCGAAGCAGTATTTTGTATTATTTACAAGCTGTGCACCTTGGAACATTATTAAAACCATTTTCAAGCATTTATTTTTTAATAGTGAATTAAAATTTATTACCAGCGGGTTCGTTATTTTTGAAACTTTATCAAATTACTTAAGCCTAGTGTAGTCACATTAATTATTTCTCTTACAGGTGGTCCTAAAAATAGGGTTTCACTTGACTCACTATACCGGGTGGATATTTTGTAATATACCGGTTATTTCGAGATTTAATTTTTCTGCGTTTTTTTTATATTTTATTTTTTAAATATTTTCTATATTCCGGTGGTTGTCATACCTTCTGGCTGGTCGTTTCAAGTAATTTCCAAACCGAAGTTTCTTGTATTTTCCTAGTTTAATTTGGATATTTTTTTGAAATATAATGGATCTTTCCTTCAGTTGCAATCATCTCCTCGATTACGAACTCGACTATGAGCTTGCAATACGTGCGGTAATTTCTAGCCGTAATGTAGGAGAGAAAAGAAAAATTTTGGGAAAACTTTTAAGAAAAGAGGTAGCTAGTGGTCGACCAGGTAGTCAGATAAACTCGGAAGCTTATGCATATGATTTTATATTAGAAGAACAAGCAATTAATCGTAGTATTCTTTCTATTTCGGATGCAATAACAGATTTTGAGGGAACCATCACTGATTCCGGTTTCTCGCGCATTAAATCCAGAATCAATCACCTTATCGGGCGCGTTAAGCGTATTATAATTCCTGACATTGATCAGGACGATATTGTTAAATTTAAAAACGAGTCGTATGCCTCATGTATTAAGTTGGAAGCAGACTTGGATGATAAAATTATTGTAGATCCGTCATCACCTGGAACTGCCTCTGTGTTCCCTCAGATGACCACCACTCCCATTGTTAACCTAAACCCAGTTATTTCCTGTTCTGCGAATAAACAACCAGTATCGACATGGGGAATTAAATTTAATGGCGATCCTAAGAGGATATTTTATTTTCTGGAACGTGTAACGGACCTAGCGCAAGCGCGTGAAGCTACCGACGAGCAGTTATTTAATTCGGCCGTAGAATTTTTTATTGGGGACGCGTTTATTTGGTATCGAAGTATTAAGTCGACAGTCTCAACTTGGAATTCCTTAGTTCAACAATTAAAAAAAGATTTTTTATCGCCATTTGCTGATGACGAGACTTGGGAAGCGATCAGACAAAGAAGACAGAGGAAAAATGAATCGGTAACGATTTATGTTGCTCAATTAGAAAATCTTTTTAGTCGCTTAACTGCTTGTCCTGCGGAGGTCACAAAATTAAAATATATTAGAAAAAATTTGTTACCTGAATATGTTAGTCAACTTGCCTTACAAACAGTTGATTCTGTGGCAACGTTACTCGCTCTGTGTAGAAAGCTTGAGGAAGCTTCCTATATTACCTCACGTAAATCTACGCAACAGATTTCTTATTTGGATAGTACTCATTCTTCAGGATCTAATCAGGGCAGTCATAAAATTTCCAAATTTAATAAGCCTAACCCTAGGACGAACTTATTTCAATCAGAGGTTAGGGACAACAGTCTAGATGTAATGGAGGAGAGCAAAAAAGATTTTGCTAATAAAAATAAAGTGGTTTGTTTTAACTGTCGTCTACCCAATCATACGTATAGTGTTTGTAGGGAGAAAAGAAAAACCTTTTGTTATAAATGTGGAGAACCAAATGTCAGAATTTCGTCGTGCCCAAGGTGTACAAAAAAACTAATTTGCTCAATGTCTACTGGTGGTCGAGACATTGCCGCTTCTTATAACAGGGCCACTCATAAGTTTAGGCATAGTTTTTTCAATAAGGCGGATTGGACAGGTTGGCTAAATGTCGTTTCTAAGTTTTATAAAGTCAAGGCCGATAGAATTTCTGAAGCACTCCCCTTATTTTTAAATACAGAATCTGATAACAGGCCCTATCTTTTGGTTAAATTGTTTGATCAGGATATGGGTGTTTTATTTGATTCAGGGGCTAATTCCTCTATAGCAGGAGCAGAAGGACTAAAGATATTGAAACAATTTAAAATTAAGATAAATCCAATCTCAGACCGAAATATTGTTACAGCTGATGGAGTTTCTCAAAAAATAAGCGGTGTTGCCGACTTGCCAATTTTTATCGATAATTCCTGCAAACTTATTAAAGTTTTAGTTGTTCCTTCAGTGACTCATTCTTTTATATTCGGGGCTGATTTCGCTAGAAGCTTTGGGTTACTGGTTGATTTTAAGAATAATAGTTGGCTAATTCGTTGTAACGATTTTAATATTAATACCACTTCAAAATTACCTAAAGATTCTCGTATTCCTAAACTTTGTACCTTGGACGACTTAACGCAAACTCAAAGATTAGAGGCCCAAAAAGTCTTGGATTCGTATAGAGAAATTGATAGTAAGGATAAGTTGGGGAGGACCAATAAAATTAAACTTACTATCGATACCGGCGATAGTTTGCCGTTTAAGAAAAAACCCTATTTGCTTTCCCCTTATATGCAAGAAATTTTAAATAAAGAGTTAGACTCCATGATAAAATTGGGAGTTGTTGAGGAATCGCAAAGTCCATGGAGCTCTCCTACGTTACTCGTTAAAAAACCAAATGGTGAATATAGATTCTGCTTTGACGGGCGTTTTCTTAACAACTTGACTAAGCATGACAGCTTTCCCTTGCCTCATGTTGACCGTATTTTAAATAATTTACGTAATGCTAAGTTTATCTCTTCCATTGATTTGCGAAAAGCATTCTGGCAAATTCCGTTGGATGATGCTTCCAAGGAGAAAACTGCTTTTTCTGTAATCGGTCGTGGACAGTTCCAGTTTACCGTTGTACCTTTTGGCCTGTGCAATGCGGCGCAGACACAACAAAGACTAGTGGACTCAATTTTTGGCCCTAAGTATGAACCGCACATATTTTCGTACCTTGATGATATTTTGCTTTGTTCTCCTACATGGGAACATCATGTTGACTTATTAAACACTGCCAAGAAATTACTTACAGACGCAGGACTTACCATTAACCTTGAGAAATGTCAATTTTTTAAAACGTCTTTAAGATACTTAGGTTTCATAGTTGGTAACAATTCCTTAGCTACCGATCCTAGTAAGGTCGAGTGTATGGTGAACTACCCTCGCCCTTGTACTTCGACAGAAATTAAGCGATTTATCGGAATGTGTTCGTGGTATCGACGGTTTATAAAAGATTTTTCTTCCCTTGTAAGTCCCTTAAATGCTCTTCTTAAAGGCAAAAAGAAAAAACAAGCGGTTAGTTGGAATGACGAAGCGGAAGAAGCCTTTTTGTATATTAAGCAGAAGCTGGTTAGCGCACCTATTCTGGCTCAACCAGATTTTAATCAAAAGTTTTATGTTCAAGCCGACGCTTCAGATGTGGGGATAGGTGGTATGTTGACTCAGTTTATATCTGGTGAAGAAAAAGTAATTGCTTATGCGAGCCGTACCTTGTCTCGAGCAGAAAGGAATTATTCAGTAACTGAACGGGAATGTTTAGCGGTAATATTCTGCATTGAAAAGTTCAGACCTTGGATAGAGGGTACTCGATTTACCGTGATCACAGACCATTTCAGCTTGCTCTGGCTTTACAACTTACAAATTCCTTCTGGTAAACTCAGTCGTTGGTTGCTTAGATTGAGACAGCATACATTCGATTTACAGCATAGAAAAGGCTCCATGCACCTGGTGCCAGATGCCTTAAGCCGGATACCTTCTTGTTTTTCTAATAATACGAATATTGATAGTCCATCTATCTCACAAAATTTAACTCCACAAGTATCTTTATTATCCATTGACATCACTTCCCTAGATCCCTGGTATGTTTCTCTTCGTGACAAAATTCGTAAGTCACCTGAAAATTACCCTCAATGGCGAGTTGACGATGATATGGTGCAAAAATTCATTTCTTGTCGTTCTCCTTATACTTTTAACAAGCGAGAGTGGAAACTCTTGGTTCCCAAGGGTCAGCGTTTAAACATTATCAAAGATTGCCACGTACCTCCCACTAGTGGACATTTTGGTTTTCGAAAAACCTTGCATCGGGTACAGGAGTTGTATTATTGGCCTCAAATGAGATCGAATGTTTTAAAATTTATTCGTGGATGTTTAGTGTGCGGCGCACAAAAACATTCTAATTTACCCAAGATTGGTACGATGGGGAAAGAAAAAGTAGTCGACTTGCCTGGCCAAATAATTTCTCTTGATTTTATAGGTCCCTTTCCGCGCTCAAAGAGAGGTAGTAAGTGGCTACTTGTAGCTGCTGATTGGTTTTCTAAATACACTTTTATTTTTCCGCTTAAGTCTTCTAAATCCGATTTTATTATAGACATCCTGGAAAATCAAATTTTCCTTATATTTGGCGTACCTCAGATCCTCATCTCTGATAATGCCACAAATTTTACTAGTAATCGGCTCAAAGATCTATGTAAAAAATATAAAGTTAAACAGTGGTTTACTCCCTTTTACTCGCCGCAGTGCAACTTTGTTGAGAGAAGTAATAAAACCATTACTACTGCTATCCGCTGTTATATAGATCAACATGGTGATTGGGATTTACATATAGCTGAAATTAGGCAAGCAATTAATACTTCAATTCACGAGGTAACTGGTTTCCCACCTGCATATCTTATGTTTGGGCGACATGTCCCGTTATCTGGTGAATATTATGATAATTTTCCTCCAGACCAATCTATAGAAATTTTACCTGGCGACCGAAATACATATGCTGAAAATTTGGGTGAGTTTCGCAACTTGTTTGTCGATATACGCCGGAGATTGCACGCAGCGTATGAACGAAATACAAAATCTTACAATCTTCGGAAACGGGATATAAGTTTTACTGTTGGTGAAAAAGTATGGCGTCCGAACAAGGTGTTGTCCAGCGCCGCGGATAAGTTTGCGGCGAAACTCAGTCCTAAGCATATCTTATCTATTGTCTCCAAAAAACTATCTCCCTTGGTCTATGAATTGAAAAATGTAGACAGCTCTAAGGCCGGCAGGTGGCACGTAAAAGACTTGTTACCTTACCGTGGCTCTCCGGATGATTCAGGAGATGATCAAGATTCTCTTATCTCCTAAAATTTATCTTACTTTATCTTTATCTTATGAAAAAAAAAATATATTTTATATACTGTAATATTATATATTATATAATAGTATTATACCTATTTTTAGTTAATTCATCTTCAGTTTACCCTAAAGAAAAGACACCAAGAATGTCAATTTAAAACTTCCTATCTTGATATTTAAGTCATAACTTAACGCAAGTTAGAACTGATGCACCAGGGCATAGCCGCAACTTCAGTTCTTTCAACCTTGCCTGACGTAACGTAGGTTTGCTGTTTAAACCAAGATGTTACATGGCTCAGGACGGTTAAAAATCAGAAAATTCCATAAAGAAAAATTTTAGAGAATTTTTAATGGATTTTATTGTTATAAGTACGGCTTCGTTCGTCCTTAGGTTATTTTAGTGTATATAGTGTGTATAGAGTTAATGCTAGTTAATATGTCAAATTGAACTTATTTCCTCCTTAGTTGTCAACTTTTAAGAGACCTACCTATTTACCACATTAATCCGATTCGTAACTTACTGATTTTGACATACCAATCTTGACCTCCCTTGCGGACGAGTGATACGCGACAGTTATCAAAGTACTAAAAGTTTGGCAATCTGACAACATGGTATCATGGCATCATATGGCCACACCATGAGCCTTAACAGCAGGAGAATATAATAAAAAAAAAAAATTTTAAGGGTTGCAAATCCTTAATTTTTTTCTTTTTGGAGGGAGGCAGTGTAGCATTTTTAATTTTTAAACGCTAAATTATTAACAATTATTCATATTCCCAAAGTCCAGCGCATTCACCCTACAATAGTTTAATAGGTAGTACCAGTTATGGGCGTTGCAGATAATAAGTGACGGGTGGACGTTCGCGCAGTACCATGGTGAGGTACGATTTAGCTCCCCGCGGAATTGGTGTGGATTCTTTGTCGAGCATCGGAGAATCACGTTCATTTTTAATGCTCGAAGTTTTTTTGAGAGTTTTTTGGCACCATGTAAAGGTACTTTCGGGAACACTTCCCATAATTTTAAGTGGATTTTTAGTATAAATGTCCAGATATTGTTTTTGCCGTGTTGTGAATCCGAAATGGTGGTAGTGCACCCTCAGTAAAGAGGTAAGATGTCCTAATGTTTGAGTTTTTAGAACTTTTTGGTTATTTTCGTTGTTACTTGCAGGGTTTCACGCTAGGTTTAATAACTAGGCGTTATTGTGCCTGTGGTTTTGGACCCATTTAGAATTGTTCATCTCAGGGACTAGTTCAATCCAGGAACTTAGTAAAGCTCCCTTCAGTTTCATCAATGGACTCCCATAGGTCTGCAATCAGCTGCGTTGCAAGACCCGGTTCCTAGACGGAGTCATGTGGTAAGGCTACCAACACCGTTGCCGTCCAGAAGCTGTTGTTCCAGCCAAAGCATCAATGGACCTAAGGCCAGTTCTTTCCGTTATTATTTCTTAACGATTTTACAATACACCGTAACCATTTTACTTAACTTACTTAATCATTTTTTATAAGGGTGCATAAGCGGGATGTTGCCCGTGTCGACATCTCGAAGTAATCATTTTTCATTTAATAATCTAGCAATGTAAGCAAGTCTTCTGATCGTTCCTCATTACCTACGTTTTTTTAATTTTTTCGGTAATATGATTGTATATAAATGTACATAAAAGGACTATATCTTTGGCCAAAGAATATACTAGGTACTTAGCGTCGAATTTTTTTTAGCTTCAATGCATAACTTTTAAGTTACTTTTACATCAGAATACGTTGCATTTTTAAATCTCAATTAATACAGAAATACTTAATAATCATACTTAAACCGCAATCGTCTCAGGATAATGATAATGTTATGTTCGCCTTTTTTTTGTACATAATTAACCCCCCTTAACGTCACTAATTTACTTACTATTAAAGACTGATTGAAAGCTATCCCAATGTTTAAGATTTATTTTAATTTTCACCACCTCACCTTATAGAGCTCATTTCCCAGTTTGAAGCTCTATCTACTCTATTAACAACAAAAAACTGGGTGGCGCCCTACAAAAAAGTGTAAGTATTCCTAACCCAGGACCAACACCGCTCTCCGGTGAAAAGCAGCCGTCAGCGAGTGCTACTTTTTGGAAAAGCTTCAAGTTTCCCCAATTTGTAGTCACAACTTGACGAGCTGCGTATTTGCTTGTATAAGAAACTTTCTCTTCACTTTCGTTGCCTGAATCCTCCCACCCAGCAAGAAGCTCTTCTTTTGATTTTTTCATCAACAGGATCTTGATTCTAGATTGTATTGTTTGCCTTCTTACTTCATAATCTCGGGCAGCCTTGTATTGACTTAAACGCCCAGTCAACACAGCTTTAATGGCCAACTTCATGTTTTTTTCATTAATGTCGCAGCGAGTGGTCTTTTTTATGTAGTTCCTAGGCATCTAGAACAAATTATTTAACAATAATTATTATTTTCTTAGAGAGGAAAAGAATCATTTTATATTAAAAATCAACATGGGGAACATTCGGCAACCAGCCGAATCTTCACCATAAGAGTCAGCCGAAACTTCCCCACGTGCTCTGAAAATATTAGTAAATAAAATTCGAACAGTATGCACTCTTTGAAGGTTATGTTTTGACTGCACATTAAAAGGTAAATAATTTCTTATCAGATGCATGGTGATTAGCATTTATTTTGTAAAAAATAGACTTGTAAACCAAACAAAATATAAAACACAAAAACTTACCTTAGATTACACTAAAAATCACGTTACTAAAACAATATATTACGACTATAAATCTTTACTGCTCACACGCTGCCAAGTCCAGACACTGTCGTTTCTATTTCTAACTGCGTGGATTGAAATAAGGCGCCAAATTCAAACGCAATTCGGACTTATTGTGAGTAGCCGAATGTTCCCTATGGCCGAATGTGGACCACTTTCCCCTATTGGTTTTCTAAGGACAAATACCCTTATTTCTAGACTTTTAATGAAATATACTACCTATCTTACCTATCTATCTTGAAAGTATGACAAAATGTTTAATTCTTCTTTTCATTAACATATTGACAGTTCGCTTCTTCCTTTTAAAATTTTTCGGTTCCCTGTATCCCCTTTCAATGTTTCTGAAAGTATTTCGCGCTGGTAACTATTTGCTCTTTGCGGAAATATTTGCCGATATTCTGCTCTCGCTGCGGATTCTATATTATTATTTTTGTGAAATAAACTAAGAATATCACACTTTTCCTCAACCGTAGGGCATTTTGACTATGACAGTATGAATGAAAGACAATATTGACAAGAAATAATAAATTCTCTGGGTTTTAAAAATCTAGACGGCGCGACAATGAATTATAATTTATCGCCACTATCATTTTTTAATTCAATAATGCTTTTAAAACTTTGGGATCCAATATCTCAAAAACGTCTGATCGAAACATAGGCAAACTATTTACTATATTTTTGGAATCAGAGAAATGTGCTCTTTAAACACGTTAATCTATATACAGGTTGTTTCATTAAAAAAAAATAAAGATCGTTATGCAGAAATGTTACTTTTCTGATGTTCAATTCATTGGCGGCTCGTTATACCCACACAGCACACACACTTCCTTTCAGAAATACTTCTGATATATTTGGAATGTCTCAAAAACATAACCCTTTCATATTAATATTTCTGAAATATTTCAGATTCATCACACCCAAAATGATAGTTGACATGCATGCTTTGTCACTTGACGGTCCAGATGCAAAAAAATCAGCCTGTTCCTCTTACGGTTTTCCCTTATTTTATGTTTTGTTTGTGTAATGTTCAATTAACAATACACTGACAAAAATGGATTTACCAATGTCGTGGGTTGCAGAATTGGAGCTACTTTAACGCACGTTTCTATGTTGTTCAAGCTGAGCCTACGAATTATCACAACTCATTTAAAAACGCTACAATAACTCCGCTTCTTGTGGTTCGCCTCAACACACAAATATCAACATTTTAAACACATTTGGGATTACCACAATCCTTCATTTTGTAACCATTTTATGAGTTACCTGAACTCAGTTTTTGGATTGGGAAAACTTACTAACTGATTTTAAAGTGCCGTTTTGACCCAGACGTGCATTATTTTAACTCATTACCATGTGTTAAATTATTTTGAGTTGGAATAAGTCGTAAATAGTGCTCTAAAAACTCATGTCGAGGGTAAATCATCGATCGAAAAGTCACGGAAAGTTCCGAATTCACGCTCGTGCCGATTTGGCGCGGTAACTTCATCCCATTATTAGTAGTATCTCGTGAACGTCGCGTCGTCATGGATCACATAACTGGACTTGCTATTTGTGCAATTGTTGATCGGAGGGATGTTTTTTTTATTTTTGTTCAGAGTTTGTTCTCATATATATACAGGTGCGTGAAAATGAGAATAATCCAATTTTAGTGTTTACCTTATTGTGCCTAGCTTCGTTCATAGAGTAGTTCCTTTGCACTTGACGTTTATCATATGTTGTTAGATATGTCAGTAATGTCAGTTAACCTAGCATGTGTTTCCATAACAGGTGTTTGTTAATTAAAGTACATATTATTAAATATTCCTTGTGTTTTTTGGCTCTATTGAGATTCCCTGCCAACATTTAGGACATATTAAATATATAGTCGTTAAGTAAGCTAGAACAACTGAAAGGTCCAGTTTTGATAGCTCGAATCATGAGTTAATCTAGCCCTAGTAGTGACGCATCACAACTCCCATATTGGTCTCTGGCAGCTTAAACAATGAATTGCTGCAGCTCACGTCGCATGTGTTCGTCAAACCCACGATTAGCTAAGCTAGCTAGCTAAAACAACCCATCTTCAGGGCTATAATAACTCATAAACAGTGATTTGATGCAATCTCTTCGATTGAGTTGCCGTAACTCAGAGGTCTGAGCTGTCCCCTATTAGCAACACGCTTCGGGCTAGGATAACTCATATTTGAGTTATGTCAACTCGATATTTCGCTCAGTGTAATTATTATTAGGCATTTTATGATTTCGCCCGCTTCAGTTTATTTATTAAACTTGAGCTGTTACTGTTGTGAATTAGAATATTGAACAATAAAGGGACAGAAGAAGAATGAAAATTTTTAAATTACAAAAACATTAATAGAATAATAAAAGATGCAGTAAGGCATCATCCCTCCGGGACAGAACTAAAGGTACAACAAATTGTTGCACTGTGGCTGTCGCAGTGCAAACTTCGTTTACTCCATGAATTGTAAAAACTTTGAATACCTACCTATATATACAGGGTGTCCGGAATATACGTCTACAACATTGACGACAGACTCCTGACGTCAAAATAGGTCGATCTAAGCCGACTTAGTTATATCTAAAATTGTCTCGTTTAGCCGGTAAAGGGCGTCAAAAATTTGTAAAAATATTGGTTTTTCCTAAATTACGTGAAAACCTGCTAATCGATTTTAATGATTTTTAGTATGTAGACTAATACTATAAAATGACGTTTTCTAGTAGTATAGTCACCGGCTGTAAATAAGTGGAAGTGTTATGAAAGTGATATAATACGTCAACATTTCTCTTGATTTTTTATATCAACGGCGTTATGACAACCCAGATATTTTTGTCGAGTGACTGGATGTATTTGGAAGATATTTTACCTCGTCAATATTTTTCGTTAGATGAGCTGTTTTGCCAGAAAAAAATATTTACAATTACCTGCATACATCAATTATTATCATTAGTAATAAAATTAAAATCAAATTACCTGTAACAATAATTCTTTTAGTGACCTTGTTGCTATGGCATTTAATAATTTGACAATTATTGACAAATTGTCACCAGTCTATGAAATTGACTAAAGTATACGATCAACATTTTTGAATTACAAGTTCATTTTAACATTAAACATGGAAAATTATACGAACTCTGAGAAGGTTGACATGCTCCTGGTATACGAGTTTTGTCAAGGAAATAGGTGTCAGAGTGTTTGTGTGTCGAATACCAAACCACCAAACATTTGGCAATATCGAGCGTCATCTTCGGGAAACGGGCAGCTTTGAGAAAAACTTGAAGGCAGGGGTCGGGTCGTATGCGAACAACTCGAACTGTGGAAACAGAAGAGAACATTCTGGAAAGAGTTGAAGAAGAACCAAGTACCAGTACCCGTCGCTTAGAACGTGAGTTACATGTTCCTAAAACGATTGTCAATGAGGTTTTTAAATAACAGTTGTTACATCCATATCACGTGCAAAAAGTCCAGGAACCGACTGATCCCCCCATGCGGCTTACATTTTGACAATTTATTAGAAACAAAAGAATCCGTGATTCAAATTTTTGTAGAAAAATATTGTTTACTGACGAGGCGGGCTTTAAAAGATCTGGAGTAACCATGCAATCTGCACAATGAACACATTTATTCGGATAAAAATCCACATGCCATTAAAGTTGCACATCATCAGCATCAATTTAAATTAAATATTTGGGCAGGTATTATTGGTCGCTACCTTATTGGTCCTATTGCTATTCCAGACAGGTTAGATGGAAATATTCATTTTTCGCATTTTATACAGTAATGCACTAGATTAATGACCTCAAAATCGTACAGTAATGGGTCACTTTACAGCATAGCAACCATTACTGCATAAAACGTCAATGTCATTCAAAACACAATTTTACAAGAAAGAAATTCGTTTATTTTAAATCTTATTACAATAAATATTAAAAGAACAATTATTTAAGTTAGAAAAGAATGCTGACCTCGCCGTATTAAGGGGTTGTTGCTGAACATTTTTTTCATTCACCACAATTCCTTTGGGGACTTCTTGGGGTAGTCCCAGTTGGACATTTTTGAATACCCTTTGAGAATTTTTCAATTTATTTTCAATGCTTTCTTCCACGTATCCTTCAGCTAGGCTTGTGGACCGCCATCCCCCATGCCGTTTGAGATCCTGAATATCAGCGCCATTGTCAGCAAGAAAAGTTGCAACAAACAATGGCCGGTGTAGCTTGAAGCATCAGGAAGTTTTAGATATTTCGCAATTTCTTGTGGGATTTTTGCGAAAGTGTTGATGCCAACTGGCTGTACTGTACATTTGCCATGACGATAAAACAGGAAAAATCGATTGTGCCTTACTGTTTTAGGTCGTAACAGTAAGTACTTGTGGTAAATTTTATACCCATTGCCATCTGATCCTACGGTAAATACACGTTTTTTCTTTGTTTTGGTATCATGTAACGTTACTATTAGCATTGTTCCTGAATCCTCTATATCTTCAGATGTTAAACTGCATAGTTCTGCACACCGACATGCGCCATTCAGCCCAAAAATTAATACCACTTTCATTAACAGAAACGTGTCGTCTGGAGCTTCCTTCAAAAACTTCGTGACGTTTTCCATGGTCAAAACTTTTGATTTTTTTAGGTTCATATTTGTCGTTTTGACGTTTCAAAAAAGCGATTAACTTTTTATATTGTGAAATATCCGTATTTTCACTGATAAGTATTGTGCTTTTGATCATAGAGTACGTATACCATAAACTGGAAGCTTTGAGGACTTTTGCCTAAAACAAATAACAAAATTAGTACCTATATACCACACTTTAACCATATAAAATAGCTTACCTTCTCGTAAAAGTATGCTGTTACGGTAAAATTCACATTTACCATACCACCTCTAAATCTCAATATAAATTTTAAATTCAGTAATACTATCGCCACCTGTTGATACAGGATTGAATTTCAACTAGGATATCTACAACCTGGCTACGGTAGATATGGCGGTACCGGTTTTATTTCTTTTTAATTAAGATGGCACTGGTCAACCAGGGTGATCTTATTTTTAGTCCGGGTCATGACTGTCTCTTTCTAACATTAAAAGTATTCATGTTTAGCATTTTTCGTCTCTTTTTTGGCACTGTTAACAGGGCCGTAGCTAGGCGTTACCCATGGGGGGGGTTTAGGTAAGAAAACTCTGGCAATTTATTAGAATTATTATTAAAATTAACGGTGGTTAACAAGGTAGAACTGAACATTCGTTGTTATGGGGGGGGGTTTGAACCCCCGAAACCCCCCCCTTATATACGGCCCTGACTGTTAAAATTTATACAGTTTATCGTGCCTTTAGTGGGTTTTATAACCACGTTAATATGTACATAACCTGTTTTAATTTAATGAAATGTCTATCTAATGTGAAGATTGAGTCTTAATTATTTTTGATTAATGAATTGATAATTAAAATGGATGTTTTACCCGCGAGCGAATGGAGCAAGGTGTAGACTTTTTTTGTGGTGAGTGCGTGACCTATAAAGTGATCTCTGATTGGTTCAAGTGAGGTCGCAGGGATATGTAGAGGGGATTTTTCTTCAGCAGGAGGACGAAAAGGTAATTTTTCTGGGGACTCTAGTGTTCAGGCTTTTGCACAGGCAAGTACTAAAATTCTTCTTTCTTAATTTTTTTATTTTTTTTTTGAGTCATCATAGAACCCCGAGCTCAGTTGTTTTATTTATTTTAAAATTATCTTATAATGTTACCCTAAAGATTGATTAATCATTTTATCTACCTATCTTGTCTTAAAGGGCATAAATTGTCTCTTTAAAGGCTTACCTGGTCGCCATTTTGTGCATAGGCACATGGGCACCCCTATCTTAGGTTTTGAATCCTAGAGGTTCATCACTTTTCTTATTTTGGACAACTTAAAGAAAAACTTCACTGCCCTGGTTTTTATTTTTTTTATAGATTTTGGAAAAGAAACTAATTGCTCTCTAGAGAGTCGGCGTATGCCATCTTTGTAGTTTCTGCCCAATAATTCTAATTTAGAGAACCGAGCATAAGTTTTAAGTTGCCATTATACATTACGCTATCTTTGGTGATTGATCACTGGGTACTGAGTTTTTTCTGATGTGTTAATATCTGAAGATTTGTCTCGGGGGTTCTATGATGAAATCTCACTGCATATCTCTTCAAATTTTCATTTATCTCTTGCTAATTTAGTACTTATTACCTGCCTTGCCTGTGCAGAAGTCTCCTAGAGCACAATTTACTATTGATTATTTTATCTAAACCTGGTTCTGTGCAGGGCTTTCTCCTAGAGCACAATTTCATTTTGTGTTTCTATAAATTGTATAGCTACTATCTGTTTTTATAAAATTACGATTAATTATTTTTATTTAAACCTGGTTCTGTTGAAATAGTTTGCACCAGAAAACTACCTTATTTTATGCTCTTATAGCTTTTATCTATTTTATAAAATTACTATCATTGTCAAATTATTGATCATTTTATTTAAACCTAGTTCTATTGAAAAGGAGTATCACTGCAATTTCACAATTCAGTTTATTATTACATTAATTAATTAATTAAAATTCAAATATATTCCTTTTTTTTTTGTTCTGTAAATATTCCTTTTCAAGCAGAGCAAGGGAATTTATAAGGTTTTATTTGGTGAGTCTTAACACCTGGTCTTTTCTCGATACCCAACTTCGGAACTTCATTATTGGAGCCGGACAACGCAGCTGACGTGACGTCACGACAGGGGCCCTAAGTCTGTTGAGCTCTACTCTCCTATACCTGTAGAGAGTCGATTCCTAAGCTTCACCCGAAGCTCTGACATAAACTGGTTATATCTCTACAGGGATCCGAAAACCACCATTGAAGAAAAGGGGTAAAGGTAACTGACGCCTTGTGTGTGATTCACCATAAAATAAATAAAAAACCTGTCAAAAATCTTTATTTAACTTTTGTTAATTTTTTTATCTGATTGGATATATCATCATTGAAACTATTATTTTATTTTTCCTTTGCGAAAATAATTGTTAATTCATTCAAACTACTTATCTTTAAAATTTTCCTTTTGTCAAAAATCTTTGTCATACAAATACTTATGTAAATAGACTATAATTAGTTAATTCATTCAAACTACTTATCTTTAAAATTTTCCTTTTGTCAAAAATCTTTGTCATACAAATACTTATGTAAATAGACTAATTGTTAAGTTGAACTGAATGTGTTTTTATTTCATACTGGAAGGGACTGTTAAAATTTAAACTCGAACTTACCACGCCCTGCCTGAGCTAGCAAAGCAACAAAAGGTAAGAAATTGGCACTCAACGACTAAATAAATTTTCATTACAATTACAACAATAAACTTTCATTACAACTTTTCTGGTTTGAGAGCCAAATTTTGATTACAATTGGCGTCCCAACGTCATTAAATTAAATATTCATCACAATTATATATCCAATCAGATACAAAAAAAAAATATGAAAAGTTAAATAAAGATTTTTGACAGGTTTTTTATTTATTTTATGGTGAATCACACACAAGGCGTCAGTTACCTTTACCCCTTTTCTTCAATGGTGGTTTTCGGATCCCTGTAGAGATATAACCAGTTTATGTCAGAGCTTCGGGTGAAGCTTAGGAGTCGACTCTCTACAGGTATAGGAGAGTAGAGCTCAACAGACTTAGGGCCCCTGTCGTGACGTCACGTCAGCTGCGTTGTCCGGCTCCAATAATGAAGTTCCGAAGTTGGGTACCGAGAAAAGACCAGGTGTTAAGACTCACCAAATAAAACCTTATAAATTCCCTTGCTCTGCTTGAAAAGGAATATTTACAGAACAAAAAAAAAAAGGAATATATTTGAATTTTAATTAATTAATTAATGTAATAATAAACTGAATTGTGAAATTGCAGTGATACTCCTTTTCAATAGAACTAGGTTTAAATAAAATGATCAATAACTTGACAATGATAGTAATTTTATAAAATAGATAAAAGCTATAAGAGCATAAAATAAGGTAGTTTTCTGGTGCAAACTATTTCAACAGAACCAGGTTTAAATAAAAATAATTAATCGTAATTTTATAAAAACAGATAGTAGCTATACAATTTATAGAAACACAAAATGAAATTGTGCTCTAGGAGAAAGCCCTGCACAGAACCAGGTTTAGATAAAATAATCAATAGTAAATTGTGCTCTAGGAGACTTCTGCACAGGCAAGGCAGGTAATAAGTACTAAATTAGCAAGAGATAAATGAAAATTTAAAGAGATATGCAGTGAGATTTCATCATAGAACCCCCGAGACAAATCTTCAGATATTAACACATCAGAAAAAACTCAGTACCCAGTGATTAATCACCAAAGATAGCGTAATGTATAATGGCAACTTAAAACTTATGCTCGGTTCTCTAAATTAGAATTATTGGGCAGAAACTACAAAGATGGCATACGCCGACTCTCTAGAGAGCAATTAGTTTCTTTTCCAAAATCTATAAAAAAAATAAAAACCAGGGCAGTGAAGTTTTTCTTTAAGTTGTCCAAAATAAGAAAAGTGATGAACCTCTAGGATTCAAAACCTAAGATAGGGGTGCCCATGTGCCTATGCACAAAATGGCGACCAGGTAAGCCTTTAAAGAGACAATTTATGCCCTTTAAGACAAGATAGGTAGATAAAATGATTAATCAATGTTTAGGGTAACATTATAAGATAATTTTAAAATAAATAAAACAACTGAGCTCGGGGTTCTATGATGACTCAAAAAAAAAATAAAAAAATTAAGAAAGAAGAATTTTAGTACTTGCCTGTGCAAAAGCCTGAACACTAGAGTCCCCAGAAAAATTACCTTTTCGTCCTCCTGCTGAAGAAAAATCCCCTCTACATATCCCTGCGACCTCACTTGAACCAATCAGAGATCACTTTATAGGTCACGCACTCACCACAAAAAAAGTCTACACCTTGCTCGATTCGCTCGCGGGTAAAACATCCATTTTAATTATCAATTCATTAATCAAAAATAATTAAGACTCAATCTTCACATTAGGTAGACATTTCATTAAATTAAAACAGGTTATGTACATATTAACGTGGTTATAAAACCCACTAAAGGCACGATAAACTGTATAAATTTTAACAGTGCCAAAAAAGAGACGAAAAATGCTAAACATGAATACTTTTAATGTTAGAAAGAGACAGTCATGACCCGGACTAAAAATAAGATCACCCTGGTTGACCAGTGCCATCTTAATTAAAAAGAAATAAAACCGGTACCGCCATATCTACCGTAGCCAGGTTGCAGATACCCTAGTTGAAATTCAATCCTGTATCAACAGGTGGCGATAGTATTACTGAATTTAAAATTTATATTGAGATTTAGAGGTGGTATGGTAAATGTGAATTTTACCGTAACATGTATGAAATGAGAAATAGTGTCTATAAATATGTTCGAAAATGTACCAGGTATGCTGCTTGTAAACCCAGTAATTTACCACAGGCTGGTCTTATGGGTCAATATCGTGACATAAATTTTCCATTCCAGATGATTTCTGCTGATCTTTTAGGTCCGTATCCCCGAACTGGAAGAGGTTCCCAGTACCTATTAGTTGTTGTAGATTGGTTCACAAAATTTACTCTTGTTCATCCAATATCTAGAGCTACGACTAAAGCTATCACTAAATTTATTGAAAATCAAGTTTTCTTAATATTTGGTGTTTGTCAAATATTTTGTTGCGACAATGGTAGTCAGTTTATTAGTGCTGATTTTAAAAAACTTATGAAGAAGTATAATGTCCAGAAAATTTTCTATAATGCTAAATATCACCCTCAAATTAATCACACTGAAAGGGTAAATCGAAGTATTGTCACAGCCATACGAGAATATATTCATGAAAATCATAAAAATTGGGATCAACATATCTTTCATGTTGGATTTTATATTATTTATAGCAGAGTTTTTACTTTTTAGGTATTTATTTGTAAGAAAATAGTTCACAAAATATGACAACACATCTTGGACGTAGATTATCTATCAACTAGTTACTTTTTTTTGTTTTTTACTCTATTTTACAGAACAGACTGTTTCTTATTGATTTTTATGGCCGACAGTGCCATCTATGAGAATACATTATAACCACGAAACTCATGATACAAGGAAACTATAAAACTACAGGAAACTGTATTACCAACTAACAAAACTCAATGTCAATGTGTAATTATAACAAATATGTTAAGAGGGCGACACCTAATTTAAAATTGTTATATTCTTTATTATACAAGGGGCTGAACAACTAAAGACAATTTATTATTCTTAACACCTTCTCCCAATTTTAAATTTAGGTCTTGCCACAAACCAATACAATGTATAAAAACTAAAACAAGGCAATACTTAAATTGTACACATGATATCACTTTTAAATTTATTGAACTTGGTATTATTTAGTGGTTTTGTAAATATGTCTGCTGTTTGATTGTTAGTTGCGCAATAGTCTATTTTTACTGTACCTTCAGACACTTTTTCATTAATATAGTGGTACCGAACGTCAATGTGCTTACTACGACGATTAAACTGTCCACTCTTTATAAGTTTTATGGCACTTTGATTGTCAACCTTTAGATTAACACCAATGTCACTGTTTGTTAGTTCATCAATAACAGACTTTAGGTAACATACCTCTTTAACACAATCAGCCGCTGCAATGTATTCTGCCTCTGTCGTTGAGAGTGAGACTATAGGCTGTCTTCTCGAACACCAAGCCACTGGTCCACCACAAAACATAATCACGTAACCTGTAGTGCTCTTCCTGGAATCAGTGTCTCCTGCAAAGTCCGAATCGCTATATGCAACCAGATGACTTGAGTCTGACTCCTTTGAGTAGCTAATACCTTCTTTTTTTGTTAAGGTTAAATAACGCAGAATTCTTTTAAGGTCAACTGTATCTTGGTTTGATGGATTTTCTATCTTTCTGCTGCATACATTAACAGAGTATGAGATGTCTGGTCGCGTTTTATTGGCAAGATATAGCAAACTTCCTACTATCTCCCTGTATGGAAAGTCTTCATTTATTGGGGTAGTTTTTTCTGGTTTTGAATTGTACAACATGGGTGTTGATACTGGTTTTAGGTTTTCTAGTTCAAAATTTTGAAGAATGGATGTAACATAATTTACTTGTGATAATATAATGTTATTATCAGTGCTTTTTATTTCAATTCCTAAAAAAGTTGAAGGATTACTGAGTGTTACGATTTCAAATTCTGTTTTTAATTCTTCAAGCAAAATGTCCATAGCTTCTATATTTTGACCCAATAAAATTCCATCGTCCACATATATAGCAAGGAATAATGTCGAGGTTTCATTTTTAAAAATGCAATGTTCACTTTTTAAGGCAGTTAGGCCTTTTGATTTTAGAAATGAAGTAAGATGTTCATTCCACCTTAAGGGTGCCTGTTTAAGACCATATAATGATTTCTGCAACAAGCATACCTTATTTTTAATGTTATATCCTTCTGGAACTTCCATAAAAATTTGTTCTGTTAAATTACTATATAGGAATGCTGTTTTAACATCAAATTTTTTTATAATGTAGTTATTCTTTGCTGCTAAAGCAAATAATATTCTTAATGGGCTCATACTTACGACTGGACTGAATGTTTCTTTATAATCAATACCATACTTTTGCTCACACCCACGAATTACCAGCCGAGCCTTGTATCTACCATCTTCTTTGATTTTAAAGACCCATTTACTGCTTAGTATTTTCTTGTCTTGGGCTTGATCTGCATCTACATAGGTCCACGTCTCATTTTTGTCTAAACATTCCTTTTCTTCGTTAATTGCCTTAATCCAGCTTTCTTTCTCCGTACTATTTATAACTTCTTGATATGTAAGCATTACATAATCTTCAAATACTTTTGGCTGTCTTATTTGTCTTCCACTTTTTGTTTGAATCATTTGTCCTTCTCCTGATCTCTGATTTTCTTCTTCTTTTTCTTCATCATTTAATTCTTCTTCTGTGTCCAACATATCTTCATCTATTAGTTTTTGATTTGTCGTTTCATTTATTTTAACATTTATATTATTTTCCTTGCTTTCTTCTGTTTTCTTTGGTGCTTTAAAAACAACGTCTCTTGCTACTATAATTTTTCTATTGTCACTATCCCATAATCGATAACCATTTAAAGTGTAGCCAAGAAGCGTATGTTTTTTACTTCGACTGTCCAATTTTTTAATTTGACCCAGTACCTTAGAGTATGCTTCGGATCCAAATATCTGTAGCCTAGATAAATCTGGCCTTTTTCCGGTCCATTTTTCTATGGGTGTTGTGTCGACAGCTTCAGTAGGACTTCTGTTATGTAAGTAGGTTGCAACACGAACTGCTTCACCCCAAAATTCTTTTTCCAACATACTGTCAAAAATCAAAGCTCTTGCCTTTTCCATTAATGTGCGGTTTATTCGCTCCGCTTTACCATTAAGTTGGGGAGTGTAAGCAACTGTATAGTCTAGAATAATTCCTTTATTCTTACACCAAGTCTTAAAATAAGTTCCAACATACTCTCCTCCGTTGTCACAGCGTATTTTAGATACTTTTAAGTTTTTTAATGCCTCTACTTCTTGAATATATTCCTTTAGATACTGTGGTACCTCATATTTATTGGACAATAAGTAAACTTGACAATAGTGAGTATAGTCATCTAACACCGTCAATACATACTGTTTATTATCCCATGTAGCTGAATCTATGGGTCCACATACGTCAGTGTGTATAATCTCAAGTGGTCGAGTAGCACGAGTTCTTACTGTGTTGAACGGTAACCGTGTCTGCTTTGATTTTAAACATATTTCACAGACTTTGTCCATTTTGTCACAGTCTATGTTATTTATACTCAATCCAGTTGACAGACCTAGCAGCTTTTTCATGTTTGACACACCTAAGTGTCCAAGTTTTCTGTGCCACATCACTGCATTTTCTTGTTTTTCTGTTAGAAAACTACTTTCTTCACTATTTAATTTTACGGTATATAACCCATTACCTTCTTTTATTCCTTCTACTATAGTTTTATTGTCTTTTGATATCACCACTTTGTCTTTAGTAAATATGACCTGTCCATTTTTCTCTGTTATTTTATTCACTGATATTAGATTTTTGTTTAAGTCCGGAACATAAAGCACATTTTCAAGAACACATTCATTTACTTCTATACTACCTTTTCCTTCAGCTGCCATTGAAAGATTCTTTTTTGCCACGGTTATATCTGACTGTACTTCTTCTAATGATGTAAACATATTTTTAGTATTTGACATATGAGATGTCGCTCCTGAATCTATAACAAAAATCTGGTTTTTATCATAAGTGTTTGTTACATGACACTCTGTTAGAAAAGCCACTTTATTTGCGTTTTGGTTTTCTACATTATTTTTGTTACGAAAAAAACAATTTTTCTCCTGATGATTCGTCTTCTTACAAATTCCGCATGCTGCACTGGTAGAAGCACCACTCTGTTGCTTTTTTGTACAAAAACGTGCAAAATGCCCTGGCATATTACATCGATAGCAAACCTTTTCAGTATTTCTATTATTATTTCTCTTTTGAAACCGTCCTTTTCTGTCTGTGACTCTAAAAGCTACTTGTTCTGTTTCTGTCTGCTTGTTTGTTCTGACTTCTTCACATGCTAATCTATTTGTTAAATTTATTAGGGTTCTTTCAGATACAGGACTGGACTCCCAGGCTGTGATAAAATTTCTGTACTGGTCAGGTAATGTAGACAAAATTTTTGACACTATCATACTATCAGTTATATCTTGCTTTAGGGTTTTAAGTCTACATGCTAAATTCTCAAGCTTGCTAATATGCAAAACAATATCTGTACCTTTTTCATATGTATAATTGAAGAACTGTTGTAGTAAGTTACACTTTTCATCTTCATTTTGTTTTTCGAAAATGTTTTTAAGTTTATCAAACATTTCTTTAGCAGTTTCGCAATTCAGGATATGTAGCAACAGTTTTTTATCTATCGTCGTCACAATCAACTTCTGTGAACGAGCGTCCTTTCGAATAAAGTCCGCCTTTTCTTTATTTTCAGTTATGGATATAAGGGTTTTATCTCCATTGACTATTTCCCATAACCCATGGGCCTTGAACAACACTACTATCTGAAACTTCCAAATCTGGTAACTTTCGCTATTAACTAGTTTTTCAATGTGAGCATGTTCCTCTGCCATTTCAGCCATTTTTAATTTTCTTGAAGTCACGTAGCACACACAACTTTTAATTTTGTTACTGGTTTTTAATTTTACTTGTTTTATTTTTATCTATGGGTATCTGGGCCCATAACCTGTTGGATTTTATATTATTTATAGCAGAGTTTTTACTTTTTAGGTATTTATTTGTAAGAAAATAGTTCACAAAATATGACAACACATCTTGGACGTAGATTATCTATCAACTAGTTACTTTTTTTTGTTTTTTACTCTATTTTACAGAACAGACTGTTTCTTATTGATTTTTATGGCCGACAGTGCCATCTATGAGAATACATTATAACCACGAAACTCATGATACAAGGAAACTATAAAACTACAGGAAACTGTATTACACACCAACTAACAAAACTCAATGTCAATGTGTAATTATAACAAATATGTTAAGAGGGCGACACCTAATTTAAAATTGTTATATTCTTTATTATACAAGGGGCTGAACAACTAAAGACAATTTATTATTCTTAACATTTCAGATTGCCCAAGCTATTTGTTTGTCTCGTCATGACGTTACTGAATTTTCACCTTCATTTCTAAATTTTGGTAGAGCCATTCCAGTTGATGGAAGTTTTTATGGCCTTATTTCTGATAATGCAAATAACAAAATAGAAATTTCTTCCAAAGTTCATAATCCACAAACTATTCAAGAACTCCCACAAATCTATGAGGATGTACGAAAAAAACTTTATAAATCATATTTAAAAAGTAAAGAACGTTATGACTTACGTAAAAGAGACGTAGAATATCATGTGGGTGATTATGTTTGGAAAAAGAACTATGTATTGTCTAATGCTGGAAACAATTTCTGTGCGAAATTGGCGCCTAAATTTATACCTTGTGTAATCAGTAAAAAACATTCAAAGCTTGTTTATAGTTTGAAGGATAGGCAGGGTAATGACCTTGGTAATTGGCATATTTCTGACATTAAACCTGACGTAACTAATGATTTGGATTCTGACGATCAATCAGAACCTGAGTCTGAGGTATCATGCTGATGTCTGCTTGTTTTTTTTTCATACTGTTTTTTATTTTGGTGGTATCGTTATCTTGCACCCTACACCCCTTTGTAGTTAACGATGCTATGGGTTAGTGGTGGGCTCTCTCTCATTCTTTATCTATCATCTTCTCGTCTCTCAATTTTTGCTGATGTATTAATTATCTTTTTTTTTTTTATGTTAGCTCTGATTTAATATACCTTTTTCATTACCTCAATATTTTAAATTTTTTTTTGAATATTAATTTTTTAATTTACTTGTGATCTCATCACAATACTATGAACAGAGAGACAGATGATTTTAGAATATTCCGTGTAACTCTAAACTCCGGAGTATTTTTCACACAACATCAGTGACATTTGCAAAGTTAGGCAGTTGAATTTATTTCCCCTAATTTAAGCAATATCTCGTTTCTTCTAGCCAAAATCGAGGAATTGTCTTTTGCTGACTTGATTTTGAGCGCTAATACTATTTGGTTAGTGGGTACATCTTAGTTTGTGTTAGACTTAGGAGTGCATTTCTTTGGAAATGATCTAACAAAGTTAGGAATGTAGTAACTATAGAAGCGACGTTAACATATTTTTCTTCCTCTTAAATCTCATTAAATTTCTGTTTAATGAACCCCTTATTTGTAATAGGCTTTTGATCCGCACAATTTATTGTGACCTATTAAAATAAGTCTATCTCTTTCGTATTTACCTGTTCCTTCTTGTCGTAAATTTATAAAGGTATATATTATTACTTAGTCTTTTGGACGTCTGGATTTACCGATTTTGTCCTAGCTCGAGTTCAACCAGAACTTGTTTTTACCGATTGTGTCTTATTTATTTGCAGCCTTCTCTTTGTTATATACAGGCCGGAGACGATGACGCTTCTCGGAACACCCTATTTAGTTTTTCATTAAAAGGCTGTGGTGCATTTAGATGTTTCAAACACTGATGTATCTTTTAGTTTTGTGTGTACTAGAATACACTTTATTTCGACCAGTGTAACATTTGGGTTACAATGATTTATCTTATCTTTTCTATTTTTTCTAATGGTTAATTTTAGTCTTCCACCTTCCGGGTACTGTTGTGTGGACGGTTTGCATGGGTTCTCTTGGTAGTATGAGGTAGGGCTTTGAATTTGCTTGTATGAGGTTAGTACACGAGATTCGCCAAGTCACATTTGGTGTAATGCAATGCTAACCTAAGTCCGTTTTCCATCATAGTTTTGTTTTATGCATTTTTATTAAGGATCTTTATTTCATGCAAGCGATTCGGGGTGGCATTCATCTGCTATTGGGGGTGTCCTAGGTTTGCGTATTGCGGAGCAGTTTCGGGGGTTGGGCAACTATTATTAATTATTTTGTACATTTGGAATGTACATGGCGCCCAATATTTGTAACTTAACGTAAACTATTGCCTGTTTGTTTTCCTGCCTCTATAAAATTATTGCCTCGACAAAATTGTCTATATCTCTGAATCACGCTGGAGTGCTTTGTTTGCTTCGTTTTGCGGTGAAACATCATTTAAAAAAAAAAAAAAATAAGTAAACTTATTTTTTTTTTTGCCGACTATTGGGGGTGTGTTACGGTAAAATTCACATTTACCATACCACCTCTAAATCTCAATATAAATTTTAAATTCAGTAATACTATCGCCACCTGTTGATACAGGATTGAATTTCAACTAGGGTATCTGCAACCTGGCTACGGTAGATATGGCGGTACCGGTTTTATTTCTTTTTAATTAAGATGGCACTGGTCAACCAGGGTGATCTTATTTTTAGTCCGGGTCATGACTGTCTCTTTCTAACATTAAAAGTATTCATGTTTAGCATTTTTCGTCTCTTTTTTGGCACTGTTAAAATTTATACAGTTTATCGTGCCTTTAGTGGGTTTTATAACCACGTTAATATGTACATAACCTGTTTTAATTTAATGAAATGTCTATCTAATGTGAAGATTGAGTCTTAATTATTTTTGATTAATGAATTGATAATTAAAATGGATGTTTTACCCGCGAGCGAATGGAGCAAGGTGTAGACTTTTTTTGTGGTGAGTGCGTGACTTATAAAGTGATCTCTGATTGGTTCAAGTGAGGTCGCAGGGATATGTAGAGGGGATTTTTCTTCAGCAGGAGGACGAAAAGGTAATTTTTCTGGGGACTCTAGTGTTCAGGCTTTTGCACAGGCAAGTACTAAAATTTTTCTTTCTTAATTTTTTTATTTTTTTTTTGAGTCATCATAGAACCCCGAGCTCAGTTGTTTTATTTATTTTAAAATTATCTTATAATGTTACCCTAAAGATTGATTAATCATTTTATCTACCTATCTTGTCTTAAAGGGCATAAATTGTCTCTTTAAAGGCTTACCTGGTCGCCATTTTGTGCATAGGCACATGGGCACCCCTATCTTAGGTTTTGAATCCTAGAGGTTCATCACTTTTCTTATTTTGGACAACTTAAAGAAAAACTTCACTGCCCTGGTTTTTATTTTTTTTATAGATTTTGGAAAAGAAACTAATTGCTCTCTAGAGAGTCGGCGTATGCCATCTTTGTAGTTTCTGCCCAATAATTCTAATTTAGAGAACCGAGCATAAGTTTTAAGTTGCCATTATACATTACGCTATCTTTGGTGATTGATCACTGGGTACTGAGTTTTTTCTGATGTGTTAATATCTGAAGATTTGTCTCGGGGGTTCTATGATGAAATCTCACTGCATATCTCTTTAAATTTTCATTTATCTCTTGCTAATTTAGTACTTATTACCTGCCTTGCCTGTGCAGAAGTCTCCTAGAGCACAATTTACTATTGATTATTTTATCTAAACCTGGTTCTGTGCAGGGCTTTCTCCTAGAGCACAATTTCATTTTGTGTTTCTATAAATTGTATAGCTACTATCTGTTTTTATAAAATTACGATTAATTATTTTTATTTAAACCTGGTTCTGTTGAAATAGTTTGCACCAGAAAACTACCTTATTTTATGCTCTTATAGCTTTTATCTATTTTATAAAATTACTATCATTGTCAAGTTATTGATCATTTTATTTAAACCTAGTTCTGTTGAAAAGGAGTATCACTGCAATTTCACAATTCAGTTTATTATTACATTAATTAGTTAATTAAAATTCAAATATATTCCTTTTTTTTTTTGTTCTGTAAATATTCCTTTTCAAGCAGAGCAAGGGAATTTATAAGGTTTTATTTGGTGAGTCTTAACACCTGGTCTTTTCTCGGTACCCAACTTCGGAACTTCATTATTGGAGCCGGACAACGCAGCTGACGTGACGTCACGACAGGGGCCCTAAGTCTGTTGAGCTCTACTCTCCTATACCTGTAGAGAGTCGATTCCTAAGCTTCACCCGAAGCTCTGACATAAACTGGTTATATCTCTACAGGGATCCGAAAACCACCATTGAAGAAAAGGGGTAAAGGTAACTGACGCCTTGTGTGTGATTCACCATAAAATAAATAAAAAACCTGTCAAAAATCTTTATTTAACTTTTGTTAATTTTTTTATCTGATTGGATATATCATCATTGAAACTATTATTTTATTTTTCCTTTGCGAAAATAATTGTTAATTCATTCAAACTACTTATCTTTAAAATTTTCCTTTTGTCAAAAATCTTTGTCATACAAATACTTATGTAAATAGACTAATTGTTAAGTTGAACTGAATGTGTTTTTATTTCATACTGGAAGGGACTGTTAAAATTTAAACTCGAACTTACCACGCCCTGCCTGAGCTAGCAAAGCAACAAAAGGTAAGAAATTGGCACTCAACGACTAAATAAATTTTCATTACAATTACAACAATAAACTTTCATTACAACTTTTCTGGTTTGAGAGCCAAATTTTGATTACAATTGGCGTCCCAACGTCATTAAATTAAATATTCATCACAATGCCAGCATCAAATTTTCGTCAATGCCTTTAAAATTCTTAGTGTTTCTCCACTCGCAGAACATATTATATGTTTTCTCGTATCTTTCCTTGGATTTTACTGAAAGCAAACTTGAAGAAGCTTCGCGCATTCAGGATATCTTCCAAGTCGTTTTCATTAGCCATTTTCCTAATTCTTGTGAAATTCACTCTTCAAATATGATTTTATTTGGATGCTGTCAATAGTCGTCAAACACAAAAAACATCTTGTTTATATTGCTAAGTTACCGAGAAGTCATACTACTAAGTTTTTGTAGATTTTCTTCAGTAACTATTCTTTTTAGATTTTAATATGAAATGCAAAATAATTAATTACTTTCAAAATGCGAAAAAATAGTATACGCACCTCGTCAGAAAAGTGATTGGTACCACTCCAGTTTATCGGCTTATGCGAAAAATGGCGTAAAATGAAAAACGTTTCTTGCAATATGTAGCACGTACTTTCTAAACGACAAATCCGCGAGCGGAAAACCATTTTTTTAATTGCAAATATAAAAAAAATGTGAAAATAGGGTACCCGCTTGTGACAAAAATGAAAAAAAAAATGAAAAACTCTTGTTGATTTATGTAGCATATACCGAATTGGAACCAAAAAGGTGGATTAGATGCCGTGTTAGCGCCTGTTTAACCAATATAAGTCTATAATTATTACAATTTTTGTCGAGTGACTAACAGCTAGAGAAACATAACCTCACTTGTCACTCTCACTGTGCTTTTCGGTCGACTATTTTCACATTTTTTTTATATTTCCAATTAAAAAAAACGGTTTTCCGCTCGCGGATTTGTCGTTTAGAAAGTACGTGCTACATATTGCAAGAAACGTTTTTCATTTTACGCCATTTTTCGCATAAGCCGATAAACTGGAATATTACCAAGTGATTTTACTTGCTTCGTATTGAAATTAAATCCTCGCTTCGCTCGGATTCAAACTAACCATACTCGTCAAGTAAAGTTCCACTTTTCTAAACTTGATACGTAATGTACTATTAAATTTTTTGCAAGACACATTACCAATTCTTCTGGAAAATTTGCCCCTTTTACTTCGGAGGGAAATGTGGTATATTATGCATGATGGTGCCCTGCCCCATTTTCCGTTGCTGTTCGGCAATACTTACACCATCAATATCCCAACGAATGGATTAGAAGGGGCAATGATGTACCAGTAAAATGACCACCACGTTCTCCGAAGTTAAATATGTGTGACTTCTTCTTGTGGGGCGCTATTAAAACAAAAGTTTACAAGACTCCGGTAAACACACGCCATGATTTATTGACGCGGATCTTAAATGCAGGCAACTATTTTAATAACCCCGAGACATTAAATAGGGTCCAATATCATTTTTTAAGGAGCGTTAATAAGTGTATTCAGCAAGGTGGCGGTCATTTTACACATTTGCTTAAGTAATGTTTTCGTTTTACTTAGTTTCTTACAATGTTTTTAATACATACTTCCAACTTTTTTGTACTTTGTTTTATTATTAGATACTGTTAATATTTGATGTATACAGGCAACTGTAAATATTTTTTTCTGGCAAAGCAGCTTATCCAACGAAAAATATTGAAGAGGTAAAATAGCTTCCAAATACATCCAGTCACTCGACAAAAATATCTGGGTTGTCATAACGCCATTAATATAAATAGTCAGTCGAAATGTTGACGTATTATATCACTTTTATAACACTTCCACTTATTTACAGCCGGTGACTATACTACTAGAAAACGTCATTTTATAGTATGTACTAGTCTACATACTAAAAATTTTGACGCCCTTTACCGGCTAAACGAGACAATTTTGGATATAACTAAGTCGGCTTAAATCGACCTATTTTGACGTCAGGAGTCTGTCAAGACGGACTAGTACTAAAATAATAAGGGCAGGCATGCCTTATTACCTTATCAGGCATGCCTGCTAGGACTTTTGCATTGCACACAGCAATCAGAATCAGACACAACTCTTTGCGGACGATACTGCAATAACTGCCACCTCAGGAGTGCCCTGGAGAGTGGTCGAAAGTTTGCAACAGCATGTATATTAGGCCGGGCCGAAATAAGCCGTTTTTAATATTTTTTTGAAAATATTGACGCGCTAGTTGTAGAAAGCTGTGAATGGGTATTATATTAACTCTGTTAAAAACTGAATGATCTAGGTCATATTTTGGCCGCCCCCATTTAGACCTAAAGGTGACAAAAAAAATTAAAAAAATTTGTTAAAATTGAGTTTGCGCTGCCAAAAAAAATATTCATTTAGTGCCTCTATTTACTCCTATAAAATATAATCTTAATCGAAAAATGTTTAGCCGACCCCATGGGGTTTAGAATATTAATATTTTAATCAAAAATTTGACTTTTTATTATTTGTGCTGCTCTTTGCTTGACCTAATCTTTACCTGCTTAAAAATATTATATCTGTAAGTGGCAAGCACCAAGTCAACCCAGAACTCACCGCGTGGAGGTGTCTGAACATAGAGTTCCTCCCTCCCTCCCACCCTATTTTAGTGCATTTTAGTTACATTTCCTATTAATGGTGGTTTCTTTTAAAACACAATTTTGCCAATCAATCATTTATATGTAATCATCTGCAGAAAAATTAATAGCGGGAACTTTAAAATATCTAACACCTTGTTTGCCTGTGAGAGATTTTGTTTTTATAATTGAATCATTTATTTCAGAAACCCCATAAGTCCATTTTACCAAAATGTTCAGGAATAAAAAAAAAATTATTATTTAAAATCTTTTCAAAAAGCTATTTGTTTTTTGTGATAAAATGATAGAGGGTATGTTGTTTAATCACTTGGCTTATAAGGATATTACGTTTTTACTTCACATATATATATTTTTTACTTTTTCTTTAGTGGATTTTTGGGGTTTCTGAAATATACATATTTTTTGAGGATTTAAAAATAATAAATTGTGTTTTGTATTGTTATTTATTTAAAACATTAGAACAAAGAATATTTAAACGAAAGGATTGATTCATCTGGTTGTATTGTATCATTTAAATCTCGTTCGTATGTAGGTAAATTAAAAATTTCACTGTAAAAGTTCTTGACTTCTTCATTATCTAGTAGATACTTCTCAAGTTTTCTCAAATTTTGCATTTTCTTAATATTAATGGGAATATGTCCTACGTATGCCTTTCTTGTAGGGAGACTAATAACATCTTTGTTGCTATTCCGTAGCCGAAAAGAATGTTCCTGCAACCTGCAAGCCATCTATGTACTCCTTCGTAATAACAATCCCATCGTGTTCACTTAAATGAATAAAATGTCGAAAGTTGGATATTTTAAAATTAATCTTTTGATCTCTTTGAATATTTCGGCCCAAAGATTCATTAGAAAGCATCGTTTTTTTTAAAATAGGTTGGCCACCACTTCTTGAAGTTCAAAATGTCATCAGAATTCGGCAAAACTACAGTAAATCGGTTTAAACTCTTGTCAGATGTTATGATAAGCTCTACATACTCTTTTAAAGTGTAAATTCTGTCTGATTTTTTAATTTTTCTCTTGAGAATGGAAAAATCCCGATCACACGGTAAAAATGAATGTCCCCGTGTGGGATAATATTGTTCAATCTTTTGGAATCTATTCGTTGAAACTAATGCAGAAAAAATCTTACTATGGTATGATTTCTGTTCTGAGCAGCACATGCATCAGAGAAGAAGTGAAAATGTGCAACATTGTGAAATTCTGGATGGCTGTCAAGATAGTGTAATAGAAAGGATACAACTTCATTAGGCCCTTTAGTTCCTGTTCCCTCGTGATACACATAGAATGTTACCTTATCATTTTTCAGATCATGAACACATAGGACATTAACGGTTAGTTGCCTTAAGTAGAAAGTTTCCTGGACAGGAATCACCGGTAGTTGCAGGTTTTGCATGTAATCAATGCAAATACCACCTACTGTATCATCTACTTTGCAAAGTTGGGAAATAGATTTAAGTTTGTTGTAAAATTTTTTTGCTCTCTTCTTATGGACAGTTTGCTCTGCCAGTGCTACTCTTTTTGCTGTTTCATTCAAGACTTTGCTTTTTATTTTAGTATCTAACTCTTCACACGTGGAGCAGGTGTCGACTTGAGGACGACCAAAGGATAATGAAAATTGTTCTTTAAAAATCTTTTTGTAATATGAATATTTAACATCCACTTCTGGATTTAGCTCTTTAAACAACTTATGCATTATGAAAATATTTAATTTTTCATTTAGATATCTGTACTCCCTACTGGTATAATGGGCAGTTTTGACCGGAAATGAAGCAATATATTGTATAATTGAATCTATAACAAGTCCTTGCTTTGCGTTTCCTGATCGACCCTTACCTCGTTTATCTATAGGAACTAGTCCCTCTCTTCTTAAGGTGGTTAATCGGCGCAACCGATCATTTGTAATACCAAAAATCGCCATCGCCGCTTGGTCCCAGAATGTTATATTTAAAAGACGCTAGTCTATCTGGTCTGCAGGATATATCAGCAGGTTTTACGCGCCTTCTACGCGCAATCCCATGAGCTGAAAGAAGAGATTGTAGCAAACAATCTTGTTCATTCTTTGTGTTTAGGTTTCTAAAGTTTTGAAATGTTTGAATGCGTAATTCTTCACAAACTCGTTCAAAACATTTTTTGCGACATCTAAAAATACAATCAAAATTATAATAACGAAAGAATACATATTATTTAGCTAGTTAGTAAAATTCTAAGACCATTAAACTTACTTGCAGTCAGGTCCTTGGTTAATTGCAGGCACCAAAGCGCCACTCCAGCATTCATAGGCAGTCCCCTTAACTCTAGACTTTTTAATAACTTCTCTTTTATATTCACTGATATTGCGTATTCCACGCTTCCTTTTGCGTGTAGCAGATTCATCTTCAATCTCCATAATTTAAATTATTTACATTTAAATTGTTATGACGTTAAACAACGTCTAAAAATGACCAACAATGTACATAACCTAACAAACTGTCATGTTGAAAATGAGTGTGTTCCAATAAATAAGTATTTCAAAAACACCAAAATTCCAGGAGTTTTGGCGTTTTTGCAATACATGAAAATTTTATTCGTTATTAAGTGTGAGTAAATATGAGGAGTTTTGGGGTTTCTCTTTACCATTAAGTGCGTATACCTTTATACTACCAAAAAATAAAGAAAACTGTATTTTCGCAAATGTGTGACTTTTGGGGTTTCTGAAATATGTGATTCAATTCTTCTTACGGCTAATTAACGAATATGTTGGCGAGAGTCTGTAAGCATTGCCAATAAAATGTTTTCAGGATGAGCAAAGTAAGCGTTGTCCTGAAACACCTTGTCTATAACTTTCTTTACCTTGTTCGAAAAAATTCTGGACGCATTAATAGCTTTCCACAAATGCCTTTCACCATCATAAATCAGTGGTTTTGTTTTTATCGCAAAGCACACAGGAGAATAAACTTTAATAATATATTCTGTTAAAATCTGCAAGTTTACGGATGGATTTATGGTTAAAACATTCAAACGCAACACCCTGGTTGCCGTTGTTAACCACCTGGCATGTGACATTTTGCCAGGATCTTTTGTAGCTAAGTTGGTGGGGCAATTATATACCGTCTCGAATTGCACAGCACATTTGAAATAGATATTTTTGATCTGTACTTAAATCGTTTTGGGTCACTTCTGGTAGTTCAGTATTAATTGACTTAAAACTGACCAAAGGCAAAGTTTCACAATTTTTTAAGAGTAAGCCAATGGGACCAGAATAACTATACCGGGTGTTGCATCGTCGAGCGGGACATAGGAAATCCCATGTAATTTTAAATGGGGTCAATTATTGGCTTCCCTAATTATTTTAGAGAAAAATTCTATTTAGGTTTATTAAAGAGCACTAAAACCCACATTCAAAAGAATAACTTTAGATATTTTTGATGAGCCCGTTTACGGGTTATCGCCGATTTCTTTTTAACTATTTCTCCTTTTTATGGCCCCGTATTTGCGGGCACCAGTCAAGGTAAAAGATGACTGTCAAATAAAGTTGTCATTTTGAAATGTGTGCTTTATTGTTATAAAAACTCGTACATCGAAAATATTAAAGGTGTATTTATGATTACAAATTAATCTGAATAAAACTAAAATAAAGTATCCAATTACAAGGTTAATTATGACATTTTACATGTTTCAATATTTTACTAATTAATAGGTAGGTACTATTAAATTGTTAGAACTTTAGGATTTAAGAAGATGTTCAAATATTCCTCCATTGACTGCTAGACAATAACCGAGGCGATCATAAAATTCTCTTCTTACATTCGCTAGTTGGTAAACTGAAATTCTATTGCATTCGGCAGAAATAGCATTTTTTAACTCGTCTAGATTTGGGTATTTTTTATCTTTGTATATCCTGTTTTTTAAATGGCCCCAGAGAAAGAAATCATTTGGCGATAAATCAGGAGACCTGGCTGGCCAATTTACTGTATGATTTAAGCCAATAACATTTCCATTAAAAGCACGGTTTAAATATTCCCGGACAGCCAGGGTACTATGTGCCGGGCAGCCATCCATTTGGTACCAAACTTCCTGATTTTCCCTGGCGGCATCATGTAAAGTAGGTAAAATATGATCTTCAAGTAGTTCCAAAAAATATTCTGCATTTAAATTTCGTGTAAGAAATAATGGCCCGATAATATTTTCTCCGAAAATCCCAGCCCATACATTAACTTTTTGTGGATATTGCGTCCTTGTTTCCACAAAGCTGTGTTGGTTTTCTTTGCTCCAATATCGATAATTTTGAACATTGGGTTCATTGTTTAAGGTAAATGTGCATTCGTCAGTGAAACAAATGTTTTTTAAAAATTCCCTATCCATGTTTGCTCTTTCCATCATACCAAAACAAAACTCCTGTCGTCGTATTTCGTCCCTATCTCTTAGCTCTTGGTGCTTTTCATATTTGTATGAATAATATTTATGTCGTTTCAAAGCTCGTAACGCTGGGGTGTGATCTAATCCTATGTCATCCTCAAGTTTCCTTGTGCTGATCTTCCCATCATTTTCTTCCACGCACAATAAAACTTGCAAGTCCCTATCATTTCTTGCATCTCTTCTTTGTTCCTGCCTTTCTTCACATCTGCAGTTATTTATTACAGTGCCTTTTGTCTCAAATTTCTTGATAGTCCTTTCGACTGTAGATTTTGCAGGTATCGGTCTATTCGGATACAGAGCAGCAAACATGTCTGACACATTTTGATAACTATTTCCTTGATAATACCATTTAATCATCAATATTTTTTCTTCAGAAGTGTAATTCATGGCTAATATTTTCGATGTACGAGTTTTTATAAGAATAAAGCACACATTTCAAAATGAGAACTTTATTTGACAGTCATCTTTTACCTTGACTGGTGCCCGCAACTACTGGGCCATAAAAAGGAGAAATAGTTAAAAAGAAATCGGCGATAACCCGTAAACGGGCTCATCAAAAATATCTAAAGTTATTCTTTTGAATGTGGGTTTTAGTGCTCTTTAATAAACCTAAATAGAATTTTTCTCTAAAATAATTAGGGAAGCCAATAATTGACCCCATTTAAAATTACATGGGATTTCCTATGTCCCGCTCGACGATGCAACACCCGGTATATTGTCCTTTAGTTTCACCATCCAAAGACTTTAATAAATGTCTTAATGGCAATTTATTAAAATGCAGAAGGCAAATACTCCACTGAAGTGGCCTATTAAGATTGGCCTCAAGAAGTCTAATGGCTCCACCTTTCCAACCAGTGTTAACATTAGTTCCATCACAACCTATAACAGTTAAAGTGCCAATATTTGTTTTATGCTTATTTAAACATTCAAGAAGTCCGTTTTTAATGTTAACAGCAGATACAGGAGTTTTTAATGACACGTGAGAAAAATAGTTACTTCCAGGTTCTTGGATAACTGAAATGTGCTCTTCTTGAATAATAATACGTCGATCATTTTCTCGTGAATAGGTTTTATCCTTTCGTCCATCAAAATATAAACTATCAATTGTACTGTTATTAACCAAATTTTGCTGTTGCTGTCTACTTGTATGTAATGTATCTTGTTTTTATCAACTACTTTTGAAGGCTTTTCTGCTGAGATAAGATTAAGATCTTCGAAAACAGCATTTACCAATTTAGCCACTCGAGCCGTATTTTGCAGGTGTATTTTCTTTGGGGTTTGAATACTCGGTTCTGGTAACTCTTTGTTTTTTTCATAATAGGATAGTTCGAAATTTTCGTCGGTTCTACTACCCTCGGATTCCTCGGAGCTGGAAATTTCCAAACTGTTCTTATTTAATTGACAAACGGCGGACAACAATTGACAACAAGCGGAATTAATAGCACTAAAAGAGGAAATAAAAGAAATAAAAATGAAGGAATCGTTGCCATTACATTCCATAGCATCGACAACAGAAAATTCTATCCCAGGAAATAGGTTACTATTATCAGTTAACCAAAACGTTAGCAAGACCCCTTCAATATTGGAAAACTGTAAAATTGCTGCAGCCAAGATTATTCCAAAAGCCTCTATTTTCATTAGTAAGTTGGATCCAAAAACATCATCAGAAGATATACTTGAACACTTGCATGCAACCTTCGGCAGTACCAATAACTTTAACGTGGAGCAACTAAAAGTACAATCAGAGGAGTTCTGTAGTTTCAAAGTAGAGGCCAATTTGTCACTCCAAAAAGATTTGTTGGACCTTGCAAGATGGCCACAAGGGATTGTTGTCAAGAAGTTTACGCTTTTTCGGAAAACGCAAACAGGCAATGCGGGTAGACCAAGACAGGCAAATCAACAATACAGAAGACAGGGGCAACAGCGAAGAGGATACTGAGCCCACTTCTACCTTCCAGCTACTCCATCTCAATGTCCAAAGCCTGCAAAATAAACTAAACCAACTAGAAATTCTTTTAACCCAGTACAACCCTAACATTTTATGTGTTAGTGAACATTGGATGGATAAGGATCAAATAAATGTTACCCAGCTTACCAACTATGAGCTATTAACATCATTTTGCAGAAAACAGCACATCCATGGGGGAGTAGCCATATTTGTGAAGCAAAACGAGCCAGAGACTGTTAACCCTATTTCTACTACAGGATTTACCAAAGAACTGTATTTTGAATGCGCTGCCGTCCATTTCAATATAAATAACAAAGGGATAGCACTGGTGGTTGTTTATAGATCGTGTTCTCTAAACTTAGTTTCGGATTTTAGCTGCTTTATTAAGTGCCTTAATGAATTTCTTTGTTTTTTGAGTAGAAAGTATGAATTTCTTATTATTTGTGGAGACTTAAATGTGGACTATGGTAAAATTTCAAATTTTAAATCTCAATTGCAAGACCTATTTGACAGCTTTGCTCTTAAATCAATTCTTCCTCAAGAGGCTACTAGAATCGTCTCAGGTAGCTTGCCTTCAGCTTTGGATTATGTGGTAACAAATTATGCAGATTTCTCCTATGCCATAAATTTTCAAGCAAATGTAGCCGACCACTTAGGTCAGCTAATCACTCTAAAAAAACAGATGACTATTCCTATACCGGAACGTCCATTAACGTTTTATTACAAACGCTTTTTCCATCAGGATAACCTATATAACTTAAAACACTTCCTCTCCACAAACGATCTTTCATGCTTATATACAGATAGAGATGTAAATGGGGCCTGGAACTATTTCCATGAAACTTTGTTGTACTTTTTGGAGCTTACTTGTCCGGTCTCAAAGGTTAAAACCTACCAGTCACAATCAAGAAGCATGTGGATAAATCCAGATATCAAAAGAGATAGTGAAGAACTTAAAAATTTATTTTGGTTAAGTAAGAATACCGATTCCTTAACTTTAGCGGAACGATATCGCGAGGCTAAACAATCTTTTAAAACTAAAATACAAATTGCAAAAAAAAATTTTTTTCAGCAAAAAATAATAAATTCTGCCAATACCACAAAAGCTATCTGGCAAATAGTTAATTCAAATTTGGGTCGAGTTAAGTCAAGGATTGCACCCTCAGCCATAAATTTTAGTAATTCTATTTTAACGAACCCTCTTGATATAGGAAATTTGTTCTGTGATTTCTTTGCTATTGATATAGAAACTAAGCTTACAAATATTAGAAATGTTCATGTAGAAATCCCAAATGTACCTGATACAAATTTATCCTCTATATATATGCCACAGATTGAGTTGAATGAAATTTACGAGGCAATGAAGTCTTTAAAAAATAAAAAAGCATGCTGCAGTAATGAGGATGTACCGATTTTTGCCCTAGACTATATAAAATACCCCCTTCACTACTTATATAATCTTTTCCTTAAATCGGGCATCTTTCCAGAGAGGTTAAAGCTGGGTGAAGTAATACCTTTCTATAAAAAGGGAGACATGGAGTCAATTGAAAATTATAGACCTGTTACAGGTTTGCTATCATTCTCGAAAATTTTTGAAAAAATCTTAACTAGTAGATTCGAAAGTTTTCTAAATCAACAAAAACTATTAACATGTGCTCAACATGGTTTTCGGCGTAATCACTCGACCAACACAGCTGCCTTTAGCTTTATACAGTTTATATATTCAGCACTAGACAAAAACCACTACACTTTGGCTTTGCTGTTTGATCTGACACGGGCCTTTGATTGCATTGATAAAAAAATACTACTAGAAAAGATGCATGCCATGGGATTTAGGGGCTCTGTCAATGAACTTTTGAACTCTTTTCTGAGCAGTCGAAGGATTAGAGTTAGGGTCGGATTAGTCATGTCAGAGGCAAATTATCAAAACCATGGGGTGCCTCAGGGTAGTGTTCTGTCTCCCCTACTGTTTCTTTTATTTATCAACGATTTGGAGAATTTTTTGGATCTGGGAGAAAATTCGACTTTAGTTCTATACGCAGATGACACCTCAATCGTGTTCGCGGATCTTCAACTCGACTCTCTTATTCGACGAGCTAATCAAATTTTGGTGTGAAAGTAATGGGCTTATTGTTAATGAGTCCAAAACTCAATATTTGGTCTTTCACAAGAGACGAAATGTTCCTGATTTTAATCTTGAAATGAACAGTATTAAGATCAACAGAGTTGAGCAGTGCAAATTTTTGGGACTGTGTGTTGACGAAAAGCTTTCGTGGACTCAGCACATTGACTATGTGGCAGGAAAGCTTAACTCTGCCTATTTTGCTATAATTAATTTAACAAATGTTTTGTCAGAGAAACAATTAGTTAATGTGTATTACGCTCTGGGATACAGTCATCTTAAGTATATGATCCTCTACTGGGGCCAGGCTACAGAGATTACACGCATCTTTATTCTTCAGAAGAGAATAATCCGGAAAATTTTCTCAATGGGTCCTTTGGACTCATGTAGGCCAGTCTTCCAAAATAAAAAAAATTTTAACCTTGCCAAGTATATTAATTTGGAGGCTGCAAGAAGATACAGCAGCATTTTCCCTGCAGTGTCTGCTATTCATAATTATCCAACACGGACTAATGATAATCTTTTAATCCCTAACTTTCGTCTCTCAGCATACAAAAAAAGCCCCCATTGCTTTTGTAGTTATATTGCTAACAAGCTCCCAGATAATATTAAGGCTATAGATTCCATTAGAAAGTTTAAAAAATCTCTACTGTGCTATCTCTTTGAAACCGCTTTTACTCTATAGACGAATATTTGAGTTAGTTTTGTTTTTTCCCGTTAGTTGTACTTAATTTTTATGCATGTACCTAATTTGTACTTTGTAAGTTTTACATAATATGTAGATATATTTTTTTTTATTCTTGTTTTAAACTATTGCTATTGCATGACGATATTAATACTTTGTAGTCTATTTAATGGAAGGAAATAAATAAATAAAATAAATAAATAAAATAAACATTTTTAATTCCGCTGGTGCTTGGAATTGGCTCCTCTAAGGTCTTATCTCTATTGCAATCCGCAATTTTTCTTGCTATTTTCTTTTCTGTTTGTGCTGTTACAACTTTGTCAATTCCGCCAATTCTCATTTTTCGCTCAGATCTTTGATCCTTTAAAAATGACCATTCTAAAGTTGGCACCTTTCTAGCTCTCTCGCAACTGTAGAGCTCCATACTTACACATTTGCAAGAAAATATATCAAGAAGCTTATTGGAGTTTATTTAAAACTGCTGATGATAGCCATATCATACTTTTTCGTGCGTTAGGCAGGTCCGGCTTATAAGTAAATATGCAAATAACGATATAGGACCGGCTAAAATTAAACTTAGGTTCTTGATTTTTTTTATGTATTAAGAAGCACATAAATAATTATTTTTTTGGTAGCGCAACAAAAAAAAGTTAAAAAAAAAATTGCCCTTTTTAAGGGCCCGTGGGACCGGCTAAATTTTAACTTAGCCGGCTGAGTATTTTTCTGTGTCTTATTTATCGACATCCACAACGTTTCCACAGTAGCGACAAATCAATTTAAAAAAAAATTATTTCGGCCCGGCCTAATGTATACAGTGTGGCCCAAATTGGGCCTACATGTATGGGGATCTTGGAAACTATAGAAGATAGAGAAACGGTTAAATGGGGAAAGTTTTTGACAATTATATTTCTAACTGAAAACCGTTTAGTACGCGGCCCTATCTTTTTTGGTTTTTGAAATATGTTGAAAAAACCAAAAATATGTATTTTCGAAAATATGCTGTAGATTTCTTATTATTCACTATTTTGGCAATCTGTAAAAACATTTTTAAAGCAACTTTTTAAGTAGATTTCAGTTCTGCACTTTAATTTTGAACACGACGTTTCATTTATTTTATACCATCATCAGGCTCATTTTTTCTTATGGGCGCCATATTGTATTTTATACTTAAAAGGTAGCTTATGACGTCAGCTTTTCAACGATGTATTATATGTTGGAAAATAAATGAAATTGACTTGAAAAATAAAGAAAATTAATTTTCGCAACGCGTCTAATTTGACAACTGCACTATAACTCCCTAAATTGAATACCAATTAAAAGGTTTACATTTTGTAGTATTCACAAAACACTGCTTGCATTGTTTCAATCAACAATATTACAATAACCTATGAATCAAAAATAAAATCCAGTAGCTTATGACCTTACAATAACCTATGCATCAAAAATAAAATCCAGTAGCCTATGACCAACCACTACCGTTTGAAAATGAAACAAAAATATTACTTGTCAGAACGAGTAAAAGTATAATAGTTTTTATTATTATTATCTAATAATAACGATTTATTTGTGTATTCTGAATTTAAAAGAAAATGGCATTGCGTTTTTCTCACGAAGAAAAATTTGATTTGCTAGAATGTTACATTCATTGCAACAGAAATGCAAACGTTGCATTAGAAAGGTATTTTGAAAATTTTCCTGAAAGACCGCAGCCAAGTGTCAGACTTTTTCCAAAAATTGTTATGAACCTGAGAAACCATGGAAGTTTTGAAAAACCGCGGCCCAAGGGTTACGAAAAAGCAGGTAATAACGAGCGTGACGAAAATGTCAGAGCCTATTTTAATGCCGCTCCGACATCATCTACAAGAGCGTCGGCAAGAGACTTACCAACCCCGCGAAGTACCATACAAAGAGTCCTTAAGGAAAATAAATATCGACCATACAAGCCAACTATAGTTCAGGGTTTACGAGAAACGGATTATCCAAGAAGAATGCAGTTTTCAAATTGGTATGTGAATCAATGCGAACAAAATCATGATTTCAGTCGTCTTGTAATTTGGACCGATGAATCACATTTTACCAACTGCGGGGTATTTAATAGACATAACCATCATTTTTGGGCAACAGGAAACCCTCACTAATTGGCTCAACGAAGACTGCAAACCCGATTTGGTTTTAATGTATGGTGTGGTATGTATGGTAAGTAATGTCACCTAGCTTGCTAAATACATAGCAGGTATTAAGTAACCCAGCTTTACTTTTCTCCTTACATTTTAGACAACAGACTTATAGGACCATTCTTTTATAATCATACGTTGAATGGCCAAAGATACTTGGAGCTGTTAGAAGATCAAATATTACCGGCAATTAGAGCAAGAGTTCCTCAAGATCAATTAAATAATATTTGGTTTCAACAAGACGGTTGTCCCGCACATAATGTTCGGGAAGTTCAAACTCTCTTGAGACAGATATTTGATGACAAATTAATTTCAAACGGCGGACCAGTTAATTGGCCTGCTAGATCCCCTGATATAACTCCTCTCGATTTTTATTTATGGGGTTATGTAAAAAATGAAGTATATGAGTTTGAACCCCCGGAATCTGTACAAGAATTAGAAGAGAGAGTGAGGAATGTGTTTACGAGCATAAATGGCAACACGCTTCGCAGGGTCATCAATACTGTGTTAAAAAAGTGTCAAAAATGTATTAATAAAAACGAACAACATTTCGAATAAGTATAGTAAGTTAGATATTTTTTCTTATTTTCTTTTCAAAACAATAATTATTATTCATTGCGTTTTTAGTTTCCTTTATTTGAAATGTTAATATGAGATTTTTAACCATAAGGAAAAAATAAAATAATATATTATAATATTATGATATTTTAAACAAATTTAACCCTGCCTAATGTTGTTCTTCTCAAATTTGACGTGTTGCGAAAATTAATTTTCTTTATTTTTCAAGTCAATTTCATTTATTTTCTAACAAATAATACATCGTTGAAAAGCGGACGTCATAAGCTACCTTTTAAGTATAAAATACAATATGGCGCCCATAAGAAAAAATGAACCTGATGATGGTATAAAATAACTAAAACGTCGTGTTCAAAATTAAATTGCAGAACTGAAATCTACTTAAAAAGTTGCTTTAAAAATGTTTTTACAGATTGCCAAAATAGTGAATAATAAGAAATCTACAGCATATTTTCGAAAATACATCTTTTTGGTTTTTTCAACATATTTCAAAAACCAAAAAAGATAGGGCCCCGTACTAAACGGTTTTCAGTTAGAAATATAATTGTCAAAAACTTTCCCCATTTAACCGTTTCTCTATCTTCTATAGTTTCCAAGATCCCCATACATGTAGGCCCAATTTGGGCCACACTGTATACTTGTGCTGCAAAAATGGCTTGACAAACAAGACAAGACTAAATAAACTACAAATCTTACAAAACAATAGAGCTATAACCGCACTAAACGTACAAAGACATTTACCAGTTTGAATACTACATGACGAAATGAAAATTGAAATGATTGAGCAATACATGACACAGACAATTATGAACTACTAAAAACAAACAATCTAATAACATATTCACACATAAGATCACAGCCACAGCACACATACAAGATGCCGAAAGACTGGCTTCCACTCTGAATGCTGAATTAAAAGAAAAATATCAAAAAATCAACATAAAAAAATGGAAAGAACAATGACTTTCAAGAGAAAGAAGAATGAATAAAGGAAGCAGCAATGAAAAAAGAACAGACAAAAAAGCTTCAAAAAAGTATTCGAAAAGAAAAGTCTGCAGCAAATAGAAGTACAAGCCAAGAAGGCTAACTTAAGAAGCCAACAGTACAGAATACGAAGACAAAATTTAAAAGTGAATTTAAGAGACCCCATATAGCAGGTACATCCACTAAAATCTCAGTTTCATGATTCCAACTTTCTTTATCTAGATATGCATATTATGTACAGGATATCCAAAAGTAAAGACAAAGGATTGATTTAGATCACTTCAAATCACAAACTAATTTTATTTTCTGCATGAATGGTTACAGAGTTTCCCCTTGTATTTATCCTGAGGGCAAATACAGGTGGTTAAAGCTATTTGATCTGTTACTTAAAGAGAAAACATACATTTATATTATACAAACCACTCGACTCCCGATCTTTGTTTGTTCAGCAGCAGCATTGTAGTCGCGAATTACCAGCCTCGTGTTTATGTAGGGTGGGTGATTGATACTAGTTGTTCCCACACCTGTAGGCACCATGGGTGTCGTCTGGGAGGGGTAAGCGCGCTGCCTGTAATATTAGAATATTGGTGATTTAATAATACCCGCCTGGACGGGATATGATACGTCATAAAATGCAAATTCATAAAAATAATCACATAATAAAAATTTGTCAAAAGTATAATGTCTAGTACACATCTATAAACGTTTTACTTATAGTCTGTTGCTTAATGCGAGAGAGTAATAAATCATTGAACTATAAAACCCATTGATCTTCGCCGTATTTCATATGTGTAGTCCAATTATTATTATTTAATTATGTTTATTGCCAGGGGTCCCGAGATCGGGTAGGTAGAGGCACAGGTAAACTACCTGTGCCTCACTATTTTAAAAATTTGAAATGTTTAGTTACTTTCCGGCCGTTGTTGGAAAACTTCGTTCTTGAAAATGGCTAGTGTTTCTGAATTTGTTCCTGAGAAACGGATTAGTAAAACTCCGCCTTCTAAAAATGAGAAAATTATTATTCTCAATGTGCTCAACGCTCTTCGCCAACAAAATTCAACATTCGGAGTTGCAAAAATAGTTGAAATGTGTTCGAATATGACTGGAGTCGGACAGTCAACAATATACCGACTTGTGCACAAGGATAAACGCGGCCCCATCAGGTCACCAGAGGGAAGTACGGGAAAAAAAGAAACTGTAATAAATGAGGATAAAAAGACTGCCATCAGAAGAATCATACACTCGTTTTACTTACAAAACTAAATACCTACCTTGGACAAAATAATGTCTGAAATGCAAAAGTATGATTTCCTTCCACCAATGGGTAAGAAGAAACTATGGAAAACTTTAAAGAAAATAGAATTTTTGTTATGAAAAAATTCGCATCAGAAAATCACTTCTAATAGAGAAAGACGAAATTATCTGCTGGCGACGACTATATTTGTTGCTTCGTTTTCGAGAGAAAAAATAAAAACTACTTTATTGCATATACAAAAAAAATACCTATGTATTTCAAAGTTAATTAAAACACTTAAATTAAAAATAAAATTATTTTCCTAAATAATGATACAAAAAAAAATGCAACAGTTAATCAAAGCAAATTTTGAAAATGACCGCCTTCTGATAAAACGCACGATTGCAATCGTCTCACCATTGATTCTCTTAGACGTTCGAAAATGCCTGAATTATTTCGTATCTCATTGCAACTTTCAATGTTTCGAATTCTTAAGAAGTTTTTATCTAGTACAGGCGTCCTGTATACAAGAGACTTTGGGTGACCCCATAAATAGTCTAGAGGATTAAGTCGGGACTGCGAGCTGGCCAACCTTGGGGACCAGCGCGTCCAATCCAGCAATTAGGAAAACTGTTGTCGAGGTATTGACGAGCAACTAGGCTAAAATGAGCTGGGGCCTCGTCGTGCATGAACCACATATTAGTTCTTATTTGTGAAGGTACGTCTTCTAACAGAACGTCAAGTTCTTCAGATAGAAAATGCGTTTGATAAAGATGCAAACTCCTCCAAACAGTTGATGCACTTCTTTGAAGTTGCACTGGTACCTTCCTGGCAGCGCTGGATTTAGGGGGGCTATAGCCCCGTCATTTAAAGAGCCCCAGAAACTAACCTGAACTAACCGAAAAGTCTTTACCCTTATTTAAAGGCCCCCGAGTTCGAATGGCCTTCAAGATGGAAATAATCTATTCGTTAACGTTCAAATTAGACAATTGTATAGTAGCGGACCGTGCACGAACAACGTGTACGGTGATAGCGGACACCTATAATTTATTTATAAAGGGTTACCACCAAACGACAAAAAATTGGGTTATTCTAATTCTAATTCTTATTCTAATTTAGTAAAAATTGAAAACTATAGGGAACAAACTTACGACAAAGTAATATGTCTGGTAAATACAAAGGCGTTCAAGCCAAAATTGAAAAACGTAATAAGTTAGCACACTACGTCCCTTGTGCAGCTCATTCATTAAATCTAGTTGGAGAATCTAGCGTAGACGAATGTGTAGAGGCTACAAGTTTTTTTGGATTTCTTTAGAAATTATATGCCTTTTTTGTTGCATCCACCCATCGTTGGGAAATTTTAATTAAAAACATCAAGAAACAAAATGAAGGATGTGGGGACCATAAACGATTGTTAGTTGTAAAGCAACTTCCTGTAACAAGATGGTCGTCTCGCGAACAAGCAGTAAAATCGGCTGTCATCAATTATGATGGAATTTTTAATGCCTTAAAACAATTAGCCGAAGACACGTCATAAAAACAAGATACTAGAAACAATGCATTTTTTTAAGAAGCATATGGTGAAACTAGAAACTGCTTTTATGGCTACTTTTTGGAAACAATTATTAGAGCGGTTTGATGCCACCAATACTTATTTACAAAAACCCGATCTCGATGTCGTAACGGGACATAAAATGTTAGTTTTATTGTTAGAATTTGTTTGTAATCTACGAAGTCAACTGGAATCCTTAGAAGAAAATGCCAAAGATATATCTTCGGTTTTAAACACTTCATACAAAGAAGCATATCAACGTAGAAGCGTAAAAAAATTAGCTGACGGCTCAACAGAAATATAACGACAAGGTGAAAATCAATTTTGCTTAGAATCGTTCCTGCCAATGATAGATAAAATACCATCTGAGCTTTAAACGCGAAATGAAGCTTACAAAGAAATAAGTGACCTTTTTGGATTCTTTAGCCAGTTAACTATTTTTTCTTCAGAAGTAATATCTGCCAATTCAAAAAGTTTAATTTCTCAATACCCCAACGATTTAGAAGACAACTTGGAATTTCTTCATATTTAATAACTCTAAATATCGAAAGTGTTACTAGTGTTTCCTTCCTTCTAAGTTATTTAATTGAGAAAGATTTGTTAAAAATATTTCCAAACACATACAGGGTGCTCATTTGAAAACTTCCCACCACGGATTTATCGAAAACCACTGATTAAAAGAAAAAACGCCGAGACACGTCAAGAGATTTGCCAAAGGGGACAACTTTTTAACCAAAAACTACTTCACCCCCTTTTAACCTCTGCCCCCCGGGGTCGGTATCCCGTCAATTCATCGTACGACATTTCACCGCGCGACTTTTCATCGCCGACAATTGAGCGCGCGACAACTCATCGCTACGACACTTCATCGCGCGTCAATTCATCGCAAATTCTTCTATATTTTTCATGAGTACCATAATTACTTAATCCTCTTCCTTGAAATTTAATACCAAAATTATAATATTTAAATTAGATACCTGTTAATGATTTTACAGATATAATTTCTATATTTTTCATTTTGGGTCATGTTGAGTACTATAATTACTTAATACTATAATTACCTAATCCTCTTAAGGGGTTAGTTCAGGTTTCCTGAATTAATATTCCCCGGTGAACTTGAAAAAGGCGAATTGGAACCAAAAAGGTGGATTAGATGCCGTGTTAGCGCTGTTTAACCAATATAAGTCTATATATCTTCTGTTTTAATTGTTCAATATATATATATAACAATACGGCGATAAATTGTCGCACGATAAATTCTCGTAGCGATGAATTGTCTCTGCGATGAATTGTTGGCGGTGAATTGTCGTTCGATGTATTGTCGCGCGATATGTTGACGCTAAATCCCCGGGGTCATCCCCTTAAAAATTTTAAATGACAAGGGGTATCAAGTAATAGCTTGTTTGAAAGGTCTGATTTTTTAAAATCGGTTGATTCGTTTTCGAGAAAAGTGGAAAAATCTTTATTTATCTTAATTTGTTGAGAAAAAAAAAACACGAAAATATCACTTTTTATTTCAATAAGTGTTCAAAATGTTGCCCGTTATTGGCCAAACAATGATATAGGCGATGTTCAAATTCCTGACGGACATTTTCAAAAACATGTTGCGGGAGATCATGGCAGCTTTCGATGATGCGTTGACGAAGTTCATCCAAACTTTCAGGTTGGGGAGTGAACACAATAGATTTCAAATGGCCCCATAGAAAAAAGTCTAATGGCGTCAAGTCAGGAGACCTAGCAGGCCATTCTATAGGCCCGCTTCGCCCTATCCATTTATCTGGAAACTCGTCGTCTAGCCATTGCCGAACCGGAAGAACATAGTGAGGAGGAGCGCCGTCTTGCTGGAAATATATTTCAGCCTCATCAAGTATAGGGTTTCCACCGTCTTCGATTTGATTTTCAATGGTTTCAGTGATAAGCGGATTGATGGTATTTTCCAACATATCTAAATAAATGCCTCCATTTAAATTCCCATTAATAAACAATGGCCCAATCACTTTGTTTCCTAAAATGCCTGCCCATACATTAATTTTTTGGGGGTACTGAGTATGCCCTTCTACAAAAGCATGAGGATTTTTATTGCTCCAATACCTGCAGTTATGCTTATTAACATATCCATTTAGATAAAATGTGCATTCATCACTGAAGCAGATATTCTTTACATGAATGGTCATTTGCTCACAAAACTTAACTCGCCTATCGAAATTATCTTCGGTTAACTCTTGCAATATTTTCATTTTAAATGGATGAAATTTATGTAATTTAGTAATTGTGTGTACAGAGCCTAATGAAATACCAGTCGCATCAACAATTTTGCGTAATAAAGTATTAGGATTTATGCCAAAATGACCCAAAACTTCAACTTGAGCGGCTTCATCCAAAACTCTACGATGATTACGTTTTTTATTTGCAACAGATCCAGTTTGAGTAAATTTAGTAACAAGGTCCAAAACATACCTAGGCGAAGTTATCTTTTCCGGATGTCTGGCGTTAAATGTGACGGCGGTTTGCCGAGCACATTGATTTTGGGCACCATAAATTAGAATCATTTCCACTCTTTCGGCTAGTGTGTAAACCATTTTGGAAGTAAAATCTGAATCAATAAATTAATTTTCACTATCCCAAGATTTTCACAAAGGTAACTGACAGCAAATTAAATTCTTTCTTTTCCTTAACAACTATAAAAAACTAAACAGGTATAAGAATAAATACAGTTTGCCCATGTTATCTGTGTTTATAAATAGATGGCTGAAAAAAGGTCGGGTTGTTATTTGGTTGCTGCCACGTCTAATCTTCCGAATTGCTGTTTATGTTGGTTTTTGAACGCTTATTGAAATAAAAAGTGATATTTTTTTGTGTTTTTTTTTCTATCTGAACAAATTAAGATAAATAAAGATTTTTTTACTTTTCTCGAAAACGAATCAACCGATTTTAAAAAATCAAACGTCAAAATAAAGCACTTTGAAAGACCTTTCAAACAAGCTATTACTTGATATCCCTTGTCATTTAAAATTTTTAAAGGGATGACCCCGGGGTAAAAGGGGGTGAAGTAGTTTTTGGTTAAAAAGTTGTCCCCTTTGGCAAATCTTTTGACGTGTCTTGGCGTTTTTTCTTTTAATCAGTGGTTTTCGATAAATCCGTGGTGGGAAGTTTTCAAATGAACACCCTGTATATAGCTTTAATATTTTATTTATGCATCCCAATTACTAACTACGAAAGCGAAAGATTATTTTCAGAAACTAGCTCTTATAAAAAACAAATACAGGGCCACCATGGGCGAAATTGGACCGTCCAGTTTAGCTTTATTGAGTATTGAAAATGATCTTTTGTCTTCAATAGATTTTGACGATATTACTGATACATTTTCAACTTTAAAAGCATGTACGAAAACATTTTAAAGATGATATTTTTTTGTTACGGTAAAAGTTTACATTATTTTTGTTTGTTCTTTGCTATGTTTTTGTTTTTGTTTGCATTCTTATACGAAATAAAATACTATAAATATTTTATTTATCTTCATTAAGGGCCCCTCCAGGCTTTTTAGCCCCGGGCCCATATCTTCCCTAATCCGGCGGGGGCAATTTCTTTTTGAAGTTTCTTTCTCATATTATTAGCCTTATTTTTAATGTTCTTGAATTCTCTTTCTGTGTATTCGTTTGGAACTATCTTCATTCTTCTGTATAATTTCTCTCTATATTTTATCATCCTAATATACTCAAAAGTAACCCAGTAATTATTTCCTTTAACCTTTAGTGTATATCCTTTGGTGTAGTTTATCTTTTCTTCTTGTAGTATTTCTACTATCTCTTTAAAGGATGTAATTTCTTGGTCTCTCAGTCTTGCTTTTTACAATATTAGCCCATAATTTGTTATAGTCAAGGTCCTTTCTAGTTATTTTTTCAAAGCTCTGTTTTAATTTAATTTTTGTGACTTCTATCTTTATAACTTTATGGTCGGATACAATATGATCTTCCAGAGTCATTAAACATTTTATATTTTTATTTGATAAAATGTGATCCAAAATAGTTTTTGTTGTCAGAGTTGTACGTGTCGCCTTTTGTATTGTTATTTCATTTTGTATTGCAAAACCATTCATATCAATAGTGTTTTTGTAATTTTTGACTACTTGTGTATTTTTTAAAAGATCTAAATTTATACCTCCTATTAGTATAATACATTCTTTTTTCTGAGCTTTCAGCATCTTATCTAACTGGTCGATAAAATTTTCAACACTGCTTTGTGGGGGCTTATAAACGCCAAAGATTTTTAATTTGTGTTTTAGAAGAGTAATGGACACTATATTACTGTTTTAAAAGCAACTATGGTTCAGCCTTTAATACTTATTTTGTTATTACTGTGTATCCGTAGGCTGAGTAGCTGGCTCTGGTGTAGATCTGTCGATTTAATAAAACACTGTATTTAATTCCAACAGCATTTTACTCGTAAGGTAGCACTAACGTTTTATTTACAATATTCACTTAACAACTTCCCACTATCTGAGAATACACTACATCAAATTACTAGTTACACTTCAAATTGCATTCACACATACGTTTCCATAATACTCAATACTTTCACATTGTATTAACTTGTTGAACTTTGTTTTTGTTAACTTTAACTACATAGTACAAGAAATGTGGACAATTTCCACTCGGTGACGTGCTTTACTTTTTAAAAGCAGTCGTGCGACATGCACCGCCGAACTTTCGGGGAACAGTCCCCTTGATAAACTTATATTTTATGCGTTTAGCCAAACTCTGCTTGGCGACCGTCTGGAGGCTGCGTTGCCTCATCCCTTCTCGAGTCTGTCTCCCTTCCTCACGCAGCTTGGTAGGTGATTATTTTTGGTGAAGCGCCTGATTATATATAACAACAATGCCGCGCTGTTACTATGTGGGTTTTATGATGAATCTTGGATATTTACGTATACGTGAGGAAAAGAGATGAATTAATAAAAAACGCAGACAGCACAGCGTTTATTATTGCTTCGTGCGATAGCTACATAAGCGTTATATATACACTATATACATCAATTAGACTTCCAAGAATGCCATCAGTGGCGTACTTTGCTTTAACACTCAGCGTGTTCTCAACAATTACAATCATGGAGGTTATATACTGTTGCATCATTTTCTATAAATTCAATTTCTTTTCGTATAAAAATGCTTGTGCCCCCTCCTCTTCTGTTTCGTCATGTACTGCATTATATTTATTTATATTAAAAAATGACTTTTCCTTAGAATATATCCATGTTTCAGTGAGAATTATTAAGTGTATGACTTTTTGACTTTGTTTAACAATATCATTAATATCATCGAGTTTATTCCTCGGGCTTCTTATGTTAATATACAATATATTAAGTGTTTCATTTCTATTGGTACACATTTTTACAATAATTTACACTTTTAATTATATGTAGTTATTTTCAAGTTTCTATAACCTAGCTTTATGCAGATTTTCCTTAGCGTAGATTCGCATAGAAATACTGCCTCAGGTATATTCTCTAACTGCCTTGAACAAGTCTTGGTTAAATTTTGCAAGTTCGTCATTAAAATAAATACGTTTATTAGGTCCTTGAAAATTACAGTCTTTAGTACTGATACTTTTAATTATTTTTCTCCTTTGAAATATTTTTCTTTTTATTTCATATGTTTTTAACTTTATTACAATCGGCTTATCTTCTTTTTTCAGTTTTTATTCTGTAACACTAAATAATATCTTCGTTATTAATGTCAGCTCCCATACTTGCAATTAGTTTTGATACAACTTCTCTTACATTACTGCTATTCTGTATAGCAATACCGGTTATCAATATATTATTTTGTTTGTCCATCTGGTCTCTAATGTTTACTTTGTTTTCTATTTTTTGTACTTTCTGGATTAAATCTTTACTTTCTTGTAATATTTTTTTGTTTTGTACCATGCACTTTTCATATATTTGACGCTGTTCTTCAAACTTTTCCGCCATGTATTCAATGCTCTTTCTCAAGTCTCTAGTTTCTTCATGAAACTTTTTTGTAATTTTTTCTTCTAGCCCTCGTATTTTTTTCTGTATAATCAATTTTATTTCAGTTAAAAGTTGTTTGTTCATGTTTGTTGTTGTTGGGTTAATCTCACATTTACTCGTGACTACATTACATTGATTATATTTTTTATCACAATTAACACATATCCATTTTTTTTTTAAATTCTGTAATTTCTTTTTTTGATATTTTTGCACGTGATAAGCAATACCATTTAATGCATGTTGAACATTCGATCGAATAGGATATTTTGTTGAATTTGTAATGACAATGTGTACACTAATTATATTCTTCTTTATTTTGACTACCTATATGTTTTAATATTAGAATTACCTGCATCTATTTTATCTTGAGTGCAAATTTTAAAATCTTTAATACATTTTTCATTTTTATTGTCTTCTGGGTATTTTAGTGGTAAACATATATTTTCGAAATCACTTGTAACTTCATAACCTTCATAATTTTTCGTATTATTTGTCATTTTTGACTGTGACAGTTTCATTTTTCTTTTAATATTCATTTGTTACCATAAAACACTTTTCTAAAGAAAATTTTCAATTGTGCAATATTTTTATATCTCCATAAGTAACTCAGCAGAAATTTAATAATATTAATTTCTAATTAATAACAAAAAATTGCCTTTATAAATTGACAATTATTATGACAACCCAGGTGAATTAATTCAATTTTTTTTTTATTTTGTTATCAGAAACTGCGTTAGATGTGGTTTTTATAGACGAAATAGCTATTTATGCCATCAGTTACGAAATGCCTAATTTTGTGTAACGCGTGAGATTTTTGCGGAAAGAACGAAGTGAGTTTCGCAAAAACTCACAAGTTACACAAAATTTCATTTCGTAACGTATTGCATACAAGATTTTTTCTAATTTTGAAGAAAGTAATAAAAAAATAAAATTTAATATAATTGATAAAAATTTGGAAAACATAAATTTAGTTTTTCTAATTTTGACATATAACTGATGGCATAAATAGCTATTGTTGCTGTTACTTCATGTTAGTTGTCAGTTTGACATTTTGTAAAAAAGTCTAGACGGAAGGTTTTTATCGAGATTGATATATTTTTAGTTTTATTTTTAAAAAATGAGTCATTAAAGTTCTGAAGAGCTACCAAGCGATATTGAAGAGGCAGCAGGTAATGCTCTATTATCAGTAATTCCCAAAAAGTCAAAGGCAGTTTATGATTTGGCATACGAAAAATTTGTTACGTGGTGTGATGAGAAGAAAATTAAACATGTTAATGAGAAAGTTTTACTTGCATATTTTGAGGGTAAGAAAGATCTAAAAGTTTCCACATTATGGACACTTTACTCAATGTTAAGGTCTGAACTAAATCTGAAAAGGAATATTGATATTAAAAAATATACAAATTTGGTAGCATATATTAAAAGGCAAGCGGACGGGTACAGTGCTAAAAAGTCAAAAGTTTTTATTAAAAAAGATTTTGCCAAATTTTTATTGGAAGCTGATGACAAAGAATACTTAATGGCTAAGGTTGCAATGATAATTGGAATGGCAGGAGCATGCAGAAAAGCAGAATTAACATTCTTCCAGTTGAAAATGTTATAGACGAAGGAAGCCATTTTCGTATTGATATCCCACCTTCAAAAACAAAAGTTATACGGCAGTGTGCAATTACCACTGGAGACATTGAAAATACGAATCTTGTTGAAATATTAAGAAAATATATTAAGTTGCGTCCCCAGATTCTTAAACACAACATATTTTTTGTAAAATATGCGAATGGAAAATGTACCAGAAATCCTGTGGGAATTAACACATTTAGCAGTCTGCCAAAAGTTATTGCACAATTTCTTGGTCTTTCAAATCCTGTTCTATATACTGGCCACTGCTTCAGAATAAGCTCTGCCACTTTCCTAGCAGACAGTGGCGCTGATCTTTTAAAATTAAAGAGGCACGGAGGTTGGAAATCTAGCTCTGTTGCGGAGGGATATGTTGAAAATTCCATGAATAATAAAAAACTTATAGCGCAAGAAATATTTGGTGAAACATCTAATGCAATGTGCGTCGCTTCCCAAATAACAGCAAGTTCGAGCAATGAAAAAAATATGTCGTCGGGAATTAATTTGAATAATTGCAATAATTGTGTTATCAATATTTATAATAATTAATTAATTTATAATTTATGTTTTTAACTTGTATTATAACAGTTTAATAAATAGAATAATTCTTTTTGTCACTAATTTTGAAATACATTTTTCGTCACCAATTGCATAAAATTTTACTTTATGCAACTAGTTACAAAAAGTAAGACATTTCATAATGTCAATCAGTTTTAAAAAGTGTCACTTTATATGTCAAAATTAGAAAAATGGATATTTCAAAATGGTAGCGACATTAGAACATGGCATGATGACAACATCAAATCAGTTTTAAATAAAAAACAATCAGACGGCAAAAGATATATAGATTTGCATGCTGGCACCAAAGATGGCTTTATAGATGGGGCCGCATATAGTTTTTTCTACAAAAAATAAAAGCGCTGACTATCATGACAACATAAACTCTACATTGTTTGAAAAATGGTTGGAAGAACAGATTTTACCTCGGCTCGAAAAACCTTTGCTTCTTGTTATGGACAATGCAAAGTACCATTCACGGCTCAGCGAAAATGTGCCAAATGCTTCAACGAGAAAAGCTGATATTATTCCCTGACTACAAAACGAAAATATCAATTTTAGGGAAAACGCACTCAAACCCGAATTGCTACAAATAGTAAAACAATACAAAGCAAAATTAGGATATGCCGTGGATGAATTAATTTGTACTATGGGTCATCAATTTTTGAGACTGCCGCCCTACCACTGCATTTAATCCCTATTGAATTAATTTGGCTCCAAAGCAAAACATTTTTTAATAAACGAATTATTGGAAAAGAGAGGAAAGATGAAAATGCCGTTTTGGATGTTTGGAAAGAGGCATTACAAACCATTACCCCCGAAAATTGGTCTGATTGTGATTGCCATACAAATAATATTATAAGGGATTATTGGCAAAAATAACACATTCTGAATGTTCAGGTTAAGCCACTGATAATTCATGTGTCACATTCTGGTTCAGATTCTGAAAGTGATATTTCTTTATCTTCAGATTCTGATTAACTTTTCTGTATGTAGTTGTATGTTTAATTCTTTATTTTTTTATAAAAATGTTATAAATATAAATATGAAATATATTTTTGTATTGTTCTTTTTTTTAATTACATATATATTTAAAAAGTATTAATGAATGTACATAATTTAATATTTGCTTGCTCCCCTCCCCCCCCCGTCCCCCCAAAGACCAAATCCTACCTAAAGCCGCCACTGAACATGAAAACTATAAAAAACAAAAATATAAAATATTACGATTATTAAATGTAAAATAAAACATAATTTCAATAATACTGGTTTCATTTTTAAATTTTACTTAACTTTTCTGAAATAAGACATTCCGGATCTGACCCAATATCCCACCAGCATTCACCAGAGATATCAATCAGTTTATAAAAAGATACCAAATACACCCTCATATTACATTATGCCTCTCTTCCTCAGGTACACGCTTGGGTATAGATATTTAGAATATAGCAACATTTTTTATATTTTGCAAATACCTATACTCTCGAACTAGATCAATATATTATATACATATATAATTAACGTCTATTTCTAATTGTTTAAGGTAAATTGACAATTACTGTTCTTGCATTTGAAGGGTGAAGTGTAAAATAGAGTTCTTCCCACGGAGACTGTAACCGTGTGATATGTGATAATGTATCCACGAAACACATTGTTTTTGGACTTCTAGTATGCTGTAATGCCAAAGATACTTAATATCTTTGACCCGGTTCACCAAAACTTTTCTCCCCTTCAATAATTTCATCATTTTAAAAAAATATTTGATCATTTATTTACCAGAATTTAATATTATAACGTATCATTACTTAGAATACAAGCTTTCCCTACGGTGGCCCTCAAAGGAAGCTAATTAAAGGCGGAGCTTACACCCCTATTTTCAAAAGGATATGGCACCCTTAGCAACCGCCAACCAATAGCGTTAAGTTTCACGATTAGCGAAGGGGGATTTCCTTTGTTCTTTACAATTTATACTTTATACATATTTTGAATAACTTTTCAGATTTGTTAATGCTTACATACTACATTTGTTTAGAATCTTGTACAGTGTGTCCCCAGATAGGGTAAATTTTCTTATTTTAAATTTTGTGAATAAAGTAATAAATATATTAATATATAAATAAAAATATCTTTATTTCAAAATATACAGTAATTTACAGAGAAAAGAAAACAAGAAGAATAAACAAATACAGTGTGTCCAAAAAAGTTTCAACATATGAGAAACTTCTTTATTATTGCTTTTCAGATAATTTTATTCGTGATAAAAGTTAATAATCTAAATGTGAAATTTGAGTTAAGTACCTCAACTCTTAATTTTTCTCTTTTTTTTCCTGTAACCATGACCACTGGTGAATGCTCTCCAAACTCCAAACCTATTTTATTGCCAATTTGCTTCATTACTACCCCTTCATACTTACCCATTTCAATATGTATAACCTTCTTTTGGCTCTCATTCATAATGTTTTCCTGTGTCATTGCTTTCTTCCTGAACTATATAAGTATTTGCGATTGCTGAAGATGGCCTTCACTAAGGTCGAAACATGTCCTAATTTTTATGTAAGTTATATACAGTGACCGGCAGAAAGTACGCACCAAAGGGGATTCTTCTTTATTTCAAAACTTACCAAATTTTTTTGACGGTGGAAATGTTCTGCATGTTCTCAAACAAAAAAGAGCATAAACAAGACTAGTAAATATTGTGTCGTATACGAGGGAGAGGTGAAAACATTAAATTCACTTAAGAATAAAGTGCCCTTGTTTTTCACCGTAGAAAAAATTTTTATTAGGTAATGTTGTTTGCACTTAAAGGTTATCCATAAATACCAAATCTCAGCTCGGAAGCACAAAAAAAACGTTTTTACTTTTTTTACGCCCCCTCGTATAACGAATCGATAGAAGCTATGCAACCTATAAATTCAGTTTTTTAACAGCTCGTGGGCAATTAGACACATAACTTACTTAAATTTGTTTAAATACGCGAAAACTGGACGTTCAATAATATAACGTCAAAAATAATCTCATTTTTCTGGTGCACACCGTACATTATTCTATGAATAAGCGAAATAACTTTACGTAAAACAAATGAGGGTTTACTTCATACACTTAACAATATTTTGCCGTCCCAAATTTTTCAAAAACTCTTAAACCCATTGGTTCATGAATTAAAGTTCAAACCCTTACATAATAAAATTCGTTTTTATTGAAATCTAGTTGCCATGAAAAATTATTTAGGATTCAAGCTGACGTTAAGCGTCAGTTGTTGGTTTAGTTGCGAAAAATGGCAGAATCAAAATTGTCTTTACAAGAAAAAATTGAAGTCGTTTTGATTTTCGGGGAAAATCACCATTTTTCTCGCGAAACGGCAGATATTTTTAATCAGAGACATTCCCATAGAAATATAATTCATTTAACCGTTTTAAGAATTGTCACTAAATTTAAACAAACAAGATCAGTCGAAAATAAATTCAAACAGCCGCACAAGAAAAACCTAACTAATGAAGACACAAGTTTAAATGTGTTGCTGTCTGCAGCCGTAGCTCCAACGATGCCATTGTCTCAGAGACATGACGTAAGTGTCTCTGAAAGGTCAATACGAGTGATTTTTAAGAAACATAATTACAGAGCCTATAAGCCAAAATTTGTACATACCCTTCAGGCACGGGATTTTGATGCTCGCCTCGACTTCTGTTTTTGGTTTCAAGGTATGATAGAAGATAACCCGTACTTTGGTAGGCATGTTTTCTTTACCGACGCAGCAACTTTTTCTAGTAACGGTACAGTAAGTTCACAAAATTGCCGCTGGTGGTCAAACGAAAACCCCCACTTTGTGATCGAATGTAGGAATCAATATTCGTTCAAGACGAATGTTTGGTGCGGGATAATAGACAATCGTATTTTAGGACCATTTTTTTTTCGTGGAAATCTAAGTGCTGCAATGTACTTGGACTTTTTGCCAGCCGTTGTAAGTGAATTCATTGAGAATCTGCCACTAATTGTCCGTCCGGAATTTTATTTTCAGCAAGATGGCTCGTCAATCCATAGTACTATTGCAGTAAGGGAATGGTTAGATTACTACTTCCCTAATCGGTGGATTGGTTGCTTTTTTGAAAACCCTTGGCCCGCAAGATCGCCCGATATCACACCAATGGACTTGTTTTTTGGGGTTACCTTAAAAATAAAGTTTTCGACCATTTTGAAATCAAGAACACTTAGAAGTCATCAGGCAATGCGTTAGACAAATCAATCCTATCATTCTACGAAATGTTACAAGGGAGCTTATTCATAGAACCATAAAGTGTATCGAAAACGGCGGAGGCATGTAGAACGTTAAATTACTGCGTTCTTTTATGCTATTTTTACTTGTTCACTGAATTTATAGGTTGCATAGCTTCTATCGAAGTAAAAACATTTTTTTTGTGCTATTCAGCTAAAATTTGGTATTTATGGAGAACTTTTAAGTGCAAACAACATTTCCTAATAAAAATTTTTTCTACGGTGAAAAAGAGGGCACTTTATTCTTGAGTCAATTTAACGGTTTTACCTCTCCCTCGTATACGACGAAATATTTAGTAGTTTTGTTTATGCTCTTTTTTTGTTTAAGATCATGCAGAACATTTCCACCGTCAAAAAAATTTGGTAAGTTTTGAAATAAAAAAAATTCCCTTTGGTGCGTACTTTCTGCCGGTCACTGTATACTGTAATATGGTAGATATCCTATCCCCAATTTTTTTTTTATTTAAAGTTTGTACAGACTTTTATTTCTATCTTCAGATAAACATAAATATTGTAACGTTGTTACTTTTAGGTCGTTCTGGTTATGTTTTATTTAGTGTCGTACAACGTCCGTAAATCTATCTCTGTGCGCGAAACCGCTGTTCATTTCAAGGGCATGTCCTCTCAAATATGGTTTATTCTCTATGACCTTTTCGGTGGGTTCTTGGGTTTAACCAAAAACTGCCATAGGTGTCATTTGGTCAAACGAAATTTTGACGTGTGGTCAGACCTTTAGCCCTTGTGGGAAAATTCGGGAAATATTTTCCTATCTTTACGTTTTCCACATCAAATCTTAATTGAGGCACATATATATATATAGATCCTTTATTTAGCACCTGGCTAATAACAAATTACAACATTATATCCAAATTTGCTTACAAAAATCAGCTTAATACTGCACAAAATCATCCTAATGTCTAAAGTCATACATATACAAACCATACAGCTCAAAAAAACAAAAAAAAACGTAGTTTACTATTATAATGTAAGGTTATTACGTATTACCCATAGGAGTAAATCATAAATCTATACTCTCGACTCAAAGCTTGACATGCACTTAAACTATCATTCTCGCAATAGTCTTTGCTTTAGCACATTTTTAAATTGCTTAACATTGGCTACAGTTTTAATCTCGATTGGAAGCTTATTAAACTCTAACAAGCCTTTATGATACAGTCCATTCTCTGTACTTTTCTTATTTTTAGTTGTAACATAAAAATTTCTTTTATTTCTTGTATTATAAGAGTGCATTATTACATGGTTTTCCAATTTGTTAGTCAAGTACTCTGGTGTTAAGTTATTTTGGATTTTGTATATTAGGATCATGCTCTGGTAAATAAGAAATTTATTTATTGGGAGCCAACCAAGTTTTTTTAACATACTCCCAATAGAAGTGTCCCGTCTTTCATTGAGAATGACCCTCATTGCCCTGTTTTGCAATTTTTGAAGTCTATTCAGTTCATTCCCATTACCCAAATACAATATTGATGAGCTAAATATAAAATGAGGCAAGACTAAGGTGTTATAAACAGTAATTTTGGTCCATCGAGACAGAGTATTTGTGAACCTAGAAAGAAAATTTACACCCTTCGTAATTTTTTCAATAACATGTTCCAAGTGATCCTTAAATTTAAGATTATGATCAATAATAAACCCCAGATATTTATGTTTTGAAGACAGTTGAACTCCTTCTTTACCTACCCTAATTTGAATATTCTTTGTTGTACCAGAATCATGTACATTTTTGTTACCAATTATCATAAATTTTGATTTTTTTGCATTAAGTTTTAAGGTATTACTGTTGAACCACCCATGCAGGCAACCCAAATCAACGTTCACAGTGTCAATCAACGTCTTCAGATCTTTTGAGTAATAATATACAAGTGTATCGTCTGCAAACAAATGCAGTGAACATTCCTTAACCGCCAACGCTATGTCATTAATATAAATTATAAACAACAAAGGTCCCAAAGTACTACCCTGAGGCACGCCAATATCATTCTCAATCTCCGATGAAAGTTGCCCACCGATTTTGTATATATTATATATAGGGTAAGTTCACAATGTAGATTTTCATAGATTATCGATATTTTTGAGAGATTTGTGCCACATAACCTGAAACTCCATACCTACCTTCTTTTAAGGACCAGAATTATTCTTCTTCTACCACACTGAGTTCCCTTTACGTTGACGGTTTTCATTTGCTATTCCCGGGTTTCCGATAACTCGGCTTTTCCGACCAACTAAGATTGGACCCGAGGGGTTTTGGACTTGATTACTTTTGAGGCATTTGTGAGGCCTATTTGCCAACCTTACTAATCAGCAAGGGGCTATCCACGTTATTTTGACTCTTGAGTATTGAACACAGCCAAATGTAACTTCTAACCCAGACCTAAAACTATGTAATTTGCCTTTTTTTGTTGTAATCAAAGTTATCAGCTATTTTGAAATTTTGAATTAAGCGTTTATTTGTAACTTAAAATCACCTACACCCTTTTAAATTAAATAACTTTGATTAATTTTTTGTGTGTGGACCCCATTGTTTCACTCAGAGGGATTTGGTGTTATTGTGCCAAGTTAGAGCTAGAAGTAACTGTGAGTGGCGCTGAAAATTCAATCGCTTATATCTTGGCTCGCACAGCAACATCCTTTGGGGACATACGCGTATAGTTATAGTTTTAAAGAAAGTCTGAGTACGTCACTAGATTTTACGTAAAAAACTACAAAAAGAACAGTTGTTTTCTCTTTGATAAACTACAAGGTAACCTTAACATGGGGAGTGTTCCAAAATGTAAAATTTTCAAAAGCATCCCGTATACCAAAAACAAGGAGGACTAGAAAAATTCTGATTGCGGCATCTTTTGTTTCACAAAAAAGTAGCATAGTGCTGCGAATACCGTATCCCTCTATCTTTACTAATAACGGAGTAAAACCATCGAAAACTGGACACCCTGTACAGATTCTGGAAAAAGTTGAAGTAAAACACCCAAATATTACAAATAGGACGCTCATTCGCAAATTGAATATTAATTGCAAATTTCTGATAATTGTTCTCCCCTTCTCGAAAGTTCCAGTTACAAAAGTGTCTCAGCTCTAGTTTTTGTAAGGTAAACTCTTTCAAATGGGCTACAAAATTGGTCGTCATATCACTGAGCTAGCTCATTACTGCTTTCGTAAATGCTGGTAGGGCTAACAGAAGTAAATACAATGAAAATTTCATATTTTTAATAAAATCTGCACCTGTGTCTAAAAATAAATCTGTCACCAGTAAAAAGATTTAACATGGAAAAGTTACGTTCTGATGGATGCTAAAAGATGACCAAGAACTTATAAACGCTATGATAGCAGTATCCGAAAACTAGACTAAGATCTTAGTAGTAATTTTTATTTTGTTTCTTTTTCACAATCAAAAGTATGTACTGATTTTGTATTTCTCTTGCGTAACATATGAATTTCAGTTTTCTTCGTCTCTAAGAGAGGTTATTTGTATATGAAAATGTTTAAAGCTTAAAAACATTCGGGAAAAACAGTAAATTTTGAATTAATTAATAATCACTTTCATATGACATCAGTATCTTTCTCTTAGAAATGCATTTGGTTCTAAGTACACAGGGTACAAGCTCCAACAATAATAATTAAAAAATATTTCGGGTGTCGTATTATAAATACTATATACTTTAATAAAAACTGTAAAAAATGAAACTTTACTAATCACTTTAATTTTGTCTTCTTTTGGTTTCCTGTGAAATTTGGTTTTTGCGACTTAAAACCCTCTGGTTCTCAGCTCGTGATTTATCACTTACCTTACTCTTTTTTTGCATGAATTACTAAAAATAATCATATTTCGAGCATTTGCGGGGGCATTAAAAATCTTCCTTTTATAAATCGGTCCTTTTTAGGGCCACAACTTACTTAATAGAAAGAATTCCAGAAAAATATAGTTACAATAAAATGAAAATTCAAGCGATTTTCGTATAAAATTTTCTATTGCCGATATTTTGGGTTAGGAACAAGATATCGAGATGCGGTTTTGGCGAGCTAGTTTAGGCATCATTTAGCTACTTTTTCACCAAAGAAAAATCATACCAATGCATTTTATTTTGTTGAGAAAATTACCCATTTCTGTTGGAATGTCGAAAAAAGCCCTCTAGCGGCGATATGTGAAACTTACAAAACTTCAAATATAATGATGTTTGTAGCCCAAGAATAGCTCCTTTTAACGAGCCTAAGTTTGTTCAAATCGGCTTAGCCGTTTCGAAGATACAGGATGTTATTTACGGAAACGTTTGAATACCCCCCACCACTTTATTTTTAGAGATACTGCAAAAAGTGTTAAATAAAAAAGGTTCAGATTATCCTCGACTTTAAAGATCAGAATTTTTTTTATTGGGTTAATATAGCGGAATTTACAGAAACATCACTTTTTTAGATTCAAGATTTCAGTTACGCCCCCTAGCGGCCATTTCAGAAACTTGAAAATATTTTTCAGGTTTTTCTCTTGGCCGTTTTAGTTATAATTTTTTTTTTGCCGCAAGCCTCTACGATGGATAGTTTCCCAGATACAATACCTCGCATTCTTAGTTGGCCACCCTGTACAGGGTTATCCAACCAAGACTAGACAAGGCGATTTTTTGACTTTTCCTGTACTTTTATAAAAAAACTGAAATAGCCATCTTAAGTTATTTTCTCCCGCGAATTCGAATATCTTCAGCAAAAAACAATTGAACATCAAAAAAAAGTACTAGGGGTCACTTTGATATTTTTTTAAATGGGATGCCGTATTTTTAATGAGCTTATCCGATTTCTCATATGAATTTTGATCTAAAATGTAAAAAAAAAAAAAAAATCTTACGGTAGACGAACATTTTCCGAATTTAAAACTGAAGAAAAAAGGCGTTTTTGAATTAAAAATCCAACATTTTAGATCAAAATTTATATGAGAAATCGGATATAAGCTCATTAAAAATACGGCATCCCATTTAAAAAAAATATCAAAGTGGCCCCTATTACTTTTGTTTGATGTTCAATTGTTTTTTGCTGAAGATATTCGAATTCGCGGGAGAAAATGACTTAAGATGGCTATTTCAGTTTTTTTATAAAAGTACAGGAAAAGTCAAAAAATCGCCTTGTCCAGTCTTGGTTGGATAACCCTGTACATGAGGTTCTTCAAGAACAGCTGTTATATCCATATCATTTGCAAAAAGCACATGAACTGATTCCTTACGATTTTCCTCGTGGAATGCAGTTTGAAAAGTGGCTATTGAATCAGCAACGAAATAATGTTAACTTCATTAGCATTATTCTTCTATCGGATGAAGTAAGGTTTAACAAAAATGGTATCACCAATTTACACAATACATGTATGGACTAATGAGAATCCTCATGCCACTATTGTTTCGCATCGTCAACATCAGTCCAATCAATTAATATCTGGGCAGGAATCATTGGCAATTTTTTGATTGGACCATTCGTATTGCCGAAGCGCTTGAATGGACAACTTTTCAGAATTTAATAGAGCACTTATCACTTGAAACCCGCCGAAACATGTACTTCATGCAAGATGGGGCATCACCTCATTTCAGCGTTGGTGTGCGCGAGCACCTGGATCGTCTATCCAAACCTTTGGATAGGTAAAGGAGGAAGACCTATTGCCTGGCCTCCTCGATCTCACGACCTAACGCTGTTGGATTCTTACCTGTAGGGACACCTGAAAAACTTGGTGTATATTATTCCGGTCGGCACTAGGGAGGAACTACTACACAGAATCACGTTTCATTGTGATGTGATAACTGATAAGGACGAAGGCTGGATTATTGTGGCGGGTGCAGCAATCCTCAATTCGTCGTGCCCGCGAGTGTATCAGATTTCACGCATCCGATGTCGAACCCTCTTATGAAGTTGCTCAATAATTTCGCTAAGGTGTCTTCTATTACATCACTGCGTTTTTCAAATTTTTGTATTTTTTCAGATTGAGAAACAAAATAGAAATCATGATCCTTTTTATTAAAAATAAACCACGAATTCGTTTGTTATTCTTTTCCTCGGACAAACAAACAAGAGTGCCTTTTTGTTAAGTCTAAGGTGCAAGCTACACAGATTTATTTTAGTCTTTATCATACAGGGTGTTTCAATTTTAAGCATTAAGTTGAAAAGCTTAGTCCGTCCCTGGTAAACTGAAAAAGCTAAATATGTTTCAAGGGCACTATTTTAAGAGGTCCTTACTAGTGTCCATCACATTAAATTTTTATTAAATTATATTAAGTACTTTGAAACTTATTCAAGAAAAACCGATTTCCAGGTAAGAAGAAATTTTATAGGAACTTATCTTATTTTTTCATGTTCTGTCTGAATCCGAGAGATTTCCCATATTTTCCCGGACTCGAATATTAAGGAGCAGAAACTGCTTTTGCAGAAACCGTCCGATTTTACCCGAGAAGCCGCTTACCCCTAATTTAAATTTTAGTGTTTTATTTTACGTAATATCGTTAATATCAAATACTCCAATACCAGCGACTTAATATTGTATGACAAAGTTCTTCATCGGACGTTCACATCACTGACCTTTATTAAACAAAAGAATGCCCAATAATATCAATGGTAAAGTAACCTCCTGTCAGGTGGTAGACGGTTGGGATTCCGGGGTAAAAAATAGGTGCAAAGAACTCGCTATTATGCCGGGAAGCTAGAGAAACTTAATACCGTCGAATTAAAATAATTCCGAAAAGTGTTGTATTACATGGAAGTTTAAAGTAGCCACACATTTTATTAGAGCGTTCGGAATAATATGTCCCACTCGATTTTTCTGTGTAATCTCTATTTTTGCGTATATGCTCTTACCAGTAACTCAAACTCAAACTCAAAAATTTATTTCTCAACTCACAAGTAAATACAATGTGAAAAGCCTAGATAGGCTGTGGAGAAAAGAAGAAAACAATTTATTATAGTACCTCATCATTAAAATTAATACATTTTATATTTTACATGAGCAGGTATTTAAATATTACAATATTGCAAATAATATTAAAAAGGTTCAGATTAGAACAATAATTCATCTTTAAATAAGTTATTATAATTTAAACTATGGAATGTGTCTATATTACATTATACATTACATATTATGAACCATTGCCAAGCGATATAATCCCAAACAAAAAAAAATATATATACAAAACACCGCAGTAATTATGAGCAAACTACAGCAGAAAGTTAAATTCATAAAATTCCTGCAGACTATAGAAAACGTGTGTCATCAGCAGATTCTTAAGTGATCTGCGAAAGCTGCAGAATTGGAGGTTTTCCGTTATGTAACCCGGTAAGTGGTTAAAGATCCTCACTCCAGCATACAGAGGGCCCCTTCGACTTATCTCGTAATTAAGATGTGGCTTTAGATACACAAGTCTGCTTCGCGTATCATGCAGATGTCCTTAGCATATTTTTGTTCTTATGAATTAAACACGAAATTTGAAATATATATAGATTCGTCAATGTGAACAAGTTTTGTTCTTTAAAAGAGTTACGACAAGACTCCAGCCTGCGCAGACCACAGAGACTACGAATTGCTCTTTTTTGAATAAGAAAAGTGTTGTCGGCATTTGAGGAACAACCCCAAAATTCAATTCCGTACTGCAGAATTGAATAAAAATATGCATAGTACACCGTTCTAGCGAGGTTAAATCCAAAATTGTTTTTTATAGTAGAAATTGCGTAAACAGCAGAGCTCAGTTTTTTATTTATATGTACAATATGCGACTTCCAATCCAAATTTTGATCTATAAATACTCCGAGAAATTTCGCGTGCATGACTGAGTTGATAAGCCCATTATCTGTATTTAGATCTAGTAATCCTATTTTTTTATTGGGTTGTATTACGAGGTTAACTGTTTTTTCTGAATTTAGTATAAGTTTATTTGCAGTGACCCAGTCAGCGATTTTTTCAATTTTTACAATGGCTTCGTTTTTGAGTTCGTCGATCGACGGTGAATGTATCAGCAGACTGGTATCATCTACATACAATGAAAAGTTTATTGTGGGAAAATTTGCTACTAGATCATTGATATAAAGTAGAAAAAGTGTTGGTGCAAGAATGGAGCCCTGCGGGGCGCCTCTTGCTAGGGTACTCGCATTCGAAATTTGTTTGACCACGATATTCGCACGCACATTTGGGATCTCGACCACTAGCTTACGATTTTTAAGGTACGAGGAGAACCAGTCATAACGGATCCAAGGGTGGTGCTAGAGGGCTGCAGCCACTAGATATTATGAATAATTATCCGTTTTGTACATTGCAAAATTGTTTTCTTTATATTCCATCTGGATCTGCTCCCGAAGTCCTTGACTATTTGTAATGTAGGGGCACTAAGAAATATAAATTGAATATTATAAAATTTTGGTTTATCTTTACGAAGCGTATAAAAAGTACAATTTTCTCTATCAGATAATATATTTTCTTGCAGTTTTTTGACGCATAGATAACCTGGGGTGGCATTCCGTCCAGGGGCGTAGTTACGTTTTTTGCGCAGTATAACAACATTCTAAAAATGATAAGTTTATATGTACTTATGAGTCACTGTAATAACTTTATTTTTAAAGCAACTTAGCAAGGTGTCAAATATAGAGACGACGTCAGGCCACTCTTTATAAGCCTGAAAATATTAACAATTCCATGTCAATACATTCTAGAATCCTTATTGTACATTTATAAAAATCCTTCGTGCTACACCCTAGTAAAAGAAACTCACAGCTACAATACACGTCATCATCTTGATATACAAATAGACGTTTTGAGATTAAGAACCTCCTGGAATGCAGCACGCCATTTTGCGCCTACATTTTTCAATAGATTACCCATTAGAATAAGAAACAGGTCATTAAACAATTTAAAAACTAAATAAAACAATTCTTATTGAACAAAAGTTTTTATTTAGTAGACGAATTTCTACGACATCAGATGTCAGATTTGGAATTTTAACTGTTTTTTGGTAAAATCTTGTGGTTTTTGTGTGACATAGTAAATTTGTAAAAATGTATTTGATTGTGATTTTTAAACAATATTGATGTACTTATCTGTTAAATCTAAGTTTATAGTTTTACACTAGTTATTTAAGTAAACCAATTGCACTGTATTTTTTTATGACGATTTTTAAACTTTTATTAGTTTTGAGGATAAATAAACTAAATTAAACTAAAAAAAAAAGCAAAACTAAGATTTTTTTAAGGACAATAAAAAAAAAACAAAAAATAACAAACAAAACTAGGATAACTAGAGTTCTCCTAGAAAACCATGATTATGCGGTACAGAAGTGGCTCGTAGGAACACACAAAGAAATGTAGTATCAAAGTGAAACTAATAGTTTTATCATGAAACTAACGTAAGCGTGAATAGGAGCAAGCATAACTTAATCACATAATAAAGTTAGTTAATTCTCAAAATTTATATTCACTGTGATATTTCATATAGGTACAGTGGCGTAGCCACAGGGGGGCGATCGCCTGGCGCCCCTTTACTACTTAAAAACTAATTATTAAAAAACAAGATCAGTCTTATTTTATTTTTAGTAAAGAAGTGTGATAGTAATAAACCTAATAAGACCAGTTTTGAGAGCGTCTCATCACAATAAATTTATTTTTTTTATATATATTCCTAGGGAGCATAAAGGTGAGTTCCTACGAAATTTGGGCGTGGTCTCAAAAATTTTTTGCCTGCGCCGCTTTAGCTCCGCGATTTGCGCCCCTCCAATAGTTCGCCCCCTCTGTCCCAAAATGATGGCTACGCCACTGTTCATATAGTTAGTTTTATTATGCTGTTAAGTTGAAATTACAGTAGATATGTTATGTTTATGAAATATAATATATCCTCAACTTGAATAGAAATTTGACATATACACGAAAAAAAAATCTATATTCAAGAATAATCATATACTTAAAATTTTACACTTGTTCTAAGTATAATATTCTTTCCGCGATTATAACAAATATTTGAAGCCAATATACTCTTATACTTGTTTTTCAAACATAATTATACTCAATTTAAATAATTTTGTATTTAAAAAGGAGTAAATTGTCTTATATTTAAGAAGAAGATACACTCGTAAAAAGTGAGTAAATTCCTTAGCGAAAAAGAAGGCACTATTTAATCAAGTGTAGTATAAATACTTGTAGAAAATTATAAGTAATCTTGATTTTCGTTCAATTATTATACTTAAAGTCAGTGTATTAGGACTTTAAATAAGTATACTATTCTCGGCGCGAGAATAACACTACATTTCCAAGAATTACTATTCTTGCGTGTATCATCTAACGCAACATGCAGAAACGTCTGCATACTGCATTTCACCGGCGCCATTGCTCTTTCGTGGCTTTTGCTAAAAAGTGTTAAAGTGTTACTTAAACTAAAACTAATGATCTATCGCAAACGGTTGTAATGGAGGATCTCCTTTCGAAATGGGACATGGACGATTTAATTAAAATTAAAGAATTTAAGAAAAATTTAAAATTAAGTACTTACTAGGTACAGTAATAATTTTACCTTATTTGACGACATTGGTTTGGGGTTTGGGGGACTTTATTTACAATTTCCCACATAGATACAGTGATGGCAAAGTATGTACTTGGAAACGCTTGCTTGGGACGATTTAATGTTTACCTTTTTGAAAACAATTTTTTTATCACAAGAATAATATGCACTATAACCGAGACTATAACTGAAAAACAATTTTAAAATGGCAGATTTTTCACGTTAAAAAACTAAAACAATTTTTATTATTCTTTCCAATTACCGATGCCGCCACTATATTTAATTTACACATTTATTTTATTTTATGGTTATATGGTAAAATTGGTAGGTTTAGGTATTTGGCAAATCTAATAATTTAAAAGTACTAACGATGAAGGCTTTATTTGAAATAAGTCAATAATGCAATGATGCAATAATTTGCTAATCTACAAATAAATATAAGTAATACTCGGAACAAGATTGTATCTAGAATTGTTTAAAATATAGTTATATTCTTGATTTCAATACTAGTTAAGTCTTGAACAAAATATAACTTTTCTCAGCTTACAAGAATAGATTTTCTTGAAAAGAAGTATAACTAGAGTTGCGGAATGGGGACACTAGCATAGCGTTGATTCAAGATTATTAATCTTCAATCCAGTTTAGCTTTCTTTCCGTATGTAAGTCTGAAATTATATTAATCTCAGCGTTAATGAACGTATACTTAGAACTAATATAAGGGATTTTTAAATTGAAATGATTTAATAACTTCGTCTGCAAGATTCCACTCTCGAAGTAATGGTTCCATATTACATGAATAAATTAAACAAACAGTAGATCCTATACTCAGTGGCGCAACCAGAAAATAATTTCGGGAGGGCTGAAAAATAAAATAGCTCCAAAGGCTAAAAATTTTTAGGTGCCATGCCCTTTTTCAATGATGATGCTTGGTTTTCAAATAAGAAAAATAAAAAATACAACAGAAAATCACTAAAACAGCCAGACTCGTTTCAATTTTTGCATAATTTTACCCATATTAGGTAGTGATGAGTTTATTTTTCTTGTAAGTTAGACGACCCGAGCTACGCTCGATCGGGTCGGGGGGGGGGGGGGTGCCTGCAGCCCGGTAGCTCCCCCTTGTTTGAAACGTTCTTAAAAAATGCAATTAAGCCAAAGGAGTCAAAGGACCCGTCTGTACGTGTCGGACCGCAACGCAGCGTCGCTCGAACCCTTCCACTTCCAGTCAAGGAATATAGTAACGATATTATCAACAGTAATATACCGATAGAGGAGGCGTCTTATCGGTAATACCGATGTTTTTAACAAGAAATCGATTTTCTGAAAAATTTTTACGAAATGTAATTTTTACTTATAATCTGATATGATCCCGAGAGCTTTAGCTCGAGGGTCTTATCTTTGATTATAAGTAAAAATTACATTGAGTGAAAATTTTCTTGGAAAATCGAGTTTCGAGTGAAAAACGAAGGTATGAAGATAAGAAACCGCCTCTAGAGGTGTATTTTATTGGATAATTTACTGAACATAAAAATGAAGGCCGTCTGATAAAGGTAAATATACAAGTTAGAGGTGTTACTAATTTTTTATTTAAGTAAAAAAGCTACAAGCGTCTTTTCGAAAGCGTCTTTTCGAGCTAGCGGTATTCTTATCGGGTAAGACGACCGTTACCAAGGTGGTTGCTATGAAAATGAGCGTTTTGATTGGTTCAATAAAAGTGAGGTGAATTATCAACAGTAATATACCGATAGAGGAGGCGTCTTATCGGTAATACCGATGTTTTTAACAAGAAATCGATTTTCTGACAAATTTTTACGAAATGTAATTTTTACTTATAATCTGATATGATCCCGAGAGCTTTAGCTCGAGGGTCTTATTTTTGATTATAAGTAAAAATTACATTGAGTGAAAATTTTCTTGGAAAATCGAGTTTCGAGTGAAAAACGAAGGTATGAAGATAAGAAACCGCCTCTAGAGGTGTATTTTATTGGATAATTTACTGAACATAAAAATGAAGGCCGTCTGATAAAGGTAAATATACAAGTTAGAGGTGTTACTAATTTTTTATTTAAGTAAAAAAGCAACAAGCGTCTTTTCGAAAGCGTCTTTTCGAGCTAGCGGTAGTCTTATCGGGTAAGACGACCGTTACCAAGGTGGTTGCTATGAAAATGAGCGTTTTGATTGGTTCAATAAAAGTGAGGTGAATTATCAACAGTAATATACCGATAGAGGAGGCGTCTTATCGGTAATACCGATGTTTTTAACAAGAAATCGATTTTCTGACAAATTTTTACGAAATGTAATTTTTACTTATAATCTGATATGATCCCGAGAGCTTTAGCTCGAGGGTCTTATCTTTGATTATAAGTAAAAATTACATTGAGTGAAAATTTTCTTGGAAAATCGAGTTTCGAGTGAAAAACGAAGGTATGAAGATAAGAAACCGCCTCTAGAGGTGTATTTTATTGGATAATTTACTGAACATAAAAATGAAGGCCGTCTGATAAAGGTAAATATACAAGTTAGAGGTGTTACTAATTTTTTATTTAAGTAAAAAAGCTACAAGCGTCTTTTCGAAAGCGTCTTTTCGAGCTAGCGGTAGTCTTATCGGGTAAGACGACCGTTACTAAGGTGGTTGCTATGAAAATGAGCGTTTTGATTGGTTCAATAAAAGTGAGGTGAATTATCAAAGTAAGACGAACTGTCGCGAGAATTGTAAAAATTTTTGTAAAACTACTTTCTAGACACAGTTTGAAATTAAGAAATTTCACTATTTTAAAATGATCATATTGTACAAGAAATATCTTTAAAATAATTTTAATTTTATGACATATCTTAAATTTAGCATGTTGGTTGCTTTTATGTTTATTCTTATATTTTATTTTTAAAATTATCCTAGTTAGGTTTCATATTCAATAAAGCTGCTATACTTGAAATAATAATAAAGTATTTTAATTTTATATCTATTTTATAATTATTGGTTTAATTATATTTTTTAATACTAACGCATAATATTTAGACTGAATGGAGTTCTAGGCTTAAAGTATTGTTATTTAGTTTATTATTTTCAATGTTAACATATTTATATAACATTAGTAGTATGTTCTCTTTGAAATTAGATTTTGTTGTGTGTAGATTGTCGGAAAATCTGATTACATGCTTGGGGGTGTTGATATTTTTTTTCTTAATCTTTCTTTCCTGATGAACCCTCTAATTTTTCTCTTCGTCCCTGTGTTTTTGCCCTTAAAATGTATTGCATTAAAAAAATCCTATGGCTATTCTCTGATTTTATTGTATTAAATTTCTCATACCAAATGTCCAACTGATATTTCTCGCTTGATTCCACCCAGAGCCTACATGATATAGAGACACAGGACTAACCTAACCTGAACCTTTGTCTCCCACCTGTTCTTGGTTTAGCTTGAAAGTTTCTTCATCGGGAGAACATCACTGCACAGACCTTCAACCCCTACTCTGAAACTACCAGTCTAATTTTAACTTAAATAAGATATTTCTTTGCTCATGGTGAAAGTTACCATGAGGATATTTATATTTGAGAATCGACAATTTTCAGACCATTAGTTTGTAAAAACCTTTTAGTAAATTAGCCCGTGGGTAATCAGTATCTGATCATCACTGATAGGTATTTAAAAGGCACACCACACAAATCGGTTTTCAGTGTTTACGCAGAAGATTTGATTACCAAAGATTAGATAGTTGTGGCAGATAAGAGGATAATCGGCACACGTCGAACACACGCCCACCGGTGGGATCCAACAGGATTACTTTTGTAATCGCAAGACTTGCTGTCATCGGCTTAATGAATTACGCATAACGTTTGATGCTTTAGTAAGCTTTTGATAAGTTAAAAGTTTTTGGGAAAATTAAATATTTGCTTTCGGCTCGTTTACAATATTAGTTTTAAATAGTAGGGGAGACTAAGGAGCTTTAGGTACTACATTTAATGTTTGAACTAAAAAATCCAAGCAATTAATTAATTTGGAAATAGAACTTCAAGTGTTCTAGATCAAGGGGTCTCCAAACTACGGCCCGCGGGCCATATCCGGCCCGCCATGCCAGTGTCATTAATCCGGTCCGCGACAGCTAATGGCTTATTGTTGTTATTGTTGTTGTGATAAATTGAATAAAAAGGAAACACAAAATAACTCGGTTTTATTTACTTGCTAGGTAAAGCTTAATGACAAGTATAATACGCAGAAAATTTAACTTAAGCATAATACAAACAAATAATTGAAATTTCAACAAACAAATGTTTGTCCCTTATCCTTTCCATCAGACCCAATCTCTGGACGCGTTTCGCTGTATAACAGCTCATCAGCAGAGCTATAGGGTCTGACGGAAAGGAAGGGACTGTCTGTGACTTTCATCACGATATATAATAATATAAATAATTGAAATGCATCCAACTAACATTATAAACACTCCACGTAGAGGGAATGCATGACAGGTCTCGCGACCTATTAGATAATCGGGATAATAATAATAATAATAATAATATAATAATAACTTTATAACACAATCGATTTAAATCAAATAAAAAGGCCGTATATATAAAACAGGTCACACAGAAAGTTTAAAACTCCGATACAATCCTGGAACAATTACATTTACCAGTCCAATTTGTTAAGTTATACATATATTATCTGAGTAGCCTAGATGCAAAACCCGCTATATGCAGTTAAAATCAATACTGAGATAACGGCGGTGCGACTAGCAACGTTATGTCGTGCGCCATATGTAAGACAATATTTTGAGCTGCAAAGTGCGCTAAAACCTGTTAAAAATTCGGTTTGATAAACGAGCACATCTGCAAAACCAGCTATATGCACCAGTCATACAGTTGCAAAGCCAGCTAAATATTAGGGAATTTGCAAAACCCGCCAAATGTAATACCGCCATTATTGGAGTCACGTGATCTCAGTGAATACAGTTGCAAAACCGATTATGTGAACATTTTGCGGCATTTAGCACGTTGATGTGTTTAGTTTTAGGTTAGTCTTATCTCTGATCTTAGCTAAATCAGATGAATAACAGCGATTCTTGGCGTTCTTAGAAAAAATTGTGTTTGTTTTCAACTTGAGTTGTTTAAAATGTCTTCGGGAGAAAGTGATAGTGAACATCCTATGGAGACTGAGCCCTCGATGTCAAGAAAAAAACAAAATCGACCAGAAATATGGAAGAGGAATGTTGCTAAAAAAGCAAGGTATGTACCTATCTGTGTTAAGCAGGGTTTAAACAACAAAAATAAAAAACCTTTTTTTCTTTGATTGCAGACATGTAGCAAAGGGATTACCTAAGAAGGCAAAGTGTAATCATAGAGCTGGCACTTTTCGCTGTATTGAATTGACCATGCAGGATATTCGAAAAATTCATGAAAGGTATTACCAAAAACCAGATTTACAATGGAAACAAAATTACATTCTTCAGCATGTTACTGTTAAGACTCCCAAAAAGAAAATTGTTCCCGAAGGCATAGACAGACGAAGAAACGTAAGTACCGAGTTCGTTCTACCTAAGCAACGGAATGGAATGATTGAAAATGTGAGAGTTTGCAGAGCTGCATTTTTGGCTATCCTACAAGAGAAAAGGGATAGAGTCAACAGACTCTGTCAAAAATATTTGGAAACTGGCGTTACGCCAAACGAAACACGAGGTGGAGATCGCAGAACCGTAAAATACCAACCGAAGCGCGATTCAGTTAAGGATTTTGTTAAAACATTTAGGCCGGTACAAAGTCACTACACACGCGGTAAAAACTTAAAACGGCAGTACTTGCCCAGTGACTTAAATATTAGAAAGATATGGATCATATATACCGAACAGCACCAAAACGATGATCTTTCTGTTAAATACGAATATTTTAGAACAGTATTTACAGAAAGCTTTAACATAAGTTTTAAGAGTCCTTATTTGGACAAATGCTCGACTTGCTGTTGCATTGAAAACAAGATTTTGTTAGAAAAGGATAAGAAAAAAAAACTTGATCTTAAAATTCAGCAAAAAGTACATAAGACTCGTGCAGATGCCTTTTATAAACAACTCCGGCTCGAAAGCGATAACTCCTTGATATTTAGCTATGACTGTCAGAAAAATTTAGCGCTCCCAAAGGTTCCCGATCAAGCTGCTTACTACTCGCGACAACTATATCTATATAATTTTACAATTTGTCAGGGTTCATCATCAACGTCACAGAACAAAGACAACACGTTTAGCTACTTGTGGACAGAGAATGAATACGCCAAAGGTTGTAATCAAATTGCTTCAGCTCTTCATCACAGGCTGTGCAGTTCTATTTTAGAAGAAGTATCACTGATAAGATTATTTTCCGATGGCTGCGGGGGCCAAAATAAAAATAAAGGAATGCTAGGAATGCTATCTCATTGGCTGCTTTTTGAAGCCCCTAAAAATATAAAAAAATTATAATATGGTTCCCAATTGTCGGACATTCCTTTATACCCCCAGATCGGGTGTTTGGTAAATTAGAACGACAGTTCAAAAAGAAGAGTGTTATTGCATCTCCGGAAGATTATATTAATGTAATAAAAGAATACACAACAGCCATACATTTGGGAGAAGGATTCTCCGTTAAGGAGTGGAAAGCGTATTCAGATAATATCCTTAAACAGCCAGGGCAATGGCATTTTAAATTCCAGAAAAGTAAGAAAATCACTATTACGCGAAACCATACCAACAAAACAGCGTTAGTTCAAGGAGATCCGTTTTACAACATTGATGTAAATGATCCGAAAAGCCTTTGTAGAAAAGGTAAAAACTTCCGAAATAATGGCCTCATTGAAACTATTAAAAAAGGCGTTGAAGTAAAACAAGCCAAATTAAAAGATGTAAAGAGACTTCTAATACTCCACTTTGGTGAAACGTGGGGCGAAAATGAAAATCTTCAGTATTTCAAAGATGTTATGACGGAATATAATAATGATGATACACTAGAGGATGGTAGTAGTAGTGAAATTCTTAGTGACTTTGAGCTTCCAGACGATGACGGACTTGAATTTACTTAAAAAATTAAAATTTCTGTTATCTCTTGTTTGTACCTAGTTAGGAACTTTCTGAATGACAATAATTTTTTGTGTCGTTTCAATAAAATTTTCTAGAGATGCTTTTATTTCTCCGTTATTTTGTTGTTTTAAAAAAAAAAACAGGTTTAGCACCCACCTTATTAGCGTTTCAAGGTGGATAACAAGTTGCAAAACCTGCTATATATCAAATACACTTGCAATACCCGATATGTAATTAGAAAAATGTTCCAAAACTCAAATTCATTTAACGTTTGATTTGGTAAAGGATCAACAATATATTTGTCGTAATTTTTCACATTTTTAATTTAAAAAAAAATTATTCTATCATATCTGTCGGATTTTTACAGGTTTTCCTTGAATATCCCAGAATTGTTTATAATGCATATAGCGATTTTTGCATCTAGGCTACTCATCTGTAATAAATGGTGATAACTCCGGTTTGGCTCAACAGAATTCAGGGAACCTAGTTATGTTATAGAGAACTTTCCTTACTCATATTTCACCTAATAAACTATGGAAGAACAAAATTATGAATTCAAATTGTACAAAGAAAATAAAAGAAAATGAAAGGAAAGGAAAGGAAAGGAAAGGAAAGGAAAGGAAAGGAAAGGAAAGGAAAGGAAAGGAAAGGAAAGGAAAGGAAAGGAAAGGAAAGGAAAGGAAAGGAAAGGAAAGGAAAGGAAAGGAGAAAGAAGAAATAAGTAAGAGAAAGAAAATAGTTGTTGTGATGAACGCGACCTTTATTATAAAATAGATACATCAGCCCTATGATGTTTTTTTTTGTGCTCGATAATAGTTAAAAATAGACAGGGTGTCCGTTTAAAGTTGCCCTATCCCTAATAATGCCATTTCTACTTCTTATCTGTTCCTGTATTATTTGCAATCACCCAATTTTATTTTTGCTGTTGTAACTAATAAGCATTCGAAATGTGTTAAAATCTCGTAGGACACTCGGTATAATATTATGACAGTTCTTAATGCACGAAGCAATTAAAAAATTGTTTTATGTAAATTCGCTCCTTTTGTTTGTTTCTCGGTTTTTTGTTTACTAGCCGATAGCTTGTATCAAATTTCTTTTTCTCTGAAATAATAAATTTACTTATTACCGCTCATTGAACAATAAACTATTAGGCCACTGGCTGACGAATCGCGTCTTGACAGAATTGGAAACTAAGCGTCGGCGTCGCCATAAAGATTAATTAGTAAGCATTGCCGAAGCCCCTCAAGTCCATGATAGTAAAGTTCACAAGAAGCCCCTCAAAATTAAATCAATAATTAAATATGGTATAAGCAGCATTTTCATTACAGAATATTTTTGTTTATTTTAGTAGAGCATAGGAAAATTGGAATATTCAAATTGCAGCAAGGGTCTTTTTACAATACAGGGTGTCGGGTAAGTATATGACATAATCTCGGAAGCGTATAGATGAGGTCAAAATAACGCTAATTTGTCATTTTACTTTTATTTATTTATTTATTTATTTATTTAATTTATTACAGGCTCTACAGATTATGCAATCCAATTACAGAGTAGGAGCAATTATACGAATCAACTAATCTATCTAATACTAATTACTTAAATGCTATAATGATTTTCTAATTCTACCTTAAATTGTTTGCGCGTAAGATTAAATATGTCACATTCGACCCGAATTTCATTGAGTCTTTTACACATAACATTAATGGGGAAATTACTGAAATTATTAGCTCTGGCACCTTCAATATAAAAAGTTGAAGGGTTTCTTGTATTATAAAATGGTATATAAAAATTGACTTGTGACATCTACTTGGCTGTTTAATAATTTGTACATAAATATTCCTGATTCGATCATTCTGCGTTTTTCTAAATTTGGTAGTTTATATTTTTGTATTAATTCTGTTTTAGGGATGTTAAAATCATAGTTTCCAGTTTCTTTGTAATTGAAGTATCTTAGAAATTTATTTTGTACTCGTTCAATGCAGTATTTGTGATGATCATATTGAGGGCTCCATACCACAGATGAATATTCTAAAGTACTTCTGACATATGAAATGTAGAGCTGTCGTATGTATTTAATGTCCCTAAATGGTATACTGTTTCTAACAAAAAAACATACATTTGTAGGGCTTTGTTGGTGATTGGGAAATATGTAATCTAAATGGTAATTTTAGGTCAAAAGTAACTCCAAGATCTCGCATATCTTCAACCCGAACCAACGGTGTATATATTCAAAGTGAATTGGTGTATTTTTTTTGTGAAAACTAAGGACATAGCATTTTGTTGTATTAAATTTTAATCTATTTTCATTAGACCATTTTATTAATCTATTTAAATTTTCTTGAATTAATAGTGAATCATTAATATTTTTAATTCTTGAATATAACTTAAGATGGTCTGCAAATAACAAAACGTTACTATTGGAAATATCCCTAGTTATACTATTGATAAATAGCAGAAACAGCAATGGCCCCAGGTTGGAGCCCTTTGGTACCTCCGATCCTGCCAGCATGCATCTAACTTATGGAAAAGCACTCGGCAATGGTGTGGACTAAAGAAGCATTTATTCTGATACATTACGCTTACCGCACCGAGGAACTTTTGAAAGGTTTGATCGTAGCTTAAGAAAAACAGGTAAAAAGTCAAGTGAAATAAAAAGCTGCTAAAAGTAGCCCATCTTTTGCTAGTCCATTTTAGTCCAAGTTTTTTTGCCGCATCGTGGTTGAGAAGGGCCTCCAAGAAGAGTAAGGAGCATTATCACGTCCAAAAGGTACATGCCATTTCTCCCGCTGATTATTCTGTAAGAGCCCGCTACGCAAATTATTGGTTTTTGCAACGATTTAGGCAAAATCATTATTTAACTAGCATTGTCTTGTTCACGGACGAAGCCGGTTTCACCCGAGACGAAGTAATAAATTGCGAAAATTGCCATAATTTGCATATCTGGTATGAAGAAAATCCCCATGCAATAGTACAGACAAAGCACCAACAAAGGGTCCTGGCTAACATGTGGGAGGGGATTATTGGGAATCATCTCATTGGACCGTTCTTTATTGAATGCAGATTAAATGGTGCCATGTATTTGCAAATCTTGTAACAAACCTTAAGGGCTACGGTGTTGTGGATGGTACCATTGCGATCAAAAAAAAGTAGTACAACAAAATATAATTTAATCTGCTGGTCTATTATAAAATATTTTCTTTCAAACTGATAACTCAGTGTCACCAGAATTCTTGTGTCAGTGTCATGTAATTTTTAAAAAATGCCTTTAACTTCAGAGCAAAAATCGATCATATTTACGCGATTAAGGGATGGGGTTCCCATAAGGGACATTGCAGGCGCATTAGGGATAAACAAAAAAACAGTGTTGTTGGCTAAATCCAAAATTCGAGAACATGGAAGTATTGTGAGGAACCCAGGTTCTGGTCGCCCAAAAGTTTCCACCGATGACGAAGATACAACTTTAATTAATTATTTAAGGGACAACCCATTCGGGACCGCTATTAAGGCTAAAGAAGAAACCCATTTTCCTGGATCTTCAATTACAGCTCGAAGAAGAATTCGGGGGTCTGAACTCAAAAATAGGTGTTCTGCAAACAAAATATATTTAACAGAACTAAATAAGCAAAGACGAGTACAATTTGCTCACGAATACCAAAACCAACTGTGGGAGTCTGTAGTTTTTTCAGATGAGAAAACGTTCCAGTCCTGTAACAATGGAAAAGTCCGAGTATATAGACCCATAAACACAAGGTATGATGAAAGATATACGCACAAGACAAATCAAAGTGGACGTTTTTCCGTAAATGTGTGGGGTTGGATTAGTGCTAGAGGCCCAGGAGTTTGTCAATTTGTGCAAGGGCGGCTAACTGCAGGAACATATTGCAACATATTAAATAATGTTATGGTGCCATCGGTTGAAGCCATATTCGGTGATCAAAATTATATTTTCCAACAAGATAATGCTCCCATTCATACTGCCCGCATAGTAAAAGATTACTTTCGACAAAATAACATCCAAGTTTTACCATGGCCTTCGAAGAGCCCCGACCTCAATCCCATAGAAAATGTCTGGGGAGAAATGACCAAGTTCATGTATAAACATGACTTTCATCCAAGAAATGAAGAAGAACTGCGCCAGGGGATAAACGCAGCATGGGATAATATAACCCAAGAGTATACAAGAAGCTTAGTCTTAAGTATGCCGCGTCGGTTACAAAAAGTAATTGAAAACAACGGCGCAATGACTAAATATTAAACAGCTGCTTTTAAGTATATATTATTTTAGGATGTTGCATTTAGAAATGTTTACTTTTGGTTAAAATTTTGTATTTTTACTCTTTTTCCACTTTTGGCTTTTGTTGTTTTTGGATTTTTTTTATATTCAATATATAAATCGATAGTTGTTATACATACTCTATTATTTTATTTAAAAACTTGAAAAATTGTCCATTTTTAAAAGGTAGGTAAATTTTTTAAAGCACCTTTATTACAATACTTTTATTTCGCCACGTATATAGTAGATTACCAAATTCATGGTAACGCCTAAAAAGTTAGGTGGCATAATTATATTGTTTTCATAGTGACGACGATATCCACTTCTCGATATCCTTATAGACCAAGAGTTCTATCTGGGACTACTAATTCTTGTACTACTTTTTTTTTATCGCAATGGTACATAGCAGAAAATGAATTGTGAATTTATTTATAGTTCAGTTGATTTCAAATTTGGAACGGTATATAGTTAGATATAGTCAAATCTGGTCTTATCTGGCGGGTTTACGATTTAACAAAGACATACTTTCAATTTTTCTTTTCTTTTATTGCGTTTAATCATACTAACCAAATAAAATCCGTCAGACAAATATGACAGACTTATGCAATTTTGGGATGAAAGAAAAGGATAGGTATTTAATTTTCAGCGATTCACAAAAGTTTGTACCTGCCCAAGTACCTGCCATCTTCGCTTCGTCTTGATTTAAAGATGTCAGTTTTGTGACTTTGACAGTTTGTGACAAAATGAAAAAAATTTCTGGGTTTTTGCATCCCCAAGCAAAAAAAATGGTACTTAATCTGATAAGCTATTTCGAAAATGCAAGAAAAAGTGGAAATTCGCCAACCAATATTCAGGAAACAGCAGCCAAAGCACTGGGAATTAGTTTAAGGGCTGTGCAGAGAATTGCGCATGAAAAAAAACATAACATAATACCCAAGAATACTAAAAAATGTAAACGAAGAAAGCCAAAGACTGAGGATTTAAGCGAAAATATTAAAATGGGAGTTCGAAATGTGATTTACGATTTATACAGATCAAAAACCAATGTAACTCTTCCAGTTTTACAAGAAACATTAAAAATTCGGGGTGTTTTGGAAATTGGACTTGAAGCGCTATCAAAATTAATAAAAAGGTTAGGTTTTCGCTATAAAAAAGACTGTAACCGAAGATTTTTATGTGAGCAGCCACAGATAGTGAGTCAGCGTGTTCAGTTTTTAAAAAATTATACGGAGAATTACAAATCGAAATTTAGAAAAGTGGTATTTTTAGGCAAAACGTGGATATTTTCAAATGGAAGTGGTTCAAAATCTTGGCAAGATGATTCTGTGAAAAGCGTGAAAAGGAAAAAGGGATGTGACACGGGAAAGCGGTTCATTTTTTTACATGCTGGTTCTGTAACAGGATATGTTCCAGGTGCAAGCTTAATTTTTTCTTCAACATCAAAAAGTGCTGACTATCATGATAATATGAATTGCGAAATGTTTGAAAAATGGTTAAAAGTTCAATTGATACCAAATTTGGATTCTCCGTCTTTAATTGTATTAGATAATGCATCATATTATCATTCAAGAATTTTAAATAAACAGCCTACTTCATCTTGGAGGAAAAATGATATTTATGAGTGGCTTGAAAAACACAACCAAAATCCTTCACCAAATATGCTTAAATCGGAACTCCTATCAATGGCAAAGTCTCTTAAAAAACCAAGAATATACGCGGTAGATGAAATATTGCGTGAATATGGCCATGAGGTTCTACGACTGCCGCCATATCATTGCCAGTTTAACGCAATAGAATTAATATGGGCCGGGTCAAAGTCTTATTATGAAAAACATGTAGGTGATGGTCTTAAATCCGACCAAGTACAAATAGTTTGGCAAGATTCTTTGAATCATATTACACAAGAGTACTGGAAGAAATCAGTGGAACATACAGAAATATTAATAAGGGATTGGTGGGATCGAGAACAAGTACTAGATGTCGAAGTAGCGCCAATGATAATTGCTCCATTCGAAGACGACTCAGACGACGAGGACTTTTCAGATTTTATAAGTGACGATGACAGTTTTTAGTCTATTATTAGTTTATAAACGGTTTTCTTTGTTTACATTTTTTAGTATTCTTCGGTATTATATTATGCTTTCTTTCATGCACATTATTCTGCACAGTCCTTAAACTAATTCCCAGTGCTTTCGCTACGGTTTCCTGCATATTGGTTGGCCAATTTCCACTTTTTCTTTCATTTTCGAAATAGTTTATCAGACTAAATGCCATTGAATTTTTAGGTTTTAGTAGTAAAATTGTTAAAATAAATTACACTGTTTATTATTGTCGTTTTTAATAAATACATTTAAGGTATACTATTTACAGGGATGGCGAACCAATGGCACGCGACATAAAATTTTGGCTCGCCACCGATCACAAAGTTTACTATGAATTATTATATTACGAATTGCGACGGCACGTCTATGGCCTCATTAAACATTTCTTTAGAAAAAATGCACGTTAATACATAAAGATTCGCCACCCCTGTACTATTATGTACATAATTTTTGCAAAAATAATAATATTATATCTGGCTATCTTCACGACTTCACGACAGTTAAAATAATAAAACTATGTATCTTTTCTCCGGGTATATTGATACCTACATAGTCTCACAGCATTTTGATATAAGCTGTGTTCGATTTGATTTATATGATCCGTGACCTTTGGACCCGCATTTTGAGACCGGTTTAGACTTTTCACGTTTCTTTCTCCCACTTATTTTTAGCAAGGCGCTTATTGGCTTAACAGGGGCAAAATACGTGTAAAATAAATTTGGGATTTGATACCTCACCGGCTCTAGTAGCTTTTTCTCGTTGACTTTTGAAGTAGGTAACCTATTAAATTGGAAATATTTTTTTAGCCTGATATTACACAACAAAAATTTAGCCAATGTGTAATTTGATTTTTTTTATATTTAATTTATTATTATCTGCTGAAATATACTAAAATTTGTTTAATTTATTTAACATTTCATCGACATTTTTGGTGGTCGCTAGTCAGGGGTTTTACTGTATATTGTTTATCTAATTTTCCACCATCATTTTGGTTATTAAATTTGTTAAATGTAAAACTATTGTGTTAACCGTCTGCAATAATACGAACGCACCCCTGAGAAATTAATTTTGGAACGAGACCCGTCATTCTTATTATGACTGATAGTTTCAAGTTAACGGTTAACCTATTAACATTCAATTTTAAGGAAAATCAGCTGTCCATATACGGCCATATTGGTTTTTATTTACAACATTTTGATGAGCTCTGTAATTTTCGAATTGATTCATATAATCGGTGACCTTTGGACCCGCCAGATAAGACCAGATTTGACTATATAAATGTACGCTGATGCGTTGTCACCTTTTTTAAACGACCTAGGGCCGACGTACTGATTTTTCTTTCATAAACTATTATACAAATTTAAAAGGCGTTCCGCAACGGCATAGCTCTTACGACTTTGTTTACAACCCAACCAAACACATTTTTCGAATAATTTTTTAAATGTGTTAAATCATTTTTCTTTAACCCATTCAATGGTTCCTGTTTATCAGAATAAATTCTCCTTGCACACAATTGTCGAGTCTCTCTCTCTCTACATATAACTCCTATGGGTAGAAGTACGACTTCCGGCCATTACACCAGTTGCGGCCACTATTGGCTGTTTATCTACTTTGTAAGAAAACAATAAATGTAAGGTCAATCGATAAAATTTAACCGCCAAATTTCAAATGTTTTAGTATTAGTTAAGAAATCTATCGCTATGTGACGCTACTAGTCGGTCCATGTGGCGATGTTAAAAGTTTGGTGTTCGTACCGGTAACGTTTCTTAAGAATTTTGTTAAGAATAAGGGTAAGTACGATTGAATTTTGGATCACTAACCATAACCTCTTGCCGGAGAAACAATATGGTTATAAAAAGGGATTTGGCTCAGTAGATGCAGTTACTCAGATAGCTATTGATATTCAGGACTGCTTTGCAGATAATGAATATCTGTACAGTTTATTTTTGGATATACAGGGTGCATATGACGCGGTAGATTTGACAATTTTGGAACAAAAATTGATTAAGCATTTTAAAATTCCCATCAATATATCACGATCTATTGTTAATCTATATAGTAAAAGGAGTGTTTTTGTACGTAATGGAAATAATGAGAGGGTTGGACCCAGATATGTATACACAGGTTTACCACAAGGCTCGGTTCTGAGCCCTATTTTGTTTAACCTTTATACAGCGGACCTACATGAACTTACAACGTTTAAAATTGTACAATATGCTGATGACCTTTGTATTTATAGCCAAAATAAACACTATGATGCGGGAATTAGAGATATAGAGACTGCCTTTCGGAAAACTTTAGATTGGGCTAGAAACAATGACTTTGAAATATCTGCCGAAAAAACTTCTATGTGTGTCTTTTCAAGACATAATACTCCAAACACTAACTATGTCATTCTTAACGATACTCAGATAGCATTTAAAAAAGAAGTCAAGTATCTGGGTGTTATATTGGATAAAAAACTGTCTTGGAGGAACCATATTGATTATCTTGTGGCACGTTGTGAAAAAGGCTTAAATTTTCTGCGGTCAGTCACCAAAACTTGGTGGGGATGTGATATCACAACTGCACTCATCTTTTATAAATCTTATATAAGATCCATTCTAGACTACGGCAGTATTCTATATGGATCTGCTAGTAAGACCAATTTACTTAAAATTGATCGTACTCAGTATAGGGCCCTTAGGATTTGTCTCGGCGCTATGCGTTCCACTCCAACAGAAGCATTGTTAGTTGAAGCCCTCGAGCCACCACTTAACCTGCGAAGGGTGGCCCTATGCACTAAATTTATAGCTAAACATGCATTTTTTAATACAGATATATATCAAGGTATACATAAATTAAGTATATTGGATCTCGTCAATAAGTACTGGGAGCATAAAAAATCGCCACCATTATGTGAAGCCATTAGAGATTACAACAACCTCCTAAACAGCATATCTCCTTTTTCTCCCTTAGAATATGATAAGTTCACAAATGACCGAAACATTAATACAAATATCTTAAAGGCTGACCTCGAAAACTTTAAGAAATCCATACTAATTTACACGGATGCATCCAAAACGTTGCAAGGTAATGGTGCAGCTGTATATATTCCACAACTAAATATTGAGCTTAAATTTAAATTGGATAACACCTATAGCATTTTTACATCTGAAGCTTATGCTATTCAGGAAGCTCTGAATTTTCTACTTAAAGAAGGCCAAAATGGAAATTATGTTATACTTTCTGACTCCATGTCTGTTCTTAAATCTCTGGATACAATCAAACCCTGGTCGTATAAAATTAATCCCTTTTTATGGATTATACGGAAACATTATAGACGAGCTAGATTAAAGAATATACGCATTTCCTTTTTATGGTTTAAAGCACATACAGGTCTTGAAGGAAATGAATATGTGGATAAGTTAGCAAAGGACCGCGTTATTGATGGTACTCTCACTGGAAATAATCTTGTATTGAGCGATGCTAATAATAATATCAAATCCATAATAAAGCACAAGTGGAGGCAGAGGTGGAAAAGTTTTTGTAGAAATTCTCCCACCAAATATTCGCTTTTTGTTTCAGACATTCCAAAGAACCATTGGCATCAAAATTATAATGTCAGCAGAAGATGTATTGTAACGTTAATCCGTCTGAAGTTTGGACATGCCTGTTATCCAGCCCATTTGAATAAAATTCGTATTTTGCACTCTGACCAGTGTACTATATGTCAGGTGAGGGGTGACCTGGACCATGTATTTTTTGAATGTATTAAATACCAAGATCAAATACAAAAGCTACATGACGCTCTAATCAATAAAGTCAAAGTCCTAGCTCCTTATAATTTAAATAATTTGATATCTCTAGATAATCCCGCCATATATAATGAATTAATGTTATTTCTACGTGAAACCAATTTAAAAATTTAATAATAAAAAATAATCCTAACGGTGGTTCCTACTGTTTAATCCTTTCCATTCTGCGGTCCTCTATGTTTGTCTAAGTTAAAAAAGTCACCCTGATGGACCCCAGAGGCGTGAAGAGTGTATCCCTGTCTATATGTCTATCCCTTAAACTTTGATAAAAACTAACGATAGGTTACAATATATATACATTATAGTGACTGGCTGTATGGCTGATCAGTCTCTAAAGCAAAAAAAAAAAAAGGGTAAGTACATTGTTGATTTATTTGCCAAATAATTATAATAGCTTACATTATAGGTTTTTGTGGTGATTTCATGTTATTAAGGATCCTACTTTTAAGTAAATAGTTTAATTTTTATATTTGGTTTAGTCAAAAATGTTGTGGCCGGAAAGGGTGCACAAGCTTATTATAAATATCTAAATCGGCCACCACAGTGGCCTCTATACGGTCATAGAATTTATAGTTGCGGCCACTGTGGCCGAAACTAATACATTTAAATAAATACTTCTGGCCACAATGTTTTCACGCAGTTTATTCAGGGCAAGTACATTAAAATGTACTGAAATTTACCTTTTTTCCTTTTTTTCAGAAATACCATGCCAAAAAGCAAAAAAAACTCGTATTAAAAATAGAAGAACCACACTTTTATTTAATTACACATCTGAACAACTAAAAAATGCCTTAGAGGCTGTAAAAGGGGGGATGCCAGATTTTAAAGCCTCCAAAACCTTCGCGGTTCCCAGAAGTACTTTGAGGTACAAACTATCCGGTGCTCGCCCTGAAACCTTCGGAAAAGTAGGCCCAAATTGTGTGTTGGGCGATGACGCAGAAAATTCGTTATGTGAATGGATGAAGGCATCATGTTCTAAAGGCTTTCCCGTTAATAAAGACGGTCTTTGCTATTCGGTACAGAAAATAATTAACGAGACGAAACAGAAAACTCCTTTTACCAATAATCTACCGGGTCGTAGATGGTTTGAAGCGTTCATGACCCGCCATCCGGAGCTATCCGTTAAACGGTCTGAATATATTAGTAAGGCACGTGCCCCGTGCCGCTATCACTGAGGACAAAATCAGAAAATGGTTCCAAAATACGTTCGACTATCTTGGGGAGCAAGCCGCAGTTCTTAGTGACCCAAAACGTGTGTGGAACATGGACGAAACATCCTTCTACCTAAATCCATCTGGAGGCTGTGTTATTGCGGAAAAAGGCAAACACGTCTATGCAACATCAACAAATAGCGATAAAGAAAATATTACCACGCTTGTTGCAGTGAACGCCATAGGGGATTATGCCCCTCCACTTACGATGTATAAATTTCAAAGAATTCCCTCCACTTATTTTAATTCCGCACCTTTACACTGGGGAATAGGAAAGTCGAAAAATGGCTGGATGACAGCAGAGTCATTCTACGAATATTTTGTTAACGTGTTCCATCCATTCCTATTGATGTACAAATATACTTCGCCAGTCCTCCTTTTTATAGATGGGCATTTTTCGCACCTTAGCCTACAACTTAGCAGATTTTGTAGAGATAATGGTATAATAGTTGTTTGCCTATACCCCAACACGACCCACATATTACAACCCTTGGATGTGGCCCTTTTTTTCCTTTAAAATGCCATTGGAAGAAAGCACTATGAACATGGAGAATAGATCATGATGGAGTGAAAATACGAAAACAAGATGTTCCAAATCTTCTCAATCAGATAATAACAAAGGTCTCGTTTAAGTCAACTATCGTAAACGGATTTAGAAAATGTGGGTTATACCCATTTAGTGCGGAAAATGTGGACTATAGCAAATGCGTCACAAATGTCAAAAACAAACAGAACGAACCATCACAGGCACCATTACAGACAGAAAACCCTAACAATATAGAAATAGATTTTGTTAATTTTAAGCATGAGTGTTTATTCTATTTTGAGAAAAAAATAGACAATGCAGTTTTAAAAGAGTTCAAGGCAAGCTATGAAAAAAAGAAGAGAACAGAAATCGGTAAAGCTGAAATGCTGTTCGATGTTTGGCGAAATATTAAAAGCGACATCGAAATTGAGACCCAACAGAAGGATATGGAAACACCCCCTAGTTTTTCTGAAGATTTTATTAACTTCTCTTTTCCTGAATTTGAACACGTTACTGCTGAAAGTGCAACGATAGGCCGCGATGCATTCATAAACTCAGGTTTTTTTAGCTATTTGGATAACGATGCTTTAAATTCCGAAAAATCAGCTAAAAATGAAGTTGAAGAAAATATTAATAAAGAAAATATACCGAAAGTGAACATGGAAAAACACATATATGACGAAGAAAATGCGACTTTGCAGTGCATGCATCAAGTATTTTGGTGAAAGGAAACGAAAACATTCCTACAAAAAGTAATAAAATAAAAATTTTAAGTAACGTATTATTGATACCAGAGCCAAAGATTAACTTAGTTATGAAAAAGAATGAATATACTTCTAGCGTGTTAACGAGCGAAAGCTGGATCAAGAATGAAGAAAAAAAGAAACAAATTAAGCTTACTGCTCTTAAAAGAAGAGAAGATAATAAAATAAAAATATCGGAAAACAAACAAAAACGTATTGAACTCTTAAAGGCGAAAAATTCAAGTAAAAGAAAAATTAAAACCAAAACAGAAGGCAATCGCCAAAATTGTAAAAAGGCTACAGAATTGGCAACAAATGATGCAGAAATAGAAGAAGAATTAGTAAATATTAATGATAACAAAGATAAAGAATCCGAGAAAAACAAAAATCAAGAACCTGATGAACAAAATACACAAGCAAAATCTAAACCAGTAAACAAATTGCAGTCAATTAATGATGACTCTATTATTTCAGAACTAACAAAAAACTTGTACGTCATCGTAAGGTTCGAACGCAACTTTTATCCCGGACAAATTACGAAAATATGTGGTAAAGAATATACTATCAGTACAATGACAAGAACTCTTAACAATTGGAAATGGCCAGAAAATAAAGATGAAATTAACTATAAAAAAGATGAAATGGTTCAAATCATTAATGAGCCAATCAAAGTTTCTCGAGGGGTCTTTTCTGTACCAGAAATGGAACAATTTCAAGTAAATTAACGCAAAGGCATGTATTAAAATAGTCGTTTTTCTTATAAATGTAACTACCGTCATTTATGTGTTTTGTTTAGTTTATCTGCCAGGTACCTATTTTACGTTTTTGACATTCTGTAATATACTCAAGAATAAAGTTTTATTACTTTTTTTAAACTTCAAGCACTCTATCCAACCAAAAAACTACATATGGCCTCAACTGGAGCAAGAGTGGCCTGTACTGGTGGTTTTATGGCCGGAAAGGGTGTAAATCGTTTTATTCACATTTCAAATTCTATCCTTGTCTTATGCAATATTTTAGTCATCGTGTCTCTCTTTCTAACCAATATAGGGACCTGTGGTTGGTCTAAGATAGGTATTTAAAAGAGATAGCTAAATAAATATAAAAGCTGTAACTAAATGAAGTTAAAGTTTTGCTTAAAGTGGCCGCAACCGGTACTTCTACCCTAGTCATTGGGACTTTTGCTGGCCAAACTTCAAATATGGAAATGAATTTGAGCGAAGTCCTGGATCATTTAAGAGGGGGGTATGAGCGTCTTTTGAGCCCATAAGTTAGATACATGTGAGCAACAATAATGACAGATTTTATTATTGTAATGCGAATTACTATACCCTATTGCAAAAAGGTGTAGAGTAATAAAATGGAAAATTCCGTCCAGTTTGGCTCAATTTCGGTGTCGGCCAGAGGCGCAGGTAAAGTTTGTGCATTAAATTATTTATGATAACTAACCAAAAATTTTAGTGAATTGAGAAGGTTTGCTAACCTTTCAGTCGTTCAATACGGGAGATTACCACGAGAACATGAATTCGAATGTTTTTGAGGACTATTTTGGTGAAATGATAAAATATCTTCCAGCTGATTCAGTAGTAGTTATGGATAACGCAAGCTATCATTCACGACGCACAGAGAAGTTTCCAACTTCATCTTGGAGAGAACAAGAAATTATCGACTGGTTAACCAACAAAAGTATTGAATTTGAAGATAATTTGATAAAGAAGGAATTATTAGCTATAGCAAATTTACACAAACATCGTTTTATGAAATATGCCGTGGAAGATATAGCAGAAAACATAGTGTAACTGTGCTGCGCACACCGCCATATCATTGCGAACTAAATCCTATAGAACTTATATGGGTGCAAGTGAAAGGATTTGTAGCAAGACACAACACGACATTCAAAATGAAAGACGTTAAGCTACTGTTTGATCAAGCCATTAAGAAAGTGACACCAGAGAACTGACGAAAAGCAGTCCATCATATCATTAAAGCAGAGGAGAAAATGTGGGATCTTGACCACCTGATCGATCGGACCGTCGACCCGTTAATTATAACGTCAAGAGGAGATGACAGTTCCTCAGATGACGAAGAATATAATGATTTTTTATAATTTAATTTCTGTATAATGTATTTTTTGTATTTTTTATTTTTTTTTTGTGTTTAATAAAAAATAAGTGTAGCTAATACTATGTACCGGGTGTTCCACCTAAGGAGGTAATCGGGTATATCTCAGAAAGTAATAACACTAGGACTTTGGGAAAAAATACATATTGATAAAAGCGGCCAAGAGAAATTGCTGGAAATTATTTTCAAGTTCGAAAAATTACCGCTAGGGGGCGTAAGAGAACTTTCAAAATAGAAATGCCGATTTTCTCTTGATTTTTCTTAATAAAAATATGTTAAAAATATAAGCATTGTATTCTTCATAAAATTATGCAACTTTATGTTTAGAATCGTTTTTTTCTATTTTCAATAATCAAGTGGTGGGAGAAGGTCAAACTTTTTTTCTTTCAAAGGCTGATATCTCTGCTTTGGATAAACCGATGTTATTCAACTTGGCCTTGAAAAAAAGCCCTTTTTTTCCTCTACACGTAGATCTATTAACTATACCATATTGATTCTGATGGTGGCCACTAGATGGCGTTTTTCCGTAATTCCTCAATGAATAAGGATTTTCTCAAAAAAATCAAATGTTATGATATGACTTTTTCATCATATTTTATTTTAGGCTTATAAAAGCTATTAAATAGTGGAATAAAAAATCCAGGTCCGTATTTGAAATAAAAAAGTTCATGATGGTCGCTCGAATCCGAAACGAAGGATTAAAAAACTAACCCCATCAGCTTGAAGAGGAGGAAAAGTTACTATAAGGAACTGAAAACCGCAACGTGATATCTTTTGTTAAACTAGAGAAATTAGGGATAATAATAATTAATATGGGAAAATAGGCCATTTTTTAAAACATTAGTTAATCATTTAAATCTTTGGTCCAAGATGCTCGAACTGTCTCCCATCAATTTGAATGCATAATTCCAATCGTTCCCTCGTCGACAAGACATTTGTTTCTATTTCCGCCCTTGATATGCTTCGAACAGCGATCCGTTGAATCATATCCTCCCTTGTTATAGGTCTTGTAGTAAAAACGAGATCCTTAATTCGACCCTATAAATAGAAATCTAGGCAGGTTAGATCCGGTGACCTGCAACAAAAACGTAGGTAGGAAAATTTGTGATTATTAGTAGGTAGGTGACCTACTAAGAACCACATGTTAACTTTACCTCGGGGGCCACAGAAATAAGCTACCTCTCCCAATCCACCTATCAGGAAACGCCTGATCCAGAAACCTACGCACGTTTACTGCGAAATGGGCTGGGCACCCATCATGTTGGAAGAACATGGTCCTTCTGGTTTCCAATAGTACGTCTTCCAGAAGGACTGGTAAATTATTTCGCAAAAAATTCAAATAATTTTCTCCTCTAAGCGGTTCATCCTAAATAAAAGGGCCTATAATTTTATTGCCCAAAATTCCGCACCAAACATTGACGCTTCACCTTCCCTGGTGCTGCACTTCTTGCATCCAGCGTGGATTATTTGCTGCCCAATAATGCATATTATGGGTATTAACTCCACCGTCACTACGGAAAGTAGCTTCGTCCGTCCAGAGAATGCGCGATAAGTGATTTCGGTTTTCTGCCATCATATTTATCAACCAATGACAGTAATCTAGCCTTCTATCGTGGTCTGCGATGGTCAGAGCTTGATGCAACACAATATGATAGGGATGTATCCTATAAGGTAAAGATTAATTAGAACTATTTACGCGGACGCGTTATTATAACCTAGCAGGCTATAATACCTAAGCGGAAAACAACTGTTTCTTTCAAAAACAATAATGGGTAGTTAATATTCCTATCAAATGTCAAAAATATCAATCATGCATAAAGTTTTTTATGCATTACGATTATCAATGGATGGTTTAATATCTATACCTACATTAGGTAGCTACTAATAACAACAATCTAATGATTACCTGTGGTCTTTCAATATTCGAAATACTGTTGTCTGAGCAACATCTAAATCTACTGAAATTAGCCGAACGCTTAGCTGAGGATTGAACTCTACAACGTTGATAAGATTTTCCTCAGTTCTGGCGGTACGACTCCTTCTGCGGCGTAACGGACGAACACTTCCTGTAGTACGGAAGCGATTGGCTAGGCAAGTGAACATTCTGCTTCCGTACTGGCGCCTTTCAGGATATCTAAGAGCGTATATCCTTGCAGCAACAGTCGCATTTTGAAAACACTCAAAATAAACGGCGATAATATCAACCGCTTCTTGAAGCGACAAAGGCATTTTAAAAAAATATAATTTAAAAACTAACTAAACAACAACTAACACTATAACTAACTAACAAACTAACTAACTAGCACTATAACAATTTACAAACACAAAATAACAATAACCTAATCAATAATCTAACTGCGAATGTGGTTATTAATTATTTTAGCATAAAAAATAATGTCTTTTGACATTAGGAAATTTGTTATAGGTAAATTTACACGCTCATTGGATCTTGGTGTTTTGCTTGCTTCCAAAGTTTACTTGATAAAAGGCAACTGTACACGCTCAATGAATTCTTGTTTTGGTTTATCCAAAGCAGAGATATCAGCGTTTGAAAGAAAAAAGTTTGACCTTCTCCCACCACTTTATTATTTAAAATAGAAAAAAACGATTCCTAACATAAAGTTATGAAGAATTTTATGAAGAATACAATGCTTATATTTTTAACATATTTTTATAAAGAAAAATCAAGAGAAAATCGGCATTTCTATTTTGAAAGTTCTCTTATAGGGGGCTAGCGGTCATTTTTCGAACTTGAAAATAATTTCCAGCAATTTCTCTTGGCCGCTTTTATCGATATATACCGGGTGACCACGAAATTACTGACCAGCTTGTCACGTCCTTATAAAATAAAATATTATTTTGAAATTTTGGTAGGATATATGGTTGCACTGTGCGCACATTTTCAGTATTCAAACTTCCGACTGTCACTTCCGGTTAAACCGGAAGTGCATACAAAATTGTTATTTTAAATAGAACACCCTGTATATTTTTACGAAAATGCATTCTACAAAGTATTCTAAGCATAAAACATGTATCATATTCTATACCTATCTAAGACAGATTAAGAGAAAATGGCGTTGGAATTTATAAAATTAGACACTCATTTTATTGTTTTTTCGAAAAACAAATGAATAAGCGCAAAATTTTATATTCTTTTTTTACTTCTTTTTAGGTATTCTTTATGAATAAGTCACAATTATTTCACTTCCGGTTTAACCGGAAGTGCTGCAAAATTTGACATTCAAACATAGATTTCTCCATTATTTTTAATGGCACGCCCTATTTTAAATATAATTTTCAAAATTACCTTATTGTTCTAAATATTTTTTATTAATGCTTCCCTAGGTCTAAAGTTATTCGTTTTTAAGATATAAGCATTTAAAAATTAAACTTTATTTCGAACCTATGGTAGAATTATAATTAATAAAATAATATGTAAAAATACAAACTAATTATCCATAAATTAAATTCTCAAAATGATTGCCATTTGCTTCTTGACACAAATGAATTCTTTCTTGGAATTCTCGAAGTACATTGTTCATTTTTAGTGGTGTAATATTGTTTACTGCTTGAGTTATTCTATCTCTTAGGTCGTCGAGGTTCTGAGGTTTTGTTCTATACACCTTCTCCTTTATATGGCCCCAGTAAAAAAAATCAAGCGGTGTTAGGTCGGGGGACCTAGCCGGCCACCTTACTGGGCCATTAGTGCCTATCCAACGATTTCCAAAAGTCGCATTCAAATATGCTGTCACTATTCTAGCATTATGTGCCGGAGCGCCGTCTTGTTGATACAATACTTGTGCGTATTGCCTAACAGGTAAATTTTCCAGAATATCTTCAATGGTGTTCTGAAGAAAAGCCAGGTATTGGACAGCGTTTAAATGTTGTTCAAAAAATATAGGACCTATTATACGTGTTCCTATAACGCCTAGCCATACGTTAATGCCAAATCGTTCTTGAAACGCCCCTTCCCTAAATGGGTGATTATTTTCAGTAGACCAATACCGGGTATTATTTCTGTTGAACATCCCTAAGTTGGTAAAACGGGATTCATCAGAAAATAAAATGTGTGCGTTTAAAAGTGGCTGTTGCTGCTCCTCTTCAAGATACCAGTTGCAAAATTCCAATCTTCGAATAGGATCGCCTTCATAAAGATGGTGATGGATTTGGTATTTGAAAGATTTATAGCCATGTTTTTCTAAAATTTTTCTTGCACTCTCCCTACCGATGCCAATATCATTCGCAATTTGCCTCGTCGATGCTGTCGGGTCAGCTTCAACAAGGGCTAGTGTATTTGTTTCTGCCTCCTCACTAATAATAAAACCATTTGCGTTTTGATTTTCATTCTCGTACTTCAAATGATTTTCTAACCATGGAAAATACGTATCGCTTGGGTGCTCGCGTTCGGGAAATCTCTGCATATACAGAAATTTGGCCTCTCTCCGGTTTTTTCTAGTCTCTCCGTAGATTAGCAGCATGTCAATTTGATGCTCCCGCGTAAAAAATGGCATAGTTTTAACTTTTCTTATTAATAAATAAGTCACTTGTATAAGAATGTAAGGACTAAATTAAAAATACCATGGCGATAGCGTCGTGAAACAGTTGAAATTAGTAAACAGATCTGTGGGGTCCATAGCCACCTTAGACGAAACTATGAATAAGTTAATATCAATTGTTGCTTGTTGAATAATGCAACTAAACCTTTAAATGCTTATATCTTAAAAACGAATAACTTTAGACCTAGGGAAGCATTAATAAAAAATATTTAGAACAATAAGGTAATTTTGAAAATTATATTTAAAATAGGGCGTGCCATTAAAAATAATGGAGAAATCTATGTTTGAATGTCAAATTTTGCAGCACTTCCGGTTAAACCGGAAGTGAAATAATTGTGACTTATTCATAAAGAATACCTAAAAAGAAGTAAAAAAAGAATATAAAATTTTGCGCTTATTCATTTGTTTTTCGAAAAAACAATAAAATGAGTGTCTAATTTTATAAATTCCAACGCCATTTTCTCTTAATCTGTCTTAGATAGGTATAGAATATGATACATGTTTTATGCTTAGAATACTTTGTAGAATGCATTTTCGTAAAAATATACAGGGTGTTCTATTTAAAATAACAATTTTGTATGCACTTCCGGTTTAACCGGAAGTGACAGTCGGAAGTTTGAATACTGAAAATGTGCGCACAGTGCAACCATATATCCTACCAAAATTTCAAAATAATATTTTATTTTATAAGGACGTGACAAGCTGGTCAGTAATTTCGTGGTCACCCGGTATATTTTCCCAAAGTCCTAGTGTTATTACTTTCTGAGATATAGCCGATTACCTCCTTAGGTACATAATGCCTAACTTTTATTCTGCCTTTGTCACACCATTTTCAGTGTTTGTAAATGGATAACAATAGGCAAAACCCATAAATTGACCCAAACCCGGGTGGTACTACCTGCACTTGATGAAAAGAAAGAATTTTGCAATGAAATCAATGCAAAATTATGAAAGTGGCTTAAATATTCGTTGGGTCTGTCTATCTATCTCAATGGATTGTGGTTCTTCCCCCACTGCACTGAAGCTCATGGCTTATTGTGCTCCTTTGGTATCTACTCCAACAAACGACTGCCCCTAATGAATTTTAGGACAATGTTGATGGGGGCGTTGGCTATTTCTTCGGGTTCCGGATAGGCTTCCTCGAAGTGCCGTAATCTTTTCCCACTTACTGCCTGACAATGACATAGTATGTGGTGAGGGGTTTCCCTTTTTAAATTGCTCTCATGTCATATTATTGTACTAAAAGGTGCTGTTGCTCTAAACTCCAAGATAACTTCCAGGGATAACATTTTTGTCATTGAAATTATGTCGTGGCTACTGGCTGATCTCACTAATATGATATTCATAATTTGAGCCTGACAGATTAATCGTTTTTAATGTAAAAAATTAAACGTGGCTAGATATTTTTTTCATTAGGTGACGATAAACTTTTAGAGTATTGCTAGATTTCTTCAATTTTTTTATGTACCTACCTATTCTGTTTCCAAAATAAATAAATAAAATATAATAAGAAAAAGAAAGTAATATTGTATACTACGTGGTAGTAATATAGATGATCTTAATCGGCTTCTCTTCTACCCTTTAAAATGTAAGCTAAACAAACACAAACAGGTGTTCTACATCTAGTATACTTTTTCCAATTTTTAATGTCAAAGAAAGAAGGAACAAGCCATTCATAAATAATATAATCATTTTAAGTACTTCAGAAGTATTATTTATACAAAAATAATTTAAAGCAAACTAAAAAGGAATTTCACTATTCTTAAACAAAAAATAAATAAACAATTAGCAAGTCCTTATGTTTCTCCTACACTTACAAAAACTTTGTAGAACTGGCAACACACTGGCTATAGACCGTCGAGGCCCACTGGCAATTTAAAGTGCGAACTATTTTCTTCCGAGTGGGAAAATTAATAGAGCAGCATATATACAAATTTATATGCTGTAGACAAGAACAGCAAATAGTTAAAGGTTTTGCCAATTGGGTGATCCCTTATCAGCTTTGAAATCAGTTGATGTTTGAGGTATGCGATATTGGAAAACGGACAGCGGCGTAACTGGTTGAAACGATTTACTGTAATTTACATATTTCATTTTCTGCTATAACTGTGCGGTTTCAGACAAGAAAGTTTTTACTTGGTACCTATTTTATTGTATCGTATGGCTTTTGGGCGACAATTTGGAACAGAAGGTCAAGGTGAATTATCGGGTATAATACCACTAGTGCATCAAAATTACCGATAATTCTGATTGAAAGCGTGTTGTATTGTAACTGAATGAGTTTATTTTCATTTTTGATTAAATCCGAAAGAGCCCGACTTCGAAGAAGGAGGGCTTTTTCGAGATTTAATCAAAAATGAAAATAACCGAATGCAGTTACAATACTACAACACGCTTGAAAGCAGAATTATCTGGTTATTTTTGATGCACGAGTGGTATTCGGTGGAATATTTCCCGAAAAATTGTATTGTGCTGTTGGTAATGCTTATATAAATTTCTTTTATAGAGTGACTACCAAAACGTTCCATATCTTTAAAGAAATCTTGATTTGTAATCAATTCACTTTTTAAATGTCGCAGATTGACATAAGTAAGTTCAATAATAAAAGTTTTTGCGGTAACCGTGGTTACACTTAAATGCCCATATACCAGGATATGCAAAAGACGCCTCCAATGTTGGTAAAGAAAATATAATATTATTATTATTATTATTTTTTAAATATATTTATAAATATAATGTAAAGTATTAAGTTAGTATTAAAATTTAAAAAAGTACATAATAAATAATATATTTATAAACAGTCAAACATTATTGTTAGTACACAGTAGTAGTAAAAACTTGATTATGATTGATAGCTACCTACTGGGGGATTATCGCTTCTACTGTGGAATTATCGCTTCTACTGTGGAATTATCGCTGTAATTCTTGCGAAAGACCACACTTCTTATGAGATTTTTTATATATGAGGGAAATATTCGCAGGAATATAATGACTCGGTGCCAGAGTCGGCCATCGAAAGCGAAATAAGTCCGAAAATAAGACACAAAGATTTACATGTTCAATGTCAACGCATTATTTTATCATGTACCATGAATCCGATAAAAGTATAATTTATTTGGACGAAACTTGGTATGGTTGGGTATATAGTATCTACAAATTGTACTTTTGGTACACCGTGTTCGAGAGGAAAACGCGTTATAATGCCGGAAGTAAAATTGGCCTTGTACCTAATGTGTTGCTCTTGTCAGCAAAGAATATCACTTAATAATAAATTTCTAACTTTAAGCGCAGTTGTCCTTGATAATATTTGGCAGGTAATAACGAAATGAGTAGCGATATATGGAAAAATTGCGTAGCTCATGTTATAAAAACAGAAAATGGATATTCTGTATCACCACCTATAGCGCCAGTAGTAATCCAACCTGGAAACGATTCTACTTCTGAAAGTTCTAACGATTCCAGTAATTAAATCGTTTATGAATTTTAAATTAATTATGTTCGTTCAACACGTATCTTAAAAACGGATCTAGGAAAATTTTTCGACCACAATTCTTCTTCCACAGTTTTTCGACCACAATTCTTTGACGATACAATTCATCGATTACACAATTGTTGGTTCACAATTTTTCGTCCGGAATATTTTCCGACTTGTATTGGTTGCAGTAAAACGCAATATAGTTGATTTTCAAAATTTTATTTGGAGTTAGTTGTAAAATAGTTACAATTATACATGAAAATAATATATTAGGTACTAATAATTAAATCTAAAATGTTTAAATACAGAGCTAATTTAAAATTCAAAAATGATAACGTTCCTTTAGTATGATATATTATGAGCTATTCCCCTTAAAAAATCAATTACATTGTTGGGATCAAATTGGCTTACTATTATCCTAACACGTTGTGCAGAGTCACGGTATTTCTTCTTTGGTTGTTGCGGATCAACACCACTAATATATTGTTCAATTCTTACTAAGCTTTGCTGTTTTTTTATGCAAATTATAAATTTCCAAATGTTTGGATGCATCGCAGCAACTTGCTCTTAAAATCCGCGATGCCAGCCTTCCACCGAGTTATTGGTTTTAGGTAAACCTTCTAACACGGTTTCGTGCAAATTCCATAGTTCGTGAGGAAATTGCGGTGGTCGCCGTTGACGTCTCTGTGGGCGACTAATCCATGTTTCCTCAAAATAGTCTATCACTTGTTGTGCTTCTGGAGGTAAAACGTCACTATCGCAAAGTGTCTCAAAAACTTCTATTACTAAAGGTGCTGGTACAAAAGCAATAGCTGACAACATCTTCATAGTTAAGGCAAATGCAGCATCATTTTCGTACCTCTGCTTTAAACCGTGGCTTTGGATGACACGAAACATACACTGGGTGAAGTGGAAAAAGCAACCCCTCTGTCTTGCATTGGGAAACTCTCTTTTGACGGCGTTGATCATAGCTTTTTCAAAGTCGGTTCTTGTTGTTCTCGGCGATAGAAGTGGTTCTAAATTTTTGAGTTCTTGGAAAAGGCGTACGTACGTTTCTTCCAATTTATTTGGCAACAGTGCAAAAACCAGGGACACAGATGCATTTTCTTTTAACCCATGGACAGTATAGAGCTGGTGAAATAGTAGTGGAACTGTTTTAAAGGTTCCATCAGCATACCAGTAAGCTTTGCGATAAGAATTGTGGATTTCTCCGTGTTGAAAAAATTAGAATTCTGTTCTCCTCTGTGCCCGAATCATGGATTGTGGTTCTTCCCCCACTGCACTGAAGCTCATGGCTTATTGTGCTCCTTTGGTATCTACTCCAACAAACGACTGCCCCTAATGAATTTTAGGACAATGTTGATGGGGGCGTTGGCTATTTCTTCGGGTTCCGGATAGGCTTCCTCGAAGTGCCGTAATCTTTTCCCACTTACTGCCTGACAATGACATAGTATGTGGTGAGGGGTTTCCCTTTTTAAATTGCTCTCATGTCATATTATTGTACTAAAAGGTGCTGTTGCTCTAAACTCCAAGATAACTTCCAGGGATAACATTTTTGTCATTGAAATTATGTCGTGGCTACTGGCTGATCTCACTAATATGATATTCATAATTTGAGCCTGACAGATTAATCGTTTTTAATGTAAAAAATTAAACGTGGCTAGATATTTTTTTCATTAGGTGACGATAAACTTTTAGAGTATTGCTAGATTTCTTCAATTTTTTTATGTACCTACCTATTCTGTTTCCAAAATAAATAAATAAAATATAATAAGAAAAAGAAAGTAATATTGTATACTACGTGGTAGTAATATAGATGATCTTAATCGGCTTCTCTTCTACCCTTTAAAATGTAAGCTAAACAAACACAAACAGGTGTTCTACATCTAGTATACTTTTTCCAATTTTTAATGTCAAAGAAAGAAGGAACAAGCCATTCATAAATAATATAATCATTTTAAGTACTTCAGAAGTATTATTTATACAAAAATAATTTAAAGCAAACTAAAAAGGAATTTCACTATTCTTAAACAAAAAATAAATAAACAATTAGCAAGTCCTTATGTTTCTCCTACACTTACAAAAACTTTGTAGAACTGGCAACACACTGGCTATAGACCGTCGAGGCCCACTGGCAATTTAAAGTGCGAACTATTTTCTTCCGAGTGGGAAAATTAATAGAGCAGCATATATACAAATTTATATGCTGTAGACAAGAACAGCAAATAGTTAAAGGTTTTGCCAATTGGGTGATCCCTTATCAGCTTTGAAATCAGTTGATGTTTGAGGTATGCGATATTGGAAAACGGACAGCGGCGTAACTGGTTGAAACGATTTACTGTAATTTACATATTTCATTTTCTGCTATAACTGTGCGGTTTCAGACAAGAAAGTTTTTACTTGGTACCTATTTTATTGTATCGTATGGCTTTTGGGCGACAATTTGGAACAGAAGGTCAAGGTGAATTATCGGGTATAATACCACTAGTGCATCAAAATTACCGATAATTCTGATTGAAAGCGTGTTGTATTGTAACTGAATGAGTTTATTTTCATTTTTGATTAAATCCGAAAGAGCCCGACTTCGAAGAAGGAGGGCTTTTTCGAGATTTAATCAAAAATGAAAATAACCGAATGCAGTTACAATACTACAACACGCTTGAAAGCAGAATTATCTGGTTATTTTTGATGCACGAGTGGTATTCGGTGGAATATTTCCCGAAAAATTGTATTGTGCTGTTGGTAATGCTTATATAAATTTCTTTTATAGAGTGACTACCAAAACGTTCCATATCTTTAAAGAAATCTTGATTTGTAATCAATTCACTTTTTAAATGTCGCAGATTGACATAAGTAAGTTCAATAATAAAAGTTTTTGCGGTAACCGTGGTTACACTTAAATGCCCATATACCAGGATATGCAAAAGACGCCTCCAATGTTGGTAAAGAAAATATAATATTATTATTATTATTATTTTTTAAATATATTTATAAATATAATGTAAAGTATTAAGTTAGTATTAAAATTTAAAAAAGTACATAATAAATAATATATTTATAAACAGTCAAACATTATTGTTAGTACACAGTAGTAGTAAAAACTTGATTATGATTGATAGCTACCTACTGGGGGATTATCGCTTCTACTGTGGAATTATCGCTTCTACTGTGGAATTATCGCTGTAATTCTTGCGAAAGACCACACTTCTTATGAGATTTTTTATATATGAGGGAAATATTCGCAGGAATATAATGACTCGGTGCCAGAGTCGGCCATCGAAAGCGAAATAAGTCCGAAAATAAGACACAAAGATTTACATGTTCAATGTCAACGCATTATTTTATCATGTACCATGAATCCGATAAAAGTATAATTTATTTGGACGAAACTTGGTATGGTTGGGTATATAGTATCTACAAATTGTACTTTTGGTACACCGTGTTCGAGAGGAAAACGCGTTATAATGCCGGAAGTAAAATTGGCCTTGTACCTAATGTGTTGCTCTTGTCAGCAAAGAATATCACTTAATAATAAATTTCTAACTTTAAGCGCAGTTGTCCTTGATAATATTTGGCAGGTAATAACGAAATGAGTAGCGATATATGGAAAAATTGCGTAGCTCATGTTATAAAAACAGAAAATGGATATTCTGTATCACCACCTATAGCGCCAGTAGTAATCCAACCTGGAAACGATTCTACTTCTGAAAGTTCTAACGATTCCAGTAATTAAATCGTTTATGAATTTTAAATTAATTATGTTCGTTCAACACGTATCTTAAAAACGGATCTAGGAAAATTTTTCGACCACAATTCTTCTTCCACAGTTTTTCGACCACAATTCTTTGACGATACAATTCATCGATTACACAATTGTTGGTTCACAATTTTTCGTCCGGAATATTTTCCGACTTGTATTGGTTGCAGTAAAACGCAATATAGTTGATTTTCAAAATTTTATTTGGAGTTAGTTGTAAAATAGTTACAATTATACATGAAAATAATATATTAGGTACTAATAATTAAATCTAAAATGTTTAAATACAGAGCTAATTTAAAATTCAAAAATGATAACGTTCCTTTAGTATGATATATTATGAGCTATTCCCCTTAAAAAATCAATTACATTGTTGGGATCAAATTGGCTTACTATTATCCTAACACGTTGTGCAGAGTCACGGTATTTCTTCTTTGGTTGTTGCGGATCAACACCACTAATATATTGTTCAATTCTTACTAAGCTTTGCTGTTTTTTTATGCAAATTATAAATTTCCAAATGTTTGGATGCATCGCAGCAACTTGCTCTTAAAATCCGCGATGCCAGCCTTCCACCGAGTTATTGGTTTTAGGTAAACCTTCTAACACGGTTTCGTGCAAATTCCATAGTTCGTGAGGAAATTGCGGTGGTCGCCGTTGACGTCTCTGTGGGCGACTAATCCATGTTTCCTCAAAATAGTCTATCACTTGTTGTGCTTCTGGAGGTAAAACGTCACTATCGCAAAGTGTCTCAAAAACTTCTATTACTAAAGGTGCTGGTACAAAAGCAATAGCTGACAACATCTTCATAGTTAAGGCAAATGCAGCATCATTTTCGTACCTCTGCTTTAAACCGTGGCTTTGGATGACACGAAACATACACTGGGTGAAGTGGAAAAAGCAACCCCTCTGTCTTGCATTGGGAAACTCTCTTTTGACGGCGTTGATCATAGCTTTTTCAAAGTCGGTTCTTGTTGTTCTCGGCGATAGAAGTGGTTCTAAATTTTTGAGTTCTTGGAAAAGGCGTACGTACGTTTCTTCCAATTTATTTGGCAACAGTGCAAAAACCAGGGACACAGATGCATTTTCTTTTAACCCATGGACAGTATAGAGCTGGTGAAATAGTAGTGGAACTGTTTTAAAGGTTCCATCAGCATACCAGTAAGCTTTGCGATAAGAATTGTAGATTTCTCCGTGTTGAAAAAATTAGAATTCTGTTCTCCTCTGTGCCCGAATCAAACAACAAAAAATCTTCCCATTATATGTTTTTGTAGACTCTTCCAGAAATTGGATATCTTGTCGGTGGGTGGGTAGTGCTGGTCCAGATATATGTTTTTGCCTTATATTTCTAATAGTCCTCTTCATTGTATCCACACGTGGCAGTTTGTGGGCAGATGTTTGACTGATTCCACTTGCAACACTGGTTAGTATGGTTTGATTATGATGAAGATCAAGAACTTTTGAAGCTTCCGCTTCAGCTGCTCGGCAACATGGTTATGATCCTTCCCCATTTTTAAAACTGTATCATTAAGGGTGGTTACCCTGGCTGGACACTTTGTTTTTAAAAACTGTTGACATTTCCAATGAATTTTTACGTCTATTTTCTTATCTTTATAAAACAGATGTCCGTTCAGAAGTAATTTTTTATTTTCTTTCTCGGATTGTATAAACTCTAAGGACATTTTCGGATACGAATATAGGACACAAGCACAATATAGCACACTCTAATTCAAACTGATATTCCTTTAATAAAATCTTGGATACTTATACACGGTAGGTATAATACCCTTTTCGCAACAATTAATAAGGGTGCCCAAAAGATAATTCTAAATAATTGGTAATCAGAAATTAAATACATATTTAAGTATTTAAAATATCCTTAATAATAGTATTTTATGACTAATATTTACTACAAGGCTTAATTTTCACAGAGGTAGCATCAATATTAATTAAAATTTGAAGTACCCCTAATGTGGGTAGGCGGGACACGGTAGGTTAAAATTTAAGGATTAGTACCTAACATAATTATAATTTATTATTGTAAGTATTTTACGACTAATATTTACCACAATCACACACACAACTTATTTTATTTTTCCCGTCGAAAAATATTCCTCTCGAAAAAGTGTGGACTAATAACTGTGTAATCGATGAATTGTGCTGTCGAAAAACTGTGGTCGAAAAATTGTGGGAGAAGAATTGTGGTCGAAGAATTGTGATCGAAGAATCTTCCGGATCCCCTTAAAAACTTGTTTTATTACAGAACCTTTACTGTGATTCTGCTGATGCGGTCAATTTGTCGTCAAAATATATTCTATAGTGAATTCTAACTACTAACTGTGTATTCCAACTAACATAGTACCTGCCCCTATCCATTACTGGCAAGCAAAACTCATACCTCCTCGCGGTCCTGGCTGGACAAAGACAATTTTTTTAAATTGCTTTCGGCAGAATGAGCATTTTTTTTACCGAAAGACCATTTTAAAAATATTAAATGCATGTGTTCTTTGCAGGCGATATCACGGGTACGAACCTCTTATCGATATTAACTATATTTTTAAATTGTTTTTGGCAAAATTAGCATTTTTCTTTACATAAAGACCATTTTAAGAATATTCTCTGCAGGCGAATACATACAAATCTTTTATCGATATAAACTACAATGAACAAGCTGTAATATACAGGGTGTTACTTAATGATGTGGCGTAATTTCAAGGGAGTATTCCTGAACCAAATTCAAATAGAAAAGTTCATATAAACATGTGTCCTGAAGAGTCTGGTTTTCAAGATACAGGGTGTCAAAGTTTTAAAAAATAATTGGTTTTTTATTAATATATAAATGATCCTTTTACCGATTTTGTTGAAATCTGGCAGGGTTATTCATTGTAATAAGACGCTAAGTTGGCACTGACTAAAAGAAAATTATAAGTTCCAGTGGCGTCTCGGGGGGCAGTGTCACGAATAATATTGACAAAAAAAATGTACGCTACTGAGTTTTTTGAAAAATTTAAATTTTTTTCAGATTGGGCATCTACAATTACAACTTTTTTGTCTCTCAATATCTTTTCGTACATTACTTCCTTTTCGAGGAAAAACATAAAAAAACTTCATTGCATGTTGGAAAATTGTTAAAATAAAATCAAGTTAACTTTGATCGTTCAGTATATTTATTTCTAAGCCATTTTTTAAAATGTAACAAACAAAAAGTAATGACTATTTACAAGAAATGTTGGAAATGACTACCTCCCGCTTCTATGCAGGCTTCTGCTCTCCTTCTCATCGAGCGACGAACTCTTTCGAAAATTCCATTAGTGTTACGAATGGTTTCACACCCGTCAATAATTCTATTCCTTAGTTGTTCTTCTGTCTCGATTGGTGTAACATAAACTAATGCTTTTAGGTGCCCCCACAAATAGAAATCTAGGCTGTTTAAGTCAGGCTTTCTAGGTGGCCAGAATTGTGGTCCTCCACGACCTATCCAACGATTTTGGTAAGCTCCATTCAAATACTCACGAGCCAATATGCTAAAGTGGGCAGGAGCACCGTCATGCATGAACAAATGTTGTTGACGTAAATATAAAGGAACATTTTCAAGAAGCGGAGGCAAATCATTTTGTAGAAAATGACTGTAAGATTGTCCGTTAAGACGTCGTGGTAAAAAAAAAAGGTCCAATCAAATAGTCACCTAAGATACCTATCCAAACGTTGACAGAAAATTGTTCTTGAACATTTGACTCTGTAATAGCATAAGGATTTTCTTGGGCCCAGTTATGATTATTATGGAAATTAATTATTGCATTTCTGGAAAAATGGGCTTCGTCCGTAAACATAATGATGAAATCAAAGTGAGGATTTTCTGCAAGTCTTTGATGATACCATCTACAAAATTGCGTACGCGGTTCAAAATCTCTTGGCAGAAGTGCCTGAACTCTTTGTACGTGATAAGGATACAACAGGGAATCTCTTAAAATTTCCCATGCCATTTTATAACAAATATTTAATTCCCTACATATTTTTCGGGTACTAGTTGCAGGATTCTCTTCGACCGCATATAGGACAGCCTCCTCAACTACGGGAGTTCAAATTGTACGAGGTCTTCCCTCTGAAGTATTACGTTTAAAACTGCCAGATTCAGTCAGACGACGATGAATGTTTATGAATATTTGTCTACATGGAAGGACACGGTCAGGATACCTTTCTCGATAGAGCCACCGGGCCTCCGCCGAATTACCATTGGCAAGACCATAAAGGAAATGCATTTGTGTCATCTCCAAATTAGAATAATTATTTGCCATTTTTTGAATAGCACAATTATTAACCTTTTGACCAGAGGAAAAATAATAACAAACTGTTACCGAAAGTCAAAACCATTATGTTCATAATAACAAAACAACATTTCCTAGCAACGATCAAAGTTAACTTGATTTTATTTTAACAATTTTCCGACATGCAATGAAGTCGTTTTTATTTTTTTCCTCGAAAAGGAAGTTATATACGAAAAGATATTAAGAGACAAAAAAGTTGTATTTGTAGATGCCCAATCTGAAAAAAATTTAAATTTTTCAAAAAACTCAGTAGCGTACATTTTTTTTTGTCAATATTATTCGTGACACTGCCCCCCGAGACGCCACTGGAACTTATAATTTTCTTTTAGTTAGTGCCAACTTAGCGTCTTATTACAATGAATAACCCTGCCAGATTTCAACAAAATCGGTAAAAGGATCATTTTGATATTAATAAAAAAACAATTTTTTTTTTAAACTTTGACACCCTGTATCTTGAAAACCAGACTCTTCAGGACACATGTTTATATGAACTTTTCTATTTGAATTTGGTTCAGGAATACTCCCTTGAAATTACGCCACATCATTAAGTAACACCCTGTATACTATTTAATCATATTAAAAATTAACAACAATTCGTATTTTAATTATTTGGTAGAATCGAGGCCTATGGCAGAAGTTTAATGGTTTTTTATGTCATCAAATTAAGCTTGAAGCAACTATACATTGTATTATATTAAACGTTATTACACCTTAACATGCAATATTGTACTGTGAAAATATATTATTGCGAAATTAAAATGAATTAAATAAATAAATAAAAACAAATATTTATTACACGTTAGATTTTTATGAATCATATTTTTATAATGCGTGTGACGGCCACCAAAGCCGCGGGTAGGTAAATAAAGTACATGAAAATTGATACTTACTTAAAAGTTCACGAAGATGACTGGTAACACAATCCATTTATTAATTCTCATGTTATAGGGATGGATGTGAAAACTAATCCGTTGAGTATTTTTTTTAGGAAGTTCGCATTAAAGGGTGAGAAAGTTATACTAAATAAAATAAATACACAGTAATACATTCACTGAAAAAATAATTCCCTAAAATTGTGCATTTAAAAAAACGATACCTATACAGGGCGTTTTTTAGTTTATTAAGAACTTGTAAAAACTTTAAAGGGTGAATCTTTCTTACTCTGACTTATTTTAAGATAAAAAGTTCATATGATCATGGGTCCGCAACGGCTTGGTTCTTGAGATAAAGGGCGTTAAAAAAATTCTTTATTTGGGTTTTTGATTATATTTTTGTTGAGGAACATGACAAATTGATGATATTCGGTATACTTGGAGTATTGATGATGAGAAACCCAATTTTTCACTTAGTTTTTTGGAAAAAACGGGTTTAATGTTAAAACTGCGTTGGAATTTTGTACGTTGAATCATTAAGAGTTTTTGAAAAATAAGCGAAAAAAATACTTATTTAGCGTGCATGTGCTATGTTACGCTATCACTACCAAATTACTGAAAATTAGATAAAAATAAAAATTCCCAAAAAGCGTTTTGCGTCTTTCCACTGCAGCGGCAGTCAGGCTAGGATAACTTAAATGGTGAAGATCGTTCCCCGTTCGTTCAGTTCTTCAACCAGACGATGGTGGCGGTATTGTAGGGATTTTGTTTTATAAGGTTGTTCATATCCTAACGTTGGCAGCGGCAAAACATGTATTTAGAATGAGCGTGAGGAACGTTCTCTATTTTTCTCTCTCTGAATTAAACCGTACCAGCAAAGGTGCGATGAAGATAAAATATGACTGATGCGCTGATTCATAATAAAAATATCTTCCGGAGTCGGATCCAAGCGACATTGACATTTTAAAATTAAATTTTTAAACGAAGCGGCGCGACGTATAAGTTTATTAAGTTTATTCTGCTAAAATGGTGATTTATTGTTGCGTTCCCGGATGTAAAGTACAAAGCGGGAAACGTGTGAAAACGTACAGGTTTCCAAAAAGCGACCCGGTAAGTTTCTTGTTGTTTTAGCGAAGTAATAAAAAGGGTGTATCGTGAAGAGCCAAAAAGGCACCTTGCGCCTATACTGTATACAAAATATTATTGCTATCTAAAATAAATGTATGCAGGACACATTTTGACCCTGAATAATCATAAACATTACGTATTACTGATTTTCTTAGAGGAATGACAGTTTACGATCTTAGTATAATGTCCGTGTATTTTTAGACGCATAAAATTTGGGTAAATGCTATTCAAAATCCATTACTCTGTGGCAAAGACAAGATTGGCATTCATAAAACTTATAGAGTTTGTCACACACATTTTGGATATGACCAAAAAATTGAGAATGGCAGAATTAAGAGGATCCTATTTAAAGCTGAACGCTGTTCCTATGTTAATTCTTTACAGAACAATCCTAGGTAAAACTTGCCTTGTTATTATATTAATTTATGTAAGTATCTAATATTAGTAAAGCTTCTTCTTCTTCTAGGGTTACAATGGCCTCTTGCCTCTCGGCGTCCAGCCAAGAATTTCGTTGATTTTGTTGTGTATCTTAAAAATAGGCGCACCCGAAGTGCATCGAGGAAGTTCCCCTACCTATTTTCGTATCTTCTTTCTTTTAGAGGATATGTTAACTAGGAAATGATAACAGAGGAATTGTAAACAAAACTCTTCTCGTCCTGTGGACTGTCAGGACATTTCACACTGGGGTTTGCTCCAGGGATAGTGGAGGGTGATAGGAAGGTATATTAGTTTGGTCATTGAAGCGGTATAACTACTTAAGCTATTCAATGCAGAATACATTTAAGCAAGCACGACATGCATTACATAACACATAAAGCAAAAAATTAAATAAAAACTAGCAGATACTGTTAAATATTGATTTGATGTGTATGCAAAAATTTACAGACTTCTCTCGCAGAGTATCCTTGAGGCTTCGCAAGTATATCATTTATATGTATTGGTGAGGGCAGCCTTTTGCTGATTTTCCTATATAACTCCTTTGCATTATTATTTATGTTGCATCCTAGAATTACATGATTTAAGTCTCCCAGTTCTCCACAGTCACAGTTAGGGTTGTCCTTCACTTTTATTTTATTAAGGTGATAAGGAGTTAGACAGTGCGCTGACCTCATTCTGGACAGACTAGTTACATCTCTTCTTTTAATTCTTGCAATGGTACTAAACCATGGGATTTTGGGGAAGTCCGGTTGGATATTGAAATATTTTCCTCCTTTAGAGTTGCTGATTCTACGATAGTTTATGCTGCAGTTCTTCCATATTGAATATTTTACTGTTTTATAGAAGTCGGTATAATGTAGCCTATTACCCAAAGGCTCCCCCTCCGGTCTTCCTTTATCGGCCAGCTGATCCGCCATTTCATTCCCCTCTATTCCACAGTGTCCAGGCACCCACATCAGCCTAATTTCAACTCCTGTCTCCCTAGCTTCGTAGATTTCCCTTTTAACCTGTAGGGCACTATATTCACTTCTTGCTTGAATCCCCGTTCTCCGTATCTTCTGTATTCCACTTTTCGAGTCTGAGGCTATTACCATTCTATTGCTTAATTCCTTGATTTTTTGGATTGCCGTCTTGATTGCAGTTATCTCTGCTGTACAAATATTTGTCCCATCCGTTAGTTTTAAAAATACTTTTTGGTCTAAGTCTGGACAGAATACCCCTATTCCACATTTGTTTGTCTCTGGATCCACTGAACCATCTGTGTATACCACCGTGTAGTACTGGAATTCCTTCCTTAGTATTTCTTTGAAGATCTGGGGACTATGTTTTTCATCTTTTCTAATATTTGTGTCATAGGATGGGATTTTCATGAACTGACTCCAATAGTCCATTTCATAACAGGGCTGTCTTTCTGATTTTTTAATTCTGCCCACGTATTGTAGTGCTAGATCGAACCCTTCCTTGATAGGAGGTGCATTCGAGTTTCTCCAGTACGGCGGGTTTTCATTGTACATTACATAAAATGCCATTAGGGTTTTTGTTACTAGACTATTGTTCTGTGCGAGGTGTTTAAGAGCAAACTTGGCAGACAGCCAGTATCTTCGAAAGTCAAGTAGCCATTCTGCAGTTTCAGCTAGAATTACATTGGTGGGTGTGGACTTCATGCTTCCAATAACTATTCTTAGTGCTTGAATTTGTATTTTATTTAGCCTATTCCAGTTATTTTGTGATGTTTTGAAGATCGTCATAGTGCCATAGTCTAGATGTGATCTAATCATAGCTTTGTAGATCATTAAGAGGATCTTTGGGTCAGCACCCCACCACACTCTTGTCAATGTTTTCATGACATTTATTGTTTTCGCTGCCTTTTTGCATATGTTGTCTATGTTTATTGTCCACCTCATAGTAGAGTCAAAAACCACTCCCAGGTATTTATAGCTGTCCACGATTTCTATTGGACTACCCTTGTATCTTAAACTTCTTTGCGGGTGTCTCCTACCCTTACTGAATATCATTGCTTTTGTCTTATTAACAGATATTCAGCCCTATGATCAAATGCTCACTTTAACTTTTAACGTGAGTGTTTCCATGACAACAACCGAAAACAGCCTACTTCTTGATTTTTCACTGTGGTGGAGAAACAGCTGAGCGGTTAAAGTTATCGGATGTGATTGTCAGATTTAAGTGTCAGAATTCTTAACCTAAAAATAGTATAGATTTTAGATTTTAGAGAGAAAGTTTTATAGTGTGCGTTCGAGATACATTATTTTATGTCGTAAGTACCTATTTATATATTTCAATTGAATGCTTGTTTACATATTTACATTATTACAGCTGTTTTTTTTAGAATATGGATTGGAATCAAAGTATTAACCAGTAAAGAACACAGACACAAGGCAAAGTTTATTTCAATTGGTAACTGTGACAAGTTTTCACCAAGAAAATGGTAAAAGAAAATATTTGATACGTAAAGTGGTTAGTTACTAAACAATTATATGTATTTACCTACTAGGTACTTCATATTAAATGTACTTTTAATTACTTTAGGGCTCCTAGTGGGAATAAAGATTATTAGTATTTGTATTTGTAGTCCGGCTTACACTTATGTATTAACATCAGTAGAATGTGGTTGCTGCATGAAAGTTAAAAGGTACTCAATAATTTATCTGCTTAACAGAAATTGAGAACAACTTGTGTCAGAAAACTCACTTAGAAAAAAAGAGATTATGGTATGAGATGCTTTCCAACTAGACAGATAACTAACTAAGAGATTATTCGCAGTGAAAGCAAAGTATGTATTGTATAATTTTAGTTTTTTTTTTATTTTAGCCTTTTTCTCAGTGATATAATGTGATGTTATAGGATATGACCAACCTAAAATTACCAGCACATATCAGGACTCACGAAGATTCCAATGTGATTAAACTCGATTCAATTTTATTCACTAATAAAAGGATCATTATCTAATAATGTGAAGGTAGGTCCCGTCTTAAAATATAGTACCTACCTAATTTTTTATTAGTATTGCTCAAACTTCTCTACTAGCACAGCTGCTTACGATCTCTTGGAATATATTTATAAAACAATAGATTCTAATTACTATACTATAGCTCTATTTTTCGATTTAATACAATACAATACAATAGTATTTATTTGTTCAATAATAAGATGCTTACATTTACTATAAACATAATAAAAAAAAAACCAATAGGGGCTGTTGAACAATGTCTGGAGAGATTTTTGTAAATAACCATTTTAAATTTGTAATTACATTACATTTAGACAATGACAATTTTGATAAAATTACACATGCTTAAAATTGTAACAAACATTTAAAATTTAACACTGAATTATTCCTTTATCAATATCATCAAAGAATTCATTAAGGTTGTAGAAGGCCTTACTGACTAGATATTTTGTTAAGGTATATTTTAGTTTATTCTTTGGCAGGTTTCTAATTTCGTCTGAGAAACAATTAAAAATTTTTATGATGCAGTATTTTACATTTTTTTGGAGGTATGTAAGTATAGTTATAATTTTCTGGTACTAAATTACTTTTATGGCGAGTGTCATAATCATAATTCACATTAAAATCGAGGAAAGATCCCTATTATCACATACAAATATTACAGAGTCCAAAATGTACATTCCTATTACCGTCAGAATATTTTTTTCTACAAAAACAGACCTACAACTTTCCTGCTGTTTCATCCTTAAAACATTTCGGATGCACCTTTTTTGCATGACTATAATTCTGTGTATTTCCGTTGAACTACCCCAAAATATCACTCCATATCTTAGCCCAGCGTTTGACTGCGTCGACACTGCCATCTTGCTCAGAAAGTTGCATGCTATGGGAATACGTGGTAATATTTCTGACTGGCTGGAATCATTTTTCTCTAATCGCCAAATAAGAGTAAAACTTTAGGGCTCCTATTCGGAGAAACTAAATATCAGATAGGGCGTTCCCTAAAGAGGCGTAATCTCTCCCTTGCTTTTTGCATTATTTATAAACGATTTGAAAAAATGATGCAACAGTAGTCATACCTGCTTCTACACTTAATCAACTACTTGAAATAACTTATACAATTCTGCTTAGATTTTCTGTTTGGTGCCAAACAAATCATCTAGTTGTTAACACAAATAAAACCCATTACATGGCATTCTATAAAAAGCAGCAGGTTCCTGATTTATACTTAAAATTGAATAATAATTTTATTACAAGAGTAGAACAATGCAAGTTTCTGGGTCTTCACCTACTCACAATTAAAGTAAACAGCCCATGTAGACAATGTTGCTGCAAAACTAAACTGCTTATTATGCCTTTATCAACTTAAAAACCTTTATGAACCCCAAACAATTGTTAAATATATATTATTTTTTGGCCCACAGCCACTTAACTCTTTTTGTGCTTTACTGAGGACAAACTACTCAGAACTTCAAAGATTATTTATTCTTCAAAAAAAAATTATTCGTAAAATCTACTCCTTAAGCCCACTTGAGTCATGCAAAGAAACCTTTCGGCAGCATTAGATTCTCACACTTCCAGGTATTCTGATTCTTAGTGCACTGATGTTTGTTAAAAAACACTCCTACAAGTTTTAATATACTTCAGATATAACACTAGAAACTCAAATAAAATCTATATTTCAGGCTACAAAACATCATCATATCGGAAAAGCCTATCTTAACTTCTAAAAAATGTCCTAAGCTCTCTTTTAAAACTATTAATCGATGAACACTTCTTGACATATCTCGGTAGATCATTGTACTCTTTAAGACCTTTGAAAAATAAAGAATTCATAGCTCTCCTGGAATTAGTCCTCTTGATATAAAAATCATTTCTATTTCGAGTAGGGTAATTATGTACATCACTGTTATGGGCAATAAATCCACCAAGGTAAGATGGGAGAAGACCATTTAATAACTTATATATAGAAGCCATGGCCAAAAATTGTGTGTCAGAGGTTACAATAAGGATGGTTGAGGATATATTTGCCATCTTCCACTCAGTGATGTCCTATGCAGTCCTGACATGAGGCTGTGCAAGCCAGTCAGGGCAAGTTTTTGGTCTGCAGAGGATAGTAGTTTGAATAACTCTAGGACTAGGCTGGAGAAAAAACTGCAGATAGGCATTTATACAGCTAAAAATTCCCACTTTTTTATCTCAGTACATATTAAAGTGCCTGTTACATGTCAAAAAAAATGAACAATATCTTACAAGACATAGAGACGTGCATGAGTATGAAACCAGGAGCAGAGATGCGTTGGTTCCAACATATTGCTGATTGAGGAAGTGTCAAAGAAGACCAGATTCTACTGTCATCCAAATTTTTAACAAGTTGCCTAATAATATAAAACAACTACCACTTTATGGGTTTAAAAATAGTGTTACCTCGCTGCTCATCTATAACGCTCTATATTAGTGTGAAAGAGTTTTTAACTTTACATTTTAAACTGTTTGTCGAATTTTTGAACACTACGTTTTAAACTGTTCGTATTTGGATGTCTATTTGTGTCCTTTAGCAGGCAGCATTTGACACTATTATTTTGCAGTCATTTAGAAATAGGTAAAATCTTGAAGATTATTTTAAAGATGAAATGACAAAGGTCGAAATTTGTCTAATCCTTATTCGTTTTATTTTGATTTGAACACAACGTTTCGGTTGACTAACCTGACCTAATCGTTTGCAAGTGTAAACTTAAAATTGATAAAAAAAAGTGCTAAGGCTTATCATTAATAATTGGCTGTAGTCAACCCTACATAAAAGGTCTCGCTTTCATCTACTATAAACTACATAGTATATTATTCGACGTTAGTAATGTGTAGACATTTTAGTTTTTGCTTTCTGCCATGGGGATAATTACTATACAATTTAAAAATATGTTAAAATAAACTTGATTTATTTTTGAATTTCATTCCAAAATTCTCATTCAACAAACCTTTTTTGAGCAATCATAAAAGTAGGTTTGTCAAATGGGAAACTTCAGGAGTGACATTCCAGGATGCCCTGTAGCTAGGTAAAAAATTAATTTGTAAAAAGCTGTTAACAATTTTAGGTTTTTGGAATATCTAGTTGCAGTAGATAGAGAAAACCCCACCACATGAAACACAAAGCCATGAGACATGACACTAGTTTGCTGCTTCCAGTTGTAATTTTACGTTATAAAATGTAAATTTGGTTTAACAATTAAGTTACTCTGTAATTTTAGATATTAATTTAGTAAAACCATTATATAAACTATTTTCGTTGTTACTTATTTATTTATTAGCGAGCAAAATCACATTTACAATTTTTACAAAATCTGGTAGGTAGGTACTGCTAATAATATTCAACACGATTGTCAAGACTAAAATAATATCGTATCAAGAACTTGCTAAATTTTTTTTGTATTTTGGTTTCACGACAAAGCTATAATATTTTTCAGTTTAAAAAGAAGTTAGTTAACGTTAGAATTTTATATGTGTCACTTTCTGCTTACTAAAAAAAGTAACCCAAAACTCAAAAGAAACTTGTTCAAAACAAAATCGTATTCGGGAGTATTTTATTTATTATTTGATAATTATTATAAAACTGTAACCTTGATTGTTTAATCCTTTTGGTGATGTTTTGAGACAGCTTCTTTATGTAATATTAAAATTAGTGTGAAAACTAGAAAATTTTCGATCAGGAAATCATAAGTATACTGTTCCCTGTACCTCCGGAAAAACGTGGTAATTTAACCAATTAATATTTTAAAACCCCTTAACATGTCTTTAATAATTTAGAGTTGACCTTGTTCGTTACTGACCTCGTCGCATTTTAATTAATATAAAAAAAATATATATTAAATCCGGTCCTAAATCAACATATATCTCCACCTAAAATAAAAGTAACTAGAATGTGATACATGCCATAAAAATGTAACCTCAACTAACTTCTTTCTAAACCGAAAGATACTATACCTACTGTTTTTGCGATAAAATTTTAAGGAAGTCTCAGAGATACCTTCATACAGGAAATATAAAAAGGGTCATGTTTTTAAACAATGCTGTTATGTTAAGCGATTCTTTTAGAATTTTAGTATACCTAAAGTTATCTAAAAGTAATTTCTATAATTTAATATTTTTATTATAAATATGGGGCTGTACCCTGTTCCTGTCGCGACTTTACTGCAGTCTAAAGTTTATCCATTGTCCATGTTTCTGACACTAATTGCTTTAATAATTTTTGCACCTCAGAACATTTCAGGTATTTTTAAACTCAACTTCATTGGCATTCTTTCCTTCTACATCTCAATTTCTAATCTTGCCCATTCTATACTAGTTCTTCGTATTGCATCCAGCTGCTTCTGCCTCATTTGCCTACAAACAAAAAATAGTAAAATAACATTCGAACTTATTTAAATATTTTTAGTATTAACTTTGCTCTAGGCTACCATTCCTCGATAGTAATATTTTAGTTTCTGAATTTTACAGGTGCATATGTTCTTTGTTAAGATACTGGTAGGTATAAAAATAGGACTGAATGTTTTTTTAATACTAGTAGACATCATCTCGATCTAATCAAATTATTAATAAAATGGTAAAAAAAAGGTTTAATAAGATAGAATGTTGATATTTTTATTAAAAATAAACAAAGGAATGCTCTGCATAGGATAGATAGGATAACTAACCTGAATCCTTACCTTATGAGATATTTTTACAAGCACTTAGGTAAGTAAACAACAAAAATATCTACTCTCTATTCTAACTTTAAAACTGTTGTAAATATTTTAGAAAAATGGATCAAAGCCCAACGAATACCAAGGGACAAAGCCCTTACTCTCACTTTTGTATTCCTACCTGGGCTTTTGAATTGTGACCCTAGTGGTTCAATTTTTTATAAACATTAGGTACCTACTATAAGATCTATAAATACAACACAAGTTGTGTAATTTGTACGAAACAATACTTGGTTGATCCAGATTTTAATAATTATCTAGTATCTAGCTACCTAGTTTAAAAACTTACCTCTATTAGGTATAAATTGTTGCCAAAGCTGAATTTAACTTTAACATCATGTATTTTTCAGCTTGTAAATTATAGGAAACTATTTGAAGGCTTCAATAAATATTAGAAAATGGTATAATTCTTATATTTTATTCACTTCTACGTGTAATTCAGTAGCTGGTACGGATTTAGGTAAATAGAAGGAAATCTCCTCGAAATTCTCTCCTCTCATGTTTTGTTATGATCTAAAAGGTATAAAAGTCACTATAAGGGAGTTGTAAATCAAATCAAATCAACTTTGTTCAGTAATTTCAAGATTTTTAAAGTAAAATAATCTGAAAGTAAAATCCTTTGTAAAAATCTATACCAACAATGTACTTACAATTGTGTTTTAACTTACCGTTATTAATATATTTCCATTTCTTTATAAAAAACGAGCTAATACATCTAACAAACGTTGCATTTTTCACCAAAAACTATTCGATTACTAATTTTTGAAGCAAAAATCGCCTAAAATCAACAAATATGCGAATAAAACCCAGCTGTGGCCGTCATCCGCTCGCAAAAGTTCATTGACCGCTTGACAACTTGACATTTCCAAACAATCTTCAAAATTTCCGCGATTGATAACCGAACTCGTCCCTGATTGGCTCAAATATGCTAAAGTACTCACTTTAGGGATTGCGTCACTCCTGTTTAGGATGACGAGATCGAGAATTAACACGACCGTTAACTGTAGTTGCATCATACCAAAATGGAAAATAGCATTGGATTTTAACCCACTCACTTTAATTTTGAAATTAACGGCTCGCGTTAACTTGTGAGTTTGATCATAGGTCTGATTTCCATTTCATTTTCATCCATCCAATCCTCTATGTTTCTGAAGGTGCTTTGCAATTCTTCCATACAACTGTCAATTTTGTTTCCTGCACAGTACACCACTAGGTCATCCGCATACTGCAGCATTTTGACATTTCCTGTTAGATTTTCTTTAAAGTTGCTTGTGTATATGTTGAAGAGTAGTGGGCTAAGTGGTGATCCCTGCTGAATACCTTTATAGCTTGTTTGAGGACCTGCTAGTTTTCCTGATTTTGGCCCTCGTAAATAGATTCTCCTTTCCTTCAAGATTTGCGTTATCACGTTAATATAGTTACTATTAATCTTGCATCTGTTTAGATGTTGTTCCAATTTCTCAGATTTACATTGTCATACGCTGATGCCATGTCTATGAATATTGCAACTATTACATTGTTCCTGGTAAATGCTGCGTAGATTTCAGTGGCTAGCATTGTTAAATTTTCATTAGTTCCCCTTCCCTGTCTGAATCCACTCATTTCCTCAGGTAGTATCTTGTTTTTTCCAGGAGGTAGTCTATCCTAGTTTTCATCATAGATTCTAGTATTTTGCCCCCACAATTGGTTAGTGAGATTGGTCTATAGCTGTTTACACGTCTGGGGTCTTTTCCTACTTTCAGTATTGGCACCACTATGGATGTCTTCCAGTCTTCAGGGATTGATGTTCTCCCCTGTAGTATGTTATTGTAAATTCCAAGTAAGGAGATTTTCATGGATTGAGATGTATGTTTGATCATGGAGTATGTCATGTTGTCTGGCCCAGGTGCCGAGTCTCTCTTTTTGTTGTGAAGCACATGTTCCATTTCTTCTATTTTCAACTCTTCAACTTCTCGCATTTCTCTGTTTGAGTGATTCATGTCTTGTGGGATGTATGGAGGTGCTAGCTTATCTAGTATTCCTTGCAGCGTCTCCTCTTCTACCACTGTATTCTGGTTTGTGCCTGCAGTATTTGAGAATCGTTTTACTACCCCTCCATATTCTTGATACTGGCGTTTTCCTGCTTATTGTTTCTGTAAATGCTATAAAACTTTCCTTTTTTTTCTTTCGGAGGGTTCTTTTTGTGATTGCTGCCTTCTTCTTATATTCCAAGAAGTTCTCTTCTGTTATTCTATCTTTATAGTTTCTCAAGGCTTTTCTCCGTTCTTCATTTAGTCTTTCACATTCATCATCCCACCACTTTGGATTTATTGTTTTTTTCCTTTTTCTGCCATTTAATTGTACCTTTCCCATAGCATTACCTGCTGCTGAATCTATTTTTTCCTTCCAGTCTTCCCAATTTTGAGCTTCTTGTTCTTCCAATAAATTTTTATATAATACCCAGTTGGCGTTCTTGATTCTCCATTTACATCTTTGAACTGGCATTTGTTGATTAAGCATATTTTCTTTTATATTGCAAATGGTTGGAAAGTGATCGCTGTTCCCTGTGTCATTGTGTAGCCTCCATTCGCATTTGTTTGCTAGGTTGTTGGATGTTATTGTTATATCTGGGCAGCTTCTCCCCTGATTAGGTAGTGATATTCTTGTTATGCTGCCGTCATTTAGTATGATCCCTTCTGTCCTGTCTATGGCTTCTGCTAGATTTTTTCCTTTACTGTTGTCATGTGTTGATCCCCATCTAGAATGTTGTGCATTTAGGTCTCCCATAAGTATAAAATTACATCCCAGATGTTCTATGATTCTCTTAAATTGGCTCACCGTCAGGTAGACATCAGGTGGGCAGTATACGTTGAATAGCTTTGTGTTTCCTATTTCAATACTTAATATTTGTAACCTTGCTGGATAGTTGAATGGGATATCTACTTTTTTAAAGGCAATGCTGCCTCTAATCATAATTGCTATCCCTCCTTTGCCATCTAATCTATCCTCTCTTTTAACTGTAAAATTTTTCATGTTAAAATTTATTGATGGCTTCAGATATGTTTCATTGAGAAAGATTATATCTGGTTCTTCTTTGGAAGTAAGAATGTCTTTGTTGGAGTTTACACTCCTAAGATTCCACTGTATGATTTTGGTCCTGCTCCTCTGAGCCATAAGTGTCAATACTGTGTGCTTCTGGACTCCTGTCGGGGATCTGTTCTTGCCATAATCTATCGTTTCCATCATTGATTTCCATGGGGTTTTCTCCCAAAACTCTTTCCATTTCATTTATAATGTGAATTTTATTTGCCTCGCTGGTTCTGACTTGGGCTAGTATGTCTCTAATCAGTGTCATTATTGGAACAACCTCTGGTTCCTTGCCAGATTCCGACTTCTGAGGAGGGGTCCTGCATGAAGAGGGGAATAAACAGGCATTATGTTCTTCTTTGTTTTATTGCGATATCTCTGGTGATATCGGGGTAAGGGATTTTCTTTTCCTTTTTAGTTGAGTTGAGTATCTTGTTAGATTTGTATTTGTTTTTTGATTGTACATACTTCTTTGTTCAATTGTTATTAGGTCTGCTTCCTTCCTAATTAGTCGTAGATTTGGATACTCTTCCTGGTAGTTGAACCTTGCATCCTGTACGTTATGTAGTTTTTGTTCTTCTACATTGCCTGACTCTCCATGTTTGGGGTGCCTCTTCCTTGCCTCAAAATATGATAAATTCTCTTCTGCCATTGTCCTTTTAATATTCTTTTTGCCTAGTGTACTCTGGGCATTTTCTGTTCGTTGCTACGTGCTTTTCCTGGCAGAATACACAGTTAGCCTCTCTGTCACAGCTGGTCTCCTCATGTTCACCTCCGCACTTGGCGCATCTGACCTTACCCTTACATTGGGCTGCTATGTGCCCATATCTTAGACATTTTCTGCATTGTTGAGGGTTTGGAATATATAGACTTACTTTTGCTTCCACATAATAAGTTTGTACATGCCTGGGGAGGGCCGTGCCTTTAAATGTTATAAGCAGATTGTCAGAGTCTTCATATTTTGTCTCATTTCCTTCTACTACTCTTCTCTTCATTCTTTAAGCCTCTAGAATTGGCACTGTCGAGTCTACCTGTTCTAAAAATTCTTCTACACTAATATTATCTACTCCCCATGCAATTCCTTTACAGGATGCTAGGGAAGCCGGAATGTATGCAATTAAATTTTCTTGAGCTAATATGTTGTGCGATACAAAGTCGTTAGCTCCTTTAGCCGTTGTGAACTCGATGCTTATTCTGTTCTTACCCTTCTTGTTGATTTTTGTTATGTCTTTAACATTCGCATTTTTAAGTTTTTTCCCTAGAGCAACTGGATGCAAATAACCTACATTTTTATTTCTACTCTCTACTATTACGATAAATGGTCCCTGACTTCTATATGCGTAAGTATGGATTAAGCGTTTTGGAACATGCGTTTGACTTTGGGGGCAACTTTGGCCCCCAGAGTCGTCCCCCATGCCCCCAAACTATATGCCTTTTAGGTTAGGATTTTGGTTAAATTAGGAAAAAGGATTATATTTACCAATTTGTTGGCTGGATGGTTTTCGGATTTTCCGTTTTGTCTTTCTTTCTCCAATCAGTGAATTTTGTTTGCGTTTTTTCTTTATTCTTCAGCTATAATTGTTTCACACGTGTCGTTCCTCGACACCCAAAGCGAAAAAAAACTAGAAACACATATTAATAAAGCTTGTTGCCATATCAGAAACGTAGTTACAACTTCCTTGTAATCTCCCAAAATATATTGACTTTAATTCAAAAGGTTCGCGCTTGTAACTTTTCCATCAGAGTTAGAAGCGCGAAAATTTGAATTCAAAGTTGTAAAATTTAAATTTGCATGCGTGGCGCCGACCCCCCGCCCCTCACCCCCATTGCGACTATTAGTTCTTCAACCAGACACGAATGGCGCTATAAGGGAAACAATTTAGTATGTTATGTTGCCTATCTATCCCTACCATAAGCGCATCTCCCTTGTCTATGGCGGCAGTACACAGGAAAACAGTAGGTACATGCATAGTAAGCCTTGGAAAACAAAACGGAGGTTTCCATGGCAACAGAATTAGTCATGACAGTTGATTTAAAAAATAGATAGTGGTTTCTTGTCATTTTGATGTTATTAGTAATAATTTATTGCGTGTTGTGATCAAAATGTACCAATATACCAACGAAGAAATGGCAGACATTCATTTCATCTATGCAATGGCTTACGGTAATGCACAAGCCGCAAGTCGAATGTATCAGGTGAAATTTTCTCAACGGCTAGTTTCACACGTCCAAACTTTTATTAATATTTATTAACAGTTGAGATTGAAGAGGATGTGTCAAATAGAATTGAAGAAGACCCGCAGATTAGTACACGGAAAATTGCTCGTGAACTGAATATTACACCCACAATAAAACTGTATGGCAAATTTTAAGATTCTGAACAACTCTATCCTTAGCATATGCAACGTGTGCAAGTTCTATTACCTACAGATCTTCCCCGTAGATCGGATTTATGCATTTGGTTGAATAAAAGATTATTAAGAACCTCCGATTTCTTAAGCAATGTGCTATTCACAGATGAAGCTTCGTTTTCCCGAAACGCTATCATTAACTTTCATAATAACCATATCTGGGCTGAGTATGAAATGCTATCATAGAAAATAATTTTAAAGTTCATTTTCTCTAAATACTTAGGTTGGAATTATCGATGATTACCTTATTGGACCTTGCATTGTTCCACAAGACTTACTGGCGAAAGGTACCGAAAGTTTTTGAAGCATGAGTTTCCTGAACATTTAAAAGAAGTTGATTTAAAAATCAGAAACAGGGTGTGGTGGATGCATGATGGAACACCGCCACACTTTAGTTTGGTTGCGCGTCAATTTATGGACGAGATTTACCCTAACCGTTGGATAGGAAAAGCGGGACCGCAAGCCTGGCCTCCCAGATCACCAGATTTGAATCCATTGGACTATTTTCTGTGGGGTTACTTGAAGTCACTAGTTTACAAAGCTCCAGTCCAAAATGAACAGGATCTAAGGAACAGGATATTTGAATCGTGTGCCATTAATAATCAGACACCAGACATATTCGATAGAGTTCGTCAATCAGTGTTAAGTCGAATTGATGCATGCGTTGCAGTAGGCGGTGGTCATTATCAGCAATTATTGTAAACGTAATTGTTATTAACTTATTTGTAGAAGTAGTTTAGTCTTAGTCTTGTAAATGATCTAAGTTTGTCACATCACAACACAATCAATAAAATACACATTTTTTCGCATATTTTTCAAAAACTCTTATTCCCGGTTGTACAATGGTATATTAAAGTAGGTACATTCATCATTTTAGCGCACGCGTCTATGTTAAAAAAGAGCCGATTGCGGCGAGTTTTATAACGGATAAGTGCGCTAATAGCATTATAAGACGTGTGCTTTATACTATTTTTTCTATTTTGGCATTTTTTCCATAAATAAATCCATATTTAAAAAGAAAATAAAACATACAAATTTTCAAAATTTTTAGGCTTAAATTTTATGTTGGTAATACAATCAAATTATTTAGTAAATTTTATAGTTCTATGTTTTATAATATAGTAAATTTGTAAGATTATTTGATATTTTTTTAACTTATCTCCATTTCATAGAATTAATGCAACCAAACATACACGACAGCAAAATAAAACATTTGTGAACATCATTACCAACCTTAGAAAAATAAAGAAAACTGTTTCATAAAAAGTTCACTACGATACTGAAAACGATATCGAAACAGCTTTTTTATGAAACCAAATTAGAAAAACAAGGTTAAGTTGTCCTATCCTCTTTGGTTAAGTTGAGTTTATAGAAAAAGTAATCTTAAGATATCTGTCAAATAACCTGAAAAGTCAAGTTTGACATTTATAATAAAAAAATAAAATTTACAATGGATTTGGATAATTTCAAAAATATTACTGACGATGAGAAGTTTCTAGAATTACTTAATGTAGTAGGTCAGAACTCTAGTCCAACAATGTCATTTTTTGCACTAAACTTTATTCCAGAAAGCCAGGTTCAATTAAACTTGGACCTAAGTTTCTATAAACCACCGGGCATTAATGTTCAACCACAGTATAACGGAACTTTCCGTATACTGTGGTACAACTAACAAAATTCCAACGCAGTTTTAACTTTAAACCCACTTTTTTCCAAAACGGCTGCTTTCAGCGACAAATAGTAAGAGTAGCTTTTATATGTAAAATTAAATGGAAAATAGGTCTGTCTAGTTAAAAATGACATATAGTACGACACAAAAAAGTTATGGGTATTTAAATCCAGGTACAACACTGTATGTGGCGCCATCTAACATTAAACAAAAAACGAAGTAAATTATTGAATTTCTAATCATTAAAGGGCGGAATATATGCACTTAAATTTAGCCAAAATATGCGCATATACAGTGTGGTCCACTAAATGTGCAACAAATGGGAAACTTCTTTATTATTGGGTTCTCACTCTGGCAATAGATATTTAAATTTTCTTCAGAATGTATTGGGAAATTTTATAGATAACTTGTAGTTAGAAGAACGACACAAGCTATGGTTTTAACATGATGGGTACCCTGCACATTGTGCTAGGGCAGTTACGCATTGGTTAAATGAGGTATTTGGAAACAAATGGCTAGGACGAAATACCGATCCACGGTGGCCGCCTCGTTCGCCTGATCTTACACCCCTAGATTTCTTCTTATGGGGACACTTGAAACAAAAAGTGTATAAAGACCGACCTTTCAACAGCGTTGAAGAATTGAAAAATTCTATAAGGCACCATTGCCGTAATATCCCTGCCACGGTATTGCGATCTACTCTTAGAGAATTTTATGAGCGGACGAACAGATGCATTGAGCGAGAAGGCGGATATACAGAGACACTTCGTTAGTTAATTCTTTATATTGTATTTTATCATTGTAACTGCTAGTTACAATTATTATAGTTTCATACATTTCTATGGCTGTATTTCATTTTTTAACTGCCGATATTGATATTAATAAACATAAATTATTTTTGATATTTCAATAGAAAAATAAAATATAGTTTTTTGGGCGTTAGATAAAAAATATTTGATATAGGCGTTTTATTAATGAAGTAATTATGTTCGAGTAAATATCATAATATAATAAAATATAAAGTAAGATTAAATTTAATATCCTTGCAACAGTGGTAAAGTCTGGGGTTGTTCAAATTCAATTAAATTAATACTGATTTGAAAAATATTTAAAAAATTAGGCATATCTAATTTATTTTGCTTAAGTTAAATATGAACCTTAGTTGAACAGAAATACCAATAATACGGGGGTTACATCGAATTATCTTAAAAAATTTAATATTTAAGATAGGAGACTATGATTTTAAATCTGAGTATAACTTTTTATTTTAAACAACTTTTCTTCATGCCCTTTTGCCCTATTTTTTAAAATAAGGGTACTTTACTCTTAAACGATTTTCATATTTTTTGCCTTACTCTGTATCCTATTTGACTTGAAGCCATTTTAAGTACACATGAATGGTTATCAGACATTCACCAACTTTTATCAAGAATAAAATTTTCTGAGAAACCAATAATAAAGAAGTTTCCCATTTGTTGCACACTTAGTGGAACACACTGTATATTAGGGTGGGTCGATCTATATAAGGAAAAAAATAAAGTGTGAGATCTCAATTACCCTGGGTGCTAGAAAGTTGTCACTACTATTGTTGATCATTCATGCAAAGTTTCGGCTCTGACAAGCGCCATCTTCAGGTGCCTAGTTCGCTTCGAATTTTCCACAAAGCGTACTACTGAAATATGCAGCTCTTCGCTTACTTCACTCAATAAAAATTGAATGAAATAACCCAGAACTCACCACGTGGAGGTGGCTGCATGTCGAGTTCTTCCCCGCCTCCCTCCCGACCTTCGTCTTATTAATGAAAATTATCAATTTATTGATCTAAAGCCTTTAAAAATTGCTGTTTTGTCTCAGTTTTCGGAATTTTTTTTCTGGAAGCAATCCGAGTTCGAATCAAGAGTTCTGTTCCGCTTACTAAAACAGAGGCTTCAGTGACTGTCCTAATACATCTTTCAACAGATTGTGTGTGACAAGGGTATTTCAAAATTTCGATGTCGTCAGGAACTGTTAGAATCATCTCTTGCAAAGTATCTGAAATTGTTCTTGTGAGTGGTGGTTCAGTTACGCTAACTGACTGCCAGTTTATCAAATTGTAAGACAGTTAAATTCTAACTGTCTTACAATGCCTTTGATAATGACCCGCAAGGGTTGAAACACGTGTGTCAGGACACTGAAATATATTGTGAAATATAACAAGTACTACTTTAATTTCCTCTACTATGGAATATCCATTTCACCAAGCATGTATCACATATCAATTAAATACTATTAGAGTCTTGAGGATATTATGTCCGGTATAAAACTGAAATTAACCTTAATAAAAACAAGATCTTGAACTACATTACATTTTTTAATAACTCTTTACTTTGCACAACACACTGCGAATCGTCATCTAAATCCAAAATCAGTTCTTTAATAGCTTCGAAATGTTCTGCGTAGAATGTTGCGACCTTAATCTATGTTCTCCAGCGGGTAATTACAGGATCTGGAGGTAAACTAACTCCTGTTAATCTCTCCTTATACATCTGCACTCTTAGAGGTGCTTTTAGAAACACTTTTTTTACATTTGAAATTAATTTATTGACTAAAGGATATTCAGTTCTGATGGTTTCTGCGACTCGGTTTATTCCATGTAAAAGACAAGTCACATATTACCATATTGGGGTAAAAGACTCTTAAGTTTCGGCCTACTTTTACCATATAAGGTGCTGTATCAGACAAAAGCACTAAAAACTTCTCATCTGGGACTGGATTTGGTAAGAAAAGGCTCGATAGGGACTGCTGAATAAATCGGGTTATGGTCACATTATTAGTTTTGACTAGCTGCTTAGCAGCTACTAAATATGAGTTCGCTGCTTTATCTTCTTGAAGTGTTTCAATCAGAAGCTGTGCGATATATCTGCCACAGGCATCTGTGCTTTCATCAACAATAATGTAAACATTTTTATCACCCAGTGAAGCTCTAATTTCTTCTAAAACGGTTTCGTATATTAAATGAACATTCTTCTTTCTAAGCGTGGATTCGTCAGGAATGGTTTGTTGACTATATTTTTGTAAAAATCCCCGGAAACCCCCTATAAATACCTCCTGTATAACCAAAATGTAAATAATAATATATAATTATCTTCACATTGGAAAATCCCTGAAACAAGTGCCGGACTGAACAATAAACCTATCAGTCGACGACTTTTCATGATCGGGAGTTTTTAATTTTTTAATAGCGCCGAAAATATAAATATGCTCATAAAATAATAATTTGGGAAAAATATGCATTTTATAATAAAATTAACAAAATATGCAAAAAATGCATATACATGCACTTTGCATATATTCCGCCCTTTACTCATCATCAATACTCTCAGTATCCCGAATTTCATCAAATTGCCATGTCGCTGAACAAAAATATAATCGAAAAACCAAAGAAAGAAATACCAAGCCGTTGCGGACTCATGTTTATATGAACTTTTTATCTCAAAATTAGTCAAATATTCATTCTTTAAAGTTTGTACAAGTACTTAACAAACACCCTATACAGGTTATTTTAAACAAAAATAAAACCAAAAATTTTAGATTTTAGATGATACCATTGCCTCGAAAGACCCTTTAAAAATTTGAGCTGACCTTTATTGACGGATAGGTTTACAGTGTTTATTTAGTGGTGATTTCAGGTGGCTCGTTAAATGTTGTGAGGGTTCCCACTGCCCTTGCTGAAATAATTAATTAGTTAAGTTTATATTATTAGTATGTACAGGGTGGCGAACTGAGCGAGGTAAGCGGCTGTATTAGTGCAACTAATACCTACAACTTCCAAAAAGAAATTCAATTAATAAAAGTGACCATAAGAAATAGCTGGCCACCAGAGGGCGTAACAGCTACGGTCAAGTAAGAAAAGGATTTTTGCTAAATTCATCCTATGATGGTATTATGAAGATAATTGCTCCTCATTCCTTTTTGAATAGGACAGTTTCCTTTTAAAAAAATCTTTCAATTTATAATAAAAAGTCCTGTTTTATTAAAAATTTGACAGTATTTTCCGGAATTTCTTCATTTAGAATGGGTAGTCAAAGCTCCAAACCAATAAGTTGTTAAAAGAACGATGAGTAAGAGAGCTAAAATCGTGTTTAACTTAACTTCAATACACAGAAAGTTTTTAATTATTTACCTAGGTGGTTATTAATTATCGTTATTTCTCTTGGTAGACAAATTTTTCTTCTCATTAGAGAGTTGGAATAAATAATGGCGATTTCTCAAGTTAGCATAGTAGAATAACATTTTTATTTTAGGATAAACCATACAAGATGCATGTAGTTAAATGAATGAAATGAAGAAGATCTAAATAGAAGACTTGAGTTTTGCGAAACTTTTATGAGGATACTGGACAACGGAGAACTTCCCTGAATATAGTTATTTTCCTAACAAGTGCGCAAAGTGATACTTTTCCGCACGCAAGTATAGTTGGACGAACGACGCGTAGCGGAGTTCGGAAAAATTCTTGCGTGCGGAAAAGCACTTTGCGCACGTGTTAGGAACAACATTGTTCCTACGAGCTTCATATCAGATAACAACAAAAATAAAAATATGATAATTTATTCAATACTTTTTAATTTAACTTTAAAAAAAGAACTACTTAGGTATAGTACAACTAAAAATTACATAACAAAATAAATAATAATAGAAAATTGAAAAATTACATAACAATAAAAAATAATAATAGGAAACTAGCTTATTTGTTTATAACATTTATAACAAAAGAGCAATTGCTGACATTATGCAAATTGATAGCCGATGCAGTAAGTTCATTCAGTGGGTGGTTTATGGTATGGCTTGATGAGCACTGACTTGGCGTGGAAGGACAGTTTTTCAAATAGGTCGATGAAGGTGTTAACTCAGAAGGATTTATGTAGCTTGATGAAGAAGGGCAGTTGTTCGTGGCCAATATTTTATTCGACATGTCCTTTTTTTGATTTGTCGAATCTTCAATGTAGCTCTTGGCGACAGTCGTCGATTTCCAGCCTCCGAGTGGCTTGACATTAGTGATTCCTGCTCCAGAATCGACCAACATGGTAGCCGATGAACGACGGAAACTATGTCCTGTATAATGCTTTGGATTTTTCAATTGTAGATATGCAGCTATTTCCGAAGGCATCTTACCGTATGAATTTATTCCAATACTGCACAAAAAAGCGCTTGTGCGGAGTGAATGGTTTTCGCAAATTTGCATATTTATGATAGAGTTGTAAATAATATCCCTTATTTGTTTCATTAGATACTACAAAGATTGTTGAAGTATTGCTTTTACTGTCAGGAATTTTCACGACTATCAAATTTCCTTTATCCTCTATGTGATCAACCATTATCTTGCAAAGCTCATCGCCCCTGCAAGCACCGGCCAACCCAAAAATGGTGGCGATTTTTATTAGAAGGTAAATTTGATCAGGTGCTTCTTCCATAAATCTGGAAACTTCAATTTTGTCAAAAATTTTGGCCTTTTTCGGACGATATCCCACATTTTGCTCTTTTAGAAACAATGTTAGCTTGAAATATTGACTTAAATCCAAGTTTATTTTGATTTTAAGGACACTTTTTAACATAGAGTACTTACTCCATAAATTATTTGGCTGAACTGATTTTCGTAAATCTGCCAAATACGCTAAGAAGACCTCCTCCTTAAAACTATTTGTCCCTTTGTTGCGGCACCAAAATTCAAATTGTTTATATTGCTTCTCGTATTTTTCTTGGAATTTAGCGGGCAATAAATTTAAATTTGCAGAGTTTGCGGCCTCTAGAATGGAATCTGGTAGCTCCTCGTCAGAGCTGCTCATTTTAACAGCGTTTATACTTTTTGAGGATTTGATGGAAAGAAAAGTGTCGGTGTTTGCAGATTCTTGTTGACATAGAAACGGAGGAAAAATCTGACATCATGTGCCAAAATCAACATGTACATTTATTGTTGCTTGGCAATATTATAATCAATCACTATACGAGGTACTTAAAAAATAGATTTTTTTTTCGTTTTAGGCTGAAATACGAATATCGTGAATTACGATTAAAAGGTAAAAGAGAATACACTTGCAACGCGCACATTGCATAAAATTGTCTACAGCTACTAAAATAAATATAAATATTCCCTGCCAAGGAGATTTTTGAATAGTGCTACTTTTCCGCACCCGGTGCGGATAAAAATCTTATCCGCACTAGTGCGGAAGAGTGTAACTTTGCACACGGAAATGCGTGCGCAAAGTAGTACTTTGCGCACGCTCGTACGAAAAGCTTTTTTTCTGACGCATCAACGTCTACCCTATCGGAATCTGCAAATGGGCACAATTGCATATACTGGTTCATCGGAAATACAATATTTGGAATTCTTACAAAGACGAGTCACTTCTGCACTAGCTAACTTGTTTCAGGCTGGCGGTATTGATGGAATCACTTGCATGCATAAATAGACATTCCAAGGTCCTAGCTTGTGCAATTTTTTTGGGTAATGAAAATTTATGAACCTACAATACCTATTGATGACACCACAAAAACGCATATAAATTATACGAATCTAGGTATTTTTGTTTGTAAAAAATTTATTTACAATCGTATTATAAAATTTATATATTGTAAATTTGTAATAATAATTTGATTTTAGCAAGATGGAGCGCTTCATTTGGCTTAACTCTAAGAACTAGATTTAGTGTGCAACAGAAAATGGATTGGTAGGCGAATGACCACCAGCACCGGACTTTTTTCTGTGGGGTCATATGAAAAACCAAATATAAAAAACCGGCCTCAAAATGTGGAAGAACTGAAACATGGTATAGAAACCGACCGATAAGTAAATAGTGTACAGTTTGAACATTTAAGTAAAAGCCGCTAATGCAATTTACTTATAAAGTTTTGATGATTATAAAAATTAGTTTAAGCATTTTTGTTCTTTATAATGAATATCTCGAAATAATAGACATAAATAAATTAACAATGGCATCGTTAAAACGTTTTATTCGACGCCTCTCAGAAAATATACGGGGTGTTGCATTTGAAAGGAAATTCGTAAGAGTTCTTGGCCAAATTGTAAGTCTTTCAACGTCGGCATAATCACCATTTAATGCAAAATGACATGTTACTTTCACAACTACACCAATCAAATTGTCGGGTTTAAAAGAAGAAATTCAGTTTTTTAATGTATCATCATCTGTCTTTAAATAAAGGCTGTTCCGCATTTAATATACTTTCTAGGACACTATGTATAAAAAAAAATGGATACCGGTAATGTCGACTTTATATCACTCGAAGTCGAGTTTCACTGTCACTTTCGATTGCCCACTGATTAATTACAAAAGTTACAGTATGTAAACCAACCTGCTTATATTTGATCAGCCCTCGTGTACTTCAAGCTTTGGATGAGCTTAATGAAGTGGTTCCGATGTAATAATATGACACCCCGCAAAGGGGGATGGGCGGGCATACGTCAGCCGATAGGGTGATCGGTCATTTAGTTCGCTGTTTTTAAACAGTTTCGTTACTGCATCTATCTTCGCGCCCTCATTTGTAAGGGTTCGATTAAAGTTTGATTTATTTTACTAATTGATTTAGTGGTTCAAATTATTTTAGTCGCATTGTGATAAAATAACATTTTTTCGGTGCCAAAGTTTTTGTTATACTTATTTAGTGCCTATATTCAAGTGTGATAATTGTTGCTAGTTCAATAAATAAAAATAAAAGTTATGAATCATTTTTACCAATTACAAATGAATTAAGAGAGTGCAAGTGGGACTTAACAAAGTAACGACATTGAATAAGGTAAATTTAATAATAATTATCTATGGGGTGATGCATGGCTTAGTTGAATATAGGAAACCTCATGTAAATTTTGAGGTGGCTTAGTATTTGCTCCCTAGTACATTTTAGAGAAAAATTGTATTATAATTTTTTGAAAAGGCCGATATAATAAACCCATGTGCGCTGTTTAAATAAGTTTTAATAGGTCAATTCTAACTTATTCAATTGAATGTGATGGCAAAATCATGAAATTTTTATAGTTTAGCAAACACCAGCAAATAATTTCGATGACGCTATTGTCAAAAATTGACGTAAAGCTGGACATAACTTATGAATAGGGATTATTCCACATTAAAATAGTTATTTACATTACTAGATAAGAGAGTTAATTTTTTGGTGCGAGGAGGTTTTTGAATAGCCGAGGCGAAGCCGAGGTGATTCAATACCTCCGAACATCAAAAAAGGCTTTCGCATCGTGTAATGTATTAAATTTTATATTCCGACGTGTCATAATGACATTATTATGGATTTCATTTTCAGTGTCAAAATGACATACTTTATAGGACTGAGTACTATAATGATTTCATTATAGGACTGAGTACTATAATGAAAAATAGACGCAAAAATGAAAAAATGTATTATTTATTTTTTACCTTTTCGTGTACGATATTGACAACCTTTTTCTGGGAACACCAAGTTTTGTAGTTGGCATAAGTTTTTTCATATACCTATGCCTTTAGACTTTTCGGGCAACAAACCAACAACTGCTTTATTGGCCAATTCTTCGATTTCTAATGGCAAATTATCCATATTATATTATATAAACGTTAAAATTGAAAATTCAATTCTGACAATGACAATACAAACAAATATTTCTATAGTTACCTGGTTTTATTAAAATCAAGCTATTAGTTTACTGACGAAAACTTAAAATTCATCAAAAAAAAACACAAAAATCGTCGGAATATAAAATATTGTATGAAATTCGGATCATAAACAATCATTATGGTACACGCCGTGTTATTAGACTCGGCTGACGCCTCGTCCAATAATACTCACGGCTAGTACCATAATGATCGTTATTATGATCCTTATAAGAGTGCAAAGCGTTGACAGGGCTCTGCAGCTGCATATTGAGGGTATACCTTTACCTGTAAGAAACGTCGCAAAGTCTTTGGGAGTTTGGATTGACTCCAATTTAAGGTTTATGGACCAGGTTAACAAAACAACTCAAAAAGCTTTTCACAGTCTCAAGATGTTGTATGCTAATAGACACATCTTATCAAAGCGAATTAGAAAGATGTTAACTGAGTCATTGGTTCTGTCCCACTTTAATTATTGTTCCTTTGTTTATGGTCCCTTTCTCAATCTCCTCGAAAAGAAAAAGATCCAGAGAGTGCAGAATTCTTGTTGTCGTTTTGTTTGCTCGCTGCGAAAGTATGACCATATAACGGATTCACTTCGTCAGCTCAAGTGGATCAATATGAGTGGCCGAAGAGATCTCCATTTTGCAGGGTTTGTCCACAAAATAATGCTTTCTGGTACTCCTTCCTTCCTCTATAATTTGTTGACTCCGAGAAGCTCAACTCATCACAGGGACACCCGTAATAAGGGTCTCTTTACCATCCCTAAACACTCGACAGCTTTGTTTAGAAAATGCTTCAGCTATCAAGCTACTCATATTTACAATAAACTCAGCAATGAACTTAAGTCACTTGCGCCGCAAGTATTCAAAACCCGGTATAGGCGTCTTTTATTAGAATCACAGTAGATATTTGTGTTTATATACTTATAGTTTGAAATAGTTTAAGTTAATATCATTATTATTGTTCTGTTATTGTGTGCATTTGTATTTGGATTAGTGAATTAATTTTAATCAACTCACAGCTACCTAAGGTTAGATGTAAGAATAGCTATTACAGCTAAATCTCGCCTTGGGTTCATTGTGTTTTTATAGCTCTTTTTATCGTAATTGTAATTTTTGTAACATTCTATAAATAAAAGTCGATTTATTATTATTATTATTATATAACATAAATATTTATTTTCTACTACTGTTCTCTGATAAACATATCATTAAGTAATGAACGTTGATTTTATTCAAATTATAATGATAAAATAAGGCTTTTCCACCTATAAAATAATCCATGACAACTAGTTATTTAAGTACTGCCAGAGTCTGTCAGTTTGAATTTTTTAATTTCGTTAGTCTTAAATGTTCTCCCAAGACCAAAACGTTGCTATTCAGAAGGGGGCTGAGTTGGCATGTGCCTCACTGTTACCTGAGAAGTCGAAAGATGAATACTATCAAACATACAACCTGTTTCTGGAATGGTTCGTGGATATATTCCTATGAGTATTCGTGTTTTCTTGTCCTGGCACCAAAAGTAGTACTTTCGTAGCTAGAAACATACTACTTTCGTAGCTAGCAACGTATAATATTCAGGTAACTCTAATGTTTACTTTCGTGATCTTTCGTGTTGCTAGGGCGCGAAGGTTAATTTATTTATACAGCACTACAGCAGGAGAAAATAGTTATTTACATTACTAGATGCGAAAGTTAATTTTTAAGTGTGAGGAGGTTTTTAAATAGCCGAGGCGAAGCCGAGGTGATTCAATACCTCCGAACATCAAAAAAGGCTTTCGCATCGTGCGATGTATTAAATTTTATATTCCGACGTGTCATAATGACATTATTATGGATTTGATTTTCAGTGTCAAAATGACATACTTTATAGGACTGAGTACTATAATGATTTCATTACAGGACTGAGTACTATAATGAAAAATAGACGCAAAAATGAAAAAATGTATTATTTATTTTTTTACCTTTTCGTGTACGATATTGACAACCTTTTTCTGGGAACACCAAGTTTTGTAATTGGCATAAGTTTTTTCATATATGCCTTTAGACTTTTCGGGCAATAAACCAACAACTGCTTTATTGGCCAATTCTTCGATTTCTGATGGCAAATTATCCATATTATATTATATAAACGTTAAAATTAAAAATTCAATTCTGACAATGACAATACAAACAAATATTTCTATAGTTACCTGGTTTTATTAAAATCAAGCTATTAGTTTACTGACGAAAACTTAAAATTCATAAAAAAAAAACACAAAAATCGTCGGAAAATAAAATATTGTATGAAATTCGGATCATAAACAATCATTATGGTACACGCCGTGTTATTAGACTCGGCTGACGCCTCGTCCAATAATACTCACGGCTAGTACCATAATGATCGTTATTATGATCCTTATAACATAAATATTTATTTTCTACTACTGTTCTCTGATAAACATATCATTAAGTAATGAACGTTGATTTTATTCAAATTATAATGATAAAATAAGGCTTTTCCACCTATAAAATAATCCATGACAACTAGTTATTTAAGTACTGCCAGAGTCTGTCAGTTTGAATTTTTTAATTTCGTTAGTCTTAAATGTTCTCCCAAGACCAAAACGTTGCTATTCAGAAGGCGGCTGAGTTGGCATGTGCCTCACTGTTACCTGAGAAGTCGAAAGATGAATACTATCAAACATACAACCTGTTTCTGGAATGGTTCGTGGATATATTCCTATGAGTATTCGTGTTTTCTTGTCCTGGCACCAAAAGTAGTACTTTCGTAGCTAGAAACATACTACTTTCGTAGCTAGCAACGTATAATATTCAGGTAACTCTAATGTTTACTTTCGTGATCTTTCGTGTTGCTAGGGCGCGAAGGTTAATTTATTTATACAGCACTACAGCAGGAGAAAATAGTTATTTACATTACTAGATGCGAAAGTTAATTTTTTAGTGTGAGGAGGTTTTTAAATAGCCGAGGCGAAGCCGAGGTGATTCAATACCTCCGAACATCAAAAAAGGCTTTCGCATCGTGTGATGTATTAAATTTTATATTCCGACGTGTCATAATGACATTATTATGGATTTCATTTTCAGTGTCAAAATGACATACTTTATAGGACTGAGTACTATAATGATTTCATTACAGGACTGAGTACTATAATGAAAAATAGACGCAAAAATGAAAAAATGTATTATTTATTTTTTTACCTTTTCGTGTACGATATTGACAACCTTTTTCTGGGAACACCAAGTTTTGTAATTGGCATAAGTTTTTTCATATATGCCTTTAGACTTTTCGGGCAACAAACCAACAACTGCTTTATTGGCCAATTCTTCGATTTCTGATGGCAAATTATCCATATTATATTATATAAACGTTAAAATTAAAAATTCAATTCTGACAATAATACAAACAAATATTTCTATAGTTACCTGGTTTTATTAAAATCAAGCTATTAGTTTACTGACGAAAACTTAAAATTCATCAAAAAAAAACACAAAAATCGTCGGAATATAAAATATTGTATGAAATTCGGATCATAAACAATCATTATGGTACACGCCGTGTTATTAGACTCGGCTGACGCCTCGTCCAATAATACTCACGGCTAGTACCATAATGATCGTTATTATGATCCTTATAACATAAATATTTATTTTCTACTACTGTTCTCTGATCAACATATCATTAAGTAATGAACTTTGATTTTATTCAAATTATAATGATAAAATAAGGCTTTTCCACCTGTAAAATAATCCATGACAACTAGTTATTTAAGTACTGCCAGAGTCTGTCAGTTTGCATTTTTTAATTTCGTTAGTCTTAAATGTTCTCCCAAGACCAAAACGTTGCTATTCAGAAGGCGGCTAAGTTGGCATGTGCCTCACTGTTACCTGAGAAGTCGAAAGATGAATACTATCAAACGTACAACCTGTTTCTGGAATGGTTCGTGGATATATTCCTATGAGTATTCGTGTTTTCTTGTCCTGGCACCAAAAGTAGTACTTTCGTAGCTAGAAACATACTACTTTCGTAGCTAGCAACGTATAATATTCAGGTAACTCTAATGTTTACTTTCGTGATCTTTCGTGTTGCTAGGGCGCGAAGGTTAATTTATTTATACAGCACTACAGCAGGAGAAAATAGTTATTTACATTACTAGAAGCGAAAGTTAATTTTTTAGTGTGAGGAGGTTTTTGAATAGCCGAGGCGAAGCCGAGGTGAGTTAATACCTCCGAACATCAAAAAAGGCTTTCGCATCGTGTGATGTATTAAATTTCTTCTACTACTGTTCTCTGATCAATATATTATTAAGTAATGAACTTTGATTTTATTCAAATTATAATGATAAAATAAGGTTTTTCCACCTGTAAAATAATCCATGACAACTAGTTATTTGAGTACTGCCAGAGTCTGTCAGTTCGAATTTTTTAGTTTCGCTAGTCTAAAATGTTCTCCCATGACCAAAACGTTGCTATTCACTTGCTTTTTCAATAAATATAAGCATTTTGTTATTAAGTTTTTTTCCAAAATTCGTTTGAATAAATACAATAAAAATTTCCTATGAGTATTCGTGTTTTTTGGTCCTGGCACCGAAAGTAGTACTTTCGTAGCTAGAAACATACTACTTTCGTAGCTAGCAACGTATAATATGCAGGTAACTCTAATGTTTACTTTCGTGATCTTCGTGTTGCTAGGGCCCGAAAGTTAATTTATTTATACAGTAGTAGAAAAAAAAATAATAAATAAAAAAAAAGTTACAAAGTTAGGTTAGTTTTAAATGACATGGACATGACAAACTTTGATGACAAATGAAATGTGAAAACAGAAAGCAGAAAGCAATTTTGATATTCCCATCCTTCTCAAGTTAGCAGTTTTATGGATTAACCCCATCCTATACAATTGCAACAAGAACCTTTAATAATAAACTTTAGGTTAAGTTTGAGGGTAAATCTTCATATTAATTCTAACCTATACAATTGAGCCTTAGACTGTCGAAGGCTTCAGTTGAATTGATAGTTGAATTTAGTAAGGTTAGAATAATTTATACCTTAGAAATAAATTTTGATAACTTATGTCAAACTGAAGTTAGCAGCTAGCTGAAAAAAACATATTTTACCCCAAACCTATACAATTGGCAATACATTTTACTTTGGGTTAACTCATGGATTAACTTAGGCCCAATTGTCTAGGTTGGGATTGACTCAAAAGTGGAGGTTAATCCAGAAATTAGTAGTAAGATTCATTGTATAATCAGAGGTTACCTCCAACCCTGGGATTAACCCTCAACTCGTGGATTGGGTATGAGTTAACTCGAAATCTTGGGACAAAAATGGCGTATTTTTACATATGCTTGATTTCTTAACCTATTTTGCCATTTTTACTTATTAAACTCCATTACGGCGTAATTATATAGTAAACTTATATTGATGTTCTCGATGTTGTAAATGGTCTTCTTTCAGATGACCATGAAGATTTGGAGATTATTAACGTTAGTTGAGAATGCGCGAACACCTCGGCTTTTAGGCCTCGTATTGAGAATATGGACTATTGAAAAGATCCATAATTCATTGCAAGGTTCAGAATATTAAAAGCTTCTGTAGAAATGCTAATTCAAGCGACTAGCCAACGCTTGCAATGAGAAACGTGGTACCAAATCACCAAAGACATGAATGTTTTTGCAACTCACAAATCAAAAAATATTAAATAAAAAAAAAAGTTGCAAAATTAGGTTAGTTTTAAATGACATTGACATGACAAATAAAATGTGAAAACACAAAGCAATTTTGATATTCCCATCCCTCTGAAGTTAGCAGGTAGCTAAAAAAAACATATTTTTCTACGGATGCTATAAAATGTTCCACTTTTCTCATCGCTTCCATACGTTCAAAACGAAGAATTTCTCACGCAGTGAGAAATATCCGCCATTATAGTGAGAAATAATTTCTCACTGTTAATATGATAACCCAAGTCGGCCATAACGACGCAACGCCGACGATTAGCGCGCAATATCTACTTAGGCCTTGAAACCATTTGCCAGCGTTTCCATAACAACACGACCGAAACACTCCACAATTATTATTGCTGTCACCTTGCCAAACGGGAATAGTTTTATTGTTGTTTTTTATATTAAAACAGTTCAGATTTGTTAAATATTGATTATAATGGAATACGAAGATTTAAAGTTTGAAAATACACCTCCTCATATTGTTCAAAAAGCATCCGATGTTTGTAATAATTTGCTACCAAGCACATCAAGATAAAAATATGAAATCGCTTACAGTAACTTTATGGACTGGAGAATGCAAGCCAAGGTGAATTCTTTTCTAAAGATACTTTGTTAGTTTAGTTTGAAGAGTTATCAAGAAAACTAAAACCATCAACATTATGGTCCCCGTACTCGATGCTCAGGGCCGGTCCAATAGCTATTATATGCCTAGGCAAAGTTCAATTCTGGCGCCCCCCTTTTCAAATTATGTTGTCAGAAAGGCTAAAGAGCAATATGGTAAACAATCAATTTTAATTTTAGATTATCGTTTAGAGAGTAAAAGAATAAGACAAAGAAAGTAACTTTTAAATAGGTATATCATATACTTATTACGTATAGGTACTGTATATGTATTTTTTAAATTAACTGAACACAAAAGTAATTTCTTAAAAGTAATTAAATTATTAACACTAAAAATGAACCCGTCTGGCTTTACGTCTTGCAAAGTCAGAGATGAGGTCGTTGATATCTACACGATCGAGCATGTTATTTTCAATAATTGCTAACAGCGAAATCCCGTTCAATCTTCCCTGAGACAAAGATGATCGAAGGTATGTTTTAATTAATTTGAGTTTTAAGAATGACCGTTCTCCTGAAGCAACAGTAACTGGCAACGACAAAATAATTTGCAAGGAAACTTTTAGATTTGGAAAGGAACCTATCATATTTTTTTTCGACAAGAAATTTATAACATTTCTTGGCGTTCCCTCCATGCTTTGATCTTTTATTATGCCAGAGAGAACTATTATCTCTTGGCATAACTCCTTAGGCTCAATATCGGAGCTATCGCCAGCGGTTAGTGCAGTTGCTAATTTCTTACAATTTTCCAGTAAACTTTCCTGTTGAAAAGGTTTTGAAATATCGTAAAGAAAATTGAGACATCGCTGTGCTCTTTTAACTGTAAAAATCGTTCAGACACCTAAATTAGCTATTACCGGACAATGTTATCGTATCTTTTATTTTTTCCCTATTATTCTTTTTGGCGCCCCTAATCGTGGCGCCCTAGGCGGTTGCCTCGGTTGCCTAGGCCGATGACCGGGCCTTTCGATGCTGAGGAGTACCATAATTATTAAAAACTGTGTTGATATATTAAAATACGCAAAACTACGCGCATTATTGAAACGAAAATCGAAAAAATATGTTCCAAAACAATCAAAAACTCTTACTCCTGAAGAAATTCAACAATTTCTAAAAGATGCACCTGATGAAAAGTATTTGCTGGTTTAATGTTTAAAAAAAATCTTATGGAAGATTGCATTTTTGGTTTTAATTGCAGGCTGCTTTAGCTATTGGCCTTACAGGGGCATGACGTTGTGACGAACTTACTTACTTACAAAAAATATGCAAAGCTTCGACCATGCACGGACGAGACCCGCTTTTTTTTAAATTACCAAAATGGCAAATGTACAAAACGGCCCGTGGGAATAAATAAATTTGGCACCATGGCGAAAGATATAGCGAAATTTTTGCAATTACCGAATCCGGAATTATATACAGGCCACTGTTTCCGAAGGTTATCTACGACTATTTTAGTTAATGCAGGAGCAGATCTTTTAACTCTAAAACGCCATGGGGGTTGGAAATCCAGCAATGTTGCTGAATCCTATATCGATAACTCTATGGCTAACAAAATGAAAATATCAAAAAGTATAGTATAATCGATTCAGCCTCCAGCGCCACTAGAACCTGAATACAACAATGCTGTGGAAGCTCAGTACGTTTCCCCATCAACTTCAACTTCGACCTCGGCTAATATTTCAATTACCGAAAATGTGTTGAAGCGAAACGACCTACCAGGAATTACTTTCCAAAATTGTTCAAATATAACTGTTAATTACAATTTTAAGTAAAATATAAAAATGAGTTAATGTAAAATGTATTATATATTTTAATTCTGAACCTCGTTTTGAACACATAAAAACAACGCATCCGTAGAAAAAGTACAGTGTACGACACGTGAGAAAATCACATATTTCTCACTTGTTGTACAATATACTATTTACCCCAAACCTATGCAACTAGCAGTATATTTTACTTTGGGTTAACTCACTATATATTATATACCTATACACTTGGCCCTTAGAGGTAAAACTTAGGTTTAACTCTAAGTTTAATTCATACCTAAACACTTGGCTCTAATAGCAAAGGTAATTTGTACACTTTTTGAATTATACTGGTTTGACGTGTCAAAACTTGTGACAGCTAACTAATTTTTAAAAATGGAATCAGATGAAGATATATCTTTCCTTATAAAACCAAGAAGTCCCTTAGCTAGCAAAGAGTCTTCGCAATTCAAAATTTCAGACTCATTGTTTTCTTTATCAAGATTCGACGGACCCTGTCCGTCACCCGAAGATGTTTCAGATTTCACAAAAAATATCATAATCTGCATCCTAAACGAATGCATGAACGAATTAAGTATTTTGCGAAGTATCAATCTTCAAAATGATTTGGGACCTAATCCTAATAAACTTACCACGTACTGTAGCATTGAAGATAGATATATGGGCCAAGAAAACCACGCAGAATGCAGAATTAATTCCACAGACAATAATTTTGATAAACTAGCGAAAGACATCAATAAACTTTATGTAATTTTAAAATGCACTTGTCAGGAGATTAAAAAATGTGGCAATTATAAGGTACTAGATGACGCCGTTAAGATCACCAACGAAATGCATAGAGAGGAAGTGCAATTGCTTCGACATGAAGAAGAAAAAGAAAAAGTCATTGAGGATCTGAAAAACTTATACGAAGAGGAAAGACTTGAAAATATTCGTACAATTGAAGAGACTGACGCGAAAATTCAAAAGTTAAGATATCAAGGTGAAGATATTTACATTTACGGTCAACATGAAGTTGTTTATTTTGATAAGTGGGAAAAGGCTAGGCTCGAACAAAACGAAATGAAGTGCAAGGAAAAAGAAAATCAATATTTAACAATAATAACAAACATGGACGAAAAAATCAGCTTGGAAATACGATGCCACAATGAATTGGTAAATTATCTAGAGGAAAGCAAAAATGATTATCTGGAGGAAATACAGTACTGGATGAAACGATACGATGAAGGTTTGGAACAACGCGACGGAGATATAGTTAATTTTAAATCAGAGTTGGAAAGAATCACGGAAGAAAGAAAAATTCTGATGCAAAAGTATGAACAACGAGCTGCAGCCATAAGAGACTGGAAGGAGTATTCTAGAATTAAGGCTGAAAAAGAAAACCAGCGAATAAAAGAAGTTATGGCTGCTACTACAATTCAGTGCTGGTGGAGAAGAGTGATGGTACGCAGAAAGTTGGGACCTTACCGAAAAAAGAAGAAAGGTAAGGGAAAAGGTGACAAAAAAGGAAAGAAAAAGAAGTAGTATTTAAGCTATATTATACACATTCGTATACGTATATGTATACCATATTAATAATACATTTACTAAATAATATAACTTTATAAAAATAATATTAGTTTCGCATTATTTTCTGTGCTATCTTTTAAATTTTAGTAATTATGTATGCGCTCGCCAGTCTTATTTTAGTTTTATATTTCTCTCTCCTACCTAAACCTGAAATTAGCGGCCAGCGGAAGAATATTGTCTCGCATGGCCTTAGGAACTAATTTGAAAATTTTCGCTTGCTTAAGAGATACGGGGGAAAATAAAAAAATTGACAATTTCAAAATTACCATATATTTTCTTAGTTAAAAGAGATACAGACAAATGTTTTATATAAAAGTTTCTTTATAATGATTGTTGAATAATCTGCCATTTTCAGAATAAGTATGCGGGGTCAAAAAAGTTATCGGACCTAACCTTATTTTTTTAAATGGAATACCCTGCATATTTTAATCTAAAAAGATAGCATTTTAAATTCTCTTTTCATCATAATATACCACACCATGGATGATATTGGCTTCCTAGGCGATTTATTTAAACTTTATTACTTTAAACCACAGTAGGCTATGAAACAAACGCTAATATCCGAGAAACAACTATGTTCGAATTTCTAGTTGTTATTAACATTTAACGTCAATTTTACTTTTACATATTCGTTGGTGGAAATGACTTATCGACATTTTGAAAAATTTGATATGATATTAGTTCATATTGAAAGTGAAAAAAACGAAGAAACGGCGCAAAATTTATATTTTGTTCGCTATCCGGAAGACGGCAGTTAAGGACATATTCCGACGACTGGAACATAATTTAAAAACATATGGCTTTTTTACGATGCGGTGACCAAAAACTTATAATAAGGAAAACAAGGAAAATGAAGAAATAAGCGCGTTAGGATTTGTCGAGGCCAATAATCAGGTAATATATCCTGTGATAGCTTTGAATAGTAGTAGCTCCACTTTTATTGAAGTGAAAACTTGTTTAGGCGCGTTTAGCACTTTTAGTGGGTATTGAATGAGACGGATCCGTCAGATTCGGCTATGCAAGCTCATGATGTAGTCGGGGAAAAAAACAAGATATTAAAATATGACCAAATGCATAGTGTATTTGCTTTTTATGGATCGATTCTTTTATCGCCTTGAATTTGAGATTCGCGGATGTTAGATTGTAAAAGATTAATAGAGAATCTCGTCTTGGTTAGGTTTTCACTTCTGTCTTATGGTCTTAAGCACACATCCTAATTTTGTTCTCTAAAATCACTTTGTAATTTTAGGAATAAAAATCTACGTCCTTCAGAAACGTAGAAACTGAAATTACAAAATCTAAGGCAGAAAGAATTTTGACGTCCAATAAATATTTTCCCTATGTTGTTAAAATTACCCAATATTTGCATCCTGGTGATGATGTGAGACGATTGGAATTTTGTCACTGCTTTTTAAATAAATCTAATGAGGATCGTTCTTTTCACCAAAAAATAATTTGGTCAGATGAATGTCGAGTTATAAGTTGCGGTATTCATAACCGACGTAATGAAAGACAATGGAACTCCACAAATCCCCACATGGTACGACCTGCACGCCAACAAGGTCGATTTGGGGTAAATTGTTTCTAAAAGTAAAGTTGTTTCTTGTTTTAAAACAAACTGGTGTATCGCTTTCTTGAAAAAAATTTAAATGCAGATAGATATCTGGACATACTCCAATCAAACCTTTTCGATATCCTTGATGATATTCCTTTAAATGAAGTAATAGAGATTTACTTTCAGCCAGATGGTGCCCCTACCCATAACGCCCTTCGAATAAGAGAGTATTTAAATATGTACTAACTTTAGAAACCGTTGGATAGGAACACGTGGACCTATAAGGTGGCCACCACGATCTCCGGATCTAACACCTCCAGATTTTTTTCTTTGGGGAGTGTTGGAAAATAGAATTTATAAAGAAGTCATTTTAACCCGAGAACAACTTGATCAAAGAATTCATGAGGCCCTTGCAGAAATAAAACCATTACACATCATGAATGCCTTAAAATCGGTTCGAAAAAGATGTCAAGAGTGCATTGAAAATGGAAGAGCTTTCGAACATTTGCGATGATTCCCGTTATTTTTTACCTTAATCTGAAAGTTAACAAGTTTAAATAAATCGCCTAGGAAACCAATATCGTCCATGTTGTGTTATATATTTGAAAAGAGAATTTAAAATGCCATCTTTCTGGATTAAAATATACAGGGTGTTCCATTTAAAAAAATGAGGTTAGGTCCAATAACTTTTTTACCTGACCCTGTACACTTATTCTGAAAACGGCAGATTATTCAACAATCATTATAAATAAACTTTTGTATAAAACATTTTTCTGTATCTCTTTTAACTAAGAAAATATAGGATAATTTTGAAATTGTCAATTTTTTGATTTACCTCTCTTCCTCCTTAAGCGAGCGAAAATTTTCAAATTTTGATTTTACCATTTTAGGTTTGACCCAAAAAGAGCACATGACACCTATATTACTTTTTTCATAGCACTAACAATTACGGATATACCCTATAAAAGTGTCGAAAATGGGACACCCTGTACTTTATAATATTTTTTTTCTTTCATGTTTTTTTTTTCAATAAAAAATTCATATTTAGAAAGAAAATATGGCATACAATTTTCTAAATTTAATGTTGGTCATAAACAAACATGACTGAAAAAAGAGATTTTATTAATGGTCACATCTTGCAATTCCATACGTCAACAGAATAAAACATTTAATAAATAATATCATTATCAACTTTTACAAATATAATTTCAGTTTTATAAAGTGGAGCATTGGCGAACTTGTTTGCATTTCATAAAGTAGTCTTTATAGAAGTCAAATAGAAAATAGTTATTTATGCAACTAGTGCAAAAAGTAGCTGTTTATTGCACAAAGGCATACATTTATTCACCGAGACGTAGTCAAAGTGAATAAGTGTGCCGTGTGCAATAAACAGCCTTTTTGCACATGTTGCATACAATATTTTTTCTATGATCGAACCTATTTTATATAAATAATTTATCATCAATGCCCGGTCCATCTCCAATTAATATTAGCAATTGCAGTTAAGTGGGATTTATAAACTTGGTCGCAACGCTCAGTTCAGTTCCGCGCAGTCCAGTTCAGTTCCGCTGATTGTCGTTCGACTTTAAACAAACGAAAACATACCAAACCATTTATAAATTAACCTTAACGTAAACACGCTTTATTTGTCCCCCCATCGAAAGTAAGGTTATGTGTGTGACGTCACGAGCTAGTGCCTAATTCATTCGCAGCGGTACGCCCAGTCGCGCAGCGAAACGTTCGGCTACGCTCGAGATGGCCAAGTTTTATCTTTTGACGCTGCAGTTCGTTATCGCAGGACTTTGAACCAATGAAATGCAAAAGTTGAATCACGTGGTGGTTGACAGATGACGGTTGCCGCAAGTTGACCAATGAAATGCAATACGACATGCGAACAGCAGCTAAGTTTATAAATTACAAACTTGTTTACGGCGAACTCGGGCGTACTGCGCTGCGGAACCGAACTGTGCGTAACTGAACTGAATAGTTTATAAATCCACCTTTTTTTTATTGTCACATAACCATAAACACACATTCCAATAAATAACCACTTTCTAATGTTGTACAAGTGTAATTTTTGTAAACTTCGTCTTTTCATTTTGTAACTTAACCCTTTCACTATTTTTGTACTTCACGAGGGACATAAATTTATAAAGCTCATATTCGGATAAAAGATCATACTAGTCATATTCTTGCTTTGTACCTCAGAAGGTACATATTGAATATAGTCCATGCAGTAAAATTTGGCGAAGGAGCTGGAACAGGTGATTTTGTATAATAAATTCTAGACTAGGTTATGTACCTGTTAAAACCACGCGTGACAATCGCTTATAGACTTTTGTATATAAAATCGGGTTTCATCAGGAAAAAAGTGTTCTGTGTACATGAATGGTAAGTTACTGGATTATTGTTATTATATCTGCATGTGTTATTATGTTTGATTAGCGTATATGATCAAAATAATACTTTGAATTTTGATGTACCTGTCAAGGGACAAACGCAATTCATGACAAAGACGAACAACGGACACGGTGTATTTTTATTCTTGGACAAAATTTGATTTTGTGGTATTTTTACAGTAATATTTTTTGAAGAAAATGGCAAGCAGCAAAAGAGAGAAGAAAAGGCCCTTAACCGAAGAGGAACTTCTTCAGTACTTAGAAAATGACGATTTATCTGAGGCATCGTTTTTATCAGATGACAATGACAATGATTTGGGATGGGACTCCACTGAGCAAATAGATAACGATTTCAATCAAAGCATCCAGGAGGAGCTAGATATTGAAGAGACATATATGGATAATGATGATGAAGAAAACGATGAAATAAATGAGCGACAAGAAAATGAGCAGGAGCTAATCGAAAACGAAGAAAATGAAAATAATAGGGAGCATGCCGACGAAGCAGAACTTCCACAACTGAAAAACATGATACAAGACTTTGAAGAAAATCATAACTTTACAAAAAAGAGTAACATAACATGGTTAAATGATGTTCAGTATGAAACAAGACACATAGACTGGATCCAACCGCATTATAATATTCCAACCGATTTGCCGTCGCCAGTTGAGTTTTTTTCTAAATACATTCCAGAAGAAATATTTGATCAAATGGCTACTATGACAAATTTGTACGCAACACAAAACAATATTGCCAGATTTCCACCAACAAATGCCGACGAGATGAAAATATTTATTGGTGTTCATATTGCAATGGGAAATTTGCAGTTTCCAAGAGTGTGCATGTACTGGCACCGGTCAATGGGAATTCCTCTAATAAAAGAAGCTTTATCCCAAACAAGATTTTATAAACTTCGCCAAGCAATCCACTTGGTTGATGTGACTAGCCGACAACAAGAAAATAATGATAGACTATGGAAGGTTCGTTGTTTGTACGACTCCATTAAAAAGCGGTGTTTTGAACTACCTTTGGAAAGAAACCTATGTGTCGACGAACAGATGGTTCCATTTAAAGGGCAAATAAATATTAAAAATTACATGAAAAATAAGCCAGTTAAATGGGGGATAAAAATCTATGTCTTATCAGGTCAAAGTGGTATGATTTATGATTTTATTATATACCAGGGCTGCACGACTCCGATAAATCCTGTTTATTCTCATTTTGGTTCTGCGGCAGCGATTGTTATGCAACTATCGGAAAGAATTACAGAAAAAAATCATGGCCTGTTTTTCGACAATTATTTTAGTACCTATAACCTGTTTCAATATCTGGAGTCCAAATCCATATATGCAATTGGAACTATAAGAGTTAATCGCTTTGCTAATCCACGCTTACCTAGTGACAAAGAAATGAAAAAAAAAGGCCGTGGGACTGTCGCCTCATTTGTCAGCAGAGATGGAATTATTATTACTAAGTGGTATGATAATAAGGCAGTGCTAACAGCTTCAAACTTTGTCGGATCTGGTAATACAGACATTTGTAGAAGATGGGACAAAACAAAAAAGGAGTATATTAACATTCCAAGACCGGAAGTAATAAAAATGTATAATAGCAATATGGGAGGGGTAGACAAGTTAGACTTTCTGATAAGTCTATACCGCTCATATGTACGATCCAAAAAATGGACCGTCAGAATGATGACACATGCCTTAGATCTTGCGTTGGTAAATTCGTGGTTAGAATACAGAAATCAAGCTTCACTCTTAGGAGTACAAAAGAAACATATCTTAGATCTACTTGCTTTTAGGATGGAAGTTGCAGAAAATCTTATTTTGTCTAAACGTCCTCCTAAAAGGGGTAGACCTTCAGCGGATGCAAATACTCCAGAACCTCCCAAAAAGAAAAAAGGTGAAGCTAGACCAGTAAGTTGCCTTAGATATGATGGATATGATCATCTTCCAACTTATGATGACAAAAAGGATAACTCGCGGTGTAAAATGGAAGGATGCAAAAACAGAACACATATTTTTTGCTGCAAATGTAAAGTACATTTATGTATTCTAAAGGGTAGAAACTGTTTTTTACAATTTCATTCCAAATGAAGAGTTTCCTTGTTAAAAAAATGTAATTATAGTGCTTTTGTTGAATAAATTTTTTTAAGAAACAATTTTTTTTTTTTGCTCTCTTAATTGGGTTTGTCCCTGGTGAGGTACATGATATAATAAAGGGTGGGGGGGAGCGTACAACTTTCAACCTTCAAAAAACTATAATTTAGAAGTATTTTAATCTATAAATCAACACTAAAGATTTTTAACTAAGTCCTAATGGAAGTGCAAGTGAAAGGGTTAATAATATTAAATAAAACAAGTTTTGCCGAATTTAGGGTTTGTTTATATTTTCAAGCAACATAAAATTTACAATAATAAAAGAAATAAGTTTGGTTAGGTTTCTTGGAGCTTTATTCAGCATAATGTTCCATTGTCAGGGTTTAAAAGTACTATTAAATGTTTTTGATTAAACGGTCTTTTGTTACAGTCTTCCGGTCTTTTGTTACAGTCTTCGTTTGTTGTTGGATATTATGTTGCTAAATGTCTCTTAAAATTTTTCTTTTAGTAAATGTATAATAAATAAGCAATAAATAAGGGTAAAAGTTTTGAGGAACTTATTCTAATTGACTGAGGAATAGGCAACCAACGGCCCCAACACCAAGTTAAGTAGGCTGTGGCTAAGTGTCGTTTCGGTGGGTTGTGGTAAATATAGGCAACCAAGAAAACACTTTATTGCACGCGTGCAATAATGTATTTTTTCCACTACTAACCTATCATCGCCATTATTGACCGATTATTAACGCTAGAAATCGTTTTTCTCTACCTTATAAGTCATTATTGACCATGGTCAATAATAAGCCATTGAAATCCATTATTGACCGATCTTTGACCTTAACCGAATTTTGTTTGAACGCAGGTAACTTGATTTTTTAATTCTACAACATCAATTCATTGTGGTTAGGCAACCAGATAATTATCAATACATATTAGATTACTTGATATTGTAAAATATCGATACAATCAACATTTTTTCTGCTTCCATCCTTAATTCTGGAGGTTTACACATAATAATATCACTAACATTTTCTTCGCTCATTTTAAAAAAAAAACGCAAAACTCGTGAAATCTGATGCCACAAATGAACACAAATTGACATTGACAAAGCCACCTGACAAAACAACAAAATATTTTGCCAATTCCAAAGCGCAGGTAACTTGATTAAAAAATATAATTATATCTACCTATAATTTTTTACAAATATTAATACTATAAAGATAAATGTCATATAAAAGTTTGTAGTAGTGGAAAAAATAATATATTAACCACGGTTTAGACAGCTTATTATAGCCCTCGCGTCTTAAATCCCTCGTCGCTTCGCTCCTCGTGATTTAAACCCGCCGCTCGGGCAATAATGATGGCTGTCTAAACCTTGGTTAATAATATACTATTTATTGCACGCGTGCAATAGAAGCTAACTTTTGCCATAAGACGGTGACTACAAAGGTTGTCCCTTTTTGCATGATCGTAGAAAAAAGATGTTAAATTATTGGTTCCTGTCATGATTGTTTAAAATTGAAATTATTTTCTTCAATTTTCGATCGATTTTCTATAATTATCTAAATGCGTTTTGGAACTCATAATGCGTTTTGCTTAAACTTTAGACATAATATATCAATACAAATTTAATTATTAAATGTATTAACAACGGGTTCGCCAATTTACTTTTTTTTGTTTAAATCTGAAGGGAAGAGCATTAGGTAGATTAATTAGGTCCACAGTTAACAACTTAAGAGGAAAAAATAACTCTGTGCGTTCCGCTGTAACTTTGGAGTCCGATACATTATACCGATTTGATTAGCAGGTAATTTGACATCACACTTATCTTGTCAAGTAAATCCTCTTGATTGTCTCAGCGATGAATGGATTTCGGAGAATTTTGGTCTCACTTTTACTGATATTGATGTGCTGCGTAGTGTCTTCAGTCGGACAAAGAACAATCACTCTCCTGGAATTGATAGTGTGTCTGTCAGGGTTCTAGAATACCTACCGAAAATGGCGCTTTATAACCTTGTCAATTATATTAACAATTTCTTTCTATTTCCTTCATGCCTAAAGAAAACCCTTATAATTCCTTTGATCCCTGCAACTATCATATCCCTCCTTGCGACCCTCTTGAAGGTAATTGAAAAGCTTGTAAAGTCGTGACTACTTCATTCCCTCGTAACAAATAACCTTATAACTCCTTCCCAGTTTGGCATTCAAGCAACAAAGAACACAAGCGATGCGATATTTTCACTTCTCCAAAATATCTTTCTCAATTTCAATGAGGGTGTGGGTCCTGCGGTGGTGTTTTGCAACTATTCTAAGACATTCGACTGTATGTATATCTGTCGGGAAGGACGCAGGTCATGGATGGGAACTGTTCGGGTTTATCTGGGGTAGACTTCGTGGTTCAGTGCTGGGGACAGTATTGTTCTTGTTGTATGTAAACGACCTTGCGAATTTGGATATTCAGGGAAGATTTCCACTCTTTGCAGACGATACCACTCTCTTGTGGCACTCGAATAACCAAGAGGAATTGAAGAATGTTGTTGATGGTGACTTAAAAAAAATGAAAACTTGGTGCGACTCTAACTCTTTGTGTTTTAATGCGAAGAAAACTAGTATTTTGACATTCGGATTTACTTATAATGGCCGTCTCTTAAATGACTTAACGAACTAATAGAAAATAAGCCTGATAGGTGCCAAATTTCTTGGACTTTACATTGACTAAAGGCTTTAAATTTGAAAAACATATCACTGAGCTAAACAAGGAATTAGGATCTAGTTGCTTTGTAATGAGGGTGGTGTCTCTGGAACTTGGTTGTTCAGCGGCGTACCACTCCTTATTTGAATTCCATCTGAGATAATAATAATAATAATAATAAATCCTTTTTTCATACGTAAGCTAATACAATGGATGTACACGTCAATTAAAACAGTAAAAAAAAATAAATTTAAAATAAATTTTACAACATTTCACTAAACAAACATACAAACATTTATAAACTATCATTTAAAAATTCGGTCACAGTATAATATGCTTTAGAAGCCAGAAGTTTTTTAATTTCAATTTTAAAGCTCTTTAATGTCCTATCCCTTAAGACACTGGGAAGTCTACTGAAAAGCTTTACGCCTACATTCCTACATAAAATGGAGTATTCTCTAACTTTCTAGTTTTATGCGCAACTACCCTCAGTAAGGGGCCAGTTCTAGTATTGTAAGTATGATTTATGTTATTTTTTGGATAGTGATGTAGATTTTCTTTAGCATAAAGCAAACATTTGAGTATATAAATACATGGCAATGTCAAAATGTTATTAGCAATAAAGATGGGTTTACACGAGTCCATTGGTTTCAGATTAAATATTAATCGAATGCACTTTTTTTGGGACATAAAAAATGTATTATTTACAATACTAGTACCTCCGCCAAAGTGTAATGTTACAAGTCAGATGATTATATACTTGGAACTTGGTTGTTCAGCGGCGTACCACTCCTTATTTCAATTCCATTTGACGGCATTGTTTTCTGGGACTTATGTAATCAGCAACAGCTGAATTCTGTTTTTGTTGTCCAGAAAAGAGCCCTTAGATTTATGTATAGAGCAAAATATAAGACTATTGTAAACCACTGTTTATTAGATTCACATAATTAACTGTAGGGTTTATTTCTTTTGGAAACAGTCTGCTTGATTCATCGGAAACACTCTGGTAATATTACTCAAAATAACATTCATAATGCCTATAATACCAGGCAAACTTTGGATATCCGTCTTCCAACACTAAGCGCTTTATTATTTATGAAACCATTAGGATTTACAACCACCTAAGTACAAATTGTAGATCATTGCAATATACACAGTTTTGCAGAACCGTGAAATACTTCTTGGCTGGTAGAGCATATTATAGTCTGGAAAATTATTACCAGGACAGCTTTAAGCTTACTTTTTGATTTTTATGTAATTCGCCATCTCGTGGGTCCGAAAGATTGAAATTTTATTATCTGTTGCATGTCTTGTTGATGTTTCTTTCATAGAATGTAATGTTGGCACCGCTTTTGTATCTGTACTTTATATTATATTTTAAATGTCTGTTGAATATTCTAGGCCCCCGTTGCGTATACAGTTTTAATGATATAACTTTTAAAGTATATTAGTATTAGTAGCTTTGTCAATAAGAATAAATATTGTATATTCCTGTGAACAATAAAGGACTTAAGAATAAATAAAAATTGAGATTAAGTTTTTTGAAAATAATAAATATATTGATTTTTCCCAAAACTAAGCAAAAACAATATGTCTTTGCTTAAATAATTAAGAAAGGATTTAGTTTATTAGATTTTATCTATGTTTCCCATGTAAATTAATCGGGTGGTGCACCGCCAGACTGGTCATAGGAAATCCCATGTAAATTTTGCTACCCTTAAATATTGGCTCCCCTATTAACTTTACATTAAAATTGTATTGGATTTTTATGAAGGTTCTTGTGTAATGGACTCGCACACCAAATTTTTAATAAGTCAATTAAAAGTTATTTGGAAAAAACTCTTTTTGAAAACTACCTCAATGAAACCACCAGTAATAATTGAGAAGCAGTCACGCAAAAGTTGGTAAGTCCCTTTTAGTCAATTATAAGTAAATAATATTTACTTTGTGGAATACCTACTTAATTTTTTTTTAATTGCAAACATGAAATGAGACGTTGCTCTGCTTTTCTGTCCATTAAATTCAAAATCATCCTTTAAAAAGGCATTTTTTTGCAATTATCAACTTCTGCGTGAAGTCATGTTCATATTAAGTTTTGATTAAATTAGCTAATAAATATTCTTATTTAGTTTTGATTGAACTTTTTTTTTCTTTTTTTTTTATGATAAGGCACAGCACTGCAGGATAAATCCTTTATGGCGCTTTAGGAGCGGTGCGTGTGCGCAGGAAACGATTCACGTTGGTCTTGAATCTTTGGAGATTATACTCGTTGGGGAACACGATCTCAGGGAGGTCGTTCCAGAGTGATGACGTTCTCCAGATGAAAGAATTTTGAAACAGTGTCGTTCGAGGGACACTAAGCTGAACCACGTACTGGTGGGCTGCAGTGGCTCGTCGTGTATTTCTACCATGCACCGCTCTGGGTGGTATCAAGCGGGCAACTTCAGTTGAACACTTGCCATGAAAATATTTGTAAAATAGACTCAAGTCGCCAACCTGCCTTCGATGTTCAAGGCTTTCCAGATTGTTTGTCAGACTATGGTCACCGATCAAGCGAATGGCTCTTCTTTGAATGGAATCTAGCAATCTCAGGGTATGTTTTGGAGCAGAGCCCCAAATATGCGAACAGTACTCCGGTGATGGTCGAATTTGGGCTTTGTAGAGCATCAAAAGTTGTTGGGGTGTATAGAGGTTCTTTGTTCGGAAAAGTACTCCAAGCTTCTGCGAGGCTGCCTTAGCAATGGCCGCAACGTGACTATGCCAAGACATATGACTATCCAAATTGACGCCCAATAAATGAATTCCTAATGAAGCCAAGGGAATTGAGTGTACCGCCATAACTATATCCGGTTCTTCAACATTAACTTTTTTAGAAAAAACTGCTGCCTGTGTCTTTTTAGCGTTAAATTCTACTTGGTTACTGTCACCCCAAGACAGAATTTCTTCCAGGTCTTTGTTGAGTTGTGAGACCTCTTGCTGCCTATAGAGATGTGCATTAGAAGCCGATGTCCGAGCATCCAAAGTAAAAGATGAAACAAGTGTGCTGTCATCAGCGAAGCTATATATAGGATTTTTAGTTTTTTTCAAAAGATCGTTAATGTATAGTAAGAAAAGGGTGGGCGACAATATAGAACATTGAGGGACTCCGGCGTTGATGTTAAATGTGCCTGAAAGAAATCCGTCCATCGCCACTCGCAGAGAACGGTCTTTAAGAAAGCTCGACAGCCCTGAACAAAATTGAACCGGCATTCCGTATGCTCTCACTTTAGTTAGGAGCCCCTCATGCCATACTCGGTCAAAAACCTTGGAAATGTCCAGTGCTACTGCCCGGGACTCCCCATGGTATTCTATTGCGTTGTTCCAAACATGAGTAACATAAGCGAGAAGGTCTCCTGTTGATCTAGACTTGCGGAATCCATACTGGCGGTCACTAATAATGTTGAAGCCTTCCAGGTATTTTAGTAATTTTTCGTTGATAGCCTTCTCCATAACTTTTGATATAACCGAGAGCAATGCGACTGGACGATAGTTGTTTGGCAAAGTCTTCTTGCCTTTTTTGTGTATGGGCTGGACTCTCGCAGTTTTCCAGCAAGAAGAAAATATTCCTTTTTTGTAGGATAAGTTAAAAAGCCTACAAAATACCGGTGTTAGTTCGTCAGCGCATGTCTTAATTTCAATGACTGGAATATCGTCAGGACCAGAAGCCTTTTTAGTGTCGAGACTCCTCAAGATTCGTTTAACATGGCGGTGGCGAAAAACAATCTCGGGCATTCTCGATTCTACAGGGGTAATGTTCGGTGGAGTACTTCCCTGAAAATTTACCGTTGAATGTGAAGACAATAGTTCCGCTAGTAAGTTTGCTTTTTCCTGTGCTTTGGTCGCAATGGTGCCATTAGAACGTGTTAGAGGTGGAATGGTTGACTTGGTAAAGTTCTGACTGACGGCCTTAGCTACCCACCAAAATGATCTTGAGCCGCTAGGACATTCAAGAAGTTTGTCTCTGATCCTCTGGTTGTGTGCTTCTTTGCTTTGGTTTATCGTTTGCTTGCATTGGTTTCGAGCGTTAACAAAGATGGTACGATTTTCGGCGGTAGGATTTTTACGCCATTGTTGGTAGAAATAATTTTTTGATTTAACAGTTCGTTCGCAATTTTTGGTAAACCAAGGCTTGCCGTTAGTAGGGCACTTTTTTGAGAAAGGGACGAAGGCTTCCATGCCAGTAAGGATAACCTCCGATATTTCTGTTGCACAGATGGATGGATCATCAGAGGTAAAACAAACGTCCCGCCAAGGAAAGGTTCGAAAATGGTCCCTTAGGTCCTTCCACTTAGCAGATGTATAATGCCATACCTTGCGTGGTTTAGAAGGCTCCTCAGCACTAATTGGTACTTTGTTCAGTGCCGAAATAAGGTTGTGGTCAGACGTTCCTAACGCCGGCTTCACGGTGACAGTGTACAAGTCGTGGTTTGAAGTTAAGAAAAGATCCAACAAACTAGCAAAATCACCATGTCGGTCTGGAATCCGAGTTGGTTCACCCACCAGCTGGGTGAGGCCAGAGCTGATGGCAAAGGATTTGGCTTCACGACCTTGTTCGTCAGTCATGTTTGAGTATTTGAGCCAGTTGACATTATGAACGTTGAAGTCGCCAAGGACGACAACTTCGGAATTGGGATGGTGAGTTTGCAAGAAGTCGATAGTATTAGCAAGAGAGGAGAACAAGTCTCTATAATGGGTATCACTTGGCGGCCGGTAAAGGCAGCAGATGAATTTAGTAATTCTCTGCGTTGATATTTTAAACCACATTACATCAAAGTCGTTAGGCTCGAGTGTCTCCTCTCGTTGACAAGAAATATCACTCCGGACAAAGAGACAAAGGCCAAAATTCTGCCTAAATCGGTGATAAAAGTCGTACCCAGGATATAAATAGCTGACCGTACTAATCGATGATCTGACTTTGGTTTCGGTTAGTGCAAGTACATGAGGTTTAGTGGATTGTAGATGTTGATGGACTGCATTGATGTTCGAGTTCAGTCCTCTTATATTGCAGAAGTCAATTTGGAAGTTGCTAATCTCGGGTCTTTTAACAACTCCAGTTTTCACACCATTTCCATTTAGAATATTATTCGAAGGACCCGCATGGCTACTGGGCATGGTGGATGATTGGATAATCTCGCTTGATAAGGCGCCAGGACCCGCCCCCACCCGGAGATCCGATCGGGGGCCGATTTTAACTCCGGAACATTTCGATCTTGGAACCATCATCATAGCATTTTTCATATAATTCCCACCCTGGAAACCGGAGACACCGGCACAGTGACGAAACGTTACCTTAATGAGCAACTTCACGCCACCTAAGTCGATGCGATGGTATTTCACCGGGCGATGTCGGGTGAGCCAATATCTACCATCTACCACTAATGGTAACTAACTGTATTTATTTAATATAATGTTACAAAAATCTTATAGTGACACAAAAATTTAGAATGTAAATGAAACAATGCAGTCTTCCTCCACAGTTTAATGTTTAAATTAAATTTTAAGCTCCCGACATGTTTCGAATGCTTAAGCATTCATCATCAGGGGATACTGAAAGGATAGTACAAAATTGAGAACGAAGAGTGAATATAAAGTAAAGTTTAAGGACTTACCTAACAACGAGTTTAACAGAAATGTTGGTTGTCTCAAATTAATAAGAAGATACAACTTATAGGATATGATGCATGTAAAAGTTGAAGACTTAGTAAGAACTGGTTATTTGTATTGAAATTAATATATTATTGAAGTTTTGATTAAATTTTAAAATTTTAATTGATGAAGAAACATTTTTGATAGAATAATAAACTGATTGAAACATAATATGAAGGAAAAGGTTTTATTTTATATTTTATTGATTTAAATGAGCAAGTTAAGCTATTTAAGAAAAAATTAAAATTACATATTTATGAAAGAGATTTATGGAAAAATTAGCCTTAGCTGACATGGTGGTGGTATGGGGCTATGCCCCATATTTTTGAATATATGTAACTAATGAGCATTTTATTTTGTTTTTTGAAATTATTTAGAAGTTTTTAAATTTTAAATTAAAAAAAAAAAAGTTGGTTATAAAATAATTTGATATAACCTGTGCTAAATCACAACCGCAGTACTCGCCCGCAACGTGGAAGTTGAAGTGAGGTTAATATCAAGAGAAAAGTGACAATAAAGGTAAAACACCTGGTACTATTATTAGAAATATTAAAAATAAAAGTGATTATTGAAAAGTAGTGAGAAGATTTAACCAACTCGATATTAGGTTTATAAAATCCATACGAGTCGATTGATATTTAGTTGTCATCACTGGACGTATAAAGTATTTGAGAATTGGCAGAACACAGACATCTATCAACTTTAAACTTTAAACTTTAGCGCAAAACCGTGGAATTTCTATCAATACCAATAAATTTTGACAGAAAGACATGAATTAAAGATTTTTTTTGCCTAAATGCCTTTACGTTGCCTTAAAGTAATTACATGTCAAAAGAATCGAGTATTACACCTAAATGCCGCAATCATTTTAGCCGAAGGGGAACGCATTTAAAATAAACTGACCTTGAACTGAATCCATATTTGCCAAATGAATGGATTCTTTTGCCCTTAGGATCCAGTTTTATCAGTGTAGAAATACGCACTCTACTCTAAAATAATATAATGACTGCATTACTCGAATCAAGTAATTGATATTAACAACAACAAATTTAATGTACATATATTTAAGTGCGATGAATTTAACGACTGATTCAAGATTTGGAGCTTTTCTAAAAATTTCGGATAGTTAGCTAGTAGTAATGACATAGATGTCGATTTATTATTTGAAGAATTTGTGAAATTTTCATCATCTTTTTTGAAGAAGCTACCCGAAGATTTTATAGATTCTAAAATTGGTGAATTTATAATTTAAAACAGATAATTCTCCAAATTTATTCTCATGTTTTTTTTCTTCCTCACTCCAGTGCGATGAGCGAGATAATTTTCAATTTGATCTTTATAGCGGAGAGAAAAGAAATAAATTATCTAGCAATAAAATCCAAGTCAAGAATTTGATTGTGTTTGCTCATAGGGCAATTTTCCTCCGGCGATCTTGCGGGGTTGTTTTTTGCCTAACCTCCCGCTTTTTAATTGAAAAATATGGCAGCCCAAGTTCGTTAAAGGTAAAGTTTAAAGGTGAGACATGACAATATGCGGATTTGTTCACCCCACCAGCAAAAGAAACAAGTGGTGGTAAACAAACCTCCGTTTTAGTTTAGTGCGTTCTTTATTTACAGGGTGCATATTTCATCCCCGATATCCCTTTTTGGAGAATAATATCTAACCTTTAAGAGTTCTTACTTTCATAGATATCCAGAGAGAAGCCAGCCCAATCAAGTAACATTGTCAAGTTTAAAAATTAATTTAATTAATAGTGGGTTATTTATAAAGTCAAGATCTAAATCATATACAGTATCTCTCTTTTGAAAAATTTGGGTGGAAGGCACCCATCGGGAGATTGTGGCACGGTAGTATATTTAAAATTTTACCAGTGGCGTTGTGGTTGTGAAGAAAATGTACTTAATTTTACAAAGAAAAGATATTAGGCATACCTTTAACTGTAAAATAATATCATAATCTTATTCGGCGTTATACTTTTGAAATTCGATATTGGGGGTGTTCTTGGTAACGCCGAATAAGATTATGATAATATTCTACAGTTAAAATTATTCCTAATACCTTTTTTTCGAAATTTAGGTACCATTTTATTCATATCCACGAACGCCACTGGTGGAATGTGAAATATTCTACCGTGCCACAATCTTCTGATAAGTAAGTTCCTTCCACCCAAATTTTTCCAATATCGCATTATTAATAAAGGAGCTATAATATGGAGTCAAAAAAAAACGAGAGATACTGTATAATAAAGGCAATCGCGAAAGGGACGGAATGAACTTTTTTTTGACTTTTTTAGAGGCACTAAAAGTTAATGCAAAGTAGTCATAGAAAAAGATCTCGGAGTGAAAAATCTTGTGTTTAAAAAATTGTTAAATAAATATTATTTTAAACCCTATAAAGTACAGATTGTGCACCATTTACGTAGATACTATACTCTTTGCAAAACAAAAACCGATGCACGTCATACCCTTCGAGTGACGTCAGTTATCGACAGTGTTGCCAGCTTGTAACCAAAATATCTGAGTGAGGGAATTACTCAGTCTTTTTTTCATAAAAACAAGATAAACATACAAAAATTTCCCATAGTTTATATATTTGTTTACTGCATAATACCTTTTACCATCCACTTTAGTAGATCTAATACTTCTTTTATTTTCATCTTGCCAAGATCGACCAATGGTACCATTCTGAAAATCCATGTTTTATCCAAGAAAATGAATTGGTACAAGATTGCTTCTTTTTCTTTAATATATTCTTTCAAAAATGCTAGTCGTTTGAAAGCTACATGGGAAAGTTCCATAAGCCCTCGCCTCGGTTCATCTTTTTTCCATCAAAGCCTATTTCCTTTAAGAGACTTCTTCAAGAGTTAAGACAACTATCAAATAGTTATCTGTCGTTTAATTTTTTACTTAAAGTTGTCAAAGTTACATAATGTTCTAAAGAAAGAATATTAGTTTTTGAATAATACAACTTACTTGTTTCATACATTCCATAAATAGTGTCACGGATAGAACTTATATCCAATCTTGACATATTTACAACTCTCTTTAAATAAGAACGTTTCTTTTAAGGTGACTCCAATAATTTATTTTGCTTAACTGTTATTGAAACTTTGCTTACAGTAGATATATTCAAATTTAGGGCAGGTGCTACACGCTAAAAATTAGTGAAGTAGATATAAAATAGGTAGACCTTTACACATTCTTTAAATTTACTTCTCTTACTGCTGTCAACGGTAAAAATGGGCCATTGTTGTTAAGTTCTTCCTGAAAATAGCTTATTAAAGAAGCTATAAGCTCTTTGCACCGGCTATTTAAATGCTTCGACATTTTTCACAAATAATAAACAACGTAATCGACATAGATATGTGTGCGCACTTTTGTTGTTCTTAAAAGAACAGGGTTTTAATGCTATTTACGAAAATATCTGGAGTTTTTGTTAAAAAATAGACGGCACAGCAATACAGAAGCACAAAACAATTAAATTAGTCTTCCATGAAACATTAAACAAAGCCAACGAACGAGCTGTCGCCACCGCGCCGTTTACAGTTGTGTTATCAACTATCGGCCAATTAAATTCAAGTTATATTAATTTTTACAAGCTTAAATACACAAAAATTTGCTATAAGTGGGTTCGTATCAAAGAAGAATACTTTACGTTTGTAGTAAATTTAATATCGTATAAAGTTTTAATACTTTTTGCCCAAATTTAATTTCCTCGTGTTTTCTTACGGACTTACGATTATCAGCTGATTGATGACGTGCATCGGGTTTTGTTTTGCATCAACCATACGAATGCTGTGCGACAACAGAAAACTATAAATGGTTTTCTGGGGTGTGAGTACTACCCTAATTTTCTAAATTGTGTGATTTGCGCGTTTATTGTAAATAGTAACTGTTAACTACATATTATATATTTTTGAAAAGCTTAAAAATAAAATAAAAATACAGGGGGGGTCCAGATACCCGGCAATTACATCGCAAATGGACAACCCTGTACACTCTTATTACAACTACACTGAGAGCACATCATTAAAACCAACCAAATCGCTATAAAGAGTTGCTCCTAAATAATACCTAAATGGGCTTTTAACAATTTAGTATGCTCCATTCCACAATGATTCGTGGATTTCCTGACCGCAATAAAATTTAAACCCAGCCTTAAATAAGTGCCTTTTGAAAGGGTACAGGTCCTGATTACCTACTAATTTCAATAGCTAAGGTTAGCTATTTTCAACAAAACAACAAATATAATATAATAGGTAAGTATCTTTATTTTAATCATGTAATTAAATAGGAATTAATATTTATACAAAAATACTAATCTACAATATTATAATATCATCTATGCCTAAACTAATATAGTGACGATAGTGATAGAGCCAAATATAGAGTAGGTTAAGTTAAATGTGGTATTATTATAGTATTGTAAATTAGTATTTTTGTATAAATATTAATACTCGTATTAATAGCTATTTAATTACATGATTAAAATAAAGATACTTACCTATTATTTTATATTTGTTGTTTTGTTGAAAATAGCTAACCTAAACTATTGAAATTAGTAGGTAATCAGGAGCTGTACCCTTTCAAAAAGTCCGGTGCCTAGATAATAGATATTTGTCAGGCAAGTTATTTATGGTTGGGATTACGACTGAGGGTTGTCATTTAAATTTTATTGCGGTCGAGAAATCAACGAATAATTGCGAAATGAAATCATACATGTGTTATTTGCCGTTACATACTTAATGTTATCAGGTACTTCGTTATATTCTTTGGATGCTTGATACATCGGGTTAAGTAAACCTTTATTTGTTCTGACCTTCCTATGATAAACACGGCCATGTGATCTAGTTAAATTTTCATGGACATCCTGGGTAAATACAATTGATATTTGTCCCTTGCCTTTTATTTATCACCTTATACATAAACTTACTCTGTACTGATTTCATTAATTTATTTCGGTTGAAGACTTATAACTCTTTGTACCGGGTGTCCAAATAAGAAAGGACGCCGGCTATATCTCAGGAACTATTAGTCCCATAGCTTTCAGGTAAAATTTTTTTGTCTAAAATAGGCTATAAAAAATTGCTGGAAATAATATTTAAGTTTGGGAGCCGTCCGCTAGGGGGCGCAACGAACACTCGAAAACATAATTCTGTGCTTATCTCCAAAAAGACATACTAAAGGTATCCTAAAAACACAATATTCGAAATCTTGATGAGATTATGAAAAAATTTAGTTTGAGACTTTTTGCCATTACTCTTCAAATAAGGGGTGGGGGAAGGTTCAAACATGCTATTAACAAATGTCATACACTTTTTTTTTTTAACCGATTTCAACGATTTTGGAATCATTTAAAAGAGCTTTTCCTGTTTATCAAAAAAATTCATACTAAAAATAACAAAATTAAATGATTTTGTCGCCGCTAGGGGGCGCTATTTCAAGAAGTCGACAATTTTCCCATTTTCCTAGGAAATTTCAAATGTAATGAGGTATTTTTTACATTTAGAAACCGCAAGTCGATATCTTAATCCTATGCCAAGATATACCTAAAAGAATATTTTGGGAAAAAACTTTTTGCCTTGCGTTTTGGGTAAGTAGGCCTGGAAATGCAAAAATTAAACAAAACATCTGTAGTTGTCACTGAGGCTTATTTATCCGACGCCATTCTTTGTCGTTGTTGTGGTATTGCAATTAAGCTTAAAACAATGAGAATTCCCCATGAAATAATATTTAATATGCTAGCCGATTATTTTAAATGCTACCAGAACTCAACAATAGCATCAACAATATACGCGATGAGGTATCCTGGACCGAGACGATATAATAACAGAACCTTTACAAGATTGGCCAGACGGCTACGAGAAAATGACAGTACCAAATTGAACATAAAAACAAAATTAAACACACAAGATTTGGGACTAAAATAAAATATGTAAAAAAAAATAAATCAGTTAATGTTTTTTAAGATGTTCAAAATGTCCATCATCACATTTTATACAATCTCGCACTTTTCGTTCCGTTACATTAACAGCGGCTTCCACTTCGGCAATAGATATGCTTCTAATGGCATTTCTGATCCTTACGGTCATATCTTCCCTTGTAGTGGGCCATGTTTGATATACGATGTCCTTTAGTCTGCCCCATAAATAAAAATCTGAACAAGTGAAGTCGGGGGATGGTGGTGGCCAAGGAAATAAGCTGCCCCGACCAATCCACCTATCCGGGAAGATCATATCCAAATAGTTTCGCAAGTTTAGGGAAAAATGCGCAGGACATCCGTCGAGCTGGAAAAACATTGCTGTGGAGCAACACAGGTGTGTTGTTTTGTAAAAAATTTAAATAAGTATTTCCATTGAGGGGCTCGTCAAATATAAATGGTTCAATAATTCTTCCCCCTATTATCCCGCACCAGACGTTAACAGACCACCGACCTTGGTATTGAACCTCTCGCATCCAGTGAGGATTTGTTGGTGCCCAATAATGCATGTTGTGTAGGTTAACATTACCAACACTGGTGAACGTTGCCTCGTCCGTCCAGAAAATGTTTGAGGGAAATTGGGGATCTTCTTCCATCATGTTAATAAACCAGTGACAGTAGTTCAGACGGTTATCATAGTCTGTGTCCTTCGATTCTTGATGTAGAACAATGTGATATGGATGCATCCTAAAATAATAATAAAGTTTTAAAACACAAAAAACTTGATCGAAACTCATGTGTAAAGTACCTTATTTCATTCATGGAATTGCATTATGCGATAATAATTATGAAAAAGGGTTACTTTACGCACTTGTTGCATAAAAACTTATAATATTTAGTGTTTATATTTATTTCTCACAACAAAATACTCAATTTTTGCACAAACCTGTGGTCTCTTAAGACGTTATGCACGGTTGATCTAGTAATGTCCAAATTCAGTAAAATTTGACGAATTCCCATATGAGGATATATCCCAACATATGCCAAAATATTCACTATATTTTCTTTAGTGCGTCCATTTCCTCGCTTCCGGTTGATAGGTAAATTAACATTGCCATTTTCTCATAGCCGTCTGGCCCATCTTGTAAGGGTTCTGTTATTATATCGTCTCTGTCCAGGATACCTCATCGCGTATATTCTTGATGCTATTGTTGAGTTCTGGTAGCATTCAAAATAATCGGCTAGCATATTAAATAATATTTCATTGGGAATTCTCATTGTTTGAAGCTTAATTGCAATACCACAACAACGACAAAGAATGGGGTCGGATAAATAAGCCTTGGTGACAACTACAGGTGTTTTGTTTAATTTTTGCATTTTCAGGCCTACTTATCCAAAACGCTAGGCAAAAAGTTTTTTCCCAAAATATTCTTGAATATCTTGTATATCTTGGGATATATGAATTTTATTAAACAGGAAAAGCCCTTTTAAATGATGCCAAAACCATTGAAATCGGTTAAAAAACGAAAAAGTTGTATGACATTTGTTAATAGCATATTTGAACCTTCCCCCACCCCTTATTTGAAGAGTAATGGCAAAAAGTCAAAAACTAAATTTTTTTATAATCTCATCAAGATTTCAAATATTGTGTTTTTAGGACACCTTTAGTATAGTCTATCTGATCTTAGTTGGAACAGCATAAAAACGCTTGGTCGGCGTCTGCTTTGAAAACGAGACCGACTCATAGGCGGACGTAACCCTTAATAATAGTATAATAAAAATAAGTTAAATATGCAATAATTTTTTTTTTATTTTAGCTTTTTATGAAAAAATCTGTTTATAAAGAACTTCTACTGTTCAGGAGGATACCAAATTTGCCGTCGCTGATGCAATTTTATGTAGATTATTTCCTTCCTGTCATTTTGAAACAATCAGACGCCACTATTTTTTGAATACATTTTGTGTAAATAAGTGATTAAATCCCAAGACCTGTTTAACCGCGGATAAATTTTTGTTCAACTTTTTTGACAGAATTTTTATACAAATATTTTGACATAAGACAATCAAAATACGTCATAATTTGAAATGATATATGATCAAAATAAATTAAAATAAATGTTTACCAAAAAAATGTTTATTAAATTATGAATTATATTTGAAATGGTTAAAAACAGTTACCTTATGTTATACAGCATCATCATCATCATCATCATTATCATCGCTTTCCGGACTGGAATCATCATTATTTAATAAAATATTTAAGGGATTTACAGGTGGTAAAACACAATATTCATTTTCTTTTTCGATTACATGCTTAACACATTGTTTCCAGAGGTCTGTCGTGCCAATTTCATTCTCTGCAGTTCTTATAGTTGTCAATAATGATTCACTTAATTGGGCGGTCTGATTGTATTTTCGTACTTTTTTTTTAAGATTACCCCAGACCATCTCAATCGGGTTAAAAATACAATAGTAGGGAGGTAAACGTAATACCTCATGACCATTTTGTTGAAGGAGGTTATCAACTACATACTCTTTTTTAAAATTTTGCTTCTTGATACGCTCTTGTAATGCGATTTTTGTGGGTTTCGGAGGTAATTCCATTCCTTTATTTTCCATGAATTTAATAATATTTGTTTTTTGGTACTTGTATTTGGGATTTTGGTTTTTTGCCGTGAATGATAGGATTCATTGTCCATAATAATTACAGAATTTGGGGGAATATTGTGTAGTAACTGCTGTTCTATCCATTTTTCAAATAGGTCGGCTGTCATGTCCTCATGATAGTCAGCACTTGATTCTTTAATATTTTTGGCAGATAATAACAAGCAATTTGGAATAAATCCGTTCTCACTTCCGGCATGAAGAATAATTATCCTTTTTCCGCGGTTACACGGCGCGTTTAATGTACATTTCTGGCTGTCGTTAACCCAGCCATATTGCACAACATCGTGTGTGTCAAACCAAGTTTCGTCAAGGTAAATGAGATTTCTTTTTTCGGTTCTAAAATTTCTAACTGTACGCAAACATTCTTGCCGCAGTTTAACAATACGCTGCGATTCCACTATTAACATTCTCTTATCCATTTTTCTGTACCGAAAACCACACAATTTTACAAGGTAATGCAACGTGTCTAAAGATTTGTAATTATAGACGTCATTTGGAAATTCTCGTAATTTATCTCGGATCATTTCTAACGTTAGTACCAAATTTTCCTCATAAAACCCGTAAATGATTCGGCGAATATGTTCTTGGAAAGCGACATCAACGTTTTTAAGTTTCTGCCCTATTTTTTTTCGCCTTAAAGAATGATTAATTACATCTCCCTTATTTATAACCCTATAGATACTGGAGCGGCTTATTTTCGTCAGGACACAAATTCTGTTTACAATTTGATTTGTTGAGGCACCATTATTTTCGTTTTTGAGACAATCGCAAAATATTTAATATCATCCTTTGTGCCTGCTCCTCCAAATCTTTGTGAAAAAAGTCTCCACGCATAGGTTCTACAAGCTCCACATTAGTGCGAGCATTTTCCCAAGGTCTCCAAATAGCCATAATTGATACTAATTACACACACAAAGAAAAACACAAAACAACAGAAAAAATCTTTAGACAAAACTAAAAACCGTAAAATAAATCAATTAATAAGTCTTATTCCCACCAGGCGCGTAACTACAGGGGGCCGGGCCCCCCCCAGACGTCGATAGGCCCCCCCCAGAAAAAGGCTGACTTTGTAAGCTCGCTACTCGCCTCGCAAATATAGCATCAATTTATAATTATAATCTATATAAATTATAATAAATAATCTTGCCAAATATCACTCGACCATCATTTTTTTATTGGTTAAATTTTCCCTTTTTCACTCAAACTTTTTTGGCAATACTCGTTGAACTTTGGGCTTGTTTATTCAAAAATTAAATCCCTCGAGCTTCGCTCTCGGGATCTAATCAGAATAAGCATGTCCAAATTCAACTCGAAAAATTTCCAAAAAAAGTTTTCGTGACAGCTGAAGAATCTAACCGATAAAAAAACGAGGTCTTGTGATATTACTGTTGATTATTGACCAAATTTGTCAAAATTTGGGCGTGGTCCTGCGGCGCATTTGCCCCACATCTGAGCAAGCCGCCACTACATTTCACAATAACAGGCCCACCCTAGGCCACCCCCAGGTCAGAGGGCTAGTTACGCCACTGATTTCCACTCTCGCCAACACTGGTAAATGCATTGCGATTTTTCGACTTAAGAGCCCGGCCCGTTCATCAAGCACGCCACCTTTTATCTTTGTCTCTCCCACGCCATCCGCGCCGAACTCGCCTATCTCTTTCTGACAATGATCGATCGTTGAACGGGCCGGAACCAATTACACGCATTGAGTCCACGTTGACTCCTACCGGTACGGATCACTATATGTTTTACTATTTTGTTTCAATTCGTGATGCAGTATTTTGATTAGACCACATATTTAGCGCTATTCCAAGTAAGATCAGATAGACTTTACCTATGTCTTTTTGGAGATAAGCATAGAATTATGTTTTCGAGTGTTCGTTACGCCCCCTAGCGGACGACTACTAAACTTAAAAATTATCTCCAGCAATTTTTTATGGCCAATTTTGTACCAAAAATTTTTACCTGAAAGCTCTGGGACTAATAGTTCCTGAGATATAGCCGGCGTCCTTTCTTATTTTGACACCCGGTAGAAACAGGATTAGGTATCGAAACCTGGACTTGGTCCCTTTTACAAATGTCATATTTCATTTATGTTTAAATCGTTGTAGTTTTGTTTTTCTATACTTTAAATACTCCCTTAGCGTTTTGCATTGTGTTTTTTGAAGTAAAACTAAGCCGACAATATTCCTCTAAAACTTGCTCTAAAAATCATTATATTGATTCTAACTATTATTTATGTTTTTGTCACATTTCAAGTAAGGTCTTCAACTTTATTAAATTTAAATTTCTACACCAGATAGGTCGATATAGGAAGGCATGTTTCACGAAAAATGTCTATAATTAATTGTGTAATTCAAAAATGTGTAATTCAAAAATGTGGCAAAATACTATAAAACTTAATGTATGTAACACGCTGGTATTCAATGGTGTAATGTATAAGTTTCTTATTACATCCCTTTCCTGTAAACAGGGTGTCTGTAAAAGGTCTGTACAAAATCTAAGCACATATTCCTGAGGCCAAAATAAGGCGATTTAAAACAACTTACCTTAGTCCGAAATTGCTCCGTTTCCGAGATACTAGAGTTAAAAAATAAAAATCGAATTTTTTAAAAATAATGAACATTTCTTAACATTGGTTAACTTGGTACCCGGGGGTTTATTGGGATGCAAAACCCGAATACGGACACCTTTTCACTGTGGCCATTAGAGGGCGCTTCACAATGCACTTCTTATGGTTTAGACTGGCCATAACTTTTTTATTAGTGTAGTTTTTTCCTCCTTTTGTCGAGGAACTAGTTTTCTGAACATTTTGAAACAAAAAGGTACTCATGTGAAAATCCACTAAAGTAAGCCGTTCTTGAGATATTTCGGTTTTTTATTTTCGATGCCGTACCGGAATATTTAAATTATTTTGAATAAAAAATTCCGCTATTAGTAAATTTTCGGCAGGAAAAAATGTTTCACGTGGGTTAGTTACAGCAAGTTTTGCAGGAAGAATTTAAGTATGGATTTTTTTTTTTAAATTAAATGAGGAACAATTTTATTTTAAAAGTAATTTTAATTAGCATAAACTTTTAGTAATTGTTCAAAATGATCTCCGTTAACATAAGTACAAAGATTAATACGACGTAAAAAGTTTAAATTTACTCTTTGCATCAATTCCGCATCGTTCTTGTTGATGCATTTTGAATTCTTCCCCACAATTCCTCTTCATTATTAATCGGTCTGGAGTATACCATCGTTTTTAAAGACCCCCATAAAAAATAATCCAACGGAGTCATATCCGATGAGCGTGGCGGCCACTTTACAGGAGCGTTATTTCCTCTACCGATCTATCTGTTTGGATCTTAGACAGTTTGGATACTGTCGATGCAAATAATTGCGAACATTTAAACTAAAATGTTGTGGAGCACCATCATGCGTAAACCACATATATCGTCGAAGTTGTAATGGCAAATCTTGTAATAAATCTGGCAGCGTATTTTGTAAATGTTCTAAATAATCCACACCATTTAGTCGTGGCGGTAAAATGACAGGACCAATAATGAAATTGCCAATGATTCCTGCACATTAATTCTAAACTCATGTTGATAATGAGTTACTTTCGTGGCATTCGGGTTTTTATCAGCATTGGCAGTTAAAGGAGTGAAGCTACCGGTTTCGCGAAGGCGTCTCTCAATAGCAGCAAATGTTTGATGGTTTGGTATGCGCCGATTTGGATATCTTTCCCTGTATACCCTAATACTTTCGCGGATATTTCCTTCACAATACCCAAAAACCAACAGCATATCCGTCATTTCTGCAGAACTGTATCCTTCAGCGGCTGAAGGATGCAGTTCTGCAGAAATGGCTTCTTCATAGCCATCTTCACAGTCAATTTAAAATTTAACTAACACGTTGCAAACACCTTATTTATTCTCGCATTGGCAAATTCTTACTAAAACACTTACTGTAAACAATATAGACTGATAGCGAAAATTCTTAAAATGCGAAAAGTGTTTACATTTAAATAGTGTGCTGCAAAGAAAATTTTAAAGGTGTTCATCAAACAGGTAAAAAATCCGAGGATTTTTGGATGTGACACTTCAAAAAAGTATCTAAAAAAAATACATTTTTCACTGCTAATTCACTGACCACATTTCATCCTCAAAGATAACAGCAAACATTTTTTATTCAGAATAATTTAAATGTTCCGGTGCGGCATTGAACACTAAAAACCGAAATATCTTAAAAACGACTTACTTTAGCGAATATTTACAAGAGTAACTTTTTTGTTTCGAAATGTTTAGAAAATTAGTTCCTTAACAAAAAAAGGAAAAAGCTTCACTGATAAAAAAGTTATGGCCTCTCTAAACCATAAGAAGTGCATTGTGAAGCGCCCTCTAATGGCCACAGTGAAAAGGTGTCTATATTGGGGTATCGCATCCCAAAAAACTCCCGGATACCAAGTTTTAAAGTATTACGTTAAAAAATGTTCATTAATTTTAAAAAATTCAATTTTTATTTTTTAACTTTACCACCCTGTATCTCAAAAACGGAGCAATTTCGGACAAAAGTAAGTTGCTTTAAATCGCCTTATATTGGTCTTAGGAATATGTGCTAAGTTTTTGTGCAGACCTTTTAGAGACACCCTGTATGGAATAACAATGTTCTAGGCCATGCAAGCGAATATCATATTTTAAAACACGTTTCTATTTAAAAATAAAATAAACTCTGGATTTTATTGACTGCACTGTAAACACGATAATAGGAAGCTTTAAAATGGTTTCCTGAAAATATGTCACTTCAACCAATATCGGCCGGAATGGGAAGCCATAGTTGGGCGGTATTCTGACTTGATTTCAATTGGTCTCTATGGCAACCGCAGCGCAGGGGTGGATGACAGCAGGAAGAACGTTATTTGATTTATGATACTTTAAAATATTTATTTTATACTCAATGAATTATTATTTATTTTATTAATAAAAATCTCAAGGGCGGATCTAAATTTGAAATTACCCACAATTTTTATTGTAGAGCAAAATGTAATAAGAAAGTGTTATTATTAAAAATAGTTATATTCGAAATAACATTAAAATATTATAATGGTAGTATCAAAAACATCGTAACCATTATATACCTACCATTTTTAAAATGCCAGATTTTATAGACATATTTTTGTTCTAATAAAACTATATTATTTTGATACTGGTGAGCTGTGTCAGATTAATTCTTGTTCTCGTAACTGATTCCCTTCAGGCTTTCTTTTAAGAGGTTAGATATGATTGTCATATTTTCAACGAATCTCTGTAAATCAAATACTTTCATCAGATTTTGTATGTAACTATTTTAAGTAGTACTGAGTACCTAATACTCTCTTATAACATATTGCTCTTTAATAAAAATGCAACGTCTATGATAATAATATTTTAGGGGTTCACATTTTTCGCTATCCTGCGTACATGGTATCATCACCCTAAAAATATGTACAGGGTGATTGTGATTGATATTTTACTACATGGATATCTCTTTTTTTTCTTTTTTTTATGATAAGGCACATCACTGCATGATAAATCTTTTATCGCGCTCTGGGAGCGGTGCGTGCGCGCAGGAAACGATTCACGTTGGTCTTGAATCTTTGGAGATTATACTCGTTGGGGAACACGATCTCAGAAAGGTCGTTCCAGAGTGATGACGTTCTCCAGATAAAAGAATTTTGGAACAGTGTCGTTCGAGGGACACTAAGCTGAACCACGTACTAGTGGGCTGCAGTGGCTCGTCGTGTATTTCTACCATGCACCGCTCTGGGTGGTATCAAGCGGGCAACCTCAGTTGAACACTTGCCATGAAAATATTTGTAAAATAGACTGAAGTCGCCAACCCGCCTTCGATGTTCAAGGCTTTCCAGGTTGTTTGTCAGACTATGGTCACCGATCAAGCGAATGGCTCTTTTTTGAATGGAATCTAACAATCTCAGGGTATGTTTAGGAGCAGAGCCCCACATATGCGAACAGTACTCCAGCGATTGTCGAATTTGGGCTTTATAGAGCATCAAAAGTTGTTGGGGTGTATAAAGGTTTTTAGTTCGGAAAAGTACTCCAAGCTTCTGCGAGGCTGCCCTAGCAATGGCCGCAACGTGACTATGCCAAGACATATGACTATCCAAATTAACGCCCAATAGATGAATTGATGAAACCAAGAAAATCGAGTGTCCCGCCATAACTATATCCGGTTCTTCAACATTAACTTTTTTAGAAGAAACTGCCGCCTGGATCTTTTTAGCGTTAAATTCTACTTGGTTACTGTCACCCCAAGACAGAAGTTTTTCCAGGTCCTTGTTGAGATATGAGACCTCTTGCTGCCTATAGAGATGTGCAATAGCAGCCGATGTCCGAGCATCTAAAGTAAAAGATGAAACAATCATCAGATATTAAATTTTTCCAAGTGCATACGAGAGGTGTAAAAAAATTTGAATTTTGCTCAAGAGTAAAGTAACTTTATTTTTGACGATATCGAAAACTGTAATTATGAAAAGTTGTTCGGAATGAAAATTTTCACAAAATTTCTCAAATTACCGATACAGAACATTTATCTTTTTTATTTATTAAAAACATGATAACCTTTCCGTGTCCTTCAGAAAATAATAAGTAAATTCTTACAAAACTAAATTTATTTCTAAAAATTTAATTAATACACCATTAAAATAAAAATTCGTTCAAGTACAATGTAATCAGATCCATCTACCTCAACTTATTTTTTACTTTTTCCAAACTTATAATTAATTGATGACTAAGTTTACATACTACAAATTGAACATTTTTAAAAAATTTTCCGAAATTCTATCAATAATTAATAATAAACAGTAATCTCTTTTTGTGAACACTTGATAACTTTTCAATTACTTAATGCTTGTCTTGTAACATTTTAGCGATGCATTTAAATGAATAATATCATAATAATTCATTTTGTTGTAATAATTCTAACGAACATTATTAACTTCCTCAATTCACAAACGCCTCAACATATCCGCCTTCTCTGTCAATACAGGTAATTGTTCTATCGCCAAATTTTTTTAATACTCTTCTAACCATAGCCGGATTAATACTCTGAACCGATCCTGCAATGACAAATGGGCAACATCTGTAAATGGCCTTTGAAGATACGCCTTTTGTTTTAGGTAACCCCCACAAGAAAAAATCGAGTGGGGTCAAATTTGGAGACCGAGGTGGCCACGAAATTTCCGAAAACCGATGGGTACCATCCTGTTGGAACCATATCTGTTGACGTTGAAGGAGGGGAACGTTGTCAAGAAAATTGTCTAATTCATTCTCTAAAAAATGTAAATAACGGTCTGCATTTAAAGATTTATGAAAAAAAGGTCCAATTATTGTATTTCCATAAATTCCACACCACACGTTTGTTTTGAATGCATACTGGTCCAGAGTTTTGATGGTAAAATTTGGATTAGTATCACTCCACCAACGGCAATTTTGGGTAGAGATTGTTCCATTTGATGTAAATGTTGCTTCATCCAAAAAATAATATGTCTTCCCATAAATGGATTATCTTCTAACATTCCTTGGATATCACAACAGAATTCAAAGCGTCTATCATGATCTTCTGGTCTTAACGTATGAATAAATTGGGGCTTGTATGGGTGCAACTTGTTCTCTTTTAATATTTTTAAAACCGTATCTTTGCTTATGGAATTTGGTATCGAAGCTGCCCGTGTTCGCAAGGAATTTTTAGGATGCTCAGTTGCTGAGAGCATTATATCAAATTCCATGTCATCACTGGCGACCCGTTTTTGGAGTTTGTTGCTAAACTTATTTCTTACATCTCCAAAAGTCTTAAATTTGTTTAATAATTTCCTTACTGTGGTATAGTGAAGATTTTTCTCTGGGTGACGGGTATTAAAAATGTCTGCAGCTTCTCGATTTGTTTTATAATTGTCACCCACAATTAACACAATTTCAATTTTATCTTGAGTACTTAACGTTGCTGGCATATCTACTAAATTTTATAAATACAACTGATTTTTTTGAAGTTCAAAAAGAAACAATTCTTGTCAGTGCATTCTAGATTAAATTTAATGTTTCATTTAATTTCAATGGTGTATTGATTAATTAATTAAATTTACTTATTACTTTTTGAACGAAATGGAAAGGTTATCATGTTTTTAATAAATAAAAAAATAAATGTTCTGTATCGGTAGGTAATTTGAGAAATTTTGTAAAAATAAAAAAAATCTTAAGTAGAAAGATATAATTTCATATTAGAATAGAGTTTTTCACCGAACAACTTTTCATAATTACAGTTTTCGATGTCGTTAAAAATAAAGGTACCTTACTCTTGAGCAAAATTCATATTTTTTACACCCCTCGTATACACTTGGAAAAATTTAATATCTGATGATTGCATTTTAGGTTTTGGACCATGCAGAACTTTTTATGAAGAATAACTTTTTTTCGTAAAATTAATAATAAAAAGTTTCCCATATGTAGCCAACTTAAGTAGACACACTGTATATAGGATTTTTGTTTTTTTCCAAAAGATCGTTACTGTATAGTAAAAAAAGGGTGGGCGACAATATAGAACCTTGAGGGACTCGGGCGTTGATGTTAAATGTGTCTGAAAGAAATTCGTCCATCGCCACTCGCAAAGAACTTAGCTAGGAGCCCCTCATGCCACACTCGGTCAAGAGTCTTAGAAATGTCCAGTGCTACCGCCCGGGACTCCCCGTGATGTTCTATTGCGTTGTTCCAAACGTGAGTAACATAAGCGAGAAGGTCTCCTGTTGATCTAGACTTACGGAATCCATACTGGCGGTCACTAATAATGTTGCAGCCTTCCAGGTATTTTAATAATTTTTCGTTGATAGCCTTCTCCATAACTTTTGATATAACTGAAAGCAATGCGACTGGACGAAAGTTGTTTGGCAAGGTCTTTTTGCCCTTTTTGGGAATGGGCTGGACTCGCGCAGTTTTCCAGCAAGAAGGAAATATTCCTTTTTTGTAGGATAAGTTAAAAAGCCTACAAAATACCGGTGTCAGTTCGTCAGCGCATGTCTTAATTACCATGACTGGGATATTGTCAGGACCAGAAGCCTTTTTAGTATCAAGACTCCTCAAGATTCCTTTAACATGGCGGTGGCGGAAAATAATCTCGGGCATTCTCGATTCTACAGGGGGAATGTTCGGTGAAGTACTTCCCTGAAAATTAACCGTTGAATGTGAAGAGAATAGTTCCGCCAGTAAGTTTGCTTTTTCCTGTGCTTTGGTCGCAATGGTGCCATCAGAACCTGTTAGAGGTGGAATGGTTGTCTTTGTAAAGTTCTGGCCGACGGCCTTAGCTACCGACCAAAATGATCTTGAGCCGTTAGGACATTCAAGAAGTTTGTCTTTGATCCTCTGGTTGTGTGCTTCTTTGCTTAGGTTTATCGTTTGCTTGCGTTGGTTTCGAGCGATGACAAAGATGGTACGATGATTTTCGGCGGTAGGATTTTTACGCCATTGTCGGTAGAAATAATTTTTTGATTGAACAGCTCGTTCTCAATTTTTGGTAAATCAATGCTTGCCGTTAGAAGGGCACTTTTTTGAGAAAGGGATAAAGGCTTCCATGCCAGTAAGGATAACCTCAGATATTTCGGTTGCACAGATGGATGGATCATCAGAGGCAAAACAAACGTCCCGCCAGGGAAAGGTTCGAAAATGGTCCCTTAGGTCATCCCACTAAGCTGATGTATAATGCCAGACCTTGCGTGGTTTAGGAGGCTGTTCGGCACTTATTGGTAGTTTGTTCAGTGCCGAAATAAGGTTGTGGTCAGACTTTCCTAACGGAGGCTTCACGGTGACAGTGTACAAGTCGTAGTTTGAAGTTAAGAAAGGATCCAACAAACTACCAAAATCGCCATCTCAGAATTCCTTACCAGAAAAAAAAGCATCAGAAACTTAAAATTTTCAAGTTACCTGGTATTTTTAAAATGAAACATCCTGTATTTTATATTTTTAGTCGCTAGATATCGTTCTCCTGAGTTCAAATATTATTATATTAGGTTATTATGGATATTCTTGTTAATTTTCGAAAAAAATAGACTTCTTCCAGTGGCGCTAACAGAAAATAAGTCCGGAGGGGGTTGAAAAAAGAAATAGCGCAGGCGATAAATTTTTGGGTGCCACGCCCTTTTTTCATAAACACAGCCAGGCTCATTTCAATTTTCATGTAATTTTACCTATCTTAAGGTAGTGATGAGTTTATTTTTTTAGTAAACAGGTAGTTAAACGACCCGAGCTACGCTCGCTCGGGGGGGGGGGGCTGCAGCCCGGTGCCCCCCCCCCCTTGGTTGCGCCACTGACTTCTTCGTATAAATCTAAGGCAGCGGTGGACGCCTATACGACCATGCTAATTTGTTTTTAGCAAAGTAGTCATGGATAATGAAACAAAGAAGATTTCTTTGAGACTTATTTAACTTTCATTTAATTTAAGAGTTGTCTTATAGCGAATTCCATTGGTAAAAGAAGTGCGGCACCAATATGTCAGTAAAACTGCACCAGTGCATAAAAAGTGTTGCGCTATTTGAGTACCTACCAATGGGTTTCAGATTAGACCTTGAGTGCATTTTTCCAACACACAGAAAAAAACATATTCTCAAACAGAACATTTTGATATTTTCAGATATTTTTGCTTATATTTAAACTAGAAAATCTTAATTGAAGGAAACAAGTTTAAGTTAAACATTTAAAAATATTTAAAACAAGATTTTCATATCTTCAATATATATTTTCACTTTAAGAAAGTTACTTTAAAACAAATATTTGCAAATTTCTGTATGATTCGTTTATTTCTGTACTTCAAGGTTTGATACATTTTTACTGTGACTAAAAGTTAGTTTTAAAACAAAGATTAGTAGCTTCAAAATTAAGTATTATATTCTCCAAACAAGGCATCGTAACCATTTGGTATAAAATTTTGAAATACTCAATTTGAGCTGCTATTTGAAAGTATAATCTAAATAGGATAGTTTTAATAACCCAAAATACTTGTTCCTAGCTTTACGATTTTCGTCGTACTACGAAAGCAACCGAAATTTTCCCGAAGAGCATCGCGGGCGCGAATCGCGAGACAATCCAGTTATTGTGGTCCATGGTTTCGGTGGGTCGTGTCCTCACGCCTCAGTATTTGTTTAAACTTGTTTCAGTTGAAAACCTACGGAATTTTCGTGTGTGTCAAACTATTCCATAAATTTTCGACGTTTCGCCAATAACGATTGCACGTGGCATTTGTAGGGATTTTTTACTCTATATGGCTGATTAGATAACAGACTGAATTATTTCAATGTCTACCAAATCGATTCATTCATTCAGTGCCCTAATCTCTTATAGTTACAATCATTGAAGATGCCACGTGGAATCGTTTGTGTAACGTCGGAAAATAATGTAACAGTCTAAGGCCGTCTAATTCCAAGAATCATAACTTTCTTATTAAAGGCTTCATTTGAATTTATGGTATTTTAATATTAGCAATATGAGTGCCTCAAACTCAATATTCCAATATGTTCAAAATAAACATATGAATGTGTATTTTGAAGGGTAGATATTTACAGTTTAAAACTATAAATGCTCAATTTTAGTATAATATGCTTTCAAAATAACAAAATGTCGCTTTCCTTTTAAAAAATAGACTGTTACTTTAGATAGGTCGCAGGTTTAAAACTAATATTAATTTTTTCTAAAATCTTCAAAATAATGAAACCAAATACTTCTTTTAAAAAACTCATCATATTCCAGCTAAGTTACCTATGATGTTATGATTGAAGATATATATAATTAATTTAAATCAGGTTGTACAAGAATTTCCTATTCTCTTTTTAAAACGATATATTCTTGAGTATATACAAAGCTAACTTAGTCTTAAACTGAAACTAATAGTATTAAAACGAGTATTTTCTTTTTTCCGTGCAAAGTTGATGATAATACTCTTTAATTCTCAATGATTTTACTTACCACTGGACAAAATTTGAGACAAAATAGGATTTTAAAGATCGAAAAAATCAAAACACTCTATTTCTTGACATTTGCATCCAGTTTCGGTGTAGCACGGTCTCAAAGAGCACATGCGGAACTGATTGCACTCTGTGCAACACTTGTTGCACCGGTTTTCCAATGGTTTAAAAATACTTGCACTGAAATGTCCAATGGTTTTCAAATTTTGCACTCGTTCCGCACTTTTTTTTTACCAATGGAATTCGCTATTAAATTCTAAAGTTATAATGATATATTCTGAGATATAAAAAGTTAATATTGCGTCAGTTTTTATAAAAACTAATGAAAATCAAGAATATGGACGAATTTATCGTAACAGAAGAACTCCTAGTGAGAAAATATTTGTTGACTTATATAAGCGTTTTAGAAATACCTGCTCGTTGAAACGAAAACCCAAAATAGTTCGACTAAATGAAAATCAAGAATTAGATGTACTTCTATATTATCAAGGTAATATATTCAATTGATCATTTTTTTGTTATTTCAGACGAGTAAAATAAATTAAATTTATTAGAAAGTCCAATGAAATCCATACGGGATTGTAGTCGGAACATGCAATACTCTTATAGCAAAGTGCAAGAAACTTTAAAAAAATATCATATGCACGACTTTAAATATACCAAGGTTCAAAAATTATCTCACATGGACAAACAAAAGCGTTTAAAATATTATAGAGTTATGTTGCGTCACGTAGAAGAAAATCCAGATTTTTTTCATAATATGCTTGGGACCGACGAATTGAATTTCAATACGTCCGCCCTACCTAACCTAACCTATATTTTTGGGCAACGGAAAATCCAAAAATTACATTAGAAATAAAGAGATCTGGTCGAGAGTCGATAAGTGTATGGTGCGGTATAATAAAATATCGGGTTGTCGGCAAAATACTTTATATTGGGTCCTTAACAGGTATTAGATACTTGGAACTTCTTGAAAATGAAATTGAGAAAGAAATTACCTAGTATATTTCCTAAATATACAGGGTGAGTCTGGAGAAATGGGCCTAACTCTAAGGGTGTAATCTATGCATCAAAATAATAAGAAAAAACTCAAATGTAGTTATCCAATATTCATTGGTTTCCAAGTTATAAGGCAAAAACAAAATATTGCATTAATTTAGCTTTCCTGTAAAAAATGTTATTATTGTTTGCTTTTGATTGTTGTGCTGTCCTAATAGTGTCAGTATAAAATGTTACATTGATTCACCGTTAACTTTCGGATTTGTATCATTTTAATTTTATAAAATGCCACAAAGTTATTCACATCTCGAATACGCCAATATGGTTTTTATTTATGGCTTGTGTAATGAGAATGCTACAGCGGCTGCTGAAGAATACCCTGAACGATTTCCACATGAAAGAACACCGAACAGAAAGGCCTTTATCAGAGTTTTCAACAAACTTTGCGAGACCGAAACGCTTCCAAGTGCTAATGTAACATCCGAACGAGCCATTCAACAGGATATAGAAAAAATAGAAAATGTTCTAGCTTTAGTAGAAGAAGATACGACGACGAGCTCACGAAGAATTGGAATTCAGATGGGGATTCCCCAAAAAAGAGTGATTAATACGCTTCACGAGCAAGGTTTATACCCGTACCATGTACAGTACAGCGTGTACAGAATCTTCAACCTGGAGACTACGCCAAGCGTATGCAATTTTGTGAGTGGATAATTAATAATCGTCATCTTTTACCGCACATACTTTTTACTGACGAAGCTACGTTCACCCGTGACGGCATCAATAATAATCGAAACTCCCATGTATGGTCGGACGAAAATCCTCATGCAATAGTCGAAAGTAAGTTTCAACACAGGTTTTCAGTAAACGTGTGGTGCGGCATGATCGATAATAATTTAATTGACCCTTTTCTTTTGGAAAATCGCCTTACAGGGGGTCGCTACTTAAGTTTTTTACAAAATGAATTGCAAGGACTCCTGGAGGAGATTCCTTTAAACATCAGAATTGAAATGTATTATCAACACGACGGAGCGTATGCCCATTTCGATCGTCGGGTCAAGCAATATTTAGACCAAAGGTTTCTAGGGGTTTGGATTGGTCGCTATTATCCTATTAGTTGGCCTCCTAGATCGCCAGACCTCACGCCGTTGGACTACAATTTATGGGGTTAGTTAAAAACTGAGGTTTACAAAGTAAAAGTAGATACTAGGGATGCATTAATTAGACGCATTAGAAATGCTGTATGTACTCAATATTAAAGAAAGGCACGAATCAATTAGAAGATCCACGCGCGCCCTTCATAAACGAAGCAGGAAATGTTTGGAGGTATTTTTGAAAATTTACTAAACCAATGATTTATTTAAGACAATGTTAATGTTGGATATTTTGGTTTAAAAATATGATTATTTTATTTAACGCTGTAACTTAAAAACAAATGAATATTGGATGATAACATTTGAGTTTTTCTTATTATTTTGATGCATAGATTACACCCTTAGAGTAAGGCCATTTCTCCCGACTCACCCATACTTAATATGTCAACAGGACGGGGCACCACCTCATAGCGTTTTAGCCGTTAGGCAATACCTAAATGCAAATTATAATATATGGATTGGCAGGAACGGAACTATTTCCTGGCCTCCTAACAGTCCAGACTTAACCTTCTTGGACACTTTTATGAGAATATTTAAAATCCAAAGCTTATATGGACCGACCCCGAACTATCGAAAAAATGCAACTCAAATTACAGGAAGAAATTGACAATCTCAACAACCAGCCGAAAATAATAAGAGGATCTATAGAAAATTTAAAGAAAATATATCGTTTGTGTATAAACGTAATTAGGGGCCATTTTGAACAACTACTTAAATGGGTATTTAATAATTAAGTTAAAATTTTTTTCTTTTATTATCCATGGCTACTTTGATAAAAACAAATCAGCATGGTCGTGTAGCCTTCCACTGCTGCCTTAGATTTATACGAAAAAATCTATTTTTTTCGAAAATTTACAAAAATAACCATAATAACCTAAATATATTTGAACTTAGGAGAACGATATCTCACGACTAGAAATATAAAATACAGGGTGTTTCATTTAAAAAATACCAGGTAACTTGAAGAGTTTAAGTTTCTGATGCTTTTTTGTTTTTTTCTGATTTGAATTCTGAATACCCATTAAAAATACTTCAAAATTGCTAATTTAAACTTATTTGTAAGACCAATATTAACCGGGATATCCATCTAGTAAAAATATAAACAATCACCCTGTACAAGTATTGCGAAAACATGACATTTTGCAAGTAATGTTAGGTATTTCGCGGCAATTAGAGGTGTTTCGTGCTAATTAGAGGTATTTTGCGGTACTATACTAATAGTATCTAGACTATGTTGTAAGTCGTATGTAGTTTAGTATTAATAGTTTTATCCTCTGATTGTACTTCTTCATCTGGCTCAGTTGGGCAACCGGAGGGGGGAGGGCTGCCATCTGCAGCACTCCCCTCCCCGAGCTAACGTAGCTTGAGTCGTCAATTACCTCTTTACAAGAATTATTGTTAACTCTTCACTACCTAAGATTACTAACCTGACAGGTTTCTCAAAGCTGTTTGAGCTGGCAATGTGCTCAAGATTAGTCAATTTCTTAACCAGCTGTGACGTATTAAGTAAAAATCAACATGGGTAGATTAACGGAAGATCTACTCAAACTGCAATGTTCCAATTTATTAAATCAAATCTGAAGGACCTTAAAAATGGTAACGAAAATGTGGAAATGTTTTTGGACTTATCCAAGGCACACGACGGTTTGGACAGAGAATTACTAAACAGGAAGCTTGATATGTATAGGGTAAGGGGAAACGCCTATAACTAAAAAAATGTTATTATAACTCTATAATTTTGATGAACGAGTTAGGCATCTCAGGGAGGTATATTAGGATCAGTCTTGCTTATTGTTTTTAGTAACGACCTTAACAACGTAATAGAAGCTAATCAGAATATAGTGAATTACGCCAATGACGCTAATTTAATTATAGGGGGCAAAAAGTTTGATCAAATGCTAATTGGTTCTCAAAAAACAAACTTATCATAAAGAAAAATAAAACAAATGTAATTTTCTTAGAACAGAGCGAATATTCTTTTTGTTTTAAGTTCCTGCTATCTAGCAAAAGAAATCTGTAATCTTAAACAATAACTTTTGAATTTCTTAATCCTTAAATTCATTCAGCAAATAAGTTGAAATGTTTTCTTTCTCATTTTAAATCTCACTGTTTCTTTAAAATAAAGAAGTTCTCTTTATTTAACATCTCAAGTGAAGTGTTCTAAGTAATAACTATATCTGAAAGCAATTATTTCTTTGAAGCAAGACTAACTGATTCTGGCAAATGGATAAATCATACACCTAGATAGAAGACCTGGCGAATTAAAATTTTTAAAAAGCTTCATAAAAATATATGACAGAATTAATATAAAATAAAGTATTATGTATCTGAATATTTTCAGGTGCGCAGGATTGGTCCAGCCCTCCAGAATTTTTCGTATCTGCCATGGATGCCAGTTACGTACCCAACAACCCCCAGTTCGGATTGCAGTTTGAGTGTAATTGGAGTGGTCCGGCTGCAGTACAGCAGGTGCGTAGGCAGTGATTTTTTTCCAATAAATATAATATGTAGAGGGTGTTTTTTTTTTTCGTTGATATTATAGGGTATAGGCTAAACGGTAAGAGATACAAAAAAACTAAGATGTGTGTCCCGTTCTCTTTTTTAGTGTTTGGTTTAGTGGCGCAATCAGATCCACGCTAACTAGATTGGTTTAGAAGATACAGAGGGATTCTCAAAATCTGCGGTTTTTGTTATCTCTAATTACTCGGTTATTTATGGAGATAAAAAGAAACTTTCAATACGAAAGTTTTATGACTTTTTACATAGAATTCAGTAGCGTATTTAAGAAAAATATAGATGTGTTACTTTTTGATGTATTATCAAAACTATTATTTTCTTATCAAAAAACTGATTTTTTTTTTTCTTTCGATTGCAACAATATATAACACTTAATGTTTTGCTTTGTTTTAAATAGCTAAAATACCAAAAAAACAGATTTTTCTTAGTTGGCCATGGATTGAATCATTATTCTTTCATTTCATAATAGCTATATTAAAAACTCAGTTAACAGGATTATTAAAACATTTATAAACTAAAACAACAACAACCACAAAACACAAAAATTTATAATAACAACTTAACAATTATCTCATATACTTATATATAACAATTAGCATAGGTGCTTAATCACGAAATGTGCTCAAATTGTCTTCCATTCTGCTCGATGCACTTTTGGACTCGGCTTGTAACTGAACGAGTGGCGTTATAAATGTGAATATTTTGCACGCTTCCAATGCAATTAATAAAATTTGCTCTAAGTTCTTCTATAGTATTACTTCGGGTTTTATAAATTTTATTTTTAATAAATCCCCAAAAATAAAAGTCGAGTGGTGTCAGGTCGGGGGAACGCGGAGGCCATCTGTTTGGTTCATATGTACCAAGCCAATTTTCGCCGAAATTGGCAGTTAGTAAGTGCTTACCATATGGCTATTATGTGCTGGAGCACCCTCTTGTTGTAAATAAACATTATTTCTTGCAGCTAATGGCATATTATCCAACTCGATTATTACACATTTTTCCAAAATTTGAATGTATCCTTCAGCATTCAGATTTTCATTAAAAATCCTGTAGTTAAGGACCCTGTTTTGATATAGCGCCACCCATACATGGAACCCAAACCGTCCTTGTTGTACCCTGGTGACCTTCTGATGAGGATTTATGTTTGACCAATAACGATTGTTATGTCTAATAAAAATTCCTTCGCTAGATATAAAAGCCTCGTCAGTCCATATTATATTTGGAAAAAAATTGGGATTCCGATTAGTCTGTTGCAAATACCAATGACAAAATTCTAAACACCGCTCTTCATCTACAGGTTGTAAGTTATTAACCTTTCTTATTTTATATGGTTCATACTTATGCTTTCTTAACGTTTTTAAAACTTTAAATTTACATGTGCCAATATCTTTCTCAATATTACGGCTAGATACCGTCGGATCAGCAGCAACACAATCTAATGTATTTATTTCATCTCTTTCTCTATTTTCCTTATTGTAAATTTTACCTCTTTGTTTTCCAAATGATCCATACTGACCTAAATTGTGATATAATCTTTGAAATATTTGTCTTTCTGGCTGTCGTCGTTCCGGATCACGCTCAAAATATAGGTCTAAAGCTGCGTCTTTATTTTTATTACCCTCAATATGGCACACAAACATGTTTAATTTTTCATAGATTTGAAAAATATTCATTTTGGACTCCTTTTTTAGAAAAATATAATCGAAAATATTTCAATAACAACGAATGTTAAAACCAATACTTAATTGTTAATGAATTTTATGACATGTAAACAAACAAAAACCAACGTTTAAAAAATTGAATCCATGGCCAACTAAAAAAATTTTTGTTTTTTGGTATTTTAGCTATTTAGAACAAAGCAAAATATTAAGTGTTATATACTATTGCAATCGCAAGAAAAAATTCTTTTGAGACACCCAGATACAGGGTGTCCCATTTAAGAAAATGGTAGTTTGATATAACCTCAAAATTTAACACATCTAAATTTTTTTTAATACGCCACTGGATTCTATGTAAAAAGTCACAAAACTTTCCTATTGAAAGTTTCTTTTTATTTCCATAAATAATCGAGTCATAAGAGATAACAAAAACCGCAGATTTTGATAATCACCCTGTATCTTCTAAACCAATCTAGTTAGCGTAGATCTGGTTGCGCCATTAAAGTAAACAGTTAAAAAGAGAACGGGACACATATCTTAGTTTTTTTGTATCTCTTACCGTTTAGCCTATACCCTATAATATCAACGAAATAAAAACACCCTGTACAGGGTGTCCCTGTATTTATTATCCAAGATAAAGCGTGGCTGCTGGCACTTCAGTGTGAAACAAAATATTTCGGTGTCAAATTTCTCGAGGTTGTGTGTTTTTAATATACAGGGTAATTTTTAAAATTATTTAGGCCCACTTAGACATGTAAAATTCTCGGTAATAATCTTTTGGAGAATATTCTCAAGTTAGAGAATTTTCTGGGAATGGTAAGAAAATCGCTAGAAATGGCAATAATAAGAAATAAAATTTTTACATTACACTACAGTACATTTTTGTATTAACGTCGTTATAGACGGTCTACATTGTTTCCCAACGTGGGGTCCACGCCCCACAGGGGGGCAATTTGATTGTTAAGGGGGGCAATTCGAAAATGGGACTCGACACGAGTTAAACCCTTTTGCTCCGGTTCATTTAAATGCAATGCTAGATTTCGGTGCCGAAATTGAAAGAAAAAAGCGAATTCTTAAATAGTTGCGGCCAATAAATATTATAAATTCGTTTGACGAGACCAAAATATCAACTGGGTTAGTGGATTTGTCTGATATATCAAATATGCAGTATCAAGAAGAACTCGCAGAAATGCAAAATGATGAGTCAGTTAAAACTTTATTTAATATAAAAGGAGCGATGGCATGGCTTTGTAAGGAAACAGAAATCAAATACCCAAATTCAACCAAATGTGCAAGAAAACTATTGTTACCTTTTCCATCTTCATATTTAGCCGAATGTGGATTTAGTGCTGTAAATGATTTACTGGTAAAAAAAATAAATCGTCTGGAGATAACTCAACGAGGAGACTTGAGATTGAAGCTAACCAAATTGGAACCTAACATAAAATATCTGTGCCGTAAGCATTAAGCGTAAGGATCTCACTAAATTAAAATATTAAATTATTATAGAAAAATCTTTATTAAAATTATTTCGAATTTGAATTTCAGTTTTTCATTATATGTTTTGAAAATTTATTTACTGTGTTTCGTTTACAATTTTCTAGTGATTTCTTCCTATTTTTTCTTAAGTGAACAATTCAATTTTTTAATATTAAAAATTACCTATGTATATTATGTTACATAGGGGGGCATAAGAATTTTAGAAAGGCTTAGGTGGGGCATGGCACAAAAAGGTTGGGAAACACTGGACTCTAAACTGAGCCGAACGGAACGCCAAAATAAAACAAGTCTCACCACATCATTATCATTCTAGGGGATTTCCCTGAATTACTGTTATACTCGGATTCCCCTAGAAGCGCCGAAGTAAAACACTTAATAGAGGTATAGAAAAGGTTTGAAATGCTCAAAATTTTAAAAATCATTGCAAAATTTTTCAGAGTAGATGATGTAGAAAAACTTCTCTAGAGAATATTCTCGGGAGAATTTTCTTACAGAGAATATTCTCCTCTCACAGGCCCACTTCGCATTTCCGTTATGTGTTAACTTATCTGATATTTAAGAAACTGATATTGTTACGATTTTTTACGTAGAGTTTAGTGGCGTAGTCAGTTTTTCTTAATAATTAGTTCCTGAGACAGGTATCGTTTTTCCAAAAAAATATTGTTGGGTATACAGTGAGAACGTAAAGGATGGAAAAAATTCATTTAAAATTCATGTGTTTTTTTTCGAGAAAACGCTCGGACCCGTCAATTTTTTTTTGTTGTGCATTTTTTGAATCTTATTTCATGTATACAGGTTGTCCCAAAAACAAGCTATGGCGGTTTATCTTATTTTTCTGAATGGATACCCCTATTTTATAATTTTTTTGGATTCTGCATAAGATTCTAAAACATATTTCATGAAATATGTTATATACTTAAATTCAGCCGTTTGCGAGAAAATCGATATTCGGATTTTAACAAATGATTCTTTTATTATTTCTGACATAATAAACACTGTTGTAAATAAAGCCTTTGGATGTTAGGTTGTCACACTTACAATTGTTTGGGGCATCAGGATCTTCTGGATTAGGGTACAATGTGGCAAGGCACGGTACTAGATCATTTTCTAAAAATTCTAAATATGTTTCACCTGCAAAATTTCCGTCAATAAAAGGGTCATAATACTCTATCTTCAACTATGCCCGACCCAAACATAAACTTTTTGAGGATATTGGGCGTGACATTCCATAATCCAGCGTGGATTTTCTGTGCCCAATACCGACAGTTTTGTTTGTTTACACTTTCATATAAAGAAAACGTTGCCTTATCCGAAAATACAATTCGTTTCGAAAGCTGTGGATGATTATTGCACATATTCATTATTATGTCGCAAGATTGGACTCTTCTGTCTGGATTATATCTTCATTGAGTTCATGAACCAATTGGACTTTGTAAGGATGGAATTTATTTTTGTCTAAATACTTCAAGACTGATGTTTTGCAGGTATGATTTTTCAAAGTGCCTTACGGTGGTCTTTTTGAACCGATGATAACATATTTAATTGTGTATCTTCTAATACCGCAGGTTGACCTTTCGTATAATTGTCCCTAACGTGACCTAAATCTCTATTTTTTCTCTATTCTACTGACAGTAGATCGAGGTATCGGTTCTGTGCGAGGATATTTGTTATTGAAGAGTTCGCCAACTTCAATTTGTGTGCGCCGCCTATCTTCATAGCCAATCATTATTAATATTTCTACTCGCTTAAGCGTATATACCATTTTTTAAAATTCCCAAGATTATGAAAATAACTTTTGCCAGACACTTTAACTTGAGGCAAAACTACTCAAATCAGGGGGCAACCGTCACTGTCAGTGTGACAACCTAACGAACCAAAGGCTTTATTTCCTGATTTAAGTAATAACAAAGAAATCATCTGTTACAATCCGTTATCGATTTATTTTCAATTTTTGAGAGCATAGATCAAAACTATTTTAGATTTAACGACAAATTCTTTATACAAAAAGAAGGACTACCAATGGGCTCTCCCTTGTCACCATTGTTAGCGGAATTATTCACGAAGAACTTTGAATATCATATTTTTAATTTAAAAAATCCATTAATAAAAAATATACATTTCTGGCGCAGATACGTAGATGATGTGTTTTGCGTTTGGACAGGAACAGAGCGACAGCTAGAACAATTTCTAAACCTTCTAAACGGCTTAAACACTAAAATTCAATTTACCATAGAAAGGGAAACTGACCACTCAATCAATTTCTTGGACCTTACAATAATAAATCAAAACAACCAATTAACCTACCAAATCTATAGAAAACCTACGACAACCGATATAGTTATACCAGCAGACTCAAAACATCTCCAACAAACCAAACTAGCTGCGTTCAATAGCATGATCCACATATTGGTCAACATCCCACTTTCAGAAACTTCATATAATAAAGACTTAGACATAATACAAACTATACACTGATAAAACTGTGCTCCCTTAATCAAATAATCTGATTTATTTCGTGAATAATTATTGGTAATAAATAAATGTGATTTTAATTAACTAAATTTGATTTAACTGAAATAAATGAGAGTATTTCGTTTTATTTGCAAAGTTATTTGACTGTTGGTTGATTTGTGTCAAATCATAGAACCCTTCAAACAAATATCTTACCAAAAAACCACTAAAATAACAAAATCTAAATAACTAATTATTTAATCGAACTAATTTTTATTTAGGAACTAAATCCCGTTAATCGCTAGTTAAATCACCCGATAGAGAACTATTTAAATGTCTAGGTCATTTAAACTAAATAATTATGTATTTACATTAAATCCTGAATATAAAACGACCGAATATTTACAAATAACTAATTATTTAATCGAAGTACATTTCAAGTTAAGAACTAAATACCTTTAACTTTAATTTAAATCATTCATTGCCGAGCTTTTCAAACAATTTGGTCATCCAAACAAATAATTAAGTATTTAAATGAACTCCTGTCGCCTACTTTGGGCTTTGAGTAATTTGATTGGCTATACAAAAGTGGCCTGATTTTGGTCATTGGTCATTGTGATTTTGTCTTGTAGAAATTTATGAGTGAGAGTGAAAACTTCTTTGTTAGTGGCACAGAAGTTAGTGGTTCCATCAAAAATTAAAACAAAGATATGGGGAATAAACGTAATATGAATAATTATTTAGAAGATTGGGGTATATCGAGGGGTATATCCCATATGTTAGATACTTTTCAAGGTAGGAAACTATATTTGAATATTTTAGTTACGCATGAAACGAGTTAAAGAAGTAAGATAAGAGGCAAAGAAAAGATACTTGTAATACCTAATTTGAAATTTCGAACACAAAATCTTTTTAGAAAAATATAGCCAGGAATTTATAAATCATGGCTACCTAGGTTACAAATAAGACAGTTTTTCTCAATTTTCACCATAATTCAATACCTATCAAACCTCCTAACGTAAAAAATATAATATAATTAATATAATATTAATAATTATTGTACCTAATATTTGCAAATTTGACTTTATTTAATTTTTTATCAAAGTTATTAACTTTTCTATAATGTTTTATTGACGTATATTTTAAGGGGAACAACAACTAATGGTCGGTTTATACAGCAAGATAACATAACATAAAAATAAAATAAGAGTTGAATCTACAGATCTGCCATAAGACGTTTATAGAAACACATAACATAACATAAAAATAAGAAATAAAATAAGAGATGGTTATCTTTTAAATTTTATGTTAATTTTATGTAAAAATAGTTGTGCGCGTGCGCGTAATTTGTCATAACCTTTATTTTCGGCAAAAATATGTTTTTTTCTGTTGGTTTGCCTTATTATTTGAACACTATAAACAATTTGATAAGGTTTGTGATTATTATGGTAGGTATATATAGGTACTGATTAAACCATATTCAATAGCAACATTTCAATATTTCTTATTTTTATGTGACGTCTGTATAAACACGTACTTGGATAAAATAAGAACTGATTTGAATGAACATTCTGATCTATTGAAAATTAAAAAAAGGTATTTAAACCAAATAAATTTATATTTGATCTAAATAAATATAAAAGACAAGTTAAACAATTATGTACTTGAATAAAAAAACAATCACTTTGATGGAAATCACCGGTTTATTTAAATCAAATCACTTAAATTGTTTAATTAAATAACGTTGTTGTTACGGCAAATACATGTAAAACAAAAGTAAAATAAATATGTACTTGATAAAATATATATAAATATCAATCAAATAAACATTTTGTTAACTTAACTTTTAACCTATTTCACTTAAGTCATTGAAACGGCTTATTTAAGTTAGGTTACTGTTAAGGAAATAAATATGTGCTTGAATTTTGTACTTAGTGATTAGTTCCAAATAAAAAGTAATTTGTATCAAATCAGATGATACTAATTGAGGCAAATAATCCCTTGGTATTTTTCAAATACATATTTGTTTGGCTAATAGGAAACAAATATTTATTTGAGTCAACTGTAAATTTTTTTAACTCAAATAATTAATTTTATCAGTGTAGCTTTAAACAACGGCTATTCAACAACACTCATAAAGAAAATACTAAAGAAAAAACTCAGACAAAAAACACAAAAACTACTCTACCGAGGACGTCCCCTTCCATCAAAGGCAAAATACAGTTCAATCAGATACACAGGTCACACAAGTCAAAAAATCTACAAAAAACTCAAAAACCATAAACTTATCCCCATAGAAGTCAATAAAAATAACCTAGGTAAATACATAGCTAATTCAAAAATTGAAAATAAAGGCAAATTAACACACAGCGGGGTCTACCAAATACAATGTGATGACTGTGATACAATCTATATAGGTCAAACAGGTAGAAACTTTAAAACTAGGCTTAAAGGACATAAAACGTCCATTTTAAAAAATCAAAATAAAACAGGAATAGCGGACCACTGTATAATAAATAACCACCCAATATCCAACAAAATAAAACCGATATATACTCAACACAAGGGTAGAAAACTCTATTAGAAACATTAGCAATCAAAGAAGCTTAAAAAAATCGATGTAATGTTGTTCACAATAAAATTGAAATACCTTCAGGTGCCAATCTAATACTTAATAGCCTAATAACTTGAGATAAATATGCAATAAACTGTTTACGAACGAAAAAACCCATAATTATATACACAATATCATTCTCGGGTTGAACCACGTGTCAGGAAACTGAATTAAATTGTGAAATATAACAACTACGACTTTAATTTCCTCTACTATGGAATATCCATTTCACCAAGCATGTATCCCATCACATATCATTTATAAATTATATTGTTTAATTTATATACTTTTTCAGGTGTCCTCTTGCACAGACGATTTATCTTCTTGTTGGAGCGACGAAATGGGATCGTTTTCATTACCACTAGATTTAGAACCGCTCCCCAGTTTGTTTAATATTTCACCGTGCGGAAATGGAATGACTAATGCGGGATACAAGTAAGATATAATTTTGATATTTATTTAGTACTTAACCGTATAGTCGGCACGGTGGATGTTTGGCAGTGCGTCATGGATAACCGATCAAGAAAGAAAGTGATTTAAAGTGAATAAAACATAATAGAGCATCTCCGGGCTTTCGCAATACGTCTTGAATTGAAAGTAATATGCTCGACAGAGACAAAAGTTTTTAGCAGAGTTAACAATTACTTTCAAAATCATCGGTTCTTCTGTCAACTTTAAATCGTTCTTAAACTTTCTTGTTCCTTGAAGTTCAATTTATTCCTAAAAACTTTTTTTTCACAGCCATTTTTATCGTATTTTCGCGTTGGTGGTATATTTATGGTTATTCGTTATTACTTACTTAGTGATTTTTCAAGAATGTTTAGCTCTTTCAAGCTGGGGTGCATAGTTCTTAGTCTCGAAAAAGTAAGAGAGTTCCGATGCGGAAAAAATTTGTCGCCGCAAGCGATTGGAGTGCCTCCTATGCTTGTGCTTATTTAGAAAAACTGTCTAATATAAAAATGTAAGTGTTATAGTAGCCAAATGTAAAATTTTAAAAGGCTTCGAAGCAGTTGGTGTTATATTCATCTCCATTTTTAAGGGGTGCCGTTCGTATTTGCTCTTTCGGCAAAAAGTTCAATAGAATTGTGAAGATTTGTCCAATAGTATTTTTGTTTGATTTGTTGTAACGTCTCATCAATTTTCCTGCTATTAGTTTTTAATTCATGATATTTTGGCATTATTTCGTTTTGATCAGTGGCCTCGATCAATTTTGTTAAACATCATTTTAATTTTAAGGATGGTCATTTGAACGTTTTCCAAACTATTTCGCAAAATGGTTTATACATTTCGGGTGTTCCAAAAAATATATTTTGGTATTGTTTATCGGGAATTGTTAACTCATTATCAAAATCCAATACATAGTTATCAAAATTATTTTGTGAAATTTGAATATGATATCGGCGATTTTTCTTAAATAAGATACTATAAGTTTTGGTTTCTCTGCCGAGGCAATAATTATTTGATTTTTTTTATCATTGACAGGAATGTCATTGGATTTCTCACTATAGGGTCTTCACTCTCGTTCGTGTGTACCTACTGTCACATATTCTCGTTAGGAAACTCTATGTCAGCTGATGTGTCTGTTGACATGGTGCCATTAACCTGGAGACCTTCGTCATCTTCTCTCCAAATTGTCATTTTTTTTAGAAGTTTCTCCTTGTAGTTATTTATTAAATTTTGGATATAGTCTCTCAGAGTGGAATTATTTTTTGTCTCTTTTAAGTGTAGTTCCCAACGAGTATAATCTTCAAAGATTCAAGACCACCGTGAATCGTCTCCTGCGCACACGCACCGCTCGCAGAGCGCCATAAAGGATTAATCATGCAGTGCTGTTGCTTATTATAGAAAAAAATAGTTTAATTTGTTCTATTATTTTTATTACTCAATTTCTGCATGGCAATGCTTTCCGAAAAATTTGATGTTGCCATATACAAAAACATTCTGGTAGTCCGTCTATTTATCTTACAAACTCATGATAAATGCTAATCCCTAATGCCGATAAGACCCAGTAGGTGATCGAATGAAAGCAGGGACGCACTCGTTGCTGATAGAATAAAAGGTTGCACTGCTTTAAGATAATAATATATATTGAAGCACGGAAAAAAATATTATCTTTTATCTACCTGTATGCAACAAAAGTCTCGTACTGATTTTTTATGTTAAAAAAGAAAACGCGAAAACATATTTTAAACGTAATTTAATAATAAGTAATACTTTTTGGTTGGTTTGGTATAAATCCGTTTTTTGTCCCAGCATGAATTATTGTTATACTCTTACCTTTATTTGATGAAGCTTTGGTTCCGCATTGACCCGATATATCTACCCAACCTTTATCTGGAACTCCGTGTGTACCATACCACGTCTCGTCCAAATAAATAATATTCCTTCTATCCTGTCTATATCCATGGACTGCAATTAGGTATTTCATCCTCCATCTTTTTAACCGGGCCGATTCCATAACTACTCATTTTAAAACCGTTTCTTAAAGTACATTTCCTTAGAGTCTCACGACAACACTCTATTCCTGTATCATCTTTTTTTAATCTTTGCAATAGGGTTTCTAAAGTGGGGATCATTTGTTCCCTGTACATGTCATAAAATGTCAAGTAATAAAATATCACGCTTTAATTGGTTTTTATCACGACCCGTAGATCCTCTTGGCGTACTGGTTCCTATCCACGGACGAAACATTCTTAGATATCATGTTTAATCGGCAACAAATAACTTCTTGTCTAAACCAATACAAACATCTAACTGAATTTTAAAAGCAAAAATCGGCATATCTATATAACTAAAATAAACCTATTTTATTGTACCCTAATTATTTTAATAGGATTACTGAGAAAATATAATAATAATCTCTTCTTCCAATGCGTATCCATTAATGGATGTTTGCGATAACATTTTCCATTGCTTCCTTATTCCTTGCGGTGTGTATCAACGACTATACATCGTGTAGCCCTGTCCACTGTCTGATATTTCGTAGCCAAGACATTTTTTTCCTTCCGATCCCTCTCCGGCCTTCAATCTTGCCTTCGATCAATAGCTGCAAGAATTGATATTTCGTGTTTCGCATTATATGCCCCAGATATGCCGTTTTTCTTTTCTTAATCGATTCAAACAGTTCACGTTGTCTGTTGACACGTCTTAGAACTTCTTCGTTTGTTATTCTAGCCGTCCAAGGTATCTTCAGGATTCTGCGATGTAGCCACATCTTGAAAGCCTCTAATTTGTTAATTGCAGACGCCTTCAATGTCCAACCTTCCATACCGTAAAGAAGCACCGACCAAACGTAGCATTTAATGAATCTGAGTCTTAGGTTAAGGTCAAAGTCGGAACAGGCAAGCACTCTTCGAAACCTCAGGAATGCCTGTCGAGCTTGTTCAATGCGACATTTTATTTCCTTGTCTGATGTCCAGTCTTCGAAAAGCCAGATGCCCAAGTATTTAAATTTATCTACTCTTTCTATGGGTCTTGCGTTAAATGTTATGGTGGAGTTTTCAAACATATTTAGGTTTCTAGAGATAATCATAAACTTTGTTTTTTTGATGTTTATATTTAAGCCCATTGATTTGCTCTGTTCTCCTACCTTGTTGACCAGTTGTTGTAGGTCGTGTATGTTATCAGCGATTAAGACCGTATCGTCAGCATAACGGATATTATTAATCCACACTCCATTAACTCTGACTCCCATTTCCACGTCCTCCAAAGCCTCTTGGAATATTGCTTCCGAATATAAGTTGAATAAGAGTGGAGACAGCACACATCCCTGTCGTACCCCTCTTCTAATCTGTATGGCGTTAGACACATTATTGCCTAATTTGATTTGCGCTGTTTGGTTCCAATATAGATTTTCAATGCATCTAATGTTCTTTTGGTCTATATCAAGTCCATTGAGGAGCTGCATTAATTTGTGGTGTTGTATGCGATTAAATGCCTTTTCATAGTCTATGAAGCATATACACACATCCTTACTCTGACCATAACAGTTTTGGACAAGCACTTGTGTTGCAACTATCGCTTCTCGTGTACCTAACCCCTGTCTAAACCCAAACTGCGAGTCGCCTATGTCTCTTTCACACTTCTTGTAAATTCTTTGGTGTATGATTTTAAGGAATATTTTTAAAGCGTGGCTCATCAGGCTAATAAGTCTATGATCTTCACATTTTCTTGCATTGGTCTTCTTAGGCAGAGGGATAAAAGTAGAGCATAACCACTGTTTGGGGGAATAATATAATAGTCTTGAAATAGATCCGTACCTGGAGTCCCCAGATCAGGTGACCGAATTTTACACCTCACACGGTTATTATGACGGTAAAGGATTAGCATTTATAATGAGTTTGTAAGATAGCTAGACGGACTTTATCTCACAATTATGCAGTTTTTAATGCGAACTAATTATGTCACTATTTTTTTTTTTTTATCGAGGTTTTACTTCTTTTAACATGAAGTGAAATTGTAATACAGTAGTTTATCTCACTTTGTGTTTTCTGGAATTGTAATTTGATGTTTGTGTAAGGTGTTCTTAGAAGTTCCTTCAAAAACTTACATATGCGAAATGTTGCACGTAGCGACATCTCGTGGCAATCGAGCAATCCACCCAGTTATAGACCAGAGAAGTCTAAACGCTGGAATGGAACCCGCATATGAAAACTAATATATCGGTTTAGGCATACCGGAGACGCGACATTCATTTCATGCCTTTATTTTATATTACGTGTTGAATGCACTGTGAGGTCCCTTTGACCCTTTCCTTTTCGTCAGACTCCATAGCCTTTCCGATGAGCTGTAATAATGCGAAACGCGTCCAAGGCCAAGGATTGGGTCCGACGGAAAGAAATTGAACAAACTTCTTTAAGCTTGTACAAAAGGATGGTTTATTATTTGATTGGGGCATTTGAGCCAATAAAGGATTTTGTCGAACCTGATTACCCGAATCAATTAATATTTTTAAATTGGTTTCAGGAAAAGAATGTTTGCTATAGGTTAGACTATATTGTTTTTGTTATTATTGAACGTAAAGTCAATCCGAACATAATTCGTTTGACCTAATAACTACAATAATAGTTTTAATATATTGTAAATCTCAAAGAAACCCGTTACCTGTTCGATCGCCAAACCTACGTTTTTAAAGAATTTCTTGGTAAAATTACCCAAATAGATCTGTCAATAAGCGTGCCAACCAGCGAAATCTACCTGGCCCCAGCTGGCATCACTGTTTATATTACTGACATGAAATGAAATAAGGGGTACTGCTTTGCACAGGAACGGATTTTGTAGTTAAATGAAAAGCCATAGTATTACCTTAGAGTAGCAATGTTTATTATGTTTATTTCTAGCATTACTTGCCCTCGTGGTGTAACATAAGCAAGGCGGAGCTAAACAAGTTCCAGGTAGTTCAGAACAAAGCACTAAAGCTAATAGCAAATGTACCGAGATATGCTATGAACCAAGTTTTACACAATGACTTTAAAATACAGACCATAAAGGAGTTCTTTTTAAAAATCATAACCGACTACTACAAACGTACGGACATTTCGACCAACGAACTCATAACACAGTCACATACAAGAGCAAGACCTGACTCGATATACAAACTACCTAAAGATTATCTTCCTATTGGCGAGCCCATTTAACAGTAGGGAGGCACTAGAAATAGTGGAGAAGCACTATCAACACAGCACCGTTTTAAGAACGGTAAAAAAGGCGCCAAAACAAGCAGCATCAAAATACTAGATAACCACGCATGGCTCGCCAAGAAATAAAGCTACTGCCGAACAAAAATAAAAAATACATATGAACAATACCGACAAAGTAGACGAGGAAAGAAAAGAAGTCACAGGTCTAACCTAGCTTACGAACACATGGAAGATCCCGTATACTTGTATTATATGTATATTAATTTATTATAACACATTTTCAAAGTAAAATAGATACAGTGATGGGCTAAAATATGGAACAAATTCATTTAAAAATCAGGTATTTTTTGAAAAAACGCTCGGACACGTCGATTATAATTTTTTCTTCCGAATTTTTTGCCTCAAAAAGAAATTATACGGGGTGTGTCAAAAAGTAGCAAACATTTTTTGTATTTTAAATAGAACCCTATTTTTTTCAGTCGAATTTTGAATTCTACGTCAAATTCTGCGCATAATTCATGTAGCATACCCTATCCCTATCTCTTACGGTTTTAGTGAAAAATTACATCATAAAACGAAAATTATTTTAATAAGTGTCGAAAATGCCAACCATTAACTTCTTGACAGTTTGCCAATCTACTTAAAAACCCTTCTAAAACATTATTTACAGTATTTTCATTAATTTGCCTTATTTCATATCTAATTTTAAATTTTAAGTCTTCCAAATTTTGTCGTTTATCCTTATACACTTTCGATTTCGAATAACATCAAAGAAAGAAATTCATTGGTGTAAGACCGGGAGATCTTGCAGGCCATTCTATGGGTCCTCTTCTACCTATCCATCGTTCGGGAAACACAGTATTCAAATACTCTCGTACTTGTCGAGCAAAATGAGGCGGAGTACCATCCTGCTGAAACCAAATAGACGCTTCTGGTAGATTAGGCTGATTTGGATTTGGAAAATCCGCTGCTAGTGTGGGAATTAATTCATTTTGAAGAAATTGTAAATACCGGTCTCCTGTAAGATTTCCATTGAAGAAAAAAGGTCCAATAATTCTATCATTTCCAAATCCTTGTTAACATGCTCCCGAGCAAACTGTAACCTTTTGCGCCTATTTGTTTGGCTAATAAACGGTTTATTTCTTGCAGTTCGGCCATTCAAATTATTTTTTCTTAATACGCGTCGAATGGTTTCTGGGTTACACCTTTTCCCAAATTGTCTTACCACCTCATCTCGTAGTTTTGGAGCACTTTTTTTTGGATTATTGACGATTTCTCTAACAATCCATCTTTCTTCTCGGTCGTTAAAAATCTTATTTGGAGCCACTCTCGATTTATTCTCGACTCTATTTTCGTTACTATAGCGTTCAACTATATGCTGCACAGTTGATGGACATTTATTCATCATTTTGGCTATATTTCTTTGGCTATACCCATTTCTGAAGTGAGTAATGATTAAATTTCTTTCTTCAATTGTAGTTCTACGGCCCATTGCTAGATAATTTACTATCACTGTCAAAAAAACGCTCATGGAAGAGCGAGTGTGGACAGAAAACAACTGCAATAATAAACCAATGCAACGCCTACTTCGTAAATTTTAAATTGATAACTTTTAAACTGTTCTATTGTATATGCATCATTTAAGCTGTGACATAATATTTATCTATATTATTTTTATATTTTAGCCTCTAATTATCTTATGTGTAAAACTTTTTGTCAAAATAAAGTAATAATATTTAAAGAAGATCACAAATATATATTTAAGATACTTAAAGTCTGCTACAAATATATTTTTTCAAGTTGGCACCACATAATAAGTTTTAATAGCAACTGCATCATTTAAGCTGTGAGTCACTGTATATATTTTCACTGCCATTAACAAGGCGCGCAAGTGACCTATAGGCCGGTGTACAACCTGCGCGCTACTGTCCCATAGGATTATCGTACCCTTCAAAAATTCTGACCACGGCGCGCAAGTGGCATATGCCCTCATTTAAATGCACCATGATCACCGTTTTTCAAAATTATACCTAAAATTATTTTTGATTGACACATGACTTGCTATCGTAGTGACAATTCATTTAAATTTACCTGTTTACCTTTAAGTAGATACATGTAACTTCTTTTAAAGAAAAATTTCGTTTTATCATGTAATTTTTCTCTAAAACCGTTAGAGATAAGGATAGGGTATGCTACATGAATTATGCGCAGAATTTGACGTAGAATTCAAAATTCGACTGAAAAAAATAGGGTTCTATTTAAAATACAAAAAATTTTTGCTACATCTACTTTTTGACACACCCTGTATCATTTCTTTTCGAGGCAAAAAATTCGGAAGAAAACATTATAATCGACGTGTCCAAGCGTTTTTCAAAAAATTAATACCTGATTTTTAAATGAATTTGTTCCATATTTTAGCCCATCACTGTATCTACTAATCTATTTCAAATATTATGTTTACTATTTATATAAGCTATATAAATAGGTACCTGTTTCAAAGTTTCAAAGTTTCAAAGTTTATTTATTTCAAGGTAGTTACAATTATTATAAAATGAAATCTTATACATACAATAATATAGCTAGCTAGCACCTAGATGACTGAACACCTGTATGTGCTTGTTTTGTTACGAATTTTTGTAATTTTAATTTCAGATAATCTTTGTTCAGGTGTACCTTTCCGCAAATGAAAGAGAAGTCACTATAATCTAAAAATTAAAAAATTACTTACTTAACTAACAATTCAACAATGTAAGGTACTTATAAACTACAACCTGTGAGGTATTAAGACAGCAGTTTCAGAAATGTTATTCTATTCTCCCAAAGATATTTTTTTGCTAGTTTTGAGAATCTTTTAGGTCTTATGTTACTTTTTATTTCATCAGGAATTAAATTATAAGCCTTTGGCCCTAGATAATTAACTGATCTTTTGTAGAATTCGCTATGACAATTTGGTATAACTAACCTATTATTTGTATTATTTCTAGTTAGATAAGTATGCGATACAATACCCATATCCTGACTCTTATGCACAAAACAGACTACCGAGTGAAAAGATAGTATTCTTAAGTTATTAACTTTACAATTATAAAGTAAATGTGTTGGATAGAGGTAATCTTTTTTCTAAATGATTTTTAAAATTTTATTTTGAATTATTTGTAATAGGTTTAACGTATTATTGTACATAGCTCCCCAAGCCAATATACCATATCTCAGTAAGGATTCCACTAAACTTTGATACAAGGAGGTTATTATGTAACTAAAAAGTTTTGAGAAATATCCTAATAATTAAGTTGTTTCTAGAAAACCTCAATTAGACAGTTTATTAATTTTGATAACAAATCAAGTAATGTACCTATCTATTATTATTAACTGGCATTAAAAATAAATGTGGGTTAATACGTCTCTGCGAGAACGAACGCCGAGTTTGAGGGGTTTTATTGCAGTCATTAAGCCAAACGAAATGTGTTGGGAAGTACTTTACGTAGTTAGTAACTTCGTGAGAATCAATAAACGAACATAATAAATTTAATATATGAAATACCTACCTTCTTATAAAATGGGTTTAACCTTTCATTGCATAGTTTCTCAACATTCGATTTTAGATAAGCCTCATCTCTTTGATTAGCAGAGTTACGTCTTAGAGAGTCTCTTAATTCATTCCAAGAACCTACAGTTTGTATGTTTACTACAAGTTTAGCTTGCCCAGTTAATTTTCCAACAAGCTAATTAATTAAATATAAGTTTTGAAAATATTTGGGGTTACTGATTTCGTAAAAATAATCAATTCATGTTTGGCAAGTAGATAATATATGGATTTAAATCATTTGGGTTCTCAGCAAAAGTGGACAGACAATTTAAGTATTCTGTTTTAAATTTTGAATTCTAAATTATTGCAAGATTAATTATTAATAATAATTTCGATATTTTCGCCTCAATCTAATGCTTCTAAATTAGAACTAGAAACAGGGTCAGTTGAAAGTGGACCTAAATTTAAATTCAATTAATCGGAAATGAAATTTTCAATCGACACCAAATTATCAATTTCGCTTCTTCACTTAGAATACGAGAACCAGGTGTTCTTTAGTCATTCTATAAGAGCAAGTTTTGGTTGGGCGACTATAGTCCAACTATTGGTCTTTGTGAAGATAGGCGATACTGGTCCTACCTTGCGGTGATCTGTTGATGGATCTGGGGGGTATTAGATCTGATTAACGAAATGTATGCATTGGTGTTCCGCAAGGATTCATCCTGGTCCTCTGTTATTCCTAATTTTTGCGAATGATCTCTCAGACTTGACTCAAAATAAAAGAGAACTTGTTATGTCCGTTATTTGAGTTGTAGTAGTACCGCCGAGAGTTCGTTATATGCTTGCAAGGTTTAACACATGGTTTGCCGGCAATGGGTTATGTTTGATTACAACCAAAACAGTGTCTATCAGCTTCACTCCGGGCCGGTCAACTTTTAATGAGAGTCTTTTTGTCAGGGCGAATGGTTGATCGATTTCACAAGTTGTTCATACAAAAGAACTAGGTATATACATATTGACAATGCCCTATCGTGGAGCTTTCACTGCACCGAACTAAATTCTAAAATTTCTCCGGTATGTTATGCTCTCTACCGCCTGCGTGGTGTGATCGGCAGGAATATTTTCTTGTCTTATTACCATGCCCAATTTGTTTCTAGAGTATAAAGTGAAATTTTCTTTTGGGGTTTCTCTCCATCGAATTTAAATAGAGTGTTTTTAATCCGAAAGAAAAAAATTCAGACATTCCAGAACAAAGTACTCAGAATTATGACAAACGCTCCACGCTTCCCGATGATACATACGCTACATAATGACCCACAAATGCCGACAATTGCTGAACATATTGACAAACTTATTGTCAACTACTACAAACGGACAGACGTTTCCCTAAATCCGCTGATCATACAATCACACATTCACTCAAACGCACTCAAATCATACAGACTACCGAGAGACTGGCTCACTCCTGCCCAGCCTCCCCTTCCCCCTCCACCACAATAAACTGACTGAGAACGAACACAAAATAATTTTAAAAAAAACACCCTTCTCTGCTGCTGTCTACCACCCCTCCTACCTCAACAAGCTACGAATTTGAAGATTCAACATTAAACCTATGCTAAGTCCCGCTGAGAAGTTTTCTGTATACAAATAGAAATTAATAGTCCCCGACTGATTTAAAGAACGAACATGATCCAATCAAAGAAAGCTTTAGGAAGTATGATGGGAGTGTTCCGTCGCCATTCATGCCGGAGGCTATTTAAAACACTTAAACTGCTCATTTTGCCGAGTTTATACATTTTAGAAGTTCTTGTGTACGTAAAAAATAATCTAAATAGTTTTTATCCATGGAAAACGTTCATAACAGTTATGAAACGCGTAACAATATGAACTTTGTTGTACTGGCGCACAACATTATTTGAGAGGAGCCAATTCTACATGGGAACAAAACTGTAGAATAAATTGCCTAGGGAAATCAAGAACATAGCGAGCAAAGTACTTTTTAAGAAAATTGTATCTAATTTATTAATTTCTCGTATTTTCTACAATGTTTGTGAGTATATGGATTGTGATTTGTTATCTTAACTGTAATTTAGTATACAGGGTTGTGATTTAATAACGGATAGATTCAATACAAATTGAAACAGAGCGTGTTCGGAAAAACGCTCAAACCCGTCGATTTTGTTTTTAGATTGCGCGTATTTTGACATATAGTATACAGGATGTCCCACAAAAAAGTGGCAGAAAAAATATTTTTCCTTAAATGGAAATCCTTGTATGTTATTGCATTTTCGGATTTTCCGGAAAATCCTAGACATGTTTGATGTATAATGTTCTAAACCTATCTTTAACTGTTTACGAAATATTTACGATCGAATATTAAAATAACACCTTATTGCAGCTAAATTACTTTTTTTTTAATCTCAAAAATTATTTTAGCAAATGCTGGAAGTGCCCGCTATTAACAGCTCTGCACTACCCCAGACGATCAATAAATTCCTGCTGTACTTTTTCTACGGTTTCTGGACAAATATTCCTAATTACGTTACGAATGCTCTCTTTAAGAATATGAAGCGTGCGTAGCTTATCTTTAAACACTTTATTTTTAACATAACCCCAAAGAAAGTAGTCCAGTGGAGTAAGGTCGGGTGACCTAGGTGGCCACTCTATTGATCCACGTATGCCTATCCACCGGTTTGGGAAAACATTATCTAAGAATCTTCTAACTATATATGTATTAGTACTATATGGCTATTACCCTGAATATCTTGAAGCGACAACAGAGATAGAAGATCCAGGGTCATCTCGACTTGTGCGCATGCGCCGTAAGGGTATTGCCAAATGTACTTTTATTTGTTTAGAACAGGGCAGAAGAGTGAGCATTAGAAATCTAGAGCAATGATAAAATTACCAAAAATCTAGCTAAAAAATTGTAAAATAAGCATTAAGTCTGTACTTCCAAGTGCTTTCAAATTATTTATTTTCATTTCTAAACTAAAACGCGTTAAATAACAATTTCATATAACTGGAAGGTGACAACGTGACAACGTCTCATTTTTACTCGACATAACCTCGAAATCTTTAGCAAATGTTAATTTGTTTGACAGTTCGCTTCATCGAGTTGATTTGGTATTATTAACGGCTTTTGTGTACTGTTTATCTTTACTTTTCTGCAAATTTTGATTGTGTGTGTGAAGTGTAATAATTTTGTGACGATGCCGAGGCAGAACAGAATATTTTAAACAGGCGTAAAAACTTAAACAAAGATTTATCGTTCTACAGGTATGTACCTAGACCGGATGTTCCTTCCTTTTAACTTACCTACGTTAATTTCGTGAGCGAACAATAACTAGGTAGTCCATTTCCTAAAGATTATTTTCCTTTGCTGCTGTTGATATAGTATGCTTAGGTACCTACCTATTTTTACCGAAAATTGCATGTACTTCAAAAAATCCTACAAAAACCTATTATTTTACTTGTTAAACTCTAAGAATAATTTTAATGTAAAATATCTAATAAAAGTTTTATTAATATGTTTACCTGTGTTCTTTTTTTTTTCTCAATCGAATTAATATACAAAATCTTAAACAAATCAAGAACTTTAATGTTTGTTTACAAATTTCGGTCCAGTTGTCAAAGTCAAATGTGATAACCTCATTTTTTTTTCGTTAAGATAAACGTCTATTTTCTTTTTCTCGCGCATGAGCACTGCGCGAAATGACCCTGACGGAACAAGGAACCTCGGCTTCACTACGTTTACATTGGTTAAATGGGCAAGGCGCCATATAGTACTAATACATATATGCTTCTAACAATCGCAGCATAGTGGGGTGGAGCTCCATCGCGTTGAAACCATAACGTTTGGTTTGGCATATCTGGATTATTTCCATCAGGATATAGTGTCGCTAGTGCTGGAATCAAGTCGTTTTCTAAAAAGTCATGATAACGTTCTCCCGTCCCAGTATCTAAAATTATGCCTATTTACTTCTCCATTCAAGTAAAAAGTTGCTTCGTCTGAAAATAATATCTGTTGTACTAGTCTAGGGTCATTATCAGTTCGCTATGTCATGTTCTGGTAAAACTCGTTTCTGCTGTCTGGATCATCTTCAAATAGCTCTTGAACTAATCGAATTTTATATGGGTGCCACTTTTCCTTCTTTAAAAATTTTGTTACAGTCGACCTATGAATCGCGTTATCTAAATCCAGCTGAGTATTTGAGTTTCTTATCATTAGGAACGCCAGGCCTTCCAGGTTTGCCAAGATCCTTAACAGTGCTAGTCTCTCTCCACTTAGCCTCAATTCTACTGATTGTAGATTAACTTACAGGTCCTCTGTGAATATTTTCGATTAACAATACAGTGACACTTTGTCAAAATTTGACACTTATCAAATATTCACAAACAGAGGTGTAATTTATTTCGTGGACAGTTAACAATAGGTTTAGGACATTATACATGAAACATGTCTAAAATTTTCCGGAGAATCCGAAATGCAATAATATACAGTGTGTCCTCGGATCGACGCAACGATAGGTAAAAAGGCTGAAATCTTTTGAGTTGAAACTTTATCTTCTGGGGTTTAGCCCTGCTTGGATAGAAACTAAAATTTGTGTCATAATTTTAATTTCGAAAAATCAAGTGTGCTTTGGGAATTTTCAAAAAACTTTTTTTTCCCACCAGTAAAGTGCTTGATTTCTAGGAGATACGGAAAAATTTTATTTAGAAAAGATGTTCGGAAATAATAAATGAGTAAGAATACAAAATTTTAAAATCGTATGCCTACTTTGATGTTTATTATTATTTTCATTGCACGCACCTCCCTATTGAAGATATTAAAAAATTTCGTTAAGAAAAGTTGTTCAAAATAATAAATTAAACACGATCGGTTTATAAGATACATCAAAAAATTAATTTATTTTAATAGTAACATTAACAACGGTTTATACAATACATCAAAAAATTAATTTATTTCAATACTAACATCAGATTTATTTATTCAATAAGTTCGACGCCTGGGCAAGGGCCTAGCGACACCTAAAGCACCGGTTCCCGTCAAGTCGTCTCCGTACCTTTTACCGAGACAGTCGAGCCGCAAACAATAGATTTCGCTCCCGTTATCAGTTCAAATCTACAATAACAATTTTTTATTGCGATAAGAAATTGTTGACAAAAGTGGAGTTTTCGCACAAGTGCAAAAAACGTGAAAATTTCAACATAGATTCCTCAACTAAAAGACGTCTTCCTGCAAATAAATACCGGGTGTTCGGTCACCCGGGGCTTTTATATATTTGTACTTACCTGTATATAGTGTATAATTCAACCAAAAATGGAGAAATCAACCCAATCCGTTGGATCCGCAGCTTCTGGAACCTCCAAATTCTCGGATCAACTGATCTCATTCCTAGAAAAACCAAAATACACCTTTACTTACAATTTAATTCTACGAGAAAGCAAGAAATTGAAACGCTTGGCTGCCAAAACACATAAGAAATATTTGCAGCAATATCATGAAGAATGTGGAACTTGTTCCCATTATTTCGACAAACTGGAAGCAAGGATAACAGAAGCAGCCAAAATGAGACATCGACAAATATGTACACTACACTTCCAGCAGAAACATGATAAGGACATCCCGTTAACAAACAAAGACGATGGAATTATCCTCACTTCAGAGGAAATAGATGCTGCAGATGCACAAATTTACCAGTTTTTCGACATTCCCTGGTATAGTGATGAAGATCTTGACAAAGAGGAACCTCCCATACCTGTAGAAACTTCACAAGAAAACCCAGAAGAGCCAATGGACCAGAGTTCCTCCTCGGCAACAAAAAGGAAGCCTGAGCACTCACCGCAAGAAACAGGACCTACCAAGAAACAGGCCCATACATCCACGCCAGAGGCTGAAGTAATAGCAGCCGCTCCTCTAGAAAAGCCTGAAAAACAAGAAAAAATTCAACAAAAACAAGGAAAATCATTAAAACCTATACATAACTTACCTGAGATGCCGCCACCACCTACTTACCCACCTGAAGAAAAAGGGAAAAGGATAGCACATACACCTAAACCTTCTACTTCAAAGCAATTCAACGTACCTGTGGACAATAGATATGAAGTACTTACCGATGATTTGGAGGAGGAAGAAGAACTTGAAGATTTTCAGCAACAGCGGTTCACTTTTGCAGATATGGCTCCTGGACCAGCACCTAGAAAACCTGAAAAAATAAATAAAAATATTAAGAAAAAGGACATGCCACGCCCTATTATCATTGACGGTACTTGCAGTAACAAAGTGGAATTTCAAGAAATTCATAATAACTTAAAAAGCAGAGTAAAGAATGGCACCTTTACAATTAAGTTTGCAAAACGAACCACAATTGTAAACTTTACCAACAAAGAAGATTATGACACTTACCTGTTATATCTCCAAGCTTCAACAAATAAGAAATATCACACTTATGCCAGCACAGAACAGCAAACAAGAGCCTTTGTTCTTCGAGGACTCCACCAAAATCCAGACCTGGACGAACTTTCTGATGCACTGAAAACAGAACACAACATTGAAGCTAAGAAAATATTTAAAATGAAGAAGACCTTCACACCACTTTACTTGATCATCCTGGATGCTAAGTACAACCTGAAAATGCTTCAACAACAAGCAAAATTCGTACTCAACGTTGAAGTTACATGGGAAAGAAGAGTACAAAATTCGCCCATTATCCAGTGTAAACGATGTTTGCAATGGGGACATGCTGCCACCTACTGTGTCAGAGAGCAACGATGCCTGAAATGTGGGGGAATACACATTATCTCCCAATGCCCTGTTGAAGGAGAAGAAGCCACATGTGCAAACTGTCAAGGCAACCATAGGGCAACAGACAGAAATTGCCCTGTTTACATTTTCCGACATCAAAAGCTGATTGAAAATCAACAACAGCAGCAGAGACAGGGGAAAAACTTATACAAACCTGCACCAGTTCCAACAGCCAATCCCTGGCAAAGAAGCCAAAGAAGCCAAATCCCCGGGGGGGACAACGCAATGGGCAGGGCAAGTGCCCCATCAATAAATTCAGTTGCAGCTTTTCCACCGCTGAGAAGACCGCAGCCCCAAACTAGTGAACAAGTGGCGGAAAACATACCACAGGTAAGCGACCTCATTGAGGCTATGTCCAATATTACACAACACAATATTGAAGAGGCTATACGCTTCTATAATGATTTAAATAAAATTTTTGCTCAAACTACTCCCGAACAAATTTGCAATTCACTAATAAATTTTAGATCAACTTTTAATAATTATCAGTTCAACAAATAAAACAATAATTCAAATAAATTAAATAAAATAAAATAATTAAAAATCGAAAGTTATGAAAATAAACTTAAAAATAATTAACTTCAATATTGTGTTGTGAATTGCTATCGCTTTCACCTTATACTATATAACTGTATATAACAACAAAATACTTGTAAACTTTAATTTGTATATAAAACACACATATATATATTGTAAATACTTGTAAATTGTATATTCCATATTACACTAAACAAAAACAAATTAAACTTCATGTTCACTACATGAAACACTCAACACAAATGATGTAGTGGGAGGAGTCAAACGCTCATCAGGCTGACTCCTCCCCCTATATAACAGACACTTTAGTGCCAGAAATGGCCAAACATGGCTGTTGTCAAAAAGTTAAGAGGTTTTTTCACTCAACATTTTTTCCCTCAATACAATAAATAAACAAAAACTACTTACACACAAAAATAAAAAACAACAACAAACATAAAGCGAAAGCAATAAAATAATTTGGACTTTCTTTTTGAGGCGCTTCGCCGGTGTTAGAATAATTAAATTTAGTTTTAGCATTTGTACATTGTTTTGGCCATTCCAACGGCCGTTTGGGGGACTTCCCCCAAATATACTGAGGGGGCCGATAAAGCTTCTGCGAAGCCTCTTACCCGCCCTCCAACTTTTTAGGTTAAGGCTAATTTAAGGGCCTTACGCCACAATGTATTGTGCAAATATTTATTAGTAACAATAAAGAGATTTTTAAAATGAAAATGAATGGTTCCCGTCAGATCACCGAAGTTAAGCGGTGTCGAGCGCGGCTAGTACTTGGATGGGTGACCGCTTGGGAAACACCGCGTGCTGTTGTCTTAGGGAAGAGTGTAAAATGAATCGACATCAAAACCATCCTATTCACGCCGGACAGGCCGGATGAGATCGGATATCTCGTAGGATGAAGGTGCCGTTTCACACTCCCCAGTCGGTAGACCGCACGATTAAAAACCGTACGGTCGATGACCGGTTCTAGATGGCCTCAGATACGCCGACGAACCGTAAAAAAGTAAAATAAAAAAAAAAAAAAAAGTTCGCCGCCTTTATTCGCACATTCCTCAATGCTTTCCCGAAATGCAGTGAAAGCTGCTCTTATCTCCTCCAGGGGAATAGAGTTTATTGCATCTGTAATGCGATTTTTCAAAACTTCTACGTCATTTGGAAGCCTATTCAAATATACAATTTGTTTTATTCGATCCCAAAAATAAAAATCCATTATTGTTAGATCCGGAGATCTGTGCGGCCACAAAATGGGACCAGCATTGGCTATTCATCTTTCTTGAAAATGCTCATTGAGCCATTCACATACCCGAAATGTCGAGTGGGCAGGCCAGCCGTCGTGTTGAAAATATGAAAAATATCTTGGTTCGTATGGTAGTTCGTCAAGAAACTGATTTAGGATATTTAAATAAGTATTAAGTTAGGCAAAACTCCATCCTTCGGGATTCATCCCCTTCTTCTAACGTGTGACGAAATATATCTTTATATGGTTTTACCTTATTTGCTTCATAAATGCGTTGCAAATGTGATTTGCTAATACGAGTCTCCTCGTACCGCTTTCTTAGTGACAGCTTTGGATTTTCGCGTAATGAATCCATTGCTAACACAGTATCTACATCATCTTCGTCAAAGTTCTTCTTCTTTTTTAGTATATTATGTACAGTACCGGTAGTAACAAATTTTTTAACCAGTTTGGATACTGTGGATTTGACTAAAACTGTGTTCGGAAATTTCATATTAAATCGTCTAATAACCTCTGGAATAGATAATTCACCTATACCATAACATTGAATTAGGTAGATCCGTTCTGGTATAGTAAGCATAATTGATATTTCGCAGTAATGTTTTCGAAAGTTCGGATCAGTTCTAGAGCACAGAACACTACAACAATATTAAAAATTCCAAACTATTTTTGACAACAAACTGTCAAAATATTATTTTATTCTTTTTCCTTTCATGGCATGCTATTTTTTTCTGAATAGCATTGAAACAAATTTATTCATATTTTGAAGGAAGTGAATTGCTTGTTATTTTTATGTTCGCATTTCTTTAATTATCTAAATGTCTATTAAAGGGAATAAAATAAACCGACCGTGTTTAATTTATTATTTTGAACAACTTTTCTTGACGAAATTTTTTAATATCTTCAATAGGGAGGTGAGTGCAATAAAAATAATGCAAAACATCAAAGTAGGCATAGGATTTTAAAATTTTGTGTTCTTACTCATTTATTATTTCCGAACATCTTTCCTTAATAAAATTTTGTCGTATCTCCTGGAAATCAAGCACTTTACAGGTGGGAAAAAAAAGTTTTTTGAAAACTTCCAAAGCACACTTGATTTTTCGAAATTAAAATTATGCCACAAATTAGTTTCTATCTAAGCAGGGCTGAACCCCAGAAGATAAAGTTTCAACTCAAAAGATTTCAGCCTTTTTCATCTATCGTTGCGTCGATCCGGGGACACACTGTATAGGGATTTCCATTTAAGAAAAAAATATTTTTTCTGCCACACTTTTGTGGGACATCCTGTATACCTACATTTTTTATCAAAATGTGCGCAATCCAAAAAACAAAATCGACGGGTTCGAGAGTTTTTCCGAACACGCTCCCTATTAATTTGTATTGAATTTATCCGTTATTAAATCACAACCCTGTGTATATTTTGTACTTATAAATTTAAATATTCGTTTTTCCACAGTTATCTGTGGCTGAAATATACTTTTTGTATACCAATGTAAACGTTGGTCTCTTGAAATAAAAATTTAATTATTTACTAATTAATTTATTTATTGATGGCAATCCACAGCTTTATTTAAATTTTTCGATGTTCGACAAAATCCACTACGCTTCAAACACATCCACCAACGTCACAACACAAAAACTTCTTTTCGGTTAATTCGATTAGGTAAGCGAAAGAATTAATAAGATTGATTGGTATCGATTCCCGAAAATCCGTTACGATTGCTTTGTTAACTATCTAGACCGTCAAAGATTGTTTTTAAAAGCAACTCTATTTGGTTGAATTACATTAATGCTTGATAAATACAATAGATAAAAGAATTACTTAATTTCTCTTCTTTCCCATACTGCAACTATATCCTCATGTATGCAGTCAGCATAGCAGCTAACTAGCACTAGCAGGGCCGGCGAAAGCCTATGTGGGGATGCAGGGTACCCACCACCGGAAAATATCTCAGGTGGTGGATCCACCACCTGAAATATGAAATAACTGACATTGAAATAAACCACTTGGGTATTTTCTTTATTATTATCACTTGTTTTTCTATTTCGAAATGGATTATAACTTGAAAAGTCATCAACCATCTGCTTTTATAACAAAAAATGAGTTTCCTCCACCCCTAAGCCTATACTCTCTACTCAACCCACCACCCGAATTGTAGGTGTTCCGCTAGCCCTGAGCACTAGCCCTAAGTGGACAATGATATAACTCCCAAGTTATTGAAAATAAATTGCAGATCTTCATGTACTTTGTTAAAAAGGTTTGTTTTGTATGAAATATTCTGAGAAATAAATAATAAAAAATGTTACTATTACTTGCAAAGTTTATTGACCAGCAACATCATGAATATCTGTTTAATTTTAGCAACTGTTAACTTTACAGCTGTATTTTGCCATTTAGTCCTTTAATAAAACTTTTGTAGAACAGAGCCGAATTTTCAAAATCAAAATTCCTTCGTCTTCCGAGACCAAAAACAACCATCGTCAGATGTGGCGGATGTCCTTCTATCTCTAAAACATGCAGTGGTTCATCCTGGCCAAAGTCCAACCGACAAATACGACTCGCAGCAGCATGCTTATTATCCACAAATGCTACTGTCGCCTGGAGGCTACTCTGCGACCGGCATTTGTGATCAAAATTTTGGGATACCACAGCAAACTCCACTGTTTCCCAGTATGTCCGTAAATGTGTCAATGAATATGACCATGCACGGATATCACCCTAATGCAGGTTATTCATCGGATATCTCATGTCCTCAGGTAAGTGCCAATTTTTTATAAAGAATTTTAAAACGAACTACCCCTACCATCTCTTGATTTTGACGGAAATAAGATTTGATCAAAACACATTTTTTTTTACACATTTGATAGAATTTTACTGTTGACCTCTACACCTCCAGCCAAACCAAATAGTATTGTAACTAATTTATTTGGTTAGAATAAAATTGTTTTATCAAGTGTTCAAAATGTGCGCCGTTATTGGCAAGACAATAAAAAAGTCTATTTTGAAATCCTCTTGGACATCGTGGAAACTTTGTCTGGTAATGAGCCCTTATTCCAGTGTTATTTTATTTTTAAGGTCTTTAATACTTTGAGGCAGGGTTCCATAACTTGAGTTTACAAGTAGCCCCCAAGGAAGAAATCAAGAGGAGTTAAGTTAGGAGATTTTGCTGGGCACTGCGCCGTTTGTTAAGCCACTCTCTAACTGGTACGACCAGTTTGACCTACATATACTTTAGGGCAGCTTCCACAAGTTAATTTGTATATTCCAAATTAGTGTTTGGTAATTTACTGCTCAGAAAATGTAATAAACAAAAAAATGCTAAATGGCTCCATTATTTTGGTTGAGATTTTTTAACGTTACTTCATGTACTGTAACCTTACGGCCCCCGCCTAGGCGGAAGTAAAAGGAATCGATTATTGCTTAATCATTAATTTTATACAGCAATAATTAATATTAATATTAGAATAATTATCTACATAAATTAAATTTATATTTGATAATTTAAATGTCACAAAAAGTTAGGGTTGCCCCTGGGTGTCCGAGTATAGCAATTAAAAGTGCCGCACGACTCTGGCTGCAAGTCTTTAATTTTTCTGTCTTTGAATTCCATAGGCCATAGGCGTACGTTTCGTTCGCACAAGGAAATTCATTATTGTGCATTGAGAGCTGTTTCAGGATTTGATTATGTTATACGCTTATGTAACAAAGAATAGGCTTGGACGTGGTTGTGATCGTCTATTGGGTGGTGAGAAGGGAGAAGGTATCAGAGAGAAGTATTACACTGATAACGCCAAATTTCACACAGGGTCTAACGCTTAGGTATTGAATTTAGAATAGTCTTGAGAGAAGTGGCTAGACGTGAACGGCTATATTTAGTAAAATTTAGAAGAACGAGGTTATTGAATGCTGATGGCGAAAAATCTGGATAACCGAAACTTCCGGTCACGTTTCCAAATGTTTCCCTATCCTGCATGCCGGACGAGACCAGAAGCTGTCGCCTTTCTCTATAGGTTCTTCTCAAACGGTTGCTGGAATGAACTGTCGCTCCGGGCTGTCACCCTGCGTCCCACGTTCAAGGAAACACTTTGAACTATGCTAGTCTAACCAGAAGACTAGGTTCGCACTTTTCTCCTTACAACCTCTATCGCGAATTTAGTAATGGCTTTAGAAGCCTTTATTTATTGGGGAGCCATAGGCTTACCTACTCTAAGAATAATATAGTTGTTCGCCAGTAACGGGCTGTCAGATATTTTATTCAATTGAGACAAATTATAGCGGAGGAAAATGAGATGCTCTTTCTGTTCTAATAAATGTCCTCACATCTCCGCTCGCATTAAACCCGAAGGAAGAGCATGATAAACCTATAAGCCTACGAACGTAAATCAGAAACAGAAATTTTCGTTATAGCTATAAAGATATTATGAGAGCAGTGATGCTAAATCTGACGGCCGCTACCGTTCACAGAAATTATTGATTGGGTCCGCTAAATTAACCCCTGCGACAAATGCAGCGACGAGAGAAAGTTTTAAAAACGGATTACTGCAAAAACATTAAGAAGTCGCTCTAAAGTAAACCAAGGACAAGAAGAAAGGATTCATCAAGAATTCGATGAATTGAACAAACGGAGATGGTCCTAACCTGGACAGGAGGGTTCTCGATTCCGTCGTCCATTATACACTTAGCAGTATCTTTAAAAACCGTTTTTTTTTTTATGACAAGGCACCGCACTGCAGGATTAATCCTTTATGGCGTATTACGCGTTGTGCGTGTGCGCAGGAAATTATTCATGTTGGTCTTGAATCTTTGGAGATTATACTAGCTAGGGAACACTACCTCGGGGAGGTCGTTCCAGAATGATGGTGTTCACCGCTCTGGGTGGAATCAAGCGGGCAACCTCCGTTGACTACTTGCCATGAAAATATTTGTTAAATAGACTCAAGCCACCAACCTGCCTTCGATGTTCAAGGCTTTCCAGGTTGTTTCTCAGATCATACTCACGGATCAAGCGAATGGCTCTCCTTTGAATGGAATCTAGCAATCTCAGGGTATGTTTAGGAGCAGAGCCCAAAATATGCGAACAGTAGTTCAGCGATGGTCGAATTTGGGCTTTATAGAGCATCATAAGTTGTTGGGGTATATAGAGGTTCTTAGTTCGAAAGAGCACTCTAAGCTTCTGCTAGGCTGCCTTAGCAATGGCAGCAACGTGACCATGCCAAGAGATATGACTATCCAAATTGACGCCCAATAAATGAATTGATGAAGCCAAGGGAATCAAGTGTCCCGCCATGACAATGTCCGGTTCTTCAACATTAACTTTTTTAGAGAGAACTGTCGCCTGGGTTTTTTTAGCGGGAAATTCTACTTGGTTACTGTCACCCCAAGACAGAATTTCTTCCAGGTCATTGTGGAGATTTGAGATCTATTGCTGCTATAGAGATGTGCATTGGCAGTCGATGTTCGATCATTCAATTTATTTGCGCATCAAGCAGAACTTTTTATTAAGAATAACTTTTTTTCGTAAAATCAACAATAAAGAAAATTTCCATATGTCTAGAACTTTTCTGGACAAGCTGTATATAGGATTTTTAGTTTTAACATTGAAAATGTTTATATTATCGCACGGGCACGTTAGTATGGGTACGGAATTCAACGAAATTCTTGTGTTGCATTTGTCCCTGACGTCACACCGAATGTAAATGATCGGGATCAGACCAAGTCGAGAGTAAACGTATGGTTTCGCTCATGATACTTTACTCTTTAGTATCATGGGTTTGGCTGGAGCAGTCAGCGGGTGCGGCTGGGGTTCGCGATCCAGCGTAGCAATCAGCCGTCGCCACAGGGTGGTTTGGCTGGCGCGGCTGGAGCAGCGCGCTTGAGATCATATTCGTATTTCGTAGTGAAAGCGCTTATGTATGATTTATAATGAACGCCGATAAATGCTGTTGTTGGAGGAAGAAGACGAAGAGGAGATGTTAGCCCAAATTCCTCCATTTCGACAAACGTCATATTAACACTTGAATTTATACTATACCATATTTAAATCAAAGCTGCAGCATACCAAGTAAACAAAAGACGTCAAAGTTTCAAAATATTTTAAAATTGTATCATTAGTTGGTATATCCGAAAAAAATATCAAAATTAGAAAAAAAGTCAGTGGCGTGCAATTTCACCGATGATGTCGATGTAGTACAGCTAGACGATATAGTGACTCGTTTACCTGAACCGGTAGTAACACGCCGAGGAGGTTTTCATTTTGATGTGAAATTTGCGGGATACAATATTTAACAAGTTCCATAAAATTATTCGAATTTTTAAACTTTATGTTTCTTTTCTGTTTTAGTTTCTCCTATAAATAAATAAATACGTTTATAAAAATATTATTCTTTTTATTAGGAATTTTTTGAGGGTTATTTTGGATTACTAATTATTTTTCAGAGGTACCTTTTAATTTTTCGTTTTTATGATTTGTTTGGCTAACTATTTCCCAACAATAAAAAGTTCATAACTTCCCAGATTTTTATTTTTTTTAAGTCTGTAAAAAGAAAAATTGGCATGGGAGATATAAACTTCATTTACACTTTCCCATTACCACTTCTGCGAACATGCATGGAAATTGTATTCCGATTTTACACTTTCCCTTTTTGGGGTAAGTGTAAAATTTTGGTACAAAGAAAAATAATTATTCAAATCTCAACATCTCAAAAATAGTTCATGAATGCCCTATGGAGTATGAAAAGTAAACGTATTAAACTATTACTTTCTTACAAAGACACTTTTATAAATATTGTATATTTAAAGTAGGACGGAAATAAACTTGAACTATTAAAAAGGGCTTCGCACTTGCCCCAGTCTACCCTAATTATAAGCTTTGTAATGTAATGCTGAAAAATAAACAGAATGGTTTTGTACACTTTACCGTTCTTCCCTACACTTGCTGCCACTTTTTTTCATCCATTTTCTTTCATTACAACATTTTTGTAATTTTCGTTCTCTTAGTTGTATAAAGGGGGGTACTTTTGCACCTCCTCTATTAAACACTCGTCAGCAGTTGCCGACTACGGTGGCATTCTGCTGAGCGATCACGGCTGGACTGGTCTCTCTAGCAGTCCGAACGCAGCCGCTGCAATTGACGGCGAACACTGTGTCGCTGAGCTGCGGCAGTGAAACCGTGTACATACAAATCGCATTCAACCTGTACCGAGCTACCAATCGCGAACGCCAGCCGCGGCCGCTGACTGCTCCAGCGAAACCATACCTTAGAGGCGCGTTAGAGTTTATAACCTTTATTTTACTATTTTTTATATTATGAATCAATAAAACTTATATCAACTACCTAAATATTACATTCAAATCTATGAGTTTTCGCAGATCTCAAATCTCACAATAGTTACAAGCGTTGCACTCTGCTTCGGCATTTTCAATGTTCTCCCCGGTTGCATCTTTGTAAAGGACTGTAATTTTTTTTAAAAAGATCGTTAATGTATAATAAAAAGAAGGTGAGCAATTATATAGAACCTTGCGGGACTCCGGCGTTGATGTTAAATGTGTCTCAAAGAAATCCGTCCATCGCCACTCGCAGAGAATGGTTTTAAAGAAAGCTTGACAGCCATGAACAAAGTTGAACCGGCATTTCGTATGCTCTTACTTTAGCTAGGAGTCCCTCATGTCGTACTCAGTCAAAGGCTTTGCAAATGTCCAGTGCTACCGACCGGGACTACCCATGATGTTCTATTGCGTTGTTCCAAACGTGAGTAGCATAAGTGAGAAGGTCTCCTTTTTTTCTAGACTTACGGAATCCATACTGGCGGTCAATAATAATGTTGAGCATTCCAGGTACTTTAATAATTTTTCGTTGGTGGCCTTCTCCATGACTTTCGATATACCTAACCGAAAGCAATGTGACTGGATGATAGTTGTTTGGCAAGGTGTTCTTGCCTTTTTTGGGTATGGGCCTGAACTCGCGCAGTTTTCCAGCAAGAAGAAAATATTCCTTTTTTTATAAGATAAGTTAAAAAGCCTAGAAAATATAAGTCTTGCTGATATGACTTGAATATCGTCAAACCAGAGGAAACAATCTCGGGCATTCTCGATTCTACAGGGGAAATGTTCGGTGGAGTTTTTCCCTAAAAATTAACTGTTGGATATGAAAAGAATAGTTCTGCCAGTAAGTTTGCTTCTGTCGTAATCGTGCCATCCGGACGTGTTAGAGTTGGTTGACTTGTTCTGACTGGCGGCATTAGCTACCGACCAAAATGATCTTGAACCGTTAGGATATTCAAGAAGTTTGTCTTTGATCCTCTGGTTGTGTACTTCTTTGCTTTGGTTTATCGTTTGCTTGCATTAGTTTCGAGCGTTAACAAAGATGGTACGATTTTCAGGCGTAGGGTTCTGATGCCATTGCCGGTAAAAATAACTTTTTGATTTAACAGCTCGTTCGCAATTTTTGATAATCCAGAATTGCCGTTAGAACGGCACTTTTTTAAGAAAGGGATTAAGGCTTTAATGCCAATAATGATAATTATTAATTATTGAAAAGTTGGACATACGATTTCTTAGAGGATGCGCAAAAAGCTTGAGGGAAAAATGTCTGGAGCGAGAATATTATTAATGTAGTACGGGTTGTCCGGGGACAAACCCAAATAAAATACATTAATATTTCCTTACTTTTTCTAATTTATCAACAGTAAACAAAACATAACTCAAACAACAACCTTTTTTCTTCGCTTGCATAGAATCTAACCTCTAAAAATCTCTCTCCCGCTAAGCGTCACTTCACTTTCCTTCCCCTGGCCGTCACCAGAGGGCGCATGGCGTAAAGGCGTGTAATTCCATTCGAATAAATGGCGCGAACATACATAAATACTACATTAATATAATAATATAATATATATAATATTATAACTTATTAGATTCTTCATTCTTTGGTCAGGTTAATTAGAGAATTTAGAGGAAAAATCGGGAAACCCAGTAGGTCTCCGTTCATTAAGCGATGACTCACACCTGGGGGATATAAAAATAGGGAACACAGTTACGGAAAAGGTTAGTTCAGGTTAGTTAGTAGTGAAGGAACATATAAAGATTTTACTGGGTTTATTACAAAGAGTGCTCAATAGATTTTTGCAAACGTTAAAAGATTACGGTTATGAATTTTTATTCTTTAAGGTAATTATTATTTAAAAATAAAGTGATGAGACGAGAAACCTTTAACAAATTGATATTATGTACCTAAATCCTCTAATAAAATTAGAATAAATATTAAAATAAATATAATCGTGAAAATATGGCAAAAATAATAAAAGTTGATTTTAAATATTTAACTATTTTTTTTTTGAGAATTATTACGTTAGTTTGAAAATCCCAGCCCAATATTTTATGAGACCCTGTGAATGGAAGAGCCTTTCAAGATTTTAATTCCCCAAGAAAGTTTTTCTCGTTCCCCGGTGAAAGTCTACAGCCCTATTTATAGATTATTCTTTAGTGTCCGCGCATTTTTCGTCTCTTTGTGCCATCATTTTATATGTTCCCTGCTCGTTATTGCGGTGTTCGCGCGGACTTATGTCTTAACTTCGCGAATTTTTTATTGGCATTATGTAAAAAATACTTAAATATTCATACTTACTATTGTTATGTTTGATGTGCTTTCTGCAACCATACAGGGTGTCTCTAAAAGGTGCTGAAAAAATGCTACCACAAATTCCTGAGGCTTAAATATGACGATCTAACTCAATTTGGTTTTAGTTTATCATAAATAATTTTTTTAATAATTGGTGTATTGTCACAATATTTGGCTAGGGGGGTTTTGTGGAATGAGAAATTAAAATCTGCTCTTATTTGTATTGGAAAATTTAGAAGGCGCCACCTGCGATACCTTGCACACATTTAAAACGATATAACTTTTTTGAGCCACCCTGTTCTTAACTTCTAAACAAAAATTCTTATTCTCCAACGTCTTTTACCTAAAAAAGGTATACACAGTGGCGGCTCGTGAGTTTGGAGCCAAGGGGGGCGCAGGGGCAAAAAAAAAGCGCCGCAGGCGAAAATTTTTGCACATTTCAAGGTCAAACGCCTGAGATGAAAAGTAGTAAATTAGCTAGGTAAAAAAAACTCGTCAAGAGAAAATTTGTCGATTTGTTGTAAAATAAAAAAATTTCCATGTTTTGTCAATAAAACTAAAAGTAAAATTGCCAGAAAAATCTCCGACTTTTACAGTTTTTACACCCTGTTTGTTCTTGCTTAATGTTTAACACAGATGTCGGACTTGCATTATTTTTTAAATCAAGTTTTTCACTTAAGCTCAGAGAGCTAAACACAAGCTGCTGCAACTCACTGACTTTCATTTTAAAATTTTAATTTATAAAACGACAAACGACAACATAAATAATCAAGTCAAAACAAATCGACAGATCGCCTCGAAACAAAACGCGAATGACGGAATGCCGAATGAACAGCTGTCGGGCGGAAAATTTGGGAGTCCATCGAGCCACTCGAACTGCGATATGTAGGTGACGTCACGCCTCCGTAGTCATGGCAACCGACTTAGTATTCGCGTTGGATAGTCGGGCGAATAATCGGCCGTCCGGCTGAATAGATAGGTCTAGATATCTTGCCCAGGCAAATAGAAAATGCTAATTCGTTATAATTTGCTCGTTGGAATATCGCTACATTTGGTTTAAATTATTTTAATTGGTTGCTTACATTGCGTTATGGGTTTTTTAAGTAAAGTATTTTTGGATTCCGTTTGAAGCAGGGAGGGCGGCGCCCCAGAGCCCTTCATGTACGAGCCGCCACTGGGTATACATCGTAAGAGTTAATTTGGGCAGCCGTTCTTGAGTTATCTGGATTTAAAAGGTCCACTTCGTGTATGGCCAGGTCTAAATTATTGTAATAATTGAACACAATTTCAAGGGAAGGCGTTAAATTACAACAACTGTCACCAAAAACTGACTGGTATCAAATCGAATCTAAAAAATAATTCGAACAATTTTCAAATTTCTTTCCTCATGGCCGTACAGTATACCAACGAAGAAGTGACCGATATGTTATTGGTTTTTGGATATTGCCAAGGAAATGGTTTAGAATCTTGCAGAGTATACAGTGAAAGATTTCCGAATCGTCATTTACCAAACCATAAAACGTTCGCGGCAGTTAACGGGTGGGTTTGCGCCTGTTTCTATTAATTATGGTCGTGCACGTACAGTAAGAACTCATATTCAATGGGTACAAGATCTTTTACCCATGATTTTGAACCACGCCTAGCTTTCTGCCAGTTTATCCAAGAACACAGACGTCAAGATACGAACTTTACGCGAAGAATATTATTTACGGATGAAGCCTGTTTTACGCGGGGTGGCATAACTAATTTGCTCAATGAACATGTCTATGCTGAAGAAAATCCTCATGCGACTAAAGTAACCCATTGTCAGCATGAGTTTAAGATCAGTGTGTGGGCAGGAATCATAGACACTTTCATAAATGGTCCTGTCATTTTACCACCTCGACTAAATGGCGAACATTATTTGGATCATCTACGAAATGAATTACCAAACTTATTAGATCCCTGCCCTTGGAACTTCGAAGAGGATCGTGGTTTATGCATGACGGTGTGCTCCTCCACATTTTTCGTTAAACGTACGTAATTACTTGAACGAACAGTATCCAAATAGATGGATAGGTAGAGGCAATGATGCACCCGCAAATTGGCCAGCTAGATTCCCTGATATGACACCGATGAATTACTTTTTATGGGGAACTTTGAAAACCCGATTTGTATTCTAGGCCAGTAGATACAGAAGATGAATTAAGGAGACGTATTCAAACTTTAATTGACGCTTTGAGAAAAGATGACAAAATGCTACAAAGAGTTCAATTTAATTTTTTAAAACGTATGAATCTTTGTATACGCGAAAATTGAGGTAATTTTGAACATTTTTTGTTAAAAGCATTTTTTAAAAATTAAATTAAATTAAATTTTTGTTGTTGATAAATCTCTTATTGACTGTTTTTACTAGAGAATAAAATTAACAACACATTTATGTAATTGTTTTTTTTTTAGTTTTTAGTGACACTTATTTTAATTTAACGCCTTCGCTTCAAATTGTGCTCAATTATTACAATAATTTAGACCGGGCCATACACGAAATGAATTTTTTAAATCCAGATATCTCAAAAACGGCTGCTCAAATCAAGTCTTACTACGTATACCTTTTTTCGGTAAGATACGTTGGAGTATAAGAATTTTTATTTAAAGTTAAATACAGGATGGCTCAAAAAAGCTATTTCGTTTTAAAAGTGTGCAAGGCACCGCAGGTAGCGCCCTCTAAACTTTACAATAAAAATGAGAACAGTTTTTAATTTTTTACCCCACAACCCCCCCTAGCCGAATATTGTGATACACCATTACTAAAAAAATTATTTATGAGAAAATTGAAATTTTGACAATCTGTATCTCCGAAATCATCCACTTTTGGACTGAGGTAAGTTGTGTTAGATCGTTATATTCAAGCCCCAGGCATTTGCGTTAAGACACACACTGTATAAAATATTGACATGCTTTTGTGAGTTCCGATTGCACCAGAAGTAGGTTTTTGTCCACTTGAGTTTTTAAAATACAACATTACCTTTTTATTACATTTTTGTATTCCCAATTCTAAGTACCTACATTTTATAAATCATGTTTTTTTGCCCAAATTTATTAGTTTTTGAGAAATATGCACTTTTTGCTATTATTTGTCAAATTTTCTTTATCATAATAAAATTATAGGCATAAAATATACAGGCACTAGATCCCTTGCCATAAATCTTACAATGCGGTAGGTAGTTTAAAAAATGGTTCAAGATTCTTGTTTCCAGGGCAGCAATACTGTCTTTTTAAGTTTTAATTTATTTCCCTTAAACCACCAAAGCAAATTAAATTAAATTTAAGGCAATTATTATAAAGGACACCAATACCTAATAACCTAAGTATGCAAAAAAATGGGGGGTGCTTCACTTAAAGGTATATAAGCTATTGCAGGACCCTGTATAAATAAAAACGAGAACGGCAAATGAAAAAGTAAACCAAGAGCAAAAAAGTGATATTTTCAAACTTCTTAAAAATCGTAAAAAATGTCAATGCTTATGTTTTTAATAAAATATAATTAATTTGCAGGTGCAATGGACTGCCAACACTCAAAACCCATCTCAAGCTACGTACCAAAGTCAGGGTCTTTTAAGTCCTTCATATGGTGGCACCTATTCTTTCACAGCAGATTTCAGACCTCCACAAGATGCCTCACCTATTCTTTCGTCATCGGCACCCTACAAGCCATTACCAATGTCGTTCGCATCACCGAGACGAAGGCCCAGTTACAATATGTTGGACGAGGAGAGTCAAAAACCAAACGTATGTCGAATATGTGGTAAGTAAATACCTACATGGACATATGAACGTGTTAAACTTTTAATGCTATGCTAGAAACCGTTCTACGGAGTAATATAGCTGAAAGTTTAGGGTCTCAAGTTAAGGTGTGGACTCTTTCAAGAGCAGTAAAATCAATGTTGCCATTAATTTTGACTTATTGGGAGAGCGACGGAGATTTTTTAAAAAGAGCTTGCTACATTTGAAATTTTAGGATATTTTGGTCACTAAATGAAGAAATGAAAATAATTCAGTATAAGAAGTCTATTAGCATGGACTCTAATGAAGCTTGTTTAAGGTTAGAGACAATAATGTATCATGAATGAACGAACGTGCTTTGGACTTTGTCATTGTCGTTATTTATTTTTCTCACACAACGTTTCAACTGGTGAACATATCCAGCCGTCTTTAGGTGAATATTGAACAAGCTATGGAGCTACCAGAGTTTTTATACTACCAAGGGGACTCAAGGGGTTAGTAGAGCATAACCAAGATGGGTACAGTCATGTGTTACTGTACGGTCTTAATACAAGCCTACATTTACTTAATAAAGGTTTCCAAATATTTCTTATATCTGAAGAGGGTTTACGAAAGCAGTCAGGATTCTGGAATATGACAGCCGCTTCCTTAAATTTCCTCCCTCGCCAATATTCTTCCTTGAGTGTAGTTTTTGCTTCTGACCATTGCAAGTGGTAACCGTGGGTCCAAGCGTGATCTGCTGCACTGGATCTGTTTGCTTCTCCATTCAGTGTGTGGTTTCGATGTTCTCTGATCCTCATTCCAAGGGGTCGTAGAGTTTTACCAACATTAGGATTTTCCGTACTTGCAAGGTATTCTATATACACAATTCTTCTAAATACTGTTCGAATGTTGTATTGTTCTCCTAATCTTCGAATTTTCTCGGAAATTCCTTTGGCATATGGCACATTTATGGTGGGTCCAGCTTCGACCTTATTCTTCTGTCTATTCGTGTCGTTCTGATGCTTCTTCATTGCCTGGTCTACTAGTTAGGTCAGCTCACGTTAGTTAAGACTTAGCTTATTCGTTAAAAACCACTGCTCTAATATAGTCAGCATGTGTTGCAGTCATACAATAATCCCCTCCAATGTGGTACCACATTATATGTACGTATTGTCATCCGCGAACATTGTCAAGTCACATTCATTATTAACAATCCTAGGCAAATTATTTACAAATATTAAGAATAACAAGGGCCCAAGAATGGACCTTTGTGGCACACATATAGGGGAATCTAGTCTGTCCGACCTCACTCCATAGATATCTACAATATCTATTCATAAGATATAATTTTTGAGCCAATCACTAACTTTTTCTCTATAGCCGTAATGATTTAGTTTTCATATTAATAGGGCATGACTAATAAATCAGATCAAAGGCACATTCCACGAAAAGACCAAAATATTTCTTGTTTATAATATGTAGGTTGCATGGGAGTCTTCGTGTCCAACGATCTGAGAAACTGAATGAAATAGTACACTCAAAAATAATATTTTAGAATGTTACCCATCTTCACAACAAAAAATATTTGCATTCAGTGCATTTGTTATACAGGGTGAACACCTTATGCAAAATGTTAAAATTCTCACTTATTTTAAATGAAACACCCTGTATATTTTTGATTTTTAGAAAGCCCTTTTGATATCCTTTCTACTAATACCAAATTTTATACCTCTTAGAGTTTACCGTATTTTAGATATTTGGATATTAACTGTAAAAGTGTAAAAGTCTACACTTTTGCTATTGATATATTATTTATTTATTTCATTTTATTTGTGTTCATAATCGAGTTGACATGTTTTTTTTTTGTTTAGATTGTCACTATGATAGCCGAATACAATTATCTAATATTTGTTCAGTTGCGAAAATTAGGTACTATCTTTCACAAAATGTCGAATTTTTCCACTTTGGAAATGGTAAATATTGGTAGAATGTGCAAGAAATTGCCTTCTAGCGAGTGGAGTGTATGCTGAAAGATATCCAGATATTGAGAGAAAGCCGAGACCAGAGGTCTCGAGAAGCTGTTGCATAGATCTTTAGAAACAAGAAACGTTGCGTAGAAAAAAAGGTAATAATCAATAAACTGGCATTTTTAGAAAACCGGTGTTATGGAAACAAGCGTGCGACGGATTTTGAAAAAGTATAAATATCATCCTTATCACACAGAATTACACCAAGAACTTTATGAATATGATTTCTTAAGAAGAATTACATTCATTGGATGCTATCTTATCCAAAGTTCTCTTTAGTGACGAGTCTATATTTAAAAATAACGGAAACTTAGATAGACATAATATGCATTATTATGCTACTGACCCACATCGGGTTCGACACGTAGATAACCAAAATCGCTGATCGGTTAATGTCTGGGGAGGAATATTAAGGCCTTACGTTATTGGGTCATATTTCCTTGAAGAGCGTTTGACGGGCTAAGTTTATTTAAACTTTCTTAATCATGATCTACCCATTTTGCTTCAAAATATAGATGCTGACACTCTCCAAAACTTCTAGACAATTTTTAAATCATTGGCGAGGTATTCAGTGGATTGGATGTGGTGGACCAATCGCTTGGCCTCCTACGTCCCCTGATTTAACATCCCTTGGTTTCTACCTCTATCCTCACGTATCCCCATACATTAAAGAACAAGTATATGCCATACCTCCTACAAACCGAGAGGATATAAAAGATCGTATATGAGGGGCATTTAGAAATATTAGAATACACACTCTACAAGATGTCCAGCAAAATTTTGTTCGAAGGCTACACTTACGCATTCAAGAACAGGGAAGAACCTTTGAACATATTATTAGAGCCAGACAATAAATTCTGATTTCTTGCCTAATGAAGATTTGCTTAGTTTTGTTGTGTCAACCTATTTGTTTTCTTAAATTTGTATTGTAATTCATTATTTTATATTCATAACATCCAAATATCTAAAATACGGTATAATTTAAGAAGTATCAAATATGGTATCAGTAGAAAGGATATCAAAAAGGCTTTCTAAAGATCAAAAAATATACAGGGTTTTCCATTTAAAAAAAAGAGAATTTTAATATTTTGCATAATGCGATTACCCTGTATAATAAATGTACTGAACGCAAATATTTTTTATAGTGAAGATGGGCAACATTCTAAAATATTATATTTGAGTGTACTATTTCATTCAGTTGCTTAGGCAATTTTTTAGATAAAATCGTAATTATTTCCTAAACTACTAAAAATAAATCCACATAACCCTATATTAAAATGATCAGCAGCTATATGCCCATATTTTGGGTCTGAAATCTACAGATCTATGGGGTTGGTAGACACAAAGTCTCGGTCTGAGTAAAACATATATTAATTTTAAAAAATTTCAAAAAACAATTACACGTGTTTTGCCCAACACGGGCATCATCACACCTAAAATTAATACAAACAAAACCCAATGCACGACTCAGTCAAATTAATAAAAATGTAATCCTACCTTAGTTAAATAATTGACGGTCACCAAATGAATTATACAAGGAACAAACAACCACAAACACCCTTGTAAACGTACAATCATTGACTGAACCCACAATAAAAAGTATAAATAATAAAAAACTTTTAATCACTATCTAAAGAATTTTTCAAAAAGTAAAAATAAAAAGCAAAAATACCGACATGCTCCTCTCATTCATTCATTCATTCATTTTAAAGGCTCTTTATTATTGCTTCTAATTTATTTATAATGTCACCTTTCAGTTTTGGCCTAGAGCCCCTGGAGCAAATCTCCACCACTGCCTGACAGGCCAGACAGGGTTAAGTAGCTCTGTGGTGCCCTAAAACCGGGGACGCAGCCCCGGCGGGTCGTTGGCATGACTCCTAGGAAAAGTGGCACTATTTACAGTAATACACAAAATCACACACGTTTCGGCATGGTGCCTCTACAGGTATTTTCTTTTAAGTCTTGACATGCTCCTCTGGAGAATTGAACTCGGGTAGCCCGGGTGAGAGGCCAACACCCTGTCGCCTTAGCCAAGAGAGCGCTTAGCTAAACGGTTCTACATTCCTGATATTAATCGGAATGGCAGCATAAACATCATTTCTTACTCTAGATTATTAAATATAAGGGTTGGTTCAAAATTAAAAACATCGTTTACACAGACAAGAACTGAGCTCTTTTTCGCTCTTGTTATTTCCATTTTTTCAAGGAGATCCAGCTTAACACCCTTGTTACATTGGAGTAAAACCTCGGTATTGTCCGTGGAAGAGCTATGACCTGATTACAATAAATGATTGGCAAATGCTGATTTAGTGTTGGAAATGTCCGAATTTTTGTACTTATGATAGAGGCTCAGATGTTCCTGGACTCTGGTGGATATCCTTTTTCCTGACTGCCCCACATAGACCGCAGGGCATAAGTCGCATTTTAATTAGTAAACGCCTAATCTGGAGACAACCTCCGTCCTGTCCTTCACTCTAACTAGGTGTCTTTTGAGGGCGTTGACAGTCTTAAATGATATCCGAATGTTAGGGTTCTTAAAAAACTTGGCCATCTGGCGAGAAATGCTGCCGAAGAAAGTGAGCGACTTATAGGCTAAGTTATTTTTTAAACTAGAATGAATTATGTGATAATACATTTTATATTTATTAACGAACTTATAGTATAATTTGTCTAAATGGTTTTTAGAGAAGCCATTTCTGAAAGCAATATGTCTTATCACACTTAACTCCTTGTAAAACGCCTCCTTGGAAAGTGGTAGTTTAAAATGCCTATATAAGAATGAATTGAAGGCTGCAAATTTGTGTGAGTGTGGAGAGTTAGACGAAAATTGTATTATGTTATCAGTTGCTGAAGGCTTTCTGTATATTTCAAAAGTTATTTTATTTTCTTTCTTAATGAGCAAAAGGTCTAAAAACGGCAGTTTTCCGCCCACCTCTCTTTCCAGGGTAAAAGAAATTCTGCTGTGTATGTTATTGACAAATGCCAGAAAATCCATTAAGTCTCCCTCGCTCTCGCTCCACACAATACAGACATCATCCACATATCGCTTATATGCCGTCAGGAAATAACCAAACCTACTCTCCATTATCTGTCTTTCCAGATGACTCATGAATATCTCACTTAAAAATGGGGAAAGACATGAACCCATTGCCAACCCTGCCTTTTGTCTAAAAAATATATTGTTGAACCTAAAGAAATTTTGATCCAAAACGACACACAAGAGAAGTAAAAGTCCTTCAATCACCACCCTTGGGAGAGAAGTGCCGAACAACAAAGATCTGACCAGACTGATGCAATCTGCGGGGGGCACACTGGGAAATAAGTTCTTAACATCCAACGAAACTAAAGTGGCATTAGGTGGAATCTCGACGATCTTGAGGTATTCAGCGAACTCAATCGAATTCTTGGTGGCGTAAATATTCTTAAAACCTGTTGCCTCTCTAAGAACCTCGTTCAACCACGAAGACAATCTATGAACCGGTGAATCAACAAAAGACACTACAGGTCTAATAGGGGTGCCGTCTTTGTGTACTTTAGGCAGGCCATATAATAGTGGAGTTCTCGGATTCATTAGATAGAGTCTGTCTTTTCTTGTATTAAAATATTCCAAAGTTAAGGCCGATTGGTCAAGGCATTTCTTAATGCTTTTAAAGAATGCAGCTGTTAGGTCTCTATTAATTTTCTCAAATTCCTCGGTGTCCAGGAAATCCATCACCTTTTGCACATAATCTGACCTTCTCATCACCACTAAGGCCCAGTTTCACAAACTGCGGTTACCCAAAGGTAACCATAAGACGCTGGTAACCCGCATTATAATTGTTTTATAATGTGTGGTTTAGAACAAACCACTGGTCAAGTATCAAATTATTTAACTCAAACCTTATATATTAGTTAACTACTACTGGTGAAAGATGTAACCTCAAAAATTGAATTCTGACATCCGAGTTGATAGATTTGTTGATTTGGCTTTACTCATTATTTTTTGTGTGCGTATTCGGGGTAGTTTTTAAGGGGTTTCTTGTAAAAATGAATAATTATGACATCAATGCATTCAGCAGTGATGAAGAAAATATCAGGATTAGAAAGGCTCGAACATTTAGGGCTCGCACAGATTATTTTGGAGAGTATGACGAATATGATTTTTTTTGTCGATTTCGGTTGATGCCGAGAACTGTGAAGAATCTTCTTGAAGAAATTGAAGACGCAATAAAACATCCGACCCATAGGTAGGTAAATATATTTTTTTGTTTCTGTATAAGTTAGAATTTATATGGCGAGAGATAAAGCCTTGTGACAATCAATAAATTCACCACTGCAACTTTAATGGAAAAGAAGGAACAAGATATTCAATTGTCTTATTTTATTTTAGGAATGAATGCCTATTACCAAGCCAGCAACTTTTGTTGACCCTGAACTTCTATGCAAATGGTTCATTTCTACGCATTGTAGGAGATCATCAAGGCGTGAGCAAATCTACAGCCTGTCGCGTAGTGAGAAGAGTAAGCCGAGCAATTGCCGCCCTTAGGCCAACTTACATATCAATGCCAATTGGAAATGAAGTGGAAAATTTACGTCAAGGCTTTTACAATATAGCAAGATTTCCTCGGTGCATAGGGGCGATTGACTGTAGTCATGTGAAAATTCAATTACCTGGTGGAGAGAATCCAGAAGTTTTCAGAAACAGAAAACAATTTTTTTCTTTTAACGTGCAATCAGTAGCTGACTCTACTTTAAAATTTAGAGATATTGTAACTAGATGGCCAGGTTCATCTCACGATGCGCACATATTCCGAAATTCAGTCTTATATGAAAATTTTGAAAGAAATATTTATGACGATAGCTTACTTGTGGGTGATAGTGGATATCCAATTAAGCCATATCTGTTGACACCTATTAGAGCTGTAAGAAATGGCACAGAAGCATTATATAATGAATCACTAGTAAGAACTAGAAATGTTGTTGAGCGGAAGTATGGGGTGTGGAAGAGGCGATTTCGTGCATTAGCTATGGGTTTAAGACTAAGAAATTTAGATACCACACAGGCAGTTATTGTTTCAACTGCAATACTACACAACATAGCTACTGACCAAAATCAAAGGATTCCACCAGTTAATGAAGAAGAAGAAGCTGCGGTGAACTTTATGAATAACATGAATAATGAAATTCATGAGCCTCATCAGCCATATTTATTGGAAAACAATAGAACTCGACACATTCTTGTTAACAATTATTTTGCAACTTTGTAATTATTTGTCTTTTGTAATTTATGTTAATTTGTTAATAAATAAAAGAATACTTTTGCAAAAAGAAAATTTAATTTCTAATTATTGTCAACATTTTCAATATTTGTTAACTCAATATAAAAAACTACGAAACAACTTTTTAAACAAGATAACGTAAGCGTCCCCTGCGCTTTATTCGTGCAGTTTACAATTAGGTTTCAATACATCTTTGCCAACAGTTGCATCCCTTTTCCAATAATTCTAATTGTTTTTTTAAAATTTGCATCTTTATTTCATGCTCCTCTAGAAATTTTTCTTTTTGCATCCTAACTAATTCTAGCTTCTCTTCAATCAACTGGGCGGTAATACTTGAATATTTTTTACTTTGAGTTTTAGGTCTGGTAACCTGCAGTTTAGTCGATACAGACGTTTTTAAATTTTTGGGGCAATACGTACCCCAGTCATGTTTAGCAATATTATTATTATTTATTGGATTCCCGAGAGACTTTCTAGATGACAACTTTATCTTTTTCGTAGATGGAGTTTCTTGATCTGCCATATTTATGTCTGATTTCCTTTTATTTATATTTATATTTATCAACAAGAGATACCAACAAATACTCCTCGTCTTTTGTAAAATTTGCTGACCTTTTTTCAATATTCGGCGTCGCCGGCGTCGTGGTCATATTCATGATTATTGACTTATTAAAATCGAAAATAAAATCAAAAATTAAAACTTCAAAGTAAACTGCCAAAACAAAAAAGTAGGGCTTTGTTCTACAATCCTTCGTTAACGTGTACTTTCAAGGTGGCCTTTCACCACTTGCTAACTTCATTAAACCACCAACTTTAAAAAATAAATCGTAACCAGTGGTTATTCAAGCAAAGGTTAGTTTTTTAATGTGAAACAGGATTTTTGCAAACTCGTGGTTAACCCGCAACTGCTAGTTTCATAACCAGTATGTCTTACTACCAATTGTGAAACTGGGCCTAAGCAAGATCCCTTATCTGCCTTTGTGACAATCAGATCGTGTAGATGAAGCTTTTCTTTAAGGGACCTAAGATGACACCTATCAAAGTTATTGCCCTTATTTTTATTATGAAGTATCCTTGAGTTAAGAAAACATATGATTTTAGCCCTTAAAATATTCTTATTAGAAATGTCTGTCGTTTGAATGATACTCTCTGCCTCCACTGCCAATGTTTCCCTATATAGTTCTCATATCAATATTATGTGAAAAGTTATACTTTAAATTTAAGTTCAACAATTTTTCTTCATTGCGTGTGAAACTAACATCTGTCAAATTCAAAAAACGTTTGTGAAAATTAAAGCTAGTGTTACCCAACTCCACCCTGTAATCTATAACATTGTTTGATCTAAGCCAAGACCTGCGCGTTTCTTTAAGAGTATATAATTTCTTGCTAAGCCTCCGAAGGGTGCTGTCCCCAAAATCCTCTACATCATCTCTAAATTTTGAATCAAGCACAATAAATTTAATAAAAGAGAAAAAGAAAGTCAATGTAAAATAAAAATACTTTAGCCTAGAGTTCACTGAATTAAGAGTCCTATAATGTTGTTTAGTTTCTTCCTTGATCCAAATAATCTTGGCATTCTGTACAGCTACTGCTGAAGATCTTGTTCGATAGTTACATTTGATTGTGACGAATTTGGGAGTCAATCCAAAAAACAAGCATTGTTGGAGGAACCAAATTTTCAACAGTAAATTCTTCCATGCAATTAGGTTCTTCCTGTATAGATGGACTAGTTTAGCCTGACTGGCATTTTGAAATTGAAAAAAGTCGTCCATATTCTCAAAGAGACCTGATTTTACAAATCTATGGGGTTGGTAGATATAAAGTCTCGGTCTCAGTAAAACATATATTAATTTTAAAAAATTTTAAAAAACAATTACACAATTTAAATTAATATATGTTTTACTGAGACCGAGACTTTGTGTCTACCAACCCCATAGATTTGTAAAATCAGGTCTCTTTGAGAATATGGACGACTTCTTTTAATAATCTACATGTTGTTCCATTTAAAAAAATAGAAGTTTAGTTTCTCGCCTTACTTTTTTGAGTTACTCTGTATAATGTAAAATATTTTTAAAATATGCCACTTTTAATTCCAAAACCTCTTTTTGTTTTAGTATTTTTAATAAGTTCTTCGAAAAGGTTGTAATTTTCCGTCCCCGCTTTGTTGTTGGACCCGTAAAGGTTCTCAAAAAACTGCAAGCTGGCCTAGACTCTACTTTTACCCTTCCTAAAGTCATGCTGAAAGCTTGTAAATATATAACAAGCCTCAACACGTTATAATCCGTCCACATCAAGAGCAATGTTTATAAATGTTTCTTATTCTTTGATCTTTACCGTTAAAAACGGATTCGCGCAACATACAACAACTTTTGTTGAACCGTAACACAATGCAGCACAACACACATATTCCAACAAAGGTAAATTTTGTGTTGGAATGAGTTGTTGTATTATGTTGTGTTATGTTGCTCCAGTGTAGACACGGCTGTAGATATACAGGGTGTTATTTAATAAGTGTTCGATATCTTACAGGACAATTCCTCAGTTATTTATAAGGTGAAAAGTTCATATAAGCATGGGTTCCCAAGCACTTCATTTTTGAGATACCGGATGTTAAAAATTTATTTTTATTTTTGTTTTTCGTAAATAATTTTTGAAATAATATCTATATTTGAACGAAAATTGGTATCTAGAGGTTTTTTGAAATTCAAATTTGATGTTAGTATGGCTCCCACTTGTAGAGGGCGCCACCTACGTGTCTTTACTCGTTTGAGGAGTCAATACTTTTTTATACGTGCATGTATTACATTTTTAAGCAAAAAAATTAATTTCTTCATCATTTTTACATGAAAAAGGCATACTTGGTAGAAATCGCTACGAGCAATCGTTCCCGAGAAAAAGATTAATAAAGAAATAAATGACATTTACTTGCATATCGCTATGCCAAATCTAAATAACTAATTATTTTATCGAACTAATTTTTATTTAGGAACTAAATCCCGTTAATCGCTAGTTAAATCACCCAATAGAGAACTATTTAAATATCTAGGTTATTTAAACTAAATAATTATGTATTTACATTAAATCCTTAATATAAAACAACCAAAAATATTTACAAATAACTAATTATTTAATCGAAGTACATTTCAAATTAAGAACTAAATACCTTTAACTTTAATTTAAATCATTCATTGCCGAACTTTTCAAACAATTTGGTCATCCAAACTAATAATTAAGAATTTAAATAAAGTCCTGTCGCCTACTTTGGGCTTTGAGTAATTTGATTGGTTATACAAAAGTGGCCTGATAAATCATCATCGCGTTTTTGGTTATTGGTGTTCTATTTTGTCTTGTAGAAATTTATGAGTGAGAGTGAAATCTTCTTTGTTAGTGGCACAGAAGTTAGTGGTTCCATCAAAAATTAAAACGAAGATATGGGGAATAAACGTAATATGAATAATTATTTAGAAGATTGGGGTATATCGAGGGGTATATCCCATCTGTTAGATACTTTTTAAGGTAGGAAACTATATTTGAATATTTTAGCTACGCATGAAACGAGTTAAAAAAGTAAGATAAGAGGCAAAGAAAAGATACTTGTAATACCTAATTTGAAATTTCGAACACAAAATCTTTTTAGAAAAATGTAGCCAGGTATTTATAAATCATGGCTACCTAGGATACAAATAAGACAGTTTTTCTCAATTTTCACCATAATCCAATACCTATCAAACCTCCTAACGTAAAAAATATAATATAATTTATATAATATTAATAATTATTGTACCTAATATTTGCAAATTTGCCTTTATTTAATTTTTTATCAAAGTTATTAACTTCTCTATAATGTTTTATTGACGTATATTTATTTTAAGGGGAACAACAACTAATGGTATGGTTTATACAGTAAGATAACATAACATAAAAATAAAATAAGAGTTAAATCTACAGATCTGCCATAAGACGTTTATAGAAACACATAACATAACATAAAAATAAGAAATAAAATAAGAGATGGTTGTCTTTAAATTTTATGTTATTTTTATGTAAAAATCGTTGTGCGCGTGCGCGTAATTTGTCATAACCTATGGTATAGGTACTGATTAAACCATATTCAATAGCAACATTTCAATATTTCTTATTTTTATGTGACTTCTGTATAAACACGTACTTGGATAAAATAAGAACTGATTTGAATGAACATTCTGATCTATTAAAAATTAAAAAAAGGTATTTAAACCAAATAGATTTATACTTGGTCTAAATAAATATAAAAGACAAGTTAAACAATTATGTACTTGAATAAAAAAACAATCACTTTGATGGAAATTTCCGGTTTATTTATATGAAATCACTTAAATTGTTTAATTAAATAACGTTGTTGTTACGGCAAATACACGTAAAACAAAAGTAAAATAAATATTATACTTGATAAAATAAATGTAAATATCAAATAAACATTTTGTTAACTTAACTTTTAACCTATTTACCTTAAGTCATTGAAACGGCTTATTTAAGTTAGGTAACTGTTAAGGAAATAAATATTTGCTTGAATTTTGTATTTAGTGATTAATTCCAAATAAAAAGTAATTTGTATCAAATCAGATGATACTAATTGAGGCAAATTATCCCTTGGTATTTTTCAAATACATATTTGTTTGGCTAATAGGAAACAAATATTTATTTGAGTCAATGGAAAATTTTTTTAACTCAAATAATTAATTTTATCAGTGCATGCTTATAAGAACTTTTCACCTTATAAATTACTAAGAAATCGTGCTGTAAAATATCGGACACTTATTAAATAACACCCTGTATACTTTCGTATCTGTTGTGGGTTTATCTAAGTCCTTGGTGAATATTTGTACAGTGATTTTATCACAAAGAGTTAAATATATACTATTTTTTTAGGGAAGAGCTATGCCCGTCCAAGTACATTAAAGACCCACCTCCGTACTCACAGCGGCGAGAAGCCATTTCGGTGTGCTGATTGCAATAAATCATTTTCGCAGGCAGCCAATTTGACTGCGCATGTACGCACACATTCCGGAGAAAAGCCCTTTAGGTGTCCAGTGTGCGATCGTCGTTTTTCGCAGAGTTCCTCTGTGACAACGCATATGCGCACGCATTCAGGGGAGCGGCCTTATAGGTAAGATTGAACTAGAGCGTAAAATGATAATTTCTTCGTGAATGTGCACAAAGCCCGCAGCCAATAAAATATAGAGTGGGAATTTGAGTCTTTATGAAAAAGTTTGCGAAATAAACTGCTTGTCATTTGAAACGGATGATGCAAAATGTTCACTAAAGTTTGAAGTGAGATATTTTTGAACTAGAGGAGGTGTATTAATTGATCTGAAATTTTAATAGAATTTTTTCACTTTCAAAGCAATTCTACAGGGTGTCAAGGGAAATGTGGGAAATCTCCCGGATTCATATAGAACATAAAAAAATAAGATTGCAAGTTCCTATAAAATTTTTTCTTACAGGCCTTCCCTACGGAGATATGTGAAGGACGCCGCTGGAAATCGGTTTTTCTTAAATAACTTTCAAAGCACCTAATATAATTTAGTAAAAATTTAACATTATCGACACTAGTAAGGACGTCTTAACCTCCTGAGATCCAGCAATTTTTTTTTTAATTTTTAAATTTTTTTTTTGCTCTAGTGTAATTATATTACTGTTGCTTACAGTAAAAAATACTTTGAAAAAATATTCCATGGAAAATATGCGTTTTCTTAATGTCATATATAAATGACATCTGGTCTCTGTTCTAAGGTCAAATTTAAATATTACAAAAAAATAAGAACAATAAAATATTTATCATCTAAGAATATTTTATATTTATAACATATAAATATTTTTAACATAATTTAAATGTAAACTTAAGCTAAATTTCTGAAAAAATCATTTAAGGTCTAGTGTGAAATTGGAGAAAACAGTTTCTTTTTTGCGTGCTACATAAAAATATTTTGCATTTGACGCAAAATGCGGTCGTAGAATGTTTGCAGTTAACTTTCCTGCATCTTTGTTGCTTCTCAGCATAGTCGACCAGATGTTGAGACTTATGGTAACGTAAACCTTCGGTAGGTATAGGCTTAATTTCCACCCTTCGGTTTTTATGTTTGGGTTCTAAATCTTCGTAGTCACTGTCGCTCTCTGAGTCAGAAGACAAAGGGCTATCTAAAATAAACTGTTCTCCCAAGTTCAATTTGAAGAACCTTAATTGCAGAATGTGTTTGGCTGGTATTTTTTTTCCCTTTTGAGTTTCCCTGTATTGAAACCACGAATTACAAACTGCCAAGTCTAACATGTGACTAATAGATCGGATTGTCCACTTTCTAGTGCGTGATCGAGAAGGACAGACTGACAACATTCTGTCAGCAAGATCTACACCGCCCATAAATTGATTGTAATTCTTAATAACCTCTGGTCTACTAACTATTTCGTATTCCTTTTTACGCTTAGACCATCTCCTGCATTGGTCCGGATTGGTGCTACCATGAAATGTCGAGACAATCGTAACAGGTTTATTGTCCAGCCATCGATGTATGGCAATGATTCCATCACCTCGAACCTTGGTTTTAGTTGAACCTCTTGGGTTTTTCACAAACAATTTTTCTGGCGAAAAAATACAATTACGAGGAATCCTGTTTTTCATAATCGTACCTGTTGCATGAAATCCTCTTTCAAGCAAGATATCGGCGAGTTTTATTGTGGTAAATTAACGATCAAAGTAAAGATGGTGACCGGGAACAAGAGTGTCACATAAACTGACGATTGCCGATTCACCCAAGGTAAAATTTTGTTCTGTAACATCTGCAGAGAATGTTGAATCTCCTTGATATACTGTCATATCGCATACGACTCCATTAGGATTAGCAAGCACAAAAATCTTAATACCCACAGGATTTGGTTTACCTGGGCAGTATTGACGTATTCCACAATGACCAGTGAAGGGTATTATCATTTCATCAATACTGATGTTGTCGGATCTTATCTGAGCTTGACAGCCACGTAATATGCTACTAAATAGGGGCATTACTTTCCAGATTTTGTTTGCTCTTTCTGCATCTCCGACTTCAGGGTCATAAACGACTTTTAGGGATGTTCTAATATTAAAAAATCGGTTTCTCGTCATAGCATTTTTGATTATTGGAACTCCATATCGTCTCGACCAAAACATTTTAATTTGCGGTAGATCTATAGTACTCATAACGAACAGAATACCAATAAATACTTTCAACTCTTTAGTTGTCAATTTGAGCTCTGATCCTTTCCTTTCCATATATGTTCTATTTGATGCTATTACCATAATTTCCAGCATTTCGTCATTGATGTATTGCTTAAAAAAATCTTCAGGTGTCCACAACTGACAGTCCTCCTTTTTATACTCTGGTTGATAAAGGGGCTTCTCTATGGGTGTCAAAATACCAGTCCATTCATCATTTACTAGCTGTGCTGAAGTGCCAACCCTAGGACCTGAAGTATTTCCTACTCTTGTTGCCGCACGTCGACCACGATATCCTCGGCGATTTCTTGTAGGTCGAATTGATTGTATAAGTGATGATGAGAGTGATATTTCAGAAACTGGACGATCATTTTCAACGTGTTCTCCGTGTTCGGAATCTGAGGAGGAATCATTATGGTCGCTTTCTAAGTTTGGCTGTATATACTGAGGATCATCTGCATCAGAAAGACTGACATCAGATTCGTTAAGAGCGTCCTCAAGTTCCTTTTGGGTTAGTGCTGTAACAAAAAATAAGAACCCCCAATGTAATACAATCAAACTAGGACCTCATGTAATACCAATATGACATAGTAATATTAACAACTTGAAGCTAAGAACGCATGTAATACATACATGACATAAAATTATTAATTTCTATATTTACATTATGCATTTTTAGATTCAAAAAATATATATTTAGTAGCATATCCTGATCCTCAAGCTACATTACAATCATAAAAACGTAAACAAAAAACATAAGATGCTCATAATATTTTAAGATTACTTACGGTGTGATCGGAAGCGGTCGGCCATGCTATCACACTATGTCATTGCACACTAACTTATATTGCACTAAACTCTATTACCACCGAAATATATCAGGTAAAAGAGTTTTCCTCTTATACCAAGACAGTAATTTACGTTCATTATACAAGATGGCGCTACCAGGCGGGTGCTATTTTTATGTTGTATATATATGACACAAGACCTCAGGAGGTTAAAATAGTGTTCTTGGAACATATATAGCTTTTTTAGCTTACCTGGGGCGGACTAAGCTTTACAACTTAATGCTTAAATTTTTAACACCCTTTATGATAAAGACTTAAACAAAATAAATTTGGGTAGCTTGCACCTTAGACTAAAAAAAGGGCGGCGGAACTTTCGGCCCCATATTGGGTAAGGTACCTGCTAGAAATTTTAGGTCAAGTAATCTTGCAAGAAATTTCGGCCCCAAACATTGCAGGTAATGCGAATTGAACCAAAAAGGTGGATTAGATGCCGTGTTAGCGCTGTTTAACCAATATAAGTCTATAAAAGGGCCAAACAATTAATAATAATATTCCCCGATGAACTTGAAAAAGGCGAATTGGAACCAAAAAGGTGGATTAGATGCCGTGTTAGCGCTGTTTAACCAATATAAGGCTATAAAACCGCATTAGCCGAGTTGCAGGTCAAAAATTGAGTTAGTTCAGGTTAGTTGCATTTTCATTTTATAAATGATTCAAAACACAAAAGATAATAAAAAAATTAAAATGTTATAACGTTAGACCATTGGGGCCGAAAATGCCTGTAATAAAAACATGACCCTTCCATCCCGGGGCCGAAAGTTCCTGCCAAAATCGGGCTGCTACCTGGCCGGGGCCGAAATTTCCTACGCCCTAAAAAAAGGTATACTTTTTCCAAAGTTAGCTTGATGAATAAAAAAACTCTGGTAACCTATACAATTGAACCAAGAAATTTCCAATGTTAAGAAAGAAAGGACAAGCCATTCATGAATATTATAATAATTTTTTTATTACTTCAAAAATTGTATTTATATAAAAATAATTTAAATCAAACTAAAAGGAATTTCACGGTCGTTAAACAAAAAAAAATAAACAATTAACGAACCCTTATGTTCCTCCTACACTTACAAAAACTTTGTAGAACTGGCAACACCCTAGAGATAGATTGTCGAGGCTCACCCGCAATTTAAAGTGCGAAATGAGACTCCGAGTCAGAAAATTAATAGAGCAACATATAAATTCAAATTTATATGCTGTAGACAAGAACAGCAAATAGTTAAAGGTTCGCCAATTGAGTGATCCCTTATCAGCTTTAAAATCAGTTGATGCTTTAGGCATGCTTTATTGAACATCGGACAGTGGCGTGGCTGGTTGAAACGATTTACTGTAATTTACATATTTCATTCACACAAGTAAGTTTTTACTTGCTTGTTACCTAAGTATATTTTATTATATCGGTATGACTTTTTGGCGACAATTTCAAACAGAAGGTCAAGGTAAATTATCGCAGGAATATAATGAGTCGATGCCAGAGTCGGCCATCGAAAGCGAAATAGGTCCCGAATTAAGAAACAAACATTAATATGTTCAATGTCAACGCATTATTTTAAATATGTACACGTGTTTAAAAAAAGAAAATCCGGGAAGTACTAAAAATACGCTTTGTACAAGAATGTACTTGAAATGAATTAACACAACTTGGGTTTTATAAGAATTTATAACGTTGTTAATTTAGGGACTGTAATCGGTCGTTCCATAAAGCGCACACAAACGCATTTTATTCTGCGAACTATTTACAACTTTTACGAGGATAATATAGTGCCAACTTTAGAACTGGTTCGTGATAAATTGCGAAGTTACAACAACATTCCAAGATGTTTTGTTAAAATGTGGCTTTAAACATAAAAAAATTAGATAATCTAATGGTTATAATGGAATCCCCGCGTATCATTGAACTACGAGACGACTATTTGCGCAAAATAAAGAAGTATTACGAATTCGATAAAAGTATAATTTATTTAAATGAAGCTTGGTTTGATACTTATGATGCTGTTAAGTATGGTTGGGTAGACAGTACAAATTGTACTTTTGGTTCGAGAGGAAAACGCGTTGTCTTGCCGGAAGTAAAGATAGATAGATAGATAGATAGATAGATAGATATATAGAATCGTTTTTATTTTTTACTCGGCGAAGTGCAGCATAGCTGCTTGCTTAACCGAGCATTCAAAATACAAGTTTACAATATAAGTATACATTATTTTTACTAATTATCTAAATAAGTACCTACTAAGTATAAAACAATATAATAATACCTACCTACAACTAGTTATCACATGCTCAAAGAAAATAATATATAAAAATAAAAATTACATTCAATGTTGTTGTAACAAAAGTATTTTAAATTTCCGTTTAAAAGAATTATATGGCATATTCTTAAAATATAATTTATTTTCATTAAACACTTTGAGAGCCACATATGAAAAAGATCGCTGAAATAAAGCTGTGCGATGCCGAGGTAAATTAAGCAAACTATTTTGGCGAGTTTCGCGGTTGTGAGTTGCATATCTAAAAGAAAGCTTCTCATGGAGAAATTGGGGAATCCCACTCTCGAGCAGTTTATAAATAAAACAATCAAGATGTAGTTTTAACCTATCTTGCATATGTAGCCACTTTAATGTTTTTAATTTATGAGATACATGGTCACGCATTTTTAGTCCACAAACGAAACGTATACACGAATTCTGAACTCTCTGAATCCTATTCTTTGACTGTAAATCAAGGCACGGCCCATAAACAATGTCTGCATATGTGCAGTGAGAGAGAACCAGAGATTCACATAGTTGTCTTTTTAGAGAAAAATTTAGTATTTCTTTATTTTTATAAAGATTTTTCAGGGATATAAAGGACGTTTGTATTATTTTAGATACCTGCTTTTTAAACCTAAGATTAGAATCAAACACAATTCCCAAATTCTTGTACTCTACAACTACAGGAATCGGAGTATTATCAATAGCTAGTTGAATGTTGTGACTAGCCCAGTCCTTGTCCGGACCAAAAAACATGACAGCTGATTTATTAGGATTTATTTTTAGGCCGTGGTTTTTCGAATAGTGATAAATAGACTCTAAAGAATTATTCATGACTTGATTAGCCTGGGATGCCCCTTCTTTATTAAAACTTACACGCAACTGAGTGTCATCAGCATACTCGCTGTGAACGACCCGTTAGATAGTTCCCAATAAACGTCACAGCTCCCTCCAAAAACCCGTAATAATATAGTTTAGCACACAACCTTATGATCCAAAGTGTCGAATGCCTTACTATAGTCTAATAATACAAGAGCAGACGTGTCACCACGATCTGCAGCTCCAATAATGTCGTCCAAAATACTGAGTAGTACGGAAGTGGTGCTGTAATGTTTTCGAAAACCCGACTGTGAATCCGGCAATATACCATTTTGATGTAAATAATTAATTATCTGGGAAAAAAACAACTTTTTCGAGTAACTTAGAAAATATAGGCAATAAACTGATTGGTCTTAAATCATTGACAGAATTAATATTTGTTACCTTTGGAAGCGGCAAGACTATTGCAGTTTTCCACTGCGAAGGAAATATACCGTATTCGATGCAGGTGTTAAACATATGAGTTGAAAATGGAACAATTATTGGACAGCATAACTTAACCATCTCCAGAGATATACCATCTACTCCAAAGGCGTTAGATCTTAACTGAGAAATAGCGTTAATAATATCATCGTCTTTAACCAAGCCAAGTGAAAATGTCGCTAGTGTGGCGCGGCCATTTATATAGGTCTCTATAGTTTCATCACTAGCCGGTGTCGCTACAGTATCTATAGACTTTATAAAAGTTTTGTTAATTAAATCGGGGTTTTTTAAGAGGATGGGTAGGTCAAAATTTTGCCTCGATTTATTGTACACATTCATTTGATCCAATGTTTGCCATACAGTTCTGGAATTTTTAGTTCTGGTAATAAAATCAACATAAGCTCTTTTTCGTTTCGTACAGCCTGAGTATGATGGCTTTGTAACTAATGTGTTGCTCTTGTCAGCAAAGAATATCACTCAATAATCAACCTCCAACTTTAAGCGCAGTTGTCCTTGATCATATTCCGCAGGTTATAACGAGATGAATAGCGATGTATGAAAAATATGACAGTCATCTTTTACCTTGACTGGTGCCCGCAAATACGGGGCCATAAAAAGGAGAAATAGTTAAAAAGAAATCGGCGATAACCCGTAAACGGGCTCATCAAAAATATCTAAAGTTATTCTTTTGAATGTGGGTTTTAGTGCTCTTTAATAAACCTAAATAGAATTTTTCTCTAAAATAATTAGGGAAGCCAATAATTGACCTCATTTAAAATTACATGGGATTTCCTATGTCCCGCTCGACGATGCAACACCCGGTATATAGTTTAATTGATTTAACGATGATAAAACATATTTAGCCTGACCACTGACCATGACAGTAACGTGACGTTTCACTAACGTTCGTTATCATAACTGCCTTTGACAACTTCCTAATTACTAATTCTTTGTTCCTTATTTGTAAAAATTAAGAAGAGAGATGTGTCCTTGTACAGGGGTAAATTTGTGAAGCTACTTGTGTGTAATCTAAACGAAAGTTTCGTTTAAATCGGTCAATTTTAAAAGTTATAGACCTTACCTACTTAGCTCACTATTTTTGGAAAAAATGAATTTCAGGTTTTGCCATATTTCTATGGGTTTTGTAGTTTGTTTGTTCGAACAGTTCAGCAAGTTTCCCTCGACTAATTCTGACAGAGATGCGCGAGTCACCAGGAGTGTACAAATTTATAAAACTATGCCTCAAGTTATTCAGAATATTCTGAGAGTAGCTCTGGAGGAAGTTCATTCTGTTGTAAATGCAATAAATCCAAAAAAGGCGCCTGGTTTCGACGGCATCAAAAATAAAGCTGTGAAGAATCTACCAGAAGAAACAATGATGGACGTAGTAAACATAGCTTAAGCTATACTTGAAAAAGGTTACTTTTTACAATTTAGAGCTGCTCATTGCACGGAACGCCAGGTAACTTGACTGGCAACCAATATACTAAGAGGTTTTAACAGCCGCATGTCGACTGGAGCAGTCTTTTTCAAGGTTTCTAAAGCGTTCGACAAGGTCTGGCACGACGGCCTCACACTTAAATTGACAAGGCTGGGCAACTGGGCATGCCGAACTGGCTAGTTTGAGTTATCATATTATTCCTTGAGGACAAAAAATTCTGGGTGTCATCTTAAAATCTTCCACAAGAGTAGTGAGGGCGGGGGTCCCGCAAGGGCCACCTATCGCCTGCATACTGTATAATATTTATACATCTGATATTCTGCATCATCCACAAATGGAACTATATCTGTTCGCTGATGACACTGCTATCACCGCCACCTCAATGGGACCCGACTTCAATGAAACCCGAAATCATGGTCTTGTGTCTGCAACGCCACTTTTTTTTTTTTTTTTTATGATAAGACACAGCACTGCAGGATAAATCCTTTATGAGCGGGAGCGGTGCGTGTGCGCAGGAAACGATTCACGTTGGTCTTGAAGGTTATAGTCGTTGGGGAACACGATCTCAGGGAGGTCGTTCCAAAGTGATGACGTTCTCCAGATGAAAGAATTTTGAAACAGTGTCGTTCGAGGGACACTAAGCTAAACCACATACTGGTGGGCTGCAGTGGCTCGTCGTGTATTTCTACCATGCACCGCTCTAGGTGGTATCAAGCGGGCAACCTCAGTTGAGCACTTGCGATGAAAATATTTGTAAAATAGACTCAAGTCGCCAACCTGCCTTCGATGTTCAAGGCTTTCCAGGTTGTTTGTCAGACTATGGTCACCGATCAAGCGAATGGCTCTTCTTTGAATGGAATCTAGCAATCTCAGGGTATGTTTAGGAGCAGAGCCCCAAATATGTGAACAGTACTCCAGCGATGGTCGAATTTGGGCTTTATAGAGCATCAAAAGTTGTTGGGGTGTGTAGAGGTTCTTTGTTCGAAAAAGTACTCCAAGCTTCCGCGAGGCTGCCTTAGCAATGGCCGCAACGTGGCTATGCCAAGACATATGACTATCCAAATTAATGCCCAATAAATGAATTGATGAAGCCATAGGAATCGAGTGTCCCGCCATCACTATATCCGGTTCTTCAACATTAACTTTTTTAGAAAAAACTGCCGCCTGGGTCTTTTCAGCGTTAAATTTTACTTGGTTACTGTCACCCCAAGACAGAATTTCTTCCAGGTCTTTGTTGAGATGTGAGACCTCTTGCTGCCTATAGAGATGTGCATTAGCAGCCGATGTCCGAGCATCCAAAGTAAAAGGTGAAACAAGTGTGCTGTCATCAGCGAAGCTATATATAGGATTTTTAGTTTTTTCTAAAAGATCGTTAATGTAGAGTAAGAAAAGGGTGGGCGACAAAATAGAACCTTGAGGGACTCCGGCGTTGATGTTAAATGTGTCTGAAAGAAATCCGTCCATCGCCATTCGCAGAGAACGGTCTTTAAGAAAGCTCGACAGCCATGAACAAAATTGAACCGGCATTCCGTATGCTCTCACTTTAGTTAGGAGCCCCTCATGCCATACTCGGTCAAAAGCCTTGGAAATGTCCAGTGCTACCGCCCGGGACTCTCCATGATGTTCTATTGCGTTGTTCCAAACATGAGTAACATAAGCGAGAAGGTCTCCTGTTGATCTAGACTTACGGAATCCATACTGGCGGTCACTAATAATGTTGAAGCCTTCCAGGCATTTTAATAGTTTTTCGTTGATAGCCTTCTCCATAACTTTGGATATAACCGAAAGCAATGCGACTGGACGATAGTTGTTTGGCAAGGTCTTCTTGCCTTTTTTGGGTATGGGCTGGACTCGCGCAGTTTTCCAGCAAGAAGGAAATATTCCTTTTTTGTAGGATAAGTTAAAAAGCCTACAAAATACCGGTGTCAGTTCGTCAGCGCATGTCTTAATTACAATGACTGGAATATCGTCAGGACCAGAAGCCTTTTTAGTGTCAAAACTCCTCAAGATTCGTTTAACATGGCGGTGGCGAAAAACAATCTCAGGCATTCTCGATTCTACAGGGGGAATATTCGGTGGAGCACTTCCCCGAAAATTCACCGTTGAATGCGAAGAGAACAGCTCCGCCAGTATGTTTGCTTTTTCCTGTGCTTTGGTCGCAATGGTGCCATCAGAACGTGTTAGAGGGGGAATGGTTGACTTGGTAAAGTTCTGACTGACGGCTTTTGCTACCGACCAAAATGATCTTGAGCCGTTAGGACATTCAAGAAGTCTGTCTTTGATCCTCTGGTTGTGTGCTTCTTTGCTTTGGTTTATCGTTTGCTTGCATTGGTTTCAAGCGTTAACAAAGATAGTACGATTGTCGGCGGTGGGATTTTTACCCCATTGTCGGTAGAAATAATTTTTTGATTTAACAGCTCGTTCGCAATTTTTGGTAAACCAAGGCTTGCCGTTAGAAGGGCACTTTTTTGAGAAAGGGATGAAGGCTTCCATGCCAGTAAGGATAACCTCCGATATTTCTGTTGCACAGATGGATGGATCATCAGAGGTGAAACAAACGTCCCGCCAAGGAAACGTTCGAAAATAGTCCCTTAGGACATCTTACTTAGCTGATGTATAATGCCATACCTTGCGTGGTTTAGGAGGCTCTTCGGCACTAATTGGTAATGTGTTCAGTGCCGAAATAAGGTTGTGGTCAGACGTTCCTAGCGGCGGCTTCACGGTGACAGTGTACAAGTCGGGGTTTGAAGTTAAGAAAAGATCCAACAAACTAGCAAAATCACCATCTCTGTCTGGAATCCGAGTTGGTTCACCCACCAACTGGGTGAGGCCAGAGCTGATGGCAAAGGATTCGGCTTCACGACCTTGTTCGTCGCTCATGTTGGAGTATTTGAGCCAGTTGACATTATGAACGTTGAAGTGGCCAAGGATGACAACTTCGGAATTGGGATGGTGGGTTTGCAAAAAGTCGATAGTATTAGCAAGAGAGGAGAACAAGTATCTATAATGGGTATCACTTAGCGGCCGGTAAAGGCAGGCACCTTGTTATGCTCCAAGAGTGGCTGGATAAAGTTGAGATGGAAGGTAAGAATGAATGAAGATAAGACGTAAGCCATCTTTTTCTTGAAGCGGAGGACAAGGCTACCAAGAGTTAACACTAGACAGATACTTTGGAAGAGGTTTAAAGAAGCTTGCTCCTTTTCTTTCCATTAGTCCCAATCCTTGGACGCGTAGCGTATATAGCTGGTTCATTCAAATTATACTTAGATTCATTAAAACAACATCTCACAAAAACAAAACAAACATCTATTTACCGCACTTCAACAAAACACTTGAAGACAAATTTTATAAATCCCTTAACGTGAAAATATAACTGCTTGTTCAGATATCTTTGGGATTTATATACATATCGCTAAAAAACACACTTTCTTATTAGGAAACGAAGTTGCTGTATACCGACAGAAAGATCCTTACTTTCTTCCAGAAGAAGTGACGAGAGAATCTTCAAAATGCCCAAAATTTTCTACCTTCCTTTCTCAATGGTGTGACATATATTATCATGTGATACATCGTCATGACAACCTCGGTCATCATTTATGCATTTCCAATTAGAAATTAGCACAAATAATATGTGTTTACATAAAATGTTCTTGATAACTTGAATACAGTTTTTGTCGCATTTTGTGAGATAAATAATTTTATAACAGAAATTATAATAGGTGCCTTTTTATTTATTTATTTATTTATTATTTATTTATTTATCAACGGGCTAGTGCTCAATTCAATTAACAGTCAACTTATATATAAAAGAAAAAAAAGCATACATTGCAATCAAATAAAATAATACTATTACCTAAAAAATAGAAAATAGAGGAAAAGTAGGGTAAAAGTACAACTAATAAAAGACAAACTGACAAAAGAATATTTTAGATCTACACAAGAAATAAAAGTAAAAACAAGTCAGTATTGGAAAAAATTTACAGTCCTTTACAAAGATATGCAACCGGGGAAGACATTGAAAATGCCGAAGCAGAGTGCAACGCTTGTGACTATTTGAGATCTGCGAAAACTCATAGATTTGAATGTAATATTTAGGTAGTTAATATAAGTTTTATTGATTCATAATATAAAAAATAGTTAAATAAAGGTTATAAACTCTAACGCGCCTCTAAAGGTATGGTTTCGCTGGAGCAGTCAGCGGCCGCGGTTGGCGTTCGCGATTGGTATCTCGTTACTGGTTTAATGCGATTTGTATGTACACGGTTTCACTGCCGCAGCTCAGCGACACAGCGTTCGCCGTCAATTGCAGCGGCTGCGTTAGGACTGCTAGAGAGACCAGTCAAGCACCGATCGTTCAGCAGAATGCCACCGTTCTCGGCAATTGCTAACGAGTGTTTGATAGAGGAGGTACAAAAGTAGTCCCCTTTATACAACTACGAGAACGAAAATTACAAAAATGTTGTAATGAAAGAAAATGCATGAAAAGAAGTGGCAGCAAGTGTAGGGAAGAACGGTAAAGTGTACAAAACCATTTTGTTTATTTTTCAGCATTACATTACAAAGTTTATAATTAGGGTAGCCTGGGGCAAGTGAGAAGCCCTTTTTAATAGTTCAAGTTTATTTCCTTCCTACTTTAAATATACAATATTTATAAAAATGTCTTTGTAAGAAAGTAATAGTTTAATATGTTTACTTTTCATACTGCATAGGGCACACATGAATTATTTTTGAGATCTTGAGATTTGAATGATTATTTTTTTTTTGATTATTTATTCTAAAAAATAATAAGTAACCCAAAATAACACTCAAAAAAGTCCTAATAACAAGAATAATATTTTTATAAACGTATTTATCCGTTCAAAACCCAATATTTGGCTTTAATCTCTAAAACAGTAGGAATTATTCCCAAGGAGAAACTAAAACAGAAAAGAAACTTAAAGTTTAAAAATTCGAATAATTTTATGGAACTTGTTAAATATTGTATCCCGCAAATTTCACATTAAAATGCAAACCTCCTCGGCGTGTTACTACCGGTTCAGGTAAACGAGTCACTATATCGTCTAGCTGTACTACATTGACATCATTGGTGAGTGGCCATAAAAAATTGTCTTTTAATTTTCTAGTAAACTTGATTTCAAAGCCGTTGTCAACAGTATTTACCTGGCCAATGAAATGTTTGTTTGCTTTTGGTAATATGTATTTAACCAGTACCCAGTCTCCAATGGAAATATTGTCTTTGTTGATTTCAGGAATCTGATCTTCGCAATGCGATTCTAAAGTGAAACTTTGATCCGATTCCATAAAAGGTACACTTTCATTATCTGATTCACTGGAGCTGGATTCAAATTGATACGGACTTGGCCGAATTTGTTTACTCTTTCGGTCAATTTTCATAGCTGGTTTAGATATAGTAGATGAACTTGTAGAGAGTTTTTACTGACTACTTGCGATAGTACCTGCAATGGTTTGGCTACCTTGAATTAAGCGCTTTCGTTTCCTTGGATTAGAAGAAGGACTCTGTCGGAGCGAATCAAGTAGTAGATCATCAAAACTTGCCTTTTTTTCTTGCCGATTTTCGGTTGTAGCTGGTAATACAGCTTCAGTTATAGGATCCTGATGATTATTGAGTAGGTATATTTTGTTCATTTTGATCAGAACTGACAATTACTTTGAGATTGGTGGCACTATTAGATGCTGATGAAGGAGCTTTAAGTAATTCTGCATTAGATGTTAGTTTCCTTTTAAGTGAGGCGCCAGATGTAGAAGGCTTTACTGTTTTTAACATTGACTGTTCGAAAGTAGCGGTTTTTTCTGTTACATACGGTGCTACAGCATTCCTTTCAATATCAATGCGTCCTGGCCTCGGTTGTAAATCTGTTACAGATCCTTGATTTTTCATTCATTCATTTTCATCTTTTTAGGGCATCAATGTCATACTTCTCTTTAGGAATAACATGTCTATTAAATGGAACAATACCACCCTTTCTGAATCCTGTTTTTATGATTCCGGAATCTACTTCAGCCCAGGTTTTCACTAGCAATGTGGCGAATTCCCTTTTTGGTAGTCGTTGTCCCTGATGACGTCTTTGCCATGTTATTACTTCCCTCTCCCATATTGCCCTAAAGGATCTAAACACACTCAAATCGAGAGGTTGAAGTAAATGACTTGTATGGGCTGGCAGTTTAAGTATATGAATATTTTCTTCTCTTGCGGCTTGAATTAATAAGCAACCACATGCGAGACATGCCCATCATATATAACAATAATTGGTGCCTGATCACGAACCAAAGGAATAAAAGTCTTTAGAAAGTAATTTCTAAATATTTCGGAGGTCATCCATCCATTGGCGCTGGCTGCATATACGGTGTCTTTGAAGAGGTCTTCATTTTTTTCTGAATTCTAGGAACTCCATACATTATTGCCTTTAAATATTATCAATGGTGGCAATTTTCTACCACTAGCACTTGCTCCTGCCAGGACGGTTATATATTCTCTGCCCGATCCAGCAATAATTCTTAAAGAGGGTTTGCCTTTCGCGCCAACAATTTTAAGACGAGAAGGATCTCTACACAGTGAAGTCTCATCTAAATTGTAAATCCATTCAGGACGATCCTGAAGACCCAACTCCAATATAGCCTTTTCCAATAAAACAAAATATTGGTCTATTATGAATGGGTCCGTAGATTTCTTTCTGCAGTACTCTAAGCTTTGTGGTTTTTTTTCATACTCAAAAAGTGCCGTTCTTTAAACTTTATTAGCTAGTCTATGCCTGGCATATTGTTCTTAAAAGGATTGAAAATATTATTTAAATTTACAAAGTCATCTTGCCAAGAAAGTATTGGAGGTCGGCCCTGTGTCTTGCTTTTTTCGCCACGGCGCGGCGGCCAGTTACTCTACAGTAGATTGTAATGTATGGGATTCTGAATTCGGTACTAGCCATCGACATGGTTAATTGACCTTGATTGACGGCATTTACTGCAGCATTTAATTGCTCCTCCCCATAGGCAGCTCTATCGGACTTTCTTTTATAATTTCATACCATGACGCCAACTCTCTGTAAAGAATAAAAGCTTTAAGTGCCAACGAACTTTAGCATTCCCAGGAAAATGGGGCAAGTGTAAACTAACCTTTACACTTGCCCCATTACAATTTTCACACATGCCCCACGTTATGTTTTTTATGGGGGAAGTGTAAACCTGTTCGTGAGTAAAAACCGCTTTTAGATTTGGTCGGTATATAGGATTTTAAAGCTACAACAATTGACTAAACATAAGAAAATGCAATAGTGCAAGTTTTTACCTTTGACCAATTTTTTATAGAGATATCACACACTATTTAACGGACCGATTCGGAGATTATGTTACAAATGACTACTCAGAAAGAAAAAAACACCTGGTAACTCGCCGGGAGTGGATAATTCAACAGCGCTAATGTATAGTTAGTTGCCTCGAACCACACAGACAAGTAAACTTTCAATATTGCCTGATTGGCGCTCTGATTTTCCACTTACCCCAGTTTTACACTTGCCCCAGTCTTCCCTATACCATATTCAAATCCAACATTGATCAGTACTTAATGACAACCGTAACTCTATTTCGATTGGTCAAGCGGCAATAAAACTAAAAGGCCCTGGGCGACAGGGTTGTAATTAGTTTACCGGTGATTTTCGCATTATTGCATTGTATCGTTTGGTGTTATTGTTTGTTGTCAATATTTTGATATAAATATTTGTGTCTTTGACCGTTGTATTTTAATGTATACAGGGTGTTTCAGAAGTACTAACCTGAACTAACCTGAACATGTGTCCGGAGTTGCCCCGTTTTTGATGTACAGGGTGCGTAAGATTTTTAAAAAAATCGTTTTTTTATTATTTTTGTAAATATCCTTTTCCTGATTTTATTGCAATTTGGTACCGTCATTCATAATGATAAGTGGCTTAATTACCCCTAACTAGATTAAATTTATTAAGTCCAGTGGCTTCGGGAAACACTTTAACAGATATTATTGACAAAAAATGTACGCCACCGACTTTTTTCTAATTTTGATATTTTTTCCGGATATACCAACTAATGATACAATTTTAAAATGTTTTGATACTTTGACGTTTTATCCAAATTGATTTGTTTACTTGGTATGCTGCAGCTCTTATTTAAATATGTTATAGTATAAATTCAAGTGTTAATATGACGCTTGGCTAACATCTCCTCTTCATCTTCTTCGTCCAACAACAGCATGCAACTAATGTTATCGGCGTTCATTATAAATCATACATAAGCGCTTGCACTACAAAATACGAATAAATATGATCTGAAGCGCGCTGCTCTAGCCGCGCCAGCCAAACTACCCTGCGACGACGGCCGATTGCTACGCTCTACTACGCTCGATCGCGAACGCCAACCGCACCCGCTGACTGCTTCAGCGAAACCATACGTTTACGCCCGACTTGGTCTGATCCCGATCATTTTAATGCGGTGTGACGTCAGGGACAAATGCAACACAAGAATTTCGAATTCGGTACCCATACTTACGTGCCCGTGCGATAATATAAACATTTTCAATGTTAAAAAAACACAACATTGTACAAGTGACAAGATACAGTTATTCTTGATGTAGTTGTCTCAAAAAATAGGACCTACTAGAAAAGAAATCTAAAGAGTATTCGTTGGCTAACCTACTGGCGCGAGTGATAAAGGTATTTGTGCCGTAATTGGTTCTGTGCACAGGAACATGAAAAGACTGTGCAGAGCGAGTTTGCCTTGGCTGAATGTGCATTCCTATTCTACCCAGCAGGTCCTGGCTATGAAGATGGGAATTCAAAATGTCATAGAATAATCTCAGATCCCTTAATTTGCGTCTGTTTTCGAGAGTAGAAATATGAAGGTCAGATTCTAACTGTTCGTAATTAAGAGGGACGTAACTGTTTAGTTCAAATCCAACATATCTAATAAACTTATGCTGAACCTGTTCGATCTTCTGTTGTGTATGTTGTAACAAGGATTCCATGCGCTGGAAGCATATTCTAGATGGGGGCGGACTAAAGAGCAGTAAAGTAATCTTAGTGAGTTGACGCTCCGAAAATCCACAAGAAGTTTGTTGTACAACTTTCAACTGCCTGTTAGAATTAGTTGAAGTTTACTAAAGCCTTATGCTTCGTGGTAGAAAAATAGGACCTACTAGAGAAGAAATCTAAAGAGTATTCGTTGGCTAACCTACTGGCGCGGGTGATAAAGGTATTTGTGCCGTAATTGGTTCTGTGCACAGGAACATGAAAATACTGTGCAGAGGGAGTTTGCCTTGGCTGAATGTGCATTCCTATTCTACCCAGCAGGTCCCGGCTATGAAGATGGAAATTCAAAATGTCATAGAATAATCTCAGATCCCTTAATTTGCGTCTGTTTTCGAGAGTAGAAATATGAAGGTCAGATTCTAACTGTTTGTAATTAAGAGGGACGTAACTGTTTAGTTCAAATCCAACATATCTAATAAACTTATGCTGAACCTGTTCGATCTTCTGTTGTGTATGTTGTAACAAGGATTCCATGCGCTGGAAGCATATTCTAGATGGGGGCGGACTAAAGAGCAGTAAAGTAATCTTAGTGAGTTGACGCTCCGAAAATCCACAAGAAGTTTGTTGTAGAACTTTCAACTGCCTGTTAGAATTAGTTGAAGTTTACTAAAGCCTTATGCTCCGTCGTAGAAAAATAGAATTTTGTCTTTGAATTCAACTTATCTTACAGCACGTCTCTCGAACACATTTTCTGGTACAGTTGGTAAGCAATATAATGCTCTTTGCAAATACATATCACTCAGAGAGCGTTTAATATCCTGGTTGCTCTGAAAAGTACATTGATCTAGTGGTAAAATTTATAAAATGGTTTATCTACTCCTATTAAATTATATAGGTATTAATTATTCAACTGCTTTTGAGCAATTAATAGTATCTATAAACAAACAACATGAGTTATAATAACTCACTACTATAACTCACTATTATAAATCGGGAAAGATTCTTGAAATTGTTTACGAACCGAATATCGAGGTGCCTCTGTACTTCTGTACAAGCCGATTGACCGAAAGGGAACAGTCCATTATTGTGATTGAGGGGAGTAATGTCACTTGAATAATTTTGACGTTTTCAAATTAAGTTAATCCCTAATTATTGTAAATTTTGTGCTGAAAAAGATGAATTCAGATAGTGAAGATGAATTATTATGTACATCTCCAGAAATAAGACAAGTAGCTAATGTAACCATACAGAATTTATTACCCGAAAAATCCAAAAACAAATATAAAGGTGTATACAAAAATTTTCAAGATTGGTGCAGCAGTAATAACATTAAGTCGTCGTTTACAGAAAATGTACTTTTGGCATATTTTAGCGAACTTAGCACTTAATATAAAGCATCGTCTCTATGGACTTTCTACTCCATGCTAAGAAGCACATTTAACATAAATAATGGAATCAATATAGAGAATTATTTAAAATTACGTGCGTTTCTTAAACGTCAATCAGAGAAACATGTAGCTAAGAAGGCAAAAACTTTTACGCCAGAACAACTTAATACTTTTATAACCGAAGCTCCTGATGGGAAATATCTGGCGACAAAGGTAGTAGATCTCACAATAATTCAATCGTTTTTATCATCTACTCAATTACATAATTTATTTTAGGTTGCTTTAATAATGGGCATTAAGGGTGCTTGTCGTGCAGCAGAATTATTGCACTCTATGCAAATTACTGTTACGGGAACTTTTTATACCATAGTTAAGAAATATTTAAATCTGCGTCCTACCGATATATCGCAAACGATATTATTCTTTAAAATTCAAAATGGAAAATATCACTCACAAAGAATTGGCATTAATAAATTTGGAGCAATGTGGAAAGACATTGCTACATTTTTAAAATTACCACACTATAATTTATATACAGGGCATTGTTTTCGCCGCTCGTCGGCAACTTTATTAGTAGATGCTGGAGGGGATATAGCTGCACTGAAACACCATGGCGGTTGGCGATCAACTACTGTGGCTGAGGGGTACGTTGATGATTCCGATAAGAATAAGACAGATACTGTAAATAAAATATACAGTTCTATAACACCTCAACCAGTTAGAACATCAACAACATATATGCAACAAACACAAAAAGATATAATATAAATATATATAATATAATATAAACTTGCTTAATTCAGTCCCACATATTCAGTTTACTGGTTGTTCAAACTTGACAGTTTTTTTTTTTTTTTTTTTATTTATTTATTACTGACCTCGAAACAGATAAATCTGGTAATGAGGCCTATATATATAATAACAATACATTTTTAACAAATTCCTTAAATGGTAAAAGTAATAGTTAAAATTCTAATGTTTACATTTTACAGAGAAAGTAAAAAAAATGTCTAAATAACATGTTAAATTTTCTATATTATATTATTTTGGTCCTGTCTCCTTAATATATTTTTTCAGGTTGGTATGCAATATTTTTTTTCGGTGCTCATTAAGAAGTTTATCAGGAATATTATTATAGGTTTGAATGCTTCCCTCATATGGAGAGTCTTGTTTTTTCTTTGAGCGAGCAAATGTATTTCTTAAGGCATCTTTTGATCCTATATTATTGTTGTAAAAATCTTTGTTTTGTTTTAGGACTGTGTTTGCTTTAATTAATTTATTTTGTACACTATGTATTAATTTGATTTGCTCAAATTTTCTAAGTTGATTTATAGTAAGAAATGGGTATGTTCTGTACAAGTCTTCGCTAGGTGTATAATAATTTATGGCAAATAAAGCTTTTATTGATTTATTTTGTAGTCTTTGTAGTTTCTTTATTAAATATTCACTAGCATTACCCCAACAAGGTATTAGATATCTTAAATAAATGTGGTTCAATAAAACTGTTATACAGAAGGCATTTTGAATTATCATTGAGTTGGTGGGAGCATCTCATAAGTGCTCCAACAATAGGTGCCACTTTATTGGTAATGTTATTTATTTGAGAATTCCATGTTAAATTGTAGGAAATTATGAGACCAAGATATTTATATTCTGATACTTGTTTTAGCAGTTGATTGTTTAATTTTATTTTTGGATTACACGTCTTTTTTCCTTTTTGTTTAATTATCATATATACCATTTTATATACATTAATAATCAACTTGTTGTAGCACAGCCATTCATAATTTAGGTTTATGTCAGGGTTCACAATCCGTTCCAGTTCTTCTTCGCTCCTTGCAGAAAATACTAACACTGTATTATCCGCGAACATATAATATTTGCATTGGAGTCCTACGAATTTAAGGTTATGCACATATAAAAGGTACTGCAATGGTCCAAGAACTGATCCCTGAGCTACGCCCACTGAAATATCATTTAAACTGCTAGTATTACTATTTACAACTGTGAATTGTTTTCTTCCTGATGAGTATGATTTCAACAAATCTCTACATTTTCCTCGAAAGCCTAAGTTCCTTAATTTTTTCATAAGAAGATCAATGTTGACCGTATCAAAAGCTTTTTGCAGGTCAATGAAGAACATATCTGTTTTTGTCAATTTCGTTAGCTATACAGGGTGTCTCACGGTCGATGGTAGGTTAGACGTTTACGGAAAACGGGACATAGAATATTACTGAAAATTTGGTAACTTGGGTAATTGGCATTGCTCTATCGATCTAAAATATTTTTAGCAACGCAGCGTTGCCGTTTATACAAAAAAGTAGCAACATATTTGATATTTTAAATGGGATACCCTGTATATAATTGCATTTTCCGCTTCATTATTGATTTCTAATTATTTTGGTATAATACGTTCCTATACCTATCTTTAGCGGTTTTCGAGAAATTGATTAATTTCCATATTTTCTGTTCAAAACATAGCTCTAATTAAATGTTTGTTACTGCGGTATTTGGATTCGTAGACAGCTGAACTTTTGGATGTAGTTTACCTTGTCCTGCGTATTAGTTATGCATAAAGAAATTTGTTTTGTGTTATACAGGGTCGTTCAAAATTCGTCATTTTACCGCTTGATACAAAAATGGTGAAAAGTGCATTTTTTCAAATAGAACACCCTGTATATTATTAAATATCCTGCAAGAAAATTAATGTCTCTTCCAAATGATATATCAGGTTCCTATACCTAAATAGTTAAAATGTCGAAATAAAAGCAAGTTTTTGTAAAAATCGGATTATTTTGGCATATTTGTCTTAGATAGCCATGAAATCCCAAGATTGAACATATATTTGTGAAAATTTGACAGTTAGTGCATCAATAATAAAAAATTTGCTAGTTTTTAACTTTTAGTAAAAAAAGCGACCTAAAAAGAATTAAAATGGAGGGAAATAACTATTCATATGAAATTTTGATGAAATTGTTTATTCTTCATGGACAATGTAACCAAATTACAGCAAGAACATGCAGAAGGTTCAACGAAATGTTTCCCGATCAACAACTAATCAACGAGGGAAAGTTTGTACGATTACAAAATAATTTTGTTAATTATGGGTCAAAACTGAAATCGGAAAGACATTTACCGAAGCCTGTAACTTCTGATGAAGACAACATCATAAATGTTTTAACCTATTTTCACGCTTTTCCTCAAGCTTCCAATAGAAGTGCAGAAGAATATTTAGGCATAACTCGTGCCTCTGTTCAAAGGATCCTTGATAATCATGACATGCACCCGTACAAGTTCACAAAAGGTCAAGCCCTGAAACTGGAAGATTACCAACGTAGAGTACAATTTTGTAAAGCAATGCTGATCCGCATCCAAGAAGATCCTAACTCTCTAAAGAAAATAATTTGGACGGATGAAGCTAGGTCTCCAGGTAGGGCATTTTCAATAGAAGGAACGAGCATTTCTGGGCTGACCAAAATCCACATGTTGTTAAGGAAATGGGATTTCAGGAGAGGTTCAGTTTTAACGTTTTTTGCCTCCTAAAAGATGAGAAAATAGAGTATCACATTTACCAGGAATCTCTAAATTCCGAAAGATACCTTCAAATTCTAAAATCAGGTGTGAACGAGTTTCTGGACAATCTATCATTGGAAAAGTATCGTACTTGTTGGTTTCAACTGGACGGGGCACCAGCCCATTGAACTGGGACAGTAACAAGAGAGTTGTTTCAAATTTTCGGCGATCGTTGGCTAAGACATTTGGGACCGTCGGATTGGCCTGCTAGATCGCCCGATCTCACGCCACTTGATTTCTACTTGTGGGGTGATTTGAAAAGAAAAGTATACAGGACACCAGTACAGAGCAAACAAGACCTTCGCCAACGAGTGATCACTTACATTGAACAACTTGATGCCAGTGAAATAAGGAAGGCCACATCAGAATCTCCGAAAAATGTTTGGAAGTCAACGGTCGTCATTTTGAACATTTATTAAAAAAATCTTGAACCTTTTTATGATAAGCTTTTGTCTTGTATTGTTATTTGCTATTTTATAGAATTCATGTTATTTGTCCCTACTGAAATTAGTTTTGTTTTCAGTTTTGACCCATAATTAACAAAATTATTTTGTAATTGTACAAACTTTCTCTCGTTGATTAGTTGTTGATCGGGAAACATTTCGTTGAACCTTCTGCATGTTCTTGCTATAATTTGGTTAGGTACATTGTCCATGAAGAATAAACAATTTCATCAAAATTTCATTTGAATAGGTATTTCCCTCCATTTTAATTCTTTTTAGGTCGCTTTCTTTACTAAAAGTTAAAAACTAGCAAATTTTTTTTATTATTGATGCACTAACTGTCAAATTTTCATAAAGAAATGTTCCATCTTGGGATTTCATGGCTATCTAAGACAAATATGCCAAAATAATCCGATTTTTACAAAAACTTGCTTTTATGTCGACATCTTAACTATTTAGGTATAGGAACATGGTATATCATTTGGAAGGGACATTAATTTTCTTGCAGGATATTTAATAATATACAGGGTGTTCTATTTGAAAAAATGCACTTTTCACCATTCTTGTATTTAGCGGTAAAATGACGAATTTTGAACGACCCTGTATAACACAAAACAAATTTCTTCATGTATAACTAATACACAGGACAAGGTAAACTACATCCAAAATTTTGGCTGTCTACGAATCTAAATACCGCATTAATAAACGTTTAATTATAGCTATGTTTTGAACAAAAAATATGGAAATTAATTAATTTCTCGAAAACCGCTAAAGATAGGTATTGGAACGTATACAAAAATAATTAGAAATCAATAATGAAGCGGAAAATGCAATTATATACAGGGTGTTCTATTTAAAATATCAAATATGTTGCTACTTTTTTGTATAAGCAGCAACGCTGCGTTGTTGAAAATATTTTAGATCGATAGAGCAAAGCCAATTACCTAAGTTTCCAAATTTTCAGTAATTTTCTATGTCCCGTTTTCCGTAAACGTCTAACCTACCATCGACCGTGAGACACCCTGTATAGCTCAGAAGATCCGCCGTGGCTCCTAGTGTATTGCTTCTTTCTTGAAACCCATACTGATTACTATCAAATTGAAATGTGGAGTTAATAAAGCTAATCATTCTTGACTTAATAACCTTTTCAATAATTTTAGAAAATGTACTAAGTAGAGAGATAGGTCTATAATTGTTTAAATCTTCATGCGATCCCTTTTTATACACTGGTACTACTTTTGCTATTTTAAGCTATTCTGGATAAATGCCACATTCCAGAATTTTATTTATAATTTGTACAATTTTTTTCTCAATTGATTCCCATATTATAAGTAAATCTTTTTTTGTAATGTTGTCAGGACCTGGTGCACAATTGTTTTTTAGTTCCATTAGGATGCTTTTGATTTCATCTGGATTTGTTGGATTTAAAAATATAGATTCACTTACTTGTTCTTCTTGGAACTGCGCTGGTCGAGTGTGATCAATTTGTGATGCTAAGTATTGCCCTATGCTTGAGAAATGCTCATTGAAAGATGTGGCTATGTCCTTGTCATTATTTATAGTTTGTCCTTTCTTATTTACAACGTGGCCTACAATTCTCTGTTTTGAAAACTTCTTGTTACATAGTTCGTTTAGTACAGACCAAGTTTCTCTACAATCGCTACTTACTTCTCGGAGTTTTTTTTCTGCATACTCTTTTTGAAGTTTCTTTCTCATATTATTAGCCTTATTTTTAATTTTCTTGAATTCTCTTTCTGTGTATTCGTTTGGAACTATCTTCATTCTTCTGTATAATTTGTCTCTATATTTTATCATCTTAATATACTCAAAAGTAACCCAGTAATTATTTTCTTTAACCTTTAGTGCATACTCTTTGGTGTAGTTTGTCTTTTCTTCTTGTAGTATTTCTACTATCTCTTTAAAGGATGTAATTTCTTGGTCTCTCAGTCTTGCTTTTACAATATTAGCCCATTTTTTATAGTCAAGGTACTTTCTAGTTATTTTTTCAAAGCTCTGTTTTAATTTAATTTTTGTGACTTCTATCTTTATAACTTTATGATCGGATACAATATATTCTTCCAGAGTCATTAAACATTTTATATTTTTATTTGATAAAATGTGGTACGTGTCGCCTTTTGTATTGTTATTTCATTTTGTATTGCAAAACCATTCATATCAATAGTGTTTTTATAATTTTTGACTACTTCTGTATTTTTTAAAAGATCTAAATTTATATCTCCTATTAGTATACATTCTTTTTTCTGAGCTTCCAGCATCTTATCTAATTGGTCGATAAAATTTTCAACATTGCTTTGTGGGGGCTTATAAACGCCAAAGATTTTTAATTTGTGTTTTAAAAGAGTGATGGACACTATAATATTACAATCATGGAGGTTATATACTGTTGCATCATTTTCTATAAATTCAATTTCTTCTCGTATAAAAATGCTTGTGTCCCCTCCTCTTCTGTTACGACAGTCATGTACTGCATTATATTTATTTATATTATAAAATTACTTTTCATTAGAATATATCCATATTTCAGTGAGAATTATTAAGTGAGAAGTGAGAAGTATTAAGTGTTTCACTTCTATTGGTACACATTTTTACAATAATTTACACTTTTAATTATATGTAGTTATTTTCAAGTTTCTATAACCTAGCTTTATGCAGATTTCCCTTAACGTAGATTCGCATAGGAATACTGTCTTCATTATTTTTTTTGGTATATTCTCCCGTTAATGCAGTAGGCTGACTTATATTGATTTTCGACCTTATATTCTCTAACTGCCTTGAACAAGTCTTGGTTAAATTTTGTAAGTTCGTCATTAAAATAAATACGTTTATTAGGTCCTTGAAAATTACAGTCTTTAGTACTGATACTTTTAATTATTTTTCTTCTTTGAAATATTTTTCTTCTTATTTCATATGTTTTTAACTTTATTACAATCGGTTTATCTTCTTTTTCAGTTTTTATTCTGTAACAATCAATAATATCTTCGTTATTAATGTCAGCTCCCATACTTGTAAATAGTTTTGATACAAATTCTCTTACATTACTGTTATTCTGTATAGCAATACCGGTTATCAATATATTATTTTGTTTGTCCATCTGGTCTCTAATGTTTACTTTGTTTTCTATTTTTTGTACTTTCTGGATTAAATTTTGTTTTCTTGTAATATTTTTTTGTTTTGTACCATACACTTTTCATATATTTGACGTTGTTCTTCAAACTTTTCTGCCATGTATTCAATGCTCTTTCTCAAGTCTCTAGTTTCCTCATCAAACTTTTTTGTAATTTTTTCTTCTAGTCTTCGTATTTCTTTCTGTATAATCAATTTTATTTCAGTTAAAAATTGTTTGTTCATGTTTGTTGTTGTTGGGTTAATCTCACATTTACTCGTGACTTCATTACATTGATTATATTTTTTATCACAATTAACACATATCCATTTTTTTTTAAATTTTTTAAATTCTGTAATTTCTTTTTTTGATATTTTTGCACATGATAAGCAATACCATTTAATGCATGTTGAACATTCGATCGAATAGGATTTTTTGTTGCATTTGTAATGATAATGTGTACGATAATTATCTTCTTCTTTATTTGTACTATATGTTTTAATATTAGAATTACCTGCATCTATTTTATCTTGAGTGCAAATTTTAAAATCTTTAACAAATTTTTCATTTTTATTGTCTTCTGGGTATTTTAGTGGTAAATACATATTTTCGAAATCACTTGTATCTCATCACCTTCATAATTTTTCGTATTATCTGTAATTTTTGACTGTGATATTTTCATTTTTCCTTTAATATTCATTTTTTACTATAAAACACCTTTCTAAAGAAAATCTTCAACTGTGCAATATCTTTAAATCTCCATAAGTAACTCAGCAGAAATTCAATAATATTAATTTCTAATTAATAACAAAAAATTGCTTATATAAATTGATAATTATTATGACAACCCAGGTGAATTATACTTTTCTGGTTAATTAAGTTAATTTTATTAATAAACAAAATGAGTAATTACAACTAAAATTTTTATAGCATTGTTATAGGTAACTATCAAGATTTATTAATAAAGTCCTTTCTCTATACTTGTATCTCAGTATTTATTATTATAGTCGTAACTAAAGTATAGTGTTCAACTTGCGGTAATGGTCATAACCCACGCAGATGAAGTTTGCAGCACGAGCCGCAGGCGAGCGCTGTAATTCATCAAGTTCAACCGCTCGTTAAATAATATACTATTTATGCGGATGAGAATGATTGACAATTTAGTTGTGACTATTGTGAATAATAAATGTATGGAATTTTTGCCCCACCGGTCTGGGATTTTTACCATTGGGGGAAAATTCCAATTTACATTTGTCCAATATATTAGAATTTATGGTTCTGTTTATTTTTCTATTTAAAATTTTGCTAATTATGCGTTTCTTATTATTATGTTTTAGGTGTCGACTCTGTAAAAAGGCTTTCTCGGACAGTAGTACACTAACGAAGCATCTACGAATACACAGTGGAGAGAAACCGTATGAATGTAAACTTTGTTTATTGCGATTTAGTCAAAGTGGAAACTTGAATAGGCATATGAGGGTACATGGTTCCGCGAATGGATTGCCCCCATAACATACACTGTTTGATTATCACTTTTAACTAAACTAAGTGATTATTGTAAATAAGTTGTTATTTATTTAATATTTAAGGCTTAAAACCACCGTTTGTCGTTCACCGCTTAAAATTGCTGCTTTTTAAAATATTAATATCAAAAAATTATTTAGCAAATTCTTAGAAGATTCTTATTAAATCAATGGGCTCAGACTTTGATTGCTGTTTTGTGTATTAACAATATTTGTATATTTTATATAATTTATCCATAATAATATATTGATCCCTGTAAAGCATTTATTTGCAAGTAATCGAAAAAGTTCAACTACAAAAGATGTATGTTTTATTACAATTTTTAGATTTGGTTTTCCGAAAAGAAACATTAATTTCAGGAAATCTGAAACTGGTCCTGGGTAGTTGGCGTACTATAGACCTATTGGTGTTTAAACGTGCTCAAGTTATCGGTTCATTTAGATCGTACATCGTATTAAGACAAAATTCAATAAGAAGTAGAGGTGGGCTTAGGAATTTCAGATTTTTAAGAGGACACTTTTTTAATTTCTTGCATGTTTAGTTAATGTCCGAGAATCAGTGATAATTGAATTAAATTGAATTGTCACTAATAACAACGAGTAAAGCTGCAATTTATTAAATATCAAAGAAACAGCTCATACGTTAAGACAATCATTATATACAGGGTGACCCACAATCGATGGCACATTATACGTATATACAGTGAGGACCTAAAGTCCCCCCCCCCCCTCTAACTTCTAAACCGTTCGGTATATTTTAATGAAATTTTGAACGATAATATTTGAGTAAGTCTTGCATTTTTTGACATACCAATGACAGCTTTACATGTCAAAATGACAGTTGGGTCCGCTTTTGGAATATTTCTTTAAATGGAAAGGGGGTTCCAATGACACCTCATTTTGAAGGTCTTTCAATGCTTAGAACATTCTCCAATTTAAAAAACATTTGGTTCAGTATTTTCTAAATAGAAATCAATAATATCGGTTTCTATGTTATGACTACCACTGTTTATAACACACTTTTTTTACCTATTAGTTGTCTATTGATTGTTGCTGTCATACTGTTTTTAAATTTCTGATTGACAGAAAATATTCTTAGCTCGAAATTGTCTTAAATGGTTCGTTCTTTACAAGATAAATTTGAAGCGATTATTATTTTTGGCGAAGCTAACCGAAATTACCATGCTGCTGTTCGTATGTTCAATGAACGATATTCGAAACGCCAAACATGCAGAAAATGTTTGCGAAAACTAATACTAAAATTTCCAGAAACTGGTACGGTGAAAGACGCTCCAAGATCTGGAAGGCCAAAAATCGTGGAAGATGTGAAAGTCCAAGTCTTAGCTGAAATGGTTGTTACTCCCCAACAGCCAATGAAACACGTGTCTGAGGCATGCAATGTTTCTCGTAGTTCTGTCAAAAGAATTTTGAAAAGCCATAAATTTCACCCATATAGAATGAAAATTATTCACGAATTAACAGAAGATGATTCAGATAGACAACTAGAATTTTGCGAAATTATGTCAGAAAGAATCGTACAAAATAATAACTATTTGCGGAATATTTGTTTTAGCGACGAAAGTACTTTTTTCTTACATGGAAGAGTTAATACCCAAAACTGTAGGTACTGGAGTGATGAAAACCCCCATGTTTTTTGGAAGGGACACACTCAGTTTCCCCAGAAAATAAAAGCTTGGCCAGGCATTTTGGGTAATCATATTATAGGTCCCATTCTTCTGGAATATAATCTTAATGGCCCCAGGTACCTGGATATGTTGGAACATATAATTACTCCACTTATTAATGATGTTGTTGCCCAAAACCCACATAAGTTTCAAGAGGTTATATTTCAACAAGACGGCGCCCCGCCACACTATTTCAGGCAAGTCAGAAATTACCTGGACGAATCTTATGAAAATAGGTGGATTGGTCGTCGAGGTCCGACAGAATGGCCAGCAAGATCGCCAGATCTAACGCCTCTAGATTTTTTTCTTTGGGGATACGTTAAAACTGAGGTTTATAAAACGGCTCCAGGCTCATTAGATGAACTTAGGCAACGAATTACAGATGTTTGTTCAAGAATAACGCCACAGGTGCTTCACAATGTCCGAGAGGAATTTACCAATAGAATATTTATTTGTCAGGAGGTCCATGGTGGTCATTTTCAACAACTGTTGAAGTAACCACTATTTTGTGGATGTGTGCCTTTATCTTTTATTTAAAATACTTATAATTAATAAATTTCATTTAGTACTGAACCAAATATTTTTTAAATTGGAGAATGTTTTAAGCATTAAAAGAACTTCAAAATGAGGTGTCATTGGAACCCCCTTTCCATTTAAAAAAATAGTCCAAAAGCGGACCCAGCTGTGATATTGACATTTAAAGCTGTCATTGGTATGTCAAAAAATGCAAGACTTACTCAAATATTATTGTTCAAAATTTCATTAAAATATACCGAACGGTTTAGAAGTTAGAGGGGGGGGGGGGACGGACTTTAGGTCCTCACTGTAGACAACGAGTTATAGGATCGTTTTAAAAATTTAGTTTCTTACATAAGCGCACATGCCCTATCCATCTAAAATATTTTCAGTAATCCAGTATTGCCGCTTCTTACGAAAAATAGTTGCAACTTTGTTATTCTAAACATAACACGCTGTATAATATTAAGTTTTTAGAATTACCTTTTACTTCTAATAATATCTTCTTAATATATTTATTTTTATGATAATGCACAACACTACAGGTTTAACCCATTATGTTGCTGTGCGAGCGGCGCGTGTGCACAGGAAACGATTCACGTTGGTCTTGAATCTTTGGAGATTATACTCGCTGTGGAACACGGCCTCATAGAGGTCGTTCCAGAGTGTTGACGTTCTTCACTCTGTGTGGGATCAAGCGGGCAACCTCAGTTGAGAATTTCCATGAGAATATTTGTAAAATAGACTCAAGTCGCCAACCTGATTTAGATGTTCAAGGCTTTCCAGGTAGTTTGTCAGATTATGGTCACCGATCAAGCGAATGGCTCTTCGTTGAATAGAATCTAGCAACCTACAAGACAAGACTCGGACAAGGGAAAAACAACCATAAACTTTGATAAATCCTTCAGAATCGTAATTCCAGAATGAGAGGAGAGGGCAGAAAACAAGAACTAATGGAATCTAGCAATCTTATGGTATGTTTAGGAGCAGAGCCCCAAATATGCGAACAGTACTCCAGCAATGATCAAATTTAAGCTTTATGGAGCATCAAAAATTGTTGGGGTGTATAGAGGTTCTTAGATCGGAAAAGTATTCCAAGTTGCTGCCGTAGCAATGGCCGCAACGTGTTGGCGCCCAATAAATGAATTGATGAAGCCAAGCGAATCGAGTGTGCCGCCATGACTATATCCTGTTTATTTATATTACCTTCTTTTAGAAAAAACTGCCGCATAGATTTTTTCAGCGTTAAATTCCACTTGGTTACTGTCACCACAAGACAGAATATTTTCCAGGTCTTTGTTGAGATATGAGACCTCTTGCTGGCTATAGAGATGTGCATTAGCAGTCGATGTTCGAGCATCCAAAGTAAAAGATGAAAGAAGTGTGCTGTCATCAGCGAAGCTATAATATATAAGATTTTCAGTTTTTTTCCAAAAGATCGTTAATGTATAGTAAAAAGAGGGTGGGCGACTATAAATACTCCTCCTCAGGGTTCTATTGTTGATGTTAAATGTGTTTGAAAAAAATCCGTCCATCAGCACTCGCAGAGAGCGGTCTTTAAGAAAGCTCGACAGCCATGCACAAAATTGAACCAGCATTCCGTATGCTCTCACTTTAGTTAGGACCCCTCATGCCATACTTGATCAAAGGCCTTGGAAATATCTAGTGCTACTGCCCGGGACTCCCAATGATGTTCCATTGCGTTTTTCCAAACGTGAGTAACATAAGCGATAAGGTCTCCTGTTGATCTAGACTTACGGAATCCATACTGGCGGTCACTAACAATGTTAAAGACTTCCAGGTACTTTAATAATTTTTCGTTGATAGCCTTTTCCATAACTTTTGATATAACCGAAAGCAATGCGACTGAGCGATAGTTGTTTTAATATTCAAATTCAATATTGCACAAAACATGACCTTATATAAGATTTTGTAAATTCTGGCTCTCAATTCACGTTGAGTTAAAATTTTGATTATATACTTTGTTGCCTAATGCGAGAGAACAATAAAATGTAAATTTGCAATGACATAACCCATTAAGCAGGGTGGACAACTTAAAGGTTGCATTGTAAAATTCAGGTAAATTGCAATGATAGTTTTTGAAAATTCCGTATTTCAGACCTACACACCCCGAGTCGGTATTTAATTAGGGTCACCCTAATTTGCATACATAAGAAAGACGCGTTTGGTGAATGAAAGTATTACCACAGGTAGTTTATTAGAATAAAAGTATAATAACAATTATGCTTGATTATAATTATAGAGATAGGCAGATAATTGAGATATAAATTATTCTAATATTAAGTAGATAAAAACTTATATAGAAGAATAATATGAAAGTAGATAAATTGGAGTAAATAGTAATATTTATAAAAGAAATCTAGTCATCATGTTCCAAGTAGTCCGATGAACTATCGTCGTTGGGGTCCAGAGAAATAATAATGGGCTCTACAGTGTTTTCTAGCATGTTATCAGCTTCCCATATTCTTTCTTATATTTCAGTCACATGTTCAACGCACTTACTCCATTTTTCACAATTCACTGTCTTTATTTCCTCTTGCAAAGGGTTTCCAACGCCTCTCATTTCAAAAGTGGTGTTATGACTTGCTACAAACGTCTTTACTTGCGCCCACACCAATTCCAATGGGGGTTAATTCACAGTGATTTGGCGGAAGGCGAAGTACTGTTATATTTCGTTTTGAAGCGATTTCGTCGACAGCAAATTTCGTACAAAGAGGTTTATTCAACTTTAAAACCTCCAGTAGCTCCTTTTTCAGCATATCTTTATGAAATGGTTTCTTATTTATAGTGGGCCAATAAATGATGCAATTTTTTTTCCAAGAAGACGTTGCTTTTTTTGCGGATTTTCTCGAGTGGTAGCTGGCATTATCCATGACTATAACAGACCCAGGAGGAATAAGACCTAGCATTTGTTGGAAGTATTCTTCAAAGACATCAGCGTTCATGTCTTCTTGATAGTCTCCAGTCCGTTTTGATTTAAATGCTAGTAAGCCGCCATCGACAAATCCATTTTTGCTACCAATGTAGGTAATTATTAATATTTTACCTTTTCCCGAGGGTGCTTTTATTCCAGCGGACCATCTTTCCATGAAAGCTTGCCTTACGCCTTTTATATGTTAATTCTGCTATATTTTGCCAACGGTATACTTAACCTTTATTTAACCAAGTTTCGTCCATATAATAGATATTCCTGTTTTCCCTTCAAAACTGTCTAATTGCGCTCAAATATCGTCGTCGCCAGCAGATGATTTCGTCTTTCTCTATTCAAAGTGATTTTCTGTTTTGAATTTTTTCATAACAAAAATTCATTTGCTTCAAAGTTTTCCATAGTTTCTTCTTTTCCATGGGTGGAATGAAATCATCCTTTTTCATTTCAGACATTACTTTGTCCAAAGTAGGTATTTATTTTTTTAAGTAAAACGAGTGTATGATTCTTCTGATGGCAGCCTTTTCCTCCTTTATTACAGGTTTTTTTCTCTTCCTGTACTTCTCTTTTGTGACCTGATGGCGCCGCGTTTATCCTCGTGCACAAGTCGGTATATTGTTGACTGTTCGGCTCCAGTCATACTCGAACACATTTCAACTATTTTTGCAACTCCGAATGTTATATGAAATAATAATTGAACTACGCCTATGGAATACGGCGAAGACTAGGTTTCATAGTTCAATAATGATTTTTTACTCTCTCGCGTTAAGAAACAGTCTATAGTTTTGCGAAACACAATGGCTTTAATTCAGTCTCCATATAGAAATTGATTTAATATTATATAAAATTATTTTTATTCCTCTTACTTCTAAAAATGGCGAAAACTCCTTTTTTTTTAAATGGAACACCCCGCATAGTATTCCATAAATGATACTTAAACCTTTATTATATTAACATTATTTCAATAAATGTTGATCAATCGGGCGATTTTTCAAAAAATTAGGTTTTTTAAAAATATTAAATTTATTCCTTATTTTACTTCAATCTACAGGGATATGTTAATTCCCAATGATTCTTGCTACCACTCTTTACAGGCGTTTTCCAAGACTAAGGTGACAAGTTTCGAGGATAAAGTGCAATCTTGATCAACTTCAGTTGGTGTAAAATCAATATTATTCTTCGCTGTTGTCCTCATGATTATTACACCACATGGTAGAATGCATGATTCATGCAAGCCAGCACATATCCAAAGAAAAATAAATAATTAAACTTCTCATTTTCAATTAGAAATACATTTTAAACATTAAAATGTGCCTACAACTTGTAGTTGCTCATTTAACTTCACTGGGATTGAGTTGTTCTAAACACTGAACTACTCGGTGACGCAGCTTTTCTTTGGTGTCAAGTGGTATCACGTACACCCTCTCATTCAAGGAACTCCATAAATAAAAATTCAGTTGTGTGAGATCAGGTGATGTCCCCCTGGCCAATCCCAAAGTCCTAAGCATCTATACCAACGATAATCAAATATTTCATTTAGTGCCTGGGACACTACCTGGGTGCAATGAGCTGAGACTCCACCCAGTTGATAACACGAGTTTAGAAATTCACGAAGTGTTAATATCTTGAGATAATCGTTTACAACTGTTGTTAAAATTTGGGGATTTCTTTCGGAATTAATTGACTCATCATAAATTAAGAAGCTGTTCTTCCTCAATTAAGAAAATTTATTAAAAGTAGTTTTTTTTTCAAACAAAAATGTTCGTTCCTTCTGTTAAAAATCCCGTTCTTAGAAAATTTTGCCGCCTTATCAGATCAAATACCTTTTGATTAAAAATTTGGACCTTTCTGAATACGAACTAAAAGTATTCCAAAATAATTTACTTTTCATTGATAATCTTCTAGTTTAATTAAATTTAAATGGATGCATGTCGTGACATCATTAGCTTCCATAATTTCCATTTATGGGCCGAGGAAAATCCCCATGCTACCTACTATTGTAACGCATTATCAGCATCAATTTGAACCCATCAACGTGTGGGCCGGAATCATCGGGCAACATTTAATTGGACCATTTGTATTGCCAAGAAGGTTAACTGGAGAACTTTATTTGGAATTTCTTCAAAAATTTGCCCAAACTTTTAGTAAATCTACCTCTGCTAATACGATGTGATATGTGGTTCATGCATGATAGGGCTCTCCACGTTTTAGTCTAGTTGTTCGAGAACAACTAGCAGACACTTCGAAAATCGATGGATATAAAGAGGAGGACCAGTGGCTTGGCCTCCTCGATCACCTGACCTAAATCCGTTAGATTTTTATGTGGGGCTATTTAAAACCTTTTGTCTATGCCTATCTAATAGACAATCGAGAGAACTTATTGGAAATGATTAATTTTCATTGTCACGAAATAAGGACTAATGTTGAGACATTGTGGAGGGTTTAACAATCTTTAATTCTTAGAGCTAGGGAATGCATAAGAGTAGAAGGAGCACAAATGTTGAACCGACATACGAAATTATTAGATACCATAACCATATTGAACAAAAATATTTCTTTTCTCGTAAACGTGAAAGTTCATTTTATCGATGTCGATCAAGAGTACCTTTTTTTTTCTTTAATTTAAGGTTTAACCATATTGTTGTTGTGCCTTTATCGTACAGGGTGTAAAAAAATATCATTACTGTGTTCTAAATCCGAGAGATATATTATATTATAAAAATATAGTTCCGTTAAAAAAAGTTTTGACAATTTTTTGAAATAAGAGTAATACAAATAATTTTAATAATTATAATTATAATAGTATTATACTAAATCGATTTCTATATGGGGATTGAATCCATTGGGTGTCGCTAAATTTGAACCAAAGTTTTAACTCACCGTAAATTTCGAGTGAGTATTTACAAATTTTTAAATAAAGCCATGTCTTGTGCAATCAATATAAACAGAATCTTTTTTTATCTCGAAAACCGTAAGAGATAGATTAAATACAGTATTAAGTATATATTATTAGAAGTAAAAGGTGATTCTAAGAACTTAATAATATACGGGATGTTACGTTTAAAATAACAAAGTTGCAACTTGTTTTCGAATTTTCAGGAAAGCACAAAAAAGTCTCGCAGCTGACCGTCGGACTTCCAAATTTGTATATATTATTGTGACACCTATCAACACTAATACCTATCTAAGAGAAGAAAAAAAGCTGCATCAGCAGAACCTTTATAGAAAAAAAGAGATGGATTAAATCAGTGTTGTAACCACACAGTGGATTAAGAAAGCTTTGAATATGTAACAATGGGAGTAAAACAGTTTTGAAAGAGTAGAAAAAAGTTTATTATTTGAAATTATTTGATACAACATAAGACTCAATAAAAGCAATTAATTCTAATACTTTTTTTTATTGTATTGAAATTAAGTTCGAAAATCGAAACCGTTATCCAAAGTTTTAATATCGCAATCACCCATATCTCCTGCATTGTCAATATAATTTTTATAGAACGTTAAATCCACGTCACCAAGATTCCTCCAATCCGGTCCAAAGTGCGTTTTAAAAGTTTATCTACATTATTAATAAGCTTTGCTGGGAAGAGGATCTGGACTGATGGCTGCAAAGAATTTTCCTTGTTTGAGTACCGACTTGTATTGTCCTAAATCACCTCGATAATTGACCTCACCTTCTAACATTGCAGTTTTTGCCGCTGATTTCTCGATATTTTTAATTGAAATTCGTGTAGCTAATGAGAACTGAAAATGCCATTGAGCAGGAGGTTTAATAGTTGCTTCTACCGCTATTTTCTAATCAAAAACGTCAAAGTCTTTTTGCATATCTAACACTGGTGCATATTCAAAAGAAATAGTTCTATATTCATTGGGTTCAACTATTACTTCTCTTTTTTTGTACTGTCTTCTCAATTTTTCCAAAAACTCTGTCAGGCGGTAAATATGAATAACCAACTATAGGAAAAGTTACATGACGATTCAGTTTGATTAAACATAGCCACCGCATAAACATATCCATCATAGTAATATTTTTGTTTTGCCCAGGATATCCACCGCAAAAAAGTTTTAAGCTTGTAACATTTTGAAAGAATAAAAGCAGTTTTGATAATTTACAATATTTAGCGTATTACAATTGCAATGGATATAAAGAATTTTCAAAAAACACAAACTTATAATAAGTTCGTGCATAGAATTGTCCCATGCTGTCCTGGTTGAGTTGATACGTGTAGTTGCCACGAGATGTAGCCACGTGCTGCAACTCTCATTTGGTTATAAAGAATTTTGATAACAAATTTTATAATATTTGTAGATAGTTCTGGAACAGTATGTGTGGTGGATTAAAGTAGTTTTAGAACTATAGACCAGTTTAATAGGTATACAACTTTTAATGGGATCTAAGAGGTTTTGATAAACCATATTTTAGACATAGATAAACGTTATCTAAAAAAAGCAGCGCCAGCGCTAAGTCATTTATTTTCTGATTGAGCAGTTTTGGAATTGGGTGTCTCATATCTTAAAAACAGTTTAACCCAAGCATAGACAAATAACAAAATTTACATAAAAACATACAACTTTTGGAGGTATTTAAACTTTTCTTATTACTTTAAATTGATGTTACATAAACCAATGATTGAAAGAGCTCTTTCAATCAACCCTTAAACAATAAAGAGATATTCCGGGTAAAAAATATAGGGTGTCCTATTAAAACATATTTATTATTAAGTTCCACTGCTTTTGTGAAATACCCTGTATAGTTGAAAATATTTTCAAAATATGCCTTTTTAGAAACCAACTAATTGTAATATTTAAAGTATTTCTTGATCTATGATGGCTTACGAGATATCAAAGAATTACAGTAACTAATTGGACACCCTGTATTTTAGTGCATATTCGGTGAATATGTGGTTCTAAGCCCCAAGGGCTGTATGTATCAACGATTTTACCTTGTCTAGGATATTTTTGTGATATAGGATTTAAGCTACATTATTATAACAAAACTGTAGGTACTTAAATTGAGACTTTATTCATGGTTTAACCCTTTAAGCAAGTCCTTGGACTCCGAAAATGATATAAGATGAATATACCAATGATCGACGGAATAAGCGACAATTTGAGTTTCTCATTATTCCATTGAAATAACAAAACCAGTTTTTTTCTAGAAAGTCTTTAATACGATAGGTAGAAGAAATTATTATCGTTAGCATTTTTATTAAATAAACTTATGCCCGTACCCACCAACATATATTTTTGCTGATTAAGGTTTAATTATGATTAACTAACTAAATCGGTAACCACCAATGAACTTTTTTACTTAATTGTCAATCAACTTTACCCGGTCAAATTTGGTCGATTAGGTACCTAATTGCGATTAGAAAATGTCAAGAAACGTCATTTTGACTTAGTAGCGTTTTTTTTGGTGTTGTTATTTTGGTTTTCTGCTGAATATTCGCATTTTTGTAATTGTTATGGACATCATAGAAGAGCTGGACTTCTATGACGACAACAAGATGGGTTTCCTAGAAATTTTAATGAGGCCAAATTATTTTGAGGAGATGCCTGACTTATTGGGGTTTTTTTTGAAGATTTCGGTTGACAAAGCCTACAGTAGCCTAAAAATTAGAAGATACGTATCCCCTTCTCATTTACGACAATAGAGTGAAAGTAAGTTCATCGCAGTAGATAATAAGTATCTTAAAAGAAACTTGAAATTTGTTAATTGATCTACTATGTTATACGTTATACGTTATGACATTGATAATGTGTTGCCAATAATTGTAGCCACAAGCGTTTTACACAATCGGGCCAGAAGGATGGAGGATGAGGTGCCTCCCTTGCCCGAAGAAATTGAGGAAAATCATCTAGAATACCTTACTGAACAAGGCAACATCCCAATGATGCTAAAAGAAAATAATCCCAGAAATCAGATAAACCATAGGCAGCTATTCATAAATCAATTTTTTCATTTACTTTAGGCAGAGTGAAAATAAGTTTAGTAGAAATCGCAGATTGCAATATACAGGGTGTTATGGAAATGACTTATTATTTTTTAACCCGTAAATATATAGGTCGAGACGAATTGGGGAAAAATTGCTATAAATGGCGCTCGAAGCTAGAAATTCGAGAAAAATGCCTTCAAAAATTTAGGTCCAAAACACCTACGCGCCAATGACCCAAACAGCTGATTTGGGTAATTGTTTACTTTAGTGCAAATGTTGAATTTTTCGCTAAAATTTCGTATATAGGCTAATTAAGGGTAGCTGATCACAATTTTTCTTTTGCGTTTAGGCGGCAAATGCACTGGTTTTGAGAAAAAAAATGTTAAAGTTTTTCTAACTCACCGGTATGTTATTTTGCATGTAATCCTAAAATGTTACTATTTCCAATAAAATATTACTTGTCGGAGTCATAGTATACACTTCTGAGTTGAAATAAACGAAATATGCCACAAGGAAACTCTGAAAAACGGGATAACTTGTAAGCGAACAGAAAACTCTACGTTATCTGGAAAGAGACGGGAGACAGCTCACTGACAGCCGGCCAAAAAAGCAGAAGCAAACTGCACGGTACAAGGAGCCTGTTTGCAGGTTCACTGCACCCATGTTGTCAGATTGTTAGTGTATTATAAATTGCCTATACTTTTCAATTCATTTTTATTAATTGAATGAATCCTATTGGCTCGAGCTAGCATATCATTCTCCTGGATGGAAGCCATTAATAATTACAAGAAAAAGAAGAACAATCTGGCAACGTGAGTGCAATGAATCTGAAAAGAGACGCTTCTACTTTGTCGGCGTATTAACAACGAATTTAATTAAATTTGTGCCTTTTCCATTGTTTTTTTGCTAAAATGTTGTTCTTATTTTATGAACAGATAGTTTGGTGAAAGTTTTATCACATATTTTGAAGGGAAAACCATAAAATCTAGGAAATTGAAAGGAAAGTGAAACGCGACACCCAAAGATATCGAAATAAACAAACCTCGGATCGGCTCCAGACAAAATACGCTGACGGTTTGTTTTTGTTAGATTTGGTCGAGGTGCTGAAGAAAGCAAGTTGAAAAGAAAAGTAGTTGACTAAGAACTTTAGAGTTCATATGGTCGGTTATCGGTACACCTTTGATTTAATTTTATCGCTTTATGTTTTCCTTAAATTACCTAATTAATAAATTTGTTTTAATCGTTACAAATTTATTATTTCTTAAAGACATCCTTACAAAAGAATACCCTAACCTGTAAGTGAAAAACTTTAACATTTTTTTTTCTCAAAACCAGTGCATTTGCCGTAAAAACGCAAAAGGAAAATTGTGATCAGCTACCCTCAATTAGTCTATATACGAAATTTTAGCACAAAATTCAACATTAATTGCACTAAACTAAACAATTACCATTCCAGCAGTTTGTCTTGTCAAAAACACATGTGTTCAGGGGCATTGAAGTATCATGGAAGGCGCACATAGTCCGGTTTTAAGGTATTTTACAAAATTCAAAATACTTCCGATTTTAGAAAAAAAAACTATCAAGTGTAACTCTAGACCACCTCAGGAGTGGCCCCTTAAAATATAATAAGTCATTTCCATAACACCCTGTATATAAATTTATATTTCAAGAATTAGGATGTTTTCTGCCAGGTTAGGACAAGTTTTTGAGAGAAATAAATCGAAATTTTAACACTTTTATATTGTTTTTTTCTTTATTGTTACTGATATTGTATACACCTATTTATTTTAATATAATTATGATTTTAACACTTTGGAAACTTTTAAGACAACACAACAACACTTAAGACTAAACAACTAAATTTGTTACATAAATCACCTTTACAACTAAGGAAGCACGACGAGCATTAAAGTGATACTGCTGCAGAACCAGACAGCACTATTCTAGGGAAGAAATTATTCGGATTTCTTTTTAGCTTGTTTTATTTTCAGTATTAAAAGTTGTATTTACAGCTCATTTCTTGTTTTCTGGGCAACTAATTCCTGATCCGCAAAATCCTGGATTTGTTTCTCCACAAGCACTAGCCTTCGATCAACCAGTTCATCATATTTTTTGGCTATATGAGTGGAAGCCTGTATTTAAATGCCCGACCTTCTCGAATGTGCCTACAAATAACACGAGAAGAAAATTACTCTTTTGGTTTAAAACTCAGTTTTTTTCTTACCTTTTTTATAATTATTATCCACTAAAAATGTTTATACGTATTTTTCACAAACACAATTTAAATATTGACATTGACAACTGCCATGCCATTCTTGATTATTGACAACTTAAAGAATAAAAAAATCTCGAAAAAGCGAGGTTGCCAGCTCATTTTTCTTAATTCCAATTTAGTAACCTTGATTAGTAAATTACGCAAATAAAATCTTGGTGGTTACGGGAATTAACTAAATCGCGATTAAAGCTAATTCGAGAATTAACTAATTCTGATTAACGTGTAAATTGGTGGGTACGGGCATTAATATGGCCTAAATCTATACAGGGTGTCTGTAAAAGGTCTTTACAAAAACCTACCACATATTCTTCAGACCAAAATTAGGCGATTTAAGTAAACTTACCTTAGTACAAAGTTGCTTAGTTTGGGCGCTAGACGGCGCTGAAGTGACAATTTTTGAATCGTTTTTCTGGATTAATTCAAAAACTGCTCATACTATTTTGCCGAAATTTGGTACGTTGGCATATCTTTATGGGGCAAAAAACCCATGCCACAATTCTGATTAATATCAGTCCATGGGCGTAAAACCTGGGTTTTTTACTAATTGCTTGTTTCAGATTTCTATGCCAATGGAACAAGAGGGGTTTGGGCACAGAATTCAGATGAACGAACTTATTTGCTACAAAAAAGGTACTCTTGATAGGACTACATAAGATACAGGACAACTCCAGATAACGCAGAACAACTATGGAAACGTATTCAAGATGCAATAAATATTTTTAAGGGCGATGAACAAGTTCTGCAAAGAGTGTGTTTTAATTTTCTTCAACGTATAAATCTTTGTATTCATGAAAATGGTGGACACTTTGAGCAATTTTTATGATATTTATTTCTGTTTATGATTTAGTTATTTTTTTATTTTTTTGTAGAAACTTTTTTGTAAAAGCTAATACTAATACTAATACGTATTAAGTAATAAAACGCAAACTTCTCGAAAACCGTCAGAGGAATCGAGTCTTATCAAGAGTACCTTTTTTTGTAGCAAATGAGTTGGTTTATCTGAATTTTGTGCCCAAACCCCTCTTGTTCCATTGGCATAGAAATCTGAAACAAGCAATTAGTAAAAAACCCAGGTTTTACGCCCATGGATTGATATTAATCAGAATTGTGGCATGGGTTTTTTGCCCCATAAAGATATGCCAACGTACCAAATTTCGGCAAAATAGTATGAGCAGTTTTTGAATTAATCCAGAAAAACGATTTAAAAATTGTCACTTCAGCGCCGTTTAGCGCCCAAACTAAGCAACTTTGTACTAAGGTAAGTTTACTTAAATCGCCTAATTTTGGTCTGAAGAATATGTGGTAGGTTTTTTTAAGACCTTTTACAGACACCCTGTATAGATTTAGGCCATATTATGGAAACGGTCGATTATTTCCTAAAGTAAAACAGCTAGCAAAAAATAATTAAGACAAAAGTTTTAGGGTTTTTTAAAGTCTATTAAATTTTTAAAAGAATAAGTATACAGGATGAGTCAGAAAAGTCTAAACCTAATAGTTTCCGAGATATCGACTATTGAAAAATTACATTTTTGAACTTTGACAGCCTCTAGCTTTCTAACCGTACGTCTTAGAGTAAAACGGCTTACATATCCCTATCTTAGTTTTATATTATCTTCCTACTGGTGTCAACTTCCGATTAGACCGGATATAACCCAAAAGTCGGAAATATAGTACTTCCGGGTTAACCGGAAGTTGATATTTTTGGGAAGATAATGAAAAAGAAAGATAGGGACATGGAAGCCATTTTGCTCTATGGCATAACATAAGAAAGCTAGAATCTGTCAAAGTTCAAAAATGGAATTTTTCAAAAGTCGATATCTCAGAAACTATTAGGTTTAGACTTATAATATACTTATTAAAAAGTAACTATAATTTTATGTAGAATCCAAAAATATTCTAAGATATAGGGTGTTCCATTAAAAAAAAGTAACTTTGTTTCTCTACGGCTTTTCGACTCATCCTGTATATTTTTTTTTTTTTTAATTCTAATAGACTTTAAAAACCCCTAAAACTTTTGTCTTAAATATTTTCTGCTAGCTGTTTTACTTTAAGTAATAATCGACCGTTTCCATACATACCAACGACCCTGTATATGACCAACAACACCGAGAATTCAAAGACTCGGTGTTCTCTTTCTTCAAATGATGTAGTAGAGTCGTTTTTTAATTACATTTTGAATTCATTCTCAATCGAAAACGCAGATATAACGTCATTGCACATAATTTTTTTCTTATTAATAAATCTTCACAATTTTCCAACGTGAACAAATCGTGTAAAAGAATGACACTTTGACTATGGAAAAGACATTCTCTGAGGCTAACTTGAAAGATAGTACCTATACTCTAATTATGGCCGCTGCAAAGCAGCTTCTTTTAAATTTTCAATCGCTTTTATCATGGTAACTTTTGATACATATAACATTAGTGTTAAATTGTGAAGCCAACCTTGAAAGAAAATTATTAATTTAATGGGAAAAATCTGCTGTTTTTTCAGGTTTCAGACATTAAAGGCCCAAATAGAATAAGTGTTGTAAAATACACGTTTCATAAGACATTTAGAGCAGTTGGCCTTTAGAACACGCGTGCTCTTCAATTGTGCCTTATGAAACGTGTACCTTAATTAACTGCAATATTACCAACCAAAGAGTAATCATTTGATTTTCTTCAAATATCTATTTTGGACAAACTAGACTTTCTTGGCTATAGAATATTTCAGACCATGCGGCGATTATCTTTGTATCGAAACATATCAGGTATACAAAATATCTCTTTGTCCCTATAGCTGACAAAGGTCTCAGGTATTGTAGCATTGGCCTTTATTTTGTTCCTATAGTTGACCCATCAAATATTTTTAGTTTTATAGGTTATAATATTACTTTTACTTAATAACATCAAATTTTATCGACTTAACATAAAAAAAATCACCAGAGTATCAATTAACAACAAACAGGAAACAATTTAAACTATATTTTGTAAACATTCCTTCTAACAGAATTCACTAACCGCTTGTTAAAATTGGTTGAAACAATAGTGGCGGCAAATTCTCTTATTTCTCAAGAAATAATAGCACATTGACGCCAAATGTTCTTAAATGCTATTGGTTGGAATAATATTCGAGAAACTGGTGGATCATAGGAAACTGTATTTGAATTTATATTCCTTTTATTATATTTAACTAAGGTGAGAGCGGTCATTCATTGGTACAAGGTCAGCTACTGGTGCGTTTACCTTATACCACTTTCATAGTAAATTAGATGTAGTTTTGAAGTACGAATCCATTGATGCATCACATCAATATTTTTTTTGAATTTTTCTGTATTTCACTATTTTTTTACTATATGGTCGCAAAATTCATTGTCAGTCATTCATTGTCATTCATTCAGTCGTCATTGGCGGTCGCGCGATGGGTTCCCCTCCCGTGACCGTTTCTCTCCGCAATGTGATGCGTTCGGATGCGGAGTATAGTTTCTGAGATATTTTGATTGCCAAACTTACACCAACTAGTCCCGCCCTACCCTATTATACCAAAAAGTTGAGTGAAAACCTAAACATATGACTTCTATTTTATTTTTAATACTTTATCACCCTTAAAAGCTTAAGGTGGCTAAGTTGCCCCACCCTCCCCTATACGACGATATTTTCAGTTATTTCATTGCGTAGAAGAATCTTTTGAAAATTAACATTTATAGCGCAATCGTGTCGATCACTGGGACATTTAATTCATTGGCTATGGATGGCTGTTACAGGTTTCTTTTTGACAAAATAATCTTAGTTAATATTCATGGTTGTTAAAATAAATCTAGTTCATAGTACATACAGGCAATAATAGAGCCTACCCAAATTCTGATTATGTACAATACTAAAAATATTTAAAACATACCTCATAAGTGTAAAGTATTATAAACTAGTCATTTTTGTATTTTATAATAAACCAAAAAAGATAAATAAAAATCGTTAAGGTAATTCTTGTTTTTTTTTAATACGCATAACAAGTGCAGGACAAAATTGTTTAGGGTATTCCTCGAGGGGTGCATGTGCCGCCTGTGTGAAGGGAGCGGTTCACGTTGATTTTTAATATTTGAAAAGGTCATATTCAGCATCGGACTGGCCATATAATCGAGGTGGCGCTTGCGGGCCTGGCTTGCGGGGCTTGCCGCAAACCAGGCGGTAGGTAGGATAGGGGGCCCCCGCAGGCTAGGTCCCAGCTCTTGCGACCTAAATGTAAACTAGATCAGATAGTTCGTTCATGCAATTAGAGAGAAATTAAATAGAGCGATAACTTCAGGAACTTTAATTCGACGAGAATCTGTCTCTTATTCTCTAGAATTAAATAAGCTATTTTGTACTGCCTGCATGTGTTTTGCGTCCGACGATACGAAAAAAGAAGAAGGAGGAAGAAGTCCATTTGTTGATGGTAATGACGCACTAAAGTCTCTCGAATCAGTTGCAAATGTCAATCGAGAATTACTGTCAAGAGAACTGTAATCTTTTGCAAATAGTTTTAATGAACTGTCTAAAACTCTTTGGGATGAGCACGTTTCACCTAGGCAGCATAAGCAAGACATGAATGACTCAGATTCTCAGAGTGAGGAAGAAGACGACGAAGATGTCTTAAACCAAACAGCAAAGGACGCCATGTGTTTTTCCAGAAGTAGTGTAGACCTCTGTCAAAGTTGCATACCATATGCATGTAAACTTTTATTACAATATAACATGCATATCAGCACGTACGTCGTACACCACGTTATATGTTGCATATTGTATAATTCTCACAATTTCGTTCACCCAAGTGACTTGTGAAAGACTATTTTCAGCGTTGAAGCGCAGTAAAAAGAGACTTCGCTCTCTACCGAGGCAGAACAGTTGGATTCGTTGATTATATTAAACACAGAATCGGATCTAATCACCGACGGAGGATCTAATCAAGGACAAGAACAGCAGCTTTTACGATCGAGTTATTAACAGCTTAGCTGAGAGTCCTCCTCTTTTAAAAAAAAATGTTGATTGACTAGCTTCATATTCGTTATATTATTGGAATATAATTGGAACTGTACTGGAAGGTACCTAATAATATATATCGGTGATAATTAATGATTTGTATATTTCATTATTTTTTGATAGTATCCCATCTACCATAATCCAGTCTCGGGCCCCAGGCTTGTGGGGAGCCACCCGGGCCCTTCCGGCCCAGTCCGACCCTGGTCATATTCGTTTGGGAGCACGACCACAGGAAGGCTGTTCCAGAGCGATGACGTTCTCCAGATCCAGACAGGGTGATTTTAAAAAACTTCGCTTTTTAGACACTCTTCGTATTTCCGTTATGTGCTAACCTATCGAAAAGGTAAATATTGATAAAACTTTTTACGTAGTTCGGTGACGTAGTTGACTTTTTTTCTAAAAATATTAGTTTTTCAGATATTAACCAAACCTATGCATTTTTAAATGTGGTATTCTGTTTACAGGGCATTCCTAAACATCATTTACTTACAGAAGAAGGTAACTCTTGGGCCTATTTTATGATAACAAATTTATATAAACATAGGTCTGCAAATACTTCGTTACTGATCTACAGCGTGTTGAAATTTCAACATTTTTTAAAGCTTTTCCCTATAGCTCCTGCAGTTTTTGAGATACTTAACTCAAATTTGCAATAACATAGGTTACGCTGTAGGACTTACATCATAAGGCATTGGTTGTGAGAATCTACGGGGAGATATTTTTCAGGGGTCATGCTCACCCACACCGAAACATTTGAAATATTCTATTCGTGAAAGAAGTTTGTCCCTTTTCTTTCCGTCAGGCCCAATCCTTGGACGTATTTCGCTGTATTACGGCTCTTCGGCAAGGCTATAGAGTCTGACGAAAAGGAAAGGGACCTTACAGTAAACTTCATCACATAATAAAATACATATGCGAGATGTTGCACGTGGCAACATCTCGTGGCAATCGAAGTATCCACCAAACCAGACCAGCGAAGTCTTAGAAAAGACCACGTGCAATATCTCGCATATATATATTTATACATTATGTGATGAAGTTCACTCTGAGGTCTCTTTTCTTTTCGTCAGGCCCTAGGGTCTCGCCGAAGAGCCGTAATACGGTGAAACGCATCCAAGGATTGGGTATGACGGAAAGAAAAGGGGCTTATTTCTTTTATATCGCGTTTTCGGTTCGCAGAAACCGACAATTGGCTTTCAGCGCCACCTGACATTAGATACCTGCTTCTGCGGATTGCATTCCAGCGTTTGGTCTTCTCTAAGATCTCGCTGGTCTGGTTGCGTGGATAGCTCGATTACCACGAGATGTCGCCACGTGCAACATCTCGCATATGTATTATTTATTCTATGAATATTTTAAGACATTTATGATATATTGATGAAATCTTCCAGAAACCCAAATACATCCCATAAAAGTAATATGTTATTTTATGTTTCTAAAATATTAGACAATTGCATTTCTGAAATATGTCAAATGAGAGGCAAATAGTTTTCAGAAGTATTTCAGAAAAATGTCTTGTAATACTTCCGAAATGATATAAAATGGAATAATATATCATTCGATATCATCAAGAACATATTTAATAAAAAAACATATATCGTCGCTGCCGTGGTAAAACCTTCTATGTGTTGAAATGAAAATTTTAAAGGAGATTAAAAAAACCTGCGCATTTAAGACAAAGCGTATACAATACAGGGTCGTTGGTATGTATGGAAACGGTCGATTATTTCTTAAAGTATAACAGTTAGCGAAAAATATTTTAGATAGAAGTTTTAGGGTTTTTAAGGTTGTATTAGAATTTTAGAAAAATAAGTATACAGGATGAGTCAGAAAACCGTAGGGAAGCAAAGTTACCTTTTTTTTAAATAGAACACCCTATATCTTCAAATATTTTTGGATTTAACATAAAATAACAATTATTTTTTAATAAGTACATTATAAGTCTAAACCTAATAGTTTCCGAGATATCGACTTTTGAAAAATGACATTTTTGAAATTTGACAGCTTCTAGCTTCCTAACGGTACGTTTTAGAGTAAAACGGCTTACATGTCCCTATCTTACTTTTTTATGATCTTCCCAAAAACATCAACTTCCGGTTAAACCGGAAGTACTGTATTTCCGGCTTTTGAGTTACATCCGGTTTAACCAAAAGTTGATGCTTTTGGGAAGATAATATAGATAGCATTATTCGGTATTTTTGAGTGATGAATTGTAATAACTTTTAGGATTCAAATAAACCGCCGACGGAATCTGATAGTTTGACCCCTCTACTTTACCCAAAAATATCACACTTAGATAAGGTTCCAGAACCCTGAATCGGCCATTTTGCTGAGACCTTGCATCCAGGGAGCAGTTCGCTATATAAAAGTACTACCAACTTCAATTTTTTAATAAAATCAATCTGATGATCCGCCAATACCATGTTACTAAAAAGAGGAGAAGAAGGAGGAAAAAACTGATCTCATAAAACAAATACTACTTTTAAATTTTTCAACCAAACTAAATGGTGCGCTAATAAAAAAGTCGTGAAACTGTTCTATTATCCCTAACTTCGTTGGTCGCACTTTTTCCAACAAAACATTTTCCCTTTTTTATTTTCAGCTATGAAACACCTACTACATTGTCATGTTTAAATATTAAAACAAACATTTTTTTATATTCCTTTAATATCTTTTAATCTCTTAATCTTTTAACAATTGTCAACCTCTTTTAAAAAAATGAAATATAATTTTCATTAAAACAAAACCACAAATAGTTTAGTAACTTTATTACTCTTTAATGTTTAACTAACAGTTTCTCCTTCTGACCTTAACTTAACACATGTTTTACACTGTCAGGTCCCTAGTGGTTCTTGCAGTTCAACTGTCATTTTCATTTATTTACTAGACCAAATTACCTAAATGTACTATTAAACATTAAAACAGAATCTATTTTTATACAAAATGCAAAAAGTTATAACTGATACCTCCCTCTGTAAACTTTGTTCTTATTTCTAATAAACAATGTTAATGTTTCTCTTGCTTCTCCCTTGTATGTCAACCCACCTTGATGTTTACCTATTATTCCTAAGTCTGTAATCTACACCCAGATTGTTCCTTTATGCCATTACTTTTCCCTGATCGATAAATTTTCTTCATGCTGGAGATGAGTTTCACTAAGGTCAAAACATGTACACTATTCCTGTCATACAAAGAAATTTTCACGATCTACTACTTTAATGTAAAGATCTTTTCACCCCCCTCCCCCCCTTGTTTACAGCTTTTCATTTCTACCTTTCACTATTTAAGTTATCCTAGCCTGATTATGTGATTTCTTTTGTCTGACAAGGACACCGTAACACATGAATATAGGCAAAAGTTTTTTTCATTTATTTTTGTTTCCCAATTTCAAGCAAAGTATGAGTCGTTATTATCAGTAAGCATTACTTTGATTTTTTATAAATTCTCAATGCATTATCCTTTAATAATTATTTAATGACTATTATATGCAAGGGCGGTTTTACGGGGGGGGGGGGGTAATAGGGTAATTACCCCCCCATGAATTTAGAATTTTAAGCATCATCATTGAAAAAAGGGCGTGGCACCCAAACATTTTTCGCCTGCGGCGCTATTTTTTTCCTGCCCCGCCCTCCCAAACTTATTTTCTGGTTACTTTTAAAAAAAAAAATTCGGATTTCAAATTACCCCCCCCCCCCCATGTTAAAAAGCTAAAACCGCCCTTGATTATATGTGTATAATAAAATGATATCATGATACTAAATGTTTTAATTATTGTCCTTAAGTATACCTAAGTTTAGTACAGATAAGCGTTGTAACGCAATATTACAAGTACTGTATACAGTGTCTACAAAAGACTAAGGTATAAACATATTCACTGATTTAATTGGTATTTGTATAAAAAAATATCAAAAGAAGATGTGACTGCGATTTGGCACTAAAATAGGCCACAATTTCTTAAAAGTAATAATATTTAAGTTTACAAAAAAAAAATTAAATTGAAACTGTAGTATTTTTATGGTAAGAAAAACAGTAGGTTAGTTTAGTTTAATCACACTAGGCAACAAATTTAAACTTTTTTTAAATGTCTTTGGCAAAAATAGGATTTGTGGATCGTGTATGACTGAAATAGAATCAAAATGTTAAAAAAAAAATTTCCAAGGTCGTAAAAAAAAAGGAGCTTAATTTTTTACGATTATTCCAATTAATGAACTAATCACTTTTCTTCCGTTTTTTAATCTGTCTTTTATACACAGCCTCTGGTTGCTCTCGAAGAAGTGTCTGTTAACATTGAAACATTCCACTTTCCCTGGTATCTTTTTTCCATTTTTACGATTTCTTAAGGGAATCGTTCTTCATGTTCGTCACTAACGTCTCCACAGTTTTCGGCGAAGTAATCTAAATGTTAGTGTAAAAAATGTATTTTTAGGGACATATTACATCCCATATTTTCGTAAGCTTTGAGGAGCTTGTTTACAATTTCTGTATAATTGTCTGCCCTTTTATCATCCATGACTCTTTTTCTTTTCTCTCAAGCACAGCGTCAAATGCAGGATCCCTAAGAAGTTGTCTTATCTTAGGTCCCACAAAAATTCCCTCCTTAATTTTGGCTTCACTTAATCTGGGAAATTTTTGTTTTAGGTAACTGAATGCAGGACCATCTCTATCCATAGCTTTAAAAAAGTTTTTAATTAAGCCAAGTTTGATAGGTAATGGCGGAAGTAAAATTTTTTTTTGCAGGAACTAGGGGTATGTTCGTAACGTTTTTCAATCCCGGTTTAAAATATTGTCTTTGTTGTGGCCACACTTTTCTTTTATAGTGATCCATTTTAGCTCGGCTATCCCGTTCGCAGAGAAAACAACAATATTTCGTATACTCCAACTGCATACCAAGTAAAATAGCTACTACCTTCAAATCTGCACAAATTTTCCATCATATTTCTTATATTGCAATGTTTCCAGCATATCTTCATATTGGTGTATGTTTCTTTCATATGAGCGGCATAACCAATTGGAACTGAGCGAAGTATGGTGCCGTTATGCAGCAATACGCTACAAGAGACTTAGTTTTGATGAGTCTATAAAAAGTCGCCATTCATGAGGGGTGTGTTCTATACCTAAAGCTTTCATTAGACCATCAATATCATGGCAAGCTAGTAAATCATTTTCTATTTTAAAGAATGACATAAGGGATTCATGACGATTTCTATAAACAGAAACCTTTACATTATCTTCAAGCAAGTTCCACGGTTGTAACCTAGATCCTAACAACTCTGCCTTTTATTTTGGCAAATCCAAGTCTCTTATGAGGTCACTCAACTCAGTTTGTGATATTCTGTGTGGTTCCTTGCTATCACAAGGTTTAGAAAGGAAATTTGGATCCTTAGAAGTTGAGGGCTCTTCGTCTGTGACTTTTAGTTCTTCTTCCGAATCAACACTATAGTTCTTAGGGGGAACCGAAACAGGCAACACAGATCCTGAAGAAAAAGTTGAACTGTTTGCTGACAGCTAGCCAACTACGAACCCTACAAGTAATCCGCGAGTCACTAGAACTATTCAAATATATAGAAATATGAGACATGATGCTCAAATAATACCAAGGGTAACTCTGGAGGAAGTTCGCTCTATTATGCATGTCATAAATGCAAAGAAAGCGCCTGGTTTTGACGGTATCAAAGACAAAGCCATCAAAAATCTGCCGGAAAAAACAACAATGGACGTAGTAAATATAGCCCAGGCTATATTCGAAAGAGCCTGCTTTACCAATGACTGGAAAAAAGCTAAAGTGGTGTTGATACCGAAGACTGGAAAGGATTTAACATTGGCGGTCAATTATAGGCCGATAAGTCTCTTATCATGCCTTGGCAAAGTGGTTGAAAAACTAATACTAAATCGGGTAACCGATCTTGTGTTAGACAACGACATTTTACCACCGGAGCAGTTCGGATTTCGAGCTGCTCATTGCACGGTGCGCCAGACAACACGATTGGCAACCAATGTTATGAGGTTATAAGTTATAACCACCGCATGCATGTCAACGGGGACAGTATTTTTTGATGTGTCAAAAGCGCTTGACAAGGTCTGGCACGATGGACTAACCCTAAAGTTAATAAGGTACAAGTAATATATTTATTTTTTTCAAAAAAAGTATGCCAAATTGGCTTGTAAAAATTTTGATTTCGTACCTTGAGGACAGAACGTTCGCGGTGTCATCAGAAAATATCACATCTACGACAAGAGCAGTTAGAGCGGGGGTGCCACAAGGTTCTCCAATCTCTTCTATGCTTTATATTATTTACACGGCGGATATTCCACGTCACGCACAGACGAAATTATACCTGTTTGCTGATGACACTGCGATCACTGCCACCTCTGGGGCACCTGGGAGCGTAGTCTCACGTCTGCAACGTCATATTGTTATCCTCCAGGAGTGGCTGGATACGTAGAAACTAAAACGGAATGAAGACAAAACGCAAGTCATCTATTTCTCCAATGCCAGATTGAAATTACAAACACGCGAATTAAAGTAAATAATAAGTTAATTTCATGGAGCAATAAAATTAAATACCTTGGCCCCACCTTTGATAAAAAGATGGCTTAGAGTGCATGCGTTGACGAACGAATTGCCAAGGCACAGAAGTAGCTGAGTGTTGTATACCCACTGCTTTGTGCCAGAAACAAGATAAATTTCAAAACCAAGACAGCAATTTACAAAACTATCATAACACCAGTTCTAACTTACGGTGTACCGACCTGGTGCACCGTAAACAATACGAGACGTCTAAAAGTTCAGAAATTTTAAAATAGAGTACCTACTCAGGATAATTACAAATGCACCAAGATTTATGTCTATAGACGTACTACATACAGACATGTACATGGACAAAATAGATGACTATTTCACAAAATTATTAATAAAGTATTTTCAAAGAACGGACGTTTCACTCAACCCGTTAATAACAGATTCACACGTTCACTCCACTGAAGATCAAAGACATAAATACCCAAAAGACTGGCTCCTACCTTAACTGTACAGAAATAAATAAAGAGCAGTAACAGTAGCCTGCACAACAAAAATCAAAAATGAACTAAGAAATACCAAATAAAGAGAAAAAAAAATATGTATAAGCAAAATCCAAAAACCTTCCAAAATGTAACCGCAAAGGAAAAATACAATTAAATAATAGGAGTAAAAGTCTTAATTTGACTAACTTAATAAACTAACAATAAAACGGAACAGGCAACACATCACTATGAGACACAAGGCGAATAGCAGACGGTATATTAGGGTACCTTAAATTATCCTTATTTTTCATCGTAATACCTTTACTTATTGGAGGTGTGAGACAAAAATAGCAATCAAATGTATGGTCTTTTGATTCTTTCCAAACCATAGGTACAGTAAATGGCATTGATCGACCTCTTCCATTGAGCCAATCTCGGAGACAGTTGGCACAAGTATTGCAGCAAGTATGGGGAGTCAATTTTTTTTTATCTTGATCACCAACTTTACATCCAAAATACAACTGATAGGCTTTCTTAATTAAAGGAGGTATATTTCTTGAAGAGTAACATCCCCACAAATATAACAAAAATTGCTGGGCCTATTAACACACTCGCGCGGCATATTGATATAGTTTACTTATAAGACACTAAACGATACTACAGTTGAAATAAGACTAAACTAGGGAAGTAACTTATGCATTTTTAAACATTTTACTACCGTAGAAGGGGAAAGAACTAATTGCATTTTGTCTAGACATAAGCTTGTCTGTGTCTAGACATAGACACAGGCCTATGTCTAGACAGGTAAATACATGAAAATTGTTTATTACCTTTATAAAAGCAAGGTAATCCTGTATCACAATCCCTACCCTACGCGACGGACGTATAGGTTCTGTAAAAAACGACTTTAACGGTTTTCCATCAGTATCATGTAAAATCTAAACTAGGATATAATAATAGAGTAACAATACTTCCTCAGGGCATAATTTGTTTAATTAACATTGTTGGGGAAACGATTGCTCAAAAGCAATAAAAATAATGAAATTAAATGCAACCAATGTTTTCAGAATTGAGGGGTGTAGTTGCAGAACTCCCATTATCCACTTTTTGTCAAAAATGAGTTAGTGGTATCAGACTATAAAAAAACCTGAATTCCACAAGATCGTAATGTAAAATTGCGACAAAATTAACAATATCCCATAAAAATGTAATCGTAAATTCAGTAATTCGCTGCAAAACTCACATTATCCATAACACGTTTATGTGTAAATTTCGAAATCTCATAAATCACGTTCTCCCCTAATAGGATAGTACTTAAACGTACATTTTGTTGCTTAACTTACATTTGACTGATACCGGGTGATTATCGACTTATTTTTTAGCTGTTTTGGTTGGATTGAAGTTTTGAGGTTATGTTAGTTTAATAAGAATTCCCAGTGAAAAACGTTTATGAAAAACAATTACATATTAATACTAGTTTAGTGTTCTTTGGACAATAAATACACTTCTTGTATTGCCATGGAGGCCCAGGCAGCAGACTGATGTCATATTACGTCAATATGACGTCATAATGACGTGATTTACGTCGAGGGGCTAAAATATAACGTATCATAACGTCATTTTCTTACGTCGCATAACGTAATAAATAATGACGTCGTATAAGGGCGTTAATTGACGTACTGTATCGTCGAATTCCAACCTATTAAGTTCGAAAAGTTCTATGTACCAAACCATGACGTAAAATAACGTTATATAACGAGATTAAAGTAACGTATGGGTACTGACGTTATCCAACGTATTGTATCGTCGATTTACAATTCAGTACTAAAAGGCTTCAAATTTCAAAACAAAGTTGGGCAACGTTGTGAACTTCTAAACTGCCAAATTAAATAAATTACACGTTCCGTTAAGCCGACAACACAAAATTATGGAAGCTTCCCTTATTAAAGTATGATCCTGCAACGTCCAATTTACGTCATAATTCATTATTAGGACGTCAATGTTAGGTCCAGTGTATTGTCAATTATGACGTAATTACACGTAATTACACGTAATTAATAACGTCACTCGACGAGACTTTCTCCCGTCAGTAGGACGTTATGCAACGTCATTATAGACGTCATTTTGGTTGGTCCTGACGTTACTAAGACGTCGGTACGACGTCTTTCTGCTGCCTGGGAGGTGACGTAACTCCGTGCCCAGAAGGCAGTAGAACTAGGAAACCGAAAAGATCACCAGCTACATGGAAACGCAATCTAACTAAACTAAACTAAAAGCTAGACTGTTGGTTTTAAGTTACAGCTAGGTATATTTACAGGACTTAATTTAACTTTATTGTTTTAAGGCATGCTTCCAAGGGATTTCCTGTGCCACCTCGGTGTTCCCATGACGCTGGAGCATTTCTATGTAAAACGCTCAAAATGCAGAAAATTCGCAGGTTTCATCAGAACTTCTATAGCCATACGACAATAATAGAACAGGGCAGATTTGTCATTAAATACATAGAGGTAAACCATAAAAAAAGACAGAGAACCACAACAGTTCGGTATAATACATCATCTTTTCGATCGAAATATTTTGTGCCAAACGGAAAAATGCGCTTAGTGCCCGTTTGCTTGGACACCTTCTTAAAGATTTTAAATGTATCCAGGTTTCGGCTGAACATACTCTCCAAACGCTATTATGATACTGGTCAACTGTCCTGTGAAAGAAGAGGAGGTGACAGAAAAATTACCGAATATCGACCAAAAAAAGAGAGTGTTATTAATTTTATAAACAAGTTAAAGTGCATAGAAAGTCACTATTGTCGATCCGCAGTTTCTTCAAGAAAGTATTTGGCATCGGAACTAAATATAACAAAGCTCCATAGGATGTACGATGGTATTCCTGTCAAGATTAATTTTTTCCTGTAAAATTTTCAACACATACTACAATCTTGGGTTTGGAAACCCGCGAACCGACGTGTGCTCCTCATGTTTACAGCTGGGTGAACGAATCAAAACCTGTACAGATCCGCAGGTTAAAACAAGCCTTATTACTGAACTACGTGTTCATAAATTAAGGGCTAAGGCTTTTTTTCACCTTCTCCAGGAAGATAATGATTAATTATTAATCCTTTCTTTTGACTGCCAGAAGAACCAACCTCTTCCAAAGATCCCCGACCAGGCTACCTACTACAGTCGGCAAGTCTACATTTACAATTTTACCATAGTAAAGGGCTGCTCCAAAGGAAAAATTAACCCTCAAACAGTGACTTCTTACTGCTGGACGGAGAATCAGTTTCCAAAAGGATCGAATGAGATATCTTCTTGTGTATACGATACTCTACAAACTACTGACCTCACGAATTTTAATAAACTACGGCTAATGTCTGATGGCTGTTCAGGCCAAAATAAAGACTCGACTTTGGTGGCAATGCTGTGTAAATGGTTGCTTAACGCTACAGACAACATCACGGAGATAGAAGTAGTTTTCCCAGTAACGGGCCATAGTTTCATACCACCAGATCGAGTTTTCGGTCTAAGTCAAAAAGAAATTAAGAAACAGGAAATAATTCTTTATCCTGAAGAATACCAAGAAATATTTTCCCATTATGCAACGGTAAAAAATTTAGGAAGAGACTGTTCAAATCTTGACTGGAAAGCGGCCAAAGACCAAGTCCTGAAACTACCGGGATCATGGCACTTCAAAAACGAGCTGCTACTAATAGAGTGCTTGTTCAGGGCGAAGTGTTTTATAAATCATTTACCGGTGCTGCGCAAAACATCTGCAAAAAGGGGAAAACTATTGCTGGAATACAACCGGATATCATAGAGGAAAAAAATACCTTACCTCCTAATAAAAAAAATGACGTCAGAGCTCTTCTGTCCAAACATTACGGAAATGATTGGAAGGAAAACAACAATCTAAATCTCGACTTTTACAAGCACGTCTTAGATGAAGGTGATGAAGGTTCCAATGGTGGCGAGGCTAATAGTGGAAATGATGACTTGTGTGAGCCTCAAGACATTATTTTGGAACCACGCATTTAAAATTATTGTTGCTTATTTTTGTTGGTGTTCCTATAATATGTTTTTGCTAAAATAAAAGTTTTTCTGTATCATTGTACTTATTTCACGACAAAAGTCACATTCTCCAAATTTGTTCACTGCACAACTCACATTTTTCAAAACCGCGCAGCAAAACTCACATTCTCCAAACAAAAATCCAAAAAATGTCAAATTTGGTTCTCTTGAACTAGTTTTGGTATGTTCCATCGAAAAGCTAATTTTTTTTCCAATTTTTCATATTTATATGTGTTTTAAAAAAATCTAAGGTTTTCAAGCTACACGTTTTTAGCTATTTCTCAAAAACTGCTTATGACGGAGATTGTGAGTTTTGCAACTACACCCCTCAATTAATACTACTCTTTGTCTAGATAAAATAAATACTTTTCAAATATTCCATTACAACACAATTCCTCAACGGTCAGATAAACAGAAACAATATGCATTTAATGTTTTCAGAAAGAATAATATTGTTGCTCGGACGGGCTACCAAATTTGCAAAAATGTTAAAATGTATATTGTTTGGCACATCTTGCCGCTAGAAAATTAAGTTCACCGCGGTAGACAAAGACGGAACATTAACAATTGATCCTAGAGAAAACATGGCGGAATAGAAAATGGCCAATTAGAACACAACGCGCGAAATATGTTGCCTTGTGATTGGCCAGTCTGACAGTTTCTGGCGACGGGAGCGCACTGGCGTTTTTTCGAGAGCCACTGCGAATTAAACCCTTGAAAGGTCAATACGTACGTCAAAATTTAAAGTGGGTCATCGTCCGACGGACATGACAAAATTGCAGCTAAAATAAAAGCATCAAGTTATAAGTGTAGTAATGCTCTTAGAAGTTAGTAATGTTATAAGTCAGTAATTAATCATGTATTAAAAAGTTATTGTGTAAACAAGTGCCGATTTGGATAAATAAACGCCAAATTAGGTGGGATCTAACTGTCTAATTCACTTAACCAATATATAAAACGAACCAGTGAAATAGCCTAACTCGAGGAATATACAAAGCCTCACCGTTTAATGTTGGGAGTTAAAAATAAAACTTGATTCCCACAAACATTTTAATGGTAATCGGCACTACTTCAAATGTAAAAGGGCTACCTTTGTCCCCGGTCTTTTAAGTAAATAAAACACTAACGTCACTGGATCCCCTTAGCCTAATTGGATCAGGATTCTTGTTAGACGAAGTTGCAATAAGAGCCTAATTCAAATATTTAAGTGATAGTTTAAGTAAGTTATGTATGCTGTACATATTATAATAGTAAAAACGTAAAGGTTTAAAATTTAAAATCAAATTGTGTTTTTATGCTACAGTCAATTTTTTATTTTCGTTGCTTTGTTTTAGGATATTACATGTACCTGAAGAATTAGTTAGTTGTCACGTTATTTTCTTTTAATTAATACCCTTATTATTAATTATTGAGTTTTTGAATTCTGTATATAATTCTAAATCTATTTCATATATTATAGCGGGTACCCAATCATCCCGTTGCACTGCGCATATTTTTTACAAGTTAGTTTAGGTTCATTAGAAACCTTCGCGAGTGCGCACAACAATTCACCAAAGTTTTATCGCAATCTGATGAATGGTATAACGGCAGAAAGAAAAAAGATAATTCATCCTAGTTAAGAATATAATTATTGGTTGGGCAAATGTTCCGGAACGGCTTAATTCCAGGAGAACGAAAAGTAATATCAGATCCGGGATTTGGAGTATCATGTCAGTAATATCATTGACTGTCAACTTTTTTTTTAATGTATATTATTAGATATTCTAAACTATCAATAAATTTAAAACATTTTTCCTATAGCATACCATATATATAAACTTAACTGTTTCAGAAATGCGGGTAAATTATTGTAGTACATTTTATTAAAAGAAAAATAGTAACAATTTTTAAATAAACAATGATATAGAATAAAAGCTATTTAATTAAATGTACAAAATGTCATCCTTCAGCCACTTGTCCTCCAAGCCTCTCTGAAAATTGAGAAAGCACGTTCTGCAAATGTTCACGAGAAATAGCATGCACAGTATCCAAAATTCTGGTTTCAAGAACTTTCAAAGAGTTACATTTCGTGTGATATACGACAGTCTTTACATGACCCCCAGATGTAGAAATCTAAAGGTGTTAGATCTGGAGATCTAGGAGGCTATTCAATGGGCCCTCTCCTACCTATCCATCTTCCAGGAATGGTTTGATCCAGATAGTTTCTGACATGTATACCAACTTGCGATGGCGCAATAACTCCTACAGTACAAGGACAAAGCGCTCACTTGTGTTCAGTGGCGCAATCAGAAAATAAGTTGAGGGGGGGGGGGGGTTGGAAAATAAATAGCGGCGCAGGCGAAAAATTTTTTGGTGCCACGCCCTTTCTTCAATGATGATGCTTGGTTTTCAAGTAAGAAAAATAAAAACACAACAGAAAATCACAAAAGCAGCCAGACTCGTTTCAATTTTTGTGTAATTTTACCAAACTTAAGTAGTGATGAGTTTATTTTTCTTGTAAATCAGGTAGTTAGACGACCCGAGGCTGCAGCCCGGTAGCCCCCCCCCCCTTGGTTGCGCCACTGCTTGTGTTGTCATCACCCGGGGGCCGACGAATAAACGAATACGATATAATATTACATGATTTTTCTTGGATTTATGATTTTATGTGATTTGTAAATTTACTTATGCACGTGACCATTGTTATTTAAGTATTAAGAATTGTACTTAAGCAAATAATCCGTTAATATGTCTAAAAACCTAAATGAGGACTACTATAAGTATACGTATAATGATTTTAAAAATAACAACGTTTTAGATGTTTTACCATAGTTTCTCTTTGATAAATATGTTAACTCTCTACTGCATACTGTTCCCATAAGAGAACTTTTTAAAATTTTGTCAATACAATTTACAAAAATTGTAAATCAATAGATTTCTGTTACCATAAATGTGTACTAATGCCATATGTAGGCAATGATGTATCAAACAGTACCTAGATGGCGCCAGTTATGTCTAGTTTGCGAAAGCGCACCTGTTGTGCCGTTTTGATTACATTCAGGTAAGTGTTTAATTGCTTAATCTTATTATTTTTAATGGGAATGATGTGTATAGAATGCTTTTTGATATAAAGTGTAACTTTTTATAATGGGACAATATAAAAAAAAGTTGGTTTTTGTTCCTGTTCCCGTTTGGAAACATTATGAGTATGGTAAACATACCCTAGAAATCCCTTATTTTTGTATTGTTTCCGTATGGGAACATTATGAAAAGAGGTAAGATACATAATGAATATTTGGGTGCATACTGCATAGTTTTAACTTTTAACTCTTTGTTTTTCAGAATGGACCCTGATCTTTTTCAAAAAATAGGCGTAAAAATCTTCTACGGTCGTCCAAAAAATCCCCTTGTTGATAAAATAAGACCAATACCCAGCGACAGTGAAGACTCGGAACTGTCTGATGATTAGTTGCATGAGAGTTTACAACCAATAGAACACGATTCAGAAACTAGTAGCTCGAAAGAAGAATATGACCCAAAAGATTATATACCCTTGAGCGTAATTCAAATAAACGAAAAATTAAAATCACTGGAAACTCTACAGTGGAAAAAAAAACAAAAACCAAGAGGGATGACGAAGACTCAACTCAGTTTTCTGGAAGTGATATTTTACCTCAGGATGTTCTAGCTCTGAATACGCCTTACAAACTGTTTACGTTTTTGTCGCCCGTCAAAGCTGCATCTACAGTGTCCAAAAGAATCCCAATAAGCCTTTAACTACTAGCATTGACGAACTGCAGAGATTTGTTGGCATTTTGATATGGACATCTTTGGTAAAGCAACCCACAACTAGAAGGCACTGGTCACCTCACACCCGCTTTGCTCAAATCGCCGATGTGATGAGCGTAATTAGATTTGAACGATTGAAAAGTAACATTCACTTTATAGACAATTCTGGAACAATAAGAAAGCCGAAAAAATTGTACCGCTTATAAATGAGATCCGAAAGGCTTGCAAAAAGCTACCCATGGAAGAAAAGCTATCTTGTGATTTTTTATTCCTTTCAAAGGACGCATCGCAAACATGAAGACTTACAACCCTAAGAAACCTCGCAAGTGGGGTTATAAGATGTGGGTTCTTTCTGGGGTTTCGGGAATGTCTTATAACTTTGAACTTTTTTGGAGCAGAGGACACTGTTATGACGGCCGATGAGCCTAATTTGGGTGCTTCAAGCAATGTTATTATTCGATTATGCCGTGACGTTCCTTCAAATGTAAACCAGAAAGTTTATTACGACAATTATTTTTCTTCATTGCCACTCGCGGCATATTTACGTGAGAAAAGAATTCTTTCGATAGCCACCATAAGACACAATCGGCTCAAAAATTTTCAATCAAAAACGGAAAAAGAAATGAAAACCCTAGGACGAGAAGCCATTATAGAAAAATCTACCCTTCTTGCAGACATCGATTTACACGCAGTATAGTGGTTTGATAACAGAATAGTGACTTTGCTATCTACCTATTGTGGGACTGAACCAATTACCAAAGTAGAGAGATTTTTCAAATCGGAAAATTGTAGAAAGGAAATAAATTGTCCTGATATTGTAAAACTTTACAATAGACATACGAGTGGAGTGGATTTGCAAGATTCGTTACTGGGCCTATATCCGATAAAGGTAAAGAGCAGGAAATGGTACCATGGAATTTTTTATCACATGATTGATGTGGCTATAGTGAATGCATGGGTTCAGGATAAAAAAATAAAAAAACAGACTGCTCAAGAGGAAAAGATTATTCCTCTTCTAACATTCAAGATCGAACTCGCTATGCAGCTCTGCAATAGGGGTATTGGCAATAGGAATAAAAGGGGTCGCCCAAGTAACGATTATTTTTCTGCACCAAAAAGAAAATGCCAAGAACCTACACCAAGCAAAAATATCCAACTTGATGGATCAGAACATTGGCCAGTCTGGACGACTGAAAGAGAGAGAGAGGTGCAAGTTTCCGCAATGCATGGGTAAATCCAGAGTAAAGTATTCAAAATGTAAGGTGCACTTGTGTTGTAATTCGAATAAAAACTGTTTTTTAACTTTTCATACCCCTTAGATAGGAAGTTGTATTGTTGTTACCTAGCATATATTATGAAAATAAACTTAATATAACACAAAATTGTTTTAGTTGCAAATTACGAAAATAAGCCCTGCACATAATGTTCCCGTTAGGGAACAGAAAAATAAATTGCTATGTAGGAAAAAATTACCTCGTTTTTGAGTTTTTACTGTTTCTTGTTTTATCAGGACCACACAATTTACTTTAAAATATTTTTTTCCCAAAAAAACTAAATTTTCCAAAAAATCATGCAGTATAGGGTTAATGTGAGTAAGTAGCTACAATCCATACGGACGTTCTTTGTCGGTGCGTCAGGGATAAACGATCAAGAGACAACGTGATTTACAACACCCCATCTTTATTTGTTATAGCGGCAAAAGTGAATATAAGCATAATAAAGCGCCTTTGGGGTTGCGCAATACTTCTTGAATTTAAAGTAACGTGCTAGACAGAGACCAAAGATATTTGGAGAGTTGTTCATTGATGCCAAAGTCATTGTTTCGATGTGGCAACTTTAATTTATTTTTAAACGTTTTTGTGCTTTTAAACTCAATTTAATCCTATAAACTATTCTTGTCAGAGCCATTTTTATCGTACTGTCGTGTTGGCGGTAAGTAATTATGGATACTTGTTTTTATTATTAAGTCAGAACGCTAGGCGCGAAAATTTTACGTTTATGAACTTGGACTTTGTTTTGACTTTTTGAACCTCTTCTTTTAGGTTGTGTCAGGATTGAGGATATTATCAGAGGTATTGCTTGGTTCGGAATATAAAGGAAGAATATTTATCGAACAATCAATGACATCCAGTAATTTTCGAAATTCGTCCAAACTACTTGACAAGAAGGGCGTTTTGTCTTTATTAATGTATACACTAACTGTATACCGTAGCCCATGTAATAATTGAACGCCCCGGAGTATGCCTAATCTGAAAAAGAGTTTTAGAAGATTTTCCATCAATGCTTAACCACCCTTCCTTTAAACAAAACGTTTTGAACAAGTTGTTAAATCCTTCGAAAGTTTCATACTTAGTAAATTCTGCATGTGTTGAAATTTCACGCTTGGTTTGTTCAATACCTTTTATGAAATTGTATTTCTTCTAGTTTTTTATGCTTTTCTTCCCTCCCTTTCCGACGCGTTAAAGTTTTGATAAGCATTTTGAAAATTGAGAAATTTACTAGGTACGCTGTATTTTTTTATACTTAGAATATTTAATTTTACAGAAACGACCTGTTGGGAAATCTGCCAGATAAAATCCTTCTCTGTAAAATGAGACTCACATTCTTTCCAGGTATAAAATTGGGTTAATTAGGTAGTTATCTTTACAACCGACAATACAACATTTATTTGGCATTTCAAAATTACTTATTAAACTATTTAAACCGCTAATGAACTGTATTTTTACACTAAAACAAAAATAAATCCCTCGAAGAGGTTATGTTGACACAGCTCGCACGAGAAAAGTTATTTAAGACACTGTACTGTATTTTTACATCTAAACACCAACAAATCTGTCGAATTACAGGGAAATAGCCCGTGACAGATGTTGGGACGTTTTCAGTTCGCCTCTAGTGTTTCACCTAACTACTTTACGTTTTCTAAATTTCTAATAATTAATATTGTTTTTTTTTACTTAGCTTCAAAATAATTCAAATTAAATTGTGTTGTGATATTATATATACATAGGTCTACTATGTGAATAACTAAGTTAACGTAATTATAAACAAATTATGTAGACTATTTCACTAGAATGTTTTACACTGGCAAAATGTCATAGCATTTTCTACTGGCAAAATTACTACCTGCACCTACCTGGACAAAATTCACGTGTGATTTTTACAGCGACAAAATTTTAATATTTGATCGAAAGAAATTTTGTTATCATGGTTTTGTTAATTATTTAAAATGTCATTGTATTACACAAATCACCGAAATAAATTGATTTGTGATGTATTATTTCTTGTTAACAAACGTCAGATTAGTTCAGTTCAAAAATGATTACAGAAATTAAAAAGGCAGTGTCGGAGAATATACCTCCAAATACGCGTATCTCCAAAACTTCCATTTGGCGACAGTTCTCGCAGTTTTTATTGATAAGAGATTATAAGCTTGAAAAGCATACTCCAGCCGAAGAATTAGCAAAAATGATGGAAGATTATGCTTACAACATGAAAAAACTAAGCGGAGAGGACTACAAAGAGTCAAGTATCAAAAGCATATGGAACACCACGGCGCAGATGATTAGATTGGATCAAGTAATATCATCAAATCAAAATAAATCAAATAATGCGCAAACATTTAATTATAACAACTGTAACTTTTATATCAATAAATAAGTTATTTTTTTGTTTTATTTTTAAATAAAAGCTCTCTAATTTTATTGTTCTTTGTCTTTTTTCTCGTGAAATAGTCATGTCGAATACCACTCTAGAAAAAATTGTGTAAGCAAAATTGTTCTCAAGGTTTTATTCAAGTTTGTTGCTTTTCGGCAATTTCGCTCATGACATTTTTGACAAAATCACGAGGCGAGTGATTTTGTCGAAAATGTCATTTGCGAAATTGCCAAGCAACAAACTTTCATTCATACCTTTCGAAAATTTTGCCGCCAAAATTTTTTCTCTTGTGATATTATACCGGGTGTTGCATCGTCGAGCGGGACATAGGAAATCCCATGTAATTTTAAATGGGGTCAATTATTGGCTTCCCTAATTATTTTAGAGAAAAATTCTATTTAGGTTTATTAAAGAGCACTAAAACCCACATTCAAAAGAATAACTTCAGATATTTTTGATGAGCCCGTTTACGGGTTATCGCCGATTTCTTTTTAACTATTTCTCCTTTTTATGGCCCCGTATTTGCGGGCACCAGTCAAGGTAAAAGATGACTGTCAAATAAAGTTGTAATTTTGAAATGTATGCTTTATTGTTATAAAAACTCGTACATCGAAAATATTAAAGGCAGGGGCGTGCGGTGAGTTATGAAGAAGGGGAAGCACCGCCGGTAGGCTCGCCGGAGGCAAGCCGCCGGAGGCGAAACATTTTTTGAGGACCACGCCCAAATATTGGCAATTTTTCGACGTTTAAATACAGGTAGAATACTGTCATGTAGGTACTGTCGAAAATGTGTGATTATGTACCTATGATTTTTTAATATTTCTTCTATTTTCTAAATGGCTAGGTACCTATGTTTTTTTTTATTAATTTTTACGTAATTTGCCCGTCGAAAACCAATTCTTTAGTGACCCAACCCTGCCTAAGAGTAGTTAAAAACAAGTTAACAAAATTTCATAACAGAAACTAATACAGAAAACTATCTATACATTTTTACTTTGAATTCACAGTTTGATTTAATTTTAAACGGATTTTTTAGCCGCCTTCACTTCTGTCTTTAAATTAAAATCTGGTGTAGGCCTACCTGTTGAAATAATATTGCTTTTTTCATCAAAGAAAAGCGTTGAAAATCCTTTTTCCAATAACTTGCATACAGAACAGATACACTTTACATTTCCCGAACTCGATGGGCCGGCAATTGGTTGCTCCATGACAAAATAAATCAAGAAGTAAGATAAACAAAGTGTAGTCACAGATCCTCTACCGTGTAGCGCTTATTCCTGGCGAAAAATCGCGACAAACAATCGTAACTGCCGAGTACAAACCTCGAAGGTACAAACACGTGGAAACTATTTATTTTGGCGGATTCGTTCTGGCGTCGCATCGCGGCGAAGGAAATACCGAAGTCTAACGATTTACCCTTTACTTGGCACGGCAGACCATATTAATTATTACTCGTATACGCGTATAGAGTGTAGTATACACGTATTGAGATCACTTCGATTCTTCGATACATTTAATATTGCGTTGGTCAGGGATGCATACAGGGCCGGATTTGGTTTGGAAATTAGATAGAAATAAATACTTGGGTATTTTAATTGTATGGATAGGTATAGATTAATATAAAATTTGTTTTGTCTTATGTCTTATGAAAGCGGTAGGGGAAGCAGTGCTTCCATCGCTTCCATGGACCGCACGCCCCTGATTAAAGGTGTATTTATGAGTACAAATTAATCTGAATAAAACTAAAATAAAGTATCCAATTACAAGGTTAATTATGACATTTTACAAGTTTCAATATTTTACTAATTAATAGGTAGGTACTATTAAATTGTTAGAACTTTAGGATTTAAGAAGATGTTCAAATAGTCCTCAAAATGACAACTTTATTTGACAGTCATCTTTTACCTTGACTGGTGCCCGCAAATACGGAGCCATAAAAAGGAGAAATAGTTAAAAAGAAATCGGCGATAACCCGTAAACGGGCTCATCAAAAATATCTAAAGTTATTCTTTTGAATGTGGGTTTTAGTGCTCTTTAATAAATCTAAATAGAATTTTTCCCTAAAATAATTAGGGAAGCCAATAATTGTCCCCATTTAAAATTACATGGGATTTCCTATGTCCCGCTCGACGATGCAACATCCGGTATATGAGAAAACTTATTTCAAAGCGAGTCCTACCTAACTAGGGATCATGGGTAATCTGACACTCTGCTTTAACGACAAAGCTTCAAAGCCTACTAAAATACATGTTGACCGCGATCGGCCGCCAGACCGTGACGTTACTAGAAAAATTCACTTGATGACTTTGTCCTTGTATTGTAGGAGTTGTTGGGTGGCGCCTTATCTTGCTGAAATCAAATGTCATTCCCTAGTATTTGGTCGTTGATGCATATCTGCATACTCATTCCATATTTCGAATTAATTCACAATTAAATTTACCACGAAATCCAAAAATCAGTAAATTAATATCGAAGTAAAGGATCAATGTGCCAGCGATGTGAAAGATGACAAGTTCTAAAATGCAGGATATTTCATTTATTTTGTAGGTACTGTAGTAATAGTTAGAGCCGCGGCGACAAAAATGCCTTGGAACTCCCAAACGGATGAAAAGCACGTTCTTGTATAGTTCGAGTGTCGTTCTCGAAATCCGTGTTGTCGAGTAGGGGTCTGGCGCTCGGCGGTGAGCGGCTATAATATTTTTTCCAAATTTTGACCAGCGGTTTAAAAAAACATTTCCTAAACGGATGAAAATTACTTGAGGGCATCTAGGCAACCCCCCAATTATCGGAAAAATATTTTCATCCGATTTGATCTTTGCAAAGAGCTCTTCCAGGAGCGAAAAAAAAAATGAAAAAAGGGGGGAAAGAAATTCGCTCATTTAAACTTGAAATTGGGCAGTGAGCTAGAGTTCGTGTCTGAGAATATGTGAAAAAAATTTTTTTGCTCCATGTGTCGCCTTCACTTTATAACAGTTTTTTAAAATTTAAATGGGCAAAATTTGATAAAGTAATTCCAACATGGATGAAAATTTGCACACAGGTTCTTTGACACCTACAGAACATCGAAAAATTATTTTCATCCAAATTTATTGCGGCCAAGACCAGATCTTCCAGAACATGCATTGAATAGTCACTCAAAATTTTACCGCCTCTCGGGAGCATTTAATTTTTTCTTATATTTTTAAACCAGAGACAAATAAGTTTACGAAACTTCCATCTAAATCTCGCAGAAAATTTACGGAGAACTCCGGGATCAAAATCACGCATGCTGGCGAGGTTTTTTGTTATTTGGCATAGTTTATTATTTATTTATTTATTTTGGGTGAAACTTTTTTTTTAATAACATAAATAATAACGATTCATTTTAGTCCAGTTGCATGTATGCGGCTGATTTTTTTTTAAATTTCGGAGTTTGGGTCCATTTACCTAATTGTACTGGAATGATCAAATCGGATGAAAATATTTTTCCGGTAATTGGGGGGTTGCCTAGATGCCCTCCAGTAATTTTCATCCGTTTGGAAAATGTTTTTTTAAACCGCTGTCAAAATTTGGAAAAAATATTATAGCCGCTCACCGCCGAGCGCAGACCCCTACTCGACAACACGGATTTCGAGAACGACACTCGAACTATACAAAAACGTGCTTCTCATCCGTTTGGGAGTTCCAAGGCATTTTTGTCACCGCGGCTCTGACTATAACGTTTGCAACAACAATACGTTTTTTTTTGTGCCGATAAATAAATAAAACGCACATTTTTTGAGAACATAGGTCTTCTACAACTAATAGCTTATTATTCTTTTTCTCGAAAAGGGTTCATTTTATCGACAATATACAGTATCTTTTCTTTAGTCTAAGATGCAGGCTACCTAGATTTATTTTTTTAAAGCATTTTCATACAGGGTGTTAAAATTTTAAGCATTAAGGTGTAAAGCTTAGTCCACCCCTTGTAAACCAAAAAAGTTAAATGAGTTTTAAGGACACTTTTTTAAGAGGTCCTTACTAGTGTTCATCACATTAATTTTTTACTAAATTATATTAAGTTCTTTGATAGTTATTCAAGAAAAACCGATTTCGAGCGGCGTCCTTCAGGGGTACATATCTCCGTAGGGAGGGCCTGTAGGAAAAAATATTATAAAAATTTATCATCTTATTTTTTCATGTGCTATCTGAATCCGAGAGATTTCTCACATTTTCCCGAACACCCTGTAGATTGCCGACAACCCGGATCCAGTATCACTTTTTGTTCTCCTGTAACTAAGCTGTTTCGTAACAGTTGCCAAACCCTGTACTACTTAAAAAGTGAAAACATGAAATTGTTTATTAGCGATAAGACAATATAATGCAACAGTAAATAAAAGCTCTTTTAGCAAATACTGGAAATGACTCCCCGAGATGATATTCGAATTTGAACTATTTTACATATATCATTTTATCTCTTATTCTGGTATTTGAGCCTTACATATTCTTTGGTCGTTTAGTATAGACGCTAGACTTGAGATAACGCCACAAGAATTAATCTCGAATCGTCAGATCCCGAGATCTGGCCGCATATTCAATACTTTGATTTAAGACGAAACGACTTAACGCAAATCTGTTCAGGTTAGTTCACGATTACTTTATTAATAATCTTTAGAAAAACAGAAACAAAGAACAATTGAGGGATCCGAGGGTTTTTCGAAAAAAAAATTGCATTTCACATAAGCTTGTTCCAACCTTTACGTTCTCAATGTGTATTTAACATATCATCAAGTTAAACACTGATGAGCGAAGCAACCAACGAACAATTGCGCAAAATAGTATATATATTTTTAAATTACCGAATGAAAATAGTGCTCCACATTGTTAATTCCTTTATTGTTTGTGATATAAATTATATGACTCCCTATTAAAAGGTGTTCTTGCAGTAAATGTATTACATATTTTATTTACTTTATGTTAATTCCTAATAAAACTATGATAAGATGTTGGAGATTTACAAAAGAAATCTTATAAACATGCAGTAGTACATTAATATTGTTTTTGAAAGTTACAATTAAAATAATGAGCGTAGAACTGGAGGCAAACGAACCTTTAAGTCCACCAGTGTTAAATGAGAGGAATGTAAAAGTAGACAGAAAAAGACAATACCTTGCTGCTTTTGCAGGTATGTAAAACTTGGAGTTTTGAGATTTAAGACAATTACAATGATTTTTTTTTATTTTACTATTTTACGGTTCGTCGGCGTATCTGAGGCCATCTTGAACCGGTCATCGACTGTACGGTTTTTAATCGTGCGGTCTACCGACTGGGGAGTGCGAAACGGCACCTTCATCCTACGAGATATCCGATCTCATCCGGCCTGTCCGGCGTGAATAGGATGGTTTTCCACATACTAAACATAAAATATATTGAATAAAATCACTTTTTACCTAAGTTTCGACTTGGTTTTTCATGTCATTGCGCGCATTACTTTCAATTATTCGGAATGTCCAAACATAATTTTGTATTTAAATTTTAAAACACTTACCTTAGATTATAATCTTAAAAGTTTAAAATTGAATATACTATTATATTTACAATTATGGATAAAACGGGCAATGTTTGTGAAGTTGTAAGACAGCGCCCCCTAGCGCCTAGCGTAAAACACATATTGCCGTAGTTCAAGACGATATACTTATAGAGTGAGAAAAGCCCTTTTTAACAAAATTAAGTTTACTAAATTATGTTAAGCCAGATCGGAGTTATCAGCATTTATTACAAATAATGTTCAACCTTCCCCCACCACTTTATTTGAAAAGTGACGAACACGTTCTATAGGTGAATTTTATTAATAAATCTTCGAAATATACAAAAATGTTATTTTCGGGATACCTTAACTAGGCGACTTTTGAGGAAACTTCGTGATTCATATTTACCGTTACTGTTGCGCCCTCTAGCGCCAGTCTGAGAAACTTGAAAATCATTTCCAGCAATTTCTCATGACCACTTTACCTAATATATTTTTTTTCCACAAGCCACAGACTAACACTTTCTGTGATACGGCCGACAGCCATTCTTAGTGGGACACCCGGTACTGTGGCAGTAAAAGAACACCTCGTTGGGCATCTTGGAAGTTTAGGCCAATTATATTTTGAGGCAGTATATTATCCATTCGCATTATAGTCATAATAATTAATATAATAATATTTAAATATCAATTACTAGTGAAATCAAAACACTATGAAGTATCTAAAATATTCTATAACGGGTGATGCATGACTTAGTTGAACATAGTAAATCCTATGTAAATTTTGAGATGGCTAAATATTGGCTCCCCTATATACATTTTGGAAAAAAATTGTATTATAGTTTTTTGAAGTATTTGAATACAGCAAACACCAGCAAATAATTTCTATGACGCTATTGTCAAAAGCTGACGTTAAGCTGGACATAACGAATAAAGGTCGATTTATAAAACTTTTCGTCGCTGTTCCCGTTCGTTGTCACTGCTCCCGCTCGTCGCCGCCGTTGGATAGGTATTCATAAAAAAGTCGGACTACGAACTGCGCCGCAATAACAAAAGAAGGTTTGAGGTTAGAAAAACAAAGTAAAGAATTGTATTTTCTTTTAAAAAGCGTGATGTAAGTACCTTATTATATGATATTAATGTTCTTTTTGTAGTAAAATCCACAAAACAGCAAAACACTCTAAGTACTCTAACTCTAAAATCGCTTCCTTTAAAACTTCAAACCATTTATATGGTCGAAAATTTCTTTCTTCCCATTGGCCAGAAGTGGGAACGACGAACGACCAAGGTCAGCGGGAACGACGCGATTTAAAAATTGGCCAATTCAGAACTACCAACGGGAGCGGTGGCGGCTTTTCTGAACGTATACGCTGTTTCCCCTTAGGTTAAATTGCGACGGGAACGGCGGCGACGAGCGGGAACAGCGACGAAAAGTTTTATGAATCGGCCTTAAGGATTATTTCACATTAAAACACATTTTTGTTTTACTAATCCGGCAATCACATATCTAAAATAAAAGACACCATTATGTTTTTCTTACTAAGCTTTTAAATTAACGTAACATACCTAAGACTACAGATTTTAACAAAAACAATAATTAATTCAATGTTCAAAGAACCCACCATTAGCAGCTAAACAATATTCTAACCGATCATAGAGGCATTCCTGAGTTGATGTTGAGAAATTCTGTCACATTCTAACGAAATACAGTTTTTTAGCTGATCTAGATTTTCAAATTTTACATCTTAATAAATTAAATTTTTTAAGTGACCCCACAGAAAGAAGTCGTTTGGCGCAAGGTCAGGGGACCAGGCTGGCCAAAGGATTAGATGCCGTGGGTCAATAATATTTCCGTTAAAAATATTTTGCAAGTATTCCCTAATCATGAGAGAATTATGGGCAGGACAACCATCCATTTCATACTGATCTCCTGATTTTCGCGTACAACTTCTTCTAGTGCGGGTTCAATTCGATTTTGTAACGTTGCCTTCCATAAAAAATGGTCCAATAATGTGATGTCCTACAATTTCCGCCCAAATATTTATTTTTTGTGGATGTTGCGTCCGAGTATGAACAAGACGATGTTCATTTTCTTGGCTCCAATACTGGCAATTCTAAACATCTGGTTCGTTGTTGAGGGTGAATGTACATTCATCGATAAAACGAATATATCTAAAAAAATCCCTATTATTATTTACTCTTTTCATTACCTCGAAAGAGAATACCATTCTCCGTTCTTCATCACCTTGCCGTAGCTCTTGATATTTTTCATATTTGTAAGAAAGATATTTATGTTTTTTTAAAGTACGCAACACTGTGACCAACCTGAAACTAGCGGCCAGCGGCCGATTAAGTAAATTTTTGACGCGGAGTGTACCGTATCGCTTTTTATTTATTTTGATCGTATTCATAAAACTAAAAGACAATAATTGTTTAAACTTTGTTAGATGCTTCCTAATATAAGTGGATATAACATGTATATAGGATTCGCCAAAAAACATAGGCTACGGCGGGGTTCATTCAAAGTCCTTAAATTCAAAGTAACAATAAAATAGTAGTTTCCACCAGTTCATGTTCACACTTTATACGATGCTTTAAACTATTTCTAGAAACAACATATCTTCAGCTTTTGCAGTAGTTTCGGAAATTTTATACCCAGTTATAAATTGGCAAGTTTATACTTTATACGATGCTTTAAAATATTACTAGAAACAACATATCTTTGGCACTTTCCAAAAAACAGAGGCTACGGGGTTCATCCAAAAGTACTGAAAATTTTATGTTCGAGTTTAGAGGAAAATTTCAGTTTTCACCAGTTCACGTTTATACGTTAGACGATGCTTTAAAATATTGCTAGAAGCAACATATCTTTGGCATTTTCCAAAAAACAGAGGCTGCGGGGTTCATTCAAAAGTTTGAAAATATTATATTCAAGGTTAGAGAAAAATTTCAGTTTTCACCAGTTCACGTTTATATACGTTATACGATGCTTTAAAATATTGCTAGAAGCAACATATCTGTGACACGTTTCAAAAAACAGAGGCTACGGGGTTCATCCAAAAGTTTGAAAATTTTTTTCAAAATTTCTTCTATCTTTGAATATACAGGGTGTCCGGATAAGGATACGGAGCGGCCATATCTCGGAAACGATACGTCCCACAGATCAGAAAAAAAAGCTCTCATCATAAAAACTGCCAAGAGAAATTCATTTAAAATAATTTTAAGTTTCGGAAATCGCCGCAAGAGGGCGTAACGGCTTATTTATTTTTTAAAGTTTATTTTACGGCAAAAAATGCCACTTAACCGTAGAAAAGCAAATAAATAATTAAAATCAGTAGATTGTTTACTACAACTTTTATTATTGTTATTTTTTTGAATCTCGCCTAATAAAGGAGTGGGGGAAGCCTTTAGGACATTTTTCAAAAACTGTCATTATGTCGTTATCCTTCAACGGATTTTCTATAACTTGGACTTGTTTAAAAGGGAATTCCTTGGAGTTTAAATAAATGATTCAGGAATTGTCACAAGTTTCCTGATACAATTTTAAGATGGCGCTGTTATTCAATCTAACTTATTTTTTTATTTTTCTCGGTATTTGCAAATTGGATGGTATAATTTTTTTCGGTAGTAATAGGAGACAATTTGCATAGGGAACGATTAGTCCAAACCGCAAATCGATATCATCAGGGGTTTAAAAGTTATTTTGATTTTTCTTTAAAAAATGATACAGTTTGCATTTACCGGTACCCGGTATACCCCTAATAAGCAAGATAACAACTAATTTCATGGCCTACTGTTTAATAAACTATAAAATTTATAATAAAAGTTTAACGAGTCAAAGAAATATCAATAACACTGAATAAAATATGAATATTATGATATGAGATTATGAAAAAGTGCACAAATCTTAAATCTAGAAACAATTAGCAATTTAGCAAGACAACAATAATTACAAATGTTTAAAATATTTTCCGTCACTTCCTAAGCTCTTAGTTATTCTTCTTTCAGTGAAAAACACACTTGCTTCTTGCCTCAATTTCAGCCGTGGATAAGCTTCGAACGGCATTTCATATCCTTTCCATCATGTTTTCGCCTAAATTACAAGTTCCAAGTTGGCCATGGAAAAAAACAAATTAATAATTTATTGTGACAAGCTGTTGATGAGTTTTAAACGTCAAGCATCTAATAATATTAAGCATTGTTTTTTACATTTATATTGCATTTTTCTACAAACAGTATGCCGTTTACTAACGCAGAAGCGTATGATATGTTGAATATGTATTTTCAATCTTTTGAAAATGCTGTAATAGCGTCGCGAGAGTATGCAATGCGATTTCCACAAAGAAGACACTATTCTCGAGAAGTATTCTCAAGATTAGCTCGACGATTAAGAGAAACTGGTAATGTGCAGCCCATTCAACGACCCTTACGCATTCGTAGGACACGTAATGAGGTAAATATTATCAACGTTTTGGCTTACGTTCAATACGATCCCACTTTAAGCATCAGAAAAATTTCCCTTGACTTGGGGGTTCCAAAAACAAATGTCCACGAGATTTTACAAACTAATAGTATGCACCCTTACCACATCGTTTTACACCAGGCATTGAACGATACTGATTATGATCGTCGATTGGATTTCTGTCACTGGCTATTAAATATGATTAGGGAAAATCCAAATTTTCTTTCACGGATATTATGGACAGACGAGGCCACTTTCACTAACGCTGGGGATGTGAATTTGCATAATATGCACTATTGGTCTGAGCAAAACCCTCATTGGATGAGGCAAGTAGATTTTCAAAACCGCTGGAGTTAAAATGTTTGGTGCGGGATCTTGGAAGGAAAAATTATCGGTCCCCATTTTTTTGACCAAACCCTTAATGGAGCAAGATTTTTAGATTTCTTGGCCAGTTTCCTTCCACCTCTTTTGGAAGAAGTCTCCTTACAAACGAGAACAAACATGTGGATCCAACTTGATGGTTGTCCGGCACATTACTATCGTAACGTTCGCCAATACCTAGAAGAGCAATTTGCGCATCGTGTAATTGGAAGAGGAAGCTTGTTTCCCTGGCCGGCTCGTTCACCGGATCTTACTTGTCTTGATTTTTACCTATGGGGTAGGTTTAAAGATCTGGTTTTCCAAGAGAGACCAACAACAAGGGAAAACATGATGGTAAGGATAACAAATGCCGTTAGAAACTTATCCACGGCTGAAATTGAGGCAGCCGTATTATCAACTAACAGAAGAATAATTAAGTGCTTACAAAATGACGGAAAACATTTTGAACATTTGTAATTATTATTGTTGTCTCGCTAAATTGCTAATAAAATTGTTTCTAGTTCTAAGATTTGTGCACTTTTTCATAGTCTAAGTCTCATAATATTATATTATCATAATATTCATATTTTATTCAGTGTTAATGATGTTTCTTTGACTCGTTAAACTTTTATTATAAATTTTATAGTTTATTAAACAGTAGGCCATGAAATTAGTTGTTATCTTGCTTATTAGGGGTATACCGGGTACCGGTAAATGGAAACTGTATCATTTTTTAAAGAAAAATCAAAATAACTTTTAAATCCCTGGTGATATCGATTTGCGGTTTGGACTAATCGTTCCCTATGCAAATTGTCTCCTATTACTACCGAAAAAAATTATACCATCTAATTTGCAAATACCGAGAAAAATAAAAAAATAAGTTAGATTGAATAACAGCGCCATCTTAAAATTGTATTAGGAAACTTATGACAATTCCTGAATCATGTATTTAAACTCCAAGGAATTCCCTTTCAAACAAGTCCAAGTTATAGAAAATCCGTTGAAGGATAACGACATAATGACAGGTTTTGAAAAATGTCCTAAAGGCTTCCCCCACTCCTTTATTAGGCGAGATTCAAAAAATAACAATAACAAAAGTTGTAGTAAACAATCTACTGATTTTAATTATTTATTTGCTTTTCTACGGTTAAGTGGCATGTTTTGCCGTAAAATGAACTTTAAAAAATAAATAAGCCGTTACGCCCTCTTGCGGCAATTTCCGAAACTTAAAATTATTTTTAATGAATTTCTCTTGGCAGTTTTTATAATGAGAGCTTTTTTTTCAGATCTGTGGGACGTATCGTTTCCGAGATATGGCCGCTCTGTATCCTTATCCGGACACCCTGTATATAAAATTTTCAAACTTGTGAATGAACTGGTGGAAACTACTATTTTATGTTACTTTGAATGAACGCCGTAGCCTATGTTTTTTGGCGAATCCTATATACATGTTATATCCACTTATATTAGGAAGCATCTAACAAAGTTTAAATAATTATTGTCTTTTAGTTTTATTAATACGATCAAAATAAATAAAAGGCGATACGGTACACTCCGCGTCAAAGATTTACTTAATCGGCCGCTGGCCGCTGGCCGCTAGTTTCAGGTTGGTAACACTGTGGTTTGATGTTTCTCTACGGCTTGCCCAAAAATCCTCGTGCTAAACATTTTAATTTTCTTCACGTGCAGTAAGATATCAAGATCTGTATTATCTCTTTCCTCAGCTCTATTGACATTTTAAGTTGAGCATTTACAGTTATTTATTACAGTACCTTTGGACTTAAATTCACTAACGATATGTTTAATCAGGGAATTGAACTGAAAACACTTCAGACACTGCTATTAAACTGTTTCCTGTATAATACCACTTAATCATAGTTACTTTTTCTTTAATGGAATATCTCATATTAAGCTTATTTTAAAGTGCCCTCAATGAAAATGTTGTCCCTGACGCTACTTTTCGTTTTATCAATGCCAGATACTAATTTGCTAGTGTTTGCTGTGTTTCCTAAACTATGATAATTTCGTAATTCTGCCGTCAAATTTAATTGAATAAGTTAGGATTAGCCTATTAAAATTTATTCAGACTTGGCACATGGGTTTATTATATCGGCCTCTTCAAAAAATTACAAAAGAATTTTTCTCTAAAATGTACAGGGGAGTCAATATTTGGCCACCTCAAAATTTATCTGGTATTTCCTATGTTCAACTAAGCCATGCATCACCCGGTATAAAAACTATTTTTATGTTTATAAATTTTTAGCTCGTTTTGAAACAACTATTTCTCACTTAACTATATTTGTTTCTTTCAGTGTCGCTTGGCGGATTCTCTGCCGGAACTGTACTAGCATGGACATCCCCAGCAAACGGGTATTTATTGGAAAATGAGTCTCAACAAAATAGTACTCTAGAATCATCGGAGTTACCCGGATTTAAAATATCCACGTCGGAAGAAGCAATTGTCGGTGCTGCACTTAATCTAGGTGGACTTCTCTTTGCGATACCATCAGGAAAATGTGCCGATCTAATAGGAAGAAAAGTAGTTTTGATTTTGTCAGCATTATGTTACTTTGTAAATTTTGTAATTATTGGATTTGCGAAAAACGTCCAAATGTTAATTGTGGCAAGACTGTTGGCTGGAGCTGGCCTCGGTGCAGCCTGCGTCGTAAGTCCAATGTACATAGGAGAAATAGCGGATGACGCAATACGAGGCATCTTAGGATCAATTTTTAGTGTTCTAGTTGGCTTTGGAATTCTATATACAACGATTCTTGGGGCTATAGCAGACTGGATAGGCCTAACAGTTGCTTTATGTCTGTTTCCTCTAATCTTTGGAATATCTATGTTATTCCTACCAGAAACGCCGATTCACTTGATCACTCTAGAGAAATTTGCAGAGGCTAAGCGCTCGATATTGTTTTTTCGAAACGACGATGCTTTAGCATGTCAGGAATTAATACATCTTCAAAAAGACGCTATACATGAGAACCAAGGGGGCACCCTACGCGATTTATTTACAAAAGAGTGTTACAGGGTACCGCTAATCGCTGGTGTTGGAGTGTTTGCCTTTCAGCAACTATGCGGCATAAACGCTGTTGTATTTTACACAGTTCCAATTTTTAAAGCAGCTGGGAGTTCTCTTAATGCCGATCTTGCTGCCATTACAACTAACTCGGTAACATGTATTATGGGGGTAATATCTGTTTTTATTATTGAAAAAAGGAACAGGAAATATTTTCTAACATTATCCGCTTGTTTATGTATGGTAGGAGCTGTGGGTTTAGGATTTTTTTTCCAACTGAAACGGTTCGGGATAGATTTTATGTGGTTAAAATTCTTGCCTTTATCAAGCGTCGTTCTTATTATGGCTGGGTTCGCGGTAGGGTACGGTCCTGTGCCTTGGATTTTAATAACCGAATTATATTCCCATGAAATTCGTGGAATAGCGAGCGGTGTTGTTATAGTGATCAATTGGTTATGTGCTTTTGCAGTTACTTTAAGCTATCCCATTCTTATGAAGTATGCTGGCGATTACTTTACTTTCTATCTGTACGGAATACTTAATTTTTGCTGTGTTCTCTTTATTCGGTATATGGTTCCCGAAACAAAGGTACTATTATAATAAAACCTTGCCCTAGGTAGTTAGGTATACTTCAGTTGGCGCCTGAAGCTCAAATGTTATCTTTTACTGGGTTACTGATGTTTTTGTCGTTAATAAATAAAATCGGTCCACCCTCGTAGAACCATTTTAAGTTACGAATTCCGCCGAAAATATTTTATGTACCTGAGCAACCTAACGAATTCCCCTGCAAAATTTTAAATCATGCTGCTACCTATACTTAATGCAAAATTGAAACCGATGCACGTCATACACTTTAAGTGACGTCAGATATCGACAGTGTTGCCAGCTTGTAACCAAAATATCCGAGTGAGGGAATTACACTTTTTTTTCATAAAAACAGGATAAATACATACAAATTTCCCATAGTTTATATATTTGTTTACTATAATACCTTATACCATTAACTTAAGTAGATCTAACACTTCTTTTATTTTCATCTTGCCAAGATCGACCAATGGTACCATTCTGGAAAATCCATGTTTTATCCAAGAGAACGTATTGGTACAAGTATGCTTCTTTTTCTTTAACATATGCTTTCAAAAATACCAATCGTTTGAAATCTACAAGGGAAAGTTCCATAAGCCCTCGCCTCGGTTCATCTTTTTCCCATCCGAAGCCTATTTCCTCTAAGAGGCTTCTTAAAGAGTTAAGACAACTATCGAACAGTTGTCTGTCTTTTAATTTCTCACTTAAAGTTCTCAAAGTTACGTGATGTTCTAAAAAAAGTTACAGCTTATGCATAACCAATGTAAAATATTAGTTTTTGAATAATACAACTTACTTGTTTCATACATTCCATAAATAGTGTCACGGATAGAACTTATATCTTTCTAATCTTGACACATTTACAACTTTCTTTAAATAAGAACGTTTTCTTTTAGGTGACTCCAATAATATATTTTGCTTAACTGTTGTTGAAACTGTGCTTACAGTGGACATATTCAAATTTAGGGCAGCTGCTACACGCTAAAAATTAGTAAAGTAGATATAAAATATACAGTGAGCTCAAAAAGGTTGGAATAAATTCGTTTAAAATTCAGATGATTATTTTCTGGAAAAACGCTTGGACATGACGATTACTATTTTTAATTGCGAATTTTTTGACATAAGAAATGTGTATACAGGTTGTCTCAAGAAGAACATATATCGTCAACATTAATTTTTCTAAATAGAACACCCTGTATATTATATTATTTTTAAATTCTACGATACATTCTAAACACTTTTTGTATGACATACCATATCTCCAAAATCAACGGTTTTCGATATATTGACATTTTAATATTTTTCTGAAAAAATGTTGAGATCCGTGGATTTTTAGTTTTAGTTGCGCATTTCTTTATTATTATTGTAACCTGTTACCTGAATTAATTTATTTTGATACAGACATTTACTTCTTGTCAAAAATTCTTCAAATTGTGTAGATCTATCTAACTTCAAGTAATTCTGTAAAAATGGCGCGGTTAAGTGAAAAAGATAGGATAGAGGTACTAATTATGCTTGGCTATGGAGATAGGATGCGAACCCAAACAGAAGTGTGTGAGTTATTTAACAATAAGTACCCAAACCGAGCACCAATATCTCAATCTGTTGTTAGTAAAATTGTAAAAAAATATAGGGATTTGGGGCATGTTAGAGACAATTATATTCAAGGTCGACCTAGGATTTCAGAAGAGGTGCAGTTATATGTCCTCTTAGCTGTCCAAGAAAACCACCATAGTGTTACTCGCGGTATTACCACGGAAAATAATATTTGTCAAGCAAACGTATTGAATTATTTACATAAAAATAAATGGCATCCCTATAGGGTACAGTTGGTTCATGAACTTAATTAAGATGACCAGGATAGAAGAACAGAATTTTGAGAAATAATGATGAACAGATACATTGAAGATCCTCAAATTTTAAAAATAATTGTGTTCTCTGATAAAGCAACGTTTACTCTAAATGGGCATGTGAATCGCCAAAACTGTCGATATTGGGCCAAAGAAAATCCGCACTGGATCATGGAGTCCCGCACACAATACCCGCAAAAAGTGAATGTTTAGGCTGGAATTGTTGGTAACCGGATTTTAGGTCCCTTCTTTTTTGATGGAAAGTTAAATGGCGAACTGTATCTAAGATTTTTAGAATTTGAGTTAATACCGGTACTTGCTGTACTCTATCCAAATCCAGATGAGCCAGACATTCCCAACAATAACTTATGGTACCAGCAAGACGGAGCACCAGCCCATTACACACGCCCGGTGCGTGAGTACTTGGATACAGTCTTTCCTGGCAAGTGGATTGGTCGACGGGGTCCAATAGAATGGCCGGAAAGGTCACCAGATTTGACCCCGCTAGATTTTTTTCTGTGGGGCTATTTAAAATCTAAAGTATACTTTAACACACCTAACAATATTGATGAACTTAAAGCTCAAATAAGGCATGATGTTAGATTTATAGAGCCCCAGGTAATCCATAACGTTTTGGAAGAATTCAAAGATCGACTTGCATATTGCCAGGAAGTTGCTGGAGGTCAATTTCAACATTTATTAAAATAAAATTTAATATAGTCTATGTAAATATTATAGACTAAATACGTGTAAAGAGTTCATTTTTAATTGTAGTTTTCGTACCAAAAAAAATGTCAATATATCGAAAGCCGTTGATTTTGGAGATATGGTATGTTTATTATAAAAGTGTTTAGAATATATCGTGGAATTTAAAAATAATATAACATATAGAGTGTTCTATTTAAAAAAATTAATGTTGACGGTATATGTTCTTTTTGAGACAACATATATACACATTTCTTATGTCAAAAAATTCGCAATTAAAAATATTAATTGACATGTCCAAGCGTTTTTCCAGAAAATACTCACCTGAATTTTAAACCAATTTATTCCAACTTTTTTGAGCTCACTGTATAGACATTAACACACTTTTTAAACTTACTTCTCTAACTGCTGTCAAGGGAAACGATGGGCCATTGTTGTTAGGTTCTTCCTGAAAATAGCTTATTAGAGAGGCTCCAGCTCTTTGCACAGGCTATTTAAATGCTTTGGTATTTTTCACAAATAGTAAACAACGTAATCGAGAGAGATATATATGTGCACTTTTGTTGTTCTTTAAAGAACAGTTTTTAAATGCTAATTACACAAAGATCTGGAATTTTTGCTAAAAAATAGACGGCACAGCAACACAGAATCACAAAACAATTAGGGTTAGTCTTGCATGAACGTCAAACCAAGCCAACGAACGAGCTGGCGCCACCGCACCGTTTCCAGTTGTGTTGCCAACTATCGGTCAATAAAATTCGAATTATATTAATTTTTACAAGCTTAAATAAACAAAATATTTGCTATATGTGGGTTCGTATCAAAGAAGAATACTTTAAGTTTTTAGAAAATTTAATATTGCATTAAGTTTTAATACTTTTTGGCCTAATTTAATTTCTTCATGTTTTCTTACGCACTTACAATTATCAGCTGATTGATGACGTGCATCGGTTTTAATTTTGCATTAACCATATACTCTTTGCAATACAATTTACGTTGCATGTCATACCCATCGGGTGACGTCAGTTATCGGCAGTGTTGCCAGCTTGTAACCAAAGTAACCGAGTAAGGGAACACTGTTTTTGTTTCATAAAAACAAGATAAATTTACAAAAATAAACACAAATTTATTAATTATGTTTTAACAATCTTCCAGGATGTCAGTAAATACCGAAATTGTGTTGGAATAGTCATGTAATTTAATTGTTACTTTTTTTATATATGCTTTGGTTATTGATCTATTTCATTATTCCGTATTTTTATAAAAGTAGGCGAGGCAAAAATATACCTAAAATTACACGTAGGTAGTCCTTGTTTAAGGACTCTAATTTTTTTAGTTTTTGGGTTTAATATTAGGAATAAAAATAATAATACAGAGATAGATCATCGATTATTATCCAAGTCACTTGAATCACTCGTTTCATTTACTTTTTACTCTCTTTGCATGAGGACTTTTCTTTTTAGGTAATTCTAATAATTTATTTTTCTTAACTGTTGCTGAGACTGCGCTTACAGTGGATATATTCAAATTTAGGGCAGCTGCTACACTCACAAAATTTAGTAAAGTAGAAGTAAAATATGCACACCTTAACATACTACTTAAAGTTACTTCTCTAACTGCTGTCAAGGGTAACAATGGACCATTATTGTTAAGCTATTCCTAAAAATAGCTTATTAGAGAATCTATTAGCTCTTTGCATCGGGTATTTAAATGCTTCGGCATTTTTCAGAAATAGTAAACAACGTAATCGACGGAAATATGTATGTGCACTTTTGTTGTTCTTAAAAGAACCATTTTATAATGCTATTTATGAAAAGATCTGGAGGCTTTGTAGAAACATTGATAGTTCTGTCGCCAACTGTCGGCCAATAAAATTTAAATTATATTAATTTTTACAAGCTTAAATAAACAATATATTTGCTATAAGTGGGTTCGTATCAAAAAAGAATACTTAAAATTTTTAGTAAATTCAATATCGTATGAAATTTTACTATTTCTCGTCCAAATTCAATTTCCTCGTGTTTTCTTACGGATTTACAATTATCAGCTGATTGATGACGTACATCGGAAATTGTTTTGCAAGAACTGTTTTTTATCTTTCTAATTTTAAATAAAACCCCAATAAGCCTTTTATAAACATACAGTGTGTGTATAAAGTCTGAAAACGGCTTAATAACATCACAATTTATTAACCGATTTAAACCAAATTTGGTACTGTTGTATAAGAGGATCAAACGCACCGAATGACGATATTGGCGTTGTTGCTAGCTTTATAGTTTGTCTGGAATTCAAACGAATTTTATATTTTTAAATGTAACACCCTGTATATTTTTTCGTTTATAGTTTTTACTTTAAATTTGTTAAACTTTTGGTAAAAGCTCCAATTCATTTACACTGTCTTTACATGGAATATTTTCGATAAGTGAATAAATAATATTCCACATTTTTTTTTTATTTTCGCCAGCTTGCTGCCATTTATTTTGAAAAAACTTATTTCTTAATACTTCTATCTCATTATTCACACTGTTTTTTAATGATCTAAAGTTTGCCTTTAATTGGATATTCTTAGGATTCTTTTTATGGCATTTATAATCATTATCTCTAAGTTTTATTAATTTAATTAGATCAGGCGTAACCCAATCATTATTCACATGACATTTAATGAGTTTAGTTGTTTGTAAAACTTGCTTAGCTTTATTGATTACTACTGTTAATTCCAGAAATGTTTTTATTTCTAAATTATTAGCTTTTTGTGCAAAATTGTGTTTAAAATTTTCAGTATTAAGATGCTTGTTTTGAATACACAGTTTTTATTTATAGAATACTAGTTTTTTTTTACCTTTTTTAATATTGCCTTTTTATGGTCAGAAACAGTGGCTGCTCGTGACGGAAGTTTGTGGAGGTTCACAAGCATCAAGCATGGCAAAAAAAAGAACGAAATTTTGCGCATATCTCCGCCCACTACCCCTTCCTTTTATTTCACCCCTCCGTTCCAACCACAAAAAATGCATTCTTCTGTCTTTAAGTTTTGCAAATTTTTCAGTAACTAAGTCATTAAAGTTAGGAATATCTTGCAACATTTTTTAAAAGAATAACAGGACTGAGGGCAAAAGCAGGAGATCTTCTGTTAAAACAGAAGGTCTGGCAACACTGCATGACATACCCAAGCTATGCCGCGCTTATGGAGGGTTTTATCGCGCTACACGGATCAGCAAAACATATAAAACGATCTCTTAAAAACCATCCCAAAACAAGGCGGCGGCATGCAGCACAGCAAAAGCGTGCTCATTTGAGAGGAATGAAAGCCCATTTATAGCCGTGCGCTAACAAGAGATGGGGACGACAAGGTGCATTTATTACGGGAAGCGAACCGTCCATATCAAGTAGCGATAGCCACGGAGCACTTTTTTCCTGAAATAAGCATTCGGGATTAGAGACCTGCTACAAAATATTTAGTTAGCGAATCGATAATTGGATAGGGAGCTTATAAAATCATGTTAGAATTGCTTTGTAACTGACATTGTATTGTAAACTAAATATGTAATTTATAGTGAATATTTGTCGGTCGATGTGGGGCTGAACCTTAGGGGGGCACGTGCTCAAGTGCTCCTATATAAGAGCCGCCACTGATCAGTAAGAGGATTATCTTCAATCTTCACCTTATACCTAGACTTCATTGACCCATTACACAGAACATGATCAATCATTGGGGATGTAGACTCCGTTACTCTAGTAGCATCAGTTTCATCTAAATTATTTACAATCATAAATATATTTTTCTACTACTAACATGAGAAAACCCTATTATTTACCTCATTTGTCTAATGAGAAGTAGTTCATTATTAACCTAGGGAAATAATGATGATTCATTATTTTCCTAGGTTAATAATAAATATTTTTTTATCTTTTTAAAGAAATTGACTGAAGCTTTATTGATTTAACGAAGTGAACATGAAAAATAAACTCTAAAAAAGTCCTAAGGTAATGAAAATTATCAAAATCTATGAAAATCAATTAAGATAATAGTTGATTGTACAGTTATTACAACTCATGTGCACTGCTGCATTACCACTATTAATAGAATTACCATTATTTATTGTAGGTAAATTTACTTCAGTATTATGAATATTTTCGATAATTTGTGAACGTTCATTAACACTTGGTACTAAGTCATCAGTCTGTAAGTTTTCTGCTAGACCATCTTGACGTGCGAAAGAAGTGGAGGGTATACGTAAATTTTGCATTGGATAAGATGGGGTTTTGTACTAGTTTGGCTATTCTCTTCTTGTCCGCTATCGATTCCTCAATATATCCTTCAGCTACTGTCGCACTGTCGCCGACTTCCATCCACCGTGCCTTTTTAGGCTTAGTAGGTGTCCTCCACTGTTCTGTTAAAAGTGTTGCCGAGCTGCGCCGTAGAGAATGACCAGTGTAACACTCAGGATGTTGTTATTTCAGAAATTGAGCCATAACATATATGGTACTATACTAATAGTGTTATGCCCAATATTTTGTCTATGATGTTTACCTTTATAAATAAATAGTTTTCTAATGTCAGTCGACGGGTTAGCCAAGTATTTTTTTACGACGTTAATCCATTGCGGTTCGGCAATGACAAATCTCCTCGATGATCCATTTTTTGAGTTAGGAATACTTATCACAATAATTCCATCTCGGATGTCCACATCATCAAGAACCATATTCAAAGTTCGTCTGTTCTGCAAGCACCGGCTACGCCAATTATTACAATAACCTAGGATTTAGAGCTTATTAAAGCAGGACAAAAAATGAGCCTAATAAGATGCATACCTTTTTTGATAAAAATTCATCATCAGGGGCTTCATTTAAAAATGTATCGATTTCTTCTTTCGAGAATACACGTGATTTTTTAGGTTTATAGGCAACATTTTTCTTTTTCAAAAATTCTACGACTTTAAAATACTTCGAAATATCGATGTTTACTTTCAGTGAAAGAGTTGATTTCAACAATGCAACGTTGATAACTTATTGTGTTCCGACTTTTTCTTGAAATAGGCCAGCATGACATTTTCAGTAATTTTAACGACTTTTTTTTCTTTACGCCATTTCTTTAATTGAGTGTATGCCTTCACATAAAGTCGCTTTGGTTTTTCGGGCAACAAATTATGACTCGCACTAGCCGCTGTCTCTCGGGGCTCAGGCGGGGTACAATTTTCCATTTCTAAATCACTGTCGTTTTGGTCGCTAAGATTCTCAGCAATATTTTAATATTTTATTGTAAAAGTTTTACTTAAAACCTTCAAAAGGTGGCCATAATTATTTTAGAGTAATGACGTTTATTGAACCCCATTTTTGAATAATAGGGAAAATGGCTAATTTTAAAATAAAAACGAAGTCTTTTGGTGTTAGTTTGGCTGTTAGTAGTAGAAAAAACTGTATATATACCTCGGTTGAGAAGGCCATTATTGACCTCGCACATTATGTCCCTCGGCGCTACGCGCCTTAGGTTATAAAAGTGCTCGGTCGATGATGGCTCACTTCTCACCCTAGGTACATAATATTATTGATATTAACTCTGTGCATGTACTCTTTGGTTTACAAGGAACTATCATTTATTAAGTTAATATTCATATCACCAAGAATTATATGATTTGTTTTATACTTTTTTAATATTGCTTCTAAATCATTTAAAAATAAATTACCATTATATGAGGGGGGTCTATAAATAACACTGAGTTTTAAATTATTTTTTTCAAAGGAGACACATACCCAGTAAATAACTTGTCAGAGTCACTGCATTCTAACTTGCTGTACATAATACAGTTTTCTATGTAGATCGTAACTCCTCCACCTATTGTACCTCTACAAGAATAAAGTACAAAGTAACTTTCAATAATATAAAATGGAGTCTCAGACTCGTATAATCATGTTTCTACACGTATCAATATGTCACTTCTAAAACCACATCGAATTTCGTCTATTTTACTATACGCACACTTTGTATATTTAAGTATTCAATAGTAACATAGTTATCTTCCTTACTAATTTTTTTAGATCTTTACTGCTTTGTACTAGGGTTGTCTTGCTAACATCTTTTTTACATAATAAAATTTTGCCATTGCCCACCCATAAATATTTAAAATTGTTGTCCTTTTTAAATTGCTTGGCCTCTGTTAAAAGTTGAAAGTTTTGTTTTGTTAAGTCATGATTAATACACTGATCAAAACGAAAAAGGAGCCATTTATAAAAATGTGCGTAGTTTTGAACAAAATTCTTTTTATGATTATAATATCATGTTTTGGGTTTTTTATCGAATACAAGAAAAACGAAGATAAGAACTAATTTTTTTCTTTCATTTATTAAAACAATATGTCTCTACTGGGTAGACATACATTTTTAAGTTCTACTTAATGCAATAAACAATGTATATCATATTAAGTTAGCGGCTCCTTTTTCGTTTTGGTCAGTGTATATCGGTGGTTCCGGTGTATCGACTTGTCCCATTATTTCTATTGTGAATTATAAATCGATTGAACAGGTTCCTTCTTTTAACACGTTGAGTGCCATGTGAGACAGCATAGGTCTCACGGATTGTGTGTGGTCTAGGGCCGCGTGAGACGCATATGTATCTCGCGTTAAATTTATTTCCAAGCCGCGTGATACTGCTATCGTCTCTCAGAGCCATATGAATTACATATATTCTTAATCTGTATGGCCTGTGGGTGCAGAAAACGTTATTGGCCTAAAGGTTTTTATTAAATATAGCGGTTTGTGGAAAGGTAAAATATAAGTCGAAAATTGTAATTTTATTATGTATTTAAAAATAAAACTAGCTTTTTTTTTACAAAACAAAATGGTTAAAACATAAACAATAAAAAAACATATTGGTGGTTATTTAACTTTAATGCTAGTAATTAAAAAAAATATATTATTTCGTACATTGGTGCACTTCAAAGAAGCAAGGCATACAGTAGTTTTTTTTACAAGCACTACAACAGAGTTTAATATTTTTAGACTTTCTTTGCGCCGCTTTCCTTCCTTCACTTTCCGATAATTTTCGATAACACTCTACACAACGTCTTCGGTTTTCTGTTTCTTCTAGGATATGCTTTTCCCCATTATCTGGTACCGCGATATTGTCAAATTTGTTTATGTCCAAAAGTTGTTCGCATAAAATCTCCTTGAAGCTGGTAATAGATATTTTGTTAGTCGTGACAGCAGAATACACCATATGTGCATTTACAATACTTGTTCCCAACAGCATTTCAATGGCAAGTTTTCTATACCATTTTATACCTCGTCTTAGTGAACTGTTGTAAGACTTCAGCTGATCGGACAAGTCAATAAATGCTTTTGAGTTATTATAATCAACAACAACTTTAGGTTTTAAAACTTCTGTGTTTCGGGTTTGTACTGTAACATTCTCATTTACATGTTTGGTGCTTAACATAAGAACATCCCTTTTGTCCTTCCACTTGGAGACTATAACTCCTGTGTTGCTTTCTCTGGCAATTGTGTCTCCTTTATTCAATTTTTGGTCGATTACGTCTTTGGGATTATATTTTCGGTTTTTTCGAAGTGTACCAACTAAATGTGTATTTTGTGCAAGAAGTTTATGTGCCAAAGATACGCTAGTGTAGTAGTTGTCTGTATATAAAATATATCCTTTGTCTAACAGATCAGCAAGTAAATTTTTTACAACTCGTGTTGGTACAGGTTCTTGGTTATCACCCTCTTTACCACAATAGACGCTAAGATTGTACGTATAACCACCCTTGGTGCATAATTTAAACAATTTAATTCCAAACTTATGCCTCTTATTCTTTATATATTGGCGAAATGCCAAACGCCCTCTAAAAGGTACCAGTGTCTCATCGATACATATATTTTGTTCTGGAACAATCACCGACTGATATTTGGATTTCAAATGATTTAGCAATGGACTAAGTTTTCTGAGCTTACTGGTATCTGAAAAATCTTCGTTGTCACTAAAGTGCCACATTGAGAGCAATAGTTGAAATCTGTTCCTTGACATAATTTTTTTAACATAATTGGAATATATTTTTTTTTTTTACCAATAACTATGTAGATGTGGCATTTGAACTAAACCCATCCAAATTAAAACTCCAAGGAATTGTTTCAATTCGTAGGGATTGGTATTTTTCCATTGCCTAATTCTGGCTTTTGCTTCTAATTCGGGATTTGTAAGGTTTTGAGTGGCATATCTATTTGTTTCAGTGACCATAACTTGAAGTATTTCATCGTCAACAAATAACAAAAAAAAATCAATTGGCAATTTGTCAGCATAATTCTCATAAATACTTGGCTTGATTCCAACGTTCTCTACAGTAAAATCAAAGGTTTTCAAGTTGTTACCGGTTACTGGATGCCAATTGATGTCACTACCCGCATCCACAGCTTCATTTTCATTATCTTCGTCGACCATGTAATCCCGTATTACTTGATCAATTGTTTCATTCACATCACTTGGAATCTGGTCTTTATTATGTGCAGCACTTAGTTCTACTGGATTTATGTTTGAAGTGCTAGCTTCATGAATATCTGTCATAGTTGTTACACTGCAATAAAAAAAAGAAGTAAAATATTTTGTTAACGAGTATAAATTCACAATATATCTAATATCACACCAGCATACAGTTCAAATTGTCACATACATACCGAAACTATATATTTATGTAAATATAAACTAACCTGATACACTTCTCATTAGTGGTCCTCTTTCGGCGTTTACTTAACGGTTCTGAGTCGCTACTTTCCGAATTCGATGAAATGTCTGAAGATGGGACGTAATTATCAGAAGAACCAACACTAAAATCTAAATCATCTTCCGATAAATACTCATCCATAAGCTTTTGCAAATGCTCTTGGTCTTTTTCGTAACTCATCTTGTACCACTTGTTACCTCTTCGAGAGCGGACGAACGACTGGCCATACCACGCGATCTCGTCCAAAACGCGCCAAACCGGCTTTCGCGTAGAAACGTGTCGTGAGACAGATAAGTCTCACGTGGCCATAATTGCATATTTTGACATCTAGGGCCGCGTGAGACAAATACTGTCTCACAGTTAAAAAAAACAATATTCAAGAAAAAACAGAACTTTTACACAAAAATGACAACGATTCCTTAAAAATACATATATTCCCACCTATAAATAAAAAAAAAGAAAGCGGCCGAATTGGTTGTATTTTTCGTTTACATTGCGGCACTCAACGTGTAAATTACTGGGCATCCACATTGACTAATCGTTAAATTGGAAGGAGCATGTCAGTTATGTATGCAATAAATATGCTTGTAATTGTTTTGCATTATATCGCTTGAGGCAGATCTTAAGTAAAAGTATCATTAAATTGTTCTAGTTCGCTAATTCTTCATCAATCGATATGGTTTCATTCTCTGGGGTGGTTCATTTGCAGTACGGCGGGTATTCTTAATGCAAAAGACATTCGGACTATGTTTGGTCTAGGCTTTAGGGAATCATGTAAAAAAACATTCATAAATCTATCATAACCTTACCTTCAATCTTCATTTTTAAAATTCTTCTATTTGTTAGACAAACTATTTTAGAATTTAGTTACTGTTTTAGTTTAGATACTGGCAGTGATTTTCGGCATCAACTCGATAGATTTGAATTATATAAATCTAATACTTATTATATAGGCACTATGTTATATAATAAAATTCTAATTCATATCAGAGGGTTAGGTAATAATAACTTTAGTTCTAAAATAAAAACAATACTACTCGAAAATGCTTTTTATTTATTGTATGCTTTTTTAGGGTATGTATTTTAACTGTACAGGGACATTTTTTTAAGTGTCTCACTCGATTGGCGATTTTTTTGCTGACTATAATAAAAAACAAACCACACATTTCTCAATAATTTTCGACAAGGAAGCCAAATTTAATGTCAAAAATATATAGGAGTAGGTATTCCCTTACTTGAGACCGTATCTCCTAAAACACATGTATTTTCTTATGGAGAAATTTCCATTATTCAGCCATGCGCATTCCGTTATGATGGCATCCATTTCAACACAAACATTATAATATACTTTTTTCCTTTTTGTGACATGCGTAATTGATATAGTAATTGTAGATATGCTTTAAAGTTCCTGTACAAACCTGTTTAGGACTCTGTTGACTGATGCAGTGTGGATTAAAAATATTATTATTTTAAAATTATTTATTAAATTTAAGGCACAAAACTTTGTTTATAAGTAATTGGTATAATTAATCGGTGTTATAATCATAAGCCTCTTGATTAAGAACGACCATTTTAATTTAATTGTATATTATGTTGTTAATGTTACATGGTATATTTTACGTAGAATAATAGTTTTAGATTTAGGATTAGACAATCTCCTTGTATTTACATTAAATCATTAAACAAGTTACATAAAAAGGGGGGGTTTTACGTTTTAATATTTAAGTTAAACATACGTGTATGTCAAGGATAAAGCTAGATCAAAAGGATGGAACGAAATCGAGAAAAGTATTCAAGTAGTTGGGATAATTTTAGGGTTTTTCACAGGGAACCGACCTAGATGTCTAGGTAGATTAAATAGCAGTTGCTTGTACCTGATCGCAAAATGTGTTTACCAATCAAGTTGTAGTTAGTTAAAAAAAGGCATTGGTTTTATCTGGATTAAACCGTTCTGATTTAAAAATAATTATTATATCAATGAAATATTCTTATGAAATATATAGTGTAACATACACAAACCTTTATATTATATTCATCGAATTGAATGATTTTCACACTTACCTAGAGTGGACCTTCTATTGGATGGCCGAAGGCAACATAGATTTTTTTCTCTTCAATAAATAAAAAAAAGAACCACATGCGGACGCTGAACTCTAATCAGCATATTTTACTAGTAAATGGACCTATTATTGTTGTGTACAATGATTCGATGATTTATCATAGTTTTGTATGCGATCTACGAGGGTTCCACCCATATGCTATTAACGACTCACTTTTTTCAAATATCACTCGATGTCAGTGTTGTAGTTCTGGTTGCGATAACACAGAGTAATTGGCTGTTGACAGTGTTTATAAAATAAAAATAGACTAACCTTTTCTGCAAACGTTCTTAGGGACCGTTGTCTTCTTTTTTTTTTATAACGGATATTGACACAAAAACGGCAGTATAGTGGTCTTTTGTTAATTTGGGATTTATTTGATGTGTTGATTGACGAGGCAAATATCATTGATGATCAGTGGTGATGATTGATATTTACGTTTTACCTGTTAGCCTGACTTTGTAATCGTTTTCAAAATTTCTTCACATTACGACCCTGATGATGAGCTCGCAAACGCATAGACAAAAAGTTTTTTAAATATAAAAGGTTTAAGGAGAACGTTTGCCCTTAAACATTATACGCTTATTTAAGACAATATTAATTTAAACTACAAAAAAGTATATTGTTTTTATTAAAATTGTACTATTTATACTTTAAGTATGTATAGATATTTTTATTATTTTGTAACTATGGTGAGTTCTTTGTATTCCAAAAAAGCGGATTTTCTGAATTATTTTATTTTACTATTATTATACAGTATTAGTATTTGTCTATCATTAGTTTGCTATAGCGTTAAATAAGGCCACTGCATTTTATGCATTTTTAATTATGAATTCAAGACATATTTCAATTCAACTAACAATTTGCATGTTTAAACATGTGACTGTTTAAAATAACCACCTGAAAAGTAATAACATGTAAGAACTAGGTCCAGTAAAAAATACTACAAAAACTAAGATTAGGGTAAAAATCACCTTCTAACCAAGTATGGCTGATTCCAAGAAGATATCACTTCAATGACCCTACACTCCCAGTATAATTTACTTTTAGTTCATTACCTCATTAATTCAATCTCGCGAATTAATTATCCCCTCCCGCTTCATTTTTGAGTAACCCAATAAGTTCTTTTCCCCCACCCCTACAATTCACTACCCCCACTCCAATCTCGACAGATCCTACATTATAACTAGGCGTCTGCAGAAAGACCTTGTCATATCTACTTTTAGACAGGCAACCGGACAGACACATCTTGTAGAAATTTACAGAAAGATGGAGAAGTTTATTATTGTTAAAGACGTTGTTAAAAAGTTACGAGAATTTAACCTTACAGGACGCACTCTAGAGTTTAAGTTAAAACCTGTTCCACAGGGAGTTGAACCAGTTGGTTGGGTGGAAAAAGGAATTAATCAAATTATTCAAAACGCTACAGTAGGCCTACAACCCTTAGATCGTGTGGTTTTTAGTTTTTGCTCTAAAGACTTCAACCGAGGAGAAGGTTGGATTCGCTTCAAAGCAGCTAAAGACATAACCTTTCAAGATGTTTGGAGTGTTATAAGTGGCATTTATCAGTCAAACTCAGCAGGTCTTAATACAGAATCATTTTGTCTTAGTGTGACAACTGTTAGATTACCTGTTGGTGGGGGCAGAGGAAAAAATTATAACAGCTTTCACGAGGAATGTGACAAGCGACGAGGTATTATAAGTATTAAAAATACCGATAACCTGTGTTTACCACGTGCTTTGGTAGTCGCCATTGCCCATAATAAAAGAGATCCCGAATTCAGTAAGGTTAGAAGAGATATTAGTAAAATTCAAACCGAAAGAACAAGATCATTGTTGGAGAGAGCTAAAATTAGCATTCCTGAGGCAGGAGGTGGAATTCCCGAGTTAATACAATTTCAAAATCATCTAAAAGAATATAAATTAGTTGTTTATAGCTATGGATCAAAAGGACGAAATATTATATTTGAAGGTTCAACTGAAAGCAATAAACGGCTGAACTTATTACATTACAAAAGCCATTTTAATGTAATTACATCGCTGACAGCAGCTTTTTGTTCTAACTATTTTTGTGAAAAGTGTTACGTCCCATATGATCACAAAAATGAGCACAGATGTGGTGGAACCTGTCAGGCATGTCAGCAAGCCCCTGCTTGTGAAATAGCAATAAAAATTAAATGCCAGGACTGTCTACGATTTTTTAGAAGTCAAAACTGTTACGAAAATCATAAAAAGGATTATTCGTCAGGCAAATTTACAGTATGCGAACAAATTAAACTATGTTCTATTTGTTTAAAAACCATTAAAGCCAAAAGAGCACATGTATGTGGTGAAATTTATTGTAAAATTTGTAATAAACATGCACCCGAGGATCATCTATGTTATATTCGGCCTGATAAGGGAAAACCTAAGATTAAAGATGTTCTTTTTGTATTCTACGATTTAGAGACGAGACAAGACAAACTATTGGAAAATTCAACGTTTTTACATGAAGTCAATCTCTGTGTTTTCAAACAATACTGCGATGAGTGCATGGATTCTGAAGCAGATACTTGTAAAAAATGCGGTCTAAAGTTACAAAAAGTCAGAGGTATAGACCCAGCGGGGGACATTTACTAACCATTTGTTACAAATGAGGAAAAACTTTAAAGAAATTATTGTAATAGCCCATAATGGTCAGGCTTTTGATCACCAGTTTATATTAAACTACATTATGACAAAGACAGATTTTACACCTGAGTTAATCATGAGAGGTAACAAAATAATTACGATGCAACTTGAAAATGTAAAATTTATCGACTCACTTAACTATTTCCCTATGCCTTTAGCCAAACTACCAAAGGCATTTGGACTTGATGATATTTTTAAAAAAGGCTACTTCCCGCACCTATTTAATACAAAGGCAAATGAAAACTATATAGGACCTCTACCATCAATTGAACATTACTCCCCAGATAGTATGAAAGAAGAAGACAGAGCCAAATTTCTTAAATGGTTTGTAGAGCATGAAAATGATGGTTTCGATATGCAAAGAGATCTGGTAGACTACTGCGTATCGGATGTCGAAATTCTTGCGCAATCATGTTTAAAGTTTAGAGAACAACTTATACAAACTACCAATGTATGTCCATTTACTGAAGCCACAACTATTGCTTCAGCATGCAATAAAATTTTTAGAAGAAATTTTTTGAAGCCTAATACTATAGGAATCATACCAAAAAATGGATACCGATGGAGAAACAGGCAGAGCAAAATTGCCATAGATTGGTTACTTTGGACCGAGAATCACAGAAAAATCAACATCTTACATGCTGCTAATGGTAAAGAAGCTGTTTTAAATGGTGTAAAAGTCGATGGTTACTGCTCCGAAACAAATGAGGTATTTGAATTTCAAGAATGTTATTTCCATGGATGTACTGTATGCTACAAGTTCGGCAGGAACGATCCTCTTTCCGAGGACCCCTCAGAAACGCTAAATTTAAGATATGAAACCACAAAGGCAAAAATTATGAGACTAAAAGATTTCGGTTTTTTAGTTAATGAAATGTGGGAGTGTGATTTTAGAAATTTATTAAAAAATAATCCAGAGATAAAATCCTATACTAATACCCATTACAATAAAATTTTGACAAAACTAAATCCAAGAGATGCTTTTTATGGAGGACGAACAGGAAATACATGCGAATACTATGAAATAAAAGATACGGAAAAAATTAAATACGCCGATGTTTGTTCCCTCTATCCGTACATCTGTAAGAGTTCTAAATTTCCACTATCACATCCAGAAGTGTATGTAGGAGATGCGTGTAACAAATTAAACCTAAATAATATAGATGGTTTAATTAAATGCACAATTCTCCCACCAGAAGAGTTGTACCATCCAGTACTCCCTCAAAAAATAAACAATAAATTGATGTTTATTCTTTGTCGAACATGTGGTCAAGACATGAATTACAACGAATGTAAGCATACCAGCGAAGAAAGGGTACTTGAAGGAACATGGGTTCTGGACGAGGTACTTAAAGCCATAGAAAAAGGATATAAAATACAAAAAATACATGAAATCTGGAAATATAACGTACGAAAGTTTAATAAAGAAAACGGTGAGGAAGGATTATTCACATCCATGATGAATAAATTCATTAAAATCAAACAGGAAGCATCAGGCTGGCCTAAAGATTGTGAAATAGAGGAAGACAAAGTTAAATACATTGATCAGTTCTTTGAAAAGGAAGATGTTAAACTAGAGTATACCAAAATTATTGAAAATCCAGGGCTAAGATCACTGGCGAAATTAATACTTAACTCGTTTTGGGGAAAATTCGGTCAAAGAGAGAATCAACCAAAGACGAAAATTGTAAATAAACCAGCAGATTTATTTGCAATGTTTATTAACCCTGCAATTTATATCAATGGGGTTATACCCGTCAACGATAAAACATTACTTGTCAATTATGAATATATAGAAGAAGCCAGCGATCCGTTGCCGACTGTTAATGTTGTTATAGCGGCTTACGTAACAGCGCAAGCGCGCCTTAAATTATACTCCTATCTTGAAGCTCTTGATAAAAGAGTCTTATACTATGATACAGATTCCGTGATTTATGTTTCAAAAAATAATGACCCCGATATATCAACGGGGCAATTTATTGGAGACATGACAGACGAGTTGGAGAGTTATGGCTCTAACTCATACATAACTAAGTTTGTTTCTGGAGGCCCCAAGAATTATGCATTTAAGGTTCACTCGACGAAAAGTAATTTAGAAGAAACGGTCTGTAAAGTTAAAGGTATAACTCTCAACTATGCCGCATCACAAGTAATAAATTTTGATGCAATCAAACAAATGATTCTTCAAAAATTCGAACCGATCCCCATCATATCCAGAAGCATACGGCGTAGCAAGGAGCACATTGTGACAACTTGTACTGAAGTCAAACTCTATAGACCTATTTCAACAAAGAGAAAATTTCTATCGGATGGAAGCTCCGAACCATATGGATATAGAAAAAGAAAAACCCATTGAAAATAAAATATATTGTATATTTTGTATGTATTGTATATAAAATATATTATAAATATTGTATATCTAGAACCGCTATGGAGTTTAAAAATGTAAATTAAGTAATAAACAATTTAAAATATCCATTTTGGTTTTATTTTTTTCTTTAACAGTAAGAGTTTTCAAAAGTATTTAAATAAGTAATTATGTACATATTAAAAAAATATGTTTTTATTTTTACAAAGACACTTATAATTTAAATAGTTTGAAAATATTATCCAGTCATTTAAGTACTACACTTAAACTTAAAGAAAAGTTCTCCGAAGCCACAAAAAAACACTAAGGGAATTGGTTCTTTTCAGCTATTTTTCTGTTATTCTTATAGTAATCCATAATCGTTTCAAATTTGAACGACCCACATGATAGTCTTTTTTTTTTTTTTGTAATTTATGCATATTTAATTACAAGGTTTCATACAACTTTAACAAATAGAGTTGTTTTTTCTTTTATTTTTTTCTTTTCTTTTTTCTTTTTCGGTTCTTAAGAAATGCTAAAGAATCTGTACAAAACAAGTCACGAATTAACTAAATAGCCACCATTTCACTAAATACTTAACACTCAGTATACAATTTTCAGAAATGTCATGATTAAGAACGGTTCTAGTCATTTTATACAAGATTTCACATGATTTAACAAATTTAAAACATTTTTTTTAATTTTTACTAAATTCTAAACACTCAGTATACACTTTTAAGAAAATAGGACGATTTGCGACTGTTTTAGTCATTTTTTACAAAGTTTCACAGGGCTTAATAACGTTAAAACATTTTTTTTTAATTTTTTACTAAATTCTAAACACTCAGTATACAATTTTCAGAAATGCCATGATTAAGAACGGTTCTAGTCATTTTATACAAGATTTCGCATGATTTAACAAATTTAAAACATTTTTTTTAATTTTTACTAAATTCTAAACACTCAGTATACACTTTTAAGAAAATAGGACGATTTGCGACTGTTTTAGTCATTTTTTACAAAGTTTCACAGGGCTTAATAACGTTAAAACATTTTTTTTAATTTTTTACTAAATTCTAAACACTCAGTATACAATTTTCAGAAATGACATGATTAAGAACGGTTCTAGTCATTTTATACAAGATTTCACATGATTTAACAAATTTAAAACATTTTTTAAATTTTTACTAAATTCTAAACACTCAGTATATCATTTTCAGAAAATAATACAATTCTGTACAGTTTTACAAATTTTCACAGGTCTTAATAACATTAAAACATTTTTTTTTTAATTTTTACTAAATTCTAAACACTCAGTATACAATTTTCAGAAATGACATGATTAAGAACGGTTCTAGTCATTTTATACAAGATTTCACATGATTTAACAAATTTAAAACATTTTTTTTAATTTTTTACTAAATTCTAAACACTCAGTATATCATTTTCAGAAAATAATACAATTCTGTACAGTTTTACAAATTTTCACAGGTCTTAATAACATTAAAACATTTTTTTAATTTTTTACTAAATTCTAAACACTCAGTATACAAGTTTCAGAAATGACAGGATTTAGAACAGTTTTTACAGATATTTACAAAGTCTTAATAACATTATATTAATAATTATCTAACATAATGTATACAATTTCAAGAAATAGTAGATTTTTAATCCATGTACAAAAGTCAAGAATCTAAAATAAAATTAAATGTAGGCTTTTTAATTGGCATCTCAGGCAAATTATTTCCCCCCAAAATTATCTAAAAAAGATATACCAAAAACATTCTAAAGCGGTTTTTTACCTCTATAAGTATGCAGGCCGATCCGACCCTTGTCGGTTTTATTACCCGCATAAATTAACACAGTAGAGAGATATTGACAGAGCCGCCTCACGAAAGCACCCGGGTTAGCTCATAAACAGCACCACCGAACCACCCGGGTTAGGTCATAAACAGCACCACCGAACCACCCGGGTTAGGTCATAAAACGCACCACCGAACCACCCGGGTTAGATCGTAAAACGCACCACCGAACCACTTGGGTTAGGTCGTAAAACGCACCACCTGCACCACCTGGGTTAGATCGTAAAACAGCACCACCAGCACCACTGGTCTCGCTCTCTCCATATCTCTCTACTGTGTTAATTTATGCGGGTAATAAAACCGACAAGGGTCGGATCGGCCTGCATACTTATAGAGGTAAAAAACCGCTTTAGAATGTTTTTGGTATATCTTTTTTAGATAATTTTGGGGGGAAATAATTTGCCTGAGATGCCAATTAAAAAGCCTACATTTAATTTTATTTTAGATTCTTGAATTTTGTACATGGATTAAAAATCTACTATTTCTTGAAATTGTATACATTATGTTAGATAATTATTAATATAATGTTATTAAGACTTTGTAAATATCTGTAAAAACTGTTCTAAATCCTGTCATTTCTGAAACTTGTATACTGAGTGTTTAGAATTTAGTAAAAAATTAAAAAAATGTTTTAATGTTATTAAGACCTGTGAAAATTTGTAAAACTGTACAGAATTGTATTATTTTCTGAAAATGATATACTGAGTGTTTAGAATTTAGTAAAAAATTAAAAAAAATGTTTTAAATTTGTTAAATCATGTGAAATCTTGTATAAAATGACTAGAACCGTTCTTAATCATGTCACTTCTGAAAATTGTATACTGAGTGTTTAGAATTTAGTAAAAATTAAAAAAAAAATGTTTTAATGTTATTAAGACCTGTGAAAATTTGTAAAACTGTACAGAATTGTATTATTTTCTGAAAATGATATACTGAGTGTTTAGAATTTAGTAAAAATTAAAAAAATGTTTTAAATTTGTTAAATCATGTGAAATCTTGTATAAAATGACTAGAACCGTTCTTAATCATGTCATTTCTGAAAATTGTATACTGAGTGTTTAGAATTTAGTAAAAAATTAAAAAAAATGTTTTAACGTTATTAAGCCCTGTGAAACTTTGTAAAAAATGACTAAAACAGTCGCAAATCGTCCTATTTTCTTAAAAGTGTATACTGAGTGTTTAGAATTTAGTAAAAATTAAAAAAAATGTTTTAAATTTGTTAAATCATGCGAAATCTTGTATAAAATGACTAGAACCGTTCTTAATCATGGCATTTCTGAAAATTGTATACTGAGTGTTTAGAATTTAGTAAAAAATTAAAAAAAAATGTTTTAACGTTATTAAGCCCTGTGAAACTTTGTAAAAAATGACTAAAACAGTCGCAAATCGTCCTATTTTCTTAAAAGTGTATACTGAGTGTTTAGAATTTAGTAAAAATTAAAAAAAATGTTTTAAATTTGTTAAATCATGTGAAATCTTGTATAAAATGACTAGAACCGTTCTTAATCATGACATTTCTGAAAATTGTATACTGAGTGTTAAGTATTTAGTGAAATGGTGGCTATTTAGTTAATTCGTGACTTGTTTTGTACAGATTCTTTAGCATTTCTTAAGAACCGAAAAAGAAAAAAGAAAAGAAAAAAATAAAAGAAAAAACAACTCTATTTGTTAAAGTTGTATGAAACCTTGTAATTAAATATGCATAAATTACAAAAAAAAAAAAAAGACTATCATGTGGGTCGTTCAAATTTGAAACGATTATGGATTACTATAAGAATAACAGAAAAATAGCTGAAAAGAACCAATTCCCTTAGTGTTTTTTTGTGGCTTCGGAGAACTTTTCTTTAAGTTTAAGTGTAGTACTTAAATGACTGGATAATATTTTCAAACTATTTAAATTATAAGTGTCTTTGTAAAAATAAAAACATATTTTTTTAATATGTACATAATTACTTATTTAAATACTTTTGAAAACTCTTACTGTTAAAGAAAAAAATAAAACCAAAATGGATATTTTAAATTGTTTATTACTTAATTTACATTTTTAAACTCCATAGCGGTTCTAGATATACAATATTTATAATATATTTTATATACAATACATACAAAATATACAATATATTTTATTTTCAATGGGTTTTTCTTTTTCTATATCCATATGGTTCGGAGCTTCCATCCGATAGAAATTTTCTCTTTGTTGAAATAGGTCTATAGAGTTTGACTTCAGTACAAGTTGTCACAATGTGCTCCTTGCTACGCCGTATGCTTCTGGATATGATGGGGATCGGTTCGAATTTTTGAAGAATCATGTGTTTGATTGCATCAAAATTTATTACTTGTGATGCGGCATAGTTGAGAGTTATACCTTTAACTTTACAGACCGTTTCTTCTAAATTACTTTTCGTCGAGTGAACCTTAAATGCATAATTCTTGGGGCCTCCAGAAACAAACTTAGTTATGTATGAGTTAGAGCCATAACTCTCCAACTCGTCTGTCATGTCTCCAATAAATTGCCCCGTTGATATATCGGGGTCATTATTTTTTGAAACATAAATCACGGAATCTGTATCATAGTATAAGACTCTTTTATCAAGAGCTTCAAGATAGGAGTATAATTTAAGGCGCGCTTGCGCTGTTACGTAAGCCGCTATAACAACATTAACAGTCGGCAACGGATCGCTGGCTTCTTCTATATATTCATAATTGACAAGTAATGTTTTATCGTTGACGGGTATAACCCCATTGATATAAATTGCAGGGTTAATAAACATTGCAAATAAATCTGCTGGTTTATTTACAATTTTCGTCTTTGGTTGATTCTCTCTTTGACCGAATTTTCCCCAAAACGAGTTAAGTATTAATTTCGCCAGTGATCTTAGCCCTGGATTTTCAATAATTTTGGTATACTCTAGTTTAACATCTTCCTTTTCAAAGAACTGATCAATGTATTTAACTTTGTCTTCCTCTATTTCACAATCTTTAGGCCAGCCTGATGCTTCCTGTTTGATTTTAATGAATTTATTCATCATGGATGTGAATAATCCTTCCTCACCGTTTTCTTTATTAAACTTTCGTACGTTATATTTCCAGATTTCATGTATTTTTTGTATTTTATATCCTTTTTCTATGGCTTTAAGTACCTCGTCCAGAACCCATGTTCCTTCAAGTACCCTTTCTTCGCTGGTATGCTTACATTCGTTGTAATTCATGTCTTGACCACATGTTCGACAAAGAATAAACATCAATTTATTGTTTATTTTTTGAGGGAGTACTGGATGGTACAACTCTTCTGGTGGGAGAATTGTGCATTTAATTAAACCATCTATATTATTTAGGTTTAATTTGTTACACGCATCTCCTACATACACTTCTGGATGTGATAGTGGAAATTTAGAACTCTTACAGATGTACGGATAGAGGGAACAAACATCGGCGTATTTAATTTTTTCCGTATCTTTTATTTCATAGTATTCGCATGTATTTCCTGTTCGTCCTCCATAAAAAGCATCTCTTGGATTTAGTTTTGTCAAAATTTTATTGTAATGGGTATTAGTATAGGATTTTATCTCTGGATTATTTTTTAATAAATTTCTAAAATCACACTCCCACATTTCATTAACTAAAAAACCGAAATCTTTTAGTCTCATAATTTTTGCCTTTGTGGTTTCATATCTTAAATTTAGCGTTTCTGAGGGGTCCTCGGAAAGAGGATCGTTCCTGCCGAACTTGTAGCATACAGTACATCCATGGAAATAACATTCTTGAAATTCAAATACCTCATTTGTTTCGGAGCAGTAACCATCGACTTTTACACCATTTAAAACAGCTTCTTTACCATTAGCAGCATGTAAGATGTTGATTTTTCTGTGATTCTCGGTCCAAAGTAACCAATCTATGGCAATTTTGCTCTGCCTGTTTCTCCATCGGTATCCATTTTTTGGTATGATTCCTATAGTATTAGGCTTCAAAAAATTTCTTCTAAAAATTTTATTGCATGCTGAAGCAATAGTTGTGGCTTCAGTAAATGGACATACATTGGTAGTTTGTATAAGTTGTTCTCTAAACTTTAAACATGATTGCGCAAGAATTTCGACATCCGATACGCAGTAGTCTACCAGATCTCTTTGCATATCGAAACCATCATTTTCATGCTCTACAAACCATTTAAGAAATTTGGCTCTGTCTTCTTCTTTCATACTATCTGGGGAGTAATGTTCAATTGATGGTAGAGGTCCTATATAGTTTTCATTTGCCTTTGTATTAAATAGGTGCGGGAAGTAGCCTTTTTTAAAAATATCATCAAGTCCAAATGCCTTTGGTAGTTTGGCTAAAGGCATAGGGAAATAGTTAAGTGAGTCGATAAATTTTACATTTTCAAGTTGCATCGTAATTATTTTGTTACCTCTCATGATTAACTCAGGTGTAAAATCTGTCTTTGTCATAATGTAGTTTAATATAAACTGGTGATCAAAAGCCTGACCATTATGGGCTATTACAATAATTTCTTTAAAGTTTTTCCTCATTTGTAACAAATGGTTAGTAAATGTCCCCCGCTGGGTCTATACCTCTGACTTTTTGTAACTTTAGACCGCATTTTTTACAAGTATCTGCTTCAGAATCCATGCACTCATCGCAGTATTGTTTGAAAACACAGAGATTGACTTCATGTAAAAACGTTGAATTTTCCAATAGTTTGTCTTGTCTCGTCTCTAAATCGTAGAATACAAAAAGAACATCTTTAATCTTAGGTTTTCCCTTATCAGGCCGAATATAACATAGATGATCCTCGGGTGCATGTTTATTACAAATTTTACAATAAATTTCACCACATACATGTGCTCTTTTGGCTTTAATGGTTTTTAAACAAATAGAACATAGTTTAATTTGTTCGCATACTGTAAATTTGCCTGACGAATAATCCTTTTTATGATTTTCGTAACAGTTTTGACTTCTAAAAAATCGTAGACAGTCCTGGCATTTAATTTTTATTGCTATTTCACAAGCAGGGGCTTGCTGACATGCCTGACAGGTTCCACCACATCTGTGCTCATTTTTGTGATCATATGGGACGTAACACTTTTCACAAAAATAGTTAGAACAAAAAGCTGCTGTCAGCGATGTAATTACATTAAAATGGCTTTTGTAATGTAATAAGTTCAGCCGTTTATTGCTTTCAGTTGAACCTTCAAATATAATATTTCGTCCTTTTGATCCATAGCTATAAACAACTAATTTATATTCTTTTAGATGATTTTGAAATTGTATTAACTCGGGAATTCCACCTCCTGCCTCAGGAATGCTAATTTTAGCTCTCTCCAACAATGATCTTGTTCTTTCGGTTTGAATTTTACTAATATCTCTTCTAACCTTACTGAATTCGGGATCTCTTTTATTATGGGCAATGGCGACTACCAAAGCACGTGGTAAACACAGGTTATCGGTATTTTTAATACTTATAATACCTCGTCGCTTGTCACATTCCTCGTGAAAGCTGTTATAATTTTTTCCTCTGCCCCCACCAACAGGTAATCTAACAGTTGTCACACTAAGACAAAATGATTCTGTATTAAGACCTGCTGAGTTTGACTGATAAATGCCACTTATAACACTCCAAACATCTTGAAAGGTTATGTCTTTAGCTGCTTTGAAGCGAATCCAACCTTCTCCTCGGTTGAAGTCTTTAGAGCAAAAACTAAAACCCACACGATCTAAGGGTTGTAGGCCTACTGTAGCGTTTTGAATAATTTGATTAATTCCTTTTTCCACCCAACCAACTGGTTCAACTCCCTGTGGAACAGGTTTTAACTTAAACTCTAGAGTGCGTCCTGTAAGGTTAAATTCTCGTAACTTTTTAACAACGTCTTTAACAATAATAAACTTCTCCATCTTTCTGTAAATTTCTACAAGATGTGTCTGTCCGGTTGCCTGTCTAAAAGTAGATATGACAAGGTCTTTCTGCAGACGCCTAGTTATAATGTAGGATCTGTCGAGATTGGAGTGGGGGTAGTGAATTGTAGGGGTGGGGGAAAAGAACTTATTGGGTTACTCAAAAATGAAGCGGGAGGGGATAATTAATTCGCGAGATTGAATTAATGAGGTAATGAACTAAAAGTAAATTATACTGGGAGTGTAGGGTCATTGAAGTGATATCTTCTTGGAATCAGCCATACTTGGTTAGAAGGTGATTTTTACCCTAATCTTAGTTTTTGTAGTATTTTTTACTGGACCTAGTTCTTACATGTTATTACTTTTCAGGTGGTTATTTTAAACAGTCACATGTTTAAACATGCAAATTGTTAGTTGAATTGAAATATGTCTTGAATTCATAATTAAAAATGCATAAAATGCAGTGGCCTTATTTAACGCTATAGCAAACTAATGATAGACAAATACTAATACTGTATAATAATAGTAAAATAAAATAATTCAGAAAATCCGCTTTTTTGGAATACAAAGAACTCACCATAGTTACAAAATAATAAAAATATCTATACATACTTAAAGTATAAATAGTACAATTTTAATAAAAACAATATACTTTTTTGTAGTTTAAATTAATATTGTCTTAAATAAGCGTATAATGTTTAAGGGCAAACGTTCTCCTTAAACCTTTTATATTTAAAAAACTTTTTGTCTATGCGTTTGCGAGCTCATCATCAGGGTCGTAATGTGAAGAAATTTTGAAAACGATTACAAAGTCAGGCTAACAGGTAAAACGTAAATATCAATCATCACCACTGATCATCAATGATATTTGCCTCGTCAATCAACACATCAAATAAATCCCAAATTAACAAAAGACCACTATACTGCCGTTTTTGTGTCAATATCCGTTATAAAAAAAAAAGAAGACAACGGTCCCTAAGAACGTTTGCAGAAAAGGTTAGTCTATTTTTATTTTATAAACACTGTCAACAGCCAATTACTCTGTGTTATCGCAACCAGAACTACAACACTGACATCGAGTGATATTTGAAAAAAGTGAGTCGTTAATAGCATATGGGTGGAACCCTCGTAGATCGCATACAAAACTATGATAAATCATCGAATCATTGTACACAACAATAATAGGTCCATTTACTAGTAAAATATGCTGATTAGAGTTCAGCGTCCGCATGTGGTTCTTTTTTTTATTTATTGAAGAGAAAAAAATCTATGTTGCCTTCGGCCATCCAATAGAAGGTCCACTCTAGGTAAGTGTGAAAATCATTCAATTCGATGAATATAATATAAAGGTTTGTGTATGTTACACTATATATTTCATAAGAATATTTCATTGATATAATAATTATTTTTAAATCAGAACGGTTTAATCCAGATAAAACCAATGCCTTTTTTTAACTAACTACAACTTGATTGGTAAACACATTTTGCGATCAGGTACAAGCAACTGCTATTTAATCTACCTAGACATCTAGGTCGGTTCCCTGTGAAAAACCCTAAAATTATCCCAACTACTTGAATACTTTTCTCGATTTCGTTCCATCCTTTTGATCTAGCTTTATCCTTGACATACACGTATGTTTAACTTAAATATTAAAACGTAAAACCCCCCCTTTTTATGTAACTTGTTTAATGATTTAATGTAAATACAAGGAGATTGTCTAATCCTAAATCTAAAACTATTATTCTACGTAAAATATACCATGTAACATTAACAACATAATATACAATTAAATTAAAATGGTCGTTCTTAATCAAGAGGCTTATGATTATAACACCGATTAATTATACCAATTACTTATAAACAAAGTTTTGTGCCTTAAATTTAATAAATAATTTTAAAATAATAATATTTTTAATCCACACTGCATCAGTCAACAGAGTCCTAAACAGGTTTGTACAGGAACTTTAAAGCATATCTACAATTACTATATCAATTACGCATGTCACAAAAAGGAAAAAAGTATATTATAATGTTTGTGTTGAAATGGATGCCATCATAACGGAATGCGCATGGCTGAATAATGGAAATTTCTCCATAAGAAAATACATGTGTTTTAGGAGATACGGTCTCAAGTAAGGGAATACCTACTTATAGGTTCACAAATTTCACAGATTCGACGCCATTTGGAATCTTTTTAAATGGCAACCCTCATAAAAAACCATACGAGTAAATTGCGCTTGGTGATCCGATTTCAAAAACCTACAGTTGTTAATAATTATTTTCAGCCGTTTCGGAATTACGGGGGTTCCTAATTTGCCTTCATCGATTTTGTCTTCTCACCCTTTTAATAAATAGATCTTCTAAGCTGAGAACCTTAATTTTTTTCACAGTTACATAATTTCCCGTGACCAAGCCATCTACGCTAAAATTAAATCCGACAGATGTCAAAAAGTGACAGATACGACACCATTTTGAATTTTTTAAATGGCAGCCCTCATAAATAACCGCACGAGAAAATTGCATTTGGCGAGCCGATTTCAAAAACCTATAGTTGTTAAAAAAATTCAAAATGGCGTCGTATCTGTCACTTCTTGACATCTGTCGGACTTGATTATAGCGTAGATGGCTTGGTCACGGGAAACTATGTACATGTAAAAATAATTGAGTTTTCAGCTTAGAAGGTCTATTTATTAAAGGGGTGAGACACTTAAAAGACAAAATCGATGAAGGCAAATTATGAACCCCCGTATTTCCGAAACAGCTGAAAATAAATATTAACAACTATAGGTTTTTGAAATCGAATCACCAAGTGCAATTTACTCGTCTAGTTATTTATGAAGGTTGCCATTTAAAAAAATTTAAAAAGGCGTCGTATCTGTCAAATCTGTGAATCTATATATTTTTTGATATTAAATTTGGCTGCATTGTCGAAAATGATTGAGAAATGTGTGGTTTGTTTTTTATTATAGTCAGCAGGAAAATGGCCAATCGGGTGAGACACTTAAAAAAATGTCCCTGTACATAATTTATCTTATGTACCTGTATGTATTATGTTCAATATGTTGACCTGGGCTATATCCTATTGCTGGCCTTTTTCAGATTAATAAATTTGTTTTATTTCATTTCATATGATAATTATTAAGACTAACAATTCATTATTTAGGTTACCTTTCATTATCCGCACAGCACACTTCCTTTTAGAAATATCTCCGATATATTTCGAATGTCTCAAAAACATAACCTTTCATATTAATATTTCTGAAATATTTCAGATTCATTACACCCAAAACGACAGTTGACATACCCTGCCTTTGACACTTGACAGACCAGATGCAGAAGAACCACCCTATCCCCTCCGGGGGTTCCCTTATTAAAGGTTTTGTTTGTGTAATCTTCAATTAACAATAATTACTACTAGGGATTGTTATTTGTGGTGAACTGTGCTTGTGCCAAATAATTGTATTATGGATAATAAAACTGAGGTAAGTCTCTATTTTAATAATAGGTATATTAATAATTTTAGGTAAGGTTCATTTTATGATATTCCCTGCTTTGGTTTATTTATTAAACTTCAGTTGTTACTGTTGTGAATTGGAATATTGAACAGTAAAGAGACAAAGGAAGAATAAAAAATTTTTAAATTACAAAATCACTTATAGAATAATAATAGATGCAGTATCATCTGCCTCAGGGACAGAACCCTTAGGGCATTTATAAAACACGAACTGCACTGTGGTAAATCCGCGAGAGCAGTAGCGTATTTTGAGGTTAGAATATTAATTTTCTTTGAAAAAGTGGATAATGTGACCGGTATTTAATATCATTAAACTATGAGGTAAGTTGTAAGTATTGTCTATAAATAATGCTAAAATCGTAAGAATATGGACAATATTTCTATGTTTTTTATCAAATGTGGCAAATTTCTTTCTTCCCATTGGCCAAAGCATGAACAACGAATAACACACCGTCAGCGAGATAAAAATTGGTCATGTTGGAACTACGAACGGGGCTGTTCTTATAACTGCATACATTATTCCCCTTTAGGTTAAGTTTGTAACGGGAATTCTTATTTGGCGCTTAGTTAAGACTTTTATTTTTTTGTTTAAATCTCGGGCGCCACCCTTTATTGTTTCAAGTGGTAAAGGGATCCACTATGCCTATCGGGTAGCCTTTAAACAGAGGAGAAATGTTACCAGAGTTCGTTATTGTTCAAAAGGCGAGTTCTGACGGTATGCTATAGCCAGGGATGGGTGATAGAACAGAAACAACTATTTTTGTAAACTAGATTTATTTCAATATAAATATACAATGTACCAACAAAAAAATCAATTTCTAGAAGCCAACAAATGTTTTTAAGATGACGGAAAATAGGTGAATCCTAGTCTAAATTGCATAGGTATACGTGTACCGGTAAGTTAATCAAGCGGGCGGTGTTAAATCGGGTGAAAACGGTGAACGACGAACGGTGAACGGTGTACGGTGAACGGCGAACGGTGAACGGCGAACGGTAAACGGTGAACGGTGAGCGGTGAACGGTGAGCGGTGAACGGTAAGCGGTGGTAGTTAGTAAAGCAGGATGAAAAGATTAATGTTAAGCGGTAACGGCGGTAAGCGTTAAGCGTAAGCGGGAATGATTAAAAAAATAAAACTGTTTCGTTAGCCAGGTAAGATTGCGGGATGGTAATGATAAGTAGTGCACAATAAATGATGATGCAGTAATTACGATAAGAGACGTTCAACTCCGGTGCGGCGTTAAGTTATAGACTCAAGTTTAAGGATCTCGTGGAACGGACTTAAAATAAATCGGCTTTTCACAAAAGTACACTACTGAACCACTTGGCACCAATGGGCGATTAGCCACCACAAAAGTGCCACGTAACAGGCGATTACCCACCGACTTGGGCCGCCAGCAAGTAATAGCTCACACGTGGTTCAGCGGTGAAAATCAGGATATATTGGACTTTACGAAAAATTTTAAAATGAAATTGAGAGTTAAGGTGACACAGGTAACGGCGTTATTTAACCAGGCAAAACGCTGATTCACTTGACACCAATGGGCGATTAGCCACCTCAAAAATGCCACGTACCAGGCGATTATCTACCGGACTTCCGCCAGCGAATAATTGCTCACATGTGAATCAACGTTCGGATCCTGATTAAACGTCGGCGTCGGTTAGTAAAAAGAAATATCGAAAATAATGCCCTGAATTTATAAATATTACGAAATTATATACCTCCCAGATCTTATATTATTTTAAGCACTTTTCAACTTAATATTTTAGGATACGGATTTAAATTTAAATTTTATTAAAACTGAAATAACTTTTAATGCAAAAATACGGTGTAGAACGGTCTCTTATCAGTAAAGAATTCGGATAAAGTAAACACTCAAAATAAAAAAAAATGAATAAAAACTTGTTACCTTTCTAACAAAACAATTTCTTCAGTGCACAATATTTACAGGTGATGGCTTCGGTATTCGGAGCAGAAGTCAATTTTGCATCCGTACTGCTTTTCAGCTGGACTCGCTGGGCCCCGGTACTCCCTCCAGGCTGCGCCGTATTTCTCCGGCCGCTGGAGCGCGATTCTATCATCGAGCTGAATATACTGGGCGGTATTTGATTAAGTTTTAACGGAATGATTAAAATTGAATAAGGCGGTTGCTTAATTGCTTTAAAGGATTAATTTAATTAAATTGGTAGTTGCATATTGTTTTAAAATTATAATTATACCGGTTGTCCCAAAAATCAAAATTTTCTGTTGTAGAAAAGCGGAGTTAAAACAAAACTCGTTTAATTGGTTCGGAGCTCTATTTAAATATGCAAAAATGACTGAAAAACTTGTAACTTCGTTACACACCCCCTCTTCTTTCGGTAAAAAAAATAAATTTAGTTCATCTATTTATTTTTTTTTCTTATAGTTTCCTTTCAAAAATTTAACCATTTATCCCAAAATAAAAAACTTGATCCTTTAGCGAGAAAAAGAAAAAAAAATGTTGATTTAAATTAACGGTTTCGACAGTGCTTCCTAAATTCGGGGTCGGTTCGGTTTCCTATTTATGGCGTTGGGGCAGCCACAAGTCGGACATTTGGAATCTCTGCAATGTTCAGCTGCTAAATCCCCTATGTATGAATTAGCTGCGCCAGTGTCGATAAGGGCAGAAAATTCCCGGTTTTCCAGGGTTACGGAAACGAATGGTCTAATTTCGCTATTTATTGACATTACTTGGTCATGCGGGGCTTCGGCGTGGTTCTGGGCTGGCCTCGCGGCAGTGCAGCGCCTTTCTAGTTTCCCTGGTTTCGGCATGGGCAGTTTCTGGACATAATTCCTTCCTGTCCGCATCGGGAACAGAACAACTTTGCGGGAAATCTACAGTGTCCTCTTGTATGTCCAGCGCGGCCACATCTCCAGCATATCAATCCAGAGCCACTTGGAACATTGTCTATTATTGGCCTTGCTTGTGTCGGTGCCGAGGCGGTATGTTGACGGACCGGTGATGGAGTGTTCGCTGTCGAGGCGGCGGTATTCGGACTCGGTCTTGAGTTGTTTATCGGATTAGCAGGTGGTATATACGGTGGTGCGGGCGGCGGCGTAAGCGTCGGTCGGGGTTGATATGTCGGCCGGTTCGGTGTTTGTGTATTTGCAAAGGTCCGATATTGATGTACGGTGGAACGGTTCTGTTGTGGACGAGAATCTTCAATTTCCTTGCTAAGAAGCTCGTGCTCACGTACAGCCTTGGAAAATGAGCTAATATCGTGGAAGTCGCTTCGTCGGACGTACTGTCGGTAATCTGGCGATAGGTTTCGGTATAGCCACTGTAATTCTTGTTCCTGGGATATCTTCCCATGGCGGCGAATTAATGTTTGCAGGTCGGTAACGTATCTGGCAACTGGTTCGTTCAATTTTTGGATACGCCGGCTAATTTCTGCCTCCAGGTCTACCTCATAATTTATGGGAAAATAAAATATTTGGAATGCTTCCCTGAAATCGTTCCACACTCTAAAAGTGTGTCGATTATTTCTGTACCACAGGGCAGCTTGACCTCTAAGAATGTCTGGCAAATGCGGTAGTACTTGGTCGGCACTAACATTCTGTGATATGCATATTTCTTCCAGTCTTTCCAATAATGCTGCAGGGTCGTTCTGTCCATCAAAGTGAAGACCCCACTTATATATCTGCAAAGGGGATGATGGCGGCAGATATGTTATCGGCGGCGGTTGGTAGCCTGTCGGTGGTGGTTGATTGGCGGTCGGTGGCGGTTGAAAGGCGGTCGGTGGCGGCTGCGGTTGATGGGCGGTCGGTGGCGGATTATGGGCGGTCGGTGGCGGATTATAGGCGGTCGGTGGCGGATTATATGCGGTCGGTGGCGGTGTATTGGCGGTCGGTGGCAGTTGATAGGCGGTCGGTGGCGGATTATAGGCGGTCGGTGGCGGATTATATGCGGTCGGTGGCGGATTATATGCGGTCGGTGGCGGATTATATGCGGTCGGTGGCGGTGTATTGGCGGTCGGTGGTAGTTGATAGGCGGTCGGTGGCGGATTGTAGGCGGTCGGTGGCGGTTGATAGGCGGTGCTGGATATCGGTATATTAAAAGTAGGTGACTGTCTTATCGTTGCCTGTAAATAATTTGGCGTGGTGCTAAACCCAACACGGCTATGCTGCGGTATCTCCAACATTGTCGTTGTAACTGTAGTTGTCGTTATAGTCGTTAGCGACAACGTTGGTGTTGGTGTTGCCAACCGCTGTTCTTGATTGTCGATAACTGTATCTCCAACGGTTATCGGTTGCGGTGAGGTTCGCCCTTCGCGAACGACATTAATTAGTCGTCTTCGCATTGCGTCTACTGAACCTGTCGTATCCAAGTTAAACTCCTGTAACTGCGATACTAATTCGCTTTTCCTTAACAAATAAATCCAACCGGTGCGTGGATTGTTCCAGTTCTCCGACAAACCGGACGGTAGGGGCGGTGCAGGGGGAATAAGTTGGGACGGTGCGGTTTCGGTTTGGGGTGTTTGGGTTTCGGTAACGTTATTATTTGGGGATGCCATTATTAATAAATATTGATCTGCTTTCACTCGGTGACTGTTATCGAAAATGTTGCCAACTACTATAAAACTATTTCTTCTTTTTAAAAAAAAATTAATTGAGAATTAAAATTTAAAAAAAAATTCCAATAAAAGTTAATAACTTTTGACTTGAAAAAGACTGGTTGCTGTTCTATCAGACCCACTGGCTATTATATTTTAATTTATTATTACAGGAAAATCGAAAAGTACGGTTTATGAAGTAAAAAAAATATTTACGGTAATATCTGTCTCTCCTTTGAACAAAAAAAAAAACCTGCTCAGGCTCTAAAAAAAATCTGCTCGGGCGCCATTTGTAACGTAAATTGCTATTTGGCGCTTAGTTAAGACTTTTATTTTTTTGTTTAAATCTCGGGCGCCACCCTTTATTGTTTCAAGTGGTAAAGGGATCCACTATGCCTATCGGGTAGCCTTTAAACAGAGGAGAAATGTTACCAGAGTTCGTTATTGTTCAAAAGGCGAGTTCTGACGGTATGCTATAGCCAGGGATGGGTGATAGAACAGAAACAACTATTTTTGTAAACTAGATTTATTTCAATATAAATATACAATGTACCAACAAAAAAATCAATTTCTAGAAGCCAACAAATGTTTTTAAGATGACGGAAAATAGGTGAATCCTAGTCTAAATTGCATAGGTATACGTGTACCGGTAAGTTAATCAAGCGGGCGAGTTAAGGTGACACAGGTAACGGCGTTATTTAACCAGGCAAAACGCTGATTCACTTGACACCAATGGGCGATTAGCCACCTCAAAAATGCCACGTACCAGGCGATTATCTACCGGACTTCCGCCAGCGAATAATTGCTCACATGTGAATCAACGTTCGGATCCTGATTAAACGTCGGCGTCGGTTAGTAAAAAGAAATATCGAAAATAATGCCCTGAATTTATAAATATTACGAAATTATATACCTCCCAGATCTTATATTATTTTAAGCACTTTTCAACTTAATATTTTAGGATACGGATTTAAATTTAAATTTTATTAAAACTGAAATAACTTTTAATGCAAAAATACGGTGTAGAACGGTCTCTTATCAGTAAAGAATTCGGATAAAGTAAACACTCAAAATAAAAAAAAATGAATAAAAACTTGTTACCTTTCTAACAAAACAATTTCTTCAGTGCACAATATTTACAGGTGATGGCTTCGGTATTTGGAGCAGAAGTTAATTTTGCATCCGTACTGCTTTTCAGCTGGACTCGCTGGGCCCCGGTACTCCCTCCAGGCTGCGCCGTATTTCTCCGGCCGCTGGAGCGCGATTCTATCATCGAGCTGAATATACTGGGCGGTATTTGATTAAGTTTTAACGGAATGATTAAAATTGAATAAGGCGGTTGCTTAATTGCTTTAAAGGATTAATTTAATTAAATTGGTAGTTGCATATTGTTTTAAAATTATAATTATACCGGTTGTCCCAAAAATCAAAATTTTCTGTTGTAGAAAAGCGGAGTTAAAACAAAACTCGTTTAATTGGTTCGGAGCTCTATTTAAATATGCAAAAATGACTGAAAAACTTGTAACTTCGTTACAAGTTGCGACCGAATACTTAAAATGATTAATTTTTAAATTTATACTTTCAGGGCCCCATTGAAAGAAGAATTTTAGAGTATGCATGCTATTTTGTATAGGTACTTATATTTATTGGCTACTTAATAATAGTTTATACGTTTTTTTTAATAAATATGTTCTTGATTTTGAATGATATATTATTCCACTTTATATAATTTCAGAAAAATTACAAGACATTTTTTTCAAATATTTCAGAAATGCAATTATGTAATGTTTCAGAAACATAAAATAAAATTAGAATTCTAAAGGCTAGTTGCTTTCCTTCGCCGGATTTATATCCAGACGCGTTTTGCTGTATATCAGCTCGTCAGTGGAGCTATAGAATCCGACGAAAGGAAGCAACGCTAAAGAGTCTACTTGACCCTGAAAGATGGGTAAATAATAACAGATGTAGACTTTAAGCGACATCTAGTGGCAATCAAATGCATCACCTGGCCCGTCTAACAAGAATTATTCAGAAACGGAGAAGCAAACTCCTGCAAAAATCCGGCGCAGTGGTGATGCATTTGATTGCCACGAGATGTTGCTTAAGGCTACATCTGCCATTATTCATCCATCTTTCAAGCGTCTGGAGATGAATCCGGCGAAGGAAAGCAACTAACCTTTAGAATTCTAATTGTTGGTAGTCGGGCCGTATACCGAATTGACTTTTAATGCTGCGCTCCTGGCGGCGACTCCTGTGAGATTACCGGCTCGCCGGGTTTTTGCTTCTCCGTTTCTGACTGATTCTTGTTAGACGGACCAGGTGATGCATTTGATTGCCACGAGATGTCGCTTAAAGGCTACTTCTGCCATTAATCATAAAATAAAATATTACTTTAATTGGACACTTTTGGGATTCTGAAAGATTTCATCAATATACTATAAATGTATTGAAATATTTATGGAATATTTAAAATCTTTTAAAAAAACTTGTATGAAATATTTCTGAAACATGATTGTGCTGTGTGGGCACAGGTATAAATGGCCATTTTTAATGCCGAGTTTTCACCCGAGCTTTAACACTATTGCTCTTTATAACATAAAACATTAAACTTGATATTTTGAAGATTTGCCAAAATCTGGGATCCTTATTTTGCTTGATTAAAATATTAGGTAATCAATTAAACAGAAAAGAACCTTTCATCAGTACTCGAATCACTGCTTACCCAAATCTGCAACATCACTGCCATCGCCCTGCAAGTTTATTACAAGACTATCAAGTATCAAATTTAAAGCCTGTTCACTCTCCATGTAAAATTTTTCAATATTTTTTGCATGGTTAGGTAGATAAGTAGTAAACAAGATAAATTTACATAAATAAACACACGTTTATTTGTTTTATTTAGAAATGGCTAATATTAAAATATGGAGCATTATCCATTATTTGCTGTTGTATGCAATACAATACAATACAATAAATAATTTTGAGGAAAATATCGTCGATGGAACTGCAATAACCCGCTTTTTGGATAAAGTAAAATTTTGTTCTTAAAATGTGGTCCGCAGATTCGGAAATTATGGGCCTTTTTTGATCCGTCAACAAATCCTCCCTATGATAGCCAGCCTCAGTCGTTACTCTACAAAAGGCAAAGTTAATTTTAAATTATGTAATGTGAAAAGCTAATATTCAAAATCTGCATATTTTCAACGATTAATAATAATAATAAAGTCTTTTTATTAATACGTAACAATAACAACAACAAAAAGAAAAATACAAAAGGTGGCGAGATCCAGCATAGCTGTTCATCCAACCACCAGACAATTACATTTCAAAGTTTAACAATAATGTCGAAAAACCAAAAAATAATTACATACCTTAAGTAATTTCAAAAGTAAAAAAAAAAAGACCAAACTACCCATGATCCGGAATTGGTCGAAAAAGCGCAAATATTGGATTTATCTTAAAATAGACAAGAAAAACAAAAATATAACGTAAGTAAAAGTTTGCTAGAAAACAATTCAGCCTCTATCACTTATTACACACTTTTTAAGATGATTCTTAAAGCTATTTACAGATGAACATGATTTAATTATAGGTGGTAAGTTATTATATGTTTTAATAGCGTTATACGTAAAGGAGCGCTGGAAGGCGGCAGTGCTGTGTCTGGGAATCTGGAAAAGTTCATTGTAGCGCGTAACCCTGTTGTGAATATCGCGACCTCTAACAAGTTTTTCGTAGAGATATACAGGTTCTTTAAATTTGTTTATTTTATACACTAAAGTACCCAAATGAATTCGATATCTTTCAGCCAAGGAAAACCACCCAGAAGCAAGAAATGATGGAGTTATGATGTCAAATTTTCTTAGACCGTAGCAAAACCTAATGCATGAATTTTGTAGTTTTTGCAAACTACTCCTACTTGCTTTGGTCAGTGCAGGCCAATAAAGAACATTTGCATAATCGAGTAGAGATAAAATCAAACTATCACAGAGTCTAAGTTTGATGTCCTGAGCTAAAATATCTTTATGAATGTATAACGTTTTTAATTTAATGAACGATTTTTGTAGAAGCTGGAAGACATGTTGCTCAAATCGCAAGTCAACATCTAATAAAACACCAAGATTCTTACATACTGAGGATGGGTTTATTGCGACTTCATTTAAGGTAATGTTTAAATTATTGGCTAAAAAACTCTATCCCGCCCAAATACCATCATTTGGGTTTTATTATTATTAAGTATAAGTTCATGGGCTGCTGTTAACTTAGAAACAATTGCAAGGTCATTGTTATTGTGCGCCGATGGTGGATTATCATTGTAAAAGAAAGAATAATAAATTTGCATATCATCGGCGTACTGATGAGACTAGCAATTGTTTAAATGATTAGAAAAATCAGCAGTATAAAAAGAAAACAACAATGGCCCCAATATACTACCCTGTGGTATCCCTCTGTGCGTCGTCACAAAGTGCAATGCTTCACTAGGTAACAACACACGCTGACTCCTCCCACCAAGATAGCTCTCTATAAACTTTAATGGTGAGTTACTTAGGCCATGAAATTTTAGTTTCGTTAGCAAAATAGAATGATTCAAAGTATCAAACGCCTTACTGAAATCAAGTAAAATTAAGCAAGAATTTTTTCCTTCATCCCGAGCTCTCAGAAGGTCATCTGTTACATTAAGAAGCGCGGTTGTAGTGCTATGAGCTTTTCGAAAGCCGGATTGTGTAGAAGGTAATACCTTACTGTGTAAAAAATGTTGGTTCAATTGTTCATTAGCTATTTCTTTAAAATTTTAGACATACAACATAATATACTTATTGGACGAAAATCTGAATGCGATAGAGGGTTGTTATTTTTAGGAATAGGGATTACAATAGCATTTTTCCATAAGGAAGGAAATTTACCAGATATAAGGCACTTGTTAATTAAGAAGGTGATAATAGGGGTAAGATGTTGAGTTATTAAGGAAATTATTTTTATATCAATATTACCTATGCCTCTCGCTTGTGTTTTAATGTGTGAGATAATTCCACTAACCTTCTCTTCTGTGACTTAAAAAAATGAAAATTGATTCTGTACAGATGGTAGAGTTTTATTATCACTAATGAGACTATCTCTGTTCGCAACCGGACGGAGTACACTATCAATAAAAAATGTTTTTACGATTAAAGAACTTTGTATACACTCAAAATATAAAAGTATCCTTACCTTTCGGGATTATTTGGCAATCTAAAAAAGTCAGATTTATTATCGTAAAGAATTACAAAATAAATATTGTGTCATATTGATTTTTCTCCATGTAAGGGGTGTCCATTTTTCCATGTAATTGCAGGGTATCTCGGTAAATAGTAAAGATAGAGACTTGCGGTTTTTGTATTACTGCGCTACCTTTTCGTGAGACTAAAGGTGCCGCAAACAGAATTGTCATAGCTTTCTTAGTTTTTAAGTTTCAGGGTGTTTTAGAAAATATTTGACACCCCCTGCATTTCGTTTAGTCTTTAACTTAATAAAAAAATGAAACGGTTTCTAACAGAGTTTCTTAAGTAGAATTTAGTGGTGTGCTTACTTTTTCTAGGACACCCTGTATATTTTTCTCTTATTTTATTGGGCTATTTATAAGCTTTTCAAAAATACATAACAGTTGATAGTGATTAGGGTAAGGTTGCCTTATTTGGACCATTTTTCAAATATCATCTTTTTTTTACGTATTAATACATATTATTATGTGGGACTCTTGTTTATAAAAACCCCTAAAAGTAAAAGATGACTAGTACTTTCTAATATTGTATTTTTACAAAAATCTAAATTATTGAAAAGTTCAATTTAGGATACCAGTATCCTTATTTGGATCGCCTGTGTCCTAAATTGGACCGACTTTAAAAAATGTCTTTAACACGGCGCCTTAAAGAAAAAAAAAACTGAATGAAGCGAGTATGTAAGTAATGTAAGTGTGTTTAATTTTTACAGTTTGAACAATAATATATTTTAGATTTAGGTGAAACATTAGCACATTTTGTGTGAGACCAAACTTTACATCTGAGACACTGAATCATTTCTTTAACCAATCCAGTTTCGCATTCTTCACAATACCAGTCGTCAGATTTAGATTTAACCGGTTCTACTGCCTTTTCTGAACTTGCAGTTTCTGATAATTTTAAATTTTTCTTGAAAGCTTTTGCTTTGAATATTTCAGATTTTGCTTCCAGTTCTTTTGTGTATGGTGAACTAGTCAGTTCTATCTTGAGTACGAGACACGTTTGAAGATTTTATTGTTCTTGTTGGTAATGGTGAAATATCGTTAACTGAAACGGTGAAAGAAGTTGATGACACGATCTTATTTTTTTAAATAATTTGAGTCAAAGGGATATCGTCTCCGGAAGAGGATTCTTCTGCTTGGGGTTCTATATTATCGTCTAAGGGACTACTTAGTAACATCGAAGCGGCAAAATCAGTTTCTTTAAATATTATTTATTTATTATTAATTTATTGTATCAAAAGGAACTAAAATCCTTATTACAAGGGTTGATTGCTTACACTTACAATAATTATTAAGCACATAAATATTATTTTGAAACATAATGTTAACCAAATCTAAAATACACTCCTAACCCAAAAGTATTATTTTGCGCTTACCTTTAATTGATGGAGCTTTGGTTCTGCATTGATCCAACCTTTATCTGAAACTTCTTGTGTCATACCACGTCTCGTCCAAATAAATAATATCCCTTCGATCCTGTCTATATCCATGGACTGCAATTAGGTATTCCATCCTCCATCTTTTTAACCGGGCTAATTCCATAATTACTTGTCGTTTGGTAATTTTTTTCATTTTGAAACCGTTTCTTAAAACACATTTCCTTAGAGTCTCACGACAACACTCTATTCCTGTATCATCTTTTTAATCTTTGCAATAGGGTTTTTAAAGTGGGGATCATTTGTATCCTGTACATGGCATATATTTTTCTACAAATTATATCGACATCCGTCGCGTGCAGTTTCTTAAAAAAAAAGAGTATTTCCTCTTTCTTCTCTCCACTATAGGTTTATTTACAACAAACCACAATGTGCTCACTGGCCTACGGTCAAAGCTGCCGCTTCCTTCACTGCACAAAATTTTGAAAATCCACGTTCAAGGAGGGTGGTGTAAACGTCGAAGATTACTTTTTTTTGTGTCAACTGATAAAATATCACGCTTTAATTGGTTTTTATCACGACCTGTAGATCCACTTGGCGTACTAGTTTCTTTCCACGGACGAAACATTTTTAGATATCACGTTTAATTGGCAACAATAAACTTCTTGTCTTAACCAATACAAACATCTAACTGAATTAGAAAACCAAATATCAGCATATTTAAATAACTAAAATAAACCTATTTTATTTTACCCTAATTATTTTAAGAGGATTACTGAGAAAATATAATAACATAATAGCCTTTAAATAGATCCGTACCGGGAGACCCCAAATCAGGCTGCCGAATTTTACACCTCACACAATAGGTTATTATGACGGTAAGGGATTAGCCTTTATAATGGGTTTGTAAGATAGATAGACGGACTTTACACTCATTGTACTATATGTTAATCTTAAACTTAATTTTAATCTTATATTAGTGTGTATTCTAAATCTAAAAATCTTTTCATATACCTAGTGTACTTTGTAGACGATTGTAAAAACTTAATTTTCATCGAAACGAATAAATCTGTGTTTCATTAATTTTGATTGCACTTATAATATCTAAAAATATTATTATTATAATAGGTGATTTTCACTCTCAGTTGGTTTAAAATGCCTCTTTAATTAAAAAATAAATAAATCAATATATAGATGGCTATATTTTCAAGCCGACCCTGCACCCATTTATTGCGGTTTAAAGATGTTGAGACCTACACAATGTGGTTTAATCAGGTAGTTGATTTATTGCAGTAAAGGTCAATGATGCAATGTAAAATTTACTATAAAAGCCTGGTTGGATCGGAAACTTCTCAAAACTGATATAAAAACTCAGGTCAGTATTTCAAAAAATTAAGTTAGTGATGGTCGCTCGGGGTACCAACTTGTAGAGAGGAAAAAGTTGTCGCTTATTTCCAATCTTCAAATAAGTTCGGGGGAAATAAAGCATTAGTATTTGACAGAATTTCGTTTTTTTTTTTGGTACATCCGGCAGGAATTCCTTAATTATATTGACGCCATTTTATTAAGCACTAAATTGAGCAACTTGGCCTCACTTTCAGATCTCATTCACACACTCGAGTTTGTAGCATCTTGTATATCTACCTATTTATTTGCATTACGTAAATACTAAATACAGTAATAGTTATTTAAATTCACTTGATTTCTTAACAGCCTAATAATATTGTTTTATCGGCCTCATGTTAATAAAGAAAGTCATAAAGATATCATTTTGTTCCTAACACCTGAGAAATAATGTAGGTACCTGGAGTATTAAACAGGAAAGAAAAATCCAAAATTCTTCACAAATATTTAATGTTTCGCTCTACGCGTTTCGCACACAAACAAGCTGGAGATTAAAAGAAGGAACAAAAGTTAAATTATAAACTTTTGGTAATATTTGTAAACATTAATTTTAATTAAATAAAGTCATGATTATAGTAATAATTTGTTTTTGTTTTTATTTTCAAACATTCAATTTACAAAGGATTCATTTTTGAATACATGATGATCTTATTCTAAATAATATATTGATACATGGTTCTTTTCATCCATCTTTAGTCGTTTTAAAGATATTGACATTTGAATGATTAACACACTTTTTTTTTAAACGAACAAGAAAATTTGTTTAAAATACAAAATATTTACAAAGTAAAAATAAATACATAGAGTCTTTTAATTACATTTTGTTTACACTAACTTATCATATGTAATTCTCGTTGGTAGCGTGACCCTTACCAGTTACCGTGACCACCCCAACCTCCATCTCCGCGCCATTGACCATCATCACCATTATCACCGTTCCAACCGCCATTGTTCCAGTCTCCGCGCCATTGACCATTATCACCTCCCCATCCACCATTGTTCCAGCCACCTTCTCCACGCCATTGACCATCATCGCCTCCCCATCCACCATTGTTCCATGCACCGCCATCTCCACGCCATTGACCATCATCGCCTCCCCATCCACCGTTGTTCCATGCACCTCCATCTCCACGCCATTGACCATCATCACCTCCCCAACCACCGTTCCATGCACCAGCTCCGCTTCCGTCAGGTCCAATGGGGCCATTGGGAGTGATAACACCGGAAGGTCCTTTTAAGATAATATTGTTGCCATTACCACCCCATCCACCGGCTCCAGCCCAACCACCTGCGTTTCCTGCACCCCTACCGTCAGGTCCAATTGGACCGTGAGGAGTGATGATTCCGGAGGGGCCCTTGAGGATGATGCCTGCGTGCGCCGAGGCACAGAGGGCTAGGGTTGCTACAACCTGAAAAGAAGAGAGATCATAAAAATAGTAATTGATAAACATTGATCGAAACTGCATATACTTGTAAGGGATTTAAAACCAATTTAGAAAGACTTAAGGCACTCTATCGAAAATACATAGATACAAAAAAAGCGAATACATTTAATTTGAGGTTGTCTTTTTGAATATTCATTCCCACACCACTTACCAGGAATTTCATATTAGTTATCTAAGGTACAAAACTAAAAGACCAACTATAATTCATACCTGATACACCGTAGTATATATAGTTCGAGTTGCGACCTTCGAAGACAACGAGGAAAATGCGTTAATTCCTATACGAAATAGTTACGACCTGGGGTCATTATCATAACCAAATACAGTAGTGGAGGCATTTTTTGTTTAGCACAAGGTGCGTACTATCGACAGATAGTAGAAAGTCTGTGGGTTTGACTCTGATAGACGCACGGCTGCATTTTTGAAATGTTTCCTATATATTTTAAATAATATCATTCCGGGTTCATAACATTGATACAATTTGTCAGGGTCAGTTTTAAAAAATTGTAGAAAAAAACCTTTCAGAGTAAAATTAGGCTTCAACTTTTTAAAACTGGCAGTGACAAATTTTAACAGAAAAATTTTCAAACAAACAAACAGGTAGAAATTATCACAGGTACCTATATACTGGGTTATTCACGGTGAGTGCCTATTAGAAGATCTCGGGAACTATATAAGATATACTTTCGAATTTTTTTAATGGGAGTATTTTGACGTTTCCATCACTTCTGATTATACCGGAAATTAAGCCAAGTGGGAGCTGGTATCTACTCTGATAGCATGAAAATACAGAGGTCATATAGACTTCCGGACTACTGCAGCATTTTTCAAGCAGAAGTGGCGGCAATAGATAAAGCAGTAAAAATCTTGCAGGAACGTTCGGACCTAAGAGCAGCTGCGTGAATAGCCATCTGGCTCAAATTAAAGGAGTACACTTTTTAATTGCGAATATTTTTTTTCATTTTGCACTGATTTAATTCATTTTTGGAGTGATGATGAACTGAAATTGTCTCAGTAAAGTGTGTAATTTTTGTTTTAATATTTTGAACAGGGCCGGATTGACAGATTTTTTTAACAAACGTGCGCTTATGTTCGTTGCAAACGGAAACTGATTTATTTAAATTTCAGATGATACGTTTTTTTGGTAGTATAACTATCGAAAATTCTCCAGTATAGGTCTCATTGTGAAAGATTTTAAAATTAAAAAAATACAATTTATTTTGTTCATTGATGTACTAAAACATAGCGGTTATCATTTTGGAAATTTGAAGTCGTTTGAACCATGATTGCAGCATCCAGGACCATTATTAAAAATCCTTGACTTTTATTAAAAATCAGAGTATCCATGACTGCTATCAAAATAATAAACAATGTTATTTTCGATGTTTTGTACGCTTCGTAACAGCTAATCCGTACACAATGGCAGTCTTAAGTGAAGAGGATCGAATTCTTATCAAATATTTCGGACAAAAACATAATTACGGTGCAAGAAAAATTGTAAAGGAGTTTCCTGAAAAAAATTGGTATGTTGGAACAGTTGGAAAGTTTTTGAGAATAAGATCTTAGAGAGGATAATGCATCCATAAAAATAAAAGTTGGAAGAGGAAGGAAGAAAACTTCAAGAACTCAAGGAAATATTATCATGGTAAGAAATACTATAGGAAATGCACGACCTGAAGAATCTGTAGGTACCAGAAAAATAGCGAAAAGAACAAGAATTCACCGTTCTACAGTTCAAAGAATTATAGAAAATAATTGCCAACTTAAAGTCTTTAAAAAGTTTACTGTAAAAAACTTAATGCCAATGTGAAGGAGAAATGATTAGAAAGATGTAATCTATAACTATGAAGATTCCGTTCTCGGAAAAATATCGCAAAGATATGGTTTTCAGATGAGAGGATGTTTTACTTGAGGCCCCCAATACACAAAATAATCGGGTATACGCAAATGTGCGAGTAAAGAGGGAAATCCCTTTGGAAAATCTTTTAATCGAGAGAAGTCACTTTTCGCCTGGCGTAATGGTCTCTGTGGCAGTTTCCAAATTGGGGAAGTTAAGTCTCATTGTTGTAGTTGCCGGAGTAAAACTCAAGTCGGATGCGTATCAACAACAAACTTTACATCACTTGCTTCCCGAAATTGAAGCAATTTGCGACGATTACGTGTTCCAACAAGACGGTGCTCCCTCCCATACCTCTCGGAGTACAAGAATGTTTTTGTTTGAGCAATGCCCCGATTACATCGAACCGGAGATGTGGCCACCCAATAGTCCAGACTTAAATCCTGTTGACTATTCCATATGGGGAATTTTAGAGGCAAGTGTTCACAATGGTCAAAGGTTTAACAACATCGGAGAGCTAAAGGAAAGGTTACAGTTCTGTTGGAATAATTTTAACCAGGATATAATCAATGCAGCTATTGACCTATGGCAAAGGCGACTACAATCGGTGATAGAAAATCATGGTGGTCATATTCATAATGTTATTCTGTAAATATTTAGACCACTTTCGATTTTAAGTGATAGTCTTGATATCATTAATTGTTAATATTATTTAATTTGTTAATTAAGATTGAACAAAATAAATCGTCTTTCTTGAATTTTAAAATATTTCACAATAAGACCTATACTGGAGAATTTTCGATAGTTAAACTACCGAAAAAACGTATCATCTGAATAAATCAGTTCCCGCCTGCAACGAACATAAGCGCACGTTTGTTGAAAAAAACCTGTTAAGTCCTTTTTAAATTATAAGCATTTGAAAAGAAATAATTATAAAACTACTTTTACAAAATTAATATCAATTTTCTATCAAGCAGGCTGTGTCTATATAAATACATTAGCATATAAAACATTAAAAAATGTCTCATTACTGTTTTAAACATGCCAAGTTAGGCTTTGACGCAATTTCTGTTATGTCAGTTTTCCTATTATTAAATTAATTTAATTAAAACGGAAAACCGCTACTCGAATGCCGACATTTTAAATGTATTAATTTGCTATTTATGGTCAATGTCAGCAAATAAAAGCACGAGCATGTAGGTTATACAATGAACGTTTCCCGAATTTGCAACTAATTAACGGAAAAAGTTTAAAACAAGGTTTAAACAAAGAAGAGTAGCGTTTTGCGAAACGATGCTGATCCAAATACAGGAGGACCCAGATTAAAAAAAAGATTATTTAGACTCACAAAATTTTGAGGGAAAGGTATAATCAATAGAAGGAATTGTACGGAAACGTAGTCTTCAACAAATATTTAACTTTAATGTGTTCTGTTTACTTATGAATAATCAGTTTAGTTGAATGTGAGTGATTTCTTGGGCAATTAATCGCTTCAGTTAAATCAAATCTGTGGGAAAAACTAAAAGAAACTATTTATGAAACTCCCGTATATTCACCAGAAGATCTATAAAATAGGGTAAGGCGAGCATTTCAAGAATTAAACCCTGATGAAATTCGGCGACTAACTGTCATAAACGTTATGAAATCAATAGAGGATTGCTTAACAGCTAATCAGCCCTATGACCAAACACACAAGTTAACTCTAGACGCTAACATCAAAATTACCTGTTTTTCAACCACAGTGAAAAATTAACAAGTATACTTTATTTGGTTGTTGTCATGGAAACGGTACGTTAAAAGCTAACTTGTGTGTTTAATCAAAGGGCTAAATGGATGACATTTAAATAAATAAACACACTAACGGCCCTATGATCAAACGAGCAAGTTAACTTTTAACGTATACTCCATTCCACAATAATTCGTTGATTTCTCGACCGCAATAAAATTTAAACCCAGCCATTAATAAGTTCCCTTTGAAATGATACAGGTCCTGATTACCTACTAATTTCAATAGTTCAGTAAGTAAGTATCTTTATTTTAATCATGTAATTAAATAGCTATTAATATTTATACAAAAATACTAATCTACAATATTATAATATCATCTATTCTTAAACTTATTATTAAGAGCCTTACGTTACTATTAATTATGTTATTGTATTGGCATATTAGGTAGGTTAATAGCAAATTGCAGGTGTTCAATATAAAACAGAGTCTTTTCAACTTAGTTCATCAGTCGTTTGGTGTTTGTCAAGCTGTGCGTTAAAGGTATTTTCGTGTGTTATTGAGCATCCAAAATATGTCAGATCTGTGTGAAACTTCAGACAATATTGCTTCTGGAAGTTATGGTGTATCGAAGAAAAAACATGTATCACTTGATGCCAAAAACATCATAAAGAACGTTTACTGTACCCTTTTAGATATAGGGTATGACCGGAGTGCAAGTTTTAGTGAAACGAGTATTTTGACCAAAGTTGCATTAACGACAGTAAAAGATATAGTGACCAAACCCATCCAGCCAAGGAAAAAACGGTCTGACAGCGAAAAATTGAGAAGCATCGAAGAAGCTGATAAAGACTTGATTCGGAGGAAAATGTATGACAAATGTAAACAAATAGTCCCAACAATGGATACGCTAAAAAAGGTACTTACAGCAGACGAAACCGATATTTCATGTGGCAGGACAAGCATTTGGAGAACAGTAAAAGCAATGGATTTAAAATATAGTACCATTGACAAACGACAAGTACTAATGGAATCGCAGCGTTTACAAGCATGGCGTAGAGATTATTTGAATCTTATCAGACAATATAGGAAAGAAAGCCGTTCAATTATATACTTCGACGAAACTTGGCTTGATACCCACGACACTCCTAAAAAGGGTTGGAGCGATTCAACAATCAAATGTCAAACTAAAGCTCTCTCAAACAAAGGACAAAGAATTACGATATTACATGCAGGTTCAGAAAATGGATTTATTTCGAACGTTCTATTATTATCTGCGAAGAAAATTGCCAATTCATCTTTGGATTACCATCAAGATACGGATGCTACATTGTTTGAAGATTGGTTCCAGAATCGTCTGCTTCCGAATGTGCCCAAAAATAGTGTTATTGTGATGGACAACGCTAGTTACCACAGTCGCCAACTAAATAAAGTGCCGAATTCAAATAATACAAAAGTGGAAATTCAAAACTATATGACGGACAATAATATATATTTCGAGGAAACCTATACAAAAAAGGACCTTTTAAATGTTTTAAAAACATTCAATATTGAAAAAGAATATATCTGTGATAATCTCGCAAGTGCTAATGGTCACACAGTTTTACGCCTCCCTCCGGATTATTGTATTTTTAACCCAATGGAACATATGGAGCTAGTTACAGACGATGATTAGAAGAGAAAACACATCCCCTACACTAAGTAGTTCTGTTATAGAATTAATTAAAAAATGTGTAAATAAAATCCCAGTAGAAAGTTGAAAAAATTCTGTGAGACACGTGATCCAAGTAGAAGATTCCTATAATTTAATTAATAGTAACGTAAGGCCCTTAATAATTAGTTTAGGCATAGATGAAGATGATAGTGATAGTGAAACAGAGCTAAATATAGAGTAGGTTAAGTTAAATATTGTATTATTATAATATTGTAGATTAGTATTTTTGTATAAATATTAATAGCTATTTAATTACATGATTAAAATAAAGATACTTACCTACCTATTATTTTATATTTGTTGTTTTGTTGAAAACAGCTAACCTAAACTATTGAAATTAGTAGGTAATCAGGACCTGTACCCTTTCAAAAGGTCCGGTGCCTACACAATAGATATTTGTCAGGTAACTTAATTATGGCTGGGATTACGACTGAGGGTTGTCATTTAAATTTTATTGCGGTCGAGTAATCAACGAATTATTGTGGAATGGAGTTTACCGTTTCCATGTCAACAACCGAAAAGAGTCTACTTGTGAATTTTTCACTGTAGTTGAAAAACAGTTAATTTTGAAGTTAGCGTCTAGAGTTACCTTGTATGTTTTATCATAGGGCTGTAAATGTGCTATAATATGTTTTAAAATGTTCTCTTGTTTATTTTCCTGTGTTAGACATTTGCTCATATATGTTATACTATAGCTATACTCAAAACTTAATATTATTTTTAGTGACGTAGCTATCAGAACCATAATAACTGCCAAAAAACGATATTGTTATTGGCAGTTTGCATTGGTTTTCATCGTTTCGAATGTTACTTTATTGAAAATTTTAGTATTTGTCAGTGTTGAAAGAAGTTAGTCGAGGTTAGAATTTTATGACATGCGTCTCCTTACATTAAGCTGGATTTATAAACTCGAAAAGTTGGCGAGGTTGAGGTTCAGTTGGTGTTGGAAATAGGAGTTCAATTTAAACTAAAGGGAACACTCAGTTCCATTTATACACTCGTTCATGTTGTTCATGTAAAGCTCATGTAAGGTTCGAAAACTTCCCGGGTAGTTCGAGATAACCAATTTTTATGCTCGGAGTTCGGAATATCTAACCTCACAAACTTGATCATAACTTCAACCTCACCAACTTTTCGAGTTTATAAATCCAGCTTTAATATGTTGTTAAAAACAGAATCGTATTTGGGCGTATTTTATTAGTTTCGTTTGTTGATTGTCACCAAACTGTCACATTGATTGTTTCTATGTGGTAGCATTCTGTAGATTTTCGAGGCATTTTTTGTTGCGTTTGGTGGAAGGTTAGAGAATTATGGATCACGATTACTGTGTTCCCAGCAACTCTGGAAGAAGAAATGAAGTAAACATGGTAATTTAACCAACTCATATTTTAGACATGCACAATTTAAAACCCCTAATCTTGTTTTCCATTATTTAAAGTTGACTTTGTTGGATAACAGACCTAGCCGCATTTTAATTAATATAAAAGAAATATTAAATGAACATACCTAAAATAAAAGTAACTAAAAAGTGACACGTGCCATGAAAGTCTAACCTCAACAACTTCTTTCTAAACTGAAAGATACTTTAAATTGGGTTGCCTGGGTTTGTATAGAAAATTGATGTTAATTTTGTAAAAGTAGATTTATAGTTATTTTTGAAAATGCTTATAATTCAAAAACGGCATAAGATAGGAACATATAGGTTGTTATTAGCAATTAAATAGGTAAGTCAATTTGCCTTTTATTGGTTAAATAAAATATAGGGCATTCAATAGGCAACAATAGCTAATGTGGCTTGTTAAGTACAGGGACATTTTTTTAAGTGTGATTTGCAATATCAATTCTTATAATAAAATTTAATGAGCCAGACATCAGTCTTTTGCTCTTGCTTTTTGTCGTAGATATCTTGTCAAGAACAATCTTTAAAGGTTTTGATTTTAAATGTTGTATTTGATTTTCTTCTCATCTTCTTTTGTTTTGGTTTTACGTGCTTTTCTTATTCTCTCTAATACGTATGTGTATTATTTATCAGGTGGGAGGGCAATCTTTAGGGAACTTGTGTTTTGAGTTTGGTAATGAGTGTGTGTCTAAAGTGAGCCGATTCGTGGATGTACTTGTTCGCGTATGGTATTTTTTAATAATTTTGTCATAAAAAGTATTCAATTTGTCCATTCGTAAGTCCCTGTGCAGTATGTCTGTTGGTACATCTTTGAGCGTCCGTTATTATGAGTAAAACTCTATTTTGTAATATTCTCAGTCTCGTCTTGTTTACGGTGCACCACGTAGGTACATTGTATGTAAGTACTAGTCTTATTATTGTATTATAATAAAAAGAAATCACACTTTCTTCAATGATTTTTCGCAAGAGAGCCAAATTTAATGTCAAAAAATATATGTATTTCACAAATTTGATACATAGATACGATACCATTTTGATTTTTTTTAAATAGTCAATAACCACACGAGTACATTGCACTTCGCGATTCGATTTAAAAATCATACGGTTGTTGATATGTATTTTCAGCCGTTTCGGATATACGGGGGTTCCTAAATTGCCTTCATCGATTTTGTCTTTTAAGTGGTCTCTGCCTTTTAATAAGTAGAGCTTTTAAGCTGAAAATCGCAAAATTTTTACACGGTAACGTAATTTCTCGTGGCCGAGCTATTTACGCTATAATCAAATATGACATGTGTCAAAAAGTGACAGATACGACGCTATTTTGATTTTTTTTGAAATTATATTACCGTGTAAAAAATTGGGTTTTTAGCTTAAATGGTCTATTTATTAAAGTGGCGAGACAAGGCAATTGAGGAACCCCAGTATTTCCTAAATGGCTGAAAATAAATACCACCAACTATATGTTTTTGAAATCCGATCGTGAAATGAAATTCCCTCGTGTGGGAATTCATGAGGTTTGCCCTTTAAAAAATTCAAGATGGCGTCGCATCTGTCAAATTTGTGATCCTATACAGGGTGTCAATTTGAAAACTTTCCACCCTTAATATCTTTCTTGCGGTTAAAAATATGAAAAATCGGAAAGACACGTCAATTTTATTTGTAAGGGTAACACTTTATATGAATAGTTTTAGCCTTCTCGTTTCAACCCCCTAGGAGGGGTAGATGTCACAATTAGAATCTTAAATGGGAATGGGGGTCAAGTGGCACATCGTTTTAAAGGGCGTTTAATTCTCTTTTTAGTGGTATCCTACTTTCTTGCTTTTGTCCAGAGGTTTCCGAATAATCGCGTTTCAAAGTTGCAGAAACAATTAAACTTGCCTGCATTGAGATTTTGGTTTTCAGGTTAGTGTTTACACAAAAATTACTGCATTGGATCTCCTTGTAGTACAAATGATTAGAAGATTAGGTGGCACCATGGGCGTAGCCAGACATTTGTCTAGGGGGGCCAAATACTAATAAACACAAAACATTATAAACATTAACGTTTTTTTATCAAATTCCAATAAGTGGCAACTTTCAGGGGGGGGGGGGACATGGCCCTCCCCTGCCTCCCCCTCGCTACGCCCATGGGTGACACCGTTTCAAACTTTATTTGGGGATTGGCAAAGTAACCTCGAAAAATTTACACAAAAAGTAATCTAATAAAATTTCGATGGTACTACGAGTACCTATATAGTTAATTTGCGTTCATTCGATGACTTATCACTGAAATTCCACAAAAAGCCTTGCTATTCTATCAACAAATTCTAAAAATACGTTGTTTTTTAACAAAAAAAAAACATGGTCAGCAAATTTAAAAGATGTAGCCAAAACAGGAATATTATTGATATTTCGCTTTTGCTTGTTGGGCTGTTCAGTAGTGTTCAGTGATAACTCTTATTAAGCGCATAAAGTTGAGAATGGTTTATTCTCTTCAAAAAAGAACTGAAATTATTTTCATTTATGGAGAGGTTGGAAAGTGCGCACGAAGGACGGCATTGGTTTTCAATGAAAGAAATCGAAATCGTTAAGTAAGTCACAGATATGTGCTGGATTTGGTGGCAAAGTTCTCCGAAACTGGTTCGGTAAGTAATAGAAAAATAATTAACCTACGAGTGATGAATGAAGGAGCTCAAATTGAGGTTTTGGGATTATTTGCTGCAGAGCTCACCAGCTCCTTGCGGACAGTAGCAGAGCAGACAGGAATATCACACGAGACTGTAAGAGAAGCACTGAAAGTGCATAAACTCCATCCATACAAAATGCAGACACTTCAAGAACTCTATGACGATGATTTTAATAGAAGAATAGAGTTTTGTGAATTCATGAGTCGTCAAGTCAACGCCATCCCTAATATTCTGCCGAATATCTGTTTCAGCGATGAATGTTCATTTTTTCTAAATGGAAATGTTAACAAACAAAATTGTCGATATTAGAGTGACGAGAACCCGCATATTTTTCGAGAAGGACATACACAATATCCCTAAAAAGTTAATGTTTGGGCTGGTATTCTTGGAAATTCCATTATTGGTCCTTTATTTATTGAAGGAAGCTTGACAGGTGATCTGTACCTTAATATGCTTGAAGAGAATATTGATCCTCTTATCACCCATGAGCTAGAAACTCAAATTGATGCAGAGGGTAATTTAGTTTTACAGGAGGATTTGATAACATTCCAGCAGGACGGTGCTCCACCTCATTATTTTCTTCCGGTCCGACAGTGGTTAAACGAGAGATTCCCGGATAGACGGATTGGCAGAAGGGGACCAATTGAATGGCCTCCAAGATCACTGGATTTAACACCCTTAGACTTCTTTCTCTGGGGACATCTTAAATCCATTGTTTATAAAACACAACCTGCTGATATTGATGATCTTAAAAGACGAATTTCAGCAGAATGCAGGTCAATTCCGGGTGAAGTTTTCCGAAATGTTAGGGAGGAGTTCGAAAACAGACTTTATTATTGTTTACAGGAAAATGGACAAACATTTGAACAACTTATAATATAGTGCGTAAGTAGATCCCATGTGTTTTATTGTAGAAATTTCTCTTCCGCAATAAAAAGTTATTTTTGTCGAAGTAAAATAATCAATAAATAAGAAATCAATTGTTTAAACTAGATTTTCTTCCTGTTATTTAACGATTTTAACGGTGCCGCCTAATCATCTAATCATTTGTACTACAAGTGGACCCAATGTAATAATTTTTGTGTAAACACTAACCTGAAAACCAAAATCTCAATGCAGGCAAACTTGATTGTTTCTGCAACTTTGAAACGCGATTATTCGGACACCTCTTAATAAAATGCAAGAAAGTAGGATACCACTGAAAAAAGAGTTGAACGCCCTTTAAAACGATGTGCCACTTGACCCCAATTCCCATTTAAGATTCTAAGGGTGACATCTACCCCTCCTAGGGGGTTGAAAGAAGAAGGCTAAAACTATTCATTTAAAGTGTCCCCCTTACAAATGAAATTGACGTGTCTTTCTGATTTTTCATATTTTTAACTGCAAGAAAGATATTAAGGGTGGGAAGTTTTCAAATTGACACCCTGTATATTTTTCGACATTAAATTTAACTTTCTTGCGGAAAACCGTAAAGGAGAGTGAAATTAGCTTTTTATTATAGTCAGCAGGAAAATAGCAAATCGGGTGAGACCCTTAAAAAAAATGTCTCTGTACATGTACCGATTTGGAATGAAGCAAAAAATTTGTATTATTATTGAAACATACCGGTCCAAATCACCTGATAATATGTCGCTTTTAGATTTCGTTTTATGGGAAAAATTTCAAATTTAGAATAAGATGGTGTGCACTGTGCAGTCACGCAAAGAACCGCTCTTTTATTGCCTTAAATGCATTACGAACGATTGAAATGTGTGTGCAATTATGTCTAAGGCATAATGGAATAATTATTAATTTTAGTTTTAAATTTTTTTTTGAGGACCCAACTTGGATTGGATTTTTAGTATTGTCTCTGTTGTATGAGGAGAAAATGAAATCAGAAATTTTTCATTTAAAATAGTGCACACTGCTACTTTAATGCATGTAAGCCAATGAATAGAAATTATGCAAACAAGCTGAAAATATCAAATAACTACAACATTAATTAATGAAATTCAATTAATTGATCAATTAGACAGTTATAATTGGCAACCTACAAAGCAAAAATTTCTGTATCCACTATGTAAGAGAAATTATACAGGTACCTACTCATAACGAAAGAAGGAGCGGACTGAATTCCTGACAGGGTCCCATTGCTTTTTTAAATTTCAATTTTTATCAAACGAGGAACAAGGCCTCTAGCCGAAGTAAACGCATTGTAACAGTTTATTTTTAATGAATAATTTAAAACTTCCGCAGATTTTGTTTTCTAACGCACCATCAGTAATATCTTCAAAAATGTAGCGCCAACCTAACAAAATCAGGGTAAATTTTTAATTTTACATAAATACCAAATCGCCATGTGTAACATCTCGCATATGTATATACCGGGTGTTGCATCGTCGAGCGGGACATAGGAAATCCCATGTAATTTTAAATGGGGTCAATTATTGGCTTCCCTAATTATTTTAGAGAAAAATTCTATTTAGTTTTATTAAAGAGCACTAAAACCCACATTCAAAAGAATAACTTTAAATATTTTTGATGAGCCCGTATTTGCGGGCACCAGTCAAGGTAAAAGATGACTGTCAAATAAAGTTGTCATTTTGAGGAATATTTGAACATCTTCTTAAATCCTAAAGTTCTAACAATTTAATAGTACCTACCTATTAATTAGTAAAATATTGAAACATGTAAAATGTCATAATTTTAACCTTGTAATTGGATACTTTATTTTAGTTTTATTCAGATTAATTTGTACTCATAAATACACCTTTAATATTTTCGATGTACGAGTTTTTATAACAATAAAGCACACATTTCAAAATGACAACTTTATTTGACAGTCATCTTTTACCTTGACTGGTGCCCGCAAATACGGGGCCATAAAAAGGAGAAATAGTTAAAAAGAAATCGGCGATAACCCGTAAACGGGCTCATCAAAAATATCTAAAGTTATTCTTTTGAATGTGGGTTTTAGTGCTCTTTAATAAACCTAAATAGAATTTTTCTCTAAAATAATTAGGGAAGCCAATAATTGACCCCATTTAAAATTACATGGGATTTCCTATGTCCCGCTCGACGATGCAACACCCGGTATACATTATGTGTTGAAAACACTGTAAGGTCCCTTTCCTTTTCGTCAGACTCTATAGCCTTGCCGAGGAGCCGTAATATGGCGCGTCCAAGAATTGGGTCTGACGGAAAGAAAAGAGGACAAACATCTTTCTTTAAAAAAAAATATGTTTTTAGACCCCTTGAATTTAACCAACGCGATTTTATTATTTCGCAATTAAAAGTATTGATTGAGGTAGGAAGCTATAGAGGAACTCATGCATCCTGGTAATTTGTTTACTTTGTTGTGCCTAGGTTCTTCAATGTTTTTATACGTTGCTGTATGGTTTGTAAAAATTTGTAATTAGCTGCTTGCTTGGATGTTTGTGCTCCTTGTGAATTTAATTTAAAAGTTATGTTGCAAAAAATTTGGCGCCTTTTTATTAAATATATAATATTTGTTCATGTTAATTTTAGTGCCTCCCTACTATTGTGGGATGGGATTTGGACCAACAGGGAGCCAGTCTTTAGGTAACTTGTACGTCCCGATTTGTCTCGATCTTTTATGTGAGTCGGTAATAAGCTGGTCTGTTGATACGTCTGTACGCCCGTAATAATTTCTAATAGTTTTCAAGAAAAAGTCGTTAATTGTCAACATCTAAAAGTCATTATGTAGCACTACATTCATAATGTATCTCGGCGCGTTCGCGATGATTTTTAGCGCCTTGTTCTGAATCACCTGGAACTTATTAAGCTTCGTTCTGCTTATGTTGCACCACGCACCACGTAGGTGCACCATAAGTTAGAACCGGCCTGACGCAGGGGGTAGATAAAGCCTAACTGTCGCAATGCAAGTTTTATTCTATTAATCCAATTCAGCCTTTCGTCGAAAATAAGTCCCAGGTATTTCACCTCCTAGCACCAGTTCACTTGGACTCCATTGACCCGCAGCCTTGTATTAGGCCTGCGGACGGTGCTTTTGAAAAGAAGACGACCTTCGTCTTGGAGGGATTCAAGCGAATCATCCAAGCCGAAAGCCATTTTTCCAGCTCAATTTTGTGACGCTGTATCCGACTGACGACAATTCGCGGTGATTTAGTAGTAGAAGTAATTGCTGTATCGTCAGCGAAAAGATAGAGCTGCGTAAATCCATCTCGCGGAATATCGTGAGTATGAGTTATATAACATCGGAGAGAGAGGTGAGCCTTGCGGCACTCCCGCCCTGATGTGTTTATTCAAAGAGAGTGCGTTCTCTGACGAGACCGCAAAACTTCTATTCTCTAAAAAATAAGCTAAAACCTTGATTAAGTAGTTCGAAGCACCAAGCCTTATCAATTTTAACAAGAGGTCTTTGTGCCAGACTTTGTCGAATGCTTTGCTTACGTCAAAGAAAACCGCTCCCGTATGCGCCCTCTTGTTAAAGCCTTTAATAATGTTTGCAGTGAATCGCGTGGTCTGCCTGACTGTGCAATGTTCAGGCCGGAACCCAAACTGTTCGGCAGGCAGAACATTGCGCGTAAAAACAAAGTCGTTGAGCCTACTTAAGATTATATTTTCGGCAATTTTTCCTAGGCTCGACAGCAGGCTGATCGGCCTATAGCTCCGGCACCGTAGGGTCTTCGCCTTTCTTATAAATAAGAATGACTTTAGCGCGTTTCCAGGCAGTTGGAAAGTGGCCTCTGATTATCGCCTGGGATAAGCTTACTATGTTCCCCAAAGCTCGATCTGGTTGATTTCGCATATTATTCTTTAAACCGTCAAAACCGGGGGCTTTTTTACCATTCAAGACGCTTATTACGGACCTAACCTCGTTTAAGGTGACTTGGGGGAAAGGCTTGAAACGGGTAATTTATGGTTTTGTAAATCTGTATCGTCCTTGAGACCCTCTCATCTCTTAACGCGTCATTGGTCGGGTTTTCACTGAATTGGTCGCAGAGTTTGTCTGCGAGCAATTCAGCTTTATCCTTAGCATCGATTAGAACCGCACCTGTTTCCTCGTTTTTCAGATGGGACATGGGTGCTCGTGCACCCCTGGTCAAGGCCCTAATCATTCTATAAATGGAATTATCCGCTATAGACAGACCTTGAACCTTGTCGTCCCACAGATGCGATTGCCTTTCGCTCAACAAATCCCTGATAGCCTACACTAAATATCACCGAAACCTCGGAAGCATTACTAGATTAACTGACACTAGTAAGCAATTGAGTGGTTCTGTGGATATAGTAGGTCCCGGGATCGATTCCCGTTGCGGCCACTTTTTCTTAATGACTTTTTTTAGTTTTCTTATGACTTTTTTTTAGTGTTTTATAACTCTTTTATTTTTTTTTAAGTAGATCGACTCAAAAAGGGCTGGTAAATAATTGGCCGGTGAACTTGAAAAAGACGAATTGGAACCAAAAAGGTGGATTAGATGTCGTGTTAGCGCCTGTTTAACCAATAAAGTCTATAAAGAGACTTGAAAAAGGCGAATTGGAACCAAAAAGGTGGATTAGATGCCGTGTTAGCTCCTGTTTAACCAATAAAGTCTATAATTATTAGTTACAGCATTATTTAGTTGAGTTAAGCAATATAATTGTTCCGATCCGTTACGTAACATAATATCTTATTTGACATTTCCGACCGACATGCGCCTATTTCTGACGCCACCAACAAATCCCCATTCGAAATTCCCACCAGGGTATCTCCGAAAGAAGCCGAATGCGTCCGAGGTTTCGGTGATATTTAGTGTCGCCTATCCCTGATTACTTGGGCTTTCCGATTTGCCTCCGCCTTAATTTGAGGATCACCAGTACGATGCGCCCTATTCTTTAACCGGTTTTTAATTCTAATGCGGTTCTTAATTTCTGGTCAATGTGTGAAGTGTCAGTGTTTTTTAATTAAATATGGAGAATTTTTAACAATCGCCTAAACGCCCTAAAGTCGGTCTATGTACAGTAAATGAAAAAAAATTAATTCTTAACTATTACGATTCTATTAAAAGTAAAAATGCGGATTTCCGTGTTGACAATGCAGTGCAATTTACAGCAGATATGCTTAACGTTGGGAAAACAACAATATATAAACTTTTAAAAGAAGAGAATATGAGCTGGATGACATTTTAATGCAGAGAATAAGGCAAAAAGTTCAGAGTTTCTTTAAAAAAAAGGAATTCCCACGCTGGACAAAATTCTGTCCTCAATCCGAGAAGACCAGGACTACCCATTTATGTGTAGAAATACGGTTTGGAAATTATTTTAAAAAATAGGGTTTCTGTGAAAAAAACATAATAGGCAATCGATTTTAATAGACAGAAGCGATATCGTCTGTTCGAAAAGAAACTACTTAAGAGGCATCCGAAAAGCCAGAGAAGAAAACAAAAAAATATTTTACCTAGATGAAACATGGCTAAATGAAGGCCATACTGTGACTAAAATTTGGCAGGATGAAAATATAAAAAATTCAATGCAAGCTTTTTTGGAAGAATTGTCCACAGGATTAAGACCGCCATTTGGAAAAGGACATCAACTTATCATAAGCCATATTGGAAGTCCTAAAGGCTTTGTTAAAGGTGGTCTACTGATGTTTCAATCTAAAAATACAGGAGACTATTACGAAGATATTAATGCCGATGTCTTTGAAGAATGATTTAAGCAAATGTTGGATCTTATACCAAAAGATTAAATAATTGTATTGGATAATACAAGTTATCACTCTAGGCTAATGGAAAAATTACCGACAAGTGCTTGGCGAAAAAGTGAAATAACAGAATGGCTAAGTTTAAGACAAATAGAATTTCCATTAGATTGTGGAACCATTGGTACTAGCCAATTTACACATGTACGATGAAATGGCAAAGTTACGAGGAATATCTGTGCTCAGACTCCCTTTTTACCACTGCGAATTAAACCCTATCGAACTTATATGGGCTCAAATAAAGACAGATGTCGCCAGAGAAAACACGACTTATAAAATGGTGGATTTAAAAAGACTGGCAGGTAGATATAATAATCGATGAAACACTTGAACCGCTTATTCTAGGTTCTTCAATGTTTCTTTACGTCAGGAGAAACTCCTTTGACATCTGTTGATTATTCGTGATTACTAATTAGCTCTATGGTTTGTAGGAATTTGTAATAAGCTCTTTGCTTGGATGTTTGTGATTCTTACGGATTTAATTTAGAAGTTTTGTTGCAAAAATTTTGGCGCCTTTTAAATATAAAATATTTGTGCATGTCAATTTCAGTGCTTCTCTACTATTGTGGGATGGGATTTGGACCAACAGGGAGCCAGTCTTTAGGTAACTTGTATGTCCCGATTTGTCTTGATCTTGTATGTGAGTCGGTAATAAGTTGGTTTGTCGATACGTCCGTACGTTCGTAATAATTTCTAATAATTTTCAAGAAAAATTCGTTAACTGTCAACATCTTAAAGTCATTATGTAACACTACATTCATAATGTATCTGGGCGCGTTCGCGATAATTTTCAGCGCTTTGTTCTGAATCACCTGGAACTTATTAAGCTCCGTTTTGCTTATGTTGCACCACGTAGGTGCACCATAAGCTAGAACCGGCCTGACCAATACCTTGTAGAGGTTGACCTTAGTCCTATTAGCAAGTCTACTCCGCCTGTGAAGCAGGGGGTAGATAAAGCCCAACTGTCGCAATGCAAGTTTTATTCTATTAATTGAATTTTGCCTCCAATTCAGCCTTTGGTCGAAAATAAGTCCCAGGTATTTCACCTCCTGGCACCAGTTCACTTGGACTCCATTGACCCGTAGCCTTGTTTCAGGCCTGCGGACGGTGCTTTTCGAAAAGAAGATTACCTTCGTCTTGGAGGGATTCAAGCGAATCTTCCAAGCCGAAAGCCATTTTTCCAGCTCGATTATATGACGTTGTATCCGGCTGACGACAATTCGCGGTGATTTAGTAGTCGAAGTAATTGCTGTATCGTCAGCGAAAAGATAGAGCTGCGTAAATCTATCTCGCGGAATATCGTGAGTATAAATGTTATACAACATCGGAGAGAGGGGTGAACCTTGCGGCACTCCCGCCCTGATGTGTTTATTCAAAGACAGTGCGTTTTCTGACGAGACTGCAAAACTTCTATTCTCCAAAAAGGAAGCTACCACCTTGATTAGTAGATTAGTGTTAAAGCCTTTAATAATGTTTGCAGTGAGTCGCGTGGTCTGCCTAACTGTGCAATGTTCGGGCCGGAACCCAAACTGTTCGGTAGGCAGAATATTGCGCGTGAAAACAAAGTCGTTGAGCCTACTCAAGATTATCTTCTCGGCAATCTTCCCTAGGCTCGACAGAAGGCTGATCGGCCTATAGCTAGCCGGCATCGTAGGGTCTTCGCCTTTCTTATAAATAAGAATGACTTTAGCGCGTTTCCAGACAGTTGGAAAGTGGCCTTCTCTGATTATCGCCTGGGATAAGCTTACTATGTTCCCCAAAGCTCGGTCTGGTAGATTTCGCAACGCCATATTCCTTAAACCATCAAAACCGGGGGCTTTCTTAACATTCAACACGCTTATTAGGGACTTAACCTTGTTTAAGGTGACTTGGGGAAAGGCCTGAAACGGGTGATTAATGGTTTTGTAAATCTGTATCGTCCTTGATACCCTCTCATCTCTCAACACGTCATTAGTCGGGTTTTCACTGAACTGGTCACAGAGTTTGTCTGCGAGTAATTCAGCTTTATCCTTGGCATCGGTTAAAACCGCACCTGTTTCCTGGTTTTTCAGGTAAGACATGGGTGATCGTGCGCCTCTGGTCAAGGCCCTAGTCATTCTATAAATAGAATTATCCGCCATAGATAGACCTTGGACCTTGTCGTCCCACAGGTTCGATTGCCTTTCGCTCAACAAATCCCTGATTACCTGGGCTTCCCGATTCGCCTCCGCCTTGATGCGAGGATCACCAGTACGATACGCCCTATTCTTTAATCGGTTTTTAATTCTAATGCGGTTCTTAATTTCATCGCTTAAAGTCCCGTATTTTGAAAATCCGGACACTTTTGTGACAGATGCTTTGGCAAGAGCTGCGTTAATGTCATCTGTGATCTTGCTCACTGCGTTATCAATGTCCAATGGACTATGTGGGGGTTGTAAAACCTCCACATTTTTCAAAATATTGTTATACCTAGGCCAGTTCGTCGAGGTGCGGGTAACAAAACCTCTACCTTTCTCAAGTGGATTACCCACTTCTATGACGACCGGTATATGATCAGAGGTCAGATCACAGATGACTGATGGCTGTGATAATTGAACAGCATTTTTGATCACAAAAATGTCTAAGATCTCCGGAAGACCCCGTGCAAAGCAATGCGTGGGCTCCTCCGGTGGTAGAATATGGTAATTTAGCGCTTCAGAGAATTCATACAGGGTGCGACCCCTTTGGTTCGTAGATCTACATCCCCAAATCCTGTTTTTCGCGTTGAGGTCGCCCCCAATAATCGTTCTACTATTATTATTGAAAATTTTTCGTAAGCAATTGCCGGAAAAACCTACCGACGGACTGCAGTAAACAGATCCCAGGTATACGCGTTGACCATTTTTGAATCGAATAGAAATTAATGTCCCTTCAATATGGGGACAATTGTCAGGACCTGGCACAACTTGAGCTGAAATGTGTTTCTTAACCAGAATCATAGTTCCGCCCGCTGGTCTACCGAGGCGATCGTTTCTGAATATTGTGTAATTCGGGAACGAAAACCTATCTCCCTTTAACCATGTCTCCTGGATAAGAAACACATCTATCTCATTTCTCTCGACAAACTCGATAAGTTCGAGTCTCCGATGCTTTATTGAGTTAACGTTAAGCGTTGCTAGTTTAATATATGCCGTTTCCAATTGCGCTGTCATTTAACCTGCGGTTTTTTGAAAAGCACTCATCATGTTTTTTAACTGAGTCTCCATTACTTTCGTAAACTGGACCAGGAAGCTTTGCATCGTTAATTGCAAAGCCGCTTCCATGCCGTTCGGTGCTGCTTTTTGATCTTGCGACGTATTTGTTGCTTTCGTATTGCCATCGCTAGCCAATTTATTAACATCTTGCTGTCCCCATCGGAAATTACTCCTGGGCGCAATATTCGCATTAATATTAATATTATTATGTGTATTTTTGTTCGCCGCATTTTTGTCTAGATTGCTCGGGTGCCTTGGACAGCCCATATAGTTAGCAGGGTGGTCACCTTCACAATTTGAACATTTAGCTTTCTCCTCCTTAGGCTTAGTGCACTGATAAGAAAAGTGTTCAGCTGCACATTTTAAACATTTTATAGGTGCAGTGCATCGAAATTGCGAATGGCCAAACAACTGCCAGCGGTGGCATTGCGAAATTGTAGCACGCGCGCGTTGTGTCTCTACCTTGATTGACATGGAGTCTAGATCTCTTAAATCAAAAATCGTTTTTTCGGAACGCGGCAAGAAAACCAGCACCAAGGGTAATGGTGCCCCGCTGCGACTGTGCCACCTGATAACTCTTGATGGATTAAAACCCAATTCCTTCAAGTCGTCTTTGATTTTGTCTTCAGTCCACGTTTCCAGGACAACACGGAGTACGACATGTAACTCCTTCTCATCCTGGAATCGGAACGAGTAATGATAAAGTTTGTTCGCAATAAGGAATTTTATTATCTTATGATAATCCACTGGCGTCGGTGGATGGATTTTAACGCCTTCTGGCACGGTCACAGCTCGACCAAAATCAATTTTTGCTTTACGCAGGTAATTCGAAATTTCGTTATACTTGGCCTTATCTCTGATGACGATTGGAGGGACTCTTAATTTTGGTGTCCCGGTCTCCGAAGCATCATCAGTGACGGCAACATTTTTTGTCTTTTTAACTTGTGATGCGGGTATCTCTGCGTGACTATCCGATGCCACCTGGCTGGATTGAGACACCTTTTGTGTCAGATGCTTGTTTAATGACAAATTACTTGATTTCGGTAGGTTCGGCCACGCAGAAATACCAGCCACTTTCTTGTTATTGACATTGTTTTCCGTGTCAGTATTGTTATTAACCGTTCGCTCTCTTCATCGGATTCAGACACGGAGCCAATCTCCATATCTGATCCTACATTACTTACTTTAATTTCAACATTAACCCGTAGGCTGTTTAGTTTCCGAACGGTAGCCGTATCTTTATTGTTGTCCTCGGTTTTTGTACCTGCCTTTATTACTTTGTCAGTGAATGTCAGAGATCCGTCAAAAATCTTGTCTGTTTTTGAATTTAAATTTAAATTAATTGAATTACTGTCTAAGCTTGTCAAGTTCGTATTCGATTTGTACCTACCAATCTCGTCTGTTAACTCCCTGATAGTTTTACCCATTTCTTCCAGCTCGATTGACTTTTTTAGACTTTCCTCCTTCATCTGCTTGGTTTTATTTACCCATTCCATATTACAATCGTTTAGCATTTTCCTACATTTAGCTTCCATGCGTTTTTCGCTTTCCCTAATTCGTTTATCTATCGACAGCTGGACTTCCATCGGCGCCATGGGTTTGTCGTCGGAATTTGGTAATTTTGCCTCAATAAAGCGGGAGGCATTCCCCCCGCTTTGGGCCTCCATAAAAAGAATTAAAAAATTAAACTAAATTTGACTGTAGGTGACACTTAAATAAAAATTCGATACTTTAAAAATATCGAGAGAACTTTTCTGTCACTGTCAACAACCTCACTGCTCAGAGGTTCGATTGCGACTAAAACCGCTTATTATAAACGATGTTAATAAAAGTTTATCTTCCGAATCGGACTATGATTAAGCCATAACGACAAAGTATTATTCGATTTTTGAAAATGCCTTGTTTGTAAGAATCTATATTATATCTTGTGTTTGTAATTATATAATGTAAAATAATACCACCAATTGTTATTTATTAGTTAATACGATTTTTTAAATATTTTCATATGTTATAAATACCTACTAATATAATATAATACAATTTTTGGAGAATAGGCATGTTTAAGATTTCTAATTTAAAAAATTCCCCAATACATGCTCCTGAATAAGAGATTGTTCCTGCTAACAATGGTAAATCCTCAAATATAACAATAGCTTGCGATTAATTTAGGGTGGACCTATCTAAAGAATGCTCATTACTTGGATCCTTTAATGTGAACACAATAGATCTTAAGGGATAGTGTTACAATTGTTCTCGATACCCCGGTATGCGTTTTGCATATTTAATGAGCATTTATTACTTCACGCCATTTAAAGATAGACTATAGTTTCAAACTTAATACTTTTAAGACTATACGTGCTAGTAATTTTTTTCCTGATATCAGGATCTCTTCTACCTAAATTAAAATATAACGTAAATTATTGTCAACATGTTATTATTGATTTCTTGTGCCGTTACTATATTTCCCTGCTGGTACATGGAGGTAAAATTGCTTAAATAAGGGGGGAAAAAATTTAATAACAAATTTAAAATAATGTTTTCAAAAGTATTGCACATTTAATATTCCTGACGAAGGAAACGCTGTGTCGATTTTGTATACAGTGTGGCCCAAATTGGGCCTACATGTATGGGATTCTTGGAAACTATAGAAGATAGAGAAACGGTTAAATGGGGAAAGTTTTTGACAATTATATTTCTAACTGAAAACCGTTTAGTACGCGGCCCTATCTTTTTTGGTTTTTGAAATATGTTGAAAAAACCTTACAATAACCTATGAATCAAAAATAAAATCCAGTAGCCTATGACCAACCACTACCGTTTAAAAATGAAACAAAAATATTACTTGTCAGAACGAGTAAAAGTATAATAGTTTTTATTATTATTATCTAATAATAACGATTTATTTGTGTATTCTGAATTTAAAAGAAAATGGCATTGCGTTTTTCTCACGAAGAAAAATTTGATTTGCTAGAATGTTACATTCATTGCAACAGAAATGCAAACCTTGCATTAGAAAGGTATTTTGAAAATTTTCCTGAAAGACCGCAGCCAAGTGTCAGACTTTTTCCAAAAATTGTTATGAACCTGAGAAACCATGGAAGTTTTGAAAAACCGCGGCCCAAGAGTTACGAAAAAGCAGGTAATAACGAGCGTGACGAAAATGTCAGAGCCTATTTTAATGCCGCTCCGACATCATCTACAAGAGCGTCGGCAAGAGACTTACCAACCCCGCGAAGTACCATACAAAGAGTCCTTAAGGAAAATAAATATTGACCATACAAGCCAACTATAGTTCAGGGTTTACGAGAAACGGATTATCCAAGAAGAATGCAGTTTTCAAATTGGTATGTGAATCAATGCGAACAAAATCATGATTTCAGTCGTCTTGTAATTTGGACCGATGAATCACATTTTACCAACTGCGGGGTATTTAATAGACATAACCATCATTTTTGGGCAACAGAAAACCCTCACCAATTGGCTCAACGAAGACTGCAAACCCGATTTGGTTTTAATGTATGGTGTGGTATGTATGGTAAGTAATGTCACCTAGCTTGCTAAATACATAGTAGGTATTAAGTAACCCAGCTTTACTTTTCTCCTTACATTTTAGACAATAGACTTATAGGACCATTCTTTTATAATCATACGTTGAATGGCCAAAGATACTTGGAGCTGTTAGAAGATCAAATATTACCGGCAATTAGAGCAAGAGTTCCTCAAGATCAATTGAATAATATTTGGTTTCAACCAGACGGTTGTCCCGCACATAATGTTCGGGAAGTTCAAACTCTCTTAAGACAGATATTTAATGACAAATTAATTTCAAACGGCGGACCAGTTAATTGACCTGCTAGATCCCCTGATATAACTCCTCTCGATTTTTATTTATGGGGTTATGTAAAAAATGAAGTATATGAGTTTGAACCCCTGGAATTTGTACAAGAATTAGAAGAGAGAGTGAGGAATGTGTTTACGAGCATAAATGACAACAAGCTTCGCAGGGTCATCAATACTGTGTTAAAAAAGTGTCAAAAATGTATTAATAAAAACGGCCAACATTTCGAATAAGTATAGTAAGTTACATATTTTTTCTTATTTTCTTTTCAAAACAATAATTATTATTCATTGCGTTTTTAGTTTTCTTTATTTGAAATGTTAATATGAGATTTTTAACCATAAGGTAAAAATAAAATAATGTATTATAATATTATGATATTTTAAACAAATTTAACACTGCCTAATGTGTTCTTCTCAAATTTGACGTGTTGCGAAAATTAATTTTCTTTATTTTTCAAGTCAATTTCATTTATTTTCCAACAAATAATACATCGTTGAAAAGCTGACGTCATAATCTACCTTTTAAGTATAAAATACAATATGGCGCCCATAAGAAAAAATGAACCTGATGATGGTATAAAATAACTGAAACGTCGTCTTCAAAATTAAATTGCAGAACTAAAATCTACTTAAAAAGTTGCTTTAAAAATGTTTTTACAGATTGCCAAAATAGTGAATAATAAGAAATCTACAGCATATTTTCGAAAATACATCTTTTTGGTTTTTTCAACATATTTCAAAAACCAAAAAAGATAGGGCCGCGTACTAAACGGTTTTCAGTTAGAAATATAATTGTCAAAAACTTTCCCCATTTAACCGTTTCTCTATCTTTTATAGTTTCCAAGAATCCCATACATGTAGGCCCAATTTGGGCCACACTGTATAACGCAACTATGATTAAAATAAAGGAACTAATTAAATAAACATTTAGTTGTAAACTCGTTTTATAATGTTAAGAGTAAGTAGGCAATACTTTTTTATTTAATAACGTTTAATCCTTTTTTCTTGTAGTACAATTTTATGGCCTTCATACTTAGGTATGATTATTTTAGATATTACCCGTAATATAGTTTTAATTACATTTTTGGCTTATATCTCTTCATTAATATTTAATAAAATTTTCAACCTTCATAAATAGTTTTAACGCAATAATTACTATAAAATTAATCCACATACCGAACCTAAATAATTTGCATATTTTAAGCATACCTTGCATTCTTTCTTAAATGGGGTGTATTAAAATGCATATTTTTTAAACATTTTTCGTGTATTTTTTCCGCCCTTTACCTGTGACTATAGAGCGGCGGGTCACTTCTCGACACCAAATTTGTCTTGTGCCTAACTCTGTAGAAAGGGCCCTTTAAGCCGATAGGCTTTCTCGACACCATGAATATTAAAACATTTACATCACATTACTTTTATAGAAAATTAATATAAATGATCGGGCGGCGGAACTTTCGGCCCCATATTGGGTAAGGTACCTGCTAAAAATTTTAGGTCAAGTAATCTTGCAAGAAATTTCGGCCCCAAACATTGCGGGTAATGCGAATTGAACCAAAAAGGTGGATTAGATGCCGTGTTAGCGCTGTTTAACCAATATAAGTCTATAAAAGGGGCAAACAATTAATAATAATATTCCACGGTGAACTTGAAAAAGGCGAATTGGAACCAAAAAGGTGGATTAGATGCCGTGTTAGCGCTGTTTAACCAATATAAGTCTATAAAACCGCATTAGCCGAGTTGCAGGTCAAAAATTGAGTTAGTTCAGGTTAGTTGCATTTTCATTTTATAAATGATTCAATACACAAAAGATCATAAAAAAATGAAAATGTTATAACGTTATGTAAGAATATATGCACAATATGCACATACACCTGAATAAATATTCATTCTGGAACTCTGATTTTCATTGACCTAAAAATATATCCATCCAAGATAATTACATATTTATAGGTTAAGTACCTGGCTGTTAGTGTCGAGAAAGGCTATTAGTTTACCTAAAACCTTAACGTTTGGTGTCGAGATCGGCTATAGGATTAAAAATGGCAGGTATTTGGTGTCGAGATTGGCTACGCCCCTATAGAGCTATACAGTTATACACGGTCATTCACGGTGAGTGGCGTATTAATAGATCTCGGAAACCATACAAGATAATTATGTTTTTGAAATTTTGTTGCTGAATCTAAGGGAGAAGATCTTTTTAATGGAGCTATTTTGACGTTTCGACCACTTCCGGTTATACCGGAAATTAAGACAAACTTTGTTATATTTAATAAGATGCTTTATAAAAGTAGTATGTCCGGCGATGTAATAGACAAGAGGGCAAACCGATCAAAAATTTCACTTTTTGAGCAAAAGTTATTAGTTATACCGGGTGTTGCATTGTCGAGCGGGACATAGAATCCCATGTAATTTTAAATGGGGTCAATTATTGGCTTCCCTAATTATTTTAGAGTAAAAATTCTATTGAGGTTTATTAAAGAGCACTAAAACCCACATTCAAAAGAATAACTTTAGATATTTTTGATGAGCCCGTTTACGGGTTATCGCCGATTTCTTTTTAACTATTTCTCCTTTTTATGGCCCCGTATTTGCGGGCACCAGTCAAGGTAAAAGATGACTGTCAAATAAAGTTGTCATTTTGAGGAATATTTGAACATCTTCTTAAATCCTAAAGTTCTAACAATTTAATAGTACCTACCTATTAATTAGTAAAATATTGAAACATGTAAAATGTCATAATAAACCTTGTAATTAGATACTTTATTTTAGTTTTATTCAGATTAATTTGTACTTATAAATACACCTTTAATATTTTCGATGTACGAGTTTTTATAACAATAAAGCACACATTTCAAAATGACAACTTTATTTGACAGTCATCTTTTACCTTGACTGGTGCCCGCAAATACGGGGCCATAAAAAGGAGAAATAGTTAAAAAGAAATCGGCGATAACCCGTAAACGGGCTCATCAAAAATATCTAAAGTTATTCTTTTGAATGTGGGTTTTAGTGCTCTTTAATAAACCTAAATAGAATTTTTCTCTAAAATAATTAGGGAAGCCAATAATTGACCCCATTTAAAATTACATGGGATGTCCCGCTCGACGATGCAACACCCGGTATAAATTTTTGCTTGCTTGCTAAAAAAAATTGTATGCTCCGTTCACAGATCTAAGAGAATGACTACCTTCCTTTAGTTATCACCCATCATAAGATTCTTTGTTGAAAGGGTTTCAAGGATCATAGAGATAATAATTTTATTATCCAGCTAGGGACTGTACTTGGCCGTAATTATTTTATAAAGCCTTATAAAATAATGGGTAATTAATAAGTAGACAAATCAGTATTGCAAAACCAGTCATTTTAGTAGTTCGTGTGAAATTAAAACGCAGCTTTGATTATCCAAATATGTGGCGTCCGTCGATTGGTGAATCTAGTATAGAATAGCCGGAGGGGGTACAGGTACAACTACAGTGCGGAAATGAAAATGGAAGAAGACACTTATCTTTAGCTTCTAAAGAGATTATAAAAAATATATATACAACTCTCATAGAACGTGAAAACTTGAGTAAAATGGAATGTATTGAAGAAACAGCAACATTGACTAAAATTTCGGAAAAAACAGTATGGAAAATTGTAAATAAACCCATCACCGAAAGGAAAAGAAGGAAAGATTCTGGCACTTGCAAAAAATTAGATCGCAGCGATGAAGATCTAGTCCGACGCAAAATATATAAGATGTATGAAGACCATACGGTACCAACACTGAATAATTTGCTGAACAGACTTGAGATAGATAACACGGATATCAATTGCGCCGTATCACTGTATATTCAATCCCATAGAACACATATGGCATCAATTAAAATCTGCCGTTAGACGTAATAATGCATCACCCACTATAAACGCTAGTGTACTGGATATTATTATTACTGAAGTGGACAAAGTGCCTGTGAGTGGCTGGAAAAATTGTGTTCCGCATATTAAAACTGTTGAAAATTCATACATTCAAATTGGGAATATTACAGAAAGATTTATTATTAACATAGGTGTTGATAGTGACAATGAAAATGAATTAAATGAGTAAACAGTAGTTGCATTAATTAATTTTAATATATAATTATAATATATTGTATCTAAAATTGTTTATTATTTGTGTCAAATCATCCATGCTTGAAATACAATTCAGTGCGGGCCTGTGTAGACCCCAGTCTGGCTTTAAACAGGCGTCGACACGAGTCGGTAAGTCATTCTCTTAGATGTGTGAACGGACTATACATTGACACTCTGTGTCCAGTTTTCGATGATTTTACGGGGTATCTCCGTTATTAGTAAAGATAGAAGAATACGGTTTTGGCAGCATTGTGCTACATTTTGAGAAGCACAAGATGCCCTAATCAGAATTTTTCTAGTTCTCCTTGGTTTTTGATATGCGGGATGTTTTTGAAAATTTTACATTTTGGGACCTCCCCATATACAGGGTGTTTCAGAATAAGATGCTGATCCTTAACGGTGTGAATCCTTAGGTGATTTTAAGAAGAAAAGTTCAAATTAACATATATCCTTAACCTCTCAAGTTTCGAACTACAGGACGTTAAAGTTTTAAGAAAAAAATCGTTTTTCTATCATAACTTTAACAACTTTCTAGCTATTTTTATGAATTTTTCACACATGCCCTCTAAGCATCAATAGCCATTTTTTGGTGTAGAAAAATTTTAAAATTTTTTAACCAGTGGCGTCCTGAAAGGGTTTGGACTAGACATTTTGGAAAAATATTATGTACGCCACTGCTTTTTCTCAAAATAAAAATTATTTTTAAAATACTCATTCATTTTAGGCCAAATTTAATATCTTGCCTTTTTATCGTCCGACAAATAGTTTCCGACAAAAAAATAAAAAGCATTAAATGCGCATTCGCTACGTGCCTATGGTTTATTTTGTAACATTAAATTAAAACAACTAACATTAAATAACGTGTGAACAAAAACGAAAATAATTTAGATTAGCTGTTGAAAGTGGCCACCACCTGCAAGAATGCATGCTTCAGCTCTTCTCCTCATTGAGTCTCGTACCCTTTAAAAAATTCCTGGAGTATTCTTGATTGTGTCGAAACAAACTATTATGCGGTTTCTCAACTCCTCTTCAGTATTTATTGGTATGGTGTAAACCAACGTTTTCAGATGTCCCCACAGGAAAAAATCTAGACTGTTTAGATAAGGGGATCTAGGTGGCCACGATTGTGTTCCTCTGCGCCCTATCCATCGATTACTATAATGTTGATTTAAAACCTCTCGTGCTAAGAGACTGAAATGGGCAGGTGCACCATCGTGCATAAACCACATACGATGTCGGGTTAAAATAGAAACGCCGTCTAGCAAATTTGGTAAAGTGTGTTCAAGAAATTGGCGATAATTGATTCCGTTCAATCTGGCTGCTAAAAAATAAGGCCCAATTAAATAATCACCAATAATTCCAGCCCAAACATTTACAGAAAATTGCTCTTGGTGGTGGGATTCCGTCATGGCATGTGGGTTTTCTTCTGCCCAGAAGTGATTGTTATGAAAATTTTGTATGGCGTTCCTGGAAAAATTAGCTTCGTCCGTGAACAAAATTCTGGCATCAAATTGGGGATTTTCGGTAACCATTTGAATAAACCATTGGCAGAAATTGATGCGTAATGGAGAATCCCTAGGAAGTAGGGCCTGGACCCGTTGAATATGGTACGGGTATAACAAATAACTTTGAAGAATTCTCCAGACTAGGACATGAGTAATATTTAAAATATTCCCAATTTTTCTGGTACTTATATTAGGGTTTTGTTCCACTAAATTTAAAACAGCTTCTTCAGTTTCCGGTGTTCGTGTAGTTTGGTGTGCCCCTTTTAAGTAGTTTTTTGTTTCAAAAGATCCCGTTTCACATAACTTTCTGTAAGTTCCTGAAATCGTTCGTGCATCCGGAACTATTCTATTTGGATAACGCTCTTGGTATAATCGTCTGGCTTCGAATGCATTGCCGTCAGCAAGCCCGTACAGGTAACGCATATCCGCAAACTCGACATTTGTAAAATGTACCATGATACTTATACGTTTAACAAGTATTACGTTTTTAAAATTTAAGTTAAGTGGAAAGCCGTGTACATAAATAAATAGATGTCAATACTATTATTGGCATTAAATATTTCGTTATTGTCATTATTTCCTTAATAAAGTTCATAGCCTATTTGTCAGAAACCATAGGCACATAGCGAATGTGCATTTAATGCCTTTTATTTTTTTTGTCGGAAACTGTTTGTCGGACGATAAAAGGCAATATATTAAATTTGGCCTAAAATGAATGAGTATTTTAAAAATAATTTTTATCTTGAGAAAAAGCAGTGGCGTACATAATATTTTTCCAAAATGTCTAGTGCAAACCCTTTCAGGACGCCACTGGTTAAAAAATTTTAAAATTTTTCTACACCAAAAAATGGCTATTGATGCTTAGAGGGCATGTGTGAAAAATTCATAAAAATAGCTAGAAAGTTGTTAAGGTTATGATAGAAAAACGATTTTTTTCTTAAATCTTTAACGCCCTGTAGTTCGAAAGTTGATAGGTTAAGGATATATGTTAATTTGAACTTTTCTTCTTAAAATCACCTAAGGATTCACACCGTTAAGGATCAGCATCTTATTCTGAAACACCCTGTATAGGTTACCCTGTAGCTTATCAAAGAGAAAATAAATGCCTCTTTTGTAGTTTCTTACGTAGAATCCAGTGACGTACTCAGATTTTTTCTACGTTTAATAGTTTCAGAGGAAAAAAAAAATTGCTGTTTTTTTAAATAGGTCACCCTATATATTTTTTAATACTATAATCTAGTTTATAATAAGCTTCTCAGAAATACATAAAACCTCATTTTTATTTTTAATGTTGAACAAGAAATTTACGCTTTATTAAAAAATATACATTTATTGTTAGCAGGCCATGACGGGTATTTAAAAAAACTATTTCTGCAGAAGAAATATGGTTTGGACTCCTTAATCTAATTAGCAGTTTTATTTCAGTAAAAATAATAACAATGCATAAATCGAGTTGTGCTTTACTACGTAAAACATTACAAACAAAAGCTGAAACCTTATAGAACTTTCTCAAAAATATTGTTTAAATTGTTCTCCATTATGCCTAAGACATGTTTCACACATAGGTATTATTTGCCTTAATGAATTTAAAATAACAAAAGGCCGCATTTGCAACTCCCTAAACGCTCTTTTAGTGGCATTTCTTTAATCTGCAATTGTTTGGTATTGAATAGAATAAATTTTATTTTCAAGGTATCCCTACAAAAAGAAATCCAAAACCGACAAGTTGGGTGACCTTGGTGGCCATCTTACAGATTCATTAGTTCCAATCCAGTGGCCTGGGAAAATATTCTATGAGTAGGCCTCGATAATAAGCGCATTGTGAGCTGGTGCTCCATCTTGTTGCAGATGCAAGTTATTGAGACCCGCTAAGGGCACGTCTTCTATTATTTCCGGCACAACGTATTCCAGAATTTCTAAACATTTATTTGCATTAAGGCTGCCTTCAAATATATTATAAATTATTTTGCTTCCTAGTATAAAACATAAAACGTTAAAGCCAAACCTGCCTTGCCGTTCGAATGTAAATATTACAGGCTGATTTTCCTGAGACCAAAACCTCGTATTGTGCCGATTAACTATATTAGCACTAGTACAATGAGCCTCATTTGTAAATACCATTTATCTACAAGCGTGCGGTAGGTAACTACTAACTACTTACCGCACTAGTGCTGTAAGTAATTACATACTATAAAAGCAAGTTTTCATATTATTCAAGTGTATTTTTTATTTTTAAAAGAAATTCTATTAAACATTATATGTATAACAAATACTTACATATTTAAATTTCTAAACTAATCCAAACTTATAAATTAAGAAATATTAATATTAATTGTAGAATTTGTAACATTTCCAAACGATATCGATGAAGGAAGTGTTTTACTATCCGATGAGACACAATAATTGAAATTTACAGATTTACTAAAACATGAGGTTCTCTCTGCATATTCTACACCATTTATTTGCTTTGCAATTCCTATTTTATTTTGCATCGAATTTTCAATATAGCCCTCCGCAACACTGGAGGACTTCCATCCACCATGTCTTTTTAAACTCATGATATCCCCGCCAGCATCTACTAATAATGTAGCTGACGTCCTTCGATAACAATGTCCCGTATATTCTTTGGGACTGGACAACTTTAAATATGATGCAATTTGAGAAGGTATTTTTCCAAAAGTATTTATACCCAGTGGTTGGATAGTGCATATTCCTTTTTTATATGCAATAAATAACCGTGTATGGGCAGTATAATCGGGTCTAAGGGTTCTATACTTCTTGAAAATTAAAATATTATTAATTTCTGATGAAAATTCTTCCACGTAAACCACGAACTGTCGATCTACATGTGTCTTTGTATCCGGGACAGTTACAACAAGGTGGGTTTCAAATTCCTTAATATCTTCAATTTTCATTTTACATAACTCCACTCGGCGACATGCCCCAGCGATGCCCACAATAAGTACCACCTGAAACAAGCAAATAAGTTGTTATTTAAAAGTAGATTAAAAAAAATCGCAATTAAGTACCTTTATTAATAAAAACTCCTCATCTGGTGCTGTAACAAGGAATTTTACAACCTCATTCTTGGAGAATGCCTTTGATTTCTTAGCTTTGTATCCCACAGACTTTCTTTCTAAATATGCCATCAGTTTTTCATACCTGCTTATGTCGACATTATTTTTGATACTTATAGTAGATCTGAGCCTTGAGTAATAACTCCATAAAGAGAATGATTTACTGTCTTTATCCACAAAATAGGCAAGCATCACATCTTCACTAATTGCTTTAACTTTCTTTGATGAACACCAGTCCATGAAGAGCCCACATTCCTTCTCATATCTATGCCGTGATTTATCCGGCAATAAATTAAGGGTAGCTGCTTTACCAATGTCCAGAACTTCCTTCGGAATTTCATCATCACTGCTGCCCTAACCTGAACTAACGTGACTTCCATTTAAAGGACGTAAAACACACTTTCACGAAATTGTTACAAAAATAATTTTCGTTTATTCCGTTGTCAAGTTTTACATCTGTCATATAAAAGCCAACAATTAAATTTCTATAATTTATTTTCCTAGCAACCTGATGTTAATGCATTGTTGATAACGACTTACGAGGCACCTGCGGGGTAAATTAAAACAGTGCTCTTTTAGAGTTTTTAATATTGGTGCCCTAAAACATGCTTGTAGATAAAATATCGTACAATACACTTACGGTAGGTGTCTTTACCGCATTTGCGTGATTTACCAAACTCGCCTTCGGCTCGTTTTGTTAAACATCACGCACATGCGGTAAAGACGTACCTACCGTACTTGTATTGTAATATACTATTACAGAACTCTATACGGCGCTGTGCATCACCAGGATGTAAGTTTTGTACTAGGTGGAATTTATATGGTTTAAAATTGTTTTTTTTTAGTGACATGTCAAGATTTATGTGTTGACTTAATAATTGGGGTAATTGGTCCCTTAAAAGTATTTGCACATTTCTCTATTTAAATGTCCTTCAAAGAAATGCGGACTAATAACTTACGATAATTTTACACCATACATCGATTGACCAGGGATGTTGATTTCGAAAAGCTCTCATCCAGTGGGGATTTTCCGGCGCGCAGTAGTGCATGTTGTGTCTGGTTTACCTTAAGGAAATTAACGAAATAAAAATAAGAAATTAAATTTCTAATAATGAGGAATACCTGCCCACAATTATCAAAAGTGGCTTCGTCAGAAAATGGTACATTACCAGTTATTTTCTTGTATTTGGCTTGTGGCCTAATTGCAAAAAGTAGCGCGATTTGTTGAAGAGTCTTGCCCATAAATAACTAAATTAAAACCAACTATGTGAGTCCGTCAGCCTTTCTCTAGTAGCATACAACATTAACAAAATATTAAGGCAACATCTATGCAATATTGATTATTGTGGCAATATTGTCAACATACTTTATCAAATATTGTGGTTATGGCGGGACACTCGATTCCCTTGGCTTCATCAATTCGTTTATTGGGCGTCAATTTGGGCAGTCATATATCTTGGTATAGTCACATTGCTAAGGCAGCCTCGCAGAAGCTTGGAATACTTTTACAAACTGAGAACCTTTATATACCCCAACAACTTTTGATGCTCTATAAACCCCAAATTCAACCATCGCTGGACTGCTGTTCGCATATTTGGGGCTCTGTTCCTAAACATACCTTGAGATTGCTAGACTCTATTAAAAGAAGAGCCATTCGTTTAATCGGTGACCATGATGTGACAAACAACCTGGAAAGCCTTGAACAATGAAAGCAGGTTGGCGAGTTGAGTCTATTTTACGCTTGATTCTACCTAGAGCGGTGCACGGTAGAAATACACGACGAGCCACTGCAGCCCACCCGTACGTAGTTCAGCTTGGTGTCCCACGAACGACACTGTTTAAAAATTCTTTCATCTGAAGAACGTTATCGCTCTGGATCGACCTCCATGAGGCTGTGTTCTCCAACGAGTATATTATCCAAAGATTCAAGACCAACGTGAACCGTTTCCTGCGCACAGGCATCGCTCGCAGAGCGCCATAAAGGATTAAGCCTGCGGTGCTGTGCGTAATCTTAAAAAAAGGAAGTGGTTTTGTAAAGTTGCAAAAAAAATACATAGTTTATAATCATTTATTTAATATTTTAGTACATCTTTTAACTCTGTCCGTTTTCTTGTTTAGTCTTTGAGGGTATATAAAATAAATATCTATATGTTTTTACTAATTTAAAAAAAAAAAACTAACTCTCATTCGTTTCCTTTTCCCTACAAAATGGGACGAACGTAACTAAGGTTGACGGGACCTTCGGTCCACAAAAAGTTTTTTTCAAATAAAATTTTAACATTATAATTTCTCATAAACTCTAACAAAAATTTTCCTTCTCTTCCACAAAAAATTTTTATAACATGACCTAGAATGTCCAAAAGATCTTCTTATATATTATCCTAGATTATAACTTTCATATGAGGAACATATTTTCTTTTATATCCGACCACAAGTTATATTTCAACTCCACTTCGAGAATGGACTATTTCTTTAAATTTTATATTTAAAGTTACTTGTAGAAAAGCGATTATACTGTCAATTCCCTCGTTCTCTATGGGACGTATTTTTTAAGGAAATTTTAAATGCAACTCATGTGTATTGTGTTCTGTATTTTTAATATATTAAATTGTTTTATAAGGTGACATTGTTGTCATTTTGTGTTTCTAGTTATTCCCAGTTGTCAAATTTTAAGCTTCATGCCCCGATGATGGGTTTGAATCGAAACGCGTAGGCAATATGCTTTTTAATAAAGAAAGCTGAAGGACTCACATAGTTGGTTTTAATTCAGTGAGTCATGTCTCCTAGAGAGTACATACGATTTTGTCTTGCCCATAAAGCTCTTGGTGACACGTAGTGTGGTATGGATGAATTTTTTATAAGTGCAATATGGTCAATTGGTTATAACTGATTCCTGACTCATTCCAGCATCTCTCAAGCCGCCTGGAACTCTCATGAGGGCCAATAGCTACCGTTTATGTTTTCGTTCGTTTGAGTTCTACTTCGAACTCGTGGTATCGCTAAACGACATCTGGTTTCAGCCTCTTAAATGCCATGTGAGAGTTCGAGTTGCTAGGAAAACTTTATATAGTATACTCTATGCTTAAGTTATAGATGCTGGAATTTTTTACAGGGCCGTAGAGTTAATTATTGTACGTATTTTACCTTAATATTTATTATTACTTTCAACTTTATTCCTCTGGTCCTTCCTGAGATAAAGGGTCTTGAGGGATAAACACGGGGTCTCGTTGTTTTGTTTGTATATAATATATATGTTCATAAAAACTTTATTGAAGTTTTATTTAAAATTAGAAATGTAAATTAAAACAACACTTCTCTCTTCCTCCACAAATGATATATTTTAAATAATATATTTAGCGATTGTCCCTATATGTTTCGACTACATATAAAGTCATCCTCAGGGGAACTAAATCGAGTGTAGTTTAAGTTAAAGTAGTTGCCTCAAATTAATCAGTACAATTTTTAAGATAATATCAAGTGAAATTTTTTTAGTTGAAGACTAACTTGAGTTTACTCAACGTTGTGGATTTGTGCAAAAGGACATTTTTAAATTATTTTAATTTTTTATTTTTATTAAAGCAGGAAAATCTAGTTGTACCTAAGTGTTAAGCATGATGATACCCATATGAATAGTTTTTAAAAATATAGTATTTGTCGTATAACTAGTCATTTAATGCTATTTTATCTAGTGCATAACCCCTGTAGTAGTTTTTAAGTTTAATTTAGTTTTCAATTTTTTAGGAATAATAATTTGTTAGTATTATTATTATTTTTTTTTTAAAGGCACAAATAATGAAAAAATTATTTGTCAGAAACAAAAAGTAATTTTGGCAAAAAGTTGTTTTCGATAAAAGTTTTGAAGTGTAAAATGTTAATTCACGGTATGAAGTGTATTTGCCTTCTGTATTGTGGGTCATTTGTGTTTAGTTTTACGAGAAAAGTCGTTAAATGACTTCAGGCGGACAAATGGGATTTGTATTTTTTGGTCTCTGGGATGTTTTTAAATTTGGTTTTCGTGAGCGGCTTTTATGACAGTCAAGTGAAGAATGGGTACAACGATTTCGCGTTTCTATTTATAAGCCATTCAACTCCCTTAACAAGCCCCGCCTTTTGGTCATTTAGCGATGTTTTGTTCATTGATTGGTCGCGTTTTTTGATATACCCCAAAACATTTTCGGCTGGTAAAATTAATGCGTAATTAGCCCTGAGTAAGTCAGGAGGCTCCTCCCTGTTTCATACATATTTTTGACAATTGTTGCTAAAATTTGTATCACTAAACAAATAAAAGTTGATATTTTACTTTAATATAATGTAACCCATCGAAATGCGATATTTTTTCAAAAAAAAAATTATTGATTATAGAAAATATCGAGTTGTAGTTTTTCGCTGGGTTGTCATTGGCTGAAACCGTTTATTGCGTTGTAATTAAATGGATAAGAATATAAAACGCGGCGTTTTTGGTTCATTCGGGACCTGAATTTTGCTTGCTAAAGTACTTCACGTCAGTTTAATTTTTGAAGTTAAACTTAAAATTTTTTTTTTCAAAATTTTCCACTTGTCATCAAGTGTTGTGCCGTACCTTTCAATAGGGGGGCAATAAAGTTTTCGCGTCTATCGAGGAGGTGATTCCCGTCCTTTTTGATATAGTTATCTTTCCGGGATTTACAGTGATTTGATTGGAATACTATTCAAATGTTATTCCCTTGATTAGTTGGTGGATTCCTGTATGTCAATCAAGTGTTATTCCCTTGATTTGGATTATCAGTGATTTATTTTTTGGATACTTCTGTGGATTAGTATGCTCATACCCATGCGGACCTGGGTCGTGTTACGCGAGGTATTGGGGAATCGGAAGTAGGGGGGAAAAATATTTTCGGGCGCGAAATTTAAATGTTTCAGCTCTGGTTTTCACGTCGTCGCTTCGCATACAGGCAAGTAAGGAATTCCAGAGTTGAATAGTTCGTTGGCTGTTACCGGACTAGTCCTGGCACTGCAGGCTAGTTTACGAGGTAACAACCCCTAGATTTCTTTATAAAAATAAGAGAGACGCAGTCCCCCAGACTTGGCCGTCTGCCAAAAAGAGCCATTGCGAATTTATTAAGTGGGGCGCAGCCCCCCAAGTGAAAATAAGCTTGATTATTATTTATTTGTTGTTAATTGTTTATAATAATAGTTTACTGAAACTAATTTCGATAAACCTTTTAGTTTTTATAATTGAAGTTTTAGTTTTAAATCATTTTATTCTTGAGGTAAAGTTTATCGAGATTGGATGTTATATGTTATAAATGTTGGGTTAATATTAAGTTTGTCGATTGTCATTATTGTAATGTAAAAGGTTTTGAAAAAATATTGAAATAAACCAAAACACTTTATTCTCTTTTGCCCTCCGTGGAATTACATATTACAAATTAACATTAATTAAAAGTCCTCCCCTTGCCCCCCCCCATAAATTAGTTAAAAAAGAAAATAGAGAAAAAGTATTTAAGAATTGGTAATACGTTACCTTCTCTCTTACCATTAACCACCATGAGGTTATTGGTTGACCCCTTTTGATTAAATTTTTGATTTCTCTTCAAATATTTTTATCTTAATTTTGGTGGACCGGTGGCCTTTCCGCCATCGGGGTTAAAGGAGGTGGGACCACCCTTAACAAAGAAAAAATTAATTAATATTTTTATGATTGATTTTTCTTATAAATTTAGTTTTTGATTTTTTTTAAAACCAATAAAAAAATCTGGCATCCCTAAATTATCAAAATGACCGAAAAAACCATTGAATGCTCGGGTAGTATAGAGTCCCAAGTAAGCCCTGAGAATCCTGAAGCCCAGGATTTTTCAACAATGGTAGAATCAATCCAAACTTATTTAAATATAACCAAAAATGCCGACCAGGACGCTTTACTTGCTTCCCAAACCAATCCTCGGTGGGACCGAGAACCACTCCCAGGGATAGAAACGCACTCCAATAGGGACATATTGGGCAACGTTAGGCCAACTCGCCCAGCCGAGTTGGCCCCAATGCGAGAAGTAGGAGTCGACCCTCTCTGGAATCCGGCTTTACTTAGGAGAACGCTACTCTGTCAAAAAGACCTCGACTCTGACTCGGGCTCTGAAGGTAGCGTATCTTTCCACAGACCGCCGAAGCAAAGACATCCACAGGGCCGTATCGGCGACATGGCATCCCTGGTGGGGAAACAAATTGATGAAATAGTTGCCCCACGTAACCAGTTTGTACAGACCGATGGATCTGGAGGACCCTATACGAAGTTTGCCAACTCCACTTCTTGTGAAACCAAAAAAATGACAGATGTACAGGACCTTGTGCAGGCGATTGGAAGCTTAGTACATATAATCGGTGATCAACGAAGTAATCCCCCCGCCCCCTCAAATAAATTACGAGAAACTTTCAGCGGGTTTCAACACGAAAGCCCCGATTTATTCTTGATAACACTGCAAAGATATTTTTTACAATGCAATATTTTAGATGAAAATGAAAAAATTAATATTGCAGTGGAGCAGCTTCAAAGGGGGGCCCGAAGTTGGATAGAGCCGCTAAAAGGACTAATTTTGAATTTTGAAGAATTCGCTAAGCGCTTAAGCAGACGTTTTAATAGCCCCGAGCTAGTAAGCGACCTAAAATCAAATTTATACGGACTTAAACAAAAGAATAACGAAAAAGTTGAAGAGTTCATACTAAAAAAGAGAGCATTATTTAGGAGGTTGGTGCCCTTTGGGACAGAACAAGAATGTGTTAATGTCATTGTGCCCTTATTAATACCAGCCCTCCGTTCTAGGATAAGATGCGTGGACATATTGGATACCGATCGCCTTACGTGTCTCACGATGGCGATCGAGCAGGACCAGACTGAAGAACGACAACAGACAATTAATACTAACCCCCCCAATCCAACTAATATAGTAAATAATAATGAACGACCAAGGACGAATAATGTCTCGAATAGGCCAAGACCTCCTGTAAGGTCACGCCCCTGCCGACATTGTCAGGGGGAACATTTTGATCATGAATGCCGCCAAAGAACTTATGAAGAAAAGAAGACTCCCCCTGCCCGTGACCAAATTTTGGAAAATCAAAATTCCAAAAAGGAACAGGCCAAATATAATTCCCAAAAAAACTAAGCGCTGATCGATCCGCCTTGGGGCAGGACGATCCAAGACCATTAAAGACCCCAATTAATGTAATTAAAGAATCAATTAATTCGATAGGCTCGCGGCCCTTAGTCCGAGTGCAAATGTTTGATAAAGATTATGAAGCCCTCATTGACACGGGTTCTGATTTAAATCTGATTTCAGAGGATCTAATCGAATCTGAAATATATATAGAAGATGATCGGGTTCTCATATTAGCAATAGAAGGTGCTAAAGCGAGAGTTCTAGGATTAATTGAAGTCAATTTAGTTTTAGGGAATTATAGTTATAAAGTAGTTTTCAATATTGTTGCAGGATTAACTGCTAAAATTATATTAGGTAGCGAGTTTTTAAGGACAGAACAAGCCCTAATGGACTTCAATAGAAGCTGTATATATATTGGACAGACTCTACGTCAAACCATATATTGGAAACAATTCCATTCGGTAGATATGCCATGCGAATTGCCGGAAATGGGACCGGACGTCCCGGGAAATATCAGGGATCTTATTCAGGAATTCAAAGACATTTTTCTAATCGGATTAGCACAGCCAACAACTCGTACCACCCAACATAGGATCGTCTTAAAGGATAATAAAGTCATCAATCAACGCTGTTATAATTTAAATCCAGACAAGAAAAAAATCTTGAATGATCAGATCCAAGAAATGTTATGCGCAGGCGTAATAGAACCTACACAGTCACCGTTCTCTTCGCCACCTTTGCTTGTTACGAGGCCAGGAAAAAACCCAAGATTCTGTATCGATTTTAGGCGCCTGAACGATATTAGTGTCGCAGAATCCTCGACCTTGCCACGTATACCGGACTCCGTGAAAGCTTTAGCCCAAGCCAAATATTTTACAGTTTTGGACCTTAAGAGCGGATACTGGCAAATTCCCATGGAAGACTCCAGTAAACAGTATACCGCTTTCACTACACCAGACGGGGCAAGTTATCATTTCAATGTGATGCCATTTGGGCTAAAAAACGCACCCAGTACCTTCCAGAAACTTATGTCGACAGAAGTATTGGTAGGCCTGATACAGGAGTTTGTACAGGTCTACCTTGATGACATTATAATATATTCAACCGACAAGGACACTCATGCTAGACATTTACGAATCGTTTTCGAGCGACTTCGGATACATAATTTGAAAGTAAGCGCCGAAAAATGCCAGATTTGCCAAACTAGCATAGACTATTTAGGATATAGGATTTGTGGCGATTACACTGAACCACAAACCAAACATTTGGAACAAATCAAAGCATGTCCCGAACCAAGGACCAAGAAGCAACTGCAGTCTTTCCTGGGATTATGCAACTGGGTACGGGAGTACATTCCGAATATGGCCGAACTTACTGCCCCGATGACCGAAGCGTTAAAGGGTTCAAAATTTACATGGACTAGCCTGCAAACTGACGCATTTATGAAAACTAAAACTACTGTAGCCCAAGCAAAGCAATTGAGTCGCCCTAATTTTGAAAAAAAATTCATATTACAGACGGACGCCTCAGCTATAGGCATGTCCGCTGTACTGTATCAAGAACCTGAAGATGGCTCGGAAGTACGAAACATTATTTCATACGCTAGCGCAAAATTTCATTCTTCTCAACAGCGTTACCACATTAACGAACAGGAGTGTCTTGCGCTCGTCTGGGCTATTCAATACTTCCGAGCCTATCTGGAAGATCGGCCTTTTATGGTCCGTACGGACAGCAAGTCATTGACCTGGCTCCAAAAATTTAAGGACTCACGAGCCAAGCTGACCAGGTGGGCGCTCCTTCTTCAGGAATTTAAATTTGAAATTCAACATGTTCCCGGATCAAAAAATCATTTACCTGATTTATTAAGCCGCAATCCCGAGGAGACTCCCTATGAAGCGGAACCAGACAATGATCGATTGTTGCCCCCCTCTGTGGAGACGACTAAATCAACGGTAGCTCAATGTGCTGTAGTTATAGCCGACCTGGGTGATTTATACACTAAAATTGCCGAAAACCAGGAGCATGATAAGGCAATTCGGCGTTTAAAAGTCACTTTGGACCTGCTTGCAGGCCAACAACCAACGGATAACAAACAAAGACGTGTATTGGAAGAGTTCGTACTTATTGATAATTTATTATGGCGTAGACATCCACAGGGAGATAGACTTGTTGTGCCCCGACAATATACACAACAAGTTATTTATATGCACCACGATGACCCGGAACAAAGCCATCCTGGAACTGAGGAAACTGTCCGAAAAATCGCAAACAAGTATTTTTGGGGATGTATGCACAAAGAGATCACAGAATATGTATCTAAGTGTATAATTTGCTCAATTTGCAAAACCCAGCAAAAGCAAAAGCATGCTCCCCAAACGCCACGCACTCCTACCAATCCCTTCGAGATGATAAGTATCGACTTGTTAGGACCGTATCGCGAAGCCGCCGGAACGCACAATCAATATATTCTTTTTGCCGAAGATGTTTTCTCTAAATGGATAGAGGCACGAACTTATTCGGATGTAAGTGCCAAGGATGTATTAGAATTTCTAAAGACGGAAATAATTGCACGATACGGATATCCTAAGCATATAGTAAGCGATAACGCCAAGATATTTAAGGCGAACGTACTAACGAAATTTTGCGAAGTAAAAAAGATTAGACAACATAACTCCAGTGTATACCATCAACGGGCAAACCCCGTGGAGAGAAGAGTACAAGAATTAAAAAAGGTATTGCGAGTTCTTTTATTAAATAAACAAGAAAACCAGTGGGAGCGAGTTTTGCCTCAAGCCCTCCAAGTATTAAGAAGCAGGCGAAATAGAGCCACCGGGGAAACGCCGGCGTCGATTATATTGGGGTATGAACTCAAATGCCCAGGCGAATGGCAAACTAAATGGACCCAGTACCAAAAAACCCAGACGAAAGAACAAAGGGTATTAACAAGAAGACAAGTTTATGCAAAACAGTTGGATTTTCAACGGAAAGAATTTTCTGAAGCCGGATCTGCCATACTTAAGTTAAATGTTGGAGATATGGTAAATGCAAAGTTTCACCGTACAGGAGCTTTTCAACCTGCCTGGACCGGGCCTCATCAGGTCACAAAAGTCTTGGGGAATTCAGCTTATGAGGTTATAGTGAACGACAACCCCGTTAACTTCCATATCGACGATCTGCGAAAAGCGAAGAACGGAAATCAAGTTGACCTCGACGAATACCCCATATATGAAGAAAGCGATGACAGCGACGCGGAATTCGAATTTTCCGCTGAGGAGGTTCCCCCCCAAAATGTCGAAGACTCTGAGGAAGAACCTGAACAACCTCAAGAAAATAAACAAATGGACGAGACGACGCCTCAATTACATGCAATGCAAATTGATCAATGTTCGAGTTCCGAAATACTGGGGAACAAATTGCCCACCGAATTCTTGCACCAGCAACGACTCCTAAAAGATGTTGAACGAAACGTCAATGTTTTAAAAACCAAAGTTTCCAATATTCAACACTTTCAAGATTTATTAATCCTAGAGGAATTGCTCACCCAGGAAATTCAAAATGTAGAGAAGATCGAAACGTTGGGGCATGAATGTTTGAGAAAACAACGAAAAAACATTGTAGACAAAATTGAGGTTGTAATCGACGATATGTATCTACGTGATCATATCCCCATGAAGACAAATCTACGCGATTGTATTCAACCAGAAACCCAGAAGACAAATCTTACAGTTCCTGCAGCCCTAAAAAAAGAAAAGGACGATCTAATCTCAAAAGCAAGTACGAAGTACTTCTATAACTCCAGGCTAAACAAAGACTCAGTACTACCCGGAGCTTATTGTAATAGGTGGGGTGATTTCTTTAAGTTAAAGGAAGAATTTTGGGAGGGGGTTCTTAATTGTTTTTGAGGGTTCGTAGAAATAAACTTAAAATTAAGTACTTTAAGTTATTTTTCCGTCTTGTGGGGGGGGTGTCGTATAACTAGTCATTTAATGCTATTTTATCTAGTGCATAACCCCTGTAGTAGTTTTTAAGTTTAATTTAGTTTTCAATTTTTTAGGAATAATAATTTGTTAGTATTATTATTATTTTTTTTTTAAAGGCACAAATAATGAAAAAATTATTTGTCAGAAACAAAAAGTAATTTTGGCAAAAAGTTGTTTTCGATAAAAGTTTTGAAGTGTAAAATGTTAATTCACGGTATGAAGTGTATTTGCCTTCTGTATTGTGGGTCATTTGTGTTTAGTTTTACGAGAAAAGTCGTTAAATGACTTCAGGCGGACAAATGGGATTTGTATTTTTTGGTCTCTGGGATGTTTTTAAATTTGGTTTTCGTGAGCGGCTTTTATGACAGTCAAGTGAAGAATGGGTACAACGATTTCGCGTTTCTATTTATAAGCCATTCAACTCCCTTAACAAGCCCCGCCTTTTGGTCATTTAGCGATGTTTTGTTCATTGATTGGTCGCGTTTTTTGATATACCCCAAAACATTTTCGGCTGGTAAAATTAATGCGTAATTAGCCCTGAGTAAGTCAGGAGGCTCCTCCCTGTTTCATACATATTTTTGACAATTGTTGCTAAAATTTGTATCACTAAACAAATAAAAGTTGATATTTTACTTTAATATAATGTAACCCATCGAAATGCGATATTTTTTCAAAAAAAAAATTATTGATTATAGAAAATATCGAGTTGTAGTTTTTCGCTGGGTTGTCATTGGCTGAAACCGTTTATTGCGTTGTAATTAAATGGATAAGAATATAAAACGCGGCGTTTTTGGTTCATTCGGGACCTGAATTTTGCTTGCTAAAGTACTTCACGTCAGTTTAATTTTTGAAGTTAAACTTAAAATTTTTTTTTTCAAAATTTTCCACTTGTCATCAAGTGTTGTGCCGTACCTTTCAATAGGGGGGCAATAAAGTTTTCGCGTCTATCGAGGAGGTGATTCCCGTCCTTTTTGATATAGTTATCTTTCCGGGATTTACAGTGATTTGATTGGAATACTATTCAAATGTTATTCCCTTGATTAGTTGGTGGATTCCTGTATGTCAATCAAGTGTTATTCCCTTGATTTGGATTATCAGTGATTTATTTTTTGGATACTTCTGTGGATTAGTATGCTCATACCCATGCGGACCTGGGTCGTGTTACGCGAGGTATTGGGGAATCGGAAGTAGGGGGGAAAAATATTTTCGGGCGCGAAATTTAAATGTTTCAGCTCTGGTTTTCACGTCGTCGCTTCGCATACAGGCAAGTAAGGAATTCCAGAGTTGAATAGTTCGTTGGCTGTTACCGGACTAGTCCTGGCACTGCAGGCTAGTTTACGAGGTAACAACCCCTAGATTTCTTTATAAAAATAAGAGAGACGCAGTCCCCCAGACTTGGCCGTCTGCCAAAAAGAGCCATTGCGAATTTATTAAGTGGGGCGCAGCCCCCCAAGTGAAAATAAGCTTGATTATTATTTATTTGTTGTTAATTGTTTATAATAATAGTTTACTGAAACTAATTTCGATAAACCTTTTAGTTTTTATAATTGAAGTTTTAGTTTTAAATCATTTTATTCTTGAGGTAAAGTTTATCGAGATTGGATGTTATATGTTATAAATGTTGGGTTAATATTAAGTTTGTCGATTGTCATTATTGTAATGTAAAAGGTTTTGAAAAAATATTGAAATAAACCAAAACACTTTATTCTCTTTTGCCCTCCGTGGAATTACATATTACAAATTAACATTAATTAAAAGTCCTCCCCTTGCCCCCCCCCATAAATTAGTTAAAAAAGAAAATAGAGAAAAAGTATTTAAGAATTGGTAATACGTTACCTTCTCTCTTACCATTAACCACCATGAGGTTATTGGTTGACCCCTTTTGATTAAATTTTTGATTTCTCTTCAAATATTTTTATCTTAATTTTGGTGGACCGGTGGCCTTTCCGCCATCGGGGTTAAAGGAGGTGGGACCACCCTTAACAAAGAAAAAATTAATTAATATTTTTATGATTGATTTTTCTTATAAATTTAGTTTTTGATTTTTTTTAAAACCAATAAAAAAATCTGGCATCCCTAAATTATCAAAATGACCGAAAAAACCATTGAATGCTCGGGTAGTATAGAGTCCCAAGTAAGCCCTGAGAATCCTGAAGCCCAGGATTTTTCAACAATGGTAGAATCAATCCAAACTTATTTAAATATAACCAAAAATGCCGACCAGGACGCTTTACTTGCTTCCCAAACCAATCCTCGGTGGGACCGAGAACCACTCCCAGGGATAGAAACGCACTCCAATAGGGACATATTGGGCAACGTTAGGCCAACTCGCCCAGCCGAGTTGGCCCCAATGCGAGAAGTAGGAGTCGACCCTCTCTGGAATCCGGCTTTACTTAGGAGAACGCTACTCTGTCAAAAAGACCTCGACTCTGACTCGGGCTCTGAAGGTAGCGTATCTTTCCACAGACCGCCGAAGCAAAGACATCCACAGGGCCGTATCGGCGACATATTGTTGATGTGGAGAAATCAAAAAAGAGAAAAATTTTCGTTTTTTATTATTTTATTTAGTTACCAACCACATGAATAATTTTCAAAAACATAACATGGTTGATATAGAGAAATCGAAAAAGAAAAATTTTGTTTTTTTAGGTTATTTTATTTAATTTTAATCATAATTTAGTTAACTTAACCAACCTTGGTTGGATGGAGGCTCAACCCCTCTAAGGCTTAAACAGATAAACATTTTAATGATAAAAAAACCTTTGTAGGAATAGAGACAATAGAGTTTAGTGCTATCCACTCCCACATGTAACGTGAAAAGAATTAATTTAAATTTAAAATTGAAATGTGGTAGTGGATAGCACTAAACTCTATTGCCTGTATTCCTACAAAGGTTCTTTATCATTAAAATGTTTATCTATTTAAGCCTTAGAGGGGCTGAGCCCCCATCCAACCAAGGTTGGTTAAGTTCACTAAATTATAATTAAAATTAAATAAAATACCTTAAAAAAACTAAATAAAATAATAAAAAACAAAAATTTTTCTCTTTTTTGATTTCTCCACATCAACAATACTATATTTTTAAAAACTATTCATATGGGTACATTTACAACTAAATTTTCCTGCTTTAATAAATATAAAAAATTAAAATAATTTAAAAATGTGCTTTCTACAAATCCACAACGTTGAGTAAACTCAAGTTAGTCTTCAACTAAAAAAGTTTCACTTGATATTATCTTAAAAGTTGTACTGATTAATTTGAGGCAACTACTTTAACTTAAACTACACTCGATTTAGTTCCCCTGAGGATGACTATATATGTAGTCGAAACATGTAGGGAGAATCGCTAAATATATTATTTAAAATATATCATTTGTGGAGGAAGACAGAAGTATTATTTTAATTTACATTTCTAATTTTAAATAAAACCCCATTAAGGTTTTTATGAACATATATTTTATATACCCTGAGTAATACATCAATAATTGTTTGTGCTTATTTCAAATAGAAATCCTTATGTAATAATTATAACTAAGTAATACTAAATAACATTTTTAGAAGGAAAAAGTATGCTTGAAAACAGTTTTTTTACAAATTATTGTATTTAAATAATACACATTTAACAAAATCAAATCTGGAAGTTTGCCCCATTTGATACTGTTCGATCTTACTTTGCATAAAATTATTTTTTTTAACAACGGCTTTTCGGTGAGTAATAACTTTTTAAAATTTTGATATTTTTGTAGTTCATAAAATACTTACGGATCGCATTGCTCAGGTGTATGGTGGAAAAGAGAATCGTTATTAATATATGTTCCGGTGAATCAATCGGCTAACTCTTCTAGCCTTTTGTCCTTAGGCATGCAAGACATGAGATCTTCGACGAAACATTCGCCAACCTGGTGAGGGGGCAAAATCATTAAGCCAAAAAGATATTTTAGCCACTTTCCAATTTCCGACTGTTTGCTTTAATGTTCTCCTGCAAGACCTACTTGCTGAATCTTTCTCCACCATGACTGGGATAGATGAAACCGGAATCCAAAATTTTTGCTTTCGGAAAGTCTTTCCTACAACTGCCATGGATCTCGATTTCATAGTCTATTAAAATATGTAGGGGGTTTAAAACAAGGTCGTAATTTCTGCTTCATCCTTATGGCCGAAATATTCCATGTTACGAGCGACTTTAGAACTAAAGGAAAGAGTGGAATGTTGGATATATTTTCGCTGTGATATTTGACGGCGAAGTCAATCCTGTGCTTTTATTTAAAAAGTACGCAATGTTAAGGCCAGACCATGTCACTCACCAAAGATTGTTTGTATCATATAGAAGAGGGAAATGTACGGTACAGCCCTGCGGCATTCATTTCTTCTCTAAAATACCTCAAAAAATAGCTGAGTATCTCTCACTTGAAAATCCTAATTTGTATACTGGTCACTGCGTTAGAAGATCTTCGGCAAATTTTCTTGTTAATCGTGGAGGAGATATATTAGACCTACAAGAACTTGGTGGATGGGAATCGGCGAAGGTTGCTAGAGGGTATTTAGAAGAAAGTGTGACCAAGAAAGTTTCCATTGCTCGCAAAATTCAAATCGGCGATGTTTCCGGCAGTGGATTAATCACTGGGGAACCGCACGAAATCGAAAGGAGTGCTTTCTCGGTCATTAATCAGTCTTCAGAGGGCATACCTAAGATCGTGGACGTTAAAGACAAAGGTGTATCCATCAAATTTGAAAACTGTCAAAATATTGTTTTACATGTTCATGAAAAATAGTTCTAATATTATTTGGTATCTAACGTATTATGCTTTCGTAACTAACGTATTAAATTATGGTAACTAATGTATTATGAGTAACTTAGGTTTTATGTAGGTTTTAGTACGTTTATGATGTTAATAATTAATAATAAAGATGGATTTATAAACTCGAAAAGTTGGCGAGGTTGAGGTTCAGTTGGTGTTGGAAATAGGAGTTCAATTTAAACTAAAGGGAACACTCAGTTCTATTTATACACTCGTTCATGTTGTTCATGTAAAGCTCATGTAAGGTTCGAAAACTTCCCTGGTAGTTCGAGATAATCAATTTTTATGCTCGGAATTCGGAATATCTAACCTCACAACTTGACCATAACTTCAACCTCACCAACTTTTCGAGTTTATAAATCCAGCCTAAAGGTATCATATAAAAATGACTTAATCTTCAATGATACGATAAACTTATTTCAACATCCATTCTTCACCGGCACACTAAGACAAATTGTATAAAATGTGTAGTAAAGTCTGTTTAGAGATACAAGAAAGTGACTAACTGATCCCTATTAGGAAAGACCCAGGCCAGCTGTAAAATTGAAATATAGCCGAACAGGTCCGTGTTTTGCTTAGAATTTAATCATGGTTTGTAATAAAAATAAGTAATATTTAAGAAGTAGTCCATATTCTGTGGCGAGATTGTAAATAGAAATAAAGGTCTGTCTTTACCACCAAATAACTTTATTTGCCCCTCTAGGGTAGAAAACAAGGTTTATAAAAATACATGAAATGACGATGAGTTAAAATAAATTTCTTAATGAATGTGTTGTACTAGTTTCGACTTTAGAGAAAGTCATCCTCAGCAACTAACCATTTAAGAAATTTTATATGTAAAGAAGTTAAAACAATTGGGGGAACAGAGAGGTGATTCAATAATACAATACAATATAATGCAGATTATGCAACCTTTGGAATCGACAGGAGTTTGAATAAGAACGATGTATCTCCATGTGAAGGTAGGGGTTGATTTATACGCAAGTAGAATTAAGGATCCTAATCATAGTCGAGTAATTTAAGTGATGTTAAAGTAAAACGTGTTGAAAAATAAGAATTGTAACATATCAATTCGTTCTCTTGTAAGTGAAACTAAATTGGCGAGGGGACATGATTAATGTTATGGTGGATTGTATATTTGTTAATGAAATTAAATGAACTTATAATTCTAAAAAGGGGGTTGTCAAAATGAGACTATGTCATCTCAAATAAAATAGGAATGCATCAAGTGGTCACCATTCACTTGTTAAAAAATAAAATAAAATAAAATTGAATTAAAGTTAGTGGAACATTATTAAATTAACGACAACCCCCTTTTTAGAATTATAAGTTCATTTAATTTCATTAACAAATATACAATCCACCATAACATTAATCATGTCCCCTCGCCAATTTAGTTTCACTTACAAGAGAACGAATTGATATGTTACAATTCTTATTTTTCAACACGTTTTACTTTAACATCACTTAAATTACTCGACTATGATTAGGATCCTTAATTCTACTTGCGTATAAATCAACCCCTACCTTCACATGGAGATACATCGTTCTTATTCAAACTCCTGTCGATTCCAAAGGTTGCATAATCTGCATTATATTGTATTGTATTATTGAATCACCTCTCTGTTCCCCCAATTGTTTTAACTTCTTTACATATAAAATTTCTTAAATGGTTAGTTGCTGAGGATGACTTTCTCTAAAGTCGAAACTAGTACAACACATTCATTAAGAAATTTATTTTAACTCATCGTCATTTCATGTATTTTTATAAACCTTGTTTTCTACCCTAGAGGGGCAAATAAAGTTATTTGGTGGTAAAGACAGACCTTTATTTCTACAAAAATAAGTAAGATATTTAATAATATTCTATTTATGTTTAAATGTGAAACTACAAGTTATTTTATTATTAAAAATTATATTTATGATTACAAAAATATACAAATTATTCGGTACTTATAATAATTATTCACTTAATATATCAATATCACTATCGCTATCATCATCTGTTCTAATTATTATTTGTTTTATTTTATTTAATTTATTATATTTTCCTCGCTAAAACTGGATTATTCACAATTTTCCATACAGTTGATGTTGGAATTTTTGTCAATGTGGCCGTTTCTTCTAACGCTGCTTGCTTGCTGACCGCACGTTCAATGAGAGTTGAATAAATATTGTTTATAACTTCCTTAGTTTCCACAGAAAAGTGTTTTCTGCTTTTCGATGGGGTTATCTCCTGAGATACATTGGGCTTGCACATATTTTTCATGACTCACACACGATTAAACAAACGGTGTATTACACGAAGTAAGAATAATTACTAACCTTTAAACTAACTAGAGTGGCTATATATGCAGTTTTTAGAACATAATTTGTTTTATGGGATTAACCCTCTCATTTTGAATCAGGTAAAAATCGGTTTAAAATCACCAAACTATTACTATAATAATGAAATTACGTCTTCCGGATTTGCAGTTTACTTTAAGACATTTTTAAGTACGGACCATAATTCACCTGCATTTATTCATTCATTCATTGTTTGTTTATGGCCACCCTTGGATAATCCAATTCAAAGGCAAATTGTAACTTTCTTATATCTCTGGACAGGCTTTCTTTCACCTCCCTTATTTAACAATACTATCAATACCTGCAAATAATCAGATTATCATTAAGTTCTCGTTTTATTATTATTGCCTAATCCCTTATGCGGTGTTTACGGGGGAGGTCGTGACAACCTTTTGGTAAAGCCCGTCTATCTATCTTACAAGCTCATTATAAATGCTAATCCCTAATGCCGATAGGACCCAGCGGGTGATCGAATGAAAGCAGGGACGGACTCGTTGCTGATAGAATGAAAGGTTGCGCCGCTTTAAGATAATACTATATACAGGGTCGTTGGTATGTATGGAAACGGTCGATTATTTTTTGAAGTACAACAGCTAGCAAAAAATATTTAAGACAAAAGTTTTAGGGTTTTTTATAGTCTATTAGAATTTTAAAAAGTTAAGTATACAGGATGAGTTAGAAAGCCGTAGAGAAATAAAGTTACTTTTTTTGCAATGGAATACCCTTTATCTTAGAATATTTTTGGATTTTGCATAAAATTACAATTATTCTTTATTAAGTGCATTATAAGTCTAAACCTAATAGTTTCCGAGAAATTGAGTTTGAAAAAATTACATTTTTGAATTTTGAGACCTTCTAGCTTTCTAACGGTACGTCTTAGAGTAAAACGACTTACATGTCCCTATCTTAGTTTTTAACCCTCTTTCTAAAAGTGTCAACTTCCGGTTAAACCGGATGTAGCTCAAAAGCCGGAAAATAGTACTTCCGGTTTAACCGGAAGTTGATATTTTCGGGAAGATAATAAAAAAGTAACATGAGGACATGTAAGCCGTTTTGTTCTATAGCGTACCGTTAGAGAGCTAGAAGCTCTTAAAGTTCAAAAATGTAATTTTTCAAAAGTCGATTTTTCGGAAACTATTAGGTTTAGACTTATAAATGCACTTTATAAAAAATAATTGTAATTTTATGTAAAATCCAAAAATATTCTAAGATATATATAGGTTCGATTAAAAAAAAGGTAACTTTATTCCTCTACGGCTTTCTGACGCATCCTGTATACTAATCTTTTTTTAATACCAATAGGCTTTGCAAAATCATAAAGCTTTTGTCTTAAATATTTTTTGCTAGCTGTTTTACTTTAAGAAATAATCGACCGTTTCTATACATATCAACGACCCTGTATAAAAGCGTGGAAAAAAATATTTTTTTGTATCTACCTGTATGCAACAAAAGTGTCGTACTGATCTTTTATGTTAGAAAGAAAACGCAAAAACATATTTTAAACGTACCTAATATAATAATAAAGTAATAATAATAATATAATAATGTAACAGTAACAGTATATAAGATACAATACAATTAAAATTATAACATATAGGACGGTTAATAATTAAAACAAAATATACATATATCTACAAAAAAGTACCGTGTCAGAAAAATAATTATTACATTTTAACCCAAGTCAGTTTCACTGTCACTGTCGTCATCCAAGTTCACAATAATTCTTTCTCTGGGCAACAGATCTATATTTTTTACGTATGATTTTTCATCTTTTTGAACATGCACTACACAGCTATCCCAGCTTTTGTTTGGAATATTTTGCATCTCTGACTGTACTAAAGCTGTCACAGAAGAATTTAAGGTTGGCGAAACGTTATTCCTCCTTACCGATGCTTTCAGCTGGTGCCATATATGTTCAATTGGGTTGAATATGCAATGATAAGGAGGAAGTCTTAACACGGTATGGCCCATCTCTGCCGCCAAAGTGTCACAATGATAGTGCTTTTTATTGAAAATAATTTTAAAATTTTGAGAAATTGCTTTTTTGTGTAGTTTTCCTCAAAATACATATTGTTTTCCATCATACAGTCCTCGATGATAACTTTTGTGTCATTGGAACATGGAACTTTATTTAACCTACGACTGTGGTAGCTCGCATTATCCATGACTATCACACTATTTGGTGGTATATTTCGTAATAATTTGTTTTTAAATCAGTCTTCAAATAGTTCTGCCGTAGTATCATTGTGATAATAAACGTGGGGTCCTTTATATTTTTGGCTGATAAGGCCAAAGCGTTTGGTATAAATTCGCTTTTAGCCTTTAAATAAATCCGTACCTGAAGTCCCCAGATCAGGTGGCCGAACTTTACACCTCACACAATAGGTAATTATGACGGTAAGGGATTAGCATTTATAATGAGTTTGTAAGATAAATAGACGGACTTTACCTGTGAAGGTCGCGGCGGAATTCGAGTGAACCCATTTCCTCCTAAGTTGCGGAACCCTATAAATTAGTAAAATGATTTGGTAGTAAATAATTTTTGCTTTAATATGATTAATATTAATAAAAAAGGAGATTAACTCTACTCAACAATTGGCGTTTTCGAAAAATGGTTCATCAAATATTTTCTTAAGCTTATAACAAATAACATCACTTAATTATCTCGCATGATTATTACTTCTGCAAAAGAACCCACTCATTAGAAAATACTCTGTACTTGTGTAATGTTTATCATGAGTGGTAAAATACATAAAAGTAATACTAATTCACCATAAAATTTAATCCGCGCGCATAATTTACCTCTAAAAATATTAATACAAATATGAAATGTTTATTTTATAAATTGTCATCTTACTTATTTTGTCGAAAATAATATTGTTCTATATTCACTTTCAGGATAATGTGAATCACGTAAAGAGTGTGTCCTCAGTTCGAAGCAGAAAAGTTAAAAGTAAGTTTTAAAACAGATTCATTAATATCTAATAATTACTCAAATATTGTCTATCTGAAAAAAATATTGTAGATGTTATATTAGCTTTATAAATAACATAAATCAAAGGGTAAGTAAATATTTATACAGGGTCATTCACGGTAGCATGCTAGAATATTTTGAAAATTATACCACATATATTTTTTTTAATTGTGGTTCTCGATATACACTTTGTTTCTTAATGCGAGAGAGCAATAAAATGTAAATTTGCAATGACAGGCCCATTAAGCAGGGTGGACAACTTAAAGGTTGCATTGTAAATTACCGGTAAATTGCAATGATAGTTTTTAAAAATTCAGTATTTCAGATTTTTAAGACATACACACACCAAATCGGTCCTAAATTAGGGTCACCCTAATTAACATACAGTAGAAAGATCAGTTTGATGAATGAAATGAAAAATACATGAATTAATAGCTGCGTTACTACAGGTAGTTTAAATATTAATATTTATAAAAAAAATTTACTATGTACAGGGTGATCGCGTATAATGTTACCCCCCTTTAACTTCTTTGATTCGCAATTAGGAGAAAAATGTTAAATACAAAAGTCGTAGGATTTAATGTAAACTTTTTGCAAAATATATTTTCGTAGATACAGGGTGTTGCATAAAAGCGTGTCAGATCAAAGTTATATTTTTTTTAAATGGAATACCCTGTACGTTGTTGCATTATTGGATTCTACGGACAATTCTAAACATAATTTATATACCGGGTGTTGCATCGTCGAGCGGGACATAGGAAATCCCATGTAATTTTAAATGGGGTCAATTATTGGCTTCCCTAATTATTTTAGAAAAAAATTATTCTATTTAGGTTTATTAAAGAGCACTAAAACCCACATTCAAAAGAATAATTTTAGATATTTTTGATGAGCCCGTTTACGGGTTATCGCCGATTTATTTTTAACTATTTCTCCTTTTTATGGCCCCGTATTTGCGGGCACCAGTCAAGGTAAAAGATGACTGTCAAATAAAGTTGTCCTTTTGAAATGTGTGCTTTATTGTTATAAAAACTCGTACATCGAAAATATTAGCCATGAATTACACTTCTGAAGAAAAAATATTGATGATTAAATGGTATTATCAAGGAGATAGTTATCAAAATGTCTCAGACATGTTTGCTGCTCTGTATCCGAATAGACCGATACCTGCAAAATCTACAGTCGAAAGGACTATCAAGAAATTTGAGACAAAAGGCACTGTAATAAATAACTGCAGATGTGAAGAAAGGCAGGAACAAAGAAGAGATGTAAGAAATGATAGGGACTTGCAAGTTTTATTGTGCGTGGAAGAAAATGATGGGAAGATCAGCACAAGGAAACTTGAGGATGACATAGGATTAGATCACACCACAGCGTTACGAGCTTTGAAACGACATAAATATTATTCATACAAATATGAAAAGCACCAAGAGCTAGAGATAAGGACGAAATACGACGACAGGAGTTTTGTTTTGGTATGATGGAAAGAGCAAACATGGATAGGGAATTTTTAAAAAACATTTGTTTTACTGACGAATGCACATTTACCTTAAACAATGAACCCAATATTCAAAATTATCGATATTGGAGCAAAGAAAACCAACACAGGTTTGTGGAAACAAGGACGCAATATCCACAAAAAGTTAATGTATGGGCTGGGATTTTCGGAGAAAATATTATCGGGCCATTATTTCTTACACGAAATTTAAATGCAGAATATTTTTTGGAACTAGTTGAAGATCATATTCTACCTACTTTACATGATGCCGCCAGGGAAAATCAGGAAGTTTGGTACCAAATGGATGGCTGCCCGGCACATAGTACCCTGGCTGTCCGGGAATATTTAAACCGTGTTTTTAATGGAAATGTTATTGGCTTAAATCATACAGTAAATTGGCCAGCCAGGTCTCCTGATTTATCGCCAAATGATTTCTTTCTCTGGGGCCATTTAAAAAACAGGATATACAAAGATAAAAATACCCAAATCTAGACGAGTTAAAAAATGCTATTTCTGCCGAATGCAATAGAATTTCAGTTTACCAACTAGCGAATGTAAGAAGAGAATTTTATGATCGCCTCGGTTATTGTCTAGCAGTCAATGGAGGAATATTGAACATCTTCTTAAATCCTAAAGTTCTAACAATTTAATAGTACCTACCTATTAATTAGTAAAATATTGAAACATGTAAAATGTCATAATTAACCTTGTAATTGGATACTTTATTTTAGTTTTATTCAGATTAATTTGTACTCATAAATACACCTTTAATATTTTCGATGTACGAGTTTTTATAACAATAAAGCACACATTTCAAAATGACAACTTTATTTAACAGTCATCTTTTACCTTGACTGGTGCCCGCAAATACGGGGCCATAAAAAGGAGAAATAGTTAAAAAGAAATCGGCGATAACCCGTAAACGGGCTCATCAAAAATATCTAAAGTTATTCTTTTGAATGTGGGTTTTAGTGCTCTTTAATAAACCTAAATAGAATTTTTCTCTAAAATAATTAGGGAAGCCAATAATTGACCCCATTTAAAATTACATGGGATTTCCTATGTCCCGCTCGACGATGCAACACTATATATCTAAATTCATCCGTTTTCGACTTATTGATGTTTGAAAATTACTATATATATATAAGAAATAAGGTCATGCAAGTCAAGATGTATCCTTTCCATGGATAACAGGATGACGATACTGAACTGAATATTTTGCCCGCTATTAAAAAAAAATCTCAAATAGTATTAGATCTTAGCTTAAATCAAGCACAAAATGATGAACGTGTGTAATTAAAAAAACTAATTAAAACAAAGCAAAACTTTTATTACAGACTATAGGGCAAAAATATACCTAGGTATTCTAAATATAGAGTTGTTCGACCGGACCACCATTAACTTCAATGCACTTTATTAAGGTTCTTCTTAATTTTTCCAAGGAGTTTCTGATCGACTCAGGATAATTAGTATTTATTAGATTTATTTCATTTCTTATGAGTAGTTTAAGGTGTTCAAGATTCTCTATATTATTCGCATTAATTCTATCTTTCAGTGTTCCCCACAAGAAATCATCTAAGGGTGTGAGGTCGGGACTATTAGGCGGTCATTTAATCGGACCATTCCGTCCGATCCAGTTCCCAAATATTTGAGTGAGATAGTTAGTTACTCCAATTGCGTTGTGCGTCGGGGCGCGGTCTTGCTGAAACGTAAGTTGGTTTAAACGTGCTAGTGGCAAATCATCCAGAAAGTCTCCTAATTCATTTTGAAGAAATCGCAAATATATATTTCCATTTAACATGCCTTCAAATAAATGTGGCCCAATGATTTTATTATCAAGTATGCCGCACCATATATTTACAGATTGACGACCCTGATACTAGAATTCTCGGTAACTGTGGGGATTTTCTGTTGCCCAATGCCTCGTATTTTTCCTGTTTATCATGCCATTGGTAGAAAAGGTTGACTCGTCTGTCCAAAGAATTGTTTGTAAAAAGTTATTATTGTTATTTATTATTCCCAGCATTTCACGGCAAAATTCTACTCTTTTTTCTCTTTGCCGGACAGTCAATTTTGGTGTGGGTCTAATTTTGAAAGGTTTGTAGCCAGCTAGTTTAAGTGTTTTTTGAATTTTTCCGTATGATGTATTTCTTAGGTTATCCTGCATTTGTCTTAAGTCGGTTGAAATGGTTCTAATTGATTTATTCGGATTTTCTTGAATAGCGAGTAAAATGTTCAGTTCAGTATCCTCGTCTTGTGGAATACGTCTTTTCTTCCTATTTAAGTTTAAATCCTCCTGAAATTTTATAAATATTTTTCTAATTGTCTGTTTACAGGGAACGTGCATACGCGCATTATTTCTTCGTAGTTCTTGCTGTGCCATTTTCACATTATTATTATTTTTAATATAAGCAATTAGAATAGTCTGCTTTTCTTCAATAGAATAAGGCATTTTTGAATAGAAATTCTTATTGTTTATCAAAATTGACAATTCATGTTACGAAATTTACCAAGTTAACATTGTTAATATTGTTATCGATGGAAACGATACATCTTGACTTGCATAACCTTATTTCTTATATATAGTAATTTTTAAACATCAATAAGTCGAAAACGAATCAATTTAGATATATAGTGTTATATATAAATTATGTTTAGAATTGTCCGTAGAATCCAATAATGCAACAATTTGCAGGGTATTCTATTTAAAAAAATATAACTTTGATCTGTCACGCTTTTATGCAACACCCTGTATCTACGAAAATATATTTTGCAAAAAGTTTACATTAAATCCTACGACTTTTGTATTTAACAGTTTTTTCTTAATTGCGAAACAAAGAAGTTAAAGAGGGGTAACATTATACGCGATCACCCTGTACAATTAAACAAATTAATTTTTAAATTTTAATCATCATGTTCCGAGTAGTCTGATGAACTATCGTCGTTGGGGTCCAGAGAAATAGTAAGGGGATCTACAGTATTTTCTAGCATGTTATCAGCTTCCCACATTCTTTCTTCTATTTCAATCACAATATGTTCGACGCACTTACTCCATTTTTCACAATCCACTCAGGGGCGTGCGGTCCATGGAAGCGATGGAAGCACTGCTTCCCCTACCGCTTTCATAAGACATAAGACAAAACAAATTTTATATTAATCTATACCTATCCATACAATTAAAATACCCAAGTATTTATTTCTATCTAATTTCCAAACCAAATCCGGCCTTGTATGCATCCCTGACCAACGCAATATTAAATGTATCGAAGAATCGAAGTGATCTCAATACGTGTATACTACACTCTATACGCGTATACGAGTAATAATTAATATGGTCTGCCGTGCCAAGTAAAGGGTAAATCGTTAGACTTCGGTATTTCCTTCGCCGCGATGCGACGCCGGAACGAATCCGCCAAAATATTTAGTTTCCACGTGTTTGTACTCGGCAGTTACGATTGTTTGTCGCGATTTTTCGCCAGGAATACGCGCTACACGGTAGAGGATCTGTCTGACTTGACTTTGTTTATCTTACTTCTTGATTTATTTTGTCATGGAGCAACCAATTGCCGGCCCATCGAGTTCGGGAAATAAAGTGTATCTGTTCTGTATGCAAGTTATTGGAAAAAGGATTTTCAACGCTTTTTTTGATGAAAAAAGGAATATTATTGCAACAGGTAGGCCTACACCAGATTTTAATTTAAAGACAGAAGTGAAGGCGGCTAAAAAATCCGTTTAAAATTAAATCAAACTGTGAATTGAAAGTAAAAATGTATAGATAGTTTTCTGTATTAGTTTCTGCTATGAAATTTTGTTAACTTGTTTTTAACGACTCTTAGGCAGGGTTGGGTCACTAAAGAATTGGATTTCGACGGGCAAATTACGTAAAAATTAATAAAAAAAAACATAGGTACCTAGCCATTTAGAAAATAGAAGAAATATTAAAAAATCATAGGTACATAAACACACATCTTTGACAGTACCTACATGACAGTATTCTACCTGTATTTAAACGTCGAAAAATTGCCAATATTTGGGCGTGGTCCTCAAAAAATTTTTCGCCTCCGGCGGCTTACCTCCGGCGGTGCTTCCCCTACTTCATAACTCACCGCACGTCCCTGAATCCACTGGATCTATTCCCTTTTGCAAGAGGTTTTCAACGTCTCTCATTTTAAAAGTGGTGTTATGCCTTGCTGCTTTTATTTGAATAAAAGGGAAGCGCGTTAAAGATAGTAAATCTGAAAGAATGTTTTCAAATTGTGCGTTAATCATATAATCATAAGAAACTAACCAGAATGGACTCAGGTAGCCTTTTGCGCTGTTTCAAATCTCTTGCGTCTGGATTTTGGTTATTAGCGAAATAGGTTTTCATCGTCCTCAGCTGGTTTAAATGACGTTCGAATGTTAAAACACCAATTGTACATTGAAAATACTTTAAAAACATGATAAACGAATGCTGGTTGTTCTGTTTTTTTGCAAATCAGATTTGGTGTCAAAGTTGTAACAGAAAAACTTTGTGAATTAGTATGAAAGCCGTTCTCTTACCTTTTGGTTCTCTGATTTTGATGACCATTACTTGAAGCCGGTGACGTAATGGACAAGTCGTAGGAAAGGGATTCCATTGATGAAGATAAATCACCTTGGTGTCATCATGTTCCGAGTAGTCTGATGAACTATCGTCGTTGGGGTCCAGAGAAATAATAAGGGGCTTTACAGTGTTTTCTAGCATGTTATCAGCTTCCCGCATTCTTTCTTCTATTTCAATCACATGCTCGACGCACTTACTCCATTTTTCACAATCCACTGTCTTTATTCCCTCTTGCAAGAGGTTTCCAACGTCTCTCATTTTAAAAGTGGTGTTATGCCTTGCTACAAACCTTTTTACTTGCTCCCACACCAATTCTATAGGGTTTAATTCACAGTGATATGGCGAAAGGCGATGTACCGGTATATTTCGTTTTGAAGCGATTTCGTCGACAACAAATTTCGTACAAAGAGCTTTATTCAACTTTACAATTTTCAGTAGCTCCTTTTTCAGCATATCTTTAAGAAATAGCTTCTTATTTACAGTAAGCCAATGAATGATGTCATTTTTTTTGTAAGAAGACGTTGGTATTTTTCGGATTTTCTTGAGTGGTAGCTTGGCTTATCCATGATGATAACAGACCCAGGAGCAATAAGATCTAGCATTTGCTGGAAGCATTCTTCAAAGACATCAGCGTTCATATTTTTATAATAGTGTCCAGTCCGTTTTGATTTAAATGCTAGTAAGCCGCCATCGATAAATCCATTTTTCCTGCCAATGTGAGTGATTATTAATCTTTTACCTCTTTCCGCTGGTGTTTTTATTGTAGTCGACCATTCTTCCATGAAAGCTTGCCTTGCGCTTTTTATATGTTTATCCTGCCATATTTTACCAACGGTATATCCTTCATTTAACCAAGTTTCGCCAATATAATAGATATTCCTGTTTTCCCTTCGAAACTGTCTAACTGCCCTCAAATATCGTCGTCGTCAGCAGATGATTTTGTCTTTCTCTGTTAAAAGTGATTTTCTGTTTTGAATTTTTTCATAACAAAAATTCAATTCCTTCAAAGTTTTCCATAGTTTCTTCTTAACCATGGGTGGAATGAAATCATCCTTTTTCATTTCAGACATTATTTTGTCCAAGGTAGGTATTTATTTTTTTTAATAAAACGAGTGTATGATTCTTCTGAAGGCAGTCGTTTCATCCTAATTTATTACAGTTTCTTTTCTTCCTGTACTTCTCTTTGGTGACCTAATGGTGCCGCGTTTATCCTCGTGCACAAGTCGGTATATTGTTGACTGTCCGACTCCAGTCATATTCGAACACATTTCAACTATTTTTGCAACTCCGAATGTTATATGAAATAATAATTGGACTACGCCTATGGAATACGGCGAAGACCACTTGGTTTTATAGTTCAAAATTGATTTATTACTCTCTTGCGTTGCGCATTAAAGGCATTTATAGGACAAAATGTGAATGATGCATTTTACGGTTCGAAACTTGTGTCATATACCTTTGAAGTGCAAATTGGATCCTCTTCCGAGATATGGAAAAAAATTTCAGGTGCGCATTAAAAATTACTGAGTTGGTAACAATAACTTAAACGTCAAGCGTAATTTTAAGAAAACGCTAAATGCGTTTGATCGATAACTAAAAATCATAACTTTTCTGCATTAAACAATTATGGATGAAATTAGTGGTTTTCGAAGTTCTCAGAAAAAAAAAATGTGGAATTTTTTAAATAACTTTAATATCTCTAAAACCAAAAACTATTTGTCCACACTATTCACACATTATAAATGATCACTAAAAATGGCAATTTTTCTCTAATTCAAACGAATTCGTAACTCTTACCGTTTCGGATATAGCAATAGTGGCCCATCTTATTTTGGATACCCTGTATATGGATTTAGACTTGGACCAACAGGGAGCCAGTCTTTTGGTACTTTGTATGTCGCATTTTGTCTATAGATCTCGTGAGTGTGTGAGTAGTGGTTTGTCGATACGTCTGTGCGTCCGTAACAGTCTTCAATAATTTTCAAAAAAAACTCGTTTTATGGTGCCTTTGCTCTACACCTGTCACTAGAATCAACCCAACCTTTTGATGGGGTATCATGGGTATCAAACCAACTTTCATCTAAGTATATAATAGCTCTGTTCTCACTTCGATTTTGTCAAATAGTCAAATCGCCATGCCCTAAGTCGTTGCGATTCCATGATAACTTGCCGTTTATCGGCTTTTTTAAATTTAAAGCCGATTCGTTGAAGACACTTCCACAGCATTGCCCTACCGCAATTGATATCCGTGTTATCTATCTCAAGTTTTTTCAGTAAATTATCCAGTGTTGGTACCGTATGTTCTTCATACATCTTATAAATTTTGCGTCGGACTAAATATTCATCGCTGCGATCTAATTTTTTGCAAGTCCCAGAATCTTTCCTTCTTTTCCATTCGGTGATGGGTTTATTAACAATTTTCCATACTGTTTTTGCCGAAATTTTAATCAATGTGGCTGGCTGTTTCTTCAATACATTCCATTTTACTCAACTTTTCATGTTCTGTGAAAGTTGAATATACATTTTTTATAATCTCTTTAGAATCTAAAGATAAGTGTCTTCTTCCATTTTCATTTCCGCACTGTGGTTGTACCTGTACCCGGCTGTTCTATACTAGATTCACCAATCCACGGACGCCACATATTTGAATAATCAAAGATGCGTTTTTATTTCACAAGAACTAATAAAACGACTGGTTTTGCAACCCTTTCAACAAAGAATTTTATGATGGGTGATAACTAAAGGCAGGTAGTCATTCTCTTAAATCGGTGAACGGACTTTACATTCGCAATCGTTTCTAACGCCCCGCTTTGAATAACCTGGAACCTATTAAGCTCTGACCAATACCTTGTAGAGGTTGACCTTTGTCCTATTTAAAAGTCCTCTCCGCCTCTGAAGCAGGGTGGATAGAGCCTAATAGACGCAATGCAAGCTTATTAATTAAACTGAGCCACCAGTTCAGCCTTTAATCAAATGCAACCCACAGATATTTCACCTCCTTACACCAATTCACTTGGACTCCATTGACGCGAAGCTTTGTTTCAGCCCTGCGCACGGTGGTTTTTGAAAGAAGTTGGCATGCATCTTGGCGAAATTCAGGCGAATCTTCCAAGCCGAAAGTTAGCCCGATTACGTGACGCTGCATCCTGCTGACGACAGTGTGCGGTGATTTAGAAGTCGAAGTAATTACCGTATCCCCAGCGAAACGATAGAGCTGTGTAAATCTCGCGGAATATCATTAGTAAAATATTGAGCAACATGGGAGAGAGAGGTGAGCTTTGCGGCACTTCCGCCCAAATACGTTTATTCACAAAAACTGCGTTCTCTGACGAGACCGCAAAATTTTGCCTTGATTAAGTAGTTCGGAGTTCCAAGACTTATCAATTTTACCTAGAAACCATTGTGCCAGACCTTGTCGAATGCCTTGCTCACGGCAAGGAAAACCGCTCCCGTGCTTTAGTGAAACCCTTGACTATATTTGAGTCAGTCGCGTCGTCTGCGCCACGTTCTGCGTCTTGTGCAATGTTCGGGCCGGAACCCAAACTGTTCTGCAGGCAGAACATTTCTTTCAAGTACAAAGTCATTGATCTTACTCAAAATGAGCTTTTCAGCGATTTTTCCTAAGCTAGACAGCAGGCTGATCGGCCTGTAGCTAGCCGGCGCCGTAGGATCCTTCCCTTTTTTATAAGTCAGAATAACCTTTGCATTTTTCTAGGCAGCTGGAAAGTGACCTTCTTTCATTATAGCCTGGGATATGCTTACTATGTTTCCCCAAAGCTTTGTCGCGACGCTGCATTTTAAACCGTCAAAACCCGGAGCCTTTCAATCTTCAAAACGCTTGTAGTGGACTTAACTTCTTGGGAAAAGGCAATTAGCATCCGCCTTGATACGAGGATCTTCAGTACGATACGTCCAATATTGAAACGAATTTTTAATGCCTATGTGATAAAGGCCCGTATTTTTAATAACCGGATACTTTTGTAACAAAAGCTTGGGCTAGCGTTGCGCTGAGGCCATCTATGATTTTACTTACTGCATTATCAATATCCAGTGGAGTATGTAGAGGTTGTAACACCTCCACATTTTTTATTATGTTATTATACCTTGGCCAGTTCATTAAGGTGCAGGTAACAAAACCTCCACCCTTTTCGAGAAATGACCGTATATATAGTCTGAGGTCAGATCACAGATGACCGCTGGCTGAGACATCTGAACAGCATTTTTGATTACAAAAATGAATGTCCAAGATACCCGGTAATGCGTGGGCTCCTCCGGCGCTAGAATGTGGTAGTTTAGCGCTTCAGAAAATTCCCATAGGGTGCGACAACTTAAAAAAAATTAATAACTTTATGCTACTTATCATACTTTTTTGAACTAGTGCATGCGAAAGTATTTTCCTGAAATACATTCTGTGATACAGTATATAGGTCAGCATATGAACGACATTCCTAACTTAATTCGTTTATAGAACCGATAGAGGTCGGACCCACTATTTGGCGCAAAATTGAACTTTCCTTAACATCTGACACCCTGAACTTCATCTGTTCCAAGTTTAAGCTTTCAGCTATATCATAGAACGCGCTTCAGCATGGAGTTGGGGCTCGACGTCCACTGGATGCGTACTCGTTCAACCTTCTGATCTATGCGTTCCACTAATTTTTTAATAAGAAAATGCATTAACCGACTTCCTTCGAATAAGAGTGACGACAGTTACAATAAAGTTATATGCAATGGATGCCTTTCTATATTGAGAGATTAGTCGGATCTCTATGGACGACTACGTACGACCACGCGTCCAGTGGACGGCCAGCCTGCAACTTTAACATGCGGAATTCTATGATATGACTAGGGCTGGGCGATTATGAATTTTTACAATCGATTTTCGATTATTAAAAATAATCGATTATTTCGATTAAATCGATTGATCGATTCGAAAAACAATCGATTAATCGAAAAATAATCCATTAATCGAAATAATCACAATTGCATACTCTATACCATGATGATTTAATTTTTTGTTAAATTTTTTATATTTGCCTTACTTGGTTAGCCTCGTTCTTTTATTACTTTTTTCTTTTAGAAATTCCAGCAAACAGTAAACATAATACGGGGCACAAATTTTATTTTAACGTTATACTACTGTTTTCTCTTCAAGAAACAAAAGCATAATATTATATTATGTTTATATGTAGGTATATTAGATAGTTTATTCCAACAGGAGAATTTGCTTAGCAGGCTGCTCACTGGGATTATTTAAATTCATAATCGTATTATCGAAAAACAATCGATTATTCGATAAATCGAAAAATAATCGATTTTTAAAATTTTCACAATCGTTTAATCGATTAAGCGATTATTTTACCCACCCCTAGATATAACCTATATTACCGGTACCAAAATAATTGGTAGTGACTCATTTTTACCGGGGTGTGCAAGACGTAAGGGGAACGCCAATTCCAGAGGCGTGTCATTTTAAACCATAAAAATTCAAAAAATACGTGAATTTTTTGTTTATTGTTATAATATACCGGGTCCGCCAACGAAGCGGGGACGGAAGATTAAATCTTTATCGAGGAACTTATAAAGAATACTAAAACAGCATGAGGTCTGGAATTAGAAGCGGCATATTTTAAAAATATTTTACATTATACAGGGTGGCCCAAAAAAGTGTGGCGAACTAAACTTGTGTTTTTTAAATGGAACACCCTGTATATTATTAGCCCAGAAGATGGGCATAGAGCTGCTGATCATTTTAATATATTTGGTTATGTGGGTTTATTTTTAATAGTTTAAGAAATAATAACGATTTTATCTTAAAAATTATCTAAGTTTAGTAACCATTTCCAAATTACTAAAAACAATTTAATGAAATAGTAAACTAAAAAGCAATATGTTAGAATGTTGCCTATCTTTCCAATTAAAAATATTTATATTTGTGTTCAGTGCATTTATCATACAGGGTGATCACATTATGCAAAATATAAAAAATCAATTTTTTTTTAAATGGAACGCCCTGTACATTTTTTTATTTTTAGAAAGCCCTTTTCACATCCTTTCTACTGATACCAATTTGATACCTCTTAGAGTTTACCGTATTTTAGTTATTTCGATATAAACTTTAAAACCCCACACTTTTGCTACTTTTTATTTATTTCATTTTATTTTTATTCGTAATCGAGTTGCCATGATTTTTTTTGTTTAGATTGTCACTATGACGTGACGACCTAATACAATTATTTAACATTATTTGTTCAGTCGTCGAAATTAAGTACTAAATTTCTCAAAATGTCGAATTTTACCACTGTGGAAATGGTAAATATGATTTTTATACTGGGAGAATGTGCAAGAAATTGCCTTCTAGCGAGTCGAGTGTATGCTGAAAGATATCCAAATATTGAGAGAAAGCCGAGACCAGAGGCCTTTGAGAAGTTGTTGCGAAGATTTGTAGAAACAGGAAGCGTTGCTTACAAAAAAAGGATGGTAATCAATAAACCCGTTATTAATGAAGAAAATGAATTAAGGGTTCTGTTGGCAGTACAGGAAAATCATCACGTAAGTCAGACTGGCATTTTTCAGCAAACCGGTGGTAAGGAAACAAGCGTGCGGAGGATTTTAAAAAAGTATAAATATCATCCTTATCACATAGAATTACACCAAGAACTTTATGAAGATGATTTCTTAAGAAGAATCACATTCTGTAATTGGATGCTTAACAAAATTAGAGAAGTACCAGACATTTTATCAAAAGTTCTATTTAGTGACGAGTCTACATTTAAAAATAACGGAATCGTAAATAGGCATAATATGCATTATTATGCTAGTGAAAATCCACATTGGGTTCGTCATGTAGATAACCAAAATCGCTGGTCGGTTAATGTCTGGGGAGGAATATTAGGGCCTTACATTATTGGGCCATATTTTTTTGAAGAGCGTTTGACGGGACAAGTTTACTTAAACTTTCTTCAACATGATCTACCCATTTTGCTTCAAAATGTAGATGCCGACACTCTCCAAAACCACTGGTTTCAACAAGACGGCGCTCCCCCTCATTATTATGAGCCGGTTAGACAATTTTTAAATCATTGGCGAGGTAATCAGTGGATCGGACGTGGTGGACCAATCGCTTGGCCTCCTAGGTCCCCTGATTTAACTCCCCTTGATTTCTACCTCTGGGGATATGTTAAGGAAGAAGTCTATGCCATAGCTCCTACGAACCGAGACGATATGAAAAATCGTATACGAGAGGCATTTAGAAATATTAGAATAAGAACTCTACAAGATGTCCAGCAAAATTTTGTTCGAAGGCTACATTTATGCCTTCAAGAACAGGGAAGAACCTTTGAACATATCATTAGAGCCACACAATAAATTCTGATTTACCACATAATAAGGGTTTGTTTATTTTGTTTTGTCAACTCCTTTATTTTTTTAAAGTTGTAATTTTAATTCATTATTTTTATAATAATCGTTTTAAGTTTATGTTTTATAAATGTCTTAATAAATCAGTTCATAAATAACATTTAGTTTCTTTATTGCAAAATAAAAAATAAGGAATGTCATTTGATGCTAGGTTATTAAAATAGTATTAAGAAAATGAAGTTATGCATAACAAATGCAAACCATTTAAGGGTTACCGCTAGATTTTTCGAAAAAGTAGCAAAAGTGTGGGGTTTTAAAGTTTATATCGAAATAACTAAAATACGGTAAACTCTAAGAGGTATCAAATTGGTATCAGTAGAAAGGATGTGAAAAGGGCTTTCTAAAAATAAAAAAAATATACAGGGCGTTCCATTTAAAAAAAAATAGATTTTTTATATTTTGCATAATGTGATCACCCTGTATGATAAATGCACTGAACACAAATATTTTTAATTGGAAAGATAGGCAACATTCTAACATATTGCTTTTTAGTTTACTATTTTATTCAATTGTTTTTAGTAATTTGGAAATGGTTACTAAACTTAGATAATTTTTAAGATAAAATCGTTATTATTTCTTAAACTATTAAAAATAAACCCACATAACCAAATATTAAAATGATCAGCAGCTCTATGCCTATCTTCTGGGCTAATAATATACAGAGTGTTCCATTTAAAAAAACACAAGTTTAGTTCGCCACACTTTTTTGGGCCACCCTGTATAATGTAAAATATTTTTAAAATATGCCGCTTCTAATTCCAGACCTCATGCTGTTTTAGTATTCTTAATAAGTTCCTCGATAAAGATTTAATCTTCCGTCCCCGCTTCGTTGGCGGACCCGGTATATACATTTACTATAATAAATATAATATTATAAAATAAACTGAAAAATAAATTAAGCTTTAAAATCCAAAAAGAAAATAAAGCAAGGGTATATTTTATTTTCATAATGTTTTTATTATACTACATAATAATAGAAACATATAATAGGGGATTAAGGGCAAAACCTAAACCTAAATTATAAATGTTAATAAATTTCCTAACCTAATGAACACTAATTGATAATAATTTGACAAATTATATTCCACGTCGACATTAAAAAGTGTTATAATGACAATACGTTACAATTTTAAATTCATTATTACCATTACAGCGATTATTCACTATCTGACGATGAAAACATTTCATTACTGTCGCTACTGCTATCATCTGCAGAATTTATAATAATAGGCTCTACCATGACTTCAACGTGTACATCCAAGTCCCACATTTTTTTTTTCTACGCCCTCGAATTGTAATACGCACTTATGCCAATCTGCTGCTTGTACATTCGCTATTTCCGTTTATAACAGCTCTTTAACAACTTTTAATTTAAAAGTTTTATTTTCACGCGCAAATTCGCCTTTTATCTGTGCCCATATAAGCTCGATTAGATTTAGTTCAAAATGGTAAGGTGGTAAACGTAATATTGTAACACCTCGTTCACGAGCCATTTCATCCATTACATATTTCGTATATTTTTTTTGTGAAGTCTTGCAAGATCGAGCAACTGCACTTTTAGCATTTTCTCGCCAAATGCAATATTTTTTTCTTCGAGCCAGTCAACAATATTTCCTTTTCGCCACACAGAAGTTGGCAAAGCTTCCACCCGACGGCTGTGGTATATTACATTATCCATCACGATTACCGACCCACGTTCAATACGCGGTAAGATGGATTTGAACCAATCTTCAAACACTCCCGAGTTCATATCCTCATGATAATCACCGGTTTTACGAGATTCAAATACGTTTAACCCACCTTCAAAGAAACCAGAATCACTCCCGATGTGGGTTATAATTAACCGACGACCTTTTCCTGAAGGATCTATTAATCCAGTGGACAGTCCATTGATAAAGGCGTTACGTGCATCTTTAATGTTGAGATCTTGCCAAATGTAATTCACAGTATGTCCTTTATTTAACCATGTCTCGTCCATAAATTAAATTATTTTCCCTGCACAGCGATATTGTATTTCTTCTAGATACTTTGTACGCCACAATACGATTTCTTCCTTTTCCAAAAAAAGACTTTTGCGATTTCGTTTTAAGAATCGAAGATTCAATTCTCGTAGTGTGCGCATTAGAACTCTTCGTGAAATTTTTTGCATATTTTCATCCCTTACAATTTCGGCAGAAATCTTTTTAAATTCGGACCTTCATTTCAAAAAAAAAAAATGCATGCACTTTCCGACGAATGGCTAACTTTGTTTGCTGATCAATAGAAATTTTTTTTTGTCCTATTGTTTCCTTCTGATCGGACACTTTAGTATTCCTATTGTCCTTGATAGTTCTATAAACAGTACGGCAAGATGTCTTAGTCAATGTAGCACAAAGTTCTGCTGCATCAGCGAATGATATTCCACTGTGTGTACTTAGAATTCCCTCATACACATTTTTTAGCATGGTACGCTCCTCAGGTTTTAAATGAAGTCGTTTTGTAACTTGTTGGTTACTGTCACTTGAAGAACTCGCCTGCATTATAATATTTGCTGTTTTGAATAACCACCAAAATAATAAAACTGAATTGCTAATATCCTCTTGATTGAAACTTGTCTACGACACTGAACGTTGGTTAGAGGCGATAAGAAAGCGTGCGAGCGCCTTAAGACATGGGTATTTCCTACCTGCGTTGCCAAATTAAGTAAAACAGGTACCGTAGGTTGAAAAGGCCCTTAATGACTTGTCGATTTCGGTAAATTTTATGGAAGTTCAGTGAAATCTATTAATATTTGGCAACATTTAATGGCCTATTTATGCACAATCTTCCCGAGCGGTTTGGAATGTTTTTATTTAACTTAAAAGTGGGCGAATCAATGTTAATTATTTTTGCCCCACACCGTTAATGGTTATATGAACAGTTTTGCCAATTATTTTGAGACCGTAGTATAGGCTAAAAGAAAACTGTACTGAACCAACCATTATACTAAAGTTCGCATTGGATTTTTTTAATGAAAATTTTACGTTGTTTGGGGTTGAAATACCTTTTTATTATTTTTTATTTTTTCAAGGCGGGCGACGCTGCGGACTTTAAATTTAAGTTAAATAATATTTAGGTAGACTACATTCAAGTGTGCTTTACAAATATTGAAAGAAGTAATAATTGTAGATAAGCAAAAATGAGGTGAAAATGTTGTTGTCTTCATATAAATTTTCCGTATATGAAGTGATATGATATATTTATTTACGATATCAGAATGGAAATCATTCTTTAATGTGTGATTCCTGTTATCGATAATTAGTATCGTATTCTTAAGTTAACAGCACCTAAGTATTATACAATATCAATTTTCTGTTTTTCCTTAATTTCATGAACATGAATAGCGATTTGGACTCAAGAATTCCAATGTTGGTTAAAATACCCTCTGTACCAAGACACAATGGCAAACTGAAGCAATATTTGGCAGCTGTTACAGGTAAGTGTAAACTCAAAATGATTAGTTGTCTGTATGTTTGTCAGTGATTTAAAACGTGCTTCACAGTATAGTCAGCGATAATATCTTTTCCATTACTAACTTTATAAATAATCATTATTGGCCGTTCATTAGGCCTAGATAAATAAATACTATGTCACGCCTTGCCCATTAATAATATAGTGAGGCTGAAATATTCTTGTCTCGTGAGAGGCATTTTGTCTGGTGCGCATGTGCAAACAATTAAGCAAGACGATTCAATACGACAGGAAAAAATGAGGTTTCCGTCACATATGACAACTTCTTGTTTTGTTAAAATTTTGTATATTTCTATTGATAAAAGTAAAATAACCAATATTTATTAAAATTTTTATTAGACATTTAACAGTTCGGTTTAATCATTGAAATTCAACAGATCGATATATACCAATAAATAATAAATATCAATCACTAATATATCAAGGACGCTACGCAAATTAATGTCTGATACATAGACACTATTGAAACTACATATTTCACTAGTTTAGCCTAAATTTGTTATCAACTTATATAGGTATTCAAAGTTATTACAATTCACAGGGCAAACGAAGTTTGAACTGCGACAGTCACAGTGCAACAATTTTTTGTGCCTCTATTTCTGTCCCGTAGGGATATGATGCCTTACTGCATTTTTTATTATTTTATTAATGTTTTTGTAATTTAAAAAAATTTCATTCTTCTTCTGTCTCTTTACTGTTACCTATTATTAAAATAATGTGTCAACTGTCATTTTGGGTGTAATTAATCTAAAATATTTCAGAAATATTAATATGAAAGATGATGTTTTTGAGATATTCAAAATATATCAGAAATATTTCTGAATGGAAGTGTCCTGTGTGTATGTACACATATCTACTTTGGGTAGATTATTAGTTTTAACCTTTAAAAAACCCTCTTCAGTCATAATTAAATACGTAATCAAATAGATTTATTTAAAAACAATCCAGGAATCAATTTGAAGAATCGGCAGAAAAATTACATTGTTTTTTTATAACAGCGTTCTACAACTTAAAAAACTTCTACCCACGTTAAACATTCTTTACAATCAAAGATAGACAGATGTACATAAAAAAAAGGACAACTATATAAAATTGGTAAACCTATCTTAAAAATGCTGTAACGTTGATCCTAGCTTTTACTGCATGGTCGCATACCCCGAGGATTCACAGCGTATTCACCAAAGCTTACTAAAAGAATCTTTGAAATTATATTATCTTCAACAGTTTCTACGGCGGAACTCTAACAAAGTTGTACCACAAGAAATATTATAAGAACCAGAAGGATAACCCGCAGAAAGATCTACAGGCGTACCTGTGTTTTTTTGTTTTTTGGTGAAATAAATGTGAAAATGTATTTAAACTCTCAAGAAAATCAATATTTTGTATAATATAACATTTCTTAATTTATCAGGAAAATTAGTGTAAATAAAAAATTAATAGTCAAGAAATTAATTTTTATTTATTTTGCCAAATAACAGCTTGAATATACTTAAGAGTATAGAATAATCTTACTCTGCCAACTATTTGGTTAGAAAAAAAAAATGTACCCTTTGAGAAATACCTTGAAATATCTTAATAACATCTTTCTGTATTATAATAGTTTAAAAATTCAGTTGAAATATAACTTCTAAAAGGGAGATAAAGTTCACAAAATCATTATGAGGCATATTCAGCTAAAGTCTGTGCGTTTTAAGAAGTCCGCTAAGCCATAAAACCTCTTGAGCATTATGTCGGTGGCTCTCAAACAATAAATTATATTGAAGGTAATTTTGGATGTTGATGAATTACATTTTCTAAATAAAATAATTTAAAGTAAATAAGAAATTAGTTTAGGTAAAGAAAAATAATAATTTTTTAGCTTTTGTAGTATTCAGACAAATTAGTTTTACGAATTCTTTTTTATAAAGTTTTGGTTTTAAAAAGAACCGATTTTGTAGTCTTGCGACAGAACGTACCTACTTGTAGATAGGTACTACTAAAAGTAGTCTTCCTCTGCATTTGAAATTTCACCCATGCTTTCAGACTCATCAGAATCAACATCATTGTCATCATCATCATTCGTAATAATTAACGGTCTTACTTCGTCTATAACCTGTTCTGTCTCATAAGATTCAAAAATAATTTTTTCTGTGTGTTCAATGCATTTCCGCCATTCTTCTTTGCCCGCTTGGCTAAGCGCCTCCTCCCATAACTTTATAACGCTAGCTTACCGATATTTTTACAGGCATGCTTGTCATAATAGTTCTTGCTAATACCCCATACCAATTCAATTGCGTTGTAATGACAATGGTAGGGCGGCAATCTCAAAACTTGATGTCCATATTTGAGGGCTAATTCGTCAACAACATACTTTTTTTTAAATGACTGCTCTTTACACTTGCTTAAAAGTTCACTTTTTAAATATAAATTTTCATGGTTTATGTTTTTCTTTGACAACCACTCTTTTATTTCTTCCTTTTTCCAGCTGCTTGTAGGGAATTTCTCTTCGAGTCTCGTATGGTTAGAGGCATTGTCTAAAACAATTAAGGAAGGTTTTTCTAAACTTTTTAAAAGTTTTTCCTCGAACCAATGCTCAAAAATTTCAGCATCCATATTGCCGTGATAATCATCAGTTTTTTTTGTTGATGAAAATATCAAACTGGCATTTAAAACAAAACCTTCTTCCATTACTTGCACGGGTACTTGAATAACAATGCTTTGAGTCATCCTGCCAAGACGTTTTTGTTGAAGTTCCGTTTGCAAATACCCATGTTTCGTCAAGAAAAACAACTTGTCTTGACAATTCCGATTTTTTGTTATTTAAATAATCCCTTAAAAATTGCCATCTTTTCGAAACAACATTGGACAGCTCGCAAAGCAGTTTTCTGTTGTTCGTTTTTTTATATTTAAAACCCATATGTTTTAAGATGATGGACAAACTGTTAGTTCCAATATCGCAAAGTTTTTTCTGCTTTATCTTTTCAAGAATAGCTTTGAGGGTAACATATTCCTTGGCTTTATACATATCATAAACAATATTCCTAATAGAGAGTTTTATCCCTTGGGATAAATCCAAGGTTTTTGAATGGAGTCGAACCCTTTTATATGGTCTGTCCAAATCCTCTTCACTCTTTTTTCGAAGTCTTCTTAAGGTCTTCTCTGAAATGCCGCAAGCATCAGACGTTCGTTTTTGCACTGCCAAAACAGACTCTAACGGGCCCGAGTTATCTTTTTCTAAAGTAAAATAACGTTCCACTTGTAATACCAAACGGCGTTCACCTGGAGATAAATGCCTTCTAGGCGATGTGCCACCTTGCTGAACATTTTCCATAACTTTGCTTAATAACTGATTTTAATTCACACACAATGAGAAACAAACTAAAAGTGAAAAGCACAACTACTTATTTAAAATAAAGTAGAACATACCATCCCGCACTTCAGCAAATTTTAATTATTTCTTGGAAAATAGTAATTATTATGAAGATTTAATTATAATAATCCCAAAATAACGTCATTATCGGAAAAGTATATACCTGACAAAATCTTTAACATATTTAACCATCCCGCACTTGAGCGAATTTTAATTGGTTCTTGGAAAATACCGATTATTATATAGATTTAACTATAATAATAGCAAAATAATTTAATTATCTATTTAATTATTATTTATGCTCAACGCGTAATTCTAAGATAATTTTGTTTTGAAACCTCTGATTTCGCCCAGTAATAGAATATAGTAAACCAGTGGGATGTTCGGTGTGATCAAGTATAGCGAAGGTGCGAAGATATTGTAACTTAACCGACTTACTGTTTTAAAAGCGATAACATCCCTTGGTGATTTAATCCGATATCGGACTTCTTAAAACGCACAGACTTTAATACTTCTAGTTCTTATATTTATTCTTGTGGTGCCATAAAACATATAAAAACTCACCCTAGTATCCCTAACCAAAATAACTGCTTCATAACGTTTTTCAAATTATTAAACTAACGTTATTCGTTTAATCGTCAATGTAAATAATTCCGATTTCATGACAAGTGACGTCACGCTGCTTCCCACGCTTTAAACTTGTTTGAAACTATACAATCAGCCCTTCCAGTTTTGGCTAATTTGCGTATTTTTTGTTAATTATGTTGGCCTTATAAGTTCTTGAAAGATTTCAATTATTCCCAAATAAATTTTATATTTGGTAACAAATAGTTTAAAAAATTTATGTGACTGACTAAAACTAGAGTAATCCGGTTAAATCTGCAACACTTTTTGACTATTGCTTACTATCTTCTTTCACTGTACATCTTTCGTGTTGTTGCCACTACTACTGAGATAGTGGTTTTAGGGTAAAAAATAGTCCTTTCGTTTCGGAATACCAATGGTTTGGAGAGAGCCTAAAAATCATGGCGACGACTGCTATTTTTGTTCTTGTAAGGAGCAATGTTTCAATTCAAAAAAATAAAAAGGAGATTTCTTATCCTGACATTCCATCTGCCATTCGCCCTATTCCTCATGAACTCAAAGTACCAATACCTTCTCCTCCAAATACTCTGGATGATAACGAGTGATTATTAATTATTTTGCTCAAGGGCGGCTGTGACCCAGTATACATAGTGTAGCAGTAGCGCGTAGATTAAATCATAGGGCGAATTTGCAAGAAAGCAGCGTTGTCACGTTGAAAACCTAAAATAATGTTTTTTGACGGTATGTAATATAAAATCCTGAGATATCTTACTTTAAAAGCCTACTTTATATGGCCGCCTCCTACTTCTAGACACCTTCTGATGTTTCTTCTTACCCTCAGAGACACATTAACCAATACGTTTGGAGAATTATTAATTTCGGCAATTTTTTCTGAAATCCGTCGTTTAAGATCATTTATATCCTCAATTGGTGTTCGATAAATGGAGTTTTTTATAAAAGGCCACAAGAAGAAATCGCAGGGTGTTAAATCGCAGGAACGAGGTGGCCATATTTGTTGCGTATTTCGGCTTATAACTCTGTTTTCAAAAAATTCACTTAAAAAATTTAAATTTTCTCTGGTTACATGAGGTGTAGCGCCATCTTGTTGGAAGTAACCTTCCTGCAATTCATCATCGTGAAGCTCATTAATAAATGTTGTCAGAATTTCAATCCGATATCTCTCAGCTGTAATTGTGCCATCAAAGTAAATTGGGCCTACTATTCTTCTAGAACTAATTGCTGCCCACACACCAACTTTTTGAGGATGAAGAGGTCTTTCTACAAAAACATGCGGATTTTGCGCATTCCACATTCGCATATTTTGTGAATTAACATAGCCTGATAAATAAAAATAAGCCTCATCGGTAAAAAATGTTTTTTCAAAAGCACCACTATTTTCTTCTTGAAAATTGTTTAAAAACCATTCACAAAAATTAAGTCTTTGGGGAACGTCATTGGGAAGGAGTTCATGAATAGCCGTAACACGATAAGGGTATAGATGCAGATCCTTTTTCAAAAGTGTTTGACATGTACTGTAGCATAAATCCGTTTGCTGAATTTGTTGAGATAAATGCCTAATAGAAGTTGAAGGATTATTTTTCATAATTTGTCGCGCTTCTTCAATAACCTCATTCGATCGTTTCGTTGGTCTTCCAGCCCCTTTTTTATGTTGAACAGAACCAGTCTGACGAAATTTATTAATTAGGTATTGTGACCCAGTACGAAAATTATGAAAGGTCACCGCAACATCAGGAAACTCGGTTCGAAATTCATCAAAGCAGTCATGCATAGAGTAATTCCACACACCGCCTAATTTGTTTCCATTTCTAAAAAAACTTTCAACAATAAATTTCAATCCGGCAACAAAGCTTCACCAAAACTTGATACGCTGAAAAATAAAAAAAAAATAAAAAATAAAATCATATCCTGCAAATAGCACTTTATAATAGTCAAAAGACGACTCCCCGGAGAAATATTAGTTAAAGCAATAGTACAAAATTTCTCCAACTTTTAAACTTTACAAATACACAAATTCAAATAAGACGTAAATGTCATAAAACAAAAATGTCATCTTATCTACGTAGTACGGCCATGATGCTTTTAAAATGCATGGCCTCCCTTGAGCAAAATAATTAAAAATCACTCGTTATTTTAGATGACCCTGAACCAAGTCGTCTACCGCGTGATAGTGTTGATGACGCTGATTGCTACAACCCTGACACAAGCCAACCGACTTTTTTACTCAATCCAAACTGAATGATTTAGTTAGAGACTTAGGGCTTCCAAAGGACTCAGTAGAACTTTTAGGATCTAGATTAAAAGAAAAAAGTTGTTGACTCTGGGTACTTCCTTTTATTGCTATCGAAGTAGAGAAAAAAAATTTGTGCCTTTTTCTCTAAATGAGATGACCTTGTTTATTGTAGTGATGTTCCTGGAGTTATGGCAAGTTTTAGAATAGAGTATAAGCCTGAACAATGGCGACTCTTCATTGATTCGTCTAAAAGAAGCCTAAAAGCAGTTCTTTTACACAACGGCAATAAGCGAAGGGTGCCATATGCAAAAAGCTGTAAGTGCCACTTTCTGGCAAATGCGGTTTTTGAGCTAAATGGTTAGTATGTGCCATACTTTACTTGCACCATAAAAATTATATCGATGGCACTTTTTTAACGTGGTCAAATTAGGAACTAAACATCAAAACGTAGTAAGTGCCTAATGTCAGTTGCTTAGTTTGACATAACCTTATTAACCATTCTTGATTTTTGCGTCGGGGTTTGTGGTATTTCGGCCTCACAATAAGTAATATTTTCCACTAAAATGGACGTTCCTAAAGTTATTCGTGCCAAAAAACGAAAGGTAACTGGCGATTTAAGAAAAGAAGTAAAAAGCCAAAAAAGGTCTAAAGCCCGAAGTACCAATGGACTTGGTGCGTATAATGGCAAGTGCACGGCTAAAAAATCCTTTTGTAATTAACTGTACTAAAAAAATTTTCCAGTGGATGGAAATTGCCAAAAATACCCTAGTAACCACCAATCTGGGTATTTCACAGGCTGTTATGCTAAAAATCTCCAAGGAAAGTTTAGGGTATATTGAAGTTAAAACCTCGTACACAGATTATGCGCCATGGCGCAAAGTTAGTGTATTTAAACCAAGCGTAACACCCCAATTTTTTTAAAGTTTGAACGTTGAACTAATTGAGCAGCAACCCCGCAATTGGAATAAGGTTAAAATTAAGGAAATTAAAAGTATGATTCCCTTTATTTCGCCTCCAAATCAAATTTTTTAAAAAAATCTTGTTCAGGGACAAGAAGCCTTACAGAATGCTGAATAGGTTGTATAATTAATGACATTAGTTGGTCTGATTAATGAATAATAATGTATTTTTGGTAATAAAAGATTTAAAAAATATAAAAAATGGTTATATTTTAGAATAAGCCTTTATATGATTTCCGGTAACCAGTTACCACATGTGCAACTTTTATAACACATACTACGTTTTGAAAATTAACGACGAATAATAATAATAATGGCTTTCTTTCCATTACAAGATACATTTAAATACATGCATATATCTAATATGATATCAGATTTAGCCCAAAACATTTAGCATTTGTGATTAAAAGAAACTTATGCAATATAATGTGTCTAGTATAAAATTCCTTAATTTGCACATACCACCTTTTGCATATGGCACCCTTCAAGTAGTCTTCGGTGCCCGTTGGACATTCAGTCCATTTGAAAGAATGAAATATTAAGCTGATCTTAAACACAATTTCTTGCTTAGATCACAAATGGACGATATGTGGCGATTTAAAAGTGATTTCCATGTTGCTTGGCCAACACAAAGTTTCCTTGCTTTCTGTGCGATTGGGATAGTCGTTTTATAGAAAGCAACACTATGTCAAGAAAGAATGGCCACTGAGGAAAACCTTGCAGGCCGGAGTTAAAAATGTTGCGAGGGAGAGTCTTGTATATCCTAAAAAGGTATTACTTCAAACACTTTACATTAAATTGGGGTTAATGAAACAATTTGTGAAGGCATTACCAAAAGTAGGAGAATGTTTTACATAACTTTGTCAGCAATTTCCTGGTTCATCCGAGGCGAAACTAAAAGGAGGAGTGTTCACTGGACCTGACATCAGGAAACTCATGAGGGATGCTTACTTTGAGCAACAAATTGATGCAAGAGAAAAAGCAGCATGGGTATTTTTCAAACTAGTTATAATCAATTTTCGGGGAAATAAAAGGAACCCAAACTATCAAGCAATCGTCGCTGACATACTGGACAACTTCAAGAAGCTGGGCTGTAACATGAGCATAAAAGTTTATTTTCTCCACTCACACCTTGACTACTTTCCTTCAAATCTTGGTGATGTCAGTGAAAAGCATGGCGAAAGATCCCATCAAGACATCAAGGAAATGGAAAGAAGGTACCAAGGAAGATGGTATGTCAACATGATAGCCGATTACTGCTGGATGTTAAAAAGGGACGATCCTGAACGTGCCCACAGCAAGAAGAACACAAAAAAACAGTATTGATGGGAAGCGAAAACGTTTCTATAAGGACTTTTGACTAATGAAAAATTAACATTTTTCAATATTCTGTCGTGTAAACGTAAACTTTGATATCTCTTACCTGTTTAATAAAAGCTAGAATCTTAAGAACAACTGTAAAAATTGAGGTAAATTTAGTTTTTTACCCAAAGTAGGTCCCTTTCACACACAATTTCAAACAACGCAGACTTGTGAATCAACAATAAATGAATTATTGATGAATGATCAGCTTTTTCGTGAACGATGCCATTCGACGGAGATCTAAGCAGTCACTGTTCTTGTTGAATATTCGATGAGAAGCAAGGTTGATGAATTGTTTGTTTTCTTAAGAGATCTGGACTTTTCTGATTTTGTGCTGATAACGGAGCAATGGCTGAGGCCTGTAGAAACTGTTCACATGCCTGCTTATAGTCTTTTCTCAATCTACTCTAGACCTAATTCGATTCATGGAGGCACTTTGATTATGGTGCATGACAATAAAAATAAAAATAAAAATAATATATACATATCCTGCCATGAGTTCGATCATTTGATTATCGAAGATCAATTTGAGTTCTCAATAATATATTCAAAATCAAATAATTTATGTATTGTATGTCTTTACCGTCCTCCATCATCCAATACATCTGCCTTTTTAATTAATCTTTATTCCTTGATGTCCCAATTTAAAAACAATACAAAGGTGTTGCTGGCAGTAGATTTTAACATAAACTTTGTTGATGACGCATGCACATCAAGCCTGAGACTAAAAAATCTTCTCCAGTCACACAACATGAGCATGCATGTGAACGGTCCAACACGTATTTCTAGACAAACTGGTACCTGCATTGACTATATATGCTCTAATTTTATGAGAGAGAATACTCTGTGCGTGTCGTATTATAGACTCCGGTCTCTCTGATCACCAGGCTGTTATTGGAACTATCAATAATTTTTCCCGAGACAGCTCGGTCCAACGCATTCATGGCAGAATCTTTAGCGCTCGGAACTATAATCGTTTTTACCAGGAATGTTGTAATAGTGACTGCACTAACGTATATGACAGACCGGACCCCCTTAGTGAATTTTATGTGAACTTGAGAAGCATTTTTAATGAGACATTTCCTATTAAGCCCTTAAAAATTAAATATAAGAAACCGTGGGTCACTAAAGGGCTAAAAATATCATTCAAAAACCTTAGATCCCTTGCACTACATAAGAAAATGTATAACGAGTGAATTTTTCTGGAACTACTTTCGCTGTTACAGAAGGATTTACAGAAATTTGATTCGGACGGCGAAGCAGTCTTATTATTACGATGGTAGATTGGGTGAGTCAAATAATACACAAAAGGAGAGTTGGGCGATTGTCAGGGAGCTCACCGGATCATACATTACTTGAACCCAGACTTCGCCAATGAGCACTACTGCATCGTTGCTGGGCGACTTTCTGCGAACATTGCACTCGGTGATGATCCTATGCAATATCTTTCCCACGTGTCGATTGAAAACTCCTTTAGTCTTTTTCCCACTGATAAATCTGAGCTTCGTATGGTAGTCTCTGGTATTAAAAATAGAACATGCACAGGCGAGGATGGGATTTCTGTGAAGATAATTAAGTCCCTACCAAATTTCTGTCTTTAGATTCTAACTGACCTAATAAATAATTCTTGGTCGTCTGGTACATTCCCCTCACTTTTAGAGAGACCAAAAGTTGTGCCTTTATATTAGGGGGGCGACGCTGAGCAGATTTCCAATTTTCGACTCATTTCTCTACTCTCTACGTTGTCGAAGATCATTTAGAGGCTGGTCAAGGGAAGGATGGTGTCATTCCTAAAGAGCAAGTCCATTATAAACAACAAACAATTCGGTTTTCAGGCCGACAAGAACACAGGAGATACAATTTTTCAGTTCCTTGAAATGATTAATCGATCTGTCAATATTGGGGGGGGGGGGCTACCGCGGCGGTGGTCTGTGACTTATCCAAGGCTTTTGACTGTGTTAGTCTTGGGATACTGCTGCGTAAGCTTCAACAGTATGGATTTAGAGGAGTCGCATTGAGGTGGTTAGAGTCGTTCCTTGGTGGTCGGAGTCAGCGAGTGTTTGTTGGGTCATCTGTTTCGAAGACTAGATGAATTGATTGTGGCGTACCACAGGGTTCTGTATTGGGACCTATTCTCTTTCTGCTTAATATAAATGACCTAGTTCATGTTAATACTCAGGGGATGTTCACTCTTTTTGCGGATGATACGACAGCCTTATGGCACGCGGAGGCAGGTGATCGGCTGAGCGAACAGATTTCGGATGATATGTTAAAAGTGACGAAGTGGTTTGACTCTAACCTTCTTAGACTAAACATGGACAAGACCCACACAGTTGGATTTAAATGTAGACTAGATCCTGTTCAGATTTAAAGTGAGTCCCTTACTGTTTTCGTCAATAGCGCGAAGTTTCTTGGAACAAGATTGGATATGAATTTAAAATTCGATAATCATGTTCTCTACCTGAGACTGGCTTTGGCGTGTTTTGCAGGTTGGACGGTTGTTGGAGAATTAGGTATGTCGACTGCAAGAGGTGTTTACTATGCACTGGTTGAATCGGTAATTCGATATGGGGTCGCATTTTGGGGGTTATGTAATCAGGGACTGTTCGAAACAATATTTATTTTGCAAAAACGTGCAGTCAGATATTTATGTAAAGCTAAACCCAGGGACTCCTGTAGACCATTAATCATATCCAAAAAAATATTAACCCTAACCTCACTTTTCATATTGGAGAGCCTTGTCTTAAAAACAAAAATAGGCTTTTGAAGACGAAACCTAATCATCATACGCGACATACCCACGACTTACCATTACCCATACCAACCTCCAACTTTACTAAAAAATCCTTGATATATCAAAGTCGGAAAATATTTAATCACCTCCCTACCAAAATTAAAACTTTAAATTCCATAACTCTATTTCGTAGAACAGTAATGAAACACCTGTTAACTAGGGCCTATTATAGTTTACACGAATATTTTTCCACCAGCTTGATTAACTAGGCATTCTGTTTGTCGAGAGACTTCGGGAACAAGTGTGAGATCTGCCTCTTACTTTGTTACCAAGGCGTGTTGTTCTCTTCAGAAGTTTTCTAATAACAACATGGCTTGACCCGTGGTTAGTGTATTTATTGTATACATTTTGATTACCTGTCAGCTGTGTTGTTTATGCTTTTATTTGTTCAGTTGTTTAATGCTGTGTTATATATTTTAGTTATTTAGCGTGCTTTCTCAACAAATTTTTTTATTTTTATGGTAGTAAAGCTATTTTGAATTGAAATTGAATTGAAAATTGATATTTAGGGCGAGAAATTTTGCATATCGTATGTTTTAATGTAATTGAGCATATTTATGCAATGAAATAAAATGTGCAAGTTCCCTATTGTCGCAATGGAAGCTTTACACTATTAATCGAATTTAGCATCCAATTCAGCCTGTGGTCGAAGATAAGTCTCGAGTATTTAACTTCCTGGCACCAATTCACTTGTATCTCGTTGACTCTGAGACCAGTCTCAGGTCGCCTAACGTTACTTTTTAACAAAAATATGACCTTTGTCTTGGAAGAACTCAGACTTCCAAGGCGAGAGCCATTTTGTTATAAGTTTAATGACAATACTTATAAGTTTTAATACAAATTGCAAATTACTCACTGTATAATTCTGTTTCAGTTTCAATTGGCGCATTTGCTGTTGGAACTGTACTATCATGGACTTCGGCTGCGCTACCATATATCACGTCAACGTCTCACGATTCCGAAGAGCTACTTACCAAGAATACCTTAAATATCTCGGCCAAACAACCATTTCCAAATTTTAACATTAATCATCAACAAGAAGCATTGGTCGGTGCCGTACTAACCATTGGGGCACTAGTTTCCGCTATACCAAGTGGATGCTTAGCTGACAAATTTGGAAGAAAAAAAATACTTTTAGCATTAGCCGTACCATTTTTAATAAATTGGGCATTTATAACTTATGCTAAAAACATAGGAATGTTAGTATTTGCTCGTCTTATGGGAGGTGTTTCGGTTGGTGGCTTTTGTGTTGTTGCTCCAATGTATATTGGAGAAATTGCACAGGTTTCTTATAGGGGTAAATTTGGATCATTTTTTCAAATGTTCTTATGCTCTGGCATTCTTTTTACAACCATTATCGGTTCATTTGCCAATTGGATCAGTTTATCAGTGACTTTAGGATGCATTCCCATTTTATTTCTGGCAACATTTTGTTTAATGCCTGAGACACCGATATACCTGTTAAAGACAAGCCAACTTTCGAAAGCAAAAGAAACCCTTAAAGAATTACGAGGTTCTGACAGTGATATTGTAGATGAATTGCAGTCTATGCAAATAGAGTTGTTGAAAGCTAATGAGAGAACTGTTACAATATCCGTAATTTTAAGAAATAAATGCTACATAAGGGCAATCGTGTCAGTAGTTGGTATTCTGGCCTTTCAACAACTTAGCGGAATAAATGCGATAATTTTTTACACCGTATCAATATTTGAATCTGCAGGAAGCACTTTATCCCCCAACGTTGCCGCGATAATCATTAACCTCGTTCAAGTGGTTTTCTCTTACTTATCAATTATTATTATTGAGAAAGCAGATAGAAAATTTTACATTATGTTATCTGCCGTGGGCATGTTCCTGTGCCTCTCGTCACTAGGAATGTTTTTCCATTTCAAGTTCATTGAAGTAGAACTTTCCGTTTTTTTTTCTGCTGTTCCCATTATAAGTAGCATCCTATTTATGGCAGCATTTGCCATTGGATTTGGACCGATACCTTGGATGCTAATGGGTGAATTATTTCCTCCGGAAATAAAAGGACCTGCAAGTGGGGTTGCGGTGCTGGCAAATTGGATTTTTGCTTTTCTGGTTACTTATGCCTTTCCAATTGTAAGCCTTAAATTAGGTTCCCATGTTACATTCTATATATTTGCATTATTTATGGCATTTGCGATAGGATTCGTTCAGTTTGTTGTTCCTGAAACAAGAGGAAAATCTTTGCTCGAAATTCAAAAAGACTTAAGCAAATAACAAATAGGCATTTAATATTTGCCAAAACTAGTGTAAGATATATTGTGATTCAGCATAACATAGTATTTATAATAAATAAGACTGCTTTTTATAAGACTAAAAGACTACACTGAATTTTATAAAAATGCCAAATAATAATAAACTTAGATGTCAAATAAATACATTATTTAAAGGTTTTTATTTACATTTAAATATCATATTAGGTATGTTTACAAGCAGATCCCGAAATAGGTGAGTAGTAGTCCAGTTCGAACGGGTGTTTCTTATGTAGAGACCAAAAATCTGTGGCCATAAATATTTTTTTTCGTTATATAAACCTGGAGTTTTGGGGCAGCCGTTCTCGAGTTACAGGGTGTCAAAAATTATCGGTTTTTAATTTTTTATTTGTAAACTGCTTGAGGTAATGGTAACCAAATTCGATGTACATGTTTAGTATGTCAGTGGGATTAAAATAAAAAATTACCAGCTTTAGAGACTCACCGGTGGGTACCATTGATAATTGGTTTTAAACAAATGTTTTTAATGAAACTAGAGGTAGAGTCTGATTCAATCATGTAAGGTAAAATGACGTAGACGACGTTGGAGGAAAAACTGTAGTTAAAAATATCTGTCGTCACTTAACATACATGCAACAGTGTTGACAGGTCAAGAAAGTATAAATCACCAGAAGTTAATATTTTCAAACAGCTATTAATATGCGCTAAATACAGAGTAGATAATAATATAAATAAACATACATATAATTAAAGTAACGGCGACGTTATTTTGACTTAAATTTGGGTACAAGTTAAATCTTAGAAGAATGTTAAGTATTTTAAATATTAAAAATTGGAAAGTTTTTGAAATAATCTAAAAATCCCCAGAAAGTGAACTTTTTCTATCACCAGATTATTCCTAGAATCACCAGATCTGATTAAATTTCACCAAACCTGGCAACACTGATACAAACCGAGTCATATTCCTCAAAATAGGACGACTCCTACGTATATACAGTGAGCTCAAAAAGGTTGTAAATTCGTTTAAAATTCAGGTGAGTATTTTCTGGAAAATCGCTAGGATATGTAGATTATTATATTTAATTGCGAATTTTTTGTCATAAGAAGTGTGTATACAGGTTATCTCAAGAAGAACATATACCGTCAACATTAATTTTGTTAAATAGAACACCCTCTATTTATATTATTTTTAAATCCTACAATACATGCTAAACCCTTTTTGTATAACATACCATATCTCCAAAATTAACGGTTTTCGATATATTGACATTTTTTCTGGTACGAAAACTACAATTAAAAATGAACTCTTTACATCTATTTAGTCTATAATATTTACATAGACTATATTAAATTTTATTTTAATAAATGTTGAATTTGACCGCCACCAACTTCCTGGCAATATGCAAGTCGATCTTTGAATTCTTCCAAAACGTGATGGATTAGGTACCTGGGGCTCTACTAATCTAACCTCATGACTTATTCGAGCTTTAAGTTCATCAATATTGTTAGGTCTGTTAAAGTATACTTTAAATTTTAAATAGCCCCACAGAAAAAAATCTAGCGGGGTCAAATCTGGTGACCTTGCCGGCCATTCTATTGGACCCCGTCGACCAATCCACTTGCCAGGAAAGACTGTATCCGAGTACTCACGCACCGGGCGTGTGTAATGGGCTGGTGCTCCGTCTTGCTGGTACCATAATTTATTGTTGGGAATGTCTGGCTCATCTGGATTTGGATAGAGTACAGCTAGTGCCGGTATTAACTCAAATTCTAAAAATTCTAGATACAGTTCGCCATTTAACGTACCATCAAAAAAGAAGGGACCTAAAATCCGGTTATCAACAATTCCAGCTCAAACATTCACTTTTTGCGGGTATTGTGTGTGGGACTCCATGATCCAGTGCGGATTTTCCTTAGCCCAATATCGACAGTTTTGGCGATTCACATGCCCATTTAGAGTAAACGTTGCTTCATCAGAGAACACAATCCTTTTTAAAAATTGAGGATCTTCAATGTATCTGTTCATCATTATTTCGCAAAATTCTGTTCTTCTATCCGGGTCATCTTCATTAAGTTCATGAACCAACTGTACCCTATAGGGATGCCATTTATTTTTGTATAAATAATTCAATACGGTTGCTTGACAAATATTATTTTCCGTGGCAATACCGCGAGTAACACTATGGTGGTTTTCTTGGACAGCTATGAGAACATTTAACTGCACATCTTCTGAAATCCTAGGTCGACCTTGAATATAATTGTCTCTAACATGCCCAAAATCCCTATATTTTTTTACAATTTTACTAACAACAGATTGAGATATTGGTGCTCGGTTTGGGTACTTATTGGTAAATAACTCACACACTTCTGTTTGGGTTCGCATCCTATCTCCATAGCCAAGCATCATTAGTACCTCTATCCTATCTTTTTCACTTAACCGCGCCATTTTTACAGAATTACTGGAAGTTAGATAGATCTACACAATTTGAAGAATTTTTGACAAGAAGTAAATGTCTGTGTCAAAATAAATTAATCCACGGATCTCAGCACTTTTTCAGAAAAATAATAAAATGTCAATATATCGAAAACCGTTGATTTTGGAGATATGGTATATTATACAACAAGTGTTTAAATGTATCGTAGAATTTAAAAATAATATAATATACAGGGTGTTCTATTTAAATAAATTAATGTTGACGGTATATGTTCTTCTTGAGACAACCTGTATACACATTTCTTACGCATTGGCTGCAGTCTGCACTTCTTCTCAAAATTCAACTGAAGAACAAGATCACATAACAAATAGAGTGACCAACATAACCGGACAGAAATACCAAATACCCCCTCCCGTCCTATCCCGACTGCTGATCACGCCTGGGACCTTGCGTGATATAATACAAAATTACCATTACGTAAGGCTCCTGGGCCTGATGGGCTACATAACATCCTATTACGCAACCTCCCTAAATGAACGTTTGTGCAACTATTCTATATTATTAACGCAATATTTTTACAACAACACTTTCTAAGGCAGTGGAAAGAAGCCATCATTATACCTCTTCTTAAAATAGCAGAAAAACTATCCTACTTAAACTAAAACAACAAAACCTTACAAAAAACATACCGACGGAACAATTTGGTTTCAAACCGGGACATGATACTATACCATGCTAGAAGCGAAGATAGTGCAGAATGCCATGAGCAAGTTCAACCAACAAATAAACACAGTTTTGCTCTCTGGACATAAAGCGAGCCTTCGAGAAAGTATGACACCAAGGATTACTACGTAAACTCTAGACGTATCATAACTTCTCATTATGTTATAAACCTTTAATATAAACTTACCTGACAAAACGTACCTTCTTCGTATTTTTCATGATTGATGACTGTCTGAACAATATATTTCTAAATTTTGGTCAACATGGTGTGTGGTGGAGATTTTAATTTGTCAGATTATTCGGCTCAGGTGTGTGGTGACAAACTGGAATGAACTTCACAAAGGGTTTGTAGGCCAATAACATCAGGAGCTGGTAACTTAGTGTTTCCTCGATTGGTCGAAGAAATTTCTTGCAATTTTCTGGATGATAAATCAATGACACTCCACGACAAATGACACTCTTTATGACTCGTGGATGCTTTCACATCTGCATTCCCCGAAAAGAAGTATAAGATTGGAGATTCTAAGATTAATTGACCGTGGTATAACAAGTACTTGAGAGACCTTAGGGAGTGGGTATGACTTTTAAATAAGCATTATAAGCTGAACCCCAATCCCCTCTTACTTCAAAAGCGTACTTTTTATAGGCCAGCGTACAAAAAAGAAGTTAAAAAAGCAAATAAGGGACCAAATGGTCTCCGTATTCATAATGCAAATAGTCCTTCCAAGGCAATGTGGGACATTATCAGGGATGGTCGCGGTCAGGAGAATAAATTATTACCTATTAATATTAACCCCCATACTTTTAATGAATACTTTGTTAATTTAGCTTACAGACTCCTCGATCGCCTTAACGCCGATGGTCATCATTATGATCCTATATTATTATTAGACATAAAAAGGGGTCCCGGCTTTTCATTTCAACCAGTTACCTATATTGAGGTTAGGGACATAATAAGAAATTTAAAAAACAAATCAAGCCGGGATATATATAATTTTAATGTACCTCCATTAAAAACAATCCAAGAAGTATATTCACTGACAAAGCTTATAAACTTGTCACTCCTGAGCGGATGTTTTCCTGACTCCCACCGGCCCAGTGAGTAAGTAAATCTACCCAGCAATAAACCATCAACCCTATTTCGTGGAAATTTATGTTTTTGTCCTTGCATCTGCTGTTAATCTGTTAACAAATAATTCCTAAAACTATTTTATCTGGTCGCAAGCCTCTCGCATAAAGCGAGATTGCCAGCATGTGACCAAAAAGCAATTAGCTTGCCGGGTGCTGAAAGAGGGCGTAATAAATCAGGACTCTTTTTGCAAAATCGTATTTCCAAGTTTTTGAACAAACTATTTAATTTTATTTGAATAATAAGCCATGAGTATGGAGAATTTGGTGAGTACTTGATTATTTTCCACATATAAAATTAAGTCTAAATTATGAGACCACAGATTATGATAACTCCGTATACAATTTTAAATGGAAATAATTTTCTCCTTTCAGATGACCCGAACTTACTCAATGACGTAAATTGTTTTAACACATTTTAATTTCCCTCCTCCCCCTCCCCCCTTTTTATTTTATTACTATTCTTATTAAAAATTCTGACCCACCAAACATAAATCATGTTCCCTCTTGGAGTTGACTCATGAAACGTTTATTTTATTGAATTTTCATTATAGACAGCTATACATCATATCATGACTATAAATGATTCCATTTGGAATTTTGTCCGCTATTACAATTTTCGCATCTAATTTCCTCCATTGCTGAAAGTAGCATCGTGTTGGTGATTGTCTTCTGTCGAGTCCATTGGCTGCATAAGGAGCACGTTATGACCATGTATTGTTGAACCACTTCGTTCCCCCTTTTAATTTGTTTTAGTTCGTTTATTTAGGTACATCCTAAAAAACATAATTCTTAATTGTATGGTTGCTGAGGATGACTTTGACTAAACTAGTACAACCTAAAATGACATTAAACTATGTACACTCTTTAATCCTCTTTTTACCTTAAAGGGACAAATTAATTTTAGTTTGGTGGTATAGACAGACCTTGTTTTCTTTAATAATCTCGCCACAGAAAATGGACTACTTCTTGAATCTTGAAACAGCCAGTCTGGCATATATAGTCCGACAGTTTAAGAATGAACACCTTCGACTAAGAAACAAGTTGGCGGATGTATGGTATGGTTCAACAATGAATGCCTGCGTAGAGGAATCACTCCCAACTACATCTCTATATCCACTAGGAACAATACTACATCTGCTAAGAGAGCCATCCAAATTGCTGTAACGACATGGATTAGACAGAAGGTCAAAAGGTGCTATTTTGCTCTTAATCTGATTGAGGTCAAACTTAAGTCACTGCATCTCAAATTATCTAGTTAATTACACCCTATTCAGTTTGATACTCTGTATACAGATATATTACAATATGTTGATGATATGAACACTGTTAAAATGAATAGATTGCATAAAAAAATCTCTTCACTAACTCAAAGACAAATAACTCAATATCAATTCACTAACCAGAGTACCAACCCCTCTAAATTAAATAAAAACATAGTTAAAAGTGACAATCCCTTTGACTCCAGCCAGATTGAGAATAGTAATAATAGTTCTGTGAATGATGCTAGTTTTAATAATGATGTGTTTGAGCATGAATTTAACTTGAGAAACTTACTTAATGGTAGATTTGCGGATTTTGATTTCAACTTTTATCCCAGATTTCTTAACTTGTCATCAACTGCACTCACTACTGATGACATAGAAATATTGAATTTAGGCTTTAAGTTCAATTTTCACAGTAACCTAAATAATACTAACTTGGCTCTTCTTGCTATCGAAACTGAGAGAATTCTTGAATCATTTGAGGACCTCTCCCACACAGATTTGATTCGAACTAATGTTGCTAATACCATCAATCAGCACCTTAAATCTAAAAACAATCACAATAATTTTACAATGAACACTAAGCTTAAACATTTAATTAAAAAGATCAAAGATAATAACCTGACTATCACTAAGGCAGACAAATCGAACTGTATCACCATTTTAGATAAAGATGATTACATTGGAAGGGTGGAGAATTTTCTTGAGGAAGGTTTTAGTCCCATAACAAATAATCCGACGAATAAATTCTTTTCTTATCTGAAATCTAACCTAGATTTAACAATAAACACAATCAAATATCTAAAATCCAATAAGTACAAATTATATCCTATGAACCCATCAGTACCTCTACTGTATGGCCTTTTAAAAACCCATAAGCCTTCTCCATAACCAGTGAGGCCAGTTGTCAGCTATTCTCAATCCCCTGCTTCTTGTCTTTCTAAATGGCTTAATCACATAATTCAATCCCAAACCAACTTCTCTAACCCTACTTCTGTAAAAAACAGCAGGCACCTGTCCAGCAACTTGTTACACATACAGGTCCCAGCCAACACTAAATTAATTTCTTTTGACATCAAAAATCTGTTCCCGAGTATTCCACCAGACGACTGCATAGAATGTGTTAGAACATTATTATTTGAAAACTCTAATCTTGAAACCTATTACATACTGAATATAATATGCCTACTGGTGGATACTGTTCTTAAACAAAACTTCTTCCAGTTTAACGGAAAATATTACTCACAGCTATCTGGTGTTGCTATGGGCTCTAATCTGTCCCCTTTGTTGGCTGAGGTGTTTCTGTATTTATTAGAAAAGACAATTAAATCACACCCTTTATTTGAAAAATTTTTATTTTACTACAGATACGTTGATGATATAATAGCAGGCTTTACTGGTTCAGATGAGGAATTGAATAGGTTTCACAATTTTATTAACACTATACATCCATCTATTGAATTCACTATTGAACATGAAACGAATAATTGTATTAATTTCCTTGATCTAACTATCTCTAAAATCAATAATGAATTACAATTTGCAATATTTCATAAACCTTCTTCAACAGACAGTATCATCCCTTATAATTCTAATCGCCCTATAGGGCATAAATTGAGTTCCTTCCACTCATTTTGCCATCGACTGTTTGCTATCCCTATGAACAACGATAATTTCAACAAAGAACTTTCTTACATTAAACAACTTGCTATAAATAATAAATATCCAATGCATGATATTAATAAAATATATTATAGAAATTTAAATAAACATATCAACAAAAACCTAGAACCTATTGTAGATAATAATAATCATAGATATTATACTAGCCTACCCTATATGGGAACAATATCACATAACATTAAAAATATATTTCTGAAATTTAATAATAATATGCACATATCATTTAAAACACAAAATAACCTTAAAAAATATATAAATAATAATAAAGATACAGTTGATGTTCTAGAAAAATCAGGAGTATACAAGTTGTCCTGTACCCATAGTGAGGATCACTCAACATGTAATTGTTGTTACATAGGACGCACAGGGCGAAAGTTTAATATAAGAATCAAAGATCACCTCGCATTAGTGGAAAGGAATAAAAATAAGCCATTGCCTGCTGACACTCGTTCAAATTTCTCCGATCACATTCTTAACACAAAACACACTTTTAACCCGGACACAGGAGTTGAAATCCTACATGTTGTTCCCAATGGTCGAACCTCTTGTTTATGGGAAATATACGAGATTAACAAAGCTATAAAAAACCCTCAAATTCAGGTCTTGAATGAACAGATCACTTTTGACTGTCTCCCCTTCTTTAATTCTCTTCAAATATAAACTCTTTTACTCATGTTTTCACCGAATTTTGCAGCTCTATTGTTTTAATTTGGTTATAACCATAAAATAAGATTTTAAACTCACATACACATTTACCGATTGACATTACAGTAAACTGTAATTTTGACCACAATTTATACCGCAATTTTTATTTCATTTGTGTAACAATGGTGACTGACTTTTGTACCTTTCCAGTCATGATGGTTGCATATAATACCAGTTATTTATTGTTTGAGCTTAGTTTGTTGCCCTTTTGTAATTATGATTAAAGGTCGTTGTGACTTAGCGATAGGGTCCTTTAATAGCCAAGTTGGATGTATGATTAAATAAAATAAAGTATTCTCTTTTAAAGTTTTCTGTGCTCTCTCACATCATTACTTTGATTTATCTATTATAATACTCATATATGTACACACCCCGAATAAGGGATGTTAATGTAGTCTAACAATTATTTATAGTGTATTATAAAGTACACGTCAACCTCCCTCTACCCCCCCCCCCTTTAGGTTATGACGATTCCTATTTAAATTTGAATTTGCCGCCTTTGTACTTGACAGTTGATACCCGGAAATACGAAATTTTTAAATAATACAAAAAAGAAATTTATAGTACTGATATCAGAGATACCCTCCGTTTTATTGCAACATTCGCTTTGAACAGCATTAATTCTTAAGTCATGTTCCTAATTTGTGCCGCTTTTACCAAAAAGAAAAGAAAAAAGAAAATTTGCAACGTAGACCTGATTAAATTTATATAATTTAAATAATAAGCCATGAATATGGAGAATTTGGTGAGTACTTGATTATTTTCCACATATAAAATTAAGTCTAAATTATGAGACCACAGATTATGATAACTCCGTATACAATTTTAAATGGAAATAATTTTCTCCTTTCAGATGACCCCAACTTACTCAATGACGTAAATTGTTTTAACACATTTTAATTTCCCTCCTCCCCCCCTCCCTTTTATTTTATTACTATTCTTATTAAAAATTCTGACCCACCAAATATAAATCATGTTCCCTCTTGGAGTTGACTCATAAAACGTTTATTTTATTGAATTTTCATTATAGACAGCTGCTATACATCATATCATGACTATAAATGATTCCATTTGGAATTTTGTCCTCTATTACAATTTTCGCATCTAATTTCCTCCATTGCTGAAAGTAGCATCGTGTTGGTGATTGTCTTTTGTCGAGTCCATTGGCTGAATAAGGAGCACGTTATGACCATGTATTGTTGAACCACTTCGTTCCCCCTTTTAATTTGTTTTAGTTCGTTTATTTAGGTACATCCTAAAAAACATAATTCTTAATTGTATGGTTGCTGAGGATGACTTTGACTAAAGTCGAAACTAGTACAACCTAAAATGACATTAAACTATGTACACTCTTTAATCCTCTTTTCACCTTAAAGGGACAAATACATTTTAGTTTGGTGGTATAGACAGACCTTGTTTTCTTTTCTTTATTTAATTTTAATTTTTAATTTCTTTACCAGCATGTTTAAATTAATAATTACAACCGTGGTATATCGCCAGTTCGTTAAAATATCTTTTACTTCAAAAAAGAAACATTAAAAAAAGAATATGACAGTTTTATGACCCTATAGCACCCTACATAAAGTAATTCTCTGCAACTTTTTTATATAAGCATTTTTTGATATTATAAGTATTAACGAAGAAAAATTGGAAATAAAATAATTATTGGTGTTCGATCGCCTCAAAAAGTGCATTGCGGGTCAGCTATTTCAATATTTTCAAAACAATAACCTTTTCACTGAGGCACAGCATGGTTTTAGAGAGAATCACAGCACTCTCTTAAGCATAATAAGTTTTATAACATCTATACTTTAGACTTTTGAGAGCATGGAGTATACCAGCACCATCTTCTGCGACTTGAGCAAGGCATTCGATTGTGTCACGCACGGTCCTCTTGTTACGAAGCTCGGGTCGTATAACTTCGATGCTGCTAGTCTGCAGCTTATGGAATCCAATCTCACCAATAAGACTCAAAGCGTTAGGGTGGATGATGTATCATCGGGGAGTATGAGGTAGTAGGTGGGGGTCCCTCGGAGTTCAGTTTTGGGGCCATTGCAATTTCTAATATTTAGGGTGTTTCATAAGTACGGTACTTAACTTGTGTCCAGAGTTGCCAATTTTTGATATACAAGGTGTTAAAGTTTCTGACAAAAAATCGTTTTTTTTATAATTTTCTTCAATATCCTTTTATACCGATTTTATTATAATTATTGAAAACTTGGTACCGTTATTCATAATGATAAGAGTCTTAATTAGATGCCAAATTTGTCAGTATTGTCAATAACTAGTCAAAAATGAATTATTTTACTAACGCTGAAATGTCCCAAATGCATTTCAATTATGGTTTAGCAAATAGAAATGCTGAAGAAGCACGGCGAATTTATCAGGAATGTTATCCAAACAGAGTACTGCCATGTGCCAAAACATTTAGACAGCTTTATGCAAGATTGAGTGAGGCTGGGAGATTTAAACTAGGTACGCAACTTCTTGGCAGACCTGCAACAGTAACCACGTCTGAGTTAGAAAAGGCTATACTTCGAGAGATAGAAGATGATCCTTCAACTAGTGCCAGGAAGTTAGCAGTGCAACTTTAAACAAGTACATCAACTGTTTGAAGGGTTTTGCATCTTTATCAACTATACCCATATCATATTCAACGTGTGCAAGCTCTGCTTCCCCGTGATTTTCAGCCAAAGTTTGATTTTAGTAGGTGGTTGCTGCATACAGTAGCACATACCAACAATTTTTTACCGAATACTTTATTTACTGATGAAGCCTCTTTTTTAGGAAAAGCCATTTTGAATTTTCATAACGAACATTTCTGAGTAGACGATAATCCTCACAAAATTAAAAAAGGTCATTTTCAGTAACAATTTTCAGTGAATGTAAACTCCTATACGCATTTTCTACCTGAAGAACTTGACGTTCTGTTAGAAGACGTACTTCTACCAATAAGATGTTTTAAGCTTTTCGAGGCATATACCGATACTTTGTGTATTTTGACAATTCTAACCAGTGTTTTTAGCTTTTCGGGGCATATACCGATAATTTGTGTGTTTTGACCCAACTATTTTGCTATATTATACCATTTTGACTTTGGCACTCTGGAAAACAGGTGACTACCATGAAGAAATGGTTGGAAATTCTTTTGAAAAATGGTTTGAAAAAATTTTACCCCAATTGGAAGAAAACAGCATCATAGTGTTAGATAACGCCCCATACCATTCTCGAAAATTAGAAAAAATTCCGACAACGGCAACAAGAAAACCTGACATTCAACAATGGCTGCGATCTAAAAACATAAATTATGAAGAGGATTTACTCAAAGTGGAACTTTTGTCCATTGTTAAAGAACACAAACAAAAGTACAACAAATGTGTGGTAGACGAAATGGCTAGAGAACAAAATAGAACAGTGTTAAGGCTCCCACCCTACTATTGTGAACTTAACCCTATTGAACTTATCTGGGCTGATGTTAAAAATTTTGTGGCCGAACATAATAAATCATTTAAATTTGCCGATATGAAGAATATTTTTTATGATGCAATTAATAATGTTACGGCCGATAAATGGCAAAAATGCGTAAACCATGTGAAGGAAAAAGCTGAAAAGAAAATGTGGGAATTGGACAATTTAATTGAGATACAAGTTGAACCGCTAGTAATAAATATTGGTAGTGACACAAGAAGTGATGAAAGCGATTAATTACATTAGGAAAAATTAAATATCTTATTAATAATATTATTATTATTATTATTATTGACGTATAAAAATTTACAATAAACTATAATACACATTTTTCCAAAATTGATACAAACAAAATAAAGACGAAAAATATTAACTGTTCTTAGTGCGGCCCTGGCAAATATGTACACCTGCATTTATTTGCATTTACTGACTCTTGGTTTTGAATATAGTTAAGGTATAAAATAATTGAAATAAACTATGCAGGTCGCAGCGTATCACTGCTTCCAGAGCAGTGTGGTCGCGCGACCGTTGGTCGCACGATGGCCACGCCTACCGTCTCGCGTCGCTGTCGCTTGCATCGGAAAGCAGCACATACAAATCCGTTAAAGCGGTACGTCGCGGTCGCACGTCGCGGTCTCTCGGTCTCGGTCGCTGGTCGCGTCTTGTATCGGAATGCCCCCTTAAAACCTCTTGTATAAAAGACGCCTGCACTAGATGAAACGACTTAAGATTTCGAATTATTGAAAGTTGCAATGCGATACGAAATAATGCAGGCATTTTTGAACGTCTAAAAGAATCAATGGTGAGACGATTGCAATCGTGCTTTTTATCAGAAGGTGGCCATTTTCAACATTTGCTCTGGTTAGCTGTTGCATTTTTTTGTAACATTATTTAAAAAAATTATTTTATTTTTAATTTAAATGTTTTAATTAACTCTGAAATACATAAGTATTTTTTTCCTACATGCAATAACGTGGTTTTTATTTTTTTTCTCGAAAACGAAGCAAGATACAGAAACAGTCAAGGTACAAAAGAGTTGTACTATTACTTGGTAAATCCGACAAAAAAAAACCAAAATTAGTCAGTGGCGTACATTTTTTTGTCCATAATATTCGTTAATGTGCTCCCCGGGACGCTACTGGATTTAATAAATTTAATCTAGTTCGGGCTAATTAAGCCCCTTATCATTATGAATAACGGTACCAAATTTCAATAAAATTGGAAAAAGGATATTTGAAAAAATGATAAAAAAACGATTTTTCTTTAAAAAAACTTTAACACCCTGTATATTAAAAACGGGGCAACTCCGGACACATATTCACATCAACTGTTTCTCTTAGAATATCATAAGGAATCACCCTCTTAAGTTACGTGCCGTACTTCTGAAACACTCTGTATATGGTCAAAATATTAATATTTTGGCTGGAACTGTTGGCATAGGAAAATTGCTAATGGCCAAGTTTTTTCAAGTCAGATTCTCTCATCCTGGTTTGAACTTCCCTCTGGCATACTGTGTCAGTTAATATGCTAGGGTTAGGATATACTATACTTTAAAATTCGCAAACAGAGAATTAAAAACACAAAGAATTCACAAAGAATCTGCTAAATAAGCAATTTTAAAAAATCTGTAATGTTTCGTTTTTAAATATACCTAGATATTTGTTATATATTTTTTATAAGGATAACCTAAATAACCGTTAAATAGTAGCCCCTTATGAATCTTTCTTATAATTTTTGACAAAATTTTTTTAGAAATTTCTTTCATAGTTTCATTTTGGAAATTTTTGTGTATAAGGAAATATAGTAAACTTATTAATCTGAATAAATCACAATAATTTAAAATAAAATAAAATAAAAAATAAAAATAAAATAAAATAAAATAATTTATTTATCCAGTCGAATACATATAGTATTATAGGACATGTCAATAGAAAGGTACACTATAAGTAAAATAAATAGAACAAAAACAACGAAGAATAAAATACAATATCACATTAAATACAAAAACAGAAAACAATAAATCGTATACAGCTCAAATCAATCAAAATTCATTGAGGTTATAAATGCACTTGTCAATGAGATACTGCCTGGTCTTTGCCTTTAACTTATTTAAGGATGTAATTGATTTTAAATTATTGGGAAGTCTGTTAAATACATTTATTCCCATAACAAATGGAGATTTATCAGTCACACAGAGACGACGCTGAGGCATTAACAATCTGTCCTTAAAACGAGTAGGATATGAGTGAAATGAACTATTTGTATTAATGCTTGCTCTGTTCATAAACGTGTATATAAGTAACTTGTGGATATACAGTCCGAGGACCGTAAGTATGCCATATTGCGTGAACAGACCCCGGCAAGACCGCCGTCCCCCAACGCCAGCCATACTTCTAATGACGCGCTTCTGTGACACGAAAACTGAACCCATCATAGAGCTAGCCCCCCAAAAAAGTATACCATAGGACAAACGAGATTCGATCTGTGCAAAGTAGAACATCCTTAACTCATCAACACCAAAAACCCGCTTAAGATTTCTAATCTGGAAGCAGGCCGAATTGATTTTGGGAATAAGGGTGGCGCAGTGCTGATTCCATGTTAGGGTGTCGTCAATCGTCAGTCCTAAAAACTTTGTGGAGGTACTTCTAGTCAGACCAACCTCGTCCATAGCCACGTCAAGATCCAAGTTATTACGATTTTGGTGACAGTGAAATCGCAAATAACAAGTTTTATCGATGTTTAGATATAGTGAGTTGAGGCTAAACCAAGCTGCCAGATCCCGAAGTAGAGCATTTGATTTTTCCTCCACCAGGGTTTCCTGTTTATCTGAAACCAGCGCCGATGTATCGTCGGCGAATATCGTGACAAAACAATCCTTGAGGCAACGAGGCAGATCGTTGATGTAGAGCAGGAACAGGACAGGTGCCAGAATTGACCCCTGTGGTACTCCTATCCCCACGCTGGTCTTTGTGGATTGAAAGGTTGATTTAGTATTACCCAGAACATGAGCTATCTCGACAAATTGTGTTCTGTATGAGAGGAATGATCGAAACCATTCGAGCAAGGTTCCTCTAATACCATACCCCTCAAGCTTACTTAAAAGAAGATCGTGTCTGACGCAGTCAAAAGCCCTGCTAAGATCGCAAAAGAGCCCAGCAGGACACTCACCCGCCTCCAACACATCGATGATCCTCCTATAAAAAACATCTATCGCTGTAATCGTGGAATGCGATGACCTAAAGCCATGCTGATTTTCGACCAAAATTTTATTTTTGTTCAGGTAATCCATCAATCGGGACAGCATACACTGTTCAAATATTTTTGAGAAACATGACGAAAGTGCCACAGGTCTATAATTTTCGGCCAACGCTCGATCACTCTTTTTGAAAATTGGTACAATTTTACTGGTCTTCAGCCTTTCGGGAAATGTTGAAGAATCTATTGAGCAATTAATTAGGTGAGTTAGTATTGGAATCATAAATTGGGAAGATTTTTTAAATAAACCTACAGGTATATCATCTGGACCCGAAGACATTTTATTTTTAATTTTATTATTTACAATCGTTAAAATCTCTGGTTCACTAAACGGAACAAATCCCATGCTGTGGTCGACAGTCGACTTTGGAACATTAGTACGATTATGTCCAGGATCGTGTCTGGGGATACCCGCTATAACCTCAAGAGGGGCGTTTATGAAGAATCTATTAAATTCGTTAGCAATGAGAGTAGGATCTTCAGTTAACTCATCATTAATTTTTAATTTTATATTTTTGTCAGCCCGGTTTGTTCCGTTTAGTTGCGATATAACTTTCCAGGTGACCCTGCTTTGGCTACTCATATCGCCGTTAAATATTAAGTTACTGTAAAACTCTTTCTTGCGGTTTCTAATCAGTGCATAGTGGTCCTTTCTTGCCCTTTTGTAATTGACTCTTAATCCTTCACATTGTTTTTGTAAATAAAAAAGATTTTTTAAGTTTTCGCTAGAGATTTTTATTTCCTGATTAACCCATGATTTGCTTTGGTTCATTGATGAAGATTTTGACAGCGGAAAAGATGAGTTAAAATAATGTAAGTAGGTATTGTAAAAAGAATCAAACTTGACATTAAAGTTATTTTCCGTATAGACCTCATTCCACCTTTCACTCCTTAGCTGATTGCAGAATGTGCTAATGTTATGTTTGCTAAAGTGTCTTTTTATAAGCAATTCTTTGGGGCTGTGATTATTTGTAAGAGTATCAGACTTAAATAACAGTATTTTATGATCAGAAATTAAAGTATCACACAGCACTGGAGCATTGCATTGTAAATTAGTGAATAAGTGATCGATCGTTGACCCACGCTCACCTACAACCCTGGTGGGCCCATCGACCTTAGATATAACATTGTAGGATTCAAAAATATGTTGTAAATCGGCAAAGTACTTACCATTCACAGTAGGCCCCATATTAATATCACCGCAAATAACGATGATAAGACCATTCTTGTAAATACTCTCTAAAATCGCTTCCATGGTTTGCACAAAGTAAGGTCACTTGCTGTTTAAAATTCTATTGAAAATATATATATATATTCTACTGAATATCTGTTGAACGCCCCCGTACACCCCAGGCAGCAGAAAGACGTCGTATCGACGTCTTAGTAACGTCAGGACCAACCAAAATGACGTCTATAATGACGTTGCATGACGTCCTACTGACGGGAGAAAGTCTCGTCGAGTGCCGTTAATAATTACGTGTAATTACGTCGTTATTGACAATATACTGGACCTAACATTGACGTCCTAATTGCGAATTATGACTTAAATTGAACGTTGCAGGATTATACTTTAATAAGGGAAGCTTCCATAATTTTGTGTTGTCGGCTTAACGGAACGTGTAATTTATTTAAATTGGCAGTTTAGAAGTTCACAATGTTGCCCGACTTTGTTTTGAAATCGACGATACAATACGTTGGATAACGTCCCATATGGCATAAGATTATCTCAGAACATTACAAGAACTTTCAAAAAAGAATAATTGATTATTCCTTTAATAGGCTCACAATATCTAATCTTCCACCAGGAATATTCCTACAATTCCGAAATGTGAGAAATCTACAAAATTCCAGGAATATTCAGATAGAGCATTTCAAGAATAATTAAAATAAATATTAGGAATATTCAAATTAAAATACTACAAAATTCGTTGAACATTCCTAAAATATAATAATCCGTAATCCAAAAAAGACCATATTTTCCATTTTTACACCAACGCAAACTTTCGATGAAATCTCTATGGTAGGGCTGAAAGGCATCTTCTAACGGCGAAATCAAAATTTAAAATGCCCTATATTCTGTAGGTAGAAGCTCGGGTAGAAGTAATTAAGTATTTTTTAAATTTTAAATAAAAAAGTAGTTTTTTAGTGCTAATTTTTTAATGAGTTAAAAAATTTTAGTATTTATACAAATTCTATTAGTGGTCCCTCGATCTTGCCAGTGTCTTTTTTTTTATTCTCTATTTTGGTTTGGAGGGGTAAATACTGGTTTTACCCTTTAAAGTTGGTGGGTTCTTTCCAACTTGAAGTATTTCTAGTAAAAGAAAAAACTATGAATGAATCAATATAAGATATCTTCAATATCTTCAGTAGAGGATTAATACACTTTCATTGTCACCCCCCACTCCTCTGACGTCACATGACCTTGAACGCAGGTGTTCAATGATGTCACATGACCTTGACCTTGAACGCAGGTGTTGGGTGTTACTTTGACCTTGAATGACCTTGGCCGCATACGTATGCAGGCGTTAATTTGACCTTGAAATTACTTTTGTTGCGAACGTATGCAGGTGTTAATTTGACCTTGAATGACCTTGTCCACAAACGTATGTAGTTGTTAAATTTGACCTTGAAATGACTTTGGTTGCGAACGTATTTAGTTGTTAATTTGACCTTGAATGCCCTTGGCAGCAAACCTATGCAGTTGTTTAAATTGACTTTCAAATGATTTTGGGGTGCAAAGACGTGCTAGCCTCAATGTCAGGTCTTGAAAGCAGGTGTGCTAAACTCGACGTGTGACGTCAAAACCCGTAGCCTTTAATGCAGGTATGCTAACATTAGCTTGACTTTGACCTTGAATACCCTTGGTATCAAACCTATGCAAGTGTTAAATTGACTTTCAAATGATTTTGGGTGCGAGAACATGCTAGCCTCAACGCCAGGTCTTGCAAGCAGGTGTGCTAAACTCGTCGTGTGACGTCAAAAGCCATAGCCTTTAATGCAGGTGTGTTAACATTGACGTGACTTTTACCTTGAATGCCTTTGGTCTCAAACCTATGCAGGTGTTATTTTTGCTTTTTTTGTTGCAAACGTGCTAACCTCAAAAGATAAATAATGTATAGGAAGAAGAATGAGATTTACAATATTCTGCAAAATACGGCTTTAGAGTAATTATTACCAAGTAATTCAAAACATGGTTAAAATAAACATAAAAAATATCTTTATTTCCCAATGGCATAACAGAATGAATTGAAAACACCGGCAACACAAAGGATTACAAAAAAAAATACAGTAAATCGTAGTTAACATAATATAGATATACACAGGTCGCTTGGGTTCTTTTCAACTGGCACTCGACATTCTTGGAATCAAAAATGTATTTTTAAAGAAGGCACCCCGTGACAGGTATTCATCTCGAATTCCCTTTGTGACGCCAAACTGTTGTATGCCCTTCTGACGTCACACGTCGAGGTAGCCTTCAATGCAGGTGTGCTAGCCTCGACATTGAATGTGCGACGACCGACGACCTACAATGACATTGAAATGTAATCTTAAGGTTGTTAGCATGTTCAAAACTTCACGATCATCTGGCAACACTGCAAGACTTTCACGTTGATCAAATCAGTAGAAAATCTTAAACCGTGCTAGCAGGATGCACCTTGCAACACACGCATCCGTTCGATCGCCTTGACGATGTTGCCGAATGTTTACGATTGTAGAAAATGGTCGGATTTTTTTGTTATGTCATCCGTATTACATAATTTATTGTAAAGTGGATATCTTGAGAAATGAGTATTAGATTCATGTTTTAAAGATTTCCAGCAACTTTAATTAAAAAAAAAATATGCTTAAAATAATAGTAGCATCGCGAATTGCCACACTTTTAAAATTTAGAAAATGTCAACATTAAACTACAAGAATTTCTATATGCATGCATGCGTACCTATAAAGCATAGTACCTACTCGCAAAAATCATGACAACATTTGAGAATGAAAGGGAGAGATATATTTTATAATTTTATCGGCGTTCTCTATTGAAACGTTTCGCATATACCTGCTGTGTAGCCTACGGGTTCGCTCTGGCTTATCTCCGCGTACAATTCTTGATTAAAAAATATCGTTAATAAATAATAAACTTTTACTTTTAATACTTCAATTGCTATTCTATTGTCAACAAAGCAACATGCAGAGTAATAAAGTTAAATTTAGGCTCTTGCAAATGTCTGATGAAGATGTCTTTGGTTTTCGAAATGTTGGAAAAGGATGGTATATTGGGAACATTCCTATATCCTTTAGTGAAGATATTTTAATTATTGACAGCGAGCAGTATACATTAACAGATGGGCTGTTGGATTTATTAACCCTTCAGCGCCCGAAAAAATATTCGAGCCTGGAACTTATTAAATATAAACAAATTTTATTATTATCAAATTCACATAGACGTGGCTTTGAACGAAATTCACATATCCGCTCAAGTAAAGGCTTTAAATACGTCATACGCAAACTGTTTCCACCAAAAAGAAAAAAACACACAAAAAGTAGTACATGCCAAAAAATGCTGAAGCACAGCGGTTACAGCAGCTGGAGTCAAAGATAATTAAAGCCTATAAAAATTTTCTGTATTTCTTATAGATTTTAGGTGATAAATCTTTGTACTTAATAGATTTTATGTCTGTAATATAAATATCAGTTTAATTATCTTATTTTTGTTTTTTTAAATGCGCAAATAGACCAGTATTCTACGTTAAAATTTTAGCGAAACTTTTCAATATATTATGTGCAACCATGGAGAAATTCTTTTAGCTCGGAATTGAATAATATGCTTCTCGTTTGTTTCTCACTATAGTATTAGACTGTGTTAGGTTAAAAAATAAAAAAAAATAATAAAATAGGTCATAAGACATTCAACATAGACTTGTTTAAAGAAGTAGACATAAAAAATCGTTAGCTTAGGTGTATCGGCTCTGCATATCCATCAATAGTACTCTGCGATCAACTGAAAAAAATGTTGTTTTGCCGAGCAGACTGAACTTTTAGCTTGGAATTGAATGGTATATGCATCTTTTTCGTTTCTCAGTAATGTTGAAAACTAACGTCCGTAAAATATATTTTCGACAGAGAGTTCAAAATAAAAAAAACTCCCAAATCAAAATATTTTCCCCGGAGCGTCTGTTTCGGCCTTGCGCATCTCCATCCGGGGGGGGGGGGGGGGTGTTCCTATCAGAGAAGAAAAATAAAAAAAAAAAAATGTACGGCCAAGATGACCTCTCAATCCATATAACTCTGCGACAACCTAAAAAAAAATGTTGTATTCCCTAGCAGATAGTTTTGGAACTTAGTTTATAACCATTTTTCTTTATCATTTAATATAACTAGATGAAAATTTAATAAATTAGTTTTTGTTTATCTTTATAGAAACACGTGTACATCAAATTTATGATTATCTTTGGTCAATTGAGTCAAACTCGCCTTATCCATATTTCGCGAAAATTGAGTTAAATATGGAATTTAATACAGTTTTGATTACCTACTATAAAAAAAACCGAACACTTGGCATGTCAATGTCAATTATAAAAGGTGTTTAACCAATACACGAAGGTAATTTACTTATCCCTTCATTTTAGGTTAAAAATGAAAAAAAGATCCTGTGTAGGTATAAATTTTTAGGTAGATACTACGATGCTGTCATAAACGACGGCGAATTTTCTCCACCATTTAATTATTCTAGGTACCTACGTTAAATCTATGTAGATCTTGAGGTTAGGAGCCCGAACGCAATTCATTGATTTCGGCCCCAGTTTTACCTCGGAGATTCAGCTTTACAAATTGACCGTAAGCAGCGCAGCGCTAGCCTAGAGCTTGAAAATGCATTGGCTCTTATGGGAGCGATACCTATTTTTATTAAAATTAGTTCTTTGGAGAACAAATAACGACTTTTATATGAATTTAGGGTCACTTTGACACACTTATTTTAAAATTCAGCCTCTATGTAGTTTCAACGACGCTTGGTTTTTAAAATACAGAGTATTAAAAATTCTACCATCCGGTTTTACAAAGCAAGTTCTACTTCTATAAGACCTACCGTTACTCATTAACAACAATATTAGGAAAAAAGTTAATAACAAAGTGATTTGGATTAATAAAACGAGAAAAACGCAATGCTTGTTTTAGAAAAATGAACGCTAACGAAGACAGGCCCTCTATCGCAACCCAGCGAACTAACCAAAAAAATAGTGATAGAAATTTTAAATACTGCCATTGCCGATCGGCCTCCTATCTCGAGATTTCCATAATTAAGATGTAGGTACGTCTCGCAGCCTTGATGCGAATTTACCAATTATTCCCTTTGTGACGGGTTGTATTTACTGGCACTGATTGTATTTCCATTACACCTGCTGTACTCTCCTCCTGGGGAATAGCTTCTACTATAGGACTTTCCAAAATGTCTGCCCCATCAGCTTCAATTTCAAGCAGGGACTCTGGTTCGATCATGACTAATTCTGGTTCGATCATGACTATTTCAGGGTCCGACTGAGAGGATGGGAGAGGTGAAACTAATTGTGGTAGAGTAACACATTCATACAAAATATCCTTTACATCGGGGGTATCTAAAGATGGAGTAGGACTTTCCAAAATGTCTGCCCCACCCGCTCCAATTTCAAGCGGGGAGTTTGGTTCGGTCATGACCATTTCAGGGTTCGACTGAGAGGATGGGAGAGGTGAAACTAATTGTGGAAGGGTAACACATTCATACAAAATATCCTTCACATCGGGGATATCTAAGGATGGAGTATGGAGACAAAAATCGTTTACCGTCGCGGCTGGGATAGTCTTATTTGTAGTCGAACTGGAACGCGCACTTAATATTTTTGATAAACGCATTGGCTTAGTTTTTATGCGTATACCTTGAAGCGTAAAAGCGGGCATACAGTGTAAGGAACAAATTGATTATTTAATAATCTAAAAACATTTCGTAAAAATCCTTGGACACATATACAGTGTGTCCGCGGATGGCGGTACCCAATAGGGAAGAATTCTTTATTATTCATTTTACGAACAGAAGTCATTCTTTATAAAAAGTTCTGCTTATTAAGAAAATAAATTTACGATTGAAGAAATTTAGATCACATGTACAGAGTGTTAATAAATTAGGAAAATATGAAAACGCTTCAAGAGAGAAGTACCATTATTTATTATTTTTAACAAAAATTTTATAAAACAAAGTTGTTTATAAACCAACGTAAAGTCTAATTACAAATTTTAAAATAAAAATTCAAATTTTTAAAAATTATTCAACATAGCTACCTCCCAACATGACGCACTTTTCCGCTAACTTAATAAATTTACCGTACACTTTACGAATGATTCGCGGCACATTTAGATCATGGATCGCTTCTTCTATTCGTTGTTTTAATATTTCCCTATCATGTGGAAGATTATCTGAATAAACCTTTTGTTTTAAGGCAACCCACAAAAAGAAATCTAGCAATGAAAGGTCAGGCGACCTAGCTGGATAATGGTTTGGGCCAAACCCCCTATCCACCTTGCGCCAAAATGATCATTTAACCATTGTCTGACCAAGGCTGTGCAATGAGCAGGACAACCGTCTTGTTGCCAAAACATATTATTACGTACTTCTGGCTCTAACGTATTAAGAAATGGTAAGACGAAATGTTCCAAAATGTTCAAATACACGTTCTGGTTTAAATTTCCCTCTATAAAATATGGGCCAATGATCCGATCATAAAAAATTCCACACCATACATTAACTTTTAACGTTGACTTCCTTTGTTTATTACATAGTTAGGATTTTCGTAAGCCCAATGACGACTATTTTGTGAAGATACGTGCCCGTTTGTGTAAAATGTAGATTAATCGGTAAAAAAAAATAAATCTATGAAATCGTTGGTTCTCAAGGTACTTTTCACCTATCCATAAACAAAACTCTAAACGTCTCTCTTCATCTCCAAGTTCAAGTGTATGCCGGATCTTTGGCTTAAACGGTATAAATTTGTTTTCCTTAAAAATTGTATGTAATTCACTTTTGCTTAAATCCACTGTTTGTGCACGCTTCCTTAAAGATTGCTTTTTTTTTGACACCGGCGTATTAGGAAATTTTTCATGAAAAACATCTATAGCGTATTGATAAGACAAATTTCCAATACCGTAACATTTTATTAAATAAATACGCTCTTCTTTGGCTAACATTTTCGAAAATGCCTTCACGAAAGCAGAATACTGACACATGTAAATAAGATGATGACGTAACATGAACGTATACAAAATCGGCTATCTTAATTTTGTTGTAAAATGCAAATAATTACATAAAACCCATTTTATTTTAAAAAATTTGAATTTTTATTTTAAAATTTGTAATTAGACTTTACGTTGGTTTATAAACAACTTTGTCCATTTCTTTAAATCGGCGTCATAAAAAAAAGTCCAGGGGTGTGATGTCAGGCGACCTGGCTGGCCAAGGAATATTTGAATGTCTGCCTATCCAACGGTGCGGAAATACTTCATTCAAATACCCAGTTACTGTGTTAGTACTATGGCATGGGGCTCCATCATGTTGATACCAAATTGTACGTCTTATATTTAGTGGCAGCTCGTCAAGAAATTGAGACAACTGGTTCCTTAAAAGTCCAGGTAAATGGCAGCATTTATATTTTGTTGGAAAAAGTATGGTCCAACGCGCAACGATCCGATCATTAAAAATGCCACACGAAACATTGGTTTTAAATGAATATTGACTACGTCATTCGATTATAAAATTTGGATTCTTGTCACTCCACCACCGACAATTTTGGGAGCATACCACGCCGTTGGAAGTAAACATGGCTTCATCTGTAAATAATATTTTTCTTGCAAAAAAAGGATCAACTTCACACTCGCCTTGGAACGACGCGCAAAATAGGAAACGGGATTCAAAATCTCTAGGAGAAAGCGTGTGAATGTATTTCGGTTTAGGGGAGACTGCGGTACATTTGAACAGAGGGCAGATTTGAACTTTGAATTTTAGTCAATCCTGTTTAAACCTAGAGTGAAAATAATTTAATACTAGTGGCAACACTGCGAAACGAACATGAATCAATACTTGCTGTCGACTTCAGACGTGTTTTAATGGCGCCAAAAGCATGTCAATGATTTATGCTCACAAGTGTAAAATTTTTGAACGTTATATTTCGGTTATAATTTCTGTTTTATCTTGTCTAAGTAAATTTGTCGTACATAATTCGAAAGAGGTAAGTTTTAGCTTGTCATTGATATATTACTTTCTACATTATCCATTCTTGGACATGTGGAAATGTTAGGTTAAGCAAAAAAAAATTAATGTAGGGCACATTTGAACTAAGTAAATGGGGTACATTTCAACGTGGTAAAATAACCTTGTATATGAAATTCTGAGTATTAGACTAATCTTAGCTCTTACTTTCCCAAGTTAAGTAAATTTAGAAAAATAGTAATTCTTAATTGACACTCAAATATTTTTCCTTTACCTAAGCTTAAAGAAAATAAAACAATTTCTGTTTTGTCTCTTTAGATTCAATTTGGTTCGAAACTATGTAAAGAAAAAAAGGGAAGTTTACTCAGAGGTAGATATGGAAACTGCAATCAGGGCCATAAGGGAGCAAATAATGACTTTGCGAGAAGCGGCAGCAACTTACGGCATGTCTCACACAAGTTTACATTATCGCCTTAAAAAGATAAATGTGAATGATGATGGAGTTGTGACCTCTTCTGTCAAGCATAATTTCCACTCAAAATATTCCAGTCAGAAAATTCACTCAAAATATTCCAGTCGGCAAATTTTCTCAAAGGACCAAGAATCAGCCTTAGTTGAATATGCAATTAATTCGTCAAAAATGTGCAACTAAAAATCTTTGCATATGATTATGTTAAGAAATTAAAATTAAGAATGCCTGATAGTTGCAACAAAAATATATCAGCAGGAGAAGATTGGTTCTATAGTTTTATGAGACGACACAAAGACCTTGCTGTTCGTAAGCCAGAAGAGAAAACATCAGAGATTTTTTGGCTAAAGCAGGTTAAAGTACCAAGAATTTTTGTGTATGAAGATTGCGCTTATTGTTGGAGTCTCGGGAGCATGCAGGAGTGATGAACTAGTAAAGATGAAAATTTCCCATGTTAATGTTTTGCAAGAAAAGGTCGTCATCGAAATTCCTGATACGAAGACATATATAAATAGATCCTTCATCATAAGTGACCCAAATTGGATTGACGTCTTTCAGAACAGTGTGTCCGCGGATGGGGGTACCCAATAGGGAAGAATTCTTTATTATTCATTTTACAACCAAAAGTCATTCTTTATAAAAAGTTCTGCTTATTAAGAAAATAAATTTACGATTGAAGAAATTTAGATCACATGTACAGGGTGTTAATAAATTAGAAAAATATGAAAACGCTTCAAGAGAGAAGTACCATTATTTATTATTTTTAACAAAAATTTTATAAAACAAAGTTGTTTATAAACCAACGTAAAGTCTAATTACAAATTTTAAAATAAAAATTCAAATTTTTTAAAATAAAATGGGTTTTATGTAATTATTTGCATTTTACAACAAAATCAAGATAGCCGATTTTGTATACGTTCATGTTACGTCATCATCTTATTTACATGTGTCAGTATTCTGCTTTCGTGAAGGCATTTTCGAAAATGTTAACCAAAGAAGAGCGTATTTATTTAATAAAATGTTACGGTATTGGAAATTTGTCTTATCAATACGCTATAGATGTTTTTCATGAAAAATTTCCTAATACGCCGGTGTCAAAAAAAAAGCAATCTTTAAGGAAGCGTGCACAAACAGTGGATTTAAGCAAAAGTGAATTACATACAATTTTTAAGGAAAACAAAATTATACCGTTTAAGCCAAAGATCCGGCATACACTTGAACTTGGAGATGAAGAGAGACGTTTAGAGTTTTGTTTATGGATAGGTGAAAAGCACCTTGAGAACCAACGATTTCATAGATTTATTTTTTTTTACCGATTAATCTACATTTTACACAAACGGGCACGTATCTTCACAAAATAGTCGTCATTGGGCTTACGAAAATCCTAACTATGTAATAAACAAAGGAAGTCAACGTTAAAAGTTAATGTATGGTGTGGAATTTTTTATGATCGGATCATTGGCCCATATTTTATAGAGGGAAATTTAAACCAGAACGTGTATTTGAACATTTTATAACATTTCGTCTTACCATTTCTTAATACGTTAGAGCCAGAAGTACGTAATAATATGTTTTGGCAACAAGACGGTTGTCCTGCTCATTGCACAGCCTTGGTCAGACAATGGTTAAATGATCATTTTGGCGCAAGGTGGATAGGGGGGTTTGGCCCAAACCATTATCCAGCTAGGTCGCCTGACCTTTCATTGCTAGATTTCTTTTTGTGGGGTGCCTTAAAACAAAAGGTTTATTCAGATAATCTTCCACATGATAGGGAAATATTAAAACAACGAATAGAAGAAGCGATCCATGATCTAAATGTGCCGCGAATCATTCGTAAAGTGTACGGTAAATTTATTAAGTTAGCGGAAAAGTGCGTCATGTTGGGAGGTAGCTATGTTGAATAATTTTTAAAAATTTGAATTTTTATTTTAAAATTTGTAATTAGACTTTACGTTGGTTTATAAACAACTTTGTTTTATAAAATTTTTGTTAAAAATAATAAATAATGGTACTTCTCTCTTGAAGCGTTTTCATATTTTCCTAATTTATTAACACCCTGTACATGTGATCTAAATTTCTTCAATCGTAAATTTATTTTCTTAATAAGCAGAACTTTTTATAAAGAATGACTTCTGTTCGTAAAATGAATAATAAAGAATTCTTCCCTATTGGGTACCGCCATCCGCGGACACACTGTATATGTGTCCAAGGATTTTTACGAAATGTTTTTAGATTATTAAATAATCAATTTGTTCCTTACACTGTATGCCCGCTTTTACGCTTCAAGGTATACGCATAAAAACTAAGCCAATGCGTTTATCAAAAATATTAAGTGCGCGTTCCAGTTCGACTACAAATAAGACTATCCCAGCCGCGACGGTAAACGATTTTTGTCTCCATACTCCATCCTTAGATATCCCCGATGTGAAGGATATTTTGTATGAATGTGTTACCCTTCCACAATTAGTTTCACCTCTCCCATCCTCTCAGTCGAACCCTGAAATGGTCATGACCGAACCAAACTCCCCGCTTGAAATTGGAGCGGGTGGGGCAGACATTTTGGAAAGTCCTACTCCATCTTTAGATACCCCCGATGTAAAGGATATTTTGTATGAATGTGTTACTCTACCACAATTAGTTTCACCTCTCCCATCCTCTCAGTCGGACCCTGAAATAGTCATGATCGAACCAGAATTAGTCATGATCGAACCAGAGTCCCTGCTTGAAATTGAAGCTGATAAGGCAGACATTTTGGAAAGTCCTATAGTAGAAGCTATTCCCCAGGAGGAGAGTACAGCAGGTCTAATGGAAATACAAATCAGTGCCAGTAAATACAACCCCCTTCGATGATGAGAATGCCACAGTCTCTACGATCCAGAGCATAGCCGAATTTTTCAGTTCTTTTGAACCGTATGCCGAGGATACACTCATTCCACCATCTTTACAACAACCAGAACAACATAATTTAATACCTGTTCAAGCAAAATCTTGTGCAGAAGAAAATGAAAAAATTGAGCGAGACTCAAAGCCAACAACAGAAATTGGTAAACCTAATAGAAAGAGACTAACATCCGTATCACGGTTAAGCCTTAAGCGAGAAATCGGTAATGATCCCCTAAAAAAGACATCAAAGGCTGTGTCGTCAGAATCATCAAAAACTACTACTTCGCAAATTAAAGATAGGCCAGCTAAAAGAATTATCACACTATCGTCGTCAGCGAGAAAATCTACTACTTCAGGTATGTGTAAGCAAAGGTATAAAGCACAAAAACGTTTGCGAAGTGATAGCTATTCAAGCTGTGAGGAATTCTCAACACCCTGTCTAAAGCCAAATTGCCACAAGAAAAAGAAATTAGAAACAAAAAATTAAAGGGCTTAAATCTTAAACAGTAAAAATGCGGTATTCTATCAAAAAACGTCTACAGCAACAACTGGTCTCAAGGTAAAAGAAGTGCGCATATTCTCTGGGACAAGGAAAAAACATAACATGAAAATAAAAATATGCGATGGGAAAGGTATTGAATGCTTAGGTGGTCGTAAAGGGTTAAGGTGTATTCTTTGAGTACAACTCTCGCGCTTTTCAATAAACCCTAATACATTTTATTGTTAAAATAATTAGGGAAGTCAATAATTGACCACTTCAAAAATTACACGGGAATTCCTATGTCCCGTCCTACGGTGCAACACCCAGTATAAAACGTATCTTTTACAATGAATTTTTAAAATCCATTAATTCAATCTATAAAATATCATAGCCAATCATCCATGTATATTTAATAATAGTAATAATTATGTAATTTTCATGGCTCTTAAATTAAAAACCTTTGATTGATATTTGTTTGTGGTATCTCATTCTATAGGTTAAACAAATATTTTTTCTGTAAATACAAATAATTTTCGAGAGAAAAGATTGCTATATCCCAAGACCGTACAATAAAATTCGGGTTAAACCTTCTACCTACCTTCTTGTTATTTTTCTGCGAAATAATTTATCTCTTTTGCACATATCTTTATTTTCATACCATCTCTGTCACACTCATCTTATGTTTATGGATACATACAAAAGCTTGGTTAATGGTAAAAATAAAACTTTGACGCTTTCAGCTTATGGCTTCACAGTGGTGTGCGACGATATTTTTTATCACAGGGTTGCTGACAATAATTTATTAACAATGTATCTACACTTAGAGACATGGAAAACTGATACTATACTATAATATTTATTAAATCAACTCAGAAAAAATTACAAATAAACAAAAACCTATTTTATCAGTAATCCAACTTGGGAAAGTTCTGAAATACCTCTGGATTTGTTCACTTTTGCATGGGTTATAACACTGCGCTCGTATTTTCTGCATGGATTTGTTGCTTTTTGAGAGAAATTACGCTGAAATTGACGAAAATTAATAGTTCACGGATTTGTTAATCTTTGGTTGAAATTCCTGATTTCACCACACCATTATACAAGGATTTGTGTACTTTTGGTAAAAACGGGGCATGGGATTTTATAGAGAGATGATCGAGGTCTACATGATACAATATTTATCTCATTTTGTTGCAAAGAAATGTAGTAAATTTAAACAGAATTTTTAAATTTTATACATATTTACTGGAGTAACGCCTGCACTGACGAATATACCTGTCTACTGAGTTCGATCGTTTAGTTTTATCACACCGTTTGAAGGGAACTACCTGCTACCTGTTACCATCTTGCACTTTAGTATTCGATAATTTTTCAGCGTGTTTGTGTACATATAGGTTAAACTGAGCCATTAAATATATTATAACTTAAAAAAATGAGTCGTGAATATCTATAGTCGTTAATGATAAAAAGCAATGTTTTGTGGTATACCGGGTGTTGCACCGTGAGGCAGGACATAGGAATTGCCATGTAAATTTTGAAGTGATACATTATTGGCTTCCCTAATTATTTTAGGAAAGTTCCCATACACAAAAACTTTTGTCTCATTTAAGTTTTAATTGGTGTACTTAGTGCTAAAAAAAAATGCGCAAGTGTGATTCCCTCGATATACATGTTATTTGTATTAAGGAAAATAAGCAGGCAAGCAGATAAATGTAGTGGGGGTAAGTGCTTTTTAAGTTATAAATTGTGTTCAAAAAACAACATAAAATCATTTATTTTTTATTACTTCTTGGCAAAGAATTTATTTAAACCTATATACGCCCTCAAATCTCACCTTTACAATTTTGTGATTTATGTCAGTTTCATAATAAATTTTTGCTAAACAGTTAATAATAATAATTTTTTGAGTAATTGGTAAATTTGCACTAAAATCAAAGCTGCGAGTCCTATATCTTAATTATGGAGATCTTGAGGTAGGAGACCGATCGGCAATGGCAGTATTTAAAATTAAGTTTTTTATTTGATAATATTCTCAATCTCCAATTATGTAATACGGATGACATAACAAAAAAATCTGACCATTTTCTACAATCGTAAACATTCGGCAACATCGACAAAGCGGTCGAACGGATGCGTGTGTTGCAAGGTGCATCCTCCTAGCACGGTTTAAGATTTTGTATTGATTTGGTCAACGTGAAAGTCTTGCAGTGTTGCCAGATGATTGTGAAGTTTTGAACATGCTAACAACCTTACATTTCAATGTCATTGTAGGTCGTCAGTCGTCGCACATTCAATGTCGAGGCTAGCACACCTGCATTGAAGGCTACCTCGACGTGTGACGTCAGAAGGGCCTACAACAGTTTGGCGTCACAAAGGGAATAATTGGTAAATTCGCATCAAGGCTGCGAGACGTACCTACATCTTAATTATGGAAATCTCGAGATAGGAGGCCGATCGGCAATGGCAGTATTTAAAATTTCTATCACTATTTTTTTGGTTAGTTCGCTGGGTTGCGATAGAGGGCCTGTCTTCGTTAGCGTTCATTTTTCTAAAACAAGCATTGCGTTTTTCTCGTTTTATTAATCCAAATCACTTTGTTATTAACTTTTTTCCTAATATTGTTGTTAATGAGTAACGGTAGGTCTTATAGAAGTAGAACTTGCTTTGTAAAACCGGATGGTAGAATTTTTAATACTCTGTATTTTAAAAACCAAGCGTCGTTGAAACTACATAGAGGCTGAATTTTAAAATAAGTGTGTCAAAGTGACCCTAAATTCATATAAAAGTCGTTATTTGTTCTCCAAAGAACTAATTTTAATAAAAATAGGTATCGCTCCCATAAGAGCCAATGCATTTTCAAGCTCTAGGCTAGCGCTGCGCTGCTTACGGTCAATTTGTAAAGCTGAATCTCCGAGGCAAAACTGGGGCCGAAACCAATGAATTGCGTTCGGGCTCCTAACCTCAAGATCTACATAGATTTAACGTAGGTACCTAGAATAATTAAATGGTGGAGAAAATTCGCCGTCGTTTATGACAGCATCGTAGTATCTACCTAAAAATTTATACCTACACAGGATCTTTTTTTCATTTTTAACCTAAAATGGAGGGATAAGTAAATTACCTTCGTGTATTGGTTAAACACCTTTTATAATTGACATTGACATGCCAAGTGTTCGGTTTTTTTTATAGTAGGTAATCAAAACTGTATTAAATTCCATATTTAACTCAATTTTCGCGAAATATGGATAAGGCGAGTTTGACTCAATTGACCTCAAAGATAATCATAAATTTGATGTACACGTGTTTCTATAAAGATAAACAAAAACTAATTTATTAAATTTTCATCTAGTTATATTAAATGATAAAGAAAAATGGTTATAAACTAAGTTCCAAAACTATCTGCTAGGGAATACAACATTTTTTTTTAGGTTGTCGCAGAGTTATATGGATTGAGAGGTCATCTTGGCCGTACATATTTTTTTTTTTATTTTTCTTCTCTGATAGGAACACCCCCCCCCCCCCGGATGGAGATGCGCAAGGCCGAAACAGACGCTCCGGGGAAAATATTTTGATTTGGGAGTTTTTTTTATTTTGAACTCTCTGTCGAAAATATATTTTACGGACGTTAGTTTTCAACATTACTAAGAAACGAAAAAGATGCATATACTATTCAATTCCAAGCTAAAAGTTCAGTCTGCTCGGCAAAACAACATTTTTTTCAGTTGATCGCAGAGTACTATTGATGGATATGCAGAGCCGATACACCTAAGCTAACGATTTTTTATGTCTACTTCTTTAAACAAGTCTATGTTGAATGTCTTATGACCTATTTTATTATTTTTTTTTATTTTTTAACCTAACACAGTCTAATACTATAGTGAGAAACAAACGAGAAGCATATTATTCAATTCCGAGCTAAAAGAATTTCTCCATGGTTGCACATAATATATTGAAAAGTTTCGCTAAAATTTTAACGTAGAATACTGGTCTATTTGCGCATTTAAAAAAACAAAAATAAGATAATTAAACTGATATTTATATTACAGACATAAAATCTATTAAGTACAAAGATTTATCACCTAAAATCTATAAGAAATACAGCAAATTTTTATAGGCTTTAATTATCTTTGACTCCAGCTGCTGTAACCGCTGTGCTTCAGCATTTTTTGGCATGTACTACTTTTTGTGTGTTTTTTTCTTTTTGGTGGAAACAGTTTGCGTATGATATTGACGTATTTAAAGCCTTTACTTGAGCGGATATGTGAATTTCGTTCAAAGCCACGTCTATGTGAATTTGATAATAATAAAATTTGTTTATATTTAATAAGTTCCAGGCTCGAATATTTTTTCGGGCGCTGAAGGGTTAATAAATCCAACAGCCCATCTGTTAATGTATACTGCTCGCTGTCAATAATTAAAATATCTTCACTAAAGGATATAGGAATGTTCCCAATATACCATCCTTTTCCAACATTTCGAAAACCAAAGACATCTTCATCAGACATTTGCAAGAGCCTAAATTTAACTTTATTACTCTGCATGTTGCTTTGTTGACAATAGAATAGCAATTGAAGTATTAAAAGTAAAAGTTTATTATTTATTAACGATATTTTTTAATCAAGAATTGTACGCGGAGATAAGCCAGAGCGAACCCGTAGGCTACACAGCAGGTATATGCGAAACGTTTCAATAGAGAACGCCGATAAAATTATAAAATATATCTCTCCCTTTCATTCTCAAATGTTGTCATGATTTTTGCGAGTAGGTACTATGCTTTATAGGTACGCATGCATGCATATAGAAATTCTTGTAGTTTAATGTTGACATTTTCTAAATTTTAAAAGTGTGGCAATTCGCGATGCTACTATTATTTTAAGCATATTTTTTTTTTAATTAAAGTTGCTGGAAATCTTTAAAACATGAATCTAATACTCATTTCTCAAGATATCCACTTTACAATAAATTATGTAATACGGATGACATAACAAAAAAATCCGACCATTTTCTACAATCGTAAACATTCGGCAACATCGTCAAGGCGATCGAACGGATGCGTGTGTTGCAAGGTGCATCCTGCTAGCACGGTTTAAGATTTTCTACTGATTTGATCAACGTGAAAGTCTTGCAGTGTTGCCAGATGATCGTGAAGTTTTGAACATGCTAACAACCTTAAGATTACATTTCAATGTCATTGTAGGTCGTCGGTCGTCGCACATTCAATGTCGAGGCTAGCACACCTGCATTGAAGGCTACCTCGACGTGTGACGTCAGAAGGGCATACAACAGTTTGGCGTCACAAAGGGAATTCGAGATGAATACCTGACACGGGGTGCCTTCTTTAAAAATACATTTTTGATTCCAAGAATGTCGAGTGCCAGTTGAAAAGAACCCAAGCGACCTGTGTATATCTATATTATGTTAACTACGATTTACTGTATTTTTTTTTGTAATCCTTTGTGTTGCCGGTGTTTTCAATTCATTCTGTTATGCCATTGGGAAATAAAGATATTTTTTATGTTTATTTTAACCATGTTTTGAATTACTTGGTAATAATTACTCTAAAGCCGTATTTTGCAGAATATTGTAAATCTCATTCTTCTTCCTATACATTATTTATCTTTTGAGGTTAGCACGTTTGCAACAAAAAAAGCAAAAATAACACCTGCATAGGTTTGAGACCAAAGGCATTCAAGGTAAAAGTCACGTCAATGTTAACACACCTGCATTAAAGGCTATGGCTTTTGACGTCACACGACGAGTTTAGCACACCTGCTTGCAAGACCTGGCGTTGAGGCTAGCATGTTCTCGCACCCAAAATCATTTGAAAGTCAATTTAACACTTGCATAGGTTTGATACCAAGGGTATTCAAGGTCAAAGTCAAGCTAATGTTAGCATACCTGCATTAAAGGCTACGGGTTTTGACGTCACACGTCGAGTTTAGCACACCTGCTTTCAAGACCTGACATTGAGGCTAGCACGTCTTTGCACCCCAAAATCATTTGAAAGTCAATTTAAACAACTGCATAGGTTTGCTGCCAAGGGCATTCAAGGTCAAATTAACAACTAAATACGTTCGCAACCAAAGTCATTTCAAGGTCAAATTTAACAACTACATACGTTTGTGGACAAGGTCATTCAAGGTCAAATTAACACCTGCATACGTTCGCAACAAAAGTAATTTCAAGGTCAAATTAACGCCTGCATACGTATGCGGCCAAGGTCATTCAAGGTCAAAGTAACACCCAACACCTGCGTTCAAGGTCAAGGTCATGTGACATCATTGAACACCTGCGTTCAAGGTCATGTGACGTCAGAGGAGTGGGGGGTGACAATGAAAGTGTATTAATCCTCTACTATCTTCCATTGTATATAATGAAAGAACAGTTTCGAAAAAACATATTGTTGGACTCGTTTATAGATTTAACTTAATACCATAAAATATGAGCAAACAAATTTGAATCTAAAGAACTCTTCTATTGACCCTTGAGAAAGTTTTAATATAAAACAAAATGTTGACAGATATATAATTAAGTCACTTTGTTCCTTTACTCATTTATCTTATATTTATCCTGTAAACAAAAATAAACACAGTCCAAAGTCGCAGCCTCGTCAAGTTTCCTAATGTTTATTATATATAAACTTAAAGGTTACATGTTCGGCCCTTATATGAGCATAATATGTTCATTATGTGTTTGTTTTCTTTTTAATTATTTGTTCTGCATGTTTGGCCTGATAATGCCGATATAAGAGGCTGAAACATGTAACCTTTAAGCTTAAGCACAGATAATATAGCTATATCTCTGTGCTTTAAGTTAATATAGTAAGCGTAAGGATATTTGATGAGACTGCGACTTAGTGTTGTTTTTTTTTTTTGGTTAATAAAATAATGTCTCTTTAAAAATGGACTACTTCTTGAACCTGATTTTTAAAAGTTGCAAAATAGATATACATACTTAACTTGGTGAACTAAGGCTTACCTGTCAAGGCTTAGTTTTCTCAAATGGTTATTTGCCCTTATGCCCACTTCTACTATAAAGTTGCATTATTTCCTGCTGTAAACATTTCTGTTTGTAAAGTCTGTTAAATTAGTTCCACCAATTTTTCTTAAGTTTTCTACTTAAAATATAAAAGGTATAAGTAAATGGAAGACAATGGTAGGTATGTATTAAATGAGATCTTTGCCAGCGAGAATTTCGTTAGCATATTTTACACCAGTTATCTCTAATAATAATTGTGTATTTTCTCTTCTCCATTTATTGGCAACAAGCTAAATAAGTCTAAAGTTGCATCGTCTAGCCGATTTTCCAAAACATTGGCTGGTTCCTTTAACTGGTTTTTTAATGTTTATACTTCGTTATATATTATACGTAATCTCACACCTATTAAAATCAAAGAGGATAGATTAAAATCAAGTTTAATAATCACACAAAACCAGAGATAAACTAAATTAGGTTAGGTTCACCTAACCTATACACGGCATACACATATATTCGGCTTTCTACTAGATTTAGGCATTCAAACAAACAAAAATATGAATATCAGGTATTTACCTGTTATCAATCATTTCCATCCACATGTGTATATAAAACACGAACTTTGGGAATAAAGTATAAAAAATTAAACCACATACGCGTGGCTTGTTTCGGGCAAAGAGATCGGGGCGATCAGGGCTGCACGAAAATCACGAATAGCAATAAATTTAGGCGTTATCTCTGTTTCACCTGCCGCAACCGACAAAGAGCAGACCATTTTATAACTGGTCGAGCACGTCGCACTGTTCCGCCAATCAAAATGTTCGGTTGAAGACGTTTATAGGATGGCGGGAAATTCAAAATTAATATTTTAGGCAATCATAAAATAAAAAGTCACTTTAAAAAGGCAGTTTGTGACAAATCATTTTAATTACGATGCTTGTTAATACTATATAATTTTGTAAATTCTAAATTTGATTAGGATTACTGTAGTCCCGTAACGTCACACAAGTTATGTAAATGATATAACAAACATATAGCGCCAAACACCAGTATAGTGACTTAAACTTCAAGAACTAAAAGAAAAATCATAGAACAATTTAAGAACATTCTTTAGTGGAATTTTTAAAACCTAATATTACCATATTGTTCGAAATAAAATGTTTCTGTAATATTCATAAATGAATGTTCTCAGAATAATAATTTGTGAATAATGCTTTTAAGCATTTTTCAAGAATCTTCCCAGAAACTGACGAATATTCACAGCCGCTTTGGAAGCTTTGTAGAATATTCGTAGAAAATATGGTGCTACATGGGGTCAGTACCCTTACGTTACTTTAATCTAGTTATATAACGTTATTTTACGTCATGGTTTGGTACATAGAACTTTTCGACTTGATAGGTTGGAAATCGACGACACAGTACGTCAATTAACGCCCTTTTACGACGTCATTATTTATTACGTTATGCGACGTAACAAAATGACGTTATGATACGTTATATTTTAGACCCTCGACGTAAATCACGTCAATATGACGTTATATTGACGTAATATGACATCAGTCTGCTGCCTGGGACGCTGCAATTGTCCGGTCGGCTTTCTGCTTTTGATGTGAAAGTATCAAAGGATTTTGGGTGAGTGACTTTACTCGGTGATATTTGTACTCTGGTTATGTTATCTAAAGAAATAAAAAATAATATACCGAACCAGGCGCGGATCCCATGGGGGTCATGGAGATCATGCCCCTCCTCCCAAATATGATTCGACATATTATTATCAGGAATAAACTGATTTACATTTTCTCAAACTTATCTTTTTGCATAGATATAAAAAAAATGGACGTGAAATTAAATAATGTTTAATGCCAATTTTAGAATAGTAGTCAAAAACGAAATTTGGGCGTGGTTTCCAAATATTCTCGCTTGGGGCGCTTTTTGCCGCCCCCTCCACAATTTTTTTCTGGATCCACGCAAAGGTAATTTCGTTTTACGGTACTGTAGGGTAAACCGTATAGTTATTGGACAGCTAAGATAATTTTTTTTATTAGTAGAGTAGTTTCCGGGAATATGGAATACCATTTTCGTTTTGTTGAATAACTGGAAAAATAATACACTTATCACTCTAAAATTTGGTAATGAGTAATAAAAGTTCAGGGCATTATCTATAAGTTTTTATTATAAAAACACCGTCTCAGCTCAGAAAAAAAAAGTTAAATTAGTCACTTTTATGTGCTGAACAGAAGTGCAGGGTAATATTGAATAGGTATATGGGGTAATATGGGATAGAGTAAAGCATAGGAAGAAAGAAACGAAAATAAGTTTAATTCTAAATACTGAGCAATTTGACAAAAAAAAAACAAATAACTTGTTCTAACTGTAACTAACTGAGCTAACTACTTGCAAAAATCGCAAACGTAGACATCTCTTGCACCAGATGTGCAAGCTTCATGAGCCCATCCGTCGCAAATGACGCACTGCACCCACATCTCTCTGTTCTTACTCATTGTATACTTCTCTTCACAGGAAATACATTCCGTGTCATTGACAACTTGCTTGCGACTAACAAAGTCTGACATAAATAAATAAATAAAATAAATAAAGTCTTTATTGTAATTTTTAAACATTAATTACAAAAGGCGAAGTTGAAGCAAGCTTCCTCACTTAACCTAAGGAAAATATATACATTTTTTATTCATCCATTATTGAGCAAAAAAAAGTAAAATCTTTTAGAGAACTTGGACCAGCTTCATTGAGTATCTTCAGTGAACTAGGCTTGGAGCAGCTTCATTAAGTGTCTTTTTGGTAACTTTATCACGCGAGCGATTGATAGACTCCTCTAACTCGTCCTTATTGGGAGTTGACGTTACCACTTTTGCACGACAAGGTTTTCGTCCTCTAGTGTCAATTTTCTTCGTGAGTAGTGGTATGGGTATGACATCCTTGGGGAGAATGTTCTGTTGTTGACACGACACTTGTTCCGCATCTGCTGTGACATGAAGTTCTTTTTGCTGTTCAGATAGGTAGTTTTCACCGGTAAAAACATCCCTCCGAACTGGGTATATGCCAGTTGTACCGAACCCTTTTAAGGACCTTTCCGCAGTCTGGACTTATCATATTGTGTTATGGCTCTATTATGCTCTCGCATAAAGACTCTGACTTCTTCATTGTAAAATGTTTTAGGGCACCCATTACTGTCTTATTTAGGGGTTGCATTTTGTGTAAAGTGTGCGGTGGCAAGCATAATATTGACACAAAATTCTCCCGGGCTTTTATAATAACATCCAAATTTCTGGTGTAGGTGTGATGGCCATCTAACACAAGAAGTACTAGACTATCTTTAGTGGATTTTGTCTTTTCCAAGAAATGATCAAACCATTTTGTAAAAAGATCAGTCTGAATCCATCCTGAAGGGTGAAATGCAAACAATGTTCCTGGAGGCGCTCGCTTCTTCAGCTGCTCACTTGAATTTTTGCGGGGGAAAATGATCAAGGGCGGTACGAACCCACCTGTAGCATTCATACACAAAACTGCTGTTACTAGGGAGCCTCGCTCGGCCGATGTGAGTGCACCTTCTTGTCCTTTGCCTTTCTTTGAAACAACCTGTGGACATTTAGATTGTACGATGCACAACCCTGTCTCATCGACATTGTAAATATTGTCAGGCTTAAAGTTCTTTTCTGTCATAAAGAAGGTCAAAAAATTCACTGACACTTTCCTTATTAAAACCGAGAGCTCTGTTTAGAGAAGTTCCATTTGCTCTTCGGAAACTCAGGGTAGTTTCATGCCTTTTCATAAAAGCGTAAAGCCAGTCTTTTCCAGCGGTTTTGCGTAAAAATGAAAACGGATGCCTCAGATTGTTACGCCGAGCTAGCTGAAAAGCCACAAATCGTAAATCTCTTCGAATTAAACCAAAATACCTTTGATCCATATGCAACATTCTACAAGTTCTTTTTCCAACTCTGTCAAAACAGTCTTTCGGCCCAAAGTGGTTTTGGAAAAGGTGTCAGGAGAACCATCTTTCTTGCACAGACGATGAAGTGTAGCACGAGGGACGTTATAACGCTTTGCAGCGGACAAAAAGCCCAAAGTTTGGCTTTTTAACTGCTTCAATTGCTTGTCGCATATCATCGGCCTGCTACTGTTTTCTTTTCCTTGAAGAGTTTGACGGCATGGCATCTGCAAAAAAAAGTTGTCTTTTGGACAGAACGTTCTATATTATGACGTTAATTAGCCCCCTAGTATCTTTATAAGTTGTTAAATCATCAACTTAAACCATCGGGAAATATGGAATATCCCATAATACCCGAAACATTCTCTGGAGGAAAAAATACCTGTCGTCCTGTCGAAAATATGTTTTTTGAAACAATGTACTCACAACAATTTAAAAAAGTAGTTCATTATTAGGATCGACTTACCTGCCAGAATGAGCGATAGTTCTGTATAAATGCAACTACTACATAAATTTAAAAATCTCTATTGCAAAACTTGATAAACACGTATAATGGCGTATGGCGTTTTGCGAACTAAAAAAACGCAACCGTTAAAACCTGTTGAAGTTAATAATGGTTTAGGGTGGGAATAAAGTCAGTTTAGGTATAAGATGTCGCCAGCCACAAAATTAGCAGCTATTCCATATTACCCAGACTATTCCATATTCCCCGAAACTACTCTAATTATTATTGGTATTTTTTTTTATCTTCCAGAATTTTTTTTTTCTTGATATGTGTTTTAATATTCTATAGCAATTTCTATTTATTTTATTTAAAAAACCAATCTAAGTAACAAAAAAATTATCAAACAAAAAAAAGTACCAAAATGTATGGTTATTGGACAATTTAGATAATTATTGGACAAGTACAAGACAGTAACTGGACCTAAATATAAAATAAATATAAAACAAAAAAAACGATGAAATATGTTAGTTTTATGTAACAAAAACCTGTACCCTGAACTACACATAATACATTCGACAGTAATTATTTTCTTTTGTGTGTTCATTGTACATATTAAATAGTTAATCAATTTCTGAATCTGACGAATCATCACTCTCGGCTTCTTCATAGCAAATATTTATGTCAAAGAAATAATTAATCTAAATGTACATTTCTTGTCTTTTTGGATTTATAACTGTCTGTTTTTTTTTTAACTTAGTTTTTCTTCGCGTTTGCGTTTCCATTCTTCTTTTTCCTTTTTCTCTTTTTTTTTCGCTACTTTTTAAACATTTCCTGATAGTTATATATCTTTCTATATTACACTTTCCCATTCTTTTAGGATTTTCCGGAGTGATTACGATCGATCCGATTAATTGTGATTAATTAATAATTAACCTTACGCTTGATAACAGTTTACTTTGGTTCTTCTAGGTTCTGACTACTCTGAAAATTTTGGACAGGAGCATGAACGAAAGCTTCAACTGTTACCTACATTATTTAAAGGTTGTAATAATGGTATGGTACAAGTAGTAATCTGTTCTAGATTAATTGTCTTTGCTATTATTTCGGTGCGTCGATTACTGCTCGACTGCGTGTTGTTCTTATAATGTTTACCAATTTCAAAAAGACTCATGAAATCTGCATTGTAAATAACGAGAAATTCTTGATTTAGATTTTGGAACTAATTAATTTGTTCTTAACCTACAATTTTGACACAATTATTATAGGATATTACAGAATGTTATAATGAGGGGCATTCGTCAGATATATTACTGTTTGATTTCTGATTTCCACCAAGACATTTAATATAATCAACAGGCGCGGCTGGTTCATAAGGTCATTTGGTCAATGGCCCACCTACTAATTTATGATCTGACTAATTTTTTTTAACCCAAAAAATAATAATCCTAAACAGTTGAATTTTCATACGAAAACTTCCCCCAATAAAAAATCGAGCTAAGCGAAGCAATAATAAATTATTATTCCTCCGGGCTTGGCCGTATTTTAAACCGACCTCATAGGTTTATATGACAATAGAAAATTATATACCGGGTCCGCCAACAAAGCGGGGACTGAAGATTACATCTTTTTCGAAGAACTTATCAAAAATACTGAAACAGCATTAGGTCTGGAATTAAAAGTGGCATATTTTACATTATGCAGGGTGGCTCAAAAAAGTGAGGCGAACAACAAATTTGAAAAATGGCATTTTTATACTTTGACAGCTTCTAGCTTTTTAACGGTAGGTACATCTTAGAGCAAAACGGCTTACATGTCCCTATTTGACTTTTTTATTATCTTCCTAAAAATATGAGTTTCCGGTTATAGTAGGAGTAAAGTTGTTCCAAGCATAATTTGATGACATAAAAAGCGTTAAACTCCTGACCATCATAGGCGTCGCTTCTACCAAATACTGTACGGATTGCTGTAAATCTTTAATATCATTAAATAGTATATATTATAGCTTGTTCATTATAGTTTATATCGATTAAAGGTTTGTAGCCGTGACTTTGCTTGCAGAGAATATCCTTAAAATGGTCTTTCTGTAGAGAAAAATGCTAATTTTGCCAAAAACAATTTAAAAATATAGTTAATATCGATAAGAGGTTTGTACCCGTGATATCGCCTGCAAAGAATACATACATTTAATATTTTTAGAATGGTCTTTCGGTAAGGAAAATGTTTATTTTGCCAAAAACAATTTTCAAAAAATTGTCTTTGTCCAGCCAGGACCGCGAGGAGGTACTATCAGTTTTCCTTGTCAAGAAAGGGGCGGGTACTATGTTAGTTGGAATATACAGTTAGTAGTTAGAATTCACTATACATTTTAACAACAAATTGGTCGCATCGGCAGAATCACAGTAAACGTTCTGTAATATAACAAGTTTTTGAGATACGCGTTAAACGAACATAATTTTAAAAACAAAAGTTGACAGGTTTGTCATCTGAAAAAATCTTTCTTTACTGTCAGAATAGGTTATCCATTTTCTGTTCTTTATTTCTGTTCAGTTTTAATAAATAGCAGTTTTTTCTTAATTATGGCTGCGAATGCAAAATTCGAGAATTATGAAAAGTACGATATGTTCGTTTGTTATATTCAGTGCAACGAAAATTCGGATAAAGCATTAGAAGTTTATTTTAACAGGTATGAGCATCTTTTTATATTTTTCATAAAATATTTTAAAATGTATAAAAACGTAATATTTCCGGATTCCCAGAAAGAAGGCAGCCGGATAAAAGAATATTTTTAAAAATAAAATCAAACTTAATTAAAGTCGGTTCATTTGCCAAACCCCGACCTAGTATTTACAATATGGAAAACCATGACATTGATAAAGTAAACGTTTTGGCTTCAATTGAAACAAATCAAAGTAGTTCTTGTAGAACAGTGGAAGGTTCTGTCGGTGTTACAAAATCAAGGGTTCAAACTATTCTAAAGAAACACAAGTTTAAGCCATACAAATTTCATGTCGTACAAACCTTACATCTCGGTGACTCAGAGCGCCGCGTAGAGTTTTGTAATTGGTATTTACAAAATGTAAATAGAGAAAATCATTTTGAAAGAACGATTATATGGTCTGATGAGAGTCATTTTACCAGTGCCGGTATATGGTTTTGGATTTTTTTTTGTGGAGCTACCTAAAAAATAAAATTTATACTGTCCAGTACCAAACGATGGCAGATTTAAGAGAAGCCACTGAAAGAGCCTTTAGGGAGTAACAGGCACGGCCTTTTATTATTTTAAATGCACTGAGGCGAATCAGAACAATGTGTGAAACATATCTTAGGCATAATGGAGAACAGTTTGAGCAATATTTATGAGACAGTTTCCTTAATCATCAAATAATTGTAGCTTTTAATTTTTGAACGTATTACACAACTGAGTTACCTAATTGTTATTTATATTTATAAAAGTTATTGTTATAGGTATATATTTTTAAAATTAGTGTTTTATATTTGTGAGAAGCTTGTGACAATTGTTTAATCTTAAAATTTATACGGTTTGCCGTTTAAAAAAATGTAAATTTGTTGATAAATGTAAATTTTGAGCTTCACATTAAAAACAGCTATAGAGTGTTATATATTTTTGAAAAGCTTGTAATGAACTAAATCATATTAGCTAAAAATATATAGGGTGTCCCATTTAAAAAAATGCAAATTTGCTCTTTTTCTCGAAAACAATTAAACGTAGAAAAGATCTGACCAAGCCACTGGATTCTACGTGAAAAAAACTAATAAGTTCATTTTTTACCTTTTTGATAAGTTGCAGTGTAACTGAGCTACAAAATGTTTCTTCAAAGTAGTGGACTGTATCTTTTTCTATTAAAACACCATACTTCAACAATAAGACTTATCTATTTTTCTTAGAAAATGGTGTTACATTTTTTAATACTTAAAAATCTCTGTCAATTCGATTCCTCTTTTTCATTGTCGTCACTTCTCTCAAATTCTGTATAAGTTCTTTTAGCGGATTCCTCGTTGGCACTAGTTGAGGGCACCGAGAGAGGACCTGTCACCTCCATTTCTGAATATGCTCTTTCTGTATTTTTTTCTGAAGACGAATCTGTATCCTTGATAGATTTAAACTCATAGACATCTTCGACGGCAGACCCCGATTTACTGCCCATGGCTTCACCAGAGGATGATGTGGAGCTGCCATTTTTTTGTTTCTCTGAAGATGATCCAGCAGTGAGTTTATTTTCATCCCTTGAACGCAAAGGAACCCTGGTTGATGAAGAGCTTGCTGACTCTGGTAAAGGCAAACTGGCATTGAGCAAATAGGGCTGCACACTAGGCGAGGCAAGATCTAAAGGAGCCTTTTCTTTGGAATTTTTAGCGTGAATATCAGCCCCTTTTTCCACTAATAATTTGATTAGCTTAAGGTGCCCATTAACTACTACATCATGAAGAGGAGTATCATTATCTAGGCCTGAACTAAGCGAAATGCAACTTCATACCATCCATGGTTGCAGGCCTCATGTAAAGGAGTCCAACCTCTTTCGTTGCGGTCTCTCGATCTTGATCCAGAACTCGGGCTGCGTGATCCAGAATCTCCTGAAGAAGTCATCTGCATGAGCAGTGCCATTTGTTGACGTTCAGACATTGGAGCAACGGGTGGGGCTCTGCTTGTACTGCCAGAACCCTTGGGGCGTACATTTGTAGGCATTGTTTCCTGAGATGAGGTAATATTGTACTCGCATGTAAGTCTTTACGGTAAGAATTATCACATAATATATGAACTTGGAAAATGTAAAAAGAACAGGAACACAAATAAATAAAAAGATTTAATAAACACAAATACGTAACGCGATAGCATACACCAACATGCAAAATTTTCAAAATCACCCCGTATCTAAAAAACTAAGGGGGCTATGAAAATTCTGTTTCTGGCATCGTTTGTTTCTCAAAAAAGTAACACAGTGCCGCGAAAATCGCAACCTTCTATCTTTACTAATAACGCAGATAACCCGTAAAACATACGAAAACTGGACACCCTGTACATTCTTGTACAAAGCGTATTTTCAGTATTTCCCAGATTTTCTTTTTTAAACACGCGTACATATTTAAAATAATGCGTTAACATTGAACATGTAAATCTTTTTTTCTTAATTCCGGACTTATTTCGCTTTCGATGACCGACTCTGGCATCGACTCATTATATTCCTGAGATAATTTACCTCGACCTTCTGTTTAAAATTGTCGCCAAAAGTCATACTGATATAGTAAAATATAGGTAACAAGTAAAAACTTACTTGTCTAAAACCACATAGTTGTGGTGAAAATGAAATATGTAAATTACAGTAGATCGTTTCAACCAGCCACGCCACTGGCCGATTTTCAATATCGCCTACCTGAAGCATCAACTAATTTTAAAGCTGATAAGGGATCACCCAATTGGCGAACCTTTAACTATTTGCTGTTCTTGTCTACAGCATATAAATTTGTATTTATATGCTGCTCTATTAATTTTCTGACTCGGAATCTCATTTCGCACTTTAAATTGCGGGTGAGCCTCGACGATCTATCGCTAGGGTGTTGCCAGTTTTACAAAGTTTTCGTAAGTGTAGGAGGAACATAAGGGTTTGTTAATTGTTTACATTTTTTTGTTTAACCGCAGTGAAATTTCTTTTAGTTTGATTTAAATTATTTTTGTATAAATATTATTTCTGAAGTAATAAAAAAAGTATAATAATATTCATGAATGGCTTGTTCTTTCTTTCTTTGACATTGGAAATTTCTTGGTTCAAAGTACATTTGCAAACTAGCTTTCAAAGATAGTTACTGACTATCAATTGAATACTGATATAAAAGAACACTTTTAATAATAAAAACTTAAAGAATTTTTAAAGAAAGATCTGACAACCCCGATTATGATGCCGGTCCCTTTGAAGCCCGGTCGAAGCTTTTTTTATCGAGTTTTTTATTCATCAAACTGACTTTGGAAAAAGTATACCATATAACCCGCAGTGGCGTAAAAACCGCCCCCGCAGGGGGGGGGGGCGCAGCGAAGCCAGGGGCGCCCTCAAGTCCCTTGATGAAATTAATAAATCAAATGAAAATCGACGAAAATTTTTCTTATCTCCTTGAGTAACACAACTTTTATGTCTGTTTTAATTATCACATTGTTTTTTTTTTAATTGCTGTACATTATTTTAAAATTTCATTATTTTTACAACAAAAAATTGTTCTTTGTTCTCTACAATACTTTATATACTGCTATATTAAACACCGCTTACAAATGACAATATTTTTTACTATAGTGTAAGCGTAAAGGATTCAGGACAAGTGCAAAATAGCAGGGCGCTTTCAAAATTTTGCGGGGGAGCGCACATGCCCTTAGTTACGCCACTGATAACTCGGTATATAATTGCATTGAAATCAAGACAGGAACAAACATACGCGCTATAAAGAAGACGAAAAGAGACAAAAAAGACAAAAATATTCGGACAAAGTCGACGGCCTGCAAATTAAAATCTCTTTCAGCGCTCGCATGATCCGTCCCGTCGCCGGTTCTCGGATTGATACGTCTTGGGTCCCCGCCTAATAGAAATACATTCGAACTGCTAAAATGAAGCGTACGATAGGGACACCATGATTACAGTTGTAGGACACCTGTCCAATAACTGTATAGAAATGCTAAACATGTATTAAAAAAAATGCAAATAAGTTAACTTATTATTAGTTAATAAAAAGTAAAACACTGTATCCTTTTTTGATTACAGTTATTGGAGACCTGTACAATAATAGAATTTATGCTAATTTCAAATACAGTTATTGGACACCAAATTAAGGTTAGAGTTTCACAGTAACTGAAAAACTTGCCAATAAACTCTATTTTTGCATAAAGTATATAGCCGTATCAATAAATATAATATATTTGAAAAAGAACGAAAATCTAACATTAGTAATTTTTTCCTTAATGCTTATCCCAAACCAAAAAACTTGAAATTACGTACCTGTCGACATATGCACATTTAAGGTCACTATAGAACTGTCACTTTAAAAATAATGAGCATGCGCTTTACGGCAACTTAAGTTTAAAGAACTCTCTTTTCATCTAGCTAATGGTACTTTAGTTAGTTAAATAGGAAAGCTTACTTTTAGTGAGCAAAACTTGCCTCTAGGGTAGCTTAGTAAAATGCAAAAAAAAATAAAAATAGAGTTTCACATCTGGCTGTAGCGCATCGACCCTAAACTTTAAAAAAATATACAATTTTAATTATTTTTCTAATAAATATAGGAAAATCATTTAACTTCTATAACAAGGAGCTATAGGCATATTTTACTTGAAGAAAGTATGGGAAAGACAAATAAAGCAAAAAAGAATACATTTTACAAATTATTATTAATGTTTTACATTTAAAAAAACCATACATTTTTCACAAAATTTGACAAATTTCCACTGAAATAAAAAAAAATTGCGTAAAATTTTAGTATGTAATGAAGTATAGTCCTTTACTTATCTTCACTTTCTTTTGGGAGTCTGAGATAAGATTTGCTTAAAAAACTTGGCATCGCAGATCTTGAAAGAAGTGTAGTTGTTATAAAACCATCTCTGGAATTAAAGCAGACGACTTTTTGTGACGACTCGGTTACCAGCTTCACGTCTTCAGTCAAATAAGAAAGAATGCTATTGGCAATGTTTCGAGCAGACCCAGAAGAGGGTGACCAACGAACACAGAACCTGCTCTTGTAAAATTGAGTAATGTTCCTCTTTTACGGTTCGAAACAGCTTTGAGTTTACTTTCTCAATCCAATCACGAGAGTGTTATCCTTCCGCCCATCAAAATATAGTCCTTGAATTGGGTTATGTTTGTTTTTGTTCTGATTTTGAAGTTCTGAGCGGTTAACACATTTTTCCCTTCTGAGGTTATTTTTGTCAACAGCATGGGTGTAGTCATTATTATTTACAATACCAAGATCTTGCAACACACTTGAAGCGACAGCTGTAGCTACTCTATCTGATAACCCAAAGCGATCGCTAGTCAGCGCAGTATTTTTCAATTTAATGCGCATTCGCCACGGTGATTTAATTTCAGGCAGCAGTTCTTCGAAGTCTTCATCGCTGTCAACTTCAATTTGTTAACAAGAATCAGAGTTTAAATCGTTTGGTAGAAGAGTTTCTATATTTAAATTTTTTGAGCAAGGCGACTGTGATAATAAATGACTAGTGAACTGACTTCTTTTATGTTGAACCAACTTCCTTTTATGCCTTTGGGCAACTTTTTCTGTTTCCTTAATGTCCACAACTCCAATGTTACCTATGCCATGGTTACTTCGAAAGTACAAGCATTTTAATTCAATGATGAGTATCTTTTTTGCTTTTTCACAGTTACAAATAATAGACACAGGACACTCGCAAACCTCAGTGACCCTTTGGCAATTGCAGTCTTATGTTATTTTGCACTTACATGCAGAGACATTAAATAGTAACAAAGATTTTTTTTTAAATCTTCAACTGTCGTTTTAAACTTTTCCTTTTCCTTATCACGCTTAAAGGACGTCATAAGATTACGATAATTGTCATGATATGCATTTATTACCTGAACAATTCTGTAATTCGTTACTGTTGGAATTGAAGCTTTATCAAACATAGATTTATCTTGTTGTGCCAGAATATTCGAAACTTGAGAAAAACTAACAGACCTGTTGTTTGTTTTCAAAGCTAAGATATAATGTTCATGGAAAAGACACTTCGGAACGTCTTCGTAAGTCGGAAGTTTACTAACAGGTAACTCTTTTGGGTGACCATATAATTGGCAATTAAACTCGCTGCGAGTAAATTTCTTAGGAATAGTCTTGGCAAAGTAGTTAATATAATCAAATTACTAATCCGTTTTAAACAAACACTACATTTAACTCACAGAAACAACAAACCGCCCGAGTCATCGTCTGGTTGAATACGCATTAGATTGTGGGGACAGTCCATTGGCACAGAATAGAAAAAGCGGTGTGGGGGGGACAACAGGAATTGACGGGCTCAAACACGCAACAAAGAGCGTCGCGCGGGTCCGCTGCTTGGGTACGTCTTAAATGCGTTAAATTAAGGATTTTTAAATGCTTTGTCCTGCCTTCAAATAGTAAATATTTGTTGTTTTCGTATTCCAACGTATTTCTTTGGCTTTCTTTTAAAACTTTTCCGCCATACCAGTTTTTTTTTATCTTATTCGTTGTTACAGTTCGAAAATTGCATTTCATAAGTTTGATTAATCTCTGTTAAGTTTTCGGTTTTAAATTGTTAATATACATATGTAGACTCTCACCTTAAACATTAATTACTAATTAAGTTACCTGTAATAGCCAAAATTTTCATGATGTTTAGTTTCAAACCTTTGTTGATGTTTATAGGTATTCCAGGAATGTTTTGTATCTTGTAAGACATAGCCAAGTGGATTGATTTCTTCTGTTCATCGTTTAATACTACTTGCAGATAGGTTTGATTTCAAATCTTTCTTTTAGTTAATTGGTAATTTATAACTTCTTCTATTTGAGATGTAGGTTAAATGTCTCGAGTATTGTAAATCAGCTGTGTTTTAAGAAAATCGATAATAGGTTAGTGTCAGACTGACAGTTTCTGTGCGTTTTCACAGCGACTTCTGGTTAATTTTTGCTTGGTCGCGTGGGTTGACTTCGGTCGCCGTTAGTTTTCTGTGTTATTAGAAGAGGTTAGTTTCCGTCTAACCTTTATTGTTCTGTGGTTTCCATAGATAGGGTTGACTAATTTTTGTCATTGTTTTGTTTTGGTAACTATGTACGTTGAAGAAAAATAAGAATCGTCCCTTTCGACCATGGACACGGGAAGTTAAAGCACGTTTGTGGAAATAGCTCCCCAAGTTTAGTTTTTTTTGGGCCGTGCAGGCTAATGTAGTGCCGATAAAGCATCCACAAATACTTTAAAAATGGTATGGCTTTGTAATTTGCCTGCTCCTTTGGGCGGAATGCCGATTTAAAATGCTTTAATGAACTTCAACAGCGCTCATAGACGCCGCCATCTGGTAAATTGGGAACCCTCGTTAGTTATTTAAGGTAGGTTTAAACTTTAGTATCTGAATTACCCTCGATGGGTGTTATGAAAGATTTCTCTTTCATGTTGTATATCTAAAATTCGATTTTAGGGCTTTTTTTTGGTAGGGGCTAAAAGTCCGAGTATCTACAAACTGGAGTACTAGTTTACTTTTGTTGGAAATGTCTGGACGCGGGACGTGCCAGTTGCCGTGTACTATTGGAATTCTTGGAGACTAGCTGTGTAGCAGTATCCACGTTAGCTGTTTCAGGGCCCATGTGTGTGTGTGAAGATTGAGTCTTCATGAACCATGGGTAGCACGTAAAGTTGCAGCTAAGTATCATTACCCTGTGTTCATTTTTCTTTCAAAAGTAGTCAACTTAAAATCTTAATATTTTGCATTTGCGTATTGTCTGATATACAGTGTTTTGATAAAGTTTTGCGCCCATGTTATGTACAGAGCTTGTGCAATGTAAACGTGTAGCGTATGTCGACATAGCGTTAAGACGTCACAATAGTCTCTAGTAGTTCAGAACGTTAGGTAGTCTGTTACAGCTACTTTTGTTGTAAATATAGTTACAATTCATGATTATAAAGTAAATATTTTTGTTTCCCGGCTAAACGCCATTTGTTTCTTCTAAATTACATTTATAACTTTGACATTTTAACTTATCTATGAATGAGAGCTTATAAGAAGCTAGTGTATATCGATGGTGACATAAGTGTTTTTTTTCCTAGTTTGTTTTTTTTCTGAGGCCAAACACTAGAACTTTAAAGGCTTTTAAGTAAAATAAAACTATGTGGCGCCTTCAGGATTTGACTTTAACTTACTTACATAAGAGTGCTAAACCTCTCAATCTAGAGACAAAATAGTGAACCTACCCTGAGTTGAGCTAGCTAAGGGGTGTCTGAAGAACATCCTCCAGGGCGTAGGGTTGCCAGAGTAAGGGTGGATAGGTTGCCTTGTCGCAGTTTATTTTAGGTTATCCTAAGGTGAACACTGGCACCCGATTATTGTTTAGGGCGTAATTTGGTTTTCTATAACACTTAATTATTTGAGAATTGTATTTTTTTAAATATAACATCGTCTCTCACTCTAAAACAAACGATTAAAAACTTTATTTTCTCAATAAATTTCAAATATTTAAGGGCGATGGGCTACCGCCAGATGTAAATTTTTTTTAGAGTTTACACTATATTAAAGAGTAATGGAATATTTCACTAATGCCAGTAAATATTTTAGGATAGTTATTATGGTGACCTCAACTAACCTGAACGTTATTTTTCGAATCATTGCTATTACAATCAACACTGTAGAACAGGTCAGAATGTGGGGTTGAAAATTTGGCAGGCAAAAACCAATGATCCGAGATATTATAAAAACGTATTGTATTCATTCCCTTTTAGATTTTTGTAATGTTAATGTCAAATAGAATTAAACAAATTCGTATTATTCGTAGTTCGAAAAAGCTCTTAAATAATTGCTTTTAAAACTGTACTGTTTTTAGCTTATCAAATCCAATTGATACGAACCACTTGAATTATATTATTTATTTAATAAATCAGTGTTAATAATGCCACTTGGGACTATCTATAATTAATGATAATTTTGATATGCAATAACTTTTCCATTATACCTACTGCTAAATGTATATGTATTAGTTTTGCTAAGTAGATCCTTAAGGACTGCAAGTTTACAAAAGGTTATAGTGCGACCTCGCTAACAATAAAAATAGGAAAATCATGGAAGGAAGTACAGAGCGTAAGTACCAGGCTGTGGCGGGGTCAGAAGAAGAAGAAGCAAAATCACAGCACCGTCGGGAGATTGATATTAGAATCACTGACGGCGGGCGCCAAATCATGAACGATGTTCCCAGTACCGGAAGTAGCAGGACGTTTCTCTACATCGCTGCATGCACAGGTTATTATTGTTGTATTGTTGTTGTGTGTTTGTTCTTATAAGTAGTGTATTAATTGGTACTCGGTCAAAATTATTAGTGTCTTAATAAGGTAATACGATTTTTTTGTAATTATATTTAGGTGGTGGTCTTTCAATGAATGTTAAGTGTTTTTTTTTAATTTAAATTAGCTTTGTTGACACTTCAAAACTATAAGGTGATAGGCCACCCTGATGCGAAGGAAAATGCATGCAAAGTAGTTAGATTTTTCATAACATCTAAACTAATGAACTTTTAAATATTTTTTAGGTATTAGGTATACAATTTAAAATTCTATACAGCGTGTCCAAAAAGTTTGGGATTATCAAACATACTTTCTTTTTAAATGGAGCACCCTATGCAGGGTGTCCATTTTGTCTGTAATTCTTCGATATCTCATAATATACTATTACAGATAGGGAAATACTTTGAATATAGAAATCAAGGGACTGTTAAAGGTGTATATTTCAAAAAGCGGGAAGACCTAAATTCAAATATTTTGAAATAGGACAACCTACATTTTTTACTCGAAATAAGTGCTCCTCTTTATTGTTTATGTAATTCCAAATTCTAGTTTTAATCTGTTGCGGTGTTGCCAAGATATTAATTATTTTTCCACAGTTTCTTTATTAATTTTAATTTAATCAATATTTTTTTTAGATAGTTTAGATTAGGCAACTGGGTTATATTATGAGTAGGTACTTTTTATAAGAGTTTACGAGATGTTTTTATACGGGTTTCGAAATTTCGGGAAGAAATATTAAATTAGATTTACTCAATTTTCTTAAATAACTATAAAATATTTTTATTATTATCTATGGCATTGCCGAATCGTGATGATTTTCTAAAAATGTTCGTTATTTCTTTTTAAGTTAGATGGTCTCTTCAAATTTTTATTATAATCATAATACAGTAAAATCTTTCAATAGAGGCACCCTCGGGGAATCAGATGTTGGTCGGTTAATGGAGAAGAATTAAAACAACCGGTCTACATTTTACAGTGTTTGTTTATTAATATTATATATATTAATAAGTATCTTCATATATTATGTAAATAACTTTAAATAGTTTTGTTTGAATTTATCGGAACTAAAATTAAATAAGATAAAGCCAATTTACCAATATGTATAATATATTGCACGTGCATACTAACATAATATACAGGGTAGGCCAACAAGAGCGCGTCGGTCAATAGTTGCTAAACCGTTGAACTTATGGGAAAATTTTTTTAATAAAACTTATTACGTTTCGCCTCTGCTATAACCTAAAATTATTTTTAAGAATACAGGGTGCCTCAAAAAAGAATAATACCAAAAAATATATTTTTGTTAAATGGAATACCCTACCTTTTTATGTGGCATATAAAGCCTCTATCGGCTGTGTATTCAACTTTTAATTTGTATGTAGATCGAATGCAGCGTTGCCAAGTTATGAATTAAAGAAAGAAAAATCAGTCAAAAACATACTTTCTTTAAACTGTTATATCTCCGCTACTGCTTCTTAATTTCCCTGACAAAGTTACATGTAATCTAATGCTGGCCTAGTTTATCCTAGACCGTCCTCACTTTTCGATTTAATTATACAGGGTGTCCAGAATACTTATTCAAACATCTCTATTTTCAATTCGATTTTAATTGAATTTCTTAAATACAACATCCTGTATATTATTTTGCCGTCAAAAAGCTGAAAGTGTTCCCTTTCAGAAAATATTACGTTTGCCGTATGTATCTCGCTATCATTTTGAGATATTAAGGTTTTTCCGTAACTTTACAAGAAAAAATTTAAAAAATCGTAGGCGGCATGGCCCAAGAAATCGAAACAATTGCTATTCGTTGGTATGTCGCTGTCAGTAATTTTACTTTTGTAATCCTGTGACATTTGGTGCCATTTTGTGCATAGCATCTTCCTTCAATAAGAAGTATTTTGTAGTAAAAATGAAGTATACGAACCAAGAATCAATTGATATGATTTATATCCTTCGAGAATACTTAAAGAATAATTGTCTTCTGGCATCCCGAGTGTACTGCGAGAGGTTTCCTGATAGAACGCATCCAGATGCAAGATCATTTCAAAGACTGATGGATAGATTTGATAGAACTGGGACAGTTAAGTACGAAAAGCATGAAATAATAAAGCCAGTGGTAAATGAAGAAAATGAATTTAACTGTTGTTTATCTGTTTATGAAGATCCACATAGAAGTACAGTAGACATAAGTGATTTGTTGGTCTTAGGTCAAACTTCTGTGAAGAGAATGTTACGTAAGAATAAGTTCCATCCATATCGTGTGCAACTGCATCAAGCACTTGATGGACAAGATTTTGAGAATAGAATAACTTTCTGTAATTGGGGTCTTGCTCGAATTCGAGAGGATGTACGATTTTTTAATATTGTATTGTTTACCGATGAGGCGACATTCCACAATAATGGTCATGTGAACAGACATAATTTGCACTTCTACGCCGATGAAAATCCACATTTTCTAAGGTCTATTGACCAGCAACATAGGTGGAGCTCAAACGTCTGGGGAGGCATAATTGGAGACCACGTAATAGGACCTAATTTTTTTAATGGACACCTCAAAGGGAATATTTTTCAAAATTTTTTAAATGAAGATCTTGATAATCTGTTAGAAAATATACCACTAGGATTATTAATAATAATGTGGTTTCAGTTAGATGGGGCGCCTGCTCATTTTAATATTGGAGTTTGAAATACTCTGGATGAAAAATTTCCTGGTCGTTGGATCGGAAGACGCGGACCTGTTCTGTGGCCTCCAAGGTCACCAGATATGACAAAACTTGATTTCTTCCTATGGGGGTACGTTAAAGATCTGGTCTACGGAACACCTCCAACTACAGCGGCAAACATGCGGGAAAGAATAAGAAAAGCATTTAATTCAGTTACTCCCTTAATGTTACAAAATGTAAATAGATCTTGAACAGACAGGTTAAATATATGTTTACAGCAAAATGGTAGAATGTTTGAATATCTAATAAATTAATTTGTTTAAAATAATTATGTTTATGTTAATTATTTATTTATGTTGCGTTTATTGATATTTTGTACCTAAAAAATATATTAAATATAATATTATATTGTTATAAATATTTTTATGCCAATGACTAACAATTGTTTCGATTCCTTGCGGCATGCCGCCTACAATTTTTAAAATTTTTGTTGTAAAGTTACGGAAAAACCTTAATATCTCAAAATGATAGCAAGATACATACGGCAAACATAATATTTTCTGAAAGAGGAATTAGGCTTTATGACGGAAAAATAATATACAGGGTGTTATATTTAAGAAATTCAATTAAAATCGAATTGAAAATAGAGATGTTTGAACAAGTCTTCTGGACTACTTTCTTTAATTCATAACTTGGCAACGCTGCATTCCATCTACATACAAATTAAAAGTTGAATACACAACCGATAGAGGCTTCATATGCCACACAAAAAAGTTGGGTTTTCCTTTTAACAAAAATATAGTTTTTGATGTTACTCTTTTTTGAGACACCCTGTATACTTGAAAATAATTTTAGGTTATAGCAGAGTCGAGAGGTTATAAGTTTTATTTAGAAAATTTTCTCATAAGTTCATCAGTTTAGCATCTAGTGACCGACGCGCCCTTGTTGACCCACCCTGTATAGTGTATATTATACAATGTACAGGGTGTCCAGTTTTCGATGTTTTTACGGGGTATCTCCGTTATTAGTAAAAATAGAAGGATACGGTTTTCGCAGCAATATTGTACTTTTTCGTGAAACAAAAGATGCCGCAATCAGAATTTTTCTAGTCCTCCTTGTTTTTCATATACGGAATATTTTTAAAAATTTTACATTCTGGGAGATCCCTTCATATTTAGGTTACCCTGTAGCTTATCAAAAAAAAAACGAATATTTTTGCGTTTCAGTGGCATTTCTTAAAGTTGCAATTGTTTGGTATTTATTAGAATAAATTTAATTTTTAAGGTATCCGCACAAAAAGAAATCCAAAACCGAGGTTACTGTGTCGGGTTACTTTGGTGGCCATCTTATAGGTCAATTAGTTTCAATCAAGCGGCCTGGGAGATTATTATTTAAGTAGGCCCTGATAATTGGCGCATTGTAAGCAGGTGCTCCATCTTGTTGCAGATGCAAGTTATTGAGACCCGCTAAGGGTCCGTCTCCTATTATTTCTGGTACAACGTTTTCCAGAATTTCCAAATATTTATTTACATTAAGGCTGCATTCAAATATATTATAAATTATTTATTTTGCTTCCTTGTATAAAACATGAAACGTTAAAGCCAAACCTGCCTTGCCGTTCGAGTGGAAATGTTACATGCTGATTATCCTGAGACCAAAACCTCGTATTGTGCCGATTAAATATACCAGTACTGGTAAAATGGAGCCTAATCGGACCATATAACGGTTCTTTAAAAATTATTTCCCCTGTTAATATTTTCTAAATACCAATTACAGAACTCTATACGGCGCTGTGCATCACCAGGACGTAAGCTTTGTACTAGGAGGAATTTGTATGGCTTAAAATTATGTTTTATTAGGATTGCTCGAACTCTTGATTTAACGACTCAGACCGACAACCGTTCTGCAAGAACTAGTTGGATTTATTTCAATTGAAACTAAAACATTTACTTCATCAGTCTCGCGGCTTTCCTTGTTGTAGATTTTAGGCCGAGGTTTAGAAAATGAACGATGTTCAATTAAATTTGATTTCATCCTTAGGAAAATTCTTTTATCCGGCTGTCGTCTTTCGGGATTGTTTGGGACAGACTTCATATTTCTGTCGTGACCCAGTAGGGAAGTAGTAAGAATATTGGAATCACTCTTAGGGGATTAAATGTAATGTAATGTAATACCAAGCCAAGCGGCAACGTCGCATTCGTGCTAAAGTACTATGTTTTTCTTCAACAACTAAATGCTAACAAAAGGAAAAATACATTAATTTCAAATGCAATATAAATGGCAACACCGCATATCAATGTGGTTGCATCATTGTACAAATCTATAAAATATACGTTCGAATTAAATCCTATAATGTAAAAAACTGTCTGCTATTTTATAATATTCTCTAAAACTTTCAAATACTGTTAGCGTCCACGTTGTAATTCTGAGAATACGCCGCAGTCGGCGAAGCAAGCATAAGCTATTTGATTGGCCGATCGATAGTGGCCTGATCGATGGACGTTGCGCTTGGGTTCGACGTGTTAACATTTGATTGGTCAAGGTGTTTGAATAGGGTTATTATGGTACTTGAAGTGTAAACAAATCAGTGTCAGGCGGAAATCTAAAGAGATAAATTGTCGCTCCGTGACGGAAGAAAGCCATCACGTTAAAAAGTTGTTAAGTGTTTACAAAAGTGTTTTAACTAACATGTCTTGTTAGTAATGTTGTAGCCCATGCTAAGGTGAATAGAGGATGAATATTATTAGTCTATTAATAAAGAAATATTACAGTAAAGTTCAAAAAGGATTTTATTTTCCAATTTTTTAACAAATTTGAACCAGTCGACTTGTGGAGATGCAGGTTAAAGTTTTGTGTACCTCATTGTTACAAACGTGAGTTACACAGGGATATATTCAACTTATTTAAGAAATTTAATAAATCTTTATAGAAATACTACAAAAAGGCGTATATTTACCTATTGAAATACACTTCTAATGCCTCATCTGCATTTTCATTACAATGAACATAACAAACAAGCATGCCGTATTTTTCATTATTTTGAAGCTTTACATTTTCTGCAAATAATTAAGACAAACTGATTTTTTACTATTAATTACATATTTTAAAACCACTTAAAGAACCTGAATACTTTAACAGAAAATAAAGAAGTTTTTAATATGCCATAAATTACTGTTTTCTTTTCTTTCTTTAAATACCCGTCTTAGCCTACTAACAAAAAATGAATATTTTTTAATAAAATGTAAAATTTGTGCTTAATATTAAAAATAAACATACGGTATTAAAAATAAGGTATTATATATTTCTGAGAAGCTTGTTATTAACTTAATTATATTATTAAAAAATATATAGGGTAACCCATTTAAAGAAAAGTAAGTTTGTTCGGAAACTATTAGGCGTAGAAGAAATCTGATTGCGGCATCTGTTGTTCCACAAATAAGTAGCACAGTGCTGCGAAAACCGTATCCTTCTATCTTTACTAATAACGGAGACACCCCGCAATACCATCGAAAACTGGACACCCTTTACATGAAAGTCATGTACAGTGTGTGTATCAACGACTTAGTAACCTCACAATCTATTGGCCGATTTCAACCAAATTTCGTACAGTTATCTAAGAGGATATTATGCGCCGAGTGACGATATTGGCGTTGTTGCCAGCTATTTATTTTGTCTGGAAATCAAACGAATTTTAAGCTTTAATATGTAACATCCTGTATATTCTTTCATTTATAAATTCTACGTTACATTTGTTTACACTTCTGGTATGACATAATTGTTCCTAATATCAGTAGTTTTCGAAATAACGAGTTAAAAATTATATTAAATGTTCAAATTGTTTTCCCTGTACAGTTTGACAGAGAGCTAATTGAAAATAAAATTTTTGAATTGTGTTGTAGATCATTTGTGGTGTTATTAATTGAAATTCGTTCAAAATTCGATGCTGCAAATCAGTCAAATTTTGAGGTTTTGTGATATAAACCTGGTTCTTTAAGTCTTCCCATAACAAGAGTCATTAGGTGACAAATCAGGAAACCTAGGTGGACATTCAATTTTACCCCCTCTTTCGATCCACCTATTCGAAAAATTGTTGTTCAGAAACGTTGCGATCAAAATGGGGAGGAGCTCCGTCCTGTTGGAAAAGTGTACTTACATAATTTGGATTGCGTATAGTAGGCACTATTTGCATTTCCAAGAGCTCAAGGTGGAGTTGTAATGTTAAATTTCCATCAATAAAAAATGGTCCGAGCCTGTGATTACCCACAAGCCCATCCCACAGACTTAATTTTTCGGGGAATTGTGTATGACCTTCCTTAATCCAGTGAAGATTTTCAATTATCCAAACCCTACAGTTGTGTCTACTGACTTTACCATTTAACATAAATGTTGCTTCATCCGAAAATACTATAAAGTTGAAAAACTGGTTATTTTAATCCTACCTTGATATCATAATATCACAAAATTCCATTCTATGCTTATAATCAGCTTCTGATAACTCTTGAACTACATGTTTTTTGAAGCAGACGTCCCTTACTTGAGAAAATTTTCTTAATGAGGAACCAGAGGTTTCAACAAAATGTTTTAAAATATCCAAACTTTCCTCTTCATCTACTATTGCTGGTCGTATTGTTCGTCGTCTACCTTTACGATTTCCAATTTCTTCGAACCGTCGGACAGTTTTTAGAACATTGGCTTTGGAAATTGGATTTCGGTTTGAAAATGCGTCTTTAAATACATTTTCAGCCTCTTGACCCTATCGCTATATCCTCTCTTCATAAGAATTATAATTCTTTCACTTTCAGTTAAAAACATTTTTGCATGTAAAAATGGCAGCATTTATGATTTTACATCAACAATTTGGTGATAATTTTCAAAATACGTCGATATTTCAAAAGCTACTGATATTAGGAGCAAAGTATGTTGAATCAAAAGTGTAGTAGATGTAACGTAAAATCCATGAATGAAAAATATATAGGTTATACCGGGTGTTGCATCGTCGAGCGGGACATAGGAAATCCCATGTAATTTTAAATGGGGTCAATTATTGGCTTCCCTAATTATTTTAGAGAAAAATTCTATTTAGGTTTATTAAAGAGCACTAAAACCCACATTCAAAAGAATAACTTTAGATATTTTTGATGAGCCCGTTTACGGGTTATCGCCGATTTCTTTTTAACTATTTCTCCTTTTTATGGCCCCGTATTTGCGGGCACCAGTCAAGGTAAAAGATGACTGTCAAATAAAGTTGTCATTTATCATGTCATATAAATTTATTTGGTGGTAAAGACAGACCTTTATTTCCATTTTTTTTTAAATAATTTCCAAAGCGTACTTCTATACATAAATGGGTAGTCCTGGTCTTCTCGGATTGAGGACAAAAGTTTGTCCAGCGTGGGAATTTCTTTGTTTAAAAAGAAACTATGAACTTTTCGCCTTACTCTCTGCATTAAAACGTCATCCAGCTCAAATTTTGGTCGTCCTGGAGTAGTTCCTGGAGGTTTGACGCTTTTAAAAGTTTATATAATGTTGCTTTCCAAACGTTAAACATATCTGCTGTAAATTGCACTGCATTGTCAACGCTCAAATCCGCATTCTTACTTTTAATAGAATCGTAATAGTTAAGAATTATTTTTTTTTCATTTGCTGTACATGGACCGACTCTAGGGCGTTTAGACAATTGTTGAAAATTCTCCATATTTAATTAAAAAAACAGTGACACTTCACACTTTGACTAGTTTCACTGAAAAACAAACACCCAAGAGATATAAATAGATATATTATTCCAATAGAGGCACCCATAAAGGCATAATAACCACATAATTAGCAAACAGGTAACCAGGATTAGGTACAAAAAAAAAAGAATAAAATTATCAGAGCAGAAACGGAATAATTAGACCTAGACTCTAATTAGTTTTGACAAAATTGTTTTCTGAAATTCCAGGTAAGTGGTACGGCTGTACATAATTTTAAGCGTAAAAATTTAATATTAAAATATATATTTGAAGACAAAACTTGAGTTTAATGTCGATATTTATACTAATTCTGCACAAATTTAAAGATTCAGGCCTATTTAAATCTATACATGCCGAAAATCTTGCACGCCTATAGAGAAGACGGTTTTAATTGATTTAGTACTTCGCATCGTTTAAAGATATATACTATAATGTGTCAAATAAATATCAAAATACATGCACACAAATTACCAAACATGCATTCAATTTTATAATATAGTATAGACAAAAAATTCCACCCTCTACTCTAACTAACTCAAGTTAGTTGAAGCTTATCACTTTGAACCCCTAATTGGCAAGACCGGTTTTAAATTTTAAACGACTTTGTGATTCTGCTTAAAAACCCCTTTAGTGTTACAAGTTTGATGAATAGTAGGTAAGTCATATTTTTGTATCTTAAAACAATAGGAGAGAGCTAATGTATAGTACGTTCACATTGTATATTACACATCAATTACAAATATTTGAAGTACAATTGTAAAAAATATTCTATTAGAGATAACGTAAATTAATTCTTATCAAAAATTAAATAGGATAATTTAAAAAAAATACAATTTTGATGAATAGTAGGTAAGTCATATTTTTATATCCTAAAACAATAGGAGATAGTTAATGTGCAGTACGTTCACACTGCATGCTATTCATTAACAAATATTAAAAATGTATGTATATGTAAAAAATATTCTATTAGAAATTGCGTCAATGAATTTTTATCAAAAATTAAATAAGATAATTTGAAGAAATATTTTTTAAATAAGTCTGATCAAACTTTTCGCTTAAAACAATATAACATGAAACGAATGAAATCCGTTATTGATCGCAATTCTTTTACCGTAAACTTAATCAAATCACTCGATGACAATAGGTATTTAGAAAAATTTCTAGTAATAATAACCACGTTAAGTACTGATATATTTTAAGGGTAAGTACGTAATTAAATACGGCATTCATTGACAAAATGTAATTTTAAAAAAATGTCATGAGGTATAATTGGATGAATTGTACAGGGTCTCCGGAATTACTATTATAAATTTTAAGGTATGATAATACCTACATACATACATACATACTACATAAAAAATATGAAAAAAAGTTTATATTAACATATATTATAACAGATATTTGTCTGTAAATGACTATATCTATTATAAAACCTGGGTGGTACTTAGTGAAGATTATTAGGATTAGATAAACGACTGAGATGAACAATTATTTTCTTTATTTATTGCTAATATTTTATAACGTCATTAAAACAGGCTCAAACTTTTTTTCTTTTTTTTCTTGAACAGATAAATCTCTTCTTAAAACTTCTGTTAACTTCAAATCATATTAACCCCTTTGGGTGACTTTGCCAACTCCTGTCAACTTCAAATAGTATTAACCACTTTTCGTAACTTTGTCAACTTCAAATATGGATAAAACCTAAAATGTAATATTTAAGAAGTAGTCCATGTTCTGTGGCGAGGTTGTAAATAGAAATAAAGGTCTGTCTTTACCACCAACTAACTTTATTTGCCCCTCTAGGGTAGAAAACAAGGGTTATAGAAAATACATACAATGATGAAGAATTAAAATAAATTTCTTAACGTTGTACTAGTTTCGACTTTAGGGAAAGTCATCATCAGCAACTAATCATTTAAGAAATTTTGTTATGAAAAGTAGTTAAAACAGTTGGGAGAACAATGGGTGATTCAACAATAAAATACAATGAAATGCAGATTATGCAACCATTGGAATAGACAGCAGCTTATTATAAGGACGATGTATCTCTATGCAATGGTAGGAGATGATTTAAACGCAAATAGGATAAAAGACCTGTTATATATTTACTTTACCTTGGACACTACCAGTTACCGTTACCTTATTAATTTCATACCTTAGTTAGTAAATATTAGCTATCAATGTCAATCACTACCTATTTGTATTCTGAGTTTATTAAAGCCTTTATTCTCGAGGTTCTCTTTACTTCAATTTAATAAACTCATTTTAATAAGACTCTACTAATTACGAAGATCATAATATGGACAAGTTACTGAAACCTGAACGACTGGATATTGAATCTTCCGCCACAAATACTGCTTACCTATGGTCACATTGGAGTCGTACTTTTATCAACTTTCTAGAAGCTACTAAAGTAACTGAAGATAAGGAAAAACTAAACATACTCATAAATTTTGTGAGCCCAGCGGTTTTTGAACATATAAATGAATGTAAAACCTATGAAGAAGCAATTGACGTTTTAAAAACCCTATACATAAAGCCGCAGAATGAAATATTTGCTAGACATTCTTTATCTTTAAGAAAGCAGGAAGTTGGTGAGTCTATTGATCAATATTTGCAAATATTAAAACAAATGAGCAAGGACTGTAATTTTAAAGCCGTTAGTGCAGATCAAAATAGAGAAGATTTTATCAGAGATTCATTTATAGCTGGACTAAACTCTTCACACATTAGACAGAGACTTTTAGAACAAAGTACCTTAACTTTATCGCAGACATTTGATTCGGCAAGAGCACTTGAAATGGCTCAACGCCACTCTGAGTCTTACTTTACACCATTCACCTCTCATGCTAATGCTGTTACCTCAAGAAACTTGGAATCAGAGTCTCAGTCTTATAGTATACGGTCTGTAAATAATTCTACAATAGCAGCAACACTCCCTAAATGTTATTTTTGTGGTCAAAGCAGACATCCCCGAAGCAATTGTCCGGCCAGAAATATTTTCTGCCATTCTTGTGGTAAAATGGGTCATTTTACGAAAGTTTGTAAATCAAAAAGTCAAAAACCTGTCAATAAATCTGCTGCTGGTATACTTGGAATGATGGCTACCACGTCTCCCGCGTGTCTTTCAAAATCATTAATTAGAATAAAAATTAATGAAACAAACCTTGAAGCTTTGATAGATACTGGTAGCTCTGATAGTTATATTTCCAATAAAGTGGCATATCAAGAAAATATAGAAATATTTCCAAGCAAATTGAATGTTACAATGGCTTCGTCGGCTCTTAGTTCTCCGGTAGTTGGATTTTGTATTGTTACACTAAGAATACTTAATCATACTTATAATAGAATTAAACTTTACGTTTTAGAAGAACTATGTGCTGGTGTTATTATAGGACATGATTTATTAAGACATCATTCAAAAGTACAAATTGATTTTGGTGGGCCTAAATCACCTATATCAATATGTAACCTGGCATTAGCACAGGTAAAACCTTATCCATTATTTGCACATTTAACAGATAACTGTAAACCTATAGCAGTGAAGTCTCGCAGATACTCTTTTGCTGATTTAGAATTTATTGAAACTGAAATACAAAATCTTCTGAAAGAAAATATTATCGAGCCTAGTAATTCACCTTGGAGAGGACAGGTACTTGTTACAAAGAATGAAAATCATAAAAGACGAATGGTTGTAGACTACTCATTAACAATAAACAAATTTACATCACTGGACGCATATCCATTACCGAAAATTGAAGAACTAGTTCATAAAATTTCTCAGTACGAATATTTTAGTTCCATTGATCTCCGCAGTGCTTATCACCAAATACCAATTCTGGAACATGAAAGAATTTATACTGGATTTGAAGCGTGTGGAAATCTATACCAGTTTACTACAATCCCATTTGGTGTTACTAATGGTGTTGCATGTTTTCAGCGAATAATGAATAATATCATTCAAAAGGAGGGTTTACAGGACGTTTATGCATTTTTGGACGACGTAACTATTTGCGGAAAAAGCAAAGAAAATCATGACCAAAATCTGCAAAAATTTCTAAACGTTGCTGAAAAGTATAGTTTGACTCTTAATAAAGAAAAATGCAAATTTGGAATGACAATAATAAACATATTGGGGTATACAATCGAAAGAAAGAGTATAAAACCAGATGCTGATAGACTAAGACCCCTTATTCATTTGCCTTTGCCTAAAGATACAGCTTCTCTAAGAAGGATTCAGGGTATGTTCGCCCATTATTCAAAATTTATTTACAAATTCTCTGAGAAAATACACCCCCTTATCGACGTTAAACAATTTCCACTACAAGACCATCAAGTCGCTGCATTTCATCAATTAAAAAATGACTTAATAAACGCCGTTGTCGCCTCAATTAATGACGAGGCTACTTTTACAGTAGAAACCGACGCATCAGAATATGCTATTGCTGCACAATTAACTCAATTGGGAAGACCAGTTGCATTCTTTTCAAGGACTTTATCTAAATCGGAGCAGAGGCATTCTTCCGTGGAAAAAGAAGCTTACGCTATCGTGGAAGCTTTACGAAAATGGAGACATTTTCTGATTGGGCGCCATTTTCAGCTAATAACTGATCAAAGATCCGTAGCATTTATGTTTGATAACAAATCTTCCTCAAAAATAAAGAATGAGAAAATAATGCGTTGGAGACTGGAACTGTCATGCTACAAATATGACATTATATACAGACCAGGGAATCAAAATATTGAGGCAGACGCACTTTCGAGAATTTCTTCAGCAATAATGCCTGTTACGAGTGATAAAACTTTATACAATCTACATGACGTTTTATGCCACCCAGGTATAACTAGATTGTATCATTGGATTCGTTGTAAAAATTTACCATACTCTTTAGAAGACATAAAGAGAATCACATCTTCTTGTCCGGTATGTGCAGAGATCAAACCAAGATTTTACAAGAATCAAGGAACACTTATAAAAGCCACAGCTCCGTTTGAAAGACTAAATTTGGATTTTAAAGGGCCTTTGCCTTCAGCAAATCACAATCACTATATGTTAACTATAGTAGATGAGTATTCACGATTTCCATTTGCCTTTGCATGTTCTGACATAAATTCATCTACTATAATCAATTGTCTGACACACCTCTTTTCTGTGTTTGGTACACCATCATATATACATACTGATAGAGGAACATCATTCATGTCTAGAGATCTGAAGATATTTTTAACAAACCATGGAATAGCGACAAGTCGTACCACTCCTTACAATCCACAAGGAAATGGTCAATGCGAACGCTATAATGGAATTATCTGGAAAACAATTCAGTTGGCTTTGAAATCCAAGAATAGGAAAATAACTCAATGGCAAGAGGTACTCTTGGATTCCCTACATTCTATCAGATCTCTGTTATGTACTGCAATAAATTGTTCTCCGCATGAACGTATGTTTAATCATCCACGCAGATCTTCAAATGGTGCATCAATGCCTAGCTGGTTAAGTGTTTCTGGTCCAGTATATCTTAAAAAGCACGTGAGACAAAACAAATACGAACCTTTGGTGAAAGAGGTTGAACTTCTAGAAGCTAATACTGATTATGCTCATATTAGATTAGCAAATGGCAATGAAACTACTGTTTCCACACGTCATCTAGCACCCATCGGAGATAATAAGATTTACGAAGAACCGACAATTCATGAAAGTATTAATGAAGAAAATTCAGATAATTTGGATCAAAGCGTTATTGATACAGATCAAATTCAGGATTCATGTCTAACACCTGATCTACAAATATCAAGTGAAAGTAATAATGCGGAAAACCGTCCAAGTCGCAAAAAGAAGTCTCCTGCTTACTTGGAAGATTACATAAGAAAATGAGCGGGGATGAATGTTATATATTTACTTTACCTTGGACACTACCAGTTACCGTTACCTTATTAATTTCATACCTTAGTTAGTAAATATTAGCTATCAATGTCAATCACTACCTATTTGTATTCTGAGTTTATTAAAGCCTTTATTCTCGAGGTTCTCTTTACTTCAAGACCCTAATCATAATACAGTGATTTAAGAATGTTGAAATTAGAACATGTTGTAAAAGAAGAAATTCATTCTTAATTTAAAATGAAACTGACTTAGTGAGGGGACATGTATATTGTTGTGGTGGATTAGATTATATGCAAATTTAATTAAATGAAATTGCTTCTCCTTAAAATTGTCAAAACGAAACTATGTCATTTCTGGTAAAAAATTTGGGAACACATCTGATAGGAGAAAATTTCTAATTTTAGAAAATATTTTTTTTTTTTTTTTGGAAACCAATAAGATAATATATCTAATCACATTACTTAACGGTTTGTTATATATGTTATAATAATATTGTTATTAATTATGTACTCACCAAGTGGTCATTATTCACATGTTATATTATTAAAATAAAATTAAATAAAATTTCTTTTAGTAAAATTAAAACATCGTATTAATGAAGGGAATTCTTAGTTTTAATTTTCTTCCTGTTACCAGGTGAAGAAATCATTTGGTAAATTAACTTAATCATTAAAAATTAATGCGTGCTATTCAAAGCGAATGGCGTTGCAAAATGGTGAGTACCTAGAATTGCTACTACTACGTTTAATTTTCTTTTTTATGCGTTTTTTAAAATCATGTTTCCGGTAATCAACTGTCAAGTCCAATGGTGGCAAATTTATTTTAATTCTTCATCATTTTATGTATTTTCTATAACCCTTGTTTTCTACCCTAGAGGGGCAAATAAAGTTAGTTGGTGGTAAAGACAGACCTTTATTTCTAACTAAAATGTAATCTTTTACAAATCTAGCGAATGCTTTTGAATATAATATCCCAACAAGAATCAAATTTCTCTATGATCCTACAATCAAGGACAACTATACTCAGGTCAGGTCACCGCGTATATTCTCTATAGCTGGATTCATAGAAAAAGGGGGCTCCGCCGTTTTGGGGTACTACAACAGCACGAATGGGGACAAATTTTACATATTCATCACCCTTAACCTTAAGGATCTCACCCATCAGGTTTTCAAGATCTTGCTTTCTTCGAAGCTCGATCTCGAATCAATCAACATAGACAAGGGAGATGCGCTTATGGTAGGGATAGATAGGCAACTTAACATACTAAATTGGTTCCCTAATAGCGCCATTCGTGTCTGGTTGAAGAACTAAATGTAGCACTGTTGGCGAGGGCCAGGGGGTCGGCGCCACGCATGATAATTTAAATTTTACAACTTTGAATTCAAATTTTCGCGCTTCTAACTCTGATAGAAAAGTTAGAAGCGCGAACCTTTTGAATTAAAGACAATATATTTTGGGAGATTAAAAGGAAGTTGTAACAACGTTTCTGATATGGCGACAAGCTTTATTAATAATAGATATTTACATAAATTAATATAATAACAAGGCAAGTTTTTACCTAGGATTGTGCTGTAAAGAATTAACATAGGAACAGCGTTCAGCTTTAAATAGGATCCTCTTCTGCCATGCTCAATTTTTTGGTCATATCCAAAATGTGTGTGACAAACTCGATAAGTTTTTGAATGCCAATCTTGTCTTTGCCACAGAGTAATGGATTTTGAATAGCATTTCCCGCTTATGCGTCTAAAAATACACGGACATTATACTAAGATCGCAAACTGTCATAACTCTAAGAAAATCAGTATAAAGTAATGTTTATTATTATTCAGGATCAAAAGGTGTCCTGCATAAATTTCTTTAGATAGCAACAATATTTTGTATACAGTATAGGCGCAAGGTGCCTTTTTGGCTCTTCACGATACACCCTTTTTATTACTTCGCTAAAACAACAAAAAACTTACCGGGTCGCTTTTTGGAAACCTGTGCATTTTCACACGTTTCCCGCTTTGTATTTTACATCCGGGAACGCAACAATAAATCTCAATTTTAGCAGAATAAACTTAATAAACTTATACGCCGCGCCGCTTCGTTTAAAAATTAAATTTTAAAATGTTAATGTCGCTTGGGTCCGACTCCGAAAGACATTTTTATTATGGATCAGCGCATCAGTCATATTTGTATCTTTGTCGCACCTTAGCTGGTACGGTTGAGTTCAGACAGAGAAAGATAGAGAACGTTCCCCACGCTCATTCTAAATACATGTTTTGCCGCTACCAACGTTGGGATATGAACAACCTTATAAAACAAAATCCCTACAATAGCGCCATCATCATGTGGTTGAAGAACTAAACGAACGGGGAACGACCTTCACCATTTAATTTATCCTAGCCTGTCAATCAATCCGGGAATTTCACGCGCTTTTATAGTCGTCGGTAGCTAAGCGAGTTGTTTGTGATGCGAAAGGATCAAAAATATGAATCTGTCAATAATGACTTAATGTCAAATAAAAGGTTAAAATAATAAATACGAGGAAAATAAGATTTTTAATAATGATTTTAAATAATGAAACAGATTATAAATAAATTACCGTTACAATATCCCCTCCGATACAGAAAAAAAAATAAGAATTAAATTTTTTTTTTACTAGGCTTGCGTACAACTCCTCTAATTTTCTCGAGAAACTGATTTTCAGACATGATCTTTGACGTAATTCTTCAATAGTTCCATTACTATTAAATCCCCATTTATCCATATCTTCTATCAGTATAGATCTATTTAATTTAAATATCCATGATAATCGAGGATCTTCGTTTTCTTCAGATTCCATATGCGTTGAACGGCGATTCCTATTTCGGTTAGGCATAATCCTTCTAAATCCAAAACAATTTCTTTACAAATCTTTAAAAATATTTTCAAATATCAAATTCTGAATTTTCTCTTTTTTCAAATATCTTGTGGTCCTGCTCGGGCGCCAATTATAACAGATATTTGTCTGTAAATGACTTTATCTATTATAATACCTGGGTAGTACTCAGTGAAGATTATCAGGATTAGATAAACGACTGAGATATACAATTCTTTATTTCTGACCGGTATATTATTAGCTTATAACGTCTTAGGTACGCGGGAATTATAAGGGTCATAACTCCCTTGGGATATTAAGAAAAATTTGACATAAAATCAAACGATTGACATCTAATGTCAATTTGATTGTCATCTATTGAAACGTTTATTCCACTTTAAAAATGAACAAAATGTTACTAAAATCGGTCAGAAATAAAATTATCTATGTATCACTGGAATTATAAGGGTCTCAATTACCTCGGGCAATTGCTGTCCCTCGGGCTGAAGGCCCTCGGGACGTAAACTTTGCCCTCGGTAATTAAGACTATTATAATTCCCTTGATACATAAATAACTATTTCTTTATTTAATGTTAATATTTTATAACGTCATTAATATTGGCTGAAACTTTCTTTTCTTTTTTTTCCCTTATACAGATTGATCTCTTCTTAACACTTCTGTCAACTTCAAATCAGATTAACCTCTTCGGATGACTTTGCCAACTTGTGTCAACCTCTAATAGAATTAACCTCTTCTGGTGACTTTGCCACCTTCAAATATGAATAAAACCTAAAATGTAATTTTTGACAAGTCTAACAGATATTGAATATAATATACCAACAAGAATCAAAATTCTCTATGATCCTAAGAGAACTATACTCGGGTCAGGTCACCGCGTATATTCTCTATAGCTGGATTTATAGAAAAAGGGGGTTCCGCTGTTTTGGGGTACTGCTCTCAGCAGGAATGGGGACAAACTTTAAATATTTATCACCCTTAACCTTACTGTGTGCTATTTTCAGTTCTCATTTTCGATTTAATTTGATGCCACATGTGTTCGATAGGGTTAAAAATGCAATAATAGGGTGGCAGTCGCAACACATTGTGACCCATTTCTTCCGCCATTTTATCACACACATACCCTTTTTTAATACTAAATACCTTTAACACTTCTAACAGCTGTTTTTTTACTATACGTTTCCTCGAAGTTCAAGTAATTTTTTAACATGAACTCCTTTATTGCGGATTTTATGCTCGATGCATTCGGTATTTTTTCCAGTTGCCGGCTGTGGAAGCTTGCATTGTCCATCACAATAGCACTGTGTTCTGATACATTTGAAAGCAAACTGTCTTTAAACCAGCTTTCAGAAAGAGCGGCGTTGGTATCTTCATGATAGTCCAGACTTAAATCCTTTATATTTTTTGCCGACAGTAATAAACAATTAGGGATAAATCTATTCTCCCAACCTGCATGAATTATTGTTATTCGTTTTCCTTTATTTGAGGGGCTTTATTTTGGCATTTTTCAGTTAAATCAACTCATCCCTTTTTGACAGTCTCATGAGTGTCAACCCACGTTTCATCCAGATAAACTATTGAACGTTTTTCGGATCTAAAAGGTACAGGATATCTATATATCATTTTTCTTAATCGTTCCGACTCCAGAATAATTTGTCTCTTACATATGCGAGATGTTACACGTGGCGACATCTCGTAGCAATCGGAAAAACATCTTTCTTTTTTTTTAATTTGTCTCTTGTTTATTGTCTTATATTTAAATCCCATATCTTGCAAAGCACTGTGAAGACTTGTCCTGCTACATGATATCATTGTATCGTCAGTTGTTAACCGTGTTTTTAAAGGATCTAACGTGGGCACAACATTTTCTCGATACATTTGATATATTTTCCTGCGAATAACATCTTTGTCACAATCATCTACGCACTTCATTTTACGATTTACAAACATTTTTCACGATCACTTTGGCGTCAGAAGATAAATGCTTCCTGGAATGTTTAGGGTAGCTAGATAACGCATTAGCTGAAGATTCCCAAGTTCTCCACATACTTTTAATATTAACTTACTAAAAAAACTAATCTATTTCAAATATTATGTTTACTATTTATATAAGCTATATAAACAGGTTCCTGTAACTAAAAAGTTTTGAGAAATATCCTAATAATTAAGTTGTTTCTAGAAAACCTTAATTAAACAGTTTAATAATTTTGATAACAAATCAAGTAAGTTAAGTGGTTAATACGTCTCTGCGAAAGCGAAAGCCGAATTTATTAGGGATTTTATTGCAGTCATTAAGTCAAACGAAATATGTTGGGAAGTACTTTAAATTGGCAAATGGGGCCATTATATCAAACTACACAAATCTAATTGATCTTGGAGATGATTTATTGACATAAATAATTTTAAATATATAACCTGAACTAACCTATTTTTTCTGTCTAAAAGATACAAAATAGTTATAAAATTGATCAAGGAACTACTTCTTTAATTTGAGTAGTATGTTTATTGAACATCCTGTATATTTCAATTTGATGAATGATTTTTGGCGATCTAGTATTTAGGCTATACGAAAACTGCTTAATGTTACATATTATTATGAACAATATTTAAAATGAAAATGTAGATAATACTTTTTATTAAGTACCTACTTACCTTGGTCCCATTATGTACAATTATAATACTCTTACGTATGTTTTGATATTGATATATTTATTTTATTGGTATTACAAAGCCAGATTGTTGTATTGCTGTGTAAATATTTTTTAATGCACTTTGTTTATCCGTGTTTGTATGTTTGGAGGGAGTAAGCTAACATAAAAAGTAAAAAAAATATATATATCTAGGATTCTAGGACATTGTATAATTAAAGTTTTAAGCTTGATTTATAAACTCGAAAAGTTGGTGAGGTTGAAGTTATGATCAAGTTTGTGAGGTTAGATATTCCGAACTCCGAGCATAAAAGTTGGTTATCTCGAACTACCCGGGAAGTTTTCGAATTACATGAGCTTTACATGAACAACATGAATGAGTGTATAAATGGAACTGAGTGTTCCCTTTAGTTTAAATTGAACTCCTATTTCCAACACCAACTGAACCTCAACCTTGCCAACTTTTCGAGTTTATAAATCCAGCTTTATAGTCATAGTACGTTAAAGGGTTTAAACATAAATAAGTCAATATCAAATTTGCATCAGATTATTATAATTAAAATTGTTTTTAAGTTTCTTGTTAATGTTGCTTAATACTAGAAAGTAATAAAATGTTAATTTGCAATAACAGGACCCAATAAGAAGGGTCGACAACTTAAAGGTTGCATTGTAAATTTGATAGTATTTAAAAATTCCGTATTTTAGATATTTAAGCCCTATATATTGGTTCATGAATGGGGTTTTACGTCAGGGCATCCCTTTGACATCTTTTGAGTCCTCGGCTACTTTTTAGGTACTTTCGCATAAGGAAACTATTGCTATCGGCTGTTGCCTTTATTAAGTATGCTGCGCTGTGTGTGTTGTGATTGAAGATTTTAGTTTGCATATTCTTGGCGCCTTTTTCCGTTATCTAGGAATGTGATAGTGCCTCTCTAATATTAGTGCTTCTCTACTATATACCGACGGGGAGCCAGTCTTTAGGTAGTTTGTAGGTCGCATTTTGTCTCGCTCTCGTATGTGAATCAGTGATAAGTGGGTTTGTCGAAACGTCCGTACGTCCGTAATAATTCGTAATGATTTTTAAAAAGAACTCATTAATAGTTGGTATGCGAAAGCCCTGGTGCAACACGCGATTTATAGTGTACCTCGGGACATCTGCGATAATTTTCAGCGCCCTATTCTGAATTACCTGGAACTTATTCAGTTCCGCTCTGCTTATGTTGCACCACGAAGGTGCACCATAGGTGAGAACTGGCCTGACCAATGTCTTGTAGAGGTTGACCTTTGGCCTATTTGCAAGTCTACTCCGCCTGTGAAGCAGGGGGTAGATAGAGCCTAACTGTCGCAGTGCAAGCTTCACTCTATTTATTGAATTAAGCCTCCAGTTCAGTCTTTGGTCAAAGATAAGTCCCAGGTACTTCACTTCCTGGCACCAATTTACTTGGACTCCGTTGACTTTGAGCCTTGTTTCAGGCCGACGTACGCGGCTTTTCGGGAAAAATATGGCCTTCGTCTTAGTAGGATTCAGGCGAATCTTCCAAACATTTAAGCCCTACACACCGCGAATCGGTCCTAAATTAGGGTCACCCTAATTTGCATACAATAGAAAGAGGAGTTTGGTGAATGAAAGTATTGTGACAGCGGCGTTACTACAGGTAGTTTATTAGAATAATAAAATATCAAATATCCTCGTCCCCAGCAGATGATTTCGTCTTTCTTTATTAAAAGTGATATTCTGTTTTGAGTTTTTTCATAACAAAGATTCATTTTCTTTAAGGCCTTTCATATTTTCTTCTTACTCATGGGTGGAATGAAATCATATTTTTTCATTTCAGACATTATTTTGTTCAAGGTGGGTATTTCTTTTTTTAAGAAAAACGAGTGTATGATTCTTCTGATGGCAGTCTTTTTATTCTCATTTATTACAGTTTTTTTTTCTTCCTGTACTTCTCTTTGGTGACCTGATGGGGCCGCGTTTATCCTTGTGCACAAGTCGGTATATTGTTGACTGTCCGATTCCAGTCATTTTCGAAGACATTTCAACTATTTTTGCAACTCCGAATGTTGAATTTTGGCGCCGAAGAGCGTTGAACACATTGAGAATAATAATTTTCTCGTTTTTAGAAAGCGCAGTTTTACTAATGCGTTTCTCAGCAACAAATTTAGAAATTCTAGCCATTTTTAAGAACGAAGTCTTTCAACAACTGCCGGAAAGTAGCTAAACATTTTAAATCTTTGAAACAGGTAAACTACCTATGCCTGTACCTACCCGATAAATAAATTTCCATTTCAGGAGACCAACGTTTACATTGGTATAGAAAAAGTCAGTTTCAGCCACAGATAACTGTGGAAAAACGACTATTTAAATTTATAAATACAAAATATACAGGGTGTTATTTAATAAGTGTCCGATATTTTACAGGACGATTCCTCAGTTATCTATAAGGTGAAAAGTTGGTATAAGCATGGGTCCGCAAGCCCTTCACTTTTGAGATACAGGGTGTTAAAAGTTTATTTTTATTTTAGTTTTCGTAAATAATTTTTGAAATAATGTCTATATTTGGATAAAAGTTGGTATTTAGGGGTTTTCTGAAATGCGAAATTTGAATTGGATGTTAGTATGGCTCCCACTTGTAGAGGGCGCCACCTACGTGCCTTTTTACTCTTTTGAGGAGTCATAACTTCATTATAATATGTGTTTGTATTACATTTTTAAGCAAAAAAAATGGATTTCTTTATCGTTTTTACATGAAAAAGGCATATTTGGTAGAAGTCGCTACGAGGAATAGTTCTCGAGAAAAAGAATAATGAAGAAATAAATGGCGTTTATTTGCATATCGCTATGCCTATATCACAGTTTGATAAAATAGCATTTATCTCCTAAATAAAGCCGAAATCAAAAAATTATGAAAATTTGCTTTGAATTAGCCAAAAAAGTGCCTACATAACAGTGTTCTCAAAAGAGAAAACGACAGTGGCGTACATATTTCTTGTTCCTGTTAAAAATTGTAATACCCTGTATCTCAAAAATGAAGGGCTTGCGTTCCCATGCTTATATGAACTTTTCACCTTATAAATAACTGAGGTTACTGAGGAATCGTCCTGTAAAATATCCAACACTTATTAAATAACACCCTGTATATTTGTACTAAATTACAGTTAAGATAACAAATCACAATACTCAATAATTGTAGAAAACACGAGAAATTAATAAATAACATACAATTTTCTTAAAAAAAAAATTTCGGGGTCCCTGGCAATAATAATAATTGGAGTACACCTGTGGGATACGGCGAAGAGCGCTGGGTTTTATAGTTCAATAATGATTTATTACTCTCTCGCATTGAGCAACATACTATAGGTAATATGTGTTTAAGACATTTACAAACCATTGGCTTAAAAACTACTTTTTGTCACCTTAATAGCAAGCATTCATAAAAAGTCGTGACCCTAAATTTGATTTAAGAAATAATTATTGATAATAAACAAATTACTTTGAGTGTATTTATTGATTTTATCAAGACATTCGATAGTGTAAATCATAGCGTTTTACTTCTGAAACTACAAAGTTACAGAGTCAGAGATATGTATCATTCTTAATTGATTTGAGTCATATTTATCAATTTTTAAATTATCAACTTCAACGAAACTGACTTGAAACTTTGCGATATTTAATTAATTTATCTAATGCCCTCGAATATTCCATTGTTATTTTTGATGTCTAGAGTGTTTCAGCCACTCACAAACGTCTTATTTACAATAAAAAATGGTGGCCTTGAATTTGCGTTAAGAAATAATTGTTTCTTCTATTTTTAATTAACAAATTGTTTTAAGAGTATTTATTGAATTTACTAAGGCATTCGAGTGTGTAAACTCTTGTAAAAAAAAAGCGTGAAGCCACCATTTCGACACTTAAGTAGGAAACACTCAGATAAAAAAAACAAACCCCTTGAATTCTATGAAAGAGAGCTGAATTTCCTGCATAAGCAGCAACACACTTTTCATTGACAATCACTACTAATGAAAAAGCATTATTGCTGGCGCACACAATTGCTGAAGATCTTATTTTGGCAGCAGCTGTTGAAATAGTACATATAATGTTTAGCGAAAAAGAGGCTGCAAAGTTAATAACAATACTTCTGTCAAATAATACTATCCAAAGAAGGATTAGTGAATGGCATAGAAATTGTGGAAAATCTTAATAAATGCACGTACTTCTGTCTACAAATGGACGAATCCACAGATGTAACTGTGCCCAATTTATTACGTTCCTAAGATACGATATAAATGGCATTAAAGAAAATATTTTATTTTGTTCCCCATTGATCCGATGTATCAAAAAACATCACTAACGTTTGACGTAACATCCAGTTCAACTATCTTAGAATAATTCTGACTAGTCTAGTGGGTATAAGGCGGAATGATTGAATTTAGTATTTTAAATTTTGTATTGTTCAGGTTACTTCCTAGACTTAAATATACGTTATTTTTTATATAATTTAAAAATAATTTGATTTAAACCTTGTTAGGAAGCGATAACTTCCTTAAATTATTTTTTCTTGTAAATTATCTGGGAGCGCTTATTACAGTTACATTTCTTTCATGATCTATCATGCCGGAGAAAGAGAACGATAATATTTTTTTAGCGGTATTAATTTTAAGTGGTTTATTTAATTATTTGTATTTATTAGCATAGAATTTATAATATTTGCCTATTAGGTATGGTCAAAGCCAAATACTGATTCTTCCAAGGGCGTCATTCCAGATTCAGTTGTATAGGAGGAAAATCTAATTTTGTATTAAATGCTTTTAATTTTAAGTTTATTAACTTGAATGGGACAGCTGGATTAAAATATGCTCACTTTACGTATTACGACAGAAAATAATGTAAGTATTAAGTTAATACTTTTAATGATGACAACGGGAAAAATGATGCCTAATTAGATTCTAACATATTGATATCATACTTTGCTATTCAGTCACCATAACAAAATAAAAACAAAAATAACGTATCTACATGGTATCAACTATAAAACAAGAAAAAAATCGTTAATGTTTTAAGAGCCCTATAAAGCAGAGGAGATGAGTCGTGATTATTAAATAGAAAAACTATTATGTTCGCTGATGATACCTCAGTAGTTGTCTCAGCATGGAGTTCGGAGGAATCGAGCAATAAAATATATCTAACTATTAAGAAATTTAGTGAGTGATGCGCTAAAACAAGCCCAATAATTTACTGAAATTTGAATATTTTATGTAGGACATAAAGAGTGATAAAACGATACAACAGCATGTTCTACATCATCAGGGAAGTCACGAACACTCGTAGGGCCAAAACTTTGACAGGTGCTATTTTACAGAGCTGAAATAGTATATTAAAGTACATGTTTTATAAAGCATCATCTTATAGCACGCGTCCATGTTAAAAAACGAGCCGCTTGCGGCGAGTTTTTTAACGGGACAAGTGCTCTAACTGCTTTATAAAACACGTACTTTATACTATTTTTTCTATTTTGTATTTTTTTCAATAAGAAAATACATATTTAAAAAGAAAATCAACCCTTCAAATTTCGAAAATTTGTGTGTCTAAATTCTATGTTGGTAATACTCTAAATTTCTTTTTATCATAGTAGCCTTGACAATAAATAATATTTTCTTTGTGTCATTGTCACGAAATTTGTGATTTAATATTTCATAGAGTTGTTCATAATTATAATTAAAAAAATATGGAGCATGATAATCTAAGTTTAACTCCCCCTGAGTTAAGGGATATTGCTAATAAAACGATAAATCAACTTTTACCAGAGAAATCCCGAAAACTTTCTTTTCTCATGGATAACAATAACAGGAAACGTCAGACGTCAACAGAATAAAACATTTAAATATAACCAATGCCAACTTTTAAAAAATAAAATTCGGAGTTCGAAATGGATATATTTCGAACTCGCTAGCGCGTTCGAAATATCTATTTTTCGAGACAAAATTAGAAAAACTAATTTTTTAAATATTCTGGTCATCATATTATTCATCTTTAAAAAAGGTATTTTACATTTCTTTCGATAAAATTAGCCGTTCTCGAAGAAAATATATTTTCTTATAACACGTTATTGAAATAATACATATAAATATTATAATAAAACACCTGACCAGTCGTTTCTGTTTCGTTAACATTGTGTTATTCACAATACTTTTCTAAATTGTATGATTGATTGAGTACATAAGACTTAAGTAATGGAGGATTATTCATACAGTGAGGACCTAAAGTCCGCTTTTGGAATATTTTTTTAAATAGAAGGGGGGTTCCAATGACACCTCATTTTGAAGGTCTCCCAGATAACAAAAATACATTTCAGATAGGTATATAAATATTTCAGATAGGTATATAAATTGATACCTTGCATAAATATTACAAAATATTTCAGAGACATTCCAAAAATATTTCAGAAATATCAAAATGTCCGCCCCGTGTTATATAACAATGTTATGTTTCTGGAATACAAATGGTATATTACATGTAACATTTTCGGGATATAACAGGAATAAATATGAAATCAATTTTGAAATATATATGATATATTACATGTAACATGTTCAGGATATAACAGAAATAAATATAAAATTATAAAAAAAAAATATTTGCCTTATTTAGAAAATATTTCACTAAAATGTTACCTTTAGTTAAAATATTTATTATATAAGTACATAAATGACATTTTCGGCAAAAAATGTCTCAGTTTTCTATGTTCCCAACAGAAGCGGCTGGGCTAGAAATAAATCACAATATTCAAAAATAAGTTTTCAGGTCATAAATAAGTACGTCATTTTGCACTAGTATCTACAGTAGCATTACTTGATAAATTTAATGGTTACTTTATATACTATAAACTTAAGTTTCTCTAGTTAATCGCAGTGGGCACTGTGTCAACCATAATGCTATAACTTTATTGATATCTAGCTCCATAGCATTTTTGTGGCTATATCTTATGCTTTCAATAATTAATCTCATGACATTCTTATAACTAATAAAGTTTTCCTTTTTCTTCTTGCCTTTTAAACTACACTGTGCCCCAAGCTTGTTACTAATGATTCTTTTCATTATATTTGACGTGACATTTTGAAGATATCCCCCTCCAACTAGCTTCAGAACTGTCAGCTGCAATATTAAAAGTTATTTCAATAATCTTATTAAACCCTTACATGGCTTCTTAAAGACGAGCCAATACATAAAAACAAAACACTTACAATTTTATTATACAAATCTTCATTGGTGCTTAAATCAGTGTCCAAGGTTTTAAGATCAGCAACAGACATTACAGGAATTGTGTCTACCTCTTTCTTGCAAATAAACATTTTTGTTTTCATCCTTTTTGTTTAAAAGAACATACTTTTCAAACATGCTTACTTTTTGAATAACTGTATTTAACTTGTTTAAAACAAGTTTTTGGAAATCTAAAAATCAATGAGCTTTTTATACTACTATATGGTAGGCATGGCAATCATTACTAGTCGGATCATAGTTCACAGAGAAAGATAGATTCCATTAAATTTTATCATACTAAAGGAGCCAAATTGCCTTAAGACTTATGATACATTTGTTTGAAAAGTGTTGTAACTCTATGAACGAATATATATATAATATAATATACAGGTGGAAATAAATTTAGTTTCTTGGTACACAAACTGAATACAGCAGACAGAAATGAATAATAAAAATTAAATTTGGAGGGAATGAAAATCGTTTTCCAAACAAATAACCGCAGACATAACCTCCACCAGAGTTAAAATTAGTAAATTAAATTGAATAAAACCAACTTACCTTAACTGGGGGTGCTTGTGACGACATAATAATTAATATCACAGAAAACAGTTATTTTACAGGTAATTTATAACAATGGTATAACCACAAAAATTGATTTATAATCAACGACTTTAATAAACCACGCTTATAACTTTAAAAATCTTGAAATTTCCAAGCAACTGCACGTCAGCACAATTTTGACATCACACAATCTGCTTCTACGTCCTACGTGCTGCTTATTCAATTTGATACCACTGCATCTTTTTTAACTTATTCAATTAGACAACGATGGCAACAAAGCGATGGCTAGCGATGAGGCAATCGCTCGCTGGAATAAGATAAAACGATAACACGCGAAATTTGACACCCCACGTTGCCACCCTTACAGTTTCATTTTCCAGCGTTGCTTAATTTCCAAAAAAAATATTTTTATTTCAGGAATTACACAACCTTTTAAAATGTAAAAACCAAACGAAATTTACTCTGGGACTAATACCTATTTTACCTATACAACGAAAATTGTTAGTTTTTATACTTTTGTGAAAAATTAACGAAAATAACCAGAATCTTGACGTCAAAATGTGTCGGTAATATTACTGAAATGTTTCAGGTTGTATATTACATGGTGATATTTCAGAAATATTCTTGCAAGCTGTTTTGTGAGATATTTCATATTACATTTATCTGAGATATTTCAGAAATGTTTTTGAAAGCTTTGTGCTGTGTGGGCTTTTAATGCTTAAAACATTCTCCAATTTAAAAAACATTTGGTTCAGTATTTTCTAAATAGAAATCAATAATATCGGTTTCTACGTTATCACTACCACTGTTTATAACACACTTTTTTACCTATTAGTTGTCTATTGATTGTTGCTGTCATACTGTTTTTAAATGTCTGATTGACAGAAAATATTCTTAGCTCGAAAGTGTCTTAAATGGCTCGTTCTTTACAAGATAAATTTGAAGCGATTATTATTTTTGGCGAAGCTAACCGAAATTACCATGCTGCTGTTCGTATGTTCAATGAACGATATCCGGAACGCCAAATATGCAGACAATTTTTGCGAAAACTAATCTTAAAATTTCAAGAAACTGGTACGGTGAAAGACGCTCCAAGGTCTGGAAGGCCAAATATCGTAGAAGATGGAAGCCCAAGTCTTAGCTGAAATGGTTGTTACTCCCCAACAGCCAACGAAACACGTGGCTGAGGCATGCAATGTTTCTCGTAGTTCTGTCAAAAGAATTTTGAAAAGCCATAAATTTCACCCATATAAAATGAAAATTATACACGAATTAACAGAAGATGATCCAGATAGACGACTAGAATTTTGCAAAATTATGTCAGAAAGAATCGTACGGAATAATAACTATTTGCGGAATATTTGTTTTAGCGACGAAAGTACTTTTTTCTTACATGGAAGAGTTAATACCCAAAACTGTAGGTACTGGAGTGATGAAAACCCCCATGTTTTTCGGGAGGGACACACTCAGTTTCTCCAGTAAATAAATGTTTGGGCAGGCATTTTGGGTAATCACATTATAGGTCCCATTTTACTGGAATATAATCTTAATGGTCCCAGGTACCTGAATATGTTGCAAATGATGTTGTTGCCCAAAACCCACATGAGTTTTAAGAGGTTATATTTTAACAAGACGGGGCCCCGCCACACTATTTCAGGCAAGTCAAAAATTACCTGGACGAATCTTATGAAAATAGGTGGATTGGTCGTTGAGGTCCGACAGAATAGCCAGCTAGATCGCCAGACCTAACGCCTCTAGATTTTTTTCTTTAAGGATACGTTAAAACTAAGGTTTATAAAACGGCTCCAGGCTCATTGGATGAACTTAGGCAACGAATTACAGATGTTTGTTCAAGAATAACGCCACAGGTGCTTCACAATGTCCGAGAGGAATTTACCAATAGAATATTTATTTGTCAGGAGGTCCATTATGGTCATTTTCAACAATTGTTGAAGTAACCACTGTTTTGTAGATGTGTGCCTTTATTCTTTATTTAAAATACTTATAATTAATAAATTTCATTTAATACTGAACCAAATATCTTTTAAATTGGAGAATGTTTTAAGCATTAAAAGACTTCAAAATGAGGTGTCATTGGAACCCCCTTTTCATTTAAAAAAATATTCCAAAAGCGGACCCAGCTGTCATTTTGACATTTAAAGCCGTCGTTGGTATGTCAAAAGATGCAAGACTTACTCAAATATTATCGTTCAAAATTTCATTAAAATATACCGAACGGTTTAGAAGTTAGAGAGGGGGGGACTTTAGGTCCTCACTGTACAGTTAATATGCTGACATGCATCTAATTTATGAACAAGCACTTGGCAACTATGTGGAGGCGAGAATAATTTATTCTGATACATTTCCAAATCGACGTTTACCGCACCGAAGAACTTTTGAAAGGGTTGATCGGATCGTGGCTTAAGGGAAACAAGTAAAAAGTCAAGTGAAATAAAAAGAAATGCTAAAAGTAGCTAATCTCCTGTTAATTCATTTAAGAAAACTATTTTCTACATCATGGCGGAGAAGGGCCGCCAAAAAGAGCAAAAAACCCTTGGTTAGAGGAGGAAATTTTGGGTGAGATTGCTGAATAATTAATGAAATGCTGAAAAAAAAACATAGTGTAAGAAAGCTGTCAGTCCACGTTCATGCGATAAAGTGGGTTGCTCATGAGACCCTTCGTGAACAGCTGCTATATCCGTATTACGTCCAAATAGTATATGCTATGTCTCCCGCTGATTTTTCTACAAAAGTCAACTAAGCAAATTGGTTTTTGCAACGATTTAGGCAAAATCATAATTTTACTAGTATTGTTTGGTTCACGGACGAAGCCTGTTTCACCCAAGACGCAGTATTAAATTGTCATAATTTGTATATCTGGCATAAAGAACGTCCTCATGCAACAGTACAGACAAAGCACCAACAAAGGTTCATGGATAACATGTGGGCGGGGATTATTGGGAATCATCTCATTGGACCGTTCTTTAATAAAGACAGATTAAGTGGTGCCATGTATTTGCAATTATTACAACAAAACTTAAACGGCTTATTAGAAAATGTGCCCTTAGGAATTAGAAATCAGATGTGGTCTATGCACGACGGTGCAGCGCTCCATTTTAGCAATTTAGTGCGTTAGCCCTTATCAAATACTTTTGGTAATCGATGGATATGTCAAGATGGGCCTATTTTATGGCCACCCAGGTCGCCCGACATGACCCCATTGGATTTTTTTTTTTGGGGAAATTTAAAGAGGCCTGTATATATAAGGTACAGGGTGCCCATTTCAGAATTCTGCTAAAGTAAACAGAAGCAAATCTTTCACATTTTTAACAGTATTCCGTTTAACTGATTTCCGGAATGTCAACACTTTTAATAGTTCCTTTATGCGACACCCTTCGATTTGGAAATGTATCAGAATAAATTCTTCTTGAATCCATACAATTGCCGAGTGATTGTCCATAAGTTAGATGCGTGTGAGCATTAGTGAGATATAACAATGAGAAATTTTATTATTTTAATATGAATTTTAAAGAGGAATGATCAGATTATTACACCCTGCATAAGAGTGTAATAGAAGGTGAAAATCCTCATGATATAAATTTATCAGCAAAATAAAACTAAATACTCAGTATCAAATATCAAACATTTTTATGTGAAAAAATACATATATGTACACATAATTCAAAGACATAAACATATTATTACCTAGTAATTATGAAACTGTCAAACTAAAAATGATAATATTTAGAAATAAACCATTCTTTCCCCTCGTTTTCTTAGTATATCCCTTGCAAACAAATTGATGGCATAAATCACAGGTGACTGTAGTCTCTACGTAAGACTACACCTTTTCTTCTTGTCTCGAAAGTTCACCACACAGCTGGTGAGCTACGAAAGGAATCCGAGCGAAACACTTTAAATTGTTGCCGTACTTTTCTTTTTATATTTCCAAAAAATATTAATTTTTATGTAATTCAAATATATAACGAATGCATATCCATGTATACTGTATACCATGTAACATATATATTCCGTTAATTTTCCCCCTTCACATTGCAAATTATAATCGGTTAATATAATTTATTATTGTTCTTAAAGCGGTGAGGATGGGCTTGCCTCTTTTTTATTGTATATGATATTGAAGTGGTGGGGATACAACGTACATCTTGACACTTTCAGATATTTTACAAGCATTGCCGGAGTTTAAAATTATGTAAAAATGTAAATTATATAAAAAATATAACGTTGATGCTTGTAAAATGAATAAATACATAAAAGGTAAAGTTATTCATAGTCAAGCTAGAGCAGTAATTGCCAATAAATCAGTAGGTATCTGTTTCGATTTTTTATGCAATTTAAGACTAAAATAATTAAAAAAAAATATTACGCACGCCTATATTTCCACCGTCATAGTGACTCATTTTATGCATTTTACCGCCCTGCCTACTCAGGCGTTGTAGCTCTAGAAGCGTATGGCGAACTATACAGCTCTTAAATATTTTTACAGTATTCATTGCCAGATTGTTCTGAGCAACTGCTAAACCTATTATTCTCAATATCTTCATCCGACGCGCGTTGGCATGTTCTTGAAAGATGAAGTCAATGAAGCATCGCTCAAGTGATGTGCCGCTAACAAACGTATAAAGGTTCCAATAAATGTAAAAATGTTCGCCAACCGGAGGGCGAAAGAAAATACAAAAATTAAAAAATCCGAATAAATTCCTTGCTTTTAGTTTAAAACCACTTTGTTAATTACTTTATTAATTTCACTGGGAACAAATTTCAACTGTTTTTTTTTGTTTCCTGAACAAAACCTATTTTTTTTTATTGAACTACATCCAAGTAACTAAAAAATACCTATTAAAGATTTTAGTTAGCTCGCAAATAAAATCTGAAATATTTGCTTTAAAATTTTAATTTATAGGCATTTACAATAAAAATACAAATAATATATTGTTGGTTCAACAATAGCAATTAAATAGCACATTTTTATCAGTGAGTCTAAAGTTTAGATACTCATTTTACGCTTCTTAGCCTGTCTTTTGAAAGCAGCCTCGGGGGCATCTCTCGTAATAGTCCAACAGTAGTCGGCACATCTCATAGTTTCATTTTCCCTGATACCTTCTTTCCACGTTTGAAATATCCTCTCTGGAACCTCTCACCGTGCTCGTCACTTACAGCACCACAATTTTCCGAAAAGTTATCCAGATGAGAATCCAGGAAATGAATTTTCAACGACATATTACACCCTAGGTCTTGGTAACATAAAAGACCAGGTCTTTATAGTTTTCTGTTTTCATGTCTCCCAAAAAATTTGTTGCAACCATTTTAAAGGCATTCCAAGCGTTCTTTTCCTTGCCTTCAAGTATAAAATCAAATTGCGCATCTCCAAAAAGTTTCCTAATCTGGGGACCCACAAATATTTCCTCTTTAATTTTAATGTCACTGATTCTGGGGAACTTTTCTTTTAAATAACCAAAAGCACGGCCTTCTTTTTCCGTGGCCTTCACAACATTTTTCATAAGTCCCAATTTAATATGAAGTGGCGGTAGTAAAATCTTTTCTAGGGGAACTAATAGCGCGCTGGCTACATTTTTTTTCCTGGCTCAAAAGACTCTCTCGGTGGCCAAATTTTCTTCATGTGGTGATCCGACCATGCTGCATTCCAAGCAAAATCGCCACAACTTTTAAATCCCCACAAATTTGCCAATTATATTTTTCATATTGTATGGTCTCCAGTAACAATTTAAAATTGCTATACGTTTCTTTCATATGGACTGCATGACCAATTTTATTGGGACTGAAGGCAACTTGTTTTCATTATGGAGTAACAGCTTTAAGACTTACTTTTGAGGAACCAATGAAAAGTCTCCAGTCTTTTGGATCATAGACGAGATTTAAAGCTGCCATTAATCCCTCCAGGATACCAAATAGTTTTCCACGTTAAAAAATGGTGTTAGGTTTTTCTGACGGCTTCGGTACATAGAAACTTTTACTTCGTCTTGAAGTAAGTTCCATTGTTGCAATCGAGAGGCCAATAGTTTGGAATTTTTCTTAGGCAATTTCAAATCCCTTATAAGGTCACTTAATTCACTTTGACTTGTTTTGTGAGGCTTTTTACTGTGAAGTTCACAGACAAAATCGGAGTTTTGTGAGGTTGATGGGCCGGCGACATTTTCCAGTACACTACCATTTCAATCCATTGGATCATCATCAGAATCAAGGCTATATTCCCGAGGTGGATTAGGTACAGGCAACTCGTCACTATGAGGCACCGGGCGTATGGCGAATTGTAAATTTGAATACTGTATCGCAGACCTTCTTTTCTCCGAAAATCCTATTTTGATGGGAGTTTTCAAAAAAATGTAACAGTCAGTAACGTGGTATTTCGGTTCTCGCAAGGGCATCTTACGCGTTTTTTCACTTAGCGAGCCGCGAATGTTGGACGCACATTTGTAGCAGCAGATATGGGGAGCCCAATTTTTATCCTGGTCTCCAATTTTACAGCCAAAATACAAGTAGTAAGCCTTTTGCATTAAAGGTCTAAGTGTACGTTTTTGTTTCACAAAAGTCACTTCATCACATATATAACAAAAATGATCCGGCTTATTTAAACAAACTCGCGACATGTTGCTCAAAACTCTCTAATTTCTTAAATACGAACAGCTCTCAATCAACTGGTGGTTGTAATACAACTAACTAACAATTTAGGATTTATGTTGTACGTATTTAAACCCCCTATAAAGTACACCCGGTATAATAAATCCAGGTACTTCTCATTTAATAGTCGAATTTTCTCATACATTACGGGCAGGTAGGTAATTATCATAATTAGCATGGATCTATAAAGCCGGAGCCAACTAAGACTTTTGCAAGACGGATTGTTAGTTAGTATAATAAAATAAGTAAGATTTTGCCATTTTGATCTCGGAAACATTTTTGCTGTTCCCCAGTGTTTTGAAAATTAAAAAACTATTTCTAATATTTAATTGGGCTTTCTTGGCAACATGTTCTCCGTGTTTATATTAGATTGCTTTTCAGCTTTGCAAGACTTGTCAAAATATATAAAAGATGCAACTCTAAACTTTTTTTTTTCTTATTACTTAAAGACGAAATTCCTAGGACAAATCAATTACCAACTAAAAATTTTAATCTAATAACTGGAGTTAAATAGCTACGTAAGCAGCACCTAAGGAAGTCTCTAATAAAAAAAATTATTGAATAATCTGATCGTCGCGCGTCGTTTAAAAATAATTGGAAATTGGAAAGGTTTTTAGTTCAGTAGAAATAAAATTTGCATACAATGGGTTTTCCTAAATTTCGAGTCATGGGATTTTGCGTCTCGTGTTTAGAAAAGTTTATTATTGCACGAAAAAACTTCGAAACATATCTTTGCAATTCTACTTTTTGTGCATCTCGTAGACTTTTTCCGTTGAGCTCGGAGTGCTGTAATCTTAACAAAATAATTATAAAATTGGTGAATTGAAAGTGCTCAAAATCAACATTTTGTTTTTCTTTAATGCTAAGGCACTGTAGGATGTGCGTGTGCGCAGGAAACGATTCACGTTGGTCTTGAATCTTTGGAGATTATACTCGTTGGGGAACACGGCCTCAGGGAGGGCGTTCCAGAGTGATGACGTTCTCCAGATGAAAGAATTTTTAGACAGTGTCGTTCGAGGGACACTAAGCTGAACCACGTACGGGTGGGCTGCAGTTGCTCGTCGTGTATTTCTATCATGCACCGCTGAGTGGAATTAAGCGGGCAACATCAGTTAAGCACTTGCCATGAAAATAATTTGTAAAATAGACTCAAGTCGCCAACCTGCCTTCGATGTTCAAGGTTTTCCAGGTTGTTTGTCAGATCAAGGTCACCGATCAAACGAATGGCTTTTCTTTGTATGGAATCTAGCAATCTCAGGGTATGTTTAGAAGCAGAGCTCCAAATATGCGAACAGTCGTCCAGCGATGGTCGAATTTGGGCTTTATAGAGCATCAAAAGTTGTTGGGGTGTATAGAGGTTCTTAGCTCGGAAAGTATTCCAAGTTTCTGCGAGGCTGACTTAGCAATGGCCGAAATGTGAGTATACTAAGACAAGACATATATGATTATTCAACTTAACGCCCAATAAATAAATTGATGAAGCCAAGGGAATGGAGTGTCCCGCCATGATTATATCCGGTTCTTTACCATTAACTTGTTTAGAGAGACCTATCGCCTGGGTTTTTGTAGCATTAAATTTTACTTGGTTACTGTCACCCCAAGATAGAATATCCTCCAGGTCTTTGTTGAGATGTGAGACCTCTGGCTGTCTATAGAGATGTGCATTGGCAGCCGATGTACGAGCATCAAAAGTAAAAGATGAAACAAGTGTTTAGTTTTTTCCAAAAGATCGTTAATGTATAGTAAAAAGAGAGTGGGCGACAATATAGAACCTTGAGGAACTCCGGCGTTGATGTTAAATGTGTCTTAAAGAAATCCGTCCATCGCCGCTCCCAGAGAACGGTCTTTAAGAAAGCTTGACAGCCATGAACAAAATTGAACCGGCATTCTACATGCTCTCACTTTAGTTAGGAGCCCCTCATGCCATACTCGGTTAACGGCCTTGGAAATGTCCAGTGCTACCTCCCGGGACTCTCTATGACATATATTTGGTCATTTCTCCCCAAACGTTCTCCTTACGATTGCGGTCTGGACTCTTTAAACTCCGCCGTATGACGTAATCGTTGTTTTCCAGGTTGAATTTATAACCTTATTAGGTGGTAACAAAATATAAACGATGGAAATTTAATATAAAACGAGTCTAGCTCAGCTAGCTCAAGCTCGTGGCAATTGTAAGTCAGGGTGGTCCTTTTAAGAAGGGTCCTTGCCAGTAAACTACAATATGTACGAGTATGGTCCCCAAAGGATGCTGCTATGCAAGTCAAGATTTAAGAATGAAAATTCGAGCGCCACTCACAGTGTCTTTTATTTCTTCACCACTAACACCAAATTCCTGTAAGTGAAATATTGGGGTCCATTACACAGTGCCAAAACAAAACACAAAAATGAATACTTAAAAGTTATTTAATGAGGAAAAAGAGGTCAATGTTAAAAGGTGATTTTATATGGAAAATTTATAACACTTAATTTAAACTTCTGTTAAATTCCGTCAATTGACCTAATCAGACAAAATTGTATGGGTATGAGTTCAGCTTGATTAAACACTTATTATTATGGCGCAGCACTTGCAACTCCTTTATTATATCGCTTTTTAAGTATATCTGAATTCTTAGATTAAAAAGGTAAATAACTTACAGTATTGAAATAATATTGAAATATACTGTTAAATTATGTCATAAAAAATGCAAGATAGCTTATGGCTCTGATTAAGACAAACAAAAGGAAATTACTGGTTTAGGTACGGCAAGAAAGTCACATCTGGCTGTGTTTATACCATAAAAACAAATTCACCAGCAGTTTAAAATTAAGAGTACTTATCAGGGCCCTTGTGGAGGTGACTGGTTGCTCTTGTTGCTGCCTAGCAGTGTTGCCTTTGAATAGGCCTCACAAATGAGTCATTAAAGTGGACCAGAAACTCACAGGTCAAAGCTTGCTTTGGCCGGAAAAATCCTAACCAGCGGTAAACTGGAGGAACAGCAAAGACGGCAAAGTGGTAAAAGGCAAGTGCAATATCGTAGAGAGATTACTATGTGGTTGAAGAAAGAATAATGCTGGTCATATATGTGCCTCAGACAAGATTTGGTGTGGAAAATACAGCTTTCCACAAGGCTTATGATCTGACCAGTTGTCAGAATTTCATTTGACCGAATGACAGTTTTCAGTCAAACCCAAGAACCCACCGAAAATGACACAGAAAATAAACCAGATCCGAGAGAACATAACCATAAAATGAAAAGCGTTTTATGCACGGAGCTATATCTACGGAAATGCGGTTCTACGACGCAAGATAAAACATAACCAGAACAACCTGAAAGTTACAACGTTACACATTCTTGAACAATTCTTGCCGCGTAGATTGGTGCATTGTCTTGATAAAAGAACTTACCCTCTCCATAAACCACTCTAACCGATGGAATCATGACTCGAATAAGAAAATCTCGATAAACAGCAGCCGTCAGTCTTCCCTGAACAATTTGCAAAACTCCTGCATAATCCAGCCCCAAATATTAAATGAAATATTTCTACTTTGATTGCTTGTTATACCTCATGTATAAAATTCTACTTTTCTCTGCATCCGTAGAAACGTAAATGGAGTAAACGAAGAGTCCCCTAAATGCAAAACTCGGTATTTGCTATTTACAAAATTTTTCAGGAAGCGGAAAAGTCTGTCAGTAATTAAAATATGTATGGATTATTTTAAATTTTTGTTTTTAGTTAGCTCTAGTAATTTTGTTTTAAAATAACTACGCCCCTTAATTCGAAATCCTACCAAAAATTAAAAAAAAAACACTTTTAAAAGTAAAACACCCAGTTTTGCAACTCAGAATTGCAAATAGCCATGAGTGCATGTTTGTCTAATTTAAAACATTTGTTTTCTAATTCAACTCATTTTCTTTAAATTGAAGGTACAAAACATAAACTAATACATTTTTTATTAGGTATAATAATATTATACGTTAAACGGTAAAAAAAAAACTTTTCCAAAAATAAACAAAACAGTTAGTTTTAAAAACAAGCCCTTAGATTCTAAGTTCTTTGTTTTTCTTCTTCCATAACTACTTCTTTTTGGCGGTTATTTTGTTGCTGGTAAGTTTCAACTGAGCGCTGAATATTAGCGTAAAATTGAAGATCAGGGTGGTTAGACCAATCGGCTCCCAACTGTTTTTTTAATAAACTAAAAATTAAAGATTTGTCCTCTTTTAGTCCGGGCTCCCCAATCTCAATTATCTTGGATGTAATTTTCCTTCTTTGAGTACCGATTTGGAGAAGCCCACATCAGATTTGTAATTAATTTCTTCTCTTAGTAAGACATTTCGATTTCCTTTAGTAGGTATAAATCTCCTTGATTCATTAAATTTAAAGTGCCATTGAACTTTGTCTGGAGGAATAAATGAATGGCCAACTACTGGAACAACTATTTCCAAAGTAGTTATATATTTTGGGGCCTTATAACCTAACCAGAATGCTAACATACCAATTACTGTGGTATTTTTGTTTTTCCCTCCACACCCATCTGCAAAGAGTAAAATTTTCTTTGTGTCTTCCTTGAAATCTTGGCTTATTAATGTATTATACACTGCTGAAGTGATCACATCTGAATTTTTGCAGTACTCGGTTTCCAACCACACATAAGAAGAAACAGTATCTGGAGATAGTTTTGTTTTTGAATTACCACAAACGACGGTAAAATTGTATAAAATAATTTGTCGGGAAAAGTAAGCACTCTGGTCGGGTAGTTTGGGTAAAGCCAAATTTTTTTGGCAATTAAACGAAAAGTATTGTACACCTTCAAAGTTTGACTTAAGGGAATCATAGAATGCTTTCATTTTAAGTGTATGTACCTACCGGGTGTCCCACTAAGAATGGCTGTCGGCCGTATCTCAGAAAGTGTTAGTCGTATGGCTTGCGGAAAAAAAAATATATTAGGTAAAGTCGTCATGAGAAATTGCTGGAAATTATTTTCAAGTTTCTCAGACTGGCGCTAGAGGGCGCAACAGTAACGGTAAATATGAATCACGAAGTTTCCTCAAAAGTCGCCTAGTTAAGGTATCCCGAAAATAACATTTTTGTATATTTCGAAGATTTATTAATAAAATTCACTTTTCGAATAAAGTGGTGGGGGAAGGTTGAACATTATTTGTAATAAATGCTGATAACTCGGGTCTGGCTTAACATAATTTAGTAAACTTACTTTTGTTATAAAGGGCTTTTCTCACTCTATATATCATCTTATGAACTACGGCAATATGTGTTTTACACTAGGCGCTAGGGGACGCTGTCTTACAACTTCACAAACATTGCGCGTTTTTTCCATAATTGTAAATATAATAGTATATTCAATTTTACCTAATTACAAGGATGATTAAAAGTCTATGAAGTCGGCGAAAACCGCAAGTTAATATCATATTTCAATCCGGAGATATCAACAACAATAATCATAATTACGGAACATTATGATTTTATTTTCAAGTTGCCATTGTAAAGGTTTTTTTAAGAGTCAAATAGGCCTTGGAAAAACAAAACATGAATTGAAACTGTGCACGCGTGTCGCCTTTCATTATTACGTCAAAATTTTTGTCGTGCCAACAGTGTTGTGTCGTATTTGATTTTCAAAATGCCTCTGTTACTTGAAGAAGCGGTTGACATCATTGCGGTGTATTTTGAATGTTTGGGAAACGCAACAATAATTGCTGAACGGGTTTACGCAGTACAGTACCCTCAAAGGCGCCGATACGACAGTAGAATGTTTAATCGTTTAGCTAGCCGTTTTCGTACTACTGGAAGTAGTAGGTCGAACCGAGGAAAACATTGTAAATGTTTTGGCATATGTGGAATTTAATCCACAAATTAGTATTAGATTAATTGTTAGACACTTGGGCGTTACTCGCTCTACTGTGCATAGGATTTTATTAGAAGAAAGGTAAGTAATTATATCTATATGTTATGACTCTTAAATAGTTTAGAATAATGCCAATATTTCTCTTAATAGTTTTCAAGTCAATGTAATAAGTATTTTGTTTTTCTTTAGACCATATTGTGCTCCACCAGGTTTGAACCCGCAAGATTATGATAGAAGATTGGATCATTGCTTTTGGTTGATTAGTTATAACATATATACAGGGTGTTTCAGAAGCACGGTACGTAACTTAAGGGGGTGATTCCTTACGATACTCTAAGAATATGATATTGGAAGATAGAAATCTCCTCTCCAGAATTTTGTGGACTGATGAAGCTACTTTTCATAGTAATGGGGGAGTAAACCGCCATAATATGCATTATTGGTCGCGGGATAATCCCCATTGGATGCGGGAGGTGCAGCATCAAGGAAGAAGTGCGGCATCTTGGGTGGCAGAATAATTGGACCGTTTGTATTTAATGAGTCGCTTACTGGGCAAAGATATTTACATTTTTTAAATTACGAACTTTCAATTCTTCTCGAAGATGTGCCCTTGGATATTCGCAGAACTATGGTTTTCCAACACGATGGATGTCCTGCACATTTTGCGGCAAACGTTCGTCAATTTCTTGACGACACATTTCCTGCAAGGTGGATAGGAAGAGGGAGTATATTTCCCTGGCCTGCCAGGTAATATTAAAGGCAATTCCACTCATATATAAATAGTCCCATTTAAAATGTCAAAAATCGTAGTTTGCTGTCGGATAGAAAGGAAGGAAGAGGAAATGTAACCGGATAAAAAATCGGATATATTATCTGCTCCTCCAATCATTAACGTGGTAACAATTGCATTTTAAACTAGTTATTAAATCATCTGTCAGGCAATTGTCACAAATACTAAATAATTGTTTAAGCTGTTTTAAAGTCGATTTTTAAATAAAAAAGTATTTTTTAACATGCAGCGGTTTGGGACAATTGACGAAAAGGAAATAAATAACGAAATAGAAAATTCCATTCCTATTCGTGGAATTGCCTTACTAAATACCATTCGAGCTCAGATTATGAGCCTGATATTTTTTATGCTTGCTGTCTCATACTTACTTTCAAAAAATTGAACTCGATCTGTCCGACAAAATCACTCTTTTTCTGAAAGTAAGTGTTCAATACCAAGCATAAAAAATATCCGGCTAAATCTGAGCTCTTATGGTATTGCTTGTGGCAATTCCACTCATATATAAATAGTCCCATTTAAAATGTCAAAAATCGTAGTTTGCTTCGGATAAAAAGGAAGGAAGAGGAAATGTAACTGGATAAAAAAATCGGATATATTTTCTGCTCCTCCAATCGTTACCGTTGTAACAATTGCATTTTAAACTAGTTATTAAATCGTCTGTCAGGCAATTGTCACAAATACTAAATAATTGTTTAAGCTGTTTTAAAGTCGATTTTTAAATAAAAAAGTATTTTTTAACATGCAGCGGTTTGGGACAATTGACGAAAAGGAAATAAATAACGAAATAGAAAATTCCATTCCTATTCGTGGAATTGCCTTACTAAATACCATTCGAGCTCAGATTATGAGCCTGATATTTTTTATGCTTGCTGTCTCATACTTACTTTCAAAAAATTGAACTCGATCTGTCCGACAAAATCACTCTTTTTCTGAAAGTAAGTGTTCAATACCAAGCATAAAAAATATCCGGCTAAATCTGAGCTCTTATGGTATTGCTTGTGGCAATTCCACTCATATATAAATAGTCCCATTTGAAATGTAAAAAATCGTAGTTTGCTTTGGATAAAAAGGAAGGAAGAGGAAATGTAACTGGATAAAAAAATCGGATATATTTTCTGCTCCTCCAATCGTTACCGTTGTAACAATTGCATTTTAAACTAGTTATTAAATCATCTGCCAGGCAATTGTCACAAATACTAAATAATTGTTTAAGCTGTTTTAAAGTCGATTTTTAAATAAAAAAGTATTTTTTAACATGCAGCGGTTTGGGACAATTGACGAAAAGGAAATAAATAACGAAATAGAAAATTCCATTCCTATTCGTGGAATTGCCTTACTAAATACCATTCGAGCTCAGATTATGAGCCTGATATTTTTTATGCTTGCTGTCTCATACTTACTTTCACAAAATTGAACTCGATCTGTCCGACAAAATCACTCTTTTTCTGAAAGTAAGTGTTCAATACCAAGCATAAAAAATATCCGGCTAAATCTGAGCTCTTATGGTATTGCTTGTGGCAATTCCACTCATATATAAATAGTCCCATTTAAAATGTCAAAAATCGTAGTCTGCTTCGGATAAAAAGGAAGGAAGAGGAAATGTAACTGGACAAAAAAATCGGATATATTTTCTGCTCCTCCAATCGTTACCGTTGTAACAATTGCATTTTAAACTAGTTATTAAATCGTCTGTCAGGCAATTGTCACAAATACTAAATAATTGTTTAAGCTGTTTTAAAGTCGATTTTTAAATAAAAAAGTATTTTTTAACATGCAGCGGTTTGGGACAATTGACGAAAAGGAAATAAATAACGAAATAGAAAATTCCATTCCTATTCGTGGAATTGCCTTACTAAATACCATTCGAGCTCAGATTATGAGCCTGATATTTTTTATGCTTGCTGTCTCATACTTACTTTCAAAAAATTGAACTCGATCTGTCCGACAAAATCACTCTTTTTCTGAAAGTAAGTGTTCAATACCAAGCATAAAAAATATCCGGCTAAATCTGAGCTCTTATGGTATTGCTTGTGGCAATTCCACTCATATATAAATAGTCCCATTTAAAATGTCAAAAATCGTAGTTTGCTTCGGATAAAAAGGAAGGAAGAGGAAATGTAACTGGATAAAAAAATCGGATATATTTTCTGCTCCTCCAATCGTTACCGTTGTAACAATTGCATTTTAAACTAGTTATTAAATCGTCTGTCAGGCAATTGTCACAAATACTAAATAATTGTTTAAGCTGTTTTAAAGTCGATTTTTAAATAAAAAAGTATTTTTTAACATGCAGCGGTTTGGGACAATTGACGAAAAGGAAATAAATAACGAAATAGAAAATTCCATTCCTATTCGTGGAATTGCCTTACTAAATACCATTCGAGCTCAGATTATGAGCCTGATATTTTTTATGCTTGCTGTCTCATACTTACTTTCAAAAAATTTAACTCGATCTGTCCGACAAAATCACTCTTTTTCTGAAAGTAAGTGTTCAATACCAAGCATAAAAAATATCCGGCTAAATCTGAGCTCTTATGGTATTGCTTGTGGCAATTCTACTCATATATAAATAGTTCCATTTAAAATGTCAAAAATCGTAGTTTGCTTCGGATAAAAAGGAAGGAAGAGGAAATGTAACTGGATAAAAAAATCGGATATATTTTCTGCTCCTCCAATTGTTACCGTTGTAACAATTGCATTTTAAACTAGTTATTAAATCGTCTGTCAGGCAATTGTCACAAATACTAAATAATTGTTTAAGCTGTTTTAAAGTCGATTTTTAAATAAAAAGTATTTTTTAACATGCAGCGGTTTGGGACAATTGACGAAAAGGAAATAAATAACGAAATAGGAAATTCCATTCCTATTCGTGGAATTGCCTTACTAAATACCATTCGAGCTCAGATTATGAGCCTGATATTTTTTATGCTTGCTATCTCATACTTACTTTCAAAAAATTAAACTCGATCTGTCCGACAAAATCACTCTTTTTCTGAAAGTAAGTGTTCGATACCAAGCATAAAAAATATCCGGCTAAATCTGAGCTCTTATGGTATTGCTTGTGGATATATTGTGATACTCTTAATGAAAGTGGTAATTTCTATTTTCGGTCACCTGACTTAACATGCCTAGATTTTTATATATGAGGGAGATTGAAGGATCTTGTTTTCGTTACCAGACCCACCACAAGGGAAAACATGATAGATAGGTTAATGGACAGCAGCCGCCGTATCCCTACGGCAGAGGTGGAAACTGAAGTATTATCAACCAGGGAGAGATTGGAGTCGTGTATACAGAACGATGGGCGACAATTTAAACATTTAGGGCGCCACTGAGAATTATTGTCGTAACGATATATTTGCTTAAAACATACGTACCTTCATATTTTGTTTTTTCAAGGCATATCTCACTCTTAAAAAAACCTTTACAATGGCAACTTGAAAATAAAATCATAATGTTCCGTAATTATGATTATTGTTGTTGATATCTCCGTATCGAAAATAGACATTAACTTGCGGTTTTCGCTGACTTCTTAGACTTTTATTCATCCTTGTAGTTAGGTAAAAATGAATATACTATTATATTTACAATTAGGGAAAAAACGCGCAATGTTTGTGAAGTTGTAAGACAGCGCCCCCTAGCGCCTAGTGTAAAACACATATTGCCGTAGTTCATAAAATGATATATAGAGTGAGAACAGCTCTTTTTAACAAAACTAAGTTTACTAAGTTATATTAAGCCAGACCGGAGTTATCAGCATTTATTACAAATATTGTTCAACCTTCCCCCACCACTTTATTTGAAAAGTGACGAACACGTTCTATAGGTGAATTTTATTAATAAATCTTCGAAATATACAAAGATGTTATTTTCGGGATACCTTATAACTAGGCGACTTTTAAGGAAACTTCGTGATCCATATTTACGTTACTGTTGCGCCAGTCTGAGAAACTTGTAAATAATTTCCAGCAATTTCTCATGACCACTTTACCTAATATATTTTTTTCCGCAAGCCATACGACTAACACTTTCTGAGATATGGCCGACAGCCATTCTTAGTGGGATACCCGGTATGCGCTGCTCTGCTATAATTTGTGCCTTTTGATAATTGCTTTTAATATTTTTAAGAAGTTCTTTAAAGCGAATACATGTGGAACAAACATCAGTCGTAGGTGTTCCAAAGCTTAAATTGTAAAATGTATTTACGTACATTCTAAAAAAGCAAAGTTTTACATTTAAATTGGGGTTCTGGGTACAGTAAATTTTATACAGTTTTTTAAAATTTAGGTCACATGGTAAAAAAAGTCTTGTTGTTCTCTCCCTTTGGTAGTGACTTTGCTTGCAATGTATGTTTTCAACAAATTCTTTTATAGAAGCTTTTATATTATCATTTCTGTTCTTAACTGTGTCACCGTCTCGATGTTCTCGTGGAATTTCGTTACGTAAATTATTTCTAACTAGTCTTTCTAAGCGATCTGCACTAAAATAAGTAAATCCTAAAAATTCTCTCTTGCATACCCTTAGTTTCTCCTTATTGACAGTAGGAACAAAATATTTGATAGACAGTCTGTGATGATTTCCTAGTGATCTTTTAGGTTTTGACCCCTCACAAAATTGTAAAATATAAATATCTTGTTTTACCTTGTTCACTGTAGAATAAACTGCTTTATGAAAAACTTGAATATCCCTCATTGTTAGTTTTTGGCAGGAAAAATAGGGTATTTTGTTATGATAACAATTAGGGTACTGTGGCAAGTCCCTTGCTTTATGTCTAAAATAAAAAAGTAGCATTAAAATCAATCCCAAAACTTTTTTTTTGAACAATACATTTACAGTTATTTCACTAAGAATTAAGAAGTCGCTTTTACTGAAGTCTAATTTAATCTGAAATTTTATTTTTAAAGCAAATTATTCTATACATTCTCATTGAATACCTCGTATAAAAGTAATCATATTACAGAGATGCATAAATATTAAGAAAATGCTGTTATTAGAGGAAAGCAGCTCTTTTCAAATATTGGGAGCATTTTTTACCTACCTTAACACTTGCGTCTTCACTCTTTTCCACTTGCGTCTGTTTACCGTCCGTTTTCTACCTTTTTTAATTTCACAAGGTGTAACTGTGGTATTCATTATAACAAAATATAAAATAACAAAAACTGGCAAAAACGAGCGATGTAAATAATTACTGCTGGCCTCTACAAAATCCAGAATACAAATAAATAAATGAATAAAATCTGTCTACGTGCACTTAATTACGCGACTATTAGGCGCGGCGCCATTGGTCAGTTACAATTACATAGTTTTGCATCTGACAAGTGAAGGCAAATACAGAGTTTTGCATCTAAGCTTCGTTTTCAAATGCATTTTAGTGTACAAATAGGCAGTTTTGCATCTTATTTACTAGAAGATAAGGTACAGTTTATAATAAGCAAGAGAATGAAGCGAAAACATCACTTTTCAAAATTTCATCAAATATCGTGTTTTGCATCTAGGGGACTCATGTAGCCGTTGAAAATAATCCAACAACTTAGCTTGTTGAAGTTATTAAAAAGTCTAAAATCTGGGCAGCTCATTCAAATCAGCCACTACTGTTAATAAACCCAGTCCACCCAGTTGTAAGCTGCTTACTTCCTCCAGATTATTGAGGAATGGTTCGCCGAAAGCATTAAACCTTCTTCTTGTAAGGCCAGGGCATTCACAGAAGAAATGTTGAATACTTTCCTCCTCCTCTTCGTCTCTGCAACTTCTGCAGAAGTCGTTAGCTGGTATTTGCATACGTTTGGCATGTCTACCGAAAAGAAAGTGTCCGGTAACCACGACAAAGATATTTCTTGGGTCCTTAAAAGTGGCGTAGCCACCGGGGGCGAAGGGGAGCGATTGCCTCTCCCCCGCCCCCCTTGGCCTGGCGTGTGTTCTATGAAATTTGAGCGTGGTCCCAAAAATTGTTTGCCTGTGGCGCTTTACGTCTGCGATCTACGCCCCTCCGATAGTTCGCCCCCCCCCCCCCCCCCCCGCCCCAAAATGCTGGCTACGCCACTGGCCCTTCCGACTGTGTTCTAATAACACTGTGGTTTTCCTGTTATCAAGTAGGAGTCACAATTGCTTTGCGGCCCTACATGTTGTTAGTTTTTGTCTATCTGCTTATTGCGAGTTGTTTGGCTATGCGATCTCCTCTTTGACCGATCCCAGTATTCTAGCCACGGTATTCTCTGGTAAATCGGCGGACATGCCCGCACCGGCATGTTCTAAGGAAGTAGGTAATTTAATTTATAATTATTTTAATTTAACTTTTTCTTTAAAGAGAATTCTTGTTTCTTCTTCTAAGGTTAACAAAAAAACATTCAACTTTACTATAATATTCCAAATTGCTGTAATAATGGTAAACTTGCATTCGCAATAAGTGAACTTTAATCCATTTTACTACCTTTTTCATCAATAATAAAATTAATTTCAAATGTTATTATTTGTTTTGGACAGTCTTTTATTTACTCCAACTGATATTCAATACTATCAAAATAAATATAATATGATATAGGGTGTTTACCTAATTACAGTATTAAGTTATGGTTCATTATACTTTAATTTTAAATGTGTTTAATAGTTTGCAGGTTTTACACGTAATATACTATTTAGTTAGTATTGTCACGAACGGTAACCTTAATACTCGGTCTACACTACAAGTTTTGAAAATGAATTATTACCGTAAAGGATTTTCTTAGTAATATTTACATCAATGTCATTGAGGGTCACCTGAGAATATTCTATATCGGTTCAACATTATTTTATTATCGTTTTGTTAGTCGCAATTTCAAGGAGAGAATGCAATAAATAACAATTATTTTTAATATAAGCTGTACAGGGACATTTTTTTAAGTGTCTCAACCGATTGGCGATTTTCCTGCAGACTATAATAAAAAATAAATCACATATTTCTCAATGATTTTTGACAACGAAGCCAAATTTAATGCCAAAAAATATATAGGTTCACAAATTTGACAGATACGATGCTATTTTGAATATTTTTAAATAGCAACCCTCATAAATAACCACACGAGTGAATTGCATCTCGCGATCTGATTTCAAGAACCTATAGTTGTTAATATTTATTTTCAGCCGTTTCGGAAATACGGGGGTTCCTAATTTGCCTTCATCGATTTTGTCTTTTAAGTGTCTAGGCCCTCTAATAAATAGACCTTTTAAGCTGAAAACCCCAATTTTTTTTTAAGTTACATAATTTCCCGTGACAAAGCTATCTACGCTATAATCAAATCCGACAGATGTCAAAAAGTAACAGATACGACACCATTTTGAGATTTTTTGAATAGTAACCCTCATAGATAACCACACGAGTAAATTGCAGTTGGCGATCCGATTTCGAAAACCTATAGTTGTTAATATTTATTTTCAGCCGTTTTGAAAATACGGGGGTTCCTAATTTGCCTTCATCGATTTTGTCTTTTAAGTGTCTAGCACCTCTAATAACGTGTAGCAGCTGCCCTAAATTTGAATATCTCCACTGTAAGCGCAATTTCAACAACAGTTAAGGAAAATAAATTATTAGAATCACCTTAACACAAACGTTCTAATTCAAGGAGAATTGTAAATGTGTGAAGATCTGTTATAAGTTCAATCCGTTACACTTCTTTATGGAATGTACGAAAGAAGTAAGTATTATTATTTAAAAATTATAATATTTTACATCGGTTATTTATAAGCTGTAACTTTTTTTTAGAACATCATGTAACTTTGACAACTTTAAGATAGAAATTAAAAGACAGAGAACTGTTTGATGGTTGTCTTAACTCTTTATGAAGCCTCTTCAAGAAAATAGGCTTCGGATGGTAAAAAGATGAACTAAGGCGAGGGCTTATGGAATGTTCCCATGTATTTTTTAAACGACTAGTATTTTTGGAAGAATATATTAAAGAAAAGGAAGCATTCTTGTACCAATTCGTTTTCTAGGATAAAACATGGATTTTTCAGAATGGTACCACTGGTCGATCTTTGCAAGATGAAAATAAAAGAAGTGTTAGATCTACTAAAGGTGATGGTAAAAGATATTATGCAGTAAACAAATATACAGGGTGATTCAAAAGTACTTCGACAAACTTCGGGATGTAATTGCCGGCAATATTTCAAGAAGAAAAGTTCTTATAAACAGTGGTCCCTGGCGACTTCGTTACGGAGATACAGGGTGTTGAAATGTTAGAAGGAATGGTAATAATTTTTAAATAACTCCTTAACGAGTAATTTTTTTTTTATGAAATTTGGTGAATTAAATAAGCATCTCAGGACATTTATTTTCAAAGTAAAACACATTCGTAAATTTAACCAGTGGCGTCGGTACAAAATGTGGCTATCATATTTTTTGTGGAAACTATGCCTAACCTAACCACACCACTGACTTATTTGATTTTAACTTTTTTTTTATGAATCCCCCATTCAATTACAACAAAAAAGTTCACGTGTGTTATTTTGCTACGAGGGCCAGTTTAATGTCAAATGATTATTTTATTTGACTATACACAAATATTAAAAAATATGTTTTAAATAATTGATCAAACACTCAAATATTAATTTAAGTATATTAACTAAGATCTATACATACTTACAATAAACAAATATGTAGGTATATGCCAAAGGAAGGCATCTGAGGATGCCTATTTAAGTATAACATGTTCTCAGTGACATGCATATTTATTTATTAGTATGAATAGTATGTTATTTTCTAATATTTTCTATTTTGACAAGGCGGCTTTGGAAATACTTTTTTGATATTTTGTATTTTGATAAGGCGGCTTTGGAAATGCATTTGTCGTGAATTAAAACATATTTGACAGTTAGTTGCTTATGTGGTTTATTTCTCAGTTTTGTCATTTTCATTGAATATTAATAGTATTGTTTAAAAGGTATGGATTACTTAAGAAATAATGCGCATTTAGCTGACATGCATTTTGTATATGGCCTTGCCGATGGAAATGCACGAGCAGCTAGACGAATCTATCAAGAGCGATATCCTAACAGAGTACTGCCTGCTGCTGAAACATTTTCAAATCTTCACCGACGTTTAGCTGAAACAGGGAGTTTTGCGAGGTCACGTGACATTCCTGGAAGACCGCGAACAGCCCGAACTCCAGAATTAGAAGAAGCTGTTTTAAATGCTGTAGTGAAAAATCCAGATACAAGCACTCGAATAATTGCTGATGCTCTCAATTCCACCCAAGCCACAGTTTGGAGAATTCTGCACGATGAGCAGTTGTATCCGTACCATATTCAAAGGGTACAAGCTCTTTTACCCAGGGACTTTCCTCAGCGCATTAATTTGTGTCAGTGGTTTTTGGAAAAATTTGCTGAAAATCCCCAATTTTTAAATTATGTACTTTTTACGGACGAGGCAAATTTTTCTCAGAGTGCGATTACAAACTTTCACAATAACCATATCTGGTCTTTGGAAAATCCCCACGCCGTTAGTGAACGAAATTTTCAATACCAATTTTCATTAAACGTGTGGGGGGGAATAGTTGGCGATTACTTAATAGGACCTTTTTTTCTTCCACTTCGGCTTAATGGCGAGACGTACCGACATTTTTTGGAAAATGAACTTCCTCCCTTACTGGATGATGTGCCCTTAGAAACTCGAAGACGTATATGGTTTATGCATGACGGAGCTCCCGCCCATTTCAGCATAGTGGCCAGGACCCATCTTAATCAAATTTATCCAAATCGATGGATAGGTAGGGGAGTTGAGGAAGGAAATCAACCGTGGCCACCAAGGTCCCCAGATTTAAATCCTCTTGATTTTTATTTGTGGGGACATTTGAAGTCAATCGTTTACAAGACGCCAGTCGAAAATGCAGAAGTGCTAAGAAACCGAATAATCGATGGTTTTGAGGCAATAAGAAACAGACCAGATATCTTAGCACGCGTACGAGATTCCATGCAAAGGAGATTAGATGCCTGCATCTTGGCTGAAGGTGGACATTTTGAACAATTTATTTAAAAATCATTTAATTTTTGCAACGCACTTATTTAATTATAATTAAATTAAATGTTATACCTTACCCCTTACATAATAAATCTTTGAATTTAAAACATATTTTTTAATATTTGTGTATAGTCAAATAAAATAATCATTTGACATTAAACTGGCCCTCGTAGCAAAATAACACACGTGAACTTTTTTGTTGTAATTGAATGGGGGATTCATAAAAAAAAAGTTGAAATCAAATAAGTCAGTGGTGTGGTTAGGTTAGGCATAGTTTCCACAAAAAATATGATAGCCACATTTTGTACCGACGCCACTGGTTAAATTTACGAATGTGTTTTACTTTGAAAATAAGTGTCCTGAGATGCTTATTTAATTCACCAAATTTCATAAAAAAAAATTACTCGTTAAGGAGTTATTTAAAAATTATTACCATTCCTTCTAACATTTCAACACCCTGTATCTCCGTAACGAAGTCGCCAGGGACCACTGTTTATAAGAACTTTTCATCTTGAAATATTGCCGGCAATTACCTCCCGAAGTTTATCGAAGTACTTTTGAATCACCCTGTATAAACTATGGGAAATATTTGTATATTTATTTTATTTTTATGAAAAATAAACCGTACAAGTCCCTCAGTCGGATGTTTTGGTTACAAGCTGGTAACACTCTCGATAACTGACGTCACTCGAAGGGTATGACGTTCATCGGTTTTTGTTTTGCATCAACTATATATCCCAGGTGGGAGGTATGACGTCATCTAGAATTTTTTTAAATGAAACACGAAGTATATTATATCAATTTCGAATTTTATGATAAAAACTTAACACTATAAGATATTTCAATATAAGATGATTATACACTTAATACAAAAAACGACTGTTGTTCCCTCTTATTATTTTTTAGTTTTTGTATGGCTTGCTTGATCTCGAAATAGGTCGGTGGTGCGTCTTGTACTTCTGCTAATTGTAAAGTTGCTTCTAATTTTCTTTCTGTGTGGTCAATGTTAAGAGGTTTGTGGAAGTATTGTGCCCAGGTGTTTATTACTTCATTTTTATCTGTTATCAACTGTCCTTTTTCTTTTAGAAAGTTTTGCGCCCGGGGTTGGTATCCTCTTTTCACACCCGCTATTTCACTGAACTAGGCTTTTGCGTTCCTGTTTTGTTGGAGTTCTTGGATTCTCTGGACTTTTATTTTTTGAAACTCTCTCTTTTTGTTTCTTATAAGTTTCCTTGTTGTTCTAGTTCTTGTGTATTCCGCTATGTCGTTCTCCATTGTTCGCTGTAGTATATTTTTTTCGGCATTGTTTCTCTCTCCTACTGCTCTTCTACATTCCTTATCAAACCACTGTTTTTTTTTGTTGTTTCGGTCTAGGGCCTAGAATTATTCCTGATGAATTCTGTAGTGTCTCCCTTAGGTTTCCCCACATCGTGTCTACGTCCTGCTCGATTGTTATTTATTCCTGCTGGGCTTCTGTTGCATTTTGGAATTGTTCTCTTATTTCCTCGCTTTGGAGTTTATCTGTATTTATGGCTTGTGGTCGATTGTTGATTACATGTTTTTGTCTTCAGATTCTGAACCTTATTTTCGCACGTATCAGGATGTGGTCAGAGTCGGCATCTGCCCCTCGTAGGCTTCTTACATCAAGACAATTGCTGGCATGTCTTGCATCTAATAGTACATGGTCTATTTGGTTTCTTGTCTTGGGGTCATTTGATATCCATTTTTGTTTGTGGATATTTTTATGTTCAAACATTGTTGACTTAATCAGCATGTTGTGTGATGTTGCAAGATCTATCAATCGCAGTCCGTTGTTGCTGCTCTCCGTGTGGAGGCTATGATTTCCAATGTTTGGTTCCAATTTTTGCATTGAAATCTCCTAACAGGATATGCATATCTTGTTTTGGTAGTGCCTCCATAAGCAGTCCGAGTTTTTCGTAGGATATGTCTTTGGTTTCTTCTTCCTTTTCTTCTGTTAGTGCGTGTGCAAACACCCGGGAGTAATTATACCACTGTCCTTTTAGTCGAATAGAGCATATGCGTTCATTGAGGGGTTTGAAATCGATGATTATTGGTACATTACAAGCTTCTCGTTTACCACGAATCCGGTCCCGAATTCATGTTTTTCCTGCTCGCTTCCGCTATAGAAAATCACCGATCGTTTCACGCTATCAATTGCGTGCGATAATATTAACGAAAATAAAATGAACAATCACTGCCTTTATATAGGTTGGAGACACAGATTTTGGTAACATGCATCGACAGGAATTAGGTAAACATGCGATGACTCGCTTATAATATCAGGCTTTTCTAACATTATTTTTATGAGTAAAGTATACCCCTGGTGTTTTGGTTCGTTCCTACTGACTCTTCCTGTATACCATTGTCGTCAGACTGCATTTTTGAAAGTTTTGTAGTTTTCTAGATATTCGCATTCAAACTTTCCAAATAAAACTCTTTATGACATAAAATTTAATAGTAATTGATCCCATCATATATTGAAACATCTCATAGTGTTAAGTTTTTATCATAAAATTCGAAATTGATATAATATACTTCGTGTTTCATTTAAAACAAATTCTAGATGACGTCATACCTCCCACCTGGGATACCCTATATATAGTTGATGCAAAACATAAACCGACGCACATCATACCCTTCGAGTGACGTCAGTTATCGAGAGTGTTGCCAGCTTGTAACCAAAACATCCGAGTGAGGGAATTGTACAGTTCATTTTTCATAAAAACAAAATAAATATACAAAAATTTTCCATAGTTTATATATTTGTTTACTGCATAATACATTTTACCATCACCTTTAGTAGATCTAACACTTCTTTTATTTTCATCTTGCAAAGATCGACCAGTGGTACCATTCTGAAAAATCCATGTTTAATCCTAGAAAACGAATTGGTACAAGAATGCTTCTTTTTCTTTAATATATTCTTCCAAAAATACCAGTCGTTTAATAAATACATGGGAACGTTCCATAAGCCCTCGCCTCAGTTCATATTTTTACCATCCGAAGCCTATTTTCTTGAACTTTCTAACTTAAAGTTGTCAAAGTTACATGATGTTCTAAAAAAAGTTACAGCTTATAAATAACCGATGGAAATTGTTATAATTTTTAAATAATACAACTTACTGCTTTCGTACATTCCATAAATAGTGTAACGGATAGAACTTATATCAGATCTTCACACATTTACAATTATCCTTGAATTATAACGTTTGTGTTAAGGTGATTCTAATAATTTATTTTTCTTAACTGTTGTTGAAATTGCGCTTACAGTGGAGATATTCAAATTTAGGGCAGCTGCTACACGCTAAAAATTAGTAAAGTAGAAATAAAATATCTAGACCTTAACATGTTCTTTAAATTTACTTCTCTGTACTACTATAGGCCATTGTTGTTAAGTTCTTCCTGAAAATAGCTCCTTATAGAAGCTATTAGCTCTTTGCACCGACTATTTAAATGCTTCGGCATTTTTCACAAATAGTGAACAACGTAATCGACAGATGTGTATGTGTACGTTTGTTTCTCTTAATAGAACAGTTTTTTTAATGCTATTTATTAAAAGATCTGAAGTTTTTGTTAAAAAATAGACGCACAACACGAAATTACAAAACAATAAAGGTTAGTTTTGCATGAAACGGCAAATCAAGTCAGCGAACGAGCTGGCGCCACCGCACCGTTTGCAGTTGTGTTGCCAACTATCGGCCAATACAATTTAAATTATATTAATTTTTACAAGCTTAAATACACAAAATATTTGCTATAAATGGGTTCGTATCAAAGAAGAATACTGTAAGTTTGTAGTAAATTCAATATCGCATAAAGTTTTAATACTTTTTGTCCAAATTTAATTTCCTCGTGTTCTCTTACGGATTTACAATTATAATCAGCTAATTGATGACGTGCATCGGTTTTTGTTTTGCATCAAGTAAACCAACGTTTTATTTTAAAAATACTGATTGACATGCCCGAGCGTTAAAAAAAACATATCTCTAAATACTTAATCAATTTGTACCGGGTGTGCCACTAAGAATGGCTTTCAGCCGTATCTCAGAAAGTGTTAGTCGTATGGCTTTGCGGAAAAAAATATATTAGGTAAAGTGGTCATGAGAAATTGCTGGAAATTATTTTCAAGTTTCTCAGACTGGCGCTAGAGGGCGCAACAGTAACGGTAAATATGAATCACGAAGTTTCCTCAAAAGTCGCCTAGCTAAGGTATCCCGAAAATAACATTTTTGTATATTTCGAAGATTTATTAATAAAATTCACCTATAGAACGTGTTCGTCACTTTTCAAATAAAGTGGTGGGGGAAGGTTGAACATTATTTGTAATAAATGCTGATAACCCCGGTCTGGCTTAACATAATTTAGTAAACTTAGTTTTGTTTAAAAGGGATTTTCTCACTTTATGTACCGTCTTATGAACTACGGCAATATGTGTTTTGCAATAGGCGCTAGGGAGCGCTGTCTTACAACTTCACAAACATGGCGCGTTTTTTCCATAATTGTAAATATAATAGTATATTCAATTTTACCTGATTATTAGGATGATTAAAAGTTTAAGAAATCAGCCAAAAACTTTAAGTTAATATCTATTTTCAATCCGGAGATACCAACAACAATAATCATAATTACGAAACATTATGATTTTATTTTCAAGTTGCCATTGTAAAGATTTTTTTAAGAGTCAAATAGACCTTGGAAAAACAAGATATGAATTGAAACTGTGCACGCGTGTCATCTTTCATTATTACGTCAAAATTTTTGTCGTGCCAACAGTGTTTTGTCGTATTTGATTTTCAAAATGCCTCTGTTACTTGAAGAAGCGGTTGACATCATTGCGGTGTATTTTGAATGTTTGGGAAATGCAACAATTGCTGAACGGGTTTACGCAGTACGATACCCTCAAAGGCGCCGATACGACAGTAGAATGTTTAATCGTTTAGCTAGCCGTTTTCGTACCTACTACTGGAAGTATTCGTCGCCCTGTATATCGCAGACTCCGCCGAGGTCGAACCGAGGAAAACATTGTAAATGTTTTGGCATATTATGTGGAATTTAATCCACAAATTAGTATTAGATTAATTGTTAGAGACTTGGGCGTTACTCGCTCTACTGTGCATAGGATTTTATTAGAAGAAAGGTAAGTAATTATATCTATACGTTATAACTTTTAAATAGTTTAGAATAATGCCAATATTTCTCTTAACAGTTTTCAAGTCAAGGTAATAAGTATTTTGTTTTTTTTTAGGCTACATCCCTACCATATTGTGCTCCACCAGGCTTTGACCCCACAAGATTATGATAGAAGATTGGATCATTGCTATTGGTTGCTCAGTATGATATTGGAAGATAGAAATCTCCTTTCCAGAATTTTGTGGACTGATGAAGCTACTTTCCATAGTAGTGGAGGAGTAAACCGCCATAATATGCATTATTGGTCGCGGGATAATCCCCATTGGATGCGGGAGGTGCAGCATCAAGGAAGATAAAGTGTCAATGTCTGGTGCGGCATTTTGGGTGGCAGAATAATTGGACCGTTTGTATTTAATGAGTCGCTTACTGGGCAAAGATATTTACATTTTTTAAATTACGAACTTCCAATTCTTCTCGAAGATGTGCCCTTGGATATTCGCAGAACTATGGTTTTCCAACACGATGGATGTCCTGCACATTTTGCGACAAACGTTCGTCAATTTCTTGACGACACATTTCCTGCAAGGTGGATAGGAAGAGGGAGTATATTTCCGTGGCCTGCCAGGTAATATTATAGGATATATTGTGATACTGTTAATGAAAGTGGTAATTTCTATTTTAGATCACCTGACTTAACATGCCTAGATTTTTATCTATGGGGGAGATTGAAGGATGTTGTTTTCGTTACCAGACCCACCACAAGGGAAAACATGATAGAAATGATAATGGACAGCAGCCGCCGTATCCCTATGGCAGAGGTGGAAACTGCAGTATTATCAACCAGGGAGAGATTGGAGTCGTGTATACAGAACGATGGGTGACAATTTGAACATTTAGGGCGCCACTGAGAATTATTGTCGTAACGATATATTTGCTTGAAACATACGTACCTTCATATTTTGTTTTTCCAAGGCCTATTTGATTCTTAAAAAAACCTTTACAATGGCAACTAGAAAATAAAATCATAATGTTCCGTAATTATGATTATTGTTGTTGATATCTCCGGATTGAAAATAGATATTAACTTGCGGTTTTCGCTGACTTCTTAGACTTTTAATCATCCTTGTAATCAGGTAAAATTGAATATACTATTATATTTACAATTATGGAAAAAACGCGTAATGTTTGTGAAGTTGTAAGACAGCGCCCCCTAGCGCCTAGATAAATTTAGAGTGGGAAAGCCCTTTTAACTAAGTTTACTAAATTATGTTAAGCCAGACCGGAGTTATTAGCATTTATTACAAATAATGTTCAACCTTCCCCCACCACTTTATTTGAAAAGTGACGAACACGTTCTATAGGTGAATTTTATTAATAAATCTTCGAAATATACAAAAATGTTATTTTCGGGATACCTTAACTAGGCGACTTTTGAGGAAACTTCCTGATTAAAGGTTAAAGGAGTTTAGTGAAAAGAATAATTTCAGGCAATCCAACTTAAGTATGAAAATTAAAAATAAAAAAAGATATTTAAAACGTTAAAAAGTAAAAAAAAACTTGCTTATTTTTATGATAAAGTAAAGAAAATGTTTTCCATTTGAAAGATGACTCACAGTGGCAATAATGTTTCAATGCAAATTATAGTTTATAGTTGTACGTGGGACAAAATGGTATAATATATATTATTTATAGCTTATTAACTGGCAAATAATTATGTAACTAACCATTGCCATTGGATTAAATTGGCTGATAAAGTTAAACAAGGAAATACGCTTATTTTCATTTAAACCGATACTAATGCGGGGTTGTGTTATAATCATGCTTATTTTATTAATATTACCTATGTGAATGGAACGACTACACCCAGGGGCGTACCGAGCCTCACTAGTTTGAGGGGGTGAATCATGTTAAAAATGCCGAGTCGATAAAAAAAAATTGCCGACTGTATAATACAGATTGATTTCACCTACACATAGAGAATAAGCTACACATTAAGAACGTGTGTATGAGTATAGTAGAGATTATTTAAAAGACCGAAACCCCAATTAAACGTGTAACAAAGAACGCTACAGGGTATTCTTTATTTTCATACAAATCAAAAGCAAGAATAAATTAAAGAGATTATCCAGTTGACGCCCTTCAAAGAGAGTAAAATAATAAATTACATAGGTCTTAGTGTTCTATCTTTTACCAGGTACCCAAGCGTATACCTGCAAAAGAGAGACATAATGTAATATGAAGGTCGTGGTGGGATTATATAGCAAGTCTTAAATTATGTACATTAAAAAATACATTAATAAATACTTTTTAAATATAAATATAATAAAAAAAAAGAACAATACAAAAATATGTTTCATATTTATATTTATAACATTTTTGTAAAAAAATAAAGAAATAAACATACAACTACATACAAAAAAGTTAATCTGAATCTGAAGATGAAGAAATGTCACTTTCAGAATCTGAACCAGAATCTGACACATTAATTATCAGTGGCTTAACCTGAACATCCAGAATGTGTTCTTTTAGCCCATAATCCCTTATAATATTATTTGTATGACAAACACAATCAGACCAATTTTCGGGGGTAATGGTTTGTAATGCCTCTTTCCAAACATCCAAAACGGCATTTTCATCTTTCCAGTCTTTTTCAATAATTTGTTTATTAAAAATTGTTTTGCTTTGGGCTCAAATTAATTCAATAGCGTTGAAAATGCAGTGGTAGGGCGGCAATCTCAAAACTTGATGACCCATAGTAAAAATTAATTCATCTACTGCATATCCTAATTTCGTTTTGTATTGTTTTACTATTTGTAGCAATTCGGGCTTGAGTGCGTTTTCCATAAAATTGATATTTTTGCTTTGTAGCCAGGAAATTATATCAGCTTTTCTCGTTGAAGCATTTGGCACATTTTCGCTGAGCCGTCATTGGTATTTTGCATTATCCATAACAGGAAGTGAGGGGTTTTCGAGCCGAGGTAAAAGCTGCTCTTCCAAATATTTTTCAAACAATGTAGAGTTCATGTTGTCATGATAGTCATGAATGTCGAATTAACCCCAGAATTCCTCGTTCGTACCTAAATTTTTGGGTACCTGGGAAAAGGTTCTCTGTTCCGCTTTAATTTCTCACACCTGACAAAGATAGGCAGTTAAGGTTGGTACGTTTGCTAATTTCTTGCCTATGATTTCTTTAGAAGAAAGATGATTAAAAGCTGTAGCTTACTTTGTTGCAGGTTTTATTGCCCTTTTGGTCTTCTTAAATAATCTCTACTATACATTGAATTTTCTTTAATTTCTGGTTACTGTAAGTTAGTTATACATATTAAAACAACAACTTTGTGTTATAGTATTCTTTATTGATCCATACTAAAAATGACATCAGATTATAATGAAACGGCGAACCAAGTTAAGTTCTAACTCTTCGGTGTTTCAATTGAGACCAGGTTTGAACAACTTTCGAAACGTTAATTTCGTCTACAATATCAGAGAATCTAAACCATCGTCGCCCATCGCCGTTCGGAGGGAATTCATGACCAATTTTGATTTACTAAAAGATCTTTCACACGATGCCGAAGAAACAGGCGAAGTCAGAACAAATTGAACAATTTTGTAGGCTGATGGCAAAACCTTACGTAAATTGTATGCTTTCTTCGAAATATCAACGAAATTCTCACATTGACCATACGACTCAAGAAGCTTTTGTATTTCTACCTAAATGCAATCAGGTTCTTCTTCAAAGGATTCAGGTTGCGATTCAACAATAGAATTAATTGATTTAATAGTACAATTTTTGCTGTTGGCTGGAATTTCGAAATTTTTCAGAATTGGTTCGGATTTTGAAAGAGATTCTTTAAGTTTTTCCGAAGGCTAGACGTCAATACGTCGAATATCGCTTTGGATTCGGTACGGTAAAACGTAAAAAGATCAAAAGTAAACGCAGTTCAGGGATTCTCATCGAGTTTTTTTGGTGCTCGTCGTTTTCGATGTTGTTTAGCGAAGTCACTTTCCGGATTGATATTGACTTTTTTTGCAAATGATGCAGAACTTTCGATCAAATTATTTAGTTGGTTTTCATTGCTCATTTCTTTGCATGAGTTCAAGGTAAATTTAATCATTTTCAAAGCATCGACGACATTCAAATTTTCACTATCTAACGACTCTGTCGAAATTTCGATTTTGAACATTATAATATTTCCAAAATTGGCACCTACCAGTGTAACCCTCTTAATTATCGGTGGTCTTTATATTATCGGGTGTAATACCACGAGTGCTTTAAAATTACCAATAATTTTTTACTTTGTTGAAATTTGTGAAGAAAACACGTATAAGTGAAAAATTATCCGGTTAGTTTTAAAGCACGCATGGTATTTAAAGGAATATTTCACGAATCCAAAAACATTCATTTTGTCAACTTTGAAATAATAAATAGAAGTTTGTCAACAAAGTGACACTGATAAGTGGTATTTTTGTTTTGGTGTTTTCGATTTTGTATATCCGCTGTAAGTTTTCGAAAATACCACTGTCCTTATGAGATTTTTTATACGTGAGTGGAATATTCGGGTGTAATACCACGAGTGCTTTAAAATTACCGATAATTTTTTACGAATGCGCGTTTTCTTTAATTTTACGAGTCCGAAGGACGAGTGAAATTTGTAAAGAAAACACGTATAGGTGAAAAATTATCCGGTTAGTTTTAAAGCACGCATGGTATTTAAAGGAATATTTCACGAATCCAAAAACATTCATTTTGTCAACTTTCAAATAATAAATAGAAATTTGTCAACAAAGTGACACTGACAAGTGGTATTTTCGTTTTGGTGTTTTCGATTTTGTATATCCGCTGTAAGTTTTCGAAAATACCACTGTTCTTATGAGATTTTTTATACGTGAGTGGAATATTCGGGTATAATACCACTAGTGCATCAAAATTACCGATAATTCTGATTGAAAGCGTGTTGTATTGTAACTGAATGAGTTTATTTTCATTTTTGATTAAATCCGAAAGAGCCCGACTTCGAAGAGGGAGGGCTTTTTCGAGATTTAATCAAAAATGAAAATAACCGAATGCAGTTACAATACTACAACACGCTTGAAAGCAGAATTATCTGGTTATTTTTGATGCACGAGTGGTATTCGGTGGAATATTTCCCTAAAAATTGTATTTCATATTAAAAAAAAAACATTATTGTACAATAAATTACGTAATAAGTAACAAATTTATTAAAAATATACTTAAAATTAGGAATAAAATGTGTTTCCGCTAAAAGTACAATTAGAATAATTTACAATGTGATTTTGTTTTGATGTGGCTGAGGTTTTTGTCATAGACATCCATGAAGAAGATTGCGGCTGCTGTAGCTGAAAAGATTCTTCAAAGTTATTAGGACTACTATCCCTCATCTTTGCAACTATGTTTTCATGGTTGGTTTTTATCCATTTGAAGATAAGATGAAATAGATTTTGCACTTGAATGGCCGGTAATTTGAATTAACTGTTGTTCGCCGACTCCGCTCTTAGCTAATTGGGAAACTGCTGTGGCTCGCAGAGAATGATTAGTAATTTTTTTTGTTGCTGTGTCCAGTCCAGCCTTTTTAGCTTCCCGGTTTGTCCATTTACCTAACTCGTTTTTTCCGACAGGAATATTCTTGTACCACTTGCTGCTACACTCCCAGAAAGAATTGGCTGTTAAAAATAGACGTTCATTTTTAATTTCAAGACGTTTCTGTTGATATTTCAAATACAAACGTACTGGGCACAAATCTGGAGCTGCTTGGTTTTTAATTAACCATTTTGAAGTTGAAGATAATATAAGAAAGAGTTTTTTTTGTAGTCCATGCGGAGTCTCTTCATTGCAGTTATTTACCATCATTTTAAATTCATTGTATTTTAAAGCAACTGAACTTTCTTTCCTTTTTCCGGGTTCTTTCTGAAGTTGTTTTCGTTTTGAATTTTTTGCTTCACGTGCGGTCTTAAACTCGATATCTAAAAATGGATTAAAAGTAATTCCAAATTCGTCATGAAATTTTTCCATTGTCATTTTGGCGGTAACATTCCAAATGGTTTTAATTGTATGTTCCTTGTATTCATCGCCGTTTTGTTTCCGCATGTTAAAGGCCCAGTCTGTTAAAATTTTCGCTATTTCATTTACCGTAGTGTTTCTTTCTAGCGTGAATGATCTCTTCTCACAAAAAGTCACAAACTGCCTCCATACAAAGTTTTTATTCTTGACTGTGTTCACAGGCGTGCTGTTGGTAATGCTTGTATAAATTTCTTTTATAGAGTGACTACCAAAACGTTCCATATCTTTAAAGAAATCTTGATTTGTAATCAATTCACTTTTTAAATGTCGCAGATTGACATAAGTAAGTTCAATAATAAAAGTTTTTGCGGTAACCGTGGTTACACTTAAATACCCATATACCAGGATATGCAAAAGACGCCTCCAATGTTGGTAAAGAAAATATAATATTATTATTATTATTATTTAAATATATTTATAAATTTAATGTAAAGTATTAAGTTAGTATTAAAATTAAAAAAAGTACATAATAAATAATATATTTATAAACAGTCAAAAATTATGGATTTGTATGATTGTTAGTACACAGTAGTAGTAAAAACTTGATTTTGATTGATAGCTACCTACTGGGGGATTATCGCTTCTACTGTGGAATTATCGCTTCTACTGTGGAATTATCGCTGTAATTCTTGCGAAAGACCACACTTCTTATGAGATTTTTTATATATGAGGGAAATATTCCCAATAATTCTTGGGTACCAGTATCCACGTTAGGATAACCTAAAATATACTGCGATAAGGCAACCTATCCACCATTACTCTGGCAACCCTACGCCTTGGAGGATGTACTTCAGACAACAGTCCCTAAAAATGACCTATGTTGTGCTGCCTGAATATTCACCCCTTAGCTAGCTAAACTCAGGGGAGGTTCGTTATTTTGCTTGTAGATTGAGAGGTTTAGCACTCTTATATAAGTAAGTTAAAGTCAAATTCTGAAGGCGCTACCTTAGTTTTATTTTATTTAAAAGCCATTAAATGTTCTAGTGTTTGGCCTCAGAAAAATAAACAAACAAGGAAAAAAAAACAATTATGTCACAATCTGTTTACAACAGCTCCTTACAAGCTATCATTCACTTAAGTCCCTCAAAGTCGCTGTATTTGAAATAAAAGTCAAATGTTAATAGAGGCCAATACAAATATTTATCATTAAAAGTCGTGTTAGGCCCTCAACTACTTGGATTTATATATGCAAGCTTCTCCCACTTTGATAAACAATAGATACTTAAAGTTAAGATATAAGTAATTAAAATGTATCAACAAAGTGGTAGTATTAGGTTTGACATAAAAGTTTTGTAGATTTAAATTTCAAAGTAAACAAAAAAAAAATAAGTAAAAGTCAAACCCTGTTTGACAGGGTCTTGCACAAGACGGCAACTGTCAGACCTACACCATTAAAAAACGACTGTGCAGTCTGGTCTGGTAGCCACATAGACCTACATCCAGGACACGGTGAGATACAAATAGAACAACACCTGCCCCAGACTTGGAATTTCCGCAAGGTATGTGCAAAAACCTCTCACAACTAACTAAATTTAGCATGAAGCATCGTCAAAGTATAATACAAAATCTTACGAGGGCGTAAGTATACTAGCCAAACCGGCGTAGATAAGTTAAAATATTAAAGTTACAAGCGTTAAAGTTTAAAGAAACAAATGGCCTTTAGCCAGGAAACAAAAATATTTACTTCACAATAATAAATTGTAACAATGTTTACGACGAAATTAGCTGTAACAGACCACCTAACGTTTTGAACTACTAGAGACTCTTGTGACGTCTTAACGCTATGTCGACATACGCTATACGTTTACAATGCACAAGTTCTGTACATAATATGGGCGCAAAACTTTATCAAAACACCTGTATAGAACAATACGCAAGTGCAAAATATTAAAATATTAAGTTGACTAAGTTTTTAAAGAGAAATGATCATAGTATATATGATTTAATAATTTATATTGAGGTTTGTTACCCTGATTGCACCACAGTAATCAGGTATTCACAGAGTAGGTTTATCTTGAGAAATAGCATACACGCCACGGGAAATAATATATCAAAGGTTGATTTCACACTTTCCTGTCACCTATTGGGTACTCTCAAGGTTTACTCAATAAAAATGTTACTTAGCTGAAACTTTATGTGCTACCCATGGTTCATGAAGACTCGATCTTCAGTAAAACACACACAAACACACACATGGTCCCTCAAACAGCTGACGTGGATACCACAGAACAATAAAGGTTATGTGGATGCTGCTACACTACTAGTCTCCAAAAATTAACATAGTACATGGCAACTGGCACGTCCCGCGTCCAGGCAGCTCCAATAAAAGAAAACTAGTACTCCAGTTTGAACTCGGACTTTTAGCCCCTACCAAAAAAGCCCTAAAATCGAATTTTAGATGTACAACATGAAAGAGAAAACTTTCATAAGACCCATCGAGGTTAATTAGATGCTAAAGTTTTTACCTACCTCAAATAACTAACGAGGGTTCCATTCTATAAAATGGCGCCTAGGACCGCTTGTTGAAGTTGATTTAAAAGCGTTTAAAATCGGCATTCCGCCCAAAGAATAGACAAACTCAGGCGCGGATACAGGGGGGGGGGCAATGGGGGCAATTGCCCCCCCCCCTGAGACTGACCAAAGCACATAGGTAACACGATGTATACAAGCAATAACCAATAACAAGCTCTAACCTGTTACAGAATAGATCTACCTTTTAACCTTTTTGCAATAAATCCACCTTTTGACTTTTTCCTTTTTTTGCATAAACTTTAAGAAACAAACAAAAAATTCCCTACACCAGCTTTGCACCTGGGTTCACGACTTGAAAGTCTACTTTTAAACCTTCTGTACTCTGTACTTTAAACTCTTGAAAGTCTACGCGCTAACCACTAGAATATTGGTATCCTTCCGCAGTTCCGCAAGTTAATTTTAATTACTTATTGATGCGGTCCCAGACCAGAGCTACGCAAACTGTCGCAAACGCAAATTCCCAAGAGGGTATAGGGTATCTGATCTGGCAGCGTGCAGAAAATCTAGCCGATCAACTGGGTGTCGAGCTGAATATTCCTCGGATCCGCCATGGTGGACGCCAAATTTATCGTGCCAACCATCAAATGAACTCAGCGGAGGAATACTACAGAGTATCAATCTATGCACCATTGCTAGACTTTGTTCTCACAGATCTGCGAGAAAGATTCTCAGCCGAAACCTTGGACATCTTTCAGCTATCAGTTTTCATTACAGAAAATATTGTCAAAAATTCTGCTGGTGAAAATGACATAAGTATAAAGTCCCTCCTCGACCGCTTTGGATTGCTTCTTGAAGTTGACAAGGGCGCTGCTTCTTTTCTGCTAAAAGATGAATTGTTGCTGTGGAGAGAGAAATGGATTCAAGAACAGAGCTTCAGAAAAGAGCTTCCCATAAGAGCTCTGGATATATTGGCTTGTTGCGATAAGGATGTATTTCCTATAATACATGAATTTGTACTAATCCTTGCAACCCTTCCGGTGACAAATGCATCTGCTGAGAGGTCATTCTCGTCGTTGCGGCGCCTTAAAACATATTTAAGAGCAACCATGACTGAAAACCGGTCTTGCCCTAATGCACATCCATAGGCATGTTCCCATTGATGTTGAGAAAGAATTTCAAGATTTGCAAAAGCTGGCCCTAGGACAAGATTGGAATTTAGTATTTAAGTGCATACTTAATTACTTCAAATTAAATTGTTTGTATTTCTTTTTTTTTTTTTTAGACAGCATTATTCAAATCAAATGCATTATTACATAAATAACAAATTAAAATTTTATGAAATTGTTTGTTTACAACGAATTCTCTGGAAGATAGGTAAAATCGCAAAAATTAACTCCCCCACTCCTAAACGCACGGGGTTACTTTTGTGATTTTCTTGAGGATTTTGTGTTGTATTTTTTATTTTCCCACTTGAGAACCAAGCACCATGATTCAAAAAAGGGCGTGGCACCCAAAAAATTTTCGTCTGCGGCGCTATTTTTTTAGCGCCTTCGGCACTTTTTCATTTTGCCCCCCCCCCCCCCCCCCCTGGACAAAATCCTAGATCCGCGCCTGGACAAACTACAATGCCATATCCGTTTTAATGCATTTGTGAAAGTTTTATAGGCACCACATGGCCTTCTTTGCCCAAAAAACTCAAATTCGGGATATACTTCCCACAAATGTGCTTTCCACTTCAAGCGTCAATCGTCGAAAGGGGCGGATATTGTTCCCTCTCCAACCTAGTTACCAAAAATCGTCGACAAATAAGTCATACCAATCCAAGAAAACTATAACCCCTTTAACACCATAAGAAAACTAAGGCAACCAACGTTAACCAACGCAACCGCAAAAATACGCCTCACTTAACCAGACGTGGCCGTTTAAATCCACCGAGCTGTTAATCTTATCCACTGACACTGACCTGCCTTAACAAATTATCGATTTTCTTAATCTTATATACAAGGTTAAAATATTATTTCTATTGATAACTTGAAAAGTTGAATAATTACTAATCAATTAAAACAAGGATGTAAAATAAGATCTGCCTACAAGTAGTATTAACAAAAGAACAGAAATTAGTCCGCTTGGCTATGTCCTACAAGATACAAAACATTCATGGATTATAAACACTATCAACAAAGGTTTCAAACTGAACATAGTGAAACTATTAGCAACGAACATTAACAAGACAAGAAGGGTCACACTCTGTCGGAACCTTGATGTCCTGCTTACACAAGCGCGCCGACGATTTCGATAAATTCCTGAGGCAGTGTCCCTGTTCTTGCTTATACGAGGTTGATGCAAACGGCTAGCGATTAAAACGAATAAACGAGGGTGACCTAAAAACATCTAGTAATAATTTTATTGTTATTGTGTCCTATTCTGCTTTGTGTGAATTAAAAGAAAAATGGGGAAATCGTGAGGTTATTTAATTGGTAGATCTTAACATAATTATAAAAAGTACTGGTAGTAAAAATTAAGGGAAAAAGGAAAGTTTCTTCCAAAAGTAACAATGTAGTAAGCTACAAACGAGATTAGTAGGTATAAAAATTAACAATAAAATATTTGCAAATGCTAACTGAAATAGGTACTTATTCTAATTACCTTATTATTACATAAAATATATACAGGTTGTTTCAAATTCGAGGCCATCAAAGAGTACCTACTTACTTAACAGTAAAATACGGGTAGGAGTAGTTATACTCTGGGAAAACAAATTATCGCGATTTGTATGGAAAATTGTGGAAATCGATAAACGAACCATTCTAAGTCAAAGGCGTTTAACCAAATGAGTTAAAACCTCTGAATTGCTGTTCGATGCCTTTTACAAATCTAGTAGCCCGTTAACAACTCAATTAAATAATGTATTTAAATGTTCTGAAATAAAATTTACCGGCCGCTTTTTAAAGATGTTTTAAGATATTTAATTTTATGTTAGGTTTTATTCATTGTTTCAAAGAATATCTTTTTTTTACATCCCGGTTAGCAAATTTAATTGTAAAATAAATACGCACCCTAATATATAGGTTTAAAAAATATTTATGAGGAAACTCTTTACAAGGATGTGTAAATAGTACATTTTCATATAATATCTTAAGGGTTGCTCCAACGTTCTCGTGGCAACTAATTTTATTAAAATTTTCAACAAAAATTATTTCTAGCTGTTTGACATATTCTACAATATTACTAGGAGGTACATTTAGACCTCCATAGTTTTTAGAAGTCGAATATGCTTTATGCTCTAGAAATATAGCAGCTTCTTTTGGTAATGTCTTTTCATCATTATACTTTGTGCAAGCACTACAAGAGTGTTGCAGCAAGCATTTCCTTAATAGATACCCTGTAATGTAAACTATAGCATTTCCGTCCGTACTAGAAAGATTTCTATAGTCGCATGTAAAAACTTTTAAAGAACTATTATTTGTCAATATAGGTACATCGATATTTTTATATTCTTCTAGAATATCAGGAGTTACATTAAGCAAACCTGTATTAATATCTTTGATACAATTGGAACCTTCAACCTCATTAAAATATTTTAGAGAAAATAATTTCTTGAATGCCCTACAAAATTGAATTGGGGTTGGATTTCTCGAGTTTCCGCAACAATTTCTTACCAGACCAAAAAAATTTTCGATACAATCCTGATTAAGGTTCCTTGTTAAAAGAAATGAATAGTTCTTGCATTTTAAGGTTTCCCATAAAGACAGACTAGAGGTAATAGTAATTTTCCAGCCATTTATAAAATGCATAGTATTATTTATACATTTTTCCACGTATGTTACCTTTCCATCGTTCTGTTTTACCTGTACTAATTTAATTACCTGTAAGTCATCCAACAAACATTTTATTTTTCTAAAAAGTGCAATTGCTTTTCTGTGCCCATAAATGCGTTAAAGTTGTTAAGATGGGACGAGTTTAACAAATCAAATAAATCATTTGTTGTTTGTAGGAATTTTGCAGTAAGCGTTGCTTCTAAAGGCAAAACCTTAAAATGTATGTAGGTATATAGGGCAGCTGAAAGAGAGTGACTAAAGACTTGCGAAGCATATTTTACCTTCATTTTTTGAAAGCTATTAGGAAACATATGCTCGTCAGTAAGTTTAGGACAAAGTCGACACATTTTTTTTTGTCGTGATCATAAAAAATGTCTAAGTAACTTTCGTTCGTTCGTGGCATTTTATTGCAGAACCAAACACAAAACACTACGTAAATGTTTATTTTATTTTTAATGGAATTCACTCACGCCGACACATAAAGACAACTGGTACATATCTCTACGACGGACAACCTGTTTATGCATATCGCGCGTCGGGGGCTTACGGTGCTCTAGATACGGTAGCATCCGATATTCGAGCGAGATAGGCATAACGAGGGGAGGAGCTTGGAGTGATCCTTCTTGTCTCTTGTTAATGTTCGTTGCTATTAGCTACTAACAGGAAATTAAATTAGTAATTAATGTTTAAGGCGAGAGTCTACATAGGCACTTTAACAATTTAAAACTGAAAACTTAACATAGATAACCAAACTATGACAATGCAATTTTCGATTCGTAACAACATGCCATTTTTCGTGAAAAATAAAGAAGAAATCAAGTGGAAATGTAAAAGATTTTTGAGGAGGCCAGACGCCGACTCGGTATAAAAGTTAAGGGGGGTGATTATACCGAGATCTTATTAAAAATTACCTTCAAACCGCTGTCTTAGCTTACATCATCGGTTTGAAATAACTCTGGTAAATTTAAGTTAGTTTAGATACCATATTGACATCATCTCACAAGGATCATATCATAGAGAAAAATTTTTTATGTTGTCTCTGGATCATATTCGTTTTTGAAATCAATCTGGGACTATTCATTTTTATTTGTATGCAGGTAAGCTTCTCAGCGTAACTTGACAGCTGTTAAATTCTGAATCTTCAAATTCGTAACTTTTTGAGCTAGGGGTAGTTGATAGAAGGTAGAAGAAGGGTTGTGAGCAGGGAAGTAGCGTCTCTAAATCATTTGGTGGTCGTTCTCTGTGAGTTTATTGGAGTGGAGAGGGAGGCTGAGCAGGAGTGTGGTGGGGCTAAAGTACATTCACCACTGGAATTACGTCTTACAATACTCTTTACGTCATGACTGTGGGCAGGGGTGTGCAAAGGTGTTTTCTTGCTTTTAGACCTTTTAGTGAATTTATTTAAAAGGCAATGTGCATCTGTAAAACCCACTGTATTTCTTTAGTATTAGGGTAATAAAACGCTAATATAAACTAATTAAATCTCGCCCACCATCATGACGTAAGGCATTTTGATTGGTCTCTTTTTAGTCCCATAAGGGAACTACGTGCTGGATGTATTCTTGCAGGAGTGAGCCGGGCTAGTCTCTCGATAGTCTTTATGATTTGAGTCGGTTTGAGTGGATATGGGTGTGTGATTGGGTGATCAGGGGATTCAGGAAAACGTCTGCGTCTGTCCGTTTGTAGTTGATGATAAGAGATGTGCGTCAATATTTTTAGTAATTTGTAGATCATTATGTAGCATGTGGTGAAACTGATATCATTAATAACGCACAAATATGTTATTAATTTTAGATGTAATATATTGACCTACAGCTTAAACAAAAATTAAAAATTATATTAATTAAAACTATTGGAAATGTCTCCAGCCTTGGTCGATGCATAACTTGACACGCCTCGTTATACTCGCAAATGTAATATGTAGCATTTCTGGTGTTATGGTTCCACATTATTCGACAATTCATATATTTAAGCGGAGTTAACCGAATGAGGGCACTGAACCTGTTAAAAAGAAAATATGCGATACAAATTAGAGCTGTTACAGTGGAACTGGACCTATTCTTTTGGAACAGGTATCACTTGCCTATTCCGTGTACCTATTACCTATTACCAGGTATACCTATTTCAGGTACGTTGGCACTGTCACGTGTTTGATTTTCTAGTTTCGGTGATATTTTTTATTCAAGTTGCCGGGTACGGGTACTATGTACGATATTATAACGTACAGAACGCCAATACGTTTTTGCTTAAAACGATATGTTTACCTATTACTATTATAGCGGCAGTTGATAGTTGACATTTTAAACGCGTCTTAATATTTACATTACCTCAGAAGTACATTCGAGAAAATCAAAATAATTTCACTAAAAGAAGTTGAAGAGAAATAGAATTAAATAATAATGAATACTTCCAGAAATAGTATAATACTTAATAGGTAACCAAATATATCTACTAAAGTAAACGCCACTGATATAACATTATTGTTTACATTTAAATATCTGTATAAAAACTCCAACAAAATATATATCAAAGGAGGCGGCAATACCCCCGGTCAAACTTTAAGAGTCAACGTGGACGCTAAGAAAGTTCTATCTGATTTCCTGTTTTGAATATTCTATTGGCCTTCAAAGCCCATTTTTCGCTTCTCATTGGCTGAATCAGAGAGATCAGAAATTGATATCACCATGTGAAACTTGACCTGTTGCCAGTATTTTTGATCGCTAGTATCGAAGCGCCGATACAGCTTCGCTCTGTTCCTATCTATACTACGTTAAACAGAGATAGATGCGGGAAGGCTCATGTCTGTACGAAATTGTACTCGGCGGTATCTTTTAAGTTCCAAGTAATGCACTCGCCGAAACCGGAAACCTTACATTTTAAGTCGCAATGCATGCCGCGTAGAGGCGGCATTTTTTTCTGGAACTTTTATAGAAGACAGAAACCAACAATGTTATAGTTGTTCCAAGCTTAATTTGATAACATAAAAGAGCGTTAAACTCCAGACCATAGGCGTCGCTTCTACCAAATAGTTAAATTGCGGATTGCTGTAAATTTTTAATATGATTAAATAGTATATTATATTATAGCTTGTTCATTATAGTATATATTGATAAAAGGTTCGTACCAGTGACTTCGCTTGCAGAGAATATTCTTAAAATGCTAATTTTGCCAAAAACAATTTAAAAATATAGTTAATATCGATAAGAGGTTTGTACCCGTGACTTCGCCTGCAAAGAACAAATGCATTTAATATTTTTAGAATGGTCTTTCGGTAAAAAAAAATGCTTATTTTGCCGAAAACAATTTAAAAAATTCTTTGTCCAGCCCGGACCGCGACGAGGAATGAGTTTTTCTTGCCAAGAAAGGATAGGGGTAGGTGCTGTGTTAGTTGGAATATACAGTTAGTAGTTAGAATTTTTTCAGTATATTTTAACAACAAATTGATCGCATCTACAAAATCACAGTCAACGTTCTGTAATATAAGAAGTTTTTGAGATAGTGTTAAGCGAACATAATTAATTTAAAATTCATAAATAATTGAATGAGTAAAATCGTCAGAACTTTCAGAAGTAGAATCGTTTCCAGGTTGGATTAGTACTGGCGCTATAGGCGGTAAAACAGAATATCCATTTCCTGTTTTCATAACATGAGTTAAGCAATTTTTCCATACATCGCTACCCATTTCGCTAATTACCTGCCGAAAGTTATCAAGGACAACTGCGCTTTAAGTTGGTGATTTATTATATTTTCGTAAACGTGTTTTTATTGTACCCCAAACCATTTCGATAGGATTAAAGATACAATAATATGGGGGAAATCGCAAAAGAGTATGGCCGCACCCGGTGCAAGGATTATCAATCACGTATTCATTTTCTAAGCTTCGACTTTTGACAATTTTAATTAATTCCTTTTTCACTGGAATCCTTTCAGGAATATTCATATTCTTATTTCCCATAAATTTTAGAATATCTTCTTTTTTAGTATTGATGTTGGGTATTTTATTTAATATTCGCGAATGCCGAATGATACGACGCATTGTCCATAACAATTACCGAATTCGGCGGAATGTTGGGTAGAAGCTGTTCGGTAAACCATTTTTCAAACAAGTCTGCGGTCATATCTTCATGATAATCAGGGGAAGATTGGGTGATATTTTTTGCTAACAAGAGCAACGCATTAGGTACAAAGCCATCTTTACCTCCGGCATGAAGAATAATAACGCGTTTTCCTCTCGAACACGGTGTATATAAAGTACAATTTTTTATACTGTCCACTCAACCATACTTAACAACATCATAAGTATCAAACCAAGTTTCGTCTAAATAAATTATACTTTTATCGGATTCATGGTATTCTTTTATTTGGCGCAAATATTTCTGTCGTAGTTCAATGATACGCCGAGATTCCATTATAACCATTCGATTATCTAATTTTTTATGTTTAAAGCCACAACTTAACAAAACACCACGCAATGTTTCTAAAGATTGGTCATTATAATCAGGGTATCCTCGCAATCTATCATGAACCAGTTCTAAAGTTGGCACTATATTATCCTTGTAAAAGTTGTAAATGGCTCGCCTAATAAAATCCCTTGTAGTATTGTCAACCGTTTTGAATTTTTGATTGATCCATTTGCGCTTTATAGAATGATCGGTTACAGTCCCAAATTTAATTACGTTATATATTCTCGTAAACCCAAGTTGTGTTAATTCACTAATTTTTGTACATAGCGCATTTTCAGTTTTTCCCGGATTTTCATTTTGAAACACGCGTACATATTTAAAATAATGCGTTGACGTTGACACTGAACATGTAAATTTTTGTTTCTTAATACCGGACTTGTATAGCTCTCGATGGCCGACTCTGGCACCGACTCATTATATTTCAGCGATAATTAACCTCGACCCTCTGTTTTAAATGGTCGCCAAAAAGAAAATATGATATACTCAAATATAGGTAGGTACCAAGTAAAAACTTACTTGTCCAAAACACACAATTATAGCACAAAATGAAACACTATGTAAATTACAGCAAATCGTTTGAATCAGTCACGCCACTGTCCGATTCACAATATGGCACACCTCAAACATCAACTGATTTTAAAGCTGATAGTGATAACTCGATTGACCGAACCTTAAACTATTTGCTGTTCTTGTCTGTACCACATAAATTTTATATTGCTGTCTTAAAGTGTCTCGTGACCGACTCCGGTGAGTGTTTCGCACTTTAAATTGCCGACCTGCCTCACCATTTTGTCTCCACGGCGTTGCCAGTTCTACAAAGTTTTCGTAAGTGTAGGACAAACATAAGGGTTTGTCAATTTTTAATTTTTTTTTGTTTTACAGTGAAAATCCCTTTTATTTTGATTTCAATTATTTTTATATAAATAATATTTCTTAAGTACTCAAAGATTATTGTAATATTCATAAATGGCTTGTTCTTTTTTTTCTTTGACATTGAAAATTTCTTGGTTTAAAGTACATTTGCAAACTAGCTTTCAAATATAGTTACTGACTATCAATTCAATACTGATATAAAAAAACATTTTTAATTATAAAAACTTAAAGAAATTTTAAAAAAAGATCTGACAACCCCGATTATGATGCCGGTCCCTTTGAAACCCGGTCAAAGCTTTTTTATCGAGTTTTTTATTCATCAAACCGACTTTGGAAATAGTATATTAAAGTACATGTTTTATAAAGCATCATGTTATAGCACGCGTCCATGTTAAAAAACGAGACGCTTGCGGCGAGTTTTTTAACGGGACAAGTGCTCTAACTGCTTTATAAAACACGTACTTTATACTATTTTTTCTATTTTGTATTTTTAACATTGAAAATGTTTATATTATCGCACGGGCACGTTAGTAGGGGTACGGAATTCGAAATTCTTGTGTTGCATTTGTCCCTGACGTCACACCGAAATACACCGAATGTAGCAATCGGCCATCGGCCGTCACCACAGGGTGGTTTGGCTGGCGCGGCTGGAGCGCGCTTCAGATCATATTCATATTTCGTAGTGAAAGCGCTTATGTATGATTTATAATGAACGCCGATATGAATTCATACTATAGGTACCATATTTAAATCAAAGCTGCAGCATACCAAGTAAACAAATCAATTTGATTAAGACGTCAAAGTATCAAAACATTTTAAAATTGTATCATTAGTTGGTATATCCGGAAAAAATATCAAAATTAGAAAAAAGTCAGTGGCGTGCATTTTTTTGTCAATAATATCCATTAAGTGTTTCCCGGGACGCCACTGGCCTTAATAAATTTAATCTAGTTAGGGCAAATTAAGCCTCTTATCATTATGAATGACGGTACCAAATTGCAATAAAATCGGGAAAAGGATATTTACAAATATAATAAAAAAAACGATTTTTTTAAAAAAACTTTAACACCCTGTACATCAAAAACGGGGCAACTCCGGACACATGTTCAGGTTAGTACTTCTAAAACACCCTGTATACATACAAATACAACGGTCAAAAACACAAATATTTATATCAAAATATTGATAACAAACATTAACACCAAACGATACAATGCAATAATGCGAAAATCACCGGTAAACTAAATTCAACCCTGTCGCCCAGGGCCTTTTAGTTTTATTGCCGCTTGACCAATCGAAATAGAGTTACGGTTGTCATTAAGTACTGATCAATGTTTCCTTCGTATGCATAATCTTGGATTTGAATATGGTATAGGGTAGACTGGAGCAAGTGTAAAAATGGGGTAAGTAAATCAGAGCGCCAATCAGGCAATATTGAAAGTTTACTTGTCTGTGTGGTTCGAGGCAACTAACTATACATTAGCGCTGTTGAATTATCTACTCCCGGCGAGTTACCAGGAGTTTTTTTCTTTCTGAGTAGTCATTTGTAACATAACCTCCGAATCGGTCCGTTGAATAGTGTGTGATATCTACATAAAAAATTGGTCAAAGGTAAAAACTTATAATATACTTTTAGTTTTATTGCATTTTCTTGTGTTTAGTCAATTGTTGTAGCTTTAAAATCCTATATACCGACCAAATCTGAAAGCGGTTTTTACTCACGAACAGGTTTGCACTTCCCCCAAAAAAAAACATAATGTGGGGCATGTGTGAAAATTGTAATGGGGAAAGTGTAAAGGTTAGTTTACACTTGCCCAATTTCGTCCGGGACTTTGTAAATTTAAATAATATTCCCAATCCTTTTAAGAACAATATGCCAGGCATAGATTGGCTAATAAAGTTTAAACAACGTCACTCTTTGAGTATGAAAAAGCCACAAAGCTTAGGGTACTGCAGGAAGAAATCTACGGACCCATTCATAATAGACCAATATTCTGTTTTATTGGAAAACGCTATATTGGAGTTGGGTCTTCAGGATCGTCCTGAATGTATTTACAATTTAGATGAAACTTCACTGTGTACAGATCCTTCTCGTCTTAAAATTGTTGGCGCGAAAGACAAACCCTCTTTAAGAATTATTGCTGGATCGGGCAGAGCAAATATAACCGTCCTGGCAGGAGCAAGTGCTAGTGGTAGAAGATTGCCACCATTGATAATATTTAAAGGCAATAATGTTGGAGTTTCTGGATTTTAGAAAGAAATGAAGACCTCTTTAAAGACACCGTATATGCAGCCAGCGCCAATGGATGGATGACCTCCGAAATATTTAGAAATTACTTTCTAAAGACTTTTATTCCTTTGGTTCGTGATCAGGCACTATTGTTATATATGATGGGCATGTCTCGCATGTGGATTGCTTATTAATTCAAGCCGCAAGAGAAGAAAATATTTATATACTTAAGCTGCCAGCACATACAAGTCATTTACTTCAACTTCTCGATTTGAGTGTGTTTAGATCCTTTAAGGCAATATAGGAGAGGGAAGTAATAACATGGCGAAGACGTCATCAGGGACAATGACTACCAAAAAGGGAATTCGCCACATTACTAGTGAAAACCTGGGCTGAAGTAGATTCCGGAATCATAAAAACAGGATTCAGAAAGGGTGGTATGGTTCCATTTAATAGACATGTTATTCCTAAAGAAAAATCACATCGATGCCCTAAAAAGATGGGAGGAACACTTAAAAAATCAAAGATCTGTAACAGATTTACAACCGAGGCCAGAACGCATTGATATTGAAAGGAATGAACACGATGCTGTAGCACCGAATGTAACAGAAAAAACCGCTACTTTCGAACAGTCAATGTTAAAAACAGTAAAGCCTTCTACATCTGGCGCTTCATTTAAAAGGAAACTAGCATCTAATGCAGAATTACTTACAGCTCCTTCATCAGCATCTAGTGCCACCAATCTCAAAGCAATTGTCAGCTCTGATCAAAATGAAGAAAATATACTAAATAATCATCAGGATCCTATAACTGAAGCTGTAGTACCAGCTACAACCGAAAATCGGCAAGAAAAGAAGGCAAGTTTTAATGATCTACCCCTTGATTCGTTCCGACAGAGTCCTTCTTCTAATCCAAGGAAACGAAAGCGCTTAATTCAAGGTGGCCAAACCATTGCAGGTACTATCGCAAGTAGTCAGTCAAAACTCTCTACAAGTTCATCTACTATATCTAAACCAGCTATAAAAATTGACCGAAAGAGTAAACAAAGTCGGCCAAGTCCGTATCAATTTGAATCCAGCTCTAGTGAATCAGATAATGAAAGTGTACCTTTTATGGAATCGGATCAAAGTTTTACTGTAGAATCGGATTGCGATGATCAGATTCCTGAAATAAACAAAGACAATATTTCCATTGGAGACTGGGTACTGTTTAAATACACATTACCAAAAGCAAACAAACATTTTATTGGCCAGGTAAACACTGTTGACAACGGCTTTGAAATCAAGTTTACTAGAAAATTAAAAGACAATTTTTTATGGGCACTCACCGATGATGTCGATGTAGTACAGCTAGACGATATAGTGACTCGTTTACCTGAACCGGTAGTAACACGCCGAGGAGGTTTTCATTTTAATGTGAAATTTGCGGGATACAATATTTAACAAAGTTCCATAAAATTATTCGAATTTTTAAACTTTAAGTTTCTTTTCTGTTTTAGTTTCTCCTTGGGAATAATTCCTACTGTTTTAGAGATTAAAGCCAAACATTGGGTTTTGAACGGATAAATACGTTTATAAATATATTATTCTTGTTATTAGGAATTTTTTGAGGGTTATTTTGGATTACTTATTATTTTTCAAAGGCACCTTTTAATTTTTCGTTTTTATGATTTGTTTGGCTAACTATTTTCCAACAATAAAAAGTTCATAACTTCCCAGATTTTTATTTTTTTTTAAGCCTGTAAAAAGAAAAATTGGATAGGAGATATAAACTTCATTTGCACTTTCCCATTGCCACTTCTGCGAACATGCATGGAAATTGTATTCCGATTTTACACTTTCCCTTTTTGGGGTAAGTGTAAAATAATCATTCAAATCTCAAGATCTCAAAAATAATTCATGAGTGCCCTATGCAGTATGAAAAGTAAACATATTAAACTAATACTTTCTTACAAAGACACTTTTATAAATATTGTATATTTAAAGTAGGAAGGAAATAAACTTGAACTATTAAAAAGGGCTTCGCACTTGCCCCAGTCTACCCTAATTATAAGCTTTGTAATGTAATGCTGAAAAATAAACAGAATTGTTTTGTACTGCTTTTTTGCTGCAATTGACGGCGAATGCTGTGTCGCTGAGCTGCGGCAGTGAAACCGTGTACATACAAATCGCATTAAACCAGTACCGAGCTACTAATCGCGAACGCCAGCCGCGGCAGCTGACTGCTCCAGAGAAACCATACCTTAGAGGCTCGTTAAGCTGGATTTATAAACTCGAAAAGTTGGCGAGGTTGAGGATCAGTTGGTGTTGGAAATAGGAGTTCAATTTAAACTAAAGGAACACTCAGTTCTATTTATACACTCGTTCATGTTGATGATGTGAAGCTCATGTAAGGTTCGAAAACTTCCCGGGTAGTTCGAGATAACCAATTTTTATGCTCGGAGTTCAGAATATCTAACCTCACAAACTTGATCATAACTTCAACCTCACCAACTTTTCGAGTTTATAAATCCAGCTTTAGAGTTTATAACCTTTATTTTACTATTTTTTATATTATGAATCAATTAAACTTATATCATCTACCTAAATATTACATTCAAATCTATGAGTTTTCGCAGATCTCAAATCTCACAATAGTCACAAGCGTTGCACTCTGCTTCGGCATTTTCAATGTCATCCCCGGTTGCATCTTTGTAAAGGACTGTAAATTTTTTCAATAAGAAAATACATATCTAAAAAGAAAATCAACCCTTCAAATTTTGTGAATTTGTATGTCTAAATTCTATGTTGGTAATACTATAAATTTACTTTTATCATAGTAGCCTTGACAATAAATAATATTTTCTTTGTGGCATTGTCACGAAATTTGTGTTTTAATATTTCATAGAGTTGTTCATAATTATAATTAAAAAAACATGGAGCATGACAATCTAAGTTCAACTCCCCCTGAGTTAAGGGATATTGCTAATAAAACGATAAATCAACGTTTACCAGAGAAATCCCGAAAACTTTCTTTTCTCATGGATCACAATAACAGGAAACGTCAGACGTCAACAGAATAAAACATTTAAACATTACCAATGCCAACCTTTAAAAAATAAAAAAACGGTGCCGAAACAGATCTGTTTCGATACTGAGAACGGTGTCGAAACAGATTTCTTATGAAACAAAATTAGAAAAAAGTATAAATATATTTCTGGCGCCATCTTACCTAGGTATTACGTTTTTTGTAATAAGGTGCCTTTAAATGCAACCACAGGGTGACCACCTTGAAGTCAGTTGAAAACCGGAGATATGTACATAATAATTCTTTCTTTCTTTTCTTTCTTTCTTTCTTTCTGTCCCTCTTCCTTGCGCCGCAGGCAAAAATTTTTGGGTGCCACGCCCTTTTTTGGGCTATCAATATAGCCCAAAAAGGGTCGTCGCACCCAAATGACCCAAAACGTAGAGATTCTATGAGTAACAGTCAACAACTTTAATAATTATAAGTAGGTACACAATAAAAGCAGAAATAAAAAACAATTATTTATTATACGTCAGGCACTGACTTAAAAACCAATTATTATGGGCGCACCTCCCCGTTCTTTAACCAGGTAAGGATTAAAGGATTATTGTTTTCAAACATTTTTATTAATAATAATTGTCACATCTAGATAAATTCCAAAATGAGATTTTAGGTCCAAACTCAAAAAATAACAAAAAACAAACTCTATCTTAGACAAAAGTTAACACACCACACACATAAAATAAATTCGTAAAGCACGTTAAGACGTTAAGTAAAACTAGTAAAAGTAAGTTATACCTATACCTACTTAAATATTACAAGTTATATTACAAGAGAATATATGAAAACAAAACAAATTCCTAACCAATGGTAGGAAGGTAGGTAAGGTAAACGAAAGCATTTTAAACTTGCTGAAATTTAAAAGAATACTTTTTATTGTTGCGGCAGCATTTTAAGAGTTCTTTTTGCTTTTCTTTCGACAAATATATAGCAAATTCTTGACAGGTCATTTTAAAATTGAGCTTTGTGCATAATTCCATTTTTACCAAGTTAACTCGCATCCTGTTTCTATCATCGGTCCACAATCCATTCATTAACGAAAATACACGCTCTAAATAAGCATTACTCACTGGTATCGAAAAAATCTTCGACACAATTTTTAAAGTTTCGGGAAATGTACCGAACTTAAAAAACTTTACCCAAATCTTGTCAAGGGGGGTAGTGTTAAAAAAATGTTCATCCTCTTTAAGAAGTTTAGCTAATGCTTCGTTTAGAATTGAAAGTTCATCGAATAATATATCTTCGTCAACAGTGTGTGCAAAACAAGCGTTTTTAGCTTCCAACATTGCTGTGTAGGTAATTTCATGATTTTTTTTAAGGTTTATATTCGCAAAATACTTAAAAGGGGAAGTATCAAACTTATAATAGCGTTCCAGATAATCCAAAGTTCTCTGGTATGTATTGCAAGCTTCTCTTTCGAATTTTAATCTTTCATATTGGCTTAGGTATTTTAGGGCAGCCATTACTTTACTGCCAAAGAATTTATTTTGTAGTCGGGATTGAAGTTTTGAATATAATTCCGACATGACAGAGTGTAGATCAAAACTTGATAGGCTGTTGCTTTGTAATTTTAAAAGAGAAGTATTTAGGATAGTCATATAGTGATGAGTGAAATATAGGTAACATTCTGACATTGTCATCTTTGGTTGGATATCTTCAATTAATTCGTTTTCTTGATCTTTTATAAATTCCCAAATGGTTTTATGACATTCTTCTTCCCCTAGTTGTAAAAAATACGATTTCACTGCCGGCCAACAATGGATAAGACGTTCAAGAGCATTGAGTAAAGACAACCATCTAGTAACTACGTGTCTTAATATTTGGTCATATTCCATTTCCAAGAAATCAAAACATTCTTTAAGTTTTTCATATTTCTTGCTAGAATTCGAAAATTCGGCGTAAACCTTTAGAACTAAGTTTTCAACGTCATATGATAATACTTTACAAGCATTTCTGCCAGCATTATGTATTACATGACAATTGCAGTTTGCTTTTATAATTCCTGGATTTTCGGAAATTAGCTTCTGGAATATAGAGTTATGAACGCCGTAATTCACAGACGCGTTGTCCGCACTATATGCACTTACCGCGGAAATTCTCAGACCGCATTTGGACAAAGTATTTTTAATTTCACGTGTAACACTTTGCGAACTTTCATCGTTATTTTCGTGAAAATCAATAAGTTTGTCTTGAACTCCAGTGTATAAATCAAAATATCTGACTGCCATAGGAAATAATTTTTGATGTCCTTTATTAGATGCATCACAAGAAATTGAAAATGGGATATTCTCGTTGTCATTGCCAGTAAGGTACTTTAGGCAATCTTCAATGGACTTGGGACCTAGCACATTTTCCACAATAGCTTCAGATTTTGTTCGTCCACAATGAATTTTTTTAGCGAAATTCGAATCTTTAAAGATGGAAGCGGTAAGTTTGATACCGCAATCTATGCTTCTGTAGCTATGATGATGCATAATGCCATGATACACTTGGGCCACTTCAATTATGGTTAAAGAATCTTCTTCTGCTGAATTCTTTAACGGTATAAAATTCGTTAAAAGTTGACTTGACGTTTGACTTTTGCACCAATTTTGATGTTTTTTAGTTTTCATGTGGGATTTTAGTGCCCTTTCACCATCATGCTTGACTGTAACTTCGATATTACAGACACGACAACGAGCTCTGAATGTATCTAGTTTAACTAACCAATTTTTATATGACGGGTTTTCGCACCATTTGTCGTTAAAATTGGTAAAATAGACTGCTTTTTTAATTTAGGTAGGTACGGTCACGGCATTGCCAGAGTCACTGTCACTACTATCAGTACTATCACCCATGGTAAAAAACTGCTTTAATTCAATAAAATATTTTATTTCGTGCCTACTTTATTACCGCTGAACAACGTTAAATGCTGCGCGAAATTGTGCACGAAATGCCGCCTGCGTGAAAACTGAAAAGTCAAACACAACGAAACGAGGGACGCGACGCTCAAATTTATTAAATCGGGAATGTTCTCGTGATCGGCCGATCTCAAACGAACACGTTTGCCACATGAGATCCCTGCCACATGGCAGCCCGATGTTGCTGTTCCGATTGTTGTCGTTTCGATGTTGCCGTTAATACTTCATTAAAGTTATTTTTTAGAAAAAATACGAAAAACCTTAAAAACCGGAGTTTTTACTAAAAAAACCGGAGCCCGGAGGTCAAGTATAAAAAACCGGAGACTCCGGGTGACAACCGGAGAGGTGGTCACCCTGGCAACCATCACATATTAACACGCGCGTCTGTACCTGTACCTGTTCCACTCTCGAAATTCGCCTGTTGGGTAGTGCAACCGGAATAGTGCCCGCGTTTAAATTTAAGACGAAATAGTTTAGACCTGGAATATGTATTTGGAACAGGTACAGGTCCAACTAGGTACAACAAAAAGCTGTTCCGTAACACCTTTAATACTTTAATACAGATTTTGTAAATTTTTATGCCTAAATCTAATGTTGCTAATACCATTAAAAGTTTAGTTTTCTCCTGTCGATAAATAATTTTATTGTTTGTGATTATGCAACCAAAGATACATGACGGAAATAGGAGATTTTATTTATGGTCACACATTCAACCAAATAAAGCATCTGATACATAATATCATTTTACCATTAAAAGAATAGAAGATTCGATTTCATAAAGTTGTTTAACTTTTTTTCGTTTCATAAAGCCACAATTAATGGAACTGACGCAAAGTTAATCAATGAGAAAATTAACAATAGTTTCATAAAGTAAAATAAGTAACTAGCTATATTTTTAATTATATTTTTTTGTTTCAGGGAACTTAGCTGCATTTACATGTGGTATTACTTTAGGATGGACTTCACCAGTAATTCCAAAACTACAAGGATTAGAAGACAATCCCCTGGGTGAACCTTTATCTCAAGACGATGCAGGATGGGTTGGGTCCCTTTTACCACTTGGTGCCGTATTGGGGCCGTTCATTGCAGGCGTCGTATCAGACAGAATAGGAAGAAAGAAAACTCTTCTATTTGGAAACATCCCCTTTATTGTGGGATTTTTATTGAACGTTATGGCTTCTAACGTAAACTACCTTTTCGCGTCAAGATTTATTTGCGGAATTGCTGTAGGTATTACGTTTACCGTACTGCCCATGTATGTTGGCGAGATTGCAGAAGATGATATAAGGGGTGCGCTGGGAACACTGCTGCAACTCTACTGCACGCTAGGTCTTTTATTTTCTTACGCAATTGGTCCATATATGTCAGTGTTCATGTTTAACATTGCTTGTATAATTGTTCCTGCAACATTCCTTATAACGTTTTTCATGTTTATTCCGGAGAGTCCTTATTACTTGCTGCAGGTAGATGACAAAGAGGGCGCTGAATCTGCACTAATGAAACTGAGAAGTACAACGTCACCAAATGATGTACGAAAGGAACTGGACGTTATGAAATATTCAGTTGATGATGCCCTGGCAAATAAATGTTCATTCACTGATATTTTTAAATCGAAAGGTTTAACTAAAGCGTACGTTTTATCTAACGGATTGCTAATTTTTCAACAAGTTTCTGGAATTAACGTAGTTCTTTTTTTTGCACAAAATATTTTTCAAGATGCTGGCGTAGCTTTGGCCCCTGAAATTTGTACTATAATAGTAGGAATCGTCCAAGTAATTTCAAGTGCTGGCGCCTCCGTTTTAATTGACAGCAAAGGAAAAAGATTTTTGCTGATGCTTTCTGCAATTGGCATGGCGGTTTCGCAAGGAGCCTTGGCCTATTTCTTTCACCTAAAAGACGATAATCATTCCGATGTTTCTTCATTTTCATGGCTGCCTATTGGATGTCTCATAACATACATAATCACTTACTGTTTGGGTTTCGGCCCGGTTCCGTGGGCAGTTATGGGAGAAATGTTCCCTGCAAACGTAAAGTCTGTCGCTTCCACCGCTACCGCTGCTACCTGCTGGTTTTTCGGATTTATTTTGACAAAATATTTTGCAATTCTTGCAGAGCTTATTGGAAAATCCGGAAGTTTTGGTCTTTTTGGTGTCTGTTGTGTAGTGGCGTTCTTTTTCGTTTACAAATTCTTGCCTGAAACTTCTGGGAAAAGTCTACAGGAAATTCAAGATATTCTTAATGGAAAATCTACTAAAGATGAGGACATCGAATAAATATTATTGTGAATTTTAACGAATAATATAATATCTAATAGTCCAGCAAAAATAGACAACAAAAAGTTGTAACTTCGGAATAATTCGCAGGAGCTAAAAACTCGTATAGACTTTGAATACACTATTACAAATGAAATTTCGAAAGCGCCCAAGGATACTATATTTCGACTAAACATTTTATTTGAGATCATAATTTTTTGCATATTTCTTTTAAACGGTGTGACATGTAATTTAATTATACAGTAAGTGCTCAATATAATTTAATTAAGATAATTAATTGCACTGGCAGAGAGCTCTGGTAATATTGGTACCTACCTAACCTACATCTTATGCTTTGAACTTTAGCGAGTAAATATTTTTGCAGTTTGAATCCACTGAGGATTGAACTCACTTTTATGTGGATCTAATTCAAAATAGTTCAATCAAATCAAAATAAATATATTGACTTACTTCTTAATAATGGATTTAACATCAACAGCAACCTGGTTAGCTTTGGCATCAATTCCCTCACATGTACTGACTGCACGAACTCCAATAGAAAAGATTATTTACTTTATAAAACCTGCGAAAGTTCAAATATAAATAAAAATGTATTCCTCACAAAGTTGAACTTCATATTTTCATAATATTTAAAATATCAAGCTGATATTCTATTTTTACACGCAATAAGTGGTTGCGATATTATAAACATCCGCATTTTTAAAAAGGGGTCAAACAGTAATATTTATATTGTTTGAGAACAGTCATGATTGAATTGATTGTACTTTTCCAGACGTCCTCCTCACAAATGGAATTCGCTTTCTTCTGTTGGAGCTCCAAATCAAATTGGTACTATAGACAAGTATACATATTTATTTTTTGTAAAAAATACGCGGAACGGTAAAAGAGTACAGTTATCCAGTCTTTTCCAACATCTGCTGCTGCTTATCAACATTTAAATCGTATCTACTATCAAGTTCAAGTATGGCTAAGCAACGAACTGGACCCAGAACACAGGGAGTGGAAAGTAATAAATAATAGTTTGGAGTCAATTCAAACTCTTCTCCCGCCTTGTGATTTTAGGAAGAGTTGTATAGAATTTTTATCGAGTAACCTGCAAGATGGGCAACATGTCATCAGACAAGAGTCAAATTTTAGCTATTTAATTTTTAGTTGGAATGATATTGGATATTGGCAGCAATATATTGGCAGACAGCCGTTTAGGGACATAGTCGGACTTAGAACGTAATAAAATATATTATTTTCCATAATTAGAATACTTAAAATAATAATAATACCAAATATCCAAAAATACTTACCTGCAACACAATAAATAGTATGATGGAAATTGCTCTGAAAAGAACTGCTTTTTAGAATTAAATAAAGTTTCAAGGCACAAAAATGTATAAAAGTTGACCAATCAAAACACTGAAACATTCACAACAATGTCAAGCAAACCCTTGCTTGTCCTGTAATCCTATGATGGTTCCGTTTTAGTTACCACCAATATGTGTTTCTCTTTAACATGAAGAAACAGACAGAAATATATGATCTACCTATTAAAAGTTGGTTTTGTTTATGTTTTTAATTGGATTTTATTAATTTGTGTCTGAAATCCTGGTAACTTTTTGTCTCCATTTATAGGCGATTGGAGTCTGCTGACATGAATTGTCCACCGCCATATTGCAGGTTTACTTGCTAAAAATACTCTAGTAATATCTGTGGCAGTAATAAAGTCGGATTATTTTGAACACAAATACAACAGATTAGGATACTTATAATATCAATGAGAAAATAACTGCTCCATCCTTTCTCTCAGAATAATCTATAAAACTCCAGCAAGGAGAGGTAGAAGAAGCCGAAGAAAAATAAAGCGAAGAAGAGACATGACTGTTGAAGTAGAATTTAAAGATTATTAATCATACTACAATTTTCAAAAAGTGAACAATAATCCGTTCCACTTTGATAATTATCAGAAGTCGTTTTTTAATTAATAGGAAACTGTCTGATTAGATTTGTTCAATCATAATAGATTGTGGATTAACTTTTGGAATCGCGATATCTCGTAGGAAAAAAGTATGTATACGATTTTTGAAGATAATTGTATGATCTACAGACTTTGTATCACCAACTTTTACGATATCACTTACCCTTTGAGAGAAATATGCGATAAACTGATATTTTTAACTTTTAAGCTTGAATAAAATTCTTAGCCGATGTAGGATCGGTGGGCACTTTTGATATTTCGTTTGTAATAGTGTATTCGTAGTAGTAATTTTTAGCTCTATGCGCATTATTTCGAAGGTAAATGTCTATTTTGGCTGGACTAATATAAGTTACTCTTTCCTTCATTATTTTCTTGCTTATTTATATTGTCCATGACAAGTACAATTAATTAACAGAATAAACTAAGAGATAAACCTGCAAAAAATAATAAATGTTATTTAGCAAGTAATGGGAAAATAGATATGATTAGGGGTGTCTCAGCGTCCATTTAGTATGCCATTCTTTGGTATCTCCTAAGCCAACATAGATAAAAATAACTTGTTGCGTGCTAGAGATGCATATTTTAAAAATATTACCACAAAATCGATTGATTTTAAAAGGTTCTCTGACGTTTTCCAATTTCCAATATACATTCAAGATTCAAGAGATTACTGTTTAAGTCTCTAGCCTTCCCACCAACTCTTTCTCGACTTCAGGAGACTTTTAGGAGAAATGTGGGCGGAATTCTCTTCTTAAGAGTCCATCACGGTAACCCCTGACCGACACGCAACCAACCATACAGCAATGTAAATTAAATGGGGTGTCTTACGCTCAGCTGTCAACGATTTTCGAAAAAACTGGTATATTATTTAGCTTTGCTTAAAAGGATATTGAAAGGCAAATCTATTTGCTAAATTAGCTATGTTGCAGATTTTTTTATTTGGCTTTCGTTTTCGAAATGTATGCAGTAATATATTTATCGCTGTTAGAATTGCAACTTTACGTATGATTTTCTTCACATGTAAGTCCTTAATAAAAATATTATATCTGCAACATGGTAAATCTAGCAAATAAAGTTGCCTTTCAATATCCTTTTAACCAAAGCTAAATCATTTACCAGTTTTCTCGAAATTCGTTAACAGCTGAGCGCAAGAAAGCCCATTTAATTTATATTGCTGTATTGTCGGTTGCGTGCCGGTCAGGGGTTACCGTGACGGACTCTTAAATACACTACGGGATCATTCGCAACATGTTAAATCTAGCAAATAAATAGAGTACGGGATCATTCACATCACCGACTAATGAGAGAACTCGCTTCTTCTCCTATTTTTGCAGGAAACGAATGGTATGTGATGGTGGTCATCCCGTTCTCTTACGGTCGATAATTGGGACCCGTAGGGCCTTTATTCCTGAATCGGCGAATGATCACATGACGCGATATATTACCTACTGCAGTTTTGCGTTTTTTAAAAGACAATGATCATTTCACAACATACTTCACATGCCCTAGAGCAGGAGAAATGTGAACGTGTGAAAGTAAATTACGGGATGATGGCCATTCCCCAAGCCTTTATCATTAAAGATATAAGAAGATGTTTGATATACAAATTTTAAGGTTTTTTTTCTTTATTATATTTTAAAGTAAATGCAAGAAATCACACTCGCATTAGAATATGAAGAAATTATATCAACCTAATTTTTTTGAATGAAACACTCTATACAGGGTTTCTTAAAAGGTATGGTCAATATCTGGGAGTTGAGTAGATTTATTTAAAATAGGGTCTATCGGTCATGTAACATTTTGTCCTATATCCCCTCATAACCGAGCTACAGGGTCTGAAGATGTTTTTTCTTAATGTTTTAGAACCTAATAAAGATACAAACTTGAAAGTTTGGTATTGTAAGCTTTACACGCCGAATAGAATTATTTTAGATAAAATGTTAACAATCTAAAAGTGGGGGAGGAGAGAGAATAAATATATCAGTACCTAACTTTTCTTAAAATTATTTTTTTTACTTTTTTATGTCAAATTCGAAAACTTCAACGTTTTTTTGCGAAAAAAGTTACTCCTAGTTGGAAACGATTTAAACAAATTTTTAAAATATTTTGAAAATCCTGGCCTGGAAAAAATAAAATTATAGAAATGCGATTTTAAATGTCAATTTGCAAAAAATTTATGGCCGTGTTGACATTCTTGAGTATGACAGTTTTCTTTTGAAATATCTTCCAATTAATGACAAAAATTCCAGGATAGGATAAGGAAAAATCTGAAAATTTGGTAGTTTACTAACGTCAATGGGGACCATACGCCTAATATATTTTCAAGAATCTGGCGCTTTCGGTTATAGCGGAAGTATATGTCAACTTGCTTATTTTAAATAGGACATCCTATATATTATTTCATTTTTGGATTCTACGTAAAATTCTAATAATATTTTGTATATAATATTCTCTACCTAAGTCTAACCGTTTTTGATATATATATATTTTTTCTCACAAATGACCTTTGCAGATCGAAAAATAATGATACGTTTTTACTGTACAATAGACTTTTTTTACCGGCACATTATTAACTAATATCGTCTTGGTTACGCGACCATTAAATAAATTTCATTGGTTTCTAATGCCGCCATGGACAACTAACAATAAAAAGCTGGATTTATAAACTCTCGCTGGCGTCGGCGCGCGGCGCAGGCGTCGGGGCTGGCGTTCGTCGGAGACGTGCATATTGGGCATTTATAAACTTGGCGTTCGCGTTCACAGTGTTGACAAACAAAAACATAATCTGACACATCTGACATTTTAGTTTTTACTCTTGGTGGTGTTTTCTCTAAGGCAGTTATTAGAACAAAATAAAAAAGAGTTAAGTAAACGGATTTAGCAAGGAATTCTTTTTCACAAACAAGATCAATATGAGAACAACAAAAACAAATAATTCAGAAGCACCAAGCTGGCACAAAAATTGAAATGACGCTTGGCCGTTGAGAGTTTGGCAGATGCCAACGATGACTTAATAGAAATGCTAAAATCCCATTGGTTGTGACGCGGTGCTACAGATTTCCTACGAACGCCGGCGCTGGAAAGATAAAGATGGTTTATGTCGAACGCCAGCCGGCGCCAGCGCGAGCGCCGGCGAAGTTTATAAATCACTCTATTACGATTTACTTGTTTAACTTCCAGCGCACACTCCAGCGTGAGCGCCGACGCTGGCTTCGAGTTTATAAATCCAGCTTTTCAACTTAAAAGCCAATAGCAACATGTTGAATTGTCAGTATTACAGGCATTGTCAATTTTCGAAGCAGACAACCTTATCCAAAATTTCTCTCATTTGTAATGCTGAATAAGATAAAATGATAAAAATTGGTAGTTTTTGTTTGAAAAAAATAGACTTTTGACAGTATTTTCAATTTAATCTTTATTCTTTTCAACACCGTGTATTAATAATTATCAAAATATTATACGAAGTCTACTAAAGTAGGTCACTAGATACTAGATTAGATTTAGGTATACAGGGTTATGATAAAGAAACGGATCAGCCTTTTATATGGAAAACCGCCCACTTAATCAAAAGTCGCTCGAACGCCTCAAATTTATTTTTTTGAAATGCATTTTTTCTTGAAAAAAAATGTTGTACAGGGTAGATCATAATAGTGCTACATATGTCAACTTTAATTTTTTTTAATTAAACATATTGCATATTTTTACATTTTTCTATTCTACAATCAATTCTAGATATTTTTTATTGATCATACCCTATACTTATCTTTAGCCGTTTACGAAATATTAACACTTTAATGCTGGTATGCACCATCGGTATGTTTCTCGACATAGCAACGTTCTGAACTTAAGTCACAATCTTTTGACTATGACAATTTCTTATTTAAGTTTAAGACGTCAAAAAATGACAGTGAATGGTTATCAAATTTGAATTTTGTTCTGCTGATATTTCATCAAAATGCCGCCGAAGATGAGCGCATTGAAATTTTGATTATGTTGGGTTGTGAAGATAAAAGTAGAAGTCATAGGGAAGTCCGTGATATGTTTAATGAAAAATACCCAATCGCCCGCCTATTGGTCAATCAACAGTGTCTAGGGTAGCAAGTAAGTGGAGAACTTCCCGTACTATTAAAGATAGTGTTAAAAGTGGTCGTCCTGGTATATCCGAGGAGAAAAAAATTAACGTATTATTATCACTACAGGAAGATTCTCATAGCTCAAGCACATAACTTGGACGGGACTACGATATGCACCAAACCACCGTATCTAAGTTTTTACAAAAAGAGAAGTTTCATCCATACAAACCAATATTTGTACAAGAGTTATTGGACGATGATCCTGATAGGCGAGACCAATTTTGTGAAATAATAATTAAGCTAACAGATAATAACGCAAGATTTGTCCAAAGAATTTGTTTTTCAGATGAAGCTACGTTTTGTTTAAATGGTCAGGTTAATAAACAAAACTACAGATACTGGGCACAGGAAAATTCTCACTGGTTTATAGAAAATCACACCCAGTATAATGACAAGGTTAATGTTTGGGCGGACCTTGTTGAAAATAGGATAATCGGACTATTTTTCTTTGATGAGAGTCTCACTGGAGAAAGATATCTAAATTTCCTTCAAAATGATCTGGTTCCAGCTCTTGCCACTCTGTTTCCAGATAATAATGATCCTGATTTACCAAGTTTAACCTTTTGGTTTCAACAGGATGTTGCTCCCCCGCATTATGCTGTTCATGTAAGGGAGTACTTAAATACAATTTTTCCGGGGCGGTAGATAGGTAGACGGGGGTCAATAGAGTGGCCACCCAGATCGCCTGATCTTAATCCACTGGACTTTTTCTTTATGGGGCTACGTTAAAAATTTAGTTTATAAATCTTAACCCATCTCAGTAGATACACTTAAGGAGTCTATTGGACGAGTAATAAAAGAAATATCTTCACAAGTAGTACTAAATGTACAACAGGAATTTCTAGATCGATTGATCTACTGCAAAACAGTTGGTGGAGGACATTTTCAACATCTTATAAAATAGTTTCTTTTCATTCTTTGTTGTTTGTTTATTTTGTTTTAAAATTGTTAATATTTCGTAAACGGCTGAAGATAAGTATAGGGCATGATTAATGAAAAATGTCTAGAATTGATTGAAGAACATAAAAATGTAAAAATATACAATATATTTCATTAAAAAAGTTAAAGTTGACACATGTAGCACTTTTATGATCTACCCTGTGTGTATAATATCTTTTAAGAAAAAAATACATTTCAAAAAAATTAATTTGACGGGTCCGAGCGATTTTTGATTAAGTGGTTTTTGATTCCATATAAAAGGCTGATCCGTTTCTTTATCATAACCCTGTATAACATTATACATGAAATGTAACTATAATTTTACGTAGAAACCAAAATTGAAATGGTATATTCAGGTATTTGAAATAAGCAAGTTGACATCTACTTCCTCTATAATTTTTCAGATTTTTCCTACCAATAGTTTTCTCATAATCAGTTGATGAAGTTCCAGGTGGGACTCCATGTATTCTCAATTTGAAACAATTTCTAATAATTTCTAATTTAACAAATTTATAGTAGCAAATGGTCCAAGTTTTAAGAGTTAATACATAAAAATTTAAAACAAATTATATATGTTCTGTGAATCCTTCGTGGTTTTGAACATAAGGTCATTTGGGCAATGACCTCCCACGCCAACTCACCAACCACCTAACACATTAATATTTAACTTTAAAATTAAAATTGATTCAATCAACCAAACTTTACTGCTCGGATACTATTACCTCTAAAATATCCCTCGTATTTATTAATGCAATGCACACGCAGCAAAACAAACTAGACGTAACGCTACTTGTTATGCGTCCCCGCAAAAATTTCAGGTCAAAATCGAGCTTGCCCACGAAAAATAGCATCACCCAACAAAGCCTGTGGGGGTAAAGAGAGGAATAAATAGCATGTTATCACTCTCGCACTTGTATTAAATTCGAAGAAAAAGAGGTTTTGTCGGCTGTCAGCCGTTTTTTTTTTGATTGAGCTTAGACGCATGTTGCAATTTTTAGAATGAATGGGAAGAAGACAGAAGACCGTTGATTTCTGCAGTCGGCAGTCTGTAGTTCTTTATAGGGATGTTGATTCTGATATCGAAAAAATATTATATCGTTACAGATTTTTCGTCATGCGTCACTGCGCTACCACTGCGCGAGCGGTGCCGTTGACGAATATACATTCATCGTTAAAAATATATCGCTATATACAGGGTCTCCCAAACTCGATGGCACATTAGAAGTACATATCTCGAGAACTAATAGAAATATATTTTTGAAATTTTGAGAATGCATATAAGACATAAAATTCTAGCCTTTAAAAATAGTTTTAAAAATGCGGCGTTGCCAGTTGTACCCCTCTAACCTGTATAGTTACTTTTTTCTATTGATACTCTGATATATCGGAATAAAAATTAAAAAATTTAAAAACATGTCCAAAGAAAAATATCATCCATTTGATATTATTGATATTACGATACATCCCTATATATATATCCTGTCTCTCTGTCGTTCTGACAAAAACCTAACCTATAATATAATGAACCTGATTGTTTTTGTAAATTTCTTGAGGATTGGTGTTGTGACTGTTGTGTTTTTTACTTTTCCTAATTGAAAAGCAGGTAAATTACCATTATTGAAAAAAGGGCGTGGCACCCACAAAATTTTCGCCTGCGGCGCTATTTTTTTTTTAATGACCTCCCACTTCAAATGCCCACGAGCCGCCACTGGTTTTAAATATATTTCAAAATATTTGCCATAATTTTGTTATTAACAAAAGCCTAAATTCTGCTCTTCGTTGTCAAAATATTCTACTGTTTGCCTTACAAATATATTCATCTTCTATTATTTGCCGTAGAATATTAATATTTTGAGGTTTGCTTCAAGAACACTTGTTTTTTAAAAAATATCTACCGGATTTAGGTCCGAGCTGTTGGCTGGCCATCTGTGGGTACCATCTATATTCGAACAGGCCAAATGTTATGGGGTTCTCGGTAGATCAATAATGTTTATTTCCATGATTAAATATGCCTGTTGAAGTGAAAGAAGACTCGTGCTAGGTGAATAGAATTTAATTTAAAAACTCTAGATCTTGCTGTGTATGCCTATAACCATTTCCAAATAAAATTCAAGTCAGGCTCGCATATTTCCTTTTGGTTTTTTTTTTCTCCTATAGATTTTGGTTTAGATTTCTACGAAGGCAGCAAGCCTCGGGGGAATCGGTACGTGCTGGGATGTGTTGCATCTATTTTTTGTGACTGTGTGATTAATTAGTTATTTGATACTTCTGTTAGTTTTTCATAACTTCAGTGAAAAATTCTTCTAACTAATTTGTAACTAAAGTTTTCCTTTATTCATGCTAGCTTTACGAGATAACAAAGAATTACACACTAAATGGATATTACCCTATATTTATTAAAAATAAAATAGGAGATGTACAGGGTCATTCCGTATATTTAGACAGCGTCTGCTGCGTTTGGTATAAGAGATAGAAAAAAATTTTAAATACAAAAGTTGTTGGGTTTATCCTTAATCGCCAGAAAATGTTACGCAAAATAACAAATGAATATCACAAAGTTAGGAAAAAACACAAACTTGGTAAATCTTTAATTGATCACCCTGTATATTGAAACAAAAATTAATAGATCTTTTTTTCCTGAATTTAAAAATATATGATATGTTGACATTTGGTTTAGCCGTTTTCGAAATATTTGCATTTTAACAACGTGCATGATTATATCGTTTAAATTGTTTTCAATAAACAAAATAGAGCCGAAAAATTAAAAATATATTTTTTAATAAAATAATTTATGAAAATTTACAAGTGTTGAATGTGGCCGCTGTTATTTTCAATACATTTTCTGTAATCTTCCTCTAATTTAGATAAAGCATTGTCAATATACTCCGGATGTTCTTCATTTAATGAATCTATACTGCTTTGAATTCTTTGCCTTAAGTCCTCTAAACTTTGACTTCTTTCTTTGTATACTTCATTTTTTAGATAACCCCATAAAAAATTGTCCAAAGGGGTCAGGTCAGGACTATTAGGTGGCCAGTTAATGGTCCCATGCGTTCCAATCCACTCGTTAAACCGGTTATTTAAAACAATTCTTACGAGCATTGTGTTATGAGGCGGCGCGCCGTCCTGGTACCATATTATGTTGTTATATGTTGTTATATTCCCTAGTAGGAAGTTCTTCTAAGAAACCTTCAAGGTCATTTAAAAACTGGATGTATCTATCTCCTGTTAACGAGCCCTCAAATATAACCGGGCAAATTATTCGATTCTTAAGAATACCACACCAAACATTTAACGACATTCGACCCTGAATTTTAGTTTCAACATAAGAGTGGGGGTTCTCTGATGCCTACATGTGTGTGTTTCGTCGGTTATACACCCCTGCTGTGGTAAACGTAGCTTCATCGCTCCACAAAATCTTATTAGAAAATCGTTTTCTTCAGTTTTTCTAACCGACATATCATTACAATATGCTAACTGTGTTTTTTTCCTATGAAGGGTATTGCGCTCCCTCATGCTCCTTTCGGTATAATAAAAAGTGGACCTAGCAGGAACTGGCATTTCGCGATGAATACGCCGATACTCTGCTTTCGCTTGAGCAACATTATTGTTGTTTTTGTAAAATAGGCGAACTATTTCTAATTTTTCTTCCTCTGTGTAACCCATCTTACGTATGGAATAAAGGAAATCTGACAGCCATATAAATAATGATAAATAATGGCATTCGAGTCATTTGTTAATTCATGGCAAGTGCGATTTAATTAAACATTATAATCACTTTTTTAAAATGCATATAATTCGAAAACGGCTAAACCCAATGTCAACATATCATATATTTTTGAATTCAGGAAAAAAAGATCTATTAATTTTTGTTTTAATATACAGGGTGATCCATTAAAGATTTACCAAGTTTGTGTTTTTTCCTAACTTTGTGATATTCATTTGTTATTTTGCGTAAAATTTTCTGGCGATTTAGGATAAACCCTACAACTTTTGTATTTAAAATTTTTTTCTATCTCTTATAACAAACGCAGCAGACGCTGTCTAAATATACGGAATGACCCTGTACCTACCTACTATTTTTTATTTTAATTCTTTTTTACCTATTTTGATATAAACTTATTTATTTATTTCTGGGTTAGTTTGTCAATTCGTTTAAATTCGTAAGAATATCTTTGACAGTGGCGACCAAATGAAAAACCAAACGCCCAGCATAATAAGTTATTAGCGGGGGAAATCTGATGACTCTGCTAGGAATATTACGGTCGGTAAAAAGTGCTGCATTTTAATATCAGTTTATGTAAAGGTAATAAATAAAAAATTGTAAATGCAATAATCAAATCAATCATGCATAACGATTCCCTAGCGTACCGCGAAACATCAAGTAGTTAGAGCCGCGGTGACAAAAATGCCTTGGAACTCCCAAACGGATGAGAAGCACGTTTTTGTATAGTTCGAGTGTCGTTTTTGAAATCCGTGTTGTCGAGTAGGGGTCTGGCGCTCGGCGGTGAGCGGCTATAATATTTTTTCCAAATTTTGACCAGTGGTTTAAAAAAACATTTCCCAAACGGATGAAAATTACTGGAGGGCATCTAGGGAACCCCCCAATTACCGGAAAAATATTTTCATACGATTTGATCTTTGCAAAGAGCTCTTCCAGGAGCTCAAAAAAAATGAAAAAAAGGGGGGACAGCACGGATTCGAGAACGACACTCGAACTATACAAGAACGTGCTTCTCATCCGTTTGGGAGTTCCAAGGCATTTTGTCGCCGCGGCTCTAACTATAGCTATCGACTGACCGGAAATATTTTTCAATTTTCGGTTTGTAAGGGGTATGTATAAATTCGAGAAATGGAAAAGTAATATAAATAAAAGCAAAGTCGAGGAAAAATCTGAAAGTTAAAGGAACAAAGAACATTTCTCTAGTTTTTTTGTTTTAGTGAAAATGGTAGTGTTCGGAAATGCTAAAATTCATAATATATTTGCTACAAAATAATTTATGAGAAAACGAAAACAATAGAAAGGTTAAGTAATTGTTTGTTTTTAAATATTTTTACCTAATGGTTCTATTTGAAAAATTAACCGAGATCTTGAATTTAAGAGGCGCGGCGGGATGTTTTTCCATATAAGCACTGTTATAATATCCAACGCACTTTTACTATACTAACGATTTGCTGGGACCCTGATGTAATGGACACTGAATATTGACCAATTATCTTAATAAACTGTATCCTTAAAGGCAAACCGAACCTAAAATATTGCCCTTTTTCTATATTTAACCACAGATTTAGGAGTCGCAGTGTAACTCCAAACCGAACTTAAGAAAGTGATAGATACGCAATATACTGAAAAACTCGAGGCATTTAGTGGCGAATCGGCAAACGATTCATCGGCCATTCTGCCTATGGTATACACTTAACCAGTACTGCCAACTTGTGACAGAAATAGATTTGTTTATATATTTGATTTATATATTCTTCTATAATAAAACCTTAATTTTTAAATTCTCTTTTTACATCTCTCATTGGCAAATTAGACAGATTTAAAAAACCCATTGACAATCTGTCGGTCTGCAAATGTTTTATATCACCAGTAAAAAACACAGTTCTTTAATCAGGTAATTCTTAATTTATTTTGTTTAATTATAAAAAAAAATGTATTGAACCTATTTAGAAAGTTTATTTCGTTTGTATAATTATTTTGATGTTAATTTATTGTTCTAATAAAATGTTTAAACATACGTATCTAAGACTTTAATTAATTGAATCACATATCAATATTAAAAATGTGATTTGGATGAATTTTACAAGGTTAATGCATCTCATCAACTCTTCCTAAAAACTATATAAACGACTTATCCAATAAAACGATTAACTAGGGTATCCACTAATTTAGGAGACAGAGCAAAACTACAGATTCCTAAACTTAGCTTAGTCCTAACGTTCACAACAACCCAGATACTGGGTGTCAAAGTTTCAAATTATTTTTCGATTTTTTTAAGCAACGTTACAGAAAACGTTTTGGGACAAAATTTGGTATTTGAAATTTTTTTAGCATGTGAAATTAAAATTTCTTAAAAATTTTGAAGTTGATTTTAGATGGCGCTGTCTGATGCATATTGAATAAAAAAATTAGTTTCTCTATCTTTATTTGTTCCACCGGGAACCGCTTCGATCTATACATATATACAGTGATGGGCTAAAATATGGAACAAATTCATTTAAAAATCAAGTATTAATTTTTTGAAAAAACGCTCGGACACGTCGATTATAATTTTTTCTTTCGAATTTTTTGCCTCAAAAAGAAATTATACAGGGTGTGTCAAAAAGTAGATGTAGCAAAAATTTTTTGTATTTTAAATAGAACCCTATTTTTTTTCAGTCGAATTTTGAATTCTACGTCAAATTCTGCGCATAATTCATGTAGCATACCCTATTCTTATCTCTAACGGTTTTAGAGAAAAATTACATTATAAAAACGAAATTTTTCTTTAAAAAAAGTTACATGGTACCTACTTAAAGGTAAACAGGTAAATTTAAATGAATTGTCACTACGATAGCAAGTCATGTGTCAATCAAAAATAATTTTAGGTATAATTTTGAAAAACGGTGATCATGGTGCATTTAAATGAAACTCAAGGAATCGAAATTTTAATTTTAATTGGATGTGGAGACAAAACAAGAAATCAAGAAGAAGTTTGTAACTTGTTTAGCGCTAAGTATCCAGAACAACCGATTACAATGATGTGAGCCGACGATCTGTTTTGCGGGTATTGAAACAAGAAAAGTACCATCCGTACAAAATTAGGTTGCTGCACGAGCTAAACGAAGATGATCCCGACCGCCGACTACAGTTTTGTGAAACTATGATGGAAATTTGCAACTTAAATCTATTTTTCCATCGCAACATACTTTCTAGCGATGAAGCCACGTTTTGTTTGAATGGTTCGGTAAACAGACAAAATTTTCGGTATTGGAGTACAAATAATCCCCGTTTAATGAGAGAACAGCACACGCAAAACCCACAAAAAGTAAATGTTTGGGCAGGGATATTAAATGACAGAATTATTGGACCTTTTTTCTTCGATGGAAATCTTACAGGAGACCGGTATTTACAATTTCTTCAAAATGAATTCATTCCCACACTAGCAGCGGATTTTCCAAATCCGAATCAGCCTAATCTACCAGAAGCGTCTATTTGGTTTCAGCAGGATGGTGCTCCGCCTCATTTTGCTCGACAAGTACGAGAGTATTTGAATACTGTATTTCCCGAACGATGGATAGGTAGGAGAGGACCCATAGAATGGCCTGCAAGATCTCCCGATCTTACACCAATGGATTTCTTTCTTTGGGGTTATTTGAAATCAAAAGTGTATAACTGTATAAGGATAAACCACAAAATTTGGAAGACTTAAAATTTAAAATTATATATGAAATTAGGCAAATTAATGAAAATACTGTAAATAATGTTTTAGAAGGGTTTTTAAGTAGATTGGCATATTGTCAAGAAGTTAATGGTTGGCATTTTCAACACTTAATAAAATAATTTTCGTTTTATGATGTAATTTTTCTCTAAAACCGTTAGAGATAAGGACAGGGTATGCTACATGAATTATGCGCAGAATTTGACGTAGAATTCAAAATTCGATTGAAAAAAATTTTTGATACATTTATTTTTTGTCACACCCTGTATAATTTCTTCTTGAGGCAAAAAATTCGGAAGAAAAAATTATAATCGACGTGTCCGAGCGTTTTTTCAAAAAAATAATACCTAATTTTTAAATGAATTTGTTCCATATTTTAGCCCATCACTGTATATGAAAAACTATACATAGAAATTTTTTGAAACAGGGTGACACTTCCGGTTAAACCGGAAGAAGTTGTCAACTTACTTATTTTAAATGGAATACCCTATATTTTCGTGCATTTTGAATTTCACGTAAGATCATAGGCAGATTTAGTATGATATCATGTCCTATACCCAAGTCTAAGCATTTTTGACATTTTTAAGATTTTATGTCAAAAAATGACGTTTGCAGGCTATAAACTAATTATCAATTTTTCCTAAAAGGAAGTCTTTATTACATAATTTGGGTTCGATTTCTTGCTAAAAAGGACCTGCTTTAACAGATTTTTTTATAATACTTTGATAACTATTATTAATACAGGTGTTCAAACAATAACATTAAAAATTAAATTAAGAAAACTGCAAAAAATTCAAATTTTCAAATGAAAACCCCTATTTACAATTTTTTCAGTAAATGTTCAAACTCCAACAACGTCCTTCAACTTCCAGACATTTTTTGCATCTAAGCAACACTTATTCATTTGTGGCTTTTCTTATTGACATGGGACTTAAATTTGCAAATTCATTCCTCACTCGCTGCATGCGATCTTCCATAGTTGTTGTGGGAGTATTATTTACTCGATTTATAATTGTACCCCAAATAAAAAAATCGAGCACTGTAAGATCTGAGGAGCGGGGTGGCCAAAGGAAAGAACCATTGTTGGCGATTAATCGATCATCGAGAGCATTTCGTAAAAAATTATCGATGAGGTAGCTACCATGTGGAGGTGCGCCATCATGCTTGTGAAAGAGGTTTCCATCAACAGCGAGCGGCAAATTGTCTAAAAAGTCATTTTATGAGTAGAATGATTTAAAAACGTATAAGTTACAATTCAAATTTTCTTTATAAAAATGTAGTGCCAAACGATGCCATCATTTCTACTGCACAATAAACGTTGAACTGCCAGGATTCTTGAAAATTTTACTCTCTACATGTAAATTTGAATTACTTCAATAATGGGAATTATGTCGATTAAAGGCACTATTTTTTGTAAACTTAGCTTCGTCTGTCAAAATGATATTGGTAAAAAAAAAATTTGTTTCCTTGTGTCCAAGTTATGATAAATTCACAGAATGCCACTCGTCTTGGAAAATTAGTTTCTTTTAGTTGTTGGACTATAGAAAATGGTAATATACAATAATGAGATTACCTATTTTGCATAGCCTTGGACAGAATTTAAATTATTTCCATAACTTTTTTTTATGGTAAGACACAGCACTGCAGGATTAATCATTTATGGCGCCCTGCGAGCGGTGCTTGTGCATAGGAAATGATTTACGTTGGTCTTGAATCTTTGGAGATTATACTTGATAGGAAATATGGCCGCAGGGAGATCATTCCAGAGTGATGACGCTCTCCAGATGAAAGAATTTTTAAACAGTGCCGTTCGAGGGATACTAATCTGAACCACGAATTCTGTTGAATGCAAGCGTAAACAAACAAAACTGTCGGTATTGGACTACAGAAAATTCACGCTTGATTATGGAAGTCACACCCAATATCCTCAAGAAGTTAATGTTTGGGACGGTATTGTTGAAAATAGAATTTTGGGACCCTTTATTATTGACGGAAATTAGACAGATAAAACACATTTGTAGAAAATGATCTAGTACCTACCATGCCTTGCTACATTATACCCTAGTCCAGAAGATCCTGATGCACCAAACAGTTTCTTGTGGTATCAGCAAGATCTGGCCCATTATACCCTCCGTGTGCGTGAGTACCTTAATACAGTTTTTCCCGAACGATGAACTGGCCGACGAGGTCCAAATGAATGGCCGGTCAGATCTCCAGATTTAACTCCTTTAGATTTTTTTCTGTAGGGTAAGCTTAAGTCTAGGGTATATGTTAATCGACCGAACAATATTGAAGATTTAAAGAACAGAATAAGAGGCGAAATGAGATTGATATAACCTTACGTCGCTAATAACATTCTGCAATAATTTGAAGATCGTCTCAGGTACTGCCAGACCGTTAGTGGAGGTCATTTCAAACATTTGATAAAGTGACTTTTAGTTCATTTTGAATTTTCTTTTTTTTTCGCTAATAAATAATGCGTTGTTGTTTTAAGTTAGTGCAGTTTTCTCGCAAACGGCTAAATTTAGGTATATGACATATTTCATGAAATATGTTTAAATTTTTATGAAGAATCCAAAAAATTTGTATAAAATAGGGGTATCTATTAAAAAAAAATAAATTACATCGTCATAGCTTGTTGAAATGAAATAAGCTTAAAAATGTCCAACAAAAATAAAAATTATATTATATAATTTATACATATATTATTTTATACATTCACAAATAAACACGCAATCATATTTCAGTAATTTCAAACAATGACTTATTATGTTTTTTTTTTTTTTTCAGTTAACCTCGCTACATTTACAGTTGGTATAGCTTTAGGATGGACGTCACCAGTAATCCCAAAACTACAAGGATTAGAAGATAATCCTTTAGACGAAATTTTATCTGACGAAGATGCAGGATGGCTTGGGTCTCTTTTACCACTTGGAGCCATATTAGGACCGTTTATTGCTGGTGTTTTATCAAACAAAATAGGAAGGAAGAAAACCTTACTTCTTGGAAATATTCCTTTTATTGTGGGATTTGTAATAAATATGTTGGCTGTTAACGTAAATTATCTTTTCGCATCAAGATTTATATGTGGAATTTCTGTAGGTATCACAGTTACCGTATTACCAATTTATGTTGGGGAGATTGCAGAAGATGATATTAGGAGTGCATTGGGAACACTACTGCAACTCTACTGTACGTTAGGTCTTTTATTTTCCTACGTAATAGGTCCATACATTTCATTCTTTATGTATAACATAACCTGTTTGATTGTCCCTTCAACATTTCTTGTGACATTCTTCATGTTTATTCCGGAGAGTCCATATTATTTGCTCCAGGTGAATGAGAAAGAAGCCGCTACATCAGCATTAATGAAACTAAGAGGAAAAACTTCACCAAATGACGTACAAAAAGAACTTGATGTTATGAAAATTTCCGTTGATGATGCCCTTGCAGATAAGCGTACGTTTATTGACATTTTCAGATCAAAAGCTTTAACGAAAGCCTACATTTTATCTAACGGAGTGTTAATTTTTCAACAAGTTTCTGGGATTAACGTCGTGCTTTTTTTTGCACAAAACATTTTTCAAGATGCTGGCGTAACATTGGCACCTGCAATTTGTACAATAATTATAGGAGTTGTTCAAGTAATTTCAAGTGCGGTTGCTTCCGTTCTAATTGAGAGTAGAGGAAAAAGGTTTTTACTAATGCTTTCTGCGATAGGCATGGCTCTGGCACAAGGAGCATTGGCCTTCTACTTTTACTGGAAAGATGATAAGCACTCTGATATATCTTCACTTTCATGGTTGCCCATTGGATGTCTCATAACATATATTATAACTTACTGCTTAGGTTTTGGTCCAATTCCCTGGGCAGTAATGGGAGAAATGTTTCCTGCCAATGTGAAGTCTGTCGCATCCACGGGAACCGCAGCGACTTGCTGGTTTTTTGGTTTTATTTTGACGAAATATTTTGGATCTGTTACAGAGCATATTGGAAAATCCGGAAGTTTCGGTATTTTTGGTGTCTGTTGCGTACTTGCATTTTTCTTCGTTTTCAAATTTTTACCCGAAACATCTGGAAAAAGTCTACAGGAAATTCAAGATATTCTTAATGGAAAATCTGATACAAAAGATAACAAGAAATAAATTTAATATTATTTCTTGATAATAACGTTCTCGATGTTATATAATATAAATAATAGAAAATGTATATATATATTATTTGTTTTTATTTAAGCTATCCAAAACTATTGAAATTATTTATGTCGCAGCTGAACAAACTACCAATTCGTGCCGAACCATGCAAGATTTGACATTACAGGGCAGTTAAGTGGGATGACCCAATGGACCATTTCCGAACCTTTCCTAAGCGGAATGTTTGCTTTATCTCTGACGAACCATCCATCTATGCTAGAGAAGTATTTGATGTCATTCTTATCGACATGGAGCGCCCTTCCAGCGGCAAGCCTTTTTGGTTTACCAATAATTGCGAGCAAGCTGTAAGACCAAAAAATTATCTTTACCGACAATGGCGTTAACGCTTTACCTATGAGAATCGTAGCATCTTTGTTGGAAACAAAGAAGCACATCGTCGTCGAGCTGCGAATATCTCCAATGTGACAAAATAATAATTTTTCACCAGTAACGAAAAACATTTCAATTCGGCATCTCTCAAAAAATTAAGTACGAAGTTTTATGTTTTTTTTTTATAGGTTCATTTCTCAATTTTAATTACAGTTTGTATAATTATTTTCTTGCAATTGGTCCAGTAAGAAAAAAAAAATGTACATTGGAGATATTTTTTATTTATTTTATGTTCACAAGGGAGGAATTTCCGGACCTTGTTAGAAAAATGTACATTATTTGGAGCTATTTTTAATTCTTTTATATCTACTTCGGAGGAATTTCGAGGCCTTGTTAGATAAGCGTATAGTAAGTACAAATTATTATAATAGGTAGTAATAATAATTACATTAACAATATTGCCAGTATAGTTAATGTAAATAGTTATTGCTCGAAAGGAAAATTGCTGATGTTAAGAAAAATTCGGATGGAATAACTTTTATATACAGGAATAGTAATGGCTATTTTGAAACAAAGAAACACGTATGCATCCTTTTTACTAAAAATTGTATTTTAAAAACTTGGATGAGATGAGACTTGAAAATTTTGGATGTTAAAAAAAATTAATTATTAAATCGTTCCTTCTTATTTTTCCCTGGTTGGTGTGGCAGAGAGTTATAAAAGGGATGGTGGTCAACTTCAATTACTCCTTTTAGTTGCTGCAAATGTTTAAATTTGTCGTCTGATATTGAGCTTCTCTTCTGTAGGAAAGACTCTGCCAATTACTATCAGAATAATCTAAGCTGTAAAGTACTTCGCGGTTAGGTAAATATTTGAGCTGCCTGATGTCTACCACCACTGGATCCCTCACTCGTTCCGGTTCTAATTTAACTGAAGTTTGAAGGAAGTTCATATTTCTTAAGAAATGTGAAATCTAAAACCTGAATATTATAAGGGTTACTCGGACGTGCCATACGCATTCGTGCGACATAATCTGTAGGAGAGTTTATTGGTTCATAGAAATAATGTTCAAGGGTGGAGTGGACAGAATCGGCTTCCATCATTGTGTGACCTTTCTCCAAATACAGTTGCTGGATTGTAATATTATTTTCTTTGGAGAAATCATTTAGGACACTAGCTAAGGTTTTGTTGCGATTCTGGTAATTACATTTGTCCGATATAAGAATGAAGTACTTAAAATTATTTTCTAACTGTTTTGAAAGGTAATCAATGACACAAGATGCAAATTGATTAGAGGACACCCCACCGTTGGCCTAATGCCATACATAAAGTGTAACTTTTTTATCATTTAGTGCATAAATGGTGAAATTATGTACTTGTAATTTAAGTTTATAATAACTCTCTGAGGCCAGTAGTTTTGGGCATGTCAGTACACTTTGAAGGTCCATTGTGACTACTAATGTAGCTTCACTAGAAAGTTGTTTCATCTTAGCTTTCGCTGCTCTTCCAGCTTCTTGTTTTTGACGATGGGCAGTGTAATCATCTAAAGTTACTGTTCCAACCTTATACCCAACGCAAGTATCGCATTGGTCTTTTCGTGGCTGGTGTATTGAAATTTTTTTCTCCATAAGAATCAATTTAAATTCTTTAAGGTTTGTTGACTTTTTGCTATTTTCGGTGCACCACTTCACAAAAATATTGTACATATTTTGTTTTGATACAAAACTGTTATCAACATAATCTCGTGACGTTGAGGCCCTACAATAATGCGAGGGAACTTTGGGAATTAGTTTGAGCCATTGGAAAACTGTTCGACGGAGTTCTTCTTTTCTTAGTATTCTCTCACTCTACCCTTTTTTTAGTGTCGCTTTGATGGGTTGGGTACTAGCTTGCAAAGTTTCATCTGAGTCTGAAGAGCTGCGGTGTACTATTGATATTGGTACTAACTCTGCTACTATTGATTCTGGTTCTACCGGTTCTAATATTGCTGTGTTCAGTACTAATAACTCTGGTACTACAGGTTCTGATAGTATTGTATGTGGTACAACTGGACGTGGTACTGTAATCTGTATGAATGGGTCTGATATTGCTAAATCTGGTAATAAGGGTACTGGATTACTTTCCTTTTTTTTTGATAATTTGCTCATTATCATTATCCTCTTAGTTCGAGTAGATATGGTAGACATGTTTCTTGTGTGTAACAATATAACTCTCTAAAAATAAATAGGTACTTTTTAAATTTTGCACTCATATGTTATAATTAAAGACAAACTTCTTAAATGTCCTAACAGATTATAAGACATTGCGCCGATGAGAATTGACCCCGGTATTCTGTAGGCTTTTTAACCTATGCTACGAAAAGGGTACCTACACTTCGTAATGGCTAAAAAACAGCACGAGTCCAGCTCGCAGCCAAAAAGGCAAGAAGATCTTGCCGAGCAACTATGAGCCAATCGCATCGCTTTCAGTTGCCTCAAACATTATGGCTATCAACCAAAAGTTATGAAAGTAAAGTCCATCCGAACATATTTCGTTTGACCTAATAACTGCCATAATAGTTTTATTATATTGTAAACACCCAAAGAAACCCCGTTACCTGTTCGATTGCCAAACGTACGTTTTTAAAGAACTTCTTGGTAAAATTACCCATATAAAATTATCGATGAGCGTATCAACCAGCGAAATCTACCTGGCCCCAGCTGGCATCACTGCTTATATTACTGAAATGGAATGAAATAAGGGGTACTGCTTTGCACAGGAACGGATTTTGTAGTTAAATGAAAAGTCATACTAATACCTTATAGTAGCAATGGTTATTATGTTTATTTGTGAAATTACTTGTATTATATGTATATTAATTTATTATAAGTACAAAACAAGTGTGAAAGGTTTGCGTGCGAAAAAGGGCAACTTCTCGCACGCATTTAGGTAAAAATAATAATAATAACATTTAATATACCTACTTAAAAAAAATACATTCACATACAGTGTCACCATTAAAGTCCGCACCATATGGAACTTTTTTTTATTAATGAGGTTAGTTAAAATTAAATTTCGGCAATCGTTTTTGCTTCAAATTAGACTAAAAATTATATAATCAAATGTCACCATCTGTCATTCGGTATCTGTCAAAAATTACATTTTAATCAAAAAATGCTGAAAAATGGCATTGTTTTACCGAATTTCAAAAAATTTTATTAGAAAAAGTTGTTTCTAGTACAATTCTTGGCCTAAATACAAAGTTTCAGTTTTCTAGCTCAAAGTTGATTTTTTTGCCATTTTTTCTAATTAACTTTTTTTTTATTTAATGTAAGTTCGCTTAATGGATATTAAACTATTTGCTTATACCATACTCAATATTTTATTTAGTTTGTATGAGCTTTTTTTTACTAGAATGCCATTTTTTTTCGAAATTTAAAATTAGAGGCAAAAAAATTTGACACAGGTGGTGCAAAGTTATCCTAATTTAAAAATTTTAACAGATAGACGTCAGATATTCCATTTTTTTGATAGTACATACACCTAAGAAGTTTAAAAAACTTATAATAAAATTCCCAGATATCAGATTAGTTCAAAATTTAGACACATTTTCTTTTTATCCACAATAAAATATCAAGGCAATTTTGAATTTTATAAGTAGGCTATGGAAAAAAAAACAAATTAGAGTGCCGAATAAATAAAAGAAATGTCATAAATCTGAATATTTTCGCAAGTTATAGTTTTCAGTGTTATCACCAATGTTGTCCATTCAAGAAAAAATAGAAATTGTCTTAATTTGTGGAGAGAATATGCCTCACCGGCAAGTATCTGCCATTTTTAATGACAGGCATCCAGAAAAAAATTTGCAGCATAGCACTGTTTCAAGAATAATGTCAAAATTTAGAGAAACTGGATCTGTTCAAAATAATTTTAAGAAACCTCACGCGGCAAGTAAATACGATGAAGCAGCACAACTTGATGTTTGTTTAACTGTTATTGACCACGGTCAAACTAGTGTAACCAAAATAAGTGATTCAACAGGGTGCAAGAGGGAAAGCGTTAGAAAAATTCTTCAGAAAAATCGATTTCGGGCATATAAACCCAAGTTTATAAACACATTAAAAGAACGCGATTTTGATATCCGACTTGATTTTTCGTTTTGGTATCAGGGACAATATGAGGAGAATATTCTTTTTCCATACAAGATATTATGGACAGATGAAGCCACTTTCTCTTCGAATGGTACCGTGAGCTCACAAAATTGCCGATGGTGGTCCCAAGAAAATCCTAACTTCACAATTGAATGTCGCGACTCATTTTAAAACCAATGTTTGGTGTGGAATTTTGAAAGATGAGCTTATTGGACCATACTTCTTTAGAGTAAACTTAACTGGTGAAAGGTACCTGAATTTTCTTAATAACGAGATTACCGAAGTTTTGGATAACATGCCCTTACACCATAGACATAACTTATGGTATCAGCTTGATGGTGCACCCATACATCAAACTGTAGCAGTGAAAGAACGCATAAACCAATTATTTCAAAACAGAGTTATAGGGCGTGATAGAGAATGTCACTGGCCACCCAGGTCGCCTGACATAACCCCACTAGACTTTTTTCTGTGGGGTTATCTTAAGCAGAAAGGTTATAAGAATCGACCGTTTAGAAATATCGAGCATTTGGAACAAACGATAAGACAGTGTTGTGCCGATATAAGACCAAGCTTTTTACAAAATGCTGTCAAAGACGTTTATAGACGGACGGGTGTTTGTATAGAGCGAGAAGGACGTCACACTGAAATGTGAAATTTATATTGCTTTTGTGTTACCTATTTAAAATGATTAAAGTTCCTTTTTGTTCCTTTTAATAATAATGATAGTTTTAAGTATAAAATAAAATTTTTATCAAATATTTAGATGTATTTGTCATTTGAAAAACGAAACATCTGACGTCTATCTGTTAAAATTTTTAAATTAGGATAACTTTGCACCACCTGTGTCAAATTTTTTTGCCTCTAATTTTAAATTTCGAAAAAAAAATGGCATTCTAGTAAAAAAAGCTCATACAAACTAAATAAAATATTGAGTATGGTATAAGCAAATAGTTTAATATCCATTAAGCGAACTTACATTAAATAAAAAAAAAGTTAATTAGAAAAAATGGCAAAAAAATCAACTTTGAGCTAGAAAACTGAAACTTTGAATTTAGGCCAAGAATTGCACTAGAAACAACTTTTTCTAATAAAATTTTTTGAAATTCGGTAAAACAATGCCATTTTTCAGCATTTTTTGATTAAAATGTAATTTTTGACAGATACCGAATGACAGATGGTGACATTTGATTATATAATTTTTAGTCTAATTTGAAGCAAAAACGATTGCCCAAATTTAATTTTAACTAACCTCATTAATAAAAAAAAGTTCCATATGGTGCGGACTTTAATGGTGACACTGTATATACACAGAAGGTTTAATTGTAATTATAAATCGTTTGAATATATTCCTAATTCAGTCTCGCTATCACTATCATCCACATTTATAATAAGAGGATGTACCTATTCCGTTTTGTTGTGCAGTTATATAAGAGTCTTCAATTTTTAAGACATGGTTAACCGAGAGAATTTTTCCAACTTTCATATGGAATTTCGCCGAAAACTTTCTTTATTAGCTCTATTACACTGCCACTAAGAGTAGGTGTGCTATTTTCAGTTCTCATTTTCGATTTAATTTGATGCCACATGTGTTCAATAGGGTTAACAATGCAATAAAAGGGTGGCAGTCGCAACACAGTGTGACTCATTTCTTCCGCCATTTTATCACACATATACTCTCTTTTAATACTAAATACCTTTATCACTTCTAACAGCTGTTTTCTACTATACGTTTTCTCGAAGTACAAGTCATTTTTTAACATAAACTCTTTTATTGCGGATTTCGTGCTCGATGCATTCAGTACTTTTTCCAGTTGCCGACTGTGGTAGCTTGCATTATCCAACACAATGGCACTGTGTTCTGGTTCATTTGAAAGCAAACTATCTTTTAACCAGATTCCAAAAAGAGCGGCGTTGTTATCTTCATGATAATCCAGACCTAAATCCTTTATATTTTTTGCCGACAGTAATAAACAATTAGGGATCCATCCATTCTCCCAACTTGCATGAATTATTGTTATTCGTTTTCCTTTATTTTGACATTTTTAGTTAAATCAACCCATCCCTTTTTAACAGTCTCATGAGTGTCAAACCGCGTTTTATCCAAATAAACTATTGAACGCTTTTCGGATCTAAACTTTTTATTTCCCTAAGGTACAGAAATCTCATTTTTCTTAATCTTTCAAACTCCACAATAATTTGTCTCTTGTTAATTGTCTTATACTTAGATCCCTTCTCTTGCAAAGCGCGGTGAAGACTTGTGGTATATTTTCCTGCGAATAACATCTTTGTCACAATCATCTACGCACTTCATTTTTCCGGTATCTTTGCGAACTTTTCTTTTAAAATGTCCTTTTAGCATAATATCTCGTCGATAATGGAACTTTCGCCATTTCACTGGAATTTTTAATGGCAATTACTTTAGGGTGGCCGCTCTTTAATAACGATTCACATACATTTTTCACGATCACTTTGGCGTCAGAAGATAAATGCTTCCTGGAATATTTAGGGTAGCTAGATATCGCATTAGCTGAAGATTCCCAATATTCCCAATATTAACTTGTTGCACACTGTTTTAAAGTAAAATAGATAGGTACTAATCTATTTCGGATATTATGTGTACTATTTATATAAGCTATATAACAGGTACCTGTAACTAAAAAGTTTTGAGAAATATCCTAATAATTAAGTTGTTTCTAGAAACCTTAACTAGACAGTTTATTAATTTTGATAACAAATCAAGTACTGTACCTATCTATTGTTATTATAAACTGGCATTAAAAATAAATGTGGGATAATACGTCTCTGCGAAAGCGAAAGCTAAGTTTATGAGGGGTTTTATTGCAGTCATTAAGCCAAATGTTGGGAAGTATTTTACCCGGAAGGCTCCAGCATTATCGGTGACCACCAACATGGATGTCGAAAATCTAGATATATAGGAGACCTTCACGCATGTTACCCATGTTTGGAACAACGCAATTGAAAATCATGAAGAGTCCCGCGCACATTTCCAATGCATTTTATTGAGGATGGCATGAGGCACTCCACACTGTAGTGAGAGCATATGGTATGGGAGTTCAATTTTGTTAATGGCTGTCAAGCTTTTTTTAAGACCGTTCCCTGCAAGTGGCGATGTACCGATATCTTTGAAATACGTTTATCAACAATACCCAAGTCTATCAAGGTTCTATATTGTTTCCCACCCTCTCCCTACTATACATTACCGATCTTTTGGAAAAAAACGAAAAATCGGATAAACAGGGTGTTAATGAATGTCATGTAGATATTTAAGTGAGTGATTTTGGCCGTCAAAACAGAAAATAGATACACAAACACATGCAGTCAAAAAGTCTTCATTTTTCATAGTTTTTTTAGTTTTTTTCGTTTTCTGACCCATTTTCCGAGATAATTATTTCAAATTTTATACACTTATAAGTTTTTGGAATCTCTGCATACTGGCGGTCAATAATAATGTTTTTCCACTACTAACCTATAACATCGCCATTATTGACCGATTATTAACGTTAGAAATCGTTTTCCTCTACCTTATAAGTCATTATTGACCATGGTCAATAATAAGCCATTGAAATCCATTATTGACCGATCTTCAAGAATCTATTTGAAGGCAGGTAACTAGATTTTTTAATTCTACAACATGAATTCATAAACATTTTAAACAGTTAGGCAACCAGATAATTATCAATACATATTAAATTATTAGAAATGCTTGAAATGGTAAAATATCGATACAATCAACATTTTTTCTGCTTCCATCCTTAATTCTGGAGGTGTACACATAATAATATCACTAACATTTTCTTTGCTCATTTTTTAAGAAAACTGAAAATTCGTGAAATCTGATGACATAAATGAACAAAAATTGACATTAAGAAAAGCCACCTGACAAAACAACAACATATTTTGCCAATTCCAAAGCGCAGGTAACTTGATTAAAAGATATACTTATACTTACCTATAATTTTTTATATTGAATAATACCATAAAGAAAAATGTCTTATAAAAGTTTGTAGTAGTGGAAAAAATATTATATTAACCACGGTTTAGACAGCTTATGGCCCTCGCGTCTTAAATCCCTCGTCGCTTCGCTCCTCGTGATTTAAACTTGCCGCTCGGGCAATAATGATGGCTGTCTAAACCTTGGTTAATAATATACTATTAAGCTTTCCAGGTACTTTATTCATTTATCGTTGACATCCTTGTCCATAACTTTTGATATAACCGAAAGCAATGCGACTGGACGATAGTTGTTTGGCAATATCTTTGCCTTTTTGGGTATGGGTTGAACTCGCGCAGTTTTCCAACAAGCAGGAAATATTCTTTTTTGGTAAGTTAAGTTAGAAAGCCTACAAATTACCGGAATACTGGACAAAAAATTATATGACGTTTTGAAGAAATTTTATCATTTAGGGGAGCGATGGGTAATACCGTACACCTAAGGCTGAAAATTTATTAATTTTAAACCGTACATATTACAGATACAAGGTTTATCCCTATGATCAGCGTATAGTATGTGTTAACTAAAACCCATACAATGTCATATATGGTTATAACCACTCACAATTATTATACAAGTTGGTAATACATACTTTTCTAAAGGGCTACATGCAGTGGCGTAACTAGAATTTTTTGGCCCCAACGCAAAATATATAATAAAGCCCCTATTTCGATCACAAACCACAAATACTAAATAACAATAAAACAACGAGCTTTTTTTTATTTATTATATTATTTATTATATATATAACTAACCTGAACAAGAGAAAATGTTGGAAATTGTTTTAGAGTTTGTAAAATGTCCGCAAGGGGGCGTCACAGTCATGACCAGGGCAAATATTAAGATTTTCTTCGTGTTTTGACTAAATAAGAGGTACCGAAAACATCTTAGTTTTAATCCTTACATATTTATTATGCACAAATTTTTATATCTAGTGAAATAAAGTGGTGGGGGGAATTCAAATGTTTGTTTACATAAACTACGATTACTCCCATTTGGCATACCCGATTTTAACAAACATGATCTCATTTAAGAGAAGAGTATTTTATCTACAAATTGCACTTTTGTTATTATATCCTTGAATTTTGCCTTCGCCGCTAGATGGCGTTAACTGAAATATAAGCGAATATTAGGCTTTTTCGCAACAAAGTTAAATACAATAATAGGCATGTTTTAAAAAGATCTGATAGAGAATTAAATTCCTAACATTGCGTAAAAACTTCATATTTTTATCTTTTATAGAATCGGAGTTATTGACCAAAATAAACTAATATAACGTATTATTCCGTTTTAAGGGCGTTTTCTAGCAACTTGTACTATTTAAATTAAGAGTAGGCTGTGAAAAATAAAACAAATATATTATGTTAAAATGACTCGCTGTCAAAATATCTAATAAGTTAGTTTTTCACTGAGATCGTTGGTTTTTATTGTGTCCAGGAAAACTTTTTTTATTAATATGCGGTATACAAATGACGAGGCATTCGATATGATAGGCGTTTATTTCGAATACATGCGAAATGAGACAGTCGCTTCCAGGTTTTACGCCATACAATTTCCTGAAAGAGTGCATCATAGGAGCGGGGTTTTTCGTAGGCTTGCGGAAAGGCTCAAGACTACCGGATCTTTCGCCTTCCTCTGCATAAAAGGCAACCCAGAGGCCGAACGAAAGAAAATATTATAAATGTGTTGGCGTATATTGTATTTGATCCACATGTGGGGCCCAGAACCCTAGCTAGAGAGTTGGGAATTTGCCAGACTACGGTCGTAAACATATTAAAAGATCACAAGTAAGTTTTGAAAATTTTATTTTTTTTCTGTGTAATATTCGAGATATTGAAAGAAATATTCAAAAATATATATTTGAGAGTAATACAGCTAAAACTAAAAAGGTGCTGATAGACTGGCAAGAAAATTCGCGGAAGTTACAGTGTGTCACTAGTCTCAACGGCGTCGTCAGTGGACTTGATGAACGTCGCGGAAGATCTTTAGACTAGTGACACAGTGTAACTTCCGCGAGTTTTCTTGCCAGTCGATCAACACCTTATAAGAAACAAAGAGTTTAGTCCAAGCAACCCTACTACGGAAGGTACGCGTGAGTTGTTCTCACACTTGCCAAATTATTTTTTAGGATGCATCCATATCATATCGTTCTTCACCAGGCTTTAATAGCTGAAGATTTTGATCGCCGACTAGACCATTGCCGATGGCTATTAAAAATGGTAGCGGAAACCCCCGAAATGCTTTCTCATATTCTATGGACGGACGAAGCAACATTTAGAAGCAATGGTAGCTTGAACCTACATAATATGCACTATTGGTCCAGGACAAATCCATGTTGGATGCAGGAAGTGCAGCATCAAGGTCGCTGGTCGGTAAACGCATGGTGCGGCATTCTGGGGGATAAAATTATTGGACCCGTTTTCTTTCATCAAACTCTCACTGGGGAGGTGTTTTTTCAGCACGATGGGTGTCCGGCGCATCTTGCTATAGACGTCCGGGAGTTCCTAGATCGGGCATATCCTGGCAGGTGGATTGGACGGGGCAGTTTATTTCCCTGGCCAGCTAGGTCACCAGACCTGACCGTGCTAGATTATTATTTGTGGGGGAGAGTCAAGGATATTGTTTTTGCAAACCGGCCTACAACGAGAGAAAATATGATGGAGAGAATTACATCGGCGTTAAGAAATATATCCGTTGCGGAAATTGAAACTGCTGTTTTATCTACGCGGGAGAGGTTGCATGCTTGCATTACCAATGATGGACGTCATTTTGAACACTTGGGCCCTCATTAATATATTTTTTATCAAATCTTTAGTGTGCGTTTTTAAATAAGTAAATCGCAGTATAAATAATATATTTTAAAAAGTGAAAATATAGGTAGGAGTTTAAGAAAATATTTCTATCGTTGTAGCTAACACTTTTTGTAACTATCGGTTCATTTATAATTAATGTGTGCGAAACACATCCAATATGTAAACCACAATCGCCCCTAAAACGGAAGATTACGTTATATTAGTTTATTTTGGTCAATAACTCCAATTCTATAAAAGATAAAAATACGAAATGTTAGGAATTTAATTCTCTATCAGATCTTTTTAAAACATGCCTATTATTGTATTTAACTTTGTTGCGAAAAAGCCTAATATTCGCTTATATTTCAGTTAACGCCATCTAGCGGCGAAGGCAAAATTCAAGGATATAATAACAAAAGTGCAATTTGTAGATAAAATACTCTTCTCTTAAATGAGATCATGTTTGTTAAAATCGGGTATGCCAAATGGGAGTAATCGTAGTTTATGTAAACAAACATTTGAATTCCCCCCACCACTTTATTTCACTAGATATAAAAATTTGTGCATAATAAATATGTAAGGATTAAAACTAAGATGTTTTCGGTACCTCTTATTTAGTCAAAACACGAAGAAAATCTTAATATTTGCCCTGGTCATGACTGTGACGCCCCCTTGCGGATATTTTACAACCTCGAAAACAATTTCTGGGCACTTTTACTAAAAAATATTTTGCCTGAAAGCTCTACGACTACCAGATTTTGAGATATAGCCGGCGATCATTCTTAGTTGTTCACCCGGTACAAATGTACGATCTTTACCCGATTTTACTTTTAAAAAGTAAAAATTAAAAAAGAAAAAAAAATTAAATATATTTAATAAAAGAGACATGCATCAATGAATAGTCATATTATAAGGGCTTAGAATTCATCACAATATATAAATTCGGTTAAGTTGAAGCACATCTATTTAGTGCTTATTTCGTAAACAACAATTTTAACAATAGAACATACTAAAACAAACACCACGCCCTTGCAACGACGATATTATGCGACTGCGACTGACTAAGCCAAGCGCTTGTTGCCGACCTTAAAATAGTGGGACTATGCATTTAAGTGAGAGAACTTGTGCCGTAAAATTACCTTTACAAGGCAACTTTACGTACCATGGTGCGAACGGCAGCTCTTGTGTCGGAGGCTCGGAGTCCTTGCCTTAAGCAGTTGTACACTTTTTTGATGAATTGGACGCCACCTATTTTAAATGGTTAAAAAACTTAATACTTACAAAGCGTTTTAAAATAGGAAAACCGCTTGCTTCTAAAGATGGTAATAGTTCGTCGTGCAGTACAATGAGTAACAATAAAACACAGATATGTAAAACAACAATTGGGATTAATTTATTAGGATCACTAAACTGGATTCCACCAATGAGATTAAATATTGAAATCAATAACTAAATTAAATATTAAAGTAAAAAAATTATACACTCATGGGAAGACCTGAAGTTTTTACTCGCCTGGTAACTAGTTATCACATATAGTGTATGAAAAGGGGAAAAGAGAATGTTCTAGAACCTTCATACTTGTATGGTCATAATACCTAGATTCTTTCTAAAGGTTACCAAGGTGGTATTACAAATTTAAAGTTAGTTTTAAAGTGAAATTTACGGTGTTAAGGTTATAAAGAAATTAAAAATTATCACAATACACTGGCCTTATTTCCCAGATGTTCCAAATCCCATGTGGTTTCTGCTTCAAATTAATAGGCACCCTGCCTCCAGTCTGGTGGACCCGAACAGTACAAGACAGCACATATTTACAGCTTACAGGCCATGTGGTCTCTCAATCGAAGATCCAATTTCAACACGTGGTCAAAAGGAATATGAATATGTAACGCCTGTTACATATTCAAGAATAAACGCTTCGATAGAAGCAAAAGGAAAATTGCAACTAAACTCTAAAAAAAACCCTAAAAATCGAAAGAGCGAATCAGATATCTGGTTAAATCAAATCGCAAATATATCCTACCTCATTGGTTGTCTGGTGCTACCATCTCAAATAGAATACAAAGGAATGAGGCCTCATGTGCAAATCTAAAAAATGAAATTGCACATGTTGGAGAAAATTGAGGTTATAAAAAATTAAGGACACAAAGAAAAGAATTAAAGAAATCTTACCATCAAAGAGATGAGGACGCTCTACTATCCTTGAGGTGCCAACTATAGTTGGGCGGCGGACCTTTTCAAATCACATAATAGTGGGCCCCTTTTTAAACAACCGCGACTTCCACCTTCAAGGATGATCTTATATGAAGTGACCTAAAGTCAAAATTCTTCGAAAAAGGTAAAGATCAAATGACAGGTGAACTGTCATGTCAAAAAAATAAATTGGTACGTTCAGACAACTGATGAAAGTAATCTCAGTTCGATAAAATGACAAAACCAAACCAACTTGACAATTTCTGGGCACTTTTACTAAAAAATATTTTGCCTGAAAGCTCTACGACTACCAGATTTTGAGATATAGCCGGCGATCATTCTTAGTTGTTCACCCGGTACAAATGTACGATCTTTACCCGATTTTACTTTTAAAAAGTAAAAATTAAAAAAGAAAAAAAAATTAAATATATTTAATAAAAGAGACATGCATCAATGAATAGTCATATTATAAGGGCTTAGAATTCATCACAATATATAAATTCGGTTAAGTTGAAGCACATCTATTTAGTGCTTATTTCGTAAACAACAATTTTAGCAATAGAACATACTAAAACAAACACCACGCCCTTGCAACGACGATATTATGCGACTGCGACTGACTAAGCCAAGCGCTTGTTGCCGACCTTAAAATAGTGGGACTATGCATTTAAGTGAGAGAACTTGTGCCGTAAAATTACCTTTACAAGGCAACTTTACGTACCATGGTGCGAACGGCAGCTCTTGTGTCGGAGGCTCGGAGTCCTTGCCTTAAGCAGTTGTACACTTTTTTGATGAATTGGACGCCACCTATTTTAAATGGTTAAAAAACTTAATACTTACAAAGCGTTTTAAAATAGGAAAACCGCTTGCTTCTAAAGATGGTAATAGTTCGTCGTGCAGTACAATGAGTAACAATAAAACACAGATATGTAAAACAACAATTGGGATTAATTTATTAGGATCACTAAACTGGATTCCACCAATGAGATTAAATATTGAAATCAATAACTAAATTAAATATTAAAGTAAAAAAATTATACACTCATGGGAAGACCTGAAGTTTTTACTCGCCTGGTAACTAGTTATCACATATAGTGTATGAAAAGGGGAAAAGAGAATGTTCTAGAACCTTCATACTTGTATGGTCATAATACCTAGATTCTTTCTAAAGGTTACCAAGGTGGTATTACAAATTTAAAGTTAGTTTTAAAGTGAAATTTACGGTGTTAAGGTTATAAAGAAATTAAAAATTATCACAATACACTGGCCTTATTTCCCAGATGTTCCAAATCCCATGTGGTTTCTGCTTCAAATTAATAGGCACCCTGCCTCCAGTCTGGTGGACCCGAACAGTACAAGACAGCACATATTTACAGCTTACAGGCCATGTGGTCTCTCAATCGAAGATCCAATTTCAACACGTGGTCAAAAGGAATATGAATATGTAACGCCTGTTACATATTCAAGAATAAACGCTTCGATAGAAGCAAAAGGAAAATTGCAACTAAACTCTAAAAAAAACCCTAAAAATCGAAAGAGCGAATCAGATATCTGGTTAAATCAAATCGCAAATATATCCTACCTCATTGGTTGTCTGGTGCTACCATCTCAAATAGAATACAAAGGAATGAGGCCTCATGTGCAAATCTAAAAAATGAAATTGCACATGTTGGAGAAAATTGAGGTTATAAAAAATTAAGGACACAAAGAAAAGAATTAAAGAAATCTTACCATCAAAGAGATGAGGACGCTCTACTATCCTTGAGGTGCCAACTATAGTTGGGCGGCGGACCTTTTCAAATCACATAATAGTGGGCCCCTTTTTAAACAACCGCGACTTCCACCTTCAAGGATGATCTTATATGAAGTGACCTAAAGTCAAAATTCTTCGAAAAAGGTAAAGATCAAATGACAGGTGAACTGTCATGTCAAAAAAATAAATTGGTACGTTCAGACAACTGATGAAAGTAATCTCAGTTCGATAAAATGACAAAACCAAACCAACTTGACATGTGGAAAACTAATAGCAGTTTACCCTGCATAATATGCAATTTAAAAACAAATAATGGCATACCAATTTATAGAATGGTGAAACTGAAAAGTGCAATATCATCAATGTTCTAGAGTGAACTAACCAAGGTTCAAATGGAACAACTCAACGAACATACTATAAGCCAAATGAACTACTGACCTGTTATCATAAATGAACATAACCCCAAATTTTGACAATAAAAATATTTAAATATTCAGATATCTACTTCGTTCGAGTTAATTAAAAAGAAAAGAAATGAAGAATGTACAAAAAAATATTCATGATAGGACCGTGGCCTGTAAAACATGAACCTCTGCACCAAAGCACTAAACTTAAAATCCACAGAAAATATAGAAAGGTAATGTAATCAAATATCTTACACAAAACCATGTAGCATCCTATAAATATACATCTATAGCAAAAATGAATGCTACATTTACCCCTCTCCGAAAAAAAAATAGACTATCCCAATAGGCTATTTGTAAACTGTACACTCTCATCATCAGAAAAATAAATTTGGCTTGATAACTGCGCGTATCACACGTCCTTGCGGAAGACAATATAGGTAAAGTCAATTCAGGAAAATGTCAAAATCGGTAAAAATACGTCAAAATCGGTAAACGTCAAAATCGGTAAAAAGATGCCAGATTCTGGTAGAAACCTGTCAATCTTGGTAAAGGTTGCCAAAATTATACGCAAGATGAGATGTACTACAGACTTCACAAACTCGTCTAAAAAAATACAATATGCCAAATATTACCAAATATACAATAATCCAGCTAATTTGGATATACCAAAGAAAATAGACAGATTGTCATGCCATAAGAAATAATCAAAGGACAATCTTATTAGTCGTGCTAACAATCAACATAAATGTCATAACAAAGCCGTATTCGAGACATCTTTATGTCATTGTCAGACAACATCTAGTCTACTTACTTATCAACCAAAAGATTGAATCAAACGATTAACTTATGGGACGTAATACCTTAAGTATTACCCAAATGTACTTATCTACCAAGAGACAAATACCCAAAAAATATTTCCAGCACTTAGAAATAAAACTCTATAAAAACCAAACGACCCAAAATATATATTGTCAGTTAACACTAAACTGAACAAACCGTACTAAAATATCCATATTTTAGAAGTTCCTCAAAAATCCATTATAATATTCATTATAGCATTGATTATAGTATTGATTATAGTTTTCATTATAATCTTCATTACAATATTGATTATAGTTTGCTAAAGAAAGATACCAAAATAACTTATTATGCAACGCACTGTGCATTTAATCCAAATAAACCTAGCACTTTAGGTACACTAAACTAAAAATTTGTCCGCGACAAAAAAACCTAAACCTACCGTGATCGGTAGTAGATTTTGAATATGGCCAATATTTAAAACATAAGATACGCCATGTATCATCAATAAATCCAAAATAACTCTTGTCATGCTAAAGGTCTATAATCTTAAAACATAGATTCATAGAAACATCTAGTTCTATAATCTAAAAAAATATAGATTCATAGATACATCCAGCTATATACTATAGCATAGTACTCACAGTACATCAAAGTACCGTACAGTACACAGATTGATAGATATATAGGGTCGTCACCCTCCACATCAAATCCAAAAAAATTGACAAGAGGTTAGCAAACTATAAAAAATATTACTCAATAAAAATTAATCCTGATCTGAACTTTCAGAATCAGAACTACCCGAAAGAGGAGTGTTAAAAGGTTTCAGATCTTTGATATGCCACTTTCCAACTTTAGAACCATCAATATTTTCTAAATCATATACTAAATTAGAAAATTTTTTACGTACTATACACTGAATATATTTGGGGACCAACTTTGCTGTGAACTTATCTACTGCACTAGAAATAATTTTATTTCGACGCCAGACATGGTCGCCGACCTGAAAAGAAATATCACGCTTTCTAAGATTATATGCTCGAGAATTGCGCTCATACGCTTTATGAATCTTACTTCTAACTTCTACAAAAATATCCTTTAAACACTTCAAATTTTCAGCATAAGCACCCCGATCGCCCGGAATTATTTCAGCGTCGACACTGACGTCTAAATTCATATCGTTATAATAATTTCCTGACAACGGAACGTGCCTACCAAAAACCAAAAATGCTGGAGTAAAACCTGTAACTTCGTGCTTAGAAGTATTAATAGCTTGTTGAATCTTAGAAATTTGTTTATCCCAATTATCATGAGTATCTATATAACTCCTAATAGCTGTACCAATCGTCCTATTGTTTCGCTCTACAAAATTACATTGGGGAGAATAAACCGGATTGAATCTAATATTAAAACTGTACATGTCACTTAAATTTTTAAAAGTTTTCGACGTGAATTGAGAACCGTTATCTGCTATCAAAAGAGATGGAGGACCATGTACTTGAAAAACTTTATTCTCCAATGCATCTTCAACGTATTGAGATTTCGAACTTCTTAAGGGAAAAAGCATGGTATACTTAGTAAACCAGCAAGCTACTACCAAAAGCCATTTATTTCCTTTCTTCGACCGTGGAAGAGGTCCAATTAAATCCACTGCTATGACTTGAAAAGGATAGCTGATGTTTTATAAAAGCCAAAATGACCACAATTAGGAGGACTATGACAAGAATCTATGATTTCTTCTCTTTGCGGCTTAGGAACCAAGTATTTCCATTCCGGAAGATTAATTTTCATAGCAAGAGAATTCGGGATAAATTTATAAACAAAATCGTTTTCAACTTTCCATAGCGGGTAACTCTCTGGAGTATCTAAAATTTTCTGACGTAAATTATCGTACCATGGATCAATACGATCAACATCGAGTGCACCAACAACGATTTCCTCTAAAATACTGGAATTTGAACAATTATCTTCAGCTGCTTCATTACCTGGAATACGCGACAACGCGTCTGGAACGACATTTTGAGCTCCCTTTCTGTGTACCAAATCAAATGTATGCTGTCTAAGACGAACTGCCCATCGAGCTAGTTTACCACTAGGATTTTTAATTGAATTTAGCCACAATAAACTGTAATGGTCGGTAATGACCGTAAAAGGAACACCTTCAATAAATCCTCGGAACTTTTCAATATTAAACAGCACACCAAGACATTCTTTTTCTACAACAGAATAATTTCGCTCAGCTCTGGATAAAGATCGGCTGGCATAAGCAATTACTCGCTCTTCCCCATCTATAATTTGCGATAAAACTCCGCCTAATCCAGTATTTGATGCATCGCTAGAAATATAGAAACGTTGTGTAAAGTCTGGCTGTGATAAGATAGGAGCAGATACTAGAAGTTGCTTAATTTTGACAAACGATTCCTCTGCGGCACTATTCCACTGTATAGGCTGTCCTTTTTTTCTTCCTTTCAACAAATCGTTAATAGGAGACATTAACGTAGAAAAATCCTTAATGAATCTTCTGTACCATGAACAAAGTCCAACAAAACGCTTCACTTCAGTAGTGTGCCTTGGTCTAGGATAATTTATCATTGACTCAATCTTTTGTGGATCTGTACGCAAAGAATTCGAACCCACGATATAACCCAAGAATTTCAAAGAAGTTTTAAAGAAATCACATTTTTCCAAATTGATGGTTAAACCTGCATCTTTCAGTTTTTCTTTAACTTCTGCCAACAACTTTATATGTGAACCAAAATCCTCAGATACCACCAAGATATCATCAAGATAAGTAAAAACATTGGGCTCATAACGAGGACCAAATATAGCATCCACGAGGCGCTGTTGCGTCTGTGCGGCATTTCTAAGACCAAAAGGCATTGTAACGAACTGAAATAAACCTCTGCCCACTACAGCAAAAGCGGTTTTCTCTTTTGATGACTCATCCAAAGGAATTTGCCAAAAAGCTTTTCGAAGATCTATAGATGAAATATACTTAGCATGACGAAGTGAAGACAAAATCCTATCTATGTTAGGCATAGGGTAACAATCAGGTTTCGTGACATCATTGATAGCACGTCCATCAAAGCAAAGACGGTATGATCCATTTGGTTTCTTGACCAACAAAACAGGCGAACACCATGGACTCTTAGATGGCTCAACTACACCTAATTGTATCATTTCGTCTAGCTCTTCATTCAAAATTTTTGACATATATGGAGACATAGAAAAAGGTCTCTTTTTAAAAGGAATCGCGTCACCAGTATCAATAGTTAAAGTAATTTTATTAGTACGCCCTAACTTATCCTTACAACAAATTTCATTAAAATAAGATATGACTTTATTTGCTCTCAAACGTTCTAATCTAGAAAGATCGTCCAAAGAATTCAACTGAGGATAAAATTTGCTTAAAGAATGATTATTTTCATTATTCAACACGTTAGGTTCAAATTTACTATTCATGGATTGTACATGCCATGAATTGTCACTAAAATTTACCAAAATATTAAATTTTTTTGCAAAGTCGCACCCAAATATAAATGCATGTGGCAAAGAAGGTACCACTAAAGCATTAATAACTGAACAAGTATTATTAATAACGATTGGCAAATCAACTGTGCCTTTAACACATTGTGCCTTACCATCTGCGGTACAAATATTTTTAACCTTGGTTTGGCATATCTTAAGACCTGTTTGTTCTAAAACCTTTAAACCTCCCGATCCTACAACGGAACTAGTAGCACCCGAATCTAATAAAACGGAAATGTCCACATCAAGTAACTTAACATTAATATAAGGTCGGTTATCCAAATGTTTATTAACGAACAGTGGTGAAACATGATTGTTTGAAGATGAAACCTTATTAAAAGAAGTTTTACTGTGCTTAAAAAATTCAGAGACTCTTCTCAACCAGTTATCCCAATCAGTCTGGTTAAAATATGCTTTCTTTACTAAATCTTTATTAGTACTCAACAAATTTAAAGAATTTGAATTATAAAATGTTTGTGATTTTAAAATTGGTCTGTTTGAACTGTAAAAATAATTATTAGAGGCGCTTGTTTTGGGAGTAGTGAGACGGCCTCCAAGCGACACTTCCCTTTTTAGTTTTTTGTACACTTGGGACAGGTAGAAGTCTTTACGTTAGCCTCACCACATTTAAAACAAAATATGCTTCTAGGAGCACTACAATTTAAAAAAGTATGGTTAGGTAATCTACAGCTCCAACAAACCACTGAAGCTTTAACGCTATCATTATTTTTACCTTTGTTATCATTCTTATTATTTGTATTATTATCTTGTCTATCTTTTAGACTGATTATGAGAACTCCGAGGGTTATTCTTAAAATTTCTTTTAAATTTATTATTATTAGAATTTCTACTAATTCCAGGATTTTTATGAAAATTTCCAGGCTGATCAATACCAGCTACTTCATCTCTAGGTCTACTCTTATCCTGCATATAATCTGACTCTTCCAATTTACGACAAAGTTCTGAAAGCTTAGAAACAGTATCAATATCGACCAAAGCTAGTCGATTAATAAAATCAGGTAAAATATTTTTCCTGATATGTTTGACCTTAGAGACTTCAGCAGGGGGTCTTGATAGTCTAGCAAAAAGAGCTTCTAAATGTGCTATAAAAACAACTGTTGACTCATGTTTCTTTTGTTTCCTTCTTTTAATTTGTTCCCACAAATCATCATCTATATCATCATGTAAAAAATCCTTTTTTAATTTTAAAATCAAAGAGTCCCAATCATTAATTGAAGATTTTATACTCCGATACCAAACAAATGCATCACCGGTAAAAAATTCGGCAGCAGAATTAAATAAATCACGAGATGAAACATTACGTGCTTGAGCTAACTCGGTTAATCTTTCTATAAAAGGATAAAGTTTCTTAGAGTCGCCATTAAAATTAACTTGCCATTCACTTATAGGAATATTACGACTGGCACAATGTACAACCGGAGCTGCTACGTTAATAATTGGAGCAGTAGGAACTGAAGGTTCCGGATCCTGTCCAGGCTCGATTTTATCAAATAAGTCCGACTCCAACAATAAACAATTGGCACTTATATCCTGAATATAAGAAAATATTTCAGCTGCTTGTTGTTCATCCTCTGGTATGGGAATTCTTTTTGCCCTACCATAAACGTGAGCTAAACGCGATTTAACCCTACCAAAAACCGAATCATTAGCATTTCCTTCGAATTCATCTATAACTCTTTGAATTGAATCTAAACTTCGTTGAATACCAAGTTTCTCTTCATCGACAGTTAAAGTACAAATTTCTAAATTAATATCCTTTCCAGGTTGAGCTTGTTCTCTTTTTTGAATTCGAGAAAATATTTTTCGCTTTTCCGCAACTGTACGTTGTGAAGTTAAAAGTCGAATCTTCAATTCATAATCTAACTCATACTCTAATAAGTGATTGGGTTGAAATTTAAAAATATCCATGATGATAAAAGTTTAAATTTAAAAAATAAAATGTCTATAAAAAACAATGATTCAATTCAAAATATTTGATTCAGTAGCTTATCTGTCGATGGTAAATAAAAAAATATTAATCAAAAGCCGAACCAAGATATTTGTTTCACCCTGTATATCAAGTCAAAAAAACTGTACTATATTCTTATAGAATATGAATGCAGTAAAATTCTGCCAAAAAATATTAAAATCACTAGTCCATGAAATTATCAAAGTCCAAGAGGTCACCTAGGTATATACACCCTGTATAAAAATTTTCAAAGTTCAAATCAATACTTCAGTTCAAAACCAAAAGTATCAAAGTGTATTAAAATTTAAAAAAATATTTTAAAATGTAATCACACTGTATATCAAAAATACTCTACCACCCTGTATGAAGAAAATATTTGTCAGAGTTCAAAGTTGTTCAGAACTTACTAAAGTACAGCATACTAGCATGATTTGACAAAGTCTTCACAGGTAAAATTTTAGATAAAAATTACACCCTGTTTAATGAAAATTTTGAAAATTAAAGAAAAGGTTTTTTGATGAACCTTTCTTTGACGTCTTGGTCAACCTCAACCCTGAATAATGTCTATGGATTGTCCCAAATTATCACTGTCTAATAGACAATGTGAATTAAAACAAAAGATAATTAATTAAAATTAACCGACTTATAAAAATGTAAGAAACAAGATGGTCCTACTCAGCTTTATAAATATTGACACACCCTGTATATGAGTTTGTAAAAAAAATCTCACTAAAAAACTTCAAAGTAATGTGTCTATAACTATATAATCCAATGAGGGTTTTATGAAATAAAAAAACTCAGTGTCTTTGACACAGTGAGTCTATAAAAAAATAATCCTTTTTAGGCCAACAATATATATGTGTTCTGTATATTTTTACCAATATACTTAAATAAGAATGTACTGATCAGTGAAATTTAAAAACTTGAAACATAATGGATCCAGATAAAATCACCAACTATCAAAAATATTTTATTGTTACTCGTGCACTAGTCTGCTAAATATGTTCAAAAAAGTGTACTATGCCCCACGTTCAAAGGCGCTACTTTATGTGCCGTAAAATTACCTTTACAAGGCAACTTTACGTACCATGGTGCGAACGGCAGCTCTTGTGTCGGAGGCTCGGAGTCCTTGCCTTAAGCAGTTGTACACTTTTTTGATGAATTGGACGCCACCTATTTTAAATGGTTAAAAAACTTAATACTTACAAAGCGTTTTAAAATAGGAAAACCGCTTGCTTCTAAAGATGGTAATAGTTCGTCGTGCAGTACAATGAGTAACAATAAAACACAGATATGTAAAACAACAATTGGGATTAATTTATTAGGATCACTAAACTGGATTCCACCAATGAGATTAAATATTGAAATCAATAACTAAATTAAATATTAAAGTAAAAAAATTATACACTCATGGGAAGACCTGAAGTTTTTACTCGCCTGGTAACTAGTTATCACATATAGTGTATGAAAAGGGGAAAAGAGAATGTTCTAGAACCTTCATACTTGTATGGTCATAATACCTAGATTCTTTCTAAAGGTTACCAAGGTGGTATTACAAATTTAAAGTTAGTTTTAAAGTGAAATTTACGGTGTTAAGGTTATAAAGAAATTAAAAATTATCACAATACACTGGCCTTATTTCCCAGATGTTCCAAATCCCATGTGGTTTCTGCTTCAAATTAATAGGCACCCTGCCTCCAGTCTGGTGGACCCGAACAGTACAAGACAGCACATATTTACAGCTTACAGGCCATGTGGTCTCTCAATCGAAGATCCAATTTCAACACGTGGTCAAAAGGAATATGAATATGTAACGCCTGTTACATATTCAAGAATAAACGCTTCGATAGAAGCAAAAGGAAAATTGCAACTAAACTCTAAAAAAAACCCTAAAAATCGAAAGAGCGAATCAGATATCTGGTTAAATCAAATCGCAAATATATCCTACCTCATTGGTTGTCTGGTGCTACCATCTCAAATAGAATACAAAGGAATGAGGCCTCATGTGCAAATCTAAAAAATGAAATTGCACATGTTGGAGAAAATTGAGGTTATAAAAAATTAAGGACACAAAGAAAAGAATTAAAGAAATCTTACCATCAAAGAGATGAGGACGCTCTACTATCCTTGAGGTGCCAACTATAGTTGGGCGGCGGACCTTTTCAAATCACATAATAGTGGGCCCCTTTTTAAACAACCGCGACTTCCACCTTCAAGGATGATCTTATATGAAGTGACCTAAAGTCAAAATTCTTCGAAAAAGGTAAAGATCAAATGACAGGTGAACTGTCATGTCAAAAAAATAAATTGGTACGTTCAGACAACTGATGAAAGTAATCTCAGTTCGATAAAATGACAAAACCAAACCAACTTGACATGTGGAAAACTAATAGCAGTTTACCCTGCATAATATGCAATTTAAAAACAAATAATGGCATACCAATTTATCGAATGGTGAAACTGAAAAGTGCAATATCATCAATGTTCTAGAGTGAACTAACCAAGGTTCAAATGGAACAACTCAACGAACATACTATAAGCCAAATGAACTACTGACCTGTTATCATAAATGAACATAACCCCAAATTTTGACAATAAAAATATTTAAATATTCAGATATCTACTTCGTTCGAGTTAATTAAAAAGAAAAGAAATGAAGAATGTACAAAAAAATATTCATGATAGGACCGTGGCCTGTAAAACATGAACCTCTGCACCAAAGCACTAAACTTAAAATCCACAGAAAATATAGAAAGGTAATGTAATCAAATATCTTACACAAAACCATGTAGCATCCTATAAATATACATCTATAGCAAAAATGAATGCTACAAACTAGTAAATTCAGTTCTCTTCCTAGAAGATATCTTGTGTACGGTATTACCCGTTGCTCCCCTATTATTTTTTGAAATGCACGCGCTACTAGAATTCCCCTGACGTCGCACAACCCAGAGCTCTCTATGTGCGAGTGATGAGTCACTATCAGAGATTTTGGACTTCGAGTATAGGTAGTGGGTATCAAGGTATCCCTAATCTCTATCTACTTTTTCATATTTTTTAAAAGTCTAGGGGGGGCAGTAGCCCTCCCCTGCCCTTCCTTGGCGACGCCCATGTAAGAGTAGTTGTTGTGGTTAAGTTGTACTCCTTAATTTGAGGTAACTCCAAAAATTTTTATTCAACCCGATTTAGGGTAAGTCGTAAATTACTTTATTTTTAACTGGTCGCTTTACCAATATGTAATCCCTTCTAGTATCCCCTAAAGATGGACGTCTAGACGCCCAAAATATGTAGGGAACATAAAAATGATATTTGTCTAAATCACATAAGGAATTTAAAAATTGCCAAATAAGCGGGGGTTGCCCTATAGGATTTTAGGGGTAGGTGCTCTGGGGGTCAGGGTGTTGAATTTAGTACACCAAGAATACCTCTAAACTTGTCTCCTTTCAGATCTAAATTGACGTGTTTCACCAAATTTTCATAGTGTCATCAGCCGAAGAAATTTTACATGCTGCTCGTTTTCAAATTAACGCTCTGTATGCATTTGAGTGCGCTTCGTCGTTTGCTGTCCTATTTCGAACTTTTACAAGGAGATCAGCTCTCCTGTGCTAAATTTTGCTGTAACGCACTTAACATATTTTATATTATTTATTTCTAATTATTTTATTTAATTAGATAAAATATGAGTACCATTAAATAAGGAAATAATCACAACTAAATTGTTAGCGTTGTAATTTAATTTTCCGATAACCTTGTAGATTGTAAGATTTTTAATAGTTTAACTAAATTTGACGCATTGTAACTTTCATTAAAAAAAAACTGATTTAATGATAATAGAATCTTTAATTCCAATCTGCAACTAAACGGTGAGGTTTATCGGCTCAGATAGAGAAAAGCCTGTTTTAAAAAATTTTTTAGCTTTCATATCACATCAGTAAAGGGCGGAATATAATATGCGAAGTGCATAATATACAGGGTGTTACTTAATGATGTGGCGTAATTTCAAGAGAGTATTCCTTAACCAAATTCAAATAGAAAAGTTCATATAAACATGTGTCCTAAAGAGTCTGGTTTTCAAGATACAGGGTGTCAAAGTTTTAAAAAAAAATTGTTTTTTTATTAATATCTAAATGATCCTTTTACCGATTTTGTTGAAATCTGGCACGTTTATTCATTGCAATAAGACGCTAAGTTGGCACTAACTAAAAGAAAATTATAAGTCCCAGTGGCGCCTCGGGAGGCAGTGTCACGAATAATATTGACAAAAAAAATGTACGCTACTGAGTTTTTTGGAAAATTTAAATTTTTTTCAGAGTGGGCATCTACAAATACAACTTTTTTGTCTCTCAATATCTTTTCGTATATTACTTCCTTTTCGGGGAAAAAAATAAAAACGACTTCATTGCATGTCGGAAAATTGTTAAAATAAAATCAAGTTAACTTTGATCGTTCAGTATATTTATTTCTAACATAACACAAATCTAACAAACGAAAAGTAATGACTATTTACAAGAAATGTTGGAAATGACTTCCTCCCGCTTCTATGCAGGCTTCTGCTCTCCTTCTCATCGAGCGACGAACTCTTTCGAAAATTCCATTAGTGTTACGAATGGTTTCACAGTTGTCAATAATTCTATTCCTTAGTTGTTCTTCTGTCTCGATTGGTGTAACATAAACTAATGCTTTTAGGTGCCCCCACAAATAGAAATCTAGGCTGTTTAAGTCAGGCGATCTAGGTGGCCAGAATTGTGGTCCTCCACGACCTATCCAACGATTTTGGTAAGCTCCATTCAAATACTCACGAGCCAATATGCTAAAGTGGGCAGGAGCACCGTCATGCATGAACCAATGTTGTTGACGTAAATATAAAGGAACATTTTCAAGAAGCAGAGGCAAATCATTTTGTAGAAAATGACTGTAAGATTGTCCGTTAAGACGTCGTGGTAAAAAAAAAGGTCCAATCAAATAGTCATCTAAGATACCGATCCAAACGTTGACAGAAAATTGTTCCTGAACATTTGACTCTGTAATAGCATGAGGATTTTCTTGGGCCCAGTTATGATTATTATGAAAATTAATTATTGCATTTCTGGAAAAATGGGCTTCGTCCGTAAACATAATGATGGAATCAAAGTGAGGATTTTCTGCAAGTCTTTGATGATACCATCTACAAAATTGCGTACGCGGTTTAAAATCTCTTGGTAGAAGTGCCTGAACTCTTTGTACGTGATAAGGATACAACAGGGAATCTCTTAAAATTTCCCATGCCATTTTATAACAAATATTTAATTCCCTACCTATTTTTCGGGTACTAGTTGCAGGATTCTCTTCGACCGCATGTAGGACAGCCTCCTCAACTGCGAGAATTCGAATTGTACGAGGTCTTCCCTCTGAGGTATTACGTTTAAAACTGCCAGATTCAGTCGGACGACGATGAATGTTTATGAATATTTGTCTACATGGAAGGACACGGTCAGGATACCTTTCTTGATAGAGCCGCCGGGCCTCCGCCGAATTACCATTGGCAAGACCATAAAGGAAATGCATTTGTGTCATCTCCAATTTAGAATAATTATTTGCCATTTTTTGAATAGCACAATTATTAACCTTTTGACCAGAGGAAAAATAATAACAAACTGTTACCGAAAGTCGAAACCATTATGTTCATAATAACAAAACAACATTTCCTAGCAACGATCAAAGTTAACTTGATTTTATTTTAACAATTTTCCGACATGCAATGAAGTCGTTTTTATTTTTTTCCTCGAAAAGGAAGTAACATACGAAAAGATATTTGATCAAACTCACAAGTTAACGCGAGCCGTTAATTTCAAAATTAAAGTAAGTGGGTTAAAATCCAATGCTATTTTCCATTTTGGTATGATGCAACTACAGTTAACGGTCGTGTTAATTCTCGATCTCGTCATCCTAAACAGGAGTGACGCAATCCTTAAAGTGAGTACTTTAGCATATTTGAGCCAATCAGGGACGAGTTCGGTTATCAATCGCGGAAATTTTGAAGATTGTTTGGAAATGTCACGTTGTCAAGCGGTCAATGAACTTTTGCGAGCGGTTGACGGCCACAGCTGGGTTATTCACATATTTGTTGATTTTGGGCGATTTTTGCTTCAAAAATTAGTAATCGAATAGTTTTTGGTGAAAAATGCAACGTTTGTTAGATGTATTAGCTCGTTTTTTTATAAAGAAATGGAAATATATTAATAACGGTAAGTTAAAAACACAATTGTAAGTACATTGTTGGTATAGATTTTTACAAAGGATTTTACTTTCAGATTATTTTACTTTAAAAATCTTGAAATTACTGAACAAAGTTGATTTGATTTACAACTCCCTTATAGTGACTTTTATACCTTTTAGATCATAACAAAACATGAGAGGAGAGAATTTCGAGGAGATTTCCTTCTATTTACCTAAATCCGTACCAGCTACTGAATTACACGTAGAAGTGAATAAAATATAAGAATTATACCATTTTCTAATATTTATTGAAGCCTTCAAATAGTTTCCTATAATTTACAAGCTGAAAAATACATGATGTTACAGTTTAATTCAGCTTTGGCAACAATTTATACCTAATAGAGGTAAGTTTTTAAACTAGGTAGATAGATACCTACTAGATAATTATTAAAACCTGGATCAACCAAGTATTGTTTCGTACAAATTACACAACTTGTGTTGTATTTATAGGTAGGAATACAAAAGTGAGAGTAAGGGCTTTGTCCCTTGGTATTCGTTGGGCTTTGATCCATTTTTCTAAAATATTTACAACAGTTTTAAAGTTAGAAATAGAATAGAGAGAAGATATTTTTGTTGTTTACTTACCTAAGTGCTTGTAAAAATATCTCATAAGGTAAGGATTCAGGTTAGTTATCCTATCTATCCTATGCAGAGCATTCCTTTGTTTATTTTTAATAAAAATATCAACATTCTATCTTATTAAACCTTTTTTTTTACCATTTTATTAATAATTTGATTAGATCGAGATGATTAAAAAAACATTCAGTCCTATTTTTATACCTACCAGTATCCTAACAAAGAACATATGCACCTGTAAAATTCAGAAACTAAAATATTACTATCGAGGAATGGTAGCCTAGAGCAAAGTTAATACTAAAAATATTTAAATAAGTTCGAATGTTATTTTACTATTTTTTGTTTGTAGGCAAACGAGGCAGAAGCAGCTGGATGCAATACGAAGAACTAGTATAGAAAGGGCAAGATTAGAAATTGAGATGTAGACGGAAATAATGCCAATGGAGTTGAATTTAAAAATACCTGAAATGTTCTGAGGTGCAAAAATTATTAAAGCAATTAGTGTCAGAAACATGGACAATGGATAAACTTTAGACTGCAGTAAAGTCGCGACAGGAACAGGGTACAGCCCCATATTTATAATAAAAATATTAAATTATAGAAATTACTTTTAGATAACTTTAGGTATACTAAAATTCTAAAAGAATCGCTTAACATAACAGCATTGTTTAAAAACATGACTCTTTTTATATTTCCTGTATGATGGCTTCCTTAAAATTTTATCGCAAAAACAGTAGGTATAGTATCTTTCGGTTTAGAAAGAAGTTAGTTGAGGTTACATTTTTATGGCATGTATCACATTCTAGTTACTTTTATTTTAGGTGGAGATATATGTTGATTTAGGACCGGATTTAATATATATTTTTTTTTATATTAATTAAAATGCGACGAGGTCAGTAACGAACAAGGTCAACTCTAAATTATTAAAGACATGTTAAGGGGTTTTAAAATATTAATTGGTTAAATTACCACGTTTTTCCGGAGGTACAGGGAACAGTATACTTATGATTTCCTGATCGAAAATTTTCTAGTTTTCACACTAATTTTAATATTACATAATAAAGAAGCTGTCTCAAAACATCACCAAAAGGATTAAACAATCAAGGTTAGTTTTATAATAATTATCAAATAATAAATAAAATACTCTCGAATACGATTTTGTTTTGAACAAGTTTCTTTTGAGTTTTGGGTTACTTTTTTTAGTAAGCAGAAAGTGACACATATAAAATTCTAACGTTAACTAACTTCTTTTTAAACTGAAAAATATTATAGCTTTGTCGTGAAACCAAAATACAAAAAAAAATTTAGCAAGTTCTTGATACGATATTATTTTAGTCTTGACAATCGTGTTGAATATTATTAGCAGTACCTACCTACCAGATTTTGTAAAAATTGTGAATGTGATTTTGCTCGCTAATAAATAAATAAGTAACAACGAAAATAGTTTATATAATGGTTTTACTAAATTAATATCTAAAATTACAGGAGTAACTTAATTGTTAAACCAAATTTACATTTTATAACGTAAAATTACAACTGGAAGCAGCAAACTAGTGTCATGTCTCATGGCTTTGTGTTTCATGTGGTGGGGTTTTCTCTATCTACTGCAACTAGATATTCCAAAAACCTAAAATTGTTAACAGCTTTTTACAAATTAATTTTTTACCTAGCTACAGGGCATCCTGGAATGTCACTCCTGAAGTTTCCCATTTGACAAACCTACTTTTATGATTGCTCAAAAAAGGTTTGTTGAATGAGAATTTTGGAATGAAATTCAAAAATAAATCAAGTTTATTTTAACATATTTTTAAATTGTATAGTAATTATCCCCATGGCAGAAAGCAAAAACTAAAATGTCTACACATTACTAACGTCGAATAATATACTATGTAGTTTATAGTAGATGAAAGCGAGACCTTTTATGTAGGGTTGACTACAGCCAATTATTAATGATAAGCCTTAGCACTTTTTTTGTATCAATTTTAAGTTTACACTTGCAAACGATTAGGTCAGGTTAGTCAACCGAAACGTTGTGTTCAAATCAAAATAAAACGAATAAGGATTAGACAAATTTCGACCTTTGTCATTTCATCTTTAAAATAATCTTCAAGATTTTACCTATTTCTAAATGACTGCAAAATAATATTGCCAAATGCTGCCTGCTAAAGGACACAAATAGACATCCAAATACGAACAGTTTAAACGTAGTGTTCAAAAATTCGACAAACAGTTTAAAATGTAAAGTTAAAAACTCTTTCACACTATTATACAGCATTATAGATGAGCAGCGAGGTAACACTATTTTTAAACCCATAAAGTGGTAGTTGTGTTATATTATTAGGCAACTTGTTAAAAATTTGGATGACAGTAGAATCTAGTCTTCTTTGACACTTCCTCAGTCAGCAATATGTTGGAACCAACGCATCTCTGCTCCTGGTTTCATACTCATGCACGTCTCTATGTCTTGTAAGATATTGTTCATTCTTTTTGACATGTAACAGGCACTTTACTTTACTGAGATAGAAAAGTGGGAATTTTTAGCTGTATAAATGCCTATCTGCAGTTTTTCTCCAGCCTAGTCCTAGAGTTATTCAAACTACTATCCTCTGCAGACCAAAAACTTGCCCTGACTGGCTTGCACAGTCTCATGTCAGGACTGCATAGGACATCACTGAGTGGAAGATGGCAAATATATACCATCCTCATTGTAACCTCTGACACACAATTTTTGGCCATGGTTTTTATATATAAGTTATTAAATGGTCTTCTCCCATCTTACCTTGGTGGATTTATTGCCCATAACAGTGATGTACATAATTACCCTACTCGAAATAGAACTGATTTTTATATCAAGAGGACTAATTCCAGGAGAGCTATGAATTCTTTATTTTTCAAAGGTCTTAAAGAGTACAATGATCTACCGAGATATGTCAAGAAGTGTTCATCGATTAATAGTTTTAAAAGAGAGCTTAGGACATTTTTTAGAAGTTAAGATAGGCTTTTCCGAAATGATGATGTTTTGTAGCCTGAAATATAGATTTTATTTGAGTTTCTAGTGTTATATCTGAAGTATATTAAAACTTGTAGGAGTGTTTTTTAACAAACATCAGTGCACTAAGAATCATAATACCTGGAAGTGTGAGAATCTAATGCTGCCGAAAGGGTTCTTTGCATGACTCAAGTGGGCTTAAGGAGTAGATTTTACGAATAATTTTTTTTTGAAGAATAAATAATCTTTGAAGTTCTGAGTAGTTTGTCCTCAGTAAAGCACAAAAAGAGTTACGTGGCTGTGGGCCAAAGAATAATATATATTTAACAATTGTTTGGGGTTCATAAAGGTTTTTAAGTTGACAAAGGCATAATAAGCAGTTTAGTTTTGCAGCAACATTGTCTACATGGGCTGTTTACTTTAATTGTGAGTCTAGGTGAAGACCCAGAAACCTGCTGCTTTTTATAGAATGCCATATAATGGGTTTTATTTGTGTTAACAACTAGATGATTTGTTTGGCACCAAACAGAAAAGCTAAGCAGAATTGTATAAGTTATTTCAAGTAGTTGATTAAGTGTAGAAGCAGGTATGACTACTGTTGCATCATTTTTTCAAATCGTTTATAAATAATGCAAAAAGCAAGGGAGAGATTACGCCTCTTTAGGGAACGCCCTATCTGATATTTAGTTTCTCCGAATAGGAGCCCTAAAGTTTTACTTTTATTTGGCGATTAGAGAAAAATGATTCCAGCCAGTCAGAAATATTACCACGTATTCCCATAGCATTCAACTTTCTGAGCAAGAGGGCAGTGTCGACGCAGTCAAACGCTGGGCTAAGATATGGAGTGATATTTTGGGGTAGTTCAACGGAAATACACAGAATTATAGTCATGCAAAAAAGGTGCATCCGAAATATTTTTAGGATGAAACAGCAGGAAAGTTGTAGGTCTGTTTTTGTAGAAAAAAATATTCTGACGGTAATAGGAATGTACATTTTGGACTCTGTAATATTTGTATGTGATAATAGGGATCTTTTCCTCGATTTTAATGTGAAACATGATTATGACACTCGCCATAAAAGTAATTTAGTACCAGAAAATTATAACTATACTTACACACCTCCAAAAAAATGTAAAATACTGCATCATAAAAATTTTTAATTGTTTCTCAGACGCAATTAGAAACCTGCCAAAGAATAAACTAAAATATACCTTAACAAAATATCTAGTCAGTAAGGCCTTCTACAACCTTAATGAATTCTTTGATGATCCTGATAAAGGAATAATTCAGTGTTAAATTTTAAATGTTTGTTACAATTTTAAGCATGTGTAATTTTATCAAAATTGTCATTGTCTAAATGTAATGTAATTACAAATTTAAAATGGTTATTTACAAAAATATCTCCAGACATTGTTCAACAGCCCCTATTGGTTTTTTTTTTATTATGTTTATAGTAAATGTAAGCATCTTATTATTGAACAAATAAATACTATTGTATTGTATTGTATTAAATCTAAAAATAGAGCTATAGTATAGTAATTAGGATCTATTGTTTTATAACTATATTCCAAGAGATCGTAAGCAGCTGTGCTAGTAGAGAAGTTTGAGCAATACTAATAAAAATTAGGTAGGTACTATATTTTAAGACGGGGCTACCTTCACATTATTAGATAATGATCCTTTTATTAGTGAATAAAATTGAATCGTGTTTAATCACATTGGAATCTTCTTGAGTCCTGATATGTGCTGGTAATTTTAGGTTGGTCATATCCTATAACATCACATTATATCACTGAGAAAAAGGCTAAAATAAAAAAAAAACTAAAATTATACAATACATACTTTGCTTTCACTGCGAATAATCTCTTGAGTTATCTGTCTAGTTGAAAAGCATCTCATACCATAATCTCTTTTTTTCTAAGTGAGTTTTCTGACACAAGTTGTTCTCAATTTCTGTTAAGCAGATAAATTATTGAGTACCTACCTACTTTAATTTTCATGCAGCAACCACATTATACTGATGTTAATACATAAGTGTAAGCCGGACTACAAATACCTACAAATACTAATAATCTTTATTCCCACTAGGAGCCCTAAAGTAATTAAAAGTATATTTAATATGAAGTACCTAGTAGGTAAATACATATAATTGTTTAGTAACTAACCTCTTTACGTATCAAATATTTTCTTTTACCATTTTCTTGGTGAAAACTTGTCACAGTTACCAATTGAAATAAACTTTGTCTTGTGTCTGTGTTCTTTACTGGTTAATACTTTGATTCCAATCCATATTCTAAAAAAAGGCTGTAATAATGTAAATATGTAAACAAGCATTCAATTGAAATATATAAACAGGTACTTACGACATAAAATAATGTATCTCGAACGCACACTATAAAACTTTCTCTCTAAAATCTAAAATCTATACTATATTTAGGTTAAGAATTCTGACACTAAATCTGACAATCACATCCGATAACTTTAACGGCTCAGCTGTTTCTCCACCACAGTGAAAAATCAACAAGTAGGCTGTTTTCGGTTGTTGTCATGAAAACACTCACGTTAAAAGTTAAAGTGAGCATTTGATCATAGGGCTGATTAACAGCCGCTTGCAGCGACTTTTTTTTAAAGGACCTTTAGGGTAAAGGCCCTTTAAAGTGCCATTAGAGTATTTTGTAACTTGCACCGATTTTAATGGTCTTTTAAAGCGTTCTTTAAAGGACCATTAGTTAATTGGCCAAATTTGGTCACTTAAAGCTGTTTTAAGGTTAATTGTGCGTGCTAGTTTAATTTTGATTTTTGACACAAAACTCAAAAACAGACAGAAAAAAAGATGGATTATGTAAACGTTATTGAAGATGGGTTGGTAGAGGATGGGGTTGCAGATGATTTGGGAACATTGGATTTTGTTGTATTTGGCTTCCCTCGAAGACTCAATGAGCGCCGTAATTATTACGAAGAAATGGACCAATTTGGTTTTTTTCCAAGGTTCAACAACGAACCCGGATCGGAAGTAAGTGTTAAGGGCCATAGTTTTGTTCTGTATTTTGCTAAAACAAATTACGCATTGTATTTTAAGAGAATCGCTGTGTGGGTAAATAGTGTGTACGTGCCATATATGTTTTTTTGAATTTTTAAATAATAAAAAACTTTCGTGTTCCATTGCAATATTTGTTCATTATTTACAACAAATAAGAGCTTCAACACCTAATATCTCACATAAATACTTAAGAAATTACGCAGCGTACGAGGATCTATCCTTTTCGAGACTATTCTAATATAAATAAATAATTTTGAGGAAATGTTTCCGTGCAAATCATTTGCAACTTAAGTAACAATTAAAATTAAAGGTCCATTTGTTAAATAACAATTAATAAAAAGTCGCTGCAAGTGGCTGTAAGAGACAAAAAAGTTGTATTTGTAGATGCCCAATCTGAAAAAAATTTAAATTTTTCAAAAAACTCAGTAGCGTACATTTTTTTGTCAATATTATTCGTGACACTGCCCCCCGAGACGCCACTGGAACTTATAATTTTCTTTTAGTTAGTGCCAACTTAGCGTCTTATTACAATGAATAACCCTGCCAGATTTCAACAAAATCGGTAAAAGGATCATTTAGATATTAATGAAAAACCAATTTTTTTTTAAAACTTTGACACCCTGTATCTTGAAAACCAGACTCTTTAGGACACATGTTTATATGAACTTTTCTATTTGAATTTGGTTCAGGAATACTCTCTTGAAATTACGCCACATCATTAAGTAATGCATTTTTTTGCATATTTTGTCAATTTTATAATAAAATGCATATTTTTCCCGAATTAATATTTTATGAGAATATTTTTATGTTTTCGGCGTTATCAAAAAATTAAAAATACCCGGTCATGAAAACTCGTAGACTCATAGGTTTAATGTCCAGTCCGGCACTTGTTTCAGGGATTCTCCAATCTGAAAATAATTATTAAATCATTATTAATATTTACATTTTGGTTTTACACAAGGTATTTCTTGGGGTTTCTGGGGTTTGCAGGTATATCGTTAGGGGTTATTTATTGTCATTAATTAATGCCTTATTATTACCTGCTTATCAAACTGTATTTATATTGGGTTGTAATACGTACTTATGTTCTAGTTTGTCGAGAGATTTCAGTATTTTCAGTGTGAAACTATTGATTTCAAACTTGTGTTCAAAATGTCTAAAGTGGCGAAAACGTCTTAGTGGATTAAAACTTTCCCAGAGTTAAAGTTTAGTGGAGAAAAAGTCTTCTGTAAAGCTTGTGCAAAAATTATTGTTTGTGAAAAAGAAGTTCCAAATCGATCAACAATTATTGAAAACACCGCTACATAAATCAAACTTACAAAAAATGAAATCTGAGCCAGTTCAGCTGAGTGTAAAAAACGCATCTCAAAATGTTGAAGAAAAATCGATATCTGAAAAGGAAATTTTTCAAGAAGACTTATGCAAGGCTATTTTTTGCAAAAATATTGTCAACAAACAATTTCTGACCAATCCACGATTAGAAAGAAGAATGTCCATTCAGTATACGAAACCGTTTTAGAAGAAATTAGAGCTTCATTGGGTGATAAAAATTCTTACATTATTGTTGATGAAAGCACAGATGCTTGTGGCAGATATATCGCACATCTTTTAAATGAAGCACTTCAAGAAGATAAACCCATATTTAATAGCTTCTAAGCAGCTAGACAAAACTAATAATGTGACCGTAACTCCATGTATTCAGCAGTCCCTATCGAGCTTTTTCTTATCAAATCCAGTCCCAGATGAGAAGTTTTTAGTTCTTTTGTCTGATGCAGCACCGTATATGGTAAAAGTATGCCAAAACTTATGTGATACTTAATGTGACTTGTCTTTCACATGGAATAAACCGAGTCGCAGAAACCGTCAGAACTGAATATCCTTTAGTAAATAAATTAATTTCAAATGTATAAAAGGTGTTTCTAAAAGCAGCTCCAACAGTGCAGATATATGTATTATGAGGGATTACTAGGAGTTAGTTTACCTTCAGAACCTGTAATTACCCGGTGGGAAACATGGATTAAGGCCGCAATATTCCACGCAGAACATTTCGAAGCCATTAAACAACTAAATTTGTATTTAGATGACGATTCGCAGTGTGTTGTGCAAGGTACTGCACTGCAGGATTAATCGTTTATGGCGCTCTGCGAGCGGTGCGTGTGTGCAGGAAACGATTCACTTTATTTGCTTTGGATGCTCGGACACTTTAGGGACGGTGTAATTTTTGTATTGAAACTAGATCCTAATGAATTAAACCGAAAAACACTTTGATGACACCATCTTCAAGGGCCTCTAGCTCCGTACGGAAGCATTTTGCGGACCTGTAGTGATTTGTTATAATATATATTCATATTTTTTATATAGAACCATGTCGTGAAATTTGTCATAATCATTACCGAAATAAAAATAAAAATTTACGGGTCAGATCTTGAACTTTAAATAAATTTGTTTTAATATTTACGTTTTGACTGGTATAAGCACCAAGAAGTTAAACTCTTGCCACCCTGTATATTAAACTCTGTTAGCAAGAAGATATGGATGTTGCATAATGTATTGAGATGATAAGTATATTATTATAGTATATATTTATATGGGGATGGCGAAAGTGATTCGTTCATGTGTATTTAATTTTTGTGTGTGCAGAATTTCTCAAAATGCTTGAGACATCAGTAGTTTGTATCCTTACAGGTATTTCTTAAGTTTTTTTTACACATTATTAGATAAATTTAGTTTATTTTACAAAATCCTCGTCTCTAAATGTCACTTAAACCAAATCTTAGTTTGTTTTATTATAAAATGCATGGAGGAATTTACACTAAGATTTACTAAAACATTTTTAGCTAATAGGACAATATTTTATAGTTGGGTTTAATGCGTTTTGTTGTTGTTTCTTCTTACACTATATCTTTAAATTAACATCTCGTCACCCTAGAGCCCTAGAGTTATACTGTTGTTTGTGCAGTTAACCTAGATTTGAGAAAAACGCTTTAAGAAACTAAGATTTGGGTAAAAAATTAAAAAAGAAAAATAATTCAAAAATGCATGTTTTGAAAAAAAAAACATACAACTATGTTATAACACTAAAAAATGTTGACAAATACTTTTGTTACATACAACATATTTTGTAAATTTTAGGGCCACAACCTGACTAAAAGTAATGGTTTTGTAATTTTAAACAGAAACACAGGCTTTAAAACTTTTGAAATCTTGTTCCTTTAATTGGATTATCTTGTAAGGATTTTTAGAATTAATTTGTAGGAGAAGTCATAAGACAGATACAATGCAACTATGCACAGAATCTATTTCTTGGTTGAGTTTATATTCGGACGATTCTTAATAAATAAAGAAATTGCAGCCGATATTATAGGATTTCTATTTTGAGGCCCGCAGCTGTCGCGCCATAACACCAAAGCAGTTAAATTTGGGATATCCAGAAACACTGCCTTCAAATTTTTTATTAAAGCAATTGCAAGGTCATTGCCACTTCTTTCCATCAGACCCTTGTGCCACAAGGAACAGTAGGTATACCTGCTTCGTGGTTGATAAAAGGGTTGCCAGGTTATAAACGTTTAGTTTCCTCTTACTAGTATTGCTGAGATTAATATAGTGTAAGTAACACGTGGTATGTGTACGCAACTGCAAAAATAGTATTTTGTTGTCATATAACTTTATAATTTTGGTTGTGCGTATTGTAACAGTTAAGATACAAGTTTGTAATCTGCAGATAGGAAGTGTAGTGAACATACAACTTTGTAGTGCTAGTAACTGGAAAATGGGAAAAATGCGACATACAACAGTGTAATTCTAGGGTGACGATCTTTCTGGGATTTTAAAAATTCTTCGCTAATTGCAGCGCCGGCCGATCAAATTTGGCGACGTACGAGATAAGTTTGAAAAAGACCAAATAATAAAATTCTTTTAATATAATATTTAACCTAAATAATTTAGTTCCCAGTATTGGATTTTTAGTTTCCCTGCCTTGATTTTAGCAAAAGTGGGAACAAAATATTTATAGGCGGTGTCAATCTGAAAAGCTTCAATGCAAATATCCCAAAAACTACAAAAGTTTCAAAAATACGGTTTAGCAAGAACGGTATATCGGCAGGGGGAACTATAGTGAAATTAATATATGTACAGAGTAGCAAAAAAGTCGCGCCTAATGTCTGTAACTTTTGAATTACCTCGTATACGAAAAGTGTTCAATAAATTATTCCCCACATTTCTACCTGCATGATTTTTTTCTGTCATTTCTGATTTGATTGCCATAGAGACTAACTTACTCTTTTTAAATGGTCACCCTGCATATGATTGCATATTTGGATTCTACTGGAAAAACTCTGTATTTTTTGTATTTCAAATATATATTTATTTAAAATTGTAACACCTACATAATAACAAAATAAATAGTATAGAAAATTGAAAAACCTAACATCGGAATAATTAACAAGTGAAACCTTTTCAGTGGATCAGGTGTTCAAAATGACCACCATTTTCTGCTAAGCAGAGCGCCAGTCGATCCCTGAACCCTGAACCCATCTACAACGTATAAAAGGAAGTCCTCTGGAATGGCCCGAATTTCAGCACTAACTCTGACTTTTAAAGGTTCTAAGTCATTTGGACGGTTAACGTACACTTTCTTTTTTAAGTGTCCCCACAAAAAGAAGTCGAGCGGGGTTAAGTCCGGGGATCGCGCTGTCCAGTCAATAGCACCTCTTCTGCGTATCCAACGTCCTGAAAATTGTTCGCTTATGTATTGTCTAACATTTGCCGCATAATGCGCAGGTGCTTTATCTTGCTAGAACCATACCTGTTCGTTTATGCCATTATTTACACCCGGTAAAACCATTCTGCAAGAAGAAATTATGTGATTCCTGAGGAGGTTCAGATAGTTTTCGTCATTCAAATTACCATCTATGAAAAGGGTCCCACAATATGTCTACCAACTATCCCAGCCCAAACATTAACTTTTTCGGGCCTCTGAGTATGACCTTGCTGGAACCAGTGAGCATTCTCAACAGACCAATAACGATAATTGTGCCTATTAACAATGCCATTTAAATAGAAAGTAGTTTCATCCTAGAAAATGATATATGTTGCGAAGTTAATATCGTTATTGCATTTTTCCATCATCAGCTCACAAAATTCAGCTCTTCTATCAAAATCGTCCTCGTTTAACTCGTGCACCAACTTTATCTTGTAGGGATGCAACTTCTCCTGCTTAAACATATTTTTCACTGACTGATGAGACACATTAAAATCCATTGCCATTGGCCTGGACGATTGTGTTGGATTTTCATGTATTAAGAGCATGATATCCAAAGCTTTGTCTCCCCCGGTTGCTGTTTTAGGTCGACCTGATCTAGCGGCTTCCCTAACACTGCCTATTTCTCGAAGTTTCTTTGCCACTCGACACACCGTGGACTGATTTATTGGAGGCCTATTTGGATATAATTCATTGAAAAGTTGACAAACCTGATCTTGCGATCTCTTCATATTTCCGTAACCGCTCATCATTAAAATTTCAACTCGTTGTCTCTCATTTAGATGAACCATAATGTAAACAAATTAGAAATCAGACAACAGAAAATTAAACAGGAACTCAAAATTGACACCTATTAGGTCGCTGTCATGAAAATAGCTCGACTCAACTGGTGCGTATTCGTATTAGGTAAGAATAATTATAATTAGGAAGCTTTTTTATTGCTGCTGTCATTATCTCGGAAACGCTTGGAGTTGGCCCAGTAGAATCCAAATGTGCAATCATATGCAGGGTGTTCCATTTAAAAAAAGTAAGTTGGTCTCTATGGCAACCAAACCAGAAATGACAGAAAAAATGCATGCAGGTAGAAATGTAGGGAATAATTTACTGAACAACTTTCGCGCGATTTTTTTACCACTCTGTAAACATTCCAACAATGTAAACAACAGGCTTGTTCCAACACGGCTAAAAACCGTACCTAAATTTTTGAACTTGGCAAGCGATTGTTGCAGTGGTAGTACATCATGTTGACGTGCTCTTTGCATGCATTTATTTACATCGTTGAAATGTATAAATGAACTTGACTAGCCTGCATGGTTTACTGTAAATAAAGTGCAGATGTGACGCAAGGGCGGTTTTACGGGGGGGGGGGGGTAATAGGGTAATTACCCCCCCCCCTCCCCATGAATTTAGAATTTTAAGTATCATGATTGAAAAAAGGGCGTGGCACCCAAAAATTTTTCGCCTGCGCCGCTCTTTTTTCCCTGACCCCCCCCCCCCAAACTTATTTTCTGGTTACTTTTTTTTTAAATTCGGATTTCAAATTACCCCTCCCCCCCATGTTGAAAAGCTAAAACCGCCCTTGATGTGACGTCACATACTCTCATCTGCCATTGCGGTGATTTTGAAGCTGACATACAGTGTAATGTAAATAAAATGTTTATATCAACTTATCTTCAACAACTTTTTGCGTTTGTTGAATAATATAGAATCAAATATGTACCTGCTTACTTAAGAAACATAAACTTATAAAAGAAAGAATCAGACAGGTGATACAATCAGCTGATTCGCTGACTGACAAATCCCACACTTTTTCGACCGGATTTATTTATTCGGTATCATCATCTTCCATAATGGTATTGTAGCCGATTTGAAACATTGGGATTAACAAATTTTTATTCATTTTTTTTTACGATTTTTACGAGAAAGGAAAAAGTGAGGTTATGTCGTTTATCAAACACAAAACCCGTTTCGTAATTAACCGACAACTTCGATGTAATATAACGATCAGCTGTTTTAAATCTGTGGAATATTTCATCTTATTCGCATGTCTTGACTCAATTTGCCACACTACGTATCTTATTGTGTCAACGCATGGTGCGAGCTGTGGTGTGGGTAATATGGTATTGGCATTGAGCCCTTGGTCCATTACTACCATTCCTATAGAATAAACGAATCAATTCCTATTTTTCTTCTGTTGAATAACCCATTTTAAGAAATAATCAAATGTTTTAACTTGTATAGTTTTAAATTTTACATTGACAGTTCCTTATTGAAAACAAAACTCTGTCAGGTAATTGTTTTCCAAGGCACTATACTCATAATTATTATTCTACGGTGCCGTTGAGAATAATTAATCGAAACTAATTTAATGAAGGTTCTTGCAAGTTAAATATAGACAAACTATACAGGGTTGTTGGTATGTATGGAAACGGTCGATTATCTCTTAAAGTAAAACAGCTAGCAAAAAATATTAAAGACAAAAGTTTTATGGTTTTGTAAAGCCTATTAGAATTAATAAAAGGTAAGTATACACGATGAGTCAGAAAGCCGTAGAGGAATAAAGTTACCTTTATAGAACACCCTATATCTTAGAATATTTTTGGATTTTACATAAAATTACAATTATTTTTTATTAATTGCATTATAAGTCTAAACCTAAAAGCTTCCGAGATATCGACTTTTGAAAAATGGCATTTTTGAACTTTAACAGCTTCTAGCTTTCTAACGGTATGCTATAAAGCAAAACGGCTTATATGCCCCTATCTTTTATTATCTTCCCGAAAATATCAACTTCCGGTTAAACCGGAAGTACTATATTTCCGGCTATTGAGCTACATCCGGTTTAACTGGAAGTTGGCACTTTTAGAAAGATAGTTAAAAACTAAGATAGGGGCATGTAAGCCGTTTTACTCTAAGACATATCGTTAAGCTAAAACTGTCAAAATTCAAAAATGTCATTTTTCAATTTGTCATTGCCAGAACCATTCTCAGAAGGAAAAAGCAAACCCTTGATTTTTGTTAAGTTTTTCGGTTACTAAACCGACGCCCAGCTTGGGTATAGCGCTGCCTAGCGAGGACTCTTGCAATTGTGACTTAATGTCTTTGCAGGAGATCCTCTGATATTTGTGGCTTTGTAAGTCCATGTCAGAGGGCGCAGGTATGCTTAAGAATTAATGTTCTTTACCAGCACCACGAGATAGAGCCATCTGGCTTCATTCTCCGTCTCATCCCGTTTTTTCTGTTTTTAAAACAGACACCTATGCTTTTTCCTTTTGTCAGAACCTATAGTCTCATTGACGAGCTGTAATACAGCGAAACGCGTCTGAGGATGGTTCTGGCAGAAGGAAAAAGCAACCCCTTGATTTTTGTAAATACTTTACTCAGAATGATAATAAAGCTGAAGAGAGAGATAATGGAGATCTTGATATTTTACTGGACGTGGAGGAAAATAAAATGATTAGCACGAGGATTCTTGAGCAAGCCGTAGGAAAACATCAAACCACAGTGTTGCGCACTTTAAAAAAACGTAAATATTTTCCTTACAAGTATGAGGAACATCAAGAGCTACGACAAGGTGATGAAGAACGGAGAATGGTATTTTGTTTAAAGATAATGGAAAGAGCAAATAATAATAGGGATTTTTTGAGAAATATTTGTTTTACCGATGAATGTACATTCATCCTCAACAACGAACCAAATGTTCAAAATTTCCGGTATTGAAGCCAAGAAAATTAACATCGTCTTGTTCATACTTAGACGCAATATTAACAAAAAATAAATCATCATATTATTGGACCATGTTTTATGGAAGGCAACCTTACAGCAGTAACCTATTTGGACCTACTACAAAATCGAATTGAACCCGCACTAGAAGAAGTTGTACGCGAAAATCAGGAGATCTGATATCAAATGGATGGTTGTCCTTCCCATAATTCTCTCATGGTTAGGGAATACTTGTAAAATATTTTTGACGGAAATAATATTGGCCCACGGCATCTAATCCTTCGGTCGGCTAGGTCTTCTGACCTTTCGCCAAACAACTTTTTTTCGTGAGATCACTTAAAAAATTTTATTTATAAAGATGCAAAATTTGAAAATCTAAGACCAGCTAAAAGACTTTATTTCGCAGAGTGTGACAGAATTTCTCAATATCAACTCACTAATGTTAGAAATGAATTTTATGATCGGTTAGGATATTGTTTAGATGTTAATGGAGGGTTGCTTGAACATTTAATTAATTAATCTTTTTGTGAAAATCTGTAGTCTTAAGTATGTTATGTTAAATTAAAGGCTTAGTAGTTCAACTAAGACATGCATCACCCAATTCAATTGTTTTTCAAAGCCGCCTTTATATTTCTTCTCTTTACAAAGGACAGGGCGGCAATAATAATACATAACGCTTTTAAATATGTGATTGGGATTTAAGGTAAATTTTTTCGTGTCAATTTTAAAATAGCGTAGGAGTGTATACTGTATAGTATCAAATTGTTGGGAAAAAAATGCTCGTTTCAAATATCCTAGTGAACCACTATCGTTCCATTTGGAAAAATGGAGTAAACGTCATTTCATTTTTTAAACGCTTGTGAAACTTAGAAAGTCAATTAATATGACATAACTTTATTTTTCGTAAACTACTTGACTATAAATTAACCTATTCAATTGATTCATGGCCCTCTAGATTCGATACAAAAAATGAAAATAAAAATGTTATAACACGTCAAAAAATGACAAGTGGGATGTCATTTTACTCAGAATATCATGCTGAATCCAAATAAATAAAAATATATAGGGTGTCCCATTTAAAATACAAAAGTCAAGGTCACTTTCGGTTAAACCGGAAGTGCTAACAAATCGAAAATTATGCCAACAAATGCGGACTCATCCCTTATGCACAATTCCAAAATTTGATTTTAATATCTATAAATACAAAAAAGTTATAGGGGTGAGCGCCTTTTGAGAAACACCCGGTATATTTGAAACTATTGTCTTTGCTTTTGCGCCAAGCACACCCATACAAAACACTGGGGAACAACTGTTTGCCATTTTTATAATAGACCTACAAGCTTTCGATAACACGTTAAAAACTAAACTATACTTCAAGCCCAAATTTTCTGTCAGTGACTCATCACTAGCATATCGTCATTGGTACTACATTATACCTGCTATGTGCATTTCATACCAAATTGAGCTAGATACTCCATTGTATAATGTGTTATGTGAGGCATCAGTTGGAATAACTGTTTTGTGCTTTATTCTACCTAAAACCTAATTATGTCAGTTCGAAATATCTGTTATGTAATTTACTTGGCATGAAATATCTGCTATGTGTATGTTATTTACATAGCAGCTATTTCTGCCATTATCGCAGCGACGGTCTGACTCGTCGCAATCTACTTTATGCACATGACAGTTATTTTCTAACCCTATTTGCAGTTTGTTATTGTCCTGTTATTAGTTTACCTTTGTAAATTATTCATCATTTTATGTTTTTTTAAGGCCTTAAAATAAATATCAGTGTTTTTAATTAAAAAAATTTCGGCAAGAGCTAAATTAATGGTAAAGTTAGCGCAAAAGTGTGCAACCGAGTGTTCAACGGAAGAGTCTACTTGCCGAGGAGCCGTAATACGGCGAAACGCGTCCAAGGATTGGGTCTGACGGAAGGAAAAGGGACAAATATCTTTCTTTTTTAGTCTACTAAAAGTAAGATTAACAGAGATAAATAAACTCTGATGTTGAGATTTGATCTAACAATGCAGTTGGTAACTATATCTTTTAAAAATATATTTAATTAAGATGCAAATCTTCTCTGTGGAAACAAGGAGTCCGAGCTTGAGCGTAAAAAAGTTTTAGTTGATATACCACTGGATGATATTTTCGAACTCCCCGTATTAAAATACCTGGAAGGCTTCAACATTATTAGTGCTATTAATATGGATTCCGTAAGTCTAGATCAACAGAAGATCTTCTCGCTTATGTTACTCACCTTTGGGACAACGCAATAGAACAACATGGGGAGTCTCGGGCTGTAGCACTGGACATTTCCAAGGCTTTTGCCCGAGTATGGCATGAGGGGCTCCTAACTAAAGTAAGAACGTACGGAATGCCCATTCAATTTTGTTCATGGCTGTCGAGCTTTCTTAAAGACCATTCTCTGCGAGTGGCGATGGACGGATTTCTTTCACACACATTTAACATCAACGCCGGAGTCCCTTAAGGTTATATATTGTCGCCCACCCTCTTTTTACTATACATTAACGATCTTTTGGACAAAACTAAAAATCCTATATATATAGCTTTGCTAATGACAGCACACTTGTTTCATCTTTTACTTTGGATGCTCGGACATCGGCTGCCAATGCGCATCTCTATCGGCAGCAAGAGATCTCACATCTCAACAAAGACCTGGAAGAAATTCTGTCTTGGGGTGACAGTATTCAAGTAGAATTTAACGCTAAAAATACCCAGGCGACAGTATTTTCTAAAAAAGTTAATGTTGAAGAACCGGACATAGTTATGGCGGGACACTCGGTTCCCTTGGCTTTATCAATTCATTTGTTGGGCGTTAATTTGGATAGTCATATTGTCTTGGCATAGTCACGTTGCGACCACTGCTAAGGCAGCCTCGCAAAAGCTTGGAGTATTTTTCCGAACTAAGAACCTCTATACACCCCCACAACTTTTGATGCTCTATGCAGCCCAAGTTCGACCATCGCTGGATACCACCCAGAGCGGTGCATGGGAGAAATACACGACTAGCCACTGCAGCCCACCAGTAAGTGGTTTAGCTTAGTGTCCCTCGAACGACACTGTTTCAAAATTTCAGGGAAATTGCAAAAGTATTAGGCCGGGAAGAATTGCAGGAGTTACTGATATTAGAGGGATATTATATCTCTCAGCAGGTGAAATGAAATATAAATTACGACATAATGAGGAATGACACCCTTCACCCTTACGATAATGAACGTGAGCGTTTCATAAAAGATGAACTTTCCGTTCCACAAAGGCTTTATGATCGGCCAATAAAAATAAGCAAGCAAAAATATAACCATTTACAGGAACTAAAATCGATTATGGAAAAGGATTACCATCCGTTCTATGGCAGCCTTCTCCACAACAATTAAGTAATTTATTATTTTGTTGTTTTCCTCTAAAAAATTATGTTTTATTTATGCTTACTTTTGAAGAACGGAAAATATAACCTTGTTTTATATCTTGGTTAATAAATACAATAAACTATTACTTTCGTAAATTGTAGACTCTTCTTTAAAACAAGAATCGCTTTGTGCTCCATCTCATTTTGTTGCGCAATATATGCCATGTGAATAAAAGTGCCAGCAAATTTCTGCTATGTGCAAGAAACTATGAAAATGTTGAAATTAAATATATTTTTATGGACAAAATTCTAATTCATGCAGTACTTCTAATCCACACCTGATTACATATTATAATATGATTTAATATTGTTTACATGAATGCTTTTTATTTGGAATAATATGTTTTTCTTGATTCCTGAAAATTAAGTAATTTTCACATAGGAGGAATTTCAGTGCCAACGACGATATTGAGAGCTCCGGGTTGTGCGACGTCAGGGGAATTAACTAAAGTGGCGTGGGCATTTAAAAAATAATAAATGATGAAGTTTTCATATTATTCTTTATATATTAAGTTTGTTTCATTAACCCTTAAAACCTGATTCTTTAAGACCTTTTCAACTGAGATTTCTTTGTACTTGCGAAAATCCATTCATAAATACCTACACTAAGCGAAATATCGAGTTGATATGACTTAAATATGAGTTATCCTAGATCGACGCGTGTTGCCAATAGGGGACAGCTCAGATCTCTGAATTACGGCAACCAAATCGAAGAAATTGCATCAAATCACTGTTCATAAGTTATAATAGCCCCGAAGATGTATTAGTTGATGCACTGGACCCGACTTAAATTATTGGTAAGCTAAGGCTACCGTAGTTAATCCGTAACTGGGTTTGCCGAACACATGCGACGTGGCCTGCAGCAATTCATTGTTTAAGCTGCCAAAGATTATTATAGGAATTGTAATGCATTACTACTCGAGCTAGATTAATTCATGATTCAAGCTATCAAAACTTGAACTCTAGCTTACGATGATTAACTTAACGACTATAGATTTAATCTGTCCTAAAGTTGGAGTATCCTCATTTTCACGCACCTTTATGAGGATAACAAACTCTGAACAAAGATAAAAGATGCCGCCGATCAACAATTGCGCGGATAGCAAGTCTAGTTATGTGGTCCATGACGAGGTGATGTGCATGAGGTACTAATAACAATGGGATTAAGTTGCCGCGCCAAATCGGCACGAGCGCGAATTTGGAACTTTCCGTGACCTTTCGATCGGCGATTTACCCTCGACATGGGTTTTTAGAGCACTTTTATGACTTATTCTAACTCAAAAAATAATTTGCATATGGTAAGGAGTTAAAGTAACACGCGTCCGGGTCAAAACAGCACTTTAAAATTAATTAGAAAGTTTTCCCAATCCAAAAACTGAGTTCAGGTAACTCATAAAATGGTTACAAAATGAGGGATTGTGGTAATCCTAAATGTGTTTAAAATGTTGATAACAAATCTCGTTCTGTGTTGAGGCGAACCAAAAGAAGCCGAGTAATTGTAGCGTTTTTAAATAATTTGTGATAATTCGTAGGCTCAGTTTGAACAACATAAAGACGTGCGTTAAAGTAGCTCTAATTCTGCAACCCACGACATTAGTAAATCCACTTTTGTCAGTGTACTTTGAACCTTTATATTTAGATCTTGCCATACCTTCTGAACTGTGTGCTCCTCATTAAGCCCCGTCGGTGTAATACAATTTTTTCCCTCTTTCCCGAAACTCCCGTATTTTTTCAAAATATTTTTGCCGCCACACAATAATTTCTTAATTTGTTCATAAGTAGACTTTTTCGACTTTTTTTTTTTTATTTACTATTTTTTACGGTCGTCGGCGTATTAGAGGCCATCTTGAACCGGTCATCGACCGTACGGTTTTTAATCGTGCGGTCTACCGACTGGGGAGTGTGAAACGGCACCTTCATCCTACGAGATATCCGATCTCATCCGGCCTGTCCGGCGTGAATAGGATGGTTTTGATGTCGATTCATTTTACACTCTTCCCTAAGACAAGAGCACGCGGTGTTTCCCAAGTGGTCACCCATCCAAGTACTAACCGCGCTCGACACCGCTTAACTTCGGTGATCTGACGGGAACCGGTGTTTTAAGTGTCGCTAGGCCCTTGCACTTTTTCGACTTCGTGTAATTAAAATTAAATTCTTTTAAAAGGTTCGTTTAAAAACAATATGTTAGTTGTTCAGGATTTCGTTCCGGAATTTCATGGTCTACGCTTTTAACTATTATTCGTTCTTTTAATTTTAAATGAAATTTTTTTTTTTAGGTGTACCTTAACTAGGCGACTTTTGAGGAAACTTCGTGATTCATATTTACCGTTACTGTTGCACCCTCTAGCGCCAGTCTGAGAAACTTGAAAATAATTTCCAGCAATTTCTCATGACCACTTTACCTAATATATTTTTTTTCCGCAAGCCATACGACTAACACTTTCTGAGATACGGCCGACAGCTATTCTTAGTGGGACACCCGGTACATCTAGTTGAAAGTTCGCTAAATTCCATAGTTTACTCAACCAAAATAAGCAGTGAACAAAACTAAATGAAGTTTTGACACACAAAATAATATTTATGTGACAATGATAACTGAAAAATACTCACAAAATCTATGGATAAATAATTAATGATCAAATACAAATTAATCAAACACTGCGAAAACGGATTTTGAATTCCGCCGCTGTGTGTTGCCACATTTATTTTCACCGCGATCAGAATCCCAGTATTTGATTCGCCGCGCTATTTTAAATGCATTTAGCTGATTGAGACTTGTATGACAGCGTCGCTCTTAAGTTTGCTGTTATTGAAGCGGCAACGTTATAAATAATAATGGATAAAAAAAAATTTACTTGTACAATATTTTTATTATGCAGCTTCCTAGGTCTGGTGATTGGTATTAAATGAGGCACTGATAGCTTTTGTGGATTTTAGTTATAAGTAGGCTGGAAATATTCTGTTATGAAATAAGATACCTGTGTAGTTTAAGACCAGGTATCTCTTGTTATCACGCCTATGTTTTATTGCGGTTTTACTACTAATGAAACTTCGGTGTGCTGTCAACTATATAGAGTTAAACGTCGCAGGGTTGTTTTAAAAGACCAAGTTGTTTCGTTTTTAATGGAGCACCCTGTATACTACTGAATATTTTGATAGGGGTTAAAAGCCGTTTTTCAAAAATATATAATATTATGTTGAGTTAGTCCTTTTTTAAATATTGATTTAAGCTATGGAAATTAGACAGTTAATAGCATTTCGGATAAATAAAGGTAACTACTTTTGTTTACTTTCATCGATTCATAGTTACTACGATGTATTTCGAAGAAACAAGATTATTTTAAGCATAAACATGATAAACAATAATAAACATGTTTATTATGATTTTGCATATTAATAATATGTACTTCCCCTATACTTTCATGATAATTTTATATGAACTATTTTTAAAATGCCTGAAATAGTCAATATACATTTTATTTTATTTTAAGCCTTATATTACGTTCCATTTAAAAAATCCGAACTTGCTGTTTCTAAACAAATGCACGGTGTTCATTTTTTTTTATCCGATGACAAATTTTGATGGTTCAGGAAAAATCATTCAATTTTCATAATTTAAAGTTCTTTGTGAAACTTTAAAGAAAGGATACTCCTTACTCCAAAATAAGCGGGAAAATTCCTGTATCTGCACGAGCCTCTTTAGCGTATTACTTGTTTGCATCTCTGAACAAATAGGTCTCTTTTGGTCCCTATACAGCGAAGTATCAATATAGGTACAGTATGCAGAGTGTCTGTAAAACGTTCATACAAAATGCTAGCAGAAATTCCTAATTCTAATATATATATATGTTTTTTTAATAAAACATCTACTGATGTTTTACATATTTTATTAAAACTGGTCTATAAGACTAACCATTACTTTTTCTGTAATAAAACACTAAATATACTTTTCAACTAAAGTCTATTCATTGATATTCTTTAGATTGTTTAAGCAGAGGATTCACTTTCACTTACGTTTTGTGCTATGCTTTTAACACGTTACAAGCTACACAGGATCAAGCAGTTTAGTTCTCTTCAGTTTTTGGACGTCATGTTAATGGTCCAGCAGCTGTAGGCTGTAGAGCTTTTGCGTTGATATTTAAGTGAAATCGGGCTTCATGCTCGTCGGCATACCTTTTCATCTTTTCTTGCACTGTTTCAATTCCAAGGTCTCGATAAAGATCATAGTTGCGAACATACAAAGAAGCATTCACTATGATACGCTGCACTTTGTTCTGGGACGTCTATATCGATTTGATATTGCTATCACAGGTACAGCCTCACTGGTTTAAAATCCTGGTTGTAAATTACATTTTATTGTAGATTAATAATTTTCTTTTTCTTCCCAGAAGTCAATAATGTTACTTGTATTTTAAATCTAGCTTAGTTCTTTTCTTTTTCATTGTCTCTTTTCACCGAAATGTAGCATCAAGAGTCATGTAAAGATTTTTAGCATTCATCTCATGAGGTGCAATTGTACCGTTAACATCTTGGAGAAGTGACTGTGCGTAGCTTGTTAGTAAAATTTTACATTATCCCGTCCAGTCAGCTATCACGTTGCTTGCTATTTAGAGCTTTCTAGTAGAGCTCTTATGATCTTGATCAACTGCGAGAGTAGCAGTGTCATCAGCGAATGTGGCTATAGTAGTTTCTTTCGATACTGGTAAAGCACTGGTATATAATCATAAAGAATATTTCCTTGGGGCACGCCGGCATTTAGCACTTATTTCTTTCAAGTAGGAACATTTATCCTTCCGCTTCATTCTAAACACGATTCGATCATATACTCGTATATGGGATGCTAAGATCTTTACATATAGTTTTTTTTCCTTAGGTTCGTCCTTCACCGGAGCACTGCGGCCATAAGTAGGCCTATTGTGCAAACCTTCGTTTTATTCACTCGGTTATCTTGGTTCTGCGTATTAGTTCCAGTAGATTTTGTTTTCATTTTTGATCCATCGCTTAATAGCTTCTTGTACTGTGCATTTAGGCACCCCTTGGGCTGGTTCAGGACCAGTCTATGGTGCAGCTGATGCTCGCCTCGCAAGCTCGTCTGCTCTTTCGTTGCCAGAAATGCTTGTGTGACCTGGCACCCAGAATAGTTTCACAGTATTGCTGTCCGCCAGGGTGCTCAGTTCATTCTAGCATTCCCAGACTAGCCTTGATATTACTCTCTGGCTCATAAGAGCCTTGGGAACCGCTTGACTGTCTGAGCATATATAGATTAGTCTATTTTGGTAGGCTCTTTTATTGTTTCCCATGCACATTGTAGTATGGCATAGGTTTCTGCTTGGAATACTATTGGGAGTTTTCCCAAGAGAAAGAGCAAGTCTTGTCTTAGTCTTAATCCGTGGATCCTTGTATCTGCACCCTCTTCAATCTTGAATCCATCGGTAAACCACACCAGAGCTCTATGAAATTTGTTGTTTGTCCACACGGTTTGACCCTGAATATTTATCTGAAAGGGTGTGTCGTAAACTAATTCTGCTATCATGTGGTTTGATCTCATCTTCATCTCCGGCACATGTGCTATTTCTTCTATAAGTTCGTGACCTACCTCTTTTTTCCTGGAGGTCGGCAGCATCACTGAGGCGGTGTAGGCCCAATTTTGCCTCTCCCTGTATCGTCAAATGAAGAGGAGAGAGGTCAAGAAGGCGCTTTATCGCTGCAGAAGGAGTCGATTTCATTGTCCCTGCTATACCTAAGCAGGCCAGTCTGTGAAGACTTCCTGGCTTCAGTATAGAGGTCTTCTGCAGAATTTTTGGCCACCAGATCACGGATGCCTAAGTTATTGAGGGTGTAACTACTCTGGTGTATATCCAGTGCACCATCTTGGGCGATAAACCCTATTTCTTTCCGTTCATTCTTCTTGTTACTGCAAGAGTAATTTCAGAATTACGGATAATTTTTTTCCATGTGGCTATTCCAAGTAAGTCTAGAGTCCAGGATTAACCCAGATATTACAACCCCAGCCAGCTGCAACATTACTCCTTGGAGGGTTAGGGGTCCTAATCCCTCTTTTTTCCTTTGTTTTATGAATGGAATATACTGCTTAGGAAGTATTTTATCTAATTTGTTTATTAAACCTTCATGAGACTTATCGAACGCTTTTGCGACATCTAAGAATACTGCGAAACGCAGTTATGTCGATAATTCAATGCACTTGATCAATCGTTGAACGTTTCTGCTTAAATCCGAATTGAAAGTCTGGAATTAGGTTACTATTTTCTATTGGTGGCCGTAGTCTCTTAAGTAGTAGCTTCTCAAATCATTTTGGAATAATTTGTGACATTGCCAGGTGGTTTACCCGGTTTTGGTAACATTAATACTTCTGCAACTTCACAACAAGCAGGTACATGCTTCAATCTAAAGGCTGCATCAATAACGTATTTGATCATGACCATACCCTTTGAATAATGTTAAACTATGACGATTTAAAAGATTGATAGTTTTCCACATACAGGACGTCAAAATTATTATTTTGTTCAAACTTTTTTCTAAATATTTATCATAATAATAGCAGAATTCGCACGAAACTTGGTAATAACGGGATTTTGAAGATTCAAGATCCAGATCTGATCCAGTTTTGATGTGTATTGCAGAGGTCGCCCGCCTTCCTTGACGTGGCTCCCCTTTACTACTTAAATAATAATTCTTAAAAAAAAATTTGGCTTATGTTTTAGAGAAATCTAAAAGCATTAAGGCCCGGTTTAATAATGTGCTGGCAAAGTCTCTGGCCTAGTTATTCTGCTGTTAATGAAAATAATATGTTTATTAATTTCCTGATAGCATTAACAGCAAGATAAAAAATCCTTCTCAGTAGGATAATTTACCCAGCAGTTAACGGTTTGCCACTAGGTTAAAAGTTTAAAAAAAATGCTTGATATTAATGATATAAAATGTTGTACTCATTAATTTGAGACAACTATTGGATCCAATTTTACACTCGATATAGGTAAGTCTCTTATGGTGCCTGTTATTGTCTTTATATTCTCACACATTCCTTTTAGTTCCCCTGAAGATGACTGTATATATAGTCGAAACATGTAGGGAAATCGTTAAAAAAAATTTTCAAAAATATATATTTTTTGTGGAGGAAGACAGAAGTTTTGTTTTAATTTCTTACATAGAAGCATCTTTCACCCAAAAAAGGCACACCGAAAAAAATGAATACTTGCACGGTGGCAAAAGTACTTGAATTAAGTAAAACATTTGAATTGTATAATATATGCAAATGCATACTAACTTCAATTAAGGAGTGGATGCATTTAACATATACACTCATCCCAGGGTGGTATGGTGCAACGCACGCATTTTCGACACTTTTATAGGGTATCTCTGTAATTGTTAGTGATATCAAAAAAGTGATATAGGTGTCATGTGCTCTTTTTGGGTCAAACTTAAAATGGTAAAATCAAAATTTGAAAATTTTCGCTCGCTAAAAAATACGGGGGAAAATAAAAAAAAATGACAATTTTAAAATGACCCTATATTTTCTTAGTTAAAAGACATACAAAAAAATGTTTTATACAAAAGTTTCTTTATAATGATTTTTGAATAACCTGCGGTTTTCAGAATAAGTATACGGGGCCAGGTAACAGAGTAATCGTACCTAACCTCATTTTTTTGAATTGAACACCCTGTATATTTTAATCTAAAAAGATAGCATTTTAACTTCTCTTTTCAAATATGTAACACACCATGGATGATATTGGTTTCCTATGCGATTTATTTAAACTTTTATTTTTATTACTTTGAAACGAAATAAAAGATTCAGATTAAGGTAAAAATACCGGGAATCATCGCAAATGTTCGAAATCTCCTGCGTTGTTTTCAATGCACTCTGGACATCTTTTTCGAATCGATTTTAAGGCATTCATGATATGTAATGGTTTTATTTCTTCAAAGGCCTCATGAATTCTTTGATCAAGTTGTTCTCGGGTTAAAATGACTTCTTTATACATTTTATTTTTCAACACTCACCCAAAGAAAAAAATCTGGAGGTGTTAGATCCGGAGATCTTGGTGGCTACCTTATAGGTCCGTGTGTTCCTATCCAACGGTTTCTAAAGTGAATATTTAAATACTGTCTTATTCAAAAAGCGTTATGGGTAGGGGCGCTGAAAGTAAACCTCTATTACTTTACTTAAGGGAACATCATCAAGGATATCAAAAAGGTTCGATTGGAGTATGTCCACATATCTATAATATGCATTTAAATTTTCTTCAAAAAAGCGATACACCAATTTATTTTGAAACCAAAAACAACTTATATTTACCCCAAATCGACCTTGTTGGCGAACAAGTCGTACCATGTGGGGATTTGTGGAGTTCCAATGTCTTTCATTATACCGCTTATGAATACCGCAACTTGTAATTCGACATTGATCTGACCAAATTATTTTTGGTGCAAAGAGCGATCCTCGTTAGATTTATTTAAAAACCAGTAACAAAATTCCAATCGTCTCACATCATCACCAGGATGCAAGTATTGGGTAATTTAACAACATAGGGAAAATATTTATTAGACGTCAAAATTCCTTGCGCCTTAGATTTTGTAATTCCAGTTTCAGTTTCTATGTTTCTGACGGACGTAGATTTTTGTTCCTAAAATTAGTGATTTTAGAGAATAAAATTAGGATGTGTGCTTAAGGCCACAAGACAGAAGTGAAAACCTCACCAAGACAAGATTCTCTATTAACCTTTCACAACCTGACATCCGCAAATCTCAAATTCAAGACGATAAAAGAATGGATCCATAAAAAGCAAATACACTATGCATTTGGTCATATTTTAGTATCTTGCTTTTTTTCCCGACTGCATCATGAGCGTTGCATAGCCGATTCTGACGGCTCAGTCTCATTCAAAACCCACTAAAAGTGCTAACTAAACGCGCCTAAAGAAGTTTTTAGTTTAATAAAAGTTTAGCTACTACTATTCAAAGCTATCACAGAATATATTACCTGATTATTGGCCTCGACAAATCCTCAAATCCTAACACACTTATTTCTTCATTTTCCTTGTTTTCTTTATTATAAGTTTTTGATCTCGGTATCGTAAAAGAGCTGTATGTTTTTAAATTATGTTCCAGTCGTCGGAATATGTCCTTAAATGGTTACCGTCTTTCCGGATAGTGAACAAAATATAAATTTTGCGCCATTTCTTCGCTTTTTCCACTTTCAATATAAACTGATATCGTATCAAATTTTTCAAGATGTTGATAAGTCATTTTCACAAACGAATATGTAAAAATGAAATTGACGTTAAATGTTAATAATAACTAGAATGTCAACATAGTTGTTTCTCGGATATTAGCTTCTGCTTCTCATGGCCTACTGTGGTTTAAAGTAATAAAGTTTAAATAAATCGCCTAAGAAACCAATATCATCCATGGTGTGTGTGTTTAAAAAGATACTTTAAAATGCTATCTTTTTAGATTATTAGGTCCGATAACTTTTTTACCTGACCCCCAATACCTATTCTGAAAACGGCATATTATTCAACAATCATTTTAAAGATTCTTTTAAATAAAGCATTTTTCTGTATTTCTTTCAACTAAGAAAATATAGGGTAAATTTGAAATTGTCAATTTTTTGATTTTCCCTCGTATCTCTTAAGCAAGCGAAAATTTTCAAATTTTGATGGTATCATTTTAAGTTTGACCCAAAAAGAGCACATGACACCTATATTACTTTTTTGATAGCACTAACAATTACGGAGATATCCTATAAAATGTCGAAAATGGGACATCCTGTACAGGATGTCCAGTTTTCGTGTGTTTTCATATACCAGCTCCCTTATTATAAAAGATAAAAAGGTAGCGTTTGCGGCTGCCTGTTTTATTATTTTATTAAACTGTCATTGCCGCAAACGAAATATTCATAGCCCTTTCAGTTTCTGACATTCAGGGCCATTTTAAAAATTTGTCACTTTTGACGCTTCTCTGTATCTCGATTATTTGATAACTTATTAATATGTTAAAAATGGGTTATAATATAATATTTTATGTGGAATTCAGTTCCGGAAAGTTTTGTTTTTGAGTTATGATCCAAACTTGTGTTCCTTTAAATGGGACACCCTATATATTATTCCTTTGTCATATCCCTCCTTTTAGGAGCTTTACTGCAAAAATATATAATAGTCCATAGTTATTTCTTTTAAAAAGGGATATTTTAAACATTTTTTTGTAAAATTAATCGTTTTTCATATAGAAGGCTATGCCCCCAAACAAAAAACAAAATTGATAACCGTATTTTTATTATACACCTTTATATTATTATATAACTTTAAACCAACAATAAAAGAAAATATTATTTTGTTATATTATAAAAATTGCTCGAATTGGGCTCCGTTGTGTTCTAAACACCTTTGACACACCGTTTTTTAAATCGGCCAAAGAACATCCTCTAATATTTCCAACGTTTCGATTCTTCGGAATGCATTTAATAAAATGCTGGGTACCTTGTCGAAGTTGATCAATATTGTGGTACAGGGGCGGATCCAGAATTTCTCTGAGGGAGGGGCGATTTTAAAAATACATACTTATACACGCAATGTTCGGAAAATTATTTTGACGCCTCAAAGAGTATATTAAAAAACTTAATGACAAAATTTAATTTTACCTTATATTTTACTTTTAAGCAAACATAACACATAACAGACAAAATAACAATAGTTTCATAATAATTAAAAAAAAAAACATGTAATGGAGCAGTCTGACTAAAAATAAGGATAAGCAAACTTGGGGAATCTTAGTTAAACTAAAAATAAAGATAAGTAAACTTAGGGTATCTTAGTTAAATAAATAATACTAAAAAGTAAAGTAACCAAAACAAACAAAAAAAATAGTAGAGCAATTTCAAATTGCTTTATGATAATAATTATTACTATAAAACAAATTGCAACTTTCTAGATGCCTTAGCAAATCTATCAATCACCCTGTCAACATCAATATCTATGTCTCTATGAACATGCAACAAGGCCAATCCATCCAAACGATCTTGTGTCATACGAGAACGCATCCAACTCTTAACCCTTCGTAATGTGGAAAAGCTTCTTTCAGAAGTTGCCACTGATATTGGCAACGTTACCAAAACTTTTAAATATTTTGCGATAATGGGATAAAAGTTTTGATCTATTTTGACGAGTGTCTCAATAGCAGTTTGACATGAAGCATTTTGTTCAATGGTTTTTTGATAAATTTGTACTTCCCCTAACAATTTTGCTATTTCATTTTCAACACTTTCAGTTAATCCTAAAAACTGATTACATATTAATGTAATATTTTCTTTAAGGATGCTGTAGTCCGTCAAAAGCAGTAAATTTATGGGAAGCAATACATTAAGTGAAAAGCAATGTAACGTTTTGTCAGAAAATCTTTCGGTTAAATCTAATATAATGTAGTCTAAAATAGGAATAAAACTTGCTTTCCTCCAATAATCTACCGCGTTTGACGCTGGAATATTGACCCGCTGGGTTTGTCGAGATGTTAAGCGAGGAACCTGTAATTCTAGACCAAAAGTTTCTAAGAGATTAGAAGCACTTTGGATTATTGATGAGAACTCATTTTCCGAGTTAGCTCTTTTTTGTTTTAAGACGTCAATGACATTTTTAACATAAGAAACAGCATTGTCCAACCCGATATTTTTTCCCTGGAAAAACTTACTTAATGGCAAGGTCACGTTAAAAATTTCTGAAAGTATATGCACGGTCAAAATGAATTCGCAGTCACATATTGCTTTTAAAAGTATATTTGCCTTACTTGACGAATTTCCTTCATTCCATTCAGAAATTTCATTTAATGCATCACATATTTTGAACAAATCTACTTTGAACTGCAAAATAGAGTCGTGCCTCTCAATCCACCGGGTCTCGCATGGACTATTTAAATTTGTTTTTAAATATTTTTTTAAAACAAAGTGCCTCTTTGCCGATGCGTTAAAGAATGCCACAACTTCCTGTATAATGCCCATGGCGTTTTTAACACATTTCACATTCATAGTTTTTGATATAGAGAGATTAAGCCTGTGATTAAAACATGAACTTAAAACTGCGTTTATCGCAGTCTTCTGAATTTCAGAAACGGCTCCACGAACAGCTGATACATTTACACTACAGCCATCACACCCAATACCAACACAATTTTTTAAATCCAAACCTAGACTTTGAAGTTTTCTAACAACACTTTTGCCTAAAGTTTTACCATCAATTTTAGGTTCAACGGGCATATTAAGATCTTCGTTTTTAGAGGGGTCAAAGTTATCTAAGTGAAGATCTGTAAAGCCTACAAAATCTTCCCTAACTAAACCTAAACTATTACTAAAATATCGTATGGAAACACTAAGTTGCGAGTGGTGTGATATGTCTGTAGTTTCGTCGAAAAGGACGCTATAATATTGACTTTCGTTAACCTGCCTCACAATATTATTTAAAATTTCCTCTCCACAACAGTTAATTAGGGAATTACAAGTAGTTTTACTAATGTAGGTGGCGTTTGACTTAGCAGTTTTGAGATGATTTTCAAGATCTTTGTCACCACTTTCAACTCGAAAACGAAGAAATGCTTTAAAGTTGCCATCATTTAAGTGTGGTAAACTTAAATCTCCCTCGCTGTTCGCTTCAAATATTTGAGTATCGTCCCTGTGTCCACGTAATGGTATATTTTGTCTACCATGTAAAAGGATGGTTTTAATTATGGGGTATAGCCTCTTGCGATTTTCTTCTATTTGAGTTTTCCTTTCTTTATATAACATATTGCCTACTTCCAAACTTTTATTTTTATGGATTGCTATGAATAATTTAGCTGAAATAAAATGATTTTATTCTAATTAATTTTTTAGTACAAAAAAAAAACCTTTTTTGTTACCTTTTTCTTCCGCTCGAAGATGGTAGAGATTAGATTGATGTTTGATTAAATCACCATCTTTACCAGTAAGTTTCGCATACGATTGAAGGGGGCGTGTAACGAATTTTTGAGGTTGAAGAGTTTTTTGTCCTCCAACCTTACATCCAGATATAAATATAACGCACAGCTTGCAATAAAGGCCCTGACTACTTTCTGAGTATACTAACCAGGGAAATTTAGACAACATATCATAGCTGATCTTTCGTTTCTCTTTTTTGCCCTTTTTAATGTGAAGGGAATGTGGGAAAACGTAATCTTTGGGGGGTTGCCAATGATTGACCAATAATTCATATTTAGTAAAGTCATCCAGATTTAAACCTTTTTTATTGGTTTCACCCACAGTAACATAGTTGCCAATGTCCAATTTAAAACTAGAAAAACACTTATTTTTATCTTTTGGGGGACAAGTTGATGAACATGCAGTTGGAGTTGGAGAAGGACGATTTGAAATTTTATCACTTTTATCTACATCAATACATTCATTACCTTCGTCGCCTTCATTATTTGCCTACAATAGACAATAATATAAAAATAAATTACAAATTACAGAATAACAAATAATTTAGGTAAAAAAAGCTTTTTTAATATAGGTACAGCGTTTTTATAAAGGACTAAAAAATATAAAATACTTAATTTTAAATGCAATCAAAATAATTTTTAAATTTTGATAAACGTGGGGCGCACGTTATAGATATTTGATGCACCACTCTCTGACTCTCTAGACTTATTATATACTAAAAAACCTGCCTGCATGTGTTCCAAACGGTACAAATGGCCCTAAGTAATTAAACATATCAATGCATGAGTTTTACATTCAACATTACCTATGCCATTATGATTAAACATTTTTAAAATTTCTACATCCCTACCCCAACTGGTACTAATCGCAGGATTCGCAGGTAGTATAAGGTATGTATACCTACCTTATTATCATCACCAGCATCACCACTAGAATTTGATTTCACACGTTTTACAAAATTATCTAACAAGCCTAATTTACGTTTTCCCTCCTTGCTCTTAAAACTCATTGCTAGTATCTATTATAGTATAGTACTATGATCAGCCACCCATATAATATAATAAACTAACCACTTATTAAATCAAAAATCAACTTAGCAACAGCAAGAATCAAGAAATTAATATCGACCATACGAAACGAACGCCGAAAACCGAAAAACACCGAAAACTAACCTATAATAATATCACAACAATATCTATTAGATAATATGAATGAAAACGGACGCGACGCGGACGCCTTGAATTAGATAACTTATAATACAGGTGTTTGGATATTGTGAGACGGCTTCAGTAAACTCGCCCTATTTTTGTTACTGGTTGAAGATTTACGGTGGTTATCTTAGCAATTGTTTAAATTCCGTGAAAACAAGATTGCTCAGGGGGGGGGCGAAACCCCCTTCGCCCCCCCCCCCCTAAATCCGCCACTGTTGTGGTATTGTCTCTTATATAACTGATTTTCTACATACCCATAAAAAGAATCAAACACAGAAAGATCAGGTGATCTTGGAGGCCACCTGACAGATCCAATGGTACCAATCCATTTATCGGGAAATGTAGTCTCTAAATATTCTCTCAGTATATGAGAATTGTGACTCGGATAGTAATGGTAATAAATATTATTTAAATCGGCCAAACGAACATCCTCTAATATTTCCAACGTTTCGATTCTTTGGAATGCATTTAATAAAATGCTGGGTACCTTGTCGAAGTTGATTAATATTGTGGTATTGTCTCTTATATAACTGATTTTCTACATACCCATAAAAAGAATCAAACACAGAAAGATCAGGTGATCTTGGAGGCCACCTGACAGATCCAATGGTACCAATCCATTTATCGGGAAATGTAGTCTCTAAATATTCTCTCAGTATATGAGAATTGTGACTCGGATCGTAATGGTAATAAATATTATTTAAATCGCCAAAGGAACATCCTCTAATATTTCCAACGTTTCGATTATTCGGAATGCATTTAATAAAATGCTGGGTACCTTGTCGAAGTTGATCAATATTGTGGTATTGTCTCTTATATAACTTATTTTCCATATATCCATAAAAAAATCAAACACAGAAAGATCAGGTGATCTTGGAGGCCACCTGACAGATCCAATGGTACTAATTCATTTATCGGGAAATGTGATCTCTAAATATTCTCTCAGTATGTGAGAATTGTGACTCGGAGCGTAATGGTATTAAATATTATTTAAATCGGCCAAACGAACATCGCCTAATATTTCCAATAGTGCATCTCGCATTATATCTAGGTGTCTATTTCCGGTGAAAGTTCCTTCACAGATAAAATACTTAATTTTAGTTCCACAAACAAGGCATGACACGCTAAATCCAAACCGACCTAGACGTTCTCGTGGAAATATTACGTGTTGGTTCTCTTGGGACCAGTGCCTTGAAGTGTTTTGGTTTAAGATACCAGATCTCCTTGAAAAGAATAATGCTAATGAAGTTTACATTATTTCGTTGCTGATCCAAAAGCCAGTTTGCGAACTGCATTCTACGAGGAAAATCATCAGTGCAGGTACTTTTTGCAAATAATATGGATATAACAGCTGTTCTTGAAGAATCTTATGTACTATTGTTTTCGATATATTAAACTGTGCTGATAATTTTCGAGTACTCGTTGATAGAGTGTCATGTACAGCATTTAAAATATTTTCCTCCAATTGCGGCATACGTACGGTTCTTCTCAGACCAGCATCAGTACTATTTTTTCTAAACTTTCTTAAAATTATGAAGAAAATCAATAATATGTATTATTGACTGGAATCGCCCACCATTCTCCCTTAGGCGTTGGTCAACTCGTTGAAATGTTTTCTGGTTTGGCATAGCACGATTAGGAAATCATTCCATATTGGATCACCCAATCTTGATATCAACTTTTTCTCAAACTTTTAGTTTCAGAAATTGTCTTTCCTTCTCCTAGAGTTAACTTTTGTCCCCTTCTAGGGAGAACCACCTCCTCTGTAACAAGCCTATATCCTGGCAGTGGGCTATGGAATGTGTTGGAAAAGTTTCCAACTGTGCGAACTCATACGACGCTCCTTACGAGCGAAGGGCCAACAAAAACGACAAAAAGAATGCAAAAATCATGTAACCGTTTAGGTTTCCCAGGGAGTCTTAGCCTTCGACCCCCAGATGACTTAAGGCAGGCTACCACGCCAAAAAAGGACTGACACCTTGTGTAAAATAAACCATTATAAATGAAACGTACGTTGAAACTTATTATTCAACAAACTAGTAATTGAGTAGATTAAGACTTAAAATATGGCCACACGCACGAGGTGCGGTAACCTATAATCAAAAGTAGTTTGGCTTAGTCGTGATGAAGTTCAGTATTTACATGTGCCTGGTCATAAATGAGAGGAGACACTTTTGCTATAGACCTAGTAGTACTATTAAGGTCATTAGTGACAATTCTCTTAAACAATATAATTCCCCTTTTTCCAAGTGGTGGGGTTCACTTTGAAAGCTATTCAAGGAAAACCGATTTCCAGCGGCGTCCTTTAGGGGCACATATCTCCGTAGGGGGGGGGGGATGTAAGAAAAAATTTTATAGGAACTTTTCATCTTATTTCTTCATGTTCTATCTGAATCCGAGAGATTTCCCACATTTTCCCGAACACCCTACCCTGTATACTATGAATCTGTTCCTTTAATTGAGCAGTGTCTTTTCGTAATAAAGTATTACGCTCAATATGACTTTTTATAATAAAAATAATATATTTTAACCTTAGGCCAGAAATGCAAATTTTATTGCGGCTTAAGCCCCATCAAAATCATTTTTTTCGGTTTGTGGAGATAACCTGCCGTTTTTAAGTTTGTATTTTATCATTTATTTCATTTTGGAATTCGGTTACTTTAATTCTAAATGCCTCAAATGTTTTATTGCGTATATTGAACTAGTCGTTGCCTTTTCTTTATCCGGGCTTAATATTGGCCCAAGCTTGATTCTTGCTTATGAATTCAAAGAAAACCCCTTCAGAATGTGTGTGTGTCAGTCGAAAAGACGCAACTGATGTGTTGGAAAGAGTTTTATATGGATAATTAAAAAAAAAATAATGTTTCGAAAGCTATAAACTATTGGACTAAGGTAAGTTGGGCTAGATAGTCATATTTTTAGCCTTAGGAAGCGATGTTAGCTTTTGTAAAGACTTTTTAGAGACACTCTGTAGAGACTGGAATTTCGTACGCATTTTAGTTTTACATTATCAATAACAATTATTGGTGTTGGCATTTGGTTGAAACAAAAGCAATTATTTTTTATCATCCATTTTAAAATTGTTAAAAACTAGATATTTGAACGCTTAGTGGTATTAAGTAATTAGAAACCCTTCTGGTATAATGCTTTTAGTGTTTTTGTGAGCTAATTTTGAAATAATATTCTCCACGACAAATTTTTAAAAATGTTAGTTGATGAATTAATTATCATATAATGCCATAAATAAGTTAATCAGCATTCAGTATGCTTTAACGTTGTAAGCGCCATTTTGCCCCATAATGACTTTTCATTGATTTGGTGTTGTAAAGGCCGTGCTCTATGCTTCCAGAAATGCTCATTCATTCAAGTTGATAAAGTCAGGTGTGTAAGTGAACGCGGAAGTCCAAACGTTGTAAGCCCCTTGTGCAAGTAAATTAATTATTGCGTCACAACAACTTGTTTTTCAGTCGTATATTTATCATGGTGGAGACCGAACTGCGTGTAGAAAAACGGGGTAAAAAACGTGCGTGCTCTCTTAAAAAATGGATGAAGAACAAAAAAAGTCGCAAGAAGAATGGTGGCCAAGAATACAGGTCTCTCAGTGGTCGACTAATTCCTGCAAGGAGTCTGCCAAGTGAGGTGTGTTAGATAAGTTTATAATGTTTCATTTTAGATCAACTGCAATTGCAGGCTTTCTTGTTCCATGATAACGCTAGAACGCAGAATAACATTGTTCAAAAAAGCTTCATATGAAAATAATAGGCTTACCTGTAGAGATTTATTCATCCTTAACTTATACAGCGACGTAGACATGGATTGTACGATCGCTCGGGCGACAGTAGTAGAAGCATTAAATGTCATACAGTGATCTCAAATACAGATTCAAGCAGAAAAGTTCATATAAACATGTGTCCTAAAAAGTCTGGTTTTCAAGATACAGGGTGTCAAAGTTTAAAAATAAAATTTTTTTTTTTATTAATATCTCAAAGATGCTTTTGCCGATTTTGGTGAAACTTGGCAGTGTTATTCGATGTGATAAGGACCCGAGAAAAGCAAACAGCCAGAAGCGACAATATGACATTTGGCTAAATCATTTGAAGTGGGAGGTAATCCGGCCAACTGTAATAAATTTAGGCCGGCGGTATTTCAGCCGTTAGTCCGGTAGTCGATGATTTATCGTTATCGAGTTTAGATGTCATTTTTGTTGAAAAAAGTGTATTGTTTAACTGTTTATTTTTGTGAGTGCTGTGCTATTGTAAAACTATGCTTGGTGATACCTGCGTGTTTCGAGAGTGTCACTCAAAAGTAGGTCAAGGAATAAGCATGTTTGCATTTCCAAAGATCCTGGACAGTAAGTACATTTGCGCCGCTTTAGGATTGTTGATTAAAAATGTAAGGAAAGGTAACAAAACTGATGTTTAATATTTAAAAAGAAATAAAGGGATACATAAGAAAATATTGTTCTTCTACTTCTTTATTAGTAAGAAACTACTTAGGCACTGTCTACTTTATCCGTAAAATTCTCATTACATACACACGCTATATTGTTAAAAATCAAGCTGTGCGTAAGAGCAGTTACGTAATATTATAACGTTTGTATTAACAAGGGCATTTTTCACTAACGCTCGTACCGTAATTTTTGAAATCGTGTGTAATACGCTACTTACCACTCTTGGTATGTAATATACTATTTCATTTCCTTTCTAAAATGTACTATCACTAAGTAACGGACAATCAATAAAACATTTCAAAAATATTTTTATTTTATTTAAGTTTTTTATGATTTTACGAAATTTGCTGGAAAGTCAATTACATGAAACACAGAAGATTATCATGAAAAAGGTACTTCTTACTAGGTACCCACATTCTTTATTTGAGTGTAAAGCATTTACTTTATCGCTTTAGTGCTTCTTTTAGTGTAATAACCCGGCCAACTGTCAAAATTTCAAGGTGAAGGACATAATTTGGTTCCCATTTAATCAATGCTAGAAAATTACTGTAAGATTGTCCGTTAAGGAGTTCTGACAGTACAATTTAAACACAACCAAATTAAAAATAATTGAAGCTGCTCAAATTAAGTTGATTAAGGATCAGTGTGGTATAGCTAAAGTCTGGAAGTCTCATGAAGTCTTACAATCTTCTTTAAATATTAAGACCCTACGAGAAGGAAAGACTATTACCGATTTTGCAACGATTCAAGTCAATAAACAACCGACAAAACCAAGTATTAAAAAATAATTTACCATATTAAAACAAAGCTTCCTTACCTACCAGTGAAGCAAGAGTCACCATCTCTTATAAACTTTTCCGGTTATTACATTCTTTAAGCTGAATTAATAAACTCAAAAAGTTTGCAAAGCTGAGGTTCAGTGGGCGTCGTAAATAAGAGTTTAATTTAAACTAAAGGAAACACCCAGTACAATTTATAAACTAAGTTCGTGAAAAGTTCTATATTTTTGAGAAGTTCCCGGGTAGTTCGAGATAATCAATTTTTATGTTCGGAGTTCAGAAAGTTCATTCCGACCAATGACGCAATTTGAAGGTCATGTGTTTTGTTGTTTACGTCGCCATTCCGCCATTTGTATTTGTAAATTTGTATTTTCTCTTTGCTTTTTTAAGATTATTTTATTTTATTTTACCTGCTATATTGTCAAGAATAAATTACATAATATTATGGACAAAGCAATTAATCCTAAATTTATCTTACGATCTAAGACGATGTCAGAAGGTAAAAAATCATAAATAGACAAAATACAATTTAGAAAAAATAGATGTCAAAAAGTTTAAAAAAATTAAAACAAACGTAAAGTATAAAAAAATAAAAACAAACATAAGAAATAGACCAAACAACAATTTAAAATAGTTTTAAAAAAATAACTTGACTTCAAAAAACATTATAATAAAGTCCACAAAAAATGTCAAATTTCATCCCGATAGTACTCATCCAGGCTATAATACGCCTTTTGTGCCAAAAGGTCTGTCACCGCTCTGCGGAAAAGCACATTATTCAAAGATCTATAGGTACTCCACTCTCAAATGATTATACACTTTAATGCTTTCGTAAATTAGAGAGCTCTCAGTCAATGTCGATCTAGGAATTGGAAGCCGAAGGTTAAAGCTTTGCCTGGGGCTGTATACATTTTGAGAATTGTTGCTTGAAGATCTCTTATGTATTAAACATACCGTTTTTAAAATAAATAGGCATATAACCGTTAAAATACCAAACTATCTAAATAATGGCCGACAATTGTCCCGATAATTGGCCCCACTCATATACCTACCTCTTCTGAATAACGAAAACAGAATTTAAAAGCTGTTGATTGCAGAATGCCCAAAATGCAATACCATATCTCATATGGGACTCAAGTAGCGAGTGGTATACCATCTTTGCCGCTGAACAACCTAGTTCTTGCGACACCACTCTAAAATGCAACCCGATGCTAACTTCTTATTTAATTCAATGACATGTTTTTCGAATTTAAGCTTGGAGTCTATAAATAGTCCAAGAAATTTTATGGTTGCTTTACTTTCAATTTGTTTGTTATCAAAAACAAGATCATTATAGTCAAGGCCAAAAGTAAAAATATTAGTTTTCTTAACATTCAAACAAAGAGAATTACAGTCGCACCAAGTTTTAATTTTTTGAAGAACTTGATTTATGACACTCTTCAAGATTTCACCACTGCTTGAATGCCACAGAAGAGTGATGTCATCCGCGGAAAGTGTAAACTGGCCACTATTTGCTATACTTGTGAGCTCGTTTATATACAATAAAAATAAGATAGTGCCCAACACAGAACCTTGGGGCACCCCAAACCCAAAATTAGACAGACCAGAGCATTTTCCATCAATGGACACAACCTGCGATCGCCCACAAAGATATGATAAAATCCACCCATGCGCCGTGTTACGAATGCCATAGTGCTGGAGCTTTCGCAGCAGCACTTGGTGATTCACACAGTCGAATGCCTTGGAAAAATCACAGAATACCGCCGCGACAGCATCGCCATCATTTAAATTAAGGAAAATATTTTGTAGGAGTGAGAAAATAGCATCACCAGTGTTTTTGGATGACTGAAAACCAAACTGAGATGAAATTATAGGATTATTAGTTTTGTGTCTTCTGCCGAAAAAAAAAGGATTGTATGGAGAGTGATGACACTTATTTGTTATTACTCGACTTTATTCAAAATTATGAAATATTTTAATTCATTCTATTGGACATGAACTGCAATCAACCAAACAACAACTTTTCGAACTTCGCTACTGACTTTATAAATACCATTTCCAGAACTGTCGAATATCGAACCTCACCAACTTGAACATAACTTCAACCTCGCCAACTTTTCGAGTTTATGAATCCAGCTTTAGTATCGCATTCCTTTCTTGAACTGTGTCACTTTATATTTTTTTGTTACAACCGTGGTGCCATGGTTTACTACTTACAACGTTTAAATAAATTGTCATTATTTTTCCTGACAACCGATATGTGCTTGCTTGATTTACTCTTTGATCAAGTTTATAAATGTGATGAACGTCTATTAAAAAAACAAATTAATGTGTTATATTATATTGGTAAAGTTAACTAAATAAATCAGTTTTTTGTATCTCCTGTAGAGTTAAGAATATGGTACTTATAACGTTTTACTAAGGCAGACCCTTTATTTGTGACTGCTATTTTTCTTATAACTTTCGAGTGCTAACACTAAGTTCGCGATGGTTTTTCCTCCTAACTTTAGAAATTTAGTGACTTTTGATACAATTTGTAAATCTACAATATTCTATCAAATGAATGGTAGGCTATTAAAATAGGTTTTAAAAATAATTTTTTGTAATTAGTGGGGATAAGGCCCAGCTTAATAATGTGCTGGTAAAGTCTCTGGCTGTTACCAGGAGCTTAAATTTTATCTCTCTGGTAAACCTCTAGACAACTTCTGATCATAATATGACATATAAATATGTATACATGTAAGAACTTTGTTCTCAAGCCACTTGCTGAGACCTTATACAATAAGGATTAACCAAATTATGCTAAAACAGCTATTATTCTCTGGGCTACATGCCCCAACGAGCGCTGAATTAAATAGCACAATTTGGCGTATTTTGACTAACACTGTTAGTACTAAAATACTGACTCAGATTGCAGAAACTACCGGGAAAGAAAATAATGAATCTTTATTTCCAATGATAGGTTGCTACGCTGCTGCTACCTGTAGACCGGTTTCGAACTCTTTGGTTCTCGTCAGTACAGGGCAAGCATGACAAGCGAGCACACCTACCATTGGAAAATTGACACACCCTATAGCCACAATATTGTTCTGCCTAGGCAGTACAATACAGGTGGCGCCATCCTGCAATCTGAGTCAGTATTTTAGTACTAACAGTGTTAGTCAAAATACGCCAAATTGTGCTATTTAATTCAGCGCTCGTTGGGGCATGTAGCCCAGAGAATAACTTCTGATCAGTTTATCAATCAAATTTTAACCTAATGGCAGATAACCAGAGCTCTACAATTTGGCAACGTAAGGTTGCAAAATTCAAAAAACTAAAGAAGATATTATAGGGTAATGTTACAAGTTTTACCATAGATCATTTTGGTCATAACATAACGTATTCTTTTAAGTTTTGGTTTATTTTAATTAATGAAAATGTATTGGCAGTTCATGTTACTTCAGGAATATGAAGAAAGAAAATATAGATATACTATAGATATTTTATACAGCTATTTTTGTTAAATGTACCTACTTTAAGTCCTAATATCTATAGCCTAGCAAGATATTGTTCTATAAGTGTGGATATATATGCATTACACTGTTCTTGCACTAGATCGTTATTTCCTGGAACTTCTTCGTTTATTAAATCTTGTATTTCTTTATCAATTTGCAACTCTGCCTCATCAGGTTCATTTGCTAAATTCTGCAAAATTGAAGTTAACTTCAATTTAGTTCTCAGCCCCAATGCTAAACAAGGAAATCTCTTCTTCCATACTCCTATACATCTTTCGATTGAATTTCTTGTTCTAACAAGGGACTCCTGATATCTTCTCTCTGCAACAGTAATGGGGTTATTTAAGGGAGTCGTAAAATATTGATTTACTGCATATTCACTATCCCCTATAATTAGACAGTTTTCAATATTTCCTAATCGCCACTTGAGATTGGAATTCTTATACACTATCATATCATGATTTGATCTAGGCCACCGAGCAACAATATTTCAAATTTTTAAATCATGATCGCAGTGAAAAAAAACCTTTTCTATTTCTTTAATATTCTGCCTGATCTCCTCCAGGGCTCTGTATTTTTGCATGAGTTCCAAAATTACTCTAGGGAATGTTGCAATTTCAAAAAATCCTTGCTGAATTATGATTATTTCTTCAGGAGCTGTAGAAAAACTTACATATTCATTTTTTATGGAGCAGATTGCATTTGTGACCCTTCTTACTATATTCAATACTGTAGATTTATGCACACCAGCATGATCCCCGGACGAAATCATAAATTCTCCAGCAGCATAAAAGCGGAGACAAAGCAGGAATTAATGCAAAGGGCTTAGAGCACCGTTCCTATAAAATAAAGAAAAACCGGTCAAGATCAAAATATCTATTGTAGCATTAAAACTTTTATGACTGCATCCAGCAGAATACTTGAGCGTAATAAATAATAATTGCAACTAAAAGCCTATGATACTTACCTATCTGTAGGATAGCGAATCATATTTTCTATTCGATGTAAATAAAGGTGCACGGTATCCTTAGACAATCTAAAACGATTGGCAAAATCCGTATCATCCCAGTAATTTATGTGATTTGGGCGATTGTGAAAAATCCTTGGTCTTCTCAATACTATATTAACATAATCTTTCAAATCATCATCTGAACTCGATTCATCCGAAAAAATATTGACATCAAAAAACACATTTCATTTTTTTTTGCAAATTGCCAAAAATTACTAAATTTGAGGTTATAGCATTTTTGTTTTAACTTTTAACCCACTGGCAAACCGTTAACAGCCAAGTTTTCTGCTGGGTAAATTATCCTACTGGTAAGGATTTTTGATCTTGCTGTTAATGCTATCAGGAGATTAATAAACAGATTTTATTTATTAACATCAGAATAACTATGCCAGAGCCTTTGCCAGCATATTATTAAACCCGGCCTAAGTGAAATAATTTTGGTTTAATCCCATTTAGTTTAAAGCAATATGTAAATTGAGACTCACTGTGTACACAACATGTTCAGGGACCTGTGGCCTGCGATAACGTCATCAAACCAGGGGAAGAACCATAACCCAAAATTAGGATATCAGTGTTGCTTAAAATAATACTTGATTATTTTGTCCTAGTTGCCACATACTAAGATTTAACTCACAAATTTTATTGATGAGGATTGGTTTATATGGTTTTTTTCTTTAGATCCTTACTGAATCGCTAGTTTTAGATCCGATCGACAGATTTTCTAATGTACCGGGTATTCCACTAAGCATGGCTTTTTTTTTCTTTTGGAAAAAGTGGCCATGAGAAATTGCTGGAAATTATCTTTACAGGTTTCTCAGACTAGCGTCAGAGTGCGCAACAGTAACGATAAATATTATTATATTTCCACGAGAACGTCGATGTCCCTTTGGATTTAGCATGTCATGCTTTATCTTTGGCACTAAAATTAAGTATTTTATCTATGAATTTTATCTAACCGTAAATAGACACCTAGATATAATGCGAGATGCACTAAAGTCGACTTCCACTAAACTAGGCGCATATGATTCTTGAATCAAATCAGTAGAATCAGAGGTTTCAAAAATGTTTCAAAATATAAAAACCCATATGGCGGTATATGGACAGCTGATTTTCCATAAAATTGAATGTTATTAGGTTATCAATTAATTTGAAACTATTAGTCATAATAAGAATGACGGGTGACGGGTTGCGTTCGTAGTGATGCACAACACAATAATTTTATATTTAAAATATTTAATAACTAAAATGATGGTAGAATATTAGATAAACAATATACAGTAAAACCTCTAACTAGCGACCACCCTCGGGAGCCAAATGTTGGTCTCTAGCCCACTTTTCAAAAAGCTCACAATTCATGTTATCGTGGAAGTCGGCGCTCTTTGATTTGGCATGATTTAGACCCACTTCCATTCGAAAATGCCCACGTTTCATCTAAAAAAACTAATTTTCTAAACTTTGATTGATAATTATCAACATATTTTTTCAAAAATTTGACTCGTTTGCTTGCAATTCTTGGTAGTTCGCACAAATATCTTCTGTTGCAGTCCTTTCTATAACGAAATCCCAAGTTTTTTATTAGCACTGACAATGACCTAAGACCTATTTCTAAAATACCTCGTTCCTTCAAAGCATATTTTAAAACTAAAAGCGGTATATTAACTTGTGATGCATATAAGTCGTATACCGGGTGTTGCATCGTCGAGCGGGACATAGGAAATCCCATGTAATTTTAAATGGGGTCAATTATTGGCTTCCCTAATTATTTTAGAGAAAAATTCTATTTAGGTTTATTAAAGAGCACTAAAACCCACATTCAAAAGAATAACTTTAGATATTTTTGATGAGCCCGTTTACGGGTTATCGCCGATTTCTTTTTAACTATTTCTCCTTTTTATGGCCCCGTATTTGCGGGCACCAGTCAAGGTAAAAGATGACTGTCAAATAAAGTTGTCATTTTGAAATGTGTGCTTTATTGTTATAAAAACTCGTACATCGAAAATATTAAAGGTGTATTTATGAGTACAAATTAATCTGAATAAAACTAAAATAAAGTATCCAATTACAAGGTTAATTATGACATTTTACATGTTTCAATATTTTACTAATTAATAGGTAGGTACTATTAAATTGTTAGAACTTTAGGATTTAGGAAGATGTTCAAATATTCCTCAAAATGACAACTTTATTTGACAGTCATCTTTTACCTTGACTGGTGCCCGCTAATACGAGGCCATAAAAAGGAGAAATAGTTAAAAATAAATCGGCGATAACCCGTAAACGGGCTCATCAAAAATATCTACAGTTATTTTTTTGAATGTGGGTTTTAGTGCTCTTTAATAAACCTAATATAATTAAACTAAAATAGAATTTTTCTCTAAAATAATTGAGGAAGCCAATAATTGACCCCATTTAAAATTACATGGGATTTCCTATGTCCCGCTCGACGATGCAACACCCGGTATAACATTCCTTCCATCCATTTTTTTTTACCTTCCTGTAAAGTTTCACTCTTTGTTTTCCATGATCGTCGTTGCGTTTTCTTCATTGGTATACTTCTACTCCTTTCATGAACAATCCTCTGTATTGATGTTAAACTTAGTTTTAGTGCTTCCGAGACTTTCTCCTTAATAGACTTGGGATTTAATAACTCGCCGGTTTCAGTAGCCTTCTCTGACAATACTACAATATTGATCAACTTCGAGAAGCTACCCATTAAACCGTTAGGCTTTTGCAGGGAAGGCCAATTATTTTATTAAATGCATTGCGGAGAATCGAAACGGTGTGTCGAAAGTGTTTAGATCATAACAGAGCCCAATTCGAGCAATTTTTGTAATTTATTAAAATTATATATTGGTTTTATTGTAGGTTTAAGGTTTTATTGTTGGTTTAAAGTTATGTAATAATATAAAGTTGTATAATTAAAATAATTAGTTTTATTTTTTCTATACGAAAAATGATTAATTTTACAAACAATGTTAACCCTATCTCTTTTTTAAAAAAATAAATGCAGAGTATTACATATTCTTGAAAAGCTCTTAAAAAGAGGGATAAGAGAAAGAGAGACTATAGAGGGTGTCCCATTTAAGAAATAGGGGAGAGCAGGTAGGATTCGTACGGAGGGAGCATTTGTACAGCAGTCATATCTACACTATTCTACATGTTGACGAGTTTGTATTTTTTGTGTGTGAGGCCCGCTCAAGGGCAAAGGCTAGCAGCTAAGTAGGTGCCATGGTAAACTTCGCTGGGACAAGTTGATAAGTGTTTTCGCACCGCGTAAGTAATTTTTCGATTAATCTTTGAAAACATTAATTCGTAATAAGTTTTGCTCAAATTGTTAAAGTAAGTTATAAAATTTTTTCAATAAGTGCCTTTTGAATTTATTCATTGATGGTTTTGGTTGGGGTACTTTCGTACAGTTATGAGTGGGGAGGATTCGTACTATACGAATGAACCCCGCGTAAGTTTAGGTTAGTTAGAATGATTGGTATGTGAATAACCCGGGGAAAACCCCTTAATATATACAATATTCCGAAACTTGTCAAGATTGCCTATTTTGAATTATTTAATTGCAAAAATATTTCAAATGCTTTTGAAAAGACTGGGATATGGCCATTCATCAAGTTCAATTCAAATTCAGCAAGTCGAATTTCAGTGACGAAGAATTTGCAGCTGTGCAAGTTTACCATTCCGATTGTATAGCAGTCACAGATGACAACATGCAACAATTTATACCCGAAAAAATAACCCTTACTCAGCAAGATCTATTGCCGTCAGCATCACCATCTTCATCATCTGTGGGATTAATAACTCCAGAAATGATCCGACCTTACCCTAAAGTGGATAGGAATGCACCTAAAAAGACGAGGAAAGGAAAACTACCAGGAAAACTCAAGGATATATACAAACACTCCCGAAAAAAATAGACTAATAGAAATAGAAAGATCAAAAGAGGTGAAGAAACAAGAGCAAGAGAGAAGACAAAAGGCTAAGGAGATGAAACGTGCGTTAAATTTGCTATTATATACAGTATGTCCACGGATGGGGTTTACAAGAGGACAAATGGACTAAAAATTTAAAGAAAAAAAGTCACTCTTAATAATTGTCTAGAAAATACGATTCATCATAAGAAACTTCAATTTTTTTATACAGGGTGGGTAAAAACTGCAAAAATGTTATTTTGCTTAAGAGTAAACATACTTTATTTTGAAAGATACGATAAAAAGTCACTCTTAATAAATGTTTTTACTTGAATAATGAATAGGTGATACTTGTTGTCAATGTCTTTATTTAATGAAGTAATTATAATAATAATAATAATACGAACATTTTTATTAACATGAAAAGAATACGATAATGATTTCATAATTCAAAAGCTCCACCCCCATACTCGACACATTTTTCTAATTGCTTTCTCAAATAAGTGAAAGAATTTCTGATTTCTTCCTGAGATATCGATTGGACAGCCTGGATAATTCTGCCCCTCAGCACTTCAATATCATTTGGTACTGCGGTAACAAAAACAATTTGTTTTAAACGGCCCCATAAAAACATATCCGCCAAGGTTAAGTCGGGGCTTCTTGGGGGCCACAAAACTGGGCCAATCCTGCCAATCCACCTTGGACCAAATCTGCGGTCAAGCCATTCTCTAACCTCACGAGCGAAATGGGCTGGACAACCATCTTGCTGAAAATACATATTTTGTCGAAAATTTAATGGTAGATTTTTGAGTTCATCATTGAAAAATGTATCCAGCATTTCTAAATATGATAATCTATTGCACGTGTTATCAAAAAAATATGTCCCTATGATGCCACGGATGGATATTGCGCACCACACGTTCACTTTTGTGAAATATTATCTTCTCGTCATAATTCTGAATTCGGGATTTTCTAAAGACCAGTACCTAACGTGCTGAGTTGCAACGGTTCCATTGGTAGAAAATGTACTTTCATCAGAAAACATGATACATTTATAAAAATCAACATTTACACTTAAAATTTTGTCTTCTATCGACAAGCAAAAATCAAGTCGTTTCGCGTTATCTCCCTCTTCCAATCTTTGATTAAAGTGCGGTTTATACGGATACAATTTATTTGCTTTAAGGATCTTCTGAATTTGACTTTTTTTCACAACTTCCAACTGAGTAACACGATTTCTAAGGGACGTCATAGGATTTTCTTCAACAGATTGAAGAACTAAGACTGTAGCAGCATCATCATGGTCGTATTTCTTCTTTTTTTTTTCAGATCCAAAACCGAACCAGTTCTCTGGAACTTTTTTATTAACTTGCAGATTGTCATCCTAGTTATTGGGCTTCCTACAAATTTCTCGGTAAATGGTTCCATGACGTAGCAGTATGAAACTTGACAATCCCCATAAAATTGTATTATAAAAACTCTTTGTTCAGTAGATAGCATTTCTACTTAAATAATAACTTCATTAAATAAAGACATTGACAACAAGTACCTACCACCTTAAGTGTCATTATTATTTTAACTAGGTTCACCAGTCAGAGAGGTGTGCCAGCGAATACTTTTTGGGAAATAATTTTTACATAGGTAAACCTTTTAATGAATTGTTCTACTTCGGTTTGTTGTGTAGAAAACACATTCATTAAGAGTGGATTTTTTTCGTATCTTTCAAAATAAAGTATGTTTACTCTTAAGCAAAATAACATTTTTGCAGTTTTTACCCACCTTGTATAAAAAAGTTGAAGTTTCTTATGGTGAATCGTATTTTCTAGACAAGCAAAAACGTTTATTAAGAGTGACTTTTTTTCGTATCTTTCAATTTTTAGTCCATTTGTCCTCTTGTAAACCCCATCCGTGGACATACTGTACAAATAAGGAAACCAAACCAAAGAAACAGCAGAAATATATAAGTTTAAGAGAAAGTTCTTGTTCTCCCTACGAAAAGATGTCTGAAGGATCTGATATTGAGATCGAAATTCCAGTTATGACGGAAAACATTGAAGAAAAAAGCTTTGTGTTAGTCAAGTTTGAAAAGAAAAATACTGTGTTACATTATATTGGACAGGTGGTAACAAAATACAACCCCATGAAATATAAAGTTTCATTTCTGAGAAAGAAGGAACAGATTATTTATCAGACGTGGTTTGTGCTTCTACTGCAAGAACAGCTAATATCTTTAGATTTAAAAAAAGATCTAACTATGTATAATGTGCAATCGTAAATCCGTTATGGCGACTATTACATGTTACCCTAATGGTTGATTTTATGACTTAGATTTTAACAAGGTATCTATAAAACAATATTATATTGTTAATTATTACTATGTTTAAGGTTTATTCTGTTTTAATTTTAATAATAGTAAAGTTTCTTCTTGACCTTATGATTTAAATTTTTGTCTTGTTTATTGGGTTTTTAGGTCATATTTAAATAATTAAAGGTTTGGTTGAAGTTGACGTTTCGGTTTATATTACATTAAACAATCTTCAGAACTACAATTACAGGAAAATGTGATTATTAACTAATTTTTAGGATTAAAAAGTAGACATACCTCTATATAAATCTTAGCACTATCACTTCTATTTTTACAAGTTTAACTATGTGGTAACTATGCAAGACTGATTTTATGAAGGGATTCTTTATGAGGGAGGGTAGGTACATTTATTAAAAATGGGAAAAACCATTTGATTACGGTTTATTGTTTCTTTTGTTAACGGTAGTAAAAATTTGCAATTTTTAATTAGGTTATTAAATTACTGTAAACTGTACTTAGATTATCAGTGTCGGTTCGAAAATTTAATGTATTTTTATTTTTTTTAATATGGATCCGAGTATGGATCATTTCTTTTATATTTCGTTTTTTATAATTTATTTCATGGTCTAAAATTGTTGTATTATTGAAGTCAAAACTATGTAAGTTGTCAATATCATGTTTTGATAAGGCTGTGTGTGCTTGGTTCGTATTTCTCATGCTGTATTTATGTTCATATATTCGGTTTTTTAGGTATTGTTTTGTTTGTCCAATGTATGTCTTTGGGCAGTCCAAACAGTCCATTTTATATATTACATTTGCTTGATTTAATTTAGGAATGGTTGGTTGTAATTTTGTAAAAAAGGTTTTTGTATTGTTTAGTGGTTTATCAGCTATATTTATTTTGTGTGGTTTAAGTACGTTTCTAATTTTTGTATTGATTTCTCGAATGTATGGTAGGGAGATGAAGTTATTTTCTTTTTGGGGATCCGTTTTATTTGTGCTATTGTAAATTTGGTTTATTCTATTCTTAATAATTGGTTCATAAAATTTTTTTGGGTAGTATGTAGTATGTAGTATGTAGTATGTAGTAGTAGTAGTATGTACCTACCCTCCCTCATAAAGAATCCCTTCATAAAATCAGTCTTGCATAGTTACCACGTAGTTAAACATGTAAAAATAGAAGTGATAGTGCTAAGATTTATATAGAGGTATGTCTACTTTTTAATCCTAAAAATTAGTTAATAATCACATTTTCCTGTAATTGTAGTTCTGAAGATGGTTTAATGTAACATAAACCGAAACGTCAACTTAAACCAAACCTTTATTTATTTAAATATGACCTAAAAACCCAATAAACAAGACAAAAATTTAATTTTAATGTTAATGTTTAATTTCATATAAATAGCCTTTTCAATTACTGTATACGGAGGCTCCCCACTATGTACGAATGTACCCTACTCTATATACGAAGCTACCCCGCGTGTGGGGTGCTTACGTACGATTTTCATTTTTTGGGAAATTCATCATAGCTTCCCCATGTTACTTTGTATCAACACTGAGCTACATTATTATTAAAGCGAGATATGTAGGTAATTGAGCAGCATTGAAATTATTTTGAAATAGCTATTAGTTTAGCTTTTAAATGACTTAGTGTAAAAAGTGTACGAATCCTACCTGCTCTCCCCTACAAGTTTGGGTCATAACTCAAAAACAAAACTTTTAAGAGGATACTAACTACGTCACTGAATTATACATAAAAAAACACTCTATAATAACCACCTATTGATAATCAAATAATCGAGATACAGGTGATCGTCAAAAGTGAGAAATTTTCAAAATCGCCCTTTACGTCAGAAATTGAGAGGGCTACAAAAATTCGCAATGAAAGTTTCGTAAAATAATAGAACAGTAAGCCGCAAGCCGCATCTTTCTATATTTTATAATAAGGGAGCTGGTAAATGAAAACGCACGAAAACTGGACACCCTATACGTAACAAGTTCTGAAAGTACTATTTTATTGGTGGAGAAGGATAATTCCTGGACACTTTGAGATCAGTAAAATCACGTTCAGGCAGTGTTATGTGCACTATTTTTTTCTACAACCGTCGCTTACTAACTTTGTACGACCTTGAAAACTGTTTCTCTTTATGAGTTTTAATGCAAAACCGCATTAAAATCAAAAACATCACATTCAATTTCGGACGGAATAGCGAAAAAGTTGTGTCAATTTCTTCATTGCGTACGATAAAGTAACAGATAAAATGATTATAAGAAACAGCTGCTTTCGGAATGAAACATTGCACATAAAGTAGCTACCTTTCGTGAAGGATGTAGAAAAAAAAATTGCTATAGTACATACAGCCAAGAGAAATCGCTCGAAATTATTTTTACGATCGTTAAATCGCAACTAGGGGATCTAGCCCTATAAGTAAGTTGAATAAATTGTGTCTCCTTAAAATTTGTCTAGATAAGGTATATTAGAGACTTAAACACTTGAACAACTAGTTGATAGGCATATAAGGGATGACGTCTTGGAATACAGGCCATTTCATCAAGACCAGCATGTTCACAGAACAGGAAAATCAACGAAATCTGCCCTTCACCAGGTAGTCAGCATGATGGAGAAAGCTCTAGTAAACAGAAGTTCTACTGGGAGCATTTGACAACACATCCTTCGCATCAATCACTAGGGCAACCAGGGCCATCGGACTAGAGGAAACTTGCTGCATTTGGATAGAAGGTATGCTTCAAGGCAGAATTGTATATACGGATCTACTTGGTGAGACTTTGGCAAAGCGGGTAACATGAGGAGCCCGCAGGGGGAGTACTCTCTCCTCTATTCTGGAACCTTGTCATGGACGGGCTGCTACGCTCACTCAGCAGAGAAGGATATCATATCGTGGGCTATGCGGACGACCTGGTAATAATGACCCAAGGTAAATACAACACGACAGTAAAAGAGAGAATGCAAGGCTCCTAATATCGTGGAAAGACGGGTAGGGCAGGAAGGACTTAACATCAGTCCTCAAGAGACTATCATAATCCTCTTTACAAAACGCAGGAAAAAGGAGGGATTAGGACCCCTAATCCTACAGGGAGTAAACATTCCACTGTCGGAAGAGGTCAAATACCAGGGAGTCACATTAGACTCCAGACTGACTTGGAACAAACACGTGGAAAAACAATCCGGAAGTCGGAAGTAACCTTGACAGTTACTAGACGGATGTATGGAAAAATATGGGGACTCTGACTCAAGCTGGTGCATTGACTGTACACCAGGGTAGTGAGACTTGCAATTACGTATGCAGCACTAGTCTGCTGGCCAAAGACGCAGCCGGAAACCACAATATCAAAGCTAGGTGGCCTACAAAGACTGGCCTGCTCGAGTATCATAGAGACCGTGAAATCGAGTCTTACATCCGCAATGGAGAACATCCTAGACCTTCCTCCACTTCATTCAGGAGAGGCAAGAATGGGACTATACAGACTACAGAGTTCTTCGTCACTTTCTGGGTGCATTGAACTGGACGCGCACTCCTATGCGATACCATAAGAGGACCTGAGTTAGATATGAGATCAGAACACACAGACCATGCATATCGCTGATGATGTACCATTCAAGACCGTAATTGACGAACGGGATACGTGGAACAATAAAACACAAGCAGGAATACACGGAGTAGACCGAAGAGAGATGCTTATTTCTCCCTGGATAAGTCTCCCACGGTGTTCCAAGCGGAAATCTACCCCATCCTACAGTGTGCGTATGAAACCAATAGGAGAACTTATCTTAATAAGCGGATTCACATATACTCCGACAGCAGATCAGCTCCTAGAGCGCTAACATGCAATAAGGTGACATCAAGATTGGCATGGGAATTGGGAATGCCAAGAAGAACTAGTGGCCCTGGTAAAAGCCAACAAAGTAATACTACAATGGGTACCAGGACATGAAGGTATTACAGGAGACGAAAAGGCTGACGAACTTGCAAGAAGGGGGTCGGAGAAAATATTTATTGGTCTAGAACCGGCACTCGGGATGCCAAGGTGCACAGTACGAGATATCATAAAACGATGGACAAGGAATCAACACAAAATCTTCTAGAACAACAGACAGGGATTAAACCGTAGCAAATCTTTGAGCAGAAATTAGGACACATAGCCGTTAAGAAGCACCCGCACCATATGCAAATGTACAACGGAGACCTAGAGTGCAGGCTATTCGGACGAGAAAGTGAAACGGCACAGCATATTATCTGCCACTGAGAGTCATTGGATCGGAAAAGGCAACAAATACTCGGGCAACCAAGACTAGAACAAGAGGATATTCCGACACTCTCCCCGGTTAACCTACACAAACTATTGCAAGGAACTGGAATCAATGAGTGGGTGTAAGAACAAACAAGGGTAAGCACAAGGGGCTAAACCTGGTCGAAGTGCGTAAGGCACTTGGACGGACTCTTGGAAGGAAAAATAATATATTAAAGACTCGCAGAAAGATTTTTCTTCTATTTTATTTTTGAATAAGACGTAATATCGAAGGGACAAGTCCTAATATATATTATAATAATACTAATGCAATTTTAAGTGAAAAAACTTAACAGCTAAATAATTTGTTAATATAACTAACTTAAATATCCTTTAAACAATAAATAAAAAAACAGGTAAAAGAGGATATAAGCGCCATCGTGGTCGTACTTATTTGCATGGTAAAACAGTTTAAGTAACACTTTAGTTCATAAAGATGCTACAGAAAAAATAATTTATGGAAAGATGAAAGGTATCAGCGTCCTCGAAATTGCTCGCTTGTGTATTGCCTAACATTTGTCGCATAATGCGCAGGTGCTCCATCTTGCTGGAACCATACTTGTTCGTTTATGCCATTATTTACACCCGGTAAAACCATTATGCAAGAAGGAATTATGTGATTCCTGAGGAGTTCCAGATATTTTTCGCCATTTAAATTACCAGCTATGAAAAAAGGTCCCACAATATGTCTACCAACTATGCTCGCCCAAACATTACCTTTTTCGGGCCTCTGAGTAGGACCTTCCTCGAACCAGTGAGTATTCTCAGCAGACCAATAACGATAATTGTGTCTATTAACAATGCCATTTAAATAGAGAGTAGCTTCATCCGGGAAAATGATATTTGTTGCGAAGTTATCATCGTTATTGCATCTTTTCATTATCAGCTCACAAAATTCAGCTCTTCTATCAAAATCGTCCTCGTTTAACTCGAGCACCAACTTTATCTTGTAGGGATGCAGTTTCTCCTGCTTAAACAAATTTTTCACTGACTGATGAGACACATTAAAATCCATTACCATTGACCTGGATTATTGTGTTGGATTTTCATGTATTGAGAGCGTGATATCCAAAGTTTTGTCTCCCCCGGTTGTCGTTTAAGGTCGACCTGGTCTAGCGGCTTCCCTAACACTGCCTGTTTATCGAAATTTCTTTACCACTTAATACACCGTTGACTGTTTATTGGAGGCCTATCTGGATATAATTCATTGAAAAGTTGACAAACCTGATCTTGCGATCTCTTGATATTTCCGTAACTGCTCACTACTAAAATTTCAACTCGTTGTTTTTCATTCAGATGAACCATAATGTAAACAAATTAGAAATCAGATAACAGAAAATTAAACAAGAACTCAAAATTGACACCTCTTAGGTCGCTGTCATGAAAACACCTTATCTCATCTGGTGGGTATTAGGTAGGAATAATTATAATTAGAAAGTTTTTCATTTTTGAGCTGTCATTATCTCAGAAACGCTTGCAGATAGGTGAAAATTTGGAATACAAAAAATTCAGAGTTTCCCAGTAGAATCCAAATATGCAATCATGTGCAGGGTGTTCCATTTAAAAAAAGTAAGTTAGTCTCTATGGCAACCAAACCAGAAATGCCAGAAAAAATGTGTGCAGGTAGAAATGTGGGGAATAATTTACTGAACAACTTTTATAAAGGTAACTTTTTCGTATTCGATTATTTAAAAGTTACAGGCATTATGCGCGACTTTTTTGCCATTCTGTATATCTACGAAATTCGATCATTGACTAAAGCGACTTAAGCGCTTAAATGTCAATTACATGGGAAATTTCGCTTATAACCTTTTTAGTGACCTTTATGACTTTTAATCATCCTTGTAATGAGTGAAAATTGAATATACTATTATATTTACAATTTGGGAAAAAATGCGCAATGTTTGGATAGTTGTAAGTAAAAACCGGATTTTATGCATTTTGCATATTTTGTGATTTGAAAGGAAATATGCATACTTTAAGAACTATTACATATCTAAGAATGTTTTGGTATTTCTGTGTTCTTTTCTTACGTTTTATGGCCGCACGCCGCCTTGTCGCCTGTGCTGTCGGGGTCTGAAGATAAGAGGGCAACAAATAGGCTAATTAATAAAGTAATAAACTAAACTATTATTCTTCTATAAAAATAAACTATTATTCTTCTATAAAGAAACTCCATTAGTGGGTGGGTATTTCTGACCACATGCTATAACTAGAATTTCTTTATCTACACCTTCTATAATTATTTATTTGCTCACATTTGTTATAGTTTGTCAGTATTATCGAGGTGTCGTTGGCCGTAGCCGCAGTTAGTATTGTAAACTCAAACAAAGTGAAAGTGAAAGCGTTGATTATATCGAAAATACGATGTATTTCGTGGATTAAGCCTTACCCAGAGCTTGCTTTGGACGGCGATCATGTTTTCTGCAAGTCTTGTTCAAGAATTGTTTCCTGCTCAAAGAAATTTCAAATAGACCAACACATTAAGACGCCGTCTCACATTGCTAAGGTTAGCAAGATGAAGTCTGGTCCCATACAGTCAACGCTGAAGCAGTCATTTGAGATTTTTAAAAACGGAAACCATGACCAATCAGAATTTAACGAAGATCTATGTAAAACGTTCTTGGCTGCTAATATTCCTTTAAACAAGTTAACCAACCCGCAAGGTATGGCCTATGCGCAAAAATATACAAAACGTAATGCTTCAAATGAATCAACATTAAGAAAAAATGTCGTTGGAAAGGTATTTGGTACCGTGCTAGATGAAATAAAGAAAGAAATTTGAGGTAACTATATGTACATTGTAGTCGACGAAAGAAATGATTCGTGTGGTCGTTACATAGTTAATTTAATGATCCGAAAACTCACAGAAGAAGAACCTGGAAAAGCTTACCTAATAGCCATAAAAGAAGTGGAAAAAACAAACAACCTCATAGTTACACGTTTTATTCAAGAAACCTTAACACAATTCTTTTTGCCGAATTCAGTTCCTACAGATAAAATTCTTGTCCTGTTGTCCGATGCTGCGCCGTATAGGATAAAAGCAGGACAGAATTTAAAAATATTTTATGAAAATTTGATTCATGTAACTTGCCTAGCTCACGGATTAATTAGGGTTGCGGAAACTATTAGAGTTTCCTTTCCGTTGGTCAATGACCTAATAGCATAAAAAAGATATTCATAAAGGCCCCGTCAAGAGTATAATTTTACAAGGAGAATCTTCCCAGAGTACCGTTACCACCTGAACCTGCCGTGACCACATGGGGCACCTAGATTCGTGCGGCAATATTTTATGCAGATAATTTCCAAAAATTGAAAGACTTAATTTCACAAATGTCTGGTGATGATTCACAGTTCATCCTAAAGTCTAAAGAAATATTTCAAAGTGCTAAAGTGGAACAACAGTTAATGTATTATTACGTGTAACTATGCATTTATAGCAGACAGTATTTTGCAACTAGAGGAATCGTGTACAAGTCTAACAGAGTCGATGGATATAATAGAAACACGTGTACAAATTTGCAAACAAATACGAGGTGAGGTAGGAAAAATAGTAGTGGCAAAATTAGAGAATTTAATAGAAAACACACAACGCAGGTTTCAAGATTTTAAGGCAGGTCGTAAACATAATGTCAGGAAAAACTGTAAATAATTTAGCTATTGAACCTGCCTTAGTTCCGGAATTAAAATTTTGCCCTATAACTTCAGTAGATGTAGAAAGATCGTTTTCTTTTAACAAATATGTCCTTAGTGATAGACGCCACAATTTTTTAGTTCAAAACCTTGAAGGACACATAATAACTGGTGAGTTTTATAATTTTTCATATTATTATCAGTATTAGTTTGATATAAAAAAACTGTATTAGGTGTTAACTGATTTAATAAAGTATATTATATTTTGAATTTATCTTTATTCAATACTCAATCCCCTAATTAAATGAAAATTTAATTTAGAATACCAAAATTTAGTTGTTTTACCGAATATTCATTGCATATTTACGTCTTTTTTGCATATATCCTGCATAAATTTTAAAAATATGTGCATATATATGCGCATATTCTTAAGGTTTTTGGTTGCATATAATCCGGTCTTTAGTTGTAAGACAGCGCCCTCTAGTCTCTACTGTAATATTATATATTGCCATAGTTTATCATGTGAAATATAGAGTAAGAAACACTCTTTTTAATAAAAATAAGTTCACTGAATTATGTTGAGCCAAACCGGAATTATCACCATTTATTACAGATAATGTTCAACATTCCCCCCACCACTTTATTTGAAAAGTTACGAAGATGTTCGATGGGTGAGTTTTATTAAGAAAACTTCGAAGTATACAAAATTGATATTTTCGGTATATCTTAACTTTTGAGAAAACTGCATTTTTTTAATTTACCGTTACAGTTGCGCACTGTAGCGCTAGTCTGAGAAGCCTGTGAAAATAATTTCCAGCAGTCCCTCATGACCACTTTTTCTAAAAAAAAAATTCCCTGCGGCTAAGACTTTCTGAGATACGCCCGAGAGTAATTCTTGGTGGAACACCAGGTGTTGAGTATAGAGTAAGCAAAAAAATTGTTTTGTCAGTTAGACTTCTGGGTCTTTCTTCATAACACTGAACTATAATTAAATATTTCCCATATAAAGAGATTTGTTCTAAATTTTTTAATTTTCTTTTGTTTTCTAAATTTTCTTTGTCTTCTGATTTTAGTTGCCTTTCTACATCCAAAAATACCATGGTTTTAATTAGCAGGTCAATTTTATGTTTTTTATTACCAATGGGAAAAAAATGAACTTTAAAATTATTTAAGGAATATTTAAATTCATGCCGGTTTTCTCCAAAATATTAGAATATCGCTATGTATCGGGCTCTTCAACATATTAAAACAAAATTAATGATACGAGATAAGATAATAATGAAAGTGGTTCAAATACTATTATTAAGGTATTCAAAGTAATCAACGTCACAATATTACAATTAATTGGGGTTGTGGATTTTGTTAATCTTTTGTGCCTTATTGCGTTGCCAGTGATTCTTCAAAATAATGGAATACTCAATAATTACAATTTGTATAGGTAACTAATTAACTAATTTTATAATATATAATTAGTCAAATGTAATTTAATAATATAATAGTAAGATCATAAAAAAGCTCAAATAAGTGAACAAAGAACGCTTAGACCATTTTAGGCAAAACTTATAACATTTAATATTTTCAAAATGTTGAGAGTGGCAAAATATACTTCTTGCTTGTATGATTTTCTTAAATAGAATAGGTAACACTGACAAAAATATTTAATTGGGATAACCTGAAACGAATTCATTCATTCATAAAAATATTTAATTGGAAACGGGCAACATAATATTAAATTATTTTATTGGGAAATTTAATTGAAGTTTAATTGCCTGAATTGAATTTTTTTTCGGACAAATACGTAACATAACTTTATCACAACTTACGTTTAATTCATACAAATTCGATAATGATTCCGTCAATTAAATATGTTTTTACTTAAATATTTAAAAAAATGGTGCCAAATTTTAGCTTTATAATATGTAGAAAGATTTCCTTGGTAATATTTCTTCGTATGGGTCCTGCAATAAAGTACTAGAGTTTATTGGGTTATTAGGATTTTATTTGCTAGTTTCTTAATTTAGTATTAGTGGCGCATTTACCATTGCAGTATTTATTTAATATCGATACCCATTATTATTATAATATTAAAAACTATGTAAGACTTTACTTCTGTAGTACCTTTTTAAATTGAGCTTACTACATTAAAATCTGTCAATAGCCACCACCCTCGGCAAACCAAATGTTGGTCGGTTAACCGGGGGGGGGGGGGGTTGATTAATTTTACCATCATTTTTTAAAAAATCGCTCGGACCGTCATTCACTTTATGAAATGTATTTTTTTTTTTAAAAGATGTACAGGTTAGATCATAAAAGTGCTACATGTGTTAACTTCAATCTTTTTAATGAAACCTATTGTATATTTTGACATTTTAATATTCTACAATCAATTCTAGACATTTTTTTATTAATCGTGCCCTATACTTATCTTCAGCCGTTTACGAAATATTAACACTTTAATGCTAGTATGCACCATTGGTATGTTTCTCGACATAGCAACGTTCTGAACTTCAGTCACAATCTTTTGACTATGACAATTTCTTATTTAAGTTTGAGACGTCAAAAAATGACAGTGATTGTTAATCAAATTTGAATCTTGCTCTGCTGATATTTCATCAAAATGCCCCTCGCCGAAGATGAGCGCAATGAAATTTTGATTATGTTGAGTTGTGGAGATAAAAGTAGAAGTCATAGGGAAATCCGTGATATGTTTAATGAAAAAATACCCAAATCGCCCGCCTATTGGCCAATCAACAGTGTCTAGGGTCTCAAGTAAGTGGAGAACCCGTATTATTAAAGATAGTGTTAAAAGTGGTCGTCCTGGTATATCCGAGGAAAAAAAATAAACATATTATTATCACTACAGGAAGATTCTCATAGCTCAAGCACACAACTTGGACGGGACTACGAAATTTACCAAACCACCGTATCTACATACACGTAGTATCATCCGCTTCTTGGATATTTTCAGTAAACTCAATAATAGTCAATTCTGCACCTACTGTTGGCAAATTATCAATAGAGGCAAATTGTTTCAAGTTTACAAATGTGTCTTTAATGTTAGGAAACAGTTGTGCGAATATTATCTTCTTCTTCGAAGTCGTCAATATTATCTGTATTACACATAAGTCAGACTTTCATAAAGCATTTTTTTATTGTCACTGCGGACAAATTGCACCTGTAATTTTGGGATGAGACGTTCAGAAATAATACCACTTTTATATACTGCTTCCTCATCTCGGTATCACACCTGTGAAGCCACGTTGTTATGATGTCTGCTGTCATCCACGCTTTTTTGTTCGAGCCCCATTGGAGAGGAACCTTATCGATATGTGCGCCCTAAAACATCGAGGATTTTTAGATTTGCCTATTATTGGTGATTCTTCCTTCTCACCTTACATATTTGCACAGATCAGAATTGTAAATCGTTGTTTTCCTGTTTTTTTTACAGTACACTTGTACACTTTGTTGGCAATGCACGATAGTAGAGATCTGTCTCATCTGCATTAAATACGCCCCTTAGGGCATAGTGCACGCCTTACAAAACCAATTGAAAATAACTTGGTCCTCTGCCAGTCCTTCGATTTGTTTCTGCTTTATTTTGAGGCAACAAGGTTACTAGGGTCTTACCCACTTTAAATTTTTAAGCCAATTTCCTGATACTTAAAGCAGTTTTTTTACTTTCCTCGATTAGTTCAATTTTTCCGCTTAAAGAAAGACATTTCCTTTTTTCCGCCATCTTCAAATATTCATGTTCGTCCCAAAACACACAAAATCTGTTCAAAATAAAGCTAATGTTAACAACCGATTTATCAGCCTTTAAAGGAAATTAAATGGATCCGCCTGCAATAAAGTAATTAGTGAATGTACCTATATTTCTTAAGAATTGTCGGGTCGGGTTTTACTGCCCCTAATGGAGGATGTTTTTCGCATAAATGTTCCGAATAATTCCGATGATGAGTGCCCGCGGTCGTTTGACAGATGAGCCGGTAAAGAGGAGTATAAAATAATGGGATTTCCATTTTTAAATATGGGGAATTCATAACTGGTCGTTTAACGCAGGTGGTCACTTTAAAGAGGCGGTCTCAAACAGAGGTCCTACTAGACCAATGCTTTTCATACCAACGGTTGAATGTGCAAAGCAATACTACAAAATGTATAAAAGAAAAGTTTTCCAAGTGTTGCACACGCTTTTTAGATATTGTAAACTTGTTATAACATAAAACATAACCTTTATATATAAAACAAGTAACATATGAAGGCTTCGGGGCACATGTAAATCAATTGTATTGATCTCAGATATGCATAAGATTATTATATTTCATAATCAATGCTAGCTAAAATTTTGAAAAGTTATGAGTTGATGAACTCACCTACAAAACTTTACCCTAACCATACGTGGGTATAAAGGCATAATTATAAAGTTGATGCCACTACCTCGACTTATTTTATTTTTACTTAAGTTTCTACGTTTGGAAACTCTTAAAAACTAAGTTTTTACTCAACAATAATCTTTAGGCTCTATAATAACACACTATAAGATTAACGTGTAGAGCTACCGCACTTTATTCTGCTGTTCACTGAAACAATTTCACTAATTACATATAATAAGGGTTTCTATCCTCATAACCCTTCTTATCAATGAACTGTATTGCCTCGGCATTAATGTAATAGAAGAGACGTTCTTTATTCTCTCTTTGCAAAAAACTATGACTCTTACTACTTTATTCTGAAAGCGCTGAATTTTTCCAATGTTGCTCTTACAGCAGCAAATAATGATAAAATTGACAAAGGTATTTTTGTACAGTGCTAACCCTAATTTGTCATAGAAAAAAAATCCTAAAGTGTCCCTTAACAGAGATTCAGAGCACCAAAGGTGCACCCAGCGCTTTACTTTTTTGGCTTTAACTTTTGAACCGACTTGTGTAATTTAATGAAATTTTAATATTTAATCTAAAAGCGTGCGGTAAGTAACTACTTACCGCACTGATTTGGTAAGTATAACTTTACCGCACCAGTGCTGTAAGTAATTACATACTATAAAAACAGGTTTTTATATTATTCAAGTGTATTTTATATTTTGAAAAGAAACTCTATTAAACATTATATGTATAACAAGTACTTACATATTTAAATTTCTAAACTAATCCAAACTTATAAATTAAGAAATAGTAATATTAATTGTAGAATTTGTAACATTTCCAAACGATATCGATAAAGGAAGTGTTTTACTATCCGATGAGATACAAGAATTGAAATTTACAGATTTACTAAAACATGAGGTTCTCTCTGCATATTCTTCTACACCATTTATTTGCCTTGCAATTCCTATTTTATTTTGCGCCGAATTTTCAATATAGCCCTTCGCAACACTGGAGGACTTCCATCCACCATGTCTTTTTAAACTCATGATATCCCCGCCAGCATCTACTAATAATGTAGCTGACGTCCTTCGATAACAATGTCCCGTATATTCTTTGGGGCTGGACAACTTTAAATATGATGCAATTTGAGAAGGTATTTTTCCAAAAGTATTTATACCCAGTGGTAATGGTATAATGATAGCGCATCTTCCTTTTTTATATGCAATAAATAACCGTGTATGGGCAGTATGATCGGGTCTAAGCTAAGGACTCTATACTTCTTGAGAATTGAAATATTATTAATTTCTGATGAAAATCCTTCCACGTAAACCACGAACTGTCGATCTACATGTGGCTTTGTATCCGGGACAGTTACAACAAGGTGGGTTTCAAATTCCTTAATATCTTCAATTTTCATTTTACATAACTTCACTCGACATGCCCCAGCGATGCCCACAATGAGTACCACCTGAAACAAGCAAATAAGTTGTTATTTAAAAGTAGATTTTAAAAAAATCGCAATTAAGTACCTTCATTAATAAAAACTCCTCATCTGGTGCCGTAACAAGGAATTTTACAACCTCATTCTTGGAGAATGCCTTTGATTTCTTAGCTTTGTATCTCACAGACTTCCTTTTTAAATATGCCATCAGTTTTGCATACCTGCTTCTGTCGACATTATTTTTGATACTTATAGTAGATCTGAGCATTGAGTAATAACTCCATAAAGAGGATGATTAAAGCTGGATTTATAAACTCAAAAAGTTGGCGAGGTTGAGGTTCAGTTGGTGTTGGAAATAGGAGTTTAATTTAAACTAAAGGGAACACTCAGTTCCATTTATACACTCGTTCATGTTGTTCATGTAAAGCTCATGTAAGGTTCAAAAACTTCCCGGGTAGTTCGAGATAACCAATTTTTATGCTCGGAGTTCGGAATATCTAACCTCACAAACTTGATCATAACTTCAACCTCACCAACTTTTCGAGTTTATAAATCCAGCTTCACTGTCCTTAAATTTATCCACAAAATATGCAAGCATCACATCTTCACTAATTGCTTTAACTTTCTTTGATGAACAACAGTCCTGCTGCTTTAGCAATGTCCAGAACTTCCTTCGGAATTTCATCTTCACTGCTGCTGCTAACTTCCATTTAAAGGACGTAAAACACATTTTCACGAAATTGTTATAGGTAAATGTTAATAATTATCGTTTATTCCGTTGTCAAGTTTTACATCTGTTATATAAAAGCCAACTATTAAATTTCTATAATTTATTTCCCTAGCAACCTGATGTTAATGCATTGTTGATAACGACTTACTAGGCACCTACGGGGTAAATTAAAACAGTGCTCTTTTAGAGTTTTTAATATTAGTACCCTAAAACATGCTTGTAGATAAAATATCGTACAATACACTTACGGTAGGTGTCTTTACCGCATTTGCGTGACTTACCAAACTCGCCTTCGTCTCGTTTTGTTGAACATCACGCACATGCGGTAAAGACGTACAGGGTCTTTCAACGAGGACTGAACAGGGGCTCATTTTTGAGCTTCCTTGTATTTAAAGAAAAATCCAAAATAGCCAATCGATGTACTTTTTCCTGCATAATTCAAAAATGAAACCAAAAATTTATTTGAACCAAAAACAAAAGAGTTACGCTATGGATGGAGGTGTTTTTTAAATGGAACATAGCCTTTTTTATACGATTTTTGGATCGAGTGATTTTTTTTTGTCCGTTCTGATTAAAATATTTAATATTGTGACAGCTATTTTTATTACATTTTAATGTTTTATCCAGTATAATTTAACTTTAACCTGTTTGAAACATACACTAGGTAATAAAGGTAATTGAATCCTTCAAAGTCAAAAAATTTGACAAATTTACTATAATATTGCCGAAATGAAATATTCATTAGATGAGAGATTGCAGATTGTTATCTTGTTCTACAAATGCCAAGAAAATGCAAGAGAAGCAAGGAGAAGATTTATTGCAAATTTTCACAGAAATATATCCGTCAATACTATTCTAAGGATAAAGAACCTATTTGAGCAAAATAAAACATTACATGACAGAAAAAGAAATCCAACTCTATACTAATTTAAAAAAAAAAAAACATTAATAATTTAATTGTTCAATGTGACCTCCGTTGTTCTCGAAACATGTGCGATAACCTCTTTGTAGCCTTTCCAAACTTGCTGTTATACTGTGATTTTCCTGGTTAAGGCGATTTATTTCATTCACAATTTTCTGCATGATCTCTTCAATATCGTGGTTTCGCTGCTTGTATACCACGTTCTTTAAATGGCCCCAAAGAAATGTGTCTAATATTGACAAATCGGGACTATTGGGTGGCCAAGCATAGGTTCCATTTCTACCAATCCATTATTCATGGTGTCCGTTTAAATATTGAGTAACCTCACGCACGGCATGCGGAGGGGCCCCATCATGTTGCCAAATTAAATTTTGATATTCTTCCAATGGTAAATCTTCCAAAAAGTTCTCAATTTCTTTTTCTAAGAACTCGTAGTATCTTTGTCCATTTAAAGTCCCGTTAAAAAATATTGGTCCCAAAATTCTATTATTTTTTATGCCACACCAAACATGGATTGAAGTCCTTTCTTGAAATTTAATTGTCTGAAATTTTCTTGGATTTCCAATGGCCCAGTGATGATTATTATGTCTATTGAAAACCCCCGATGTTGTGAATGTGGCTTCGTCAGTCCACAAGATATTTCTGATTAAATTAGGGTCTTCGCTTTCTTTCCGAATCACAATTTGGGAAACAAATTGGAAGCGAAGTTCTTTTTGTGCCGGTGTTAGATGTTGAAGTGGAAGGATATGATAAGACTTAAATTTATGATTTCTTAAAGTCCTGTGAACAGTTCCTTGGGTAACTCTTCTGCGTCTTACACCGCCGCCGTATTGAACGTCCCGAACTGCGTCCGAAATTGATTTGGTTGGATTCAGTCGACAATAATTCACAATGGCACGGTCTCGATTTCTATTCCTTTCTTGATTTCTTTTTCTGTCATGTAATGTTTTATTTTCCTCAAATAGGTTCTTTATCCTTAGAATAGTACTGACGGATATATTTCTGTATAAATTTGCAATAAATCTTCTCCTTGCTTCTCTTGCATTTTCTTGGCATTTGTAGAACAAGATAACAATCTGCAATCTCTCATCTAATGAATACTTCATTTCGGCAATATTATAGTAAATTTGTCAAATTTTTTAACTTTGAAGGATTCAAAGGTGATTATACCTTTATTACCTAGTGTATGTTTCAAACAGGTTAAAGTTAAATTATACTGGATAAAACATTAAAATTTAATAAAAATAGCTGTCACAATGTTAAATATTTTAATCAGAACGGACAAAAAAAAATCACTCGTTCCAAAAATCGTATAAAAAAAGCTATGTTCCATTTAAAAAACACCTTATCGATAGCGTAACTCTTTTGTTTCTGGTTCAAATAAATTTTTGGTTTCATTTTTGAATTCTGCAGGAAAAAGTACATCGATTGGCTATTTTGGATTTTTCTTTAAATACAAGGAAGCTCAAAAATGAGCCCCTGTTCAGTCCTCGTTGGAAGACCCTGTACCTACCGTACTTGTATTGTAATATACTATTATAGAGGCCATAAAAAGTCATTATACTATACTAGAGTAGATATTTTATATCGTAAGGGAAGTCAGGAACGGACTTGCCACTATGCACACTCGTTGGTCCAAAATTTTGACCGATGTTATTTGACACAACTGAAAACCGATTTTTTAGATACTCTGGTCATTTCTCTTCAAGAAAGGTACTCTTAATTTATTTCGATAAGACTGGCGATTTTCGAAATAAATCGGCTTTTATGCGAGACACTCAAAATTTACTAATGCTAAACACAAATAGGTAAAAATCAGGTTGTTATTTTTATTACCTACATAATGAGTTACTATTGACGAAACTTGTCAAAACCGCCTTCAAGTAAAAATAATTTTAAAAAATGGAAGAATATTCTTATGCAGAATATGCTGATATGCATTTAATTTATGGTGAAGCTCTGTCTAGCTCTTCGAGGGCACGAAAACTTTAATCTTAAAGATTCTCAGCCCGAATATTGCTAAGTCAAAAAACCTTTCAAATGGTTGATCGGTGCCTAAGGGAAACAGGTAAAAGATTATAAGAAAGTAATTAACGAATTCATTTTTGAAAATTTTTATTTGGGGTCATTTGTGCCGCGACCTGGCGGTGAGGGATCTCCCAGAAGACCCTCACGTAGAGGAACAAATTTTGCAAGATATTGCTGACCACTCTTCAAACAGCATAAGAAAGGTCGCGACACAAGACAATGTTACAAAATGGGTTGCACATGAAACTCCAAAAGACCAGTTACTTCACTTGTACCATGTTCAAAAACTACACGCTATATCTCCGGATGATTATCCATCAAGACTTCAATACTCCAACTGGTTTATACAGCAACATAACGTAATTCTAAATTTTTCTAACCTTATTTTGTTTACCGATGAAGCCGGCTTTACAACAGATGGCATAATTAACTCACATAATTTACAATTTTGGGCTGATAATAATTCGCACGCCATAATTAAAAACAAACACCAACAAAGGTTTACGGTAAATGTGTCGGCTGGCATTATCGTAAATAACCTTATAGGTCCATTTGTTTGGAAAGAAAGGCTCAGTGTTGAGATTTATTTACAATTTTTGCAGCAAAATTTGAATAACTTATTTAAAGACGTGCCTCTTGATAGAAGAATGCAATTGTGGTACCTCCTTAAAACCGTATGGTACGTCAACACTTAAGAAGCGTTTTTGGCCCTCGATGGATAGGTCGAGCTTGGTCTGTTTTATGGCCACCAATATCTCCAGATCTACATCCCTTAGACTTTTACTTCTGGGGACATCTAAAAAAACTAGTTTATTCAACACCAGTAAATACTAGAGAATAACTACTAGCGAAAATAACACAGCATTGTAACGAAGTTCGTAATAATGCAGAAATATTATTTTCTGTGCAGCGGGAAAATATTCGGACACTAAGAAGATGTATTGAAGTACATGGAGCCCATATTGAACATCTGCCAAACTATTATTTAAACGTTTTCATTACTTTTGTATTTTAATAACATTGTAAATTAATTTCGCTCCGATCAACCCTATGAAAGGTTTTTGGACTTGACAATGTCTGAGCTGGAAATCTTTCAGTAAAAAGTCTTCTTGTCTTCGAAGTGTTAGAATGCGCTTCCCAAAAATTAAACGCACATAATCTTTACCTGTTTGTGTTTAGCATTAGTAACTTTTGAGTGTTTTTCATATACCAGCTCCCTTATTATAAAAGATAGAAAGATGGGGTTAACGGCTTACGGTTCTATTATTTTATGAAACTTTCATTGCCGCAAACGAAATTTTCATAGCTCTCTCAGTTTCTGACATACAGGGCGATTTTGAAAATTTGTAATTTTTGACGCTTTCCTGTGTTTCGATTATTTAATAACTTATCAATAAGGTAAAAACGGGGTATTATAGAGTTCTATAGGTAGAATTCAGCGGCCTAGTTAGTTTTTTTTCTAAAAAGTTTTGTTTTTGACTTATGACCCAAACTCTTGTTATTTTTAAATAGGGCTCCCTATATACCATTTCTTTGTCTTATCCCTCCTTTTAAGAGCTTTTCAAAAATATATAATAATCCATATTTATTTCTTTGAAAAAGGGATAATTTTAAGATTTTTGTAAAATTAATCATTTTTTCGTATAGAAGGCTATGCCCACAAATAAAAAACAATATTAACACCATTCTTTTTATTATACAACTTTATATTTATGCATGACTTTAAACCAATAATAAAACAACTATATTATTTTATTAAATTACAAAGATTTTTCGAATTGGGCTCCGTTGTCTTCTACACTTTAGACGCACCATTTCGATTCTTCGCAATGCATTTAATAAAATAATTATTGGCTTTCCCTACAAGAGCCTAAAGGTTTGACGGGTAGCTTCTCGAAGTTGATCAATATTGTGGTATTGTCTTTTATATCACAGATTTTCTACATACCCCCATAAAGAAAATCCAGCACAGAAAAATCAGGTGATCTAGGAGGACACCTGACGGGTCTACTGGTACCAATCCATTTATCGGGAAATGTGGTTTCTACATATTCTCTCACTATATGAGAATAGTGATTCGAAGCGCCATCTTGCTGGTAATAAATATTATTTAAATCGGTCAAAAGAACATCCTCTAATATTTCCATTACTGCATCTCGCATTATATCTAGGAGACTATTTCCGGTTAAAGTTCTTTCAAAATACTTAATTTTAGTGCCAAAAATAAAGCATGACACGGTAAATCCAAACCGACCTTAACGTTCTCGTGGAAATATTACGTATTGGTTCTCTTGGGGCCAGTGCCTTGAATTGTTTCGGTTTCAGATATCAGAACTCGTAAAATAAGCCTCTACTGCCCTTTTTTCGAAATTTAAGTTTTCCTGCAACATTTGTGGGTACAAGTTGGAAAGAACTATCCTACGTTTTGCGTCGCCGGGGTACAAATGTTGGACGAGATGGTATTTGCATGGTTTAAATTTGTATTTTTTTAGTATTAACTACGTTCTTAATTTTTTAATTCCAACTTCTTCACACACTTTTCTGCATGATATGGATGGTTGTACCGTGACAGAGGCCAAAACATTTATTTCCTCTTCTTCCCTGTTTTCCTTGTAAAAATTAGACCTTGGTTCTTTAAAAGATCTGGGCTCAATGAAATTGGCTTGGATTTTTTGAAATATTCTTTTATCAGGTAGTTGTCTTTCTGGATATCTACGAGAAATTTAAATATGTAACAAAAAGCTAATAATGGATAACAATAATAATGATTAAAACTTTTTTATTTTTATTATGAATACTTATGGTACCTAACAAATGATTTTAAAACTTACCTATTAAAATACAGCTTCAAGGCTGCCTTCGCGTCTTCATTAGTTTGGATATCACAAGCATACCAAGTATGCCCAAGTAACTAAAAAATACCTATTAAAGATTTTAGTTAGCTCGCAAAAAAAGTCTGAATTATTTGTTAAACAATTTTGATTTATAGGCATATACAATAAACATTTTAATTTATAGGCATTTACAATAAACAAACAAACAGTATATTGTTGGTTCAACAATAGCAATTAAATAGCACATTTTTATCAGTGAGTCTAAAGTTTAGACACTCCTTTTACGCTTCTTAGCCTGTCTTTTGAAAGCAGCCTCGGGGGCATCTCTCGTAATAGTCCAACAGTAGTCGGCTAACATCTCACAGTTTCATTTTCCCTGATACCTTCTTTTTATGTTCAAAATATCCTGGTGGAACCTCTCACCGTGCTCGTCACTTACAGCACCACAATTTTCCGGAAAGTAATCCAGATGAGAATCCCGGAAATGAATTTTCAACGACATATTACACCCTAGGTTTTGGTAACATAAAAGACGTTGAACAACCAGGTCTTTATAGTTTTCTTCTTTTATGTCTCCCAAAAAATTTGTTTCAGCCATTTTAAAGGCATTCCAAGCGTCCCTTCCCTTGCCTTCAAGTATGGAATCGAATTGCGCATCTCCGAAAAGTTTCCTAATCTGGGGATCCACAAATACTCCCTTTTTAATTTTAGTGTCACTGATTTTAGGGAACTTTTCTTTTAAATAACTAAAAGCACGGCCTTTGTCCATAGCCTTCACAAAATTTTTCATAAGTCCCAATTTTATTTGAAGTGGCGGTAGTAAAATCTTTTCTGCGGGAACTAATGGCGCGGGCTACATTTTCCTTTCCTGGCTCAAAAGACTCTCGGTGGCCAAATTCTCTTTATGTAGTGATTCGATCGTGCTAACCTAGCTGCTTTCCAAGTAAAATCGCCACAACTTTTAAATCGTCACAAATTTGCCAATAATATCTTTCATATTGTATGGTCTGCAGTAATAATTTCAAATTGCTTTACGTTTCTTTCATGTGGACTGCATGACCAATTGGGACTGAAGGCAACTTGATTTCATTATGGAGTAACACAGCTTTAAGACTTACTTTTGAGGAATCAATGAAAAGTCTCCAGTCTTTTGGATCATAGTCGAGATTTAAAGCTGCCATTAATCCCTTAATGTCCCTACAGGCTACCAAATTGTTTTCCATATTAAAAAATGGTGTTAGGTTTTTCTGATTACTTTGGTACATAGAAACTTTTACTTCATCTTAAAGTAAGTTCCATTGTCGCAATCGAGAGGCCAATAGTTCGGATTTTTTCTTAGGCAATTCCAAATCCCTTATAAGGTCACTTAATTCACTTTGACTTATTTTGTCAGGGTTTTTACTGGGAAGTTCACAGACAAAATCGGAGTTTTGAGGGGTTGATGGGCCGGCGACATTTTCCAGTACTTATGTTAAATATATTTAAATCCCTCATAAAGTACACCTGGTATAATAAATCCAGGTAATTCTCATTTAATAGTCAAATTTTCCCATACATTACGGGCAGGTAGGTAATTATCATAATTAGCATGGATCTATGAAATCGGAGCCAACTGAGACTTTTGCAAGACAGATTGTTAGTTAGTATAATAAAATAAGTAAGATTTTGCTATTTTGGTCTCGGAAACATTTTTGCTGTTCCCCAGTGAATAGAACAGTAAGCCGCAAACCCCATCTTCCTATATTTTATAATAAGGGAGCTGGTAAATGAAAACGCACGAAAACTGGACACCCTGTACAGGTCCTTATAACAACTGTGCACCTGCACAGGTCTTATCGCCACGTGAGTTGTCGGCTCAAGGATAATAAGTAAAGACCGGATTTTATGCATTTTGCATATATTATATTCATTTTTTGCATATTTTGTGATATTAAAGGAAATATGCGTACTTTAAGAACTACCTATTACATATCTAAGAATGTTTTGGGATTTCTGTGTTCTTTTCTTACGTTTTATAGTCGCACGCCGCCGTGTCGCCTGTGCTGTCGGGGTCTGAAGATAAAAGGGCAACAAATAGGCTAAGGCTAATTAATAAAGTAATAAACTAATAAAATAAACTATTATTCTTCTATAAAGAAATTCCACTAGTGGGTGGGTATTTCTGACCACATGCTTTAACTAGAATTTCTTTTTCTACACCTTCTATAATTATTTATTTGCTCACATTTGTTACAGTTTGTCAGTATTATTGAGGTTGTCGTTTGTCGTAGCCGCAGTTAGTATTGTAAACGCAAACAAAGTGAAAGTGAAAGCGGTGATTATATCGAAAATACTATGTATTTCGTGGATTAAGCCTTACCCAGAGCTTGCTTTGGACGGCGACCATGTTATCTGCAAGTCTTGTTCAAGAATTGTTTCCTGGTCAAAGAAATTTCAAATAGACCAACACATTAAGACGCCGTCTCACATTGCTAAGGTTAGCAAGATGAAGTCTGGTCCCATACAGTCAACGCTGAAGCAGTCATTTGAGATTTTTTAAAACGGAAACCATTACCAGTCAGAATTTAACGAAGATCTATGTAAAACGTAATATGACATATAAATATGTATACATGTGAGAACTTTGTTCTCTAGTCACTTGCTGAGACCTTATACAATAAGGATTAACCAAATTATGCTAAAGCAGCTATTCTCTGGGCTACATGCCCTAACGAGCGCTGAATTAAATAGCACAATTTGGCGTATTTTGACTAAAACTGTTAGTACTAAAATACATACTCAGATTGCAGAAACTACCGGGAAAGAAAAGAATGAATCTTTCTCCAGTATATAAAAACTTTTAGCGTCAAGCAACTAACTCGTACTCCAATCTCCTAGTCCAATCCCTTAATTTGTCAAAAATGGTTGACCCGTAAGCTATTTTATGAAATATCTACCTAATCTCGTCACGTCATATCTACAGAAGTGCTTTTAATTGTTTTATATGGAATGACCTGTATCTTTATTAATCGTTTGATATAATTTGTAAACAATTAGCAATTAGCAATGTGTTAATAACAATAATATTACTCTAAAATGTTTATAACAATAGAAAATAATATAATACGTACTTGCCGAAATTAATCTCAGTGGCGTATTCTGATTTATTATTTCAATAGCGTGTAACTTCATTTTCTTCGAAAACGGCTAATTTTATCGAAACAAATGTAGAGTACCTTTTCTAAAGAGAAATGACCAGAGTATTTAAAAATCAGTTCCCAGCTCTGTAAAATGGCACCTGTCAAAATTTTGGCCCAACGAGTATGTTCCTTCATTAAATTATACATGTCGGTTCAAAAGTTAGAGCCGATAAGTCGCTGGGTAACCTTTTGGGGCTCTGTATCTTCGTTAAGGGTCACTTTAGGAATCTTCTTACTATGACAAATTCGAATTATTTTGACCCTATAAATATGCTAACGAGAGTATGCCATATACTTACCAGACACTTTGTATATGTTCATAGCACTTTAATTATTATTGTTAATTATAAAGTTAATTAAAATTGATCATTTGATAAGAAAATGTAGCCACGGGTTCATTATTCTAATCAATAGGTATGCCACAAAAATTTTGTTTAGTCAGTCTGACGTATACTTCATTCGGTCATAATTGAGTTCCCTATCTACAACTATTTATGATCTGTAATCACAATATATCACAATTAAAAAATCGGTGCCATGTTAAAAAATGCAGTAAAATATCTCAATAGCGACCACCCTCGGGGAATCAAATGTTGGTCGGTTGACAGGGGTGACAAGTTAATAGAAAAAAATTTAAACAACTGGTCTGCATTTTACTGTGTTTGTTTATTATTAAGAATACTTAATGCAAAACAAAAACCGATGCACGTCATACTCTTCGAGTGACGCCAGTTATCGACAGTATTGCCAGCTTATAACCAAAATATTCGAATGAGGGAATTACACAGTTTCCTTCTCATAAAAACAAGATGAATATACAAAAATTTCCCATAGTTTATATATTATTATCTGTTTACTGCATAATACCTTTTACCATCAACTTTAGTAGATCTAACACTTCTTTTATTTTCATCTTGCCAAGATCAAAATCAAAATCAAAATCAAAATATATGTTTAATGTTAATATACCATCAGTACTTACACATGTCAAAAAGGGAAATCAACATTATGTAAAAAAAAACAAAGAGATTACACAATGGCACTTAACAATAAAAAAAAAATTAACATTGTCACTTAACAATATCACAATTTAAAAATGCATCAAATGATTAAAAAGCTCTTTGCAACAAAATTCCTTTAACCGTGTTTCTGAATTGAACTTCGGTTCGTACCCTTATGTTCCCAGGTAAACAATTAAAAAATTTTATGCCCCAATACCTAGAGCCAGTTTGACACCTTTTCAATCGGCAATATGCCGGAACTAAATTATTACTTTCCCTAGTTTCATGGCTGTGGAATTCACCGTGCACTCTGTAGTTCCCAAGATTTTTTTTAATGTGCATCAGGCTGTCCAAGATTTATTGGGACGGAAGAGTCAGAATCGCTAGGCTCACGAAGGTTTGCCTACAATCCTCCCTAAATCCTAGTCCCGCCACAACCCGCACAGCCTTCCGCTGCAATCCAAAAACATGACCAGCCTGAGCCGCATGTCCCCAGATCAGCAGAGCATAGGACAAGGTGGAATGAAATAGAGCAAAGTAGGCCGCCCTTAAAACCGTTCCAGAAACACACTCAGTTAGGCGTCGAAGCGCAAACAAGCCGCTTCCGAGCCTTTTCGCCACTTGATCTATGAGGATGTTCCATTTTAGTTCGGGATCTACAAGGACACCCAAGAATTTTACATGTGTCCCGTTTTCAGTCGCGTCCCCCAAATCTCGCAGCGAAAAGATTACTTTGTTCGTTTTGTCCTGGTTCAGAAGCAGCCTGTTTGCACCAAACCACTAAGCAGCGCTCAACTGTGCATCCCATAGCCCCCTCCCCGCTTCATCCAGGGAACTTGCCAAGACAGAGAGTGTAGTGTCATCCGCAAAGAGTGTGTAGTGTGCTTTTGTAGGCAAATCATTGATGTATATTAGAAAAATAATAGGTCCCAGAACTGAACCCTGGGGTACCTCAATGGTAATTACACTCTCCGCAGACTCCGCCCCACCCGCCGACACAACCTGAACCCTGTTTTCCAAATAAGATTTCAAAAGTGAAATGCTGTTTGCTGTCAAATTATATAATTTTAGTTTCTTCAAGAGAAGGTCATGGGTCACACAGTCGAACGCTTTGCTCAAGTCACAGAAAAGCACCGCATCATACATTACTCGGTCAACCAGATCAAGTATTCCCAGAACTGTACTCCTTTCTCTGTGAAAGCCAAATTGGCATTCTGCAAAACAACCATTATTCTCGAATTAATCCACCAATCTCACAGCCACACACTTCTCTACTACCTTGTACATTATCGGCAGAAGGCTGATTGGTCTGTAGTTGGATACATTATTTTTATCACCCTTTTTAAAGATTGGAATGACCATGGCTTTTTTTTAAGACATCTGGAAAAGTATTTTTTCCAAAGCATAGATTAACGAGTTTTGTTAGTGGGATTATTATGAGATTTTTAATAGACTTTACAAGATTTACACCGAGACCAAAAATGTCACGGCTAGTTTTATTCTTGAGATGTGAAATAATATCTCTTATTTTATTATAGGTAACATCAGTGATTGAAAAGTAATCAGCAGGTAGAACAATGTCTTCGAAATTTCGTAAAGGATTAGTTCGATTATTAGGTATATCCTTTATTAAGTTAGTGGCTATATTGGTAAAAAAATTCTGAAAACTATCAGCCGATATTTTGGGGGAAGTTTGATCTTTACTGCATGATTTACGATGTTTGTTAATAATGTTCCACATCGTTCTTGTTGGATTCCTTGCAGAATCTATGGCCCTATCATTTGCACTTACCTTTGCATCTTTTATTGCTCTTTTACAGATTTTCTTAAATTCTTTATACTCTTGTACATTTTCAGGCTGATTATACTGCCTACTTATTTCTCCCAAAAACTGTAGATGCTCCCTCATTTCCCTTAAATCATCATTAAACCAGGAGGTGTTACCTGGCTGATCTGATCGTATACAAATTTGTTTCATAGGAAACGCTTTCTTATATGATGATTCTAGGATCTGGATAAACTATGTTTTTAAAACAAAGGACACAAAGTCTCGGCCTCAAATATGGATAAACTGAGAAAATTTTTGATTAACGTTAGAGTTAGGATCGGCAATAAATCCAAAAGATAAGTTTTCTATGAAATTATAAAAGAGAACTGTAACTGGTCTGCATAACCTATTTTCCCGCTTAAAAGTTGATTTTTGTTTTGTTACACTAAACTGAAAGATCGATCAATGGTACCAGTCTGAAAAATCCATGTTTCATCCAAGAAAACGAATTGGTACACGAATGCTTCTTTTTCTTTAATATATTCTTTCAAAAATACCAGTCGCTTGGAAGCTACATGGGAAAGTTTCATAAGCCCTCGCCTCGGTTCATCTTTTTACCATCCGAAGCCTATTTTGTTAAAGAGTCTTCTTAAAGAGTTAAGATAACCATCAAACAGTTCTCTGTCTTTTAATTTCTAACTTAAAGTTGTCAAAGTTACACGAAGTTCTAAAAAAAGTAACAGCTTATGAATAACCGATGTAAAATATTATAATTTTTAAATAATACAACTTAGGTACTTGTTTCGTACATTCCATAAATATTGTCACGGATAGAAGTTATATCCAATCGTCGCACATTTACAACTCTCTTTGAATTAGAACGTTTGTTTTAAGAAGATTCTAATAATTTATTTTCCTTGACTGTTGTTGAAATTGCGCTTACAGTGGAGATATTCAAATTTAGGGCAGCTGCTACACACTAAAAATTAGTAAAGTAGAAATAAAATACCTAGACATTAACATACTTTTTAAATTTACTTATTTGTACTGCTGTCAAGGGTAATAATAGGCCATTGTTGTTAAGTTCTTCCTGAAAAATTGCTTCGTAGAGAAGCTATTAGCTCTTTGCACCGACTATCGTAATCGACAGAGATATATTTTTTTTTTCTGTATTGGCATGGGCTGATCAGCCATTTAGCCAGACACTTAAAGATTAAGTTAATAGTTGTGTAAATATATAAATATTATATATTTTCAATTTTTTTTTCAATTTCAATTTCAAAAATACTTTATTGTCAAAAAAAAACAAAGTTTTATGTGACAAAGCATTGTTAATAAATAAGACTTAAATATTAAAAAAATATACATTTGAATTAAAAACATACAAATAATATTAAAATCTAAAGTAGGTAAAAGAAACTAAACAACAAAGCAAAGTAAATAAACAATAAAAAACATAAAAGGGAACAGAGAACTTAATGACAAACATAGAAAACTATTAGAAATCAAATTTCAAGTCAAAAATGTGTATATATAATGTGCATAATCATTAAGCGTACCTAATCATAAGCGAGAGGTAAGGATGCAATACATAAAGGTAGCCGAAAAACCATACTCCAAACACCCGGAGGCGCACTGTCTAGTCGTCACTCGAAAAATTCGTCCAAAGAATAATATGCTCTCTCCAGCAGCAGTGCTGTAAGAGACCTTCGAAAAAGCCGCACCGAGGAAACAGTCCTAATATTCAAAGGTAAGTTGTTAAAGATTTTCCTTCCTTGGTAAATTAGAGATCTCTGGGTGAAAGCCCTTGATGTAATGGGCAGTGGAAGAGGAAGGTCAAGAGCCCGGCGAGTCTCATAGTGGGGGGTGGGGCCCAGAAATGCTCTACGATTCTTATAGATAAGGGCGGCTGTCTCAAGTATAAACAAAGAGGTAAGGGTCATTATCCTTTGAGAGAGGAAGCAGGGTCTACATGTTTCTCTCTGACTGATCCCCGCAATAAAACGCACTGCCCTTTTCTGAATAATAAATAAGGCATTAGTTAGATAGTGAGCACCCGCACCCCAAAAAGGAATCCCATACCTAAGCTGTGACTCGAATAGGGCAAAATAGACAGTGCGAGCCGTCTCAGAACCCAGTTCTTTAGCGGCTCTCACCGCAAAGCATGCAGAAGAGAGCTTCCCGGCAAGTCCATACACATGATCCTCAAAACGAAGGCTGTCATCAACAGTGACACCAAGAAACCTGCACACATGTCTACCCTGAACAGGTATCATGCCCAACTGAATCTCCCCCAAATCACATCTGAAACCCATTGCATGAGTCTTCTCCGTGTTAAAGCACAACCTGTTTGCATCGCACCAGTGTTTCACCTCCACCAGATCTACAGCCATCCGCTCTCTCAGATGAATCACCGATCCATCGCTCCACACGATGGAAGTATCGTCAGCAAAAAGGGTAAATTTTCCTGATATTCTAACACGTACTAAATCATTAATATAAATGAGGAAGAGTAGCGGCCCCAGTACAGACCCCTGTGGAACACCGCATTTAATATCTAAAGCCGTCGATCTGATATCCCCGACGAGCACAGACTGCTTGCGGCCTTCCAAATAAGATGCAAACCAAAAGAGGGAAGAGCCCCTAAACCCGTATCGCTCCAGCTTCAGCAGCAGTATTCTATGATCAACGCAGTCAAATGCCTTTGACAAATCACAGAACACCGCTGCCACAGCCTCTCCTCGGTTCAGGCCAGAATAAACTCTATCCAGGAAACTGAATATGGCATCATGAGTCCCCACAGAACTCCGAAACCCAAACTGGTCACCATTAATCAGCCCATGCAAGTCGAGGTAACTCCACATCCTCTTCCTGATCACCTTCTCAAAAACCTTTGACAACGTAGACAAAAGAGAGATTGGGCGAAAATTAGATGGCATATTTGGATCCCCTCCCTTGTGTAGCGGAATGACAATTGCCGTCTTTAAACACAACGGAAACACCCCGCTAGACCATGAGTGCTCAATCGCAACTGCAAGAGCTCTGAGAGCAGCAACCGGTAACCTCAAAAGAACCTCTGCTGATATTCCGTCGTCCCCACTGGATTTTTTGTTTTTAATTTCCGCAAGAGCATCACAGATCTCCCGCACCAGCACCGGCATAAAACAAAAGGAATTTGGAACTGAAACATCCCGCATAAAATCGAGTGGATCTCCAACCATAGGCAAACCCTGCGTCAGGATTCCAGCCACAGAGCAATAAAAAGAATTCAAAGTGTCAGCATCAATGCCAACCTCCTGACCACACGCAGAGGAACGACTGCAAAGATCATTTATTATTAACCAACTCTCCCTCTGCTTATTCCTAGAATTAAGTATCCTTTTCTTATAGAAGGATGACTTAGCTAACTTGACAAGTTTGCGATAGATGCAACGGTACCTATTACAATAAGAGAGAAAGCCAGCATTGTCAGTAAATTTCTTAAGTAGATTTAGAGAGCGAAGATTCCTTCCTGAAACTTTTAGGCCTACTGTAAGCCAAGGCTTAGTTTTCCTTTTTTTTGTTTTTATCCATCTAATAGGAAATGCCGTGTTAAACAGGTCCAACACGACTGAATGAAACAAGGATATCGGCTCCGGAGACCGACACATGCCCTCCCAGTTGACACCAAGACTCATCCCATGAAACACCCTAAAGCTCGCCGCATTGAAAATCCGGCCCCGACGCCGCCGGCGGGACCCGGCTCCGCTCGTAGCGCAAACAAAGGAACAGCTTACCGCTTCATGGTCGGACAATCCCGCATTCAAAACCGAACAGGAAGCATTCTGAAAATTCGAGCATATGTAGTCAATCGTTGTGGAAGAATTCTTAGTTACACGAGTCGGACAGTCGACGTGCATCTTAACGCTTATTTAAAAGGCACACATAAATGAACAGGGACACACACTTCACGCCCAGGGGTCTATCAGGGCGACTTTAAAAGTTCACAAGGACAGGTGGACCCTTTTGACAGGCAAACACAATAAAGGATTTTTGGATTTTCAGAAATTATAAGATTCTATAGTTTTAGGTCATTATCATGTAAAAAGTTCATAATGCAGAAGTAAATATTTTTTTTATTTTGATACGTTAATAAATTTAAAAAGTTGAAGGGAGATTGGACTTTGTAGGTACTTATTAATGTTGAAATGAAATGATGTCGAGATTGCTGATACTTCGTACATTCAAGAAATATATGATCTAAGTCACTGCGCATATTACAAGTATCGCACAATTCAGAGTTTAAAATATTGATTTTAAAAAGATGGGCAGGATAGCAGGCATGCCCAAATTTTAGACGTGTAATAGTAGTTATATAACGTCGACTTACATTGAAATCATCATGCCAGTATTTATTTGGTGGAGTAGGTTGAATCTGTGCATAACCGGAGGTGTTGGATAAGGTGTAATTGTGCCATCTATGGTTCCATTTATCTTTAATTCGAGCATTGACTATGTTAAAACCATCGGATATGTCGAGTAGAAAGGCAGTTTCACTTCCATTAATAATTGCATATTTGGCTAAATAATCAGCATACTCATTTTCATGAAGCCCTATATGAGCCTTTTCCCATACGATTATTACATTTTGCCCCTTATATCTTAGTCTGTAAATAATCTTTTTAATATCCAATAGTATGGAATTAATTTTATAATTCCAACTATAAATTCCAGCAAGGGCTGATAGAACAGATTTGGAGTCAGATACAATAACAATCTTGGAATTAGTAATATTTTGAGATGCAAACTTCAGTGCTTTCAAAATTGCTATGGCCTCAGTTGTGTAAATTGAGGAGTCTTTGTTAATTTTAAACATTGAGGATAAATTGTCACGCTGCGCAGAAAAGGCAGCACCATTTCCTTCTAGATTTTTAGAGGCGCCCGTATATATTACTGAAGAGTCTTCGCTGATAGATAATTTTGCATTAAGTAAACGTTTGTTAGCTGTTGAATTCTCTTGATACACTGGAAATTTGACGGTTATATCTGTGAATAAACTAAAATAGTCGACGCTCAATAACTTAACTTGTGCTATATTGGATATTATCTGATTATGTTCTCTGAAAGCAACGCACAAGGGAGGCGAAGTCTTCTTAACCCAATATTTGTTTACCAAATCTGAAGTGTTTACTAGAGATATTTGGTCTACTAGAGTGGTTTGCAACTACTTATCTATGTTTTAAAATAAATTTAGTGCTGAGAAATTCTCTCTTTAGGCAAAGCGGTAATTCTAATGATTCAGCTAAAAGTGCTTCAGTGGGTGTTGATATCATAGCTCCCAAGCAAACTCTTAATGCTTTATATTGTATTCTGTCCACTATAGCAAGAGTGGTCTTGCATGCCGACCCATAAAGAATGGAGCCATAGTCAATAATTGAGCGAATATAAGCCTTATATAGAAAATAAGAGCAATTTTAACATCACAGCCCTACCAAGTTTTACAAATAAATCGTAGTAAATTTATACCCTTTTCAACTTTTGTCGTTAACGATACAATGTGTTGTGTATGTGCACTTTTGTTTCTCTTAATAGAACAGTTTTTCAATGCTATTTATGAATATTCCACTCACGTATAAAAAATCCCATAAGGACAGTGGTATTTTCGAAAACTTACAGCGGATATACAAAATCGAAAACACCAAAACGAAAATACCACTTGTCAGTGTCACTTTGTTGACAAATTTCTATTTATTATTTCAAAGTTGACAAAATTAATGTTTTTGGATTTGTGAAATATTCCTTTAAATACCATACGTGCTTTAAAACTAACCGGATACTATTTTCACTTATACGTGTTTTCTTTACAAATTTCACTCGTCCTTCGGACTCGTGAAATTAAAGAATACACGCATTCGTAAAAAATTATCGATAATTTTAAAGCACTCGTGGTGTTACACCCGAAAAGATCTGGTGTTTTCGTTAAAGAATAGACGCACAGCAACACGAAACTACGAACAATTAAGGTTAGTTTGGCATGAAACGTCAAACCAACCCAACGAACGAGCTGGCGCCACCGCACCGTTTACAGTTGTGTTGCCAACTATCGGCCAATAAAATTCGAATTATATTAATTTTGACACGCTTAAATAAACAAGATATTTGCTATAAGTGGGTTCGTATCAAAGAAAAATACTTTAAGTTTGTAGTAAATTCAATATCGCATAAAGTTTTAATATTTTTTGCCCAAATTTAATTTCCTCGTGTTTTCTTACGGATTTACAATTATCAGCTGATTGATGACTTGCATCGGTTTTTGTTTTGCATCAACTGTAGTTGAGTTGTGCGTCATATGTCAAAGCATCTTTTCAGTGACGCATATAGCTGCATGGTGGAGAGGATTGCGTTGCCAAGGTTTATGTGATATCATTAAACCAATGGGCATCTGGTTAAGTAATTTAATTTATCTACAAGCGTGCGGTAAGTAACTACTTACCGCACTGATTTGAGTGCGGTAAGTATCACTTTACCGCACTAGTGCTGTAAGTAATTACATACTATAAAAACAAGTTTTTATATTATGCAAGTGTATTTTTTATTTTTAAAGGAACTCTATTAAACATTATATGTATAACAAATACTTACATATTTAAATTTCTAAACTAATCCAAACTTATAAATTAAGAAATATTAATATTAATTGTAGAAATTGTAACATTTCCAAACGATATCGATGAAGGAAGTGCTTTACTATCCGATGAGACACAAGAATTGAAATTTACAGATTTACTAAAACATGAGGTTCTCTCTGCATATTCTTCTACACCATTTATTTGCTTTTCAATTCCTATTTTATTTTGCACCGAATTTTCAATATAGCCCTCCGCAAAACTGGATAACTTCCATCCACCATGTCTTTTTAAACTCATAATATCCCCGCCAGCATCTACTAATAATGTAGCTGACGTCCTTCGATAACAATGTCCCGTATATTCTTTGGGACTGGACAACTTCAAATATGATGCAATTTGAGAAGGTATTTTTCCAAAAGTATTTATACCCAGTGGTTGGATAGTGCATCTTTCTTTTTTATATGCAATAAATAACCGTGTATGGGCAGTATGATCGGGTCTAAGGGCTCTATACTTCTTGAATATTGAAATATTATTAATTTCAAATGAAAATCCTTCCACGTAAACCACGAACTGTCGATACACATATGTGTCTTTGTATCCGAGACAGTTACAACAAGGTGGGTTTCAAACTCCTCAATATCTTCAATTTTTATTTTACATAACTCCACTCGGCGACATGCCCCAGCGATGCCCACAATGAGTACCACCTGAAACAAGCAAATAAGTTGTTATTTAAAAGTAGATTTTAAAAAAATCGCAATTAAGTACCTTTATTAATAAAAACTCCTCATCTGGTGCCGTAACAAGGAATTTTACAACCTCATTCTCGGAGAATGCCTTTGATTTCTTAGCTTTGTATCCCACAGACTTCCTTTTTAAATATGCCATCAGTTTTGCATACCTGCTTATGTCGACATTATTTTTGATACTTATAGTAGATCTGAGCATTGAGTAATAACTCTATAAAGAGGATGATTTACTCTCCTTAAATTTATCCACAAAATAGGCAAGCATTACATCTTTACTAATTGCTTTAACTTTATTTGATGAACACCAGTCCATGAAGAGCACATATTCCTTCTCATATCTATGCCGTGATTTATCCGGCAATAAATTAAGGGTAGCTGCTTTAGCAATGTCCACTTCCTTCCGATTTTCATCATCACTGCTGCTACTGACTTCCATTTAAAGGACGTAAAACACACTGTCACGAAATTGTTACAAAAATAATTATCGTTTATTCCGTTGTCAAGTTTTACATCTGTCATATAAAAGCCAACTATTAAATTTCTATAAAATATTTCCCTAGAGTTTTTAATATTGGTGTCCTAAAACATGCTCGTAGATAAAATATCGTACAATACACTTACGGTAGGTGTCTTTACCGCATTTGCGTGATTTACCAAACTCGCCTTCGGCTCGCTTTGTTAAACATCACGCACATGCGGTAAAGACATACCTACCGTACTTGTATTGTAATATACTATTGCATGTATGAAGTTAAACTTTTTTTATACATATAAAATGAAAGAAAATTAAAAAAATTCGTTTTAAAAATGGCTTATTATATAAAAAGCAACATTTCGCTATAAGATAGATAATATTTTACTTAAAACTGAATTTTTTGATTTCAGATAAACTTTGTTAACGCAATCCACTACACTATCTGCTCGCGTCACGCTTTGACATACGACGTTCATAATATATCTCTAGTATTTTTTTAGGATTTATTTTACACAACTAATTTATAAACATTTAAAACACAAAAAATGTTTACATGCAATAATTTCTTAACTAAAATACTTTGCATGCATTTTTATTGGCTTTACTTAAAGCATAAATAATGAATACCTTTTTACGTCATCTTAAAATGTTTTGTAAAATATTGTAATAAAGGTCAACTGATACGGCGTTATCGTAATAGCTAATTATTTATTATATTAATTTATTTAATAGATAGTATGACCGAGAACTTGCCGTTATACAGGATGGTCATATTTTTATGTTCCTAAATGATAAAAAAGGAAGCGGGAACAAATATTTATAAAAAAAAATAGGCACAAGACGGAAACCATGTAACAGTAGAAAAATACGGGCTTTATTTAGGAGTCTATGACAGCTTATCGAAAATAAAAGAATCATAAAACTAATTCTAAAATAATTTTAAAACATTACACCCCACAAAATGTGGGGGGGATCTTTTAGGTTATATATTCAAAATTTTTTGATATGACACATTTTTATAATTTTACCCAAATAATATGATTCCTACGATATTTTTCACACAATAAAGGTTTTCTTGTAAAAATGATTAAAAATATAGTTTAGTAAAACATAAGAAAAATTTAAATAATTACATAAACTATTATCGAATTATTGTGTTTAAATTGTAGTCTATCTTTAAATGATGCAAAGTAATAAATCAATCAAAACCGCCTTCTCCATGGGCGAGCAAGAATTTTCGGTAAATAGGCCTGAATCTTTAAATTTGTTCAGGATTAGTACAAGTATAATAGGCCTATACTAATTAGGAAAATATTTCCTAGCCACTGATGTAAAAACTAAAAACCTTATACATAAGGCCGTATTTGGCTAACACAGTTAGCGCTACAATACTAAATTGATTGCTTAAAACTACCAAGAAAGGAAGACCTTTCTGTTGGTGAACTTATTGGTTCTCGTCAGCATAGGGTAAGCGCAGACATACCTAACAACAGAAAGGCCTCAAGTCTTTATAACCAGTTCTAACGTCCTGCTCAGGCAGTGAACGACAAGTGGCGCCATCTCTTAGAAGTTTTAAGCAATCAGAAGAGAGGACTATACCTTTAGGTATATTAAAAACTAAAAATCTTTAAAAAAAATCCTTACTTGTCAGATGGAGTAGAATAAATATAATATACTAATTAGGAAAATATTTCCTAGCCATCTGATGTAAAAACCTAAAGGCTTTCTTGTAGCCATCTGATGTAAAAACCTTTAGGTTTTTACATGAGGTGGCTAGGAAATATTTTCCTAATTAGTATATTATATTTATTCTACTCCATCTGACAATTAAGGATTTTTTTAAAGATTATGTATTAGTACAAGTACCGACATTAAATTCAAGTTTTGTCTTCAAATATATATTTTAGTATTAAATTTTTTAAGCTTAAAATTATGTACAAGCCGTACCTGGAATTTTAGAAAGCAATTTCATCAAAACTAATTAGAGTCTAGGTGCTTGTCCCATTTCTGCTCTAATTATTTTATTCCTTTTTTTGTACCTAATCCTGGTTACCTGTTTGCTAATTATGTGGTTATTATGCCTTTATGGGTGCCTCTATTGGAATAATACACGTATTTATATCTATACATACCTACCTTGGGTGTTTGTTTCTCAGTGAAACTAGTTAAAGTGTGAAGTGCCAGTGTTTTTTTTTTAATTATATTTGGAGAATTATCAACAATTGCCTAAACGTCCTAGAATCGGTCCATGTACATGAAAAAAAAAATTAATTCTAAACTGTTACGATTCTATTAAAAGGAAGAATGCAGATTTAAGTGTTGACAATGCAGTGCAATTAACAGCACATATGCTTAACGTTGGGAAACCAACAATAATAAGCTTCCAAAAGAAGAAAAAAGTGTTAACGTCAAACCTTCAAAACCTTCTCGATGACGACCAAAACTTGAGCTGGATGACGTATTAATGCAGAGAATAAAGCGAAAGTTCATAGTTTTTTTTTTTTTAAAGAAATTTCCACGCTGGACAATATTTTTTCCTCAATCCGAGAAGACCAGGACTACCCATTTATGTGTACAAATACGCTATGGAAATTATTAAAAAAAAAGGGTTTTGGGTGGAAAAACATAATAGGCAATCGATTTTAATAGACAGAAGCGATATCGTCTATTGGAGAAAAAATTATTTAAGAGGTATCCGAAAAGCCAGAGAAGAAAACAAAAAAATATTTTACCTAGGTTTCGTGCTGTGACTAAGTTTTGGCAGTATGAAAATATTAAAAGCTCAAGGCAAGCTTTTTTGGAAGGATTGTCCACAGGATTAAAAGCGTCATCTGGAAAAGGACATCGACTTATCATAACCCATATTGGAAGTTCTAAAGGCTTCGTTAAAGGTGGTCTACTGATCTAAAAATAGAGGAGACTATCACGAAGATATGAATGCCGATGTATTTGAAAAATAGTTCAAGCAAGTGTTCGATCTTATACCAAAAGATGCAATAATTGTATCGGATAATGCAAGTTATCACTCTAGGCTGACGGAAAAATTGCCGACAAGTGCGTGGCGTAAAAGTGATATAACAGAGTGGCTGAGTTTAAGACAAATAGAATTTCCATTAGTTTCCTTAAAAAACGAACTATTGGTACTAGCCAATTTACATAAAAATGAATTCAAAAAATATGTAGTCGATGAAATGGCAAAGTTATGAGGAGTATCTGTGCTTAGACTCTCTCCTTACCACTGCGAATTAAACCCGATCGAACTTATATGGGCTCAAATAAAGACAGATGTCGACAGAAAAAAACACGACTTATAAAATAGTGGATTTAAAAAGACTGTTTAATAAAGGTATCGGTAAATGCGGAAAACTGAAAAAGAGTATCGATCATGTGATAGAAGAAGAAGCCAAAATGTGGCAGGTAAATATAATAATGGAAGAAATGGTTGAACCGCTTATTATAAACGATAGGTATAAAAATTCATCTTCCGAATCGTACTATGATTAAGCCATAACGAGAAAGTATTATTCGATTTTTGAAAATGGTTTGTTTGTAAGATTCTATATTATATCTTGTTTTTGTAATTATATTATGTAAAATAGTACAACCCATTGTTATTTATTGGTTAATACGATTTTCTAAATGTTTTCATACAAATATATTATAATACAATTTTAGGAGATTAAGCATGTTATGGTAAATTCTTAAATATAACAATAGCCTCGATAAATTTAGGGTGGACCTACCTAAAGAATGCTCATTATTTGGATCCCTTAATGTAAACACAATAGTTTTTAAGGAATAGTGTTTAAATTGTTCTTGATACCCTGGTATGCGTTTTGCATATTTAATGAGCATTAATTACTTCACGTCATTTAAAGATATACTATAATCATTAAAGTAGTCTTATGAGGAAAATAAATTTGAAGTTAAAAAAACATCAATCAACCTAGACACAGTCAACATTATAATAATTAATAAAGACAATAATTTTGTCAACATGTTTTTTCACTATAATTAATTAACAAATGAAACAAATTAGGAGTTCTTGGTTGAACAATAATAAATAGGAAAAAAGTAGAAAAGTTACCACAAATGTTAAAAATTGTTCCCGAATTGTTGCGAAAAGTTCCTTCTTATCACAAATATCTTGTCAAAAATGTACTACACGTTTTTTCAATTGTTGCACCTTTTCGACAGGTGCTGAATAAACTAGAGACTTCAGATAACGCCAAAGAAAGTAATCCAATAGATTGCCCTTGGCCATAAATATATTTGTTGGGTAGGGAATAAAGCATATTTAAAAAGCTAAAAATACTAACCGGAGCAGGGACATATGGGCAAGGTCATGCGGCGCACGACGGCGTCAAGGCCTTGAAGGCGCCAGACCTTCAACGCAAATTAACATAGAACTAAAAAAATCATTTATGAATACCGGTGGTGAAAATGCATTATCCACCAACACCGACCGCCGCGGCGCCGGCGGTCGGCGACCAGTACCAGTGGTGAAATTTTACTACTCCTCTTCCTGTAGAGGCGCGAAAATCCGCGTGCGTTCGGCGCGCCTTTTAAACTTGCAAAGTTTTGCGTGTTCGTAATGGATGTAGCAGGTTAATTTTTCATTCTAGTCTTGATAAGCGCATAAGACGTATAGAGTGCCTTATTTGCTATTACGTATCTACCGAAATTGTGAAAAATAATTACAAATAAGGTAAGTAAGTCATTAAGCAAATTAATTAACAGGGATGCAAATAATTGTTTTTCTTTTTAAAACACTTTGTTTATGAAACAAATAAGGCTTAGTGTTTAATATATTTTATTTATTTTATTTAGATGGCCAGAGAAGAAAAAAAGAAACAAGAAATTGTCTGGTTAGTAACTTTTTTCGAAAGACCACACAAGACACTACTTCTGATTTCTGATAACAGTGATTTTCTACATTCAACAAAATCAAACTTGCTATCAGAATAATTAGAAAAGCAAGCTAATGAGGATGAAGATCCAAAAGAATTAGATCCTGATACGTTTCAGTCAGTGTCGGTACCATCATGTTCGAGTAAGCAAGACAAATTATCCGAAGAAGCGCCCCTTTCTAACGATCCAGGTCTTTGGCCGAGTGTATTGTCTTCAATCCAGGTGCAAGAACTTGTCGAGAAAGGTCCAATGCATTATCAAAATAAAACTATGTATCCTAAAGACAAAAGCGGACGTAAGTTTTCCGATATATGTCTTACTCGAATTTTGTTAAATGGTGAAAAGGTTGCTATATTCTATTGAAAAAAATGCAGTTTCCTGCTTCTGCTGTAAAATATTCAATGACCCCAACCCCAACAATCCATTGACTTTTAAAAACACTAAATTAAGTAACCGAGACGGTTTCAATGATTGGCATCATTTAAGCGAACATTTGAAAATCCACGAAAAAAGTTAATCTCATTGTCAAAGTTTCCGTGTCTGGTTAGATTTACTAGGAAGATTAAAAACTAATCGAACCGTTGATTCGGAAATGCAACATTTATTAAAAAATGAAACTAAACATTGGCGCAGTGTCATTAAAAGAATAATTTATACTATTCAATTTTTGGCTGAAGAAAACTTGGCTTTTCGTGGTCCTAGTAACAAATTATTTGAAAGAAATAATGGAAATTTTTTAAAATTTATAGAAATGATAGCAAAATTTGATCCAGTCACGTCTGCATATAATAGATTTAAAAAAAATATTCCACTTTACCTTGGAGATAAAATTCAAAACGAAACCATTAAATTAGTAGGTGACAATATAAGAAATAATATTTTAAACGAGGAAGCAAAGTATTTTTCTATATTACTTGATTGTACTCCTGATGTGAGCAGCCAGGAGCAGATTTCTGTTCGCTTAAGAAACGTTAATTTAAAAAACAATAAATTTAGTGTCGAAGAATGTTTTTTTAACATTTCGTCCTATAAGTGATACAACAGGTGAAGGTTTAACCAACTTTATACTAAAAACTTTGGAGGATTATGGTTTAGACATTTATAATATGCGCGGCCAATATATGAGAATCGTTCAAATATGAAGGTTAAACATCAAGGTGTACAAAGAAGAATTTTAGACATTAATCCACGAGCAATGTTTGTACCTTGTTGTAACCACAGTTTGAACCTTGTCATAAACGATGCTGCCGAATCCAATATTTCTAGTATAAATTTTTCAACTGTTCAAGAATTATATAATTTTTTTTCTGCCTCAACCAATCGGTGGTCTGTTTTAAAAAGTAACATTTCAAGTCTGACATTAAAGCTTTGGTCAGATACTAGGTGGTCTAGCTGAATTGATGCAATAACCCCTCAGTTTAGCGAAACTCAGTGGCGTAGCCAGCATTTTGGGGCGGGAGGGGCGTAAACTGCGGAGCTAAAGCGCCGCAGGCAAAAAATGTTTGGGACCACGCCCAAATTTCGTAGGAATTCACCTTCTTCATGTTCCCTAGGAAACAGGGGTCTGGCCCCAAATGAAGTTAAAATCTGCTATATAAAAAGATATAAATTAAATATGATGGGACGCTCTCAAAACCGGTTTTATTAAGTTTATTCCGATCGCTCTTCTATACTAAAAATAAAATAAGACCGATATTGTTTTTTAACAATTACTTTTTAAGTAGTAAATGGGCGCCAGGCCAATAGGGGCGGGGGGGGGGCAATCGCCCCCCTGTGGCTACGCCACTGGCGAAACTTACGATGCTATTTATGAAATTTCATCCGGAAATAATTATGACAATACTACAAAACATCTAGCTATATTAGGTAAAAAATTAAAAATTATAAGCTTGTGCGTATGGTAGTGTTGTGGTACAAGATTATAACTAAAGTGGATGTTGTTACTAATATTCTGCAATCAAAAACATTTAATATTTCCCAGGTTTGCAAAAGTTTAAATAACCTCAATGAATTTGTAAAACAATATCGACCTGACAAAGGCTTCAGTGACTTATTAGTTGATGCCAAAGAACTAGTTTCTTGCTTAGAAGTTAATGCAAAATTTATATTGCAGAATTTTTAAGCCACGAGAGATTAAAAAACAATTTTTCTACGAAGGTGACGACCAGCCAATTGAAAATCAAGAAATGAAATTTAAAGTAAATTGCTTTTTCGGAATGCTAGACAATACTCTTTTATCCGTACATGAAAGATTTAAACTATTATCGTGTCATTCTGATGTTTTTAATTCTTTGTGGAATGTTGAGGATTTCGGCAAATATTCTGACCAAGATCAATTTAATTTTTGTACAAAACTGGAAGAAACTTTAACTGATAAAGATCGAAACGAGAAAGATATAGACGGAACAGAACTTTTAAACAAAAAACAATTTCTGCAAAATGGCGACAAAAACGCGACGTCTGTAATAGAAACACTTAATTACATTACAATAAATAACCTAACCCACTCATTTCCAAACATTAATATTGCATTCCTCATATTATTAACCATTCCAGTTTCTGTAGGTACAGCCGATTGGTCATTCTCTAAATTAAAGTTGAATAAAAATTATTTACGATCTAGAATGAGCCAAGAGCGGTTAGAAAATCTTGCTATCATTTCTATATAGTCTGACGTTTTAAAGCAACTTGAAATGGAAAATCTTGGTAATGAATTTGCAAAAAGTTAAGCTAGAAAAGTTCAATTTTTGTAAAACCTCTTCATCATGTATCATGATCATGTATTATCTGTTTCAAAACAATCTCTATTTTATTTCTTTATTTTGTTTTAATATTTTGAATTAATGTTTTGTAACTTTGATACTGTTTTTGTTTTGTTACTGTTGTTTGGTATTCTGTTAATATTTTTGTGTATCTTCTGTTTGTCACAAATAAATATAGACATTAGTACTAAAAAGTATAGAGTTTTCTTCAAAAATTTCAACGATCAACTATGAGAGAAGGGTGGTAACTTTAGCTCAATATTAATAATAATGGTTAAAGGCGCCTATCATTATTTCGCACGCAGGCGCCGAAAATACTTGGCGCGTCCCTATTCCGGAGCATTTTAAAAACTCAAAAAGTCTTTAAGTAATTTAAATAAGAGCTTTATGCCTAATTATTACAATACATAGGTACAAAGTTAATGCCCATTTTCTGAATAGAGTGTCTTGGACGCCGCATTGTGTCCGTATAATGCTATTTTTCTTGAGTGCTATTGACGCCAAACTAATGACAATTATTGTTCTAAGAAAGACTTTTCATTTTTAAACTTATTCTTAATTAAAAATAAATTATGATTTGTTTAATTTACCACAAATTTATTTTGTCGCTTGGAATGACGTAAGATTGATAGAAGAACATTGCTATTGGTTGGGCTCGCGTTTATGGCACTCGAGAAAAAATGCACAGACGCTATGCGGCGCCCAAGGCACTCGATGAACATTAAGTCGTTTAATTTCAGATAATCAAAGATTAAGTTATCAAGTTTGAGATATTTTCCGTATGTAAATATTGCCACGAGGAAAAACTATTGTTTATATCATTTTTTTATCTGCAGCGTGAGTAACTGTATAGCGATATTACGGATCACTTCCCGATTATACTGAATATGGAGATTAATCCAAACACATTAAACCATACAATACTTTTATAAGTCAAATTTAAACTTACTATCAAATTTCTTTAAAAATGATACTTGGTCTCAAAAAAATCAAATGTTATGATATGACTTTTTCATCATATTTTACTTTACCTATAAAGGCCATTAAATAGTGGAATAAAAAATCCAGGTCCGTATTTAAAATAACAAAGTTGATGATAGTCGCTCGAATCCGAAAGTCGGATTAAAAAACTAACCCCATCAGCTTGTACAGGAGGAAAAGTTACTACAAGGAACTGAAAATCGCAACGTGATATCTTTTGTTAAGCTAGAGAAATTAGGGATAATAATAATTAATATGGAAAAATAGGCCATTTTTTAAAACATTAATTAATCAATTAAAACAAAAGATATCACGTTGCGGTTTTTAGTTCCTTATAGTAACTTTTCCTCCTCTATAAGCTGATGGGGTTAGTTCTTTAATCCGACGTTTCGTATTCGAGCGACCATCATCAACTTTTTTATTTTAAATACGGACCTGAATTTTTTATTCCACTATTTAATAGCCTTTATAAGCCTAAAATAAAATATGATGAAAAAGTCATATCATAACATTTGTTTTTTTTGAGAAAATCCTTATTCATTGAGGAATTACGGAAAAACGCCATCTAGTGGCCACCATTAAAATCAATATGGTATAGTTACCAGATCGACGTGTAGAGAAAAAGAAGGGCTTCTTTTCAAGACCAAGTTGAATAAAATCGGTTTATCCAAAGCAGAGATATCAGCGTTTGAAAGAAAAAAAGTTTGACCTTCTCCCACCACTTTATTATTGAAAATAGAAAAAAACGATTCCTAACATAAAGTTGCATAATTTTATGAAGAATGTAGCGCCTATATTTTTAACATATTTTTATTAAGAAAAATCAAGATAAAATCGGCATTTCTATTTTGAAAGTTCTCTTATGCCCCCTAGCGGTCATTTTTCGAACTTGAAAATAATTTCCAGCAATTTCTCCTGGCCGCTTTTATCAACAAATGTTTTTCCCAAAGTCCTAGTGTTATTACTTTCTGAGATATAGCCGATTACCTCCTTAGGTGGAACGCCTGGTACAATACAAAAGCAACGTCAAAAACATGGATCTTAGATCCTTTAGAAAAATAGGTTAAAAATTGACACAGTAGTAATTATAAGAAACAACTTACTTAGTAAAATCACAAAAATCTATAAAGATGCAAATGTACAAAAACACACAAATCGAGAAAGAAACTTAAATGAGTAATATTGTTTTTCCAAGGTATAATCTACCACCTCCTTTCTGAAACGTACAGCACTTGTAATATCCCTGATTGACTTTGGGAGCATCTGATATGCTTTTACTGCCCTATAGCATGGTCTTCTTTCAAAACATGTTGAGTAATGTGGGGGTATGGCAAGATTATATCTGCCTCATGTGTTCATAGCCGCCTCGGATGCATTGTCCCTGTTACTTGAAACAATAATTCCTGGTATTTTTTCACAAAAATGACGAGAGATTTAAAATAGAGTGCTGGAGTAGTTAAACTTTTAAGTTCTTTGAAATAAGGTAAACATGACTGTTGGGAAACTGAGTCCCAACACTGTGTAGTTCTTTTTTCTGTAAGTTATAATTTCTTCTATTTTTAATAAGTTTATTTATTCCTTAATAAAATAAAACAACACGCCGCTCATGTCCACTGGCCTAAATCGTAAATGTTATGACAACGAATCATACACCGGTTTTTTTTCTGAAAAATACTGTCACTGTCATTATTATTGCGCCAGAAAGGTTGCTTTCTTCTTTCAAGAATTGTAAAAAGTGTATTGTATGGTCGAGGAGTGAGCGGTAGTATCGAGTAAAGGCATGGATTTAGATTGTTATCAAGGAATATAGCCTGAAGTGTGTCCTGATTTCCCTAATTGAATAGAATGGACTGATTAGAAGCGTTTTTCAACGATCCTTGGGAGAAGGAATGCTCTTTTGTAAATAAAGAATCCTTTTTTTGATATAGAAGCTGAAATAAGGTATGATCTAACTTTGTTATACCCCAAGGAAACAATATTTGATTTGTTTAGTAAGCTCAACTGGTTGAATAGTACAACTTTCATCCTATGACAAGGTTGTAACAATTTAACGTAATTAACGCCCTTTGGCAGTGCTTACTTATTTAGGAGTATATTCACTAGACGTCTGAACTTTGAGCAATGGTATTTAGTTTTCATTTTTGTTAAATCATCATAGAACCTCTCCTTTTTTTTGTCATAAGGGTGGTCATTTTATTTACGACATATAGCTGAAGGCTGCAGACTTAAGAGCCTTAAAATTTATAACTGCCCAAGGCTGAGAATGCTGCTTTCGGTTTTTTGTCTGTAATTAAAATGAATTTGTAATCACCTTTTTGATCACCTGTATTTTAGATGCTTTTCACCATGTTGATCACCTGTAGTTTAGATGTTTTTCACCATAACCTGATCAATTAGATAATAATTATCATCATATTCTCATCACATTCATCATTTTGCATGTCTAATTATTAGAGTAGTGTATTGTGCTTTGTATCGAAAAGTTTGACATAAAATTTAATAAGTAATAAATATTGATGGTTTTTAAAACCAGAATCATCTTTGTTTATTGTGAATTGGCGCTTATGCTATATAAGTACTACCGCATTGTTCGACCTGCCACTAATTAAGTAGGTCACGCTCTTTTGATATTGGGGACACTTTTCAGTTTCCCTACAATGACATTCTCGGATGCACTTTCAGCATACAACGGATTACTATTTTTGAGCTGATAATATCATTTTCGATTTCTTGGAGATGACAACCACTGTCTATACATGTTAAATGCCTCTTACTTAATAAGGTAGCTTCTGTGGAGCATATTAAAATTCTAAATAGTGCCTTGTTCCAAAGGTTGGCAATGTGAGGTAGTATTAGGTGGAAGGTCATGATGTCTGCTGTCATCCACGCTTTTTTGTTCAAGACCCATTGGAGAGGTAACTTATCGATATATGCGCCCTTAAAACATCGAGGATTTTTGCTTTTGCCTATCATAAGTGATTTTTCCTTCTCACCTTCCATATTTGCACCGATCGTTAGAAAGCTTCGACCGACTCTAGGACATTTAGGCAATTGTTGAAAATTCTCCATATTTAATTAAAAGACACTGATACTTAACACTTTGACTAGTTTCACTGAGAAACAATGAAACAAAAACCCCAAGGTAGGTATGTATATAAATAGGTGTATTATTCCAATAGAAGCACCCATAGAGGCATAATAACCACATAATTAGCAAACAGTTAACCAGGATTAGGTACAAAAAAAAGATTAAAATGGTTTGAGTAGAAACGGAATAAGTACTCTAATTAGTTCTGATAAAATTGCTTTCTAAAATTCCAGGTAAATGGTACAGCTGTACATAATTTTAATTAAAATGAACTTTAATATAAATATATATATTTCAAGACAAAACATGAATTTAGAGGCGTTGAGAATTAAAGTGGCCTAACCCCAAAATGAAGTAAATAAAAAAAATACAAATTAAGAAGTTGCGTTTTTACTATCTTTTTTTTTTGGAAGGACATGTACTTTACCATTAATATGAAGGCTTAAAACTTTTTTATTTTAGTTATTTATTAGAGATATAACAGCACTTTATCGCCACAAACAAAAAAAAATTATTTTGATGTGGATTAGGCCACTATAAAATTGCACATAAAAGTGCAATTATATTTCTGGCCCAATGTTATAACATATTAATTTTATTATAGAAAGTCGTGTTGAACGTCACACTTCATTATAAAAAATTACTGATTACAGAAATAGGAAAACAAACATTTTTTAAACAGGTTTTTCTAACTAGACCTCTTCTTCTATGTTCTCATCCCCCAAACCATCAGTGGCTGTTGCCGAAGTCTTTAAATCATGATAAAAGAATGGTATATGGGGGGGATGTAAGGGAGAAGTTGTGTAAGGTCTTCTTTTTTCTTTTTTTCAATTGGGCGCCCATGTGGATAGAGTAAATCTAAGTATTCTGCTGTATCAGGGTTATTACGTTTGACTACATTGACTGTATCGAATATCACGTCCTTTGAGTTTGAATATTTAAACTGAAAACAATGTTAATTTTCAGATGTATACTTTAACCACTGAATTTTCATCCACTCAACCTTAAATCCATCTGGAGTGATTTTTCTATTAGTTATTTTGTCCTCTAGTTTTTTAGTAGAAAACAACTCATTTTTGGTAATTTCAACTACTTGAAATGGCTTTTTCTTACGAGCACACTTTATGACTCTCATCCAGTGATCGGGTATAAACACATCTTTATTGAATATTTTTTCTTTCTCTATTATGCCGAAGCCCTGGTCACAGGGCAAATATGAATGACCTGACACGAGGAACTTATGATTTATTTCAGTTAAAGTAAACTGTTTTGAACTTGTAATGAAATCACAAATCTGCGCCATCTTAATATTCCGATTTTGGCCCCCACATTGGTCACTATACATTATCAGTTTTTTCTGAGAAACAAGATTTTTGCAATAGTGGATAATGCAAGATTCGATCTCTTGAGGTCCTCTTGATCCAACAGATTCGTTCCAAACATACATTACTGCAGTGTTACTGGCTAGATCATGTACCCCTAAAACAAACATTTTAATAAGAAAATAAATTTACTTATGGATGTATTTCCACACATTTAGTTTATTTATTTATTTACTTAGTTATAAGAAAATGGTGACTCACCTAAGCAATACGTCCATAACTGACGCTTATAGTATGTTATTCCAGTGGAAAGTACGGGGGTGGGCAACATCAGATCAAATGCAATGGCAGCTGTATCCAGTGGCGGCTCGTGGGTATATAAGGGGGGAGGCTATAAAATAGCGGCGCAGGCAAAAATTTTTCGCGATTTTAAGGTCATTGGCTTAAAATGAATAGTTAGGAATTCAACCAGCAATATAATTACTTTGAAATACTAGGTTTCACGAGAAAAATATTCAATTTGCAAGGTCAGGGCAAACTTCTCTCAGTGCATCCGCTATTGTGTCTCTATTTTGCTTTCATCTCGTAAGCGCCACAGAATTCTTAATATTATGTTCTTTGGAACTTTTGTGTGATTTTACCGCCCGTGAAAATTTTTTTAAATCAGAATACCCACCTCCTGAACTCCAATTGTTTTTTACGCTGCCTAATAAAATACAAGGCCAACAATATAAGCTTTCCTTATAAATACTTCCGCACAGCCACTTATAGGTTTCGTACCAAGTTACCTGAAAAGCTCTTGAATATTGCTTACCCTGTCTCTTATCGTTAAATATTGCCGAAATTTTTGGTGTCGGACGACTACATAATATCTGTCTTTTTTCCGTTTCGTTTCTCCTTAAAAATAGGTATGAGAGAATAATATCATGAACAGGATTTATATTTTTTTAAAACAATAAAATTTAGCGTTTAATAATTATTAACATAATGAAGAAATCTTAAAACTTACCGTATTTTGAAAATATAACCTTAATTTTACTTTAAGTCTTTTATAAACAATTTATCGTCGTAAGACAGTCGACTAAATCTATATTTTATCAAGTATTCGACGATATCTATGCAATTTCGAACATTTATTTCATCATTATTAGCATTACAGCGAGCATTACAGCTTCTACTATATTCGCCAATTTCAGTTACCTTCATTTTTATAATAATATAGAGATAAAATTAATAAATAAACAATAAAATAATATATAAGAAGTAGTCCATGTTCTGTGGCGAGATTGTAAATAAAAATAAAGGTCTGTCTTTACCACCAAATAACTTTATTTGCCCCTCTAGGGTAGAAAACAAGGGTTATAGAAAATACATGAAATGATGAAGAATTAGAATAAATTTCTTAAAGTTGTTGTACTAGTTTCGACTTTAGGGAAAGTCATCTTCAGCAACTAATCATTTAAGAAATTTTGTAATGAAAAGTAGTTAAAACAGTCGGGAGAACAATGGGTGATTCAACAATAAAATACAATGAAATGCAGTTTATGCAACCATTGGAATAGACAGCAGCTTATTATAAGGACGAAGTATCTCAACGGAAGGAGATGATTAAACGCAAGTGGGATAAAAGACCCTAACCATAATACAGTGATTCAAGAATGTTGAAATTAGAACATGTTGTAAAAGAAGAAATTAATTATTAATTTAAAATGAGACTGACTTAGTGAGGGGACATGTATATTGTTGTGGTGGATTAGATTTTATGTAAATTAAATTAAATGAAATTGCTTCTCCTTAGAATTGTCAAAACAAAATTATGTCCTTTCTGGTAAAAAATTTTTTTGGGAATACATCTGAAAGGAGAAAAATTTCAAATTTTAGAAAATATTTTGGAAACCAATAAAATATCTAATCACATTACTTAACGGTTTGTTATATATGTTATAATATTCAATCAATAACATTAATATTATAACATATATAACAAACCGTTAAGTAATGTGATTACATATTTTATTGGTTTCCAAAATATTTTCTAAAATTTGAAATTTTTCTCCTTTCAGATGTATTCCCAAAAAAAATTTTTACCAGAACGGACATAATTTTGTTTTGACAATTCTAAGGAGAAGCAATTTCATTTAATTTAATTTACATAAAATCTAATCCACCACAACAATATACATGTCCCCTCACTAAGTCAGTCTCATTTTAAATTAATAATTAATTTCTTCTTTTACAACATGTTCTAATTTCAACATTCTTGAATCACTGTATTATGGTTAGGGTCTTTTATCCCACTTGCGTTTAATCATCTCCTTCCGTTGAGATACTTCGTCCTTATAATAAGCTGCTGTCTATTCCAATGGTTGCATAAACTGCATTTCATTGTATTTTATTGTTGAATCACCCATTGTTCTCCCGACTGTTTTAACTACTTTTCATTACAAAATTTCTTAAATGATTAGTTGCTGAAGATGACTTTCCCTAAAGTCGAAACTAGTACAACAACTTTAAGAAATTTATTCTAATTCTTCATCATTTCATGTATTTTCTATAACCCTTGTTTTCTACCCTAGAGGGGCAAATAAAGTTATTTGGTGGTAAAGACAGACCTTTATTTTTATAATAAAATAATAATAACTTACATAAAAGTATGATTTGTGCACAAAAAAAATCGCCAAAATCAAACACCACACACAAATAAACAAAATAGTTCGGTATACTGTGCCGGCACACACTACCGGGCTTCCGCCGTCCGCCGCGCCGGCCTCCCGCGAAATATTATTTGTGGGCGTTTCTGCCTCCTGGCTATCAGTTTTTCACGTGACAAAAACAACTCGCATAGTCGTGACGCTCGGTTCTTGCATTGTTACCCGTGCTAAAAAATTAAACCGTCGGAAGCTTGCCTCCGTTGATAATAGTCTAGGCGCATATTCGCTGATGCGGGCAGACACCACCTAATAGTACTAAAGCTGAGCGGCAATAACAAAAATATTATATAAAGAAAGTGTTTTTCTAGAAGCAGCTAATTCAGAATTTTTGATACACTGAGAATATAAGAATATGAAAGTATCATTTTCAAAAATGAATAAAGTTATTTTAAAAAAATAAAATGTTATTTCGTAAGTTTTTGTTGGGGAGGCACTGCCTCCCCTGCCTCCCCTGACGAGCCGCCACTGGCTGTATCGTTCTCTATCATTGAGGCTTCTTCTCCATCGATCTTCATTTCGCTTCTTGCTAACTCTGCTTTACGTAAGTGTACCTCTTTTTGTATTTCCAAGCTCCTTTTTTCTTGGTCATTAATCACTTTAAGTGTATTATTAAATTCATCACACCTTCGACAGCTGTCAGTTATAGGTGCATGGAAATGAAGATTAAAGAGAGTAATAAACACATTTCTAAAAACGCAGTTACTGACAGGTGACTCTGAGTGCTCCTTATACAGGTTGAATAATATTTGGATATTTAAATCAAGTGCCAAATATTTTCTTTCACCACTCTTTTCTCTGGAGTAATGTGACATACAGGAAACCGTTCTATAAAGTCTTTAACTTCTTGTATTTTCACATCAGGTGTTGTCCTAGCAAAAGGATGCTTTCCCCTTTTATCTGTAGGGGGAACTCCCTGTACCTTTTTTTCCAAAACCCTTGATAATCTGCCGTCTGAAATTTACATGACTTGCTTGAAAAACTCCTTACAGACTTTTACAACTGTTCCATTTTCGTCTGGTAAATAATAAATTCTGGTCATGTTTCGCCTACTATGCTCTCTATCGGTGTACACTCTAATTTTTTTTATACCATTTACCTGTCCAAATAAGTATGCTGACTGTAGATCAAAACTAGCTAGATTATAGAAGTTGTCACAAAGTTGCTTGAACCGATCAACTGTAATTTTTTCAATGCACTTATTATTGCATTTGCACGCTGAACTTGAGTGGTATGAGGTAGGGCTGTGTACACTTTTTTGAAATAAGAGGGAACAACAGTCGTTTTTTTGTATTAAGTGTATATACTTGAAATTTATTTAAATTAGCAGAGCGCTTTCGGCCTTAGGCCATCTTCAGTGCTTCCTAAAAGCGAGGAAAATCCAATTTGTAAAATTTATTTGAAATGTCGTTGTTCGAAAGTTGATGTAAATTTGCGTGAAATCAGTTGAGTTATTTAACTATTTTTATTTGTTGAAAAATTTTTGTTCCGAGAAATAATATTAAATGTATTTTTTGGTTTTTACTCACTTTCTCAGGATACAGGAAACTTCATTGACAAATTTACTTTTCTTGAGTGGGCCATCAACAGCACAATGTAAAAACTTATTTGTAAAAAACAATTAACATGTAAATTTGTAAAAAAATTAAAAGTGGCTCGTCCCAATTGTTCGTCTTTTTACAAATTTCAAAATTCAGACCTATTTAAATCTATACATGCCGAAAAATCTTGTACGCACATGAAGAAGATGGTTTTGATTGATTTATAACTTTGCATTATTTAAAGATAGATTAAAAATGTTATTGAATCCTGCTTTGCGAGTGCATAGTCGCATAATAAACATTTTTTTTTAGCAACCATCGTACTATTTGTTGCCGGAACAAGCTTGACATGGACATCACCTGAAATACCCTACATTAATAGTACTGATACTGGTCCTTTTGATGGAACCTTAACGAGTGACCAAGCATCATGGATCGGAGGTCTACTATCACTTGGAGCAGTACTAGGTCCCTTTATAGCCGGATACCTGGCCGACAAAATTGGCAGAAAATATGCGATTCTGGCAATATCAGTTCCTTTTACCATAAGCTACATTTTACTTGCATTTTCCAACAACGTAGCAGAATTTTATGTAGCAAGATTTATTTCGGGAATGAGTGTTGGAGGAGCTTTCGCTGTTCTTCCAATGTATATAGGAGAAATGGCTCAGGACAAACACAGAGGCGTTTTGGGATCTGCAATAAACATTTCTATTTGCCTTGGATTAATTTTCTCATACATAGCAGGATCCTATATTGAGAACGTAATGGCTTTTAATCTTTTCCTTGGAGCACTGTCGGGAGCGTTTTTTGTATTATTCTTCTTCCTCGGGCAGGAAACACCACAATGGTATGTATCTAAAAATAAGCATGATTTAGCCAAAAAAGCTCTTTTGAAAATTAGGCATGGGAGCGACGAACTGATCGAAAAAGAATTAGAGCACATTAAAAGCGTGTTAGAGGGAGAAAAACAAGGCACCATCCTGGACATATTTAGATCCAAGGGCAATACCAAAGCTTTTATTATTGGCAGTGGATTGGTATTTTTCCAACAATGTTCCGGAATTAATGCCATACTTTTCTTTGCTCAATCGGTATTTGAGAAATCTGGTACATCTCTTAAAGCAAATTACTGTTCTATGATTATTGGAGGAGTGCAATTTGGCACTAGTTTTATCACGCCTTTAATATCCAATCTATTTGGTCGTAAACTATTACTTGTTTTCTCAGGTATTGGGATGTTTCTTGTTGAAAGTTTATTAGGTATTTACAGCATTATTGATGACAGTGACCATGATAAAGTTAGCTCAGTAAATTTCTTGCCAATTCTATTTCTAGTTTTATATATAATTGTATACAATGTAGGATTTGGACCATTGCCATGGGCAATAATGTCAGAACTATTCCCCTCAAATATTAAAGCTACTGCAAGTGCTCTAGCTACGTCGATTTGTTGGTTAACAAGCTTTGTTATTACGAAATGGTTTAGTCAGTTAGTGGCTACTGTTGGTCAAGGGGAATGCTTTTTAGGATTTGCAGTTGCATCGTTACTTGCTGCAGTATTTTCACAATTCTATGTTTTGGAAACTAAGGGTAAAACGCTGTTGCAAATTCAAAAAGATCTAAATAAATAAAATATGTACCTACCTAGTTATAACGGTTGATATTTATTGTTTAGCTTAAGCATAATATTTATGACATTAAAAAGTTTTAAGTTCAATATAAATTGATGGGGTCAGTGGAAAAGTGGTACAAGTAACATTAACATGATTTAGAGTAACTAAAGGTCAAAGTTAATGACTATTAGTAAAATCCTAGTAAAAGTAAGTCCAAGAATGGCTACGTATATCTATTTAAAAAATTCTAATATAATTTGGAATTGTATACTTGGGTTTAAAAAAAATTGCATTTTTCTGAAAAAATTAATTTTTCTCACTTGTACCACTTTTCCATACATGATGATTTGGAGTAAAACAAGTATAAGTGACATAAAAAATACTTTATTTAAAAATTCTGATTTAAAGAAGTGAAAAAAAGTACATAATGGCACCCTGACTAATCTTCATCAGACTCTAAAATAATCCTGTCACTTTCATCTACTATGTCTTCGTCATGTCATTTTTCTCTTCTATACTGCCAGCACCTGCTTTTGATTTAGTTTTTAGTTGATGTGAGAGATTTTTGTAGAAAGTGTGGTACACCGGAGGCACAAACTGCTACAGCTCTTAAAGATTTTGCCATTTTAGGAATTTAATTTTTGGTGCCTCATTATATAATAGGCAAAGTTTTTGTGCTGCTGGTCTTCCTTTTCTTTTTAGGGCCCAGTCTGCTTTATAAAATTCGAAAGATTTACTTAGCGTGTCTTTAAATTTCATTGTAAATGGTTGATCATTTTCAACTCTTATCCATCTAATTTGTCTCCAGGCAATCTTCCTTTTTTCTTTGTCATTGCGAACAATGGAAGTTATACCTTCAAGCTCTGAAAATGAGAAAAAGTCTGCCGATGTCATTTGTGTTACAGAAAATTTCTTGCAACTCTCCTTAATGGCTCTATTCCATTCACTAGGTACTTAGGTACGTATACGTACTCAACGTGGCGCTTGTGCTTCTCAATTAATGCAAAGTCTTCATCGCACTCCATGTAAGTGTGCCCCGGCTCTAAGAACTTGTGGTCCACAGATTGTATGTCAAAATTTTGAACAACGAACATCCAAAATTTTAATACATTTTTATTCTTATTTTGGCCCCCGCATGAGTCACTGAAGGCTATTAGTTATCTATGTATCTAGGTAATTAAGACCCTTATAATTCCAGTGATACATAGATAATTTTATTTCTGACCGATTTTAGTAACATTTTGTTCATTTTTAAAGTGGAATAAATGTTTCAATAGATGACAATCAAATTGACATTAGATGTCAATCGTTTGATTTTATGTCAAATTTTTCTTAATATCCCAAGGGAGTTATGACCCTTATAATTTTCGCGTAACTAAGACGTTATAAGCTAATAATATACCGGTCAGAAATAAAATATTTTTTGTTGACTTTGGCAGTTGCTGAACAAACTTTAATAAACAAGACGCCACCTCGGAAGATCTTCTACAAGCGATACACGAACATGTAACCGCAAATTAGCTATTAAAACATACTCACCATTCTCCATTTTAGTATAAAATACCAAGATTATTATTTTAAAGTCACTTTAGTCACTGGCAAAACACCTCAACGTATCCTAACATGAAAGCACGTTTTACTTACTAATTTACTAAATAGAAAAATGGTATAAGTGCACCTGTACTACTTTTTCCCAAACGAAAAGAGCTTTTAAGAGTTGAGCTTGAGCTACTGATTTATAGATGGCGCTAAGATGTTGGAATAGCACTTGTACCATTTTTTTTCTAAACATATATACACTTTAACTAACTTGTGGTGCACTTATCTCCCATAATTGAAAAATGTTACTTGTATTACTTTTCCACTGACCCCCTCAATTATGTAATGTAAAACCTACCTAATTAAAAAATTCAAAATTTTTACAATAATTTATCGTAATACTGATACTTCTATGCCATTTCAGTGTTATTGTTTTTAATCAATGTACAGGGTGACCACTAATTAATAGGGCACGGCAAGCCATATTTTCCCTATGTTAAAATATTAATATTTACCCAAACTTACCTTAGTCTTAAAGTTCACAACTACCAAGATACAACGTGCCAAGGTTTCAAGTTATTTTTCGATTTCTTTAAATAGAGTAAACCGTATAGTTATTGGACAGCTAAGATTATTTTTTCTTTATTACTAATTTCTATTGTTATATTTTTATCTTCGATAATAATTTTTTTTTCGTGATGTGTTATCTAATTCTCAATAGCAATTTCTATTTAGTTTATGTGAAAAGCAAATCAAAGTCACAAAAATATCTACCAATCGATCATTATTGGACAAGTACAAGACAGTAATTGGGTGGACCTTGGAAGTAATTGCTCAAGTGTAACAAAAACCATTATACATATTAAATTGTTCACCAATTTCTGAATCTAACGAATCATCACTCTCGGCTTCTTCGTAGAAAATATGCCAAAGAAATAATCTGAATTAAAGGTTGGTGTTTTTTTAGAATACATAGCTTATGAAATGAATTTTTACAGTCATCACACTCTATGTCATCCCTACTGGCTACTTGTCTGTGACCTAAAAACTACTGTCATTCATTTTTTTGTATATTTCGTGCCATTTTGGATTTATAACTGTCCTCTTTTTTTAAACTTAATTTTTCCTAGAGTTTGCGTTTCTCTCTTCTTTTTTCTATATCTCTTTTTTTTTCGCTTATTTTTAAACATTTCCTGATACTTATTTGATGTTATTGCGCAAGGATCTCTTCCTATATTACGCTTTCCCTTCCTTTAAGATTTTCCGTGGTGGTTAGATATGATTCAAATAATTGTGATTTAACCTTACGCTTGATAACACTTCTAACTATTCTGATAATTTTGGACAGGAGCATGAACTAAAGCTCCAACTGTTACTTTATGTAAAGGTTGTAATGTTGGTGTGGTACAAGTAGTAATCTTTTCTAGATTAACAATTAATATTATTTCGGTGCTTAAATTACTACTGGACTGCGTGTTGTCCTTATAATGTTTAGAAATTTTAAAATGGCTCATAAAATATGCATTGTAACCATGTAAACACCGGGAAATTCTTGATTTAGATTATCGAACTCACTGATTCGTTCTTGACTTACAATTTTGACACAATAATTATTATAGGACAATACAGAATCTTGCAATGAGGGGCATTCGTCAGATTTATTACTGTTTGATTCGTGATTTCCACCAAGACATTTCATATAATCAACAGACGCGGCTGATCTATATCTATAAGGACATTTGGTCAATGGCCCTACTAATTTCTGATCTGATTAATTTTTTTAAAACCAAAAGATAAAACTCCTAAAAAAAAGTGGATTTTCATACGTGAGCTTTCCCCAATAAAGAATCTAGCTAAGCGAACAACAATAATTATTCGCTCGGCCATATGTTAAACCGATCTAATAGGTTTATATGACAGTAGAAAACTCTATACATATGTATTATATAAATTACTTGAAATCAAGACAGGAGCAAAGATACGCGCTTTAAAAGGAACATAAAAAGAGACAAATATCAGGACGAAATCGTCGACGGCCTGCAAATTAAAATCTCTTTCGGCGCTCGTGTGTTCCGTCCGTCGCCGGTTCACGGGTTGATCCGTCTTGGGTGCCAGTCCTATGGAAATACAAAAAAAATGACAACTGTCTAATACCGAAAATGTATTTTAAAAAGGTTGCAAGTAAGTTAACTTATTATTAGTTAATGAACAGAAAAATATTGTACACACCTGTATTTGGACGAAAATTGGTATTTGGGGATTGTTTAATATGAGAAATTCAAATTTGATCTTAGTCTGGCCGTTAATTGTAGGGGGCGCTACCTACAGGGCTTTTCTTTTTTGGGGAGTCACAACTTTTTCGTACATGTATGTATCACATTTTCTTGAAGAAAAATCGATTCCTCTAGCATTTTTGCGTGAAAATAGTATGCTTGTCGAAAGTCGTTATAAGCAGCCGTTCTTGAAATATTTTGATTTGAATTAATCGATGCACGTGTATGTCAAAAAGTAAAATAATTTTAAAACTTTTTTTTTTAATCAACATAGAAACATTTCAAATGGTAATTTTTAAACAACAATAAACAACGAAGCACTAGATATAAAACTAAATCAAAATCATAAAAAATGTAGGAAATGTCCACCTCCTTGCTGTATGCACGTATCCAATCTTCTTCTCATTGATTCGCGCACTCTTTGGAAAATTCCTGGAGTATTTTGAATCGTTCTACAAGAGTTAATTATTCGATTTCTTAATTTTTCTTTATTTTGGATGGGTGTCTGGTACACTAAGGATTTTAGATGTCCCCAAAGAAAAAAATCCAAACTGTTAAGGACTGGTGACCTAGGGGGCCATGGTTGAGGCCCTCCCCGACCTATACAACGGTTACCGAAAGTACGATCTAAACATTCTCGCGCTAGGATGCTAAAATGTGCCGGGACACCGTCATGCATAAACCACATTTCATTTCGTAGTCTGAGCGGCACATCTTCCAGTAAAATAGGCAAATCTTCTTTAAGAAAATGACGATATCTCTCTCCGTTTAATCTTCATGGAACAAAGAATGGGCCTATAAAATAATCTCCAAAGATTCCTACCCACACGTTAAGAGAGAACTGTTCTTGGAAATGTGATTCCTGTGTCGCATGGGGGGGGGGGGCCTTTCTGACCACAAATGATTGTTGTGAAAATTGCGTATAGCGTTGAGTGAGAAACTTGCTTCGTCGGTAAACAGGATTTGATTTTTAATAAGGCATTAGAGAAACCAACGACAGAAGTTGATACGTAATGGAAAATCACGAGGAAGGAGTTCCTGAACTCTTTGAATGTGGTAGGGATATACCAAATAATCAATTAAAATTGTCCATACTAGAACATGAGAAAAGTGCTTGTTTCCGGGTGTTCTCCTACCAGATTAAGAACTGCTTCCTCGGTTTCTTGGGTTCTTACCGTCCAATGTGCACCCGACAGATAAGAAGCTTTCTCATACCTTCCTGTCTCCCTTAACCGAGCGTGAATTTTTCAAAAAGTTTTTGAAGCAGGAGTTATGCGGTTCGTATAACGCTCCAGATACAAGCGTTTCGCCTCATATGCATTTCCGTTAGCAAGTCCGTATGTAAAATGTATGTGAGCATACGCAGCATTGATAAAGTTTACCATTATTTTAACAAATAATCAGAATAATAATAAATAAAACTATTTAATTATGCGGCAAGATATTATTTTTGACATGACACAAAATAAACATTGGAATATGCTTAAAATTGTTTCACTTTTTGACGAACAGCATCGATTAATTTAAATCAAAATATCTCGAAAACGGCTGCTTGTAGCGACTTTTGACAAGCATACCATTTTCACGTAGAAATGCCAGAGGAATAGATTTTTCTTATAGAAAATGTGATACATATATGCACGAAAAAGTTGTGACTCCCCAAAAGAGTTAATTACGAAAAACAAAAGTAAAAATAAATTTTTAACACCCTGTATCTCAAAAATGAAGGGCTTGCGGACCCATGCTTATATGAACTTTTCACCTTATAAATAACTGAGGAATCGTCCTGTAAAATATCGGATACTTTAAATAACACCCTGTATAGACGTATCAATAAAATATATACATACACATATATTTAAGAAAAAACTAAAATCTAAGATTAATATTTTTTTTTAATGCTTATCCTGGACCAAAAAACTAGAAATTACAGGGGCGGCGGAACGTATTCAAAGCGGAAGTTGAGTTGTTTAAGCTAGGATTCGTACTATTCGAGCCCCCCTCCCTAATGAATCTTAGTCCCCCTTTGGAAATCAAAATATAGAAAAAAATTGCAATGTTTCAGACATATGTAAAAGGTAAAAGTTACACAGAAAAAGTTTTTTCAGTTGCATTATTTCACAGATTCATGTTTTTATTGCGATAAAGTACTTAAAGTAAGCTAATTAAAGCTTTTTTCGGGTATGGCGTAAAAATTTCCCGTGTTGAATCTCACATGGGGTATTTTTACGCACGTTGAGCTCTAAACACATACAAACAGGTCTTCCGCCGCCCCTGAAAAATTACGTACCTGTCTACACATGCACGTTTAAGGTCACCACAGTACTGTCAGTTTGAAAATATTGGGCATGCGCTTTACGAGAAAAAATAGGGATCAAATGTATAAAAAATATATTTTAACCAAAAATATTGATGATTGGAATGAATATAGAATTTTAAGAAATCGTAATGTCAACATTTTAAGAAAAGAGAAGAAAACATATTATGAAGAACAAATAGATGAAAACAAACATGACTCAAAAAAAATGTGGAAAACTTTAAAATAAATTGTCAAACCAAAAGCAAAAAGTGAAATTAGAGAAATTATATTTGAAGATCGAAAAGAAACGAATCAGTTAAGAATCGCAGAAAAAATGAATATGTATTACATAAATAGTATTAAAGAAATAGTTGCAGATATAGAAAATGGAAATGAAAATATTTGTAAAAAAATCAGTAAATCAAATAATGTAATAGAACATTTTCATGAACTATCTATAAAAGAACTAAAAATAAAAATTTGGAATATAAAATCAAATAATAACTATGGTGAAATTTTAACAAAAAAAATAATGAAAGAGACATTTGGCAGCATTGGAAATATACTGGACCAAAAAACTAGAAATTACAGGGGCGGCGGAACGTATTCAAAGCGGAAGTTGAGTTGTTTAAGCTAGGATTCGTACTATTCGAGCCCCCCTCCCTAATGAATCTTAGTCCCCCTTTGGAAATCAAAATATAGAAAAAAATTGCAATGTTTCAGACATATGTAAAAGGTAAAAGTTACACAGAAAAAGTTTTTTCAGTTGCATTATTTCACAGATTCATGTTTTTATTGCGATAAAGTACTTAAAGTAAGCTAATTAAAGCTTTTTTCGGGTATGGCGTAAAAATTTCCCGTGTTGAATCTCACATGGGGTATTTTTACGCACGTTGAGCTCTAAACACATACAAACAGGTCTTCCGCCGCCCCTGAAAAATTACGTACCTGTCTACACATGCACGTTTAAGGTCACCACAGTACTGTCAGTTTGAAAATATTGGGCATGCGCTTTACGAGAAAAAATAGGGATCAAATGTATAAAAAATATATTTTAACCAAAAATATTGATGATTGGAATGAATATAGAATTTTAAGAAATCGTAATGTCAACATTTTAAGAAAAGAGAAGAAAACATATTATGAAGAACAAATAGATGAAAACAAACATGACTCAAAAAAAATGTGGAAAACTTTAAAATAAATTGTCAAACCAAAAGCAAAAAGTGAAATTAGAGAAATTATATTTGAAGATCGAAAAGAAACGAATCAGTTAAGAATCGCAGAAAAAATGAATATGTATTACATAAATAGTATTAAAGAAATAGTTGCAGATATAGAAAATGGAAATGAAAATATTTGTAAAAAAATCAGTAAATCAAATAATGTAATAGAACATTTTCATGAACTATCTATAAAAGAACTAAAAATAAAAATTTGGAATATAAAATCAAATAATAACTATGGTGAAATTTTAACAAAAAAAATAATGAAAGAGACATTTGGCAGCATTGGAAATATATTACTTAAATTAATTAATACAAGTTTGAAATATGGAGAAATACCTGATGATTTAAAATGTTCATGTATAACACCAGTACCAAAAGTAAAAAATACAAAAAAATGTACTGAAATGAGGCCGATAAATTTATTATGGGATATTGAAAAACTTTTAGAGAAGACAGTTTATGAACAAATATTAAATTTGATAGAAGAAAACAACATTTTAGTAAATATTCAAGCAGGTTTTAGAAAAATATATTCAACAGAAACAGCAGCACAATATATTATTGAAAATTGGAAGAGAAGTGTTGACAAAAATGAAATCATTCTGGCAGTATTTTTGGATTTTAAACGTGCTTTTGAGACTATTGACAGAAACAAATTATTAAATAAATTATATCAGTATGGTTTAAGGGGTACTGTATATAAATGGTTTGAAAATTATTTAAATTTTCGACAACAAATAACTAAAATAAATGAAACATTTTCAAAAGGGGAATTTAATAATATCGGTGTACCACAAGGAAGTATTTTAGGTCCTTTATTATTTATTTTATATATAAATGATATGCCAAATATTTTGTCAAATACTAATATTCAAATGTTTGCTGATGATACTTTAATATACGTAAAAGGTAAAAATATTTTAAGTTGCATAGATAGTCTAAATTCTGAATTAAAATTGGTATCAAACTGGCTAAAAGTAAATAAATTAAAATTAAATATTTCTAAAACGAAATTTATGGCAATAGGAAATAATATAAATTATGAAAATATAAATATTTTTATAGATGACCAAAAATTAGAAATAGTTCAGTCTTTTAAATATTTAGGGATAATAATGGATTCTAAATTAAAATTTGATGCTCATTTTGAAAACACTATATCTAAAATTGGAAAAAAAATTAATTATTTCAAAAGAGTAAGTAAAAACTTAAGTTTATTTTCAAGAAAAACAATATATAACACAATAATTTTACCTCATTATTTGTATTGCTCTACAATTTTATATACTGCAAATGAAGGAATTTTTAGTAGACTTCAAATTTTACAAAATAAGGCGATGAGAATAATATTAAATGTTGATAAATACACAAAGATAAATTATATGTTAAATAAACTTAAATGGTTGAATATAAGAAATTTAATATTTTTCTTAGTTTGTATTTTTATTTATAAAATTCAAAATAATTTATTACCATCTCATTTAAAAGACTTTATAACGCAAAACTTTGAAAATCATAACTATCAAACCAGAAACAATCAAAATTTTTGTTTAGGGAAAGTGACAAAAAATTTGACATATAAATCAATCTTTTTTAAAGGACTTCATGAATATAACAATTTAGATTATTTAATTAAGAAACAAAATTCCTTAAGTAAATTTAAAAAATCCTTAAAAATATCATTACTTAGAAAACAAAATATCTGATAAAATTTATTTAAAAATATTTTTGGTGCATAAAATTGATTGTAATTTTAAATGTTTTATTATTGTTAAAAAAACTATAATTTATAATATTGTAGCAGTATTGCTAAAATAAATCTTGTTACTACTACTACTACTACTACTACGGCGGCAATTTAAGTTTAAAGAACATTCTGTCCACCTAAGCAAATGGTACATTATTTAACTGAATAAGTAAGCTTATTTTTAGGATTTAAAATCGAAGTGTCCAATAACTATGGCATGTCGAATTACTATAGGGTTAGTTGGTCCTGCACAAAATTTGGTATTTGGGAGTCTTTTGTGATGAGAAATTCACATTTCTAAAAATATTTAAATTATGGCGCTGCTTACGACGCTTTTCTTACCTTTAAGAAGAAGGAAGGTTTAGGTAAAAAAGGTATATTTTGTACATGTCGCTGTGAGCAACTGTTTTCGACATATTAGGATTTAAATTCTTCAAGGCCCTAGTTGAAATTTTGTTACCTAAATACATTTTTAAATTATTTTAATCATAAAAAATAACAAAAACAATTAATATAAAAAGATGTCTGTTTTCGAAAATAGTTGTTCAAAGTGGTTTTCATTGACTGCAATACATTTGAGTACCTGTCAACTGAACGACCACCTAATTCTAAATAATATTTGATAAGGTGGGGCTGTGTACACTTTTTGAATTAAGAGGGAACAACAATCGTTTTGTGTATTATGTGTATAGTGCTTCGGCCTTAGGCCATCATCAGTGCTTCCTAAAAAGCGAGGAAAATCCAAGTTGTAGAAATATTTATTTGAAAATTTCGTTTTTTGTAAAGTAATTATAAAGTTGTATGAGATCAGTTAAATGTTGTCTAATTTTTGTTGTAAAGTTGTTCTTAGAAATAATATAAAAATGTATATTGATTTCTACTCACTTTGTCAGGTAACAGGAACACTTCATTGATAAAATATCTTTTTACTTTAAGTGGGCCATCAATACCACAATGTGATGTAAAAACTGATTACATAAAACAATAAGCAAGTAAAATTGTAAATGACGAACAACTGGGACGAACCACTTTTAAATACACAAGTTAACCTAAACAGAAGTTATATTCCCTTACATAGACGCCTTCTAAAATAAAATTTAAATATCTTCCAACCTTAACAAATTTTAGACAGCCCGCTCTTTATTCTCAACAACGTCAACAATGTCATTTCAATGTCAAGGTGGATTTAATCTTTTCAATTTAAATAACCGTCAAATTTCGACTCGAAACCACGTTCTCACGTGGAGCGAAAAATGAAAAAGAAAAATGCTACTTATTGATTAAAATTTAAATTTAAAAATAATTTAAAAGTGGTTCGTCCGAGTTGTTCGTCATTTACAATTTTACGTGTTAATTGTTTTATATGATATATGTTTCACTGTTAAATTTGTACAAGGTATTTAGTATTTCAGAATTCCGAAAAAATATGTACTTCCCCCATTGTAATAATTGAAGGGCTTGGTGCAATAACCGCCCACGTGCCAAATACATTATTTTGAGAAAAGCGAGAAAAACTTGTCATTTACTTAGGGTAAAAGTAAGATAAAAATAATTGAATTTATATGTTGACTATAACTGAAAACTTATTGTTTGTAGTAGTTTTTAATTGAAATTACTTTTGGTTTGTTCAAAATTTGATATTAAAACTAGCACGTGGCCGGTTATTGCCACGGAAACATAGATAATTCCCGAAGTAAAGGTAAAAAATATGTAATTTTTGTAAATGAATTATTTTATTTAATATAACATAACTAAAGGACTCAACTTGGATTATTATAACATATTGGTGGATATCACATCTATCAAAAACAGCAAAGATAATGAAAGAAAACATTACAATTTATAGAATCTAATCAGAATCATCATATTTCTGATTAGATTCTGCCCTTTTAATATCATAGTAATACGGTTGACAAATAGAAAGCACATACTTTTTTACTAATGGCATAATGCTATCGTATTTGGGCAATTTCAGTGGAAGTTTTTCTTTATAGGCTAGATGTGCTCCGTTTAAATCAATAATGGTGCCTGGACATTTATTTACAGGATATGCAAATGTGGAGGCATGATTATGAGTTTCAGTTACCGAAACATTCTCTGGAGATAACGAATCGTAGATAAACAATCTATATTTTGATATCGTAAAAGGTTTCTTTACAACGGAAGATTTTTTAAAATAGGGCTCAAGATACGTTTTAAATTCAAAAACCATTTCCTAAGTAGCACGTTCAACAGTAAACTTGTTGCCACAATTTTCTACTAAATTATACCATTCTTCAGGCAAACACAAAACTTCTTTTTTGCGATTCTTTTTTTCAATTTGTGCAAAATCACGGTCAAATGGCAAGAAGCTGTGACCGGGCTTTGGAAAATGATGATGATGACTAAAGCTGACAGAAAATGAACCATAACGGCATTTTTATTCTGCCCCCCACAATTGCCAGTAAAGATTTGCAAAGTAGTTACTGACATGCTAACATATTTTTGTATAAAATGCCATAAAAAGGAGACAGATTCTATCGCGCCTTTCTTTGCAATAGTTTCATCAAACATATAACTGACTGATTTGTTATTAGAGCAAGAGTAAAACAGCTGATTATAAACCCAGATTTGTCTAGCATAAAATATATCTCCTGTAGTTAGAATTCGAACCGGCAAATTTTGTTGATAATCGAAGCAGATGGTCTCCACAGTTTCGTCAACTCTTGCCATTTCAGTTTTCGCTTTTAAATCATCGTAGAATGTCTGGGCTTTCCGCAGTTGTAGTTCCTCTTAGAAAATTCAGCTGTACTTTTTCTTCCGTAGAAGCGGCACTAAGTAAAACGGTTAATCTGTCACAAGTGACGCAAGTATCTGACCGTGGTTACCCAAACGACGAGTTAAAATTTTCAGTAAAATATCTATATTAAAAATCATACGTTATTTTAGGTTTGAATTTTTCATTGTGCTTTAATAGGTTGTACTGCTCCGGTTCATTTTTCTGCAGACAAAGCTCGTGCATTTTTTTAATATTTAATCATGCTGGAAGATATTTTTTTTAATTTTCATTTCGTGAATAGTGGGATTCACGCGTAGGGATGCTTTTAATATGGTCATCAATCTTTGCTACTAGATCTTCCGGCATTTTGTTTGGGCGCTTTTAGTGTTTACCACGGGCATCTTTTTCCAGCAGCATAAGGTCATAATATGGTCAGTGGCGTTTACGTTTTAAGGATTTTCTTACCTTCCTCAGTTTCGCTATTGGAAGTATCGTTTGCAGTTACATGCTTCGGAATACCTCTAGTATCTACACCTAACCTATTGGGTTCTTTCATTATACCATCTGTAAATAATTTTCATATATCGTAATTAATAAAAGTTTAATACTAAAAATAAAATTGATATTAGTTACCTAGTTCTTTATCATCTTTAAATTTAGTTAATGTCGGAAACTTGCTTATACCACTTTGCACTACATAATCCGGGTCCAATTATCTGAGTCATGATAAGGGCCACTTTCACTAGTTGGAGGCAAAAACCAGTCATGTAGGCAACGTGGCCGGTTATTGCTGCCAATACTATTGATCGTAAGAACTACGCCATTTATATGTTTGGCGCAGTAATCGACCATGTATCGATAGATGGAATTGTATGCACAAAAGATGGACGGTTTTTGCTTCAAGCGATGCAGAAGTAATTTTTGTGGTAAAAACTGGTCAAATCTTAATTTTGAAAAATATGGTCTATGACCGGTTATTGCACCAAGCCCTTCAATTGTGGGCGGGAAATAGTACGCAAAAAAAATCTTACAAATCAGATAAAATAATATGTATGGCATATCCCTCCCTCGTATCACGGCATCTCTCCCACATAGTGTGGGAGAGATGGCATTTTGAAACTTGTGATATTTGAATTTCTAGATTTCTATTATTTTGAAATAATGTCGTTATTTGTTTTTTGCCATGTAGTGTATAAGAGTAACTTTCCTGCAAAAAATAAACGATTTGAGTATATTGCATTTTTTCTTATAAAATTTTACACTTGCAAAAACTATGGCGTCTCTCTCACTTTAATCCTACATTTTTAAGCAAAAAAATGGATTTCTCATCATTCTTACACGAAAAAGGCATACTTGGTAGAAGTCGCTACCAGTAATCGTTCTCGAGAAAAAGAATAATAAAGAAATAAATAACATTTATTTGCATATCGCTATGCCCATATCAGAGTTTGATAAAATAGCATTTATCTCCTAAACAAAGCCGAAATAAAAAAATTATGAAAATGTACTTTGCATCAGCCAATAAAGTGCCTACATACCAGTGTTATCTAAAGAGAAAACGGCAGTGGCGTACATATTTTTTGTTCCTGTTAAAAATTGTAACACCCTGTATCATAAAAATGAAGGGCTTGCGGACCCATGCTTAGATATATGAACTTTTCACCATACAGGGTGTTCGAAAAATAGACGAAGATATTTTAGAGGCTGATTCCTTGTCAAAAAAATATGAAAAAAAGTTTTTATAAACATGGGTCCGGAAATGCAGAGTTTTCAAGATACAGGATGTTAAATAAAAAAAAAAATGAAATTATTAATGTCTTAAAAATTATTTACTCGATTCTGTTGAAAGTTGGCAATGTTATTTCTTGTATTAAGAGGCTAATTTAGCCCTAAACAGATTAAAATTATTAAGTCCAGTGGCGTCCCGGGGGGCACCTTCGCGTACATTATTATCAATAAAATGTACGCCACTACCTTTTATATTTTTAACTTTAATATTTTTTGTTTGATCGATCATCTAAAAATACAACTTCTTTGCCTCTTGTATTTTTATCCTATCTAACTTCGTTCTCGAGAAAAAAAAAATAAAACCCGTTTTATTGCATGTCGCTGGACAAAATTGGTTTATCAATTTTAGTTAAAAAAAATCACAAGTGCCTTGGAAAACAAATAATCAAAAACATTTCTAGGAAAGAGTGTTATTACAACTTTTCCAATATCATAACATAAAGTACACTACAACAAATGTTGGAAATGTCCACCATCCATTTCCATACACCTTCTTACTCGACGAATCATTGAACAATGAACTCGAGCTAAAATTCGAGGTCTATTTCTTATTTCTTCGAAAGCATTTACGATTTTATTTCTTAATTCTTCTATTGTTTCTATGGGAGTAGCGTAAACCATCGTCTTAAGGTGTCCCCAGAAATAAAAATCTATTGGATTTAAGTCAAGAGAGCGAGGTGGCCAGTGAATTGGTCCACCTCTTGCAATCCAATTTTCACCAAAGGCGTTATTCAGATGAGTTCTGACATGAGGAGGAGCTCCATCGTGCATAAAAGTTATTTGGTTACGTATATTTAGAGGAACTTCTTCTAGCAGTACGGGCAATTCTTGTTGAAGAAACTCTAAGTAAGATTCGCCGTTTAATCTGAGGGGTAAAAAGAAAGGACCAATTAAACTGTCATCAACAATACCCATCCACACATTTAAAGAAAATTGTTCCTGGTGGCGACATTGTACGAAAGCATGGGGATTTTCGTCACTCCATACATGAGTGTTATGGTAGTTAACAATACCATCCCGCCGAAATCCTGCTTCGTCCGTAAAAAGTATGGTTTTATTAAAATTCCTATTATTATTAATCTCTTGGTAATACCATCGGCAAAACTGAAAACGAGATAGAAAATCTCTTGCTAGTAATGCTTGCACACGTTGGACATGATAGGGATACAAGAGTTGCTCGGAGAGAACCTGCTAGTCCTGCCACACAGTGCTGTTGGAATGATTACCCCCTAATCTAGTTGCTATAGTCCTTGTACTGATACCAGGATTTTGTTCCACGGCACGTAAAACTGCCTCGTCAAACTCGAGCGTTCTTACGGACCTCGGCCGGCCTCTATCATTGATGGGAACGGCAAAACTTCCTAAATAACATTATTGTCAAAAACATCACAAAAAGGAAATAAGAAAATTTACCTCTTTCCCGTAATCTGCGGTCTACGCTTTCAAAGGTTTTACTATCTGGAAGTTGCCGATGGAAAAACGCTACTGCATACAGGCGCCTCGCTGCATAACAGTTACTATAAGCACGTGCAAGACGTGCATATATTACATGCATGTCTGCCATTTCCTCAAAAGTGTAAATTTCCATGAAAAAAACCGAGACAAAAACTTTTTAGAGAAATTTCGCAAAGAAAATTACGTGTATAAATCTTTTCTAAAAGAACTGTGACGCGCAAATGTCAAACCTCCATGCAGAAATTATTATTTGTTTTTCAAGGCACTTGTGATTTTTTTTAGCAAAAATTGATAAAACAATTTTGTCCAGTGACATGCAATAAAACGGTTTTAATTTTTTTTTTCAAAAACGAAGTGAGATAGGAAAAACATATAAGAGGCAAAGAAGTTGTATTTTTAGATGCTTAATCCAACAAAAATATTTTAGTTACAGAAAAGGTAGTACATTCTTTTGATAATAATATTCGCTAAGGTACCCCCCGGGACGCCACTGGACTTAATAATTTTAATCTATTTAGGACCAAATTAGCAATAATTAATTATTACTTTCACAGATGAATTAGTTGTGACCATTTTATACACCAACATGCCAATAATTTAATATTATTCAGGACTAATACTTAGAGTATCAGAAGTAAAAGTATTCACTTTCAGTTTCTCATCGAAAGGTCACTATTATTTAGGTTATATAAATTGTTATTTATGATTTACTGACATAACTTAACGAATTGATAAAAAATACTAGTTAATTTAAGGGATTTTGTTCTTATTTGTCATCCAAATTGTGTACTTTTTGTTCATATATATACATATATATTTCTCTAGGCTTAAGATCTGGATTTCTTAAGCCTTAATTTAGAATATCAATACAGTGGCGCCCAAAAACAGGTAGTGTCTCGAAAATAAAAGGGGTCTGCATACCCATGACGTACACTCTCCAGACGAAGAGCTGCCGCGCACTTGTGCCATTTAAGAGGGCAGGTAAAGTACTTCCCAACATATTTCGTTTGGTTTATTGATTGCAATAAAACCCCTCATAAACTCGGCTTTCGCTTTGGCAGAGACGTATAGGTACATTACTTGATTTGTTATCAAAATTAATAAACCGGTAGAACATGCATTAGTGATTACGCGTTATGGAATGGTGCTTGTGTCGACCCTTAAAAAAGTATTAACACAATTCAACAATATTCATACAATACACTTTTATTTATTATAACATATTTGATGTAGTATTTATCTAATCTAAAATATCACCTTGGTAATTTTAAAAATCTTCCTTGCCAGTGTATTATTATTCTTGTTAATTTAATAAACAATTAGATCAACAGTTAAATGTATGTTTAAAAATTAATTTTAGTCTTGTCTATGCTAATTTCCTTAAAAACGAAATGATTTTTTTTTGTTAAACTTTTAACAATTGCACTGCTCATCAGAGGAAACGTTTTAGTGTAAACAAACATTTAATCACTTCACCAGGCAACGCTATCCATAATTATTTTTAAAAAATATGTACGCCACTGATATACTCATTTTGTGACTATTTTTTGTAGTCCCCATTTATTGCTTGATATAGGATGTCAATTGACATTTTTTAAAATGCCGCTTAGTTTAGGAGAAAAATGCTATTTTAATAAATATAACGCAAGAATTATTGTCAATTTTAATAAATTAATAACACGGTAGAACCCTAATGAATATTTTATTATTAAAATGCGAATACTAACTTAAGTGCTAAAAATGACCGCCACTGGCAATGATGTAAAGTCCATCCGAACATATTTCGTTTGACCTAATAACTGCAATAATAGTTTTATTATATTGCAAACACCCAAAGAAACCCTGTTACCTGTTCGATTGCCAAACCTACGTTTCTAAAGAATTTCTTGGTGAAATTACCCATATAAAACTGTCGATAAGCGTGCCAACCAGCGAAATCTACCTGCCCCCAGCTGGCATAACTGTTTATATTACTGAAATGAAATGAAATAAGGGGTACTGCCTTGCACAGGACCGGATTTCATCTCATCGGATGGAACAAAGATTTTTAGACAATAATAAAGTTTTGCTGGATCTGCCCCTAAATTTTCCTTGCATTTTTGCAAAACGCAGTGATCGCCCGACAGTACAACTTGCACAGATTACAGAAAGAATGCGTCTAGCGCCCAAACTAAGCAACTTTGTACTAAGGTAAGTTTACTTAAATCGGCTAATTTTGGTCTGAAGAATATCTGGTAGGTTTTTGTAAAGACCTTTTACAGACGCCCTTTATAGTCGTACAGCATCTGATATTTTTAATTTTCTACTTTTATCCTCAGACCCACTTATAAAAAGCAATGGAAAACTTCCTAAAAAAAACTCACTATATCCCCAAAAGAAGCTGTGCAACTTTTACGACCCCCTTCACTGCAATCAATTCATGACGAAATCCATAAATATGAGCCATAGGAAGATTACCAAACATTTGTAAAGTTAGGCATAATTAAAAAGTTGATAAATCATGAACAATACGATGTTAAACAACACAATTTATATATATAGGGTAGAACCCCCAGTTATTGGCACCTTAAGGATAATTTTTTTTTAATTTTCTTTTTTTTTAATATTATTGATCATTTACTTTTAAATCTATTCTAGAAGCATAGTTAATGTTTATAGAAATTGTTGTCAGTGGTTGAAATAATTAATACTCTTTGGTTTAAAACATAAATTATCATTTTATTTAAAATAGTAGAAAACCCAGTTGTTGGCACTATGGACCTAGTCATTGGTATATTGTGAATACCCAGTTATTGGCACTTGAAAATTGTAAAATAGTGATGGTTACAACTGTTGCACAGGAGTTTTTTTTTAACAATATAGGTTCTTATAGACAAATAAACAAGTATGTTTATTATACAAATATTTAGGTAGGTAACAGTATTATAGAGTAGTTTTATTTTGAGAAATAAAGCATTTACGATCGCATGCCTAGCTTAATAGTGCAAACACCGCATATTTTCTGGTGCAATCTTGACATTTTACGCCCAGCTTTCTTAAAGTCAAATTTGTTACACATGAAAAGCATAAACCAGTGTTCTTAATAATATTATTCTTCTCTTCTCTCTTATCTTCCTGAATTTCTTCAGTAATGGTCTCTGCTTCATTATTTTTCAATTTATTAGGTCGCTTTTCTATTAATTTACTTGCTTCAGTCCCCAAACCATCAGTCTCTGTCGTTATAACTTTTCCTTCTTTTTGGGTCTCTTTTTGGTCAGCTTTGCCATCGTTTGTTTTTTACGCTTAGTTTGTTCCTCCATTTTGTTCTTTAGTATCTTTTGTCGGTAATTTTCTTTTTACTGTTCTAACGCTTCCTTAATGTTCTTCTTTTCTTCCATTTCCTTTTTGTAAGCACTAGAAGTGATAACAAAAGAAGTTCTTTTAACTTGAATTTTGTTTTTTCTTTGCGGCGCTCTTGCTTTAGGGAGAAAATGTTCTAAATTTAATGTTTTTAGTTCCTCTAATGCTTCTGATCTGTGACTATTCGGACTAGATTCTAAAGTTTGCTCCACGGTAGGCTGTTTTAAAATATAAATATCCTATCTTAGAAAGCTTACGATATTTAATTAAAAATACCTATTAATAAATTATTACCATTATAGTAAAATTACAATGAAATAGCCTAAATACCTGAAATGTTTTCCAAATTTTCGTCATTATTTTGGTCACCAATGTCTGATATATAACTAAAATTTTGATCTACAGTATCAAATTTCGGGGGGCCATAATTATCTAGAAATCCAAAAAAAACTATTTTAACAGATGCCTGAATGTCCTCCTTTCTTCGAGGAAACCCCTTTCTCTGACTTTCCAGGATCCAGCTAATAAGTGATTGTTCTTCCTCTTTTGTAAGAATTGGACAAGGCCCTTTTTCGATTTTTGTAAATTTTTCGCTAAGTCTAAATTAAATAGTTGCTCTTGGAATCCCATATTTTAGAGCAGTTCCCTTCTTTGGTGCTCCATTTTTTATTTCGTCCAAAGCTGTTTGGACGGATTCTTCGGAATATCTTTTTCGGGCCTTTGCCCTTTTTTTAATTTTCGGCATCTGTAAATATAAAATATTCGATAATAGTAAAATTATTAGGCAAACGGAAACCATTTTTACCTAAAAAGAACGGTATGACAACTATTGGGGTAAGCCGGTACGAGTTATTGGCCCCCGGTGCCAATAACTAGAAATTACGTTTATGCTGTCCCAATAATTGGCACCCCTATTATTTTAATAAAATCGATTTAAACCGTTGCAGTATTGACCTAAAATTTCTTATTGAGCACTAATAATAATAACAAACTACACGCAATAAATAAAAACAAGGTTTTTAAGGATATACTCACCGTTATTAATTTGTCGCTGCTTCGCTATTTTCTAATACTTTTCACTTTTCGCGAGAGCACAACAAACACATGTTAACATCACGGCCATTTTGCAATAAGAAAACAACTAGAAAATTGAGATGTGACTACGCGGTGTTAACAGATTTAGTTGCATTTCTTATTATTCCATGAAATTAAGTTAAATACAGAAAAAAGCAAAAAAGGAGCTGAGGGTGCCAATAACTGATGCAGTGCCAACAATTGGGGGGTTTGCCCTACCTAATTTTGGTAACATAAATAATTTTCAAACCTTAGGGGAGCCCGGGGCTGGTTGACGCACTTGTTGTATTTTTATTTTTAGCTAACACATTATTAGGTTTTGGTGTGCTTTTGGTACCAAATAGGAAAGTTTAATGTTTTATCTTTCATATTAGACAAAAAAAAAATTTTTTTTAGCAACAGGTTAGGCATAAATTTTTTTTTAAAGATGGATGTCAGGTTGCGTCAACCAGCCCCGGGCCGGGGTTGGTTGACGCATATCAAATCAAATCAAATCAAATATAGCTTTATTGTCATAAAAATCAGATAATTTTGTTGACAAAGCACCTACATACTAAACTGGTAACTAAAGACGCAAAAGAAAAAAAATGGAGAAGCAAGAAATACAAATAAGATAAATGGTGTAAATGAACAATTATGAATGTTAATATAATACAAACAAACTTAATATAAATATGTATACACACAAAAGTTAAAACAAATTATCTAGCATAACGATTAAATAATCGGAGTTATAATATACTAAAATAAAATACAATAACACAATATATGCATTCTTGAAACAAACTGTAAAAGGACAATCCAAACACAATACTGTAAGAACAAAAGAAATAGAATAATATAAAATACATAGGAGAAAACTGAGGGTTAAAATATTGTTGAGTTATAAAATAGGGTCTTCAAAATAATCCGTTATGCTATAGTAGGCCTTTGAAATTAATATTTTCTTTACTGCTAATTTAAACTTGGCTAGCAACGACCTTACACGAACTGGCAGGTGATTGAACATTTTCCTCCCATTATAAAATATCGAATTCTTTGTTAGTGCCGAATGCGGTATAGGCAAAGGCACAACAGCAACTTGTCTTGTGTTGTAACTATTTTCCCTAGGTTGATGTCCGAGTTTTTTATACATCAGGCTGACCGTTTCTAATATATATATGCTACTTAAAGTTAATATTTTATGTTGTGTAAATAATAATTTACAGGAATCCCTAGCACCTGCTCCGCACATATATCTCACTGCTCGTTTTTGCAAGATAAAAACTGAGCGTATCAAGTATTGACTGGAGTTACCCCAAAAGCAGACTCCATATCTCAAATGGGATTCTATAAGGGCTGAGTATACAGATCGAGCGATGTTCATGCCTAGTTCCCTCGAAACAACCCTTAAAGCAAAGCACTCCGATGCCAATTTATTGCATATATTTGCAATGTGGGCCCTAAACGTCAATTTACTATCTATTCTTATCCCGAGAAACTTAGCATCTGTACTGTTGCAAATGTAACCATTGCCAAGGGAGACATTATCCACCGCGCCATTAAAGCTCATTATGTTAGTCTTAGACACATTAAGAGTAAGGTAATTCGAATCACACCATGCTTTGACTTTTTTGATATCCTCAGAAACAATTTCAGTTAATTGTGCAGAGTCTCTAGCGTGCCAAAGGATGGTGGTATCATCAGCAAATACTGTAAATTTACCCCTTATCTCCAAGGAGGCCATGTCGTTAACGTAAATTAAAAATAATGTGGGGACAAGCACCGAACCCTGTGGCACGCCTGACTCTATCCTACCCTTGTCCGAGGTCGTTCCGTTAAAACTAACGCTCTGCCTTCTACCTGAGAGGTACGATTGAAACCACCCCAATGCGTTTCCCCTAAAGCCATAATGTTCAAGCTTCCGCAACAGTATTCCGTGATCCACACAGTCGAAGGCTTTAGAAAGATCACAGAATACTGCCGCGGCCGCCTCTCCATCATTAAGGTGAAGATATAAATTATCCAAGAATGGAAACACAGCATCCACAGTGCTCTTACCACTCTGAAATCCAAACTGACTAAGACTTAATAAGTTGTACTTCTGCAAGAAGGATGCAACCCTTTTTTTGACCAGTTTTTCAATAATCTTGGCAATTGTAGTAATTAGAGAGATGGGCCTAAAATTTGATGGGTGTTAGAGTCCCCACCTTTATGAATCGGGATGATGACCGCCTCCTTAAGTGAGTCAGGAAAGGTTCCTGTGGAAAATGAGTTATTTATAACATTTACAAACTCAACCAGTGCAGGTTCTGGTAAACCCTGCAAGATTTTGATGGAAATTCCATCCCATCCTGTCGCGCTTTTATTTTTTATGTCACGAAGCGTTTGATTAATTTCCTCAAGGTAAGTAGGAGCAAGAAAAAAAGAACGTCAAAAAGATATTGGTTTTAGGTAATCTAGTGGATTGTGCCCCGAAGCAATATTGTTTGCTAGGTTTTGTGCAATTGAACAATAAAATTTGTTGAAATCGTTCGGCTGAATGCCCGTTTGAACAGTCATTTTACCCTTTTTTCCCCTAAGCTGATTGAAGAAAGGGAACGGAGGTTTTTACCAGAAATTTTAATTCCTTTGGATACCCATGGTTTTTTTTCTTCTGTTTTATATTAGTTACTGGAAATGATTGCTCAAAAACCTTTGTAATTAAGACATGGAATCTCCCCAGGGGATCGCCAGTCAAACTCGCGCTCATCCAGTCAACAGTCAAACAGTTACGATAAAACCTCTGAAAATTTTTTCGCGAGAACACTCTGCCACGTCTTGTTGGTCTCGGGGCCCTACCCTCGTCAACCGGAATTCTACATACTACTACTGCCTCATGATCAGAAAGGCCCGCATTCACAGTCCTGCAAGAAACCCCCTCCACACTGGTACAGACATAGTCCAAGGTAGTTGAAGAGGCTTTTGTGATTCTAGTAGGAGTGTTTACATGCATTTTAAGATTAAATGAATTTAACAAATGTTTTAGCGCCAGTGTGCAAGACGAGTCACCATTTTTAAAGTTAATGTTGAAGTCCCCAGCCAATATTACATTATACCGCGGACTCAGTTCCGACAGTAATACCTCCAGCCTTTCTAAAAATACACTATAACTACACTGTGGGGGACGGTAAATACAAACAATGATAATATTTAATTTATCGAACATACAATCACTTAATTCAAATTCCCCCTCTACATTCAGAGATTCAAATTTTGCAACATTTATGCAGTTAAATTGTTGCAAAAAGTCATCATGAACAAGAATCAATGAGCCCCCATGGAGAGAGTATTTTCTACAAAAACACGATGCTACTGTATAGCAGGGTAAGTAAATAGGTTCGCCCTCCTTTAACCAATGTTCAGTCAATAGAATAATGTCGGGAAAATTACAGTTTTCTACAAATACAAATAATTCATTCATCTTATTACGCAGTGATTGTATGTTCAACAACAGAAGGGATATGGTATGTATGTATGTATGTAAGTGCGGGCAGCTCTGACACCGCAGCACTCAGGCCTGTCGACCCATTGTGCTCTGCCGCGTTGGTTAGGGTTGCGCCAAACCTATGCCCTTCACGAAGGCGAGCACTAGGGTTGGTGAAAGCTCCTTGATATCCGCTGGTGCAAGTAGTCCTGCACCCAGGTACTGGTGCCTTTTTCGTATAAGGCTATTACAGAAGCATAGGACATGCAGTGAGTCCTCGTTCTCCTGCTTGCAGAACCTGCATACTGCTGAGTTGTTCAGCCCCATTGTATACAGATGCTTATTCAGACCGCCGTGCCCAGTAAGGATGGCCGTAACGATCCTTAGGTTTTTCCTACTCATTCTGGATAGCGTGTCGGCGAAGTTTTGACAGTGCCCCTGAACGAGGAGCTTAGCCTGTCTGAGCCCCGCTGTATTTGTCCAATTCTCTTTGGCTTCCCGTTTTACCCACTTGTCAATGACATTGTTGGCAAAGCCCGCTGGAAGCCCCAGCACTGGCTCGGGCCCCCTGAATGAGGCCGCTGAACCACGTTTAGCCAACGTGTCAGCTTCCTCGTTGCCTTGTATATTTTTGTGTCCTGGAACCCAGATAAGCCGCACCCTATTGGAGTTGCCTAAGACGTTGAGATTTTCTCGACAGTCTAGGGCTCCTTTCGACACGAATTTGTTTGATGCCAGCGCCTTTATGGCTGCTTGGCTGTCGGTGCAAATCGTGATTTGCTGATTCCTATATGTATGGATATGGTAGAATCATCTAGTCTAAAAAAGCACAATCGTCCCGTTCCGACAACGGCACTGTACCCAAGGTTGGTGATAAGACCCCGTTTGGATCCGCCTCAATATCTATTGCAGATTCATCATTTTCCTCCTCAGAATTAGTGGAGGAGTACTCCAATTTTACGTACGTTAAACATTTATAGATAGCCTTGTTAATTATTATTACTTTACTTAAGGATTCAACAATAATAGAATTCTTTAACCTATTACCCCATTCCGTTGTAGATTCTACAAAAGAGAACACACCCTCTGAAACATTGTTTACTCTATTTAAAAAATTTTTGAGCCTATCGTTGAAGATAAAAACTTCATTGTTGAATTCCCAATATCTTGTAGCGTTAGTGGATAAAAATATAAAATTAGTGTTAGTGCACAGTTTTAGTTTTGTCCAAATGTCTTTTATTTTCGGATGTTTATTATTAGCAAAGTCATTACCTCCTGCCGCAATGATGACGTAGTCATTAAAATTAAAGTCTTTCACCAATACATCCAAGTTATTCGTAACATTGTCATAGGTCGCACCTGGTTTAATGATGCACTGTATATTAAAGTTCTCAGAACCTAGCTTCTTTGTAAGGGCACGATTTAGATGTCTCGCCGATTCGTCACAAAGTATCAGTATTTTTCCTTGTGCAGTATTTCTTATATCGTTTGAAGATGCATCCAGAACTTTCATTACAGTGCAAGTTGAATTTATGAGTTTTTTCTTACTGTCTGGTTCCTGCGACTGGTGGGTAACAATATTTCTTGCCCTATCCCTTTCCTTGTTTAGTTCTTTTAGACCAAACAACTCAATATTTGCCCTCTTCAAATCCTGGACATATAGCTCGTTTTCAACGGTGAGTGTTTCAATGCTAGCTAGCATATTGTTTTTTAAAACGTTAAGTTGGTCTAATTCTTTTTGTAGCTCTGCCATATTATAGTGACAGTCTTTTAGCTGGAGTGAGATAGACTTGTTTTTTTCAATAGTCAGTAAAACATCCTTGTTCAGTTTTGCAATCTCCTCCTTCAGTCCATTGATAGTGTCAATATAGTCTTGTTCAGCGACTAGGGCATTTTTTTCATTATCCCCGAGTCCCATTCCTTTGCCCTTGTTGTCGCCAACCTGAGAACTCTGAGTGTTGACTGTAAGTTCCCCCACTTTCTTCTTAAGTTGTTTGATTTTTAAATTTTGTTTTTCAATATCATTAAGCAGTTCGGATTCGCTAGCTGCAACCTCATCGGCGAATGTGATTGATTCTCGTTTTATTCGTTTTATGTATTTTGTTTTTTCATCAAGTTCAGTTTTTAGTTCAGTTATCATTCTTTTCAGATCATCAACCATATTATTATCCTCATCATGGTCGTCAACTAATTCACTACACTGTTTTGAGCAAAAGATCAAACTATCGTTTACAATTTCATAGCTATTATTGGTTCTTTTCCAGCAACTAGGATGGATAAAGTTTTTACAGACCAAACAAAACCAATTATTAGTTCGGTCCTGTCCAAAGGTTAAACTAATTTACATTCAGTTCAGATTGTCACAAAAAAAAACACAAAGAACACAAAGAAAACGCGATAACGGTAACAAAGGGAATTCCCTTAACTTGATAAGTTTATATTGCTCGAGTTAATACAGTTGTGCAGCACTTTTAACGATTTTAATTAAATTAGTGGTTTTAATGTTAATTTGGGCCAGCAGTATTTTCGTTTTTAAATTCTGCGATTTTTTAGGATTACACCCATACCAATCACCATATTGTTCTTTATCACTAACTAGGCGAAAATAAACAAAATTACGGAGCCGATCCAAGTCACGCTCTTATTCATAAACACGTATGATCATGGGGTTGGTTGACGCAGACAAAAAAGTAAAGTGAAACATCTGTTATAATCTAAATTAAAAAAAAAATTATATTAAATTCTAAAAATGGTAACTACCCAAGGAACAAAATGTGCATAAAACATAAAAAAGGTAACTTCCCAAGGAACAAAAGATGCATTAATTCTAAAAAAGGTAACAAAGTAATTAACAAATTTAATATTATAGCTTAAAAAAAATATAAGTCATTATTCGCTTTCACAGTTTACACAAACAAAGAAAACGCCAGGTTCCCCAGCACAGGCTTCATGTGCCCACATTTTGCAACTAGTGCATTGAATCCATTTTTCGGATGAGACACTATTTTTATAGTTATCTGTGCAATAAAGGCAAAAGCATTCCTCTTCATCGGACTCATCATCGTCTTTGACTATTTTCTTTCTTTTTGTTTTTTTCTCTTTTGCATCGGACTTCTTATTTGAGCAAATATTTCTTTTAGCAGACTTTACATTTTTCTCTTGTTCTTCAAGAGAATCTTTTATTGGCGTGTCAGTTAGAATTGCTGTCATACGCTTTCTTCTATTAGGTTTAGCGTCCTGCTTTCTAGGTCCGGCTTTTGGTAGCGGTTTTAATTGAAATGGACTTACAGTAGGAGGCGAGCTCTCATTTCTTTCTTCAATAGAACTGTTTGTTGAAACCTCATTTTCTTTCTCAGGCAGTGGACTTTTTGCTGACACTATATCCTTGGCGCATCCTGGCTGGGCCTTATCAGATTGGTTAATATCATCAGGTTCCTGTGAACACCCCGGTCGTGGTTTTAAATTCGAGTTTGGCTGAACTGGAACCACGTCCTTGTCAGCATTAGTTTCTGCGGGATCGGGACGGTCAGTTGCATATCCTGGTAAAAACTCTTGATCGTCAAAAACGTCTCTATTGAAAGGGCTGATTCTAGACACCTTAAATCCCGCCATAATATTTTTCGGTGTTGCTGCCAGTGGCAGTGAGTTTTGAACTATTAATGGGACATCGTATAGTGACATCGTGCGTCCGGGATTGCTAGTGATCCAGGAGTCACTGACTGAATTAACGTAATGTTTTAATGGCCCATAGACAGACCGATCGAGAGGCTGGAGCTTATGTGAGCAATGGGCTGGAAATGACAACGCCGTTACACCTTTACTTTTTAAATAATCAAGGGCAGCTACAGATAAATGCGAATCATGATTGTCCAGCAAAAGTAGTACCGGTCTCTCTTTAGAACAACCAACGTGCTTGACAAAATGCTTAGAAAACTCCAAAAAGTGCTCTTTTTTCATCCAACCTGAAGGATTTGCGGTTCCAACTGCTCCAGGAGGGCCATTAGCGACAAAATGTTCTCTGTAGTTAACCCTTGGGAAGACAAAGAACGGCGGGACAGAATTTCCCGTTGCAGATACCGCCAAAGCCATAGTAACTAAGGTGCTGCGTTCCTGGGAGGTTACGCGTCCCACCTGCTTATATCCACGCCTGGCAACAATTCGGTTAGGCTTTTGCACGGTCGTAATCCCAGTTTCATCCATGTTCCATATTTGTGCTGCTTCTAATTTTAGGCGGTTGAGGACCGTTTGTAAGTTGTCAAAGAACATTGAAACATTTTCTCTGTTAAAACTAGAAGCGCGAGCTAAGCTGGTTGCTTCTGGAGTTCTTACCGAAAGAGCACGATGTCGTTTCATGTAGTATGTAAACCAATCCTCTCCAGCCATTTTTGTCTCATTCCAGGATTCAGGGTATTTAATGCGCAAAGCAGTGGCATAATCATACGCGAATTTTCTTACTTCTCTGACAGACAATCCAAAATATATGTCGCTTGCCGTTTTAAGGTATTCCTCCAAAAGATTTTCTTGTTGATCTGTGAACACCTAAAAATAAGAAGATAATAATTATAAAAGACGTAAGACTTTTTTAAATCTTTAATATTTATAAAGATAATTTAAAATATAATATACCTGGCGATTTCTGTAATATCCAACTTTTGTCGTTATTGGGGCATCGCCATTAATTTCTTCCTCAGTAAATTTTTTGCAAAAACGTCTCAAAGTTGCCTCCGGGATCTCAAAGTCTTTTGCAGTTGCCCTAATGGGTTTTTTGTTTATTTTAACCTCTCTAACGGCCCTTAGCATGATATCTGGTGGAGTGGTACCCCTTTCTGATGTTCGTTTACGAAAACGCATCTCGCTAAAATATAAAAAAAATTAAAATATTTTATTTTAAACTTGGGGTTGGTTGACGCATGCGCCAACCAGCCCCTTGTTGGGTGCGTCAACCAGCCCCTGACCACGTTTTTGTATGTGTGATGCAACTGCACCTATACTATTTTATTCTTAGAATATCTGATTAACAGTTCTTGTTTGGGACGGTTGAAGCTTTATTTAGCAAAAAACCGATCTCAATTATCTTTAAAAATAAAGTTTCTAGAACAAAAACTGTAAAAAAATAAAAAATTACTTACCACTGCCAAAAAACAACAAACCGCACTGTACACAACACCACTGATGCAATCAAACTGAAACAAACGTTCGAAAGTGGTTTTTTATGGCGGCTTTAAGACAAACCGGTCGGCGACGTTGCCAAGTGTACAGTTTTAAAAAAAATTGAGGTGCGTCAACCAACCTGGTGCATCAACCAGCCCCGGGCTCCCCTACTATGACTTATTGGTTGATCATACGTTATATTCTATTATTTTTAATACATTTTTCGCCTAAACTAAGCTGTAATTTAAAAATTGCCAATTAACATCTTATATCAGGTATTAAATGGGGATTACAAAAATTAGTCACAAAATTAAAAATATTAGTGGCGTACATATTTTTTAAAAATAATTAGCATTGCTTGCCGACATGCCCCTGGTAAAGCGATTAAATTTTTATTAACACTTAAACGTTCCTTTTGATAAGCTGTGTAACCTTTGAAACTGTGCTTGAAAGAAATTATCCCGTTTTTAATACAATTTACAAAAGCAAAATTGAAATTAACATTTGGGCACCCTGTATTTTTGCACCTATGTTAATATCGCTCATTTGCGAGAATAGTGGCATAACTCAAAAATTCCTGTTTTGGAGATTATATTATCAAAATAAGCGGAACGACGTCTTCCTTTTACTAGAACAACGACATTTCTGTAGTTATAGTGGTTTTCGAGAGGTGACGCTACTGCAGTTGGCTTAACTCAAGATTCAGCCTGTCGAGTTTATTAAACAATGACACATCCCAGTTGTGTTGAGTGCTTTAAGGTAAGTGCTGTGCTTTTTTTTCAGAAAGAGTGACGCATCTCAAAAAACTTCATTTTAAGCCAGGATTTTGTTCACAAATACGGAAACATTTTCTGTTAATACGGTGATATTACTGCATATTTATTTTAAATAAAGACACTTTGTAGGTTGAGCCGTTATTTAAGAAATATTAGGATCAATTTTCCATTTTTAGTTTCTAAGAGATGGCATTATTTAGAGCTGTGCCACTGAATTAACTTATTTTTATGTATCTTTTGGGATGTGTCATTATTTCTGAAAATAAATTATATTCTTTTTTTTCTTATATACCGTATTATTTGAATTGTTTCACTGTTTTAGAAAAAATAGTTATTATTCAAATGGCTTATGCCGGATCTTTATCTTGTGTTTATTAACATTTTAGTACCTTCTGCTTTGTCAAATTGGCACAGAATGACTTTTCAATCCAGAACACAAGCAATAATGGCACTTGCACGTGCAAGTAAAAATGAAGAGAATGTACTTGAAGGCATAAACCAATTTGCAGGTAAATGTTGATCTAAAAAAATTAACTGTCTGTTATTTTTTAGATAATTATTGTGCTTTCATCAGGTCATCGTACCTTGTATACCGGGTGATAACGACAATCCGGTCCACCAATAACTCTTTTGTTTTTGAGAATAAACAAACGAAAGTTGGTGTATAGGTACGTTATGGGTGGAGGCCAGCAGAAAAACAAAGTCATGATTTCAGTATACATGTACGCACTTTTCAAATTTCCTAACGTTAAGCTCATCCAGTACAAGTTTCTAGTAGCTGGGCATACACAAAACGAAGTAGACTCGGTAAATTCAATAATTGAAAGGCAAGCTAAAAGAACTTTAAAATCTGGGCCGGTGTACACTCCCGACCAATTTGTTGCCATTGCCAGAGCTTCGAAAAAAACTGGACCACCTTATGAAGTGAATGAACTCTCACACGAATTTTTCCACGATATGAAAGATTTGTACAACCAGGTTCTGCATTCATTACTCCGAAACAATGAAAACGAGGCTTTTAAAATTGGCGAGGTAGGGGTTGTAAAAGTTGACTGAGAATTTCCGAAATCTTTTTTTTACAAAACGAGTTACGCTGATCAAGAATTTCAAGAGGTCCAGCTGAATAGAACATATAAACGACGTACTAGACAACCACAGAATATATTTTGAGAATATTTAATGAAACTCATACAGATAAACTATATCCCTAAAATGTATAGGCCATTTTTTGAATCTAATAAAATCTTGAATAAAACAAAATAAAGTTGTTCTACTTTTAGTTTAGTTTTGGTAAACAGTTTTTTAAATTTAGAATTGTAAAAGTTTTTTTAAAATAAAATATATTAGTAAGCGTACTTACATTGTGTCGTAGCTTTATTTGGATTAATTTTACCAATAACGACACAACTCAAAATAACAACTAAAAAATCTACGTAACTTTCTTTTTTTTTTAAATTAAGAAAAAAAATTTTATGAGTAGCAACTTCATCATAATAGGAAATGCAGTTAGAGATTTTGCAGTTATAGCCTTTAAATTCTGGATCCAAGACGCAATATAAAAACTAAAACTTTTTGAACGTAATTATCTCAAATTAATGTTTTTTGAGTTGTGCCGGTATTCTCGCAAATGAGCGATATGAAGTTTTTTCATAAAAAGTGCTGAGGAATAGCGAATTGGAATATTTGGGATTACTTAGGAAGCACCCGGTATATTTAATTTCTAGATGTTAATCTTGAAAGTTACCCCTGCCTGAAGTGACAAAGAGCATCGAGCGCTACGAGATGTCCCTTTAAGCTATATCGTCCGTCAATCGAAATAATTAAATGTTATCGCTTCTTCTGTAGCATGTCCTGAATTTCTATTAAACTCTTTCCTTTTGTTTCTGGAACCCAAATTATATCAAACACAAATGTAAATAAGCAAGCTCCTCCAAAAATCCAAAAGGTTCCCGCTTTACCAACCTGATCATTTAAAAGGTTAAAGAATCGCGTGACCAAAAAGGAAAAAGACCAAGAAAAACATGCCACTGCTGACGCAGAGATTGCTTTAACATTATTTGGAAATAACTCTGAGCTTACTGACCATGGCACCATTGCAAATCCGTAGTTAAAGAAAAATAAATAACTGATTACTGCAATGATTGGGAGCCAAAATATTTTATCAGTTTCTAGAGAAGTGCTGTCGTGAATGTAAAAATAAATTCCCAAAGCTACTAATGATATGAAATCACCAAAAGAAGCGATAGCCAATGGTATTCTTTTGCCTCCCTTTTCAGCAATATACGATGATAAGAAGCTGAATGCGAGCATGAAAACGCCACAGATCGTTGATGATATATCCGAAGATATGTTTGCTCCAGATGCCGCAAATATTGGTTCCAGATAATACGCTATAGCGTTTATGCCAGAGAGTTGCTGAAGTATAATCAGCATTAGAGATATAATTAAAGCCTTCCGTAAGCCTTTGTTAGTAAAAATATCCAGAAGGCCTCCGTTTTCATGTCTACTAAATATTTCTTGTATTTTTAAGACTTCTTTAGCGGCGGTATCTTTTGTGCAAGATCGAAGTTTTATTATAGTTTTTTCAGCTTCTTCGATTTTTCCAATATTTACTAGATGAAAAGGAGTTTCAGCTCCAAAAAATAAAAAAATTAGGAAAAACGTCAATGGAATACCAGCCAGAATTAAATTAAATACCATTACGGATAAATACGGTCCAATGGCGTATGGTAAAAAGTTGCCAAAGGTCCAAAATATATTTAGGGATCCAAACAAATAAGCTCTATTTGAATCCTCAGTTACTTCTGCCATATACATTGGAAGAATAGCATACCCTGCTCCAATGCCTAAACCATTTATAAATCGTCCTATATAAAATAGGTTCAAATTGCTTGCAAAGGCAAAAATTACATAGGCTGTAAAACTTGGTACTGCTATGCACAAAAGCGTAAGTTTCCTTCCTATTTTATCGGCAACTAGTCCAACTGGTATTGAACCTAGTACCGCTCCTATATTAATCAGCGAGCCTAACCAAGAGTCCTCATCTTGGGTAATTGGACGTCCCAAAGGATTAACACTTGTGTCATTTGAATAGAGCTTAGGATACATCGGCGAAGTCCATGTCGAGCTTACGTCACCACTAGTAGCTAGTAGACCAACTAAAAACAAATATAAAATCAAACCAAATCAAATAAGTTTTCTTTAATTCAAAAGCAATAATAGTATATTATTAACCAAGGTTTAGACAGCCATCACTATTGCCCGAGCGGCGAGTTTAAATCCCGAGGAGCGAAGCGACGAGGGATTTAAGACGCGAGGGCTATAATAAGCTGTCTAAACCGTGGTTAATATATTATTTTTTCCACTACTACAAACTTTTATATGACATTTATCTTTATAGTATTAATAATAATTATAAAAAATTATAGGTAGGTAAAAGTATATTTTTTAATCAAGTTACCTGCGCTTTGGAATTGGCAAAATATTTTGTTGTTTTGTCAGGTGGCTTTGTCAATGTCAATTTGTGTTCATTTGTGTCATCAGATTTCACGAGTTTTGCGTTTTTTTTAAAAATGAGCGAAGAAAATGTTAGTGATAATATTATGTGTACACCTCCCGAATTAAGGATGGAAGCAGAAAAAATGTTGATTGTATCGATATTTTACAATATCAAGTAATCTAATATGTATTGATAATTATCTGGTTGCCTAACCACAATGAATTGATGTTGTAGAATTAAAAAATCAAGTTACCTGCGTTCAAACAAAATTCGGTTAAGGTCAAAGATCGGTCAATAATGGATTTCAATGGCTTATTATTGACCATGGTCAATAATGACTTATAAGGTAGAGAAAAACGATTTCTAGCGTTAATAATCGGTCAATAATGGCGATGTTATAGGTTAGTAGTGGAAAAACATGTATAATTATCAGTCAATGAACTATTCTTTGCAGCAAAAATGAACTAGTTTTTTTTTCTTCACATTATAGTACAGTAAAACCTCTGTTTGCGACCGCCCCTATAAAGTGACCACATACGTTAAACGACCGCTTATGGATTCCCCGGTGAAATCTTGTTTCGTACACTCGCGTTTCGTACACTTCAAGAATTTACCTGAAATATTCTCGTTTGGTACACCGAATAAATTAATCCATTTTCGGCTTCTCGTTTTGTACACCGACCATTTGGCCATAGTGAGTGTTGGTACCAGGTAACGTAGGTACCTTTATAGGTAGGCACTTTCATAATAATTATTTAATAATGGTATTAAAAGAATTTAAAAATATTAGATGTTCTAACTAACGTAAATTTCGTTGTCATTAACAGATTATTGCCACAAAATATAATTATTATTTATTGAGGGTTACTGGAATTTACAGGTGCCAGGTACTAACTTTAGTAATTAGGGAACAAAAACTTTCTATAATAATTTCATCAAAGGATGTAATAATCGGTATGGTGTATACCGGGTGTTGCATCGTCGAGCGGGACATAGGAAATCCCATGTAATTTTAAATGGGGTCAATTATTGGCTTCCCTAATTATTTTAGAGAAAAATTCTATTTAGGTTTATTAAAGAGCACTAAAACCCACATTCAAAAGAATAACTTTAGATATTTTTGATGAGCCCGTTTACGGGTTATCGCCGATTTCTTTTTAACTATTTCTCCTTTTTATGGCCCCGTATTTGCGGGCACCAGTCAAGGTAAAAGATGACTGTCAAATAAAGTTGTCATTTTGAAATGTGTGCTTTATTGTTATAAAAACTCGTACATCGAAAATATTAAAGGTGTATTTATGAGTACAAATTAATCTGAATAAAACTAAAATAAAGTATCCAATTACAAGGTTAATTATGACATTTTACATGTTTCAATATTTTACTAATTAATAGGTAGGTACTATTAAATTGTTAGAACTTTAGGATTTAAGAAGATGTTCAAATATTCCTCAAAATGACAACTTTATTTGACAGTCATCTTTTACCTTGACTGGTGCCCGCAAATACGGGGCCATAAAAAGGAGAAATAGTTAAAAAGAAATCGGCGATAACCCGTAAACGGGCTCATCAAAAATATCTAAAGTTATTCTTTTGAATGTGGGTTTTAGTGCTCTTTAATAAACCTAAATAGAATTTTTCTCTAAAATAATTACGGAAGCCAATAATTGACCCCATTTAAAATTACATGGGATTTCCTATGTCCCGCTCGACGATGCAACACCCGGTATATAAAGGGTGTTGAATTTTTTTCTTATATTATTGTAAAAGCTCTCATCTCATCATATCAAGTATTACTGCGACACCGATATTTTTCATCATGTTATTCAAATAATCGAAACGAAAAGTGGGAAACCAGCCATTTTGCATGCAGGACATTGTTATACAATGAAACGTACATATACCAACAACATACTGTGGATGTGCACCAAGAGACCATGCTCTGGGACCTTGACAACCTGCAAGGACTACAAGTACATCCAAACAAAATCAAGTCACACATGTGTTCCTGACATAGCGAAAAATGAAGTTAACTTATGCTTGCAGCAGGCCAAAAAACGTGCTCGAGAAGAACTGCTTCCAATACCACACATCTACAGGCAATAAATAATGGTCGCAAAAGACGCTGGGCTCGATTTTGTAGTTAATATTCCTGAATTTTCCTGCGTTAAAGATCGATTCTACAGAGAACGGCAGAGGGCTTTAGGCATAGATGTTCTGCCAAAAAAGCGAGAAGACGTTACCTTGACTGAAACAATGAAATCTTATTTATTAGTAGACGATGGCCAAGAAGACAGAATACTAGATTTTGCGAGCAATGGAGGAGACTTGCTTACACACTCGTCAGAATTCTTAATAGACGGGACATTTACAAGTTGTTGCCCCCTTTTCGATCAACTCTACACCATACACGTAGACTTGGGAAGAACTCCAGATGCAACACGTATCATTCCTGCTGTTTACGCGCTGTTGCCAAACCGCATAAGAGGCTTTTCAAGTTGCTGCAAGATAAGGTACCTAATTTTATTCCACAAAAGGTACACATTGACTTTGAGCGTGCCGCCATAAGCGCATTAAGAGATGCTTTCCCCGAAGTTGTTATCGAAGGATGCAATTTCCATTTGAACCAAGCCATCTGGAGAAAAGTACGAGAACTTGGACTGGTCCCACAATATAAAGAAAATAAAGAAGTTCGAGATCACATACGTATGTGTGCCGGGTTGGCATACCCACCAGAAGATCATATCAGCAACGCTTGGATACACATAATGGAGAATGCACCAAACGAGGAAGCTGTTGTTAAATTCAACTATACTCTCCGTCGAAGGCTGGCATAATAGACTGAACAGACGCATTGGCAAGTTTCACCCTGATTTATTTGAATTTTGAACTCTTCAAAGTACTTACAGAAGAAATGCATTGCTATGAATTTGTACAGCAGCGATGCGACCTACACATATCTACACCGAAACGTTCTAAGAAATACAGGGGCAAGGGCCTAGCGGCACCTAAAGCACCGGTTCCCGTCAGATCACCCAAGTTAAGCGGTGTCGAGCGCGGCTAGTACTTGGATGGGTGACCGCTTGGGAAACACCGCGTGCTCTTGTCTTAGGGAAGAGTGTAAAATGAATCGACATCAAAACCATCCTATTCACGCCGGACAGGCCGGATGAGATCGGATATCTCGTAGGATGAAGGTGCCGTTTCACACTCCCCAGTCGGTAGACCGCACGATTAAAAACCGTACGGTCGATGACCGGTTCTAGATGGCCTCAGATACGCCGACGAACCGTAAAAAAAGTAAAAATAAATAAAAAAAATACAGTGATTTGGACAGCCGCTTAAGCAAAATATTAAGCGAATATTTTCTTAAAAAAATGAAAATTCATCAGACATTAAATTGTTTAATATATTATGTAAAATTTAATTAGGTAGCTTTTATTAATGTATTTATATATAATAAAACATAAAAAAAATACAAATACAACCCTGTCCATAGGATTAATTTAATATAATAAAGTGACAGAAAACAAAGTAACAAAGTGTATATATTTTGATATTACCTATGTTACCAGGTAACCAGACTATCACAATGGTCGGTGTACGAAATGAGAAGACGAAAATGGGTTAATTTATTCAGTGTACGAAATAAGAATATTTGAGGTCAATTTTTGATGTGTACGAAACGCGAGTGTACGAAACAAGAATGAATCGAGTTGTCTGTTAGGCGCGGGCACTCATCATCGGAATTTTTAGTAATTAGGGGCAGTAAAACCCGATATATAGTTGTCAAGGTGTATTATGTAATGCCATGCTGTGTTCTAATTAAATAATTCATATTATCGAATTTATTGAACTAGAATGGATAAAGTACTACGACCTGAAAGATTTGACACTGATCAGAACTCTCCCGAGCTTCCGACAATTCTTAAGAAATATAGGTATGCTTCATTCCACAATTATTTGTTGATTTCTCGACCGCAAAAAAATTTAAATGACAACCCTCAGTCGTAATCCCAACCATAAATAACTTGCCTAACAAATATCTATTGTGTAGGCACCGGATCTTTTGAAAGGGTACAGGTCCTGATTACCTACTAATTTCAATACTTTAGGTTAGCTATTTTCAACAAAACAACAAATATAAAATAATAGGTAAGTATCTTTATTTTAATCATTGTTGTTGTAGCTATTAATATTTATACAAAAATACTAATCTACAATATTATAATAATACAATATTTAACTTAACCTACTCTATATTTAGCTCTGTTTCACTATCACTTTCGTCACTATATTAGCTTAGGCATAGATGATATTATAATATTGTAGATTAGTATTTTTGTATAAATATTAATACCTATTTAATTACATGGTCAAAATAAAGATACTTACCTATTATTTTATATTTGTTGTTCTGTTGAAAATAGCTATAGCCTAAACTATTGAAATTAGTAGGTGATCAGGACCTGTACCTTTTCAAAAGGCACTTATTTATGTCTGGGTTTAAATTTTATTGCGGTCGGGAAATCAACGAATTATTGTGGAATGGAGCATACATACACTAATTACTTTATTGCAGGCGGATCCATTCAATTTGCTTTAAAGGCTGATAAATCGGTTGTTAACATTAGTTTTCTTTTGAACATTTTTTGTATGTTTTGGGACGAACGTGAATATTCGAAGATGGCGGGGAAAAAAAATGTCTTTCTTTAAGCTAACTAACCCAAGTGACTATTTTGCTTCAAAATAAAGCAAAAGTTAGAAATTTGTTCCCAGAAGGTGGCAACGGTGAACAAAAACGAAAATTTCCCGAAACCGAAGGACTGGCAGTGGACCAAGTTGCTTTTAACTGGTTCTGTAAGGCGCGAAACAAGCACAAGGCAAGAGCGTTGAATCTACTCAATGTCTAGGACTAGATACCTTCAAAGCATCAAATGCATGGTTAGAAAAATTCCGTTGTCGGCACCATATTACCTTCAAAAGAATATGTGGCGAATCAGCCGATATCAATATCAAAGGCGTAACTGCTTGGAAAGAAAGGCTATTGTCCATTTTAAAGGATTTAAAGGATCGTGCATTGTCAACAAAACCATATGCATTGAAAGATGACAAGTGTACTGAAAGAAAACATCAAAACAACGATTTACAATTCTCTTTGTAAATATGGACGGTGAGAAGGAAGAACCACTTATAATAGGCAAAAGGAAGAATCTGCCATCTCTCGAACAAAAAAGCGTGGATGACAGACGACATCATGATAACATGGCTTCACAGATGTGAGCGGATGCGCAGTGGTCACGCGCTGTATCCAACGCATAAAAAAAATAGGTGTACAGATTGGTAACCACTGTAAGCGTGGAAAGGTAGGAAATTTGGAACACACCATATTAGGGTGTAGTAGAAATCAATTATGTTTAGATGAACTCTTTAAGGACCTTATTAAATTCCGTTCACAGATTTAAGAGAATGACTACCTGCCTTTAGTTATCACCCATTATAAAATTCTTTGTTGAAAGGGTTTCAAGGATCATAGAGATAATGATTTTATTATCCAGGTAGGGACCGTACTTGGCCGTAATTAGTTTACAAAGCCTTATTAAATAATGGGAAAGAAATAAGTAGACAAGTCAGTGTTGCAAAACCAGCCATTTTATTAGTTCGTGTAAAATAAAAACGCAGCTTTGATACCAAATATTGGTGAATCTAGTATAGAACAGCCGAAGGGGGTACAGGTACAACCACAGTGCGGAAATGAAAATGGAAGAAGACACAGACAGTACAGAAGTGAGAACAGACCTATTATATACTTAGATGAAACCTGGTTTGATGCATGATACCCCATCAAAAGGTTGGGTTGATTCTAGTGACAGGTGTAGAACAAAGGCACCATCAAACAGAGGAAAAAGAATAACCATAGTGGGTACATGCAGGGTCCGAAGATGGTTGAGTACCAAATGCACTTTCATTGGCAGCCAAAAATATAAATGATTCCTGTTTGGATTACCATAACGATACCACAGCGGAGTTATTTGAGGATTGGTTCGTAAATAAGTTAATTCCTAATGTTCCTCCAATCAGTGTGATTGTTATGGACAACGCAAGTTACCACAGTAGACAGTTAAACATGCACCCTTGTTCAAAAGATACGAAAATGGCAATGCAGGAATTTATGTATCAGAATCATATATATTTTCATGAAAGTTACTTGGCTCTCTGCGCAGAATTAACCCATAACATGCGCGGTATTACCCAGTACGTGGGGGAATACCTAAATATTTTTTTTTTCCAAATTGGTATGCAGTTAAACTTATCTCTTATGGTAATAAGGTTAATAGTCGGTGCAGGATTCAGTAGTTATAACATTAAAGTTTGTGCGTCCATAGCAAGGTTTTTGTGAGCATTTTTCCTTAGGTGCGTGGAATTCCCCCGATCTCCCCTACTTGTTTTGTGCATATGGTTTGCGCGCCGAGTGTTTAATTAAAAATTTGCAGATTATTTACTATTCATTTCAAAATACTTATACCTAAAATTCCTGAAAATGGAGTGGAACCACGAAACCATATTACAATTAATTAAGTTTATATTTTAAAAACAAACTAGAATTATAGGATGCCGGCAACAAATATAATCTGTTTCTTTTTTGACAATGCATCACAAAGGGTTTCGTGGCAACACATGAGATTTATTATCATATTATCATCATTCATGGTAACAACGGTAATCAACTATAATTTTATTATGTCTATGCTTTATTTATTTTATCTCTATCGAACTTCACACTTCACGGGAACACATACGAACCCGAACTACTCTGGAACCTGGAACGTTGCGGCGGTCTAGACCTAGGTGATCGCTAACGTTCTCGAATGTTCAGCGCAGTTGGAAGCACCGATCTGTAATTTTTTTTCTATGATAAATTGGGGTTATTTTGACCTCCTCTGTATGCTCCCCAGAAATTAGGAGGTACTTACCAAAGACCCTGTATAACAATTATTTCGGAATTTTACACTAATAAACCATAAATTCTCTTTATATAAATAAAGACTATAATTACTTGGTAAAGAAAGAATAGAACAATCGGCTTCGTTAGGCTTTTCGCAAGAAACAAAATAGCATCTGATATGAAGACGTATCCAATAACATTAACTTAATTGGTGAAGTAAATTAATATGAATGCTAAAATAATTTTTTAAACTTACCTATGAAAGCAGTAACAATAGTGTAACTTATCATTATAATAACTTAAATTTGTTGCTATTATTATAGCTATACAAAAATATTATTTCTCTTTAGATTTTAGATAAATTGAAATGTAACTCATCCACCTATCCATATGGTTTTTTGTGCTTTAAGTTATTTTATTCATTAAACTTGATTTTTAATGATATGCATATTATCATGAATATCATAACAAGCTAACCTATTCTTTTGCATTATCGCATTTTTTGTTAAGATTAGATAGATACCTACATTAATATGGTATTATAATGTGAAGTTAATCAAAATTTCGATTATTTGATAAAGGGACAAATTGCTTTTAAAATGTAAACAATGACGTGTATGCTGCCCGAAGTTTTTTCCTAAATCCTAAGAAATGCTGTGTGGATGGTTTTTGCTCGCAAGTCCGATGTGTTTTCGGTTAAGAATGACGTAAAAATAAAATTCAGATTGATAGCACTATCTTGCCAGTGAAGGATAGTGTCAGTAATATACAGGGTATTACTTAATGACAGGCCGTAATTCTAAGGGTGCATTACTGAAACAAATTCAGGTAGAAAAGTTCACATAAACATGTGCCCCAAAAAGTGGTTTTCAAGATACAGGGTGTCAAAGTTTAGAAAATAATCGTTTTTATATATACTGTAAAAGGTCTTTACAAAAACCTACCACATATTCTTCAGACCAAAATTAACCGATTTAAGTAAACTTACCTTAGTACAAAGTTGCTTAGTTTATGCGCTAGATGGCGCTGAAGTGACAATTTTTAAATCGTTTTTCTGGAATAATTCGAAACTGCTCATACTATTTTGCCGAAATGTTGTACGTTGGCATAGCTTTACGGGGCAAAAAACCCATGTCACAAGTCTCATTAATATCAGTCCATGGGCGTAGAACCTGGGCTTTTTACTAATTGCTTGTTTCAGATTTCTATGCCAATGGAACAAGAGGGGTTTGGGCACAAAATTCAGATGAACCAACTAATTTGCTACGAAAAAGGTACTCTTGATAAGACTCGATTCCTCTGACGGTTTTCGAGAAATTTGCATTGTATTACTTAATACGTAGTAGTTTTTACAAAAAAAGAAAAAAATAACTAAATAATAAACAGAAATGAATAGAAATATCATAAAAATTGCTCAAAATGTCCACCATTTTCATGAATACAAAGATTTATACGTCAAAGAAAATTAAAACACACTCTTTGCAGAACTTGTTCATCGCCCTTAAGAATATTTATTGCATCTTGAATACGTTGCCATAGTTGTTCTGCGTTATCTGGAGTTGTCCTGTAAACCACTGTCTTAAGATTCCCCCATAAGAAATAATCCAATGGATTTAAGTCCGGAGATCGTGGTGGCTAACTTACAGGGGCATTACCTCTACCATCCATTTTATTTGCGTACTGCTGCTGATTCCAAAAGTTTCTAACATTTAATGCAAACTATGGTGGAGCTCCATCGTGCATAAACCACATATCTCTCCGAAGTTGTAAAGGCAAATCTTCTAGCAAATCTGGCGGCGTATTTGGTAGATGTTGCAAATAAATTTCCCCGGTTAATCTTTGTGGAATAATGACAGGACCAACGATATGATTACCAATTATTCCAGCCCACACATTAATTCTAAACTCATTTTGAAAATGTTTTACCTTGATAGCATGTGGATTTTTATCCGCATAAACATGTTCATTATGAAAATTTGTAATCCCTCTTCTTGTGAAACAAGCTTCATCGGTAAACAAAATATTGTTGGCAAAGTTCTCTCCGCCTATGAACAAGCCGACTAAAAACCAGGCGCATTTCAGGATCATTAGGTAAAATATCTTGAACTGGCATCTTATGGTATAGATATAGCAACTGTTCTTGCTTCTACTTTATGAACAATATCTTTGGACACTCCTATTTCCCTACCTAGCCTCCTGGTGCTTATTTCTGGATCTTCTGCAACACGTTCTAAAATGTCTTCCTCGACTTCAGGAACCCTTACAAAACGCTGTCTTCCATTATCAATGGCTTTAGGAGTAAATTTGCCGTTTTCCCGCAGGCGTCTTCCAACAGCAGCAAACGTCGGGTGGCTTGGTATACGACGATTTAGAAACCTTTCGGAGTAGACTCTGACACATTCTCGACCATTTCCTTGGCAACACCTAAATACCAATATCATAATATCGGTATATTTTGCATTAGTGTATTGCACCGCCATGATAAGTCACGACATTTAAAGTTTTCTAATAATTAATGCAAGCAGATAAAATGATTGAACGTTAGCAACAATATTAAATGTTACAAATTTGACAATAATCTTATGTTGTCAGATGAAACTAATAATAACCAACAATAACAATATTTTGTGAGGTGTAAGGTCGTGTTGTACATACCTGAAAAATACCGTGCGAACAAAAAGCAGATAATAAGAAAACTGTTCAAGAGGTTTTTTGTAGTAAATAGGTAATCTAAATTTTAAACTTAAGCCTCTTATCTTCCATTGACGTACAAATCAAAAACAGAAAACTCTATAAAACCCAAGTACTACGTGGTAAAAACTACTACGTATCAAGTAATAAAATGCAAATTTCTCGAAAACCGTCAGATGAATCGAGTCTTATCAAGAGAACCTTTTTTGTAGCAAATGAGTTGGTTCATCTGAATTTTGTGCCCAAACCCCTCTTGTTCCATTGGCATAGAAATCTGAAACAAGCAATTAGTAAAAAACCCAGGTTCTACGCTCATGAACTAACATTAATGAGAATTGTGACATGGGTTCTTTTGCCCCATAATGCCATGGCAACGTACCAAATTTCGGCAAAATAGTATGAGCAGTTTTTGAATTAATCCGGAAAAACGATTTAAAAGTTGTCAGCTCAGCGCCGTCTAGCGCTCAAACTAAGCAACTTTGTACTAAGGTAAGTTTACCTAAATCGGCTAATTCTGGTCTGAAGAATATGTGGTAGGTTTTTGTAAAGACCTTTTACAGACACCCTGTATATACAACTTTTCTATCTCTCGATATTTTTTCGTATCTTACTTCGTTTTCAAGAAAGAAAATAAAAATCACTTCATTGCATGTCAAAAAATTGATAAAGTAAAATCAAGTTAACTTTAATCGTTGATACGAAAAAATATCAAGAGACAAGAAAGTTGTGTAGCGCCCACCTTCTATCCTCAAATGGGTACTTACTATTTTATGACCTCATTTCTTAAAGGCGGCTACAAAAATCCTCAACGGGGTTCGCAGTACCAGTGTGTACCAAGTACATCCAAATTTTTGTTGAATTGAAGTAGTTTATAGGTATTTTTATTTTAAAGAGAGCAATATATTGTTGAAAGGAAGCAATACTTAATCGTAAATTAAATGAGTTTACTTCTAATTTCTAGCGGTAAAACCACAAAGTCAATCTCACTTATTTTTTATAATATCAAATTTCTATCGAAGCCACCAACAATAAAATTCAAATCCACAAACAAATCTCTTCACTTACCTTCTAAATTATAAATAATCCTAACGTCGACACTTACTTTTAGAAATGTGCTCACTTTACGCTTTATTCAATGAAACTTTTCGCGTTACCGTGCAAAGTCAAGAAGTAAAGGTTTTCTACCGCCGCGATGATACTTTACTACCTCTATGTGACTTCGGGTCAACGCACTTTTATCTAACCCCGAACTGAACTTTTCGCGACCACACTTGACTATAACGTCACGGCAACTTTTGACGGACGACGGTAATAACTTTGTAGGTATTTGAACATAACGACGGTTGAAAACAAACTTACTTTTCCTGTAGCAAGCTTACCTATTTGTGGGAGAAAATTGATCCAAACAACACCTGGAAGTTTCTGGAATCCCCTTGTTGGTACGAGAAAAACAAAATATTTCGACTTTTTTCAAATGCAATTATCTTAATTTATTTGACAGTTACTAGAAAATAGTTGCAGATGTTCTGCAGGTGTTACTTCTGTGGTTTTAGGGTAAAAGTGCCTAAGTCAAAAATAATAGTTTTAAGATATCAACAATTTAAATTTCACTCATATTTCAAACAAACGTAAAATTTACCTAAATGTAGTTAGATATGTCGTTTTTTGTAAGTTCTACTGCTAAAGTAAAATCTGGTCTTATCTGGCGGGTCCAAAGGTCACCAATTATATGAATCAATTCGAAAATTCCAGAGCTCATCAAAATGTTGTAAATAAAAACCAATATGGCCGTATATGGACAGCTGATTTTCCATAAAATTGAATGTTAATAGGTTAACCGTTAACTTGAAACTATCAGTCATAATAAAAATGACGGGTCTCGTTCCAAAATTAATTTCTCAGGGGTGCGTTCGTATTATTGAAGACGGTTAAAGCAATAGTTTTACATTTAACAAATTTAGTAACCAAAATGATGGTGGAACATTAGATAAACAATATACAGTAAAACCCCTGACTAGCGACCACCAAAAATGTCGATGAAATGTTAAATAAATTAAACAAATTTTAGTTTATTTCAGCAGATAATAATAAATTAAATATAAAAAAAGATCAAATTACACATTGACTAAATTTTTGTTGTGTAATATCAGGCTAAAAAAATATTTCCAATTTAATAGGTTACCTACTTCAAAAGTCAACGAGAAAAAGCTACTAGAGCCGGTGAGGTATCAAATCCCAAATTTATTTTATTTTACACGTATTTTGCCCCTGTTAAGCCAATAAGCGCCCCGCTAAAAATAAGTGGGAGAAAGAAACGTATAAAGTCTAAACCGGTCTCAAAATGCGGGTCCAAAGTTCACGGATCATATAAATCAATTCGAAAATTCCACAGCTTATATCAAAATGCTGTGAGACTATGTAGGTATCAATATACCCGGAGAAAAGATACATAGTTTTATTATTTTAACTGTCGTGAAGTCGTGAAGATAGCCAGATATAATATTATTATTATTTTTGCAAAAATTATGTACATAATAGTACAGGGGTGGCGAATCTTTATGTATTACCGTGCATTTTTTCTAAAGAAATGTTTAATGAGGCCATAGACGTGCCGTCGCAATTCGTAATATAATAATTCATAGTAAACTTTGTGATCGGTGGCGAGCCAAAATTTTATGTCGCGTGCCATTGGTTCGCCATCCCTGTAAATAGTATACCTTAAATGTATTTATTAAAAACGACAATAATAAACAGTGTAATTTATTTTAACAATAATTTTACTACTAAAACCTAAAAATTCAATGGCATTTATTCTGATAAACTATTTCGAAAATGAAAGAAAAAGTGGAAATTGGCCAACCAATATGCAGGAAACCGTAGCGAAAGCACTGGGAATTAGTTTAAGGACTGTGCAGTATAATGTGCATGAAAGAAAGCATAATATAATACCGAAGAATACTAAAAAATGTAAACAAAGAAACCCGTTTATAAACTAATTATAGACTAAAAACTGTCATCGTCACTTATAAAATCTGAAAAGTCCTCGTCGTTTGAGTCGTCTTCGAATGGAGCAATTATCATTGGCGCTACTTCGACATCTAGTACTTGTTCTCGATCCCACCAATCCCTTATTAATATTTCTGTATGTTCCACTGATTTCTTCCAGTACTCTTGTGTAATATGATCCAAAGAATCTTGCCAAACTATTTGTACTTGGTCGGATTTAAGACCATCACCTACATGTTTTTCATAATAAGACTTTGCCCCGGCCCATATTAATTTTATTGCGTTAAACTGGCAATGATATGGCGGCAGTCGTAGAACCTCATGACCATATTCACGCCATATTTCATCTACCGCGTATATTCTTGGTTTTTTAAGAGACTTTGCCATTGATAGGAGTTCCGATTTAAGCATATTTGGTGAAGGATTTTGGTTGTGTTTTTCAAGCCACTTATAAATATCATTTTTCCTCCAAGATAAAGTAGGCTGTTTATTTAAAATTCTTAAATGATATGATGCATTATCTAATCCAATTAAAGACGGAGAATCCAAATTTGGTATCAATTGAACTTTTAACCATTTTTCAAACATTTCGCAATTCATATTATCATGATAGTCAGCACTTTTTGATGTTGAAGAAAGAATTAAGCTTGCACCTGGAACATATCCTGTTACACAACCAGCATGTAAAATAATGAACCACTTTCCCGTGCCACATCCCTTTTTCCTTATCACGTTTTTCACAGAATCATCTTGCCAAGATTTTGAACCACTTCCATTTGAAAATATCCACGTTTCGTCTAAAAATACCACTTTTCTAAATTTCGATTTGTAATTCTCCGTATAATTTTTTAAAAACTGAACACGCTGACTCACTATCTGTGGCTGCTCACATAAAAATCTTCGGTTACAGTCTTTTTTATAGCGAAAACCTAAATTTTTATTAATTTTGATAGCGATTCAAGTCCAATTTCCAAAACACCCCGAATTTTTAATGTTTCTTGTAAAACTTGAAGAGTTACATTGGTTTTTGATCTGTATAAATCGTAAATCACATTTCGAACTTCCATTTTAATATTTTCGCTTAAATCCTCAGTCTTTGGCTTTCTTCGTTTACATTTTTTAGTATTCTTGGGTATTATGTTATGTTTTTTTCATGCGCAATTCTCTGCACAGCCCTTAAACTAATTCCCAGTGCTTTGGCTGCTGTTTCCTGAATATTGGTTGGCGAATTTCCACTTTTTCTTGCATTTTCGAAATAGCTTATCAGATTAAGTACCATTTTTTTTGCTTGGGGATGCAAAAACCCAGAAAATTTTTTCATTTTGTCACAAACTGCCAAAGTCACAAAACTGACATCTTTAAATCAAGACGAAGGTGGCAGGTACTTGGGCAGGTACAAACTTTTGTGAATCGCTGAAAATTAAATAAAATACCTATCCTTTTCTTTCATGCCAAATGCCAAAATTGCATAAGTCTGTCATATTTGTCTGACGGATTTTAATTGGTTAGTATGATTAAATGCAACAAAAGAAAAGAAAAATTGAAAGTATGTCTTTGTTAAATCGTAAACCCGCCAGATAAGACCAGATTTGACTATAGTACTATAGATTTCTTTATAGTATGTTAATATGGGCCTATAATTCATTAGAAAGTATATTTACATTGACTTAAGCAAAATGACCCAACATCAAAGTAAGGGCTTAGGCAGTTTTTGTTAAGAAATAATCGTGTAATAAAATTTTCATATTCATGTGAAAAGCTTTATTCATAGAATAATAAGCTGGAGTAGGTATACAAAAAAAAATACAAAATGAAATACAAGATAATCAAAATAATCATATTATTATAGGTATTCAAAAAGAAGTGTTAATGTTCGTCTTCAGAACTACTATTCAGTTCGTTTCCACCACTACTACTACTTGATGAAACTGGCAGATTTTTATAGTAGTGATGAAATACAGGGTCTATCAAGTGTAAAATACTTAAGAGATCTTTCTTTTTTTCCTCCGAAATAGGAATTTATTTCGAGTACTGACATGGAGCATCCTTGGCGTCTTCGTAAAAAAGATATCTTTTTAAAAGGCTCCAAAGCATCTACAGATGTTTTGTATTGCATTATACCAATCTCGTCACTTGTGAATTTCACCACTGTACATCATGCCACAGAAATTTTTCATTTTCGCAGTTTTTATTTTTGATTGTAGTTTTTGTGTATATAATGACTTGAAGTCAAAAAAATGTTCTTGTTGCATTTCTATAACTAGGAATTTATCTTTTTTTCCAACAGTCCGGATAAGTTGAGCCCAGTCCCAAGGATGATGGATTCTCATATCAGTTCGTTTTTTCTGCTTTTCGATCATAGTATGAGCCGTATCGGATTCCATATGAGAATGACCACTTACCATGAATTTGTGATCAATTGACTTTAAATTTGGGTTCTTTTGTAAAGCCGAAAAACACATAGCGGCTATATGAGAGTTTCGATTCTGCACCGTGCAGGTATCCGAGTACATAATCACTTGAGATACTTCTGCAGGTAATGCCGTAAAATATTTAAACACGCAAGACCCAATTTGATTTACACCTCGGCCAGCTTTTGTTTCATCCCATAGGAAGTTGTTGGCAATCCCGTCTGCCCCATCATAAATTGTCAAATTATAGACACATAGCTGACGTTTATAAAATATAACATTCGTTTGAATGTGAGGTGTTGCTAGTACTTGCTGAAGATCGAACGAAATCATTTTAGTTGATTTGTCGATTTTTGCGTGTTTCTTATCACTGGACTTAGCCCGAAAATGTTTGTCAGCCATGTCTTTATGTTTATCCCATTTAGTCTGTATTGCTTCTTGTTCTTCTCTACTAGCAAGTTTAAACTACAAAGAGAACGTGTCGCATGTATTACATGTATCGTTATGGGGCATTTTAAATGACAGATTCATTTCATTAAAAAGCTGCCTGTAAATGCCATATGAAACTGGATCGGAGTGACTTTGGTTGGTTCTTGAAGACATTAATAACACATTAGGCAATAACAACACTATGTAGCACTCCAAAATCAATTCACAAACAAGTCAAGACCGCTCGCAATATCGCGCTAACGGAATAATTTACACGTTTCGTTTTGGATGAAAGTGAATAACTCGACTTAGTTTGTTTAGAGATATGTTTTAGGTACCGCGAATAAGTACTTATGTCGACCTACGTAGGCAACATTTTGCTTTAAATGAGAGATAAACTGCCTAAATTGACATAGGTTTATTTACCCGACTGATTCTGAATATTATTTATAGTAGACGAATATATCTTAAGTACAATTAAGAATATTTATTATGCGACAATTTACATGTAAATTATCCAAAGTGTTGTTATGATTTTTAACTCCAACTAAATCTAACTTAGTCACTTCTTTTCAACATAGATTATAATAATTTACCGTTAGCAAACGACTTAGGTGATTTTACGCAACAAAACAGAAAAAAGTCTAGAATAAAGTTCTGACAAAAGCTCATATCACCAAAAATATGACTTAAGCACTTTTACCCTAAAACCACAGACTTGTTGACACCAAGGCGATCCGTCCCCATTCCGCGATCTATCCAGATAAAACTGGTTTAAGTCAGAGTTTTGACCAATCAGGAATCGTATAAGCGCGTCTTCTCCAAAGTGGGAGAGAGATTATTTAGACTTTAGCAGCACCTTATTTCATCAGTTTCTCTCATACGATACCTTTTGCTCGGTCAAATAAACAATGAAATGAAAAGTGAAGTGAAAAATAAATTAAAACTTTATTTTATTTTAATTTATTCACTTTGAAATTATTTTTGTTAATTTGTGATGTGTTCTGTTAATAAACCCCTCATTGGATTATTTTATTTTATAAACATGAGTTTTCCAAATATTTTTAACTCATTTTTATTTTCTTAAATTTTTATAAAATTATTTTTGAGTTATCTGATTCCTAATACCACTTTCGTTGATGATTAACTTATAAATTTTATTCATTTAATTTATCCGAAAATACTATATTTCGATTCTTTTTACTTTATTTTAAGTTATTCTGGTAAAACTTTGAAGTCCAATTTAACTTTAAAAATTTGCAAAAAGGCTTCTTATTTTATTTTTGAATTATTTTGATTTTCAATATTTTTTTTTCCAAAACTTAGTTTTTTTTAAATAAAATTTTTAAAAGTTTTCTTTTTTGATTTTTTTTGACACCCTGTATCTTGAAAAGCAAACTATCTAGAACACATGTTTATATGAACTTTTCTACTTGAATTTCGTTCAGGAATGCGCCCTCGCCCTTGAATTTATGGCCTATCATTAATTAACACACTGTATAAGTGGGTTTTTAATCAAGTTCTTTAAGATTTGGTGCCCATGTGCATCTAAACGAAATGCTTGAACAATGCTACACTTCATGAAACTAAAATAATATTATGTTTTCAAAGTCGATAATGATATTTTTTATAACATATTTTAGTCTGTTGACGTATGACAAGTTGTGACAATTAATAAAATATTCTTTATCAATCATGTATGTATGAAAATCTAAAGGGTTGCTTCCTCTCGCCGGATTCATCCCGTGTTTGCCGTATAACGGCTCGTCAATGAGGCTATATAATCCGACGAAAGAAAGTAACACCGGAGAGTCTACTTCACCCTGAAAAGTCGATGGAGAATGGCAGATGTAGCTTTCGAGCGACATCTCTTGGCAATCAAATGCATCACCTAGCCCATCCGACAAGAATCAGTCAGAAACGGAGAAGGAAACTCCTGCGATGACCAGACGAGCTGGTCATCATTGCAGGAGTTGGCGCCAGTTACGCAGCATTTAGAGCCACTTCGGTTTATGGACCGCGTATTAACAATTAGAAAATTTAGAGGTTGATTCTTTTCGCCGTTTCTGACTGATTGTTGTAAAAATTCCTGACTTCCCTGACGATGTATACCATCTACTGTAATATGGTTTTAAGGGTCTTTATGGCCTATATAGAATATTAAAGTTTCTTTAAATCATACAACATGTCTGTTCAAAAGTTAAAGCCGAAAAGGTAAGTCACTGGATCTCCGTTAAGGGGCACCGTAGGATTTTTTTTCTGTGACAAATTAGGGTAATTATGACCAAATTATCAATTTTTTTTAATATGTTGAATCCTGGTAAAAATTTTGTTAATGAACTTCCTTTTTCTAAATATAAAGTTAGTTTTAAAATATTCGAATAATTAAGATATCAAAATTGCATAATATACCTAGGGTTATACAGGGTGTTAGTGAATAAGTGCGACAAACTTCAGGGGGTGATTCTACATGAAAAAATAATGATAGTTTGCTATATAACTTTTGTCCGCAAATGCTTTGATTTCCGAGATACAGGGTGTTAAAGTTTTTATTAAAAAGTGACGATTTATTTATTGCTCTGAAACCCATCGAGATATGCAAATGAAATTTGGTAGGTTTTAAGAGGTAGTTATTGCGCATTTTCTGACATGCAATAAAATTAAGAATTTTATGTTTATCATTGGCGCGCATAAGGGTAATAATCTCAATTTTTTTAAAGAAAATAATTCTCTCTTGCCTTTTCTTCGTATTGGGCGCCGTTTTTATGCAAAAAAATAAAACATCTTAACGCGTATTTTTCATTTCTTTAATACATTATTAAAAACTATCTAATACAATAACATTAAACCAGAACAATAACAGAAAACATTAATAAATAAATAGGCGCAAAGCTACAACAAATGTTGAAAATGACCTCCCTCAGACGTGATACAAGATTCAACTCTTCACCTCATTGATTGTCGTATTCGCGCAAATATTCCTGGTGTATTTCTTATTGTCTCACCGCCGGCTATAATTCGATTCCTCAGGTCTTTAACATTTTCGACGGGAGTGGAATAAACTAACGACTTAAGAAAACCCAAAATGCAAAAATCTAGACAATTTAAATCCGGCGATCGAGCAAGCCAATTTTCCGTACCTCCCCTACCTATCCAACGATTTGGATATACTGTATCTAAGTGATTACGTACATTAATGCTCAAAAATGAGCTGGTGCGCCATCATGCATGAACCAGAAGTGTTGTCTCAGCTGTAGAGGGATTTCCATTTAATTTAATTAAATAAATAAGTACGTTACAGAAATTAAATGATTTTTAAATAAATTGTTCGAAATGTCCACCTTCTGCCAAGATGCAGGCATCTAATCTCCTTTGCATGGAATCTCGTACGCGAGCTAAGATATCTGGTATGTTTCTTATTACTTCAAAACCATCGATTATTCGGTTTCTTAGCACTTTTGGATTTTCGACTAGCGTTTTGTAAACGATTGACTTCAAATGTCCCCACAAATAAAAATCAAGGGGATTTAAATCTGGGGACCTTGGTGGCCAGATTTCCTTCCTGAACTCACCGATCCATCGATTTGGATAAATTTGATTTAGATGAGTCCTGGCCACTATGCTGAAATGAGCGGGAGCTCCGTTATGCATAAACCATATACGTCTTCGAGTTTCTAAGGATACATGATCCAATAAGGGTGGAAGTTCATTTTCCAAAAAGTGTTGATACGTATCGCCATAAAGCCGAAGTGGAAGAAAGAATGGTCCTATCAAGTAATCGCCAACTATTCCTCCCCACACGTTTAATTAAAATTGGTACTGAGAATTTCGTTCACTAACTGCGTGGGGATTTTCCAAAGACCAGATATGGTTATTGTGAAAGTTTTTAATCGCGCTCTTAAAAAAATTTGCTTCGTCCGTAAAAAGTACATATATTAAAAATTGGGGATTTTCAGTAAATTTTTCCAAAAACCACTGACACAAATTAATGCGCTGAGCAAAGTCCCTGGGTAACAGAGCTTGTACCCTTTGAATGTGGTACGGATACAACTGCTGATCGTGCAGAATTCTCCAAACTGTGGCCTGGGTGGAATTGAGAGCATCAGCAATTATTCGGGTGTTTGTATCTGGATTTTCCACTACAGCGTTTAAAACAGCTTCTTCTAATTCCGGGGTTCGGGCTGTTCGTGCTCTTCCAGGGATGTCACGTGGCCTTGTAAAACTCCCTGTTTCAGCTAAACGGCGGTGAAGATTTGTAAATGTTGCAGCAGCAGGCAGTACTCGGTTAGGATATCGCTCCTGATAAATTCGTCTCGCTTCTCGTGCATTTCCATCGGCAAGGCCATATACAAAATGCATGTCGGCTAAATGCGCATTATTTCTTAAGTAATCCATAGTAGGTACTTTATAAACAATACTAATAATATTCAGCCAAAAAAAAACAAACTGAAGAAATAAACCAAATTAGCAACTAACTGTCAAATATGTTTTAATTTATCGACAAATGCATTTCCAAAGCCGCCTTGTAAAAATACAAAATATTAAAAAAGCATTTCCAAAGCCGCCTAGTTAAAATACAAAATATTAAAAAATAACATACTAATAAATAAATATGTATACCACTGAGAACGTATTATACTTAGAAAATAGGCATCTTCAGATGCCTTCCTTAGGCATATATACTTATTTGTTTATTATTAAGTATGTATGTATTCGTTAAAATACTTTAATAAATATTTTAGGGTATGTCCTTAGATGCTTACTTAACTCACTTAATTTTATAAAAAAAAATAACTCGTTAAGGAGTTATTTAAAAATTATTACTATTTCTTCCAACATTTCAACACCCTGTATCTCCGTAACGAAGTCGCCAAGGACCACTGTTTATAAGAACTTTTCATCTTAAAATATTGTCGGCTATTACCTCCCCAAGTTTGTCACGGTACTTTTAAATCACCCTGTATAGGGTTTAATAAAAATGATGCATTCTTTAATTTGTTTCCAACTTAGTCAGTTCTTGCCGTTTACACACGATATCATGTCTTGGCATAGTCTGGTTGCGGCTATAACAGCTAAGTGACGTTGAGCCTCTTTTACAACGATTTTCGTGGCAAGTGTTTAACTGAGGTTATTCGCTTGATTCTATGCCCATCGGACGTTCTTTGTACGTCCTTGTCCTATCAGGGATAAATGATAAAATTTTCTTGATATTTTGGCGAAGTTAATTAAATTGTGGGAATATAATTTCAAATTTGCCTTTCTACCTTATGCACGTACCGTTCATAGGGTTTTTCCTTGTAATCTGTGACCTATTTTAAAAGTTTATTCTTTTAGAAAGAAATAAAAGATAAATACAAAAGTTGAATGGTTTTTCCTGAGCATCTTTATAAATATTGATCTTGTGACACGTGGTTCTCAACGGAATATCTAGAAATTCATTTTGGGAGGGAGGTAGTAGAATAACGAAACAGGCGTAAACGTTTAGAGGGGTGGGAGTCAGGACCAAACAAACTACCCCCTCCGTGGATCTGCCACTGCTTTTTAAAACAGTTGGATTTTAAAAACCGTGAGCGGTGGGGGTATCTAATTACGTGGTTTATTTAGGTAGCTGGCATTGCTGGAAGTCTTGACGTAGATTTTAGTGACGCACCTAGTCAGTATTTTTTACAAAATTTGGATTTTAAGATATTAACCAAATTAATGTTTTTAAAATATCGAATATTGAGCTTGCTTTTAAAAAAAAGTGCAAATTATGCTTATTAGTTAATTTAAAAAATAAATAAATATATCGGGTGTCCTCTTTAGAAAAAAATAAACATAAGTTTGGGTAATAGGTAGGTAAAGTTTATTCAGAGATATAAGAAAGTGACTAACTGACGCCTATTAGGAAAGACCCGGGTCAGCTGTAAAATTGAAATATGGTCGAACAGGTCCGTATTTTGCTTAGAATTTAATCATGGTGTATAATAAAAATAAGTAAGACATTAAATAATATTCTATTTATGTTTAAATGTGAAATTACAAGTTATTTTATTATTAAAAATTATATTTATGATTACAAAAATATACAAATTATTTGGTACCGTAAAATGGGGCGACTTTGATTTTGGGGGGCGAATTTGATAATTGCCCCCACCCGAAGACAAAATTGTTGTCGCTGGCACAGTATAACGGAACTATACAGTAGCGACACGAGGCGATTTAGACAGACCCAAATTTCTCTGCGCAATGCGCGTAGCGGCCATCTTTTTAGTGACAAATAAGTCAGTCAGAAAGGTAAACAAAGCTTGTGTGGATTGTAGTTTGTTTAGTTTTTGTAAATTTATTGGTTTTTATCGTGCGTTTAAGTGTTTGAAGGTGCTTTGAAGTGTTTGTGCCGAACTTTTGCTGAGTTTCGATGGATTCCCAAGAAAAAATAAGGAGCAGATGTGCTTTAAATTGACTTTCTTTCAGTGTAAAAGCGATTTCAACATAAAATTTCATATATTTTCTCAGTGCAATAGAGGACAATACCGTCATCCGCGTCATCCTTCTGTCACTGAAACTGACCCCTGGAGCACAGTATAACGGAACTATACAGTAGCGACACGAGCTGTCGGTCCCTTTGATCTCCAGGGGTCAGTTTCAGTGACAGAAGGCTGACGCGGATGACGGTATTGTCCTCTATTACACTGAGAAAACATATGAAATTTTATGTTGAAATCGCTTTTACACTGAAAGAAAGTCAATTTAAAGCACATCTGCTCCTTATTTTTTCTTGGGAATCCATCGAAAATCAGCAAAAGTTCGGCAAAAACACTTCAAAGCGCCTTCAAACACTTAAACGCACGATAAAAACCAATAAATTTACAAAAACTAAGCAAACTACAATCCACACAAGCTTTGTTTACCTTTCTGACTGACTTAAAAAGATGGCCGCTACGCGCATTGCGCAGAGAAATTTGGGTATGTCTAAATCGCCTCGTGTCGCTACTGTATAGTTCCGTTATACTGTGCCTGGAGATCAAAGGGACCGACAGCTCGTGTCGCTACTGTATAGTTCCGTTATACTGTGTCGCTGGGCCGCCAATTACTTTAAAATTCTGTTTGCCCTCGAATTCGGCAGTTGCACGCCTAGCGAATCAGTGGTTAACACGTGGAGATTATATTTATAAGGAAACCATTAAAAAATTAATCGTAAATCAGACATCCCTTATTCTACATTTTGTTAAGTGGTTATAACTTTGAATAAACTAAGGTACCTAAGTGTTATTTTCATATAATTTTTGAATGTATATTCGTAATGAGGCAACAATTTGGATGATGTAACCTCAAACCCACTTGCATACAAAAATGTTAGGTATGTATAAGGACGGGGTGACTTTGATATGCGATCAAAGTCGCCCCTTATGTGACTTTTGAGTGTTTTATATAATTCAATTTATATACTTTTTTTATTATTTACTTGGAAGTCGCAATTACAAAAATTATACTGATGAGCAACTTCAAAAAATCGCCGATGGTCAGTTGTCAATAAGAGCTGCGGCTTACGAATACAAAATACCATTTGGAACACTACATAATAGATTTCATGGCAGACATTCAAGTAATGCTGGTGGACAACCTATATTTTCAACTGCAGAAGAAACTTGCCTTATAAATGCTGCTGTTAAGTGTGCCGACTTGGGGTTCCCACTTAATCTTCTGGATTTGAGAATGCTTGGCAAGGCTTATTTGGATAAATGCGGTCGAGTTGTAACCAAATTTAAGCATAACATTCCAGGCAAAGATTGCGCACTAAGCCTCTTAAAACGACATACAACAGAAGTTGCTGAACGCCTCGCTAGTAACATAAATAAGAGCCGCGCTGGTGTTTCCAGGAAAACGTTAAGCTACGTCTACACCGAAAGCAACACATAGGAACATTATGTTTATGTTGCTTGTTCCTGGAACTTGTTTCTGAATGTTGCCAAAAGTTTATTTAAGTTCCTCATTGTTTACAGTTGTAGCAACAATAGTTCCTATAAGTTGCTTGTTTCCATATTTAGCGGCAAAGATCAAAAGAAATATAGAAACATTGGTAAACATTTTTTGTTTCTCAACAGTATTTGTATCAGTGTGGACATGTTGTTGCTTGTTCCCGAAACTCGAAACTTGTGTCGTGAAGCCGTCGAGTCGTTGTCGAAAATTTATTAAACATGCCGTTTAAATGGACAACCGAAAATATAATATGTTTAATTGAATTATACCGAAATGCCGAGTGTTTGTGGAATCCACGGGATAAAAAGTATAAAGACCGTTACCAAAATAGGATTTGTGGCTGGAGATATGTAATGGGATTAGCGATGGTGTTAGTGTTGATGAAGTTAAAAGAAAAATTAAAAACTTGGTGGCACAGTTCTACAGAGAGAAAAAAAAATATCGCACATATCAAAAATCTGGTGCTGGAGCATATGACGGTGTGGAGCTACAGAATGAAAAACAAGTAACTACTTTTATTGAAAAGCCACAATTCAGTGAGAAACGAGACTCAGAATTTAAAAGACCGAAGAAAAAACGAGGTACACAAAAGTCAAAAGGAGAGGCAGAGGAAAGACAAGAAGAAGCCTACATGTTCTTAAAGGAACTGCAACAAAGAAAAACGAAAGACCAGTTTAGCATTTTTGGAGAACATGTGGCTTGTAAAATGCGAAGTTTAAAAACCGAGTTTGCGCAAAACGCCGTAGAACATTTAATTGGAAATATATTGTGGGAGGCGTCCACAGGCAAATGCGACCACCCCTATACATACAATGGGCCACCTCAGGCACATATGCCAACAGCTACAGCATCGCTCGGGGCATCGCCATATTCATCATCTATGACACTTTCTTCTTCTGAGTATGTGCCTTTCAACTGATACTGAAATGTCAAGCAATATTCAAGAACCACCAAGCGGCCAACACGATATTATTTACAATGCTTTGTCATCTATTTTATAATGTAATATCGTCTCGACCATAGCATTATTATATTAGTAGACAAGTGAAGAATGTATATTTTTAAGTTTTCTGAACAAAATAGTTACTTTTGTTTACTTTAAATGTTAAAAGACTTGCACTTGCCTTAATTTGATCCTGAAGAACTGATATAATAGCATCACAGACTTCTGGTACAATTAAAGAAATTGCTTGTTTGGAAATTCGAAATAAGTACATCAGAGAAGCATATGAATCTCCCGTTGCAAGAAATCGAAGTGTTAATAGGAGGCGTTCCAATGAAGATATAGCGTATAGTTCGTATCTTCTTTTTGAATTAAAGGTGAAATTTTGCACAGTAACCATTCCAAATCAGTACTACTCATACGACAAAAATTTTTTACATATCCATTATCAATACACTCTGATATTATATCATCTTTCTTTAGTGAATTTAGAACTTGTATGACACCATGTGACTTTCGGTCTAAAAGACTTGGCCTAGACCAACATTTACGGACTCTTTTTTTTTTTGTTTTTGTAAAATAATTACAGTTGCAGCTGCTGCTGCCTGTAAATCTTCGTCGCACCACATTCTTTAGAAACTAGGAACACACAATGCACTGGTGTAGACACAACGTTTCCTGTTGCAGCAACACAACGAAACATTCACAAGAATGAGTTACCTTGGTGTAGACAGAATGTTTACGGAACTTTTGCTGTTGTTTCTGTTTCCATAAACAGGTTGCGGCAACCAGCAACAAAATGTTCCTCTGTGTTCCTTTGGTGTGGACATGGCTTTAGAGACTTATTATGCAAACTTGCAGCAAACATTGGAGGGGGTAAAGCCGGAATATACTTTTAACTACGATGAAACGAACGTCGGCGATGACCCGGGAAAGGCCCGTGCCATATATAGATGGGGTACCAAATACCCAGAAAAAGTTATAAATCATTCTAAAAGCAACATTTCCATTATGTTTTGTGGATCTGCGGATGAGACCCTATTGCCACCTTATGTAATATATAAAAGTGAGCACCTATATAATACATGGAAGGAAGGAGGTATTAAAGGTTACCCATGTTGTGGCAAGCCGTGTTGTATAACTGGATGCAGATTTAATAGGACATCTCATGGATGGATAGACACAAACACGTTTCAGGATTGGTTTAAAACTGGCTTCTTGCCGCATGCGCGAAGGTTAGAAAGAAGAAAGGTGCTAATCGGTGACAATTTAGCATCGCATTTTAGTGAATCCATAATTCATTCATGTGATGAGAATAATATTTCCTTCGTTTGTCTCGTACCACATTCGACGCATATATGCCAACCATTGGACGTGGCATTTTTTAAGCCGATGAAAGTAGCCTGGCGTTCGATACTCGGATACGGACTATAAACTAAAAAATTAAGCTTCTGATATCCCAAAGGAGATTTTTCCTTCGCTTATAAAGCTAGCTCTACAGAAAATGGACCAAGTTCCCCCACAAACCAGTATTAAGCCAGGAGACCAACAAGAATCTGCAATAAAGCGGAATCTAATTAACGGTTTCTACGCGAGCGGTATACATCCATTTAACCCTAGGAAAGTCATCGACAAAATTCCGGGAACGTCAGAGAACGATAACAATCCAGGGCCTGTTATTGAAGATGCTCTTTCAGAATTATTACGTGCAAATCGTTTTGGCGGCCAAAATAGTCAAAGAGTCCAACGTAAAAAAAAACGGATCAATGTAGTGCCCGGAAAAAGTGTTACTACCGTCGATAGCAGCAGTTCAGATGAAGCTGAGGAAGCTTTAGGCGTGCCGTTGTAAAAAAAACAAACCTGATATTGACAAAATTAAGTTTAAAATTATGAAAGTCTTACGGTATTTATAATAATTATTCAATATATATTAATATCACTATCGCTATCATCATCTGTTCTAATTATTATTTGTGCTATATTGTTTATATGGATGGTATTATATCTTGATCACTTCCATCTACCTTCGAGAAAATGCCAGTATCGGTTCCCTTTTCCTCCATAATGGGATTATTTACAATTTTCCATACAGTTGATATTGGAATTTTTGTTAATGTGGCCGTTTCTTCTAACGCTGCTTGCTTGCTGACCGCACGTTCAATAAGAGTTGAATAAACATTGTTTATAACTTCCTTAGTTTCCACAGAAAAAGTGTTTTCTGCTTTTTGACGGGGTTATCTCCTGAGATACATTGAGCTCGCATATAATATCCATGACTCACACACGATTAAACAAACGCTGTATTACACACGAAGTAAGAATAATTACTAAGCTTAAAACTAACTAGAGTGGCCATATTATAAGTCTTTAGAACATAGTTTGTTTTATGGAATAACCCCCGCATTTTGAATCAGGTAAGAATCGGTTTAAAATCACCAAACTATTACTTTAATAATGAAATTACGTCTTCCGGATATGTAGTTTACTTTAAGACATTTTTAAGTACGGACCACAATTTACCTGCATTTATTAATTCATTCATGATTTGTTTATGGCCACCCTTATATAATCCCATTCAAAGGCAAGGTGTAACTTTCTTATATCTCTGGACAGGCTTTACCGGGTGATCTATTATATTTTGACCACCCACCTATCTCATTTATTTCAAGAAATATCAAAAAACTTTAAGAACTAAAGTTGTAGGGCCTTTCATGAATTTTTAGGAAATGATATAAGAAGAGACAAATAAACATCAAAAATGGCAAATATTTTACAATTTCATGTTTTCTTAAATGGAACACCCTATATGTATATTATGCGCTCTTCTGATGGGAAATTTTATTCTGATTTCGAATATATATGGTTGTGTTAATAATTACAATTTTAATAAATAACATTAGTGGGCGTAGACAAAATAATAATAATGGCGTATTGAATGTGCAGCAATTGTTATTACGTCTTTGTTTGTCTACTAGACATAAGTTGTCTACAGGCAAACTATTCTTGTTAAAAGTACTATGTAGCTACTACAAAAATATAGAAAAAATTCATGAAATTTAATATAGGGGAAGCCGGGGCAAAATGGGCACCGGGGCATAATGAACATCTCCTATGATTTGGAGAAATTTAAACGCAGTCTGGAACACCGATCGGACATATTGTAAAATACGCGTGCCTGTAACAAGCACCTCACATAAGTCGGGTCCACTGTTTGGGGCGGTTGTTATTAGTAGAGGCCATAGTTTTGTGCGCGTGATATAATTTTTCACTATTTTGATTAGCCTACTACGCCATCCAGCGTTTTGTTTTTTTGAGTTGCAATAGTTATAAGGTTAAAAGGGTAAGTTTAGTACTTAAATTTATGTACATGAAAATAACAGGATTATTGTTGGACTGATTATTAAGTTAAAATATTCCAATATGGCACCTGGGGCATAACGGGCGGGGCAAATTAAGCACCATTAGGGTGCTCATTATGCCCCTGCCCATAGTGCCCCATAGATGCCAAATTAGTAGATGCATTTGTAAACCAAAATTATTTCTATTTCAGTTATGCAAATATGGTGCGTAATTACAAAAGGAAGACTGGGAGACAGTCTTGGACAGAAAATCAAATGGCTCAAGCAATTGATGCGGTTGTAAACCAAAACATTCGTTGCAAAACTGCCGCAACAAATTATGCTGTTCCTCGTGCTACTTTACAACGTCGTATACGCAAATATCAGGTTAATCAAGATATTTCTTCTGCAGTTATAAACGGTATGGGCAACTTCAAATCTGTATTCACGACAGGTCAACAATTAGAGCTGGTTGGTTTTATTCAAGATATCGAAAATCGCCTTTTTGGTCTTACACCGAGAGATATTCGAAAACTTGCTTACCAACTAGCAGAACGAAACGAAATTTCCCATAACTTTAATAAAGCAACCAAAATGGCAGGAGAAGATTGGTTGACCGCTTTCCTTAAAAGGCATGATGTTCTTTCGTCAAGAAAACCAGAGGCAACTTCAGCGGCCCGCGCTATGGGCTTTAACAAAGTTTCAATAAATAGGTTCTTTGAACTTTTGATTGAAACCATTGAAAAATATCAGATAATGCCAGATCGGTTATTTAACGTTGACGAGACGGGCATAACCACGGTTGCCAAAAGTCTAAATAAAATTATCGCAACCAAAGGAAAAAAGCAAGTTGGGTCTTTGTCGTCTGCAGAAAGGGGGAAGACGCTAACTGTGGAAATTTGTATGGGTGCAGATGGTTCGTTTATGCCTCCACTCTTTATTTTTCCCAGGAAACGAATGAAGTTAGAACTGTTAGATAGTGCTCCACCTGATTCTTGGGCTGAGTGTAATGATTCTGGCTGGATGCAAGGTGATTTGTTTGTTAAGTGGTTTGAAAAATTCATACTTTGGTCAAGAGCTTCAAAAGAAAATCGTGTGTTGCTATTACTAGATGGTCATTATACGCACACAAAAAATTTAAAACTTATTGAAATGGCGAGGGAGCACGGAGTAATTCTATTGTGTTTCCCGCCCCACTGCACACACAAACTGCAACCACTTGATGTCAGCTTTATGAAACCTTTAAGCTCCTATTATGCAGACGAAATAAAGAACTGGTTACGAGTGAATCCAGGTCGAGTAGTTACTCATTACCAGGTGGCTGAGCTCTTCGAAAAAGCCTTCATTCGAGCGGCGACTATGTCGGTGGCTATATAAACGGTTTTAAAGCTACTGGGATATGGCCAACTAACCCAAATATTTTTACGGATGCGGATTTTGTTGCATCTGAAACAACAAATAAATATTGAACAGCCGCTAAATTCTCAACTACTAGAGCCTCAGTTAGAAACACAGCTTCCAGAAAATAAAACACCGATTGCTTCAGAAGAACAAAGCATAAGACACTCTCCACAGCCAGGACCATCAAACAGATCGCCTTCTCAGGTTTTGACTTCTCGAAACAATAATCAAACGGAGTTTGTTCTTACTTCTCCTGAGCACATTCTACCTATTCCTAAGACTACGAATAAAAGAAGGCAAACAAGAAATCGTGGAAAAACGGCTATTTTAACAGAGTCTCCTTACAAGAATGAGCTCATGGAATCCATAAAAGTTAAAGAGGCTAAGAAATCTAAAGTAGAAACTAAAAAGCGAAAGGTGTTTGAGAGTGAAGAAGATGAAATAGATAACAAAACGAAAAAACAAAACAAAACAGAACAAACCAGAAAACTTAAAATCACTGAAAAAAGGCAAAAAATAAGTGCTGATGACTCCGACTCTGAAAGTGAAGTTTCGGATGTAGACTGTTTATATTGTGGTTATTCATATCTGCAGTCAAGCGAAGATTGGGTTGCATGCTGCTTATGCGCAAAATGGGCGCATTGTTCCTGTGCGGGTGAAGAGGATGAAGACGAGGACTGTAAATATATTTGTGAACAATGCCGGAAATAAGCGAAATTTGTCATAAATATGCCATGTTCATTGTGCCCCGTTGCGGTGCTTATTTTACCCCTATCCCGGGGCATAAAGATTTTTAATTCAGAAAACTATTTTTTTATCTTGTTTGTTCGTTAAGTAAATTTTATTTACAATTTAAATTTTGTAATATAAGTTAACAAAAATGTTACGAAATAAACCTAAAATAATCTTTATATTACTACCTACGAGTTCAGAATTACCTTTTTTTCTTAGGGTGCTCATTTTGCCCCGGCTTCCCCTAAATATCAACAAAAGACAAAAACCGACAAACTTTACCTCTATCCCCATTAGAAAAACAAATTTTTGCAGATACTACTAGTGGATGATAAACCCATATTTAAATTTTTTTTGTGTAAAACAATGTATTACCTAATAAAAGCAACAAAATAACAATCCATTTACAATAAATGCTCCAAATGTCACCCGTTTGGATCAATACATTTTTGATACCCCGTTTTTAATTTATTAATTGCCGCAGTTTTCCAGTCGGGATGGTTAGTATTAATATTATTTATTTCGTTGCTTGAATTTCTAATATGTTATCGCTGTTATTAAAATATATTTTATTTTTCAAAGAACCCCAAAGAGACGTGTCAAGTGGTGTTAAACCGGGACTGTTAGGCGGCCAGGATATAACACCATATCTCCGAATCCAAACTTCGAAATTGGCATTTAACCGTTCAGTAACCTGGGCAACGTTATGCGGAGGTGCGCCATCCTGTTGCAAAATATGGAGTTAGCCAGGTTTAAAGGTAACTCATCTACACGATTTTCTACAGCATTTGAAAGTTTCATATATCTTGCTCCTGTCAGATTGTTCTCGAGAAATATTGGATCAATAATCTTGTCACTTATATAAAATATAGGTACCGCACCATACATGTAAGGAGCGAGAATAACTTCCCATCTTGTTCTAGTCTGGCTAAAATATCCCTACAGAAATTAGGCCTTCTTTCTTTGTAGCTTTCACTTAATTTTTGGTGTCTATGGAATTTATATGGATGCATGTTATATTTTTTTAAAGTTTTAAAGACTTTCCAATACGATTTGTCTAAATCTGCCTTGGCTTCGTGTATAGAAATCAGTGGATTTTCTAGAAACATTGAAAACTGAGTTACACAACCAACTAGCAACAACTAACGATTTTATGTTACCTTGAAAATAGAGAAGAATTTCCAATTATTCCTCCTCATTTATAATCACCGTTATTTTTTTTTCTTTTTAATGATTTTGTGGTGTGCACCAAATTGTATATATTTCTAAAAGTATTTAGACTTGGTATTCTATTTAGATTCTCACCAAATAAATTAATATACTCCTGGCGCGCCTTGTATTTATTTTTATTATTTTTAAGTAAACCTCAAAGATTTTAAACTTTTCTTTTTCCGAATTTGTGAAGAAATGTAAATGATTTGACAGATGCGTAAAATATAAACAATTGCAGCATATTCAATAGGCCATTATTATTTTGTCTAGGCCTACCTATCTTATTTTTAAAAATTGTAATTATTAACACAACCTTTTAAAATAGACCATACAAACCATATATATTTGAAACCAGAATAAAACCATAAAAAAACAACGCCACTAAACCCTACGCAAAAACTTCCATCAATATCAGTCATTATCCTTTTGATAAGTTACTGCATAACGGAAATACAAGGAGTACCTCCCTAAAAACCGAATATTTTTAAAATAACCATGTAGATTAAAAACTAGCCATAAGAAATGTGACACCGTAATCATTTGTTTCGTTAAAATGTGACACACTGAAGTGAAAGCCGCAATTATCACTCTATCTTTGAAAATAATTCCAATTACCTCCTGAAAGTATCAAAAATTGGACACCCTGTACATTACAGGGTGCCCTAAAAGTCACTGTTTTTGAAAAAGTAATCACATTTTTCAGTTATCTCCGTATATATTTTAGGATAGTTGTTAAGCTTACCTAATTTAAAAACCCTGGATCCTCTTTATCTGTTTAAAGTTTATAGATAAAGTAAAAGAGGTCCCAACATCGAATTGAAAATTTAGCACGCAAAATCCCAGGACAAGAATTAATTGAAAAGTTATTCGGAAAGACCCGAATTTGCGATATACTTCTTATTGTTTTCCGATTCTACTCGTTCTCGATATATTACCAAAGAGTAACCTAGCCAATAAGAGGCGAAAGAAAGCCATTCCTGCGAAACCAAATTTCTATGCGCATACGCGAAGTAAGTGGTATATCCAGAGATATATTAGAACTAGTCAATCAAATTTACTGTGTCATATGTTGCTGTCAATCACTGTCAATCGTGATTTGGCGTAAACAAAGCGATAATTTTGTGGCTTTCTTGTTTTATTTTTTTCCATCGGTGTTTTTAGTGTGCGTATTTTTTATTGGTTCTAAATCCTATTATTGTGACAAACAAAAGTTTTTACGCCTGTTTAAAATAATGCAAAATATTCTGTTTTGTCTCAGCATCGTCACAAAATGATCACACTTCACACACACAATCAAAATTTGCAGAAAAGTAAAGACAAACAGTACACAAGAGCCGTTAATAATAACAAATCAACTCGATGAATCCAACTGTCAACCAAATTAACATTTACTAAAGATTTCAAGGTTATGTCGAGCGAAAATGAGGCGTTGTCACCTTCCAGTTATGAAATTGTTATTTGACGCGTTTTAGTTTAGGAATGGAAACAAATAATGTGAAAACACTTGGAAGTACGGACTTAACCCTTCAACGGCTAGTGTTGCCATATGGTAGCAACTACACTCATCACTAGTTTGATCGAAAACCCCCATCTCTAATACAAAATATGCATATAGGTGATGTTATTTATCCAACAAGTGTTGATAGAATAAGTACCAAAAAGGTAATTTGCCGTAAAATACTATTTGTTTTTTGTACTAGTGCCTTAAATTTAAATATTTATTATGTCTGGTCAACCGGTGGACTTTCAATTAGAGTAAGTATTGTCAGATTTGTATTTTATGCATGTTTAATTTTTTAATGCTACATAGTGATTCTAAAATATTGTTTTTTACATTAGATATATATAATTTATAGAAAAATTCAATGATGTAACTGTGTCGCGTGTTTTTTCTTTTGGTGTAACCATATGGTAACGCTAGCCGAATACGTAAGCAATCTTTGTTTTCAATTTTAGAAAAGGATTTACGTTAAAAGAAGCTCTAAATATCGTCAATGACGTCGATGTTGAAAGGTAATTAATGTAAATTGTCCATCACTTATAACCGAATACAATAGATTTATGGGTGAAACTGACCTGCTAGATGAAAAGATGATAATACTTCCAGATATAGGATAAGTATCAGGCGGAAGAAATGGTGGTGGTCTATTTTTACATGGATGTTAGATGTGTCCGTTATCAATGCTTGGACTATTTACAGGCAATACGAACCTATAACCCAGTTACAATTTAGAAGACAGATTGCACAAACATATCTCATCAGATATAGATTGCCCCCAAAGGATTAGGTAGACCAGCAACATCACACTCGAGTGTTACCCTAAATAGGGTGTCGGATGATTTACGATACGATGGTCGCAATCATTTACTTGTTCCAAACAAAAACAAAAAGAGGAGAAGAATGTGCTGGCGAAGGATGTACATCCGTATACGCAATGCCGAAAATGTGACGTAGGATTATGTATAGAATGCAATGACATATTTCATACCAAATAATAATTTTGTATCCCATATTAGGCTAGATCTACCATATGGTAACGGCACTTTTTTGCTAAAATAATAACTTTTTTTTGAAAATATTGTTTTTTTTTCCTCAAATCCTACTTGCTGTTAGCCTTCTCTAACCGAATTTATTCGGAAAAATTTCGCCGTTGAAGGGTTAATGCTTATTTGGCAACTTTTTAGCAAGAATTTTGGTAATTTTATTATTGCTCCAATTTTCTACGGTTCACGCTTCTGCCCTGTCCTAAAGAAATAAAAGTACATTTGGCAATACCCTTAGGGTGCATGCGCACAAGTCGAAATGACCCTGGATCTTCTATCTCTGTTGTTGCTTCAAGATATTCAGGGTAATAGCCATATAGTACTAATACATATATGCATCAAGGGCAAAGAAGCCGATAAAGCTTTTGCCTCTTATTAGTTGGGTTACTCTTTGATATTACCTCGTAGCACTTTAAAAAATTCACATTGTATAACACTAGGGTTGCCAAAGGAAATGTCCTTGCGGCTTTTTAGGGTTCAAAATGTCCTTTTTTTTGAAACTATAGAACTGTAGGTTAGGTATGGAATGGAAATGAAGTTATACATTTAAGTACCCCAAAAAAAATGGCAAGTTGTTCTTAATCATTTTAAAAATACTACAAATGTTTTTTCCTTAATTTCGCTTTTGTTAAGCATACCCGCCCGCAAGCTCAGCATTTTCTGAACGATTTTTTTCTGTGATGGGCACTAAATGGAGAGACGAAAGAAATCGTTGATCCACAGAATTAATTCGTTCAGAATTATTAATTTATTTTAATTTTAAGGAAACTTATCAGGAATTTTTTGAGATTTTAAAAAATGACAAGGTTGCCCTGGAGGCAGCAAAATCAAACAAGAAATATTTATTTAAATTTAATAGTGTGTAAAAATTAGTTATATTTTGTATTATTATATTTTTAAGTTTAGGGTTAAAAATTGATTTGTTAAAGAGGTCAGTCAATTAAATTGTATTTAGAATACTACTTACCTACAATAAGTACAATATACCTAATAATTGTAAATAAATTTCACGTTATGTTTTTTTAATTTTCTGTTATAAAAGATAATTTAATTGACAGATCAATTTTTAAGCTTAATATTACCCCCTTTAACCTTTAACAATTAAAAATAAAAATTATTTGTGTGTAACGCATTTTTCTTCAATTTGTCCTTGTTTAGGTACTTTGCAACAAAGGTGGCAACCCTATACAATAACACTGCAATTTAATTAAGGCATTCATTTTATTGTTATAATAATTTATTTTTCATAAAAAAAGATAATCAAATATTATTAAACTGGTTGGGTTGCCTGAAGATCTACCTATTGCATAGTGTAAAACTTCTGGCATAGCTGTACCAAAATTTTCTAGATCGGATTTACCTGAGGCACAGGTAGAAATTTTAATAGAAGGGTATCCACGACCTTTTTGAACTTTTCGGCTGTTGGATCCGTCATTGACGATATTCATTTAAAAAATATAAATTTTAGGTTAGTTTATGCTATATTTTATTGGATCTATACCTTGGAGGTATACTGGGTAAATAAAAAAATAGATGTTTATGGCGAACCAATCAACGGTACCAATTTTATTTATGTAGTAAAATCCATTTTTCAAGAATAAGGGCCGTAAATACATATTATTATACAATTTATTTCATTACGAAGTTCACCCATTTAATCCCAAGGATAGATATAATGAAAAAAAAAGGATATTTTTTGTCAATATTATTTATTTTTAGACCCAACAAATACATTTTTGCTAAATTTAAAAATTAAAGTCGTCACATAACAAAAAAAATTGGTGGTGCGCTAACGAACCACTGGTATGAAAGATATAAAAAAATATTTTTTTAACATACATATTTCAAGGAAACTCAAAAAAAAACTACACAAAATTATTTGTTATTTGGTAGGTACATACTAAAGAATAAGCCTATACAAATATTATTACATTCAAAGATTTCAAATATAACCAATTTTTTTTTGGTGCGCAAACGAACCACTGGTAAGAACCACTATAAATATTTTTACTGCTGGTGGTACATTGCAAAACATGAGACATGTAAATGTACATTACATCGTTCATAAAAATAGTATGACTATGGCATACCCTGCATCTCCTTCGTGCCCTAGCTTCATGGGAACTAATGGTGTGTGGCTGATGATCAAGCCTTATTTCTTCCAAAGTCATTGGAACATTTCTAATAATTTGTATTCTTTCAGTTTTAATTAGACGCAAGGCTATAAATGATTTAAACTCAAACTGAGACATTTTTGTGTCATTAGCAATGTTATACAGTTTTCAAGAATTCACTACCATACTATCTAGAGAATTACAAAATAAAGGCCACCACCATTTTTTCCCCAAAACTCGACTTCTATAGTTGGCAATCCCGTTGTCATGAAGATCTACGCCCCCCATAAATTTATTATATTGAGCGATGGCGTTTGGTTGAGGTATATATGTCTCTTTTTTTGTTTTCTGTCATACCTCCTTACTTTACTTACTGGCGCAACGTTATGAGTATTGCTGCAAATCGTAACTGTTGCACGGTCATTACAACGTACAACAGAAATTTTTGATTCCTTATCATATGCAGAGACAAACGAGCCACGTTCTTTTTTCATAAATAATTTTGAGCTTTCTGGTGGACACTTATTAGTTCTGTTTTCTCGTATGGTCCCTGTGGCAAAAACCCCTTTCCTTTTCAAATGAACAAAAAGCTTATATGATGAAAATAATTATCAAAAAAGACTTGATGGGAAAATGGCCTTTCTATCACAGACAACAAGCCGATGGCAACGTCACCACCAAGTCCTAGATCGGAATATTTTTTGCCCTGCGCGCCTGCATATAGGGAGCAAAAGAAAATAAATAGCCATCCGATGAACAAAGGCACCAAACTTTAAAGCCAAAACGTACCTGTTTTCCTTTGATAAACATTTTGCATGAATGTCGACCAAAGTGCGGCACCATTTGTTCATCTATAGATAAATTGAAAGAAAAACTACCCCACTGTAGATTTTTTTTGTTGATAATATCAAAAAAAGGTCTTACTTTGGAAAATTTATCATATTTATCCAATTTGTCATTGTCCGATAAATGTATATTTTGTTTTATAGCTTGAAATCGATTTCTACTCATGCACTTTTTTATGCAATCTATACCTTTGTCTTCGTCAGTTGACCAATAACATGGAATATTTGGTAACGTGTGATAACCAGAAAATAAGAGTATGCCAATAAAATTTAAGAGATCTTCTTTTGATAATTGAAAATCGTGTCGGTTGTTATCCGCGGCGTATTTTATTGTGAAACCTAAGACGAGATGACGACCTCATCATCAAAAAAGAGTAAAAATATTTCTATTGAGGTCTTACCAAAAAACTCATTTTTTATTTTTTTCTTGTCGTGTAACTCATTTGAAACAGCGAAATGTTTATATTCGATCTGTCCTTGAATCCATTTAGGTGTGGGTAAAACATCACAAGATGATGACGGGGTCATCAATCGGCTCTTTTTAGCAGCTAGGGTTTCTTCATCTGATGAGTCCCAGTGATACTCTTTTTCATTTTTATTTCTATCAGGCGATGTATGTATCTGCATTTCAAAACTTCCCACAATATCCGTTGGATTGGACATCTCTGGAAAACTAGTTTCCTCATCTATATCTTCTTCATCCGTTAATGTGTCGACATTAGGGGGTATATACACCGCATCTATTACCCCTGAAATTTTAAAATAAACATAAATATATTATATATAATATTATATAACCTAATACCTATATATTCTAATAACCATACTGTATAATTTTTACTTACCGTTTTCGTCATTTTCAAGTTCATCCACAACTTTTTCCAGCTCAGCTTCTAACTGCTGTTGAGTTAAAAACTTTTTAGAAAACATGCTTAACCATCAAACTTAAAACGTACATTTAACTAGCATAAATAGCGAAAGAAGACTGTCCGCCTGTTAGCCTGGCCCGTCAGCAAAATATAATAAAACACGTTAAAGCTTGCAAATATTTGTCACATTTTACTTCCATATAATACCAGTGGTGCGTTTTCGCACCAATGGTTTTTCTCAACATAGAAAACTCCGATTTATTTTCGATTACTGATTACAATTGCGTTTATCAAAATCTACACTCAAATAAATTATGATAAATGTAAAATAAGTAGTTTACTTTTTAATATTTGAAATATTATTTATTATTACCAACAATTTTTTATAATATTTTGAATATATATTAAACCAGTTTATAAAAGCCATAAAGCTGTTTTATATTTTTTTTATTTTACTTTATGCATAACTGACGGTAAAAAAAAATTCTAAACCACCAAAAAAAAATAATTTGTACCGTGGTGCGTTTATGCACCACTGGAACGAAATGGGTTAAATACGAGCTAAGGCTGTTCCACATGTTAAAATAATGACAATATAGTATGTTGCTTAATGCGAGAGACTAATAAATCATAATTGAACTATAAAACCCAGTGGTCTTCGCCGCATTCCATAGGTCTAATCCAATTATTATTCTTTAATTACATTTATTGCCAGGGGTCCCGAGATCGGGTAGGTAGAGGCACAGGTAGTTTACTGTGCCTCACTGTTTCAAAAATTTAAAACGCCGCTGTCACCTTACTTTCACTCACCAAACTCATCTTTCTATTGTATGCAAATTAGGTGTGAAGGTCGTAAATATTTAAAATACGGAATTTTTAAAAACTATTATTGCAATTTACCTGAAATTTACAATGAAACTTTAAGTTGTGCACCCTGCTGAATGGGTCCTGTCATTGCAAATTTGCATTATATTACTCTCTCGCATTAAGCAACAGAGTATAGTCGTAAGAATGTATAACATTTTATTAACTAACCAGGGGCGTAACCAGCCGTTAGTTCGGGAGGGGCCCAAGGACTGGAAAAGCGCGCTGCAGGCGAAAAATGGCCCAGGCGAAATTTGTTTTTTTACCACGGCCAAATTTTTAGATATTTGGTCAATAATTTATAGTAAATACTATTAATATTAGTCAGTCGTTCGTCCAAAAGATGTTTCTCATTATATCAGGGGAAGCGGTGCTTGCAACACTTCTATGTTGCATAGTTAATAACTATTTTGGTAAAGTTTTAATATACAGGGTATCCGGGAAAATATGATAAATCTGTTATATCCATATGATTTGCAAAAAGTACATGGTTCCTGAAGATTTCCCTCGTAGAAATAATGTGAACTTCATTAGCATTATTCTTTTCACGGATGAAGCAAAGTTTACCAAAAATGGTATCACCAATTTACACAACACACATGTATGGGCTGATAAAAATCCTCAGGCCTATTGTGACTATTGTTTTCCATCATCATCAGTTCCAATCAATTACTATCTGGGCAGGAACCATTGGCAATTTCTTAGTTGGACTATTCGTATTGCCGGAACACTTGAATGCACAACTTTATTTGAAGTTCCTCCGCTTTTCAGGATTTAATTGAGCACCCTACTAATAACGTCTATCCAAACCGTTGGATAGGTAAAGGAGGATCTGTTGCCTGGCCTCGATCTTCCGACCTAACGCCGTTGGATTTTTACCTGTGGGGACACCTGAAAACTTGGTGTTTTTCACTCCGGTCGGCACTTGGGACGAGCTTCTACAGAGAATCACGTTTCATTGTGATGTGATAAGGACCAAGGCTGGGTTATTGTTGCGGATACAGCAGTCCTCAATTCATCGTGCCCGCGAATGCATCAGACTTTACCATGTTAAACCCCCTTACGAAGTTTGTCAATAACTTCGTTAAGGTGCCATCTATTACATCACTGCGTTTTTTGTTAATTTTTGTATTTTCTCGGATTAAACAACTTAGAATGAAACTTTTCTGTTGTTTAAATGACTTTTGTATCACACTTTGTTGTCGAGAAACAAAACAGAAATCATGGTCCTTTTTATAAAAAATATTCAAAAAAATATTCCTTTATTATCCTTTTCTCGAAGACGGTTCAGTTTATCGACAATAAACAAGAGCACCTTTTCATTGGTTTAAGGTGCAAGCTACCAAGATGTATGTTATCAAAGTCTGTATCATACAGGGTGTTAAAAATTTAAGCATTAAATTAAGTTGTAAAGCTTAGTCCGCCCTTGGTAAACTAAAAATGCTAAATATATTTAAAGGACACTATTTCAAGAAGTCGTTACTGGTGTTCATCACATTAAATTTTTATTAAATTATAGTAAGTACTTTCAAAGTTATTCAAGAGAAACCGATTTCCAGCGGCGTCTGTCAAGGGCACATATCTCCGTAGGGAGGGCCTGTAAGAAAAAAATGTATAGGAACTTCTCATCTTATTTCTTCATGTTCTATCTGAATCCGAGAGATTTCTCACATTTCCCGGACACCATGTAGATTATAGCATGATATTCGAGACAATTTTTGTACATTAATTAATAAAATGAATATACATTTCTATTATTTTTATTGAGATATGGTTATGATGTATTTAACTATTCAAAACAATATTCGTTTAATTTAAATGAACTCCATATTTTTTTAATTTAAATATTTTTTTATCGGAATGAACCCTGTACAGGGTGTCCATTTTTCGATGTAATTTAGGAGTATCTCGGTACAAACTAGTAAAGATAGAGACTTGCGGTTTTTACATTACTGAACTACTTTTTGTGAAACAAAAGATGCCGCGAACAGAGTTGTCATAAAAGAAAGATGTTTGGGTGGATGGCTCGATTGCTACGAGATGTCGCCACGTGCAACATCTCGCATATGTATAGAGTTGTCATAGTTTTCTTAATTTTTAAGCAACAGGGAGTTTTCGAAAATGTTTGCTTCTTGACCACCACCTGTATTTCGGTTATCCTTTAGCTTATTAAAAAATTGAAAACTGTTTCTAAAAGAGCTTTTTAAGTAGAATTCAGTGGCTTGATACTTTTTTTCTGGGAGTCTTACTTTTCGAGATTTAAATCAAACATTTAATTTTTCAAATAGGACACCCTATATATTTATCTCTTTTTTGATTGGGCTATTTTGAAGCTTTTCAAAAATATATAATAGTTGATAGTTATTATGACCACTATGCGCACAAATAGAAAAATTTAGAAAGTTAGGGTATAGTATAGGCCATGGAACCATTATAAAGAACAAAAATATACAGGGTGTCCCGACAAGTAAAACTCCCAGGAAGAAAGTAAGCACGCCACTGAATTCTACTTAAAAAACTCTCTTGGAAACAGCTTTAAATTTTTAGTTGAAGGGTAACCGAAATACAGGGGGTGATCAAAATGCAAACATTTTCGAAAACACCCTGTAAGTTAAAAACTAAGAAGGCTATGACAGTTCTGTTTACGGCATCTTTTGTTTTACGAAAAAGTAGTGCCGTAATGTAAAATCCGCAAGTCTATATCTTCACTATTTACCGAGATACTGCAATTAGATCGAAAAATGGACACCCTGTACATTATTGGATCATTTAGTCGCTCATATTTCAGTCATGTTTTATTAGAAACTTAACTAGTGTGGAATGGTTGAATATGTCCTAAAACTATATATTCGAAAATTTAACAACGTATAAATATGGGAAAATCGTCGTGGGACACCTTGTATATAAAAATGAACGTTTGTTTCGCCGAGCACCTGCTAGTCTTAAATAAAATTCTCAGGATAGGGGAAAGTTGTCGAATATCGACCACTTAAGGGAAAAAGTTCATAACTCGCTCGCGTGATCAGATATTGGTCTGAATTTTATGATAAATTATTTTACTAACATTTAGCTAGCCAAAATTTCCCAGAGTTTTTTGTACTAATATTATATTTTTTTGTAATATCAGAAACAAAAATCTGGAGAATTTAACGGCTAATCAGACCTATGATCAAACTCACAAGTTAACACGAGCAGTTAATTTCAAAATTAAAGTGAGTGTGTTAAAATCCAATGCTATTTTCCATTTTGGTATGATGCAACTACAGTTAACGGTCGTGTTAATTCTCGATCTCGTCATCCTAAACAGGAGTGACGCAATCCTTAAAGTGAGTACTTTAGCATATTTGAGCCAATCAGGGACGAGTTCGGTTATCAATCGCGGAAATTTTGAAGATTGTTTGGAAATGTCAAGTTGTCAAGCGGTCAATGAACTTTTGCCAGCGGTTGACGGCCACAGCTGGGTTTTATTCGCATATTTGTTGATTTTAGGCGATTTTTGCTTCAAAAATTAGTAATCGAATAGTTTTTGGTGAAAAATGCAACGTTTGTTAGATGTATTAGCCAGTTTTTTATAAAGAAATGGAAATATATTAATAACAGTAAGTTAAAAACACAATTGTAAGTACATTGTTGGTATAGATTTTTACAAAGGATTTTACTTTCAGATTATTTTACTTTAAAAATCTTGAAATTACTGAACAAAGTTGATTTGATTTGATTTACAACTCCCTTATAGTGACTTTTATACCTTTTAGATCATAACAAAACATGAGAGGAGAGAATTTCGAGGAGATTTCCTTCTATTTACCTAAATCCGTACCAGCTACTGAATTACACGTAGAAGTGAATAAAATATAAGAATTATACCATTTTCTAATATTTATTGAAGCCTTCAAATAGTTTCCTATAATTTACAAGCTGAAAAATACATGATGTTAAAGTTAAATTCAGCTTTGGCAACAATTTATACCTAATAGAGGTAAGTTTTTAAACTAGGTAGCTAGATACTAGATAATTATTAAAACCTGGATCAACCAAGTATTGTTTCGTACAAATTACACAACTTGTGTTGTATTTATAGATCTTTTAGTAGGTACCTAATGTTTATAAAAAATTGAACCACTAGGGTCACAATTCAAAAGCCCAGGTAGGAATACAAAAGTGAGAGTAAGGGCTTTGTCCCTTGGTATTCGTTGGGCTTTGATCCATTTTTCTAAAATATTTACAACAGTTTTAAAGTTAGAAATAGAATAGAGAGTAGATATTTTTGTTGTTTACTTACCTAAGTGCTTGTAAAAATATCTCATAAGGTAAGGATTCAGGTTAGTTATCCTATCTATCCTATGCAGAGCATTCCTTTGTTTATTTTTAATAAAAATATCAACATTCTATCTTATTAAACCTTTTTTTTACCATTTTATTAATAATTTGATTAGATCGAGATGATGTCTACTAGTATTAAAAAAACATTCAGTCCTATTTTTATACCTACCAGTATCTTAACAAAGAACATATGCACCTGTAAAATTCAGAAACTAAAATATTACTATCGAGGAATGGTAGCCTAGTGCAAAGTTAATACTAAAAATATTTAAATAAGTTCGAATGTTATTTTACTATTTTTTGTTTGTAGGCAAATGAGGCAGAAGCAGCTGGATGCAATACGAAGAACTAGTATAGAATGGGCAAGATTAGAAATTGAGATGTAGAAGGAAAGAATGCCAATGAAGTTGAGTTTAAAAATACTTGAAATGTTCCGAGGTGCAAAAATTATTAAAGCAATTAGTGTCAGAAACATGGACAATGGATAAACTTTAGACTGCAGTAAAGTCGCGACAGGAACAGGGTACAGCCCCATATTTATAATAAAAATATTAAATTATAGAAATTACTTTTAGATAACTTTAGGTATACTAAAATTCTAAAAGAATCGCTTAACATAACAGCATTGTTTAAAAACATGACCCTTTTTATATTTCCTGTATGAAGGTATCTCTGAGACTTCCTTAAAATTTTATCGCAAAAACAGTAGGTATAGTATCTTTCGGTTTAGAAAGAAGTTAGTTGAGGTTACATTTTTATGGCATGTATCACATTCTAGTTACTTTTATTTTAGGTGGAGATATATGTTGATTTAGGACGGGATTTAATATATATTTTTTTTATATTAATTAAAATGCGACGAGGTCAGTAACGAACAAGGTCAACTCTAAATTATTAAAGACATGTTAAGGGGTTTTAAAATATTAATTGGTTAAATTACCACGTTTTTCCGGAGGTACAGGGAACAGTATACTTATGATTTCCTGATCGAAAATTTTCTAGTTTTCACACTAATTTTAATATTACATAAAGAAGCTGTCACAAAACATCACCAAAAGGATTAAACAATCAAGGTTACAGTTTTATAATAATTATCAAATAATAAATAAAATACTCCCGAATACGATTTTGTTTTGAACAAGTTTCTTTTGAGTTTTGGGTTACTTTTTTTAGTAAGCAGAAAGTGACACACATAAAATTCTAACGTTAACTAACTTCTTTTTAAACTGAAAAATATTATAGCTTTGTCGTGAAACCAAAATACAAAAAAAATTTAGCAAGTTTTCTTGATACGATATTATTTTAGTCTTGACAATCGTGTTGAATATTATTAGCAGTACCTACCTACCAGATTTTTTAAAAATTGTAAATGTGATTTTGCTCGCTAATAAATAAATAAGTAACAACGAAAATAGTTTATATAATGGTTTTACTAAATTAATATCTAAAATTACAGGAGTAACTTAATTGTTAAACCAAATTTACATTTTATAATGTAAAATTACAGCTGGAAGCAGCAAACTAGTGTCATGTCTCATGGCTTTGTGTTTCATGTGGTGGGGTTTTCTCTATCTACTGCAACTAGATATTCCAAAAACCTAAAATTGTTAACAGCATTTTACAAATTAATTTTTTACCTAGCTACAGGGCATCCTGGAATGTCACTCCTGAAGTTTCCCATTTGACAAACCTACTTTTATGATTGCTCAAAAAAGGTTTGCTGAATGAGAATTTTGGAATGAAATTCAAAAATAAATCAAGTATATTTTAACATATTTTTAAATTGTATAGTAATTATCTCCATGGCAGAAAGCAAAAACTAAAATGTCTACACATTACTAACGTCGAATAAGATAATATGTAGTTTATAGTAGATGAAAGCGAGACCTTTTATGTAGGGTTGTAACAGGCACTTTAATATGTACTGAGATAGAAAAGTGGGAATTTTTAGCTGTATAAATGCCTATCTGCAGTTTTTTCTCCAGCCTAGTCCTAGAGTTATTCAAACTACTATCCTCTGCAGACCAAAAACTTGCCCTGACTGGCTTGCACAGCCTCATGTCAGGACTGCATAGGACATCACTGAGTGGAAGATGGCAAATATATACCATCCTCATTGTAACCTCTGACACACAATTTTATGGCTTTTATATATAAGTTATTAAATGGTCTTCTCCCATCTTACCTTGGTGGATTTATTGCCCATAACAGTGATGTACATAATTACCCTACTCGAAATAGAAATGATTTTTATATCAAGAGGACTAATTCCAGGAGAGCTATGAATTCTTTATTTTTCAAAGGTCTTAAAGAGTACAATGATCTACCGAGATATGTCAAGGAGTGTTGATCGATTAATAGTTTTAAAAGAGAGCTTAGGACATTTTTTAGAAGTTAAGATAGGCTTTTCCGATATGATGATGTTTTGTAGCCTGAAATATAGATTTTATTTGAGTTTCTAGTGTTATATCTGAAGTATATTAAAACTTGTAGGAGTGTTTTTTAACAAACATCAGTGCAATAAGAATCAGAATACCTGGAAGTATGAGAATCTAATGCTACCGAAAGGTTTCTTTGCATGACTCAAGTGGGCTTAAGGAGTAGATTTTACGAATAATTTTTTTTTTGAAGAATAAATAATCTTTGAAGTTCTGAGTAGTTTGTCCTCAGTAAAGCACAAAAAGAGTTAAGTGGCTGTGGGCCAAAAAATAATATATATTTAACAATTGTTTGGGGTTCATAAAGGTTTTGAGGTTGACAAAGGCATAATAAGCAGTTCAGTTTTGCAGCAACATTGTCTACATGGGCTGTTTACTTTAATTGTGAGTCTAGGTGAAGACCCCGAAACTTGCATTGTTCTACTCTTGTAATAAAATTATTATTCAATTTTAAGTATAAATCAGGAATCTGCTGCTTTTTATAGAATGCCATGCAATGGGTTTTATTTGTGTTAACAACTAGATGATTTGTTTGGCACCAAACAGAAAATCTAAGCAGAATTGTTTCAAGTAGTTGATTAAGTGTAGAAGCAGGTATGACTACTGTTGCATCATTTTTTCAAATCGTTTATAAATAATGCAAAAAGCAAGGGAGAGATTACGCCATTACGCCTCTTTAGGGAACGCCCTATCTGATATTTAGTTTCTCCGAATAGGAGCCCTAAAGTTTTACTCTTCTTTGGCGATTAGAGAAAAATGATTCCAGCCAGTCAGAAATATTACCACGTAAGTAGCTAGGAATTGAGAGAGCTGGGCCAGGTGGTGCTGGTGGTGCAATTTACGATCTAACCCAGGTGGTGCAGGTGGTGCGTTTTACGATCTAACCCGGGTGGTTCGGTGGTGCGTTTTATGATCTAACCCAGGTGGTGCAGGTGGTGCGTTTTATGACCTAACCCGGGTGGTTCGGTGGTGCTGTTTACAAAATAACCCGAAATTAAACCCGACTTTTTACGACCTAACCCGGATGCTTTCATGAGGCGGCTTCTTATCTAACCCTAACTTGATCCTTAATATTTATGAACTGACCCGAGATAAAACCCGACTTTTTACGACCTAACCCGGATGCTTTCGCGAGGCGGCTTCTCATCTAACCCTAATTTGAACCTGAATATTTATGATCTGACCCGAGATAAAACCCGACTTTTTATGATTTAACCTTAGTGAAACGCCGCTGCTAAAGCGGGATAATTAAATCCCAATTTTTATAAGCCATCCTTAAACCCAACTTTTTACGATGCGACCTGATCCATCCTTAAACCAGACTTTTTATTATTTCCCCTTAGTTGAAACGCCGCTGCTAAAGCGGGATAATTAAATCCCAATTTTTATAAGCCATCCTTAAACCCAACTTTTTACGATCCGACCTGAGCCATCCTTAAACCAGACTTTTTATTATTTCCCCTTAGTTGAAACGCCGCTGTTAAAGCGGTATAGTAAAAAACATTATTTATATTTTCTAACTTAGTGAAACGCCGCTGGCGGGTAGTAAAGCGAAATAAATCCCTAATTTATATGGTCTAACAAGATAAGTATAATAAAGCGGTACATTTGTCACCACAATAATTATTTATACCTAAATGATCCTCTCAAACCCTCTGCCGACTCGATTTAAAAAGAAAGGGACATAAACCTTTATTTATTATTCCGAAGGACCCTCATTAAAATTCAGTAGCATATCTAATAATTGTTTTCAATTTTTACACCACTTATAGAAATACAATAAAATAATTACCATCTAGAACCATTAACTAGCGATTTCTTTGTACTGGAAATGGATAAATTATAGGACTATCTTGTAATGAGAACAGAGTAATAAAAAGTAAATAAAACTTAAATACGTATAAAATACCAAGCAGGTATAGGTACTATACAACTTGTGTTCGCCATCAGGTAAAAGCCCTCATAATGCTTTTATAAAAATTTCGGATAATATCATAATATAAGTAAATAGGCTACAATTTCAGGAAAAAAGTAAAAAAAATTAATTCACAGTGTAAAATTGTAGTTAAATGGATTGTAAATACGAAATAATATAAAAAGCTACCTTTTGTTTGCGATGATGTATGCACAATAACTCTATATTATTCGGTCCTTAAACTGAAAATACCCACTAGATAGGTATCATAAGCTGTATTTGTCATCAGGTAGAACCCCCAATAAAATTATGAATATCAGGCGTAGGCAACAATAAGCAAATCACGTTGGTTTTTTAATTTATTATTAATCTGGCTAACTTAAGAAACTCACAATATAACGACCATCCAAAAAAATCATAATACATTACTGGGTGTGAAAGCAATTGCGCTGCAAAATATAGTGTATACCGACTCTGAGGTAGTTAATTAAAATCCCAATTAGCGCTAAAAAAAATCAATTAGATATTTACTTTAGATATTTTAATAAAAAAATTCAATATTCTCACCAACATTTAACTTTTGAAATTAGCATAATAACAAATCCTTTACAATGAATTAAACAAACGCATACATAATTTTAAAATCACATAATAAGAATATAAGCTAAAATCTAACAAGTTCGGACTACTCGAATGACGTCAGTTTACATCTGTAGAGAATACACAACTCTCGAATCATAAAAAATGGTCAAACTTTGTCGGCAAATACCCTTCTATGATGCAGGGGAAGGACAGGTAACTCGAGATGTTTATAAAGAAACGTTAAAGAACATTATTTGCTTATTTCTAGACTCTTAAAAATTAGATGCAATCGAACAATAAATGTTTTCATCATGTATATTTATCATTAACACATTACCTTCGACATACATAAATTCAAATTGATAATTACTTGTCTTAGTGCTTTTTTAGAAGCTTGAATCATTGCATATAACCGTCTGAGGGTACCCAAACTTCCCCTAACATATTTCTCCGCAGCCGGGGAAAAAGAGGTAGAAAAAGTAAAATAACAACTCCAAGTGTCTTTGCGAACAATCGGCAATAAAATAGAGTATTTCAGTTTTTAATTTTTCGTAAATAAAAGTTGGTTAGATTAATAGTCTCTGTGAATATAATAACATAAACAAAGTGATATGCCGTAAATTTAGGAGTACAGTATAAATTATGCCTCTATTAAAATATACCGCAATAACTAACTACCAAAGGATTTTTGATATTTTGAATATATTTGATGCTCATAGCATTATCACATTTCCAAAGGCTCTAAATTTTAGAAAAATGTTCTAATAGAATATGTCTATCAATATAAAGTAAAGGTATTGTTAGGTTTTTTTAAAAAATACGACCTACAACAGTCTCTGCTACAGCATGGCTGACTCTGTAGAAACTTCTGTGAAACCATAATAATTATATCAATAATCGAGTTGTCCTTATGATAATATTTTCTTCCAATATCCGACTCCACTATCCATAAAAGTTATGTTAGAAAATTCATAATTGAGCGCATTGTAATTTTTTAAAAAGAAATTCACTTCACACACAAAGATGTAGCCATTCAATCCATGAAAATAATGCAAGTCAGTATGCGTATGTTATGGCTAACTGTTTAAATGTCTATTCCTTCCACGTTTATCGGAAGAAATACTTTTTTTATACTAGTATTTTAGTTGAAAATAAGATCATAAATCATCTATACAAAACAAGCGCCCCTTATGGATTTGAACGAAAATCATAGATTCGACTATTTTCATGAAAAATAAATCTAAGTACGGAATAATGCAGGAAGATTATCTATTTTCTTGGTTTAGAAAGTGATGTAGTTAAGATTTATAACTTAGGAATAAATAAATTATTATTAATCTTTTCGACCTATTTCTCTTGCATATTTAATTTCTTTGATAGTAAGAACTAATCTTTTTATTTTACAAAGTAAAAAAAAAGCTAAAGATCGGCGTTGTCAGTCAGGTATAAGAACTGATTTAACACGATGGTTTTTGTACAAACGTTCACATACAATTGTATGCTTTTTAACCGATTGTGTCGGAAAAAATGACGATTTATAGATTAGATATTTAGACGAAGAGCTAACCTTCTCAATAAAGTATTGATTATTGCCCTGCTAGCTAGACAACACTTTTTATGTTAGTCAAAAAAAAATTTTTTTTTTCGGACGCTATTACAGATTTCATCGTTAACTAACAAACATTAAGACCAAAAAATTAGCGTGCAAGATGAAATGTATAGGTTCACTTCATTTCTACATTATTTTACAACTCTCAATCGCATTAAAAACAAGATCGAATAAAAAATAACTTATGACATATGGACGAAAAATGTTTTTCGGGCTATTTAGGTTAGCGACCGCATTACGTCTGAAATACTACATTTTTCGAGCTTATAACATAATTTACTATTTTAACGTTAAAATAGGGGAAATGATGTATCGAAATGGATACTTTTTTTTTTGTCGGTCACGAGATTATAGTTTCTTTTAAAATGAACTCTAATATTTACAACACAAATTATCCTTTAAGCCACATTAGTTTAAAACTCGTCTGTCGCTTTCCCTCTATTGTGAGTTTGATTAAAGTATAGCGTAGTATATATTTAGATGAATTTCGCAAATGTTGAATACTTTCAAAACTGAAAAAGCCGCCCTTTGCAATAAATATCTCCGTAGAGTTAGGTACCCTGCAGATTAAGGGTATTTCAGCGGATAATCATATACAAATTCAAAGATTTTGTCTATTTTAATGGATTAACAAACAATATCTATAGGATGACTTTACTGATAAAAAAAAAATAACAAAAATCCATAAAGTCTAGGCTCACATGAAATTCCATAAAGAGCAGCTGCATAGCCTTATCACATCAAACTATATTTTTATTTCGTTCTATTGTCAAAAGTCTGTGTTTAGGAGATTATCGTTCATTTTAAAATGAACTCTAATATGTACATCACCATAAACTACCTCTTAAGCCGTCGTAAAAATACACTTTTCGATTTACCTCTATATTGATTTTCTAATATTAAATATCTACAATAGTCGAAATTCGCTCGCTAATACCTATGTATGCAAGGTTTCTTCAAAAAATGACAATTTTGTTGTTTAATGGCTTGAAAAAATGGAAAAAGGAGGTTTTTGCATCCATTTATTTCCAGATGAGTGTTAAAAATACTTATAAAACTCGGTATACCGAAGATCAAGCATTAATGAGAGGGTTGAGTCCTGTTTGCCAAATCCTGATTTTTAATTTGACGTTGGCAACGGTACAATTTTTTAACATTTATCATAAGAGGCGTATATTTTTGGAGCTTAGATCTACCAGTTTATCCACGCCCCATTTATTGTTAGTGCTTTAGTAATTTTACTTTCCAATTATTTTTTACCAAAACGCGTAGTTGAAACAGTGTCTATATCAGACGATATAATAAATTTTAAGGATTAATTTGCTTACAAATACACTTCAATTTATTTAGGCTAAAGCAGCCAGACATATACTGGAACTACGAAAACCCTATTACAATTTGGTTGCCTAGAGAAAATTTTGTAAAAAACATAGCTTTCTACACAAATGCTTGCACATTATGTACCTATCATTTTAAGATACCTGGCGACATCAATGTAAGCATTGACATAATGACGCAAGATATAGGTAGGTACTAGAATATTCAAGATTTCTATTAACGATATACTTCAGCATACATGCGAGATGTCATTAATGTCTACGGAAGGCAACAGACATACCAGCTATTTTTACATGGGATTCCATAGACTTGGACGCTTCTTGTTTAGAAATATTTGATGTCATCTTGAGGAGTTTCAAAATGATCCTATAAACCAGCTTCACAGACCGTAATTTGTGATGCTAACACGATTAATACGCAATAGAACAAGATTAAGAAACAAAATTTAAAGTAGCTCTTTATCACACGAAAATAATTAAATAATTTACGGTTACAGAACAATAATTATTTTAAAAAGCTGTATAACTAAATATATTATGTTATTAGGAATATTCTGTCTAAAGTAACAGCTGATCTTAGTCGAAAATGAGATCGTATTATTGATTGTTGAATTCGTTAGGTATGAAATAAAATTAGAGATTTCGTCTATTTTTTCACGATTAAAAAAGAATACCTCTATTTAGCTAAAAATGAAACGATTACAGTGGTAGATTAATTCACTTTACCAAGCATGTAAACTACTAATTTTGCAATAAATATCTTCTATATTTCTAGGTAGGTTTACTCGAAAATGTTGGGCTATTTTCATCAAAAATCCCGATACGAAATTGAAAAATTTGCCTATTTTTGTCGGTTTACAAAGTGATAGTGGAATATTGGTTTGATCAAAGAACAATAATTATTTTAAAAATGTTGTATAATTAACTAAATGTCGGTGTTATCAGGCAGGCAAGAAGTTATTTATCTGAATCTTATTTGTACCATTAGCGTTTATATACAAATGTTAGTGGTTTTTAAAAATTGATATCTCGGAAATTATTAGGTTTAGACTTATAATACGCTTATTAAAAAATAATGACTACTTTATGCAAAATTCAAAAATATTATAAGATGTAGGGTATCCCAGTAACTTAACCAAAGATTTTCGGTCTTCGTAAAGCTTTACACGTTTCTTCAGCGTACCAAACATTCACTTTTTTTAAATATTGACATCGGGTTAGGATTCTGAACATAGGATTAACATCACTCCAATAGTGAACATGTTGCGTTGTCACAGTTCCATTCGTTGAAAAGTAAACAAAACCGTTTGAGCTACGTGGGGAATAAATAAAGTTGGCTTGTTGAAAAATTTTAATATTTATTAAGGTAAAAGACTATAAATATATCGATACAACACTTTGGCATTTCTAATACTACAAACATGAATATCTAAAATGTGATATTTACAACCATCAACTCTCTCTCCCTTCTCTAATTTTGGTACACCAATGCTGTCTTCTAAGTTTATAATATATGGCGTCCTGCAGTTTAATTCCGAAAATGTTTTAACTAAAAATTCCTCTTTAACACATCCTTTAACATAAATAATGTCTGCGTCTATCAGATTGTTGGATATGATATTATGTAGTTCCTTGTAATCGGTATCACCATAATTATAAAGGATACCATGATGATTTCCAAATAGATATTTGACTTGTTTCTTGCAAGCCTTACTTAAGGTGTCGAATGGTTTAACTGGTTTAAAAAAGTAACTTTTCATACTATTCCCATCATAAATAGCCAATTCTTTCGCGCAAAATTCAGGTATGTTAAATCCTTGAATATCGACTACAACGAACTTCATTGTCTGAAGACTCAAATCAAACAAGTATATTTTCATATTTTTATCGCTCTTAAGTTCGATTTCAAAAGCACACCCCCACTTTTCGATAATTTCACAGTCTTAGCACATAGATCTTATATTTTTATTTACGATCAATTCATCTTTATTCGCCAATCGTCTCAAACGAGTCTGCTTTTGAAAGTAATATAGCCTTAGTATTCAGAAAATATTAATGATATCGGAGCCTAAAACATCCTTGACACTAAAAAATCATTGTGTTTCCTAACAAAACCCATCATCTTGTCTATTTAGCTTGCTTTCCTATTGTTTAGCAGGTTAAATAAAATTATTATTTCGCTCTTTTTGTCTGTACTGAATCGTTAGGGGAATACGTTTCTAGTTCTATAAGAGAGACAGTTAAAATTTATGTAAGCAATCAAAAATCCTACACTATGAGCTACTTAGTTAAAATTTCATATTTCCTTCCTGGGTCAGGCAAAATTTGTGATGTGTCGGACAAAATTTATAAAAATACAAAAAAAAAAAAATGCTGGATGCATTTTTAGCGTGACTTTCTATTTAATACCATCTTATTTCAAGGTATAATTCGGTTGTCAAAATGAGAATAAAATAATTTTCCCATGGTTTATGTCATCTTAAAAAAGTCAAAAGGTTATATTCTGTAGAGGGTCAGATACATTCAAATTTAAATATTTTCTCCAAGAAGAATTTTAAGATAGTATTATAGTAAATAAAAATTCTATACCTCCAATATTTCATGGAAACATATCGTGTTCTAGCGACATAACCCAAAAGTACCTCTATTCAGAAACGCATCGTACTTTTCTTGTCAATAATTGTCTCATTGTCCCATCCATTACATTATTATAATCTTAAAGCACCTGTTACCAGCATTATCTGTTTTTATGGTTTTCATAAAACATAGCGATTACCGATGAAAATTAAACGAAAACTTAATAAATAACTTTTTTTTCAACTGAAATAGACTGATTTTCGATGGAAAAATGTTACTTATAACTAAAAATGAATATAAGACATATACGCAATGATATTTAGAATAAATCAATCTTTTCTAAAATTACTATGAAATATTCACAAAATCGTTTCGTTATAACCAAAGTAGCAAGGCTTGCAGATTTCGTATAGAGTTCAAACGCGATACTGAGATGATCTTTTTTTTTTTTATATTTTTGTAGGATAATGCACCACTACGTTGTAAGTACTTGAGAGAGGACTTTCTTGAAAAATCCTCAAATTTCTCTGCAATTTTGTTCCTTCTAGAGTTAAATTCACACAGAAAACCCCGTATTCTTATCTTTCAGGTTGGTATATTAAAAAGGGCTTATTAGTATGGTTTAGAAAACAAGCAATATTAATTAACGGATGTTTTTTCGTCGTATGAAGAGTTGAAAAATTTTTTTTTCCACTCCAATGGTTACGATGCAGAGAGTCGGGTTTCATCATAATCTTTCAGGGTAGCTCAGGTTTGATTGCATGTAGAGAGTCGGGTTTCATCATAATCTTTCAGGGTAGCTCAGGTTTGATTACATGTACTAAGGTTAGTGCTCCTTGCAATCGGTTTCAGGTTTGACGCGCCCCCCTCAGGTTTGTTCAGGTTTCTCAAACGTTTGAGAAACCTGAACAAACCTGAGGGGGGCGCGTCTGAAACCTGAAAGATAAGAATACGGGGTTTTCTGTGTGAATTTAACTCTAGAAGGAACAAAATTGCAGAGAAATTTGAGGATTTTTCAAGAAAGTCCTCTCTCAAGTACTTACAACGTAGTGGTGCATTATCCTACAAAAATATAAAAAAAAAAAAGATCATCTCAGTATCGCGTTTGAACTCTATACGAAATCTGCAAGCCTTGCTACTTTGGTTATAACGAAACGATTTTGTGAATATTTCATAGTAATTTTAGAAAAGATTGATTTATTCTAAATATCATTGCGTATATGTCTTATATTCATTTTTAGTTATAAGTAACATTTTTCCATCGAAAATCAGTCTATTTCAGTTGAAAAAAAAGTTATTTATTAAGTTTTCGTTTAATTTTCATCGGTAATCGCTATGTTTTATGAAAACCATAAAAACAGATAATGCTGGTAACAGGTGCTTTAAGATTATAATAATGTAATGGATGGGACAATGAGACAATTATTGACAAGAAAAGTACGATGCGTTTCTGAATAGAGGTACTTTTGGGTTATGTCGCTAGAACACGATATGTTTCCATGAAATATTGGAGGTATAGAATTTTTATTTACTATAATACTATCTTAAAATTCTTCTTGGAGAAAATATTTAAATTTGAATGTATCTGACCCTCTACAGAATATAACCTTTTGACTTTTTTAAGATGACATAAACCATGGGAAAATTATTTTATTCTCATTTTGACAACCGAATTATACCTTGAAATAAGATGGTATTAAATAGAAAGTCACGCTAAAAATGCATCCAGCATTTTTTTTTTTTGTATTTTTATAAATTTTGTCCGACACATCACAAATTTTGCCTGACCCAGGAAGGAAATATGAAATTTTAACTAAGTAGCTCATAGTGTAGGATTTTTGATTGCTTACATAAATTTTAACTGTCTCTCTTATAGAACTAGAAACGTATTCCCCTAACGATTCAGTACAGACAAAAAGAGCGAAATAATAATTTTATTTAACCTGCTAAACAATAGGAAAGCAAGCTAAATAGACAAGATGATGGGTTTTGTTAGGAAACACAATGATTTTTTAGTGTCAAGGATGTTTTAGGCTCCGATATCATTAATATTTTCTGAATACTAAGGCTATATTACTTTCAAAAGCAGACTCGTTTGAGACGATTGGCGAATAAAGATGAATTGATCGTAAATAAAAATATAAGATCTATGTGCTAAGACTGTGAAATTATCGAAAAGTGGGGGTGTGCTTTTGAAATCGAACTTAAGAGCGATAAAAATATGAAAATATACTTGTTTGATTTGAGTCTTCAGACAATGAAGTTCGTTGTAGTCGATATTCAAGGATTTAACATACCTGAATTTTGCGCGAAAGAATTGGCTATTTATGATGGGAATAGTATGAAAAGTTACTTTTTTAAACCAGTTAAACCATTCGACACCTTAAGTAAGGCTTGCAAGAAACAAGTCAAATATCTATTTGGAAATCATCATGGTATCCTTTATAATTATGGTGATACCGATTACAAGGAACTACATAATATCATATCCAACAATCTGATAGACGCAGACATTATTTATGTTAAAGGATGTGTTAAAGAGGAATTTTTAGTTAAAACATTTTCGGAATTAAACTGCAGGACGCCATATATTATAAACTTAGAAGACAGCATTGGTGTACCAAAATTAGAGAAGGGAGAGAGAGTTGATGGTTGTAAATATCACATTTTAGATATTCATGTTTGTAGTATTAGAAATGCCAAAGTGTTGTATCGATATATTTATAGTCTTTTACCTTAATAAATATTAAAATTTTTCAACAAGCCAACTTTATTTATTCCCCACGTAGCTCAAACGGTTTTGTTTACTTTTCAACGAATGGAACTGTGACAACGCAACATGTTCACTATTGGAGTGATGTTAATCCTATGTTCAGAATCCTAACCCGATGTCAATATTTAAAAAAAGTGAATGTTTGGTACGCTGAAGAAACGTGTAAAGCTTTACGAAGACCGAAAATCTTTGGTTAAGTTACTGGGATACCCTACATCTTATAATATTTTTGAATTTTGCATAAAGTAGTCATTATTTTTTAATAAGCGTATTATAAGTCTAAACCTAATAATTTCCGAGATATCAATTTTTAAAAACCACTAACATTTGTATATAAACGCTAATGGTACAAATAAGATTCAGATAAATAACTTCTTGCCTGCCTGATAACACCGACATTTAGTTAATTATACAGCATTTTTAAAATAATTATTGTTCTTTGATCAAACCAATATTCCACTATCACTTTGTAAACCGACAAAAATAGGCAAATTTTTCAATTTCGTATCGGGATTTTTGATGAAAATAGCCCAACATTTTCGAGTAAACCTACCTAGAAATATAGAAGATATTTATTGCAAAATTAGTAGTTTACATGCTTGGTAAAGTGAATTAATCTACCACTGTAATCGTTTCATTTTTAGCTAAATAGAGGTATTCTTTTTTAATCGTGAAAAAATAGACGAAATCTCTAATTTTATTTCATACCTAACGAATTCAACAATCAATAATACGATCTCATTTTCGACTAAGATCAGCTGTTACTTTAGACAGAATATTCCTAATAACATAATATATTTAGTTATACAGCTTTTTAAAATAATTATTGTTCTGTAACCGTAAATTATTTAATTATTTTCGTGTGATAAAGAGCTACTTTAAATTTTGTTTCTTAATCTTGTTCTATTGCGTATTAATCGTGTTAGCATCACAAATTACGGTCTGTGAAGCTGGTTTATAGGATCATTTTGAAACTCCTCAAGATGACATCAAATATTTCTAAACAAGAAGCGTCCAAGTCTATGGAATCCCATGTAAAAATAGCTGGTATGTCTGTTGCCTTCCGTAGACATTAATGACATCTCGCATGTATGCTGAAGTGTATCGTTAATAGAAATCTTGAATATTCTAGTACCTACCTATATCTTGCGTCATTATGTCAATGCTTACATTGATGTCGCCAGGTATCTTAAAATGATAGGTACATAATGTGCAAGCATTTGTGTAGAAAGCTATGTTTTTTACAAAATTTTCTCTAGGCAACCAAATTGTAATAGGGTTTTCGTAGTTCCAGTATATGTCTGGCTGCTTTAGCCTAAATAAATTGAAGTGTATTTGTAAGCAAATTAATCCTTAAAATTTATTATATCGTCTGATATAGACACTGTTTCAACTACGCGTTTTGGTAAAAAATAATTGGAAAGTAAAATTACTAAAGCACTAACAATAAATGGGGCGTGGATAAACTGGTAGATCTAAGCTCCAAAAATATACGCCTCTTATGATAAATGTTAAAAAATTGTACCGTTGCCAACGTCAAATTAAAAATCAGGATTTGGCAAACAGGACTCAACCCTCTCATTAATGCTTGATCTTCGGTATACCGAGTTTTATAAGTATTTTTAACACTCATCTGGAAATAAATAGATGCAAAAACCTCCTTTTTCCATTTTTTCAAGCCATTAAACAACAAAATTGTCATTTTTTGAAGAAACCTTGCATACATAGGTATTAGCGAGCGAATTTCGACTATTGTAGATATTTAATATTAGAAAATCAATATAGAGGTAAATCGAAAAGTGTATTTTTACGACGGCTTAAGAGGTAGTTTATGGTGATGTACATATTAGAGTTCATTTTAAAATGAACGATAATCTCCTAAACACAGACTTTTGACAATAGAACGAAATAAAAATATAGTTTGATGTGATAAGGCTATGCAGCTGCTCTTTATGGAATTTCATGTGAGCCTAGACTTTATGGATTTTTGTTATTTTTTTTTTATCAGTAAAGTCATCCTATAGATATTGTTTGTTAATCCATTAAAATAGACAAAATCTTTGAATTTGTATATGATTATCCGCTGAAATACCCTTAATCTGCAGGGTACCTAACTCTACGGAGATATTTATTGCAAAGGGCGGCTTTTTCAGTTTTGAAAGTATTCAACATTTGCGAAATTCATCTAAATATATACTACGCTATACTTTAATCAAACTCACAATAGAGGGAAAGCGACAGACGAGTTTTAAACTAATGTGGCTTAAAGGATAATTTGTGTTGTAAATATTAGAGTTCATTTTAAAAGAAACTATAATCTCGTGACCGACAAAAAAAAAAGTATCCATTTCGATACATCATTTCCCCTATTTTAACGTTAAAATAGTAAATTATGTTATAAGCTCGAAAAATGTAGTATTTCAGACGTAATGCGGTCGCTAACCTAAATAGCCCGAAAAACATTTTTCGTCCATATGTCATAAGTTATTTTTTATTCGATCTTGTTTTTAATGCGATTGAGAGTTGTAAAATAATGTAGAAATGAAGTGAACCTATACATTTCATCTTGCACGCTAATTTTTTGGTCTTAATGTTTGTTAGTTAACGATGAAATCTGTAATAGCGTCCGAAAAAAAAAATTTTTTTTTGACTAACATAAAAAGTGTTGTCTAGCTAGCAGGGCAATAATCAATACTTTATTGAGAAGGTTAGCTCTTCGTCTAAATATCTAATCTATAAATCGTCATTTTTTCCGACACAATCGGTTAAAAAGCATACAATTGTATGTGAACGTTTGTACAAAAACCATCGTGTTAAATCAGTTCTTATACCTGACTGACAACGCCGATCTTTAGCTTTTTTTTTACTTTGTAAAATAAAAAGATTAGTTCTTACTATCAAAGAAATTAAATATGCAAGAGAAATAGGTCGAAAAGATTAATAATAATTTATTTATTCCTAAGTTATAAATCTTAACTACATCACTTTCTAAACCAAGAAAATAGATAATCTTCCTGCATTATTCCGTACTTAGATTTATTTTTCATGAAAATAGTCGAATCTATGATTTTCGTTCAAATCCATAAGGGGCGCTTGTTTTGTATAGATGATTTATGATCTTATTTTCAACTAAAATACTAGTATAAAAAAAGTATTTCTTCCGATAAACGTGGAAGGAATAGACATTTAAACAGTTAGCCATAACATACGCATACTGACTTGCATTATTTTCATGGATTGAATGGCTACATCTTTGTGTGTGAAGTGAATTTCTTTTTAAAAAATTACAATGCGCTCAATTATGAATTTTCTAACATAACTTTTATGGATAGTGGAGTCGGATATTGGAAGAAAATATTATCATAAGGACAACTCGATTATTGATATAATTATTATGGTTTCACAGAAGTTTCTACAGAGTCAGCCATGCTGTAGCAGAGACTGTTGTAGGTCGTATTTTTTAAAAAAACCTAACAATACCTTTACTTTATATTGATAGACATATTCTATTAGAACATTTTTCTAAAATTTAGAGCCTTTGGAAATGTGATAATGCTATGAGCATCAAATATATTCAAAATATCAAAAATCCTTTGGTAGTTAGTTATTGCGGTATATTTTAATAGAGGCATAATTTATACTGTACTCCTAAATTTACGGCATATCACTTTGTTTATGTTATTATATTCACAGAGACTATTAATCTAACCAACTTTTATTTACGAAAAATTAAAAACTGAAATACTCTATTTTATTGCCGATTGTTCGCAAAGACACTTGGAGTTGTTATTTTACTTTTTCTACCTCTTTTTCCCCGGCTGCGGAGAAATATGTTAGGGGAAGTTTGGGTACCCTCAGACGGTTATATGCAATGATTCAAGCTTCTAAAAAAGCACTAAGACAAGTAATTATCAATTTGAATTTATGTATGTCGAAGGTAATGTGTTAATGATAAATATACATGATGAAAACATTTATTGTTCGATTGCATCTAATTTTTAAGAGTCTAGAAATAAGCAAATAATGTTCTTTAACGTTTCTTTATAAACATCTCGAGTTACCTGTCCTTCCCCTGCATCATAGAAGGGTATTTGCCGACAAAGTTTGACCATTTTTTATGATTCGAGAGTTGTGTATTCTCTACAGATGTAAACTGACGTCATTCGAGTAGTCCGAACTTGTTAGATTTTAGCTTATATTCTTATTATGTGATTTTAAAATTATGTATGCGTTTGTTTAATTCATTGTAAAGGATTTGTTATTATGCTAATTTCAAAAGTTAAATGTTGGTGAGAATATTGAATTTTTTTATTAAAATATCTAAAGTAAATATCTAATTGATTTTTTTTAGCGCTAATTGGGATTTTAATTAACTACCTCAGAGTCGGTATACACTATATTTTGCAGCGCAATTGCTTTCACACCCAGTAATGTATTATGATTTTTTTGGATGGTCGTTATATTGTGAGTTTCTTAAGTTAGCCAGATTAATAATAAATTAAAAAACCAACGTGATTTGCTTATTGTTGCCTACGCCTGATATTCATAATTTTATTGGGGGTTCTACCTGATGACAAATACAGCTTATGATACCTATCTAGTGGGTATTTTCAGTTTAAGGACCGAATAATATAGAGTTATTGTGCATACATCATCGCAAACAAAAGGTAGCTTTTTATATTATTTCGTATTTACAATCCATTTAACTACAATTTTACACTGTGAATTAATTTTTTTTACTTTTTTCCTGAAATTGTAGCCTATTTACTTATATTATGATATTATCCGAAATTTTTATAAAAGCATTATGAGGGCTTTTACCTGATGGCGAACACAAGTTGTATAGTACCTATACCTGCTTGGTATTTTATACGTATTTAAGTTTTATTTACTTTTTATTACTCTGTTCTCATTACAAGATAGTCCTATAATTTATCCATTTCCAGTACAAAGAAATCGCTAGTTAATGGTTCTAGATGGTAATTATTTTATTGTATTTCTATAAGTGGTGTAAAAATTGAAAACAATTATTAGATATGCTACTGAATTTTAATGAGGGTCCTTCGGAATAATAAATAAAGGTTTATGTCCCTTTCTTTTTAAATCGAGTCGGCAGAGGGTTTGAGAGGATCATTTAGGTATAAATAATTATTGTGGTGACAAATGTACCGCTTTATTATACTTATCTTGTTAGACCATATAAATTAGGGATTTATTTCGCTTTACTACCCGCCAGCGGCGTTTCACTAAGTTAGAAAATATAAATAATGTTTTTTACTATACCGCTTTAACAGCGGCGTTTCAACTAAGGGGAAATAATAAAAAGTCTGGTTTAAGGATGGCTCAGGTCGGATCGTAAAAAGTTGGGTTTAAGGATGGCTTATAAAAATTGGGATTTAATTATCCCGCTTTAGCAGCGGCGTTTCAACTAAGGGGAAATAATAAAAAGTCTGGTTTAAGGATGGATCAGGTCGCATCGTAAAAAGTTGGGTTTAAGGATGGCTTATAAAAATTGGGATTTAATTATCCCGCTTTAGCAGCGGCGTTTCACTAAGGTTAAATCATAAAAAGTCGGGTTTTATCTCGGGTCAGATCATAAATATTCAGGTTCAAATTAGGGTTAGATGAGAAGCCGCCTCGCGAAAGCATCCGGGTTAGGTCGTAAAAAGTCGGGTTTTATCTCGGGTCAGTTCATAAATATTAAGGATCAAGTTAGGGTTAGATAAGAAGCCGCCTCATGAAAGCATCCGGGTTAGGTCGTAAAAAGTCGGGTTTAATTTCGGGTTATTTTGTAAACAGCACCACCGAACCACCCGGGTTAGGTCATAAAACGCACCACCTGCACCACCTGGGTTAGATCATAAAACGCACCACCGAACCACCCGGGTTAGATCGTAAAACGCACCACCTGCACCACCTGGGTTAGATCGTAAATTGCACCACCAGCACCACCTGGCCCAGCTCTCTCAATTCCTAGCTACTCACGTATTCCCATAGCATGCAACTTTCTGAGCAAGATGTCAGTGTCGACGCAGTCAAACGCTGGGCTAAGATATGGAGTGATATTTTGGGGTAGTTCAACGGAAATACACAGAATTATAGTCATGCAAAAAAGGTGCATCCGAAATATTTTTAGGATGAAACAGCAGGAAAGTTGTAGGTCTGTTTTTGTAGAAAAAAATATTCTGACGGTAATAGGAATGTACATTTTGGACTCTGTAATATTTGTATGTGATAATAGGGATCTTTTCCTCGATTTTAATGTGAAACATGATTATGACACTCGCCATAAAAGTAATTTAGTACCAGAAAATTATAACTATACTTACATACCTCCAAAAAAATGTAAAATACTGCATCATAAAAATTTTTAATTGTTTCTCAGACGAAATTAGAAACCTGCCAAAGAATAAACTAAAATATACCTTAACAAAATATCTAGTCAGTAAGGCCTTCTACAACCTTAATGAATTCTTTGATGATCCTGATAAAGGAATAATTCAGTGTTAAATTTTAAATGTTTGTTACAATTTTAAGCATGTGTAATTTTATCAAAATTGTCATTGTCTAAATGTAATGTAATTACAAATTTAAAATGGTTATTTACAAAAATCTCTCCAGACATTGTTCAACAGCCCCTATTGGTTTTTTTTTTTATTATGTTTATAGTAAATGTAAGCATCTTATTATTGAACAAATAAATACTATTGTATTGTATTGTATTAAATCGAAAAATAGAGCTATAGTATAGTAATTAGAATCTATTGTTTTATAAATATATTCCAAGAGATCGTAAGCAGCTGTGCTAGTAGAGAAGTTTGAGCAATACTAATAAAAAATTAGGTAGGTACTATATTTTAAGACGGGACCTACCTTCACATTATTAGATAATGATCCTTTTATTAGTGAATAAAATTGAATCGAGTTTAATCACATTGGAATCTTCGTGAGTCCTGATATGTGCTGGTAATTTTAGGTTAATCATATCCTATAACATCACATTATATCACTGAGAAAAAGGCTAAAATAAAAAAAAAACTAAAATTATACAATACATACTTTGCTTTCACTGCGAATAATCTCTTGAGTTATCTGTCTAGTTGAAAAGCATCTCATACCATAATCTCTTTTTTTCTAAGTGAGTTTTCTGACACAAGTTGTTCTCAATTTCTGTTAAGCAGTTAAATTATTGAGTACCTACTTTAATTTTCATGCAGCAACCACATTCTACTGATGTTAATACATAAGTGTAAGCCGGACTACAAATACAAATACTAATAATCTTTATTCCCACTAGGAGCCCTAAAGTAATTAAAAGTATATTTAATATGAAGTACCTAGTAGGTAAATACATATAATTGTTTAGTAACTAACCTCTTTACGTATCAAATATTTTCTTTCACCATTTTCTTGGTGAAAACTTGTCACAGTTACCAATTGAAATAAACTTTGCCTTGTGTCTGTGTTCTTTACTGGTTAATACTTTGATTCCAATCCATATTCTAAAAAAAACAGCTGTAATAATGTAAATATGTAAACAAGCATTCAATTGAAATATATAAATAGGTACTTACGACATAAAATAATGTATCTCGAACGCACACTATAAAACTTTCTCTCTAAAATCTAAAATCTATACTATTTTTAGGTTAAGAATTCTGACACTTAAATCTGACAATCACATCCGATAACTTTAACGGCTCAGCTGTTTCTCCACCACAGTGAAAAATCAACAAGTAGGCTGTTTTCGGTTGTTGTCATGGAAACACTCACGTTAAAAGTTAAAGTGAGCATTTGATCATAGGGCTGCTAATCGACTAAATACTTTATTGCAAATTAGGCCTTTTTACATTAGAGAAAGATGCAAAAATATATTTTTATTATAAAATCTAAACAGTTTTGACACAAGTAATTTTCGGCTTCTTCAATATCCACAATAGGCGTGAGCCCAAGAACCACACGAACGACACCTCCACCACAAGTCATTTTTTCCACCAAAATCGTCACAAAAACTACATTTTTCGTTATTTGTAATCTTTTTCTTCTTGTCGGCTATGTTTCTCTTAATCTTTTCCACATCTTTTATATTTGTCTTTTTTTTTTCTTTTTTTTTCTTTCAGTTCATATTTCAAAGAAGTCGAAGTCATAATATTGGAATGTTGGGCCTTTCGTGACCTATTTCTGGTCTTTAACTTCGGTAAGGGGAGCAGATCAGCGAAACTCTTGTTACCCTGCATCGGTTGAAGAGTCTTGTCGGTATCATCACTGACCTCGTCCTCTATAACCTCCTCCAAAATTAAATCAGAATTATCTGAAGAAGATGAAGTTTGACGGTTACGTTTACGTTTATATAGAGCCATTTTAGTTGGAGATTGACGCCTAGACGTTGATGGACCAGGTAAAAGTAAGGGAGTTTTTTCGATACGTTGAATTGCATTTATTTCCTCGACATTTCTAGGCCCAGAATTTTCTGCGGTAATGTGATCTTCGCCGTCCGACAAGGTTGACAATTCCTCTTCACTAGACACGAAACGGTTAATGGGAAATATTCCGGTTACCTCAAAGGTTCGTACACCTTTTTCGACGGTGGCTACCCTATTAAATGCAATTCAGTAATGTCACTTTGCAAGATTTTTTCAAGCTGCTTGGATTTTATATATTTGTCATGCACATTACTGATTGTAGGCTATCTTTAACGATTAAGAGAAATCAACATCCAGAGGTTGAAAGCGGTGTGATGTGTGAGAAGGTATTGAGATGATTTTAATACCATTTTCTCTACAAAAGTTATACGTCGCTAAACTGGAGTGCGTTTAATGGTTGTCAAGAACTAGTAAAACAGGGTCATCTTTACTAGATTTTTTGTAAGATGCAAAATGTGTTATACATTTTGTGAAAAGCTCTTCAGTAATCCACCCCGACTTAGAACATCTAAATATTGCGCCAGTAGGGCCATTTCTTTAAAGTCCTTTTTTTATCCGCTCCCTTTTCAATATAAACATTGGTGGAACATAATCACCCGCCGCGCTCATTGTGGTAACAATAGTGATTCATTGTCCTCTTTCACTGCTCGTAATAGCACCTACTTGTTTCTGCCCCTTAGAACCTGCAATTCGGCTAGGAACGTACACATTGCTAATGCCGGTCTCATCGACATTAAATATCGTATGAGCTTCAAATTTATGTTCATCGTATGTTTTCTGAAGTTTATCAAAAAATATATTTACTTCTTCCCTGATGAAAGATAAAACTCTGCTCAGACTGGTAGCTTCTGATTATTTTTAATTTATATTAACGACCTTCCTATTAATAAGATAACAGCAAGATACACCCTTTTTGCTGATGACACTACTCTGTCTATACGGGGTAGTGACCTTGGGATTGCTGAGGCGGATGCCGGCTTGGCACAGTCAAGAGACGCAGATTGGTTCAATGCCAATAGACTTAAGCTGAACGAGAACAAAACACAAAAAATTATTTTCTCCCTAAGAGATACCAATACGATATCCAACCCTCCGGCGGTTAAGTTCCTAGGCCTGTATCTAGATACCAAACTTAGATGGGATACCCCATATATTATGTATTAGTACTATATGGCGCCTTGCCCATTTAACCAATGTAAACGTAGTGAAGCCGAGGTTCCTTGTTCAGTCAGGGTCATTTCGCGCAGTGCGCATGCGCGAGAAAAAGAAAATTGACGTTTGTTTTAACGAAAAGAAAAATGAGGTTATCACATTTGACTTTGACAACTGGACCGAAATTTGTAAACAAACATTAAAGTTCTTGATTTGTTTAAGATTTTGTATATTATTTCGATTGAGAAAAGAAAAAGAACGCAGGTAAACATATTAATAAAACTTTTATTAGATATTTTACAATTATTCTTAGAGTTTAACAAGTAAAATAATAGGTTTTTGTAGGATTCTTTGAAGTACATGCAATTTTCGGTAAAAATAGGTAGGTACCTAAGTATATCAACAGCAGCAAAGGAAAATAATCTTTAGGAAATGGACTACCTAGTTATTGTTCCCTCACGAAATTAACGTAGGTAAGGTAAATGGAAGAAACATCCGGTCTAGGTACATACCTGTAGAACGATAAATCTTTGTTTAAGTTTTTACGCCTGTTTAAAATTGTAAATACTCTGTTTTGCCTCGTCATCGTCACAAAATTATCACACTTCACACACACAATTAAAATTTGCAGAAAAGTAAAGATAAACAGTACACAAAAGCCGTTAATAATACCAAATCAACTCGATAAAGCGAACTGTCAAACAAATTAACATTTGCCAATGATTTCGAGGTTATGTCGAGTAAAAATGAGACGTTGTCACCTTCCAGTTATATGAAATTGTTATTTAACGCGTTTTAGTTTAGAAATGAAAACAAATAATTTAAAAGCACTTGGAAGTACAGACTTATTGCTTATTTTACAATTTTTTAGCAAGATTTTTGGTAATTTTATCATTGCTCTAATTTTCAAAGGCTCATTCTTCTGCCCTGTTCTAAAGAAATAAAAGTACATTTGGCAATACCCTTACGGCGCATGCGCAGAAGTCGAAATTACCCTGGATCTTCTATCTCTGTTGTTGCTTCAAGATATTCAGGGTAATAGCCATATAGTACTAATACATATATGGGATACCCACACCACAGCAGATACAACACTGAGAGGCTGTCTGGGAGGCTCAGAAGCTGTGTTTTTCTGCTGCGGAGTCTGGCCGGTAGTGTTTCGTTCAGTACGATGATGTCCGCCACAAAACAGATAAGAGGTTAGAAATGCGAACTACGTAGAAAACCAGAGAAACAAAGATTCAAGTTCGCCACCAGTCCACCCCGAGCGCTACGGTAGGAAATTTATTGCGGATGGCGGGTAGTTTAAATAACTCGTTTTCAAATTACTGGTTTACTGTTTAAACAATATTTGAGATTTTAAAAGACGTTTTATCGCTTTTTGAGTTAATTCACTCTAAAATACCATGTATTCACTAAATTTCAGAATTTAATGAATATGTATTTTATATCAAATTATACCAGAAAGTCAATAAATGTCATTAAAAACCAAATATTGTTGTTATTTATGAATGCCGATGTAAATAACAAACAAAGCTTATGAAGAAAAATTCAAAATTTATTTAAACTTTACCATAAAACATAATGTGAACAAATTCTGACAAAAATTGGTATCGAAACAATAGAAATACTTTCTAGGTACAAATAAAAAATGTTCTGTAAAAAATAAACCAAAAATGTAACTAATAACAGCGACGTGACTAAAATGGTTCCAAGTGTTTAATGAACCAGGGTTTGCTCGAGGCAAATAGGTGAATTCTTGACATTTGGGCGTTGTCCCAAAAAAAATGTTTGCTTCATATCAAACCCAGGTCTTTGACCCATTTACATAAGAATCTTGCTTCCTCCCTTGCTTTTCTCTTGAACTTAGCTCAGTCAAGTGGTAAAGATGTAAACAGTTATAGCCTCTGGTAGAAGGAAAATAATAAAAACGAATGAAAAATTATTGTGACATGAGTTAGCCAGTGCCAAAAGTACTGGCACTAAATATATTTTCCTTCTTCCAGTAAATAACTCTTTATTACAGAAAATAAATTTTAAAAAATTGACATAAAAAAAAAAATAACGATCCAGGTACCTATTTGAAAGTGTCCATCCAGGTGAAAAATGTCTTGGTCAGGTGTAAAATTTAGTAGCCAGATGCATGATGTCTTAGCCAGGTGTAGGTCAAATGCTGCAGCCAGAGTTAAATTGTCACAGTATTTGGGCTTGATAAGGTGTCCATGCAACAGAAAAAAATGTTAATGATTAGTAGGTACCAAAATGACTAACAGACTGAACAAAACATAATTTTTTAATTAAGTACTGAGAAACTGAAAGCAGTGAAAAAAAAATTCGATAAAATATAAAGTGGAATGTGTACAGTACATGTGTCAAAAGTAGAATGGATACCATTTTCTCCATGTTAAAATTGTGGGATATTTTATTTCCCTGAACTGATAGCAAGCTGGCGGATAAATTTTGCCGTCAGTTCATAAAATATTTTAGACATACTAATAATATGGCTGGTAAGTTCTGATTCTTGTTCAATGGTGAATACCGACTTTCCACCTAATTTGTTTAGTTTAGGATCAAATTTACCTCTTGTTCTATCTTGCAACGATCCGTAAATGGTACTGCAAACATCCTTGCGGCGTTTCTTATAGATGTTTCTATGTCTTTTACTGCTTTAAGGGCTCGCTGCATGTTTTCTTCAGACCATAAAGAACGATTACTCTTCCACTTATACCTTTCACGAGGCATCTAGAACAAATAACATTCAATTTAAAGAAATAGTCCATTCCCGAAGTTGAGTTGAAATATAAAGAAAAACTTTCTTTCCCCTTTCCCCTAAATAACATTCAGTTTAATTTCGACCACCGTGTGGGGGGGGGGGGGGGGGGTAATATCGATCACAGGGTCGATATAAGCCGACAGCAATACAGAAAAAAGAACACGTGCAGTAACAAAAACTCGGTTAGAATTTGACAACAATGTTATCAATTTTGAACAGAAACAAAGTTTTAAATTTCCACAATTTTTATTTTTTTATTTTTTTTTTAAAGCCGTAACATGTTTCGGCACACGGTGCGTTCTTCGGACGGACTAAATATAAATGTGTCAAATATGAATTTAAATATTCTAGGTAGGTACAAGGTGTAATAAACAATATTAATGGTAAGAGATTAACAAACTATAATTAGGTACAACAAATGGGCAAATCCTACTTATGCTATACAATTTGAATAACAGGAATGGTAGAGATATAATATTTTTATGTAATTAGGTATATAAATTTAATAATGGGGAGTAATTTGTGTCTAATTGTTCGTTCAATAATAAACCCGACCTTTTCTTTTTATTAATCTCTAAACTTTCCAAATAATTTAGTTTCTTAGATTTGTTTTCTATGTGTAAAATTTTAAAATCTTTGGAAAATTGGTGTTTTTCTGAATTCAAATGTAATGCATAATGTGAAAGGTTGTTATTTTTTTATAAAACTAGATTCATGTTCCTTAATTCTTGTTTTGAAAGCTCTTCCTGGTTGTCCAATATATACTTTCGGACAAGAACCACAATTTAGCACGTATACCCCTGATTTGGTTAATTTATTCGATTTACTTTTGTTGTTTTTAATAAGTTTACCTAGGTTATTATTGGTTCTAAAAGCAATCTTTATTTTATTTTTGGAGAGAGTTTTAGATATCTTTTTCGAAATAGTGCCTGTGTACGTGATACATTTAAATCTTTGGTCGAGTGTATTATTGGTTGTTGGATAGACCAAGTTTATTGCCTTCTTATAATTTACTCCTAACAAGATTATCTACTATACCCGCATTGTATCCGTTATTGACTGCGATCTGTTTAATGATATTAAGTTCTTTTTCGTAGTTATCCTTTGATAATGGCACATTTAAAAGTCTATGTACAAATGAATTGAAATCTGCCATTTTGTGGGAATATGGATGATTAGATTTATTATGAATTACTGTGTCTGTATGTGAAGGTTTGTGGAAAATCGAAAATTCATGATTATCCTTTTTATTGGTGATGGTTAGGTCTAAGAAATTGATAGATTTATTATCTTCTAATTCGACTGTAAATTTGATTTTCGGATGTAAGTTATTAATGAATGAAAGAAACTGATCTAACTGTCTATCAGTGCCTGTAAAGCAAGTTAAGATATCATCGACATATCGATGCCAATAAAGAAATCTTTTGCTTAGTGGATGGTTAAAAATTTGATTTTCTAAATGATCCATAAAGATTTTAGCCAATAACGGACTTAAAGGGTTATCCATTGTCAAAGCTTCATCAGAAAAGTAAAACTTATTGTTAAATTCGAAATAATTTTGATCCAAGCAAACAGAAAGGGAATCTAATATATCCTGTTTTATGATTATATTGACTTTATTTTTTGTTAAGAGAGAATCAATCAAATCTATGACTTCAATAGGTGGGATACTGGGGAACAGATTTTTTACGTCAAAAGATAATAGTTTAGCATTTTTTGGAATTTGTATGTTTTTGTTTTTGTTAATAAGTTCATATGAATTATTAATGCTGAATTTGGGAGAAAAGTTACAATATTGTGAGAGAATATTTATTAATTTTTTAGAAAGTTTTGTTGACGGTGCGTTGATGAAAGAAACTACAGGTCTTATAGGATAACCTTCTTTATGTAATTTTATTAAAGAGTATAGATTGGGTGCTTGAGGATTCATCAGTATTAAATTTTGTTTTTCGAAATTATTAAAAATTGAAAGTTCTTTAATAATATTTTTAATCATTTTTTGGTAATGGTTTGTTGGATCAAAATTAATTTCTTGTACATTGTTGGAATTTAAAAATTCAAGAGTTTTATGGACATATTGGTTTTTGGTTATGGCTACACTAGAATTACCTTTATCTGCTTTGGTAAAGATAACATTATTTTCTTTGGATTTATTTAAAATTGATTTAACAATGTAAGTTTCTCTAGAGAAGTGGCCTTTTGGTTTGTCTAATGGATGCTTTTTAATAATTTGTGACATTAAATTTTTTTTCGGAGTTGTCAAAGCCGTTAAGAGCAAGTTCACATTCAACACCGAGATATTCATATGAACTTATTAATAAAATCAAAAACATACAAATTCCAAAAAATGCTAAACTATTATCTTTTGACGTAAAAAATCTGTTCCCCAGTATCCCACCTATTGAAGTCATAGATTTGATTGATTCTCTCTTAACAAAAAATAAAGTCAATATAATCATAAAACAGGATATATTAGATTCCCTTTCTGTTTGCTTAGATCAAAATTATTTCGAATTTAACAATAAGTTTTACTTTTCTGATAAAGGTTTGACAATGGGTAACCCTTTAAGTCCGTTATTGGCTGAAATCTTTATGGATCATTTAGAAAAACAAATTTTTAAACATCCACTAAGCAAAAGATTTCTTTATTGGCATCGATATGTCGATGATATCTTAACTTGCTTTACAGGCACTGATAGACAGTTAGATCTATTTCTTTCATTCATTAATAACTTACATCCGAAAATCAAATTTACAGTCGAATTAGAAGATAATAAATCTATCAATTTCTTAGACCTAACCATAACCAATAAAAAGGATAATCATGAATTTTCGATTTTCCACAAACCTTCACATACAGACACAGTAATTCATAATAAATCTAATCATCCATATTCCCACAAAATGGCAGCTTTCAATTCATTCGTACATAGACTTTTAAATGTGCCATTATCAAAGGATAGCTACGAAAAAGAACTTAATATCATTAAACAGATCGCAGTCAATAACGGATACAATGCGGGTATAGTAGATAATCTTGTTAGGAGTAAATCATATAAGAAGGCAATAAACTTGGTCTATCCAACAACCAATAATACACTAGACCAAAGATTTAAATGTATCACGTACACGCAGGCACCATTTCGAAAAAGATATCTAAAACTCTCTGCAAAAATAAAATAAAGACTGCTTTTAGAACCAATAATAACCTAGGTAAACTTATTAAAAACAACAAAAGTAAATCGAATAAATTTACCAAATCAGGGGTATACGTGCTAAATTGTGGTTCTTGTCCGAAAGTATATATTGGACAAACAGGAAGAGCTTTCAAAACAAGAATTAAAGAACATGAATCTAGTTTTATAAAAAATAACAACCTTTCACATTATGCATTACAATTGAATTCAGAAAAACACCAATTTTCCAAAGATTTTAAAATTTTACACATAGAAAACAAATCTAAGAAACTAAATTATTTGGAAAGTTTAGAGATTAATAAAAAGAAAAGGTCGGGTTTATTATTGAACGAACAATAATTAGACACAAATTACTCCCCATTATTAAATTTATATACCTAATTACATAAAAATATTATATCTCTACCATTCCTATTATTCAAATTGTATAGCATATGTAGGATTTGCCTATTTGTTGTACCTAATTATAGTTTGTTAATCCCTTACCATTAATATTGTTTATTACACCTTGTACCTACCTAGAATATTTAAATTCATATTTGACACATTTATATTTAGTCCGTCCGAAGAAGGCACCGTGTGCCGAAACATGTTACGGCTTTTTTAAAAAATTAAAATTGTGGAAATTTAAAACTTTGTTTCTGTTCAAAATTTATAATGGATTTCCATCAAGTATCGGCTAAATCAATATATTTTAACAATGTTATCCTAAACTTAACTGCAAATAGGTATTTCCTTTGTGAACTGTGATAAAAATAATAACAATAACAACTTTCCCCTATGTACTGTCAAGTTTTTAGAATCTATGTTTATTTCTAATAGTATCTTCTAAATTCTTCCAGTACCTATCTCTTACTCTCTCCGAGATAAAAAAATAACAAATAACTTCTGTTCGAGATTGCACAAGAAACATGACCACGTTTAAAAATTTGTAAATTCGCGCTCTAAATCCAAAGAGACTTAAAATTTTAGTTTAGCGAAGCCCAATGAATTCAATCCCCATATTCAAGTTATACGGGCGGGGTTAAAATTTTTATTCCGGTAACTTCTAGAAAGGGTCAAAACTCCCTTTTTTAAAATGGAACACCCGGTATATTATTCCAAAAATAAAAATGTTATTAAGCTTTCTTTTAAATTTAATGATTTATAGTTTCTTTATGATTAACCTTTAGGTTGTCTCAATAAAGCCATTTTAATAAAAAATTATCAAATTTTCAGTTTTCTTTGTTAGTATCCATAGTATTTAAGTAGATAGGTACTATGACAATTTAGATAGTTTGTCAAGGCTTGTTATTAAGGTTTAATTAAAGAACTTTCCAATATGAACGAAGTTCTTATGAAATTAATATTTTACATTAACGTAATTATTGTAGCTAGAACTTGCAGTTTAATGGAATTTACCACAAATGAACCGGAGAAAGTTTGTGCGAATAGGCACCGTATACGAACAGCGTATACGGTGGATGGAATAGGTACACAAGAATTTGAAAAATTGTGGCTCAAAGTTAAAAGCGTCTCTCAGTTTATGAAAACTCATAGACTTAAAGTCTATGCGAAAACCTGTAATTTAGGACGAATATAACATTATAAATGTCTTGGGATACTTTCATACGTATCCACAGGCTTCCATCCGAAGTATAGAAGTAGATTTGGGCATTCCATATACACATCAGTCATCAGTCCAACTAATGTACCTAAGTAATTTATGACCTGCATCTATAAAGTTTAAGTAACCTATCAAAGTTATTAAAAGGAAATTTTTAATAGAGAAAGTCTGGAACTGTGTTGGCACAACCGGGTCTTAGAGATTAAAAATATTAGCAAAAGTGCGTCAATTGGTCGTGATTCAAAGACATCTAACGCTTCATCCACCGTAATTCACTCTGTATAATGAAGACTTTTAGGCCTCCAGTACTAAAAAGAAATAATAGAAAAACTCAAAAAAATATTTCTACTACTTTCATGAAATTATCTACATTGATTAAAACGGTATTTGTAATATCGATATTAAAAACAGTACCTAAATACGTAAAGTACATGAACCTAATCGTAAATTAACCTTAAGTTACCCAGCTGTTACGAATTTAACTTCTACACAAAATAATATTGCATGGCAACCGACTTTATTTCCGTATTATGTAGGTACCTACCATACCCCATCGAGGAATCGAGGGTTGAAAGACCGACCTACCTTAATTCTTCCTACAAAAGAAATTCCCATCAACAAGCAAGCCGACAATAATTATTAAACAGTCTTTCTCGTCGCTTCCCGCCAAATATTTTGACCTAAGGGGCTGCGTTCTGCAATTACATTTCTTGTCCTTTTAAGCAGAGTCAATCCGAATCGCTGAACTTTTTTGGGTTAGTCTCAGAGAATCGTTCCAAAAGGTGTTACCAGTGTCTAAGGTTGCCATAATTTGTACAGCTGCTATCGGGACATACTCGTGAACCTATTTTAAACGTAAAAATATTTTTTTGTAACAAACAAAGAATTCATAAAAAAGACATCTATAGTAGAGATTATTTAAAAACACCGAAAGAGCAATAAAACCTGCAACAAACAAAGCTACAGCTTTTAATCATCTTTCTTTCTTCTAAACAAATCATAGGCATACAATTAGCAAGTACCAACCCTTAATTGTCTCTCTTTGTCAGGTGTGAGAAATTAAAGCGGTACAAAGAACCTTTTTCCAGGTACCCAAAGATTCAGCTACGGGCGAGGAATTTTGGGGTTTATTCGATATTCGACTTAAAATATTTGGTGCAAAATGTTTAACTAACCTGACTATCATGACACCATGAACTCTACATTGTTTGAAAAATGGTTGGAAGAACAGCTTTTACATCCGCTCGAAAAACCCTCGCTTCTTGTTATGGACAATGCAAAGTACCATTCACGGCTCAGCAAAAATGTGCCAAATGCTTCAACGAGAAAAGCTGATGTCATGTGCTGCCTACAAAGCAAAAATATCAATTTTTTGGAAAACGCACTCAAACCCGAATCGTTACAAGTAGTAAAACAATACAAAGCAAAATTAGGATATGCCGTGAATGAATTAATTTGTACCTACTATGGGTCATCAAGTTTTGAGATTGCCGCCCTACCACTGCATTTTCAACGCTATTGAATTAATTTGGGCCCAAAGCAAAACATTTTTTAATAAACGAATTATTGGAAAAGATAGGAAAGATGAAAATGCCGTTTTGGGTGTTTGGAAAGAGGCATTACAAACCATTACCCCCGAAAATTGGTCTGATTGTGTTTGCCATACAAAAAATATTATAAGGGATTATTGGCAAGAAGAACACATTCTGATGTTTAGGTTAAGCCAATGATAATTCTTGTGTCAGATTTTGGTTCAGATTCTGAAAGTGACATTTCTTTATCTTAAGATTCAGATTAACTTTTTTGTATGTAGTTGTATGTTTATTTCTTTATTTTTTTATAAAAATGCTATAAATATAAATATGAAATAAATTTGCGTATTGTTACTTTTTTTTCTTTTTATTATATTTATATTTAAAAAGTATTAATTAATGTTTTTTTAATGTACATAATTTAAGATTTGCTTGCTCCCCACCCCAATAACCAAATCCTAAAGCCGTCACTGAACATAAAAACGGTATTTTTAAATAATCTCTATAGTATAATACAGGCTTGCATGTCCCTATCTTACTTTTTTATTATCTTTCCAAAAATGCCAACTTCCGGTTAAACCGGAAGTACTATATTTCCGACTTTTGAGCTACATCCGGTTTAACCAGAAGTTGACACTTTTAGAAAGATAGTAGAAAAGTAAGATAGGGACATGTAAGCCGTTTTGCTATATGGCGTATCGTTAGAAAGCTAGACGCTGTCAAATTTCAAAAATATCATTTCTCAAAACTCGATATCTCAAAAACTATTAAGTTTAGACTTATAATACACCTATTAAAAATATTTGTCATTTTATGTAGAATCCAAAAATATTGTAATATATAGGGTGTTTCGTTAAAAAAAAAAAAAATTTAAATAGCTAGAAAACTGTAAATTTGGCAACATTGCAAATATCACTAGCAGCTCCGCGATAACCTTTTATATACGGACACCGAATTTTAGGTAAATCGGACAAACGGTATTAAAGATATTTAAAGCGTTCCATACTTCTGTTACACGCTGTATAATTATAAGAATAGTGATCTATTGTATTTCGCTAACAACAACACAACAAAACAAGAAGGCCAATAACAGTGACAGTCTCGATATATCGGGTGGAAAGGTGGATGTTTGCCGATGCGTCATTACTTGCACGTGACTAAAACCATATGAATCTAATCATAATCGCGCGATTCAAAAAATCAAAACAAAGTCTAAGTTCATAAACGTGAACATTTTTGTGGCTAGCGTTTAAAATAAATAAATAATAACAAATCCCCAAATACTTACCGCCAATACGAAGGTACGATAAAAATAGCTCTGAAAAGAACAGTTTTTAGGATTAAATTTCATATCAAGGCACAGAAACGTTTAAAAAGAAATTAAAGTCGACAGATCAAAATGATGACTTTGAAATCAATTGACAACCCTGCTAAAAGTTTTGTCTCTGTCTAGCACGTTACTTTGAATTTGAGACGTATTGCGCTAGCCCGGAGACGTTCTATTATGTTTTAATTCACTTTTAAGGCTGTAATAAATAAAGACGGGAAGTTGTAAATCACGTTGTCTCTTATTGATCGTTGATCCATAACGCACCGGCAAACATCGACTTTATTGTCAGACGTAAAGTTAAAATTAACTAAGGAGAGGTCACCGCGTCATCAGCTTAAAGATGTAATTTTCTGTGGGACATGAACATCACACTGTAAAATCAGATAAAACATTCAGTTTGTGGAGAATTGTAAAAGACGAACATAGGGAACGAACGACTTTCTGAAAACTTTATCTATTAATTATCATTTATCTTCTTTCTTTTATTTTTTGTGCTTCACGAGGAAACGTGCTTAGAAATCCTTGCTGACAAAGAAGCACTAATGATGGCCTAAGGCCGAAAGCGCTCTGCATTAAATTTAGAAGATTATATACTTAATACACAAAAAATCTACACGTCTCTCTCTTAATTCAAAAAGGTGAACACAGCCCTACCCTATCAAATCTGAGTAAGTTGAATTCGTCTTTTTTTATGATTCGGGAAAAATCCCTTATGGCGCTCTGTCGAGAGGTGCGTACGGGAAGGAAGCGATTCACGTTGGTTTTAAATCTCTGGAGATTATATAGGTACTTGTTGGCGAACACGACCTCATGGCGGTAGTTCCAGAGTAATGAAGTTCTTCTTCATATGAAGAAATGTTTGGACTGTGTCTTTTGTGGAATACTAAGTTGAACCATGTACGGATGGCTGCAGTGGTTGGTCGTGTGGCTGTCAATGGAATTAAGCGAGCAATATCAATTAAACACTTATTGTTATAAAAATATGGGGGGGGGGGGGGAGCTTTATTATAATATAACTTTTGCAAACCATTTTCTGTATGCTTTGTGTCTATGATTAAAAAATAGTTTTAAATTAACAAAATTTTTCGAGGCGCATCATTGAGATCGTGGAAACGGCAAGAAGATACGAGTAATTTTAAATTAGGGCGAAGTTGTGCAATTCAATGCCGATCAATATGCCGTAAAGAAGATTCGTGTATTCTGACTAATTCCGAAGATATTTGAAAAAACCCTAATTTTGCGTTTTTAATTTATATGTTCTCTTGCCTTTATTTCAATAGATAATTGGAAACAAATTTAACATTCTGATTACCACTTCTTCTCTTCTATTAGTCTGCAGTATCAGATTTCGAATCCGACGTTTCGTCTCTGGGCTCCATCATCATTTTTTTTTAATACGGATCTTTTATTTCATTTTTGAAATCACCAAGGCTGACTGCATTATATTGTTGCAGTTCTTTGATTAGGATTCAACATTTTAAGCTAATAAAAACATTTTACAATAATGTTTTTGTTTGTTTTTCTTAAATTTATTTCTAAAATCATCTCAACACTAACCTGAAAATCTTATTTTAATTATTTTAATTCCTAGCGTAAAAATACTATGTACAGGGACATGCTTTAAGTGTCTCACCCGTTTTGCGATTTTCCTGCTGACTATCATAAAAAACAAATTGCATACTTCTCAATGATTTTCGACAACGAAGCCAAGTTTAATGTCAGAAAATATATAGGTTCACAAATTTGACAGATATGACACCATTTTGAATTTTTTAAATGGCAATCCTCATAAATAATCACGCGCATTTGGCGATCCGATTTCAAATACCTAAAGTTGTTGATATTTATTTTCAGCCATTTAGGAAATACGAGGCTTCCTAATTTGCCTTCATCGATTTTGGCTTTTAGTGTCTTACCCCTTTAATAGACTTTTAATCAAAGTCGATGAAGGCAAACTATTAACCCCCGTATCTCTGAAACGGCTGAAAATAAATATCCAACAACTATATGTTTCTGAAATCGGATCGCCAAATGCGCGTGGTTATTTATGAGGATTTCCATTTACAAAAAATTTAAAATAGCGTCGTATCTGTCAAATTTATGAACTTATATATTTTTTGACGTTAAATTTGGCTTCCTTGCGAAAAATTATTGAGAAATATGTAATCTGTTTTTATTATAGTCAGCAGGAAAATCGCCAATTGGGTGAGACACTTAAAAAAATGTTGCTGTAATAAGCTATAAAAAAACTAAAAGGATAGCACCCAGATTTTCATTTTCTTTTTTAAGATAATACAATTACCCCTAATAATATTTTGGATTAGTTTAAACTATAGAAATAATAAGAAAATAATGTTAGGTACACATTCCCTAAATAAAATAAAAACAATTTTATATAAGATGTTCAAAATGATTTCCGTTTGCACATATGAATCGATTGATTTTGTTCCTTACTTTTCAGTGGACTTTTATACCCCGGCCTTCTTCTTATATTGACCTAAATCCTTCAATAATTCCTCGCTCTAAGTTCTTTTGATGTATTAACTTGATGTTTATAAATTCTATTTATTAAAGCCCTCCATAAAAAAAAAGTCTGAAGGTGTCAAATCTAAAGATCTCACAGGCCATTCTACCACATATCTGCCTGAGAATTCATGATTTAAAACCTCCCTAAACTTCCTTGTTCCATGAACTGGGGTACCATCTTGTCGAAACCAGCTGGTAGTCTGACGAGCGGGATCTCAGCTAAGAAATCTTGTAAATGGATGTTTAGGAGGAAGAGATAGTCGGCCCTCCTTGGTCTGTCTGGTAAAAAAATTGGCCCAAGAATTTTGTCTACAAACATCCCTGCCCAAACATTGATAATGAAGGGTACTTGTCTGCGTATTTCTCTATTACGCCTATGATTATTTACGGCGCATATGCGTTTATACCGCAATCCCTAAACTTAGCTTCCTCGCTCCAGACTAATTCTGTCGCCAGTAACAAAAATATAACCGTCTCTGAGCATCTATCTTCTTCTTGCAACGCATGGGAAATATGAATTTTGTGGTGTTTTAAACCATTATTGAAATTCTTCAAGCCTTAACATGATTTAGGGTTGGCAACTTAGATTCTGTTGAAATTTGCCCTGTGGATGTAGAAGGGTTGTTGTCCACCGCTAAAATAACACCATACCCCAATAAAATAGCGTCTAGTTTATAAAAAGGAACGAATTAAAACCAATGTTTACATGCTTTTAAAAGAAAGCCAGTCAAACTTTTAAATACAGGCCTGGAGTAAAACATTGTGCGATTTTGCTTCTGTTACATGGTTACCATATTTCTTTCTGAGTTTTTCAATTTTTGACAAGTCCTTCTGTCGGGCTGCTGTCCTTCGGGTACTCCTCAAAATACGTTTGCGAAGCTGTTACTGAGTTTCCATTACAGGTGCAATAAACCTTTATCATGTCACTTCTTTCCCCAGTAGAAAATCCCATTTTAGATATTTAAAAAATCATTAACATTAACTAACCTGAACTAGCCTATGGCACCTCACAAAAATCTTGAAATAGATAATTTCGGAGTATCACTTATGAAAATTCCCCATAATTTATTTGTATTTTTTTATGGCAAGCTACGATAAAGAAGTTGACTTTATTTATACGAAGGCGTAGAAAGGCCACCCGAAAAAAAGAAAATATTTTAATCTCGGAATTCCGACTTAAATCTCAGAATTCCGAGTTAAAAGTCATATGTTTCAATACCAAGGTTACCAGTCTAATTATAACCAAAAATTAGGTATACTTACCGAATCCATGGTGTATACAGGGTTCACCATTTAAAACGAAACAGGCTAAATATCTGATTCCACGTTAATTTTTAAAACGATAACCCTTACTATTTCAAATGAAACAAGGGATCGAGTGATATCTCTTTTAAAAGGGCATTTAATTCTCTTTCAAATGACATCTCATTCGTGAAATTCGGTCAGATAGTTTCAGAGATAATAATTAGAATTATTAGTTAAAATGTGCATTTTAAATCCTTCTCCGGTGGGAGTCTCTTAACAAAAAAAAGAGGTCTAGCGCCGCCACTGCATCGAAAGGAAAACAAATTTTTTGTGCATGTGCATTTTTTGTTTTGTGTGTTTTGATAAGGGAACCAAAAGTATTTGTTATTTTTGAACATTTTCAGTCTTGACTTAGTGTAAGTTGTGTTTGAGTGTGTGAGAACAGTGATTAAAAATGGTTTACTCTTTAGAAGAAGGAAAAGAACTGCTACAAGTGTATTATCGCAACAATGATTGCGCTAGAGCTGCTGCTAGATTATCAACGCGCAGTTTCCTGACAAGAATATTCAGGCCAAATACGTGATGGAACTTGTCAGAAAATTTGATGAAACTGGCTTGGTGCAGAATAAAAAACACAATCGTGTCCGGACGATAACCAATGAAGGTATGCAAATAGGGGTACTTGGACTTTTAGAAGCCGGCCGTACTCAATTTTATAGCATAACATCATTGTCAGAAGGATCTGGAGTGTCTGAGACTTTTGTCAAATCGCATTATTGTCTACTGTTTGAGACACACGTCATATTTCTGTCGTGACCCAGTACAAAGTTAAAGTAAAAGCGTGAAACTCAATTCTATGAAATGTAATGTAACGTAACACTAATCTAAGCGGCAACGACGCATTTGTGCTCAATTACTATGTTTTTATGTAACTACTAAATGCTAAAACAATGAGGAAAGTACATTATATTTACATGCAATATAATTGGCAATACCGCATATTACAGTAATGGCAACGTTGTGCATCCATAAAAGTATAAGTTAAATCAAAACCTTATGTATAAAAAACACGGTCGGCGATTCTGTACCCTTTCCTAACAGGTAAATGTAAATATGATAAACGCCGCTTGCATAGTAACAGTGGATGTCTTTCTCATTGGTTGGCAACAGTATTGTGACGTGAAATAAACCATCTTGGATTGTGACGTATCAGTACCTGATTGGTCAAGGTGTCGGTAGACGGTACGAAACGGACAATGTTTTGTCAACAGACTAGTGTCACGCTGATTTCTACAGAGAAAGGTTGCGCTCCGTGGAACGGCGAATCCTCTAGGTAAAAATGGTTGGAAAGTATTTGAACGTATTTGAAAGTATTTAAAAGTAGTAAAAAGTATTTAAGAAGAGTTAAGTGGTCGTTTGACGAGTCTAAGTTAGAAATGTGTTAGTATGTCATAGCCATGCTAGGGTATAAAATGACAAAGTGATTGATTTGTTAATAAAAACCTGTGCAATAAAATTCAAAAGAAATTTTATTTTCCAGTTAAAGCAAAGTTTTGAACCAGTCGACTTATGGAGATACAGGTTAAAGTATTTTGTGTCGTTCATTGTTACAAACGTGTTCGCGCACATCTACAATATCTGTTTCTCAGATGAATCTACATTTACTCTTGCCGGGGCAGTTAATAAACATAATTGCAGGTATTGGTCCGATGAAAACCCTCATCTTTACAGGGAAAATCATACTCAAAGACCTGAGAAATTAAATGTATGCCATATAATTGGTTTCACTTTCATCAATGGAAACTTGACTGGAGAAGTTTACCATGATTTATTAAAAAATACACTAAATCGTATATTATTATAAGAGTAGCACAGGAAGATGAACATCTTTTAGGATAGGAAGTTATTTTCCAACAGGATGGGGCTCCTCCGCATTATTATGTACGGGTAAGAGAGTACTTGGATCAGACATTTCCAGGAAGATGGATCGGCGGGAGGGGCCCCATTGTGTGGCCAGCTAGGTCTCCACATTTGACGCCACTCGACTTTTTCTTATGGGGACATCTTAAGACAAAAGTTTATGCCCAACGATTGAGAAGATCTTAGGAAACGAATTGTACAGGAATGCTGACTGATAACACCAGAAATGTTACAGGCAGTTCGTGAAAAATTTGAATCACACCTTTATCGCTGCATGGAAGTCGGTGGTGGTCATTTTCAACATCTGTGTAAATAATTACGTTAGTTTAGCATTACATTAAATCATTAGTATTTCTGTTATTTAAATAATAAAGTAGAAAGAAACCATTACACAATTAGATAACTATCTCTGAAATTATCTGGCCGAATTTCACGAATGAGATGTCATTTGAAAGAGAATTAAATGCCCTTTTAAAAGAGGCATCACTCGATCCCTTGTTACATTTGAAATAGTAAGGATTGGGTCCCACCCTCCCTAGAGGGTTCAGTTGCAGTGTTAAAAATGGTAACAAAAAACTTCCCCCTTGACAAATCTAATTACGTGTACGAGCGATTTTTTTAAAAATTAACGTCGAATCAGATATTTAGCCCGGTATGTCTAGGGCTAAACTTAACTATTCTATGGAATTTTGTTTTACAGTAGTAGTTGCATATCACACTGTATTATAATATGTACCTAAGGTATGACATTCTAACCTTAAACTCTTAGTCCTGACATTACTTTCGAAATACCGAGTGTAAACTCAGAATTCCGAGTTTTAAGTCGGAATTCCGAGATTTAAGTCGGATTTCCGAGATTAAACTCGGAATTCCGAGATTTAGGTCGGAATTCCGAGAATAAAGTCGGAATTCCGAGATTAAACTCGGAATATTACACAAAATATTTCTTTCTTTCGGGTGGCCTTTCTACGCCTTCGTATATTTAAGCGTCCTGGAAAAAATAATTTTTTAATAAAAATTATTTTCGAGATTAACCCATTTTAAAATAGTCCATAATATTATTTGTCTCAACCCGAACGAAAGGAAGAAGTCTAGAACGTAGCAGTGTTTCACGGTCAATGTGCGCACGCAAACACATCGGAATGTCGTTACCTTCCCGCCATTGCCGTTTGCCGTTCCCTCTGTTCTCAGTCCATTTGCCTTGTGATATTGATTCCATCGGTATATTTTATTGACCACGTGTTGCAGTTTTGTGTAATTTTAGACAATGCAGTACTTGCTAAAGTGTATTTAATCAGTGCTTTTTTTTGCTTCTATACAGGTATGAATTTTGTGAAGGCTTTTCGCTTTTTGGTGTGTATAACCTCGCTTTTTACTCTTATGATGCGGGCTTGTGTTCTGTCTAATGTTGCATGTATTTTTTATGTTTTTGTGACTAGATCGAACACTCGCCTGTAACATGAGATATAGCAACAGATTCCTTCGCCTTGTTTGTTCTGCGATAATTAAGAAAATTGCCGGAACGCCAAATCAACAGGTAGTCCAACCGGTGCGTCTACGTCTACGTATAATGGGTCGGATTTATATTGTTCTTTGGTGATCTAGTTGTATGAGTATGACATACCTCATAAAGCTGGTTCAGCAAAGCACAATGTATTCGACTATTCGACGAGGGACCTTAATGTCAGCTGCCCGAAGAAAATTCTTCCTGGAAAATGAAAGGGAATCTGGCTTGAAGGAACTTCTGGTGTGATATGTCGATTTTGTATCGTATCACAGCCAGTAGTTACCTACGAAATGGAATCCCGATTACAACATCTTCAGTATATCATTGCCGCTGCATGCTAAAGAAAATATTTGATTTTTTTTTTGTGTATTTTCTTGACATTATGTCAATATTTAGGACTCACTTATTGTAAACATTCTTTGGTAACTATTGGAAATAGGTACCTACAGGAGACTTTATCGTTACCAAGCCGACAAAATCGACTTTTTCTCTGGGATTTAAATAATTTAGCGTGAATATGTTGAGCACGTATTCACACATTCCCAGAGTACCATTATGTATAATTTTTGTATCACGTAAGATTTTTAAATTACAAGGTCAATGGTAAAATTGCTAAACAAAAAATGCGTAGGTAGGTACCTATTTACTAAAAAACATATTTTTTCGTTGTTTTTTGATAACATAAAGATTATAATATAATTAGGTAGTATGTGCATCAGAAACTGTAGTTAAAACAACATGTGCTAGAACCTAGTACTGATAGATAAAGTAGATTGTCATACTTGTCATAGGTATTTAATAAATTCTGTAAGACTTTATAACATAACCAACCAAAGCCGTTGTTTTTAACTGTTTTGTTTTAAATGTCTTATCATATTGTCGGTAGAACAACAGTTTTGTTAAGCGCCATCCGTTGTCTTACATTCTCAGTTACTATACAGTGTGGTCCAAATTGGGTCTACATGAGTCAAATTTTTTTTACAGGCAACTTTCAGCAAATGAGAAGTTAAAAATAAATGATATCAGAAAGGTCTATTTTTATTTTTTTTTTAGTTTCTTGCAGGGTTGAAAGGATTTAAATCAATTGATTTCAATCATGATTTAAATCGCGACTTAAATCACTTGATTTTTTTCAATTTAAATCATGATTAAAATCAAAATTTCTGATAAGTTATAATTAAGAGAAAATAAAAACTTTCGGTTTTAATTAATGGTTTATTATATCAAAAAAATAAAACCACTGTACCTAAATAATGTTTTTCTAATTTTGACATATAAAGTGACACTTTTTAAAACTGATTGACATTATGAAATGTCTTACTTTTTGTAACTAGTTGCATAAAGTAAAATTTTATGCAATTGGTGACGAAAAATGTATTTCAAAATTAGTGACAAAAAGAATTATTCTATTTATTAAACTGTTATAATACAAGTTAAAAACATAAATTATAAATTAATTAATTATTATAAATATTGATAACACAATTATTGCAATTATTCAAATTAATTCCCGACGACATATTTTTTTCATTGCTCGAACTTGCTGTTATTTGGGAATAGAGCATTACCTGCTGCCTCTTCAATATCGCTTGGTAGCTCTTCAGAACTTGAATGACTCATTTTTTAAAAATAAAACTATAAATATATCAATCTCGATAAAAACCTTCCGTCTAGACTTCTTTACAAAATGTCAAACTGACAACTAACATGAAGTAACAACAACAATAGCTATTTATGCCATCAGTTATATGTCAAAATTAGAAAAACTAAATTTATGTTTTCCAAATTTGTATCAATTATATTAAATTTTATTTTTTTATTACTTTCTTCAAAATTAGAAAAAATCTTAATTATAATTTTGATCTAAAATGTTGGATTTTTAATTCAAAAACGCCTTTTTTCTTCAGTTTTAAATTCGGAAAATGTTCGTCTACCGTAAAAATTAAAAAAAAAAAAAATTAAAAATCCAACATTTTAGATCAAAATTTATATGAGAAATCGGATAAGCTCATTAAAAATACGGCATCCCATTTAAAAAAATATCAAAGTGACCCCTAGTACTTTTGTTTGATGTTCAATTGTTTTTTGCTGAAGATATTCGAATTCGCGGGAGAAAATGACTTAAGATGGCTATTTCAGTTTTTTTTATAAAAGTACAGGAAAAGTCAAAAAATCGCCTTGTCTAGTCTTGGTTGGATAACCCTGTACATCCGGTTTAACCGGAAGTTGACACTTTTAGAAAGATAGTAGAAAAGTAAGATAGGAATATGCAAGCCGTTTTGCTCTAAGCTAGAAGCTGTCAAATTTCAAAAATGTCATTTTTTAAAACTCGATACTACCTTAGAAACTATTAAGTTTAGACTTATAATGCACTTACTAAAAAATAATTACTTATTGTTATTTTATGTAGAATCCAAAAATATTATAAGATATAGGGTGTTCCATTTAAAAAAATATAACTTTGCTATGGATCTTTTTTTTTTGACATCTGGTATATTCTCGGGTATATTTCAAAATAATTTTAAACTGTAGGCCTAATGTCTCCCTATGACCCTGTTTTTGAAAAATATTAAAAAGGAGTAGTTTAGATGCTATGAAATCCTGCGTTGAGAGTGGGCCACCCAGTATACGAAAATTGGTGATCCAAATATGTTTTTTCCCTTATGATAGCTATGTTGCTAATATTAAAAATTAAAAACTAATAAGTTCATGGGCTCTTAAGAAAAATTACCAAATAGAGTATAAACAGTGATTTATTTGAAATTAAAGTTTACCAATTTCAAAAAATTAGTAAAGTTTTTATTTTGCTAGTATCTAAAATGCTTGAATGTTAAAATAATTAACAACTTAAACTAATACGTTTTACAAAATATATCGTTAGCCAAAGGTTCCATAAATGTTCCTCGATGTGTTCCGATCATATATTTTCGGGTCTAGCAGCCAAAATGATTTTAGTTTTAAAAAAGTGGTGTATGAAACTTTTAATTTATATGTGTCGAGTTGCTCTGACCTCCTCAGACGCTTCTGTTTCCTTATTTTCTTGATTGTGACAAAATCCTTTTTTTGGGCAACAGTTTTGAGTGAATGTCTTCTTGGTTTAATTTAATTACAAATTACCTTGTTTGTATTAAAAGCCTTTTGTATTGCCGATTTCTTAATATCCTTTTTTTATTATTTGAATATGTTGGTTTGTTCGTGGTGGTATTAGTGGCACGGATGCTTTAATCATGTTCTCTTTTAAATGTATCGGACGCAATCATGGTGTGAAATATATTTAATTTTTTTGGATTACCCTCCAGTCCTTTTCTTGTTTTAATAATACTTTGTGTTATGGATTCTGTAAATAATAACCTTCGTCGGGCTGCTTGTGGCACAGATCTACCTTCAGCTAGCTGCTTTATCTTAGTATGAGACTGTGTCGCTTTGTTTTTCAGACGCTGATACTTTTTTTTTGATTTTTTTTGCTCTCTGTCTTTTAATTCTTTCGACACTTGAGGATGGGTGGAGGACTCAGGTGGTGTGTTGCTTTTCAAAAAGTCATGGATAATGTTTGGTTATTTTTCTCGTTCTCTACATCTTCTGACACTTTCTCATTTTTCTCGCTTATTCATTGAAGTTCTAAGTTTTTTCCATATTCCATCAGTAATTTATCGTGCCTTATATTTTCTCTCATGCTCCCTTCATTTATCTATATCTGCAAGTGACATGGCTAATAGCCTTTTCGTTTGGCGTTCTCTGTCTTTGTTCTTTTTTCTTCTAAAGCTTAAGTTGGTTACGCTGATTTTTTTTTTCATATCTTCACCTCGTCCCTCTTTTACGTCCTTTCTTGCTCTTTTAGCATTGTCATTATCATAGGATAAGTTGACTCAATTTTAAGGTCTGATAAATCTGCTGATGCGGTAGCTTTATTTTCCTTACTAGTCGTATTATTTTTTCTATCTCTGTGGATTCATTATGACGATCTTTTTTTTTTGACTTTTGACTTTGACCTATTATTTGCTTTTTTTGTGCAGCCTCTTTTTTTTTTCTTTTTATTTAATGAATTTGCTTCACTTCGTTTCTTGTCAGCTTCTTCACGGTCCCCTTTTAATTTTGTTTTTAACTGATTAGAGTTAAAATTAGGCATTATTTCCGATTTATGGTGTCGTATTATAGTCCTGTAAAGATATGGAAATATCAAACTACGTTGTTATAAGTTATTTAAACGAAATTTGTATCGCCGGTCACATATTTCTGTGTGACTGGTGTTACTATGACCGGCGCAACTTATTCCTAAACCTTTTTTATAGTCCAATAAACGGAACGCTTAAAAAGGAATTTTGGTTAGAAAGCTGCTTTTTTGGTGGAAGGTACATTTTAATGTTTGAAAAGACACTTCTTGCATAAGGGATGAAAAATTACTTTATCTACTTTCATTTAGTAATATGAATTTTACAGTTCTGTAAATCGTTTTGTAAGGGCATCTATTACAGCACTAGTGCTGTAATAGATGCCCTTACAAAACGATTTTTAATAGCAGGTGCATTTTTATTTAAAAAAAAAATGCCTTTTGCCAAATGTTTTTATTCATAGATGAAAGTAGATAAAATTTTGTACAATATTCTTGTTGTAAATTCATATAACTACACTCGATGTTTGATTAAACTCGGCTGACGCCTCGTTTAACAGCTTTAACATCTCGTGTTGTAATATGAATCTTTACAACACTTATATCGTAAATAACTATTAAAATGTTTTTTTTTGACCCGTGGCTTTAAAACAAAAAACACTAGAAAAAAAGGTTTTAGACAAAAGTTGTAGAGCATTTAAATCTGAATAAAAACGTTTATGATCATTTTTACGATATCCCTAATAGTTGCGGCCTTAGAATCATGTGAACTTTGAGGGTTGGTCGGCGTCTTCGAAATTTCACAAACGCATTAAATTTTCAACTTGGCAACACTGCCCATCGTCTGGCTGAGACTCTATACGGGTGTCTGAAAAAAAAGTTTTTTGGTAGGTACGTTAATCTATTAGAGTATGTTATTTTTGTACTGTTTTGAGGTTTTTATGAGTGAAACATTTTTGTGAAATATTGTTTGAATAACCCTGTGAAAGGTAGGTATGTATGAAACTAAGCCAAAAATTTTGAGTGGTTTATAATTATTTTATATGCCCTAATAGGTACCTATGATATATTTATTGAGGGTGTAAGCAGGTATCTTGAATAATAATATTGCCCATTGCCAGTCAACTGTGAAGATATTAAGGTTAAACGATTTTTGTAGGTTAAAAGAGTAAAGCAAAAAATCAGTTTTAAACAGTTTTTTTACAGCAACTTTTTGGGTGCCAATAATTGATGGTGTGTCAATTTAATATACACTTCTATAATAGGTATCACCTATATGAAAAATAGTATGAAGTACTTAATAACTGTGCAGTGAAATTTATCACTTACTCAGATTTGGATATTTTCTCTTACATTTTCTTTCTAAAGTAAAGTAATATTTTTTGTTTTTAAAATTTTCGAAATGAAAACTAAGTACCCTATGTGCTGTTCCGAGGTATTGGCTGTCTACTAACCAAATTTCACATACACCTAAAATATAGATATAAATGTTATTTGCGCACCCTGTATCCGCAAAAAATCATTCTGCATCTAAAAACCCGATAAATACTGCACTAGACCAACGAACATTAACAAGACAAGAAGGGTCACAATCTGTCGGAACCTTGATGTCCTGCTTACACAAGCGCGCCGACGATTTCGATAAATTCCTGAGGCAGTGTCCCTGTTCTTGCTTATACGAGGGTGATGGAAACGGCTAGCGATTAAAACGAATAAACGAGGGTGACTTAAAAACATCTAGTAATAATTTTATTGTTATTGTGTCCTATTCTGCTTTGTGTGAATTAAAAGAAAAATGGGGAAATCGTCAGGTTATTTAATTGGTAGATCTTAACGTAATTATAAAAAGTACTGGTAGTAAAAATTAAAGGAAAAAGGAAAGTTTCTTCCAAAAGTAACAATGTAGTAAGCTACAAACGAGATTAGTAGGTATAAAAATTAACAATCAAATATTTGCAAATGCTAACTGAAATAGGTACTTATTCTAATTACCTTATTATTACATAAAATATATACAGGTTGTTTCAAATTCGAGGCCATCAAAGAGTACCTACTTACTTAACAGTAAAATACGGGTAGGAGTAGTTATACTCTGGGAAAACAAATTATCGCGATTTGTATGGAAAATTGTGAAAATCGATAAACGAACCATTCTAAGCCAAAGGCGTTTAACCAAATGAGTTAAAACCTCTGAATTGCTGTTCGATGCCTTTTACAAATCTAGTAGCCCGTTAACAACTCAATTAAATAATGTATTTAAATGTTCTGAAATAAAATTTACCGGCCGCTTTTTAAAGATGTTTTAAGATATTTAATTTTATGTTAGGTTTTATTGATTGTTTCAAAGAATATCTTTTTTTTATATCCCGGTTAGCAAATTTAATTGTAAAATAAATACGCACCCTAATATATAGGTTTAAAAAATATTTATGAGGAAACTCTTTACAAGGATGTGTAAATAGTACATTTTCATATAATATCTTAAGGGTTGCTCCAACGTTCTCGTGGCAACTAATTTTATTAAAATTTTCAACAAAAATTATTTCTAGCTGTTTGACATATTCTACAATATTACTAGGAGGTACATTTAGACCTCCATAGTTTTTAGAAGTCGAATATGCTTTATGCTCTAGAAATACAGCAGCTTCTTTTGGTAATGTCTTTTCATCATTATACTTTGTGCAAGCACTACAAGAGTGTTGCAGCAAGCATTTCCTTAATAGATACCCTGTAATGTAAACTATAGCATTTCCGTCCGTACTAGAAAGATTTCTATAGTCGCATGTAAAAACTTTTAAAGAACTATTATTTGTCAATATAGGTACATCGATATTTTTATATTCTTCTAGAATATCAGGAGTTACATTAAGCAAAACTGTATTAATATCTTTGATACAATTGGAACCTTCAACCTCATTAAAATATTTTAGAGAAAATAATTTCTTGAATGCCCTACAAAATTGAATTGGGGTTGGATTTCTCGAGTTTCCGCAACAATTTCTTACCAGACCAAAAAAATTTTCGATACAATCCTGATTAAGGTTCCTTGTTAAAAGAAATGAATAGTTCTTGCATTTTAAGGTTTCCCATAAAGACAGACTAGAGGTAATAGTAATTTTCCAGCCATTTATAAAATGCATAGTATTATTTATACATTTTTCCACGTATGTTACCTTTCCATCGTTCTGTTTTACCTGTACTAATTTAATTACCTGTAAGTCATCCAACAAACATTTTATTTTTCTAAAAAGTGCAATTGTTTTTCTGTGCCCATAAATGCGTTAAAGTTGTTAAGATGGGACGAGTTTAACAAATCAAATAAATCATTTGTTGTTTGTAGGAATTTTGCAGTAAGCGTTGCTTCTAAAGGCAAAACCTTAAAATGTATGTAGGTATATAGGGCAGCTGAAAGAGAGTGACTAAAGACTTGCGAAGCATATTTTACCTTCATTTTTTGAAAGCTATTAGGAAACATATGCTCGTCAGTAAGTTTAGGACAAAGTCGACACATTTTTTTTTGTCGTGATCATAAAAAATGTCTAACTAACTTTCGTTCGTTCGTGGCATTTTATTGCAGAATCAAACACAAAACACTACGTAAATGTTTATTTTATTTTTAATGGAATTCACTCACGCCGACACATAAAGACAACTGGTACATATCTCTACGACGGACAACCTGTTTATGCATATCGCGCGTCGGGGGCTTACGGTGCTCTAGATACGGTAGCATCCGATATTCGAGCGAGATAGGCATAACGAGGGGAGGAGCTTGGAGTGATCCTTCTTGTCTCTTGTTAATGTTCGTTGACTAGACGCTCCAACTCTTTTCCAAAGGCGACAGTGATGCCATATCAATATTTAGGTCCCATTTATTAAAGACCTGACCAAAAATTGTTTTTGAAATTTGCAAACCTCTTATGGCTTTTAGATTTATAGATTAGAAAAAAGTAGTAATAACCTTTTTTGTGTAAATTTTAATGCTCTACAACATTTAGGAAAAACTTTTTTTCATATTATTTTTCATTTAAAAGTTATAACCCAAAAATATATTTTCAACCCCAATTGAAGGGTTTTTTAGCTCTCGTGCAAGGACTGGACACAAAATAAAACTGAAGTGTCTTTTCAAACATTAAAATGTACCTTCAATCAAAAAAGCAGGTTTCTAACTAAAATTCCTTTTTAAGCGTTCCGTTTATTGGACTATTAGAGTTAATTGGTTATCTGTACTCAAGAAAATTACCTTTATTGGTAATTTTCATTAAATTAACACAATTACTTATGAGTTAACCCTGAGACCGACATTACAACATAAAAATATAGGCTAGGTAAAAAGTAATATTACAGTTAAATAAATTTTAATATAAAGAGCGAGATGCCTACCTAAACGGGAAGACGCTTTTCCCAAATACAAACACATGCCCCCATATTTGTAAAACTACTGGGGTGACCCCTCGTGCTGATCAGGATTGAAACGATTTAAATCATATTTAAATCGTGATTCAAATCAAAATTTCTGATAAGTTTTAATTAAGAGAAAATAAAAACTTTCCGTTTTAATTAATGGTTTATTATATCAAAAACATAAAACCACTGTGCCTAAATAATGTTTATTTTAGTTAGTTATAAATCTTGTACATAAAAACTAATTTTGCAGCTTTTTCCGTTCCTAATCGGTTTTTGAGTTTGGAATGGACTAAACCAAATGTTGAGAAAATTCTCTCGACTGATGCGGAAGAAGCAGCAGCACAAAGTAATTGTCCAATTATGAAGAACTCTTTCTGAATAATGGGTACATATTTTGTTGCGACTTCCACCAATCTATGGATTTTACATTCTGAAGAATATCATCATGAAACATAATATCAGTGAAAGGTTCTGATCTGGCAAGAAACTTGACTATGAGTGGTAGTAAACCACTATTTGAATCTAATTCTTTAACAGCTTTTAAAGCAACATTTTTTTCACTCTCTGTTAGTGTTTGCTGAGTTTTTGTTGAGTCAAGAAGATATGCCAACAAATGATATGGGGTTATACATGTTCATAACGTCTCTTAAATTTTTGCAGTTTATTTAAAGTCTTGTCCGTTTTGTCAAAATGAGTTTCTAATATTTTAAATTCTTCCACAACGTCTGAAAGACTGGCACTGTTTCTTTGTAGTCTATCTATTGTGATGGTGATAGGCTTAAGTATTGTTAGGTAATCTTTAACTAATCTTTTTAAGTGAATGTTGGAAATTTTTCCTCTTATAATATTGTCAATTTAGTTTTTGTTCTCTTCAGCAATTTTGAAAAGTATGGGCGATGACTTAACGAATCCTTCTAAACAGTCGGCAAGCGAATTCCATCTGACATCATTTGGTAAAACTAGTTTTTTGCCTCCTTCTTTGGCATATGCTACAGAGGCAAAATGGTTGTTACGGAAGTATTTGGCAATGAAAACAACATGTTTCTTAATATCAGCAATATCCCAATCCATTGTTGACATTGTTACACTATTTGCAGATTTTTAGGGAACCTTTAGAAATTTACAGCAGAAATCACGCGTCTCGCTACTCAACGGCCAATTATCAAATACTGCGAGTTAGGGCGGACGCATCTTTATATAAACTGTGGAGGGTTTTCTTGTTCTGACAGGAATTTGCAGCTCTGAGCGTTATTCGACAGGAACTATCTTCATTATAATTAGAAGAACGGTGGGAATCAAAACAACAAAAACAATAGATAAAAATAAAAATAGAGAAAAAATCAAAAAAATCGCGATTAAAAAAATAATCATTTTTTTCAACCCTGTTTCTTGTAGTACCTAATTGTAGAAAGTATATACCTACATCCTCGCAAAAAATTATCGTCACACTCGAATTTGATCTAGTTTTATGGCACCGTTTTTTTTTTTTTTAAATAACGCCGGTCACATGACTAATTTTACTAGTAACTGAAATCTACTTAAAAGTTGCTTTAAGAATGTTTTTACAGATTGCCAAAATAGTGAAAAATAAAAAAGCTACAGCACATTTTCGAAAATGCAACATTTTTTCTTTTTTAGATATCTCAAAAACAAAAAAAGATAGAACCGCGTACTAAGCGGCTTTAAGTTGCAAGTATATTCGTTTGAAACGTTTCCCAATTAACTCTTTGCGGCATGATAAATTCATGGAAATAAGTACTCAAGTTGTACAAAAATTTTTATGTTTTATTTTTTTAGAGTTTTTGTTAAGCTCTACATATAAGCCGTATTTCAAAGAAAAACATTTTACATAAAAATAAGTAAGAAAAATGGTGGTATGGCAAATATTAGTATATTAACACTAATATAAAATATGTTCTACAATTTGTTAGTGGTGATAAGCGGCAAAGCAATTTCTGTTTTTAGATAGGCATAAAGGGACATTACATACAGAGCACATCCATTCTGTTCGAAATTGATTGGCTTTGGTGCTACAATTAACGCATCTTCTACTGGTTGTAGAAACTGGCAAGTCGGCTGAATGAAATTTTCTGATATCGCCGGATACCACAGGTTGTCTGTTCTCCAAGCTTACAGGCGATAAACGAGGCGATGATCCACCGGTAGTACCGAGGGTAGTAGGGGAGAGCCACCAACAGTGGCCACCCTTTTTTTTATTTCCATGTATTTCAAAAACGTTTAAGAAATTTATGCTTTTTCCATTATTTTTGACTACATATACGATAAGGCTATACAAATATGACTCTATTTAATTTTAAAAAGTATAGGATCTTGTTCTTATTATTTTTTTAAAAACATGCCACTGTGGCCACTGTACCGATCCAAAGAGTGGTACAGTGGCCATTTAGGGTCGGTACAGTGGTTTCTCTGAAAATCATATTAAAAAGTGTTTTTAACTTGGTACTTCATACAAAATCCTTTAATTAGAAAATTTATAAGTATACACATTGAAAAACAAAAGAAACCTGTATCAATATAAATACAAGAAGGCTTATTAAACTAATATAAATTAAATGAGGATAGGTCAACGGCAAAGTGAAATAGACTCTGAATTCTTGCAGTTCCGCCACTTGAGGTTGGGGGTGGTAAATGAATTACAACATCTTCATAGGGTATATTTGTCTGATCTGGGACATCTGGATAATAAAATGTATATGCTTTGCGCTTGCGTAAGAAACTGACACAATATTCGCGGTGTTGTATGTCTATAGCAGTTACTCTGCCAACGCAAAATTTAACTTGTTTTTTAGTAGAAAATTTTAACAGTATAAAACTTCCTACATCAATGTTTCCTAAATCTTCGTTAGCGCTAGGCTGGGCTTCTTCTATCCAATCAATTTCATCGGAATCAGTGAGATCTAAACTCTGGTCATCGGAAGTCGAATCACTCGAATTATCAATGCTGTCTTTTCTCTTAATATTGTCGCTTATGCTGCTCTCCGTATCTGAAAAAATAACTTTTTTTTTTGCTTGTGGCGCTTTTTTTAAACTTTCCTTCCTTGATTTATTTTTACTGGTGGCTTCAAGTTCATTATAAACTGGCGTACTTGTCAAAATTTGGGTAGTTTTCTTTTTTCGAATGTGTTTCTTTTCCGTAATCTGAGATTTTGGTAGGGGTCGTAACATTTCGGGACTAATAATTGTTTTGGGAGGTGTTCTATCTTCTGAGCAAAGGGTATGAGCTATTTCCACATCGGTAGTAGATTCATTGCTAGTTCCTGCTATCGCGTCATCAATTGTTTCAGTCCTGATAGGCGCCGGCGGGGGCATATCGGTTACAGTGGATGCTAAGAAATCATCATCGACAAAGATGTTTTCGTTGAATGGGAAGATCCCTGTTGCTTTAAAACCGGACACGCAGTTGCTTGTTGAAAATGCAAGGTTGTACACTTGACCTAAGATTTCGGATACGTCATAGATTGTTATACGCTTGCCTGGATTATTTGTCAACCACGACTGACATGCACTATTATAATAAGATTTTAGCGGTTCATAAACAGTTCGGTCCAAGGGCTCAAGCTTGTGGCTGGTATGTGGCGGCAATGTTAAAAAACATACATTGTTTTCTCGGGCTAGTTTTACAGCTTCTATTGAAACATGACTTATGTGATTATCCATTAATAATAGCACTGGAAATTCTTGGGTTGGATGGCTATATAAAATTAAATGCTTCAGCAACTGGACGAATACTTCAGTTGTCATCCAGCCTGAAGGCGTTGCTGCTCCAATAGTCCCGTTAGGCGCTCCCTTAAGCATATGGTCCTTAAGATATTTCCTAGGAAAAATGAGAAGAGGTAGAATATTATTTCCATTCGCATTGATTGCTCCGCACATCGTTATTAGCGTTCCTCGCTCGGCTGAAGGTATTTGTCCTACCTGTTTTTGCCCTTTCATAGCTATAACTTTTCCAGTTTCCTGAACGGTCGTTAGGGCAGTCTCGTCAACGCTATAAATTTTATCTGACCGAAATTTAAATTTTTCGAGAACTTCTTTTAAATTATTAAAAAATGTCTGTACAACCACTTTGTTTTTTTTTTTTTTTTTTTTTTTTATGATAAGGCACAGCACTACAGGATAAATCCTTTATGGCGCTCTAGGAGCGGTGCGTGTGCGCAGGAAACGATTCACGTTGGTCTTGAATCTTTGGAGACTATACTCGTTGGGGAAGACGATCTCAGGGAGGTCGTTCCAGAGTGATGACGTTCTCCAGATGAAAGAATTTTGAAACAGTGTCGTTCGAGGGACACTAAGCTGAACCACGTACGGGTGGGCTGCAGTGGCTCGTCGTGTATTTCTACCATGCACCGCTCTGGGTGGTATTAAGCGGGCAACCTCAGTTGAACACTTGCCATGAAAATATTTGTAAAATAGACTCAAGTCGCCAACCTGCCTTCGATGTTCAAGGCTTTCCAGGTTGTTTGTCAGACTATGGTCACCGATCAAGCGAATGGCTCTTCTTTGAATGGAATCTAGCAATCTCAGGGTATGTTTAGGAGCAGAGCCCCAAATATGCGAACAGTACTCCAGTGATGGTCGAATTTGGGCTTTATAGAGCATCAAAAGTTGTTGGGGTGTATAGAGGTTCTTTGTTCGGAAAAGTACTCCAAGCTTTTGCGAGGCTGCCTTAGCAATGGCCGCAACGTGGCCATGCCAAGACATATGACTATCCAGATTAACGCCCAATAAATGAATTGATGAAGCCAAGGGAATTGAGTGTCCCGCCATAACTATATCCGGTTCTTCAACATTAACTTTTTTAGAAAAAAACTGCCGCCTGGGTCTTTTTAGCGTTAAATTCTACTTGGTTACTGTCACCCCAAGACAAAATTTCTTCCAGGTCTTTGTTGAGATGTGAGACCTCTTGCTGCCTATAGAGATGTGCATTAGCAGCCGATGTCCGAGCATCCAAAGTAAAAGTTGAAACAAGTGTGCTGTCATCAGCGAAGCTATATATAGGATTTTTAGTTTTTTCCAAAAGATCGTTAATGTATAGTAAGAAAAGGGTGGGCGACAATATAGAACCTTGAGGGACTCCGGCGTTGATGTTAAATGTGTCTGAAAGAAATCCGTCCATCGCCACTCGCAGAGAACGGTCTTTAAGAAAGCTCGACAGCCATGAACAAAATTGAACCGGCATTCCGTATGCTCTCACTTTAGTTAGGAGCCCCTCATGCCATACTCGGTCAAAAGCCTTGGAAATATCCAGTGCTACCGCCCGGGACTCCCCATGGTGTTCTATTGCGTTGTTCCAAACATGAGTAACATAAGCGAGAAGGTCTCCTGTTGATCTAGACTTACGGAATCCATACTGGCGGTCACTGATAATGTTGAAGCCTTCCAGGTATTTTAGTAATTTTTCGTTGATAGCCTTCTCCATAACTTTTGATATAACCGAGAGCAATGCGACTGGACGATAGTTGTTTGGCAAGGTCTTCTTGCCTTTTTTGGGTATGGGCTGGACTCTCGCAGTTTTCCAGCAAGAAGGAAATATTCCTTTTTTGTAGGATAAGTTAAAAAGCCTACAAAATACCGGTGTCAGTTCGTCAGCGCATTTCTTAATTACAATGACTGGAATATCGTCAGGACCAGAAGCCTTTTTAGTGTCGAGACTCCTCAAGATTCGCTTAACATGGCGATGGCGAAAGACAATCTCGGGCATTCTCGATTCTACAGGGGTAATGTTCGGTGGAGTACTTCCCTGAAAATTTACCGTTGAATGTGAAGAGAATAGTTCCGCCAGTAAGTTTGCTTTTTCCTGTGCTTTGGTCGCAATGGTGCCATCAGAACGTGTTAGAGGTGGAATGGTTGACTTGGTAAAGTTCTGACTGACGGCCTTAGCTACCGACCAAAATGATTTTGAGCCGCTAGGACATTCAAGAAGTTTGTCTCTGATCCTCTGGTTGTGTGCTTCTTTGCTTTGGTTTATCGTTTGCTTGCATTGGTTTCGAGCGTTAACAAAGATGGTACGATTTTCGGCGGTAGGATTTTTACGCCATTGTCGGTAGAAATAATTTTTTGATTTAACAGCTCGTTCGCAATTTTTGGAAAACCAAGGCTTGCCGTTAGAAGGGCACTTTTTTGAGAAAGGGATGAAGGCTTCCATACCAGTAAGGATAACCTCCGATATTTCTGTTGCACAGATGGATGGATCATCAGAGGTAAAACAAACGTCCCGCCAAGGAAAGGTTCGAAAATGGTCCCTTAGGTCCTCCCACTTAGCTGATGTATAATGCCATATCTTGCGTGGTTTAGGAGGCTCTTCAGCACTAATTGGTAGTTTGTTCAGTGCCGAAATAAGGTTGTGGTCAGACGTTCCTAACGGCGGCTTCACGGTGACAGTGTACAAGTCGGGGTTTGAAGTTAAGAAAAGATCCAACAAACTAGCAAAATCACCATCTCGGTCTGGAATCCGAGTTGGTTCACCCACCAGCTGGGTGAGGCCAGAGCTGATGGCAAAGGATTCGGCTTCACGACCTTGTTCGTCAGTCATGTTTGAGTATTTGAGCCAGTTGACATTATGAATGTTGAAGTCGCCAAGGATGATAACTTCGGAATTGGGATGGTGGGTTTGCAAAAAGTCGATAGTATTAGCAAGAGAGGAGAACAAGTCTCTATAATGGGTATCGCTTGGCGGCCGGTAAAGGCAGCAGATGAATTTAGTAATTCTCTGCGTTGATATTTTAAACCACATTACATCAAAGTCGTTAGACTCGAGTGTCTCCTCTCGTTGACAAGAAATATCACTCCGGACAAAGAGACAAAGGCCAGAATTCCGCCTAAATCGGTGATGAAAGTCGTACCCAGGATATAAATAGCTGACCGTACTAATCGATGATCTGACTTTGGTTTCGGTTAGTGCAAGTACATGAGGTTTGGTAGATTGTAGATGTTGATGGACTGCATTGATGTTGGAGTTCAGTCCTCTTATATTGCAGAAGTCAATTTGGAAGTTGCTAATCTCGGGTCTTTTAACAACTCCAGTTTTCACACCATTTCCATTTAGAATATTGTTCGAAGGACCCGCATGGCTACTGGACATGGTGGACGATTGGATAATCTCGCTTGATAAGGCGCCAGGACCCGCCCCCACCCGGAGATCCGATCGGGGGGCGTTTTTAACTCCGGAATTTATTGATCTTGGAACCATCATCACAGCATTTTTTGTATATTTCCCACCCTGGAAACCGGAGACATCGGCACAGTGACGAAACGTTAGCTCAAAGAGCAACTTCACGCCACCTAAGCCGATGCGATGGTATTTCACCGGGCGATGTCGGGTGAGCCAACATCTACCATCTGTTGAACCCCATTGCACGTCCTAGTGATGTAGCCTCAGCCGATCGAATTGATAGTGGGTTTCTTCTTAAAAACTCCGTCAGCCAATGCTTTCCGGCCATTTTGTTTTTCTTCCAGGAGGTCGGAACCGATTTACGATTAGCAATAGCTAACTCAAAAGCTAATTTTTTGACATTTTTTGGAGTTAGCCCGTGGTGTAATTTAGCACAAATCTGTAAATATTTACATAGCTGGAATTCTTCTTCTAATGTAAATATTCTGTTAACAGTATAGTTAGGTGTTAAACCAGCTTCAATATTTTCCGCTTCGACATCTTCGAACTTTTTGACATACCTAATATAAGGAACAGTGGCCACCCCTTTATAATATATGAGAGTAATGGCCACTGTACCTCCCGTTAGGGTGGCCACTGTAAGAAAGGTAACATAAAAATAAAACCTAACCTAACAGAAAAACAATGCAGATTCTTTAGCCTTTTACCCCTGAACTTCGTACTGCAATAGCACGTCCTTAAGAAGCATGCAATAAAGTACCTCAAACACTTACCAGCTTTGAATGATTAACCCGAAAAGTCACTCTAATAAAAAACTTTTTACAACGAATTTCAATGTCGCTCTTGTTACGACGAAGCCGGCCATTTAACTGAAAGTATTCGGTGCGCCACGTGCTGGAAACTTACTTAAGCCCCCATACAAGAGAGGGCGCTAGCAGTGTACGTTTTGCAAAAGAATATTCACACAGTGGCCACTGTACCTGCCATGGCCACTGTTGGTGGCTCTCCCCTACTGATTTTTTTTTTTTTAATATTTACCAAGCTCTCTATAAAAAAGTACTCTTTTACTACTTTACGTCTGAAATCTTTCATTGATAAAACCCGTAATTCTTTTTTTAAGTAAATTGTGTAGGAATTGACAATACAAGCATCAATAAAATTTAAAAAAAATTCTATGCCACCATTTACGATATTTCTTATTTATTTTGTATGTGAATTTTCTTTGATCAAACTTATCCACTGCATTCATGTTTATTATAGTCTGTAAGCAATACAGGGCAAGGTATTGCTTCTAATATTCCATCTTTTTTCCTTCTTTTTACTGAAGTTTTTTCCAGTGGATCATGAAAGCTAGATATTAAGTGGACTGCCCTATTATCCTTCCATTTTACAGCACTAATTCCTCTATTACTAACACTATTGTCATGCTTTTTCCATTTGTAAATGCAGCTAAATCTTTTTTTTTCTAGGTTCTTCAATGTTTTTTTACGTCAGGAGAAACTCCTTTAACATCTATTGATTATTCATTATTACTATAATTATTTACTATAATAATAATAATATTATAAATTAAGCTTTTACATTTGGTGATCTAATGAAGTAATTAGAGAAACTAAATTACGCAGGTATAAAATCCAAAAAGAATAATAAGGCAACGGTATATGTTATTTTCATAATGTTTTTATTATACTACATAATAATAGAAACATATAATAGTGGATTAAGGGCAAAACCTAAACCTAAATTATAAATGTTTATAAATTTCCTAACTATTGTTACCTAATGAAGCCTAATTGATAATAATTTGACAAATTATATTCCACACCGACATTAAAAAGTGTTATAATGACAATACGTTACAATTTTAAATTCATTATTACCATTACAGCGATTATTCACTATCTGACGATGAAAACATTTCATTACTATCGCTACTGCTGTCATCTGCAGGATTTAAAATAATAGGTTCTGCCATGACTTCAGCGCGTACATCTAAGTCCCACATTTTTTGTTCTACGCCCTCGACATGTAATACGCACTTGTGCAAATCTGGCTGCTTGTACATTCGCTATTGCCGTTTTTACCAGTTCTTTAACATCTTTTAATTTAAAAGTTTTATTTTCACGCGCCACTTTGCCTTTTATTTATGCCCATATAAGCTCGATTGGATTTAGTTCACAATGGTAAGGCGGTAAACGTAATATTGTAACACCTCGTTCACGCGTCATTTCATCCACTACATATTTTCTATATTTTTTTTTGTGAAGTCTTACAAGATCGAGCAACTGCACTTTTAGCATTTTTTCGCCAAATGCAATGTTTTTTTCTTCAAGCCAGTCAACAATCTTTCCTTTTCGCCACGCAGAAGTTGGCAAAGCTTCCACCCGACGGCTGTGGTATGGTGCATTATCCATCACGATTACCGACCCACGTTCAATACGCGGTAAGATGAATTTAAACCAATCTTTAAGCACTCCCGAGTTCATATCCTAATGATAATCACCGGTTTTACGAGATTCAAACACGTTTAACCGACCTTCAAGAAAACCAGAATCACTCCCGATGTGGGTTATAATTAACCGACGACCTTTTCCTGAAGGAGCTTTCAATCCAGTGGACAGTCCATTGATAAAGGCGTTACGTGCACTTTCCGACGAATGACTAACTTTGTTTGCTGATCAATAAAAAAAAAATTCCGTCCTCTTGTTTCCTTCTGATCGGACACTTTAGTATTCCTATTGTCCTTGATAGTTCTATAAACAGTACGGCAAGATGTCCTAGTCAATCTAGCACAAAATTCTGCTGCATCAGTGAATGATATTCCACTGTGTGTACTTGGAATTCCCTCATACACATTTTTTACAATTGTACGCTCCCCAGGTTTTAAATGACGTCATTTTGTAACATGTTGGTTACTATCACTTGAAGAACTTGCCTGCATTATAATATATGCTGTTTTGAATAACCACCAAAATAATAAAACTGAATCGCTAATATCCTCTTGATTGAAACTTTTCTACGACACTGAACGTTGGTTAGAGGTGCAAAGCGTGCGAGCGCCTTTAGACATGGGTTTTTCTTACCTGCGTTGCAAAATTGAGTAGACCAAGTACCGTAGGGTGTAAAGGCCCTTAATGACATGCTGATTTTGGTACATTTTATGAGAATTTAAATGAAATATTTTAAAACCTGGCAACATGTAACGACTTATTAATGCACATCCGGAGTTAAAAACGCCCCCCGATCGGATCTCCGGGTGAGGGCGGGATCTGGCGCCTTATTAAGCGAGATTATCCAATCATCAACCATGTCCAGTAGCCATGCGGGTCCTTCGAACAATATTCTAAATGGAAATGGTGCGAAAACTGGAGTTGTTAAATGATCCGAGATTAGCAACTTCCAAATTGACTTCTGCAATATAAGAGGACTGAACTCGAACATCAATGCAGTCCATCAACATCTACAATCTACCAAACCTCATGTACTTGCACTAACCGAAACCAAAATCAGATCATCGATTAGTACGGTCAGCTATTTATATCCTGGGTACGACTTTCATCACCGATTTAGGCGGAATTTTGGCCTTTTTCTCTTTGTCCGGAGTGACATTTCTTGTCAACGAGAGGAGACACTCGAGCCTAACGACTTTGATGTAATGTGGTTTAAAATATCAACGCAGAGAATTACTAAATTCATCTGCTGCCTTTACCGGCCGCCAAGTGATACCCATTATAGAGACTTGTTCTCCTCTCTTGCTAATACTGTCGACTTTTTGCAAACCCACCATCCCAATTCCGAAGTTGTCATCCTTGGCGACTTCAACGTTCATAATGTCAACTGGCTCAAATACTCAAACATGACTGACGAACAAGGTCGTGAAGCCGAATACTTTGCCATCAGTTCTGGCCTCACCCAGCTGGTGGGTGAACCAACTCGGATTCCAGACCGAGATGGTGATTTTGCTAGTTTGTTGGATCTATTCTTAACTTCAAACCCCGACTTGTACACTGTCACCGTGAAGCCGCCGTTAGGAACGTCTGACCACAACCTTATTTCGGCACTGAACAAACTGCCAATTAGTGCTGAAGAGCTTCCACGCACGATATGGTATTATACATCAGCTAAGTGGGAGGACCTAATAGGGACCATTTTCGAACCTTTCCTTGGCGGGACGTTTGTTTTACCTCTGATGATCCATCCATCTGTGCAACAGAAATGTCGGAGGTTATCCTTACTGGCATGGAAGCCTTCATCCCTTTCTCAAAAAAGTGCCCTTCTAACGGCAAGCCTTGGTTTACCAAAAATTGCGAACGAGCTGTTAAATCAAAAAATTATTTCTACCGACAATGGCGTAAAAATCCTACCGCCGAAAATCGTACCATCTTTGTTAACGCTCGAAACCAATGTAAGCAAACGATAAGCCAAAGCAAAGAAGCACACAACCAGAGGATCAGAGACAAACTTCTTGAATGTCCTAGGGGCTCAAGATCATTTTGGTCGGTAGCTAAGGCCGTCAGTCAGAACTTTACCAAGTCAACCATTCCACCTCTAACACGTTCTGATGCCACCATTGCGTCCAAAGCACAGGAAAAGGCAGACTTACTGGCGGAACTATTCTCTTCACATTCAAAGGTAAATTTTCAGGGAAATACTCCATCGAACATTACCCCTGTAGAATCGAGAATGCCCGAGATTGTTTTTCGCCACCGCCATGTTAAGCGAATCTTGAGGAGTCTCGACACTAAAAAGGCTTCTGGTCCTGACGATATTCCAGTAATTGTAATTAAGACATGCGCTGACGAACTGACACCGGTATTTTGTAGGCTTTTTGACTTATCCTACAAAAAAGGAATATTTCCTTCTTGCTGAAAAACTGCGAGAGTCCAGCCTATACCCAAAAAGGCAAGAAGACTTTGCCAAACAACTATCGTCCAGTCGCATTGCTCTCGGTTATATCAAAAGTTATGGAGAAGGCTATCAACGAAAAATTACTAAAATACCTGGAAGGCTTTAACATTATTAGTGACCGCCAGTATGAATTCCGTAAGTCTAGATCAACAGGAGACCTTCTCGCTTATGTTACTCATGTTTGGAACAACGCAATAGAACACCATGGGAAGTCTCGGGCGGTAGCACTGGACATTTCCAAGGCTTTGACCGAGTATGGCATGAGGGGCTCCTAACTAAAGTGAGAGCATACGGAATGCTGGTTCAATTTTGTTCATGGCTGTCGAGCTTTCTTAAATACCGTTCTCTGCGAGTGGCGATGGACGGATTTCTTTCAGACACATCTAACATCAACGCCGGAGTCCCTCAAGGTTCTATATTGTCGCCCACCCTTTTCTTACTATACATTAACGATCTTTTGGAAAAAACTAAAAATCCTATATATAGCTTCGCTGATGACAGCACACTTGTTTCATCTTTTACTTTGGATGCTCGGACATCGGCTGCTAATGCACATCTCTATAGGCAGCAAGAGGTCTCACATCTCAACAAAGACCTGGAAGAAATTCTGTCTTGGGGTGACAGTAACCAAGTAGAATTTAACGATAAAAAGACCCAGGCGGCAGTTTTTTCTAAAAAAGTTAATGTTGAAGAACCGGATATAGTTATGGCGGGACACTCGATTCCCTTGGCAGCATCAATTCATTTATTGGGCGTTAATTTGGATAGTTATATGTCTTGGCATAGCCACGTTGCGGCCATTGCTAAGGCAGCCTCGCAGAAGCTTGGAGTACTTTTCCGAACAATCTAAATTCTGTTGAAAGGCTCGTTCGGATGTTACATTAGCAACGCTTCCAGTTCCGGTCTCGCAGAGTTTGTTGAAAACTCTGATAAAGGCCTTTCTGTTTGGTGTTCTTTCATGTGGGAATTGTTCACGATATTCTTCATCATTTCCATTACACAAACCATAAATAAAAACCATATTGGCGTATTCGAGATGTGAATAAATGTGTGGCATTTTATAAAATTAAAATGATACAAATCCGAAAGTTACCGGTGAATCAATGTAACATTTTATACTGACACTAATAGGAGTGACAGCACAACACTCAAAAGCAAACAGTAATAATATTTATTACAGGACAGCTAAATTAATGCAATATTTTGTTTTTGCCTTATACCTCAAGGTCAAAGCTATCACGAGCTCTGATCTACGCTTACTCCCCCTAGGCTTGCCTGCCTCTTCCCCCTGCGGTCCATTCCGCAGGGTCTCACCATTAACAGCAAACTCCGCTGTTCACATGGGGTCGGGTGTGTAGGTTTTTTTTAGAATGTTTTGGGAGAAATATCTGAGGGGGCACTGGGGGACGGGTGGTGTGTGTGGCTACACCTATAATAGGAGTTGGTCTCGGGGACGTTTGTGTCGGTGCGGGGCACCGATGTCATAGTCGGAGGCTTGTCTGATGAGCGGGATATGTTTGATATCTCGGTGTAGATCTACGTTACAGATGAACCAGGGGATGTCCATGACTGTGCGAATGTAACGATTTTCAAGGGTTTGGAGACGGTTGAGATTGGTTGGAGCTGTATATCCCCAGGCTGCTGAACCGTATGTGAGGGTGGGGCGGATGATTGAGTTGATGAAGAGGAGTTTGTTTCTATGACTGAGGGCGCTGCGTCAATTGAGCAGTGGGTATAATTGGCTATAGAAGAGCCTGGCTTTGTTGGCGGTGTTCTAAATATGGGGGAGCCAATAATGGATGGTTTTGTCGAGGGTGGCTGCCTTCTACGAGCACACTGGATGATTTGGGTTTTGTCGGAGTTTAGACGAAGTTTCCAGTTGACACAGTAACTGCAAAATTCGTTTGCTGCATCTTGCAGTGTGCGCGTGACTATGCGTGGACTTAGTGACCTTACGACGAAGGTGGTGTCATCAGCATAGAGGGCTAGAGTGTTGTCGGGTGCTTTGGGGATGTCATAAATGAATATGTTGAAGACTTGTGGGGAGAGGACTGCGCCTTGAGGGACGCCGGATTCTAAAGTTCGGGGGGCTTGAGAAAGAGTGGCCTATGCGGACGCGAATTTTGCGCTGGCTTAAGTAGGATTGTATTAGACGGACGAGATTTGAGGGATATCCAAGGGCTGTCATCTTGTGAATCAACCCATCGTGTCAGATGGTGTCATAGGCTTTTTCAATGTCGAAGAGGATCATACCGACGTACTGATTCCAGTTGAATCCCTTGGTTATGTACTTAGCGAGTCTTAAGGGCGTGCAGTTCGGTATTTAAATTTTCGCGAAAGCCGAACTGTTCATCTGGAAGTACTTCCAGATATCAAGTCAATAAACAATTCCAATTATGCTGATCATTTAAAAGAAACCAACCATAATTTTGACCAATACTTTAAAATGTTACACACAGAGAAGAAAGGAACCAAATTAGACCTGTTGGAGTCCCTTGAAATTAATAAACTTAAAACTTCCCACCGTTTATAGAATTGCCAAACAGGCCTAAATAGATCCCCATTGTTTAATTTATTTAAATACCCTACTTACAATAATTACCACAGAAAAAAACTTAAAACTTATTGCACCTCATTGTACTTTAGATGTAAATATTTATTCTTAAAAAAGCTACCGTCCTAGCAAAACTAGTACGGTGTTTCAGAAGTACGGTACGTAACTTAAGAGGGTAATTCCTTATGATATTCAATGAGAAAAGTTCATATGAACATGTGTCCTGAGTTGCCCTGTTTCTGATATATAGGGTGTTAAAAGTTTTAAACAGAAATCGGTTGCAATTTTGCGTTTTATCAGAAGTTGGCCATTTTCAACATTTGCTTTAATTAACTATTGCATCTTTTTTTGTATCATTATTTAGAAAAATTATTTGATTTGTAAATTAAATGTTTTAATTAACTTTGAAATACATAGGTATTTTTTTTGTATATGCAATAAAGTGGTTTTTATTTTTTCTCACGAGAACGAAGCAAGATCTGAAAACTATTCATGGAACAAAAAAGTTGTATTTTTAGTTGGTAAATCCGAAAAAAATATCAAACTCTCAATTCTTACGTTTACTGATGAGCTAGGTATTAACTTATACTGCTTACCAAGCAACACAACTGATGTGCTCCATCCTATGGACAAGGCAGTCTTTCGCTTATTTGAGCACCACTGGGCAGTGTCAAATATTTGTCAAACCATAGAGACCGTTCCGAATTCTACATAAAAAACTCTATAATATCCCATTTTTACCTTGTTGATAAGTTATCAAATAATATGTACCTATGTAAATAATGGGGGAAATCTCTTGAATTCAGATAGGGCATGAAAAAATTAAATGACAAGTTCCTATTAAATTTTTTCTTATAGGCCTTATTACTTATAGTTGTAAAAGACCTATGTTCGCAAAAAGAGTGCGTTTTATTTATTTATATAAGACCCACACGAAAAGAGCTTATTACATAACCCATTTTAGCCTCTTTGCGTTATGTAATGTACTATATTATCGTTCTGAGTGATGTAATGAACTCATTACATCACTCAGTGATGTAGTGAACTTATTACATTACTCATTTTTAATCAAACTATGATTTTTTTTGTTCCGTCAGTCACTGTCACTTTTTGTGTAATGTCACTGCATAAATATGAAAACCATTTTGAATACATGAAAATATCATAAGAACCAAAATTCTGGGTCTTATATAAAATCTTGTATATCACACGTACGGTAAGGCTCATTAGAGCACTCGTGTGGTTACTACGACTCCGTCTACGACCTCGTCGTACCAATATTTCCCACTCGTTACTGTAATGAAGCTCATACCGTACTAGTAATATAAATAACTATTATCGGCACTAAAAAAACGTATTGTTGTTGCAAACGTTACTATGGTACGAAATAAATAAAATATCCTGCATTTTAGAACTTGTCATCTTGTCACGCTGGCACAGTGATCTTTTACTTTGATATTAATTTACTGATTTTTGGATTTCGTCGTGAATTTAATTGTAAATTAACTCGAACTATGGAATACACGTTTATTGAGTATGCAGATATGCATCTGATGTATGGTCTTGTGTTTTGCAATACTTTAAAAGCCAGAAGGTTATATCACGAAAGATTTCCTAATCGTACTATGCCAAACCAGAAGACATTTCAACGAGTTGACCAACGTCTAAGAGATAATGGTGGGTGATTCCAGTTGATAAGGTAATACATATTATTGACTTTCTTCATAATTTTGGGAAAGTTTGGAAAAAATAGTACTGATGCTGGTCTTAGAAGAACCGTACGTACGTCGCAGTTAGAGAAAAATATATTAAATAAATTAAATTAGCTCTTAGGCATCTACATTGCACCCTAAAAATCATTGGGTTAAGGTGAAACCCGAATCCCAGTTTACTGCTTCGAACTCAATTTGTCAAGAGCAAAAGAACTTTTGAATTTTCGCAAATCTCCACGAATTTTGTGGCGCGTTTATCCTTTTGTTCAAAAGCAAAAGCTTAAGAATTCAAAGAAGCAAAAGTATTCTTTGGTTCGAAAACCTGTTAAGTTTAGATACTTGTTTCGACTTCGGTTAGTCATCTTCAGTCAGGGAAATACCCTGAGACAAGTTGGAATTTTTCTGTTTAGAAGTGAATCTACAGAATGTTTTGAGTAAAGACAAAATTCAAAAGTGCATAGCACAAAAGACAAAAGTCACTCGAAATTGTAGATCTCCGCAGATACCGAACACTGGCACAGCCTTTGTGTCTTTGGTAATTTGAACAAACATTGTTCTTTGCGGTTTGAGAATTACTTCTTCAACCAACAAAGTCAAAATAAATTAAATTAGCTCTTAGGCTTCTTCGGCTAACTGATAAGACCCGTAAGGTCGAAAGCATCTACATTGCACCCTAAAAATCATTGGGTTAAGGTGAAACCCGAATCCCAGTTTACTGCTTCGAACTCAATTTGACAAGAGCAAAAGAACTTTTGGATTTTCGCAAATCTCCACGAATTTTGTGGCGCGTTTATCCTTTTGTTCAAAAGCAAAAGTCTGACAATTCAAAGTTTTTTTTTTTAATTTTTTGTATTTTTTCGGACTATACAACTTAACATGAAACTTCTGTCGTTAGAATGACTTTCGTATCACACTTTGTTGTCGAGAAACAAAATAGAAATCATGGTCCTTTTTACTAAAAATAAACCATGAATTCGTTTATTATTCTTTTTCTCGATAACGGTTCGGTTTATCGACAATAAGCAAGATTTCCTTTTTTAGTCTAAGGTGCAAGCTACCCAGATTTATTTTTTTAAAGTCTATCATACAGGGTGTTAAAAATTTAAGCATTATGTTGTATAGCTTAGTCCGCCCCTGGTAAACTAAAAAAGCGAAATATGTTTCCAGGACAGCATTTTAAGAGGTCCCTATTAGTGTCCATCACGTTACATTACTATTAAATTATATTAAATACTTTGAAAGTTATTCAAGAAAAACCGATTTCCAGCGGCGTTCTATATCTGCGTAGGAAGAGCCTGTAAGAAAAAAATTTATAGGAACTTGTCATCTTATTTTTTAAAGTTCTATTTGAATCCGAGAGATTTCCTACATTTTCCCGGACACCCTGTATATGCTAGTGATGAGTCCCTGACAGAAATTTTGGACAGTAAGTATAATTCACTTGATTTTGGATTTGTATGGCTTTAATTTCATTGTGGTAGAATATATATTAATTGTTTTGTTTATTTTAATGTCTGTATATAAAATATTGTAGGATGCGCGTGTTAATTTTATTTTGTTAGAGGGAAAATTGTATAATGAGCTTAGTCAGTGATTCAACCCTTCGAATCAGTGGCGGCTCTTATATAGGAGCACTTGAGCACGTGCCTCCCTAAGATTCAGCCCCACATCGACAACCATTCACTATAAATTACATATTTAGTTCACAATACAATGTCTGTTACAAAGCAATTCTAACCTGATTTTATAAGCTCCCTAACCAATTATCGTTTCGCTAACTAAATATTTTGTAGCAGGTCTCTAATCCCGAATGCTTACCGCAGGAAAAATGTGCTCCGTGACTATCGCTTCTTGATATGGACGGTTCGCTTCCCGCAATAAATGCACCTTGTCGTCCCCATCTCTTTTTAGCGCACGGCTATAAATGGGCTTTCATTCCTCTCAAATGAGCACGCTTTTGCTGTGCTGCATGCCGCCGCCTTGTTTTCGGATGGTTTTTAAGAGATCGTTTTATTTGTTTTGCTGATCCGTGTAGCGCGGTAAAGCCCTCCATAAGCGCGGCATAGCTTGTGTATGTCATGCAGTGTTGCCAGACCTTCTGTTTGAGATCTGCTGCTTTTGCCCTCGGTCCTGTTATTCTTTTAATTCTATTGTGCTAATGAAGCTACATAATGCATAAATGTATACAAAAATACCACAAAACAAAGTAAAAGGCGCAAAAAGACCCATAATATGTGGCAAAAGTAGTTGCAGCGAAAGAAGTATGCGATACTATTTTAATACAAATGAAACACAGATTTTCTTTCAATAGTCATCTTAGTGGGTCTCTTTTGTTTTTGCCCGACAATTTTCCTAAGTATGAGTTTAATTTTCCAACCAATCACCTTGACGAAATGGCTCGAGCATATCCATTTTTGGATAAGACGAGACTACACACTGAATTGGAAATCATATATAAAAGACCAGATTTTAGAAAATTATCAGGGGCTGTACACTGTTTAAAGTTTATAATTGAGAATAATCTTCAGGCTGTTTTCTTAGCGACATTTTGTCTTTTACAAATAATTGTTACAATTCCTTTGACAACCGCAGAAGCCGAAAGAAATTTCTCAACACTAAAAATAATAAAAACGTTTTTAAGGAGTACTATGAATCAAGAGAGACTTTCTGCCCTAGTAATGTTGTCGAAAGAGAAAAAAATGTTGCAAGATATTCCTAACTTTAATGACTTAGTTACTGAGAAATTTGCTAAACTTAAAGGCACTGTTTGTTTAGACCACAGACGATAATTTGCTTTATCGTCATTGGTTTAGACACTGTGTTTAATCAGTTCTGTTTTTTTAAAATATTTTTAGACTTTATGTTGTCGTTGTTGACTTTTCTAGTTACTGCTTCCCAAGTATGCTGTATATTGGTTAGTTTTCAATTTAAATTTATATTTTGTTTTATTAACATATCTACGTACAAAAAGAACATAAAAATTAGGAAAGCTTTTTACTCGTAAATTTGACACTTAACTACACAATATCTTGTGGTTGGAACGGAGGGGTAAAATAAAAGGAAGGGGTAGTGGTGGGCGGAGATATGCGCAAATTTTTCGTTCTTTTTTTTTGCCATGCTTGATGCTTGTGAACCTCCACAAACTTCAGTCACAAGCCGCCACTGCTTCGAATAAAACAAAAACGCTTTTAACACGCGCATCATACAATATTTTATCTACAGACACCAAAATAAACGAATTATTACCTATTCTACTAAACTCAAAATGAAAGCCTGCAAATCCAAAATCCTAAATATATGCGAGCGGGTTATGCCTCTTGTAATTAAATGAAACTAAGATAATTGTATTTACAACATCAAATTTATTCATTCACCTGATGGTATTTTTTTTTTGTGTTTTATATCGGGGGTATTATGCCGTTCAGTCGGAATTATTATAAGACATCGATTGGTTTACTTGCGAATGTCGACTAAAGCTCAATCTTCTTTTAATAATTTCCAATGAGTTAACTCGGTGTAGGCTTAAACTAAGTTTAGGAGGTTTTGGAAGTGTCAGTTGGTGTAAGTCCAGTTTTTCTTTCTTAAATGTCTTGATAACATTTTCGCAGTCGCATTCTTCATTGTCGCATTGACACCGAATCATAACGGATAATATCTTTGAACTTTCCTTAAATTTCTTTGAAGATCCATCCTGAATTTTCAATATGCTTCTTGTTGGCTTTTGAGAGATGGAAAAACCTTTGTGAAGTTCATTGTCTATAAATTGTTTGATACAAATATTGTTAAGATTAATCGATAACCAAAATACAAAAGAGTGATATTTTAAAAACTATATAGGGTATAAATTTTAAAGTAAGCAGGTATACAAGTTTAACTGAGGGAAAAACCTATATTTACAAACTAATTAAATAGGTTCAAAAGAGGTGATGAGTTTTAGTCTAATTAATCATTAAATAGAGTATTGTGATTTTTAAGTTTGTTTATTTCCAAGGATTCAAGCAGATTTAATTTTAAACTTTTGTTTTCAGTATGTAAAATATCGTAGTTGATTTTAAACGTATGGTTTTCTTTTTTCAAATGATTAGAATAATAATAATAATAATAATAATAAATCGTCTTTATTCAGCTGTTTTGGGAAATTAAATTACTAGACATATATACATGTTATAGCTGAGAAGGTGAAGTGTCGTCCATAATGGGCGTTTTTTTACTTAACCTTAAATTAACACTAAAATTTATATTTATATATTTATACATACAGGGTGTCCGGAAAATACGTGTACAACGTTTGACGATAGACTCCTGACGTCAAAATAGGTCGATCTAAGCCGACTTAGTTATATCCAAAATTGTCTCGTTTAGCCGGTAAAGGGCGTCAAAAATTTGTAAAAATATTGGTTTTTCCTAAATTACGTGAAAACCTGCTAATCGATTTTAATGATTTTTAGTATGTAGACTAATACTATAAAATGACGTTTTCTAGTAGTATTGTCACCGGCTGTAAATAATTGGAAGTGTTATAAAAGTGATATAATACGTCAACATTTCTCCCGATTTTTTATATCAACGGCGTTATGACAACCCAGATATTTTTGTCGAGTGAGTGGATGTATTTGGAAGCTATTTTACCTCTTCAATATTTTTCGTTGGATGAGCTGTTTTGCCACAAAAAAAATATTTACAATTACCCCCATACATCAATTATTAACATTAGTAATAAAATTAAAATCAAATTACCTGTAACAATAATTTTTTTAATAACCTTGTTGCTATGGCATTTAATAGTTTGACAATTATTGACAAATTGTCACCAGTCTATGAAATTGACTAAAATATACGATCAACATTCTTGAATTACAAGTTTATTTTATCATTAAACATGAAAAATTATACGAACTCTGAGAAGGTTGACATGCTCCTGGTATACGGGTTTGTCAAGGAGATGGGCGTCAGAGTGTTAGGGTTTACATGGAGAGATTTCCTAAGCATCGAATACCAAACCACCAAACATTTGCCAATATCAAGCGTCATCTTCGGGAAACGGGCAGCTTTGAGAAAAAATTTGAAGGCAGAGGTCGTATGCGAACAACTCGAACTGTGGAAACAAAAGAGAACATTCTGGAAAGAGTTGAAGAAGAACCAAGTACCAGTACCCGTCGCTTAGAACATGAGTTAAATGTTCCTAAAACGGTTGTCAATGAGGTTTTAAAAGAACAGTTGTTACATCCATATCACGTGCAAAAAGTCCAGGAACTTTTACCGACTGATCCCCCCATGCGGCTTACATTTTGTCAATTTATTAGAAATAAAAGAATCCGTGATCAAAATTTTTGTAAAAAAATATTGTTTACTGACGAGGCGTGCTTTACAAGATCTGGAGTAACCAATCTGCACAACGAACATATTTATTTCGATAAAAATCCACATGCCATTAAAGTTGCACATCATCAGCATCAATGTAAATTAAATATTTGGGCAGGTATTATTGATCGCTATCCTATTGGTCGTATTGTTATTCCAAACAGGTTAGATGGAAATATTTATTTAAATTTTTTGCAAGACACATTACTAATTCTTCTGGAAAATTCGCCCCTTTTACTTCGGAGGGAAATATGGTATATGCATGATGGTGCCCCGCCCCATTTTTCCGTTGTCGTTCGGCTATACCATCAATATCCCAACCGATGGATTGAAAGGGGCAATGATGCACCAGTAAAATGGCCACCACGTTCTCCGGAGTTAAATATATGTGACTTCTTTTTGTGGGGCGCTATTAAATAGAAGTTTACAAGACTCCGGTAAATACACGCCATGATTTATTGACGTGGATTTTAAACGCAGGCAACCATTTTAATAACCCCGAGATATTAGATAGGGTCCAATATCATTTTTTAAGGAGTGTTAATAAGTGTATTGAGCAAGATGGCGGTCATTTTACACATTTGCTTAAGTAATGTTTTCTTTTTACTTAGTTTCTTACAATATTTTTAATACATACTTCCAACTTTGTTGTACAGGGTCTTCCAACGAGGACTGAACAGGGGCTCATTTTTGAGCTTCCTTGTATTTAAAGAAAAATCCAAAATAGCCAATCGATGTACTTTTTCCTGCAGAATTCAAAAATGAAACCAAAAATTTATTTGAACCAGAAACAAAAGAGTTACGATATGGATAAGGTGTTTTTTAAATGGAACATAGCTTTTTTTATACGATTTTTGGAACGAGTGATTTTTTTTTGTCCGTTCTGATTAAAATATTTAATATTGTGACAGCTATTTTTATTAAATTTTAATGTTTAATCCAGCATAATTTAACTTTAACCTGTTTGAAACATACACTAGGTAATAAAGGTATAATCACCTTTGAATCCTTCAAAGTCAGAAAATTTGACAAATTTACTATAATATTGCCGAAATGAAATATTCATTAGATGAGAGATTGTGTTACATCTTGAGATCTGTACTGTTTCTCGTGGGAACTGCTGACAAAGCAACGCTATCCTCCTCTTCCCCGAATGTTATAAATATAAGTAGTTTGCAGGAATATGTTTAGATTTATCTTGTCGGTTACAATGCTCTTGTATAATTTTTAATAAAGTAATCTTTTTAAAAAGGCATTTTTCTTGGCGCAGAACGAAACTGGCGCAGTCGGTAGGATTGTCGCGTAACATTCAGGCTAAAAATCGTTTTTCCGAATGTTTGAGTGGTTCCTTTCAAGGATTTAAACGCGAAACGTCCGAAAAACAAAAAGTGTTCTGAACTGATATCCAAACTTCGGCACTGTCTAACGAGAACACTAGCCAAGTGCATTGATTCAATGTAACAAAAAGTGCGTACGAGAGCAAGCAAGTGAATCTCCAACTTATTGGTCAATCGCTGATCGATAATTTGCCTGCTGACGAAAAGTATCCGAAGACGTCAGACAACTGGGCGGACAAGCATCGCCACAACCCGGTTTAAGTAGCAGAGCTTGGGGAAGGACAAGCATCGCCATCCCTATAGGCACCTAGTTAAGGACCTAGAAACTAGTCGAAACAGAAAAGGAATGAGGATACCGCTGATTCTTTTAGTGTAAGTTAATTTTTAAGAAACAATTTTATTTTTAACTTTAACATCACACGGGATGAACTAATAAACCAAGTGAATAATTTAAGAATCGTAGAAAACAACGAAATGGCTGTAAATTATACATTGTTACGTTATCAAGCCGATAACATCCCAAATTTCGATGGAAATCCAAAACTTCTACAAAGATTTATTAGTTCATGCGAAAATTTGTTAAGAGCTTTTCAAAATCGCCAAAACGTGAATGATGCAATCAATGTTTGCTTACTTGATACCATATTGGGTAAATTAACACATAGAGCCGCAGATTTGATCGCATCACGAGCTGAATTAAATACATGGCAATTAGTTAAGGATTCTTTAATTGCTTCATTTTCCGATCAAAGATCGATCGACTGTTTAATACAGGATCTAATAATGCTAAAACCATTAAAAAATGAATCGTCACTTAATTTTGGTATGCGTATTCAGGATGCGCGTAGCCTTCTTTTTGCAAAACTTAGTGCTACAAATGAGGCAGAAAACGTAAAAGTTATAAAAATTCAACATTATGATAGTTTTGCTCTAAAAACATTTATTAATGGATTACCATACAACATGCAGTTAGTTGTTCGGTTAAAAGAACCCCAATCTCTAGAACGAGCAATGTCTTTCGTTAGAGAGGAGGAAAATTTCATTTATTTTAAAAATCAAAATCAAAATTATGGAAATAATGCAATTTCTCCGAATCACAATAAAAATATCAGACCAAATCAACCTTTTAAAAATACCTATACACCAACACCACCATTGAACTTTTACCGACCACCACCACAAAACGTTTTCTCAAGACCACAACATTTTATCCCAAATCAGGTTGGACAACTTCAAAATAATTTTAGAGCACCTTTCAATAATAATTTTAGGCCCACGTTTGGACAAAATAATAATAATTTTAGACCCGCGTTTGGACAAAATAATTTTAGACCCGCGTTTGGACAAAACAATTTCAGACCCGCCTTTTTACAACATCAAAATAACCTAAGACCATTTCCAAATAATTTCCAAAGAAGTACCCAATCGAGATTTGTAAATAATCGACCTGAACCGATGGATACTAGTTCTGGAAATACAATTTTGAATAACGCAACAAATAAACCAAAATTTACCGTGGAAGAATTATTTAACCAAGAGATATCAGAGCTGCAAGCCAACGATATTCCTTTAACGAGCAATGAACCTGATACCCAAAATTTAAATTCAGTTTACGAACCACAATACAACCAACAATACGCGAATACTCAAAATTATGAAGACCCGTACGATAGTCAATATTATACCGAATATGACCCATCTGCATATTATAATGAACCTTATAATACCGATAACGATCAATTTTCAACAAATGAATATATTTCGGAACAGGAACAAAATTTTACTCTAACTGGACCCCCCAACAAACCGATATAGCATTTCTTAATAATTATTCCCCCGAATTACCTCATATCCATATACCCGAAATAAACTCCAAATTCTTATTAGATACTGGTAGTACTCGTAGTTTTATAAACCCTAATATTGCCTATAATTATTTTTCTGACTATATAAAAAACGAAACTTTTCAAGTTCAAACAGCACACGCTATATCATTTCATAACGAAACGGCAACTTTACCTATATTTCCTTGCTTTAAAACTAAAGGAACCCATAAATTTTATTTATTTAATTTCTCCGACAAATTTGATGGATTAATTGGTTTAGATTTATTAACACAACTCAATGCTAATTTAAATTTTGAATCGAATACTTTAAGATCCCAAAATACGGAAATTCCCATACATTTCGGTGAATTACCAAAACCAATGCCACCTAAAATTAATATGAACTACTGTTACGTAATATCACCTCGTACAATACAACAGATTAAAGTACCCGTGAACGTTAAGGAAGGTTATGGTATATTAAGTTACCAACAATCAGACAAAGTCGAGATACCTGAATCGCTAGTTAAAATCGAAAACTATTGTGCCTATACAACTGCACTAAATTCTAGTGAATTTGCAAACAAAATAAATTTTATTGAACCTCTTGATATCGAACCGATCGATATTAATCAATTAAATTTTGTAGAGATGCCCGATAATATCCTTAAACCATCTAAAGACTTGGATAATAAATTAAAAGCTAATTTGAAAAATCTACGTTTAGAACATTGTAATCGCGAAGAAAAAGATATTATACGTAAATTATGTTTTGAATTTAGAGACATCTTTCATTGTGAAGACATACCTCTTAGCTTTACTAACGCTATCAAACACAAAATTAAACTATCAGACGAGACCCCAATTTTTGCCAAAAGTTATAGATATCCCGAAATTCATCGAGAAGAAGTTAAATCTCAAATTTCTAAATTATTGGAACAAAAAATAATTAGAGACTCGAACTCGCCTTTTTCCGCACCTATTTGGATCGTCCCAAAAAAAGCTGATGCTTCAAAAAAACAAAAATATAGATTAGTAATCGATTATCGCAAACTAAACGAGAAGACTATCGATGATAAATTCCCCCTTCCCAATATTACCGATATTCTCGATAAATTAGGCAAAGCACAGTATTTCACAACTCTAGACCTTGCTAACGGCTTTCATCAGATAGAAATGGAAGAACAAGATGTCGCGAAAACCGCATTTAGTACGGATACTGGACATTACGAATACCTAAGAATGCCTTTTGGACTCAAAAATGCACCCGCAACTTTCCAACGAGTAATGAATAATATACTTCGAGGTTTACAAAATGAAACATGTTTTGTTTATTTAGACGATATAATAATTTGCAGTACTAGCTTACAAGAACACGTTGAAAAACTAAGAAAAGTATTTATGCGTTTACGCGAAGCTAAATTTAAAATCCAATTGGATAAGTCCGAATTTTTACAACCGGAAGTTCAATACTTAGGACATATTGTTACAAAAGACGGAATTAAACCTAATCCAGACAAAATTTCAGCTGTAAAAAATTTTCCCTTACCAAAATCACAAAAAGAGATAAAATCATTTTTAGGCTTAGTCGGATATTACAGACGATTTATCAAGGACTTTGCGAAAGTCACTAAACCAATGACGCTATGTTTAAAGAAAGATACGAAAGTTCAACATACTCCTAAATTTGTCGAAGCTTTTCAACACTGTAAACAATTATTAATTAACGCACCTATACTACAATACCCAGACTTCTCGAAAACTTTTATCGTAACGACAGACGCTAGCAACTTTGCTATTGGAGCTGTGATCAGCCAAGGAACAATTCCTAACGATAAACCAATAGCTTACATTAGTCGAACTTTAAATGAATCAGAAACCCGATACTCCACAATCGAAAAAGAATTACTATCAATCGTTTATGCATGTAAAATATTTCGCCCATATATTTTTGGCCGTAAGTTCATTATCTATACAGACCATCGCCCACTCGTATGGCTTTTTAATCTAAAAGAACCAAATTCAAAATTAGTTAGGTGGAGACTACGACTTGAAGAGTATGACTATAAAATAAGACACCGTAAAGGAACACAAAATAAAGTCGCAGACGCACTATCCAGAATTCAACTTAATATGTACGAAAATGAATCAACAATCAATAATCCCGGAGATGTAGATAAAGAAATTTTAGATTATATGCGAAACTTATCGGAAAACCCTACTCAGCAACCTTCTACTTCTCGCGAAAACACTATTCCCACAGACAATGATATACCTAGAATTAACATAATATCAGATATCACTTTAAAGCCGCCTGACTCTGATAACACTGTTCACAGTAATCAGAATAGTGAGACCGAATCCGTTATGACGACACTTGATGAGATAATAAATAATAAATCACGCCAATTTTTGTTAAAGAAGAACCCTCATTTAAAAATAAAAGTTACTTTCGAACAATTTGGAAAACATGCTATAAATAATTGCGAGATTCCCGATAATCAGAATTTAATATTTGAATTTATTCGTGATTATTTGCCCCATGACGACAAACCCGTATATGTTTATTTCCACAATCAAGATCTGATACCTATATTTACTAATACGTATATAAAATATTTTAAACGCCCTAAAATAATAAGATGTACAAAATTAGTCAATAATATTTCTGATAATGACGAAAAGATTCTTTTGATTAAACACCAACATGAATCGAAAACTAACCATCGTGGAATAACCGAAACGTACGATAGGCTTAAAATAAACTATTATTGGCCAAAAATGAAAGAAGATGTAAACCAATACATTAATGATTGTGTTTCGTGTCAAACTCAAAAATATAGTAGACAAAAAGCTTATGTTCCACAAGTAAGAACCGAAACACCATCAAAACCATTCGAAATTATTCATATAGACACCTTTATATTTGAAAAACAAAATTTCTTAACGATTATCGATAAATTTTCAAAATTTGGACAAGCTTTAGCGTACGATAAAAACGCAAAATCAGCTTGTGATAAATTAGTTCAATTTTTCTCCTTCTTTGGTTGTCCCGAAACAATTACGACCGATAACGGAAGTGAATTTAATAACGAATTGATTAAGGAACTATTAAAGGCACAAAAAATAAATGTACATTTTATAACCCCTAGTCACCATGAATCAAATTCCCCAGTAGAACGATTTCATTCGACAATAATCGAACACCTTCGACTTCTTAGAGAAAAAGATTCGCAAAAACCAATCTCGGAATTAATACCTTATGCTATTATAGCCTATAACAGTTCAATACACTCAGCAACGAAATTTTCACCTCACGAACTAATTTTAGGTCACACAAACTCTCGTGATCCCTTTGATTTAATTTCTACTACATTTTACTCAGATTATGTTTCGTCACATAAAAATAAAGTTAGCGCTTTATACGAAAATGCAAAAGGTGAGACTGACAAACAAAAAGACCAAATGTTAACAAAAAGAAATATACAAGGTGATAAACAATATCAGTTTAAAATTAACCAAAAAGTTTATAAAAAACAAGCAGAACGATCTTCCAAAAATCAACCAAAATTTAAAGGACCCTTCAAAATCATCCAAATTCTAGAACATAACCGACAATAAAAATCCTAAGAAAACAGAAGTTATTCATATAAAAGAACTTAAACGACCTCTTGTTACAGATACGCCTGTGCAACAGGACATACCCAAAACACCCCCAAGTACAATGACTTAAACCAAAACCCAGGCATACTACCGTATAAGCTAGGCAACGCCCAGAAAGTAATAAATCATTGGACATTCATTCAAATTTTTAATATCGAAAATATAATCAAAGAATTCAATATCCTAAGTACCCAATATAAAAATCTTAAGCGTAGTTTAGTCAACAATACAGGTTTTAAAGGTGAATATTATAACTCTTATATTTTAACCGATAATTTACAAAACAAAATAATTAATCAGATTAGCCAACTTTTACCTGCAAATTCTTTTAAACGACAAAAACGTGGTTTAATTGACGGATTAGGCAGTATTGTTAAAAGTCTTACTGGTAACCTAGATCAAGACGACGCTAGACGTTATGACGGCGAAATTGATACGCTTAAAAGAAATCAAAATAATATAAAAGTTTCAACAGACAAACAACTATCCCTTCTACACAAAACAATTGACAATTTCGAGGAAATTGCAAAAAATATTTCACATAATCAAATAATATTAAAAGAGCTTATCGATACAACAACCGAACTGGTTAATAATATAAAAATCGAAATGGCCAACTCACGCGAGTATTTTAGAATACAAATGGTTTTGACTCAAATTACAATGATGTATCAAAATATTTATGATATACTTGACCAAATCGAAGTGGCTGTATCATTTGCTAAATTAAATAATTTTCATAATAATATTGTTAAACCATCAGAACTCCTTGAAGAGCTTGTACTAATAAACAATAAATTATTATCTGAAAAATTGCCATTTGAAGCAATTCCCGAAAATATTTTAATCTTCGAAAATATATTAGATATAAAAAGCTATTCAAAGGGTAATGAAATAGTGTTCATAATCGAAGTACCCCTTGTAGAAAAAGAAAATTATAATCTATTTAATCTGTTTCCATTGCCAACGCCTACAGAACATCATTTTAAAATTATTATTCCCAATTTTCAATATTTAATAATCAATGAAGGAAATTTTGGATATTCAAATTTACCATGTAATAAAATCTTCGATAATGAATACTTATGCAAACATATTCACACTGAAAACTTTTATGATAATTTGCCTTGTGAAATTCAATTATTGACTTATCAACATAACATATCAAATTGTAATCCGATCCCTGTAAAAATCGACAGTGTTCAAGTGCAACACGTAGATGAAGGAAAGTGGATAGTGATTACTGATAAAGACCTTACGGCAGTGCAACAGTGCGCGAGTGAAAAAGAAAATATATTTCTAAACGGCACATATTTAGCCGAAATTAATTTTCCGTGTAGCTTAAAAATTGCCGACATTGTAATAAAATCTTATCGTAATATTAAGAGAAATTTTCATAATATACCATTGCCTAGTATTAAGTTTAATTTTTCAGAAAAAGCGATTTATAATAATCTAAAATTAAGTAGCCTTAGTAATATCAATTTCAATAAATTGGATACTCTGCAAAATGAAGTAAAAAGTCAAAGGATTGAAAATTTAAAAATGCTAGAAAATCCAGTTTATTACAATAAAACTAGTTTTTGGACTATTTTGCTTTATATAGTAATTATATGTATTATTGTATGTATTTTGTTTAAGTATCTACGGCCTATATTTTGTGCTAAAAAGAAAGAAACAACAAGTGAAAATATTGTTATTTAAATAAATTTAATTTTAGGCCATAGAAACTTTTAGGGAAGTTTATATGCCCATCTAAAACGGGAGGTGTTACATCTTGAGATCTGTACTGTTTCTCGTGGGAACTGCTGACAAAGCAACGCTATCCTCCTCTTCCCCGAATGTTATAAATATAAGTAGTTTGCAGGAATATGTTTAGATTTATCTTGTCGGTTACAACGCTCTTGTATAATTTTTAATAAAGTAATCTTTTTAAAAAGGCATTTTTCTTGGCGCAGAACGAAACTATTGCAGATTGTTGTCTTGTTCTACAAATGCCAAGAAAATGCAAGAGAAGCAAGGAGAAGATTTATTGCAAATTTTCACAGAAATATATCCGTCAATACTATTCTAAGGATAAAGAACCTATTTGAGGAAAATAAAACATTACATGACAGAAAAAGAAATCCAACTCTATACTAATTAAAAAAAAAAAACATTAATAATTTAATTGTTCAATGTGACCTCCGTTGTTCTCGAAACATGTGCGATAACCTCTTTGTAGACTTTCCAAACTTGCTGTTATACTGTGATTTTCCTGGTTAAGGCGATTTATTTCATTCACAATTTTCTGCATGATCTCTTCAATATCGTGGTTTCGCTGCTTGTATACCACGTTCTTTAAATGGCCCCAAAGAAATGTGTCTAATATTGACAAATCGGGACTATTGGGTGGCCAAGCATAGGTTCCATTTCTACCAATCCATTCTTCATGGCATCCGTTTAAATATTGAGTAACCTTACGCACGGCATGCGGAGGGGCCCCATCATGTTGCCAAATTAAATTTTGATATTCTTCCAATGGTAAATCTTCCAAAAAGTTCTCAATTTCGTTTTCTAAGAACTCGTAGTATCTCTGTCCATTTAAAATCCCGTTAAAAAATATTGGTCCCAAAATTCTATTATTTTTTATGCCACACCAAACATGGATTGAAGTCCTTCCTTGAAATTTAATTGTCTGAAATTTTCTTGGATTTCCAACGGCCCAGTGATGATTATTATGTCTATTGAAAACCCCCGATGTTGTGAATGTGGCTTCGTCAGTCCATAAGATATTTCTGAATAAATTAGGGTCTTCGTTTTCTTTCCGAATCACAATTTGGGAAACGAATTGGAAGCGAAGTTCTTTTTGTGCCGGTGTTAGATGTTGAAGTGGAAGGATATGATAAGACTTAAATTTATGATTTCTTAAAGTCCTGTGAACAGTTCCTTGAGTAACTCTTCTGCGTCTTACACCGCCGCGCCGTATTGAACGTCCCGAACTGCGTCCGAAATTGATTTGGTTGGATTCAGTCGAAAATAATTCACAATGGCACGGTCTCGATTTCTATTCCTTTCTGGATTTCTTTTTCTGTCATGCAATGTTTTATTTTCCTCAAATAGGTTCTTTATCCTTAGAATAGTATTGACGGATATATTTCTGTGAAAATTTGCAATAAATCTTCTCCTTGCTTCTCTTGCATTTTCTTGGCATTTGTAGAACAAGATAACAATCTGCAATCTCTCATCTAATGAATATTTCATTTCGGCAATATTATAGTAAATTTGTCAAATTTTTTGACTTTGAAGGATTCAAAGGTGATTATACCTTTATTACCTAGTGTATGTTTCAAACAGGTTAAAGTTGAATTATACTGGATAAAACATTAAAATTTAATAAAAATAGCTGTCACAATATTAAATATTTTAATCAGAACGGACAAAAAAAAATCACTCGTTCCAAAAATCGTATAAAAAAAGCTATGTTCCATTTAAAAAACACCTTATCCATAGCGTAACTCTTTTGTTTCTGGTTCAAATAAATTTTTGGTTTAATTTTTCAATTCTGCAGGAAAAAGTACATCGATTGGCTATTTTGGATTTTTCTTTAAATACAAGGAAGCTCAAAAATGAGCCCCTGTTCAGTCCTCGTTGGAAGACCCTGTACTTTGTTTTATTATTACTGTTAATAATTGATGTATGCAGGTAATTGTAAATATTTTTTTTTCTGGCAAAACAGCTCGTCCAACGAAAAATATTGAAGAGGTAAAATAGCTTCCAAATACATCCACTCACTCGACAAAAATATCTGGGTTGTCATAACGCCGTTGATATAAAAAATCAGGAGAAATGTTGACGTATTATATCACTTTTATAACACTTCCACTTATTTACAGCCGGTGACTATACTACTAGAAAACGCCATTTTATAGTATTAGTCTACATACTAAAAATGATTAAAATCGATTAGCAGGTATTCACGTAATTTAGGAAAAAACAATATTTTTACAAATTTTTGACGCTCTTTACCGGCTAAACGAGACAATTTTGGATATAACTAAGTCGGCTTAGATCGGCCTATTTTGACGTCAGATGTCTGTCGTCAAACGTTGTACACGTATTTTTCGGACACCCTGTATAATGATATATTGATTTGATTATACATACAAACAATACATTTAATCCATATTATAGAGAACGTAAAATTCAAAGAATATATTATAGTGCTATTGTTACAATGTAAAATAAAAGTATGGTGATAGTTCTCCAAGTCAATAGCAGTTGTACAGTCAGCATTGATCCCTGTTAAGAATTTCCGGCCTGTAGTTGCTACGTTTTAAAGCACTATTGTTGAATAGCGCTTTTAATTTTTTTTTTAATTTATCATGTTGTAGTTGTAATAGTCCTAAGTCAAATTATTGTAGTGAGTGCTGAACTGAAACGAGAAGGAATTTTTAAATGCTGCTGTGCAGTGTCTGGAAGTGACTATAAGATTTCTGTTTCGCGTGTTTAAGTGTAAACTTGGTAAGCTTACGTAAGAGGTAGGAAAGCTGATCGTTTAATAGTAAGCGGTGACCCAGAGTGAGGAGATGAAGTTGCCCAAGTTTATACAGGGTGTCCGGAAACTTCGTTCGTATATTTTTTGGGGATATTCTACATATGAAAATATGAAAAAAAGTTCATATGAATGTAGGTCCTTAAATGTCTTATAAGGAAGCTATGGCCGCCCAAAGGTGACCTCTAAAGATTAGTTTCTCTTTTATATCTTTGCAACCGCTTGAGGTATCGATGTGCTTTTTGGCACACAAACTAATATTAACAATTACTAATTTATGATATTAAGAGTTAGTATGAAATTTAGTCAGGGACGTTCTTACGGGGGCTTAGTTTATTTATTCCTAATTTTTGTACACGACACATTTAAAAAATTTTACCCAAATATTATAATAAAATTCCAGTGATTTTTCTACACAAAAAAGATATTCTTAAAAAAAATTATTGGGCCAATGATTTAGGAGAAAAATCGATTTATTTAAATCATTGCATAAGGTATTATCGAATTGTGTTTAAACTAAAACATCAAAGTAGTCTTATGGCAAATACAAATTTGAGGTCAAAAAAACATCAAGAAGCCCATGGTTAAGGTTAAAATAAATTGACAATGACAATAGTTAAGTCAAGACGTTGTCTTATTGTAATTTTTAAACAAAACAAATTAAGAGTTGTTGGTTTAACAATAATAAACTGAAAAAAGTAGAAAAGTTACAACAACTATTAAAAATGGTTTCCATTCATATCAATACGACCAACTAAACGGTTTATCATTGTTCGTACTCTTGCGAAAACTCCTTCCTTATTAGGAATTTCCTCGCAACAATAAATAACACGTTGTTCCAATTGTTGTACATTTTTGACAGGTACTGAATATACCAGAGACTTCAGATATCCCCAAAGAAAGTAATCCAATGGATTGAGATCAGGTGAACGGGGAGGCCAGGCAATGGGCCCACCTCGGCCTATCCATCGGTCTGGATATGTTTGATTTAAATAATCTCGAACCAATCTACTAAAATGAGGTGGAGCCCCATCATGCATAAAATAGTTTGTAAGTCTTTGCTGGTACTGCACATCTTCAAGTATAAAACAGGTAAAGAGTTTTGTAAAAAATCTAAATATGCAGGCCCATCTAAACGTTGAGGCATAATGTATAGTCCTATTAATCGATCGCCCAATATACCTGCCCAAACATTAATTGAAACTTTATTTTGAAATCGACTTTCGAAAATTGCATGGGGGTTTTCTTCTGCCCATACATGGTTATTATGCAAAATTTACGATGCGTTCACGGGTAAACCCTGCTTCGTCAGTAAACAAGACTTTATGTAGAAAAAAACGGTCTTGATGACATTTTCTCTGCATCCACTGACAAAACTGTGCACGAGGAAGTAGGTCTTGAGGCTTAAGCGCCTGAACTCTTTGTATATGGTATGTATAAAGAAGTTGTTCATGCAATATTTCCCATGTTGTACTCTTAGGGATACCCTCTTGTAAGGCAATTATTCTTGTGCTTACACCCGGATTGGCTGCAACGCATTCGAGAACTATTTCTTCTGCTTGTGGAGTCCTAGTAGTACGGTTTCTCCCAGTTTCATTCATATTTAGCCTAAAAGTTCCGGTTTCTCTTAATCGTTGATGTAAATTAATGAATAATTTCTCACAAGGAATTTGACGGTTTGGAAAATATCCTTGATACAATCTGCGAGTTTCTCGAGCACAACCATTAGCTTTGCCATACATAAACTGCATATCAGCTAACTCAGCAAATGCATAATCTGCCATCTTTTAAAATTTGCACCTTAATTAATCAAAAACACTTTGCACTTGATCAATGATCACTACAATAAATCGCAAAAACGTCATTGTCAATATATTTTAACGCTAACCATGGGCTTCTTGATGTTTTTTTGACTTCAAATTTGTATTTGTCATAAGACTACTTTGATGTTTTAGTTTAAACACAATTCGATAATAGTTTATGCAATGATTTAAATAAACCGATTTTTCTCCTAAATCATTGGCCCAATAATTTTTTTTAGGAATACCTTTTTTTTGTAGAAAAATCACTGGAATTATAATTTTTGGGTAAAATTTTTTAAATGTGTCTTGTACAAAAATCAGGAATAAATAAACTAAACCCCCGTAAGAACGTCCCTGACTAAATTTCATACTAACTCTCAATATCATAAATTAGCAATTGTTAATATTAGTTTGTGTGCCAAAAAGCACATCGGTACCTCAAGCGGTTGCAGAGATATAAAAGAGAAACTAATCTTTAGAGGTCACATTTGGACGGCCATAGCTTCCTTATAAGACATTTAAGGACCCACATTCATATGAACTTTTTTTCATAGTTTCATATGTAGAATATCCCCTTAAAATATACGAACGAAGTTTCCGGACACCCGGTATAGTTTCAATCGGCCTGTATCCAAAATCTGATTACTGACACTTTCATGTCTTCTGATGCCATAGGCAAAGCGATAACATGAGTTCTAGAGTTTTTGTAGTCTAGCTTTATCGACCGCGGTTAGACAAGGTCCATAGACAGAATCACAATACGACAATCTCGAGATGATCAACGATTCGCAAAGTTTCAATTTTATTGAGGAGTTTAGGATTTCAAGACTGCTGCATAGCTGTTTTAACATACTATAGGATGTTTTCCAGAGCTGGCTAACGTGCTTTGTAAGACTTAGGTTGCTATCGAACCGAATACCTAGATTTTTACAGTTTGTAACAAACGTGAGAGTCTCCTCGTTGACCTTGATTTTAAGTTGGTTAATAGCAATGCTGCGTGCTTTTTTCGGTCCAAAAAGGATAACTAAGGATTTTAGTACATTTAATTTAAGGTTATGTGCAAAAGATATGTCAGTCAGGACTTTTAAATCATTATTAATTGGTTCACTAGCGGAAGCCCACTGTAAGTTTGAGATATCAAGATAGATCTGGGTATCATCTGCATAGTGGTGAATTTTACAGTTTTGAACCATTGTGTGAAAGTCAGCCGTGTAGACTGAAAACAACAGAACGGGGGCTGGGAAGTAGTAGCGTGGTAAATGACCTGTTGTGATCTAAGACTATTTTCTTTGGGGATATTTAAAAGAAAAAGTTTACCAAAATAGGCCAAATAATATTGGAGATTTGAAAAACAAAATTAGAGTGGAGACACATAACATACCGGCTGAGCCATTTGAAGTTCCGTCGACGGATTTTACCATCGTCTGGGAGCATGCCAAGTACAGGGTGGAGGACATTTCCGGCATTTGCCACGTTAAACCACCTTTTTGTTGTGTTTTGTTTTGCTTCGCTCGCTCGCTATTATTCGAGATATTCCAAAGCTAACTTCAGTAGCTGTTTCAGGATCTTGAATTGGTTTTGTAAACATAGCTTGCTGGCCTATTAGTTCCCGTTGTAAAGTGGAAATTCTTTGCGTTCGATTTTCGCCAGTTGATTTGGTAAATGTAGGATGCTGGGTTTCATAGTGTCTTTTCACATTATATTCCTTCGGAATAGAAACACTACTCTTGCATATTAAACAGGCAATTTTGTTATGCGATGAAATAAAAAAGTATTTTTCGGTCCAAATATCTTGAAACTGTCGATTTTCATCTTCAACCTTACGACTAGGTTTCTTACTGGGGCCTGGTTTATCCATATAAATATTGATATTATATTGTCGCGTAGGTAGAAGCCAAGTTCGAACGACGAAATATTTACTCGTCACAGATTACAGTTCTCAATCAGTATAACGTTCGCTTGTCCGTAGTTAAAAATTACCTGCCCCGGTAGCTGGCGATGCGTCGTATTTATACGAGTTACCAAACAGTAAGAACCTTCCACTTTGTTCGGGGATACTACCGACATGTTTCGCGAATCTTAAAGTAATCTAGGTGATGCGACAGATTTCTAGTCTCGTAACAATATGCTTAGACCGAAGCGCGGCGAGTAGAATACATTTAAAATTCGTTGGCAGGCCGCATAAATATCGCTTTTAAAATTCGTTGGCGGGTCGCGGTATGTGCATCCCTGGTGTAAAGAAATATAACATTAAAAAATTGGGACCCAAAGGGTTAACGTGCTGTTGGTCGTTGTAGATAATAAAATTGTTCTTGTAGTTTTTTTTTCTGATTTAAAAATTAAAATTGTATATGTCTAAAATATTAATTGGTTAAATTACCATGTTTGCTTCATTTCTCCTTCCAGGAATACTGGGAACAGAGTACCTAATCCTGATCCATAGTTTTTACAATAACTATAATATCACACAAAGAAAGTGTCTCAAACACCACCAAAAGCAATAAATAATGCCTCAAGAACCTGCGGTATGCTACAATTAATATGACAGTTTAGTAGCAAACAACCAGGCTAAGATAATTTAAATGGTGAAGGTCGTTCCCCGTTCGTTTAGTTTTTCAACCAGACGTTGATGGCGGCTGAAGGGATTTTGTTTTATTAGGTTGTTTATATCCAAACGTTGGTAGTGACTGTGCTATATCTAATACACCTGCTTGTTTGTTGTACCAGTTGGTTAAATTGTTATATACAGGGTGTAATTTAATAATTATTTTATTAATAAAATTTACAGGACGATTCCTCTGTTATTTATAAGGTGAAAAGTTCATTTAAGCATGGGTCCACAAGCCCTTCATTTTTGAGATTCGAGGTGTTACAATTTTTAACAGGAACGAAAAATATGTACGCCACTGCCGTTTTCTCTTTAGATAACACTGGTATGTAGGCACTTTATTGGCTAATGCAAAGTACATTTTCATAATTTTTTTATTTCGGCTTTATTTAGGAGATAAATGCTATTTTATCAAACTCTGATATGGGCATAGCGATATGCAAATAAATACTATTTATTTCTTTATTATTCTTTTTCTCGAGAACGATTGCTTGTAGCGACTTCTACCAAGTATGCCTTTTTCATGTAAAAATAATGAAGAAATCCATTTGTTTACTTAAAAATGTAATACTCTGACTTCTCAAAAGAGTAAAAAGACACGTAGGTGGCGCCCTCTACAAGTGGGAACCATACTAACATCACATGCGAATTTCGCGATTCAAGAAACCCCTAGATACCAATTTTCGTCCAAATATAGACATTGTTTCAAAAATTATTTACGAAAAACAAAAATGAAAATAACTTTTTAACACCCTGCATCTCAAAAATGAAGGGCTTGCGGATCCATGCTTATAACTTTTCACCTTATAAATAACTGAGGAATCGCCCTGTATAATATCGTACACTTATTAAATAACACCCTGTATACCGGGTGTTGCATCGTCGAGCGGGACATAGGAAATCCCATGTAATTTTAAATGGGGTCAATTATTGGCTTCCCTAATTATTTTAGAGAAAAATTCTATTTAGGTTTATTAAAGAGCACTAAAACCCACATTCAAAAGAATAACTTTAGATACTTTTGATGAGCCCGTTTACGGGTTATCGCCGATTTCTTTTTAACTATTTCTCCTGTTTATGGCCCCGTATTTGCGGGCACCAGTCAAGGTAAAAGATGACTGTCAAATAAAGTTGTCATTTTGAAATGTGTGCTTTATTGTTATAAAAACTCGTACATCGAAAATATTAGCCATGAATTACACTTCTGAAGAAAAAATATTGATGATTAAATGGTATTATCAAGGAAATAGTTATCAAAATGTGTCAGACATGTTTGCTGCTCTGTATCCGAATAGACCGATAACTGCAAAATCTACAGTCGAAAGGACTATCCAGAAATTTGAGACAAAAGGCACTGTAATAAATAACTGCAGATGTGAAGAAAGGCAGGAACAAAGAAGAGATGCAAGAAATGATAGGGACTTGCATGTTTTATTGTGCGTGGAAGAAAATGATGGGAAGATCAGCACAAGGAAACTTGAGGATGACATATGATTAGATCACACCACAGCGTTACGAGCTTTGAAACGACATAAATATTATTCATAGAAATATGAAAAGCACCAAGAGCTAAGAGATAGGGACAAAATACGACGACAGGAGTTTTGTTTTGGTATGATGGAAAGCAAACATGGATAGGGAGTTTTTAAAAAACATTTGTTTCACTGCCGAATGCACATTTACCTTAAACAATGAACCCAATGTTCAAAATTATCGATATTGGAGCAAAGAAAACCAACACAGGTTTGTGGAAACAAGGACGCAATATCCACAAAAAGTTAATGTATGGGCTGGGATTTTCGGAGAAAATATTATCGGGCCATTATTTCTTACACGAAATTTAAATGCAGAATATTTTTTGGAACTACTTGAAGATCATATTTTACCTACTTTACATGATGCCGCCAGGGAAAATCAGGAAGTTTGGTACCAAATGGATGGCTGCCCGGCACATAGTACCCTGGCTGTCCGAGAATATTTAAACCGTGCTTTTAATGGAAATGTTATTGGCTTAAATCATACAGTAAATTGGCCAGCCAGGTCTCCTGATTTATCGCCAAATGATTTTTTTTTCTGGGGCCATTTAAAAAACAGGATATACAAAGATAAAAAATACCCAAATCTAGACGAGTTAAAAAATGCTATTTCTGACGAATGCAATAGAATTTCAGTTTACCAACTAGCGAAAGTAAGAAGAGAATTTTATGATCGCCTCGGTTATTGTCTAGCAGTCAATGGAGGAATATTTGAACATCTTCTTAAATCCTAAAGTTCTAACAATTTAATAGTACCTACCTATTAATTAGTAAAATATTGAAACATGTAAAATGTCATAATTAACCTTGTAATTGGATACTTTATTTTAGTTTTATTCAGATTAATTTGTACTCATAAATACACCTTTAATATTTTCGATGTACGAGTTTTTATAACAATAAAGCACACATTTCAAAATGACAACTTTATTTGACAGTCATCTTTTACCTTGACTGGTGCCCGCAAATACGGGGCCATAAAAAGGAGAAATAGTTAAAAAGAAATCGGCGATAACCCGTAAACGGGCTCATCAAAAATATCTAAAGTTATTCTTTTGAATGTGGGTTTTAGTGCTCTTTAATAAACCTAAATAGAAATTTTCTCTAAAATAATTAGGGAAGCCAATAATTGACCCCATTTAAAATTACATGGGATTTCCTATGTCCCGCTCGACGATGCAACACCCGGTAGTTGTCAAAGTATATGATTTTATGTTATGCTGTATTCTAATTAAATAAAGCACATTATCGAAAGGTAAAAGCATTAATTACAATTTATTTAAACAGAATCGATAAACTTCTACGACCTGAAAGATCTGGCAAATTGCCCCCAGGGAGCAGAGCCACAAAGAACAAGACAAGACAAGACCTGAAAGATTTGACACTGATTAGAACTCTCCCAAAGCTGCTCATGAATGAACCCATTGAAAAGTTGCAAATTATGGCAATTTTATATCACCGTATAGTAGTAGTAGTATATAATATAGTAAATGATGACGGTACTCAAACTTTTAGAAGTCATACAAACTACGATTTATGATCGATTGTAAAACAAAATATATTTAACAAAACACAAAATAAGGGGAACCCGTAAGGAACACAGGCTGGTTTTCTGCATCTGGTCCGGCAAGTGTCAAAGGCAGAGTGTGTCAACTGTCATTTTAGGTGTAATGACACTGTAATGAATCTGGAATATTTCAGAAATATTGATATGAAAGGTTATGTTTTTGAGATATTCGAAATATGGCACCTTTAATCATAAAGTGGCACAACTAAAAATTTTGATAATTTGAATTTTAATCATAAAACGACCCATCCATTGATCTGACATTGACCTACGTCAAAATAGCAATTATACAGTTGCAGCTTTCTACTTGCGCCAATTTGGTACTAACAGATTTCTTGACGAGTTTTAGTGTTAAACCGGGTCATTTTAGTTATGTGACACCATTGAGCGTTGTTAATGCTTTCAAATAAAGCGACATTTTTTGATATATTACTTAAAGTATTTTGACCATACGGTAACAAACAGCACTATCTCAAAATAATCCCCAAATTGTAATTCAACTTTTAGTAATTGATTGACACATTTCTTAATAATGCGTATGACTTGTAATGCTTTTAATACTAAAGTGACCTAATGAACATCAACATTAACTTTTTTAAATTAATTAATAAAGCTGCATTTAAAAAAGTTTTTTTATAAATACAAAGCAAACTATATTATTCTTCAAACAGTAATTTACTAAGCTTCGTAAGCTTCGTAGATTGGCTAGAAATTCGGAAAAACCAGGATAATTGCAATTGAATCGTTTATTTCAGAAAGGTACTATCGAACATTTTGTTACTTTTGAGAAAATGAGTAAAAACTTATTGACAGTTTAAAAAAATATGATAATACTATTTTTTTGTTACATAAGTACTTTAAGACGGAGTTGTTTAGATATTTTTTTATGGCAAACCATGAATTTTTTTGATAATGACGGAAAAAAAGAAAATTGAAAAAATGCAGTTAGTACCTTTCTGAAATAAATGAAATTTTTTTAAGGAATCGGCTTGACGTTATCATGGAAATATGAAATAGGTTATTATTTATTATTATATTATATTATATTAATTATATAATATATATATATATTATATATTATATTATATTAATATATTAATATTTATTATTATATTACAATATTTATAGGTTTATTCTACTTGACAGCTCATGCGAACATAAAGTTCGGTAGCGCTAGTAGCCATTTATATGAGAAAGGGACTAACTGATGTCACTTGGTACCTTTCTCAAATAAATGCCTGAAATTAGATTGAATTTACTGACATTGTATTGACGGAAGATGGTTCCTTTTTGCACCAAAAGGTACATATATCTTAAAAGAATGTAATGAGCTAAAAAACTGAAAATGGCCGAAAATGTTAGTTAGTCCCTTTCTGAAATAAACGATTCAATTATAAAAGAGTTTTCTGCAGATTCTAAAGAACTGTGTTTTTTTAGATATGCCACTTTATGATTAAAGGTGCGAATATCAGAGATTTTTCTGAAAATATGTGTTCTGTGTGGGTCTCGACAGTTTTTAATTTTTGTCAAAGTTTATATATAAATATAAACATAATTGGAGTTCTACAAAAAGAAACCAATAATATTTCAACAAGAACAATGGTATATTAATATTTTAATTTTTAAATATCGGCATTTAATATTTTAGTTTTTAAATATATTTCGATATTTCGATATATCGATATTCGATATGTCGAAATGTGAATATATTCGATATATCGAAATGTCAATATATCGATTGTTCAGAAAAACTTCTAGGGTGGGTTTGGGTGCTGACAGTTTTATTGTTTTGGCTGCTTTGTTGATTGTATACTAATATGTAATGCTTTTCTTATTTTCCTAATGATATTTTTATAATTTTCTAGTGCAGCTTGTTTTTCTTAAGTTGGGGGCCAGTCGCGTGGAAGTCTACATGTAGCTTGGTGTGGTGCGTGAGTGTGTAACTTAGTGATAAGCACCTGGTTCGAAACGTCCGTCCGTGTGTAATGTTTTGTAATTATTTTGTCAAGAAATTCGTCTAATGTCTCCATGTGCATGTCATTGTGTAGTACTCTTGTAGGTGTATGTTTAGGTGCATTTGTAATAGTTCCTAGTATTTTGTTTTGAAATATTTGAAGTTTTTTGTACTTTGTCTTATTTATGGTACACCATGTTGGTATACCATAAGTCTGTACTGACCGTAATAATATTAAGTATATATTCGTCTTTGTTCTATTATCTAACACGCCTTGGCGGTTAATAGGGGGGTAAAGCACGAAAAGTTGTCTTTGTGCGCACGCCAAACGGTAATCTGAATTTGCGTCCCGGGCCATATTTTTATCAAAGACAAGCCCCAAGTATTTAACCGTGTTTTTCCACGGTATCTGTTTGTTATTGACTTTGGCTCTGCTTTCCGGTAGTCTTATTCTTGACTTTGAGAAAAAAATGGCCTGTGTCTTATCCTCATTCAGGCGAATTTTCCAGTCACTAAGCCATTTTTGAAGAAGATTTATATGGCGTTGCAAATGTGAGATCACTAACCACGGCTGTCTCGAGGTGGCAGTTATCGCGGTATCATCAGCAAAGAAATATAATTTCGTTTGAGGGTGTTTAGGTAGGTATATCACTCGTATAGACATTATACCGGGTGTTGCATCGTCGAGCGGGACATAGGAAATCCCATGTAATTTTAAATGGGGTCAATTATTGGCTTCCCTAATTATTTTAGAGAAAAATTCTATTTAGGTTTATTAAAGAGCACTAAAACCCACATTCAAAAGAATAACTTTAGATATTTTTGATGAGCCCGTTTACGGGTTATCGCCGATTTCTTTTTAACTATTTCTCCTTTTTATGGCCACGTATTTGCGGGCACCAGTCAAGGTAAAAGATGACTGTCAAATAAAGTTGTCATTTTGAAATGTGTGCTTTATTGTTATAAAAACTCGTACATCGAAAATATTAAAGGTGTATTTATGAGTATAAATTAATCTGAATAAAACTAAAATAAAGTATCCAATTACAAGGTTAATTATGACATTTTACATGTTTCAATATTTTACTAATTAATAGGTAGGTACTATTAAATTGTTAGAACTTTAGGATTTAAGAAGATGTTCAAATATTCCTCCATTGACTGCTAGACAATAACCGAGGCGATCATAAAATTCTCTTCTTACATTCGCTAGTTGGTAAACTGAAATTCTATTGCATTCGGCAGAAATAGCATTTTTTAACTCGTCTAGATTTGGGTATTTTTTTATCTTTGTATATCCTGTTTTTTAAATGGCCCCAAAGAAAGAAATCATTTGGCGATAAATCAGGAGACCTGGCTGGCCAATTTACTGTATGATTTAAGCCAATAACATTTCCATTAAAAGCACGGTTTAAATATTCCCGGACAGCCAGGGTACTATGTGCCGGGCAGCCATCCATTTGGTACCAAACTTCCTGATTTTCCCTGGCGGCATCATGTAAAGTAGGTAAAATATGATCTTCAAGTAGTTCCAAAAAATATTCTGCATTTAAATTTCGTGTAAGAAATAATGGCCCGATAATATTTTCTCCGAAAATCCCAGCCCATACATTAACTTTTTGTGGATATTGCGTCCTTGTTTCCACAAACCTGTGTTGGTTTTCTTTGCTCCAATATCGATAATTTTGAACATTGGGTTCATTGTTTAAGGTAAATGTGCATTCGTCAGTGAAACAAATGTTTTTTAAAAATTCCCTATCCATGTTTGCTCTTTCCATCATACCAAAACAAAACTCCTGTCGTCGTATTTCGTCCCTATCTCTTAGCTCTTGGTGCTTTTCATATTTGTATTAATAATATTTATGTCGTTTCAAAGCTCGTAACGCTGTGGTGTGATCTAATCCTATGTCATCCTCAAGTTTCCTTGTGCTGATCTTCCCATCATTTTCTTCCACGCACAATAAAACTTGCAAGTCCCTATCATTTCTTGCATCTCTTCTTTGTTCCTGCCTTTCTTCACATCTGCAGTTATTTATTACAGTGCCTTTTGTCTCAAAGTCCTTTCGACTGTAGATTTTGCAGGTATCGGTCTATTCGGATACAGAGCAGCAAACATGTCTGACACATTTTGATAACTATTTCCTTGATAATTCACCTCACTTTTATTGAACCAATCAAAACGCTCATTTTCATAGCAACCACCTTGGTAACGGTCTTCTTACCCGATAAGACTACCGCTAGCTCGAAAAGACGCTTGTAGCTTTTTTACTTAAATAAAAAATTAGTAACACCTCTAACTTGTATATTTACCTTTATTAGACGGCCTTCATTTTTATGTTCAGTAAATTATCCAATAAAATACACCTCTAGAGGCGGTTTCTTATCTTCATACCTTCGTTTTTCACTCGAAACTCGATTTTCCAAGAAAATTTTCACTCAATGTAATTTTTACTTATAATCAAAGATAAGACCCTCGAGCTAAAGCTCTCGGGATCATATCAGATTATAAGTAAAAATTACATTTCGTAAAAATTTGTCAGAAAATCGATTTCTTGTTAAAAACATCGGTATTACCGATAAGACGCCTCCTCTATCGGTATATTACTGTTGATAATACCATTTGAAGCTGGATTTATAAACTCGAAAAGTTGGTGAGGTTGAAGTTATGATCAAGTTTGTGAGGTTAGATATTCCAAACTCCGAGCATTAAAATTGGTTATCTCGAACTACCCGGGAAGTTTTCGAACCTTACATGAGCTTTACATCAACAACATGAACGAGTGTATAAATGGAACTGAGTGTTCTCATTAGTTTAAATTGAACTCATATTTCCAACACCAACTGAACCTCAACCTCGCCAACTTTTCGAGTTTATAAATCCAGCTTAATCATCAATATTTTTTCTTTAGAAGTGTACGAGTTTTTATAACAATAAAGCACACATTTTAAAATGACAACTTTATTTGACAGTCATCTTTTACTTTGACTGGTGCCCGCAAATACGGGGCCATAAAAAGGAGAAATAGTTAAAAAGAAATTGGCGATAACCCGTAAACGGGCTCATCAAAAATATCTAAAGTTATTCTTTTGAATGTGGGTTTTAGTGCTCTTTAATAAACCTAAATAGAATTTTTCTCTAAAATAATTAGGGAAGCCAATAATTGACCCCATTTAAAATTACATGGGATTTCCTATGTCCCGCTCGACGATGCAACACCCGGTATAGTACCAGCGCAAGGGGGACCCCCTCAGCACTCCGGCCCTTATATTCCTATAATCTGGTTAACAAAAGTGCGATGACCTAGTGACTCATACCGTCGGCTCTCCTACTATTTATTTTTAATTCAGACCACTTTATTACTTAAGTTCTTTAAAAATCCTACAACAAGGCTCCTACTTTCTTAAGGTTTAATTTCTTATTTTTATAACTTTTGACCACATATTTTACTGTGACTTTGATCTCTGATTACAAGTTCCAAAGAAGTGTGAGCAAAACTTTATTATCAGAAGTGACCTTTTCCCAACAAAAAATAATATGAAATGGGGAGTTTACCAGAGTGAGGTACCCAATCCGTAGACACATACTGCATACTGTATACAGATTTCACTGTTGTCCTCTCTTAGTACTGAAGCTAAATATTATGTATCGAAACAACCTAGTATTTTTTAACAAGTTTTCATATAACACATTTTTAATAACCCACAAACTATTGAATTTATAGTGTTTCTGGAATTGTTATGGTATATGACTTATTGAATAATTAAGTACTTAAAGCACACCCTTTGAAATTTCTAAACTGACCTTCGTTACATTCTGATTCTAATCCAATTTGTTTATATATTCTTAATAAATTATATTATGTACCTTCGGAGTCTGACATATTATCACCAATCATAAAAGTAGTTGCTGGTTTAGTTGTGCTTACGTCAATTGTTTCAACTTCGTAACTGCCTACAGACCCTTGATCGCTCTCAGTCTCAGAGGCTAAAATTTATTAAAGGCAAAATAAATAAAAAATTAACAATCGTTCTAATACGTGTTTCGGGCGGGATCTAAATTTTGAAAAACTCAAACCCAAAATTTCAACATTTTAATTATTAGGGGAAGACGGGGCAAACATATTTTGAAGGATTAGTTAAATGGGTTAGTGACAATGTTTGTACGTCTGTAGTGGTTTGTAGTAATTTTATTGTAAAATTCCATTAAAGTGGGAATCTCAAAATCTCTATGTAACACCCTATTCACAGCATACCTTTGAGCGTCCGCAATGATTTTTAAAGCTTTGTTCTGAAATATCTGGAATCTGTTATGCTCGGTCCTGGTTATCATGCACTATGTTGGCACACCATAAGTCAGGACCGGCCTGACCAAAGTCTTGTATAAGTTTGCTTTAGTTCTATATCCTATTTTACTCTTTTTATTTAAAAGACAGTAAATAGAACCTAGCTGATTTCCAGCCTTTTTAAGTCGTGTGTCGGAATTTTTCTTCCAGTTCAATCTTTGATCAAAAATAGACCCAGATACTTGACTTCTTGAACCCAATTTGCTTGAATGCCGTTTACCCTTAGAAGGGTCTCGGGCCTTCTCACCGCGCTTTTCAAAAAGCCATCTGGCTTTCGTCTTGGCGGGATTCAGACGAGTCTTCCAGTCCGAAAGCCATTTTTCTAAAGATTTAATGTGTTTTTGCAATCTAGACACCAGTATCCGTGACTTTAAAAGAAAAGTAATTGCGGTATCATCAGCAAACAAGAACAACTCATTAAATCTGTCCCTCGGAATATCATGAACATAAATGTTATACAGCATCGGAGCGAGAGGGGATCCTTGCGGAACTCCTGCCCTGATGTGTTTCGGGTCTGAAATCTTCTTTCGAAACTACAAAACTTCTGTTCTCCAAGAAGGAGATAATGACTTTAATGAGATAATCAGGGTTGAAAAAAAACATGTTTATTTTAAAAAAAAACTTAAAAACATGTTTTTTTTGTTTAAAACTGTTTTTTTTTTGTTTTAAACTGTTTTAAACTGTTAAAGAAAAAACATGTTTAAAACGTGTTTTAAACACATCCAAAATTATTTTAAGGTTTGAATAAAAAAGTCCATCTAGTAAGACCCGTTCTTTTAAAAATAACAGAACAACAAATCGAATTAAATTTTGAAAATGTGTGCCATTTATGGCTTGACAATATCCAACGCAATCAATAACTTTTTGCACGTTTTTAACCAATTCCGGAGTTATGGCAAGCATTTCCCTTCAGATCATCTCTTTCAACTCCTGCAAATTGTTTGACCGGTCAACACACACTTTCGATTTGAGGTAACCACACAAAAAGAAGTTCAGCGGAGTTAGGCCTGGCGATCTAGCAGTCCATTCGATAGGTCCTCTCCTTCCGATTGGGAAAGGTTTCATCTAAACATGTACGCACGTCGCACAGTGGCAGCATAGTGCGGAGGAGTACCATCTTGCTGGAACATCAGTTCTTCGTCGGGGGAGTCTGGGTTCAATGGATTCGGAAATAAAAGTCACTAATGCTGGAATTAATCAAGTTGGAGAAATTCGAGATATATTTGTCCAGTTAAAGAAAAATGGATCATTTACTCCTCCGCGCACTATTTCACACCACACATTTGTTTTTTGAGGGTACTGGCTGTGAACCTCCATCATCCAATGCGGATTTTCTGTTGCCCAACAACGATAATTTTTTCTGTCCACATTACCAATCAAGGAGAACGTAGCTTCATCGGAAAAAATAATATTTTTTACTAAATTATTATTTTCACTCAGCTTCATCTGCAGGACTCAAACGCCTTTTCTCGACATTTGGCATAATTCATTGTAAGCTTCGAAATCGATTAGGAACAGAAAATGCCGCGAAACTGGTAACCATATTTAAGCAGCTTAATTCAAACCAAGAGTAGAGTTTAGTAGAATGACTAGGAGACTTTTGGTTTAGTTTTTAGTTTGTTTGTCTTTGTTACTTTTATAAGGCGCTTTTATATGTTTACACTTTTAATTTGCTTATGTTATTGGAACCCGGTACACAGACTGTAGGTAGGTATATAAACTAAGACCTAGAGCTAGTCTTAAACGTGTTTTTATAATTATGTACTTTTAATATTAAACGTTAGATATAAATATTGCTATTTTTGTTTTTAACTTAATATTTTTTGTTTCAACAGTTTTATGTGATTTTCAGTAAAGCTTGACAAAAAAAACAACTGTTTTTAACATGTTTTAAACATGTTTAAAACATTTGTTTTAAACATTTTGTTTTAAACATAATAACAGACCGCAATGCCAGACTTTATCAAATGCTTTCGAACAGTCAAATAAAATCGCTCCCGTCTGTGCTCTCCTGTTAAATCCTTATAGTATTCTGGTTGCCAGCCTTGTTGTTTGTCTTACAGTGCAATGTTCTCCCCGAAATCCAAATTGTTCATCCGTGAGAATATGGCGCTCAAAAACGAAATCTTGCTGACTCGATAATAAACTTATCGGCCTATAGCTTACAACCTGTGTAGGATCCTCGTTTTGTTTAAGGATCAAAACAACCTTTGCCTTCTACACACATAAATAGTGGCCTTCTTTGATAATTACCTGTGACAAGTTTACTATGTCCCTAATAATATTATTTGGTAAATTGCGCAGTGCCGCATTTCCAATGCCGTCCAAGCCTGGAGCCTTCCTTATATTTAAATTGTTTAAAAGTACTTCCACCTCCTCCTGGGCGACGACTGATATCTTTTGAACTGGATGATCTATTTCTCGATATATATATACTTTCATCTCTCCATGGGTCAGCAGATGGATTCTCGCTGAACTGTTCGCAGAGCTTTTCTGCAAAAGGTTCAACTTTTTGCTTACAATCCGAAACTATTACATTACCCTGGGTTTTGACGAATTACATTGGTTTCCTAATGCCCCTCGTCAAGACCCTGGGCATTTTGTAGATACTACCATCCTTCGTATTTAAGTCCCTTATCCTGCCTTCCCAAAGAGAGGATTCGCGCTCATTTAATCGCTGTTTAATTAATGTATTTAATCTGTTTGCTTCAGCCTTTATTCGCGGATCTTCAGTCCTCTATGCCCTGTTCTTAACTCTATTCTTTTTCCTAGTCGCCTTCTTTAGATCAACAGGTACACCCTTGTGACTGAAGCCGTTGCCAGAGCAATATTAGAGAATGTTATCAGTTAATATCTCAACAGCTTGGTCAATGTGCTGTGATCCTCTTAATTGGGGGAGCAGCTCTACCTCCTGCAGTAGCGTCTTCTAACGGAGCCAATTAGTGCTGGTTTTAGACATAAATGCTCTCCCCCTCTCGCGAGGGTCACCAAGCTCCACAATGACTGGTAGATGGTCAGACGTTAGGTCATGTAATACAACAGGCTGTGAATTTTGCTCAGTATTTTTAATCACAAAGATGTCTAGAATTTCTGGAAGTCTACACTCGAAAAGACGAGTATAAGTTTCCGGCGGTAAAATAATAATATGTTAGTTGAATATATCTGAATGATTAAATAGGGCGCGACCTCTTGCTTCGGTTGTCCTACAACCCCAAACGCTGTTTTTAGCATTGAGGTCACCACCTATAATCGTGGTTTTATTATTATCAAATATTTTTTGCAAACAACTGCCATTCCATATGCGGGGCCCAATGGGGTTCTATTTTATATAAACACAGCTTAAGAGTCCATCACCGTAATCCCTGACCGGCATGCAACCGACCATACAGCAATGTAAATTAAATGGGATTTCTTGCGCTCAGCTGTGAACGAATTTCGAGAAAACTGGTAAATTATTTAGCTTTGGTTAAAAGGATATTGAAATGCAACTTATATACGAGGTTTAACATGTTGCAGATTTTTCTATTCGGGTTTTGTTTTTGAAATGTATGCAGTAATACATTTATCGCTGTTAGAATGCAACCTTATGCATGGTTTTCTCCACATGTAAGTCTTTAATTAAAAATTTGCAACATGTTTAAACTTTTATATAGAGTTGCCTTTCAATATCCTTATAACCAAATCTAACTAATTTGCCAGTTTTCTCGAAAATCATTCTCAACTGAGCGCAAAAAACCCTATTTAATTAACATTGCTGTATGGTCGGTTGCGTGCCAGTCAGGGATTACGGTGATGGACTCTTAATAAATATTTTGTAATCACTATCAAAACGGATAATTTATAATATTTTTTTATTTAACACATATTATAAGAATTACTGTATAATACACAAACAGAATACCTAAATCTAAATAAACGAAGTAACTAACCCGAACTGGCAGTGTTCACCTGTGAGAATTGCTTCATCGTCATCACTACTTTCTACTCTGGTTCGTACATGGTTTTCTACGTTAGCCGTCAGGTCTAAAACGTTTAACATCAATTGTATCTTCGTTTGGTTTTTACGCCTTATTACTCAAGAAAAATTTAAAATTGGCATTTCTTGCCTTGGTGCGTGTCTTGTTATCTGGCTTGAAGTATTAGTGCATATGTGTGCGTTAGTGTAAATACTGCAGTTTTCAAGAAAAAACAACACAAACTCAATAACCTTTGCTTACAATTCTCCTATCGATTAAAAATAATATAACGGAATTACATCGATTAGTTCCGAAGATATGTGTAAAAATGTAAGACATTAATTTTGTCGTTTATAACATTTTTCGTCGTAAAAAAAGTTGAACCTTCCAAAAATTGTTATTGGTTATTTCAGATGTCATTCTGTCATGGTCCCACGTAGTTATACATAGGTAAACAAAATATTTCTTAAGAAGGAAACCACTATTTCCTCGTTTTGGGTCGACTACACGTGTTTTTATTGGTTGCGTGTTTTGTTGTCCGGTGTCGTCATAATTTGAAACCAAATATAAAAAAAAATTCGGCACCAATCACGACCCCGGAATATTAAGCCGGCAGTCAACCTGTTAACACTACTTATGCACGACACTAACAAAGTCTTAGGACAAGCCAATTTTTGTCTTCACTCTATGCATGGACGCGCATTTAGGTACGGCGTACATAAATTCACGCAGGATTAGTAGACATGTACGTCTGTCTTTTAACCGAAAATTTATCTACACACTGGTGAACATATACGCGCGTACATCACCGCGCGCACATGTATTAATACTTGAACGCGTGTCTGTAGACCCCTAAAGGGAAACTTCACTTTCCCTGACAACACAGTTTTTAGGAATGACAGACAAATATATGAAAAATGCTATAATGATGGTTCCAAGATCAAGATGCTCCGGAGTTAAAATCGCCCCCCGATCGGATCTCCGTGTGGCGGGCGGGTCCTCTGGCGCCTCATCAAGCGAAATTATCTAAACATCCACCATGTCCATAGCCAGGCGGGTCCTTCAAAAATATCCAAAATGGAAATGGCGTGACAACTGAATTTGTTTAAAGACCCGAGATTAGCAGCATCCAAATTGACTTCTGTAATATAAGAGGACTGAGCTCGAACATCAATGCAGTCCATCAACAATCTACCAAACCTCATGTACTCGCACTAACCAAAACGATGGTCAGATCATCGATTAGTACGGTCAGCTATTTATATCCTGGGTACGACTTCCATCACCGATTTAGACGCAGTTTTGGCCTTTGTCTCTTTGTCCGAAGTAATATTTCTTGTCAACCAGAGGAGACACTCGAGCCTAACGACTTTGATGTAATGTAGTTTAAAATATCAACGCAAAGAATTACTAAATTCATCTGCTGTCTTTACCGGCCGCCAAGCGATACCCATTATAGAGATTTGTTCTATCTTGCTAATACTATCGACTTTTTGCAAGCCCACCATCCCAATTCCGAAGTTGTCATCCTTGGCGAGTTTAACGTTCATAATGTCAACTTGCTGAAATACTCAAAATATAATCGACGAGCAAGGTCGTGAAGCCGAATCCTTTGCCATCAGCTCTGGCCTCACTCAACTCGTGGGTGAACCAATTCCAGACCGAGATAGTGATTTTGCTAGTTTGTTGGATCTTTTCTTAACTTCAAATCCCGACTTGTACACTGTCACCGTGAAGCCTCCGTTAGGAACGTCTGGCCACAACCTTATTTCGGCACTGAACAAACTACTAATTAGTGCCGAACAGCCTCTTAAGATGTGGCATTATACATCAGCTAAGTGAGGTGATCTAAAGGACTGATGATCCATATAGAACAGAAGTATCGGAGGTTATCCTTACTGGCCTGGAAGTTTTCATCCCTTTCTCAAAAAAGTACCCTTCTAACGGCAAGCCTTGCTTTACCCAAAATTGCGAACGAGATGTTAAGTCAAAAAATTATTTCTACCGATAATGGCGCTGAAACCCTACCGCCAAAAATTGCACCATCTTTGTTAACGCACGAAACCAATGCAAGCAAATGATAAACCAATGCAAAGAAGCACACAACCAGAGGATCAATGATAAACTTCTTGAATGTCCTAACGGCTCAAGATCATTTTAGTCGGTAGCTAGAGCCGTCAGTCAGAACTTTACCAAGTCAACCATTTCACCTCTAACATGTTCTGAGGCCACAATTGCGACGAAAGCACAGGAAAAAGCAAATTTACTGGCGGAACTATTCTCTTCACGTTTAACAGTTTTTTTTCAGGGAAGACTCCACCGAGCATTCCCCCTGTAGAATCGAGATTGCTTTCCGGTAGCGCTTTGTTAAACAAATCTTGAGGAGTCTTGACACCAAAAAAGCTTCTGGTCCTGACGATATTTCAGTCGTTGTAATTGGGGCATGCGCTGACGAACTGACACCGGTATTCGGTAGGCTCTTTAACTTATCCTACAAAAAAGGAATATTACCTTCTTACTGGAAAACAGCGCGAGTCCAGCCCATACCCAAAAAAGGCAAGGAGACCTTGCCAGACAACTATCGTCCAGTCGCATTGCTTTTGGTTATATCAAAAGTTATGGAGAAGGCTATTAACGAAAAAATATAAAAGTGCCGGGAAGGCTTCAACATTATTAGTGACCGCCAGTATGGATTCCGTAAATCTAGATCAACAGGAGACCTTCTCGCTTATGTTATTCACGTTTGGAACAACGCAACAGAACATCATGGGGAGTCCCGGGCGATAGCACTGGACATTTCCAAGGCCTCTGACTAAGTATGGCATAAGGGGCTCCTAACTAATGTGAGAGTATACGGAATGCCGGTTTAATTTTGTTTATGGCTGTCAAGCTTTCTTAAAGACCGTTCTCTGCGAGTAGCGATGGACGGATTTCTTTCAGACATATTTAACATCAACGCCGGAGTCCCTCAAGGTTCTATATTGTCGTCCATCCTCTCTTTGCTATACATTAACGATCTTCTGAAAGAAACTAATACACACTTGTTTCATCTTTTACTTTGGATACTCGGACATCGGCTACCAATGCACATCTCTATAGGCAGCAAGACGTCACACATCTCAACAAAGACCTGGAAGAAATTCTGTGTTGGGGTGACAGTAACCAAGTAGAATTTACCGCTAAAAATCCACACGGCAGTTTCTCTAAAATACTTAATGTCGAAGAACGGCATATAGTCATGGCGGGACACTCGATTCCCTTAGCTTCATCAATTCATTTAATGGGCGTCAATTTCTATTGTCATATGCCTGTGCATAGCCACGTTGCGGCCATTGGTAAGGCAGCCTCGCAGAAGCTTGAAATACTTATCCGAACCAAGAACCTCTATTTACCCCAACAACTTTTGATGCTCTATAAGGCACATATTCGACCATCGCTGGAGTACTGTTGGCATATTTGGGGCTCTGCTCCTAAACATACCCTAAAGGCCGCTACACACGCCCATGCAAGTCGGCCGACTTGGTTTGTCAAGCCAAGTTGGAGCGAAAGTCTGTCAAGCTGCATCGTCTCCACACGTACCAACTTATCTGCCGACTTTGTTTAGTTTTCACATTTACCCCACAGTGTGTGCATAAATAAACTTTTAATTTAAATTGTGCTAAGACTCAATCATAATATGGAATCTAAAAATGTTTTAATTGCTGCTGCCATTGCACTATATTTCAAAACAAAAACGAAAAAACGGCCTCGATGGACAAAAGACTGGTTGCAAAAACGTGGAACTTATTCATATATAAACCTTTTAGAAGAATTACGATTAGAACCCCGTGATTGGATGAATTATCTTCGAATGGATGCCATCACCTATGAAGAATTACTTAATTATGTTGGACCAATTATTAAAAAAGGAGATACTGTTATGAGAACTGCAATAACGCCACATGAACGGTTAACTGCTACTCTTCGGTTCTTAGCAACAGGAAGAAGTTTGGAAGATTTAAAATGTTCCGTCATAATATCTCCACAAGCGCTATCGAAGATAATCCCAGATACATGTCGGGCTATAATATCTGTTTTGAAAGATCAGTATTTGAAGGTAAGTTATAAAATCATAAATATAATTGAAATATTTTTATTTTCGTTTTGTATTAAGTAACCTAAGAAAATACATAAGAATAAGGCATCAGTATTGAAAAAATCAAAAATCTATGGCTTCACTGTTGAATAATAATCGGCCAATGTGTTATTTGTACACTGATTGTCTAATTCTGCCAGAGTGTTAGATGCAATCAAATAACTACTTGACGGTTGGTTGTGGCCAGTAAACCCAGCGTATGCAGATGGGTGATAGTTGACAGTAAACCCAGCGTGTGCAGGGGGCTGGTTGTTGACAGCGACCTCAGGGGGTGTAACGATTCGTGAATTTTTGGTAAGATTTCCACACTGCTTCAAAGATTGCATCATTTATATTCTTTGAAAGGTAGAATCCCTGCTTTTCATTAACATTTCTCATTTGTTCTGCCACGTGCTTTCCAAAACTGTCAAATTTCAATAGTTGGTTTGGGGGTTCTTGCAATTTTTGTGCTACGATGTCCAACACATTATCAGCTTTTTTTGTTCGCTTTAATACTCTTCTCACGGATGGAGTTTTATAGCCAGATGATGTAGTACTAACGTTGCTACCCAATGGTGACAAGACAGGTTCATATTCTCCTGCTGGTATTTCATTTTCTGTATCATGTTGCGTATTGTCTTCATCCTAAAACAATTATTTTTATTTCAGTTTCCTCGCACAGAAGCTGACTGGAAAAATATTGGAAAAGAGTTTAACACTAGATGGCAATTTCCAAACTGCCTTGGATCCCTTGACGGGAAGCACATTAACATTATGGTTCCGAAAGGAAGTGGCTCATAATACTTCAGTTATTAAAAAAAAGAATAGTATTGTGTTGATTGCTATAGCAAATGCGAATTATGAGTTTCTACTCTGTGACATAGGTACGAATGGAAGAATATCGGATGGTGGAGTAATTCGAAACACTGTTTTTTACGAAAAGTTGTTGCCAGATGAACTGAACATTCCAAAAGTAAATGATGGATCTTTACCATATGTATTTGTTGCCGATGAAGCCTTTATGCTGCGGCCAGATATGTTAAAGCCCTTTAGCCAACGGGAACTAAATTACGAAAGAAGAATTTTCAATTACCGTTTAAGCAGAGCTAGGAGAATTATTGAAAATGTCTTTGGGATACTAGTGGCTCGCTTTCGAATATTTTACACTGAAATAAATTTATCTGTTAACACAATAGAAGTAATTGTTCTAACTTGTTGCGTTCTTCACAATTATTTACGTAAAATGCTAGGGTCACATTACATACCACCTGAAAGTGTTGATCAGGAGAATATTGAAGATAATAGTATTACTTATGGTTTAACAGCAGACGGAGTTATCAATGCTTTACAGAGGATGCCCAGAAATATTTCATTAGAAGGAAAATAAGCCAGACAAAGATTTATGGAATATTTTAATGCAGATGGTTCTGTTGAATGGCAAAACCATATGGTAATGCAAAACTAAGCAACACACATATTTTGTTTTACCTACTTTTGATAAACGTATATTATTTACATACCAGTGCATTATTCTGTGCTTCATTACTATCTTCCCCGGTAGGTACATTGGATATTGAGGGTCTGGGCTCGTCTTGCTCTATTAAAAATAGAGAGTTGGTACATAAATATCAGTAGCGCCTGCTCCAGACTTTTCTGATGCGATAACTTTGCGGTATTCCTTTCGAAAACATGTACGAATAGAGTTAATTTTCTTAATGACACTTTCTTTATTTGCAGTAGGCTCCAATTCATGCAGTTTTTCCATAAGCTTTTCATATGCAACTCCTTTTTTTTTGTTTGTTACTATAATCTTTACATTTCACTTGCCAGAGGCATGGATTGTCTTTATGAATTTCGATAAACTGCTCAAGGAACTCGCGTGACAAGCCTCGTAAATCCCCCAATCGTTCACTCATTTTAAGAACTTAAAAAATGTAAAAATGCCGAAATAAATTTATTACCAAACGATCATGTAAGTATACGCGTTTGCAAATAACCTTCTCAAATCGGCCGACTTTATTATTAACAGCTACACACGCTCAAACTTGCAGTAAAAAGTCTGAAGAAAATCCGTTTTGTCCAATTTAGCGCAAGCCCAACTTTCGACTTCATTCAAGCCACGACTTTTGCTACACACGCTCATGCAAGTCGGCCGACTTAGCTTGTACCATCGTGCCGAGGAAAAACTGGTAAAGCGAATTTAAAAAACTGGGCGAACGACATACATATCTCCTCGGCTATAAAAGATGTCTAGAGTTGAAAAGGTAAAAATATCTAATTTTTAAAAAGTAACCTAGGCTACAAAATAAAAGGTTTGTATTTTGCCATACGGGGTAGATCAAAATACAAAAAATAAAATTGTCAGTTTGATTTAATTTTGTGACTGACGTGTCAAACGAAATATTTTTTAAAAAATGCCAGCGTTGACCGTCGAGCAAAAAGCGATAATTTACACGCGATTGGGAGACGGGCATCAAATACGACACATCGCAGATGAATTAGGAATTAGCAAAAATACCGTACTGTTAGCTAAGCAGAAAATTGAAGAATATGGAAGTATCGTAAGAAAAGCAGGTTCTGGTCGCCCCAAAATTTCGAATTTAGGTCAAGATATACGATTAATTAATTTTTTAAGAGATAATCCATTCGAAACAGCAGTAAAGGCTAAAGAAGAAACACATTTTCCTGGTTCGGCTAATACAGCTCGTAGTAGAATTCGTAATTCTGATATAAAAAGTTGTTGTGCTACAAATAAAATTTTTTTGACCGAAGCAAATAAGCAGAGAAGATTAGAATTTGCTCATGAATATATAAATCAAGATAACATGTGGGAAACCGTAATATTTTCCGATGAAAAAACCTTTCAATCCTGCAATAATGGTAAAATCCGCGTTTACAGACCTTCTGGTACGAGATACGATGAAAGATATACACATAAGACCAATCAAAGTGGACGCTTTTCTATAAACGTTTGGGGCTGGATTAGTGCAAGCGGCCCAGGAGTTTGTCAAATAGTGCAGGAAAGGCTCAATGCACTATTATATTGCAATATACTAAACCAAGTTATGATACCATCGGTGGGCGCAGTATATGGCCAAGATTTTATATTTCAACACGATAATGCTCCGATACATAAAGCCCGCATAGTTCAGAATTATTTAGAAGAAAATCATATTCGTGTTCTGCCGTGGCCTTCGAAGAGTCCCGATATCAACCCAATTGAAAACGTTTGGGGTGAAATGGCAAAATTTATGTATAAACATAACTTCCAGCCTAGAACCCAAGTTGAATTGCGCCAAAGGATTATGGAAGCATGGGATGAAATAACGCAAGAGTATACGAGAAACCTAGTGTTAAGTATGCCACGACGTTTGCAAGCCTTAATCAATAATAACGGTGCAGCTACCAAATATTAAAAAACATGTTATTTTTTAAAGAAAACAAGGTCTGTTATATTAAAGTTTAAAAATATGATTGAAATTAAAATTGATAGGAACAGTGATATGATCCAATATTTAAAAAAGTCTTGTTTTTATTTTTGTTACATTTTGAAACAATAAACTATACGTATTTTGATTTCTCCTTGTATTTTTAACAACAATGATAACCTATTCTCAATAGACTTTGCATACTCTTTAACAAATTTCATATGAAGTTTTAACGGTATCAGACTTTATTACATTTTTTCTAATAGTCTAGGAGAAAACAGGAAATTTTCGGTGTACCAGTTTTTTCTCGGCACGATGGTACATGCCAAGTCGGCGACTTGCATGCGCGTGTGTAGCGGTCTTAAGGTTGCTAGATTCCATTCAAAGAAGAGCCATTCACTGGATCGGTGACCATGATCTGACAAGCAACCTGCTTGAACCATAGACATCCTAACTATTAGACCGAACAATAACAAATAAACGTGATGTCATCATTGTATTACAGTGTAAAGTAAATCAACATACAAGCTGCTCCCCTCCACTTGGTTTGCCAGACTTACGCCACAGAAAACGTAGTTTTCTGGGCTTACTCTGTTAAAAGTATTAACTTCTATGATTAACTAGATAAACATGATGTGGGAAATATATAACATTGCCTAAAACCTTGTACAAAATCTGTAGTATGGCAACGCAGCAATAACGGATCCGCCCAGATTTCATCATTTTCGTGGCCAGCCGCATCGACTCGACAATACTCGTCAAAGCGGATGCTGTTTTCCTGGAGTTTTGTCGCATGCATGTTATGTAAAGTCAGCGTAATCCCCACTCTCGACCCCACCTAGCTCCTTACAGCGTCTCTCCCACAAACGATTTTGGCATCACAATTTTATAGCATTTATGAATGGCGTGTCGGATCTATAGTTACGATGCCTATGGCTTGAACATCGAAGGCAGGTTGGCGACTTTAGTTTGTTTTACAAATATTTTCATGGCAAGTGCTCAACTGAGGTTACCCGCTTGATTCCACCCATAGCGGTGCATGGTAGAAATACACGACGAGCCACTTAAGACCACCCGTACGTGGTTCAGCCTAGTATCCCTCAAACGACACTGTTTAAAAATTCTTTTATCTGGAGAACGTCATCACTCTGGAACGACGATCTCCCCGAGGCCGTGTTTCCCAACGAGTATAATCTCCAAAAATTCAAGACCAACGTAAATCGTTTGCTGCGCACATACACCGCTCGCAGAGCGCCATAAAGGATTAATCCTGCAGCGCTGTGCCTTATCATAAAAATAAAAGACAAAATAGGCCAAAGGGTGGAAACATGATTCTTGCCGGAAGACACATGATATGTTGCGTATGCATGCGTATTTACAACCAGGTTTTTCAGCCGGTGTGGCTTTACGGTATTCATGTACCTGCGATAGTATTAGAGAACAACGGCCAGACACAATCGCAAACACGTAAACGTATACGATTCTTCTTTTCATACGTCATTTTACGCAAAGAAATAAGTACGGGAGCTCCTTTAAATAAGAATTACGGCACCGACGCGTACCGACCACACACAAGTAAAAATGACAGCCTGCCATTGGTATCTTCTGATTGGTCAGGTCTAGACAATCAACCCGGCAAATTTGATTTTCGGTACCTCTCGCAGCTATTCGGAAGGACTCGGCCCTACACGTCTCGGTTCATGTCACGTATACGGGGTCCGTGAAGAACCGTCACTCTACGTGACACGCAAAGGTGTGGAATACGATGCGTATCGAAATTTGCAGACTGAGCATGCGCACGTAAACGTTTACGTGTTACTTTTGCTGCTTGCGGGTTTGCCGTTGTTCTCTAATATCAACGTGATACAGACGTTCCAGAACAAAGTGCTACGTAACATAAAATAAATGCTTCTTGGTATTCGGGTTCTTGAAGGTATTTTTACGTCAGGATTTTATCCTTTGACATCTGTTACTTATTGCGTATGATTTAGGTATTGTCGTTTATGTCCGCAACTGTGAGTAGGATATTTCACAAATTTGAAGACCATGCAGTACCTACGTGATTTAAGCTGGATTTATAGTTTGACGGTGGCCGGTAAAAAGTAGGATTTATAATTTGACGGTCGCATAACCGTTGGGCATAGGAGGTTATTTTAAGGTTAATATTTTGAAGTTTTTTTTTCTATTCCAATTGGAAATTTGTTAAAAGATTCTACAAGTTAAATTAGCATGGATTTATGTATGAGAAGTCGCTGACTGTTCAAACCACCTAAGGAATCTCTACATTAATTAATGTCCTATATAATTAGAAAATACCTTGTTAACTATACTTTATTACCTAAGGGTATTATGGTTACCTGAGTTATTATGTTTGATTAAGGTAAGGGTAGTGTCCGACTCAACTATTTCAACGGTTAAACTTTGTAGTAATTCTTGATCCTCCAAAATTGTTCCTAAAAACAACGATACCTATAAAGAAAAATGTAGTGTTAAGGCATTTAAACCTGTAAAGCACCTTATCATAGAGTACGTTTTTTTTTCTTCGTGCTGTCACGTCATCTACTGTATTAATACAGTTGGAACTTCGAACCAATTTAATCAATAATGACATATCATTCTGAAATGTCCAGTCCACGAATATATCCGAAAAATTCGATTACTTTTTAATAAAAGGTATCTTTTAATGCACCCTGCGTAATGTCACTGCCGTCGCCATCACCGGGCCGTCATGTTAAGATCGTGACGTCACATTAGAAGATGGAACTAATTATAGGAGTGATATGTTATGTAGGATATAAAACTGATAATTAGGGTTGAGCATTTATGCAAGTTGCATATTTTGCATATTTCATGCAAAAATTCGAATTTTTGCATATTTTTTGAAAACTGGCTTATGTATGCTGATTTTAAGTTATTTTATTATATTAAGTGATGGTACTTTCATCTACGGATAGCGTTATTCGTGGAATAATATCTATGGAAACAATTGTTGACACAATTGAAACTATAGCAATTATTCTTAGAATAAAGATATTCGGATGTGAAAGTACCGGGCCTAAGTATATAATCGGAATCGCTATTATCAAGTAATGAACAATAGAGTTTGGGCCCAAGATATCACCTTAATTATACTAACAGGTAGGTATTATATTAATGGTGTTTAACAATTTACGATCCCTAATCCCTCGAATATTTTTTGAAGGTAGGATGGGCTCGAATTTAATTTGTAATTAAGGTAATATAATACTTAAAGTAAGAAAAATTTTTTAATTGTTTTCTTTGAATTCCAAGGCAAGATTAGGCATTTCGACAAGTAAACTATCTGGTTATGTTCTGTGTTTAGTACGGGTTAGATCGAGTGTTAGTTAAGTGTGAAAAAAGTTGCGTAAAAGTGTTTTTCCGAACTTAAACGTAAAATATGCCGAAAGTAAGCAGTGTTTCCATTTGGATAAAACCTTACAAAGAATTGTATCTCGATATGGATAAAGTCTACTGTACAGCCTGCGGAAAAATGATTTGTATTATTGCTGTTATTTGTAGAATAAGTTGATATAAAAAAATACTTTTCCAAACTGAAAAAAATATCTAATGCAAGAAATGAATAATAATATGATTTTAATACAAAATTTCGCGCTTTGATAAAAAAACATTAATCTCTTGTCATGAATATTCTATAAGAACTTGAAATAAATGATTTGATTACTCCCTTTGTTAAAAGTAATTTAATACTTGACCCAAGACACACATTTCTCTTCAGACAAATAAACTATTTTCGTCTGTGTTGAGCAAGCCTAACTTTTGCTCAATTTGGTTGCAGGTTGCATGCGAGAAGAAATTTGAAATCGACCAACGAGTGAAAACAGCTTCCCATGCCACTAAGGTACGAAAAATAAAAGTCCCTGGCGAGAAAGTGCAATTATCTTTATCCAAATGTTTTGAACTACCCTCTAGAAAATTAAGTGAACAAGAAGTGTTCAATGAAGATCTTTGCCGTGCGCTGGTGGCATCAAATATACCATTGGCAAAATTGTCAAATGACAATTTTCGTTCGTTTCTACAAAAATATTGCAAAATTAATATACCAAGCCAGACAACTTTGAGAAGAAATAATATAGACTCTTTATATTTAATGGTGCTGGCAAAAGTAAAAGAAGAGATTTCAAATATATATAAGTTACAAATGATTATTTTTATATTTGTATGGATGAAACCACAGATTCGTCTGGGCGTTATATGGCTCATCTAATAATTGGAGTTCTTACCGAAGAATCTCACTCAAAAGGATTTTTAATTACCTCCAAGCAGTTGGAAAAAACGAACGCTTTAACAGTGACTAGGTTTATACAAGATGCATTGGCGCACTTCTTCCTTCTTGATGCTATTCCCATTGAAAAAATGTTGCTTTTTCTGTCAGATGCTGCGCCTTATATGATTAAAGCAGGACAAAATTTAAAAATATTCTATCCAAAGATAATTCATGTAACTTGTTTGGCGCATGGTATTAATAGAGTGGCAGAGGAAATTAGAAAACACTTCCCAATTGTGAACGAATTAATATCAAACATGAAAAAAATATTTCTTAAAGCACCACTAAGGATTCAATACTACAAAGAAAAACTTCCTGGCGTGCCACTTCCCCCTCAGCCAGTAATAACAAGATGGGGTACCTGGTTGGAGGCTGCTTTTTTTTATGCTGAACATTTTATTGCTTTGAAAGAAGTAATCAGTGAACTATCCGACGAGAAGTCGCAGGCTCTTGTTGATGCAAAAAAGTTATTTGAAAATAAAATATTGCATCAACAGCTCGCATTTATTAAAAGCAATTATACCTGTGTGCCAGAAATCATAACACAATTAGAATCAAATAAGTTATCCCTAACTGAATCTACAAACTGTGTTACACGTGTGGAAACATCTTGTTACAGTGTGAGCGGAAATATTGGGGACAAGATTAAAGAAAAATGTCGAAGTGTTTTGAAGAAAAATGACGGATTTATTTTTTTAAAAAGTGTAGCTAGGGTACTGTCTGGTGGTTTTGTAGATAATTTTGAAGTAGATCCAAATATACTAGTTAACTTAAAATATGCTCCAATTACTTCCGTGGACGTAGAAAGAAGTTTTTCTGTATACAAATATATGTACTCGGATAGAAGGCATAAATTTCTAATTGAAAATTTTGAAAAATATTTGGTTGTTTATTGTTTTCATAACATTATATAGTTACGAAGCTTAGTACATAAACATGTACCCTACCTATCTGTTCAGAAATTAATGTAATGACACCTACTTTCATTTTAATATAGTACTTTGATTTTCTAACAATGTGTTTTATTAAAAATTTATTTGGCATATTCATATATTTTATATGCATATTTTGGCAAAAAGACTTGCATATATATGTGCATATTTCCTCCTTTTTGGTATGCATATTTGCTCAAGCTTACGATAATTATAAGTTAAAGATGTCTTAAATTATTTATTTATTTATTTATTTATTTATTACCACATTCTAAAGAAAATTCCAATTATCGAATGGGAAATAACATAAATTTAATATAATATGAAGCGTGTAAAGGTTAAAAAGAGGAAAAGAAAAAATACACTTATTCATATAGGTGACTAATAGAAAAATATAAATAAAATGTTTATACTGTTACAAAGTCATACGTTTAATAGAAGCCACTGTGCAGGTGTGTATATCTAATTGGTCCTGAATTTTATTATATTTGTCACACATTTGATGTAATGAGTAGAGAGAAACTGAGAGAACGAGATCAGGTGGTGCTGGTGGTGCTGGTGGTGCAACTAACCCAGGTGGTGCAGGTGGTGCGTTTTACGATCTAACCCAAGTGGTTCGGTGGTGCGTTTTATGATCTAACCCGGGTGGTTCGGTGGTGCGTTTTATGACCTAACCCGGGTGGTTCGGTGGTGCTGTTTACAAAATAACCCGAAATTAAACCCGACTTTTTACGACCTAACCCGGATGCTTTCATGAGGCGGCTTCTTATCTAACCCTAACCTGAACCTGAATATTTATGAACTGACCCGAGATAAAACCCGACTTTTTACAACCTAACCCGGATGCTTTCATGAGGCGGCTTCTTATCTAACCCTAATTTGAACCTGAATATTTATGATCTGACCCGAGATAAAACCCGACTTTTTATGATTTAACCTTAGTGAAACGCCGCTGCTAAAGCGGGATAATTAAATCCCATTTTTTATAAGCCATCCTTAAACCCAACTTTTTACGATGCGACCTGAGTCATCCTTAAACCAGACTTTTTATGATTTAACCTTAGTGAAACGCCGCTGCTAAAGCGGGATAATTAAATCCCAATTTTTATAAGCCATCCTTAAACCCAACTTTTTACGATCCGACCTGAGCCATCCTTAAACCAGACTTTTTATTATTTTCCCTTAGTTGAAACGCCGCTGTTAAAGCGGTATAGTAAAAAACATTATTTATATTTTCTATCTTAGTGAAACGCCGCTGGTGGGTAGTAAAGCGAAATAAAACCCTAATTTATATGGTCTAACAAGATAAGTATATTAAGGCGGCACATTTGTCACCCCGCAATAATTATTTATACCTAAATAACCCTCTCAAACCCTCTGCCGACTCGATTTAAAAAGAAAGGGACATAAACCTTTATTTATTATTCCGAAGGACCCTCATTAAAATTCAGTAGCATATCTAATAATTGATTCCAATTTTTGCACCACTTATATAAAATACAATAAAATAATTACCATCTAGAACCATTAACTAGAGATTTCTTTGTACTGGAAATGGATAAATTATAGGACTATCTTGTAATGAGAACAGAGTAATAAAAAGTAAATAAAACTTAAATACGTATAAAATACCAAGCAGGTATAGGTACTATACAACTTGTGTTCGCCATCAGGTAAAAGCCCTCATAATGCTTTTATAAAAATTTCGGATAATATCATAATATAAGTAAATAGGCTACAATTTCAGGAAAAAAGTAAAAAAAATTAATTCACAGTGTAAAATTGTAGTTAAATGGATTGTAAATACGAAATAATATAAAAAGCTACCTTTTGTTTGCGATGATGTATGCACAATAACTCTATATTATTCGGCCCTTAAACTGAAAATACCCACTAGATAGGTATCATAAGCTGTATTTGTCATCAGGTAGAACCCCCAATAAAATTATGAATATTAGGCGTAGGCATCAAAGTAGCAAATCACGTTGGTTTTTTAATTTATTATTAATCTGGCTAACTTAAGAAACTCACAATATAACGACCATCCAAAAAAATCATAATACATTACTGGGTGTGAAAGCAATTGCGCTGCAAAATATAGTGTATACCGACTCTGAGGTAGTTAATTAAAATCCCAATTAGCGCTAAAAAAAAATCAATTAGATATTTACTTTAGATATTTTAATAAAAAAATTCAATATTCTCACCAACATTTAACTTTTGAAATTAGCATAATAACAAATCCTTTACAATGAATTAAACAAACGCATACATAATTTTAAAATCACATAATAAGAATATAAGCTAAAATCTAACAAGTTCGGACTTCTCGAATGACGTCAGTTTACATCTGTAGAGAATACACAACCCTCGAATCATAAAAAAATGGTCAAACTTTGTCGGCAAATACCCTTCTATGATGTAGGGGAAGGACAGGTAACTCGAGATGTTTATAAAGAACATTATTTGCTTATTTCTAGACTCTTAAAAATTAGATGCAATCGAACAATAAATGTTTTCATCATGTATATTTATCATTAACACATTACCTTCGACATACGTAAATTCAAATTGATAATTACTTGTCTTAGTGCTTTTTTAGAAGCTTGAATCATTGCATATAACCGTCTGAGGGTACCCAAACTTCCCCTAACATATTTCTCCGTAACCGGGGAAAAAGAGGTATAAAAAGTAAAATAACAACTCCAAGTGTCTTTGCGAACAATCGGCAATAAAATAGAGTATTTCAGTTTTTAATTTTTCGTAAATAAAAGTTGGTTAGATTAATAGTCTCTGTGAATATAATAACATAAACAAAGTGATATGCCGTAAATTTAGGAGTACAGTATAAATTATGCCTCTATTAAAATATACCGCAATAACTAACTACCAAAGGATTTTTGATATTTTGAATATATTTGATGCTCATAGCATTATCACATTTCCAAAGGCTCTAAATTTTAGAAAAATGTTCTAATAGAATATGTCTATCAATATAAAGTAAAGGTATTGTTAGGTTTTTTTAAAAAATACGACCTACAACAGTCTCTGCTACAGCATGGCTGACTCTGTAGAAACTTCTGTGAAACCATAATAATTATATCAATAATCGAGTTGTCCTTATGATAATATTTTCTTCCAATATCCGACTCCACTATCCATAAAAGTTATGTTAGAAAATTCATAATTGAGCGCATTGTAATTTTTTAAAAAGAAATTCACTTCACACACAAAGATGTAGCCATTCAATCCATGAAAATAATGCAAGTCAGTATGCGTATGTTATGGCTAACTGTTTAAATGTCTATTCCTTCCACGTTTATCGGAAGAAATACTTTTTTTATACTAGTATTTTAGTTGAAAATAAGATCATAAATCATCTATACAAAACAAGCGTCCCTTATGGATTTGAACGAAAATCATAGATTCGACTATTTTCATGAAAAATAAATCTAAGTACGGAATAATGCAGGAAGATTATCTATTTTCTTGGTTTAGAAAGTGATGTAGTTAAGATTTATAACTTAGGAATAAATAAATTATTATTAATCTTTTCGACCTATTTCTCTTGCATATTTAATTTCTTTGATAGTAAGAACTAATCTCTTTATTTCACAAAGTAAAAAAAAAGCTAAAGATCGGCGTTGTCAGTCAGGTATAAGAACTGATTTAACACGATGGTTTTTGTACAAACGTTCAAATACAATTGTATGCTTTTTTAACCGATTATGTCGGAAAAATGACGTTTTATAGATTAGATATTTAGACGAAGAGGTAGCCTTCTCAATAAAGTATTGATTATTGTCCTGATAGCTAGACAACACTTTTTATGTTAGTCAAAAAAAAATAATTTTTTTCGAACGCTATTACAGGTTTTATCGTTAACTAACAAGCATTAAGAGTGAAAAATTACCGTGCAAGATAAAATGTATAGGTTTACTTCATTTTTACATTATTTTACATTCGACAAAGAATAAACATCAATTTATTGTTTATTTTTTGAGGGAGTACTGGATGGTACAACTCTTCTGGTGGGAGAATTGTGCATTTAATTAAACCATCTAAATTATTTAGGTTTAATTTGTTACACGCATCTCCTACATACACTTCTGAATGTGATAGTGGAAATTTAGAACTCTTACAGATGTACGGATAGAGGGAACAAACATCGGCGTATTTAATTTTTTCCGTATCTTTTATTTCATAGTATTCGCATGTATTTCCTGTTCGTCCTCCATAAAAAGCATCTCTTGGATTTAGTTTTGTCAAAATTTTATTGTAATGGGTATTAGTATAGGATTTTATCTCTGGATTATTTTTTAATAAATTTCTAAAATCACACTCCCACATTTCATTAACTAAAAAACCGAAATCTTTTAGTCTCATAATTTTTGCCTTTGTGGTTTCATATCTTAAATTTAGCGTTTCTGAGGGGTCCTCGGAAAGAGGATCGTTCCTGCCGAACTTGTAGCATACAGTACATCCATGGAAATAACATCCTTGAAATTCAAATACCTCATTTGTTTCGGAGCAGTAACCATCAACTTTTACACCATTTAAAACAGCTTCTTTACCATTAGCAGCATGTAAGATGTTGATTTTTCTGTGATTCTCGATCCAAAGTAACCAATCTATGGCAATTTTGCTCTGCCTGTTTCTCCATCGGTATCCATTTTTTGGTATGATTCCTATAGTATTAGGCTTCAAAAAATTTCTTCTAAAAATTGTATTGCATGCTGAAGCAATAGTTGTAGCTTCAGTAAATGGACATACATTGATAGTTTGTATAAGTTGTTCTCTAAACTTTAAACATGATTGCGCAAGGATTTCGACATCCGATACGCAGTAGTCTACCAGATCTCTTTGCATATCGAAACCATCATTTTCATGTTCTACAAACCATTTAAGAAATTTGGCTCTGTCTTCTTCTTTCATACTATCTGAGGAGTAATATTCAATTGATGGTAGAGGTCCTATATAGTTTTCATTTGCCTTTGTATTAAATAGGTGCAGGAAGTAGCCTTTTTTAAAAATATCCTCAAGTCCAAATGCCTTTGGTAGTTTGGCTTAAGGCATAGGGAAATAGTTAAGTGAGTCGATAAATTTTACATTTTCAAGTTGCATCGTAATTATTTTGGTACCTCTCATGATTAACTCAGGTGTAAAATCTGTCTTTGTCATAATGTAGTTTAATATAAACTGGTGATCAAAAGCCTGACCATTATGGGCTATTACAATAATTTCTTTAAAGTTTTTCCTCATTTGTAACAAATGGTTAGTAAATGTTCCCGCTGGGTCTATACCTCTGACTTTTTGTAACTTTAGACCACATTTTTTTTATAAGTATCTGCTTCAGAATCCATACACTCATCGCAGTATTGTTTGAAAACACAGAGATTGACTTGATGTAAAAAACGTTGAATTTTCCAATAGTTTGTCTTGGCTCGTCTCTAAATCGTAGAATACAAAAAAGATCATCTTTAATCTTAGGTTTTCCCTTATCAGGCCGAATATAACATAGATGATCCTCGGATGCATGTTTATTACAAATTTTACAGTAAATTTCACCACATGCATGTACTCTTTTGGCTTTAATGGTTTTTAAACAAATAGAACATAGTTTAATTTGTTCGCATACTGTAAATTTGCCTGACGAATAATCCTTTTTATGATTTTCGTAACAGTTTTGACTTCTAAAAAATCATAGACAGTCCTGGCATTTAATTTTTATTGCTATTTCACAAGCAGAGGCTTGCTGACATGCCTGACAGCTTCCACCACATCGGTGCTCATTTTTGTGATCATATGGGACGTAACACTTTTCACAAAAATAGTTAGAGCAAAAAGCTGCTGTCAGCGATGTAATTACATTAAAATGGCTTTTGTAATGTAATAAGTTCAGCCGTTTATTGCTTTCAGTTGAACCTTCAAATATAATATTTCGTCCTTTTGATCCATAGCTATAAACAACTAATTTATATTCTTTTAGATGATTTTGAAATTGTATTAACTCGGGAATTCCACCTCCTGCCTCAGGAATGCTAATTTTAGCTCTCTCCAACAATGATCTTGTTCTTTCGGTTTGAATTTTACTAATATCTCTTCTAACCTTACTGAATTCGGGATCTCTTTTATTATGGGCAATGGCGACTACCAAAGCACGTGGTAAACACAGGTTATCGGTATTTTTAATACTTATAATACCTCATCGCTTGTCGCATTCCTCGTGAAAGCTGTTATAATTTTTTCCTCTTCCCCCACCAACAGATAATCTAATAGTTGTCACACTAAGACAAAATGATTCTGTATTAAGACCTGCTGAGTTTGACTGATAAATGCCACTTATAACACTCCAAACATCTTAAAAGGTTATGTCTTTAGCTGCTTTGAAGCGAATCCAACCTTCTCCTCGGTTGAAGTCTTTAGAGCAAAAACTAAAAGCCACACGATCTAAGGGTTGTAGGCCTTCTGTAGCGTTTTGAATAATTTGATTAATTCCTTTTTCCACCCAACCAACTGGTTCAACTCCCTGTGGAACAGGTTTTAACTTAAACTCTAGAGTGCATCCTGTAAGGTTAAATTCTCGTAACTTTTTAACAACGTCTTTAACAATAATAAACTTCTCCATCTTTCTTTTTTTTTTTTTTTGTTGTTTTATAGTCTACTATCTACCTACATAAAAAAAAAAAAACAAGTATATTTTCATATTTTTATCGGTCTTAAGTTCGATTTCAAAAGCACACTCCCACTTTTTGATAATTTCACAGTCTAAGCACATAGATCTTATATTTTTTATTTACGATCAATTCATCTTTATTCGCCAATCGTCTCAAACGAGTATGCTTTTGAAAGTAATATAGCCTTAGTATTCAGAAAATATTAACGATATCGGAGCCTAAAACATCCTTAACACTAAAAAATCATTGTGTTTCCTAACAAAACCCATCATCTTGTCTATTTAGCTTGCTTTCCTATTGTTTAGCAGGTTAAATAAAATTATTATTTCGCTCTTTTTATCTGTACTGAATCGTTAGGGGAATACGATTCTAGTCCTATAAGAGAGACAGTTAAAATTTATGTAAGCAATCAGAAATCCTACACTATGAGCTACTTAGTTAAAATTTCATATTTCCTTCCTGGATCAGCTAAAATTTGTGTTGCGTCGGTCAAAATTTATAAAATACGAAAAAGATGCTAGATACATTTTTATCATGACTTTCTATCTAATACCATCTTATTTCAAGGTATAATTCGGTTGTCAAAATGAGAATCTAAAAAATCCTCGTGTTTCCTCACAAAACCCATCATCTTGCCTATTTAGCTTGCTTTTCTATTGTTTAGCAGGTTAAATAAAATTATTATTTCACTCTTTTTGTCTGTACTGAATCGTTAGGGGGATACGTTTCTAGTTCTATAAGAGAGACAGTTAAAATTTATGTAAGCAATCAGAAATCCTACACTATGAGCTACTTAGTTAAAATTTCATATTTCCTTCCTGGGTCAGACAAAATTTGTGATGTGTCGGTCAAAATTTATAAAAATACGAAAAAAAATGCTGGATGCATTTTTAGCGTGACTTTCCATTTAATACCATCTTATTTCAAGGTATAATTCGGTTGTCAAAATGAGAATAAAATAATTTTCCCATGGTTTATGCCATCTTAAAAAAGTCAAAAGGTTATATTCTGTAGAGGGTCAGATACATTCAAATTTAAAAAATTTTCTCCAAGAAGAATTTTAAGATAGTATTATAGTAAATAAAAATTCTATACCTCCAATATTTCTTGGAAACATATCGTGTTCTAGCGACATAACCCAAAAGTACCTCTATTCAGAAACGCATCGTACTTTTCTTGTCAAACTTGACTTTGTTGTAATGTTGTATGCAGAGCACTTTGAAAACAAAAATTAGATTAGAAACCGCCGCCTCTTAAGGTATACTTTTTTAGGTCTTACATAGGGTACACTGGTATACAGAACAAATGTCATCTTTAATTGTCTCATTGTCCCATCCATTACATTATTATAATCTTAAAGCATCTGTTACCAGCATTATCTGTTTTTATGGTTTTCATAAAACATAGCGATTACCGATGAAAATTAAACGAAAACTTAATAAATAACTTTTTTTTTCAACTGAAATAGACTGATTTTCGATGGAAAAATGTTACTTATAACTAAAAATGAATATAAGTCATATACGCAATGATATTTAGAATAAATCAATCTTTTCTAAAATTACTATGAAATATTCACAAAATCGTTTCGTTATAACCAAAGTAGCAAGGCTTGCAGATTTCGTATAGAGTTCAAACGCGATACTGAGATAATCTTTTTTTTATATTTTTGTAGGATAATTCACCACTACGTTGTAAGTACTTGAGAGAGGACTTTCTTGAAAAATCCTCAAATTTCTCTGCAATTTTGTTCCTTCTAGAGTTAAATTCACACAGAAAACCCCGTATTCTTATCTTTCAGGTTGGTATATTAAAAAGGGCTTATTAGTATGGTTTAGAAAACAAGCAATATTAATTAACGGATGTTTTTTCGTCGTATGAAGAGTTGAAAAATTTTTTTTTCCACTCCAATGGTTGCGATGCAGAGAGTCGGGTTTCATCATAATCTTTCAGGGTAGCTCAGGTTTGATTGCATGTAGAGAGTCGGGTTTCATCATAATCTTTCAGGGTAGCTCAGGTTTGATTGCATGTACTAAGGTTAGTGCTCCTTGCAATCGGTTTCAGGTTTGACGCGCCCCCCTCAGGTTTGTTCAGGTTTCTCAAGTGTTTGAGAAACCTGAACAAACCTGAGGGGGGCGCGTCATTTCAGTTGAAAAAAAAAGTTATTTATTAAGTTTTCGTTTAATTTTCATCGGTAATCGCTATGTTTTATGAAAACCATAAAAACAGATAATGCTGGTAACAGGTGCTTTAAGATTATAATAATGTAATGGATGGGACAATGAGACAATTAAAGATGACATTTGTTCTGTATACCAGTGTACCCTATGTAAGACCTAAAAAAGTATACCTTAAGAGGCGGCGGTTTCTAATCTAATTTTTGTTTTCAAAGTGCTCTGCATACAACATTACAACAAAGTCAAGTTTGACAAGAAAAGTACGATGCGTTTCTGAATAGAGGTACTTTTGGGTTATGTCGCTAGAACACGATATGTTTCCAAGAAATATTGGAGGTATAGAATTTTTATTTACTATAATACTATCTTAAAATTCTTCTTGGAGAAAATTTTTTAAATTTGAATGTATCTGACCCTCTACAGAATATAACCTTTTGACTTTTTTAAGATGGCATAAACCATGGGAAAATTATTTTATTCTCATTTTGACAACCGAATTATACCTTGAAATAAGATGGTATTAAATGGAAAGTCACGCTAAAAATGCATCCAGCATTTTTTTTCGTATTTTTATAAATTTTGACCGACACATCACAAATTTTGTCTGACCCAGGAAGGAAATATGAAATTTTAACTAAGTAGCTCATAGTGTAGGATTTCTGATTGCTTACATAAATTTTAACTGTCTCTCTTATAGAACTAGAAACGTATCCCCCTAACGATTCAGTACAGACAAAAAGAGTGAAATAATAATTTTATTTAACCTGCTAAACAATAGAAAAGCAAGCTAAATAGGCAAGATGATGGGTTTTGTGAGGAAACACGAGGATTTTTTAGATTCTCATTTTGACAACCGAATTATACCTTGAAATAAGATGGTATTAGATAGAAAGTCATGATAAAAATGTATCTAGCATCTTTTTCGTATTTTATAAATTTTGACCGACGCAACACAAATTTTAGCTGATCCAGGAAGGAAATATGAAATTTTAACTAAGTAGCTCATAGTGTAGGATTTCTGATTGCTTACATAAATTTTAACTGTCTCTCTTATAGGACTAGAATCGTATTCCCCTAACGATTCAGTACAGATAAAAAGAGCGAAATAATAATTTTATTTAACCTGCTAAACAATAGGAAAGCAAGCTAAATAGACAAGATGATGGGTTTTGTTAGGAAACACAATGATTTTTTAGTGTTAAGGATGTTTTAGGCTCCGATATCGTTAATATTTTCTGAATACTAAGGCTATATTACTTTCAAAAGCATACTCGTTTGAGACGATTGGCGAATAAAGATGAATTGATCGTAAATAAAAAATATAAGATCTATGTGCTTAGACTGTGAAATTATCAAAAAGTGGGAGTGTGCTTTTGAAATCGAACTTAAGACCGATAAAAATATGAAAATATACTTGTTTTTTTTTTTTTATGTAGGTAGATAGTAGCAGAGACTGTTGTAGGTCGTATTTTTTAAAAAAACCTAACAATACCTTTACTTTATATTGATAGACATATTCTATTAGAACATTTTTCTAAAATTTAGAGCCTTTGGAAATGTGATAATGCTATGAGCATCAAATATATTCAAAATATCAAAAATCCTTTGGTAGTTAGTTATTGCGGTATATTTTAATAGAGGCATAATTTATACTGTACTCCTAAATTTACGGCATATCACTTTGTTTATGTTATTATATTCACAGAGACTATTAATCTAACCAACTTTTATTTACGAAAAATTAAAAACTGAAATACTCTATTTTATTGCCGATTGTTCGCAAAGACACTTGGAGTTGTTATTTTACTTTTTATACCTCTTTTTCCCCGGTTACGGAGAAATATGTTAGGGGAAGTTTGGGTACCCTCAGACGGTTATATGCAATGATTCAAGCTTCTAAAAAAGCACTAAGACAAGTAATTATCAATTTGAATTTACGTATGTCGAAGGTAATGTGTTAATGATAAATATACATGATGAAAACATTTATTGTTCGATTGCATCTAATTTTTAAGAGTCTAGAAATAAGCAAATAATGTTCTTTATAAACATCTCGAGTTACCTGTCCTTCCCCTACATCATAGAAGGGTATTTGCCGACAAAGTTTGACCATTTTTTTATGATTCGAGGGTTGTGTATTCTCTACAGATGTAAACTGACGTCATTCGAGAAGTCCGAACTTGTTAGATTTTAGCTTATATTCTTATTATGTGATTTTAAAATTATGTATGCGTTTGTTTAATTCATTGTAAAGGATTTGTTATTATGCTAATTTCAAAAGTTAAATGTTGGTGAGAATATTGAATTTTTTTATTAAAATATCTAAAGTAAATATCTAATTGATTTTTTTTTAGCGCTAATTGGGATTTTAATTAACTACCTCAGAGTCGGTATACACTATATTTTGCAGCGCAATTGCTTTCACACCCAGTAATGTATTATGATTTTTTTGGATGGTCGTTATATTGTGAGTTTCTTAAGTTAGCCAGATTAATAATAAATTAAAAAACCAACGTGATTTGCTACTTTGATGCCTACGCCTAATATTCATAATTTTATTGGGGGTTCTACCTGATGACAAATACAGCTTATGATACCTATCTAGTGGGTATTTTCAGTTTAAGGGCCGAATAATATAGAGTTATTGTGCATACATCATCGCAAACAAAAGGTAGCTTTTTATATTATTTCGTATTTACAATCCATTTAACTACAATTTTACACTGTGAATTAATTTTTTTTACTTTTTTCCTGAAATTGTAGCCTATTTACTTATATTATGATATTATCCGAAATTTTTATAAAAGCATTATGAGGGCTTTTACCTGATGGCGAACACAAGTTGTATAGTACCTATACCTGCTTGGTATTTTATACGTATTTAAGTTTTATTTACTTTTTATTACTCTGTTCTCATTACAAGATAGTCCTATAATTTATCCATTTCCAGTACAAAGAAATCTCTAGTTAATGGTTCTAGATGGTAATTATTTTATTGTATTTTATATAAGTGGTGCAAAAATTGGAATCAATTATTAGATATGCTACTGAATTTTAATGAGGGTCCTTCGGAATAATAAATAAAGGTTTATGTCCCTTTCTTTTTAAATCGAGTCGGCAGAGGGTTTGAGAGGGTTATTTAGGTATAAATAATTATTGCGGGGTGACAAATGTGCCGCCTTAATATACTTATCTTGTTAGACCATATAAATTAGGGTTTTATTTCGCTTTACTACCCACCAGCGGCGTTTCACTAAGATAGAAAATATAAATAATGTTTTTTACTATACCGCTTTAACAGCGGCGTTTCAACTAAGGGAAAATAATAAAAAGTCTGGTTTAAGGATGGCTCAGGTCGGATCGTAAAAAGTTGGGTTTAAGGATGGCTTATAAAAATTGGGATTTAATTATCCCGCTTTAGCAGCGGCGTTTCACTAAGGTTAAATCATAAAAAGTCTGGTTTAAGGATGACTCAGGTCGCATCGTAAAAAGTTGGGTTTAAGGATGGCTTATAAAAAATGGGATTTAATTATCCCGCTTTAGCAGCGGCGTTTCACTAAGGTTAAATCATAAAAAGTCGGGTTTTATCTCGGGTCAGATCATAAATATTCAGGTTCAAATTAGGGTTAGATAAGAAGCCGCCTCATGAAAGCATCCGGGTTAGGTTGTAAAAAGTCGGGTTTTATCTCGGGTCAGTTCATAAATATTCAGGTTCAGGTTAGGGTTAGATAAGAAGCCGCCTCATGAAAGCATCCGGGTTAGGTCGTAAAAAGTCGGGTTTAATTTCGGGTTATTTTGTAAACAGCACCACCGAACCACCCGGGTTAGGTCATAAAACGCACCACCGAACCACCCGGGTTAGATCATAAAACGCACCACCGAACCACTTGGGTTAGATCGTAAAACGCACCACCTGCACCACCTGGGTTAGTTGCACCACCAGCACCACCAGCACCACCTGATCTCGTTCTCTCAGTTTCTCTCTACTGTAATGGGGAGAATTTTAGAGCATCTGTCCTTGGGATTGGTAAGGCAAAAGTTCGGTGATTTCGCGAGGTTGTTCTTGGTACCTGAAAGTGCAGAAGCTGCAAAATATTCTCAGCACCAATTCTTCCCGAGAGTATGTTATGCAGAAAGGTAATTTGTGACTTTGCCCCCCCGTGATTCAAGACTTTCCATTGAAAATCTTGTTAGGAGACGATTATGTGGGCACCCTATTTCAGGGTAGAACCCATCAAGCTTAAAACTAATATATTTTAAAAAGCGTCTTTGGGTTTTTCAAGGCTGTCAATGTGCGTTTGATAGAAAGGACATCAAACAACCGAGGAGTACTCTAGTCGTGATCTAACGAAGCTATTAAACAGCAACTTAAATGTGTCGCAACTCGTGAAATCTCCAGCGTTTCTTATAATAAATCCCAACAGTTTAAAAGCCTCAATCTTAGAAATATGGTCGCGAAAAGAGAGTCTTGAGTCTAGTACCACACCAAGGTCGCTCACAGAGTCACATCGCCTCAACATTTCTCCATTTATACTATACTTAGTCATATATAATTGGCTGTACCCTTCTAGTGAATGTAACAATACTGCATTTAGATACGTTTAATAATAGTTTATTTCTCTCACACCAATCATTCATCCGCTCAAAATTATCTTGCAATCTTCTGCAGTCCCTGTCATTCTCAATTCTGAGATATAACTTAACATCATCAGCATAGATCAAGCTATCGATATCTAGGACAGAGACAAGGTCATTAAGAAATATGATGAAAAGTAGAGGTCCCAGGTGAGACCCCTGGGGGACGCCTTACGTGGCAACAAACTCCTTAGAATTATGACCATGGCAATGAAAAACTGGACACGATTAGTTAAATATGACATAAAAAATTGAAGTAATTTCTGTGATAGACCAAAGGTGGTCAATTTGTCAAGAAGAATGCCATGATCGAGTCGATCAAAGGCCTTGGAGCAGTCAGTGTAAATTACATCGGTTTGCTCACCCGCGTCAAGAGATTCAGCGAGATCCTGAGTAAGACAAAACAGATTGGAGACAGTTGAGCGGCCCCTCATAAACCCGTGCTGTTGCGCAGATATGTGAATGCTAATCGAATTATATAAATATCCTTGTAAAATAATTTCAAACACCTTTGAGAAGTTATTTATGATACTTATCGGTCTATAGTTCAAAATATCACTGCTGTTCCCCTTTTTAAAGATCGGAGTTATGCGGGATATTTTCCAAAGATCAGGAAATGTAGATGTCCGGAGTGATAGGTTAAACAGGATTGTTAGCGGGTAAGCAAAAATCATAGCACAATCTTTCAGCAGGAATGCCGGAATTTTATCTGCCCCTACGGTGGCCTTAGGTTTCAATTGTTTTAATGCGGTAGTAACTACCTGTTCCGATATTTTATCAATATCTAAGGGACTCTGCGAGGGATAGAAATCGGTATCGTCACTTCCTTTTAGAGAGGAAGCAACATAGGAGTTTTGAAAAAACGATGCAAAACTGTCCGCAATTATCGGAGGATCACGAATTAGTGTGTTATCGTAGGACATAGTAATAGGTAGGGAATGATTACTCTTTTTTTGTCACTAATAAAACGCCATTATATCAAATAAGGTATAGAATTGTATATTAAAAGGGTATTCCGATGATTCAAAACTAATAATTATATAAAGAAAACAAGGTCTGTCTATACCACCAAACTAAAATTTTTATTTGTCCCTTTAAGGTGAAAAAAGGATTAAAGAGTGTACATAATTTAATGTCATTTTAGGTTGTACTAGTTTCAACTTTAGTCAAAGTCATCATCAGCAACCATACAATTAAGAATTATGTTTAGGATGTACCTAAATAAACGAACTAAAACAAATTAAAGGGGGGGGGGGGAACGAAGTGGTTCAACAATACATGGCCATAACGTGCACCTTATGCAGCCAATGGACTCGACAGAAGACAATCACCTACACGATGCTACTTTCAGCAATGAAGGAGATTAGATGCGAAAATTGTAGTAGAGGACAAAATTCCAAATGGAATCATTTATAGTCATGATATGATGTATAGCTGTCTATAATGAAAATTCAATAAAGTAAACGTTTCATGAGTCAACTCCAAGAGAGAACATGATTTATATTTGGTGGGTCAGAATTTTTAATAAGAATAGTAATAAAGTAAAGGGGGGGGAGGGAGGGAAATTAAAATGTGTTAAAATAATTTACGTCATTAAGTCAGTTGGGGTCATCAAATTCTCCATATTTATGGATTATTATTTAAATTATATCGACTTAATAGGGTTTACGTTGCAAATTTTCTTTTTTCTTTTCTTTTTAGTAAAAGAGGCACAAATTAGGAACATGACTTAAGACTTAATGCTGTTCAAAGCGAATGTTGCAATAAATATATTGTGAAGGCAGCATGCAGCGAGTACCACTTTGTCTACTGTTTTAGGCTGCACTTCTAAAGGTTTTCGAAACACTCTCCATCTCGCGGCTAGTATGCCGAAAGCATTTTTAACTATTCGCCGTGCTCTAGATAAACAATAATTAAATATTGTCTTGGATTCATCTCTTAACAGGTGATGCCGACTGTCAGGCCTTAGTTAATAACTTTTTAGTGGAAATGCTTCATCTCCCACTATAACATGTGGCAGAGGAGCGCCTGTTTCAAATAAAGGAATAGGAGGAGGAACCTGCAACTGATTGAACTAAAGTTTTTGGCCAATATTTGAATTAGCAAATACACTTCCATCGCTGTTTCTTCCATATGAACCGACATCAACGGCAATAAATTTATATTCCGGATCCACAAGTGCTAATAGAACAGTGGAATGCGTTCCTTTGTAGCTGTAGAAGCTAGATCCAATCAGATCTATGTTATCATCACTGTATTGCCTTTGATACTTCTTTGAGGTTACGAAAATAATCCGCGAATAATTCCTGATTAACAAATATTAGAAAAATTTTCATAGTTAGGTAGCTATTTTAAAGAAAATTTTATATTAGTCAGTTGGTAGGTATATTTTACCACACGGTTCTAGAGCTGAATTTTTAATAAAGCTAATTTAAAACTGAAGCAAAAAGCATTCTAATTCTAAATTCGCTTTAGATGATACTCTCATATTAGGTAATGAAAAGTAGATCATATCATTTGAAGAAATTGTGTAAACTATGGTTAAAAATAAGATTTTTCCTAAAATTCAAAAATTATATTTCTTCAAAAACTGAAGAAAAAAATGTAAATACCAGTGCCCTAAGAATTATAAAAGGACCCAACTTAATAGATCTTAATACTACTTTTCCCGTATCAGATGCATACATTGTTTTATAGACGCCATTCTGAATTTTGTAAAATAGCTCATAAGCCGCCATTTTGTCAGTAAATGTAACTTTGCTGTATGTCGTTAATAGGGTAATTTTGAGAAGAACTCTATTGAATAATCGAAATAACAAGTTGTTATTAAAAAAAAAATAGCGTAACTTGCGGTAAAACCGGAAGTGGTATTAATTTGGGTTTCAAGTGAAAATTAAAATCCCGCTCAACCATGGCAGAAACCCAAATTTGATTGAAATATCATTTAACATAATTCTGTGGTGCTTAGTACAATAATTTCGTTGACACCCGGTATAGCTTAACAGAGAATTAAACGTTTTATAAAACTAAAAAACAATATACGGGGTTCCATTTAAAAGTTAACATCTTTATGTCATATGTCCCAAATGTGATGCTCCCGTGTTTTTTGTGGAACACCATCAAACAATTTATAAAAAAATCTACAAATTTTATATTTTTATTTTTCATGTAACTCATCAAATTACTAATATACATTATTGGACAAAAGTAGAGCAACAAAGTGCTTTTATTTCTTTGAGTTTAAAAAATTAATTATATGATTGTGATCCCCAGCTAATTTTAATGAAATATTATCCCCACAATATTAGTAATTTTTCACAATATTTTGGTACACTTTAAACAAAATGAAGGTAGAGAAATATTTATAATTATTATAAAAATCGACAAAATGAAGTGCGACAAAAGTAAAGCAACAAATTGTGTCAACAGTATTTTATTTTACATATTACGATAAAAAACCATTAAGCACATTTAATAATTACAATAGCTAGAAGTATTATGTTAATAGTTAATAGGATATCCATTACTTTTTATTACTTGCCGACAACGTCGCGGCATTGAGGCAATCAATTTTTGAACAGTATTTTCGGGAAGGTTTGTCCAAACTTCATTGATTTTATTTACCAATGATTGTTTATTTGGAAATAATTGTGTACGAATTCCACGTTCAACTTCTTCCCATAGATTTTCAATGGGGTTAAGGTCTGGGGATTGTGCCGGCCACTGCAAAACCCGAACGTTATTTTCTTGAAACCACTCTTGAACAATTCGTGAAGAGTATTTTGGATCACTATCCTGTTGGAAAATAAAACGCCACGGCATTTCCCACTCTGTATAATGCAACATTACATTTTGCATTATATCTCTATAGACAAATCGATCCATTGTGTCATTAATGAAGTTTAAAGGATCCACCCCATTCCATGACAAACAACCCCATAGAAAGACACTGCCTTTGCCATGTTTAACTGTAGGTGTAACGTATTTGGGATTAAACCTTGTGTTGATTGGCCGTCTTACACGCTTCATTAAATCAGAATTGAAATTTTTATAACCCGTTTCATCGCTAAACAAAACTTTTTTCCACTCGTCTACTGTCCAATTTAAATGTCGACGTGCATATTCAAGCCTAGCTACTATTTTTCTTGCCGAAATAAGGAGCTCTTTAGCCGGGAGTCTACTAAATAACTTTGCGTCTATCAACCTTGTTTGAACTGTCCGTGGACTAACCATAATTTCGGGAATCTCAGCAAAAATCTAGGTGCAGACATCCAAGGATCGTTTTGAGAAATCCTTTTAATGCGTCTGTCTGTCCAAATTATTGTTTTTTTCGGCCTTCCCGATTTCGGTAGATTCTTTAAATGTCCCCTTTGAATGTAACTTGAAATTATTTTGGATACGCTGTATCTTGGTAAAACAAGCCGTCTTGAAATTGTGGCTTGTATTGTACCTTCCAAGTGTGCATTCAGTACTCTCTGCTTTAATTCTTTCGAAATTGGAATACCTCTTGGCATGATTAATTCAGTACAGAAATATTAATTAAACACAAAATAAACTCCGCAAAAATACTTTAACCTTTAATTTTACTAAAACCTTTCTTTTTTAGGAAATTATTAAAATGTTGCTTTACTTTTGACGCATTACAATACTGTATTTGAAAGTTTACGTCAGTATCAGTTCATTTATTTTGATTGTTGGAAAAAGCTGTTGTCGCCGATAATAGAAGCCTATACTTTGATATTTAAGACGCGATGTATTTAAATACGATATCATGCATTTAATATTATAAAATCGAGACTTCTTTCATTTTTCGAAAGTGTTGCTCTACTTTTGCCCGACAGTGTAGATTGTCGGTCCATTTATAATCAATAACCCTGTACAGGGTGTTTTTTTTTTGTTTATATTATAGGGTATAGGCTAAACGGTAAGAGATACAAAAAACTAAGATATGTGTCCCATTTTCTTTTTTACTGTTTAGTTTAATGGCGCAATCAGATCTACGCTAACAAGATTGGTTTAGAAGATACAGGGTGATTCTTAAAATCTGCGGTTTTTGTTATCTCTTATGACTCGGTTATTTATGGAGATAGAAAAAAACTTTCAACACGAAAGTTTTGTGACTTTTTACGTGGAATCTAGTGGCGTATTAAAAAAAATTAAATGTGTTAATTTTTGAGGTATTATCGAAACTACCATTTTCTTAAATGGGACACCCTGTATCTGGGTGTCTCAAAAAATTGAATTTTTTCTTGCGTTTGCAACAATATGTAACACTTAATATTTTGCTTTGTAATAGCTAAAATACCAAAAAACAAAATTTTTTTTAGTTGGCTATGAATTGAATCATTATTCTTTTATTTTATAATAGGTATATTAAAAACTCAGTTAACAGGAATATTAAAACATTGATAAACTAATACAACAACTACAAAAAACAAAAATTTATAATAATAACTCAACAATTATCTCATATACTTATATAACAATTAGCATACATGCCTAATCACGAAATGTGCTCAAATTGTCTTCCATTCTGCTCGATGCATTTTTGGACTCGGCTTGTAACTGAACTAGTCGTGGCGTTATAAATGTGAATATTTGGCACTCTTCCAATGCAATTAATAAAATCTGCTCTTTGTTCTTCTATAGTATTACTTCGGGTTTTATATATTTCATTTTTGATAATTCCTCAAAAATAAAAGTCGAGAGGTGTCAGGTCGGGGGAACGCGGAGGCCATCTGTTTGGTCCATATATACCGAGCCAATTTTCGCCAAAATTGGCAGTTAGTAGCAGGCTTACCATATGGCTATTATGTGCTGGAACACCATCTTGTTGTAAATAAACATTATTTCTTGCAGCTAATGGCATATTATCCAACTCGATTATTACATTTTCTTACAAAATTTGGATGTATCCTTCAGCATTCAAATATTCATTAAAAATCCTGTAGTTAAGGACCCTGTTTTGATATAGCGCCACCCATACATGGAACCCAAACCGTCCTTGTTGTACCCTGGTGACCGTCTGATGAGGATTTATGTTTGACCAATATCGATTGTTACGTCGATTAAAAATTCCTTCGCTAGATATAAAAGCCTCGTCAGTCCATATTATATTTTGAAAAAAAATGGGATTCAGATTAATCTGTTGCAAATACCAATGACAAAATTCTAAACGCCGCTCTTCATCTCCAGGACGTAAGTTGTGAACCTTTCTTATTTTATACGGTTTATACTTGTGCTTTCTTAACGTTCTTAAAACTTTAAATTTACATGTGCCAATATCTTTCTTAATATTACGGCTAGCTACACAAGCTTATGTATTTATTTCATTTCTTTCGCTATTTTCCTTACTGTAAATCTTACCTCTTGGTTTTCCAAATGATCCATACTCACTTAAATTGGGATGTAATCTTTGAAATATTTGTTTTTCTGGCTGTCGTCGTTCCGGATAACGCTCAAAATATAGGTCTAAAGCTATGTCTCTATTTTTATTACTCTCAATATAGCACTCAAACATGTTTAATTTTTCATAGTTTTGAAAAATATTCATTTTAGACTCCTTTTTTGAAAAAATATAATCGAAAAGATTTCGTTAACAACGAATGTTAAAACCAATACTTAATTTTGAATGAATTTTATGACATGCAAACAAATAAAAACAACCGCTTAAAAAATTCAATCCATGGCCAACTAAAAAAAATCTTGTTTTTTAGTATTTTAGCTATTTAGAACAAAGCAAAATATTAAGTGTTACATATTGTTGCAATCGCAAGAAAAAATTCAATTTTTTGGGACATCAAGATATAGGGTGTCCCATTTAAGAAAATGCTAGTTTCGATAATACCTCAAAAATTAACACATCTAAATTTTTTTTTAATACGTCACTGGATTCTACGTAAAAAGTCACAAAACTTAAATTTTGAAAGTTTCTTTCTATCTCCATAAATAACCGAGTCATAAGAGATAACAAAAACCGCAGATTTTGAGAATCACCCTGTATCTCCTAAACCAATCTAGTTAGCGTAGATCTGATTGCGTCATTAAACTAAACACTAAAAAAGAGAACGGGACCCATATCTTAGTTTTTGTGTATCTCTTACCGTTTAGCCTATACCCTATAATATTAACGAAAAAAAAAACACCCTGCACATATTATCATTTTATCTTGCTCGATAAACCATACAGCCTTTATTTAACTTGGATATAGTGGAAAATAGCAGTTTTCACGTGGCTCAGAGAGTGAAAATTTTATAGTCCGGAGTTACACCTGGAAACACAATATGAATTTGGCAGTTTTCGCTACTTCACAGCAACTTAATCAAATAATTTATGGTTTTACACATAAAGGTCTACGTTACTTGGGATCTTAGTTTTTTTTTTAAGTTAGGATTGCTCGTGCGACTTCATTTGAATCTTCGTAAACTGTTTTAAGTTTTATCACTTGTAAAAATTTTGAAACTGACTTTTGCCTTGATTATCTTCCTTCTGCTTGTTTCATTTAAAAAAAAAATTATACTGCGAAATTTTGGCGCCTGTTCTATTGATTTTGATATTGATTGGGTGATTGGTGGTTAATGGGATTGGACCAACAGGGAGCCAGTCTTTCGGTAGTTTGTACGTACAGTTTGATCTACATCTCGTGTGTGAGTCCGTGATTAATGGGTTTGTCGATACGTCCGTGCGTCTGTAATAGTCTAATAATTTTTGTGAAAAATTAATTTATTGTTTGCATACGAAAAGTTTGATGAAGTATGCGATTCATCGTGTACCTGGGTACATTCGCAATAATTTTTAGCGCCCTGTTTTGTATTACCTGGAACTTATAAGGCTCCGTTCTGTTTATGCTGCACCACGAAGGTGCATCATAAGTGAGAACCGGCTAGACTAACATCTTGTAGAGGTCGACCTTAGTTTTATTACCTGGGTTTAAAAAAAAAAACGCACCCTATTTACATATAGGTACTTCATTAAACCTTTTAACCTTCAAGTGATTTTACCGACCTTCTTTTTGTTTGGACTCAATGTCTTTGTCTTGCTGAATTGTCGCAGGATTTCTCGTATGGTCTGTTGCAGAAGCTGTGTGTTCTTCTGAAAGTTTTTTTGCAAAGTATGTCGGAAGGGGTTCGCTTGTACGCACCATTGCTTGATTATCTTCTATTAATTATTTGCAATCGTCACATAAAAATAAACATTTTAAATAAATTGATTTAAGGTCTGCTTACACAAATCAATGCCCTGGAAGAAATTTTAAAATTCTGATCTACATTACAATAAATTTGTACAGGGCGCGTCAAGAATATGTTCGTTTTCGATAGTGCCCAAATTACAAAGAATACAAAATAGTTGTATGAATAAGGGTTTATCATGGGACATAACGTAATAGTATACTACGTACCGAGGTGGAAAGTGTTTATTTTATTTACAACCACTTCATCCACTTCTTATTATTTTGAATTAAAATTATTAACACTTGTTGCTTTTTAATGTTTCAAGGTTTTTAATAGACAGTTACTCTACATATGTTTCGCCTTATTAGGGTGAGTATTAATCAGGTACTCTTCAAAAAGCCCTAATAAGGCGAAACATAATATGTAGAGTACCTCTCTATTAAAAACCTTGAAACATTAAAAAGCAAAAAGTGTTTTAGTTTATTATTATTAAAATTAGTACTAAAAGCAAAATGTCATTTTGACTTTTTCATTTTCGACAGACATTAGAATTTCAAATAACCGCAGGTGGTAAAATAATAATACACATCAAGATGGCAATAGTTATTTACATTACTAGATGCGAAAGTTAATTTTTTGGTGAAAGAAGGTGTTTGAATAGCCGAGGCGAAGCCGAGGTGATTCAATACCTCCGAACTTTTTTCCGAACAACTTAACGCTTCTAATCATAGCTATTTATCTATGAAAGTGATAGCAGTAATAGCTGGAGCATGCCGCACCGATGAGATCCATAAAATGAGGTTGAAAGATGTCGAAGTCAAGGATGATGTAGCTAAAGTTAAAATCCTCCAGAGCAAAAACAAGGTTCAAAGAAGTTTTGTGATAACCGATGATGGAGGACCAGTTTCTTTTGTGAGGTTACTACAAGATTGCCTTAAACTTCGACCAAGACAAACGCTTGTTCTATCGCTATGAACGAGGTAGGTGGGTGAATCAGGTTATTGGAAAACACACTATTTCGAATATTCCCAAAGAAATTGACAAATTTTTGAAACTTCAAGACATAAATAAATACACTGGTCACTCGTTTAGAAGAACATCAGCTACGTTTCTCGCAATTGCTCCAGGTGTCGACATTTTGGATTTGAAAAGACATGGCGGCTGCAGGTTTTCGTCCATTGCGGAGGGATATATTGTTGATTTGTATACTAATAAAATCGAAATTTCCAAAAAGATCTTAAATGGAACTCCTACTTTTATTCCATCTAACGACCTGAGAGTGACAAATAGAATGAGTTGTAATATGGTCCAAGCCCAGGATAATAACGAGACTCTAATACGAAGCGGCGAAGCTATAGAATTGAATAATATTCCATCAATTTATTTTTCCAACTGTTCAAATTTCACTAACCTTAATGGCAATAAATAATTATTATTTAAGTTTTATATTATTGTTATTATACCACTTGTTTTTTCAATAAATATAAGCATATTGTTAGTAAGTTTTAAAATTTCCTATGAGTATTCGTGTTTTTTTGTCTTGGCACCGAAAGTAGTACTTTCGTAGCTAGCAACGTATAATATTCAGGTTACTCTAATGTTTACTTTCGTGATCTTTCGTGTTGAAGGTTAATTTATTTATACAGTAGTAGAAAAATATCATTTTTTGAATATGGTTTCCACAACATATTATTTTTTGATGGCGTTGGTAGTGTCAAAAATTTCGCAAAACATAAAAAAAAAATGCTGATGCTCAGATGAGGAATTTGAGTTTGCTGCTACTTCGCCAGAAATTCGAAAAGCGGCAAAAGTATTAGAAGATCTTCTGCCAACTAAAAGCCGCCGGAGATATAGCAAGGCATTATAACAGTTTTTAAGAAATGGTGTATGAAAAACAAAGGTCAAAATCCTGGTTCTGAATCAGCGCTACTAGCTTATTTTAGCGAAAACGCCAAGACAAAAAAGATATCAACGCTGTGGCCAGTATATTCAATGCTGAAGACCACTCTATCAATTAGGAAAAAAGAAGACATATACAGAGCTATTGGCATTTTTAGAAAAGCAAAACAGAGGATACAAGCCGAAAAAATCAAACACACTACCTATGGAAAATATTGAAACTTTTTTGAAACGAGCACCCATGGAATTTTTTGTTCAAAAGGTATTTTAGGCCAAAATGTTGACAATTTCTAAATTAACTTGTTATTGTATATATTTGTAGGTCGCATTGGTTATTGGGGTCTCAGGCGCCCACCGATCAGATGAATTATACAAAATAAAAACAACAGATGTTCACTTTTTAGAAGAAAAGGTCGCGATTGAAGTACAGAATAACAAACAAAACGTATCTGATCTTACTTGGAACAGCGCTAAATATTTGGTCTAATCAAAATACTGCATCACGAATTGAAACAAAATAGTAAAACATATATTGATCCGTACCGGTAGAAGTCAACGTGGACTCTTGGAGACTTTTTTCACAAATATTTGGAGGAGCAGGCACAAAGGATGATATTAAATATTTACGATTGTCTCAAAAACGAAAATAATGGTGCCTCAACAAATCAAATTGTAAACAGAATTTGTGTCCTGACGAAAATTAGCCGCTCCAGTATCTATAGGGTTATAAATAAGGGAGATGTAATTAATCATTCTTTAAGGTGAAAAAAAATAGGGCAGAAACTTAAAAACGTTGATGTCGCTTTCCAAGAACATATTCGCCGAATCATTTACGGGTTTTATGAGGAAAATTTGGTTCCAACGTTAGAAATGATCCGAGATAAATTACGAGAATTTCCAAATGACGTCTATAATTACAAATCTTTAGACACGTTGCATTACCTTGTAAAATTGTGTGGTTTTCGGTACAGAAAAATGGATAAGAGAATGTTAATAGTGGAATCGCAGCGTATTGTTAAACTGCGGCAAGAATTTTTGCGTACAGTTAGAAATTTTAGAACCGAAAAAAGAAATCTCATTTACCTTGACGAAACTTGGTTTGACACACACGATGTTGTGCAATATGGCTGGGTTGACGACAGCCAGAAATGTATATTAAACGCGCCGTGTAACCGCGGAAAAAGGATAATTATTCTTCATACCGGAAGTGAGAACGGATTTATTCCAAATTGCTTGTTATTATCTGCCAAAAATATTAAAGAATCAAGTGCTGACTATCATCAGGACATGACAGCCGACCTATTTGAAAAATGGATAGAACAGCAGTTATTACACAATATTCCCCCAAATTCTGTAATTATTATGGACAATGCATCCTATCATTCACGGCAAAAAACCAAAATCCCAAATACAAGTACCAAAAAACAAGATATTATTAAATTCATGGAAGATAAAGGAATGGAATTACCTCCGAAACCCACAAAAACCGCATTACTAGAGCGTATCAAGAAGCAAAATTTTAAAAAAGAGTATGTAGTTGATAATCTCCTTCAACAAAATGGTCATGAGGTATATTACGTTTACCTCCCTACTATTGTGTTTTTAACCCGATTGAAATGGTCTGGGGTAATCTTAAAAAAAAGTACGAAAATACAATCAGACACCCCAATTAAGTGAATCATTATTGACAACTATAAGAACTGCAGATAATGAAATTGGCACGACAGACCTCTGGAAACAATGTGTTAAGCATGTAATCGAAAAAGAAAATGAATATTGTGTTTTACCACCTGTAAATCCCTTAATTATTTCATTAAATAATGATGATTCCAGTCCGGAAAGCGATGATGATGATGATGATAATGCTGTATAACATAAGGTAACTGTTTTTACCCATTTCAAATATAATTCATAATTTAATAAACTTTTTTTTTGGTAAACATTTATTTTAATTTATCTTTATATATCATATCAAATTATGACGTATTTTGATTGTCTTATGTCAAAATATTTGTATAAAAATTCTGTCAAAAAAGTTGAACAAAAATTTATCCGCGGTTAAACAGGTCTTGGGATTTAATCACTTATCTACACAAAATGTATTCAAAAAATGGTGGCGTCTGATTATTTTAAAATGACAGGAAGGAAATAATCTACATAAAATTGCATCAGCGACGGCAAATTTGGTATCCTCCTGAACAGTAGAAGTTCTTTATAAACAGATTTTTTTCATAAAACGCTGAAATAAAAAAAAATTATTGCATATTTAACTTATTTTTATTATACTATTATTAAGGGCTACGTCCGCCTATGAGTCGGTCTCGTTTTCAAAGCAGACGCCGACCAAGCGTTTTTATGCTGTTCCAACTAAGATCAGATAGACTATACCAGCCACGATCCTTTATGATAACTAATAAAAAATGGATTGCACCACTTAAGGAGTACATAACTTTTCGGAAAAATATACAGAATGGAAAGCTTTTCATGCAAATCAGATATGGAAAAATTAATAAGCAATATATTGTGCACAACACTTTAAGTCAGTTTCCGAAAAAAATTGCAGCTCTTCTGAAGCTAAATATTAAAAGTTTTACTGACCTCTGTTTCAAAAGAACAGCGGCTACTTTGCTCGCAAATAACGGTGGCGACCTATTATTAGAAATTAAGCGGTTAGAAGACTGGAAATCTAGCACAGTAGCTGAGAGATACATAGATAATTCTGTCGCTACTCAAGCTAATGCGGCAAAATTGATTTCAAAGCCAAGTTCAAATTTTACTAGCACTACTTTAACTTCAAATAATCATGAATTAAACCTTTTAAAAAAAGAAATTTAGCAAGGTTTGAACATATCAGTAGCTGCCTACAATAATGCCAGTATAATAATTATTTTAAATAAGTGAAACGTAAACCATGTAAATTAGTTTTTGTATAAATGTCATTATAATTCGTTTAAAAAATAAACGTTTATTGCCGTTAAATTTGTGTAATGGGTGTGAGCGTATTACAGTGTCTATGTTGATGTGCTCGTATAATATTTCGAGATGTCGATTTTTAATAAAATTACAAAAAAATAATAATTTTACTTTCCACCCGGGTGGAAAGTAAAAGTCGAAAAACTTTAACTTTCCACCTTACAAAGATAGGTGAAATGTCATTATTACATGTGTGGTTGTAAATAAAAATATTTAAACGTACACCAAGTTACAGGGCATCTCCGGTATTAGTAAAGATGCGATTAAAAGATTCCGTATTTAAATTTTTCAAGCCTTCTTTGTTTTTTAGATCTGTCTTAGGGTTTTTGAAAAGTTTGCATTTTGAAAAATCCCTCCTATTTTGGTTACCGTGTAACTCAACTCAAAAAGTTTAAAATAATCAGCCTTATAAGTTTTTTGCGTATAATCTTGTTGAGAAATAATCCAAGCTTCCATTTTTCTAAATGGGTCACTCTAAGTATTTTAAGTTAGTATGATTAACTTTATCACAAGTTTCTCAAAATATATAATAGTCTATACCAGGGTTGGCAAATATCATGATATTTATATAAATATCAAATATCGGATATATATCCGATATATATCCGATATATATCTGATATATATCAAATAATTTTTTTCAGCCAAAACAGATAATATCATACTTATAGTAGAGCCAAGTAAAATCAAGGAAGTAGATATTTGAGTAAATATTTTTATTAAAACATAAATATTATTTCTAAACAGAACAAGCCTCGGAACAAGCATAAAAGCTAACAAAATAATAATAACAGATATTCACCTAGACAACAAATATTTACCTAGGGTGAATGCCTACAACAAAAAATAATCCCGAAAAAAAAATAATATAAATAACCATCAGCCTTATCAATGGTAAGTCATCGTCAGATTCGTCAGAATCGATGGAACGTCCCGGTAATTCTTCTGGTACAGTTCCTGCCCAAATCCAATCAATATTTTCTTTTTTATTTGTTTCTATTTGATTAGAGTATTTAAATAAAAACGTTAATTTTCCAGCTTTTTCATTTTCAAGCCTATTGCGTAGTTTCGATTGCACGAGTCCAAATGATGAAAAGGTTCTCTCAATGGACGTTGTAGACGCAACTGCAGTAAGCAGTTGTTCACATAAAGCCACACAGGAAGTCTTTTTTATTTGGGCAATCCTCATCCTCAATAACAATTCTTTTCCACCACACCATAGGAACACCAAGCCAGTTAAATTACTAAATAGTGTTACCAACCGTAATACCAACCTAAACCATACAAAATTTGGCAGTAAATAAAAATTTATTTTTTAATAATAAATATCATGATATACAGTATGTCCACGGATAGACATCCCCATAGGACTAATGGACCAAAAATTTCGTTTTTCGACAAAAAGTCATTCTTGATAAAAAGTTCTGCATCTCGAAGAAATGTAGCCTACGAGGAGATTTTTTGATTTTTTTATACAGGGTACCCAAAAAATAAAAAAACATGAAATACCATCAAGAATAAATTAACTTTACTTATCGTTTTAAAGTAAAATCGCAAATAAAAAAAGGTTTTAAATCATATTCAATTCTGAGTTGGGGATTTTCTCTACTCCAGCATCATATTAATACGTGTATTATTTTTACTGAACAATCTCTAGTTTTACCTTTTTTACCTATCCCACCTAATGCAGGTATCCTATAAAAATCTGATAAAACGTCATGATATTATTGTAATGTTATGAAGTTGTCAAAAATTTCATTTTAAAATATTAAAAGAAATATGCTGTCCGTTGAACAAAAAACTGTAAACTCTTACAATTATGTACAAGAAAGGTTTTTAGAAAAGTTTCCTGGAGTTTATGTTTCGACGTATGCAATTAGACAATTAATCAAGAAATTCAAACACACGGGGTCGGTGGAAAACTTAAAAAGGAAGAAGAAACTGTTTGATGAGGATGATGCAGCTACCGTTGTGGTCTTACAATCTGTTGAGGAGAACCCACTTGTCTCACTAAGGAAACGAGTTCAACATTTGCTTATTGTCCAAAAAAGTCAAATTCAAATAATTTTAAAACAAAATAAGTTTCACCCATTCAAACCGCATTTTAATCATGCTTTAGAAGATGGAGACCATGCGAAACGACTGGATTTTTGTTTATGGGTAGGGGACAAAATTTTAAATGAAAATAACCAATTTCACAAACTTATTTTATTCACTGATGAATCGACTTTTTCAACAAATGGTACAGTGGCTTCCCAGCACGTACGATACTGGAGCACAGAAAATCCCCAATTTAGAATTCCTGCCCATCGCCAATATTTTAAAAAAGTTAATGTATGGTGTGGAATTTCGTATTTTGGAATAATAGGTCCGTTTTTTTTGAGACCACGTGCAATAGGAATTCATACATGGAAATGCTACAAACCTTATTTTCGGATAAGTTAGATGAGCTGCCATTGCAGTACTACAGGGGACAAATGTACTTTCAGCAAGATGGGTGCCCAGCGCATTGTGCACGCGAAGTTACAGAGTGGCTTAACATGAAATTTGGAAATCGATGGATTGGCCGGTACGGTCCAGTTATGTGGCCTGCAAGGAGTCCTGACCTCACGATTTCAGACGCGTACCTTTGGGGCCGTTTAAAGCAATTAACTTTTCAGCAACCCATTGAATGTAATGTTGATATTAATTATAATATTATTATTATATTATTATTAAGCACTGAATATGATTTTAAACCTTTTTTTATTTGCGATTTTACTTTAAAACGATAAGTAAAGTTAATTTATTCTTGATGGTATTTCATGTTTTTTTATTTTTTGGGTACCCTGTATAAAAAAATCAAAAAATCTCCTCGTAGGCTACATTTCTTCGAGATGCAGAACTTTTTATCAAGAATGACTTTTTGTCGAAAAACGAAATTTTTGGTCCATTATTCCTATGGGGATGTCTATCCGTGGACATACTGTATATCGAGCTATAAATATCATTGATATATATCGTGATATATATCATGATATATATCAGTGATATATATCATGCCAACCCTGGTCTATACACAGGGTGTCCGGAAAAGACAATAAAAAATTTTTAGGTATACGTCTTTAACTATTATTCGTTCTTTTAATGGTAATTGAAATTTTTTTCTTGTAGGTGTACAACTAGTTGAAGGTTCGTTAATATCGATAGTTTACTTAGTCCAAATAAGCAGTTAAGAACGCTAAATAAAGGTTAATAACTATACAGGGTGTTTCAATAAAAACTCGCAGGCCAATTATGTCGAAAACTATAAGTGACATGTAAATTCTGTAAACGCCAGTTTTTAGCCTATATGATTGGCTTCACAACTGTGTAAAAAATGTGTTTAAATCATACAAGATGTAGGTGGCGCCATGGTGCAAAGAATTTTTTCGATGACAGGAACTTTTAAATGTTGTGGTTCTCAAAGATAATTAATTTTTGATAAATCCAACATGAACGGAGATATTCGTGGTTAAGTTTTTTATAAAAATAATTTTAACGAGTATTTTAATTATAAATATTTTTAATATCCTTAAGCAGATTTTAATTTAATTTTGGTAATGATAATTTTAGTGATAAAACGCTCGTGTAGCGCTAAATTATTACGTCCAGTGACGTCTCAGGGGACGCCTTAACAAATAATATTGGCAAAAAATAAGACGCCACTGAGTTCTTGGTAATTTTTATATTTTTTTCGGATTAAGCAGCTAAAAATATCCTTTTATTGTCTGTTAAATTATTTTCATATCTTGCTTCTCTGTTTGTAATTTATTGGTTTTTATCGTGCGTTTAAGTTTTTGTGCCGAACTTTTGCTGATTTTCGATGGATTCCCAAGAAAAAATAAGGAGCAGATGTGCTTATCGCCCTTGCCCTGCCCATGGAACCAGCTTTTTTGCTTTTCCTAAAGACCCAGAAAGGTATGTTTTAAATTAAATTCTATAGCTGTAAAAACAGTGGATAAATCCTCAGAAATATAACTGCAGAATAATTTTATCGCTGCTAAAATAAGCAGTTTGTCTCCTTGTTATTTGTTTTTAGGAATAATTTAATTTATATTTTAGGGCTAAAATCTGGCTGAAAGCTTGCAACAGGGAAGATCTACTGGGCATGGATGCAAATAAAGTCAATAAAAATTATCGGCTATGTGATAAACACTGAACAAAAGATTACATCCAAAGGTGGTGTACGACCACGTTTGTTTGATAGGGTCCAACCCACATTATTTTTACACGCAATACCAGGTAAATTGATAAAATAAAAGGCTTACTATTACCACAATATAATCCATTTATACTGTCCCTACTACCTATTACAGTTAATTTTTGGTTCCGAGTGTCTTATGGAAGGTTGAACATATTATTGAGTCACAAATAAAAAAGACCTTATTTTGTATTATTTGTTTTATATTCAAAGTAATGTTAACTTGTAGATGTTTCAAGTGTCGATGAGAGTCAACCTAGTCAGCCAAAAAGAGCTTGTATTGAGCCTTCAGTGGAAACATCAACATCATTCGCAGGTATGACATTTATCTTTATCACCTTCCAAAAAGTTTACATTTTTACGGTATATTACTATCAACAACTTTTACTGATAGAAACTAGTAAAGTAGCCATTTTTAAATACAGTAGCAAGTGATGCCACAAATAAAAAAGTCCTTATTTTGTATTATATTTAAAATAATGTTAACTTGTAGATGTTTCAAGTGTCGATGAGAGTCAACCGAGTCAGCCAAAAAGAGCTTGTATTGAACATTCATTCTCAGATAGTTTTATATTTCATATTTTACAATTTAGGACAAATTTTGGTATACGCATTTCTTGTCTCTCTCTTTTTCTCTATGCTTTTGCTTACTTTTCACTTCTGATCAATTTTGAGTCACCAAAAATTATTACTGTAATGAATATTGTATTGTATTTGTTTATTAAATGTTAATATAATACTATAATTTTGTTTATTTTTCTACTTTACTGCTTCCACACTTTTAAAGATGCAACGTAGCAAATCGCCAATAAAATGACTAAACATTTGCAAAATTATTTCAGCAAGTTTTGCGGTTTTGTAAACCTTTTTTAGGATTTTTTAAAAAATATATATACAGGGTGAGTCGGGAGGAATGGGCAAAACTCTAAGGGTGTCATCTATGCATCAAAATAATGATAAAAAACTGAAATGTTATCCAATATTCATTTGTCTTCAAGGTATAACGCAGAAACAAAATATTGCATTCATTTATACTCTAAACCCGATATTATTGTCAGTAACGTAGCTATCAGAATCATAGAAACTGCCAAAATACTGTATTGTCATTGGTGGTTTGCATTCGTTTCCATGGTTCTGATAGCTACGTCACTGACTATAATATCCTATATAAATATCATAATACTATAAAGTCCCACACATTTATTCACATCTCGAATACGCCAATATGATTTTTATTTATGGTTTGTGTAATGTACAGAGCATCACAAGTTTTTTACAAAATTAGTGGCAGCACAACAATTATTACTCAAAAGCGAAAAATAATACTGTCAACTAAACATCTAATTGGGATTCTCAACCACTGTGTACATTTAAGTATTACAGGAAAGCTAAATTAATGCAATATTTTGTTTTTCCGTTATAACTTGAAAACAAATAAATATTGGAATTATTATTTTGATGCATAGATTACACCCTTATAGTTAGGCCCATTCCTCCAGACTCACCCTGTATGTATATTACTTCCAACAACTTCACGCTGGTCTATTTCTTCACCTTCTTAAGCAACACACTCTGGTTCACAACACAGGGTAATTTTAGATGTGTACCTAACCTACCTTCTTGTGTAATTACTACTCAAAATAACGGGTCATACGAGTATATATTGCTCCGAAAAGGCAACTTAACGTAAATAAAAACCTCGACAAAAACGGAGGAATTTAGTATCTTTAATTAATTAGCATGTAGGATAAGTTTTATCAAACAACTAAAATATAATCTGAACTGAATATCTTCATGCTATTATTGATTGTTTTTAAATTGACTTTTTTTCAGTGTAGGAGCGATTTCAACATAAAATTTCATATGTTTTCTCAGTATAATAGAGGACAATACCGTCATCTTTCTGTCACTGAAACTGACCCCTGGAGATCAAAGGGGCCGACAGCTCGTGTCGCTACTGTATAGTTCCGTATACTGTGGTCTTGTCCATACTCGAACGCAATATTCACAAAAAATAAATGTTTGAGCGGGAATTGTAGGACATTGCATTATTGGACCATTTTTTATGGAAGGCAACCTTACAGCAGTAACCTATATGAACTTACTACAAAATCGAATTGAACCTGCACTAGAAGAAGTTGTACGCAAAAATCAGGAGAATTGGTATCAAATGGATGGTTTTCCTGCCCATAATTCTCTCATGGTTAGGGAGTTCTTGCAACATATTTTTAACGGAAATATTATTTCCCACGGCATCTAATCCTTTGGCCAGCCAGATCTCCTGACCTTTCGCTAAACGACTTTTTTCTGTGGGGTTACTTAAAAAATTTTATTTATGAAGATGTAAAATTTGAAAATCTAGACTAGCTAAAAAACTGCATTTTGTTACAATGTGACATAATTTCTCAATATCAACTCAGTAATGTTAGAAATGAATTTTATGATCGGTTAGGATATTATTTAGCTGTTAATGGAGGGTTGTTTGAACATTTAATTAATTAATGTTTTTGTGAAAATCTGTAGTTAGGTATGTTATGTTAAATTAAAGGCTTAGTAAGAATAACGTAATGGTGTCTTTTATTTTGGATGTGTGATTGCCGGATTGGTGAAACGAAAATGTGTTTTTAATGTGAAATAATCTTCATTCGTTATGTTAAGCTTTACGTTAATTTTTGACAAAAGCGTCATAGAAATTATTTGCTGGTGTTTGCTGTATTATCTAAACTATGAAAATTTCGTAATTTTGAAATCACATTTAGGTAATTATATTTTTATTCTGCCGCTTCCCAGATTTGGTAATTGGTATTAAATAAATCACTGACAGTTTTTGTAAATTTTAGGCATACGCAAAATATTATTTCATAAATGATAATAATCTGACGAATCTGTCAAGTTTTCAACATTTTCATTTGTTTCTAGTAAATCGGCCATCCCTGCTGAAAATGCTTCGTAAAATCTCATAAACTCTCTAAGAGTTTCTATAAGTATTTACAAGGCCGCAGAGAATGTATCCGCCGGTGCTCATTTTAAACCGCATTCGTCTTTCCTAACGTTTTATGAGGACATTAAAGAAAATATATTTTCTTATAAGAGTATATAAGAACCTCCGTTTTACTTGGAGATCTATGCGTATAAAGATATTGAGGTTTTCCTTATGTTTTATGAGGCTCTATGAGGATGTTTTTTTTGCAATTATTATGAGGACATTTTTTCTAATGTTTTATAGGGATATCTGCGGAGATTTATTTTCTTATAAGTCCATATAAGATAGATAAGATAAGAGCCTATGTTTTACTTGGATCTCTAAAAATATTGGGTTTCTCCTTTAGTTTTATGAGAGTATATGAGGATAGTATAAGGAAATACCATTAAAGACTCATAGAGACCTATAATCCTGTTTGGAATTTCCACTAATTTATGTATTAATAAAGAATATTGCCGGCCTCGGTAGTCGGGTGAGCAGCGTCCTTGCTCGCAATCTAGAGGTCCGGGGTTCGAATCCCAGCTAGGGCATGGATGTTTGTGAATGTTTGTAAAAAAAATTTGTAAATAAATTTAAAATAAGTATAAGTATTAAGGTAAGTATAAATGGGTAGAAATACCTAAAAAAACAAAGAGAGATGCTGGCCAGTTGACTTCGTTCAGTGCCATAAAACAAACAAAAAATAAATAAAGGATATTCCTCAAAAGTACTTACAAGTCCTTATAAAACAAAAGGGCCTCCAATGCGGCATTTCCAATGGATTATGCCGTTTGAAACTATTTTGCGTCAAATACTTATAAGTTTTTATAAGTCCTTATCCAGGAAAAATGCTTATAAGAACGCATAAAACATTGGGAATAACTGTTTCAATAACCGCTGTAGTACATTTTAGTCCTCACGAGTCTTTAAAGTGTAATCTTATGTGTGCTGATAAGTTTGTATGAGTTTATTTTTATGAGAGTTTATTCGGCTTTTTTGGCAGGGATGGCCTACTGTTACAAATAGAGTAAAGAAAGTCAAAAAATCGAATTTTGAGCTTGTTTTTGAAAATAAATATGAACATCTAGGTACATATTTTTAAAAAACCCAAAATGATGCTTAATCAATATAAAAAATATTATGTACCTAGAGTATCGCGTTTTAAAAAAAAAACATAGGTTTGGTTAACATCTGAGAAACTAACATTTTTAGAAAAAAAAAACTGATTAGGGCACTGTAATCTACGTAAAAATACATATGCGAGATGTTGCACGTGGCGACATCTCGTAGCAATCGAGCTATCCACCCAACCAGACCAGCGAGGTCTTAGAGAAGACCAAACGCTGGTAATGATCTAACGTCAGGTGGCGCTGAACGCCAATTGTCGGTTTCTGCGAACCGAAAACTAATGCGAACAACATCTCGCATATGTATCGTTACATTATGTGTTAAAATACACTGTAAGGTCCCTTTCCTTTTCGTCAGACTCTATTGCCTTGCCGAAGGGCCGTAATACGGCGAAACGCATCCAAGGATATCAGTTCTTACCTTTTTGATAAGTTAACGCATACTGGAAATACAAGGGGGGCCTAAAAGCGAAACTTTTCAAAAATCACCCTGTAGGTAAAAAGCGAAGATAGCCATGACATATTTGACATCCGAATATTTCGTTTCATTAAAAAGTAGCTCACTGATGCGAAAACCGCAACTCTCCTGATTCACTCTACATTGTCTACAGTACCTATAAAATTGGTATATTGACCTGTACCTTCCTGTGTGCTGTATTCACTTTTTAGGATAGCTACCACTGCTGGGTTCGTATTGCAGTCACATTCTAGACGTAAACATTTACAAGGTTTTTCCATGTTGTTTAGTCGCCATTTCGAATAACTCTGCTCCCGTTTTTTCTTTTCAATAGCATCAATATATTCAATTTTATTTGACGCCTCTTTTATTTGGATTAATAAGGAATCATCAACTGGAATTGGCTCAATAGCCTCTTCTAAAACTTGTTCTACAATTTCTTTGGTATCCTGGCTTATAGAAATTTGTTTGTTGGATAAAATACGTTCATTGCTTAACCTTTTCTTCCTCTTACTTCCTTTGCTTGGCGTGGACACTCTTTTCTGATATCTAGATGCTAAAACAATAAGAAATATTTAAATTGAATTATTAAGTATGCTCCATTCCGCAATTATTCGTTGATTTCTCGACCGCAATAAAATTTAAAAACCCTCAGTCGTAATCCCAACCATAAATAAGTTGCCTGATAAATATCTATTGTGTAGGCACCGGACCTTTTGAAAGGGTTTATATCCTGATTACCTACTAATTTCAATAGTTTAGGTAAGCTATTTTCAACAAAACAACAAATATAAAATAATAGGTAAGTATCTTTATTTTAATCATGTAATTAAATAGCTATTAATATTTATACAAAAATACTAATCTACAATATTATAATAATACAATATTTAACTTAACCTACTCTATATTTAGCTCTGTTTCACTATTACTATCGTCTTCATCTATGCCTAAACTAATTATTAAGGGCCTTATGTTACTATTAATTATTGGATGTATGGGCTTGGTCATTATATCTTTTACTGTCGTTAATGCAAGTTTGGTCAAAATACTCGTTTGACTAAAACTTGCACTCCGGTCATACCCTTTTTCTAAAAGGGCACAGTAAACGTTCTTTATGATGTTTTTGGCATCAAGTGATAAATGTTTTTTCTTCGTTACACCATAACTTCCGGAAGCAATATTATCTGAAGTTTCACACAGATCTGACATATTTTGGATGCTCGATAACACACACGAAAATACCTTTAACGCACAGCCTGACAAACACCAAACAACTGATGAACTAAGATAAAAAGACTCTGCTTTATATTGAACACCTGCAATTTGCCATTGACCTACCTAATATACCAATATTATAATAACATAATTAATAGTAACGTAAGGCCCTTAATAATTAGTTCAGGCATAGATGATATTATAATATTGTAGATTAGTATTTTTGTATAAATATTAATAGCTATTTAATTACATGATTAAAATAATGATACTTACCTATTATTTTTTTATTTGTTGTTTTGTTGAAAATAGCTAACCTAAACTATGGATAGGGTAAGTCCGGTATAGTTGGACCAACGGGATAGACGGACCAGCGAGGTTTTGTGTAATAGTTTCCCAACAGATGTCGCTTTTGGTTGAAGTTTAAAGAAAGACAGGTCACGCCATATCAGTCGAGAAAATTTGGCCGCAGAATACTGTCCGCTTTACTATTTGTGGCCGATTCAAGTTTGACCCTACTTAAAAAAGAAATAGTGTATTTTATTGTGTGTTGCAAAATCGATTTTAGGTAAGTTTTAAGGAAATAGTTGTGCATAATATAGATTATTGGATCTATGTAGATTATTCTAACCTGAAAATGAGTCTCCCATCACCTCGATTGGGAACGATTTATCACTGGTCCATCTCCCCCGCTATTTTGGGATAGTTGGTCCACATATTTTAGGGTGAGTTGGACCATATACAACATTGCCCAAAAATTAATTTTCATATTAATTAAGTGCATTTTCTTAATTTACAGAGCCATGCCGAGTATATATAAACGCAAGGGAACGGCGGAACGAGGGAAATGGACAGCGGAAAGCCTGCTTAGCGCAATGCAAGCCGTGGCAAACGGCACAATGGGCGTTAATAAAGCAGCTAGAGAGTTTGGGATTCCGAAAACTACATTGAAACGCAGATTAAAGTCTTCCAATAACAATAAAACTAATCGTCTTGGGCCACAGTCTCAACTAGGTGATGAAGCTGAAAACAAATTGGCGACTCACATCCTTAAGCTACAAAATTATGGGTTTGCGCCAGATAGAGACAGCGTTGTGAAAATAGCATACGAATTAGCAAACAAGCTTAAAATCAAACACACTTTTAATAATGATAAATGCAAGGCGGGATATGACTGGCTCAAATTATTTTTGAATCGCCACCCAGACATTTCAGTCCGCAAAGCCGAGGGCGTTTCTTATTCACGAGCAACAGGTTTATGCAAGGAAAACGTAAGAGGTTATTTTCGTTTACTAGCTCAAATCTTAGACGATAACGATTTAAATGATAAACCGGGTCACATATTTAATGTAGACGAAACTGGTCTACAGTTAAACAATAAGCCGAGTAAGGTACTAGCTAAGAAGGGATCAAAATGTGTTGCAAACATCAACTCAGCAGAAAGAGGAGAAACAATATCCGTAGTCGCCTGCTGCAATGCCGAAAGAATGTTTTTGCCCCCTTATTGCATTTTTAAAGGGAAAAATAAGAAAGAAGAATTCTCAACTGGAATGCCCCCTGGTTCAGTTGTTACGATGTCAGAAAAGTCTGCATATATAAATGCTGATATATTTCTTCATTGGTTGAAAACTCATTTTTGTCCCCGCAAGTCAAGTGGAAAAGTCCTGCTGATCTTAGACGGACATGCTTCGCACACTAACTCCATAAGTGTATTAGAATTTTCAGAAGAGAATAATATCATTCTTTTGTGCCTGCCCGCGCATACGACTCACTTCCTGCAACCGTTGGATCGATCATTTTTTAAATCGTTGAAGAGCTATTATTACTCAGCCTGCAACAGCTTCATGAAAGCAAATCCTGCAAGAAAACTTGGTAGGCTCCAGTTTGGTGAATTATTGGGTTGCTCTTGGAACAAAGCTGCCACTGTACAAAATGCTGTGTCCGGATTTAGGGCAACAGGTATTTTTCCATTTTGGCCCGACAGCATTCCAGAGTACGCTTACATTACTACAGAGAAAATCGTTAGTCCTTCTCAGGAAAACAATATACCATTTACCCCGCAAGGTACTACCGCCAACAATGATATGTCGCCGACCAACAACGTTTCACAGCCAAGTTGTTCTTATCATGTTGACAAAGTGATTTGTACGCCTCCGTCTACAAAAACTGCTACACCTGGAAAACTGCTAGACGTAATATCACCAGTTCCTGTTTCGACCGGAGTAGAAAAGGTCAAGAGACGTGGACGCCAGCTCGCCGAGGTCCTCAATACGCCAGAAAATATTGAGGCTGTTAAGAATAGGAAGCGTCGAATTGTAACCAAAGCAACAGTTCCTCTGAAAAAATAAGATACTCCTAAAAGATCGAAGCACCCATTAAGGAGTGCAATAGTATCTACTTCGGACTCCTCTGATTCTGACAGCCCCGTATTAGATGATGAGAGTAGTGACGGCGAAGAAGTCGACAATACAGAGTGCGTAGGCTGTGGCGAGAAGTATCTGGCTACAAAAAAGAAAGATGATTGGCTCTGCTGCATGATTTGCAAAGGTTGGACTCATGAAGGATGTACCGGTTATGCTAACATATGCACTGACTGTGGAAAACTTGCCGCAAAAAAAAGTAAATGCTCGCTTTTGTTAACTTTTTCAAGCATAATTCAGCAATTTCGTACTGGCCCATCTATCCCAAGCCAGTGGTCCATCTAACCTTGAAAAGGTCCATCTAACCCAAGAATTTGATTTTTAGTTTTTTTTTAGTTTAACTTTTTTTGAAATAGATTTTTTTAGTTTTGTTCATGTAGTATGATATTTTTGTTTGTAATAAATGTTGCTACAAACATTCAGAATTTTTCTAAAAATATTGAACGATATAAGTGGGTTTTTGAAAAAGTGGTCCAACTATCCCAGACTTACCCTATTAGTAGGTGATCAGGACCTGTACCCTTTCAAAAGACACATATTTATGGCTGGGTTTAAATTTTATTGCGGTCGGGAAATCAACGAATTATTGTGGAATGGAGCATACAGGGTAAGTCGACGATCTGATAAAGTACCTAACATAATGCGTCTTTGAATATATTTTCCCAAAAAGCTGTTTAGACCATAGGTTAAAGGCGGGTAAGAGTTCGCATCATCTAAGAGTAAAGTCCGTCTATCTATCCTACAAACTCATTATAAATGCTAATCCCTTACCGTCACAATAACCTATTGTGTGAGGTGTAAAAGTCGGCCACCTGATCTAGGAACTTCAGGTACGGATCTATTTAAAGACTATTATATTTTCTCAGTAATCCTCTTAAAATAATTAGGGTAAAATAAAATAGGTATATTTGAGTTATTTAAATATGCCGATTTTTGGTTTTAAAATTCAGTTAGATGTTTGTGTTGGTTTAGACAAGAAGTTATTTGTTGCCAATTAAACGTGATATCTAAGAATGTTTCGTCCGTGGGAAGAAACCAGTACGCCAAGTGGACCTACGGGTCGTAATAAAAACCAATTATAGCGCGATATTTTATCAGTTGACACAAAAAATGTAATCTTCGACGTTTACACCACCCTTCTTGAACGTGGTTTTTTAAAATTGGGTGCAGTGAAGGAAGCGGCAGCTTTGACATGCAGGCCAGTGCGCACAGTGTGGTTTGTTATAAATAAACCTATAGTGAAGACAAGAAAGAGGAAACACTCTTTTACTTTTAAGAAACTAAAGGCGACGGATGTCGATATAATTCGTAGAAAAATATATGCCATGTACAGGGAACAAATGGTCCCCACTTTAAAAACCCTATTGCAAAGATTAAAAAACGATGATACAGGAATAGAGTGTTGTCGTAAGACTCTAAGGAAACGTATTTTAAGAAACGGTTTTAAAATGAAAAAAATTAACAAACGACAAGTAATTATGGAATCGGCCCGGTTAAAAAGATGGAGGATGATATACCTAATTGCAGTCCATGGATGGAAGGGATATTATTTATTTGGACGAGACGTGGTATGACACACACGAAGTTCCAGATAAAGGTTGGGTAGATTTATCGGGTCAATACAGAACCAGGGCCGACGAGAGGGGGGGGGGGAGGGGGGAGGGGGTAGACGGGACAAATTCCCGGGGCCCGGGCGTGAATCGCGAATTGATCCGCATTAGAAATATACTTACCAGAAGCACGGTAAAAAATATATTTAAATATATATTTTAAATTTAAATGAAAGGCAAAAAAAGTGACATGCGGCACTATTTACTTGAAAAGCAAGCACTATCATCAAAATAGGGCGTGGCACCCAAAAATTTTTCGCCTGCGGCGCTATTTTTTTCCCGCCTGCGGCGCATACCTGGCAACACTGGAAGCTGTCCAGTCCCAGGGCCCGTGTCGGCTCTCGGCGGCCCTATGCAGAACCAAAGCTTTATCAAACAAAGATAAGCGTATAACAATAATTCATGCTGAGACAAAAAACGGGTTTATATCAAACGATTTGGCCTTATCAGCAAATAATATAAAGGACTCCCTTGTTGATTATCACGATGATACTACAGCAGAACTATTTGAAAACTGATTGAAAAACGAATTATTACTAAATATGCCACACAATAGTGTGATAGTGATGGATAATGCGAGCTACCACAGTCATAGGTTACTAAAGTTCCGTGTTTCAATCACACAAAAGTTACCACCCAGGACTATATGATGGAAAATAATATGTATTTTGAGAAAAATTACACAAAAAAGCAATTGCTCGAAATTTCCAATAAAAGAGCAATACTGTTGTGACACTTTGGCGGCAGAAATGGGTTATACCGTGTTAAGACTTCCTCCTTATCATTGCATCTTCAACTCAATTGAACATATATTATGGCACCAGCTGAAAGCATCGGTAAGGAGGAATACTGCTTCGCCAACCTTAAATTCTTCTGTGACAGCTTTAGTACAATCAGAGATGCAAAATTTTCTAAACAAAAGCTGGAAAAATTGTGTAGCGCATGTTCAAAAAGTAGAAAAATCATACGTAAATATAGATGATGACAGTGACAGTGAAACTGACTTGGGTTAAAATGTAATAATTATTTTTCTGACACGGTACTTTTTTGTATGTATATTTTGTTTTAATTAATAATCGTCCTATATGTTATAGTTTTAATTGTATTATATCTTATATACTGTTATATTATTATTTTATTATTATTATTATTTTTATTTATTAAATTACGTTTAAAATATGTGTTTAAAATATGTTTTTGCGTTTTCTTTCATAAAAAATGAGTACGACACTTTTGTTGCATACAGGTAAATAAAAAAAAATATTTTTTTCCACGCTTTTATATATATTATTATCTTTTAAAACGCGTGCTTCTGCCTCTTGACGGACAAGTGGGAATCGAGAAGCGTAGGCAGCGGCGCTGCGATTTAAAAAAGAATAAACTCTTGTACCTATTTATTTATATGTTTTGTATTAGTGCCTTAGAGAATCAGTAGATTTAGTATGGACGGGGAAAAATTGAAAAGTTAATTTTACTCGTACATAAGTATGAAGAACTCTACGATATGTCAAACAAAAATTATAGCAACCAAAATAGAAGGGAGGTGATTTGGGTAGAAATACAAATTTTTATTTATATTTTCATATTTAAGGTAATTTCTTACGGCGACTACAAATAATAATTATTTCATGAACTTGAACATTTGACGGGAAGTTTAAATCAGAGTTTTCCAAAAAAAGTCAAGATATCAAAAATGCCGATTGAACTTATTTAAACTCGCAAACAAACAGATTTTCGCTGCTTCGCTACCAAATGCTGCTTAGGTGAGAATATTCTCACCTAAGCAGCATTTGGTAGCGAAGCAGCGAAAATCTGTTTGTTTGTGAGTTTAGTGACAATGTATTCGTACACGCCCGAGAAGGATTCTACATCATCATCGTCATCATCATCAGATGATTTTGTGCTTGTAGCTGCAATATGTCATGAACATGAAGAAAAGAGAAGAAAAAAAGCGGCAATATTGGGTTCATGACATATTTCGTGCAAGGCTAGAAGACGGTGAATTTCATACACTCTTTAAGCGACTTCAGCTGGATGAACGTAAATTTTATAAATATTATAGAATGTCTTCAGGAAAATTTAATCAATTGTATGAGCGCGCCGCCGCCTTGCTACGCTTCTCGATTCCCACTTGTCCGTCAAGAGGCAGAAGCGCGCTTTTCAAAGCAGCAACGCCGCGAGTCAATGCTTCCCGATGCGTTAAAAATTTGCCGCGCTGTACCGCGACGCTCGGCTCTGCACCGCTCTACCTAGGTGTGGACGGGACCACTTAGTTACATGAAAACAATTGAGAGCAGCATTTTGCCATGCTGCGCTGCGCCGCCCCGCGCCGCTCGATGCTGCTCTAATGAGAATCGGCCTTACCTCGTACAAAATGCTGCAACGCCCAGCTCCGCGCCGCGCCGCGCCGCTCGACGCTGCTCTAATGAGAATCGACCTTAAAGCAGCGTAACCTTTCATTCTATCAGCAAGTGCGTCCCTGCTGTCATTCGATCACCCGCTGGGTATTATCGGCATTAGGGATTAGCATTTCTAATGAGTTTGTAAGATGGATTTTACGCATTACACTTTCTTCAACGGGTATAAACAATATGACAACACTGTTTGCCGTTTGCTTCAGATAGTCGTTTATGTTGTTGTTATGTCTTTGTAGATCAGTGGTCGCCAACCTGTCAATCCCGAGCTATCGGTAGCTCGTAAAGGAAAGTCTGGTAGCTCACAACATATTTTAAATTTTAAAATTACAAAGGTGTGAAAATCATAGAAGCTTCCGTAAATTGTAAATTTCGCAAATTCTTATTATAAATACAAGCAGCGGCAACACTGCGGTGAGCGATCTGCCGCCAACGTCCCCATGCTAGAATCGGCTAAAACCGACCTGCGGGCTATTATTAGAGAATAATTTCGGCTGCTTTGAACGGGATAAATTAAATACGCATTGCGCAGCGGCATTGCGCTGAGTTTAAAACTGAACGGCATAATTAACGTCCAGCGGTTGGGTTAGTAGAGAGCAATAAAAAATATCATGGCAAGCAGTAGTAAGATGGTGAAGACATATCCTTGCCATTTGAAATGGGAAGAACAACACTTCTTTACAGAAGTTAAAGATGAAAATGTATATTTCTTATGTAATACTTCTGTCTCCGTTGCTAAAAAATTAAATATTGAGAGGCTGTAATAATTAATAAAAAATAAAAAATTTAAAAAAATAAAAAAAAGATAAAAAAAGAAAGATTCTTATCTACTTTATTCAAATTATGATTGTTCTTGTTATATGTTTATTAATTAATTACTTGGGTCACCACGGCCACTCAGTTTTTTAATTCGCTTGAGAGCTAAGGTCGTAGATTTAATTCAGATAAGATTTTTGGGCGCCATCAACCAAAGGGGTTGAAAAAGATTATAAAGAAAAGAGTAAATAGAATATTTAGTTCCCTAGCCCTGAAAGAGAAAGCAGTATGAATAAAACAATTATTTTAATCAATTCCTATTTTATTAATTAAAAGAATAATATTTTCCAACTAACACCCATTTTATTCATATAGGAAGAAATAAACATAACATAGAAAAAGAATTTGAATAAAAGGCTAAGCAACTAAATCAGAGAAAGAAGATATAAAAATAACATAGAAAAAGATAGGACATGAGCTAGACAGCTCCACTAAAAGATATATTAGATCGTAGGAAATCAAACGGAATAAGAAGTGAGGATTCTTTCTAAACACCCAATAATAGGAGTCAAATACTAAATAAAGCTTTGAACATAATTAAAGTGTAATTACTTTAAAGGTAGTGACCAAAATAAAACAGAATTTAAATTTAATGTAAACTAAATCAAATTATAGCATTCATTATGCCAAAATTGAAAATAAAATATTCTTTATAGTAAAGTCAATGAAAGGTCAATTGAAGCACTTACGATGCCCCAAAATTTGGTTAAGATCCCTTGAGAAATTTATGATAACTTCAAGGTTATATAATTAAAGACATTTACCCTTTTGCCAAAATTCAAAGTAAAGCAACAGTTAGGGTAAAGTTACTATAAAGTCATATACATATATATATAGCATTCCCTACGCCAGAATTTAAAGTGAGTCAGAATTTAGAATCAAATTCATAAATAGTAATATCACTTCCAGGTTATATTAATAAAGACATTTACCATGCCCTATTCCAAAATAGATATGGGAAACTTAAAACTTTAGTTATGTTCCCAGCAAAAAAAGGCTTAGGGGTGAAGATAAAGATTATCTAGCTAAGTCTAACTAATAGATATAACCAAAACCTAGAATGACAAAAAATACATACTGATGGTAACTAAAATATCTGGGTCAGTAAGTAATGCATTCAAAACCGAGATTATCAGTCTCTTATTAACCCGCTCAAAACAGATATAGATATATCCCTTACAAGGTTAAGTCCAATGAAGAGGTTACCGATATAGGAATATCTCAACAAATTAATAGGGATATCTTAATAAAATTAAGTCAAAATAGAGAAAATTACAGCTATAGAAATAACTCAATACTCTATAGGGATATCTTAATAACATTAAGCAAAAATAAAGAAATTACAGATATAATATCTCAATAACTTTACAGGAGATAATATCTCCAATATAGCTTAGGAAAGATTTAAAATTCATTACCCAAAATTAATTAGAGGGAAAATGCATACTTCCTGAGGAAGTTCTAGAATAATACTTAAAAATTAAACATTTAACCGCTACTTCTGTTAGAAAGTAAGACTTACGTTTTTTGTTTAATGTAAATCTCAATTTAAGATAAATAAAATAACCATCTTATACTCCTTGACGAGTAAAAGTTAGTTTCATAAATCAAAACTAGCCTGTTCCAGCTAGGTAAGCATAAAACCTACTAGGGATTAATATGCAAATGAATTTACAATAAATAGACCAACCACTCAAGCATTCCTTGACGAGGGAGGTTTCGGTTTTAAATTGAAAACTAAGTTTTCGTATGATACAAGATAGGTAGTTTAGGCAATATATACATTACTGGAGTGACCCATCCACTTTAAGCGAAATCTACAAGAATTTACAACAGTCTTAAGCGAAGCTAGGGTAATTATACACTATACATCAAAATATACAGAGGGAAGAATATACAAATATAATACAGTCTACCAAATCACCACATAAAAGGTTTATAACATAGGAAATTAAGTTAAGGTTAACAAATTGACTTTTAGTGGCTATCAGTCATCAAATAAAAAAGGTTAAGTCCGGTAAGTGTGGCATTGTGCCAGTCAAAACGTTACAAGTGAATAAAAAAGAGGCATTTTAGCAATATAACATAAAAAGGTGGCTCTAGGCCCATTAATAGTACATTACGAGTGATTTAACTGAAGTATAGAGGTGAAATTATCCTGAATTATTGGACACATGAAATTTACTTATTCAAACTCAAAAGAAGGGTTTTTTGGTATTATATCTTATGAAATTTAACAAAAATTAGTCGGAAGTGGTGTTAGTGCAGTAAACAAGGAGAAAAAATATGCTACTTAGCTCATGTAAGGCAGGACTCTAGCAGACAGGCACGACGGATTATGCGTCAAACTCCAGCATCAGATCAATGTGGACGGTTGACCATACAGCACGTCGGGGTGACCGGCACATGCACCGAAACAGGAACTTCATCCAAAATGACACCCCCACTCGTCTTGGCCTCTCTAAGACATACATCCTCCATTCCAGGCATGGGATCCATAGCAGGGTAAAGAATTTAGAGGAAGACTCCAGGTTACGAATACTGACTAAAGCACTTTCAACACATGGCTAAATCCATGTAAAACGTAGAAAATAGAAGTAGAAGGTAGTAAAGGTAGAAGATAAAAGATGTAGGAGATAAAAGAACCAGAAGATAAAAGAAAAATAGACGGTAATCGAAGTAGATAAAGGAAGTAGAAAAAGAAGTTGATAAAAGAAAAATGAAGAATAATGAAGGATAATGAATAACGACAATGAAGAATTATGAAGGATCATGAAGGATAATAAAGAATAATAAAGAATAATAAATAATGAAACCTAAAACAAAACGTGGACATTAGGACGCCATTTTGTGAAACCCAAAAATACTACTCACCAGATGGTCGGGCTTCCTACGGTCTAGGTGACGAAACAATCCCATTTAAGGCTCAAAAGACAGCTTCTGTGTTAAATTCCGATCCGGCCATTGCCAACACATATAAAATGTGAATTATTAACACAAAACCATAATTTTTATATTTTCGTCACCTGCTGTTCAAGTCTTCTGGACCGGTATTTAGAACGAACAGACCGACGCACTACGCCTTAAAGTCCTTAAATAGACTTTCCTATCCAAAAAAAACAACTTCCCACTCGTGACTCGTACTGCTTCGAAAACCCATGTGACTTCCGGAAATGACAAGTAAAGCTGGAGGGCACTTTGAACTTGAAAACGGGAATCTACTCATTTTAACCAAAAAAGTCATGAAAATAGCTGCAAGTTTGACCCGAAACTAAATGCATCCAAAATACTAGGTTAGGCAACGTCAAAAAACCCGGCAGTCATCCCAAACATGTAAAAGATAGCTTAATACCATCTGGGTGTCCGACAGCTAGTCATGCATATCGTCATATTACGGGTTGCCTATACGTAGGTTATTATATTAAGACGAATCGGCCTGGGTCTAGAACCGTTTAGACAGGGGCGTATTCAAAATTTTTAAAAAATTTAATTATTTAAATTGGTCAAAATTTGATAAAAACTCGGGCTATCTACTAACGTTGTAACAAGCACAAAAAGATTGTTACAAATACCCCCTTTCAACAAAAAATTAAAAAAAAATAAGAAATAATTCAGGACAATTGAGTACCTCTTAACGTCTAATTACCAAAAAATTTTTAGGCTACAGGTTGCCTTTACATTTGAGATACAATATACATTTCGGTTTATATTTTAGTCTTAATTACTAACTTACTAGCTATGGAAAACGGTTGGGTCTAGGGCTGGTCAGCGTCTTCAAGATCAAGACTGCTATCCAGAGGGGATTTAAGATCTTTAATGTGATACCGACCGATGCTTTTATCGTGCTCATCCTTAAGTTCATAAATGATTGGAGAAATTTTCTTAATGATTTTACATTTAATGAATTTCTTTGCCAGTTTTTTAGAAAAATAATTCCCAGCGTCAGACAAGATGAAATTTCTTTTATAGACTACGTCACCTACATTAAACTCAATATTTCTCTTTCTCAAATCATAATATTTCTTATTTCGCTCATAAGCTTTATTGATGTTTTTAATAACTTGTTCATAAACGTCTGGTAATTTAGAAAGTTCTTGAGCTAAGTTTTGTCTGTCGTCAAATTTATAGGGACAAAGATTTTTACTTTCTATGATACCAAAATAATCTCCCGAGGTAGGTAAGTTACGTCCAAAAGTTAAGAAAGCTGGTGAAAATGCAGTTGATATGTGTGTAGTGGTGTTTATAGCGTTACATATGTGGTGTACGTGTTTGTCCCAGTCACGGTGGTTATTTTCTTTAATATAGGACCTAATCGCGGTGCCTATCACTCTATTTGCACGCTCTACGTTATTTGTTTGGGGATGGTATCGGGCATTGTACCAGATGTGACCTACTTTATAACTATTCATCAGGCTGGTGAATTCTTTTGATTTAAACTGCGTACCATTGTCTACTACTAGAACTTGGGGAACGCCAAAATATATAAAAACTATTTCCTCCAGAAAGCTACAAATTTCCTTAGTCAAAGCTCGTTTCATTTTATGAATAAAAGTAAATTTGGTGAACCAGTCTATTACGACGAGCAAATAACAAAAGCCGGACCTGGATTTTGGAAAAGGTCCCTGAATGTCTATAGAAAGTAATTTAAATGGTGTGGAAATATTCTTAGGTGCCCCCATGAGACCAGCCCTAGCAAATTGAGAAACTTTCTGTTCATTACAAACCTGACAACGAGAAATATACGTCTTTATATCTTGTCTAATCCCTGGCCACCAGCATTGTTCTAAAATTTTATCGAGACACTTTTTAAAACCAAAATGTGCACCTAATGGATTATCATGAAATTTTTCTAAGACTTCCGATCTTTTAATTCGTGGTATGATTAGTTTCCAATCTTTTTGGTTAATTTGAACATTGTGACTACTGGGGAAATGTTTATATAAGTTATTACCCTCTATTCGAAAAGCTGGATATTTTTGAGGATGTTTCTGTATTTTATCCCTCAACTGTGAATACCATTTATCTAGTGGAACGTTATCTATTGATGAAATTTCTGGAAAACTACGACTAAGTGCGTCTGCGACGACGTTTGAGGTGCCAGACCTATGCTTAATAACAAAATTAAATTGTGACAGCAAGATGGACATTCTAGCTAATCTACCCATGGGGTTTTCTAAACGGAAAAGCCACTGCAAGGAATAATGGTCAGTTAAAATTGTGAAAGTTGGGCCACCCTCTATATAAGACCTAAACTTTAGTACAGCGTGTACTATGGCCAAAAGCTCTTTTTCTGTAACTGTCATGTTAATTTCTGATTTTGTTAAGGTTCTAGAAGCATAAGCTATTACATATTCGTCGTCCCCATCTGATTGAGTAAGGACCGAGCCTACTGCTGCGTTTGATGCGTCAGTTTGTATGGTAAAGGGTTTATTAAAATCTGGATTTCGCAACACCGGTGTTGTAACTAGTCTTGTTTTAATATTTTCAAAAGCTTGTTCCGCTTCAGGGTTCCACTCTACAACTTGTTTTTTCTTTTTACTTTTTGTTATATTATTTAAGGGTACTATAAGTTCAGAAAAATTTTTAATAAATTTTCGATACCAAGAAGCCATTCCCACAAAACGTTTAATGCCTGTGACATCTTTAGGTTTTTGATAATTACAGATGGCTGAAACTTTGTCAGGATTCGCGTGTAATCCATTCTTGTCTACTACATAACCAAGAAAAGCAAGGCTAGGTTGACAAAATTTACACTTTTTTGCATTTATGGTGAGGCCTGCATTTTTAAGAGTATCAAAGACTTTATTTAGAGTTTCCAAGTGAGAGTCAAAATCGCTATTTACTACTACCAAATCATCAAGATAAACAAAGATGTTCTTTTCTAAAGTGGGGTCAAAAAGGCGGTCCATTAATTTTTGGAGGGTTTGAGCAGCATTACATAGCCCGAAAGGCATACGAACGAATTCAAAATGTCCCCTGTTAATGACAGTAAACGCGGTCTTGGCACATGAGTCTTCACTTAGTTTTATTTGCCAGAAAGCGTGCTTTAAATCTATAGAGCTTAAAAATCTAGCATCTTTTACTTTGTCTAGTGTTCTTGATAGGTATGGTAAAGCATAAGGGTCTTTAACTGTATAAGAATTTATGGCTCTCCCATCATAGCATAACCGGTATTCACCTGAATCTTTCTTTACAAGCAAGACATTGGCGGAATACGGGCTTGTGGAAGCTCTTAGCACACCGAGAGTTAATAATCTATCGATCTCGTCGTTCATGTATTTTTGCATATAGGGAGAAAGAAGAAAAGGTCTCTTACGAAAAGGTTCCTTACATGTAAGTTCTATTTTATGTTCTATTAAGTTGGTCACCCCTAATGTATCTGATACTAACTCATCAAACTTCCTAATCATATTCTCTAATCTACCCTTTTGTACCACTGTTAGATCGTTTTCAGACTGGATAGATATCTTTTCGAATTTTTCTTTAACAATAATTTCATTTAAACCCAGAGTGCTGTTTAAATCATAGGAATTGTCCTTAAAATCTAGTCTTAAGTTCATTTTTTGACAGAAATCTATGCCCAAAATAAAAGATTGATGAATGCTTGGAACTACTAATACTTCTAGGTCTACCTTTTTATTACTTAAGTAAAGTGGAAGAGTAACAGATCCTAAAATTGATTGTGGATTGCCATCAGCAGTGGTAATGGATTCTCTACTGAATTCTTTAATTGTGAAACCTAAGTTTGATATGATTTGATATCCTCTCTTCCCTACTACACTTTGCATAGCCCCTGTATCCAATAAAGCAGTCACAAGTTTATCTTTAATAAAAACGTCTAGATAAGGTCTTTGGTCGTTATTTGATTGTTTTGAGAATAAAGGTGAAATTTCATTATATTTAAAGAAATGTTTTACTGTATTTAGCCACTTAGACCAGTTGTTCGATAAATGAAAAATATCGGACTTTAAATTTGCTTTTAAACACTCCCTGCCGACTGATGAGAGTAGGTTACTACGTTTTTTGGACCACAAGCTTTACAATTAGGTCTGGTGACATTTTTGTGTCCACACTTATAACAGAAAATTTTCTTTTTCATTTTACAGGCGGAGAAGATATGCCCCTCTTCATCGCAGTTAAAACATTTAACTCTCTTTCTTAAAATAGGCTGAGTTATACCAGTAGTTTTATTTGTTTGATCTAAAGCGCTTAAATTTAGGTCTTGAAAATTTATTAAATTATCAGTACTATTGACATTTTGACTTGAATTTTGTTTTTCTTGTTCTAGATTGACATTGCTAGGAGATTGATTAATTTCACTAACGTTTCTATTATTATTATTAAATTTTTGGAAAGGCTTTCTATAAGCTAGCTCGGGTTCCAGAGTGGAAGAATTGCAAAACGGTGGAGCTTGAAACTTATCAGTTCTTACTTTTGTGTCTTCTAAAATTCGACAAAGATTTTTTAACTCAAATAAAGATACTGGTTGCCTCAGAGCTAATTGTCCCTGGTAATAGGGTAACAGATTTCTAGTTATTATTTTTAATTGTACGCTCTCGTCAACTGAGTTTAAAAATCTTTTAAATAAATTTTCCATAACCGCTATATAGATAAGCGCCCTTTCAGTAATACCTTGAGTACGAGATCTCATTTCATCCCACAATGCTAATTCATAGTCTATAGGCAAGAAGTTTAAACGCAACTGATAAACTAACTCATCCCAAGTGTTAACTAGACTTCTTATTGACCTGTACCAAATTAAAACATCCCCTTCAAAAAGTTCGTGTGAAAAATTTAAGAGCCCTTCTCTAGGTATTCTATATGCTAGACAAAATTCCTCTACCCTCTCTAAAAAGCTGTGTAGACTTTGGTTTCTACCATTGAATTTAAGACCAATACGATTTAAGGGAGGTAGTCTGTAATTATCCTGACTACTTAACGAATTTGAAGGCACTTGTCTATTTAAAAATGAGGTCCGATAAGGATCGTTATTTAATTGTTGATTAAATGGCCGGGGTTCGTTTAAATTTAAATTGGAGGCTATGCTATCGAAAATTCCTGAGTTTGGAAAACAGTTATGACTCGGATTAGGTAAGCTTGTGGTGATATTAGGTGGAGGACCTTGTGCAAATAAACTATTCCTATTTATATCTGGTCTTGAGCTATCTATGTTATAGGTATCTGCCTGTGGCAAGTTAGGACCCTGCAAGAATGATCGATTTATAGTGACATTTCCTTCAGATTGATATCTGCTATGCAAGTTTGCCTGTGGCAAAATAGGACCCTGCTCTAAACTTTGTTGTCTCTGAAAAATATGACCTGCGGCCTGATTTACTTGGTTTCCTGACATAAACCCACTTTCCTCCCTAATAAGGCTATTATCCATGTCGTGTGGAGAGTCTCCCAAGGTGGCCATATGTGAAAATCTATCCAAGGAATCTAATCTACCCTGTTCATTATAAAAGTCTGGCATTATTCGCGAACTTTGAGGTCTTGAGTTTAAATTGAATTGTCGTGTGTTTAAGTTTGTATTTTGTTGGGTGTCTCTACTAGATAAGGTTGCAAGATTTGGTGTGCGGGAACAATTTGGTTGGACACAGCTTTCAAAGTCATTATCAATTAAATTTTCGCCATTATCAACCTTATTTTGAGGTATTGAGTTTAAACTAAATTGTCGTCTATACAGGTTGACGTTTTCTTGTGTGTCCCTACTAAACAAAGTTTTAGGCTGTAATGTATGAGAACAGGTTGGTTGAATAGAGCTTTCAAAATCATTATTGTTACTCATATGTTGAGATACGGAATTTAATTGCGAAGCCTCCTGTGCTGGCCCACGAACAAGAACGTCAGAATGAATAATTATTTTAGGATTTTCTCCTGGATTTACTTTTTGTTCGTCGGTCGCAAAAGATACTCTACGAGAATTTACAATTTCAGGAGTTTCAGAATCGCTCTCATACGAGGTCTCTGAAGAACTTTCATCTGTGTCCTTGAAATGCAAAAGATTGACGTCATTATTTTGAGCTTTTGCCTTTAAATTGGCAATAAGAGAGGTTGTTTCCGTTATAAGTTCGGATTTGAAATTATCTTCTTCTGGGTTACCAGAAGAGATATACTCTAATCTACGTTTAACATGTAGTAAACGTGACATAGCTCTTTTATAATCAACATGTTCTTTATTGGAATTAAAAATGGTTACCAATCCTTGTAATATCACGAGTTTTCTTTGGCATATTTGTGTTTCCTGTTGAAAATCCATCGATATCGCCGGATGAGGCACGATAGAATCATCTTTCTCAGCTTTCTGTAGCTGTCGCAATAAGGATTTGAGGATGTTGACTTTTGATCCTGGATCAGCCTGGATTCCTCTGACGCAGAGTTCCCAAACCAACTCATCTTTCCACAGGTAGGTAGGGTTCATTTTAGACATTTTTCTCTATACCAAAATGTACCTAAAAATTCCAAATACAATTAAAAAATGGTCAAAATAATATCTCTGGCCAAGCCAAAAATATAGAAATTTATGTGTTTAGAAAGATATCACTGCAAGGAAAAATGAAGATTTTTATCTGAAATGTTGTTGAAAATTTTACTTGTTACATACGACTGAGCTACCCACAAAATGTTATTCCTGGCCCCACGTTAGAGCGTCATTTGTAATAATTAATAAAAAATAAAAAATTTAAAAAAATAAAAAAAAGATAAAAAAAGAAAGATTCTTATCTACTTTATTCAAATTATGATTGTTCTTGTTATATGTTTATTAATTAATTACTTGGGTCACCACGGCCACTCAGTTTTTTAATTCGCTTGAGAGCTAAGGTCGTAGATTTAATTCAGATAAGATTTTTGGGCGCCATCAACCAAAGGGGTTGAAAAAGATTATAAAGAAAAGAGTAAATAGAATATTTAGTTCCCTAGCCCTGAAAGAGAAAGCAGTATGAATAAAACAATTATTTTAATCAATTCCTATTTTATTAATTAAAAGAATAATATTTTCCAACTAACACCCATTTTATTCATATAGGAAGAAATAAACATAACATAGAAAAAGAATTTGAATAAAAGGCTAAGCAACTAAATCAGAGAAAGAAGATATAAAAATAACATAGAAAAAGATAGGACATGAGCTAGACAGCTCCACTAAAAGATATATTAGATCGTAGGAAATCAAACGGAATAAGAAGTGAGGATTCTTTCTAAACACCCAATAATAGGAGTCAAATACTAAATAAAGCTTTGAACATAATTAAAGTGTAATTACTTTAAAGGTAGTGACCAAAATAAAACAGAATTTAAATTTAATGTAAACTAAATCAAATTATAGCATTCATTATGCCAAAATTGAAAATAAAATATTCTTTATAGTAAAGTCAATGAAAGGTCAATTGAAGCACTTACGATGCCCCAAAATTTGGTTAAGATCCCTTGAGAAATTTATGATAACTTCAAGGTTATATAATTAAAGACATTTACCCTTTTGCCAAAATTCAAAGTAAAGCAACAGTTAGGGTAAAGTTACTATAAAGTCATATACATATATATATAGCATTCCCTACGCCAGAATTTAAAGTGAGTCAGAATTTAGAATCAAATTCATAAATAGTAATATCACTTCCAGGTTATATTAATAAAGACATTTACCATGCCCTATTCCAAAATAGATATGGGAAACTTAAAACTTTAGTTATGTTCCCAGCAAAAAAAGGCTTAGGGGTGAAGATAAAGATTATCTAGCTAAGTCTAACTAATAGATATAACCAAAACCTAGAATGACAAAAAATACATACTGATGGTAACTAAAATATCTGGGTCAGTAAGTAATGCATTCAAAACCGAGATTATCAGTCTCTTATTAACCCGCTCAAAACAGATATAGATATATCCCTTACAAGGTTAAGTCCAATGAAGAGGTTACCGATATAGGAATATCTCAACAAATTAATAGGGATATCTTAATAAAATTAAGTCAAAATAGAGAAAATTACAGCTATAGAAATAACTCAATACTCTATAGGGATATCTTAATAACATTAAGCAAAAATAAAGAAATTACAGATATAATATCTCAATAACTTTACAGGAGATAATATCTCCAATATAGCTTAGGAAAGATTTAAAATTCATTACCCAAAATTAATTAGAGGGAAAATGCATACTTCCTGAGGAAGTTCTAGAATAATACTTAAAAATTAAACATTTAACCGCTACTTCTGTTAGAAAGTAAGACTTACGTTTTTTGTTTAATGTAAATCTCAATTTAAGATAAATAAAATAACCATCTTATACTCCTTGACGAGTAAAAGTTAGTTTCATAAATCAAAACTAGCCTGTTCCAGCTAGGTAAGCATAAAACCTACTAGGGATTAATATGCAAATGAATTTACAATAAATAGACCAACCACTCAAGCATTCCTTGACGAGGGAGGTTTCGGTTTTAAATTGAAAACTAAGTTTTCGTATGATACAAGATAGGTAGTTTAGGCAATATATACATTACTGGAGTGACCCATCCACTTTAAGCGAAATCTACAAGAATTTACAACAGTCTTAAGCGAAGCTAGGGTAATTATACACTATACATCAAAATATACAGAGGGAAGAATATACAAATATAATACAGTCTACCAAATCACCACATAAAAGGTTTATAACATAGGAAATTAAGTTAAGGTTAACAAATTGACTTTTAGTGGCTATCAGTCATCAAATAAAAAAGGTTAAGTCCGGTAAGTGTGGCATTGTGCCAGTCAAAACGTTACAAGTGAATAAAAAAGAGGCATTTTAGCAATATAACATAAAAAGGTGGCTCTAGGCCCATTAATAGTACATTACGAGTGATTTAACTGAAGTATAGAGGTGAAATTATCCTGAATTATTGGACACATGAAATTTACTTATTCAAACTCAAAAGAAGGGTTTTTTGGTATTATATCTTATGAAATTTAACAAAAATTAGTCGGAAGTGGTGTTAGTGCAGTAAACAAGGAGAAAAAATATGCTACTTAGCTCATGTAAGGCAGGACTCTAGCAGACAGGCACGACGGATTATGCGTCAAACTCCAGCATCAGATCAATGTGGACGGTTGACCATACAGCACGTCGGGGTGACCGGCACATGCACCGAAACAGGAACTTCATCCAAAATGACACCCCCACTCGTCTTGGCCTCTCTAAGACATACATCCTCCATTCCAGGCATGGGATCCATAGCAGGGTAAAGAATTTAGAGGAAGACTCCAGGTTACGAATACTGACTAAAGCACTTTCAACACATGGCTAAATCCATGTAAAACGTAGAAAATAGAAGTAGAAGGTAGTAAAGGTAGAAGATAAAAGATGTAGGAGATAAAAGAACCAGAAGATAAAAGAAAAATAGACGGTAATCAAAGTAGATAAAGGAAGTAGAAAAAGAAGTTGATAAAAGAAAAATGAAGAATAATGAAGGATAATGAATAACGACAATGAAGAATTATGAAGGATCATGAAGGATAATAAAGAATAATAAAGAATAATAAATAATGAAACCTAAAACAAAACGTGGACATTAGGACGCCATTTTGTGAAACCCAAAAATACTACTCACCAGATGGTCGGGCTTCCTACGTTCTAGGTGACGAAACAATCCCATTTAAGGCTCAAAAGACAGCTTCTGTGTTAAATTCCGATCCGGCCATTGCCAACACATATAAAATGTGAATTATTAACACAAAACCATAATTTTTATATTTTCGTCACCTGCTGTTCAAGTCTTCTGGACCGGTATTTAGAACGAACAGACCGACGCACTACGCCTTAAAGTCCTTAAATAGACTTTCCTATCCAAAAAAAACAACTTCCCACTCGTGACTCGTACTGCTTCGAAAACCCATGTGACTTCCGGAAATGACAAGTAAAGCTGGAGGGCACTTTGAACTTGAAAACGGGAATCTACTCATTTTAACCAAAAAAGCCATGAAAATAGCTGCAAGTTTGACCCGAAACTAAATGCATCCAAAATACTAGGTTAGGCAACGTCAAAAAACCCGGCAGTCATCCCAAACATGTAAAAGATAGCTTAATACCATCTGGGTGTCCGACAGCTAGTCATGCATATCGTCATATTACGGGTTGCCTATACGTAGGTTATTATATTAAGACGAATCGGCCTGGGTCTAGAACCGTTTAGACAGGGGCGTATTCAAAATTTTTAAAAAATTTAATTATTTAAATTGGTCAAAATTTGATAAAAACTCGGGCTATCTACTAACGTTGTAACAAGCACAAAAAGATTGTTACAAGGCATCATAAAACTCTATATTCGAATTTTGAAAAATTATTCCCATTACATCCCGCCACTAGAAAGGAAAAAATAAAACAATTAAAAAAACAGTTAATTGGACAATAGTCAATATTATTAAAAACAATTGACAAAAATAAGGCTGCAACTGAAGCATCATACCGTGTACCCCAGATAATTGCACAAAAGAAGAAACCTCATGAAGACGGGGAAATGATAAAACAGGCGTTTCTAGAAGCAGCAGATGCGTTTCTTGTTAACTTTAGAAATAAAAACGAGATAGTTTCATCTTTTAAACCAATGCAACTTTCTGCTAATACAGTAATGAGACAAGTAGAGGTAATGAGCGATGATATTTTTTTATCCAACACTTACTTATAATGTGAACATTATTAGTTCGATTTTTGTAAGTAGCTTATAACTCACACGTGGGTTATAACCATAACTCACTAGTGGGTTATGAGTATATCTTACGCAGGCACATCTTTTATCACCCCGGTCGATAAATTCTTTGAAGGTTTTGTCATAACTATCTCTTGACTTGTGGGGAATAATAAATGAACACGCCAGGTCAGCTTCTTTTTGAATTTCGGCTGAAGCTTGTTTATATTTTGAAAAACCACGATCGAAAATGAAAAAAATAATAACTTGATTTACTCTCTTCAAATTTTTGTTATTAATCAATTCCATAACAACAATAATCACACTAGCCTACATATACTTGTCAGATTTGTCATTCAAAAATATGTCAATTAAAATATAACACAGGGTTTCCAGTTTACATTGAGACAATATAATTTTCTATTCTTTATTAATATTATCAAGTGTTGGATAAAAGTTTGTATGGCACTTGTGTGTTAGGTCATATAAGTCACTCGGGAATTAGCCCTCTCGGCCTACGGCCTTGAGGGCTAAACATTTCCCACCGTGACTTATATATAACATAACAACTAGTACCATAAATAACTATTATTGGTCTGACTTAGTTAACTGTGTTTATTTTTCACTGCAACTGGATGAATTAACAGATGTGGTCGACACCTCCCAGATGGTCGTATTCGTCAGGATGATTTTTAGTAATTTTACGATTAACGAAGATATTTTGAAGTTTATTCCACTGAAAGGACATAGTAGTGGGCAGGAGTTGTTTTCTCATTTCAAAAGTATTATTCCTTCTGAGAAAATTACAATATCGACAATGGTAGGCTTGACAACCGATGGCCATGGTGGGTTACAATAAGGGTCTGGTGGCGTTATGTCGTAAAGATTAAAGTTTTCCGCAATTTCTCTGTTACCGCTGCATTATTCATCAGCAAGCATTATGTGGAAATTTTCTAAAACTAAACAGCGTTACGAAATTGGTAGTAAAAATTGTGAACAAGATTAGAGCAGTTGACTATCAATACTGCTACTTCTTCACTCTGAAGTCCGATGGTTAAGTAGAGGACGAGTTTTAATGATGTCCTATCTGCCATAGTTTAACTTTTCAAATAATGCGACGAACCGATTCAGGAACTGGAAAATTCGATCTGGCTTAGAGATTTTGGTTTTCTTGTGGACATATAGAAAAATTAAATGAACTTAATTTGCAGGTTCAAGGGAAAGACAAAGAACTGACAGAAATGATTTCTGATATAAAAGCATTTATCAAAACACATAAGTTTTGGAATCAGAACCTAATCAACCGCGATGCCAAGCATTTTCCAATTATTTCAGAAAAGGTATCTCAAAATCCATTGGAATCCTATGACAGTAAATATCATGCAGAAATAGTTTCAAACTTGAACGACAACTTCAAAAATCGTTTTAAGGATTTCAATGCAATGGCTTTAATGACGCAATTTGTTGTTTCACCCTTCATAGAAATTAAAATCCAACAGTTAACAACTTTGACGAAGACATCGCTACAACAGAAATGGAAGTGATTGCGTTTCAAAATGATTCAGCCTTAAAATTTGTTAGTATCAAGTACAAAATGTTGTTGTTTAAAATAGTGCGTTACTTTTCTGTCATTTTTATTCACCATTATTAAATCATACCATTGTGGCTGCATACAAATTTTGCTTATTTTTCAAACCCCTACGATTGGTAAGTATGGAAGTAGTTATGTAACATATTAATAATAACTAGTAATATTAGCTATTTTATTATTAGTTTATTATTAGCATGTATTAGTAAATTGTTAATTAGTAAAATAAATACATGCTTGTCGAATACAACTGTGCGTCATTTCATTTAGGTTGGCTTACGTCGCTTACGACTAGGTAGTTCAATGTTAATTCCAAAACTATCAAAGAAACTCAACACATTGAAAAGGTTGGAGACCACTGTGTAGTTCAAGGTTTCACAAAATTACTTTTGCATTAACTATACTCCGGTACCAAAATAATTGGCAGTGACTCATTTTCACCGGGGTGTGCAAGACGTAAGGGGAACGCCAATTCCAGAGCCGTGTCATTTTAAACAATAATAATTCAAAAAATATATGAATTTTTTGTTTATTATAATATGTTTACACTTACTATAATATATATAATATTATAAATTAAACTGAAAAATAAATTAAGCTTTTACATTTGGTGATCTAATGAAGTAATTAGAGAAACTAAATTACGCAGGTATAAGATCCAAAAAGAATAATAAAGCAACGGTATATGTTATTTTCATAATTTTTCTATTATACTACATAATAATAGAAACATATAATAGTGGATTAAGGGCGAACTCTGAACCGAAATTATAAATTTTTATAAATTTCCTAACAATTGTTACCTAATGAACACTAATAAAATTGATAATAATTTGACAAATTATATTCCACGCCGACATTAAAAAGTGTTATAATGACAATACGTTATAATTTTAAATTCATTATTACCATTACAGCGATTATTTACTATCTGACGATGAAAACATTTCATTTCTATCGGTACTGCTGTCATTTGCATGATTTATAATAATGGGTTTCTACCATGACTTCAACGCGTACATCTAAGATCCACATGTTTTTTTCTACGCCCTCGACATGTAATACGCACTTATGCCAATCTGCTGCTTGTACATTCGCTATTGCCATTTTTAACAGTTCTTTAACTTCTTTTAATTTAAAACTTTTATTTTCACGCGCCACCTGGCCTTTTATCTGTGCCCATATAAGCTCGATTGGATTTAGTTCACAATGGTAAGGCGGTAAACGTTATATTGTAACACCTCGTTCACGAGCCATTTCATCCACTACATATTTCGTATATTTTTTTTTTGTGATGTCTTGCTAGATCGAGCAACTGCACTTTTCGCATTTATTCGCCAAATGCAATATTTTTTTTTCGAGCCAGTCAACAATCTTTCCTTTTCGCCATGCAGAAGTTGACAGAGCTTTCACCCGACGGCTGTGGTATGGTGAAAATTATTAATAATTATTATCCATCACGCTTACCGATCCACGTTCAATACGCGGTAAGACGGATTTAAACCAATCTTCAAACACTCCCGAGTTCATATCCTCATGATAATCACCGGTTTTACGAGATTAAAACACGTTTAACCCACCTTCAAGAAAACCAGAATCACTCCCGATGTGGGTTATAATTAACCGACGACCTTTTCCGAAAGGAGCTTTTAATGCAGTGGACAGTCCATTGATAAAGGCATTACGTGCATAATTTACATTTAACCGTAAAGTAAATTTTTTCCCTGCAGAGCGATATTGTTGTATTTCTTCTAGATACTTTCTACGCCACAATACGATTTCTTCCTTTTCCACCAAAAGACTTATGCGATTTCGTTTTAAGAATTGAAAATTCAATTCTCGTAGTGTACGCATTAGAACTCTTCGTGAAATTTTTTGCATATTTTCATCAGTTTCAATTTCGGCAGAATTTTTCTTTAATTTCAGAAGTTCATTTCGAAAAGAAAATACGTGCACTTTCCGACGAATGGCTAACTTTGTTTGCTGATCAATAAAAATCCTTTTCCGTCCTCTTGTTTCCTTCTGATCGGACACTTTAGTATTCCTATTGTCCTTTATCTATAAACAGTACGGCAAGATGTTTTAGTCAATATGGCACAAAGTTCTGCTGCATCAGTGAATGATATTCCACTGTGTGTACTTAGAATTCCCTCATACACATTTTTTACGATTGAACGCTCCCCAGGTTTTAAATGACATAGTTTTGTAACTTGTTGGTTACTATCACTTGACACTTGAAGATCTCGCCTGTATTAAGTATAATATTTGCTGTTTTGAATAACCACCAAAATAACACCAAAATAATAAAACTGAATTGCTATTATCCTGTTGATTGAAACTTGTCTACGACACTGAACGTTGGTTAGAGGCGATAAGAAAGCGTGCGAGCGCCTGTAGGCATGGGTTTTTCCTACCTGCGTTGCCTAATTAAGTAAAACAGGTACCGTAGGGTGAAAAGGCCCTTAATGACATGCCGATTTCGGTAAATTTTATAGAAATTTCAGTGAAATCTATTAAAACTTGGCAACATGTTGTGGCCTATATATGCACAATCTTCCCAAGCGGTTTGGATTGCTTTTATTTAACTTAAAAGTGGGCGAATCAATGTTAATTATTTTGAGACCGTAATATAAATAGGGTAAAGTACGGACAGTTGCCCCACTTCTCATCACTCCATAATGAAATCAACTACCGCTTTAACAACAACTGCATAATATAGTGGGCAGACACCGCTTACGTCTTAGTAACAAAGCGAGTGTCTCGAAGTGTGTACGTTCGTTTTATCACAATTTATAGAACTATGTTGTGTAAAAATCAGTACGAAAGTTTTTACACTTCAAACAATCTGCTAAATTACGAAGAAGCTTTGAGGTGAGATGATATTTTTTGATATTCGTACGTAAAATACCTTTCAAATTTGTGCTTTAAAGCCATTATCTAACCTAATTCTCTAAAGAGCTTATAAAATCGAAGCGAGTTATCTATCCGTACCAAAAAGTATAGTTGCCCTAGTTCAGCGTACGGATAGTTGCCCATAGAGGATAGACGCCGAAGTAGCGGTGTGGGTACGGATAGATGCCTTTGCTCTTATTTGTTTGTAATTGCAGTCATACTCTTTAGTAGTTAATCGAATTTTTGTTACAAGATGCCGAGACGTTGCATACGAAAAAGGGGAGGTCCAGAACGAGCAACCTAGACAGAACAGGCGTTAAAAAATGCTGCAGACGCCATTGGTGCAGAGACAATGGGTTTAAATGAAGCGGTTCGGATGCACGTACTCGTACACTTCGAAGACGTATCTCTATGGAAAAAAATAAGTTTACGGGTTTCCGAAACGTTGTCTTGGAAATATTCCTATCTTGAGATATGAAAATGAAGAAAAGTGGTTCGCCTCATTGGATGGACATGAGTCTCACACCAGCAACATTGAAATGTTACAAGCGGCAGCTGATAATGACGTGCTTCTCCTTCTCAAGTGAACTTCGTCACTGGATATTAACCAACAAAGAGAGAAAGCTAACCAGGTACTAGCTGGTAAGTTAATTGAAGCTGCTTGGGGTCGTGCAGCAACTACTTTAAATGCAACATTCGGTTTTGAAGCCCATGGAATATATCCTTTTAATTCCAACACTATTCCTAAACAGTATTTTCATATTTCTGACATGGGGCTAATGCACCTACAACTACCAACATATCATCCATTCCCTCTACTAGTCTACAGCAGGAGTTAACTCCCTCTACTGGCCAGCAAGGTGTGGTAAACTCCTACATCGGTGAACAACGAGAGCCAACACCCTCAACTAGTCGGCAACGTGACCCAAGACCCCCAACCAGTCAGCAACGTGATTCACCTACTGCCACTGAAGACATAACTCATTCAAGATTCTTATCAGACATATTACCTGTACCAGTTGTTACCAAAGCAGTATTTAACGTTTAAAACAGTCTGCTAAGCTTTTGAATTCGGCAATAGAAATAGCAAAAAGGCCAAATAAAACACTTGAAGCTTTAAAATTGCAACAAGAAAAAGAAAATAGAAAGAAGAAGATGGCAGGTTAGTTCAGGTTAGCTCTCCAGTTAGTAGAAAGAAGAAAATGGCAGACAATAAAAAAGAAAAGTAACGAGGAAAAACACTGTAAAAGGGAAGATTAAAATGAATGCAAAGAGGCATACGATGCGTCCAGATCAGCAGCTGATTGGATTAAGTGCGTCTCATGCAAGACTTGGATGCACGAAGACTACACAGATTGCGGAGATTATTGCAACAAATGTAGTCGCAGCGATAGTTCGAAGGATGATTAGTTTGTTCATAGTACATTGTAACCAAAATGTCCAAAGAAATTGTTTTTTTAGTATAGAACAAAAATGTTTATTTCTTTCAATAAATAATGTTTCATAAAAGAATGTGAGTTTTCGCTTCATCCAACTTGGCCGTTGTCCCGGTCTGCTTGTCACGTCGTTGTTGTTAAGCGTTATTTCAAGGGATTGCCAACGACTAGGTGACAACCAGCACGACAACCATTGTGCAATTAGTCAGATTTAAGTATCGGCATATGTCCGTACCTAGTAAGGCATCTATCCCCAATAGGATAGATGCCCAATTTTAACGTCATAAAATCTTAGTTCTAGTTGTTTTTCTGTCAGCCGTATGAGCTTGTCACAAGTTGGGGTTGTAGGGGTCGATAGCTCAAAAGGAAAGACTGGGTGATTTTCACTGGATTTATTTGGCGCTTCAAAACTGTACACTTTACCCTATAAAGTGGACCAGCATGCTTTTGGGGCGTCTTCGACGGATCGGCTATAAGGACCTCGGGAGGGATGGCACACACTACCCTTCCAACTAGGGCCTTAGGTGAGTACCAGGGTATTTAGGGATCAGGCGGCACGCAGCACCTCAAGGGTCAATTGCGAGTACCTGGGATAAGAGGGAGGTTTTGTACTGGGGAATCAGGCGGCACGCAGCACCTCAAGGGTCAATTGCGAGTACCTGGGATAGGCTAGGTTAGGATTTGATCAGGCTATGAACACCGATGCCGTCTCATCTTGGGATCCGCGTATTTATACTCTCAAAGACGTGCTGAGGTTTGCGTACACTTGACCTAGATTCGGTGTATTAAAACGTACTGATGTTTGCATACACTTGACCTAGATTCGGTGTACAGTGGAACAAAACCTCAGCGCGTGGTTAAACATTCTAGCCATACAGTGGTTTAGTTGACAATATATAATGTTTATTTTTTTGTTTTCTAAGAATTACACATTTCATTACAATTTTCAATATTATTTGAGAACACAAATAAACAGTACGCAGTATACAGTAAATGAGTGATAGAATGAACATAAAAGACAACGTAACCATATGCGTGTAAAAGAACCTAACTATTTTATAAACAAACAACAAAAAAATCGTGAAAACGAAGTCTAAGAATTCAAGGAAAAACGAAAATATTTTTGATTGTTCTTTAATTAGGTGTTGTAAGTGAGGTATCAGTTTATAGGGAAAGTAGTGATGTAAAATAAATATCTACCCGTTGCTAAGAAACGGATATTTACCCAATACCCAAAGTACCCGTTCCCTGTTATTTAAGATACCCGTTACTTTTGTACCCTTTCGAAATACCTCCTGCCGCTTATCGCGTTATCGAGAGCTGGGCAACCACATGCAGTCGGCAGTGTCGGTCGTCGGTAAAGTAAGCGCCCCAAATATTCCTAACATTATCGTTTACATTTAAATATCTCTATGAAAACTAGCAAAAAATGTATTGTAATAATTTATGTTCGATGGTTCTTTAAATATTAATAAAAAGCATACTGTGCTATTGAACTCTGTATATTCTCTGTTCATTCAACTTATAATTTCCTGTCGTACCGTCGTGAAATAGTAGGATTCAGCAAGTTCGTTATATGCTGAGTCGTTGTCTAGTTTACTATTATTAAATGATGCATAATCCATTGTTTTATTATACAGGGTGTCTTCGTACCATATTGCACCTCCCCGGAATTTTTTTTTAAATAATTTTCTTTTATTGGAATGAAAATTGTTTTATTAGAGATGGTTAATTGATATATTTAAGTAATTTTTTCTTTGTGCATCATTTAACAAAGTATATAATATATAGTACCAGTAATATGTTAAAATAACATCAATTATACAGTGTATACTCTAAACTAAATAATTATATATTACATATTTACACTTTAGAATGAAGGTTATGAAATTAGTTTAGAAAAGATAGAGATGGTTTAGCATAAGATGAAAAGTAGGGAATAGTAAGTGGGTAGTAGAAAGTAGGATCCTTTTAATTTTAGCGCTCTGTATAAATGCTAATTGTTATGGTATAATTTAGTTCTATTTTTATGAACTAGTACTTCTTTATTATTTTTAATAATTTTTACATTTGGAGATATATCTTCGACCACTACATATGGACCCAAAAAACAAGGTTTTGATATCTTATCTCCACTTTCGTTTTTAATTAAAATCATATCCCCTTTTTCATAATTGATGGGATTTTTTGTCTTGTCATACGTTTGTTTTCTTTTGAGTTTTGATTGTATAAGGTTTGTCCTTGCGTCATTATTAGCTTTTTGCAGTCGGAATTTTAATTCGATGGGGTAACTCTCAAAATTATTTATTGGTTCTAACGTGTTATTGAGATTACTTGGGATTTCACATTTTCTACCAAAGACGAGTTCGAAGGGGGTATATTTAGTTGCGGTATGCACGGTAGTATTATAACTAAAACACCAATATGGAACCCATGTGCTCCAAGCAGCGTCGTGATTTTGAGTTTGGTTTCTAAGATATGCGTCCAACGCTTTGTGCGAGTTTTCTAAAGCTCCTATACTTTCATGGTGATATGCAGTTGATTGAATTTGTTTTATTTGTAAAAGATTGCACACCTCTATCAAAGTAGATGAAATAAACTCTGATCCTCTATCAGTAGCAATTTCCTGGGGAATACCATACCTCAAGATAAAATTTTCCACGAGAATTTTTGCAACAGAGATTGCATCTTTGTGCTTAAGGGGGTATGCCTCTACAAATTTAGTGAGTTCGCATTGAAGTGTTAGAATATAAGAAAACTCGTTAATATCTTTTGGCAAAGGCCCAACTATATCTAAATATAATTTTTGAAACGCGAAAGATGCTGTTGTAGTCACAACCATTGGTTCTTTAGTATACCTGTTTGAATGTTTTTGTTTTTGACAACTGTCACACCTTTTTACAAAATTTCGAACATCGTTATCTATACCTGACCAATAGTAATACTTTTTTATGTTATTTACCATTCGATTAATGCCTGCATGTCCACTAGTGGGAAGTAAATGAAAATCATTTAAAATTATTCTTTTTATATCGTTATCCATTACCTTTGTTACTCCTTTTATTATACATATACGGGGACCGGTCCAATTGGAGTAATTTTTTATTTCTTTTGCTAGCCGTTTAATAAAATCTTTATTATTTTCATTTTTTAAAATAACTAATTCATCAATATATATTTTCTTGCCTATTTTAATCAAATCTCTCAATATTTCGTCTCGCGCCAATGTCGATCGAGTATTTTGATTTAAATATAAGGTAGAGTGTAATGGAACGTAATAAAAATCTCCGCAGGTTAGAGTTATGTTTTCAGATAATTGTTTAATTTTTTCAAGTGATGTTAGAATAAGTTCGGTACATTTTTGTGGTTTTTTAAGAATTTCTACAATGTTTGGTTGATCAGGCCAAGCATGCGTAGTATCCTCGCTTTGTGATTGGATTTCCTTATTTTCTATTTTATTGTATTGTGCTCTGGTCATAACAGCAATCACATTTTTATTCATGCTTTTTAATTCGTCGGACGTGAGGATTATTCTGGATAATGCGTCCGCAGTTACATTTTCACTTCCTTTTATATACTCAACTTGAAAGTCATATTCTTCTAGCCCTAATCTAAACTTTGTTAAACGACTAGAGGGGTCGGTTAGATTAAATAAGTATAGTAAAGGTCTGTGGTCAGTTAAAATTTTAAAATGTCGTCCGTATAAATATGGACGGTAATGTTTGACTGCCCAGTATATAGCTAGCAATTCTTTTTGAATAGTGGGGTAGTTTAATTCCGCTTTATTTAAACCTCTACTGGCATATGCAATTGGTTTGTTATTTTTATTTGATAAAATTCTCGAAATAGCTGTGTTAGAGGCATCTGTTGTAAAATAAATTCGTTACTATCAGAAAAATCTGGGTAATCCAATACAGGAGGGTGGCTTAGTGCATTTCTAAGATAATTAAAGGATTTTTCACACTCATTTGTCCATTCAAATCTTGCATATCTTTTGCATAACTTATTTAGAGCTACAGTTTTTTCCGCGAAATTTGGTATAAATTTCCTGTAATAATTTGCAAAAGCAACGAACCTTTTTACCTCGTCCGCGTTTTTTGGAACTGGATACTTTTTTAAAGCTATTATTTTCTCCGGGTCTGGTAAAATACCTTTATCTGTAATGGTATGGCCTAAATAAAGAATTTCCTTTTTTAAAAATTCGCACTTTTGTGGATTTAGTTTTAAATTTACTTTTCGAAGTCGAGTGAAAACGTTTATAAGATTTTTACTGTGTTCGCCAAGGTTTCTGCCAAATACTATAAGGTCGTCAAGATAAACAAAACATTTTTCATAATTTAAGCCTGCCATAGCTACTGTCATTAATCTTGAAAAAGCACTGGGGCTAGTTTTTAAACCCATTGGCAATCTTGTCATTTGCCATTGACCTCTATCTGTGGTAAAAGCTGTATATTTTTTACTGTCTTCATTTAGCCCAACCTGATAGTATCCCTGACTAAGATCTAAATGGGAAAAGTATATTGCTCCTGCAAGAGAATCTAGGATATCAGTAATATTTGGAAGCGGCCATTTTTGGTCTACCAGTTTTAGATTTAGAAGTCTGTAGTCTATAACAAGTCTGCTGCGTTTCTCTCCGCTAGCATCCATCTTTTTTGGAACAAGTAGGATGGGGGATGACCATTCACTCTGCGCACTCTCGATTATACCTTCTTCATACATTTTACGAATTTCTGCATTTATATCCTCTTTTTGTGAATGAGGGAGTCTGTATGGTTTGACATAAGCAGGTGTAGAATTGTCTTTTAGATGAATAGATTCTTTGTAAAGATTTGTAATAGATAGTTTATCGCCCGGAATATGAAATATGTCATTAAATTTCGCACAAATATTTTCTATTGACGTTTGCTCTTCATCGTTTAAATAATTTAATTTTAATAAATTAAGTAATTTTTTAACCCGTCCAACTGACAAATTCGTTTCAGGGAATTGACAAAATTCATAATCGCTTAACCGTTGTGTTTTTATAATGCAGTTTGTTAAAGTAACTTCGTCTTCTCGGGTATTTAAAATTTTTACCGGAATTTTCCCTTTATTTGGTTTTGCTAAGATACCTGCCATAAAAACTCCTGTACACAGTTCATTCGGTATTACCACACATTCCTCTATCATACCTGTATACAAATATTGAATAGTCTCACATCGTGGGGGTATAGTTAAAATGTTAGTGCTATAAGAATTTAATGGTAACATTATTTTATTTCCAAATGTTTCTAATGATATCGTATTTTCTTCATAATTTATAATACCGTTATATTTTCTTAGGAAATTTTCGCCAAGTATGCCGTCATTGCAACAAGTTAGCGAATCAAAAACATAAAATTTTTCTTTAAAGACGCTATCTTCTACCTTAAGTTTTAAATAAATATAACCTTTAGTGAATAAAGTTCCGCCTATTCCTTTGATTTCGATTGTTTCGTTATGTAAGGAGAAATTTGGATTTAAGAATTCTGATTTAATCGCACATAGAGTAGCTCCTGTGTCTATCAAAAAGTTTAATTTTTTATTTTCTACAGAAAAACTAACAGAGTTTGAGCAATTATTTAGAAAAGTAAACATTTGCTTTTTATCACATGAATTTTTAGGGACGAAAAAATTTTTCTGAAATATCTTGTTTCTCTGAGTTGCTATGTGTCGAATGTCCCTGACCTAGTGTATCAGTTAATTCTGCGAAATGCATATTGTGCCTCGGTGTAGACGCCCGCAGACCTCTATGATTACTTCTTCGAGGGAATGAACGTCCCCGAAAATTTCTCGAAAAATGCTGAAACCGTTGATTGTAATTATAATTATGTGACTGACTATTATTTTGGGAGTTGTTTGAATACCTATTTAAATAATTATTGTTGTTGCCTCTTGTAAAATTTCTATTATAAGTAGAGCCACGCGTAAAAGGTCTATTAGAGTTACCTCTACTTCCTTTTGAAAAATACATAACTTGTGAATAGTTATTTGTTGACGTAATTTCCTCATCTTGGGCTGCGATGATTGCGTCCTTTAAATACGAAAAGTTACGAGCAGATATTATTGTACTTAATTTTTGATTTTTGAGACCGTCAGCAAATCTTTTTATAGCTGTTTTTTCATTTATGGGGCGTAATACATTATAAGAATTACTGTCGCCATTAGCTTGAGAAATAGTAAGGTTAACGAAAAGATCTTCTAATTCCTTACCGAATTCCTCAATGGATTTCTCACCTTGTCTTGTGCGCAATAATTTTGTTTGGATAGCGGTGTCCGATTTTCTCGTAAGAAAATGTGTTCTAATGTCATTGGTTAATGTATTCACGTCACTATAATTTGTTTTTAAACGTAATTTGCCACTATTTGATAAACGCGTTTTGAGAACAAATTTTATTAACAAAGGTTTCCCTTCATCATTTAGCATTGAGTCGTAAAGTTCTATTGCGTCAATTAGTTTGTCTGTAGTCTCTTCCCTATCGTCCATAACAGGCAAGAGGCTTACCGCGACTTTTAAATCAAAAGAGGCCATTTTAGATTGAGATTCTGTTTCCCAATTTTTTTCAAATGTTTGAATTTCTTTGTAAATTGTTTTTATTTTCTGAACTAGATTTTTTATTATTAAAATTTCGGAGTCATCAACTTCGGAATTTTTAATTTTTTCATTGAGTCAGAAACTACGGAATTTAATTCTGTAAAAATAATTTTTGCCTCGTCAAGCTTAGTTTGTACAATCGGTGCCTTCCGCCTTTCGTAATTTAATTTAACTAAATATGTCCTAATTTGTGTCAGTGTTTGTTGAATATCGTTTAACTTAGAAAGTCCCATAAATCGGTTGTATTTCTTTTTGTATAGATAACTCCTTTTTTTTTGTTTTTTGGATCAATATTCAGTAGTTATCGTAATATATATAATAATTAATAGATATGTAATAAATTTACCCAAACCAATAATAATAATAATATTAATAATCCTATTACTAAAATACCTTATAATATTTATCCCAACCTAATATTATAATACAATATCTCTATATAAATGTTCTCACTTTTTTTTTCTCTGAATTGTCCATTTTTGTTAGTGTTTACCATAATAATTTTCCATTTCCATTGCCATTTTTTGTTTCTGAAAAAAAAAACCTAAAAATTTTTATACTTGGTTCTCTTCTTCGGTTACGTTATTTCTTGATTTGCTTATTTCATTTTTATGAATTTCACGCCTTATAGCTCTTCTGAGTGACTTCTGGTAACGCTTGTGAGTCGTGTATATGATTATCAAAATGACCAAAACCGTCAACCCAATCAATAGATAGTCGGATAGGACAAGACCTTTATGTAGTTGGCCTGTTGCATCTCCACTTGCAGTTTGAGCGATAATTATTTCGTCCTTTGAGTTTTTATTGCCCATTCTATAATGCTACTCTTCTTAATTCATCTTAATAAAATTTTTATCCTGGCATGATCGCCATGTAATAATTTATATTCGATGGTTCTTTAAATATTAATAAAACGCATACTGTGCTATTGAACTCTGTATATTCTCTGTTCATTCAACTTACAATTTCCTGTCGTACCGTCGTGAAATAGTAGGATTCAGCAAGTTCGTTATATGCTGAGTCGTTGTCTAGTTTACTATTATTAAATGATGCATAATCCATTGTTTTATTATACAGGGTGTCTTCGTACCATATTGCAGTATCAAAGGGGTTAGTACTTTAAGAGTCAACGTGGACGCCAAAAAAGTATGTATCTAATTTCCTGTTACGAATATTCTATTGGCCTTCAAGGCCCATTTCCCTCTTCTTATTAGCTGAATCAGTTAAAAATTGATATCATTATGTAAAACTCGACCTATTGACAGTATCACTAGTTTTTGATCGCTAGTATCGAATCGCCGATACGGCTTTGCTCTGTTCTTATCTATACTACGTTAAAAATAAATAGATGCGAGGACGGCTCCTGTCTGCACGAAATCGTACTCGGCGGCATCTGGCTCTTAAGTTACAAATTCAGGATGAGCTAGTTATACTAATTAAAAGTAATAAAATCAGTGAAAATGAAACAACAAATGATTGTGAAACACTTCAAGAAACCACAGACACAGACCCATACGATCGTACAGAAAATACTGAAGATATAAATTTGGTAGAATTTCGATAACTGTTAAAAACTTTTTTACATGTAACAAGGCCAACAGCAGTCGCCATTGCTGAAATAATAATGTATGCAGAAGAGGCTAATCTTGAAAGAAAAAAGGACTCGCTTGTCTGCATGGTGGTTTAAAAGACAAAGAGTGAATCCCTGGCATCCCATTTGGCTAAAAAATATCTATGTATTTGGTGTTAAATAATAAATGCATAGAAAAAATGTATTATTAGTATTGTTACCATTTAATACTTATTAGAATGCCTATTAGGTAGATTAGGTACGAATACCAGTATTACTATATACTTTTCTATTCTTATGTGAAAAGATACCGAAAAGTATCTAACTGATGAATCTACCCAAAATTAAAAGTAACAGTAACAGGTATAACGTGACGGGTACTGATATTAAAAGTAACTACGCGTAACAGGAATTTAAAAGTAACGGAAGTTTACACCACTAGGGGAAAGACACTGCACGAAAAAACTAAAAAAAAAAACGATTTTCTGCTTTTGACTATCTACCGCTTTAACTTTTACCATTAGCCATCAATCCTTTCGGCCTTATAGATTTTGGTTGCCATTCCTCCAGCTCTTTGATAGATTCCTTAATGCCTATTTTTGGATCGTCGGTTTCATAAGGAGTTGTAGTATACTCACAAATTCTACATCTCGTTTCTAACAAGAGCTAAAAATAAACATTATATTTCAACCCCAGTTGATTGAGAACTGTTCGTATTTAAGAAATTAGAGAGTTTTGAGCAACATGTCGCGAATTTGTTTAAATAAGCCAGATCATTTTTGTTATATATGTAGTAAAGTGACTTTTGTGAAACAAAAACGTACACTTAGCCCTTTAATACAAAAGGCTTACCACTTGTATTCTGGCTGTAAAATTGGAGACCAGGATAAAAATTGAGCTCCCCATATCTGCTGCTACAAATGTGCGTCCAAAATTCGCGGCTGGTTAATTGGGAAAAAGCGTAAGATGCCCTTTACTGTTCCTATGATCTGGCGAGAACCGAAAGACCACGTTACTGACTGTTACTTTTGTTTGACACCTCCCATCAAAAAAGGCTTTTCGGAGAAAAAAAGGTCTGCGATACAGTATTCAAATTTACAATCCGCCATACGCGCGGTGCCTCATAGTGACGAGTTGCCTGTATCTAATCCACCTCAGGAATATATCCTCGATTCTGATGATGATCCAATGGATTCAAATGGTAGCGTTCTGGAAAACGTCGCCGGCCCATCAACCTCGCAAGACTCCTATTTTGTCTTTGAACTTTCCAGTAAATAGCCTCACAAAATAAGTAAAAGTGAATTAAGTGACCTTATAAGGGATTTGGAATTGCCTAAGAAAAAATCATAACTATTGGCCTCTCGATTGCGACAATGGAGCTCACTTCAAGATGAAGTAAAAGTTTCTGTGTACCGAAGCCGTCAGAAAAACCTAACACCATTTTTTAACATGGTAAACAATTTAGTAGCCTGTATGGATATTGAGGGACTAATGGCAGCTTTAAATCTCAACTATGATTCAAAAGACTGGAGACTTTTCATTGATTCCTCAAAAGCCTTAAAGCTGTGATACTTCATAATGGAAACAAGTTGCCTTCAGTCCCAATTGGTCATACAGTCCACATGAATGAAACGTATAGCAATTTGAAATTGTTACTGAAGACCATACAATATGAAAGATATAATTGGCAAATTTGTGGGGATTTAAAAGTTGTGGCGATTTTGCTTGGAATGCAGCTAAGTTATACGAAATACTGCTGCTTCCTCTGCGAATACATAAAGAAAATTTGGCCACCGAGAGAGTCTTTTGAGGTAGGAAAGAAAAATGTAGCCAGCGCGCCATTAGTTCCCCCAGAAAAGATCTTACTACCGCCACTTCTTATAAAATTGGGACTTATGAAAAATTTTGTGAAGGCCATGGACAAAGAAGGCCGTGCTTTTAGTTATTTAAAAGAAAAGTTCCCTAGAATCAGTGACACTAAAATTAAAGAGGGAATATTTGTGGGCCCCCAGATTAGGAAACTTTTCGGAGATGCGCGATTCGATTCCATACTTGAAGGCAAGGAAAAGAACGGTTGGAATGCCTTTAAAATGGTTGCAACACATTTTTTGGGAGACATAAAAGCAGAAAACTATAAAGACCTGGTTGCCCAACTTCTTTATGTTACCAAAACCTAGGGTGTAATATATCGTTGAAAATTCATTTCCTGGATTCTCATCCGGATTACTTTCCGGAAAATTGTGGTGCTGTAAGTGACGAGCACAGTGAGAGGTTCCACCAGGATATCTCAAACATGGAAAGAAGGTATCGGGGAAAATGGAACTGTGAAATGTTAGCCGTTAGTTGTCTACTGTTGGACTATTACGAGAGATGCCCCCGAGGCTGCTTTCAAAAGACAGGCTAAGAAGCGTAAAATGAGTGTCTAATCTTTAGACTCACTGATAAAAATGTGCTATTTAATTGCTATTGTTGAACCAACAATATATTGTTTGTATATTCATATCAAATGCCTATAAATTAAAATGTTCGCTATAGAGCAAAACGACTTAAGACCCTGTATAACACCAAAGCTTTAAACTAGAAAATATTTGTCGCCGTAACGACAAAAAGGTAACTTATAAGTAGGCCTGAACACAAAGCGCATTTAAAAGTAGCTACAACTACAGAGGTACAATAAGAATGCCACATAGTTTTCAACTACTAAGTAGTATTTTAGGGTGACTGTTTAGTAAGCGTGTCCATGTTATCTCACTTGTCAGTAATTTTGACTTTTTAAACTATTAAAAGGTTACGGTATAGTCATGGTTACAAGACAAAATTACTTTTATGTCCTACTCGAATATTATTGTTTCATAATACCATAGTTACCAGACACTTTAAATGGTATATAATACCCTAGGGCATTTAGAAAGTTTCTAGTGCTCTCGGGCATTAGGAGAAATAAATAGGAAAAATCAAAGTAACAACTTTTACAAAAAGACATATTCATCATTTATATTAAATGAACAGTTATGAAAAGATCCAGTAAAAACGAATTTACCGGCTTTTAAGAAATCAATGTTTTCTATTATTTCGTGATTTTCACTAACAGAAATTGACGATGATTGAACGTTTTTTGATGTTGATGGTCTCGTTGATGGTACTCCAGCTATTTCGAAATTTTGTTTTTAGAAGACCTACTGTCTTCCAAATATCCCTCAACCACAGCTGAACTTTTCCAACCGCCATGTCTTTTCAATATGGTCATGTTTGCTCCCGCGTCCGCCAACAAAGTTGCAGAGGTTCTGTGCAAACAATGACCAGTATGTTTGTCCGCATCGCTTAGACCTAGGTATGTTGCAATAATGAAAGGAATCTTGTCTATGGTGTTCTTCCCAACTGGCTGTGAAAAACAACGACCGTTACGGTAACACAAAAATAATCTATTGACGTTGCAGTTCGTCGGGCGTAAAGACCAATAAGTTCTCAGCAGCTTTAAACAACCCATCTCCTTCTCATCAATAATTGTGAAGACACGCTTTTTATCGGTCTTTGTATCGGGAATATTAACTATTACTACGGATCCTCTATCCTCTATATGTTCAGCCAATAAATTAACTAGCTCTTGGCGGCGGCACCCACCAAATACACCAAATAACACAGCCACTTTGTACATCAAAAAAGTTTCATTGGGAGCTTCACGGATGAATTTCAGCACATCTTCTCGAGACAAAATTTTCGATTTCTTCGCTTCATATCCTTTGGATGCTTGCTTTAGATACTGGCCTAACTTGCAATATTTTGCAATGTCTATATTTTTATTAACTATTAATGTCTTCTTTAACATTGCATATTTCGTCCATAGGGAATTAGGAGTGAATGTTCCAGACTATAATCGATATACATAATTAGTATTTTAATATAATTTACAACAGCAATTTTGACATACCAATTCCTGGAAATATCCGAGTATCACCGTCTCGTTAATAATTTTTACGTCATTATTTTTCATCCAATCCCCAAACCTTTGATATTCCTTATCATAGGCGTCTTTAGACTTCTTTGGGACAAGATTATCCAAAGCTTTGGCAGCATTCACAGGAATTCTATCCGGAATCAACGGAAAATCCATTATTTTATATGAATTTCAGCTTTGACCTTGACACAGCACAACATTGAACACTTATTACCTTTGTTCATTTAGGTAAAAAACCTTTCGTGATTTTGAATTTTGTTTTAATTTAACTTGGAATTATCTGGGACATAAAATATTGTATGTACCATGGGCATTACTTGATGTCTATACCCTCGGGCAACTTACAAACCCTCGGGTCAAAGGCCCTCGGCTTTGTAAGATTGTTGCTCTCGGAAGCATAAACATCTTCATAATGCCCTAATACATAAATAACTATAAAGTAATTTTTATCATGAATGTATCGGAGGTAACTGTAACATGGCGTTAAATAAATAAATAAATAAATAAATAAACAGGTCTATATTTAATTAAAAGAAACTAGATACAAAACAAAATAATATATCTTGGTGGCGAGGTCTAGCATAGCTATTCTACCTAACCACCCTTTAAGACCAATAAACTGTAAACACTACTGTAATATAAATAAATATACTCTAAAATTATACCTAATCATACAAGAATAGAAATGACAGATAACTAGTGGAGCACAGTAATACGAGTAGATAATTATTGGACACGTTTTAAGAGTTATAAATATTATTTATGAAGTGAGTTTCTTCCATTGGTTAGGTTAGGTTACATACTTTTTTAGCTTTCCTCGTACTCCGTCAACAGATACGCAAGACTTGATATCGATGGGCAGTGAGTTAAACGTTTTGACTGCATTGTACGTGAAAGATCGTTGGAATAATGCAGTTTTATGCTTTGGAGTGGAATAAAGACCGCGATGGCGCGTAGCTCTTTCATGAACGTCACTCCCCTTAATCAATTTATCATACAGATATTAGGGTGTCTGATCCTTAGATATTTTGAAGACCAATAGTGCTAAGTGAATAAAGAATCTTTCCTGAAGGTACAACCAAGTAGAGTTTAGAAAAGCGGGTGTAATACACTATTTTTAATAGAAGAATGGCGACGATATTTTTGGAAAAATCCTAACTTTTGTTACAAAACATTCACCCTAGCTATTATTAACATTTTAGACTAATAAAGTTTATTTTTCTCTATTATTTCTCGTTTTTAGGGATGTAATAAAATTGTTGTATCCTTTAATATTCATTTTTTAAATCCTATTATTTTTCCAATTTTCTTTATGTTTTTCCTCAAAAGGCTTTATTTTGAGAGCGAATTGTTATTTTTAGATCTAACATCCTTATTTTTCAAAAAAAAAATTAATGCGTTTGGGTTTTATCACCTTGAATTTCAAAAATAAAGTCCAAAAGTCTAAAATATTCATATTATATTATTATGTAGGTACAGGGTTATCCAACCAAGACTAGACAAGGCGATTTTTTGACTTTCCCTGTACTTTTATAAAAAAACTGAAATAGCCATCTTAAGTCATTTTCTCCCGCGAATTCGAATATCTTCAGCAAAAAACAATTGAACATCAAACAAAAGTACTAGGGGTCACTTTGATATTTTTTTAAATGGGATGCCGTATTTTTTATGAGCTTATCCGATTTCTCATACATTCGAAGATATTCGAATTCGCGGGAGAAAATGACTTAAAATGGCTATTTCAGTTTTTTTATAAAAGTACAGGGAAAGTCAAAAAATCGCCTTGTCTAGTCTTGGTTGGATAACCCTGTACTTATATTTATAATGTATTACGTAAATAAAATATAAATTGACATGTTGTGAAGTTAATAAGGTTATTTGGATAGACGGAAACACAATATACATGATTTTATTTAAAAGGGATAGATCAAAATATTTTGAAGGCACCGCACGATGGGAAAATCCCATTTTGGTTGGAATTACCACACATTTAAGGCTTTGGAACGTTCTCGGAACGGTAGCGGAACGTAAAAATTACAATTCCGGGGACGATTTAGGTACCGCACAATCATTCCCGATTTTGGTAACAACGTGGTGAAGAAACGGTGCTTGAACGGTTCCGGACACCAGTAACAGCGACCTTAAAGTTCTCTGTAGTGAAGATTACGTAGCAGCGACCAAAATTTTTTATTGCAGCAATTTTTAGTTGTGGCAATGAAAATTGCCAATCGCTTTACAGCGTGCAATTATTGAACATTCTTCTTTTTGATTTTGTACACGCTGCCAACTAAATAAAATAAAATGGCAGATAACCTAACTTTTTGCGTTGTTTTGAGTATACACGGTGTGACAATCCGATTTTGTCACAAATGAACTATTATAATCTAATGCCTCATATCACATGTCTGACTTGTATTGTGTCTTTTAAAAAATTGTATGTTGCCTTTTTAAAGCGATGTTTGGTTCCCTGTATAAAAGTACGTACCTTAGGTCAACGGCCTCTGTTTTCGTTGTCTTTGACAAACCAGGGCTACATTATCCTTCTATTTTAAATCACATATCTCCCTGGAATACACTATCTGAGACTTATACGAGTGTTTCATTATGTAATTCAAATATATTTGTGTTTTCAATTCTTATGATAACCTGTCAAATCGACTAATGAATTTTCCAGGTTAAAATTCTTCTTCTGAAACATGTTTGGGCAATAATATTCCGCAACCCAAACTTCAATGGCCGTTTGCTTCTCGAATGGCAGGGATATTTTAGGACTTGGGTTTTCTTTAAATAATTTTTAATGGATTGCAGAGATTACGAATTGACTTCTTATGTAAAACTAAATTTGGGTACATCTGTTTTATTTCTCTTGGCTTGGAGTATCTGCAATTGAATGGGCATGGCTCTGGAGACTTCATTCTGTGTCGCCACCAGTGTGTGAACCAGTCTCCCTTTATGGATCGAGCAGGTAGATCTGGCCGGAAGTGGGTGTCGCCCTAAATTCGCTTTCGGCACATTTTTCAACTTTTAACCTAAAATTCTTGAGTGACTTCACTTAACTTCCAGCGATCAACGAGGCAGCAAGCGTTTCTGGGTCCAGGGCTATTCAAGCCATCTTTTTTCCAGGATTTGGGATCTTGAAGCGTTACTTTCTGTGCCCCTTTAGTTTGATTTGTTCATTTTTGGTTTGCGGGGCCGCAGAAAGCCACATCGTGGGATTTTTTGTCACCAGTTAATCGCTGTTGGAGGTAAGTGTTTTTTATATACCATGCCGTTTCTTTGTCGATTTCTCAACTGTTCTCCTAAAACACCTTCTGGGCTCTCTTTTAGTTAAGTCGGGTCAGTAAGACCGTAAGGGGCCGACCATCTGGAGCACTTGTCACCGTTGGAATCCCCAATATCAATTTTAAAGACCCTACAGCTCCCGTTAGGTAAGCGTAATTCATTTTTCTTTCCTATTTGTCCCTGTATATTGCTTTCAGATCGCCATAATTTAACACCACATGTTTTGTCAGATAATGTGCCTTTCGTACTTATGAACGAGTACAATTGGTCTCGTTAGCTAAGTAATTAATATTCTTTATTATTTTACGATTAAGTGGACCCCATTTTACCTATGCTACAGGATTTGTTCCCTGTTTACTGTTAATTTGGTTTAAATTCAATTAACCTTGACCTTGAAATTTAATTAACTTTATTTAAACTCTGTAATTTTTTCTTTATAAAGGGGGTCCAACTTACTGCTTTATTTTGGTACGTTTTCTTTGTTTTATATAGCACAAGTTTGCTTGAAGGCCAGTGTTACATGGTATCTTAATGCATACATTACAGGGTGTGCCCGAAATATAAAATATTATTAAGTGTGGCAAAATCAAATCACACATACTTTAGCGTTGAGATTAACAAGCAGACTTTCAGGCTATTGCCTATTGATACAATGTAAATCTTTTAATGTCTACAGACGTAAAGTAACTTAAACAATGTAGTTATACAGCATTCACTCCTCATCGAATAAATTATTTGATCAAATTTGAGTTATTTTGTATAATGGAGCCTTGTTTGTTTATAATTGATGTAAATCCACCAATTTGTCAAGATGATTCTTGAATGGACATTTATAGTTTGTATTGCTCTTTTTAATAGCGGCATATCCTGATTATGTGTTTTTTTTTTATTATGTCCTGGCTTAAATAAATTATTGATTGGTTTGCTGTTTGATAACAAATATATTGACATCACTTGTGCTAAATTTTATATACTTGTATATTTCCCTTATGTGTATACATAATTGATTTTTTTTTTAATTTTATGATGTAACCTTAGTACATAGGCGTACGTGCTGGCTTGATAAATTAATTTTATTTGAAGTTTTTGGCTCTTCAAGCTTAATTAAAATAGTTGATCACTATACTAACGTCCCTGAATATAATTTTATAAATTAATTTTTTTTTATCTCAAACCAAAACTTGATTTGTGAATTATTTTTATTGACATTTTTCAAAATTAATTTAATTCAAATTTAATTCTTGCTTATAATTTAACATTTTTATAGTTGCTTTAATTATTTTTATATAGTTCATTTTTCCTTTTGTTTATTTTCACTTAGTTGGTTTTGCCATTTTAATTTAATTACTTTATTATAAATTTATTGTACGAAGGGAAAAGGAACTAGGTAATTTTTTTATTAATAAACCATCAGCTAATGCTTTTCTTTTTTTAATAGGGTCTTCTTTCTTCTTCTTCGATTCTCCATCTTCTCTTTTTCCTGGTTTTCTTATATTATATAAGAGGTTTCTGACGTCTTGTTGACGTCTCTCAACGCACCATCGTCTTCCTTCTCCTTTGGAAGAAGCCCACGAACGGCAGTAGTGTACTGCTTAACAGGTTTATTATTTTTAATACTAACCCCCGATATTTCTTTTTTTTAATAAATGCCAGCATTAATTTTAATTAATTCTTTTTGTTTTATTTGTACAGCTCCCCCTGTGGTTTTCCTTTTTCTTTTTTTCATTATTTTCTACGTTTCTACGTTTCTACGTTTCTAAGTTGTGAAGTCCAGCTGAGAGTGAGGCACCAGCACGATCTTGAAGGTTTCCGTTTTGACCTGGCTGCAAAACGGTGGTGCCCTATTTAAAACCCCCCTTCCCCCCTTACTCTCTGGCAATAGAGCTAGGGCATTTGCACGCGGTCCCTCAGCCTCTCACCTCAGCTTGGCTTCGTTTTGGCTTCACTTAAATTTAATTTAATTTAAATAAACTTTCTAATTTAAAAAAAAAAAAAAATTCTTTAATAACAGCGAAAGACGCGTTGCAACGGTTCGTTATTTATAGAAATTAAAATGGATAAATCTCATCTAAATGGTGAGAATAACAACATAAACAAACCACAATATAAAAATGATAAAAATGTAGGTTTGAATGGTAAAACCAAAGATATTTAAATTTTTTCAGGTTAGTGACACTGAGATTACCAAATAATTTCCTAGACTTGCACTTGAAACTGCAGTACAAATTGCTACAGTTAATTACTAAACAGGTTTTGCGCATGCTCGCAATTAAAAATGTTGCAATTATTTGTTGCAACAATAAAAAATCCCCAACTGTAATGCGGCCTTAATATGGATAAAATACCATATCTGGATAATAAAGTATTTGCAGTGACGTCGGATAACTAGATTTCTGAAATAATACACATCAGAACAGGAGTATCGCAAGGCTCACCTCTATATCTACATCTATAGTATCATTACTGACTCACACACGAGAGTGAGACTGGCTCCCCGTCGGTCTATAGTAGAGAAGCATTAATAGTATAGAGGCACTATCACCTTCCTAGATAACGGAAAAAGGCGCCAAGAATATGCAAACCAAAATCTTCAATCATAACACACATGGCGCGGCATACTCAACAAAGACAACAGCCGATAGCAATAGTTTATGCGACAATACCTAAAAAGTAGTCGAAGAATCAAAAGATGTCAAAGGGATGCCCTGACGTAAAACCCCATTCATGAGCCAATGTATATTGAGATTCTAAATAATTTATTAGAATATTTCTACTTTGAAGAAAAATAGAATTTTATGTCTAGATGTTATTTAGATTAAAGTCTGTGCGTTTTAAGAAGTCCGCTAAGCCATAAAACCTCTTGAGCATTATGTCGGTGGCTCTCAAACAATAAATTATATGGAAGGTAATTTTGGATGTTGATGAATTACATTTTCTAAATTAAATAATTTAAAGTAAATAAAAAATTAGTTTAGGTAAAGAAAAATAATAATTTTTTAGCTTTTGTAGTATTCAGACAAATTAGTTTTACGAATTCTTTTTTATAAAGTTTTGGTTCTAAAAAGAACCGATTTTGTAGTCTTGCGACAGAACGTAACTACTTGTAGATAGGTACTACTACAAGTAGTCTTCCTCTGCATTTGAAATTCACCCATGCTTTCAGACTCATCAGAATCAACATCATCGTCATCATCATCATCATTCGTAATAATTAACGGTCTTACTTCGTCTATAACCTGTTCTGTCTCATAAGATTCAAAAATAATTTTTTCTGTGTGTTCAATGCATTTCCGCCATTCTTCTTTGCCCGCTTGGCTAAGCGCCTCCTCCCATAACTTTATAACGCTAGGCTTACCGATATTTTTACAGGCATGTTTGTCATAATAGTTCTTGCTAATACCCCATACCAATTCAATTGCGTTGTAATGACAATGGTAGGGCGGCAATCTCAAAACTTGATGTCCATATTTGAGGGCTAATTCGTCAACAACATACTTTTTTTTTAAATGACTGCTCTTTACACTTGCTTAAAAGTTCACTTTTTAAATATAAATTTTCATGGTTTATGTTTTTCTTTGACAACCACTCTTTTATTTCTTCCTTTTTCCAGCTGCTTGTAGGGAATTTTTCTTCGAGTCTCGTATGGTAAGAGGCATTGTCTAAAACAATTAAGGAAGTTTTTTCTAAACTTTTCAAAAGTTTTTCCTCGAACCAATGCTCAAAAATTTCAGCATCCATATTGCCGTGATAATCATCAGTTTTTTTTGTTGATGAAAATATCAAACTGGCATTTAAAACAAAACCGTCTTCATTACCAGCATGTAATATAATATACCTTTTTCCATTACTTGCACGGGTACTTGAATAACAATGCTTTGAGTCATCCTGCCAAGACGTTTTTGTTGAAGTTCCGTTTGCAAATACCCATGTTTCGTCAAGAAAAACAACTTGTCTTGACAATTCCGATTTTTTGTTGTTTTAATAATGCCTTTAAAATTGCCATCTTTTCGAAACAACATTGGACAGCTCGCAAAGCAGTTTTCTGTTGTTCGTTTTTTTATATTTGAAACCCATATGTTTTAAGATGATGGACAAACTGTTAGTTCCAATATCGCAAAGTTTTTTCTGCTTTATCTTTTCAAGAATAGCTTTGAGGGTATATTCCTTGGCTTTATACATATCATAAACAATATTCCTAATAGAGAGTTTTATCCCTTGGGATAAATCCAAGGTTTTTGAATGGAGTCTGTCCAAATCCTCTTCACTCTTTTTTCGAAGTCTTCTTAAGGTCTTCTCTGAAATGCCGCAAGCATCAGACGTTCGTTTTTGCACTGCCAAAACAGACTCTAACGGGCCCGAGTTATCTTTTTCTAAAGTAAAATAACGTTCCACTTGTAATACCAAACGGCGTTCACCTGGAGATAAATGCCTTCTAGGCGATGTGCCACCTTGCTGAACATTTTCCATAACTTTGCTTAATAACTGATTTTAATTCACACACAATGAGAAACAAACTAAAAGTGAAAAGCACAACTACTTATTTAAAATAAAGTAGAACATACCATCCCGCACTTCAGCAAATTTCTTGGAAAATAGTAATTATTATGAAGATTTAATTATAATAATCCCAAAATAATGTCATTATCGAAAAAGTATATACCTGACAAAATCTTTAACATATTTAACCATCCCGCACTTGAGCAAATTTTAATTGGTTCTTGGAAAATAGCGATTATTATATAGATTTAACTATAATAATAGCAAAATAATTTAATTATGTATTTAATTATTATTTATGCTCAACGCGTAATTCTAAGATAATTTTGTTTTGAAACCTCTGATTTCGCCCAGTAATAGAATACAGTAAATTAGTGGGATGTTCGGTGTGATCAAGTATAGCGAAGGTGCGAAGATATTGTAACTTAACCGACTTACTGTTTTAAAAGCGATAACATCCCTTGGTGATTTAATCCGATATCGGACTTCTTAAAACGCAGAGACTTTAACACACGTTTCCCCAACAGTAACCAAAGTTTAAAGAATTAATTCAGGTTACGTCACTTCGCCTCGAACTGTAATACATTTATTTTATTAGATTTTACAATAGGACGAGAAGTAGTAAGTTGTTTCCAAAAAGTTGTCCGAGCGAGGTCGAGTCAAGGAATTTTTTTTTTCACAAAATTATAGATTTTGAGGAGAAAATGCAAGGAAATGTCCTATTAATGTAAAAATGCATTTTGTTTCAAATAGGGTTATTGTTGTAAAACTATGATCTTACTTTTGTTTTGTTTAGCCTTCTTTTTTGTAGTTCTTCTAAAATATCAAACCAAGTGCCACCTGGTCGATTCACATGTTTGTTATTATCCTCTTGAGACTTGCTTGACTTTTTGCTTTGTGTTTCGTCTTTTTCTTTATTCTTTTTTACTGCTTCTTTACTTTTACGTTTAGGACAGGTATTTATATTATCAATAATAGTGCACTTTATTGGTTCCAGGTTTTTTTCAACAACACTTCTCCAAAACGAAATACATTTTTCAGACTCTTCCTTGCTTATGTCCCTATCAAATGAAAACGTCTAAAAATATCAAAAAAAGTTAGTGTATGATCACACTAATCCAGGGTAGATTTCGCTTTTCTATTATATCCTCCTGAGTCCCGAGCCCGAGCATACAAAAATAAAAGACGTTGCATGAAACCTTGGATTTCTCTTTGTTTTTGACCTAAGAAAACGACGTACATTTTTTTTAATTCTTATTTTTTGTACAAAAGTACAAAAAAACATGTCCAATTAAATAGACGTCAGTTCTTCTTCAAGAAAACTTAACGACAATGAAAATGTTTAAAATAATTATTGGTACCCGTTAGGCATAAAAATAAATTGCAAGATTTACAATAAACCTTAGTCTTAAGCAGCCCGGTGAGACCTATATGGGAGAAAGCGAAGCAGAAGAATGACAGCTCTCACAAGGCTACACTGCAAAGCATTTAAACATTTATCAGTTATGTCTGCTGAAGCTCCCCTTATTTTAAACAAAATCTTACTAACTTTGTTCTGGATGAAGGTAAAATAAACTCAATTTTTCTATTCTCGAAGAGTTTTAAAACAACATTAGGTTTAAAGTTATGTTAATTTTGTTAAAGTAAAATATATTTGTTTTAATTATTGCTAGAAACTAAAAGTTTTATAAGATGGTTTCTTTACTCGTACCTCGGAGAAGACTACAAGATTATATTTATAACGTTTAGAATGATAATAAATAGTTGTATTTCAATAAATTGTAGGCAAGGGCTTAGCGACACCTAAAGCACCGGTTCCCGTCAGATCACCAAAGTTAAGCGGTGTCGAGCGCGGTTAGTACTTGGATGGGTGACCGCTTGGGAAACACCGCGTGCTCTTGTCTTAGGGAAGAGTGTAAAATGAATCGACATCAAAACCATCCTATCCACGCCGGACAGGCCGGATGAGATCGGATATCTCGTAGGATGAAGGTGCCGTTTCACACTCCCCAGTCGGTAGACCGCACGATTAAAAACCGTACGGTCGATGACCGGTTCAAGATGGCCTCTGATACGCCGACGACCGTAAAAAATAGTAAATAAAAAAAAAAAAAATAAATTGTACCTAGATAGTAGTTAATTAAATACTTTATGTAACCTCAATTACTTTAGGTTGCCTGCTGGAGGAAATGGAAAAAAGTCGCTGCAGTACAGACGAAGACCACCATCTTTGAGAGTAGGTACCTATATGTAAGTTTGTAGGTGTAGGCAGCAGGTAAGTATACTCTAGAAAGGCCTGGAGAAAAGTGCATATAACAATTTATGTAGTTTCTTTTTTTTTATTTTCCAAGTTGTATTTAGAACATAAAAATATATTTAGTCTTCTTGTTTCTTTCAACATCATAAAATAAATAAAAGGTTTCAAATAGATTTTTATATTATGTTCTAATTCCAACTGTAAATATTTAAAAAAGTATTCATAAGTAACAAGTTACTTTTTGAAAGGGCCGCCCTCGCGCATGCGCATAACCCACATAATAATCTACACTGCAAAATGGCCGCGGGGTTTTTTGACATTTGATTTGACAAGCGTGCAGCGGTCCAATAACAAGGGGGTTTGTCTTCTTTAACCTTAGTCTTCGTTGGTCTTAAGCTTGCACCATTCACCAGGCATCTTTGCATCGCACAGAGTTATTTAGATCGGAGGCTACCGCCGGAACATGCTCAATTTTTCGCTTCTTGTCAGTGGGACTAGAATTTTGAGACAATGAGCTTGGGCTAACAGTACTTCTTGTTACTAACGATGGAATGTTAGCCAGATCAGGTAAATCCTCAGTGTTTGAATCCCTTAGCCATACTTCTGCAATGGAAATCTTGAAATCCAGAAACTTTATAACCCTGTTTTTACCAATTGGTTTTTTGTCACTCCTGTACAGTATCCAGGAATAGGCAATTCCAAGATCAAATAAATGAAAAATGGTTTTAACTGTCCACTTCTTACTTCTATCTCCCATTCGATAATAACTTATCATTCTGTCAGCGACGTCTATCCCACCCACGCATTCGTTGTATTTTCTTACATTGTTTGGTCTAGGTACCTGCATATATTTGGAGTCTGCGTTTTGCGTGTATTTTCATTCCACAACAAGATACGGAATGAATATTCTGTAATTGATCTAAACGATATAGGTTGCCATGAATTTCAAAACTGTCAGTGTCAGATAAAAATGGCCGCGTTGTAATAATTATTTTCAGACAAATTTTAGTGCAAGTCAAAAAATTAGTGAAAAATCAGATGAATCAGATATGGAACTGGATAATACTCCACCTGAAATTACGAATATTGCGAATAAATAACTTAATTGCTTTGTACAGATTTCATTTGTTTTTATTCGTACTTTTTGGTCGTAGAGAAAATATAGTCTGCTACTCGGTTAGCATGAAAATTCGATACTCGTGGTTCCTCACGCTCGCTACGCTCGCGTTCGGAATCTTCCACTCGGATCGAATTTTCATTCCAACCTCGTTACAGAATCTACTATTCTTAACATGTAGTCTAGTAACGGAATGATGGTAAAATATCTATCTATGTAAGTATGTGTTCCTTCTAGTAACGTTGTGGCCAATCTAATTACGTCAGAGGGGCCAACCCCCAAGTTGGTAACGTCATTCTGCAAAAATGCATTTTTCCCTTGATAAATTTCGAAGTCCGAAACTAGACCTTTTGGAGTGGCACAGACAAAATTCTTCAAACCTTCGGGATTAGGTTTACCTCGTATAAATTGCTTCATTTTACAGACGCCAGAAAACGGAATCATCTGCTCGTCTATCGCAACTGTATCTAGGAAGAAACAGACATCCTTTAATTCTTTCATATAATGGGCGTATTTTCAGAAGTTTGTCAGTTTTTCTAACTTTCTCTGATACACCAGCATCAATCACTACTTTCAGGTGGTTCCTTATCTGGAAATACCTGTCACGTGTCATAGCCCTTGCACTGAGAAAACCGGGTCAACTCAACAATTTAGTTGAATATTTTTAATTACCACAATTCAAATCTTAGTTCTGATAATCTATTTTTTAGTTATCGCAATAGTTCTCCCAGCTAATTTATTTTTCTTGGACGGCTCTGGCTGTGGTGACAACGTACCAGTTTTCTTGCCAGAACTAAATTACTGAGTAACAAAAGGATTTTACTTAATTTTGAATGTTGTGATACCTTGTTGCGGCTATCTGATTAGGTGGGTTAAATTATCTAGATTGCAGCAACCAGTTGAGATAACTCAAGGTTTAATTATCCCTACATATTGTCATAATTAAAATCAACTAATTTTGTAAAGTTATACCAGCCTGAAACGCTATTTAAATAATCTTCGGTCTTTTCGATTCCACCGACAGTCACCAAACGTCAACCGAACGAAAATTCACGCCCCGTCCAGACTCGTTAGCTAGTTATTTTTTCTATGAGTGCACCATATATTTCTGTGCTGTGCATACGATTTCTTACTTATTGTCCGTTAATAATGGTGTCTGTGATTCCTGAGTATGTACAAAGTCCTGCTTTTACAGTGGAGTTGGCAGGAGTATGTATAAGAAGTCCTTGAAGGTATATCCTGTAATTGTTATTTACCTATTATTATAATTAATACTAATATAACTTAAAAATTTATATAACTGTGTTGTATTTTTTAACATCCCTTTTTTAAAGTATTCAGTGATACCTTTGACATTTTAAGCTCATTGGACGTGCCAAATATCTAAGTGACATTTGGAAAAAGATGTATTTTTGTTAGTTATTGATAATAAGAATTTGTTTTATTTTATGATTCCCCCATATTATTCTTTTGCCACTTTTTGCCTAACTTAATTTTTTTTTGTTATATACATATAAATATTTTGTTTTTTGAACAATATAATTTCATTCTAAAATCTATTAAGTAGGTACCTATCATTTTTGGTAAATTTATATTTTCATAGGCTTTATATTTTATTTACTATAGGGAATTTTGCCAATCAATGTTTGAGATTCGAAGTTTCAGCCATCATCAAGAAATGATAAAAAAAATGTTTAAAATCTATGAATATTTTAAAAAAAAATCAAAATATTGTTTGGAAAATAAAATTATTAAAACATATATGAGGCAAAAAGGAGGTAAAAGAAAATGGTGGAAGCACAGTATAAAATAAATGAATTCTTGTATTCAATTAAAAATTAGAGCTGCCGCAATTAATATCCCTCGTTGGTACAACTAAGAATATTAATTGCTACAATTAAACATTTTAGTTAATCCAACTAACTAAACTAGTTGTCACAGCCAGAATATTTGTTGCAGCTACAAAATGATTTGGTTATCCCAACAATTCAACTAGTTGTCATAGACCGTTTCAACTTTTTAATTGAGTTGCTGCAATACACTTCTTTAGTTATCACAACTAGGATATTAGTTCTTACAACTTATTATGGTGTGGCTGTGACAACAATGACATTTAGTTATTGCAACAAAGGAAAATTGTATACGCCCTAACTAAACCAGTTCAGTTGTGGTAACTCGACGATCGTTCTGTCCCCTATTTTATTAATTTTTCTAGTTGTGGTAATTAAATTTTTAATTGTGGCAACCCGTTTTTTTTCTCGGTGTGCAATTACATTAAGCTTAGTCATTTTAGCCTCATACATTTTGATTTGGGGGTACTTCAAACACGACATCAGAACAGACATTCCAAAAAACTTTCTTATTTTAGTAACTGTCCAGTTCATGGGTTTTTCCTTCTCTTCTAGATACCTTACGTTTGCTACAATTACAAGTTTTGCAAGGCAGGCGTAGATCATGTAGATCCTTTTTTAATGAAAGATAGACGCGGATGATCAGAATTCGAATCGGTTGCTAAATTTGGCGTTAAATGGCATTTTATACCGGTTAATTCCCCGCACTTCGGCGGAATCTGGGAAGCGGGCGTAAAGAGCGTGAAATATTAATTAGAGGGAGTTATGGGTAGTCACATAATATTCGTATTGCAGCCGTACTAAATTCCCACTCTCTCTCCACTATCCTAACGACCTTTCCATCCTATCACCGACTGACTTTTTAATTTGCAAATCACTTCTTACCGTACCTAAATTATCCTTAAGTCATCTAGCTAAAAGTAGATTTTCCCATTTTCAACTTCTGCAGAAACTGATCCAGCATTTTTGGGACGGCTGGAGCATCGAGTACCTAGGCGAACTTCAACAAGGGACTTGTTGGAAGAAAACACAAGGCAGCTTAAGCATTGGTCAGTCAGTTGGTTCTAATCAAGAAAACTAATCTACCTCCCATGAAATGGCGTATAAGCCGCGTATTGAATCTGGTTATGGGAGATGGCGTTAGCCGAGTAGCAGTCATCCGAACCGCCGACGGTGTAATTTCTCGTGCTTTCTAAATATTTTAAAGTAGTAATTAAACACAAAACTGGATGGTTAATAAACATCTTTAATTTCATAAAATAAAATTAAATATACTTAACAATACAATTGAATACATAAATCTAAACTGCATAAAATAGGATAACACCATTATAATAATAAACAGCCCCACATAAAAGAAACATACAATATTTTATATAATTAAATTATTTCTTTAAAACATAAATACCACAGGGGAACAGTCAAAAAGTGGCTTTAATATACCGAAGTAAAAATAAATGTATACATAGTTTTCTTCAAGAGAATTAACACAATAGTAGTCTGGACTCGGAGGACTGGAAACTGACGGTCTGGCTGTTTCGGTATAACTATGAAACCATTACAGGGATATCGTGACAAAATTGATAGTGGGAATAGTCGTCCAGAAGTAATATTTGCAGTTTTAAAACATACATTGCAATCGAGGGGCACTGATTCAGTATTTTACAACTTCTTCGAGGGACACCTAAATTATATTTTATTTAAATTGTCACTATCCTATGGTAATATGGTAAAATGTACTATTTATTATTTAAACAAGCTCTGAAACAAAAAATTGAATTAAAATTAACAGGAAAAATTATGTTTAGAAATGTTGTATGGTTTTGGGAGGTCAATGACCCATTTTTGCTTAACTAATAAATCATTGAAATGACTTACTTGCGACAAAAGAGAACCCATTTTCTGCAGAAAATTGGAAAAAAATAAATCAAATTACAAAAAGGAAACGTCAGCCTTACCTATAGTCTGAACTTTTAAGAGTGAGAGTGATAGAACAACTTCAAATAACACATTGTAAAAAAGGATAACACGGGAAATGTCAAAGAATATGGCGATTCTTTCTGCGGTTTTTGCAGTGTAACTTTAGGACAACTATCATTCTTCTGCTTCGCTTTCTACCATTTGGGTATCACCGGGCTGACGGCAACAGCAAGCCAAGCAAGAAACAAGGGATAACCTCCGTTTTGTTAGTTAGTTACAATTTGTAATAAAAGTTAAAGAATATACATTGATCAAAAGCTTACAACACAAGAAAATATACTGTACAGGGTGTCCCATTTTCGACAGTTTTATAGGGCCTTTGTCGCCCGTAATTGTTAGTGCTATCAAAAAAGTAATATAGGTGTCATGTGCTCTTTTTGAGTCAAGTTTAAAATGATGAAACCAAAATTTAAAAATTTGCGCTCGTTTAAGAGATACGGGCGAAAATTAAAAAACTGACAATTTCAAAATTACCCTATATTTTCTTAGCTAAAAGAGATACAGAAAAATGTTTCATACAAGAGTTTCTTTATAATAATTGTTGAATAATCTGCCGTTCTCAGAATAAATATACGGGGTCAGGTAAAAAAGTTATCGGACCTGACCTCACTTTTTTAAATAGAATACCTTGTATATTTTAATTTAAAAATATAGCATTTTAAATTATCTTCTTAAATATATAACACACCACGGATGCTATTGGTTTCTAGGCGATTTATTCAAACTTAATTACTTTAAACCACAGTGGGCCATGATACAAAAGCTAATATCTGAGAAACAACCATGTTGACATTCTAGTTGTTATTAACATTTAACGTCAATTTTATGTTTACATATTCGTTTGTGAAAATGACTTATCAACATTTTGAAAAATTTGATATGATATCAGTTTATATTGAAAGTGTACAAAACGAAGAAATTGCGCAAAATTTATATTTTGTTCGCTATCCGGAAACTACGGCCCTTTTACGATGCCAAGATCAAAAAGTTATAATAAAGAAAACAAGAAAAATCAAGAAATAAGCGTGTTAGGATTTGTCGAGGCCAATAATCAGGTAATATATCCTGTGATAGCTTTGAATAGTAAAAGTCTGTGCGTTTTAAGAAGTCCGATATCGGATTAAATCACCAAGGGATGTTATCGCTTTTAAAACAGTAAGTCGGTTAAGTTACAATATCTTCGCACCTTCGCTATACTTGATCACACCGAACATCCCACTGGTTTACTGTATTCTATTACTGGGCGAAATCAGAGGTTTCAAAACAAAATTATCTTAGAATTACGCGTTGAGCATAAATAATAATTATATAGATAATTAAATTATTTTGCTATTAATATAGTTAAATCTATATAATAATCGCTATTTTCCAAGAACCAATTAAAATTTGCTCAAGTGCGGGATAGTCAAATATGTTAAAGATTTTGTCAGGTATATACTTTTCCGATAATGTCATTATTTTGGGATTATTATAATTAAATCTTCATAATAATTACTATTTTCCAAGAAATAATTAAAATTTGCTGAAGTGCGGGATGGTATGTTCTACTTTATTTTAAATAAGTAGTTGTGCTTTTCACTTTTAGTTTGTTTCTCATTGTGTGTGAATTAAAATCAGTTATTAAGCAAAGTTATGGAAAATGTTCAGCAAGGTGGCACATCGCCTAGAAGGCATTTATCTCCAGGTGAACGCCGTTTGGTATTACAAGTGGAACGTTATTTTACTTTAGAAAAAGGTAACTCGGGCCCGTTAGAGTCTGTTTTGGCAGTGCAAAAACGAACGTCTGATGCTTGCGGCATTTCAAAAGAGTGAAGAGGATTTGGACAGACCATATAAAAGGGTTCGACTCCATTCAAAAACCTTGGATTTATCCCAAGGGATAAAACTCTCTATTAGGAATATTGTTTATGATATGTATAAAGCCAAGGAATATGTTACCCTCAAAGCTATTCTTGAATAGATAAAGCAGAAAAAACTTTGCGATATTGTAACTAACAGTTTGTCCATCATCTTAAAACATATGGGTTTCAAATATAAAAAAACGAACAACAGAAAACTGCTTTGCGAGCTGTCCAATGTTGTTTCGAAATGATGGCAATTTTTAAGGGATTATTTAAACAACAAAAAATCGGAATTGTCAAGACAAGTTGTTTTTCTTGACGAAACATGGGTATTTGCAAACGGAACTTCAACAAAAACGTCTTGGCAGGATGACTCAAAGCATTATCTACCTGTATAGTAACACTGTATATTGAATTTTTACAATTTTATTTGCTGATTTATAAACGAAGAAATAAAATAAAAATTTTTAAAGTGGTCAAATAAGATTTAGAAGATAACATTTTGTTGGAAAACATTGAAGTACAAAAGGGGTACAGTGAAGAAAGGAAATTTAATTGAAATATTGTGAAATAATTTTTTAGACATTTTGTATTTTGTGTCATAATGACAAGAAAAAGTATGCGAAAAATTACCAGTCAAGTTCAAAATGATGGAGAGTCAAATATAGTACACCTGAAAAATCAATCAGATGACGAAGAAGAGTATTTACCATTGAAATATCCAGTAAGAGCAAGCCAAAATAAATGTATGGAAAAAATTAAAAACTTTAAAATTAGTCCAGAAGATAAAAAGGAAGCGGGATCGTCAAATTTAAAGGTTTGTGAAGATTGCAAACAAAATATCAATCAAAATCAAAAGTATGTACAATGCAATGGCGATTGTAAAAATTGGTATCATATGAAATGTTTAAAATCAAAAAATGTTAAATTATTAGACCAATTGATTGAAAAGAACAAAGGATTAAAATGGGTATGTGACAAATGTAAAATCAAACCTACTAATTTAGAAAATTATATTAAAGAAATAGAAAAATCAATAAATTTTATTTCTGAAAAATATGACATAATATATCAAGAAAATAAAAATTTCTCAAAAGCATTGAAGGAACTTAGTAAAAATCAAGATGAATTAAAGAAAGAAAATATATGTTTAAAACAGCATGTAGAAAATTTACAAAAAGAAATAAAAAATATTGAACAAGAAAAAGATTTTAAATCCCAAATTTCTTTAAAAAATAATATTGAAATTAAAGGTGTACCGGAAAAATCAAATATTGATGATAAGGAAATAACAAGAAAAATTTTTAATCAAATTGGAATAAAGACAGAAAAAGAAGACATACTAGAAATTAAAAGAATGGAAAATAAAAATGAAAATATATTTAAAATAAAATTAAAAAATGAAGATATTAAAAAACAGATTTTGGAGAAGTCAAAACAATATTTTAAGAATAATGGAAAATTAACAACAGAAAAACTTAATTTAAAAGGAAATAAAAATATTATATATATCAATGAAGAATTAACTCAAAAAATGAAATATTTATTTGGAAAGACTAAAGAATTAAAGAAAAAAGGTTTTAAATATATTTGGATTAAGAATGGGAAAATTTTTGTAAGAAAAAATGAACAAGAAAGAGTTATAAATATTAATACAGAAGAAACATTGAAACAGTTGATAAATTTGAATAGATACTAAACATTACTAAGAATTATTAGAAAAATTTCATATTTAAATAATGTTTTTAAAATTCTTTAAATGACAGAAAGTTTATCAGATTTTGACTTAAAAAATATTGAAACTACTATAATAGAGGATAAAAATGAATTTAACAGATTAAAATTAAAATCATTAAATAATTTTTCCATATATCATAATAATATCAGAAGCATTTCAAAAAATTTTGATGAAACTAAACTATTTTTATATCAACTTAATCATGATTTTGATATAATTATTTTTACAGAAACATGGAAAATTTACAATACTGATTTATTTGAATTACCAAATTATAAACTAATTTATAATAATGGTAATATAAATCAGAACGACGGTGTTATAGTTTATATTAAAGATGATCAAAATTACTTTTTTGATATTATATCTTTAGGTAAAATAAAAATAGTATTTATTAAAGTAACTTTCAAAAAAGAAAAAATCAATATTATAAGTTTATATAAACCTCCATCAATTTCTACATCAGATTTTATTTTAGATCTTAAATTATTTTTTGACAAAATTAAAAATAATTGCAATAACGAGACAGTAATTTTAATTGGAGATATAAATATTAATATATTTTCAAATTCTAATGATAGTAATGAATATTTAAATATCTTAAGTGAATACGGTTTTATATCTTTTATAAATGGAAATACTAGAGAATTTAAAAATGAAAGTTCTTGTATAGATCATATATTTATTAAAACAGCAGAAAATTTAAATAATTTTAAATCAATGATTTTCAAATATCAAATAACAGATCATTATCCAATAATTTTACAAAAAAATCTTGATAATGAAAATATTCAAAAAAATTCTATAATATTTAAAACATATATTAATTATTCACAACTAAATCAAAATATGAGTAAAATAAATTGGACAAACTATTATTCAATTCTAGAAACAAATAATTTAGCTAATATTTTAATAACAGAAATTAAAAAAAATGTTGAAAAATGTACATCTAAAGTTAAAATTAAAATTAAAAAAAGAAAAGAATGGATTACAAATGGTTTATTGAATTCTATAAATAAAAAAAAAATCAGCTGAAGATGCCATATGCTATTTAACAGAAAAATTATATAACACCATGGATAATAAAAAATCATGTATTTGTATATTTTTAGATTTGGCAAAAGCATTTGATACAGTTAGTCATACCATTTTGGTAAACAAATTAGAAAATATTGGTTTTAGGGGAAATCAACTAAAATTAATAAAAAATTACCTTAAAGATCGTCCAAATTATGTAAAAATAAATGAAAAAATAAGTTATTCAAAATATTTTAAATATGGTGTACCACAAGGCACAATTTTAGGACCTTTATTTTTTAATATTTATATTAATGATTTATTTAATATAAAATGTGACGGAGAAATTCATAGTTTTGCAGATGATACTGTTATTTTTTACAACGACATATCTTGGGAAAATTTACATAAGAAAATAAAAAAAGACTTCGAAATTATAAAAAATTGGTTTGATAAAAATTTATTAACAATTAATTTTGATAAAACAAAATATATTCCTTTTACATCAAAAATAAATGATTTTAAAAATATAAATATAAATAATGATATTCAAATAATGAAAACTAATAATATCAAATATTTGGGAATAATTATTGATAATAAATTAAACTGGAATTTTCATATAGAAAATTTAATTAAAAAATTAAGAAGTACATTGCCAATATTTAAAAATATAAAAAAAATTTTAAATATAAAAAATCTAGAAATATTATATTATGCATTAGTCAAAACTCATATAAATTATGGTATTTTAGGTTGGGGGGGAATAAATAGAAATTTAGTAAAAAGTTTAGAAATATTACAAAAAAGGTTTTTAAAAATTATTTATGATAAAGATTATTTATACTCTTCAAAAAAATTATATGCAGAAACAAAAAAAATGGATGTGAGACAAATTTACTTTTATAATATTTTAATATATATTTTTAAAAATAAAAATAACATTGAATTTAAAGAGCATAATTATAATACAAGATTTAAAAATGAAATTTCTATTAAACCAAAAATAAATAAATCTATTGGACAAAAAAGTTTCAAAATTTTAAGTTTATACATATTCGATTGTCTAATAAATAATATTAAAAAAATAAAATCATTTAAATTATATAAAAAAGAAATTAAATGGTGGTTATTAAATAAAAATAGTTTAGATAATATTTTAGAAATGCTATAATTATTAAATAGGTATTAATATATTAATATATTAATACCAAATCTAAATAATATTAAATAAATTTATAAAAATGTTATCCTCAATTATTTACATAATAATATATTAACCAAATATTTTAATAAAATTAACCCCTATACAAGTTAACCTTCAGGGGTTTTATTCCTAAGTTTATTTTTAATGTAAAATATATTAAAATGTATTGTATTTATGTAAATATTTTGAATAAACTTTATTATTATTTATTATTATTATTGTTATTCAAGTACCCGTGCAAGTAATGGAAAAAGGTATATTATATTACATGCTGGTAATGAAGAAGGTTTTGTTTTAAATGCCAGTTTGATATTTTCATCAACAAAAAAAAACTGATGATTATCACGGCATGGATGCTGAAATTTTTGAGCATTGGTTCGAGGAAAAACTTTTAAAAAGTTTAGAAAAACCTTCCTTAATTGTTTTAGACAATGCCTCTTACCATACGAGACTCGAAGAGAAATTCCCTACGATGATGTTGATTCTGATGAGTCTGAAAGCATGGGTGAAATTTCAAATGCAGATGAAGACTACTTTTAGTAGTACCTATCTACAAGTAGGTACGTTCTGTCGCAAGACTACAAAATCGGTTCTTTTTAGAACCAAAACTTTATAAAAAAGAATTCGTAAAACTAATTTGTCTGAATACTACAAAAGCTAAAAAATTATTATTTTTCTTTGCTTAAACTAATTTTTTATTTACTTTAAATTATTTTATTTAGAAAATGTAATTCATCAACATCCAAAATTACCTTCAATATAATTTATTGTTTGAGAGCCACCGACATAATGCTCAAGAGGTTTTATGGCTTAGCGGACTTCTTAAAACGCACAGACTTTAGTAGCTTAACTTTTATTGAAGTGAAAACTTCTTTAAGCGCGTTTAGCACTTTTAGTGGGTATTGAATGAGACTGAGCCGTCAGATTCGGCTATGCAACGCTCATGATGCAGTCGAAGAAAAAAGCAAGGTACCTACTAAAATATGACCAAATGCATAGTGTAGGTATTTGCTTTTTATGGATCAATTCTTTTATCGTCTTGAATTGCGGATATTAGATTGTGAAAGCTTAATAGAGAATCTCGTCTTGGGTGAGGTTTTCACGTCGGTCTCATGGTCTTAAGCACACATCCTAATTTTATTCTCTATAATCAATTTATAGTTTTAGGAACAAAAATCTACTTCCATCAGAAACGTAAAAACTGAAACTGGAATTACAAAATCTAAGGCGTTAAGAATTTTGACGTCCAACAAATATTTTCCCTATGTTGTTAATATTACCCAATATTTGCATCCTGGAGATGATGTGAGACGATTGGAATTTTGTCGCTTGTTTTTAAATAAATCTAACGAGGATCGTTCTTTTCACCAAATAATAATTTGGTCAGATGAATGTCGAATTACAAGTTGCGGTATTCATAACCGACATAATGAAAGACATTGGAACTCCACAAATCCCCACATCGTACGACCTGTTCGCTAGCAAGGTCGATTTGGGGTAAATATAAATTGTTATTTGTTTCAAAACAAACTGGTGTATCACTTTTTTAAAGAAAGTTTAAATGCAGATAGATATTTGGACATACTCCAATCAAACTTTTTCGATATCCTTGATGATGTTCCTTTTAATGAAGTAATAGAAATAGAATAATATATTACTATAAATACATTGGATAGTCATATGTCTTGGCATAGTCACGTTGCGGCCATTGCTAAGGCAGCCTCGCAGAAGCTTGGAGTACTCTTCCGAACAAAGAACCTCTATACACCCCAACAACTTTTTATGCTCTATAAAGCCCAAATTCGACCATCACTGGAGTACTGTTCGCATATTTGGGGCTCTGCTCTAAAACATACCCTGGGATTGCTAGATTCCATTCAAAGAAGAGCCATTCGCTTGATCGGTGGCCATAGTCTGACAAACAACCTGAAAAACCTTGAACATCGAAGGCAGGTTGGCGACTTGAGTCTATTTTACAAATATTTTCATGGCAAGTGTTCAACTGAGGTTGCCCGCTTGATACCACCCAGAGCGGTGCATGGTAGAAATACACGACGAGCCACTGTAGCCCACCAGTACGTGGTTCAGCTTAGTGTTCCTCGAACGACACTGTTTCAAAATTCTTTCATCTGGAGAACGTCATCACTCTGGAACGACCTCCCTGAGATCGTGTTCCCCAACGAGTATAATCTCCAAAGATTCAAGACCAACGTGAATCGTTTCCTGCGCACACGCACCGCTCCTAGAGCGCCATAAAGGATTTATCCTGTAGTGCTGTGCCTTATCATAAAAAAAAAGATTCTTTTACTAACATAATTGCTTATTTTCTTAAATTGGCATACTTTTGTTATTGCACCTAGACAACTGAATGTCTATATGTGCAATACGTTAAACTCTTTAATTTTAAACAATTCTCAAGATTTTAATTGAATTCTAGACATATTTATATGATAAAAAATTACACAACATATTCTATACAAAACGGGGTGACTATCAGATTATAAGTTAATGATTAATGACTAATGTTACACAAGTGTTCTCTCAAATGTTTTTGCATTTTCCAATATAAATATTTTACATTTATAACTAAAACTCTTACTTCTATTTATATTTATAATTGTTGTAGGTAAAATATTATACAACTTTGGCTAAATGGTTAAAAGATTTACTTTCAACAAGATGGCGCCCCTACCCATAACGCTCTTCGAATAAGAGAGTATTTAAATAATCACTTTAGAAACCGCTGGATAGGAACACATGGACCTATAAGGTGGCCACCATAATCTTCGGATCTAACACCTCCAGATTTTTTTCTTTGGGGAGTGTTGGAAAATAAAATTTATAAAGAAGTCAAGAACAACTTGACCAAAGAATTCATGAGGCCTTTGCAAAAATAAAACCATTACACATCATGAATGCCTTAAAATCCGTTCGAAAAAGATGTCAAGAGTGCATTAAAAACAACGGAGGAGCTTTCGAACATTTGCGATGATTCCCGTTATTTTTTTATCTTTTATTTCGTTTCAAAGTAATAAAGTTTAAATAAATCGCTTAGGAAACCAATATCATCCATATTATGTTATAATACACTTGAAAAGATAATTTTAAATGCTATCCTTTTAGATTAAAATATACAGGGTGTTCCATTAAAAAAAAAGGGTTAGGTCCGATAACTTTTTTACCTGACTCCGTATACTTATTCTAAGGACGGCAGATTATTTAGCAATCACTTTAAAGGAACTTTTGTATAAAACATTTTTCGGTATCTCTTTTAACTAAGAAAATATAGGGTAATTTTTAAATTGTCAATTTTTTGATTTTCCTCCGTATCTTCTAAGCAAGCGAAAATTTTCAAATTTTGATTTTACCATTTTAAGTTTGACCCAAGAAGAGCACATGACACCTATATTACTTTTTTGATAGCACTAACAATTACGGAGATACGCTATAAAAGTGTCGAAAATGGGACACCCTGTACAGGGTGGCCAACTAAGAATGCGAGGTACTGTATCTGGGAAACTATCCACCGTAGAGGCTTGCGGCAAAAAAAATTATTACTAAAACGGCCAAGAGAAAAACCTGGATATTAATATTTTCAAGTTTCTGAAATGGCCGCTAGGTGGCGTAACTGCAATCTTGAATCTAAAAAAGTGATGTTTCTGTAAATTCCGCTATATTAACATAATAAAAAAAATCCTGATCTTTAAAGTCGAGGATAATCTGAACCTTTTTTGTTCGACACTTTTTGCGGTCTCTCTAAAAATGAAGTAGTGGGGGGTATTCATAAAATAAATAAATAAATAACATCCTGTATCTTCGAAACGGCTAAGCCGATTTGGGCTCGCTAAAAGGAGCTATTCTTGGGCTACAAACATCATTATATTTGAAGTTTTGTAAGTTTCACATAACGCCGCTAGAGGGTTTTTTTCGACATTCCAACAGAAATGGTTAATTTTCTCAACAAAATAAGATGCATTGGTCTGATTTTTTTTCATGAAAAAGTAGCTAAATGATGCCTAAATTAGCTCGCGAAAACTGCATCTCGATATCTTGTTCCTAACCCAAAATATCGGCAATAGAAAATTTTTTACAACATAATTTTAGCATTTGCTGAAAAACAGAGGCTAAGAGGTTCATTCAAAAGTTAGAAGATACTCCTAGTTTCTACCAGTTTACGTATATAATATGTCAGATGCTTTAAGTTATTGCTAGGAATAACATATCTTCAGCATTTGCCAAAAAACAGAGGCTGAGGGGTTCAATCAAAAGTTTGAAAATTTAATATTCGGTAAAATTGAGAAGAAATTCTAGTTTTTACCAGTTCACGTTTATACTTTATACTATGCTTTAAAATATTGCTGGAAGTAAGGTATCTTTAGGCTTGCCAAAAAACAGAGGCTACGGGGTTTATTCAAAAGTTTGAAAATTTTATATTCAAAGTTACAAGAAAACTGTAGTTTTCCCCAGTTCACGTTTACACTGCGTCAGATGCTTTAGGTTATTACTAGGAACAATAATATTGATATATATTATATTCTTAGCATTTGCCAAAAAGCAGGGGCTACTGAAATTTTCTTGTAAGTTTTACTGTCAATATTTAAAATTTAGAATGAACCCCGTAGGCTCTTCTTTTGTTGGAAAATTCTAAAGATATACCTATTATTTCTAGCAAATATTTTAAAGCATCGCATAAAGTATGAACGTGATCTGGTGAAAACTGGAATTTCCCTCTAAATTTTCATATCAAATTTTAAAACTTTTGAATGAACCCCGTAGCCTTTGTTTTTTGTCAAATGCTGAAGATATGTTGTTCCTAGCATTATTATAAAGCATCGTATACAGTATAAGCGTGATCTGGTGAAAACTGGAATTTTCTTCTAACTTTAAATATAAAATTTTCAAACTTTTGAATGAACCTTGTAGCCTCTGTTTTTTGGCGAATGCTGAAGATATGTTGTTCCTAGCATTATTATAAAGCATCGTATACAGTATAAGCGTGATCTGGTGAAAACTGGAATTTTCTTCTAAATCTTACTATCAAATTTTTAAACTTTCATATGAACCTCGTAGTTTCTGTTCTTTGTGAAATGCTGAAGACGTATTGCTTCTAGCAATATTTTAAAGCATCTCATAAAGTATAAACGTGAGCTGGTAAAACCTAGAATTTTCTTGTCAATTTTACCGAATGTTAAATTTTCAAATTTTTATTGAACTCCGTGGCCTCTGTTTTTTGGCAAATGCTGAAGATATATTATTTCTAGCATTATTTTACAACATCGTGTAAGGTGAAAACGTAAACTGGTGAAAACTGGAATTTTCTTCTTTGAATATAAAATTTTCAAACTTTTGAATGAACCCTCGGCATCTGTATTTTGGCAAATGCTGAAGATAATAATATGTTGTTCCTAGCAATAACTTAAAACATCTGACATAGTATAAACGCGAACTGGTAGAAACTAGGATTTTCTTCTTAACTTTGAATACAATATTTTCAAATTTTCGAATGAACCTTGTAGCCTCTGTTTTTTGGCAAATGCTAAAAATATGTTGTTCCTAGCATTATAAAACATCGTATAAAGTATAAATGGGAACTGGTGGAGACTACTATTTTCTTGTCAACTTAACTAGGCATAAAATTTTCCAAACATTTTAAAAAACCCCGTAGCCTCTGTTTTTTTTTGGCAAGAGCTGAAGATATGTTGTTTCCAGCAATCCAGCAATAGTTTAAAACATCGGATAATGTATAAACCCAAACTGGTGAAAACTACTATTTTCTTGTATCTTTTAATTTAAAATTCTGAATGAACCCTGTAGCTTCTGCTTTTTGGCGAATCCTGTACACATGTTTTACCCACTTGTATTAGGAAGCATCTAATAAAGTTTAAACAATTATTATCTTTTAAGTACCTAATTAATATCTTTAAATAAAAGGCGATACGGTACACTCCGCGTCAAGAACTTTGACTAAATGGATGTAATCACTGGATATATCCAGGATGATTTGAGACTTATTGAGCAATGGTTAATAACTCATAAACTTACTTTGAATGTAGAGAAATCCGGGTATATGTTTTTACCTTCTCAAAAAATATTAAATCAACCGGCCCTTGACTTTGGGGGTATAGTAATTTGAAGTATCTGAGCTGTATTAAGTATCTTGGACTATACATTGATGAGGGTCTTAGTTGGGATGAACACATAGAATTTCTAAAGAATAAATTGTATATGCACCAATAGGTATTTTGAAGCGACTCTCCTACATCATTCCAAGACAGCTGTTGAGATCAATTTACTACTCTCTTGTTCACTGTCACATTCAATACCTAGCAAGCATCTGTGTGGTTTTTATCAGCTCATTACATTAAGAAACCAATAATAACCTTGCAAAATAGAGCAATAAAGAATATATACGGCCTACCAATTAGATACAGCACCAGTCTACTATATAAAAACTATAATATCATGTCGTTAAATAACATCTGTAAGTTCCAAATCTCAAAATATATACATCAAGTTAAGCACGGCCTTCGTCACGCTAACACTATTTTTCAATCTAGAAATACTGTGCATAATTATCGTACTCGCATACGAGATAAAAGTCTGTGCGTTTTAAGAAGTCCGCTAAGCCATAAAACCTCTTGAGCATTATGTCGGTGGCTCTAAAACAATAAATTATATTGAAGGTAATTTTGGATGTTGATGAATTACATTTTCTAAATAAAATAATTTAAAGTAAATAAAAAATTAGTTTAGGTAAAGAAAAATAATAATTTTTTAGCTTTTGTAGTATTCAGACAAATTAGTTTTACGAATTCTTTTTTATAAAGTTTTGGTTCTAAAAAGAACCGATTTTGTAGTCTTGCGACAGAACGTACCTACTTGTAGATAGGTACTCTTAAAAGTAGTCTTCCTCTGCATTTGAAATTTCACCCATGCTTTCAGACTCATCAGAATCAACATCATCGTCATCATCATCATCATTCGTAATAATTAACGGTCTTACTTCGTCTATAACCTGTTCTGTCTCATAAGATTCAAAAATAATTTTTTCTGTGTGTTCAATGCATTTCCGCCATTCTTCTTTGCCCGCTTGGCTAAGCGCCTCCTCCCATAACTTTATAACGTTAGGCTTACCGATATTTTTACAGGCATGTTTTCATAATAGTTCTTGCTAATACCCCATACCAATTCAATTGCGTTGTAATGACATTGGTAGGGCGGCAATCTCAAAACTTGATGTCCATATTTGAGGGCTAATTCGTCAACAACATCCTTTTTTTTAAATGACTGCTCTTTACACTTGCTTAAAAGTTCACTTTTTAAATATAAATTTTCATGGTTTATGTTTTTCCTTGATAACCACTCTTTTATTTCTTCCTTTTTCCAGCTGCTTGTAGGGAATTTCTCTTCGAGTCTCGTATGGTAAGAGGCATTGTCTAAAACAATTAAGGAAGATAATAATGATATTCATCAGTTTTTTTTGTTGATGAAAATATCAAACTGGCATTTAAAACAAAACCTTCTTCATTACCAGCATGTAATATAATATACATTTTTCCATTACTTGCACGGGTACTTGAATAACAATGCTTTGAGTCATCCTGCCAAGACGTTTTTGTTGAAGTTCCGTTTGCAAATACCCATGTTTCGTCAAGAAAAACAACTTGTCTTGACAATTCCGATTTTTTGTTGTTTAAATAATCCCTTTAAAATTGCCATCTTTTCGAAACAACATTGGACAGCTCGCAAAGCAGTTTTCTGTTGTTCGTTTTTTTATATTTGAAACCCATATGTTTTAAGATGATGGACAAACTGTTAGTTCCAATATCGCAAAGTTTTTTCTGCTTTATCTTTTCAAGAATAGCTTTGAGGGTATATTCCTTGGCTTTATACATATCATAAACAATATTCCTAATAGAGAGTTTTATCCCTTGGGATAAATCCAAGGTTTCTGAATGGAGTCGAACCCTTTTATATGGTCTGTCCAAATCCTCTTCACTCTTTTTTCGAAGTCTTCTTAAGGTCTTCTCTGAAATGCCGCAAGCATCAGACGTTCGTTTTTGCACTGCCAAAACAGACTCTAACGGGCCCGAGTTATCTTTTTCTAAAGTAAAATAACGTTCCACTTGTAATACCAAACGGCGTTCACCTGGAGATAAATGCCTTCTAGGCGATGTGCCACCTTGCTGAACATTTTCCATAACTTTGCTTAATAACTGATTTTAATTCACACACAATGAGAAACAAACTAAAAGTGAAAAGCACAACTACTTATTTAAAATAAAGTAGAACATACTTCAGCAAATTTTAATTATTTCTTGGAAAATAGTAATTATTATGAAGATTTAATTATAATAATCCCAAAATAATGTCATTATCGGAAAAGTATATACCTGACAAAATCTTTAACATATTTAACCATCCCGCACTTGAGCAAATTTTAATTGGTTCTTGGAAAATAGCGATTATTATATAGATTTAACTATAATAATAGCAAAATAATTTAATTATCTATTTAATTATTATTTATGCTCAACGCGTAATTCTAAGATAATTTTGTTTTGAAACCTCTGATTTCGCCCAGTAATAGAACACAGTAAACCAGTGGGATGTTCAGTGTAATCAAGTATAGCGAAGGTGCGAAGATATTGTAACTTAACCGACTTACTGTTTTAAAAGCGATAACATCCCTTGGTGATTTAATCCGATATCGGACTTCTTAAAACGCACAGACTTTCGACATTCTACGACCCTCTACGAAGTATGGCCAGGGTAGCATATATTGTGATGGTGTGAGAATTTATAATAATATCCCTTTGGAATAATATAGGAATCTTGCACCAAAGCAATTTAAAAGCAAACTTAGAACCTTTTTTGTTTAGGGCTTTGTAATTTAGGTTTTAACATTTAGTCTCCAAGTATTTCCACACTTGGCACCTATTTATTTATTTATATATTTATATTTAATTTTTTTTTTAGATTTGACGCTTTAATTAGTTTTTTTTTTGTCATGTATTTGATGTATGACTATGCATAGGTAATGTCTATTTCTGTTTTAAATGCTATATTGTACTCAATGGCTGAATCCATATAGAAATTGTATTTCTCTGGATTATATAAATAAAGATTATTTATTTATTATTATTTATTTATTAAAGTATGGTGGTTGTAGTTCCCCCTATCCAAATAACATTTATAGAAAATTGCGATGTTGTAACTTTTGTAGTAGGTATTCGGGATATTTGCATTAAAAGTTTTCAAATTGACACCCTGTATAATATTTTAAGTACCTATTGTAAATTTGGTAATACAAAGATTTTATTCTATTCTACTATTTTGTTCTATCTCCACTGTTCAAATACAAATGACCTAAATATCCTCTTACTTCGGCGTCTAGGTTGCTCAATAATTGTCTCTGTGCCTTTCCGATCGACTCGACAGTAAAACGTCTTTAAAAAAAATAATTAAAAAACAGCCAGTTCCATAAATAACTCCAAAAGGTTCCTTTACGAGAAGTGAGCTTAATCTTAAAGTCGCTTTAAAATCGTCCTTAAAGTGCGGTCGGTTCCATAAGCAAATTAAATCCTTCTTTAGGTAAAGGATGAATTTTTGATAAATTGTTATGTTGGCAACCCTGAAATATTAACGTGAAGACAGAATTATATATGAATATGAATTATTTTTGAGCGTCAAAGTAACATATTCTGTCATTTCTGGCATTTTGTCACTTTTGTATGCTTGTTATATGGTTTTGTGCATAGAGTATAGTGTTTGTTATATTCGATTAGTATTTTAAAAAAGAAAAGTTTGTGTTTGGTTTTAAAAAATGCAGTGGCGGCTCTACCATAAGGTCATTCGGGCAATGACCTCCCAAGCCACACCACCACCTAACACTAATCTTGTTAATATTTAACTTTAAAATCAAAATCCATTTAATCAACCAAACTTTAGTTCTGCTCGGGTACTATTACCTCTAAAATATCCCTCGTATTTAATGTAACGCACGCAATGAGCGAGGGAAACTAGCCGTAACGCTACTTTTTGTGCGTCCCCGCAAAATTTTCAGGTCAATATTGAGCTTAACCACGAAAATTGGCGTCACCCAACAAATCCTGTGAGGGTAAGAAGAGGAATAAATAGCATGCTATCACTCTCACGCTGGCATGAAACAGAGCTTTTCTGGGCTGTTAGCCTGTTTTTTTTTCGATTGAGCTCCGACGCACGTTTTAATTTTTAAAATGTGGTGGAAAAAGACGGAAGACGGGCTGTTACTGCAGACTGCTAATTAGCACAATAATGATGTTGATTTCATATCGAAAATGTCGCATCGTCGCCTAGTGACTACGCTGCCGCTGCATGAGAATTGTTGGCGAACGAAATCATACCTACATCCATTATTAAAAATACATCCGTATTCGATAGTTACTTTTTTATATAGCATTTATGTACATACTCTGATATATCGGAATAAAAAGCTCAGAAGTATACCTATATCGAAAAATATCATCCATGTGATATTATCGATAATATGTTTCCAACATTCCTAACTCCCACACCTAACCTTACTTTGGTTTGTTTACATTTATTTAGGCGCGCAATCGAATATTTTTGTTAGTTTGTTTTTAAAATTAATTAGGTATTAAACACTAAAATTGTCCTGTTAGTAGTTCGCGAAACTGTATTTAAAAGAAAGCAATGGTTTATCTTTCGAAAAACGCATGGAATTTGAACATTTAGGCGCTCAGGAAAAAAATAAAAGTGGTATTTTAAAAAAACAATGTATAATTTGTGCGATTTTATATGTAGCAGCAAAGACAAAGAGATGGTTTTCTGCTTTCCGTGTTTTTCTTTTCCTGAATTCGATTTTTGCAGTAAAAGGGGGGTTAATGATTTAAAACATATGAAGGAAAAATTTAAAAACAGAACTCAAGTGCACGGTGAGTTTAAACAAAATGTAAAACATAAAAAAAGTTATAGGATAGGGTAAGTTTTTTTCGTATGTTTTATGTTTTTTTTAATCAGTGAGTTTCGGATTCTTTGCTTATTTTTCCTTTTTAAAAGCAAGAAATATGAACCAAAAAAAAGGTGGTGCATCCAAAATTTTTTTCCTTATTTTCTTAACTGCGTTTTGACCCCCTGCCGAATTGACCAGGAGCCGCCACTGAAAAAATGGGTGATTCAAGCGAGAGAAAAGTGAAAAGGAAGAAAAGTTCCCAATTTTCTAAAGAAGATGAACTGAGATTGCTAAACGCTATTTATTCGGAGCGCCAGATAATAGAAAACAAAGAAACCAATAAAATTAGCACTCAGGAAAAGGTAGTATACAATACCTATTTCTTACGATGTGAAGAATTATGCTATATGCTAGAAATGTTGCAGGAAAAGGCTTGGGGCAGGGTAGTGATCGTATTTAATGCTGCTTCAACCGAATACCGGAACACTGACCAGCTAAAGTCAAAATTCGACAACCTAACAACCAAAACAAGGAAAATTGTAGCCCACGAAAGAGTTCATATACGAGGCACTGGTGGTGGTGCTCCGATCCCAATAAATAATGACCCCGTGACTGAGTTGGTACTTAAAATAATTAATATTAAAACAGTTGTGGGGTTGGAAAATAGTTTCGATTGCGACATGATCAACCAGGTGGTAATATTTCAATATGTAGTACTTGTGTATAAAAGTTTTAAATTATTTTGTCATTTACAGGACAACGAAATTTATGATAGAGAAGCAATGAAAACTGTAAACCCAAATTTTGATGATGTAGAAGTATGTTCACATACACATTTATAAATACTACTAAGAAATTATTAACTTACAACTTTTAACTTTACTTCAGGTAATATGGGAAAATATTGAAGTTGAAGAAGAACAACAATGGTAGAATAATAGTTTTGGCAACAGAGGAAATCGAAACTTCTGAGCCGATTTTGCAGGTAAATTGCAGAAACTGAGTTTAAAATATCTCAATTACATACATATATCTTATTTTAGGAGGAAACAATTATCCCAACGATTACTAAAAAGGGCAACGGTAATAGTTTTAAAGATGAAGAGCAGACTCCTAAAAAAAAAGTATGTATTTTAATTAATTTTAATTGTTAGATATAAAAAACTGTTTTTATTTACAACAGACTCCTACAAATAAGTGGAGTAATTATACTGCCAAGAATTTGCAAGAGCCCCTCAACAGAAAACTGCGACCCACCACAGTCCACTTGCCGTTGCCAAGGAGGACTATTAAAAAGAAACCAAATTGATAGAAAAGGAAATTCAATATAAACAAGACCAGAATAGAAGAGAAGAAGAAGACCACAAACGAAGACAAATATTGTTGGAGTTGGAAATCGAAATTAAAAAGCACCAACTGAATAATAGTAAAGAAAACTTGTGAATTTTGTGTATATTGTATTAAAATTAAAAATAAAAGTTATTATTATTATTTGTTTTATTATTTAATATTAGGTATAAATTACATTTAATAAAATTATAAAAACAATGTGGGTGAAAACAATTCTATAAATTACCAAAATGATTTGTAATAATTAATTGCTGAACATGATTTCCTGCCATTTCCATTTCAGCAACGTCAACTTCATCGTCTGCTTCCTGTTCTTCATCATCTTCTAATGCGCCAATTTCCTCCAAGTTTTCATACCACTCAGGGGGGAAGATGTCATTCATTTGGATGGCAATGTTGTGTAATACAGCAGTTGCTACAATCACGGTCATAATGGTTTCCAACTTTAGTCTCATTCCTAAATGTAACACAGGAAACCTTCGTTTCCACACACCATATTATTGTCTCTCGACAACATTTCGTGTTCTGATAATGGACTCGTTATAGAGATTTTCTTCTTCAGTCTGCACATGATTTAATTTCGTCATAAGATAGGGTTCTAGGTGGTAGCCACTATCCCCAACCAAAAGGTAATTTCCATAATTTCCTTCAACAAATTCCTGCTTTAATCTGCTATTATTAAAAATGGTTTGATAATGGCACGAGCCCGGCCATCGGGCCACTATGTTCTTAATTTTCAATTGAGCATCACACACAGTCTGTACATTTAATGCAAAATTTTTTTTTCTGTAGCGATATATTTCTGCGTCTCTACCTCCTATCGAATCTATAGGAATTAGTGAACAGTCTATAGCACCAATTACACGTGGAAAACTGGTCAACATATAAAAATCCTGCGCAGCTCTTTGCATTTCTTCATTGGTTTCACACATTTTTACATACTGGGGACGTGGTGAAGCTATTGCCAATGAAACTCTTCTCACAATTCGACATGTTGAAGTTTTTGAAATACCCATAAAATCACCAGCTGTTATCAAAAATTACCCATGGCGTAAAATCTTAATGTTACCAGCAACTGCTCTGCTGGTTGGATGCAACCACCTCTGTGGAATATTTAACATATTAATAAAACAACTCATCGAATAGATTAATAGGTACCTACCTATTTGTAGGGAGAGATATTAAAGGGCTATTTGTTGAAGTAATCCTAACACTGTTGGTTTTGTCAAGCGAAAGCGGTCAAAAGATTGTATATCGTCATATTTTTGAAAATACTGTTGTCGTGTCCTATATATTTTCGCTCTCCTCAAAACCATTACATTTTCTTCCTCGCTTTCTGATGCAGAACTTGAACTCGTTTCATATAAACGATTCGGATTTATCGTAATCGTACCCAAATACAATCACAAAGTACCACTATTTGTATTCAATAAATGCCAAACGTCAAATTTTGATTTGGTTTGCAATATTAAAGCTGGATTTATAAACTCGAAAAGTTGGCGAGGTTGAGGTTCAGTTGGTGTTGGAAATAGGAGTTCAATTTAAACTAAAGGGAACACTCAATTCTATTTATACACTCGTTCATGTTGTTCATGTAAAGCTCATGTAAGGTTCGAAAACTTCCCGGGTAGTTCGAGATAACCAATTTTTATGCTCGGAGTTCGGAATATCTAACCTCACAAACTTGATCATAACTTCAACCTCACCAACTTTTCGAGTTTATAAATCCAGCGTAAAGTCGACTTTTTAAAATAAAATTACCAAATTCGGGACTTTACGAAAAAGGCCACTTTTGCGTAAAGCTACATTTAAAAATCGATTATGAAACAGAATTGCTACTTTAAAGGACACTTTTTAAATTAAAGGAAGCTTTAATTTTATTATGGAATTGGCTGTAATAAAGCCACAAGATCCAAAAAGTCTTCGATGAGACAACAGATGTCAAAGGATATTTCTGACGTAAAAACCCAATCAAGACCCCGTATCTTTAAAGAAAAATCTTTGACTCATATACTCACCTTATATAGCGATTCCCCAGAAGATACCTTATCTAATTGGTCATTTGCTTCATCATTTACAGGTTTGCATTGGTCATTTGTCTCTTTAATCATAGTTACGTTGTCATCATTAACTTGATATATCTTATCCCCTTTTCTATAAATCTTCTGTAAAGATGTTTTAGTATTTCCAACAGAAGCTGCCGATTTTACTTTTGCTGACAAATCTAAATTGATTTCGTTAACTTCATCCATATTAATAGTTTATTAGGTATAAGAAAAATAACCACAAAAATAATGTTTAAAAAATTCTTTGGGCTAAAATCTGTCACTGTCAATAGAAATATTTATATTTTGCTTGTTGTTTCATACTAACCTACACAGGTGCATATCAATGGACAGTGATGAACAGAAATGTTTCACCGTATGAAAAAATACCGTGCGAGTAAAAATTATTATCATCAAAGTGTGCTTTGAGTCTAAAGTCATAGGTACTGCTTAGCGCTAGAGCTTAATTCCTGTTGGGTGTCAGTAAATACCAGCATTATCAATCAAGAAAGCTGAGGAACAGGCAGAATCCCGAGCGGGAAGATCCACCACAGAAAACCTATTTTGCGTCACACAACTGAAAGAAAAAAAGCTCGCACTCAAGCAGGAAGTTCACTTTTTGTATGTGGACCTTAAAAAAGCCTATGACAGTGTACAGGCTCAAGAACGAAAATCATTCAAAAATGTGGACTTATTTTTTACCTAGCAATTTAACAGGCGAAATGTATCTGGAATTATAACAAAACGTTATTTATCCAGCGCTAGTAGAAATAATTGAGAATGACGATCAGTACATCGAAAACCACTGAATATTCCAGCAAGACGGTACGCCACCCCACTTTGCACTCACTGTTCGTCACTAATTGGAACAAACGTTTCCAGGACAATGGATTGGAAGGTGTTGAAGTATTGAGTGGTCCCCACGTTCTCCAGATCTAAGCCTGTTGAATTCTTTTTTATGGGGCCACTTAAAAACTAAAATTTATGCCACCCAGCCAACATCTTTGGAACACCTACAACAACGGATAATTGATGAATGTCGTCAAATCACCCCACAGATGCTTCAAGGTGTACGAGAGCGTTGTGAACAAAATCTGTACTATTGCATAGAGGCTGAGGGGCAGCATTTCCAGCATTTACTGGACTGAGTTGTAAGAACTTCTTTTGTAATAAAAAGGTAAAAATAACCCGTTTCTGTACTTTTGGTGAGCCACTGTACAGGCTAGGTAAATAGTAGCGATCTTGAGCAATACTCTATGTATAAAAATACCTTTAAAACAAATTATCACTCGACCCCCTATTCCATTTAAAATTTTGGAGGTAGTTGTCGCCCCCGCTAGGGGTTTGACTTTCAGGGGGCACAAGTGCGAAATAATGTTTCCCCCTATATATAATCATAAATCGACGGATCCCAGCGGTTTTTTTTTAACCTAGGGTGCCCAAAATTGGTTTTGTTTCGTTTTCAAATGGCCACCCTGTATAACGCAGAGGGATGATAGGCTTCTGCAAATTATAATTTCGTTGTTAACAATGATAAATGAACATTGTATGCCAATAATTACAGAAAGGATCTAGTGATATTGTAGCAATTTTGAAATCCATTTTAATAAAAGCAGCGGCCTCCAAGTGCAAAAGCTAATTTGATCGGTTCATGATGACGAACAAAATCATATAACCATATTGCCACCACCTTCCTAGCTGTGAGCGGTGTCTGCGATACTTTTCTTATGGTTAAGAGGGCACAAGGTGCACCTCAGTGCCTTTACGTTTCAACTGAAAATATTATGGTCCTTTTTATTATACTTTTCCTAAAAGTAGGCAAATACTTCAAAAATTTATTGACCAGAGCAGATATATTTTTATTAATTTGTTGTAATTGAAATATGTTTAGAATCTTTCGGTTAATAACGGTGCTGTCTGTATTTTATCCTAGAAACAAATTTTTAGGGTATTAAACGCATTTATGCCCGTATTCTCCGTAATGTTTTAAGCTGGCTTAAAAAGAAAGCCGCTTTAAGATGCCGTTAAGAACCGTAAGCTTACTCAATTTTAAGCCCACAACCTTGAAGGCTTAATATCGGGCTTAAGATTTGCATCTGCGCATTTATAAAATTAAAAAAACTAACAGTAAAATCCAAAACTTTTAACAATTAAGTATTTTCAAACACAGCACAAACTGTAATAATAGACCTTTGCTTTTGTAGGCTTTAATTAGCAGCAGAACTTGGCTAAAACTATACTGACATGACAGTGACTTATAAACTAATAAATAGATTACAAACAGGTTACAATATATAACTCGTAAATAAGGTATCAGGTAATATACATATACAAGCTGGATTTATAAACTCTTGCCGGCGCCGGCGCTCGTCTTAAACATGCATAGTGGGCATTTATAAACTTGGCGTTCGCGTTCGCAGTGTTGACAAACAAAAACATAATCTGACAGTTCTGACATTTTTAGTTTGTACTCTTGGTGGTGTTTTCTCTAGCCAGTTATTAGAACAAAAAGAAAGAGTTAAAGAAATGGATTTAGCAAGGCAGAAAAAGTTACTTGGTGTCTTAGGGGTAGTAAAATTAAAATGACGATTGGCCGGTGACAGTTTGGCAAATGCCAAGGACGACTTGACAGAAATGCTAAAATCCCATTGGTTATGACGCGGTGCTACGAATTTTCTATGAACGCCGGCTCTGGAAAGATAAAAATGGTTTATGTTGAACGCCAGCCGACGCCAGCGCGAGCGCCGACGCCGGCTTCGAGTTAATAAATCCAGCTTAATGTTAGAATATACGCTAAAACCTTTGTCTATATCGATCTGATATAAATCGACTTTTCGCACCATTCCTACTTATTGGTTGAACTGCTTTTTAAATAGAAATATAACTAAGTTAGTTAAAAAAAGTAATTGCAGAATGCACGTTGATTTTCTTGTTACCTAAAAAGATTATTCTTTTTCTTTCAAATAAAGAACGTTTTTAAACCTTTGTTTTAATGAAAATAACACTTAATGCATACAGCAATTATATAACACAAAGCACATGAAACGAAAAATAAGGTAACAATGTTACAAATTTCTTCCTCTGTACTCTACCACTTGACAGCCTCAGTCTCTGAGCAAAAAAGAAAAGAAAAATGCGACGTTGCCAAATCTTAAGGAGGCTTAATTAAACCCGACAATAATAATTGTTTCGGTGCTTACCTTAAATTAGTTAAGTGAGTTTAAGAAATTAAGTCAACTTTAGTTAAGCCAGCTTTTCTACATAACGGAGAATACGGGCATTAGTGAATAATTAAGAACAACTTAATTTTTTGTTCCTATGTATTATTCCTAGTTATCTGTATCCACCATTTAATAGTTAATTAAAGGTAACACAATAATAATATATTAATCGTTTGAATTAGCGCATTACATGTTAAATATCTCGAAAACGGTTATTCGAGGCGCCATCTGTAAAGCATATTTTTATTGAAAGCATACTGTGACTTTCCAAACGTAAGCACAGTGTAGTCCTCTTGATATTATCCTCAACTTTTTATTTGTCGTCTTAAAAAATATATAATATCAAATCTTGTACAAGAACATTACATAAAATTTTTACATACATTTTTCATCGGTTATTGTAAACTTTTGGACCGAGGTTTGATTGGCTGTTAACATTTTTTAATGAGAAATCTATAGGATTTCAGGGGTACAGGTATTTTAATAAGGATCTTTTTAACGCAGATCTTACACCTGTCCCATTTAGTAACATATACTATTTAGCCGCTATTAATGATAAGGTGAAATTATTTAACGCATTAATTTTGAACATCTTTGATATACATGCACCCACTCGTACTGCACGTATTACGAAGAGGAAGGCACCATGGGTCACACAAAACATAAAATATATGATATCACTTAGAAACAAAGCACTTACAAAGTTTAAGAAAAACAGAAATGTGCAGAACTGGGAGTACTACCGAAAATATCGTAATTTTTGTTACTGCGGCGATCGATAGGGAGAAAAAGGCGTATTTAGAAAATAGAATTCGGCTAAACGGTCCCAAGGACAACTGGAAGTTACTTAGGGATATGAATGTGTATGGTAGGAAGATAGCGTCGGTTCCGATTGAGTTGGGGAGTGGCGACCAGGTTAACGATTATTTTGTAAACATTCCTCCGGTCGATCCGGATCCGACTATTTTAGACTTTTACTTAAATAACAAAAAAAAAATGTTACTGAATTTTATTTTAGAACGGCCACTTTGGATGAAATTAAAGACGCATTGTTCTCAATAAAATCGAGGGCTGTGGGGCATGATGAGATAGGTGTCGATATGCTACTGCGTTGCTGTCCTGTTATTATACCAGTTATTGCGCACTTGGTGAACTACAATATAGAAATGGACACTTTTCCTGAAATATGGAAAATTTCTTGCGTAATTCCGTTGCTCAAGGTTAAGGACCCTAGTGAGCTAAAAGATTTGCGTCCGGTGAGCATCTTACCAACCCTATCTAAAATAATCGAAAAGGTACTTAACAATCAAATTAGAGACTATGTGGGTCAGTGCAGTATTCTGCCAAGCGTGCAGTCCGGATTTAGAAAAAATTATAGTTGCACTACCGCTCTGCTAAAAGTTACAAACGATATATTTGAGGCAACGGAAAGGGGCGAGCTCACATTGTTGATCCTATTAGATTATACCAAAGCATTTGACAAGCTCAATCACACCCTCTTTGTAGCAATTCTTAAATATCTCGGTTTCCAGAACCTTGTTAGAAGCTACTTAGAAAGCAGGAGACAGATTGTTGTTCTAAACGGAAATACATCGGGGTCGAGGGACTTGAGGTTTGGTGTTCCGCAGGAATCGATACTAGGACCATTGTTTTTTACTCTGTATACAGCACAACTTATAACGCGAATCAAGCACCGTAGAACCCATGATGCGGATAATACACAGATCTACATTTCCTTTAAACCTAGTGAAATTGTTAATGCCAATAGCAAGATCAATGAGGATCTGGGTGTTATTTTACAGGTATCTCAAGCACACTGTTTAAGTATAAACCCCAGTAAATCGCAGGGACTTCTTTTTGGTAGGAAGAAAGATCAATTGTTATGTCAAAAACATGTTAAAATTATTGTAAATAACGATACGCTTAAGTTGGTAAATTCTGCAAGGAATCTGGGCCTAGTACTCGATAATGGTCTTAGATTTTCTGAACATGTCGGTATGTGCATAAAAAGGGCTTTTACAAATCTGAAATTAATATTCAATTACAGAAGAATTCTATCTGATAAACTTAAAAAAATGCTATGTGACTCCATAGTTTTATCGCACTTTAATTACGCGGACGTAGTATATGGTCCTTGTCTGCTAAGTGTTGATGCTCGGCGTATCCAATTAATTCAGAATTCTTGCGTGCGTCTGATAGGGGGTATTAGAAAGCGTGAAAGGGGAGTGTCTGCGAAACTAAACGAAATAAAATGGTTACGAATGAACGAAAGAAGGGTCCTACACTCTGTAGTTATATACAACAGTATAATCTCTGGAAGGTGTCCGGATTACTTATACAAGAACATTAAATTTCGCAGTGACATGCACAATTTGGAACTTTGCCATAAATATACTATAACTACTCCGGCACACACGTCTAGTAATTTTGAGAAATCATTTAGTCATAATGTGGCAAAATCATATAATAAAATATCCCTCCACATAAGGCAACTTACGGGCATAAGATTTAAAATAGGAGTTAAAGAAGTCATAAAACTTACTATCTAGTTTATACTTGTTATTGTGATTGATTTATATAATACCCTATAAGGGTTCAACCTACAGTACAGAATGTTTTTACTTTTTTTTTGCTAAATAATGGATGAATAAAAAATGTATATATTTTCCTTAGGTTAAGTGAAGAAGCTTGCTTCAACTTCGCCTTTTGTAATTAATGTTTAAAAATTACAATAAAGACTTTATTTATTTATTTATTTATTTATTTATTTATTAATTTATAGATTTGCTGTATATAATTAATTAGCGACTACCCTGTATAAAAAGACTAAGGTAATGCCAGTCAAAGTTTTGAAAAAATGCATTTTATTAATTGCAAATATGGCGTCTAAATAATAATAAGGGGCCGTCCATAAAGGACGTCACGGTTTTTCACAGGATTTTTGACCCCCTTCCCCCATGTCACAAATGGTCACATTTTTTTCAGACCTCCCCCCCTATGTAACGTCACAATATTACAATCGAAAATTACACATTGTTGCGGTCAATAATGTCAATAGCTTGTGGTAAAAAAGTGTAGGGTTTGAATTCGAATTATTACTCAACTGGAGTTATTATTCCGGACATCAAATTTTCATCCCCCCCCCCCCTGTAACAAATGGTCACATTTTGCGAGACCCCCCCCCCTCAAGGCGTGACGTCCTTTATGGATGACCCCTAATAGAACAAAAGATTCTTTAAAGGGTTTATTAAAACAAAGTCACATAAGTTCATAACAATTCAAGAAGTAGTCCATTTTTTTCATAACAATTGTTTATTTTCAAGTTATTTATAAATCTTAACAAAATACAAAAAACTTTAAGATGTCTGCTAATAATATATATACAAGAAATTTTACATTTTCAAAGCCTGGCCGATTTGTGGTGTGGTTTAAATGAAGTTACGAATATGATTGATTTATAGAGGAACACAGTTAACATCCACACTTGTCTATTGTGCCCATCCAGGTGGAAATTTGATTATACACTGCGACTACAGAAACTAGATTTAATAAAATATCCAATTTTAAACCTGTCTTACCGAAGATTGCATTATAACAAGGATTGTATATGTTGGTCAATATCGGGACTTGTAAAATAGCCGCGACTAGACCCTGGAGATTTAATATGGCCAACAGTTGAACAATAGTGATAAGAAGACCTGACAAAAGATTAAGGCATATATTCGAATATAGTATTGGAATATTTAGTCCTGGAATGAGAATATTGATTAATATGCGTCCAGAAATGTCATTTAACAAGAACAAGAGCACCTTCAACAAAGTGAGATGGTACAGCTCAACAGTAATAACGGCAGTTGTGTAAGCAGTTAGGCACACAACAATAGTGACGCATAAGTCTAGAATTGTTGTGATAACTCCTCCGCAAAGGTTCGTTACAATTAAAGATACATTAATGTTTGCGATGCTGCAAGTGCCAGCAATCAGTGATTGGATAAATACGTTAAAAACGATCAGACCATTAGCCGTAACTAAAGTCTGGACGGAGTTCAGGGCAGCAGTCATTGTCAACCATCCATTAACATTACCGCATACATTTAAAATAATGAGCAGACAAGCTTCGACAGTAATGACGCCAGAAGTTAAAGCCGATACAGCAGATATCACATGAATTACTCCGTTGACTCCAATATAGACGCTTCCACCAAGTTTAACGCATATTCTTAAGAAAACGGTGATATTTGTGACAACTACATTGAGGACGACAAGCAAATTTAATTTGGCTCCTATTAGACCGGTGACATAGGCGAAGCATGAAAATCCATCGTCTGTTCCGAGAATCACTAATATATCCAAAAGCACCCCTAAAATGAAACACATGCTAATTAGAAGAAAATTGATATATTCAACAGAGTGTTTTCTGTTGGGTATGAACATAGAATTGAATGTTTTTTTTTTGTTCTTGTAATAAAATATATTTACTGACAAGCCTAAAACCGAAGAACTTACCTGCGTTAACACAAGTTTGTACATTCAAGTTGGCACTGACAAATAAATCGATTAGTCCTCTGCATATCTCTAAGAAGCCAAGGAGTCCCACTTTGATGATAACATACTCGGCAACGACCAATTTGATGAGTCCGGCCAGATCTACTTTTAGGCTCTTAATGATTTCAGAACATAAAGAAATGGCTAGGTTAAGCGATACATTTATGTTCGTATGAACCTGAAAATAATATTTCATTATTACGCTGAAAATATAAATAAAAATAAAAAGTTATTGTATTAGACATGTGAAATATTAAACCGATTGGATTTCTAATTAGCTAAGTATTATTTACCCAAAAATAAAACCTAATAATATTTAATTAAAATATCTTTCTATTTAAAAAGTTTTTATTTACTCACTTGAGATCCAGATTTTCAAACTAACCACAGCAACATTCCAACAATTTTGTAGATAGTAGCACTGTGCTGTTGGAACGATGTTTAGGCAACCAAAGCCAGAATTTCCGTCGCATAAAAGGAAAATCGATTCTACGATGTCAATCGCAATGCATAGGTTCAGATCAACGTTGACTATCACTATAGAAAAAATAAGTTATAACCGTTATTATTTATAGATACCTAATTATGAAGAGAGCTGTTTCGAAAAAGTTATTGCATACTTTTTTGGATAAGCACGTATATAGTCTACATATTTTACCTATAATATTAGGATTATTAGAAGGACAGTAGTATTTGATAGAGGTGCCTCCAGCTCTCATTTGCATATCTTCTGTGCGTCCCATATCTCCTTCTTCAGCTAATTTTCTTTGGATATTTTTCATTCCTTCTGGTAAACTAGAATCTAGTCTATTCAACTGATTTGATTTTGCTTCCAACATGGAAGCTTGGCCCCGTAACCAATCTGAAAAGTTATGCAATTAATTGAACAATCTTAATATTGAATTTGTGTTCCAGTTTAAGAAAATTTGAAGTAGTCGATTTTTTAAAAATAATTCAGATGTTACTTACCATGGGCAATTGAGCTGCAAAACAGAGCACAGAAGAAAAATCCGATAAGCTGGGTTTTCATTTATTTTTGTCTACTTTCTCTGGTTCTGCCAAGAACTGATAGCTAAGACTGTATGCCTGGGACATCTTAAAACACCGTTTATATAGGAACCGGAAACATATTTTTTTCAATATTATTTACCATTTTTTGTCTTCCTCGGGGTTAGTAACATTTTGATTTTACGAATAAAATTTTTACTATTGTTATTATCGCTAAATACAAAAATGTTTTTTTTATTTTCTCTAATAAAGGTACCTACTTGTTTTGTTATCGCATAAGTAAATATTATTTAATAGGCATCGAGTATTGGTTATTTTCCTAAAAAGTCTGAAATAAACTGTTTACAAAAATGTAGCTAGAAATGGACACAAAATTACCCTTTACAGTATTTTCTTTTCAGAGACGTAAACAGACATACTTCCTGTTTAGAAATCAATTCAAAACCGGAGGTTAAGAATAAGAGATCCAAACGAAATATGTATAGGTATAGGGTGTCCCAGAATTCGTTAGCAATCTCTGGGATTTATATAAATGACGTAAAAATATCATCGTAAGTTCGTATATTTTTTTTCCTTTGAAGCCCCTTCCTAAGGGATATCTGCCCCTAAAGACCGGACCTGAAGACCGGTTTTTAATTGATAACTTTTAACCACCCTGTGCAATTGGTCGCGCCCAGGAGTACATGGTTCAAATCTGGGATGCCCTGTATATAGGTCAAGCAAAAAATATTTGACAAAGATCTTTATATTCTTGCACTGCTGTAAGTGCCCATGTTAGTATGTGCTTAGTATTAAGAAGGAAAATGTGACTATGAAACCGATGTATTTAAGGCCATGCCATTGGTTTGAAGATGTGAATCCATGAAATTTAGTTCGAGAGCTGAAAAGTGAAGATACTTAGTTAGCTATGTTAGAATGGATTAAGATACTTTTAAATTTGTGGTGGGGCAATGAACTGAAAATACGTGCATATATAGCTTATCCAGAAGGCGGAGATTCCATTTCTTTATAACTATGACTATTTCCGCAACAACTAACAACAGGCATTGTAATAATATATATACCTGAAGGATAAAAACTTCCGATAGGCTGATGACGCGTTTCTAAATAGAAGACAGACGATATTAAAAATCGCATCAGAATCAAAAATTTACTAAAGAATAGGTCGTATCGTACTGGAGATCCTCGCATCACGGCCACGGCAAATCGGGAGGCCGCTATCATCAGACAAATGCTTATCGAGCGCGAGTCCAATTGATGGGACAATAAGCTTCAGAGTCTTGCCATCGAAGATAATTCTGTTGGACAGTGGCGGCTCTTTTGTAAGGGCTGCAAGACTGCAGCCCCCCAGCACAATGAACAAACAACGGAAAAATAAAATGTATATCCTTATTTATAAATATATTTGTTATTGCCATATTTTGCTTAAACTCAGTTGCTTTATATTTGTAACAATCATAATTTGAAAATCCACCAGTTCGTCCCATTTAGCATCCCTATCTTATTCCTTACGTATGCAGATCCACGGTCAGTGTTATCCATTTCTTTGACAACGTTCTTCAGTATCTCAAGCTTATATGTGCAAAGGGGGCAAATAATAATTCCGGGAATCAATGGAGCATTGATGACGTAATTTCCTGGGGTCAGTGATGTTCGTTTTGGCCACTCTTTCTTTCGTAATGATTTTTTCTATACACTAGCCAAGTTGCATGCCGAGTAAAAGTGCCACAACCTTAAGATCGCTGCAAATGTTCCACTCAAGGCCGTTACACGGAAGTTTTTCTAAAATAAGCTTCACGTTGTCGTAAGATTCCTTCATGTTGGGTGCATGACCCAAAGGAACAGAAGTGAACTTATTTACACACTGTGGAGTAGAACCGCTTTCAAGCTTACTTTGGAAGAGTCAATTAACAAACGCCACTTATCTGTGTAATATTCATGATCAAGTGCCTTCATAACCGGACGGACACCAATACAAAATACAAGATCATCTTCAATAGAGAAGAAATTTTCAAATTCGACATTGTGACCACGATAAAAAGCAACTTTTGTTCCACTCTGAAGCAGATTCCAGTCTTAGTCGGGCACCAAGAAGGTCGGCTTGCTTCTTAGACAAATTTAATTCACGGACGAGGTCGTTGAGATCTCCTTGGCCTAAAAGATTAGGTTCACGGGAAGACGAACCTGATTCAAATGTGGGATCTAAATCCATATCTTTGCTTACATCATTTTCGTCGTCTACTTTGTCATCAGCAGAAGACTCGTCATCGCTTGGTGTCATATTTTGTGAAGGTACAGGCATAGGCAACTCCGGGCTGTGAGGTAATGGTCCCAATGCGGATAGGATATTTTACAGTATGTTTAGATTTAGAAGTTATACCAGATATACTTGTAAGGCAGAAGTTGCAATCAGAAGTAAGGTCTGTTCCGTACAAATTATAGGATTAGCAAAAAGCATATATCGTCCGTCTTTTTTTTCATATCTGTGACATGAAACATAGCAAATATGCCCAACTTCTGCCTTGAATAACTATTTTACGCTTAAAATAGTGCTCATAGCATCTTTTAACGAGTGGTGTGAAAGACCTATTTTCGATGTTTGAATATCAATCCGTAGCAGAAGGAATTCGGATGGTTTACGCAATTTTTTTGGCATTCTTCCGGGTGCTCTGGTGATCAATTTTTTACTAATACAGCTGTAATTACAACACAGCACAATACTCTTTAAACCGTTGATAAATACTGTATTTGATATGTTGTACGTTTAAGTTAGATACCTCCTGTGACTTGTCTTAAATTTTCGTTAACTGTTTAGGTTTTTTCATTTATAGGAATTTTGAGATTAACTTTTGCCTTGAATATTCTTGTTTTTGATTCCTTTATTTGGAAAATTTAAACACTGCATTATTTTGACGCCCGTATTCTTGAATCTAGTAGTGTTAGTGCCTCCCTACTATTAGTGCTTCTTTACTATGGATTTTCACCAGCAGGGAGCCAATCTTTCGGTAATTTGTGTGTTCTGTTGTCTGGATCTTGTATGTGTCTGTGATACATGAGTTAGTGGAGATACGTCCGTGCGTTTGTAATAGTCTGTAACCATGTTCATGAAAAATTCGTTCTGCATACGAAAATCTTGGTGCAGTATGCGGTTTATTGTGTATCTCGGTACGTCGGCGATTATTTCTAACGCCCTATTTTGTAACTAACCTGGAGCTTATTAAGCTCCGGATTGTTTATGTTGCACCATAAACTAAAACGAGCCTTGTAGAGGTTGATCTTAGTCCTGTTATTAAGCCTACTCTGCCTATGAAGCAAGGGGTAGATAGAGCCTAATTGTCGCAATGCAAGCTTCGCTCTTTTAATTGACTTGAGCCAAGTCGTTGGTCAAATATAAGTCCCAGGTATTCTGCCTCGTGGCAGCAAAGTTCACATGGACACAATTGACTTAAAGTCTTCTGTCAGGCCTACGAACAACTTTCGTCTTGGCGGGGTTCAAACGAATCTTCCAAGCCAAAAGCCATTTCTCTAGCTCAGTTATATGATGCTGCACCCCGCTGCCGACAATGCGCGGTGCTTTAGTAGTCGAAGTTATTGCGGTATCGTCAGTGAATAGATAGAGCTGCGTAAATCTATCGCGCGGCACATCGTGAGTGTAAATATTATACAGCGTCGGAGAGAGAAGTGAGCCTTACGGCACTCCTGCGCTGATGTGCTTACTCAAAGAAAGTCCATTCTCAAACGAGACAGGAAAGCTTCTATTCTCCAGAAGGGACCTCGGAGCTCCGATTCTAATTAATTTTAATAAAAGCCCATTATGCCAGACCTTTTCAAACGCGTTGCTTACGTCAAAAAACATCGCTCCCGTATGCGTTTTCCTGTTGAGGCCTTTTCTTACGTTTGCGGTTTATCGCGTTATCTGCCTAAAGCTCCCAATAGACTGCCCGATGAGACCCAAATCGTAACAAAACCCGAGAAGAGCCAACAAACAAGAAGCGACAAAATCCCGAGTTTAGAATTGATTAAATGGGGATCAAATTATATGTTCTTTACCTTGAAATTTTGACAGTTTTCTTCTGTGTTTCATGTAATTGGCTTTTCAGTCAACTTTGGAAAGGAAATAAAATAGTATATTACATACCAAGAGTGGTAAGAAGCCTATTACACACGATTTCGAAAATTACTGTGCGAGCGTTAGCGAAAATTGCCCTCGTTAAGGCAGACATTATAATATTGCGTAACTGGTCTTACGCACAGCTTGGCTTCTTAAAATATAGTGTGTGTAATTAAAGTTTTACGGATAAAGTAGACAGTGCGTAAGTAGTTTCTTACTAATACAGAAGTAGAAAAACAGTATTTTCTTATGTATCCCTTTATTTCTTTTTAAATATTAAACAGCAGTTTTGTTACCGTTTGTTACATTTTTAATCAACAATCCTAAACTAAAATAAACAGTGTTATATCTAGGTCTATTGCTGCTTAAATTTACGTAACAAATAAGGGTCATAATTTAAAAGGTTTATTGTGATATTTTTATTATAAATATAAATTTCTGGATTACTATTAGGCACTGCGTAAAATTTAAGTAAATGTTTGGCAAATTTTAAGTTTTGGTTACTTATATTAGACATGATATATAACATAGTGCCATTTTAATTTGACTTTTAAATTATTTTTTAGCATTCTGATCCATTATGCGGCTTTAATTTGATATGTATGCAGGTAGAAATTATTTCTTAGCCCACTCCTATAATGCTACAAACCATTTTCTTTTTGTAAAGAGTATGTTGGATATTTTTTACAGGTAAATCTGCTATTTTTTAATTCTTCCATAGGTAAGTACATGCACAATAATTATAGGTACTTAGAATTTAAACGGTAGGTAGATAATATGATATTTTATTTTGTTTAAACAAGATAAGTTGTAGATGCCGGAAAACCCTATAATTTTTTTATAATTTTAACATGCTAAATAATGGTTGGTCTTTTCCATATATCTTTCAGGTCATAAAATACAGCAGATAAATACAACAAAACAAATATAAACAAATGTATCATAGCGGTGCAAATATACTTAATGTTCAGTATTCTTTGGAAATGAAAACATGCTTATTCCTTGACCTTCTTTTGAGTGACACCCTTGAAACCCACAGGTATTACCAGTCATAGTTTTATAATAGCACAGCAGTCAAAAAAATAAACAGTTAAACAATACACTTTTTTTAACAAAAAAGAGAACTAAACTCGATAACGACAACTCATCGACTACGGGCCGGCGACAGTTATCTGGGTTACCTTCCATTACATTCATTTCGCCAAATGTCATAATATTGTCGCTTCTCGTTTGTTGGTTCTTCTCGGACAAAACGTCATGAAGTCACGTGACAATCGTCCGAATCATCAGGAGGAAATCCACGTACTTTTTGGCTTTTGTTGTGTTATCCTTTCTTACAATGTGTTTTTGACAGTAGCTCTATTACCCTCACTCTATAATTCAAGTTATACGTAAGACTGGTCGCAAACGAACATTGTCGTAAACAAGTTGGCCCAATCTGTCCTACAGTTGTCTTATTTTAAAGCGTATTAAAGAAAAAGATCAACACATAGTCCGTCTAGTCTTTTCACATTGTCTGCTTTTGAGTCGGCTTGGAAATAATTTTGTATAAAATGGTAGCCGAGTGTTTATTTACGGCGTTTTATTTATTTATTTCATATTCTGCAGATATGTGTCCTTTCTTCGTTGCAGGTAATATTAACTTGTTACACACTGCTTCAAAGTAAAATAGATAGGTAAAGTACTTTCCAACATATTTCGTTTGGCTTAATGACTGCAATAAAACCCCTCATAAACTCGGCTTTTGCTTTCGCAGAGACGTATTAACATACGTTTATTTTTAATGCCAGTTTATAATAACAATAGATAGGTACATTACTTGATTTGTTATCAAAATTAATAAACTGTCTGTTTGGGACACACGTCATATTTCTGTCGTGACCCAGTACAAAAGTAAGGTAAAAGCGTGGAACTCAATTCTAGGTAATGTAATGTGGCGTCTTACTGATCTAAGTGGCAACGCCGCATTCGTGCTAATTTACTATGTTTTTTTGTAACTACTAAATGCTAAAAAAATGAGGAAAGTACATTATATTTACATGCAATATAATTGGCAATACCGCATATTAAAGTAATGGCAACGTTGTACAAATCCATAAAAATATAAGTTCAAATCAAAACCTTATGTATAAAAAACGGTCGGCGATTCTGTATCATTCCCTAACACGTAAACTTAAGTACGATAAAGGCCGCTTGCATGGTAACACATGGATGTCTTCTCTCATTGGTTGGCAACAGTATTTTGACGTGAACTAAACCATCTTGGATTATGACGTATTAGCACCTGATTGGTCAAGGTGTCGGTATACGGTACGAGACGGACAACGTTTTGTCAACGGAGTTGTGTCACGCTGATTTCTACAGAGATAGGTTGCGCTCCGTGGAACGGCAAATCCTCCACGTAAAAATGGTTAAAAGTATTTGAAAGTAGTTAAGTGGTTGTTTGACGAGTCTAATTTAGAAATGTGTTGGTATGTCATACCCATGCTAGGGTATAAAATGATGAAGTGATTAATCTGTTAATAAATAACTGTGCAATAAAATTCAAAAGAAATTTTATTTTCCAAGTAAAGCATAGTTTTGAACCAGTCGACTTGTGAAGATACAGGTTAAAGTTTTTTGTGTCGTTTATTGTTACAAATGTGTTCGCACACTGTCTAATTAAGGTTCAAGAGGCTCCAAGTATTTTTAATTTATTTCTTAAATTGCTTTCCATTGCTTATTCTTTTTATTCCCTCTGGTAGTTTGTTGAATAGTTTTAAGCACATATAATTGGGTGACTTTTCAGTAAGGGCTAGCCTGTGTATGGGATAATTGATATTTAAAGTTCTCGTTTGGTGTTGATGACTAGCTGGTGCTTGAAAACAGTTTTTGTTTTTAAAGAGGAACATTAAACACTCATAATTGTACAATGCATATACCGTCAATATTCCCAATTTTTGATAAATAGACCGACACGATACATTGAAATCTAATTTTTCAACTATTCTAACTAATCGCTTCTGAATTACAAATATACTTTGAATTTGACTATCTCTTCCCCAAAACATTATCCCATATTTCAAACAGGATTCGAAATTAGCAAAATATAACATTTTCAAAGTTTTTTTATTCATGTATTTACCAGTAACACGAATACCATAGCAAATAGCATTTACTTTCTGTGAAAGACATTTGATATGAAACGACCAATCTAGAAATTCATTAATCTGTACTCCCAAAAATTTTGTGGACTCCGAAAAAATAATTTTGTCTTTATCATTATTAAAGTTGGTTGGTTTTTCCACCTTTGACAATTTTGTTCTGAATAGAATTATATTTGTTTTATTTTTATTTAGGATAAGTTTATTTTCTGTAAACCACTGTGTGACCCTGTTAAGAAAGTTTCTGCACTCAGTGACAAGTTGATTAATACTCTTGCCCCCTAAAAGTAAATTAGTATCGTCAGCGTAATTAACCATATCTTGATTAGCTTCAGTTAGATTACTCAAATCATTGATAAAAATATTAAATAGAGTTACTTTAAAAAATTTTGATCATCAAATGCGACGTTGTTAAGATATGAATTTTTCAATGGATTTTTGGCTAAAAACGATTTTACATAAAAATTGTTGGATTTTAACTATCTTTACAATTTTTTTTACTAAAAATTAGGAAAGGAAAGTTATAACATGTAAAATCACCACCAACTGTTATTAGAATTGGTATAAGTACTACAGAGTGTTCAACGTTTTTGGTCCAAACTTAATGAATTTAAAACCAAATTTTTGTTTTGTTTTTTTAAATATATTTTAGTTCCCTTTAATTTGATACCAATATCTTATACCTTATTTTAAAAAGTTGTTAAAGGAAATATGATTTCAAAAAATTGTGCCCTAAAAAACCTTACTATTATGAACAATTTTATTCATTTTTAAATTTACTTCCAAACAAATTGAGAACTTAATAAATTATTGTGTAATTCATATCTAAGTAGTTATAAACAATTTTGCAGAAGAAGCTAAAATTATTACCCATCGAAAAGTATGTAAATCTCCAATTTTGAAAATATCTTTCACCAATTTACAACGAATACATATTAACGCATTAAGTGTTCAAAGTGTCTACCATTATTCAAAATGCAAGGGTCAATTCGTTTGAAGAGCGAGTCCCTCACATTTCTCAACACTAATGCGGTAATTCTACCAAATGATTGTCGGATTCGTTCCATCATGTCCTCCCTTGTTGTTGCTGGTGTGCTGTAAACAAACATCAACCTTGGCGGTGCCCCACAAAAAGAAATCCATGGCCGTTAGGTCAGATGACCTTACTGGCCAACTGATCGGACCTTAAAATAATAAAAATGGTAGGTAAAATAGAAATTTTATATTATTGGGTTTTCAACAACCATTCCTCCCTATGCACCGCTCTGGAAACTGTGCATTTAAATGTTCCCGAACATATCTGCTCTAGTGAGGGGGTGCCCCATTGAGCTTAACCAACATCCTGTTCGTTATGAACTCTAGGAGATTATCAGTCAGCCTAACAAAGTCATGTTGCAAAAACTCCAAAAACAAGCGACCATTCAAGTGCTCTTCAAGGAAATAAGGTCCAATGTCATAATTGGATAACACCACCCCAAACGTTTAAGCTCCACTGATGTTGATTATTATTTACTAGCAGGGCATGTGGATTTTGGGTATCATAAAAGTGAAAATTATGTCTATTGACGAACCCACTTCTATGAAATGTCGATTCGTCGGTTAACATGACATGTTTAAAAAATCTTTATGTTCAGCAGTGGTATTTTGGGCCCATTGACAAAATATTGTTCTTTTTTCAAAATCATTGTCGCCTCATTCTTGATGTAATTGAACCTTGTTTGTTTGCCAGTAAACTAATAATCATTGAAGATTTTTTTATTTCCAAATTAGAACTAATTTTCCTGACACTTATTTCTGGATTCTCCACCACCGCCAATGCAATGCCTAGCTGGTTATCTTCATAAAGCACTGTTTTGGTCCCAGATGTTTTTTCATACTCTACGCTCTCCGTTCTCTCAAATCGATCTTTTAGTTTAATTATTGATCTTTCGTCTAACCTAAACGTGATGCCATAAAACAATTTCCATCACTTTCTCCAATTGCGTAAATCATATTTACTAATGCTACTCGAGTGTAATTAAAATTTATTTTGAAAATTGACGTAGACAAGGCCACTGTAAAACGTCAAATAATTGATAATTATTATATGTCTGCCATTTGCAGAAAATTTGAATTTGACTTTTTTGACAACTTTTTGAAATAAGGTATCAGATATTGGTATTAAATTAAAGAGAATTAATAGTTATTTATGATGTGAGTGTTAAACTGATGTTTTATTTTGTGAGTGAAAAAGTTTGGGAAATGAGCGGAGCGAATTGAACAATTTCACGAACAAAATAAAATTACTTTTAACACAAATATCATACAATGTTTTTTTTATCCGATTGTGTCAAAAAATGACGTTTTATAGATCAGATATTCGGACGAAAAGGTAACCTTTTCAATAAGGTATTGATTATTGCGCTGGTAGCTAGGCAACCTTTGTCGTCCTAGTCCGAAAAACATTTTGTCGGACGCTAAAATATTTTCAACAGTTTATTTTATTTAATTATTTACAATATTTATATTAAATGTACAATTAGAACAATTTTGAACAAGAACGGGGTGATGTGAATTTGATTTTGAGGATGTGTTATTATTTTTGGTCTCCGTTATGATATTATTCTCCAATGTTGAACTCGATTGGGAGACGGATTGCGACACCTGAGTCGAGACTGACTGCAGGTCAGATTGTGGAATGTTGAATATTTTCTTGGTCAGCTCTAACTTATTACTTAAGGAATCATCTATGTAGCCCTCGGCTACTCCCGAAGACTTCCAGCCTCCATGCCGTTTTAGAGATGTTATGTCTGCTCCCGCATCTACAAGTAATGTGGCCGATGTTCTTCTGAAACAATGTCCCGTGAATTCCTTGGCATTCGGCAGTTTTAAGTAAGATGCTATTTCCTGAGGTATAGAGCCAAATTTGTGTATACCGACAACTTGCTTATGGCATTTTCCATTGCGATAAGACACAAAAAATCGCCCATCACTCATATTTGTTGGACGTAAAGCCAGATAATTTCTATAATACTTTAGATATTCTCCAGTCACCGTAAATGATCTCGGTTTGTTTGTTTTATTATAGGGAATTTTTATTAACAAAGCCGTTCCCAAATCTTGTATGTCATCAATTTTCATATGAGCCAGTTCTTCTCGACGACATGCGCCCGCGATTCCAAAAATAAAAGCAACCTGTAATTAAGAAAATTGTTAGTCAGAAATTTAAAATACTATTATATAGTTACATTTAGCTTCAACATTAAGTATTTGTCATCTGGAGCATGGCAAAGGAATTTGTGAACCTCTTCTCTAGTTAGGATCCTTGATTTCTTTGGACAATATCCAACACTTTTTTGTTTCAACAATGCTCGTAATCTCATGTATTTAGATATATCAATATTCTGTTTTACATTTACCACTGCACGTAGCATAGAATACTGCGACCACAGAGTAGATGACTTCATAGTTTTCGATAATTCCGCCATATAGACCAAGAAGACGTTTTCGGAGAACGACTGTATATTTTTTTCTTGCCGGTAATCCATAAATTTTTTATAAGCTCTTTCATATATTTCCTTAGATTTTTGTGGCAACAAATGTAACATTACTTCCTTGGCAGTTTCTTGAATGTCAGGTGGTGTACCTTCTATAAGATCATCGTCTATTTCCATTTTTAATTGTGTTTTTCAGGTTTTAAAACTAGCAGAACACGAAAGATTAGTTAAAACTATCGCCTGATTGATAAAACGTCAGTTGATAATATTAATTTAATTATTTGTTAGATCCATGGATACGCATATTACAGGTTTCATTGTTCAAACATTCAAGGGACAAAAAATTACAATGCAAGATGAAATATATTGGTTTTCTTAATTTTTACATTATTTTATAATCCGAGCAAAAACACAATCGGATAAAAAATAACGTATGTTATACGGACGAAAAATGTATTTCGGACTATGCGGGTTACTGGCCTCAGCTTTGCCTCGTCCAGTAATCTCCCGCAATACGTCCGAAATACTGCATTTTTCGTCCTTGTAACATAATATACTATTGTATAACTGCCCTATTTCGATAATAAAATAGGGGAATTTAGAATGAACTTAAACTCTTCAAAATGCATTTTAATATTCAAATAATAATAATAATAATAATAATAATAATAAACAATTTATATTAACCAAATAAATTGAAGCATACCAAGTACAAAGTATTAATAACAAAAAATAAATTTAAAATTAATTATACTACATTTATAGGTTAATAAGGGCCTGTTATTACGCAGACAACTGGTATTGAGCGAACAACACCAGATACTGTTAAGGCCAAAACTTATATAATATATTAGTTTTCAAAACATTCTAAACTATAAAGAAAAACTTAAATCATAGTGGCAAACAATATAATATAATGGTAGATGAAAAAGAACAAAAGAAAAAGGAGGGGCATATTACAGTACAAAAAACATTAGGTATACCAAAGAATAATTAATGGAAGCAAAATTCTACTCACTCGAGAACAAGAGGTTTTTATATTTACTTTTAAAGACAATAGCCGAGCATTCAACATCACGTGCATCCAAGGAATTGACGCAAGAGGCAAAGTTGTATGAAAATGATCTTTTGAAAATTTCTTTTCGATGTCTAGGGATATTTATAATGTTATTTCTACGAAGATTCAGGCTATGAATATCATTTTTAAAAACAATTTTAGTGAATAAGTATGAAGGGGCTCTGGATTTTAAAACTTTGAGGCAAAAAGAAGCAAAATGTAATTTTCGTCGATTATGCATATTAAGCCATCCCGCATTTGACAAAAACTGAGAAACTGTCTGCGTTCTTCTGATGCCATAAATAAGCCGCAAACACGAGTTTTGCATTCGTTGTATTCGGCGAGAGCCTGCACTATCAATACAGGGGCCATACACAACATCACAATGATTAAAATGGGACAGTACTAAAGTGTCACATAACAATTTTTTTATTTCAGAGGTAAGAGAATGCCTGTGATTGTAAATAAGTTTTAAGGTACACAAGGTTATTGTGAATGACAAACGTTGCCAACGCTATGGTTACTAACAAAAGATGCTGTCATTTAAATAATTGCGTTCTTGTCCAATTTTTGTCTTTGGTTCTTGACTGCTTAATATGTTTGTCGATAGTGGAATAATTAATAAAAGTGTTGATTTGGCTGTTCCTGTGGATATTGAAGAGTCTGCAAGAAAAGCAACTTTGGAACTCCTACCTAAAAAATCAGCTCAGCAGTACCTACGATATTGCATATACCAATTTCCTCGCCTGGTGTAAATTGAAAAATGTAATATAATTTTATTTAATTTCATCATAAGAAAATGTAGTGTTAATAGTATATTATTCAACGAGCAATAATGACATTTATTATTTACGAGGATGATATTTGCGACACGAGCCGTAGGCGAGTGCCGTAAATAGTCATTAGCGCGAGTAGAATACTATGCTTTTTCTACGACTGTTAATCTAAAATCCATCCATTTGAAAATCATATGTATTTCATAGACTGATGAAAACATCGAAATAATCAAGTATGCTACTGTAATGCCAAAATTTCATGGCCTATATTAATATTTTTAACGTTGGCCATGGATGGGATTTCATTGACGTAAAGTTCAAAGTTTTCTTTGATTTTCGGCAAATAAAATTGGAATTGCGTTGTTGAGAATAATTGTAAAATTTTATGGAAGTAGTCCATCTCACAGTGGAGTAATATTTTAAGTGAGGAATGAAACACAAAGTCTGCTCCACTAATTTAATAAAAAGTTCAGATCAACATCCCAAACATGTTTCGAAGGTATAAACCTTCATCTTCAGTGGGTAATTATTAAGATGTTATTTATGAAGAGACCAATGACATTGTTAAATTTATTTAAACTAATGTTGCAGAAAAATTCTTTTTAAGAAGACATTTATAACTTTAATTAGATAACTAATACATATTTAAATTAAAGTAAATTTTTTTTTTTATTTTTTTATATAAAATAAAGTGAATTTAAAATGAATTTGTCTTTATTTTAAACTTATTAAATTTTTGGTAAATTTTAAATTACCAAAAAAATTTGGTACGACTCCACCATGATGGTCGTACCCTATTACATTTCCCCAGCAAAATTTGGGTTTTTTAATAAGTTTAAAATAAAGACAAATTCATTTTAAATTCACTTTATTTTATATAAAAAAAAAATTTACTTTAATTTAAATATGTATTAGTTATCTAATTAAAGTTATAAATGTCTTCTTAAAAAGAATTTTTCTGCAACATTAGTTTAAATAAATTTAACAATGTCATTGGTCTCTTCATAAATAACATCTTAATAATTACCCACTGAAGATGAAGGTTTATACCTTCGAAACATGTTTGGGATGTTGATCTGAACTTTTTATTAAATTAGTGGAGCAGACTTTGTGTTTCATTCCTCACTTATAATTGTAAAAGCTGAGGCAATGTGTTGCTTCCTTAATTCATCATTAAAAAATCGTGTTTTCTGACAAAAAACACTAAAAAAAGGAAACAAAAAAGTTATTACCGGTTAAATTAAGAACTTGAATGATTTTGACATATTATGGTCTTGTCAATTGTATTTATAGCTATCTTGAACAGATTTTGTAAATAGCACTTGATTGGTTCGTTAAGTGTTGAATAATGAAAATGCTATTCTGTGATTGGTTACAAGGTGTTGAATAATGGTTATTATTTAACACCTGTAAATAATGATAATCATTATTTATCTTAAATTGCCCAATAATGAATGTTTTATTTAACAGTCGTAGAAAAAAATATTTTTAACACGCTTCCACGTAAACAATCACTTTTAACACTGTTGACTGTCATTAAAAGTGTCACTTTTAATGGCAGTTGTATAAAAAATATTTTTTCGAAAAAAAAACGAAAACTTGATTTTAAATTCATTAAGTTTGGATCAAAATGTTGAACACTCTGTAGTACTTATACCAACTCTCATAACAGTTAGGTGATTTTATATGTTGGAACTTTTCTTTCCCAAATTTTAGTGAAAAAAATTGTAAAGATAGTTAAAATCCAACGATTTTTATGGAAAATCGTTTTTAGCCAAAAAACCATTGATAAATTCATATCTTAACAACGTTGCATTTGATCTTTTAAAGTAGAATAGAGGACCACTAAAGGCTTTAATATAACAAAAAAATATATGGTGTTCCATTCAAAAAAGATATGTTTGGCCCACCCTGGATTTCTGAGTCAACCTGTATATTTAAAATTATTTTTAAAAGGTGCGTGGCGTTAACCTGTACAAATTCTGCATAAAAGCTTTTTTCCTTAAGTCAACCGTTAACGAGATGTCGTCCACCGGCACACTAAATGAACACCTTGTATATCTAGGCACCTACGTGTACGCAAAACATTTCGAAATAAGTAGTAAAATTAAACCTTCTATTAAAATTGAAAATATATCATACAAAAATAAAGAAAAACTGTAAAGTTTCTGGTTTACACATTCACGAGTGTCCGTTTGAAGCCGCTTAAGTTAAACAACATTTGGATAAATGCCAGGATAGCCAGCATCTGCTCCATATTCTCTGTTACATATTTTTTCGAATTAATTTGGGACTCGCCAATTACATTTTGAATTTTAGTTATATAAGTTCAATTTGTGAAGTCAGTGAAGTGTAGTTTGATTGTTAATACTAAGTTAAAACAACTTTTTCGTTGGTAAGAAATAGATATGGATTGCTTTTTGTTGTTTTTCCGATTATTCCATATTTACATTTACATTGAGTTACACATTTCTTAAAATACTTGTGCATCACATACTACTTATTTTTCTATTATAAAAATAGCTCCCTACTTATGGTCTCCGTTTAGATCTTCTGCTTTGAGTGCTAATATATTTTATAAGCACTAAAAATAACATGATATCTACTAGAAATTAGCAGCACAAGGAAAATAAAATATTAAATTTTTTAATATCAGCTTAAACTAATACTCATTACTAGTGATGTAGATTGGGTAAATATCCAGTGAGTAGGTTAATAAAATTAGGGTATTTCCCGGAATTATTTACCCACTTTGGGCTGTTTCGGCATGTTGCAGTATACCGGGTGATGCATGGCTTAGTTGAACAGGAAATCCTATATAAATCTTGAGGTGGCTAAATATTGGCTTCCCTGTACATTTTAGAGAAACATTGTGTGATAATTTTTTAAAAAGGCCGATATAATAAACCCATGTGCCAAGTTTGAATTTATTTTAATAAGCCAATCCTAACTTATTCAATTAAATGTGATGGCAAAATTACGAGATTTTCATATTTTAGGTAATACAGCAAATACCAGCAGATTATTATTTGGCATTGACAAAACCAAAAGTAGCATCAGTGACAACATTTTCATTGATGGCGCTTTAATTATAGCTAAATATGAGCTACTCTATTAGGGAAAAAGTAACTATGATAAAGTGATATTATACAGCGAACAGTTTAAGAGCAGTGTCCGAAATATTTTAAGCTCAATTCCCTGATAAGCTTTATCCCCTCCATTTCATTAATTTAATTTATCATTAGTAAATTTGAGTCCAAGGGTACTGTAATAAATAACTATAAATGCTCAACTCAGAATGTCAATAGAGCTGAAGAAAGGGATAATAGAGATCTTGATATTTTACTGCACGTGGAGAAAAATAAAATGAAATGAATCCGCACTTGAAGAAGTTGTACGCGGAAATCAGGAGATCTGGTATCAAATGGATGGTTGTCCTGCCCACAATTCTCACATGGTTAGGAAATACTTGCAAAATATTTTTAACGGAAATATTACTGGCCTGCGGCATCTAATCGGGCGGCGGAACTTTCGGCCCCATATTGGGTAAGGTACCTGCTAGAAATTTTAGGTCAAGTAATCTTGCAAGAAATTTCGGCCCCAAACATTGCAGGTAATGCGAATTGAACCAAAAAGGTGGATTAGATGCCGTGTTAGCGCTGTTTAACCAATATAAGTCTATAAAACCGCATTAGCCGAGTTGCAGGTCAAAAATTGAGTTAGTTCAGGTTAGTTGCATTTTCATTTTATAAATGATTCAAAACACAAAAGATCATAAAAAAATTAAAATGTTATAACGTTAGACCATTGGGGCCGAAAATGCCTGTAATAAAAACATGACCCTTCCATCCCGGGGCCGAAAGTTCGTGTCAAAATCGGGCTGCTACCTGGCCGGGGCCGAAATTTCCTACGCCCATCTAATCCTATGGCCAGCCAGGTCTCCTGACCTTTCGCCAAACGACTTGTTTCTGTGGGGTAAAATTTAAAAATCTAGACTAGTGGTGTAAACTTTCGTTACTTTCAAATATCTGTTATGGGTAGTTACTTTTAATATTAGTACCCGTTACTTTACACCCGTTACTGTTACTATTACTTTTGGGTAGATTTATTAGTTAGATACTTTTTAGTATCTTTTCACATGAGAATAGAATGAGTAACAGTAATATTGGTATTCGTAGCTAATCTACCTTACGGGTATATCCGCTCGATATCTAATTCTGAAAAGTGGTAGATGGTAATAATGATCATACATTTTCTTTCTCTCTGCATTTATTACTTAACACGATAAGAGGGTAAAAGTAACACCTAACACAACAAAGAAAATAAATAACTACCTAAGTATAATATTATGTGACTCTGGTATTATGTTTATAATTAATAACTACCAACCAAAACAAATTTGTACCGATGCCGACGCCGACGACCGACACTGCGAGCCGATGCCGACTGCCGACCGTCTCAATACCGCGAACGCGATACGCGGCAGTATTTCCAAAACATGAATATAAATATTTACAAAAGTAACGGGTATTTTAAATATCAGGGAATGGGTACTTTGGGTATTGGGGAAATACCCGTTACCTAGTAACGGGTAGATATTTATTTTTCATCACTAATCTAGACCAGTTAAAAAACTGTATTTCGTTAAAATGTGACAGAATTTCTCAATATCAACTCAGTAATGTTAGAAATGAATTTTATGATCGGTTAGGATATTGTTCAGCTGTTAATATATACCGGGTGTCCCACTAAGAATGGCTGTCGGCCGTATCTCAGAAAGTGTTAGTCGTATGGCTTGCGGAAAAAAAATATATTAGGTAAAGTGGTAATGAGAAATTGCTGGAAATTATTTTCAAGTTTCTCAGACTGGCGCTAGAGGGCGCAACAGTTACGGTAAATATGAATCACGAAGTTTCCTCAAAAGTCGCCTAGTTAAGGTATCCCGAAAATAACGCTTTTGTTTATTTCGAAGATTTATTAATAAAATTGACCTATAGAACGTGCTCGTCACTTTTCAAATAAAGTGGTGGAAAAAGGTTGAACATTATTTGTAATAAATGCTGATAACTCCGGTCTGGCTTAACATAATTTAGTAAACTTAGTTTTGTTAAAAAGGGCTTCTCTCACTCTATATATCATCTTATGAACTGCGGCAACATGTGTTTTACACTAGGCGCTAGGGGGCGCTGTCTTACAACTTCACAAACATTGCGCGTTTTTTCCATAATTGTTAATATAATAGTATATTCAATTTCACCTGATTACAAGGATGATTAAAAGTCTAAGAAGTTAGCGAAAAACGCAAGTTAATATCTATTTTCAATCCGGAGATATAAACAACAATAATCATAATTACGGAACATTATGATTTTATTTTCAAGTCGCCATTATAAAGGCCTTTTTAAGAGTCACATAGGCCTTGGAAAAACAAAATATGAAGGTACGTAAGTATGTTTCAAGCAAATATATCGTTACGACAATAATTCTCAGTGGCGTCCTAAATGTTCAAATTGCTCCCATCGTTCTGTATACACGACTCCAATCTCTCCCTGGTTGATAATACTGTAGTTTCCACCTCTGCCATAGGGATACGGCGGCTGCTGTCCATTATCCTTTCTATCATGTTTTCCCTTGTGGTGGGTCTGGTAACGAAAACAAGATCCTTCAATCTCCCCCATAGATAAAAATCTAGGCATGTTAAGTCAGGTGATCTAAAATAGAAATTTCCACTTTCATTTACAGTATCACAATATATCCTATAATATTACCTGTGTGTTGTCAAGAAATTGACGAACGTTTGCCGCAAAATATGCAGGACATCCATCGTGTTGAAAAACCATAGTTCTGCGAATATCCAAGGGCACATCTTCGAGAAGAATTGGGAGTTCGTAATTTAAAAAATGTAAATATCTTTAATTTTAACTCATTAAATACAAACGGTCCAGTTATTCTGCCACCCAAGAAGCCGCACCAGACATTGACACGCAATTCCCGCGACCAATAATGCATATTATGGCGGTTTACTCCTCCATTACTATGGGAAGTAGCTTTATCAGTCCACAAAATTCTGGAAGGGAGATTTCTATCTTCCAATATCATATTGAGCAACCAATAGCAATGATCCAATCTTCTATCATAATCTTGCGGGGTCAAAGCCTGGTGGAGCAGAATATGGCAGGGATGTAGCCTAAAGAAAAACAAAATACTTATTACATTGACTTGAAAACTATTAAGAGAAATATTGGCATTATTCTAAACTATTTAAGAGTTATAACATATAAATATAATTACTTACCTTTCTTCTAATAAAATCCTATGCACCGTAGAGCGAGTAACTCTCAAGTCTCTAACAATTAATCTAATACTAATTTGTGGATTAAATTCCACATATGCCAAAACATTTACAATGTTTTACTCGGTTCGACCTCGGCAGCGTCTGCGATATACAGGGCGACGGATACTTCCAGTAGTACGAAAACGGCTAGCTAAACGATTAAACATTCTACCGTCGTATCGGCGCCTTTGAGGGTATCGTACTGCGTGAACCCGTTCAGCAATTGTTGCATTTCCCAAACATTCAAAATACACCGCAATGATGTCAACATTTTGAAAATCAAATACGACACAACACTGTTGGCACGACAAAAATTTTGACGTAATAATGAAAGGTGACACGCGTGCACAGTTTCAATTCATATTTTGTTTTTCCAAGGCCTATTTGATTCCTAAAAAAACCTTTACAATGGCAACTTGAAAATAAAATCATAATGTTCCGTAATTATGATTATTGTTGTTGATATCTCCGGATTGAAAATAGATATTAACTTGCGGTTTTTGCTAAATTTTTAGACTTTTAATCATCCTTGTAATCAGTTTAAATTGAATATACTATTATATTTACAATTATGGAATAAACGCGCCATGTTTGTGAAGTTGTAAGACAGCGCCCCCTAGTGCCTAGTGTAAAACACATATTGCCGTAGTTCATAAGATGATATATAGAGTAAGAAAAGCCTTTTTTAACAAAACTAAGTTTACTAAATTATGCTAAGCCAGACCGGAGTTACAAATAATGTTCAACCTTCCCCCACCATTTTATTTTTAAAGTGACGAACACGTTCTATAGGTGAATTTTATGAATAAATCTTCGAAATATACAAAAATGTTATTTTCGGGATACCTTAACTAGGCGACTTTTGAGGAAACTTAGTGATTCATATTTACCGTTACTGTTGCGCCCACTAGCGCCAGTCTAAGAAACTTGAAAATAATTTCCAGCAATTTCTCATGATCACTTTACCTAATATATATTTTTTTTTCGCAAGCCATACGACTAACACTTTCTGAGATACGGCCGACAGCCATTCTTAGTGGGACACCCGGTACTCTTGGGGCCGTTATAAGTTTCAGCAGCCTTTTTAAACCCCATAACTTTATTAGAAGCCATTTCTGTTGCATGTTTCATGGCCTCCTCAGACCATTTCTGCCTTTCTCATTTTCTTTTGTAATTACTAACCATCTAGAAAAACAGAGAAATTATTATTTTGATTCGATGAAGGTATAATGGACCCATAGGGAAAAACGGTCCAGGTAGTCCGTTTTGTCCGGTCCGTTTTGCCTTTACGCTATATCAAGACAAATACATATTTTCTGAGGTTATGCTAACCCAAAACTAAATAAAAAATTATCTTAATAAACTGTAGGCGAACCAAAAAATTCGAATTTTGCATTAAAATACATTAAAATCAGCTTACCACGTGTCACCTTTGTCGACCGTTAGATCACTGTCCTGGGTTCCTTAGCGGTAAAGTATTTTAAATCTGCCAGTCAAAGACTATGAAGTAATTAAATGGACCTTTTTGCCTGCATGGTCCGTTTTACCTTCCTTTTCCCTATGATTGACAATTTTATTATTGGACCAGTTGTACATACTGCCAAATCGGATCTTTTATTACAACTTCATACCGAAATGTGGTTTATGCACGACGGGGCGCCACTCCACTGTAGTATCAATGCTCAAAGATTCTTAAATGAAACATATCCTTATAGATTGATTGGAAGAGGCAACGATGCACCCGTTAATTGGCCAGCAAGATCTCCCGATTTTACGCCTCTAGACTTTTTCCTGTGGGGCGCTTTTAAATCATGGAAGCTGAGTTATTGCAAAGCATTATCAGTGCTGCAGATTATTTTAAAAACAATCCCGATACGATGCTCAAAGTACAGTTAAATTTTTTGAAAATAATTAATTTATGTATTCAGGAACACGGTGAACTTTTCGAACATTTTTTGTTATAAGAAATAAACTAGTTGGTTGTTATTAAAATTAAGACTTTTCCATGTTTTTTTGTTCCGAATAAACAACAATGATGAATTACAAGGTATCGTAAATAATCTTTTGGAAGAGACACTGTATGTCTGGCAAAAATTTTACATGAGGCAAAAAAGTTCAAAATTAAGTCAGCTAGTGTCAGAGAAACAATTTAAGTCATTTGTAGACGGGGTAACAATAATACCAACTTTAATTTACTAATCACGTGCCATTTTTAAATTTTCGGGCATTCAAAAATATCGCGTTTGTGGTTAAGCGTTTTACAGTCATTTCAAATTTATTTAGGTGTGAAATTTTCTTAATGTGGTTGAATTAAAAGCAAATAATTTTTTTCCTACATACATTTTTTATTTATGTACTCAAAAAATTGTCGGCAATGATTCAAGCTCTTGGAATATTATTATTTTGTGAAAATGTTGATTTTGACACGTGAATGAAATTCTCAATAATATAAGTAAACAGTCAGAGAACTCTCGATAAAATAAGTCAGGGAATGTTCGTTTTTAACCTGCATAAATCTAAAATTACTTTGCATTGTTTATCCTTGTCTATTTTAGTCTATTGTGTAAAATAATCATCGAGAAGGCGTCTTATCTAGTTTTTTTAGGTTTGGTGTGATTGAGAAAATTTAATTTGATTGGAAAATAGCAATACTGAAATTTTGCAAATTTCCACAATAAAATCGGGAAATATGTAACAATATAGATATTTTATTATTACGTGCAATTTTAATTTTGGGCTTTTAAGTAATTTGCAGTGAATTAATTTTTTTAATAAGTGATAATGACAAACATTTTTAAAAATTCTTCAAATATAAAATGCCATGTTCACATTAATATGCATTTTTCTTTTTTTAGACAATCATGTTATCGCCAGGAGAAATTGAAGATCCGCAAATCACAAGTGAACAGCTTTTATCCCTAAAGTCCGATATTAAAATAATCAACATGCTTGAAGAGTTGTCAAACAAACATTGTCCGTTGCAATTTAAAGACATAGAAAATGGGGGGAAAATATCGAAATCAAACGATAAAGCAACAACGCTTCGAGAAGAAGGCAATAAGCTATTCAAGCAAAAGAAATATTTAAAAGCTCTACTACATTTTACGGAAAGCATTGCAAATGCTGAAGATACCACGGAAATTCTAGGGTTAGCGTATGCAAGAAGATCCGAGGTTTTGTTTGAGCGGGGATATTATAAAGAATGTTTGGAGGTAAGTTTATTAAATACTAAAATAAAGAATGGTGTCCACCACTTTTGGTTATTTTCAGTGTTTCAAATTTATTTGGCATCAACTCATTTAATTTAAACTTTTTTTTTAAACGGAACGCTCAAATTCTTCGGTTTATATTCTAAGATGGACATTTTGTAAAATAATTTTCATTTATTACAAAACATAGATTTCATGTAGGATCCTTTCATTTTTCATTTTATTTTTGCATTCTACGTAAAATTTCGAAAATATTTCATGTACACAGGGTGTTATTTAATGATAGGCCATAATTTCAAGGACGCGTTCTTGAACCAAATTCAAGTATAAAAGTTCATATAAGCATGTGTCCTAGAAAGTCTGGTGCTCAGGAGTTTAAAAAATAAATAGTTTTTTTATTAATATCTTAAATATCTTTTTGCCGATTGATGAAACTTGGCAGGGTTGTCGGTTGCGTTAAGACGGTAAGTTAGCACTAACTAAATGATGATTATAAGTTTCAATGGCGTGCTGGGGGGCAATCTCACGAATAATATTAAGAAAAAAAATGTACACCCTGACTTTTTTTCTTTCTCGAAAACGAAGTAAGATACGAAAAAATATAAAAAAAAAGTTGTAATTTTAGCTGCTTAATTCGAAAACAATAAAAAAATTTTAAACAAGTCAGTGGCGTACATTTTTGTTGTCAATATTATTCGTGAGACTGCCCCCCGGGACGTCACTGGAACCTATAATTAATATCTAGTTAGTGCTAATGTAGCGTCTTATCACAACGAACAACATTGCGAAATTTCACCAAAGTCGGCAAAAGGATCTTTGAGATATTAATTTAAACCGATATTCTTTTAAACTTTGACACCCTGTATCCTAAAAACCAGACCTTTTAGAACACATGTTTATATGAACTTTTCTACTTGAATTTAGTTCAGGAATGCGCCCTTGGAACTACGGCATATCATTAAGTAACACCCTGAATATCGAAACCTATACGGGGTGTCCGGAAACTTCGTTCGTATATTTTATGGGGATATTCTACATATGAAAATATGAAAAAAAAGTTCATATGAATGTAGGTCCTAAAATGTCTTATAAGGAAGCTATGGCCGTCCAAATGTGGCCTCTAAAGATTAGTTTCTCTTTTATCCACTGATAAAATTAATTATTTCAGTTAAAAAAATTTACCGTTGACTCAAATAAATATTTTTGTTTCCTAATAGCCAAACAAATATGTATTTAAAAAATACCAAGGGATTATTTGCCTCAATTAGTATCATCTGATTTGATACAAATTACTTTTTATTTGGAACTAATCACTAAATACAAAATTCAAGCAAATATTTATTTCCTTAACACTAACCTAACTTAAATAAGCCGTTTCAATGACTTAAGGTAAATAGGTTAAAAGTTAAGTTAACAAAATGCTTATTTGATTGATATTTATATATATTTTATCAAGTACATATTTATTTTACTTTTGTTTTACATGTATTTGCCGTAACAACAACGTGATTTAATTAAACAATTTAAGTGATTTGATTTAAATAAACCGGTGATTTCCATCAAAGTGATTGTTTTTTTATTCAAGTACATAATTGCTTAACTTGTCTTTTATATTTATTTAGATCAAATATAAATTTATTTGGTTTAAATACCTTTTTTTAATTTTCAATAGATCAGAATGTTCATTCAAATCAGTTCTTATTTTATCCAAGTACGTGTTTATACAGACGTCACATAAAAATAGGAAATATTGAAATGATGCTATTAAATATGGTTTAATCAGTACCTATACCATAATAATCACAAACCTAATCAAATTGTTTATAGTGTTCAAATAATAAGGCAAACCAACAGAAAAAACACATTTTTGCCGAAAATAAAGGTTATGACAAATTACGCGCACGCGCACAACTATTTTTACATAAAAATAACATAAAATTTAAAAGATAACCATCTCTTATTTTATTTCTTATTTTTATGTTATGTTATGTGTTTCTATAAACGTCTTATGGCAGATCTGTAGATTCAACTCTTATTTTATTTTTATGTTATGTTATCTTGCTGTATAAACCGACCATTAGTTGTTGTTCCCCTTAAAATATACGTCAATAAAACATTATAGAGAAGTTAATAACTTTGATAAAAAATTAAATAAAGTCAAATCTGCAAATATTAGGTACAATAATTATTAATATTATATTAATTATATTATATTTTTTACGTTAGGAGGTTTGATAGGTATCGAATTATGGTGAAAATTGAGAAAAACTGTCTTATTTGTAACCTAGGTAGCCATGATTTATAAATACCTGGCTACATTTTTCTAAAAAGATTTTGTGTTCGAAATTTCAAATTAGGTATTATACAAGTATCTTTTCTTTGCCTCTTATCTTACTTTTTTAACTCGTTTCATGCGTAACTAAAATATTCAAATATAGTTTCCTACCTTGAAAAGTATCTAACATATGGGATATACCCCTCGATATACCCCAATCTTCTAAATAATTATTCATATTACGTTTATTCCCCATATCTTTGTTTTAATTTTTGATGGAACCACTAGCTTCTGTGTCACTAACAAAGAAGATTTCACTCTCACTAATAAATTTCTACAAGACAAAATCGAACACCAATGACCAAAACGCGATGATCAGGCCACTTTTGTATAACCAATCAAATTACTCAAAGCCCAAAGTAGGCGACAGGAGTTCATTTAAATACTTAATTATTAGTTTGGATGACCAAATTATTTGAAAAGTTCGGCAATGAATGATTTGAATTAAAGTTAAAGGTATTTAGTTCTTAACTTGAAATGTACTTCGATTAAATAATTAGTTATTTGTAAATATTTGGTTGTTTTATATTAATGATTTAATGTAAATACATAATTATTTAGTTTAAATAACCTAGACATTTAAATAGTTCTCTATTGGGTGATTTAACTAGCGATTAACGGGATTTAGTTCGTAAATAAAAATTAGTTCAATTAAATAATTAGTTATTTAGATTTTGTTATTTTAGTGTTTTTTTGGTAAGATATTTGTTTGAAGGGTTCTATGACACAAATCAACCAACAGTCAAATAACTTTGCAAATAAAACGAAATACTCTCATTTATTTTAGTTAAATCAAATTTAGTTAATTAAAATCACATTTATTTATTACCAATAATTATTCACCAAATAAATCAGATTATTTGATTAAGGGAGCACAGTTTTATCAGTGTATCTTTGCGACCGCTTGAGGTATCGATGTGCTTTTTGGCACACAAACTAAATATTAACAATTGCTAATTTATGATATTGAAAGTTAGTATGAAATTTAGTCAGGGACGTTCTTACGAGGGGGTGGCTTAGTTTATTTATTCCTAATTTTTGTACACGACACATTTAAAAAATTTTACCCAAAAATTATAATTCCAGTGATTTTTCTACACAAAAAAGGTACCTATTCTTAAAAAAAAATATTGGGCCAATGATTTAGGAGAAAAATCGATTTACTTAAATCATTGCATAAAGTATTATCGAATTGTGTTTAAACTAAAACATCAAAGTAGTCTTATTACAAATACAAATTTGAAGTCAAAAAAAACATCGAGAAGCTCATGGTTAGGGTTAAAATAAATTGACAATGTTAATAATTAAGTCAAAACGTTGTTTTATTGTAATTTTTAAACAAAACAAATTAAGAGTTGTTGGTTTAACAATATTAAACTGAAAAAAGTAGAAAAGTTTTACCAAATGTTGAAAATGGTTCCATTCATATCAATACAACCAACTAAACGATTTCTCATTGATGTTCGTACCCGTGCGAAAACTCCTTCCTTATTACGAATTTCTCGCAACAATAAATAACACGTTGTTCTAATTGTTGTACATTTTCGACAAGTACTGATTATACCAGAGACTTCAGATATCCCCAAAGAAAGTAATCCAATGGATTGAGATCAGGTGAACGGGGAGGCCAGGCAATGGGCCCACCTCGGACTATCCATCGGTCTGGATATGTTTGATTTAAATAACCTCCAACCAATCTACTAAAATGAGGTGGAGCCCCATCATGCATAACATAGTTTGTAAGTCTTTGCTGGTACGGCACATCTTCAAGTAGAACAAGCAAAGAGTCTTGTAAAAAATCTAAATATGCAGGCCCATCTAAACGTTGAGGCATAATGTATGGTTCTATTAATCGATCGCTCAATATACCTGCCCAAACATTAATTGAAAATTTATTTTGAAATCGACTTTCGAAAATTGCATGGGGGTTTTCTTCCGCCCATACATGGTTATTATGGAAATTTACGATGCCTTCACGGGCAACCCCTGCTTCGTCAGTAAACAAGACCTTATGTAGAAAAAAACGGTCTTGATGACATTTTCTCTGCCTCCACTGACAAAACTGTGCACGAGGAAGTAGGTCTTGAGGCTTAAGCGCCTGAACTCTTTGTATATGGTATGGAAAAAGAAGTTGTTTATACAAAATTTCCCATGTTGTACTCTTAGGGATACCCTCTTGTAAGGCAATTATTCTTGTGCTTATACCCGGATTGGCTGCAACGCATTCGAGCACTCTTTCTTCTGCTTGTGGAGTCCTAGTAGTACGGCTTCTCCCAGTTTCATTCATATTTGGCCTAAAAGTTCCGGTTTCTCTTAATCGTTGATGTAAATTAATGAATAATTTCTCACAAAGAATTTGACGGTTTGGAAGATATTCTTGATACAACCTGCGAGCTTCTCGAGCACAACCATTAGCTTTGCCATACATAAAATGCATATTAGCTAACTCAAAAAATGAATAATCTGCCATCTTTTAAAATTTGCACCTTAAATAATCAAAAACACTTTGCACTTGATCAATGATCACTATAATAAATCGCAAAAACGTCATTGTCAATATATTTTAACGCTAACCATGGGCTTCTTGATGTTTTTTTGACTTCAAATTTGTATTTGTCATAAGACTACTTTGATGTTTTAGTTTAAACACAATTCGATAATAGTTTATGCAATGATTTAAATAAACCGATTTTTCTCCTAAATCATTGGCCCAATAATTTTTTTTAAGAATACCTTTTTTGTGTAGAAAAATCACTGGAATTATAATTTTTGGGTAAAATTTTTTAAATGTGTCGAGTACAAATATTAGGAATAAATAAACTAAGCAACCCCCCTCCCCCCCCCCCCCTAAGAACGTCCCTGACTAAATTTTATACTAACTCTCAATATCATAAATTAGCAATTGTTAATATTTAGTTTGTGTGCCAAAAAGCACATCGGTACCTCAAGCGGTTGCAAAGATATAAAAGAGAAACTACTAATCTTTAGAGGTCACCTTTGGACGGCCATAGCTTCCTTATAAGGCATTTAAGAACCTACATTCATATGAACTTTTTTCATATTTTCATATGTAGAATATCCCCTTAAAATATACGAACGAAGTTTCCAGACACCCTGTATATATAATAAGTTGTTTTCACTTGTAATATCCCTAGAGCTTTAATTTTTATCTGTTGTCTTCGACTCGGGATAATTTTCAAAATATTCGTGCGCTCGAAAAAATTTCTCAGGCAGTATATACAGAGTGGCAAAAAGTCATGCATAATGACTGTAACTTTTGAATTACCTCGTATACGAAGAAGTGACCTTTATGAAAGTTGTTAAGTAAATTATTCCCCACATTTCTACCTACATACATTTTTTCTGTCATTTCTGGTTCGGTTGCCATAGAGACCAACTTACTTTTTTTAAATGGAACACCCTGCATATGATTGCATATTTGGATTCTACTGGGAAACTCTAATTTTTTTTTATTTCAAATTTTTATTTGTTTAAAATTGTAACAAACTTTATAATAACAAAATAAACAGCCTAGAAAATTGAACAATAGAACATCGGAATAATAAACAAGTGAAACCTCTTCAGTGGATTAGGTGTTCAAAATTACCACCATTTTCTGCTAAGCAGAGCGACAGTCGATCCCTGAAACCGTCTACAACGTTCCTCTGGAATGGCGCGAATTTCAGCACAAATTCTGACTTTTAAAGATTCAAAGTCATTTGGACGGTTAACGTAGACTTCGTTCTTTAAGTGTCCTCACAAAAAAAAATCGAGCAGGGTTAGGTCCGCGGATCACGCTGGTCAGTCAATAGCACCTCTTCGGCCTATCCAACGTCCTGGAAATTGTTCGTGTATGTATTGTCTAATACCCGGTAAAACGATTCTGCAAGAAGGAATTATGTGATTCCTAAGGAGGTTCAGATATTTTTCGCCATTCAAATCACCATCTATGAAAAAAGGTCCCACAATATGTTTACCAACTATGCCCGCCCAAACATTAACTTTCTCGTGCCTCTGAGTATGACGTTTCTGAAACCAGTAAGTATTCTCAGCAAACCAATGACGATAATTGTATCCATTAACAATGCCATTTATATGAAAAATAGCTTCTTCCGAGAAAATGATATTTGTTGCGAAGTTATTATCGTTATTGCATCTTTCCATCATCAGCTTACAAAATTCAGCTCTTCTATCAAAATCGTCCTCGTTTAACTCGTGCATCAACTTTATCTTGTAGGGATGCAACTTCTTCTGCTTAAACAAAATTTTAACTGATTGATTAAACCAAAGACATTAGTTCTAATGTCTTTGGATTAAACACATTAAAATCCATTGCCATTTTCCTGGATGATTGTATTGGATTTTCATGTATTGAGAGCATGATATCCACAGCTTTGTCTCCCCCGGTTGCTGTTTAAGGTCGACCTGATCCAGCGACTTCCCCAACACTGCCTGTTTCTCGAAATTTCTTTACCATTCGACACACCGTTGCCTGATTTATTGGAGGCCTATTTGGATATAATTCATTGAAAAGTTGACAAACCTGATCTTGCGATCTGTTCATATTTCCATAACCGCTCATTATTAAAATTTCAACTCGTTGTTTCTCATTTAGATCAACCATAGTGTAAACAAATTAGAAATCAGACCACAGAAATTTAAATAGGAACTGAAAATTGACACCTCTTAGATCGCTGTCATGAAAACAACTTGACTCAGCTGGTGGGTATTAGTAGGAATAAATGTAATTAGGAAGTTTTTCATTTTTGAGCTGTCATTATCTCGGAAACGCTGGCAGATAGGTGAAAATTTGAAATACAAAAAATTCATAGTTTTCCCAGTAGAATCCAAATATGCAATCATGCGCAGGGTGTTCAATTTAAAAAAAGTAAGTTAGTCTCTATGGCAACAAAACCAGAAATGGCAGAAAAAATTCATGCATGTAGAAATATGGGGAATAATTACTGAACAACTTTCGTAAAGGTCACATTTTCGTATACGAGGTAATTCAAAAGTTACAGGCATTATGCGCGACTTTTTTTGCCAGTCTGTTTTTCTTTTTCTACATTAATTTGAACTTTTAATGACTAGCAAGCTGCCAGCGAATAACCGTTCCACTTTTTAAATTGACCATATAACCCAGGACGTCATAGCGGATAACTCGTAAATACGCCCCAATCAAATTAATTGCTTTACTTATCCAGTCGCCTTTGTAACAAGAATCAGGTCCGGCAAGACTATCCTGCCATTACAAAGAACTTAAAAAAGCTATACTTTAGGATAGACAACCAAACTATATATTTAAAGACTTCACACTAGTTCACATTCGGCCAAATAAGATTTGCCGGGTTATTTAAGGTTTGTTCCAACCCGAATAAAAGCCGTGCCAGTACAGTCTCCCGAACAGTCCCGAGGGAGGTCGCTATTGAGAGATTTTACTGTACTAAATTTTGGTTGGTTGTGGTTAGGTTTATACCGTAATCATTAATAATAAGTTCAGATTCGACCGGTAAAAGTAGACTATTCTCATAGAGGTATTCTACGAGTTCAAAACATAAACCATCTTGAAAAACTTGGAAGATAACATTTTGATTTTCTTGTTGTGACTTTCTCAACATAACTTTGGGACCAAAACAAATATAAAATGGCTGTTATACGACAATCTAATAACTAATTGTTAAATAAACAATACTTAGCCTAAATATTAAAGACAGATACAGCCAAAATAATCACTTAAATAAAAGCACATTCATAAAATAAGCTAGACTACTTGTGCTGTTAACTATGGCGGCTTCTGTAAGCAAAAATGGAGTTACGCGTTTGGGCGTTTCCTTGCGCGGGATTTTTGAATAGTAAAATTATTTCAACATACGGTTTTTGCACAATGTACACGGTGTTGTTTATCGCCGAAAGATGGCATCAGTATATCAATTTGGATAAATAGTGGAATTACGTGCTTTTCTCAGGAAGACGATGCTGTAGCGCCCACCTTTTATTCTCAAATGGATACTTACTGTTTTATGACCTTATCCCTTCAAGACAGCTAGTAAAATCCTCAACGGGGTTCGCAGTATCAGCTGAGAAGAGCCAACAAGCTATCAGTGTGTTACACCAAATACATCAAATTGTAGTTGAATCGAAGTAGTTTATATTTTTCTTTTAAAGGGAGCAATATTTAATCGTAAAGTAAATGAGTTTTCTTCTAATTTCTAGCAGTAAAACCGCAAGGTTACTATCAGTTTTACTTATTTATTAAAATATCAAATTTCTATCGGAGCCACCAAAATTAAATTTAAATTCACAAACAAATCTCTTCACTTATTTTCAAATTTCATATAATTCTAAGGTCTACACCGACTTTAAGAAATGCTTTGACTTTACGCTTTATTCGATAAAACTTTTCTCGTTACCGTGCCAAGTCAATTGGTAAAGGTTTTCTACTGCCGCGACGATACTTTACTACCTTCGTGTGACTTCAGGTCAACGCTCTTTCAACTTCCGAACTAAACTTTTCGACACCACACTTGACTATAACGGCACGGCAAGTTTAACGAACGACGGTACTAACTTTGTAGGTATTTGAACATTACGATCGACGGTTAAAAATGAACTAACTTTTCCTCTAGCAATCCCACCTATTTATAGGGGAAAATTGATCAAAACAATGCAATTGCTCGCAGATGTTTACGCAAGTGTTCTAGTTTCTGGAATCCCTTTGTCGGCATCAGAAAAACAAAATGTTTCGGCATTTTACAAAGGCAGTTATCTTAATTTATTTGACAGTTATTAGAAAACAGTTGCAGCTGAACGGCAGATGTTCTGCAGGTGTTACTAGTTGATACCAACGCGATCCGTTCCCATTCCACGATCTAACCAGATATAATTAGTTAGAGTTTTGACCAATCAGGAATCGTACTAGCGCGTCTTCTCTGAGGTGGGAGAGAGATTATTTAAACTTTAGCAGCGCCTAATTTCACCAGTTTCTCTTGTACGGTACCTTTAGCTCGGTTAAATAAATAGTCGGGAATGAAAAGTGAAGTGAAAAGTAAATTAAAATTTTATTTAATTTTAATTTATTCTGTTTGAAATATTTTTGTTAGTTTGTGATGTGTTCTGTTAATAGACCCCTTATTGGATTATTTTATTTTATAAACGCGAGTTTTCCAAATACTTTTGATTCATTTAATTTTTTTTGGATTTTTATAAAATTATTTTAGAGTTATCTGAATTCTAATAACACTTTGTTGATGATTAACTTATAGATTTTATTTATTTGATTTATCCGAAAATATTTTAATCCTCTTAAAAAATTTTCAATTTAAAATTTATTTTATTTTGGAATTATTTTGATGTTTCAGTATCTTTTCACAAAACTTATTTTAAATAAAATATTTTTCGTTTCCTAAATACTCCTCACACTGAATATAAATTTAATAAAATTATTATATTCTTTTTCAATTTGAATGATAATAAAAATAAATTCTTTATTTCTAAAACGGCCAAAAGTTTTTCCGAGTTTGATTTAGTTGTAATATTTTTAAAATGCCGTTCACCATAACGCTATGTTAATATGTACTTTTTTTATATTTTTTTATGCAGAATCGTACCGTAAAATTTGTCATCGTCATTTTTTGTATACTGTATGTAAATGCGTAATAAGAAGATTTCTAACAAATACGGATCTAATATGCTAAATCGTTAAAATATATAAATTTAATAGAATATTTAAACACCATAGTTGTTTATAATAACAAACCTGCATAGAGAAAAATTATATTTGGCGCATGAACATAAACATACGTTTACATAGGTACGATTTGGAAACGATTATTGATATATTAAAATATTCGAAGTCCAAAAGCTTCGATTCTCCTGTTTGTTAGTTTATGTACAAACCATAGATAAGAATTTTTATATTTTTTAGGATATTGGAAGAGCTTTGCAAAACAATTATCCAAAGGACCTCGTAGCGACGCTGCAAGAAAAAAAGGCCCAAGCTGAGGTAAACAAATCAAATCAGGCCGTCAAGAAGTATCACGAAAGCTACCCAGTGTTGCCGCATCCAAACTCAAAAATACCCTGTGCCTCGGATAGCATTGAAGTTCAAAGAGATGACTGCGGTGGACGACATGTTATCGCTGCAAAAAACATCGAAGCAGGAGAAATAATTGCAGTTGAAAAACCTTATTTGGTAGCAATAGGCGTTGGACCATCACAAAAATATTTACATTGCCACGAATGTCTTGAACTCTGTTATAATTTAATACCTTGCCAACACTGTAGGACCGTTCTTTACTGCAGTGAAAAATGTAGAGAACAGGCAAAACAATCATACCATTACAACGAATGTGACCTGTGCCAATTTGATTTCGTTGAACAACTTAACATCAAAGTTGTCTTAAAGGGTTTAAATGAAATGAAGTCTACCATCAGTAATGGTCAGAGTTTTGATGGCACAGTATACAAATCAGATAGATATGAGGAAATCCAGGCGCTTCAAACAAACAAAGAAAAACGATCCGTTCGGGATTTATTCGAAGCTGCAAATGAGGCTTGCATTTACTATTATTTTCTAAAAAAATACTCTGACTTTTTTACAAAAATGGATATAACTGAGGAGAGGTTCAAAGAACTGCTGTTCCACCATTACTTCAGCACAAGCTGCAATAAGTTGTCGGTGCAGAAGATTAAGAAAAATTCAGTCGATACCGAATTTCATGAAGTTGGAGAAGCCTTGTATGCATTTGCTAGTCTTCTTAATCATCATTGTTATGGAAATATTACTCAGTCCTTCTATGGATCGAGTATAATTCTAAGAGCAGCAAGAAATATTAAAATGGGCGAAGTCTGCAGTCTGACATATAGGTAAGTGGTTTTTGTATCACTAATATGGTTCGTGTTAAATAAAATTAAAGTTACTATAATGAAAATTGTATCAAGAGTTAGTTCACCGGATATACAACAGAAGGACGCGGTAATTAGGACGTGTACGGATGCGAACAATGGAGTAGGTAATATACCGGGTGATTAATGGCTTGTTGAACATAGGAAACCCCATGTAAATTTTGAGGTGACTAAATATTGGCTCCCCTGTACATTTTAGGAAAAAAAAATATTTTAATTTTTTGAAGAGGCAGATATAGTAAACACATATAACAAGTTTGAATACATTTTTGATAAGCCAATATTAACTTATTTTATCGTATCATTGAAGATTAAGTCATTTTTATATGATATCTTTATTAATAATTATTAACATCATAAACGTACTAAAACCTACATAAAACCTTAGTTACTCATAATACATTAGTTACCATAATTTAATACGTTAGTTACGAAAGCATAATACGTTAGATACCAAATAATATTAGAACTATTTTTCATGAACATGTAAAACAATATTTTGACAGTTTTCAAATTTGATGGATACACCTTTGTCTTTAACGTCCACGATCTTAGGTATGCCCTCTGAAGACTGATTAATGACCGAGAAAGCACTCCTTTCGATTTCGTGCGGTTCCCCAGTGCCTAATCCACTGACGGAAACATCGCCGATTTGAATTTTGCGAGCAATGGAAACTTTCTTGGTCACACTTTCTTCTAAATACCCTCTAGCAACCTTCGCCGATTCCCATCCACCAAGTTCTTGTAGGTCTAATATATCTCCTCCAGCATTAACAAGAAAATTTGCCGAAGATCTTCTAACGCAGTGACCAGTATACAAATTAGGATTTTCAAGTGAGAGATACTCAGCTATTTTTTGAGGTATTTTAGAGAAGAAATGAATGCCGCAGGGCTGTACTTTACATTTCCCTCTTCTATATGATACAAACAATCTTTGGTGAGTGACATGGTCTGGCCTTAACATTGCGTACTTTTTAAATAAAAGCACAGGATTGACTTCGCCGTCAAATATCACAGCGAAAATACGTTTCTTGTGGGTTTTTAAGTCGGGAATAGTAACAATCAGCTTGTCCTCTTAAACGTCAACATCTTCCGTGGTCATCTTCGCTAATTCATTAGTTCGACAGGCTCCTCCAATTCCAATTAAAAAAGCCACTTTCATCATTAAAAACTTCTCGTCTGAGGCAGAACACACAAATTCGTTGACTTATTCTCTTGTAAATACTTTTGATTTTTTTGCTCTATATCCAACATTTTTCTTCTTGATGAAACGTATTAAGGCGCCGTATTTGTCGATTTCCACTCTTTCCTTCAGTTCTAAAGTCGCTCGTAACACGGAATATTTCGGCCATAAGGATGAAGCAGAGTATTCCTCAGAGAGTTTTGCGAAATACGCCAGCAATACCGTTTCTTCTGCACCTTGAACATGTACTTTGTTTCGCCACTCACAAAACTGCCGATATTCTTTTTCATAATGGATTTTAGATTTGTCCGGAAGCAAGTTCAACCTTATAATGTTGGCTGCAGCTAATATATCCTCAGGAATATCAAAATCTTGCATGATTTTAATGATGACTTTTTGAAATGCCAAAATGAAATGACAAAACACCTTGTTTTTATTTTCGCATCGCCGTTGTCAATGATACGATAAATCTTTGAATATATCTCGATTATTAGCGATTTAACACCGTCTCGGACATTGCGGGTGACTCGGCTGTCGCCTCGTCACCTAACAATGTTCTCGACTTTTATAAATCGCATAATAATCTCGTTATATTAATAGGTATAATTATGTTATGGCCAAATTACTAAATCTTCATAGTTTAGGTAATACAGCAAACACCAGCAAATATTTTCTATGACGCTATTATCAAAAATTGACGTAAAGCTGGACAAATCGAATAAAGATCATTTCACATTAAAAACGCATTTTCGTTTCACCAATCCGGCAATCACACATCCAAAATAAAAGAACACCATTATGTTTTTCTTACTAAGCCTTTAATTTAACATAACATAACTAAGACTACAGATTTTCACAAAAACATTAATCAATTAAATGTTCAAACAATCCTCCATTAACAGCTAAACAAAATCCTAACCGATCATAAAATTCATTTCTAACATTACTGAGTTGATGATGTTGAGAAATTCTGTCACTTTCTAACGAAATTCGGTTCTTTAGCTGGTCTAGATTTTCAAATTTTACATCTTTATAAATAAATTTTTTTAAGTGACCCCACAGAAAAAAATCGTTTGCCGAAGGTCAGGAGACCTGGCTGACCAAAGGATTAGACGCCGCGCCGTGGGCCAATAATATTTCCATTAAAAATATTTTGCAGGTATAACCATGAGATAATTATGGGCAGGACAACCATCCATTTGATACCAGATCTCCTGATTCTCGCGTACAACTGCTTCTAGCGCGGGTTCAATTCGATTTTGTAATAAATCCAAATAGGTTAAAGCTGTAAGGTTGCCTTCCATAAAATAAATGGTCCAATTATGTGATGTCCTACAATTCCCGCCCAAACATTTATTTTCTGTGGATATTGCGTCCGAGTATGAACAAGACGATATTCATTTTCTTGGCTCCAATACCGGCAATTTTGAACATTTGATTTCTTGTTGAGGGTGAATGTACATTCATCGGTAAAACAAATATTTCTCAAAAAATCCCTATTATTATTTGCTTCTTTCATTACCTCAAAACAGAATACTATTTTCCGTTCTTCATCACCTTGCAGTAGCTCTTTCTTCAGCTTTATTGGCATTATTTATTACATTTAACGATTAGTGGCAAATATAGAAGCTACTTGCTGTATGAGCTATTCGAACATGCCGATAAGTACGATTTTTGACCCTAATAACTTTTAGTACCATCGAGAACATTCGACGGCGTTTATACAAGCCACATGCGTATCTGCGCCATCTTAGGACTTAAGTGCTCATTTTAGAATCCGGTGCTGTTTGCTTGTTTGTTAGGTGGAAACAACGCTACACGAGGTGGTAGGCGTCATTGAAAAATTACTAAAAAATAAAGAGCCCACTTGACATATTTTGAGAAAAAACGTTATTTTTACGTGAAAATGGTAATGTTATTTCCCTCTACCAAAAACTTCGTTTTAAAAACGTGATTTTTTTTTAATACTGTTATTTTAATGTAATTTTTGTTCACGTTGTAATTTGTGTTACATTTTTACATTAATTTTATGTAAATAAAAGTAACGTTACTTATAAAACATTAAATTTGCGTTATGTTTTATAACGTCGAAATAAGTAACCTATTTTTCACTTTATCTTAACATTTTTAAATTTCGCGCCTAAAACCCAGCGGTCGGCGATTGTCACGTCTGTCATAGAGTAAGTTCCAATATTACATCTTTGAGTAGAGTAGAGCGAGCACATATTTGGGTCACGTGATAACGGAGCAATAGATTTAATTTGGAATAACAAAACGGTGAATTCGCGCAGGGGATAATTTCCTAACCTTACAATTCGAGTTCTGTGTTCTGTGTCTTACATCTTGCATTTAGTTTGAAAATAAATGGTGATTCGAGTTCTGTGATTATTATTTAGCATACCCATAGAATAGGAAGGGGCTTATTTCTATGAACGGAAGTCGAAGACTAACCTAATAAACCTAACCCCTCAAACATATGATGGGCGCCATTACCGAATATTTGACATTTCGCCGAGATCTCCATAAGCTCTCAAATCAAATCCGGAGCAAATAGATCACGTCTCAACGCTCCGAAATCAGATTAAAGGAACGCCACAGAACTCTCTTTACTAAATATTGGAACGGAAAAGAGCAAAAAGAGGAAAAAGATACAATACTGGAACTCACTCATAGACGTTTGACGTTGTGTCGTTGTGTTGTGAGTGTATAGTAGTATAGTGGAAGGAGCAGTTGGTGAAAATTTTGGATAGCATCGAATCTCTTTTAAGTTTTGTGAGTTTTCGTTTATTTTAAGCGTAAGTTGTTCTTAATTTTATGGTTTAGTCTTTATGAAATAACTGTTGTTTATTCTTTATATATTTCACGAGTTCTTTTGTTCTTTACCACAAACGTTTGAAGGGCAAAATGGCGTCTTGCAAATTTTATTGTCATTACAAAAAAAATGCTAAAAGAATCCCTTTAATGTAACAAAAATACCAGTCTTTTGAAGTTAATTCCAAATGTAGAACAAGATACGCCACTCTATTTTTTCCTTTAATTAATCAGGAATAGTTCTCTAGATTCTACACCTTAACCTCTACAAAAAATGATTATTGTAGTTCTTTACTATTGTGGACCCTTGAAAATGTTTCTTATGTAATGTAATATCTCGTGTAATTAGGTTGTTGGAACAATATTTAAAAAATGTTTCGTTTTTAATTTAGAAATAGCGCAAGTTCAGTTTGGAGAAACTAATGATAAATGATGGAAAAAATAATAGTGGACCACTTCAGGTATGCCGCGAACCGTTTGAAGAAACAAAAAAATGAAAACTTATACTATATAGCTACTAGATTTTAAATTAAAATAAGTTAAAATTTGTAAATTGTATACGGTAACCTAAGGCAACCTGAAAAAATAAAAGTTCATATTCTTGAATGTTTTGTTGTTTATTTATAAGTATCCAAATAATAAAGTATGAAACAATACGCTGCTTTCCTGAGGAAAAATTTAGTTTTATAAGTTAAAAATATGTTATAAAAACGCAGAATTGTATCATAATATAATACGTTATAAAAACGTTAAAATTAGTAACGTTATTTTTACCAACGTCAGAACACCGTAACATTAAGCGTGTTTTACACATTGAAAACACGTTTATTCGTATTCTAACGTTTTTCAGTCTGACGTAAAATTATACATGAAATTCACGTTTTCTTGCCAAGTGGGAGTACACTCTAGGAACTTTCCTCGATATTGAAGGAGCCTTTAATAATGTAACGACCAAGGTAGTGTGCGACGCCCTAACAGAATCAGGAGTTGACAACTACAGTTAGATTTATAAGATGTTAAAAAAAAAACCGTCAAATCTACTCCAGGTTGGGTAGAAGCGAGATGGTCAGATTTGCCGAAAGAGGAACTCCGTAAGGCAGGGTGCTGCCACCAACACCCTGGCTAAGAATGAAGAGGGTTTAATGCCTTGGGCAAACCATTCTTCAATAATCTGGAGGAAGTAAGCAGGGTCGACTTGCTAGGTTTATTAACAGTAATTACTGGTTCGAGTGAGCTGCCAAGATTGTTCTGCGTTATACGTCGCACTAGCCATCAGTGAGCTCATGCAGATAGGTTCCACGAAACATGTTTGGTATTACAACGGTCCTTATACGTGAGCCTGTCTGGACATATCAGATGTCTGCAACTCTAATCTTACCTAACCTAACCTTGTTAATACACCTGTGCTTTTCTTTTCTCGTCTTTTGGATTAAATCAGGGTAACTGAAGCTTCAGTTTATGCATATACATATATGCATATATAAACTTTCGCCCTTGTTTGTTGTTCACTTGTAAAAGATAAACTACACTGTTAAACTGAACCTTTTCTAAATCGTCACTTTAATTATTATTATTAGCCAATACTGCGATGATTAACTAATTAATATTTTGTAATTACAGAAACTATAACTTCGCAGAATATCCCAAGCTGGTCCGAACTCACCAATTGTGGAGGTTTTACCATTTCGCATGCAAGTGTGAACCTTGTGAAAATAACTGGCCCATTTTCGACTGCCTAAACACTGGAGACCTTGATAAATATCAGAGGCTTGTGGATCTGGTCAAACAAGGTTTGAGCGAGTCTTCGGATAATAATGAACTTCTTGACGATGTTAAAAAACAAGTGCAAGAGTTACCCGCTTCTGAGCCCTCAAAAGTTGATGTTAATGTTAAAAGAATATTTTGTGACTTGTTAAAAGTTTTCGGAAATAAAATCCTTGATTTTTAATAGAATAGGTACCTACTAAATTAATATACGAATAACACTGCAGGTGCCTTTTCAATGTAATATTTGTATTTGATTTGTACATACATTTATCGATAATAATATTAAAACAAAAAAAAATGGATTAAACGCAAAGAAGAAAGTACACCTAAAACCCAAACCAAGGTTTCTGACGTATGAAATCTATAACTTCTTTTGACTTTTTTTATTTTACTTTTTTTACTCATCAAAAGCCCCATTCGGTAAATTATGCAATCATCATCACACAAATTATTATAGATACCTATCCAAGAAAGTAAACAAATTTCAATAATATCACAATGAAGATATTTTGAAAAATAAATTGTTTAAAGTGGTCTCCAAAGTGGGCCAAGCAAAAGTTAAGACCAATGATCTACTAGCTATAGATACAACAATAACAAATAAAGGTATTGACATCAACGTATTCCAGTCAAAAGGAAATCAACATGCAAGTTGCGCCCCTCCACTTCATTTGCTAAACTTACGCTCTTAAAAGTATTAACATTGTAACGTTGTTACTTTCAGGTTCTGGTTATGTTTTATTTTGTGCCGTAGAACCGCAAGTCCGTAGATCTATCTCCGTGCGCAAAACCGCTTTTCATTTTAAGGTTATGTTCACTCAAATATGGTTTATTCTCTGTGATCTTTTCGGTGGGTCCTTGGGTTTGCCGAAAAACTGTCATCGGTGTCATTCGGTCAAACGAAATTCTGGCGACTGGTCAGACCCTTAGCCCTTGTGGGGAAATTAGGGAAATCCTTCCCCATCTCTGTGTTTTTCACATTAAATCTTATTTGAAGCACATATATGGTAAGTTTACAATATATGGTTTCGTGGATTGTCGATACTTTTGAGAAATTTTTGCCACATCACCTGAAACTCCATATCCTTTTTTTAGACTAGAATTATCCTTCCGTCTACTACACGTTAGTTCTTTTTACGTTGCCCATTCCAATAATTACTTTTCCGGCCAACTGAGTTTGGGCCCTTGGATACTCAACCTATGTAGTTGAGGCATTTGTAAAGGGTTGTTTACCCACGTTTTTGAGCAGCAGCAAGGGGCTATCCCAAGAACGGACTAGCCGCCTCCAAGAGGATCGTGCGATAAGTACCTTCATTTTTAACTGCAAAATATTATTTTTCATATGTGAGTAAACAAGAAGTTGGGTTATAGGCTGGGTTTAGCATTGACACATTCTAAGCTGAATGCAGCGTAATCCCCACCCCCGGCCCTACCTAACTCCTCGCGGCGTCTCGCCTACAAACGATATTGTCAGCACATCTGTATAGCATTTATGAATGAGTTGTGCCATCTATAATATAATAATTCAAGATGTCCGACAATGACAAGTGTTATGAAAATCCAGCTCTTAAGAAAAGTGATAAAAAGACCGTATTTTCGTGCCAACATTGTAAAAAACGAGTCGTTAACGTAGTAAAGTGTAGAAAGTGTAATAATTCGTACCATCCGGCTTGCTTAGAACAGGCTGCAGAACAGAAAAGCGCCGAGTGCATCCATGAACCGCTCAAGGTTAGAAAAGAGAGTGTAAACATTCTAAATGAAGAGTCGGCAGAAGTCGATCTGCTCAAAGTTCTAATTAAGGAGTTACAAAGCAAGAACCAAATTCTCATGGAAAACAACCAGCTTCTGAAAGAAAAGGTAGATATTCTGGAGAATAAAGTTAAAAAACAGAAAAATGCAAGTCACGTTAATAATATGCAACCACCGCAATCTTTACAATCAGAGACATCTAGTAAAATCCTACCCCATGAAAATGCGGTTAATAAACCTAACTTCGTGAACATCGAAAATACCAATGTGCCGAATATAAATATCGATATGGCAAACAAGGTCATATTGAATTCCGAAAACAAAAAAGCTTTAAATAATACCGTCGATCCACCGCCCAATCCTAAGGCTGACGTTGATGACAAACAAGGAAATGATTGGATTGAGGTTAGTTATTCAAAAAATAAAAACAAACAAACAATGAACAAAACAAAAGTGAACAAATCTAGTCGTCCTGAACCCCTTAGGGGTGTAAATGAAAATAAAACTTCTTTGAAACCCGCGGAGAGGACTTCGTTTCTGTTTTTGTCAGGACTGGCTCCTGATATTACGAGCGAAAATGTTAAGTCCTTTCTGCAGGAGAACAACCTTGGAAGAGAGTATTCCTGTGAGAAGATGAAGACCAAGAGAGAAAAGTACTGTAGCTCATTCAAGCTCGCAGTGCCCTTTAATGAAGCGGAAAAATACCTGTGTCCAGATATCTGGCCAAAAGGCATCTTAATAAACCATTTTCGCAACCTACAGCGCCAGAGTGTGGCAACAGTGAGTCCAAAAAGAAGAATTTAAAAGTGTTACACATAAACGTACGATCTATTAGGAAAAAGAGAGACGAATTAGAAGCATTCCTTGCTGACAAGGATATAGACATAATCTGTCTCACAGAACATTGGTTGACTGAACAGGAACTTGAAGTTTTTCAAATACAGGGATACAAGTCAATAAGTTTTTCCTCAAGAAGACAGACAGTGGGTGGCGGAACAGCGATCCTTGTTAAACCTTGCATCAAGGCGAACAATGTAAATACTAATTTTAACTTTAATGTAGATGAATGCGCTGAATATTGTATTGTATACTGTGAAAATATAAAAATGTACATTTTAACTATTTATAGGTCACCAGCGGGCCCTATTGACACCTTCTTGGAAACGTTAGAGGGTATATTAACCCCACTTAATCTAAACAAACATATTTTGATAGCTGGAGACTTCAATGTTCACTTTAACACACCTGATGCTGCCACAGCTAAACTGTGTGACATGCTAGCAGGTTTTGGCCTTGAACGGACAATTTATGCACCCACCCGAGGGGTGTCTTGTCTCGATAATATCTTTTGCAGTAGCGGCATACAGGTACACAACACACTCGTGGTGGTTGTTGGGGTTTCTGATCATAGGGGACAACTGGTTGGGTTCTCCGTGCCTGAGGAAGTGGATTTTTCACGGAATAAAAAGGTATGTAGGCCTATAACTCGGAGAGGGTTATTCATGTTTCATGACAGGCTGTCTGAAATGTCTTGGGATTTCATTAATGACGGTTCTACTAGTGTGGATCAGAAATTTGATCTATTCATGCAAATACTTGAACATGCTTATCTGAATTCATTTCCAGAAAAAAACATATGCAGTTAGGTCGAATCAGGGTAATAATATCAGTTGGTTTAATGAAGAGCTGAAGGTAATGAGGGATAGGCTGGGTTTCTTAAAAAATTTATCTGAACAGTATGGGGGTGTAGATAAAAAATACTATAATGACTATAAAGCTATTTATAAAACCAAAATAAAGGATGCCAAGGTAAGTGCTAACGATAATCTCATTAGAAACTCTAACTATTCTGCAAAAACTATGTGGAATATTATAAACGAGCAAAGAGGAAGATCAAAGGAGAGCTCCAGCAAGACTGAATTAACGCTTGATGATTTCAATAACTTTTTTAGTAGCGTAGCTGAAAATGTAGTGAATCACATTCCACATGTGAACTGCAATCCAATAAAATTTTTAAACTCTTTACAAAAACCTTTGAATGAATTTCTGTTTTCTGAGGTTAGTTATAATGAGGTCCGTGATGTAATTAATAGTTTGAAAAATAAGAATAGTAGATACGTATTTGGCTTAAATGTGAAACTGATAAAAAACGTAAAAAATATAATATTGATACCACTTACAAGACTCATAAATATTGCTTTTAGGAATGACACTTTCCCGGATGTCTTGAAGAAGGCCATTGTAGCACCAATATATAAAAAAGGCAATCATGACCTGCCTGAAAACTATAGACCTATATCTCTCCTCCCGGTCGTGTCCAAGATATTTGAGAAATGTATGGCATTGAGACTGGTGTCATTTTTTGAGGCGAACGATCTTTTCTCTGAACATCAATTTGGTTTCCGCAGGGGTAAAAGTACTTCAATGGCTATACTTGATCTTGTCTCACAAATTACTGAAGCCTTTCATGATAAAATGTACAGCGCAGTGCTGTTTTGTGACTTGAGCAAGGCATTCGACTGTGTCGATCACGACATTCTTCTAAAAAAACTTCATATCTACAATTTTGGCCATGACAGTATCGAACTGTTAAGATCATATCTCAGTAACCGCTCCCAAAAGGTGAGATGTGGTGGAGTGACGTCAGGGGAAAGGAATGTCAATATTGGTGTCCCGCAGGGATCAATTCTTGGCCCAATTTTGTTTCTGATATATATCAACGATTTACCGGCTAGCAATGCCTCTCAACTGTTCACCATTTTCGCTGACGACACGACCATCTCCCTCACTGATAGTACACTAGACGGCTCAAAGGCAAAATGCGATGTGGGCCAGGAGGATGCCGAGCTCTGGTTCTCTGCGAACAGACTGCTGCTGAATAAGGACAAGACTGTGAAGATGATATTCTCCATGCGTAATCTGCCCGAGGATGACATAACAGAGGCAGGGTTTCTGGGAGTCACATTGGACTCGAGGCTGCAGTGGGACCCCCACATTCGGGCGGTGGCTAGAAGGTTGACGAGGGGAATCTACGTTCTTCGACACTTGTCATCATGTGTATCTCTTCAAATTCTGAGGGTAGCCTACTTCGCTCTATTTCAGTCGCATGTATCTTATGCAATTTTGACATGGGGACATTCATCGGGGGTGCATAGATTGTTTGGCCTGCAGAGGAGAGCGGTGAGAGTCCTAGAAAAGCTTGGATACGGGGATGATTGCAGGAATGCCTTTATTTCTCTAAAAATTCTCACTGTGCCTAGCCTGTATATCTGGGAAGCATTAATCTACGCTAAAACTAGCAATTACCAAACTCATGAAAATATTCATGACCATGATACAAGAACTAAGGGCAATTTGGTACCCCTCTATAGACGTCTAAGAAGGTGTCAGGATGGTCCAGGTTATTGGGCCATTAAGTTTTTCAATAAACTACCTGAAAACTTGAGAGGACTACCTCTCAATTTATATAAAAAAAAAATAAAACAAATTTTATTGGACAAGGCTGTTTATTCATTCAGTGAATTTTTAAATTGTACATTTTAAAACAAATTATGTGTGTGACTGTATTTTGTATTTTGTAATATTTTAAAACTAGTGCATTTTGAATATTTTAAAATTAATGTAATTTGTCATTGTGTAGTATGTGTCTGTACTTAATGATAAGTTTTATAATGTTGTGTATTAACTATATTGACGTGTGTAAACCTTTGTGTATATGACATGAATAAATTTGCTGAATTACTGAATTACTGAATTACTGAATATAATAATAGTAGATCATTGGTTGAGACAGTCTTAGAAATATTTTATAACATTCGGAAGCTAAGGGGGCTTAGTAAACATAAAAGCATTTAAATACTAGTTTTAAACGTTTTATTGAATCAATGCATAGACCACGAAATATAAACTTTATATTTTTTACAACGCAAATTCTCCTCCAAAATGTCATACCTAAAAACGTCACTATGTAGGTAGCATTAATGTTCAGAATGTATGCAAATATACGTTAAAATAACTTTTAAGGAACGTTACTAACTACCAAATAAGTAACATTACAGATACCTTTTGAAATGTTCTAAAACCGTTGTAATAAAAATAAATCAAAAATATTTAAAAATGTATCCCTCTATTTATTTTTTAAATACCTATTAATACTAACAAGCTGTTGCATCGTCGGGCGCGACATATAGAAATTCCCCTGTGCATTTGAGGAATAAAGGTAGTCAAATATTGATATACCCAATTATTTTAGAAAGAAATCTATTAAGATGTATTGAAGAGCGCTAGATGCTGTATCTAAAAGGCGGGTTCTCACTGGTCGATTTTATTGATCAATATCATTGAATCTATGCCATTGAAGCAAAATAGTCTAATGTGAACATTTGTTCAATGATATTGCTCAATCATTTTGTATTTCAATCAAATTGGAAGGCAGTTCTACTTTTCATGGATCAACGGGACTGATTCAATTAAATTGAACGTTGTTTGACCGTGAGAACGAGCGTGTTCAGCCGCATTGAAAGGCCAGTGTTGGTATTTTGACAGTTTTGAGGTTAAATTTTATTTTGTATTCCTGAAAACCGAACCGGTAGTTTTATTTAGGATATGTTCCGTATATATAATATTTTCACCAACTTCTTGGTTTGGTGTCCCGAATATATAAGTTCCTGAAAAAGTGTCAATTTTTGGGACATGGTTTATCTGAAAGCGGTAATTTATCTATCACCAAAACTACCGACGAAAAACATCGGTTGGAGAGGTGACAACCTCAGTTTAGGCGGGTTATTTTAAAAATATGACGTTCTATCATTGATTCAAATAATAATAACCTACTTTTATCTATGATTTGCGTTTTTGTCATCGCGCTGGTACTGTTTTTTAAACAAGCAATTAATTACGGTGAGTAAAGTGTGTATAATCATTTTCATTTAATTAATAAGATTTCACTGTTTCGTAGGATTTCGACAAAGAGATGTACTTTAATGATCCTCGGTTTAACCCAGTGTTAACAGCATCTAGTACTGGAGTTTTAAAAAGAAAAAATATGAACATTGAAGCTACTGAGCTAGATCCTGAATTAGATGAAAATGAAGAAACAACTCCGAAGAAAAATAATGGATCTTCAAAATTATCACCTGGTGAGGAAAAAAAAATCTTATCATGTTATGAAGTTAAACAAAGACGACAAAAACGTCATAATGAAAAAATGGCTCTGAAAAAGGAGATGTTTAACTGGTTTAAAAATAATTTTAAAACAAAGCAACGAAGAGGAAAGGATAGTTCAGATGATAGTGTGTATTTTTTAGTTTTAAGTAGTAGGTACCTAATCTGTCTACTTTTATATCAATTTTGATAGAGTTGTAATAAAGAAACAAAGTACATAATTAAAGAATCTGGCTTTATTTAAACATTTAAGAATACATATAATGTAAGTACATCCTCGTGGGATGCATCAAGTTTATTTCCCAATAAAATAAAAATAAACACATTGTAGATATTGGAATAAAGTATAGGCTTTATCATTAATGACAGGTGTTGCTCGGAAAATATAAAATTGAATAAAAATGCATAATTTCATGTGACCTTATTAATTTATAGAAGACACATTTACTCACTCAACGTAATATGCTTGCTTAAATACAAATGTAGGAAATACTATGAGCAAGTAAATGTAATTAGAAAAATAGGGTTATGTCTGCTGTCTGCTCAAACATAACTGACGTTCCGTGTCCCACAAATAACCGAATTTTCAAGTAACCATATCAGTATACAACCGCTTGTTACCGACTGGTGAGCAAATGTCGATATACGGAACATATTCTTATTAAGTTTTTTGTTGTTTTCTGCATTTAAAAATGTCCCATTTTAAATGGCGAGATGAGCATCTACCAAAATTTTTGGAATTGTACCAGAAGGAGGACTGCACATGGAATACTTGGTCCGGAATCCACGGTCTAACCCACCAACGACGAGGTTTTTTTTTTCCTGTTACCGGCACGCAGAATTTTCTTCTTGGCAGCCATTTTAAAACATACTAATATTCAATGTTCTTGATAAAATGTGAACAAGTTTTCCATTCCATTCTATGTTCAATAGTATAGATTCAATGCTATTGATCAATAAAATCGACCAGTGAGAACCCGCCTTAGTGATTCTGAAAAAGGTAGTATACAGGGTGTCCGGATAAGGATACGGAGCGGTCATATCTCGGAAACGATACGTCCCACAGATCTGAAAAAAAAGCTCTCATTATAAAAACTGCCAAGAGAAATTCATTCAAAATAATTTTAAGTTTCGGAAATTGCCGCAAGAGGGCGTAACGGCTTATTTATTTTTTAAAGCTCATTTTACGGCAAAAAATGCCACTTAACCGTAGAAAAGCAAATAAATAATTAAAATCAGTAGATTGTTTACTACAACTTTTGTTATTGTTATTTTTTTGAATCTCGGCTAATAAAGGAGTGGGGGAAGCCTATAGGACATTTTTCAAAAACTGTCATTATGTCGTTATCCTTCAACGGATTTTCTATAACTTGGACTTGTTTGAAAGGGAATTCCTTGGAGTTTAAATAAATGATTCAGGAATTGTCACAAGTTTCCTGACACAATTTTAAGATGGCGCTGTTATTCAATCTAACTTATTTTTTTATTTTTCTCGGTATTTGCAAATTGGATGGTATAATTTTTTTCGGTAGTAGTAGGAGACAATTTGCATAGGGAACGACTAGTCCAAACCGCAAATCGATATCACCAGGGGTTTAAAAGTTATTTTGATTTTTCTTTAAAAAATTATACAGTTTCCATTTACCGGTACCCGGTATACCCCTAATAAGCAAGATAACAACTAATTTCATGGCCTACTGTTTAATAAACTATAAAATTTATAATAAAAGTTTAACGAGTCAAAGAAACATCAATAACACTGAATAAAATATGAATATTATGATAATATCATATTATGAGACTTAGACTATGAAAAAGTGCACAAATCTTAGAACTAGAAACAATTTTATTAGCAATTTAGCGAGACAACAATAATAATTACAAATGTTCAAAATGTTTTCCGTCATTTTGTAAGCACTTAATTATTCTTCTGTTAGTTGATAATACGGCTGCCTCAGTTTCAGCCGTGGATAAGTTTCTAACGGCATTTGTTATCCTTACCATCATGTTTTCCCTTGTGATATCGATTTGCGGTTTGGACTAATCGTTCCCTATGCAAATTGTCTCCTATTACTACCGAAAAAAATTATACCATCCAATTTGCAAATACCGAGAAAAATAAAAAAATAAGTTAGATTGAATAACAGCGCTATCTTAAAATTGTATCAGGAAACTTGTGACAATTCCTGAATCATTTATTTAAACTCCAAGGAATTCCCTTTCAAACAAGTCCAAGTTATAGAAAATCCGTTGAAGGATAACGACATAATGACAGTTTTTGAAAAATGTCCTAAAGGCTTCCCCCACTCCTTTATTAGGCGAGATTCAAAAAAATAACAATAACAAAAGTTGTAGTAAACAATCTACTGATTTTAATTATTTATTTGCTTTTCTACGGTTAAGTGGCATTTTTTGCCGTAAAATGAACTTTAAAAAATAAATAAGCCGTTACGCCCTCTTGCGGCATTTTCCGAAACTTAAAATTATTTTGAATGAATTTCTCTTGGCAGTTTTTATGATTAGAGCTTTTTTTTCAGATCTGTGGGACGTATCGTTTCCGAGATATGGCCGCTCCGTATCCTTATCCGGACACCCTGTGTAATCAACTAGTAGAATTTATAACTTCAAACAATATTCTTACAATTAATCAGTCAGGATTTCGAAAAAATCATAGTTGCGAAACTGCAATTCAGAATGTTCTTTATGATTGGAAATATCTATTGGATGACAGTTACGCCGTGGGGGCGGTTTTTCTAGATTTGCAGCGTGCGTTTGAAACCATAGATAGGGAAATATTAATAAAAAAATTACAAAAATATGGTATAATTCATCAAGCTCTGTATTGGATTATAGATTATCTGGAGGAGAGAAAGCAGGTAACTAAAATTAACAATGACAAGTCAGGAGAGGTCATAAATGGAATCGGCGTACCACAGGGAAGTACTCTTGGGCCGTTATTATTTTTGCTCTACATTAATGACATAACAACAATAATTAAGACTTGTTCGATACACTTGTTTGCTGACGACACATTAATATATTTTTTTTCAAAAGATTTAAATCACTTGATAATCAGCATTAATTTAGAATTAAGTCGCTTGTATGAATGGTTCAATAAAAATTCACTTAAACTAAACATTAAAAAAAACAAAATTTATGTTGATAGGTAATAGTAAATTTCAAAGTGAATTCGAACAACTTAATATTAATGTAAGCATAGGCAGTAATGTTATAGAAAGTGTTAAGAAAATTAAATATCTGGGGTTTATTGTTGATAGCGGTCTGAGTTTCAAGGAGCATGTATTATATTTGAAGAAGTGCGCGCGCCGTGGTGTCGTGTAGTTTTGTAGTGAATGTCGTCCAGGAAAAATCTTAAAACATCGTGGAAATCCTTAGACTTTTTTAACATTTTTCAATTGAAACATCTAAAATAACCTTTATAGAATAAACTAAGATATATATTGCCAACAAAAACCAAAAAACCACTCTAGAATCTTGAAAAATTAAATACAAAAATGCCATAACCCCAAATTCCCAATCTGACTTATTAAACAATCTTAAAGAAAAGCCAACAACTCTCAATTAAAAACAAGCATTACACCATCCCGTGCACGACTGCCAAATAATGCCAGGCTGTTTCCAGTGCAACGTGGACTGCCAGTTGAAGGAAGAAAAGGGAAAACTCTTTGGTTATCCGTGCGATGTCTGCCACAAGATTATATGCAGAAATTGCTCTAAAATCAGTGCATCCGAAATAAGATGTGTGCCCATGAACCAGAGGACCCTGATCTTTTGTTGTCCCGTCTGCCTGGAGAACATAAAATCCGCAGCGGAACTAGGTGACCAAATGAAAGAAATAAAAAACCAAATCTCCGACCTACAGCTTAATACCAAGGAAGTACCAAACCTAACTAAAGTAATTGAATCGATGAATGAACAAATTGCTAAACTGAAAAGTGAAATAAAGGATATTAAACTTAGCAATACCAAGACAGACATCGTTGGCATAACTGAAAAAGTACAGGAGCTTGAAGAGAAGATCATCACAAACCGGGCAAATTCACCTAACCATGGCACGGTGGAACCGACAATCTCAGAAATCCAGGAACGAGAAAATAGAGCAAAAAATATCCTTGTTTTTGGACTCGATGAGCAAACTGCTCAGAGCGGAGAAAAAATATGGGAACGTGACTTAAATGCAGTAAATTAACTCATAAACTCTGTTGAACCTAATGCCGACCTGTCAAATATTAAGATGTTCCGACTGGGCTCATACATCACAGGAAAGACTCGTCCAATTAAGGTTATCTTCCAAACCAAGCACGAAGCCATCGCAATCCTAAAAAATAAAAAAATCCTTGACAGCACAGGTAAATACCTGAAAAACGATCAAACTTTGTCACAAAGAACATTCCTTAAAGAAGTGCTTAAGGAACTAGAAGAGAGGAAGACATCTGGTGAGTCTGATATTAAAATTAAATATATCCGGGGTATTCCAAAAATAATTAAATATAAAATGCCACAGCATGACAATAAACAGCCAAATCCTAATAGCCAATCAAAAAACTAACATCCCTTTCCGAGATTTCCATATGCTACACTAACATTAATTCTATCTTAAGTAAGCTGGATGAATTTACAGCATGCATGCAAAGGCTGGAACCAACTCTCATATTTCTAACTAAAACTTGGCTTAATCAAAACATCCCAGATACTTTAGTATGCCTGCCAGGGTACACCATTTACCGTAACGAAAGGCCAGATGATCAGAGGGGTGGAGGGGTCTGTATTATGGTCAGGAATACACATAATGGTCTCACCATTAAATCCACCGAAAACACAACCTATAAGGGCCCGACAGCAGTTAACGCTGTCTGGGCTGATATAAAGCTACAGGAATACGAAATACTAGTTGGATGTATATATAGACCACCAAATACTAGCAGTCAAAACAACACTCTACTCCTGGATACACTCGACACAGTATATAACGATAACCCCCATACTCTAATTCTAGGAGATTTCAACTACCCCGAAGTTGACTGGAGGACTCTGACACTGAAAACAGCAAATGCATCTGCAATGGATTTCATAACCAGATACAAGCAATGGAATTCCTGGCAATTGATAGACCAAAACACAAGATATCGTGGGCTGCAAGCTTCACTACTTGACCTGATGCTCACCAGCGACAAAAAACTAATATCGAACATTAATATACTACCTCCAATTGGAAAAAGCGACCACAGCACCATCCAAGCAACTGCTCCGTTTTACGCCCGATCTGGAAATACCAAGACTGTACTTAAAAGAAACTTCTGGAGAGCAAACTACGATGAGGTAAATGCATGCCTGACCCGAAAATTTACAGAAAATAACCAGCCTACATATGGTGAATTTGAAAAAATTATCACAGACACCATCAATTTGTACTTCCCATGTCGACGATCCAAAGTAAATACAAAAAAACCATGGCTAAACACGGGAATCTTCAAGGAAATAGACAAGAAGAGGAAATTCTGGGACAAATACCGAAGAAACAAGACGGAAGAAAACTACAACTTTTACAGAAACCAGAACAACATACTTAAAGAAAAAATTCGCAAAGCCAAAATCGAATATGAAAGCAACCTATTAAACAAGGAAGAAAAGCACTTCTTCAACTACATTAAACGTAGCCTAAATAGCAGCACAACCGAATTTGTCCTGAGAGATCCAGTAAACCAACGCAAAATCAGTGAAAACGAGGAAATAGTGGAAGTTTTTGCCAGACAGTTCTCAAAAGTATATACATTGGAAAAAACAACTCCCATACCAGCTTTATCTCCCGCCACCAGAGCAGTGAATGAAATTTCCACTATACAAATAACAAATGAAAAAATCCAAGAAGCAATAAAATCACTAAAGAATGATTCCAGCCCAGGCCCAGACGACATCCCATCTATCTTTATTAAAGAATGTAGCAACACCCTCGCACCCATCTTACACCAAATATACACAAACATTTTAACTTCTGGCAACATCCCTGAAAAATGGACCATGGCTTATGTGATACCCATATTCAAAAAGGGAAATCGGCTGGACCCATCAAACTACAGACCCATAAGCCTCACATCCCACTTGTGTAAGGTCATGGAGAAGGTAATTGTATCTGAGCTCACAGAATTCTTGATCCAAAACCAGATAATTCCACCTAGTCAGCATGGATTTCTTCCTAAGCGCTCCACAATGACAAACCTGTTAGAGTGTATCAACAACTGGACCAAAGAAGTTGACAACGGTCATCCTGTCGACGTTCTTTATCTGGATCAGGAGAAGGCCTTCGACAAGGTGCCCTTTAAAAGACTAGCATACAAGATGGAACATTTTGGAATAAGGGGAAGTCTCTGCAGATTTTTGGAGAGGCTACTTACCAGGCGATCCTTTCAAGTCAGAGTGAATGGTGTCTACTCAACATCGCATGAAGTGCTCAGTGGAGTACCACAAGGGTCAGTAATTGGACCACTTCTCTTCATTCTCTACATAAGTGACCTGAGCCAACACATCAAAACGAAAATCTCTTACTTCGCAGATGACACCAAATTATACTGTAATCCAACCTTGGACCTAGCACGCTTTATTGAGGACATAGCGGCGATAGAAGCCTGGACTGAGACCTGGCTGCTGAAGCTGAATGAAGAGAAGTGCACCATCCTGCACATAGGAGCTAAAAACCCGCACAATACATACACACTGCATGGAACACAACTGAAAAGTGTGGAAGAGGAAAAAGACCTTGGGGTACTAATGCGGGCAGACCTAAAATGGGAATCTCATTAAAATCAAATTATAAAAAAATGTAACTCGTTTATCTACCTAATACAAAGAGCATTTTCCAATAAAACAGTAGAATTCATGAATAAGATCTATAAAACATATGTTAGACCCAAACTTGAGCATGCCCATGCAGTGTGGAATCCCTACTACTCCAAGGACATAGAGGCTCTGGAAAGAGTCCAGAGGAGGTTTACCAGGATCCCAACAACCCTGGTAGATACACCCTACAACGAACGCCTCTCAGCTTTTGGACTAACCACACTCAAAGAGAGAAGAGACAGGGGAGACCTGATCGAAACATTTAAAATCCTGAACAACAACTACTGCGATGACCTTAACCTAAACTTCTTTATTTCAAATACTAATGAGCTCAGAGGACACTCACAAAAATTAAAAAAGGAGAAAAGCTCTCATCTGATACGAAAAAAATTCCTATCTAACCGTGTCGTGTACAGGTGGAATGCCCTTAATGAGGAAACCATCCTTGCCCCAAATCGGAACATCTTCAAGAACAGGCTTGACAAAAACCTAGAAACGATAAATGGCACCATCGTGCACTATCTTTAGTTGTCTACCTTAACCTTAACTGTGAACTGTACCTGGACTGTGAACTGTGACGTGATACTCTAAATGTTGACTATATGAAAGTGCCTGAAATAATAAAAATTAAAAAGAAACCAAAGACATAAGTGCACACAGCAGTCTCATCGGCTACAGCCGCTTACTGCTGTTAAACATAATAATAATAATAATAATAATAATAATAATAATAATAATAATAATAATATATTATTGATAAGATAACGAAAAGTATCAATTTCCTTTCTAGAGTATCAACATCCTTGACCCAGTGGACAAAGATTACGGTGTTTAATACTTTAATCTTGCCTCATTTAATTTTTAGTTCCTCAGTACTCTATTTGGCAAACAAGAACGACATTAATAGACTCCAAAAGTTACAGAATAGAGCGATGCGTATCATCCTTGGGAAAAGAAAGTCCACACCAATAACAAATATGCTGAATAGATTGAACTGGCTCTGTGTTGAGAAATTTCTTAAATACCAAACAATGATTCTTATATTCAAAATTAGAAATGGGTTGACACCTAATTACTTAACTCAAAAGCTTCTCACTAATGAGTCAGTTCATTCATACCCGACAAGAAACAAAGAAAACTTTCATGTCACGACAAAGAATAAGAGTAGCACAGAAAATTCGGTTTATCATAAGGGTTTAATCGCTTTCAACTCTTTACCTTTGGACATAATACAGTTTATTTTATATTATGATTTTATTTATTTTATATTATGATTTTATTTATTTTATATTATGATTTTATTGTGGAATTTTATATTGTGTAGTTAGTTTTAAATTGACAGCACAAGAAAATCAGATACCCATAAGCGATAGTATGTAATGTAGTGTTGACTTTTATAAAATGTAGTGTTTACTTTGTAAATTTAATTTGTTGCACACAGTGTATTAGCCAATGAATGCTAAATAAAGGATTATTATTATTATTATGTGTAGCTCGTTTCAATCACCCAGTCAGGAGTTAACTGCTAAAACGTTTACCTAACTTTGTAATGTATTATTGACCCTGTATTGATAAATTATAACAAAAGCACCAGTAGTATTGACAATGACACTACAAATTTTAAATTTACAATGTCACTGTCAAATTGCTCTCGCAAATTTATTTTGGATATACCACAAATAACACTGGGGAACAAATTTCAACTTTTTTTTTGTTTCCTGAACAAAACATATTTTTTTTATTAAACTACACCCAAATAACTAAAAAATACCTATTAAAGATTTTAGTTAGCTCGCCAAAAAAATGTGAATTATTTGTTACAAAATTATAGTTTATAGGCATATACAATGAACATTTTAATTTATAGGCATTTACAATGAACATACAAACAATATATTGCTGGTTCAACAATAGCAATTAAATAGCACATTTTTATCAGTAAGTCTAAAGTTGAGACACTCATTTAACGCTTCTTAGCCTGTCTTTTGAAAGCAGCCTCGGGGGCATCTCTCGTAATAGTCCAACAGTAGTCGGTTAACATCTCACAGCTCCATTTTCCCTGATACCTTCTTTTCATGTTTGAAATATCCTAGTGGAACCTCTCACCGTGCTCGTCACTTACAGCATCACAATTTTCTGGAAAATTATCCAGGTGAAAATCCAGAAAATGGATTTTTAACGACATATTACACCCTAGGTTTAGCATAAAAGAAGTTGTGCAGCCAGGTCTTTATAGTTTTCTGATTTTATGTTCCCCAAAAAATTTGTTGCAACTATTTTAAAGGCATTCCAAGCGTCCTTTTCTTTGCCTTCAAGTATGGAATCGAATTGCGCATCTCCGAAAAGTTTCCTGTCTGGGGACCCACAAATATTCCCTCTTTAATTTTAGTGTCACTGATTCTAGGGAACTTTTCTTTTAAATAACTAAAAGCACGGCCTTCTTTGTCCATGGCCTTTACAAAATTGTTTATAAATCCCAATTTTATATGTGGTAGTAAAATCTTTTCTGGGGGAACAAATGGCGCGCTGGCTACATTTTTCTTTCCTGGCTCAAAAGACTCTCTCGGTGGCCAAATTTTCTTTATGTAGTGATCCGATCGTGCTCGACTGTCCCATTTGCAGAGGAAGCAGCAGTAATTTGTATAGCCTAGCTGCATTTCAAGCAAAATCGCAACAACTTTTAAATCCCCAGAAATTTGCCAATTATATCTTTCATATTGTATGGTCTCCAGTAATAATTTCAAATTGTTATACCTACGTTTCTTCCATGTGGACTGCATGACCAATTGGGACTGAAGGCAGCTTGTTTCCCTTATGGAGTAACACAGCTTTAAGACTTACTTTTGAGGAATCAACGAAAAGTCTCCAGTCGTTTGGATCATAGTCGAAATTTAAAGCTGCCATTAATCCCTCAATATCCCTTAAGGCTACCAAATTGTTTTCCATGTGAAATGGTGTTAGGTTTTTCTGACTCGTCACTATGAGACACCGGGCGTATGGCCGATTGTAAATTTGGATACTGTATCGCAGACCTTTTTTTCTCCGAAAAGCCTTTTTTGATGGGAGGTGTTTAACAATAGTAATAGTCAGTAACGTGGTCTTTCGGTTCCCGCCAGATCATAGGAACAGCAAAGGGCATCTTACGCTTTTTTCCACTTAGCCAGCCCCGAATGTTGAACGCACATTATTTGTAGCAGCAGATATGTGGAGCCCAATTTTTATCCTGGTCTCCAATTTTACAGCCAAAATATAAGGGGTATTATATTAAAGGGCTAAGTGTACGTTTTTGTTTCACAAAAGTCACTTCACCACATATACAGGGTGTTATGGAAATGACTTATTATTTTTTAACCCGTAAATCTATAGGTCGAGCCGAATTGGGGAAAAATTGCGTTAAATGGCGCTCGAAGCTAGAAATTCGAGAAAAATGCCTTCAAAAATTTAGCTCAAAACACCTACGCGCCAATAATCAAACAGCTGATTCGTACTACTTGTCAAAAAAAAAATTGTTGACAAAAATCTGACAGTTACTGTCAGATATTGTCTTTAGATATCGTCAGCCCAAAACATGTGTTTTGAGCAGTGTTGCCACATTTACTACATCAGTTTCATCAGATAACCTTTTTTGAATATTTAATTTTTTCTACTTAACTTTACTATGCTTTAGTTTCTACCCTATTACACGAAAAATTGTCTACGTATTGCTCTAGTTTTATTTGTGCATACCTTGAAATAAAAAACATATCGGCAAGAAATCCACGTTATACCGTTACCATTTCAAATGATTCTAGCGGGACATTTATTCACTTTAACAACACATTAACTGTTCGGGACATTATCAAGTTATTAGCTCTTTAATTCTGTGTTATTAATACAAGAAATTACTAGTTATAGACTTAATACTTTATAACAAAATCCGGATTGAAAACAACGCGTTTTGGACGGTGGCATTACTGCCCCGCCAGACACACGTTTGATACGGTTATGTAAATCAGCCAATCAGATGCGGTCAAGCGCTCGCTAAGCCGATTGGTCGTCATTTTCAATTGGCGCGCGACTTAAATGAGTTAATTTAAAAAATGTTATAAAATGATATCAATTTAGGAATTTCTAGGTGTTAGAATAGGATAGCAGCATACATATTTAATGTTACAGATGAGTCTTGAGTTTTAATACTTTAGAAAGGCAATATCCATAAAAAAATAAAACGACCATTTTTGAGAGGGCCCTCGGAAAAAAATGATGACCCACTTTGTTGCACTCGCATTGTTTAAGAAGGCTTGTGCATTACTAGTCGTAACTAATATTTACTGACCACAAACTATTCAAAAGAAGTTTTATATTGGCACTATTTGCTCTAAAAAAATGTATAAGTAGAATGCAGAGTTGTATACCTACCCACTCAAATAAAAGTATTTTATTTCATACTGTATCGTAAAACACACCTTTACATATTTGAATTTAGTCCAGAAAATAAGGTTTTACAGCAATAAGTCCGGTAAAATTTTTTTACCGGACTAGTCCTGTAAAATTTCTTTACCGGACTGAAATTTGTAAGTTTTAGTTTAATCAATGTCAAACACACAATGTTTCCACCAGTAAATATAAGCACTTTTCAAATATACGACGCAGAATAAAACTTCATTAGGTTTAATTTCAAAACATAATTATAATTTTTAACAGAACAGTATGAAATAAAATATTGTACGTCATTCGCCCGGCAAATTCTTTACAGTATTCGTTTCAAAATTCCAGACTCGGCTCCTTCGTCGCCTCGTCTCGAAACATTTCACTCGTACTGTAAAAGTTGATTTACCGGACTTATAACGTAAATATCTATAAATGTATTGTAAATATCAAGGGCTTGGTATCTAAGTTATCCAATATTTTTATAATGTAATTGCCTTTTAAGTAGGGCCACCGAATCGTGTTTAGTGCAGGTATGGATAAAGTATTAGTTTATTTAAAATTAACGGTTTAGACTATCTAACTAAAATTTTACACCTTTCCTTTGGTATGTGTATCCACGTAGATTTTTCAGATGGGTAGTAGGGACCACTTTAGTTTAAAATAGCCTGAAACCCTTCAGGAACCTCGAAGCACTTGTAAGCCCTTTTTGCTAATAATTTTTAGAAAGTAATTGATTGAACAGCTCAATTTTTTGTTTTCAAAAAAAGGACCTCAAGGCAAATCACAGATAGGGCTTACAAGCCCTCAAGGTCTAATTTTGGCAGTGAATGCTTCAACCCGAGATGTGGGAAATGTTTAAAAATAATAAGCGAATTAACAATAGTTCTTTATTTTATGATTCACAAACTGTTAAGGAAAACAAGCAATAAAAAATGGTCCTAAACCAAGTTATTCCTGAACTCTAGTGGAAATTTTACGCCCGGATTGTCAGTTCAGTCAGTACTTCTGCTTTTGCCAACCATTTTCTTATGGTGCGTTTTCACGTTCATGCAATTTGCGCAAATAGGTTTGTACCTGCAAATTTGCACAAGTAAATTGTTGTGTGAAAACCAAAATCGTTAACTTGCACCAGCCAGAATTCAACAGAATTCAATAGGATTCAATAGGATTCAATGACTCAGTTCATTTGCGCAAATTGGCATGACAAGTCTACTTGCGCAAGTTGCACCGAGTGTGAAGACGCACCATTACAGTTAAACTTGATTGCAAAACACCTGGAAAAGTTCAAAAAACAATAGGGGCAAAAAACTTGACTAACTGGAGAAGCTAGAAATAGGACGAGCCATGGAGAGCCCCATTCTTACTTGTATGAACGATGTGTTTACATTCAAGTCCCATTTAGTCTTTAATTATCTTATTTAATTTTTCGTTTACAACAACCGGAAGGTCAGGGCTATATGTCTATATTTTCATCTTCACTTCTATTCTTTTCTGTGTTATAAGTTAGGTGACCTTTGACCTACACCTACTGGAGCCTCATTTCTCTTTTTATTTTAGTCGTGGATTGCTCGTTACTTGTTAAGGTATGTTTTACACCCTTGCAGTTTATGTGTTTCTTTAGTTTTTTCATGTTCTTCTTTTAGGTAGGAACGCTTTCTTTGTTTTAAATGAAAAATTGTTGTATCAAGCTTTTTCTGTATAACCTCTTCATGTCTTGTCGTTACTTGTAAGGCCTTAAACCTGTTGATTGTCCTAAAACAAAACGTTAAAAGGTTGTAAGAAACATATCATTTCACTTATCGCACATTAAAGAATAGTCTCCTAGTTGTAATGAATTATATTAACATTACCTATTTTCTGACTTTTACAATACGGGAGACATTTTGACAGCCATAAGCGATTGTGGTATTTACTCTTGCTTTGAAATGGGAATCCTCCAGATTGGAAGGACCTTTAGAACCCTTCTCTTATTAAGTCTCATCATAATCTGTACCTACAAGTAAAAAATACTAATTATCAAAAAATAAATACATTTTTGTAGTATTTTCTTTAAAGTATCAGTATGAGTAGACTGTTATTTAGTTAACAATAGTATTTCTACGCAGGACTTGAAGAAACAACACAAATGTTCTGCAATAGGTAGGAATGGATCTCTTCATGTCTGCTGTACGTCCAGTACAAATGTTCTGACTTACCCCCGGGAAAATCAAAACTTTTTAGTTTACTGTCCGCGCGATTTATAAATTTTATTTATTTATTTTTTATAGTATAAATTTAGACCAAAGAAAGAATGTGAGAGTTTACTGATTTGTCTTGGGGCGATAAGTACCTACCTATCTATTTTTTTGTTTTTTTTTTACATATGGATGTGTCTTGTTTTCCTTTATAAAATTTAAAAATATTGTTTTTTAAATTTTATTTATTGTACTTTACTTTGTCAATCAGAAAAGTACCCCTTTTGGTAATAAAGCATATTTAACATAAATCACATTCATCCCGAGTGTAGGTTATAGTATATTAATATTAAGATTTAATCATTAATAAAATAATAAAATTAAAATACCTTCCAAGAATACACTCTCAGGATAATTTAATATTTCTGATATCATCTTGCTGCATCCAATATCTCTAGGATTGATACTGAGAAACGTAGAAGTGAAGACCCTAAAACAAAAAATAAGTACCAGCCATCTGTTTATGCCCCTACTTGTTAAATTATTGTTTATTTTTGAAATTCCATTCAGATGATATTGATTAGGATTTAATTTTGGAGCAAGTCGCAGGTTAATCATATTGAACGCTTTCCGGATCGCGATCCGCCTAGTGAACGAACATTGGTATCTGTGACTCAGCAACTTAGGGACCATGGAACCTTTCACGGCTTTGGTGCTGCATGCGACAGAGGACGACCCCGAGCTGCAAATACGTTACACTAAATCTTAAACGCAGTGGAAAATAATCCCAGTTTAAGTACCCGGCGTATAACAACGCAAGTCGGGCGAGCGTCGAATTATATTACTTGGTGTACTCTTAATGAAGAACAACTCCACCCTTACCATTTACAAAAAGTACAAGCTCTGCTTCCGCAGGACTATGCTTCCCGTCGGAAATACTGCAGGTGGTTCGCGCAGAAAAGTTAGGACGAGCTCGATTGGTTCCGAAATGTGCTGTTCACAGACGAAGCTGGCTTTACTCGAAACGGAATTTTCAATCAGCACAATACTCGTATGGAGCAGGGAAAATCCTCACGCGTACCGTGAAACGCACCATCAACGGCAGTTCACTTTAAATGTTTGGGCAGGGATAGTCGAAAATCACCTTATAGGGCCCTACATCTTGTCGGCACGATTAAACGATGAAGGATACTTGGACTTTTTACGTAACCATTTACCAGGTTTGTTGGAAGATGTTCCTCTTGCAGTAAGGGAAAATATGTGGCTTTTACATGATGGAGCTCCATGTCACAATGCGGGAATCGTTAATCAATATTTGAATGAAAAGTTTCAAAACAGATAGTACTGCTACATTTTTATACGACCAGTGGCGTAAAAACCGCCCCCGCAGGCGGGGGGGGGGGCGCAGCAAAGCCAGAGGCGCCCTCAAATCCCTTGTTTCATCATTGTCACAATATTAAAATTAAAAATAAACAATAATGAATGAGAAATAATGTAATATGTGAGTAGATATAAAATAAGGGTAACGTAGTAAATGATAATTAACAATTTCAATAATTTATTATTATACCCCAATAACAGTACCTACATTATTTTAAAATTTCATTATTTTTACAACAAAAAATTGTTTTCTACAATACTTTATATCTTTCTATATTAAACAACGCTTACAAATGACAATATTTTTTACTATGGTGTAAGTGTGAAGGATTCAGACAGGTGCCAAATAGCAGGGCGCTTTCAAAATTTTGCGGGGGAGCGCACATACCCTTAGTTACGCCACTGTATACGACTATCTAATTTATTGTAAACTAGAGAAATAATTCCTCCTTTTTTTGGTAGCTTCTTACAATTAGAATCTAGTATTTTACTATCTAACTGTGTTAGAATAAAATACAGCAAATTTTTCTATATAACTCAGTGCTCCTCGAGAGGCATATAGCCCGGACAGTACCTGTTTCTGGCAATATTTGTTTAATCCTTATTGTATAACGCATTTTGCGGTGGTTTAAGAATATTCTCATCCATTTATGTTTATATTCTAAACAAATTTGATCCCAGAGCCAGAAAACCCACTACACGAAGTTTCACCTTACATCATTTATATTAAAGCCAATAATTGAAAAGTCTGAATTATTATAGAATCTCAGATTATTTCTTCCCAAACAACACTAGCAAGTTCTTGGATTCTACATCCCAGAAAGATACTTCAGAATACAACAAGAATCCCATTCAGACTTCATAGCAGGTATATCAAGTGTGTGTACTAGTGTACTGTAGGTGTACGTACTAGGCCCGGTACTGTACCTATTATACAATTGTGACATACCTACACTAGGAAACGATTCTATAGCTACTTTGCTGATGTTACTGTTATTTTAGCAGTTGCAACCAGATTAATGATAGGACAAAATTAAATGGGACCCAATTAGTACATAATATTATTGACCTTAAAGTTATCCAGCATAAATAATAACTTAATACTCAATTTAAACACATCTATGTACTTAGATGTCACCTTAGACTCTGAGCTATGATGGAGGGCAGATGTCAAGAAAAATAATTCCAAGAGGACATAAACTTCACCACCATGTGAATGTTAAGCCAATCCATTTCCTTAACAACACTGGGTTAAAAATAATGCTAAAGAGTAGAAAACCCTTCGAGCTAGTTTTAGCATAGTAGTACCTACCAAAAGCGAAGTTTGTACATAATAAAGTGTGTAGAATTTTAACCGTTAGTACACTAGATTAAGTTCAATAATCGCTCATTAGTATTGCGCTTAGTCATGTTTCTTATGAGAAACACTTAAGGATTTTGGGCTATTATTATGGAAGTCAAAAGAAAACGTGGCGATCTGATCGAGACAGAAGCTTCTCAATGGTCATTACTCCTGTGATATTAATGTCTTGGCTAGAATTTCGGCTAATGAATATTAATTTTTCTTTTTGACATTTTCGTGATAAAGAAGATCATGTATAATCTCCCTTCTTAAATTTTTTGATTTAAAGTGTGATAAAAATATGGAGTTGTATTTAAAACTAGCACTTAGAAGTATAATGCAACTTTAAAATTCAAAATGATTTGGATAAACCCTAGGTTATACTAGAAGTAACAATATACATTCCTAAAAGTTAGTTGAACCAATTATTAAAAGTTAAGAAATGTAAAATATTACATTTTTATTATTGTATCGGCAGTACTCAAAGGTTCGAACTTCGACGTAAAAAAAAAATTACTAAAGATTGTAACAAAATAAATAAAAGTAAAGACGGCTTCAAGGAAGAAGATGATGACGACCCAACAGAACCATTACACGGAGAAAATAGTATTCAGTTTGATGGATAATCATCTTTACATTATTGACAACAACGTAAATAGCTATAGAGACAAAAAAGTGTTCTGTACAATACTGTAGAAAGGGAAAAAATAAACTGCATTTTATTGGTAGAGACAAAAACCACAGAATCCACCAACTGCAAGGACATGTGATAACTAATACTCGGGTTTGGAAATATGGCACAAGTGCACCCTTCACTAAAAATGAAGAAAGCTAAAACACCCCAAATTAACAATGTTTTAAACGAATGCGTGCACGTTCCCATCCCTTTCCAAAATGATCAATTACACATATTTTTGGTTTATATGCATCCAACCTCTCGAATTGAGAAAACTTAATTGTAAAAGCATTACTAAACAAATATTCCATAATTATTGGTGATTTTAATGTAAACAAAGAAAATAAAAACAAATTAATGGTTATAGAATATGTACATCCTAATAATACAATAATAACTTAATCGTCATAAGTTGGCTAAACAGATGTCAAGAAATGAACGAGGCAAAAGAAAAAAATTTCTACCATAAAGTGAAGAAACTAACAAGGTACAGGACAGCGCTAACTGTTCCAGCAATCACTGAAGATGGCGCCACGTTTGTAACGGATTCAAAGAAAACCAAAGTTTTCTAAAACATTACCAGAAACACTACAGCACTGAGCCAAGCCCAAACTTTGACAACGACAACTTCAGAACAGTTGAGGAATGGTTTCACGAGTATTTTAACAACTCAAACATCAACTCTCAAGAATTCAGTCAATGAGGGCGAATATTTTAAAATATTACACCATCAAAAGAATACTTAACCAGTATAAGACAAAATACCATGGATACTTTTGTAAAAAAAACTTGACTACCCAATTTATAAGAATATTATAAGACTATACATATAACTTCTGCCTATCAAGCAAAACGTTTCTAGAAAAATGGAAAAAAGAGGTTAGAATAAATCGAGGCATCAATATACCAAAACCAAATACTGACCATAATTGCACAAAAAATTACAGATCCATCACTATATTACTAGTGCTCGGTAAACTTCTTGATAAAATTGTCAAAAACTTACTACAAAATATAACATTCCAACAAATACCTTTGTACCAGTTTGGCTTTAAACCTAAGTGTTCCACCATTTACACACGGTTTATACTAATTTCCAACAGACAAAGCGAAAAACACAACAACAAAAAATCTGCAGCACTGTTTCTGGACATTAAAAGGCTTTTGATAATGTCTGGCACACGTGTCTATTATTAAAACTCAAACAACTTCAGATTCCAGACACTCTCATTTGGCTCCTAAAACTATCTTGAAAACCATAAATTATCTATTAGAATTAACACTTCACAGTCGGAAGAATTTGTACCCCAACAAGGATTGCCCCAGGGATCACCACTATCACCTCTTTTGTACAACCTGTATTGCTGCGACCTCACTCCAATTCAAAATCAAGACTTCTACCTGCGGCCGCTTGCCGATGATACAGAGCGGTTATAGCTCATGGAAGAAACATATACATAGACAATAGAGCCTACAAAACCAAGTCAACTAGGTATACACTAAAATGGTTCAAGAAAAGACTACTTGTGAATCCAATAAAATCGCATTTTATAATTTTCAGCCATAAAATATCTCCAACATCCCCAAGAATAACACAGATACCACTCAAGTTGATCCAGCACCCTCCGCAAAATACTTAGGTATTAATATTGATCTCAAAGTTAACTTTAATAGCCACTCTAGAATAACAAAGAGCAGGCCACGTCTAGAGCAAAACACTTCAGAATACTCAATTACAAAAACAGAGGAATTGCCACGTGTCCAGATTTATAAAACCATATGCCGACCAACTATCGAATATGGACACATCCTTCTCGCTAATGATCGACAACCAGTCTGGACAAACATCAGCAAAGCAGAGCCCATCTTGACTAACACATACCCAATAAACCTCAGAAAGTCAACGCACAAAAACTGTGGCTTACAAAGGAAGACTTTAAGGAAATTCAAAAGAACCGATGGAAATTATCTTAGTGGACACAGTAAGAAACTCTCGAAGGAAAAAACCTCAAAACTTGCGCGTAAAAACTTACTTACAAATCGAGTGGTCTATGCCTGGAACCAATTGGACGAGGTCACTCTCTTCAAGCTCCATAAACAGCTTCAAAAACAGGCTGGACCAGAACCTGAAGTCTATCAATACTACATTAGTCCATTATTATTATTATCTGTGATATCCTGGTTAAGATGTGCTACCAACCTGTGATATAGCCTGTGATAGCAAAGTCAAGTTTGATACGAGTCGTTTTTTAATACAAAGAGCAACCAGAGTAGTCCCATCGGCATGCGCCGTCTACTAAGTACTCTGTAATAATAATAATAATAAATTATCTTAGTGATCAATACCAAAATAACAGAACCAAAACATACTTAGTAATAGCCAGAAGAAACTATGAGCACAACTTGCTCAGTAACACCAAGCAATTCTATTCATACATAGGTCGTACCTTAAATTTCAAAGCATGAAATCTTTAGCATAGTAGGTCAGGTAACAAACGCACCACTTCAAACAGACCACGAGATCTCCTCACAACAATTTCACAGCGTTTCTACCAAGTCGAGTACAAATGATGTTATGCGAACATTGTCCTCTGAAAACCGTGCGAATACTTGCAAATCTTTACAACCAACACCAACGAACAACTAAGAGGTCACACGAAGAAGTAAAAAAAGGAGAGGAGCTTTTGCCTGATTAGAAAAAATTTCCTGTCGAATCGTGTTGTGTACAAATGGAACACACTAAATGCGGACACTCTCTCTGCTTCAAACAAAACCCTTTTCAAGAATAGGCCGGATGTGAACATGACCACTCTAGTCCACTACCTCTGACAATATTGTCTGACGGGTGTTGTAACAATGCCTATACTTACATAAAAAGGAAACAAAGAACTGGCTGTAAACTACAGGCCAATATGTCTGATCAACGCAATATGCAAGTGCATGGAAAAGATTATCGCAAAATAATTAAGATTTCCTCCTAGTCAACACATATCATACCAGCTCAACAGCACGGCTTTCTTCTGAAAAATCTACATTGACCAACCTATTAACAAGACTTAATGAATGGACACTAGCTGATGATAACCATGAACCGATCAATGTGAATTATCTTGCCTTCGAAAAGGCCTTTAACAAAATACCTACCAGACTATATAATTTACAAGATTGTCTACTTTGAAATCGGAGGAAGTAGTATATTAAAAGGGAAAAGGAAGTATATCAAAATCTATGAAACCACTCAAGATTAACCCTGAACATGCCGGTGCAGCTATTACGGAAGCTATAGCTGCTGAGAACACAAACCTAAATATAACCCAAAAAACTTATCAAATCAAGCTATAAAGAGCAGTAATAAAACTAGCTCCGGATTGGCAGCGGCCTAAGCAATCATGGTTATATGTGGGAAACTTGAGAGTAGATTCTACTATTGATGATCTCACAAATCACTTAAAGAACAATAATATATCTGTGATGACCTGTGAGAATTTAAATTCTAAAAATAAGCATCTTTTAAGATTTAACTATAAAATAAAACTGTATATTTATAATGTTGATTTTTTTTTGTTTACGCTGTATAGTAATGAATGTTAAAAGTGGTTTTATAAATTTACAAAGAGTAGGACTTTTAAATGTGCCTATACATACCTAAACTTTTATTTTTTTAATAAAAAATTAAAATTTTAAATGTACTAACAGAGTATCTTAATAATAATAATATTATTATTATTAAGATTCTTTCCGTGAGCTTATTATTATTAATTTAACGCACCAGACCAGCGGCTTAGGTGGGGCTAAAATATTGCATATTTTTAACTTGGGTGTGTGACTGACTGTCCTGTACTTACCTCACTTCTTACTTTCAATTAAATCACAATTTTCTATGTCATATTCTGCCTTTGGTTGATTGAAGACATCTACGAGATCAATTATTGTCCTTGACATAGCTAGTTTCTGCTAAAGCTAAAAGTATATTGTATCTTTCATTTTTTTTAATTTACCATTACACGGAGGTCAAAAACTAGTTTCAGATATTGAAAATCGTATACATGGGGCAGATCTCCAATTATATAACTATCATTAACCGATAAAATAAAGATTTATTCACAATTTAAAACTGTATTTTTATGTTATACGACGTAAGGTGAATTATTTGCGGTATGGTTTTCTGTGAACTGGAAAAATAAAATTTATAAATTGTTGCATACCTACCTTTATAAAATTGCATTGCATTTAAAATGGAGTGTAATAGAAGCATTTCGTTCCTTCTTCCGAGATCGTGTTCTACAGTAAAAAAGCTCACGGAAAGAACAATCTAAATTCAACAAATAACGTTACGGTTATGTTCTTTCTCTTCTTCTGTGACTTCTGTTCTTCTTGGTAATGATAATAGCTGGCTGATTGTCGTCAAGACAGGTGGCCATTGCAATTAAGAATAATAATTACGGTATCCAATCCAGTCCTCTTAACTGGACACACAACATTTAAACACGATAGTCCAGGGGGCGGGAAATGTGATTTGTTGCTGTTCTGTGATTGGGTACTGAGCAGTTCAAAGTCAATGGCTTCATATGTGGCTTCATAAATTTGTTTTTAATATCATTTCTTATTATTCATTTACTTGCAACGGCATAAAATTTGTTTGCGTTTTGCTGCTGGAGTGTATAGTTGTTAAATAATGTGATACACATGTGATGGGAATGTTTTGTGATGTGATAGTTTATCTGTGTAAATTTCCAGACATAGGGCTTGTTGTTGGTATCTACGATTTTTACTCAGCGAAGTATTATGATAGCAATACAATTTCATGGGGTGAGTAAAAACTATACCTATTGAATAAGGCTTGTTTAATTGAAATCGCAGTATAGTTTTTGATTTAATCTTTTTTAAAAAACCTAAAAAAAAGATTTTCCCGAATACTTGGCAACGTCGCAAGGTAATCAGCTGTCTGTAGAAATTCCGCCAATTTGTCATGTCAAAAACACGTGTTTAGGGGTAATGAACTTTCATAGAGGCACAGATGGTCCGGTTTTAAGGTATTTTACAAAATTCAAAAAACAAAAATGATCCGGATTATTTAAACAAACTCGCGACATGTTGCTCAGAACTCTCTAATTTCTCAAATACGAACAGCTCCCAATCAACTGGTGGTTGAAATACAACTAGCTAACAATTTAGGATTTATGTTGTATGTATTTAAACCCCTTATAAAGTACACCTGGTATAATAAATCCAGGTACTTCTCATTTAATAGTCGAATTTTCCCATACTTTACGGGCAGGTAGGTAATTATCATAATTAGCCTGAATCTATAAAACCGGAGCCAACTGAGACTTTTGCAAGACAGATTGTTAGTTAGTATAATAAAATAAGTAAGATTTTGCTATTTTGGTCTCGGAAACATTTTTGCTGTTCCCCAGTGTAATTTGGGTCAGATAAATTTAAGATTTAACTAAATATTAAAATATTCGGTAATTATGCAGTATACCGTTTTCTGTCAATTTCGAAAATTCTATAAAACTTTTTTTACTAACGTGGTAGGACGTTATGTATTAATACCAAACCACGGGCGAATTTTGAAAATAACGTGTTTTAAATTAATTATTTAACAACAACTTTTCGGGACCTGTGGAGTGAATTGAGGTGCTGGGTGGGGTATAACACAAAGTAAGTAAAAGCAAAATAGACAGGAAAAGTTTACGAATGTACTTTAAATATCCTTTTGCCCATCAATGTTTCATAAGAGAAATTGTAAAAATAAAAATTGAAAATTAATTATCTGAATAAAAAGCGCTCTTTGCAATGTTTCAATTTCACTAGGTGAATTAATCTGAACGGTGAATTAGAACATGAGAACATGGTTAGCGCTTTTTAATTTTTTTACTTTTAGCCACGGAATTCTCAACCCATTTCCGTTCTCATTTCCAATATTTACATAAGCAGTGTTTTAAAATTCGCAAAATTGACAGAAAACGGTATTCTGCACAGTTACCAAATATTCCTCATTCCTCCATTGACTGAGAGGTAATACCCCAAATCATCGTAAAATTCTTTTCTCACATTGTCTAGTTGGTACATTAATGCAAACCATTCTACATTCGGGTCTAGGACTTTCAGCCGTCGCCGTTTCGCGGGCGCCATTTCGCCGTCAAGTAGAAATTAATAAAATACGTAATAAGGGTTGCTTACTATAATAAAACAACAAACTTAAAATAAGTTTGTGTACAAAGTTCTCCCTTATCCTTCCGACAGACCCAAGCCTTGGACGCGTTTCGCCGTCTACGGCTCATTAGCAAGGCTTCGAGTCTGACGAAAAGGTAAGGGGGCCTCGAAATGTTTTTGACACAAAAATGCAATTACACAGACGACGACGGTTGCAGCACGTGGCTACATCTCGTGGGAACCACATGCATGAACTCAACCAGGACAGCGAGAGTCCATATAGGTTCAATCGCTGCAAGACACAGTGTCTATTTATTTATTTATTTATTTTGCGTAACAACATTTCCAAGATATAAAGCATTTACAAATTATAAAATTAAATAAACTAACCTTACCTAGGATAGCCCTTTTGGCAAGAATCATAAACTTATCATTAGACTAATTAAAGAAATGTAAGGAACTATAAAATTTGTTGACATTTGTCGACATCCTGTTTATAGGACTATGAGCCAGATAATTCGTTCTGCTAAATGAAACATACAGGAGGGAAGGATTACGAGTCTGGTAACTAGGAACATGAATGTGGAAAGTTTCCAAACATTCAGGGCTTATAATAATATTATTCATAGAAACATTTCATTATGATTACATTTAAAAATAATAATAAAATACAAGTTATTATTCCGGACGTCACATTTTCATGAACCCCTCCCCCCCCCCCAACTTGTCACAAATGGTCATATTTTGCTAGACCCCCCCTCCCTCTCAAGCCGTGACGTCCTCTATGGATGGCCCCTTTGTCAGACCCGGAGCCTTGCCGATGAGCCGTAGACGGCGGAACGCGTCCAAGGATTGGATCTGATGGAGGGATAAGGGACAACTCTGTACACGAACTTATATTATATTTTGTTGTTTTATAATACTTAGCTTTCGGTTGCTAAACCGACACATTGGCTTCCAGCGCCATCCAACGTTTTAAGGTTGCTTATGTTGCTATATTGATTGAAAAAAATATACATAGGCAAGTTCATAATAAACCTCTAAGATATTATACTATAATTATATACAACAAAATTATTACATTTCATAATTATGGGCTAAACCTCTGAGATATTCTGTTATATTATCGTTTCTAAAATTCGACAAAATTCTTTCATCAGCTAGTCTATACTTTTTTAACTTTAAGGGCGGAAGACTACCAGCCACCAATTTTTCATAATAGAGATCTCCTCCCCTTTGAACTCTCTTGATACCGTCAATGAATTTCCATATCGTTGAATGATCCATTCCTAATTCCAACTGTAATATTTTGTGGGCCGCCTCTGCATGGTTGTTCGTTCGAACTTGGCCACTTAACGTCCTCTAATATAGGTTTCATATTTCATGAGGAAAAAATGGTGGGCGCCTACCATTGCCTCGCCTGTTCAAGCGTCCAACATAATTATCTTCAAATCAATTGATAAGTGGTTACAGTTCTACAGGAAAATTTTCAGCGAGAATGTCAATAGCTTCATCCAAATTTTGAATAGGTACAGCTCCCGGAGTTTCTGGATATTTTCATGGTAAAAATTACGGATCTGCTTTCTCAACCTGTTGCTCTCTGCGACCTTACTTTCGACCATCTTTCGGTCGTAGTAGAGTATAAGAATCGTCATGAGAAAGGGCATAGGTCTATTTCAGTTGCCTCTACCAATTGGACCATGTTCAGGTATCTATTGGAAAATGCAGACCCGCTGCCGCCAATTCAGGTTGACTTTGCCATAATAAAAGACACTGACGCCATTAACTCATCAATGGCCAGAGCTTCTACTACAAAAGTATCCAGATTCTCCAAGTGCGGACTCTTAACTAATGAAATCTAAGACCAAATTAGAGTCAAAAATAGACTTATGAATCGGGCACATCGCACTGGTGATCCAGGCATAAAAGCAGAGGCAAACAGAGCCATGCAGAATGTTCGTGATTTACTGAAAGCTCAAGAGTCCTCTCAGTGGGAGAATTAAGTTGCCGGCCTCAGTATTGGGGATAAGAGCTTATATAAAATGACCAGATCTCTGATGAGGGGCGACAAAAGTCAGAAATTCTCTTAACAACGCGTTAGACTCCAATCCCAGGGAAAAAGTTGAACTTTTCGCGGACAGTCTTCATGAACAGTTCAATGACAACCACACAACGGATCCAAAGAGGGATGCGCAGGTCGCCAGAACGATACGAATTTATAGGTCTATTGAGCACCCCATTTAGAATATTTGCAATATTCATATGGAAGAAGTCAAAGACCTTATTAAATTTATCAAAGTCAAAAAGGCTCCCGGCTTCGACGGCACAAAGATGAAGGCGTTAAAGAACTTGCCTGACAATGTGATAACAGACGTAGTAAACATTGCACAGGCTATTATTGAAAAAGGCCATTTCCCCAAGGTTTGGAAAAAGGCCAAAGTGGTTCTTATCCCTAAGCCAGGACAAGATCAAACATTGGTAGTCAGCTATAGGCCTATCAGCCTTCTGTCGTGTCTTGGCAAGGTTGTTGAAAAACTCATACTTCATCGTATTAAAGATTTTGTATTTGACAACAGCATTTAACCACCAGAGCAGTTCGGTTTTCGGGCTACTCATTGCACGGTTCGCCAGACGACTAGACCGGCTTCAAATATACGAAATGGCTTTAACAGACGATTCAGTACGGGAGCGGTCTTTTTCGACGTCAGCAAGGCCTTTGATAAGGTCTGGCACGACGGACTCATTTTAAAGTTAATAAGGTTAGATATGCCGAACTACCTAATAAAGGTGATTCATTCATTTTTGACGGACAGGATTTTCGCGGTATCGTCGGAGAATGCGATATCAACTGTGCGACACGTCAGAGCCGGAGTACCGCAGGGCCCTCCCCTTGCGCCGGTTCTCTATAATATCTATACCAGCGATATTCCTAAATTCGGTCAAACAGAACTGTTTCTGTTTGCTGACGATACCGCGATTACCGCCACCGCCAAACAGTCAAGGTTGATAGTCTCTAAGCTGAAACGTCACATAAAACTTATCGAGGCGTAGTTGGATAAATAGAAAATTCGCCTTAATGATGCCAAAACCCACGCTACATACTTTTCAAGAGCCAGAAGCAAGTTTCCACAAACCAGACTGAAAGTCAAAAACACCAGTCTAAGCTATATCTGGGTCTGAGCTTTGATAAGCGATTGACCGACAACGCAGACCAACGCTTAAAAAAAGCAAATGGTCAACTCAGCGCCATCTATTCTCTCATCAACAGTAAAAGTAGACTATACTTACGGACAAAGACATTACTTTACAGGACAATTATTCGGCCAGTTCTGATTTATGGTGTCGCCTCAAACTTTTCAGAACAAAAGTCCTTAGAATCGTGACGGGTGCTCCACGCTTTACGATGGTGCATACTCTACACAATGATTTACAAATGCCGACAATCACTGAACAAATAGACAAACTCCTTATCGATTCCTACAAACGGACGCACGTTTCCTTGAATCCTCTCATTACACGATCACACATCCACTCCAATCCCAACAAACCATACAGACTGCCGAGAGACTGGCTCACTCCTGGTGTGCTACCTCGTCGCCCTCTTCCACTACAATGAATAAATACAACACCGGACCAAAAATTATTTAAAAGCAACTACTTCCCTGCTGCCCCCTCTTTAAATTAACTAGGAAGCTATCTTCTTGCCGGCCTCAGTAGCTTGGTGGGTAGAGAGCTTGCCTGGCAACCAATAGGTAGTATATAGGAGTATCTCAAGTCGTCTTCAGGTGAATAATTCATTATTCCAGATTCCATTATTTACCTGAAGACGACTGCAGATACTCACCAGTTGAAACGTTGTGATATAAATAAATAATGACAATGGAAATCCAAAACACATCTATCATTCACGTTACATTATTGTCTCAAACCTTCAAACAAAAACATCTGGTTGTATGTAGCTCGTTGCTTGTTGGGTAGCAGAACGTAAAATATGGAATGGATGCCATTATTTTTTACTTCCATTAGAGTGTACACTTAAGTAAATAATGGTTGTGCTATTGAAAATGTACCATCAGCATGCAAATGTTGCAACCAACTTTGCCTACAAAAAATTAAAATTTTACTAGGCCCCTCCCCGCGGTCTGCCAATAAAACATATTCTTCAATGTCAGGTTGAGGTTGGTATAGTCGGTAAGATTCTGGGATGATAAGTTCTTCGAGATTTATAGAATTTGTGGGTGCAGCATGGATCTCATTAGGCTTTCGCCTTACTGTTCTCTTCAAAGCACATTGGTTGGGTAATTTAGTTTGCGCAGCTTGTGAAAGATCGGTCAGGCATCCATTAATTACCTGGACTGTACCCCTAACGTTTCTGCAGCACGTTACTTAATACTAGTCACCACTTGAGCAACTTCTATAGAGACTGCGGGAGAATCGTATGGGTGCATATTGGCCTCTTTGATGACTTCGTCGTTTCTTGTAGGTAATTTTGCCTTACATTACATATGTTTCTCCGCTCACATTTCCAAAATTTTACATCACAGTCACTTTTACTTAAAGCATCGAAAACGTAAATATAACCATTTTAGAAAAAATTCTCTTCCCCTTTAACTCAATATTTTCACGTCCATTATCAAAATCACAGTTCTTACGATAGTAAAGCCCTTGTAAAAATTGTGAGTATTTATATAGTAAGAGAGAAGATAATTTGTTACAGATAAAAAGTACCTTTAATTATCCCATCAGTAAGACCTTAATAACCTTATGTTTAATTGTACCCTATTATAGTGTAATAGAATTTTTAATTAGGGCTATTGGAATTTAACCTAAATATATTTTTATTTGCACCCTATTCTATAATAAACTAGTGAAATAAAATTTGTGATTGGAGTTATTGGAATTCAACTTAAATATACAGTGTGTCCCTGGATCGACGCAACGATAGTGAAAAAGTTGAAACTTTATCTTCTGGGGTTTAGCCCTGCTTGGATAGAAACTAATTTGTGGCATAATTTTAATTGCGAAAAATCAAGTGTGCTTTGAAAATTTTTAAAAAACTTTTTTTTCCCACCAGTAAAGTGGTTGATTTCTAGGAGATACTAAAAAATTTTATTAAAAAAAGATGTTCGGAAATAATAAATGAGTAAGAATACAAAATTTTAAAATCCTATGCCTACTTTGATGTTTTGCATTATTTTTATTGCACGCACCTCCCTATTGAAGATATTAAAAAATTTCGTTAAGAAAAGTGGTTCAAAATAATAAATTAAACACGATCGGTTTATAAGATACATCAAAAAATTAATTTATTTCAATAGTAATATTAACAACGGTTTATACAATACATCAAAAAATTAATTTATTTCAATAGTAACATCAACTGAATGATTTATTTATTCAATAAGTTCGCCGCCTTTATTCGCACATTCCTCAATGTTTTCCCCAAATGCAGTGAAAGCTGCTCTTATCTCCTTCAGGGGAATAGAGTTTATTGCATCTGTAATGCGATTTTTCAAAACTTCTACGTCATTTGGAAGCCTATTCAAATATACAATTTGTTTTATTCGACCCTAAAAATAAAAATCCATTATTGTTAGATCCGGAGATCTGGGCGGTCACAAAATGGGACCAGCATTGGCTATCAATCTTTCTTGAAAATGCTCATTGAGCCATTCACATACCCGAAATGTCGAATGGGCAGGGCAGCCGTCGTCGTGTTGAAAATATGAAAAATATCTTGGTTCGTATGGTAGTTCGTCAAGAAACTGATTTAGGATATTTATTTAAATAAGTAAGTTGATTAAGTCTCCCTCAATAAAATATGGCCCAATCCTATTACACCAAAATGATAGGAAATGGCTCACCAAACATTAACCTTTTTAAAATACTGCCGCTTAGAATTTATTACATAATTTAGATTATTTTTAGACCAATATCGGCAATTCTGTGATGAAGGTACACCGTTAGTGGTAAAAGTCGATTCGTCTGAGAAAATAATATTTTTATGGAAATTTCGATCTTCTAGATTCTTCTCACCTAAAGTTAGGCAAAACTCCAACCTTCGGGATTCATCCCCTTCTTCTAACGTGTGACGAAATCTAACTTTATATGGTTTTACCTTATTTGCTTCACAAATGCGTTGCAAATGTGATTTGCTAACACGAGTCTCCTCGTACCGCTTTCTTAGTGACAGCTTTGGATTTTCGCGTAATGAATCCGGTGCTAACACAGTACCTACATCATCTTCATCAAAGTTCTTTTTCTTTTTTAGAATATTACGTACAGTACCGGTAGTAACAAATTTTTTAACCAGTCTGGATACTGTAGATAGTGTAGGTTTGACTAAAACTGTTGAAGACGCCGAATGTGTATCGCGAATTCCGTTCTATGTGATTTTCTTAATTATTTCGATATCGCGATAGGTAAAACATGACCAACAATAATGACTTGTGATTAAAGAAAGTTTTATTGATTTTCACTTACTTTTTAATTAGATGATTGGGGAAATGTGTGATCCCTCAATTTGAGCGCGTCGCGGCTTTTCTGACATCTTTGCACTGTCGCCAACCATAAAAATCCCTAAACTTAATGTCACTAGAGATAATTACCGGGTGGCACAAAAAGTTTATGTTTATGTAGGTACACTGTGTCCCAAACATGCCGGCCCCTTTGAAAGGCTAAAGTCTTTCGAAAAAATGAATGTTTTGTGAAAATCTATTTTGCACTGAGTTCACACAATGTTAGGTAACTTATGTAAAATTGTCACTACTTAGGAATAACTGTTTGTGTTTTGAGAATGAATGGTTTAGTCTATTGGCAAAAAACAAACTTTGTTGATTGTTCGTTTGAAATGTCCATGTGAGGTTTTCACTTCTACGACCCTAATTATATTATCATGTCCGGGAAATACCGCACAGATACGTCCCAATCGCCAGTGTAGGGGAGCTAGATTGTCTTCTTTAAGTAAAACGAGACTACCAATTTTAACCTTGTCACTGGAAGGTTGCTGACACCACTTGCTTCTTTGTTGAAGTGAAGTCAAGTACTCAGACGACCATCTCGCCCAAAAGTGTTGATAGAGTTTTTGAATGTGAAGCCAGCGAGTCAAGTGGTGTACTGGAGTGTCAGCGTAGTTTGGATCTGGTGTACTAATGAGTGAGTCTCCTATAAGGAAATGTGAAGGGGTAAGGACAGAAAGGTCATTTGGGTCAGAAGATTGAGGAATTAAAGGTCTGGAGTTTAGACAAGCTTCTGTTTGAACCAAGAATGTGTAGTATTCTTCATATGTAAAAGTTCCAATTCCAGTTATGCGTTTAATGTGGTACTTAAAAGACTTAACTGCTGCTTCCCACAGTCCTCCAAATGTGGGAGATCGTGGTGGAATATAGTGCCATGTTATATGTAAATTTGTTACAAAGTTTACAACTTGATTCCAGTGATCTTCTGAAGAAATAATGTTAATAACGTTATTAAGGTCCTTGTTAGCTCGAACGAACGTTGTTGCATTATCCGAGTAAATATGTGAAGGTTTTCCTCTTCGATACATAAATCGTTTAAGTGTTGCCAAAAAGGCCTCTGTGGTGAGTCCTGTTACTAACTCCAAATGAATGGCTTTGGTACTGAGGCAAACAAATACTGCAATATAAGACTGAACTGTGTGTACTCTACCACGCCGGTGGCTTTCCTTGATTAAAACCGGACCAGCATAATCTATGCCTACGCTGAGAAATGGTCTTGAAGGAGTTACTCGAGGAAGTGGTAAGTCGCCCATAAGGGGGTTGATAATCTCAGGTTTGTGTCTGAAACATGTTGTGCATTTTCTTAACACCTTTCTCACAACTCTTCTGCCAGACAAGGGCCAGCATTTTGTTCGCAGGGAAGATAGCACAGCTTGTGGACATCCATGCAATAATTGCAAATGTTCATTCCATATAATAAGTTCTGTCATTTTGTGTGTTGATGATAGAACCAATGGATGCTTTTGTGATTCAGGTAAGTTTGCATTTTTTAATCGCCCTCCGACTCTGACAAGTCCTTCTTCATCTAGGTATGGATTTAGATTAAGTAATTTGCTATTTGATTTTACTTGATTGTATTTCTGTAGTGCAACAATGTCTTCTGAAAAATCCTCATGTTGTGAAATCTTTATTAATTTGTTTAAGGAGTCATGTAGTTCTTGTGCATTTAAATGTCCTGTCTGTTTGTTTTCTTGATTTCTGGCATTTTGAAGAAATCTCAGGCAGTAAGCAAATACTCTTTTTAGTTTTGTTATTGATGAATATTTGTCAAAAATGTCAAATCCGTTAACAGTGACTGTCAAGCTTTGTTGTGGTCTTCTTTCAAGGTCTTCTTCATTATGACACTGCTGTTGAGTTAATTGTGGCCAATTGTCCTCGTCTTTTTGAAGCCATTGAGGTCCCTTCCACCATAATTGATTGTGCACAATTTGATATGGCATGAGGCCCCTTGAAATCAAGTCTGCAGGGTTATCCTTTGTCGGTACGTGATGCCAATGGTCATCTTTGGTGGTTTCTTGGATCTGTGTAACTCTGTTGGCCACAAATACCTTCCATGTGTTAGACTGGGATGATAACCAACATAAAACAATGGTTGAATCTGTCCACAGATGTACCTTGTTAATTTGGAATGGCAATGCATTTTTTAATTTAACAATAAGTTTTGACAGTAGATGTGCTCCACATAATTCTAATCGAGGTATTGATTGTGTTTTAACCGGTGCGACTCGTGACTTGGAGGAAAGTAATTGTGACGAATGAGTGCCATCTTCATGTGTGATTCGAATGTAAGCACAAGATACATATGCTTCTTGGGAAGCATCGCTATACCCATGTAATTGAATTTCCTTTACATCTATCTCCACGTGTCAAAGTGTAAGTAACATTTCTGGGAATCTTTAATGTGTTTAAAACTGGTAACTGGTCTTGTAACTGAATCCAAGTCGTATATTCTGAAATAGGCAATGGGTCATCCCAATCCAGACGAATTGTCCATAACTTTCTTAGTATTAGTTTAGCTGTGAGTCACAGGTCCAATTAAACCCAAAGCGTCAAAAATTTGTGCAATTTGACTTAAAATTGTTCGTTTTGTGACCTTTTTATTTTTATTTTGATTAATTGAAAACATAAAGCAGTCCTCAATTGAGTTCCAAATTAATCCCAGAGTTTTTGAGCTCTCTAGTTTATCCTGGGGAAGCAAGTAATTTTCTAAATTTCTATGTTCCTTGTCAAATATGTCAGAACTGTTGGTTCTCCATTTTCGCAACTCAAAACATCCTGATTTTAAAAGTAAGCTTAACTGTCTGTGAAGTTCCTTGGCTTCTGAAATGCTGGATGCTCCGGTTATTAGGTCGTCTACATAAAAATCTTGAAGGAGAATGTTAGCTGCCTTAGGAAGTTCTATGCCATGGTCCTGTGATAGCTGCTGTAAACTTCTGATTGCCAAAAATGGTGCTGTGGTTAAACCATAAGTCACTGTAGTTAAACCATAAGTTTTAATTTCCTCCTCAGGGTTGTCCCGCCATAATATTTTTTGGAATTTTATGTCATCTGCATGTACTTTTACCTGCCGATACATTTTTTGAATGTCTGCTGTCAGTGCATATGCATGAAATCTGAATCTTGTCAAAATGGTGAATAAGTCATCTTGTATAGTTGGGCCTTTCATTAGTGTATTGTTTAAAGATAGTCCTGAGGTTGTGGAACAGGAACCATCAAATACGACTCTTAGCTTAGTTGTTAAACTGTCATTTTTTAATATTGCATGGTGTGGTAGAAAATACCCAGAATCCTCTTCAGGTTCGACTAGTTTCATGTGATTCAAATTTTGGTATTCATCCATAAAATCTTGATATTGTGTTTTAACATTGGGATTCTTGGAAAGTCTATTTTCTAGACTCTCATGTCGGTCGCTTTAATGCAATTTTATGTGAGTCTCCAAGTTTATTTGGATCTTCTTTGAATGGTAGTCGAACGATGTATCTTCCATCAGAGTCCCTGGTGTGTGTCTGTTGAAAATGAGCTTCGCAGTCTTTTTCTTCCTGTGTGAATATAGGTTTAGTTGTAGATATCTCTTCTATCTCCCAAAATTTCTGGACTTGATCATTTAATGCGTTTGCTGAATGGTGTACAAAGAAGCAGGTTTGTGGTGTTTCTATGTCAATTTTTCCAGATACGAGCCATCCAAAGACTGTATTTTGTAGTGTGGGATGATTTTTTGTTTTTATTTGTCCAACGCAGAGTAGATCCATGTATATTTCTGCTCCAATCAGCATGTTTATTTCATTTGACTTTTGAAAGTCTGGATCTGCTAACTGTAAATTGCTGGGAATGTGAAAATTTTCCAAATTTATGTTTACTACTGGGAGGTTACTCGTAATCTTGGGTAACACCATAAAATTAAGTGTTCTTTGAAACGAATTTATTCTTGACTTGATAGTCACTGTGGCTGTCTCTGTGATGTGAGTTGTAGTATTTCCAATACCATTTATGGGTATTTTTGTGCGTGTTTGGGTTATGCCCAAAAAGTCAAGAGTTTCCTTTGTAATAAAATTAAGCTCTGAACCTGAATCTAGGAGAACTCTGCATGTAGATCGCTGTCCATCATGATTAAATACTTCGACTACTGCTGTAGTCAACAAAACAGCTGAATGTCTGTCCTGCATGGAACATAGTGAAGTTCCAGTGAAATGAGAATCAGGTTTATTTTCTTGACAATTTTGATTTTCATGTGTGTTGTCATGTCGTTGAAAATCTATGTGTACCAGTGTGTTGTGTTTCTTTGAACATTTTCTGCAAAATCCTGCTTTGCACTCTTCATATTTGTGATCACTGCCTAGACAGTTGTGGCATAATTTATGTTTTTTCAGTTCAACTAAACGATTGTGTGGATTTAAATTCATAAATTTGTCACAGGCATAAAGTCTATGTTGTGCCTTTCCACAGACTATACATTTCTGTGTTGATGTGTCATTCTGTGGTGCTGAAAAAAATGAATTCTTGTGTGTCATTCTAATTTTTCTATCTCCTGATGGCTGATATTGATATTTTGGTGAAGGCGCGTTAGATCCTCTGTGCAGTGTCTCTAACAAGTTACATTTTTGCTGCAAAAATTCAGTAAAGTTTTGAAAAGTCATTTAATTACGGATTGTGTTTGTTTGGATTCCCATTCTCGTTGTGTCAAACTGTCTAGTTTGGATGAAAAGAGGAAAAGTATGAGTGAATCCCACTGTTCTGTAGGTTCACCAAGAGCTGTGAGTGCTCTAATGTGTTTTTGAATTGTATCCAAAAATCTTCGTAATTGTTCAAAATTTTCCTTCGGAACTGGTGTTAGTTCGAACAAAGCTTTAATATGTGTCTGTGTGATCAGTTTTTTGTTTTCGTAGCGCTCATTTACTAAATTCCATGCTGTCTGGTAATTCTGTGATGATGTCTCTAAATTTATTAAAATATCTTGTGCATCCCCTATCAGTGAACTTCTTAGATAATGAAATTTTTCAATATCGGATAAAACATTATTATCATGGATTAGTGCAGTATACGTATCCTGAAAAACGTTCCATTTATCATATGACCCATCAAAAGGCGTTAATGTTATTGGTGGTAATTTTACTTGTGACCGAGAGTGTGATGTCGGGATGGCAAAAGTTTGTGATGGTTGACTTAGTGGTATAACTTGCCTTTGATTGGCAGGGTCTTCATCCAAGAAAGATTCTGCAGAACTTAACAGCTGATAATAACTTTGTTCGAAAGAACTGCGTTCTTGTTCTGCACTTATTTTCTCGTCATTTGTGTTTCCTAATAAAGATTCTATTTCGTCTTGAATTAGTTCAAACTCTTCCAAGAATGAGCTAGCATTCGTCTTTCTAATTTTTATTTCCGTGAAATTTGGCGCAATTTTAACCTGTTCTAAAGTTAAATAGTTAGAAAATCTAGTCAATTTTGCTTTGATAGCTGCTCTTTTCCTTATTAAATTATCCATTGTGATATGTTTACTTTAAGGAAGGAAAGGAAAACAAGAAAGGATGTGAGACTCGCTTACCTCTAGATATTAAATCTTCCAAACGGGGAAAAACCGAAAATCAATGTTTACACGTGCCCAGCTGACTTTGACAACCACGCCGGAAACCACTAATAATCCAATGTTTACAACTGAACAGCTGATCTTGACAACCACGTGTGTTTGAATGTCACAACATGCGCGCACGGCTTTTCGTGACCTCGGGTGGCGATGCAACGAATCAAATCTCGAAATACGTCACGGAAACTTTCTGTTCGGACTTCGGAACCGTTCGTACTCGTTTTCAACTTTGTTAGAACTTGTTTAAAGTTTAAATAAAAATGTTTTTATGTGAAAAAACACTTTTTTGGCTTTTGAACACTCCACTTTAATATGTTGGTCACTATTTTATTTATGAAAGGTTACCGTATCCGGTTCGTACGGACCACTAAAATGAAGACGCCGAATGTGTATCGCGAATTCCGTTCTATGTGATTTTCTTAATTATTTCGATATCGCGGACTGTAAAGACGATAGGTAAAACATGACCAACAATAATGACTTGTGATTAAAGAAAGTTTTATTGATTTTCACTTACTTTTTAATTAGATGATTGGGGAAATGTGTGATCCCTCAATTTGAGCGCGTCGCGGCTTTTTCTGACATCTTTGCACTGTCGCCAACCATAAAAATCCCTAAACTTAATGTCACTAGAGATAATTACCGGGTGGCACAAAAAAGTTTATGTTTATGTAGGTACACTGTGTCCCAAACAACTGTGTTCGGAAATTTGATATTAAATCGCCTGATAACCTCTGGAATAGATAATTCACCTATACCATAACATTGAATTAGGTAGATCCGTTCTGGTATAGTAAGCATAATTGATATCTTACAGTAATGTTTTCGAAAGTTCGGATCAGTTTTAGAGCACAGAACACTACAACAATATTAAAAATACCAAACTATTTTTGACAACAAACTGTCAAAATATTATTTTATCCTTTTTCCTTCCATGGCGTACTATTTTTTTCTGAATAGCATTAAAACAAATTTATTCATATTTTAGAGGAAGTGAATTGCTTGTTATTTTTATGTTCGCATTTCTTTAATTATCTAAATGTCTATTAAAGGGAATAAAATAAACCGATCGTGTTTAATTTATTATTTTCAACAACTTTTCTTAACGAAATTTTTTAATATCTTCAATAGTGAGGTGCGTGCAATAAAAATAATGCAAAACATCAAAGTATGCATAGGATTTTCAAATTTTGTATTCTTACTCATTTATTATTTCCGAACATCTTTTCTTAATCAAATTTTTTCGTATCTCCTAGAAATCAAGCACTTTACTGGTGGGAAAAAAAAGTTTTTTGAAAATTCCCAAAGTACACTTGATTTTTCGAAATTAAGATTATGCCACAAATTAGTTTCTATCCAAGCAGGGCTGAACCCCAGAAGATAAAGTTTCAACTCAAAAAAATTTCAGCCTTTTTCACCTGCGTCGATCCGGGGACACACTGTAGGGGAAGGTGGGGCAAGTTGACGAGCTTAAGGAAACATACTTGTAAAAAATGAAGAGTGCATTTGATCAAAACAAACTTGTCATTGTACAAAAGATACATTTATTAACTATCAAAAGAAACATCAAAACTTCAAAAAGTATTTTCAAAAAATAACGAAAAAAATGCCACAGTTTTTTTTGTATTTTCGTCATCTTGCCCCACCTATGGGGCAAAATGACGAGCATATTGGGGCAAGTTGACGATTACAAACAAATGTCACATTTAAATTGGCCATGGCCTTCATAACCTGTGCACGATTCGTGCCACCAATCGTCACACCAATTACACTTTATCCAATCCTCAGTTGGGGGATCAAAATATGGTTCTTCACAACCTGGACATAAAATATCTGTATGTGTATCTGTAGTTGGTTTTTTTTTGGTAAGAAAAGTTTCTTCAAAGACCTTCTTTTTAACTGGGCCACATTTTTTTTTCCTCTCAATTTTATATTGTTGCTGGCGTTCTTTTTCCTCCAGTTCTTCCTTATTTGGAGTCCCGGTTATTATGGAAGCTCTTTGTTTCTTTCTCTTGTTTTTTTCGAGAGGGCGATCGTATTTAGGAAATGGTTTGATTTCTAGTAAAGATTTACTTTTTTTTGCGACTTCCCATGAAGTTGAAGCCTTTGGTATTGTATCGAGTGTCTGCAAGCTAGATGACCCTGCACTAACTGGTAAAATTGGTGCCGCAAACATTAAATCATGTGGTATTGTATGGGAAGCCTGCAAACCAGATGGCCCTGCACTAGCTGATGACCTCGGTGACGTAATCTTTAAAGCCTGTGGCACTGTATCGGGAGCCTGCAAGCCAGATGGCCCCGCACTAGCTGATGAGCTGGGTGACGTGATCTTTAAAGTCTGTGTCACTGTATCGGGAGCCTGCAAGCCAGATGGCCCTGAACTAACTACTGAGCTCTGAGACGCACTGCGTTCTTGCTTATTGCCATGCTTCTTTAGGATGTTGCTTAGGGGTTCATCATCGTCGGAAGAGTAGTCATCCTCTGCAGTTCCTATATGACTTATGGAATGGAGAGCGCTGCCATTATTGATAACATTTACGCGCTCGCTTATTGTGGCTGGTGCAAAGTCTACATTCTCAAACAGATCAGGGTTAAATGGTTCAATACCACACTTTGCGAAGCTATTGACAGCAGTTCCAATAGTTGCGGCTCTTAAATAAGCTTGCCCAAATAGTTTCCCAACTTCTTTATCTGAAATTGGCTTCTCAGGATTATTTACAAGAAAATTGTCACACGCCTGGCTATAAAAAGTCTTCAATGGAGTAAAGAACCCTACGTCCAGGGGCTGTAAACGGTGGGTTGTGTGGGGAGGCAGCCCCATCAATATGATCCCATTACTTCTGCAAAGGTTTATTGCTTCTAACGAACAGTGTGAGGAGTGGTTGTCCACTATCAATAAAACTGGATCTTCTTTTGTCGGATGGGTAAATTTTATAAAGTGATGAAGATACTTCACAAAGGCTTCAGTATTCATCCACCCGCTTGGTTGCGCTATAGCATCACTATTTGGGGGGCATCCGTTTAATAGCTCAGGTCGCATTCTTACTCTGGGGAAAATGAAGAAGGGTGGTACAAACGTTCCTTGTGCGTTCATTGCACAAACTACCGTGGTATTTTTTCCTCGCTCTCCACTGGCAACCTTTGCAACCCTTCTGCTCCCGGTGGGTGACAAAACCTGTGGTTGTTTATTCGGCACCGTAGAGAGACCTGATTCATCAGCATTAAATATGCGGTCAGGACTAAAGTTATATTTTAGTTTTAGTTCCCTTAATAAATCAAAAAATCTGGCAACTTCGATTTTGTTGAAGCCCATCAGGCGACTCAACGATGTGGATTCTGGTGTCCATCTTTTTGGTCTTATTGAATTGGTGCTGAATGCTATTTTCTTCTGCGAATACATACGCCAGCTTCCTGCACTGTATTGAGGTAAGGCCAAATGCTTTGCTGGCAAAATCTTTGAGGTAGTTAGCTAATTCCTCTTCCTGTACATCGGTAAAGGTAGTTTTAAATCTGCCTCCACTATTTGGTAATTCTTCATTTTGTCTTCTCTTTTTCACATATCTTCGAAGCGTAGGTTCTGGAATGTTGAAAATTTCACTGGCACCATAGACATTATGATTTTCTTCTTCAACAGCATGAATCGCAGCGATTAATTTTTCGTCCAACCATGATCGACGGTCAGTTTTTTTTTTATAATTTCGTACCATCTGCAACAAAAAATAAAACTTATCGCTGAATTTTATCTTGAAAATCTAGCGTGTTAAGAATTTTATTCTGTGATATTTGAGCCTAAAATTTATATTTTCTTTAACACACCGTCAAGGGCGTCCATAGAGTTAATTCCAGGAGGGAGGGGCAAACCATTATTAAGTCTATATAATCTGGCAGCCAGGGAAGGGCACGTGCCCGGTTTGCCCCCCTCCCCCTTTGGACGCCCATGCCCAAGGTTTAAAGGTATCTATCAAACCCATTTATTTATATGCACGAACTTTTTCAAGAATAACCTTTTTTAAGAAACCAGTCATAAAAAAGTACCTCATTTCTAACAAACTTTTTTGGCCACATTGTATATAGACCAAAAACAGATATAACCAAAAGAGTCTTGTATTTACTTTAAAAATACAAAATCAGAAAAACTCAAAATATAACGGGGCAAGTTGACGAATTCGCCATCTTGCCCCAGAGGTAACCTGAAATATAAATAATAAAGTTAAAAAAAAAGGATGACAAAAAGGCAAGCTACATATTAAATTTACTTTACAAGTAGTCTATTCAACATAAGTACCCATGCCAATATAAATACTTACCATTAATTTTTGCAGAAAGCTTTATTTTAACTTCATCGAATTTTACAACCGTTTACACGTAAACACGTTTTACTTTCTAGCGCCGACCAAACTGAAGCCAGCGTTATCTTATCGCGTATGTTACAATTGTCACTTAAGGTAATTATCCGAACTATTTCACCTTGCAGATACCTTTATTCGAAATTTAGAGAAACCGCATTCGTTATCTTGCCCCGTACGTCATCTTGCCCCACTTTACCCTATATTATAAGCAACCTTTACTACGTATTTTATTAATTTCTACTTGACGGCGAAATGACCCATGGCGAATTGTTCTGTCGGCGAAATGGCGCCGGCGACACGGCGACAGCAAAGGCGAATAGACCCATTCTCTCTACTTTCTGCAGAGATAGGATTTCTTAGTGGAACTAAATTTTCATAATTTTTATATTTATAAATAAGGCATGTTCTATTAATGAATAAATGAATTATTGTCAACTCCGTCCTGTACCTAGACAGACTAATTTAGTAGCATTTTCTAAATTTGTGTTTTATAGAGGACAATGCAGTAAGTACTTAAGTGAGATAGGTACCTATAAGTATTTGTTTTAGTTACTAGCCGACTATATTATTATTCCATGGTAGAGGAAATTAAAGTTTTACTTGTTAAATTTTACAATTATAATTAATTTTCTCTACCATGCAATATCCATCTCGCCAAGCATGTAGCCCATCACAAATCACTTATATATTATTATTCTTATAAGTGATATCAGTATTTTAATATACAGGGTGTTTCAGAATAAGATGCTGATCCTTAACGGTGTGAATCCTTAGGTGATTTTAAGAAGAAAAGTTCATATGAATGTATGTCTTAAACGTCTTAACTTTTGAGATACAGGGTGTTAAATTTTCAAAAAAATAATCTATTTTTTAATAATAACTGTGATACTATTATAATATCTTTATGAAATTTGGTACACATCTTCTATGCATTAAGGAGCATTTTCTAATGTACAAACAATTTTATTATTTTTACCAGTGGCGTCTGTACGGGTTTTTCATTTAATAGTTTTGGAGAAAATAATGGTACGCCACTGTTTTCCTCTTAAATAAAAAGTATTTTTCAAATCTTCATTCATTTCTGACCAAATTTGATCTCTTGATTTTCTTTCGTCCGACGCATGGTTTTCGCTTAAAAAATATAAAAATCGTTTTACTTCAGGGTCAAATCGCTGAAAATCTGAAGCGGTGACTGTTGTGCTGATATCGTTTTTTTCCCCTTTTTAAGCTATTGACTGTCCCTAGGGAACCTCAAACATCCCTCTAGCCGGGATATATCCCTCGAGGTGGCAACAATGCAGACAAGTCGGAACGAATACCTCCAACATCTTTATGGCGCAATCTACTGCAAAACTCGTACAGACGCCACTGGTAAAAATAATAAAATTGTTTGAACATCAAAAAATGCTCCTTAATGCATAGAAGATGTGTACCAAATTTCATAAAGATATTATAATAGTATCACAGTTATTATTAAAAAATAGATTATTTTTTTGAACACTTTATCTCAAAAGTTAAGACGTTTAGGACATACGTTCATATGAACTTTTCTTCTTAGAATCACCTAAGGATTCACACCGTTAAGGATCAGCATCTTATTCTGAAACACCCTGTATACACAAGTTCTTAGAAACTACAAGCCACAGAAAAATAAAGGTTACTGTTGTTACATAAGGGATGATGTACGTGTTTGTAAAAATATTCATAATTTAACTGCAAGCGAGGTACGTAAACAGGAATGACTCACCAGTTTTGAAAAAAAAGGAAGAAACTAATTAATAACCTTTTACCCAGACACACTTCAAATGATCAATATTATAAAGTTGTGAATCTAAAATTATACTCATAATATAGGTACTTACCTACTTAATAGTTTAATACTTACAATATACTTCTAAAAATCGTCAAACGCAAGGCATGGTCGACAGCGAAGTTTCGGCTAAAAAATACCCCAAGAAGAAACTTCATTCTAGATATCTCTCTCTTTCAAGTCAGGCATTGCCTTTAACTTCTATTAGTCATTGGGACCTTTGTTGGCCAAACTTCAAATAAGGAAATGGAGTTGAGCGAAGCCCTGGATCGTTTAAAGAGGGGGTATGAGCGTCTTTTTGGACTTATTCTTCTTTCAGGTCAAATAAACGCTTGATTTGTCGAGGCCTCCATCGTTAGTGCCTCTCCACTATTGCTGGAGGCAGCTAATTCTTATGAAATTTGTAGGTGAAATTCGGCGGTGATTGTATATGTGAACTTGTAATTAGTAGATTGGTGGATACGTCCGTACGTTTGTATTAATCCGCTAATATTTTGTCATAAAATTCCGTCAGTGTCTGTATTTCAAAGTCTCTGTGTAGTACTCTATTTACAGTATATTTCGGAGCGTCCGCAATTATTTTTAATGCTCTATTTTGTAGCGCCTGGAACTTGTTATGCGCTGCCCTGCTTATGCTGCACCATGTTGGCACTCCATAAGTCAGGACCGGCCTGACGAGAGCCTTGTATAAATTAACTTTTAGAACGAAGCTGATCGGCAGCTTTTTTTTAATCTCATTTCGGAGTTCTTTTTTCAGTTTAGTCTCTGATCAAAAACAAGTCCTAAGTACTTGACTTCTTGGAGCCAGTTTATCCGAATACTGTTAACCAAGAGCATAGTCTCGGGTCTTCTAACTCTGCTCTTCGAAAAGAAAATGGCCTTCGTTATGGCATTATTCAGGCGAATCCTCCACCTCGAAAGCCACTTTTCTAAAACTCGTATGTGCCTCTGCAATCTAGCAACTACCAGCCGCGGTTGATCTTAAATTGAAGTAATTGCAGTGTCGTCAGTAAATAAGAACAGCTCGTTAAATCTGTCTCTCGGGATATCATTAACGTATACATTGTACAGCATCGGAGCGAGAGGACACCCTTGTGGGACTCCAGCCCTGATGTGTTTGGTCTCAGAAAGCACGCCTTCTAATGACACTGCAAAACTCCCTCACTCTAGAAAAGAAACAACAATATTAACAAGATAATTGAAGGCCCCCAGTCTTATCAATTTTAAAGCCAGGCCACAGTGCCAGACCTTATCAAAAACTTTTGAGACGTCAAAGAAAACCGCTCCCGTGTGTGCTCTTCTATTGAATCCTTCCAAAATTCTGGTCGGCAGAAGAAACTTATTTGCTCATGAAAAAATAAACTAAGTACTTAGATATCACTATGAACTTACCAAAAAGTACCACTAATTGATTCCAAGATCAAATTCAACCAATTTTATAAAGAAAAAAGTCGTGGAAAAAATCACCAACGCGCCAGAAGACTAGACGAAAAGTAAACTGTCTTTATTGTCATAAAATAAATCAGTGTTGCAAAAAAGAAACATAATAAGTTGTTAAAATAGTTTTTAATAAAATCTTAAATCCTAATCATGTAGGTACATTATTTAATAAAGTTTAAAAGTACTCATTTATTAACGCTTGCCGTACAATATTATTTAAGGCTATGGCTATATTCTCAACACCGAGCTGTGCCACAGGTATAGCAATATTTTCCAATTCAATTACCAGCTCAACTTCTTCATTTACAAGAGGAACATCATCTCTCAACATGCATGTGATATTATGAAGCACTGCGCATTTAATTTAATCCCTAATGCTAATATTCGGAATCGACGTTTTAATACACCAAAACATCTCTCTATTGGATTTCTCGTTCTTATTTGGGATTCATTAAATAGATGTTCTACAGGAGTTCTTGGAATAGAAAGTGGTGAAATAAGATATGCTTTGTTACCATATCCACTATCACCAACCAATAAATTTTCACCAAATTCTTCATTTTCATACCGAGCTCGCACTATTGAGTTTCTGAATAATATATTTGCAACATGAGCAGACCCTGGCCATCTAAAGACAATATCCCAAATTTTTAAATGAGAGTCTGGTTCCTCTCCTCAGGAGATTGAAGTCTTACATGGGTACAATCCAAAGCCCCTATGCACCTTGGAAATCTGATTATGTTAAAAAATGCCTGTCGAACAATATTTACTTCCTCATTGGGTAATGATATACAGGGTGTTTCAATAAAAACTCCCAGGCCAATTATTTCGAAAATTATAAGTGACATGTAAATTCAGTAAACGCCAGTTTTTAGCCTCTTAGTCGGCTTCACAACTGTGTAAAAAATGTGTTTAAATAATACAAGGTGTAGGTGGCGCCATGGTGCAAAGAATTTTTTCGATGACAGGAACTTTTAGGTGTTGTGGCTCTTAAAGATAATTAATTTTTGATCAAATTATGTCTCATAAAAATTTTTGATAAATCCAACATGAACGGAGATATTTGGGGTTAAGTTTTTTATTAAAATAATTTTAACGAGTATTTTCATTATAAATATTTTTAATATCCTTTAGCAGATTTTAATTTAATTTTGGTAATGTTAATTTTAGTGATAAAACGCTCGTGTAGCGGCAAATTATTACGTTCAGTGACGTCTCAGAGGACGCCTTAACAAAGATTATTGGCAAAAAAATAAGACGCCACTGAGTTCTTGGTAATTTTTATATTTTTTTCGGATTAAGCAACTAAAAATATCCTTTTATTGTCTGTTAAATTGTTTTCATATCTTGCTTCGTTTTCGAGAAATAAAAATGCATATCTTCGGAAAACAAAAATCATAAAATAATTAACATTATTAACACTCAGTGTCAGTGTCAGAATTTGCAATTTCTACATTTTTAAAATAAAAATGGTTCACCATACAAATCAAGACAAATTGAACATGGTTTTAGTTTATGGAGAATACCATCAAAATGCTTCAGAACTGTGAGCTGCTATCGAGCTCGTTTTCCAGATAGACCAACGCCCGAAGGCAAGTCTTTTGTAGCTCTGTGTACCAAGAAGAAAGAGGGTTACGAATGACGAAAATGAAGCTATAGTCCTACAAACAGTAGAAAATAGCCCACAAACGTCATTACAAAAATTAAAAGATGAAACTAATATTACAGTAAGTTCGTGTCGCAGAATCCTAAAAGGAAATGGGTTTTTTTCCATACAAGATTCATTTAGTGCATCATCTACAACCAGAAGATTATCAGCGCAGATTAAACTTTTTGGCACATTTTCATATTCTTTTTGAAGAAAATCCAAATTTATTAAACCAAATTATGTGGAGTGACGAATCCCGGTTTCACAATAATGGAGTAATTAACAGACATAATTGTCGCTACTGGTCCCGGGAAAATCCTACCTGGATGCGACAGACTAAATTTCAAACACGATTTGGGGTAAATATTTGGTGTGGTATTGTAAATGGTTACATAATCGGGCCCTATTTGTACCATGAAAATTTAACTTCAGTTCGATATTTACAATTTCTGCAAAACGATCTCCCTTTGCTGTTACAAAATGTAGGAATTGACGTAAATACTATGTGGTTTCATCAAGACGGTGCCCCAGCACACAATAGCAATATCGTTATGAATCATCTAAATGTGACGTTTCCAGGAAAAGTGATCAGCACAAATGGGGATCTTAGATGGCCAGGAAGGTCCCCTGATCTCACCCAGATGGGCTTTTATTTATGGGGCTACTTACAAAATGAAATCTACAAGGAACCAATAGAAGACATGGCTGACCTGTACAAAAAAATTTATGCTACTATAGCCGCTATTAATCGAAATGCGCTATTGAGAGTTTGCAGAACCAAATTATTATATCGATTTGCTATGTGTGTGTATAAAACGGCAATAATTTTGGACAACTCATTCAACCCCATTAGTTAGTTTTTGATATTGTTCTAATTTTCATTAATAATTTTGTATAATTTCTCATCAGTTCTTTCTTAAAATTTAAAACATGTTTTAATTTTATTTTATTATGCTTTAATGTTTTAACTTTGCTTTTAAACAACAAAAAATACAACGTATTGATAATTTATGGTTTTGTTTCTTAATGCATATTATGCAATAATATTGTTTTTATTTTTATTTCTTGAAAACGAAGCAAGATATGAAAACAATTTAACAGACAATAAAAGGATATTTTTAGTTGCTTAATCCAAAAAAAATATAAAAATTACCAAGAACTCAGTGGCGCCTTATTTTTTGCCAATATTATTTGTTAAGGCGTCCCCTGAGACATCACGTAATAATTTAGCGCTACACGAGCGTTTTATCACTAAAATTATCATTATCAAAATTAAATTAAAATCTGCTAAAGGATATTAAAAATATTTATAATTAAAATACTCGTTAAAATTATCTTAATAAAAAACTTAACCCCATATATCTCCGTTCATGTTGGATTTATCAAAAATTTTTATGAGACATAATTTGATCAAAAATCAATTATCTTTAAGAACCACAACATTTAAAAATTTCTTTGCACCATGGCGCCACCTACATCTTGTATTATTTAAACACATTTTTTACCCAGTTGTGAAGCCAATCATAGGGGCTAAAAACTGGTGTTTACAGAATTTACATGTCACTTATAGTTTTCGAAATAATTGGCTTGGGAGTTTTTATTGAAACACCCTGTATAGGTTTCGTGCATATGTGCAATTGCCCGGGACACTTTATTAATGACTCTGCTTGCTGCAGATTTGTCCACACCAGCAAAATCTCCAGCTACCTGCAAAATACATCCTGTTGCAAGAAACCTTAAGGTCAGGAGTACCATTTCTGACGCTGATAGAGCTTGATTCCTTGAAAATATATTTATTTTTTGATGTTAAAATAAATAAAAACAAACTAATTTTACCCTCTGCTTGTGGAGGAGATTGCTGGAGAAATACTTTCAGTAATGACAACAACTGTGTTTTTTGTTAAGCGAAATCTTTGTAAAAATTCATTGTCTTTCTATTTAGTAAAATGGTCAGGACGTTCCCTAAATGTCCGTGGCATTCTAGGATTCCCTACAGCATCCACAAGATTCAAAAAATCTTCATGGTCAGATATAACTTCGTTAAATTCGTGCATTTTTATAAACAATAAGATAACGATAATTGTCACAAAAGAAAAGTTGTAAGGCTAGAAAATAACTTTGATCGACAATTCAACATTTGAAAACGCCCAAAAGTGGACGTTCACTTGAACTCCGAATTTGAACTAAGATCAGTATAAAGTACTGTTGGTACAAAAACTTTCTTATTTTAAACTACAGTTCAAAATGTTTATACAACCGGCCCAAAGGCCCGGTTTAATAATGTGCTGGCAAAGTCTCTGACTGTTACCAGGAGCATACATTTTATCTCTCTAGTAAACCTCTAGACAACTTCTGATCAGTTTATCAACCAAATTTTAACCTAATGACAAATAACCAGAGCTCTACAATTTGGCACCATGAGGTTGCAAATTCCACTAAACTAAAGAAGATATTATAGGGTAATGTTACAAGTTTTACCATAGATCATTTTGGTCATAACATAAAGTATTCTTTTAAGTTTTGGTTTATTTTGATTAATCAAAGTGTATTGGGAGTTCATGTTACTTCAGGAATATGAAGAAAGAAAATATAGATATACTATAGATATTTTATATAGCTATTTTTGTTAAATGTACCTACTTTAAGTCCTAATATCTATAGCCTAGCAAAATATTATTCTATAAGTGTGGATATGTATGCATCACACTGTTCTTGCACTATATCGTTATTTCCTGGAACTTCTTAGTTTATTAAATCTTGTATTTCTTCATCAATTTGCAACTCATCAGGTTCACTTGCTAAATTGTGCAAAATTGAAATTGCCACTATTATATCTTGCGTTAACTTCATTTTAGTTCTCAGCCCCAATGCTAAACAAGGAAATCTCCTCTTCCATACTCCTATACATCTTTCGATTGCATTTCTTGTTCTAACAAGGGACTCCTGATATCGGGTTATTCAAGGCAGTCATAAAATTTTGATTTACTGCATATCCACTATCCCCTATAATTAGACAGTTTTCAATATTTCCTAATCGCCACTTGAGATTGGAATTCATATACACTATCATAATAATGAGTTGATCTAGGCCACCAAGCAACAATATTTCGAATTTTTAAATCATGATCACAGTGAAAAAAAAAACTTTTCTATTTCTTTAATATTCTGCCTGATCTCCTCCAGGGCTCTGTATTTTTACATGAGTTCCAGCTACTAATAAAATTACTCTAGGAAATCTTGCAGTGTCAAAAAGTTCTTGCTGAAATATGGTTATTTCTTCAAGAGCTGTAGGAAAACTTACATATTCATTTTTTACGGAGCAGATTGCATTTGTGACCCTTCTTACTATATTCAATACTGTAGATTTATACACAAAAGCATGATCCTCGGACGAAATCCTAAACTCTTCAGCAGCATAGAAGCGAAAACAAAGCAGGAATTGTTGCAAAGGGCTTAGAGCACAGTTTCTATAAAATAAAGAAAAACCGGTCAAGATCAAAGTATTTATTTTAACATTAAAACTTTTATGACTGCATCGAGCAGAATACTTGAGCGTAATAAATAATAATTGCAACTAAAAGCCTATGATACTTACCTATCTGTAGGATAGCGAATCATATTTTCTATTCGATGTAAATAAAGGCGCACGGTATCCGTAGACAATCTAAAACGATTGACAAAATCCGTATCATCCCAGTAATTTATGTGATTTGGGCGGTGGTAAAAAATCCTTGGTCTTCTTAATACTATATTAACATAATCTTCCAAATCATCATCTGAATTCGATTCATCCGAGAAAATGTTGACACCAAAAAAGACATTCCATTATTTTTGCAAATTGCCAAAAATTATTAAATTTGAGGTTATAGCATTTTTTTTAACTTATAACCAACTGGCAAACCGTTAACAGCGAAGTTTTCTGCTGGGTAAATTATCCTACCGGCAAGGATTTCTTATCTTGCTGTTAATGCTACCAGGAAATCAGATTTTTTCATTACCAGCGGAATAAGTACGCCAGAGACATTGCCAGCACATTATTAAACCGGGCCTGTTTTATTAAAAATATTCGATTAGCGAAGATTATTAATGAGATCTTAATTTGGAATACGAAAACCAAAAGCTACTAACAGATATGTCAAACCCTCCCGCCCCCCCCCTGAATGCGCTCATGTCTTCAGTCAGGTTCAACTATGATGAAAAAATACAAAGAAATTCAATCGATATCTTACTCTTAAAAAATACCAGCACGAATTGTCATTTAATATAAATGTCAAGCAAAAATGTCAACTTAATTTAAAAAATAAATATAACATTACTTCCTGGCAAGCAGGGGAAGGGAAGAAAAATTTCAATCATTATGACTGGTAAAGTATTGTATTAACATAAATTTAAAATATTATGATGTTATTTTCTAGATATAAAATTTGAGTTGGAAAGAAGTTCGTACTTTAATAAACGATCGCAAATATTGGCATCAAATGGTGTCCCAAAATTATCAGATGCAAAGGAAAATCTTGGAGATACCCTGGCAAAAGTCGTTTTTGAGCAATGCGACGAGGCTCTAAAGGAAGATTTCGGCTTAAAATTACCACTCAATGGCCCCGGTGATATGTTATGGGTTTCGCCAAGCGACTTACTAATTGGAAAAATAGCTTTAAAACCACCATTTACACCTAAGTGCTTGCAAGCTTTAACGCACGAGGGAATTTTACGTAAGTAATCAATTTTTGCCCCATACAGTGAATTCTTTTTTTAAGCATAGATTACCTATAGGATTTTACGTCTGAAACTATGTTTAAACGTGATATCAAAGTTAAGCAACTTTATGGTACTGGTATTATATGTTAGGTTGAAGACTAGTTATATCGTGGTTTTATTTGGATAATAACTATTGGTAAAATCGTGACCATAAGTGTGTTGCTGTTGGCATGGATTAAACGTCTGAGTTTGTTTAACAGAAACAACTGAATTTTCATTAAACTTTCTTAGTTTGGCATTATATGTTTATAAGATCCCTAATGCCCGTATTCTCCGTTATGTAGAAAAGCTGGCTTAACTAAAGTTGACTTAATTTCTTTAACTCACTTAACTAATTTAAGGTAAGCACCGAAACAATTATTGTCAGATTTAATTAAGCCTCCTTAAGATTTGGCAACGTCGCATTTTCTCTTCTTTTTTGCTTAGAGACTGATGCCGTCAAGTGGTAGAGTACAGAGGAAGAAATTTGTAACATTGTAACCTTTTTTTCGTTTCATGTGCTTTGTGTAATATAATTGCTGTATGCATTACTTGTATATGTATATTACCTGATACCTTATTTACGTGTTATATATTGTAACCTGTTTGTAATCTATTTATTAGTTTATAAGTCACTGTCTTGTCAGTATAGTTTTAGCCAAGTTCTGCTAATTAAAGCTCACAAAAGCAAAGGTCTATTATTACAGTTTGTGCTGTGTTTGAAAATAATTGTTAAAAGTTTTGAATTTTAATGTTTGTTTTTTTAATTTTATAAATGCAAATCTTAAGCCCGATATTTAAGCCTACAATATTGTGGGCTTAAAATTAAGTAAGCTTACGGGTCTTAAGGTTAGGTGCTTAAGAAAACGGCATCTTAAAGCGGCTTTCTTTTTAAGCCAGCTTAAAACATTACGGAGAATACAGGCATAAGACAAAAGAAGAAAAGAAATATAATGGAGTCGGTCTCACTTGAACAGTGGGACAAACACTTCTCTAAACTACTAAAGGAAGACATCAGGGCCGAATTTCAAAAACAACAAGATCAAAAGGTTCAAATGCTAGCATCATCTAGTAGAATAACCACAAACAAAGTAACAAGAATTTGCAAGGCCTTAAAAAATAGAAAGGCACCAGGTTCTGGAAACATAGCTGCGGAACTAATAAAAAATGGAACAAATACGCTTAACTAACATCTCACAAATCTATTTCAAAGAAATATTAATGGAATAACGGTACCCAAACAATAAAGAACATCATTAATATCAACCATCCACAAGAAGGGAAAGCGGGATGACTGCGATAACTACAGAGGCATTGCCGTCACTAGTACTCTAAGTCGAGTTTATGGGAAGATCATAAAGGAAAATATTGAAGTGGAATATCGGGACATGGAAGCAGGATTCCGAGCGGGAACATCCACCACAGACCACCTATTTTGCGTCACCCAACTGATAGAAAAAAGCTCGCATTCAACCAGGAAGTGCACTTTATATGTGGACCTTAAAAAAACCTATGACAGTGTACCGCAAGACAAGTTATGGAAGGTCCTCGAACAAACAAGTATTAGCGCATACCTTATAAAAGCCGTAAAAAATCTTTACGATGAAAACAAAGCACAGGTTAAAATCAGAATATAAACTTCGAAAGGTTTTATAACAGATAAAGAACTTAAACAAGGGTGTTGCATTTCACCCACATTATATAAAATATACCTGGAACAAGCACTTAAATCCTGGAAAAGAAAATGTAATACAATGGGCATCCCACTAAACGAGACCACAATATGCTTCGCAGACGACCAGATAGTGGTGGCCCAAGAGTACGACGATCTAAAGTATATGACAAGAAAGCTAATAGAAGAATAGAAAAAGTGGGGCTTAGAAGTAAATATAAATAAAACTGAGTACATGTGTATTGAGGGTGTGCAGCAAGACCTTATGCTAGAAAATGGACAATGTATAAAAAGATGGTACACTGAACAGAGCAATTAAGGAAAAGAACATACAGAGAAGGAGAGCTACAGCTATGATGAATGGAATAATGTGGGGCCAGCAGGTATTAAAGCGAAAGAAACAAAGAATATTTAATACAATCATAAAGAGTATCGTCACATATAGTAGTAAAGTATGGCAAATCAAGGAAGGAGCTGAAAAACAACTAAGAGCTACGGAGATGGACTACTGGAGACGAGCAGCGGGCAGATCAAGGATGGATAAAGTTACTAACGAAAGGATCAGAGAGATGATGGGAGTCACACACGACATAATGCATGATATTAGGGTCAAGCAACTGAAGTGGTATGGACATGTAGGTACAACGGATGAACGAGAAACGACTCCCAAAACGGATACTGAAATGGACCACACAACGAAGACGAAAACGAGGCAGACCCAGAAAAAGTTGGAAAGAGGGGATAGACAAGGAGATCAGGCTGAGAGAGCTGGGGGACAGTGGCGGCTCGTGGGTGTATAATGGGGTGAGGCTAGAAAATAGCGCCGCAGACGAAAATTTTTCGCGATTTCAATGTCATTGGCTTAAAATGAGTAGTTAGGAATTCAACCAGCAATATAATTATTTTGAAATACTAGGTTTCACGAGAAAAATATTCAATTTGCAAGGTCAGGATCAATTTCTCTCAGTGCATCCGCTATTGTGTCTCCATTTTGCTCTACTCTCGTAAGCGCCAGAGAATTCTTAATATGTTCTTTGGAACTTTCGTTTGATTTTACAGCCCGTGAAAATTTTTTTAAATCAGAATACCCACCCCCTGAACTCCAATTGTTTTTTACGCTGCCTAAAAAAACACACGGCCAGCAATACAAACTTTGTTTATATGAACTCCCGCAAAGCCATTTGTAAACTGTCATATTATGAAGTTTAAAATGATCGCGAACTTTCCCGACCCACCCTCTTTTCGCTAAAAACTGCCGTTATTTTTGGTGTTGGTCGACTCTCCAAAATTTGCCGTTTTTCTATCTCAGGTCGTCGCGAGAAAGGGGTTTCAAGCAAAGACAAAACAATATCGTGAGAGGAATTCATAATTTAAATTAAAATAGGCACAAAGCACAAAAAAAATAATTTTATGTAACGAAACCTTGGACCTTGGCAATGGCAATACTGTATTAATTATTAAAATAAAAAGCAAGCTTACTCACCTGATGTAAAGGGTTATTGCCTTACCTTACCTCCTATCACCAACCACAACCGACTCTAGGCGAGTCGGTATGTGCACCAACACAACAAGAAAACAAATTAATTAGGTGTCAGTATTTTAACCCGCAGACCCGCCTCGAAAATCTAAAATCACGATAGGTTAACAATCACAAACGAATGACACTAATTAAATCTAATAACCCGACACCTGATCCTACGAGAAGAAAAGATAGATGAGCCTGTTAACAATAAAACATTGCCAAGTTTCAAATAGGCACTAGGCACCCACCTGTAATCTTTAATTTTTATCTGTTTTTTGTTATTGGGATTTAATTGCATATTTATTTAATATCTTATAGAACAATGAAAACATTTATCAATCATTTCTAACTTATTTTTTTATGTTTTTAAAAATAAAACATTTAAATAATAAGTAAATAAGTCAATAAGTGTCCTTGTTCAATAAACATTTGGCAACATGCAAGCCATTGCAAGCTACTGTAGAAATAATACGATATATAGGCCCAAATAAGTGGGCCTCACTCGCCTACAAAATTTGCCTATTCTTCCTGTTCTGCGCAATTAATGCGGTGGAGGTGCCGGGTTGGAGAGCATAGCGTTTGTGACGTAAAGGAAGCTCAAGTTTTTGGGATTACAATTTTTTTTTATGCGGTCAGGCAACGATTTCAGTTTTTAAAATTAATGTTGGATGGGGTGCGCGCTAAATTTAAAAGATAATATGTTGAACTTTGATGGTAATTCAATGTTCTATTGTTTTGATACTTTTAATGATTGGAAATTAGTTAAAAAACGTTTTATATTTAAATAAATAATTTATTAATTTTACATGTGAGGCCCGGCCTCAGTTGCTTTATACAACGAGCCGCCACTGCTGGGGGAAGACCTTTGGCAAGATCAAGATCAATGGAGACTAAAAATCGGAAGACGTCGGAGAACGTTGTATACCGAATTATATACAGTGTTTGTATAAAGTCTGGAAACGGCTTAATAACATCACAATTTATTGGCCGATTTAAACCAAACTTACAGTTGTGTAAGAGCATCTGACGCACCGAATGACGATATTGGCGTTGTTGCCAGCTTTTTAGTTTGTCTGGAATTCGAACGAATTTTATATTTTTAAATGGAACACCCTGTATATTTTTTCATTTATAGTTTTTACCTTAAATTTGTTACACTTTTAGTATAACATACTTTGTTTCTAATATCAGTAATTTTCGAAATAACGACGTGTTTTGAAAATATTAACAAATTGTGTTTTATTTATTAATAAATAAAACACAAGTTCAGTTTTGATTTAAAGTCATAGAAGCTGTCATTTTCACCCTTTGAAGTTATTGACATGAAGTATTCTGATTTTTTTTATCTTGGAAAACAGTAAGCGACAACGTGTTTCCAAAAAATAAGAAGAACTTCAAAGATGGAACCAAATTTAAAATAAGCCAAGTAAGGATCGTACTTTTAGAAAAAGGAAAAGACGAAATCAAAATTAAATATTCATATTCTGATACAGCTGGAATTTTTATTTTGTCAACTTTTTGTGGAGCTCCTAAGGTTTGTTAACATTTGCAGAAATTGCAATATTGAAAGCACTAATTTTTTCCATAATTTCAGGCAGAAGATTAAAGGATACACAAAAAACACTGGAACAAATGTCCTTTAGAAATTCCCCTTCCAAAGTGTCAAAACCTAATGAAACTCTGCAACAAGGACGTTATACCAAATAATTTTTTTAACGAGTACCAACAATTCGAAGCCTGGGCAGAAGCTCCGGATATATTAGACGAAACAGATGACGAAGACCAATACCCAAATATTTAGCGAGCAAAAGTTCAAATAATTTTAGAATATTAATATAACTTCTTTTGTTTTCGAATAAAAAGTTTAAATTTATTCAATGTAGTCTATTTCAAAAAAATGATCCCGACAAAACATCGTAAGTGCGTCTTAAGCGACAAATAAATAATGAAAAGTATCAAAAAATGGATTCGCAAAATATCGTAAGCTGCAAAATTAATGGAACGGTTGGAGTTTGCTAAAATTGACTACTTTAAACTAAACTATAGTAATGCAGAAGTACACGTAACAAATTAAACAGATTTGTATTCAAAACCATAAAAATGAGAAGAAAAATAGTCCTAGGTACTATAAAATTTGACGCAAGTCGCTTACGATGTTTTGTCAAAAACCCATCGATAATTCTTTTATGCCCGTATTCTCCGTAATGTTTTAAGCTGGCTTAAAAAAGAAAGCCGCTTTAAGATGCCGTTTTCTTAAGCACCGTTAACCTTAAGAACCGTAAGCTTACTTCATTTTAAGCCCACAATATTGGAGGCTAATATCGGGCTTAAGATTTGCATCTGCGCATTTATAAAATTGAAAAAACAAACAGTAAAATCCAAAACTTTTAACAATTATTTTCAAACACAGCACAAACTGTAATAATAGACCTTTGCTTTTGTAGGCTTTAATTAGCAGAACTTGGCTAAAACTATACTGACATGACAGTGACTTATAAACTAATAAATAGATTACAAACAGGTTACAATATATAACACGTAAATAAGGTATCAGGTAATAATATACATATACAAGTAATGCATACAGCAGTTATATTACACAAAGCACATGAAACGAAAAATAAGGTAACAATGTCACAAATTTCTTCCTCTGTACTCCATATATGTATTAGTACTATATGGCGCCTTGCCCATTTAACCAATGTAAACGAAGTGAAGCCGAGGTTCCTTGTCCCGCCAGGGTCATTTCGCGCAGTGCGCATGCGCGAGATGACGTTTGTTTTAACAGGAAAAAAATGAGGTTATCACATTTGACTTTGACAACTGGACAGAAATTTGTAAACAAACATTAAAGTTCTTGATTTGTTTAGGATTTTGTATAGTATTTCGACTGAAAAAAGAAAAAAAACGCAGGTAAATATATCAATAAAACTTTTATTAGATATTTTACATTAATTTTTAGAGTTCAATAGGTAGAATAATAGGTTTTAATAGGATTTTTTGGAGTACATGCAATTTTCGGTAAAAATAGGTACCTAGGTACCTAATTATATCAACAGCAGCAAAGGAAATTATAATCTTTAGGAAATGGACTACCTAGTTATTGTTCCCTCACGAAATTAACGTAAGTAAGTTAATAGAAAGAAACATTCGATCTGGGTACATACCTGTAGAACGATAAATCTTTGTTCAAGCTTCTACGCCTGTTTAAAATAATGTAAAATATTCCGTTTTGCCTCGGCATCGTCACAAAATGGTCACAGTTCACACACACAATCAAAATTTGCAGAAAAGTAAAGATAAACAGTACACAAAAGCCGTTAATAATAACAAATCTACTCGCTGAAGCGAGCTGTCAACCAAATTAACATTTGCTAAAGATTTCGAGGTTATGTCGAGCAAAAATGAGACGTTGTCACGTTGTCACCCTCTAGTCATATGAAATTGTTATTTGACGCGTTTTAGTTTAGAAATGGAAACAAATAATTTGAAAACACTTGGAAGTACGGACTTAATGCTTATTTTGCAATTCTTTAGCAAGATTTTTGGTAATTCTATCATTGCTCTAATTTTCTAAGACTCAATCTTCTGCCCTATTCCAAAGAAATAAAAGCATATTTGGCAATACCCTGACGGCGCATGCGCACAAGTCGAAATGACCCTGGATCTGCTATCTCTGTTGTTGCTTCAAGATTTTCAGGGTAATAGCCATATAGTACTAATACATATATGCTGTACTCTACCACTTGACGCCCTCAGTCTCTGAGCAAGAAAGAAGAGAAAAATGCGACGTTGCCAAATTTTAAGGAGGCTTAATTGAGGAGCAACTATGCAAAACGCATTAAATCCATTTTTTATAATTTTCAAGGTAAATATAAAAATGTAGTGCTTTTTAGTCAATCTATCATTAGAACAACCCAGTTCTATCAAAGCGCGTTAAATCCATTTAAAATAGCCATATGAAAAACACTGAGCTAAGCAAAACGGATTAATTCCAATGCACGTTTAAGCAAAGTGCATTAAATCCAAATAAAGAATATTTCTGTTGAAAGAGTTTGCATTCTTTTATTTCAATTATCTTAGGATAAACATTCGCTAATAGATGTCGCACTGTGTTTCACTGAAGTTTTAAATTTTATTGGCCTTATAAAATAATGTAAATTTAATTACTTTAAGCAAAACGCAATAAATCCAAATAAGAAGTAAGCAAAAAGGAATAAATCCATACTAACCGGGCAAAATGACATAAATCCACATTCTGGTTAAACAAAATGCAGTTAATCCACTAAAAATATACCATATTGTCGTGAAAATCGAAAAATTATATTAAAAAAGGAAATATTCCTTTTTAACCCTATTACATAAATCATTCTGCGCCACATGAAAATCTTAGTTTTTCTTCTAACTTACTTTGCTAGTTTTTTAAGTTTTATTCAAAACAACATATTATGGATTTAATGCGTTTTGCACAGTTGCTCCTCAATTAAACCCGACAATAATTGTTTCGGTGCTTACCTTAAATTAGTTAAGTGAGTTTAAGAAATTAAGTCAACTTTAGTTAAGCCAGCTTTTCTACATAACGGAGAATACGGGCATTAGTAAATTATATAAACCTTTAAATAATAATATGACATATAAATATGTATACATGTGACAACTTTTTTCTCTAGCCACTTGCTGAGACCTTATACAATAAGGATTAACCAAATTATGCTAAAACAGCTATTCTCTGGGCTACATGCCCCAACGAGCGTTGAGTTAAATAGCACAATTTGGCGTATTTTGACTAACACTGTTAGTACTAAAATACAAACTCATATTTCAGAAACTACCGGGAAAGAAAAGAATGAATCTGATTGCCTGATATGATTACCACTTGCCAAGTAGTATTCTTTTACTCCTCCAAGGTTGTCGTGATGAGATGTTACAATATTACGAATTTCACTTTGCCCCTCATTTTGCTTAGCCCCACTCTACCCCAATTATATAATAATTTTATAATTTAAGTTAGGAACTAGCCGAGACACTTTATTAAAATCGTTTCTTTTTATTTAAACTAGAAATCGGAGAGGGTCTTGAAAAGAGGTTCCGAAACGAAATAGAGCTGGACAAACAGAAAACGTTGGACAAGTATAAAGCTGAATTACTGGCAAATATTGAAGATCGAATGAAATCCGAAATAAAAGATGTTGAAATTCGCGAACGACTGGCGTGTCGCATAGAGATGGAAAATCTTCAGCTGGAGTTTGATCTGATTCTTAAGAATGAGTTAGATAAGTTAGAAATAAAAATACGACAGCAATACGAAGATATTCTGTGTAAAAACCAAGATAATCTAACAAAGCAGTGGGAAAAAAAAATGCGGGAAGAAGTCAGATATACAGTGCAAAATATGACAAGAGAATTTTTAGCGCAATTAGAGGAACAAGAACAGAAATTAACTAACGCTTTTGAATTGGAATTAAGGTAAGGTATTAGAAAACTCAAGATATTATTACTTCTGTGTAGTTTTAATTGCTAAAGGCCGATTTAAATGCTACAAGATTACCTGCAAGACTCAGCGGCGACTCGTGAACTCTATTAGTGAATGTGCTGTATACAGGGTGTACTAAATGATATGCCGTAATTGCAAGGGCGCATTCTTGAGCCAAATTCAAGTAGAAAAGGTCATTTAAACATGTGTATACAGGGTGACGCGGATCTAAATGAACATACTTCAACACAAGACAAAGAATACCTTGGGGGTTCTTAATCACCCATCTTTGATAGTTCAATTGTCGATAGTTAATAAGATACAGGGTCTTTTATGAACTTCAGCAATTTTTTGTTCTTGTCATATTTTTTAATGCACTCCGTATAAAATTTTCATATTGGGTCAACATCTGTAACCTATCTGTCGCTTAAAATTGCAGTATCAGAAAATTTTAAATTCCAGGCCCGTATTAAAAAAAGTTGACATTTTCAATTTTTACATTTTTAACACCCTGTAGATCAATTTTTTCAAAATATTATTCTTTTATTGGAAAGAGCATAAAGAATTGACCCTAACGCCATAATTTTCAAAGTTCCCGCACCCATCACTTGATTAGAATAAATGGTTGTTTTGTAAAAAATTTCAAAATGGTGCATATTTGGAAATTAGAAATTAAGAAAATAACAATAAAAAAGCAAAAACTGCTTCCGAAGTAAAAAAATAAATGTACTAAACGTTTAATAGTTTTAACGAGACTAAATTTTAGGGAACAACACAACAACAAATAACAAAGTAATAATAATAATAACAAAACTGCAAGTTAAAATCGACTGCTTAAAATCTAATACATAGAAAAAGTTTTAGCAAGAATTAATTTTAAGAGCACTTTAGCAGAACACTGTTATTTAAGAAGCTGTTCAAAATGCCCTCCATTGGCTTGTTCACATCTTCGTCTTCTGATGTTTAAATTTGACACTGCTTTTCCAATTGCGTCTGGGTTATTTTTTATTTCCTGAAAAGCATTAATAATTCGTTGCAAAAGCTGCTCCCGCGTGTTGATTTCTTCTGAATAAACCAAATTTTTCATATTCCCCCAGAAAAAAAAATCCAAAGGATTAAAGTCCGGCGACCTGGCTGGCCATAAATGGGGCCCTCCACGGCCTATCCATCTGTTAGGAAACGTAATATTTAAAAATTCAGATACAACCCTTGCAAAATGTGGTGGGGCCCCATCATGTTGAAAAAAGAGCCCTCTCACGTTAGCATTTTCATTCTGCATAAGTCCTGGCAAAATGTTTTGTAAAAAATTTAAATATTGATTTCCATCTAATCTTTCAGCAAAAAAGTGCGGCCCAATTAATTTATTATTTATTATACCTGCCCAAACGTTTATGGAAAATTTGTGCTGCGAATGCGATTGTCTGATGGCATGTGGATTTTCTAACGACCATACATGGGAATTCCTTGAATTATTTACACCATCTCTGGTAAATTGTGCTTCATCGGTCCAGAGGATTCGATAAAGACTCCTTTGGTGTCTACTGAGCCACTGGCAAAAGAGTAACCGGTTTGCATAATCGCCAGGTTCCAATCTTTGAACTTCTTGAACATGAAACGGATGCAAGCCTTCCTTTTGCAGTGTTACATTAACTCTTTTTTGCGGGATTCCTAGACGTGTCGCAATTTTTCGAGTAGATGTTTTGGGATTATCTTCAACAAGATTTAAGATATCTTCTTCCTCCTGAACTGGATGTCGTATTGGTTGATCAATATTATTGTCGGTGGGAAAATGTCCATGTTCTCCAGCAAATAAAAATACATTTGCAAATGTTTTGTGATATGGACATCTTCTACCCGGAAATCGCCTACGATATTCCCGAACAGCAGCTCTTCCATTACCGTTACAAAAACCGTATACAAAAATAATGTCGGCATATTCGGCATTTGAAAATTGGTAAGGCATCTTCAACAGAAAATTGCAATAATTGTTAACCGAATACTAACAAAGGTCAGACAACTGTCACATATCTGATAGTGACTTGAATTGTTGCTATGGAACAGTAACTCGATAGTCTTTGGTTTGTTTTTCTGTTATTTTCTTAATTTCTAATTTCCAAATATGCACCATTTTGAAATTTTTTACAAAACAACCATTTATTCTAATCAAGTGATGGGTGCGGGAACTTTGAAAATTATGCCGATAGGGTCAATTCTTTATGCTCTTTCCAATAAAAAAATAATATTTTGAAAAAATTGATCTACAGGTTGTTAAAAATGTAAAAATTGAAAATGTCAACTTTTTTTAATACGGGCCTGGAATTTAAAATTTTCTGATACTGCAATTTTAAGCGACAGATAGGTTACAGATGTTGACCCAATATGAAAATTTTATAAGGAGTGCATTAAAAAATATGACAAGAACAAAAAATTGCTGAAGTTCATAAAAGACCCTGTATCTTATTAACTATCGACAATTGAACTATCAAAGATGGGTGATTAAGAACCCCCAAGGTATTCTTTGTCTTGTGTTGAAGTATGTTCATTTAGATCCGCGTCACCCTGTATATATAAATTTTTAAACAAGTCAGTGCCTTACATTTTTTTTGTCAATATTATTTGAGAGACTGCCCTGCGGGACGCCACTGGAACTCAAAATTATCATAGTTAGTGCTAGCTTAGCGTCCTATCACAACTGCCAAATTTATAGATTAAAAAAAAAATAGGCACCGCAGGCCAAGGAAGCTTTAATTTTTTTAAAATTTTATTCCAACTTAAAAAGAAAGATATATGATGTGTCGAAAAAAGTATGCAACATTTGGGAAAGTTTTAATTACCGATTTCTCAGAAAATTTTATTCTTGATAAAAGTTGGTGCATGCCTTAAAACTATAAATGCATATTTCATATTTCACCTGCAGCTAATAGTAAGGGAGCAAATGCCTTTTTTTCGAAATTGCCTTAAGAGTAAAGTGCCTTAATTATTAGAAATACAGCAAAATTTTATATGGAAATGTTTTTGCAAATTAAAAACTTAGTCCAAATATGCTGCCATTAATTTTTAGTTCAATTATTTTCACGGCCTACTCTTTAAAAAGGCACAATACCTATTTTATTTATAATCTGATTTATTTGGTGAATAATTATTGGTAATAAATAAATGTGATTCTAATTAACTAAGTTTTATTTAACTGAAATAAATGAGAGTATTTCGTTTTATTTGCAAAATTATTTTACTATTGGTGGATTTGTGTCAAATCATAGAACCCTTCAAACAAATATCTTACCAAAAAACCACTAAAATAACAAAATCTAAATAACTAATTATTTAATCGAACTGATTTTTATTTAGGAACTAAATCCCGTTAATCGCTAGTAGTTAAATCACCCAATAGAGAACTATTTAAATGTCTAGGTCATTTAAACTAAATAATTATGTATTTACATTAAATCCTTAATATAAAACAACCAAATATTTACAAATAACTAATTATTTAATCGAAGTACATTTCAAGTTGAAAACTAAATACCTTTAACTTTAATTTAAATCATTCATTGCCGAACTTTTCAAACAATTTGGTCATCCAAACTAATAACTAAGTATTTAAATGAACTCCTGTCGCCTACTCTGGGCTTTAAGTAATTTGATTGGTTATACAAAAGTGGCCTGATAAATCATCATCGCGTTTTTGGTTATTGGTGTTCGATTCTGTCTTGTAGAAATTTATGAGTGAGAGTGAAATCTTCTTTGTTATATAAGGACATTTATTTTCAAAGTTCAACATGTTCGTAAATTTAACCAGTGGCGTCGGTACAAAATGTTGCTATCATATTTTTTGTAAAAACTATGCTACACCACTGACTTATTTTATTTTAACTTTCTTTTTATGAACTCCCCTTCATTTACAACAAAAAAGATCACGTGTGTTTTTTTGATGCGAGGAACGGTTTAAAGGTAAATGATTATTTTATTTGACTTTACACAAATATTGAAAAATGTGTTTTAAATTCACAATTACCCTCAAATATTTATTAAAGTATTTTAACGAATACATACATACTTAATAATAAACAAATAAGTATATGCCTAAGGAAGACATCTGAAGATACCTATTTTCTAAGTATAATACGTTCTCATGCAGTCGCATACATATTTATTTAAGTATTAGTATGTTATTTTTTAATATTTTGTATTTTAACAAGGCGGCTTTGAAAATGCATTCGTCGATAAATTGAAACATATTTGACAGTTAGTTGCTAATGTGGTTTATTTCTTCAGTTTGGTTTTTTTGGTTGGATATTATTAGTATTGTTTATAAGGATTATTATTTATATGGATTATTTAAGAAATAATGCGCATTTAGCCGACATGCATTTTGTATATGGCCTTGCCGATGGAAATGCACGAGAAGCGAGACGAATTTATCAGGAGCGATATCCTAACCGAGTACTGCCTGCTGCTGCAACATTTACAAATCTTCACCGCCGTTTAGCTGAAACGGGGAGTTTTACAAGGCCACGTGACATTCCTGGGAAGACCACGAACAGCCCGAACCCCAGAATTAGAAGAAGCTGTTTTAAACGCTGTAGTGGAAAATCCAGATAGAAGCACCCGAATAATTGCTAATGCTCTCAGTTCCACCCAAGCCACAGTTTGGAGAATTCTGCACGATCAGCAGTTGTATCCGTACCACATTCAAAGGGTAGAAGCTCTTTTACCCAGGGACTTTCCTCAGCGCATTAATGTGTGTCAGTGGTTTTTGGAAAAATTTGCTGAAAACCCCAATTTTTAAATTATGTACTTTTTACGGATGAGGCAAATTTTTCTCAGAGTGCGATTACAAACTTTCACAATAACCATATCTGGTTTTTGGAAAATCCCCACGCAGTTAGTGAACGAAATTCTCAGTACCAAATTTCATTAAACGTGTGGGGAGGAATAGTTGGCGATTACTTGATAGGACCTTTTTTTCTTCCACTTCGGCTTAATGGCGAGACGTACCGACATTTTTTGGAAAATGAACTTCCTCCCTTACTGGATGATGTGCCCTTAGAAACTCGAAGACGTATATGGTTTATGCATGACGGAGCTCCCGCTCATTTCTGCATAGTGGCCAGGACTCATCTAAATCAAATTTATCCAAATCGATGGATCGGTAGGGGAGTTAGAGGAAGGAAATCAACCGTGGCCACCAAGGTCCCTAGATTTAAATCCACTTGATTTTTAATTGTGGGGACATTTGAAGTCAATCGTTTACAAAACGCCAGTCGAAAATCCAGAAGTGCTAACAAACCGAATAATTGATGGTTTTGAAGTAATAAGAAACAGACCAGATATCTTAGCACGCGTACGAGATTCCATGCAAAGGAGATTAGATGCCTGCATCTTGGCTGAAGGTGAACATTTCGAACAATTTATTTAAAAATCATTTAATTTCTGTAACGTAGGTACTTATTTATTTAATTAAATTAAATGGTATACCTTAATAAATCTTTGAATTAAAAACACATTTTTTAATATTTGTGTATCCCAACAAACACCCGACGTACTAAAGACGTACTTATTGTGTTCGTTTTATGTCCCGTACGTACAGTAAGTAAAATGTACATTTTAAGTACGTATTTTCTCTGACATATTGTGTATGTACAACGATCATTCTTGATTTTACGTACAATGTATCATCCTTAAATGTACCAACGTCTAAAAAACGGTTGGGATTATACGTTGTTATGTAGGTATGTTTTATTACATAATGTAACAATGTTTTACCTTATGTAAAACTAAATTACTAATAAAAAATAATTAAATTAGACCTTTTTCAAACTTGGACATTTTTTTGTTCTGTGATTGTAAGGTTAATTATTATTATCCGCTACCGATTTAAATTTCGCGCTTGCTTACGTCGTAAAAATCCGACACTATTCGGACGTCTTTCTGTGCAGTTAAATTAACTTAACCAAACTTTTGAGTTTGTAAGTGTGGCTTCTTTTTGTTGTATTGCCGATGTTTCTCAACGAATTGGCGAATTTTACCAGGACGTTTTCCTCTAAATGCGTTAAGTTTTATTACTTTGTTCGTTAATTTATTATTTGATATACAATTTACAGGTAAATAGTAACTTGAGTGGTAGAAATGCCTCTTAAACAGTTTCGAAGCTTAAAAAACCTTAAATGTACTTAGCTATGTCGATTACGATTCGTTTTATTTTTAGCTGAATTCAATGCTGAAATTTTAAGACAGCATTTTTTTCTGAGTGGCTTGACATTCCAAGTAAAAAACTTTAAGGTATCAAATACTGAAACTATGTCCTGGGGCGCTTAGTCAAGTAAAAGTTACTTGTAATCGAGCTTGTAATAGTGAAGCAGATCTACTGGCACTTGAAGATTTCTTAAATCTACCAGAACATTTCAGAAAGTTGGTAAGATTTGACCACCCATTCTATTTAAAAAGTAGTATAGTAAAACTTGATATACAGATACCTATATGTATTTTACGGTAAAATTCAATTAACAATTGAATAAGACCTTAACAGCCCTTTACGTTAGGTATTAATATAGTAAGAATGTTTATTTTTGATAATGTTTAAGTACATTTACCATTTTAGGAGTCTAAAATGTGCATATTGGCAGGAAATAATTTGCAAGCTTTATTAAACGAAGCATGGGAGCATTTATTTGGAATCACCAGGCTAAAAAGATACCAGAAAAAAAGATTTTCGCAGTTTTTAATTGCAAAAGTTATAATAAGTAAGTACTAATTTAAATGATGAAACGGAAATTGGACGTTTTCAACTAGAGGTGTAGTGTATAGTAGTCAAGTAGAGTAGGATATGAGTGTATTTTGTATCTTGATATTATTTTTATTTTATCTCCCCTAGTTTTTTGTTTTAATCATCTTAAAGTTTCTTTAAAATATGGCTTATTTTATTTAGTTGACTTGTATTTGTATATACTAAAAAATATTATTTTTTCTGGGTTGTAATTAAAGTCTTTTCATTTAAGATGCCCTTCTGAGAACAGAAAAAAGCTGAAATAAAAAAGAGGCAGAGCAGGAAATAGCCAAATTGCTAAGGAGGACCCCCGATTGACTAAAATATAAACAAAAAGCGAAAAATAATGATAACGATGGGGAAACAAGTAATAATCCCGGGGTATCAGATAGATAATAATACATTCATATATACACAATATATATAGAATGTTACTAAATATTAACCAACAAATTTATTGTAATATATTATTGTAGATACTTTATCAGTAGTTATTATTTATCCATTGTAGGTACAAACAACGTACTTCTTACGTATGTAGTACGTACATAGCACGAAGTGTGCGTACATCTTTAACACGTACAGTAAATGTACGTACATTAAATATACGTTTATCGTACGTACATAAGATGTACTTGTCGTACGTCTTAATTAAGTACAATTGTGTGGAAAATTTACGTACTAAGTTTGTAAAATGTACGTACTACGTCCAATAACGTACATGCATAAGACGTACTTTATGTCCGACTAGTACGTACTTAAAACGTCTTATGTATGTATTTATGCTGGTTGGGTAGTCAAATAAAATAATCATTTACCCTTAAACCGTCCCTCGTATCCGAGCTCGTATCAAAAAATTACACGTGATCTTTTTTGTTGTAAATTCATAAGAAGAAAGTTAAAATAAAATAAGTCAGTGGTGTAGCATAGTTTTCACAAAAAATATTATAGCAACATTTTGTACCGACGCCACTGGTTAAATTTACGAACGTGTTGTACTTTAAAAATAAGTATTATAGCAACATTTTGTACCGACGCCACTGGTTAAATTTACGAACGTGTTGTACTTTAAAAATAAGTGTCCTTAGATGCTGATTTAATTTACTAAATTTCATAAAAAAAAAACTCGTTAAGGAGTTATTTAAAAATTATTACCTACTATTTCTTTTAACATTTCAACACCCTGTATCTCCGTAACGAAGTCGCCAAGGATCACTGTTTATAAAAAGTTTTCATCTTAAAATATTGTCGGCTATTACCTCCCTGTATGGTTCAGCCACAGACCCACTAATAATAATTTGTGTTCAGTAAAGACAGAAATAGTTAGGCAACCAAGTATACGCACTACCAGAAGAAGTTTTGATATAGCAATGGGATTGACAGAAGTCAAGAAAATAACAAAAACATTCGAGAGCAGAAAAATGTCAATATCTGTCCCGACACGACGCGCGAAACAAATAGACACGAATTAGTTCCATTCAAATCGTTATTTAATATTATAATGTTGTTTTGTTAAATTATTAATTATTATAAATAAATCGTTTTTTATCAAGAAAAATTCACAATTATCAAAATTATATCGAACTTCAATCATATCACGAAAAAATAGCACGTTACCCGAACAATTTGTTTTAGGACGTAAATAATGAGTAATAAAGTAACGTTAAACATTAATACTAAATGTTAACGGGCATAATGGTCTAAGTCATCAGGCCCACCATGGCATTCATCGGTATACCGGGTGATGCATGGTTTAATTGAATATAGAAAATCCTTTGTAAATTTTGGGGTGGATAAATATTGGTTCCCCTGTACATTTTAGAGAAAAATTGAATTATCATTTCTTGAATAGGCCGATATAATAAACCCATGTGCCAAGTTTGAAATTTTGGCATATGTTACCATTTAAGAATATAAAACAGTGAATATACTTTTCAAATCACCTAGTTGTTCAGAACTTTGATGTTTGTTAGTTCAGGTTAGTTTGATGTTTGTTAGTTAGGACGTTTTTCCTTAGCAATCTGAAATGAAGAAAACACATAGGACAAAAATACAATGTGAAATATTTTTATTTTTAATAATTATCATAACTTCTACTCAACAACATGTGAACAGAATAGGTATATTATATGTAAAAACAACAGCTTAAAAAAACAGAAATCTCTACATTCTTAGATAAAAGTAATAGTAATGCGGGATTAAGAAAATATATTGTTTATTTACTCATCGGAGTCGTCTTCGTATGCTTCACAAGTCACACTGAGATCGTTCCAGAATTGCAATCGGGTCCCTGAGATAATTGGTTTTAGAGTTGTAATAATTTGATTGATTTGATCATCTCTACTCTTTTCATTGACATTTCTACCTTCTGGTGAAAGTGGTCGGCCGACATAAACGTGTGGTCTGGCTCAAAGTATTTTATAGTCAGTTGCTTCAGATTTACTTCGCTGCAATTTACTATGTAGACAAAAAAGGAATATAGGGCCCAATTTTTGTTCTGCGCAGAACAATTATCTAACCAGATGGTGATATGCTCAACATCCCGATTTTTTTAAATGCGTAAAAAGTAGAAACTATTTCTTCTTTGTTGCGTTTAGCAACTCCTTCATGCCATAAAACTGCTAAAGGCTTTGTAGATTTTGCTTTTCCAACAGGTACGAAACTCTCGTTAAACGCGATGATTCATGGGACAAAAATTATTTCCTTAAACATTTCTGCCCGTGGTAACATTATCACTTTTTGAAGATCCGCAGAAAAAATTATTTCATTTTCTATTTCAGGTTTTCCCGAATCTTTTAGATATTCTCTGGCATTTCTGTACTTAGTGTTATGTTCATAGTACTTTTTACACGAATTACATTCTAAAGCTGTATTTCCGTTTTCATGGTCGCTGTCTTTTTTATGAACTTCAAATGCAGAACATGTAAAGCACTCTTCTCCTCCTAACTGGGCAAAAGAAATATTCATATTTGTCACTTCCTGACGGTAAAGATCATAGCTGCAAGTGAACTCTGGATGTTGAATTTTGAAGTCATTAAACATGAAGGTAATATTAACGTCAGATGGCAAGAAAAGACGCCTAGGAGCATGCTCCCTTCGATAATGAGACGTTGTTGGTCTAAAACTTTTGATATGTGAAATAATCGGATTTCTCGAGATTTTGTTTAAAGCTGGTCGATGCCCACGCTTTTTGATACCAGGAGAGATTGTCTTTTTTGCATTTGTTCGTACGGTTTTTAGGAATCTGTCGTTGTTCTTATTGTATCCAAGTGTTGCTAAAAAGAATGGCTTACAAACAATTGTATCAGTACCATCAGGACTTTTAAGGTAGTATTTGTAAGTATTTTGTCTTCGGGATTCAGTGTTAGTTGTACTTCTGATTTTGCTGATATGCTTTATAGAACCACTTACAAAAAGGCGCTGTTCTTTTTTAGAGAGTTTCCAATATTGAGAGTTTATATTAGTTTGTTGTTCTTCACTAGTTTTGTCTGAGCACTTCAATGGACAGGTCTTTGAACATCATTTTCCTTGAACCCCCGATTTAGATGCTTTAGTTAATTGTTTCTGATTTTTCCTTTCCTTGAATGGTACGTCAAATTATCGCCTTTTCTAGGAAACCCTTTTTTGGTAAATTTTTTTTCGAAATTTTTTTCAACTATATTAATAGATGAATTAATCATATCTTCAACCAGGCTACTAACCAAGTGAAAATTGGATTTATACACTTCATTTTCTTTAGTTTCTACTATCTTTTCAGGTACATAGTCGGCGGTAACATGAGGAAATTTCAAAGTTGTTTTTAGGAGTGGTGGCTCAAGAATTGTTTCGGATTCCAACGAAATATCTTGCATCCCAATATCAACTCTGTCAGAGTTGACCTTAACGAAATTATTTTCAAAATTTACGCTATTACAGTCGGGAATTACACGAGTTGCCTTCAAACTTTTCTTTGGAGATTCTGAATGTTCATCTGTCCTGCAATCAACGTTATCACCAGGTACATATTCGGGAGCATAATCAGCTTTGGGATAGCTCCGTTTATTCTTTAATTCATTTTTGGATTTTTTTAGTTGCTGTTGGAGGCTTTTGTTTAAAGCTAGCGTAACTAATTTCTTGCTTCTGTTGGGTATATCAGCCATCCTGTAATAAGAAAAAAGATCTCCTTAAAAGTACATACAAATGTGAGTTTTATTTATAGTAAAACGCTTGATAAATAGCAATAATGTGTATTTTACTATACTGTCCTACTAGAAGTGAGACACACTGTATACCATATAAGCACGCACAAATAAATCACTTAACCCTAGAATGGTACCGTGGTGTCGCCGGCGACAAGAGCAAAATTTAATCGCGCCCCCACTCCACATCTTTGGAGAAGGGGTGCCTGTGTTCTCAGTACCTTTCCATCGCTTAGTGCTTTGGCGACTGAGTAAACGATAGTTTGTCTTGTGTTAAAGTTGTAGTTGAAATTTTCGTTTGTGTCATCTACGACACCACGATACCGGTGCCGTTACATTTATAAAATTAAATAAAAATGGCTGGATCAAGCAAAGCATTGAGTCAAGTGGAATTAGAAGCTATTGTACGTGCATACGAAGCTAGTGACAGTGATGAGGACCAAACCTCGGAAGATAAAGTGCTAGAAAGTGAAGACGAAGAAAATGATGATGTGTGAAAGTGACCATTTGCTCCATTATGGATTTTCTTTTTATTTTTGTATTTTTCTTGGTAGTTCGGACAAAATAAAGTTACTTGTATATTTTAGAGTAAAAATTTTTTTAAATGTTTTTAGTTTTATAATTTATTTCTCCATTATAAAATGGTGACATATACGACACCATAATACTATTTATGTACTGAAGAATAACCATGCTGTTGTAGGGTTAAAAATGTATCTTATAAGATTTAAACACAAACTAAACCTTCTATGTGCAACCCTTAATTATAATTTAATTAAAAAACTGTACTCACCTAATAATTGTAAAGAACACGGTTAAAAAGCACTTGTTGAACAGTTTTTACAAATCGATGTTGCATTGATTATAACAACTTTTATAGGTTATGGTACAGCCGGCAATTCAATGCATTTCTTGTCCTAACGCGCAAATTCGAAGGAGATTACTAACCTGAAATGTCCTAACTGATACATACGACATTCCGCTTCGTAATATTGTTTGATGTCATTAATTTTTATTAAACTAAAACGTCCTATCTACGTAGATAGGACAAATTTGCTTAGTAAATCAAGATAGGACAAACCTTCTTAGTAATATTGTGTTTTTTTGTAGATAGGACGGAACTTGTCGCCGATACGGCCCTGTGGATGTCTTTGCTTCGGCGGTCTGTGGAAAGATACGCTACCTTCAGAGCCCGAGTCAGAGTCGAGGTCTTTTTGACAGAGTAGCGTTCTCCTAAGTAAAGCCGGATTCCAGAGAGGGTCGACTCCTACTTCTCGCATTGGGGCCAACTCGGCTGGGCGAGTTGGCCTAACGTTGCCCAATATGTCCCTATTGGAGTGCGTTTCTATCCCTGGGAGTGGTTCTCGGTCCCACCGAGGATTGGTTTGGGAAGCAAGTAAAGCGTCCTGGTCGGCATTTTTGGTTATATTTAAATAAGTTTGGATTGATTCTACCATTGTTGAAAAATCCTGGGCTTCAGGATTCTCAGGGCTTACTTGGGACTCTATACTACCCGAGCATTCAATGGTTTTTTCGGTCATTTTGATAATTTAGGGATGCCAGATTTTTTTATTGGTTTTAAAAAAAATCAAAAACTAAATTTATAAGAAAAATCAATCATAAAAATATTAATTAATTTTTTCTTTGTTAAGGGTGGTCCCACCTCCTTTAACCCCGATGGCGGAAAGGCCACCGGTCCACCAAAATTAAGATAAAAATATTTGAAGAGAAATCAAAAATTTAATCAAAAGGGGTCAACCAATAACCTCATGGTGGTTAATGGTAAGAGAGAAGGTAACGTATTACCAATTCTTAAATACTTTTTCTCTATTTTCTTTTTTAACTAATTTATGGGGGGGGGCAAGGGGAGGACTTTTAATTAATGTTAATTTGTAATATGTAATTCCACGGAGGGCAAAAGAGAATAAAGTGTTTTGGTTTATTTCAATATTTTTTCAAAACCTTTTACATTACAATAATGACAATCGACAAACTTAATATTAACCCAACATTTATAACATATAACATCCAATCTCGATAAACTTTACCTCAAGAATAAAATGATTTAAAACTAAAACTTCAATTATAAAAACTAAAAGGTTTATCGAAATTAGTTTCAGTAAACTATTATTATAAACAATTAACAACAAATAAATAATAATCAAGCTTATTTTCACTTGGGGGGCTGCGCCCCACTTAATAAATTCGCAATGGCTCTTTTTGGCAGACGGCCAAGTCTGGGGGACTGCGTCTCTCTTATTTTTATAAAGAAATCTAGGGGTTGTTACCTCGTAAACTAGCCTGCAGTGCCAGGACTAGTCCGGTAACAGCCAACGAACTATTCAACTCTGGAATTCCTTACTTGCCTGTATGCGAAGCGACGACGTGAAAACCAGAGCTGAAACATTTAAATTTCGCGCCCGAAAATATTTTCCCCCCTACTTCCGATTCCCCAATACCTCGCGTAACACGACCCAGGTCCGCATGGGTATGAGCATACTAATCCACAGAAGTATCCAAAAAATAAATCACTGATAATCCAAATCAAGGGAATAACACTTGATTGACATACAGGAATCCACCAACTAATCAAGGGAATAACATTTGAATAGTATTCCAATCAAATCACTGTAAATCCCGGAAAGATAACTATATCAAAAAGGACGGGAATCACCTCCTCGATAGACGCGAAAACTTTATTGCCCCCCTATTGAAAGGTACGGCACAACACTTGATGACAAGTGGAAAATTTTGAAAAAAAAAATTTTAAGTTTAACTTCAAAAATTAAACTGACGTGAAGTACTTTAGCAAGCAAAATTCAGGTCCCGAATGAACCAAAAACGCCGCGTTTTATATTCTTATCCATTTAATTACAACGCAATAAACGGTTTCAGCCAATGACAACCCAGCGAAAAACTACAACTCGATATTTTCTATAATCAATAATTTTTTTTTTGAAAAAATATCGCATTTCGATGGGTTACATTATATTAAAGTAAAATATCAACTTTTATTTGTTTAGTGATACAAATTTTAGCAACAATTGTCAAAAATATGTATGAAACAGGGAGGAGCCTCCTGACTTACTCAGGGCTAATTACGCATTAATTTTACCAGCCGAAAATGTTTTGGGGTATATCAAAAAACGCGACCAATCAATGAACAAAACATCGCTAAATGACCAAAAGGCGGGGCTTGTTAAGGGAGTTGAATGGCTTATAAATAGAAACGCGAAATCGTTGTACCCATTCTTCACTTGACTGTCATAAAAGCCGCTCACGAAAACCAAATTTAAAAACATCCCAGAGACCAAAAAATACAAATCCCATTTGTCCGCCTGAAGTCATTTAACGACTTTTCTCGTAAAACTAAACACAAATGACCCACAATACAGAAGGCAAATACACTTCATACCGTGAATTAACATTTTACACTTCAAAACTTTTATCGAAAACAACTTTTTGCCAAAATTACTTTTTGTTTCTGACAAATAATTTTTTCATTATTTGTGCCTTTAAAAAAAAAAATAATAATAATACTAACAAATTATTATTCCTAAAAAATTGAAAACTAAATTAAACTTAAAAACTACTACAGGGGTTATGCACTAGATAAAATAGCATTAAATGACTAGTTATACGACACCCCCCCCACAAGACGGAAAAATAACTTAAAGTACTTAATTTTAAGTTTATTTCTACGAACCCTCAAAAACAATTAAGAACCCCCTCCCAAAATTCTTCCTTTAACTTAAAGAAATCACCCCACCTATTACAATAAGCTCCGGGTAGTACTGAGTCTTTGTTTAGCCTGGAGTTATAGAAGTACTTCGTACTTGCTTTTGAGATTAGATCGTCCTTTTCTTTTTTTAGGGCTGCAGGAACTGTAAGATTTGTCTTCTGGGTTTCTGGTTGAATACAATCGCGTAGATTTGTCTTCATGGGGATATGATCACGTAGATACATATCGTCGATTACAACCTCAATTTTGTCTACAATGTTTTTTCGTTGTTTTCTCAAACATTCATGCCCCAACGTTTCGATCTTCTCTACATTTTGAATTTCCTGGGTGAGCAATTCCTCTAGGATTAATAAATCTTGAAAGTGTTGAATATTGGAAACTTTGGTTTTTAAAACATTGACGTTTCGTTCAACATCTTTTAGGAGTCGTTGCTGGTGCAAGAATTCGGTGGGCAATTTGTTCCCCAGTATTTCGGAACTCGAACATTGATCAATTTGCATTGCATGTAATTGAGGCGTCGTCTCGTCCATTTGTTTATTTTCTTGAGGTTGTTCAGGTTCTTCCTCAGAGTCTTCGACATTTTGGGGGGGAACCTCCTCAGCGGAAAATTCGAATTCCGCGTCGCTGTCATCGCTTTCTTCATATATGGGGTATTCGTCGAGGTCAACTTGATTTCCGTTCTTCGCTTTTCGCAGATCGTCGATATGGAAGTTAACGGGGTTGTCGTTCACTATAACCTCATAAGCTGAATTCCCCAAGACTTTTGTGACCTGATGAGGCCCGGTCCAGGCAGGTTGAAAAGCTCCTGCACGGTGAAACTTTGCATTTACCATATCTCCAACATTTAACTTAAGTATGGCAGATCCGGCTTCAGAAAATTCTTTCCGTTGAAAATCCAACTGTTTTGCATAAACTTGTCTTCTTGTTAATACCCTTTGTTCTTTCGTCTGGGTTTTTTGGTACTGGGTCCATTTAGTTTGCCATTCGCCTGGGCATTTGAGTTCATACCCCAATATAATCGACGCCGGCGTTTCCCCGGTGGCTCTATTTCGCCTGCTTCTTAATACTTGGAGGGCTTGAGGCAAAACTCGCTCCCACTGGTTTTCTTGTTTATTTAATAAAAGAACTCGCAATACCTTTTTTAATTCTTGTACTCTTCTCTCCACGGGGTTTGCCCGTTGATGGTATACACTGGAGTTATGTTGTCTAATCTTTTTTACTTCGCAAAATTTCGTTAGTACGTTCGCCTTAAATATCTTGGCGTTATCGCTTACTATATGCTTAGGATATCCGTATCGTGCAATTATTTCCGTCTTTAGAAATTCTAATACATCCTTGGCACTTACATCCGAATAAGTTCGTGCCTCTATCCATTTAGAGAAAACATCTTCGGCAAAAAGAATATATTGATTGTGCGTTCCGGCGGCTTCGCGATACGGTCCTAACAAGTCGATACTTATCATCTCGAAGGGATTGGTAGGAGTGCGTGGCGTTTGGGGAGCATGCTTTTGCTTTTGCTGGGTTTTGCAAATTGAGCAAATTATACACTTAGATACATATTCTGTGATCTCTTTGTGCATACATCCCCAAAAATACTTGTTTGCGATTTTTCGGACAGTTTCCTCAGTTCCAGGATGGCTTTGTTCCGGGTCATCGTGGTGCATATAAATAACTTGTTGTGTATATTGTCGGGGCACAACAAGTCTATCTCCCTGTGGATGTCTACGCCATAATAAATTATCAATAAGTACGAACTCTTCCAATACACGTCTTTGTTTGTTATCCGTTGGTTGTTGGCCTGCAAGCAGGTCCAAAGTGACTTTTAAACGCCGAATTGCCTTATCATGCTCCTGGTTTTCGGCAATTTTAGTGTATAAATCACCCAGGTCGGCTATAACTACAGCACATTGAGCTACCGTTGATTTAGTCGTCTCCACAGAGGGGGGCAACAATCGATCATTGTCTGGTTCCGCTTCATAGGGAGTCTCCTCGGGATTGCGGCTTAATAAATCAGGTAAATGATTTTTTGATCCGGGAACATGTTGAATTTCAAATTTAAATTCCTGAAGAAGGAGCGCCCACCTGGTCAGCTTGGCTCGTGAGTCCTTAAATTTTTGGAGCCAGGTCAATGACTTGCTGTCCGTACGGACCATAAAAGGCCGATCTTCCAGATAGGCTCGGAAGTATTGAATAGCCCAGACGAGCGCAAGACACTCCTGTTCGTTAATGTGGTAACGCTGTTGAGAAGAATGAAATTTTGCGCTAGCGTATGAAATAATGTTTCGTACTTCCGAGCCATCTTCAGGTTCTTGATACAGTACAGCGGACATGCCTATAGCTGAGGCGTCCGTCTGTAATATGAATTTTTTTTCAAAATTAGGGCGACTCAATTGCTTTGCTTGGGCTACAGTAGTTTTAGTTTTCATAAATGCGTCAGTTTGCAGGCTAGTCCATGTAAATTTTGAACCCTTTAACGCTTCGGTCATCGGGGCAGTAAGTTCGGCCATATTCGGAATGTACTCCCGTACCCAGTTGCATAATCCCAGGAAAGACTGCAGTTGCTTCTTGGTCCTTGGTTCGGGACATGCTTTGATTTGTTCCAAATGTTTGGTTTGTGGTTCAGTGTAATCGCCACAAATCCTATATCCTAAATAGTCTATGCTAGTTTGGCAAATCTGGCATTTTTCGGCGCTTACTTTCAAATTATGTATCCGAAGTCGCTCGAAAACGATTCGTAAATGTCTAGCATGAGTGTCCTTGTCGGTTGAATATATTATAATGTCATCAAGGTAGACCTGTACAAACTCCTGTATCAGGCCTACCAATACTTCTGTCGACATAAGTTTCTGGAAGGTACTGGGTGCGTTTTTTAGCCCAAATGGCATCACATTGAAATGATAACTTGCCCCGTCTGGTGTAGTGAAAGCGGTATACTGTTTACTGGAGTCTTCCATGGGAATTTGCCAGTATCCGCTCTTAAGGTCCAAAACTGTAAAATATTTGGCTTGGGCTAAAGCTTTCACGGAGTCCGGTATACGTGGCAAGGTCGAGGATTCTGCGACACTAATATCGTTCAGGCGCCTAAAATCGATACAGAATCTTGGGTTTTTTCCTGGCCTCGTAACAAGCAAAGGTGGCGAAGAGAACGGTGACTGTGTAGGTTCTATTACGCCTGCGCATAACATTTCTTGGATCTGATCATTCAAGATTTTTTTCTTGTCTGGATTTAAATTATAACAGCGTTGATTGATGACTTTATTATCCTTTAAGACGATCCTATGTTGGGTGGTACGAGTTGTTGGCTGTGCTAATCCGATTAGAAAAATGTCTTTGAATTCCTGAATAAGATCCCTGATATTTCCCGGGACGTCCGGTCCCATTTCCGGCAATTCGCATGGCATATCTACCGAATGGAATTGTTTCCAATATATGGTTTGACGTAGAGTCTGTCCAATATATATACAGCTTCTATTGAAGTCCATTAGGGCTTGTTCTGTCCTTAAAAACTCGCTACCTAATATAATTTTAGCAGTTAATCCTGCAACAATATTGAAAACTACTTTATAACTATAATTCCCTAAAACTAAATTGACTTCAATTAATCCTAGAACTCTCGCTTTAGCACCTTCTATTGCTAATATGAGAACCCGATCATCTTCTATATATATTTCAGATTCGATTAGATCCTCTGAAATCAGATTTAAATCAGAACCCGTGTCAATGAGGGCTTCATAATCTTTATCAAACATTTGCACTCGGACTAAGGGCCGCGAGCCTATCGAATTAATTGATTCTTTAATTACATTAATTGGGGTCTTTAATGGTCTTGGATCGTCCTGCCCCAAGGCGGATCGATCAGCGCTTAGTTTTTTTGGGAATTATATTTGGCCTGTTCCTTTTTGGAATTTTGATTTTCCAAAATTTGGTCACGGGCAGGGGGAGTCTTCTTTTCTTCATAAGTTCTTTGGCGGCATTCATGATCAAAATGTTCCCCCTGACAATGTCGGCAGGGGCGTGACCTTACAGGAGGTCTTGGCCTATTCGAGACATTATTCGTCCTTGGTCGTTCATTATTATTTACTATATTAGTTGGATTGGGGGGGTTAGTATTAATTGTCTGTTGTCGTTCTTCAGTCTGGTCCTGCTCGATCGCCATCGTGAGACACGTAAGGCGATCGGTATCCAATATGTCCACGCATCTTATCCTAGAACGGAGGGCTGGTATTAATAAGGGCACAATGACATTAACACATTCTTGTTCTGTCCCAAAGGGCACCAACCTCCTAAATAATGCTCTCTTTTTTAGTATGAACTCTTCAACTTTTTCGTTATTCTTTTGTTTAAGTCCGTATAAATTTGATTTTAGGTCGCTTACTAGCTCGGGGCTATTAAAACGTCTGCTTAAGCGCTTAGCGAATTCTTCAAAATTCAAAATTAGTCCTTTTAGCGGCTCTATCCAACTTCGGGCCCCCCTTTGAAGCTGCTCCACTGCAATATTAATTTTTTCATTTTCATCTAAAATATTGCATTGTAAAAAATATCTTTGCAGTGTTATCAAGAATAAATCGGGGCTTTCGTGTTGAAACCCGCTGAAAGTTTCTCGTAATTTATTTGAGGGGGCGGGGGGATTACTTCGTTGATCACCGATTATATGTACTAAGCTTCCAATCGCCTGCACAAGGTCCTGTACATCTGTCATTTTTTTGGTTTCACAAGAAGTGGAGTTGGCAAACTTCGTATAGGGTCCTCCAGATCCATCGGTCTGTACAAACTGGTTACGTGGGGCAACTATTTCATCAATTTGTTTCCCCACCAGGGATGCCATGTCGCCGATACGGCCCTGTGGATGTCTTTGCTTCGGCGGTCTGTGGAAAGATACGCTACCTTCAGAGCCCGAGTCAGAGTCGAGGTCTTTTTGACAGAGTAGCGTTCTCCTAAGTAAAGCCGGATTCCAGAGAGGGTCGACTCCTACTTCTCGCATTGGGGCCAACTCGGCTGGGCGAGTTGGCCTAACGTTGCCCAATATGTCCCTATTGGAGTGCGTTTCTATCCCTGGGAGTGGTTCTCGGTCCCACCGAGGATTGGTTTGGGAAGCAAGTAAAGCGTCCTGGTCGGCATTTTTGGTTATATTTAAATAAGTTTGGATTGATTCTACCATTGTTGAAAAATCCTGGGCTTCAGGATTCTCAGGGCTTACTTGGGACTCTATACTACCCGAGCATTCAATGGTTTTTTCGGTCATTTTGATAATTTAGGGATGCCAGATTTTTTTATTGGTTTTAAAAAAAATCAAAAACTAAATTTATAAGAAAAATCAATCATAAAAATATTAATTAATTTTTTCTTTGTTAAGGGTGGTCCCACCTCCTTTAACCCCGATGGCGGAAAGGCCACCGGTCCACCAAAATTAAGATAAAAATATTTGAAGAGAAATCAAAAATTTAATCAAAAGGGGTCAACCAATAACCTCATGGTGGTTAATGGTAAGAGAGAAGGTAACGTATTACCAATTCTTAAATACTTTTTCTCTATTTTCTTTTTTAACTAATTTATGGGGGGGGGCAAGGGGAGGACTTTTAATTAATGTTAATTTGTAATATGTAATTCCACGGAGGGCAAAAGAGAATAAAGTGTTTTGGTTTATTTCAATATTTTTTCAAAACCTTTTACATTACAATAATGACAATCGACAAACTTAATATTAACCCAACATTTATAACATATAACATCCAATCTCGATAAACTTTACCTCAAGAATAAAATGATTTAAAACTAAAACTTCAATTATAAAAACTAAAAGGTTTATCGAAATTAGTTTCAGTAAACTATTATTATAAACAATTAACAACAAATAAATAATAATCAAGCTTATTTTCACTTGGGGGGCTGCGCCCCACTTAATAAATTCGCAATGGCTCTTTTTGGCAGACGGCCAAGTCTGGGGGACTGCGTCTCTCTTATTTTTATAAAGAAATCTAGGGGTTGTTACCTCGTAAACTAGCCTGCAGTGCCAGGACTAGTCCGGTAACAGCCAACGAACTATTCAACTCTGGAATTCCTTACTTGCCTGTATGCGAAGCGACGACGTGAAAACCAGAGCTGAAACATTTAAATTTCGCGCCCGAAAATATTTTCCCCCCTACTTCCGATTCCCCAATACCTCGCGTAACACGACCCAGGTCCGCATGGGTATGAGCATACTAATCCACAGAAGTATCCAAAAAATAAATCACTGATAATCCAAATCAAGGGAATAACACTTGATTGACATACAGGAATCCACCAACTAATCAAGGGAATAACATTTGAATAGTATTCCAATCAAATCACTGTAAATCCCGGAAAGATAACTATATCAAAAAGGACGGGAATCACCTCCTCGATAGACGCGAAAACTTTATTGCCCCCCTATTGAAAGGTACGGCACAACACTTGATGACAAGTGGAAAATTTTGAAAAAAAAAAAATTTTAAGTTTAACTTCAAAAATTAAACTGACGTGAAGTACTTTAGCAAGCAAAATTCAGGTCCCGAATGAACCAAAAACGCCGCGTTTTATATTCTTATCCATTTAATTACAACGCAATAAACGGTTTCAGCCAATGACAACCCAGCGAAAAACTACAACTCGATATTTTCTATAATCAATAATTTTTTTTTTGAAAAAATATCGCATTTCGATGGGTTACATTATATTAAAGTAAAATATCAACTTTTATTTGTTTAGTGATACAAATTTTAGCAACAATTGTCAAAAATATGTATGAAACAGGGAGGAGCCTCCTGACTTACTCAGGGCTAATTACGCATTAATTTTACCAGCCGAAAATGTTTTGGGGTATATCAAAAAACGCGACCAATCAATGAACAAAACATCGCTAAATGACCAAAAGGCGGGGCTTGTTAAGGGAGTTGAATGGCTTATAAATAGAAACGCGAAATCGTTGTACCCATTCTTCACTTGACTGTCATAAAAGCCGCTCACGAAAACCAAATTTAAAAACATCCCAGAGACCAAAAAATACAAATCCCATTTGTCCGCCTGAAGTCATTTAACGACTTTTCTCGTAAAACTAAACACAAATGACCCACAATACAGAAGGCAAATACACTTCATACCGTGAATTAACATTTTACACTTCAAAACTTTTATCGAAAACAACTTTTTGCCAAAATTACTTTTTGTTTCTGACAAATAATTTTTTCATTATTTGTGCCTTTAAAAAAAAAAATAATAATAATACTAACAAATTATTATTCCTAAAAAATTGAAAACTAAATTAAACTTAAAAACTACTACAGGGGTTATGCACTAGATAAAATAGCATTAAATGACTAGTTATACGACAAACTGAATGCATGAAATAAGTGATTTTTGATGTAGTTAGGACGTTCTATTGTAGGAAAACAGTTAGAGATGTATGTTTGGACTACAAATATGCCTTTAACACGAAATCTGAAATTTTGTCAGATAGGACTTTTCAGCTTAGTAGGGCAGTACAGATCTTGATATTTTACTGCACGTGGAGACTATAAGAAAAAATAACAATTTTCTTTACAAGTATGAAAAACATCAAGAGCTACGGCAAGGTGATAAAGAACGGAGAATGGTATTCTGAGGTAATGGAAAGAGCAAATGATAGTAGGGATTTTTTGAGAAATATTTTTTTTACCAATTAATGTACATTGACCTGCAACAACGAACCAAATGTTCAAAATTGCCGGTATTGGAGCCAAGAATATGAACGTCTTGTTCATACTCGGATGCAATATCCAGAAAAATAAAAGTCGGATGAAGGGGCTAGGAAACCACTGCTAGTCAGCTTTACCCAGAAGGCCACAAGAGATAGAATTCTACAAAAACGAAAAACTGTCAGGCTTGATAGTGTGACTTGTGGCATATCCGCAAACAATCCAACCAATATCTTCTTGAATGAAGAACTACCTAAGAATACACGGGAACTATTTAAAAAGGCGAGAGAGTTAAAAAAACATGGATTCAAATATGTGTGGTGTAAAGAAGGTAAAATATTTGTTAGAAAGGGTGACACTGACTCTGTGCAGAATATTATCACTTCCGGGCAAGTAACAAACCTAATGACATCCTAAATTAAAATTTACATTTGCATGTTACCGATTAAGCTTAACATTATGTTTTTTTTTTTGCATTGTAATGGCTAATAAGATAAATATTGCTCACGTAAATGTGAGATCCTTACTTCCTAAATTTAATATACAGGGTGATTCACGGTGGATGGAACATTATACGTTTCTGACGAACCAGTAAAGGAATCGTTGCGAAAATTTGGTTGCTTACATAAACGGATATGCTCTACCGATCTAAAATATTTTTAACAATACAGTGACGCCGCTTCCACACAAAAATAATAGTAACTTTGATTTTTCAAATGGAACACCCTATATTTTATTTTATTTTCGAAACACCCATTACTTTTCTTACAATTTTTGTTAACTCTATTCTACACTTATCTCTTACCGTTTCTAAGATATAAGAATTTTACAAATCATGCTTAATACGTCAAAAAAATGGTTAAACGAGTTAGTTAGGTACAGGTATGAATATACAAGAATTAGGAGAAATTTCAGCAGCTTTTCAAATACGTAATAATATACAGGGTGTTACATTTCAAAAAAAGGACTTATGGTCACTTTTTCAAGTTACCAGAATAAGTGTATTTTTTAACCACCCTGTATATTGCAACTAAGATTTGAGGGTAGGGCAAAGAGCCCTATGGTATTAGTTAACTATTTACCAAATTTCAGGGTTTCAGTATTTTAGAGTTCAAAATTATCAGCATTTTTAAAAGTGAAGTTTTCGGCCAAAAAAAACGGAAATTAATTTATATCTTAGAAACGGTAAGAGATAAGTGTAGAATAGAGTTAACAAAAATTGTAAGAAAAGTAATGGGTGTTTCGAAAATAAAATAAAATATAGGGTGTTCCATTTGAAAAATCAAAGTTACTATTATTTTTGTGTGGAAGCGGCATCACTGTATTGTTAAAAATATTTTAGATGGGTAGAGCATGTCCGTTTATGTAAGCAACCAAATTTTCGCAACGATTCCTTTACTGGTTCGTCAGAAACGTCTAATGTTCCATCCACCGTGAATCACCCTGTATTTAAAGAATATGTACTTGACAAAAATCTCGATATTGTAGGGGTAACGGAAACATGGTTAGATAATAAAATTTTAAATGAAGCGGTTCAAATTAATGGCTTTAGAAGTGTCAGAAAGGACCGTGTGGGGGGTCGTGGAGGAGGGGTTTTGCTCTACATTAAAAATACTTTCCAATTTTCTGAAATAGAACATGTAAATACTGTCAGAGCTGAACAGGTTTGGATCAAATTTAAAATTAATAACGTACGAAATATTATGGGTGTTTTATACAGAACCCCTCCTGTCACAGAACTATCGGACTTTTTTTTTGAATTTGAAGAAAATATAAGTAGGCTTATACCTGAGTGTGATAGTTTTGTATGCATGGGTGACTTTAACATCAATGTACTAAACTTGGAGTGTGGACACGTCGAGCGTTTTTTGTCTATTTTGAATGACTATAGCTTAGAACAAATTATTAATGAACCGACCAGATATGGGTCATCAGGTAGTGGAACTCTTATAGATTTAATTTTAATATCAAACAAGGACTTATTCGTGGACTGTAACGTTGATTATAACCTTAACGTTTCTGATCATGCTCTTATAAAATGTAGCTTAAAATTAAAAACAAGTAAGCCAATGCCTTTTTACTGCACCTACCGGGATTACAGGTATTTTAATAAGGATTTTTTTAACGCAGATCTTACACATGTCCCATTAAATAACATATACTATTTAGCCGATATTAATGATAAGGTGAAATTATTTAACGCATTAATTTTGAACATCTTTGATATACATGCACCGACTCGTACTGCAGGTATTACGAAGAGGAAGGCACCATGGTTCACACAAAACATAAAATATATGATATCACTTAGAAGCAAAGCACTTACAAAGTTTAAGAAAAACAGAAATGCGCAGAACTGGGAGTACTACCGACAATATCGTAATTTTGTTACTGCGGCGATCGATAGGGAGAAAAAGGCGTATTTATAAAATAGAATTCGACTAAACGGTCCCAAGGACAACTGGAAGTTACTGAGAGATATGAATGTGTATGGTAGGAAGATAGCGTCGGTTCCGATTGAGTTGGGGAGTGCCGACCAGGTTAACGATTATTTTGTAAACATTCCTCAGGTCGATCCGGATCCGACTATTTTAGACTTTTACTTAAATACTTACCAAAAAAGAAAATGTTACTGAATTTTATTTTAGAATGGCCACTTTGGATGAAATTAAAGACGCATTGTTTTCAATAAAATCGAGGGCTGTGGGGCATGATGAGATAGGTGTCGATATGCTACTGCGTTGCTGTCCTGTTATTATACCAGTTATTGCACACTTGGTGAACTACAGTATAGAAATGGAGACTTTTTCAGAAATATGGAAAATTTCTTGCGTAATTCCGTTGCCTAAGGTTAAGGACCCTAGTGAGCTAAAAGATTTGCGTCCGGTGAGCATCTTACCAACCCTATCTAAAATAATCGAAAAGGTACTTAACAATCAAATTAGAGACTATGTGGGTCAGTGCAGTATTCTGCCAAGCGTGCAGTCCGGATTTAGAAAAAATTATAGTTGCACTACCGCTCTGCTAAAAGTTACAAACGATATATTTGAGGCAACGGAAAGGGGCGAGCTCACATTGTTGATCCTATTAGATTATACCAAAGCATTTGACAAGCTCAATCACACCCTCTTTGTAGCAATTCTTAAATATCTCGGTTTCCAGAACAATGCATGTAACCTTGTTAGAAGCTACTTAGAAAGCAGGAGACAAATGGTTGTTCTAAACGGAAATACATCGGGGTCGAGGTACTTGAGGTTTGGTGTTCCGCAGGGATCGATACTGGGACCATTGTTTTTTACTCTGTATACAGCACAACTTATAACGCGAATCAAGCACTGTAGAACCCACTTTTACGCGGATGATACACAGATCTACATTTCCTTTAAACCTAGTGAAATTGTTAATGCCAATAACAAGATCAATGAGGATCTGGGTGTCATTTTACAGGTATCTCAAGCACACTGTTTAAGTATCAACCCCAGTAAATCGCAGGGACTTCTCTTTGGTAGGAAGAAAGATCAATTGTTATATCAAAAACATGTCAAAATAATTGTAAATAACAATACGCTTAAGTTGGTAAATTCTGCAAGGAATCTGGGCCTAGTGCTCGATAATGGTCTTAGATTTTCTGAACATGTCGGTATGTGCATAAAAAGGGCTTTTACAAATCTGAAATTAATATTCAATTACAGAAGAATTCTATCTGATAAACTTAAAAAAATGCTATGTGACTCCATAGTTTTATCGCACTTTAATTACGCGGACGTAGTATATGGTCCTTGTTTGCTAAGTGTTGATGCTCGGCGTATTCAATTAATTCAGAATTCTTGCGTGCGTCTGATAGGGGGTATTAGGAAGCGTGAAAGAGGAGTGTCTGCGAAACTAAACGAAATAAAATGGTTACGAATGAACGAAAGAAGAGTCCTACACTCTGTAGTTCTATACAACAGTATAATCTCTAGAAGGTGTCGGGATTACTTATACGAGAACATTAAATTTCGCAGTGACATGCACAATTTGAAACTTCGCCATAAATATACTATAACTACTCCGGCACACACGTCTAGTAATTTTGAGAAATCATTTAGTCATAATGTGGCAAAATTGTATAATAAAATACCCCTCCACATAAGGCAACTTACGGGCATAAGATTTAAAATAGGAGTTAAAGAAATCATAAAAATTATTATCTAGTTTATACTTGTTATTGTGATTGATTTATATAATATACCCTAATAGGGTTCAACCTACAGTACAAAATGTTTTTACTTTTTTTTTGCTAAATAATGGATGAATAAAAAATTTATATATTTTCCTTAGGTTAAGTGAGGAAGCTTGCTTCAACTTCGCCTTTTGTAATTAATGTTTCAAAATTACAATAAAGACTTTATTTATTTATTTATTTATGTTTGGGCGGGAATTGTAGGTTATCACATTAATGGACCATTTTTATGGAAAACAACCTTACAGCAGTAACCTATTTGGACTTCCTACAATATCGAATTGAACCCGCACTAGAACAAGTTATACACGAAAATCAGGAGATCTGGTATCAAATGGATGGTTGTCTCAGACAAATTTGTTCGTCTGAGATGGTTGTCCTGCCCATAATTTTTTCTTGGTTAGGGAATACTTGCGAAAAATTTTTTAACGGAAATATTATTGGCCCACGGCATGTAATCCTGTGGCCAGCCAGGTATCCTGACCTTTCGCCAAACGAGTTCTTTCTGTGGGGTAACTTAAAAAACTTATTTATAAAGATGTAAAATTTGAAAATCTAGACTAGCTAAAAAATTCTATTTCGTTAGAAATGTGACAGAATTTCTCAATATCAACTCAGTAATGATAGAAATCAATTTTGTGATCGGTTAGGATATTATTTAGCTGTTAATGGAGGGTTATTTAAACATTTAATTAATTAATGTTTTTGTGAAATCTGTAGTCTTGGGTATGTTATGTTAAATTAAAGGCTTAGTAAGAAAAACATAATGCTGTCTTTTATTTTTGATATGTGATTGCCGGATTGCATATGAGTTTACTATATCGTCCTCTTCAAAAGATAACAATACAATTTTTCTCTAAAATATAGAGGGGAGCCAATGTTTAGCCGCCTGAAAATTTACATGGGGTTTCCTATGTTCAACTAAGCCATGCATCACCCCAAAGGATGTGGTTGCGTTTTACATCTATGTTAGTAGCGACATCTGATAATGTTGCACTAAAGATAAACAATTTCATATTTTGTCCAGAGGTAGATTACTACTGATTACTACATAAACAATACGATAGTATCAAAAAATGCAATACTGAAAAAATTCACTTAGACCACTCTGGCTTTCATAGGCTCAATTAGAGTATTCTCTTGAAGAGCCCTAGCCCTGAAGGTAACCTGGTATAAGATCGAGCCAAGCAAAAAGTATGAAATATACGCTGAATATATCTTTATGGTTTTATTTCCCATTTACGGCGTACACCAAACGATACTTATTATTTGTTTTCTTTTAGGAAGAAAGAAATTTTACGTGAATTCGACCTTAAATTACACAAGACTAAATTGAACGATGCACTGAGAACGCTGAAGCAGAGTTTGGAATGTAAAAATCTGGTGAATATGATGTTTCTTCTTTGTACAGAACGAAGAAAGTGTTGTGAAAGCAAACAAGCAATCGAAACCCATTACCAGAAAATAATCTGCGACTTAGAAGACAATGTTGTTAAAAAAGAAAATAAAATAAAAAAACTAATTATGGAAAAAGAGACTCAAATAAAGGAAGTGCATCTTAGAGAAACATTCCTCAAAGAAGTTATAAGGAATTTTCAAAAATTTATTAATTTTGCATTGAGGGCAGCGCCGACTCAGGCGGAATTTTTACTTTCAGTTGAGAAAATGATGGCTTTTGAATTGGCGAGCACGGTAGCACAGTCCGAATTCCCTAGAGCTCAAGAAGAACCATTTATTATACCCTGGAATAATAGATCCACTATAAAAGCTCCATCGGTTTCGTCTAGTTTAGAAATATCTGATTATCATAATTGTCTCAATGAACTTAATCCGCCCACCCCAAGATATGGATCCGAAATAGGTAAAGTAAATTTTGATATATTTTCCTCTAACACAACAAATACAGCGAATGATAGAAAAATGACGCCATGGAAAGTTTAAACAAAACAAAATACTATACAGGGTGTCCGCTAATTAACGATAAAACTGCAAAACCACAGATTCCTATTATAAAGTTATTTATCGATTTTGTTAAAATAAATTTTGATATCTTTTTAGAAGGAAAATTTAAATCTCTCAAACTCTTTTATATACAGTATGTCCACGGATGGGGTTTACAGGAGGACAAATGGATTAAAAATTGAAAGATACGAAAAAAAGTCACTCTTAATAAACGTTTTTGCTTGTCTAGAAAATACGATTCACCATAAGAAAATTCAATTTTTTTATACAGGGTGGGTAAAAACTGCAAAAATCTTATTTTGCTTTAAGAGTAAACATACTTTATTTTGAAAGATACGAAAAAAAGTCACTCTTAATAAACGTTTTTACTTGAATAATGAATAGGTGATACTTGTTGTCAATGTCTTTATTTAATGAAGTAATTAAAATAATAATAATAATAATACGAACATTTTTATTAACATGAAAAGAATACGATAACGATTTCATAATTCAAAAGCTCCACCCCCATACTCGACACATTTTTCTAATTGCTTTCTCAATAAGTGAAAGAATTTCTAATTTCTTCCTGAGATATCGATTGGACAGCCTGGATAATTCTGCCCTTCAGCACTTCAATATCATTTGGTACTGCAGTAGCAAAAACATTTTGTTTTAAACGGCCCCATAAAAACATATCCGCCAGGTTAAGTCGGGGCTTCTTGGGGGCAACAAAACTGGGCCATTCCTGCCAATCCACCTTGGACCAAATCTGCGGTCAAGCCATTCTCTAACCTCACGAGCGAAATGGGCTGGACAACCATTTTGCTGAAAATACATATCTTGTCGAAAAGTTAATGGTAGATTTTCGAGTTCATCATTGAAAAATGTATCCAGCATTTCTAAATATGATAATCTATTGCACGTGTTATCAAAAAAATATGACCCTATGATGCCATGGATGGATATCGCGCACCACACGTTCACTTTTGTGAAATATTGTCTTCTCGCCATAATTCTGAATTCGGGATTTTCTAAAGACCAGTACCTAACGTGCTGGGTTGCAACGGTTCCATTGGTAGAAAATGTACTTTCATCAGAAAACATGATACATTTAAAAAAATCAACATTTCCACTTAAAATTTTGTCTCCTATCCACAAGCAAAAATCAAGTCGTTTCGCGTCATCTCCCTCTTCCAATCTTTGATTAAAGTGCGGTTTATACGGATACAATTTATTTGCTTTAAGGACATTCTAAATTTTACTTTTTTTCACAACTTCCAACTGAGTATAGTTGGGGTCAAGCAAATATTTGACGCGTGACACTTCCATATTGTCATGGGTGTCAAATACGGCAGGCAACTCATAATATAAAAGTTACTAATGGCTAATTTATATTATAATAATTACCACCCACTCGAAGTATTTGTATCTTTATCCTTTTATATAACTAAAAAGAGATATACATAATTCTCGTCGATTTGGTCAAATCATATGGGCTGCAGATCCGCATTTTATTTATTCCAAAACGAGTGATTTCGTTGTCTTGTTGACATTCTGTATTTGGTTTTGGATTTTGAGTATTTAAATCATTTTATTGCCTTTTTATAGTGTTCTATTGTTTTTATTTGTGTAGTGTTTCCCAGCAATCATTTTCTGCAAAGGTTGATAAATAACAATATTCGTCAGTCCGGCCCTGACTAAGTATCAGCTGTAATAAAGTTGGTGAAATCGAAATAACCTAGTATTGGACAAATATGACAAGATGGAAGTGTCACGCGTCAAATATTTGCTTGACTCCAACTATAACACGTTTTCTAACGGACGTCACAGGATTTTCTTCAACAGATTGAAGAACTAAGACTGTAGCAGCATCATCATGCTCGTATTTCTTCTTTTTTTTTTTGAGATCCAAAACCGAACCATTATTAACTTGCAGATTGTCACCCTAGGTATTGGTATTCCTACATATTTCTCGGTAAATTATTCCATGATATAGCGGTAGGAAACTTGACCATCCCCATAACATTGTATTATAAAAACTCTTTGTTCAGTAGATAACATTTCTACTTAAATAATAACCATAAATCACAGAAATAAATTTGAATACGCAACTGGACTCTTAGAACTGTCAAATACTAATTGGCGCTGATGTCCTAGTATTTGCGATCCGAAACACGCGAGAAAGAAAGAAATCTGTTTGGCAACTGTGGGTAAAACTAAAAAAAAAACTGTTTACCAACGTTTTATGGAATCTGTTTTATCGGTAGATATTGGTGCCGCTTTAAAATTTAAAATATTCCTTGGTTTAAGTATTCATTTTTTTCTGCTTTCATTTTTAGTTCAGGGGTACACGTTATTTGTAACTCTTGTTTTTAAGTTTGGAGTAAATGCCTTGTTGGTAAAGTAACAAATAACGTATATCTAAGAGCTCAAATAGAAAGCAGCAAAAAAGGAATTATTTAAACCAAGCAATACCTATTTAAAAAAATACAGCTGACTAAAATAAAGCGAAATAGGTAATAAAACATTATTTTTATGATCAAAAATTATCGGATCTCTTTTTGGCAAGCGGTGTCGCATGCCATGTTTATTTAAACAGTTTGGAACTATTGGAACACAACATTTTTTAGGTTTTAATGGAGGTGCGTGGTCTTCCATAAGGGAAATAAATACGCGAACTTTAATTAAACAAACAGAAAACAACTAAAACTAAACAAAAAGTCAAAACAACTATAAAAAAACACGCTAATAGTACACATAGAGACCGAACGATCACAAAGTCACAAACGGCATTAAAATTTAACACAACTTAAAAGAAAATCGAGAATAGAAAATTGACAATACACTTCAAATTTTTGACAACAACGAAATCTGGGAGGGTGCTTCTTCTCGATCGCAAATCGCAAATAAACGTGGTGCCCTCTATACCAACTCAACTAAGCCGGCGCCATCTACGAAATGCGATCCAAACGAAATAATAATGTTTGGCGGGAACGCCCAGCTTACGTATCTTAATTTATTTCGGTGATTTGTGATAATAACTTCATTAAATAAAGACATTGACAACAAGTACCTATCACCTTAAGTGTCATTATTATTTTAACTAGGTTCACCAGTCAGAGGTATCCCAGCGAATACTTTTTAAGAAATAATTTTTACATAGGAAAACCTTTTAATGAATTGTTCTACTGCGGTTTGTTGTGTAGAAAACACATTCATTAAGAGTGGATTTTTTCGTATCTTTCAAAATAAAGTATGTTTACTCTTAAGCAAAATAACATTTTTGCAGTTTTTACCCACCCTGTATAAAAATATTGAAGTTTCTTATGGTGAATCGTATTTTCTAGACAAGCAAAAACGTTTATTAAGAGTGACTTTTTTTCGTATCTTTCAATACTTAGTCCATTTGTCCTCTTGTAAACCTCATCCGTGGACATACTGTATATTATAGAACCCATTTACGTATACAGGGTGTCCGGTAAGTTTCTGACATACTCTGGGGAGAGTATATACAGTGTGTCCAAGAAAGTATGCAACATATGGAAAAGTATTTTATTACCGATTTTCCAGAAAATTTTGTTCTTGATAAAAGTTGGTGCATTCCTTAAAATTATAAATGCATATTTTATATTTCACCTGCGGCTTATAGTAAGGGAGCAAATGCCATTTTTTCGAAATTGTTAAGAGTAAAGTACCCTAATTATTAGAAATACAGCAGAATTCCATATGGAAATGTTTTTGCAAATTAAAAACTTAGTCTAAATACGAAATTTAAGTTAGGTGTCTTAATTTTTAATTTTTTTTCCCTTAGTCTCTATTTTCTCCTAAACGGTACGCCTCTGGTCGATTTGTTGTTTACGCAATTTTAATACATTTATCAAATAACTTAAACGTGGGTTTATAATAAAAATGTATTAAGTAGTTGCAAACCTTTTAAAACCTTTCAATGTGATACGAGTTGGTTTAGATATTAACGTGTTGCACGCCTACTTAAACACATTTTAGCCAACATATGTTCTAAACAAAATTATGATAGAATCCAACTCTATTCATAGTACTGGGAATAACTAATAATTTATTTGTCATTTTCGCCCAGTACGCTCAAGTCCAAAAACCTACTTTAAAAAAATGCATATAAAATAGGTATTTTGCTTTTTTAAAGGGTAGGCCGTGAAAACCGAATTAAAAATCAATAGCAGAATACTAGTCACACTGAACTAACCCGACTAGGAAAGAGTGGGAGGGCAATCAGTTAACAATGGAGACAGACCACTCAATTTTCACAGACGGTTCAAAAATGGACGTCGGAGTGAGACCTGGAATCTTCTCTGAGAGCATGAAAATACAAAGACAGGGCCGTAGGCAAGGGTACGCCAGGGCAGGCTCAGCCTGCCCTGGAAAATTTTGAGCCTACCCTAAGCTCTCTCTTGAATATCCAACTCGACAAGCGTAAAAAATTGAAGTGGATCGATCGGGCGATTGACGCGCGGCCGCCGCGGGACTAGGGTTGCCAGATGTAAAATAATTCTGTTTCTGACATCTGGTAACACTGCGCGGGACGGACGGACAATACAGTCAGGCTTCAGGCGTGCGTGTGACACCGCGAGTCTGTCAAACTCGGTGTTGCAAGCGAGCGAGCGGGTAGTAGGCAAGTAGGTCCTACTTTCCTACTTAATTTGTATTTGTTAGTGAATGTGGTGGGCATGCATTGAGGTAGTATAGGAGAGGAGACGCAGTTTCCAGTACCGAAGAAGAAAACATTGAAATAGAGAAAGTAAAATTTTTGCAAACTTTGGGCATAAAACTTCCATCCCCAGAAGAGATTACAGTAGTCAACAGATTAATACAATTCTAGAAGAGAGAGAAACCTGATTTAACGGCCTTCGATATAATTTTTCAGCAACGAACTGCATTTGCTGAAACATATAATTTATTGGCGACTGGCAGAGTTTTTGGCTGTAGTACAGCGACTTGCGAATCTACTTTCTCTGTGTTGACAAGGATTAACCGTCCACAGCGACTCTCTAAGTGCCATCAACGAATGTCAAATGTGATCCTTCTTGCATACGAACAACATCGCACAAAAACTCAAAACCTTGAGATACTTTTGAGAAAATTTAATCAGCAGAAGAATCGGCGATTACAACTTTTTAAAATTTTTTAGTATGTGCGGCACATATTAAATTGTGTAAATTGTGCCATTAATTATTAAACAATAAAATAAATAGTTCCTATTAAATAAAGTTACTGTTTTATTTCAATTTACTCACTTATATGTAAATATACGTATAAACAAAATTAACGAAAGCTTTACGAAATATATAATATTTTATATTTATATATTATTTTAATAATTTAACTATATTATAGTTAAAAATGTGAAAAAATTCGGCTTTCAGCCTGCCTGCCCTGAAATTTTTTGAGCCTGTCCTGATTACACAGTCTGGCTACGGCCCTACAAAGGTCATATAGACTTCCGGACTACTGCAGTATTTTTCAAGCAGAAGTGATGGCAGTAGATAAAGCAGTAAAAATCCTGCAGGAACGTCAAGACCTGAGAGCAGCTGCGTCAATAGCTATCTATATAGATAGTCAGGCAGCGATAAAGGCAATTCGTTCCAACAACATTAAATCAAAACTAGTGAGGCGATGTCGCAACAATCTTCGCATACTTGGTGCCGGTATCGAGTCACTCTGTGTTGGGTTCCTGGTCATCACGGCATAGATGGCAATGAGTCTGCTGATGCGCTCGCCGAGGGCGCGGGCATGTCCGCCGATCTAGCAGAGAATGCCGTGGCTAGGCCGCTGGGATTGGTCAAAGAGGAGATAGATCGTACAGCCAAACAACTTGCAATAAGCAGATGGACAGAGCTAACAACCTGTAGTATCTCCAAGCATTTGATAACAAGAAAACCGCAGCGTTATTGCAACACAGTCGGAAGGATGTAAGAAATATCACTGCCGTGGTTACCGGACACGGTTTTTTCGGTAGACATGCTGAACGTATGCAAATACCAGCTAACGACTTCTGCAGAAGTTGCAGAGACAAAGAAGAGGAGGAAAGCATTCAACATTTTTTGTGTGAATGCCCTGGCCTTGCAAGAAGAAGGTTTAATGCCTTGGGCGAACCATTCTTTGATAATCTGGAGGAAGTAAGCAGCTTACAACTGGGTCGACTTACTAGGTTTATCAACAGTAGTGGCTGGTTTGTGTGAGCTGCCAGGATTCTTCTACGCCGTACTTCGCACTAGCCATCAGGAAGCTGATGCTGATAGGTTCCGCAGAACATGTGTGGTAACACAACGGTCCTTATCCCAGACGGCACCCTATATTCCTGGAATATTCCCCTATCTGCCAATAGGCCATAATATCTTGCAATATTCCTGGAATATGCACTGAATATCTCAAATGCATCTTATCTCATAAGAATATTCCATATCCATGCCATTGTAGATATGCCTGGAATATGCCGCGGGTATATTTATGGGATATGCATTGTGGAATATATTCAGTTATTTTTTGTTAATACTGACTGATAATAATATATATAATATAAATATCTATACAGAGTGATTGCGGTTTATTTTTGCATAACTTGATATAGGTATAGGAACTATTTATTTATAGATAATATAGAGAAAGGTGCATATATGTATGCACCTAATTAAAAAACAAATTTAAATAGAAAAATGCTTTAGACTTCATAAAGTTTTTGGGTAGGCATTTTCTGCAGTTTATTAGTATTTTGTTAAAAATGAAACTTGATTTTTTTATCATATTATTTAGTCAATTTTTGGATTCGAGCGGTGATAAACAAATTAATTTGGCGTTTTATACGGTTTTGCTAGATTCCGCGCTTTAACCCTAAATTAAATTCTAAAGTAACACATATTTTGATTGCAAATAAATTGATACTGAAAGTTTATATTTTATATATATGTGCTTAATTGAGAACTGCTCTTCTAGAAAAAAATTAGCAATCGTTATTTTTTAATAACAATTTTTTTAACACAAGTTTAACTAATTTCTGTTGCGTAACTCGGAAACGCTGCCCGTACGTCACAGAACTGACAGAACCTGCTTTAGTTAATTTTTTTTCACCTTGTTTTAAAGAGTATCTAGTTTTTAGGTTTTAATTCTTTTTATTTATAAAAATAAAAAAATATATTAATTTTAATTATGTTCCATTATACCAAATTTGTAACTCTACCTACTAAACTAACTGACCTGACCTAAATCAAATATATTTATATGAAAAAGGAAAAAAATGAATATTCTTAGCATAGGCCATAAATATATCTTGGCAGATTAAAAGATATTGCAGGCATATATTTCATGGTGACCTGGAATATGCATACAATATGCCAGTCATATGCCCTGGCAGATATGGAACATTTATGGGATATTCCAATATGCCAACGGAATATTCATGGAATATGTGTGGAATATGTTTGTGCCGTCTGGGATAGGACTACGTGAGACTGTCTGGATAGACCAGAAGTCTGCCACTCTAACCTAACCTAACCTACTAGTCACGCATACGGCTTATTATGTCAACTTGCTTTTTGAATTATTGTTAAAGATTATGGCGGAAAAACTAACTTTACAAGAAATGGCAGAATTAGTTCTTATTGTTGGGATAAATATAAATCGTTTAGAGAAGCAGCATCTATCTTCACTGAAAGACACCCTGGAAAAAACATACATTATAGTACAGTTTTTCGAACTTATAACTTCTTCAAAGAAACGGGTTCATTGGAATTTAGTTACAAGAAAAAGCATACTAAATGAGTTAGAACTGAGGAGAAAGAACTTGAAGTTTTACAAACTTTTATAGAAAATCCAAGGAAATCTTTAAGGTCAGTCGAGGTAGACACAGAATCTAAAAAGTCAGTAAATAGCATACTTAAAGAATATAAGTATCATGCATACTAACCTGTATTTGGTAATCAAATTTTAGAACGCGATTATGACAATAGACTTTATTTTTCATTTTGGGTACAAGGAGAAATAGAGAGCAATCGTGAATTTCACCGAAATATATTGTTTTTTGACGAAGCTACCTTCAACACAAATGGTGTACTTTCAACGCAGAACTGTCGATGGTGGGCAGACGCTAATCCAAATGTTGTAATAGAGTGTAAAAGCCAGTATTCAGCAAAAACGAATGTATGGTGTGGCATTTTGAATAATAAGATAGTGGGTCCTTTCTTCTTTCGGGAAAATCTTAATTCTGAACGTTACCTCCAATTTCTACAAAACGAACTCTCTGACGAACTAGACGAGTTGCCTTTAAACTTTAAATATTAGATGCAGTATGTGGTTTCAACAGGACGGAGCACCAGCTCATAGTGCTCGTATGGTTACAGATTACTTGGATAGAGAGTTTAATGATAAATGGATTGGAAGGTATTCAGAATATCAGTGGCCACCAAGATCTCCAGATTTGTCACCTTTGGATTTTTTTCTTTGGGAATATCTTAAAGGAACTGTTTACAAAAAAGATCTCTTCGTGATTTAGGTCACTTAGGAAATGAGATTCGTGTAGGCATTTCTTTAATTTCTCCCGAAACGTTAAGAAGAGTTATTGATCATTTCAGTAAACAAACAACAAAATGTATTGAGAGAAATGGCGGACATAGAGAGCATTAGTTAGCAGTGATAGTATGGTTAATGTCTGATACTTTCTTCAACATCATTCTGAAAATAATATGATATTTTTCTCGTTAGTGCTGATTAGGAAATATTAATAGACCAAATTGAATCAAGACTGTTAGTCAGTAATATTAAAAATTGATACAAGTACTGAAATTTCGTAATTATTTATTTATTTATTATGACAAATAAATTATTAGTTATTTCCAGTACTATATATAGAGTTGGATTCTATCATAATTTTGTTTAGAACATAAGTTGGCTAAAATGTGTTCAGGTAGGCGTGCAACGCGCTAATATCTAAACCAGGGATGCACAGACTTATAGGGAACAGGGGCTACTCGGGAAAAATATAAGCCAAGGTCGTGCCACTACAAACAATACTTATTAACACAAAAATTTTAATTTTTAAATAGTATGAAATACAATGATAAAAATAAAAAAACCTTAAAAAATGTTTGTTGTAATTATGTAATCGTAAGGTAATCTAATCATTACAATGTAATATTTCATGTTTTATTATTTTGATGCATGACATTGCATTAAACTAACAAGTTTTTTTTTATATTTGGCTCCACATTACTTGTCGCCACACGTAAAGTTGCTTCCAAATTTTCATTTGCCAGACGGTTTCGGTTTTTCGTTTTGTTTAGTTTTATAACTGAAAACGTTTGTTCACAAATATACGTCGATTCAAATAAGCTTGCGCATTTCAATGCATTTATTCGCAACTCTTTATAAGCGTTTCTATCAACGCAACGGTAGAAGTTGAGTAAATTACCTTCATTAAATTTGCTTCGTAAACGATCATCATTTTGCATGTCTATTAATTCCAGCTGCATTGATTCCGGCGCATTTTCGGGTGAAATGTTGAAAGGATTGCTGAAAATGTCCAATAGAGAATTAACTTTTTTGAAGTCTACAAAACGATTTTGAAAAGCTTATATCAAAATATCAATTTTTTTCAACATGAGCGAAATTGACGTCTCTTTTATTGACTTTCTCCATAATTTTTTTGTAGTTCGGAAAAGGGCTGTAATTGGCTGAATTAATTTGTGTCCTGAAAAGACTCAATTTGCATTGAAAGGACAACACATGATAGTATAACTGCGAAATCAATTGATCTTTGCCTTGAAGTCGCGTATTTAAGACATTCAAGTGATTTGTGATGTCTACAAGAAACGCTAAATCACCCAGCCAATTAGGGTTGTCGAGTTCGGGGACGTCGTTTTTCTTTTCCGCCAGCAATAATTGGATTTCTTCAATCAAGTTAAAAAACCGTCTGTAGTGTCAACCCACGACTTAGCCGGCTTACTTTAGGTGTAAAACAGGAGATCACCATATTCGCTTTCAATATCCTCGAGAAATTGTTTGAATTGTCGGTGATTGAGACCTCGTGATTTTATGAAGTTTACAGTAGGTACTACAACTTTCATCACATTTTCAAATCCCAATAATTTTAAACAGAGGGCCCCTTGATGTATAATGCAATGAAACTGCATTAATTCCTTGGTATTTATGTTTTAAGTTTGTAAATATTATTTTAACATAGTTACTACCAGATGTACTACCAACCATTGAATGTGCTCCGTCAGTCATAATTCCAGATATTTTCGTTAAATCCAAATCCATTATAGAACATTTTTCCAGAAGAGCTTTGTGCATGTCACTCCCCTTGGTTTGACTTGTCAAAGAACTCATACCAATCAGTTCTTCACTCACTCCAAAATTTTGCGTTACACCTCGTAAAAATATTAAGAGTTGAGCAGTGGAACTTATATCTGTAGATTCGTCGAGTGCTATAGAAAAATACTCAAAACTTTTCAATTTCGTAGCTAATTACTCTTTTATATTAGCTGCTAATGCGACTTACATTTTCGGCTCTAGCTTTTGGACCGACATGTATAATTTATTGAAATTTTAATATTTTATGTAGGCTATAAAGACAGGAACGGACTTGCTACCACACTCGTTGCGCCAATATTTTAACAGGTGTCATATTTACAGAGCTCGAAACTAATTCTTTAAATACTCTGGACATTCCTCTTTAAAAAAGATAATTTACATTTGTTCCGATAAAATTAGCCGTTTTCGAAAAAAATTAATTTTTTGTTTAGTACGTTTAAGTACCTATTGACTTATTGACGAAATTTATTTAGTAATCAAGTTTATAAACATAAGTTTTTTAAATATAGTGATCGAGTAACAACATAACCAATAATTCGCATTAAAATAATAAAATTTGTCATTATCAACATATCATTGATGTTCACATGCATCTACCTTATGGATGCAAGCATTTTACTTATACGGATACATTTCCAAATCGAAATGTGCTGTATAAAGGAACCATTAAATGGGTTGACATTTCAGAAATCACTAAAATGCAAGAATGTTAAAAATGTGGAAGATTTGCTTCTTCTTGTTTACTTCAGCAAATTTCGAAATGGGCGCCCTGTACCTCTATACATTTCCTTAGCCGACGGATGTTTTCTTGTTGTTCTTGACGTGATATTCCAGGATTGTCTCGAATTTCATTGAAATGTTGTGTTTATTCTTTCTATCAGATCTTCCCTGGTGTGATCTGATGTCATATACAAGCCTCTTTAAATTTCTCCCTGAAAATAAATCCAATGAAATCATGTCGGGTGACCTCGGTGGCCATTATATAGGCCCACCTCGACCTATCCATCGATTACCAAAAGCATTTGATAAGTGCTGACGAAGTAAATTGCTAAAATGGGGCGGTGCACCGTCGTGGATATACCACATCTGATTTCTAATTTCTAAGTGCACATTCTCTAATATACTGTTTAAGTTTTGTTGCAAGAATTGCAAATACATGACACCATTTAATCTACCTTCAATAAAGAACATTCTTATGAGAAAATAATCAGTTTTCAGCTCTGTAAAATGACACCTGTCAAAATTTTGGCCCAACGAGTATGGTGGCAAGTCCGTTCCTGACTTCACTAACGATGTAAAACATCTACTGTAGTATGGTTTATGAGTCATTATGGCCTACATAAATTAGTAAAATTTTATTAAGTTATACATATCGGTTTAAAAGTTGGGGCCGAAAAGTCGCTGGATTTCTTTCTTTAATAAATGAGCAGGGCCGGACTTCCCTTTAGGGAAGGTAGACTGTAACCTAGGGCGGCAATGTTTTGAGAGGCTCCATTCATGGGGCGACAAAGAAGTTAACAAGACAATTATTTAAAAATCGGATATCAAAATTTTCAAATCGAAGAAAGTGCAAAAAATGCAAATGAAAAAAAATTCAAACTAGAACGAATAGAATGATGTATTTTCTAGAGAACGATTAATTTTATCGACAATAAACAAAGGTGTAAAAAATTTAAAGATTAAGTTGTAAAGCTTAGTCCGCTTAAATGCTGAATATGTTTCAAGGACACTATTTTAAGAGGTCCTCTAGTGTCCATCATATTATAATTTTATTAAATTATATTAAGTACTTTGAAAGTTATTCAAGAAAAGCCGATTTCCCACAGCGTCCTTTAGGGGCACATATTTTCGTAGGGAGGGCCTGTAAGAAAAAAAGATTTATAGGAACTTTTCATGTTATTTTTTCATGTTCTATCTGGATCCGAGAGATTGCCCACAAATTCCCGGGCACCCTTTATACTTAAAAAAATTTCTGTAAACATTTTTTCTGTGATCATTCTAAATGAATTGGGTTTGCATTAAAAAGGATTTATTTACTAGAAAACATAATTGCTTATTTTATTAACAAAAACTTTGAAAATTAATAAAAGTAATGGTTAGTAGTCTTGTTCTGGCCTTTCATTAGCGTTGACTGTTGACAGTTCGCCATTTATAGATTCTACCGCAAATTGGTTTGTAAATCTATGAAATACATTGCTGAAGCATTTCTATATCTTAATTTTTTTTTAACTGATTAGAATTTTTCCCTGGCAGCAAATAATAATAGCCAGAGGTGGACCTATCTTTCTGCAGCGTCTTTAAAAGTACAAAGCTTTCTTCGTATGGGATCGTCCATGTATTTTTAAGCTAGTATGACTACTTTTTTTCCTCGTTTACTTTTTCGGTATTGTTCATATAATTTTTTTTGTTATTCGGCAGTAGCTTTATTTTTTTGTGTCTTGTACGTGGTTATCTGGCATTATGGTGCTGCTTGTTTTTGGCGCCATTTTTTACCTTCCCTTTGGACGGCCCTGTGCTGATAATGCTTCTCCATTATGGAAATTATTTGCTGGTGTTTGCTGTATTACCTAAACTATGAACATATCGTAATTTTGCCATCACATTTTTAATTGAATAAGTTAGGATTGGATTAAAATTTATTCAAACTTGGCACATGGGTTTATTATATCACATTGGACTCATTGGACTGACGCAAGATGAAGAGTGCCGACTCTGCATGGAAGATGCGGAAACAGCGGAGCACGTACTGTGCGCCTGCCCTGCAGCAGCAAGAACCAGATTCGCCCTATTTGGCGAGGTGACACTACTGCCGGAAGACATGAAGAACGTCTCCCCCAATACAATTATTAGCTTCATTAAGAAGATAGATCTATTGGGAGAAATATAAATAAGGTGTGAGCCGCAATAGATCATTCGGTCGCAGTGGAGGGTTAATTGTAACCCACTCACTTTCAACCTAACCTAACCTAACCTTATTATATCGGCCTCTTCAAAAAATGATAATACAATTTTCTTTAAAATGTACGGGGAAGCCAATATGTAGCCACCTCAAAATCAGAAAAAAAGTCTTTAAAACTGTTGAAAAATTAAAAAATCCACGAGCCACGAATATCACGCAGGAATCTAGACACTTCTCAATTTACATTAGACCTTGTATCATCTGACGTACCACGGCACAGGCTAAAGTTTCATCCTTAGACACATATACTGGACAGCCCTGAGCTTGCAGAAACTGTTGGTTCGTCCGGGTTCGTTTCCTCTATACTTTGATCAATAACCATTAAATCATTTTTTTCTCTACATCTATCAAAATGTCTTCATCTTCTAAGTCACAAGGTCTGAGGAGACCCCGGAATATTAAACTGAAGTTTAAATTTATTCCAGCCACTAAACATTAATACATACATCATATTTTATCAACAATGGGGTACCGATGGACCTATGAAGGTTAAAAGTTTAAACCTATTGTTACATTTTAAGGTGAAGACGGGGTCTTGCCAGCAATGTACTTTAATAACAAAATGTACGTCAGGGAGGATTTCAGAGATATGTTAGCAACTGGAGTAAAGATCTCCCCTAGTAATGAAATATGGAGTCAAGAGGTAGAAATTTTGATTCAACATTGGCGAAAACAATCGAACGAAGTAGTTTTACAAACCGACAGAGATGAAAAGTTAAAAGAAGAAGTGGTCAAAAGAACTCGAGACGATGGTTTAAGTATTAGTAATGCTGATAGGTGAGTATATTATAAACATTCAAAAAAGAGTGGCATTATTTAAATAACTTGGGACTTCTGAATCCTTAATGCCCAGTTGATATAGGTTCGGTTTACTTTCAAGGTTACAGTTAAATCTGAGTATTGGATAATAATCGGTATACTCATTCCACCGGTTAAACTAATTATTAGAGTTGACTGTAGCCTATACAGGAGTTTCCCTTAAAACTTTTTCGTCAATTACCCTAATTCGATTGCTTCGCTCGTTTTTAAGTAGTACAAGGGTTTAAAAAACTGTAAAACCTTATTTGTAATAATTTTGACAGTTAACAAACAAATCAGCCAAATCAAGCGATCTCAGCTACAAATTCGATAACCATAGCGTAGGTAACGGGGGAGGAATTTTGACTGAGATGACTTACTTGGTCTTACATAACTGCAACTTAGTCAGTTTATGTCAACTCAGTCAGACAAGTGGTAAAATAATAAGCGACTATTGTACTTGCGACGTTGTCATTTATGCGAATTGATATCAAGGTTGCCAGATCAATTTTAATTCCTTCAGTATACACGTGTTCAAAAATTCAGTAGACATCAGTAGACTTGATTTAGGTATATTATTCAAATAGAAAAGATAGCGGGATAACATGGGATTATTGGTTAAATAAGACATAATATGTACAGGGCGTTTGTTCGCGTATATTTTGCCCAATAGATATCTACATTATTATTGGTTTTAGAGAAATTGTTAAATTAGCAAAGTTATAGCATTTTCACCGAACCTTCAGAAAAACAACCGAGTGTCGGAAGTGACAGTTTCTTGACAAGTGGCAGTTTTTCAAATGACACACCCCCTATATTTTCATATTATCAGTTTCAATTTTATTCTCTTTTTAAATATATAGTGGTTGTTGGGGTTATTTTTTACCGTTTTGGAACGAAAAAAAATCATAACACAACATATATTATACTATTTTCATAATTGCTCAAAATGGCCACCCTTCATTGAAATGCAGGATTGGTAGCCCTCTTTTAATTTTTCAATTGCATTAGCAATTATATCTGGCCTACCGAAGTTAAGAAAGTCAATTTCAATTTGGATTTGTTCCTGCAAATCGGCAACACTATTTGGTTTGGATGCATATATCTTGTCTTGGAGGCAGCCCCAAAGAAATGTGTCTGATGGTGTTAAGTCGGGACTATTGAGAGGCGATTCAATTGTCCCTCCACGACTAATCCAAATGTCATAATTCTCATTGAGGTATTCTCTAACTGGAAGAATACTATGACATGGAGCACCATCTTGCTGCCATATAAAATTCCTAGCGGCGTTTAGAGGAAAAGTTTCAAGAATATCCTCTATTTCATGTGCAAGCATTTCACGATATCTAACTCCATTTAAAGATCCATCAATGAAAATTGGACCGATGATTCTGTTTTGCAATAAGCCGCACCACACATTTACTGATACCCGCCCAGAACGTATCACTTCAACTGTAAGATGCGGATTCTGCGATGCCCAGAAGTGTGTGTTTTTGGGATTTGGAGCTGAAGCCGTATTAAAAGAAGATTCATCGGTTCATATAATATTTTCAAACAAATTGGCGTTATTGTTGAGGATGTTTGTCATGTCACAGCAAAACTTCAAACGTCTTTGCTTCTGTTCTTCTGTTATTTTTTGAATTTTTCTGAATTTAAAGTCGTTGAATTTATGCCGTTTCAGAATTTAAAAAAAAACTACTGTGCAACATTTGCCAAGATATCTTGGCACAGGCCTTTATGGAATTTTGTATATTTTCTGAAAACAAATTAAGCTTTTAAGGATACGAGGCGAATATAAAAACAAATAAAAATTACCTTGAAAATATAAAGGAACAGCAAATTCTTCATCCTGAATTATCCGACAATGCCTTTTCTTTGGATGTAATGTTTCTCGCTCAGAAGGTTGACGAAACACATTTCGGAAAGTGTTTTCACTAGGAATTACTAAATGCGGATGTCGCCTTCTGAATTCGCGTTGCGCTTCTGGCTTGTTGTGTCCACGTTTGATAATATATTATTTTAAGAATTTCGAACTTTTGCTCTTCAGAGTATCCCATTTAGACCCTGATTTTGACAACGTCATAAAGATTTGTCAAGAAGACAGAAGTTGCTAAGAGCAATTTAGTCAAGGTGACAGGTATTGCTATGAGTAACATGAGCCATTTACAAAACTTTAATGAGGATAATGATAATTCTATTATATTTTCGTATAATTCTAAAACGGTAAAAAATAACCCAACTACCAATATATATTTAAAAAGAGGATAAAATTCTTTTTCCACTACTAACCTATAACATCGTCATTATTGACCGATTATTAACGCTAGAAATCGTTTTTCTCTACCTTATAAGTCATTATTGACCATGGTCAATAATAAGCCATTGAAATCCATTATTGATCGATCTTTGACCTTAACCGAATTTTGTTTGAACGCAGGTAACTTGATTTTTTAATTCTACAACATCAATTCATTGTGGTTAGGCAACCAGATAATTATCAATACATATTAGATTACTTGATATTGTAAAATATCGATACAATCAACATTTTTTCTGCTTCCATCCTTAATTCGGGAGGTGTACACATAATATTATCACTAACATTTTCTTCGCTCATTTTAAAAAAAAACGCAAAACTCGTGAAATCTGATGACACAAATACACACAAATTGACATTGACAAAGCCACCTGACAAAACAACAAAATATTTTGCCAATTCCAAAGCGCAGGTACCTAACTTGATTAAAAAATATACTTATACCTACCGTAGAGTGGGGTTACTTTGCCCGAGGAGGTAACTTTGCCCATTCAGAAAGAAATTTCGCAACATCTAATTTCTTTCTAATTCGTAAATATTATGGAGGGGAGAAGGGTCCAACCTATTTACTAACGGTATTGCGATAGCTCTCGCCGACAAGCAGCTGTGAACAGGTGATTTGGCGGTTAAAATGTTCAAGTAAGTAAACACGTGGTAAAATGCTTATTTATAATAGCTAACTTTCTAATGCCTATCGGAGCACTAGGATTAAATCAAGTGGTGTTAAAGCTTGTTGTTATTAAACTAGATACCTTTCCTAATAATATGCTGGATTATGACATTTTTTAAATAATTTGTGTGAAATATATTGAATAAAATATGGCGACATGTATTTTTTTTCCATTGAGGGGGCAACTTTGCCGCCGAAATTTTTACTTTGTATTTGATAATAACTTTTGTTTTTAGATACCAAAATTTAGAAATTATAAGCGAAAATTAGGCTCGCCTTATGTCGTTTATAAAGCGGAACGGCTTTTTGATAAATGGTGCTTGGGTGGACCCCCTGGAACACGCTTTAACAGAACGAAATCGGGCTGGTTTGATGGACCGACGTTTGTGGAGTGGTTTAAGACCATGGTAGAGCCATGGGCAAAAAAATTACAAGGACCTAAAGTTATTATTGGTGACAACCTTTCATCACACCTTAACATCGAAATATTACGCTCCTGCCAGAAACTCGACATCCGTTTTGTATTTTTGCCCCCAAACACAACACATCTTACACAGCCCCTCGACGTGGGCTTTTTGAGATCCTTAAAAGCAGCATGGAGGGAAATACTCACGACCTACAAAATACAAAATCCGACTGTGTCAACCTTAAATAAGATCTATTTTCCAGTTTTGTTGACTAAACTGATTAATAAGATGCATTCCAAAGGCCATCAAGGTATTATACAAAATGCATTTAAAGCCTCCGGTATATATCCATTGGAATGGCAAAGAACCAAACACAAGAATTGAGAGAAGCAGGACTGATTAATGAAGCTGTTTTAGATTTTCTGAAGGAAAAACGGAGCCCTGGAATGCAGCAAGTAAGGCAGAAAAAGAAAATGTTGTCTGTTCCTCCATAGGGCAGTCCGTTTCCCATTTGGATGTGTTTCCAAACGATTTGGACGAGCTTGAGGCTGGACCATCCACCGTAGTCTCTAATGATGAAGATACTTCCAATGTCGTAGACGCAAACCAAGAATGGACATCGATGAAGCAGATGAAGACGGATTTGCTATAATTCGGCATGACAAAAATAAACCAAAACTTGGTGACTTTGTAGTTGTGAAATTTAATACGAAAAAGCAATTTAAACATTACATTGCTATAATTTTATCTTTTCAAGATGAAAACTTCTATGAAGTAAAATATCTGAGAAAAAAAAGCAAAAATTTGTTTGTTTTCCCTAATATCGATGACATAGCAATAATTGCTTTCGAAGATGATATCGAAACTATTCTCAAAAAACCAAAAATTATCAGAGATATTCATCAATTTGGTGAGAATTTAAGTGCCTTTAACTTTTAAAGATGTGATCTCTTAAACGTTCCTACATTTAGTTTTAGAGTTTTGTTGTTGTTTTGCGTTTAGGTCGTTAAGAGAAGGTTTGATTTATTAAAATATTCCTAGTTAAAGCTTTACCTACCTATGTTTTTTTTTACTAAAACTGTTATTTTAGTTTACCTGTGTTCTTAAGTTGTTAAAAAGGTTGTTTTTTGGTATTTTATATCTTTTTTAAATAAAGAAAATGTAAAAAATATTACATTTAATAAACCTACTTATGTGTTTTATTTTTCTGACAGCGACCAAAAAAAAAATTGTAGCCGATTGTGGCAACTTTTAAGTGAACAAAGTAACCCCTTACTTAGCATATAGGCAGCTATAATAATAATATAATATTTTTTTAATTTCCACTTATTAGTTTAATACCTGTTACATGGTTACACAATGTTTGAGTGGAATATTCTTAAAAATAAAAACTTCAGAACTCGACAGTTCTATTTTTCATTCATCTTTACCTTTTACATGGGATACTTTTCAAGAGTAGCAGGTCAAGACATCCGTAGTTGATTCCATGGAATACGGACGTTACCAATATACCTATATTATGTATAACTTGAAACGTCATGCAAGCAAGAGAAGTTATAGTTATGTTATCGCAGGGTTTAGATAAAAATATCTGCACTTTACCCTTCCAAAATACCTTACACTATACGATTTCTATTCACCCCACTGACCTGGTTAGCTTATTGGAAATGGGAATTAAAACTGTTTTTTTTTTATTTTTAGGCGTAGATCTAAACAGTCAACTGTACAATTTAGCGAATCTGGAATCGAAAGTGTAAGAACATCGAAAGAATCTATAAGACCAAGCCGTAAAAGCTCTATGAGACCATCATTTCCAGTTGTAGCAATGGAACACATTCAAGCCGTAAGTGTAATAGTTAGAAGTAGAAGACGAGACGGTTGCCGAAATCGCACCACTTTCTAAAAAAAAAAATTTTATAATAATATGTTTTCCTGACACGACAATATTTTTATCATTTCGGTCATGTCTTAAGTTAATTCAAGTTAATCCTTGGTTTTAAGAAGGTCTACATCTGCATGCTGCGATTAAACGTCGGTATTGAGCATCCAAGCACTGAGTAGTCATGCAATACTAGGATCGAGTTGGTATCACTATCACTCATCACTAGCTGAGGGCACTTCATTTTAAGTGTCTCCCACTACATAGTGCGTTTTTTCGTCACTCTAAAAAGGGATTTTGAATGTTTCTACGGCATCGATATGAATGAAACTTGAAAGAAATTCGCCACTCGCATAGAACGGTCTTTAAGAAAGCTTAGCAGCCATGAACAAAAGTTGAGCTGGCATACTGTATGCTCTCACTTTAGTTAAGAACCCCTCATTAAGGTGAGCCGAAAATTTTTTTTAACGCTATAGTGCGGAAAACTTGCCTCTAGGGTAGCTTAGTAAAATGAAAAAAAAAAAATAAAAAAAGTTATGTCTGACGGTAGCGCGAAATACGTTGGAATACGAAAACAACGAAAATTTAGTAATTTAAGGTAGCGCAAAGCATTTACAAATCCTTGATTTAACGCACTTACGACGTACCCGAGCAGCGGACCCGCGCGATTCTCTTTGTTGCGTGTTGGAGCCCGTCAATTCTTTTTGTTCCCCCCACACCGCTTTTCCTATTTTGTGCCAATGGACTGTCCCCACAATGAATATGCGTTTTCAACCAGACAATGACTTGAGCGGTTTGTTGTTTCTGTGAGTTCAATATAGTGTTGTTTTTACTCGCAGCGAGTTTAATTGCCCGTTATTTGGTCATGCACCCAAGTGTTTTTTCCATGAACATAATATCTTAGCTTTGAAAACAAACAGTCCTGATTTAACAAACGTACCTACACCTAAAATAGAAGTACCTAACTTGAAAGTGACACATATGCCATAAAAATCTAACCTCAACCAACTTTTTTCTAAAATGAAAAATACTTTATAATCGAAAGCAATGCGGTTGGTCGATAGTTGTTTGGCAAGGTATTTGCCTTGTTTGTGTATGGGCTGGACTCCCGCAGCTTTCCTGTAAGAAGGAAACATTCCTTTTTTGTAGGATAGGTTAAAAAATCAGGATCAGAAGCTCTTTTAGTGTCAATACCCTTCAGGGTGCGTTTATCAGGGCACTGTCGGAAAACAATCTCGGACATTCTCAACTCTACAATGAGATAATTCAGTGGAGTTTGTCCCTGAAACAAAGATGGTACGGTTTTCCGCTAACAGCTTGATCGCAATTGTTTGCGAAGGGGATAAAGGCTGTCATGGCAGTAGGATTAGGGGAAAGTGTTCTACAATCAGACACGTTCCACAATCAGACAAAGCTTGTAATTTTAAAATTACCACCGCGAAATCGATGTTTTTCATACTGATAGTAGGGTTAGACACACAGTTTCGGTAAATAAAGTTTGGACGGTGTTCCTTTAAATTTTTGCATTTTTCGAGTAAAATTTGATTTTGTAGGTAAATATTTTTCCACTATTAGTATAATATTAATATGCTTACATTTTTCTTTTAAAACTAATAATTTGAAAACAATCTCTGGATCAGTTTTTGGCTTATTCTGTCGACATTTTATGAGCGAGTTTACTTTTGTAGGTTATGAATCAAGTTCACAGTTGAATTTAGTTTTATACAGGGTGTTTCGGGAGGAAAGGGAAATATTTTAATGGGGTATTCTAGAGGTCAATATAAGAAAAAAAGGTCATATAAATGTGGGTCTGGAAATGCTTTCTTTTCGAGATACAGTGTGCCAAAAAAAAAAAGTAATATACTTACATTTTTCCTTCAATACCTCGAAAACGATTTAAGGTATTACACTGATCATGGGTGTGCGCTATACTGGCATGAAAATACGTTTTCTCGATTTAAAAAGTTTTTACCATTTTACCAGTGGCGTACGCGACAGCAAAAAATAAAATTATTTTGGCGAAAAAAAATTGTACGCCTCTGGTATTTTTCAAATCAGGGGTCTATTTCTTAATCTACAGTCATTTCTTAAAAGAAAAAGTATTTTGAGTTTTTTTGGTAGAACAAACCATTTTCAAGTAATAGTTAGAATGCTGTTTTTATTACGTTACTGATATTTCGACTTCACGACATTTATTTTGTAAAATAATCGGTTCTGAAATTTACAATAAAGTTTATTTTAACAACAAATAACTAAATCTAAATAGTAAACAATAAAAAAAATCTTAACGAATGTTTTCAAAAATACCACCGCCTGCTTCGATACATTTATTCGCTCGTTTATTAATTGCTCTGGTAGCACGGCGAATTGAGAGACGGTTATTACGGATAATAGCTGCAGCATTGTTAATGCGATCAAGCAACGCTTCCCTTGTTTCTACTCTTGTTGCATAAACCAATGATTTCATCCACCCCCACAAGCAATAATCCAAGGGATTAAGGTCAGGTGACCTTGGTGGCCAATTGTAAGGACCACCTTTGCCAATCCAACGATCAGGTAAACAAGTATTTAAAAAATTTCGCACTTGGAGACTAAAGTGTGGTGGGGCACCATCATGTTGGAAATACAGTCGTGCCCTTACATCTAAAGGAACTTCATCAAAAATATTAAATAAGTTTTCTTGTAAGAAGCGTAAATAGCCCAGTCCATTAAGAAGGACCAAACAATTGATCCCCAAGCATACCACACCATACGTTAATAGTAAATCGATGTTGAAAGTTTCGTTCGAATGTAGCGGGTGGATTTTCTTCTGACCACCTATGTTCATTACGACAGTTTATTAATTCCGTCACGGGTAAATTGAGCTTCATCACTAAATAAAATGTACCTATGCAGTTCTCGATTTTGACGTATCCATTCACAAAACTCTGTTCTTAGAGCATAATCACCATCGTGAAGATGTTGAACTGGTTGTATGTTTCCCAAACGGCTTTGTGTGAAGGTATATGAAGTTCATTTGCAATCCTTCTCGTACTTTCACTTGGATTTTCTGTAGCAATATGAAGAATATTCTCTTCAACATCTACGTCAAGGCCCTGCGGTCTTTCGGAAACAATTTTCGCACTTGGAAACATGCCAGTTTCTTGTGCTTTTAAAAATACTTTTTGAAACACTTTTCTGTTAGGTAGGACTCGATTTGGAAATCGACGTTGATATTCATTCACTGCCTGGATTGCGCTACCATTGCAGAAACCGTAGATAAATATCATGTCGGCTATACGTCTTAGGCATTGTACAATAAATATTTCACTGCTTACTTACGGTTTAGTAGGTACTAATAATTTATAAAAATATTAAAAATAACACTGTTAGTACTTTATGTCAAATAATGTGCCAAACATTATTGTGACATTAATTTATCAAAGCCAACTTGTAAAAAAATTAATTTCAAATAGTAATTTTTGGAAACGGTTGTAAAACAGCATTCTAACTATTACTTGAAAATGGTTTGTTCTACCAAAAAAACTCAAAATACTTTTTCGTTTAAGAAATGACTGTAGATTAAGAAATAGACCCCTGATTTGAAAAATACCAGAGGCGTACAATTTTTTTCGCCAAAACAATTTTATTTTTTGCTGTCGCGTACGCCACTGGTAAAATGGTAAAAACTTTTTAAATCGAGAAAACGTATTTTCATGCCAGTATAGCGCACACCCATGATCAGTGTAATACCTTAAATCGTTTTCGAGGTATTGAAGGAAAAATGTATATTACTTTTTTTTTTGGCACACTGTATCTCGAAAAGAAAGCATTTCCACCCACATTTATATGACCTTTTTTTCTTATATTGACCTCTAGAATACCTCATTAAAATATTTCCCTTTCCTCCCGAAACACCCTGTATATAACTTTATATACCTATAACTTTATTGAACACATGTAAATTTTATTGAATATCTCGTGCATAATACTAAATTTGTTGTAGTCACTATTAGTACTAAATTTGTATTTAATTAGCTTATTAGCATAACCTAGATATAAAAGTTAAGATAGGTACTGAGTTAACGACCAGCACTCACAGATTTTAAAATCAATTGTGCTGGTTATAAGCTTAGTACGGCAATTAATTTGAATATAGTTGAATAAGTCTATAATACTGTAAAATGAACCTGTACTAAGCAAAATAAATAAATAAATAAATAAATATGGTCTTGTGTTCCACCTTCAGACAGCATGTTGGTTCCACAATCGGACACTGTTTGGCAGCAACGAAAAACCACTACAGGCCATTTTGATGAACAATCCATGAGAGCTGCTGTTACAGCAGTCATCGAAGAGAAGATATCAGCAGGTCTCTTCTTGCACAAGCGCCGAACGAGGTTCATTGGTTACAACATGTTGTGTTTATATCAGCATCAGGAAATACGATACCAACAGTCATGGTTTTTCCAAGAAAGAAGTTTAATCCGCGAATGACTTCTGAAGCACCACATGCTACTTTGGGATTGCTTTCCGATTCTGGATGGATGACTCAAGAATTGTTTCCAAGCGTTCTACAGCACTTCATTCAACACACATCCAGCGCAATAGAAAATCCTTCAATCCTAATATTTGACAACCACGAAAGTCACCTAACGATACAAGGAATAAATCTGGCCAAGGAAAATGGAGTGGTTATTTTAACCTTACCACCCCATACCTCCAACAAACTGCAGCCATTAGATATCTCCGTGTTCTTTTCGTTTAAATCTTTTTATAATACTGCCTTACAAACATGGCTTTTAGAACACCCTGAAATACCTGTTACTATTTTTGATGTCGCTGGTTGTGTTTCCTATGCATTTGAAAAATCGATGAACCCGTCTAATATAAAATCCGGATTTCGAAAAACTGGAATTTATCCTTTCGATAAATTCGTATTTACAGATGACGACTTTACAATTAGTGCCGTAAATGACAGAAATTTGGATCAAGACAGCGTAGAACGCCCACCAGTTATAGATCCAAATGAACCATCAACGTCAAGCTACATAGAAGAAAATAATATGTCGGAGAAGAATTCCTCGCCTTTATCATCACTATGTAACACAAGTTCTGAACATAATAAAAGAAAATAATCGTTTGTAAATCCACAAAAATTTAAAGGATACCCGAAAGCTAATAGAGAACGAAAAAATAAGAGGAAGAATAGAGAAAAAGCTAAAAGTATTATTGCCACGGATACTCCAGAAAAAATCATTCTAGAAGCTAAACAGAAGGAGAGAGAAAGAGAAAACAGTTCAAAAGAGAAATGCCGTAAAAAGAAAAGTATTGGATGAAGACTCAACCGACGAAGAAAATATAAACGCGATGATGCTTGTGACGGATAATAATTCTGATGATGATATTAATCTTGTAGGAGAAATCGATCCACCACCACTTTTAGGGGAGCTTAATGAAGAGCCACAAATTGGTGATTTCATCTTAATTGAATTTGTTAAGAAAAAGAAAAAAATTTACTATACTTAGCCTTGAAGTAAGTATTATGTAAAAAAAATAAGGAATGTGAAGCTAAATTTCTAAGAAAGTCGGTTAAGTATGATATTAGTTTCATTCACCCCGCAATAGATGACATTTCTTTCGTGAGCTTAGAAAAAATTAAGATGGTGTTACCAAAACCATCCCACGTGGGAACAACAAAGCGACAACAATCATATTTTAAGTTTCAAGTTAATTTTTTAACCTTAGAAGTTCGTTAAAACATTTCTAAAACTTTTGTCTTATTGTGGAACATGCAGTGTCTGAATGTGAAACATGCATGTTCCACAATCAGACAGTTTTCCGACTATTTTTGAACACCTCTTTTTTATAATATCCTTTGGATTATGGTTTATGTTCTACCATAAAAAGTTTTACTTAGCCTTCCTTTGTATTAGTGAAAAAACGTGCCGGCTTGTTTAATAAAGTAACCAACTTATATAACAAAACACATTTTGTGTCTTATTGTGGAACACTTTCCCCTACATCCGATACTTCTCTAGTACAGATGAATGGATCGTGAGGCAAAATAAATGCTCCGCCAAGGAAAGGTTTGAAAATGGTCTCTTAGGTCATGGATCCCACTTTGCTGATTTATATTGCCAAATCTTGAGTGGTTTAGAACCAGTGACGACAAAGCAAAGATAGACCCCGCATCTCGTTCATTTACGTAGGTACTCTTGCACCGATAACTCACTGTTTATAAGAGAACGAAAGCTTATTGTAATATTATAATTAACTCACAATACTATAAAACACAATAATAGTCTCAGTTGAATGAGAACAGTGTGTAACTCTTTAGCGTATCTGGTGTAGTTATGATTTACTTCACGTACGCCTATTATAGTCTTTGTGTAGAGACTTACGTAATAGTTTATATTTTGGCAGTGCCGAACACGTAGTTGGTTAAACAATTCTTTATTGAACAAAAAGGTTAAAACTGTGTAAAAGTTAAAGAATAATGCATGAGAATGAAAATGATGCTGATTGAATTGTTTAGTAAAACCGAGTGACCCGTGTAGTGACTTGGAAGGTATTATCTTTGGGATCCGTGACCATTTTTAACCAAAACAGACAGATGGGTAATTTTGGGGGCGGGGGCCTGGTCTTTTTGTCTATATTTATTGTTATAACAAGTCAATACTGTAAATAATAAAGTTTGGGCCAGGCCACTCTAGTAGGTATACGCATCTGTTTTATTATGATGTCACGTTTTGGGTTACTTGGTTTTTCCAAACGTAGCACAAGCTGAAACTAAGAAATTTTACATACAGTGTGATTTAAAAATAAATGAAATTTAAATAATAAATTTACAATATTTTCAAATACACAAAAGTTGGGACAATGCTCCCACAGCACCCCCCTGCCAGTGATAAAGCTCAGGAGAGACCGGCCTGGAAGCGATCGGGAAACCTAACTTTTCTTCCTGATCTGGTAGTCCGGGGTCTGAGGTCCGCTTCGGGATGGACCGCGGCGTCATCGGGTGCAATTGTGGCTGGCGGGTTCATAACATGTTCGCCCCGGTTGGGTACCGCGAGAAGGTATTCTTGCTGCAGTGTTTGCGGCGGGTCGGAGTCGTCTAGTAGGTCGTTCGATAACATGAACGCCGGTTTAAGACATGTTTTATCACCCCTTTTACGACCTTGAAGGGGCCGTCGTAGGGTTGCTGCAGTGGTGTTTTGGAGGCATCGTGACGGAGGAACACATACTCGGTGGTAGCAAGGTCTTTGAAAATAAAAGTTTTCTTGCGCCTATGTTGTGTGCCTGGTGTTGGCCGTAGCTCTTGCATGTGTTCCCGCAATCTTTGAACGAATTCAGGAACGCTCTCATCTTGCTTGGAATTTGTTGCAGTAAGGAACTCTCCTGGGAGGCGTATTGTCTGGCCGTAGAATAGCTCTGCAGCTGTAGATTGTAGATCTTCCTTCCAGGCGGAGCGAATACCTAGAAGAACTGTCGGTAGAGTACCTGTCCACTGTTGACCTTGGTGACATCTGATGGCTGCTTTAAGTTGACGGTGAGTCGCTCGACCATGCCGTTTGCCGCTGGGTGATATGCCGTGGTTCGCAGGTGAGTTGTACCTGTCAAGCGGTTTAAATGCTTGAACAGATATGATTTAAATTGGCGACCTTGATCCGTAGTAACTCTCAGTGGCATGCCATACCGACAGATCCAGTGGCTATAAAAAACTGCAGCAACAGTTGCTGCCTCTTGGTCCTGCATAGGTGCGGCCTCGGGCCAGCGAGTAATTCGGTCGATCATGGTAAGGCAGTAAAGATACCCATTATGCGACGGCATTATTATGATGTCCATATGCACATGCTCAAACCTGGACGAAGGTGGCATGAACGAACCGACATTGGCTGTTACATGACGGCTTATTTTCGCTTGCTGGCACGGTACGCAGGTCTTTGCCCATATTAGGCAGTTCTTTTTTATTGATGGCCACACGAAGCGTTGCGTTGCCATCTTTACAGTGGCGTTGGCACCGGGGTGTGAGAGGCGATGCACAGTGTCAAATGCTGCTTTTCGAAAGGGCAATGTAATAAACGGTCGGGCGGCGGCAGTTGAAACGTCGCATGCAACCATAGCCTTGACGCCAGGTATCTGCACACGTTTAAGCTGTAGTGACGAGTCGCCCTGCTGAAAGTTGTTTAGCTCGGTGTCGTTTTCCTGCGAGGTTGCCAGGGCTTCAAAATCTAAGGCAATTTCAAGTTCTTCGATGCGCGACAATGCATCCGCCACTACATTGTTTTTGCCGGCGACGTGCTGAATGTCTGTTAAAAATTGTCCAATAAAGTCTAAATAACGAAACTGTCGCGGCGAGCACTGGCTATCCTTAAGGCGAAACGCGGACGTAATGGATTTATGGTCCGTATAAATTGTAAATTGCCTTGCTTCAACCATGTGTCGAAAATGTCGCACAGCCAAGTATATAGCTAAAAGTTCGCGGTCAAAAGCACTGTATTTGCGTTCAGCGGGGCTAAGTTTTTTTGAAAAAAAACTTAGTGGCTCCCACGCACCGTCGCTCCACTGTTGCAGCGCGGCACCAATTGAAAAATCCGACGCGTCGCAGACAATAGCGAGATTAGCGTCGAACTTTGGATGTGCTAACAAAGTTGCCTGTACGAGGCCGTCTTTGCACGCATCGAAAGCCACGGTTGCTGTAGGTGTCCAATTTACCGGTGCGTTACCTTTTACATTATTTTTTAGTAATTCGTGACACGGTGATTGCGTAACGGCGGCTCTAGGTAGAAATCGGCGGTAAAAGTTTATCATACCTAGAAATTGCCGAAGTTTCTTAATAGTCTCTGGCCGCGGATAGGTACGAATCGCGTCGACCTTTTCTGGTAAGGGACGAGTACCTGCCTCGGAGACCCGATAGCCAAGGAAGGTAACTTCAGCTTGGCCGAAAACGCACTTCGCGGAATTAATTACGACGCCGTACCTATTCAGTTAACCGTTTAAACAAGGTTCCAATCCGTGGAGCACTTCGTCAATGAAACGTTGAAAGGTCTGAGCCGCGTTTCTAAGGCCAAATGTCGTAAAACGATACTCGAACAAACCGATCGGAGGCGTAATCGCAGTTTTTGGAATGTCTTCTTCGGCAACCGAAATTTAATTAAACGCGCGCGCACTAAGTCCACTGTTAAAAAAAATGTCTTACCGCGGAGGCACTGAGAAAAGTCTTCAATATGTCGCACGGGATAGCAATCGGGAACGGTCCGGGAATTCAGCGCACGATAATCTCCTCATCCCCCTTTTTAGGTACCAGATGTAATGGAGCTGCCCAACAGCTTTTCGACGGTGACGCGATTCCTAGCTTCAGGAGCGCGTTAAATTCTTTCTTTGCGGCCCGGAGTTTATCCGGAGCGAGGCGGCGTGGTTTCTGGGCGACTGGTGGTCCGGCAGTTGTCACTATATGGTGCTTAGTATTATGGTGGATTACTTTGGGGGTTCCTTCTGGTCGGGTGATATCCGGAAACTGGTTCAGCAGGTCGTGGTATGGAGAGCGGCCCGCTACAGTTTTTACAGATGGTATTTTGCAGTTCGTCACCTCTCCTGGATAAGTAAGCGAGGTGGTTGAATCGATCAGGCGACCGTTACATAGGCCTGGAAGCAGCCCAAAATGCGCTAGAAGATCTGCTCCTAGGATGGGTTTGGAAATATCAGCAATCACAAACCTCCAAGTGAAATTCCTTCGTAAGCCGAGGTCGAGAGTAAGTATACAGGTACCATATGTGACGATATCAGTTCCGTTGGCTGCGGAAAGTACGTACGATGACCTTTCATGCGGCTCGCGGAGAGAACGGCATGGATAAACGCACAGATCTGCTCCTGTATCCACCAAAAACTGTCGATTTGACAAGCGGTCGCACACACACAAACGGCGGGATTGAATAGGGCAACGGTCACTACCCGCTATTAGCGATTGCCCGCGTCGTTTCCCGAGGACCAATTGCAAGGCGCTGAGCAACTTTTAGCTGCGTCGCCGAATCGTCGGTGATACCAACACATAGCATTGGGTTGCGGCGTTTTTTAGAGCAGGCGCGGGCGCGAACTGAACCGTGACCTGTGTTGCTCTAATTTCGATAAGCGATCATCGATCGCGTCGAGACGCACTAAAATTCGCTGCACGTCGATAGCAAGCCTATGTATGTCGCTGCTAGTAGAGGCACTCGCGGTAGCAATAGTGGGCCGTGCCGACACTATATCGAACACGCGGTTGGCGGTTTCTGCTGCTTCCTGCAGGATGTTGCTGCTAGAAATTGCCACTGTGGTTTAGATTTCGGTCGGAAGGCGACTTTGCCATATACTACGGACAAGTGCGTCGGGTATAGCGGTACCTGCTAAGTTTTGAAGTCGCCGAAGGAAGTGTGAAGGCCTGTAGTCTCCCATTTGTTCCTGCTGGAGAAGCTGCTTAGTTTTTTCCTCCTGTGACGTACTTAACCGCTTAATTAGGCCTTCTTTAAGTCGTTCATATGGAGTGTTCATCAACGGGTTGCACAATTATGTCTCTAACTTCGCTGCTGTACCGGCGAGGTAACGCCTTAAGCACACTAAGGTACCGTTTCGCGTGGTCACTTATTGATTCCGATGTAAATTGTTATTCTACCATCGTGAACCAAATTTCGGGCTCGGACGGATTAAACTCGGGAAGTGGAGTCGCGACCGAAAGAGTAACGCGGTTAGCGGTCTGCGCGTCATCAAGTAGAGCGGCGTTGTTCGGCATCGTGTACACACAGCTTACACCCACTGGCGGCACTATAACAAAAATGATTAGCTTAATCACTCACAAAACGATCACGTCGGGGTCACCACTTTAGCGTATCTGGTGTAGTTATGATTTACTTCACGTACGCCTATTATAGTCTTTGTGTAGAGATTTATGTAACAGTTTATATTTTGGCAGTGCCGAACACGTAGTTGGTTTAACAATTCTTTATTGAACAAAAAGGTTAAAACGGTGAAAAAGTTAGAGAATAATGTATGAGAATGAAAATGATGTTGATTGAATTGTTTCGTAAAACCCGTGTAGTGACTGAGAAGGTACCGTCTTTGGGATCCGTGACCATTTTTAACCAAAACAGACAGATTGGTAATTTTGGGGGCCTGATCCTTTTGTCTATATTTATTGCTATAACAAGTCAATACTGTAAATAATAAAGTTTGGGCCAGGCCACTCTAGTAGGTATACGCATCTGTTTTATTATGTCACGTTTTGGGTTACTTGGTTTTTCCAAGCGTAGCACAAGCTGAAACTAAGAAATTTTACATACAGTGTGATTTAAAAATAAATGAAAATTAAATAATAAATTTACAATATTCTCAAATACACAAAAGTTGGGACAGTGCTCCCACAACTCTAACGGCACTTAGGCGTTCATAAAATGCGTACCTACAACTAGCGCAAACCTATGGAAGGAAAATATACTGGCAAACTCGATATAGGCTTTTTCATATCTATTATGTTTTCAATGTTCTCATTTGCAACTGTCGACATTTACTCTAATTGACCGTAATAGACAGGGCACAAACTTTCATAAAAAAAAATTCTGTAGATTAACAGCGCAACATCATCGCTCACAAACATTTTGGCAGCCAAAGACTCTCTGGAAGTTATTATCGAACAAAAACAAAAAAGTGGCATATTCCTATTGGCTTCGGTAAATGAAGAAAGCATGGACGACATCTCGTGTACATTAAGTGAGGAAGTTAAACCTACCTCTCCAGATACAGGTATAGTAGAATAAATTTATATTTACCTACTGTTAAGTCACAAACCGAACAAGGATAGTAAATATTAAGACACAGCTAAAAACTAACATCTAAACTACCACACACACAACTTTATCTCTTCGCTGACTTATTACTACGCATCATTCAAAGACAGACTATAGTCTTAGATTTAAAAGTTATTGAATTTTCTTTTACGTTACTTTTTATCAGGAATGTAATAAATACGACCTTTTGGTAGGTTCGAGAAAAAGCAAAGAACTGGTAGTAGAAACAAGAGATTCGGTAATACTGCGGAAATCATCAATAGCCAGACGTCAGTCATCGGCCGAGTTTACCGTATTGCCCAAGGATTCTATTGAAGTAGCAAAAGAAACCGTAGACAAGGGGTACGAGGTTAGAAGCAAACCATCAAAACTTGTTTCGGCAAGAAATTCACTTGAACTCCTAAAGGAATCGCTTTCAAAACTTAAGGAACCGGCTGCGATCTGTCAAAGAAAGGGCCAACAGCAAAATACTCAAAATAATGCAATACCTGGATTTGCTGGCAAGTATAATAATGGTAGACTATGTAAATAACATATTTATAGGGGGTGACATTGCTAAGCATAAAAGTTCATATACAGGGTGTCCGGTAAGTACCTTCTAATTTCTTGAGAGCATACAGAGGAGGTCAAAACAATCCTAATATGTCATAAAAAAAAATACCTAACATGCCCTTTAACGGAGTTACAGAGCACCAAAGGGGTACCCAGTGATTTACTTTTTTGGCTTTAAGTTTTGAACGGACTTGTACAATTTAATGAAATTTTAATATTTTATAAAAGCCATAAAGTCATTAAACCATACTACAGTAAATGTTTTAGATCATTAGGGATATCAGAAACGGACTTGCCACCACACTCGTGGTCCAAAATTTTGACCGTTGTCATTTGACAGAGCTGAGAACTGATTTTTTAAATTCTCTGCTCATTCCTGTTCAAAAAAGACAGTCTCAGTTTATTTCGATAAAACTGGCGGTTTCCAAGATACATCAGTTTTTATGCGAAACACTTATAACAGCTACTAATGCTAAACAGAAACCAGTAAAAATAAAGTACACAGGGTATGCTAATGTGCATTTCATTTTTGGGAAGCGCGTTCAAACTCTTCGAAGGCAAGAAGAATGTATGCTAAAAGATTTCCAGCTCAGACAGTGTCAAGTCCAAAAACCTTTCAAACGGTTGATCGGAGCTTAATTAATTTACAATGTGATTAAAATACAAAAATAATGAAAACGTTTAAATATTATTTCGGCAAATGTTCAATATGGGCTCCACGTACTTCAATACATTCTCTTAAGTTTTCGAATATTTTCCCGCTATTTGTTTCAAGTTATGGCGTGCGGATTTTCATCAGCCCAAAAATGTAAGTTGTGTCAGTTGATTATATGCCATCTCTTGTAAAACCGGCTTCATAGATAAACGAAATAAGGTTAGACCAATTTAGACCGAGAAGAGTTGTGACAATTTTTACTTCAACTAACATATCTCAGTCAAAAAAACATTCCACATCTGTGAACTCTATAATGTCGATAAAGTGAGTTCTTCTATTATACGTGGTCTCTTTGTGGAGCGGCAATCACAAATCAAAATTTTCCGAAAACTATTCCAAGCCCCGTTGTAGTAATATAAGTAATAGAAAATGAACTTTCTTACTTGCAAAAATGACTTTATAATTTTCTCAAAAATATTTTCAGTCCTATTTCCAAAAATAAATTTTGGGCAAGAAGGTGACAAAAGATGAACTTTTTTACTTCTAAAAATTACTTTATGAATTTCCCAAAAAAAAATTTCAAAGTCCCATTTCCAAAAATAAATTTTGGGCAGAGAGCTTCACAGAAAATGAACTTTCTTACTCATAGAAATAACATTACAAATTTTCTCAAAAATATTTTCAAAGCAATTAACTTTAAACAAATAAAACTACTTTTTTATGGAAGTAGTCCATCTCACAGTGGAGTAATATTTTAAGTGAGGAATGAAACACAAAGTCTGCTCCACTAATTTAATAAAAAAGTTCAAATCAACATCCCAAACATGTTTCGAAGGTATAAACCTTCATCTTCAGTGGGTAATTATTAAGATGTTATTTATGAAGAGACCAATGACATTGTTAAATTATAATTAATAACAATGTCATTGGTCTCTTCATAAATAACATCTTAATAATTACCCACTGAAGATGAAGGTTTATACCTTCGAAACATGTTTGGGATGTTGATTTGAACTTTTTTATTAAATTAGTGGAGCAGACTTTGTGTTTCATTCCTCACCTAAAATAAAACTACCCCTAATCAACAAAGATCCGAATACTTCCTCCGTCATCTGATACGCTAGCACCCTATCGTTAACCCTCCAGGAGAAGCAATCTACAGCATAAATTATATTTAGCTGTATCGAAATAGACTCCTATATCGAGGCGCGCAGGCTTCAAACAAGTAAAAGAAAAATTAAACCCCTAACGTTAACGATGCAATCTACAGCATAAATTAAAAAAAAATCTTTAGCCGTACAGAAAATACAGCTCTATCAGGCGCGGAGGGTCCACACAAAAAAGAGTTTCACTCCTCTTTTAACAAAATCTTTCTTTAGTTTATTATTTTAATTTACTACTGCTATCACGTATTGTTCAGATAATTTCAGACTACTCGGATTCTCCATCTGTAAATAAAAATTATCACAAACTACGAAAGTTATACGGATATTAAACGTTACCAAAATCCACAAAATCGAATACCCACACCACGACAATTCAAAATTAAATCTTCCACGTCTCGAACTAGAGAGCCCGCTTTAACACCTGGAATTTTCCCTACACCGGCACGGCGCGCCACTACTTTGCTTTTCGACGTGGTGTTGAACCCGAGTTGTGGCAAACTCGAGTCGCCTGATTTCCATACGGTCTGCCCTTTTTATGCCTTCGCCGTTCGGGCTTTTCGTGCCTGACGACCACGGCCGATACCAGACCCGTGTCCTGCAGCGTTTTACACTCTGGTTTCGCGGAAATATCAAATTGATTTAATTATTCCGAGTGTTAGGATTTTCGCTGCAACTGCACGCTATTTTATTAAATATTTTTAATATTTAATACAACAATCTTTCAGAATAAAGTCTTCTTGCCTTCCGACGAGTTGGACAGTGCTTCGCCATAAATTAAATGCATATCAGCATACTCTGCGTGAGAATGTTCATCCATTTGTTTAAATTATTTTTACTTAAAGGTGGTTTTCACAAGTTCCGTCAATAGTAATTACTCATTATGTAGGTATTAACAATAACAACCTGATTTTAACCTGTTTGTATTTAGCATTACTAACTTTTGAGTGTTTCGCATAGAAACCGATTTATTTTGAAAACCGCCATTAATCGAAATAAATTAAGAGTGCCCTTTTTGAAAAGGAATTACCAGAGTATTAAAAAAATTAGTCAATTGACAACGGTCAAAACTTTGGACCACAGAGCAAGTCCGTTCCTAACTTCCCTGACGCTGTAAAACATCTACTGTAGTATGACCTATTATAGCCTCTATAATATATTAAAGTTTCATTCAATTATACAAGTTCGGTTCAAAAGTTAGAACCAAAAAATTAAATCGCTGGGTACCCCTTTGGGGCTCTGTATCTCCATTAAGGGACACTTTATTTTTTTGTCTATGACAAATTAGGGTTAAATTGACCTCCTCTATATGCAATAGATTGGGGCAAAAGTTACAAATATATGGAGCAATCCGGTTTACATACTTTTACATGCAAATGTCCCAAATGATTGTTCCAGTCTTCAATAGGCGGTTCGCTATAACTTTTGGAGCAAGCAGGGCATAAGTATGTTTTACAAGAGATTGAATTGACTTTTTGCCATAAATATTTTTGTCGTTAGTGTCGGTTTTCTCTTTATCAATTTTTTGGCTTGCAAATTTTCTTTTCGTCACTTTTCTTCACGTTCTGCTTTAAGTTTTTCTTTACACGGGGTGCTGGATAGTTTTTCAGATTTTAGGCCCCGATTTCTTCTTTTCTGATCCCCGGATCTTAAAATTTTTTATTTCATACTGTATTGTAAAACACACCTTTACATATTTGAATTTAGTCCAGAAAATAAGGTTTTACAGCAATAAGTCCGGTAAAATTTTTTTACCGGACAAGTCCTGTAAAATTTCTTTACCAGACTGAAATTTGTAAGTTTTAGTTTAATCAATGTCAAACACACAATGTTTCCACCAGTAAATATAAGCACTTTTCAAATATACGACGCAGAATAAAACTTCATTATAATTTCAAAACATAATTATAATTTTCAACAGAACAGTATGAAATAAAATATTGTACGTCATTCGTCCGGCAAATCCTTTACAGTATTCGTTTCAAAATTCCAGACTCGGCTCCTTCGTCGCCTCGTCTCGAAACATTTCACTCATACTGTAAAAGTTGATTTACCGGACTTATAACGTAAATATCTATTGTAACAAAATATTCCGCTCCATAGTTACAAATTAAAATTTTTGAATGTTTAATAAATTGGAAGCAGACAGTTTTAAATACCTAGCATCGTATATAAAATTACGGAAGTTGACATTCTTGTCAATAAAACCTAACAACCGTTGTTGGCTTTCACGGGACATTTGAAACATCCTGTCAGTTTCTTAAAACACTGATGTGGATTTTGTTTGAAATGCAAGAAAATATAGAAGAAAACGATGTAGCAGGGTATATCGGGTATTTCGAAGTGCAGAGACCCCCTATATCAAAATTTTTTTTTTCCCAATCGACTAAGTGAGGTCCCAGCTTGATTTCCCCACTCACGTTCAACCGACCCGGGGGGGGGGGCATTGAAAAGTACGGGATATCGGTTTTTCGTGGATTGCTCCGTCAGTTTTGATCCTACCGAAAAAATTGTTCTTTCCAAAAAGCAAGAGCTCGGCAAAACACGTAAGCTCGTGCAAATCCGAAGTCGATTGGGCAACTTGTTCGCGAAATATAGCGAATTTTCGGTGCGAAAAAAAAATATTTCAATTAGTTTGTTCTTGGCCGGTCGTGCATGTGGGGGGTTCAGTTAAGGTTTTTTAGAAGGGTGTTTCCATGTTTTTTAAGGGCCCGTTGGGGAGGGATGGTGGGACAATTAGGAGGGGAGGGAGAGCGAAAGTTCAAAATTTCTTAAAACCCCGATAACTCGACTCCGAGGAGGCGTAGCGCAAAAAATCAAACTGCGTTTTTTTCGCCTTTTTGACCGGAATACAATGAACCCTTTTCGTAGCAATGTTCGCGAAAAATCCGCCGCTGGCACGCGAAACAAAAATCTGCGTTTTTTTCAAAATATTTTATTGGCATGAAGGGAAGGGATCGGGGCAACAATTTTTATTCGAAAAGATGCCCCTATCTTTCAGCTTTAATTTTCGCCCTTCAAAATCCCGCTGCGATAATTTTCAAGGGATATATGGGTGTTCTAGCTTTCGACTCTGTAACGGGGAAACGGAGAGGAGTGGGGGGTTCTTGAGGGGCTAAAAATGAAGCTGAAACATTTGGCTACTTATTTAAAAAAGAAATTTATTCCATTCGGTCCATATTTCGCCCGTCCGCGCGAGTTAAAAGCATGAAAACGAGGATTTAGAAATATTTTTTTTTTACACTTTTAGTTCGAAAAAATGCACTCGCGCGGGTAAGTTCGGAGGCTAATAGATCGAATTACGTCAATCTGATCGAAATGCGGTTTGAAGATTTGGATTGACCAACTCAAATATTTTAATCTATCTTACCTCATTTTGTCTTAAAATCACTAAAAATGAGAGAATTTTAGAAAAATCGAAAATGGTTGTTTTTGACCCTATTTTTACGCAATTATTAATCGCTTTTGGGGTGAAAATTGGAAATTTTATCTCATGTCCCGAAAGAGCTCGTGAAATTACATAAATTGGCTATTTGCAAATTTTTTCAATATTTATACAGAGTGAGCTACAGGAGTTTGAATTATTTTTTTCTTCGATGTTTTGTTTAAACATCAATCAACATATAAGTTTGTACAAAATTCAGTTTCTAACTTTTTAAAACTCTTTAGGTCTTATATGATGAAGGGATAATAGAGCTTGAAAAAAACGCTAAATGGTGCTTCCCAATCGATATTTAAGTATTTAAAATAATTTATTTACGATTTTTTTTTAAAAATTTTAATCAACAGGTTTTAAAAAATATGAAAATAAAATTTAGGGGGTAGTTTTACGGCTTATTTTCTCGCCCCATGTTTTCCCGACACGAATAACCCAATAAAGTTGGCAGTTTTATCATTCAAGTTGGAGATAAATGGTAATTTATGTCGGAAAACATGCCAAAAATTTTACCGAAAAACACCAGCAAATGTTGAATAGACGGCTTTGAAATTGAGCCAGAATTAATTATATTTTCGATCTGTCAAAATGTCCCATTTTCACTACTTTTTGTAACGAGATTATGAAGTGAATTTAGCGATTTAAGATTTGAAATTGGGTGGAATAGGTTGTGTGACCCTTCTAGATTAAATTCAGATAGCGAGGGTTTGGAAATTCGGTCGATTCGAAAGACGTGTTTTTACATAATAGCATGGCATTTTATCATGGTGAAGATATGGATTTCAAATAAAATTTGTTTTGAAAACGATATTGTGAGACTAATAGATCGAATTTTTTCTTAAAGTTGGCCGAAAAAGATAGCTTGAAATATATATAAGAGATAGCCACTTGGAGTATAGAGTAAATAGATAGTTTCTTAGGTGTATTTTTCTTAGCCCTTTCAGCGTGTACGTGTTCTGCCAAGCTCTTGCTTTTTATAAAGAACAATTTTTTCGGTAGAATCAAAACTGACGGAGCAATCCACGAAAAACCGATATCCCGTACTTTTCAATGGCCCCTACCCCCTCCCCCCCCCCTCGGATCGGTTGAACGTGAGTGGGGAAATTAAGCTGGGACCTCACTTAGTCGATTGGGGAAAAAAAAATTTTTGATATAGGAGGTCTGCACTTCAGGCTCTTTTCTTTGCCGGTTATACCCTACTAATGGTTTTTAAAGATATGCATGAAGTGGCCAATCAAGTCGAGAAATTAACGTTAATAAATAAAAATGCTAATGTTTTCTGACGTTTACTTTCAAATTTGATATTTCGCTTTTAACAATAGTGCCTTAAAGTAACATTTTTAAGGCTATACTTGGGGATGTAAAAAATTGTATTTTTAACACGTTTGTAGAAAAAATATTTTTCTACTTATTGACCACCTTAAATTTATTAAAAAACTGAAATTAGAAAATTTCAAATGTTCACAACGTTTGGGAGGATTATCCAATTTTAAAAAAATAAACGGCAAAAATGCAGGTAATAAAAATATCTTTGCAATGAGGTCTCACTCGGCCCCCTTTCCCATATACGAGTTTTGTTGGTCCCCATCCCATGAGGTACCGTAAAACCCCCTAACTTTGAACTATCCCATAATTATGAACAAAAAGTGAGAAAAACATATTACTCCTAATATCATGCCTTTCTATGCGAAAAACAAGGATAAATTGTGTTCGACGCGTTTAGTCGTTTACAAACGAGCAGATTGGCACTGATTTTATGACGTTACCATTTATACTATCGATCCTAAAAACATTGAACAGCATAGAAGAAAAACCCCTGAAAAGTGAAGGGTGAAAACTTTAATGTAGAATCCTGGTAGGTATATAGGTAGTTTTTTCTCAGAATTATAATTGTGTATTTCCAGTTTAGTTTGACCTTCTCAACTCGTAAGTATATGGACAATGTCGAATTCCAGCGTATAATATTTTTACGGCTCATTTTACTAGTTAACCTCAAAATATCATAAATCTCCCATAACTTTGAACAAGTGTTCAAAGTTATTGATACATTTTTAAAGCATCAATAAAAATGATTTTTATTGATTTCAGAAAATGGCAACGCCGGGAAGGCGTAAATATCGGCGTTACGATGGTGAAGATAAGGCACGCCTTGATCCCAGAAACCAAATAGTTTATAATTTTGTGCCTTGATACTGCATTGGATATGATAAGACAAAAAAAATTTCTCTTAGCAAAGAATTTCGTTTTCCTAAAGGTACTTTATCAAATAAATTAAATAATCTTCATGCTGGAAAAGTTGGGAAACCGTTTGTTCTTCCTGTATAAGTGGAAAATACTATTGTCCATCACATTCTAGTTATGAGCGAATGGAGATTTCCTTTCGATTATTCAGATTTAGCTCATTTAGCCCAGCAATTAATTATACGGCAAGGCTTAGCGACTTCTCAACTTGGGGAAAATAAGTTACCCACTAAAAAGTGGTGCGTACGATTTATTCGTAGACACAAAAATAATCTTACTGTGAGAATTTGTCAAAATTTAAAAAAGACAAAGGCAAGTGTAACCCCTGAAATAATGGCAGCATACTTCTCAAATTTAAAAGACATAATCTTTGAGAGCAATGAGCCTATAACTTCTAACAGAATCTTTAATTATGACGAGACTAACTTGTCAGATGACCCAGGGACCAAGAAATGTATTTTTCGGAAGAGCATACACTATCCTGAACGCATCAGAGACTCTTCGAAAAGCAGTGTTTCTGTAATGTTTTGTGGTTCGGCGGCTGGGGAAATACTTCCTCCATACGTGGTCTATAAAGCAGAGAATCTATGGCAAACCTGAACTGAAGGCGGTCCAAACAACGCCCAATATAATCGTAGTAAGAGCGGTTGGTTCGACGCAGTTATTTTTGCCGACTGGTTTTGCAATTTGTTTATACCTTTTCGCAAGAGCATTGAAGGACGAGTCGTACTTATAGGGGACAATCTCGCAAGCCATTTTTCTGAAGAAGTATTAAGAGCAGCCCAAGAAAACGAGATTTCAATTTGCTGTCTTCCTAAAAATTGTACACACCTTGTACAGCCACTTGATGTTGCCTTTTATGGGCCCTTAAAGCGAAAGTGGAGAGCCATACATGCATGGAAACAGTATTCAAAGAAAAAGTCACAAACGTTGCCCAAAGAGAAATTTCCTGGTTTATTAAAATCATTATGTGATGTTGTTGCACCAAATAATAAGTCTGATAATTTAATATCAGGTTTTAAAAAATGTGGGATTTTCCCATTCAATCCAGAAGAAGTGTTAAACCGGTTTCCAAAGGAGCCTGAACGATAATTCTCAGGTGGAATCTGTGGTTTCTGATATTGTAATAAAAATGGTAAAGAAAATGAGGTATGGAGAAAAAGATAATTTAAATGCGCCTCCAAAATGAAGAACTAAAATTGACGTAGCACCTGGCAAAAGTATTACTTTAGAAGATCTTAAACAACACGACCGCCCATCAACCAGCAAAGCGATTGCCAAAGAAAATTTGAAAAACCAGAAGAAAACCAGAAAACACGGAAAGGCTGCGTCCGAGGATAGCGATACCAGTGAATCAGATAACATAAGTTACATGAATTCGTCAGAAGACGAGGATCTTTGTGCAATTGTGAAAAAGGAAAGGGAAGCCATGTGCCTTATCTCGGAGGAAGAAAGTATTTCTTCTGCACCTTCATCACCCAAATCGCCAAATCCTGGTCGGGAATTAAATGTTTGCGCTCCACAAGGTGATAGTCCAACCTACATCGCTCCTCTTTCCACAAAAACGGATGGTCCTGTTTATGAATATGTATTGGCAGAATTTACCTACAATAGAGGAACAAAAAAGGAAGTGAAAAAACAATTTGTCTCAAAAATTATTACTAAAAACGAAAAAGGCTTTGAAGTAAGTTGCCTTAGACGATATGGCAAAAAACCTTCAACTTTTATTTTTCCTCAAGTAGAAGACATATCATCCATTGATAATAGTCAAATAAAATGCAGGTACTTTGAGAAATCCTGAAGAAATTAGGGGCCATTACACATTTTATGAAAACTTAAAAGAAATTTTATAAATGTGATTCTTTCCTTCCTACCTTTCAGTATTAATATAATACTTATTTGTTTGTTCGTTTTTAATATATTGTTTATTTTTTGTTTATGTTAGCTATTATTGGCTGTTTAATAAATCGTATTACAGTTTTCAATAGTTTTTTTTATTGTTTGGTATGTTTTTTTTACATAAAAATATTGTTGTAAAATATTTTTTAACCTTTTACTGGTTCAATATAGTAGCTAACGCGCACTGAATTGAACGTACCTATCATTAACTTTCAGGTCCCGTTCAAAGTTATGAACTTTAGCCATAACTTTGAACACAGTAATTTTTTTAAAAAAACGGCTTTTAGAGGCATAATTGTAAAAATGTTATTTCAAATATTTAAAGGTATAGTTGACCCCCCCAATATACCCACATGATAATAATCAATCTATCGTCTATTATTTAAAAGTACCAAGCAACGAAAGGTAAAAACTGTTCAAAGTTAGGGGGTTTTACGGTAGGGGACTGAACTGTTCTAAAATATCACTTACCTACATAAATTTCGTCTCCCTCACTATCGTTCTTTACGTATTTCACCGATTTTCTCTTACTAATAATGTACCCTTTTATAAAGGGGGCGGTAATTTACAAACTAACACCAGGCATAACAAAATAGACGTTTTATTATGCCTAATTATAAGCAAATATTGTAAAAACTTTAAGATGCACACACATATCAATTGGATCCTGCTGTAAACTTCCAAGTGTATTTAGGCCTTATATGATACTAACATTCATATTATTTACCTTTTAGAGACATGCTGTGAACACTGCAAGCGGAAAGATAGTTTGTCTCTTGACGAACACAGTCACGCATCTAGACTGTTCAAGCGCGATTCATTTTCGGACGAAAAATCTGTTAAGATATCGCGAGTTCAAATAATAAACTTAGAAGACGAGAATATAATCGTTCCATCAATCGTATCTTTTGACACGGAACCAAAAATATTTGACACGCCTATAAGTGCTTCAGATTCCTGCGATGAACAAAAAACAGTTAAAAGGATATATCGTAAAAGTAAGTATAGTAGGTAGGTATCTATTATTTTTAATCAGCTATTAACAATTACTCACTGTGACAATTTGTGTTGGAATTTTTTCCCAAAAATGTCAATGTGACCCGCGTGCTACCCCTCCGGCAAATGGCTACATTGCCAAAAACAGCTGCCGTGGAGTAGTCTAACCGGGCACTACGATTTTTAATCGCGCGATAATTTTTTTGCAGAAATGTGACACCTAGAAATGTATTGTAAAGCGCGCACATACAGGAAAAAATATCGTTAGTAATAGGTCGATGGTTAGTAACAACAACAACTGTCATGCTCACTGCGATTTTAGGCTGACTGCGCAGTACCATTTTTAATCGCGCAATAATTTTATCGAAGAAATTTGACACATTTGATAAAAAACAGAAATGTTTTCCATATTCCTACGATTTCAACATTTATAGACAATAGACAGGGCTTATCTCATAATTGAAAAATAACATTAAATACTAGTCACGTTATCCACTTTTTCAAAGAAAGTTAATATTCTAACCTCAAAATGGGTTACTGCTCTCGCAAATTTACAACGGTGCAGTTCGTGTTTTATAAATACTTTAAGAACGGTGGCGACGAGCGGGAATGGTGACAAAAAATTTTACAAATCGACCTTTATTCCTGATAGAAAAATACCAATCCCTAATATATCAATGTTTGATACATAAACACTATTAAAAATACATATTCTATTATAAAGACGGGAAAGTTTAACCAAAATTTGTTATCAACTGTAGGTATAGTTTGTTCACAGATTTAAGAGAATGACTTACCGACTCGTGTTGACGCCTGTTTAAAACCAGACTGGGGTCTACACAGGCCCGCACTGAATTGTATTTCAAGCATCGTGCTTGTTTAACTGTCTACTGTGGTAACTTGCGTTGTCCATAACAATCACACTGTTTGGAGAACATTAGGAATGCACTTATTTACGAACCAATCCCCAAATAACTCCGCTGTGGTATCGTTATGGTAATCCAAACAGGAGACATTTATATTCCTGGCAATGAAAGTGCATTTGGTACCCACCCATCTTCGGACCCTGCATGTTCTATGATTATTCTTTTTCCTCTGTTTGATGGTGCCTTTGTTCTACACCTCTCACTAGAATCAACCCAACCTTTTGATAGGGCATCATGGGTATCAAACCAGGTTTCATCTAAGTATATATTAGGTCTGTTCTTACTTCTGTACTGAGCGATTTTTTTCAAATATTCAAATCGGCATGCCTTAAGTCGTTGCGATTCCATGATAACTTTCCGTTTATCGACTTTTTTAAATTTAAAGCCGATTCGTTGAAGACACTTCCACGGCGTTGTCCTACCGCAATTGATATCCGTGTTATCTATCTCAAGTCTTTTCAGTAAATTATCCAGTGTTGGTACCGTATGCTCTTCATACATCTTATATATTTTGCGTCGAACTAAATCTTCATCGCTGCGATCTAATTTTTTGCAAGCCCAGAATCTTTCCTTCTTTTCCTTTCGGTGATGCGTTTATTCACAATTTTCCATACTGTTTTTTTCCGAAATTTTAGTCAATGTGGCTGTTTCTTCAATACATTCCATTTTACTCAACTTTTCACGTTCTATGAGAGTTGTATATACATTGTTTATAATCTCTTTAGAATCTAAGGATAAGCGTCTTCTTCCATTTTCATTTCCGCACTGTGGTTGTACCTGTACCCCCTTCGGCTGTTCTATACTAGATTCACCAATCCACGGACGCCACATATTTGGATAATCAAAGCTGCGTTTTTATTTCACAAGAACTAATAAAATGACTGGTTTTGCAACACTGATTTGTCTACTTATATTTTTTTCCCATTATTTAATAAGGCTTTGTAAACTAATTACCGCCAAGTACGGTCCCTACCTGGATAATAAAATCATTGATCCTTGAAACCCCTTCAACAAAGAATTTTATGATGGGTGTTAACTAAAGGCAGATAGTCATTCTCTTAAATCTGTGAACGGACTATATATCTTATATTATAGGTATTCAAAGTTCTTACATTTTACAGGATAAACGAAGTTTGCCCTACGACAACTACAGTGCTTCAAAGGGACTGGCATCATAATCGGGGTTGTCAGATCTCTTTTTAAAAATTCTTAAAGTTTTTATTATTAAAAGTGTTCTTTTATATCAGTATTTAGTTGAGAGTCAGAAACTCTCTTTGAAAGCTAGTTTGCAAATGTACTTTAAACCAAGAAATCGTCAATGTCAAAGAAAAAAGGAACAAGCCATTCATGAATATTATAATAATTTTTTTAGTACTTCAGAAATATTATTTATACAAAAATAATTTAAATGAAACTAAAAAGGAATTTTACGGTTGTTAAACAAAAAAAAATAAACAGTTAACAAACCCTTATATTCCTCCTACACTTACGAAAACATTGTAGAACTGGCAACCCCCTGGCGATAGACCGTCGAGGCCCAGACGCAATTTAAAGTGTGAACTATTTGTTCCGACTGGAAAAATAATAGAGCAGCATATAAATACAAATTTATATGCGGTAGACAAGAACAGAAAATAGTTAAAGGTTCTGACATTTGAGTAATCCCTTATCAGCTTTAAAATCAGTTGATGTTTGGGGTATGCGATATTGAGAATCGGACAGCCGCGTGACTGGTTGAAACGATTTACTGTAATTTACATATTCCATTTTTTGCTATATCTGTGTGCTTTTAGACAAGTTTTTACTTGGTACCTATATTTTATTAATACAGTATGGCTTTTTGCTGACAATTTGAAACAGAAGGTCAAGGTGAATTATCGCAGGAATATAATCAGTCGGTGACAGAGTCGGCCATCGAAAGCGAAATAAGTCCGGAATTAAGAAACAAAGATTTACATGTTCAATGTCAACGCATTATTTTAAATATGTACGCGTGTTTAAAAAAAAATCCGGGAAAAACTGAAAATGTGCTTTGTACAAGAATGTACTTGTAATGAATTAACACAACATGGGTTTTATAAGAATTTATAACGTAATTAATTTGGGGACTGTAGCCGGTCATTCCATAAAGCGCAAACCAATAAATCAAAAATTCAAAACGGCTGACAATAATACTACAAGGGATTTTAGAAACATTGCGTGGTGTTTTGTTAAAGTGTGGCTTGAAACATAAAAAAATTAGATGATCTAATGGTTATAATGAAATCCCCGCGTATCATTGAACTACGACAGGACTATTTGCGCAAAATAAAGGAGTACCATGAATCCGATAAAAGTATAATTTATTTAGACGAAACTTGGTTTGATACTCAAGATGTTGTTAAGTATAGTTGGGTAGACAGTACAAATTGTACTTTTGGTACGCCGTCTTCGAGAGGAAAACGCGTTATCATGCCGGAAGTAAAAATGGCTTTGTGCCTAATGTGTTGCTCTTATCAGCAAAGAATATCACTTAATAATCAATCTCCAACTTTAAGCGCAGTTGTTCTTGATATTATTCGGCATGTAATAACGAAATGAGTAGCGATGTATGGAAAAATTACTTGTTTATGAACTTTAAATTAATTATCATACAGATAATGAAACCAGATGGCTTCATCTCGTGGTGCTGGTAAATAACACCAATTTCTAAGCATACCTGCGCCCTCTGACATGGACTTATAAAGCCACAAATATCAGAGGAAACCCTTAGAAATTGGTGTTATTTACCAGCACCACGAGATGGAGCCATCTGGTTTCATTTTCTGTATCATACCGATTTTTCTGTTTTAAAACAGACGCCGATGCTTTTTCCTTTTGTTAGAACACATAGCCTCACTATGAGCTGTTATATAGCGAAACGCGTTCAGGGATGGTTCTGCCAGAAGGAAAAAGCAAACCCTTTTCAAAATAATTATGTTCGTTTAACATGGATCTTAAAAACTTGTTATGTTACAGAACGTTTTCTGTGATTCTGATGCGATCAATTTGTTGTTAAAATATATATAGTGTATTCTAACTAACATAGTACCTGCCCCTATCCTTTCTTGGCAAAATGAGCATTTTTTTTTTCCGAAAGACCATTTTAAAAATATTTTCTGCAGGCAAAGTCACGGGTACAAACCTTCTATCAATATAAACTGTAATGAACAAGCGGCATTTAATCATATTAAAAATTTACAACAATCCGCATTTTAATTATTTGGTAGAAGCTGTCAGGAGTTTAATGCTTTTTTATGACATCAAATTAAGTTTGGAACAACTATACCAAATTTCGTGCAAATTCTGTTAGTCAGCCCTATGATCAAACACACAAGTTAACTCTAGACGCTAACTTCAAAATTAACTGTTTTTAACCATAGTAAAAAATTAACAAGTAGACTTTCTTCGGATGTTGTCATGGAAACGGTATGTTAAAAGTAAACTTGTGTGTTTGATCATAGGGCCGATTATTAATATAAATATTTGGGAAACTTTGAAAAATGTATACCCAGTATTTCCGAAACAGTAAACTTTTGGGATAAGGAAAGTTATTATATTATTTGTATAGCTACCTTTAAACCGCTTATTAGGTACAAAATTGAATGTTCACATACAATTTGATAAATTTCAGTAAGTTGCAAATATTTTGGAAATTTAACATCACCAGGCGCAACCCAAATAAAATTTCCCGCGCTTCCGATTTTTCCTTGCAAAACTACCCTTACCGACAGCGCCCGGCACAGAATCGCTATTTACATAACAAATCCGAAAAGTGATAATTCGGTCAAGTACAGTCAGCCTATAAAGGCGGATCCACATATACATTGTGCCATATCAGATCACCGTATCCGTATCATCGACGCGTATCATGATCGCTATGTCGACGGGCAGTCATTCGATACGCCGAAAGGACATGATACGGACATCTCGAGTCGGTTTGTCTCCGACCATTAAAGAAGCTACGGATACGACATCTAGACGTGTCCCCTGCTTAGGTTGCCTATTGGCCACTACTTCTAAATAATTCGGTTTGCCACCACCGCCTTCATCTGACCATTTGTCGTATCCTGCTAACTTTGTGAATTGCTATGAAGCAAGCGCACAACAGCGCTAAATTCTCGTACACTTCCACAGACGCCATTATGAGAACTGCCTCAAAATTGGCGGTGATTGGATCGGCGATCATGACAAATCCAGATTTGATATATTTAGTTGATACGATACAGAATACTGATACATATGTAGATCCACCTTAATAGAAACAACTGGTCCTCCACACACTGTAAATATCCCTTTATTTATAACTATAGAAACTGATGCAAATGATTTGTAGAAAAACGAAGAGGAACTCCAAAACGTATTGAACTCAAGTTAAAAGTAGTTGGAGATCAGCAAGCAAAAGAAGGGGATCAATCAAATGACGAGTTTACAGCAGATCGAATTCACTCACTAATAAATTTAATGAAAGATAATCCACATCTATTACAACTTTTTACTGCTGGTTCAAGATGATAAAAAAACACTTTGTAATAAAACGAAAAAAAAAAACAGACCAATATTAATTAATAAAAATCTTCTTTAAGTAACATCCGACTTATCTATTTAGGAGGTAATCCCATTTTTTCTCTAATTAAAAACTCCGGTAACCGTTTTCCTTTCCAATGCCTAGGTATGACTACTTCGTGTAATTTATTTAGTTTTTGCTCAACATACTGTTCTGCTGAAAAGGTGTCTGCTTCCTTGCATTGTTTAATCAGTACGGCTTGAAACGCCTTTTCTTTCTTGAGTTCTCTTTTTTGTCTTAACTAAAATAAATAGTACATTATTACAGTTTGACAAGGAACAAAAATAAAAATAAACAGTTTCTTGTTGGGTCCGTCGCAAAGTATGAAATTTTTAAAAATTAACATTTAAAAGTGGAAATAACATCTGGGTTGTTTTAGTCGCCACAACGGTTGTATTGTTTTATGCATACAAATTTATTTTTATTAGATATTTTATATCAGGTACCTACAATGCTTTCATTTTAATTTTCACACTTTTACATGCGTGTAAAATTCTTATTTTTTAAGCTAGAATATTAGCTAAAAAAGTAAACTGTAGGGTTTTGCGTAAAGTTTTATGCCGTTAAGTTAAAATTTTTTAAAAAGGTCATGTCAAACTATTCACATAACTTGCTTTTTTTTATGTAACACCCTGTATATTATTAAATATTTAAAAATACATTATTTTTCTGAATACGAATATATGGCACATATACCCTTTTTTTTAATTAGCTTAGCCTAAATTATTATAAATATCATTAAAACAGGACTATTATTTTTGTTTCCAATAACTAAAATGAAAGAATATTCTCGGGAAAGTGGATCGACCTCCTGAGTCGGGTTTCGCTTTCAGGTCGGTGACATTTCTTGAGGTTAGGGATGCGATTGATGGTCTAAAGTACAAGGGTAGCTGGGATATTTATGGCATGACTGTGATAGTGTTAAAGAAGGTTAAAAATATTCTCATCTCTCCCTTAACTAAGATTATGAATTTCTGTATTAAGGAGGGTGTTTTCCCAAATAGCCTTAATAATCCCTATCCATAAAAAGGCTGATAAGGTAGACGTTAATAATTATAGGCCTATTGCACTTACATCACTAATAATAAAAGTGTTCGAACAGATCATTAACTACTTTGAACAGAAAAAGTTATTCTCCAATTGTCAGTATGGCTTCAGAAAAAAGCTATCTACCACGCATGCCAGTATGTTCTGAGGGAGTTCGAAGGGGCAAAGTATGTAGGAACAACATAATATTACAATTTATCAAAGGCTTTTTTGATTGCATTTCTCATTCGGTCCTTTTTAAGAAACTTAGGTTTTATGGCTTGGACGAGGGTAGTATTGCCCTGATGCGGAGTCACCTTTTGGATCAAAAACAGGTGACGTCCTTCAATCGCGCTGAGTTAGGCCAACGAACTCTGAGGCACGGGGTGCCCCAGTGCTCGATTTTGGGGCCCTTGTTATTCCTCGTGTATATCAATGACTTGCCAGCGGCGCTGACTGCGGGCAGGTTGTTTCTATTCGCAGACGACACAGCAGCGACTGACGAAGACTCTGACGTCGCTGCACTGTTGCTGAAAATGGAAGAAAATCGTAACTCTCTAAGCGACTGGTTCACAGCAAACCGAATGAGCCTAAATGCTGATAAGACCGAAGCCATGGTTTTTGTGCTTATGGATCCCACACTGAAGTTCGACATCCACATCGACTCCGTCTGTTGCAGGGTGTCACGGGCTGTCTACTTGCTGAAGAAGCTTTCGAGAGTGGTGGATTCCGGTGTGTGTCTGATGGCTTTCCATGCTCTTGTGCAGTCCCTTTGTTGCCATGCTTTACTGACGTGGGGTCATTTTGCCCATATGGGCAGTGTTTGCACTTCAGCGCAGAACGGCAAGAATTCTGGCTGGGCTCGATTACCGTGCTGATGTCAGAAAGGCGTAGGGAGATCTAAATATACTAACAATTTCCTCCCGTTATATTTATCAATGCTTATTGCACGCTAAAAGTTCAGGAAACTACCAGCCAGTTGGTGACAGCCATGATTACAACACACGTGCTAGAGAAAATCCACATATTGATTTGTTGCGATTAAAGGAATCTTGGAATGCGACTCTGCACTACGCTCCCACCTTTTTTAGTAAGCTTCCGATTTCTATCAGATATCTAGAGATGAATACATTTAAACCCGTTGTAAAAAAAATACCTAATATCTCACCCTTTTTACTTTATTCAGGAATGCTTAGACCATACCGTTGATGTTCCCTTATCTTGACTACCTACTCCAATTTTTAATTTGTTTTAAACTGTTACTGTAATATGTTATTTGTGATTTTAATAATTAATTTTAGCCCGACTTCGCCAACTATGTCTGTGAAGTGTTTTTCTACTTCAGTTGTCAATTATATTAGCTTATGGCAAACTGCCTTGTGTATGCGGTTAACTTTACCTGACGTATGTAAAATTTTTTAAAGAATTGTAGCATGAGTAAAGGAATTTGAATTTAAATTGAATTTGAAATATGCAGAATATCACTTAATTCTGAAAGATTTCCAGCGCGAGCATTGCCAAGTCAAAAAACCTTTCAAAGGGTTGATCGGAGCCTAAGGAAAACAGGTAAAAGATTATTAGAAAGTAATTATTAAAGTTAACGAATTAATTTTTGTAATTTTTTATTCAGGGTCATTTTCGCCGCGACGTGGCGGCGAGTGACCTCCCAGGAGAGCACGGGACCCTCACGTAGAGGAATAAATTTTGCAAGATATTGTTGACAACCTTTCAAACAGCATAAGAAAGATTGCGACACAAAACCATGTTACAAAATGGGTTGTACATGAAACTCTAAAGGAACAGTTACTTCACCCGTACCATGTTATTGTCATAGTTTTTATATTTTAATACTTTTGAGGCATTTATAAGATAGATGAAAGATTGTGTGGTTTGTAAACTCGCAATGTTTTAGTTAATCAACTTAACTAACTTATACCTAGGAACAACAAATCTATTTAGAAATAAAATAAATCAAATTTAAAAATAACAAACAATTTAAAAAAATGAAAAATAATTATTCTTTAAGTGCTGCTCCACGTGTCCTACTTCATTTCCAATGCACTTAATATATTATTCTGTATGTACCTAAATTTTTAACACAGTGGCTCTATTGTTTTATTAGTAAATTACCTCAACCTAGGAACAAATTAAAAATAATATTTCCCTCATATGTTAAAGTTCCCATAAGAAAAATGCAATTTTCGCAAAATTACAGCGAATATTTCCCTCATATGTTAAAGTTCCCATAAGAGAAATGCAATTTTCGCAAAATTACAGCGAATATTTCACTCATGTATAAATTTTCCCATAAGAAACGTTAAAAATAAAAAAATATCAGCGGATATACAACGTTGCCTAGACAACGTTGTATATCCAACACACAACAATCGAACCTATTTGACGAGACAGTTTTTTTTTTACCTTTTTACTGCGAACGTGATCGTTATTGTTATGAGTTCCCTTCGGGAAATTCATTGCTTTTGAAAAACAAACCCTCTCAACAGATAACGACAAAGATATAATTATGGCATAAATGAAAAAATAATATATATTTCATTCTAGAAATATTCTCCCTAAATACCGCTCGTGCATAAAAATTAACCAGATAATTTTCATTCAAGCTTGGTGTACTAATTCCACTCGTTCTTCGAACTCGTGGAATTATAAATAACAAGCTTTCATGAAAATTATCGGTAATTTTTAAGCACTCGTGGTATTACCCCCGAATATTTCCCTCATATGTTAAAGTTCCCATAAGAGAAATGCAATTTTCGCAAAATTACAGCGACTATTTCCCTCATATACTGTAACTACAATGCGCTTTTCACTTGATTTTCGGTGAAAATCAGCCCTCGGTCGCGATTGAGCTGAAAATTGCACTCTTCTGGTTTTTCATTGTTGGTTACCTACGAGAATAACCGTCACTGTCACAACAAGTTGAAATTTCTGCTTTGACAATTTCGCGTCAATTTATCAAAATGATTCAGGAAATAGTCTAAAAAATATATTTCGTGCATGTAAAATGGCTTGATAATCATGCACTCAGATTTGTTGCCCTAAAGAAACAGCTTTCATGCATTTTTATTGTTATTTACCTTAAAAAGTGCCCTCCCTTCGGTCGGGCACTTTTTGGTAAATAACAATAAAAATGCATTCAAGCTGTTTCTAGGGCAACAAACCTTCATGCATGATTTTCAGCAATTTTACATGCACTTAACATATTAATATTGAAAACAGCACTGCCAGAAATCGAAAATTGCATCGCAAGTTTATATTGTTGACGAAACGTCAAAGCGGGATTTTATTGTTAACAAACGTCAAAAAATGTAATATTCTGACAATTAACGTCATCTTGTAATTTTTAAGCATTTTAATTTTATTGTTAGTATTTTCTGTTAAATAAAATATTTAAATTTACTTGATTCGAGTTCTTAATTAATTTGGGAAATATTCAAATAAATTACACTCGTGCATAAAAATAACCAGATAATTTTTTTATTCAATGTGTTTTTTTTACAAATTGCAATCGTTTGTTTTCATATTTTACAACAATGCCCTCCTCCTGCGGAGTCGGGCTTTTTCGCCAAAATATGAAAACAAACTCTTGCAATTATAAAAAAACACATTTCAATCAAAAATTATCGGTAATTTTGATGCACTTGTGCACTTACCCCCGAAAACAGCACTGCCAGAAATCGAAAATTGCATCGCAAGTTTATATTGTTGACGAAACGTCAAAGCGGGATTTTATTGTTAACAAACGTCTAAAAATGTAATTAAGGTCATCTTATTGAGTGACAGCAGACAAAAAAGTCAATGTCAACGAATGTTTTCCTTTCATTTTGTCAAGAATTGTTAATAACTATCTCTTTGCATTGGGATAACCCGTGGCAACGTAAATTTTTTTGTTTTTTTGTAAACAACGCTATTGAACTTTTCCGTAGACGTAATTTTACTACAAAAATGTCTCGTTTTGGCGAAGAATCTATCCTCGAAATAGAGCAGAAAATAACAGAAGCCATTCCAAAGAATACTGCATCAAATCACGACTATATTTGGCGGCAGTTCATGTGTTTTTGCAAGGAAAGGGGGCACGTTCTTACGAATTCAAAGCTAAATATTGTTAATTACAATAATTGTACTTTTCATTGCAATTGTTGTAATTTTTAAGCATTTTAATTTTATTGTTAGTATTTTCTGTTAAATAAAATATTTAAATTTACTTGATACGAGTTCTTAATTAATTTGGGAAATATTCAACAGTAATATACCGATAGAGGAGGCGTCTTATCGGTAATACCGATGTTTTTAACAAGAAATCGATTTTCTGACAAATTTTTACGAAATGTAATTTTTACTTATAATCTGATATGATCCCGAGAGCTTTAGCTCGAGGGTCTTATCTTTGATTATAAGTAAAAATTACATTGAGTGAAAATTTTCTTGGAAAATCGAGTTTCGAGTGAAAAACGAAGGTATGAAGATAAGAAACCGCCTCTAGAGGTGTATTTTATTGGATAATTTACTGAACATAAAAATGAAGGCCGTCTGATAAAGGTAAATATACAAGTTAGAGGTGTTACTAATTTTTTATTTAAGTAAAAAAGCTACAAGCGTCTTTTCGAAAGCGTCTTTTCGAGCTAGCGGTAGTCTTATCGGGTAAGACGACCGTTACCAAGGTGGTTGCTATGCAAATGAGCGTTTTGATTGGTTCAATAAAAGTGAGGTGAATTATCAACGGTAATATACCGATAGAGGAGGCGTCTTATCGGTAATACCGATGTTTTTAACAAGAAATCGATTTTCTGACAAATTTTTACGAAATGTAATTTTTACTTATAATCTGATATGATCCCGAGAGCTTTAGCTCGAGGGTCTTATCTTTGATTATAAGTAAAAATTACATTGAGTGAAAATTTTCTTGGAAAATCGAGTTTCGAGTGAAAAACGAAGGTATGAAGATAAGAAACCGCCTCTAGAGGTGTATTTTATTGGATAATTTACTGAACATAAAAATGAAGGCCGTCTGATAAAGGTAAATATACAAGTTAGAGGTGTTACTAATTTTTTATTTAAGTAAAAAAGCTACAAGCGTCTTTTCGAAAGCGTCTTTTCGAGCTAGCGGTAGTCTTATCGGGTAAGACGACCGTTACCAAGGTGGTTGCTATGCAAATGAGCGTTTTGATTGGTTCAATAAAAGTGAGGTGAATTATCAACGGTAATATACCGATAGAGGAGGCGTCTTATCGGTAATACCGATGTTTTTAACAAGAAATCGATTTTCTGACAAATTTTTACGAAATGTAATTTTTACTTATAATCTGATATGATCCCGAGAGCTTTAGCTCGAGGGTCTTATCTTTGATTATAAGTAAAAATTACATTGAGTGAAAATTTTCTTGGAAAATCGAGTTTCGAGTGAAAAACGAAGGTATGAAGATAAGAAACCGCCTCTAGAGGTGTATTTTATTGGATAATTTACTGAACATAAAAATGAAGGCCGTCTGATAAAGGTAAATATACAAGTTAGAGGTGTTACTAATTTTTTATTTAAGTAAAAAAGCTACAAGCGTCTTTTCGAAAGCGTCTTTTCGAGCTAGCGGTAGTCTTATCGGGTAAGACGACCGTTACCAAGGTGGTTGCTATGCAAATGAGCGTTTTGATTGGTTCAATAAAAGTGAGGTGAATTATCAACGGTAATATACCGATAGAGGAGGCGTCTTATCGGTAATACCGATGTTTTTAACAAGAAATCGATTTTCTGACAAATTTTTACGAAATGTAATTTTTACTTATAATCTGATATGATCCCGAGAGCTTTAGCTCGAGGGTCTTATCTTTGATTATAAGTAAAAATTACATTGAGTGAAAATTTTCTTGGAAAATCGAGTTTCGAGTGAAAAACGAAGGTATGAAGATAAGAAACCGCCTCTAGAGGTGTATTTTATTGGATAATTTACTGAACATAAAAATGAAGGCCGTCTGATAAAGGTAAATATACAAGTTAGAGGTGTTACTAATTTTTTATTTAAGTAAAAAAGCTACAAGCGTCTTTTCGAAAGCGTCTTTTCGAGCTAGCGGTAGTCTTATCGGGTAAGACGACCGTTACCAAGGTGGTTGCTATGCAAATGAGCGTTTTGATTGGTTCAATAAAAGTGAGGTGAATTATCAACGGTAATATACCGATAGAGGAGGCGTCTTATCGGTAATACCGATGTTTTTAACAAGAAATCGATTTTCTGACAAATTTTTACGAAATGTAATTTTTACTTATAATCTGATATGATCCCGAGAGCTTTAGCTCGAGGGTCTTATCTTTGATTATAAGTAAAAATTACATTGAGTGAAAATTTTCTTGGAAAATCGAGTTTCGAGTGAAAAACGAAGGTATGAAGATAAGAAACCGCCTCTAGAGGTGTATTTTATTGGATAATTTACTGAACATAAAAATGAAGGCCGTCTGATAAAGGTAAATATACAAGTTAGAGGTGTTACTAATTTTTTATTTAAGTAAAAAAGCTACAAGCGTCTTTTCGAAAGCGTCTTTTCGAGCTAGCGGTAGTCTTATCGGGTAAGACGACCGTTACCAAGGTGGTTGCTATGAAAATGAGCGTTTTGATTGGTTCAATAAAAGTGAGGTGAATTATCAAATAAATTACACTCGTGCATAAAAATAACCAGATAATTTTTTTATTCAATGTGTTTTTTTTACAAATTGCAATCGTTTGTTTTCATATTTTACGAAAATGCCCTCCTCCTGCGGAGTCGGGCTTTTTCGCGAAAATATGAAAACAAACTCTTGCAATTATAAAAAAACACATTTCATTCAAAAATTATCGGTAATTTTGATGCACTTGTGCACTTACCCCCGAAAACAATAGAGCTGTTCTGTTAAATTTTTTTAAAAATTGTTAATTATTTGTAAATTTGATTTTTAAATAAATTTGTTGTTCCTAGGTTTGAGTAATTAGTTAGTGTTGTGAGTTTACAAACCACAAAATCTTCCATCTAACGCGGAATATTACTTTTCTGGTTCTGTGGTACTACTCTTGTATGCATGAAGGTAAACAACATTTATTTCCCCAGTCCCCGACGTTCGTTTACCCGGACTGTTTCTTTTTTGCCCATCTTTAAAAAAACGGTTTACTTGACCCATTGGAAACTTGGATTTTATTCGTGAATTACCGCGGTGCTAGCCATCTTGGTGACAACCCTTGGGGTTGCTGTAAGAAATTTGGTTTTATTTCTGAATTACCTTTTAATGCCCTGGTGTTCCTTTTTGTTTTAAATAAGTTATGCCTATTGAATATTGTTATATGCCTCAAAAGTATAAAACTATAAAAATAATGACAATAAATTAGTTATTGGAAAAAAAAATAATAATCCAATTTTAATGATAGAGTCAGAATCAATCATAAAAGGTACAATGACGTAGGTGACGGCGGAGGGAAAACTGTAGGTAAAAGTGCCTGTCGTTACTCATTTGGTGGCGAAATATACAACAGTGTTGCCAGGTGAAAAAAATACAAATCGCTAGAAGTTAATTGCAGACTATTATTTCCAGTTATAAACATACAATAAATACATAATAGATACTAATATAGATACACATACCTACTACCCAACGTTATTTTGACTTAAAGTTGTGTAAGTACAAACCAAATCCTAAATTTTTTAAAGTACCTATTTGAAATATTAAAAATTGGTCGAAATGATCTAAAAAAAAAAACAGAAAATTAACTTTCACGAACAGTTTCTTACCAATCACCAGAGTATTCATAAAATCACCAGCTCTGGTGAAATTTCACCAAACCTGGCAACATTGATACAAATTCGGTCCACTGGAGACGCGACGGCTAAAGAGAGTCGCTCAACAATCTCCGTCGGTTACCTACGTCATTGTACCTTTCATGATTGACTATGACTCTACCTATTTATATTTATTTAGGCTAAACGAATGAAAAGATGTGTATGCTCCATTCCACAATTATTCGTTGATTTCTCAACCGCAATAAAATTTAAACCCAGCCATAAATAAGTGCCTTCTGAAAGGGTACAGGTCCTGATTATCTACTAATTTCAATAGTTTTCCCGGCCATTTGGTTTCAACCAGAGCCATCGACTTAATATACACAGACATTCAATAGTTTAGGTTAGCTATTTTCAACAAAACAACAAATATAAAGTAATAGGTAAGTATCTTTATTTTAATCATGTAATTAAATAGCTATTAATATTTATACAAAAATACTAATCTACAATATTATAATATCATCTATGCCTAAACTAATTATTAAGGGCCTTACGTTACTATTAATTATGTTATTATATTGGTATATTAGGTAGGTTAATGGCAAATTGCAGGTGTTCAATATAAAGCAGAGTCTTTTTATCTTAGTTCATCAGTCGTTTGGTGTTTGTCAAGCTGTGCGTTAAAGGTATTTTCGTGTGCGTTATCGAGCATCCAAAATATGTCAGATCTGTGTGAAACTTCAGATAATATTGCTTCCGGAAGTTATGGTGTAACGAAGAAAAAACATTTATCTACTTTCATTTAGTAATATGAATTTTACAGTTCTGTAAATCGTTTTGTAAGGGCATCTATTACAGCACTAGTGCTGTAATAGATGCCATTACAGCACTAGTGCTGTAATAGATGCCCTTACAAAACGATTTTTAATAGCAGGTGCATTTTTATTTTTAAAAATGCCTTTTGCCAAATATTTTTATTCATAGATGAAAGTAGATTAAATTTTGTACAATATTCTTGTTGTAAATTCATATAACTACACTCGATGTTTGATTAAACTCGGCTGACGCCTCGTTTAACAACTTTAACATCTCGTGTTGTAATATGAATCTTTACAACACTTATATCGTAAATAACTATTATCACTTGATGCCAAAAACATCATAAATAACGTTTACTGTACCCTTTTAGAAAAAGGGTATGACCGGAGTGCAAGTTTTAGTGAAACGAGTATTTTGACCAAAGTTGCATTAACGACAGTAAAAGATATAATGACTAAACCCATCCATCCAATAATTAATAGTAACGTAAGGCCCTTAATAATTAGTTTAGGCATAGATGAAGACGATAGTGATAGTGAAACAGAGCTAAATATAGAGTAGGTTAAGTTAAATATTGGATTATTATAATATTGTAGATTCGTATTTTTGTATAAATATTAATAGCTATTTAATTACATGATTAAAATAAAGATTCTTACCTATTATTTTATATTTGTTGTTTTGTTGAAAATAGCTAACCTAAACTATTGAACTTAGTAGGTAATCAGGACCTGTACCCTTTCAAAGGTGCCGACACAATAGATATTTATCAGGCAGCTTATTTATGGTTGGGATTATTAAATTTTATTGCAGTCGAGAAATCAACGAATAATTGTGGAATGGAGCATACCATATATTATTTCAATTCAAAAAAATAATGTATTTTTAAATATTTAATAATTACAGGGTGTTTTATTAAAAAAAGTAAGTTATGTCAATACTTTAGACATTTCATATTTTGTAAAATTTCTAAATTAATGGCATAAAACTATATGCAAAACCCTACAACTCATTTTTTTTTCAATCTTCTAAATCAAAAAATAAGTATTTTAGAGCCATGTAAAAGTGGGACAAATTAAAATGAAAGCACTGTACCAACAGATTTAAAAAGTGGCTTTACTCTTTAGCAAGAAGGTGGATTTTGTCATTTTTAAGTAAAAAAGGTTATACAGTGTCACCATTAAAGTCCGCACCATATGGAACTTTTTTTTATTAATGAGGTTAGTTAAAATTAAATTTCGGCAATCGTTTTTGCTTCAAATTAGACTAAAAATTATATAATCAAATGTCACCATCTGTCATTCGGTATCTGTCAAAAATTACATTTTAATCAAAAAATGCTGAAAAATGGCATTGTTTTACCGAATTTCAAAAAATTTTATTAGAAAAAGTTGTTTCTAGTACAATTCTTGGCCTAAATACAAAGTTTTAGTTTTCTAGCTCAAATTTGATTTTTTTGCCATTTTTTCTAATTAACTTTTTTTTTATTTAATGTAAGTTCGCTTAATGGATATTAAACTATTTGCTTATAGTCAGATATTCCATTTTTTTGATAGTACATACACCTAAGAAGTTTAAAAAACTTATAATAAAATTCCCAGATATCAGATTAGTTCAAAATTTAGACACATTTTCTTTTTATCCACAATAAAATATCAAGGCAATTTTGAATTTTATAAGTAAGTAGGCTATGGAAAAAAAAACGAATTAGAGTGCCGAATAAATAAAAGAAATGTCATAAATTTGAATATTTTCGCAAGTTATAGTTTTCAGTGTTATCACCAATGTTGTCCATTCAAGAAAAAATAGAAATTGTCTTAATTTGTGGAGAGAATATGCCTCACCGGCAAGTCTCTGCCATTTTTAATGAGAGGCATCCAGAAAAAAATTTGCAGCATAGCACTGTTTCAAGAATAATGTCAAAATTTAGAGAAACTGGATCTGTTCAAAATAATTTTAAGAAACCTCACGCGGCAAGTAAATACGATGAAGCAGCACAACTTGATGTTTGTTTAACTGTTATTGACCACAGTCAAACTAGTGTAACCAAGATAAGTGATTCAACAGAGTCCAAGAGGGAAAGCGTTAGAAAAATTCTTCAGCAAAATCGATTTCGGGCATATAAACCCAAGTTTATAAACACATTAAAAGAACGCGATTTTGATATCCGACTTGATTTTTCGTTTTGGTATCAGGGACAATATGAGGAGAATATTATTTTTCCATACAAGATATTATGGACAGATGAAGCCACTTTCTCTTCGAATGGTACCGTGAGCTCACAAAATTGCCGATGGTGGTCCCAAGAAAATCCTAACTTCACAATTGAATGTCGCGACCAGTATCATTTTAAAACCAATGTTTGGTGTGGAATTTTGAAAGATGAGCTTATTGGACCATACTTCTTTAGAGTAAACTTAACTGGTGAAAGGTACCTGAATTTTCTTGATAACGAGATTACCGAAGTTTTGGATAACATGCCCTTACACCATAGACATAACTTATGGTATCAGCTTGATGGTGCACCCATACATCAAACTGTAGCAGTGAAAGAACGCATAAACCAATTATTTCAAAACAGAGTTATAGGGCGTGATAGAGAATGTCACTGGCCACCCAGGTCGCCTGACATTCACACAGCAGAAAGTTTATAAGAATCGACCGGTTAGAAATATCGAGCATTTGGAACAAACGATAAGACAGTGTTGTGCCGATATAAGACCAAGCTTTTTACAAAATGCTGTCAAAGACGTTTATAGACGGACGGGTGTTTGTATAGAGCGAGAAGGACGTCACACTGAAATGTGAAATTTATATTGCTTTTGTGTTACCTATTTAAAATGATTAAAGTTCCTTTTTGTTCCTTTTAATAATAATGATAGTTTTAAGTATCAAATAAAATTTTTATCAAATATTTAGATGTATTTTTCATTTGAAAAACGAAACATCTGACGTCTATCTGTTAAAATTTTTAAATTAGGATAACTTTGCACCACCTGTGTCAAATTTTTTTGCCTCTAATTTTAAATTTCGAAAAAAAATGGCATTCTAGTAAAAAAAAGCTCATACAAACTAAATAAAATATTGAGTTGGTATAAGCAAATAGTTTAATATCCATTAAGCGAACTTACATTAAATAAAAAAAAAGTTAATTAGAAAAAATGGCAAAAAAATCAACTTTGAGCTAGAAAACTGAAACTTTGTATTTAGGCCAAGAATTGTACTAGAAACAACTTTTTCTAATAAAATTTTTTGAAATTCGGTAAAACAATGCCATTTTTCAGCATTTTTTGATTAAAATGTAATTTTTAACAGATACGGAATGACAGATGGTGACATTTGATTATATAATTTTTAGTCTAATTCGAAGCAAAAACGATTGCCGAAATTTAATTTTAACTAACCCCATTAATAAAAAAAAGTTCCATATGGTGCGGACTTTAATGGTGACACTGTATAAAATGCAATAGTACAAATTACATAACAATTACAATTTGATTTGATTTTGTACAGGGTCATTCCTAATATTTAAACAGTTGCTGCTAAGTTTGTTGGTAAAGATACAAAAAAACTTTTAAAATTAAAGTTGCAGGAATAGACCTAAATCGCCAAAATATGTCATAAGAATGAACAATTGAATAACGCGCGTCCCTTTTCACTCCAACAAGACTTTTGCACAGAGACCTAAAAATAGACACCATACAATCTCACCTACACAAACTCCTTACAAACTACTATAAAACCACAGACCTCCCATACACGATCCCCCTTCCCTCGCACATACAAATTGCCACGCGACTGGCTTATGCCGTAAATATGCCCTTTTTTATGAGAAGTAAAAACGAAATCATCGACAGACTCTCAAACTAATTTCATTTAATTAAAGCAAAAGCGTCAACACAAACAATGTGAGTAAAAGGCCCTGCCTATACTCAGAAGCACTAATCAATACAATAATTGAATAACGCGCGTGCGAATTCTTAACGATTTAATATTTTTTTATGGAATACCCCCTATGTTAATAATATTAAGATAGCGCTTAAAATTCTTTTTCCAAAACTATAACGGGTGTCAACAAAATCATTGTACAAAGCATCACAGCGTCATGTTAAAAGATATTTTAATCAAATTTTGGTTACTACCATGTTTGACCGGGATCTTAATTTTGACCTGAAAACCAAATTAATATCACTTTCGGTTTTACCGGAAGTTACGCCATTTTATTTTTTGTAAACGACAACCTGTATTTATTATTGTCTAATCGAATTCTTTTCAAAATTACCTTTTCAACGATATTCAACAAAGTGACATTTACTTTCAAAATGGCGGCTTATGAGCCATTATACAAAATTCAAAATGGCGTCTATAAAACAACGTATGCATTTGCTACGGGAAAAGTAGTAATAAAATCTGGTAAATTGGGCCCTTTCATAATTCTTTAAGCACTGATATTTACATTTTTTTCTTCAGTTTTTGAAGAAATATAACTTTTGATTTTTAAGAAAAATCGTATCTGCACCCTAGCGTAATTTTTCCAAATGATATGATCTACTTTTCATTATTTATATGAAAGCGATTTTAAAAATCAGAATGCTTCTTGCTTCAATTTAAAACAATAAAAAGAAATCGGTGCATTTTTTAATGAAAACAGAATAACTTATTTCCATCTAAGTTGGCTTTGGAGAACAAAATAAAAACGTCATCATCAGATTATGTTATTTTGTAATAAAATGCATGTTGTTTGTCATGCTTTTGGGTGTGAGTTTGATGCACAAATCGATCAAATAACAATAAAATGACTGAGTTTACAAGAGAAGAACAAATTGATATGTTAATTATTTACGGAGAAAGTCAAAAAAATGCCCGTCGAGCTGAAATATTGTACAGAGAGTGCTATCCAGATCGTGAATCGCCTAGTTCAAATCATTTCCCATGGCTAGAAAAAAAGTTTAAATCAGAAAGAAACTATGATCAAGAGCACGATGAGAACTTTCTTGTCAGCGAGAAAGCTGAAATAAATGTATTGGCTTGCATTGCTATAGATACCACATCTTCCTTGCGAGAAATAGGAAAAAAAAAACATGGCTTTTAAATATCAGGTTCACCACCATTTGGGAGAAAACGACCCTGTCAGAAGACTACAATATTGTAATTGGTTTCTAGGGGAGAACAATGGCAATAATGGTTTCCATCGAAACATAATCTTTTCCGATGAGGCAAAATTTACAAACATGGGTGTTTAATAATTAGGAATAGTACACGGTTTGGGGCCGTTCAAAATCCCCACTTAGTTAGAGCAGGTGCTTTTTAGGAGCGTTTTGGTGTAAATGTCTGGATGGAAATAATGGGAACGAGAATCGTTGGTCCAGTATTCTTTTTTAATCATTTGAATTCTGTTTAATATTTAAATATTCTTCAAAATACCGTCGAACAATTTGTGGACAGCTTAGCTTTGAATGCAATAAACGAAACTTATTATCAGCAAGCCGGCGCCCCTGCGCATATCTCACGGATTGCCGTAAACTTTTTAAATGAAATGTTTGGCGATAGATGGATTGGAACAAACGGGCCAATACGATGGCCTGCCCGATCACCGGACTTAACCCCGCTTGAGTTTTTTCTATGGAGATATGTGAAATCAAAAGTGTATGCCGATGCATTGACGTCATTAGACGACCTTAGCGAGAATTCGAAGAGCGGTCAATATCATTAATTTAACTGATTTAGAAAATGTCGAAAAAATAAACTTGTGGCATGACCAAAATGGTGGTTGTTTTGAACATTTGATTTATGGTTAATTTGTCTGCATTATTCATTTCGTTAGTTATTATTTTACTGTTTACCTATTGTTCTATCAATTTCGTTGTTAATTAACTTAATCAAATTTTTATTAAAACAAATTTAAAATTATATTTCTTTAAAACCTAAAGCAAAAAATGTAAATATCAGTGCTTAAAGAATTATGAAAGGGCCCAATTTAACAGATTTTATTACTACTTTTCCCGTAGCAAATGCATACGTTGTTTTATAGACGCTATTTTGAATTTTATAAAATGGATCATAAGCCGCCATTTTGAAAGTACTTAAATGTCGTTGAAAAGGTAATTTTGAGAAGAATTCGATTAAACAATAAAAAAATATAGGTTGTCGTTTACAAAAAAATAAATGGCGTCGGTAAAACCGGAAGTGATATTAATTTGGTTTTTAAGTAAAAATTAAGATCACGCTCAACCATGGCAGTAACGAAAAAATTGCGTAAGTAGTTAATAGTTTCGGCGGATGTATGGTCGATTGCACCGTCCTGTTGAAAATAACCAAAACGTAGTTTATCGTCAAGTAATTGCCCCACAAATGGATTCAGAATATTGTCTCTATACCGCTGTGCTGTAACGGTGTCATGAACAAAAATAGGACCGACAATTCTTCTTCGGGAAACAGCCAACCGACACCATTTTTTTGAGGGTGCAATGTGGACTTTACAAAAAAATGGAGATTTTCACTACTTCACATGCGTGTATTCTGAGAATTCACATAACCGGTGAGGTGGAACCAGGTTTCATCAGACAAAAATGTCAGGTGTAATAAATCATTTTAGGTAAACCACTGACAGTAATTCCTGCGTCTTTCTTGGAATACTTGCACTTTATAAGGAAACAAATTTAACTGTTTTTAATGATAGTCCTGCATGTTCCATAGGGTCATTCATATCAAATCAACCAGAGGTTTGGCAGGTCACCTCTCCGATTTTAATAATTTTTGGTACAGTCATTCTACCCATCTAGTAGGTGAAAAATCCAAAATTTCAAATTTTTCTGACAAGTAGTTTTTTTTTAATTGAATTTTGAAAATCAAAAAAATTACCATTTGCCCTAAACATACAGGGTGCCCAAGATAAGGAGGGCCTCTATGGGGATCTCGGTTATGGTAAGAGCTACAACTTTGATTAAATGGGGAAAAAGTTGCGCAATCAGAGGACTAATAATATGGCATAAAAAAAGTTTTAGTAATATTTGTAAGTTTTGAGATATTAAATAAAAACTGATATTTTGGATTTTTGATTTTATTTTTCTTTGGCGTTATTATTAAAGTTAGAGCAAAACTGACAAAACTCTCTCACAGCAACTTGTTATGAACTTAAAGATTACATCGCAATTTTTTTTATACGACGTTTCGTTTCCAAGCAAACACCATCAACTTCATTTTTTCTAATACGGCCCTGATTTCTTATTGTCAAATTTTGAGAGCATTTTTTATTCTTAATTCAATGATGTACCAGACAATGTTGATTAATTACGTTTCGAGCCTTTTTAACCATCTTTATGAAATTTTCAGGGTCCGGACCTGGATCCTAGAGTGTTGCATATGCTTTTTCAGCTTTTTTAATTAAAAAAATGAAAATGATGGATGTAGAAGGTAACAACGTAATCTTTTTAGTTTCATTATGAATTAAAAAAAAAATAATAAAATTACATAATAGATTTTTAATTATTTATTTAACATTGTAAAATACTGATTCCGAACCCATAATAATTAAACTTTAATTAATTGAAATAAAACTAACATTAACTCATTAAAAATTAATTTTCCAAAAGGTGTTCAAAGTGATTTCCGTCGTTCTCCAAACATAAATAGGATCTTAAAACTGTATTATTTAGGACATTAGTTAACATTTGTGGCGTTACGCTGTGAAAGGCTGCAAGCACTAGTTGTCTAAGCTCTTCTTCTGTTTCAAAATTCTGCTTATAAACACAATTCTCGATATATCCCCAAAGGAAAAAATCAAGCGGGGTTAAATCTGGGGAACGCGCCGGCCAGGGTGTTACAGAATAAGTGCTGATACTTTTTTCTGGAAATCTTGCTGAAATGTACTCTCTAACTACCCTTGAATTATGTGCAGGTGCACCATCCTGCTGGAACCAAGTGTCGCGTTGTTCTGCCAGAGGTAAATTATCCAGAGCCTCCTCTAAGTCATTTTGGAGTAAATTCAGGTAATGCTCAGATGTTAAATTATGTTGATAGAAAAAAGGTCCTATTATTCTTGTTCCCAAAATTCCAGCCCACATATTAAATCCGAAACGGTATTGGTGTCTTGATTCTTTGAATACACGTGGATTTTCCTTAGACCAGTAATGTACATTTTTTCTGTTAAAGATCCCGTTTCGATTTACCATGCTTTCATCAGACCAAATTATCTGGTAAGGAAAATTTATGTTTTCGTGGCATTTTCTGGTGTACCATTCGCAGAATGATCGACGTCTTTCTGCATCACCTGGCCTCAGTCCTTGACAAATTCTGTATTTATATGGGTGAAATTTTTGTTTGTTTAAAATAAATTGAGCAGTTGATTTCGCTACGCCTACATTTTCATCAATTTCTCTAGTTGATACTCCAGGGTTTTCAGTAACAGCTAATAATACGCTGAAAACCTTTTCCTGGTTACTATTTTTTTTTCGGGAGAGCATGGGTTTTTTAAATGCACCGTGTTCTTTAAGGTTAGTTACTAACTTACTGTAAGTCCGTTTAGCTGGTTGTCTCCTTTCCGGATATTTGTCCAAATACATCCGCTCCGCTACATTACAATTTTCTCCGCTTAAAATAAAACATGATAACATATCAAATTTTTCTTCATTTGAATAATAACCTGCCATATTTAGTTCAACTGAAGTAATGCCAAATTGTCTGACACCATACCTACTCATTTTTTTTTCCAATGCCTACTTCGCTAATTTGGGAAAAGAACAATACTTAGTTTGCAACAGCGTAGATTTGTGTTGTTTCAAAAAGAAAATAAACCCAGGAAGTTTTTATTTTTTTTTAAACAGTATCGTAAGGTTTAATTAAAAAAGCTGAAAAAGCATATGCAACACTCTAGGATCCAGGTCCGGACCCTGAAAATTTCATAAAGATGGTTAAAAAGGCTCGAAAAGTAATTAAACAACATTGTCTGGTACATCATTGAATTAAGAATAAAAAATGCTCTCAAAATTTGACAATAAGAAATCAGGGCCGTATTAGAAAAAATGAAGTTGATGGTGTTTGCTTGAAAACGAAACGTCGTATAAAAAAAATTGCAATGTAATCTTTTAGTTCATAACAAGTTGCTGTGAGAGAGTTTTGTCAGTTTTGCTCTAACTTTAATAATAACGCCAAAAAAAAATAAATACAAAAATCCAAAATATCAGTTTTTATTTAATATCTCAAAACTTACAAATATTACTAAAACTTTTTTATGCCATATTATTAGTCCTCTGATTGCGCAACTTTTTCCCCATTTAATCAAAGTTGTAGCTCTTACCATAACCGAGATCCCCATAGAGGCCCTCCTTATCTTGGGCACCCTGTATACCAAGAGAAATCGAGATATCTTAAGAACTACTTACACTAGAGCAGTGAGTTATATCTCATTTGAAAGGTCTTGATAATACCTTTCGACTGAGGTACCACTAGATATAGTTGCTTAAAAAAAAATAAAAAAAAAATTGAAAAGTTTTTTTTTCTCAAATTAAAAAAAAAGTATTTTTTAATTTTTGTCGAAAAAATATATTTTGTTTGTCAATATTTTAGCAACATATTGGCCGAATTTCAGGATGGAGAAATAATGGGAACAAGGTGAAAAAAAAATAATAACACTAACAATACAAGCAAAAAATGGTATTTATTTTAATAACAATGTAACACAAACAACGCCTATTACTTTTAAAAGAAACGAAATTTTACAAAAAGTCCAAAATCCACAATATACTTCTTATTAAAACTAGATTTTAGCTTTTATTTTTTTTTCTAAAATTTTTGAAGAATTACCATTTCTTCTTTAGTAAGTATGTAAGTTCGACCTGTAGCAGTAACCGGCTGAACCTTCTTTATCATTGAATCTCTTTTAATTAATAAAATATCGGCTTTGGGCGTATGATATTAAAATGAACTAGATGGTCCATTTGGATGCAAAAAACTGATTTTAAGCTCATCAGATTCTTCATTTTTTCCAATAATACACGCTAACCACCACAAGTTATCATACTGAGCAGTCACAAAACCAGATTGAAGAAACATTAATTCATTATTTGCAATTTCAGAACACCGCACAAGTTCCTGGGTTTTTTGTTCCACGCTAAATGAAAAGATTCTCGTTATAATCTTTGATTTTGATCAGGGGCCCTAAATAACAAAGTTTTGTTAAAATTAAGTCAAATTTTCATGATTTTATAGTCAATAGGATGGGTATGGCGGACTAATAAATTATCTACCGGATATTTTTAAGTAAATTTCTTTACAAAAATGAAAATACCTAAAAGGTGGGGGTGGGGGGTATTTTTAAGAAAATAGAAAAATCTCTTTTTACTTACCCCGCTTCAGGCGATGCAGAATTCTTTAATAATGCTTGAAAAAAATGTCAAATATTGAAACTAATGGTCTTGTTAATTTTTTTTCTAGGAAGGGGAGGGATAGTTAAGGCGCGCCTGTTAAGTAGTAATTTTAACAAGATTCTGCTTGAAAAAATAGCTAACAGGAGGATGGGTGGTAGGATGGTTAGGTTTTTGTTTAGGCTTTACTTTAAAAACACAAAAGCAAGTAAAATCTCGGTAAAATCTAAAAAATGAAATTTAAAATTAAAAAAGGAACACTTTTTGGTCATTTTTGCTATGTTTTCAAATTGTTAATATTTTTTTCCTTGTGAACCCATCATTTCTCCATCCCAAAATTTTGTGAATATCTTGCTTAAATATTGACAAAAATAATATATCTTTTTGAAAAAAATAAAAAAATACTTTTTGAAAAATTTCATATTTTTATTATTTTTTTTCAAAATTTTCAATATTTTTTTCTAAACACCTACATTGAGTGGTACCTCATTTGAAAGGTGTTTTTAATACATTTTAAATAAGATATAACTCACTACTCTAGTGTAAGTAGTTCTTAAGATATCTTGATTTCTTTTAATATATGTTTAGGGAAAATGGTCACTTTTTCTGATTTTTAAAAATAAATTTTAAAAAAACTACTTATCAGAAAAATTTAAAATTTTGGATTTTTCATCTAATAGATGGGTAGAATACCTGTACCAAAAATTATCAAAATCGGTGAGGTGATCTGCCAAACCTTCTTTTATTTTGGTTGGTTTGATGTGAAATGACCCCATAAGCTCTTCCTACTTTTTGAGGCAGGGTCTTACACATTTTGTTGGCGTATTTTGCATTATTTTACGAACGCTTGCAACCAGTTCTTCTGTTCTTACAGATAGTCTCCTTTTTTATATAGTATAGAACCTGTTTCCCTAAACAGGCAATGATAAAAATCTCCAGAAGTGGAAGCGACGATAAGAAAATTTTCGCGAAAATCGTCCATGCACAAACGCTGATTGTAGTGCCACTCGTTATTTACTCTAACCCCGTTTCGAAAATACACTTCAACCATCGATTTTTTGTGCCTAGTGCCTTTGTGTAGGGCCCTATTAAAGGGTCGCCAAATAGTTTTGCCCAGACATTAATGGAACATTTTTCTTAGTGCCTTAATTCAAAAATCGCATGCGAGTTGTCTGCCCATATGTTTGATTTGGAAATTTATAATTGGATGGATATTAAGATATTACTAGTACTCTCTAATCATTGGTGACTTCAACGCAACCAGAGGAAATAAAAAAAGGAAGTACACGATTTTCTAAACTCCACGAACTTTCAAAAACACATAACCCCACCAACATGGGGCAAGAAGTCCCAAGAAAGCACTTTCGGGTTCGATAATGCAAATGAAACCAAGATACCAAACAAACCTGAAAAAACTTACAGTTCAGTAATAAAAAAACATGAAAAAATAGCAGACCCAAAGAATGTAAATGAAAAATGGGTAACTCCACCACACGCTAAAAAGAACGAGACGTTAATTAGGCCAAAGGAAAATAAGGACTCAAAACAGGTACTCAAGGAAATAAAACAGAACCTTAGAGATGGACAGGGAAGTGAACAGTTTAGGAGAGTTAAACTTTTGGAAAGCGGTGGGATAATAATAGAATGCCATAATGATATTCAAAACAAAACCCTACAAAAAATTTTAGAGAAAAACGAGAATTTTCAGACAAAAAACTTAGAAAGCACTGAACCTATGCTAATGATAAATGGTATAGAAAAGGGCTATGAGCCTAAAGAGTTTATAACAGAACTTGTTGAAGATAATCCCAAAATAAAAGATTTATTCGGAGCAGATGTCACAACACAAATCAAGTTTATATCAAAAAAAGAGTGGAGAAACAAAAACAAAGAACGAAGGCATATGTACAAGAGTACACTAATCTAGCAATGTGCTTCAAGTGCTGTTACTTTGGTCATGTAGCTAAGTACTGTAGAGGAACCCTATGCTGTTATAAATGTGGAGAACAACATGAAAGCAGCCAATGCCCTGAAGACAGCATTCTAGATTGCCCAAATTGCAAGAGAATGAAACTTCATGATCGAATACATTCTGCAAGGGATCCTAAGTGCACAGCATATCTGCACAAACTAGAAAAACACCGACGATATATTGATTTTGGTGATAGAAGCAGCGAAGAAAATAATTTTTTATAGATACATTAAAACCAGCTTACAAACACAAAACAAGCATTGAGAAACGGGAAGATGTTTCCTCAAGTCACTGTATAATTCACCAGAATGTTCAATCTATTGGCAATGCTACTGACAAAATAAATCACATGCTAGAAGACCACCCTCAATGTAAATTTCTGCATATCAGAGCACTGGAAAAACGAGCACCAACAACAAACATTTGTTATAAATAACTTTAAGCTAGCATCATGTTTTTGCAGGGAAAATGGTTATGGAGGAGTAGCAGTTTATGTGAAAAAAAATATTAAAGTTAAAGTTCGCAAGAAAATAAACAAGTTGTCAATTAGTGGACATTTCGAATGTGCCGGTGCCGAGTGCGATATTGGTGGCGAAATTTTTTTGGTGATCACCATATTATATAGACCCCCTGGAGGTGACATAACATTGTTTTTGAAAAACTGGATAGTTTATGTTTAGAAATTGTAGATGAGGGTAAAAAAGTGTTCTTGGCAGGTGATTTTAATATAGAGTTATTAGAAAGCAATAATAATAGAACTGACTTTCTGTCAATATTAAATTATTTTAATATGAGTCCAACAATATTAGAAAATACTAGAATAACTTGCACATCTAAAAGCTGTATAGATAACATTTTTGCAAATATTTCTAAATCTGAGCTGCATAGTTCTGTTTTAAATACTGTTATATCAGATCATTTTGCACAGAAGGTTATCTTCAATACTAAAAAGAAGAACACTTTTACGCCACACTACAAAAGATTTTTTTCGTCAATTAATAAGGAGGACCTTGCAAATTCTTTAAGACAAGAAAGCTGGGTAAGTGTTTATCAAATAGAAAAATCAAATGTTAATGAACAATGGTCAGTTTTTATAAATTTGTTTGTGCCCATTTTTATGAAATGTTTTCCTAAAAAACTAGTTAATAAGAAAGAGTATAGAAAATCCCTTTATAGAAACAATAATGAACTTAAGAATGTAAAAGATAGGTTAGATGTACTCCTGCAGTTAAAAAATTATAGTAACGCCTATAACGAAATGTACAAAAAAGTCAAAAAAGAATATGATGATGTTCCAATAAATTGCAGGTCGGCAAACTATGAAAATAGAATTAGGCAGTCAGACAATAAAAATAAATGTATGTGGACTATATATGATGAAATATCTGGAAGACACAAAAACAATAATAATGTAATCACTGGAGAACCAGAAGAGATATCTAATCAGTTATAAAAACAACCATGCAGCTTAAAACATTTTTTTTATATTTAAATTTAAAGTAATATTTCAAATAAGTTAATCTTAAGAAATTATAGTAGATATAACATGAAATAGGCATTTAATATGAATAATGTAGTTTAGGCAAATTATCATGTAAAAATATTAGTTTCTCGGTTGTTTCTGGATTCAGCCGATTCCTTTTCGCCGAATTTACGGTTCCAGCTTCTGAAAACATTTGCTCACTTGCAACACTGCCAACTGGTGCAGATAAATATATAAGAGCTTGATTATATAATAATGGTAGAACCTCTCGTTTTTCTTGCCACCAAGAAATGGGATTCGCTTTTCTTTCAAGAAGAGGATGTTTCTTATATTCTGTAATTTCATGCTTACATGTAAGTCACCTGCACTGAGAAACCTGAAAGTCGGAGAAACGACAGCGCTGAGGAAAATTACCAAGATACGTCACCCCAACAATCCCATCCACAACCCCCCAAATCAACTACTATACGAGCTCTGTAACGGGCAGCCCATCGAAGAAAGAGTGATTGAACTATCAAGAATCTTTGCAAAAAAACAACATATCCTGAATATTATCCAACCCTACTGTCTTCAGCGTGTTCCAATCGATAACCCACGAAATGTAGAAACCACGTAATACTACATTGGAACAACTATTGAGCTATTATACCCTATGAATTAGATTTTAACATTTTAACCTGTCAATTTTTAATTTTTTTTAAACTGTTATGTACAAACTGAGATTCTATGTTTTATTGATTTTTTTAACATTTTTACATTTTATGTATTTTTAATGCTTTTGCATTTTTTACAATATTAGTAGGTACCTATACAATTATATGATTTATTGTAAGGCTGAAGAACCCCGGTCGATGGCCATTTAAATTGTATTATTATGATTTTATAAAGAACGTTAAGTAAGTAGTAGTAAGAATTTACCAAATGCACTAGGTACCAGTAAATAAGTTTCTTTTATGGGTAAATGCTGTAAAAGAATAACATTTTAAAATAGTATGCAAGTACAGAAGACTCGCCTTAATGTGAACTTGCTCTTATATGTGAACTACTCAATAACATGAACAACAAAACACGCCTATTAAGTAACACTCTGTAGTGTAAACAGGCGACACTCTCGATAATGTAAATAGTGTTAAAAAAAATATCTTGTATAGACCTGCAAGAATCAAGATTTACCATTTGTAGCTTATTTTCCACAGCAAAAAGTTGTGATTGTTTGTATTTTGTGAATTGTGGGTTTGATAAGAAACAAATATAAAAAAGTACTTAACACTTTATGAGAAGTCTAAAATTATAGAAGAACAACAAAAGGGTGTAAGCGTGACAGTGAAATATAGAGTAGATAAATACACTATGTTCTATCATTAATAAAAATAGCAGAATTCTAAGGGCCGTCAGCCGAAGTTTAAAGCCATATAAAATTCAGAAACGCATTTTGAGAAAAAGTGAAAGTCCTAAACTAGAAAGTATACCTACTATATAAACGGTTTCTTAAACAACGTGAAAATAATTTACCAGTTTCAGGCGATATGCTTAAGTGAACTTATTGCCGTAAAATGAATTTTTAAAAATAAATGAGCCGTCTCGCCCTCTTGGGGCAATTTTCGAAACTTAAAATTATTTTTAATGAATTCCTCTTGGCAATTTTTATAACAGTAGCTTTTTTTCAAAGCTGTGACACGTATCATTTCTGAGATATGGTAGCTCTGTATCCTTATCCAGACACCTTAAATGATGACTTTCATCTTTGATTTTACATAATCATCTTTCTTCCCATTTAAGTAAAAACGTTTCTTACATCGATGACACTCATAACCACTATACAAAGAATAATGTCTATATTGAGAGAACAAAGATTAAGAAAACTATAAACTGCCTACTTAATTTTTAAATGTAAAAGATGTTGCCATTTAAAAATAGGTAGGTATATTTCCTGAAAAAAATTCCACTGAATAAAATTGGATTCCTAATTTTCCTCATAAATAAAAAAGTAAGCCTACTTCAGGTTTTAAAAAAGCAACTCTATAGGTACACCGTTTATGCTTTGCATACTTCTTAGCATGAAAATTCACAAAGTTGCTGGTCAGTTTCGAGCCATTTGCATAAGAATCTTACTTTCCCCTTGTCCTGGTACTATCACTAGCTACAAGATAAGATAACTTCTAAGGATACCATTGTGGGAACAATAATTGTTGTCATGAATGATATGTGTGCTAATAAGCATAAAGTTGCTGTGGATAGTTTGACTGATATTCACGAGGATATTCAATACTTATGGATAAATATAAATAATAGGTAACTCTACCTAACATTAGTATAGGTAAACTTAAATGGTAGGTGGTAGGTAATTTATTTTACTTACTTTTCCCCATTCAAACTTCATTCGTTTTCTAAGTTTTTTTAACTTATGTTTTTTCATTTTTTTTCTTCTAATAACTATTAATCTTGCAGCTTCCTTTGGAGCTTCTGTGCTGGATGGTGGAGCGATCATTTCATCAATGATATTTGGTGTTTCAGTTAAGGGGTATACCCAAGTCAAAACATTAGGCAAATATAATATATTATTGCTCTGTCGAGGAGGAGTGTTGATTTTATAGGGTTCCTTAGAAATCCATGTATTATAGGATGCCAATATTGGAGGAATTGTTTTGGGGTTGGGACCTTCTGTAAAAGTATTTAAGAAGCATCTGGTAAAAACTGGTGCAGCCTCTAAAATCATGGGAAGTTGGTTATTAAAAATTTAAATGTGATATTCATAAATATTTACTTTTAAGCAACTGTGAATTTAAAAAACGGGGAAACATTTTAGGAGCAGAAATTTATGGTTAATGTGTAGTTGGTCAAATATCTACTTAATTTCATTTTGGAATGAGGCACCAACGCCAATTCAAAAATATTTGGTCGATTCGCCAGCTCGTAACATCTGTATCGACTTCTACCTAACTTATGTCCATTCATATCCTTTCGCTTTAATCCAGGATTAGGTAATTTGATACTAACCCTTAACCTTGGATCATTTTTTTTTATTTGCACCAAACCAAATTTAGGATATTAACAAATTCTGGATTAGTGTTATCGATGACATGGCAACACAGTGTCTTTTTATTTTTAGATTTTTTTCACTAGCGTTCTTTGATTAGTTTTTCCGTTTTCTGATAGCTTTCATATTATGTGAAAAACGCCCTAAAAAATATTGCCTTATGTTGCATTTATGGAGGGCCTAAAGCCCTCCATAGTTGCATTAATATATTAAATTTATCAGTTCATATTAAAGTCATAAATGAGCGAATAACCACTAATTTAAAACTTATAAGTATCCCTAATGACATTGCAAAACTCTAATCAACTGGTGCGCACCAGACCCTTTCATTGGTATACAAACGCTTCCCCATTTGCGATTTTTCGACTCTTAGCATCAAACAATTATTTAAACCGGTAAAACTGTGAATGAGGAAAAGCAAAAGTTATTTCCTGGATCGTTGGAAACTGAACATTAAATTTAGGACATTCGCTGATTCACCAGATTGGATACATTATTGAAGTTTAGCTAGGCTGGTACGGTGTAAATGGAGGCTATGAGAGTTCAGTAGTATGTACCAATAGCAGAGTAGGTGTAGAGCGTGCTGACGTTGGTCCCTTATCCCATCACTAAAGCCACGACAAGAATAAAAAATAGTGCGGTTTAATAACCATAACCAAGTTTTTAATTCTTGTTTGTTTACTTTCCATTTCCTTTAACAAAAAGAGATAACATTTATATTTTTTTCAATTGCCGCGCACTTATTTCTGGTCACCAACCCCAATTTTTGTAAAATATGACCACGGATGAACGTAATTTTAGATCAATTTATTATGAGAAAGTTGGGTTTAAGAGCGTCGAAGAAAAAAAATCTCTAGAAATGTTACTCAAGGAAAAGCCTCTGGACAGGGGAAAATTAAGACAATTTTGTTTACGATTTACTGTGCCTCATGCATATAGAAGTTTATTATGGAAACTGTTGTTAGGTAAATACTTATTACTTAAGGCGGAATCAGACTACTCGTGTACTTGGCGAATATGCCAATAATTTTATATTTATCCACACAAGTATCCAAGTAAGCAAGTAAATCGTTTCGCACGATATACCGACAGCCGATAAGAAAGGCAAGTGCTGATTACCGAATAATGGTCACACGACTTGGTAATTATCCCCAAGTGAGAAATAATTGCCAACTACACGAGTCGTCTGGTTCCGGCTTTATACTGTGACTGTTATACCTAAGGCATATTTTTGTTGAAAAGTTTATGCTAGAGTTTTTATATTTACTCTCGTATTTACTTAATCTGTATCTGAGCTGCATGGTAGGTACCTACCTAGATTCTGCTGTAATTATTGTATAAAAAACAAGAAAATAATTTTGTTTGGCAGACAAAACTGACCCGCATGGCGCAGTTCAACGAGGTAAATGATGAAATTGTTGACTTTAAAACTTGCTTAAAAGGGATGGAACGAGATGTCAGTAAGTTGCATTCTCGTTGCGGTTTTATTACCAAACTAGGTGGGTTCCTTCATAGTCAAGTTGGTTGAGTGTCCCTTATTAGGTACGAATATCTCGAGGAATATCTTAACTTTGCGGGCTTTTATCAAAGTACAAATGCGCCGCAAAGTGGTTTCAATTTTTCATAATATTTTGGTCTATTATTATTATTTTTATTTTATTATTATAAGTTAGACAGTAGGCGGAGAGTCCGGTAAACTGTCAGCGATTGTTAGCCAAAGCGCTAGAAGTCACATAGTTCAACAAATGTTAATAAAAGTCACTTTTTCCTTGTACACACAATATCGTGCGTGTCTAGTCTATTCTTAAAGGCATTAAAAATGAGAGCTGTGGCAATTTCGTCGGGAAATTCATTCCACTTTCGCACCACGCGGTTTGACAGAAAGTTCATTCTTGGAAGTCTGCGCCTAAGCTCCATAGTTCAATTCAAATTTTCAAATTCAAATTCAAATTATTTATTCATGTTAAAAATCACAATATAGCAATGTACAGGGTCTTCCAACGAGGACTGAACAGGGGCTCATTTTTGAGCTTCCTTGTATTTAAAGAAAAATCCAAAATAGCCAATCGATGTACTTTTTCCTGCAGAATTCAAAAATGAAACCAAAAATTTATTTGAACCAGAAACAAAAGAGTTACGCTATGGATAAGGTGTTTTTTAAATGGAACATAGCTTTTTTTATACGATTTTTGGAACGACTGATTTTTTTTTGTCCGTTCTGATTAAAATATTTAATATTGTGACAGCTATTTTTATTAAATTTTAATGTTTTATCCAGTATAATTTAACTTTAACCTGTTTGAAACATACACTAGGTAATAAAGGTATAATCACCTTTGAATCCTTCAAAGTCAAAAAATTTGACAAATTTACTATAATATTGCCGAAATGAAATATTCATTAGATGAGAGATTGCAGATTGTTATCTTGTTCTACAAATGCCAAGAAAATGCAAGAGAAGCAAGGAGAAGATTTATTGCAAATTTTCACAGAAATATATCCGTCAATACTATTTTAAGGATAAAGAACCTATTTGAGGAAAATAAAACATTACATGACAGAAAAAGAAATCCAACTCTATACTAATTTAAAAAAAAAAAAACATTAATAATTTAATTGTTTAATGTGACCTCCGTTGTTCTCGAAACATGTGCGATAACCTCTTGGTAGCCTTTCCAAACTTGCTGTTATACTGTGATTTTCCTGGTTAAGGCGATTTATTTCATTCACAATTTTCTGCATGATCTCTTCAATATCGTGGTTTCGCTGCTTGTATACCACGTTCTTTAAATGGCCCCAAAGAAATGTGTCTAATATTGACAAATCGGGACTATTGGGTGGCCAAGCATAGGTTCCATTTCTACCAATCCATTCTTCATGGCGTCCGTTTAAATATTGAGTAACCTCACGCACGGCATGCGGAGGGGCCCCATCATGTTGCCAAATTAAATTTTGATATTCTTCCAATGGTAAATCTTCCAAAAAGTTCTCAATTTCGTTTTCTAAGAACTCGTAGTATCTCTGTCCATTTAAAGTCCCGTTAAAAAATATTGGTCCCAAAATTCTATTATTTTTTATGCCACACCAAACATAGATTGAAGTCCTTCCTTGAAATTTAATTGTCTGAAATTTTCTTGGATTTCCAACGGCCCAGTGATGATTATTATGTCTATTGAAAACCCCCGATGTTGTGAATGTGGCTTCGTCAGTCCATAAGATATTTCTGAATAAATTAGGGTCTTCGTTTTCTCTCCGAATCACAATTTGGGAAACAAATTGGAAGCGAAGTTCTTTTTGTGCCGGTGTTAGATGTTGAAGTGGAAGGATATGATAAGACTTAAATTTATGATTTCTTAAAGTCCTGTGAACAAACAGTTCCTTGGGTAACTCTTCTGCGTCTTACACCGCCGCCGTATTGAACGCCCCGAACTGCGTCCGAAATTGATTTGGTTGGATTCAGTCGAAAATAATTCACAATGGCACGGTCTCGATTTCTATTCCTTTCTGGATTTCTTTTTCTGTCATGTAATGTTTTATTTTCCTCAAATAGGTTCTTTATCCTTAGAATAGTATTGACGGATATATTTCTGTGAAAATTTGCAATAAATCTTCTCCTTGCTTCTCTTGCATTTTCTTGGCATTTGTAGAACAAGATAACAATCTGCAATCTCTCATCTAATGAATATTTCATTTCGGCAATATTATAGTAAATTTGTCAAATTTTTTGACTTTGAAGGATTCAAATTATTACCTAGTGTATGTTTCAAACAGGTTAAAGTTAAATTATACTGGATAAAACATTAAAATTTAATAAAAATAGCTGTCACAATATTGAATATTTTAATCAGAACGGACAAAAAAAAAATCACTCGTTCCAAAAATCGTATAAAAAAAGCTATGTTCCATTTAAAAAACACCTTCTCCATAGCGTAACTCTTTTGTTTCTGGTTCAAATACATTTTTGGTTTCATTTTTGAATTCTGCAGGAAAAAGTACATCGATTGGCTATTTTGGATTTTTCTTTAAATACAAGGAAGCTCAAAAATGAGCCCCTGTTCAGTCCTCGTTGGAAGACCCTGTACACACGTCACAAGAAAAAAAAAATAAAAAATACAGAACTACAAGTTTAAAAGTAACACCCAAGCAGATAAACATAAATGTTAAAACTTATAGGCACTGTTTCACAATAAAAACACAATGAGCACTATGGCTCTCTACGGAAATATCTAAAATATTCGTCATTTGAGTAAAATACATTCACAGTTTAAATCTGTTTCATTATTTTCTTAAGGTCGTATTACAGTAATAAAAGCCGTATTACAGTCACGCAACTCGATGCAAGTCCATGCAAGACGCAATAGGAATTGCCCAAAGGCATGCGCAGTCGAAGCTCAGCTGATCTCTTGGTGCAACTAAGTTGCACGAAAATTTTATCGGTCTGGCGCGATATTTATTGCATTGCTCGTGCAAGTCTGGGGGAAAAGTAGTTACTTTTGTGTTACCAACAGTATTAATGGTGTATAATGATGCAGTGAGTACTTTTTTCCGCTTTAATTTATTTATTTTGTTTATTTATTTCATTTCAAACACAAAATATTTCACAAACACCAGAAAATCACAAAATAAAACAATAACAATAACAAGTTTGAGGTTAGAAGGTTTGTTGCAATTAAGAAAAAGTTGCATGGACTTGCACGCTGTTTTACATTGTGCAACTTTCTTTCATGCAATACTTTGACCTTGCCATTTATTGCTGCAATTAGTTGCGTGACTGTAATACGGCTTTAAGGGATTTTTTATTGCTGCAATAAAAAATTGCAGGATTTTTGTTGCAAACATGCGCAAAGCGAGTTTAGTGATCAGCTGTTGCAATTTTTATTGCGATTGCCAGAAATAGCTCTGGACCTATTTTTATTGCAGTTGCAAGAGCAAGTTTGGGGAATTATTTGGTAATTTCAGTACAACTAACCTGAAAAAATATAAGTATTTTTGGTTCTACCATTCAGACCTAAGATTTCTATCATTTTTATATTTAGGTTTGTTTTTGTTGTTATTCTCACCATTTACACGAAGTTTATTTATTTTAATTCCCATAAATAACAAACCGTCCATACTCAAAACAACGCGAAAAAGTTAGGTTATCTGCCAATTTATTTTACTTAGTTGGCAGCATGTCTAATAATAATGTAAATAATTTTTACACTGTAAAATGATTGGCAATTTTCATTGCTGCAATTAAAAATTGCTGCAATAGAAAATTTCTTCAGAAAGAAAAACTTGCCAACTGTAATGCGGCTTTTAAAAGTATTTGTTGGTAGCTCCTTTATTTCTATAGGCAATACATTAAAATATTTTATTGCCCAATAACCAGGGCCATTTTCAATCGCCGATACGTAGGTATTAAATTACCTTTATTTCTGGTTGGATAATCATGCGTGTCTTCGTGAGTAGCAAACAGTTGCATGTTGTTTTTTATATAGAGCAGATTCTCCAGAATGTACTGGGATGGCAGGGTAAGTATTCCCAGCTGTTCAAAACCCGCCCTACAGTCATCCCTGTAACCTAAACCACTTGACTGCCTTCCGCTGCAACCCGAACATGGGAAACATGGTCATTTATAGCCCCCATCTCTCTCATTGTGAAGACCATTTTTTCTGTCTTGCTTCTATTCAAAAGAAGTCTATTTGAATGAAACCACCTCTCGGCTAACTCCTGTGCCCCCAAGGAACCCAACAATGAAGCCTCAAGAGTCTCTGCCACAACAGAAATGGTTGTGTCATCGGCGAAGACAGTATAATTAGGTTTGTGATCTATCAAGGGCAGATCGTTGACATATATAAGAAAAAATATTGGGCCCAGAATGGATCCCTGAGGCACCCCAATCGTAATCTCTTTCTCCGCCGATGTCACACCACCATACTGCACATCTTCCCGCAAGATATGACCGCAATAGTTGCAAGCTGTCATTTGTAAATTCATATGCTGCCAGCTTCCGCAGTAGTATCCCATGGTCAACACAATCGAAAGCCTTGCTGAGGTCACAAAACAAAACTGTATCATAGCACTGCCCATCAAAAGCGTCCATAATGTCGGACATGAGGTTCAGGATTCCCAGCACTGTGTTTCTATTTTTCCTGAAACCAAACTGATTCTCATTAAAAAGATTATTCTCCTCAAAGAAATGAATTATTTGTTTAGACATGCATTTTTTAAAGATTTTGGACAGTATGGGAAGAAGCGATATTGGTCTATAGTTTTCTGCTTCGTCTGGACTACCTTACTTAAATAGGGGAATCACAAGTGCCCTCTTCATACACTCCGGGAATGTTCTCTTCCTAATACAATAGTTTATTACTTTTGTGAGGGACAACAGAATAACATTTTTTACAGCTTTTATGATTTTTACATTAAAACCATATATATCACGACTATTTTTGTTTTTAAGTTGGTTTATTATATCCCTGACCTCATTGAAACTTACTTCAGAGAAGGCAAAATCTCTCTGGACACCGACATTCCCGAGATTTTCCAGAGGATCAACATCTGATTTGGGCATACCATGCACAAGGTGCTTTGCGATACTTAAAAAGTATTCATTAAAATTTTCAGAAGTAAGTTTATTAGATTCAATGTTTTTTTTGGCCTGTCCCATGTTCTTGTTAATAATTTGCCACATACTTTTAATAGGGTTACTAGCAGAATTTATGCGATTATCATTTGAAACAATTTTGGCTTTACGGATCTCCGTTTTATATTTTCTTTTATATTGCATGTAGTATTGTCTATTTGCATAGGTGTTATACTGTTTACTGATATCACCCAACAACCTTAAATGCTCCCTCATAGCTCGCAGTCTTGAGTTAAACCAACCAATATTACTTTCTGACCTCATTTTATACTGCTTTTCTGGAAAACATTCAGTATATCTCTCATTCAGAACACTCAAAAACCTTTCACATTTACTTTCAGCACTCATATTCACACATCAATAAAATCCCATGCTGTTTCAGAGAGACTATTACAAAACATGTACAATCCCCTTTGAGTAATTGGTCTAAATTTCTTTTTTATTTGATAAAAACATCTGCTATGGAAAGGAACAAAAACACTAACAATTTGGCCCAGATGGTCAGACATGTCAAGATCTATTACCTCGGAGTGATCAACATCCATGTCCGCACTCACAAAGACATTATCCAGGCAAGCGTTCCGCCTAGTTGCTACATTTATTGTTTGCTGCATGCCAAATCCAGCCATCATATCACACAGCTGCAGTGCAGTTGCTTCATTGGTGCCAAAATGCACATTAAAATCACCAGCCAAAATTACCTTTTTATCAGTTCCAAGCCCACTAAGTATACAATCCAGATTTGACAAGAAGGTGTTAAAATGCCCCCCTGGAGACCTATACATTGCTAAAACATAAACATTAAAATCATTTACAAAAACACATGAGTATTCTATACATTTTTCAATATTATAGTCCATCCTAAAATGCTTGACACTTGCTTTCAACTCGTCCCGAACAAAGACCACAGTACCACCTCCAATAGATTCCCTTCTTGCAGAAAATCCCAGCGTACTGTAGCCATCAATGCAGAGTGTACCAATTTCTGTTTCGGACATCCAGTGCTTCGCCACACAGATAACGTCTATATTTTTGTCAACAATAAATGATTCAAACTGAAGCACCTTGCTTTTTAAGGACCTTACATTGATGTTCAAGACCTTAATTTGCCTTCTCGTGATTGATTTGGTATCCTTGGGTAGAGTGACTTTTGACTGTTCACCCTTGTTGGGCGCTGTAGATTTAGAAAATGGTTGACAATTACACCTCTAGGCCATAGATCTGCGTTTAGATACTGCTCCCGGTTCTCATATGGAACAGTTAGTTTGAATGAGCTACGGTATTCTTCCTTCTTTGTTTTCATCTTTTCGCAATTTGAGACTAGAAGATTTTTTTCTGCCAAATAATCTGTCACATTTTCAGTTTTTACTTCTGGAGCAAGCCCGGAAAGGAAAAGAAAGGACATTTTCTGTGCCGCTTTCAGAGATGTGGCATTGTCGCTTAGCCCCTTTAATGGTTCTGGGCGATTTTTTTCTGTTGACCGTTTGTTTCTATTTTTATTGTATGAAACAGTTTCCCAAGTGTTTCTGTTTTTGTTTTGAACATAGGTTATATTTGGTATGTCAGCTATATATTAATTTTACATAATTATTCCTACCAGGTCATAGATATCATGCTTATGTAAAATAGTGTAATTTATAGTTACATAAAAAGTAATTGTATAATTTATTTACATTTAAATATTTAAAGCATTAATTACCTACTAATTTGTTGATCTAGTTTTACGTTAAACGTAATAACTACATCTTATTCAAGATGGCACTTAAAATGCAAAGAAACTGCTATCTTGAAATAGTTGACAAAAGGTGACTTGATATTTATGGGTTTAATTAAATAAAATATAACAATATATGAATTTATTATGCACACTAATGCACAATGTTCAACAATAACTTAACACAAACAATAAGCTAACCAAGCAAAAACGTAGGAAAATAACGACATCGAGTTAAAAATATAGTATATTGGCGAGTTTAAAGAAACGCTATTGCAAACAAACTAAGTGCTTTTGATGAATTTTCCTTCAATTTTGTATGTTACAGTTTGAAAACAATGCATATAGGTACATTTTTTCAAAACAAAGTTTCAGGGCTCTTGGCTCTTTGAGTGTTAAAATACAAAGGATCTATGAAAAGTTAAAATTTTGGCAAAATTCTTGCTAGGAAGTACCTGAAATCCATTAAAGTAACAACCTTATTTGCTTATGAAAAGTTTTTGTGAGCGTGTTATTAGAAAAACTATAGGGTATTTACAATGAAACCCAGCTATTTGTTTGTACCAACTATATTAAGAAAAAGAATTAAATTTTTTCTTATAGACAATACGTTTTTTTACCCCCTGTAGCATGGACGACGACCTAAAATTCTCCGGGCCTTACTTAAAATGCAATACATCCATTAGTTTTTATTTCGTTTTTCCCTTTGGTTACTCAGGCGGAACCATTCGCCAACACATTTTTCTACATCATGCTTGGTACATTTGTGTTGCAATACCATTATTTCTAAAAACCAGTAACCGAATTTATTACCAATAATAAAACTGTCAAGGATCATGTGGTATTGTTCTTGACTTTGATTTAAAAAAATGCAGTGTTGTCAAAAAACATTATAATATTAGAAACTGCCAATTTAATTCCCCTTCAAATCAAAATTTATCTTGCACCCAATATATTAGTCTAAACTCACCCACAAAAAGCTTAACAAAATTGAAATTTTTGCAATTTAAAATTGCCTCGGAACCCTACATAGGAACAGTGAGTCCCCAGTTCATTGGTAAATATGCTTGGGAGACATCTGTTCACGTTGTCTTTAACATCTTTTCCACCCATTCTTGTAATGTAGTGAATCTGTAAAGAACATGTGTTGTGTATTAGGTACTTTTCTTTTCTTCTATTTCATTTTTAATTAACAAAAAAATATTATATTTAATTTGCTTAAAAAATAATATAATCTTTCTCTCATTCACTCTTTTTAAGCAAAGTGAACTTTATTATTGGCATTTATTTCCATTAATAAACCCTTCAACAAATTGAGGTAGGCTTAATTACTAGTAGTTCAGTACCTACTTAATGATTGTTGCCTATGCTGGTTCTATAGAGGTACCTATGTTAAGAGTTACTCCAAAGTTTAAAGCATAGTCATTTGTTACCCTTGACCTGGGTGTAGCTAGGCATTACCCATGGGGGGGGGGGGGGGTTTAGGTAAGAAAACTCTGGCAATTCATTAGAATTATTATTAAAATTTACGGTGGTTAACAAGGTAGAACTGAACATTCGTTGTTATGGGGGGGGGGGGTTTGAACCCCCTAAACCCCCCCTTATCTACGGCCCTGACTAACCTGAACATCATCAATATTATCTAGACCCAGAATAGGGTGAATTCTGTTGGGCACTGGGCCAAAAGGGCCTTGATTATTGCCAATGCAATCTTCGCAATTTTCAGAAAAGAAATCAATGGGGTCAGCAGCGCTAAGGCTAGAAGGTCCCCCTAACCTTGCGTCGTCGGCGTTAGGTTCTACCCTAAGCCTTTGACAATCAGGTTGCAAAGAAAATTGTGTGAGCACCCTCTTCTGCTGTTTTGTAGACAAATTTACAAAATCTCGTGGCATAGCCTCTATAGTCTATAAAGAAAGCCCTGTCCTAATTTAACTACCTACTTACCGTACTTTTCTTCTATGTTCTATGAACGCGACACATAAGACACAAGCCACAACAAGGAACTTAAAAAGCGACGAATGCCAGTAAATGTTTAAAATTATTAAAAAGTTTAAAAAATAAAGAAACGTGACTGGAACTGGCCAAGTAACAAATAAATGCCGGTCAAATTTCTCTGCGCTCAAACGTCGGCGTGAAACGTCATATTTTGTCATACGTCAAATAGCAGCAAGAAGGCGCGAAATTTGAAAGTGGTTCTCGAAAGTAATTTAATCGTTAAAAATATAATTTAACTTTTATATCGTGGAAGTCTTATACTATTAACGTAATATTTATATAATTTTTTTACAAGAACAGCTTTAAGTCATGACGTTACGTTAAAATTATATTATTAAAATTACAACAAAATTTAGTACTTATTTTGGTATAAAATTTACATTGCCGATATGACTTAAATAATTTGAATATTAGTGACATATTATTTACAACACGGGTATCTCATATGTTACAGAATAAAATTAAGTAAAATATTTTACATAAAAATGATATTTTTAAAGTTATGTTTTGAAAGTTATGTTTTATTTTCGTAAAGCTAAGGTAACAGCCGCCAACATCATAAAAGTTCTTTTAAATTTACGTAAAAATAAGGTGTATGTAACAAAATTGTTTACTGGGAATCTATCACTGTAGATGGGATGCACCCAATACTCTCGGTTTCTCGTCTTGGTCCTTCTCCTCCGTTGTATAAATGCAATAATAACTTTTTTAGATAATTTCGTAACTTTCATCATGTAACCGCTCTCTCCAAAAGCTGCTCACTAACTAACAAGCAAATATTTGAAGAGCAGTCGGCCGACTGTCGGCAGGTCTGCGCACTCACCACCAACCCAACAGTTTAGTTGGCGTTGTGTGCGCGCTAACAGCCCAACCGGACTAAACTATCGGCTGATAGAAAGTCTGCAGTGTGCGGGGACCCTAACTCTACAAATATAATAATTAAACATAAAAATTAAAAAAAGAAAGAAAAAAAAACAAACAAGACAACAACAATAGCTCGTCACGCCGGTATCTTAACTTTTTTTATTTACCTGGATTTTAAAAAGGCTTTTGACAAAATTCCCACTAAGTACATCACTTATAAGATCGAACATTTCGGTGTTAGGGGAAATCTCTTGCAGACGATAGGGGGCTTTCTCACAGATCGTACATTCCAGGTGCGAGTGGGTGCTGCGTTGTCGGAGGAGTACTCAGTACACAGTGGCGTTCCACAGAGGTCAGTCTTAGGACCACTGCTTTTTATCACTTATCTGTGTGATCTATACCGAGGGCTTAGTACAAGAAATGCGTCCTTTGCTGATGATGGTAACATTTACTGCAACCCTCTGCTCCATCATGTAGATCTGCAAAATGACCTAAATAAAATTAAAACGTGGACACAAGATTGGAAAATGCCACTAAATGACACCAAGTGTACTGTTCTGCATATTGGCCAAAATAACCCTAAACTTAATTATCGTTTCCAACAAACACCAATAACACCAGTCACACAACAGAATGATCTAGGTATAACTATCACTTGGAATTTAAAATGGTTGACACAAATATCTAAAATGTGTAAGAAAGGGAACACCATGATCTATTTAGTTAAAAAAACGTTCTCAGACCTCTCAAGAGAAATTATAGTCAAGCTTCATAAATCTTATGTGAGACCTAAACTGGAATACGCACAGTCAATATGGAACCCATATTATGTTAAGGACATCGAACAAATTGAAAGAGTACAAAGACGTATCACCAAACTTCTAATGGAACTCAGGGACCTCGCTACCTTATGAGATGAGACTGAATCAACTTAATCTTACCACCTTAAAGGAGCGCAGAACGCGGGGAGATCTTATAGAGACATTCAAAATTCTTAACGGTCATTATGCCAGTAATCTAGAAATATATACTCTAAATATAGTTATACGACCATGTATCAAAGTGAGGACAAGCAATATACCATACTAAGTGAGGACCCCATGAAGGAGTACACTTAGGAAGTCACGGTCGGACCCGTAACGTCAGTGGGTTAATGCGAAAACTACGCGCGAGAGTATACTCAATAAAACCTAATAGGACAGAAAAAAAATATTTCGCGTATTTTACGACAAACCGAGGACCAACCATTTGTCTATCAAAATGAGCACCGTTTATGCTTTACTATCTTATCCACAATATGAGGACTGAAAGGCATAAAAAAAATATATAACGCGCCAAGTAAGGACTAACCGTACAGTGTTGCATGACCATACTACTTTCTCTCTCGGACACGTAAATTTTATTGAAAGAACAGGTTTACCCAATTTATTTAATCACACTTGCATATTTGGCGGTTTATATTATACAGTGTCACCATTAAAGTCCGCACCATATGGAACTTTTTTTTATTAATGAGGTTAGTTAAAATTAAATTTCGGCAATCGTTTTTGCTTCAAATTAGACTAAAAATTATATAATCAAATGTCACCATCTGTCATTCGGTATCTGTCAAAAATTACATTTTAATCAAAAAATGCTGAAAAATGGCATTGTTATACCGAATTCCAAAAAATTTTATTAGAAAAAGTTGTTTCTAGTACAATTCTTGGCCTAAATACAAAATATCTGTTAAAATTTTTAAATTAGGATAACTTTGCACCACCGGTGTCAAATTTTTTTGCCTCTAATTTTAAATTTCGAAAAAAAATGGCATTCTAGTAAAAAAAAGCTCATACAAACTAAATAAAATATTGAGTATGGTATAAGCAAATAGTTTAATATCCATTAAGCGAACTTACATTAAATAAAAAAAAAGTTAATTAGAAAAAATGGCAAAAAAATCAACTTTGAGCTAGAAAACTGAAACTTTGTATTTAGGCCAAGAATTGTACTAGAAACAACTTTTTCTAATAAAGTTTTTTGAAATTCGGTAAAACAATGCCATTTTTCAGCATTTTTTGATTAAAATGTAATTTTTGACAGATACCGAATGACAGATGGTGACATTTGATTATATAATTTTTAGTCTAATTTGAAGCAAAAACGATTGCCCAAATTTAATTTTAACTAACCTCATTAATAAAAAAAAGTTCCATATGGTGCGGACTTTAATGGCGACACTGTAGGTTAGTTGCGTACAAAGTTTACTAAAATATCTAAATTTTAAATTTGTATCTAGAAAGGTTTCGAAAATATGTAGAAAAAAACATCTTCAGAGCACCCCCTTTAGGGGGCTATAGGTTCGTAGTAAGTGGACATTTTATATGATGTTCTTATTCAGTTCGTAACCAGTCTACTCCGCAATTATTGACCATACTTTTTAGTACACCCTGTAGAATAAAGCTTGTTTAAACTTTGACTGTATTAAGATTTAGTTACTAACTAATAGAGATATTAAATGAGGAACACATAGTTACTATAACATCACCTATGGGATAATGCAGAAATTTTACTATATGCTCTTTAAAACCTGAGGATTTTAATTTTTTTAAATAAAAGTGCAATGAACTGTTGTCGAAATAATATTGTCAAAGTAAACAGGGCTAAGCCAAGTGAGGACCGTATATTGGGGCTCACTTCGTCGCGGTCCTCACTTCTTCCGTAAATTTGCAATAGGCGGAGCTCACTTAGTACCATTAGAGAAAACATCAATTTTTTCATATAGAAAAGGTACCTACCAGGTGCCAATGAAATCATTTTACATAGCACCACTGCGTTTTAAAAAATATTTTATTCAAATTTGCGTTAGTACCATATTTGAGGGTGAAATTAATATGTACAGGGTGTCTACTTTTCGACACTTTTGACGGGTACCTCCGTTATTAGTACAGATAGAATGATGCGGTTTTCGCAAACCTGTGCCACATTTTGTGAAACAAACGATGCCCTAAACGGATGTATCATGGCCATCTTGGTTTATGAGATACAGGGCGAAATTGAAAACGGTGCATTTTCAGACACCCCTTGTATTTCAGTTATCTTATACCCTATCGAAAATATAAAAAGGGGATCTTATACAGTTTTTTATGCAGAATTCAGTGGCGTAGTTAGTATTTTTCCAGGTATCCCCATTTTTGAGAAATATACCAAAGTTTTGTTTTTTTAAATGGAACACCCTGTATATTTATTTTTAGTTGCATTCTGCTTACTGAGAGCTTTCCAAAAATATATAATAGTTGGCACTTTGTTTTACCAGGACGGTTGAAATTTATATTTTTTAAATAACAAGCTTTAAATAATTGACAGTAGGCCTTGGATTTGGTTTTAATAAAAATAAATTATTGACGACACAATACACCATAAATATTACCTTATAGTTTGATTTAAAATTTTTAAAGTTTTTTAATACTTGCAATAGTAAAAAGTAGTTTTCTAAATAAACAAAAATATCTACTATGGCCTTGACTTATCCAGGCTATAAAACAAAAGTTTCATAATGGCGTTTAGCTCTTGTCATGCAGAATTGTATTTATGTCATTAGAGTTTAGAAAGTTACTGATAATTTATTTATTGAGTGTTATTGTTAGATTTTAACGATGGTCCAAAAGTATGAGAATTATGAAAAATACGATATGCTGGTATGCTTTATACAAAGCCATGAAAACCCCCATGCAGCTGCCGATTTATATTTCAATAGGTAGGTATATTATTATTATTTGCGATCGATAATTTCTACAACGACCACCTTTATAGTTATGCGGAGTGTTTGTTTAAGCAGCTTCTTATTATTATCATCATCATTTTATAGATATCCTGAAAGAAGGCAGTCATTTCCAGACAAATTTTCCATTCTAAAGAAAAATTTAATTGAACATGGAACCTTTACACAGCCTCGGCCTAAAACTTACAGTAAGGAAAATATAGAAAAAGATGAAGTAAATGTTTTGGCTTATGCAACCGTTACTCCTTCAACTTCCTGCAGACATATAGAACAGGAAATTGGTATAAATAAAAGTCGGTCACAAAAAATGTTAAGAAAATATAAATACCATCCATACAAACTTAAAATTGTGCAAAATTTACATCCTGGAGATGCAGATCGGCGATTCATCTTCTGTCATTGGTATACAGAACAAATCCGGACCAATGCCAATTTTGGAAGATTGGTAATCTGGACCGATGAGAGCCACATTTCTAGTGCCGAAATTTTCAACCGGCATAATACAAGACATTGGTCTGAAGAAAATCAACATGTTATTTTCGAAAGGGAGCAGCAAGAGCGCTTTGGATTTGGTGTTTCTTGCTTCATATTAGGTAATCAAATAACTTACCGTATTTATGAGGGAGGTCTTACGGCAAATAGATATCTGGAAATCTTGGAAGACGTTATACCCGAGTTATTAGGAATCGTTCCCCTTGCCCAGTTATATGCTATACATTTCCAACAAGACGGTGCGCCGAGTCATAACTCTCACGTAGTAAGGGCTTTTCTACAAAATAATTTTCCACAAAGATGGATAGGCACAAATGGAGCTGTAAGATGGCCACCACGATCGCCCGATCTATCGGTGTTAGACTTCTTTCTGTGGAGGTTTTTGCAGATGTGAAAAGAACAATATGCAAGATCATGATATACAAGACCAGGCACAGAACTGTAAAGGAACTTCGACAAGCTACCCATTTAGCATTTCAATTTCTACAAGAACATCCAATAATAATTTTAAACGCCTTGAGACGAATTACAGAAATGTGTCAGCTTTGTATTAGGGAGAATGGCAACCATTTTCAACAATTTTTATGAATAAAAAGTATGTATTTAATACCACAATTTCATTGTTCTAGTGAAACCAAATCCAAGGCCTAATGTCAATTTAAAGATTGTTATTTAAAAACTATAAATTTGAACCATCCTGGTAAAACAGAGTGCGAACTATTATTTATTTTTGGAAAGCTCTCAGTAAGCAGAATGCAACTAAGAATAAATATACAGGCTGTTGCATTTAAAAAACACAACTTTGGTATATTTCTCAAAATTAGGCATACCTGGAAAAATTCTAACTACGCCACTGAATTCTGCGTAAAAAACTGTATGACACCCCCATTTTATATTTTCGATAGGGTATAAGATAACTGAAATACAAGGTGTGTCTGAAAATGCACCCTTTTCAAGTTCGCCCTGTATCTCATAAACCAAGTTGGCCATGATACATCCGTTTTGGGCATCATTTGTTTCACAAAAAAGTGGCACAGGTTTGCGAAAACCGAATCATTCTATCTGTACTAATAACGGAGATACCCGTCAAAAGTGTCAAAAAGTACACACCCTCTATACTCTGTGTGTATGATGTTTAAACGAAATGAAGTTTACTTTTGGTTTCTCCAGAATTAGGCCATATTGTTCATTTTTTCTCTAAATGACAACCTACATTTTATATTACCCAGTCGAATTTTTCTCAAAACTACCTTTTCCGTTTTATGGTTAGTTAATTGAGTTAGTCAAATTAAGACTTTTACTCCTATTATTTAATTGTATTTTTCCTTTGCGGTTACATTGTCATATTGGAAGGTTTTTGGATTTTACTTATACATATTTTCTTTTCTTTATTTGGTATTTGTTAGTTCATTGTGTTTATTGTGCAGGCTACTGTTACTGCTCTTTATCTATTTCTGTACAGTTAAGGTGGGAGCCAGTCTTTTGGTTATTTATGTCTTTGATCTTCAGTGGAGTGAACGTGTGAATTTGTTATTAACGGGTTAAGTGAAACGTCCGTTCTTTGAAAATACTTTATTAATAATTTTATGAAATAGTCATCTATTTTGTCCATGTGCATGTCTGTATGTAGTACGTCTATAGACATAAACTACCTTTTCAACGACATATAACAAGTTGACATTTTCTTTCAAAAATTGCGGTGTAGGAGCCATTTTAACAATAGAAAATCACTTAAGCACTTACATTTCATTTTTTCTTTCTGTTTTTGAAAAAATTATATTTTTTTATCTTTATAAAAAATCTTAACTTATCCTAGATTACAGACTTTCTTCAAATAATGTGATCTACTTTTTATTATTTAATATATGTAACATGAAAGTCTAAAATAGGTATCCTAAAATGAGTTTTAAACAATATAAATTAATCAGCGCAATCCTTACGATGTGTCGAATCTCTAGTGTTTTAAATTTTTTACTCTATCTTCTAAAATAAAGTGGTGGGGAAAACATATATAGAAAAACCTAATTTTCCATCTGCTATCTGCTGCCTGTGACACCCCTTAGCTAGCGGACATCGTACGAACATGAATAACTTCCAGCATTTTCTCTTGGCCATATTTACCAGCAATATTGTCCAAAAACTGTATGGTGAACGGTTTCCGACTCACCTCGCTTATTTTGCCATCCTGTACATCTGATCTATAATTTTAATATGGCAAACTTCTTTTCTGGATAAGCAGAATTTTTTATAACTATAACTATTATAACTTTTCGTCGTAAAGTCAATATTGAATATCTTTTTTCCTCTTGTCAAGTTCATCTGCGACACACTGTACTATATTCATGGCCTTGGGTGAGTGCTATAAATAGATTTTGGTATGTCTTATTTACCTGCTAGATGCAAGACAATTTTACTTAAATTTGCATAAAATATTTGAAACAATAAAATATACAACACGCAAAGCTAGGACCTCACATGTTGCCAAATCTCTGGTCCTTGGTTGGCGAGTTGAACGGTGTAGTGCAGCGCCTTGAAATACATGCGGTAAAAAATTATACTCCAGGAAAAGCGCCGACTGCGGCAAAACGTTAAACTACAATATACGCATTTTAACGCTTAAGCAACAAAATGGGGTCCAATTTTTTTTTTTATAAAAGTGCAATAAGATGTTGTGGAAATAATTTCGGCGACATTTACAGAGCCAGACAAAGTGAGCACCGTATATTGGGGCTCACTTTGTCGCGGTCCTCACTTCTTCCGTAAAATTGCAATATGCTGGGCTCACTTGGTACTATTAAAGAAAATAGTAATGTACATCTGCGAGGTCATGACCAAAAACTATCGAAAGAAAAATGCAATAAACTGCTGAGAAGAAACTTCCTAACGAATAGAGTTGTGTATGACTGGAATAGACTGAGTGACAACACCATAAATTCATCATCGAAAAATCAATTTAAGAACAACTTGGACCGAGAAATGAAGAGCTGGAATAATACTTTCATACATTACTCAGCATAGAATACCTGTATATCTGTGATCCAAACGCGTAGTACCGTTTTAGAATAATATAACAAACATTTAATTAGACAGTAAAGTTAGTGTGTGATAACAACCTGTGATACAAAAAGACTCCAGTAGTCTCATCGGATCTTGGATCTCGTCTACTACTGAATACTATAATAACAATAATAATAACTTCTAAAAAATGTCCTAAGCTCTCTTTTAAAACTATTACGAAATTTCCTTCATGGTATTCAGATGAACTTAAAAAATTAATCGTTGACAAAAAAATTGCTCATAAAAGATTTAAAAATAGCAACAATCATAATGATTACACAATATTTTCGCAACTAAGAAATGAATGTAAAAAATTAGTGGACAATTGTTATTCCACTTTTATTAGTACCACTGAAAAAAACATGAGGGATGATTCAAAGGCTTTTTGGGGATATGTTAATTCTAAAAATAAAAATTATAATCTTCCTAATAATATGTCATATAATGGTCAAAACAGCGGCGAAGTCGATGATATTGCAAATTATTTAGCTGATTTTTTTGCATCTGTGTATAGTGACAAGCGTAGTAATGCCAATGAATTTATAGTTTCAAGTAGTGTCAGTATTAGTAACTTGGAAATTAGCGAAATGGATATTTTCAATGCAATATCAGAGTTAAAAAATAATTTGTGCGCAGGACCAGATGATGTCTCAGTTCAATTCTTAACAAATTGTAAATATATTTTATCATACATTTTTGGCATAATTTTTAATCAATCCGTGTCATCAGGTACCTTTCCACATTTCTGGAAAATATCTTACATAACACCACTTCATAAAAGTGGAGATAAGTCGGATGTTACGAATTATCGAGCAATTTCTAAATTTTCACTAATCTCAAAGTTGCTTGAGAACATTGTAAATAAAAAACTGGTTTCTAGATTTGATGGTATTATCGGAGAGATTCAACATGGTTTTGTAAAGGGAAGATCAACAGTTTCTAATTTATTGGTTTACGAACAATCATTAATAAGCTCTTTGGAACATAAATTTCAGATAGACTGCATTTATACAGATTTTAGGAAAGCATTTGATAGAGTCATACACAGTGTTTTAATTAAAAAACTTCAATCCTATGGAATTTTTGGTACCCTTTTAAAGTGGTTTGAAAATTACTTGTTGGATAGAGTCCAAATTGTAAAAATTAATAATGTTTTATCTAAGGAAATTAAAGTTATCTCTGGAGTCCCACAGGGTGGACATTTATCTCCTTTACTATTTAATTTGTATATCAACGACATACAATACTTTGTTCTTCATTCCCATATGCTTTCTTATGCTGATGACTTAAAATTTTTTAGAACTATTGAATCAATTGAGGATTGTGTAAGAATACAGGAGGACATAGATAGCTTGAATATACAGGGTTTCCCAAAAGAACCGGAACGGCCGAATATTTCACCAACGGCTCGACATAAAGTTATGAAATTTGGTATACGGGGGTAATCAGTAGTGCCGGATCTAAAAATAATATTTGCAACGTTGTCAGATTTACAGTTTTTCCTATGGAGCCCTCAACTTAAATTTTTTAAATGTAATGCTATGTTTATTTTTAGCGCATTCGATTTGTCGTGTTCAAATTACTATGATCGTATAATATCAAATTTTAATTCCCCTAATTTTTGTTAATATTGAAATTCATCATTTCGTTAAAAAATATCATAAAATTTCATTATCTCGAGAAATCGTGGCGATATGACAATGGAAATTAATTAATAGAAATTTTTTCGCAAGTCTGATCTAAAAATACCATTCACAACGTTGTCAAATCTACATGTTGGTTCCACGAAATCTTCCTATTTATTTATTTCCTTTTAAATATTGTGTATTTTGTTTGATTCCATAAAATTAAATTTTTTTAACTTAAACTAATAAAAAAAAGAAAACAATACAAAACTACGTAGGTAGTACAAATAATCCTTTTTATTACGGTAACTGATAAACTACATAAATATGATTAAATAATCCAATGACAAACATTAACAGGTCTAAATTAAATGAGAAAATAAAAGACTTAACGTATTAAGTGTTCAAAATGTTGGCCATTATTTGCCAAACAATAACCAAGCCTGTCATAAAATTCACCTATAGTATTATTTAACACTTCTGGTGTTATAAGAGTCGATTCGTATAGAATTGTTTCCCTCAGATGATCTAAAGTTAGTGGTCTATTTTTGTACACCCTATTTTTTAGATGTCCCCAATAAAAAAAATCCATAGGGGTCATATCCGGGGAGCGTGCTGGCCATTCTATCGTTCCTCTTCGTCCAATCCACTTTTCTGTGAATACCTCGTCCAAATATTGTCGAACTTCTCGTGCAAAATGGGGAGGTGCCCCATCTTGTTGAAACCATATTTCATGGATGTCAACGTTCAACTCTTGCAATTTAGGAACCACATTTCTTCTCAGAAGTTGTAAGTATTTTTGACTCGTCAGGTTTCCATCGATAAAAAAAGGTCCAATAATTGGGTTGTTAAGAATCCCTGCCCAAACGTTAATTTTCTGCGGATACTGTGTATGTAATTCTTCCATCCAGTGAGGGTTAGTTCTACTCCAAAATCTACAATTGTGCCTGTTTACCTGCCCATTTAAACAAAAAGTCGATTCATCACTAAATAAAATTTTGTTCTTAAAATCTGGATAATCGTTAATTTTATTCATTATGACTTCAGAAAACTCGATACGGCGGTCAGGATCATCTTCCAAAAGTTCTTGAGTGTACATTAATTTATAAGGCTTAATATTTTCTTCCTTTAAAATCCTGTGAATTGAAGATGTACTTACATCTTCCGGTAAATTTTGTTTTCGTTCTGTTATAGACATTTTAGGATTCTCTTCTACAGATAATAGGATATTCAACTTATTGTCATCTGTAGTGGCCGTTTTAGGTCGACCAGTTTTTGGAATAGGCTTAACATTCCCTGTTTGTTGGTATCTTTTTATTGTTCGACAAACTGTAGATTTTTTAATTTGCTTCTCTAGGTGTACAGCATTGAATAATTCACAAACTTCTTGATAGCTTCTCATTTTATCGCCGTAACCACGATAGATTAATATTTCAATCCGTTCAGTTTCACTTAACAGGAAAACCATTTTACCTTAATAATAACTCAAGTAACTTTCACAATAATGACGGATGGTTGACAAAAATAAAAATAAAAGTTGTTTATCTATTTCCAAAGGCCACTTGTTAATTTATACCTCATGATTAATGAGATAATGAAATTTTATGATATTTTTTAACGAAATGATGAATTGCAATATTAACAAAAATTAGGGGAATTAAAATTTGATATTATACGATCATAGTAATTTGAACACGACAAATCGAATGCGCTAAAAATAAACATAGCATTACATTTAAAAAATTTAAGTTGAGGGCTCCATAGGAAAAACTGTAAATCTGACAACGTTGCAAATATTATTTTTAGATCCGGCACTACTGATTACCCCCGTATACCAAATTTCATAACTTTATGTCGAGCCGTTGGTGAAATATTCGGCCGTTCCGGTTCTTTTGGGAAACCCTGTATGGTGTGGTATGAACGGTATGGAACTTAATGTTGGTAAATGCAAGTTAATGCAATTCTATCGAAAAAATAAAAATGTTATTAATTTCGACTATCATATCAATAACATAAATTTGGAAAAGGTTAGTACAATTAAGGATTTAGGGGTTCTGTTCGATAGAGAATTGTCATTTAATGATCATATACAGTATATTACTAACAAAGCTTTGAAGACGTTGGGCTTTCTTAGGAGAACTTTGCATGACTTCAATGATATAACCTGTTTTAGAAATCTTTATTGTTCATATGTTAGGTCTGTACTTGAATATGCTAGTCAGGTATGGAATCCCCAATATAAAATACATGTAGAGACTATTGAGAGAATTCAAAAGAAGTTCTTAAGATTTGTAGCTTTCAAAGTTGGAATAACCACCGATCACATAGATTATGATCAAATTATGTCACTGTTGAATATCTCTCCCCTTGCTCCGCGCCGAGATTACTTGGATGTATGCACTTTATATAAAATTGTTAATTATCAGATTAAATCTCCACAACTTCTTAAAAAGATTAAAATAAAGGTACCTCAAAGAACTTTGCGTGATAAACATTTATTCTGTATTGATTTTCATAGAACTAACTATGGTAAAGCATCTTCAGTTAGTAGATTTGCCTCATTATTCAATGAACATTGTGGTAACATAGATCCTTTTAATATAAGTTTAAACTCCTTTAAAATAAAAATAAAAAAAAAGATATTGTATTTAGATTTTCACGTCTGATTGTACATTGTAGTGTTTATTTATTTGTAATTTAAGAGATATTTATAAATTTTCGAGTAAATTTTGTATTTTGTAATTTCTGTTACTAAATAATGGCTTGGTCCGTAAATAAATTATTTATTTATTTATTTATTTATTTATTTAATCAATGTACACTCCTTGACATATCTTGGTAGATCATTGTACTCTTTAAGACCTTTGAAAAATAAAGAATTCATAGCTCCCCTGGAATTAGTCCTCTTGATATAAAAATCATTTCTATTTCGAGTAGGGTAATTATGTACATAACTGTTATGGACAATAAATCCACCAAGGTAAAATGGGAGAAGACCATTTAATAGCTTATATCTCGGCTTATATATAAAAACCATGGCACATGAAAGTACAATTCTCATTCCCCTATTTTGCAATTTTTGTAAAGAAGATTTACTGTTGTTGTCCAGTAGAAACAGAAGGCTTATTGTGTTGTATACTGTAATTCTGGAGTTAATGCTGAGATTTTTTGCCACTCTTGAGAAAAAAAAAAGTTTCTTTGTTATTTTTTTCTGAATGTACATAAAATGACTTTTAAAACATAACAAATTATTAATGACAAATTCCAAGTATTTTATTTCTTTTACCAATTCCATTGAAGTTCCGTAGATTTCTATATTTACATTGTCTACCATAGAATATTTAAATTTTGTTGTAATAATCATTGTCTTTGTTTTACTTACATTCAATTTCAATTTATTAGTATTCAAGTACCTTCATATTTTAATGAGTTCACTATTTATATTTTGAACGGCAATCTGTATATTTTTGTGACTACATGAAAGTAAGGAGTCATCAGCACACAAATTAAGAAAACCAGGCCTAATAAAATAGTTGATGTCATTTATATATATTATATTTAAAAAATGTTAAAGTATGGACACCATACTACAACAGCATGTTCCACTAGGGGTCTTACATATTCTTCGTAGGCTCACAGGAATAATTCTGGGGACATTTCTCTGAAGCATCGACGTATCAAGTACATTGTGACGTTGGCCCTTTTTACAGCTGCATTTACGAGTGCATTTATATGGTGCTACCATTTGAGGTCGTGTGACACATATACACCTAAGTCCACTTGCTCAGTCACTTTTTTTAATTCTCTGTCACCAATATGTAGCACCGCACACTTGTCAATATTTAGTCCAAGTAACCAGTCCCTAATCCATCCCTCCAACCTAGCAAGATCCTTGACAATGTCGCCATGCTGAATAGTGCGGGGTCGCAGAATACTTTCCTACTTGTTATAGAATATACTATTAAAAGTAGTAACAATATGCTTCTGATTTAACTGAACAAAGAAACGGTAAGCGCATCTCTATTGTACAGTGATGGGCTAAAATATGGAACAAATTCATTTAAAAATCAGATATTAATTTTTTGAAAAATCGCTCGGATACGTCGATTATAATTTTTTCTTCCGGATTTTTTGCCTCAAAAAGAAATTATACAGGGTGTGTCAAAAAGTAGATGTAGCAAAAATTGTTTGTATTTTGAATAGAACCCTATTTTTTTCAGTCGAATTTTGAATTCTACGTCAATGTCTGCGCATAATTCATGTAGCATACCCTATCCTTATCTTTAACGGTTTTAGAGAAAAATTACATCATAAAACGAAATTTTTCTTTAAAAAAAGGTACATGTACCTACCTACTTAAAGGTAGACAGGTAAATTTAAATGAATTGTCACTACGATAGCAAGTCATGTGTCAATCAAAAATAATTTTAGGTATAATCTTGAAAAACGGTGATCATGGTGCATTTAAATGAAATTCAAAGAATCGAAATTTTAATTTTAATTGGATGTAGAGACAAAACAAGAAATCAAGAAGAAGTTTGTAACTTGTTTAGCGCTAAGTATCCAGAACGACCGATTACAAGATCTACCGTGAGTAAAATTGAGAAGAAATTCAGGGAAACAGGGAATGTAAAGGATCGTCTACGGCCAGGTGTCCAAAAATTAGTGAAAACACAAAATTGAACATTTTGTTAGAAGTTGAAGATAATCCCCATAGTGTAGCCCTTAATAATGATGTGAGCCGACGATCTGTTTTGCGGGTATTAAAACAAGAAAAGTACCATCCGTACAAAATTACGTTGCTGCACGAGCTAAACGAAGATGATCCCGACCGCCGACTACAGTTTTGTGAAACTATGATGGAAATTTGTAATTTATATCTATTTTTCCATCGCGGCATACTTTTTAGCGATGAAGTCACGTTTTGGTTGAATGGTTCGGTAAACCGACCAAATTTTCGGTATTGGAGTACAAATAATCCCCGTTGGATGAGAGAACAGCACACGCAAAACCCACAAAAAGTAAATGTTTGGGCAGGGATATTAAATGACAGAATTATTGGACCTTTTTTCTTCCATGGAAATCTTACAGGAGACCGGTATTTACAATTTCTTTAAAATGAATTAATTCCCACACTAGCAGCGGACTTTCCAAACCCAAATCAGCCTAATCTACCAGAAGCGTCTATTTGGTTTCAGCAGGATGGTGCTCCGCCTCATTTTGCTCGACAAGTACGAGCGTATTTGAATACTGTATTTCCCGAACGATGGATAGGTAGAAGAGGACCCATAGAATGGCCTGCAAAATCTCCCGATCTTACACCAATGGATTTCTTTATTTGGGGTTATTTGAAATCAAAAGTGTATACCTAAGGATAAACCACAAAATTTGGAAGACTTAAAATTTAAAATTAGATATGAAATTAGGCAAATTAATGAAAATACTGTCAATAATGTTTTAGAAGGGTTTTTAAGTAGATTGGCATATTGTCATTTTCAACACTTAATAAAATAATTTTCGTTTTATGATGTAATTTTTCTCTAAAACCGTTAGAGATAAGGATAGATAGGGTATGCTACATGAATTATGCGCAGAATTTGACGTAGAATTCAAAATTCGACTGAAAAAAATAGGGTTCTATTTAAAATACAAAAAATTTTTGCTACATCTACTTTTTGACACACCCTGTATAATTTCTTTTCGAGGCAAAAAATCCGGAAGAAAAAATTATAATCGACGTGTCCGAGCGTTTTTTCAAAAAATTAATACCTAATTTTTAAATGGGTTTGTTCCATATTTTAGCCCATCACTGTATATGCACAGATAGACCGTTGCACAAGTTTGTTCTGTTGAACTGTGGGAGTTAATGACGTCACCGCCTCGCGATCCAGGGCGAGCGTTTTATTTGATTCTGATCCAAAAGTACTTATCGGATTGACTTCAAATTTTCAGGGCTGACCATGCCTTATGAGTGCTTCATAAAAATTAGGTAGAGAGTGTAATTTGAGGTTTGACCAAATGACCGTATTATTGACCGTAACATGAATTTTCGATCATTTTTAATGCGGCTTTGTTCGATTTTACGATGGCGTTGACATGTTTGGTTCGTGTCTATCTTGAAAATGAATCGACTATAAGTAATCGAACCCTGCGTTTTTCTAATAACCGTAAGCTGCTGACGTTCGCTAAATGCGCCCAATCCTCGGCCCAATCTCAAATCGACGAAATTTGCTGTCGCGAATATTAAAATTGAAATACCTTGCTAGGTATTTACAAATTGATTAGAGCCGGCAAAGTTAGATATTCAATATACATAATACCTCTCTGAACCCATGGGGGTAGTTTATTAATAAATCAAAAACAACCCTTGAAATGCGGCAGAAAGGGCTGACGAAGTACTCGCAACAAAATACGTTTTTTTTGGTGACGATAAATAAATAAAACGCACATTTTTTTCAAACATAGATCTTCTACAACTATTAGTTTATTATTCTTTTTCTCCAAAACGGGTCATTTTATCGACAATACACAAGAGTACCTTTTTTTAGTCTAAGGTGCAAGTTACCCAGGTTTATGTATCACATTAAATTTTTATTAAATTATATTAAGTACTTTGAAAGTTATTCAAGAAAAACCGATTTTTAGCGGCGTCCTTCAGGGGCACATAACTTCGTAGGGAGGGCTTGTAAGAAAAATTTGTATAGGAACTTGTCATCTTATTTTTTCATGTTCTATCTGAATCCGAGAGATTTCCCACATTTTCCCGGGCACCTTGTATATTACTTTTATTTTTATGCCCTCATTGTTTTTCTTAGATTACAGATTTTTGCGGTTTAGGTTAACCATAATATTAATAAAATAAATAAGATTGATATCTTGTAAAGAATAAGTTTTAAGGGTAAGCCACTATTTTTGTTTACCAATATATGCCCAAAATTATTTTTAAATTTGAAGAAAAGGATTTTATATAACACTATCCTTACAAATTGATTTATTATTTTAAGGCGTTATTCCCATGCAAGTGGAATGTCATGAATTTGTAATGGACCAGCGCAAACAAGAATATAATGATTTGTACCATACGTTACAAGTCACAAAAATGGTCGATGAGAAAACCCCTCAGTCGCAAGTGTTCCTGTCAATGTGGCTAATACAAACTGGCAATTTTACTTTTGATTTAAATCTAACTCAAGAAAAAAACTTCAACACATCCAGTTTTATGGCCATTGTGAAATGTTTATTGCGTTTCTTTGATGATGACACTGACATTTTTTGGATTGCAAGAAAATTTTATGAAAATATGCTTAAAATCCAACACGACGTTCCTAAGTTATTGGAGTGTACTTATAACCTTTTAGAAAAAGAAGATCCCGAATTCTATAAAAGACTGATGCAAGATGGCGTACTGGAGAATTTGCCGTTAACTAAATGGTTTCATTGTTGTTTTGCAGGAACATTTAATGAAAATTGCATAGTAAAGTAAGAGAGAATGATTAGATATGCAGCGGTTCTCAAACTTTCGTTTTTTGCGTCCCCCTTTTTTACCTTGAATAATTATATGCGTTCTGCATAAAAGAGGTAGCTGAGAATAACCCAATCATGCAATTACGATTACAGGAATCAAATGCCAATTCTTACGATTTTTGCTATTTCACAAAATAATTAATAACTTTTAATTAAACTTAAATATTTCAACAGCATTTAATTTAATTTCATTTATTTTAAAAATTACTATCAAAGTACCAAATTTTCTTACTTCGCCCCTGCTCACGAAACACTGTACGCAGGAACTTATTTACCTCGATTTTTTGGCAATATTGGCTACGCTACTGACGAGGCACATCCGCGCCATATGAATTACTGGTAAAGTTCTTTTTACAAAAAATTGTTCTGATTTAATGACTGTAATAAAATGGGTGCCAAGTGTGGTAGTAAGCCCCCGTAAATTTCCAGTATTCATTTTCGGGGCCGGATTATAATGATTTCTAGGTAAGGTTAAATTAAAATAAGATAATTTTAAATGTTTAAAAATCCCGCATAGCAGGTATTTTGAGAGATTAAATGTCAGTCTTTATTTCTCACGGAAAGTGTTCAGTTGTATTGCAATATCATTTTACGAAAACATACGTATAAAACAGCATTACGTGGCGTCCGTGGAAAAACATTGACCGAGCTTCTTCAAATGTTCCGGTGAAGAAAAAGCATTTATCTCTCGATGCTAGGAACATTGTAAAAAAACTGTTTGTAGGTCTTTATTTAACTTTATTTAACGCTAGTGCTGCTGCGAGTGAAACTAGTAATTTGACTAAGATACCTCTGGCTCCAGTGAAAAGAATTGTGTCAAATCCCATCAAATCAAGAAAGAAGCGTAAAATTGCCGGTTCCAATAATCGTTTCGAAAAAGGCGTCGAGGACTTGATAAGGCGCAAAGTCTACACCATGTACGAAGAGCAACTATAAGAAACTTTAAAGCAACAACTCACTAATGACGAAACCCAAATAAGCTGTAGTATCACCAGCCTTTTGTTTAAAATGGGCTTCAGATATCGCACAATTAACAAAAAGCAAATACTTATGAAATCCAAGCGATTACAAAAAGGGCGTCGTGAGTATATAACATCGATAAGAAAATATCGTTCTAAAAATCTTCCAATAATTTTCCTCGATGAGGTTTAGCAACCGAAAGCTAAATATTAAAAAACAACAAACTTAAAATATCGTGTACAGATTGTCCCTTATCCTTCCGTCAGACCCATTCCTTGGACGCGTTGTAATAAATTGTCATCAGCTAGTCTGTAAATAAAATGCATGTCAGCCATCTCGGTGTTCGTATAGCGATTCATGATAGAGGATTTTACTAACAAGAGTTTAACCATTAAAGACAGAAAATACATGCCAAACAACAAAACGCCAATCAGTCTCAACAAATTCGACACATACAAAATGATCAATTATGAGACGTATTTAAATGAAATTCACGTTTAAACTGATTTGCCTAAAAGGTAACGCATTTTAAAAAATAATTATACTCGGTAAGCTCAGTGTAGTACGCCATACTTTTATTTCGACTACATTAATAATTTGAAAAATATCAAGATTGGTTTTGTTGAAAATCTGTTTCGCCCTGTATTTTCGAAACAAAGCGGCTTTTCAAAAATCATCAAAGGACAAAATATTCTTAGAATAGTCCAGAGAATAACCCCTTCAATTTTTGGCGTATGTTTAATAAACACCCTGTATAAAAACCAGACCTCTAAAGTCAAGGATTTTTACTGCTCTTTGTGAAGATATGGGAGCTGAACATAATATCGTTATCGATTTATTCTTTATCCAGACAGTTGTCCCACGGTAAGGTGTTCAAGGGCGTCTCCAAAGCGAGCGGGGAGGGTCATAAGCATGCGGAAGAATTCTACAAGTTATTTCTGATGAATGGAATAACAAATTATTAGAAAATTTCTTTCATGTTTTCCACAATGACTGTGTAAATTAATTTAGAGGTAAAAATCCTAAAGAGGTGTTGCTAAAGACAGTGGAATTTTCCACTATGACAAACATTAAGAAAATTAACAAAGTATTTGAACAATACTTTCAGCTAATACTTTTTCGCAGAAGAAGACTTTAAATTGGTTTACTGGAATTGGGTAATAAATTTGTGAAATTTGAAACATTTGAATTTGAATTTGAATATTTGAAAGTACACCTGCTGGCCTATCCCCTAGAAGAAGAACAACCGGTAGATATTTCTTCAAGTAGCGTGGAAAAACAAAATTTTGTTACTAAGTCAATAACAAATTTCTGGAGTGAACTGTCTTGTAACTGTTCTCTTATTAAAGCAAAAGCGTTTCGGATACTGTACCTTTTTCTGCTTCTTATTTATGCGAGACTGGGTTTTCCACTGTAGCTGCTTTAAAGTTTAAATATAGAAACAAACTTCAAACAGAAAACGAACTCAGGGTGTCTGTCTCGAACATCAAATCAAACCTGGACAGCTTGTGTACTTTAAAGCAGACACATATTAGTAATGTAATTAGATCTATGGCTTCGACATTATTATTATTTTAATTTAGTTATGATGCTTTCATCGTGTTTACACCTATGCTATTTCTGTCTCCCATAGTTTGAGAACCGCTGATATATTACTACAGTAAAACCTTTGTTTGCGACCGCCTCTATAAAGTGGCCACCTGCGTTAAACGACCGGTATGAATCTCCCTATTTTAAAAATGGAAATCCCATTATTTTATACTCCTCTTTACCGACCCGTCTGTTAAACGACCGCGGGCACTCATCATCGAAATTTTTAGTAAACATTAATGTTAAAAACACTAATTACTTTATTGCATGCAGGCGGATCCATTCAATTTGCTTTAAAAGCTGATAAATCGGTTAACATTAGTTTTGTTTTGAACAGTTTTTGGGACTAACGTGAATATTTAAAGACCGGGGGGAAGGAAATGTCTTTCTTTAGGCGTAATCGAGGAAACGGAAAAGAACTGGTTTAAGTACCAGGAAATTGGCTGAAAAATTTAAAGTGGGTAAGACCCAAGTGACTATGTTGCTTCAAAATAAAGCAGAAGTTAAAAATTTGTTTCAAGAAGGTGGCAACGGTGAACAACAAAAAAATTCCCAAAGCCGAAGGACTGGCAGTGAATCAAGTTGTTTTTAACTGGTTTTGTAAGGCGCGACACAAGCACTTACCAATATCCGGGCCCATAATTCAAGCAAAAGCCCACGAATCTGCTCAATGTCTAGGACTAGATAACTTTAAAGCATCAAATGGATGGTTGGGAATATTCCGTCGTCGGCACGATATTACCTTCAAGAAAATATGTAGCGAATCAGCCATATCAATATCAAAGACGTAACTGTTTGGAAAGAGAGGCTATTGACCATTTTAAAGGATTATGCCCCAAGGGACATATTTAATGCAGATAAGACAGGTCTTTACTATCGTGCATTGCCAACAAAAACATATGCATTGAAAGATGACAAGTGTACTGGAAAAAGGCCGCAAAACAACGATTTACAATTCTGTTCTGTGCAAGTATGGTGAGAGGAAGAACCACTTAGGCAAAAGCAAAAATCCTCGATGTTTTAAGGGCGCACATATCGATAAGTTACCTCTCCAATGGCCTCGAACAAAAAAGCGTGGATGACAGCAGACATCATGACAACATAGCTTCACAGGTTTGATACCAAGATGAAGATGTAAAATGCAGACCAGTTGTTTTAATTATTTTTATCTATTAACCGACCACCTCTGCATGATAACTGACCAACATTTGATTCCCCGAGGGTGGTCGCTATCGAGAGATTATACTGTAATATTCTTTATTAAATGTTACTTGCCCGTATTTTGGAACTAATTAAAGAGACCAATATAGCAAAGATTAGATTTATAAAATGTGTATAACTATTTTTTTTAGGATTTGGGATAAAGTTTGTGGTGGTTCCTATAAAATCTTAGCATTCCTCGTAACTGCTTTGTTGAGTACACTAAAACATAGGATTGTGAAGTTAAACGATGTCGAAACTATTACGCAGTTCATACAAAATGTAAGTGATAAAATGAATTGCTTGTCAAAAACAAACCACAAATTAATTTTTTTACCTCTTTTTGTAATTGTGGTCAAAAAAGTTTGCTACAAATGCAAAAAACCTTTATATTTTTGGTTTCTCGGGAAATGTTATTCTTGATAAAATTGCTCGATCCTAAACCTGGTATTATTGCATTAAAGCCCGTGATTTGTTAATGGTAGGGCGGGAAATAAAACAAAAACTGGTATTTTAGGAGATTTCATATAAAAAAATTGTGCAAATAGGGTAAACTCTATAGTCATTTTGATTATAAATCCTAAAAATAGGCTTTCTTATTTAGGTAACTAAAGTAAAGTCCGTTCACAGATTTAAGAGAATGACTTACCGACTCGTGTTGACGCCCGTTTAAAACCAGCCTGAGGTCTACACAGGCCCGCACTGAATTGTATTTCAAGCATGGATGATTTGACACAAATAGTAAACAATTTTAGATAGAATACATTATAAATAATTAATGTAACTACAGTTTACTCGTTTAATTAATTTTCACTGTCACTATCAACACCTATGTTAATAATAAATCTTTCTGTAATATTCCCAATTTCAATGTATGAATTTTGAACAGTTTGAATATGCGAAACACAATTTTTCAGCTACTCACAGGCACTTTGTCCACTTCAGTAATAATAATATCCAGTACACTAGCGTTTATAACGGCAGATTTTAATTGATGCCATATGTGTTCTATGGGATTAAATATACAGTGATACGGCGGAAGCCTTAGCACTGTATGCCCCTTACTTTTAGCGTAGCTGTCGCAGTAGTACTCCTTTTGTAGATTCACAAATTTAAGGACATCAAGTAACTCTCTTTTAGTGTAACTTTCATGAAAATATGTATTCATTTACTTTTGTCAGATATTCCCACCGCCATTCTTGAAGACGCTTGGACTCCATCAAAACCTGCTTTTTATTAATCCTTTTGAATTTAAAGCCCATGTGTTGAAGGCGCTTAAGCATTTAATTTCTGTTTCATCTGTTGTCGGCCTTTTCATTAAATTGTCCAACGTTGGTACACTTTGCTCTTCATACATTTTATAAATTTTTCGTCGTCCCCTTGGTCCAACGTTCTTGATTTTCCAATATCACTTCTTTTTTTGCGTTCCAAAATTGACCCTTGTGTAATTTTCCAAACTGTGGAAAAGGATTTTTTTATAAGTAAAGCCGTTTTCTTTACAGCTTCTTTAGGGCACAAATTTCCGCGCGACATTAATGTCAAAAACACATTCTTTATAATCTGTTTGGCATCTGCTGATAAATGCACTCTGTTATTTACTTCAGTTTATTGCTTTCACAAATCTCACTAGAACACCAAGGACAAAACATTTTCAAAAAACAAACTAAACTTAACACTGAATAGGACCCTGGTTTATCCGCATTTTTATTTACCTGAGTACGGTACTTAAAATTTATTACGCCCATATCATTTCACAGAACTGGTTTATTGTTGTTTATTATATTTTAAATACCCTAATAATATCAGTCATTTAGGTCGGTTTCTTATATTTGTGAACACACTTTACAAACCGATGCATCCAATCACGCCAATATATTTTTACATGCCGTCAAATTGAACTGCTCTAACAACTGAACTAAATCATTCACATTAAAAATGTACTTTTACTATGTCCACCTTCAGAATTGACAAGCAATGTTAATTATATTACGAAATGTATCGAAGAAATTCAGCGATTTTCCTCAATACTAGTGTCTTAACAGAAAGTAAACATATTTTGAAACATATACATACCATTTTCGGGTTTCAAAATCATGCAATGTTAAAATATATAATTAAATTTAATCTTTGCCAAATGCAAAATGTTTTTCATGGCCAACTCTTTAAATTTGAGAATGTTAAAAACCCGGAAATGCGTGATTTTTTAGCAGTTCTCGTGGCATAGAAACTGATATATCTGTAATAGTAGTGAGAAACTTTTAAATTTTTTTTGAGTGAAGGTTGTTAAAAAAATACGGGGGAATCGCTAAATCCAATATGAATGTAAAAAAAAATTTCTATAAAATATTTTAGTTTAAAGAGAAATTTTCGATTAATTACATTTTTTGCACACTGCATATAAATTTTCGAAACTTAAAATAAAAAATTTTACGTTTTTAAAGGAGCTGTTTCCGATGACTTATTCAACATTTTGTTGAACTTTTTTTTTATCCTAAAGAAAAAATAAAACCCGTTTTAAAAAATTATCATTTTGAATTTTTCTCAAAAATCCACAATTTCTAAATTTTTTGGGTATAGGAAGTTGTATTGTAAAAATAAAGTATTTGAGATGGTCTATCCGACGGTCTAATTCGCATTTTGATCCGACTTTTTGTTTGCAAGTTATTAATTTTAAAATATGGGCCCTTCAACTTAAAAAAAAAAAAAAATCTTGTCCAAAAACTATACAGTTCCGAAGACGAAGGACTGTATTGAGTGACATATTAAGTCATTTTTAAATTTCGACTTTGATATTTTACCGAAACGCCCTGTATAATCCAACTTAATCGCACCACATACCCTGAAGAGATGTCGAATTGTTTTCTGGGTCCCCAATGAAAGATTTGCTATGGTTTAATCCCTGTCTGTTGTTCCAGTAGATTTTGTGTTGATTCCTTATCCATCGTTTTATGACATCTCGTACTGTGCACCTTGGGACTCCGAGTGCCGGTTCTGGACCAATGAATGTTTTCTCAGACCCCTTTCTTGCAAACAAGTTCGTCGGCCTTTTCGTTTCCTGTAATACCTTCATGTCCTGATACCCATTGCAGTATTACTTTGTTGGCTTTTGCCAGGGCCTCTAGTTCCTCTTGGCATTCCCAAACCAGTCTTGATGTTACCTTATTGCATGTTAGCGCTCTAAGGGCTGCTTGGCTGTCGGAGTATATGTGGATCCACTTATTAAGATAAGTCCTATTGTTTTCATACGTACACTGTAGGATGGCGTAGATTTCCGCTTGGAACACCGTGGGAGACTTACCCAGAGAGAAATAGGCATCTCTCTTCGGTCTTACTCCGTGTATCCCTGCTCCGGTAGCGTCTTTGGTTTTTGAGCCGTCTGTGTACCAGATTATTGCCCCAGGAGTATCTGGCGTTTAATTGGTCCATGCATTCCGTTCGTCGACTACGGTCTTGAATGGTATGTCACAGCGATATGCAGGGTTTGTGTGGTCTGATCTCATTTCTAACCGCTTATGATATCGCATAGAAGTGCGTGTCCAGTTCTGTGCCACCCAGAAAGTGACGTAGAACTCTGTAGTCTGTATAGTCCCATTCTTGCCTCTCCTTTAATCACCAAGTTTAATCGTTAACCGCAAACCGTTGGAGAAAATTTAAAAAAATGGAAAAAATATCGATTAGACACGACGACGATGACGACAACGACGACGGACGCACAATTGTAGGTACGAGGAAATTAATTTTTATTAAAACATGTTTAAAATTGAAGCAAAACGCATTATAATTGCGACGATACCTTTAGATGATCAAGGATACACCTTACACTAGACTCTGTACAATGATTTCGATTACACTCGGTAATATAAAATCAACGCTCACCTAATTTAAAATAAAAAGAGAATTTTCAAAATCGGCCAAGAAGTATTCGAGTCACTGCCAGTTGAAAATGACACTAAAAAATTTATTTATCCTTTTCTATGAGCAATTTAATATTATAACACGTATGATTTTAGATTCCTGAAGAAATTGCAGATGTTGTTGTAAATAAAACTATTGATATGTGGCAGCATTACGGAAGTCCTTTAACAGTTGATAATTACGAATGGGCGTAGCTGTTTGATCTCTGTCAATGTTATAAGAGATAAGCAATTATGATGTAACCAAGGATGTATTTTAATTGAAAAAATGCCATCGCTGAAATGGTGTTTTAAAATCCAAAAGCTACTTGGATTTATCATAAGGACCGCAAAAGCAGACATATTTAAATGTACTTTTTATACTTACTTACTTCTTTAATAAATTGTTTTGTAAAAACATGCATCTTTAATTAGTACGATAGTTCAAACCAAATTTAAAATAGGATTTATGATTTTAGTCTCTTCAATGCTTTACTTAGTCCAGTGGTTTTTAGCCGCCGTGGAGTTCTGCGAAATACATGATACCATTGATTAAAAGACATTTAAGACTGTGTAACAATCTTTTTGCGATTGTTACAACCTATCGTAATAATAGCCAAAAGCATAAATCTTAAATTTAATTAATTAAAGTAATCAGTAAATTTAACTACTACGGTCCTGTCAGGCCTCGATCGATCGATATTTCGATGTCAGCTGAACGGCGCAGCGTGGAAACATGCAAATCTCGCACAGGTTCCAAAGGTCAATTATAATGCAAACAAAACCGAAATGCACGGCGAAATCTTCCCTTTATCCCGCGAAAATCTTTTAGAGGCACATGTGATAAATGTGAAGGCTGCAACTAAGAAATAAGGCACTATAGTGCTGCAGACTCGTTCTGGATTAAAAATTAGTAATTAGTATCACATTTAACCCGATGGGGGATCAAAATCCACATGAAATACCATAGGAAAAAACCCAGAACAACAGGTAAATTTGTTTGAATAATTCGCATGAAAACGAGGTACTGACGCCGACCATTTTGTTTTTAGGGTTTTAATTTGCAGTTTTAGTTTGCAGTTCAATTTACGTTCAACTTATATTTCAATCAACTATGCAACAATTCAATTTACAATTCAATTTATCCTTCGATTTGCAGTTCAATTTATAATTTATACTCGGATTATATTCAATTTACCTTCAAATCCTAACCAAACAATCAGGTTATGTCTAGATTGGAATTTAACAATCAGTGCTAACATTTGATTATTGATCAATTCAGTCCATTCTAATTTTCTAAGGGAGAATTCAAGTTGAATTACTCTTTTTACATAATTAAACAAATTCAATTCACATCAAGAACCATCTTACTCTTACTGTTCCATTTTACTATTTCCTCTGTCCATTTTATTTTACCCTTGTTTATATCCCTTGGGTGCCCAATTGTGTAAGTGGTAACCTAATGTTTTGATGGTATGGACTATTATTAGTGATTGGCAGATTTTCCAGGCTACCAGCCGATTATTTGGAATCTGTGGATCCTGTGCGTGAAGTCGTCGAGTCCAAAACTGTCAATTTTTCTATTCTGTGCCTTTTATTCCATAATTGCTCATTTTAATCCTTATCCTTGTCTATGTGGAGTTAAGCCTGTTGATTTGGCTCCATATTATTGCCCTTGCTTGGACATTGTTTATATCCCTTGGATGCCTGACCGTGGAAGTGGCTAGCTGGCGGATTAATGGTAGGACAACTAGTGGTTTGCGGTTTTCCCAGGCTTGTGGCTGATTATTAGGAAGCTGTAGATCCGTGGTGTGAAGTCACCGAGTCCACTGCTGTAATTTATTCGTGCCTCTTTTTGCTGATTGGTGGACTGAGAGCGAACCGTTGGATGTGCTGCTACATGGGAGAGTCCCGGACAGGAACGAATGCCTAAGATGAGTACTTACTTTTGACTATAATTTTATCGTAACCCTTGATGTGCTATATTGTTTAGAACTGTGAATCACCCAGATAGGATTAAACTTATCTAACTGAATCTATTAATTAAAAAGAGCCCATGCTCGATTTGATTGATATTTGAATCGATTGTGCTGCGAACATTTTTTGTTTATCATTTGCCCGGTTAATTTTTTTGTTTAGCTATCTGGCCCCAACTTAATATCGACCCATAGGTCAATCAGCTTAAATATTAAGTTTTAATGAAACAGTGCAATATAGAATCGAAAGATCGCCATTGCCTGTAATTTGTCTTAATAGGACTTAGTTTTACTAACCTTATTTCAGCTGCCTAAAGCATTTGATGTCCGTGCACATTTTTAATAATCAGTGCCTGTCAATAAATTTTGTGAGGATAATTAGTGACTGTCAATATATTTTGTGTATTTTACATTATCTCCCCAATACTGAAAGCTGTTGAGCTTGTTCTACGTAGAATTTTGTAAAATTTTATAGGATTTTATTTTTCATTTAGTGTGAAATCACGATCAAGTGGTATTTTGTACCAATTTATTTTCAACTGAAATTGCAATAGCTATCTGCTTTCTTTTTTTAAATCTGTGTTTTCTTAATAGATAAGCTACTTCTATTTTCCTAAGTTATAAATTTGTTGATTGGTAAACTTGCGTTATCACGCCAAATTGTTGAATAAAAAATAGACTATTTATTTATTTTTTTATTTATTTATTCAATTCTTTCTCCATATGATACAAAAATGTATATTAGATGCGTCAACAAATACAACACAGTATAACAACAATAAACAATAATAAACATTGCACGTCCAATGCAACAGGAGTCTTAAACATATCCTTGAATCGGACGAAGAAAACGAAACAGAATCGACAAAACACACTAATCGATTATGACACAAGATTCATTTGTACACACCATTATCATTAAGAATCAATCAATTAGTCTGCACTTCTATGTGGCAGCCGATGTCAGTGATCATAGGTAGTTAGTAGATGTTACATGATTTCAAAGTAGTCAGAGTGACTGTATAATACATTTTCTATAAGTATACTTTTTAAATGTTGTTTGTACTTGACGAAGTCTTTGATGCTTCTTGTGCTCGCTGGGAGTTTGTTATATGCCTTTATCCCCATGTATAATGGAGACTTTTCATACAAGGATGTCCGGTGTTTGGGAATGGAGAGCTGAGAGGACAGTCTGGTCTGCATGCCCTTGTTGATTGAGCCGCTTGTTGTAAAGTTAGTTATATGTTGTCTTGTAAAAAGAAGCAATTTGTAGTAGTACAGAGAAAATATGGACATTAGCTTGTACTTTTTAAAGATCGGGGCAGCATGTGCATCCCACTGTGCTCCATCCAGAACACGCACCAATCGCTTCTGCAGTATAAAAAGTCTATTAATCTTTGGCGAAGATCCCCAAATGATAATCCCACAAGACAGGCGACTCATTACATGTGCGTGGATATAAAGAAGGATAGTCTGAGCATTTAGCTCTTGTTTCAAGTTTTTGACCATAAAGCAAGATACCGCAAGTCCACCGGCAAGATGATCAATATGGACCCCCCAGCTTAGGGTCGAGTCAATGTGAACACCCAGGAACTTTGTGTAAGTCTCATTCGGAATTGATTTGTTACCCAAGAAAACGAGAGATGATTTATTGCTGTTGTCGGCTAATCTGTTGCCCTTGAAGTTGACAATAACCGATTTTTGAGGGTTAAGCAACATGCCACTCGCACCAATTCGTGACAGAAAAGAATTTTTGATTTACGGTATGATCGTCCTCTGCCACTAATTGAACAAATTGACTGCGATCTGACACATAAGAGACGATCCAATCCAAGGGGGGTCCACTGATCCCATACGATTCCAACTTCCTTTTGAGAAGCTGAACATTAACCAAGTCAAAGGCTTTGGATAGATCGTAATATATTCCCGATGTAAATTGGTTTTGATCTAGATATAAATAAATGAGATTTAAGGACTCAAATAAAGCGGTCTCAGTAGATTTCCCCTTGAGGAATCCATGTTGAGTTGAGGAGAGCAAATTGTTTGTCATGAAATATGAACTCAGTCTACTATACATCAATCTCTCGAGACACTTGGAGAAAACCGAAAGATTTGACACTGGCCGGTAGTTGCGGATTTCCGTCTTTACACCCTTCTTAAAAATTGGAATTATTTTGGCTGTCTTAAGTTTGCATGGGAATTTACCTGTAGAAAATGACAGATTAATGATATGCTCCAGTGGATGGCAGAGCAGACGTGCCACGTCTCTAATGATGTAACAGGGAATATCATCCGGTCCACTGGATTTCTTTCTACTCACTTGATGGAGAACCTGCAAAATTTCACCCGAGGTGGTCATTCTCAGGGAAAAAGTAGCACGTGTCCTAGATGGAACATCCAATTCTATTTTAGCCGAGAGGGAGTCCCCGACCTTATTCACTGAACCAACAAAGTAGTCATTTAAACTTGTTAACAAACATATTTTTTACACTTATTAATAAACATAAGTTTTTACTAATTCTGTGCTTCATTAATTGGGTTAAAGGAGGAAGCTTGCTTCAACTTCGCCCTTTCTTTTAACAATAAAGTCATTATTTATTTATTTATTTATTTTATATAATCATCAACAAAATCAATAATTATCATTCTTTATTCATTACTCATTCAATACAAAAACATTCAAAATAATTAATTACTATTTAATTATCAATAAAATAACAAAAAAGAAAAATCACAAACCAACAAGTTCCTTAAAAAACTTTTTTATTTTTTATTTTTTTCATTATTACAACTGTCTTTCAATCAAGACGAATTATATGTCTTCAAAAGCAGGAATATTTTATTTATTTGTCATCTGAAGATTAAAGAGTTAGGTAAGTCTTGGAAATTTTTGGAAATTTGCACATTAGGAATATCTAGCTCCTCCAGAAAAGCACTTAACATTTTTTCTATTCTTTTCTACCTCATTATCTACTTTTTCAACATTGATCAACATAAAAACTAAAAAAAGGGAAAGACTAACTATTTTGGAACATGAAATGAGAGTAGCATTATCTCATAATGACGTCGTTTGAAGTCAATCCGATAAATAGTTTTCGAAATATACGAGATTAAAATCAAATAAAGCGCTCGCGAGGCGATGACGTCATTAAGTCCCACAGTTCATCCGCTTTGAACTCGTGCCACGGTCTTTCTGTGCAAATACAAGAGAGATGCGCTTACTGTTTCTTTGTTCAGTTAGAAGCTATTACCACTACTTATAATAGTAACAAGTAGGAAATGCCATTCCATACGAGTTCCAGACTTACTTTCTCTAACAGTATTTTAGAAAAAAAAAAGAAATTATAATAGCTATTTATGTATCAAGGGCGTTACGGGGACTATAATGCCCTGAAGGTAGAAATAGCCCGAGGGCCTCTGGCCCGAGGGATAGGTTTCTGCCTGATGGGCATTATAGTCCAGTAAAGCCCGTGGTGCATACAATGCTTTATGTTTTACCTAAAAAAGAGTTTTTCAATGACTAATTACATTATTTATTCGCAATATAAAAAATAAGTTGCACCTGTACCTGTATACGTAAGTAGATAATGACTGGTGTTAAGTTTGACTTTGATGTTTCTGTCAGTTAGTCAGTTGGCATTTTTTATTTAACGATTTGCTCAAAATGGAAGAAATTCCACAAAATATAAGAGAAAAGGTCATAAAAGCGACCGAAAATCTTTTGCCAGTTAAATCAAGGCAACAGTATGATCGGGAGTATGGCATATTTGGTATTTGGAAAGATACGAACACAATTCTTCAAATAACCGAAAACGTTTTAATGGCATATTTCCAGGAACTGGTAAGTTATTGATTTTATTTTAATACATATGTTTAACAAACTTTATTATTTTTAGTCGGAAAAATACAGTCCGAACTCTCTCTGGACCAAGTATTCTACCCTAAGGTCTACGTTGATGGTCTATGAAAATATAGACATTTCGCAATACCATCGTCTCATATCTTTTTTAAAAGTTAAGTCGAAAGGATACGTCCCGAAGAAGTCTAAAGTTTTGGAAGGAGAACAAATATTAAAATTTATTAAGAAGGCTCCTGATGATATCTACTTGGTACACAAAGTCATATTGGTAATGGGTGTTTTTGGAGGTTTAAGACGAGATGAGTTGGTCAAAATGACCATTGATGACATTGAAGATAGAGGAACAGTCTTGGTTATAAAGGTACCAGAAACTAAAACTTCAACTTCAAAAAGTTTTACTATCATCGAAGAAGATTTAGGCGCTTTAAATTTAATAAAAAAGTATACAACATTAAGACCAGCTGGAATAAAGGAGCGAAGATTCTTTCTTACCTATAGAAAGGGTCGATGTACAGTACAACCCATTGGAAAAAATACCATAGGAAGCGTCCCAACATTGATCGCAAAATTTTTAAAACTGGATAATGCAGAAGCTTACACCGGCCACTGTTTGCGTCGCACATCGTCAACTTTACTTGTTGAGGCAGGTGCTTCGTTTGAAACGCTAAAACAACATGGGAAATGGAAAAGCTCTTCAGTAGCTGAAGGATATATAGAAGAAAGTATTTCATCCAAAAACAAAATAGCCAAAATGATTGCCAATTCAGTTAATTCCGAGGTTAATTCCGTAGCGACTATTGAAAATTCTTTAATAGACTGTTCTTCTATACAAAATAGCGTTAGTGCTACCACCGCTGCTACCATCACAAAAAACACCGACCATTCTATAGTGGGATCAGCTACATTTTCCGGGACATTTCAAAATTGTAATTTTTATTTTGGAAATAAAGTTTAATTTTTAGTATTGTTTAAAGAAAAAATTATTTTTTGTATAAACTTGATCTTTATTGTGAGAGAAATAAAATTGGATAAGCAATAAAATTTCCATATTAGCGCATTAGGGTAATATAAGCGGGCATTATCATAATGCCCGCTTATAATGCCCTAGGTGTGATAGCAGGTATTATTGCTATCATAACATATTCCGTTTCTAAGGTATTATAGATCAATAATAGATAGGTAAAACATAAAAAATATTTTTTTCTGCCCTGTCGAAGCGCGATGTAAATGGCCACCTGTCTTCTTAGCCGTAAACAGCAAGTAACCGCGGCAGCGAGTACGACCCGACCTGCTATAGGAGATAGTGACGTCACACAGCGGTTTCCGCGAGTCGATAATTTATAATGTCATAAATAATTTTAGAGGCGTCAGAAGATTGCAGTTCGCACCAAAATTACAAAATATTTCAGAAATTATAATTAAAAACAACTAAATGACCCCATTATACAGGGTGGCAACTATTTAATTTAAACAGAGAATGAAGCCAGATGGCTCCATCTCGTGGTGCTGGTAAAGAACACCAATTCTTAAACATAATAATCCCGCTTTTTCTGTTTTAAAACAGACACCTTTGCTTTTTCCCTTTGTCAGAACCTATTATAGCCTCACTGACGAGCTGTAATACAGCGAAAGGCGTCTGGGGATGGTTTTGGCAGAAGGAAAAAGCAAACCCTTGATAAACTGTTTAATTGTCCACCATTGGTATCTTGTAAAAGTTGATTAAATTAGAGGAAATGTGCCATTTTTAAAGCTCTTCTAAGATCCACTATAACTACGTTGCCTTATTGTTTTTGATTCCTGACATACAGGGCTATTTGTTAAAAACGTCTGAAATTAATTCCTTTAATAACTCGTAAGGTTTCAATTTTAGAAAAATGTTCTTGAAATACGAATTTTCTAGTTTTTTCTTCTCTACAAAACGGCATTCTCACTTTTTTTTACATCAGTTGTTATAACTGAGATACCATGGCCCACTTCATTTCTTTAAATACGGACCTGGATTTTTTTAATTTTATGTTTTAAATCACATTTACCCCAAATACAATGATATATTGCTCAACCCTATTTACTTCCGTTTCGGCACAAACTATACATAATAGAAAAATTTTGAAAATATTCTCAGTACTTATAGTTAGAGCCGCGGTGACAAAAATGCCTTGGAACTCCCAAACGGATGAAAAGCACGTTTTTGTAAGTTCTCGAAATCCGTGTTGTCGAGTAGGGGTCTGGCGCTCGGCGGTGAGGGGCTATAATATTTTTTTCAAATTTTGACCAGCGGTTTAAAAAAACATTTCCCAAACGGATAAAAATTACTGGAGGGCATCTAGGCAACCCCCCAATACCGGAAAAATATTTTCATCCGATATGATCCTTGCCGTAACCTCCAGTACAATTAAATGGGCCCGAACTCCGAAATTTAAAAAAAAAATCAGCCGCATGCATGCAACCGGACTGAAATGAATCGTTATTATTTATGTTATTAAAAAAAAAGTTTTCAGCCTAAATGAGCGTGGCTAAACTATGCCAAATAACAAAAAACCTCGCCAGCACGCGTGATTTTGATCCCGGAGTTCTTCGTAAATTTTCTGCGAGATTTAGATGGAAGTTTCGTAAGCTTATTTGTCTCTGGTTTAAAAATATAAAAAAAAAATGATATGCTCCCTAGAGGCGGTAAAATGTTAAGTGACTATTCAATGGTAAGTAAAAATTTTTTTAGATTTTGTAATTAAAAGCACGAAAACGTATATTTTCGTGAAAATTGGCTGATTATCAGCCCTCTCCCGCTTTTCTATCTTTCTCATCGTTCCTGAACCCTGGGCAACCTTCAACAATCACCCCCAAATATAATGAACCCACGACTCATTTTCCATCACTGGTTAGAAAGTTATGTGCGGTTTTTGATTTTGCAGATCGAATAATTTTTTTTTAACTATTTCCATAATATGAGTGTGATAACATTGCCCACTAGTAGGTAAGCATACAGTATCCACATATTTTGGGTTGTCAGAGGAAGCTTCTGAACCAGTTTGGTGATAAATAAATTAAAACTCTCCTTCTGACAGCCAAAAAACGTCCTGCGCGCATGTATGTCGGCTGCCAGGAGGAGAGTTTTGATTCATTAATCGCCAAATTGGGAGAAAACCTTCCTCTGACATCCCGAAATATTTGTATATACTTTGGTACCAATCGGAGCAATAGGAAAAACTAGAGGCGCTTGGATGTAAGCGCGACGAGAGCTGAAATTCCAATGAACCTGCAGCCAGAAGCAGAGTTTTCATCGGAATGGCACCAAACTCATAACCTTTTTCTGACATCCAGAAGCAAGATTCTCAAGGTTGGTGCCAGTTGGAGCAACCAGTTTTCAGTTAGGGTCTTTCTTTTCATCGATTTATGATCGATTAGTTGTGCGCTGAGTAGCGCGTTTTGCGGCTGCCGATTTCAGAGTTTCCATCGGAATGGCACCAAACTGGATCAGAACCTTCCTCTGATATCCGAAAATATGTGGCTATATATATACTTTGGTATCAATCGGAGCAACCGGAAAAACGAGACGCTTGGACGATAGCTGAAATTTCAATGATCCTGCTGTCGGAAGCAGATTTTTGCTTGGGGAGTCAACAGGATGGGAAAGAACCGTCTTCTAATATTAATCTAGTCAAAATCCGAATCTCTAACACAAAATATAAGGCGACTATAATAACCAAATTTTATCCACGAGCAAAGCGAGTCAAACCCTACTAAAGATATACTAGCTAAAATGTGGATGAAGTATGCGCTTGTCGCGTTCATACGGACTAAAAGTCAGAGTTTTCACTTCATATACGTCAAATCAGAGGAAAATATTCTTATCAATGTTTAGGACAATAATATACAATTTGATTGTAATCGGCCTTTCTACATTAAAGATTGAACATTCGGAGCCTGGAGTTTCCGGTGATTTAATGAATACCTATATCGGAGCATGTTCTGGAAGATCTGGTCTTGGCCGCAATAAATTTGGATGAAAATAATTTTTCGATGTTCTGTAGGTGTCAAAGAACCTGTGTGCAAATTTTCATCCATGTGGGAATTACTTTATCAAATTTTGCCCATTTAAATTTTGAAAAACTGTTATAAAGCGATGGCGACACATGGAGCAAAAAAATTTTTTTTACATATTCTCAGACACGAACTCTAGCTCCCTGCCAAATTTCAAGTTTAAATGAGCAAATTTTTTTTCCCCTTCTTTCCATTTTTTTTTTAGCTCCTGGAAGAGCTCTTTGCAAAGATCAAATCGGATGAAAATATTTTTCCGGTAATTGTGGGTTGCCTAGATGCCGTCCAGTAATTTTCATCCGTTTGGGAATGTTTTTTTAAACCGCTGATCAAAATTTGGAAAAAATATTATAGCCGCTCACCGCCGCCGAGCGCCAGACCCCTACTCCACAACACGGATTTCGAGAACGACACTTGAACTATACAAAAACGAGCTTTTCATCCGTTTGGGAGTTCCAAGGCATTTTTGTCACCGCGGCTCTAACTATTACGCCTATATTTTTTTCAAATGATATTTTAGAAATATAAACAAATAAAATTATCTTATTTTATTTAAAATGCTGTTTACCAAACTTTACCTAAGTAAAACTGAATTAAAATTAGGCACGAAATTAAGACACTCAATCGTGAATAAACAATATTTTCCTTGAAGGTTGAATTATCTCGGGATATAAAATAACATAGCTTTTCTCCACAATTAAGAAATACAATCGTGAATAAAAAAAAAATAGCTAAATACTTTACTTAGTAATATCCAAGGCTTTAATGGGTGGGTTTAAAGTGACAAAGACACTAGATATCTCTAACTACCCCTACATTGAGGACGGCCTTGCCTTGGTAGTATGATTTTATTAAATACTCGATACTCCAAAATGGCCTCTTAAGTTTATGGAAATTCAGCCGTATCAAAACTGCTTATTTTTTAAATCAAGTTGCCTGGAGTAAAAAACCAGCATCGATTGTGTCGAACTCCGAGCTTAGCTTTCAACTAAACATTATTATTCATATCCATTTAATGGGGCATTTAGGATATTTCTATTACAGTTTCTGAAAGATTTTTTCGCGAAAACCACTGTGTGACGTCACTATCTCCGTCAGCAAGTCGGGTTACTTAATGTTTATGACTAAGAAGACAGGTGGCCATTTTCACCGCCCTTTCTCCGTTTGGTAACGGAATTCAAATCGACAGGAGAAAAAAAATATTTTTAAAATTTTTTTTTTTTAAACAGTATTATAGAAAGTATCTAGAACTCGTAAGTGAACAAAGAAACAGTAAGCGCATCTCCCCTGTATATGTACAGAAAGACCGTTGCACAAGCGCAAAGCGGATGAAATATGGGAGATAATGACGTCATCGCCTCGCGAACGTTTTTTTGATTTTGATCTCCTATATGTCGAGAACTGTTTATCGGATTGACTTCAAATTTTTTTTCAGGGCTGACGATACCTTATAAACGCTTCATAAAAATTAGGTAAAGAGTGTTATTTCAGGTTTGATCAAATGACCCCATTGTGACAATTAATGGTTCAATTTTCAGTTGAGGAGAAAAGTGATATGTACAATGTTAGCATTCTAAATTTCAGAAATTCGCTTTCAGCGAAGAGTAGCTATGTTATTTTATATCCCGAGAGAATTTAACCTTTAAGGAAAATATTTTTTATTCACGATTGAGTGTCTTAATTTTGTGCCTAATTTTAATTCAGTTGTAGGTACTTAAGGAAACTTTGGTAAACAGCATTTTAAATAAAATATGATACTTTTACTTGTTTCTAATTCGATTCAATTTCATCTAAGACAAATGAAAATATCATTTGAGGAAACCATATGCGTAGGTACCGAGAATATTTGCAAAATTTTTCTATTATGTATAATTTGTGCCGAAACATCAGTAAATAGGGTTGAGCGATACATCATTAAATTTGGGGTAGAATGTGCTTTAAAAAATGAAATTAAAAATCCAAGTCCGTACTTAAAAAAATGAAGTGGGCTATGGTAACTCAGTTATAACAAGTGATATAAAAAAAAAGTAGTAAGGCCGTTTTGTAGAGAAGAAAAAATTAGAAAGATTTTATTTCAAGAACGTTTTTCATTGTCTGTGTCCTTTGTCTCTGTCTAGCACGTTAATACTTTGAATTCGAGATGTATTGCGCATCCCCAGAGACGCTCTATTATGTTTTTATTCACTTTTAATGCTGTAATTAATAAAGATGTAGTGTTGTAAATCACGTTGCCTTTTGATCGTTTATCCATGACGCACGGTGGCGTGCATACAATGAAAGCACAAATGCATTGTCTTCCCTGACGTGTACGTTTTGATAATTTTTTTTATTTTCCCATTTAATTTCAATTCCGATAATATAAATTATAATTCGATTAAAAAGCATAATGAAAATTTAAAAAGTTTGTTTTAAGCGCCAATTAAAATATTAATTATATCATAGAAAAACATCAGTCTAACACTCATATATAACGCTACGTATATTAAACGGAATAATATTCACCGCCCTGGCCTCCTGCGACCGCAATCCGCTTACATTAAAAAGCATCCCATAACAAGTCAAAAGCATGCATTTAGACCGTCAATACTGGATTTATATGCAAGCCAAAAGTAGTGATCGTTTTGACCCTTTAGTAATTGGTTAGAAAGCGTTTATCTCTAAATTAAGTTACAGTACATGGGGCATCCCTAAATTTATTAATATTTGGGCATTAATAATTTAATAATGCGATGCAATTTTGTAAGAAACTTAAACCACGCACCTGCCCGCTATTAATTACCAATAATTTCAATTTCCCTATAAATTTCTGTGCCCTCTTCTTGTGTGAGATCGGGATTTCACGCGCCGCACTTTTAATAATTGTTTTGAAAGCTTATTAGTAATTTACCTATACAAGAGGGATTGTTATTTTGTTTGTGAGTTAGTTTTGTTGGTTAGAAAGATTGTTTGAATAGTTCTAGTGTTTTTTATTATGGAGTGCCAGTGCGATGACAGTGTAAACTGTCTGGTGAAACTTATTAACAGTAAGCCCTTTACAAGTATGACATTTACCGCAAAACAGAGCAGCTGTCTGCAGCTATTTATGCCCTAGTTTACGTTTCCGTAAGACATTCGTGAAAGTATGCTCCATTCCACAATAATTCGTTAATTTCCCGACCGCAATAAAATTTAAACCCAGCCATAAATAAGTGCCTTTTGAAAGGGTACAGGTCCTGATTACCAACTAATTTCAATAGTTTAGGTTAGCTATTTTCAACAAAACAACAAATATAAAATAATAGGCAAGTATCTTTATTTTAATCATGTAATTAAATAGGTATTAATATTTATACAAAAATACTAATCTACAATATTATAATATCATCTATGCCTAAACTAATATAGTGACGATATTGATAGTGAAACAGAGCTAAATATAGAGTAGGTTAAGTTAAATATTGTATTATTAATATTATTATAATATTGTAGATTAGTATTTTTGTATGAATATTAATAGCTATTTAATTACATGATTAAAATAAAGATACTTACCTATTATTTTATATTTGTTGAAAATAGCTAACCTAAATTATTGAAATTAGTAGGTAATCGGGACCTGTACCCTTTGAAAAGGTCCGGTGCCTACACAATAGATATTTGTCAGGCAAGTTATTTGTGGTTGGGATTACGACTGAGGGTTGCCATTTAAATTTTATTGCGGTCGAGAAATCAACGAATAATTGTGGAATGAAGCATACCTACCATAGTGGTAAGTACTATTAGTTTTATTTTTGTGCCTAACGCCTACATTTTTTGGAGGCTTAAAAAGAAATTTTGGGCGTGGCACCTGAATAAAAATTTCGGGCTTTCTCCTTCTTTAACATTTTCGATTCTGTTGCCTACCCTATTTTAAATGGCACTACACGCCACTGATGACGCACCGGCAAAGAACGACCGTTTTGACTGTATATGCTTTATACTAATTTTGTCTCTTTCTATCGTAAATAATATTAAATTTGTGGGAATGCGCTTGTTATAATAACATATTCAGAAACTTTACAGGCATTCGCGGAGTTAAGAATTTAACTATTTAATTTATAATTAGTAATAATATTTAAACATATGTAGCTGTGCTTGTCAAAATGAAATCGCACTACTTGAAACGTATTATATAAATCAAGAAAAAATTTTTTTACTCTTACGTTTTAACGAATTTAATAACTTATAAAATATTAATATGAAACGAAGCACCGCACGCCTATGCCGCTACACTTACTACTTTTTACCCTCTCGTCTCCTCAGTCGTTGTAGCCACAGACTCGTAAGGCGAACTATAGACGCAATTATTTAAAGTGAAATAGCTAACTCAAAAAGAGCTAATCCAAACATGACGTGTTATATATTATTGAAATGTGGAAAGTAAGCTGATTTTACGGTCTTTTTTCTGTTTAACATTAAAAATTTTCAAGAAATATCCTGCAACTTTTGTATTTATCTTATATAATTTATTCCCGACTAAGGCGGGAATATAATAGCCTTGGCTCGTGGTTTTGTAAAATCATAGCACTTACGAAATTTCTAAGCAAAAAACTTCCTTAAAAACAAAAACTTTATCGGTAAAGTTTTACCACCAGTGGTATTATGTATGATACAATAATATTTACTAGTAAACATGAACCATTCGATATATCAAATCAAATCAAATCAAAATATGCTTTATTGTCTAAAAAGTAAACTTTCGTTGACAAAGCCTAGAAGAAACAGTAAATAAATTATACAAAATAAAGGTACAATTACATTATAAAAAAATACTATGATAACTAACCAACAACGTCAAACGACAACAATTAAAAATCTCAGCATTACCCGAACAAAAAAAAAATGAGGATGAAAGAAATGCCAGTGTCAGGTGCACCCCAAATCAGGAAAAGTAAAGACGGTTATATCAATAATAAAAAATTGCAGTCACATACAACAACTCGATAACAATAGTACTTCTTATGATAATACCCACCCAATGCAGTGCCGGTCAAACAAATATGAGGACTGTAACCCTCGGGTGACGGTGTATCAGTTGGGGTTTTATTTTTAATAATACAAAAAAAATATTTTTCCACCTAATATATTATTCCTAGACTACCTTTTTATTCACAATAATGCTGATTCAACCCATAATATGTGCAATGTTACCTACCAACTTGGGAGGCCTACTTGCACTGAAATGTAGAAAAGAATTATAAAAAATGCCATCAAAATCTAGTCATTAGACTACTCCACATAAACTATTTTATAATAAATAATATTAAATATTTTAAAAGGTGTATTAGCCTTTACATTTTATACTAAGTGCTGAAGTATTTGTTTTGTGTGATAAAATTTTTATTAGTAAACATGAACCATTCCATATATGAAGGTCCAACATAAGATGTAGGTAAATAATTGTCCGAAAAATCCACTAGTTAATAACGATTTCCTTGATATAAAATACTTATTCCAAGTGGAAAATCCGGCTTTATATAATATCATTAACCATAAACTTGTCACTGCACAGATGTAAAAAAGAGCCCCATGTAAACTAGTTAATCCAAGTAACCCTGAAAAAAAAATTGAAAATGAGTTTCGATAATAATGTAACGTACAATCTAGGAAGTTATCGATACTTCGATTAAAATAATTATCACATAGGTACCTAATTATTTTTGCGGATGTAGACAAAATATTGACGACTGAGAATGAAAATATTAGTAACTCTATTCAAGATGTTAATATATCAAGGGCGGAATATATGCAAAGTGCATATATATGCTTTTTGCATATTTTGTCAATTTTATAATTAAATGCATATTTTTTCCAAATTATTATTTAATGAGCATATTATTATGTCCAGTCCGGCACTTGTTTCAGGGATTTTCCAATCTGAAGATAATTATATAATAATTAATATTTACATTTTGGTTATACACAAGGTATTTATTGGGGGTTTCCGGGGTTTGCAGGTATATTGTTAGGGGTTATTTATTGTCATTTAATAATGCCTTATTATTACCTGTTTATATATATAACGAGTGATTATTAATTATTTTGCTCAAGGGCGGCTGTGACCCAGTATACATAGTGTAGCAGTAGCGCGTAGATTAAATCATAGGGCGAATTTGCAAGAAAGCAGCGTTGTCACGTTGAAAACCTAAAATAATGTTTTTTGACGGTATGTAATATAAAATCCTGAGCTATCTTACTTTGAAAGCCTACTTTATATGGCCGCCTCCTACTTCTAGACACCTTCTGATGTTTCTTCTTACCCTCAGAGACACATTAACCAATACGTTTGGAGAATTATTAATTTCGGCAATTTTTTCTGAAATCCTTCGTTTAAGATCATTTATATCCTCAATTGGTGTTCGATAAATGGAGTTTTTTTATAAAAGGCCACAAGAAGAAATCGCAGGGTGTTAAATCGCAGGAACGAGGTGGCCATATTTGTTGCGTATTTCGGCTTATAACTCTGTTTTCAAAAAATTCACTTAAAAAATTTAAATTTTCTCTGGTTACATGAGGTGTAGCGCCATCTTGTTGGAAGTAACCTTCCCGCAATTCATCATCGTAAAGCTCATTAATAAATGTTGTCAGAATTTCGATCCGATATCTCTCAGCTGTAATTGTGCCATCAAAGTAAATTGGGCCTACTATTCTTCTAGAACTAATTGCTGCCCACACACCAACTTTTTGAGGATGAAGGTCTTTCTACAAAAACATGCGGATTTTGCGTATTCCACATTCGCATATTTTGTGGATTAACATAGCCTGATAAATAAAAATAAGCCTCATCGGTAAAAAATGTTTTTTCAAAAGCACCACTATTTTCTTCTTGAAAATTGTTTAAAAACCATTCACAAAAATTAAGTCTTTGGGGAACGTCATTGGGAAGGAGTTCATGAATAGCCGTAACACGATAAGGGTATAGATGCAGATCCTTTTTCAAAAGTGTTTGACATGTACTGTAGCATAAATCCGTTTGCTGAATTTGTTGAGATAAATGCCTAATAGAAGTTGAAGGATTATTTTCCATAATTTGTCGCGCTTCTTCAATAACCTCATTCGATCGTTTCGTTGGTCTTCCAGCCCCTTTTTTATGTTGAACAGAACCAGTCTGACGAAATTTATCAATTAGGTATTGTGACCCAGTACGAAAATTATGAAAGGTCACCGCAACATCAGGAAACTCGGTTCGAAATTCATCAAAGCAGTCATGCATAGAGTAATTCCACACACCGCCTATTTTGTTTCCATTTCTAAAAAAACTTTCAACAATAAAAAATTTTTGTGCTTCACTAAACATTTTTACTGTAGAACTTTCAATCCGGCAACAAAGCTTCACCAAAACTTGATACGCTGAAAAATAAAAAAAAAATAAAAAATAAAATCATATCCTGCAAATAGCACTTTATAATAGTCAAAAGACGACTCCCCGGAGAAATATTAGTTAAAGCAATAGTAACCCTACCTTCAAATAACTGCAAAAATTACAAAATTTCTCCAATTTTTAAACTTTACAAATACACAAATTCAAATAAGACGTAAATGTCATAAAACAATCATGTCATCTTATCTACGCAGTACGGCCATGATGCTTTTAAAATGCATGGCCTCCCTTGAGCAAAATAATTAAAAATCACTCGTTAGTTTGTCGAAAGTTTAAGAGACTCAATTAGTATTGTTGAAACTTTTTCCGCTAAATGTAACAACATTCCCGGTAAAATAGGAGGTCAAGTAAGGAACAAATTGAATGTAACTGTAAAAAAAAGGAAGGATTTAAATACTTAACTGCAGTAAAAAGCATTTATGAAGGTAAACCATCCAACGAAGTTGTATCTTGGCCTTATACTTTACTACCTAAGTTGCAGCATTGTCCGATTACATCAGTAGATGTTCAAAGAAGCTTCTCTTTGTATAAACATATTTTTACTGATAGAAGACAATCCTTTTTAGTTAAACAATTTGAAAAATATTTAGTAATAAATGCCTTTTATACAATTTCAGGTTAAAAAATTGTTTACTTTTATTTTCCTTTGCATTTTTTTTTAAATAAATATCTTTTTTAGAGCCCAGTGTGTTTCTTTATCTTATTTCACTATAATAATTTAAGAAATATTGCATACCAGTATGCATATTTGGTCAAAAAAATGCATATAACTGCATATTTGAAAGGCAAACAAGGCATATTATATGCGCATATTTTGGCTTAATTTAAGTGCATATATTCCGCCCTTTATTATTATATATTGTACATAGTCCTGCAATAATGCGCCAAGCATCCATAGATTATATACAAAATAAGGTAGGAATGTTATTCGTATGCCGACTTATACGGCGTGTCCAGAAAAGTTCTAGACATATGGGAATTTTTTTTATTGTTGATATTACGAAAAAAAGTTATTCTTTATAAAAAGTTTTGCTTGATGCGCAAATAATATTGACATATCAAAACTCAAGATATCAAGTACCTAAAGGGCGGCAAAAAACTATAGAAACACAGAATTACGTTACGAGGGAAGTCCTCAATTTTTATTTAAGAGCAAATTGATATAAGAAAACTTTACTAAGGACTTCAAAACGTGGTCAGATACAATTTTTCGTTGAAATATTTTAATTTACAGGGTACCATCAAAAGCCTTTGGAAAATATTTTTTCATTCTATTTCTTTAACAGTTACCTGCAACAATTTTGCAACAACTATGTGCAATACTATAGTAACGAATATTGACATGTTAGTCAAAAATCATTTACTATTTTTCGACTTATTAACAAGAGTTTTTCGTTAGTTTCGTCATGGTTGTAAAGTTAACGCTGCAGGAGAAAATAGAAATTGTACTTATCGTCGGAGATCACTATAAACCTATTAGGGAAGCCGCACTTATATTTAATACTAGACACCCTGACAAAATGGTATGTAGCGCCACTATAGCAAACGTAATAAATACATTTAAAGCTACTGTTTCCGTCGAAAATGTATTTAAGAAGCAACACAACAAATGGTCCACGACAAGAAAAGCAACTCAATGTAATGCAAGCGGTTATCGAAGACCCGAAAATTTCTTTAAGAAAATTATCAAAAACTATTCAGTCAAAAGTCTACTGCTAGTAATGTTTCAAAAATAAATAAATTTCATCCATATAAACCGAAATACATTCACACGCTTCTTCCTAGAGATTTTGAATCCCGTTTCTTATTTTGCGCGTGGTTCCAAGGCGAGTGTAAGGTTGATCCTTTTTTTGCAAGAAAAATATTATTTACAGATGAAGCCATGTTTACTTCCAACGGCGTGGTATGCTCCCAAAATTGTCGGTGGTGGCGTGACAACAAATATAAATACCGCCATTTACCTGGACTTCTTAAGGAACCACTTGTCTCAATTTTTTGACGAACTGCCACTAAATATAAGACGTACAATTTGGTATCAACATGCTGGAGCCCCATGTCATAGTACTAACACAGTAACTGGGTATTTGAATGAAGTATTTCCGCACCGTTGGATAGGCAGACGTTCAAATATTCCTTGGACAGCCAGGTCGCCTGACATCACACACCTGGACTATTTTTTATGGGGCCGATTAAAAGAAATGGTGTATGGGCACAGACCTTTTTAGGATATTGACCATCTTGAAGCAGTAATAACAAACTGTGTCCTAGAAATCACTCCCAATATGATACAGGCGACAGTAAGAGAAATTACAAGGCGTATAAGTTTGCATGGAAAAAGAATGTAGGCATGTGGAGACATATATTTTCACTTTAAACTATCTGTTTTTAGATCACATTTATCATGTAATTGCTAAAATATTGCTTATTATTCACATTTACAATTTATTTTTGCTCAAAGGAAATTAAATGTTTTTAATATTCCTCATAGGTAGATAATCTCGCATTATTTTTATACGTAATTGGTTTCCAACAAGAGGAAATGAATGCTCAACGTGTTTTTGATGGTACCCTGTAAATTAAAATATTTCAACGAAAAATTTTATCTGACCACGTTTTGTAGTCCTTTTTTTCTTATAACAATTTGCTCTAAAATAAAAAATGAGGGCACTTCCCTCTTAACGTGTTTCTATATTTTTTTGCCGCCCTGTACATGATATCTTAAGTTTTGATATGTCAATATTATTTGCGCATCAAGCAGAACTTTTTATAAAGAATAACTTTTTTTCGTAAAATCAACAATAAAGAAAATTCCCATATGTCTAGAACTTTTCTGGACATGCTGCATACTGTATCACTGGTCGCCTTTATCAAAACGTAACACTACTTGATGTCGGATGGTTCTTGCTTATCGCACTCGCAGTAATTGTTCAGTTTAGGCATAGGGTGTATCTTAGAATAGTATATTAAAGTACATGTTTTATAAAGCATCATCTTATAGCACGCGTCCATGTTAAAAAACGAGCCGCTTGCGGCGAGTTTTTTAACGGGACAAGTGCTCTAACTGCTTTATAAAACACGCACTTTATACTATTTTTTCTATTTTGTATTTTATTCAATAAGAAAATACATATTTAAAAAGAAAATCAACCCTTCAAATTTTGTAAATTTGTATGTCTAAATTCTATGTTGGTAATACTATAAATTTACTTTTATCATAGTAGCCTTGACAATAAATAATATTTTCTTTGTGTCATTGTCACGAAATTTGTGTTTTAATATTTCATAGAGTTGTTCATAATTATAATTAAAAAAATATGGAGCATGATAATCTAAGTTCAACTCCCCCTGAGTTAAGGGATATTGCTAATAAAACGATAAATCAACTTTTACCAGAGAAATCCCGCAAACTTTCTTTTCTCATGGATCACAATAACAGGAAACGTCAGACGTCAACAGAATAAAACATTTAAATATTACCAATGCCAACTTTTAAAAAATAAAAAAAACGGTATCGTAATAGATCTGTTTCGATACTGAAAACGGTATCGTAATAGATTTCTTATGAAACAAAATTAGAAAAAAATATTTTCGTAAATCCCAAAAAGTGTGATAACATAAAGTTGTATTTTCTAAATGAGACCACGTATTTTTTTACATATTTAGGTTCGTAATAGTGTCCCTTTAATTGTCTAAAATTTTGTTTAATGTGCTTTGGTAGTTTAGGAGCAATAATTTAAAAACTAAAATAAAAAGTTTTGCTGCCCTGGAAAAAACAAAAACAGAAAAGCAATTTAAAATCATGTTTTAACCACCATCGTGTGAGATTTATGGCAAGAGCTCTAGAGATACTATGACGTGATGAAGTATTTATCCGTGTTATACCGAGTATTCAGAATAAGGTTAGAATAAGGTTTTAAAAATTATAGGTTTTAAACTATTTTTTTTTTCAAGTTTTCCAAATGGAAGACGCTGTATAATATTTTACTATTTGATGTCGAATTTAAAACAAATAATTATTGCAATTTATTTAAAATTCTAAACGGTTTTCAAAATATTTATCAAAATGGAAAAATGACCATGATTTTTAACGAAATACATTTTGGCATTACTTTTCAAAACTAAACAATTTGGTTGAAGAACCGATTTGGATTAACATTCATAAACAAAGATATGTTAAATGATGGTCGAACCTGTATATTTTTTTTTTGTATAAATTTATTAAATTACATTAAAAAATATGATATGTAAAATATGGCGCCTTAAATATTGTTAATTATTTTGTTATTAACTATTAAAATTCTACGCGCCAGCCTATGAATTCAAACAAGTTCAAAAGCGCGGGAAGCAGCGTGACGTCAGTTGTTAGGACATCGGGAGGCGCACGATTATTTCATTGACGATTAAACGAATAGCGTTAATTTCGTAGGTAGTTTAAAAAACCCTATAAGCAGATATTTTGGTTAGAGATTTGCAATGGATACTAGGGTAGCGTTTGTAAATATTTTATGGTACCACTTTATCAGAATACCTACTTCGGGCTCGGTTGCACGACATTTCTCCCCCGGCTTTAAGGCGGGCGGCTACTGGGAGGGAAAAAAAACTAAGCTAAGCTAAGCTAAGCGAAGAGAACGCCAACTAAACTAAACTAAGTTTGAGCGGCCACTCGGAACGATTTTCGATTAGTTGACATAATGAAAACATGTAGCATGTAGTGTACAGCGCATAATGACTAGTCGGCACAGTGGATCTTTGCCGGTGCGTCATGGATCAACGAGCTAGAGACAACGTGATAATAAAAACAATAGAGCGTCTCCGGGCTTACTTAAATTGAAAGTAAAGTGCTAGACAGAGACAGAAGTTTCTAGCAGATTTGGCAATTAATTTATTGATTGATAAAAGTCATCGTGTTGATTTCTCAACTTTAATTTGATTTTAAACGTTTTGTGCCTTGGAATTCCATTTAATCCTAACAACTGGTCTTTTTAGAGGTATCTCATCATACTTTCGTGTTGGCAATAAGTATTTATGGATATTTGTTATTATTTATTCATTATAAAAGCTAGCCACGAAAATTTTGACGTTTATGAACTTTATTGTGACTTTTTGCATCTCTTACCCGCAAAGCTCCACCGTGCCGACCGTAACTAAACGGCGAAAAACCTCACGAATCTAACACAAGCTAAAACGATCGAAACGAAATTAAGATCAATCTGCGTTTAGTTAAGCTGAAGTGGCCGCGGATGCATTTTAAAGTATAATAGCTGATTTTTTATTGAAAACTCATCATCGCTCGGCCTAGTTTCGTATCGTTTGCAGTGGCCGCCCGCCTTTTAGGGGCGGGGAACACCTTGCGAGGTATTATGGGATTGACATCACGGCCAATGGCAGCGCGTTCTCCGTCGCGTGACATGTTGAATTTCAGAGCTGCTTATACCTATCTTGGAATTAAATGAGTTTTTTTTTGTGAAATGTATGTTTGTTATCTTATGTTAAATGTTAGTTTCCTATTTTAATTTGTATGAAAGTTCCCTATTGTGGTAAACAAGACGATAATTCTGTCGGTTGTTGGAAGTTCCTTATAAACCAGGTGTTTTACATATCCCCAAAGAAAAAAACAATTTTTGGTAGGTCAGGCGACCTTGCAGGCCTTCTAATTGGTCCTCCTCTTGCAATCACCGATTATTGTTATTTAACAGGGCTCTATTAAATATAACTTGCTGCGAATATTGCATAAATGGGCTGAGGTCCTTAATGTATTGGTGCTTAGATTTTTAGATGTAAATTTTACGGCAATCTTGGTAAGTATTTGCTAAATATTCCAAATACATTTGGTCCTTAAGATGATCCGAAAGGTGATTATTAAAAAAATGTGAGCCCACCACCTACATGTTCTCCAACAAGTCTTACCCAAACGTTGATCAATGACCTATTTATTTGCCGAAATATTCTTAGATGTTTGACAGAACAATAATGAAAATTATGTGTGTTGGCGCATCAAGTGTTTGTCGTTTTTAACCAGTGCCTGGTGTAATCTGTAGTAAATTGTAGTTACCACCATTATTTGTTTTATAATTCCACGTCAAATAGTGAAATACCCATATTGGTGTTCAATTTGAGAAAAATTAGTTTTAAATGTGTCATTTTTGAAACAATATTGTATAAAATAAATCAATACCGTTAAAAGTTACTTCCGAGGTTAATTCATAGCTCGATTCATAGTATCTCGAGACTCCTTGCCATAATAATAATAATAGTCTTTATTTCACAATTAGGTATATACATTTATATAAAATGAAATAAAATGTAAGGTGAAACACAAAAATAATAATTAGGTAGGTACTAACTTTTCTGCAGTATTCTATTAAATAATTGAATAGGGTTCAATATCAAGAAGCGTTTTAAACACTAGTTTCTTGGTATTAGTAGTACATGATATTTATTAGCAAAACAACCAAAATGCTATTGTTATGTATTAAGCATACCACAATTCTTATTCTGTTGTAAAATATTTGGGTCACCCTCTGTATGTTTTTACCTCAGATTTTACCCTCATTTAGTAGGTATGTCCTCAGTAATCAGTTTAATTATATCTGGGTATTTCAGACAAAGAGGAACTTCTTATCTTGTGGATTTACCTTCTTTTCCAAATTAATTGTCTTCTTTTGACTGCCCATGTTTAACACCATTACTATCAAGATCCATAATGTAGGTAAAGTGGTTTGTTTAAATAAGTTTAATACCACGATTTTATTGTTTCCTGTTTTACCACAAAAACTAACCAAAACAATAATTTTACTCTCTACTAATCTGAGATCCTTCAACGTTTTTACATTATGTCCGTTCTCTGTAGCTTCTACTACTATACTATGTAGGTACTACCTACTACTATTAGATCTCACACGTTGATTAATTTTTTTTATCCAGGGCTGCAGCACTTCTTTTTTCTTTATTGCTATTAAACTACCCAAGTAAATTAATTAATATTTTAGGCAATAATTATGAAGGACATTAATACGTTTAACCTAAATATGAGGTGCCCCATTTAAAAAATGCAACTTTATGTTAACAAACCTTTTGGGCCACCCTGTAGGGTGTAGGAACCTATCTGCAAAAATATTTCCATGAAATACACTCTATGGTCGCGTTCATCACAACGTTGGGATATTTCATATCAGGTTGTCCCATTTAAACTCGCTGAACAATTACCGAGTGCGAGTTTGAGCAAGAGCCATATCAAGTAGTGTTACATTCTGATGAATGCTACCAGTAAAATAATAAGAAGTAAAATTCGCAACTTAATTCGTATAGAAGCTATAGTTAATATAATTTCTATATTGAATGATGCAAATGCAACTCTGGGTAGGTACCAACATTAGGTAGGTATATAGAGCTTTAGTCTAAATGTCTAAACTAATTCAGTAATTAAATTAATCAATACATTTCGTTTTGGCCACAGAGAGCGAAATTATTACCTGCTGTGCATCCTGAAAGAGCTGCCATAGATGTTCTGCAATATTCTACAATTGATAAATTCTTGCGAATGGCTGATTCATTATAAGCCACCATGGGCTCCTGTTTGGCTTTTAACGACATTGTATAAAACTATACTGTTTCAACTTCTCTAAAATTTATTTTAATATCTCAGTACGACACAAACTACAAATTATAATGAATAATGAAAGAATATCCTAATTTCCAGAAATGTGGGGTTAATGCCACAATCTTCCTTTTCTACTGTTTGAGGCTTCAAGCTAATGAAATAGTCTTGTGCGCGAAAGTGCGATGCGTAGAAAAATAAAGCTGCGATAAGAAATAATTTGGAACGCAACTTGTTGCCCGCTGCCTTTATTTGCTTTGTCCAAACATAAATTGTTTACTGTATTTCCATAGGCTGCAAGGTTCAAAATATGCCAGCTGAAATAAAAGGCCCTTCATTGCTTGGATGCCGTAAAATCATCGAAACTCACGAAAATACCGCGAGTGAGACCGACTGCTTAAGTGCTTATTCTTGCAAAGGCTGATACGAATCTGAATTGTCAAAACATGTTAAGTCTTATTTCTCACATCATCCTTCTTTCTCGTACACACATCAGTAGCATCTTGTCATGCCGTTCCAATTAACCCTTTATAGGGTACTGGTACATATCTGTACCACCGACGTTTCCAGCGATCCTATAAACGACATCCCACTGCTCGATACCGCTAAGCATGATAAATTAGTCTACAAACACGCATTGGTTCTTATTTTTACCATATTTACTCTCAGCGCCATCTGATAGTTAAAAGTCGACCTTCGGGCCAAAAAGTGGTACATATTTATACCATTAGTTATTACCGCGTAGACGACAGGTTTTTTCGATGTTGGGGCTAGTTTTTACAATTTTTTCCTAAGAATACAGAGAAGATATATATAACGACAGTAAGTATATAATACTTTATATATTTTATACAGGATTTTTACAATTTATTTGCTTAGTTGCTTCATAGTAGTTCATAATTTATAAAAATACGCACATTAGGGATTTTTGGGTTAGAATTGTGTCTTGAGTTTTTTCTAAATAGTTTTTAAATTAGGATATTTGGGTTTTAATTATAGCATACTTTGGTTTGATATATATTTGCCTTATTATTGATACTAGGCACGTTTCTCTGTTATCTTCGGCTAACGTAATTTTTGGAAATAACTTGGGTGGTACACATTTGTACCAATGAATATGCATTCATACTCTATATATGTACCGCCTAATATTTATGTTTTGTAGATCTATTATAAAGATTTTTTTAATAGGCCTTTCAGCGCAGTGTTACATGTTTCTTAATAATAATTTTTGTTCATTTCAGATTGTGTCTTCTCACAGTTCATCTTGAACAAAGAATATTGGACAAATCATTTGATTTTTTTCTACTTATTACTAGAAAAGACTGTTTTTTTTCGATGGTAACCAATATCTTCTCCTGATTTTTATGTTTTTGACAAAGACTTTACCGCTGTTTTTAGTTCCATTTTATAATTGGTTAGGTTTCTTTTGATTTAACCTACAATAAATACTTAGAGTAAGTTTTAAGTCTTGTTGAGTGTCATATTTTGGCATTTCATTTTTTACTAAAGAATGATAAACGTTTAGTGGTGGTTTATAAAAAAAAACCTGCGTTATTTGTACTATTTTCAAAATAAAGGCATATTACATATATAAAAGTGTATGTTTCCAATATGGCAAGTTTTCAGTTTTTGTCTTAGAAAACTCTATATTTTCTAAGTGGTACGTAAATGTACCACTAAACACACATTTTTTTTTTCAGGAACGTTCAGTGGTACACATAGATACCACCCTATTGCAAAAAAACTATAGTGTTTTTTAACTTTTTTTGTTCGGTAGTACAATATAAAACCCTAAATAAAAAGGCCTATCTAAAAAAAAAGTTTAAAAAGCGGGCCCCAGGGTTCTGCCCTATAAAGGGTTAACACGTAATAAGTGTATCTAGTTGCATAACAATAAACCCTTCTTTCAGTCACGTACGCTCTAACGTTTCGTTTAGTGGGCGGCCGCTCGTTTGTTGATGCACATAAGATGCCGTCTTCCGCGAAGCTCCTTGCCATCTTGCTTTTTCGCTTGCTTAATTTTGGCGAATATTCTCGGAAATTATTCTTGGTGGTTGAAACTACGTTTTAGAATTTAACTGAAGTTAGCTGCTTTTTTTTACTTGTTTCCATATAAATTTGTCGTTTCAATGCACCGAAGATCAATTAAAATATTGTAGACGGCGACGCTGCCGTACTTTTTTTACTTTGAATTGATACTTCTTTTTGCCAATAAATTATGCAACTAGATAACTGAACCTTTCCCCAACACAACTAAAATATACTATGAGGCTTCGCGCGCATCACCCGGGCCTATATCTTCGAATCAGTAACTTGATACAATCACACTGTACTTTTATAATAGCCTTTACGCTTGTTTGCTACTTTAGCACTTGGCCCTGGAACTCCATATATCTGCTCAAATAAGTAAACGATCATCAGTGTTTGAAGTGAAATATTGCAATTTGGCATGTTCTAAACTTAAATTGTGCATGTCTCCCTAATAGCGACTAGCGTTCGTATTGTATGCATATATTGCGGTCGCCTGATCTGAACTATGCGAAATGTGATGTGAATGGCTCACATCTTGCGACAGCAAACGAAATTACAAATAACATTCCTTCCAAGTATTTCCAACCCAACGAAACAAAGAACCACAAGCCAAAATAATAGGAGGACTAAAGAAAAAGAAAAAATAATTTATCCAATAATAATATAAATAATATATAACAATAATAATGGATAGGAGTTAAACCTTCGACTAGATTTCATTTTTATACTTACTTACATAAGTATAACAGTAAATTTACCATTGGAGCAAGTTATATCTTACCGGATCAGGCTGTATACGTATACCACGTATACCGACAGATCAAAGCCATTAGCCAAAATCTAGATCGAAAAAGAGAAGAAGAAAAATTAGAGGTTAGCTGGTTAGCTGAGCTGGAAAAAATTGTCAATATCCACGAAAACATTATTTTATTTGGGCATATTTTTTTTTATCTGAAAATATAAGTACATGAGTTGTTTTATGACGATAATACCTAGTTATAAGGACGAGCGAGAATTAAATGTGATAACGTAGTTTTAAAATATGTGTTTTAAATTTTCATATAAATTAGGATTGTTTCACAAATATATACAATAGATACCTACATAAAAAATATCTCAGGAAGTAGGAAATTATTTCTTAGAAAATTATGATGGACAGCCATAAAAGTTTATTTTCTACATACCTAACAATTTTTTTTGTTGTAAGTGGGTATTGGTAAGTTAAAAAATGTATCTTTCTCCTTTCATTTTAATAAAATACAATTTTTAGGATTGTTTCAATATCCACTGTTTTTGTTAATAAAACACTCTTAACTCACATAGAATTGGATGCTCCAATGTTTATTAATTTAAGTCAAACATTGGTAACTGCACTTATATGTTACGTCAAGAAAATGTTAAGCAAAACATGTCCTAGTAGGGTTACGTTTCCAGAGACAGATATTTGGGATCCGCATATAATTAAAGAGGTTAGTACTTATTTATATTATTGTTATTAATTAAAGATGTTTTCTGATAGTACTATAAGCTTGGTGTATAAGGTGTAGATTACATAGATAAAGAAAGGTGTATCTGCATGTCCTTAATGTCAAAATGATTTAATTAACCACAGTCAAAAAATTTCAAAGCTTCTATTCTATTAATTTTGTTCTTGTTTGCTAAATAAAGTACAGAGGAGCTATAAATGAAATGAGGTAAGACCAGAGCATTAAAAACCGTAACCCTTGTCCACTGTGTCAAAGATGCGGATACTCTAGAGAAAATTGATACTTTATAAAATTCTTTATTGTAGGACAAGCCTAATATACAAAACATTAATAACATTAATCTCAATATAAATATCTGCCAACATTACAACAAACGGCATAACTGCACACTAATTGAAACAATTACCATAAACACAACATTAGATTAAGTTACAAATTGCCTTATATCATCATAATTTACTATCAATATCACAATACAACAGGGCACAACATTTATAAACCTCAAAGAAAATCACTACATTCACAGGAATTACCATCCATTCAGAACCAATCACACTCGAGCCCTGATGTGTTTTTTGAGTCTGCTTAAATTGACCAACGCTAATTGACTCTTTAATAAAATGAGGCAGCTTGTTAAATTCATTCAAGCCCTTGTGAAATAAATTATTCATTCCAAACCTTGTATTTGTTCTTGTTATATGAAAATTCGCAGGGTTGGCTTGATTTGAATCGTGAATTAAACCAAGTGGTTTTTTTTAAAAAAATTTATGATGTACCTAAATCATTTTTTGATTTTCGTGCTCGATTTCTTATATTATTATATACTTTAAGCATCAATTTACAATGTCTGGTAACAGTGTATTTGCAAACACGTGCAACACACATGTACGGCGGGCTGTGGCCCGGAGAGCCCCCTGAGAACAGATAGGTAGTTTCCCGAATTTCGGATTGGTATAATATGAACATGTGTCCGGAATTGCCCTGTCTTTGATATACAGGGTGTTAAAGTTTTTAAAAATAAATCGGATTTTTATCATTTTTTTAAATATCGTTTTCCCGATTTTACTGAAATTTGGTACCGTTATTCATAATAAGAGGCTTAATTAGCCCTAACTAAGTAGATTAAATTTATTAAGTCCCATAGCGTCCCAGGGACCTCCTTAACGAATATAATTGACAAGAAAGTGTACGCCACTGACTTTTTTCTAATTTTCCTATTTTTTTCCGGATTTACCAACTAGTTATAGGTACAACTTTTTTGTTACTGGAACTATTTTCTTATCTTACTTCGTTTTCGAGAGGAAAAATAACAACCACTTTATCGCATGTACAAAAAAATACCTATGTATTTGAAAGTAAATTAAAACATTTAAATAAAAAATAAATTCTTTTTTTCATAACGATACAAACAAAAATGCAACAGTTAATCAAAGCAAATGTTGAAAATGGTCACATTCTAATAAACCTCAAAACGAGCTGTTCAGTTTCTCTAAATAATTCCCCCCCTGCTTCTGATTTCAGTCTAATTCCGCTATTTTTTGACAATTCCTCAAATTTCAGAAGTAATTCTCACTTATGCCTCTATTTTCTTTAATTCTCTATTAATTTCTCAAGATTGTACACTAAAGCTCTCATTATAAGTGGAAAAAGCCTATCGAACTGTCACAAACAACGGCTACAAAATGAAAATAACAAACTTCCGAGAAAAATTCTAAAGAAGAAACCTCGGAAAAAACTAAGACAAAAAACACAGAAACTTCTCTACCATGGACACTCCAATCCAACTAAATCCAAATATTGTTGATCAATTTTACCGGCAATACAAGCCAAAAAGTTTGTAAAAAACTAGAAAATTTTAACATCACTCCTATACAAGTCAATAAAAACAACTTGAGTAGACACTTATACAATTCTAAAATAGAAACAAAAGACAAACTCTTACGAAGCGGAGTCTACCAAATAAAATATGACCACTGCGATGCAATCTATATTGGACAAACAGGCAGAAATTTTAAAACCAGACTAAAAGAACATAAAACTTCTATTTTAAAAAACCAAAATAAAACAGGTAGGTATATCCGAATACTGCATAAAAGAAAACCATTCAATTTCAAAGAAAACCTGTTCACATCCAGAACAAAAGCAAAAAATTGAACCTTCTAGAGTCACTTACAATCAAAAAAGCAATAAAAACAAAAATAATGTTGTCAATAATCAAACAGAAATACCTTCAAGTGCTAGCCCAATAATTATAAACAGCATAATAAAATAGGATACAACATAGTTTTTGATAGCCACCCGTACAACAATAAGAAAAACCCGTAATGCATCAATCCACTGTAAGTCCTGTTCTTAATTACTTTATTACCTATTTATACCTTACATTAGAATTTAGATAAATACCGTTGTAACAACATTTATAAATTAGTATTTGTGCTCCTTTGGAAATAACCCGAAAGGGCCGAAACACGCGTGTCAGGTAACTGAATATAAAACTGTGAACCAGAACAAGTAATTTTCATTTCTACCCATTATGAACTGTCGTCTCCTCCTATGTTAACAAGAACTGACTGGACGCTTTCTTCAATTAGACCGTCTGATTTCCAGATTTTCTGCTTTTCCTTAATTACGTGTTCTATACATTTCCGCCACTTCACTGCATTGATTTCCTTAAGTGCTTTCTCCAAATGTTTTTGAACATCACTAATTTTATATGTGATATTTTTCTAGCCAGACCACCTTTCACTTAAGTCCATATTAACTCTATAGAATTTATTTATTTATTTATTTATTTCAATAGCATCAACAGTTTAACACCAATTACAGATACTATATTCTTAAAATTAAAGAAAAACAAGAAATAACAAAACTAATCAACACAACAAGATAACAAACCATTAACAACACGTACAAAATGAACTGAATTTCAATTCGTAACATAAACTTTTAAGACCTTATTTATATTTTTAGGATTAAGTGTAAAAATATCTAGATTTTTTAGGTAATTATTTGCCAGCTCACATATGCGATAAACAGGACTATTTTTATATAGGTTTGTCCTAGAGGTGTGTAGATAAAAGAGGTCTCTAGATCTAGTGTTTATAACTTTACTTATTCTGAAAGGCAGCAGAGAAAGAAAATTTTTACAGTCTATTAAGTAGGTAATTACTTTTATTAATATAGAGAGACATATCCGAACTCTCCTGATATAAAGGCTGTCGAAACAGAACATTTTAAGTAGTTCTTCTCTCTTAGTTCGGAATGGTAGGGAGGAAGTCAGAGTACTGTAATATTCCGTTTTTTTTTGTCATTTCGTCAACAGCATATTTTACAAAGTGATGTTTGTGTATCTTGACAATTGTTAGTAGCTCTTTTTTCACAACGTCTTTACATGGTATTTGTTTTTCTAAAAGTCAATGAATTATTTTTGCTTCTTTCAAGCAGTTCTAGGCGACTCTTCACATCTTCTTGAATCATTGTCCAAAACAATGTCCCCATGATAGTCCTTAGAAACGTCAGCAATCGTATTTTTTAATGGTAGTCATCAGCGTGAACTCACTGATATGTTAATAAACCATTTTTCAAAAAGCCATCTATGCTACCGGTATGGGTAATAATAATTAGACGTTTTCCATTTCCAGGGGGCACTTTTATTTCTGTGGATAGACCACCTAGAAACGCTTTACAATAAGAGGTTACATTCTTATCCTGCCATAATTTTTCAAACTGTATAACCTTCGTTTAGCGACGTTTCGGCCAAATAGTACAGTTTCTTATTTTAATGGCGGACATCTCTTGTTTTTCCTCCAACATACAATTTGATCTTTTTTGATTAATTGACACTTTCGATTTTCTTTTCCCTATCTAAAATTCATTTCCCGTAGAATTTTCCAAAGCGTATCTCTTTTTATTTCAGAGATATCTTCTTTTACTGCAAGTAAAATTGTATCTAAAGTGGTAATTCTGAGAGGAAAAGCTTATATATTGTATAATAATATTATACAACCAAACTTAAAAATTGATAAATATCAAAACCTGTTATCTTCCTTAGATTTTTTAGGTAAAGGTAATGCACTTCTTTTAGGTGATTATAACGTTACTGATTATGCAATTTTTTTGTAAGAAATGAGAGATCAGATAACTATGTGAATACTATAAATAATTTTTTTAATTCAACAGGACTAATTCAATTCAACTCTGTTCCAAATACTGAAAGCAGACTGCTGGATCTTGTCATTTTTAACCGACATTGCAATGTCAACAAGTCCGACATAATTATCGGGTATAATACCACTAGTGCATCAAAATTACCGATAATTCTGATTGAAAGCGTGTTGTATTGTAACTGAATGAGTTTATTTTCAGAAAGAGAAAGAGCCCGACTTCGAAGAAGGAGGGCTTTTTCGAGATTTAATCAAAAATGAAAATAACCGAATGCAGTTACAATACTACAACACGCTTGAAAGCAGAATTATCTGGTTATTTTTGATGCACGAGTGGTATTCGGTGGAATATTTCCCGAAAAATTGTATTTCATATTAAAAAAAAAAACATTATTGTACAATAAATTACGTAATAAGTAACAAATGTATTAAAAATATACTTAAAATTAAATTAAATCTTGATTTGTAATCAATTCACTTTTTAAATGTCGCAGATTGACATAAGTAAGTTCAATAATAAAAGTTTTTGCGGTAACCGTGATTATCGCTTCTACTGTGGAATTATCGCTTCTACTGTGGAATTATCGCTGTAATTCTTGCGAAAGACCACACTTCTTATGAGATTTTTTATATATGAGGGAAATATTCACTGGAATTGACGACTCTCACCTCGACTCTCACCCTTTGTTATCTATTTCATTTCCCTATAATATGAGTATTGATTTAAACGATCATATTCTTACGAACGAGACAGGCCAGTATAATTTCCGTAAAGCTAATTATTAGGTTATGTATGATTTACTACTAAATATTGATTAGTCTTTTCTTAATCATTTAGCTGGTCTTGAAGATTGTTGTAAACTATTTTATGATAAAATCTATTACGTATTTGAGAAGTGCGTCCCAAAGTTTATTAAATCGTCGTACCTACCCGCCTTGGTTTACTATTAATATTAAATGCAATATTCGACTGAGGACTATTGAATAGCGGAAATATAAACGAATTAGCCTATGAAAAATTTTCTCGATTCAGGCATCAAATAAAAAATGACATTGACAAATCGTATAAGGTGTTTATGCTTAGAATTGAAAATAGCGTTAATCAGGATCCTAATAAATTCTGGACCTCTGTTGACTTCAGAAGGGGCTCTGCGGGAGTTGCACGTGGAATGCATCTTGGCAACTCCACGTTATCCAACTCTGATGATATTGTCAATGCTTTTGCCGATTTCTTTAGTCGCTCATATCTGGTGTCTTGTGATTCGTCCATAGATGTTGAGTCGAATTTATCCACATCTAGTATAAATATTACCAGTTTTAACGAGACTGAAGTTTTTAACGCAATTGGGCAGATTAAACCCAAGCTAACCACTGGTCCGGATAAAATACCTGCGCTTGTCGTCAGAATGCCAAACATCTGGAAATGCTTCAAAGTTTGTCCAGTCTTCAAAAAAGATGATAAAATGGATATCTCCAACTATAGGCCTATCTCAATATTTTAAAAATTTTTTAAAGTTTTTGAGTTACTGTTACATAATATTATTTTTTCAAATGTTAAAATTCCATATGTCCTGTACAACATGGATTTGTTAAAGGTCGATCGACAACCACTAATTTAATGTGTATTACTCAGTTCTTGACCGGCGTCGCCAAACAGACGTTATATATACGGATTCCTCCAAAGCTTTCGATCCGCTCGATCACACAATTTTGCTGCAGAAACTTAAATTTTTTAAATTTTCAGGCATCTTATTGTTATTTTCTAAATCATACTTGGAAGATCTAAGACAGTTTTTGGCTTATGGTGTGGTTAGATCTATTGATTATATTGCAACATAATATGGAGAACCTCAAGACTCTATCCTGGGACCACTATTTTTAGCGCTTTTCATTAATGACATTGTTGATCTTTGCTTTATCGTCATTGGTTGATACACTCTCAGTTCATTTTCTGCTGTATGTTGATGATTTAAAGATGTTTTTTACAGTCTCTAATAAAACCTACTGCCTAAAATTACAACGTAATCTGAATATTTTAAACCACTGTTGTAATAAGAATAGGTTGAATTTGAATGTCTCTAAATGTAATGTTATGTCATTCTCAAATGAAAATACCACTATTTTATTTAATTATATCATTAATGGGAATACACTAGCGCGACCTGAAGTATTTAGGGATTTGGGGGTCGTCTTTGACAGGGAATTATCCTTTGTTCCTCACATTTAACATACTGTCTCCGCTGCCTATAGCTTGTACACGCAAGTACTTGGTTTGGTTATATGCAACACAATGGGTTTCCACAATATGGTGCCTATTAAAACTTTATTTTTCTCCTTCGTCTTATCTAAGCTGGAATACGCTTCAGTTGTTTGGTCCCCTTATTACAATATTCATATAAATTCTGTAGAGTCGTTGCAGAGACGATTTGCTAAGGCCCTGTGGTTCAGAACGGATGGTGTTTATCCGATTCAAGGGTTTTCCCATGACCAGCTGCTGCAAAGATTTTCGCTCATGAGTTTAGATAGAAGACGTAAATACCTTTCTCAGTCTTTTTTGTGCAAGCTTGTCAACGGTAGTATTGTTTGTGAAGAATTATTGGCAATAGTAAATTTTCGGGTTTCTACGTTAAGATTTCGCAACACAGATACTTTTTACCTACCACCGTCTTGTACTAATGTTTATAAGTTTGCACCTATTAACTCGATGTGTGCCTACTATAATTCTAATTTTTTTTTTTTTTTTTATGTAAAGTAATTTTATTTGTTTATTCCAATAAATATTACATAGATATTACATATTACATACAAAAATACAGAAATACAGCTTTCCTATACATACAATAATATTACTGCTTAAGTTTATTGGAGAAAACTTGTAGGCAGAAAGATTGTAACCTATAAAGAAGAGTTCCTAGCATAAAATTACCATTATATTATTTTGATAATATCGACAGTAAAACTAATTAAATTCACAATGCAAAAACATACCTCATTATATAATTATTAATAACAAACAATCAACAAAAAGTACAGCACCCATACAATAGCCAGGTCAATTCCTGAAAATAATCATTTTATAAATAGTATAAGAACAAAACGGACAGACGATGCAGACTTCTCCGACTGATCCTATTATATCTATTATACCTACTATATAAACATATTTTCATAAATCTCTAATCTCTAATCCTAGTTCCAAAATCCATGTTTTTATTAATTTTTTATATTTTTTAATGAAGATCTCCTCCTTAATTTCCTTGGAAAGGGAATTGTAGAGCTTTGGTGCAGTGTACAGAAAGTGTCTTTGACCTACTGTTTTTGATTTAAAGTTAATTTTAAAATGCCCTAATTGTTTATTTCTTGTGTTATAATTATGAGTGATTTTAGGTTGACAACCCCTGTTTTTATGTTGGTGAATTAACAAATTATAGCAATATAGTTGTCTTATTGAGAATAAATTGGCTTCTTTAAATAAAAGTTTGGTTGAAAACATTTTTTTCTTATTAAAAATAATTTTTAAGATTCTTTTTTGTAGATTTTCTAGCGGTTTTATGTATGCCCTTCTTACCCCACCTCAGCCCATAATTCCATAATTTAAAATTGACTCTACTAGTGCAGTTTATATTATTTTCAAATGTTTTATTTCCATAATCGGCTTAAGCTGTTTAAATTTATACACTAATCCTCTCAATTTTTGCATTATTGATTGGATGTGATAATTCCATCGCAAGTGACAATCTATATACAGGGTGACGCGGATCTAAATGAACATACTTCAACACAAGACAAAGAATACCTTGGGGGTTCTTAATCACCCATCTTTGATAGTTCAATTGTCGATAGTTAATAAGATACAGGGTCTTTTATGAACTTCAGCAATTTTTTGTTCTTGTCATATTTTTTAATGCACTCCGTATAAAATTTTCATATTGGGTCAACATCTGTAACCTATCTGTCGCTTAAAATTGCAGTATCAGAAAATTTTAAATTCCAGGCCCGTATTAAAAAAAGTTGACATTTTCAATTTTTACATTTTTAACACCCTGTAGATCAATTTTTTCAAAATATTATTTTTTTATTGGAAAGAGCATAAAGAATTGACCCTAACGGTATAATTTTCAAAGTTCCCGCACCCATCACTTGATTAGAATAAATGGTTGTTTTGTAAAAAATTTCAAAATGGTGCATATTTGGAAATTAGAAATTAAGAAAATAACAATAAAAAAGCAAAAACTGCTTCCGAAGTAAAAAAATAAATGTACTAAACGTTTAATAGTTTTAACGAGACTAAATTTTAGGGAACAACACAACAACAAATAACAAAGTAATAATAATAATAACAAAACTGCAAGATAATGATTGCTTTTTAGACATCGACAAAAAATCGTAAATTACAGTCAGAAATTTCAAACTTTGTAAAGTAGGCTTTGCCTCATTTAAAAACAAACCAAAGACTATCGAGTTACTGTTCCATAGCAACAATTCAAGTCACTATCAGATATGTGACAGTTGTCTGACCTTTGTTAGTATTCGGTTAACAATTATTGCAATTTTCTGTTGAAGATGCCTTACCAATTTTCAAATGCCGAATATGCCGACATTATTTTTGTATACGGTTTTTGTAACGGTAATGGAAGAGCTGCTGTTCGGGAATATCGTAGGCGATTTCCGGGTAGAAGATGTCCATATCACAAAACATTTGCAAATGTATTTTTATTTGCTGGAGAACATGGACATTTTCCCACCGACAATAATATTGATCAACCAATACGACATCCAGTTCAGGAGGAAGAAGATATCTTAAATCTTGTTGAAGATAATCCCAAAACATCTACTCGAAAAATTGCGACACGTCTAGGAATCCCGCAAAAAAGAGTTAATGTAACACTGCAAAAGGAAGGCTTGCATCCGTTTCATGTTCAAGAAGTTCAAAGATTGGAACCTGGCGATTATGCAAACCGGTTACTCTTTTGCCAGTGGCTCAGTAGACACCAAAGGAGTCTTTATCGAATCCTCTGGACCGATGAAGCACAATTTACCAGAGATGGTGTAAATAATTCAAGGAATTCCCATGTATGGTCGTTAGAAAATCCACATGCCATCAGACAATCGCATTCGCAGCACAAATTTTCCATAAACGTTTGGGCAGGTATAATAAATAATAAATTAATTGGGCCGCACTTTTTTGCTGAAAGATTAGATGGAAATCAATATTTAAATTTTTTACAAAACATTTTGCCAGGGCTTATGCAGAATGAAAATGCTAACGTGAGAGGGCTCTTTTTTCAACATGATGGGGCCCCACCACATTTTGCAAGGGTTGTATCTGAATTTTTAAATATTACGTTTCCTAACAGATGGATAGGCCGTGGAGGGCCCCATTTATGGCCAGCCAGGTCGCCGGACTTTAATCCTTTGGATTTTTTTTTCTGGGGTAATATGAAAAATTTGGTTTATTCAGAAGAAATCAACACGCGGGAGCAGCTTTTGCAACGAATTATTAATGCTTTTCAGGAAATAAAAAATAACCCAGACGCAATTAGAAAAGCAGTGTCAAATTTAAACATCAGAAGACGAAGATGTGAACAAGCCAATGGAGGGCATTTTGAACAGCTTCTTAAATAACAGTGTTCTGCTAAAGTGCTCTTAAAATTAATTCTTGCTAAAACTTTTTCTATGTATTAGATTTTAAGCAGTCGATTTTAACTTGCAGTTTTGTTATTATTATTATTACTTTGTTATTTGTTGTTGTGTTGTTCCCTAAAATTTAGTCTCGTTAAAACTATTAAACGTTTAGTACATTTATTTTTTTACTTCGGAAGCAGTTTTTGCTTTTTTATTGTTATTTTCTTAATTTCTAATTTCCAAATATGCACCATTTTGAAATTTTTTACAAAACAACCATTTATTCTAATCAAGTGATGGGTGCGGGAACTTTGAAAATTATACCGTTAGGGTCAATTCTTTATGCTCTTTCCAATAAAAAAATAATATTTTGAAAAAATTGATCTACAGGGTGTTAAAAATGTAAAAATTGAAAATGTCAACTTTTTTTAATACGGGCCTGGAATTTAAAATTTTCTGATACTGCAATTTTAAGCGACAGATAGGTTACAGATGTTGACCCAATATGAAAATTTTATACGGAGTGCATTAAAAAATATGACAAGAACAAAAAATTGCTGAAGTTCATAAAAGACCCTGTATCTTATTAACTATCGACAATTGAACTATCAAAGATGGGTGATTAAGAACCCCCAAGGTATTCTTTGTCTTGTGTTGAAGTATGTTCATTTAGATCCGCGTCACCCAGTATATTCCCAGATATTTAATTTTTTTTGTTGATTTTATAGATATCCTATTATTTTGTTCTTGTATATCAATCGTTTGATAGTTTGGTAAATTGTTATTAAGTATAAGAAGTTATTGGTAAAAAAATATGTTTTTTCATAATTTATAGTTAATATTTTACTATCGAAATACTTTTTTATTTTTTGCATATTTCTTTCCACCCTATTCTTTAAATTTAACCACGAAGAGGCTCGGTAGGAAATAGCAGTGTCATCTGCGAAACACACTACATCTCCCTCGGATTCCTGTCTGAGAATGTCATCGATATATAAAGTAAATAGTAATGGTCCAAAAACTGTACCCTGCGGTATCCCATATTGGACAAGTTCGCTATTGCTGAGATAGTTTGAAATCTTGACATATTGTTTTCTACCTATAAGATAACTCTTCATAAGATTAAGACTACTAAAACCAATTAACTCCAGCTTTTTTAAAAGTTTGTTATGATCGACCGTATCGAACGCTTTTTTAAAAGTTTGTTATGATCGACCGTATCGAACGCTTTCGCTAAGTCCAAGAAGATTACTAATACCGGTTCGGAACTATCCATTGCATCATACATTTTTGAAGTAATACTTTTTATAGCGTCGTTTGTTGACACGTTCTTGGAATCCGAATTGGTTTTTAGATATTAATTGAAATTTGTTTAGAAAGTCTGATATTCTTTTTTTGAGTATTTTTTCTAAGATTTTATTAAAATTAGATAACAAAGAGATCGGTCGATAATTCTCCATGAGAGATTTATCGCCTTTTTTAAATAGTGGTTTTATTATAGCTTCCTTTATTAAATTGGGATATTCGCCCTGTTCAAAAACTTGATTAAAAATATTAGCCAAAGGTTGACTAATATAGTCCTAAATTATTTTGATGGTCTCAGCTCCTATGCCGTCTTTACCTACCGCTTTACCGTTTTTTAACTCCTGTATATATTTTAAGACTTCTAAGTTATTAGTGGGATTAATGAATATATTTGTTTCGTTTTCGTAAATTGTACAAGACGCGCCATTTTTAATATTTTTTGCCAGTTGACTACCTACATTTATGTAATATGAATTAAATGTATTTGCAATTTTATCAGGATTATAAAACGTTTTACCCTGTAAACAAATTTTTGTAATCTCTTGTTCCCGCTTTGAGGTATTTGTTATTCTTATTTACTCCTTCCCATATTTTTTTACTATCCATTTTTCCATTATATATCACCCCTTTTAAATAATTGTTTTTTGCGTATTTAATTTGGTTGTTTATTTTATTCCTTAGCTTTTTGTATTCGTTTTTTAAAGGTATGTTATGTGGCAATCTTAGGCATTGTTGGTGTAGCATATCTCGTTGACTCATCAACTCTAAAATTTCACGTGAAATCCATTCTTTCCGTTTCTTATTTTTACTTTTATATTTAACAGTCTTTGTTGATTTGAGTATATTTGTATGTATTTTGTTAATAAAAGCTTTATAGCAGTGGTTTGGGTCCCTGTGATTATAAATAATATTCCAACATTCAAGTAGATAAAGCTATGGGAGTTCGGGCATCAAAACTCATAAGAAATAACATGGGACCTAAAACCTGCATTTTTATCGCCATTTTAGGGCGTGGTCACTTGGTCCGGCGCGAGCTCCAGACCCGCGGCGGAGGAAGCCTCCACAACAGGCGTTGAGCGCGCATGATGATAGAAGGCGATACCGCGAGACCCTATGCATAATTCGCGAGGCTAGCTCAGGCATGTCAGCGACCCCGAGCGGTGGTCACCCGATGGTTACCCGATGATCGCCCGAGGGTATCCGATGTCGGTAATATAGGACCCGTCTTAGCCTGAGTGGCGCCCCCTGGTATTATCAACCCTCATTATTTCAAGATTCTAACCCAACTTTATGACCCATGGTCACGTGTTATTACATTTATAGCGGAGGAGAGATGACGTACCACGTTCTCAATAGTACCCAAACCCAAGTACCTAACCTGAACATCTATCTAAATAATCAATATTGAACAACATAATGAATAAATAATAACAGAAAAAAAGTTTGTGCAGTCAGCGGGAATTGAACCATAAACCTCTGGGGCCGAACCTCAAAGCCATGCAAAATACGCTACGAGAGCATATAGATTAAAACTGCTAAACAATGTTTGACAACGTGAAACCACGGGGGGCACATCTGAATAGATTGCTGGAACAAAAGGTCCTTAAGTGGGGTTATGGTGGTGTTTTATAATGTACAAAATTAGGGTAAACCAGGCTGGGCCCTCCAATGTTAATTTCGGAGGGATTTTTATGACTCATATCTCCGGAACCAATGGGCCTAGGATATTGCGCATGCGTAGCTGGGGTCTATGAAATGGGTTCTTGCGCATGACTCGAAAATGACACCTGCCACCTGTCAATTAAGAACTGTCACCTGTCAGATGTCACCTGTCAAATGTCAAAATCGACAGCTGATGTATGTCACGTGTTTAGGGTGACGTCATGAGTCGTTTAAAAAAAGAACGGGGTTGATCGGGACCAATAGGGTCAAAGTTGGTATAGCTAATGCCCTAACGGTAGGAGGGTGGCCATAACATGTCATCAATGAACATTGTTAGAGGCCGCGTGGTATGTAATTAGACAACTGGAGATCTAGTATGTCCTTTTGGCAAACAGTATTTTCAGACGCCATCTATAATTACGTTCGCGCACACTCCCGCTATCTGGGTACTACCTGAACTTATGCAACCAGAAGCCCCTATCAGCAAATATTGCCTTCGCCAATTTATTAACAAACCTAAGTGTGACGATGACGACAAAATGGCGGTAAACCTAGCTTTTATAATGCATTCACCATTTTATCGACAAACCAGTACTAATGGCGTCGCCAAACCAATATTTACCCTTATTCAACATAAAAATTGTCGAAACGGCAACACCGCTGTTCCAATACTGAAAATTTAAGAAAATACGCTTAGGCCATATTGTAATAGCCGTCCGCAACAGTACCATTCATGAGTGTATAATTAAATATAAATCAATCAATTTTAAAACTTTTTATTCACAACATAACACTATCACTTACTACCACCCTGGTATATTACATTAAAGGAATAAAAAAAAAATCGGCGTAAATAAAAATTTTAAAACTTTTTATTCACAACATAACAATATCACTTACTACCACCCTGGTATATTACATTAAAGGAATAAAAAAATCAGCGTAAAATAAAAAGACATATCTGTAATCATTTAACAACGTTTTATGCCAGAAATATATGCAGTTTTCAACTCAAATACGCCATTACAGCACTAGTTAGCAAAAATATTTAAATAAGACAAGTATCTTGCATCAAAAATAATACCTGAACGAAATAAAAATTTGGCACAAGACACTTATCGCCAATCTTGTATATAGGTACAATATATTATAAGTTCAAAATTTAGCGAAAAATATTTACAGTTAAAACTAAGGATTAGAAACATTTACCGTGCAAGAATAGGCATATCTACATACAATTAAAAAACTAGGACTAGAAACATTTATATTAGGAACATTACCGCACAAGAAGGCATATCTATATACAAACTTAAAAACTAACAAAAAAATGAATGGAAAAAGACATTGGCGGGTATGGGCATTTGAACAGAGTAATCATACCTTATTTCAGCTCCTATATCAAAAAAAGGATTCTTTATTTACAAAAGAGCATTCCTTCTCCCAAGGATCGTTGAAAAACGCTTCTAATCAGTCCATTCTATTCAATTAGGGAAATCAGGACACACTTCAGGCTATATTCCATGATAACAATCTAAATCCATGCCTTCACTCGATACTGCCGCTCACTCCTCGACCATACAATATACATTTTTCAATTCTTCAAAGAAAAAAAACCTTTTTTGGCACAATAATAATGACAGTGACAGTATTTTTCAGAAAAAAACCGGTGTATGATTCGTTGTCATAACATTTTATTAATAAATATATTTTCTGTTTTAAATTTATTACGATTACAACATTAGTAGAAATATCAGTTTGTTGACTTCGATTTAATATTTTCTATTAGTTCCTTATTATCAATATAAGAATATTCTTTTCTCCACGACCATTACTGAATGCAATAATTCCAAAATCATTTTTGATAATAGAATTGTAAAAATTCTCGCTCTTGAGTTGGAATATTTATTCTGAAACACTTGCTTCTTATGCGTTTTGCGTGTATTTTCATTCCATAACAAGATACGGAATGAATATTCTGTAATTGATCTAAACGACATAAGTTGCCATGAATTTCGAAACTGTCAGTGTCAGATAAAAATGGCCGCGTTGTAATAATTATTTTCAGACAAATTTTAGTGCAAGTCAAAAAATTAGTGAAAAATCGGATGAATCAGATATGGAACTGGATAATACTCCACCTGAAATTACGAATATTGCGAATAAATAACTTAATTGCTTTGTACAGATTTTATTCGTACTTTTTGGTCGTGGAGAAAATATAGTCTGCTACTCGCTTAGAATGATAATTCACCTCACTTTTATTGAACCAATCAAAACGCTCATTTTCATAGCAACCACCTTGGTAACGGTCGTCTTACCCGATAAGACTACCGCTAGCTCGAAAAGACGCTTGTAGCTTTTTTACTTAAATAAAAAATTAGTAACACCTCTAACTTGTATATATACCTTTATCAGACGGCCTTCATTTTTATGTTCAGTAAATTATCCAATAAAATACACCTCTAGAGGCGGTTTCTTATCTTCATACCTTCGTTTTTCACTCGAAACTCGATTTTCCAAGAAAATTTTTACTTATAATCAAAGATAAGACCCTCGAGCTAAAGCTCTCGGGATCATATCAGATTATAAGTAAAAATTACATTTCGTAAAAATTTGTCAGAAAATCGATTTCTTGTTAAAAACATCGGTATTACCGATAAGACGCCTCCTCTATCGGTATATTACTGTTGAAAATTCGATACTCGTGGTTCCTCACGCTCGCTACGCTCGCGTTCGGAATCTTCCACTCTGATCGAATTTTCATTCCAACCTCGTTACAGAATCTACTATTTTAATCGGTATATTGTCTATTTTTTTACCTATTGATACAGTCAATGTTACGGTATAATGGTCAGTTATATTGGTTTGTATGATTATCGGTAAGTTCGTCCCTAAATTTGTGGTAGCATTACCAGTTTTTAATAAAATATGATCTATGCATGTTCTCGATTGTGTATGTTCTCTTGTAGCCTTATTAATTTGAGAGACATGTTAATGCTTATGACATTTTTGCCTTCAGGTTAAGCGCAATCAAGAGTCATTTTTATCGACAAGAGATTTTTTGATTTTCTGTTTTTTGTAAGTGTTTTTGTTGATTTACAGTGTTCTAATTATCAATCTTCTTTTTTTTTTCATACACATATTATGTAAATCTAAATCGCTTTATGCTAAAATTAGGTTAGTTTGTAAGTTTTCGTTTGTACCTGTTTTGTAATTGGAAAACTGGTAAACAGTGTATGCATAAATAAAATAAATAAATGTCTGTTGGAAAAAAGTTATGAGGTGAATGGTGAAATCACCCTGCACAATAAAATATTGGAAAGATAACTATTGAAGTTTTTATGTATCTATAGTTTAATGACTTCTATTGAATAAAATTAAATCAATATTTGAAACTGTTGTAGTTAGCATTGACTATATTTTTAATCTCAATTTTTGTGATTTTGACGATGTCCCTATACTACTGTATCTTCGGAAAATACAGTTTGTATTTTTATTATTAGTATTATTTCCAAACTTTAAAGAAGTTCCTGCAATCCGGAGTTTACTGACCGCAAAGGTTTTCTTCACCATCAATTTCTATTTACTGTCTTTTAAAGTCGCTCTCAATTCCTAATACTGACGTAGTAGTTAATAACATATTTACATGATTGCATTTGATACGCATCTTTGTAAAGTAATTTGTAATTGCCCAAATCATAGTAACTTAAACTACATACATTTTTTTTATTTTAGATATTGCCTGTATCAATTATGTTCACATCCATGATAGCAACTAACAACTTGTGCTTAAAGTATGTTTCTGTGGCGTTTTATTATATTGGTCGATCCTTAACAACCATATTTAACGTACTGCTGACTTATATTATTTTGGGAGAAAAAACACCAAAGAAATGCATGCTCTGTTGCGGTGTTATTATACTTGGTTTTTGGATGGGTGTGGATCAGGAACATTTTGCTGGTAAATAAACACATTTCCTAGATGTTTTATCTGTATTGATATGCTCGTCAACAAATTTAGTTCTTTCTATCGCCCTTTACTTTACCCTTAGAGTATAGAAATATTTCATGTTCAATATAAGTAAATCATTGATTCCGTTACGCATTATTTTTTAAGGACAGTTCAAAAAATGTACTACCAACTCTTTGTGACACTAGCGCCATCTTGTATTTATGGGTGGATCTAGTTTTTCGCGAATAACTCGGTTCAATTTGATTTTCCGATGAAAAGTGAAAAAAGTGATATTATTGGTTATACCAAGGGGAATATAATTATCTATAATTTTGTTCCTTAAGAATTTATCGATCTAACCGAAAATGCTTTTTGCGGGGTTTGCTCGTTTCATATAATTCCTACGGTATTTGCGAGATATTTTAAGCGCTTAACGTTTACAATTAAATTTGTACGGGAAAATCTAACCAATCATAGGAAATTCTAAACAGACATCGGATAACCGAAAGCAATAAGTAACTAGTACAATCCTATCTGTAATATAGGCAACCTAATATACATAATGTTTCCACATACCGTTAGAGCATGCCTGCGTAGCTATCAGCATCGCTTAAGGGCTACGGTTGTGGACGGTACATAGCAGAAAATGAATTGTGAGTTTATTTATAGTCCAATGGATTTCAAATTTGGAATGGTATGTAAGTAAATATTAATATACGCCCGATGCGTTGTCACTTTTTTTTAGATGACCTAGGGCCGACGTACTCGAGTTTTTTTTTCATTAAAAAAATTTAAAAAACGTTCCGCATCGGCACGGCTATTCCCATTTTCTTTACAACCAAACTAAACGAATTAAAAAAAAAATTTTAAGTTTGTCTAAATCATTTTCCCTCCGTTTTCAAAATACGGCCGTCGGCTACCCACCTCTTGCGGATTTCAAGGCGAAACTTACCGCAATCGCACGTTTCACGCTGGAAGGCGGAGCCAACTATGTGCGGACGGACTCGGGGATTTGGGAGCGTTTATTAATTATTTTATGCTGAAACCCTAATTCCAAAATTAGCAGTATCACAGGGTTTCTCAATGCCTACATGTTGCAGTTTTTGGTTTTATTTTTTGTGAAAAGAAATACAAATTTGATCAAAGAGCCGATTTTCAGTAAAAACGATAAAAGTATGTTCACATCTCGCGCCATTGTCACTATACAGGAATTGATTTTAGTAGGTAGGTTAGTTAGGGCGGATATTTTGGTACGGTCAATAAAAAGCCATGGTTAGTTTCTAAATCTATATTTGATTTTTATGTATAAACGAATATCATAATGTATATTTTTACCGTAATAATGTGATATTATATTCCACTCAAATTATGTAGGTTGGTGAGTCACTAATGGTGACCAAACTTGATCAAGGTAAGGGTAATTCTTCACGCAGAACACGATGGGCAGGGTCCTGGTTCGATCTGAGTGGGAGGCCACCCCTAAAAAGCCAAAAACGCCCTTTTTAGGGGTGTTTTTAAGCAAATAATTTGCGAGAGACCCGCGGGTGTTTCTGCTGATGTAAGTTTGGAAGGGTGTATGGGGGGTTGCCTCGGTGGTTTGGCAACAGTTGCAAACCCTGCGGGAAGGGGGTTCTGTTTAAAGTGCTATTAATCTTTATATGCATGTGTCTCTTATAATGTGTTACTTTAAAGAAATATTAACATCGATGTTTTAGTTTCGATGCTTATTTTAAACATCGATAAATCGAAATAAAATCTGAACTTCCGAACGGTGCAGTAGGTATCAAGTCTGAAGGTAGTTCTAGTCGACCTCCATGGTCGGGTGGTAGAGATTTCGGCCGGCAATCGAGACGTCCCGGGTTTGAATCCCGCCTTGAACATGGGACGTTTTTAAGTGTTTGTTAGATATATTATTGTAATTATATTATATTATTGAATATGATTTATTTTTTGCTTTGGTATATTTACTAAAGTGGGTATAGTTACTATGCACCAAAAATAAATTTAAAAAACAACAGTATATTTTATATTGCTTTTGTATTTTATAACAAAAAAACATAATGAATAATAATAAATTATGTTTATACTTTTATTTTGAAGAAATAGCCCATGCTCAAAGTGGAGTTCAAAGTATGGGGACGAAAGCAAAAATTCTTTCTCCACCAGATTTTCCTTTCATCCCCATATAATATACTTTTTTGTTATCATACAAGCAAATTTAATATTTTAAATTCAATATGCCTAAACTATGTCAAAAGTTTAGCAGCTATTATTGTATAGAGACTACTAATATTATATCAGTCTGAGACCTTTGAGTCTTAATATTCACAAACCGTGCGTTAAAGAAAGACAATCGTTCAAAACTATGGTTCTAATTTTTTAAAATTTACATACCTACCTACCTAATAAATAAAGTGATATGCTGTCTGTGCAAGTGCAATTATATATTACAGAAAACACCACAACAATAATGTTAAGGTACGTACATAGTATTTTGTTGGGCTGGTGTCACAACTGGCAATGATTTTTTTAGTCATACATTTATAACTGTATATAATTAAATTATTATTACTATAATATTATGTCTATACCGGGTGTTGCATCGTCGAGCGGGACATAGGAAATCCCATGTAATTTTAAATGGGGTCAATTATTGGCTTCCCTAATTATTTTAGAGAAAAATTCTATTTAGGTTTATTAAAGAGCACTAAAACCCACATTCAAAAGAATAACTTTAGATATTTTTGATGAGCCCGTTTACGGGTTATCGCCGATTTCTTTTTAACTATTTCTCCTTTTTATGGCCCCGTATTTGCGGGCACCAGTCAAGGTAAAAGATGACTGTCAAATAAAGTTGTCATTTTGAGGAATATTTGAACATCTTCTTAAATCCTAAAGTTCTAACAATTTAATAGTACCTACCTATTAATTAGTAAAATATTGAAACATGTAAAATGTCATAATTAACCTTGTAATTGGATACTTTATTTTAGTTTTATTCAGATTAATTTGTACTCGTAAATACACCTTTAATATTTTCGATGTACGAGTTTTTATAACAATAAAGCACACATTTCAAAATGACAACTTTATTTGACAGTCATCTTTTACCTTGACTGGTGCCCGCAAATACGGGGCCATAAAAAGGAGAAATAGTTAAAAAGAAATCGGCGATAACCCGTAAACGGGCTCATCAAAAATATCTAAAGTTATTCTTTTGAATGTGGGTTTTAGTGCTCTTTAATAAACCTAAATAGAATTTTTCTCTAAAATAATTAGGGAAGCCAATAATTGACCCCATTTAAAATTGCATGGGATTTCCTATGTCCCGCTCGACGATGCAACACCCGGTATAATATGTGCCAGTGAAAACAAGTAACAGGGAAATTATTATTGTTCACATTTCTTTCTTCTGTATAAAAACTCCAGCAAAAAATGCCGGCTCTATGCGACATGCCTTGAGGCTTAAAATATGTACCTACCTACTGCACCCTACTAGACAAAAACAAAACAGCAACCTTTGCCTATTTAGAAAATTAATAGACTTTGAATCTCTGAGATTTTTTTATAGTAAAAATGGTTAACATGTGAAAAAAGCTCTTATAAATCATTTGTTTCTATTCAATTCTTTTTGTTTTTATTATAAACTTTCTAAAGAAATTGAGAAAATCATTGAAAAAAAAACCTTGCAAAAAATTATGGATTCTTATTCTTTCTCGGAAATTTGAATGTTATTTTCGGGTTATATTTTTAAAACTAATCTAATTTATTGTTTTTTTTTGTGGCTAAATAGCATCTGGGTATTACTATAACCACAGGTTTCTCCTTATTTATGCTATAAGAATAGAATTCTTCCTCATAAGATTATTATTTAGTATCTTCGTAAACATAGTAATTGAATTTTACATTTTTTCTTCTCTTAGCAAAACCTACTTTCCTGTTAAATTACAAACGTATATTCCGTTTTCTTACATATTTATAATTTTCCATATTGATAATCGTAAGTGCTAACTATTTCTTATCGATGCATACGCGCCCGCAACAAATAAATGATTAATAAGCACTGAATGCGAATCGAAACCAAAGAGGATAGGACAAAATCGAAACACATAAGCTAGCAAAATAGGCACGCGGGAACATCGGCCCTGAAAGACTGTCACCGCCTACACCCCGACGAGTAGCTTCGGTCATCGCCGCGACCGTCCAAGCAAACCTATCGAGAGTCGTAGCCCTTAACATAGTGGTTAAGATTCTTTAAACGGCGCTTGCCCTGTCTATCTACATAGACTTGTACCTTCCTCCCAAAAGACTTTTTATAGGAATTTTTTTACTGGTATTGTAAACTATTTAAAAAAAAATTGTTTTGTATACACATTAATTTAGGTAGGTAATTAATTATAACTAACTAGGATATTCAAATAAAACAACGGCAGTCTACCTCCACAATATGTTACATATTGTGGAGGTAGACTGCCGTTGTTTTATTTGATTATATCAACTCCACTGTAATGGACTACTTCTTCAAGTTTAACTAGGATATGTTTTTTCTCTTTTTTATTTAATTTAGGCAAAATCAATGTAGGGAGAATATACCTAATATACCTACTAATAATTTTTTATTTTTAATCTTTATCTTGTTGGTAATTTTGAGACATACTTCTGTTTCCACTACATATTAAAATAAGAACTTGCAGAAAACACAAGTGTGGAATGGGATCCACGTACTAGCCTTAAGTGGCTTTAGTGGATTTATTTTCATATTTTCATTGTAGAAAGTAAAACATCATTTGTAAAGCTTATTTTGTTATATTTGCTATATTTGGAAATATATTATTATTATTATTATTAAAAAACTCTAAACATCACTCACTAAAACAGTTCATCTTTTTACCATGCGAGGCCTATTTTCTTCAGGCTTCTTAAAGAGTTAGTGTACATCTACACGAGCGAGGAAATCGCGACGATAGACTCGCGACGATTTACACGCTTAAATCTAAAGCATTCATTCTAATAAGCGAGTCTATACGGACGTGAAACTCGTCTCGATAGCGCCAGCCATCGTCGGCGTGAGCGAGTCACACGCAATGGCCGACGTTGGCGGGCGATTCTCGCAACGATTTCCTCGCCGTAGGTAAATGCAATTCATTAGTTCATATGGTGCCTTCTAGACGAGCGGAGAAAAACGCCGTACCGTACAGTCATGTTCAATACAGAAAAGTTTATAAGTGCTGTGGAAAAGCGACCAGCTTTGTACAGTATAAAGTTGAAAGAATATAGCAATTCAGACATCAAACTGAAATTATGGGAAGGAATAGCCATGATATTGTATGATAATTGGGGTGAATAAGATTATTGCAATAATTTTTAATGCTGTACGATCGGCGGTATGGCGGTTATTGGCTAGGCATTTTAATGCAAGTTACAAAACTTCAATTGTATCCCCTGATGATTTAAATTAAACAAAAGTAATAAGATTGAAACCACTTTATTATTAAGATTTTTAATTAAAATTCATAATTAGATTTGTTAGCCTCTTCTTGTGGACATAAATGTTTATCACATTATATATATTACGTCAAATAATGCGGCATGTTTATATTTTTTTAAATTGCCAAGGCACTGAACCCTGAAGTAAGATTTTGCCGTGGATATGATCCTAATAAATTTTCCGCTAAACCCGATGCGTCATCACCCACTATTACAAACGGGAGAATGAGATTGTTAGTGCCTGCAATTGCCCGACTCTCTGGTATGTCCAATTGTTTCATTGATAACTTTTTCCCTAGAACATTCTTATTAAAAATGTTACTGTCACCTTCTCTTCCATAGGACCCAACATCGATTGCTGTAAAACAGTATTCCGCATCCATTAGTGCTAATAAACATGAATGTCATGAAAGCGAACATCATAATTTTCTTAAATAAAGACTATTGGAATATAATGCTGTGCTTTACTTCGTCGGACTTAATAAATTTTGATTGTTTCTTACGTTAAAGTTATAATCAACCTTTTCACAGGTGATATACACAGACGCATATTCATATCTTTTTTGAAAATTTTTTCAGAAATTAGACAACAGCTCATCAAAACTTTGTATGGACATACGGTAGTGTGAAAAAAAATTGTCAGGGTGCTCTCTTTGCTCATGATATTTTAAATGAAACTATCCAGTAATTAATCTGCTTTGCAGCATTGGATGTACCCAAAAACGACGATTTCTTCAGCGGTTTCTGCACCGGTAAATGCATAATGCAGCAACAGAACCAATTTGAACAACATCTATTTTAACTAAAAGCAAAATTCTTGTTCCGAATGTACCTACTTGGACCGTTGCGATTCTCTCGCTCTCGTTTCATGTTTTTGCCGGGCGTTCAAATCGTCGCAAGTTTATCCTCGCGAGTGTGTCGTCGCGATTTCCTCGCTCGTGTAGATTTACACTTAAGACAACCATCAAACAGTTGTCTGTCTTTTAATTTCTTATTTACAGTTGTCAAAGTTACATGATGTTCTAAAAAAAGTTACAGCTTATTAATAACCAATGTAAAATATTATAATTTTTAAATAATGCAACTTACTTGTTTCGTACATTCCATAAATAGTGTCACGGATAGAACTTATATCCAATCTTCACACATTTACAACTCTCTTTGAATTAGAACGTTTGTTTTAAGGTGATTCTAATAATTTATTTTCCTTAACTATTGTTGAAATTGCGCTTACAGTGGAGATATTCAAATAAGAAATAAAATATCTAGACCTAAACATACTCTTTAAATTGACTTCTTTATTTATCTATTTATTTATTTATTTAGCAAAGCCCAACAACAAAAAGCAATTTACAGGGCCGATAACATTTGAAATTTACAAATTTAAATATAACTTTCTTACAGTATGGTAATATAATATAATATAATATAATAATTTGAACTATCTTACTAGATTGCTTATACCTACATTAAATATCACAAATTATTTGAGGATATTCTAAGGAATTGACTTTGAGTCATGCTCAAATCGCATGCGAATGACACCTTGTTGTATGTTGAGCACATTTTATGTACAGGTGATACATACATACCACTGGAATTTGCTGTTGACAAATAAAAATAATTATAATTACCTTGCCTATTTGCTAATCTTGGCACATTGAATTTTAGTTCACCCAACAGATACGGACAAAAAACTCTACCGCTGACAAGCTTATGTAAAAATATTAAGTTATGGATGTTTCGGCGTTTTTCCAAGCTCGTTAGATTAAATCTTGTCAATAGGATATCATTGTCTATACCAACCGGGGGATACATCCCGTCCGCTTTCAGAGCCAGATACTTCATAAACTTTCTCTGAACCTGCTCGATAGCTGTTACATATTTATTGTAAATGGGTGTCCATATAAGGGACCCATACTCAAGCTTACTCCTCGCCAATGTCATAAATAGAACCGTGAGGGTTTCCTTATCTCTGAAGGAGTTACAATTTCGAATTATGAAACCAAGCATTTGCATAGCTTCCGAAACGACTTTAGTAATATGCACATCAAAATACAACTTATATAGTATATAGTGACACCCAAGTCCCTGACGTTTTCCACTCGCTTCAATCTTTCTTCCCCAATGACGTAGCGAAAGTTTATTGGTGAGATTTTCCGAGTAATCGTCATCACTGAACATTTTTTGACATTGAGTAAGAGCCCATTACTAAGACACCAGTCACAAACCGCTCTGACACTGTTCTGCAATCTCATGCAGTCGGAATCGGATTTTATTGAAACATACAGTTTGAGATCGTCAGCGAAAATCTGGTATTCTACGTCAATAACATTTTGAATATTGTTTATGAAGATAAGGAACAGAAGCGGTCCGAGGTTTGACCCCTGAGGCACCCCGGAGGTAGCCCCGAACCGCTGCGATTTAAATCCGTTGTACTGAACGTATTGAGATCTGTTTTGTAAATATGTGCTAAAGAAAGAAGTTATAAAATTCTCGGTTAAACCAAATTCACGTAATCTCAGTAGCAACGTCCTGTGACATATTTTGTCAAAAGCCTTTGTGAACTCAGTAAACACCACGTCAACCTGTCCTCTTGAATCAATCACTTTAGCTGCAAAATTAGAGAAAGAGGACAGGTTGGTGGTCGTCGACCGTCCCCTCAAAAAGCCATGTTGGTGGACTGACAAAAGGGGTTCCACTCTCTGCCCTATGTGCTGATATAATAGCATTTCAAATATTTTCAAGAAACCACAGATAAGTGAAACGGGCCTGTAGTTTTCAACCTGGCCTCTGTTTCCACTCTTGAAGACTGGACATATCTTAGATATTTTCCACATTTTGGGATATCGTTGATGATTCAATGAAAGGTTCATTATTTTGCAAAGTGGCTCTGTACTACTCTCAAGGGTAACAATAGGCCATTGTTGTTAAGTTCGTCCTGAAAATAGCTTCTTAAAAACGCTATTAGCTCTTTGCACCGACTATTTAAATGCTTCGGCATTTTTCACAAATAGTAAACAACGTAATCGACAGAGATATGTATGTGCACTTTTGTTGTTCTTAAAAGAACCGTTTTTTAATGCTATTTATGAAAATATCTGGAGTTTTTGTTATAAAGTAGACGGCACAGCAAGACAGAATCACAAAACAATAATTAAGGTTAGTTTTCCATGAAACGTCAAACAAAGCCAACGAACGAGCTGGCGCCACCGCACCGTTTACAGTTGTGTAGCCAACTATCGGCCGATAAAATTCAAATTATATTAATTTTTACAAGCTTAAATAAGCAAAATATTTGCTATAAGTGGGTTTGTATCAAAGAAGAATACTTTAAGTTTGTAATAAATTCGCATAAAGTTTTAATACTTTTGGCCCAAATTTAATTTCCTCCTGTTTTCTTACGGATTTTTAAATCGCACAGCAGCTTTTGTTGTGATGTTATTCACCGCATTCTTTGGCGCTGTATTGCTTCACGGCTATCTTTGTTCATGTGCCTATTTTAGGAAAAATAACATTGTTGTTAATAGATGCAGGGGTGTACGAAAAATATTTAAGTCTGCAATGTGGAAACCCGATTTAAATCACCCTTTACCTACTGCTTCTATATTTAATATGTGTTACTTGTTTTAGGTAGTCTCTCCGTAAGTGGTACCATTTTTGGTATATTGGGTTCCCTATCATTATCAATGTTTTCCATCTGGACAAAAAAAGCCTTACCAAAAGTGAACGGAGAAATTTGGGTTTTACAATATGCGAATAATGTGTATGCTTCAATTATCTTTATACCGATTATATTGCTAAATGGAGAATTGTCGACAGTCCTAAATTATCCCCATTTAAAGGAAATCTACTTTTGGACAATTTTAATTGGAGGAGGAATTTGTGGATTTTTAATAGGATTTTTCACTTCGTTGCAAATAAAGGTTTGTATGACTTGTGTCAAAATAAAGAGGTATTATTGAACTGAGCGTCAAAAGGTTGTAAAAATAAGGTCTGGTAATGAAATTTTTCGTGCTAAATTTTAAACCCCATGTTTGGGATCTGTTCTACTCAAAGTTCTACTGTTTCCAATACAGTTGAAATTTTTAACAGCTAAAGTCCAGGGTGCTAAAATTAGATCCGCTCAATAATTCTTGATGAAAAGTATATTTCAAGGCATCCTACAATGTACAGGGTGTCCAGTGTTCGTGTGTTTTCATATACCAGCTCCTTTATTATAAAAGATAGAAGATGATGAAGTTGGGATTAAAAAATCAAGAACGCAGATAATGCTAAAAAAATATAAATTTAAACCATACAAATACCATCTCGTGCAACATTTACATCCCGGTGACGCAGAACGTAGGATAGTTTTTGCAACTGGTATCTACAAATATTGCAGGATAACGCACATTTTTAAAGAAGGGTGGTACAGTCCGACGAGGCTTATTTTACGAGTTCTGGTATATTAAACCGGAACAATTCAAGGTACTGGTCCCAAGAGAACCAACACGTAATATTTCCACGAGAAAGTCAAGGTCGGATTGGATTTAACGTGTTATGCTTTATTTTTGGAACTAAAATTAAGTATTTTATCCATAAAGGAACTTTAACTAGATATAGACACCTAGATATAATGCGAGATGCACTAATAGAAATAGTAGAGGATGTTCCTTTGGTCGATTTAAATAATATTTATTACCAGCAAGATGGCGCTCCGAGTAACAATTATCATATAGTGAGAGAATGTTTAGAAACCACATTTCCCGATAAATGGATTGGTACTATGGAGGGCTTTTGTGAGAAAAATCCTAATCTCTTTCAATCCCCTAAGGTAAGCAAAAACCACAAAAGGTTCACAATATTGTTTATTAATAGTGGTCTTTCGTTACTCGTCTGTCTGTGTCGTCTATCCTTGATTTTGTCATCATCTCGGACGGTCATCATAGATCTTAAAGATAGATTATCCGACAATGGACGTATTTCTATTAACCAAATTTTTGATAATGTTAATCAAAATTCAATTAAAATTTATTCGTTGTTACGAACTGTTAAACTAACTTTAAAAAGGTATTAATAATTTAAGAAATAATATTTCTCCTTTAATTGGTATTTTATACAAATTAACATATTATAATAGGTACCTACTTACGTCCCCTTAAAACTTTTAAGAAATATTTACTTTACAATATAGGTAGGTAGGTACTCAAAATTTCAATATTTAATATCAGTTTGCCAGTTCGTCGAATATTAATCCTTTAAAAAATTACAAAATAAAACCATAAAATGCATTCAAGGCGCGCCTAATTATATTATACCTACCTACAATTTTGGAAAACAATCAATTATAGATATCTACCTATTGTATATATATATGATAGAATAATAAAAGTTTATAGTTAGTTGTTAGTATATATGTATACTATAATTTTTATTCCGTTTCTTTTCAATTTAATTTTAAAATCTTTTGTTCGTTTTTTTATATTTGAAACCCATATGTTTTAAGATGATGGACAAACTGTTAGTTCCAATATCGCAAAGTTTTTTCTGCTTTATCTTTTCAAGAATAGCTTTGAGGGGTAACATATTCCTTGGCTTTATACATATCATAAACAATATTCCTAATAGAGAGTTTTATCCCTTGGGATAAATCCAAGGTTTTTGAATGGAGTCGAACCCTTTTATATGGTCTGTCCAAATCCTCTTCACTCTTTTCGAAGTCTTAAGGTCTTCTCTGAAATGCCGCAAGCATCAGACGTTCGTTTTTGCACTGCCAAAACAGACTCTAACGGGCCCGAGTTATCTTTTTCTAAAGTAAAATAACGTTCCACTTGTAATACCAAACGGCGTTCACCTGGAGATAAATGCCTTCTAGGCGATGTGCCACCTTGCTGAACATTTTCCATAACTTTGCTTAATAACTGATTTTAATTCACACACAATGAGAAACAAACTAAAAGTGAAAAGCACAACTACTTATTTAAAATAAAGTAGAACATACCATCCCGCACTTCAGCAAATTTTAATTATTTCTTGGAAAATAGTGATTATTATGAAGATTTAATTATAATAATCCCAAAATAATGTCATTATCGGAAAAGTATATACCTGACAAAATCTTTAACATATTTAACCATCCCGCACTTGAGCAAATTTTAATTGGTTCTTGGAAAATAGCGATTATTATATAGATTTAACTATAATAATAGCAAAATAATTTAATTATCTATTTAATTATTATTTATGCTCAACGCGTAATTCTAAGATAATTTTGTTTTGAAACCTCTGATTTCGCCCAGTAATAGAATACAGTAAACCAGTGGGATGTTCGGTGTGATCAAGTATAGCGAAGGTGCGAAGATATTGTAACTTAACCGACTTACTGTTTTAAAAGCGATAACATCCCTTGGTGATTTAATCCGATATCGGACTTCTTAAAACGCACAGACTTTAACTCATGTTTATCTTATTGATAAGTTATCAAATAATCAAGATACAGCGTCAAAAATGACAAATTTTTTAAATTGCCCTGTATGTCAGAAACTGAAAATTTCGTTTGCGGCAATGAAATTTTCAGTAAGCCGCAAACCCCATCCTTCTATCTTTTATAATAAGGGTATATGAAAACACAAGAAAACTGGATACCCTGTACAGGGTGTCCCATTTTTGATACTTTTACGGGGTATTGGAGTTGTTATCAAAGATAGAGAGTTGCGGTTTTCACGTCAGTTTGCTACTTTTTAGTGAAATGAAAGATTCCGGTGTCAGATGTCATGGCTGTCTTCGTTTTTAATCTACAGGAAAAACTTTGCTTTTTAGGCAGCCCTCGTATTTCCGTTATGTATTAACTTAACAAATAGGTTAAAACTGACAATAATAGAACTTTTAGCGTCGAGTTCAGTTTTTTTTTAAATGTTGTTTTTTAGATATTGACGAAAAAATTATTTTTTATATTGGTTAGGTATTTCTCTTTTTTTTTTATTTTTATTAACAGTAGGCCATACCCAATTTATTAGAAACAAATGAAAATGTTCAAAATTTGACAGATTTGTCAGATCATTTATGAAATAATTTTTTGCGTAGGTCATTTTATTTTACTTCTTATTACAATGTCCGTTTACGATAACTATGAATAGTATATGTATGTGTTATAAACAGGAATGTTTCATATGGACTTTTTATCTTAAAATTCGTCAAAGATTCACCCTTTAAAGTTTGTACAAGTACTTAATAGACACCAGGTATATTATGCTTATTCTTCTATATCCCTGCCTTTTTATGGCTTAGTAGGCTTGCGAACTAACCAGTCAGTGGGACGCTTAAAAAAAATATTGAACAAGGTGTTCTGTTATCAAAGTTGCTTCTATTTTCTAGTAAAAGCGAGAACACAGCATTGTCGAAAATAATATAGCTGAGCAGAGCAACAAAAAAATATTTGGAGCGTCCCATTGACCGTACTCTTCTAATTCACTTGTTCTCTGCCAGACTTAAATCGGAATTTCTGTCTGGTAAATTAATTATGGTTTGTATGATAGCTAAAAAAGAACATATTCAAATTTCAGCTTTGCTAAAATTACTTAATTTTTTTTTAATTTAATGGTAAGTCCGAGCCTGGCCGGCGCCGGTTTATTGCACTTGACAGATCTACTACATGAATAAATCATAAATCATATTATAAAGTACAACAGTAAACAGAGTTGTAAAGTATTATTTGTAGTATTTAAACTATTCAAAGTTTTTAAAGTATTAATCTACGACAGTGCCATTATGACGTATTTAGCATTATCATTTGGATGTCATTATGACCTTCATAATAGCACTCAGTGCCATTATGAATTCATAATAACATCCAAATGTTAAGATACAAAAACAAAAAGAAAGTCGGTGCAAACTATTTATTTGTTATTATTACTTAGAAAAACGGATTGCATTTATTTATTGTAAACATTAATTACAAAAAAAGCCCCACAATCAATGCAACTTTCATCATAAAATAAGTTCTATCATCAGCTTCCAACAAAAAACGGGTTATGTCTTCTTTTGTTAAAATCTTAGATTTTTTTGTTCGAAATCCTTCTGATTTTCGTTTAAGAAACGCAATTAAATGGACGCACTTACTGATATCCGTATTTTTCTTCACTGACATCTGACATAACTGAACGTAGCATAGAATAATAAACCCAAAGCGACGAAGCCTTGCTATGTTTTGCGAGATGGTTAAAATATGCAAGGAGCACCTTCTCGCTACTGATGTTTTCGATTCCTTTTCCATTACACCAATCTTCATATTTTGCGTAGGTCTGTTCGTACACCTGCCTTGACTTTTCGGGAAGTAGGGAATCTATTACGCTTTGCGCGATATTTTCGACATCCGAAGGGACACTTTCGGATTCAGAATCTCCCATATTTAAATTATTTTTGGCCAACACTTTGCATACAATAGAAAATTAGACGGCAATAATGACGTTGTCAAAATCGAAATTGAAACAATCAAAAATGCGGTTACCATGATAACGACTATTATGAACATCTGAAAATTTTAAAAATTACGAAAACGTTATCTGATATCAATGAAATTTAGACGAATAAAATCTATTTGCACTGTCGTAGATTAAATTTTGAATGATACACGTTCGATATGAACTTTGTTAATGAAACTTGTTGCACACGTTTCATTATAGTGTTCATATCGAACTAGTATCATTAATAACTATTTCCTAACTACTGCTTTAAACGTAGTGTATTTCATACAGAATAAATCCACATTATTTTTTTGTATACTATTATAAATTCAACATATACAGGGTGTCTCAGAATATGGGGGCAATCTTCCGGACTCAGATAGTACATAGTGAGTCAACCATAGAGTGAAGTTTATTATCTCATTTGTTTCGGGAATGACCAAAAAACGTTAAATACAAAAGTTTTAGATAATGTTAAGATGCACAGTTTGAAATTATTTCTGAATATACAGGGTGGTTTATAAAAGCGTGGCGAATATAACTTTAAATTTTTTTAAATGGAACATCCTATTTTTTAATTTGTTTTTAGATTCTGCATGACATTCTATGACTTTTTTGTTAATAATGTTATATACCTAAACCTAGTAGTTGTTCTAATATTTTAATTTTTCTAGAGGAATATTAGTTTTTACTCTTATAAAAAATTGACAGTTCCGCCATTGTTTCTGAAGGTGGAATACTCATATTATTTGGTGCAAACGTTCTATTGGGATGACAAAAAAAAAACATGTAACGAGATTTGAGTTAGATGCTACAGGGCGATCAAATTAAATTTATACATTTCGACTAATTTAAATTGAAAATAATCAACTTTTTTAAATTGCACACTCTATATAATATTATTTTTTCTGACAGGTTTTATAAAACTTTAACTTTCATTAAGTATGTTATATACCTATTTTTAATGGTTTGTGATTTATTTTGATTTTTCTCATTTTTACCCTTGTTTTTATTACACTAACGCTATAAAATAAATAACAATAATTTTTCTAAAGAAAGATGTTTTTCCCTTTTCTTTCCGTCAGACCCAATCCTTGGACGCGTTTCGCCGTATTTTCCTGCTAACTAACTTACTTAATTTTTAATTATTATGACGTAATAAATGTTCAAAAATAAGCCTGTCTACTTGGATACACATGTTTAGTCTTTTTACTATATTTCCCTACACGTTCCTTCGCATAAAGGGTGGTATTGTCCTGCAGGCATCCCGTATCCTATTTTCCATATCTTATGGTGTTGTAGGGGGATTTACATTAACGCGATCTTTAATGTAGCCCCACAAAAAGAAATCTAAAGGTGTTAAGTCACATGGTCTGGGGGGGCACCCAATGAATCCTACCACCTACTGATCCATTTTTGTAGGTAATGATTGTTTAAAAATTCCCGAATTTCCCGATGGCAATCCATTCGTTGAATCCACATTTGTTTTCTTTCAATGTCATCAACGTCTTCGCGTGTGGTTCGCGGAAAAAATATGAACCAGAAGATCTCGAAGATTTTTGATTCCACACCATACATTATGTTAACAGAACCATTTCTGTACAAATCGTTGCTGCATTTTACAATCAAATGCAGCAAGAAGCGTTACGTCGCTGAATTAATAAACTTAAAAATTAATAATAGATCTAAAAAAAAAGTGTTTTTGTGAATTTGAGTAAATCTTTTATATTTTTAATTTAGAACAACTTAAATCTAATCACAAGAACTATTACTAGAGTACCTAATTTCTGCTTTGTCAAGAAGAACAAAAAATCTGCTCGACGGCCTGTTTCTATCTATCAGGCGGTCAGGTGTTGCATGACATGACAGTCAATGCCAAAAAGCTGCCAAAATTCTGCTCAAATGCCACGGCTATCCACCTTGAATATCGGATCTGGGCCAGCCGAATTTAATATTATTTACAACAGTAGGGGGGGGGGGGGGGGTTAGGACACCTCAACTTCACATTGGGGCCACAAAAGGGGGTTAATTTTCTATATAGAACGGGACACCAAACAGGGAACAACAAGACAAACGTCCTCTCTCTTGTACTACCATAGACAAGGGAGATGCGCTTATGGTAGGGATAGATAGGCAACTCAACATACTAAATTGGTTCCCTTATAACGCCATTCGTGTCTGGTTGAAGAACTAAATGTAGCACTGTAGGCGAGGGGTCAGCGCCACGAATGAAAGTTTTAATTTTACAACTTTGAATTCAAATTTTCGCGCTTTTAACTCTGATGGAAAAGTTAGAAGTGCGAACCTTTTGAAGTAAAGTCGATATATTTTGGGAGATTAAAAGGAAGTTGTAACTACGTTTCTGATATGGCGACAAGCTTTATTAATATTAGATATTTACATAAATTAATATAATAACAAGGCAAGTTTTACCTAGGATTGTGCTGTAAAGAATTAACATAGGAACAGCGTTCAGCTTTAAATAGGATCCTCTGCTGCCATGCTCACTTTTTTGGTCATATCCAAAATGTGTGTGACAAACTCCTCGACAAACTCTATAAGTTTTTCGAATGCCAGTCTTGTCTTTGCCACAGAGTAATGGATTTTGAATAGCATTTACCCAAAGTTTATGCGTCTAAAAATACACGGACATTATACTAAGATCGTAAACTGTCAGAACTTTAAGAAAATAAGTAATGTTTATGAGTATTCAGGATCAAAAGGTGTCCTGCATAAATTTTTTTTAGGTAACAACAATATTTTGTATACAGTATAGGCGCAAGGTGCTCTTCACGATACACCCTTTTTATTACTTCGCTAAAACAACAAAAAACTTACCTGGTCGCTTTTTGGAAACCTGTGCATTTTCACACGTTTCCCACTTTGTACTTTACATCCGGGAACCCAACAATAAATCACCATTTTAGCGGAATAAACTTAAAAAACTTATACGTCGCGCCGCTTCCTTTAAAAATTTAATTTTAAAATGTCAATGTCACTTGGGTCCAACTCCGGAAGATATTTTTATTATGGATCATCACGTAAGTCATATTTTTATCTTTATCGCACCTTAGCTGGTAAGGTTGAATTCAGAGAGAGAAAGATAGAGAACGTTCCCCACGCTCATTCTAAATATATGTTTTGCCGCTACCAACGTTACGATATGAACAACCTTATAAAACAAAATCCCTACAATAGCGCCATCATCGTCTGGTTGAAGAACTAAACTAACTGGGAACGATCTTCACCATTTAAGTTATCCTAGCCTGTGTACTACTGACACGATTTTTTTTTTATTACTATAGAAACCGAAACAACGTGTTGGTTACTATGCCAATGAATAGTATACCGGGCTGAAAACTTACATCTTTTAATTACATGCCAAAAATTCTGTATTTAATTTAAAATGAGCTTACTCGAAAATTGATTTCCGAACACATTAAGCGATCAATGGTTTTGATTTTGAATTTTTCGGACCCAGAATGGATTAACTGTTGAATAGTATTGCATATTATGGCGGTTAACTGCTCAATTGCTGCGAAAGGTAGCTTCATCAGAAAACATTAATTTGGACAAAAAAAAATCACGGTCTAAAAGTTCTAGGTGTAGTTCCATATGGAAGGGATAATATTTGGATTTTCTCGTGGTGCGATTAGCGGTAGATTGGTTTGTGTCACATAAGTTAGCTAAGTGACGGCTACTGACCTGGGGATTATCTTTAACATGAAGTAAAATCTTAATTTCTTTTTCCTCATTGGTAGCATTCCGGTTTACCACTTTTCGTTTCTTATATTCAACGCTACCATTACCATCAAACCGTTCCACTAAGCATTGAAAATATTGTCTAGTTGGTATGCGTCTATTAGGGTACTTCGCACCGTAAATCCTTACTGCCAAAAGACAATTTTTTCCGCCTCGCCCAGTATATAAATCATGTCAATTAATTCATTTTTAGGAAAATCCATAACTATTTTATTTTTATAGGTACGTCACTTACGACTAAAGGGCGGAATATATGCACTTAAATTCATCCAAAATATGCGCATATATACAGATAAAGTCTGGAATAATCGATTTTTCTTGAAAACGCAAAAGTTTTTCGAAAAACGCTCGGACCCGTCGATTTTATTTTATTCTTTAATATTTTTTGACGTTCTTCAATATTATACCGGATGCGCCAAAAACGCTAGGCAAGTGTCAACTTCACTTTTTCAAATAGAATACCCCTTTTTTGTCCAATATTCCGATTCCTCTCTAAACTCTAGACAAGTTTCATATAACATATTGTATGGCTAAAGTCAACAGGAATTGAAATACAGGGCCCCCAATAAAAAGCAATGTATAATTTTAAAGCTTGTTTTCCATGACAAATACTTAGGCTAGGAAAAAAATTTTAACAGAAAATTGGTAATACAGTGAACAATCTAAAATATTATTTGAGTAAGTGTTGAAAATGGTGTCCATTTACGGCTCTACAATGTCCCAATCTCTCAACAAATTCTAACTGTACATTATGCACAATTTCTGGGGTAATTTGTCTTATGGTTGTTGTTATACGGGTTTTGAGAACATCAATATCTTCTGGTTTATTTTTGTAAACCCTTTCCTTAATATAGCCCCACAGAAAGAAGTCCAATGGCGTTAAGTCGGGGGACCTCGCAGGCCACTCTATTTGACCCGTCGACCTATCCAATGATGATGAAATAACTCATTCAGGTATCTACGGACTTCGGCCGAATAGTGGGCTGGTGCACCATCCTGCTGAAACCAGATAGTTGTATCATGTGATTCAGGAATGTTCCGATCGGGAAATAGGACAATCAACGCTGGAGCGAGGTCTTCTTCAAGAAACTGCAAATATCTTTGGCCAGTCAAATTTTCCTCAAAAAAATAGGGTCCTATAACAGTATCCCGAATTATTCCTGCCCATACATTAATTTTTCTCGGCCGCTGGGTATGAATTTCTCGGAACCAATGGGGATTTTCGCTGGACCAGTACCGGCAATTTTGACGATTTACCATGCCATCCAAATGCCATCCAAGAAAAAAGTCGCCTCATCGGAAAAAATTATGTTACTCGGAAATAATGCATCGTTAATCAAGTAATTATCCATGAGAATTTCACAGAACTCATTCCTTCTGTCAGGGTCGCCTTCCAAAAGTTCCTGTACTCCTTGACATTTATATGCGTGCCATTTTTCCTTTTTCAGGAACTTTGCCACCGTTGAATCGTGGATATTTTCAAAATTTTGAGAAATGCTTCTTGTGCTCGAATGTGGTCTCTCTTCCAACGAACCTAGGATATCAAGTTTGACATCGTCGGAAATTTTAGGTCGTCCACTTCTAGGTTTATCCCTAACGTGACGAACTTCATTATACTTCTTAACAATTTTGGAAACAGTTGCCTGATTTATGTGTTCTCTATTTGGATATTTATCATTAAAATACTCACAAACTTCTATTTGTGTTCTCTTTCGATCTCCACATCCTACTATTATTAATATTTCGATTCTCTCAGCTTCCGTTAGAAACATTTTTATGGGTAAAAGTGACAACTTTGGAGTAAATATTAAATGTTTTGACATTTACGTCACTAAGTTATTATGTAGAAACCGGTAAAAAGGTAAATACCTAGACCTTAAAATTATACCTTGATTTTTATTGGGAGGCCCTGTATTTCAATTCCTGTTCACTTTAGCCATACAACATGTTATATGAAACTTGTCTAGAGTTTAGAGAGGAATCTGAATATTGGAGAAAAAAAGGGGTGTTCTATTTGAAAAAGTGAAGTTGACACTTGCCTAGCGTTTTTGGCGCATCCGGTATAATATCGAAGAACGTCAAAAAATTTCAAAGAATAAAATAAAATCGACGGGTCCGAGCGTTTTTCGAAAAACTTTTGCGTTTTCAAGAAAAATCGATTATTCCAGACTTAATTAGCACCCTGTATATATATGCCTTGTTTGCCTTTGAAATATGCAGTTATATACATTTTTTTGACCAAATATGCATACTGGTATGCAATATTTCTTAATTTATTATAGTAAAATAGGGTAAAGAAACAAACTAGGTTCTAAAAAAGATGCAAAAAAAACAAGGAAAAATAAAAGTACAATTTTTGAACCTGAAATTGTATAAAAAGCACTTATTACTAAATTTTTTTTTTAATTTTCAACTAAAAAGGATGTTTATACAAAGAGAAGCTTGTGTCAACATCTACTGATGTAATCGGACAATACTGCAACATAGGTAGTAAAGTATAAGGCCAAGATACAACTTTGTTGGATGGTTTACCTTCATAAATGCTTTTTACTGCAGTTAAGTATTTAAATCCTTCATTCTTTTTTACAGTAACATCCAATTTGTCCCTTACTTGACCTCCTACTTTACCGGGAATGTTGTTACATTTAACGGAAAAACTTTCAACAATACTAATTGAGTCCCTTAAACTTAAATTTCTACTCTCTAACGAGGAAATTATGTCCGGTATAAAACTGAAATTAACCTTAATAAAAACAAGATCTTTAACTTCACTTGCAATTTTTAACAACTCTTTACTTTGCACAACACACTGGGAATCGTCATCTAAATCCAAAATTAGTTCTTTAATGACTTCGAAATGTTCTGTAATAACAGGTTATGGAGGTAATCTAACTTCTGGTAATCTCTCCTTATACATCTGCACTTTTAGAGGTGGTTTTGGAAAAACTTTTTTTACATTTGAAATTAATTTATTTACTAAAGGATATTCAGTTCTGACGGTTTCTGCGGGTTTATTCCATGTAAAAGACAAGTCACATGTACCATATTGGGATTAAAGATTCTAAAGTTTTGGCCTACTTTTACCATATACGGTGCTGAATCAGACAAAAGCACTAAAAACTTCTCATCTGGGACTGGATTTGATAAGAAAAAGCTCGTGACATGATCAAACTTTCTAAGACCATAACAAAATCTTAAGCAACTGTTCTGAAGTTTCTGCAGACTGCTTTTATCCTCCAGCAATAGAGCAGGCCAAAAGGGTACATCACAGTAGGACAATGATGATAAAATAAGCGAATCATACAGTCTTAATTTGACAGGTGTCGACAAAAAGTTTTTAAACATGTACAATGTTGCTGAATAAATCGGGTTACGGTCATTATTTGTTTCGTCTAGCTGCTTAGAAGCTATTAAATATGGGGTTGTTGCTTGATCTTCTTGAAGTGCTCCAATCATAAGATGTGCGATATATCTGCCACAAGCATCTGTGCTTTCGTCAACAATAATGTAAAAAATTTTATCACCCAGTGAAGCTCTAATTTTTTTTTATCATGGCCAACTTATTTTATAGTGTTAGTCCCGTTAGTGTAATAAACACAAGGGTATCAGAATAAATCGCAAATTATTAAAAATAGGTATACTTAATGAAAGTTGAAGAGTTTTATAAAACCTATCAGAAAAAATAATAATATACAGAGTGTGTCATTTAAAAAAGTTGATATTTTTCAATTTAAATTAGTCGAAATGTATAAATTTATTTTGGCTGCCCTGTAGCATCTAACTCAAATTTCGTTGCATGCATTTTTTTGTCATCCCAATAGAACGTTTGTACCGAATACCACCTTCATAAACAATGGCGGAACTGTAATTTTTTATAGGAGTAAAAACTAGAATTTTTCTAGAAAAATTAAAATATTAGAAGAACTACTAGGTTTAGGTATATAACACTATTAACAAAAAACTTGTAGAATTTCATGCAGAATCTAAAAATAAATTAAAAAATAGGGTGTTTCATTTAAAAGAATCTATGTTATATTCGGCACGGTTTTTTGAACCACCCTGTATACTCAAAAAATGAGATAATGAACATTACTTTATGGTTGACTCACCCAGTACACATAAAAATAATTTGACAAGTGCCTATACATTCTTTTCCTACGCCCCCCCCCCCCCCTTATGGAGATACCGGCTCATAAAGGACGGCCTTGGAAATCGTTTGTTTTTAAATAACTTTTCAATTAACAAGAATTTGTGCTGTATATTTATAGAATAGTATATGGAACCCGCCAATTTTAAGATTATTTATATTATTACCGTGGTTGGTAATTGTCAAATATATTATTTAAAATATTAAATCAATGTCAGCGAAGTAAAAGCGGCAATTCCAAGTTATTTACAAAATGCAACGTCTAAGCCATAAAAAGGGAGGGAATATAGAAGGATTAAAAATCGATTGCAAAACACGTTGCTAGCTCTCGTACTATTAGTATTTTTGTTTTTCAGTACACATCTGCACTAACACATAACATCTCTGGAACTGCCAAAGCTTGTGCCCAAACAATACTAGCAACTTACTGGTACCAAGAAGCGAAAAGTGCTATGTGGTGGTTTTCCAATTTAATCATTTTGTTGGGAAGTGCAGGCTATGCTAGAATAAAACAAGTTGATATGGAACGGAAACATAAAGAAACAGTGGCATATACTAAAGTATAATTTACCGGTGATATACCGGATGGTGCAACGCCAGACTGGCCATAGGAGATCCCATGTATATTTTGTTACCCTCAAATATGGGCCCCCCTATTAATATTACGTCAAAATTATATTGGATGTTTTTGAAGGTCCTTCCTAGTCAATTAAAAGATATTTTATGGCCTGGATGAGGTTGTTCTTAAGTCTGAGGACGGCCTCGTCCAGCTCATGCTTGAAGGTAATAGGGGAGAGGTGGAGTTTCAGTTGTGTGTTAAGTTGGTTCCAGTCAAGTTTGGGTCGGGGGGGATTATTTGAAGGGGGGTGGTTGCCTAGATTTAAGATGATGGGGTTATGGTTTGTGGCGCCTTCCTGCAAGGAGGTTATGTCAAAGTGTGTCTATGTTCTGTAGGAGGGCAAGGTCTAGGGTGCTAGGGAGGGAGATGTCTGTATTTCCTGGGTAGAACGTTGGTGGGCCCGCTATGACCGCTCCTACGGCCTCCGCCGCGGAAATAAGAGTGTTGCCACTCGCGTTGCCGCGTCGGCAGCCCCAGGTGAGGTGCCTCGCGTTAGAGTCCCCCATCGTCACCGTCCTGCTGTCAGGAGGAATGATGTTTGTCAGGTTCTCTTGTGTCATTGGGTTGTGGGGGGATTTCTAGTAGGAGTGGAAGGTGATGGTGCCATTGTGTCTGATGTGAATTAGAATACTAGACAACGTGAAGTTCTGGGTTTGTGGAGGGGTCAGAATGCCATTGGTTATGCTTCTACGTATAAGGACGGCTGTACCCCCGCGGTGGGTCCATCCTCCTGTACACGTAGTAGCTAGGGCATGTGTGTCTTTTGTTGGGGGCGGTTTTGTTTCCTGGAGCGCAAGGACGTTTATCTCGTGCCTGGATAGAGATATTTTAATTTGAGGCTTCGACAGTCTGTCCACGTTCCAGGAGGCTAACGTGTGGTTGGGGAATTTAGAGAATTGTGAGGCCATTAAGGAGATTGAGAAGGTTTGGCTGAGCTGCTACTGTCTGGAGGATTGGCAGTAGTGCCTGGAGGGGGTTTCGTGTTTCGTCTGGCTGCTCCAGCATAGGAGTTTAGAGGTAGGGTTTGCACAGTTTCGGAAATTTTGCGCATCCTCACAGTTGGCACATGTGGTTGGAGTTATATGGGATTTGGGGCAGTCTTTTGTGGGGCGAGAGACAGCGCATTTGATGCATTGAGCCACCTTGGGGGACGTTCTCTGGGTTTCCCCTTTGATAGAGAGGTGGCACGCGTATTTGATCTCATAGATATTGGTCTGAGTTTGGAGAAGTGTCACAAGGAGAAGGAGCATGGGATTTTTAGTTTTGAAGCTCTTCATACGAGCTTCCGATATGACTGTTAACCCTTGTTAGAGAGTTACTCTTGGCGACTGATATATGCGCCAGTGGGGTGGATAGTGGGTTGGCACTAGTGGAAGCTAGCTATCAAATAAAAGGGAATGCATACAAAATAAGGTCTATGGTTTGGCAATTGCCCGAGTCAACACCTCAATCTCAATGTAAAAAATACAAATTTTGCCAGAGCAATGGAATTCGAAAGAATAAATTACCCCATTTTCAAATATCGATGTCATATTTGAATTATAAAGAATAAATTTTATTAGGGTTTCTTTCATTTGAGTAAATCAATATACCGGGTGTTGCATCGTCGAGCGGGACATAGGAAATCCCATGTAATTTTAAATGGGGTCAATTATTGGCTTACCTAATTATTTTAGAGAAAAATTCTATTTAGGTTTATTAAAGAGCACTAAACCCCACATTCAAGAGAATAACTTTAGATATTTTTGATGAGCCCGTTTACGGGTTATCGCCGATTTCTTTTTAAATATTTCTCCTTTTTATGGCCCCGTATTTGCGGGCACCAGTCAAGGTAAAAGATGACTGTCAAATAAAGTTGTCATTTTGAAATGTGTGCTTTATTGTTATAAAAACTCGTACATCGAAAATATTAAAGGTGTATTTATGAGTACAAATTAATCTGAATAAAACTAAAATAAAGTATCCAATTATTACAAGGTTAATTATGACATTTTACATGTTTTAATATTTTACTAATTAATAGGTAGGTACTATTAAATTGTTAGAACTTTAGGATTTAAGAAGATGTTCAAATATTCCTCCATTGACTGCTAGACAATAACCGAGGCGATCATAAAATTCTCTTCTTACATTCGCTAGTTGGTAAACTGAAATTCTATTGCATTCGGCAGAAATAGCATTTTTTAACTCGTCTAGATTTGGGTATTTTTTATCTTTGTATATCCTGTTTTTTAAATGGCCCCAGAGAAAGAAATCATTTGGCGATAAATCAGGAGACCTGGCTGGCCAATTTACTGTATGATTTAAGCCAATAACATTTCCATTAAAAGCACGGTTTAAATATTCCCGGACAGCCAGGGTACTATGTGCCGGGCAGCCATCCATTTGGTACCAAACTTCCTGATTTTCCCTGGCGGCATCATGTAAAGTAGGTAAAATATGATCTTCAAGTAGTTCCAAAAAATATTCTGCATTTAAATTTCGTGTAAGAAATAATGGCCCGATAATATTTTCTCCGAAAATCCCAGCCCATACATTAACTTTTTGTGGATATTGCGTCCTTGTTTCCACAAACCTGTGTTGGTTTTCTTTGCTCCAATATCCATAATTTTGAACATTGGGTTCATTGTTTAAGGTAAATGTGCATTCGTCAGTGAAACAAATGTTTTTTAAAAATTCCCTATCCATGTTTGCTCTTTCCATCATACCAAAACAAAACTCCTGTCGTCGTATTTCGTCCCTATCTCTTAGCTCTTGGTGCTTTTCATATTTGTATGAATAATATTTATGTCGTTTCAAAGCTCGTAACGCTGTGGTGTGATCTAATCCTATGTCATCCTCAAGTTTCCTTGTGCTGATCTTCCCATCATTTTCTTCCACGCACAATAAAACTTGCAAGTCCCTATCATTTCTTGCATCTCTTCTTTGTTCCTGCCTTTCTTCACATCTGCAGTTATTTATTACAGTGCCTTTTGTCTCAAATTTCTTGATAGTCCTTTCGACTGTAGATTTTGCAGGTATCGGTCTATTCGGATACAGAGCAGCAAACATGTCTGACACATTTTGATAACTATTTCCTTGATAATACCATTTAATCATCAATATTTTTTCTTCAGAAGTGTAATTCATGGCTAATATTTTCGATGTACAAGTTTTTATAACAATAAAGCACACATTTCAAAATGACAACTTTATTTGACAGTCATCTTTTACCTTGACTGGTGCCCGCAAATACGGGGCCATAAAAAGGAGAAATAGTTAAAAAGAAATCGGCGATAACCCGTAAACGGGCTCATCAAAAATATCTAATGTTATTCTTTTGAATGTGGGTTTTAGTGCTCTTTAATAAACCTAAATAGAATTTTTCTCTAAAATAATTAGGGAAGCCAATAATTGACCCCATTTAAAATTACATGGGATTTCCTATGTCCCGCTCGACGATGCAACACCCGGTATAATTATAGAGTACCGAGCATACGAGTATCATTACTTGTATCCTTTTCCTACCCTTTACTGCACCTATGGTTTGCTTATCTATTGCCCGAGGATTGGGATCGACCTTTTACTTTTATTGCAGTCATTAAATCAAAACCATTATTTGTGAAAAGAACTTTACCTTCATTATTTTTTATCAAACGTAATATTTTTTGTTGTTATTGACACTGTAAATTAAAAAAACAAACTCTAATTATTTCACAATTATCTCTACTTTTACTTTCCTTGCACTGGCACACAGGGATGAACTGAACTACTGAACATCGTACTACGGACATATAAACAAGCGTCAACTAGTGGGTGACAAACAAGGTTAACTGGATGAGTCTAACTTTTTAAATGATGGGTCCTACTCGTAAACCAAAAAGGGCAATATATTTTTACGCTAATAGGAAATGACTTGGCATATCAATCTCATCTTGGCCTTTTCCATCCATCTTTTTGGCTCTGAGGTACCGACATGTTTTACAGTATTCAGGAAAAAAATAATGATTATACTAATAATTTAATGAAGGCAAGTACTTAAAGCAAAATAAATAAATAACTTTTAATTGGCTTATTAGAACATAATAACATTTGGTGTGGGAGGCCATCAAGAAAGTCAAATACAATTTTAATATAAAATTAATAGGGGAACCAATTTAGAGGGTAGCAAAAGTTACATAGAAATTCCTATTGCCAGTCTGGCGGTGCACCACCCGCAATACATATTTTTATTAATTTTATCTTAATACCAAAAAGAAAAGAGGTAATGTGTATTGATGTAAATAAACGGAGTTACCTTAAACAATAGTATATTACATACCGAGGTGGAAAGTGTTTCATTCTTTCCGCGCCGAGGTGAACCATTTCTCGGGGACGAAAGATTACATCCTTATCGAAGAACTTATCAAAAAAACTACAACAGCATAAGGTCTGGAATTAAAAGTGGCATATTTTAAAAATATTTTACATTAAACAGGCTCAAAAAAGTGAGACGAACAAAACTTGTATTTTTTTAAACCCTATAAAAACAGAAAAATTTCAATAAGTTGGTTTTTCATGGGATCCCAGAAAAAAATCAACAAAACTTATTACTTGATGACGTTTGTGACGTAGTCGCGACGTATTTAAATTTTAACATAACAAAAAACGATATCAGTTCCTGTGCCCGTATCGGTAAATACCGATCAACAACAAACAATCAACCGCAAAACCAAAATAAAATTCGACCAGTTGTGGTCGAGTTCACCACACAGTGGAAACGCAAGTGTTTTACGCGAAAAAAAAGTTTAAAAATACCGGAATACTAGTGAGCGAAATGCTTATTAAAGACCAATTTGACTTGTTTCTTAAAACCCGGGAAATTTATAAAAACAACGCTTGGACAATTCGGGGTGATATCTTTGTGTCTATAAACAACAAAAAGGTGTGCATAAAAAACGTTAATGATTTGCAAAATCCTAAATAAACGTTAATGTTTTGATTTCATATAATAATATACCAACTGACCATTGTTAGTTTCGTGGACATGGTCCTTACCTTTATTTTTTTTAAATTTCTATTATATCTGCTACTGTAAATACCTTTTTCATCATTAGTAGCTGTATCTTCCGGCGATAGCCATAACCTAGTCTATAAATATATTTATTTTTTATACATATTCTATTTGTGGTGTAATTACAAGTGCTTTCTATGCAAAAATTTAGGGTTGCGCATATCAATGTACGATCTCTAGTAGCTAAGTTAAATGAATTAGGGCAGATATTGAGGAATGGTAATTATGATGTGGTAGCTGTAACTGAGACATGGCTTAATAACAGTATCGGCTCTGAGGAATTACGAATTTTTGGATATTCTTTGGTAAGGCAAGATAGACTTAGTAGGAGTGGTGGAGTTGCTATTTACTATAAAAATATCTTAAATGCATTACGTATTAATGTTGGAGCTGCTACAAGCTACGAGCAAATGTAGATAGCTATAGCATTAAAAAAAGAAACATATTATGTCAGGTATACGATTGCCATGTGTGAGTAGTGGGACGCGTGTAACAGCTCCGTATGTTTCGTGTAATTTGTGTGGTACATTGAGCTGATATTTGAAAAATATTTTTGTGTCCGGTGTATAACAACGAGTTTCATCTTGTACGTAAGTAATCAAGTCCTAGTTGCGTTCGTTGGAGAGTTATCATTGTTTAAAAAGCTGACCAATCAAGTGTGAGCATTCTGTACGTACAGCTAGCCGTCCCAAGTTGATAAAGTCTCGGTCTATAATTAATAAAATGGCAGGTGGCTTGAGAAGCAATAGTACGAGTAAATCAGATGATGATAGTATGGAGAAACTAATTAACAAGGTCTGTACAAATTTTGCTAATCAATTGGAAGGCAAAATCGAGGCCCGGATTGGACAGTTGGAGGCTAAATTGGACAAATTCTGGGACTCTTTAAATAATGTAAAAGAAAATGTTACCAATAACAGTAAAGCAATAGGTGATTTGCAGCGGAAAATTGACTCTTTGGAGCAAAGTACTAAACGCAATACCTTACGTATTGATGGTATCAATGAAGCTCCAGAAGAGAATCTTTTGGATATTGTTACTCACTTTATTTCCAACAAGCTTAACGTCAGTTGCGCGAGTAGTGACATAAATTATGTGTTTCGTCTTGAGGGTGCTAAAGACAGTAAAAAATTATCACGCACAATAATTGTAAATTTTATTAGTAGTATCAAGCGTAATGAGGTATTCTTTTCTAAAAAGCGCCTTAAAAATACTAATTACGTGATCTATGAGGATCTTACATACGCGCGATACGAACTACTTATGGCTGCGAAGAAAAAGCACGGAAGCAATAAAGTATGGTCATCTGCTGGAAAAATCTTTTATTGCAATGAACAAAACAAAAGGATAATTTTGAAATCTAAAGACGACCTCTAACTATAATTTTATAACTATGGTAGGACTATACGTGAATTATCACCTGGAATTTGTTTTTTTTTTGTTGTTATCCTTTCTCTTTCTTTTTGGTATCAATGTATCCGTACCATTTTATATTTTTTGTTCATTTTAAGATAAAATAATTATGTTGTTGATAGTAAAATTATGGGTAAAATATTATTATATTAAGACTAAAGACGATATCTGAGTATTATTTAATAAATATAGGAGGACTATATCTACATTTATATTTATATCTTTGTTTCGTTATCTGTGGGAATCTTTTTTCAGCTTAGGTGGAAATCATTTTTAATGAATTGATAACAGTATTTTATATTTGGCAGTGTTCGTAAAAGTATTGTTATCTCTTTTACATTTTTTTTTTGTATGTTTAGAAATAGAATTATCTAAAACTAATTAATTCTTAACTCTATTTCTGTATTATACTAAAATGAACTTGCAGGTAGGGGTATTGGTATGACTTTATCCACATTATGATCGATATATTCTTGTAGGTAAATACGCAAAATGAAGGGGTGGGTGTGTGTTAATTCCTTTTACGAATATTATATAATACACCTGAATTGGGTTATGTAACGGTTTTTCCTTTTTTATTGGCATTTGGATTTTATACTGTAATTGTTTAGTTTAGTTTAATCCATTCCAGTTCGATATTCGCTAAAATGTCCAATCATTTCATTTTATTTTATTTTGATTTATCTTATTTAATAGCATTATCTTTCATTTGTTTTTATTTGTATCACACTAGTCAATGTTATTTTTTTTTCTTTAAAAAACTTAATTAATTACAATAGGTATTATTAACTTTATGATAATATTATGCGGAGTGTTATGCCCCTAATAGAGTAGACTTAATGCACAGCGGGAACGGGTGTTTACCTTTTGCTCACTTCAATATTCGATCTGTGTATTCACATTTTAATGAATTTTCGGAATTCGTTACTGCCGAGGGTTACGATGTCATTGGCTTGTCTGAGACCTGGCTTAATAAATCTATGGCAAGCGAAGGCATAGCCATTTCTGGTTACAGGTTGGTCAGAAGGGATAGAGATGGTAGGGGTGGTGGTGTGGCTTTCTACATTAAGGAATATTTGAATTTTAAAATTGCAACTACACAGCCAACGGTTGGTTTACTTGAACAGATCTTGGTAAGTATTAAAATTAATGGACTTAAATTGTGTTTTGGGTCTTTATATAGGCCCCCACATGTTAATCTAAATTATTGTATTGATGATTTGGAAAATAGTTTAACAACTTTCTTGCCCTCCCATGATCACGTGGTCTTTGGTGGCGATCTCAATGTGGATTTGTCGAGAGCTGGTCTGGATGGATCTAGGGCATTAACTAGATTATTTAATAAATATGCTCTTACACAATTGGTAATGTCTCCCACGCATGTTACTCCTGGTGCGCGGACTCTCTTGGATGTCATCCTCACGTCTTCTCCAAGCATTTCGTTAAATACTTATGTCATAGGAATGGATGACATCTCTGATCATTGTCTGGTATATGCTGAGTTGAAGATTGTTAAGCCACGTCCCCAGGTAACTTTCAGGTCATACCGTGACTACTCACGTTTCAACTATAATGATTTTCTTAATGATCTCTTTACTATAAATTGGTATGAGCTTTATGATATGGATCATGTAGATGATATGGTCGAATTTTTCAATCATAGCATTAAAGCAGTGTTCGATGTCCATGCCCCTGTTAAAACGTCTCGTTTTACAAAGGCACCAGCGCCATGGTTAACGGATAATCTCAGATTTATGATGAAATTGCGCAGCAAAGCTTTGTCTAAGTTTAAAAGAACTAAAACTGATTCTGCATGGCAGGAATATAAAGATCTTCGAAATTATATTACAATGGCGGTTCGAAATGAAAAAAAAGCGTACCTACAGCATCAATTTAGACTAGACCCGAAAACTTTTTGGAACACTTTGAGAAGGCTTAATATTAATTCGTCTCCTGAATCCCAGCCGACAAAGCTTGGTACTCCCTCTGAATTCAATGAGCAATTCTTGGGCAATGTTCCTATTATTGACTTAGCTGCCAACAATCCGTATCTGGAAAGATATAGGGATGCAGGGTTGGAGGATGCAATCAATGAATTTAATTTTTCTGAGGTTGGCGATGCCTGCATAGATGTTATTATTTCTAAAATTAAGACAAACGCCCTGTGATCTGATGGTATAGATCGTAAAATGCTCTCACTGATTACCCCCTATCTCACGACTTATCTCACGTTTATAATTAATAGATGCCTTACTACCTCGTATTTTCCGTCAGACTGGAAATGTGCCAATGTTATTCCCGTGCCTAAGGTCTCTAATCCCACCCGGATTTCTGAGTTTCGCCCGATTAGTATTCTACCAGTCTTGTCCAAGGTCATCGAGCGAGTAGTCTACAGTCAACTTAGTGAGTTTGTTGCATTGCGGAATATTTTACCACCATCTCAATCGGGATTTCGTCCCTCTTATAGTACGGCTACTGCGTTGCTTGGAGTGAGTGATGATGTGCTCGGTGCGTGTGATAGAGGTTTGACTACGTCTCTCGTATTGCTGGATTTCAGCAGGGCCTTCGATACCCTGGACCGTTCGATGCTTTTGGCGAGGCTCAGATACTTTGGCTTGGGTGTGAATGCTGTGGAGTTGTTCGGGAGTTACCTTGATGGCAGAAGGCAGAGGGTGTGCATTGGTGGAGGGATGTCCGACTTTGTGTCTCTTGACAGGGGTGTTCCACAGGGTAGTATTTTGGGGCCCTTACTGTTTTCATTGTACACGTCTGATTTTTGTGGTTTCTTGAGGACCTGTAGGTCGCACCAGTATGCGGATGACATGCAGATATACTTTTCGTTTAATTTAATTAACATAGCGGAGACAACTAGAAAAATTAATAATGATTTACAAATTATCCTGGATGTATCTCGTTGTCATGGGTTGGTTTTGAATGGAAATAAATCTAAACTCCTCTTATTTGGATCTCGAAAAGAACAGCTACTAGTTGAGAACGGATTTAAGATAGAAATAGATGGAACATTATTGACTCCGTCAGAGTCTGCTAGGAATCTGGGTGTACTATTTAATACGCAGCTCCGTTATGAGCCACATGTCTCTAGTTTGTTACAAAGCTGCTATTATAAGTTAAAAGTTCTCTATATGAATAAGGATATTTTATCAACTGATATAAAATTAAGACTATGTGACTCGTTAATTCTGTCCTTGATATCTTACTGTGATGTCGTCTACTGGCCGGCGCTTACAGTGCGCGATCGGGGTAGTCTCCAGAGAGTACAAAATGCATGTCTTAGGCTGTGTTATAATACCCGGAAATTTGATCATGTGACCCCTTTGTTTCAAGCGTCCAATTGGCTTAACTTGGATCAGAGATATCACGTTCACCTGGCCTCTCTTGTTCACAAAATTGTTATGACTAAAACCCCTTCATACTTGATGGAGAAACTAACCCGTGGTAGTGATGTACACCAAAGAACAACACGTCACTGTATTAGGTTTAATGTTCCAAGGCACAGAACCGCCTTATTTCAGAGATCATTTAGCTACAATGCCGTTAAAATCTATAATTCTCTGCCAAATGAGATCGTAACCAGAACGGGCATGGCGGGTTTCAGGCGAGCGGTTAAGACGTTTATTGCTGGTGGGAGAGGGTAAGACTAAAATTAAGACTAAGACAAGATTCTGCTCTGCTGCTTATGTTGTGTTTATGTTGATGATGGGGCCTTGGTGGGCAATTTAGGCAATTTAGATTATTTTGTTATCTTCTTTTCTTTCTTTCTTACAACTTTGGTAAACTTTTTTTCTCTATTCAAAAACATTTATTATTATATTACTTCTTTTATTCCTTCTCTTATGTAGATAAGTAAGTTAGTTATTTATTAGTACTAGCGGTTAGATGAGTAGCTATGCTAGACCTCGCCGCATTTCTCTTGTTTAAAAAAAATTGTAAATATATTTCCTGAATTTATGAAATAAAAGACATTTATTATTATTATTATTATTATTATATACCGTCCTCCATCCAGTAATACATATGATTTTATACAGCAATTTGAACAACAAATTATGACACTTACTCCCAAATACAGCCATATTGTCTGTCTAGGAGACTTTTAAATTTGTATTCTAAGGATGTGTCTCACTTTTACTCACTTTTGGAAGCAACAGGGCCTAAACAAATCATTAATAAGCCCACGCGTATTTCTAGCAGTAGTTCAACACTTTTGGATCTTATAGTGATACCTGAAGAGTTTAATATAAAAACTTCCGACCCTATCCCAGAATCCCAGTACCGAATATTTCTGACCACGACTTGGTTTCTTGCGAATTCCTGGTGATAGTGGTGTAAACTTCCGTTACTTTTTAATACTTGTTATGGTTATGGGTAGTTACTTTTAATATCAGTACCCAATTCTTTATACCCGTTACTGTTACTTTCGGGTAGATTTATTAGTTAGGTACTTTTTAGTATCTTTTTACACGAGAATCGAAAAGTAATAGTAATACTGATATTCGTACCTAATCTACCTTACAGGTATATTCGTATTCGTAGTATGAGACGGTAATAATACTAATACATTTTTTTTTCTCTCTGCATTTATTACTTAACACGCCAAGAGGGTAAAAGTAACACATAACACAACAAACAAAATAAATAGCTACCTAAATATAGTATATGTCTATAAGTCACTATTACGGTTTCAAAATATTGGCTTTTCTACGTTTTTAGATTTCAGCCTATTTCTGCGTTCCGCTACCATTTGGCCGGCCTTTGAAAATATCTGTTCGCACGGAACAGACGTAGCGCAAAAACATAAATATTTGTTAGTCAAATGGGATAGTCAGGGATACACTCTTTGCCTCTCGAACCACCAGACAAGAGGGTCCTTTTTTTTTTCAGAATTAGACATATAAGAACAAATATACCTTTAGAATTCCTAGGCATGCAACAAATTTAAAAACATATACTTAACCCCCGATCCGCCGACAAACCAGCAAAGCAGCATACAAGCGGCGGACCTTGTTTATTATAACCAACAACTACCAACCAAAACAAATTTGTACCGACGACCGACACTGCGAGCCGATGCCGGCGCCGACCATCTCGATATCGCGAACGCGGCAGTATTTCTAAAACATAAATATAAATAGGTACAAAAGTAACGGGGGTATTTTAAATATCAGGGAATGAATACTTTGGGTATTGGGCAAATACCCGTTACTTAGTATCGGGTAGATATTTATTTTTCATCACTAGTACCTGAGCATAAGTCGGCACCTGTGATTAAGGGGTACAGCGATTTCAAGAATATTAACTCTGATCAATTCTACGCAGATATGCAATCTATTCCATGGCGAAATATTTTTGATCTTAGTAGCATAGATGAAAAGGTCGAATTCTTTAATAAAAATATTACGGCTTTGTTACATATTCATGTCCCTGTAAAAACTGCTAGGTTTACCAAGAAAAATGAACCGTGGATAACTGATACAATATGTGACATGATTAAGACAAGAAATAGAGCTCTGACGCGCTTTAAAATGTCGAAGTCGCGTGCACACTGGGATTATTACAAAATCATTCGACACCTAGTAACATTAACAATCCGTAGGAAAAAAAAGCTTTTTTTGATGCAAGACTACACAACTCCTCAAATGTATGGCAAGACCTAAAAATATTTCGATTGCTTAATCTATTCAAAAAAGCAGATATCCCGGACACCCTAAGGAGCTCAATTTATTTTTTACCGTTGAACCTCCTCAAACTGTTAATAATTTAAATCTAACTAATATGTACAAGAGTGAAGTCAATGCAAAAGTATCCTCTAACTTAACTTTCAAAGAGATGTCTGAAGTTGATATTTTCAAAATTATATTGGGCATTAAATCTATGGCTGAGGGTGTCGACTGTATTAGCAGTTATATCCTAAAATTGGGGTGTCCATTTCTATTGCCATATATTGCACACATCATTAATTATTGTGTTCGAAACTCAGTATTTCCAGAAATTTAAAAGAGTGCTGGTGACTCCACTTCCTAAGGTCTCCTTACCAAGGGAGTTTAGCGATCTTCGTCCTATTAGTGTTTTACCATGTTTGTCGAAAGTTTTGGAAAAAATTATAAATATACAACTATCGGAACACTCCGAAAGTAATAACATTTTGGCAGAAACACAGTCTGGATTTCGACAGCACCATGGATGCTCCACAGCACTAGCCAATGTCACTAACAACATTTTTTAAGCTATTGACGACGGTAAAATTACAGTTTTGGCATTACTAGATTTTTCCAAGACTTTTGACACTATTGACCACGAGCTGCTTTTAGCCATTTTGCATCATATAGGCCTTTCCGATAGTGCGGTTCTCTTTTTTAGAAACGTATTGTCAAATAGAACTCAGTCTGTTCGAATCGGCAACATAATATCAACCTCCATTATAATTCGGAATGGCGTTACTATATCCTGACGACACCCAAGTTTATATGTCATTTGACAGGGCCGATGCTGTTGAGAGCTGTAGGACTATGAGTATGGAACTAGATTCCTTAAATCAATTATCATTACAACATTTCCTTATTCTAAATCCTGGAAAGTGTTGTTTGATGGTGTTCGGTCGGAAGTCTGATGTCGATCAGGTTAAAAATGAAATTCATGTTAAGATAGGTAATACCCCTTTGCCAGTGAGAGACTGTTCGCAATTTGGGCATCATTTTTGATAGTTCCTTACGATTTAGTGCGCATGTGTCAAGATGTATTCAAAATGACTTTGTAAGATTGAAACTGTTGTACCATATGCGTAATTTTTGTCACGAAAGGTAAAAATTTTATTATGCGACTCTCTGGTACTCTCACTGTTTAGCCACTGTGATGTTGTTTATGGAAGTTGCCTTAAAAGTGTCGATAAGCGTCGGATACAGCTTGTTTAAATCTCTTGTTTAAGACTTATTCACGGTGTACGAAAATACCAACATATTATTATATCCCATGAACTAATTGAGTCCGAATGGCTGGATATGACTGAGAGAAGAGAGTTGCATCAGGTAGCTTCTTTTATAAAATTATTAGTTTAAAGTGTCCTAGATACCTATACATGCAATCGTATTGTTTTTCGAACACATGTTCATATATACACTTAACATTAGGTTTAGAGGTAAGATAACGCCGCCACATCATCGGACCGCACTTTTTGAGCGCAGTTTCTTATACAGCATTGCAAAGTTTTACAACTCCCTTCCGGAGAATTTAAAATATCTTCCAATATTTGCTTTCAAATTAAAGTATACGAAATACATTAGAGGTAGGTAACCGGTATAATTGATCTGTTTAATATGTCTATATACACCATCAGGTATGTAGTTATGTAGCTATTTAAATTTATGTTAGGGTTATTTTTTACTTTAGGTTGAGTTGATCAGGGAGATATTCTAGAATCCCCCATCTGAACTTCGCCTTTTTCTGAACATACCATTTTGTTTTTAAATTTCTTTTATATGGGATGAATTATTTGTGTATTCAGAAATAAAGACATTTATTATTATTATTGTTATTATTATATCTTACACTATTTTTGAATTCTACATAAAATAGCAATTATTTACTTAAAAAATAATTTCCAGCAATTTCTCATGAACACTTTACCTAATATATTTTTTTTCCGCAAGCCATACGACTAACACTTTCTGAGATACGGCCGACAGCCATTCTAAGTGGGACACCCGGTACTAATTCTGCACAAATTCAAAAATTCAGGCCTATTTAAATCTTGCACGCCCACGGAGAAGACGGTTTTGATTGATTTATTCCTTTGCATCATTTAAAGATAGACTATAGCACAATTCCGATACCGACCCAGGTCGGATTGACTGAATTTTCGGAAAATCGAAAAAATTAGAGTTGCTGGTCGCATATAGAGAATCGTCTAGGAACTGGGAAAATGTAACAAACAAATTGTTTTGACAGATCTTGATAAAAAAAAACACCGAAAGATTTGAAAACACATCGATACCACCCGTTATGTGAGTATCCCGTCAACTTGACAGTTTTTGGTTCCATAGTGATTGCGACCGATTTTAAAATTTGTCCGGTGGCTCCCTAATTTTTGTTTTTGAAAATAAAGAGAATATTTTCGGGCGGTGTGTGTCTACTTCGGAGGACGCAACTTTTGGTTGAACTTTTTTTGAAGAAAGCAGATAAAAGCACATTTTTGGAGCTAGGACTATGAAATGCGGTGAGTAGATGGAGTAGGTGCAACGGAACTCTCAAAAAAAAAAATGTCAAGATTATTTGTCAAAATATTAAAGAATTATGACAGTTTTTAAAGATAGGCAGTTGCGGTAGCGTTGCCGTCGCGTATTGTTAAGGTACTGTTGGGTAATAAGGCCGGCTTAGTACAAAAAAATTTATTATCGAACAAAAAATATTTCAAGTCCACAACGTACAGGGTTATCCAACCAAGACTAGACAAGGCGATTTTTTGACTTTTCCTGTACTTTTATAAAAAAACTGAAATAGCCATCTTAAGTCATTTTCTCCCGCGAATTCGAATATCTTCAGCAAAAAACAATTGAACATCAAACAAAAGTACTAGGGGTCACTTTGATATTTTTTTAAATGGGATGCCATATTTTTAATGAGCTTATCCGATTTCTCATATAAATTTTGATCTAAAATGTTGGATTTTTAATTTTTTTTTTTTTTAACATTTTCCGAATTTAAAACTGAAGAAAAAAGGCGTTTTTGAATTAAAAATCCAACATTTTAGATCAAAATTTATATGAGAAATCGGATAAGCTCAATAAAAATACGGCATCCCATTTAAAAAAATATCAAAGTGACCCCTAGTACTTTTGTTTGATGTTCAATTGTTTTTTTGCTGAAGATATTCGAATTCGCGGGAGAAAATGACTTAAGATGGCTATTTCAGTTTTTTTATAAAAGTACAGGAAAAGTCAAAAAATCGCCTTGTCCAGTCTTGGTTGGATAACCCTGTACAATAAACTGTCAATAAACATTTCTTTATTATAAATAAGAAATATAAACATGTAAAAAAAACAGAACACAAATTTTACAATAAAAAATATTAATTTCTGTATAATGGCCTTATTATCAACCTGGACAGATGTAGCGCCCACCTTCTATCTTCAAATGGGTACTTACTGTTTTATGACCTCATTCCAGGAAGGCGGCGACAAAAATCCTCAACGGGGTTCGCAGTACCTGTGTGTTATACCAAATACGTCCAAATTGTAATTAAATCGAAGTAGTTTATATTTTTCTTTTAAAGGGAGCAATAAATTGATGAAAGGGAGTAATATTTAATCGTAAATCAAATGAGTTTACTTCTGCTTTAGTAAAACGACAAAGTCACCATTAATTCTACTTATTTTATTATATTATTAAATTTCAATCGGAGCCACCATCACTAAAATTTAAATTCACAAACAAATCTTTCACTTACTTCTTAAATTACATATAATCCTAACGTCGACACTTACTTTTAGAAATGCGCTCACTTTACGCTTTATTCAATCAAACTTTTCGCGTTACCGTGCCAAGTCAATAAGTAAAGTGGCCACGACGATGCTTGACTAGCTCCGTGTGACTTCGGGTCAACGCACTTTCAACTTCCGAACTGAACTTTTCACCACTTCACTTGACTAACGGCACGGCAACTTTCAACGGACCACGGTACTAACTTTGTAGGTATTTGAACATTACGATGGTTAAAAATGAACTAACTAACTCTCTAGCAATCCCGCCTATTTATAGGGGAAAATTGAACAAAACAACACCTGAAATTGCTCGCAGATGTTTACACAAGTGTTCCAATTTCTGGAATCCCTTTGTCGGTACGAGAAAAACAAAATATTTCGGATTTTTACAAAGGCAATTATCTTGATTTATTTGACAGTTATTAGAAAATAGTTGCAGCTGAGCAGCAGATGCCATGCAGGTGTTACTTGTTGACACCAACGTGATCCGTCCCCATTCCGCGATTTATCCAGATAAAACTAGTTTAAGTTAGAGTTTTGACCAATCAGAAAACGTACTAGCGCGTCATCTCCGAGGTGGGAGAGAGATTATTTAAACTTTGGCAGCGCCTAATTTCATCAGTTTCTCTCGGACGGTACCTGTTGCTCGGTCAAATAACTAGTAGGAAATAAACAGTGAAGTGAAAAATAAATTAAAATTTTATTTAATTATAATTTATTCTGTTTGAAATATTGTTTGATCATTTATGATGTGTTCTATTGATAAACCCCTTATTGGATTATTTTATTTTTCAAACGTGAGTTTTCCAAATATTTTTAACTCATTTTAATTTTCTTGAACTTTTTATAAAAATATTTTAAAGTTGGCTGAATTCTAATAACACTCTTGTTGATGATTAAATTATAAATTTTATTTATTCAATTTATCCAAAAATATTTAAGATAATTTAATTCCCTTTACTTTATTTTAACTTATTCTGGTAAAATTTTGAAGTGCAATTTAACTTTAAAAACTTTCAAAAAGGTTTCCTATTTTATTTTGGAATTATTTTAATTTCTTAATATTTTTTCCGAGGGGGAAATCACAAAAAAAAAATTGTACACTGAAATTCCCCTTTCAGAAGAAATTCCCCGATATTACTTAAAAATCTTTGAAATTCCCCTTTAACTTTCGGAATACCCTGGAAATTCCTTTTAGTTGTCTGCAATTCCCCGCAATTCCTCGTAATTCCCCGCAATTCCTCGTAATTCCCCGTAATTCCTCGTAATTCCCCGCAAATTCCCCAAGGCACTCTTGAAATTCCCTACAAAATTTTTTACGTTTTATGACGTCACAACTATTTTAATCGTAAATAAATGTATATTTTTATATTCGTAAATATTTTATTCTAACCAAAAAATATTAATTCAGTCAAGTAACTAGTGCAATACATATATATTTTTAATAAATTCGATTGAATCGGCAGTTGGTTCCTTGTGAAATATTTGTTAAATAATAAACTAAAACATTACCTAATCTAATAAACTTTCAATCAAAATATGCAATTCAAAATTCATTCCAGTTCATTGATAATACAAAAAATCTTATAATCCCGAAAAATGCAAATTTAGTATCCTTTGATGTTAAAAGCCTTTCTACTTCAATTCCGATAAAAGAACTCACTGACATTTTAACTAATTTAATTAATGAAGCCACAATAGAGGATACTATTAAAACGGAAATTAAAAATGCACTTAATGTATATATTGGACAAAATTAATTTCAATTAAATAAAGAATTTTACCAACAGAAAGACGGGCTGCCAATGGGGTCCCCAATTTCTCCTTTATTGTCCGAAATAATTATGGCAAATTTTGAAAAGTTAATTTTTGATTCCAATAACCCTCTTATCAAACACATTTTTTGTTGGAACAGATACGTAGACGATGTTTTCTGCATTTGGAATGGTACGGAAAGAAACTTAGACCAGTTTTTAGTTTTACTAAATTATTTAAATAATAACATACAGTTTACTATAGAAAAAGGTCAGAATAGTAAAATAAATTTTCTAGATATTAACATAAAAAAGTAGACAACCACTAAGAATACAATATATTTATAGAAAACCCACTACTACAGATAAAATAATCCATTATAATTATAAGCAATCATGGCAAATAAAAGTATCACCTTTTCACAGTCTTATACATAGATTAGTTACTTTCCCGTTAAATAAAGAAAACTTTAATAAAGAACTCCGTATCATCAAACAGATAACAGACAACAACGGATACAAAGAAAACTTAATAGATAATCTACTTAAAGGGAGACAAAAGAAACTGTTAAAGAAAGAATTTCATTGCATCAATACACCAAAAGAAACTAATAACAAATTTGTCAATCACATATCGAAATTCAGTAATAAGGTTAGCAATAAGTTAAATAATTTAGGATGTAAAACTATTTGCGTTAACAAGCAAAACTTAGGTAAGACACTTGTGAATAATAAGGACAAAATAGATAAGCTAGATAAATCAGGTGTTTATAAAATACATTGTTCAGATTGTAATGCTGTAATATTGGTCAAAGTGGTAGATGTATCAAAAATAGACTTAAAGAACATAAAACATCAATTATAAATAATGTTAAAAACACAGGAACACATTGTATTGAAAATAATCATTTCATTAATCTAAATAAAATAGAACTACTTCATGCTAAAAACAAAAGTAAAAAATTAGATTTATTAGAACAATTTTATTAGAAATTAAAAAAATCTTTGAAAAAAATACATCTATTACTGCCAATGACTAACAAAATTTCCACCATACCCCTATTATTGACAAATGTATTTCATCAACAACCCGGGACTTTGCAAAACAGCAATAAAAACCCCATAATATAATTAAGTCAATAAAAGAAGGTATATATAGTTAAAGGATCTTTCTTAAAATTTAGTATTAATCAGGTACTCTTGAAAAAGCCCTAATAAGGCGAAACATATGTAGAGTAATTCTCTATTAAAGCATGAAACATTAAAAAGCAAAAAGTGTTTTAGTGTATTATATATATTTTTGTTAAATACCATTATTTAAAATTACTAACCAAAATAGTAATGGACAAAACTGTTGATTAAAATGCTTTTTGTTTTGATGTAGCACGCATAATGTTCCTTTATCCTTTAGAAAAACATCTTCCAGATTGGCCTATATAAGTTTTAGGACAGTCGTTACATGTTAACTGGTAAATTCCAGATTAATTGTTGTTTTCTAATTTAGATTTGTTGTCCTTTATGAGAGTACCTGATGAATTATTGGTTTTAAATGCAATATTGATATTGAGTTTATTGAGAAATTTGGCGATGTTTTCGCTTACTTGACCGATATAAGTAATTAATTTGTAGGTTTTGCTGGTTTCTTTAGTGAAACTTGGTATTTCCGTTCCGAGAATCTAATGAAATATTATGTAATATCACTGAAAATTCCCCGAGATACCTGGAAATTCCCCGCAATTCCTCGAAATTCCCCGAAATTCCCCGAAATTCCTCGAAATTCCTCGAAATTTCCCTGCAATTCCTGGCCCTGTACACTAAAATACCCCAGTGATTTGCCCCTCGATTTTTTCCCAAAACTTATTTTAAATAAAATATTTTTTTCATTTCTTAATGACCCCTCGCACTGAATATAAATTCAATAAAATTATTATTTTCTTTTAATTTGATTGATAATAAAAATAAATTCTTTATTTCTAAAATGACTGAAAGTTTTCCCGAGTTTTATTTAGTTATAATATTTTAAAAATGCCGTTCACCACACAGATAATAAGGCCATACATAAAAGATTAAGCCAGACAATAAGGCCGACAAAAAATAGGACACGAAAATTTTTTAAGGCATACATTCAGGGCAAATGAAAACTTCCTTGTCTTCCGCTGTAAGGCCTACGCACTCCTCATGTACCCATGTGCCACATGATGAACATGTTCTCATATCAGCTACGTAGTCATCATTGCAAACTGAACACATCCATACTTCATTACTGGTGCTTGGTAAATTAAAAGATTTCCTCCACGAACTAGTAGGTACCCTTTCTCTGGGAATTGTAATCATCAAATACTTGCCTCTTCACTTCCTGGGCACGATAATTGAATGCTTTTCTGCGTTTTGTCGTTTTTATGGGCTGCATATTGGGTGTAATCAGGACTTCAGAAAAAGAGTTGTTGTGCTTATTGTTTCCCTCGTTACCATTTTCATTGTTGCGTGTTTCTTTTCTCATCAAATCGGCCAATGGAATATCATCCTCAGAGTCCCATTGGTTTTGATCCACATTTAGTGTACCGTTAATTTTTTCATGGTCAATCTGGGAACGATGAGAAGGAAAGCTTGGTGCAAATGCGTGCTCAGGAATTGCAGATTTGTTAAAAGGGTAAATGCCTGTTGCTCTAAAGCCATTAGATATGTTGCTAATTGTCATGCATTTACCCCAAACTGGGGTAAAGGCACCAGCGAACCGTTCTTTGTTTAATCTCCTTAATGTTGATCCCAATATTCCAAAAGTTCTTAATCGCAGTGTGACTCAAATGAACGAAATACTGATTTGTCCATTGGCTGTAACTCGTGGGTCGTGTTGCTTGGTAAACACAGAAGCTCATCACCCAACGATTCAGCCTTATCTGCAATAGTCGCATCAAGGTGGCTGGAAGCCCCATCAAAAATTAAAATTGTTGGAGGTGCAGACATAAACTTGGCAAAATGTTATAACCATCTCAAAAAGGTGTCGGTGGTCATGCTGCCTTTTGGCGTCATGTGAACAATGGAACTTGCTGGTAGTCCATCACAATAGGTAGGTAGGTTTCAGCCGCTAACCTTTAAACAATATCATTGGCGGTATGACGTGTCCAAGCGCGTTAGCACATGCAACAACAGTAACATTTTCAGCATGTTCCATTGCGACTAAGTGTAGGTACCCTTTTACTTCCTTTTTCGGCTAAAACGCGCTGCTGATGATGCAACGTTAGTCGGCAGCCCTTCTCATATCCATATATGTTATAAATTTTTTCAGGGCTATGTTTCAGATTAGTTCTATCTAATAAGCTTTCTAATTTATTAAAATAATCCCCAACAATAAAAGGATTAAGATTTAAGAAGTAGTCCATATTCTGTGGCGAGATTGTAAATAGAAATAAAGGTCTGTCTTTACCACCAAATATATATATAATATATATATAATATATATATATATATTTGGTGGTAAAGACACCTTTATTTCTAAAAGGATTAAGTTTCTGCGCTCGGGCAGGATTCATTTGTTGCGCTCTTCTTTGGGATATTTTGGGGTGCCGTTTTAAGAATGATCGATACCATTCCTTACCAGCTAATTGTTGTTCTTTATTAAATTTATGAGGAACGCCAAGTCTCTCACAGAATTTAAAAACAGTACGACGTAAAACTTTTGAAGTGAGTGGAAATCCCCTCTGAGCAAATCTAATTACTTTTTCCTCCAAGTCTTTTTCTTGTTGAACGCTCAAAATAGGCTTTGTTCCCATGCAGTCTTCGCTTTGTTGAGCCAGTTTGAAGGTGGTTTCTAAGTGTCCGCCGAGGGATTCCAGAATGCTTTCCACCGATTCTTGAAAATGACCCTCTCTTAACAGTTGTAGAGCTTCCTCCATCATTTCGTTAGTCCAATTGGCTCTAATGCCACGATTTTTCTTCCCCATAATAATCTGCAAAATAAGAAAAAATTAATTTTGTGGCCGGCCTTAATACCTGACATGTATATTTATGGTAGACTATTATTAATGCAGGTAATAAGGCCGTGGCCTTATTACATATGCCTGGTACATTTTAACTTCTTAAGGTTATGCCTTTTAACAAATCGACTGAAATTTCTTTGTAACCTATTAAATTATACTATAGCTCATAATACCATAAAACCCATACATGCAAGTGGGCACAAAATGTAATTATTATCATATAAATATGATTTACTTTTTAACGGTATTTCTTATAATATTGGAATTAAATTCCAACAAATTTGAAAACACCTGTTCAGAGCTGGCCGGCAACCTTATGGAATTAGCGCATAATATGCTTCTTCAAACTAGTTTGAGTCTTCTCAGCCACAGATGGCGCTTGGAGTTTAATTTAATAATTTAATTTGCGTTTTAGGAGAAGCCGGCCTTATTATCTGCACGGCCTTATTACCCAACAGTACCTTATTCGAATTTAGTTTTAAAATGGATGACTCCGTATATAATTACTAGCATTTCTAGGTATTACATAGGCAATAAACTCTTAATGCATGCATATATTTATTTGTCTTAACAAACTAATCTGTTTTGCGAATTTGTTATAATCTTTAAAATTCTTGGAATACTTTTTACGAGCTTGCTGCCAGTGGCGTATATAGATTTGGGTTCCCTATCTAAGCTGAAGCTTCAAACAGTAAAAACAAACCGTCGTTGTATATTTTTAACTCGGGTCGTGGAATTTGGCGTGCTAAATTTGACACCCTATATTGAGATGTCTTCTACTGTATTGATACAGCTGAACTTTTAAACAGATAAAATTCAGGGTTCTTATAAATTATAGGCCAGCTCAACAAATATCGTAAAATATCTAGAGAGAACTAAAAATGCGATTAAATACAATTTGGATAAAAAAGTGCATCTAAATTTCAATGCAGTTCTGTAATATAGAAAGGTAGCAATCCAGCGGGTAGACGAAAAAACACATTTTAGAAGACGCCGGGATGATATTGATGCAGTATTTGAGGAACTAGTCAAAAACGACGACTCAGAGTTAGATTTTGTAGCAAACAACTACCTACATGGTTTAAGAGTAGGTACCTACCTATATTGGGCTTGGTGTTTTAATATCCCCGCAGTGTGGCATGAAGCAGGTAAGTCGGGACCTCAGCTACTTAAATTGAATACAAAAATTCGCTATAAAGAATTAATTTTAAGTAAATCATTGGCCAAAATTAATCGAAAAACTGCTATGTTGCCAAGAGCGGTGGTCGCCGTCTACCAAAGTAAGTAACGAACCATGCGCGATCCCCTACCATTTACGATATTTAAAACAAAACCAGTTTTTTGTACTAATATCTCACAAAAATTTTATTTATGGGAATTTGAAATCATTGTCCCAAATACAGAATAGCGATAAGGTAGGTAAATGATATTCTATATTTGTACTCTATTTCTTATAAGCCCCGTGTATTGTCTATAAACGCTGAAATCGTAGGAATATCTATGGAAAATATTTCTATGTTTTTTATCAAATGCGTCAAATTTCTTTCTTCTCATTGGCTAAAGGACGAACGACGAACAACACAAGGTCAGCAAGATAAAAATTGGTCATATTGGAACTACAAACGGGAGCGGTGACGTTTTTTGTACGAATATCTCACAAAAATAAATTATAAACTAGTGAATCGACAATCTACGCAGGCTTCTTAGACAAAAAAATTTGGAACGGTAGCCCTTCCATGCAGTCACCAGGAAGGACACTTGTACAATTTGATGGGAAGTGGAAAGTGTCATAAGAAGATAGGTTCATAATTTTGATTTGAATATGGAGATCTCAACATTGGACAACATTTTTACCTAGAAAGAAGAAAATTGTGGCAGATTTTACATAAACTAAATTTTTCTTGAGAAAAACACAACCGAAAGTCAATCTTACTGGATAGACCAGATATTACAATATATATACGAAACCTGGCTCAACGAAGGACATTCAGTGCAAGAGATAGGTATGGCAGGATAAAAATATTCAAAGCTCTCGTCAAGCATTTAGAAGGTTTGCCCACTGATACCTGCATGTAAAGGTCGCAGGTTAATAATAACGCATATAGGTAGTGAAAATGGATTTGTAACAGGTGGTTTGCTTGAATTTTAGCCAAAGTCAACTAAAGATTATCATAAGGAAGTCACTGCTGACGTCATCAAAGAGTATTTTGAGCAACTGATAGAATTAATTCTCGAAAATTCTGTCATAGCCATAGAAAACGCCAGCTATCATTCAAGGCTTTTAGAAAAACTACCTACGACTTCTTGGAAAAAAAGGGATACCATCAATTGGTGCGGAAAAAATATGCCCTTTGAGGATAACATGTTAAAACAACTTTTAAAAATAGTACGAGAAATTACAAGTTTTAAAAAATTGTCAAAAACGTGGTATTGTTTTACTTCGACTGTCGCCGTTCCAAACCGGAGGTGCCACGGGCGCGGGGCAAATGGGCGGCAAGCCAAAGGGGCGGCGACAGCCGCCCGTAAAAAAAAAATATTGGTTTACATCATCAACATAAGTTTCAATCAATTAATATCTGGGCAGGAATCATTGCCAATTTTTTTAGTAGACCATTTGTATTGCCGGAACGCTTGAATGGACAACTTTATTTCGACTTCCTCCAGAACGCTTTTCAGGATTTAATAGGGCACTTTTTATCACTTAAAATCCGCCGAAACATGAACTTCATGCACGATGGGGCACCACCTCATTTTCAGCGTTGGTGTGCAGGAGCACCTGAATAACGTCTATCCAAATTGTTGGATAGGTATACACGGAAAAAACAGTATTGTAAATTTAGTTTAGTAAGAATTTTTTAGTATATTTCTCTATAAAACCTCTTAATAACTATAAATCTCTATATCAGTCTTTTCCAAAATAAAATTGTGAACTAAATTTATAAAAAAATATGGTTAGCTTTTTTATATAACATAGTATAATTATGCCACTACTAAGGTATATATTTCATTTTACAAATGCGTTTTGGTTAAATTGAATAACCATTTCTTTTAGTTAAAAGTAAGAAACTGTATTGTGAATTTTACTAAATCCTTTTGTGGCTTTTATAATTTTTTATTACATTAAGAGACAAGCATAAAAAATGGTTATAAAGGAAACTTAGTAAAAATTACTATATTTATTTACTAAAATTTTTAATAGAATTTAGAAGGGTGTAATTATAGTAAGACTGTTTAACAATAAACTATTTGAATTTTTATAACACTATATTTACAAAATATCGAAAAATATAGAAGCGCTTATAAAATTTTCGTAGGAAAATTCGTATTTTAAAAAATGAATATAGTAGAAACCCTAAATAATTTACAGGAATAGTCAAAGCCGCGTCGTCCGTCGCATTTACAGTTATGCCATCAAAGGGGTCATACCTCTAACTCTTACTCTTATGTGTTTTAAGTTCACACTTTCACACATTTATTAGCAGAATGGAATCTGGAAGACTCAGTTTCGACCACCAAGAAAGAAAGACGAAATATATTTCATTATACCATGTGTAAAAGCAAATAAAAAATGTTACAAAAATATTTAAATGAATCTACAAAAGGAGTTTTAAATATTTACTAAAGTTTAGTATTAATTAGTATAACTAAAGTTGGTGGTAGAAATTCAAATAAAATTAATAGAATTTACGAAAAAATATTACAAATTTTACAATATTCATTAGTAAAATGTACAAAACTGCTTGGTAGTTTTTACAAATAATTATTACAACCGTAACAACAGAAGCTAGAAAAAAACAACAACATATTTTTATATTATTTGCACTCCTGTTTAATAGTTTTTACTGTAACGAATTTTTTTATTCCTATATATTTTTGTAGTAACTATTAAAAATATTAACTCGTTTTTACTATAATTTTATAGTCTTCCTTAATATACCATATGGCTGTCCTATATAGAACTATAAAATATAGTTACTTCTATTATATTTTTGGATATTCTTATAAATTTTTTTTTTCCGTGTAGAGGAGGACCTACCGTCTGGCAGGCCCGTATCCAGAAATTCGTTTCGGGGGGGGGGACTCAAGGACGAAAATCATTCAAAAATGTGGACTTATTTTAATTACTTCAGAGCAAAGCGAATCACACATTAAAACTTAAATCATTATTTTCAAATTTCGGGATTTCGGGGGGGGGGGGGGGGGCTGGATACGTGCTTGCCGTCTGGCCTCGTCGATCTCCCGACCTAACGCCATTGGATTTTTACCTGTGGGGACACCTGAAAAACTTCTTGTATTCCACTCCGGTTGGCACAAGGAAAGAACTTCTATAGAGAATCACGTTTCATTGTGATGTGATAAGGACCGAGGCTGGGCTATTGTGGCGGGTCCTCAATTCATCGTGCCCGCGAGTGCATCAGACTTCACAAAGCCCATGTTGAACCTTTTTATGAAGTTTTTCAAGAATTTCGTTACGGTGCCTCCTATTTATTTTTTCGGATTAAACAATTTATAATGAAACTTCTCTGTTGTTTCAATGACTTTCGTTGTTTCCTATCACACTTTGTTGCCGAAAGAGAAAATAGAAGTCATGATCCTTTTTATTAAAAAAAAGCATGAATTATTTTATTGTTCCTTTTCTCGAAAACGGTTCATTTTATCGACAATAAACAAGAGTACCTTTTTTTTTAGTCTAAGGTGCAAGCTACCCAGGTTTATTTTTTTTAAGTCTTTATCATACAGAGTGTTAAAAATTTCCAGGGGCGTCCTCCGAGGGCACATATCTCCGTAGGGATGGCCTGTACGAAAAAAAAAATATTGGAACTTTCTTCCCTTTATTCTTTTATGTTCTCTGAATCCGAGAGATTTCCCACATTTTCCCAGACACCCTGTGTATTCTGAATTAATAAAAATATGCCAGTTTTTTTATGCGTTAACAGCACACAATGCAAATGTCGAGAGAATTTTCTCTCTGATTGCTCCTCAGTGGACCAAAGAACGAAATAGACTAAAATTTTACAAAGCTCAATTTAACTTATCTACACTTGTTTATAATTTTATAAATTTTTGTGACAACCAGAACAATCAAAACCCATAAATGACGTCCACTCGCAAATTAAATATTTGTATAGATTTATTTATTTACTTATGTGACACACATTAATATTACTTTTAAGTTTTTTTTCTGTTTTGTGCGACAAATAAATATATATAGGTACCTATAGTTATATTTTTAATAGTATATTCCATAACTGGACCCCCCCCCCCCCCGTGGTCTCAGTAGTAAAGAAAACTGAAATTCACATTCATTTATTTGCAATAAATAACATGAAACATTATTTCAAATTTTCCAGATGTTTGGGGATTTCCACAGTCTTTTAGTTTAATAATTGTTGAATTTTATTTTTTGTTCCGTGTTTTCTAATTCAGGTGAGTAAAATAGTATAGGTACCGTTATACATACCTTCAAAAAACTAATATTTCAAATGCAAATATTGGCCTTACTATTTAAAAAATGCTTTATTTCAACGTTTTTTTTGAGCCGGGCTATCAAAACGTAAAATTTGTAAGTTTAGACAGTCCAAAAAAGGGCGTGGCACCTAAAAAAATTTTGCCTACGGCGCATTTTTTTAAAGAAGATTTATAAATGGAACCCCCCCCCCCCCCCGTGTCACAATCCTAAATACGCAACTGAATGAGGGTAACTTGCTATCAGGCAATAGGAAATAAAGTATAGGCATAGAAATTAATTCTAAACAACTTGGTTACATTTTTGCGTATTTTTGAAAACAAATGTACAGGCGACAGGCTGGTGCCTCCTTAACTAGTAAAGATAGGGAATTGCGGTTTTGACATTACTTGGTTACTTTTTCGTGAAACCATAGATGCCCTAAACAGAATTGTCATAGCTTTCTTAGTTTTTAAGTTATAGGGTGTTTTCGAAAGTGTTTGCTTTTTGACCACACCTTGTATTTTGGTTATCCTTTAACTTATCAAAAAATTGAAAACTGTTTCTAAGACAGTTTTTAGGTATAATTCAGTAGCGTGCTTACTTCTTTTCTGGGAGCCTTACTTTTCGAGATGTAAAGCAAACATATGATTTTTTAAATGGGACACCTACTTAGTATATTTTTCTTTTATTTGATTAGGCTATTTTTAAACTTTTCAAAAATATATAATAGTTTATAATTAGTATTAACAATAAACGTACAAATCGATAAATTTAGAAAATTATGGTAGTATCGGCCATGAAACCATTGACACAAACAAAAGAATACCTATCTGTCATGACTATTTGTCAAAATGTATAGGTTAAAATACCGTTTTGTTAACATACATGTCATCATTTCACTAAAGTTTAAGAAAATGGCGGAAATGTAGGTAAGTATAGTTAAATGAAACTTTTGAAAAATACGACAGTTTGCTTTATATATAGAGTGCAATGAAAATATGTAAGTTTACAATCTTGTAATTTAAATAGAGTCCTTAGTTTCATAGACATCCAGTGAGAAGGAAGCCCAAGTACCATTTTCAAGTTTAAAAATTAATTTTATTAATATGAGGTTATTTATAAAGCCAAGACCTAAATAAGATAATACTAAAGAGAATCGCGAAAGGGGCGAAATGAACGTTATGGCTTTTGTAGAAGCACTAGAAATTCGTGCAAAGTCATAGAAGAAGATCTGAATGATAAAATTTTGTGTCTAAAAAATTATTAAATAAATATCATTTTACATAAACCCTTTAAAGTAAAGATTGTGCACCATTTACGTACTGGGAATGCCGCTCGGAGACGAAACGTCGGATCTTTAGTTTAATAACATCATTTTGTAGAGGAGAAAAAGTTGCAACGACAAAGTGTCATTTATTAATAAATAAAATAGCTATTCAAATGAGCTCAGGAAAAAATAAAAACGATTTTGCAAAATTTCGGTTTTTTTCGAATAATATTGGAAGTATTCGGAATTTTAAAACTTTTAAAGCGGCATTTTAATCAGCACTGAATTGCACAACTTTGCCCCCATTTAACCGTTTCTCTAACTACTATGGTTGCCGAGATTCCAATGCTCGTATGTCGAATTTGTAACACCCTGTATGTATACTCCCTAATTTTCTTAATTTTGCAATTTGTGCGTTTATTGTTAACAGTAACTATAAATTATTGTATATTTTTTAAAAGCTTAAAAATAGTCTAATCTAATAAGAGAAAAATATGTATATAAGGTGTCCCATTTAAAAAATCAAACATTTGCTTTAAATCTCAAAAATTGCGACACCTAGAAAAAAAGAAAGCACGCCACTGAATTCTACTTAACAGTTTTCAATTTTTCAAGTTAAAGGACAACCGAAATACAGTAAGTAAGTGGTCGAAAAGCAAACATTTTCGAAAACATCCTGTAGCTTAAAAACTAAAAAAGCTATGACAATTCTGTTTGCGGCATCTTTTGTTTCACGAAAAAGTAGCGCCGTAATATAAAAACCGCAAGTCTCTATCTTTACTAGTTACTCTGCAATTACATCAAAAAATCGACACCCTGTACTTAACTAATCTTAAATGAATATTCAGGATATGCAAAGATATCTATTTTAATTTTTATTTCTCTAGAGAGGCAAATTATTGTCCACCAGGACGAGGGCTGATGGGCTCCTCCCTGTAGCTACGCTTATGGTTGATGCAACTTAAGAAAACAATAAAACCAGTAACAGTAGTAAACAAATTTATCAGTATTATTTTAACAGACAATTTAATCGATTATCTGATGTTATCATTTTATTACCACCTTTCTTATCTCCCCAATAGCGTTTACCAATTTATTTATATAGGTACGCATATATAACCTTCACGCGTATCAAAAACAGTAGTCATACGATCGCCCTTTCGTGAAATATAAGCATACATAAGTAAAGAATTTGCCCGTTAAACACTCTTAAAAATCAAAACACTTCGGATTACAGAAATAGATTAGATAGAAAATGTGCGGAGGCATAATTATTGTTCCCCTTTTGTAAAATAGCACGCGCGAATTTAAAACATCATTTATTTCAATGTCGATGTCGGTTTGTTATAAGACCGAGTCATTCTATAAACATACACGCACAGAGTGCGGCATTACTGAAAATATTCCTTGCTATAAAAGCGTGCTCCCGGTGTTTGTTGTGACGTTTTTGTAAATGTTTGGATTGTTTGATCGAAAACAGACTTTGAAAATTTTAAATAAATCGATTATTTTACTTCCAAACAGTATCATATTAGTTTAATGTAAAATTTCAAACTAGAAAATTATTTTATGGACCTGCCATAAAGTGCGCTAAGTCAGATTTCGTACTATGAGAACATGATTATCATTGACTATTATTTTATTTGTTTCTTATTAATTGTAACGTGTCAGTGTCAAGATTTAACAGACAACGAAGGTAAGCTGTGCTCTACGCGTTTATGAACGTTTGCTATTTTATATTTTATGAATGTAATATGTTTTTTTTTTACTTCACAATTTTATTACTCGACAAGTAAATTTAATGGTCGTAAATTTAAATTTACGATTTATTTTGTTAATAGGTACCTACTATAAAAAGTATCAAATCAAGATAGTTTATTTGCATTTAATTTTAACACTGTGAGCAAATTAGATTCTGGCGAGGAAAAAATAATATAATTTTTCATACTTTGACCACCGTTAACTCGAGCTTAAATATCATTTTGCACACCTCTGATTCAGACGGCACCAATTGCATTAGGGATAAATTTTTTTCTTAACACCTAACTCGATTCTTTTAAATTTTGTTAGAAAAACATTCAAGACAAATATTGCAGGGAACAAAATAATCTATAGTCTATCTTTAACTAGGTCCACCCTGAATTTATCGCAAGATATTAGAATATTTAAGGATTTACCATTGTTATTGGAAAAACCCCTTAGCCAGGAGCCTGTATTGGGGAAGTTTTTAAATTAAAAATCGTAAACATGCCTATTCTCCTAAAATTGTATTATATTATATTCGTAGGTACCTATTTATAACATATAAAAACATTTAAAAAATCGTATTAACTAATAAATAACAATGGGTGGTACTATTTTACACAATATAATTACAAAAACAAGATATAATCTTACAAACAAAGCATTTTTAAAAACAGAATACTTTGTCGTTATGGCTTAATCATAATCCGATTCGCAAGATGAACTTTTATTAACATCGTTTAAGCGGTTCAACCGTTTCTTCGATTATTATATCTACCTGCCATATCTTGGCTTCTTCTTCAATCACATGATCGATACACTTTTTTCACTTTTCCGCACTGATTTTACCCATAGCTTTATTAAAGAGTCTTTTTAAAACCACCATTTTATAAGTATTGTTTTTTTCTGGCGACATATATCTGTCTTTATTTGAGCCCATACAAGTTCGATCGGGTTTAACTCTCAGTGGTAAGGAGGAAGTCTGAGCACAGATATTCTTCGTAACTTTGCCATTTCGTCGACTACATATTTTTTTAATACATTTTTATGTAAATTGGCTAGTACCAATAGTTCTTTTTTTTTAAGAATGTAATAGAAATTATATTTGTGTTAAATTTAGCCATTCTGTTATTTCACTTTTACGCCACGCACTTGTCGGTAATTTTTCCCTCAGCCTAGAGTGATAACTTGCATGATTCAATACAATTATTGCATCTTTTGGTATAAGATCCAACATTTACTCTAACCATTCTTCGAAGACATCGGCATTCATATATTCGTGATAGTCTTCTGTATTTTTAGATTGGAACATTAGTAGACCACCTGTAACGAAGCCTTCAGACCTTCCAATATGGGTTATGATAAGTCAGTGCCCTTTTCCAGATGGCGGTCTTAATCCTGTGGACAATCCTTCCAAAAAAGCTTGCCTTGGACTTTTAATATTTTTATCCTGCCAAAATTAGTCACAGTGTGGCCTTCATTTAGCCATGCTTCGTCTAGGGAAATTATTTTTTTGCTTTGTTCTCTGGCGTTTCGGATGCTTCTCAAATAATTTCTTCTCCAACAGACGATATCGCTTCTATGAATTAAAATCGATTGCCTCTTATGTTTTTTTCCACCGAGAAGCCATTTTTTTTTAATAATTTCCAAAGCGTATTTTTACACATAAAAGAGAAATCCTGCGTGGGAATTTCTTTTTTTAAAAAGAAACTATGAACTTTTCGCCTTATTCTCTGCATTGAAACATCATCTAGTTCAAGTTTTGGTCGTCCTGGAGAAGTTTTTGGAGATTTGACACTATTTTCTTCTTTTAAAAGTTTATATATTATTGTTTTCCCAACGTTCAGCATATCTGCTGGAAATTGCATTGAATTATCAACACTCAAATCCGCATTCTTACTTTTAATAGAATCGTAACAGTTAGGAATTAATTTTTTTTTATTTACTGTACATGGGCCGACTTAAATATGCTTTTTAAAATAACTGGTCAACCTGCCTCATAGTTATTGGCGTCCTAGGATGATTTCTTAGCCAAACCTCACTTGCTTGCGTAGAAAATTTACTCAGGGGAAACGTAAATAAAGCATCCAGCAGTCAGAGATGATGCGACATATGGGGTGGGATGCAGAGGATATGTACATGGCCTTTACGAGCTCTTTCCAGCAATAGAATATTTTTAGTATGGCTTGTATCAGTGGCGGATCCAGAGACCTTTCTTGGGGGGGGGGGGAATTAGGGAAAATTAGACTTGACTTTTACTTTTGGGTGTAACATTTTTCTACTATACTGACAAAATCTATGAATTCTGAGGTCCAAGGGGAAGGGGGGGAACTTTCCTGATTCCCCCCCCCCCCCCCCCGTGGATCCGCCACTGCTTGTATGTCCATTAAATATAAGCAGTAGTAGCTCGTTAGCAGTAGGCTTTGCATGTTTTAGGAAGTGGTCAAACCATGTAGGACAAAATATATCTGATTTATCCAGCCCGAAGGATTACACACACCTGGCGGGGTTCCCTCTAATAAGTCTAAGTTTTGCTGAGCCCTTGAAAATATCATTAGTGGTATTGAAACAAACTACCGTTGTGGTGGTGCCTCTTTTTGCGGACGAATGCGTGTCAACTTGTTTCTTTCCTTTGGTTGTAATTATTTTTAAAGGTTTATTTGGGTCAGTTGTGATCCCTGCTTCATCTTCATTGTAGATTTGGCTTGCTGTAAATTTATACTGATCATATAATTCAATTAGTAGACTGAAAAATGAAGAAACATTATGCTTATTAAAAGATATAGCTCTAGCTATCGAAGTTTTCTTTGACCTTCGAAGGGCAAGCTCCGGGTTCCGTTGCAAAAATGACATCACCCAATCCTTTTCAGCTAAACCTTTTTCTTTAGTAAAGGAGTTAGGTATGCTATGTCGTGAAACGAATTCAAATGCTAGATAACTTGGCTGTTTAATTTTTTGACCAAAAAATCTATCTTCTATACAGGGCGAGTCAACAAGGTGTTTGCCTTCGATAGCGCCTAAACTGTAAGAGATATAAGAAAAAGTTTTATATAAGACTTATATGGTTTGCAATGGAGCATAACGTAAAAATATTTTGCGTTATACAGGATGGCTCAAAAAATTGGTACTACATAAAAATTATTTTTTTTAATGAAACACCCTATATATTTTTTCTCTTTCTGATTCCGCTAGAAAGAATCTCTACAGTCATATTTACTTTTTTAAATTTGATTGCGACGTTGTCAAGTAAATAATTATTTCCTGGTATTTTATGACTTTTACTTGACTTATTAAAAAAATCATAGTTGCCTATGGAATCAATAGAATTAAACAAAATTTTTACCATAAGTACCTTAATGTACTTGGTACGTAACCATATCACTATTTGTTCTATTTATTTTTATTTATTATTCGTGTTGACTTGGCAAATTTCGCTAATTTAAATATGCGTTATGTCAATTTTTTAAAAGGAACACCTTGTATTTTTTTAACTGATAAGGTGTATTTTTCAAATGCCTTTATTTATCATTCATCTACTTAAATCTTCTAGTTTTTGAAATATTGTATATTTTATGAAAAACTACACGAGAATTAGTAATTTTAATATTTTAATCAAGAATGCCATGGGCAAAATAATTAAATGGGCATAAACATCAAAACTAATACATATTTTTAAGAGTCCTCTTTAGAGAATTTTAGAAACGAAAAAATGCATAGGTATTCGGTCAACGAAAGAATATCATCTGTTCTTTTAAGTATTAACATTAAATGTATTATAATTAAAACGAACATCTTACACATTTATATTATAAATAAACCAAACTAAAAAGAAATATTAGAGATAATAATTAAAGAGAAACCGTCTTGTTACAAATTTTGTTCAATGTGTCCTCCAAAGTTCAAACTACATGAACGAATTCTTTTCGCAAATGAGTCGTTTGCATTTCTTAAGTTATTTGCAGTGATGGTTTGGAACACCTCTCGAATTCGATTTTGCATATTTTCTCTTGTGGTAGAAGCCGTCTTATATACTATTTCCTTTACATATCCCCATAAGAAAAAATCTAGCTTGGTAAGGTCGGGAGACCTTGCTGGCCAAGATACTGGGCCTCGAAACGTCGGTTTAAAAAATGTCTCACTAGTAGACTGTAATGAGCTGGCGGTCCATTCTGCTGAAACCACATTCTTTCCCGAGTATGTTCTGGTAACCCGTTTAATAGCACTTCTAAATGATTCTGCAAAAAAACAAGGTACACCTGACCAGTAAGGTTTCCATGAAAGAAATTTGGACCAATGATATTATTTCCTATTATACCAGCCCAGACATTACGCGACCACCGATGTTGAAAATTAGTTTGTCGTGTAAAAAAGGGGTTGAGTAGAAAGGGATACACTACAGGCAGACGGCCCGCCAGCTGCAAGCTATCTAACCCGGCCTAGACGGCGTACCTTTGCAGGTGTTCTTTTTGTAGGGCTTGGCAGGTGTTCAAACCCGAGCTCTCCGCGGCGTCAGAATACTACGTAACCTGAATCAACGAAATGTCACATACGTGTTCTAACGTGTTTGACCTTGAATGACCTTTGTCGCACACGTGTGCGAACCTATTTGACCTTGAATAACCTTGGCTTTGTGTTTGTGTACGTGTGAATGTGTGCGATTGTCTGTCTGTCTGTCTGTCTGCCTGTCTGTCTGCCTGTCTGTCTGCCTGTCTGTCTGTCTGTCTGTCTGTCTGTCTGTCTGTCTGTCTGCCTGTCTGTCCGTCTGTCTGTCTGTCTGTCTGTCTGTCTGCCTGTCTGTCTGTCTGTCTGTCTGCCTGCCTGTCTGTCTATCTCTCTATCTGTCTGTATGCATGTCTTTTTGCTATGCTTAACCTTGAATATGTAAGCGATGTGTGTTTTTGGCGCTATGAAAGCATACGTATAGGTGTATATGTGTTTTATGTCCCCGACTATGTACACAAGCCGGTTTTTACCAGACAACTATGCAATTGTAGACTACGTCGTAAACCTGTATGAACTTATTAATCTTCTAAGTGCGCAATATTGTTATTTTCATATTTTTTATGTTTGTCCATTTACACTGATTGTCTACCGAATATTTAAATACCTATTCAAACTTAAGTATGCCTCTTCTTGGAGGTATAATATGCGGGGTTAACTTTGAAATAAACTTAAAAATAGGGATAGTGATGTGGACAAGTATCACTAAAATAATTATGTTAACTACACTAATCCTCCCTTGCTATACCTTTGTTGGAATCTGTGTAATATATTTACCCTATGCTAGCAGCGTTGTTTTATATTGGATTAAAATACTCGTAAAGTGAGAGAAAAGGGCACTAATAACTATTTATTTATTTCACATTTTCGTAAAATACCGTATTTAAAAAAAAATTAGTCTCTTTACGAAATATGAATTAAAATGATGTAGTTAACGTGTAAAGCAGAAAGTATTATACCATTATTGGATTCAAGAAGTAAACAAAAAAAGAGTTAATCTTGATTCTCCCTTACGCTATATAATCGTACTCAACATTAGAAACATTACGGTAAATTAACAATGATAAAAACGGAAAAGGTAATAAATCTGACTGAATAGCATGTATTTTAAAACCAAAATAATTGTTATACCTGTATATGCTAAATCTACTTACTAAAGTGTAATAATGTTTTTTTTTTGGAATTGAATAAAGCTCAAGGAATAAAAATGAAATTAATTTTAAATACACTACCAGTATACTTTAATTTAAGGACAATGTGCAATAAAATTCTGTAAGCAATTACAATATTATAGACATTTATGATCTTATATGAAGGTAATGTACAATACCGACAGTCTATATCGAGTCAAGTATTCATTTGAAGGCATTTTAACACATTTAGTGAGCATAAGTGAGCTACCCAATTTTCTCTATACTTTACCATTTTGTGTTATGTAAATAAAAAAATTAACACAAAAAGGGAAAAAGGTTATACTTAAATGTAAATAGTCATACGTGAATTTAAAGCTTAGATATGCTACATGTGCTGAGTATTTATGTTTATTTGAGGGAAGGCGCCGAGGGCGTACAAATTTTACTTTTCAGTCATTTTTACCAAAACATGTAGCTATAATAGATGCAGCCTAACATGCGCTGAAAATACGAAAACTTTATTACAATTGGGTTATCTAGAGTAACTTATTAAAAAAGGGCTTTTTTACACTACACCTGTACCTATTTCTCTATAAATTTACTGGAATCTCGATTAAGAAATATGGCGCAAGATATGCTGTAAATTTCAGGAAAATAGTTAAAAAAATTATATTTCATAAAAATTGCTTACTAGCGATTTCTTTGTACTGAATCCTGCCTGCCTGTCTGTCTGCCTGTCCATTTGCTCGTTCGTATTTTAAGATCCCTCGAACTATGGGCTCACAAGCTAATACCAAATTACAAGTAAATAGAGTGTAATTTCAGGAAAAAAGTTAAAAAAATTACGTTTCATAGAAATTGCCTAACTAGCGATTTATTTGTACTGGAAATGGATAAATTACAGGACTATCTCGTAATGAGAACAGTAGACAATAAATAAAACTTTAATACGTATGGCTCTATATCATTCGACCCTTACTTAAAATACCCACTAGGTATAGGTACTATACAACCTGTATTTGCCATCAGGTAAAAGCCCTCATAATGCTTTTATAAAAATTTGGAATAATATCATAATATAAGTAAATAGGATGTAATTTCAGGAAAAAAGTAAAAAAAAAAAAATTACATTTCATAAAATTGCTTAAAAATCGAGATTTTCCTGTACTGGAATATGATATAATATGGGACTTTCTTATAATGAGAACAGTAGACAATACTTCAAACCTTGGTGCGTACCTTCTTTCATAAATTTGAGAGAAAAAAAAATAACAAAAAAAATTAATTCACAGTGTAAAATTGTAGTTAAATGGATTGTAATTACGAAATAATATAAAAAGTCACCTTTTGTTTGCGAAGATGTATGCACAATAACTCTATATTATTCGGCCCTTATACTGAAAATACCCACTAGATAGGTATCTTAACCTGTATTTGTCATCAGGTAGAACCCCCTATAAAATTATGAATATTAGGCGTAAGCAACAAAGTAGCAATCTTAACTTATTTTCAACACGAGCATAAAAATATGGGGATATTAAATATTTTATTAATATCTAAATTCTCAATGTCAACAATAACCAAATCACGTTGGTTTTTTAGTTTATTATTAAATTCGTTAGAATAATAATTATCATAATACTTTACTCGGTGTAAAAGCAATTGCGCTGCAAAATATAGTGTATACCTACACTACTGAGGTAGTTAATTAAAATCACAATTACTACATATAAAAATGTTCAAACGTCTTTGCAATAAATCATAGGTACGTACACTGACTAAAAAAAAAATATATGCATGAAATAAGAACTAACCGAAACTTTTATGTGGTTTAACCTTTTTGCCTAAAATGATGGAAAACTTGAATTGTGTACTATTTCGTATGGCTGTTTGTAATTAACTGAAATTTATTAAATATCACCAATCGAGGCGGGGTTTAACGTAACAATCACAATAAGGAGTTTTTAGGTGCTGACAAAATCTTAAATATTACACCTCAAGAGAAATATGCTATACTAGGATGCATTTTAAAGTACTTCGACATTCTGGAAATAAAGAAAAACTAGTGTATGGTAGTAAAAAAAATTTAAATCTTAGAATAATCGATGCAGAGTTTATCGCAAGCAGCACAATAAGAAGTCTTCAGGTGCAGGCAACATCTTAAACATTTCTACGAAAAACATGATTATTTTTTTAATTAACACAAATATACATAAGTTCTTGACAATTTGATGTTTTTGTCGAAATTTGGAATAAACCTAAGCGAAGGTCTGATTGATGGGCCAATATGCGATATTTCTGTATATGTACTTCAGGAAACCACAGTTAGGTAAACAAAAGGTCTATAACCATTGAAAATCTTAACTTTACAGTTTTGTCTCATATAAAAGTCCCTTTTTGAAAAAACCTACATATATGATTTCAAACTAATCTGGCTTAAGGGATAATTCATGACGTTGTGTGTTTTAGAGTTTATTTTTAAAAGTACGATAATTTGCTAACCGACACTAGATCATTACTTTGCTTATTAAAATCTCATTTCGACATTAATGGTTTTTAGGGTCATAAAGTGAACCGGCTTGCCTGGAAACGATGTTTTCCTACAGCTGTTTTACCAACGCAATATTTGGAAGAGAACCATAAACTAAAGGATATATATATTTGCAACGACTACCCTCTCGATATATATTTATATATATATACCCACTAAACAGTCTAAGCTTTTTTCGGATGAGATCGAGACATCATCATGCTTACAATATCTGAAACTAAGTTGAATTCTGGTTGATGTTGCAAAGAAATTCACTTCACACACAAAGATGAAGCTAATCGATTCATAAAAATAATGCAAGTCAGTATGCGTATGTTGTGGCTAACTGTTCAAGTGTCTGTTCCTTTCACGTCTGTCGGAAGAAATATTTTTTCTATACTAGTATTTTAGTTGAAAATAAGATCGTAAATCGTCTGTACAAAACAAGGGTCTCTTATGGATTTGAACGAAATTCGTAGATTTGACTATTTTCATGAAAAATAAATCTAAGTACGGAATAATGCAGGGAGATTATCTATTTTCTTGGTTTAGACAGTGATGTAGTTAAGATTCATAACTTAAGAATAAATAAATTATTATTAATCTTTTCGACCTATTTCTCTTGCATATTTAATTTCTTTGATAGTAAGAACTAATCTTTTTATTTTACAAAGGGAAAAAAGCTTAAGATCGGCGTTGTCAGTCAGGTATAAGAACTGATTTAACACGATGGTTTTTGTACAAACGTTCAAATACAATTGTATGATTTTTAACCGATTGTGTCGGAAAAATGACGTTTTATAGATTTTATAGATTAGATATTTAGACGAAGAGGTAACCTTCTCAATAAAGTATTGATTATTGCCCTGGTAGCTAGACAACACTTTTCATGTTGGTCAAAAAAAAATTTTTCGGATGCTATTACAGGTTTCATTGTTAACTAACAAACATTAAAAGCGAGAAATTACCGTGCAAGATGAAATGTATAGGTTTACTTCATTTTTACATTATTTTATAACTGGCAATCGGATCAAAAACAAGATCGGATAAAAAATAACTTATGACATATGGACGAAAAATGTTTTTCGGACTATTTGGGTTACCGGCTGCATTACGTCCGAAATACTACATTTTTCGGTCTTATAACATAATTTACTATTTTATCGTTAAAATATGGGAAATGATGTATCGAAATGGGTACTTTTTTGCGTCGGTCACGAGATTATAGTTCCTTTTAAAATGAACTCTAATATATACAACACAAATTATCCTTTAAGCCTCATTAGTTTAAAACGCGTCTGTCGCTTTGTCTCTATATTGAGTTTGGTTAAAGTATAGCGTAGTATATATTTAAATAAATTTCGTAGATGTTGACTACTTTCAAAACTGAAAAAAGCGGCCCTTTGCAATAAATACCTCATAGAGTTAGGTACCCTGAAGATTAAGGGTATTTCAGTGGATAATCATGTACGAATTCAAAGATTTTACCTATTTTTATCGATTTACAAACAATACCTATGGGATAACTTTACTGTTAAAAAAAAGAAAAATTAATTAAGTCTAGGCTCACATGAAATTCCATAAAGAGCAGGTGCATGGCCTTATCACATCAAACTATATTTTTATTCCGTTCTATTGCCGAAAGTCTGTGTTTAGGGGATTATCGTTCCTTTTAAAATGAACTCTAATATGTACATCACCATAAACTACCCCTTAAGCCGAACTAGTTTTAAAAACAGACTTTCAGACTTTTCGATTTGCCTCTATATTGATTTTCTAATATTAAATATCTACAACAATCGAAATTCGCTCGCTAATACCTATGTAGGCAATGTTATAGGTATCTAGCTATTATACAATTACTTATTACATCAATACATGCAAGAAGGTTTCTTCAAAAAATGACAATTTTATTGTTTAATAACTTGAAAGAAAATGAAAAAAGGAGGTTTTTGCATTAATTTATTTCCAGATGAGTGTTAAAAATACTTGTAAAACTCGGTATACCGAAAATCGAGCATTAATGAAAGGGTTGAGTCCTGTTTGGTAAATCCTGATTTTTAATTTGACGTTGGCGACGGGACAATTTCTTAGCATCTATCATAGGGGCGTATATTTTTGGGGCTTAGATCTACCAGTTTATCCATGTTCCATTTATTGATTGATAGTGCTAGTAATTTTACTTTCCAATTATTTTTTTACCAAAACACGCAGCTGAAACAGTACCTATATCAGACTATATTATAAATTTTAAGGATTGATTTGCTTATAAATACACTTTAATTTATTTAGGCCAAAGCAGCCAGACATATACTGAAACTACGAAAACCCTATTACAATTTGGTTACCTAGAGAAAATTTTGTAAAAAACATAGCTTTCTACACAAATGCTTGCACATTATGCACATGTCCTTTTAAGATGCCTGGCGACGTCAATGTAAGCATTGACATAATGACGCAAGATATAGGTAGGTACTAGAATATTCAAGATTTCTGTTAACGATGCACTTCAGCATACATGCGAGATGTCATTAATGTCTACGGAAGGGTACAGATATACCAGCTATTTTTACATGGGTTCCATAGACTTGAACGCTTCTTGTTTAGAAATATTTGATGTGGTCTTAAGGATTTCCGTATTGAAGCACCAAACCTACCTGCCAAATAAGTGACGAAATATGGGATTTCATATAATATGACCCTATTGAACTAAATGATCCTATAAACCAGCTTCACAGACTGTAATTTGTGAAGTTAATGCGATTGATACGCAATAGAACAAGATTAAAAAACAAAATTTTAAACAAATATATTGGATATATGATTAGTTCTGTTGTTTTGTTTGTTTTTTTTTTTAACTAATTTAAACTAGCTCTTTATCATACGAAAATAATTAAATAATTTACGGTTACAGAAAAATAATTATTTTAAAAAGCTGTATAACTAAATATATGTTATTAGGAATATTCTGTCTAAAGTAACAGCTGATCTTAGTCTAAAATGAGATCGTATTATTGATTGTTGAATTCATTAGGTATAAAATAAAATTAGAGATTTCGTCTATTTTCCACGATTAAAAAGAATACCTATATTTAGTTAAAAATGAAACGATTACAGTGGTAGATTAATTCACTTTACCAAGTATGTAAACTACTAATTTTGCAATAAATATCTTTTATATATCTAGGTAGGTTTACTCGAAAATGTTGGGCTATTTTCATCAAAAATCCCGATACAAAATTTACAAATTTACCTATTTTTGTCGGTTTACAAAGTGATAGTGGGATATTGGCTTGATCAAAGAAAAATAATTATTTTAAAAATGTTGTATAATTAACTAAATGTCAGTGTTATCAGGCAGGTAAGAAGGTATTTATCTGAATCTTATTTGTACCAATACCGTTTACATACAAAGGCTAGTTTTTAATGCTAAATAGGGGAAATGTGATTCGATGAGAGGTCTTTACAAGTAAAATTATTATTTGTCTATTCGATCCTGCCAATTTTAGAAATCCATCCTCATAAGTTTACGATCATGTTTTAAACCCCTATCGTTTAGTGATATTGTAAGCACTCGAAATATACTTATTTCTTTTGAATAAAAGTGGTAAGACTGCTTTTTAAAAGATATGCTGTTCTGGTTTCATGGATATTAGAGTGGTGGGTGAATAAAATGATGTAATAATGTAATAATAAGGATCTGGTTAATCTATCAAAAGCGGTATTCGCTAGTATTTTAAAAAGCGGACGCTATGGGGAATATTATAATAGCGGTAACATTGATATAAAACAGAAGGTTTTCTTTTTGAAAACTAGATCTGCTGAAAGATTAAAGTAATATCTTTTATCTTACAGTTGGTTCACACAAGTATAACTAACTACATTTTCGTATTTACATCGTATATAAGGATAGAGAGAACAAACATCTAAATGTCTAACTGTTTCGTGTTTTTTTTTTGTTGTTTTACAATCTACTATCTACATACATAAAAAAAACAAGTGTATTTTCATATTTTTATCGGTCATAAGTTTGATTTCAAAAGTACAATCCTACTTTTTGATAATTTCACAGTCTAAAGCACGTAGATACCTATATTTTTATTTACGGTCAATTAATCTCTATTCGCCAATCGTCTCGAACGAGTCTGTTTTTAGAAGTAATATAGCGTTAGTATTTAGAAAATATTGATGATATCGGAGCCTAAAACATCCTTGACACTATAAAATCGTCGTGTTTCCTCACAAAACCCATCATCTTGCCTATTCAGCTTGCGTTGCTATTGTTTAGCAGGTTAAATAAAATTGTTATTTCGGTCTTTTTGTCTATACTGAATCGTTAGGGGAATACGATTCTAGTTCTATAAGATAGACATTTAAAATTTCAGTAAGCAATCAGAAATCCTACACTATGAGGTACTTAGTTAAAATTTTATATTTCCTTCCTAGGTCAGGCAAAATTTGTGATGTGTCGGTCAAAATATTTGACTATTTAAATATTTATAAAATACGAAAAAATGCTAGATGCATTTTCAGCGTGACTTTCTATCTAATACCAACTTATTTCAAGGTATAATTCGGTTGTCAAAATAAGAATAAAATAATTTTCCCATGGTTTATGTCATCTTAAAGAGTCAAATGGTTATATTCTGTAGAGGGTTAGGTACATTCAAATTTAAATATTTTCTCTAATTAAGAAGAATTTTAAGATAGTGTTATGGTAAATGAAAATTCTATTCCTCCAGTATTTCTCGGAAACATATCGTGTTCTAGCGACATAACCGAAAAGTACCTCTATTCGGAAACTAAACGCATTTTTCTTGTCAAACTTGACTTTGTTGCAATGTTGTATGCAGGGCACTTTGAGAACAAAAATTAGATTAGAAACCGCCGCCTCTTAAGGAATACTTTTTAGGTACTTACATAGGGTACACTGGTATACAGAACAAATGTCATCTTGAATTGTCTCATTCATTACATACGTTATTATAATCATCTTAAAGCACCTGTTACCAGCATTATTTGTTTTTTATGGTTTTCATGAAACATAGCCATTTCCGATGAAAATTATACGAAAATTTGATAAATAACTTTTTTTTTCAACTGAAATAGACTGGTTTTCGGTGGAAAAATGTTACTTTTAACTAAAAATGAATATAAGACATATAAGTACGCAATGATATTTAGAATAAACCACTCTTTTCTAAAATTACTATGAAATATTCACAAGATCGTTTCGTTGTAACCAAAGTAGCAGGGCTTGCAGATTTCGTATAGAGTTCAAACGCGATACTCAGATAATCTTTTTTTATATTTTTGTAGGATAATTCACCACTATGTTGTACTTAAGAGAGGACATTCTTGAAAATCCTCAAATTTCTCTGCAATTTTGTTCCTTCTAGAGTTAAATTCACACAGAAAGCCCCGTGTTCTTATCTTTCAGGTGGATATATTAAAAAGGGCTTATTAGTATGGTTTAGAAAACAAGCAATATTAATTAACGGATGTTTTTTCGTCGTATGAAGAGTTTAATTTTTTTTTCCACTACAATGGTTGCGATGCAGGGGGGTCGGGTTTGATCATAATCTTTCAGGGTAGCTCAGGTTTGATTGCATGTGCTAAGGTTAGTGCTCCTTGCAATCGGTTTCAGGTTTGACACGCCCCCCTCAGGTTAGTTCAGGTGTATCAAACATAATTTATTGTGAATAAGTTCAGATTTTGGGTTGTGTTTGGGTTGTGTTTGAGACACCTGAACTAACCTGAGGGGGGGCGTGTCAAACCTGAAACCGATTGCAAGGAGCACTAACCTTAGCACATGCAATCAAACCTGAGCTACCCTGAAAAATTATGATCAAACCCGACCCCCCTGCATCGCAACCATTGTAGTGGAAAAAAAAATTAAACTCTTCATACGACGAAAAAACATCCGTTAATTAATATTGCTTGTTTTCTAAACCATACTAATAAGCCCTTTTTAATATATCCACCTGAAAGATAAGAACACGGGGCTTTCTGTGTGAATTTAACTCTAGAAGGAACAAAATTGCAGAGAAATTTGAGGATTTTCAAGAATGTCCTCTCTTAAGTACAACATAGTGGTGAATTATCCTACAAAAATATAAAAAAAGATTATCTGAGTATCGCGTTTGAACTCTATACGAAATCTGCAAGCCCTGCTACTTTGGTTACAACGAAACGATCTTGTGAATATTTCATAGTAATTTTAGAAAAGAGTGGTTTATTCTAAATATCATTGCGTACTTATATGTCTTATATTCATTTTTAGTTAAAAGTAACATTTTTCCACCGAAAACCAGTCTATTTCAGTTAAAAAAAAAAGTTATTTATCAAATTTTCGTATAATTTTCATCGGAAATGGCTATGTTTCATGAAAACCATAAAAAACAAATAATGCTGGTAACAGGTGCTTTAAGATGATTATAATAACGTATGTAATGAATGAGACAATTCAAGATGACATTTGTTCTGTATACCAGTGTACCCTATGTAAGTACCTAAAAAGTATTCCTTAAGAGGCGGCGGTTTCTAATCTAATTTTTGTTCTCAAAGTGCCCTGCATACAACATTGCAACAAAGTCAAGTTTGACAAGAAAAATGCGTTTAGTTTCCGAATAGAGGTACTTTTCGGTTATGTCGCTAGAACACGATATGTTTCCGAGAAATACTGGAGGAATAGAATTTTCATTTACCATAACACTATCTTAAAATTCTTCTTAATTAGAGAAAATATTTAAATTTGAATGTACCTAACCCTCTACAGAATATAACCATTTGACTCTTTAAGATGACATAAACCATGGGAAAATTATTTTATTCTTATTTTGACAACCGAATTATACCTTGAAATAAGTTGGTATTAGATAGAAAGTCACGCTGAAAATGCATCTAGCATTTTTTCGTATTTTATAAATATTTAAATAGTCAAATATTTTGACCGACACATCACAAATTTTGCCTGACCTAGGAAGGAAATATAAAATTTTAACTAAGTACCTCATAGTGTAGGATTTCTGATTGCTTACTGAAATTTTAAATGTCTATCTTATAGAACTAGAATCGTATTCCCCTAACGATTCAGTATAGACAAAAAGACCGAAATAACAATTTTATTTAACCTGCTAAACAATAGCAACGCAAGCTGAATAGGCAAGATGATGGGTTTTGTGAGGAAACACGACGATTTTATAGTGTCAAGGATGTTTTAGGCTCCGATATCATCAATATTTTCTAAATACTAACGCTATATTACTTCTAAAAACAGACTCGTTCGAGACGATTGGCGAATAGAGATTAATTGACCGTAAATAAAAATATAGGTATCTACGTGCTTTAGACTGTGAAATTATCAAAAAGTAGGATTGTACTTTTGAAATCAAACTTATGACCGATAAAAATATGAAAATACACTTGTTTTTTTTATGTATGTAGATAGTAGATTGTAAAACAACAAAAAAAAAACACGAAACAGTTAGACATTTAGATGTTTGTTCTCTCTATCCTTATATACGATGTAAATACGAAAATGTAGTTAGTTATACTTGTGTGAACCAACTGTAAGATAAAAGATATTACTTTAATCTTTCAGCAGATCTAGTTTTCAAAAAGAAAACCTTCTGTTTTATATCAATGTTACCGCTATTATAATATTCCCCATAGCGTCCGCTTTTTAAAATACTAGCGAATACCGCTTTTGATAGATTAACCAGATCCTTATTATTACATTATTACATCATTTTATTCACCCACCACTCTAATATCCATGAAACCAGAACAGCATATCTTTTAAAAAGCAGTCTTACCACTTTTATTCAAAAGAAATAAGTATATTTCGAGTGCTTACAATATCACTAAACGATAGGGGTTTAAAACATGATCGTAAACTTATGAGGATGGATTTCTAAAATTGGCAGGATCGAATAGACAAATAATAATTTTACTTGTAAAGACCTCTCATCGAATCACATTTCCCCTATTTAGCATTAAAAACTAGCCTTTGTATGTAAACGGTATTGGTACAAATAAGATTCAGATAAATACCTTCTTACCTGCCTGATAACACTGACATTTAGTTAATTATACAACATTTTTAAAATAATTATTTTTCTTTGATCAAGCCAATATCCCACTATCACTTTGTAAACCGACAAAAATAGGTAAATTTGTAAATTTTGTATCGGGATTTTTGATGAAAATAGCCCAACATTTTCGAGTAAACCTACCTAGATATATAAAAGATATTTATTGCAAAATTAGTAGTTTACATACTTGGTAAAGTGAATTAATCTACCACTGTAATCGTTTCATTTTTAACTAAATATAGGTATTCTTTTTAATCGTGGAAAATAGACGAAATCTCTAATTTTATTTTATACCTAATGAATTCAACAATCAATAATACGATCTCATTTTAGACTAAGATCAGCTGTTACTTTAGACAGAATATTCCTAATAACATATATTTAGTTATACAGCTTTTTAAAATAATTATTTTTCTGTAACCGTAAATTATTTAATTATTTTCGTATGATAAAGAGCTAGTTTAAATTAGTTAAAAAAAAAACAAACAAAACAACAGAACTAATCATATATCCAATATATTTGTTTAAAATTTTGTTTTTTAATCTTGTTCTATTGCGTATCAATCGCATTAACTTCACAAATTACAGTCTGTGAAGCTGGTTTATAGGATCATTTAGTTCAATAGGGTCATATTATATGATATCCCATATTTCGTCACTTATTTGGCAGGTAGGTTTGGTGCTTCAATACGGAAATCCTTAAGACCACATCAAATATTTCTAAACAAGAAGCGTTCAAGTCTATGGAACCCATGTAAAAATAGCTGGTATATCTGTACCCTTCCGTAGACATTAATGACATCTCGCATGTATGCTGAAGTGCATCGTTAACAGAAATCTTGAATATTCTAGTACCTACCTATATCTTGCGTCATTATGTCAATGCTTACATTGACGTCGCCAGGCATCTTAAAAGGACATGTGCATAATGTGCAAGCATTTGTGTAGAAAGCTATGTTTTTTACAAAATTTTCTCTAGGTAACCAAATTGTAATAGGGTTTTCGTAGTTTCAGTATATGTCTGGCTGCTTTGGCCTAAATAAATTAAAGTGTATTTATAAGCAAATCAATCCTTAAAATTTATAATATAGTCTGATATAGGTACTGTTTCAGCTGCGTGTTTTGGTAAAAAAATAATTGGAAAGTAAAATTACTAGCACTATCAATCAATAAATGGAACATGGATAAACTGGTAGATCTAAGCCCCAAAAATATACGCCCCTATGATAGATGCTAAGAAATTGTCCCGTCGCCAACGTCAAATTAAAAATCAGGATTTACCAAACAGGACTCAACCCTTTCATTAATGCTCGATTTTCGGTATACCGAGTTTTACAAGTATTTTTAACACTCATCTGGAAATAAATTAATGCAAAAACCTCCTTTTTTCATTTTCTTTCAAGTTATTAAACAATAAAATTGTCATTTTTTGAAGAAACCTTCTTGCATGTATTGATGTAATAAGTAATTGTATAATAGCTAGATACCTATAACATTGCCTACATAGGTATTAGCGAGCGAATTTCGATTGTTGTAGATATTTAATATTAGAAAATCAATATAGAGGCAAATCGAAAAGTCTGAAAGTCTGTTTTTAAAACTAGTTCGGCTTAAGGGGTAGTTTATGGTGATGTACATATTAGAGTTCATTTTAAAAGGAACGATAATCCCCTAAACACAGACTTTCGGCAATAGAACGGAATAAAAATATAGTTTGATGTGATAAGGCCATGCACCTGCTCTTTATGGAATTTCATGTGAGCCTAGACTTAATTAATTTTTCTTTTTTTTAACAGTAAAGTTATCCCATAGGTATTGTTTGTAAATCGATAAAAATAGGTAAAATCTTTGAATTCGTACATGATTATCCACTGAAATACCCTTAATCTTCAGGGTACCTAACTCTATGAGGTATTTATTGCAAAGGGCCGCTTTTTTCAGTTTTGAAAGTAGTCAACATCTACGAAATTTATTTAAATATATACTACGCTATACTTTAACCAAACTCAATATAGAGACAAAGCGACAGACGCGTTTTAAACTAATGAGGCTTAAAGGATAATTTGTGTTGTATATATTAGAGTTCATTTTAAAAGGAACTATAATCTCGTGACCGACGCAAAAAAGTACCCATTTCGATACATCATTTCCCATATTTTAACGATAAAATAGTAAATTATGTTATAAGACCGAAAAATGTAGTATTTCGGACGTAATGCAGCCGGTAACCCAAATAGTCCGAAAAACATTTTTCGTCCATATGTCATAAGTTATTTTTTATCCGATCTTGTTTTTGATCCGATTGCCAGTTATAAAATAATGTAAAAATGAAGTAAACCTATACATTTCATCTTGCACGGTAATTTCTCGCTTTTAATGTTTGTTAGTTAACAATGAAACCTGTAATAGCATCCGAAAAATTTTTTTTTGACCAACATGAAAAGTGTTGTCTAGCTACCAGGGCAATAATCAATACTTTATTGAGAAGGTTACCTCTTCGTCTAAATATCTAATCTATAAAATCTATAAAACGTCATTTTTCCGACACAATCGGTTAAAAATCATACAATTGTATTTGAACGTTTGTACAAAAACCATCGTGTTAAATCAGTTCTTATACCTGACTGACAACGCCGATCTTAAGCTTTTTTCCCTTTGTAAAATAAAAAGATTAGTTCTTACTATCAAAGAAATTAAATATGCAAGAGAAATAGGTCGAAAAGATTAATAATAATTTATTTATTCTTAAGTTATGAATCTTAACTACATCACTGTCTAAACCAAGAAAATAGATAATCTCCCTGCATTATTCCGTACTTAGATTTATTTTTCATGAAAATAGTCAAATCTACGAATTTCGTTCAAATCCATAAGAGACCCTTGTTTTGTACAGACGATTTACGATCTTATTTTCAACTAAAATACTAGTATAGAAAAAATATTTCTTCCGACAGACGTGAAAGGAACAGACACTTGAACAGTTAGCCACAACATACGCATACTGACTTGCATTATTTTTATGAATCGATTAGCTTCATCTTTGTGTGTGAAGTGAATTTCTTTGCAACATCAACCAGAATTCAACTTAGTTTCAGATATTGTAAGCATGATGATGTCTCGATCTCATCCGAAAAAAGCTTAGACTGTTTAGTGGGTATATATATATAAATATATATCGAGAGGGTAGTCGTTGCAAATATATATATCCTTTAGTTTATGGTTCTCTTCCAAATATTGCGTTGGTAAAACAGCTGTAGGAAAACATCGTTTCCAGGCAAGCCGGTTCACTTTATGACCCTAAAAACCATTAATGTCGAAATGAGATTTTAATAAGCAAAGTAATGATCTAGTGTCGGTTAGCAAATTATCGTACTTTTAAAAATAAACTCTAAAACACACAACGTCATGAATTATCCCTTAAGCCAGATTAGTTTGAAATCATATATGTAGGTTTTTTCAAAAAGGGACTTTTATATGAGACAAAACTGTAAAGTTAAGATTTTCAATGGTTATAGACCTTTTGTTTACCTAACTGTGGTTTCCTGAAGTACATATACAGAAATATCGCATATTGGCCCATCAATCAGACCTTCGCTTAGGTTTATTCCAAATTTCGACAAAAACATCAAATTGTCAAGAACTTATGTATATTTGTGTTAATTAAAAAAATAATCATGTTTTTCGTAGAAATGTTTAAGATGTTGCCTGCACCTGAAGACTTCTTATTGTGCTGCTTGCGATAAACTCTGCATCGATTATTCTAAGATTTAAATTTTTTTTACTACCATACACTAGTTTTTCTTTATTTCCAGAATGTCGAAGTACTTTAAAATGCATCCTAGTATAGCATATTTCTCTTGAGGTGTAATATTTAAGATTTTGTCAGCACCTAAAAACTCCTTATTGTGATTGTTACGTTAAACCCCGCCTCGATTGGTGATATTTAATAAATTTCAGTTAATTACAAACAGCCATACGAAATAGTACACAATTCAAGTTTTCCATCATTTTAGGCAAAAAGGTTAAACCACATAAAAGTTTCGGTTAGTTCTTATTTCATGCATATATTTTTTTTTAGTCAGTGTACGTACCTATGATTTATTGCAAAGACGTTTGAACATTTTTATATGTAGTAATTGTGATTTTAATTAACTACCTCAGTAGTGTAGGTATACACTATATTTTGCAGCGCAATTGCTTTTACACCGAGTAAAGTATTATGATAATTATTATTCTAACGAATTTAATAATAAACTAAAAAACCAACGTGATTTGGTTATTGTTGACATTGAGAATTTAGATATTAATAAAATATTTAATATCCCCATATTTTTATGCTCGTGTTGAAAATAAGTTAAGATTGCTACTTTGTTGCTTACGCCTAATATTCATAATTTTATAGGGGGTTCTACCTGATGACAAATACAGGTTAAGATACCTATCTAGTGGGTATTTTCAGTATAAGGGCCGAATAATATAGAGTTATTGTGCATACATCTTCGCAAACAAAAGGTGACTTTTTATATTATTTCGTAATTACAATCCATTTAACTACAATTTTACACTGTGAATTAATTTTTTTTGTTATTTTTTTTTCTCTCAAATTTATGAAAGAAGGTACGCACCAAGGTTTGAAGTATTGTCTACTGTTCTCATTATAAGAAAGTCCCATATTATATCATATTCCAGTACAGGAAAATCTCGATTTTTAAGCAATTTTATGAAATGTAATTTTTTTTTTTTTACTTTTTTCCTGAAATTACATCCTATTTACTTATATTATGATATTATTCCAAATTTTTATAAAAGCATTATGAGGGCTTTTACCTGATGGCAAATACAGGTTGTATAGTACCTATACCTAGTGGGTATTTTAAGTAAGGGTCGAATGATATAGAGCCATACGTATTAAAGTTTTATTTATTGTCTACTGTTCTCATTACGAGATAGTCCTGTAATTTATCCATTTCCAGTACAAATAAATCGCTAGTTAGGCAATTTCTATGAAACGTAATTTTTTTAACTTTTTTCCTGAAATTACACTCTATTTACTTGTAATTTGGTATTAGCTTGTGAGCCCATAGTTCGAGGGATCTTAAAATACGAACGAGCAAATGGACAGGCAGACAGACAGGCAAGCAGGATTCAGTACAAAGAAATCGCTAGTAAGCAATTTTTATGAAATATAATTTTTTTAACTATTTTCCTGAAATTTACAGCATATCTTGCGCCATATTTCTTAATCGAGATTCCAGTAAATTTATAGAGAAATAGGTACAGGTGTAGTGTAAAAAAGCCCTTTTTTAATAAGTTACTCTAGATAACCCAATTGTAATAAAGTTTTCGTATTTTCAGCGCATGTTAGGCTGCATCTATTATAGCTACATGTTTTGGTAAAAATGACTGAAAAGTAAAATTTGTACGCCCTCGGCGCCTTCCCTCAAATAAACATAAATACTCAGCACATGTAGCATATCTAAGCTTTAAATTCACGTATGACTATTTACATTTAAGTATAACCTTTTTCCCTTTTTGTGTTAATTTTTTTATTTACATAACACAAAATGGTAAAGTATAGAGAAAATTGGGTAGCTCACTTATGCTCACTAAATGTGTTAAAATGCCTTCAAATGAATACTTGACTCGATATAGACTGTCGGTATTGTACATTACCTTCATATAAGATCATAAATGTCTATAATATTGTAATTGCTTACAGAATTTTATTGCACATTGTCCTTAAATTAAAGTATACTGGTAGTGTATTTAAAATTAATTTCATTTTTATTCCTTGAGCTTTATTCAATTCCAAAAAAAAAACATTATTACACTTTAGTAAGTAGATTTAGCATATACAGGTATAACAATTATTTTGGTTTTAAAATACATGCTATTCAGTCAGATTTATTACCTTTTCCGTTTTTATCATTGTTAATTTACCGTAATGTTTCTAATGTTGAGTACGATTATATAGCGTAAGGGAGAATCAAGATTAACTCTTTTTTTGTTTACTTCTTGAATCCAATAATGGTATAATACTTTCTGCTTTACACGTTAACTACATCATTTTAATTCATATTTCGTAAAGAGACTAATTTTTTTTTAAATACGGTATTTTACGAAAATGTGAAATAAATAAATAGTTATTAGTGCCCTTTTCTCTCACTTTACGAGTATTTTAATCCAATATAAAACAACGCTGCTAGCATAGGGTAAATATATTACACAGATTCCAACAAAGGTATAGCAAGGGAGGATTAGTGTAGTTAACATAATTATTTTAGTGATACTTGTCCACATCACTGTCCCTATTTTTAAGTTTATTTCAAAGTTAACCCCGCATATTATACCTCCAAGAAGAGGCATACTTAAGTTTGAATAGGTATTTAAATATTCGGTAGACAATCAGTGTAAATGGACAAACATAAAAAATATGAAAATAACAATATTGCGCACTTAGAAGATTAATAAGTTCATACAGGTTTACGACGTAGTCTACAATTGCATAGTTGTCTGGTAAAAACCGGCTTGTGTACATAGTCGGGGACATAAAACACATATACACCTATACGTATGCTTTCATAGCGCCAAAAACACACATCGCTTACATATTCAAGGTTAAGCATAGCAAAAAGACATGCATACAGACAGATAGAGAGATAGACAGACAGGCAGGCAGACAGACAGACAGACAGACAGGCAGACAGACAGACAGACAGACGGACAGACAGGCAGACAGACAGACAGACAGACAGACAGACAGACAGACAGACAGACAGACAGACAGACAGGCAGACAGACAGGCAGACAGACAGGCAGACAGACAGACAGACAGACAATCGCACACATTCACACGTACACAAACACAAAGCCAAGGTTATTCAAGGTCAAATAGGTTCGCACACGTGTGCGACAAAGGTCATTCAAGGTCAAACACGTTAGAACACGTATGTGACATTTCGTTGATTCAGGTTACGTAGTATTCTGACGCCGCGGAGAGCTCGGGTTTGAACACCTGCCAAGCCCTACAAAAAGAACACCTGCAAAGGTACGCCGTCTAGGCCGGGTTAGATAGCTTGCAGCTGGCGGGCCGTCTGCCTGTAGTGTATCCCTTTCTACTGGGTTGCTAGTATCATAATAATGGAAGTAATGTTTGTTCGCACATCCGTTTCTATGAAATGTAGCCTCATCACTAAACATAACATATTCAAAAAAACGAGGTTGTTGTTGTATCATACCTTCAGCCCCCTGGCAAAACATTACTCTATTTTCATAATCTTGCGGCTCTAATTCTTGCAATATCTGAATATGATATGGACGAAAATGTTCACTACGAAGCATTCTCGACACTGATGACGCACTAAGCGGCAGTTCATTGCCTAGCTGTCGAGTACTTTTGTGAGGATCTTCAACTACACTTAAAGCTGTCATTAGTTTATTGTCATCGTTAGTTGCTGGCTTGACTCGTTCATGTGTTTCATAATCGATATTTCCTGTTCTTTCAAATCTCTCTTTTAATCGCTCAAAAGCAGTTAGATGAGGATGTCTACTTTGTGGATGTTGTTGGGCATAAATCCTCGAAGCTAAAAATGAATTTCTTTCACCTGCTCCCAAAGCATAAGTAATGTCAATAAGTTTTGCATGTGAAAAGTTCATGGTATAAATACACCAAGATCAAAAATAGTGATAAAGGAAAAAAATTAAACAATTGTGTTTATATAATACCAATATAAATAAGTTTAAAGAGAAATAATAATGACAACTTATGTCAAGGTAAAGAGTTTATTTTGCCATGACCATCTTGATATATGTTTCTATTTTCCCAATGAATATTCCAATTTTAACTATTTTGCCCATGGTATTCTTGATTAAAATAATAAAATTGCTAATTTTCGTGTAGCTTTTTATAAAATATACAATATTTCAAAAACTAGAAGATTTAAAGGTAGATGACATATTTAACAAAAAATAAAGGCATTTGAAAAATACACCTTATCAGTTAAAAAAATACAGGGTGTTCCATTTAAAAAAAACTGACATAATGCATATTTAAATTAGCGAAATTTGCCAAGTCAACACGAACACCCCGTATAATAAATAGAACAAATAGTGATATGGTTACGTACCAAGTACTTTAAGGTACTTATGGTAAAAATTTTGTTTAATTCTATTGATTCAATCGGCAACCATGATTTTTTTAAAAAAGTCAAATAAAAATCATAATATACCAGGAAATAATTATTTACTTGACAACGTCGCAATCAAATTAAAAAAAGTAAATATGACTATAGAGACTCTTTCTAGCGGAATCAGAAAGAGAAAAAGTATATAGGATGTTTCATTTAAAAAAAAATAATTTTTATGTAGTATTTATTTTTTGAGCCATCCTGTATAACGCAAAATATTTTTACGTTATGCTCCATTGCAAACCCTATAACTCTTATATAAAACTTTTTCTTATATCTCTTGCAGTTTAGGCGCTATCGAAGGCAACCACCTTGTTGACACACCCTGTATAAAGACAATGTTGAACGATTTCTTTCCCTTGCTAAATAGTAAAACATTTTACAAATCTTCCCAAACGTTTATTTACAGGCTCTTCAACTTCGTAATGTTTTTTTTGTCCGTACTTCAAAGTTTCTTATTTCATATAAGAGTAATCAATATTAATAAAGCATGTCAAAGTTTTGACAATACATATTATTATATACTTAAAGGTACTTTTGTCTTGTCATGGCCACTATAACGTTACAACATAAATGTAAGAAATAAAGAATGCAAAATTTGAAAAACTAAAATATGTCAAAAAGTATTGAAAATAAGCATATTATATGATAAATACGTACTACTAAACAAGAGTTGAAGACAATTGAATGTTCTTTGTTCTATCAGAAATAAATAAAACATACAGGCTCTACAGTTTCAAGATATTGAAATTTGACAATTTATAACACCCTCTGTAAAAATTGACGCAAATCTGTTTTCAGAATTTTTTCCCTTACCTCTATACCCTCTATACCAAATGTGAATCTTCAATTTGCAAATTAGGGTATATGGTGTAGGTATTCATAACAAAACCACAGAATATTTGGAAAATCACTCGAACAACAGCTATAGAATTTAGATATACCATTATAAGTATTATATAAAAAAAAATCAGGTTTATGCAGAATCCAAAAATTGATTTAAATATAGGGTGATCTATTAAAAAACCTAAGTTATATCCGTCGCATTTTTTTGGGCTACCCAGTGTATACTCCAATATAACTTTAAAATATGCATCTTAACAACCTCTATATACAACGTTTGTATTTAATATTTTTATCAAACTCATAAAATAAAGGAGAATTTGAACTTTTACTAGAACGTTGACTCACCCTGTACATACTGTACAATATAATATTAAGTAGGTACCTAACATTTTTTACTTAGTCTTTAAAGCGTTTAATCCGCTTGTTTATCTAATCTGGGTTTAATATCGCATTCTCATTATATTTACCTACATAAACTTAAATATACGAAATTACTAATAAAATAATATTATAACGGACGTTTTTTATATTTTATATTTAAAAAAAATTGGGGTTATATCCGAATTAATTAAAAATCAGACCCCTAAACTTACTTCTGGTTTCCGGAACGGACTACAACTTTGCTATTTTAAATAGAAGCGTTATCTTAATTTGGTATTTCAGACGGGTTCTTGACTGGGTTTTTACGTCAGGACAGTGGCGTAACCAGAAAATAAGTCGGGCGGGGGGGGGGGGAGGGGGGCTGAAAAAAATAGCGGCGCAGGTGGAAAATCTTTGGGTGACACGCCCTTTTTTCGATGATAATGCTTGGTTTTCAAGTACATTACTTCGCTACTTTTTCGTGAAACAAAAGGTGCGGCAAACAGAATTGTTATCCCAACAAACTTATTAAGTAATGTAGACCAGAACGGAAGGAAAATAATCCTAAATTGGCAAATATTTGCTTATTTTTGCCTTAAATGTTTTCTTAAAAGTCACAAAAGATTCGAACTCTAAAATTTAAGTCAAAATTTGGATATCTAGAACTTAAATAATTTGTTATAGGGATGTCTACTTGTAGTTTAATTTACCTAGTTAAAAATTACAAATAAATTACCTCTCTTAGACATTAAAAATATTTAATCCTAATAAGGAATATGATTAAGTAATAATTTACTTAATTGTTACTTAATATATGTGTTCAAAATTAAGGAATTTTTTGGCTATTACGCTAGGCAAATATTACCTAATTATTGCCTACAAAAAGTCCAAATAATTTACTGACCATGTAGTTTTAAAAACAAGTAATATTTTGGATAATTTTGCCATATAAATTGTTTCCAAAGTTATAGATCTTTTGTGGTTAAAAATTGAGCTACTTCATAACTTTCTGATTAACCTCAAAGGCTAACATTGCTTGTACAGTTAATAATAAAGAAAAAAATAACTTTAAGGTTAAAAATATAAAGGCGGCCATATTGAATAATTATTAGTTTTCCTGTTTATCGACAACTATAAAAAAACCATAATTAGAATTTTAAGAATTACATAAGGTGAGTGAAAAATCCATTAGACTACGATATATTTCGTCAACGAAAGTTTTTTTAAAACTTTAGGTACATATAATGTTTATAATGAAGAAACTCTGTTTTTAGGTTAATGGTAAAAATATTTTAAATTATCGTCATAATACACAAAAAAATGCATATTTTAAGGGCGCGTTTAGTTTTTCGAAGTATCATCACCATAATTCACAAACACATTTTTTTCGCATCCTAATTTCGGTCCAGAAAAATGATAAAACTTAATTATATCACTTTATTGTTGAAGTTATAATAAGCGGCCATTCCAAAGTCGAACTCCATTTTATAATTTATTTTGTCCTGTTGGAAATGTTGGCATAAGTTGTTGTCTTTTCTTTCTAACACCAGATATAATATGTTTTCTCTGTTTTTTTGTGTAGTGTCTTATTGCTCCTATTTAGGTTATATTTAGGTCAAAAGGTTGGTCTCACTTTCCACATTTAGACGTAAAATAGGTCTATATTTATTTCACTTCGTTTCAACCTATTGGACAGAAAAACCCTATCAACCTATTTTCGACCTTTAAATTACTTTAGTTTCTTTCCCCACATTGGGCAATAGGAAAACAAATGTAGGTAAATTATCCTTACATATAATTGGTCGTGCAAAATATTTGACCCGTTTAGAGGTCGAATAAAGGTAAATTTAACTTAAAATGTTTGTTGGGATAGCTTTCTTAGATTTTATGTTTTCGAAAATGTTTTTTTTTTGACCAACTGTTCCTAAAGAGTTTTTTAAGTAGGATTCAGTGGTGTACTTGTAGGTATATTTGTCAAAATTTATAGGCAAAAATAACGTTTTGTTAAAATACCATATCATTATTTCACTAGTTTTAAAAAAATGGCGAAAATGTAGCAGTATGAAAATTTTGAAAAATACAGGTTAAGTTTGCTTTATAGAGTGTCATGAAAATAGGTAAATTTACAATCTTATAATTTAAATATCTAACTTATAAGAGTTCTTGTTCTTACTTTCATAGATGTACATAGAGAAGGCAGCCCAATCAAGTAACATTTTCAAGTTTAAAAATTAATTTAATTAAGAATCGATCATTTATAAAACCAAGACCTAAATGTCCTAAATCATTTATAATAAAAGAGAATCGTGAAAGGGACGAAATGAACGCTATGGCTTTTGTAGAGGCACTAGAAGTTCGCGTGTAAAGTCATAGAAAAAGATATTGGAGGAATAAAACCTTGTCTAACAAATTATTAAATAAATATCATTTCAAACCCTATGAAGTAACGATTGTGCACCATTTACGTGCTGGGAATGCTGTGCGACGACTTATTTTTTGCAACTGTATCTAAATCAAATATGAGTCGACAGGTGTAGTTTGCTACAAAAGTAATATGGTCTGACGGCTCTTATTTTATGAGCTCCACACAGGCATTATCAATTCTAGTCTAATTAACATAATTCAAACTCCTAATATTACTTAATAATTAGATCAAAACCATAATCGCATTTCAGTGAAAAGTTAATAATGATCGGCATGTCTACTGTTTTAAAGAAATACATAAAACTCATCTTTTAACATATTATAAAACTTAACTGCGAATTTACTTCGCATTTAACATTTCTTTCGGTAAAATAATACAATAGAAAACTCCTCATAACAAAACAACTTGTTTCCGTTTTTATAGAACCTTAAATTGCGTCTAGCGAGTGGATTCAATTGACGGCCGGTGAAGATCAGTTGCGGCAAGGCTTTCCCAATTATGACAAAGGGCGGCCGGCGGGGCGTGGAAGACAATGCCTACGTGCTACACAGTTCAGTTGTTATGGGAGACAGTAGGAAGATGCTTAGAGGGAGACGGTGTTGCAAGTGGTTTTCGCGTGGAAAGAGTGATCAAGTAGGTCTTAGAAGTCAGTCTGGGGTAACGTCTCCTCCCCATGGACTTCGCGGCCAGCATCGCCAAGTGCTTTAAAACACAGCAGTAGGTTTTAGACTTGACTCCGTGGTGTACTGCCGTGATTTAAATCACACGTATTTCGGGCGATCGGCGCCAAGAGTTTCTAAACAGCGAGTCGAGTTACAGATTATTTTCGTGGTGAAACAACTCCTTCCCACGAAACAACCTTTTGCAAAGATGGTTAAAGTAAACGTATAATAGTTTATCGCGGGTTACACGAACCCCCTTAAGTGTGATTAGTCAATGTGGCCATTAATTAGTCAATCGATAATAAGTTATGTGAAGTAGTTGTATGATATTTCATAATGTATGTAAACACCTGACATTATCTGTTCAAATGGCATAGTTTGGTAGAATAAAGAAATGCTTTTGTGAAGAAAAATGTTTTCTTGAGAGTGAAATTATAAAAAAGAATCAGTGAATCACCCTATGGAAAAATAGTACTTTTTGTTACTGAGACTGGGATTTTAAAACCCAGACTTTGTACAACATTCTTTTGTTTGCTTCACCGGTTTCATAGCCTTACTACCCTAATTTTCTAAATTCTTTGATTTGTGCGTTTATTGTTAATAATAACTATCAACTATTATATACTTTTGAAAAGCTTAAAAATAGCCCAATCAAATAAGAGAATTGTAGTATACAGGGTGTCCCATTTAAAAAAACATAAGGAGAAAAGTAAGCACACCACTGAATTCCACTTAAAAAACTGACTTAGAAACAATTTTAATTTGGTCAAAAAGCAAACATTTCTGAAAACACCCTGTAGCTTAAAACTTAAGAAAGCTATGACAATTCTGTTTGTGGCATCTTTTGTTTCATGAAAAAGTAGCGTAGTAATGTAAAAGCCGCAAGTCCCTATCTTTACTAGTTACCGAGAGACCCTGTAATTACATCGAAAAATGGACATCCTGTATTGTATTTAAACTTTAATTTTATATTAGTGTGTAGTCTAGATCTTAACATTGTAAATTTTATTATTTAATTTATATTAGTATGTAGACTTGTAAAAATCTTTTTCATATAGGTACTTTGTTGACGACTGTAAAACCTTAATTTGTATTGAAACGAATAAATCTGTATTTCCGTATTTCATTAATTTTTATTGTACTTATTATGTCTTATTATTATGTTCTTTATCCTTAGAATAGTATTGACGGCTATATTTCTGTGAAAATTTGCAATAAATCTTCTCCACAACAACGAACAAGATAACAATCTGCAATCTCTCATCTAATGAATATTTCATTTCGGCAATATTACAGTAAATTTGTCAAATTTTTTGACTTTGAAGGATTCAAAGGTGATTACACCTTTATTACCTAGTGTATGTTTCAAACAGGTTAAAGTTAAATTATACTGGATAAAACAATAAAATTTAATAAAAATAGCTGTCACAATATTAAATATTTTAATCAGAACGGACAAAAAAAATCACTCGTTCCAAAAATCGTATAAAAATAGCTGTGTTCCATTTAAAAAACACCTTATCCATAGCGTAACTCTTTTGTTTCTGGTTCAAATAAATTTTTGGTTTCATTTTTGAATTCTGCAGGAAAAAGTACTTACATCGATTGGCTATTTTGGATTTTTCTTTAAATACAAGGAAGCTCAAAAATGGGCCCCTGTTCAGTCCTCGTTGGAAGACCCTGTACAAGGACACACTTTAAACCTCGACTGGAACTGTCGATAAAGAGACGCCAATGGTCTGATGTGTACTCTGTTATACCCATTTTCTCTAACAGACCTCTAATATCATTACAAAAAATCATATTATCCTCCTGAGAGAAAAATGGCAAAAGATACTTTTCTCTGTTACGTAGTACGTAATTTTGGTACCTGGATAAAGAAGATTTTCTTCATTTAGTCTGGAGGCAAGTAACTCGGCAGACTCTTTTGGGAGGTTTAAATCTCTGACAAGGTCACTTACCTTTTCCTGAGTAAAGCGTTCGGGACTTGGTAAATCTCCTGCAAAATCGCTGTCCTCTTATTCAAATCGGTCGCTCTGCAGCTTGTCAGATGACGTTTCGACTGTATCCTTTGGTAACGTAGGCAGGCTGCTATATGTTCGAATTGGTATTTCTATAGAATGCTGAACAGGTCTTCTTGCTGACTCCAGGTGAGGATAGTTCCACTTATGCCGATTGTTACGATTAAAGCCCTTGATCTTCACAAGACAAAAATAACAATCGTCAAAGTGGCTTTTTTGTTCCCTCCATACCATCGGAACACCAAACTCTAAACACTTTCTTTGTCCTTTTGTCCATTGTCACAGGTGCTGCTCGACACAGGTTTTGCATACAACTTGCGAAGCTCAGGGTTTATTTTGGTCTCCTAAGTGAACACCAAAATAGGCCAAATAAGCTTTTTTCACAAAGTCACAGATCAATCTTCTACTTTCTTTTAAAACGTACTCGCCACATATGTAGCAAAAAACGTCCGGATGGTTTACGCAACTACGTCTACTTGTAAAAGCCATGTTTAAATACGATTTTTCAAAAAACACACTCTTGCAATGAAGCTCAAGTTTCAACTAAATTCATGCATGCAATATTCCGCATAATGTAATCCCCATATTATGGGGATTATATAGGTACTAATACCATAGGACACAAGCCAAGTTAACGAATTAATTTATGAGGCTTACGGTATACAATTTCATTCACTTTTATTGCCTTCTATTGTATATTTCGTGCTAATTGTAAATAAGAAAATAAGAAATCTGCAGGTGCAAAAAAATTCCAGGAAAAATTGTTTCTTATCTGTAATAATTATATGGCCTTTTGCCAATATAAGATTAGGTATTTCCAGTGATTTATGAATAAATAGGTATAATTAAAAAGGCATTAGTCCTGGAATTAGTGAAGTTCTTGATAAAATGTATGACCATTATAATTGTCAAATATATTAATATTACAATTTATTATGAGTAGGCTCTATCTCAAAAACTAGAGCTGATACGAAGAAAAGCAAAGTGTTTTTGGAATCATCGCATTCAAAATAACTAAAATCAGTTGTTTTTTCTTCGGCTAGAAGACAAAAAATTTTTTTTGTTGGGCTGTGTTATTAGAGCAGATGATAGGGCCATTTCCAAAATTACAGCACGATATGTAAGTATTCGTTTCCTAGATGTGTACCATCTAGTTTGGGATACTCTGTATATAAGCAATCAATTTTGGACATTTTCGTAACGATTATAGCAAACACTACAAATCTAAGAGTAAGAAAATTACACCTAATTAAAAAAATCAAACTGTACGGAGCCCATAGATTTTTTTTACAAGAGTTTCCTTTAAATTTGTTTTAGAATAATGCGCGATATGATATACAGGGTCGTTGGTATGTATGGAAACGGTCGATTATTTCTTATCTTTTCTTTCTAATCTTAAAAGAATAAGTATACTGGATGAGTCAGAAAGCCGTAGGAAAACAATGTTACCTTTTTTTTAATGGAACACCCTCTGTCTTAGAATATGTTTGGATTTACCATTAAATTACAATTATTTTTTATTAAATACATTATAAGCCTAAACCTAATAGTTTCCGAGAAATCAACTATTGAAAAATTACATTTTTGAACTTTGACAGCCTCTAGCTTTCTAACGGTACGTCTTAGTCAGGAATCACACTGAGCGACCATGATCGACCGTCCGCGATCGACCGGCTACGACCAACAATTGAAATTGTTGAAATTCAAGGTTCTATATCACACTGATCGACCGACCACAGCCGACCGCTGTTTTGAAAATGTCATACCTGAGATTGTAGGTTACGTATGTTTTACAGAAATGTTTACAAACTAACCTTTATTGTTCTGTGTATTTTACACACAACACTAGTAATTAAATAGAAATAAAGGTCTGTCTTTACCACCAAATAACTTTATTTGCCCCTCTAGGGTAGAAAACAAGGGTTATAAAAATATATAAAATGACGATGAATTAAATTAAATTTCTTAATGCATGTGTTGTACTAGTTTCGACTTTAGAGAAAGTCATCCTCAGCAACTAACCATTTAAGAGATTTTTATATGAAAAGAAGTTAAAACAGTTGGGGGAGCAGAGAGGTGATTCAATAATACAATACAATATAATGCAGATTATGCAACCTTTGGAATCGACAGGAGTTTAGTATAAGAACGATGTATCTCCATGATATGTATTATTGAATCACCTCTCTGCTCCCCCAACTGTTTTAACTTCTTTTCATATAAAAATCTCTTAAATGGTTAGTTGCTGAGGATGACTTTCTCTAAAGTCGAAACTAGTACAACACATGCATTAATAAATTTATTTTAATTCATCGTCATTTTATGTATTTTTATAACCCTTGTTTTCTACCCTAGAGGGGCAAATAAAGTTATTTGGTGGTAAAGACAGACCTTTATTTCTATTTACAATCTCGCCACAGAATATGGACTACTTCTTAAAACTAGTAATTAAAATATCTTATCAATAATTATTAGCTAAAAACAAAACCAGCGTGACAAAGTTTGGTTAGGCTAGAGTTAGGACGCACACGCCACTTCCACTTGGTGTAAATTAAAAAATAACTAGAAATTTTGTCGTGCGCATTAAGTGGGATGGTCCGAGGTCGACCAAAATTTCCAGTAGGTTGGAATTTCAAACACGGTCGACGAAAAACGGTCGAGGACGATGGTTCAGTATGATCTTTGTGGTAAGAATGTACCTACGTGTTGAAAATTTGATCGTTACCGGTCGATCGCGGTCGCTCAGTGTGATTCTTGCCTTAGAGTAAAACAGCTTACACATCCATATCTTAGTTTCTTATTATCTTCCTACTGGTGTCAACTTCCGGTTAAACCGGATGTAACCCAAAAGCCGGAAATATAGTACTTCCGGTTTAACCGGAAGTTAAATTTTTTGGGAAGATAATAAAAAAGTAAGATAGGGACTTGGAAGCCATTTTGCTCTATGGCATAACATTAGAAAGCTAGAATCTGCCAAAGTTCTAAAATGTAATTTTTTAAAAGTCGATATCTCGGAAACTATTAGCTTTAGACTTATAATACACTTATTAAAAAATAATTGTAATTTTATGTAGAATTCAAAAATATTCTAAGATATAGGGTGTTCCATTAAAAAGAAAGTAACTTTGTTTCTCTACGGCTTTTCGACTCATCCTGTATACTTATTTTTTTAAAATTCTAATAACTTCAAAAAACCCTAAAACTTTTGTCTTAAATATTTTTTGCTAGCTGTTTTACTTTAGGAAATAATCGACCGTTTCCATACATACCAACGACCCTGTATATGTCGTAAGCAAATATTCGATGACGTGTTGTTTTGGCTAATATCATGAATCGACCATACTTCGTAAACTGCCCAATATTAAATTTCTATTTGCATTCTAGGTTTCTCCAACGATTCGCCCTATAATACCGAACCAAAAATAGAAACCATTAGGGTAAAAGTAGGAACCCCAGTAACATTAAAGTGTGTGCAACGAGGCGTTTGGGAATACAAGGTAATTTGCAATTTTAAAAAACACTATTTTGCAGTTTTAACAAATTTCTGTGTATGTACAGGGTGTCCCGAAATTCAGGTGACATACATAGGTACATAGGTATAGAGCGTAATATACCTAAAAAAATAATAATATTTTTCTCTGTAAACGTGTATCGACAAATGCATCCTAAGGGCCCTAGTCCCCCAAATGAGGTATCATGAAGATGGTCTTTCTAATTAAGGACGAAACTATTCATACTAGAAACTTGAAATTGTAGTATTATAGTAAACCTCCTACACAGCACACTTATTTTCAGAAATATCTCTGACATATTTCGAATGTCTCCAAAACATAACCTTTCATATCAATATTTCGGAAATATTTGTCGAAATAATTATGAAATTTTACATGAAATAGGCATTTCATCGAGAATATTTGTAAAAATTTCAGGTTTATTACACCCAAAATAACAGTTGACACACCCTGCCTTTGACACTTGACGCCCTTGACGGGCCAGATGCAGAACAACCAATGGGTTCACCTTATTTTATGTTTTGCGAGTGTTATGTTCAGTTAACAATGATTATTAGACATTATTATTTGCAGGTGAACCGTGCTACTAACGAATAATTATATTATGGATAATAATGTAATAAATGTAAACTTTTGTTAAACCGGATATAACTCGAAATCCGGAAACATGGTACTTCCGGTTTAACCGGAAATTTGAATTTTTAGAAAGATAATAAAGAAGTAAGATAGGGACTTGTGAGCCGCTTTGCTCTACTCTAAGACATATCGTTAAAAAGCTAGAAGCCGTCAAAGTTTAAAAATGCCATTTTTCAAAAATCGATATCACGGAAACTATTATGTTTAGATTCATAATGCACCTATTAAAAAATAATTGCTATTTTATGTAGAATTCAAAAATAGTGTAAGATATATAGGGTGTTCCATTTTCAAAAATACAAGTTTTGCTCGCCTCACTTTTTTGAGCCAATGTAAAATATTTTTAAAATATGCCACTTTTAATTTCACACTTCATGCTGTTTCAGTATTTTTGATAAGATCTTTGATAAGGCTGTAATCTTCCGTACCCGCCTCGTTGGCGGACCCGGTACGTTTATAGAGAAAAATATAACTTTCTTGAAAGTAGATTAAGTAAGTATGGCACCTTAATTTCGGGGCACCCTATCCCTGTAGACATTAAAAAATTTAATTTTATGTATAATTAATTTTTGTAAAATACCTTAAAACCCCCTAAAACTTTTGGGTGTAAAGTTTTTTTGCTAACTACATATTTTACTTTAGATTAGATCTTTCCCATTACTTGACAGCGATCATGTGTTCTAGCAATGCGAATTAACCTACAAGGGAGTCCTATGTAACACTCAAGATATTACAAAAATCGATAGTAAAGAGCCCTGGAAGCGGCTGCGTAAAGAAAGGTTTGAGATTGATTCAGCAAACAGGAATCATAGCGGACTTTATAGATGCCTGGACAAAGGGGTCGTAAAAAAATCAATAGTTGTTGAAGTTGTGGGTAAGTCAGTGCATGACGTACAGGGTTTTTCTTTATAATTTGCCACCCCTTTAAAAAGTTTATTTTTTAAGATAGAAAAAAAAGATAGATACAAAAGTTGCAGGAGTTTTCCAAACATTTTTCAATATGTTAACCAGAAAAACAGAAGACTATTGAAAAATTTAAAAAAGGCAACTTTTATGGTTTTTTTTAATTAAACAACATTCCCACATCTTTGAAATCAACTTAACGTCCACATTGCACAAATATACAGGGTGGTCACTCAAAACTCGGGTACGAAAACTAAAGATCTTGGCGAAAATACCTATATATAACTATACAGTGCGCGTCTAAAGTCCCCCCCCCCCCTGTTAACTTTTGATTAACAAATGTGAGAATAATGAAATTTGGTACGTTTAATAATAACTTAAATACTACCATTTTAGTATAAGTTATGGACTCAGTTTTTTAAGATGGCGGCAGGGTGCCATTTTGAATAAAATTTTTAAATGGCAGATGGGGTCGAGTGATACCTCGCTGTAACGGTATTTTCAATCTATTAACGATCCCCACGTTTAAAAACATTTTATCGATTAATTTCAAAATGGCGGCCAAATGTGGGTTAATTTGATTTTTAAGCAATAGTAAAGGAACCTACGGGCATATAGGCGATATTTTTAGTATTTTATAACAATAAAAAAACTTACCAAAATTACAAACACTACTTAAGATGCTCAAAATGTTCACCATTCACTTCTTGGCACATATATAGCCTATCGTGAAATTCTTCGCGAACATTATGTAAATTTTCTCGACTAATTGATGCGCGCACTTGAATAATTCTTTGGCGCAAATCGTCTAATGACTGCGGCCGGGTTATGAATACTTTGGACTTAATAAATCCCCACAAAAAAAAGTCCATAAGAGTTAAGTCCGGTGAGCGAGCAGGCCATTCGACAGCACCATGACGACCAATCCAGCACCCGGGATATTGCTGATCAAGGTAGTTCCTAACATCTCTACTATAATGCGGCGGAGCTTCATCTTGTTGAAATATCATAGGCATATCACCGAATTCATCACACTCCAGAATCAAATGTTCTACGGTATTTTCAATCATATTCAGATACACCGGTCCAGTTAAATTTCCCTGGATAAAATACCTGCCCAAACGTTAAGTTTCTGAGGGAACTGGGTATTACATTCCCTGTAAATATGAGGATGTACATCGCTCCAATACCGAACATTTTGACGGTTAACTTTTCTGTTTAGAAAGAAAGTACACTTATCACTAAAACAAATACATTCAAGGTAATTTGGGTAAGGGTTTAATCTTGCACCCATTAATTCACAAAACTCTAGTCTACGATCCGGATCATCTTCTGTTAACTCGTGTAATATTTTCAATTTGTAGAGATGAAATTTGGAACGTTCCAATTTTTTCTGAACACTTTTAGTACTTTCTTCGCATTCAGCTGCTACAAGCGATGTCGGCTGCATTGGATTAACAATCAACTATCTCAATATGTTTTTCTTCTAATGAGAGCCGTCCACATCTTTTAGCATTTCCAACACTTCCAGTTGTTTGGAACTTTTAAATTAATTCCCGCAAATATTTCCTTTAAATTGGGCGATCAGGATTTCCGCTAAATGTAACAACATTCCCGGTAAAGTAGGAGGTCAAGTAAGAAACAAATTGGACGTAACTGTAAAAAAGAATGAAGGATTTAAACACTTAACTGCGGTAAAAAGGATTTATGAAGGTAAACCATCCAACGAAGTTGTATCTTGGCCTTATACTTTACTACCTAAGTTGCAGCATTGTCCGATTACATCAGTAGATGTTGAAAGAAACTTCTCTTTGTATGAACATATTTTTACGGATAGAAGACACTTCTTTTTAGTTGAAAATTTTGAAAAATATTTAGTAATAAATGCCTTCAATACAATTTCAGGTTAAAAAAATTGTGTACTTTTATTTTTCTTTGTATTTTTTTGCATCCAGTGTGTTTTTTTACCATATTTTACTATAGTAAATTAAGAAATATTACATATACTATACCAGGTCCGGATGGCCTTCCTCCAAGCTTTATTAAACATTGTAGCTTTTTGTTCTCTAGACCTCTTTTCCATATCTTCAATCTTTCCTTGAAAAGCGGAACTTTCCCTGCCTATTGGAAAACAAGTTTTATTACCCCTATATTGAAGTCTGGAGATAACTCTCAGGTTGACAATTATAGACCCATTAGCATATTGAGTTGTATTCCTAAAGTATTTGAGGGCCTTGTTTGTGATTATTTGACCTCTTCCCTGAGGGGCTGTTTTGTCGACCAGCAGTTTGGATTCATTTCTCATCGCTCCGCTGAGCTCAACCTGCTAACATTTACCGAGTATCTCTTGGAATCCATGGAGGGGGGTTCCCAGGTTCATGCTGTGTACACAGATTTTGCAAAGGCATTTGATCGGGTTAATCATCGAGTTTTGATAGACAAACTTCAAGGTCTGGGAATTCAGGGGGAACTTCTGAAATGGATATCTTCTTACCTTACAGAAAGAATGCAGATGGTGCGCATTCAAGACTTCCAGTCTGTCGGATTTGAGGTCCCATCGGGTGTGCCACAGGGTTCTCACCTGGGCCCTCTTCTTTTTAACCTATATGTGAATGACATTGCATCTTGTTTTGCCTCTGCGTTCTTCCTAATGTTTGCTGATGACTTAAAATTATATATGAGAATCAACAATAGTACGGACAGCATAGGACTGCAGTCCGATCTGGACCGCCTGAGCCACTGGTGTGAAATCAATGGAATGGAGTTAAATGTTAAAAAATGTCATCTAATGGTATTTACTCGCGGCAGAAATCCCATAAATCACATATATAGTATAAATGGTTGCCCATTGGAAACGGTGTCCCTGATTAAAGATCTAGGTGTTATCCTCGATCCCACCTTATCATACAGACCTCACATATCGATGGTGGTCTCGAAATCGCTGCAATTACTGGGCTTCGTGAAGCGATGCTCCGAGGATTTTCTCAGTATGGCTTCCATTAAAATATTATTCTGTTCACTTGTGAGGCCCCATTTGGAATATTGTTCATGTGTCTGGTCACCACACTACAATGTACATATCCAGGCCATTGAGAGAGTTCAACACAAGTTCTTAAGGTTTATTGCATTTAAGGAACATATTGGAGTTGAAAACATCATTTACTCTAATGTCGAGAATTCCCTAAATATAACCACTCTTCAGATCAGACGCATGCATAGGGACCTTGCCCTTTTCTATAATATACTGCACTCATGTAGCTTTGGTCCTGAGCTGTTGAGGAAAATAGATATTCATGCCCCTTCGAGGCAAACAAGGCTCAATCAACCCTTCCATATTGGCCATCATCGTACTAACTATGGTTATAATTCTTTCCTATCAAGGTCTATTAGACTTGCTAACCAGTATTCGGACCAGTTGGATTGTTTCAATAATCAAGGAGTCTTTAGGTCCCTGCTTAAATCGTGTAAGTGATGTTTTGATGTCCCTTGAAGGTTGCCTTACCTTATCTGTGTTATCTGCAGTATTATTATATACTATATTGCTTTGTTATGTGCTATTTTATTGTTTATTGTTCTCTAAAATTGTTTATTTTTGTTTTTGTTTTGTATATTATCCAGATTAGGTTAGTATTGATTTTTTTTTTACTTCTACTCTGTATTTTAATTGGGCTATTGCTCGTTGATAAATAAATAAATAAATAAATAAATAAATAAATAAATAAATAAATAAATAAATAAATAAATAAATAAATAAATAAATAAATAAATAAATAAATAAATATCAGTGTGCATATTTGGTCAAAAAAATGAATATAACTGCATATTTTAAAGGCAAGCAAGGCATACCTATATATGCACATATTTTGGCTGGATAAGTGCATCTATTCCGCCCTTTAATAATAATATATGCTAAAAATGGTCTTTTGGGTTCAAGATTTCTTATACCAACCATGTATTTTTACACAATTAATACTGTATTTCTTAATATAGGCGCTGGAAACTATGACGGTCCACCTCCATCAGTAGCATCACTAAGGACATCTAATATTACCAATCAACTAAATATGGAGTTTACCATCCAGTGCAACGTCACTAGCCTAATACCTCCTACAATTATTTGGTTCAAGAAATGTTATGGATTAAAATGTGATATTAGTTATGACAATATTTGTTACTGCCATCTTAACGTGACTACCTCAGTGTACAATCTTGGAAACACATACATCAGCAAAATAAACATTTTTAATGCTAGAGATATCGATAGTGGACTGTATGCTTGTTTAGCCGTTACCGAATACGGAAAAGACTACAAAAAAGTGTCTATCAGTGTTCCTATGGCTAATCTAAAAAAAGAAAGCAATAGTTCGTTTTCACTATTGTTTTTAATTCCCTTTACGCTCATTCTTGCTCCGATTGTGGTGTGGTGGTGCTACTTCAGGAAAAAGAAAAAAACAGTTGAAACGGCGGCCGATCAACATAAAAAACTTTTATCAAAAAGGGGAAGTTCTCCAAGTCCTAGAACAATGCAAACTGTGTAAATTATTTATGAAAAAATAAATTGTCTGTGATATTTTTATTTTATATAGGTATATTTTAAAATATACCTTAAAACCTGACCAATAACATTCATTAGATTTTAGTATAAATACCACAAGTAAGGTATATAATATTAAATTGTTCCCATAGGTACAATATTTTTGCTGTCTGTGTAGAAAATTAAAACAAGTACTTCGTGTAAAATAAAAAAAATACTAATAAGTTTTGTGTGTTTAATTAATTTTATCTACAAACACTATTAAAAGTAGACGCTTGGTGTCAGTGTCTAAAATATCATGTTATTATACTAATGTTAAAAATGAATACTTTAACTTTTAATATTAACATTAACATTTATTGAACAATTTGAGGAACCAGAAATATGAATTCCTTCTGCAGTTCCACTGATCAGGGTTTTGTTATCATTTGTCTGCTTGCGGAGAAAAATAAGGCTTTTGGCAATTCTCCTCTTATTAGTTTTTCAAGAAATTTTAAAAATACGAATTGATAATTATTTATTTAGGAAAAAAACATTTTATTTCTATAAAACAATTTGGGTTTCAAAAAAATAAATTGACGCAAGATGTTATTTAGGTTTAGTTCAACACAGTCAAATAACCGTCTCGGAACGATAATTTCCAGTCTGTCAATCCTCCCGTAAGCGCATCTCGTGTCTATGCTGTCAATTAAATTTCGACATTCGATGACATCATCAAATTGTAAAAGTATCGCTCTTACTGCTCCGTTTCACTCTCTCATCTTGTTTTAGGCCAAGCCTTACCGAGGTTTCAACGTTCGCTAGATGTTGAAAACAGCAAATACATTTATTTGACAAATCCAAATAACATTTTGGCTGTCGTGGAAAGATTGGCTGGTTTATCAAAAGCAAATTCCAAATATGACAGCCACAGGGCGTGATGACCGCTCTTGAATTAATATTAGGGATTCTTGTTGTAACGCGTTTATTTGTGCCAATCACATTGGCGCCATTATCATATCTCTGCCTACTACAGTTTTGGATATTTAAACCATTATGTTTCAGTTCCCTTAATGTCATATTTGGATAACAATTTAAATAAGTCAATAAAATTGAAGTGTCCGCTGCCATTTAACTTAAGGGATTCTCAGTGGCCTTTAAGTGTCAGATCGTGTGAGGCTAAGGAAGCTTTTTAAAAAACAAAATAATCAATTATACGCAATAATTGTTTGCAAGTTAAAGGACTTATTTTCTTGTTGTTTGTTAAAAAATCAAAGGGTCTTCATCAAGTAACTTTTATCGGCTTGCTACAGCAAGGCCCCTATGACCGCGAGGCCGTCGGCAGTCGCCTATATCGCCTACGCCTAGCGCGGCCACTGACTATGACGTTTGACAGAAAGGTCTACACCAGAATTTACTACTGCATATTTTTCGGGTGGGTCAAGTTTTAAAAAGCAGCAATATTTTTGGGCATGTTTCCAAAATATGGATTGGTTGCTTAGTACATTTATTATTTGTATCTAAACTGCGCGGCTTATTTAACGCATAACGAAAAATTTGCCTCAATTTTGATGTTATGTATTTTCCAAATTTGTGGTTCGTTTTTAATGACTCCTTTTTCTAATTGTAGGTTTTTTCTTAAGCATATTACTGCCTTTATTGTTTTGCTTAAAAAAGGAACTTTGGTATTATATCGAGTGTTATAAAAATTTCGTGTTGTCTTATGGAAATTTAAAACACCCTGTGGGATTTACTAGCCATTGCAAGTTATCGCAATTATAGCCAAATGAAGGTATCATGTTTCCTTTACATTTTCTTTTTTGATTCATTTGTTTATATCTGTTTTTTCATGAAATACACAATTATTAGTTAAAAAATACAAAATGAACGAAATGCTTAAATTAATGCAACAGCAATAGAAAAAACAAAATTTAAAGTAAATAAAGAATCAGTATCATTAATTAATTTTATTGAATCTACAAAGCATAGCAAAAAAAATACAGGGAAAAAAAATTGTAATTTCTGAAGTTGTTCAAAAAAATTAAATAACATATAGTTGCCGGTATTGCCTCCCCTTGCTCTAATTACTGCCTGGCATCTTCTTGGCATACTTAAAATCAGATTTCTGAATTCGTCTTGATTAATCTGATTCCATATTTCCATAAGGCTAAATGACAGATCATTTAAGTTTCTAGGAGGAGAGAGCAAGGCTCTAACATATCGACCCATGTTATCCCATAAATGCTCAATAGGATTAATGGCAGGGCTTCTTGTCGGCCAAGGCAAAGTTAAATTTATTTCTTGGAGTTAATTTTGTACCACTCTTGCTACGTGTGGGCGTGCATTATCGTACAAGAATAAAAAATTATCCCCAATAAATGGGGGATATGGGACAACATGGGTTTCTAAAACGTCTGATATGTATATGTCAAAGGACATCCCTAAATCACAACTAACTCCGTGAGAGCATCCAAACTGATGCCACCCCAGACCATAACAGACCCTCCTCCATAGCTTACTGTTCCGACAATGTTGCATTGAGCATATCTCTCGCTAGGACGTCGATAAACTCTCCGACGGCGGTCATCACTAAAAAGACAAAACCTTGACTCATCGCTAAACAATACATTGCCCCATTCACGCGCTCCCCAATTTTGGTGCTCCTGGGCAAATTGAAGACGCTGCCTTCTATGGTTTACGGTTAGAAGGGGACCAGTTGCGGCTTGATAGGGAGTAATACTGCTTTATGCCAACCTTCTACGCACTGTATCTTGACTAATACGGTGATTATACCAACGGGAAAATTCCCGCTGCAGTGCAGTGCTCGTAACAAACCGATTTCGTAATGCCTGTATTCGCAAAAAGCGATATTAGTCATTCGTTGTCACCCTTGCTCGTCCTATAGCTCCAGCACATTCCTCAGGCGAAAGATTTCTTCTTACACGTGCGTTTTGGGCCATTTTGTTTTTAATTACACTTAATACAATTAGAAATTACCAATACAAGTATGCAAAGCAAACTAAAAAGTGATAAAGTGAAGAATCAAACCTAATAACGCTTTTGTTACATTTCACTTTATGACGTTTCTGTGTAATGTTTCATTTTTATAGCCTGCTACTTTTCCGATAAATGCATTTTAGGTCAACAAAAACACGTTGAACTAAAAATTGTGTATTTCATGAAAAAACAGAAATAAACAAATGAATCAGAAAAGAAAATATATAGGAAACATGAGACCTTATGATTGCGATAACTTGCAATGGCTAGTAAATCCCACAGGGTGTTTTGAATTTCCATAAGATAACACAAAATTTTTATAACACTCGGTATAATACCAAAGTTTATTTTTTAAGCAAAACAATAAAGGCAGTAATACGCTTAAGAAAAAAACCTACAATTAGAAAAAGAAAACATTAAAAACGAACCACAAATTTGGAAAATACATAACATCAAAATTGAGGCAAATTTTTCGTTATGCGTTAAATAAGCCGCGCAGTGTATATTGGGTCGCATTGCCATAGGGTGTACCGAAATTAAGGTGACATACTTACCAAAAAAATTATCTTTTTCCCAATAAACATATATCGAAAAATGCCTTCAATCTTTAATTATCGACGAAACTGTTTACGGTAGAAATTTGAAATCATCAGAATTTAACGGAAACTCTTCGTTTTTCTTTCTATCGCAATCCTTGGTCTCCCAGAACTTTTACATCAATATTTCCCGTTTCTCCATGTTCTTTTATTATAACTCCAATTGTCGATTTTGACATGAGATCATATGCATAGCGGGTGGGTGCACCCGGACTGGCCATAGGAAATCCCATGTAAATTTTGCTACCCTCAAATATTAATTAATAGGGGAGCCATCCCCTATTAATTTTACATCAAAATTGTATTAGACTTTTCTGAAGGTTCTTGTATGATGGACTCGTACACCAAATTTTACTATTTTCTAATAAGCCATTATGTCTAATCTTCATAATTTACCGACTTAAAAATAAACAGAAAAAAAAAAACGTTAACAAATTAATTTATTTAAACAAGCTCAAGACAACCAACCCAACATTTCCTGAAACCCAGATTTCATAACATGTTTAGCTTAAAAATATCATCAAAATTATTAAGAACGACGCTCACACTGTAGACAATAATATTTTACTTATTTTGTGTAGAGAAATATTCTTGAGATCCTTTTGGGTCAGGTTTAATAGTCTTACTACCCTTTCTCCAGTTTGCAGGACAAACTAAAAATATATAGAATATTATAATCATGTGAAAGTGATTATTAATTATTTGAAACTTTTAGTTTTTTTTTATGTCATACTAGGTCTTTATTGTATTTTAATTGCTTAGTTACCAACTACCAAAAGACCCGAGATTAACAGCTTCTGTAATATAAGAGGACTGAACTCGAACATCAATGCAGTCCATCAACATCTACAATCTACCAAACCTCATGTACTCGCACTAACCGAAACAAATTTGTCGTCAACGAGAGGAGACACTTGAGCCTAATGACTTTGAGGTAATGTGGTTTAAAATATCAAGGCAGAGAACTACTAAATTCATCTGCTGCCATTACCGGCCACCAAGCGATACCCATTATAGAGATTTGTTCTTCTTTCTTGCTAATACTATCGACTTTTTGCAAACCCACCATACGAATTTCGAAGTTGTCATCCTTGGCGACTTTAACGTTCATAATGTTAACTGGCTCAAATACTCAAACACAACCGACGAGCAAGGTCGCGAAGCCCGAATCCTTTGCCGTCAGCTCTGGACTCACCCAACTCGTGGGTGAACTAACTCGGATTCCAGATCAAGATGGTGACTTTGCTAGTTTGTTGGATCTTTTCTTAACTTCAAACCCAGACTTGTACACTGTCACCGTAAAGCCTCCGTTAGGAACGTCTGACCACCACCTTATTCTGGCATTACACATTTTTACCATTTTCCTTGGCGGGACGTTTGTTTTACCTCTGACGATCCATTCACCTGTGCTCGAGAAGTATCCAAGGTTCTCCTTACTAGTATGGAAGCCTTCATCCCTTTCTCAAAAAAGTGCCATTCTAACGGCAAGCCTTGGTTTACCAAAAATTGCGCTTGAGCTGTTAAATCAAAAAATTATTTCTACCGACAATGGCGTCAAAACCCTACCGCCGAAAATCATACCATCTTTGTTAACGCTCGAACCCAATGCAAGCAAACGATAAACCGAAGCAAAGAAGCACACAACCAAACGATCAAAGACAAACTTCTTGATTGTCCTAACGGCTCAAGATCATTTTGGTCGGTAGCTAAGGCCGCCAGTCAGAACTTTACTAAGTCAACCATTCCACCTCTAACACGTGCTGATACCACCATTGTGACCAAAGCAAAGGAAAAAGCAAACTTACTGGCGAACCTATTCTCTCAAACCCAGCGGTCAATTTTCGGGGAAAAACTCCACCGAACATTCCCCCGCCACCGAGAATGCCCGAGATTATTTTCCGGCAGCGCTATGTTAAACGAGTCTTGAGGAGTCTTGACACCAAAAAAGCTTCTGGTCCTGACAAAATTCCAGTCATCGTAATTAAAACATGCGCTGATAAATTGACACCAGTATTTTGTAGGCTTTTTAACTTATCTTACAAAAGAGGAATATTTCCTTCTTGCTAGAAAACTGCGCGAGTACAGTCCATACCCAAAAAAGGCAATACGACCTTGCCAAACAACTATCGTCCAGTCGCATTGCTTTCTGTTATCAACGAAAAAATATTAAAATATCTGGAAGGCTTCAATATTATTAGTGACCGCCAGTATGGATTCCGTAAGTCTAGAATAGTCTAGATCAACAGGAGACCTTCTCGCTTATGTTATTCACGTTTGTAACAATGCAATGGAACATCATGGGGAGTCCTGGACGGTAGCACTGGACATTTTCAAAACCTATGACCGAGTATGGCATGAGGGGCCCCTGATCGGTAACCATGATCTGACAAACAACCCGGAAAGGCTTGAAAATCGAAGGCAGGTTGGGGACTTGAGCCTATTTTACAAATATTTTCATGGCAAGTGCTCAACTAAGGTTGCCCGCTTCATTCCACCCAGAGCGGTACATGGTAGAAATATACGACGAGCCACTGCAGTCCACCCGTACGTGGTTCAGTCTAATGTCCGTCGAACGACACTGTTTAAAAAATTTTTCATCTAAAGAACTTCATCACTCTGGAACGACCTCCCTGATGCCGTGTTTCCCAACGAGTATAATCTCCAAAGATTCAAGACCAACGTGCATTATTTCCTGAACACACGCACCGCTCGCAGAGCGCCATAAAGAATTAATCCTGCAGTGCTGTGCCTTATTATAGAAAGAAACTATAATAAAGTGTAGTTTATGCCCGCGTGGGCATTAGGTGCACTTTATGATGTGCTATTTAGGGGTTAGAATTAACCATTTTCAGAATCTTCAACGCCGGTCGCCCGACAAACACACTCTGAAAAGAGGAGACCGGACAACAGGGTACTAATGGGCGACATAAATCACATCAAGAAAGAGATGGCTGTCTTACATCAAAATGTTCAGTCACTTGGGAACTGTATGGACGTCTTACAGGACTTAGTAAATGAGCAAATAGATTGCTGTTTGTTTCAGCGAGTACTGGAAATCGGCAAGTCAAATATCAAACTACAGTCTCTTGGGCTACAAACTTGCTTCAACTCACTGTCGGGTAGAGGGGGCACATGGCGAAGTAGCAATATATGTGGACGAAAGAACAAAATGGAAAGAAAGAAGCGACATCACTGTTAGTTCTGAGGACAGTGTGTTCGAGTGTGCTGCAATCGAGGTCAGAGTAGAGGATAGCAGAGCAATTATTTTGTGTACCGTTCACCATCTTCATCACTAAATGATTTTATGTCAAAAATTTAAAATGTATTGAGCAATATTTTAATGAAAACTGCTTAGTCATTATTGCAGGTACTTTTAATGTAGATATTAGTGACAGTCAAAGTAGGGGCTCTATTGATTTTGTTTCATTGCTGCGTTCCTTTTGTATTTTTCCATCTGTTTTAGGGTATACACGCATATGCGGGGATGCAAAATCTTGTATTGATAATATCTTAACAAACTGTGATTCTGTTAGATCAGAGATATTAGACACTCACATATCAGACCACACAGCTCAGAAAGCAATTATTGATGTAAAGGTAAGTAAGAACGCAAACAGGGTAAGAAGACGCATATTTAGCGCCCAAAATAAAAAATAAAGGTATTTTATCTCAAGAAAACTGGGAAGATGTTTTTGCACTACCTGAGTCTCAGGTAGACCTGCAGTGGAAGGCCTTTATGGCTCTAATCACTGCTGTTTTTAATCATTGCTTTCAACACAAAACACTAAATCTGGAATATAAGAGTTACATACAATACCGAAGAAATAAAAACAATCAAACAAGAACTTGATGTTCTCTTGATTCTAAGCAGATCTGAGGATGTATGTATATATAGAGGTATTATTATTATTATTGTTACAGCAGTAGGCGGCTCGCACCGATGAAACTGCTGTTGCATAGCCAAAGTCAATTTAAGCAGTATTTTTTCTCCGCTCTCACAAAACTGAAATATTTGTGCCTCAGTTTTATAGTCTTGATGTTTTCGACTCTCAACGTCAATCAGAAATAATGCACCAAGGCTGTATTGATCTGCTGCAGATCCTTATCGAAGTGGTTCTTAAAAGAGTTGATGGAAGTGGCTGTCACTGTATCTTCCCTGAGGGCATGCCACTGATATACAACCCGATTTGTGATGAAGTTCTTTCTGGGGAGTTTCGTACATCTTTCCTTGGATAATTTCAGACTATGACCTCTTAGGTTTTCATTTTCATTAAGTTGGTACACGTTAAGGTCAGGTTCATAGTAACCATTCATTGTTTTAAAAGTTTCTATCAAATCGCCCCTTAGCCGTCTTTCTTTTAGTGTTGGCAGTTGAAACACTCGCAGCCTGTCATCGTAGGTCAAATCTTTGGTTGCTAGAGGAATTTTCGTGGCTCGTCTTTGCACTCTTTCAAGCAGGTCCATATCTTTCATAAAGTATGGATCCCATACACTATGCGCATATTCCAAGATTGGACGTACATGAGATTTGTATAGTTTCAACATCATATCCACAGTCTTGTTTTCGAAAGCTCGCCCAATCAGGGAAAGAATCGAGTTTGCTTTCTTCACAATTTTGGCTATGTGGGTTTGCCATTTAAGATCAGAGCTCACTGTAATTCCAAGATCTAGCTGTTCGTTGACATGTTGTAATTGTGTACCGTTAAGATGATAGGCATTTTGGGGATTGTTTGTACCAATATGAAGTACTGTACACTTTGCCTCATTAAGTTTTAGTTGCCATGTCTGGGTCCAGACTTCCAATGCATTTAGATCTTTAATTATGGTATAATTATTTGTTAGTGGGTTCCCAAATATTTTGGTGTCATCTGCAAACAAGGCTAGACCAGCCTGAACACAATCCGCCAAATCTGCAACATACAGGAGAAAGAGTAGTGGCCCCATAACTGAACCTTGAGGAACCCCACTGAGAGCCTCGTACGAGTTTGATAAGTGGTTTTCGACCCTCACATGGCATGTGCGCTCCCTAAGGAAATTCTTAACCAGGTCAACAGTCTGCCTCTTATGCCCAGGTGCTCCAGCTTTATTAAAAGCCTGGTATGCGGAAATTTGTCGAAAGCCTTCTCGTAATCTAGATAAATCACATCTGTAGGCTGGTTCTCGTCAAATGATTTAGTCCATTTATCAAGGCAAGTTATTAGGTTGGTTACTGTGGATCTCTTCGGGAGAAAGCCATGTTGAGTCGATGGCAATCTTTGATTGTCTAAAAGAAAGGATGTTATTTCTTTTGCAATCACTTTCTCCATCAGCTTACATGCATTGCATGTGAGGCTTATCGGTCTGTAATTAGCAGCACTGTATCTTGTTCTCTTTTTAAATATGGGGATGACATGGGCTGTTTTCCAGATTGGAGGAAAGTTACCCGTCTCCATAATTTGGTTAATTGCTTTAGCAAGAGGCGTAGCTAGAGAAACCTGGCAGTTTTGAAGAAACACAGTTGGAATTTGGTCAGGGCCAGGGCTCGAGTCTTTCTTCATTAATTTTAATGCTTCTGTGATCTTCTCAGGTGTGAATAGCACGGTACCCAGCTCTGTCACGGATCTAGTATCAGGTGGTAGACTGGGCAGGTAAGTTAGATCTTCTAGGGTATATGTTTTGCTAAATTGGTCTGCAAATGAGTTAGCTACCAGTTCTGGATCGGATACAACTTGTTTTGTGTTAGAGTCCTTCAGGACAATGGTGGTCACATTGGAGTTGAGCTTCCTTTTAATGTATTTATAGAATTGTTTATCTGACTGTTCGAGCAAGTTTTCCTCATATCTTCTTCGAGCATTCCTCATTTGTGATTTCAAGTGATTGTTTTGAGCTTGATAGTCTGCATACTTTAGTTCTGTGCGGTTCTTGATGTATATGTCCCATAGTCGTCTCTTTTTGCGAATGCTCCTAATGATTTCCTGGTTTATCCATGGCTTTTGAGGATTTTTTCTTTGGTAATTTTCAGGTATGTAGGTTGTTATCGCTTGGTTCATGATATCTATACAACCCTGGTATCTGCTGTCGGCCTGGTCCTCTGTTTGGGTGTGATGAGTAATAAAATTATTTATTTCGTCATAGTTCGCTCCCAAAAGTTACGTTTTTTGATTTTATGCGTTGGTCTGGAAGGGATCCTGATCTGAGCAGTTGTACTAATAACAATATGATCACTTAGGCCTAGGGGGGGTAGGCTCTAAATATTAGAGATCAGCTTCTCGTCGTTTACCAGTATTAGATCCAATAGCGAGCTTTGATTCCCACGAAACCTTGGTGGGAAGTTAACCATCTGTTCTCCATTCCATTCCTTGTATGCATCCAAAAATGATTGTGCTTTCGCGTTGGGTTGTTTGAGGGTCAAGGTCTGCCAATCAATATCCGGCAAATTGAAGTCACCCAAGATAAATGTAGTTACTTCGTCTTTAAAGGCTCTGGTGATGACTGCATTTATGGATTCCTGGTTCTGCAAGGCTAAGTTTGGTGGGGCATATATGCAGCCAATTAACATTTTTTGTTTCTGAATTACAACATTTAGCCATATTGAGTTAATACTTGGTGGTAGTTTATACTTGTCATTCGGCAGTGCCTGAACTCGATGTCCTCCAATCATTTGTTTGTAATATACGCACACTCCACCCCCTCTCAGCATATCTCGGTCATCTCGGTGTATGTCATACCCGTCCATTGCTATTAAGGCGCTGTTGACGTGGTTTTTGAGCCATGTTTCTGTTAGAAGTATAAAGTCTGGGTTTTCCATTGTAATGAGTGTTTTTAGTTCTTTAATTTTGGTTCCCATGCCATTGGCATTACTGTATATTAACGAAATGCCGAGAAGGGGATAAGGGGTGGGTGTGGGATGAGGTGACTTATTATTTATTGGTTTTTTGGGGCTGACTCGATACGCGAGTTGCTCCAGTTCGGGTTTTGTGACTTTACTCTAATTACTTTTGGTATGTCGTTAACATACCGTATCCTGATATCACTTTCTCCCTGTTCCTTGCGCTCCTGAAGTTGCTTTATTACTTGTTGTAGGTAATCTCTTTCCATTTTAGTTTTATCTGGCTTTAGGTAATATCCAGCTTCTTTAGGGATTTTATGTTTTTCCTTTAGGTACAGCAATGCCGACTGTCTACTAGGAAGGATAACTTTTATGGGGCGGGATCTGTTTTCTGCGAATTTACCTATTTTAAACATAGAGATGTTATCCAATGTACCCCCATTGTTGATATTAGTGAGGATTTCACATACAGTTTCCCTTTCCTTTTTAATACGTTCTTCTCTGTTAAGATTTAGAGGCTCAGCAACCCCAAATATAAGTACATTATTAGATCTTAGCTCGCGCTCTCTGAGTTCTAGTATAGCAGGTTCAACATGACCATTTTGTTTAAAAACAGTCTGTTCATGTGCTCCTTCGACAGTAGGTTTTGGATGTGCATTGCCTCTTATTGTTTGACCTTCTATCACTTCTTTTTTCAGAGTTATTAGTTCTGTAGATAAGTCCTCCTTGACACTATGGATCTCCTCGCCAATGTCCTTTCTGATCTCTGTCATTTCTTGTTTTAGATCCAGAGTCATCAGTCTCACCTGCTCTCTGGCCAGATCTGACACACGGTGGTGCTGATCATTTTTTTGTTACTAAGTTTTTTCAGTTCAGCTCTTAATTCCATGACTTCTTTTCTTAGTTTAGGCATATCTCTAGCTTCCTTGGAGCACTCAAGGCAGTAGTAAAACACCAGACCTCGACAGGAGACTGCAACCGCTCGACACTCCGTAGTCGTTAATTCTGAACAGAGTTTACATAAAACCTTGCCACAAAAATCGCACGGAGCACCAAACAGTTCTTGTTTCTCCGGCTGAGATTTGTTTACACAAGTTTTTTTACAATTGTAACATTTAAGTTCCCCCATCTTGAGGATTTTGGCGGTTTAAGTTGAAAAGAATGTCAGTCAGTGGGTTTGAGGTTCTAATTAACGAATTTTTATTATAGCAGGATGTTTATTAGTTTGGGCTTTTATTTGGTAGGAAAACTCGATAATTCCGCGGCACTTTTTTTTTTAGGTTAGCCGTTTGATATACGATTTTTTCGATTTCTTGGTATCATCCGGAATTTATAAACAAAAATATTTAGTTCGGCTTGTAGATCGCACTCAGCACTATCCGATTTTCTATTAGGGCTTTGAAAAACTGCGATGATTTCCCCGATGAATCGAGATTTCCCGGACATGAAAAATTTCGCACATACGAGGTTGACAGTTGCGCGGTATACAGGACAAAATATAACAATCTACTTACCGAGGCACGATCCCTACAATACATAAATCGCATTTTCAACAGCGATAATAAATCTAAGTGTATTTGGAAGATAATTGGAGAAATAAAAAATGGGGGCAAGGGAAATGGAGATTGTCAGATTGTGGGCAACCCAGATCAGATATGTAATGATTTTAACGATTTTGTTCTAAATGCAACACCGAACCTCATAAGTGGCTTGCCAAGGCAGACTGTGTTTACTTCTAGCATACCGCTCAATAATAAATCATTTTTCTTATTGCCTATCACTGTGGATGAATTTATTAGGATTTCGGTCAGGATTAAAAACAAGATGAGCACGGGGTATGATGGGATTTCGTCAAATCTAATGAAGAAGTGTGCAGAGGAACTTGCAATTCCATTGTGCCACATCATTAACAACTCATTTAAGCATGGTATCTTTCCCGAGAACCTAAAGTTGGCTGTTGTTAAGCCTCTGCACAAAAAGGGTGACGCTACTCTGCTGGACAACTATCGTCCAATATCTTTGATTCCCACCTTCTCAAAGATTTTTGAAGTTGCTGTGGCCTCAAGGCTTCTGTCATTCTTTTATGGTGAAAAACTATTAGCTCTACTCAGCATGGCTATCTCAGGGGTAAGTCTGTTGAAACAGCGGTGTATGATTTGGTTGATAGGATCTTAAGAGGCTTTGAAGATCGCAGTTTTTCAATGGGTTTATTCTTGGACCTGTCCAAGGCCTTTGATAGTTTAGATCACTCCATTATTCTGGATAAGCTTGAGCGCTATGGTGTTCGAGGACCAGCTCTGGAATCAATTAAGTACTACCTGATCGTAAGCAGAGTGGTAATCGAGAAGAGTGGAGAGCGATATTTTTCTGAAGAGGGGACCCTTCAGTTGGGAATTCCCCAAGGTAGTGTGTTGGGGCCTCTGATGTTTATCTTTTATGGATAGAATAGAATAGAATAGAATTTTTATTCGTAAATTACACTCTTAACAAGTATTCTTACATGTCATAAATAGGATAAAATAAAATAAAAAGTATATAAATACGTACAGACGGGTGATAGAATAAATAAATCAAAGACATAGGATAACAACTGTATAACTGGGCTTACAATAAATTTGCCTCAGTAACTCAATACAATAAAATACATTTAGATACATAACACAGATTAAACATTTAGTTAAGCAGAAAGGGACCCTGCAAGTACTCCTCAATTGAATAGAAAGCATTCTGGATTAAATGTTTTTCTATAACTAGCTTAAACCTTTTTTCGTCTAAAGTCCTAATATCACGTGGTAACGTATTAAAAAATTTTATGCCATAGAAGTTGGTGCCGCTTCTAGCCCTTGATGAACGGAGATGATTGAGAACTAGGTTTGAGTTGTGTCTAGTATGCTAGGTATGAACGTCAGTGTGCGATTTGAAGTCGTGTAAATTTCGTTTGATGTACATAAGGCACTGCAAGATATAGATGCATGGGAGCGTCATTACACCAAGGCGAATGAAACTCGGTCCGCAGTCCTCCCGGTATCCCAACCCTGCAATTATTCGGATACATCTACGCTGTAGTTTAAATATTTGACTTGAATGACTGGAATGGCCCCATTCCAGAATCGCATAGGACATGTTTGACCCAAAGTATCCATGGTAAGCCGAGAGCAGTGTCTCCAGAGACACACATCCTGACAAGCTTCGAATCAGGTATATTGATTTTGACAATTTTTTACTAAGTTTGGCAACATGACTCTCCCACGATAACCTAGTATCCAAACACACGCCCAGAAAGTTTATTTCTTTCAGGCAGTCAGCCAACAAATGATGGTCGCCATGCTCTCGCCGCAGGCTAAAGTTAATGGTTTGAGTTTTGTCCTCATTCATACACAGTCTGTTTGCCAAAAACCAGTCCTTAATACTAGACATCGTTGCATTGATGTGCGACTTATTGATACGAGAGGGGTGATATCCCTCAAAAGTTATTGTATCATCGGCAAAAAGGATGAGCTTGCCGTTATTTTGGAGATTTGCTAGATCATTTATGTATATCAGATCATTTAATGTATATCACATCATATGTGAATGATTTAGCATTGGAGATTCTTAGCCGGAACACTTATCTTGTCTCATTTGCCGATGATACAAATATTTTAACTATCGGTTCAACTCTTTCTGAACTTCTTGATATATCCAGTAACCAGCTGAGAAAGGCCCAATACTGGTTTTCTAGAAACAGGCTGGTCCTAAACAATAAAAAAACGAATTGCATGTGTTTCGGGACAAAACAACGAAACACTGACTTTCCAGATGAGGTGCAGCTTGCTGCAAAGGATGTGACCCTAGCCAAGAGCATAACATTATTGGGTATACACATAGATCAACATCTCGATTGGGTAGATCAAGCAGCAAACGTATGCAAAAAGGTTAACTCGGCCTGCTATTCTTTGAGAGTCATGGCAAGGTATTTGGATCACAACACACTTCGTGATATATATTTTGCAAATGTGCATTCGATTCGAAGGTTTGGCATTATATTTTGGGGAGGGATCACTGATACTCACAGGGTGTTCATTGCACAGAAAAGGGCAATAAGGGCCTTGAAATCTATAAAATATAAAGACTCGTGTAGAGGTAGGTTTAGGGAGCTCAACATCCTTACACTTTCGGGACTTTACATATGTGAGTGTCTGATATTATTTTTCAAAAACAGAGACCAGTTTTCTCATTTAGAAACGAGTCATCATATAAATACCAGATATCAGGGCTTACCAGCATATGCCTGTATAAAATTCTATAACAAATTGCCTGCGAATTATAAGGCTATGAATAACTTAAATGAGTACAAGAAATCATTAAGTAAACTAATTTTAGAAATGGCCCTACTGGGTGTCTGATTTCTTAAACTATCAATTTTAAATATTAAATATAATAATTTGTGTATTTCTGTGTTTTTAAAAAAAGTGACTTTTCCATGACCTGTTAATATAACTTATTGTTGATGTAAATGTTTAATGTAACATTTGTCTCTCGATTCAATGTTAGTAATTAGGGAGTATTATATTGTTTTACATTGTTACTGTATTATACAGTGTGTCCAAGATAAGAATGGGATAGCATTGGAATCTTGAAAACGGTAGGAATTACAATGTTGGTTAGATCAGGAAAAAGTTGCACAATTTAAATACCTTTTACATGGTGTTTGCAAAATTAAACTATCTTTAACCGATTTCGATATTTTTTAAAAAAATAATTTTTTGCTGTATTATTTTTTATTTATTTGTTGCATTATTTTAACAGATATAAAAAAATAAAAAATACTTTTTTATTGTCACTTTTTAAGGTGAACAAGATAGCGTTTACAGATTTTCAATACGACGTTTCGTTTTCAAAAAAACATCCTCAACTTTCTTTTTTTAAATACGGTCCTGTGTTTTTTTTTTTAATCGAAGGCTATTTTGAACTCTAAAATAACTGATGTACCACTTAAAAATATTCAAGAAAAATCTCCATAGTTCGGCACTGAATGCTCGAAAAACATTTATTAACATAATACCAAATTAGAACTTAATTACAAACAGTGTTCAAACAAATGGCCATTATTTTCTAAGCATAGGTAACATCGTCTAACTGTGGAATTCAAAACATTGTTAAGTACATCTGGGGTAATCGTTTGAAATGCTTCTAAAACCAGTTGACGCAATTCTTCCTCCGTTTGAAAATTACGTTGGTGCACATAGTTTTTGATGTATAAAAGTCTAAAGGAGTTAGATCAGGCGATCGTGCAGGCCAAGAAACAGCTGAACGCGTACCTATCCATCTGTCAGGAAATCTATCTGTTAAATATTCTTGAACAATTCTCGAATTATGAGCGGGGGCCCCATATTGTTGAAACCAAAAGTTATTGATTTCTGCTAGTGGTAAGTTGTTATCGAACCGTTCTTCCAAATTATGCTGCAGTAAATTTCGATACCGCTCCGAATTTAGTGTTCCGTGGTAAAAAATTGGCCCAATTATCTTTGTTCCCAAAATTCCTACCCACATGTTGAAACCAAAACGATGTTGGTGTCTAGCCATTTTGTACAACCGTGGATTTTCTGTGACCAATAATGCGTATTTCTTCTGTTACAGATTCCGTTGTTGGTTATCATACTTTCATCAGAAAATAAAATTTTATTGACGAAATTTTCGTCGTTTTGACATTGCCTAGTGTACCATTCGCAAAATACCCTACGCCTTATGTCGTCTCCCGGTTTTCGTCCTTGGCAGATTCGAAATTTGTACGGGTGTCTTACGCAAAATAAAATGTGCCGTAGATTGTGGCGTTCCACTTACTTTCTCAATGTTTCTAACTGATGTTGTAGGGTCTTCCGTTACAGCTAATGCCACAATATTTTGAATTTCCTCATTACATGGTTTGTTTCTAGTAACAACTGCTTTATTAAATGACCCATACTGCAATAAATTGGCGACAATTCTGCCAAACATCTTTTTATTTGGTTGTAATTTCTCTGGGTAATTATTTAAATACATTTGCTCAGCTTCTCGAGTATTTCTATGGCATAAAATGTAACACTCTAACATATCAAACCTTTCCTCAAAAGAGAAATGTACAACCATTTTTAAACGAAGTGAAAGACCTCGTACCTAATTAAATTTTGTATTTATGACAGAAGTAAGTTGTCAAGAAAGACGAACGTTTGTTTCAAAGCCCACTATGTTTATTGTACGGTCTTATGATATGAGGATTTTATTCGTTACATAATAAAAATCTATGATAGAGAAAAACCTCAAAATTTGTTTAAGTGATAGATCAGTTATTTTAGAGCTCAAAATAGCCTTCGATTAAAAAAAAAAAACACAGGACCGTATTTAAAAAAAGAAAGTTTAGGATGTTTTTTCGAAAACGAAACGTCGTACTGAAAATCTGTAAACGCTATCTTATCCAGCTTAAAAAGTGACAATGAAAAAGTATTTTTCATTTTTTTATATCTGTTAAAATAATGCAACAAATAAATAAAAAATAATACAGCAAAAAATAATTTTTTTTTAAATATCGAAATCGGTTAAAGATAGTTTAATTTTGCAAACACCATGTAAAAGGTATTTAAATTGTGCAACTTTTTCCTAATTTAATCAACATTCTAATTCCTACCTTTTCCAAGATTCCAATGCTATACCATTCTTATCTTGGGCACCCTGTATATTGTGACGCCGCATATTTCAATTGTCGGTTTTTCTGTAACACTGCAATTTTTGGATTAAAGAGATTTTTGATTTGATTTGATTTGATTTATTTAGCACACGAAATCCCATGGCCCTCGAGTTAAAAAAAAAATGTAGGTAGCAAGATTACAGTTATGCTGGATCGCATGAAACGCTAAGGAAAGTTATGAGGACAATGGGATATCGTTGGAGGAAAACAAAAAATAACAGAAAGCTTCTTATGGAAAAACCCGATATTCAGCATCTAAGGAGAAATTTTCTGAGAAGCATGAAAAAATATAGAGAAGAAAAACGTTCTATAATTTATATGGACGAAACATATATCCACTCATCCCACACACACCTGAAAAGCTGGAACGACAATACCAACGAAGGCCTTCATAAACCTGTTTTAAAAGGACAACGACTAATTATAGTTCACGCAGGTGGTGAACTTGGTTTTGTTAAAAACGCATACCTAAAGTTTAAATCGGACAGCAAATCGGGTGATTATCATAGTCAGATGAACTATACGAACTATAAAAAATGGCTTCAAGAAAAGCTGATTCCAAATCTGCCTGCAAATAGTGTTCTGGTGATAGATAACGCTCCGTACCATAATGTACAGTTAGAGAAATGTCCAACTATGGGCTCTCGAAAAGACGAAATGAGAGAGTGGTTAAGGGTACGAAATATAAATTTTACAGATGAAATGTTAAAAATTGATTTGTATAGCCTGATTAAAATTTGGAAACCGCGATATAAAACATATGAAATAGATAAAATAATGTCTGAAAAAGGACATTCCGTTCTAAGGCTTCCTCCATACCATCCGGACCTTAATCCAATTGAACTAGTGTGGGGGTCCTTAAAACAATATGTTGCTGAGAAAAATGTAGATTTTCGCTTTCAAACTGTGGACAGACTTTGCGATGAATTTTTCTCGTCATTTTCCTCTGAAGAATGGAAAAAACGCTGTGAACATGCCAAAGGTTTTGAGACATATTACACGGAAAGGGAACCTGCATTAGATTTAGTTGTCGATCAAATAATAATTAATTTAGACGACAGCTATTCCGAATGTTCTAGCACTAATGATAGTACTGATTCCGAGAGTGCCCTTTCAGGATTTGAGGCACTTTTAAAAGCTTTTAGTTACTATATTTTATCCGTTGTTATATTTCAAATTTATATTAGTTATTTGTTGTTGGCTACCTACCTAACTTAATTTGCAGTAAATAAATTTAAAAGGGTGCAAATTATTTTGATGTCTAATAATTAAATAAGAAATATATTTTTAAACTGACTGTACTGCAAGTTCTGCTCGGATCTAAAATAATACCGCGGCAGATACCTGACAGATATTTTGCTCCGAATGCGTTCTCGCTCTGTCTTGTGCGCAATTCACAAATTCCTCAAGTCTCTTCCTAGATTTGACAAGCTGTATGTGAAAATACTCATATTGATAAATATCGTAAACTGGCCTAATGATCTAGCGCTAAAGCTGCGAAACCAGTAGCCATAAGAAGTGTTGTGTAGTTATAACATAAGATTATCCTTACCTTCACCGTGTTCTTCTACAAATCGAAGTGCTTCAACTAACCGCAAAACTTCATCCACTGATCTTCCAATAGGTAAGTCGTTAACAGTTATGTGTCTTAAAATTCCATTAGGGTCAATAATAAATAGTCCTCGTAGGGCGATACCTTCATTTTCCAATAATACATCGTAATCTCTGGCAATTTGTTTATTAATATCTGAGAGAAGGGGATATCTCAAAGGCCCTAAACCGCCTTTCTAAAAAAAAGCATAATGGAAACACAAATTAAGACTTCATCCAGTAAGGGTTTATCTACATTTTGAAAACCGTTTCAAAAGCTACAAAAAAAAATTAAGGAACAAAAGACAAAGGTAGGATTTGTTTAATCTACAGGGTGTCTCTAAAAGGCATTTACCAAATGCTAGCAGAAATTCCTCAGGCAAAAATATGACGATCTATCGCAACTCACCTAAGTCAAAAAGTTATTATTTTTTTTTAATTTTTCCCAAATATAATATACAGTCCAAACGATCGCTCCTTGCCGGTGTGTCATGGATAAACGATCAGGAGACAACATGATTTACAACACATAACAAATATCTCATTGGACGACAAAATTGAGGGTACCGCATGACAATGACGCAATGACATGAAAAACCACGTTGTAACTGAGGTAAAAAGTGATCTTATTCAATATATTTTGAAATTAAAACGTAAATTTTCGTCTTGTTCATTCGATGAACAAATTAACCCATTTTATCCCACCGAACTCAGTACAGCCATTAAAATGTACTGACGGTGACATCTGTGAGAGGGAAGCGGTATTTCATGATATAGGAATGCCTTAACAAACAAGCATCTACTAATATTTAGTATTTTTAACAGCAGGTGGCTTATTTATGATTTGCTTTCGCAAGATTTCTCTTTATAAGCAAGTCTGTACTTGTATGTCTCACAATAATTCTATTGTTGACTGTGTTTATTGTGTTTTTTTTTAGTGTGTTGAGTTATTTTGCTAGACAAATATGTACTACAGACATTATATTATTTGGTATCTCGTAGAAAAATGTTCTTGTCCACAAACTTCAACAAAATATGCATGTACTTATTTGAGTACAGTGGGAGTACATGTTATCAGAATGTTTCATTTTTATTTCAGCGGAGTATTGATTAAAAAATTAACACAGACGAATTTGAGAAAATACCTGCAATGCAATTTTATGGAAAACGTTTAAGAACGCTTCAGGCAGCTGCTGAAGATGTCGCTCAATCTACCCATCAAAATATAGACGCTGTAGTTATTCCCCCCGATGTTGATTATCAAACGGATGATAAAGATATTGATGATGATGATCTTTCAAACTGAACACATCCCCAACGATGTTCCAGGTAAAATAGAGCTGCACTATGCCAGTGACAAAGACGATAACGAGCCTTTATCCAATTTGGCTAATAAGCTACGTGAAACAAGTAGCGATGAAGAAGATAATATCCCTCTTGCAATTTTGGCTCAACGCTCGACTGCTAAAGATAAAGTCATAAACATAGAACCATTATGGACCGAAGAAATGGTGGATATTAGCATGCCTATAACTACTGGCTATTTGGAACGTCTCAATAATCTAAAAGGATGTATCCAAAATGACAAACCAGTCGAAATCTTTGAGCGTCTTTTTGATAAAGAAATGCTTGCATTTACAGTGAACCAAACAAATTTGTACGCTTCCCAAAATAATAACCACTTGTTTCATGTGAGCGAAGAAGTAATACAAATTTTCATGGCAATTCTTCTTCTAAGTGGTTACCATAAATTGCCAAGAGAGCATTTCTATCGCAGTTTAGATGATGATCTTCTGGTTCCGCCGGTGTCAAACAGCATGTCGAGAAATCGCTTTCAGGAAATCAAGAAATATATTCATTTTGCTGACAATACTCAAATTGACAAAAACGATAAAATGTATAAGATGAGATCACTGATGGATAAGCGGAATAAAAATTTTCAACAGATTGGAATATTTCACGAAAATTTGTCGATTGATGAAGCCATGGTAAAATATTTCGGACACCACTCGGCTAAACAATTTATTAGGGGGAAACCTGTAAGATTTGATTTTAAAGATTGGATGCTTTGTAGTTCCATGGGATATTGCTACAGTTTCGACACGTATTGTGGTGCAAAACCAAATACTTTAAATGACAAGAAAAGTACTGTTTTGCCTTAGGGTCAAGGGTTGTTCTGAATTTGTTAAATTTTGTGTCAGAGTCATCAGACCCAAAGATCTTTTTTGACAATTATTTCACAGTTACAGTTTGATGAAAAGTTTGGGGGAGCAAGGATTTCGAGCAACAGGAACTGTAAGAGAAAATCGCACGAAAAAGTGTCCGTTGCTTTCCTCCAAAGATATGAAAAAAAAGAATCGTGGGTATTTTGAGTATCGCTACGATAAAAGCAATTTACTACTTATGTGAAATGGAAAGATAATAATGTTGTAACCATGTCCACAAATTATGACTCGGTTGAGACCCTCAAAAAAGTAAAACGTTGGTGTTCCACTGCCAAAGAGAAAATTGACGTCGACCAACCAAAGTTGTTTTCCGCGTATAATGCTTCAATGGGAGGTGTTGACTTACTGGACCAAGCTGTGAATAATCAGAGTGAGCATTCAAGGGAAGAAATGGTGGTGGCCTTTCTTTACGCACATGCTAAACGTTGGCCTTGTAAATATGCTTGGAGGTTACAGATGGAATCCGGTAATAAAACAATGGATCTTCTAGCATTTCAAAGAGACGTTGCTCGTTAATATTTAAGAGCTTTTAAAAAATCTACCCACACCAAGAAACGCCCAATTGGTTCAGTTCCAGAAAATGTTATTAGAGATGAAGGTGGTCACTTTCCGAAGAAATTAGATAAGCAACTCCGCTGTCGCAAATGCCATTGCAGAGTACGTTGGATGTGTATCAAGTGTCAAGTTACACTGTGCATTAAACGCGACTGCTTTATTAAGTTTCATACTGAGTAATATGTATTTTGCGTTTGTTACTTAATATGTTATTATCATTGACCAAATGTTCCCATTGTACTTATTTGAGTACATGTATTTTTTCCGAAATAAAATCTGTTATCAAAAAATATTTAATATTTTTTTGATTTTTAGACAGTCTTTACCTAAAAAAATATAAAAATTGCTCTTCTTTAAAAAGTTTTTTTTCTGTGGGATAAAATGGGTTAAAATAAAAAAGGATGATCGTGTCCGACGACCCCTAAAATGTTGAATTTAATTGATACTGGCAAGGGGAGTAATAGGTCATTTTCAGAAAATTAGTAATGGCAAGTGAAACACCAAAATTAAACAGTTTTGTTGAAAACTGAAGACACACAACAATAAGAAACTTACCGATCTATCAGTATTCATCCATCCTAAATGTGAAAAGTGTGAGTCAATCGAACAGCCAATCACTTCAGCATTTAATTTCTTGAAATCATCTATTCGCTCATCTAAGGCAACTAATTCGGTTGGGCAAACAAACGTGCTTAAATATAATGAAAATTGCTTTTAATTCCATTATTTTTATTAAATATATTATACAGGGTGTCTGTAAAAGGTCTTTACAAAAACCTACTACATATTCTTCAGACCAAAATTAGCCGATTTAAAGAAACTTACAAAGTTGCTTAGTTTGGGCGCTAGACGGCGCTGAAGTGACAATGTTTAAATCGTTTTTCTGGATTAATTCAAAAACTGCTCATACTATTTTGCCGAAGTTTGGTACGTTGGCATAGCTTTATGGGACAAAAAAACCCATGCCACAATTCTGATTAATATTAGTCCATGGGCGTAGAACCTGAGTTTTTTACTAATTGCTTGTTTTAGATTTCTATGCCAATGGAACAAGAGCGGTTTGAGCACAAAATTCAGATGAACCAACTCATTTGCTACAAAAAAGGTACTCTTGATAAGACTCGATTCCTCTGACGGTTTTCGAGAAATTTGCATTTTATTACTTAATACGTAGTGGTTTTTACCACGTAGTACTTGGGTTTTATAGAATTTTTCTGTTTTTGATATCTACGCCAATGGAAGATAAGAGGTTTAAGTTTAAAATTTAGATTAAACCAACTTATTTACTACAAAAAACCTCTTGAACAGTTTTCTTATCATCTGCTTTTTATACGCACGGTATTTCTCAGGTATGTACAACACGACCTTACACCTCACAAACGACTGTTATTGTTGGTTATTATTAGTTTCATCTGACAACATAAGATTATTGTCAAATTTGTAACATTTAATATTGTTGCTAACGTTCAATCATTTTATCTGCTTGCATTAATTATTAGAAAATTTTAATTGTGGTGAATTATCATGGCGGTGCAACTAATGCAGAATATACCGATATGATATTGGTATTTGGGTATTGCCAAGGAAATGGTCGAGAATGTGTCAGAGTCTACTCCGAAAGGTTTCCAAATCGTCTGTCGAAAGACGCCTGCGGAAAAACGGCCAATTTACTCCTAAAGCCATTAATAATGGAAGACAGCGTTTTGTAAGGGTTCCTGAAGTCGAGGAAAACATTTTAGAACGTGTTGCAGAAGATTCAGAAATAAGCACCAGAATAATTGAATCATAGATATCTCCGGGGTAGGTAGGGAAAAAGGAGTGTCCAAAGATATTGTTCATGAAGTACTTCAAGAACAGTTGCTATATCCATACCATAAGATGCCAGTTCAAGATCTTTTACCTAATGATCCTGAAATGCGCCTGGTTTTTAGTCGGCTTGTTCATAGGCAGAGAGAAGAGAATCCCAACTTTGCCAACAATATTTTGTTTACCGATAAAGCATGTTTCAGAAGAAGAAGGATTACAAATTTTCATCAAGTTAAAATATTTTCAAAATGAGTTTAGAATTAATGTGTGGGCTGTAATAATTGGTAATCACATTGTTGGTCCTGTCATTATTCCACAACGATTAACCGGGGAAATTTATTTGCAACATCTACAAAATACGCTGCCAGATTTGCTAGAAGATTTACCTTTACAACTTCGGAGAGATATGTGGTTTATGCACGATGGACCTCCACTACATTTTGCATTAAATGTTAGAAACTTTTTCAATCAGCAGTACCCAAATAAATGGATTGGTAGAAGTAATGCCCCTGTAAATTGGCCACCACGATCTCCGGACTTAAATCCATTGGATTATTTCTTATGGGGGCATCTTAAGACAGTGGTTTACAGGACAACTCCAGATAACGCAGAACAACTATGGCAACGTACTCAAGATGCAATAAATATTCTTAAGGGCGATAACCAAGTTCTGCAAAGAGTGTGTTTTAATTTTCTTCGACATATAAATCTTTGTATTGATGAAAATGGTGGACATTTTGAGCAATTTTTAGGATATTTCTATTTATTTCTGTTTATGATTTAGTTATATTTTTCTCTTTTGTAAAAACTACTACGTATTAAGTAATAAAATGCAAATTTTTCGAAAACCGCCAGAGGAATCGAGTCTTATTAAGAGTACCTTTTTTGTAGCAAATGAGTTGGTTCATCTGAATTTTGTGCCCAAACCCCTCTTGTTCCATTGGCATAGAAATCTGAAACGAGCAATTAGTAAAAACCCAGATTCTACGCCCATGGACTGATATTAAGCAGAATTGTTACATGGGTTTTTTTGCTCCATAAAGCTATGCCAACGTACCAAATTTCGGCAAAATAGTATGAGCAATTTTTGAATTAATCCAGAAAAACGATTTAAAAATTGTCACTTTAGCGCCGTGTAGCGCCCAAACTAAGCAACTTTGTACTAAGGTAAGTTTACTTAAATCGGCTAATTTTGGTCTGGTGAATATGTGGTAGGTTATTGTAAAGACCTTTTACAGACACCCTGTATATTATGTACTAATAAATTATCAGTAATGTCAGTAAGTAATAAAAGTACTAACAACAAATAAACAGATAAAACACTACAAAAATCAAAAACTAAGTAGCATAGCCGCATGCATGGCCCAATACCTTAAGTAACAAAAATAAAAGTAAAATTATTTTCTTTAGTAAAAAATTAGACGAAAACTTATTGTACTAAATAAAAATCCCTAACTCTTTTCATTTATGGCTTATTGTAAGGAACATAAAAAGATTCAGGTACCCACCTGGCGCATTACTAAATTATTGTACAGGGTGTCCCAAATTCGAGCCTCATCATTGGGATCTCGGAAACTAGAAGAGATACGAGGTCGGTTAAATGGAGGCGAAGTTGCGCGATTTGATGCTGATCAAAATGCCACCTTAAAAGTTTAAAAATTCCAAGTGTTTCCGGAGATTTTTGGAAAAAACCGAATATTCGCGATTTCATTTTTATTTGTTTATGACTCTATTTGAATAGATATAACAAAATAAATTTCACATTCTCATTGCTACTTTTTCTGTTCTACAAGATGGTGTTATAAGATCTTCAAACCGACGTTTCGTCTTTGAGCTGCCATCATCAACTTTGTTTTTTTAAATACGGCCCTGGATTTTTTATTACGGATTTTAAGAGCTTCTAAGGTCTCAAAACCAATGATGTATCGCACTTATTATAATAATGGCATTTTCCATAAGAACTCATTTGTATTAGTTTTTAATAAATAATATAATTAACGTGTCAACCCTCAAACCCTAAGCTCTAAGCTATATTTACAGAAATTTTAGCAATTTATCAAGGTGGCGGTGCATCGTGCGCGCCGGCCATCTTAGTTCATTTGTTTATGTTTGAATTATCTAATATTTTCAGTTCATGTTCACTTATTGTTAACGCGTATTAAACATAAATGCCTTTTTCTTCTGGAGAAAAACGAGACATGATAAGAATTTATTATATTTCGAATCAAAATTCAAAAACGGCTTGTGAGCGCTATTGGTTGGAATATCCGGAAAGACGGCAGCCGCATTATAGTTATTTTGCTAATATTGATAATAATTTAGCTCAATATGGAAGTTTTGTTCAACCAAGGAACAAATTGTCTTAAACACTGTAAGTTTGAAAACTATTACATAGTAGGAAGTAAAATGAGTAATTTTAAATTATTTTTTATGGCAAATAATAATCCTCAAGCTTCAATTAAGGTTTTCTCAGACGAAGTAGTATCACCTCAAAGGAGAGTTTGGAAAACTGTAAATAATCGTGGATATAAACCTTACAAAATTCATATTAGTCAAACACTAAGACCTGGCGATGCGGAGAGACGATTAAAATTTTGTAACTGTTTGCAAGATAGAATTAATGAAAATGACGACTTCCTAAATAAAACTATATGGACAGATGAATGCAGGTTTTCAACACATGGACTATTTAATAGACATAACGAATACTATTGATCAATAGAAAACCCACGGCAGAATCGAGAAGTAAAACCTCGGGGACGGCAATCATTTAATGTATGGGTCGGTATGTGGCACAATAAAATTATCGGCCCGTTTTTTCTTGAAGGAAATTTAACTTCTGAAAGATATGCCGAATTAATAAGGACCAAAATATTGGATTCCTTAATGGAAGAACCGTTGGACGTATTACGTCAACTATGGTGGCAACAAGATCGTGCACCACCTCATAATGGGAAACTCGTTACAAATTTATTAAATGCACTGTTCCCCAATTAATGGATTGGAAACCAAGGACCCGTACGTTGGCCAGCTCGGAGCCCAGACTTAAGCCCTCTAGATTACTTTCTTTGGGGATTTCTCCAAAACCGTCTTTATCGAAACACGCCACAAATCCTTGAAGTTTTTCGTCAAGACCTAATAAGGGAGATCAGGGCTATCCCCGCAAGGACTATTCAGCGTGCCATCCATAAAATTTACAGACTGACACGAAAATGCACCCAAGCAGGCGGATTACAATTTGAATATTTGCTTTAACTTTCATTATTCAGTTTTATTAAGTTTTCGTTTCTGTCTCTCTCTTAACAAATGAGTTCTTATGGAAAATGCCATTAATATAAATTATTTGAATAAGTGCATACATTATTGGTTTTGAGGCCTTAGAAACTCTTAAAATCCGTAATAAAAATCCAGGGCCGTATTTAAAAAAAAACAAAGTTGATGATGGCAGCTCAAAGACGAAACGTCGGTTTGAAAATCTTATAACATTATCTTGTAGAACAGAAAAAGTAGCAATGAGAATGTGAAATTTATTTTGTTATATCTATTCAAATAGAGTCATAAACAAATAAAAATTAAATCGCGAATATTCGGTTTTTTCCAAAAATCTTCGGAAGCACTCGGAATTTTTAAACTTTTAAGGTGGCATTTTGATCAGCATCAAATCGCGCAACTTTGTCTCTATTTAACCGACCTCGTATCTCTTCTAGATTCCGAGATCCCAATGATGAGGCTCGAATTTGGGACACCCTGTACATACAGAGTGGCAAAAAAGTCGCGCATAATGCCTGTAACTTCTGAATGACCTCGTATACGAAAAAGTTACCTTAATGAAAGTTGTTCAGTTAATTATTCTACCATCTATGAAAAAATGTCCCACAGCGATTTTCCAGATGTTGTTTAACAGATTCTCTGGAACAGGGTTTCCAAGTCGATAGTATTTATACGGACTACTCAAAAGCCTTCGATTGCGTGGACCATGGGATATTGTGTGAAAAACTAAAATGGGGGTTGATGCCCTTATATTGAGATGGTTAGAGAGTTTCCTAACAGACAGGTATCAATGTGTTAAAATCAACAACTACTTGTCAAATCAATTTAAAGTAACATCAGGGGTACCGCAGGGCTCCCATTCCGGTCCCTTACAATTTCTTTTATTCACTAATGATATCAACCTTGGTTCCCCTCAACTCCGATTTGCTGACGACCTGAAAATATACCGAGTTATAAGGAATATTCAAGACTCCATGGCACTTCAGCGTGATTTAGATGAGCTGTCTAAATGGTCTTGTGAAAATAGACTTCATCTCAACATTTCTAAGTGTTCTGTGATCACGTTTTCCAGAAATAAAAACTTTCAAAGATTTGTTTATGACATGAACGATGAATGCCTAACAAGGAATTCAGAAGTTAGGGATTTAGGGATTATATTTGATAGCGAACTAAATTTTAAAAGTCATTTTAACTCCATAACCGGCAAGGATTTTAAACAACTTGGATTTATCCTTCGCAATAGTAGAGGGTTTTCTCCAAACACTCTAAAACTTTTATATTGCACATACGTCCGCCCATGTTTGGAGTATGGATCGATCGTCTGGTCCCCCTATTACTAAACTCATATTTCCTCTATTGAACGAGTTCAGGCTAAGTTCTTGAAGTCATATGCCTTTAGAACCGGAACAAATGTCTCTGAACTGGGATATCTTGAGAGGTGCGAGGCATTGGGTTTTCAGACTTTAGAAGCGCGTAGGCATTGACAGGACCTCATGTTCCTCTATAAGATTGTCAATGGCTTAATCGATGCACCGAATTTACTGGAGCTCCTTAATTTTAATGCACCCTGCCACATACACCAAACACGTAACTGCGACCTATTCAGGCCTTCTTTCCACCGAACAAACTATGGAATTAACAATCCCAACAACAACAATGTCCAGAATACAGAGGAGATTTAACATAAATGCTAGTGTCTTGGATTTGTCAAGACCAGTGAGATCTTACAAGAGAACATGCTTTAATTTATATAGATAGGGCCTAACCAGAGTTAAGTCAAATTTTCTTTTTAAACTATATTTTATTTCAATTTTTCTTTTTTCGTCATCTCGTAATGTGTTATTTTTTTTTGTAATTTTGTAATTTTGTAATTTTGTAACTTTATTGTAATAATTTAGTGATTTTGTACCTTTACTGTAAAAATGGAGTTTTTTTCCGTCTATAAATAAATATGTCTACCAACTATACCCGCCCAAACATTAACTTTTTTGGGCCTCTGAGTATGTTCTTCCTGGAACCAGTGAGTATTCTCAGCAGACCAATAATGATAATTGTGTCTATTAATAATGCCATTTAAATGGAAAGTAGCTTCATCCGAGAAAATGATATTTGTTGCGAAGTTATTATCGTTATTGCATCTTTCCATCATCAGCTTACAAAATTCAGTTCTTCTATAAAAATCGTCCTCGTTTAACTCGTGCACCAACTTTATCTTGTAGGGATGCAACTTCTCCTGCTTAAACAAACTTTTCACTGACTGACGAGACACATTAAAATCCATTGCCATTGGCCTGGATGATTGTGTTGGATTTTCATGTATTGAGAGCATGATATCCAAAGCTTTGTCTCCCCCGGTTGCTGTTTTAAGTCGACCTGATCTAGCGGCTTCCCTAACACCGTTGACTGATTTATTGTAGGCCTACTTGGATATAATTCATTGAAAAGTTGACAAACCTGATCTTGCGATCTCTTCATATTTCCGTAACCGCTCATTATTAAAATTTCAACTCGTTGTTTCTCATTCGGATAAACCATAGTGTAAACAGATTAGAAATCAGACAACAGAAAATTAAACAGAAACTCAAAATTGATACCGCTTAGGTCGCTAATTATAATTAAGAAGTTTTTCATTTTTGAGCTGTTATTATCTCGGAAACGCTTGCAGATAGGTTAAAATACAAAAAATTCAGAGTTTTCCCAGTAGAATTCAAATATGCAATCATATGCAGGGTGTTCCATTTAAAAAAAGTAAGTTGGCCTCTATGGCAACCAAACCAGAAATGACAGAAAAATTCATGCAGGTAGAAATGTGGGGAGTAATTTACTGAACAACTTTCATAAAGGTCACTTTTGTCGTATACGAGGTAATTAAAAAAATACAAGCATTATGCGCGACTTTCTTGGCACTCTGTATATTTAACGACCTTTATATATACAACGTTATCTAGTAGTATAATAAAAACTATAAAAGAAATTAAACTAATGGACCAAATAAGGAAACTTTAAAACTTTAAGAAGGTGTTTCTTCTTACAGCGTTACATTGTTTAAAGTCATTGGCTACGGTACTCAGGTTACGCTCATCAGTCGTCTCGTCTCGATGAATATAAAGCACATACACATGATTTAGCCTCTCCTGCTTCATCGTCGTCTGACGTATGACGGATTTTAGTCTTCAAAGAAAACAATCTTTCTGCTGTACACGTAGCTATAGGTACAGTTAATAAACAAGTTACAAATCGTTTAAATTCAAACAACACTTCACCCATTACTTTTCCACCTTTACTGTTAAAAAGAGAAATTTGAACAGCATTTAGATTCGTAATATTTAAATTATATTGTCTAGCATGTATGTAGAGGACGCTGTTGGGCCCTATGGATATGGAGAGAGGAACAATAGAGGAAGTATGCTCTTGGATTTCTTGATGCAACACAGATTATATGAAATGAATTACAAAGAACGAGATCGACTTCATTATCACTGGAAGGAAGAACTTAGTTCAAGATGTCACTGTCCTCAACAAGTTCTCAGTGGGCAGCGATCATAGATTGGTAAGAGCAAAAATTGTGATAAACACAAACAAAGATAGGGCTGACATGATAGAGAAAACTCAGAGACAGCATACCAGAACTCATTATCATTAAAACTACAGGGCCTAGAAGACCTCACATGTGTCACATTAAATATATGGTGACAATAAATTAGTGGAGCAGACTTTGCGTTTCATTTATTTATACCTAATAAAACATCTTTAACAATGGTACATAATGTTTCAGAATTGGTTTTAGCCGTTTGAAAAAACCCCATAAAATATTATTTTATAATTAAGTTTTCGTCTACTGTTCTTAAACAAATCGACATATGTTTTGTAACAGATATGTAGGGAAAAAAAGGCTTTTTTCGAAGCTAGATTACAAAACACGTCAAACGTGTGGCAAAACTTAAAAACATTTCGTCTCTTAAATGATAATAAAAAATTTGAATTTCCAGATGCTCTAATAAAACCCGATGAACTTAATTTATTTTTTACAGTAGGAAGACCACAAACAGATAATACACACCTACTTAATACCTATAAAAATAAACTCAGTGATAAAGTTTCTTCTGTTCTCAATCTTAAGGAGGTATCTGAGGCTGACGTGTTCAGAATATTAACAAACATTAGATCGGTGGCTGAGGGAGTTGACAATATTGGCAGTTATATTTTAAAAGTGTGCTGTCCCTTCTTATTACCTTACATTACTCACATTATTAACTTTTGCATTCGTAACTCGGAATTTCCTGAAGTATGGAAACAGGCTTCAGTGACACCACTTCCTAAGGTCTCGTCGCCAAAGGAATTTAAGGACCTCCGGCCTATCAGTGTTCTGCCTTGTATGGCGAAAGTTTTGGAGAAGGTGGTAAACGCTCAACTGACTAAACATATTGAAAGTAATAATATCCTGCCCCAAACACAATCGGGATTCCGCGAACATCATAGCTGCGCTACAGCATTGCTTAATGTTAGTGACGATGTTTTTCAGGCTATTGACAATAGTAAAATAACCGTTTTGGCATTGTTGGACTTCTCCAAGGCTTTCGACACTATAAATCATCCCTTATTATTAGCTATTCTGCACCATGTGGGACTGTCTGATGAGGCAGTTGGATTTTTTACCAATTTCTTGTCAAATAGATCTCAATCAGTGCGTGTCGGAGGTATGATATCAAATCCTCTCATAATTAAAAATGGGGTGCCACAGGGCTCGACTCTGTCTCCCCTTTTATATGCTATCTATACATCATCTCTCTCAAACTCATTAAAACAATGTTCAGTTCAATACTATGCTGACGACACGCAGGTATATAAATCATTTAGTAGAACCAATACTGTTGAAAGCTGTAAAATAATAAGTTCTGAACTAAACTCCCTAAATAAATTGTCTTTACAACACTCCCTTACATTAAACCCTAAGAAGTGCTGTGTAATGGTTTTTGGGCGCAAGGCCGACTTGGACTCAGTTAAAAGTGAAATTAAAATTCAGATTGATGACATTATTTTGCCAGTGAAGGAGAATGTGCGTAACTTGGGAGTGATTTTTGACAGTTCTCTAAGATTTAGTGCGCATGTGTCAGGTTGTATACAAAAAGCTTTCATTAGATTAAAATTCTTATACCATATGCGGCACTTCCTATCTCAAAAGGTTAAATCACTTTTGTGCGATTCCCTCGTGCTCTCATTATTTAACCATGGCGACGTTGTCTACGGAAGTTGTCTCACTGTAGTCGATAAACGACGAATACAACTTGTTCAGAATTCTTGTTTGAGACTTATTCATGGAGTAAGGAAATATGAACATATCTCCCACAAGCTGGACGAGTCGCACTGGTTGAGTATGGCGGAGAGGAGGGAGCTGCATCAAGCATGCTTTTATCATAAAATTATATCTTTGAAATGTCCTGCATACTTGTATAACCGTATTGTTTTTCGAACTGACGTACATACTTTAAATACCAGATTTAAAGGCAGAATAACGCCCCCGCATCACCACACTGCAATCTTTGAGCGAAGCTTTTCACACAATATTGCTAAGTTCTATAACTCGTTGCCAGATAACTTAAAAATACTTCCGCTCTCTTCCTTTAGGCTGAATTATATTAAACATATATTGAATAGACATTTATGATGAACATACACCCACTGCATCGTGATTGTCACGTTAAATTAAATAAAAAGTTAATTACCAATACACCGCTAGGTTAGGTTAAGATATTTAAGATTAGCTATAGGTTAAGTAGATCAGGGAGGTATTTTAGGATGCCTCATCTGGACTTCGCCTATTTCAGAATAACATATGTAATATGTCTCCCTTCTTTTTGTACTTTTGTAACAGAACATTTAATATTCTGAAATAAAGACATTTATTATTATTATTATTATTATTATTATATGTCGGCAGTTTCGTCGATCATTATGGAAAAGTTTTCAGACGATTTAATTTGCTCCAAAAAGCGGTTTTAAACGTGTTTAGACATAAGTAATTGACATTATTTCGTTTAAAATATCGTGCGAGAGCCACTTACAATTTGTTCTACTTAACCACGATTTAATATCCGTATTATCTTCTGTGCTTAATAGCAAAAGTTGGCGTACATTAGATTTTTCATCAGTGTGGCCTCTGATCGCAATCCTTTGAGACCTAAGTGATGATATTATAACCAATAATGCATGTTGGGCAGATTTCATTTCTGCAAGTTTTGCTTCATTTAAAGATTTGGAGACATTAACCCCTGACAACAGATCTAATAGCTTAGTAAGTGGCATTATGGACAGTGCATTTTTCGTGAACTTTAAAGCGTTCTATTGCTTTTGACCAGTTATTGAAACCCTCATTAACATAAGCGTTTATAGATTTCTTTTCGGCGGTGTGAAGTTTTGGCATTGGCGCTTTCATAACGTTTACTGTGGTAACGCATACCTGACAAAATAATTTTTTATTTTCATATAAAACCACGGAAAATGCGAAAGCCATTGGCTTCCAAAAACCTCTGGTACTCGTACTCATACTACCATTACCTTCTGTATCTGTATCTTTTTATAGAGAGGACTGATGAACCTCGGGACTCTCTAGTTTTATATCGTTTTCTTGGGAAGACTGATGAGTCTCTGGTTCTGAATCTTTTTTATTTTTTAGATACCTGGTGATCTTCACTTTGACATTGGCAAGATGATATTTGCACAATTTCCTTTTCCTTTTCATTATTACTGTTCTTACTAAAACGCGACGAGGGACTGAAGAAAGCTTCACTCCCACTGAACTTTTTATTTAATCGAATTACATATTTGCCTACAGTTTTTTGTTTAGTACTTTCTGGTTTTTATATCCACAGTTCGCAGTATTTTTCTAAAAGGCGAGAAAGGAATTGCCTATTAGTACCTACCTTTAAATGTAATGGTAATGAGGTAATGTAATTTATTGGCACATCTTTTTGACTTTTTATTTTATGTTTTGAAAAACAAGACTTTCAAAAAATAATAATACTTAATATATTACAATAATACATCAAAAACCAAATAATGCAAAATATAATTGATTTTTATTTCACTCTTAAAATTAAAAAACAGTAAGAGTCGATAGTTGAATATCGACTGTCGAGTTGTTAAGACAAGACAAGACAACAAAGAAACAACAAGAAATAGCGTATGGAGTAGGGCAGCATTGCCAGCGTTAGGACTCACCTAGTCCGCTCACTCTAAATGCAAGGATTTCATGACAAGCGTCTAGAATATTATTATATTATAAATAAAAATGTTTTTTATTTTTTTGGTGACAAAATATCGGATTATCGGAATATAACAAAGAGGTAAAGGAGAAACTGATAATATAATAATATTGCTGGCTAGCAGTATCGAATAATAGTATTAAATATTTTTAGTCTGAAATACACGCTTGTGCGTCCGTGTTCCCGTCCCCAATGGGTGCACGCGCTCCGATGCCCCCATGGAGTCACCACTGTTGGAGGCAAGGTGAGGCCCTGTCTCGTTTGTAAATTTGTGGCTGCTGAACGACGTACGCTAAGGCAACGAACGAGGTATCGATTCGACTGTTCGCCAGCGTGCGTCCTTACACTTTTTCCGACTCAAGCATGTCCCTACTCCACTAATGTTATGGTTTTGCTGACGCTGTTGTCTGCCGCCGACGTCTGAACAAGCGCTCTGCATTATTGGGTAAAAATTAAGGCCCCGCTCAAACATAGCATTTTTTAAGATAACACTGTGGTGTTGTGTACAATGATTTTGGTTACACTTGTATAAACCGATTTATCCTTTATAAAAAAAAGCTGTAAGGGTAGGTGACAATAATTCTGTCTCGAAAAAGCAGTTTGGCATCATACACTTAATACTCAATACTCAATATATTTCGTGACAAGTTACAAAAAAAGTTTTCACACGTCAAAATTACAATAATAGTCTAAGTCTAATATAAGCTGCCATTTCAAAAGATAAAAAAATAAATAACACACTAATTGATGTATCTTTACAATAATGCATTGTAAAAAGAACAAAACACGTCACTATAAAAAGAAAAAAAAATACAATACAGCAATCAACTATGTTAAAAAAAAAAACGATACTAAGTAGAACACTCGGTAGAACACATTAAAATTTGTATAAACTGAAATGTAAAGTTTAAAAATTCACTAAAACTATAGAAAGCCTTTCACACATATCCTTTTAATTTAGTTTTTAAAAATATTTAAGGGTAAAATTTTTGAGCTGTCAGGCAGATGGTTAAAAAACTTGACTGCCCAATAGCCAGGACCGTCCTGACACCTCTTAAGGCGCCAGTAGTGGGGTACTGTATTTATTCTTGATCGGGTGTCGTCCTCATGGTTATCAGCATGTGTCTAATATGTTCCTATTTTTCGTCTTATATATAGGACATTCTCTAGGATGTACAAGGATAGTACTGTGAGTATCTTCATAGAAATAAGTGCTTCCCTGCAATCATCCCTGTAGCCCAGACCTGTCACCAATCTTACGACCCTTCTCTGCCACGAAAACAAACCGCGAACCTCCGAAGAATGTCCCCAAGCTAAAATAGCATAGGAAATGTGTGTAAACAAGTGCGAAGTAGGCCGTTCTCAAAACATCCTGGGACACACAAGAAACAATATTACGGATCGCGAATACACTCCAAGACAGTCTTGCAGTCAAGTCACAGATGTGAATTTCCCACTGGAGCTTAGGGTCCAAGGTAACACCAAGAAACTTTGCCTCTCTGCAGGTTGGTCGGTACAATTGCTCATATCACGCATTGAAAAAACCATTCGCTTGGTCTTATTTTTGTTGAGAAGAAGCTGGTTTGAACTGAACCATTGCTCGGCCCTAGCCTGCGCCGCCATGGATCCATCATTTGAAGCATCTATTAAATCATCAGCAAAGAACAGGGTCATTAGCAACTTTATCGTTTGCGGTTAGGTCATTGATGTAAATTAAAAATAGAATTGGACCAAGAATTAATCCCTGCGGCACACTAACAGTAATTCTCCTCACCTGACTTCTGTTGTCAAGATAAGATACTAGAAGTTTTATGCTATCAGATGAAAAGTTGTAAGCTCAGAGTTTCCTCAGAAGAATATTATGGTGAACATAGTCAGAGGCTTTGCTCAGGTCACGAAATAGTACAACACTGTATTAAAGCTAAAAAAGTATGTTAACCATAGAGCCATGCATTTTTCAAGGATTTTCGATATAATCGGTAGTAGTGAAACTGGTCTATAGTTCTCAATTAGTATCAATCAAGTTCTAACATAAAAAAGCGCCGTAGACGAAATTTGAAGCCAAACTTTTAAAAACTTCATGCATGTTTGTGTTGGTTAAAAAAATTGTTAAATATCAAATTTTTCAAAAACAAAAATACCAGATTAATGTGAAATTTAAACAAAGAGAGATGCTGGCCATTTGATCTCAGTTAGTGTCATAGACATTAAAAAAAAAATGTGGGCGCGACTCAATTGATAACACTTCAGAACAATATATTTCCGTCTAAATTCTTCATTCCCGATCGTAGAGTAAAAAATAAATCTTATTTATATACTTACAAGTCAAGTGGGTAAAAAACTAATACAACATATTTCCCCTTATAGTCTTTCAGCTGAATTGTTTTGAAATCGGAATTAATCACTGCAGTACCACTAAAATTTGGTGCTGGCTGTTGTACTTTGGGGCCGTAGTTTAGATTTGCTGAAAAATAAATTTGCTTTGCGTATCACTCAACGTATCGTGTAGGGACACTAACTTGTAAGTATGTTTCCAAAATACTTACATGTTGTAATAGTTCGGACAAGATTCGCTGAAGTGCAATAAGATGTGTTTGTCTTAATTAACTGTGGCACCTAAAAAAAATATACAATAAAGAATTCAAAACTTAAAAGCTTAAAATCCATGAAACACAAATACCTACCTAAGTATTAAACATTAAAATTGTCATATTAATAATAATAATAATACTACCTACGTAAATGCCCTTATTTTGAAAAATATTAAAAAATACAATATTACTATAATGTAGGGGTACCTATAACATTTTTCCAAAAAAGGGGAAGTTTATGACGGAGCGTGCTTTTATACTTGTCCTCGGACGCAAAGATAAAAGTAAAAGAACAGATAATAGATAAATCTCTAGTAGTTTCTTAACAACTTTCGTTATCATTTCCGTATAGTATCTACCTATCTGTTACCGTTTTTGATAATATATTAATTAATTTCCATTTTTTTTTTGAAACAAATAACTTGCAATAAATGCTAATATTTTTAAACTCTGAGATACTAAGGCACTGAACTTTGGTTGGCAATTAGACAATACCCGGAGGCTTTAAACGCTATGGTGAATTTTCTGAGCCCTTGAGTGTTAGTTGTGGCGTTCCTCAGTGGTCTGTACTTGGTCCCATTTTATTTCTTTTATATTTAAATGACATAACACATTTACGCTGTTTGCCAACGATTCTACCCTTTTGTGGCGTTCAAGTAGTGTCGAACTTCTGGAAAGGACCATAGATGATGATCTGTGCAGGGTTAAGGAATGGTGTGACTGAAATTCTCTCTGTCTCAATATTAATAAAACCAAAGTACTAACTTTTGGTTTTAACAACAGCAGCCTTCATATAGAAAACGATGAATTTGAAAACAAAACGGTAGTTAACTTCTTGGGTATCTCTATCGATAATAGGTTGAGGTTTGAGGAGCACATTATTGGGCTGAGTAGCAAGTTATCATCGGGATGTTTTGCAATTAGGGTGGTGTCCACTGAACTGGAAACTTCCACGGCAAGAATGGTATATTTTTCTTTATTTGAATCATATATTCGATATGGTATAGTATTCTGGAGCTTCTGTAACCAGCAACTTTTTAGTAGCATCTTTGTGTTGCAAAAAAGAGCTATTAGAAAATATGTGCAGGATGAGAAGCAGAGACCACTGTAGACCATTATTTGTCAGACATGGCATTTTAACATTAACATGTTTATTTATCTTAGAAACAGTTTCTCTGCTTCACAGAAAATACTTTCAACTTGAAAACGCATCAAAATCACACAAATATAACACGCGACAAAACCAAAATATACGACTTCCTATACCTAGGCTCACTTTGATCAAACGGTCAATAATCTATGAAAGTCTCAAGATCTACAACCACTTGAGTATTGAGTGTAGACAATTGCCATATCTTCAGTTCCGCAGGAGGGTGAAGAGGGTTTTACTCCGGAAGGCATATTACAGCTTGAACGAATTTTAAAATGAAGACTTTTAAAAATGTTTTGTTAATCAAATACCAATCTGAATTACATATTTGTTTTCGTATTTTAATTTTTTCAATTTTATTTTCATTTATTTAATTTGTTTGCTGTTTTACATTCTTGACTTTGTTTTTTGTATTTGTATTTTTACATACTTACAATTGTCAAGTATTCTTATTTTATTAATTGTTTACCCCTATCAGGTTGTAGTGTTCTAGAAATACATTTTTTCGATTAGGTAGGCCTATTTTTATATATTGTCATGCCCAGGATAATAATTATAATTATAATTACCAAATTATTATATTATGTTACAATAAAATTGCTTTGTCGATGAATTCTTAGAATTTCTGACAATAAAGCATATATTATGTAAAGTAAAGTAAAGTATGGCCAAAGCTTAGTTCCGATATACAGGCTGGATTAAAAATACAGCTATTTTGGTTACTTTAAAAAATGTATAAGTATATTTTTTGAAATGAAACACCCTGTATATTTTTACGGATTTGAAAAGCTACTAAGGTTTACTATCCATTTATGTATACAATACATACACAACTTGTCAAATTTCTGACTTGCAAGTAGTGTCATACTCATACTCATACTCATTTATTTTTCAAACTTTAACAATGTAACAATATTTGTATATAAATCAGGAGTTTAATTGACTACATTCTAAAAATTAGATTAAGTCGCACCTAGATGACTAAACATCCGTATGTGCAACAAGATTAAGATAAATAATTTTTGATACTCAAATACATAGCATTTAATCATATGTTACTTGTTAATAATTGAATATAATATACCTAAATCTAGTGGCTGCAAAATGCAGTCTGCCAAGCTTAAAACTAATGAAAAATACAACAACAAAAATAAATATTAAAAGGAGAATAAGGTAATGTTCTAAACCCCCACTTATAGGAAAATTTGAAGGAATCAAAACATAAAATCCACCATACCACTGAAACAACAGGAAGCAATTATGCAATAATCAAAATAGAACTTCAAATTTTAACCAATTTGATGCAATATTTGCTCTACATTCAACATTAAATTTCTTTAGATTAATATTACTTTTCAAAGTAGGTGGTAGAATGTTATATATTTTAGGAACGAGGTAATTAATAAATCGTAAATTTATGTTCCTTTTACTATATGGTATTTTTAAATGTTTATTTATATTGTTCCGTGTATTGTGAGTATGATTGACATATTTTTTTAATTTGTTTGTTTTATGTACAAAAGAACATGCATCCAAAGTATAGAGCGAACGCACATTCATAATACCTTCACAATACAGCTGTTGAGTGGGAAATCTCCTATTTTGCTTAAAAATAATTTTTAAAATATAATTCTGTACAACATTAAGCTGTCGTAAAGTGTTTGTGTAGAGACCACCCCATATGATAAGTCCATATCGTAACAGTGACTCAATTAAAGCTTTGTAAATATTTGTTAAAAGTTTTTTACTAAGTATGTATCGCAGTATATAAAACTTATGTATTAATCTTCTTAAATTGTTAGCAAGTTTTAGTACGTGTTGATCCCACTTTAAGTACTGGTCCACAATAATCCCTAAATATTTGGCAGAGATTACTTCATTTATACAGTTATTCAAATTATCAATTCTTATGCTATTATAATCAGGTCTGTTAGCTGCGGTTAGCGAAAAGGCAATGTAGTTAGTTTTGGAAACATTTAAGGTAAATTTATAAGAATCAAGCCAATTTTTTATTTGAGTAATACCTAATTTGGTTGCATTCCTAATATCAGACCAACTCTGGCCAGTAAATACTACCGCCGTGTCATCGGCATATGAAATAACCGTCCCATTATCTATGTTTATATTGGTTAAAGAATTAATATAAGAATAGGACCCAAGACTGTTCCCTGGGGGACACCAATTCTTACTGTTAATGGGTCGCTTATGATATTATTAGCTTTAAGAACCTGTTTCTGATCCCGGAGATAACTCGCAAACACATTCGCCGCCCTGCCCCTCACTCCGTAGCTGTTTAGCACATCCAAGAGTGCGTCATGAGGCACGGTGTCAAATGCCATCGCAAGGTCCAAGAAGACTCTTAAACGTTTATTTCCGTTATTCAGATTGTCAGTTATTTGTTTAGTAAGTTCATAAATGGCGTCACTGGTACTCAGGCCATTAGTGAAACCGAACTGGTTATGTGAAAGAATGTTATTTTTATTAAAAAAATCTATTAATCTGTCCTTCAGACATTTCTCGAAGATTTTAGCAAAATTATTTATGACACTAATCGGTCTGTAATTATTTATATCAGCCCTGTTACCTGCCTTGTGGATTGGAGTAACTATGGTTTCCTTAAAGTAACTGGGTACTGTACCTGTTGTGAAAATTAAATTAATAATATGTACAAGTGGTTTTAGAAAATGAGAATGACAATGTTTTATGATAGCAGCGCTAACACCATCTGCGCCAGGAGCACTATTGTTCTTAAGAGAGTTTATTTGTTTAATTATTTCACTTTCATCAACTGGCTTTAAAAACATAGATGATTTCGACCGGTAATTATGTACAAAGGGTGTATCAGGCTTTTTTATTTTATGAAACATATTCATGCCTATTTCTATAAAAAAAAATTGTTACAATAATTTACCATACATGCATCGTCGAGCGGGACATAGGAAATCCCATGTAATTTTAAATGGGGTCAATTATTGGCTTCCCTAATTATTTTAGAGAAAAATTCTATTTAGGTTTATTAAAGAGCACTAAAACCCACATTCAAAAGAATAACTTTAGATATTTTTGATGAGCCCGTTTACGGGTTATCGCCGATTTCTTTTTAACTATTTCTCCTTTTTATGGCCCCGTATTTGCGGGCACCAGTCAAGGTAAAAGATGACTGTCAAAATAAGTTGTCATTTTGAAATGTGTGCTTTATTGTTATAAAAACTCGTACATCGAAAATATTAGCCATGAATTACACTTCTGAAGAAAAAATATTGATGAATATCAAGGAAATAGTTATCAAAATGTGTCAGACATGTTTGCTGCTCTGAATCCGAATAGACCGATACCTGCAAAATCTACAGTCGAAAGGACTATCAAGAAATTTGAGACAAAAGGCACTGTAATAAATAACTGCAGATGTGAAGAAAGGCAGGAACAAAGAAGAGATGCAAGAAATGATAGGGACTTGCAAGTTTTATTGTGCGTGGAAGAAAATGATGGGAAGATCAGCACAAGGAAACTTGAGGATGACATAGGATTAGATCACACCACAGCGTTACGAGCTTTGAAACGACATAAATATTATTCATACAAATATGAAAAGCACCAAGAGCTAAGAGATAGGGACGAAATACGACGACAGGAGTTTTGTTTTGGTATGATGGAAAGAGCAAACATGGATAGGGAATTTTTAAAAAACATTTGTTTCACTGACGAATGCACATTTACCTTAAACAATGAACCCAATGTTCAAAATTATCGATATTGGAGCAAAGAAAACCAACACAGATTTGTGGAAACAAGGACGCAATATCCACAAAAAGTTAATGTATGGGCTGGGATTTTCGGAGAAAATATTATCGGGCCATTATTTCTTACACGAAATTTAAATGCAGAATATTTTTTGGAACTACTTGAAGATCATATTTTACCTACTTTACATGATGCCGCCAGGGAAACAGGAAGTTTGGTACCAAATGGATGGCTGCCCGGCACATAGTACCCTGGCTGCCCGGGAATATTTAAACCGTGCTTTTAATGGAAATGTTATTGGCTTAAATAATACAGTAAATTGGCCAGCCAGGTCTCCTGATTTATCGCCAAATGATTTCTTTCTCTGGGGCCATTTAAAAAACAGGATATACAAAGATAAAAAATACCCAAATCTAGACGAGTTAAAAAATGCTATTTCTGCCGAATGCAATAGAATTTCAGTATACCAACTAGCGAATGTAAGAAGAGAATTTTATGATCGCCTCGGTTATTGTCTAGCAGTCAATGGAGGAATATTTGAACATCTTCTTAAATCCTAAAGTTCTAACAATTAAATAGTACCTACCTATTAATTAGTAAAATATTGAAACATGTAAAATGTCATAATTAACCTTGTAATTGGATACTTTATTTTAGTTTTATTCAGATTAATTTGTACTCATAAATACACCTTTAATATTTTCGATGTACGAGTTTTTATAACAATAAAGCACACATTTCAAAATGACAACTTTATTTGACAGTCATCTTTTACCTTGACTGGTGCCCGCAAATACGGGGCCATAAAAAGGAGAAATAGTTAAAAAGAAATCGGCGATAACCCGTAAACGGGCTCATCAAAAATATCTAAAGTTATTCTTTTGAATTTGGGTTTTAGTGCTCTTTAATAAACCTAAATAGAATTTTTCTCTAAAATAATTAGGGAAGCCAATAATTGACCCCATTTAAAATTACATGGGATTTCCTATGTCCCGCTCGACGATGCAACACCCGGTATATTTGTTGTCAGAAAAATGTACGTCATTATTTTTAATGTGAAGATTATTACATTCGTTTTTATACAATTTTTCATTGGTTGCTTCTGATATTATTTTATAAATCTTTCTAATATCGCCTCTAGTATTTTCAATTTTGTTTTTATAATATTCGTTTTTACATTTTTGTATAACTTTATTTAGGTTGTTTCGGTATAATTTAGATTTATTTTCTTCAACTAAGGTATAAATCTTTGAAAGTTTTTTTTTCATTTTATCCCTTTGCTTTATAGAGTAAATTAAACCATTAGTTATCCACGGCTTAATCTTTTTGAATTCCCTACAAACAATCGTATTAGTTTCCTTAGCTCGCTCCATACTTTCTGATAAAATTTTGGTAAAGTTAACTGTAGCGGTTTCAACGCAGAAATTGTTTATCACATTAGACCAACTCTGACAACCAATCATTTCACAAAGAGTCTCAAGATTAATTTTGCTTATTGTTTTAGATACATACAAGGGTGAACATGGTTTGCTGAAAATTTTGTTATAAAAATTAATCATTATTGGGAAATGATCAGTTATATCAGAGTTTAATATAAAAGCCGACTGTCATGGGTTGGAGTTACACGCGTAGGGCCATTAATTATAGATTGGAAACCAAAATAGTTCATTACAGAGAGGTACATATTTACATTACCATTTTTTTCAAGAATATCAATGTTAATATCACCAATCAATATTTCAATATCTTTACTTAGAATGGTCTGAAAGCAATTTTCAAGATCTTGACAAAGAAAAAAGTGATATATTTGTTGTCATGTCATGTCATATTATACAGACATGGCTGGCATACGAGACATATGGGAGTGGAATATGCTGAAATAAGCTGTTTTCAGCACCCCTAGGGACATATTCTCAGCCAGGCCCCGGAGGAGATACAGGCTTCCCGCCAGTTTCGATGTGACCATCCGAATATGGGTATCCCATAAGAGTCGCCGGTCCACATGCACTCTGCCAATCCCGCTTTCCTCGAGGTATGAGGATTTTTACTAGACCGAAAATGACGAGGGAAAATGACGACCTCTTCTATTAAAAATACCTTGTCTTGCAAATTTTGATTCATCACCAAATTATTTTATTTGAAAAATATGTGGATCTTCTTGTGTGCGCATCAAAAGCATTAATTTCGCAAAATTCGATTCTGCAAAGGGTCTTGAGGTTTTCACACCTTGAACTTTAGTCAAATTTTAATCATTCATGTTATAAAGTTCCAAAATTCTTTGGACTAGCGAATACGTTAGCCAAAAGCAAAGTGAAGCCCTTTTAAAGTTTAAACAAACGCAACGAAATTGTTTTGAATTCGTGAAAAATTTTTGTTGTTCATTGGCGGTAGATTCAGACACATTTCATTAAACTTTTTACATGGCCTGCTTAGAACTTTATCACATTCTTCAAACAAAACAAATAAATTCAATAGAACTCTGTGTTTAAATAGTTTCCTTTTATATTATTCAAAGATTTGTTCGGCTAGAAGTACTAGAACATCGAAACTATTACAACAGCAAGATAACACATATGACACTGACTAAGAAATTAATGTGAGTAACTTTTTTGCTTATAAGTCAGGAATTTGACTACTTAGTTAGGAGGTAATGCTTTAAAAAAAAATTGGAGATTAGTTAATATCTCGAAAACAGTAACAGATCGGTACTACAGGGAAATAATAAGGAAAAGTTGTTAAGAAACTACTATTTATACAGGGTATTCCATACTCGATGGTACGTTAGAAGTATCTGGAGAACGAAAAGAAAAATAGATTTGAAATTTTCACTACGGCTATAGGAGGCTGCGCTCTAGCTTTTAAAAATAATTTCGCGGTTGCAGTGGTGCCAGATCTATTGACACCCTGTAGTTTATATTATTTTTAGATTCTACGAAGCAATCTAGGTTTTTTTTGTATAGGATACTTTTCCATTTCTCTTGCCGTTTCTTAAATATTAATTATTTTGTATCTTTTTTCTACCGAAACTATGTGATTAAAACTTCAATATTTTCGTCTCCGGATGTCAAATCAACGTAACGTTTTAACATCATTTAGTCAACATGTAGTACTTTAATTTTGGCAACATAAGATCGCCGACTTCTATATAGAGTGCCCTAAAAATTAATTGCAAATCAGATTTTATAAATTTGATCAAAAGTCACTTTTTTAAATGGAACACCCTGGATATTATTGAAGTGTTGAATAGAGTGGACCAATTGAATTTTTTTCATATAGAGTGTTCCTCTACCTATTTTGAACCGCTTTCGATTTATAAGCCAATATTTATTTTTTTATTTATTTAAAATAATTACTATTCATATTCGAGAACTAGACATTAAAGTGTGCCATGATCAAAACAAATTTCCTTTAATAATAAATTGTGGTTCTGAAAAGAACCGATTTTGTCAGTAAATTAAAACTTTTGGAATTCTCACCTAATACGTCAGATGTTTAAAGTGCTGACCATTTTCATGTAAGCAATCGGTAATTACATGTCATCACATGACCGGTAGTAGCTCTATGAACTTCTAATGGATCAAGTTCTTCAAAAGTGCGTCTTACCCGATTTTCTAGATCTTCTTTTGAATTTACTGGTGTTTTATAAACCACTTTTTTAATCCTACCCCACAGGAAAAAGTCTAAAGGATTAAGATCTGGAGATCGCGGTGGCCAACTCCATGGTCCTCCATGTCTTATTCACCTATCTTCAAATATATCATACAATTCCGCGGAAACTTCATGGGTACAATGTACAATGAACAGGAGCTCCATCTAATTGATACCAACAATTTCTCAAATCGATAAGCGGTAGATTATCCAAAAAGTCAGATATGGTCTCGGATATGGTCCTTCTTAGAATTTCGAGATATTTTTCAGAAGCTAAATTTTCATCATAAATATAGATTGATAATTGCCTATCCATTAACAAACAAAATACATTAAAACTAAATCTTTGTTGGTAACCTCTTTCTTTTATAACGTGTGGATTTTTGCTCCAGCCCTATAGTGATTATTTTGACGGTTAAAGACTCCTTCGATTGAGAACTTTGCTTCATCAGTCCAAATCGAGGTCCAAATAATTCTTTTCAGAAAATCTGGATCTTCCTGTGTTCGAATTAATAACATTTCGCAAAGATCTACACGTTTTGGAGGATCACCTGCTAGTTACTTTGTAGCCATGCATATTATGTTTATGTAAAATTCTCCATATTAATGTTCGATTTATTCCTAAATCATTTTTGGCACTTGTTATTGAAGCATGGGGACAGGCATGAAAATACGCCAAAACGTTAATTTCATTTTCTTCGTTTTCAGTACCATGGTGAAATTGATATCTTGGAGCCTGTACATTTCCGAAATTTAAAAAATTACCTTCAAATCTGAGAAATTTTCGTGGGGTCGTTGGCGGCAAATTCGGAAAAAGAGCGTTAAATCTTCTGCAGGTTCTTGAAACAATTCTTTGACACTCGCCGTGAATATAAAACAAATTTAAAATATCCGCATTTGAATAACTATTAATCTCCATTTTTGCTATTTTAATCTGACATAAGCAAACCCAAACTAAAAAGTGAGACATGTCATATCACCATCGTTATGTATTGCAGTTGTTACATAATGGCACACTTATCGATTTAGATCTTTAATGTCTAGTTCTCGAATATGAATAGTAATTATTGATAAAATGGCTTATAAATCGAAAGCGGTTCAAAATAGGTAGAGGAACAACATATATGAAAAAAATTTAATTGGTCCACTCTATTCAACACTTCAATAATATACAGGGTGTTCCATTTAAAAAAAGTGACTTTTGATCAAATTTATAAAATCTGAATTGCAATTAATTTTTAGGACACTCTGTATAGAAATCGGCGATCCTATGTTGCCAAAACTAAAGTACCACATGTTGACTAAATGATGTTAAATTGTTACGTTAATTTGACATCTGGAGACGAAAATATTGAAGTTTTAATTCACATAGTTTCGGTAAAAAAATAATTAATATTTAAGAAACGGCATGAGAAATGGAAAAATATCCTACACAAAAAACACCTAGATTGTTTCTTTGAATCTAAAAATAATATAAACTACAGGGTGTCCCATTTAAAATTCCAAAGTTGATGTCAGTTATCAATAGATCTGGCACCACTGCAACCGCGAAATTATTTTTAAAAGCTAGAGCGCAGCCTCCTATGGCCGTAGTGAAAATTTCAAAATTATTTTTCTTTTCGTTTTCCAGATACTTCTAACGTACCATCGAGTATGGAATACCCTGTATACATATACACGTATATATATTACAGGGTGCTTCACTTAAAATATTAAAGTTTTTACTACTTTCTAGTAGAAGCGGCAACATCGCATTGTCAAATTATTTTAGCTGGGTAGAGCATGCTTTTAGTCAAACAATTTAAACAACGTTCTGATCTTATGTTTTGTGTCTGCTGCTGTATTTGTTGATTTTGAAAATTGCATATTTAAGTATACTTAAAGCAAAACAAAAACCGATGCACGTCATACCTTTCGAGTGACGTCAGTTATCGAAAGTGTTGCCAGCTTGTAACCAAAATATCCTAGTCAGGGAATTAGGTATACAGTTTTTTTTCATAAAAGCAAGATAAATATACAAAAATCTCCCATAGTTTATATATTTGTTTACTGCATAATACCTTTTACCGTCAATTTTAGTAGATCTAACACTTCATTAATTTTCATCTTGCCAAGATCGACCAATGGTACCATTCTGAAAAACCAATGTTTCATCCAAGAAAACGAATTGGTACAAGAATGCTTCTTTTCTTTTATATTTATATTCTTTCAAAAATACCAGTCGTTTGAAAGCTACTAAACTATGGGAAAGTTCCATAAGAAATTATTCAAATGAGAATTCCAATAGAAATTATAAGAAAGAAAGCACAGAACAATTAAGGTTAGCTTTCCACGAAACGTCAAAACGGGTCAATGAACGAGCTGGCGCCACCGCGCCGTTTACAGTTGTGTTGCCAATTATCGGCCAATAAAATTCAAATTATATTAATTTGTACAAGCTTAAATAAACAAAATATTTGCTATAAGTTGGTTCGTATCAAAAAAGGATACTTTAAGTTTGTAGTAAATTCCATATCGCATAAAGTTTTAATATGTTTTGCCCAAATCTAATTTCCTCCTGTTTTCTTCCGGATTTACAATTATTAGCTGATTGATGACGTGCATCGGTTTTTGTTTTGCATCAACTCTATTATTGTTACTATATGGATGTTAATGTTGTTAACTGTATTTGATTGTCCTGAATATTTTAAATGATTTACATAGGTACCTACCTAATAATTGTAAATTGCTATAAGCGTTAATAAAATTTTGAATTTTGAATGTCCTTTAAAGCACAAAAATAAAATTTTGAACTGTTCCATTGATTGGTGCGGGTAAATCACCCTGTTCAAGAAATACTAAGGAGCATTTAAAATAAAAAAAAATCAATTGTGAGCGGAAGGTCACGATTCGAGTTCTGCTTCTTACATTTTTTTTTATTTAGTACTTAGATTAGTTACAAGATCAGCCTGATGTTATTTTTCAAACTTAAAGACTTGTCCATGTTTATTTTCTTTATTGTGACGTTTGAAGAAAAAAAGTATATGGCACTTTATGCGTTTCACCTTTACTACTATTACTATTAACATAATGCTGTTGTGATATGTACAATTATTTAATTGACACCCAGAATATTACAAAAATAATAGATGTTTAAGGCACATACAGGTTGTATTTCATACACCTCTAGTTGCTATTAAGTACTACAATAATAGTAAAAGTGAACATATCGAGGAACATACAATATGTAAGTATACGAATGTACCTAGTTATGATTTAAATAAATTTTCCATTTTTTATAACTCCATAGTAAGGTAGAGGGTCTTTTAACATGGGGCACCCTGTACATCTCTAGTACCTTGTATCTTGTATCATGTGAATAGTGTATGGCTCAGTATTTAGATGTTTTAGGTTTGTTGCCTTATTTCAATCAGGGTTGAAATAATTTTTGGATATAAAAGTAGGGTATCCCCCTAATATGAGGTGTAAAGAATTTTAGGCCAAGAGCCCTAGTTTTGAGAAAACACTTGAGAAAATGTATGTGAAAGGTAAAACCACAACTCTCATAGGCATAGTAGTAGGTAGGTAACCATGATTCTAAATCTAGTATCACGGTAGGTACTCACTAGACAATTAAGTACAGATTTATCTGGTTTATTTTTAATAATAAAGGCCAAGGTATATAGTTTAATTTACTATGGCCAAATATGAACAATTTAAATATCTAATTCTCGTTACATTATTCTGGCTATTAAATGAATCAAAGTTCTTTTTTCATCTAAACAATCCTACCTTTTTAAATAACACTCTGGCAAACATTTTCGATTTTCGAATACTTAGATAAATATTAAAATATTAAATTTGTTAAATAGTTAAATGAAATGACTGTTCTTTGAATTTGTATGTTAGGTTAAGATGTCTGCATCTTCTTCTTATTGACCCTATTGATGTGCTTAGCCAGCTCAGTCAACAATCAACAACTACGGGCCAGATTTCGAAGTCGACGACAGAAGGACGATCCAATTTTAACGCTGTGATTGGAGAATGAAAAAAAGATAATCTAATTTGATTTGCTGGCTTGACTTGACTTGGTCTTATGCCAACCTTTATTATCCAACCACAATTTAGTTTGCCTTTCGAAAATCGATGTCATCAACATGATCGACACTCAACCAAAAAATAAAGGTTAGTCCAGCGGGTTCAGCGATCAGTTCCTCTCTTTCATGATCATAAAAGTCGGATTCTGACCATCACTTGCCCCGCACCAAGGTAAGTTTGATTTAGCTAAGCTGACCTTATTCCATATGTTCGGTAGCGGCTAATATTTGGGCACCGCTTTTTCTATTGGAAATATACCCATAATTTTACACTGCTCTCGTTTTAACCACTTGACTAAGCCTAAACAAATGCGAATTGTTGAGGAATGGTGTGATAATAATTTTATAAACATTTAAATACAGTTAAAACAAATGTCGTTACACTGTCATTGTATTCTGGATAATGTATATTTGGGCATCCAACCCATAGACAAGGGAGCGATGCGCTTATCCAACCTCTACCATCGAAAACGGTAGTGATCCAACCCATTGCAAATAAGGCTATAATAGGTACGCCCCAACGGCAGACAAATCAGAAGAAGAAATTGAAGATTTTTACAGACAGATAGATAGTGCCCTAAGACTTACAAAAACGAACGAAATCAATATAATTCTAGGTGATTTCAATGCCAAGGTTGGTAAGGGTAGAATGGGTTCAGTGGTTGGTGACTAGGCTTGGGCGAAAGGAACGAAAGGGGGGAAAGGTTAATTCAATACTGCGAAGAGAACAATCTTGTGATTACAAATACATGGTTCACACTCCCACCAAGACGTTTATACACCTGGAAATCTCCGCAGGACAATGATCACCACATTGTTCGTAACCAAATAGATTACATTATCATTAATCGAAGATTTAGAAATTCCATCACGAAAGTAACCACAATGCCGGGTGCCGATATTGAATCTGACCACAATCCACTACGTGCCGACATACTACTGCGCCTGTCCAGACCCAAAGAAAAAACCGCTAAAAAGATACTAGAACCAAAACTACTTAAAGATGAGGAAAGAAGATCACTATACGAAAACCATCTTAATAAAGAATTGGAGAGTATTGGAAATACAAATGACACGAACAAACACTGGCTTGAACTCAAAGAAGCTTTTAGAAAAACAAATGAACGCTCCCTCACAACCACCAAAGAACATACAAGAAACAAATGGATGACTGATGGTATTCTAGATTTAATGGAAAAACGAAGACAATGTAAAGTCAACAGAAACTATACAGAATATAAAAATCTTCAAAGAAGAATCCGAAATGAAATAAGAACAGCAAAAGAAAATTGGCTGTCTGAAAGATGTCTGGAGGCAGAGAACCTAAGCAAACTAGGAGACAGTTTCCATCTCCATAAAAAAGTCAAAGAAATCGCTGGAATATATAACAACAGAAATATAAGTTTCATTAAGGATGAAAACAACCAAATAATATTGGACACCGAAAAGATACTACTAACATGGAGAGAATACACCACTAGTCTTTTCCAAGACGACAGACCAGGGAACCCCGAAAATGAAATAACAACGCTATCAGGACCAAGTATATTAAAGAGTGAAATTAAACATGCCATAACTCTAATGAAAAATAACAAGGCTCCAGGCCCTAATGATATGCACTCAGAAACGTTTCATTTGATTAGCGAACAAAACCTGGATAGCATTGTCCGACTCTTTAACAATATTTATGACACTGGACAAATTCCCGAGGACTGGCTCCGTTCTACATTTGTCGCCCTTCCGAAATCAAACAACGCAACCGTATGTAAAGACTATCGTCTCATTAGTCTAATGAGCCACTTCCTTAAACTCTTTCTTCGAGTTCTACACACGAGACTATACAGGGTGTAATTTAATTGAGTGCCGATACTTAAGGGTGATAATCTATGAATGATTCTAAGATAAAAAGTTCATATGGACATATGTCCTAAACCTCTTCATTTTTGAGCTACAGGGTGTTAACATTTTAAGAAAAATATAACCTTTTTATATAAATCACTCTTAGATATTTTTATGAAATTTTGTACATACCTTTTAATCAATAAGGAGCATTTTTTGACCTAACAGATTTATAAAAATTTTTACCAGTGACGTCCGTACGGGGTTTGAACTGAATATTTTTAAAGAAAAAATGGATACGCCACTGCTTTTTCTAAAAACGAAACTTACTTTTGAAATTCCCATTTATTTTAAAGCAAATTTCGTTTATGGACTTACTTTTGTACGACGCACCGTTTTCGCGTAAAAAAATAAAAACAAAAAAAACATTTTTTTCTTCGGTTCATTGAGACTGCTTTTATTTATTTTGTTGAATTTGGTTGGCACCCACCATGAGTGGAAACACTTTTTTTGGGACAACAATTTATTTTCTACTCACCAGTGACATTCAACTGAACGTTTGAAAAGAAAAAAACGGTAACCATATTAAATGCCCTCTTAAAGCAAATCAAATAAAAATCAGTAGGCTGGGTAAAGCTACATCAATTTTGACGTTTCTTTTCATAAAGACAAAAGGCCTGGCATTGATTTTGCATTATTAAATAATTATTATTACAGTAAGACGTTAAATTATAATAAAAGAATGGTAAATTTTACAAACAGTGAATTAACTGACATGCATTTTATTTATGGGCTTGCAGACGGTAATGCATACGAAGCCAGGCGGATATACCAAGAGCGGTATCCAAATCGCGTACTACCCGATCCGAGAACATTTTCTAGGATTCATAGACGTCTCCACGAGACCGGAACTTTAAAAGTAGACCACAGTGCTAAAGGAGTCCATCAAACAGTAAGAACACCGGAACTTGAAGAAGGAATTTTACACGAAATTGAGGAGAACCCCGAAAGTAGCACGAGGAAAATCGCGGCAACATTTAATGTTTCACATTTTCTTGTTTGGAAAATTCTCATCGAAAATTTATTATACCCATATCACATTCAAAGAGTCCAGGCATTACTCCCTAGAGATTTCCCGATGCGCATTAATTTCTGTGTGTGGTTTCTTCAAAACCTGATGGAAAATCCGTTATTTGACAGGCACATTCTTTTTACCGACGAAGCTAATTTTTCTCGAAACTCAATAAGAAATTTCCATAATAACCATTTATGGGCGGATGAAAACCCTTATGCAATTGTAGAATCAAATCATCAAGAACAGTTCTCAATAAATGTTTGGGCTGGCATTATTGATGATTATTTGATAGGCCCATTTTTTCTCCCAAGAAGACTTGATGGACAATCATATTTACACTTTCTTGAAGAAGATCTGCCGCCAATGCTTGAAGACCTTCCATTATTATTAAGAAACCAGATGTGGCTAATGCACGATGGTGCGCCTCCACATTTTAGCTTACGAGTGCGTGAATTTTTAAATCACACCTATCGCAATCGGTGGATAGGTCGCGGAGGAACGCAGCCATGGCCACCTAGATCTCCGGACCTTAACAGTTTAGACTATTTTTTCTGGGGGCATCTGAAAAGCTTAGTGTACCAAGTGCCGATTCATACCGAAGAAGAGTTACGAAATCGTATATTAGTATGCTGCCAAACCATAAGAAACACCCCGGAAATCTTCGAAAATGTGCGTCAGTCTATGGGAAGAAGAGTCCATGCTTGCATACGTGTGGGTGGACGACACTTCGAACAACTACTGTAAATAATGTGGGTTCTTTATTCTGTTTATCTTCTCTTGTCATTTCGCTTTCGATTTAAGGTTTGGAATTTTTCCTTTTAAATTAATCGCGATTTTTGAAATAAAATTTTTTATTTTTTTTTGTTTTTATTTTTTTACGCGAAAACGGTGCGTCGTACAAAAGTAAGTCCATAAACGAAATTTGCTTTAAAATAAATGGGAATTTCAAAAGTAAGTTTCGTTTTTAGAAAAAGCAGTGGCGTATCCATTTTTTCTTTAAAAATATTCAGTTCAAACCCCGTACGGACGTCACTGGTAAAAATTTTTATAAATCTGTTAGGTCAAAAAATGCTCCTTATTGATTAAAAGGTATGTACAAAATTTCATAAAAATATCTAAGAGTGATTTATATAAAAAGGTTATATTTTTCTTAAAATGTTAACACCCTGTAGCTCAAAAATGAAGAGGTTTAGGACATATGTCCATATGAACTTTTTATCTTAGAATCATTCATAGATTATCACCCTTAAGTATCGGCACTCAATTAAATTACACCCTGTATAGGAGGTGCGAGGAAGTAAAAGTGGTGCTAGTCAATTTGGATTTAAGAACGGTTTTGGAACAAGAGAAGCCATATTTAGTCTCCAAACATTAGTGCAGAACTGTCAGGACCAGAGAAAGGACGTCTTTTTGTGCTTTATCGACTACGAGAAAGCATTTGACAATGTAAAGCACAATCTCCTCATGTCATACCTTAGGGACTTGGGATTGGATGGAAAGGATATCAGACTTATAGGTAATTTATACTGGAATCAAAGAGCGGAGGTCCGAATTCAAAATGCAGGAACAACTGAGGATTTTGAAATAAGAAAAGGCGTCCGTCAGGGGTGCATCTTGTCTCCGATGTTGTTTAACTTGTATGTGGAAAGAGCTTTCACCGAGTCAATCTCCGACAGTACAATGGGCATTAAGGTAAACGGAATTCCCATCAACAATATTCGATATGCGGATGATACCGTAATATTAGCGGATAGTGCAAGTGATCTACAAACTCTACTAGATAAGGTCAATGAAGAAAGTCAAAGATTGGGACTGAAAATTAACATCCGTAAAACCAAATGTATGGCCATTAGTAGGAACGATACTCCAAACACCACAATATCCATAAATGGAGAGAACATTGAACAAGTCACTCAATTTAAATACTTCGGATGCATTATCAACCAAAAATGGGACCCAGATCAACAAATAAAATGTAGAATTGAGCAAGCTCGAACAACGTTCTTAAGACTTGGAAAATTTTTGACGGACAAAAACTTGAATTTCAGTCTCAGATATAGGATGGTAAAGTGCTACGTCTGGTCCGTTCTCTTGTACGGAGTCGAGGCATGGACGTTGAAGGCAGCAATTATCAACAAAGTTGAGGCCTTCGAGATGTGGACCCTGCGACGGATGCTGAGAGTATCGTGGGTTGATCATGTAACGAACGAGGACATACTGAGAAGGGCTGGTGTGGTGGACCGTGAACTTTTCGAAAACATCAAAAGAAGAAAAACTGGCTACCTTGGACACATATTACGCGGAGAGCGTTATCACTTCCAACGTCTTATTCTCCAGGGTAAAATAGAAGGAGGAAAGAGAGGAATAGGTAGAAGAAAACTATCCTGGCTACGAAACATACGACAATGGACAGGAATACGGGACTTCCAGGCACTGCAAACTGCTGCAATCAATAGGATCATATGATGAGAGAAACGATGGACGCCTACGCAGGAATCTGCATGGCACTTTAAGAAGAAGAAGGTACAAGGTTTCTTGACTGGACCGGGGTCTCATTTACAGTGGTAGTGGCTCAGGTCTTTGATCGCTATGCTATAATATTATTATATTGGCAACCTGCAATGGCGGTTCGCGGGTTGGCAGCCAGAGTCTGCCGGAGCCCTTGGTCTATAACAATTCTAATATTTGCATTGAACAGATGTAGGTAAGATAAACTATTTATTTCACGTCCATTTTTCTATTTCTATACAAAAATAGGTTTAAGAAAATGTAAATCATATTCTTTATTCATGATAATGATATTATGTAGTGTAGTATAATATGTCCTTTGGTCACAACATATGCTTTTAGAGAGCCTGAAACAGTTCGCACTACGGATTTTGATCTTTTTTTAAATTTAAAAATAAATTGCTTGGCCAACAAAACAGTTTAATATTGGATTCACCACAGATCAATGGTTTCACTCCCCGTAGGTCATGCATATCTTTGATACTGTCGTGGTGAACGGCATTTTAAAAATATTATAACTAAATTAAACTTGGAAAAACTTTTGATCGTTTTGGAAATAAATAATTTATATTTATTATCATTCAAATTTAAAAAAAAAAGACAATAAAAATTGTATTAAATTTATATTCAGTGCGAGGAGTCTTTAAGACACAAGAAATATTTTATTTAAAATAAGTTTATAGTCAACCTATTGACTACTATTGAAACGTAAAATAATTCCAAGATAAAATAAGAAACCTTTTTGAAAAATTTTAAAGTTAGATTAAACTTCAAAGATGTATCAGGAGAACCTAAAATAAAGTAAGAAAAATTGAAATATCCTAAATATTTTCGGATAAATTAAATAAATAAAATTTATAAGTAAATCATCAACAAAAGTGGTAACTATATATGGGAAATCAGATAACTCAGAAATAATTTTATAAAAATTAAATAAAATAAAAATGAGAAAAATATTTGGAAAACTAACGTTTATAAAATAAAATAATCCATTACCTAAGGGGTTTATTAACAGAACACATCACAAATTAACAAATATATTTCATATTTTTTACTTCACTTTTTATTTCCGACTATTTATTTGACCGAGCAAAAGGTACCGTACGAGAGAAACTGAAAATAAAATTAGGCGCTCCTAAAGTTTAAATAATCTCACTCCCACCTCGGAGAAGACGCGTTAGTACGATTCCTGATTGGTCAAAACTCTAACTTAAACTGGTTTTATCTGGATAGATCGCGGAATGGGGACGGATCGAACATCTACCGCTGAGCTGTAACTATTTTCTAGTCAAACATATTAAGATAATTTCCTTTGAAAATAGCCGAAATATTCTGTGTTTCTGATACCGACAAAGGGATTCCAGAAATTTTAACACTTTTGGGTAAACATCTGCGAGCATTTTCAGGTGTTCTAATATCAAATTTCTAATTAAAATATAAATTTACAAACAAATCTCTTCACTTACTTATTTAAATGACGAATACTCCTAACGTACCGTCGATACTACCTTTAAGCAATGCGCTCACTTTACGCTTTTTTCAAGTAAACTTTTCGCGTTACCGTGCTAACTGAATAAGTAATAGTTTCTGAAACTGCGACGATAACTTCCTATCTCCGTGTGACTTCGGGTCAACGCACTTTCAACTTCCGAACTAAACTTTTCGCGACCACACTTGACTATAACGGCGCGACAACTTTCAACGGACGACGGTACTAACTTTGTAGGTATTTGAACATTACGACGGTTAAAAATGAAGTAGCTTTTCCTCTAGCAATCCCACCTATTTATAGGGGAAATTTGATCAAAACAACACCTGCAAGTGCTTGCAGATGTTTACAGAAGTGTTCCAGTTTCTGGAAACCCTTTGTCGGTCCGAGAAAAACAAAATATTTCGGCTTTTTTCATAGGCAATTATCTTAATTTATTTGGCAGTTACTTGAAAATAGTTGCAGCTGGACCGTAGATGTTCTGCAGGTGTTACTTGATAATACCAACGCGATCCATCCCCATTCCACGATCTAACCAGATAAAACTAGTTTAAGTCAGAGTTTTGACCAATCAGGAATCGTACTAGCGCATCTTCTTTGAGGTGGGAGAAAGATTATTTAAGCTTCAGCAGCGCCTAATTTCATCAGTTTCTTTCGTACGGTACCTTTTGCTACATTCAATTTTCTTGACTTTTTATACAAAAATTATTTTAGAGTTATCTAAATTTTAATAACATGTTTGTTGATGATTATATATGTTATATCACTAAAACTCCACTTGACCTTTTAAAAAAGATTATTATTTTAATTACAAAAACATATGAGATACAAAATCGGCATAGTAACGCCTTAAATCTTATACTAACTATTCTAATATTTTACAAAGGTATTTATAATAAAAATTCAGCAGCGTCGGCATGGTTCACACGCTAAACATCACGTTTTGCAATCATGCTGACTCTGCTTCTTGGAATACACGTGTCGAGTTGCTATTGCGAAATAGAACACGCGCTTGATGCAAATATTCTAAGTTCGTTATTAAATCGCATATAACAACTCCCTTTTTTTTTAAAAAGTTGATGCTATGCGACAACTTTTAGGACTCTAATGGAGTTCTATTTCTTCTTCATGAATGGAATCTTCTGGGTGAATGGTAGGTCTTCGCCTCGGAAGTATACTGCAAAGGCTGGATACGGTCTTCCGGTTCTTTGGCTTTGGCCTTAGAGGGGAATCATCGTTGGAAGGATGCATGGTGATCATTGGTATTCTTCTGCGTCGACATTTGCACGTGAAGTAGATAATAACCAGAACAACAATTATGGTTATAGTTAATATGGTAAACCAAGACAAGTGTTTGTCTATAAATGGCTGGGAAATTATTTTGTCCAATTCCTCCGAATACTGGTCGAGTTTGTGCTGGGCGATGTTGAGATCATCGGTGTCAATCTTGCTCAGCTTCAAGGGTTTGAGGTCAGGAAGTGATGACTTCTTTGGAAAATCTTCACAGCATCTATACGGGATCTCAATGGGTAGGCTTCTGTAGGTGATGTTTTGATAGGCGTCCATCAGGTATTTACTATGGACTCTAGTACTACCGATGAAGGCGCTGCAGGCTGGCTGGAGTCGTAGGAGGGTGTTAACTTGGACTATCTTCGTGATTATTTGTCTTCCTTCGCATTTAACTGTAATAGGGAGTGGGTCTGATACAGTAATCAACCAGAAGTTGAGGTCGATTTGTTGGACGTTGTATTCTGTTACCATTAGCAGATTTGATTGGCTTCCTTGGTAGTGATTGGGTTGACTGCTTCAGGAGCTGCGCTTCACAGATGGAGTCACTGTCGATTGGATGTGGAAGTATCTCTGAACAGATTTTTTGGCTCAAACCAAGAGGTTTACAGCTCTCAAGACTTTGGAGTGAGATGTAAAGCATTGATTCATCGTCTCTCGCAATGTATTTTTGGGTAGTAGAGATGATGTGGTGGAACCCTGTTCGGTTGTCTGATATTGGGATCGGGTAAAGACGGTACATGGTGTAAGTTTCGGGCTCAACCAGAGGAATTTTAAGAACGAACACTACTTTAGAGTCTGATTGGTATGCCTCTAGTTCAATGATATCAATGTATTTGGCAATACTGGAAGAGTAGACCGGAAGTGGTAAGTTATTTTTATGCAGAGATTGAGAGATTTGTTTGAGTGACTCGATCAGATCTAGTGGAGTAATAATAGAGCTATGTAATATTTTAAGGCGAGCAAACGTTATAGCATTTAAGATATCATTAAGAAAGTTTTCTATAAACGAGTAACTTTCCATGAGGGATTCGCATATATTAAGAAGGTCTATTTTAGCGTCATAGAAAGCTAAGTCGTCTGAAATGTTAATTATTGCAGTTTGGATGTTCTGTATGTTTTCGTTAAAGGCTTTTTCATCGATGGCTAGTTTTTGTATAGTTGAATTAAAGCTTTTTATTACTGATGTCGTCACGGATATTTGATTTTTCATTAAGATTTCAATTTCTCGCTCATCTCGACCGATTTTCTCTATGCAATCATTAAAATATTCACCATCTGAAGCATCTAAATTGCCGGATATTGATTTCCAGATAGTTCCCATTCCATTAATAAGTCCACGTCTTCTCCTATTATAGGAGTACTTCTGTGTATCAGCCATAACATCTTTATATTTGAGATTGACTGAGTCAGAAATTTGTCCAAGTAGGCTGACGTGTGTCTGCACTTCTCCTTTAAACGCTATTATCCTAGGTGAGGGTATGTCCTGAGAAAAGAAGTTATCTAGCAGGTTCTTTAAAATTTTATCGTTTTTTAGAATAGCTTCTTTAACTGGTAGGAGGTCTTTGTAGACTAGAAGTGTCCATTTGTTGTTTGATATTTTAAGTGTTCCTTCTTCATGGAAGAAAATTCCGATAGTATTATTTATTGGTGTTATTGAGTATTGGGAAGATGTTGCCGCGAGTATCGCACAGAATCTGTAAAATAAAAGGCGCTTATTCAGAATAGGGTTTTAATCTATCAAAATTAATTTTTGTAGATTGATTGGTTTTGAGATTATTAACGATGGCTGAGTTTTTTAGGATCTCTGTAATTTCGAATGGGCCATTGAATAAGTTTTCAGCTTTCGTCTTAATTTGAGATTCTTTTACGTAGACTTTATCTCCCACTTTGTATTCATATAGGGTTTTCGAAACGCTTTCGTCGAATCTTTCCTTTGATTTTTCTTTTTGAGTTGCAGTTCTGTCTCTGGCGACTTTATAGTAATACTCCATTCTATTGTTTAGATCCCTTACATATTTGGAAATCAGTTCCTTTTGGTTGTAAAGTTTCTCAGGGGGTCTGGCTGAAGTATGTCCAAAGAGTAATTCAAACGGGGTAAACCCGTGGGTTTTGTTTTTCGTATTGTTATAGCATATAACGGTGTAGGGTAAGACATTAAAGGGGTGTTCTTCGGGATTTTCTGCAAGATTTGCACGAATCATTTCGGAAAGTGTCGCGTGAAATCTTTCTACTGAACCGTTTGATTGGGGATGGCTAACGCTTGTAAAAGTTATTTTAATTTCAAAAAGGTGACAAAGGTCTTTCATGAGTGAATTGTCGAATTCTCGGCCATGGTCACAGACTATCCTCAGAGGAGTACCGTAATGTTGGAAGAACACCAAAAGGGTGTTGACTACGGATTTCGCTGATTTATCTGACAGAGGGTAGGCTTGGGTGAACTTGGTCAATTCATCCCGTATTGTTAGTGCATGGTTTTTTGTGGGATATTCAAAGATATCTATGTTAATTCGTTCGAATGGCGTTCTCGGTGTTTCGGTTATGACTAGAGGCCTACTTAAATTTTGCCTGCATATTTTAACTTTTTGACATATTTCGCAAGCCTTTATTAACTTTTCGACATCTTTGATAAGATTGGGCCAGGAATACTTTTCCTTTAAACGTCTCACGGTTTCGTTAATACCTCGGTGTAGGTTAGTTTTTCCGCGGTGATAGTGATCAAGGATTTGAGGAATTTCGTCCTCTGTCGGTATTCTTACTAGATTTTGGCAAATTTTTAACTTTATGTCTTTATCTGAAAAGATATAGGATAAAATCTCTAAAATAGGAAGTTCTAGGTTGGTCTCGATGCAGTAAGTTCTCGAGATATCGAATTCGTTTTGGAATTTAAAAAGGTTATAGAACAGATGTTGAACTACGGTTTCAGGGTCAAACGGGAGTGGTATAATGAAGTATTTTCTTTTTTTCACCGATTTGCTATTAACTATGTTAAGAGTTGTTGATGATAAATCCGTGTTTTCTTCAAATATGTCTTCTATTATTTTGAAATGTAGATCTCCCATTTTATTTTGCCAGAAAAACGTGAGTATATCCTTGTGAGATTTGTCTAGGAGTTGAGAATTTGAGATCTCTATCTTAGAATAGTCTATCAGAGATCTGGTTCTGTATAGTTCTACGAATTTATTAAATTCTTTTGTTATTTCTTCGTCTTCTTCTTCAGGATTGTTTTTTCCTTGGGTAGTAGCTGTTTCATCTTCTGATTCAGATGTTTCGTCGTCGGGTGTGAAGGTCCTTATTTTGGATTGAAGTTTGGCACATTCTTGGAAGTGGTTTATCTTTATCCTAGATAAGGCATCGGCATTCTTGTTGATCTTACCCGGTTTATGTTCTATTTTATAGTTGTACTCTTCTAGTTTAAGACGCCATCTTGCTAGTCTGCTACCCGGATCTTTGATTGAGAACAGCCATGTTAGGGGTCGGTGATCCGTTATAAGGGTGAACTTTCTACCGAAAAGGTAGGGGCGGAAGTGTTTAACGGCCCAGACAATTGCGAGCAGCTCCCTTTCAATTGTAGAGTATTTGGTCTCAGCATTGCAGAGGGTTCTAGATGCAAATGCTATAGGTAGGTCTTTTCCTACAGGACCCTGGGAGAGAACGGCGCCAATGGCGAATGCGCTAGCATCAGTTGTGAGGAGAAATGGTTCTTCAAAATTTGGGTAGATTAGGATAGGATCGGAAACTAAAGCTTGCTTAAGTTGGTTGAATGACGTTCTACAATCTGAGTCGAAATTGAATTCGACGTCTTTCTGGAGAAGCTTTGTTAATGGTTTGGAGATTTTCGCAAAGTTAGAGATGAAGCGGCGGTAGTAGCCTACAAGTCCAAGAAACGACTTTATTTCTTTGGGAGTTTTTGGTTCCGGGATTTGTTGGATGCAATCGATTTTGGAGGGATTTGGTTTTACTCCATCCTTAGTGACAAGGTGTCCCAGGTAAGCTACTTCCTTGCGTAAGAACTCACATTTATCCGGTTGGATTTTTAGGTTAGCTTTGCGAAGTCTCTTAAAGACGTCTCTGAGTCGATCCATGTGTGTATGGATTGTTGGGGAATAGATGATTATGTCGTCCATATAGACCAAGCAGCGTTCATTTTGAATACCCAGCAGGATATTATCCATGACTCGCTGGAACGTGGACGGGGCATTCTTCAGGCCAAAAGGCATACGCAAAAACTCGTAATGGCCGTTTTCGACTGAGAAAGCAGTTTTCGGGATATCCTCGGGGCTAATCTCGATCTGATGGAACCCAGACGCCAAATCCAAGGTAGTGAAATACTGGCATTTTCCGAGCTGGTCTAAGAGATCAGAGATATTGGGGAGTGGATATCTATCATCAATCGTTAGTTCGTTTAGTTTACGGTAGTCTATGACTACGCGCCATTTCTGTTGTCCAGAGGCATCCAGTTTTTTAGGGACGACCCAAACTGGGGAAGACCAAGGTGATACAGATGGTTGGATGATACCTTGGTCTAGCATCTTTCCAATTTGTGTTTTCACCTCTTCTTTGTGCACCTGTGGATACCTATATGATTTGGTAAATATGGGCCTGGAATTATTAGTTTCGATTGCGTGTTTGACTTCGTTGGTGAACGATAGTTTGTCGCCTTCTATATAGAATATGTCTGCATATTCTAAACATAGTTGTAGTATTTCTTCTTTCTCTTCCTGGTTTAAGTGTTCTGTTCTTAATTCATTTCTTATTATTTCTGTCCTGTCAATAGGTTCTGGATTTCCAATTTTTGAGCAATTTAGACTTAGGATGGGTTGCACATCTTTTAATAGTTCGATCGAGAGGTCCGAAAAATTTATAGTTTTGGAAACCGCATTAGCGTTGATAACAGACGTTAAAAATTCACCGTTTTTATTTACTCTAACAAGTGCATGTGGTAACCTAACTTTATCTATTTCTTGGGCGTGCAGTATAGCATCCGCATCGGACAAATCACATTTTAATTTAAATATTTGTTCAGTTCGCCCTTCTATAGAAATTATATTACGCACGTCTGCTTTGTTAGTTCCTTGTTTTTCCTTAGCATTTGCGTTTACTTTGTGCAAGGGGATAGTTTTAAAGTTTGTTATTAATTCTTTAGACTTAAGGTCTATTACACACTCGTAATGTTCTAGAAAATCTAGGCCTAATATTCCATCAAATTCTATATCAAGGTTATAGATAAAGACTTTATGGGGGTCGCCAGCGTTGAATGGTACAAGGGTAGATTCAGTTATATGTAACTTTTGATCGGTTATTCCTTGTATGGTGACATTTTCAGGGGACCTATTGTGAAAATGTTGGGCAGTCGTTTCTTTGAAGACAGTTATGCCGGCTCCGGTGTCAATTAAGAGTTTAAACTTGTTGGAAGCATCTTGGATGAAATAGAGATTCTTGGGGTTGACTGCGAGTAACGGATTTAGAGGAAGCTCTGTTCCGGGAAATTCACGTTGGGGTTTAGATCGTCCAGATTCAGGTTGCTGATTCGATCCTGGATATTCTCTAGGGGATCGGTTATCGGAGTAGTACCGTTCGGAGGATGGTTTTGGGTCGGAAGCGAGAGAAAATTTTGGGGCTCCTCATTGGTGGGTGTTATGTGATCACTGAATGTCTGATCGGTGTCATAGAACGAGTCGACGGTGTCTTGGGTGTGATCAGGGTGGTAGTCATAGTAGTTCTCATCGTATTGCTGAGAGTCATCTTCGTAAAATTGAGTGTTGTAGTTCATATAATGAGCTCTGTGCTGATTTGATTGAATGTTCGGGTTCCGCTGGATTACGGAGGGGCGAAAAGGTGTTTGAGCTTGACTTTGTTGTGAGAATGTGGAAGGCCTCGAATTATTTTGATACGATTGAAAGGAATTCGAATGCTGGCTTGGCAATGAGGGTCTTTGGAAGTTATTGTTATTTTGAGAGAGGCTGGGTCTCTGTATTGGTTGAGATCGGCATTCATTTGCTATATGTCCCAAACGTCCGCAATTATAGCATTTTGTAGGTTGAATTGAGGGCCTTCGAACTGGTAAAGGAGGTTTCACTGCGCTGAGTGGTTTATTGGTTTTCTGGGTTTCAAAGTACGAAAGTTGTAGTTCTCTCTTAATACGGGAATGTGCATCAATGAGGTTGACAGGATTTCCTGCGCGGATAATTTGGCCAAGGCGTGTCTCTAGGCCTGTGAGGAGAGTGTTTAGGGTCATGGTCTCAATTAGTTCACATTGTGCTTGTTTCTGGTCTTTATTCAGAGTAGAAGTTTTCTGAATGTTAGCATGCATTTTCGCGTTCAGGACTTGCAAACGGTTGAAAAAGGTTAGCGGGGATTCATTAGATAGTTGCTTAAGACGCTGGAGGTCTTGTATGAGGGACGATAGATCCCTGGAATCTCCAAAATGCAAATTTAGGAGATCTTTGATATCTGAATATGCTGAAGGGTTTCGGGAATTTATCAGTTGGGCGGCCCTGCCTCTTAATTTATTTTTTATGTGAATAACTAAAAGGAGGTTTTGATCGCCTACTGCCATTTTGTTTGCATAGTCGCACGCGTTGAGGAATGTACCCAACGAGATCTGATCTCCGTCAAATTCGGGAACTATTGAAAATATTTCGGAGAGTTTGTAGGGTTCAATTTGGGCTTGGACCGGGTTAGTTCCGGGGCTATTAGTAGAAGTACTTGTTTGCGAGCGAGTATCGGGCATTTTGATAGTTTACGGCTCAAGGATTTTTAAAATTTGTAAATGTCGCAATAGAATATTAATCAATATTATTTTAAAAATGTTACACCTATAAAACAGCAGGGGTGTACACAAAATATCAGACTTTCAAACAGATGTTCTCACCAAATTATCTATGAGGTATATAAAAAAATAGAACGAGATAAATCAATGTAACTTACATCAACACGCTTAGATGCATGAGTTGTCTTGTTCTCCACGAGCTGGGGCAACCAGGGGCTTCACTGGGTGTTCCTTCCGTTGCAGCTGTCGAGTTGGGACGTCTCTTCTGGTTCGTTTTTTCCGTTAAGGGATTGGGATCCGCCGTCAACAGTTGGGTAATCTTCCTGTTCTGTGGACGTTGACGAATCCTACCGACTGCGCCACTGTTATATCACTAAAACTCCACTTGACCTTTTAAAAAAGATTATTATTTTAATTACAAAAACATATGAGATACAAAATCGGCATAGTAACGCCTTAAATCTTATACTAACTATTCTAATATTTTACAAAGGTATTTATAATAAAAATTCAGCAGCGTCGGCATGGTTCACACGCTAAACATCACGTTTTGCAATCATGCTGACTCTGCTTCTTGGAATACACGTGTCGAGTTGCTATTGCGAAATAGAACACGCGCTTGATGCAAATATTCTAAGTTCGTTATTAAATCGCATATAACATATATTTTATTTATTTAATTCATCCGAAAATATTTAAGATATTTCAATTCTTTTTACTTTATTTAAAGTAATTCTGGTAAAACCTCGAAGTCCAATTTAACTTAAACAATTTTCAAAAAGGTTTCTTGTTTTATTTTGGAATTATTTTGATTTTTATTATTTTTTTCCCAAAACTTATTTTAAATAAAATATTTTTCGTTTCTTAGACCCCTCGCACTAAATATAAATTTAAGAAAATTATTATTTTCGTTTTTAATTTGAATGATAAAACAAGTAAATTCTTTATTTTTAAAACGATCAAAAGTTTTCCCGAGTTTTATTTAGTTATAATATTTTTAAACTGCCGTTCACCACACTAGACACATGGTTAACTAATTGTGTCACAGGCGTAAAACAATGATTGAGCGAGCACGTACTCATTTTTTAATTTAGGCACACAACAAAAATTTAATCAAAAAACCTAATAAAGAATTTTTTTTGACGCCCTGTATCTTATGAATTAAGCCCTTGCGGACCCATGTTCATATGAACTTTTGACCCTAAAATTAGTCAAAGATTCACCTTTTAAAGTGTGTACAAGTACTTAATAACCACCCTGTATAACAAGCGGCATTTAATTTTGTGTGCTTGTTTGCTTGTGCAAATTCCAGCGCCTTCGCGTGAATTTCCTTGCACTGTTACCTTAGAGCCATGGTCATAAAAGGTGAAACCAAGCAAAAGTGCTGTTCCTGAGTTAGAAACGAAATAACTTACAGCGACGTAGAATTTTATTTTACCTGAGTGAAGACGACAAAGTAGAAAACAAAAGCGGCTAAATTGTACATTGTTAAAAGTTCCGCTTTTAAATAGGCAGTAAAAGGTAGCGCAGCTGGCGGAAAAGTTATCAACGTTAAAACACGCGCTCGTTGAAATCTGAACAGCGAATAATATGGTGGTGTTTATTCCAGCTCTCCTGGGGGCCATTCCAGCACCGAGTCGTAATGCATTTTCCTTATATGGCGTTTTTTATTATGTCTATCGCTTCGCTGCGAAAATGGCGACAATCTCAGATATTGTTCGTGAGGGACTGTCCCTGAAGATATAATGTCTAGGTAAACTGCCTTTTACGAAAACACCGCTATAAATATTTTTGGCGGTGTTGCAGTCGTAGTTCTTCTTTTCCCGTCACGCTGTTAGGGAAAAAAGGTGAAACTGAAGGAAATGGGTAAAATAAATTTAACATTTTATGGTCCTATTCTATCACCGTTTAATGAATATTTTTCTTTTTAAAATAAAGTAAATCAGAGTGAAAAAAATTGATATTTTGTTTCAATTCAAGCAGATACGCACGATTTTAAATAAATAAGTCCAATAGTATAGCTTACCAGCTCGATAATACCTTCTAAAAAACTGGCGTACAGTTTACACACCTACCAATACCGCAAATTCATCCTCTGTCTAGAATGAAAGCTCGACAACAATAAAATTATTGTAAAGACTTAGATATGTTTCACCCGCCCTTCAATCCAGAGAGAGAAAAGAGATTTCCTTAATAATTGATCTCCCTTCACTATTTTTTCGTGTTATTTTTTAAATTCACTGATTTAACTATGGTATTAATCTTAGGAATAAGGCTTAGGGTAGGTGGGGGCAAGAGTCCGCATTTTTAGTATATTCGATATTTTTTGCACTTCCTATGCTAAAATGAACTTAAAGTTTGAGTATTGGTTCAGATTGGTAGGTAATAAGTGTGATTTAAGTATGATATTTGGACGAAATACGTGTTACTAAAAATTTTAGGAGATTCATTCTGGATATTATGGGAAAATGGGACCTTTGCTCCATCCTGTAGGGCAAAAATCCGTAATCGGATCTTTGTCCTTTTTGAATGAGAATGATTTTTAATAAATAAAAAGCAAACACACATCATTGTGAAGACATGTACGTATTATTCTCAAAAACTTAAAACTATATAATTTGAAAACTTATAAAGCAATATTAAGCTGGATTTATAAACTCGAAAAGTTGGTGAGATTGAAGTTACGATCAAGTTTGTGAGGTTAGATATTCCGAACTCCGAGCATAAAAATTGGTTATCTCGAACTACCCGGGAAGTTTTCGAACCTTACATGAGCTTTACATGAACAACATGAACGAGTGTATAAATGGAACTGAGTGTTCCCTTTATTTTAAATTGAACTCCTATTTCCAACACCAACTGAACCTCAACCTCGCCAACTTTTCGAATTTATAAATCCAGCTTAACTTTTTCAAACGCAATGTCAAGTCGCTCAGATCTGTAGAGAATTTAACAAAATCCTTGAATCTTACAGAACTACCTTGCAATGGCTTAGAAAGTTTTCTGCCAATGTCAATTTTATTAACAAAAGACTCTTCATCGGTTTCTGAAAAACGCATTGTGTTAGGTGCTCTTTTATAAAAAATTCCGTTGCAACCGTCATCCATTATTGCAGTGATCCGAATTACATAAAAGCGAAATGCGTCCTTTGTTTTCCCATAGACTTTCACTACAACTAATTCTCCTATACTAAGCCCAGGAGAGTCGCTGTTCGATTCAGATTCACTTTCTGAAAAGTTCAAATCACTGCTGCTATCGTGGAGTGAAATTTGCGAGGAGTCAGAAGAGGATTCATTTCGTGTTTCCCTGAGTTTGCTTCGTTTTTCATCAAAAACATTTCTTACAGTTGTTTTATTTCCCCTAATGATTTGCCTCCTTATCTTCTCCTCAATTTTTTTTCTTTTCTCCTCTTCTACATTTTCCAAACCTTCCTTGTTTGAGGTTGAGGTAAGAAGTGTAGATTTTAGGCCTTTCCTAGTGCGTTTTTTCTTTTTTTGAATTATTGGTAAGGGAATGATATCTAATGGTAAAGTTGCAGACAACTGTTCAGAACTTTCTTTAGAACATCCGGGCTGTTGGATTTCCTTTTGTTTCGAACAACCAGGTTTTGGCGAATCGGGAAAATTTGAGACGGATGCATCACCTGCTTAGTTCTCAGCGATGTCAAAATGTTCTACATCATTCTGAGCTTCAGCATTTTCTTCAAACACGATTTGTCTATGCAAGCCTTCGTCATTGATATCGACGGGATCCATCTCCAATTCTTGCTCTGATACCGACGAAAGCAGAAAATCTTCTTCAGTAAGCATATTTTCATCAAAGGGATAAATTCCTGTCATCTTAAATCCGTTAACAGTGTTAAGTGGCAACACTAGAAAACTAATGTCATTCTTTCTCTTAAAATATGGCGTTAGACTGAACACAGCCGTTGTATGTATTCCTATTTAAAATATAAAAATATAAGTTTTATACAGTCCACATTGAAGAAAAGAAGTTTTATTTCGAAGGCCAAAACATTGGTCAATACGAGCCGCATGAAAATTAGCAAGATATCGGGGTAATAGTGCTGGAAATCGGAAGAAAATTTGAGAAAAATTTGACGTTCCACGACGGGTTTCCGGACCTCTACGGTAAGAGAATTCATACGTTAAAGGGTATTGTTCGGTCTGCACCAATAGGATGTCTGAGGAATCACAGTTAAAGACAAAAAAGAGCACGCTTAAAAGTAAGTTAACAAAATTTGATAAATTTTTAATAAAATATGATAGAGATAATTTAACTGATGAAACTGTAGTAGAGATAGAGTCTAGGTTAGAAGTAGTAGAACCTATTCTGGGTGAGTTTAATGATTTAGTTATACAAATATTAAATTTGGAAAATACTCATAAAGAGACAATCCTCGCTGAGGAGGAAGATTTTGAAGATAAATATTTTAAATTGATAAGTCGGGCTAGGTTATTGTGTAAACTATTTAATAATGCTGATACTGAAACAAGATTCGCGGCTGGATCGAATGCAAGCCATAACAGTGTAGTTTTTAATCAACCCCAATCGAATGTAAGATTACCACCCATAACGTTACCGACATTTAACGGAAAATATTGTTCTTGGTTGGAATTTAGGGATGTTTTTATAAGCCTGGTTGATGAGAATGAATCATTAAGTAATATTCAAAAGTTTTACTATTTAAGATCTTCATTAGACAAGAATGTGCTAAAAGTTATTCAATCAATAGAAGTATCAGCTGCTAATTATACTGTGGCTTGGCAATTTTTAGTCGAGAGATTTGAAAACAAAGCATTAATGATTCATAATCACATTCAGGGAATCTTTGAGCACCCAAATTTGACTGGCGAGTCACATATTGGCTTGAGAAGTTTGTTCGATTCAATTACGAGTCATCTGAGATCACTAAAAAGTTTGGGCGAAGAGACTGACTCATGGGACAGACTAATTATTTATATTATAGCAAATAAATTTGATTCGGTAACGCGTCGTGATTGGGAAAATTATACTTACCAGGCTGAATTGCCAGATTTAAAAGATATGAGCAAATTTCTTAAAAATAAATGTGATATATTAGAAAAGTTGGAAATAACAAAACAAGATAGATCTACAATGCAAAGGCCTAGAAGGCCAGGTACTCACGGTCTTCCTGCAATAAACGAAAAAATAAAATATAAATGTTACTACTGTAACGATGAACATTCTATTTTTAAGTGTGAATTATTTTTGGGAATGTCAGCGGAGAAAAGGATTGAAGCGGTAAAAAGTAGGAAATTATGTTTGAATTGCTTGCGACATACGCACCCCTCATGGAAGTGTAAGCTAAATAAATGTTCCAAATGTCAAAAACCTCACAATAGTTTGCTCCACTCAGACATTCTACATCATAATGCCAATCAGCAAAATTACGTTGGTGCGGATAATGCCCTACCCAAGTCGGCTGTCAGAGAGCAAACTTCTGTCACGCCACCGAGAGATTGTAGCGTAGCAACGCTCGCGAATGAAAGCGCTGTTGCCGCTAGTTGCGAATTATCCCATATTTTACTGTCTACAGTTATTGTTCAAATCAGTAATGATAATAAAGTAGTGAGATGTCGGGCACTGTTAGACAGTGGATCTCAAAGTAATTTTATATCGGAATCGTTGTGTCATAAATTAAAATTAAAGACCGAACAAATAAATCATGCAGTTAAGGGAATAGGACAAACCTTGTCAAATATAAGCAAACAAGCAAAGGTTAAAATAGGATCGTGTGTTAATGAACATTTTAAAAGAGATATTAATTGTCTTGTGTTGAATAAAATAACAGAAAAATTACCTAGCTTTGCTTTAAATAAAAACCAATTAAATATACCAGTAAATTTGGAGCTTGCGGATCCTGAATTTAATATACCGAAAGAGATTGATCTTTTATTGGGATCGGAGATATTTTGGTCGGTAATTAATCAAGGTCAAAGATCACTTGGGCCAAACTTACCTGTACTTCAGAATACAGTATTTGGCTGGGTAGTGGCAGGAAATATGCCAATACAATCTTATGTTAATAATGAATCAATTAATTGTTTTAGTAAGTCTTTACAAGACAATTTGGTTGATAATCAAATTATAAAATTTTTTGAATTAGAGGAAGTTTCTAATAAAAAAACGATTTTTTCTGAATCTGAGAAATATTGTGAAGAATATTTTGAAAATACCACGACAAAAAATGAAGAGGGCAGGTACGTGGTCAGTATTCCTTTTAAAGACTCGGTTACTAATCTGGGTAAGTCTAGAGAGAGCGCTTTGCAACGATTCTATTCATTAGAAAGGAAACTTAATATTAATCCTAGTTTAAGGCATGACTACGTGAAATTTATGAATGAATATATTATATTGAATCATATGTCAGAACATGATAATAATACCTATAATGAAGAAGGTTACTATTTACCTCACCACGCAGTGATGAAGAATACAAGTTTAACGACTAAATGTCGTATAGTATTTGACGCTTCATGTAAAACTACGTCTGGTCTATCTTTAAATGAAGTGCAATTTATAGGCCCGACGTTACAGCAAGATATCTTTGAAATCTTGGCCAGATTTAGAATTTATAAATATGTTATGACCGGAGATATTAGTAAAATGTATCGGCAAATATTAATTAAGAATAACGATAAAAAATATCAGAAAATATTTTGGAGATCCAATCCTGATGATGAGCTTAAATGTTATAAATTAAACACCGTCACATATGGGACTGCGTCCGCGCCATATTTGGCTGTCAAATGTTTATTCGATATCGCAAAACAAAATGAAAAGAACAAAATAATCAGTAACGTAATTAAACGCGACTTTTATATGGACGACTTATTAACGGGAGCTAATTCAGAAGATGAAATGTTATATATTCAAGGAAACATTTCAAATATATTGGCTCAGTCAGGATTTGAGCTACGAAAGTGGTTGTGTAATGACAAAAATATTTTGGAGAAATTTGTCGTAAATAATAATTTGGATGTTAGTACATTAAATATTGGAGAAAACGAGGCAAATAAAACGCTTGGCATATTTTGGGAACCAGGAGGTGATTCAATAAATTATAAGATAAATTTAGATAATTTATCATTAAAAACAATTTCCAAAAGAACCATTTTATCAGTTATCTCTCAGATATTTGATCCGTTGTCTTTATTAGGTCCTATAATTATTATAGCTAAACTCTTAATACAAGAGCTTTGGAAAAATAAGTTAGAATGGGACGATGAGTTGCCAGAAGGTCTATTAAAGGTTTGGAAGGATTTTCAAAGTAATATGATTTTAATAAATTATGTAAAAATACCTAGGCATGCTGTATGTTCTCAGTATATTACTATTGAGTTACATGGTTTTAGCGACGCTTCAACTCGAGCATACGGAGCGTGTGTTTATTTGCGTTGCTCTCTAGCAGCTAGTAAATATGTTTGTAATTTGTTATGTGCAAAAAGTCGTGTAGCTCCTTTAAAACATGTCACGTTACCTAGGCTTGAACTGTGTGCCGCACAATTGTTGGCAAATTTGGTAAAAAAGGTAACAGAGTGTTTAGAAATAACATTTAACAAGTGTTATTACTGGTCCGATTCGACGATTACTCTATGTTGGATTCGCGGCGAGTCATCTACATGGAAAACTTTTGTCGCGAACAGAGTAAGTGAAATTCAATCCCTGACGAGTAAAAATGATTGGTATCACGTAATTTCGTCCCAAAATCCTGCTGACCTATTGTCACGCGGAACCTCGGCAAAATTTCTTATGGGCAGTGATTTATGGTGGCACGGTCCTCAATTTCTTTTAAATGAACAATCTTTTTGGAATGTTTTTGATTTTTCAATCCCATGTGAAATCCCTGATCAAAAAACTGTGTCTTGTATTAGTTTTGAATCGTGTAGTTTGTTAGATAACTTATCACGACAAGCTTCTTCTTTTTTAGAAATTGTACATATCTTAGCTTATGCCTGTAGATTTATTTATAACCTAAAAAAAGAGAACTCTGAAGAGAATAAAAAATTAACTGGTGCATTAGTACCAGAAGAAATTGAACGAGCACAAAAGATATTGATTAAAAATGCACAAACTATGGCGTTTCCCCACGAATATCATAATTTAAAGGCGGGAAAACCTATTCCGGTTAAAAGCAAAATATTAAGCTTAAATCCATTTTTAAAGGATGAACTTATTTGTGTAGGTGGGCGATTAAAAAATGCAAATCAATTAGATGCGAAGAAATATCCTATAATTTTGCCAAATGGCCATCCTTTAACAAGGCTTATTCTAGAATCGGAACATAAAAGGCTTTTGCATTGTGGGGCGCAAGCGTTATTGTATTCGATTAGAGAGCGATATTGGCCGATCTCTGGTCGTAATGCGTGTCGACAAGTAGTCAAAAAATGTTTAATATGCTTTAAGGCAAATCCGAAAGGTAATAATTATTTAATGGGAAATCTCCCTGAAGTGCGAGTAAATACCTTTGGTGTTTTTGAAAATGTCGGTACTGATTATGGTGGTCCATTTTATATTAAAAATAAAAAAGGTCGCGGTGCAACTCTTTCTAAAGGTTATATTTGCTTATTTATATGTATGAGCACTAAAGCAGTGCACCTTGAACTTGCATCCGAGCTAACCACGGAGTGTTTTTTAGCAGCTTTTAGTAGATTCACAAGTAGACGCGGTATTCCAAAAAATGTATATTCAGACAATGGCCTAAATTATGTAGGTGCAAATAACGAACTTTGCCAAATTTATAATTTTTTGCAAGAAAATACTGATTATATCGGGAATAAACTAGCTGATAATAAGATAAGATGGCATTTTATTCCTGCCAACTCACCAACTTTCGGAGGTCTCTGGGAGGCAGGAATAAAGAGTACTAAATTTCATTTAAAGCGGGTTCTTGGAGTAAAGTCTTTGACTGTTGAGGAATTCGGCACTCTGTTGGTGCAGATCGAGGGTATTTTGAATTCTCGACCGTTATGTCCGTTAACTGAAGATTCACAGGACTGCTCCGCTCTAACTCCAGCTCACTTCCTGATTGGCCGCACTATGACAGTATTACCTCAGTATGATCTCACGGAATTGGCAGAAAACAGACTGTCAAAATGGCAACATATCCAGGCAATGGTACAACACTTTTGGACCAGATGGCAGAAGGAGTACTTGGGAGAGTTGCAGACCAGAACTAAATGGCGAAAAGGCTCCATGGACATTGTTAAAGTTGGGTCATTGGTTTTGGTAAAAGACGATAACGCGCCTGTATTGTTCTGGCAGTTAGGACGTGTGACTGAGCTACATAAAGGAAGTGATGGCATCGTACGAGTAGTAACGATTAAAGTGCGTTCTGTTACAATAAAAAGAGCTCTAAATAGAATCTGTGTGCTACCTGTAGACATTGATAATTAATTTTGAACGAAGTTTTGTTTATTTTAGAATTATGTTTTTAGATATGTTTTGCACCATTGCATTGTTAACAAATTACTTTTATTACTCACGAATTTGTAACTGTACTTATTGTTAAAAATTACTGTAGAAAATGATTGATCTTATATAAGCCAGTGTCTGTTAAATATTAGAATTTTGAAAGTTCTCGCTACGTCCTTTCAAGGCGGGCGGTATGTTAAGTGGCAACACTAGAAAACTAATGTCATTCTTTCTCTTAAAATATGGCGTTAGACTGAACACAGCCGTTGTATGTATTCCTATTTAAAATATAAAAATATAAGTTTTATACAGTCCACATTGAAGAAAAGAAGTTTTATTTCGAAGGCCAAAACAAACAGCTTTTTCGATAGTAGCTGTCTTTTCATAGGCCTGCTTAAATAATCCAGCGACATGGTATTCTGTCACTACTTGTCCCGGGTTTGATCTGATCCAGTCAAAGAGTAACCCAACTAATAAGAGGCGAAAGCTTTGTCGGCTTCTTTGATGTTGATGCACAAAAATTCTGTGACCTTGATAACACCAGATACACAGTAAAAAATAAGATACATTTATAGGATAAAAATTTATATCCGAATACGGTCTACACGGAAACAAATCAGTCCTGTTACAGGCAACAAGCCAGGCTTTACATTTTTTACATTCCTTTGCCGGTTCTGGTAGGACACCCACGGTAAGCACACGATGTACCACCTTTAAGCTTCGTTTCCGACATGTAAACAAATAGATTTTAACCACCGACAAGTCACAAAACAATAATAAGTTTTGGAATTTTTAAAAAATACGTCCTAATACACTAAAAACACCGATGGAAAAAAATAAAACAAGGAAACCACAAGAATTATCACTTTGTTTACGTCAAAACACGATTGACAGTGATTGATAACAAAATATGACACTTCAAAATTGACTGATATACTTCTAACTTCGCGCATGCGCATACAAATTTGGTTTCGCCAGACTGGCTTTCTTTCGCCTCTTATTGGTTATGTTACTCTTTGATCGAGTTATCAAACTCATCATAATAGGCTTTTAGTGGTCTAAAAAAGTTTTTATCTAGTGGCTGGGTGCGGTGGTTACTATGTGCGGGAAGACTAAGCATATGGATATTGTTCGTTTTTGCGTAAGTAATGGCTTCCAGAGAGGTATGAGAAATATGGTTATCCAATATTAATAAAATAGGGCTATCAATCGAAGGATTTGTATAGTTGCGGAAGTGCTCTAAAAAATTGAGAAATGTTGGTGAATTCATGTAGTGAGAGTCTGTTACAGCCAGAGCAGAACCAGTTGGGGCATTTATCAAGAACTGCTTTTAAGTTTCGAAAATATTGCGACAATTGATGTTTGTTGAACCCCATCGTTCTAGCTACACTGGTTTTTCGTGGAATACGAAGTGAAAGACGATTTCGTTTCATGAATTGTGTTGTCCAGTCTCTTCCTGCTAACTTTGTTACTCTTGAAAATGGATGCATGATGACATATCTCTCGACGAATTGGAATGCCAGGTAATGAAGCGATTTTAGGGTAAGTCCATAAAAACGCAAGTCTAATGTATTACAATGATTTACTATTGCTTCCTCCTGTTGTTGAGTAAAGACACCTTTAAATCGACCTAACGATTCTACTCCACTACCAGCTTTGAGCCGCTTGCGAATAATTGATTCATCGTACCCAATTGTTCGAGATATTTCCCTTATTGCCACACCTCTAGCCTGCAACTGCCTAACCTGCCTTAAAACTTCTTCAGTCAGCGGCTTCAGCTTTTCTTTTTTTCGTTTGTAATTCCTAAAAAAAATTAGATCAAGCAATGCAAATTTATAACTTACCTGATAATTAACGAAAGAGTTGCGGCAGAAAGCACGTATCTTTACAATCACAGCGCCGGCGACGTACTGACCACAAAACAGATAAGAGGTTAGAAATGCGAACTACGTAGAAACCCAGAGAAACAAAGATTGAAGTTGGACACCAGTCTACCCTGAGCGCTACGGTAGGAAATTTATTGCGGATGGCGGGTAGTTGAAATAACTTGTTTTCAAATTACTGGTTTACTGTTTAAACAATATTTGAGATTTTTAAAGACATTTTATCGCTTTTTGAGTTAATTCACTCTAAAATACCATGTATTCACTAAATTTTAGAATTTAATGAATGTATGTATTTTATATAAAATTATACCAAAAAAAGCAATAAATGTCATTAAAAACCAAATATTGTTGTTATTTATGAATGCCGATGTAAATAATAAACAAAGATTTAAAATGTATTTAAACTTTACCATAAAAAATAATCTGAACAAATTCTGACAAAAATTGGTATCGAAACAATAGAAATACTTTATAGCTACAAATAAGAAATGTTCTGTATAAAATAAACCAAAAATATAAATAATAACAGTGACGTGACTAAATGGTTCCAGGTGTTTCATAAACCCGGGCTTGCTCGAGGCAAGTAGGTGAATTCTTGACATTTGGGTGTTGCTCCAAAAAAAAATGTTTGCGACACAGGCCATTATAGATACTGATAGAGGCAAATAAGGAGAATACACTTAAAGTATTAGATGGCAAAGAACAAAATGAAAAACTTACACGAGGCTGGGCATAAAAGTCCTTCGGCGTGACTTATCATACAGTTCTATTTGCATTCGCTTGGGCTGTGGATATGGACCTATTCTATAAACTACGGTTAGTGGATCTTTTTGAAGAGTATGCTAAAAATATACGAAAAGATCCAATTTCAATTTCGAAATTCGGCAAACCTAACCTTCAAAGTGCAAATTTTACATTTAGGTTACATACCTGTGATATAAAGTCGCGCAATCATCCCAAAATTGTTTAAAACGTGTAAAACGGTCTGTAAAGGATTAAAACAGTACACATATTTGTGTGATGTGGCATGAAGCCAATAAAGGCAGAACGGGTCCTGATGTAGTGTCTACATTGTTTAATGTTCTTAAAAATATGCAAGAAGATGTAAAAAATGTAATTTTTTGGGCCGATAATTGCGCGGCCCAGAATAAAAATTGGACCTTATTTACCGCTTTCGTTATTGTTGTCAATGAAAATTGGGGCCCAGATGTAACGATAAGATTTTTTGAGCCAGGTCATTCTTTTACGAAGGCAGACGCTATACATGGGGCGATAGGTAGACAGTGGAACAAAACCAAAGAGGTTTTGACTTTTCAGGATCTTTTACAACTTATAAAAAAATCCTGTAGAAATCTTAAAATAATGGCACTTCATGCGGAAGACTTCCTACAATTTCAAAATGGATGTTAGACGAGAAAGCAGGGATCACAATAGTAGAGAGAAACGGACAGAGCGAGATCAGGTGGTGCTGGTGGTGCTGGTGGTGCAACTAACCCAGGTGGTGCGGTGGTGCGTTTTACGATCTAACCCAAGTGGTTCGGTGGTGCGTTTTATGATCTAACCCGGGTGGTTCGGTGGTGCGTTTTATAACCTAACCCGGGTGGTTCGGTGGTGCTGTTTACAAAATAACCCGAAATTAAACCCGACTTTTTACGACCTAACCCGGATGCTTTCATGAGGCGGCTTCTTATCTAACCCTAACTTGAACCTGAATATTTATGAACTGACCCGAGATAAAACCCGACTTTTTACAACCTAACCCGGATGCTTTCATGAGGCGGCTTCTTATCTAACCCTAACTTGAACCTGAATATTTATGATCTGACCCGAGATAAAACCCGACTTTTTATGATTTAACCTTAGTGAAACGCCGCTGCTAAAGCGGGATAATTAAATCCCAATTTTTATAAGCCATCCTTAAACCCAACTTTTTACGATCCGACCTGAGCCATCCTTAAACAAGACTTTTTATTATTTTCCCTTAGTTGAAACGCCGCTGTTAAAGCGGTATAGTAAAAAACATTATTTATATTTTCTATCTTAGTGAAACGCCGCTGGTGGGTAGTAAAGCGAAATAAAACCCTAATTTATATGGTCTAACAAGATAAGTATATTAAGGCGGCACATTTGTCACCCCGCAATAATTATTTATACCTAAATAACCCTCTCAAACCCTCTGCCAACTCGATTTAAAAAGAAAGGGACATAAACCTTTATTTATTATTCCGAAGGACCCTCATTAAAATTCAGTAGCATATCTAATAATTGATTCCAATTTTTGCACCACTTATATAAAATACAATAAAATAATTACCATCTAGAACCATTAACTAGCGATTTCTTTGTACTGGAAATGGATAAATTATAGGACTATCTTGTAATGAGAACAGAGTAATAAAAAGTAAATAAAACTTAAATACGTATAAAATACCAAGCAGGTATAGGTACTATACAACTTGCGTTCGCCATCAGGTAAAAGCCCTCATAATGCTTTTATAAAAATTTCGGATAATATCATAATATAAGTAAATAGGCTACAATTTCAGGAAAAAAGTAAAAAAATTAATTCACAGTGTAAAATTGTAGTTAAATGGATTGTAAATACGAAATAATATAAAAAGCTACCTTTTGTTTGCGATGATGTATGCACAATAACTCTATATTATTCGGTCCTTAAACTGAAAATACCCACTAGATAGGTATCATAAGCTGTATTTGTCATCAGGTAGAACCCCCAATAAAATTATGAATATCAGGCGTAGGCAACAATAAGCAAATCACGTTGGTTTTTTAATTTATTATTAATCTGGCTAACTTAAGAAACTCACAATATAACGACCATCCAAAAAAAATCATAATACATTACTGGGTGTGAAAGCAATTGCGCTGCAAAATATAGTGTATACCAACTCTGAGGTAGTTAATTAAAATCCCAATTAGCGCTAAAAAAAAAATCAATTAGATATTTACTTTAGATATTTTAATAAAAAAATTCAATATTATTAGCGCCACCTATCCGTTTATGGAACCTACATATAGGCTTAACAAGAATGACAAACTTTGGGAATATTATTTTACATGATTCTCTCGATTATCGCATCGCTATCACATTTCAATATTCTTGGCAACATTTAAGTTTTAAAATTAGCACAATATCAAATCCTTTACAATGAATTAAACAAACACATACATAATTTTAAAATCTCATAATAAGAATATAAACTAAAATTATAATGCGTAGCAGGTCCAAAATCTAACAAGTTTCGACTAGTCAAATGACGTCAGTTTACATCTGCGAAGAATACCCAACTCTCGAACCATAAAAAATGGTCAAACTTTGTCGGCAAATACCCTTCTATGATGCAGGGGAAGGACAGGTAACTCGAGATGTTTATAAAGAAACGTTAAAGAACATTATTTGCTTATTTCTAGACTCTTAAAAATTACATGCAATCGAACAATAAATGTTTTCATCATGTATATTTATGAGTAACACATTACCTTCGACATACATAAATTCAAATTGATAATTACTCGCCTTAGTACTTTTTTAGAAGTTTGAATCATTGCATATAACCGTCTGAGGATACCCAAACTTCCCCTAACATATTTCTCCGCAACCGGGGAAAAAGAGGTAGAAAAAGTAAAATAACAACTCCAAGTGTCTTTGCGAACAATCGGCAATAAAATAGAGTATTTCAGTTTTTAATTTTTCGTAAATAAAAGCTGGTTAGATTAATAGTCTCTGTGAATATAATAACATAAACAAAGTGATATGCCGTAAATTTAGGAGTACAGTATAAATTATGCCTCTATTAAAATATACCGCAATAACTAACTACCAAAGGATTTTTGATATTTTGAATATATTTGATGCTCATAGCATTATCACATTTCCAAAGGCTCTAAATTTTAGAAAAATGTTCTAATAGAATATGTCTATCAATATAAAGTAAAGGTATTGTTAGGTTTTTTTAAAAAATACGACCTACAACAGTCTCTGCTACAGCATGGCTGACTCTGTAGAAACTTCTGTGAAACCATAATAATTATATCAATAATCGAGTTGTCGTTATGATAATATTTTCTTCCAATATCCGACTCCACTATCCATAAAAGTTATGTTAGGAAATTCATAATTGAGCGCATTGTAATTTTTTAAAAAGAAATTCACTTCACACACAAAGATGTAGCCATTCAATCCATGAAAATAATGCAAGTCAGTATGCGTATGTTATGGCTAACTGTTTAAATGTCTATTCCTTCCACGTTTATCGGAAGAAATACTTTTTTTATACTAGTATTTTAGTTGAAAATAAGATCATAAATCATCTATACAAAACAAGCGTCCCTTATGGATTTGAACGAAAATCATAGATTCGACTATTTTCATGAAAAATAAATCTAAGTACGGAATAATGCAGGAAGATTATCTATTTTCTTGGTTTAGAAAGTGATGTAGTTAAGATTTATAACTTAGGAATAAATAAATTATTATTAATCTTTTCGACCTATTTCTCTTACATATTTAATTTCTTTGATAGTAAGAACTAATCTTTTTATTTTACAAAGTAAAAAAAAAGCTAAAGATCGGCGTTGTCAGTCAGGTATAAGAACTGATTTAACACGATGGTTTTTGTACAAACGTTCACATACAATTGTATGCTTTTTAACCGATTGTGTCGGAAAAAATGACGATTTATAGATTAGATATTTAGACGAAGAGCTAACCTTCTCAATAAAGTATTGATTATTGCCCTGCTAGCTAGACAACACTTTTTATGTTAGTCAAAAAAAAATTTTTTTTTTTCGGACGCTATTACAGATTTCATCGTTAACTAACAAACATTAAGACCAAAAAATTAGCGTGCAAGATGAAATGTATAGGTTCACTTCATTTCTACATTATTTTACAACTCTCAATCGCATTAAAAACAAGATCGAATAAAAAACAACTTATGACATATGGACGAAAAATGTTTTTCGGGCTATTTAGGTTAGCGACCGCATTACGTCTGAAATACTACATTTTTCGAGCTTATAACATAATTTACTATTTTAACGTTAAAATAGGGGAAATGACGTATCGAAATGGTTACTTTTTTTTTTGTCGGTCACGAGATTATAGTTTCTTTTAAAATGAACTCTAATATTTACAACACAAATTATCCTTTAAGCCACATTAGTTTAAAACTCGTCTGTCGCTTTCCCTCTATTGTGAGTTTGATTAAAGTATAGCGTAGTATATATTTAGATGAATTTCGCAAATGTTGAATACTTTCAAAACTGAAAAAGCCGCCCTTTGCAATAAATATCTCCGTAGAGTTAGGTACCCTGCAGATTAAGGGTATTTCAGCGGATAATCATATACAAATTCAAAGATTTTGTCTATTTTAATGGATTAACAAACAATATCTATAGGATGACTTTACTGATAAAAAAAAAATAACAAAAATCTATAAAGTCTAGGCTCACATGAAATTCCATAAAGAGCAGCTGCATAGCCTTATCACATCAAACTATATTTTTATTTCGTTCTATTGTCAAAAGTCTGTGTTTAGGAGATTATCGTTCATTTTAAAATGAACTCTAATATGTACATCACCATAAACTACCTCTTAAGCCGTCGTAAAAATACACTTTTCGATTTACCTCTATATTGATTTTCTAATATTAAATATCTACAATAGTCGAAATTCGCTCGCTAATACCTATGTATGCAAGGTTTCTTCAAAAAATGACAATTTTGTTGTTTAATGGCTTGAAAAAATGGAAAAAGGAGGTTTTTGCATCCATTTATTTCCAGATGAGTGTTAAAAATACTTATAAAACTCGGTATACCGAAGATCAAGCATTAATGAGAGGGTTGAGTCCTGTTTGCCAAATCCTGATTTATAATTTGACGTTGGCAACGGTACAATTTTTTAACATTTATCATAAGAGGCGTATATTTTTGGGGCTTAGATCTACCAGTTTATCCACACCCCATTTATTGTTAGTGCTTTAGTAATTTTACTTTCCAATTATTTTTTACCAAAACGCGTAGCTGAAACAGTGTCTATATCAGACGATATAATAAATTTTAAGGATTAATTTGCTTACAAATACACTTCAATTTATTTAGGCTAAAGCAGCCAGACATATACTGGAACTACGAAAACCCTATTACAATTTGGTTGCCTAGAGAAAATTTTGTAAAAAACATAGCTTTCTACACAAATGCTTGCACATTATGTACCTATCATTTTAAGATACCTGGCGACATCAATGTAAGCATTGACATAATGACGCAAGATATAGGTAGGTACTAGAATATTCAAGATTTCTATTAACGATACACTTCAGCATACATGCGAGATGTCATTAATGTCTACGGAAGGCAACAGACATACCAGCTATTTTTACATGGGATTCCATAGACTTGAACGCTTCTTGTTTAGAAATATTTGATGTCATCTTGAGGAGTTCCGTATTGAAGCATCAAACCTACCTGCCAAATAATTGACGAAATATGGGATATCATAAAATATGTCCCCCATCGAACTAAATGATCCTATAAACCAGCTTCACAGACCGTAATTTGTGATGCTAACACGATTAATACGCAATAGAACAAGATTAAGAAACAAAATTTAAAGTAGCTCTTTATCACACGAAAATAATTAAATAATTTACGGTTACAGAACAATAATTATTTTAAAAAGCTGTATAACTAAATATATTATGTTATTAGGAATATTCTGTCTAAAGTAACAGCTGATCTTAGTCGAAAATGAGATCGTATTATTGATTGTTGAATTCGTTAGGTATGAAATAAAATTAGAGATTTCGTCTATTTTTTTCACGATTAAAAAAGAATACCTCTATTTAGCTAAAAATGAAACGATTACAGTGGTAGATTAATTCACTTTACCAAGCATGTAAACTACTAATTTTGCAATAAATATCTTCTATATTTCTAGGTAGGTTTACTCGAAAATGTTGGGCTATTTTCATCAAAAATCCCGATACGAAATTGAAAAATTTGCCTATTTTTGTCGGTTTACAAAGTGATAGTGGAATATTGATTTGATCAAAGAACAATAATTATTTTAAAAATGTTGTATAATTAACTAAATGTCGGTGTTATCAGGCAGGCAAGAAGTTATTTATCTGAATCTTATTTGTACCATTAGCGTTTATATACAAATGTTAGTGGTTTTCAAAAATTGATATCTCGGAAATTATTAGGTTTAGACTTATAATACGCTTATTAAAAAATAATGACTACTTTATGCAAAATTCAAAAATATTATAAGATGTAGGATATCCCAGTAACTTAACCAAAGATTTTCGGTCTTCGTAAAGCTTTATACGTTTCTTCAGCGTACCAAACATTCACTTTTTTTAAATATTGACATCGGGTTAGGATTCTGAACATAGGATTAACATCACTCCAATAGTGAACATGTTGCGTTGTCACAGTTCCATTCGTCGAAAAGTAAACAAAACCGTTTGAGCTACGTGGGGAATAAATAAAGTTGGCTTGTTGAAAAATTTTAATATTTATTAAGGTAAAAGACTATAAATATATCGATACAACACTTTGGCATTTCTAATACTACAAACATGAATATCTAAAATGTGATATTTAAAACCATCAACTCTCTCTCCCTTCTCTAATTTTGGTACACCAATGCTGTCTTCTAAGTTTATAATATATGGCGTCCTGCAGTTTAATTCCAAAAATGTTTTAACTAAAAATTCCTCTTTAACACGTCCTTTAACGTAAATAATGTCTGCGTCTATCAGATTGTTGGATATGATATTATGTAGTTCCTTGTAATCGGTATCACCATAATTATAAAGGATACCATGATGATTTCCAAATAGATATTTGACTTGTTTCTTGCAAGCCTTACTTAAGGTGTCGAATGGTTTAACTGGTTTAAAAAAGTAACTTTTCATACTATTTCCATCATAAATAGCCAATTCTTTCGCGTAAAATTCAGGTATGTTAAATCCTTGAATATCGACTACAACGAACTTCATTGTCTGAAGACTCAAATCAAGCAAGTATATTTTCATATTTTTATTGCTCTTAAGTTCGATTTCAAAAGCACACCCCCACTTTTCGATAATTTCACAGTCTTAGCACATAGATCTTATATTTTTATTTACGATCAATTCATCTTTATTCGCCAATCGTCTCAAACGAGTCTGCTTTTGAAAGTAATATAGCCTTAGTATTCAGAAAATATTAATAATATCGGAGCTTAAAACATCCTTGTCACTAAAAAATCATTGTGTTTCCTAACAAAACCCATCATCTTGTCTATTTAGCTTGCTTTCCTATTGTTTAGCAGGTTAAATAAAATTATTATTTCGCTCTTTTTGTCGGTACTGAATCGTTAGGGGAATACGTTTCTAGTTCTATAAGAGAGACAGTTAAAATTTATGTAAGCAATCAAAAATCCTACACTATGAGCTACTTAGTTAAAATTTCATATTTCCTTCCTGGATCAGGCAAAATTTGTGATGTGTCGGACAAAATTTATAAAAATACGAAAAAAAATGCTGGATGCATTTTTAGCGTGACTTTCTATTTAATACCATCTTATTTCAAGCTATAATTCGGTTGTCAAAATGAGAATAAAATAATTTTCCCATGGTTTATGTCATCTTAAAAAAGTCAAAAGGTTATATTCTGTAGAGGGTCAGATACATTCAAATTTAAATATTTTCTCCAAGAAGAATTTTAAGATAGTATTATAGTAAATAAAAATTCCATACCTCCAATATTTCTTGGAAACATATCGTGTTCTAGCGACATAACCCAAAAGTACCTCTATTCAGAAACGCATCGTACTTTTCTTGTCAATAATTGTCTCATTGTCCCATCCATTACATTATTATAATCTTAAAGCAGCTGTTACCAGCATTATCTGTTTTTATGGTTTTCATAAAACATAGCGATTACCGATGAAAATTAAACGAAAACTTAATAAATAACTTTTTTTTCAACTGAAATAGACTGATTTTCGATGGAAAAATGTTACTTATAACTAAAAATGAATATAAGACATATACGCAATGATATTTAGAATAAATCAATGTTTTCTAAAATTACTATGAAATATTCACAAAATCGTTTCGTTATAACCAAAGCAGCAAGGCTTGCAGATTTCGTATAGAGTTCAAACGCGATACTGAGATGATCTTTTTTTTTTATATTTTTGTAGAATAATGCACCACTACGTTGTAAGTACTTGAGAGAGGACTTTCTTGAAAAATCCTCAAATTTCTCTGCAATTTTGTTCCTTCTAGAGTTAAATTCACACAGAAAACCCCGTATTCTTATCTTTCAGGTTGGTATATTAAAAAGGGCTTATTAGTATGGTTTAGAAAACAAGCAATATTAATTAACGGATGTTTTTTCGTCGTATGAAGAGTTGAAAAATTTTTTTTTCCACTCCAATGGTTGCGATGCAGAGAGTCGGGTTTCATCATAATCTTTCAGGGTAGCTCAGGTTTGATTGCATGTAGAGAGTCGGGTTTCATCATAATCTTTCAGGGTAGCTCAGGTTTGATTACATGTACTAAGGTTAGTGCTCCTTGCAATCGGTTTCAGGTTTGACGCGCCCCCCTCAGGTTTGTTCAGGTTTCTCAAACGTTTGAGAAACCTGAACAAACCTGAGGGGGGCGCGTCAAACCTGAAACCGATTGTAAGGAGCACTAACCTTAGTACATGTAATCAAACCTGAGCTACCCTGAAAGATTATGATGAAACCCGACTCTCTACATGCAATCAAACCTGAGCTACCCTGAAAGATTATGATGAAACCCGACTCTCTGCATCGCAACCATTGGAGTGGAAAAAAAAATTTTTCAACTCTTCATACGACGAAAAAACATCCGTTAATTAATATTGCTTGTTTTCTAAACCATACTAATAAGCCCTTTTTAATATACCAACCTGAAAGATAAGAATACGGGGTTTTCTGTGTGAATTTAACTCTAGAAGGAACAAAATTGCAGAGAAATTTGAGGATTTTTCAAGAAAGTCCTCTCTCAAGTACTTACAACGTAGTGGTGCATTATTCTACAAAAATATAAAAAAAAAAGATCATCTCAGTATCGCGTTTGAACTCTATACGAAATCTGCAAGCCTTGCTGCTTTGGTTATAACGAAACGATTTTGTGAATATTTCATAGTAATTTTAGAAAACATTGATTTATTCTAAATATCATTGCGTATATGTCTTATATTCATTTTTAGTTATAAGTAACATTTTTCCATCGAAAATCAGTCTATTTCAGTTGAAAAAAAAGTTATTTATTAAGTTTTCGTTTAATTTTCATCGGTAATCGCTATGTTTTATGAAAACCATAAAAACAGATAATGCTGGTAACAGCTGCTTTAAGATTATAATAATGTAATGGATGGGACAATGAGACAATTATTGACAAGAAAAGTACGATGCGTTTCTGAATAGAGGTACTTTTGGGTTATGTCGCTAGAACACGATATGTTTCCAAGAAATATTGGAGGTATGGAATTTTTATTTACTATAATACTATCTTAAAATTCTTCTTGGAGAAAATATTTAAATTTGAATGTATCTGACCCTCTACAGAATATAACCTTTTGACTTTTTTAAGATGACATAAACCATGGGAAAATTATTTTATTCTCATTTTGACAACCGAATTATAGCTTGAAATAAGATGGTATTAAATAGAAAGTCACGCTAAAAATGCATCCAGCATTTTTTTTCGTATTTTTATAAATTTTGTCCGACACATCACAAATTTTGCCTGATCCAGGAAGGAAATATGAAATTTTAACTAAGTAGCTCATAGTGTAGGATTTTTGATTGCTTACATAAATTTTAACTGTCTCTCTTATAGAACTAGAAACGTATTCCCCTAACGATTCAGTACCGACAAAAAGAGCGAAATAATAATTTTATTTAACCTGCTAAACAATAGGAAAGCAAGCTAAATAGACAAGATGATGGGTTTTGTTAGGAAACACAATGATTTTTTAGTGACAAGGATGTTTTAAGCTCCGATATTATTAATATTTTCTGAATACTAAGGCTATATTACTTTCAAAAGCAGACTCGTTTGAGACGATTGGCGAATAAAGATGAATTGATCGTAAATAAAAATATAAGATCTATGTGCTAAGACTGTGAAATTATCGAAAAGTGGGGGTGTGCTTTTGAAATCGAACTTAAGAGCAATAAAAATATGAAAATATACTTGCTTGATTTGAGTCTTCAGACAATGAAGTTCGTTGTAGTCGATATTCAAGGATTTAACATACCTGAATTTTACGCGAAAGAATTGGCTATTTATGATGGAAATAGTATGAAAAGTTACTTTTTTAAACCAGTTAAACCATTCGACACCTTAAGTAAGGCTTGCAAGAAACAAGTCAAATATCTATTTGGAAATCATCATGGTATCCTTTATAATTATGGTGATACCGATTACAAGGAACTACATAATATCATATCCAACAATCTGATAGACGCAGACATTATTTACGTTAAAGGACGTGTTAAAGAGGAATTTTTAGTTAAAACATTTTTGGAATTAAACTGCAGGACGCCATATATTATAAACTTAGAAGACAGCATTGGTGTACCAAAATTAGAGAAGGGAGAGAGAGTTGATGGTTTTAAATATCACATTTTAGATATTCATGTTTGTAGTATTAGAAATGCCAAAGTGTTGTATCGATATATTTATAGTCTTTTACCTTAATAAATATTAAAATTTTTCAACAAGCCAACTTTATTTATTCCCCACGTAGCTCAAACGGTTTTGTTTACTTTTCGACGAATGGAACTGTGACAACGCAACATGTTCACTATTGGAGTGATGTTAATCCTATGTTCAGAATCCTAACCCGATGTCAATATTTAAAAAAAGTGAATGTTTGGTACGCTGAAGAAACGTATAAAGCTTTACGAAGACCGAAAATCTTTGGTTAAGTTACTGGGATATCCTACATCTTATAATATTTTTGAATTTTGCATAAAGTAGTCATTATTTTTTAATAAGCGTATTATAAGTCTAAACCTAATAATTTCCGAGATATCAATTTTTGAAAACCACTAACATTTGTATATAAACGCTAATGGTACAAATAAGATTCAGATAAATAACTTCTTGCCTGCCTGATAACACCGACATTTAGTTAATTATACAACATTTTTAAAATAATTATTGTTCTTTGATCAAATCAATATTCCACTATCACTTTGTAAACCGACAAAAATAGGCAAATTTTTCAATTTCGTATCGGGATTTTTGATGAAAATAGCCCAACATTTTCGAGTAAACCTACCTAGAAATATAGAAGATATTTATTGCAAAATTAGTAGTTTACATGCTTGGTAAAGTGAATTAATCTACCACTGTAATCGTTTCATTTTTAGCTAAATAGAGGTATTCTTTTTTAATCGTGAAAAAAATAGACGAAATCTCTAATTTTATTTCATACCTAACGAATTCAACAATCAATAATACGATCTCATTTTCGACTAAGATCAGCTGTTACTTTAGACAGAATATTCCTAATAACATAATATATTTAGTTATACAGCTTTTTAAAATAATTATTGTTCTGTAACCGTAAATTATTTAATTATTTTCGTGTGATAAAGAGCTACTTTAAATTTTGTTTCTTAATCTTGTTCTATTGCGTATTAATCGTGTTAGCATCACAAATTACGGTCTGTGAAGCTGGTTTATAGGATCATTTAGTTCGATGGGGGACATATTTTATGATATCCCATATTTCGTCAATTATTTGGCAGGTAGGTTTGATGCTTCAATACGGAACTCCTCAAGATGACATCAAATATTTCTAAACAAGAAGCGTTCAAGTCTATGGAATCCCATGTAAAAATAGCTGGTATGTCTGTTGCCTTCCGTAGACATTAATGACATCTCGCATGTATGCTGAAGTGTATCGTTAATAGAAATCTTGAATATTCTAGTACCTACCTATATCTTGCGTCATTATGTCAATGCTTACATTGATGTCGCCAGGTATCTTAAAATGATAGGTACATAATGTGCAAGCATTTGTGTAGAAAGCTATGTTTTTTACAAAATTTTCTCTAGGCAACCAAATTGTAATAGGGTTTTCGTAGTTCCAGTATATGTCTGGCTGCTTTAGCCTAAATAAATTGAAGTGTATTTGTAAGCAAATTAATCCTTAAAATTTATTATATCGTCTGATATAGACACTGTTTCAGCTACGCGTTTTGGTAAAAAATAATTGGAAAGTAAAATTACTAAAGCACTAACAATAAATGGGGTGTGGATAAACTGGTAGATCTAAGCCCCAAAAATATACGCCTCTTATGATAAATGTTAAAAAATTGTACCGTTGCCAACGTCAAATTATAAATCAGGATTTGGCAAACAGGACTCAACCCTCTCATTAATGCTTGATCTTCGGTATACCGAGTTTTATAAGTATTTTTAACACTCATCTGGAAATAAATGGATGCAAAAACCTCCTTTTTCCATTTTTTCAAGCCATTAAACAACAAAATTGTCATTTTTTGAAGAAACCTTGCATACATAGGTATTAGCGAGCGAATTTCGACTATTGTAGATATTTAATATTAGAAAATCAATATAGAGGTAAATCGAAAAGTGTATTTTTACGACGGCTTAAGAGGTAGTTTATGGTGATGTACATATTAGAGTTCATTTTAAAATGAACGATAATCTCCTAAACACAGACTTTTGACAATAGAACGAAATAAAAATATAGTTTGATGTGATAAGGCTATGCAGCTGCTCTTTATGGAATTTCATGTGAGCCTAGACTTTATAGATTTTTGTTATTTTTTTTTTATCAGTAAAGTCATCCTATAGATATTGTTTGTTAATCCATTAAAATAGACAAAATCTTTGAATTTGTATATGATTATCCGCTGAAATACCCTTAATCTGCAGGGTACCTAACTCTACGGAGATATTTATTGCAAAGGGCGGCTTTTTCAGTTTTGAAAGTATTCAACATTTGCGAAATTCATCTAAATATATACTACGCTATACTTTAATCAAACTCACAATAGAGGGAAAGCGACAGACGAGTTTTAAACTAATGTGGCTTAAAGGATAATTTGTGTTGTAAATATTAGAGTTCATTTTAAAAGAAACTATAATCTCGTGACCGACAAAAAAAAAAGTAACCATTTCGATACGTCATTTCCCCTATTTTAACGTTAAAATAGTAAATTATGTTATAAGCTCGAAAAATGTAGTATTTCAGACGTAATGCGGTCGCTAACCTAAATAGCCCGAAAAACATTTTTCGTCCATATGTCATAAGTTGTTTTTTATTCGATCTTGTTTTTAATGCGATTGAGAGTTGTAAAATAATGTAGAAATGAAGTGAACCTATACATTTCATCTTGCACGCTAATTTTTTGGTCTTAATGTTTGTTAGTTAACGATGAAATCTGTAATAGCGTCCGAAAAAAAAAAATTTTTTTTTGACTAACATAAAAAGTGTTGTCTAGCTAGCAGGGCAATAATCAATACTTTATTGAGAAGGTTAGCTCTTCGTCTAAATATCTAATCTATAAATCGTCATTTTTTCCGACACAATCGGTTAAAAAGCATACAATTGTATGTGAACGTTTGTACAAAAACCATCGTGTTAAATCAGTTCTTATACCTGACTGACAACGCCGATCTTTAGCTTTTTTTTTACTTTGTAAAATAAAAAGATTAGTTCTTACTATCAAAGAAATTAAATATGTAAGAGAAATAGGTCGAAAAGATTAATAATAATTTATTTATTCCTAAGTTATAAATCTTAACTACATCACTTTCTAAACCAAGAAAATAGATAATCTTCCTGCATTATTCCGTACTTAGATTTATTTTTCATGAAAATAGTCGAATCTATGATTTTCGTTCAAATCCATAAGGGACGCTTGTTTTGTATAGATGATTTATGATCTTATTTTCAACTAAAATACTAGTATAAAAAAAGTATTTCTTCCGATAAACGTGGAAGGAATAGACATTTAAACAGTTAGCCATAACATACGCATACTGACTTGCATTATTTTCATGGATTGAATGGCTACATCTTTGTGTGTGAAGTGAATTTCTTTTTAAAAAATTACAATGCGCTCAATTATGAATTTCCTAACATAACTTTTATGGATAGTGGAGTCGGATATTGGAAGAAAATATTATCATAACGACAACTCGATTATTGATATAATTATTATGGTTTCACAGAAGTTTCTACAGAGTCAGCCATGCTGTAGCAGAGACTGTTGTAGGTCGTATTTTTTAAAAAAACCTAACAATACCTTTACTTTATATTGATAGACATATTCTATTAGAACATTTTTCTAAAATTTAGAGCCTTTGGAAATGTGATAATGCTATGAGCATCAAATATATTCAAAATATCAAAAATCCTTTGGTAGTTAGTTATTGCGGTATATTTTAATAGAGGCATAATTTATACTGTACTCCTAAATTTACGGCATATCACTTTGTTTATGTTATTATATTCACAGAGACTATTAATCTAACCAGCTTTTATTTACGAAAAATTAAAAACTGAAATACTCTATTTTATTGCCGATTGTTCGCAAAGACACTTGGAGTTGTTATTTTACTTTTTCTACCTCTTTTTCCCCGGTTGCGGAGAAATATGTTAGGGGAAGTTTGGGTATCCTCAGACGGTTATATGCAATGATTCAAACTTCTAAAAAAGTACTAAGGCGAGTAATTATCAATTTGAATTTATGTATGTCGAAGGTAATGTGTTACTCATAAATATACATGATGAAAACATTTATTGTTCGATTGCATGTAATTTTTAAGAGTCTAGAAATAAGCAAATAATGTTCTTTAACGTTTCTTTATAAACATCTCGAGTTACCTGTCCTTCCCCTGCATCATAGAAGGGTATTTGCCGACAAAGTTTGACCATTTTTTATGGTTCGAGAGTTGGGTATTCTTCGCAGATGTAAACTGACGTCATTTGACTAGTCGAAACTTGTTAGATTTTGGACCTGCTACGCATTATAATTTTAGTTTATATTCTTATTATGAGATTTTAAAATTATGTATGTGTTTGTTTAATTCATTGTAAAGGATTTGATATTGTGCTAATTTTAAAACTTAAATGTTGCCAAGAATATTGAAATGTGATAGCGATGCGATAATCGAGAGAATCATGTAAAATAATATTCCCAAAGTTTGTCATTCTTGTTAAGCCTATATGTAGGTTCCATAAACGGATAGGTGGCGCTAATAATATTGAATTTTTTTATTAAAATATCTAAAGTAAATATCTAATTGATTTTTTTTTTAGCGCTAATTGGGATTTTAATTAACTACCTCAGAGTTGGTATACACTATATTTTGCAGCGCAATTGCTTTCACACCCAGTAATGTATTATGATTTTTTTTGGATGGTCGTTATATTGTGAGTTTCTTAAGTTAGCCAGATTAATAATAAATTAAAAAACCAACGTGATTTGCTTATTGTTGCCTACGCCTGATATTCATAATTTTATTGGGGGTTCTACCTGATGACAAATACAGCTTATGATACCTATCTAGTGGGTATTTTCAGTTTAAGGACCGAATAATATAGAGTTATTGTGCATACATCATCGCAAACAAAAGGTAGCTTTTTATATTATTTCGTATTTACAATCCATTTAACTACAATTTTACACTGTGAATTAATTTTTTTACTTTTTTCCTGAAATTGTAGCCTATTTACTTATATTATGATATTATCCGAAATTTTTATAAAAGCATTATGAGGGCTTTTACCTGATGGCGAACGCAAGTTGTATAGTACCTATACCTGCTTGGTATTTTATACGTATTTAAGTTTTATTTACTTTTTATTACTCTGTTCTCATTACAAGATAGTCCTATAATTTATCCATTTCCAGTACAAAGAAATCGCTAGTTAATGGTTCTAGATGGTAATTATTTTATTGTATTTTATATAAGTGGTGCAAAAATTGGAATCAATTATTAGATATGCTACTGAATTTTAATGAGGGTCCTTCGGAATAATAAATAAAGGTTTATGTCCCTTTCTTTTTAAATCGAGTTGGCAGAGGGTTTGAGAGGGTTATTTAGGTATAAATAATTATTGCGGGGTGACAAATGTGCCGCCTTAATATACTTATCTTGTTAGACCATATAAATTAGGGTTTTATTTCGCTTTACTACCCACCAGCGGCGTTTCACTAAGATAGAAAATATAAATAATGTTTTTTACTATACCGCTTTAACAGCGGCGTTTCAACTAAGGGAAAATAATAAAAAGTCTGGTTTAAGGATGGCTCAGGTCGGATCGTAAAAAGTTGGGTTTAAGGATGGCTTATAAAAATTGGGATTTAATTATCCCGCTTTAGCAGCGGCGTTTCACTAAGGTTAAATCATAAAAAGTCGGGTTTTATCTCGGGTCAGATCATAAATATTCAGGTTCAAGTTAGGGTTAGATAAGAAGCCGCCTCATGAAAGCATTCGGGTTAGGTTGTAAAAAGTCGGGTTTTATCTCGGGTCAGTTCATAAATATTCAGGTTCAAGTTAGGGTTAGATAAGAAGCCGCCTCATGAAAGCATCCGGGTTAGGTCGTAAAAAGTCGGGTTTAATTTCGGGTTATTTTGTAAACAGCACCACCGAACCACCCGGGTTAGGTTATAAAACGCACCACCGAACCACCCGGGTTAGATCATAAAACGCACCACCGAACCACTTGGGTTAGATCGTAAAACGCACCACCGCACCACCTGGGTTAGTTGCACCACCAGCACCACCAGCACCACCTGATCTCGCTCTGTCCGTTTCTCTCTACTCACAATTACCTTTATTACATGATATAAGAATTTGCCAATTTCGCAAAGGAGTAGGATCTCTATTTTATAAGCAAGAAATAAGCAATATTGATTTTACTAAAGTGAAATTTCTAAAGCCTACCTTTAAGCATAATCTTCCGAATGTAAATCAAACTCCTATTTGTAGAGGCATAAATCGAGAAAGATTTTTTTTTTAAAGGAGTTGATTCCTCAAATGCCACCTGTGAAACAGTTGTTTCGGCGTCAACTACCTGTTTCTGATAACTCTGAAGACCTCGGAAAAACGACAGAAAATGAGTAGCCTACATTACTATCACCATCTTTAATGTTAGTTAGGAGTTAAACTTTTCTTTTTTTTGTGTTAATTGTATTAATAATTAAACATAGTATTAAAATTTAAAGTACCTACCTAGTCTATAAAAGAAAATTATCCCAACCAAAATTCAAGTGTGTCAATTTACTAATCTGAAATAAAGTAGTATTTCGACTTACCTGTTTTTAGTTTAGGATATCAAATCATACCTGTTTTTTCGATTGCAAATATATGCCAATTTGTATCAATTTATATTTCTAGTAAGTTTTGAAAATTCTTTTAACTGTTTATTTTTTAATAAAAATCCATGATTTTTTTGGAAAAGTAATATATTTAACCAGAGCTTCTTCTGTAAAAAAATTTAGAACAATTAATTAAAAATTGAACAAGTTGTGCAATTTTTAAATATTTTATTCACTAAAAATTAAATTTCTCAAAACTTACTTTTTCGACTTACTAGGTTTTTGTATTGCACGGCAGATATGTTCTGCCAATCAGCTTATCAGCTTTAAAATTACTAGATGTTTGAGGTATGCAATATTGAGAATCGGACAGCGGCGTGACTGGTTGAAACGATTTGATGCAATTTACATATTTCATTTTCTGCTATAACTGTGTGGTTTCAGACAAGTAAGTTTTTACTTGGTAGGTACCTATATTTTATTAAATCAGTATGGCTTTTTGGTTACAATTTGAAACAGAAGGTCAAGGTGAATTATCGCAGGAATATAATGAGTCGGTGCCAGAGTCGGTCATCGAAAGCGAAATAAGTCCGGAATTAAAAAACAAAGATTTACATGTTCAATGTCAACGCATTATTTTAAATACACTGCGTCCATTAATTATGGAATAGGTAAAAAAGTACTCAAATTTTAAACATCCATATCTCCATCAAAATTATATCAATCCACTCAATTTTTGATTTATTAGGTAGGCCGTCCCTTGGACTACTTAGCACAAAGTATTTCACCTTACTTTATGTCTTTCTTATATAGGATGATGGCTAAGATACCAAGCCATGTAAAATGTGCTGATTTTAAAATTAATGTTTGGAAAATAGGAAGCAATGGAAATTGAATTTTATTAGTGTACTGGTTACAGCTTTATGTTAGGTACTTACTGTACAAATTACAGCGCAGTGCCGTTCGTGTCAATTAAAAAAAAATAAAAAAATAAAAAATGGAATAGGTAAAAAAGGACTCGAATTTTAAAATCAATATCTTCATCAATCCATTCAATTTTCAGTTTATTAGGTAGGCTGTCCCTTGAACTACTTAGAACAATGTGTTTGACCTCACTTATGTCTTTTTTATACAGGATCATGGATAAGATACCAAGCCGTGTAAAATGTGCTGATTTTAAAATTAATGTTTGGAAAATACGAAGCAATGAAAATGGAATTTTATTAGTGTACTGGTTACAGCTTTATGTTAGGTACTTACTGTACAAATTACAGCGCAGTGCCGTTCGTGTTAATTAAAAAAAATTAAAAAATCGTGATATAACACTAACTTAACAATAGTAATAACAATTTAAAGAAACAACTTAATTATAAGAATAAAAATTAATAACGCGTATTTCCTCCACGGGCATTAATGACAGCTTGACAACGATATGGCATACTGAGAATCAGGATTCTTATAAAAACCTGATCCATATTTTCCCATATTCTTTGTAGCGTCAATCTCAGCTGAGCCAAAGTTTCTGGTGGGTTAGCTTCTGCATGAACCTCTCTACCCATTCGATCCCATAAATGCTCTATAGGGTTAAGATCTGTGCTTCGAGCTTTCCAATTCATTACGGTAATTCCCGTTTCTGCTAGATATTCCGTTACTATTCTCGCCGTATGTGGACGTGCGTTATCTTGCATAAAAATGAAGTTTTCTCCAATAAAGGGAGCAAAAGGCACAACATGCTCCTGAAGAATTTCCGTAATGTACCTGTCACTAGTTAATCGCTCTACAAATACCAATTCCGTTTTTGCCTCTAGAGATATACTTCCCCAAACCATAATTGATCCACCGCCATAACTAACCCGCTCTTTAAAATTACACTGAGCATAGCGATCACCAGGTCATCGAAACACTTTTAAACGTCTATCATTGCTGTATAGACAAAAACGGGATTCGTCACTAAATAAAACATTAGCCCATTCATCTTCACCCCATGGCAAATGGTCTTGAGCAAACTGCAATCGTTCACGTCTATCGTGCGGTTCCAGCTTTGGTCCTATCGCTGCTTCGTACGGTTTCAGTTGGACCTCTTTTAAGCGATTAAGTATTGTTTGCTTACATAGTCGAACATTGTGAACGTTTGACAACCGTGCTTGTAGCTTGGTACTTGTTGTAAATCGCTCCCGAACACATTGCATTGTTAAAAACCAATCCTGATTAGCAGTTGTTTTCCTTGGTCGGCCTTGCCCTGCTCTTCTTTGATTCGATCCATATTCTCGATACCGTTTTAAAATTTTTGATATAGCCCCTTGCGTTTTATTCATGATTCTGGCAATATCAGACTGAGACCGGCCCTGCTCAAACAGTCCTCTTGCATAGGAACATTCTTCTGGAGATATGAATCGGATATTGGCATTCATTTAAAAAAAGAAACCAAACAAAAGGCCTTGTCAAGAACTGCCAACAAATTTATAATCTTGATAAATTGACAAGGGCAATTGGTTGACTAGCAACGTAAATCCAAATAGAAGTAAAACGTTTTCAGTCAATATAATTTGCAATATACAGATTTTTTAATTTACACGAACGGCACTGCACTGTAATTTGTACAGTAAGTACCTAACATAAAGTTATAACCAGTACACTAATAAAATTCCATTTTCATTGCTTCGTATTTTCCAAACATTAATTTTAAAATCAGCACATTTTACACGGCTTGGTATCTTATCCATGATCCTGTATAAAAAAGACATAAAGTGAGGTCAAACACATTGTTCTAAGTAGTTCAAGGGACAGTCTACCTAATAAACTGAAAATTGAATGGATTGACGAAGATATTGATTTTAAAATTCGAGTACTTTTTTACCTATTCTATTTTTTATTTTTTTATTTTTTTTTTAGTTGACACGAACGGCACTGCGCTGTAATTTGTGCAGTAAGTACCTAACATAAAGCTGTAACCAGTACACTAATAAAATTCAATTTCCATTGCTTAGTATTTTCCAAACATTAATTTTAAAATTAGCACATTTTACATGGCTTGGTATCTTAGCCATCATCCTGTATAAAAAAGACATAAAGTAAGGTGAAATACTTTGTGCTAAGTAGTCCAAGGGACGGCCTACCTAATAAATCAAAAATTGAGTGGATTGATATAATTTTGATGGAGATATGGATGTTTAAAATTTGAGTACTTTTTTACCTATTCCATAATTAATGGACGCAGTGTATGTGCGCGTGTTTAAAAAAAGAAAATCCGGGAAAAACTGAAAATGCGCTTTGCACAAGAATGTACTTGTAATAAATTAACACTACTTGGATTTTATAAGAATTTGTAATGTAATTAATTTGGGGAAATAAGGGATTTTATTCTGCGAACTATTTACAACTTTTACGAGAATAATATAGTGCCAACTTTAGAACTGGTTCGTGATAAATTGCGAAGTTACCCTGATTATAAGTACCAACTTTTAGAAACATTGCGTGGTATTTTGTTAAAATGTGCCTTTAAACATAAAAAATTAGATAATCTAATGATTATAATGGAATCCCCGCGTATCATTGAACTACGACAGGACTATTTGCGCAAAATAAAGGAGTACCATGAATCCGATAAAAGTATAATTTATTTAGACGAAACTTGGTTTGATACTCATGATGTTGTTAAGTATGGTTGGGTAGACAGTACAAATTGTACTTTTGGTGCACCGTGTTTGAGAGGAAAACGCGTTATCATGCCGGAAGTGAAGATGGCTTTGTACCTAATGTGCTCTTGTCAGCAAAGAATATCACTCAATAATCAATCTCCAACTTTAAGCCCAATTGTCCTTGATAATATTTGGCAGGTAATAATGACATGAGCAGCGATGTATGGAAAAATTGCGTAGCTTATGTTCTAAAAAACAGAAAATGGATATTCTGTTTCACCACCCATAGCGCCAGTAGTCCAGTAGTAATCCAACCTGGAAACGATTCTACTTCTGAAAGTTCTGACGATTCCAGTCATTAAATTGTTTATGAATTTTAAATTATGTTCGTTTAACACGTATCTTAAAAACTTGTTATATTATAGAACGTATACTGTGATTCTGCTGATGCTATCAATTTGTGGTTAAAATATAGGTATATAGTGAATTCTAACTACTAACTGTATATTCCAACTAACATAGTACCTGCCCCTATTCATTCTTGGCAAGGAAAACTTATACCTCCTCGCGGTCCTGGCTGGACAAAGAAATTTTTTAAAATTGTTTTCGGCAAGATGAGCATTTCTTTGTACCGAGAGACCATTTTTAAAATATTAAATGCATGTATTGTGTTCTTTGCAGGCGAGGTCACGGGTACAAACCTCTTATCGATATTAACTATATTTTTAAATTGCTTTTGGCAAAATTAGCATTTTTCTGTACAGAAAGACCATTTTAAACATATTTTCTGCAGGCGAAGTCACGGATACAAACCTTTTATAGATATAAACTACAATGAACAAACCCCGTCGCCTGAAAGCAACAGTAAGACATGTGCAAAATCTTTGTTCGTCAGAAAATTGATTTTAAAATTTGGCAATTATTCAATGCTGAAATAAAATAAGTATGTAATACATGTCTCTGAATAATTTTTGAGGTTAAAGTACAGAATTTCAGGATAATTAAGAAGATGTAACTGTAAATTAAATTACCTGCTTAGAATTTAGAAAAAATAGACTTGTCTTACTGTTACACTGAGAATATCTTTAAAAAATTAGGATATCTGTCACTTGTCTTAGTGTTCCTCTGAAAATACGCACCCAAATTATAACATAACGCAAAGTTTATAATAGAAAAAATTAATGAATCGTACAGGGTACTCCAAAAGTAGAAAGGCTTCAAATTGTTTATATACATTTCCAAGATTTTAGTCATAAATAAAAAACAACTAACAATAAAAAATGCCTTAAGGGACATAAAAAAATGGTGATGTTTTTTAGGAATTAAATTATCATTGCATAAACTGATAAGGTCATTCCTTTAATTCAGTGGAATAGTCGGTGCTTCAGTATAAGCAGGAAATAAAGATATTTCTGCTGATTTTGTTCGTCTCTTCTTTTTGTTTATATCGATAACATTGTATTCCTTATCGTTGTAAGATGTTTTGTAAAAGATTTTGTTAGATTCTGTCTTCTTGATCATTATTACCTTAATTTCGTTCCAAGATATTTTTTCTCCATTTTCATTTATATTAAAGTTTTTTCCTATCATTGTATTTATCTTCTTTCAATCTATAAAATCTTCTGTAGACATGTCATTGACAAAATAAGGTGTGCCCGTTTTCTTGGCAGACTTCACAATCGTTATGAGTTCACTAGGAACGTAAATGGGTCTGCTTTTCAAAATCCTGCTCTTTTCTTTTTCTATGCAAGAATGCATAGAGTCGCCCTCATTCTCAGTTTGTACAACAATTTAACACTTGTGAGTTATCTGTTCTACATCCAAGTGTTCTATGACATACAAATACATAGTGACTAAAAATTTGTTTTTGTTCTGGGCGGAACAATTATCACTATAGAATATAACCTGTTTCCCTATACCATACTTCTTTATGTAGTCAAATACACAAGTTGCTATTTCATTTGCTCCCCTTTTTGCTTCGGCCTCATTCCACATGTAGCAGTATCCACTCTTAGCAATAATATTGAAAATAGTAAAATTGAAAACATTCAACTTACTCTTATAATAAAAAGTGGATACATTTCCATTCGGCAACGGAGTTACAGCTTGCAAGTCAAATGCAGAAAGCAAAATTTTTTTATCTTCTGAAGCTAACTCCTTATCATTTTCTTTTTCTAGACGCGATAATTTCTTTTCTTCTTGGTGCTTTTCAAACCCCTCATTCTTTTCAGCTTTTTCTTCGTCGCTTAAATTTTTGTATACTTCACACACCGAACACAGGTCTTTCTTTGGCTTAAAAAATGCAAGGTTAAATTTTGTATTAAACACTTGCTGATAGATGTGTTGTTTTACAAAAGGCACGCCATTCTCCAAACATTTCTGTTTGTACAACCTATACATCATGCTTATGTTTAACGATCCTTCAAGATATTCTTTTTTAGAGGTTGATCTGTAATAGTGGGACTCTGTCCTTGGAAAACTATTAATATGAGCATTTACACCCTGAACTAAATCCTCGTCTGTTTTATTGGCCCTATTTTTATGTGTACCTACCTCTTTTTTCTTGAGCTAGAAAACCAAATTCACCTATCTTTTACAAAACAGTTTCTATTGCACAATTTGATAAGTTTAGTGCAACAGTAGGGTATACTAACTTAACCTAGAGTTGCACTAAGTAAGAATTAATTTTAAAACCTATGTAACTGAAGGTTATGTTGTTTATTAAATTAAGGTAAATTTTTACAAGATATCTTGGTGTTGCATTAACTAAAACCACTCTTTCTGATGGGTATAAGCAGATAACCTGAAAACCCACTTTTTTATGCATGTCCTAGTGTTGCTCTGGGGCGACGAAACTGTAATATATACTATTTAATCATATTAAAAATTGACAACAATCCGTATTTTAATTATTTGGTAGAAGCGACGCCTATGGTCAGGAGTTTAATGCTTTTTTATGTCATCAAATTAGGATTGCAACAACTATACCTAAAATTTTGTTCCGTTATTGATTTCTCTAGGTTAAACACTCCGAGATACGGAACACCACCAGAGTAAATAACGCCATAGGCAAATTTCCAATCAAGACCTATAAAATAATTATTTATTTTACCACTTAACTGCTTCGCTAGTTACAAAAAGATTATCGGGAGTCGTCCGTCCCCCGTACTTTTCGAACTAACCCCGAGGGTTAATCTAAAAGGAGGGTGCATATGCGCTCACTGAGGCTTTTAATAGAAAAGCACAGATTAATCTGTCGGATCTTTTGGTGATCTTTCTTTTAGTGAGTACATTACGTCTATTATGAATGATTCGACATCGGTCATCAGGGATTGCGAGGGCCACTATTATAAGCGGGACCCCTCCTAATGACTTACTGGCATTTCATCAGTGTTTATGTGGTGGTTATAACTAAGTCGTTTGGAGATCTCTATTAGCGGATAATTGGGAAAGTAAACAGGTTCTCTAAATTTGTAAGTATATAGAAAATAATCAGTGTACTTCCGAATATTTTGGTATATTATGACGTAGGTGTTTACAGAGATGTATTTTATATTTCTACAGGGTGTTCGTCCATTGTTAATAATTAAAGGGCGGATAATATGCAAATTGCATTATTTGGTAATTTTGGAATAAATTGCATATTTTTGACACCTGGTGCTTTTTGGTACCTACTCCTTTATCTAGCTAGATTAATATAATTCCTAGAAATAGTACAAACTAATAGGTCTTTAAGGAAGGTACCCCGTTTCGGTATCTATACGCAGGTATATTGACCATTTTTAAACACGTGGCTCTGACAGGTCGGCCATTTTGCCTGAAGGACAAACAAAGGTTCATGACTGTTTACGCTAATGACTTATTAGACTCTTTTGGTGTAATTTAATAAGTTTTCAAGTAATTTTAGGATTCATTTGTGACCATTTCTAGGAACTATCTATATACCTGTGCTACCTGGACTCAAATACTTTTTCGTATTCCAACTGTATTCCTATCGTAATACGCATTTGAACTTCCTAGTGTGTGCTTCGACCTTTTATGTACAGGGTGGCCAACTAAGCGAGGTAAGCGGCTGTATCTCAGGAACCGTTAATCGTACAGCTTTCGGAAAAAAACATCGCTAGTAAATACGGCCAAGAAAAATTGCTGGAAATAAATATCGGGTGCGCTAAATGACCGCTAGGGGACGTAACACTAAAGGCAAATCGAAAAAAGGTGGTTTCTTTATAATTTGCTTAGATAAAGTATACTAAAAATATGTGCAAATAAAGTTCTCGTCTTTTATCTACATTTTTTTTTCACACTTTTTTCTCTAACTCTTCAGATAAAGTGGTGGAGGTATGGCAAACATTTATTTGAAAAATATTCAATGTCTCGGGAATGCCTTATAGGAAAATACTATGCTTAGCGGCATTTGAAAAAGTTTTTTATGCCCTATCAGCTACATTACAAGATATGTTTCCATTTCCTTCACTATAGTCGCCAGATGGCGCTCTTTATATTTTCCTAATTTTATGATTTTCTTCAACAAACCCCAATGCAATAATAGATATATTATCACGCCGATTTGAAGAGGACTAAAGTCCAAACGAAACGGTAAAAACCGGAAGTTTCTATATTTTTTCTAACCGTAGATATCAATGATAAAGTGATGATATAATCTAAAGCAACAAATTTATATAAAAGAAAATGAAACAAGTAAGTGGGCATTTAAATAACGGCTGCATTTTAATGCTTCCTCAAATGCTCAAGTTGCCTGCCATCATGTTCTACACATTGCTCCAACCTTCGTCGGGTAGAAAAAGCAGCAGTTTCCACTTCCGCTGTTGGCAGCTGATGAACTGCATTTTGGATTCTATTCCTTATATCTTCCCGAGTAATAGGTCTAGTTTGAAAAACAAGATCTTTTAAGCGGCCCCACAAATAAAAATCTAAACAGGTCAAGTCTGGTGACTTGGCTGGCCAGGAAAAAAGGCTTCCTCTTCCTATCCATCGGCCTGCATATTCTTATTGGATTAAGTGTTCTCGCACATTTAATGAGAAATGTGCTGGACAACCGTCGAGCTGTAAAACATATTTTGCCTAGTTTCAAGAGGAACGTCTTCCAATAAAACCGGTAAATCGTTCCTCAGAAACTCCAAAAAACGGTTACCAGTTAATGCCTGGTCAAAGAAATAGGGTCCAATAATTCTACCTCCAATGATCCCACACCACACATTAATACCCCAGTGGGGGTTTTGAGCGGATCAGAAATGCATATTGTGCAAATTTACCGTGCCCACGCTACTAAAAGTAGCCTCATCAGTCCAAAGAATTTGGGAGATAAATTGAGGGTTTTCATTAATCATGCCTAAAAGCCAACGGCAATGATCTAGCCTTCGACTAAAATCCTCTTCATTTAAGGCTTGATGCGAAACTATATGGTAAGGGTGCAGTCTAAAAATATAAAATAATTTATATCATTAATAATATAAAAAAATTAATTTTAGAAAATATTCTAGCAAGGAAAACGTTTTTTATTTTATTTTTTTTAAGATTATATCAACTTACCTGTGCTCTTGTAAAATATTTTGAACGGTAGTGCGTGATATTCCCAAGTCGAAGGACAATATTCTAATACTAACATGGGGATTAAACTCTATATATGCTAGCACATTAATAACATTCTGTTCGGTTCTCCCATTACGATGTCTTCGAAATATAGGTCGGCGAAAGCTTCCAGTATCACGTAAGCGTTGTACCAACCGCGGAAAAACTCTTCTGCCATAATGACGTCGGTTTGGATAGCGCAACGCATACGGTCTTTCAGCGATTGCTGAATTTTAATAGCATTCAAAGTAAACAGCGATCAAAACAACAGCTTCTTCATTTGTAAAAGGCATATTTAATACTCAAATTGAACACAAAACACACTTAAATGGAATAATTTGACATTTACCTTTAATGTGATAGCGACTATAGTGAACGAAATGAAAACATGTCTTGTAATGTAGCTGATAGGGCATAAAAAACTCTTTCAAATGCCGCTAAGCATAGTATTTTTCAATAAGGCATTCCCGAGATATTGAATATTTTTCAAATAAATGTTTGCGTTACCCCCACCACTTTATCTGAAGAGTTAGAGAAAAAAGCGTGAAAAAAAATTGTAGATAAAAGACGAGAACTTTATTTGCACAGATTTTTAGTATACTTTACCTAGGCAAATTGTAAAGAAACCCCCTTTTTTTAATTTGCCTTTAGTGTTACGCCCCCTAGCGGCCATTTAGCGAACTCCGTGTTTACTAAATATTTTTTTCCGAAAGCTGTACGATTAACGGTAGTAGAATAGCAGAGCGGGTTCTAACTCAAAACTCCATAAGAAATAACATGGGAGCCGAAATCTGCAGTTTTATCACCATTTTAGGGCGTGGTCACTTGGTCGGCGCGACCCCCAGACCCGCGGCGGAGGAAGCCTCCACAACAGGCGTTGAGCGCGCATGATGATCGAAGGCGATACCGCGAGACCCTATGCATAATTCGCGAGGCTAGCTCAGGCAGGTCAGCGACCCCGAGCGGTGGTCACCCGATGGTTACCCGATGATCGCCCGAGGGTATCCGATGCCGGTAATATAGGGCCCTATTGACCTGTGTGGAACCCTCCACTGCTGTCACATAACCCCCCACACATTATTCTAACCTAACTTTTGTCCCAACGGAACCCAGATCACGTGTTACCCCGATTATATAGTAACATCATTGTAGGGGTGCCACCTAACGGGGAGAGATGTACGTACCCGTAATCTTGAGACCTGTAGCGCCACCTGCTTTTCATATAAGGCATCTTGTTTACCGCGATGGTAGGTATGACGTTGTAAATCAGTTAAAATATTTTAAAATATAATAATAACAGAAAAAAAGTTTTTGTCCTCGGTGGGATTTGAACCATAATCCTCTGGGGCCAAACCTCAAAGCCTTGCAAAATACGCTACGAGAGCATATAGATTAAAACTGCTAAACAATGTTAGACAACGTGAAACCACGGGGGCACATCTGATTAGATTGCTGGAACAAAAGGTCCTTAGTGGGGTTATGGTGGTGTTTTATAATGTACAAAATTAGGGTAAACCAGGCTGGGAACTCCAATGTTAATTTTCGGAGGGATTTTTATGGCTCATATCTCCGGAACCAATGGGCCTAGGATATTGCGCATGCGAAGTTGGGGTCTATGAAATGGGTTCTTGCGCGTGACCCGAAAACGACACCGGTCACCTGTCAATTAAGAACTGTCACCTGTCAGATGTCACCTGTCAAATGTCAAAATCGACAGCTGATGTATGTCACGTGTTTAGAGTGATGTCATGAGTCGTTTAAAAAAAGAACCGGGTTGATCGGGCCAATAGGGCCAAAGTTGATATAGCTAATGCCCTAACGGCTGGAGGGTGAAAGATTGCAAATACATATCGCGTGTTTAGGGTGACGTCATGAGTCGTTTAAAAAGAAGAACGGGGTTGATCGGGCCAATAGGGCCAAAGTTGGTATAGCTAATACCCTAACGGCATGGCAGTATGCATGCGCCATAACATGTCAGCAATGAACATTGTTAGAGGCCGCGTGGCACGTAATTAGACAACCGGGGATCTAATATGTCCTTTTGGCAAACAGCATTTTCAGACGCCATCTATAATTACGTTCGCGCATACCCCCGCCATCTGGGTACTACCTGAACTTATGCAACCAGAAGCCCCTATCAGCAAATATTGCCTTCACCAATTTATTAACAAACCTAAGTGTGGCGATGATGACAAAATGGCGGTAAACCTAGCTTTTATAATGCACTCACCATTTTATCGACAAACCAATACTAATGGCGTTGCCAAACCAATATTTCCCCTTATTCAACATAAAAATTGTCGAAACGGCAACACCGCCGTTCCAATTCAAAATTTAGCGAAAAATATTTACAGTTAAAACTAAGGATTAGAAACATTTAGCGCGCAAGAATAGGCATATCTACATACAATTAAAAAACTAGGACTAGAAACATTTATATTAGGAACATTTACCGTGCAAGAATAGGCATATCTACATACAATTAAAAAACTAGGATTAGCAACATTTATATTAGGAACATTACCGCACAAGAAGGTATATCTATATACAAACTTAAAAACTAACAAAAAATGAATGGAAAAAGGCATTGGCGGGTATGGGCATTTGAACAGAGTAGGAGTAATGTGCAATATTCGCTTATAGATAGAATATTATCCTTAACTTATACATACAACTTGAAACGAGAGCAAGAGCAAAAATACCTGAAAAACACTACACTTACCAGAGGGCACTCGGTTTAAACAGGGACACGACGTGAACGTGGCCCACATTGTCCCCATTCGATTTTTATGGAAAAACGAATTTTCAAAGCAAAACCAAACGAAAAAAATTATACCACAAATGATTTGAAATCAGAAAACAGTTCTATAGATTACATAATATACGGCTCTTTTTTAAGTTATACAGGGGGAATTTTTGCCTTCTTTTACTGTATAACCAATATGGGCTCTTTTAAAGTTATACAGGGGGAATTTTGGCCTTCTTTTACTGTACAACCAATATGGGCTCTTTTTAAAGTTATACAGGTTAGGATATAATATGTGTGCGTTAGTATTTTGGCCTTCTTTTTACTGTACAACCAATATGGGCTCTTTTTAAAGTTATACAGGTTAGGATATAATATGTGTGCGTTAGTATTTTGGCCTTCTTTTTACTGTACAACCAATATGGGCTCTTTTTAAAGTTATACAGGTTAGGATATAATATGTGTGCGTTAGTATTTTGGCCTTCTTTTTACTGTACAACCAATATGGGCTCTTTTTAAAGTTATACAGGTTAGGATATAATATGTGTGCGTTAGTATTTTGGCCTTCTTTTTACTGTACAACCAATATGGACTCTTTTGAAAGTTATACAGGTTAGGATATAATATGTGCGCGTTAGTAGATTATTCTAGTAATAAAAATAATTTTAATGATAATAATAATATGAGTGCTAATGTTATAATAATATGAATAATTATAATACTAATAATGAACAACTGAACAGACCCTGTTGAACTGAACAGACCCTGATCAACAGACCCTGTTGAACTGCCCCGTTGGCCTGTTGACCTGAACAGACCCTGTTGGTCTGTTGACCTCTTGAACAGACCCTGATCAACTTAGTCATCCACATGCATAAGTGAGCAATGCCCCCATGGTAATGTGCCGGGTGAAGATTTCGATATTTGCCGCTTATCATCATAAGGGCTGAGACCGATTTTAGTTTGTTTTATAGTATGTAGCTCATGTTTTTGGGACCTAATTAGACGCTGTGAAATAGGCTTTTCCAACCAAGTTTCAAGGCAGGTGACGTAATCTTCAAATGTGATTTTATTTTTAATAACAGACCTTTTAATGCCCTTTATCTTTTTGGTAACGCCCAAGTTAGATAAAACCTTATCAATTTCCGCCCGCTCTTTGTTTAAATTCTCTAGTTTTACCCGTTCTTGCTCAATCTCGTCTGGAGTATAAAGCAGTTTAATAGCATACATTTTAGACCTAAGACCAACAAAATGGGTCATAATGCGGCCATTGTTCTCATCTTTCATCATTCCCAGCACCTTTTTGTTCACTTGTGGAATCGTATAAACGTTATCACGGGCATAATCTGAGGTATCAAAATAATCGTTACAATCTCGTTTCATTATCTGATACACATCATGGTTTTTAATTTCGTAAATAAGACTATCTGTATCTGTATACAATACACTACAGGTGTCAAAACGTGGAACCATGTACTCGTAGTGAAAGCCATAAATCGTAGTCTTTGCCAAATCAAGAATACACATGCCGACATAAATCGGCTTATTAAAATAAATTTGTGTTTTTGCAAGCTCGACAATTACTAAATTTTCGGAAACAATTGCGCTGCTTTTAAATTCTGGCCGGGATATTAAGGCTTCTGCGCCATAGCGGCCATCCCATTTCGTTATAAGTTTGACGTCAGAGTGGTTCCGGATATTCTCCATTGTCTTTCCAAATACGGCATTGTTCATAAGTTTAAAAAAATTCTTTTCAAACTCATTCTTGGCATTTTGGCGCAGCCCCGTGTTGAGGTCGATATATGATTTTAGCCATGGAGATTGTTTAAAGGCTAATATTCGGTGTATTTTGCTCAATTTTGCACCCAAAGTTAGAGCTTGCTTTAAGTTTCTATAGTGTATTACGTATTCTGTTTTATTGTGTAGCGTAGCCAAAAGTTTCTCATTCTTTGCCCCAGGTGGTTTTTCATGGTCAGGGCATAATGGAAAATCGGAAAACTTATCATGCAAATTTTCAGGTATTTCCAGGTCCACTTCCAAAATAAACCCTTCGGCAGATTTATCTGAAATTTCACTAATGTTTAAGTGAGATATCTCGTTTTCTGAAAGCCATCTAAAGCCGCCATAAGGTAGATATTGCGACATTGCCCAGCCGTATTGATTATTGACATCAAAGTACATGAGATAGGAGTCTTCTTTAGTTGGGTCATAATTTGGCATGTACTTGTTGTTGGCTTCTGCATACCTCTTCGAACACTGACTTAGCCCCCCGCGAACTCCCTTTTCTATGAATGTTAGCATCTCTAAATCAGTAAGCAGCTCAAGTTTTATCATATCTTCTCGATGAATTAAGAGGGATAAACATTGCCACGCATAACCAGGTAGGGTATACGACCATGCAGGATCAAGGCCATATGTCCTATGCGATATATCCCTAAATGCTTCAAATACATCCGTTAAAAGCATTACATCCGTTTTAAGATATAAGTCTGAGTAATCTTGCATGGTACGGCAATTAAAAGTTTGCCAAACTTTCTGCGCATTTAAATATTGCGCGTCACTTATAGCTACATCTTCTAAGCTGTTATAAAACGCCTCTTTAGGAGGGAGTTCAGTCTCATTCAATCTTTCCCAAGCGTTCATATAATCATAAGGGAAAACACCCTTTCGGGTAAGTAAGTTCAGTTCTTCCCCCAGGTGTTCAAACTCTGCTTTTAGGTTAGGATATTCACATAAGTATGATGCAAGCTTATCCAGACCGCTAGCAAGAAAGCGAAAACTATCTATAAATCGAAAATGAACAGTACTATCCATTATATGCTTCGTAAATGAGATGTAATTTTCTTTATTTACAGGTAATATATCAATCTTCCCCTCTATTTCAGATAGCGCCCGTATTATCATGTGCCCATCATAGCAACTCAAGTTATGGAATAGGACAGGTATTGTGTGCGAATCCTGGTACTGTAGATTGCAGTGCTCATGTGCAGCGTTTCGATACTTTCCGGTGAAGTGACAATGGTCTCTAACACACTTATCGTCTTCCGTAAATGGCTTCTCACATATATGGCAGCGAGTAGCGGCCAAAAAACTTTGTTGTTGGGCAGGCGTAAGCGGTTCCATGGGCAAATCACATAAAAAGACCGTCTCGACGTCTTCAGCAAATTGTTGAAGCTCGCGCATAAACCACTGCATACAGTCTTGGCCTGTGTAACTTTTATAAAATGATAGAGAATCGTCATAATTACATTTTACATAATAACCGACGCTATAAGGGACATGCTCTTGTTCCTTTTGAGTGTTTTTTTCTATATCATCGACTACAGGTATTAGCAAGCTTTCCGAGTCTGCGTATATAACAAACGGGGCTTTTTCCTTATGTTTAAAATTATTAAATTCCAAAATATTATTGCCTTCTACAGGCATCCGAGGTATTGCTAAGGTCTTGTGTTTAGAGCATTCGGACGTGTGCTTATCTAGTGTTATCTGCGTGCGGAAATAATGAAGGCAGCGATCACAAAAAAATTTTCGACGCTTATCAAGACTCAATTGCCTTGATAGTAAGCGTGAAAGGTCTTTAATCCAAACAAAATGGTATTTTATAGGACTTAAATCAATATCATCATCTGAGGAAAAGTAGCTGTCTTGTAAAAGTAGTAAGTTTATATGGTTAGGATGCTTATTTTCAGGTATATAATATGGCACAACCAGATAATTTTTTCCAATTTTTTGCAGTCGATATACGTTAACGGAAATTAGGTTTTGCTTTTCAAACTTTGAAATTTGATTAATTGTCATGGGAAACTTAATACCTTCCAAGTTTAGAACTGACTGGGGGTTTGGATAGCACGATGTTCGTTCAGAATTCTTGAACGCGGGATATAAAGCGGAAACGATGGACCACGCAAAGCACATTTCATCAGTATTCTGAACATTAACACATGCCTTTTTCAATGCAATTTGTTTTGGAAGTTCGATGTAAGTTCCGACCCGAAGAGGATTATAATGATTAATAGATACCATTAAATGCATAATTTTGCGTAGTGCCCACCCAGAATTTCTTTCCTGGAATGTGTCTAATTCAACTAAAATAGGGTTCTTAACATGATCGGTAAACCACTCATTTAAGTTTGTGTTACCTAAAATAGGGGCATTCGGAGTAGTAATGTACTTTGTATCCTTTAAAATTTCATCTGCTTTACTAATTTCAAAATCCCCACAAAGAGTGGTGTTAACTTTGAGTGCAGTAGTTTTTTTTAGTGCGTTTTGAATTCGCCGCTTAAAAATTGCCAAACAGTCTTCTAAAAATAATCGTACATCAGTATGACGTTTGTTAATAATAACACCCGTCCTGATTCTCGATTGGAATGCCGAATGTAAATCTTCCCACTTTACTCTACAAGAAGCTGTTTCTGCACGACGTGTCCCACTACCCCCGCCCACTTTACGGTCCTTTAGTAATGACTGAAACCCCTTAATTTGGGCTAAACACGCTATTATATGAGACTTTTCAGCCACAGACTCAGCGCGTTTCAGGGCATTATTCAAATTCCAAAGAGCGCGAGTACAGTCCCGCAATATCTTACCACATGTAATCGTTGTTAAGTTAGGGGTATCCATCTGGGCCCTAATTAACTCGACGTACTCACTTGGGAACAGCATTTTTTTTACTCTGTAACAAAATAAATATGGCTCAAAATACGTCTGCTCTCTCTAACGTACAAAGACAGAATGGGCTCTGGAGCTCCTGCGTTCTGCTTATAATGCACCCCTATTTATAACCTCGGTTGGGGTGCGTTTAGAAAAGTAGCATGCCTTTGAAAAAATAAGGTGCGTTCAGAATTAATATTCAAGGTTTAGTATGCAGCAGATGTACATACAACAAGCAGTTTTACACGTTTTTGAATATATTACTTGCCGAAAACATTAATATTTTACTGGCTGAAAGTGAAACCTGCGATAAGTTTAATCGCCGTAAACACCGTTCAAATGAAGGATATGAAAAGTTCGTCAATTTTTGCAGAAATTTTATATCTACGAAAACATGGTTCGGGGAAGCTTCTGAAAAAAACTTTGGAACAGGTCTGTTCCGGGGGAACGGGTCTGTTCCAGGGGAACAGGTCTGTTCATCGGGTCTGTTCCAGGGGAACAGGTCCGGGAACAGACCCGATGAACAGACCTGTTCCCCTGGAACAGACCCGATGAACAGACCTGTTCCCCTGGAACAGACCCGATGAACAGACCTGTTCCCCTGGAACAGACCCGTTCCCCCGGAACAGACCTGTTCCAAAGTTTTTTTCAGAAGCTTCCCCGAACCATGTTTTCGTAGATATAAAATTTCTGCAAAAATTGACGAACTTTTCATATCCTTCATTTGAACGGTGTTTACGGCGATTAAACTTATCGCAGGTTTCACTTTCAGCCAGTAAAATATTAATGTTTTCGGCAAGTAATATATTCAAAAACGTGTAAAACTGCTTGTTGTATGTACATCTGCTGCATACTAAACCTTGAATATTAATTCTGAACGCACCTTATTTTTTCAAAGGCATGCTACTTTTCTAAACGCACCCCAACCGAGGTTATAAATAGGGGTGCATTATAAGCAGAACGCAGGAGCTCCAGAGCCCATTCTGTCTTTGTACGTTAGAGAGAGCAGACGTATTTTGAGCCATATTTATTTTGTTACAGAGTAAAAAAAATGCTGTTCCCAAGTGAGTACGTCGAGTTAATTAGGGCCCAGATGGATACCCCTAACTTAACAACGATTACATGTGGTAAGATATTGCGGGACTGTACTCGCGCTCTTTGGAATTTGAATAATGCCCTGAAACGCGCTGAGTCTGTGGCTGAAAAGTCTCATATAATAGCGTGTTTAGCCCAAATTAAGGGGTTTCAGTCATTACTAAAGGACCGTAAAGTGGGCGGGGGTAGTGGGACACGTCGTGCAGAAACAGCTTCTTGTAGAGTAAAGTGGGAAGATTTACATTCGGCATTCCAATCGAGAATCAGGACGGGTGTTATTATTAACAAACGTCATACTGATGTACGATTATTTTTAGAAGACTGTTTGGCAATTTTTAAGCGGCGAATTCAAAACGCACTAAAAAAAACTACTGCACTCAAAGTTAACACCACTCTTTGTGGGGATTTTGAAATTAGTAAAGCAGATGAAATTTTAAAGGATACAAAGTACATTACTACTCCGAATGCCCCTATTTTAGGTAACACAAACTTAAATGAGTGGTTTACCGATCATGTTAAGAACCCTATTTTAGTTGAATTAGACACATTCCAGGAAAGAAATTCTGGGTGGGCACTACGCAAAATTATGCATTTAATGGTATCTATTAATCATTATAATCCTCTTCGGGTCGGAACTTACATCGAACTTCCAAAACAAATTGCATTGAAAAAGGCATGTGTTAATGTTCAGAATACTGATGAAATGTGCTTTGCGTGGTCCATCGTTTCCGCTTTATATCCCGCGTTCAAGAATTCTGAACGAACATCGTGCTATCCAAACCCCCAGTCAGTTCTAAACTTGGAAGGTATTAAGTTTCCCATGACAATTAATCAAATTTCAAAGTTTGAAAAGCAAAACCTAATTTCCGTTAACGTATATCGACTGCAAAAAATTGGAAAAAATTATCTGGTTGTGCCATATTATATACCTGAAAATAAGCATCCTAACCATATAAACTTACTACTTTTACAAGACAGCTACTTTTCCTCAGATGATGATATTGATTTAAGTCCTATAAAATACCATTTTGTTTGGATTAAAGACCTTTCACGCTTACTATCAAGGCAATTGAGTCTTGATAAGCGTCGAAAATTTTTTTGTGATCGCTGCCTTCATTATTTCCGCACGCAGATAACACTAGATAAGCACACGTCCGAATGCTCTAAACACAAGACCTTAGCAATACCTCGGATGCCTGTAGAAGGCAATAATATTTTGGAATTTAATAATTTTAAACATAAGGAAAAAGCCCCGTTTGTTATATACGCAGACTCGGAAAGCTTGCTAATACCTGTAGTCGATGATATAGAAAAAAACACTCAAAAGGAACAAGAGCATGTCCCTTATAGCGTCGGTTATTATGTAAAATGTAATTATGACGATTCTCTATCATTTTATAAAAGTTACACAGGCCAAGACTGTATGCAGTGGTTTATGCGCGAGCTTCAACAATTTGCTGAAGACGTCGAGACGGTCTTTTTATGTGATTTGCCCATGGAACCGCTTACGCCTGCCCAACAACAAAGTTTTTTGGCCGCTACTCGCTGCCATATATGTGAGAAGCCATTTACGGAAGACGATAAGTGTGTTAGAGACCATTGTCACTTCACCGGAAAGTATCGAAACGCTGCACATGAGCACTGCAATCTACAGTACCAGGATTCGCACACAATACCTGTCCTATTCCATAACTTGAGTTGCTATGATGGGCACATGATAATACGGGCGCTATCTGAAATAGAGGGGAAGATTGATATATTACCTGTAAATAAAGAAAATTACATCTCATTTACGAAGCATATAATGGATAGTACTGTTCATTTTCGATTTATAGATAGTTTTCGCTTTCTTGCTAGCGGTCTGGATAAGCTTGCATCATACTTATGTGAATATCCTAACCTAAAAGCAGAGTTTGAACACCTGGGGGAAGAACTGAACTTACTTACCCGAAAGGGTGTTTTCCCTTATGATTATATGAACGCTTGGGAAAGATTGAATGAGACTGAACTCCCTCCTAAAGAGGCGTTTTATAATAGCTTAGAAGATGTAGCTATAAGTGACGCGCAATATTTAAATGCGCAGAAAGTTTGGCAAACTTTTAATTGCCGTACCATGCAAGATTACTCAGACTTATATCTTAAAACGGATGTAATGCTTTTAACGGATGTATTTGAAGCATTTAGGGATATATCGCATAGGACATATGGCCTTGATCCTGCATGGTCGTATACCCTACCTGGTTATGCGTGGCAATGTTTATCCCTCTTAATTCATCGAGAAGATATGATAAAACTTGAGCTGCTTACTGATTTAGAGATGCTAACATTCATAGAAAAGGGAGTTCGCGGGGGGCTAAGTCAGTGTTCGAAGAGGTATGCAGAAGCCAACAACAAGTACATGCCAAATTATGACCCAACTAAAGAAGACTCCTATCTCATGTACTTTGATGTCAATAATCAATACGGCTGGGCAATGTCGCAATATCTACCTTATGGCGGCTTTAGATGGCTTTCAGAAAACGAGATATCTCACTTAAACATTAGTGAAATTTCAGATAAATCTGCCGAAGGGTTTATTTTGGAAGTGGACCTGGAAATACCTGAAAATTTGCATGATAAGTTTTCCGATTTTCCATTATGCCCTGACCATGAAAAACCACCTGGGGCAAAGAATGAGAAACTTTTGGCTACGCTACACAATAAAACAGAATACGTAATACACTATAGAAACTTAAAGCAAGCTCTAACTTTGGGTGCAAAATTGAGCAAAATACACCGAATATTAGCCTTTAAACAATCTCCATGGCTAAAATCATATATCGACCTCAACACGGGGCTGCGCCAAAATGCCAAGAATGAGTTTGAAAAGAATTTTTTTAAACTTATGAACAATGCCGTATTTGGAAAGACAATGGAGAATATCCGGAACCACTCTGACGTCAAACTTATAACGAAATGGGATGGCCGCTATGGCGCAGAAGCCTTAATATCCCGGCCAGAATTTAAAAGCAGCGCAATTGTTTCCGAAAATTTAGTAATTGTCGAGCTTGCAAAAACACAAATTTATTTTAATAAGCCGATTTATGTCGGCATGTGTATTCTTGATTTGGCAAAGACTACGATTTATGGCTTTCACTACGAGTACATGGTTCCACGTTTTGACACCTGTAGTGTATTGTATACAGATACAGATAGTCTTATTTACGAAATTAAAAACCATGATGTGTATCAGATAATGAAACGAGATTGTAACGATTATTTTGATACCTCAGATTATGCCCGTGATAACGTTTATACGATTCCACAAGTGAACAAAAAGGTGCTGGGAATGATGAAAGATGAGAACAATGGCCGCATTATGACCCATTTTGTTGGTCTTAGGTCTAAAATGTATGCTATTAAACTGCTTTATACTCCAGACGAGATTGAGCAAGAACGGGTAAAACTAGAGAATTTAAACAAAGAGCGGGCGGAAATTGATAAGGTTTTATCTAACTTGGGCGTTACCAAAAAGATAAAGGGCATTAAAAGGTCTGTTATTAAAAATAAAATCACATTTGAAGATTACGTCACCTGCCTTGAAACTTGGTTGGAAAAGCCTATTTCACAGCGTCTAATTAGGTCCCAAAAACATGAGCTACATACTATAAAACAAACTAAAATCGGTCTCAGCCCTTATGATGATAAGCGGCAAATATCGAAATCTTCACCCGGCACATTACCATGGGGGCATTGCTCACTTATGCATGTGGATGACTAAGTTGATCAGGGTCTGTTCAAGAGGTCAACAGACCAACAGGGTCTGTTCAGGTCAACAGGCCAACGGGGCAGTTCAACAGGGTCTGTTGATCAGGGTCTGTTCAGTTCAACAGGGTCTGTTCAGTTGTTCATTATTAGTATTATAATTATTCATATTATTATAACATTAGCACTCATATTATTATTATCATTAAAATTATTTTTATTACTAGAATAATCTACTAACGCGCACATATTATATCCTAACCTGTATAACTTTCAAAAGAGTCCATATTGGTTGTACAGTAAAAAGAAGGCCAAAATACTAACGCACACATATTATATCCTAACCTGTATAACTTTAAAAAGAGCCCATATTGGTTGTACAGTAAAAAGAAGGCCAAAATACTAACGCACACATATTATATCCTAACCTGTATAACTTTAAAAAGAGCCCATATTGGTTGTACAGTAAAAAGAAGGCCAAAATACTAACGCACACATATTATATCCTAACCTGTATAACTTTAAAAAGAGCCCATATTGGTTGTACAGTAAAAAGAAGGCCAAAATACTAACGCACACATATTATATCCTAACCTGTATAACTTTAAAAAGAGCCCATATTGGTTGTACAGTAAAAGAAGGCCAAAATTCCCCCTGTATAACTTTAAAAGAGCCCATATTGGTTATACAGTAAAAGAAGGCAAAAATTCCCCCTGTATAACTTAAAAAAGAGCCGTATATTATGTAATCTATAGAACTGTTTTCTGATTTCAAATCATTTGTGGTATAATTTTTTTCGTTTGGTTTTGCTTTGAAAATTCGTTTTTCCATAAAAATCGAATGGGGACAATGTGGGCCACGTTCACGTCGTGTCCCTGTTTAAACCGAGTGCCCTCTGGTAAGTGTAGTGTTTTTCAGGTATTTTTGCTCTTGCTCTCGTTTCAAGTTGTATGTATAAGTTAAGGATAATATTCTATCTATAAGCGAATATTGCACATTACTCCTACTCTGTTCAAATGCCCATACCCGCCAATGCCTTTTTCCATTCATTTTTTGTTAGTTTTTAAGTTTGTATATAGATATACCTTCTTGTGCGGTAATGTTCCTAATATAAATGTTGCTAATCCTAGTTTTTTAATTGTATGTAGATATGCCTATTCTTGCACGGTAAATGTTCCTAATATAAATGTTTCTAGTCCTAGTTTTTTAATTGTATGTAGATATGCCTATTCTTGCGCGCTAAATGTTTCTAATCCTTAGTTTTAACTGTAAATATTTTTCGCTAAATTTTGAATTGGAACGGCGGTGTTGCCGTTTCGACAATTTTTATGTTGAATAAGGGGAAATATTGGTTTGGCAACGCCATTAGTATTGGTTTGTCGATAAAATGGTGAGTGCATTATAAAAGCTAGGTTTACCGCCATTTTGTCATCATCGCCACACTTAGGTTTGTTAATAAATTGGTGAAGGCAATATTTGCTGATAGGGGCTTCTGGTTGCATAAGTTCAGGTAGTACCCAGATGGCGGGGGTATGCGCGAACGTAATTATAGATGGCGTCTGAAAATGCTGTTTGCCAAAAGGACATATTAGATCCCCGGTTGTCTAATTACGTGCCACGCGGCCTCTAACAATGTTCATTGCTGACATGTTATGGCGCATGCATACTGCCATGCCGTTAGGGTATTAGCTATACCAACTTTGGCCCTATTGGCCCGATCAACCCCGTTCTTCTTTTTAAACGACTCATGACGTCACCCTAAACACGCGATATGTATTTGCAATCTTTCACCCTCCAGCCGTTAGGGCATTAGCTATATCAACTTTGGCCCTATTGGCCCGATCAACCCGGTTCTTTTTTTAAACGACTCATGACATCACTCTAAACACGTGACATACATCAGCTGTCGATTTTGACATTTGACAGGTGACATCTGACAGGTGACAGTTCTTAATTGACAGGTGACCGGTGTCGTTTTCGGGTCACGCGCAAGAACCCATTTCATAGACCCCAACTTCGCATGCGCAATATCCTAGGCCCATTGGTTCCGGAGATATGAGCCATAAAAATCCCTCCGAAAATTAACATTGGAGTTCCCAGCCTGGTTTACCCTAATTTTGTACATTATAAAACACCACCATAACCCCACTAAGGACCTTTTGTTCCAGCAATCTAATCAGATGTGCCCCCGTGGTTTCACGTTGTCTAACATTGTTTAGCAGTTTTAATCTATATGCTCTCGTAGCGTATTTTGCAAGGCTTTGAGGTTTGGCCCCAGAGGATTATGGTTCAAATCCCACCGAGGACAAAAACTTTTTTTCTGTTATTATTATATTTTAAAATATTTTAACTGATTTACAACGTCATACCTACCATCGCGGTAAACAAGATGCCTTATATGAAAAGCAGGTGGCGCTACAGGTCTCAAGATTACGGGTACGTACATCTCTCCCCGTTAGGTGGCACCCCTACAATGATGTTACTATATAATCGGGGTAACACGTGATCTGGGTTCCGTTGGGACAAAAGTTAGGTTAGAATAATGTGTGGGGGGTTATGTGACAGCAGTGGAGGGTTCCACACAGGTCAATAGGGCCCTATATTACCGGCATCGGATACCCTCGGGCGATCATCGGGTAACCATCGGGTGACCACCGCTCGGGGTCGCTGACCTGCCTGAGCTAGCCTCGCGAATTATGCATAGGGTCTCGCGGTATCGCCTTCGATCATCATGCGCGCTCAACGCCTGTTGTGGAGGCTTCCTCCGCCGCGGGTCTGGGGGTCGCGCCGACCAAGTGACCACGCCCTAAAATGGTGATAAAACTGCAGATTTCGGCTCCCATGTTATTTCTTATGGAGTTTTGAGTTAGAACCCGCTCTGCTATTCTGAGATAATAATAATAATAAGAAACTAGAGAAATTAGGGATAATAATAATTAATATGGAAACATAGGCCATTTTTTAAAACATTAATTAATCAATTAAATCTCTGGTTTAACAAAAGATGTCACGTTGCGGTTTTCAGTCCCTTATAGTAACTTTTCCTCCTCTACATGCTGAGGGGGTTAGTTTTTTAATCCGACGTTTCGGATTCGAGCGACCATCATCAACTTTTTTATTTTAAATACGAACCTGGATTTTTTATTCCACTATTTAATAGCCTTTATAAGCCTAAAATAAAATATGATGAAAAAATCATATAATAACATTTGATTTTTTTGAGAAAGTCCTTATTCATTAAGGAATTACGGAAAAACGCCATCTAGTGGCCACCATCAGAATCAATATGGTATAGTTAATAGATCTACGTGTAGAGAAAAAGGAGGGCTTTTTTCAAACCAAGATCGGTTTATCCAAAGCAGAGATATCAGCGTTTGAAAGAAAAAAAGTTTGACCTTCTCCCACCACTTTATTATTAAAAATAGAAAAAAACGATTCGTAACCTAAAGTTGCATAATTTTATGAATAATACAATGCTTATATTTTTAACATATTTTTATTAAGAAAAATCAAGAGAAAATTGGCATTTCTATTTTAAAAGTTCTCTTACGCCCCCTAGCGGTAATTTTTCGAACTTGAAAATAATTTCCAGCAATTTCTCTTGGCCGCTTTTAATAAATTTTTCCCAAAGTCCTAGTGTTATTACTTTCTGAGATACAGCCGATTACCTCCTTAGGTGGAACACCCGGTACGTATTTAAGGTATAATTAATTATACCTGTCGACACATTAGGAATTGTCGAATTATTATTAAATCATTTGAACTGTGTCTTCCAACGGTGTTCAGTGGTGTTATTAATATTAGCAATTTTTAAAATGTTCAGACCGTGGGTTGAAAACTGTGAATCCGACGACGGAATTGAAGACAAAAACGAGCAAAAAACAAATTGCCATTTACAGATGTGCTGCAAGAGGATTGTTTTACGAGTATATCAAGGTAAGATTTATATTTTTTTTAGTTTTGATATGTAAGAACATATTAAACGTCTTATGGATTCCGGACAGATTTTTTAAAAATTTTACTATGTTATTTTGGAAGTCGAAACAAGCATTTTCTTTCATTGGACCGACCTTATAGCCACACAGAGTGATACAAAAATATCAGGTCAAAATCTTACGGAAAATATTTGTCTGCAGGTCTTCTAAAAACGTCAGAGGGCATAGAAGCTGCCATTAAGAGGACAGTGGAGTTAACCGGCATTCCAAGTGTGCGAAACACATAAAGGGATAGTTTCGATCTTTAAAGTGGACTGTATTAAAAGTTTAGGTAGACTGAAATCCGGGAATACTCTGATTGGGAAACAAAATGGAAACTCATCTTTGAACGTATATACACTTTTTATTTACACTTGTTTAGGAACACTGAACACTATTTACATAACGGTTGGGTGTTGGGTGTAAGATGGTAAGAAACCAGAGCTCACTTAGATGCCCAAAAGGCAGAGCTAGTTTTTGTAACATTTATATAAAATAACTTTAGGAAAAACATATTATTGAGCACATGCTCACACCTCCTCGCGAACGAGAGAGAGTGATCTCGCGTCACCAGTCGTGCCAATACAATTTTTGACACTTCCGATGCGTATAAAAATGGGGAGGCAATTCTGCAGTATTGCCAACCTAAAAATAGATTTAATCTAAAAAAGGTGTTGGATATTGTTTCCAACATGCTGGGGGGCCTAGAGTTTCACATGAAACCTAGATAATAAAAATCCAGCAAAAAGAAAAAGAAAGCAATCTTTTCTTAAATATGTTTTAGCAAACAATCAACTGATGATTGTAGTAAATGCTCAGTAAAGAAAACCTATTAATCCTTACTAATTAACAAAATACACAATAAATGTAAAGATTGCTAAATATAAAATAGTTTACAAATATAAAAATATTTATAACAAAACATATAAAAGTTTAATTTTTTAATTGCAAAAAATATCATCAATCGGTAAGACAGCAACCTTAGTCACTGACCTTAAATAAATACCTTTTTGGGTTTTTACTTCTACAACTCGTACTTTATTGTCTTTCCCAGGTATAACTTTAATAATGCGAGCCATTGGCCACTTATAAGAAGGTACATTATCCTCCCTTAAAATTACTAACATGCCTTCCTTAAGGTTAGGCATAACATTACGCCATTTGGGCCTGCTTTGAAGTTGTGTTAAGTAGTCGTGATACCACTTCTTCCAAAAATGCTGCTGCATTTGAACACACAACCTCCAAAATTTAAGTCGATTTTGAGGAACTTCTGTTAAGTCGGGCTCAGGAAAGCTCGTTATCGGAGCGCCTACTATAAAATGACCAGGGGTTAAATAATCCAGATCTGAAGGATCTTGGGATAGGGCTTTAAGTGGTCGGGAATTTAAAATTCCTTCTACTTGGATAATTAGTGTATTAAATTGTTCATAGGTAAGTTCATTGCTACCCATTACTCGCTTGATGTGAAACTTTGCACTTTTAACTCCGGCTTCCCATAAACCACCAAACACTGGAGAATAGCTTGGTATAAAGTTAAATTTAATTTTTTGATCAAGACAATAATTTTCAATTTTTTCAGTTTCCTTATAAAATTCTTTAATTTTATTATCAGCTCCCTTAAAAGTGGAACCATTGTCGCAAAAAACATTTGCGGGCTTCCCCCTCCGCGAAATAAAACGCTTGAAAGCAGCTAAAAAATTTTCAGTTGTTAAATCTGAAAGAAGTTCCATATGAATTGCTTTAACCGAAAAGCACACAAAAAGTGCTATATAAGCTTTGGAACTTACGGATTAACGAGGAATGGACCACAAAAATCTACTCCGACATTTTGAAAAATTCTAGCTGAACAAACTCTTTTTTCAGGTAAAGAACCCATTAACTGAGAGGAACATTTTGCCTTGAATTTAAAACAAGTTACACATTTATGTAGCTGTTTTTTAACTAATCGAATTCCGTTTATAATCCAATAATTAAGATTTAATGAACTCAAGACTTGTCTTGGTCCTGCGTGCAATAAAGTTAAATGCTCTTTTATTATAATTAATTTGGTAATATTACTCTCTTTTGGCAAAATCACGGGATGTTTTTGATCATATGGGATGTTTGCATTTTGCAATCTACCACCTACACGCAATAATCCATTACCATCTAAAAATGGCGATAAAGAATTTAATGACGATTTCAAAGGAACGTTAGAAAGTAAAAAATTAATATCATCAGAAAAATAAAAGTTTTGCTCATATTTTATAATTACTTTCAGAGCATCTTCTAATTCAAAAAGCTTTAGACTTCCTTTAAGTCGATCCTTAACATTCTTTCTAGAAGTATGCAAAAATCTAAGTATATAAGCGACAACTCTTTGAAGCTTGGTAATGGTAGAAAAATCTTTAAAAAATGAATTTGGTTGAGTTTTTATAAAAGTTATTATTTTTTCTTCTGGCAAAGAATCAGGAATTTCTATAGAAACCTCATCATGATAAAAATTAATATTAGAAAGCTTATTTGGGCCATGAAACCAAAGCTCATTTCAGTGAATTTCTAGAGGCTCTAGACCTCTTGACAAACAATCAGCAGGGTTTTCCTTGGTGTTAATATACAACCATTTAAAATTTGAGGTTGAATTTTGAATTTTAATAACCCTATTGGCTACATAAGGGTTTAATTTTAAAGGGTCTGACTTCAGCCAAGCCAGCACAATGGTTGAGTCAGAATAAAGAAATACTTCGTCAATCTTACATTGTAATAAATAAAAAACCTTTTCAGTCAAGTTTGCTAAAAGTAGGGCACCATTTAACTCCAATCTAGGAATGGTAAATTTTTTATTTAAAGGGACTATTCTTGACTTTGAACAAATTAGATTTACATTGACTCTATCAGGAAAAATTGTTCTTGCATAGATGACTGCACCATAAGCTATCGTGGAAGAATCACAAAAGCCTACAAGTTCGATTCTAGTTGCGTCCGTAAAAAATAAATTACGAGGTATTTCTAAAGTTGGCATATTAATAAAACCTGTTACAAAATTTTGCCAAATTTCCAACAAATTATCGGGCAATATTTCGTCCCAACTGAGCTTACACATCCAAATTTTTTGCATGATCACTTTAGCTGCCACCAAAATTGGACCTGCCAAACCCAAAGGGTCATAAAATTTTGAAATTAAGCTAAGAACTTGCCTTTTTGTTAGACACTCATTATGATTTATAATTTCAGGAGTTGATAATTTAAAATTGTCACTAATAGTATCATAAGAAAGACCTAAAGTTTTTGTCGTAAAATTATTTTTACTCATATCAACTTCGTCAAAATTTTGTTTTTCTTTAGGGATATCACTTAAAATTTTTGTTTCGTTAGTACACCATTTATGTAAGGAAAAAGATCTTAATTTTAATAAAGAAATTAATTCATCCTTAAGTTTTATGGTGTCATCTATTGTGTCAGCACCTGTCAAAATATCATCTACATAAGTATTATTTAACAACGCCTTTGCTGCTAGAGGAAATTTGTCACCTTCTGTGTGAGCGAGCTCAACCAAACACCTTGTTGCTAAAAAAGAAGAGCTTTTTAAGCCATATGTGACTGTTTGTAATTGAACGTATTGCAAAGGACCGTGAGGCTCTCTCCACAAAATGTTTTGAAATTTCCTATGTTTAGGGTTTATTAGTACCATTCTGTACATTTGTTTTATGTCAGTCGCTAGAACAAACTTGTGCGTTCTAAAAAGCACGAGAATATCAAAAAGCTCATTCTGTACAACTGCTCCATTGTATAAAAAATCGTTTATACATTTTTTGCTTTTTGACTTCATGCTGCCGTCAAACACGACCCTAAGTTTCGTAGTCTTTTTGTCTTCCCTTATTACGGGATGGTGAGCCATGAAGTAAATTGAGCCACTATTTAATTCATTTGGATTATAATTAACAATTTTAGCATGATTTAAATTGAAATAATCATCAATAAAATTTTTGTATTGAAGAAAAAGATCAGGGTTAGCTTTAAACCATTTTTCAAGATTTTCAAATCTCTTTATTGCAACAGAGAATGAATCTCCTAAATTTATATCAATTTCTTTTAATGGCAGTTTTACTTGATATTGATTATTAATTACTTCAATCGAGTTTTGGAAGGAACATTCACAAGCTTCCTGTTCACTGGGGTATTCTGGAAAAATTTCAGGAACTTTTTCAGTTTCCCAAAACTGAGTTATGGTTTTGTCAATATCAGAGTAGTGTGAAGTGCAACAAAGTTGCAGGCAACATTTACAGGAATGGACCCACTCACAATATACCCAAATAGGGTGTTTTGAAAATATAAATTGTTACATTCAAATTTATCAGATAGCAAAATTTCAAACGCTACGTTTGCACCCAGCAAAAAATCAATTTGACCTGAGCTATTAAAACTATCATCAGAAAGCTGAATATTTTTAGGAATTTTAAATGTAGAAATATTAAAATTATTATTGGGCAAATCACTAGTAATGGTATCAACCACAGCACATTTTATGTTTTTTGAATAGTCATAAAATAGAGATTCAATATTTAAATTTACAGATTTGTTACTTGTACTTTTAATTTCCGATATACCAATAATATTCAAAGAATTATCAAAAGTTTTTAAATTTAATTTTTTAATTAAAGTACTTGTAATCAATAAGATCTGAGAGCCTGTATCGACTAGACCTCGAACGTATACATATTTCCCATTTGTGGATTTAATTTTAACCTTAACAGTGGGTAAAAGAACATTGTCATGTTGAAGATTAAAATGCATTACTCTACTTTCACTTGTAGGTTTTTCCTCGGAAGGTTGTTTGTCCAAATGTAGCAGTGTATTATGATCCCTCTGACACGAACCACACCTAAACAACATTTTACACTTACCAGAGTGATTATTTAGACATAATTTACAATAATTGTGCTTATTAATAAAAGAAATTCTATCTTTTACAAGAATAGATTTAAACTTTATACAATTATACAACCTATGACCAGCAATGGAACAAAATGGACATTTTACACTGGAATGTTTGGCTAACAAACCAAAAACTTTTTCCTTATTTTTATTAGGTTCAAAGACACTACTACTTGCCTCTAGAGCGATAGCCCTATTTTCAAAATAAGCTAGAAAGTCATTTAAAGTTGGCAACTTGGAACTATCTCGGTCAATCTGATATGCTCTGTTGGTAAACTGATCTACCTTTCGACTCAAAATACAAACCAAAAACATATCCCAACTATCGATGGGTTGATTTAAATTCTTGAGAGCTCCAATTTGTTGCTTTATGCGACTTACAAAGTCACGAAGTGCATAGGCAGTTCCCTTTTGTATATTGGGGATGTCCAAAATAGAAAAAATGTGAGAATTTATTATCATAGTCTCATTATTAAATCTATTGCTTAAAATACTTAAGGCCTCTTGATATGAGGAATTAATTAAAGGTAAATTATTTATTAAGCTTAACGCTTCGCCTTTTAAATAATTTCTTAAATAAAATAATTTTTCAACATCTTTGAGCTGTTGATTTTTATCAACCACTGCCGTAAAAATGTCTATAAACGATTTAAAATTCGTCAAATTTTTTCCATCAAACGTGGGAATTTCAATTGGAGGTAATTTAGCAGAAGAAATCAAATTACCACTTTGATTTGAAACAGGTTGGACCTGAGGTTGAGAGGTACTGGCTGCCAAACTACTACCGTTTTTAAGCAAATTAGGTTTGGGTAAACACTCTTTAATACTTACAACTACGTCAACATAAAGGGTTTCCACATCCTCAATTGAATCATCATAATTGCTATCCAAACATAAAATTTCAATTTGTATGTCTTTCAGTTTTTCATAGTTATCCTGTAAAATTTCCTTACGAGCTAAAAATTGCTCAATTTTGGTTTCATTACTTGGGTCACCTTTATGAGTAGAGATAAAGCGACCTATTCTAACCATTGTATCGATTGCTTGCTTTTTCTTTGATAACAACTTTTCTATCTGCTTTTTAGTCGACATTTTGGCAATTTAAATATTATAAAACAGTAAAATAAGTCAAAGTAATTACAAATCAGATTACAAACAAATTAAAAGGATACTACATACAAACCTTGATGATCAAGGAATCAAAACAAAAATAATATATACTTTCAGTAATCAATAACAATCAACCACTTTATTTTGAGGTTAAATTGACGTAAGACTATATTCACGACACTACTCCGGCACCACAGAAGACAAAACGACAGAACCAAGACCTAGAACATTGAGAGAACTGGAGCACTTTTGATAGTGCATTGTTTCGTTAGGTGGACAAACCGGTAAAGTAGATTTCTTACTCTCACTTCGCCATTTTGCTGGTGGCGCTGATGACACTAATGACAGTACAGAATGCCTCGTATAAAAGGTGGATTTTCATGCATACGAAACACGACGGTCCGATATCCGAAATGACGTTTAATTTCGTACGAAATTCTTGCCAATTTTCATGGCTCCGTTTCTGTTGTTCCGAATTTTGTCCAGTTATAGGTTATAATTTTGTTTTGGTCCTTTTTGTATTCTCAATTATAGCGTTTAATTACCCATTTGATTTCATTACGTTTTTAAGCAATATATGTGCGACAACGACGAGCATTATCAGCTTAATGTCATCCAATTCACTCCTAATTTTACCCGAGTGCACAAAACAAAAAGTTATGTTTAGTGACCTGAGCTGAGGACCTGAGTGTAACTGCAAGTCTTTCACTTTCTGATATTTTGTCCACGTACGTTTATTGTTTTTAATAATCTTGGACTTACAATTGAAATACTTTTCAGAATCTATTAATTTCATTTCTTGAAACAGGTTGTGATAAGCGCCTTAATTTTCTCCCTATCCTTTTCTTTTTTGTTTATTTTTCATTCTTAATATAATCAGATAGGATATTATAATATTATAATTAATGGCACTGATTTATTTCGTTAATATTAGTTTTATGTTAAGATATTAAAATAGAAACAACAAAACGCACAAAAAAACGTCAAATAGTGAGGTTAAAATTGATACGATTGTCGGACAAAGTTAAAAATATTTTAACTCATCCGACGGTCGGATGAAAGTTGAAATTATTCGGACAAATATTGGCGCGAAAACAATTCAACCAATAGGAACACTTTCGGATCATCGGACCGTCGTATTTCGTATGCATGAAAATCCACCTTAACGCACAGGAAAAAATGAAACTTTTGGCAGACAAAACGGCACTGTAACATCGTTAACCGATAGATTAACACGATCACATGACACACTGCGATATTTTCACTACTTTCGCGGTACTTTGTTACTCTTTCAAACTCTTCAAACTAGTCAAAGTTATTCAGGATTCGGTTCGAACTGACCATTTTTATGTGCGAAACACATAAAGGGATAGTTTCGATCTTTAAAGTGGACTGTATTAAAAGTTTAGGTAGACTGAAATCCGGGAATACTCTGATTGGGAAACAAAATGGAAACTCATCTTTGAACGTATATACACTTTTTATTTACACTTGTTTAGGAACACTGAACACTATTTACATAACGGTTGGGTGTTGGGTGTAAGATGGTAAGAAACCAGAGCTCACTTAGATGCCCAAAAGGCAGAGCTAGTTTTTGTAACATTTATATAAAATAACTTTAGGAAAAACATATTATTGAGCACATGCTCACACCTCCTCGCGAACGAGAGAGAGTGATCTCGCGTCACCAGTCGTGCCAATACAATTTTTGACACTTCCGATGCGTATAAAAATGGGGAGGCAATTCTGCAGTATTGCCAACCTAAAAATAGATTTAATCTAAAAAAGGTGTTGGATATTGTTTCCAACACCAAGGTCTACCTTGCGTCGGTTCCTCGACCAAGACAATTCACTGGAGAGGAAGGACAAATCTGACAAAGGCACATTGAAAGTGTTTGGAAATGGTGATGCATAGTTGATTCGCAGGGAAAGTGTATGCGATGTATGAGCTTAAGCAGATTCCTACTACTTTTACGCATATTAATAATTTACGTCAAAGTCAGCAATACACAATAAATTTTTGTACATATACAAGCATTGTTTCAATCTTCCTACTACCACCCTGGACCGGAATGATTTATTTGTCAAGATAGAAGGACAAGTAGGTATAAAGTATAAAGGGATTAGTTAGTCATGACCATTAACCGTGTATCGGAGTATACCTAATTGTTGTTTATGACATTTTTAAATTATCTTTGATTTAGGTAATTTTCTTAAAATCCTTTGGTTTATGATTAAAATCTCAAAATTGTCTGAAATGCATAGGAAAGGGGGATTCACCCCTTTACGTTTCTGTTACGCCACTCTCTAGGATTTAGTTCAACATGTTTATTGAGGTCATACAAAGACAAGCAACTTTAAAAGTGACAAGTAAAGACCACATGTGCAGCAAACAACCATAACAATTGCCTAAATACACCCTCTATACTTATTACAGAGTTTTTTACTTAGGGGGCGAAAAGACCATGCCCATGCCATACTGCAAATGATCAAAAGAAGAGAATGTCTGAAGGGACTTGAACAATAACCTGACAAAAATGGGTTTTAGGTGACATACAAGCGATTTCCAAAGATTGATTAGTTGTGTGTTTGCGGGTGATTTAGATGTTATAATATGAAATACCAAAAATTACACACATCTACATATTTGACTTTATGTAAATATGTTTAAACAGTTTAATAAATTTAGTTGCGTGCAATTGTATATTGTACAACTAGTGTTGAAAATAGCACTTTTCACACGCGCTGTACAATTTCGTGTGTTTCATATACCAGCTCCTTTATTATATAAGATAGAGAGATGGGGTTTGCGGCTTACTGTTCTATTATTTTATGAAACTTTCATTGCCGCAAACGAAATTCTCATAGCACTCTCAGTTTTTGACATAGGTACAATTAAATTCACCACGAAATCCAAAAATCAGTAAATTATTATCGAAGTAAAGGATCAATGTGTCAGCGATGTGAAAGATGACAAGTTCTAAAATACAGGATATTTTATTTATTTCGTACCATACTAACGTTAGCAACAACAGTACGTTTTCTTTTGGTGCCCCGAACGAATTGTTGGTAAGGTCTTGATTTTTTTAAAATTTTTCATATTATAATTTACCGTTTTAAGTCTTTGTTTTGTCCTTTATAGACCGTTTTACAAGTTTTGAAGAATTTTTGGATCGTTATGTTGTAACGTTTTCCCTAAAATATTCTTAGGTGCCGGTATTCACCTTAGGATAACCTAAAATAAACTGCGATAAAGCAACCTATTCACCCTTACTCTGGTAACCCTACGCCCTAGAGTCTAGAGGATGTACTTCAGACAACAGTCCCTAAAAATGACCTATGTTGTGCTGCCTGAAAACTCATCCCTTAGCTAGCTCAACTCAGGGTAGGTTCGCTATTTTGTTTCTAGTTTGAGCGGTCTAGCACTCTTATATAAGTAAGTTAAAGTCAAATCCTGAATGCGCCACCTTACTTTTATTTTACTTAAAAGCCTTTAAATGTTCTAGTGTTTGGCCTCGGATAAAAACAAACTAGGAAAGAAAAAACAATTATGTCACAATCGGTTTACAATAGCTTTTTATAAGCTCTCATTCACAAAATTCTCAAAGCCACTCTATTTGAAATAAAAACCAAATTTTAGCAGAGGCCAATACAAATATTTATTTTTTATGTCGTGTTAGGCCCTTGGCTACTTGGATTTATAAATGCAAGCTCCTCTTACTTTGATGGACAATAGGTAGGTACTTAAAGTTAAAGGCAGATAAGTGAAATGTAAAAACAAAGTGGTAGTATAAGATTTTACATAAAAGTTCTGAAGGTTTAAATTTCAAAGTGATTATCAAAAGAATAAGTAAAAGTCAAACCATGTTTGACAGGGTCTTGTACAAGACGGCAACTGTCAGATCTATAATGTAAGAAACGACCGTTTATTCTGATTTGGCAGCTACATAGACCTACATCCAGGACATTGCCTCAGACTTGGAGTTTCCGCAAGGTCCGTGCAAGAACCTCTTACAACTAACTAAATTTACCATAAGAGCATTGTTAAAGAACAATACAAAACCTTACGAGTACCTGTGGTTACTTGATAAGTATAGTACTAGCCACTCGGGCGTAGATAATCTAAAATGTTAAAGTTACAAGCGTTTGAAGAAACAAATGGCCTTTAGCCGGGAAACAAAAATATTTACTTTATAATAATAAATTCTAACTATATTTACAACGAAATTAGATGAGACTTTACGTGCTACTCATATTTCCTGAAGACTCGATCTTCAGTGAAACACACATGGTCCATCAAACAACTAACGTGGATACAGCTACATTGCTACTCTCCAAGAATTCCAATATTACACGGCAACTGGCACGTCCCGCGCCCAGCCAGTTCCAACAAAAGAAAACTAGTAGGTACTCTAGTTTGAACTTGAGTTTTAGCCCCTACTAAAAAAAAACCTAAAATCGAATTTTAGATGTACAACATAAAAGAGAAAACTTTCATAAAACCCATCGAGGTTAATTCAGATACTGAAGTTTAAACCTACCTCAAATAACTAACGAGGGTTCCAATCTACCAAATGACGTCTGGGACCGCTTGTTGAAGTTCACGGCAAAGCATTTTAAATCGGCATTCCGCCTGAAGAATACGCAAACTACAAAGCCATACCCTTTTTTAATACATTTGTGGATGTTCCATCGGCACTACATAGCTTTTCCTGCCCAAGAAACTAAACTTAGGAAGCTATTTCCACAAACGTGCTTTTCTTCAAACGTCTATTATTGTCGAAAGGGTCGGATGTTGTATCGTCTCCAACGTACGTGGTTACCAAAACAAAACGTCGACAAATTAATCAACCCTATCTATGAAAACTAACCTCTTTTACACCGTAGAAAACTAACGGCGACCGAAGTCAACCAACGCAATCAACGCAAAAATTAACCAGACGTGGCCGTGAAAATGCACAGAACTGTCAGTCTGACCCTAACCTGCGTAACAAATTATCGATTTTCTTAAAAACAGCTGATTTACAACAGCCGAAACATTTAACCTACATCTTAAATACAACGTTAAATAGTTATTTCTATTGACAACCAATTACTAATCAATTAAAACAAGGATTTGAAATAAGACCTGTTCACAAGTAGTATGAAATAAAAAACAACAAATCAATCCACTTGACTATGTCTTACAAGATACAAACCATTCCTGGAATATAAACATCAACAAAGGTTTCAAACTAAGCATAGTGAACTATTTACTACCAACAGGTTATTAAGTTATTAATTAATGTCTAAGGTGAGAGTCTACATAGGTACTTTAACAATTTAAAACCGAAAACTTAACATAGATAGCCAAACTTATGAAATGCAATTTTTGAACTGTAACAATGTACTAGCTTAATGTAAAATTTATGCTCTAAAGGTTAGGTTTGCTGAATTTTGAAATTTTAGCATACTCTTCAAAGAGATCTAGCAACCATAGTTTATAAAAGAGGTACACCACAGCACAAGCGGATGCAAATAGAACTGTATGATTAGTAATTTTGTCCTTTACCAATTAATACCGTAAGTGTTATATTTAAGTGTGTGCTCCTTATTTGCCTCTATTACCACAAAATAGGGACAAGGTTAAATATAAACAATAACATAAACCTTCCTAGCACTTTGTTTACTGCTACACGAAGGCATATTTCTTATATTTATCCTAAAATATTTAATATCCAAAATTCATACTTTGCACAGTTTTCACCTGAAGAAGGGGTTCCCCAGGGATCACCACTTTCACCACTACTGTTTAATGTTTTCTGTTTTGACATATACGGCCATATTAATCCATTTCAAAACGACATAGACTAATCAGCATACATCCTTCAGTTTTCGGACGACACAGCCCTGTTAGCTCATGAAAAAACCATCATTAGTACGGTGACCAAACTGCAAAATCTCTTAAACCTAATAATCGCCTGGATGCATAAATGGAGAATACTTCTTAATCCTCAAAAATCCCAATTTCTCATATTCCACCACAAAATTAATGAACACGACCCCACCATCAGACTCTATAACAGTACAGTAAAACCAACAAATCATTGCAAATACTTCGGAATCATGATTGATCAAAAATTAAGCCATATTAATCCATTTCAAAACGACATAGACCAATCAGCATACATCCTTCAGTTTGCGGACGACACAACCCTGTTAGCTCATGAAAAAACCATCATTAGTACGGTGACCAAACTGCAAAATCGCTTGAACCTAATAATCGCCTAAGTGGATAAATGGAGAATACTTCTTAATCCTCAAAAATCCCAATTTCTCATATTCCACCACAAAATTAATGAACACGACCCCACCATCAGACTCTATAACAGTACAGTAAAACCAACAAATCATTGCAAATACCTCGGAATCATGATTGATCAAAAATTAAACTTTAAGCTACACACCAACGCTGCAAGAAGAAATGCCATTAACCGGGCGAAACACTTTAGGTTGTAAACATATAAAGATCTGGGGGTATCAGTACAAACTGCAAGTAATAACGAGTGATTATTAATTATTTTGCTCAAGGGCGGCTGTGACCCAGTATACATAGTGTAGCAGTAGCGCGTAGATTAAATCATAGGGCGAATTTGCAAGAAAGCAGCGTTGTCACGTTGAAAACCTAAAATAATGTTTTTTGACGGTATGTAATATAAAATCCTGAGCTATCTTACTTTGAAAGCCTACTTTATATGGCCGCCTCCTACTTCTAGACACCTTCTGATGTTTCTTCTTACCCTCAGAGACACATTAACCAATACGTTTGGAGAATTATTAATTTCGGCAATTTTTTCTGAAATCCTTCGTTTAAGATCATTTATATCCTCAATTGGTGTTCGATAAATGGAGTTTTTTATAAAAGGTCACAAGAAGAAATCGCAGGGTGTTAAATCGCAGGAACGAGGTGGCCATATTTGTTGCGTATTTCGGCTTATAACTCTGTTTTCAAAAAATTCACTTAAAAAATTTAAATTTTCTCTGGTTACATGAGGTGTAGCGCCATCTTGTTGGAAGTAACCTTCCCGCAATTCATCATCGTGAAGCTCATTAATAAATGTTGTCAGAATTTCGATCCGATATCTCTCAGCTGTAATTGTGCCATCAAAGTAAATTGGGCCTACTATTCTTCTAGAACTAATTGCTGCCCACACACCAACTTTTTGAGGATGAAGAGGTCTTTCTACAAAAACATGCGGATTTTGCGTATTCCACATTCGATTATTTTGTGAATTAACATAGCCTGATAAATAAAAATAAGCCTCATCGGTAAAAAATGTTTTTTCAAAAGCACCACTATTTTCTTCTTAAAAATTGTTTAAAAACCATTCACAAAAATTAATTCTTTGGGGAACGTCATTGGGAAGGAGTTCATGAATAGCCGTAACACGATAAGGGTATAGATGCAGATCCTTTTTCAAAAGTGTTTGACATGTACTGTAGCATAAATCCGTTTGCTGAATTTGTTGAGATAAATGCCTAATAGAAGTTGAAGGATTATTTTCCATAATTTGTCGCGCTTCTTCAATAACCTCATTCGATCGTTTCGTTGGTCTTTCAGCCCCTTTTTTATGTTGAACAAAACCAGTCTGACGAAATTTATCAATTAGGTATTGTGACCCAGTACGAAAATTATGAAAGGTCACCGCAACATCAGGAAACTCGGTTCGAAATTCATCAAAGCAGTCATGCATAGAGTAATTCCACACACCGCCTATTTTGTTTCCATGTCTAAAAAAACTTTCAACAATAAAAATTTTTTGTGCTTCACTAAACATTTTTACTGTAGAACTTTCAATCCGGCAACAAAGCTTCACCAACACTTGATACGCTGAAAAATAAAAAAAAAAAATAAAAAATTAAATCACATCCTGCAAATAGCACTTTATAATAGTCAAAAGACGACTCCCCGGAGAAATATTAGTTAAAGCAATAGTAACCCACCTTCAAATAACTGCAAAAATTACAAAATTTCTCCAATTTTTAAACTTTACAAATACACAAATTCAAATATCTTTTATCTACGCAGTACGGCCATGATATATACAATGATATGCCGACCTTTATTGGAGTATGGACACATCCTGTACAGCAATGCCAGAGGACCAACACTTCAACCGTTGGAGGTGGGTGAGAGGAGCTGTCTGCGGATCATTACAAAGATTAGACATTCACAAAATCCACTTCACAACCCTGAATAGTTCCAATCGATCAACGACTGAACAATTTAAATATAAAGTTTGCAAACAGACCGCCGAATATCGAAATCATGCAGAGACTTACCATAGCACCAAATCCAGAGATACAAACAAGAAGAAAATATCCAGTGATTAACCTTTTTCAAACTATTTTATCATTACGTTTTCAATGTGTAATAACCTTTATAATGTGTGTTTTATAAATGTGTTTATCTATTTATTTGTTTTTTTTTTTCTTTCTTGCTTTCTTCAATACCTACGTGATAAGGGATCATTGTTTTTTCTATTTAGGGAGAAATTGTATTATATTATATGTGTAAAAGCTCATGGGCAGAAAGACTTCGGTCGTTAGCTCTTTGGCAAATTATTGTCAATATACTGTGATAAATAAAAAAAATAAATATTTAATATCCTGCCTAACCAACTAAAAAGAATCAATATATTATTATTAATAAAGTAAATACTAAAATCCATACAAACGAAGTTTGCACTGCGAGAGCCACTGTGCAACAATCCCTTGTACCTCTAGTTCTGTCCCGGAGGGAGATGATGCCTTTTATTATTCTATTATTGTTTTTGTAATTCAAAATTTTTTTTATTCTTCTTCTGTCCCTTTACTGTTCAATATTCTAATTTACAATAGTAACAACTCAAGTTTAATAAATAAACTAATGGAAACAAAAGATGCCCCAATCAGAATTTTTCTAGTCCTCCTTGTTTTTGGTATACGGGATGTTTTTGAAAATTTTACATTTTGGGACACCTCCCATATTTAGGTTACTCTGTAGCTTATCAAAGAGAAAACAAATGTTTTTTTTTGTAGTTTTTTTACGTAGAATTCAGTGACGTACTCAGATTTTTTTCCACGTTCAATATTTTCCGAGAAAAAAAACAAAACTTGCTTTTTTTTAAATGGGTCACCCTATATATTTTTTAATAATATAATTAATTCAGTTTATAACAAGCTTCTCAGAAATATATCATACCTTATTTTTTAATTTTAATATTAAGCGCGAAATTTACGTTTTATTAAAAAATATACATTTTTTGTTAGTATTATTTAAAAAAAGAAAAGAACAAAGTCATTTAAGCCAAATTAAAAACTTCTTTAGTTTCTGTCAGAGTATTTAGGTTCTCTAAGTTGTTTTAAAATATCTAATTAATAGTAAAAAATTAGTTTGTCCTAATTATGTCAGAAAATATAAACTTTGAAAATAATGAAAAATATGACATCCTCGTTTGTTATGTCCATGGTAATGAAAATGCAGATTACGCATTAGAAGTGTATTTCAATAGGTAAATATACGCCTTTTTGTAGTATCTCTATGAAGACTTATTAAATTACTTGAATTACTTGTAGATATCTCAAAAGACGACAGCCGGATAAAAGAATTTTTTTAAGGATTAAATCAAATTTAATTAACCACGGTTCATTTTCTAAACCTCGGCCTAAAATCTACAACAAGAAAAATTGCGAAACTGATGAAATAAAGGTTTTAGCTTCAATTTAAATAAATCCAACTAGTTCTTGCAGAACGGTTAAAGCTTCGGTCGGAGTAGTTATCAAGAGTTCGAACAATCCCAAAAAAACACAATTTTAAGCCATATAAATTCCACCTCGTACAAAACTTACATCCTGGTGATGCACAGCGCCGTATAGAGTTCTGTAATTGGTATTTAAGAAATATCAACAGGGAAAATAGTTTTGAGATAACCGTTATATGGTCCGATGAGGCTCATTTTACCAGTGCTGGTATATTTAATCGGCACAATACGAGGTTTTGATCTCAGGAAAATCAGTATGTAATATTTCCACTCGAACGGCAAGGCAGGTTTGGCTTTAACGTTTCATGTTTTATGCTAGGAAGCAAAGTCATTTATAATGTATGTGAAGGCAGCCTTAATGCAAATAACTATTTGGAAATTCTGGAAAACGTGGTGCCGGAAATAATAGAAGACATGCCCTTAGCGGGTCTCAATAATTTGCACCTGCAACAAGATGGAGCACACGCTCACAATGCGCTAATTATCAGGGCCAAGTTAAACAATAGTTTCACAGGTCACTGGATTGGAACTAATGGACCTGTAAGATGACCACTTATCGGTTTTGGATTTCTTCTTGAGGGGATACCTTGAAAATAAAATTATTCTATTCAATATCAAGCAATTGCAGATTTAAGAAATGCAACTGAAAAAGCATTTAGGGAGTTACAAACGCGGCCTTTTACTATTTTAAATTTCAATAGGGCGAATAAGAACTATGTGTCTATGTCTAAGGTATAATGGAGAACAATTTGAGCAATATTTATGAGAAAGTTCTATAAATTTTTAGCTTCTGTTTCTAATGTTTTGCGTAGTAAAACACAACTCGGTTTATGCATTGTTATTATTTTTACTGAAATATAACTGCTAATTAGATTAAGGAATCCAAAGCATATTTGTTCTGCACTAATTATCATACCAGTAATAGTTTTTTTAAATGCCCGTGATGGTCCACTAACAAAAAATGTATATTTTTTAATAAAACGTAAATTTCGTGCTCTTAATATTGAAAATAAAAATAAGGTATTATTATATTCCTGAGAAGCTTGTTATGAACTAAATTAAATTTTTAAAAATATATATAGGGTGACCCATTTACAAAAAAGCAAGTTTGTTTTTTTCTCGGAAACTATTGAACGTAGGAAAAGACTGTAGACTGTAAAGCACGTCACTGGGTTCTACGTAAAAAAACTACAAAAAGAACATTTGTTTTTCTCTTTGATAAGCTACAGGGTAACCTAAATATGGGGGTCTCCCAATATAAAGAATTTTTAAAAACATCCCGTATATCAAGAACAAGGAGGACTAGAAAAATCCTGATTAGGGCGTCTTTTAATTCACAAAAAAAGTAGCACAATGTTGCGAAAACCGTATCCTTCTATCTTTACTTATAACGGAGATACCCCGTAAAACCATAAAAAACTGGACATCCTGTAGAATACAACAACTTAATTTTTAAATTTTAGTCATCATGTTCCGAGTAGTCCGATGAACTATCGTCGTTGGGCTCTAGAGAAATAATAAGGGGCTTTGCAGTGTTTTCTAGGATGTTATCAGCTTCCCACATTCTTTCTTCTATTTCGACGCACTTACTCCATTTTTCACAATCCACTGTCTTTTTCCCTCTTGAAAGAGGTTTTCAACGTCTCTTATTTTAAAAATGGTGTTATGCCTTGCTACAATCCCTTTTACTTGCGCTCACACCAATTCCATGGGGTTTAATTCACAGTGATATGGCGGAAGGCGAAGTACCGTTATATTTCGTTTTAAAGCCGTTTCGTCGACAACATATTTCGTACAAAGAGGTTTATTCAACTTTATAATCTCCAGTAGCTCCTCTTTCAGCATATCTTTATGAATTGGCTTCTTATTCACAGTCAGCCAATGAATGATGTCATTTTTTTTCCAAAAAGACGTTGGTATTTTTTCGGATTTTCTTATTTCTTCCTATTCGAATTCTTATTTCATTATATATGACTATAACAGACCCAGGAGGAATAAGATCTAGCATTTGCTAGAAGTATTCTTCAAAGACATCAGCGTTCATGTCTTCATGATAATCTTCGGTCCGTTTTGTTTTAAATGCTAGTAGACCGCCATCGACAAATCCATTTTTGCTTCCAATGTGGGTAATTATTAATCTTTTACCTTCTCCCGAGGGTGCTTTTATTCCAGTGGACCATCCCTCCATGAAAGCTTATCTCGCGCTTTTTGTATGCTTATCCTTCCATATTTTACCAACGGTATATTCTTCATTTAATCAAGTTCTGTCCATATAATAGATATTCCTGTTTTCCCTTCGAAACTGTCTAACTGCCCTTAAAAATTGTTGTCGCCAGCAGATGATTTCGCCTTTCTTGATTAAAAGTGATTTTCTGTTTTGAATTTTTTCATAACAAAAATTTATTTTCTTTAAAGTTTTTCACAGTTTCATCTTACCCATGGGTCGAATGAAATCGTTCTTTTTCATTTCAGACATTATTTTGTCCAAGGTAGATATTTCTTTTTTTAAGTAAAATGAGTGTATGATTCTTCTGATGGCAGTCTTTTCATCCTCACTTATTACAGTTTATTTTCTTTCTGTGCTTCTCTTTGGTGACGTGATGAGGCCGCATTTATCCTCGTGCACAAATCGGTATATTTTTACAACTCCGAATGTTGAATTTTGTTGGCGAGGAGCGTTAAACACATTAAGAATAATAATTTTCTCATTTTTAAAAAGCGCAGTTTTACTAATTTGTTTCTCAGCAACAAATTCAGATACACTAGCCATTTTCAAGAACGTTTTCCAACAACTGCCGGAAAGTAACTAAACATTTAAAATTTTTGAAACAGTGAGGTATAGGTATGTAAACCAGTGGCGCAACCAGAAAATAACCTCGGGAAGGGCTGGTAAAAAAATAGCGCCGCACGCGAAAAATTTGTAGGTGCCACGCCCTTTTTTCAATGATAATTCATTTCAAGTAAGAAAAAACAGAAAATCACGAAAACAGCCAGACTCGTTTCAATTTTTGTGTAATTTTACCCATCCTAGGTAGTGTTTATTTTTCTTGTAAATAGGTAGTTAGACGACCCGAGCTAAGCTCGCTCGGGGGGGGGGGGCTGCAGCCCAGTAGCCCCGCCCCTTTGGTTGCGCCACTGAGGTAAACTAATAATCATATGTACCGGGTGTCCCACTAAGAAGGGCTGTCGGCCGCATCTCAGAAAGTGTTAGTCGTATGGCTTGCGGAAAAAAAATATATGAGGTAAAGTGGTTATGAAAAATTGCTGAAAATTATTTTCAAGTTTATCATACTGGCGCTAGAGGGCGCAACAGTGACGGTAAATATGAATCACGAAGTTTCCTCAAAAGTCGCCTAGTTAAGGTATCCCGAAAATAACATTTTTGTATTTTTCGAAGATTTATTAATAAAATTCACCTATAGAACTTGTTCGTCAGTTTTCAAATAAAGTAGTGGGGGAAGGTTGAACATTATTTGTAATAAAGGCTGATAACTCCAGTCTGGCTTAACATTATTTAGTAAACTTAGTTTTGTTAAAAGGGGCTTTTCTCACTCTATATATCATCTTATGAACTACGGCAATATGTGTTTTACACCAGGCGCTAGGGGGCGCTGTCTTACAACTTCACAAACATTGCGCGTTTTTTCCATAATTGTAAATATAATAGTATATTCAATTTTACCTGATTACAAAGATGATTAAAAGTCTAAGAAGTCAGCGAAAACCGCAAGTTAATATCTATTTTCAATCCGGAGATAACAACGACAATAATCATAATTACGGAACATTATGATTTTATTTTCAAGTTGCCATTGTAAAGGTTTTTTTAAGAGTCAAATAGGCCTTGGAAAAACAAAATATGAATTGAAACTGTGCACGCGTGTCACCTTTCATTATTACGTCAAAATTTTTGTCGTGCCAACAGCGTTGTGTCGTATTTGATTTTCAAAATGCCTCTGTTGCTTGAAGAAGCGGTTGACATCATTGCGGTGTATTTTGAATGTTTGGCAAATGCAACAATTGCTGAACGGGTTTACGCAGTACGATACCCTACCCTACGACAGTAGAATGTTTAGTCGTTTAGCCAGCCGTTTTCGTACTACTGGAAGTATTCGTCGCCTTGTATATCGCAAACGCCGCCGAGGTCGAACCGAGGAAAACATTGTAAATGTTTTGACATATGGGAAATTTACTCCACAAATTAGTATAAGATTAATTGTTAGAGACTTGGGCGTTACTCGCTCTACTGTGCATAGGATTTTAGAAGAAAGGTAAGTAATTATATCTATATGTTATAACTCTTAAATAGTTTAGAATAATGCCAATATTTGTCTTAATAGTTTTCAAGTCAATGTAATAAGGATTTTGTTTTTCTTTAGGCTACATCCCTACCATATTGTGCTCCACCAGGCTTTGACCCCGCAAGATTATGATAGAAGATTGGATCATTATATGATATTGGAAGATAGAAATCTCCTCTTCAGAATGATGAAGCTACTTTTCATAGTAATGGAGGAGTAAACCGCCATAATATGCATTATTGGTCGCGGGGATAATCCCCATTGGATGCGGGAGGTGCAGCATCAAGGAAGATGGAGTGTTAATGTCTGGTGCGGCATTTTGGGTGGCAGAATAATTGGACCGTTTGTATTTAATGAGTCGCTTACTGGGCAAAGATATTTACATTTTTTAAATTACTTTTTAAAAAAACTCCCAATTCTTCTCGAAGATGTGCCCTTGGATATTCGCAGAACTATGGTTTTCCAACACGATGGATGTCCTGCACGTTTTGCGGCAAACGTTCGTCAATTTCTTAACGACACATTTCCTGCAAGGTGGATAGGAAGAGGGAGTATATTTCCGTGGCCTGCCAGGTAATATTATAGGCAATTCCACTTATATATTAAATAGTCCAATTTAAAATGTCAAAAATCGTAGTTTGCTGTCGGATAAAAAGGAAGGAAGAGGAAATGTAACTGGATAAAAAAATCGGATATATTTTCTGCTCCTCCAATCGTTACCGTGGTAACAATTGCATTTTAAACTAGTTATTAAATCATCTGTCAGACAATTGTCACAAATACTAAATAATTGTTTAAGCTGTTTTAAAGTCGATTTTTAAATAAAAAAGTATTTTTTAACCTGCAGCGGTTTGGGACAATTGACGAAAAGGAAATAAATAACGAAATAGAAAATTCCATTCCTATTCGTGGAATTGCCTTACTAAATACCATTCGAGCTCAGATTATGAGCCTGATATTTTTTATGCTTGCTATCTCATACTTACTTTCAGAAAATTTAACGAGAGCTGTTCCGATAATTTTGTCGGACAGATCGAAAGTAAGTGTTCGATACCAAGCATAAAAAATATCCGGCTAAATCTGAGCTCTTATGGTATTGCTTGTGGATATATTGTGATACAGTTAATGAAAGTGGTAATTTCTATTTTAGATCACCTGACTTAACATGCCTAGATTTTTATCTATGGGGGAGATTGAAGGATCTTGCTTTCGTTACCAGACCCACCACAGGGGAAAACATGATAGAAAGGATAATGGACAGTAGCCGCCGTATCCCTATGGCAGAGGTGGAAACTGCAGTATTATCAACCAGGGAGAGATTGGAGTCGTGTATACAGACCGATAGGCGACAATTTGAACATTTAAGGCGCCACTGAGAATTATTGTCGTAACGATATATTTGCTTGAAACATACGTACCTTTATATTTTGTTTTTCTAAGGCCTATTTGACTCTTAAAAAAACCTTTACAATGGCAACTTGAAAATAAAATCATAATGTTCCGTAATTATGATTATTGTTGTTGATATCTCCGGATTGAAAATAGATATTAACTTGCGGTTTTTGCTGACTTCTTAGACTTTTAATCATCCTTGTAATCAAGTAAAATTGAATAATATACTATTATATTTACAATTATGGAAAAAACGCGCAATGTTTGTTAACTTGTAAGACAGCGCCCCCTAGCGCCTAGTGTAAACATATATTGCCGTAGTTCATAAGATGATATATAGAGCGAGAAAAGCTCTTTTTAACAAAACTAAGTTTACTAAATTATGTTAAGCCAGACCGGAGTTATCAGCATTTATTAGAGTAAAGTCGGGGATTATGGAATACTACTTTTATTTGTCGAATTATTTCAAAAAGTATTGAACAATCTATAAATAAAAAAATGGTAATGGCGTCGCCAAAAAGTTTATTAGACCCATATATGGTACAAACTTAAAAAAAATACATGCATAAAAGAATATTTTGTGTTATTGAAAAAAACTACATTTCTGTTTGCCGAAAAAATGGTCGGGTAATATGAAATACATATATGAGGTAATATGGAATACTATAAAATAATATGTATCTACTAACGACAAAAATCACAAATATAGCAATCGCGTTCGGCATCGGCGCACAGTTCGTGTGCCCAAAGCTCGCATCTTAGGCACTGTATCCACATTTCTCCCCTTAAGTCGGCCGTAAAACGTTCTGAGCAGAAAAGACATTCCGCGTCATTTTTTGGGTTGGCGATATTTGGGAACTCTTCCCCATCAGTCGATTCATCCAGGGGTGGGATACTTTCACTTAAATCATCTGAAGATGTGTTGTCTTCTACCAGTTCTCGTCTCGCTTTTTTTCTAATTCCACTTGAACTTGCTTTAACATCAACATCCATTTTGCTGCTACCAGGTTTTGCATTTTTCGTTGGCTTTTTCATTCCGTCGAACCCAACTTTTCTTTTTACTTTCATTTTTTCATTTTTCGATAGAATTGACTCTTCCAGTTCATTTTTGTTTGGGGTTGTAGTTAAAATTTTAGCTGTTCCCGATTTTCGGCCTCTTGTGCCTTGTCGTTTTTTAAGAACAGGAATAGGAACTATGTGTTGCGGTAAAACTGGTTGTCCATTTGCCCCTTCATCGGCATCTTCCTGGTCACGCGGCGTATTTATCTGCTGTTCTTGTTGAAAAGGCGCTTCTTCATTTTGGTGTGCTTCCACTAGAAAATCTTCTTCGGTAAAAATATTTCTGTTTACTGGAAAGAGACCAGTTTGTCGAAATCCATTAACTGCCCTTTCGCCAGTTTGGATCTTCAAATAAGCTTTACCAAGCAGGTCACTGATGTCAAAATGAGATATTGGACGATTAATTTCCCTTCAAAATTGGCGAATTTCTTCATTGTAGTAGGTTTTCAAAGCTCCCATTACGGATTTGTCAAGAGGCTGCATCTTGTGCGGTGTGTGAGGTGGTAAGCACAATAAAGTTACGTGGTTTTCCCTAGCAGCAACAATAACATCTAAGTTTCTAGTGTGTGTGTGGTGACCGTCCAAAATCAAAAGTACAGGATTTTCGGAACTTGGTCTTACATAATCTATGAAATGATTAAACCATTGCGTGAATATGTCGGTTTGAATCCAGCCAGATGGATGGAAGGCAAATATACTTCCAGGTGGAGCTCCCTTTTTTATTAGTTCGCTGGCATTCTTGCGAGGGAATATAAGCAAAGGGGGCACATAATTACCTGCTGCGCTCATGGACAAAACGCAAGTAACCAGAGACCCTCTCTCTGCAGATGTCAGCGCTCCTATTTGCCGCTTTCCTCTTTGAGCAAAAACCTCAGGGCACTTTGATTGAACTATGCTAAGACCACTTTCATCGACATTAAATATCTGATTAGCTGAAAAGTTTTTTTCCTCCATTTCTCTCTCCAACAGATCAAAGAACTCGTCAACGCTTTTCTTGTTAAAGCCTAGTGCTCGTGCAAACGACGTTCCCGTCGGCTTTCGTAGGCTTAACACTTTCTTATGCCTCAATCTAAAACGTTTTAGCCAATCCTTTCCGGCCGTTTTTTTAAGTAATGAGAAAGAATTTGAAATATTATTTCTCCTAGCTAAGGAATGCGAGATTACAGACATCACGTCTTGTTAATCCATCAAAGGTTTTCTCCATTGCCAGGCAATGCTTCACTAGCTCCTTTTCCAGATGATCTGGCAAAACAGGTTTCCTCCCTAGTTTTGTTTGGCATACCTCACTAGCAGTACCATCCTTCTTACAAAGTCTAAAAAGGGTAGCACGAGGCACATTGAATGTTTTGCATGCCATCAAATAACCCATTATTTTGCTTCTAACTGCTATCACTGCCTTTTTCATGTCTTCCTCATTCCACTTCTTACGTTGTGGCGATGTTTTTTTTTTATCTTGGTACTTTTTCGAGGCATTTCTAAAATAGAAACCAATTTTAGAATTTGAATTTTTGAGTCGGGTAATATGGAATACTATTTCATAATGGTCGCCTATATTAATTTGCAGGTTAGGTCGGAAAAAAATTACAGGGTATCCTGAAATGAGCGGTATCCCTACACTAAAGCTTTCATATATCATTCATCTACTTAATTAAACAATAATATCAAATAAATTCACCTTTAAAAGTATTTCAAATAAAATTTTAATGTACTTACCTAAAAAATATCATGTGCACCGAAATCACAATAACTGCTGGAACAACCAAACGCGTAATGCCCATAGACTAAACACTCTAGTGGGTGACCGGCGAACTAATTGGAATGTTATTAAAGCATATGAGCATAGATGGCGCTAATAGTTTTTCCAAAAATATGGTATTTCATATTACCGGATATATTTCATAATCCCCGACTTTACTCTACAAATTATGTTCAACTTTCCCCCACCACTTTATTTGAAAAGTGACGAACACATTCTATAGGTAAATTTTATTAATAACTCTTTGAAATATACAAAAATGTTATTATCGGGATACCTTAACCAGGCGACTTTTGACAAAACTTCGTGATTCATATTTACCGTTACTGTTGCGCCCTCTAGCGCCAGTCTGAGAAACTTCAAAATAATTTCCAGCAATTTCTCATGACCACTTTACCCAATATATTTTTTTTCCGCAAGCCATACGACTAAACACTTTCTGAGATACGGCCGACAGCCATTCTTAATGGGACACCCAGTACAATAATAATAATTGGACTACACCTATGGAATACGGCAAAGACTACTGGTTTTCATAGTTCAATAATGATTTATTACTCTCTCGCATTAAGCAGCAAACTAGCAAATTTATTAAAATAATTTAGTTTATTGTTTAGTATTCTTTTATAGGATTATTTACAATATTTTGGGTGAAAGTTTGCTTAACCCGGCGAGCCGACACTAGGTACCAGGTTAGTTCAGTTGCAAATATTTTAATTTTTTTTACGGTTATAGAAAATCCGTTTTTGTTACATACCAGAACAAATGATTTTCAGGAATGAAAAAGGTAAAAATGCACTCCTATTTGAAACAAAATTAAGGATTAGCTTAAGCTGAAATGGCGCTGGCTCAAAAGCTAATAAAAACGAAACTAAAACAAGAAAGGTATATAATCGAAACATGGCATCGGCGGATAGGCTGTTCGAATATACAGTTGTAAATCGTAGAGCTTTTCGCTCGTAAATCTTTATAGATTATCCAGGTGTCAGAATGGTCACTGGAAACGAGCTAATGCAATGACAAAGCCAATTTCTCCAGCCGCAGTAGCTTATCCTCGACGTACACCTAAAATATAGTACATGAAACTTCCAATAAAACAAGTATAAATGCGAAGAAAATCTTTACAAAAGCAGTTATTTATACCAATATTGAAAGTGCTTACACAGATAGCTATACAGTCCTTTTTTAAGTCGGGCTATGGAATTTTGGTGTTGTGGGACCTTTTCTTCTACGGTATCGATATAGCTGAAACCTTAAACAGATAAAGGTCACTGTTCTAAACTTAGGTTAGCTGAATACACATCAAATATCCTAAAATATCTATGGAGGTAGGTAACTAAAAAATATTATTACACTTTAATAAGAAAATAAGATAGACAGTCTTTAAAATTTGCTGTGAAATCAATCATGCATGTCATGAATTACTCTTGAAAGGTATCCTAGGTGGAAGACAATGGTGAATTAGAAATAAAAGTGTCAAGTTCTGAAGTTTTTTAACAACATTACGTTAGGGTCATTGTCATTGTATAACACAGGATTAAAAAAAATACATAAATGCAACATAGAACCTAAAAATTTTAAATTTAGACTAAATGTGACGTGTCCATCTTCTACTTTTAAACATGTTCTCATTCTTCTTTTTACAGAATCGAAGACATTGGCTAGCACGTGTCCCCCCCCCCCACCGTGTTGTTGATCTCCTGAAATTTATTTTTAATTCTAGCCCTTAGGTCTTCTAAATTTTCGCAAGGGGCTTTGAAATCCGAGTTTTTAAAGTGGTGGTCACCTCATATTACGACTAATAAATCGTTATTCGGCATTGGACTTTGTCACTATACCATCACAAAATTTGACTATATTGAAAATTTCATACCTGCAAGGCAGGTAATTACATAATTTTTTTTTTTTATAATAAGGCACAGCACTACAGGATAAATCCTTTATGGCGCTCTAGGAGCGGTGCGTGTGCGCAGAAAACGATTCACGTTGGTCTTGAATCTTTGAAGGTTATAGTCGTTGGGGAACACGATCTGAGGGAGGTCGTTCCAGAGTGATGACGTTCTCCAGATGAAAGAATTTTGAAACAGTGTCGTTCGAGGGACACTAAGCTGAACCACGTACTGGTGGGCTGCAGTGGCTCGTTGTGTTTCTACCATGCACCGCTCTGGGTGGTATCAGGCGGGCAACCTCAGTTGAACACTTGCCATGAAAATATTTGTAAAATAGACTCAAGTCGCCAACCTGCCTTCGATGTTCAAGGCTTTCCAGGTTGTTTGTCAGACTATGGCCACCGATCAAGCGAATGGCTCTTCTTTGAATGAAATCTAGCAATCCCAGGGTATGTTTTGGAGCAGAGCCCCAAATATGCGAACAGTACTCCAGTGATGGTCGAAGTTGGGCTTTATAGAGCATCAAAAGTTGTTGGGGTGTATAGAGGTTCTTTGCTCGGAAAAGTACTCCAAGCTTCTGCGAGGCTGCCTTAGCAATGGCCGCAACGTGACTATGCCAAGACATATGACTATCCAAATTAACGCCCAATAAATGACTTGATGAAGCCAAGGGAATTAAGTGTCTCGCCATAACTATATCCGGTTCTTCAACATTAACTTTTTTAGAAAAAACTGCCGCCTGGGTATTTTTAGCGTTAAATTCTACTTGGTTACTGTCACCCCAAGACAGAATTACTTCCAGGTCTTTGTTGAGATGTGAGATCTCTTGCTGCCTATAGAGATGTGCATTAGCAGCCGATGTCCGAGCATCCAAAGTAAAAGATGAAACAAGTGTGCTGTCATCAGCGAAGCTATATATAGGATTTTTAGTTTTTTTTAAAAGATCGTTAATGAATAACTAACTAAATAAATAAACAAGAGGAAACCAACTTTTTATTGATGTACGCATCCGGGATCTTGTTTGGATTTTTATGTTAGGTAAAACCTTTAACATCCATAGGATCTTCAAAAACTTATTATAAGTCTGTTGCTTAATGTGAGAGAGTAATAAATCATTATTGAACTATAGAACGCAGTGGTCTTCGCCGTATTCCATAGGTGTACTCCAATTATTATTATTTAATTATGTTTATTGTCAGGGGTCCCGAGATCGGGTAGGTAGACGCACAGGTAGTTTACCTACCTGTGCCTCACTGTTTCAAAATTTTTGAAATGTTTAGTTTTTTTTCCGGCAGTTATTGGAAAACTTTGTTCTTGAAAATGGATAGTGTTTCTGAATTTGTGGCTGAGAAACGGACTAGTAAAACTGCGCTTTTTAAAAATGGGAAGATTATTATTCTCAATGTGTTCAACGCTCTTCGCCACCAACTCACATTTTTAGCAAAAATGGATTTGTCGATGGTGGCTTACTAGCATTTAAATCAAAATGGACTGGAGACTATCATGAAGACTGATGTCTTTGAAGAATACTTCCAGCAAATGCTAGATCTTATCCCTCCTGGATCTGTTATAGTCATGGATAATGCCAGCTACCACTCAAGAAAATCCGAAGAATTACCAATGTCTTCTTGGAAAAACAATGACATCATCATTGGTTTACTGTAAATAAGAAGCCATTTCATAAAGACATGCTGAAAAAGGAGCTACTGGAGATTGTAAAGTTGAATAAGCCTCCTTGTACGAAATTTATTGTCGACGAAATCGCTTCAAAACGAAATATAACGGTACTTCGCCTTCCTCCATATCACTGTGAATTAAACCCCATAGAATTGGTGTGGGCGCAAGTAAAATGGTTTGTAGCAAGGCATAACACCACTTTTAAAATGAGAGACGTTGGAAACCTCTTGCTAGAGGGAAGAAAGACAGTGGATTGTGAAAAATGAAGTAAGTGCGTCCAACATGTGATTGAAATGGAAGAAAGAATGTGGGAAGCTGATAACATGATAGAAGATACTGTAGAACCCCTTTTAATTTTTCTGGATCCCTACGACGATACTTCATCGGACTACTCGGAACATGATGACTAAAATTTAAAAATTAAGTTGTTGTATTGTACATAGTAGATTTTTTTCTATAAAGATTAATATTTATTCCAATTTATTTATTCTCATATTATTCTTATTTTAATATAAGTTTTTTACCAATTAATATTAGAATAGTTAATATCTCAATTATCTGCCTATCTCTATAATTATAATCAAGTATAATTATTATTATACTTTTTATTCTAATAAACTACCTGAATTAACGCCGTTATCACCGTCCTCTCATTCACAAAACTCGTCTTTCTTTTATATGCAAACTAGAGTGAAGTTATTTAAGAACGATTCGGAGTGCGTAGGTCTAAAATACGGAATTTTTAAGAACTATCATTGCAATTTACCTGAAATCTACAATGCAACCTTAAAGTTATCCACCCTGCTTAGTGGGGTCTGTCATTGCAAATATACATTTTATTACTCTCTCGCATTAAGCAACAGAGTATAGGTCTTGTCATTTGAATGGTAAAATTTATATCGGCTTCCTGCCTTGAGTGATGTGTGCGTTGTGCCCTGGTTGATTTAAAGTTTTTAGCGGTGCAAAATAATTTGGCGCCTTTTCTCAACAATGTGTTGACGTTGGTGAATTTAGTTTGGACGATTAAGGAGCCACCCTATAGGTAGTTTATAGGTTACGTCTTGTCTAGCTCTCGTGTGTGAGTCCGTTATTACTTGGTTTGTCGATACGTCCGTACGTCTGTAATAGTCCGTAATAATTTTTAAAAATAATTCGTTAATTATCGGTACGTGAAAGTCCTGATGTAGCACGTGATACATTGTGTACCTGGGGACATCTGCAATTAGCTCCAGCGCCCTATTTCTAATCACCTAAGACTTATTTATCTCCGCCCTGCTTATGAGACACCACGAGGGCGCACAATAAGTCAGAACCGGCCTGACTAAGACCTTGTAGAGGCTCACTTTTGTTCTGTTACTAAGTCTACTTTGATCAAAGATAAGTCCCAGGTACTTTACTTCCTGGCACCAGTTTGCTTGGACTCTGAGCCTTGTTTCAGGCCGACGTACGCGGCTTTTCGAGAAAAATATGGCCTTCGTCTTAGTAGGATTCAGGCGAATCTTCCAAGCCAAAAGCCATTTCTCCAGCTCGATCACGTGACGCTGCATCCGGCTGACGACAATGCGCGGTGCTTTGCCAGTCGAAGTAATTGCTGTATATTCAGCGAAAAGATAGAGCTGCGTAAATCTATCTTGCGGAGTCATGAGTATTAATATTGTACAACATCGGAGAGAGCCTCGCGGCACTCCTGCCCTGATGCGTTTTTTCAAAGCGAGTGCGTTCTCTGACGAGACTGCAAAAGTTCTATTCTGCAGAAACGAGCCAACTACCTTGACGAGATAGTTCGGAGCTCCGAGCCTTATCAAGTTTAGTAATGGAGCGTTATGCCATACCTTATCGAAAGCTTTACTTACGCCGAAGAAAACCGCTCTCGTGTGCGCTCTCCTGTTAGAGCCTTTTACAATGTTAGATCCTAAATGCGTCACTTGCCTAACTGTGCAATGTTCGCTCTGAAAACCGAACTGTTTGTTAGGCAAAACGTTGCGTGCAAACACAGACTCATTCAGACGACTTAAAATGATTTCCTCGTCAATTTTTCCTAGGCTGGATAACAGACTAATCGGTCATAAACTCGATGGCGCCGTCGGGTCCTCGCCTTTTCTCTGTATTAAGATTACTTTGGACTGCTTCCAGAAGCGCGAGTATTGGCCCTATTCAATTGTAGCCTGGGATATGTTTGCTATAATCCCCAAAACTCGGTCTGGTAGGATTCACAACGCCGCATTCCTTAAACCGTCAAAACCCGGGGCTTATTTAGCATTCAAGATACTAACTGGGGACTTTACTTCGTCTACAGTGACTCGAGGAAAGTCCTGCAGCGGATGATTTATCGTTCTATAAATTTGTATTGTTCTGGAGACCCTCTCATCACGTGGCGGTTTCAAATTTCAAATAATATAATTAGTATATCAAACAATTTCAAAGCCGATTATGTTTGTTTACTTCCAATATTTTGGCAATTTCTCAGCTTCATTGGCTCGACTTAAACATTTGTTTAATATAAAGAGCTTAGTAATTAATCTAATTTAGTACATACCTGAACAATTTTTAGACTGTTCTCTAAAAGACCCCACGAAATTTCTATACGTGTACAAAAATCCTCAATATAAATATTCGCCATTTTATCGCTTGCTGCTTTTGCTCCCTGCTTAGTTTCGTCCCCTGGTGACAATAAATTAATCAAGTATGTCAAGCCACCACTAAATGGCCGTCGGTGCCGTTTCCAATTCCATATTTTCAATATTAGCGACAGACGTGTTCGTTTTATACCCTCATCTATTTGTGTTCGCTTTACACCGTAGGTAGAAATATGTTAGAAATGTATTATTGAGAAGAGACCTTATTATATTCCCATAATTAAAATGAGAACTATAATCTACCTTAAATAAACACGTTTAGTAGGGTGGAGCGAAGAAAACAAAATTTTGAATTCGGCAATTGGGGTTTTATCAAAAGTTGTGGTAGTACCTCACTAATAACTGTAAAATCCAAAAATTTTAGAAATATATCTTGACTCGGCGTAAAGCGCACAAAATTTAAATGTTTTTGTAAAATCGGCTTCGTCTCATAATTTTTTTAGTGGATTCTAGAATCATTCTACAAACGATGGGTAAGGCTTAAATGACACTAATAGGAACATTAAAAAACTAAACCATTATACGTTTTGCAATGATCCTATTATTATCATGCGGATGATTACTGCAGGACTTTTCTCAAGTCACTGTAGACGAATTAAAGTCCCCAGTTAGTGTCTTGAATACTAAAAAAGCCCCGGTTTAAGGAATGCGGCGTTACAAAGCCTACCAGACCGAGCTTTGGGGAATATAGCAAACATATCCCAGGCTATAATCGAAGAAGGCCAATACTCGCGCTCCTGGAAGCTCGCCAAAGTCATCTTAATACATAAAAAAGGGGAGGACCCGACGACGCCATCGAGTTACAGACCAATTAGTCTGTTTGTTATCCAGTCTAGGGCAAATTGCCAAGGAAATCATTTTAAATCGTCTAAATGACTCTGTGCTTGCACGCAACGTTTTGCCTAACGAAGAGTTCGGTTTTCAGACCGAACATTGTACTGTTAGGCAAACGACTCAATTAAGATCTAACATTGTAAAAGGCTCTAACAGGAGAGCGCACACGAGAGCGGTTTTCTTCGGCGTAAGTTAAGCTTTCGATAAGGTACGGCATAACGGTCTATTACTAAAGTTGATAAGGCTCGGAGCTCCGAACTACCTCATCAAGGTAGTTGGCTCGTTTCTTGAGAATAGAAGTTATGCGGTCTTGTCGGAGAACGCACTCTCTTTGAAAAAAGGCATCAGGGCGGGAGTGTCGGAAGGCTCACTACTCTCTCCGATGTTGTATACTATTTATACTCATGATATTCCGCGAGATAGATTTACACAGCTCAATCTTTTCGCTGACGATACAGTAATTATTTCGACTGGCAAATCACCGGGCATTGTCGTCAGCCGGATGCAGCGTCACGTAATCGAGCTGGAGAAATGGCTTTTGGCTTGGAAGATTCGCCTGAATCCTACTAAGACGAAGGCCATATTTTTCTCGAAAAGCCGCGTACGTCGACCTAAAACAAAGCTCAGAGTCCAAGTAAACTGGTGCCAGGAAGTGAAGTACCTTATTATAGCATGTATGAAATTTTGGTAAACACCATGAATATTTGTTCTATTGCGTTGAACTCGTTAGAAAGATCTGTAGATTGTGGAGTACCTCAGGGGAGTATACTTGGCCCTCTTCTTTTCATCTTGTACATGAATGACATCCATTTTGCTACGAATTGTGAATTTGTTAATTTATACGCGGATGACACACTTTAGCACTAAGTAGTGATTCATTTGAGGCTGCTGTCAATACAATGAATCGCGAATTAATAAAACTTGAAGAATATTTTAGGATTAACAAGTTAAAATTAAATGTAGAAAAAACTAAAGCTATGATAATTGCAAAGACTCATCAGCTAAAAAATGTTAATGTTGATAACTTAAACTTAACCATGAAAATAAGACAATTGAATTTGTATCAAAAATTAAATACCTACCTAGGGGTTATTTTGGATGAGAATCTGACATTTAAGCCACATTTCGAGATGATAAAAAATAAAATTTCAAAAAAACTATTTTTTCTTCTAGATTATCATCGGTGGTAATGATGAAGACAAGAATTCTAGTTTATAATACTATAATACAGCCTTACTTTGATTATTGCTCGACAATATTATATTTGCTTAATAAAAATAATCAGGCAATGCTTCAGAAACTCCAAAATCGTGAAATGAAGGTAATTCTGAGGTGTAATAAACGCACCCCAATCAGTCAAATGCTCGAAACGTTGCAATGGCAATAAGTACAACAGAGACTGACCATGGCGACTAATGCGACTATGGTTTTTGTTTTCAAGAGTATTAAGGGATTGATGCCCGGGTATTTCAATCAATTTATAACATTTAATAATGATATTCACGACTATAACACAAGAACACAGAACAATTTTTATTTGGTTAGAAGGAATACAAGTAAGGGTATGAATGCATTATTTTATAGAGGCCTCCAGGAGTACAATCTCTTGCCAAGGGGAATTAAGGATTGTGAGAGTGTTAAACAATTTAAGAGAGGAATAATAAAGTACCTGAAGAAAAAGAGTTGACATGGCCTGTTATGTCATACTTAGTTATTGCGTATAATTGTGTTATGAATAGGTACCTACCTAATGGATCGGTGAATAATTAGTGTTTATTTATTTTTTTTGTTTTCTTTTACCATATACCTTGATTTATAGTGTAGTAGGTAAATAGCCAGTTTTTTTTTGTTGTTAGCTTATATGCTTTGGATTACGAATATTAGGATGTAACCTATTTGAATAAATTTGATTGATTGATTTATTGATTGATTGATTAAACTGGCAATGATATTATAGCTGTAGCGGTCAAACCTCATGATTATGCTCACGCAATATTTTATGTACTGCGTATACGTAGATACTTTTGGTGTCTTTGTGTAATGAACTGTAAACACTGTTTTAGGTTTTTGAACTTTTATTTTAACTATACAAAGGATGTTTAATAACATAATACATTTTGTGACAATAACAACGGGCTCTCTCGTTCGCCATGTCAGAATCGCTATCTCCTTCTCTCTCCCTCTTCGTGGCGGCGCATACAGATGATAGCACAGGGTCGGCATTAGGCGCAAACATGCCCCCGGCCTTGGAAGACTTGACTTACAACACAGGTAGAGGGCAAAGTCTAACTACGGCTCTACTGGTTATACCGTCAGCAATCTTCAAATTGGCTACGCGTGCCACGCCATCATTTCCCTTTACAAGGCTCAAAACTCTTCCTAGTTTCCATTTTGAAGGTGGAAGATTATTGTCTTTAATTAGTATTAATTGTCCCACTTTGACAGAACCATGTTCTGCCTTCCATTTGGACCTCTGTTGAAGCTCGATCTCTAAGTGTATAGCACGGGTGACAAAACAAACGAATAACGAGACCCAACACTTGACGGGTTTACAGCCGCGACCCCTTCTATCTTTCATAATAAACGGCCCGCAATAATCTACCCCCACTACTGCAAATGGCGATAATGGTCGAACGCGCGACTCTGGCAGATTACCCATTATGGGTTGAATATTTTTGACATTATACCTTGAACAAGTAACGCAGTCTCTTACAATTTTCCGTGTGATGCTTCGACCAGATATAGGCCAAAACTTTTCTCGGACGCTAGATAACAAAAGCTGCGGACCAGCATGAGTCGATAAAGGGATGCAAACTTAATATTTTGCTGCTTGGAGGTAACTGATTCCCGTTCCTTAAAGTTTGATAATCGCCTTGAAACGACTCCTGTTGTGAAATTCTTATTAAGGTATTCATGCTTTCGTTTAATTCGTCTACGGATAAAAAGGAAACATTTCGAAATTTCGGTGATTTAGAGTTCTTTATAAATCTTAGCATCCAAGCAAAGGTACGTCTTAACCGGTTTAAATTCGAAAATCTGTCGAAACAAAAATTCATTTTTGGATTACCAGAAACCAAAACTACGCTTTTAATCTCGGGCAAGTCGACTTTTGGAGTATCAATATTAGGCCAATTACTAGGATCGCCTGTTAGCCATATTGGCCCGTGAAACCACATATCTGAGTCTATCAGCTTTGTAGCGCTTAACCCTCGCGACACGATATCCGCTGGATTGTCGTTTGTTGGAACATGCTTCCACACAAAATTATTTGTAAGATCTTGTATCTCAACTACTCTATTAGCAACGAACGGTTTTAATAGATTTGGCGTTGTTTTTAGCCACCCCAGCACTATGGTCGAATCGGACCAACAGATCGCGCAGCGGGGTGCTACATTCAATGATTTTAAAACTTTAGCAATTAGACGCGCTAATACTAAAGCCGCGCATAACTCCAACCTAGGCATAGTTAGTGACTTTACTGGAGCGACTTTCGACTTCGCACATAATAAGTTTGATTTAATTATGCCTGATGCATTTTTTGAAACAACGTATACCGCGGCGGCGTAACTTGAGATACTTGCGTCAGCAAATCCATGTATTGAGATATCAACAGGATTATCTATTATCACGTTGCGCGGAATTTTAATTTCGTTCAATACGTTTAGGTCCGATGACCATTCTAACCAAAAATCTCTAATATATATAGGAACCTCTTGATCCCAGGTTAATTTTTCTGCCCAAAGTTTCTGCAATAATACTTTTACTATTAAGATACAGGGACTTATCAGCCCTAGAGGATCGAAGACAGTCGAAATACGAGAAAGAATTACGCGTTTAGTTATAATATTACAATTTAAATAATTCGGATTTTGAATCTTATATGTAAGTATATCACCATTACAATTCCACGATAAACCTAGAGTTTTATTATCTTGTTCTTTATTAGCTGAAAATTCAAGTAAATTGAAAGAAAGTTCTGCATTTAAGCCTTTAATAACGCTCACATCATTCGATTTCCACTTTCTTAGTTCGAAACCTCTTTTGATTAAAATTTGAGACATATTTTCACAAATATATTGCGCCTCTTCTTTGCTGTCAACTGACGTCAGCAAGTCGTCGACATACATATCGTTTCTTATAATTTCCGCGATTTTAGGATGCTCAACTTCGCATTTATTAGCAATTTCATAGAGACAACGTATAGCCAAAAAGGAAGCCGCTGTGGTTCCATAGGTAACCGTATTTAATTGAAAGGTTTTTATATCATCGTTTGGATCGGACCTCCACAGGATTTTTTGCAACTTGCGTTGATCGGGACGTATAAGTACCTGCCTATACATCATTTTGACGTCGCTCGATACCACAACAGAACGAGTCTTAAATCGCAAAATGATTGACAACAAATCCTGCTGTATGATAGGTCCGCTCATTTGTAAGTTATTTAATGATAAACCCGTAGATGTAGGGCAAGACGCATCGAACACGACTCTTAACTTACTTGTACTACTGGACTCTTTTAGCACCCCATGATGCGGCATGTAGTATTCGGGAAAATCCTCCTTTCGGCCAGAGACATCAGCCATATGACCTAATTGTTCATAGACCTTTAATAAAAAATTTTAATCAATCAGTATATCTGGTAAAAAAGATATTTCTGAATGGTGTTTTTACTTTTTAATGAGTGTTAATTCTTCTATTTAATGAGTAGGTACATTATTTACACTATCGTGTATAAATTAAACTCACAAATTGTAAACCTATCCTTCTAGGGTGTAAAAGAAATAATGAGAGGTGTAAGTAAACCATTTTTTAATGGTAATTTGTGATTAATTAGTGTTAATATCATATTATTGTGGCGTAAATATTATTTTATTTGGGTGTGATTTTACTGTAGCGAGTGTAATAGAATAATCTACCCAGGGCTAGAATACTTTCCACTTTGATTAACTCATTTAATCCCGTATCAAACTAACCGGGCGTTTATAATTAAAATGTAAAAAAAGTATGCATTCAAGATGTTTTATATTATTAACCTCTGCTTAGTTTGATACAAGATTGAATGACTTAATCAAAGCCGAAAGTAGTAGCCCCTAATATATATAAATCTTCATATTGCTTGGAAGAGGTTTGTTAAATGAATGAAAATATTGAGTAGGGGAGACTCAGGCAGCGCCGATCACTTTACATTGAACTACAATAAAACACTCTTAACTTACTTGGACTTTATTGAATTTTCATAAAGAGTTAAATTTACATTTTGCGCATCGGTTTTTGAAACGTTAAGTTTCAAATAATAAGAATTAAAACTACAAAACATAAAAAATGCCTAACTTGCAAATAATCGGTTTTGCCCGGTACCCCTGGGTAAAACCGGTAATGTATTAGGGCAAAACGGATCAGGGTTCGCAAAATACATTAAAGCATTTTTTTACAAAAATAAATCAAGAAATAAACAATAAAAAAAATATTAAAATGCACATAAACTTTGTTACCTATTTTAAAAGCCAAAAAAAGAAAATATAAATATATTATATTATGCTTATGTTAAATCACATCACAAAAAAGGTTTATTAAAATTAGTACACTTGTACAATTATGTTTTAAAATCAAACTGACATTATAACGGCTTATCTAAGAACTACCTGCTTTCTCGTTTACATGTATTTATAATAGTTTAAATTGCTTAGTCAGTATATTCATGGCGTGAGAATTGCAACATGAAGATACTGCTTATATTGCATTTTTAGAGGTGTTGTAATATCGCCATATGACACCGGGTTATTAATGGTCAAAGTCAGACACGTGTCTGAGGTGCATATAACAACTCCCCTTTTTAATGAAAAGTTGGTGCTTTGCGGCAACTTTTAAAGTTCCTAGGTAAATTAAAGTTCCATTTGTTCTTCCGCCTGGACTGCATCAAAGGTACGAGCACTGGGTCGCCTTTTTGGCATCAGGTTCCTTAGTTTCTGATGGATGGCTTGTCTGGATCTGGGTGCTGAAGGTGGTGGTTGCGGACTGTCATCATTTGTTATGGCCATTCCAATTCTGGGATGTCTCCTGCGTCTACATTTGCAAAAGACGTAGAGAACTACTAAAACGACAATTAATGTTATAGTGAAGGTTGTAAACCAATGCAAATGTTTGGTTACGAAAGGTTCGTTAATTAGTTTTTCCAGCTCGTCCGAATATTGGTTAAGTTTATGTTGGGCAATGTTCAAGCCTTCAATGTCAATTTTGTTTAGCTTCAGTGGCTTCAAGTCGGGAATATAGGATTTATCTGGAATATGGTTACAGCATTCGAAGGGTATCTCCACGGGATGGTTTTGATACGTCACTGTTTTGTATTCGTCGATGGGATACTTGGCATGTACCCTGGTACTTCCGATAAAGGCAGTACATCCTGGTTGTAGCTTCAAAAGGACGTTGGTGTTTATTAGTTTGGTGATGACGTCTTTATTTTCACATTTGATTGTTACTGGCAAAGGGTCGGAAATAGCGACTAACCAGTAGTTTTGGCTGAGTTCCTGGACATTGTACTCCTTGGCAAAGAGAAGTGAGGTCTGGCATGTTTTGGGCAGCTTACTGAGGTGCTTAAGAAGTTGGGCTTCGCAAATAGCATCACTGTCTATGGGATACGGAAGAGTGTCAGAGCAGATCTTGGTCTTGGTTCCTAGTTGCTTACAGTTGTCCAGATTTCGAAGAAATAGGTATAGTAATGAATCATCATCACGCGCAATATATTTTTTGGTAGTTGACAGAATATGATGAAGACCTGTTCGATCATCTAATATTGGAATTGGGTATAAGTGGTAAAGGGTGTGATACTCTTGATAATCATCGTAATATTGATGATCGTTTGAATAGTTAGAAAAATCGTCTTGTTGGTAATCACTGGTATTTACGTGATATGTCCTTTGTGGGTTAGGGCGGAAATTAGGATTTCTGTTTATGACTGGAGGACGGTTTTGAAATGAACTATTAAATTGTGGAGGCCTCGACTGGTTTTGAGGTTGACTACTAGATTGGTTAGGGAAGTTAGTCTGAGCTGGTCGTTGAAAATTAGAGTTTTGTGGTGGACCAAACCGTTGCTGCTGCTGACTTCGGCACTGATTAGCTGTGTGGCCATTGCGCCCACAATTATAGCACCTTAAAGATTGAGGTGGTAATCTCCTAGGAATTAAATTTGGTCTTGGAGGGGCAGGTTTCTCAGTTTTTTGAGATTCGAGATAAGAAAGTTGGAGTTCTCTCCTAATTCGCGAATGAGCTTGCAGGAGATTATTTGGGTTTCCGGCACGAATAAGTTGTCCAAGTTTTGGTTCTAGGCCAACTAATAATGTGTTAAGGGCCATAGTATCTATAAGCGAGGATTGTGCGGACTTTTGATCTGCGTTTAAACTAGTTGATTTTTGAATGTTTGCCTGTATTTTTGCGTTAAGCACTTGTAGGCGGTTGAAAAAGGTAATTGGTGACTCATTGGACAATTGTTTGAGTCTTTGAAGATCCTGTATAAGAGATGAAAGGTCCCTAGAATCGCCAAAATGTAGGTTTAAGAGTTGTTTGATTTCTAGGTATGAGCCTGGATTTCTTGAGCTAACGAGTTGAGCGGCTCTACCCCGAAGTTTATTTTTTATGTGGATCACTAATAGAACCTTTTGGGTAGTTGTCGCCATATCGTACGCATAATCGCAAGCACTTAAAAACGTTCCCAAAAAGATTTGGTCGCCCTCAAAATCTGGGACAATTGAAAATATTTCTGATAGTTTATATGGCTCCACTTCTGCCGTGTCATCGGCTCGGGTGTCGGGTGAAGACATTTTGATATATTTGATTATTTTAATCTTGATATTATTTTTAACCGTTTAAAAACGTACTTGTCAGTTACTATTAAAGTATAAAGCCGTAAATACACAATTAAATTGGAGGATGGGAGTAAAATATTAAATATCGAACAGTTTCAAAAATCAATAAAACATTAACAAACGAGATGTTTCATTAACTTACATAATCAGATGCATCGAAGTAGTCGTATTCTCGGCCTTCACTACCAGGGGCTTCACCAGGTGTTCCTTCCGTAGTATCTTTGCCAAGTGAGAGCGGTCTCGATGTTGCAGGTTCTTTTCTGTTTATGGATTGGGATCCTCCGCTACCAGTTAGAATGCTCTTGTTCTGACAGCGTTGACAGATCCTACCGACTGCCCCAATTTGTTAAATCACAACACTCATAATTCTCTTTTTAAAAAAGGTTTATTAAAATTAGTACACTTGTACAATTATGTTTTAAAATCAAACTGACATTATAACGGCTTATCTAAGAACTACCTGCTTTCTCGTTTACATGTATTTATAATAGTTTAAATTGCTTAGTCAGTATATTCATGGCGTGAGAATTGCAACATGAAGATACTGCTTATATTGCATTTTTAGAGGTGTTGTAATATCGCCATATGACACCGGGTTATTAATGGTCAAAGTCAGACACGTGTCTGAGGTGCATATAACATATGGTTAGGTGAGTATTTATTGTTTTTTTGAAATAATACCGGCTTTGCACTCATCGCAAAAAAACACCCCAGTTTTGTAATAAGTGCATAATTTATGCGCCCAATGCTCGCAAATATTACATTTAATCCATACCTCCCGTGGACGCGAGTTGGAGAACAGCCCTCCACATACCAAACAATTTACATCGTCTCCTGTACATTCTTCGTTAGGTGGCTTAGGATACATGAACGCTTCCTTAGGTTTCACAGCAATTTTTGTCTTTTTATTTCTGGATTTCTCGTCTGCATTTGTCGCTTTTTTTTTATTCTTGACTCATCGTCTACGTTTATTTTTTTAGTAACCGCCTGTTTTTTTGAAGGGTTTGATTTTGCATTTTCTTTTTCTGCAATTTCTTCTTTTACAGGAGTAGAAGTTAAAATTTCCGACTTTTGTGATTTTCTTTTTCGTGCGTTTTGTCTATTCTCAGCTCTTGGCAAAATCAAAATATTGGATATTACGTTGGTCTTTTTCTCTGGTGGAGTCACGTTTTCTTGAATTATGGTTTGTGGAATACATTTTTCCTCATTAATTTTCTGTATATTTCCTGCTTTATATTCAATGTCAGTTTGAATAACTTTTAGCCCATCTGTAACTTGAATTAAATTTTCTTTGGGTACTCCGGAGGGTCCAGCAACATCAGTTATTAAGAAGGTGGTATTTGAAGGAGTTTGCGTCGAATCTAATTGGTTGATATCGGTCACAAGTGAGGGTGCGAAGTCGAGGTCTGTAAAAACGGTAATGTTACAATTTGTGGTTCCAGTTTTTTTAAATCCACTAATAGCATTACTAGGAGTAGCGCTATTTAAGTAGGCTTCGGTTAATATTGAGCCTACATCAAAAAAGGTTACTCGTTGGGCTAAATGCGCTTTTTGCCATTTGTCGAGAGCTCTTTCAAAATATTTTCCAAAGGGACCATACACTGCAACATCAAGTGGTTGGAGCTTATGGGTTGAGTGAGGGGGTACTGACAAAATGACAACATTGTTCTTCGTAGCATAATCCAAAAGTTTTAAGGATCGATGGGACACGTGATTGTCTAAAATGAGAAGACATTTGTGATCTGCAGTTGGTCTTACACTCGCCACAAAAAACTTAAACCATTCCAAAAAAGCTTCAGAGTTGATCCAACCATTGTCCGTGACCAGCATTAGTGTTCCAGGGGGTGTCCCCTCCAGATAACGGGGAATTTTCTTCTTTCGAGGAAAAACTAAGGTTGGAGAAATAAAGTTTCCAGTCGCTGAACAACAAAATAAGGATGTTATTAAAGTACCACGTTCAGAGGATGAAATTGCGCCAACCTGCTTTTTACCTCTTACAGAGATTACTTTCGGCGGTTTCTTGGCTGACGTCTGGATCCCCGTCTCATCGACATTATATATATTGTCCATAGTAATATGGTGTTCTTCCAGGACTTTCTTCAAATTATTAAAAAATATTTCGACTTGGATTTTGTTGAATCCACAGGCTTGTGCAACGCTGGTTAGTTCTGGAGTCCTTAAACTTAATTCCTGATTTCGCAGCATAAAATTGGCGTATCACTGCTCACCTGCTTGATTGTTATTAAATGGATGGTGAATTTTCTTTTCTTCCGCATACTGGTAAGCCACTTGACACAAATCCTTCTTAGTTAACCCGTAAAATCGTTTATCTAATTCTATCAGATAATCCACCAACTCCTTTTCTTCTTCTTCCGAAAATACTTTGGAATATCTTCCCAACTTCTTCTTTGGAGAGTTAGATTTCTTATGATCAGCAAGAGTAGAATACGGAATTCCGTATTTTTTTGAGGCACCCCTTACAGATATTTTTCTTTGATTTATATCATTTAATGCTAAGGCCATTTTTTCTTCAGTCCATGTTTCGCCTCTGGCCGATTTTCGGTGATACTTGAAAACCATTTTAAATGCTACAAAATTAATTAAAAATTATGAATCAACCGAATAAATTAAACATTACGTAGTTAGGGCAAAACCGATCTAGGTCGGTTTTGCCTGGTCGGTCATGCCCAAAATACATTAAATTACAGATTTTATTTAGTATGCAGCAACATTGCTTTCGACTCGCTATTTTTAAGGTTACGTACACAAAAAACCTAACAATCTTTTGACTAAAGCAAAACTTTTTATATAAATTCAAATATTTTTACAAAAATCCCAATTACTATGGAAGCCTACCAAGTATTTTATATCCTGCAGTTACGTTTTTAAATAATTAAACACAAATTACTTACTTATTCGGGAAAAGTTTGCCGCCGTTTTGCACTCTACGAACACCGGTTTTAAACTAGCGATGTTGCAACGGTCTTGCCCGAGTCTACCCTATTATTTATCGTTAATTTATAAACAAAATGATGGTTACAACATAACTGGAAAACCCTGTGATTTCTTTTTCACTCATTATTATAACTAGTTGGACAAAATGACACCTATTATATAGTTTACAATTCAGTAAATTAAACATATATATATATATCTACGTTTAATGTACCTCATTGTTAAGCTTAACAAATCAAATAAGATAATAAAAATATGTATACTTAGAACACTAAACAATTAAATAAAAGTATGCTTTGGAACAATATAAAATAATTAAAATGACCAGTATTATATTATTAATCGTATATTTATTTAGAGATCTATGGAGTAAAAGATGTAAGTAGGTACCTAAGTATTTAATATATAAAAGGAATACATTTATATTATAAGCTTATACCAGAATAATTTAAAAGCTAAAAGGAAAACTGTAATAATGTAAGTTCCTATAAAAATGGCGTACTTATTAGTAAGGTTTATATTAAATTTTGTTAATATGCTTACCAGATTTAACAAGATCCTTATAAGAGGCACTTTCATTTGGCACTTTACAGAACTTTGCTTTGTTTGTATATTTTAATTTAAATATAACATTATTCTATATCTCGTTTAAAGAGCACAATCACACTGACTTGAAGGTTGAATTTGCACGTAGCGTCGGCGTCATGTGTCAATTCCTAGAATTTCACACCACTGGTTGCCGCCTGTCTTTTCGGCAACACGGGTTTAGGTATTTTTACCCGGGGCAGTGTAAAAAAAAACGATTAAAGAATAAGTTTTACACTCAATGTGTTAAAATAACCTTCTAGCTGGGTTTATTTACACGCTAATATGGTGTTATTAATTGTCATAGTACCTATTTAATTTTCCTGATAGAGTGTAAAAATGGAATAAATAACACCATTCAACAAAACTAATTTTTTAGAGTGTTAAATTCATAGGCAAATTTAATACAACAACTTTGGTCCCATATGAGTGTAAAAATGTGGTAAATTATGTTGACATTTTTTTACCACACCTGAAATGATTTTTAACAGCCGGATGTTTTTTACTGTGCGGGGTTTTGATATTAATTTTAAGTCACTCCCAAATATCACTTTTTCACAATAATGGTTTATTTAAAATTTTAGTCTTAATTAAATTGATAACTAACTTCACGTTTATTGCACCAATTAAAACTCTTACTTGCATAGCAACCATCCTGGTAATGTGATAAGATCGCATGTAACTTTTTTACGATACGGAACATATTTGTGGAAAAATATCAACAAAAATATTTTCTTGTAAAAATTTGATACTTGAAAACTTGCATGAAACATCGATTTGTATTATTTTTTTGCAATAATTTTAATTTTAAAAATTTACATTTTTACGGTAAAATTGTATCAAAATATCAAATTGTCACAAATTCAGAAAATAAAAAGTATCATTGGCTTTGTTTCCATGAAAACGCTATAGATGTTTTGTTTATATTGGTTTGCTTGTCACTAATAACAGGATCATTTTGCAATTTTGGTCGATTTATTCTAAATTAAAATCAAAATGGTACGAATTAAATTAAAGAAATTACTATTGTACTCATGGAAACATTGTCATTAATATTAATTAAAAATTCATAGAAAAGTAAAACACACTATTTACTAATTCCACTATATTTAAAACTGACAAAATTACCAAAATTCAAGTAGTTTCGCAAGCACGATAGCTTTTTCAAGAAACGTCTCGAAATAAAAATTGAAAATAAGCGGCAATACTGACTAGTGAACTGTTAAATATTGGACAATATGAAAAAATATGTGTAACCCACATCTTTGGCATGTAAGAGGTATTATATTTATTTTTTGCTTTCTTTTCAAAACGTTTCCTTACAAAATTGTTGTTCCAGATTTTATCTAAAAAAATGGGTACTATTTAAAGTTTAAGGAATAAGACCGTAATCAGGCCTTAATACAATCTAATTTTAAATTTATATAGCAAGACATAAAGAAAACAACACAATTTTATTAATTGGTGGCAAATTTATTTAAATATAAAAATATATACTAGGTAAAAGTGCGAAAGACGCTATAGTTTCTGCAAGTGTGAAATCTTATAAAAAAATGCAATATAATCAAATCGTTTATTTTTTGCAAGAAAGCTACTCTTATATGCTATGTGGCAAACAACAATTTACATTATTTCAAAAAAATAGAGAACTATAGAAATTAAAATATCACAAGTTTCAAAATGCCATCTCCCCACACTATGTGGGAGAAATGCCATGACGCCATGACACGAGGGAGGGATGCCATACATATTATTTTGTCTGATTAAGATTTTCTTTGCGTACTATTTCCTTCCCACAATTATTGCAATGGGGGAAGTACATGTCTTCTGGGCATTCTGAAATAGTAAATACTTGTTCAAATTTAACAGTAAAACACATATCATGTTAGCCGTGGCGTCTGTTCTCATTTTGGAGGATATATGCCACACAGTTAAAATATCACTCAGTATAAACAATGATACAAAAATATTTTTTTATCATGTTAAAAACAAGCTGAACAAAACATTAAAACAGGTACTCACTTTAACTTATCTCCGCTGTACTTATGGCATTCAATAAAACACAATATGCTCAAAATTTTCATCGAATAAATTACGCAGAAAAAAATATTTCTTAACAGTACGTAACGCACTCAAGCGCAGCCGATCAGGCACTGACTCGTTACGACGAGCCGATAAGTAGTTAATTCCAGTATAAAGTATAGGGCTATCTCTTTCACATCGCGAGATAAGGAATGTGTGGCGTCTCCTCTCATATGGCGTCTCTCCCACTTTTACCCTATATAATAAGACAAGTATTGTTAAAAACTTTTTAAAATTTACAAAATAAAACCATCGAACACAAAGAAACGAAAAACAAATATCGACGACTGCCAAATTGGCCTTTTTAAGATGGACTTTCAGGTGCTCTAGCAAAGCTGGCCAGTTGGTTTAAACCAGTGCCAAAAAACTCAGATACACACACACACACACCCACACACACACACACACACACACACACAGGTGCTCTAGTTGTTGGTCTAGCTTAATAACGTCCTGCAAGAGAATATTGTTTGTAAATAAATTTGCCACTTGATTATTAGGTACTTTACTTTTTTGTTAATATTTCGTTTAAAGATAATTCATTAAAATTTTTAAAGAAAATAATAATATTAAACTTGCAGTACAGGGCCCAAAAATCCATATGAAAGTATTTGCAATAGTATCATAATACATATAATAAATACATACAATATTCTTCGTAAGTCCAAAGGATATAACCTTTACTATGCTTTCTAGAAAAATATCATTGAAACAGTATAAGTCATTAAATTATCCATAATTAAAAATATATAGAATTTCTTCTATATGGTTTAGTTTACCTGCTTTGTAATTGAGAAACTATTAAACAGGGTATAAATAAATAAATAAATTAATTAAACAGATAAAACCATTATGAAATAGGATATTACTTAAGGAGCATGTAATAATAGTTACACTCACGAAGAAAAAGGTATCGTAATCATCTCAGTGAGTTGTAGCTATTACTTGCGAGTAAACTGCTATAGGTTCTTTTTCAACGACGACATTTTAAAGTATTTAAAACACCCAATTTGCTGTCACAAATATAGTTTGACGTATAATTTTATTATTATTTCTTGACGATTCACCTAACACTGATGTAGATGTAACTGGATGGCTTTTAATCTAATAAAATCAATATTCGATGCTATGATTGGTTGCAAACTATTGGGTTATGAATTCATAACTCAACGGATAAATCTTACACTGTGGATAGTGGATAACATAAATAGTTCAAAATAAAAATTGTAATGCCTGATGTATTATTTTATGGTCGTATGCATAATAAGTAATATTATTTGATTTTAATTTATGGACTAGGTGAGCCATCTTAAAGCATCGAACGCCCAAATCTTTTTAAGCGGTATTTATGATAAGCACATAATAAGTCATTTAGAATACGTACAAACCTATAAGGCCATAAGGGCCATTAACTTGGCTTGGCTAACCAGTTTAAAATGATGACATGAAATAAACGGGATATATTATAAGACCAAAAAAATATAGGTTTAATATACTTACCAATGAATCTTTCAATATATGCAAACAATCCTCATTCATTTAAAGTTTTATTGTAGTCTGATGACATTATTACTCACAATTACGGTTGGGAACTTTCTGCTTTCGCGACGCCGCGCGATCACCCAACGTAGGTCAATGATGAAATAAATGATGACGGCAACACCTCCGATATTGCCCCGACAGGTTTTTTTATAAAAGCTCGGTAGCATGAAACGTCACATTTTCGTAAAATTTTCTTCCGAGGTTGTCTGTCGTATGCCAAAATAAGCCAAGAACTAAAGATTAATACCCGTAATTATACAATTTAATAAAGGTTAACAACTATTAAACAGGTTAGTTGATATTAGTACTTTGTTTAATAAAGATAAGTAAGTGTTTAATTCTGGCAAGCAACTTGTGTTAGAACTATTTCTTTTCTTGTCAAAACTAAACAAGAGCCTTATTAAACATGTTTGATAGATCCATTTTCTTCAGTGTGCTTCTAATTTATTTAAATAAATCATATTTCCTAGGTATTTCTATTTACACACTTTCACGTAAATCGTTAGTTTTTGGTTCTTTTCGTTAAAATTATTTTTTTGGATATTGTATTATTTATATGCTGTTTTTCGTAAACACAAAATCGCTTGGAATCACAGCTTTGAACAACCCCGAAGAGTCAATAAAAGTTGAGTTTGACACAGAACCAAAACAAGCCGAAAACAAACCTGGGCGTCCCTGTCACGTCATGATTGATTGACCAATCACATTAGGTACTTCACGTGTCATGAGCGGATATTTTTATTTATATAGCCTAGGTATCAGGCTTATTTGAATTTAGTATATTTTCTATTAGATAAAAGCATCAACTGTTATTTTATTTATTTCTATAAAATTTAAAATTAAGCTTTAATTTAAATAAAAATTCCCCCACAAAAATAAAAGATGCTGTATAAAAGCTATAAAAGCTTCAGGTTTATATAAATATGCTTTTAAATTAAGCTTTTCCAGGGCCAAAATAAATCTAATAAAGGAGCTTCTCTCGGAATTATATCATTCGTTGTGCGAGTTGGGATTCAACCCCCTCCCGCTCAGCTAAAGCTCTAAATTCACATACATTATAATGGCATACATACATTTTTACTTCGGGCATATTAGCGGTAGATCACTGTGATTCCAGATAAGCCGGGCTCGTTTCCATCATAATAAAAATGATGATATATATATATGCTTGCGGAGAGGAACACATTTGTATTAATAATAACTCCTTTTTCAAAGGTATAACGGAGGTAAATAAATTCCTTACTTAAATACAATTTTTTTTATGCTATTAATAAGGGATGTTTTTGTAGTTAATATGTAACCCTACAACCACAAGGTAGAACTAATTGAACAAAAACCATAACACCTATAACACACCATACTTTCTACCTATTTCGTAAAAAGGGTCACTAAAAATAGTATTTTTATTTTATACATATGTATATCTGCTATATACTAAATCCAAATACTATTGGAAAATGAAAAAGTAAACTAGAAAAATAGTTGATAAAAGACTTAAAATTACCTTTGACTAATATGTGAGGCCATGGGTATGACAATGAGGCTAATATGCGAGAGAAACATGCAGGAGTCCAAAACAGAATTTTAACCATGAACCCAGGGTTATTTTTCATTTCATGTAGTGCACAATTCTCTCAATCTAGTTGTCAATGATGCAGTTTCGTCATGCAGTGAGGCGGTTGGTATGTTCACCATTTTACGAGAAGTATATAACGCGCCTACTTATAGATGGTCAGTGTTAAAAGAACATGTTGCATCGTTGACTTTGAATCCCTTAAGCTACCCCAGATGGGAAAGTCGTATTAATGCTGTTGATCCTCTGCAGTATCAGGCCGAAGAAAATATACGATGCATTACTTGAGATATCAGAAGACTCTAGAACTGATAACTGATGCATATGGAAAGAACGCTGCTCTTGAAATGGTTCGTAAAACAAAAAACTTTAAGCTTATTTGTTGCCTAATTATTTGGAAGAAAATATTCTTTAGGACAAATCTTATCAGCAGACAACTTCAGTAGGAAGAGACAAATATTTTAACAGCAAGTCAGATAATTGAGAAAGTTTACAGTCATATTAAGGAAATGCGAACTGATAAAGGTTTCGAAGAGATATTGGTTGATGCAAGAGAAATTGCAGAGAATTTTGAAGTAGAACCGACTTCTCCACACAGAGTCTGTAATGAGACGACGAAAAATTAATGTCATTTTGAATGTGAATCTGAAAATGGAGCAATTTCGGACCCAAAGAAGGCTTTTAGAAGTATCTTACATTTTTACGTACTAGCCTGTGCAATGAATTCATTGAAATATTGTTTTTCCCAACTTAAAAGTCACAATGATATTTTTGGGTTCATTTATGGCAACATAATATGATCAAAAGATAAGAGTATCTTGTTAAAAAACGGTTCCGACTTACAATTAGCACTGACGGACAGAGATCACTCTGACATCAAAGGTTACCAACTTTATCAAGAATTAATTATTGGTGCTCCACGCTGTCAAAACTCGATATCTCAGAAACTATTAAGTTTAGACTTATAATGCACTTACTGAAAAATAATTGTAATTTTATGTAGAATTCTAAAGTAATGTAAGATATAGGGTGTTCTATTTAAAAAAATATAACTTTGCTATGGATATTTTTTTTGGGACATTCGGTATATTTTAAAATAATTTTAAACTGTAAGCCTAATGTCTCTGACCCTGTTAATAAAAAATATTAACATTCGGACATGTCGTATGAACCAACCTATGAACAGCAGATTCATATCTAAATGCTATACGCGAATAAGTCAGCATTTGCTGAATAGCTGGGTAAAATTCCACGAACAGGTTAAGGTAGAAATGGAAATTATGAGGGATTTCACGAGAAATAGGCCAGGAGTTTACCAGTTTCCGAATTTTCAAAAATTATCGTTAATTTAAATAAATAATTTAAGGTTCAGTGACCGTCTTCTTCTTTTACAGTTATTAGTCAGTCATCGTACTAAGCTTGCTTCAAGACAGGTTAGTTCAGGTTAGTACATTGTATTGTATTTCGGTAAGTTACATCTGGCGTTATAGAATAAGGAATTCTGAGTCCATTGTAAGTTTGGTCCTTACATCCAAAGCTATAACTTTAAAGCGATGTTTCAATAGAGCGATACAGAGCGACGTTACAGAATAGCACCATTAAGCTGTGTTGACATAGGTCGTGAATCACGAACGTTAGTCACGCTTTCGTAAACCATGCTCCATGTCAACTATAGATTCGTGAAATACGAATCGTAATTTTTTTTTACGAACCAGAGAACCAAAATCAAACCGGTTTGTTTCGTTCAGTCGTTCATGAGCAGAGCAAGAGGAAATTCCTTTAGAACATCACACACTGCATCCATAACTATAAATTTACTTATTGATGATTTGAGAAACCCTACATACCAATTCCAAGCTTTTAAAAGAGTACCCAGTCGCTAAATACCTAAGCGAAATTTACATTTTCAGTTCGGCCGGTAGAGCTTCGCTAATACAGGAGTATTTTACAAAAACTAAATTAACAAATCTCTTGACATTTACTGGATTCCCATGGTTATGCCTGTCACCACAGGAGGTAACTTGAATTACCTACTTTGGTGAACGGCATTTTAAAACATTATTACTAAATAAAACTAGGGAAAACTTTTGGTCATTTTAGAAATAAAGAATTTATTTTTATTATCCGTTGAATTAAAGAGGAAAGTAATAATTTTATTAAATTTATATTCAGTGTGAGGAGAAACGAAAAAAATTTTATTTAAAATAAGTTTTGAGAAAAAATATTGAAAATTAAAATAATTCCCAAATAAAATAAGAATCTTTTTGAAACTTTTTAAAGTTAAGTTGGACTTCAAAGTTTTATCAGAACAAGCTAAAATAAAGTAAAGATAATTAAAATATCTTAAATATTTTTGGATTAATCAAATAAATAAAATCTATAAGTTCATCATCAATAAAAGTGTTATTAGAATTCAAATAACTCTAAAATAATTTTATAAAAATTCAAGAAATTTAAATGAATTAAAAATATTTGGAAAACTCACGTTTATAAAATAAAATAATTCAATAAGGGGTTTATTAACAGAACACATCACAAATTAACAAAAATATTTCAAACAGAATAAATTAAAATTAAATAAAATTTTAATTTATTTTTCGCTTCACTTTTCATTTTTGACTATTTATTTGACCGAGTAAGAGGTACCCTACGAGAGAAACTAATGAAATTAGGCGCTGCCAAAGGTTAAATAATCTCTCTCTCATCTCGGAGAAGACGCGCTAATATGATTCCTGATTGGTCAAAACTCTAACTTAAACTAGTTTTGTCTGGATAGATCATGTAATGGGGACGGATCGCGTTGGTGTCAACAAGTAACACCTGCAGAACATCTGCCGTCCAGCTGCAACTATTTTTTAGTAACTGTCAAGTAGATTAAGATAATTGCCTTTGAAAAAAGTCGAAATATTTTGTTTTTCTCGTACCGACGAAGGGATTTCAGAAACTGGAACACTTGTGTAAATATCTGCGAGCAGTTGCAGGTGTTGCTTTAATCAATTTTCCCCTACAAATAGGTGGGATTGCTAAGAGGATAAGTCAGTTCATTTTTAACCGTCGTAATGTTACAAATACCTACAAAGTTAGTACCGTCGTCCGTTGAAAGTTGCCGTGCCGTTATTGCCAAGTGTGGTCGCGAAAAGATTAGTTCGGAAGTTGAAAGTGCGAAGTCCCACGGGGATAGTAAGTTATCGTCGCGGTTTCAGAAACCTTTATTTATTGACTTGGCACGGTAATGCGAAAAGTTTTTTTGAAATAAGCGTAAAGTGAGCGCATTGCTAAAAGTCAGTATCGACGTTAGGATTATGTGTCATTTAAATAAGTAAGTGAAGAGATTTGTTTGTGAATTTAAATTTTAATGTTGGTGGCTCCTATAGAAATTTGATATTTTAATAAATAAGTGAAACTGATAGTGACTTTGTGTTCTTACTGCTAGAAATTGGAATTAAATTCATTTACGATTTAATATTGCTCCCTTTCAACAATATATTGCTCCCTTTAAAAGAAAAATATGAACTACTTCAATTCATCAACTATTTGAATGTTTGGTATAACACACTGGTACGGCGAACCCTGTTAAGGATTTTTCTGGTCGCCTTCAAGGAGTGACATTATAAAACAGTAAGTACCTATTTAAAGATAGAAGGTGGGCGTTATACTACATAGGTATAGTACATCCTTTCCCTTATAGGTTAAATTTCATTGGTTTTTGGACAATGCGACCAGACCTAGTAACAATATTAGACACAGGTAAGTTTCTGATAATCGAAATCTTTGATCCTGATAGCTAGTCATTATCGACACTTTGATTGTCGATGTCTGAGTATGGTAAATTAGTTATCTCATTAAAGTCGCTGGAACCAATTAATTCAAATGTGTTTTCTATGGGCCTTAGAAAATAACGATCTCACAGCATTTTCTAAATTATTTTTTATAATATTAAATATTAACTATTTTACACGAGTCCTATGATTTATTTCTATGATTATACATTGTCACATTTGATCCTCATTTATGCGGTTTAGATTTATTGCACATTTGTCTAAATATTGAGTGTTCATATTTTGTTTATTTTTTAACTTTGTTATCACATTTGTGCACACACTCGGATATAACAAGCTTCCTTACCTTAGTGGGCACTTTTGTTTTAAACGTTCTACTAATAATTGTGACGGGGAGTAGCCGACATTTTTTAACGAGGTATTTCTATAATTTAACAATGATGATTCTATATCCCTTTTTTTTTCTCCAATGATTTTTTAAGTAAATTTTTTGAAATTTTATTATTTTCTAATAAGAAACTTCTTTATTTATTTCATTTTGAATAATTGCGTATATTAAATTAGTACAATCATTATTTGTTCTTGAATACTATACCGGGTGTTTCAGGAGGTACGCTCACCCCTATAACTTTTTTACTGTTTACGTTACAGAAATAAAATTTTGTGGGTTTATATGTGATACTATTTTGCATTTTCTAACATGGCGGATGCCATTTTCTCACTTCCGGTTTACCCGGAAATGACCTCAACCTTAGATTTTTAAATGGAACACCCTGTATATTTTTGGCTTTATCGATTCAGAACACCATTCCAAATTCAACGACACCCCATACGTCACTTTTTGACATTTTAAATCATTTTAAATTTTATTTTTATTTTTTCATCTAGATTGCTATGAACTCTCTAAAATTGTTTACTTCTAAACCAAAATCTTGATAAAAATACAATTTTTAAGTTTTATTGTATTTTAAATTTTTTACAAACTTTTTAACTTTTTAAAAAGTCTTTTTCCAAAAGAACTCGATTTTTTCAAATGGAAACATATTGGCTCACTCGGGCAAAAAGATGAAGCATTTTTTTCCCAACAGTTTGATATCACACACACAAATGTCAAAGTAAAAGAGAAGAGATAATTTATTAAAAATAGCCATTAATGACAAAAAATACAAGAAGCGCAAACGGCTTTTCATTTATCTAGGTACCCATGACGCCATAATGCTCATAAACAAATGAACATAATTATTACAAATTTAATATATTCATTGAAACAATAAGAACGGTTTAGTTAGTCCAGTTGTTCAAAATGCCTTCCTTGTGCTTCCTGACAGGCGCGAACATTTTGAATTGTTTTCCTTACCACATTTTGTAAATTTTCCCGTGTAATTTTGTTAATGGCAGCTCTTACGCGATTTTCCAATTCTTCTCTGGTGGCAGGTGGAGTGTTGTATACCTCATTTTTGATTGTACCCCACGCAAAAAAATCCAACGGGGTAATATCTGGCGACCTGATAAATAATAATCATTAGTTATTTAAGTCACTATTAATGTATTTCTTACATACCTAGGAGGCCATCTAACAGGGCCAGTAGTACCAATCCAATTTTCTCCAAATCTGTCGTTAAGATGCTCTTGGACTGCACGAGCATTATGTGCCGGCGCACCATCTTGCTGAAAGATAATATTTATCCTGTCTTGTAGTGGCAGTTCATCTAAAAACTGCTCAATTTCATTCCTGAGGAATTGAAGATATCTTTCACCAGTTAAGTGCCCATCAAAAAAAATTGGGCCTATTATTCTACCTCCAATAATGCCAAGCCAACAATTAAATCCAAACCTCGCTTGAAAATTACCTTCCTGCATTAGGTGTAGATTATCTTGAGCCCAATACCTTTTATTATTTCTATTAAACATTCCCAGGTTAGTAAATCTACTTTCGTCCGAATATAAAATATTACATGGAAATGTCGGATCTACATTATTTTTGTCCAAAAACCAATTGCAATACTCCAGTCTTCTGGCAAAATCATCTTCGTAAAGATGCTGGTGGATTTGATATTTAAATGAGTGATACTTATATTTATGTAAAATTCTCCAGGCCGAAGAGACAGTTATCGCGCATTCTAAAGCAATTTCTCTAAGCGATGCTGTTTTGTATGCCTCAACATATGCCAACACATCAATTTCCTTGTCTTGGTTAATAATAATTTGTTCTTCTTCGGGTTCGGGCTCATTCCTCAGCTTCTGAACGAGTCTAGGAAAGTAATGTCTCGAGGGGTGTCGTCTCTCGGGAAACCTGTCAGCATACACCCTGGCCGCTTGAGTAGTGTTTTGCAAACATTCGCCATAAATTAGTACCATATCGATTTTTTCGTTTCTGTTATAAGTTTCCATTTTAATATTTTATTTAGAAATTACTAATACCTGACCGAATTAGAATTATTATTACTGACAGAAAAATCAAACGATAAAATAGCAAGCTACTGTTATGTCAAACTAATTTTAATGATGGTGGAATTTAAATTTGTTATTATGTTCATTTGTTTATGAGCATTATGGCGTCATGGGTACCTAGATAAATGAAAAGCCGTTTGCGCTTCTTGTATTTTTTGTCATTAATGGCTATTTTTAATAAATTATCTCTTCTCTTTTACTTTGACATTTGTGTGTGTGATATCAAACTGTTGGGAAAAAAATGCTCCATCTTTTTGCCCGAGTGAGCCAATATGTTTCCATTTGAAAAAATCGAGTTCTTTTGGAAAAAGACTTTTTAAAAAGTTAAAAAGTTTGTAAAAAATTTAAAATACAATAAAACTTAAAAATTGTATTTTTATCAAGATTTTGGTTTAGAAGTAAACAATTTTAGAGAGTTCATAGCAATCTAGATGAAAAAATAAAAATAAAATTTAAAATGATTTAAAATGTCAAAAAGTGACGTATGGGGTGTCGTTGAATTTGGAATGGTGTTCTGAATCGATAAAGCCAAAAATATACAGGGTGTTCCATTTAAAAATCTAAGGTTGAGGTCATTTCCGGGTAAACCGGAAGTGAGAAAATGGCATCCGCCATGTTAGAAAATGCAAAATAGTATCACATATAAACCCACAAAATTTTATTTCTGTAACGTAAACAGTAAAAAAGTTATAGGGGTGAGCGTACCTCCTGAAACACCCGGTATATAAAACAAGTTACTAAACTAATAAAAAACTTAGGTGTTATTTGACATTTTCATAATAAAATTATTACTGGTGGGTTCATTAAGGTATGTATCAGAACCGTATTAATTTTTAAGAATTTTCCCAAGAGTTTTTTCTAAGTAGCCCTAATTTGACTTAAAAAAAATAATAAAATTTGGTGTGCGTGACGCGTGTCCATAATACAAGGACCTGCAAAAAAGTCTTTACTTGTCTCCAAGAGTTATTTCATCTGAATTGACCGATGTCTTATATTAAGGGATCTTGACTTGAAAATTCAATAATTTTTGATGGAGTGTTCTACTGATAAACTTTTAATCTTTAATAGCTTTGCGCTGAGAAAACATTGAGGGCAAAGCTTGTGCAACCAAAGTCTTACATGTTCCACCTTTGATAATGTATTTCTCATCAAAATGTTAAAGCATGCAGTTAATATGTATATCCAAGACATCCTTATACAGCAAATCTTCTCTGTTACAAGCGACAAGCCAGACCTTACTTCTAAAAAAAATATACTTAATTAGATTTTAAGAAATGTACTATAACCGTTGGCCTTAGTGCTTCGTACAACACTGTCCCTTATTAAAAAGTTGAAATAAAGACAATTGTGGGCTATTAGGTGGTTTATTTTGGGTACGGATGAGAACAACCTTTTATTTTATATACAGTTAACTAATATAGCCTAAATCAAGTCTTACTACAAAAATTGACATTTTAAAAGCTATTCAACATTTTTATACTTTACTTTACTACTTTTATACTTTAAGCTTTTTCAATACTAATAAATTCAAACTTACTCCAATAAATCCTATTACCCCATTGCTCTATGGTCTTCCCAAGATCCACAAACAAAATATACCTATACGCCCTGTAGTCTCATACTGTGGGTCCCCTTGTCATAGACTGAGCACTTGGCTAAACAGCATATTACTTGATCTAACTAATTTTCAAAGTTCCTTTTCAGTTAAAAATTCACCCAATTTGGCTGACGATCTTTCTAAAATACATATCCCTGATTCTTCTCTCTTGGTCTCGTTTGATATAGTAAACCTATTTCCTAGTATCCCTTCCAACGAATTTAGTTATAACCCTTCTAAATGATAAAACTACTCTAGAACAAGAACATATTGAGAAACTTTGCTCCATGGTGAACTTGGTCCTTTCTCAAAATTTTTTTCAATTTGACAATAAGTTTTACAAACAAAATTCAGGACTAGCCATGGGCTCAGCGTTGTCTCCTCTTTTAGCAGAAATTTTCATGTCGGATATTGAATCCAGAATCAAATCACACCCTCTTTTCACAAATATACTTTTCATAAGACGTTATGTAGATGATATTTTTGCAATATTTACTGGAAACCATGCAGACCTTCTTCTCTTTACACAATTCCTAAATTCATTACACCCCTCAATTAAATTCACTTCTGAAATAGAAATCGATGGTTCCATTCCCTTCTTGGACCTAAAAATAACCAAATCAAATAATAGACTCAAATTTTCTATTTATCATAAACCAACTAGTACTGATTGCACTATTTCATATCAATCTAACCACCCCTATAGCCAGAAATTCTCCTCTTTTCATTCCTATTTTACTAGACTTTTTAAAAGTCTGAATTGAACTTGATCAGACAAATAGCTACTAACAACGGTTTTCCTCTTAATATCATAAACAAAATATACTATAAACATTTGATAAAACATCTGAACAGAAACCTTTTATCTACTGATAAAGTTACAAACAAATTTTACTTCTTACCATACTGGGGCCCAATTTCCTATAAACTCAAAAACATTTTTAAATCTTTTAATATTGAAATAGTCTTTAAAACTCAGCACACTTTAAAAAAATTTCTAACCAATTCCAAAGACACAATCCCAATCTCCAACAAATCTGGTGTTTACAGCATCACTTGTTCAACAGAGGGTTGCAGTGCTTGTTACATAGGTCAAACAGGGCGTAAATTTTCAGTTAGAATAAAGGAATAGAGAAAGCTACAAATCAAAATCTTTCCCCCTCAAGAATCAAGTCTAGTTTTTCTAGACACGTTCATATTAACAAACACCATTTTAATCCTGATTCTAATGTAGAATATCTACACATCTGTAATAAGGGGAACAGGCTTGACCCGTTGGAGATTCTTGAAATTAACAAAGCGTTACATAACAAAAATTTAGTTTGTCTTAATGATCAAATTCAACATACTTCTACCCATTTTTTTAATGCTCTTAATTTTAAAAATTAAACAAACAATTTTACCTCTTTTTCTCTATTTCAATGTTCTAATTTCAATTGGTTTGATATTAACAGTAAATCGTTAATAATCTGAAATCTCTAATAAAAATATAATTGATAGGTTATGTACAACCACCTGTGACAGTCTTTTCTGGGTCAACCATCATTCTGTTCTGTTCTGTTCGAAATTTTCGATGACCTCTTGCCTCTCGGCATCCAACCAAGTCATCAATCGTTTAACAACATAAAATATTTTCGTCAAAAAAATTCTTTTACTTTTAGTATTTTAAATCAAACTATTTCCACACTTTATTCTTACACCTCGATGGTGGTCCCATAGATGACAACACTGATCTTTAAAACACCTATTCCCGAAAAAGGAAAGTTTCAGACAACTGATTTTGATTTTTAGGTTGCTTGTTTGACATTTATTTTTTGTACTAAACCTTTAAATTTCTGCCTTATTACTCGTACTCCTGGATTCTGTATCTTAACAATGATTGTTTTTCTCCCAACTTAAATGTCGATATTTCTTTTAACGATCACTGGAGACCACCAAAGAATATAAAAGGGAAATCTTTTAGGACCATTCCCCCAACCTTGTGAAAAAAATTTTTTTATTATGATATCTTTTATTTATATTTTATGTTATATTCAAGTTTTATGTATGTTTATTTAACTGACTAGTAACTATAAGAACGATGATTGAGCTTTTCATACCTTTTTCGTTAATGCAATTATACTGACATTGTCAACCATTTTGTTCTCAAGCTGTCAACGGTCGACTATAAAATGACTGAACACGTTGTCACGTTTTCATTTTAACTGTGTTCGTCTCCCTATTTTAATCTTTAAGGGTATATAAAATATAAGATCTGTTTTTTAATAATTTTATTTTAAATTAAATTCTATTGTTTTCCCTACATAATGGGACGAACATAACGCAAGGTGACGGGACCTTAGGTCTCCAATAACTAATTTTACAAATGAAATTTCAACATTATGTAAGTACAGACATTATTAATAATTTTATTTCATTACTAATTACAAATTTCTTTCTTATTACAGAATTTCTCATAAAACAAATCACAAACAAAAATCTTTCTCTAACAAGAACTAGAATGTCCAAAAGATCCTTCCTGACGTATGATTTTCAAATAACGAATATCTTCCCTTTTTAAATTTGACCACAGATTGACAGTGTCTTTTCAGAAACTTTGATTTAAATATAACATTCCACTTTCAATTCCAATTTTAGCATGCTGATTACATTCAATTATTAATATCTTGTCAAAATATTTTTAAATAAAAAAGCTCCATCAACGTCATTTTCCACCAACAGTTTTCTCTCTACTGCTAATAATAACTGCAGCACTACTTTGGTCTCCTGAAGATGAAGGTTACTACCTTCGAAACATGTAGAAACAATTTAATTTTAAAATTGAGCCTTTAATAGCTCACTATTAAATTAGTGGAGAAAGACTTTTTGACTTTTTTTCCCCTTTCCCTATATTTCAACTCCACTTCGAGAATGGACTATTTCTTTAAATTTTCCTATTAGCTATTAGTTAACAATGAATTCTGTTACTGCTTATTTTGTTTTTAGAATAACTTTATTTACAACCACCCGTGGCTATAAATACCTAATAAATCCACATACATTTTATGTTTCCAAAAGCACAATATTTGTTTATAACGTAGGTACATACCTATGATATCCATAGCAAATCTAAAAAATGATATTCCTTCGCTGGTTTTAGAAGGGGGTAAGCACATGATATGCCCCCTTCCTGCTTCTTTACTCCCGACATTAAAATCAAGAGAAATCCCTTCTGAATTGTAAAAAACCAAGAAAAACAAATAACTGTTCACTTTAAACTGCAGAAAAATAAAGATTCGTTTGGTTTTCCAGACGTAAACAAACGATTTGACAGATTCCGAATGCTGTGAACTTAGCTGCGAATAATACTTGTAAAATGGCCGCCTTGCATATGCGCATAAAAAATTAGAACAGACGAGAACGCTCACTTTCGCCTCTTATTAGTTGGGTTACTCTTTCGTAAGACCTAAGTGAGTATGTAGCTTCAAAATAAAGCAGAAGTTAAAAATTTGTTTCAAGAAGTTGGTAACGGTGAACAGAAAAGGAAATCTCTTAAAACGGAAGGACTGGCAGTGGACCAAATCGTTTTTCATTGGTTTTGGCATTTTTTGGCACAAAACAAGCACTTACCAATATCCGGGTCCATAATTGAAGCAAAAGCCCTCCAATCTGCTCAATGTCTAGGGATAGATACCTTCAAGGCATCAAATGGATGGTTAGAAAAATTCCATCGTCGGTACGATATTGCCTTCAAGAAAATATGTGACGAATCGGCCGATATCAATATCGAAGACGTAGCTGCCTGGTAAAAAAGGCTATTGACCATTTTAAAGGATTATGCCCCAAGAGACCAATTTAATGCAGATGAGACAGGTCTCTACTATCATGCATTGCCAACAAAAACATATGCATTGAGAAATGACAAGTGTACTAGAAAAAAAAACAGCAAAACAACGATTTACAATTATTCTGTTCTGTGCAAATGCGGAAGGTGAGAAGAAAGAACCACTTATAATAGGCAAAAGCAAAAATTCTTGATGGTTTAAGGAAGCAAATATCGATAATTTACCTCTACAATGGGTCTCGAACAAAAAAGCGTGGATGACAGCAGATATCTTACAAACATGGCTACACAGATTTGATACCAAGACGAAGAAGCAGAATAGAAGAGTGGTATTATTTTTGGATAATGCAACGTCTCATCCCAAAATTACACTGATTAATGTTAAACTTATTTTTCTTCCACCCAATACTACCTTACATTGCCAACTTATGGATCAAGGCATTATTCAAAATTTTAAAATGCTCTACAGAAGCTACCTTATTAAGAGGCTTTTAACATGTATTTATAGTGGTTGTCCTCTTCAAGAAATTGAAAATAATATTACCATAACCAACGTCTGGATATGGATTTCAGTGGCCTGGCGCAATTTGTCCCCAGTGACAATAAAAAATGGGTTATGAAAGCCGCATTTATGTGTAATACGATAATATTGACGACTTCGAAGAAAAATATATTATTCCGCTCGCGCATCTGTTTCCTAACATTAAGGACATATTTGTGACCTTGAAACAATTCGCTTCTATTGATAACGATTTGCCAACAGAAAGTGCAGAATTCAGTTTCATCGAGTGTATTGAAGAGATCCATGGATGCAACTACTCCCAACTCTGAGATAGAGGAAGAGGAACCTGAACTTGCTCCAGTGTCGAAAGTATTAAGCCTATCTGAAGCCTGCGCAAGTTTGAGAGACTTAGACTTTTTTAATAATATTAACATTCTGACAAGTCTACAAATATTACTCAATTGCAATTAAAATGTGAATCTGAATTTTATAAAAATGAAATGAAAAATATGAAGCAATCATTGATTTCTGATTATTTTAAAAAATAAGAACTTTGAAGCAAACATACAGTACATTGTATAATATATATGTTAGTATGCTCGTGCAGTATATACCTACATATTGGTAAATTGGCTTAATCTAATTTAATTTTAGTTGTGATAAATTTACACAGAAATATTTAAAATTACTTACATAATATTATTATACAGGGCTGCCCAGAAGTCCGGAATAAAATTAATATAGCCTTAACCTGTAACTTTTGGGGAAAATGCTCGGACACGTCAATTTAGTTTTATACATGCTCACATTTTGACGTTATTCGTTTGTTTTTCTTATAAACATTTGTCAAAGATATGACGACATCGATCTTTTTAAATGGAAACATACAGCTTGTGATACATCATTTGAAAGCTAATATCTCATACAGTATGCTCATAAATTTTGACGCGATTCTGTCAAGCTATTTCAAAATGGCGACTGTTAAAAGTTTTAAAAAAATCCCTATTTAAATAAGCAGAAATGATAAATCATTTATGTTTTTTTTTACCTTTCAAGGTAAGAAATCTTCATTGTTTCACGTTCTGACATTTTGTGACATTGTGACTTAACAATAGTTATGGTTTATTTGTTATATATTTTGTAAAAAAAAAATAAAAATGTAACGAAGCAAAACAAAACACAACAAAAAGGTGGTTTAACGTGGCAAATGCTGGAAATGTCCTCCACCCTCTACTTGGCATGCTCCCAGACGATGGTAAAATCCGTCGACGGAATTTCGAATAGCTTCAGCCGGTATGTTATGTTATAAACTTGTTCTTTTAAATATTCCCAAAGAAAATAGTCTAGAGGCGTTAAGTCTGGGGACCTCGGTGGCCATTTAATTGTACCACGTCGTATAATCCAGCGACCTAAAAATATCTGATCTAAATATCTTCTCACATTGACACCAAAATGCGGGGGAGCACCATCTTGCTGAAACAAAATTGTTTCATTAGGTATATCTGGATCTACTTCGTTGGGAAAAATTACAGCTAGAGCAGGCCTCAACTCGTCGGTTAAGAAAGCCAGGTACCGTTCAGCTGTGAGGTTTCCTTCCAAAATGAATGGCACAAAAATTCGGTTATTAATGATACCTGCCCATACATTTACTTTCTGGGGCCGCTGAGTATGCGCTTCAAATATTCACCGTGGATTTTCTCGACTCCAGAAACGATAATTATGTCTGTTAACCAACTCATTTAAATAGAAAGTAGCTTCATTCGAAAATAATATGTACTCTGGAAACCTAATATTCTCGTCACACCGTCTCATCATTTCTTCTCAAACGCCTATCATAGTCATCTTCTAAAAGCTCTTGGAGAAGATATATTTTATAGTGGTGGTATTTTTTTGCTCTCAAAAATCTTCCAATAGTACCTCTAGATGTATCATGATTTTGAGCCAATGAAACTGTTGAAACATGCGGATTATCCTGCAGACATAATGTAATATCCAATTTTTCATCGTCGCCTAAAACACGTGGCCGTCCATTCCTAGGCAAGTTTTTTACTATGCCATGTTCATCAAATTTGTGGAATATATTACTAACAATGCCCTGTGAAATTTGATTTTCCGGATATTTAGCATTAAATAAAGTGCATACGCTGCCTTTCCGACAAAACCATTTTTGTTTAGAAAATTGTAAAATAATACTTCGGAAATACCTAAATTAATATTACAAGTTCACAATGTCACAAAATGTTAGAACCTGAAACAATGAAGATTTCTTACCTTGAAAGGTAAAAAAAACATCAATGATTTATCATTTCCGCTTATTTAAATAGGGATTTTTTTAAAACTTTTAACAGTCGCCATTTTGAAATAGCTTGACAGAATCGCGTCAAAATTTATGAGTATACTGTACGAGATATTAGCTTTCAAATGATGTATCACAAGCTGTATGTTTCCATTTAAAAAAAAAGGTCGAAGTCGTCATATGTCTATAAAAAAACAAACGAATAACGTCAAAATGTGAGCATAATATATAAAACTAAATTGACGTGTCCGAGCATTTTCCCCAAAAGTTACAGGTTAAGGCTATATTAATTTTATTCCGGACTTCTGGGCAGCCCTGTATATTATTTTATATATACAAGGTATGTAGATACTTATTAACAAATAAACACTGTAAAATGCAGACCAGTTCTTTCAATTTTTCTATTTTTCTTTATTAGCCGACCACCCTTGATAACCAACCAACATTTGATTTTTGAGGGTGGCCGCTATAAAGAGATTTTACTATATTTTAATTTAAAAATGTTAACAACTTAAACTAAATTTTACGTCAGTAAATATTCCTTCTAATTCCTAAAAGAGCATGTATATATTTAATAAAATCCCTTTCATTTTAATGTACGCTCCTGCATACTAATCCTCGCACACAAAGTACGAAGCCCCACAGTAAAAAATCGCTAAAATTTCCCTGAAAATTAAACCTCCTTTGACACATTTAATCTGAATCGCCCCTCGACATTTTGACTCTTAAACACGTGGTTGTAAGGCCTTTCGAGATCACTGCATCGTCGAAAAGCCCTTCTATGTAAATGAATATGAGACCATAGTCAGTATAAGTAATTACTGCTTTTCCTCTTCTTTTACTAGAACGGGCCGAGTTTTATTGCACGTCGGGTACGAAATTAAAAATGTGAATGCATATATCTAGGTTTTAAGTTTTTTTTGCATACCGAATATATTGTACGATGCAAAAACACTAGTGCAATCATTATTCTAAACTACTTCAGCGCACTTGCTTTTGTTTTTATGATGTTGCATACAAAAGACGTTGCAAACGTATTTGTGCATTGCTACCCTTAATTAAACAATTTTTAAGAGCCAATTTTGTGTATGCGAGAACTCTCAACATCTCCCAGAGTATTTTGTTCATCATTAGGGTTTACCTATGTATAGTCAATGACTTTAACTTCCTTTTGTTTATATTATTGCTTGTAATGAAATATTTTCGTTGCTCAATTGTAACTTTGGGCGCCAATTGTAATGAAAAATTTTGGTCGTTGAGTGCCAATTTCTTACCTTTTGTTGCTTTGCTAGCTCAGGGCAGGGCGTGGTAAGTTCGAGTTTAAATTTTAACAGTCCCTCCCGTATGAAATAAAAACACTTTCAACTCAACTTAACAATTAGTCTATTTACATAAGTGTAGTTTGACAAAAATTTGTACAAAGGAAAATTTAAAAATAGTTTGAATGACTTTCTTTTCAAATTAACAATTATTCTATTTACATAAGTGTAGTTTGACAAATATTTTTACAAAGGAAAATTTAAAATAATAGTTTCAATGACTTTGAAGTAATTAGTAATTTCAATGTTGATATATTTAATTAGACAAAAAAATAACAAAAGTGAAATAAAGATATTTGACAGGTTTTTTTATGGTGACCCACACACAAGGCGTCAGTTACCTTTACCCTTTCTTCAATGGTGGTTTTCGGATCCCTGTAGAGATATAACCAGTTTATGTCAGTCAGAGCTTCGGGTGAAGCTTAGGAATCGACTCTCTACAGGTATAGGCGAGTAGAGCTCAACAGACTTTGGGCCACTGTCGTGACGTCACGTCAGCTACGTTGTCCGGCTCCAATAATGAAGTTCCGAAATATAAATTCCCTTGCTCTGCTTTAAAAGAAATATTTACTGAACCAAAAAGAAAAGAAATATATTTTAATTTTAATTAATTAATTAATGAAATAATAAAACTGAATTGTCAAATTGCAGTGATACTCCTTTCCAACAGAACCAGGTTTAAATAAAAATAATCATAAACCTGACAATGATAGTAATTTTATAAAAAAATAGTAGTTATAAGAGCATAAAATGAAATTGTGCTCTAGTAGAAACTACTGCACATAACCAGGTTTAAATAAAAATAATCAATGGTAATTTTATAAAAACAGATAGTAGCTATACAATTTATAGAAACACAAAATGAAATGGTGCTCTAGTAGAAACTGCTGCAACAGAACCAGGTTTAAATAAAAATAATCAATGGTAATTTTATAAAAAACAGTAGTTATAAGAGCATAAAATGAAATTGTGCTCTAGGAGAAACTACTGCAAGGCAGGTACTAGGTACTAGATTAGCAAGAGATAAATGAAAATTTAAAGAGGTACCTATATAGTGAAATTTTATCATACAACCCCCGAGACAAATCTTCAGATATTCACACATCAGAAAAAACTCAGTACCCAGTGATCAATCACCAAAGATAGCGTAATGTATAAAGGCAACTTACAGCTTATGCTGGGTTCTCTAAATTAGACTCATTGGGAAGAAACTACAAAGATAGCATAAGCCGACTCTATATTAAGAGCAATTAGTCTCTTTTCCAAAATCTATAAAAAAAATAAAAGCCAGGGCAGTGAAGTTTTTTAAAGTTGTCCAAAATATGAAATAGGTAATGAACCTCTAAAATTCAAAACCAAAGATGTGCATATGCACAAAATGGCGACCAGGTAAGTCTTAAAAGAAACAATTTATGCCCTTTAAGTCAAGATAAGTAGGTAAAATGATTAATCAATCTTTAGGGTAAAAACAAAAGATAATTTTAAAGTAAATAAAACAATTGAGCTTGGGGTTCTATGATAAAACTCAAAAAAAATTAAAAAAATAAGAAAGAAGAACTTTAGTACTTGCCTGTGCAAAAGTTTAAACACTAGAGAGCGATAATAGAAAGATAATAAAAAAGTAAGATAGGGACATGTAAGCCGTTTTACTCTAAGACGTACCGTTAGAAAGCTAGAAGCTGTCAAAATGTAATTTTTCAAAACTTAATTTCTCGAAAACTATTAGGTTTAGACTTATTATGCACTTAATAAAAAAAAATTGTAATTTTATGCAAAATCCAAAAATATTCTAAGATATAGGGTATTCCATTGAAGAAAAGTAATTTTATTTCTCTACGGCGTTCTGACTCATCCTGTATACTTAACTTTTTAAAATTCTGATAGACTATAAAAAACCCTAAAACTTTTGTCTTAAATATTTTTCGCTAGCTGTTGTACTTTAAGAAATAATCGACGGTTTCCATACATACCAACGACCCTGTGTATAAGTAGTCAAAGTTTTTCAAATTTCAAAATTATTTTTGGTTTATTAAAATTAAATATCTCTTCTGTGTTTTGCTTAATCGTGCAAGGCCTACGGCATATGGAAAACTATACATAGAAAATTTTTGAAAATTTGAAAGTATCCTAATGTTGCTGAAGGTAACCAGGCTAAAATATTTTCAATAGGGTGGGACTTCCGGTTATACCGGTAGATGTGAACTTCCTTATTTTAAATGGAACACCCTGTTTATTGTTACATTTATGAATTTTACGTAAGATTCTTGGCAGGCTTTGTATATCATGTCCTATACCCAAGTTTAAGCGGTTTTGACATATTTAAGGTTTTATGTCGAAAAAGGAGGTTTGCAGGCCATAAAATAATTATCACTTTTTCCAATAACGAAGTTTTTATTGTTTAATTTAGTTTCGATTGCTTGTAAAAAAAGGACCTGCTTCAATAGATTTTTTATATTATTTTGATAACTTATAATACAGGGTGTTCAAACAATAAGATTAAAAATGAAATTACGAGAACTGCAAATAATCTACATGTTCAAATGGAAACCACGAAATTTTAGAATTATTTCTTATTTACCATTAAAAATAAGGGTAAGTTGGCATGAGGTTGTCCGTTCGGAAAATTTGTACACTGATAAAACTATGCTCCCTTAATCAAATAATCTGATTTATTTGGTGAATAATTATTGGTAATAAATAAATGTGATTTTAATTAACTAAATTTGATTTAACTGAAATAAATGAGAATATTTCGTTTTATTTGCAAAGTTATTTCACTGTTGGTTGATTTGTGTCAAATCATAGAACCCTTCAAACAAATATCTTACCAAAAAACCACTAAAATAACAAAATCTAAATAACTAATTATTTAATCGAACTAATTTTTATTTAGGAACTAAATTCCGTTAATCGCTAGTTAAATCACCCAATAGAGAACTATTTAAATGTCTAGGTCATTTAAACTAAATAATTATGTATTTACATTAAATCGTTAATATAAAACAACCAAATATTTACAAATAACTAATTATTTAATCGAAGTACATTTCAAGTTAAGAACTAAATACCTTTAACTTTAATTTAAATCATTCATTGCCGAACTTTTCAAATAATTTGGTCATCCAAACTAATAATTAAGTATTTAAATGAACTCCTGTCGCCTACTTTGGGCTTTGAGTAATTTGATTGGTTATACAAAAGTGGCCTGAGCATTGCGTTTTGGTCATTGGTGTTCGATTTTGTCTTGTAGAAATTTATGAGTGAGAGTGAAATCTTCTTTGTTAGTGACACAGAAGTTAGTGGTTCCATCAAAAATTAAAACGAAGATATGGGGAATAAACGTAATATGAATAATTATTTAGAAGATTGGGGTATATCGAGGGGTATATCCCATATCTTAGATACTTTTCAAGGTAGGAAACTATATTTGAATATTTTGGTTACGCATGAAACGAGTTAAAAAAGTAAGATAAGAGGCAAAGAAAAGATACTTGTAATACCTAATTTGAAATTTGGAACACAAAATCTTTTTAGAAAAATGTAGCCAGGTATTTATAAATCATGGCTACCTAGGTTACAAATAAGACAGTTTTTCTCAATTTTCACCATAATTCAATACCTATCAAACCTCCTAACGTAAAAAATATAATATAATTAATATAATATTAATAATTATTGTACCTAATATTTGCAAATTTGACTTTATTTAATTTTTTATCAAAGTTATTAACTTCTCTATAATGTTTTATTGACGTATATTTTAAGGGAAACAACAACTAATGGTCGGTTTATACAGCAAGATAACATAACATAAAAATAAAATAAGAGTTGAATCTACAGATCTGCCATATGACGTTTATAGAAACACATAACATAACATAAAAATAAGAAATAAAATAAGAGATGGTTATCTTTTAAATTTTATGTTATTTTTATGTAAAAATAGTTGTGCGCGTGCGCGTAATTTGCCATAACCTTTATTTTCGGCAAAAATGTGTTTTTTTCTGTTGGTTTGCCTTATTATTTGAATACTATAAACAATTTGATAAGGTTTGTGATTATTATGGTATAGATACTGATTAAACCATATTCAATAGCAACATTTCAATATTTCTTATTTTTATGTGACGTCTGTATAAACACGTACTTGGATCAAATAAGAACTGATTTGAATGAACATTCTGATCTATTGAAAATTAAAAAAAGGTATTTAAACCAAATAAATTTATATTTGATCTAAATAAATATAAAAGACAAGTTAAACAATTATGTACTTGAATAAAAAAACAATCACTTTGATGGAAATCACCGGTTTATTTAAATCAAATCACTTAAATTGTTTAATTAAATAACGTTGTTGTTACGGCAAATACATGCAAAACAAAAGAAAAATAAATATGGACATGATAAAATATATATAAATATCAATCAAATAAACATTTTGTTAACTTAACTTATAACCTATTTACCTTAAGTCATTGTAACGGCTTATTTAAGTTAGGTTAGTGTTAAGGAAATAAATATTTGCTTGAATTTTGTATTTAGTGATTAGTTCCAAATAAAAAGTAATTTGTATCAAATGAGATCATACTAATTGAGGCAAGTAATCCCTTGGTATTTTTCAAATACATATTTGTTTGGCTAATAGGAAACAAATATTTATTTGAGTCAACGGTAAATTTTTTTAACTCAAATAATTAATTGTATCAGTGTAGTTTTTGAAATATTGCAAATTTAATATTTTTATATGGCAATTTTGCTGCAGATATTAAGTTTAATAAATTATTTCCAGTTGACTATGAGTTTAATTAGTCCTGGTTGGCTATGACGGCTTTGAAAACAGTCAAATGTTTAAGAAATGTATGAAGGTGTCACTTACCATTTGAAAATTATCAATAATCATGCCGGGGCATTTAAATTATACAAACGAAGATTATTTAAACTTATTATTATTTACGGAGAATCTGATAAAGTTATATTAAGAACATGTGACACATTTGCCATTCGATATCCGCAATAACAGAAGCCATCACAATGTGCTGTTAAACAAATTATAGAAAAGTTCAAGAACTTTGAATCCGTTAAGGAAATAGTGTAATAGTGCAAAGAAATAAACCTCTCTCTAAGAATATTGAAATTGCTATTTTAGGATATTTCGCCGCATATTCAACCATGTCTGTAAGACAAGCTGCGTTAGAGTCAGGATTATCCAAATCAACAGTTTAAAGAATATTACGCAAACATAAATTTCATCCTTACGCATTTTCCATAGTCCAACAACTAAAAGAAACGGATTTTCCAAGACGAGTGGCATTTTGTGAATTTGACATAACTTGGGCACAAGAAAACAATTTTTTTTTGGACGATATTATTTGGGCAGACGAAGCTAAATTAAAAAAAAAGGTGCCTTAAATCGACATAATTTCCATTATTGGAGTAATTAAAATTTACATATGTTTAGAGAGCAAAATATTCAAGAATCCTGAGAGTTTAATATTTATTGTTCAGTATATTTTTATTAAGAAAACTTAAATCGTAAGTTGGACGTTCTTGAAACATTCTAAATTTACAATGTGCTTATTAACTTATAGGTGATGGCTATTTGAACATCTTACAAAATTTTGAATCCGAATATTTAGACAATTTGCGGCTCGCTGTCCATAGAAACCTGTTTTACCAGCAAGATGGCGAAGATACGAAATGCTTTTGATAGTCGATGGATCGCCAACAATGGTCCTTTCCTTTGGCCACCCCGCTCCCCAGATCTTACAGTGCTTGATTATTTTATTTGGGGTACAATTAAAGATCGAGTGTATAATGCCATAGCAACTATGGAAGATTGCATGCAGCGAGTGAGGAATGAATTTGCAAATTTAAGGCTCATGTCAATAAGAAAAGCGACCCAATGAAGTGTTGCTTAGATGCAAAAAATATCTGGAAGTTGGAGGACGTCAGTTTGAACGTTTACTAAAAAAATAATAAATAGGGGTTTCCATTTGAAAATGTAGATTTGTTGCGGTTTTCTTAATTTTATTTTTAATCGTATTGTTTTTAAACACCCCCACAAAGTTCTTGAAATTTTTTATAGTTTGTTTAACAGCACAATGTGATGGCTTCTGTTCTTGCGTATATCGAATGGCAAATGTGTCACATGTTCTTGATATAACTTTATCACATTCTCCGTAAATAATAAATAAGTTTAAATAATCTTCGTTTGTATAATTTAAGCGCCCCGGCATGATTATTGATAATTTTCAAATGGCAAGTGACAGCTTCATACATTTCTTTAACATTTGACTGCTTTCAATGCCGTCGTAGCCAACTAGGAGTAATTAAACTCATAGCCAACTGGGAATAATTAAACTTAATATCCGCAACAAAATTGCCACAAGATTTAGTCGGATATTTTTTATGCTTGGTATCGAACGAATATTTTAACGAGAGCTAAATTTTCTGAAAGTAAGTATCAGATAGCAAGCATAAAAAATATCAGGCTCATAATCTGAGCTCGAATGGTATTTAGTAAGGCAATTCCACGAACGCAAAATTAAAATAAAAACTTAAAACTTTTTTTTTTTTTTTTTTTTTTGCAACGCCATTCGGCTCGAATAGCACGCATCCATTTTAATGATACAGTTAATTCACCTAATGATTTCTTCCTGGTAACAGGAAGAAAATCAAAAACTAAGAATTGCCTTCATTAATGTAATGTATTTGTTTATTTAACTAAAAGAAAATTTTATTTTATTTTATAATATAACATGTGAATAATGACCACTTGATGTATTCCCAAAAAAATTTTTTACCAGAAAGGACATAATTTTGTTTTGACAATTCTAAGGAGAAGCAATTTCATTTAATTCAATTTACATAAAATCTAATCCACCACAACAATATACATGTCCCCTCACTAAGTCAGTCTCATTTTAAATTAATAATTAATTTCTTCTTTTACAACATGTTCTAATTTCAATATTCTTGAATCACTGTATTATGGTTAGGGTCTTTTATCTCACTTGCGTTTAATCATCTCCTTCCGTTGAGATACTTCGTCCTTATAATAAGCTGCTGTCTATTCCAATGGTTGCATAAACTGCATTTCATTGTATTTTATTGTTGAATCACCCATTGTTCTCCCGACTGTTTTAACTACTTTTCATTACAAAATTTCTTAAATGATTAGTTGCTGAAGATGACTTTCCCTAAAGTCGAAACTAGTACAACAACTTTAAGAAATTTATTCTAATTCTTCATCATTTCATGTATTTTCTATAACCCTTGTTTTCTACCCTAGAGGGGCAAATAAAGTTATTTGGTGGTAAAGACAGACCTTTATTTTTATAATAAAAACTTTATTTAAAATAACAACAAAACAAAATACAATTGGCAATAATAATAACAAGGAAATGCTTTTTAAATTGAACAATAAAATTATTAAAGATACAATTTGTATAAATATTTTGTGCCATAGAATTTGACTCTACAGAAAGAGAAGACTGTCTTGAAGATGCTTGCAAAACTGGTGATAAATAATAAGATGTTGTGGTTGACTGCGCTCTTGTTTCAATATTCAGGGCTTTTTCACAAAGGTTTGTTACTAAACTTAAATGATGTTCGTCGTTAAGCTGCAAGTATGGTTTTATGGAACTGGACGAAGAATGTCCAGTAATTTTTATTAGCTCTTGCTCACCCACACCAGCTTCGGATAAATTGGACACAGCACTTGACCAATGAGAGTGGTTCGTAATTTTTTTGTTTTTGACGTCCAAACCAATTTTTTCTGCCGAAATTTTTGTTCACTTTAGAATCTCATTAGTTCCGATAGGCATATTTTTGTACCATCCTGTTGAATTTTCGTTTTTCCAAAATGGATTGGGGGTGAGGAAAAATCTATCAGTTGAAATATAAGCTGGTCTGTTGAATAAAATTTTGTAATACAACCTTATTGGGCAGATATCTGGATTTTTTTTGTTAGGTACAAGCCATTTACTGTCAGTGCACTTTTTTGAACCTCCTTGGCACGTTTTTGAGAATATGGTATTATATTCGATTCTGCCTCTTAACTCTCCATTATTAAATGTTTCTTCTTTAAAATAAAACGATTTACAACTGGCACCTTCACCTCCTCGCCAGGCCAGCTAGTAGGCAACCACGTAAAATAATTTTTTCAAAAGGCTTTCTAGTGTATTTTCGTTCCATAATAATGCCATCCTGATTATTTCGATTTGAGTTAAGGCCACGGAACTTTCTTTTCTTTTTTCTAATTCAGTTTGCAACTTTTTTCTTTTGCAATCACGGGCATCACGGGCTTTTTTGAATGTAGCATCGGCGAAAGGATTAAAAATTACCTTAAATTTTTCATAGTAGGTACATATTTTGTAGCATTTTTGCAACTGAATTCCACATGGTTTTAATAACATACTCTTTGTAATCCATCCCATCTTTTCTCTTCATATTAATGCTCCAGTCCATTAATATCTTTGCTAGGTCTTCAATAGACATTTGCATGTTCAGATCGAAATTCCGTTCTTTGCAAAATATGTTAAATTGGTTCCATATTGAAGATCGGCTCTTCTTTGTGTTCTTAGGAATGGAATTTTCTATTTCGTTATTTATTTCCTTTTCGTCAATTGTCCCAAACCTCTGCATGTTAAAAAATACTTTAAAACAGCTTAAACAATTATTTAGTATTTGTGACAATTGACAGATGATTTAATAACTAGTTTAAAATGCAATTGTTACCACGGTAACGATTGGAGGAGCAGAAAATATATCCGATTTTTTTATCCAGTTACATTTCTTCTTCCTTCCTTTTAATCCGACAGCAAACTACGATTTTTGACATTTTAAATGGGACTATTTATATATGAGTGGAATTGCCATATAAAAATATTAAATTGGCAATATTTCGAAAATTACAAATTTTCCGAACTGACAACCTTATACAAACTTACCCTTACTTTTAATAAGAGAAATAATAATAAAATTTCGGGGTTTTCATTTGAAAATGTAGATTTTTGCAGTTTCCTTAATTTCATTTTTAATCTTATTGTTTGAACGCCCTGTATTAATACTTATTAAAATATTATAAAAAATGTATTAAAGCAGGTCCCTTTTAAGAAGGTATCGAACTCAAATAAATAATAAAGACATCCTTATAGGAAAAATTGATACCTAATTATTTTATGGCCTAACATCATTTTTTGACATAAAACCTTAAATATGTCAAAAACGCTTAGACTTGGGTATAGAACATGATAATATACAAAATCTGCCTAGAATCTTACGTAGAATTCAAAAATGTAATATTATACAGGATGTTACGTTTAAATGAAGCAAGTCGACACCTACTTCCGATTTAACCGGAAGTGTGACCCTAATTAAAATATTTTAGCCCGGTTGTCCCCAGCAAAGTTTTCTATGTATAATTTTCCATATATAGATCGAAGCGGTTCCCGGTATTTTTTTTTAATAATTAGACGAAGATTTTTGTGCGCAACTTAGGTATATGTTTTTCATCTGGTTATTTTAGATGGAAATATTTTATTAATTTCATCAAATACACGATTTCTTTTATTGAGGCGTAGGAAGCTGTCTTGAAAATTATGGACTAATTTCCACAATGAGACAACAAATTTTGTTCCATAGTGAGACAGTGTTTGTTGCAAGGAAATCAAGTAAAGGTCTTTTCGCTGAAGAGCAAATGAAGTCTGCAGTTAATCTCATCATTACGCAGACGTTAAGTTTAAGATAAGCTGCTGAAAGGACAGTAAAATTTCAAGCTCTTTTTCGCTACATGAAAAAAAAGGCAACCTGCCGGCGAAGATACAGAAATACGATTTACTCCAAATTACACCTGCCGTAAAATTATTACTGCTATGGAAAATCATGAAAGGACTTGCGTATCCTGGCTTACGAAATAGCCGTTGCTAACCATTTAAATATTCCTAAATCTTGGGAAATTACTAGAAAAGCTGGAATGGAATGGTTACAAGAGTTTAAATTCAAATGATCAATTTTTGGCCAATTTGAAATCTATTATCAACAGTTCTCCTAAATTTGCCGATGGGACCCGCATTTACAATCTTGATGAGATCGCAACCACCACTGTTCAAAAACCTTGACAAATTGTGACAAAAAAGGGCATAAAGCAAGTCAGCTCAACAACCAGTGGTGAACGAGGAATACTGGTAACAAATTGTTAAACTGTTAATGCCAATTGCAGTTTTATACCACCGGCAATGGTGTTCCCTAGGAAAAAGTTTAGGGCTCATATGTTACACGACCCACCTACTTGCACCTTGGGCCTCACATAACCTTCTGCATGGGTGACCGTTGATCTCTTTACCGGAGTTATGAAAAAGTTTATTCATCAAACTTCTAGCAGTGTAGATAATCCAACGCTATTAATCATGGACAATCACGAAAGCCATTCATTTGCGTATGTGCTTGATCTTGCAAAAGAGGATAGAGTAACTATTTTGACATTTCTCACATAAACTTTAGTCACTCGATTTATCTGTCTTCTATCCTTTTGCATTTAAAAGGGCAATGCCGCTCCAGAATATAACAGCAGGTTTTAAAAAATCAGGGTTTTTCTTTTTTGACAAACATATCTTTTCCGATGATGACTACCTTGTGAGTAATGTTACCGATAGAGCACAACCAGAAAACAAAGCCGCTGGGCCTTCTTCCACACACGATGACTTTCTCATTTTGGACGAAACAAATAACATACCATCGTCAGCTCAATGAAGCAAAGGAGGAGGAAGAAACTGGCCTTAAATTAGTTGACAAAATAAAAACCTCAAACAGATTGTTATCACCAGAAATTTAGGTTATCCTAAAGCACCAGAGTTAAAACAGCAAAAGGAATTCAGGAAAAGAAAAAGTATCATAGCAACAGATACCAAATTTGTAAACTCTCCAAATGATAACAACTTAACATCATTAAATACGTTTAAAGTCCCGGCTTAACACGCTGAGAGGCCTTCTGCCGAAAAGTGGTGTATATATTTGTGAATGCCATCCATCTCCTGCCTGTGCGATCTAGTATCTTCGGAACAGCCGTTGCACGGCAATGATGAATGTAGATGTGCAATGTAAATAAATTAAGTTATATAATGAAGAGATTTTGAAATAGAAATGGGATACCCCCGAAATAATGGGTATAGAAGAAAAACTAAAGGAAAGAGAAAGAAACTAGATCGCTTAAATGTAAAAACTAAATTATTTGAATCATCGGATGACGAATCATTTAATGAAGTTTATGAATTATCAGAATCAAATCCAATCAATCATCAAATTATCCAGAAGATCTAAGGGATATCGAGGATTTTATTGTTAATCAAAACTTTCTGGAATTAAACGGGCACCCGCTGTAAATATTATATATGTAAATTAATAACTTTAAGTATGAATCATAATATTATTATGTGGGTATAAAGGTGCATTTATAAAACTTGTCGTCACCGCTCCCGCTTGTCGCCACCGTTCCCGTCGCAAATTAACATAAAGGGGAATAATGTATGCATTTAAAAGTGCATATTTTATGATTTTATTAATGTTTTTGTAATTTAAAAATTTTTCATTCTTCTTCTGTCCCTTTACTGTTTACTTTAATATTCTAATAATTCACAACAGTACCAGTTCAAGTTTAATAATTAAACTAAAGCGGGGAAAATCATAAAATGAACATATTCTATAATTATTATTATACCTATTATTAAAATAGAGACTTACCTCAGTTTCATTATCCATAATATAATTACTCGGTATAGTAGCACAGTCCACCCACAAATAATATTGTCTTATAATATTTGTTAATTACGGTGACCAGACGTCGCCGATTTCCGGGGACCGTCCCTTGATCAAAAGTTTGGTCCCCGATTGCTAAACGTCCCCGGAATGTCCCCGGAATTTCATAATCCCTCACTAACTATTTAACTATTTTATAAAGGTGTAGACTTTAATTTGGCAATCCAAGAAGGTACTACTATCATACGGTTTTCCATAACCAAAGCTTCCGATCCATGGATTGTACAAGCTTTAAAACAAAAAATTCACATGGTCGAGAACGAAGTGTGAATCAATTGTAACAAATGTTTTTGCCCCTTGGGCCCATTCAGAGTTGGTTAATGCCTTAACCCTTGTTAATTTTGTATCTTTGTCAAGCGATACGTCCAATCACGGTGACATCAAATTAAAACCAGTAATTGCAAGATTCTTTAATCCTGCTGAAAAAGAAGTGAAAACAAAACTTCTAGATTTTATTGATGTATCGAGAGAAACGTTGCTTACTATTTCAACAGAAATCTTAAAAGTGATTGAAAAATTTAAACTAGAAAATAAAGTTGTTGCGTTATCAGCAGAAAACACCAATAGCAATTTTGGTGGACTTAAAAGAAAAGCGGGTGAAAATGGAATTGAAATTAAATTTGGGAAAGTCAATTTTAGGCTTACGCTGCGTGGCACATAATTGTCCACAATAGTGCGCATACAGCAATAAATTGTGTTCCGATAGACGTCGAGGGAATGATAATAAAAATATTTGATAAGAATAGAACGAAAGAAAATAAGAAAGAGTTCTGTGAATTTTTTGGTCAAGAATATTCTAGAATTTTGGGACATCTGTCTGTAAGATAGCTGTTTTTAATACCCGCACTAAATTTAATTCTACAAATGTATGGCCCATTAAAATAGTTTTTCTTATCTGAAGAACACTGCCCTGTAATATTAAACACACTGTTTGATGATCCAGCAACGGAATTATGGTTACTGCTCATTCATGGAACCCTATGTTTGTTTTACGACACAATAAAAATGTTGGAGGTGAATGGAATTTTATCGAATCTGCCCAAATTATGTTTGATCTTCGTCAGAAGCTGCGAGCATGAAAGGACGAACAATTTATTCCAGTTATGGTAAAACCATTGCTGACAAAACTGGAAGAACAAGGGCTTTTAACTCGGTCATTATTTTTTAATATAAGCGATGCTGTATATTCTAGAGCAGTCGACTATTTAAATTCGTGGTATGAGTACTCTGATGATCTTCGAATGCTAAAATGCTGGCTTATAAAACAGATTCCACAAAGAGACGAGATTCAGAGGTCAATTGACTTTATAAAAAATAAATGTAGCAATTTTCATATAGAAGAGGCTAGCCTGTTCTACGAGGTTACCTATTTGCGAAATTATCTTTCAAACAAGCTAGAAGAAAATGAAAGTTTTTCTGATGGTGATTTGTTGGAACGTCTTTAAACGTTTTAAAAACAACTCCATCCCATATAGCAATTTAAAAAATACAGCTGAATTTATAATGTGTCTTTCTGGAACAAACGCGTCTGTGAAAAGAATTTTTTCAAACATGAATCTTATCTGGACAGATGAAAAATCAAGGATGAAAGTCGAAACCGTGAAAGCTGAGCTACAGGTCAAAACGAAGTTATGCACGTCCTGTAAGGATTTTAAAGATCATTTGGCAAAAAAAGAAAATATTTTAAAACGAATACCTACATTCTTGTGAAAAATACATTCCACAGTTTTAGGTCTAGCCTATCATATCATTAATAAAAGTTTACTATGTTAATTTCAAACTTTTATTTATTATCCTTAACTTAACCAGGAATTTTGACTAAAAGGCTCAAAAAACCCCCAGTTTTGACAAAATGGTGAAATTTGCCCCCGGAATAAATCCTGGAAATCTGGTCACCCTATTGTTAATTGAATATTACACAAACAAAACATAAAATAAGGGGAACCCGTGAGGGGAACAGGATGGTTTTTCTGCATTTGATGCATCAAGAATCAAAGGCAGGGTGTGTCAACTGTCATTTTGGGTGTAATAAATCTAAAATATTTTATAAATATTCTTCATGAAATATTACATGTAGTATTTCATAGTTATTTCGTGAAATATTTCAGAGATATTGGTATGAAAGGTTATGTTTTTGAGACATTCGAAATATATCAGATATATTTCTAAAAAGAAGTATGCTTCTTCCCTGTCTATAAAACGAGATGTGTGTCAAGACTCGGGTTCTTGAATGTATTTTTACGTCAGGATTTTATCCTTTGACATCTGTTATTCATTGTGTACTGTTTGGGTATTATCGTTTACAGAAGTTTTGATATCGGCTCTTGCCTTAAATAATTTTGGTTCGTACGTTTTCTTTTAAAAGTTTTTGTCTGCAAAGTTTTGGCGCCTTTTTCTATTATATTTTATATAGTGCCTCTCTACTATGGATTTGGATTGGGACCAACAGGGAGCCAAGCCAGTCTTTTGGTAGTTTGTATGTGACGTCTGTGCGTCGGTAATAGTCTTTAATAATTTTCAAGAAAAACTCGTTTTTCGTCTGCATTTGAAAGTCACGGTGAAGCACACTGTTGGATGTATATCTTGGTACGTCCGCGATAGTTTTTAACGCCCTGTTCTGAATTACCTGGAACTTATTAAGCTTCGTTCCGCTTATGTTGCACCACGAAGGTGCACCATAAGTGAAAACCGGCCTGACCAATACCTTGTAGAGGTTGACCTTAGTCCTATTTGAAAGTCTACTCCACCTGTGAAGCAGGGGGTCGATAGAGCCTAATTGACGCAATGCAAGCTTTACTCTACTGATTGAATTGAGCCTCCAGTTAAGCCTTCGGTCAAATATAAGTCCCAGGTATTTCACCTCCTGGCACCAGTTCACTTGAACTCCATTTACCCGAAACCCTGTTTCAGGCCTACGCACGGTGCTTTTTGAAGAAAAGATGACTATCGTCTTGGCGGGATTCAGGCGAATCTTCCAAGCCGAAAGCCATTTTTCCAGCTCGATTACATGACGCTGCATCCGACTGACGACAATGCGCGGTGATTTAGAAGTCGAAGTAATTGCTGTATCGTCAGCGAAAAGATAGAGCTGCCTAAATCTATCTCGCGGAATATCATGAGTATAAATATTATACAACATCGGAGATAGAGGTAAGCCTTGCGGCACTCCCGCCCTGATTCGTTTATTCGAAGAAAGTGCGTTCTCTGACGAGACCGCAAAACTTCTATTCTCCAAAAAAGAAGCTACCACCTTGGTTAAGTAGTTCGGAGTTCCAAGCCTTATCAACTTTAACAAGAGACCATTGTGCCAGACCTTGTCGAATGCTTTGCTTACGTCAAAGAAAACCGCTCTCGTATGCGCCCTTTTATTGAAACCTTTAACTATATTCGATGACAAACGCGTCGTCTGCCTGAGTGTGCAATGTTTAGGCCGGAACCCAAACTGTTCGGCAGGCAGAACGTTTCGTGTAAGCACAAAGTCATTGATTGTACTCAAGATAAGCTTTTCATTGATTTTCCCTGGGCTCGACAGCAGACTAATCTGCCTATAGCTAGCCGGCGCTGTAGGGTCCTCACCTTTTCTATAAATCAGAATAACCTTTGCGTGTTTCCATGCAGCCGGGAAGTGGCCTTCTTTGATTATAGCCTGCATGGGATATGCTTCCCCAAAGCTTTGTCAGGTAGATTTCTCAACGACGCATTTCTTAAACCATCAAAACCCGAGGCTTTTTTAATATTCAAAACGCTTATTAGGGACATAACCCCGTTTAAGGTGACTTGGGGAAAGGCCTGAAACGGGTGATTGATTGTTTTATAAATATGTATCGTCCTTGAGACCCTCTCATCTCGTAACGCGTCATTGGATGGGTTTTCGCTGAACTGATCGCAAAGTTTGTCTGCGATGAATTCAGCTTTATCTTTGGCATCGATTAAAACCATACCTGTCTCCTGATTTTTCAGGTGGGACATAGGTGCTCCTGCGCCGTGTGTCAAGATTTCCCTCAATGCGTTTTTCTATTAGGTACTTGTTTTATGGAAAATATAATATTGTAATATTCCCGGAAGCCGCGTGATTCTTTAATTTCCTACTAAACTCAACTAATCATCAACTTTTTAATAAAACTGGTCATAGTTTGATAATTTTCGCATGCTGTTCTATTTGCTTTTTGATATACGGTGATACAGGGTGTCAAATTGAAAATCTTCACTGCGAATATCTTGAAATTTATACAAGTTTCTAAATTGCGGTTTTGAAATGAGTGGTAAATAGGTACCCACACAGCACAATCATGTTTCAGAAATATTTCATATTAATTTCTCTGAAAGATTTTAAATATTTCAAAACATTTATGATATATTAATGAAATCTTTCAGAAACCCAAAAATGTCCCATAAGTCATATTTCATTTTCTGTTTCTGAAATATTACATAATTGCATTTCTGAAATATCTCAAATTAGAGGCAAATTCTTTTCAGAAATATTTCAAAAGGAATTCTTATTTCATATATTCAATACCAAGAACATATTTATTAAAAAAATATATAAACTATTATAAGTAATAAATGTCAATATACAAAATACGATCCTATCTCAGAAATTCTTCTTTCTATGGGGCCCTGAAAGTAGAAATTTAAAAATTAATAATTTTATTAATTTTAAGTATGGGTGGTATAAAGGTGCATTTATAAAACGTGTCACCGCTCCCGCTCGTCGCCACCGTTCCCGTCCCAACGTCCCAACTTAACCTAAAGGGGAATAATGGGACCAATTATATTTCGCTGACCTTGTGTTGTTCGTCGTTGGTGCTCAGCCAATGGGAAGAAAGAACACATCTGAAAAAAAAAACATACGACTTATTTTCCATATTCCTACGATTTCAGCATATATAGACAATACACAGGGCTTAACTTATCTCATAGTTTAATAATATTAAATACGGGTCACATTATCCACTTTTTCAAAGTAAATTAATATTCTAACCTCAAAATACGCTATACTGAAAGTATACGTCTAATTTCAAGTTAGAATTCATTATTCTACATATATACAGACCTGGCGATTTAATCCTAATGTGTGTTCCATCAACTGCTCCTATAACACGGGGAAACCTTGAAAGTTCATAAAACTCATGTTGAGCAATAGAAATTTCATTTCCTAGCTGTTTCTGGCATTTTTATAAATTGCCGGCTTTTACTAGCCAGTGCTCTGGCTACTCGCTTCATGATTCGGCAGACTGTGGGAATTGTTACCCCAGCAAAGTCAGCAATGCAGGATTGATGACTTCCTGTGGCACACACTCTCAAAAAAGCAAGTAGCTGGTTTATAGGAGCCACACTATTGTTCCTAAAAGAAAACTTTCAGTAAAGAATTAACAGCATCTTTGCCTTTATAAGAAAAAAGTATTATAGTAGTATACATAACATATTGGCATTTTCTTTTGCATTACTAAAATAGAATAATACTTACAAATCATAAGGGTATTCTATTTCATCCTCAATGAGGCTTAAGATGAATAGAGCAGTTTCCTTTGTTACCCTTAACCTTTTAAAAAAAGTCCAATTATCTAAGGTCTCCATAATGTAGTTGGCTGTATTGTAAATTTTTCGAGGAATTCCAAAAAATATCAAATTTAAATCATCCAAATCATCGTCGTCATCAATAACAAGCCCCTCGGCAATCCCTATCCTATTAAAAGCCATTTAATTTGCACTCACAAACTATCTTCAATCACAGCTCAACTATAAGCAATTTCAATAAAAAGTATAGAATGTGAGAAATCTTTTAAAACCAAAAAGACCAACACCCACAACAAAGACCCATAAAAGTTAGGTTATAATATGCCCAAGTGACACATAAGCTCCAAAAATCCTGGGCTTAACTTAACTCCTACTTGAGTTACACTTAAACGACGGTGAAATCCAAATGTGCAACTTAAGTTCCACCTTAACCTAAGCCCACCTTAAGTGTAAGCGGTGAAAATAGCTGTGTGAAACCCAGAATGGTTAAGTCAATCAATTGGGTTTTTCCAATTTATTATAATTGTTTTTCATATCGCAGTTTTCTACATACTCAGAAAGTTTAAAAAATGTTACTTTCACAAAACGCTCACAGATGTCGCTGGAATATTAACCGTAAGGCGCAATGAGATTGTTGTTTAAAGCCATATTGGTACAATTCTGACTTAGACCACTCTGTCATTAAACGATATATTTGTTTCTTTGTACGTTTTTAATTCGTTCATGTTAAAATGAGTAAAATAATAAGTGCTAGTGAATCCGAAAGCGAACGATTTAGCGCAAGCGAAAGTGAAAACGAACCAGGAGAACCTGGACAATCAGGTTCCTCCATATCAGGTAAGTTTTTTTGTAATCCTGTAGTTTTAAGAACCATAACCTACAAAATTGCACTATAAAATGCAGAATAAACTAAATATTTGATGTGATTAGGATAATTTAAGTTCTTCTAACAAAAGTGTTGAAGCAAATTTCTCTGTTTTATAAAAATCTGTTTTGATACATACATTACAACATTTGCAACTCATATTATTGCCTATAGCGACGCCTGCGGAGGCCAAAATAGGAATTTAAAACAATGTTTGTTATGGTTGAAGCTACTTAGAAAACCTGAAGTACATCTAAAAGAAATTAGTTTCGGCAAAACAATTTACAAACCCTGAAATTAAAAAAAAAACACTTTTACGGCACAATTTAATATTACGACAGATGAACAGGAAAAACATGAATTACAGATTCAGCACGATCTCCATTTGCGAACGGCAGAAAAAGCTCGAGAATCCTTGAAATTAGATAAAGCTGAGGCTATTATAAACAAGGGTAAAGTATATTCTTTTATATTCGACCTACAAAAATCGCTCCTTTTTCCAGTACTGACATGTTCAGTTGCCTATTATAAAAGGATCATGTATGTATACAATCTTGGTATACACGTCTTTTCGGAAGACGAGAATGCTTTTATGTATGCCTGGGATGAAACCATCTCTTCTCGTGGAGCTCATATTATTGCCTATAGCGACGCCTGCAAAGGCCAAAATAGGAACATGGTTGAAGCTACTTACAGAACCTGAAGTACATCTAAAAGAAATAGACTATAAACTTATGGCAACAGGACATTCTTTTTTATCGTATGACAGGGATTACGGCGTCATTAAATAGTACGCAAAAAATAAAATAAAGTATGTTTCCGATGATTGGTATTCTATCATTGAGAAGTGCAAAACCCAAGAGCCCTTTCAGGTAGGTATACAAAATGCAGAGAACCGATTTTGTATCCACTGATTTACTAAAAAGGCAGTTATTCGACGAAAAACCAATACCAATAAGGAACAAGTGCGCTGGCCACAAATTCAGTGGCTACATTTTAAAAAGTGTGAACCTTATAAAATATTTTACAAGGAAACCTTGAATGAAGAAATCCCTTTTAAAGTAATTGATTTACTTCCAGGGAGAAAAGGTCGCGCGATAGACTTCAAAAATATTAGCTTACCCATTCTACATGAATCTTCTTTGACTATTAGTGCCAAGAAAAAGAAGGACATGAAAGAACTGTATCAGTTTATACCACCACTACACCAAGATTTTTTTAAGAAAAGAGAAGTGGCAAACCAAGAAGCAGAAGTCAATGACATAGGCCCTTTAGAAAATATTTTGCTAGATGAAGAGCTTAACTAGAGGTTTTTTATTTCTGTACTTAGGATTTTATGTATGTTTTTAGGATTTAAACAAGTTTTTTTAGAATAAAAACATATTATGTTAAAAAATTTGCTGCTTTTAATAAAATGTAATATAGAATGTGCACTATAACTACTAGGTAATTAAAGGCCAGAATGGTATAAGTCAAAAAAAAAATGGAAAAAAACAATTAACACAACAAAAGATTCAAAAATATTTCTATAGGAATTGAAGTAAGTTATATTTTATCCTTTTTATAAGGTAAAATACCTAGAGTTTTATTTGAGGATTTTTCAATAACTCTTTAACTTTGACTCAATTTATCTTAAGACTACATTTTTTTGACTTGGACCACTATGACTTTCATAGGCTCAATTGGCGTTGGAAATAATAGTTTAATTTAAGCTAAAGGGGACACTCATTTCACTTTATAAACTCGGTTCATGCAAAGTTCAATAGTTTTGAAAAGTTCCCGGGTAGTTTGACAAAACCAATTTTTATGTTCGGAGTTGAGAGTTCGGAAAGTTCGTTCCGACCAAATAAAGACGCTAGTTTAAAGTCATGTGGTTCGTTGTTTAGGTCGCCATTCCGCCATTTGTATTTGTATTGTAATGGTCTGGATTTCTTAACGATGTATTATTGGGCAAGCATACCTTTTATTTCGGTCTCCTTACTAAATTTTTAGGTACTTAATTATGGCTAATTATTTCTGATATCCATCATTTTTAATCTCTAAATCGTTAGGTACCTTTATTTATATATTTTTTTTACTTAATTATCATGCTTTTATAATGCTGTAAGGTACCAGCATTTTGTAAGGTAATGTCGACATCACTGCGCTGAGTATGCCAGGTTGAACTATTTATTTTAATAATTTATTGAAACTTTCATTAAAATATTGCTCATTTCTGTTATTTTGGAATTGAGAATTCCTAGGTAGTTTATATTTTGCCTCATTAGTCTTATGACCCTCTAAATCATACCCTATCATTTAAGGGCTTCACCCAATTACAGCGTAGGTTTTTTTATAAATATAAACCAGTCAAGCTTATCTTGTGTTTAATTTGCCTATTTGTTGTCCTTTGGCTATATATGTTATATTCTTTTTGGCAGTTTTGCTTATAGAAAAAACTGTCTGGCGCCCTTTATATATTGTAACTTGATGTTCCATGGTCTGTGAGAAGTAAGTATGGTAGTAATGCTTTTTGGTAGCATCATGGTATTGGACAGGACCAGATATGAAATCCAGTGAACCCATCCTGATAAGCCTGATAAGAAATTAAAAGGGTAAAGTTGGTAAATATACTTTAAGTTCTCATTTTTTTCTTACCATCCCTTCAGGCTAATACCGACCCCCGTTTTAATCATAACAGTATATTTTTTTTTGTTGTAAGGTTAGTTTGTGTTTCGTGCCGGAAAAGAAAAATGGATAGAATGGAGAGTGATGACACTAATTTGTTGTTACTCCACATTATTTAAAATTATGAAATATATTAATTATTCATTCTATTGGACACAAAATTCAACCAATCAAAAACTTGTCGAACTTCGCTACTGACTTTATAAATACCATATGTCTGTGAACTGTCGAATATCGAACCTCACCAACTTGAACATAACTTCAACCTCGCCAACTTTTCGAGTATATATAAATCCAGCTTTATATTATAGATCTTTGGTAGAAAAATACCAATCTCTAATATATCAAGGACGCTGCGTATATCAATGTTTGATACATAAACAGTATTAAGAATACATATTCCATTATAAGGACAGGAAAGTTTAGCCAAAATTTGTTATCAACTTATATGGGTATTCAGAAATCTTACAAATCACGGGATAAACGACGTTTGCACTGCGACAGCCACAGCGCAACACTTTTTTGTACCTCTAGTTCTGTCCCGGAGGGAGGTGATGCCTAACTGCATCTTTTATTATTCTATTAATGTTGTTATAATTTAAAATTTTCTCATTCTTCTTCTGACCCTTTATTGTTTAATATTTTAATTCACAACTCAACTTTAATAAATAAACTAAAGCGGAGAAAATCATAAAATGAACCTAAACCTAAAATTATTAATATACCTATTATTAAAAAAGAGAGTTACCTTAGTTTTATTATCCATAATATAATTATTCGGGAGTAGCATAGTTCACCCACGAATAACAATGCCTAATAATAATTATTGTTAATTGAACATTACACAAATAAAACATAAAAAGGGGAATCCGTGAGGGGCCAGGCTAGTTTTGTCATTGTTGGTGTAATGAATCCAAAATATTTTAGAAATAGTGATATGAAAGGTTTTTGAGACATTCGAAATATATCAGAGATATTTCTGAAAGGAAGTGTGCTGTGTGGGTATGAGGAAGCAAAAACCACCATACTTTAGACAAGGGATGATTCACGTCCTAGGCGCCTGTAAAATTTCAAATGAACCACACCCTTTGTTATATCTCGAATGAATCTGATTGAGTAGTATTTAGCTGCACAAGAAGATATATTGTAACGCCACTGGATTCTACGTGAAAATCGATAACAAATTACATTTTAACTTATTTTTCCATCCATTATAATAACTAAGATACGAGAAGCACATAAAACTAGCAAAATTTTGAAAACACTCCGTATGTCAAAAATGAATCAAGGTAGCCATGATCTCTGTACGGCACTAAATTAGTAATACAAATTGAGCACAGGAGTGCCTAGTCAGATTTTTTGTATCTAGTATAGTTTCGCCAAGATCCCCAATATATGTGGAAAAGGCGCCACTATGAACTAACCTGGTATACTCAAGTATATTGCGCCATTTCAAAAACAGTAGGCCGCAGTTTGCATCTACCTTCACTACCTTTACGTTCTGGTCAACTATCTTCTGACAAAAATCGAGCCAATTGTATTCTTAGCTTCAAAGAAAATTCATTATTTAAAAACTTTTTAGGTGCATTTATTTTTCCAAACGACTAAACAAAACTTTTTTATTATACTAATTTAGAAAGTAAATAACTTAACGCGCTTGTTCAACATATGGCGAAAAAGCTATTTTTTATAGTTACATAACATTTGGCATTATCTGATGAAGATAATTACGGTCTATGATCACTAATCATTAATTATATCTGGCCCTTCCTATAATTTTATCTATTTTCACTTCTCTTCGGCCCCTTTCTAATTAAATTTACCAACCTACTAATAAATAACATAGGTATTCAATTAATTTAATAGGAGTAGGTATTTTGTCTTAGAATTAAATAGGTGTGTAAGATAATAAGGTCCGTTGTAAATAATGCATGTCAAATGAGACGGTGTATTAGAAAATACATTCTTACCTATACCCTAATAGCTAGAGAAATGGCTGCAAAATGTTGCCAGAAAATGGTTGAATTTTAATCCATTCATGTGTCTTATTCATCAGTCTCACGGATGTTACGAAGATTTTTCGAAGCTGGGTAATTATGCTGAACATCACATTTACTGCAGATCATCGAAGTAAGAGCCTATACAGGGTCTTTCGCGGTGGATGGAACCTTAGATGTTTATGGAATATGGGTAATACGTTTATTTTAAAAATTTGGTGGCTCAGATTGGCGACAATGGTCTATCGTTTCAAATATTTTCAGCATGGCGTTGCCCGCTCCTGCCTTAATGAGGTGGCAACATCGTTACTTTAAATGGAACAGCCTATATACTTTTGAATTTTCAGATTCTACATGTATTTCTGAGCAACTTTTCTGAATATTACTCTATACTTATTTGGAGCCGCTTTTTAATTATCATTAATTTTCATTTTTTTTTAACGAAAGCATGACTTCTAAGAAATCTGATTTTCTCCAAACTCTAAAACATTGAAATTTTGCCTTTAGGTATTTAATATTTTGATCATATTTTAGTTCAAGCGTACAGAGTGGTTCAAAAATATTTTTTTTTAATTTATTATTTATTTATTTGACAAATGTACATTACAGGCAAATATCCCAAATAGTACAATAAAAACAAACCAATAACTAACTATACTACTTTTTTTTGTTGACTTTGCTTTGTCATATTGTATATGATTTTAATGGCAAATAAAGAAAATAAAAAAAATAAAATACAATACTTATACACAATTCTACGAAGGCGTAGAAAGGCCACCCGAAAGAAAGAAACATTTTGTGTAATATTCCGAGTTTAATCTCGGAATTCCGACTTTATTCTCGAAATTCCGAGTTTTAAGTTTAATCTCGAAATTCCGAGTTTAATCTCGGAATTCCGACTTTATTCTCGGAATTCCGACTTTATTCTCGAAATTCCGAGTTTTAAGTTTAATCTCGAAATTCCGAGTTTAATCTCGGAGTTCCGACTTTAATCTCGGAATTCCGACTTTAATCTCGGAATTCCGACTTTATTCTCGGAATTCCGACTTTATTCTCGGAATTCCGAGATTTAAGTCTGAATTACGAGATTTAAGTCGGAATTCCGAGATTAAAATATTTTTTTTCTTTCGGGTGGCCTTTCGTACAATTCAGTACAGTAATATTCATGATCAAATTAGAACCTGAAACACTAACGTTCTACGAACTATTTTAACGTGTAAGTACATCGGAGCTGATTCCAAAAATTTATAGCTTGTCTATGTTAGCTCAAACCGTTTTTAAGATATTAGCAATCAAAATTTTAAAAAGTTGTATTTATATGTATAGAATGCCTTGAAGATCAAATGATAAAGTCCGCCGGCCTTTTCTTATTGCAATTATTACGTCTAGAAAGCCATGTAAAACAAATGTTATTATGACATTTTTGGCATTGCTTACTTGTTTGCTTGTAATAAACTATCATTTTTCCTCGTATTTAAAATGATAAAATGGGATATTCTGCGGCAGAAAAATTCGATGTTATCCGTCTATATTATTCAAATAATAAAAATTAATTTACAACTCATAATGAATACCACAGGTTATTTCCCAATAGGTTTTTACCTTCCAAAAGCACTATTAAATATGTTGTAAAAAATTTGAAGGGACCAAAAACTTAGAAAGAAAAAGGAGGACAGCAGCAAGGGATGAGGAATTAGACTTAAATGTCTTGCTGTTTTTTGAAGGTGATTATTTCCATTATTTATACTTATTATTAAATCCTATTATAATTACTTTTGTATTACAGAAAATCCTGAGTATTCTGTACCAGATGCGGCAGGTCATTTTAACAAATCTTTATTATAAAAAATTCGCGAAATTTTAAAAATACTGTTATTATCCCTATAAAATTTTACCAGTCCAAAAATTAACAGAAGATCACAAGAGACAGCGGTTAGAGTTTTGTTTGAATATTTCAAGAACGCGTGAAATTGATGGAAATATCTTAAATAATATCTTATTCACCGACGAGGCAACTTTCAGCACAGCTGGTATGTTTAATCGAAAAAATAAACATTTTTGGGCAACTTCTAATCCCCACAAAATTCAACCTGTTAGAATACAGGGCCGTAGGTCTATAAGTGTTTGGTGCGATATTATAGGAAATAAAGTCATTGGTCCAATAATTAATAATAAGGACTTTAACTGGCCTAAGATATTTGGAATTTCTTGAGAATGAGATTGAAAACTTTTTAGAAGAGCTTCCTCTTAACCAACACGCTACGCTTATCTGGCAGCAGGACGGTGCGCCAGCCCATAATGTTTCCCCTGTTACAAGGTATTTAAATGACAATAATAATTTGTGGATTGGAAGAAACGGGCCAATAATGTTGCCGGCAAACAGCTCCAATTTGACGGTGCTGGATATTTTTCTTTGGGGCTATTTAAACAACAAAGTTTATTACAATAAGCCAGAGACTATTCAAGTTTTAGAACAAAGAATTGGAGAAGAAATTTTGCTGCTAAATAGAGACTATCTACGGTCCATTGTGAACTCAATAAATCATAAATTATTAGAAAATGTTAAAAAATGTATAATAAATTAAGGAAGTTACGTTGAAAATCAGTAATTTTTTGTTTATGTTTAATTATTTTTCTTTTTAACATTGTATTAATTTTCTTTTAAAATTTAAATAACAATTATTAAAGTAAATTCTTTATTTTAATTAATTATTGTTACTAAAATATTAATACTTAATTATTAAATAAAAATTTTGATAGCAAACTACAAAAATTAACTTGCATTTATTTTTCAACGCCTCCTAAATGTTATTTTAATAGTAAGAAAAGCATCACCAATGTAGGCCATTTGATTTTAAAGGCATTCTAGGCTTATAGACGAAAATAAATACAACTTTTCAAGATTTCGATTGCTAATATCTTAAAAACGGTTTGAGCTAATATAAATAAACTAAATATTTTTGGAATCGGAAAAAAAATATCTATTATTATTACTTCATATGCGTGGGGTATCCAGTTGTTTTACATTGGGATTTAATATACGACCAGAAGGCTTTTGTGTTATTTAAAATGTTATTTTATGTACTTTGAAGAAACTCACCTTAGTCCTTTTTAATAGAGATTTTAGAATGTGAACGCAATTTTTTATATTGAGTTTCGTCGTTGGTTAAGTGAGTGAGTGCGCCTGTGTTTTTTGAAAGCATCATATTTGGATTTTATTAGGGCAATTCTTTCATTTGAATAGTAGTTGGGATATTTTAAGCTCACAACTCTTACTTTGGGGTCACACAGGGTGGTCGTTTAGTGTGGCAAAGTAGAATAGCTCCGCTTGAATTAATAACACACAAAAAATGTTAATATAAAAGTTAAAGGACAGTAAGTGAGTTATAACCTAAAATTATTTTTGGCTCAACAAAGAGGAACAATATATATTTTTTTTTTAATAGAACACCCTGTAATTTTTACACTTTTAAATTCTCCTCGATATTCCGCGTACCGTGGCGAACATAGTTTTTAATTATTTTGCAATGTTGCCAAGTTATTTAAAAATATTCTTTTTTGGACTTGGCACCTTAAAATTTGAAATATAAATAAATAAACAAGGAGGAGTAAGGCGCCCCTTAAATCTAATATTTAAGGCATGCACGTCAGATCGGTATGTAATTTTTTTATGTAGATAAAAAGCGGATCTCGTAAGAATTATTCGGTGGAACAGAATAAACTCGTTGAAAGTTACATGTTTTACGAAATTTCGTAAAAAAATGCTTATAAATCCAAAATTTGAAGAGTTACGTATAAGCAACTTATATATTGTTAAAAAGTTACTTTTCTCGGCTTTTCTAATCAGTATATCTAAAAACAGGGGGATCCAAAAAAAAACACATCAATTGGTAGGGGCATTTTATAGACGAGTCTCAATTTGTCGGTACAATGAAAGATATGTTTACTATTGTTTACTGTAACTTTTTAATTTTGGTGGAGTTTCCGTTATGGTTTGGGTACGCATATATTTTACCACATGTACAGGTCGACCAATATAGCATGAGCTGTGACCTTTGGGTGCGTAGTAGATGGGTATCTCTGTCGTAAATTGACTCTCATTTTCTATCATCTTCACATCTCAGAACTCAACCTACTACCATAGTGATCAAAAACCAATGCAAGCTTTAAAACTGGAAGGTACATACAGGATATCTTAGAGTAATATGTAATGCTATTCTGTGAAAATTACACAGATATTCAGTAGGTTATCTAGAAAAGCTAGAAATTAATACTGTGATTAAATGCGGAACAGATTCAACTAGTCAAACTACCTACCTGAAGTACAATCCTTCACATGTTAGCTCATGTCAATCGTATACGCTACAAAAAATAAGAGCCCCAGAATTTAACCTTGTGACTACTAACTAACTGACGATAAAGCAAAGATAGACCATGTATCTCATTCATGTACGTAATTTTGCGCCGAGCCTACAACTCACTGTTTATAAGAGGACGATAGCATGGGCACGCTACTACGAGGTTGAATTAGCAGTGGCGTATCACTTTCAAAGCATTTTAAATGTTGTGTTAAAATTATCAATAATATCATTTCAATAACAATTATATAAAAATAGGTGACCATGATACAGGCCAAATCGTTTTCTAAAAACTGGCAAGAGCATTGCTGTATTTAGAATGAAAATAAAAAGTGATATTTTGATAGACGATGACGACATGCGAATGAATTCGTGGCTTTCAAAAATTATAAAAATATGAGAAAAAAGTGCCTCAGGTTAACATTAAACATATAAATAATAACTATATTTTAAAATTACAATTTAGTCAAATAAGTACGTCGGAATTTGCTTTGTTACCTAAGTGTTAAATAATACTTCACCTGGGGTAAATTGACGTATAACTCGTAGGCTGGAGCCTGAGGGCTCAAACCTATATAGAGAGGTGGCAACCTTAATAGTATTACATATTGCCAAAGATTACATATAATACTAAAGTGGAAGAAAGATTACAACAATAAAATTTGTTTTATTTCGTTTATAATACATTGTAACGAAATTTATATACACTATAACTATACAAACCGTTCTATGATGTCACTGCAGGTATTACAACCAAAAGTTATATGCGACTTAAACCCCATTCGGGTGTCTTTAATAACTTCAAGCCTTCCTAATTGACAATGCAATGAATGACCCCACTGTAATGATATTGCCATGTTAATAATATTTGCATAGCCTCCACTACCAATACTTTTAGGTCTATGGATTGACTCCCTAAAAAAAACCATTGAAATTTAATACAAACTTATTAATTGGGAAAAAATTAGATTTTTTAAAATAAATAGTGACTTTAATATTGGGTTACTGCTGAATTTTACAATAAAAATTTGATACCAAAGTAGTAAAAAAAACTGTTCTAGACAATTTGTAAGAAGGGTGCATTTTTGCTTACATTTCCATAGCCTCTGATGGCACATTGCCCTCTGCATCTGACTCTTTGTCTGTCTCTGAAGGAGTACCTTTTATAGGACGTGATAATTGTTCTAATAACTTTAACCTAAAAAACAAGATAGACTATAAAAAAAGTAGATTTAAAATAGAAACCTACTTTAAAAAAGCTCGAAAAGCAATAAATATTATTTTTGATTTAAATCAACATTCTTGTAGTTACTTTTGCTTGCCCAGACATTTAAAAGCTGAGCATAACACCATAAGTAAGTTGATTACTGTATCGAGAATGTGTTATATTATCTACATTATTTCATACAAATGAGCATTTTTAGTGCCTTCTGTTTTTTTTCAAATCTTTATATTTAGGTATTTCTTTGTCGTGTCTCTTAATAATAATTGTAAGCAAATTTGTTAAAATTTTATTTTGAAACTGTAAAACGATATAGAACGTTATTCTGAAATATCTTATTTGGTCTACAGTCTAGCCCTTATCTGTTTTTAGCCTCGAAAATGAGAAACTACTTAGGTGTTACTTGTAGTTTTTCCAAAAGTTTTATTTCGCCTGTCTTCCCCCACCCGCACAACTTTTTTCTTTAAAATATAAAGATTAAAATTGGTCAGAAACTACAGAAACCCCTACTTTTTGGAAGTGGTTAAAAAAACTTACAGATCATTTCATTTTTGTAACAACATACCTCTTTGGAGGAGTCCCCTCTATGGTACGGGATCACTTGGAAACCTTAAATATAATAATAATTGAAATCTATTTTATTGATTGAACATTTTCCTGTAACAATGTATAAATACTGAACAATTTGTATCTGCATTAGTATGTAATGTTTAAAATAATAGTAGGTAAATAAATGGTAAATAACTTGTAATACAAGGACAATTATTTCATGCCCAGTGGTATCTCAGGAGAGGCCGGCGGCTCTTTTATACCTACCATAAAAAAAACTAAAATATGGAGTTTAATAAGATAATAAACATAAACCTAAACTTTTTACGCCGATTTTATAACAAGTACTTTACAAATTAATATTCTTCATTATTGTATCTTTAATTAATTATTCTACAATTTTTCCCAATCTAACCTATTTAAAACAATAGTGACTTTGTTGTTCAAAGCGCAATTATTTATAATAGCCCTGTTAAAATTAAATTAATATTCTGTTTGACATCGACATTAAAAAAATACCTTCATGCACCGCTACTGTTGGTCGAATTATCGGGTATAATACCACTAGTACATCAAAATTACCGATAATTCTGATTGAAAGCGTGTTGTATTGTAACTGAATGAGTTTATTTTCATTTTTGATTAAATCCGAAAGAGCCCGACTTCGAAGAAGGAGGGCTTTTTCGAGATTTAATCAAAAATGAAAATAACCGAATGCAGTTACAATACTACAACAAGCTTGAAAGCAGAATTATCTGGTTATTTTGATGCACGAGTGGTATTCGGTGGAATATTTCCCGAAAAATTGTATTGTGCTGTTGGTAATGCCTGTATAAATTTCTTTTATAGAGTGACTACCAAAACGTTCCATATCTTTAAAGAAATCTTGATTTGTAATCAATTCACTTTTTAAATGTCGCAGATTGACATAAGTAAGTTCAATAATAAAAGTTTTTGCGGTAACCGTGGTTACACTTAAATACCCATATACCAGGATATGCAAAAGACGCCTCCAATGTTGGTAAAGAAAATATAATATTATTATTATTATTTTTTAAATATATTTATAAATATAATGTAAAGTATTAAGTTAGTATTAAAATTAAAAAAAGTACATAATAAATAATATATTTATAAACAGTCAAAAATTATGGATTTGTATGATTGTTAGTACACAGTAGTAGTAAAAACTTGATTATGATTGATAGCTACCTACTGGGGGATTATCGCTTCTACTGTGGAATTATCGCTTCTACTGTGGAATTATCGCTGTAATTCTTGCGAAAGACCACACTTCTTATGAGATTTTTTATATATGAGGGAAATATTCAATGAAATATTTATCTCATAAATACTTACTTATGAAAAGAAAATCCAGGCACTGAATCGGTTATTTTGCAAACCTGACACTGTCTCACCATATTGTAAAATTATAATTATCTCACAAAACTATAAATCACAATAATCTTACTACTAAATTAATTTATAAAGCCGAAAATGCTTTGAAATAATTATAGTGTCAAAATTGTGACATTTATTTTCTTATTTTCGCCTGCTACCGCTAGGAGGCAGACGTCGCCACATTTTGCGGACTCTACACCAGTGTCGAATAGTCCGAATTATATAGCTACCGTTCTAGCTGTAAAATTAATTTTTGATTGACTGCCACTACTGCCAGTCAACAGGTTTTCTGAAAACCCGCATTATGCGCGGCCATAGCACTAGTAAATACCAAATTGTTACAAATTGAGTCAATTTAAGCAGAAATAAAACCCAAAAAGGGTAAGTTTTGGACTCATCGGCAACAATGTACAAATATTTTTAGCGTGGAACTCGCATGGAACCTGCCGGTGTTTTGCATCTGACCTCTCGTCTGCTTGTTATGATAAAAGAGCATGCGGCGTCCATCTTTGCTTTATCGTCAGTGGGCAACTGCCCCCCCCCCCCAATCGCGAGTTTTGTCCCCCAGTGAAAGCCGTTTGCCCACAAAGTAAAAACTTTTTAATTTTCGCAGATTTGAGGATGGATTGATAATGGAATGAAATAACTTGTATGTTTATAAAGTGTACTTTATTGAACAATGGTCATTGGTGACGGTTCACAAATTCGCTTCCTTTCTAAAAAATTTCTTTATGAAGTCTCTATTTGAATACACAGATAAGTCTGGTTCCCGGTAACGGCGTTCCTTTTTTAGCAAAAATTCGGCAACTGCCGGTCGTGGGTCGTAATGTGCCGTTCCAATTCCATTTAATGCTATAAACATTCTGGTAATAATTGTTTCCTCTGATGTAGACATTCGTTGTGTCGATTTTATTTGGTTGTGATGTGATATAACCTTTTCGACTGTCATCGAATGTGGAGATAACACCATGAGTGCGCAGGTCAATCTTTGTAAAACTCCCGTTATTGCAGAAATAAGTTTTCTTAATTTATAAGACATTTTTACTCCTATATCGAAAATGTCCAGGTCGCCGATTTAAACTCGTTACGATAGTTTCTTCTTCCCTGTATCTCCAATAACGTGAAGCATTTCAGCATTAACGGCGTCATCTCTGTAATGAAGTACAGAACCACGGGGCTGAAACTCATCCAGCTGAATTTCCCAGTCATTTGAATCATTCAGTTGGGATTGTATTGATTTAGCACGCATTGATGCCAATGAACAAGCTGGCCAAGTACGAGCAGTGGGTGTTTCGAGCAAAGAATCGTTGTTAGCATCAATGCATAAGCAAATTAAATCATTGACAACCATTGCTTGCTCTATGCTTTTTTAAAGTTTTAACCCAAGGGTGTTTGTCGGATTGCTGCTTCCATAATTCCGTCGCCTTCTTCGCATTTACGGCAGCGGTGTGGACGTTGGAATCAATATGGTCAATAATCTGCTGTAGCCTTTGCACACCATCTGCTCGAACTCCTGAGGCAATAGGAACAGTCCCATTTCTGGCTACTCTGGAAGCTTCATCTTTATATTCATGGCAGATTGCACACGAAGCATTTGTACGGTTTCTATTTTTATCAGCATGAAATGTTTTCTTTAAATAGGGGTAGGTCTTCAGCAGCCATCCCAAATCCAACTTTCTTCCATGATATTGGCTTGTGCCAGCGCCAGCACGATCTGCATCAGCTGTAATGAAAGATGCTGTAGTTAGTACAGTTGTTATGCATTTATATGGGCGATTTACTAACTAGAATCACTAAAAAGGTAGAAACAATCATACACTGCAAAATTAATGTCTTGAGAAGTAAATTTGAGCCAAATCTTTAAACTAAAATGCTTAGTTCAGGTGATAGTTTTTTTGAAATTTCTTACGGGAAAGTGTTAAAATAGACCCGAAGATCTTATTACGTACCACAACTTTCTTCATTGGGGCCACAGGTGGAAGGCCTAGTTTTTGGTTCAGAAGGAACACTAACTGCATTCTGTACATCCGCAACTTTCTTAGAAAAGAATTTTCGTATATCCATGTTGTTATGTTATGTTCGTATAAATAAACTTCAAAATGGTAGTTCACGTGGACACATGGCATTAACGAACTGGCGTGGACGTGGCTGCAACACGATGGCATTATCATGTTGGCGGTCGTAGCTCTTCGGCTGCAGTCGGCTGCATACACAACATAAGTATTGATCCTGGACAGTGGCGTATATAAGATGTTTGGGGATTCCCGCAGTATTATGTAATATGTTACATTTTATTGTTTGCGCCGTGTTTTCTAATTCAGGTGAGTAAAATAATAGTAATATTATATAATATTAAAAAAACTAATATTTAAAAAAATATCTAAAATTTCTTAATTTCTAATTCTAGCTTCTAAAGTATTTTTGTTCGGTTGAGCTATCGAAACGTAGAGTTTTGATAGTCCAAAAAGGGCGTGGCACCTACAAATTTTTCGCCTGTGCCGCATTTTTTTAAGAAAATCAATCGGTACCCCTCCAGTGGAAATTCCTTAAAAAATGCCTTGTCCTTCCTATAACTCTAAAACTAGAACGCTTGCCCTTCAAGAAGACGAGCTGAGACCTATCTGCTAAATATTACCCAAAGGACTTCACCGAAGACTCATCGAAGCGGAGAAAGCGAAGCTTAGCACATAAGAGACCATTATTAAGCATATCAAACGCTTTACTATATCAAGTAATATCAGCGCCGAAGTATCTCCCTATCGGCAGCTTCAATAAGATCATCTAAAACCTTCAACAGGTCAGTGCTGTAACCTCTACGAAATCTAGACTGAGATAAGGGAAACAGATTGTTTGTATTGAGATACTCAGTACTTGAAGGTAAATAATCTTTTCAAACACCTTGGATAAAATGGACAACAAACTAATAGGCCTATAGTTTGAGACGTCCTTTGGGTGGTTTACTTTAGGTAAGGGTATTCCTCATAGCAACCCTCCATCTAGACGGAAACAAAGGCTTATCCAGACTTGAAAGGGTTGGGTTGAAAATGAAATCAGATTGTTGATTCTAAATATGAGACGACGAGGGTGGCAAATCTAGGTATTGATAATGTATTGTGTAGTTCTTTTTTTTTTCTAATCATTAATATATTTTTTTATTTTTTTAAACCTTAATAGTATTGACAAAATATAGATTAACTCCGAAAAAGTTTTATTTTTTATTTCTTGTTTATATATAAGTACAATTGATTTGATAAAGTGGTACAATAATTTTCTGGAAAAGTGTATATATTGTCCATAATGGAGTTGGTATTGAACTATTATTGCGAAGTGGCGACGAGTATTCGATTAAAGAAAGTAAATTGAAAGCAATGGAAAGATACGATTGAAATATTTTCATCAAATTTAGTTTTGAGTTGGGATTCTATCGATCCTTTCGGTTACTGAAATAGAAATTCGTTCTTTGTGTGACCTAATTGAATATCCTTTTAGAAAGCGCGGCTTTTGAAGCTTTTAAGCATATGTTAATCGGATCTCGGATAAAAAGATCTATTTAGGTAAATTAAATCAGGCATTTTTGTAAATATGTATCATAATCGATATAAAATTAAAACGTTTGTTTTGGTTTAATATCACTGACCGTACTTTAATTTCTAAAATGTGGCAATAATAAATACCTGTAGATTAGGGTGGTCATTATTTTTGAAAGTCTAAATTTTATGTGTGCTATCCTCTGAAAGGATTCTCTACCATAAAAAAATAAAGTGTGCAAAATTTCAGCTCACTCCGGTCACGTTATCCCGTGCTGCCGAGGGCGAGGATTTCTGAAAATTTTTACATGCTATTTCCAATATAAAATGCACGCATATTGTTATAATAGCGATTTCTGCATTGTTTGTAAATATTTACCTAATATCCAACAGGTCAAGACTGACGCGCAAACCTCTAGGACGCAACCCCACTACTTATACCACAGAAATCATGCCAGTCTGTCACTGTAATCATTTTCTTTGCGGAGTATGCGTTGTTATAGTGGTTTTAATGGCTTCGTCTTCAAAAACAATTTTGCGTAAGGATTGTGATGTTTATTTGATAGGAAGCTTTTCCCCTCAAATTGTTGGCAATAAACCACCGTCAAATAGATAGGATTCTAAAAGTATTATTCTTTAATTAACCACAGGTCAAACTTCAAGATAGTGCGCGGTTAGCTGTAAAAGAGACTGTTGTGTTTTGGGTAAAGCGAGAATACCGAAAGAAAGTGATAAAAATTGTATTCCAAAGTTAAAAAAGTTATATGAAGAGTGGCGAAGTATTCAAAAACTTGTAATAAGTGTTCTCATAAACAAAAATGAAAAGAGCAGATGTTTGTTGAAAAGCTTGACAATCTTTCTGACATCGCTCACGAAAATGCCTTCAGCTTAATGAAAATAGATGAAGACAAAGAATTTTTCGAACAACAGCGACAAAGAGGACGTCCTGGATATATGTCGGACCATAGCAGACTTCTGATAAAACTAATTGTAAATATAAAAACCCACAAAATAAAAACTACACATGAAATTAAACATATTAATTATAAAAAATTCCAAGATCTCTTTAAAGATAAAGTCACAAAATTAAATATAGAAACATTTCAAGACCTAATAGATACAATTAGTACATGTAAACAAAAAGCAGAATACATTACTACAGTGAAATGTCACAACAATAATACTTGGATTACTAAAGAACTTCTAGACTTAATAACCCAGCGTGATAAACTGTTTAAAAGAAAAAAAGTGAATCCTACTAATGTAACTGTAGCAGCTGAATTCAAAAAGATAAAAAATAAGATAAATAATAAGACTAAAGTACTGAAAAACCTACATTTCAGTAAAAAATGGAATGAAACAGGAGGCAACCAAAGAAAACAATGGAAATTGGTGAATAGCATGCATAAAGAGACAAAGGCAGAAACAAACATCGAAAAGCTGATTGTCAACGACATCACTGTGACAGATCCGCTCAATATCGTTACTTATTTGAATGATCACTTTGCCAATGTAGGAAAAAATATTTTCGAGCAGATAAATACAGAGATACAGACTGAACAACCAAATATCGCATTTAATGAAACTTATTGTGATAAAACTTGTTTTATGGAAGAAACCAATGAAAGGGAAGTTCTTGACATCATCATGGAACTAAAAAAAACTTCTGCTCCTGGAGACGATGGTGTTACTGTAAAGGATCTCTTAAATATAAAAGAGGACATTGTCCTAATCCTGGTTCGACTAACAAATAAGGTACTCATAAGTGGACAATTTCCAGAAGAAAACAAATTGAGTAAAATAACACCTATTTTCAAAACTGGAACTAGAGATTCTATGAACAACTATAGACCCATATCTGTGGTAAGCGTGTTTTCTAAAATTAAAGAAACTGTGATAAAAAAAAGAGTGTTAGGGTTTATTGATAAGTATATTGATAGAGATTTGTTTCAATATGGGTTTATAAAGGGCAGTAATACGTTGAGTGCCACCATGGACCTCACTAATAACATTTCTACAGCATTAGACAACGGAAAAATTGTGGCGGCTGTTTTTGTAGACCTAAGCAAAGCATTTGATGTTGTTAGCCTTGATATTTTGTTAAAAAAACTTAATTATATGGGATTTAGAGGCAAAACATTTGATGTAATAAAAACTTACTTAGTTGGTAGGCAACAGTATGTTAAAACAGGCAGTAACAAGAGCACCAAATTGGGCAACTTATGTGGAGTACCTCAGGGGTCTGTTCTTGGGCCTCTTCTGTATTCATTATATGTATTAAGCTTAAAGCGTGCCGATTTGGCTGCTCGGTACTTTACTTTTGCGGATGACACCGTACTACTGTATACTGGTGAAAATTCGGGAGATTTACAGACTGTGATAAATAATGATCTGAATGTATATTATAGGTGGCTGATATGTAATAGACTAAAAATTAATATAGAAAAAACTAAATTTATGCTCTTTAAACAAAAAAATAAAATTATACCAATGCCAAAAATAAAAATAAAAGACGTAGAATTAAAATCAGTTGATAGTATTAAGTATCTAAATTAGGTCTAATAATTGATGTAAATTTAAATTGGAGTGAACACATTACATACATAATTAAGAAAATGACATCAATGATTGGCGCGCTGTATAAATGTAGAAACTACTTTACAAATAAAACTAGAATAGATATCTACAACGCATATTTTGCATCGCACTTAAGGTATCTTCTCCCAGTATGGGGAACATGCAGAACGGTCAATTTTAACAGGGCACAAACTATACAAAATAAAATAATAAAAATATTATTTAGTATTGATAGGCTAGTACATACAAGCGATCTTTATAACATGGTGAACGTTTTTGACATACATAAACTTTTAAAATTAGAGCAATGCAAACATGTCTATAAGGTTATAAATAAAAAGCAAAAGTGCAATACACAAATTACATTTATAGATAGTATTCATAGTAACAATACAAGACAATGTGATAATATTTACCAATATAATGTACATAACAATAGAGGACTTAACAATCCCCTATCACAGGCATGCGGAACATATAATAAATTACCGGAGGTTCTGAAAAACTGTAACACCTTTCCAAAATTTGTAAGCTTGCTAAAGTCACACATAGGAAATAAGTAATAGCTGTATAGAACTTAAGCGTTATATTGTGAAATTATTGTTCTCGTTACCAGTGCTTAATGCACTGTTTAGAGATTATTATTTTTTAATGATAATATGTAATAATGAATAAATAAATAAAGAATTTCAAAAAAAAATGTGTTGGATAGACAAAAATCTAGCAGAGCAGGAAAAACGCTTGCGTGAACAGGCTGAAAAAACGAAACTTTTTAAAAACGGAAAATTGAAGAAGTAGATAAATTAGGTAAGATAAAAATTATTTATTTAGGGGCAGTTTTTTTTTAATCCTTTCCAATATTTTTAAAAATCATTTTCAGGTGAGAAAATAGAGTTGAATTCTAGTACTTCTAGCAGTACGAGAGATGAAATTCTTGATGCCCAAAAGAATGTATTGTTAGATGATACTGTTTCCTTCTCAGAAACGGTTTTCAAGAACCAGAATTTGGAAAACCCGGATATGGCTATAAAAGAACGTAGATCTCGAGGTCGTAAATCGGTAATTACTGAACGTCTGGTATCTACTATGGATAAATGCAAAGTAAGCGATAGGCAGGCCGTTCATATTATTTGTGCTGTAGCAGAAACTTTAGGAGAGGATTTAAGCACTTTGGTAATTAACAGATCGTCTATTCGACGCTGTCGTCAAGATATAAGAAAAAAGAAAGCTGAAAAAAATAATAGAAGGATTTAAAAATGTTGCACTCAATGCAGCAGTAATACATTGGCATGGAAAGCTTTCACTTGCGTTAACAGGAAAAGAAACTATTGATCGACTGCCAATTGTTATTACAAATGGTGATATTGAACAGATTCTTCACGTTGCAATACTAGGAAATGGTACAGGAAAAGCACAGGCTTAAGCTATATTTGAGGTTTTGCGCGATTGGGGTTTGCAAAATACAATAAAAGCTTGTTGTTTTGATACCACTGCTGCCAATACTGGTTCGTACAATGGTGCTTGCGTCTTACTGGAACAATTACTAGAAACCAGCCTACTCTATCTTCCCTGTAGATATCATATCTTAAAAATTGTTATAAAAAGTGTATTTGAACAAGGGATTCCAGGAGCATCGGGTCCGAGTGTTCCATTATTTAAAAAATTTCAAGACTCTTGGCCAAAGATCGATAAAACTAAATTTCTACCTGGAATTGCAGAGAAAGAGATATCTGAAATTTTCATTGATGATAAGGCTGAAATAATTAAATATTTAAAGAAACTAGTAAATCATTTACGTGATGACTATAAAGAATTTGCACAATTATGTATGATTCTCCTAGGGGAATATCAGACCGAAAATATATATTTTTATTACCTAGGGGCAATGCACCATGCTCGCTGGATGGCTAAAGTTATTTATTCCTTAAAAATAGTTTTATTTAGAAAGGAATTGAAGTTAAAAGCAACTGTAGAGAAAGCTTTGTCTAAAATATGTATTTTTATTGTGAAAATTTATGCACAAAACTGGTTTTCGTCTACGTTTTCTTCACAGTCACCACGATCCGACTTCAACTTGATTAAAGACTTGTACGAGTACAAAAAAAATAATGAACACATATCTAAAATTGCTTTAGAAAGATTCTTACATCATTTATGGTATTTAAGTCCAGAGGCTGTACCATTTTCTTAGTTTGATGAAAATGTCCCTTTCGAAGTAAAGCGCAAAATGTGTCAAAAAATTTTTGAAAAGTATGAGTCAGATGGAGAAAATGTTTTATGTAAAAAGGTTAATTTAAAATATTCTGATCTAGAAGATATTGTGAATAGAGATTTGGAACAGTTCGTATGTTCAGGTACTAAAAGATGTTTTATTCGTTTTAATATGAATTCCTCTTTCCTGAATGAAGATACATCAAAATGGATTACAAACAAGGAATATCAGTGAGGCTAGGATATCATTGATACAATTAAAGTGATGAGTGTTCGTCTTAATTTGTTTTCACTTTGTTTTGTGATGGCCATCGTTTCGAGGCCATAAGTAGCCACGGGCAGAATACATGTGTCATATATCTTACGTTTTAGGTTTATAGGGATTTCCTGATTTTTAAGAATATGTTGGAGTTTGCCAAAGGCATATTTCTACTCTTTGGTTTTCTTTTTTCTCCAATCTAATGGTGTGACCAAGGTATACATATTCGGTGACATTTTCGATTATGCTATTATCTAGGGATACATGCAAATGTTCTGGATTCATGACTTTGGTTTTTGCAGTGCTCATTTTTAAACCTATAGCTTTAGATGCCCCGTTTAGCTGCTCCAGCATTGCTCTCAACTCGTATTTGTCTTCTGAGATGAAGGCTATGCCATCCGCAAATCGTAAATTGCTAAGATACGATCCATCGATTTTCAGACCTCTTCCCTGCCATTGTAGTGTTTTAAAGACTTCTTCCAGAGCCAATGTAAACAGTTTTGGTGATATGGTGTCATCCTGGCGGACTCCTCGGTTTAACTTTATTTTTCGCTTTGTAGTGTTATCATTGATTCTCACATGCATTGTTGCTTTTTAGTAGATATTCTTTATGAGTGCGCTGTACCTTGAGTCTATTCTGGCGTTATTTAAGCCGTTTAAAAAGGACCGTGTTTTTATGGAATCGAACGCTTTATGAAAGTCTACAAATGCTAGATTATGGGTATATTATACTCTGTTGTTTTCTCTATCACTGTGCGTAGTGCTTGCAAGTGATTAATGGTGCTCTATCCGCTGCAAAATCCCGCTTGTTCCACTGGCCGGTAGAAGTCTAATTTATTTAAAAGGCGGTTTGTGAGGATCTTGGTAAGAAGTTTATAGAGATGCGACTGATTGGTCGGTAGTTTTCTATATTCCTAAGATCGCCCCTTTTGAACAGGAGCACTACCTCGGCATTATACCATTCCTTTGGTACTTTACTCTCGTGTAGACATGTATTTAAAAGGATCTGGACTCTCTTTTCGAGGTTGCTTCCCCCAGTTTCAACATTTCCGCTGTTACTCCATTTGCACCAGAGCACTTGCCATTTTTCATATTCTTTAGGGCTTTTCTTATTTCATCCAGGGATATATCTGGCATCTCTTCTGAACCTACGCATCACCTAAATGAAGATATTTGGATCTTCATCTGCGTTATTTGTAGATGGAGAGTATAATTCTGTGTAAAATAATCGTTTTTGGATCCGACACAGCTATTCCCTGTTTGTTCTTTACCTTCCTTAGTTCGTTTCTTTCTTTTGACAGTCTAGATCTGACAACTCGCATATTTGCGTTATTCTCGATTGCTTCGTGTATTATTTTGGTATGGTGTCTTCTTATGTCTGTTCTAATAGCCTTTTTTGCTCTTTTGTTTAGGAGTTTGTGTTCCTCTGTACCTTTTTCTATTTCTCTTCTTTGCTTCATCAATTGATTGGTATTAATAAAACTAAGAGGCAAAAATTGTTTAAATTTTGTCAGATGCTTTCTTATATAAGTGGGTATAACATGTGTATAGGATTCGCCAAAAAGCAGAGACTACGGGGTTCATTCAGAATTTTTAGATTGAAACATACAAGAAAATTGTAGTTTTCACCAGTTCAGGCTTATTCTTTATACGATGCTCTAAACTATTGCTAAAAACAACACATCTTCAGCTATTGTCAAAAAAACAGAGGCTACGGGGTTGTTTCAAAAGTTTGCAATATTTTATACCTAATTAAGTTGACAAGCAAATAGTACTCTCCACCAGTTCACGTTTATACTTTAGGCGATGCTCTACAATAATGCTAGGAATAACATATTTTTAGCATTTGCCAAAAAACAGAGGCTACGAGGTTCATTGAAAAGATTGAAAATTTTATATTTAAAGTTAGAAGAAAATCCTAGTTTCTACCAGTTTACTTTTATACCATGTCAGATGCTTTAAGTTGTTGTTGGGAACAACATATCTACATCACTGGCCAAAAGTCAGAGGCTACGGAGTCCATTCAAAAGTTTGAAAATTTGATAGTAAAATTTACACGAAAATTCCAGTTTCAACCAGTTCACGTTTATACTATGTCAAATGCTTTAAGTTGTTGCTGGGAACAACATATGTTCAGCATTTGCCGAAAGACAGAGGCTACGGGGTTCATTCAAAAATTTGAAAATTTTATAGTAAAATTTACATGAAAATTCTAGTTCTTACCCGTTCACGTTTATACGTCTTACAATGTTTTATAATATTGCTAGAAATAGGATATGTTTAGCACTTGCCAAAAAACAGAGGCTACGGGGTTTATTTAAAAATTTGAAAGTTTTATCTCTGGTAAAATTGACAAAAAAATTCTAGTTTTTACCAGTTCACGTTAATACTTTATACGATGCTCTACAATAATAAGCGACACGGTACACTCCGCGTCAAAAATTTACTGAATCGGCCGCCGGCGCCGGCCGCTAGTTTCAGGTTGGTCAAACATGCAGATGATAATTTAGTTAGAACAACAAATAAATAACTTATTTTTAGCAGAAATGAAATAGTTATCTCCAATAGAAGGTAAACCACAATGGAAGCCGGATCCTGGTCGCTCCTTATTTCATTATCAATATGGTCTACATCACTGTTGTCAGAATCGAGGTAATAATACCGTTTAGTAACTGTCCTCTCAAAGTTAGAATATATCACGAACAGTGCATGACGTACTTGCTTTATTAGCCATAATCAAGTGTGAATTAAATCACTAATGCCCGTTTGTACCAACAGAAATAGGAAATACCTAAGGCTAAGAATTCCTTAAATTTAGTACTATTTTCGCTTGCACCACTACAGATTCCACACTTAAGAAGGCTTATGGAAGCTCTAACTTAGGGACCCAATTTTCTCCACCTAAATTGTTACCTACGAAGAGCCTGTTGTTATTTGTCGAAAATCATGGTAAATTGGTAAATTCTAACTTACCAACCCTGTTTTTAAAATCGAGTAAAAGTAAAACTTAAAGAAAAAAAATCGTAATCTTTTAATTTTTGAGAATGGAAATATTTAATGATGATCTAGATGTACTGGAAATTATGCAAAATGGCTTTCCAAGGAGAGTATACGATAGGTGAAACTCGTACTTCGACGAAATGGGCAACTTAACTTTCTTTAAAAGATTTCGTTTAAGGAAAGAAACACAAACAGTATTAAATATTCTGGAGCAAATAGACGAGGACCTAGAGTACCTAGAGTACGACCATGAATCATGAAAGGTATAATGAATCTTAATAATTTCTTGTAATATTTTAATAACAGATACATATTCTAGGATTGTAGGAATATAAGTGTGTCGCCCATTGATCAGCTTTTTGTCCTATCCTCATTGTCTCAAGACAGTTTCCAAGGGTGGCGCGAACATAGTCTGCAATGTTGCCAAACGATATCGCATCCCAGCTAAGAATTTCTTAAAATTGTTTGGTGCAACGCCGATAGTATTTAGGGGTCTACTAAGTTTAGGTAATACTTAGTTAGTCTTTTCCTAGCAACAATTTGGTACAAACGGGCATACGAGTCAATATGCGCAACCCAATTTAATTACATTAACGGTGACGTGGAGTCTGACGGACTCCGGGGGGCGGTTTACTTGACTACGTCTAAAGTAGCACTAGCGCTCTTAGCATCCACACATACGTCTTCCACTTTCAGAAAGGTAGATGGCTATTGATTTACCAGTTTAAGAATTTTAGTGAAATATAAAATGGAAGGAGTCTTGTAGACTCCACGTCACCGGTTACGGGTTAAACCTAATTAATTAACTAACTAGCTATTATTTATTTAAATTCTAACAGCTTTTCATTTAATTTTAGTTGCTTCATTTCGTCAATTTCAAATGTTATACATCAATTTTTGACCACAATATTCAAACACGTGGCCACATTTAACACTCATTTATATTATCAGATCCAGTCGCGCTATCGTTAAGCTATCTACATACTAACATTTTATTATATGTATGTCCTATAAGGCCGTCCATGTCGGTGCTCAGCCAGGTGGGAAACATATTTAATTGATTTAAGCTTTGGCTTTTTTACCGAGCTTCACTTGAATTAGGGTAGGGCTGCGGTAATAGCGGCAGTTTAATTACCTTTATTACGGCTTTTATTAGTTTACTACACACGAAATAAATGACCTCGTGTAGTGTGCATTTAAAACTATTAAAGAAATTACTTTAATTACTCAATTACGGCACAATGTGGCTAATGCCTCATGGGTTCAGAAAAGCTAGATAAGAATAAAACGCGGTTAAATATGTCTAAAATATATTTCTCTGATAAAGAATTATAGATTTGTAAACATTTGCAGTTCGACTTAGAGCGGGTAGAGGTGAAATTTTTACAAAATCATGTAAATTGGTGTATCGAGATTGTCCGAAATCAATTCAAAATATCGTTTTACATAAAACGTATTTAGATAGTCTTACACTTCATCAGAGCAATATTAGCACAAGAAGTGGTCGACATCTTTGCCGCTGATCATCCAGTCCCGTTCAGAACACCACATGCTGAAAAAAAAAACTCTTTTTAAAATTATATATTAGCTTTTGACTTTTCAAATAGTACCACAGATATTACGTTATCTGTGATAGTACTTTTATGCCGTTATGTATATACCACAACTTTGTAATGTTAATAAGGCACATTTTGTAGTAGTATAGGTATTGTTATATAAATCTTATTCGGATTTTATTGGCAAGGTTTTTTTTATTACTAAAAATAGTACCTACCGTAAAATCTTTCAATAGCGACCATCCTTGGGGAATCAAATGTTGACCGGTTAACCGGGGTGGTTGGATGATAGAGAAAAATTGATACAACTTGTCTGCATTTTACACTGTTTGTTTATTAATAAGTATCTACATAAATATGTAAATAATTCTAAATATTTTTGTTTCAATTTATAAGAACTAAAATTAAATGAGATGAAGCCAATTTATCAATATGTACATGTACATATATGTATATTTTTTTAAAATAATCAGAAATTAATGATTTCTTCATGTTTTTCATTTTATTTTTATAAAATCCATATTCATATTTTAATATAATTGGAATATTTGTAAACTTGTCTCTCAAACTTGCGCAGGTTTCAGATAGGCTTGATGTTGTAGACACTGGAGCAAGTTCAGGTTCCCCCTCCTCTGTCTCAGAATTGGGGGTAGTTTCATCCGTTTCTTGGATCTCTTCAATATACTCGATGATAGTGAATTCTGCACTTTCTGTTGGCAAATTGTTATCAATAGAGGCAATTGTTTCAAGCAACAAGCCCAGGCTATTGTCCTAAACACTGAAAATATAAATGATTGTCTAAATTTTCAAAACATAAACAGTTCAAAGGAAATCACTTAGAAAAACTGCTGGTTTATTATCAAAATTGTAGGGGTATAAAAACCAAATTAGAAGAGTTAAAACTAAATCTCTTAAATAATAATAGTGAAATAATTGCCCTTACAGAAACCTGGTTAAACTGCTCTGTTTACAACCAGGAATTCAATACAGATAAAATAATATTTAGAAAGGATAGAGATCAGAAACTTACTGGTAAAAAACAAGGCGGTGGTGTATTGATAGCTTTAAGTCAGAATTTTATGGTAGAACAATGTGATATATTTGATAATGATATTGAGGCCCTTTGTGTTAAAATTAGTCTCGACCAGAGAGAATTTCTTTATGTTGTAGTTGCTTATTTTGTACCTGGTTGCAATGGTGATCTCTACCAAAGATTTTATCAGAGTGTGGAAACAAACCTTTTATACTGTTAGTGTTTAATTTTAGGGGATTTTAATCTTCGTGATCTTGTACTCAATGACCGTAGTGTGCCTATATGTGATTTTAACAGTTTTTTATCATTTACAAACTTTCTGCAAATTAATAATGTACGTAATGTTTTTGATGTATTATTAGATTTAGTTATAATAAGCCCCCACTTGCAGGGCACTATGGTAAAAATAGATGATGAACCATTGTTGCCTGTGGATCGGTACCACCCTGTACTGTCGATTGAGGTCAATCTCAGCCATAAGATAGAGGTCTGCGCTCAAGTAAAGAACACAAAGTTCAATTTTAAAAAAGCAAACTTTGTAAAAATGTACATGTTATTTAAAACCAGAAACTGGGATAGTCTTTACAATTGCAGCGATGTTAATAAATCTGTTATGGAATTTTATCAGTCTGTAAATGAAATTTTTGTTGAGTGTGTTCCTATGTCGACCCAAATTGCGAAGGTGTTTCCAGTATGGTATAGTGGTGAAATTATTAGAATGATTAAAGCCAAGGAAAGATTTTTAAATAAATTTAAAAGGACTAATCTCGGTTTTGGTGGGATAAATATAGGGAGTTTAGGCAAAAGGCTAAGTTAAAAATTAAGAGAGCATATGCGGATTATATTAGCAATGTAGAACTGAGTCTATATAGAGATCCTAAGTTTTTTTGGTCCCACATTCGCAATCAGAAGAATGATGCTGACATACCTGCTCAGGTTTTCTACAATGATCTGTCTGCATCTGGCACAAGAAACATAGCCAACATGTTTGCCCAGTATTTCAGGTCTGTTTTTATAACTGACATACCTGTGTATCAACACAAAATTCCCCCCAAAAATTATTTCTGTAACAGGGTTTTTTCTGAACATGAGGTTAAAGATGCCATCAATAAACTAAAGGGTAATAGATCTGTTGGACCTGATGGGTTGCCTGGATATATAGTTAAGGGCTGTGGTGATTCATTGGTGGAACCTCTTCTGCACATTTTTAACCTTTGTCTGAGTTCTTCAACATATCCTACGGATTGGCGTACAAGCAAGGTAATTCCAATATTTAAAAAAGGGACCAAGCATGAAGTGAAGAATTATCGACCTGTCACTATCCTGAACGCAGTGTCGAAAGTCTTTGAGATAGCCTTATTTAATATATTGTATGATGAAGTTAAACATAATATATCTGAACATCAACATGGCTTTCTACCATGTAAGTCTACACTGAGCAATTTAATTACATTCTGTCAGTTTGTCCATGATTCATTTAATAATAAAAAGCAAGTTGATGTAATTTATACGGATATGGAGAAGGCATTCGACAGGGTAAAACATAGTCTTATTATTAAATCTCTTTATCTGAATAATGTGACCAATAATTTAATCAACTTAATTAACTCTTATTTGACAAATAGGCAGCAGTATGTCGAGATTAAGGGTGCTCGGTCACAGGTTTATACCAGTACGTCTGGTGTTCCCCAAGGTTCCAACTTGGGACCTTTGTTATTTTTGATTGCCATAAATGACATATGTTCTGTGGTGCATAATTCTGAAACATTACTTTTTGCCGATGATTTTAAAATATACATGGAAATTAATTCTATTGAGGATTGTTTTTGTTTACAGAGAAGCCTGGATAAGGTTGTAGAATGGTGTAATGCTAATTCATTTAACTTCAATAACAATAAGTGTTCTGCTGTGTGTCTTACTCTTAATAGAAATGTAGTTGAGCATACGTATAGTATTAATGGTAAACTTCTTAAATCCTCCAATAATGAGATAGACTTGGGTGTTGTGATTGACCGCAATCTGACTTTTACGGATCATATTGTAAAAATGGTGAATGAGGCACATAAAACAATGGGATTCATTATTAGATCAACCAAGGGTTTTGGTGTTGAGTGTTGTCTTAAATTGTTTGATAGTCTGGTATTGCCAAGGTTGGAGTATGGGAGCATAATCTGGTCTCCACAATATGAGGTTTGGATTAAAACCATCGAACGAGTGCAGCGTAAATTCCTTAAATATATGTATTTCAAGAAATTCGGATATTATCCAAGACAAGGTTATGATCACAGAATGCTATTAGAAATATTTAAACGATTAACTTTGGAGAATCGGCGTATAAAAATCGGCCTAATATTCCTTTATAAAATATTAACAAACAAAATTAATTCGCCGAAAATACTTTCAATGCTTCCATTCTATGTTAATGTTGGGAATACGAGACTGAGAAGGACTTTCCATCTAGAGTTTCCTAGGACAAGCACTTATAAAAGTTCGCCCATCTACCGGATGTGTTATTACTTTAATATCTATGTAAGTGACTTGGATCTAGCCATGATTGATTTGAGGAGTTTTGCAAAAATTGTGGATGATAGACTGTATGCCCATCAGACTCAGGCCTGAAGTGGGTATGGTGTTAATTGCATTTATGTTGCCTTGATTTTATGATTAGAATGTTTTCTTTTCAACACATTTAATAGGTTAAGATGTATAATTGTTTATATATTATAGTTAGTATGGTATCTGTAAGTGGCTATCGGCTGTTGATACTGTAAATTAAATAAATAAATAAATAAATAAAAAAGTTTACAAATGTGTCCTTCATGTTAGAAAACAGTTGTGCGAGCGGAATATTATCTTCTTCTTCGAAGTTGTCAATATTACACATAAATCCGGCTTTCATAAAGCATTTTTTTATTGTCACTGGGGACAAGTTGCGCCAGGCCATCGAAACCTATATCAAGGCGTTGGTTATGGTAATATTATTTTCGATTTCTTGAAGGGGATAACCACTGTTCAAACATGTTAAAAGCCTCTTAACTAGGTAGCTTTTGAAGAGCATTTTAAAAGTCTGAATAATGCCTTGGTCTACAGGTTGTCAATGTGAGATAGTATTGGGTGGAAGAAAAATAAGTATTCTGCTTCTTCATCTTGGGATCAAATGTGTGAAGTCATGATGTCTGCTGTCATCCACGCTTTTTTGTTCGAGACCGATTGGAGAGGTAACTTATCGATATGTGCAGTTGTACACCCTTGAAACATCGAGGATTTTTGCATTTGCCTATTATAAGTGATTCGTTCTTCTCACCTTATATATTTGCACAAAACAGAATTGTTGCTTTACTGTTTTTTTTCCGATACACTTGTCGTCCTTCAATGCGTATGTTCTTGTTGACAATGCACGATAGTAGAGACCTGTCTCATCTGCATTAAATACGTCCCTTTAAAATGGTCAATAGCCTATATTTCCGAGCAGTTACGTCTTCGATATTGATATCGGCTGATTCGCCACATATGTTCTGCCAACGACGGAATTTTTCTAACCATCCATTTGATGCCTTGAAGTTATCCAGTCCTAGACATTGAGCAGATTCAAGGGCTTTTGCTCGAATTGTGGGCCCGGATATTGGTAAGTGCTTGTTTCGCGCCTTACACAGCCAGTTAAAAACAACTTGGTCCAATGCCAGTCCTTCGGTTTTGAAAAATTTTCTTTTTTGTTCACCGTTGCCACCTTCTTAAAACAAATTTCTAACTTCTGCTTTATTTTCAAGCAACATAGTCACTTGGACTTCTTTAAACTTTTCAGCCAATTTCCTGGTACTTAAACCAGTTTTTTCACTTTCCTCGATTATTTCAATTTTTTCGCTTAAAGCAAGACATTTCCTCTTTTCCACCATCTTTAAATATTCACGTTAGTCACAAAAACACAAAAACTATTCAAAACAAAACTAATGTTAACAATCGATGTATTAGTCTTTAAAGCAAATTGAATGGATCCGCCTGCAATAAAGTAATTATTGTATGTAACTATATTTCTTAAGACTTGTCGGGTCGGGTTTATGGAGGGTGTTTTTAGCATTAATGTTTACTAAAAATTTCGATGATGCGTACTCGCGGTCGTTTAACAGATGGGTTCGTAAAGAGGAATTTACAATAATGGGATTTCCATTTTTACATATGGGGAATTCATAGCCGGTCGTCTAACGCAGGTGGTCACTTTATAGAGGCGGTCGCAAACAGAGGTTTGACTGTGTATTATACAGGGTTTTTCACTTAAAACTCCGCACGCCAATATCTCGAAAACGAATATGAATATTTAATTTCTGTAAAAAGTAGTCAAGTAGATATTCTTCAAAGCTTAAAAAATTCGACGCCTACTAAGAGCTAAGCGTCGCGACGCGTCGAAGCTATAAATCAATTGCATTGACTTTGAAATTACGCGCATGCGAAAGTACTCCCTGAGATCGTCTTCCCCAACGAGTATAGTCTCCAAAGATTCAAGACCAACGTGAATCGTTTCCTGCGCACACGCACCGCTCCTAGAGCGCCATAAAGGATTTATCCTGTAGTGCTGTGCCTTATCATAAAAAAAAAAAAAAAAAAAAACATGTTACTTATAAACTTTTTTGTTATTTACTCGAACTTATTTATTTTACTCATTTCTGAGTTATACCGGTTTATAGTAAACATTTCTTGATTGACAAAAAATGCAATTCCGGATGATTTCTACAAGAATGCCATGAATATTAGTTACTATGGCAACCATTGTTATCGCAATTGTTTTAAGTGCAATTACAAGCGACAGATTATGTTGTCATTGCTGCGTCAAAGATATATTGTCACATTTTGTCACAAGAAATATTCAAACTTGTTCGGTTTAAACAAAACTAACAATAATTATATGAAAATGGTACAATTTAGCAATGAGGAAGAAGTAGGCATGTTACTGGTATTTGGAGAATGCAGGTCCAAATGTAGAGAAGCAAAAAGAGTTTACGCAGAGCGTTATCCGCGTAGAAGAGTCCCCTATGCAAAAACCTTTCCAAGTTTATGTAAAAACTTAAGGGAATATGGCAGTTTCTTAAAACCTAAAAGAAATAGAGAAAAGACGACTACAAATGATGAAAATACTGCTGCTGTAATTCAGCAGGTTGATAATAACCCCAAGATATCCCTATCAAAAATAAAAGAAAATACCGGTGTTTCCATAAGTTCATCGTCGAGAATTCTAAATAGAAATTTTTTTCGCCCTTACAAAACTAAACTAGTGCATAAATTAGAACTAGGTGATCCCGCTGGAAGAATGGATTTTTTAGCAAGATTTGCCGATTTGTATAGCCAAGATGTAAATTTTCTCTTGAACATTCTATGGAGCGACGAAAGTCGATTCCATAATAATGGAATCCTGAACAGACACAACTGTCGTTTTTGGTCCGAAAACCATCCTCGCTGGATTACACAAAGAGGTAATCAGCGAATTTTTGGCATTAATGTTTTGTGCGGCATAATAAACGGATTCCTTATTGGACCTCACTTTTACGATGGCACTTTAAATGCAGATCGCTATTTAAGAATTCTTCAAACTACACTTCCGGAACTGTTAGAAGAAGTGCCCTTTGCGACTAGAATGAGTATGTGGCTACAGCAGGATGGAGCGGCTGCACATAATGCCGTAATTGTAACGAGGTATTTAGACAGAGAATACCCCAAGAGATGGTTTGGTACTAATGGACCGATAAGATGGCCGGCGAGGTCCCTGGACCTTACATCACCAGATTATTTTCTTTGGGGTCACCTAAAGGACGTTGTCTATGAAGAACCTATCGAAGATATGGCTGATCTTATTAACAAAATTAGTGCAGCGTGTGTCGCTATTACAAGAAGGACGCTCCTACAAGTGACCCAAGCTCATCTATTGAAAGTTTTTAATAGGTGTATTCGAGCAGATGGACATAATTTTGAACAACATTTTTAATTTGTTGTATCATCTAGTTAAGTGCAATAATAATTTTTGTTTATTACTTTTGTAATTACACTTAAAACAATTGCGATAACAATGGTTGCCATAGTAACTAATATTCATGGCATTCTTGTAAAAATCATCCGTAATTGCATTTTTTGTCAATCAAGAAATGTTTACTATAAACCGGTATAACTCAGAAATGAGTAAAATAAATAAGTTCGAGTAAATAACAAAAAAGTTTATAAATAACATGCACTTTCGCATGCGCGTAATTTCAAAGTCAATGCAATCGATTTATAGTTTCGACGCGTCGCGACGTTAAGCTCTTACTAGGCGTCGAATTTTTTAATTTTTTTTTTTACCCCATACATTGACTACATTTTACAGAAATTAAATATTCATATTCGTTTTCGAGATATTGGCGTGCGGAGTTTTAAGTGAAAAACCCTGTATAGCGGGATGGAAAATGTTTCATTTTTTCAGAAAATGATGCTTTACAGAGGCGCGTAGCGCCGAGATGAACCGTTTCTCTGGACAGGAATGAAACTTTCCGCTGAGGTTTGTATACTATGATGTTTTTTGTGAGAAATATAAATAAATATGTGATAAATTAACAAAGTATAACCACAAGCTTCGCCACCATCACCAAATTTAAAAAAATGTCAACTTGATATTTTGACAATGGTTACTATGGTACTGAACGAGCCAAGCACACAAGCCTTAATTAGTTACGTTTAAGTGTTTATGAAGACAATGAGCGATTTAGAAGAAATCAGTTGTACTCCTCCTCAATTGAGAGAAGCCACAATAATATTAAAACAAACATTTTGGGTAATCAATGAATTTTTCAACTGGTTAAATGTTAAAGTTAGACATATGTTTCTTTGAAACTTTCAATATGTCTGAAATGTCAATATTATATGTATACCTACATTGTTGTAAATAAATATATTTGTACAGCTAATAGCTACCTGGGCTACTATTACATATTGATTTTCGGGCTCCCTCGCCATTTCTTAATAATTTGTTACTTTTAAAAAGCCGCAGGATTTTGTAACGCTACACCCCAATTTAATAATCCTTTCGCTAGCATGGCCAGAGGAAGCGCATCATGAAAAGAAGAATTTTGAAATATTGATGGCTCTTCATTAAATTTTAAACTTTAGAAAGGAAAATAAAATAAGTGTTGGACTTACGTGGTGGAAATGCTTAAGGACGTATTTCATTAAATATAATATGCTTTGTTACTGATTGTTTACTTGAGGGCCGTTGGGTGCTCTGTGCCGCCATGTTAAAGGTTTGGCATGGTAGGGGACAGTAAAATTGGAATGTCACCGTTGACATCTCGAATTCAAAGTAAAGCGCGAGACAGAGACAAAAGTTATTAGCAGAGTGGTCAATAATTCATTTCAAAATCATCATTTTGATAATAATAGTAATAATAATAATAATAATTTATTTCTTTATTTCACAACTACATTGTTACAATTACAATTCTAATCTAACCTAACCTATTTGCAGTCTTATTGAAATATTCTTCAATGGTGTAAGGTTCAATGTCTTGAAATAATTAAATACCTTTTTTTATTTTCGTAATATTATTACTTATTTTGATATCCAAAGGGATCCTGTTATAAAATTTAATACTATTATAATAGGTACCACTATGTTTGGGAAAAGTATAATTTAGGGTTCTAGTTGGATATATGCTTTGTGGTTCGCTCTTTCTAAACGTTGATTTATTTTTAAAAAAGAACAAGATGCACTCCTGCATTTAAACTGGTGAGAATGTGAGAAGTCTGTGTTCTTTAAATTTACCTCTATAGGTCTCTTTAAAATTGTAACTAAAAATAGTTCTTATTGCCCTATTGACATATTAATAATCATTCCACCTCTCCGCAGTTCCCATGCGGAATAATCCCATCCCAGACTAACCTGAGATGGGACTTAAAATTTGCATAATAGACCATTTTAGATATTTGATTGTCCAAATATTTTGCGAAAACACGCAGTGCATAACATACTTTATTTAACTGTCTAAGTACATATTTAACATGGTGGTTCCATGATAAAGAATTATCCAGGATCATTTCCAAAAATTTAGTGGTTTGTGCTAATTAGATTTCTCCTGGGTTAAGCGAAATACTTTCTGATAGTTCTAATGTGGACCTTTTAGTTTTAAAAATTATACCATTCGTTTTTAAAGTGTCTAGAATCACTTTATTTTTTGTAAACAAGTCATTTGCTTGCATCATCATTTGTTATGTCTTTGTGTTAAGGATATATAAGTTCATGGAAGGTATTAAAAAGTTAGTGTCATCGGCATAATTAGTGATGGAACTGTTGTTCGCACCCGAAAAAACCTCTGTTATGTCAATTATGAATAGTATCGGTCCGAGGAAACTTCCTTGTGAAATTCCCAACTTTATTTCTGCTTTATCAGATGTTACCCGATTCTTATTCCTGTCCACTACTACACCCTGGCATCGCTTGAACAGTTAGGATCCGATCCATTTTATTACCGCTTTCCGAATCTTATACAGTTCCAACTTTTGGAGCAAAATACTGTAATTTAAGGTATCGTATGCTTTTGATAGGTCGAGGAACACTCTCAAAGGAATCAGCCCATCATCCAAGGATACCAAAATGCGCTTTGTAAAATCAAACATCGCCGTTTGCGTTGATACACCATTTTAGTATCAGTGTTGAACTCCATTAAAAAGATCAAACTCATTGAACGATAATTTTCTATATTCGCTTCGTTATTTTGTTTAATTCAAATTCAAATTCAAATAGTTTATTTCTTCAATCCAAAAGCACAATGCAATAATTGATTGAAACGTCAAAATCACTTAAAGCTAATAAATCTCAATAAAGAAAAGGTATGAAAATAGTTACTTAAAATTAAAGTAAAACACAAACTATTTAGTAACACTAAACGTTAATAAAACATGGAACACTCATGGACAAACAATTACACATCCAACCATCAACTAAAAAAATCATTAAAAAAGTCCTTTGAAGTAAAACTTCTTAAGCTTCTTCTTAACCATAAGTACATTCGAAGCGTCCTTCACGTCCTGAAACAAGGCATTAAAAAATTTACAACAGTTGAAATAATAAAAGTTTTTTTGGTATAGTGTTGTCCGATGCCTACCAGGTGTCAAGAGCCCTCCGCTTCTGATATTATAATACAGTCGAGCATTTCCAAAATTAAACTGTTCACGGTGTTTAAAAACATACAAACATGATTCTAAAATGTATGTATCATAAAAGGTAAGTATCTTTAGATCTTTATATGCATGGCGACATGTTTGTAATCTTTTCAAACCGGCAATTATTCTTTTTAGGTATTTAGGTACTGAAGCAATCAAAGCAAATTTTAACTGATCAGGAAACAATCCATACTATAGTGAGTTGTTAATAGTTATGCAAACAAGTGGAACTGCAATTGTACCAATTTATTTTATTGATCTGTCAACTTTAACTTGTTTTTAAGTTTTTGTGTCTTGAAATTTAATTTCATCCTAAAAACTATTCTTTTTATAGCAATTTTCGTCTGACTTTCGTGTTGGCGGTAATTATTTATATATTCGCTATTGTTTATTCAAGTCCCAAACAAGCCAAGAAAATTTTGACATATTTAAACTTGGACTTTGTTCTGATTTTTTGAATCTCGTAATTTTAATCAGATTCGTATGGTTTTAGTCACGTCCAAGTAATGACGCACGGGTAAACATCCACCATTCCGACTGTATGTAATGTTTCACGTTTTCCAAAGTTGTTTTAGTGACTATATGTTACATCACTTGGACTCATTACTCACGTTTTGCTTAGGATAATCTCCAATCCGACCAGCCAATATTCTAAGATTCTAACATCACCTGGGGCCCTGAGAAATGCCCATGTTTCAATTGTGTCGAAAGCCTTTATAACGCCAGATATAGTGGGAAGTTTTAGTATTCCTTTGATTTTTCAATTAGCAGCAGCATTGCCTGGAGATGATCTATTTTGCCGAAACTTTTTCGAAAACCGGCGTGTTTCACTGGATTGGTATGAGTCTAGTTTGTTGGTTAGACGCTTAGTTATTATTCGTGTTAGCAGTCGTATGCACACAGTACATATATCACAAATGACTTATTGGGTGATAATTTTAAATGTTGCTGATATCACCTACAGCTTCCGGTAAGTTATAGCTTTCTTGCCTTTTGTTCTTCTTTACCTTGCTATAGTTTGTTTGATAATAGCGTTATAGTAAAGACTCTCGATTTTATGGTGAAATCTAATATGCGTCGTTACCAGTCAATGGTCACTTTCGGTATGCGATTTAGAACCGATATATTACGGACGAAAATTCTATTGTTGCATAGTATGTAGTCAGTTTCATCTTAAAACTTACGGGAGGAGCTAGTCCAAGTCCATCTTCATTGTGGTGGCTTATAAAAATGTACTCATACAATATAGGTTTTTATCACTAACAAAATTATACCTGTACTAATTCGTTCCCCCAGTCTGAATGGTCCTATGAAAGAACACTTTTTGCCAAACCTTAGATCATTAATTTTTACTTTGGCGTTAAAATCCCCGCTGACAATGACATGGTGAGATCTTTCTGGCTGTCTTGCTATGGATATGTCGTCGTAAAGCTGGTATTTCTTCGTCATGCGAATTGTTGGCTGAAGCGTAAATACGAATTTTTAGCATTGTATATCTTTCTGCTAGTCTAATAATAATGTACTGACTCCTTCTGGGACCACTGTAAAAGTACTTATTTGATTTTTGATGTTTTTACTTATAATAATGAAAAGTTCTCTCGATATTTTTAAAGTATCGAATTTTTATTTAAGTGTCACCTACAGTCAAATTTAATTTAATTTTTTTTTTTAATTATTTTTATGGAGGCCCAAAGCGGGGGGAATGCCTCCCGCTTCATTGAGGCAAAATTACCAAATTCCGACGACGAACCCATGGCGCCGATGGAAGTCCAGCTGTCGATAGATAAACGAATTGAGGAAAGCGAAAAACGCATGGAAGCTAAATGGAGGAAAATGCTAAACGATTGTAATATGGAATGGGTAAATAAAACCAAGCAGATGAAGGAGGAAAGTCTAAAAAAGTCAATCGATCTGGAAGAAATGGGTAAAACTATCGGGGAGTTAACAGACGAGATTGGTAGGTACAAATCGAATACAAACTTGACAGGCTTAGACAGTTATTTAATTGATTTAAATTTAAATTCGAAAATAGACAAGATTTTTGACGGATCTCTGACATTCACTGACAAAGTAATAAAGGCAGGTACAAAAACCGAGGACAACAATAAAGATACGGCTACCATTCGGAAACTAAACAGCCTACGGGTTAATGAGGAAATTAAAGTAAGTAATGTAGGATCAGATATGGAGATTGGCTCCGTGTGTGAATCCGATGAAGAGAGCGAACGGTGGTCCAGTCAAAAGACTAGACGCACAAGAAAGCGCATTAATAACAATACTGACACGGAAAACAATGTCAATAACAAGAAAGTGGCCGGTATTTCTGCGTGGCCGAACCTACCGAAATCAAGTAATTTGTCATTAAACAAGCATCTGACACAAAAGGTGTCTCAATCCAGCCAGGTGGCATCGGGTAGTCGCGCAGAGATACCCGCATCACAAGTTGAAAAGTCAAAAAATGTTGCCGTCACTGATGATGCTTCGGAGACCGGGACGCCAAAATTAAGAGTCCCTCCAATCGTCATCAGAGATAAGGCCAAGTATAACGAAATTTCGAATTACCTGCGTAAAGCAAAAATTGATTTTGGTCGATCTGTGACCGTGCCAGAAGGCGTTAAAATCCATCCACCGACGCCAGTGGATTATCATAAGATAATAAAATTCCTTATTGCGAACAAACTTTATCATTACTCGTTCCGATTTCAGGATGAGAAGGAGTTACATGTCGTACTCCGTGGTGTCCTGGAAACGTGGACTGAAGACAAAATCAAAGACGACTTGAAGGAATTGGGTTTCAATCCATCAAGAGTTATCAGGTGGCACAGTCGCAGCGGGGCACCATTACCCTTGGTGCTGGTTTTCTTGCCGCGTTCCGAAAAAACGATTTTTGATTTAAGAGATCTAGACTCCATGTCAATCAAGGTAGAGACACAACGCGCGCGTGCTACAATTTCGCAATGCCATCGCTGCCAGTTGTTTGGCCATTCGCAATTTCGATGCACTGCACCTGTAAAATGTTTAAAATGTGCAGCTGAACACTTTTCTTATCAGTGCACTAAGCCTAAGGAGGAGAAAGCTAAATGTTCAAATTGTGAGGGTGACCACCCTGCTAACTATATGGGCTGTCCAAGGCACCCAAGCAATCTAAACAAAAATGCGGCGAACAAAAATACACATAATAATATTAATATTAATGCGAATATTGCGCCCAGGAGTAATTTCCGATGGGGACAGCAAGATGTTAATAAATTGGCTAGCGATGGCAATACGAAAGCAACAAATACGTCGCAAGATCAAAAAGCAGCACCGAACGGCATGGAGGCGGCTTTGCAATTAACGATGCAAAGCTTCCTGGTCCAGTTTACGAAAGTAATGGAGACTCAGTTAAAAAACATGATGAGTGCTTTTCAAAAAACCGCAGGTTAAATGACGGCGCAATCGAAAACGGCATATATTAAACTAGCAACGTTTAACGTTAACTCAATAAAGCATCGGAGACTCGAAATTATCGAGTTTGTCGAGAGAAATGAGATAGATGTGTTTCTTATCCAGGAGACATGGTTAAAGGGAGATAGGTTTTCGTTCCCGAATTACACAATATTCAGAAACGATCGCCTCGGTAGACCAGCAGGCGGAACTATGATTCTGGTTAAGAAACACATTTCAGCTCAAGTTGTGCCAGGTCCTGACAACTGTCCCCATATTGAAGGGACATTAATTTCTATTCGATTCAAAAATGGTCAACGCGTACACCTGGGATCTGTTTACTGCAGTCCGTCGGTAGGTTTTTCCGGCAACTGCTTACGAAAAATTTTCAATAACAATAGTAGAACGATTATTGGGGGCGACCTCAACGCGAAAAACAGGATTTGGGGACGTAGATCTACGAACCAAAGAGGTCGCACCCTGTATGAATTCTCTGAAGCGCTAAATTACCATATTCTTCCACCGGAGGAGCCCACGCATTGCTTTGCACGGGGTCTTCCGGAGATCTTAGACATTTTTGTGATCAAAAATGCTGTTCAATTATCACAGCCATCGGTCATCTGTGATCTGACCTCTGATCATATACCGGTCGTCATAGAAGTGGGTAATCCGCTTGAGAAAGGTAGAGGTTTTGTTACCCGCACCTCGACGAACTGGCCTAGGTATAACAATGTTTTGAAAAATGTGGAGGTTTTACAACCCCCACATAGTCCATTGGACATTGATAACGCAGTGAGCAAGATCACAGATGACATTAACGCAGCTCTTGCCCAAGCATCTGTCACAAAAGTGTCCGGATTTTCAAAATACGGGACTTTAAGCGATGAAATTAAGAACCGCATTAGAATTAAAAACCGGTTAAAGAATAGGGCGTATTGTACTGGTGATCCTCGCATCAAGGCGGACGCGAATCGGGAAGCCCAGGTAATCAGGGATTTGTTGAGCGAAAGGCAATCGAACCTGTGGGACGACAAGGTCCAAGGTCTATCTATGGCGGATAATTCTATTTATAGAATGACTAGGGCCTTGACCAGAGGCGCACGAGCACCCATGTCTCACCTGAAAAACCAGGAAACAGGTGCGGTTTTAACCGATGCCAAGGATAAAGCTGAATTGCTCGCAGACAAACTCTGTGACCAGTTCAGTGGAAACCCGACTAATGACGTGTTGAGAGATGAGAGGGTCTCAAGGACGATACAGATTTACAAAACCATTAATCACCCGTTTCAGGCCTTTCCCCAAGTCACCTTAAACGAGGTTAAGTCCCTAATAAGCGTGTTGAATGTTAAGAAAGCCCCCGGTTTTGATGGTTTTTAAAGAATATGGCGTTGCGAAATCTACCAGACCGAGCTTTGGGGAACATAGTAAGCTTATCCCAGGAGATAATCAGAGAAGGCCACTTTCCAACTGTCTGGAAACGCGCTAAAGTCATTCTTATTTATAAGAAAGGCGAAGACCCTACGATGCCGGCTAGCTATAGGCTGATCAGCCTGCTGTCGAGCCTAGGGAAGATTACCGAGAAGATAATCTTGAGTAGGCTCAACGACTTTGTTTTCACGCGCAATATTCTGCCTGCCGAACAGTTTGGGTTCCGGCCCGAACATTGCACAGTTAGGCAGACCACGCGACTCACTGCAAACATTATTAAAGGCTTTAACAAGAGGGCGCATACGGCAGCGGTCTTCTTTGACGTAAGCAAAGCATTCGACAAGGTCTGGCACAATGGCCTGTTGTTAAAATTGATAAGGCTCGGTGCTCCGAACTACTTAATCAAGGTGGTAACTTCCTTTTTGGAGAATAGAAGTTTTGCAGTCTCGTCAGAAAACGCACTGTCTTTGAATAAACACATCAGGGCGGGAGTGCCGCAAGGTTCACCTCTCTCTCCGATGTTGTATAACATTTATACTCACGATATTCCGCGAGATAGATTTACGCAGCTCTATCTTTTCGCTGACGATACAGCAATTACTTCGACTACTAAATCACCGCGAATTGTCGTCAGCCGGATGCAGCGTCATATAATCGAGCTGGAAAAATGGCTTTCGGCTTGGAAGATTCGCTTGAATCCCTCCAAGACGAAGGTCATCTTCTTTTCGAAAAGCACCGTCCGCAGGCCTGAAACAAGGCTACGGGTCAATGGAGTCCAAGTGAACTGGTGCCAGGAGGTGAAATACCTGGGACTTATTTTCGACCAAAGGCTGAATTGGAGGCAAAATTCAATTAATAGAATAAAACTTGCATTGCGATAGTTGGGCTTTATCTACCCCCTGCTTCACAGGCGGAGTAGACTTGCTAATAGGACTAAGGTCAACCTCTACAAGGTATTGGTCAGGCCGGTTCTAACTTATGGTGCACCCACGTGGTGCAACATAAGCAAAACGGAGCTTAATAAGTTCCAGGTGATTCAGAACAAGGCGCTGAAAATTATCGCGAACGCGTCCAGATACATTATGAATGTAGTGTTACATAATGACTTTAAGATGTTGACAACGAATTTTTTTTGAAAATTATTAGAAATTATTACGAACGTACGGACGTATCGACAAACCAACTTATTACCGACTCACATACAAGATCAAGACAAATCGGGACATACAAGTTACCTAAAGGCTGGCTCCCTGTTGGTCCAAATCCCATCCCACAATAGTAGAGAAGCACTGAAATTGACATGCACAAATATTTTATATTTAACAAAAAGGCGCCAAAATTTTTGCAACAAAACTTCTAAATTAAATCCGTAAGAATCACAAACATCCAAGCAAAGAGCTTATTACAAATTTCTACAAACCATAGAGCTAATTAGTAATCACGAATAATCAACAGATGTCAAAGGAGTTTCTCCTGACGTAAAGAAACATTGAAGAACCTATATTACTTATAATAAACGACACTCCTCCGTTGCTGTAATTTGGGTCTTTATTAATTTGACAAAGAGCATTACCTAAATGTGAAACGATTGTAAGTTCTCCCAGGAACCGTGTTTCGCACAGTCCTATGATATCCCCTTTGAGGTTTTTCAATTCTTGCTCGACTTCTTCCCCAATATTCTACGTTTCAATATAAATATATTTTTTCTTCTCTATTGATCGGTTATAATTTTTCGATCATTCGTCCCTCTCAAATTCTATGGGACTGACTTCTGATATAACAGTGTGGGATTCTGAAGCTCTACTTATAACCACCTAAGGATGTTTTTGATAGTTTGAATTTTTGTTTCTGGGAGGTTTATGGTAAATTAATCAATATATTTCAGCCAACCTTTCTGGGAATCGACGCCTTTTACAACCGCCTACCCTGAGTAAAACGTTATTGTTGTGCCTGTTGGTCCGAGGGAGGTATTTGATTTCCCTCCTACCTCCCATATCTGGGAGCCATTCCCCGGTCCGCCACCTGGGAACGCGCCCTCTAGACAGGTATTCAGTTCGTCAGTCGATAGAATTTTAAACGTAAATAATTATTATGTTGATGAGACGCGACTACCCAAAGAGAATAATTTTATAGAGAAAAGGCCCAGATTAGTGCTCGCGCTAGCCACTATACACTTTGAACTGGTTTCACTTCGAATACGGGCGATGCCGTCAAAATTGAAAATATGGGGGTAGTGGATAACCGTTTATCCATTTAATGGTTCTTTTGTGAAGGGTCCTTGTCAGTTAAACACTAATATGTACGCGCATGGAATCCAAAGGATTATGGTGTGCAAGCCAGATTAGCTCTAACTTGTCACAACAACAATAAATTCCTATGGGTAAAATAATGGGGTCCATATACAGTGCCAAAACAAAACACAAATATGATTAAAAGTTATTTTAATTATAAAAAAAGGTAGATGTAAATGTAAAAGGGGTGAAGGATGAGTTTGGCTAAGTTAAAAACTCATTATGACAGCCCAAAAGTTGCAACTCCTTTACATATCGCTTTATACATCTGAATTATAAGTTTAATAAGGTACCTACATTATTTATAATGTTCAAATATACTGGCAAAATAGTTGTTGAACAAATTAGCTTATGATTTTAATTAAAACAAAAGATAATTATTTAATTTTAGGTCAGGTTAGAAATTACATTTGGCTGTATGTATACCATAAAAAAACAAAATCAACTGAATATTTGCAGTAAGATAAAAATGAGAGTATTTATCAGCATATATCCTCCTGGCGTTAACTGGTTCCCTTAAGGGATATCCCCTTGCTGCGGCCTAGCAATGTTTTCCTTCAAATATGCAAGGATTTTCCTATTTTTTCCATAAGGGTTGAATTTTGACCAATCTGCGGAGTATAGTTTGACCGATCGACCTCGATGACAGTTTTCCGTCAAACTCAAAAACCCACACCAAAGATCACAGAGAATAATCAAAATTTAAGCCATCATAACCTAAAATGAAGAACGGTTTCACGCAAGGAGGTATAGTTATTGACTTACCTACGACAATAACAAGAAAATAATTGGAGCATACCTAGAAAGAACGTTACTAGCTTTTGGATTAACTATATAGGAAACCCTGATAATAATAAGCAGGAATAATATTCTTGTAATACATCTAAAAGGTAAATGTATGGTAAAATTTAGTCAAAATGACTTACAATTACTTAACTAGACGCTTGGACACACGTCTCTGTAAATCAATCTCACAAAGATCATCCACTCATCCATATTGAAATAGCTATTGCCAATTTTAATTACTGCCATTAAAAATGTTATTAATGTGCTTTGTGTATGAAATGTTAAAACGAAATATGTTGGGAAAATACAAACAAGAAGGGAATACATTAAAATAATGAAACCATGCATTCATACAGTGGTGTAGAAACTTTTGAAGGAAGAACTATATTTATCCCAAGAAAAAATAAAATATGATCATTAAAGGTAAAAGAAACTGTCCTAGAGCTTGGTCTTAAGGAGGTGCCACCATTTAAATACCCATAATAAAATAAATCATTGTTATTAAGTTTTTGTCTTGTTTATTGGGTTTTTTAGGTCATTTATAAATAAATAAAGGTTTGGTTTAAGTTGACGTTTCGGTTTATATTACATTAAACCATCTTCAGAACTACAATTACAGGAAAATGTGATTATTAACTAATTTTTAGGTTAAAACAAATGTATTAAATAACCTAGGTAGAATATAAACCATATTTTTTTAAAAGATTCGTTGACGATTGCATTCTTTGCATACCAAAAAATAAACTTGAATATACCCTTAACAAATTCAATTATTTCCATAAAAAATTAAAATTTACATACGAAACAGAAAACAATAGATCAATAAACTTTTTAGACATCAACATATCTTACGACGAAGAAGGCAACATCACAACCAATTGGTATACCAAACCCGTTTGGTCGGGCCGATATTTAAACTTCAATTCCTATACCCCCAAAAAATATAAAAAAAAGTGTTGTCAACTCCCTTATTGATAGAGCGGTTAAATTAACAGATCCAATAAACAGACCACAAAACATAACAAAAGTAAAAACTGTTCTACAAAACAATAACTACCCAAAAAAATTTTATGAACCAATTATAAAGAATAGAATAAACCAAATTTACAATAGCACAAATAAAACGGATCCCCAAAAAGAAAATAACTTCATCTCCCTACCATATATTCCAGAAATCAATACAAAAATTAGAAACGTACTTAAACCACACAAAATAAATATAGCTGATAAACCACCAAACAATACAAAAACCTTTTTTACAAAATTACAACCAACCATTCCTAAACTAAATCAAGCAAATGTAATATATAAAATAGACTGTTTGGACTGCCCAAAGACATACATTGGACAAACAAAACAATACCTAAAAAACCGAATATATGAACATAAATACAGCATGAGAAATACGAACCAAGCACACACAGCCTTATCAAAACATGCTATTGACAACTTACATAATTTTGACTTCAATAATACAACAATTTTAGACCATGAAATAAATTATAAAAAACGAAATATAAAAGAAATGATCCATATTAAAAAAATAAAAATACATTAAATTTTCGAACCGACACTGATAATCTTAGTACAGTTTACAGTAATTTAATAACCTAATTAAAAATTGCAAATTTTTACTACCGTTAACAAAAGAAACAATAAACCGTAATCAAATGGTTTTTCCCATTTTTAATAAATGTACCTACCCTCCCTCATCAAGAATCCCTTCATAAAATCAGTCTTGCATAGTTACCACATAGTTAAACATGTAAAAATAGAAGTGATAGTGCTAAGATTTATATAGAGGTATGTCTACTTTTTAATCCTAAAAATTAGTTAATAATCACATTTTCCTGTAACTGTAGTTCTGAAGATGGTTTAATGTAATATAAACCGAAACGTCAACTTAAACCAAGCCTTTATTTATTTATAAATGACCTAAAAAACCCAATAAACAAGACAAAAATTTAAATCATAAGGTCAAGAAGAAAACTTTACTATTGTTATTAAGAAAAGGATACTATTGGCAGGTAACTGGGTAAGTAAAGTTCTATTCACGAAAAATGGTTGTGATTTAATGACTGCAATAGGAGTAAAGGGTCAATCCCAATCATCCGGCAATAGATGAGCAAACTATGAAGGCGCGTAAAGGGTCGGATTAAAGAATACAAGTAATGATACTCGTATAGTCGGTACTCTATAATAATATATATTGATTTAATTGAATAAAAAATCCCAAATAATATTAGTTTTTAATTATAGCCTGCTTACATTTATTCATATGTATAATAATGCCAATCAACATTTTAAACACATTTGGGATTACCTGCACAATCCTTCATTTTGTAACCATTTTATGAGTTACCTGAACTCAGTTTTTGGATTGGGAAACTTACTAACTGATTTTAAAGTACTGTTTAGACTCAGGCGTGCATTATCTTAACTCATTACCATGTGTAAATTATTTTGAGTTGAAATAAGTCATAAGGAATGCTTTAAAAACCCATATCGAGGGTAAAGGCGAGTAAGAGTAAAAGCGATCGAAAGGTCACGGAAAGTTCCGAATTCGCGCTCGTGCCGATTTGGCGCGGTAACTTCATCCCATTGTTATTAGTACCTCGTGCACGTCGCGTCGTCATGGGCCACATAACTGGACTTGCTATGCGGCTGTGAGTATTGTCAGTTTCTGGGAACATTCTTGAAAAATGCTTAAAAGTATTATTGACAGATTATTATTCTGGGAACATTCATTAATGAATATTATACAGACACATTTTATTTTGAGCAATCTGATAATATTATTGTAGAGTAACTCAAAAAAACACAAAGTCACGGTCTCAAGTTCTAATTTTTGTACTGGTTACGCGTTTCACCCTAATCGGGCATCATCAGACCTTATTACTATTTATGGTCCACATAAAGTATTGCAATTAAAATATATAAAAACATAGACTCGACATCTTCACAACACATTAAAAACAACACTGTGTTGCCAAAGTTTTGGAGAATCAGCTAGACGATGCAGCTTAGACTTATTTAGCTTGTTGCCAATAAATGAAGAAGAGAAAATGAACAATAATTACTAGAGAGAACTGGCAAATTACCAAATATTTAAAACGCTGATAAGTAAATACATGTGTAAAACGTGCTAACGAAAGCAAGATTTCACTTAATACATACCTCCTACCATTCTCTTCCATTTACTTACTTATACCTTTTATATTTTAGGTAGGAAACTTAAGAAAAATTGGCGGAACCAATTTAACAGACTTTACAAACAGAAATGTTTACAGCACGATATAATGTAACTTTATAGTCGAAGTGGGCATCAGCGCAAATAACCATTTGGGAAAATAGGCCCCGACAGGAAAGCCTTAATTCACCAAGTTAAGTAGGTATATCTATTTTGCAACTTTTAGAAATCAGGTTCAAGACATAGTCCATTTTTGAAGAGACATTATTTTATTAACCAAAAAAAAACAACACTAAATCGCAGGCTCATCAAATTTCCTTAGGTATACTATATTAACTTAAAGCACAGAAATACAGCTATATTTTCTGTGCTTAAAGGTTTCGGCCTCTTATATTAGCATTATCAGGCCAAACATAGAGAACAAATAATTAAAAAGAAAACAAACACATGTCACTGATCATATATAATAAACATTAGGAAAATTGATAGGCAAGATCGAGGGACCACTCATAGAATTTGTATAAATACTAATATTTTTTTAACTCATTAAAAAATTAGCACTAAAATACCATAAATAAAGACACACTAAGTCTCGGTCTCAGTCACAATATAATTTAGTTAGGTGGTGGTGGTTACATGTTTCGCCCAAACAATGGGCATCATCAGACCTAAAACCATAATCGTACGAAAACATCCAATCTACACATATAAAGTTTAAAAGCCTAACCTACCTTAGGAATAATAACTTAAAAATCCATGGAAACACAATCACAAATGACACATAACAGATTAAAATTTTTTAAAAAACGTTACTGGACCATTACAAAATATGAAACGATACGAAACAATAAATAAACAATCTAAAAAATTATTTGACAACTATGGCGGGTTCGGGAACAAACCAGACGCTTGCGGAATAATACCGCAATACCCAATACTTAACTGCGTAAACGAAGTGTTTAATTTTGAGCCATATTTTATCTTTAATAACTTGAATAATTAACTTGGGTCCCTATAACCTTTTTCTGTTTTCCTACTATTTTGGTGTGGATATTGACATTATTGATTATATTATCGATCATAAAATAACGTTCAGGTGAGTGTCTTCTTCTTACTTCAGTTTAAGGTGATAGAACACAGTGGCGTGTTGTACTGTTGCACTACGACCTGCCACTTATATTTTTAGGGTTCCGCGCCTGAGAGGTAAATTATTATTCCGCAAGCGTCTGGTTTGTTCCCGAACCCGCCATAGTTGTCGAATAATTTTTTAGATTGTTTATTTATTGTTTCGTATCGTTTCATATTTTGTAATGGTCCAGTAACGTTTTTTAAAAAATTTTAATCTGTTATGTGTCATTTGTGATTGTGTTTCCATGGATTTTTAAGTTATTATTCCTAAGGTAGGTTAGGCTTTTAAACTTTATATGTGTAGATTGGATGTTTTCGTACGATTATGGTTTTAGGTCTGATGATGCCCATTGTTTGGGCGAAACATGTAACCACCACCACCTAACTAAATTATATTGTGACTGAGACCGAGACTTAGTGTGTCTTTATTTATTATATTTAAATCAGGTCTCTTTGAGAATGGCGGACTATTTCTTTGAACTAAAATACCACTTTTTTATTTAAAATTTAAAAAATACTTAATTACTTCTACCTATAAAATATAAGGTAGGTATTTTAAATTTTGATTTCGCCGTTAGAAGATTTCTTTCAGCTCTACCGTAGAGATTTCATCGAAAGTTTACGTTGGTGAAAAATGGAAAATATGGCCTTTTTTGGATCACGGATTATTATATTTTAGGAATGATCGACGAATTTTTGTTTGAATATTCTTATATTTATTTTAATTATTCTTGGAATGTTCTATCTCAATATTCCTGGAATTTTGTAGATTTCTCACATTTTGGAATTCTAGGAATATTCCTGGTGGAAGATTAGATATTGTGGGCCTAATAAAGGAATGATCAATTATTCTTTTTTGAAAGTTCTTATAATATTCTGAGATAATCTTGTGCTATATGGGTTATAACTCATAAACAGTGATTGATGCATCTTCTTCAATTTAATTGCCGTAATTTAGTGGTCTGAGCTGTCCCCTATTAGCAACACGCGTCGGTCTAGGATAACTCATATTTGAGTTATGTCAATTCGATATTTCGCTCAGTGTAGATTTGGTTAGATATTATATTGTCCCCTAATAATTGTGATCTAAACCAAGTCCTATGAATTTTTGGGAAATCAGTATACTACACTCAGTTCCAAAAGAAGTGACGCACCTAATTTTTGTTGCAACTTTGAAGCTTTGTCATTTCTGAACAAATAGACCGATTTTTATTATCTGTCCATTTGTTAGTAGGTAATTTCATTACTTTTCAGAAAAAAATAAACTGGTAAACATTTTTTTAAAGCTCCCTGGATGATAGTGGAAAAACTCAAGCCATGTTATTTTCTTAATTTTTGACTCACCCTGTGCGTTAATCAAGTAAATGTATAGAAAGTACTTACACTCTATATGAAAGTCGCTTTTTTTACGAGCATTTTGATTTTTTGTTCATTAACTTATCTCAAAAATTGTCCGAATTACAGCTTTTTTGCTGAAAACTTGCATATTACCAACTTTATAAATTTATCGAGAAACAGTTTTTAACAGATACGAATTTTAAAAACATTTTTATTAGGTAAACACAAAATTATAAACTAGGATAACTGCTTAATACCGTGTATTGCCTCCCCTAGCAACTCTAAGAGCTTCTAATCTACGCGGCATACTAGAAATTAGGTTTCTTATCGTTTCCATTGGTATACGATTCCATTCTTCCACTAATGCATATGCTAATTCTGCGAGATTTTCAGCAGGCCTCTGGCAAGAACGTACCTTTCTCCCTAGTTCGTCCCACAAATGTTCAATAGGGTTCATATCGGGGCTTCTGGCAGGCCACTGTAATGTGGTGATATCCGTAGCTTCTAAGAAGTTTCGAACAATTGCTGCGGTGTGTGGTCGGGCATTATCCTGAATCAATATAAAATTATTGCCCAGTGCCCACTAACTCTGCATGAGGTAAGACATACTGCTTTAAAATGTCAATATAGATTAGCGCTGTCCAGGGCCTTAGCTAGGCGTTACCCATGGGGGGGGGGGGGGTTTAGGTAAGAAAACTGTGGCAATTTATTAGAATTATTATTATAATTTACGGTGGTTAACAAGGTAGAACGAACATTGAAGGAGGGTTTTTATCTTCTCTACTAAAGCTGTGGGAGAGGGTTTTTGGATTCATTGTTATGGGGGGGGGGTTTGAACCCCCTAACCCCCCCCCCTTATCTACGGCCCTGGCGCTGTCATCGACTGCCTCAATGGAAAAACATGGAGGGGTGTCTTTCCATTCATTGAAATCCCTTCCCACACCACAACCGACTCACCATTATAACTTTCACATTCTGTTATTAAATTCTGATTAAACCTTTCACCTGTCCTTCTCCATACTCTTTTCCTTCCATCCACCATGTTAAGGCAAAACCGTGATTCATCCGTAAACAATACATTCGACCATTAACGAATATTTCATTGTCCGTAATTTTCAACGAAGTTTCTTCCAGCAGCACGATGTTGTGGCAATAATTTGGGACCTTTTGCAGGTCTCCTAGCTAGCTAGCAAATTAACTTCGTTTAGACGTCGACATACCGTTTGCTTACTTAGCGTAACACCCCGAATTTAGCGAAGATCTTGCTGAACATTTAACGCAGTATTTGATCGATCACGTAATATCCTCAATCTTAAGAAGCGATAATCTCTTGGAGAAGTTTTTCGAGGGCGACTAGAACCAACCCTTCGAGCAATGCTTTCTGTTTGTTCGTACTTGTGGATTGCACGAGCGGCGTAACGTTTACTACGCCCATCGTTAACTAAAGTAACCTTGTTCTGAACTTATTTGAGGCATTTTATGTAATTTAAGCCACTAAAATTTTTGTAATGACATTGACTTGTTTAATGACACAACGACAGAGGGTCAAATATGAAGTAATTGCCATGGCAAGGGCAATTGTTTTAACATTGAAAATGTTTATATTATCGCAGGGGCACGTAAGTATGGGTACCGAATTCGAAATTCTTGTGTTGCATTTGTCCCTGACGTCACACCGCATTAAAATGATCGGGATCAGACCAAGTCGGGAGTAAACGTATGGTTTCGCTGGAGCAGTCAGCGGGTGCGGTTGGCGTTCGCGATCGAGCATAAAGCGTAGCAATCGGCCGTCGTCGCAGGGTGGTTTTGCTGGCGCGGCTGGAGCAGCGCGCTTCAGATCATATTCGTATTTCGTAGTGCAAGCGCTTATGTATGATTTATAATGAACGCCGATAACATTAGTTGCATGCTGTTGTTGGAGGAAGAAGATGAAGAGGAGATGTTAGCCCAAATTCCTCCATTTCGACAAGCGTCATATTAACACTTGAATTTATACTATACCATATTTAAATAAGAGCTGCAGCATACCAAGTAAACAAATCAATTGGGATAAAACGTCAAAGTATCAAAACATTTTAAAATTGTATCATTAGTTGGTATATCCGGAAAGAATATCAAAATTAGAAAAAAGTCAGTGACGTACATTTTTTGTCAATAATATCTGTTGAAGTGTTTCCCGGGACGCCACTGGACTTAATAAATTTAATCTAGTTAGGGCTAATTAAGCCTCTTATCATTATGAATGACGGTACCAAATTGCAATAAAATCGGGAAAAGGATATTTACAAAAATAATAAAAAAAACGATTTTTTTAAAAATCTTACGCACCCTGTACATCAAAAACGGGGCAACTCCGGACACATGTTCAGGTTAGTTCAGGTTAGTACTTCTGAAACACCCTGTATACATTCAAATACAACGGTCAAAGACAGAAATATTTATATCAAAATATTGACAACAAACAATAACACCAAACGATACAATGCAATAATGCGGAAATCACCGGTAAACTAATTAAAACCCTGTCGCCCAGGGCCTTTTAGTTTAATTGCCGCTTGACCAATCGAAATAGAGTTACGGTTGTCATTAATTACTGATCAACATGTCCTTCGTATGCATAATGTTGGATTTGAATATGGTATAGGGTAGACTGGGGCAAGTGTAAAACTGGGGTAAGTGGAAAATCAGAGCGCCAATCAGGCAATATTGAAAGTTTACGTGTCTGTGTGGTCCGAGGCAACTAACTATACATTAGCGCTGTTCAATTATTCACTCCCGGCGAGCTACCAGGTGTTTTTTTCTTTCTGAGTAGTCTTTTGTAACATAATCTCCGAATCGGTCCGTTGAATAGTGTGTGATATCTCCATAAAAAATTGGTCAAAGGTAAAAACTTATAATATTGTCAAGCCCTACGGGTGCGACTGGGGACGTTGACCTAAGATCGGAATAAAACACTAAATTTTATATAACAATAACAAATTAATTTATTTACTGTTAGTCTGTTTCAAATAAATCATTACAATTATTTTACACTTCAATTACGTTATGGTTAAATATTACCCTTGGTTACATTTCCTTATAGGTGAGACAAACTATAGTTTCATACTTACAATAAAAGATTAACTTTGAAAATAACCATCGTGGGGCTGCTTTCGAACGGCGTCTCGCAAAGGGGAGAATCGGGGTAGAATCGATCAGTTCCCTTGTCGGCCAACAACTCCCTCCTTATCATTGCGTCCACTTAGAATGATAAAGTTGTATCTGGACATTCAGCCATTTTGAGAAATCAAGGGTTAAAGTTTGCATTTACGGGTAATCGCCGTAAAATTAATAATATTAAATCGGGATAATTTTTATATTTTAAATTATTTTTATTATAAAATTTAATTCTAAACTCATAGGGATAGAACTTTATCTAATACTCTAATTTGCAAGTAATAAATGAAGATACAACCTTGTTAAATTACCTTTTTGGAAATATTTAATCACACACAGTTCTAACTGTCACTTACAACTTTGTTAAATTAGAGAGTCTATGTATAATTAATCATTGTAATAAAACAGAGTTCTATGTGAAATTACTTAAAGGTTTTATTTAATTTACTAAATCAAAACAAATGAAATACAAAAAAAAATAGTCAAATCATAAATGTAACAGTGCCTTATAAAATTCTTGGTCCACGTGCGGCATTGATGGCATCATTTTTTTGATTGCGGTTATTTTTTCCTTGGAAATTTCTTTTTTGGTTAATAGAACTTTTGGTATTAAATTTTTAATTTCAGGTGGAGCTTTTACTTCTGCATTTTTATTGCTTCGACGGCGTGGAAGAGCTGGAATAGTAGGACTAATCGAAACTTCAACAAATTCATTATCTGTGTGACTTCTTTTAAAACATATTTCAGTCAAATCTGATTGAGCAAATTGCATAGCACAGACTTTCGTAAATGGTACATTATCATACTTCAGTTGTTTTGAACACTCCTCATAGTTCATAAAGTCTGATTCTTTCATCTGAATGATAATAAACGGATTTTTCTTATTCACCTGCTTAAGTTCCTTTATAAACCCCAGAGGTGAAAAAAATTCTATTTGTGACATGTGTCGCTCAATTTGACTATGAATATTGTCTACCTCCTGCACAGCACCATGTCCAGGAATTGAGTATTTCATAGTTAACCGGTAAAGATCTGGGTGATTTCTTAGTAAATCTAAAACGCAAAAAGATATGTGGGAATTGCGATTTTGGGGGACGCAGCTGTCACTCCAAGTAATAAGTTCATTGAAATGGTTATCTTCTAAAACCTTCTCAATAATTTTTCTAAAGGCACTAGCCAGGCAATTCCCACTTCGGCCTTGGAGAGTTTCAATCCACAATACACAATATGCTCTATTTGTTGTGGATAAATGACCTGTTAAATTATACATAGTCAACTTTTGCAAATAAAAGTAATTTCCAATAAACGACCTTGGACAAGTTATGACATTTTCCAGGTCGAAACATAAAACAGGAATTTCACTATTCTTATCATTTTCCTTTTCTTGTCTCATAGCTGCCTTTTCTGTACTATGCCTTTCCATAGCTTCCCCTTCAGTGTCGCCTAGACTGTTTTCCTTTTTCTTCAAATAGTAGGTGGCGCAGATCTCACAAACATCCTTTTTAGGCTTATGAAAGCTATAGTTAAAATTGGTACAAAATATGTACCTGTACATTGAGAGTATAACTGGATTTTCTATGTTATGTTCTTCACAATATTTAAGATATAAATCATACATTTTTGGAATAGTTAATGTTGCTTCTAAATAGTTTTTCTTGCTATTATGTCTACAGTAATGAGACTCGACCACATTAAATTTTTTAATGTGGTCAATAACAATCTGCCTTTTCTCGTCACTTAATTTCCTAGTGCCAATCTTTCCTCTCATATCTTTTTTCGGAAGTTCGTGATCAGTAGAATGTACAGTATATACGGGTTTTTGAGAAATATTCAGTGTGCCTAAAAAAAATTTTTTGCATACTTGTATTTTCTCCTCTTGAACTTTAAAGAAGTATTTGAATGAATAGGCACGACGAGACATACTTTTTGTAGTTTTGCGCCCTTTAACATATTTTTCTGTTACTTGCCTAAGGAACACATACTTTTCATTTTGACTTAATTCATAGTAGTATTGAAACAAATTGTATCTAGCATTCTCCCCAATTTTTTTGGCGCACTGGAACTTGCAGTGATTTAGACAATCTTTTTTATTTACTATCGTTTTAGCGCTAACCTGCTGTCCTCTCCTGCTGATATATTCTTTACCCGTTTGGCAGAGGTTTTTTCGAATATTGTTTTTCCATGTTGCTGGGTTCGATACTTTTTTTCTTACGAGTACTTTTTTTTCTTTTTTTGGCATATTAATTTTGCCCTCTTTCTCATCTCCTGACCCTAAAACTTCCATACCGTTTTTGGATCTCTTATTTTGTGCCGTATTTTGAATTTCATTGTGCTAAAAATAAAAAAATATGATTATTTTAAATTTCATTATGAAAATGTAGGTTCTTATTACCTGACTTATTATGTTTGTTTCAATATCGACTGCTTGAGGTATCTCTTCTAAATGTAAAGATTGTTGGTCATGTTGGTCTGGAAGTTCAGAATTTTGCATGATTTTAGGAGGAGAGTCCAATAATGTAATTTCTTCAATATTGTGAATTTCCAATTCGTTAAGCTAGAAATAAAAAAATTGTAATTTTTGGTTTTATGTTTGAGATTTATTTTATTACTTCTTGCACTATATTCGTTTCTATAACAATTTCCCGCTCTAGAGGTTTAGAAACAATGAACGTAGAGGCAGCAGCTTCGCCAAAGTCCATAATTATTTCCGCGTTTGCTATCATATCTTGTGTGGACGTATCGGTTTCGATTACATTACCCGTAGTGATTTCTGGCGTCCGAGATATAGGTAAAATTTCACAATCATCATTGTCTTTGCCGGGAACTGGGATCTCGTTACGACATTTCTCACGAGCTAAAAATAATGAAACTAATATAACCAGATCTCTCAAATTTTATAAAGCCCTTGTTAGCCATATTTTAAAGCAGTTAATACTTACCCAATTTTAATATTAAAGTTGTTCTTTTCATTATAACTTCACAATTTTGGCAGCCAATTATAATGATTAATTTTAAGGTTATAACAGAACTGACAGGAAACACGTAGCCGATTGCCGTATTACTATAACAAGGGTGTAACTGCTGTGGTCAGAATAACAAAGTTCTATATGCCTGTACATACAACTATGTGAAATAACATAACGAATATTTACTGTAGATAGAACTCTGTACTTTTTCTAAATCATCCTACGATGGTCAGATGTCGCCACTTTGTTAATATTAGACAGAAAATAGCAGTGCAAGCATATTATGCTAAAACATCGAATTTGGGAAAAAGTGTAGTTAGAACCTTGTTATTCTAAGTGGACGATTGATCAAATTTGCCTTTATACCTTTCAAACGGTTCGTCAAGTCAGCACTCTTTTTACTATCTTTTAATTTATTTTAGGTAGACGATGTACTACGGTCAATGCATAGGTCGAACACCTCTGTTTCCTGCTGACTTGCTGAATCGGCTTGATTGGCGTGTTTATAAATTTAGTAATAAATGATGGGAAGTTAATTTTTTTACTGAGTGTTTCTTTACTAAAGTGGATTTATGAAATATTGATTTAGGTTTTGAATTATTTTGAGAAAATATTCTTTTTGATTATTCCCTTTGTGACAATATACTTTTAGTTTTATTGCATTTTCTTATGTTTAGTCAATTGTTGTAGCTTTAAAATCCTATATACCGACCAAATCTAAAAGCGGTTTTTACTCACGAACAGGTTTGCACTTCCCCCATAAAAAACATAATGTGGGGCATGTGTGAAAATTGTAATGGGGCAAGTGTAAAGGTTAGTTTACACTTGCCCCATTTTCCTGGGAATGCTAAAGTTCCTTGGCACTGACACTTAAAGCTTTTATTCTTTACAGAGAGTTGGCGTCATGGTACGAAGTTATAAAAGAAAGTTCGATAGGGCTGCCTATGGGGAGGAGCAATTAAATGCTGCAGTAAATGCCGTCAATCAAGGTCAATTAACCATGTCGATGGCTAGTACCGAATTCAGAATCCCATACATTACAATCTACTGTAGAGTAACTGGCCGCCGTGGCAAAAAAAGCAAGACACAGGGCCGACCTCCAATACGTTCTTGGCAAGATGACTTTGTAACTTTAAATAATATTTCCAATCCTTTTAAGAACAATATGCCAGGCACAGACTGGCTAATAAAGTTTAAACAACGGCACTTTTTGAGTATGAAAAAAACCACAAAGCTTAGAGTACTGCAGAAAGAAATCTACGGACCCATTCATAATAGACCAATATTTTGTTTTATTGGAAAAGGCTATATTGGAGTTGGGTCTTCAGGATCGTCCTGAATGGATTTACAATTTAGATTAGACTTCACTGTGTAGAGATCCTTCTCGTCCTAAAATTGTTGGCGCGAAAGGCAAAGCCTCTTCAAGAATTATTGCTGAATCGGGCAGAGAATATATAACCGTCCTGGCAGGAGCAAGTGCTAGTGGTAGAAAATTGCCACCATTAATAATATTTAAAGGCAATAATGTATGGAGTTCCTGGAATTCAGAAAGAAATGAAGACCTCTTCAAAGACACCGTATATGCAGCCAGCGCCAATGGATGGATGACCTCCGAAATATTTAGAAATTACTTTCTAAAGACTTTTATTCCTTTGGTTCGTGATCAGGCACCAGTTATTGTTATACAGTGTGGAAAAAAAGTATGGACTACCCTGGATATTTACGTCATGTTTGGTTTTCATGAGAAACGCTCAAACACGTCGATTTAGTTTTTTATTCGCCTCCTTTTTGATTTAATTCATTTGTTTTTTTATTGACAGTTGTCAAAGATGTGACGTCATCGACATTTTTTTTAATGGCAACATACGGCTTGTGATACATCATTCGAAAGCTCTTATTTTACACAGTATGTTCCTAAATTTTGGCGAGATTCTCTAAAGCCATTTCAAAATGGCGACCGATAAATTGTAAATAAATATATTTATTTATTTTGGCTCAAATAGTACTTTGATCGTAGTAAGCTTTGAAAAACAAAACAAGCAAACAAAAATAAAGTGTCAGAATTGACAATAGTGCTTAGATTAAAGTAAGTAAGCTTTCTTGAAAGCAAATATGTCGCTCTGTGAAAAAGACCGTATTGAAATTCTAATGATGGTTGGTTACGGAAATCTTCGCAGATCAACTAACGAGGTACGGGAACTCTTCAATCAAGTTCATCCAGCTCGAACGCCGATTTCGCAGTCCACAGTTTGCAAGATTTTAAAAAAATATGAAGAACATGGCAATGTTAAAAATTTGCCTAAAAGTGGAAGACCTAAGATAGTTACCACATAGTTAAACATGTAAAAATAGAAGTGATAGTGCTAAGATTTATATAGAGTTCTGAAGATGGTTTAATGTAATATAAACCGACACGTCAACTTAAACCAAACCTTTATTTATTTATAAGTGACCTAAAAACCCAATAAACAAGAAAAAAATTTAAATCATAAGGTCAAGAAGAAAACTTTACTATTATTGACGAGAATATTCAGCTTGATGTCCTACTCCCTGTTGAAGAAAATCCACATAGTATCAGTCGACAAATATCACTTGATATGAGAATAAGCCACATGTCTGCGCAAACAATTTGTCATAAAGAAAAATACCACCCTTATAAAGTCTGCCTGGTACATGAATTAAATGAAGACGATTTTGACCGAAGACTACAATTTTGTGAAATTATGCAACCAATTTGTCTCCAAGATCAATATTTTGCAGCAAATATTTTATTCTCAGATGAAGCCATTTTTTATCTCAACGGTACGCTGAATAAGCAAAATTGTCGATATTGGTCCAAAGAAAATCCACGGTGGATTCAAGAAGGTAATAGCCAATCACCCAAGAAACTTAATGTATGGGCAGGCATATTAAAAGACAAAGTGATTGGACCATTTTTCTTTGAAGGAAACATTACGGGTGAAGCGTACCTGGAGTTTTTGCAGTTGGAACTTTTACCAGCATTAGTTACTCTTTATCCCGGCCCAAATAATCCCGATTTGCCCAGTCCAGAAATTTGGCTACAACAAGATGGAGCCCCACCCTACTAAGCAAGACAAGTTCGAGAATATCTTACTTTGACGTTTCCAAGAAAATAGATGGGTCGACGAGGTCCCGTCGAATGGCCAGCAAGATCTCCTGATATGACCCCTCTGGATTTTTTTTTGTGGGGTTACTTGAAATCCAGAGTGTTTTTAAATCGTCCAAGAAATATTGATGAACTGAAGTGTCGCATAAGATTCGAAATAAGAAAAATTTCACCCGAAATCGCAGGTCGTCTATAGTTATTTATAGATATTTATTTATTTAATTCGATTTTAATTTTTTTTGTTGTGTTCCTGAATTTTTTTTAAATATTACTGTTTTAGAGCAATTGATAATTTAAAATCATGATCAATAAACAGAAACAAAAACAAATAATAGTTCATCATTTACTCGTGGTAAAACTTGGTTGAAGAGTTCCCGTACCTCGTTAGTTGATCTGCGACGATTTCCGTAACCAACCATCATTAGAATTTCAATACGGTCTTTTTCACTGAGCGACATATTTGCTTTCAAGAAAGCTTACTTACTTTAATCTAAGCACTATTGTCAATTCTGACACTTTATTTTTGTTTGCTTGTTTTGTTTTTCAAAGCTTACTACGATTAAAGTACTATTTGAGCCAAATTAAATAAATATATTTAACTACAATTTATCGGTCGTCATTTTGAAATGGCTTTAGAGAATCTCGCCAAAATTTAGGAACATACTGTGTAAAATAAGAGCTTTCGAATGATGTATTACAAGCCGTATGTTGCCATTAAAAAAAAATATCGATGACGTCACATCTTTGACAACTGTCAATAAAAAAACAAATGAATAAAATCAGAAAGGAGGCGAATAAAAAACTAAATCGACGTGTTCGAGCATTTCTCATGAAAACTAAACGTAACGTAAATATCCAGGGTAGTCCATACTTTTTTCCACACTGTATATGATGGGCATGTCTCGCATGTGGATTGCTTATTAATTCAAGCCGCAAGAGAAGAGAATATTCATATACTTAAACTGCCAGCCCATACAAGTCATTTACTTCAACCTCTCGATTTGAGTGTGTATAGATCCTTTAAGGCAATATGGGAGAGGGAAGTAATAACATGGCAAAGACGTCATCAGGGACAACGACTACCAAAAAGGGAATTCGCATTCGCCACATTGCTAGTGAAAACCTGGGCTGAAGTAGATTCCGGAATCATAAAAACAGGATTCAGAAAGGGTGGTATTGTTCCATTTAATAGACATGTTATTCCTAAAGAGAAGTATGACATCGATGCCCTAAGAAGATGGGAGGAACACTTGAAAAATCAAGGATCTGTAACAGATTTATAGCCGAGGCCAGGACGCATTGATATTGAAAGGAATGCTGTAGCACCGAATGTAACAGAAAAAACCGCTACTTCCGAACCGTTAATGTTAAAAACAGTAAAGCTTTCTACATCTGGCGCCTCACTTAAAAGGAAACTAGCATCTAATGCAGAATTACTTACAGCTCCTTCATCAGCATCTAATAGTGCCACCAATCTCAAAGTAATTGTCAGCTCTGATCAAAATGAACAAAATATACTCAATAATCATCAGGATCCTATAACTGAAGCTGTATTACCAGCTACAACCGAAAATCGGCAAGAAAAATAGACAAGTTTTGATGATCTACTACTTGATTCGCTCCGACAGAGTCCTTCATCTAAGCCAAGGAAACGAAAGCGCTTAATTCAAGGTAGCCAAACCATTGCAGGTACTATCGCAAGTAGTCAGTAAAAACTCTCTACAAGTTCATCTACTATACCTAAACCAGCTATGAAAATTGACCGAAAGAGTAAACAAAGTCGGCCAAGTCCGTATCAATTTGAATCCAGCTCCAGTGAATCAGATAATGAAAGTGTACCTTTTATGGAATCGTATCAAAGTTTCACTTTAGAATCGCATTGCGAAGATCAGATTCCTGAAATAAACAAAGACAATATTTCCATTGGAGGCTGGGTACTGGTTAAATACACATTACCAAAAGCAAACAAACATTTCATTGGCCAGATAAATACTGTTGACAACGGCTTTGAAATCAAGTTTACTAGAAAATTAAAAGACAATTTTTTGTGGCCACTCACCAATGATGTCAATGTAGTACAGCTAGACGATATAGTGACTCGTTTACCTGAACCGGTAGTAACACGCCGAGGAGGTTTTCATTTTAATGTGAAATTTGCGGGATACAATATTTAACAAGTTCCATAAAATTATTCGAATTTTTAAACTTTAAGTTTCTTTTCTGTTTTAGTTTCTCCTTGGGAATAATTCCTACTGTTTTAGAGATTAAAGCCAAACATTGGGTTTTGAACGGATAAATACGTTTATAAAAATATTATTCTTGTTATTAGAACTTTTTTGAGTGTTATTTTGGATTACTTATTATTTTTCAGAATAAATAATCAAAAAAAAAAATAATCATTCAAATCTCAAGATCTCAAAAATAATTCATGTGTGCCCTATGCAGTATGAAAAGTAAACATATTAAACTATTACTTTCTTACAAAGACATTTTTATAAATATTGTATATTTAAAGTAGGAAGGAAATAAACTTGAACTAATAAAAAGGGCTTCGCACTTGCCCCATTCTACCCTAATTATAAAGTTTGTAATGTAATGCTGAAAAATAAACAAAATGGTTTTGTACACTTTACCGTTCTTTCCTACCCTTGCTGCCACTTTTTTTCATGCATTTTCTTTCATTACAACATTTTTGTAATTTTCGTTCTCGTAGTTGTATAAAGGGGACTACTTTTGCACCTCCTTTATCAAACACTCGTCAGCAATTGCCGAGAACGGTGGCATTCTGCTGAATGATAGATGCTGGACTGGTCTCTCAAGCAGTCCGAACGCAGTCGCTGCAATTGACGGCGAACGCTGTGTCGCTGAGCTGCGGCACTGAAACCGTGTACATACAAATCGCATTAAACTAGTAACGAGCTACCAATCGTGAACGCCAGTCGCGGCCGCTGACTGCTCCAGCGAAACCATACCTTAGAGGCGCGTTAGAGTTTATAACCTTTATTTTACTATTTTTTATATTATGAATCAATAAAACTTATAATCAACTACCTAAATATTACATTCAAATCTATGAGTTTTCGCAGATCTCAAATCTCACAATAGTCACAAGCGTTGCATTCTGCTTCGGCATTTTCAATGTCCTCCCCAGTTGCATCTTTGTAAAGGACTGTAAATTTTTTTAAAGGCAATGCGTGACCCTACAATTAATAAATTACATTTGTGGGATAAACGTAAGGTTTCAGCAAAAAAGCTGTAATTCTGACAATTTTAGAGATAAATTAATGAACAAAAAATCAAAATGCTCGTAAAAGAAGCGACTTTCATATAGAGTGTAAGCGCTTTCTATACATTTATTTGATTAACGCACAGGGTGCGTCAAAAATTAAGAAAATAACATGGCTTGAGTTTTTCCACTATCATCCAGGGGGCTTTAAAAAAATGTCTACCGGTTTATTTTTTTCTGAAAGGTAACGGAATTACGTAACAACAAATGGAAAGATAATAAAAACCGGTCCATTCGTTCAGAAATGACAAAGCTTCAAAGTTGCAACAAGAATTAGGTGCGTCACTTTTTTTGGAACTGAGTGTAAGTATATCATAATCAACAAGCGTGGCTCGTTAGCTCAGTTGGTTAGAGCGCCGGACTACTTTTGAAACTCGGAGGTCGTAGGTTCGAATCCTACATGGGCCCATTTTTTTGCACTTAATATTTCACGTTTTAAAAACAGGACTTTTAGACGTAAGCTGTTTTATTTATTTTAACGTACGAATATTATCTTGCCGTGCAAAACTATTTTCTTTTGACCAGGATCGAGCGTACTGAATTTCAATGTAGGTACGTGAATTTTTTTTTCATAAAAAATCCGAAAATATGCAATTTCAATTATAAATTGTTATGTCTACATTTTGTATCGGAATGACTACTGTTCAAAAAACAAATAGGAGGTTAGAAATAGAGATGGTTCGACGACAGATTGATAAGTTTTCGAACAGACAAAATTCCCACCCAGCTCCCCTTATTTGACGGTTATGACTTACTTCGTTTTCCTCATTTGAAGAACAGTATTTTTAAAACACCAGTCGAAAATTTAGAACAGTTACAAGAAATGATTATCCAAGAGTGTGGTAACATTTTTAGAAATGCTGGTCAACGGTTTCGAAAATATGAAGAGACGTGTGAATTTAAACTCAATTCTGGTCAATTTCAGCAATTTCAATCATTTTTATTTTCCTTTCTCTATATTCTTACTTTTTTAACTCTATCAACAACAAAAATAAATTTAGATTTGTTTAATTATTTTAATAATCATCAGTTTGGCATATCATGTCATAATTTGAATTTTACACGATTTTAACCTAGATTTGGTTAGATACCCACACAGCACAATCATGTTTCAGAAATATTTTATATTAAGTTCTCTGAAAGATTTTAAATATTCCATAAATATTTCAAAACATTTATTATGATATTATTATATTGAGGAAATCTTTGAGAAACCTAAAAATGTCCCATAAAAGTAATATTTCATTTTATGTTTCTGAAACATTTCTGAAATATTTCAAATTAGAGGCAAATACTTTTCAGAAATAGTTAAAAAAATTTTCTTGTAATATTTCTGAGATTATATAAAATGGAATAATATATCATTCAATATCAAGAACATATTTATTAAAAAAACATATAAACTATTATTAAGTGATAAATGTGAATATACAAAATAGGATGCTTATTTATCTCAGAAATTTTTCTTTCTATGGCGCCCTGAAGTAGAAATTTAAAAATTAATAATTTTAAGAATGAATCATAATAATATGATGTGGGTATAAAGGTGCATTTATAAAACTTTTCGTCACCGCTCCCGCTCATCACCACCGTTCCCATCGCAACTTAACCTAATGGTAACGGGGAATAAGATATGTGTTTATAAAAGCCGCCTCGTAGTTCCAGCATGACCAATTTTTATCTCGTTGACCTGGTGTTGTTCGTCGTTCGTGCTTTCCCGCTAAACATGAAACATTCTTGAAATAAGAGGGAACAACAGTCGTTTTTTTGTATTAGGTGTATAATCTTAAAATTTAATTAAATTAGCAGAGCGCTTTCGGCCTTAGGCCATCTTCAGTGCTTCCTAAAAGCGAGGAAAATCCAATTTGTAAAATTTATTTGAAATGTCGTTGTTCGAAAGTTGATGTAAATTTGTGTGAAATCAGTTGAGTTATTTAACTATTTTCATTTGTTGAAAATTTGTTCTAAGAAATAATATTAAATGCATTTTTTGGTTTTTACTCACTTTGTCAGGAAACAGAAAACTTCATTGACAAATTTACTTTTCTTGAGTCGGCCATCAACAGCACAATGTAAAAACTTATTATGTAAAAAACAATTAACATGTAAATTTGTAAAAAGACGAACAATTGGGACGAACCACTTTTAATTTTGTTAATTAGCCATCGTTTTTATTTTTCCTCTTTTTCATAATTAAATTTTAACTACACGTGGAACGTGTTCGTCGGTCGAAATTTGATGGTTATTTAAAATGAAAGATTAAATTTGTCTTGTCATTGAAATGACATTGTTGACGTTGTTGAGAGTAAAAAGCGGGCAATTTGAAAATTGTTAAGGTTAGAGGATATTGAAATTTTAGAAAATTAATTCAGAAGGCGTCTGTGTAAAGGAATGTGACTTCTGTTTAGATTAACTTGTGTATTTAAACAAAGGGAATTGTCTAGTAATTTCTTACTAATCTCTATGTCCTCCATAAAATCGAGTCTGTTGAAATTTTTGGAAGATATATCATGAATAATCTTTGAATTAGAGGAGGGACTGAAAGTATGATTAGAAATTTTGAGGTGTTGGCCAGAAGCAGAAGAGGATCTCGAAAGGTGTTCTTTTATACGGGTCCTTAATGGTCTACAAGTACGACCAATATATATAGGTACTGTTACAAGAATTACAATTTAATTTATAGATACCACTCTTAGATGTTCTATTTTATACTTGGAATTTACAATGTGTGTTGCTAGACTGTTTTTGGTTTTGAAAGAAACACCTCGACGGCCAACCAGCAAAGTAACGAAAAACAGGGACGTAAATTTAAAATTCGGCCATATTCGATCGGCCTCCTTCCTAAAGCCCTCCATAACTTTAAGTAACCATCAAATTTCGACCGATGAACACGTTTCACGTGTAGTTAAAATTTAATTATGAAAAAGAGGAAAAATAAAAACGATGGTTAATTAACAAAATTAAAAAGTGGTTCGTCCCAATTGTTCGTCTTTTTACAAATTTACATGTTAATTGTTTTTTACATAATAAGTTTTTACATTGTGCTGTTGATAGCTCACTCAAGAAAAGTAAATTTGTCAATAAAGTTTCCTGTTTCCTGACAAAGTGAGTAAAAACCAAAAAATACATTTAATATTATTTATCAGAACAAATTTTCAACAAATAAAAATAGTTAAATAACTCAACTGATTTCACACAAATTTACATCAACTTTCGAACAACGACATTTCAAATAAATTTTACAAATTGGATTTTCCTCGCTTTTAGGAAGCACTGAAGATGGCCTAAGGCCGAAAGCGCTCTGCTAATTTAAATAAATTTCAAGATTATACACTTAATACAAAAAAACGACTCCCTCTTATTTCAAAAAAGTGTACACAGCCCTACTACCTCATCAATTCTTGAAATATTTCATGTTCGCAGAACTATCGAAAAAATGAAACATTTCATTTATGTATGTCAGAAATGTTCCAGAATTGTTTTATTTTTGATTTTGATCTGTTGAGTCCTAGATAAAAAACAAACAACATTTTTTACTTTTTGCTCTCGTTTGTAAATATACATTTTTACTTTAATAGTTCGGGAAGGGAAGTAATAACTTTTTGTGTACTTGTAAATCCGTATATCAAAGGTGCAGTGTTCCAAATACAGTGTCAGTTTAAATCTTTAAATTCAAAATGTAGGGACCCCAACGTAACGTTTTTATTCTGACCACTTTAAACTCAAATGCCTTACAATAATATAATAATCCTTAATATTATCTTATCCTCGCCATCAAAAATTTTGTATTTTAATTTCAAAACCAACTAATATTTAGTGACTAATCCCGATATTGATAACATCAGTTTCCTTTTTAATTGGGGAGGCCGAATATAAACCCGGTGGCTTTTTCAAGTAGCATTTGTTTAGGACCAATTAAATATTTATCAAGTTTGAATATCTGAGAATTGAATAATTTTGGCAATCCCTGTTCGATATATTGGTTAGAATAGCTTCCTTTGCACACGTACTTCTTGCAGAGCAGCCTAAAGGATTTCCTGCGGAGCTTGTATTGTGGCTGATTAAAGAAAAATCATAAACAATCTAATGTCCTAATACTTTTAATTTAATTTAATTTTATTTTATTTTTAATAAGTGAATGGTGACCACTTGATGCATTCCCATTTTATTTGAAATGACATAGTCTCATTTTGACAACCCCCCTTTTTTAGAATAATAAGTTCATTTAATTTCATTAACAAGTATTCAATCCACCATAATATTAAGCATGTCCCCTCGCTAATTTAGTTTCACTGAAAAGAGAATGAATTGATATGTTACAATTCTTCTTTTTCAACACGTTTTGACTTAAACTTTGCTTATATCACTCGACTATGATTAAGGTCCTTAATTCCACTTGCGTATAAACCAACCCCTACTTTCACATGGAGATACATCGTTCTTATACTAAACTCCTGTCGATTCCAAAGGTTGCATAATCTGCATTATATTATATTGTATTGTATTATTGAATCACCTCTCTGTTCCCCCAACTGTTTTAACTTCTTTTCATATAAAAATCTCTTAAATGGTTAGTTGCTGAGGATGACTTTCTCTAAGGTCGAAACTGGTACAACACATGCATTAAGAAATTTAATTTAATTCATCGTCATTTTATGTATTTTTATAACCCTTGTTTTCTACCCTAGAGGGGCAAATAAAGTTATTTGGTGGTAAAGACAGACCTTTATTTCTATAATCAATTGTGTTTAATATTTTCAGCTCTTTAATAATTTTCCCCTTATTATTGTCGGTTATTATCTTATCAGTTTATTAAAGGTATTTCTGGAAAATCAGTATACTATATCATGTTTAGTAAGCCTGGCTCGTTAGCTCAGCTGGTTAGAGCGCCGGACTGCTAAGACTCGGAGGTCGTAGGTTCGAGTCCTACATGGGCCCATTTTTTTGCACTTAGGTATTAATATTTCACGTTTTAAAAACAGGACTTTTAGACACAACCTGTTTTATTTATTTTAACGTACGAATATTAGCTTGACCAGCAATTTAACTATCTTTTTTTGATCAGGATGGAACCTACTGAATTTTCAATGTAGGTACATGAACTTTTTTTTAAATAAAAAAATCCGAGAATATGCCATATCAATTATTGTAAATTGTTATGTCCACATTTTATATTGGAGTTACTACCATTTTAGTGTGCCGACTTACCACCCAGCACTATACTGAGCGAAATATCGAGTTGATATAACTCAATTATGAGTTGTCCTACATCGACGCGTGTTGCTAATAGGGGACGCTCAGACCTCTGAAGTGCGGCAACTAAATCGAAGAAATTGCATCAGATCACTGTTCAGTGTTCATAAGTTATAATAGCCCTGAAGATGGGTTGTTTTAGTTAGCTAGCTTAGCTAATCGTAACTGGGTTTGACGAACACATGCGACGTAGGCTGCAGCAATTCATTGTTTAAGCTGCCAGAGACCAATATGGGAACTGTAATGCGTTACTACTCGGGCTAGATTAATTCATTATTCGAGCAATCAAAACTTGACCTTTTAGTTGTTCTAGCTTACGATGATTAACTTAACGACTATAGATTTAATCTGTCCTAAAGTTGGAGTATCCTCATTTTTACGTTCTGTATAAGGAGAACAAACTCTGAACAAAAATAAAAGATCCGCCGATCAACGATTGCGCGGTTAGCAAGTCCAGTTATGTGGTCCATGACGGCGCGACGTGCATGATTTACTTATAACAATGGGATAAAGTTACCGCGCCAAATCGGCACCACCGCGAATTCGGAACTTTCCGTGACCTTTCGATCGGTGATTTACCCTCGACATGGGTTTTTAGAGCACTCTTTATGACTTATTCCAACTTAAAATTACTTACACATAGCCAAAACGATATTCTAAAATCAATTATAGTACACTGACAAACATGGATTTACCGATGTCGTGGGTTGCAGAACTAGAGCTACTTTAACACACGTTTCTATGTTGTTCAAACTGAGCTTACGAATCAAATCAATTAAAAACGCTACCATAACTCAGTTTCTTTTGGTTCACCTCAACAAACAAATATCAACATTTTAAACACATTTGGGATTACCACAATCCTTCATTTTGTAACCATTTTATGAGTTACCTGAACTCAGTTTTCGGATTGGGAAAACTTACTAACTGATTTTAAAGTGCCGTTTTGACCCAGACGTGCATTATTTTAACTCATTACCATGTGTAAATTATTCTGAGTTGAAATAAGTCATAAAGAGTGCTCTAAAAACCCACGTCGAGGGTAAATCACCGATCGAAAGGTCACGGAAAGTTCCGAATTCGCGGTGGTGCCGATTGGGCGCGGTAACTTCATCCCATTGTTATTAGTACCTTGTGCACGTCGCGTCGTCATGTGCTACATAACTGGACTTGTTATCCGCGCAATCGTTGATCCCAGGGATCTTTTTTTATTTTTGTTCACAGTTTGTTCTCCTACAGGTGCGTGAAAATGAGGATACTCCAACTTTAGGACAGATTAAATCTATAATCGTTAAGTAAGCTAGAACAACTGAAAGGTCAAGTTTCTATAGCTCAAATCATAAGTTAACCTAGCCCGAGTAGTAACGCATCACAATTCCCATATTGGTCTCTGGCAGCTTAAACAATGAATTGCTGCACCCACGTCGCATGCGTTCGTCAAACCCAGTTATGATTAGCTAAGCTAGCTAGCTAAAACAACCCATCTTCAGGGCTATTATAACTCATGAACAGTGATTTGATGCAACTTCTTCGATTTAGTTGCCATAATTCAGAGGTCTGAGCTGTCCCCTATAAATAAGCAACACGCGTCGGTCTAGGATAACTCATATTTGAGTTATATCAACTGGATATTTCGCTCAGTGTAAGTTTCCCAATCCAAAAACTGAGTTCAGGTAACTCACAAAATGGTTACAAAATGAGGGATTGTAGTAATCTCAAATGTGTTTAAAATGTTGATAAAAAATATCTTTCTGTGTTGAGGCTAGCCAAAAGAAGCTGAGTTATTGTAGCGTTTTTAAATAATTTCTGATAATTGGTAGGCTCAGTTTGAACAATATAGAAACGTGCGTTAAATTTTCTCTAATTCTACAACCCACGACATCCGTAAAATTTATGGCTGGTAATTCAAATCTTTCTTTTATAAATTACTGATTTACGCTTCAGCAATATTTAAGTTTTGAGTTAATATAATATAAAACACTATATATTCATTAAATTTAAGAACCAATTGTATATTTTAATGATTTATAGAAAATTATACCCAAATATTGTTGTCATTTATTAACAATTGCGTAAAGAAGACACTAAGCTTATGAAAAATAGTTAAAATTTATTTGAAGTGAAGTATAAGCAACTGGTGTGAACAAACTCTAAAATAAAGTGATATCTAATGCCGGATAATATAGGTTCTCGGAGTATTTCAAGGTTACAGTTTAACCTTAGAATGATCCAATCCATTTAAACTAAAGGTTGAAGTTAACCGTAACCTATAATATTGGGCATACTATCAAAACAACAGCAAACTGAATGAGGTAAGTCTCTATTCTAATAATAGAATTAGTAATAATTGTAGGTTAGGTTAATTTTATGATTTTCCCCGATTTAGTTTATTTATTAAACTTGAGCTGTTGCTGTTGTGAATTAGAATAGTGACCAGTTGAGGCACAGAAGAAGGATGAAACATTTTTAAATTACAAGAACATTAATAGAATAAAAAAAAAGATGCAGCAAGACATCATCTTCCTCCGGGATAAAACTAAAGATACCAAAGATTGTTGCACTGTGGCTGTCGCAGTGCAAACTTTGTTTGTTCGGTAAAATGTAAGAACTTTGATGAATATCTATATAAGATAAAGGGTGTCCCAAAATGAACGCACATTTTTATTTATTAACAAACACATTTATTTCTTGAAATATGGCAAAACTTTACTGCGATTAGAAAGAATACATATCACGATTAAGTGTAAAATACAATATCCGACAAATGTCCACCGCGGCTTTGCTTGCAGGCCCTTGCCCTTTTAACGAAATTATTGATAACATTTTCACATATTTGTGGACGAATTTTATCCATGACGCGTCAAATTTCGTTATTCGAGTCAGGAATTGCGGCTGGTTTATTGGCATAAACACGAGATTTAAGAAAACCCCAGAGAAAGAAGTCGCACGGTGTTATATCGCAGGATCGCGCTGACCAATTCTGATCACCATTGCGAGATATGACACGACCAGGAAATTTTAGTCGTAACGAGTCCATTGCTTCACGCAGTGTGACAGGTCGCTCCGTCCTGTTAAAACCATAAGGTTTCCACATTAATTCGGTCTAATTTAGGCCACAGAAACTCTTCTAACATTGGACGATAACGTTCGCTATTCACGCCCCCCCCCCCGCCCCCCTTGAACTGGCGCCCCTTTACTTCTTAAAAAACCCAAACCCCTGTTCCCTAGGGAGCATAAAAATGATAAATTCCTACTAAATATGGGCGTGGTCAAAAAAATTTTTTGTCTGCGGCGCTTTAGTTTCGCAATCTACTCCCCTACGATAGTTCGCCCCCCCCCCCCCACCTCAATATGCTGGCTACGCCACTGCTACTATGACAAAAACGAAAATGCCATGATATTTAAAATGTGCGTACATTTTGGGACACCTTTATATAGTTGATAACAAATTTTGGTGGAACTTTCCTCTCTTTATAATGGAATATCTATTTTTAACACTGTTTATGTATCAAACATTGATATACGCAGCGTTCTTCATTAACAGGGATTGGTATTTGGGGTATCTTATCTTTTTGGTATCTTAGGGTATTTATAAAACACGAACTGCATCGTTGTATATTCGCGAGAGCAGTAACCTATTTTAAGGTTAGAATATTATTTTTTTTTAAAGTGGATAATGTAACCACTATTTAATATTATTTTTCAACTACGAGATAAGTTAAGCCCGACATTTCACCGTGCGACTTTTCATCGCCGACAATTGAGCGCGCGACAATTCATCGCTACGACACTTCATCGCGCGTCAATTCATCGCAAATTCTTCTATATTTTTCATGAGTACCATAATTACTTAATCCTCTTCCTTGAAATTTAATACCAAAATTATAATATTTAAATTAGATACCTGTTAATGATTTTACAGATATAATTTCTATATTTTTCATTTTGGGTCAATCCTTTGTCATGTATCAATGTTATCATGTGTCAATCAGTATTTTGTAGACTGCTATTTGCTAAATACGATTTGTGTTCAATTAAAAAAGATGGTGTTACAATTTGTTCAAAGTGAAAAAGGGTGTTAGTTGAAGGATAGCAAAATAGTTTTAATTTTATCGTGTCTATTGCTCATCCCAACATTTGGAAGCTGATAAAGTCACCTCAAAAGGAGGAAAGCGTTAATCAACTGAAAATTGAACAACTTGTTGCTGGTAATGAACGACCCCAGAAAAAAGTATATAAAGACTTAGCCAAACGTCTACAACAAATAACGGAGAACTATGACCCGAATAATTTGGACGATTATCTACGAGGAATTGTCCACAATTTCAGATTGCAAATGTAATAACTGTGACTAATTATTTCTACTACTGCATTTATTTTTTATTATTGTAATAAACTCCTGATATTTAATTAAGCCTTCTGTTTTAATTGTTACAATATATATATATATACATATATATAACAATACGGCGATAAATTGTCGCACGATAAATTGTCTCTGCGATGAATTGTCGGCGGTGAATTGTCGTTCGATGTATTGTCGCGCAATATGTTGACGCTAAATCCTGTCTGGTGTCCCGTCAATTCATCGTACGACATTTCACCGCGCGACTTTTCATCGCCGACAATTGAGCGCGCGACTATAAAAGGCTAAAATCGTAGGAATATGGAAAATGTTTCTATGTTTTTTTTATCAAATGTGTCAAATTTGTTTATTCTCATTGGCTAAAGCATGAACGACGAAAATGAAGAAAACTTTCAAAGCTTTGGAACATCTGCGTATGCGCAGGATGCTTATTTTCCTTAGTCATGCACTTGAGCCACATTTTATCCGGATATAAACGCGAATTCAAGTCATTGCAATGAATGCATGCACAGTTTTCTTCATTTGTGTCAGCAAGAGGTTCCCCGTCAGAATCCGAACTTAGATCTGAAACTCTAGTTTTCTTCCGGTTCGGTCGAAGCTTTAGTGTGGTGGCAGCAGTTTGTATTTTTTCTACGGATTTGGATGGTGACAGCTGTTTGCTTGGTAGTATCAGGACCAAGCCGTAGAATTCAATACAAGAACGTTTTGTCTCTTACGGAACTTTCTTTTGCCTTGCGTAGTTACATATGCCCCATGCGGCACGGGAGATATGGTATTGTTGGAAAATTGCAAAGCGCTTGTTGATGAGGCAGTTGTTATCGCAGATACAACAGGTTCAGGTATTGCGACTATTTAATTGATATATATACAGTGCGTCCATAAAGTCTTGCACAAATTCATTTAAAATTCAGGTATTTACTTTTTAAAAACGCTCGGACACGTCAATTAGTACTTTTGTTTGCGCATTTTTTAACGTAAAATGTTTTTATACAGGGTGTCGCACGTATGAGGTATGAGGTCATCAATAAATGTGTTTAAAATAAATTTTCAAACGTCAATATTTCGGAAACCGTGATTTCCAGAGGTGTTAAGTGTTCATCATAGAATTCAAAATTGATATAATATACAGGGTGTTCCATTAAAAAAAATCCTTGATGACCTCATACCTCATACGTGCGACACCCTGTATAAAAACATTTTACGTTAAAAAATGCGCAAACAAAAGTACCTACTAATTGACGTGTCCGAGCGTTTTTAAAAAAAGTAAGCCCCTGAATTTTAAATGAATTTGTGCAAGACTTTATGGACGCAGTGTATACAGGGTGTTATGGAAATGACTTATTATTTTTTAACCCGTAAATATATAGGTCGAGACGAATTGGGGAAAAATTGCTATAAATGGCGCTCGAAGCTAGAAATTGGAGAAAAATGCCTTCAAAAATTTAGGTCCAAAACACCTACGCGCCAATGACCCAAACAGCTGATTTGGGTAATTGTTTACTTTAGTGCAAATGTTGAATTTTTCGCTAAAATTTCGTATATAGGCTAATTAAGGGTAGCTGATCACAATTTTTCTTTTGCGTTTAGGCGGCAAATGCACTGGTTTTGAGAAAAAAAAATGTTAAAGTTTTTCTAACTCACCGGTATGTTATTTTGCATGTAATCCTAAAATGTTGCTATTTCCAATAAAATATTACTTGTCGGAGTCATAGTATACACTTCCGAGTTGAAATAAACGAAATATGCCACAAGGAAACTCTGAAAAACGGGATAACTTGTAAGCGAACAGAAAACTCTACGTTATCTGGAAAAAGACGGGAGACAGCTCACTGACAGCTGGCCAAAAAAGCAGAAGCAAACTGCACGGTACAAGGAGCCTGTTTGCAGGTTCACTGCACCCATGTTGTCAGATTGTTAGTGTATTATAAATTGCCTATACTTTTCAATTCATTTTTATTAATTGAATGAATCCCATTGGCTCGAGCTAGCATATCATTCTCCTGGATGGAAGCCATTAATAATTACAAGAAAAAGAAGAACAATCTGGCAACGTGAGTGCAATGAATCTGAAAAGAGACGCTTCTACTTTGTCGGCGTATTAACAACGAATTTAATTAAATTTGTGCCTTTTCCATTGTTTTTTTGCTAAAATGTTGTTCTTATTTTATGAACAGATAGTTTGGTGAAAGTTTTATCACATATTTTGAAGGGAAAACCATAAAATCTAGGAAATTGAAAGACATCCTTACAAAAGAATACCCTAACCTGTAAGTGAAAAACTTTAACATTTTTTTTTCTCAAAACCAGTGCATTTGCCGTAAAAACGCAAAAGGAAAATTGTGATCAGCTACCCTCAATTAGTCTATATACGAAATTTTAGCACAAAATTCAACATTAATTGCACTAAACTAAACAATTACCATTCCAGCAGTTTGTCTTGTCAAAAACACATGTGTTCAGGGGCATTGAACTATCATGGAACATAGTCCGGTTTTAAGGTATTTTACAAAATTCAAAATACTTCCGATTTTAGAAAAAAAAACTATCAAGTGTAACTCTAGACCACCTCAGGAGTGGCCCCTTAAAATATAATAAGTCATTTCCATAACACCCTGTATATATGCTTTGAATGTCTGATCGAATTCATGCGGGATGTTAGTTGTTTCTGCTGGTCTGAATACATATTCTGGAAAAATGTTTCTATCCAAAGGCCATACGTCAATCCTTTTAGAACTATTACAGGCATATTGGATGATAGCAGCCTTTTCATATGCCTTGCCAAAGACATAACAAATTTGCAATTGTGTTATCACTCTGCCCAGATGCGCTATCAGCCACGATGTTATTTCTTAAATGAAATAAGTTTTTAACCGGCCAAAAAGGACACATCCAAAGATTGATTTCTGTGCATGCAGTGAGCTAGTAGACAAAAAAGAATTATTCCGTTTTTCTTAGCGAAGTTTCAGGTGACAATTCCCTTGTGACTGACATGTCCGTCTAGAATAAAGAAAATATTTTCTTCTAGGGTAGCCTTTACGTTGGACTCGAAATAACAATAATTTGATTATTAGGCTCCATTGCAACCATTTATTTAAAAGCATTTTCATTCCTTCGCTTGTGATTTTAAGTTGGCGATACAATTTGAAGATCATAATAGTTATTCCAATACAGATATAATGAGTTTATTTATTCTACGTGCACAGTCTAATAAGATTTTAGAACCTTTGGAAAATTTAATGAAATGTATCCAGATGTACCACAAATTAATGTCAAGAAATTTATTCGAATCCAGAACAATTTCAGATATTTTGGTTCAACATTAAAAGTACCAAGAAAATTGCCCAAACCAGTAACTTTCAATGAACAAAACAAAATTAACATTTTGGCTTACTTTTTTGCATATCCCCACTCTTCCGTACGTAGCGCCGAAGCAGATTTGGGTATTACAAATTCATCCGCGCATACAATTTTGGAAAAATATAATATGTAGGACTAAAAGCTTCATACTTTTAAACTTCAAGATTATCTGGAAATAGTCGATGTTTGCGAAGTGTTACTAACACATACACTCAAATTTTTTAAGCAAAATGATATGAATCTATATAATTTTCAAGAGAAGGTATTTTCAATCGACGTTATAATCACTATTGGGTTAATGAAAATCCCCACAAAAGAGAGAAAAATTTAGTTTTAATGACTTTTGTTTGCTAATGGACAATCAAATTAGGTATCTGATATACGAGAGAAATATCAATGCTTGAAAGTACTTGGATATTTTAACAACAGTGGTCAAGAAATTCACTTTTCCTTGAAGAATACAGTAGCTGTTGGTGTCAACTTGATAGAGCGCCAACACATTGCACTGCCCAAGTGACTGCAGAGCTGGATCAACTTTTGAAGACTGATGGTTTAGAGGCTTAGGACCGTGGAATTGGCCGCCAAGAACACCAGATATTACTCCTTTAGATTTTTATTTATCGGGTACACTCAAGGAAAAGATTTACAAGACTCCAGTAAAGACCAAAAAAGAATTAAAGCATCGAGTGCATCAAGCATTTCAAGATATTGGTCCCCATGTTATTAGAAGTGCTACATGTAATAGTGTTAATTAGTGCTAGAAATCAGGCTCGAATAATTCGAATATTCAAATGCTCAAAAAACTAATTCGTTTCTTAAAATTATTTTGTTCAATTATTCGGGTATTCAAATGTTTCAATATTCGGATATTTGCATGTTTAAGTGCGGGTACTTTTGACAATGATTAACTTACTTGATAGACAATTAAAATAATCATGGTTTCCAATTTGCCAAAACCTACAAATTTATATTGACATTGGCTCATTCAAAACCGTGATTATTTTAATCAGCCATCAAATCAGTTAATCAGTGTCAAAGGTACCGGCATTGAATATTTAAATATTCGAGTATTCAATTATCAAATATTTTTACTTTCAAATTATTCCATGTTGGTATATGGTATTATATAATATACTCTATATTATAAGTAGGTTTAGTGCTTCCGAAAAAGTTTTCATTTTTTTAAATAGGAAGAAGCTTAAGCTAAAAGTCAAATTAAAGGTAATTATTCAATGTTGGAATATTTGAATACTCGTAGATGATATTCGAACATTGAATAATTTGAATATTTGAATAATAAATAAAGTGAGTATTCGAATACTTAAATTTCAAAAATTCCGAGCACTAGTGTCAATACGCGTTTATTAAATAGTTAGAAGTTAATATCCAACCTTTTGAAGATTTGCTTAAAAAACCTGTATAGTGACATTTTTAAAAACTTTAATTAACTTTTGTATTTCTGACTTATTATTAATTTTAAGTTTATTTTTCTCGGTACTTTTAATGTTGAACGAAAATCTCTGAAATTGTTCTGGATTCGAATTAATTTCTTTATATTTATTTGTGGTAAATCTGGATACATTTCATTAAATTTTCTACACGTTCTGCCTATAATCTTATCGCACGGTTCATGTAGAATAAATAAATTCATTATAACTGCATTTCAATAACTATTTTGATCTTCCATTGTACCGCCAACCTAAAGTCACAAACGAAAAAATGTCACTTTCGTAAAGAAATGCTTATAAATTGAAAACTTGAAGAGTGAGGCATAAGCAGTACATTGCTAAAAAGCTACTTTTATTGGCTTTCTAAATCGGTATTTAATTATAGGGTATCTCATTAAAAAAAACATAGTTTTGGGCATTATCTTAAGTAACCTACAAAAAAATTATTTTTGAACCACTCTCTAAGCTTGAACTAAGACGTGACCAAAATATCACATACCTAAAGGCATTTTTGAACCGTACACGAAATTTCAACTTACTAATGCTTTAGAGTTTAAAGAAAATCAGATTTATTAGAGGTCATGTTTTCGTAAAAAAAAAATGAAAATTAATTATTACCTAAAAAACGGCTACAGATAAGTAAACTATAAGTTTCTTGGGTAGTAGTATATAGAATCGGAAAATTTAAAAATATATAGGCTGTTCGATTTAAAGTAATGAAGTTGCCACCTGTTTTGGGCAGAAGCGACAACGCCGCATTGCTGCAAATATTTTAAAACCATAGACGTCGTTAATCGGGGCAACTAAATTTAAAAAAAAACGTCTAACGTTCCATCCACCGTGAAACACCCTGTATACTGTACTGCGGTAGAAGAGGGAAATCAAATCTATAGACTTATTATGAGGAATAAACGCATACTTTTCACATTAGGAAAAAATATAGATTAACCGTAATTTTTACGACCTGAACAATAATGGTTGGTAGTTGATTGAAGGCGGGGGTCAGGTTAACCTTATGTATTTTGCATTAAAGCCTTAAGACTTAATTTGCTTTCCTGTCTTATTAGAAAAGTCCGGTTTTCTTGGTTAGATCCATTAGCTTTATTTCAAGATTTTCATGTGAGAGAGTGGCCCCACTGCGAACCAACGCTTTGTAGTTGCAAATAATGTGCAAGGCGGTATCCTTCTCTTCATCGCATAGTCTGCATTGTATGAGTCCTGTGTAAATACCAACCTTCTGTAGGTGTTTCCTTAAAGAGTACAGTCTTCCATCGGTTCAGATGTTGTTGTAAGGAATATCTGTTTATTGCTGACTTTATTACCTGTTTGCATCCACACGCCTAGGGCAGCTCAGGACTCGTTAACTTCTGAGCAGCTTCAGTCCTGACAACAATAATCATTAAAGACAGTCGTACGCAAGTACCTATCAAAAAATCGCCCTCCTACTCCCCCCTTCCCGCCACCTCCCGAGCGAAAAGCTGAACTCGTGTCTGTATTAAGATTACCCATAATTTCTTATTTTTATGGATCACCAATCGTGTGGTCGGGGAGTTGGGGGTGGCTAAGTCCTCCCTAATCCCCCCCTTTCCCTCTCCTAGTTGCGCCACTGAGAAGGAGAACCCTATGACCCGAATTAAAAGAAACCAAATGTATAAGTGAAACTATACAGATTAACTTTACTGAAAATTTGAATTTACTTATTTCATGTATAAGCTTTCGAAACAAAGTATAAGTTCAAATATTAATAATATAAAAACATTTAGCATATCCTAAGTGAAAAGGGTGTATGTAAATCAGGTACTTATTCACAATCAACCCCTTTGTTATCTAAAACAATTAATTAGAAAGGCCCGGCTTTAAGTCAAACCTTCACCTCAGGCCAAAAGTAATTAATTGCAATTCACGGACCCTGAACACCCTGCGCCCAAAATTTATTGAACTCATAAAATAACTTAAAATTTTAAGAGACACCCGGCATTTAACAATGATATTCCTTTTTAACTACCTTAGAAACTAATTAATAGTAACGTTCAAAAAGTGATAAGGGCCCCACCCTTGCAACGAAGTTTATAAGATGTTAATCGTTTTGGTCGATTATAATGAAAAGCTTATTTTAATTGTTATTGTAAATAAATCCTACCTCGATTCAAATCAAATTGTACAGAGTGTATCATAATAATTATATGCGAATACTGAATGATGTAAATCATATGAGCACTTTCGAAGTAAAAGTTTATATGAGCAAATATCCGGTGTGCCAGGAATTGGTGATGATAGCAGGGAAGTATTGCTATCTCTCAAACTATAGCAACGTTCAAAGAACTAGTTTAATTCTTCGAAAGACCTTATTTAATTAATACAAGTCAACAAAGTCCATAAAATTCCCTGTTTACTATACTTAGGGGTAACATGCTTCGCCCTCATAAGGGCATCATCAAACCTAAAAGTAAATAATTTTAAATTTAAAATTTCAAAGAGAAAAGAACCCAGAAAAGGAAATCTTTACTTTACCTAACATTCACAACAAAAAACTTTTAGAAATTAAATTAGAACACAGAAAATGGCTTTGTTTCTCAGATTAACGGATATACAAGGGTTGACAATATCTCGCAAACCTGTATAGATCATATATTCTTTAAGAGTAAGTATATTGCACAAGATCACTTATCACCTATTATTTTACACTCAAAAATTTCGGATCACTACCCGATTTTACTTCAATGTAAATATTTAAATAATAAACCAAAATTAAAAAATGGAAATTGTGTAACAGAATTTATTAATTATAAAAGGCTAAAAGAAAGTTTAAGCAAAGAAAATTTTAAAAATAATAGTCAGAATGTTAATATTGTCACTCAAAACTTCATAAATTTACTAAATACACACATAAAAAACTGTACTTGTACAAAAAAAATTACATCTAGCGCGAAAAAGCCCTGGATAACAACAGGGATATTAGAATCTATGAAAAAAAGAGACAAATTATATAAAAAATTTAAATTATCTAAGAATGCTAACACTTATAATGAATATAAGATATACCGAAATAAAATAACATACTTAGTATCGAAAGTGAAAGAAAATTATTACAGTAATAAGATCGGGGAACACAGTAACAACTCAAAAAAACTTTGGCAAGCTATAAACGAATATAATGGTATTAACAAAAAAAATAAATTAGAAGTTATCAAAGAAATTAAAAATGTAAACAATGAAATTGAAAATAACATTAAAAATGTTGCAGACATTTTTAACAAACATTACGTCACAGTTGGAGAAAACATGGCAAACAGTATTAAACAAACAAGTTCGGTGGACAGTAATATAGAGAACGATATTAACAATTTAGAATCAATTTTCTTAAGCCCTGTAGATTGTAATGAGATGAAATCTATAATTAGGTCATTAAAGGTAAACTCTACACCGGGTTTTGATAGGGTTACTTCTAAGGTTCTGCAAGAGAGTGCAGAATATATTAGTACGCCACTGTGTGATATCGTGAATCTGTCTTTCTCTACAGGGGTATGTCCGGACCACTTTAAAATAGCTATAAAACCTGTATTTAAAAAAGGTGATAAAAAATTAGTTGAGAACTATAGACCGATTAGCTTACTATCAAATATAGCAAAAATATTTGAAAAGGCAATTAAATCAAGACTTATTACATTTTTAAATAAATATAACATCCTGTCTCATTCGCAATATGGATTTACGCCAAATAAATCAACTAATGACGCCATAGCTTGTCTAATGGAAAAAATATATGATTGTATGGACAAAAAAGAACAGTGTGCCACGGTTTTTATTGATTTGGCAAAGGCTTTTGACACTGTTTGTCATAAAAAGCTTTTGTCAAAGCTGTATGCTATAGGTATTCGTGGACTGGCGTATTCCCTTTTTAAGAGCTACTTAATAAATGGGGTACCTACAAAGAGTAGAAATACAGGGTGTTTTAAGCGATCAACTAACAGTTACCTATGGTATACCACAAGGAACTGTATTAGGACCTGTATTATTTATCATTTATTTAAATTCATTGCTCAGCTTAGATCTACCGGGACATATAATATCTTATGCTGACGACACAGCATTTTTTGTACAAGGCCACAACTGGGTAGAAGTTAAAGAAAAAATTAGTAGGGGACTAACAAAAATAATTGAATGGTTTGATAAACATCTTTTAACAATAAATATAGATAAAACTTTTTACTTACCTTTCTCTTCTCATAAAGCAAATTTGCCTATTGATAATTACATAGATATAAACATTCCCTTTCGAAACTATCAAAATTGGATAATAAAAAGTAAACAAAATATAGACTATTTAGGAATTTGTATAGACTCAAGTTTAAAATGGGACCAACATGTTACAAAATTGACTAAAAAACTGAGATCCTTAATGTATCTTTTTAAGCAGATAACAAGAATAACAAATATTGAAAATATAAAAATTGTATATTTTGGACTTGTTCAATCGCCTCTTTCATATGGTATAATTGGATGGGGCGGATTATATAACAATACATTGAGACCACTAGAAACAGTTCATAAACGAATACTTAAAATTATGCATAGACTCACGATTTTATGCAGTACAGACAGGTTGTATCGAGATACACGACTTTTGAGCATTAGGCAGTTATTTTATAAAACCAGTATTTTGTTTCTGGTTAAAGCAAAAACAATAACTTCAACATCAGGACTCACGCATCAACATGAAACCAGATATAAAATTGGTGACAACTTAGAAATACCTAGAACACAAAAAACAATAGGTGGTCGTTCATTCGTCAGTGTTGGATATAAGGTGCACAACGTGTTGCCACATGAAATAAAAAAACATATTTTTAAAAGAAAATTTAAGATAATCTTAAATAATTGGATTATTCAAACTACAATTAATATATTGTAACATACATGTATTTCATTTGCCCTTTCCTTTTTTTGCATTTCTTTTTTTTTTTCTTACTTTGTAAATAGTGTAATATGGGAGGGAAGCTATTAAGCAATAGTAATCATGGTTAATTCTGGGAACCACAGAGAGCTGAATGAATTTGTTTTTTCTTTATTTTGAAATTTATTGTTTGATCTATGATTGGACTTTTATCTTACTTGAGGGGTGGGCTTTGAACTTAGAGACACGTATATTATAACATATTATAAAATGTCTAGTTGTTTGCTGTCAAGTTTTATCTTAGTAAACACTAGATATGAGCTAATTTTTTGTAGTATTGTAAAGAACGAAAACGAAGAAGCCTTGATTAATATTTATTTGTATAGAATGTTATGTTATTTTCTTTATTTTTGTTCCATTTTTTTGTAAACCTTGGCAAATAAATATTTAAAAACAAAACAAAACAAAACAGACACCTAATATAAAAAGACGTACTTAAGCTAAGAATTTTCAGAAGGGTTAGAGATTCGGTGGTACTTTGTTGTAAATAAATAATAGTCTATTAAAATTATATTAAGAATATGAGACCTGTCAAAGTTGTCGTGTCATTCAGCTGATCTTAAAGATTGTTGTAAACTGTTTTATAATAAAATCTATTACGTATCTGATATGTGCGTCCCAAAGTTTGGTAAATTAAATCGTCGTACCCAGCCGCCTTGGTTTGCGTTTAATACTAAACGCAATATTTCACTGAAGACTATTGAATGGCGCAAATATAAACGAACTGGCGGTTAGCCTATGAAAAATTTTCTCGATTAAGGGGTCAAATAAAAACTGACATTGACGAATAGTATAAGGTTTATTTATTTATTTATTTATTAAATGGAAAGCGGTCGAGACCGATGAGTCCGTTATCGAAATATAGTAAATTTGCTTGTATATCTTCCCTTCACACATTGTGCACAAGGACATTATTTATGTCTTCCATTGTGAAGTCCAGACGGTTTTTGAAGCTGTTCACGCTTGTGGCACTCACGATTTCTTTATTCAAAAAGTTCGACTTGTATACGAGTCTGTTGCTAGAAAGTTCTTTCTTGGTAGTTTATTTGATCTTTCCTTGTTTAATTTCTTAGAGTGCCCTCGTGGATGGGGGTTTAGATTCCGAGAAGAAATCATAATGTTTATGTAGTATTTTATAGGTTTCAATCAGATCTCCCCTCATTCTTCTCTCTTTTAAAGATGTTAGCCCTAGCTTCCTCATTCTGTCTTCGTACGTGGTGTTGTGGAACTTTTGTGGTATCTTGCTGAATCTTCGCTGCACCCCTTCCAACAGATTTATGTCCTTGAAATATGGACTCCACACCGAGTGAGCGTACTCAATTTTGGGTCCTATGTACGGTTCGCAGACCTGACGAATTATCTGGGGACCAGTATTACTGAAAGCTATTCTTGCTAGGTATGAGAATGAGTTGGCTTTCTTCACGACAGAGGTAATATGTTTTTCCCATTTCAGGTCACTGGATACTATATTGCCAAGGTACTTTTGCCAGTTGACATGCTGCAGCGCTTTATCATTTAAGACATATACGTTTCCTCGATTTTCAGGACCTATAGGGAGCACTACACATTTATCAACATTAAGCTTCATCTGCCATTTTTCTGACCATGTCTTAATCACAGCCAGATCCTCTCTCATATCAGAACACTAGCTTAGCGCGTCGCAGTACAGTTTCGTGTCGTCTGCAAAGAACGCGATGTTCGTTTTGATGTTCTCAGCCAAGTCACTAGTATACAATAGAAACAAGAGGGATCCCAGCACAGAGCCCTGCGGAACTCCACTAATAACATCATGGAAGGATGAGCAGACTCCATTGGCTCTTACTTTAAAAACTCGACCCTGTATAAAATTTCCTATCCAGGTATGCAGGCCACTCCTTACTCCAAAATGGCCTAACTTGCCTAGAAGCCTTTTAAATGGCACCCTGTCAAAGGCTTTTTCGTAGTCCAAGTAGATCACGTCCGTTGGTATGTTCTTATCAAAGTTTATCGTCCAGTCGTTTAGACATCGTAGCATGTTAGTTGTTGTCGATTTCTTTTTTTGACCGCCATCCTGCGAGTCAGGTATGACTTTATTTACCGTCGAAAATTCGCTCAGTTCCTTCACTATGATTTTTTCCTTGACCTTACTGACAGTGCTTGTCAGGCTCACTGGCCTATAGTTTTCTGGTTTAAATCTGTCGCCCTTTTCATATATGGGTGTTATAATGGCCTGTTTCCAACTAGTTGGCAAAGTTCTTGAGTTCATCAATTAGTTCATTGCATTACGTAAGGGCGCCGCTAAGCTTGTCACACATTTATGTAAAAAGATGGACGGAATGTTATCCGGACCCGGACTTGATTCAGTTTTTAGGCTTATGATTGCTTCTTTTACTTTTAATGGTGTAAACTTTATAGTGTTCAGTGAGTTTATGTTTTTGGAGCTGTCGGGCAAAACCGGGATGTGGTCGTCCTCTTGCGTGAACATGTTCATGAATTGTTGGGCAAACATTTCCGCTGTGCCCACATTGTTTTCAATTATGGTGTTAGTTCCGTTATCCTTTAGTGTTATTTTTGTAACTTTTGAGTTTAAACTTTTATTTACATACTGGAAGAATTATTTGTTTGACTCCGATTGTACTATATTCTGTTTATATGATATTTTTGCTTCGGCTATTTTGTTTTTAATCTGTTGCTCTGCGATCTGTACAACTGTAGTGGTCTGTCTATACCGATCCCAAAAACTGCGTTTCTTGTCCATTTCTTTAAATATGGCTTTGTTTATCCATGGCTTTTGGGGGTTTTTCCTTGTGGATTCTAAAGGTATAAATGTCTCTATAGATTATTTGATGATATTTTCACAAAGATCATATTTAGTCAGGTTGGAGTTTGTGTTGTCAAAGCTTTGATTGCACAAGTAGTTGTTAATGGCATCTTAGTCGGCCTTTCAAGATTTTCTTGTTTGTTTAGAATGAAAAATGGTGTAAATCAGGATCCTAATAAATTGTGGGCGTTTGTTGACTCCAGAAGGGGATCTGCGGATCGCGAAATGCATCTTTCCAATTCCACGTTATCCAACTGTGATGAAATTGTTAATGCTTTTGTCGATTTCTTTAGTCGCTCGTATATGATTTCCTCTGATTCGTTTATAGATGTTGAGTCGAATTTATCTATATCTAGTATAACTATTACCAGTTTTAACGAGACTGAAGTTTCTAACGCAATTAGGCAGTTTAAATCCAAGTTAACCACTGGTCCGGATAAAATACCTCCATTTGTCGTCAGAGACTGCGCAGAAGTCTTTGCTCATCCTATATAAATAATACTTAACAAGTGTCTTAACTTGTGCAAATTGCCAAATATTGGAAAATGATTCAAACTTTCTCCAGTCTTCAAAAAAGGTGATAAAATCGATATCTCCAACTATAGGCCTATCTTAATAATTTCCAACTTTTGTAAAGCTTTTGAGTTACTGTTACATAATATTATTTTTTCAAATGTTAAAAATTCTATATGTCCTGGACAACTTGGATTTGTTAAAGGTCGATTGACAACCACTAATTTAATGTATATTATTGAGTTCTTGGCCGAGGCAATTTCTCCAAAGCTTTCGATCGGCTTGATCACACGATTTTGCTGCAGAAACTTAAAACTTATTGTTATTTTTTAAATCATACTTGGAGGATCGAAAACAGTTTGTGGCTTATAGTAGGGTTAGATGTATTGATTATATTGCAACATCTGGAGTACCCCAAGACTCTATCCTGGGAACACTATTTTTTATGCTTTTCATTAATGACATTGTTGATACACTCGCAGTTCATTATCTGCTGTATGCTGATGACTTAAAGTTGTTTTCTACAGTCTCTAATAAAGCCGACTACCTAAACTCATAACGTAATCTGGATATTTTAAACCACTGGTGTAATAAGAATAGGTTTCATTTGAATGTCCCTAAATGTAATGTTATGTCATTCACAAATAAAAATACCACTATTTTATTTAGTTATATCATTAATGGGAATACATTAGAGCGACCTGAAGTATTCAAGCATTTGGGGGTCGTCTTTTACAAGGAACTGTCCTTTGTTCCTCATATTCAACATACCGTTCCTCATATCCAACATACCGTCTCCGCTGCCTATAGAGAACTTGGTTTTGTTATACGCACCACAAGGGATTTCCACAATACGGTACCTATTTTTCTCCTTCGTCTTATCTAAGCGGGAATACGCATCAGTTGTTTGGTACCCTTATTACAATATTCATATAAATTCTGTAGAGTCGGTGCCTGTGGTTCAGAACAAATGGTGTTTATCCGATTCAAGGGTTTGTCCATGACCAGCTGCTGCAAAGATTTTCGCTTATAAGTTTAAATTATAATAAAATGTTAATGCTTATAACATTTTTACCTGCAGGTTAAGCACAATCAAGAGTCACTTTTATCGACAAGAGAGTTTTTAATTTTCTATTTTTTGTGTGTGTTTTGTTACTTTACAGCGTTCTAATTATCAATTTTCCTTTTTTTCTTTTAATACACATATTATGTAAATCTAAATCGCTTTGTGTTAAATCATATGGGTTTAATTGTGTAGTAAAATTAGGTTAGTTTGTAAGTTTTCACTTGTACCTGTTTTGTAATTGGGAAACTGTTAAACAGTGTATGTATAAATAAATATATAAAATAAAACGCGGCAAAAATATGTGGTAATCTTTTTATTTACAAGTTAGTTCAATCAAATAGAGTTGCAAATTGAAGACGTCGTTAACACAGGTAAGGATAAAACTCTTTATTGCTTTAGTAGTTTCCAGCTTTTCTAGTAAATCTAACTTTTTGCTCTTATAACATTCGTGAATATTGTTTTAATTTTCAGGTAATAAGAATTGATGCCTTGACTCCAATAAATGGTTTTCAAATGCTAAATTCTTGTTAGTTGTGTATATCAGTGTTTTCAGTCAGGGGTGTTGGTATTTGTCTAGTTAATAGTCCGTCCTGATTTTTCTACATATATAGCCAAGCAATCACCACAATGCAGAGTAAACACCGGACTTAGACAGGGGGTCAACCTTGTCTTTTGTTTTGACCATATATTGTTTAAGAGTGTTGGTGGTTTTAAGCGCTATCGATAAGGAGTGCATTTGAGATATGGCATCTATTTTTGTGGAAGTTGCACCAACTACACTCCTGGACAAAATTAACGCAATAATATGAAATTATCCAAAAAAATTAATTTATCTTTATCTTATGCCACTTTTGAGGTTTATTGAGTAGTTGAATAGTAGGATATTTGTTTCGTTGTTAATGACAGCAATCAAAACAATTCGTTTAGATATATAGTTTAAAAGAATTTTTTAGAAGATAAACAATTTTGTGCAATAGTTGCGATAGATTTTCTTTAAAATTAAGTTTATAATTTGTTACTGTTTTTAAAGTAATACGTTTTTATGGTAGAGTGTTTTATTTGTTAAATTGGAAAAATGAATCGAACAAGGAATTTAACTGAACACGAGGTAATGCGAGTGTCAGTTTTATTGGACGAGGGATATTGTCAGAGTTATGTTGCCAATTTGTTAGGCAAACATCGTTCCACAATAAGTCGTATGGTAAGCTGTTTAACTGAAGTTGGAACTTATTCTAGAAGGCCAGGGCAAGGGCGAAAACGTTGCACGAACAACCGAGATAAACGTCTATTATGAGTAACGAACTGGAAGCTGTCCACAATGTCGCAGTTTCTTCTAGAACAGTTAGAAGACGTTTAAATGAAGCTGGATTAGACAGTAGGAGACCAGCCACTGCGCCCTTGCTTACTAGAGGGAACAGGGTTGCCAGGTTACATCTTGCTCTAAATCATCAAAATTGGTCTGTGGATGATTGGAAACAAGTTTTCTTCACAGATGAAACTAGAGTTAACCTAAAACATCCAGATGGCCGTGAGCGAGTATGGCGAAGACCAGGAGAGAGGTTTGCTACTTGATATATCTCTGCAAGGATTCCATTTGGTGGCTCTGTTATGTTCTGAGGTGGCAGCTGCTTTGAGGCTCGCACAGAATTAGTTCCTGTTTGTACGAGATCCATGAATGCTGATTACTATCTTCAGAATATTGTAGTAGAATATGTGATGCCTTTCGGCCATTTTATGTGACCCAATTTCTTGTTTATGCAAGACAATGCTCGACCTCACGTGGCTAGGGAGGCACTCGATTATCTTAATCAAGTTGGCAACCAACAATTATGCAGTGGCCACCGAGAAGCCCGGATCTGAATCCGATTGAACATGTATGGGATTACCTTAACTTAACTTAAAAGAAATGTGAAACGTCATATACCAGCACCTAGAATTTATGAACTAAAATACGCGTATATACTTTAACCGTTATTTGGAATAAAGGATGTGTTGGAATTCAAAAATATCTTTAATAAAATGTATTACCCTTAGTTTAAACGGTGTTGAAAATGTCGCCCGTTCACTTGCTGGCAGCAACCTATAGTCATAAAAAGATCCATTTCTCACATTCTGAATAATAACCCTTAGGGCAAAAACTAATCCTTTAATTTTTTTGTCTAGAATCTAGAAAAAAATTTATTAGGTATCTTCGGACAATAAAGCATTTTTTGAATTTGAACTTAACAGAATATTTGTCAAACGAGGACAAAAGATCTGAAATTATTCATAATCATTCATTAGGTAAATCGATAAACCTCTGTCAATTAATTGTAAAAGACTATTTAGTTAGACCATTTAGGGTTCTTTTGTTTGGTGAAACAATGTGGCTAGCGCTTTTCTGCATCTGGTTTCGCTTTTAGAAATTTTAATTGCTCTTTTTTCCGTCTGTTATTCTTTTAACAATGGCACTTTTAATGGTCGTTACACTTTAATTTCTACTACAATAAACTCGATATAGAAATCTTTAATTAATTTTGTAGAAGCAATATATTCGTTGTAATGTGTGCTTAAAATCCATAAAAATATTTTCAAATGCAAAAACACCATCAACCCTTCCTGTAAATTACATAATAAAAAAATTCAAGTACTAATTTGAGACAAAACACAGTTGCACAAAAATGAAAATTTTCTCGATTTCGTCTTGACTTGATATATTCAACATTTAGATTAACAATATAGGAATGAAGCACAACGGCGACATCCCATGGTAATCGAGCGTACCACCGAGCGAGCCGGTGAGGTTCTATAAAGATCCATACACCAGCACGGAGCCCATAGTAACAGGCATCTAACCTCGGTGGCGCCGAAAACCATTTCTTCGGTTTAGGTTACCGAGACCTTAAGATTACAACAAACATATGATTGTTGTAATCTTAAGGTCTCGGTAACCTAAACCGAAGAAATGGTTTTCGGCGCCACCGAGGTTAGATGCCTGTTACTATGGGCTCCGTGCTGGTGTATGGATCTTTATAGAACCTCACCGGATCGCTCGGTGGTACGCTCGATTACCATGGGATGTCGCCGTTGTGCTTCATTCCTATATTGTTTTCTATATATAGTGATGAAAGTCACAGACAGTCCCTTCCTTTCCGTCAGACCCTATAGCTCTGCTGATGAGCTGTTATACAGCGAAACGCGTCCAGAGATTGGGTCTGATGGAAAGGATAAGGGACAAACATATGTTTGTTGTAATTTAGATTAACGTTTTCATCCCTACTGCGTAAAACAAAGTTACTTATTGGTGAAGAAATAGACAATCTCTTATAATTTTTTCTCTTTCACGCGCTAGCAAGCCATTGTTCTTTCTGTCGTTCCTTATGTACGTACACCAGGTTGTTTCGTTAATTTCTTTCTGGAAAGCCTATTCTCTAAATCAATTCAATTACACTGCTCCTTCTCTCAACCCTTTCAAAGTCTGACTAAGTCTAAGTCAAAGTCCCGAACAGCCTTGTAAGAATAGCTTCGGTAAATCATTATATTTGTCACTTACGCAATATACACCTAGCGTAATCATCAACCCCGGTTGGCTGTTCCTCCCAGATAAATATTTATCAATAGGGTCAGGTGACCAGCAAATGAGCGCATAAGGCATTTCCTTATTTGGAATGTCATGTAAACATCTAATAAACCGATCAATAGGGGCAAATGTTTAAATTTTGGTTAGTGTAATTATTCGACAGCGGCATTATCCATAAAAAATGATCAGAAAACCAATTGTTTTAATTTAATTTACTTTGTAAAAAATGTCGGAAATCCCACTAAATGAACAGTTAATTCTAATTAATGAACCAGAAAATCCAGTGAATGAACACTTATTTATTATGTTGAAAAAGTTGACAAAAATGGTTTTTACAATACATTTCTAGAAAAGGTTAAACACAAATACAAGTAAAAATCACATTTCGACAGCAAATAATAGTATATTATTAACCAAGGTTTAGACAGCCATCATTATTGCCCGAGGAGCGAAGCGACGAGGGATTTAAGACGCGAGGGCTATAATAAGCTGTCTAAACCGTGGTTAATATATTATTTTTTCCACTACTACCAACTTTTATATGACATTTATCTTTATAGTATTAATAATTATAAAAAATTATAGGTAGGTATAAGTATATTTTTTAATCAAGTTACCTGCGCTTTGGAATTGGCAAAATATTTTGTTGTTTTGTCAGGTGGCTTTGTCAATGTCAATTTGTGTTTATTTGTGTCATCAGATTTCACGAGTTTTGCGTTTTTTTTTTAAAATGAGCGAAGAAAATGTTAGTGATAATATTATGTGTACACCTCCCGAATTAAGGATGGAAGCAGAAAAAATGTTGATTGTATCGATATTTTACAATATCAAGTAATCTAATATGTATTGATAATTATCTGGTTGCCTAACCACAATGAATTGATGTTGTAGAATTAAAAAATCAAGTTACCTGCGTTCAAACAAAATTCGGTTAAGGTCAAAGATCGGTCAATAATGGATTTCAATGGCTTATTATTGACCATGGTCAATAATGACTTATAAGGTAGAGAAAAACGATTTCTAGCGTTAATAATTGGTCAATAATGGCGATGTTATAGGTTAGTAGTGGAAAAACCATTTTTTATATGTTGCGGCTCAGGAATTTTCTTCAGCACTTGTTTCCATCACACTTATTTCATATTCGTTATTAAATATAGTGTTCATCGTTCCAGGATATTTTTTGTTTTCATATTTAACAATCACGTAGTCATTACTATATATTCTGGGAATTACTGTTAAGTATATCCAGATTTCTTTTCATAGAATTGGATTTTTTTCCCCCATTCTCCTTATTTTTCAGATTCTCACAATCTTTCTCTAATGCTTTCTCCCCCTCCTTCACCTCCATTATTTCCAATTCATTTTTCTCATCTTTATTCATTTTCAATTCGCTTAGCGTTGCTTGCTCATTTATTTTCTTTTCTGTCTGTCCTAGTATCTTGTCTTTTTGTTCAATTCTTATCTCAGGCTTGTTTTTGGAACTATCTGTTTTGCGCCTTCGTTTGATCTTTAAGTTTTTATTTCTGTCACTCTCTTCTTTGCGTCTTTTTTTCTCCTCTCTCTCCCTTTTCTTATTTTTAATATTTTCAGATTTTAAATCTTTTTTCATTTCTTTTTCTTTCTGATACAGGGCCCATGTTTCGGAAGTTATAGCGTATGGCATTAGCACACGAGAAAAACTTGTTTTCTGTGTTTTTTCTTCTTGTTTTGGCCAATGTAAATGTTTATTCCACAGTTCAGTGAGATTAGTTTCTTGAGCACTTTCTATCACAATATTTGAAGTTATAGTTATTCTATTTTCAGTGCTACACTTAGTTCCGGTCTTTTCAACCGTTTTCGACACAGGTAAAATTTTACATTCGGTATCAATGGCATCAAATACTTTATTGAGAATATATCAAGAATATTCCTACATGCATGTACGTTCTCAGAATATGGCGTATTTACATCGTAAGTAGAATCTAATGATCGATCTATAGCATCTAGTGTCTCCATGTCTGATACTTTATCGATATTGTTATAGTTGCAAACATCTAACACGTCTGAGCAGGCATATGGAAGCACGTTTTCTTGCAGTGTCGTAAAATCACCAGAAGTGCTATCTGAAAGAGGTGCATATATAACTCCATTTATTTCCAAAGGAAGTTCGTTTATATATGACTCTTCTAAAGGCTCATCATAGTATATAGGCGAATTCATGGGTGTACTAACCGGATCGACGATGATGTAATCTCATTTTGTGATTCAGTCTTTGTAGCTTGCTCCAGTAATACCTTTTGTTTGCAATATTTTCAAAATCTGTACATGGTATCGTCATCGTTGGGTCTCCTTTCATAGTCGATAATTTTACCCCTTCCTAAAAATTGTTCCAACACTTTTAGACAAGAAATATAGTCTTATCTGCTACTTCCACCTTCTCTTTAGGTGGAAAGGGTTCCTTATGTCTTGAGGATATACACTTGGTGTAATCCACCGCATCTTCATTGAAAGGATACAAACCGCAAACTGCAAATCCATTTATAATAGTAGTTGGCTTACAAGCATTATCATAAGCTTCTTTAAAGAGTGAACTAAAGTTATGACGAGTAATTGATGTGTGTGTCATTTGTTTATGTTTATGGCACACTTTTTTCCATTGCACCTTAAGAGGTCGAAAAATACTGACATCACAAGGTTGTAAAATATGGGTTGCGTTTGGATATAAGCAATAGAGAATTATTTTATTTCTCACACAGAAGTAGTACAGCTCCATGTTGTAATGTGACTTATGTCCGTCTATGAATAGGATGACTGAAAAATTGATACCTTTTTTTAAAAGCCAAGGGGAAAAAAAAAACGTTTACTACATATTCAAAAAATGTTGCTGAAGTCATCCATTCCGAGTCAGATCGTCCAATGGCCCATTCTGCTGGAACAGAGAGCGACAGCTCTTTTGTTTTGGTAATGTTTTATAAGGGAAAACGATTATTGGAGGGACTGCTGTACCTGCTGCACTATAATTACATAACACTGTGATAGATTTCTTTTCATTCCCTGATGCTACTTCGTAAAGGTTCTTGAACTTGCTTGTTGGTCCCAAAACTAATCCTGATTTCATACATGTTCTCATGTCCGTCTCATCCGCATTAAATATTTTAGTCGGATTGGAAGATGAGCAATGAGTCCATGAGACTTTCTTTTTACTCTCTTAGGTCGGTAAACCATTGACGAATTGCGGTTTCTGTAACTGAAGCACGGTTTTTAGAAATAATCTCCGTGTTTCGTCTTGATATGTTTGGATGCCGTTGTAAAAATAGCTTTAATCATTTATCTCCGGGTCTATCATCAATATACTTATTTGGCCAAGAAGCACTCTCCAAAACTTTTTGCAAAGAATCCTTTACTTCGTCCGGGTGCATCGAAAAGCCTAACTTGGCTTTATCCAAAATCCATTTTTCAATTCGTTCTTCTTCTGAACAGCTTAAAATAGGCGAAGGACCCATCTTCCTTCCATTAGACACTTTGCCAGTTATTTTATTATGAAGAGTGCATTTCGGAATTACACACTTGGAGGACGCCTTATTCAAACTTATACTTCCAGAATTAATATCCGTAATGGCGTTTGCTAAGTCCTCTTCAGAGTATTTACAACGTGAATACTTTGTTTCCATCTAAAACAAAGTAGTCGAAGTTAATAATTTAAACCAAAATTAAGCAAATATTTGTATTATTAAGACGCAAACCGAAAGTGCTAGTGAATGGACACCAGTAAATGAACACCTCGTGGAGTGTTCAATTACTGGTTTTCAAATGCTAATACCAAAATAATTTGATAAAGAAACCTAAATACTAAAATTGACTTGTAATACGAATCATTTTAGATTGTTTCTGATAATTGCGCCAAAACCCAGTAAATGAACACCTTGTTCATTCACTGGATTTTAATAATTTTATCCGACCAATAATTGAACACATAAAATATATAATAAATTATATGCTTCATTCGTTTTCTGCATCTAACAACACTTGCTAAATAGATATAGAAAGCTGGACAACCGATAACTTAAAGAGATTTGTTCAATTTCGATCCTTTAAAACAAGTTTTATTAAACACAACACAAACACTTACCTTGAGCAAATATGGCCTTCAGAACTAACAGTCTGTGTCACTACCTTTCCGCATGAGATCTCGCGTTTTACTGATGCGCTTGCCAGGGTTTCAATAAATGAATGACGTAGCTGACATGCGCGAATAACATTAAATAAGGAGAGAAATACATATAGTTAGAAGCCGATCCTGTTTTTTGGCCGAATGTCGTTCTTTGTTCATTGTCTGTTCACTCAGTGGTAAGCTGACACTACTTGTTGTTGTTAATTGGGTAAAAGGCATGAGGTTGTTATACCTAAACTTCCAACAATTAAAGATGCTTTATATTGAATCGACTTTTTTTTATACAGGGTGCTTATTAAGTACGTGTACAAGCTTTAAAGGATGAATGACAATGAATTCTTTCGTCTTTGCGTTCCAAAGTGCTTGGCTGTGGAATTCGCGCGTGTCCTTCACGAAACGCTTGGACATTACGGTAGTTATAAGACTTGGCAAGCGTTAAAACATGAAGCACGGTGGACAAACATGTCTCCTACTATTAAAAGGGTGATTAAGTCTTGTGAAATTTGTCAAAAAGCGAAGTCTTGCGCGTTGCCGTATCCTCTAATAAATCCCATTGTTCTTGCTGCTAAAGGTGAGTTGGTGGCGTTGGATCTTTATGGACCGTTGCCGAAGAGTAGGGGAGGAGTGATTTACATCTGTGTCCCAATTGACGTTTTCACCAAGTATGTCCACTCTATATCCTTTAAAACGTGCTACCACTACTGCTATATTAAATCGTCTAACCAAGTCCTATTTTCCAAAAATGGGCATTCCGAAGAGCATTTTATCGGATCATGGTACGCAATTCACGGCTAAGGGATGGCATAAAACTCTGCAGGAGCTCAATATTAAAGTTATGCTTACCTCCATTAGGCATTTGGCCGCGAACCCAAGTGAGCGTGTTATGCGAGAACTTGGACGTTTGTGTCGCACCTATTGTTGGGAACAATACTCCAGGTGGGCGGTTCAAATATCTAACTTTGCGAACTTTATAAATTCTTTGGTTCATGAATCCACGGGTTTTAGTCCAGCCGAGTTGCAACTGGGTTCAAATCGCGTTCGACTTTTACCTGAGAGTTTGAAAGAACCGCGAGGATTGGACTTTGAAGCCTCCTACCAGGACAAATTGATTCTTGCGCGCGAAACTCTGGGAGGAATGGCAGAGCGCCGTAAGCTAAGCCCGAATTTTGAATTACTTCACACAGTAAGTCTCATAATGAATTGTTAATTTCTTATAAAGTTATTGTAAAGATTTTGCCGTGTTACCTCTGGCTTAGTAATTTTATTTCACTTTCTTTTAGATATTTTCTACACTTATACTAATCAATCGAAGCACCAATAAAAACGTCTGTTTCCCGCCAATTGCATTTGTTTTCTTTATAGAGACTCTTCTGCCAAACAACCCTTACCCTGACGATAGGCAACCACACCAGCAGAGCAGGGGGTTTCGGTACAACATAATTCTTGTTTTAAATCCTTGCGCCCGGAAAGGCGTCTTTCTTTATTGAATCTTATTTCACTAAGTCAATATTAGATTTTAACATTTTCTTCTTAAGATAACAAACTTTCATAAACCTCTTTCCTTTTCATTTTCCTTTTTCTAATTAATAAAATATTTATTGTTGTCTGAAAAAACTTCAGTTTCATCCTTTGTGTAGCTTCCTAATAAGTACTGATATTCAGTATATTTTTTCTGACTTGGACTTCTATCAAACCAGGTGGCGCCCAAGGTAAATCGAAGGCGAAGGGAAGGTGCAAGAATAAAACGGACCACGACCTAGTGCCTCCACAATAAGAGCTACCGTACGCAGAGAGTGACAAACCTGTTGTCCATGATAATTATATAAAGAATGGTAAAAAAGTCGCGCATAATGCCTGTAACTTTTGAATTACCTCGTATACGAGAAAGTGACCTTTATGAAAGTTGTTCCCACATTTCCATCTGCATGAATTTTTTCTGTCATTTCTGATTTGGTTACCATAAAGACTAACTTACTTTTATTAAATGGAACACCCTGCATATTATTGCATATTTGGATTCTACTGGAAAAACTCTGAATTTTTTGTAATTTTTAATTATTTAAAATTGTAACAAACTCTATAATAACAAAATAAATAGCCTAGAAAATTGAACAACTTAGCATCGGAATAATAAATAAGTGAAACCCTTGCAGTGGATCAGGTGTTCAAAATGACCACCATTTTCTGCTAAGCAGAGCGCTAGTCGATTGATGAACCCGTCTACAACGTTTAAAAGAAAGTCCTTTGGAATGGCCCGAATTTCAGCACTAATTCTGACTATTAAAGATTCTAAGCCATTTGGACGGTTAACGTAGACCTTGTTCTTTAAGTGTCCCCATATAAAGAAGTCGAGCGAGGTTAAGTCCGGGGATCGCGCTGGCAAGTCAATAGCACCTCTTCTGTCTATCCAACATCCTTAAAATTGTTCGCTTATGTATTGTCTAACATTTGCCTCATAATGCGCAGGTGCTCAATCTTTCTGGAATCATATCCGTTTCTTTATGCTATTATTTACACCCGGTAAAACCATTCTGCAAGAAGGAATTATGCGATTCCTAAGGAGGTCCAGATATTTCTCGCCATTCAAATTATCATCTATGAAAAAAGGTCCCACAATTAATATGTCTACCAACTATGCCCGCCCAAACATTAACTTTTCGGGCCTCTGAGTATGACCTTCCTGGAACCAGTGAGTACTCTCAGCAGACCAATAACGATAATTGTATCTATTAACAATGCCATTTAAATGGAAAGCAGCTTCATCCGAGAAAATTATATTTTCATAACACATATTTTGCAAATATGACTTTCGATGCCGATGGAGCGTGTCGAAAGTTGATTTTTAATGCGTTCCACGAGGACTTTCTCGTTGACCCGTATAGACCCTTTCATTTTTGTAAAAACCGAATGGGCATCCTTGTCTGATTTCCGGGCGAAACAAGGATAGCGATACGACTGCGCTTGCGCAATAGACTCGTAATAGATTTGTGAAAGTATATGCGTCTTGCTCTCTTTGTGGTCACTCTCTTTTAACAAATAAACTTTAATGGAATACACAGAATTGCGAGGCATCTCAAGTCATATTTTCAAAACATTTTATATGAAAAATTGTATGCGCAACTCGGGGCGACTCAACGATTTCACGAGTGTGATCGTTGACTTCACACTCGTAAAATCGTTGACTTTCGCCCCTTGTTGCGCACTATACTACTGTTGCGAAGTTATTATCGTTAGGTATTGCATCTTTCCAATTCAGCTCTTCTATCAAATTGTCCTCGTTTAACTCGGGCACGCATCCAACTTTATCTTGTAGAGATGCAACTTCTCCTGCTTAAACAAATTTTTTACTCACTGATGAGACACACTAAAATCCATTGTCATTGGCCTGGATGATTGTGTTGTATTTTATTTATTGAGAGCATGGTATCCAAAGCTTTGTCTCCCCCGGTTGCTGTTTTAGGTCGACCTGATCTAGCGGCTACCCTAACACTGCCTGTCTCTCAAAATTTCTTTACCACTCGGCACACCGTTGACTGATTTATTGGAGGATTATTTGGATATAATTCATTGAAAAGTTGACAAAGGGTGTTCCATTTTAAAAAAGTAAGTTAGTCTCTATGGCAACCAAACCAGATATGACAGAAAACCTTCAGGCAGGTAGAAGTGTGGGGAATAATTTACTGAACAACTTTTATCAAGGTTACTTTTTCGTATACGAGGTAACTCAAAAGTTACAGGCGTTATGCGTGACTTTCTTGCCAGTCTGTATAATACATAGTATGTAAGTGGCCCTGTATAAGCCAGACCAATTAACATTAAAAAAAATTACAATGTTTTTATATGTACAACGAACTTGTTCGTATCCCTTTATCAACGTACTGAAACTTTTAATTCTCGCACCCTATAAATAATTTTACGTATGTCACTATTTGCACGGTTGGGTACTTGACATTTATAGCGATATGATATGCTTTTCCGTTTTTGAAATCAAGATAAAAACAATGGGACCAACGACTCTATTCATGAGAACCATTATGTTGGTCTTCCTTGTCTTTCAGTAATTACCTACACCAGTAAATAAGATTTTTGTCACTAACTTTTGAACTAAACTGCTCGCCATTCGCAACGGATACTGCAAATTTGCCACAGAAGATTTTAGTTTCAGTATTATATTAACACTATAGCAATCGAAGGTTCTCGTCTGATGATTAAGGTAGGATGAGAAATGTTTACAGGGTGTCCGGTATATAGCATACTCTCGGAAGCGTATAAGGGAGGTCAAAATAACCCTAATTGATCATGGAAAAAAATTCGTAACGTGCCCCTTAACCCATTTACGGCCGAGGATAGAAATAAAACTTGAAAATTGTAAAGGATATGTTTTAATTCTTAAAAAAGATTACAGCAACACATACGTGTCGTCAAAAAAAAAAAAGCCCCTAATTTATAAAAAAAATTGTGTTGCGTAAACGCATCAACGGCCTATAGTGTTAAGTGATATTGCATGTAAATAAACTGTACAACGTTCACAAAATATAAATTGTTTGACTTATGCACACACGACATTTTCTTCGGGAGTCAGTTCTACTAATAACATGTCCAGATTGCTCAGCCCTCAATTCACTGGGTGGTTCTAAAGGAAGTGCCCTAGCGATATAGGTCTTGATCTTTAGGAGTCGTAATGCGATGTAAGATTTAAAATTTAGTTGCGACATCTTATTCTGATTGGCCTCATTGTAGAGTTTCGATGGATTCACAAAAGTACAATCAATTGAATTTATAAATAGTGGCCACCACCATTTTTTACCCATCACACGGATTCTATAATTTGCCACACCATTATCATGCAAGTCTACCCCTCCCATATATTTATTGTATGTTGAAATAACGGCTGGGTGTGGAATTGATACTTCTTTTTTTGCCTTTCTACCATATCTTTTAGCAGACGTAAGAGGCTCTACATGATAGTGGGTACTAATTGCTGTCACTATGGAATTATCGTTCCATTTTACCAATGAAATGTTGGTGGATACATCAAATTGTGAATCATAGGTGCCTCTTTCTGGTTTTAAGAGCACTTTACTTGACACCAAAGGACAGTTACTTGTTCTATTCTCCCAAATCGTTCCTGTGGCGAAGAAGCCTTTAGCTTTCAAAAGACAAAATAGCTTATACGACGAAAAGAAGTTATCAAAGAAAACGTTGTGATTTTGTGAATTTTTCACAATCGGCCAAAGTTCAAGAACTACAGTTGCACCAAGTCCAAGTTCATTTTTCTTTTCTGCTGCTCCCGCATAGGGAATGAATTTGTATAGGTATCCACTTGAAGAACAAATGCAACAAAGCTTGAATCCGAAGCGGACAGGCTTGCACGAATGGCGCCTAAAATAAAGAACCATTTGATCATCGATGGATACGTTGAACGAGAAAACACCAAACTGTAAAAATTTTTCATTCCTTTTATCAAAAAAAGGACGAAGTTTTGTGTACTTGTCAGCCTTATCCAGGTTATTATTGTCACTTTGTAGGTTTCGCTTTATCGACCTGAACTTATTTCTGCTCATACAGTCTCTGACAATATTGATAGATTTGTCCTCATCTAAAGACCAATACATATTTGTCTGGGGTAAGCCGTGATATCCAGACAAAATAAGGATCCCAAAGAAATTCAGCAGTATTTCTTGTGACAGATATAAGTCATTCCTATTATTGTCCTGTGCGTATTTCTCCGAAACACTGATAGTTAAATCCATAACATCCTCGTCGACAAACTTAAAAAATATATCTAATGGTGACAATCCTTCCAGTTGGTCTTTTACTTCCTCAATTTGTTCCTTCTCTTTAGATAAAGGCAAATTTTGATGCACGAATGAAGCAGATATCCAAGTCGGTTTGTCACTTACTGCCTTTTTTTCTAGAATTTTTCGACGTTTTGTTGCCAAATCTTCTTCGTCGGATTCGTCAAAAATATCGTCTCGAGCAGTATGGATTTCGAAAGTACCCCCTATGTCCCTATTTTGGCTATTTTCATTATTTTCCGGGTCCTCTGCAAAATCTTCTTCGTCTGTAAGTTGATCTACTTCCGGTGGAATGATTACCATTTTCGTCGTCAATCTCACGTACTACCTCTTTTAAAGCTGACTCTAACTGCCTTTCCGTAAGAAATTTTGGCATTTTTTACAATACAAAACTACGACAAATACGATACTAACACGCACTCGATTTGATGCAGACTAAATACCTAAAGCTGCACGTCTAGACAAGTTGAGCGGATAACTTGTCCATTCAGCCTTGTGACACAGGATATCACTTATTCGGCCGGCGATGCGATAACGCAACAGCATAATTTATGACTTATTCTGAGAAAAGTTGATTCTACTAGACTTCGACTTTTATTTTAATGGTGTGTTTGAATATGCAGTTGGTGAAGTAAAAGAAAAAAGTAATATATAAAGCAATGCACAAAAAAAATAGGACTTTTTCAATATTTTCAAAACAAAATGCAAATAAAAAAATTGCTTCAAATCTAATCTTATTACTTGTGTTGAACCTTGCATCAACGGTTTAAGCCTATAAATTAGTGAGAAAATGTTAACTTCTTTATAAAAAATAATCATTTCTGCAGTGTTGCGTATACGCAACAGCGGCCGTAAATGGGTTAACGGAGATACAGAGCTCCAAAGGGTAGCTACCCAGCGACTTATCTTTTCGCCTCTAACTTTTGAATCGACATGTATAGTAAAGTGAACGTAAAGGGAAAAGAAAATCAAATTGAGTAAATTTAAGAAAAGTAAATAATTAAATTCAATAAATATAAGTAGTTGTCAGGAAACACGCACAGAACCAGCTGTGGAGCACGCGTTCCAATTGCCCTAGCTCGCGAAGGGGGTTTAACAAGCGCCACCAGCTATATACCACAGGAAAGCGAAAAGCCTTCAAAATGGCCGTAGAGCTAGCTCTGGCCGTGCAACCTGACACCACGCAAACTGAGGTTACAAAATAAACAAAGAAAACTAAGGGTGGAGCTGCATAAATACAACAAGGTATTAAAAAAATATTGCTGGCTTTATTTAAAAAAAAATAGGGGGGTTAGTATTTAATTTAAGCCTGCACTTAACTGTAATCCATGCTGCTGCAGAGGAATAAGGTGATAGGAAGACGGTGACTTCTTCTAACGGGGAAGGAAGATAAGACGACAAAAAAGGGACGGTAGAAAAGAAGTAGAAAGAAGAAGGACCCTAGCAAAAAAAGAAAACAAAAATCTGAGCTGATGGCTTACTAATAAAATTTACTTACTTCCTTTTCCCTTCATACGATAACTTTATAATAAAGTAATATAAATTAAATAGCAAAAAAAGTAAATGAAAATAAACAAAAGGGAAAAGGAACTATAAAAAGGTTAAATAAACTATAAAAAATTAAAGTATCCATGGTCAGGTTAAATTATAAAACAGAATTTAAAAAATAAATTAACGAAGTTAATCAATGTAAAATGTAAATAAATTAAAGTTACAAGTCAAGTTTAAGAAAGAAAATGAATTTAATATTTAAGTAGAGTACCACAAGAATAAAGTTAAATTACAAATAAATTAAAATCCTGAAGGGAAGTGACTTATTAATGTAAGTAATCAGATACAGAATTTAAATTAAGCCAAGAAATCTTAAAACAAAATTAAATTATAAAGATGACACAGAGAACAGAATGGTATACAAAACTTACCTTTTGACAGCGAAGTATGCAGCAAAAATCCACCAAGTGATTTTCCTGTCTCCCACGGAAGAGCAAACGCAAAAATATACGCTACACCGCCAAGCTACGGTATGGGTGACAGGAAATATGGCCTTTCAATCCCAAATCCTGGGAAGATGACTGGGATAGTCCTGGATTGAAAGAACCTGTCGCAATCTTGACTGCCAAAATTTAAGTGACCACAGAACAATAAATGTGTCACTCCCGTCAACGATGCCACAGAGGTGGGGACGTCGAGAAGAAGCAAGTTCAAGCGAACCACTCCCGGACAGTACTGCTTGAACCGAAATAGGCCGGTTCAAATACTAGCGGTTGATATCAAAATAAGTCTAGTGGGTCCTGACTACCCGGTTGCAGGTATTTGAGCTAAGTGAAATAAAACAGATGTACCTAAATTTAGTTATTGTTGTATAATCAATGCAACATCACTATAAATTTTCCTCAAATAATTCATAGCCAAACAATATCTTCGACATTCGACAACCGGTCGTTCGAATTCGGTTGCTTGATATTCAGGCCATTAACATCTTAAAAAATGAAACACTAAAACAAAGAAAATTTCACAAAAATACTGGTAGGTATATGAAATGATAGGATAGCTGATGCAAGAGCCTTATTTCCCTTGCATCAGCATCATTGATTGAAGATATGGGCAGAATGTAATCCTGCTTGGCCCAACTTTGAGTAGGAAACCAAAATAAAATTGGTACGTAGTTTTGTACAGAAAACGAAACATTGAACTTTTTACCAGTTTTAAAGCTAAAATTCAAATCAGATATGTGATATAAGTTGCTATGATTAGGCCAGTTCTAATGACTTATTAGCGACAAAATTGAATTATCACAAGGCTGTAAATATTAGTAAAACCATACTACAGTCGATGTTTTACATCATCAGGGAAGTCAGGAACGGGCTTGCCACCACACTCCTTGGGTGAAAATATTGATAGGTACCATTTTACAGATCTGAAAACTGATTTCCTAGACTCTGGTCTTTTCTCTTTAGAAAAGGTACCTACTTTACATTTGTTTCGCTAAAATTAGCCCTTTATGAAAAAAATTTATTTTTTGCATTGACTTTCGAAATTTATTTAATAATCAAAATTACATAACATAAAATATTTAAATACACTAACTAATCGAATAACAACATGACTAAGAATTTGCATAAAAATATGTAGTAAAATTTGTCATTATTAGATCTCATTAATGCTAACATGCATCTAACTTATGGACAAGCATTTAGCAATTATATGGATGCAAGAATAACTTTTTCTGATCCAAATCGAAGTGTGCCGGATAAAGTAACCATTGAAAGGGTTGACATTTCGGAAATTACTTAAGCGCAAGAATGTTAAAAATGTGAAAGAACGAAAAAACTTCCTAAAATGGACTAGCGGTAAACGTCGATTTGGAAATGTATTAGTAAATTCTTCTCGCCTCCACACAATTGCCGACTGCTTGTCCAAAAATTAGATGCATATCATATTTACTATAGGAATGATCCTCCATTGCTTAAGTCTTATGTACTCAATCAATCAGACAATTTAGAAAAGTATTTTCAATAGTGCATTGTTAGCGAAATAAAAACGACTGGGGTTTTATTGTAATATTTTGATTTATTAGTTCAATAACGTGTAAAAAAAATTATTTTCTTTGAAAAAAGCGCATTTTATCGAAATTGAAATTCAGCAACCAGCTAGCCACATTGTTACTGTGTTACTTTTAACAATAGTTATTATTTTACACTTAAATGAGTAAAGTTCTTACCCAATATATTTTTGGTTTCGTTACCTACACAGTGAGAACGTAAAGGTTGAAACAAATTTATTTAAAATTCATGTGTTTTCTTTTCGAAGCTTATTTCATGTATACAGGTTGTCCCAGAAAAAAGTTTAAGTTTAAGTTTAAAACATATTTCATAAAATATGTCATGAAGGTACTTAAATTCAGCGGTTTGCGACAAAACTGCGTTTTAACTTAAAACGACAACACATTAGCGAAAAGAAAAAAAATTCAAAAGAAACTAAAATCGACTTTATCAAATGCCGGAAATGACCTCCGTCAAGAGTCTGGTAGTACCCGAGATGATCTTAAAATTCTTGCAGAACGTTATTAACGACGTAAGGCCCTATCAATTATATTTCGCCTCTTATTATGTTCTTCAAATCTTTAATATTGTTTGGTAGGTGAAGATATACCTTAGACTTAAAATAGCCCCACAAAAAAAATCTAAAGGGGTTAAATCTGGAGATCTAACCGGCCAATCCATCATTCGGGAAAAACTCTATTAAGGTACTCACGCACACGGCGGGTGTAATGGGCTGAAGCTCCGTTTTGCTGATACTACAAAAAGTGTTAGGTGCATCAGGATTTTCTGGATTAGGGCTTATGTGGCAAGGCACGGTATTAGATCATTTTCTTAAAATTTTAAATATGTTTCGCCTGTCAAATTTCTGTCAATAAAAAACGATAACAAAATTCTATTTTCAACAATGCCGGCTCAAATATTAACTTTTTGACATTTCATATTTCAGCGAGGATTTTTTGTAGCCCAATGCCGACAATTTTGTTTGTTTAGACTTCCATTTAAACAAAACGTTGCCTCATCCGAAAATTCAATTCGTTTCGAAAAACGTGGATGATTATTGACCATATTATTATTCATCATTATCTCGCAAAATTCTGTCTGGATCATCTTCAATGAGTTCGTAAACCAATTGAACTTTTTAAGGATGGAATTTATTTTTATCTAAATACTTTAGGACGGATGTTGTTTTACAGATATTATTTTCCAAAGCAGTAGTACTACTCGCCTTATGGTGGTCTTCTTGAACTAACAATAACCCATTTAATTGTGCATCCTCTAATACCGCAGGTCGACCTTTCGTATAATTGTCCCTGACGTGACCTAAATTTCTATATTTTTTTTCCATTGTTATTGAAGGGTTCGCAAACTTGTGTGTCCATAACCAATCATTATTAGAAAGTTAATGTTTAGATGTGACGTACACACTTTGAATTTGCGATTTCGAGGTGTCCTGTCACCTCCTCTTCATAGAACAACATTTCTTGAAAAATCATTCACATATAACGTTCCGGCAATGTATAATGAAATCCCGAATAGTATGAAAAGTTTTTCCCTATTTTTATTTAAGAGGTAGCTCAAAAGTCTATTGATGATGATAATGATTAATACAGGCAGCAAGCCAAGGTTATTACTACCTCTACACCGCAGTCTAAAGAGACTTATTGTGACGCTTGATGCTCGATTTCTCATTAAAAGTGGTTAGTTGCCCTGATTAGGCTGAGCAGCCCCTTTATCAGATTTTTTTCAGGAGTCGGTGTACCATACTAGTCCTCTCGACTGTTCTGCTTCTTCCTTTGACCTAAAGTTCCAGTGTATCTGGGTTTTGTGTGGTTTGTGGAAGTTAGTGGTTGGGGTCATTAAATTACTGCTCATCTCCAATAATGAGTTCGCGTATGTTTGTAATCCTGGTATGTCCGATTGCAGGACCAGATTGCCAGGTGTTATTACAGGTCAGTCTATACGCCCCTATTCTAGCTTCCGCCTTGATAAGTATGCCAAGGGGTGGAAGACTTAGTAGGGTTTCCATAGCCGCTGTTGGAGTGCTTCTCATAGCACTTGTAATACAAAAGCATGTAAGTCTCTGGATATTTGTCAACTCCAGTTCTGCTTTTCTTTGGTCGGTTTTGGTCCACCAAACCACTGATCCGTATGTGATCATTGGTCTAACCACTGTCGTGTACAACCAGTGCATCATGCGTGGATTTAGTCCCCAATTTTTCCCTACAGCTCCTTTGGTGGCCATGAGTGCCATTTTACTTTTATTAATGATATTCTGCAAATATGGGAGTTCCAGGCTAGTTTTGCATCTAGGGTTATTCCTAGATATTTCACCTCCTGGGATATTTGCAGTTCCTTACCGAAGAGTTTTGGTAGTTTTAGATCTTCCAATTTTCTTCATTTGGTAAATGGGATCATCGTTGTCTTGCTTGGGTTTACCTTGAGGTTTTCCCTATTGCACCAATCTTCGATGATGTTCAGAGCTTGTTGCATAAGTTCTGATATAACGTGGGCGTGTTTACCCCGAATGAGTACAACTAAGTCATTAGCATACCCCTGGGTATAGAGCCCTCTGTTATTAAGTTCAGAAAGAAGGTTATCGACTACCAGGTCCCACAGTAGTGAGGACAGAACCCCTCCCTGCGGGCATCCTCTTGCTGCCAATACCTCCACTTTTTCACCAAACAGTGTTGCGCTGACCTGTCTACTGTGCAGCATGTTATCAACCCACCTATAAATGGTCTCGCTCACGCCGCGTTCAATTAGTGCTGTTATCATTGAACCGAAGGAGGTATGATCAAAGACTCCTTCAATATCAAGGAATACCGCTAGGGCAATTTCCTTGTTTGCGAGTGCCGATTCTATCTTCGATACTAATTGATGAAGTGCCGGCTCACACGATTTTCCAGATTGATAAGCATGTTGGTTTGCATGTAGTTTCCTCTCACTTAGAGAGGTTTCCCTTTATTCCCTTTATTAAAAAAGACGACAGTGTGATCGGTTTAAATGCCTTGGGTTGAGAATAATCTCTCCCAGGTTTTGGAATGAAGACCATTCTGGCTTGTTTCCACGTATGTGGAATGTATCCAGTCGCAATGCTAGCCCTTATTATCCTACAAATTATAGGAATGATGTATTAGTGCTATACTTCGTTTGCGCGGAGTGATATTTGTTCCACCAGTTTGTGTCCTTGCTGATGGTTTTCCTTTTTAGAGGACAGTTGATCTGATATGAGTTTAATATTGCTTCCTGTAATTGGTGGAAAGTTAGCTCTATATCAGTGGCATTTCTAATGTTTTTCTTGATATCCCTTGTGCTGATCGTTAGATCTTCCATATATTTCTCCCAGTTTGTTGTTTTGGGATTCCTGAATGTTGATATTGATCTCTCAAAATTTGAGAGATCCATACAGATGTATCTGTGATCCGAAAGCGATGGATCATCAGACACATACCACCGAGTTATCTGTGAGATTGTACGAGGGGACGCCAGGGTTATATCATTTACCTCTTTACGAGCGCGTGTAACAAAAGTGGGTTCATTACTCCGATTTACCAGAAACAAGTCCCTAGCTATAATATAATCTAAAAGGTACTCACCTCTTTTGTTTATGTTACTACTGCCCCATACAGTGTGGTGTGCATTTGCGTCCATGCCATTGATGGTCTGTAGGTTCTGTTCCCTACAGTACGCTTGCAGTTTCTCCAAGTCTTCTGACGGAGGTGGACTGGGTGAGTCAAAAAGTCTATTACTTATAGAATAGTTAGTAAACTGTTATTTCCCTTTTAGTTCTGGTATATATTATTATTATATACTTTTTGCTGCTTTTCTTTATTATGCCATATAAATACTTACTATATATTTATTCCCGTGATTAATGCTTTTTCAGGTGTACCGATTGTATATTTTGTTAATCTTTATTTATTGTTTTTTTTTTTTTTTTCTTATTTTAAGCATTTAAATGAGAAGAAGTGCTGTTTAGGTTTTTTTTCTCAGGTTAAGTGTAAGACCAACCTCTAGCGGTAAGGGATGAACTTCGCCTATTTAATACAGTACCTAACTAAAGTGACAGTTAATTTCAATCATATTGTGTAAATTATAACTTGTGCTGTTTTTTCAATAAAGATTATTATTATTATTATTATTATTATTATTATTATTATTATTATTATTATTATTATTATTATTGTCAATATTTCTATTCGCTCTCTTTCACTTAAGCGTACCATTTCTTAAAATTACAAAATTATCAAAATAACTTTTGCCAGACAGTTTGACTTGAGGCACAACTACTCAAATCAGGGGAAAACGGTCACTAGCAGTGTGACAATCTGACAACCAAAGGCTTTATTTACAACAGTGTTCATGATTTAAGTAATAATAAAAAAATCGTGTGTTAAAAACCGAATATCGATTTTCTCGCAAGCGGCTAAATTTAAGTATATATGTTTAGAATTTTATGCAGAATCCAAAACAATATTATAAAATAGGGGTATCTATTTAAAAAAATAAAGTACACTTTCAAAACTTGTTTTTGGGACAACCTGTATACATGAAATAGGTTTCAAAAAACGCACAACAAAAACAAAAATTGACGTGTTCCAACCTTCACGTTCTCACTATATAAGTACCGCGTAATATTCAATAATATACATAAATAATATAAATTTATTTTTTATCGACGAAGCTTTATAGAATTAATGGTTTTGAAACACGAGTACGTTTAGGGTGCTTCGGCACAAAGAAGGCTCGTTTTAAGGGCGTTTATATACATGGGTGTAATGTTACTGGCCCTACATTTTATTATTAAGTTACAACCCTCCATTTGAGGGTTTTTAATAGGAGGAAAAGTGCATTTAAGGGGGTAATAAAGATAATAAAACTAATTTGCATTTATGTATTCCACTAATGATTTGGCACATTTAGACCATAAGTAGAATACACAGCGATCATTCTTAAAACAAAGAGCTTCTGGTTTTCAGTTTCGAGCAAATTATTTCTATTATATTAATTTTGTACAATTTAATTCCTGAATCTAAATTCTTTATATATTACGAAATACAGTGGCGTGTACTACTTACGGAAGGTGGTGGCAACATGGGTATAATAACGAGTGATTTTTAATTATTTTGCTCAAGGGAGGCCATGCATTTTAAAAGCATCATGGCCGTACTGCGTAGATAAGATGACATGATTGTTTTATGACATTTACGTCTTATTTGAATTTGTCTATTTGTAAAGTTTAAAAATTGATGAAATTTTGTAATTTTTGCAGTTATTTGAAGGTAGGTTACTATTGCTTTAACTAATATTTCTCCGGGGAGTCGTCTTTTGACTATTATAAAGTGCTATTTGCAGGATATGATTTTATTTTTTATTTTTTTTTTTTATTTTTCAGCGTATCAAGTTTTGGTGAAGCTTTGTTGCCGGATTGAAAGTTCTACAGTAAAAATGTTTAGTGAAGCACAAAAAATTTTTATTGTTGAAAGTTTTGTTAGAAATGGAAACAAAATAGGCGGTGTGTGGAATTACTCTATGCATGACTGCTTTGATGAATTTCGAACCGAGTTTCCTGATGTTGCGGTGACCTTTCATAATTTTCGTACTGGGTCACAATACCTAATTGATAAATTTCGTCAGACTGGTTCTGTTCAACATAAAAAAGGAGTTGGAAGACCAACGAAACGATCGAATGAGGTTATTGAAGAAGCGCGACAAATTATGGAAAATAATCCTTCAACTTCTATTAGGCATTTATCTCAACAAATTCAGCAAACGGATTTATGCTACAGTACATGTCAAACACTTTTGAAAAAGGATCTGCATCTATACCCTTATCGTGTTACGGCTATTCATGAACTCCTGCCCAATGACGTTCCCCAAAGACTTAATTTTTGTGAATGGTTTTTAAACAATTTTCAAGAAGAAAATAGTGGTGCTTTTGAAAAAACATTTTTTACCGATGAGGCTTATTTTTATTTATCAGGCTATGTTAATTCACAAAATATGCGAATGTGGAATACGCAAAATCCGCATGTTTTTGTAGAAAGACCTCTTCATCCTCAAAAAGTTGGTGTGTGGGCAGCAATTAGTTCTAGAAGAATAGTAGGCCCAATTTACTTTGATGGCACAATTACAGCTGAGAGATATCGGATCGAAATTCTGACAACATTTATTAATGAGCTTCACGATGATAAATTGCGGGAAGGTTACTTCCAACAAGATGGCGCTACACCTCATGTAACCAGAGGAAATTTAAATTTTTTAAGTGAATTTTTTGAAGAAAACAGAGTTATAAGCCGAAATACGCAACAAATATGGCCACCTCGTTCCTGCGATTTAACACCCTGCGATTTCTTCTTGTGGCCTTTCCATTTATCGAACACCAATTGAGGATATAAATGATCTTAAACGAAGGATTTTAGAAAAAATTGCCGAAATTAATAATTCTCCAAACGTATTGGTTAATGTGTCTCTGAGGGTAAGAAGAAACATCAGAAGGTGTCTAGAAGTAGGAGGCGGCCATATAAAGTAGGCTTTCAAAGTAAGATAGCTCAGGATTTTATATTACATACCGTCAAAAAACATTATTTTAGGTTTTCAACGTGACAACGCTGCTTTCTTGCAAATTCGCCCTATGATTTAATCTACGCGCTACTGCTACACTATGTATACTGGGTCACAGCCGCCCTTGAGCAAAATAATTAATAATGACTCGTATGATTAGTTCGTCGCTGACAGCAATATGATTTTTTTGATGAAACGAACCAATCAGAGTAGGTCTTGAGCTTGAAAATTTCAAAATTCTACAAAAAAGTGCTACGATATCAGCGCCCGTTTCTGCAATTATTATACAATGGTAATAACACAAATAAGCATATTATAGCCATTTGCGTTTTTTTATAGAAGTAATTGTGAACTTGTAAAAACAAAGCTCTTATATAACTTAAATTAAAGCTAATTTAATCTTGCATGAAGCTCTCATAATCGATATAATATACAGGGTAAGCTAAAAAAATACTCAAGGAAATGAAGTTGTTTGACAAATCATTTTTATTGTTTAAAACTGTTTTCTTTTTGGTGTTTTTTTTCTTAAGAAAAAGGTGTATGATAGGACAAACCGTTTTCAAGTAATAATTACAATACTCCTTTTTTAAACGTTTTTTCTAGAATAAGTATAGTTGAGTTAAAACCTTAGACCATAATCGTACCTGGACTGAGCGTTCCTTATCCCACTGCATTGTTTCAACCTGGCCGTGAATCACTTTCAAATAAGGCGCACAGAAACGTTTCATCAAAGAGTAAAGCTAGATTTATGGTTTGCCGGTGGCTGATACTGGTCGACGTTTGACGGTGGCAGGTAGAGATATAGTTATTTTCCTAACAAGTGCGCAAAGTGATACTTTTCCGCACGCAAGTATAGTTGGACGAACGACGCGTAGCGGAGTTCGGATAAATTCTTGCGTGCGGAAAAGCACTTTGCGCCCGTGTTAGGAACAACATTTTTCCTACGAGCTTCATATTAGATAACAACAAAAACAAAAATATGATAATTTATTCAATAATTTTTAATTTAACTTTAAAAAAGAACTAGGTAGAGTACAACTAAAAATTACATAACAAAAAAAAATAATAATAGAAAATTCAAAAATTACATATCAATAAGAAATAATAATAGGAAACCAAATTATTTGTTTATAAAATTTATAACAAAAGAGCAATTTCTGACATTATGCAAATTGATAGCCGATGCAGTAAGTTCATTCAGTTGGTGGTTTATGGTATGGCTTGATAAGCACTGACTTGGCGTGGAAGGACAGTTGTTCAAATAGGTCGATGAAGGTGTTAACTCACAAGGATTTATGTAGCTTGATGAAGAAGGGCAGTTGTTCGTGGCCAATATTTTATTCGACATGTCCTTTTTTTGATTTGTCGAATCTTCAATGTAGCTCTCGGCGACAGTCGTCGATTTCCAGCCTCCGAGTCGCTTGACATTAGTGATTCCTGCTCCAGAATCGTTCAACATGGTAGCCGATGAACGACGGAAACTATGTTCTGTATAATGCTTTGGATTTTTCAATTGTAGATATGAAGCTATTTCCGAAGGCATCTTACCGAATGAATTTATTTCAATACATTGAGTACCGCATGTTGCTTGTCGATACTGCACAAAAAAGCGCTTGTGCGGAGTGGATTGTATTCGCAAATATGTATGATAGAGTTGTAAATAATATCCCTTAGTTGTTTCATTAGATACTACAAAGATTCTTGAAGTATTGTTTTTACTGTCAGGAATTTTCACGACTATCAAATTTCCTTTATCCTCTATGTGATCAACCATTATCTTGCAAAGCTCATCGCGCCTGCAAGCACCGGCCAACCCAAAAATGGTGGCGACTTTTATTAGAAGGTAAATTTGATCAGGTGCTTCTTCCATAAATCCGGAAACTTCAATTTTGTCAAAAATTTTGGTCTTTTTCGGACGATATCCCACATTTTGCTTTTTTAGAAACAATGTTAGCTTGAAATATTGACTTAAATCCAAGTTTATTTTGATTTTAAGGACACTTTTTAACATAGAGTACTTACTCCATAAAGTATTTGGCTGAACTGATTTTCGTAAATCTGCAAAATACGCTAAGAAGACCTCCTCCTTAAAACTATTTGTCCCTTTGTTGCGGCACTAGTATTTAAATTGTTTATATTGCTTCTCGTATTTTTCTCGATATTTAGCGGGAAATAAATTTAAATTTGCAGAGTTTGCGGCCTCTAGAATGGAATCCGGTAGCTCCTCGTCAGAGCTGCTCATAAGGTGGATTTATAAACTCGAAAAGTTGGCGAGGTTCAATTTAAACTAAAGGGAACACTCAGTTCCATTTATACCCTTGTTCATGTTGTTGATGTAAAGCTCATGCAAGGTTCGAAAACTTCCCGGGTAGTTCGAGATAACCAATTTTTATGCTCGGAGTTCGGAATATGTAACCTCACAAACTTGAACATAACTTCAACCTCACCAACTTTTTGAGTTTATAAATCCAGCTTTTAACAGCATTTATAATTTTTGAGGATTTGATGGAAATAAAAGTGTCGGTGTTTGTAGATTCTTGTTGACATAGAAACGGAGGAAACATCTGACATCATGTGCCAAAATCAACATGTACATTTATTGTTGCTTGGCAATATTATAATCATTTATCACTATACGAGGTACTTAAAAAATAGAATTTTTTTTTGTTTTAGGATGAAATACGAATATCGTGAATTACGATTAAAAGGTAAAAGAGAATACACTTGCAACGGCTTCGCACATTGCATAAAATTGTCTACAGCTACTAAAATAAATATAAATATTCCCTGCCAAGGAGATTTTTGAATAGTGCTACTTTTCCGCACCCGGTGCGGATAAAAATCTTATCCGCACTAGAATGCACGGAAATGCGTGCGCAAAGTACTACTTTGCGCACGGTCGTAGGAAAAACAAATTGCTCTACCGTTTTCTGATTTATAAATTTCTGTTCCGGTGCTGTTTGACGGAGGCTGGACGGTCGAGATAGTCATCTTTTAACTTCTTCTGTTCGCTGTTGGGAATATAACCAATCATGTCGTAGAATGCGGTCACGTGACTCGACGGCTGGACGTACGTCACGTTAGGATACTTTTTTGAACTAGTGTTTGTGGTTTGAACAGTCTTTATCTTGGTTTGATTTAGTATTACTCTTTTCACTCTGAGGATTTATTTCTTTAAAAAATATATAAATACGTTTTTGCACTACTAACCTATAACATCGCCATTATTGACCGATTATTAACGTTAGAAGTCTTTTTCTCTACCTTATAAGTTATTATTGACCATGGTCAATAATAAGGCATTGAAATCCATTATTGACCGATCTTCGAGAATCTATTTGAACGCAGGTAACTTGATTTTTTGATTCTACAACATGAATTCATTGTGGTTAGGCAACTAGATAATTATCAATACATATTAGATTATTAGAGATTCTTGATATTGTAAAATATCGATACAATCAACATTTTTTCTGCTTCCATCCTTAATTCTGGAGGTGTCCACATAATAATATCACTAACATTTTCTTCGCTCATTTTTTAAAAAATAACTGAAAACTCGTGAAATCTGATAACATTAATGAACAAAAATTGACATTAACAAAGCCACCTGACAAAACAACAAAATATTTTGCCAATTCCAAAGTGCAGGTAACTTGATTAAAAAATATACTTATACCTACCTATAATTTTTTATAATTATTAATACTATAGAGATAAATGTCTTATAAAAGTTTGTAGTATAGTGGAAAAAATATTATATTAACCACGGTTTAGACAGCTTATAGCCCTCAGGTCTTAAATCCCTCGTCGCTCCGCTCCTCGTGATTTAAACTTGCGGCTCGGGCAATAATGATGGCTGTCTAAACCTTGGCTGACATATACTATTAAATGCCTTTTTAGATGGTGCGTGTCTATTGGCATCTTCTCTATGGATTTCCAAATATTCACGTCTTGCTTGAGCTGCATTTTTAATTTTTTTAAAATATAAAGCAACAATTGGAAATTTTTCGTCTTCAGAAAACACCATAACTAGACAGTTTTACTATTCAATTCTTGCCAAAATCAAGCATTAAAGATATCCTTAATGTCATAATTAAAGAAAAGGCAAGACGATTCATAACAATATGGCGATGCACGGCCAACTAAGTCAAAATTTAGTTTTTGGCGTATTTTGGGCCAAATATTAAACATTACTATAATATGTCATATATTTTTGAAATTAGCATTTAAAGGGCTCCCTCATAATGGTATAATATACAGGGTGTCCCATTTAAAAAAAAAACATAATTTTATTTCGCCATACTTATATGGGACATCCCGTATAAATTTTAATAGGCGTAGAAAATTCTCCAGAAAATATCTTATAACTTTTGAATTTAACACTTTTTTCTAAAACTTGAAGTAAAAGAGAACATTTATAATGGATCACGGTACAAAGTTATTTTTCTTCTCAAGAATCGCAACTGGCCTCTCCATGAATTCTAGGCTGCTTGAATATCAAGCAATAATTCAGTTGCATTTTAGTTATTTTGCTAGTCTTCTCTACCTCCTTGATGGCAATAGCAAAGGCACATAACTGCAAAATCGCGGTATGAGGCTCATACTTCGGTGCAATCGTTATACCCCAATATCTCTAATGTTGGAGTGCCTTGAATGGAAATCAGTCGCGGTCTCTTTGAAATACTAAACAATGATTTTTACTTTTAAAATTTTACATAGCTTTCTTCCTCCTTACTTGAGTCAAAATATTGTGCGAATTTGAGTTATACACAATCGTTTCACTAGAAGCACTAATTATATCTATATCCGAAGAACTAAGTTCAAAAAAACTATGAATTGTCTATTCTTTAAGTGTTTCAACGAATTCAACAGTCTGCCCAGGGTTGTAAGAGAAAGTGAAAACCTATACGCTTTGAAACGTAATTTGTCTGCTGTATTAAGAGAGTGGTAGCTATAGCGTGTATTGGAAATTTCAAATCTCAATCATTAGCTAACTTGGGATCTTTGTTTTTTTTTTTATTAGGAATGCTCCTGCGACTTACCTGGGTACATCCGAAATAATTTTTAGCGCTCTGTTTTGTATTACCTGGAACTTATTAAGCTCCGTTCTGCTTATATTGCACCACGAAGGTGCACCATAAGTAAGAGCCGGCCTGACTAACACCTTGTAGAGGTTGACCTTAGTCCTATTACCAAGTCTACTCCGCTTGTGAAGCAGGGGGTAGATAGAGCGTAATTGATGCAATGAGTAGTGAGATATTAAGAGAGCGAGATCAGGTGGTGCTGGTGGTGCTGGTGGTGCAACTAACCCGGGTGGTTCGGTGGTGCGTTTTATGACCTAACCCAGGTGGTTCGGTGGTGCGTTTTATGATCTAACCCAAGTGGTGCGGTGGTGCGATTTACGACCTAACCCGGGCGGTTCGGTGGTGCGTTTTATAACCTAACCCGGGTGGTTCGGTGGTGCTGTTTACAAAATAACCCGAAATTAAACCCGACTTTTTACGACCTAACCCGGATGCTTTCGCGAGGCGGCTTCTCATCTAACCCTAACTTGATCCTTAATATTTATGAACTGACCCGAGATAAAACCCGACTTTTTACGACCTAACCCGGATGCTTTCATGAGGCGGCTTCTTATCTAACCCTAACTTGAACCTGAATATTTATGAACTGACCCGAGATAAAACCCGACTTTTTACAACCTAACCCGGATGCTTTCGCGAGGCGGCTTCTCATCTAACCCTAATTTGATCCTGAATATTTATGATCTGACCCGAGATAAAACCCGACTTTTTATGATTTAACCTTAGTGAAACGCCGCTGTTAAAGCGATATAGTAAAAAAAACTCGATTAAAATTTTATCTTGTTCGCTAGACCAATTAATTTCCAAATATTATAATTAAAACATACAATCACTACACTGGCGCACCGTCAAAAATCGTGCTTGCACTATCCCAACGTACAGAGCGTCCGCTTCAGAAAATACGCTGCCGTATTTTTTGCGCCGAACGCTCTGGAGGAACACACTCCGATTTGCAAGTACATACACGCTTTGTCGCGGCAAAGCTCGCCGTCAAATTACGGCCACTCTTTTGCGGTACCGCTTTGTAGGAAACCAAAGCTTTAGTGAAACGCCGCTGCCCCAGAACTCTGTCCATATTCCTCTACTGTGTTAATTTATGCGGGTAATAAAACCGACAAGGGTCGGATCGGCCTGCATACTTATAGAGGTAAAAAAACCGCTTTAGAATGTTTTTGGTATATCTTTTTTAGATAATTTTGGGGGAAATAATTTGCCTGAGATGCCAATTAAAAAAGCCTACATTTAATTGTATTTTAGATTCTTGAATTTTGTACATGGATTAAAAATCTACTATTTCTTGAAATTGTATACATTATGTTAGATAATTATTAATATAATGTTATTAAGACTTTGTAAATATCTGTAAAAACTGTTCTAAATCATGTCATTTCTGAAAATTGTATACTGAGTGTTTAGAATTTAGTAAAAAATTTAAAAAAATGTTTTAACGTTATTAAGCCCTGTGAAACTTTGTAAAAAATGACTAAAACAGTCGCAAATCGTCCTATTTTCTTAAAAGTGTATACTGAGTGTTTAGAATTTAGTAAAAATTAAAAAAAATGTTTTAAATTTGTTAAATCATGCGAAATCTTGTATAAAATGACTAGAACCGTTCTTAATCATGGCATTTCTGAAAATTGTATACTGAGTGTTTAGAATTTAGTAAAAAATTAAAAAAAATGTTTTAACGTTATTAAGCCCTGTGAAACTTTGTAAAAAATGACTAAAACAGTCGCAAATCGTCCTATTTTCTTAAAAGTGTATACTGAGTGTTTAGAATTTAGTAAAAATTAAAAAAAATGTTTTAAATTTGTTAAATCATGTGAAATCTTGTATAAAATGACTAGAACCGTTCTTAATCATGACATTTCTGAAAATTGTATACTGAGTGTTTAGAATTTAGTAAAAAATTAAAAAAAATGTTTTAACGTTATTAAGCCCTGTGAAACTTTGTAAAAAATGACTAAAACAGTCGCAAATCGTCCTATTTTCTTAAAAGTGTATACTGAGTGTTTAGAATTTAGTAAAAATTAAAAAAAATGTTTTAAATTTGTTAAATCATGCGAAATCTTGTATAAAATGACTAGAACCGTTCTTAATCATGGCATTTCTGAAAATTGTATACTGAGTGTTTAGAATTTAGTAAAAAATTAAAAAAAATGTTTTAACGTTATTAAGCCCTGTGAAACTTTGTAAAAAATGACCAAAACAGTCGCAAATCGTCCTATTTTCTTAAAAGTGTATACTGAGTGTTTAGAATTTAGTAAAAATTAAAAAAAATGTTTTAAATTTGTTAAATCATGTGAAATCTTGTATAAAATGACTAGAACCGTTCTTAATCATGACATTTCTGAAAATTGTATACTGAGTGTTTAGAATTTAGTAAAAAATTAAAAAAAATGTTTTAACGTTATTAAGCCCTGTGAAACTTTGTAAAAAATGACTAAAACAGTCGCAAATCGTCCTATTTTCTTAAAAGTGTATACTGAGTGTTTAGAATTTAGTAAAAATTAAAAAAAATGTTTTAAATTTGTTAAATCATGCGAAATCTTGTATAAAATGACTAGAACCGTTCTTAATCATGGCATTTCTGAAAATTGTATACTGAGTGTTTAGAATTTAGTAAAAAATTAAAAAAAAATGTTTTAACGTTATTAAGCCCTGTGAAACTTTGTAAAAAATGACTAAAACAGTCGCAAATCGTCATATTTTCTTAAAAGTGTATACTGAGTGTTTAGAATTTAGTAAAAATTAAAAAAAATGTTTTAAATTTGTTAAATCATGTGAAATCTTGTATAAAATGACTAGAACCGTTCTTAATCATGACATTTCTGAAAATTGTATACTGAGTGTTAAGTATTTTAGTTGAAAATAAGATCATAAATCATCTATACAAAACAAGCGCCCCTTATGGATTTGAACGAAAATCATAGATTCGACTATTTTCATGAAAAATAAATCTAAGTACGGAATAATGCAGGAAGATTATCTATTTTCTTGGTTTAGAAAGTGATGTAGTTAAGATTTATAACTTAGGAATAAATAAATTATTATTAATCTTTTCGACCTATTTCTCTTGCATATTTAATTTCTTTGATAGTAAGAACTAATCTTTTTATTTTACAAAGTAAAAAAAAAAGCTAAAGATCGGCGTTGTCAGTCAGGTATAAGAACTGATTTAACACGATGGTTTTTGTACAAACGTTCACATACAATTGTATGCTTTTTAACCGATTGTGTCGGAAAAAATGACGATTTATAGATTAGATATTTAGACGAAGAGCTAACCTTCTCAATAAAGTATTGATTATTGCCCTGCTAGCTAGACAACACTTTTTATGTTAGTCAAAAAAAATTTTTTTTTTTCGGACGCTATTACAGATTTCATCGTTAACTAACAAACATTAAGTCCAAAAAATTAGCGTGCAAGATGAAATGTATAGGTTCATTTCATTTCTACATTATTTTACAACTCTCAATCGCATTAAAAACAAGATCGAATAAAAAATAACTTATGACATATGGACGAAAAATGTTTTTCGGACTATTTAGGTTAGCGACCGCATTACGTCTGAAATACTACATTTTTCGAGCTTTTAACATAATTTACTATTTTAACGTTAAAATAGGGGAAATGATGTATCGAAATGCATACTTTTTTTTGTCGGTCACGAGATTATAGTTTCTTTTAAAATGAACTCTAATATTTACAACACAAATTATCCTTTAAGCCACTTTAGTTTAAAACTCGTCTGTCGCTTTCCCTATATTGTGAGTTTGATTAAAGTATAGCGTAGTATATATTTAGATGAATTTCACAAATGTTGAATACTTTCAAAACTGAAAAAGCCGCCCTTTGCAATAAATATCTCCATAGAGTTAGGTACCCTGCAGATTGAGGGTATTTCAGCGGATAATCATATACAAATTCAAAGATTTTGTCTATTTTAATGGATTAACAAACAATATCTATAGGATGACTTTACTGATAAAAAAAAAATAACAAAAATCTATTAAGTCTAGGCTCACATGAAATTCCATAAAGAGCAGCTGCATAGCCTTATCACATCAAACTATATTTTTATTTCGTTCTATTATCAAAAGTCTGTGTTTAGGAGATTATCGTTCATTTTAAAATGAACTCTAATATGTACATCACCATAAACTACCTCTTAAGCCGCCGTAAAAATACACTTTTCGATTTACCTCTATATTGATTTTCTAATATTAAATATCTACAATAGTCGAAATTCGCTCGCTAATACCTATGTATGCAAGGTTTCTTCAAAAAATGACAATTTTGTTGTTTAATGGCTTGAAAAAATGGAAAAAGGAGGTTTTTGCATCCATTTATTTCCAGATGAGTGTTAAAAATACTTATAAAACTCGGTATACCGAAGATCAACCATTAATGAGAGGGTTGAGTCCTGTTTGCCAAATCCTGATTTATAATTTGACGTTGGCAACGGTACAATTTTTTAACATTTATCATAAGAGGCGTATATTTTTGGGGCTTAGATCTACCAGTTTATCCACGCCCCATTTATTGTTAGTGCTTTAGTAATTTTACTTTCCAATTATTTTTTACCAAAACGCGTAGTTGAAACAGTGTCTATATCAGACGATATAATAAATTTTAAGGATTAATTTGCTTACAAATACACTTCAATTTATTTAGGCTAAAGCAGCCAGACATATACTGGAACTACGAAAACCCTATTACAATTTGGTTGCCTAGAGAAAATTTTGTAAAAAACATAGCTTTCTACACAAATGCTTGCACATTATGTACCTATCATTTTAAGATACCTGGCGACATCAATGTAAGCATTGACATAATGACGCAAGATATAGGTAGGTACTAGAATATTCAAGATTTCTATTAACGATACACTTCAGCATACATGCGAGATGTCATTAATGTCTACGGAAGGCAACAGACATACCAGCTATTTTTACATGGGATTCCATAGACTTGAACGCTTCTTGTTTAGAAATATTTGATGTCATCTTGAGGAGTTCCGTATCGAAGCATCAAACCTACCTGCCAAATAATTGACGAAATACGGGATATCATAAAATATGTCCCCCATCGAACTAAATGATCCTATAAACCAGCTTCACAGACCGTAATTTGTGATGCTAACACGATTAATACGCAATAGAACAAGATTAAGAAACAAAATTTAAAGTAGCTCTTTATCACACGAAAATAATTAAATAATTTACGGTTACAGAACAATAATTATTTTAAAAAGCTGTATAACTAAATATATTATGTTATTAGGAATATTCTGTCTAAAGTAACAGCTGATCTTAGTCGAAAATGAGACCGTTTTATTGATTGTTGAATTCGTTAGGTATGAAATAAAATTAGAGATTTCGTCTATTTTTTTCACGATTAAAAAAGAATACCTCTATTTAGCTAAAAATGAAACGATTACAGTGGTAGATTAATTCACTTTACCAAGCATGTAAACTACTAATTTTACAATAAATATCTTCTATATTTCTAGGTAGGTTTACTCGAAAATGTTGGGCTATTTTCATCAAAAATCCCGATACGAAATTGAAAAATTTGCCTATTTTTGTCGGTTTACAAAGTGATAGTGGAATATTGATTTGATCAAAGAACAATAATTATTTTAAAAATGTTGTATAATTAACTAAATGTCGGTGTTATCAGGCAGGCAAGAAGTTATTTATCTGAATCTTATTTGTACCATTAGCGTTTATATACAAATGTTAGTGGTTTTCAAAAATTGATATCTCGGAAATTATTAGGTTTAGACTTATAATACGCTTATTAAAAAATAATGACTACTTTATGCAAAATTCAAAAATATTATAAGATGTAGGATATCCCAGTAACTTAAGCAAAGATTTTCGGTCTTCGTAAAGCTTTATACGTTTCTTCAGCGTACCAAACATTCACTTTTTTTAAATATTGACATCGGGTTAGGATTCTGAACATAGGATTAACATCACTCCAATAGTGAACATGTTGCGTTGTCACAGTTCTATTCGTCGAAAAGTAAACAAAACCGTTTGAGCTACGTGGGGAATAAATAAAGTTGGCTTGTTGAAAAATTTTAATATTTATTAAGGTAAAAGACTATAAATATATCGATACAACACTTTGGCATTTCTAATACTACAAACATGAATATCTAAAATGTGTTATTTAAAACCAGCAACTCTCTCTCCCTTCTCTAATTTTGGTACACCAATGCTGTCTTCTAAGTTTATAATATATGGCGTCCTGCAGTTTAATTCCAAAAATGTTTTAACTAAAAATTCCTCTTTAACACGTCCTTTAACGTAAATAATGTCTGCGTCTATCAGATTGTTGGATATGATATTATGTAGTTCCTTGTAATCGGTATCACCATAATTATAAAGGATACCATGATGATTTCCAAATAGATATTTGACTTGTTTCTTGCAAGCCTTACTTAAGGTGTCGAATGGTTTAACTGGTTTAAAAAAGTAACTTTTCATACTATTTCCATCATAAATAGCCAATTCTTTCGCGTAAAATTCAGCTATGTTAAATCCTTGAATATCGACTACAACGAACTTCATTGTCTGAAGACTCAAATCAAGCAAGTATATTTTCATATTTTTATCGCTCTTAAGTTCGATTTCAAAAGCACACCCTCACTTTTCGATAATTTCACAGTCTTAGCACATAGATCTTATATTTTTATTTACGATCAATTCATCTTTATTCGCCAATCGTCTCAAACGAGTCTGCTTTTGAAAGTAATATAGCCTTAGTATTCAGAAAATATTAATAATATCGGAGCTTAAAACATCCTTGACACTAAAAAATCATTGTGTTTCCTAACAAAACCCATCATCTTGTCTATTTAGCTTGCTTTCCTATTGTTTAGCAGGTTAAATAAAATTATTATTTCGCTCTTTTTGTCGGTACTGAATCGTTAGGGGAATACGTTTCTAGTTCTATAAGAGAGACAGTTAAAATTTATGTAAGCAATCAAAAATCCTACACTATGAGCTACTTAGTTAAAATTTCATATTTCCTTCCTGGATCAGGCAAAATTTGTGATGTGTCGGACAAAATTTATAAAAATACGAAAAAAAAATGCTGGATGCATTTTTAGCGTGACTTTCTATTTAATACCATCTTATTTCAAGCTATAATTCGGTTGTCAAAATGAGAATAAAATAATTTTCCCATGGTTTATGTCATCTTAAAAAAGTCAAAAGGTTTTATTCTGTAGAGGGTCAGATACATTCAAATTTAAATATTTTCTCCAAGAAGAATTTTAAGATAGTATTATAGTAAATAAAAATTCTATACCTCCAATATTTCTTGGAAACATATCGTGTTCTAGCGACATAACCCAAAAGTACCTCTATTCAGAAACGCATCGTACTTTTCTTGTCAATAATTGTCTCATTGTCCCATCCATTACATTATTATAATCTTAAAGCACCTGTTACCAGCATTATCTGTTTTATGGTTTTCATAAAACATAGCGATTACCGATGAAAATTAAACGAAAACTTAATAAATAACTTTTTTTTCAACTGAAATAGACTGATTTTCGATGGAAAAATGTTACTTATAACTAAAAATGAATATAAGACATATACGCAATGATATTTAGAATAAATCAATGTTTTCTAAAATTACTATGAAATATTCACAAAATCGTTTCGTTATAACCAAAGCAGCAAGGCTTGCAGATTTCGTATAGAGTTCAAACGCGATACTGAGATGATCTTTTTTTTTATATTTTTGTAGAATAATGCACCACTACGTTGTAAGTACTTGAGAGAGGACTTTCTTGAAAAATCCTCAAATTTCTCTGCAATTTTGTTCCTTCTAGAGTTAAATTCACACAGAAAACCCCGTATTCTTATCTTTCAGGTTGGTATATTAAAAAGGGCTTATTAGTATGGTTTAGAAAACAAGCAATATTAATTAACGGATGTTTTTTCGTCGTATGAAGAGTTGAAAAATTTTTTTTTTCCACTCCAATGGTTGCGATGCAGAGAGTCGGGTTTCATCATAATCTTTCAGGGTAGCTCAGGTTTGATTGCATGTAGAGAGTCGGGTTTCATCATAATCTTTCAGGGTAGCTCAGGTTTGATTACATGTACTAAGGTTAGTGCTCCTTGCAATCGGTTTCAGGTTTGAGAAACCTGAACAAACCTGAGGGGGGCGCGTCAAACCTGAAACCGATTGCAAGGAGCACTAACCTTAGTACATGTAATCAAACCTGAGCTACCCTGAAAGATTATGATGAAACCCGACTCTCTACATGCAATCAAACCTGAGCTACCCTGAAAGATTATGATGAAACCCGACTCTCTGCATCGCAACCATTGGAGTGGAAAAAAAAAATTTTTCAACTCTTCATACGACGAAAAAACATCCGTTAATTAATATTGCTTGTTTTCTAAACCATACTAATAAGCCCTTTTTAATATACCAACCTGAAAGATAAGAATACGGGGTTTTCTGTGTGAATTTAACTCTAGAAGGAACAAAATTGCAGAGAAATTTGAGGATTTTTCAAGAAAGTCCTCTCTCAAGTACTTACAACGTAGTGGTGCATTATTCTACAAAAATATAAAAAAAAAGATCATCTCAGTATCGCGTTTGAACTCTATACGAAATCTGCAAGCCTTGCTGCTTTGGTTATAACGAAACGATTTTGTGAATATTTCATAGTAATTTTAGAAAACATTGATTTATTCTAAATATCATTGCGTATATGTCTTATATTCATTTTTAGTTATAAGTAACATTTTTCCATCGAAAATCAGTCTATTTCAGTTGAAAAAAAAGTTATTTATTAAGTTTTCGTTTAATTTTCATCGGTAATCGCTATGTTTTATGAAAACCATAAAACAGATAATGCTGGTAACAGGTGCTTTAAGATTATAATAATGTAATGGATGGGACAATGAGACAATTATTGACAAGAAAAGTACGATGCGTTTCTGAATAGAGGTACTTTTGGGTTATGTCGCTAGAACACGATATGTTTCCAAGAAATATTGGAGGTATAGAATTTTTATTTACTATAATACTATCTTAAAATTCTTCTTGGAGAAAATATTTAAATTTGAATGTATCTGACCCTCTACAGAATAAAACCTTTTGACTTTTTTAAGATGACATAAACCATGGGAAAATTATTTTATTCTCATTTTGACAACCGAATTATAGCTTGAAATAAGATGGTATTAAATAGAAAGTCACGCTAAAAATGCATCCAGCATTTTTTTTTCGTATTTTTATAAATTTTGTCCGACACATCACAAATTTTGCCTGATCCAGGAAGGAAATATGAAATTTTAACTAAGTAGCTCATAGTGTAGGATTTTTGATTGCTTACATAAATTTTAACTGTCTCTCTTATAGAACTAGAAACGTATTCCCCTAACGATTCAGTACCGACAAAAAGAGCGAAATAATAATTTTATTTAACCTGCTAAACAATAGGAAAGCAAGCTAAATAGACAAGATGATGGGTTTTGTTAGGAAACACAATGATTTTTTAGTGTCAAGGATGTTTTAAGCTCCGATATTATTAATATTTTCTGAATACTAAGGCTATATTACTTTCAAAAGCAGACTCGTTTGAGACGATTGGCGAATAAAGATGAATTGATCGTAAATAAAAATATAAGATCTATGTGCTAAGACTGTGAAATTATCGAAAAGTGAGGGTGTGCTTTTGAAATCGAACTTAAGAGCGATAAAAATATGAAAATATACTTGCTTGATTTGAGTCTTCAGACAATGAAGTTCGTTGTAGTCGATATTCAAGGATTTAACATAGCTGAATTTTACGCGAAAGAATTGGCTATTTATGATGGAAATAGTATGAAAAGTTACTTTTTTAAACCAGTTAAACCATTCGACACCTTAAGTAAGGCTTGCAAGAAACAAGTCAAATATCTATTTGGAAATCATCATGGTATCCTTTATAATTATGGTGATACCGATTACAAGGAACTACATAATATCATATCCAACAATCTGATAGACGCAGACATTATTTACGTTAAAGGACGTGTTAAAGAGGAATTTTTAGTTAAAACATTTTTGGAATTAAACTGCAGGACGCCATATATTATAAACTTAGAAGACAGCATTGGTGTACCAAAATTAGAGAAGGGAGAGAGAGTTGCTGGTTTTAAATAACACATTTTAGATATTCATGTTTGTAGTATTAGAAATGCCAAAGTGTTGTATCGATATATTTATAGTCTTTTACCTTAATAAATATTAAAATTTTTCAACAAGCCAACTTTATTTATTCCCCACGTAGCTCAAACGGTTTTGTTTACTTTTCGACGAATGGAACTGTGACAACGCAACATGTTCACTATTGGAGTGATGTTAATCCTATGTTCAGAATCCTAACCCGATGTCAATATTTAAAAAAAGTGAATGTTTGGTACGCTGAAGAAACGTATAAAGCTTTACGAAGACCGAAAATCTTTGCTTAAGTTACTGGGATATCCTACATCTTATAATATTTTTGAATTTTGCATAAAGTAGTCATTATTTTTTAATAAGCGTATTATAAGTCTAAACCTAATAATTTCCGAGATATCAATTTTTGAAAACCACTAACATTTGTATATAAACGCTAATGGTACAAATAAGATTCAGATAAATAACTTCTTGCCTGCCTGATAACACCGACATTTAGTTAATTATACAACATTTTTAAAATAATTATTGTTCTTTGATCAAATCAATATTCCACTATCACTTTGTAAACCGACAAAAATAGGCAAATTTTTCAATTTCGTATCGGGATTTTTGATGAAAATAGCCCAACATTTTCGAGTAAACCTACCTAGAAATATAGAAGATATTTATTGTAAAATTAGTAGTTTACATGCTTGGTAAAGTGAATTAATCTACCACTGTAATCGTTTCATTTTTAGCTAAATAGAGGTATTCTTTTTTAATCGTGAAAAAAATAGACGAAATCTCTAATTTTATTTCATACCTAACGAATTCAACAATCAATAAAACGGTCTCATTTTCGACTAAGATCAGCTGTTACTTTAGACAGAATATTCCTAATAACATAATATATTTAGTTATACAGCTTTTTAAAATAATTATTGTTCTGTAACCGTAAATTATTTAATTATTTTCGTGTGATAAAGAGCTACTTTAAATTTTGTTTCTTAATCTTGTTCTATTGCGTATTAATCGTGTTAGCATCACAAATTACGGTCTGTGAAGCTGGTTTATAGGATCATTTAGTTCGATGGGGGACATATTTTATGATATCCCGTATTTCGTCAATTATTTGGCAGGTAGGTTTGATGCTTCGATACGGAACTCCTCAAGATGACATCAAATATTTCTAAACAAGAAGCGTTCAAGTCTATGGAATCCCATGTAAAAATAGCTGGTATGTCTGTTGCCTTCCGTAGACATTAATGACATCTCGCATGTATGCTGAAGTGTATCGTTAATAGAAATCTTGAATATTCTAGTACCTACCTATATCTTGCGTCATTATGTCAATGCTTACATTGATGTCGCCAGGTATCTTAAAATGATAGGTACATAATGTGCAAGCATTTGTGTAGAAAGCTATGTTTTTTACAAAATTTTCTCTAGGCAACCAAATTGTAATAGGGTTTTCGTAGTTCCAGTATATGTCTGGCTGCTTTAGCCTAAATAAATTGAAGTGTATTTGTAAGCAAATTAATCCTTAAAATTTATTATATCGTCTGATATAGACACTGTTTCAACTACGCGTTTTGGTAAAAAATAATTGGAAAGTAAAATTACTAAAGCACTAACAATAAATGGGGCGTGGATAAACTGGTAGATCTAAGCCCCAAAAATATACGCCTCTTATGATAAATGTTAAAAAATTGTACCGTTGCCAACGTCAAATTATAAATCAGGATTTGGCAAACAGGACTCAACCCTCTCATTAATGGTTGATCTTCGGTATACCGAGTTTTATAAGTATTTTTAACACTCATCTGGAAATAAATGGATGCAAAAACCTCCTTTTTCCATTTTTTCAAGCCATTAAACAACAAAATTGTCATTTTTTGAAGAAACCTTGCATACATAGGTATTAGCGAGCGAATTTCGACTATTGTAGATATTTAATATTAGAAAATCAATATAGAGGTAAATCGAAAAGTGTATTTTTACGGCGGCTTAAGAGGTAGTTTATGGTGATGTACATATTAGAGTTCATTTTAAAATGAACGATAATCTCCTAAACACAGACTTTTGATAATAGAACGAAATAAAAATATAGTTTGATGTGATAAGGCTATGCAGCTGCTCTTTATGGAATTTCATGTGAGCCTAGACTTAATAGATTTTTGTTATTTTTTTTTTATCAGTAAAGTCATCCTATAGATATTGTTTGTTAATCCATTAAAATAGACAAAATCTTTGAATTTGTATATGATTATCCGCTGAAATACCCTCAATCTGCAGGGTACCTAACTCTATGGAGATATTTATTGCAAAGGGCGGCTTTTTCAGTTTTGAAAGTATTCAACATTTGTGAAATTCATCTAAATATATACTACGCTATACTTTAATCAAACTCACAATATAGGGAAAGCGACAGACGAGTTTTAAACTAAAGTGGCTTAAAGGATAATTTGTGTTGTAAATATTAGAGTTCATTTTAAAAGAAACTATAATCTCGTGACCGACAAAAAAAAGTATGCATTTCGATACATCATTTCCCCTATTTTAACGTTAAAATAGTAAATTATGTTAAAAGCTCGAAAAATGTAGTATTTCAGACGTAATGCGGTCGCTAACCTAAATAGTCCGAAAAACATTTTTCGTCCATATGTCATAAGTTATTTTTTATTCGATCTTGTTTTTAATGCGATTGAGAGTTGTAAAATAATGTAGAAATGAAATGAACCTATACATTTCATCTTGCACGCTAATTTTTTGGACTTAATGTTTGTTAGTTAACGATGAAATCTGTAATAGCGTCCGAAAAAAAAAATTTTTTTTTGACTAACATAAAAAGTGTTGTCTAGCTAGCAGGGCAATAATCAATACTTTATTGAGAAGGTTAGCTCTTCGTCTAAATATCTAATCTATAAATCGTCATTTTTTCCGACACAATCGGTTAAAAAGCATACAATTGTATGTGAACGTTTGTACAAAAACCATCGTGTTAAATCAGTTCTTATACCTGACTGACAACGCCGATCTTTAGCTTTTTTTTTTACTTTGTAAAATAAAAAGATTAGTTCTTACTATCAAAGAAATTAAATATGCAAGAGAAATAGGTCGAAAAGATTAATAATAATTTATTTATTCCTAAGTTATAAATCTTAACTACATCACTTTCTAAACCAAGAAAATAGATAATCTTCCTGCATTATTCCGTACTTAGATTTATTTTTCATGAAAATAGTCGAATCTATGATTTTCGTTCAAATCCATAAGGGGCGCTTGTTTTGTATAGATGATTTATGATCTTATTTTCAACTAAAATACTTAACACTCAGTATACAATTTTCAGAAATGTCATGATTAAGAACGGTTCTAGTCATTTTATACAAGATTTCACATGATTTAACAAATTTAAAACATTTTTTTTAATTTTTACTAAATTCTAAACACTCAGTATACACTTTTAAGAAAATATGACGATTTGCGACTGTTTTAGTCATTTTTTACAAAGTTTCACAGGGCTTAATAACGTTAAAACATTTTTTTTTAATTTTTTTACTAAATTCTAAACACTCAGTATACAATTTTTCAGAAATGCCATGATTAAGAACGGTTCTAGTCATTTTATACAAGATTTCGCATGATTTAACAAATTTAAAACATTTTTTTTAATTTTTACTAAATTCTAAACACTCAGTATACACTTTTTAAGAAAATAGGACGATTTGCGACTGTTTTAGTCATTTTTTACAAAGTTTCACAGGGCTTAATAACGTTAAAACATTTTTTAATTTTTTACTAAATTCTAAACACTCAGTATACAATTTTCAGAAATGTCATGATTAAGAACGGTTCTAGTCATTTTATACAAGATTTCACATGATTTAACAAATTTAAAACATTTTTTTTAATTTTTTACTAAATTCTAAACACTCAGTATACACTTTTAAGAAAATAGGACGATTTGCGACTGTTTTAGTCATTTTTTACAAAGTTTCACAGGGCTTAATAACGTTAAAACATTTTTTTTAATTTTTTACTAAATTCTAAACTCAGTATACAATTTTCAGAAATGCCATGATTAAGAACGGTTCTAGTCATTTTATACAAGATTTCGCATGATTTAACAAATTTAAAACATTTTTTTTAATTTTTACTAAATTCTAAACACTCAGTATACACTTTTAAGAAAATAGGACGATTTGCGACTGTTTTAGTCATTTTTTACAAAGTTTCACAGGGCTTAATAACGTTAAAACATTTTTTTTAATTTTTTACTAAATTCTAAACACTCAGTATACAATTTTCAGAAATGTCATGATTAAGAACGGTTCTAGTCATTTTATACAAGATTTCACATGATTTAACAAATTTAAAACATTTTTTTTAATTTTTACTAAATTCTAAACACTCAGTATACACTTTTAAGAAAATAGGACGATTTGCGACTGTTTTAGTCATTTTTTACAAAGTTTCACAGGGCTTAATAACGTTAAAACATTTTTTTTAATTTTTTACTAAATTCTAAACACTCAGTATACAATTTTCAGAAATGCCATGATTAAGAACGGTTCTAGTCATTTTATACAAGATTTCGCATGATTTAACAAATTTAAAACATTTTTTTAATTTTTACTAAATTCTAAACACTCAGTATACACTTTTAAGAAAATAGGACGATTTGCGACTGTTTTAGTCATTTTTTACAAAGTTTCACAGGGCTTAATAACGTTAAAACATTTTTTTTAATTTTTTACTAAATTCTAAACACTCAGTATACAATTTTCAGAAATGACATGATTTAGAACAGTTTTTACAGATATTTACAAAGTCTTAATAACATTATATTAATAATTATCTAACATAATGTATACAATTTCAAGAAATAGTAGATTTTTAATCCATGTACAAAATTCAAGAATCTAAAATACAATTAAATGTAGGCTTTTTTAATTGGCATCTCAGGCAAATTATTTCCCCCAAAATTATCTAAAAAAGATATACCAAAAACATTCTAAAGCGGTTTTTTTACCTCTATAAGTATGCAGGCCGATCCGACCCTTGTCGGTTTTATTACCCGCATAAATTAACACAGTAGAGGAATATGGACAGAGTTCTGGGGCAGCGGCGTTTCACTAAAGCTTTGGTTTCCTACAAAGCGGTACCGCAAAAGAGTGGCCGTAATTTGACGGCGAGCTTTGCCGCGACAAAGCGTGTATGTACTTGCAAATCGGAGTGTGTTCCTCCAGAGCGTTCGGCGCAAAAAATACGGCAGCGTATTTTCTGAAGCGGACGCTCTGTACGTTGGGATAGTGCAAGCACGATTTTTGACGGTGCGCCAGTGTAGTGATTGTATGTTTTAATTATAATATTTGGAAATTAATTGGTCTAGCGAACAAGATAAAATTTTAATCGAGTTTTTTTTACTATATCGCTTTAACAGCGGCGTTTCACTAAGGTTAAATCATAAAAAGTCGGGTTTTATCTCGGGTCAGATCATAAATATTCAGGATCAAATTAGGGTTAGATGAGAAGCCGCCTCGCGAAAGCATCCGGGTTAGGCTGTAAAAAGTCGGGTTTTATCTCGGGTCAGTTCATAAATATTCAGGTTCAAGTTAGGGTTAGATAAGAAGCCGCCTCATGAAAGCATCCGGGTTAGGTCGTAAAAAGTCGGGTTTTATCTCGGGTCAGTTCATAAATATTAAGGATCAAGTTAGGGTTAGATGAGAAGCCGCCTCGCGAAAGCATCCGGGTTAGGTCGTAAAAAGTCGGGTTTAATTTCGGGTTATTTTGTAAACAGCACCACCGAACCACCCGGGTTAGGTTATAAAACGCACCACCGAACCGCCCGGGTTAGGTCGTAAATCGCACCACCGCACCACTTGGGTTAGATCATAAAACGCACCACCGAACCACCTGGGTTAGGTCATAAAACGCACCACCGAACCACCCGGGTTAGTTGCACCACCAGCACCACCAGCACCACCTGATCTCGCTCTCTTAATATCTCACTACTGCAATGCTAGCTTTACACTATTAATTGAATTGCGTCTCCAGTTCAGTCGTTGATCAAATATAAGTCCCAGGTATTTTACCTCCTGGCACCAGTTCACCTGGACTTCGTTGACACGAAGCCTCGTTTAAGGGCTACTAACATTGCTTTTCGAAAAATAAATAGCTTTCGTCTTGGAGGGATTCAAGCGAATCTTCCAAGCCGATAGCCATTTCTCTAGTTTCATTATGTGGCGCTGCATTCGGCTGACGACAAGTCGCGGCTGCTTGGCAGTTGAAGTGATTGCGGTATCGTCAGCGAAAAGATAGAGCTGCGTAAATCTATCGCGCGGAATGTCATGAGCATAAATGTTATATAGCATCGAAGAGAGAGGTGAACCTTGCGGTACTCCCGCCCTGAGGTGTTTTTTCAAAGAAAGTGCGTTCTCTGTAACTAATGTAGAAAAAGTTCCAATGATAAGCAACTCATATACCGGGTGTCCCACTAAGAATGGCTGTCGGCCGTATCTCAGAAAGTGTTAGTCGTATGGCTTGCGGAAAACAATATATTAGGTAAAGTCGTCATGAAAAATTGCTGCAAATTATTTTTAAGTTTCTCAGACTGGCGCTAGAGGGCGCAACAGTAACGGCCGGTAAATATGAATCACGAAGTTTCCTCAAAAGTCGCCTAGTTAAGGTATCCCGAAATTAACATTTTTGTATATTTCGAAGATTTATTAATAAAATTTACCTATAGAACGTGTTCGTCACTTTTGAAATAAAGTGGCGGGGGAAGATTGAACATTATTTGTAATAATTGCTGATAACTTCGGTCTCGTTTAACATAATTTAGTAAACTTAGTTTTGTTAAAAAGGGCTTTTCTCACTCTATCTATCATCTTATGAACTACGGCAATATGTGTTTTATACTAGGCGCTAGCGGGCGCTGTCTTACAACATCACAAACATTGCGCGTTTTTTCCATAATTGTAAATATATGAGTATATTCAATTTCACCTGATTACAAGGATGATTATAAGTCTAAGAAGTCAGCGAAAACCGCAAGTTAATATCCATTTTCAATCCGGAGATATCCAGAACAATAATCATAATTACGGAACATTAGGATTTTATTTTTAAGTTGCCATTGTAAAGGTTTTTTAAGAGTCAAATAGGCATTGGAAAAACAAAATATGAAGGCACATATGTTTCAAGCAAATATATCGTTACGGCAATAATTCTCAGTGGCACCCTAAATGTTCAAATTGTCGCCCATCGTTCTGTATACACGACTCCAATCTTTTCCTGGTTAATAATACTGCAGTTTCCACCTCTGCCATAGGGATACGGCGGCTGCTGTCCATTATCCTTTCTATCATGTTTTCCCTTGTGGTGGGTCTGGTAACGAAAACAAGATCCTTCAATCTCCCCCATAGATAAAAATCTAGGCATGTTAAGTCAGGTGATCTAAAATAGAAATTACCATTTTCATTAACAGTATCACAGTATATATCCTATAATATTACCTGGCAGGCCACGGAAATATACTCCCTCTTCCTATCCACCTTGCAGGAAATGTGTCGTCAAGAAATTGACGAACGTTTGCCGCAAAATGTGCAGGACATCCATCGTGTTGGAAAACCATAGTTCTGCGAATATCCAAGGGCACATCTTCGAGAAGAATTGGGAGTTCGTAATTTAAATAACGTAAATATCTTCGCCCAGTAAGCGACTCATTAAATACAAACGGTCCAATTATTCTGCCACCCAAAATGCCGCACCAGACATTGACACTCCATCTTCCTTGATGCTGCACCTCCCGCATCCAATCGGGATTATCCCGCGACCAATAATGCATATTATGGCGGTTTATTCCTCCATTACTATAAAAAATAGCTTCATCAGTCCACAAAATTCTGGAGAGGAGATTTCTATCTTCCAATATCATATTGAGCAACCAATAGCAATGATCCAATCTTCTATCATAATCTTGCGGGGTCAAAGCCTGGTGGAGCACAATATGGTAGGGATGTAGCCCCAAAAAAAAAAATACTTATTACATTGACTTGAAAACTATTAGGAGAATTATTGGCATTGTTCTAAACTATTTCAGAGTTATAACATATAGATATAATTACTTACCTTTTTTCTAATAAAATCCTATGCACAGTAGAGCGAGTAACGCCCAAGTCTCTAACAATTAATCTAATACTAATTTGTGGATTAAATTCCACATATGCCAAAACATTTACAATGGTTTCCTCGGTTCGACCTCGGCGGCGTCTGCGACATTCAGGGCGACGAATACTTCCAGTAGTACGAAAACGGCTAGCTAAACGATTAAACATTCTACTGTCGTATCGGCGCCTTTGAGGGTATCGTACTGCGTAAACCGGTTCAGCAATTGTTGCATTTCCCAAACATTCAAAATACACCGCAATAATATCAACCGCTTCTTCAAGTAACAGAGGTATTTTGAAAATCAAATACGACACAACACTGTTGGCACGACAAAAATTTTGACGTAATAATGAAAGGTGACACGCGTGCACAGTTTCAATTCATATTTTGTTTTTCCAAGGCCTATTTGACTCTGAAAAAAACCTTTACATTGGCAACTTGAAAATAAAATCATAATGTTCCGTAATTATGATTATTGTTGTTGATATCTCCGGATTGAAAATAGATATTAACTTGCGGTTTTCGCTGACTTCTTAGGCGTTTAATGATACTTTTCTGATACTTTTAATGATACTATCATATTTACAATTATAGAGAAAACGCGCAATGTTTGTGAAGTTGTAAGACAGAGCCCCCTAGCGCCTAGTATAAAACACATATTGCCGTAGTTCATAAGATGATATATAGAGTGAAAAAAGCCCTTTATAACAAAAGTAAGTTTACTAAATTATGTTTAGCCAGACCCGAGTTATCAGCATTTATTACAAATAATGTTCAACCTTCCCCCACCACTTTATTTGAAAAGTGACGAACACGTTCTATAAGTGAATTTTATTAACAAATCTTCGAAATATACAAAAACGTTATTTTCGGGATACCTTAACCAGGCAACTTTTGAGGAAACTTCGTGATTCATATTTACCGTTACTGTTGCGCCCTCTAGCGCCAGTCTGGGAAACTTGAAAATAATTTCCAGCAATTTCTCATGACCACTTTAACTAATACATTTTTTTCCGCAAGCCATACGACTAACCCTTTCTGAGATACAGCCGACAGCCATTCTTAGTGGGACACCCGGTATATGAGTTGCTTATCATTGGAACTTTTCCTACATTAGTTACCATATTTACGTTCTGATTCAATAGTACTTTGACAAACTTCGGAAACTAATTGTTGGCGTTATCTTGAGTTCCAAAGAGCTACATCATTTCTGGTGAAGATACAGGGTTTAAAATAAAAAAAAGGTTTAATAACTTCTAAACGCTAAAACAGAATTGTATTAAAATTTGTTGGAGATATTCAGCAATTTATTCCATATCGCAACAACCTATTTATGTGTTTGGATTAAACTAAAACAACCCGCTTATAAGAATTCATTTATTTAAAATGTGTTTAAGAGCTTACTTCGTCCGTGGAGCTTTATAAAAGTTAGAACGCATTTAGAAATCGTTTAATTATTTATCTTTCCTATAACTTTAAACACCGATACGGGGTTATAGACAGGTTTGCAAGAACCCTTACAGGGTGTTTAAAGTAATGAATTTGTTATAACTCCCTAAAAACTTATCACCTACAAGTGACGCCAGTAATTACCATCATATGTTTTGTCAACTTGTTTTTAATTACCCTCTAGAAAATATAAAAGCCATATCTGCGAATAAGGGAGAGCATCCCAAAAATTCCACTCCCTATACAGGGTGTCATTTAATAAGTGTCCGATATTTTACATGGGAAGTCACAACTTTTTCGTTATGTATCACATTTTCTAGAAGAAAAAGCGATTCATCTATCATTTTAACGTGAAAATGGTATGCTTGTCAAAAGTCGCAACAAGCAGCCGTTTTCGAGATATTCTCATTAAAATTAATCGATGCAAAAGTGAAATAATTTAAGAAATTTTTTTTTAATGAACATAAAAATATTTTAAACGGTAATTTTTAAACCACCATAAACAACGAAACGCAAGATATAAAACTAAATCAAAATCACAATAAATGTTGGAAATGTTAACCTCCTTGCTGTATGCACGCATCCAATCTTCGTATTGATTCACGCACTCTTTGGAAAATTCCTGGAATATTTTGAATCATTCTACAAGAGTTAATTATTCGATTTCTTAATTCTTCTTTATAATATTGGATAGGTGTCTGGTAAACTAAGGATTTTAAATGTCCCCAAAGAAGGAAATCCAAGCTGTTAAGGTCTGGTGACCTAGGGGGCCATGGTTGAGGCCCCCCGACCTATCCAATGGTTACCGAAAGTACGATCTAAAAATTCTCGCGCTAGGATGCTAAAATGTGCCGGTGCACCGTCATGCATAAACCACATTTCATTTCGTAGCCTAAGCGGCACATCTTCCAGTAAAATAGGCAAATCTCCTTCAAGAAAATGACTATATCTCTCTCTGTTTAATCTTTCTAAAATAAAGAATGGGCCTATTAAATAATTTCCAAGGATTCCTGCCCACAGGTTAAGAGAGATCTGTTCTTGGAAATGTGATTCCTGTATCGCATGGGTTTTTTTTTCTGACCACAAATGATTGTTGTGAAAATTGCGCATAGCGTTGCGTTGGAAATCTGGTAAACAGGACTTGATTTTTAAATAAAGGATTTTGAATAAGGCACTGGACAATGGGAGGAGTGCCTAAACTCTTTGAATGTGGTAGGGATATAACAAATTATCAATTAAAATTTTCCGTATTAGAACATGAGAAATGTTCAACGTCAGTGCTATTTTTCTGGTGCTCGCTTCCGGGTGTTCTCCTACCAGATTAAGAACTGCTTCCTCGGTTTCTTGGGTTCTTACCGTCCGATGTGCACCCGACAGATGAGTAGCTTTCTCAAACCTTCCTGTTTCCCTCAATCGAGCGTGAATTTTTGAAAACGTTTTTGAAGTAGGAGTTGTGCGATTCAGATAACGCTCCTGATACAAACGTTTAGCCTCATATGCATTTCCGTTAGCAAGTCCGTATGTTAAATCTATGTCAGCATACTCAGCATTGGTAAAGTTTACAGTTTTTTAACAAATAATCACAATAATACTAAATAAAACTATTTAACTATGCGTCAATATATTGTTCTTGACATGACACAAAGTAAGCATGGAAATATACTTACTAACCTGCTTGATACTTTTATTTTTAAGTTTTTAAAATAGCTTCACTTTTTGACAACCACATGCATCGATTAATTTAAATCAAAATATCTCGAAAACGGCTGCTTGTAGCGACTTTTGACAAGCATACCATTTTTAAATAAAAATGATAGAGGAATCGATTTTTCTTCTAGAAAATGTGAAACACATATGCACGAAAAATTTATGACTTCCCAAAATAGAAAAGACCCGTAGCCCCTACAATTAAAGGTCAAACTAAGATCAAATTTAAATTTCTCATATTAAAAAATATAGACATTATTTCAAAAATTATTTAAATAACTGAGAAATCATCCTGCAAAATATCGGACACTTAATAAATGACACCCTGAATAGAGAGTGGCATTTTTGGGACGCTCTCCCGTATTCGCAGATATGGCTTTTATATTTTATACAGGGTAAATAACACCCTGTATATTACTTCCAAAGAATGGTATTTTTTGGAATTGGCATCCAAGTTGAAAAAGACTAATATAGACCGACAACGGACCAAAATCCAATTATAATAAATTATATTTTTCTGCTTATCATACTTTTCAGTTTTAATCTCCCAGATTCACATGTTCATCAACCTATTTGGAATATTCTATCGATAAACATATTACACAAATTTTTATACAAATACCAACCAACAAATGCCATTCTTTAAGCCAGAGCTTTTATAATAGAAACGATTCTTATCAAATTACATCCTATTTTATCCGTTTAGGCTTTTTTGTTTGCCACAAACAGAGGTGTTAAATTTAATGCTCTTTTGATTAAGTTTTTACATTTAAAAAAGACCTGACACTAGGCAGATGCTTTTTAGGTTGGACAAAAGTGTTTGAGGTAGGTAAAATGTTATCAAATGTCCTATTAAACGTTGTATTTTATTAATCTGAAAGGCGAAGAGGATAAAGACCTTAAAATGTTAAGTGGTTCAAACTGGGAACCAATTTTTATGGACTTATGTAACGGCGCGAATTATATATAGGGTGTACAGTTGGTAGAAAGCGTCGCAGATAATATTTTTAGCTTTTAATTGTGAACAATTCAACATATCATTGGGGTTATTGGAAACTCAAGGACATTTTATTTTTTTATTTTTATGTATTGCGGCTCTCCTCTTAAACATACTATGATATTGTTAGACTCCACTCAAAGAAGAACCATTCGCTTTATCGGTGACCATGATCTGGCAAACAATCCTTGAAATCTTAGAACATCGAGGACTTAAGCACTTTTATACAGGGTCGTTGGTATGTATGGAAACGATCGATTATTTCTTAAAGTATAACAGTTAGCAAAAAATATTTTAGATAAAAGTTTTAGGGTTTCTTAAGGTGTATTAGAAATTTAAAAAAATAAGCATACAGGATGAGTCAGAAAACAGTAGGGAAGCAAAGTTACCTTTTTTTTAAATGGAACACCCTATATTTACGAATATTTTTGAATTTAACATGAAATATCAATTATTTTTTAATAAGCACATTATAACTCTAAACCTATTAGTTTCCGAGATATGGACTTTTGAAAAATGACATTTTTGAACTTTGACAGCTTCTAGCTTTCTAACGGTACGTTGTAGAGTAAAACGGCTAACATGTCCCTATCTTACTTTTTTATGATCTTTCAAAAACATTAAATTCCGGTTAAACAGGAAGACTGTATTTCCGGCTTTTAAGTTACATCCGGTTTAACCGGAAGTTGATGTTTTTGAGAAGATTATAAAAAAGTAAGATAGGGACATGCAAGCCGTTTTATTCTAAAAGGTATCGTTAGAAAGCTAAAAGCTGTCAAAGTTCAAAAATGTAATTTTTCAAAAGTCGATATCTCGGAAACTATTAAGTTTAGACTTATAATTCACGTATTGAAAAATAATTGTAATTTTATGTAAAATCCAAAAATATTCGAAGATATAGGGTGTTCCATTTAAAAGGAAGTAACTTTGTTTCTCTACGGTCTTCTGACTTAACCTGTATACTAATTTTTTTTTTAATTCTAATACACCTTAAAGAACCCTAAAACTTTTATCTAAAATATTTTTTGCTGACTGTCTTACTTTAAGACATAATCGACCCTTTCCATACATACCAACGACCCTGTATATATTTTATTTTAGATTTACTTCCCTCAGATCGGCACATGACATACAGAAATACCCGACGAACCACGTCGCTCACCCTTACGTAGATTAGTTTTAGTGTTCAAAAATTCATATGGATAACGTCATCACTCTAAAAGGATCTTTCTGAGGTCGTGTTTCCAACAAACATAGTCTCCAAAGAGCGCCATAAAGGATTTTCCCTGCAGCGCTCGTGTTTAAACATAGAAAAAAAAATAATATTATCACGATTCAGCCTGGTATAAACGTGGGCTAATAGTCTAAACCAGTGGTCTCCAAACTACGGCCCGCGGGCCATTTCTGGCCCGCCAGTGTCGTCAATCCGGCCCGCGACAGCTAATGGCTTATTGTTGTCATTGTTGTTGTGATAAGTTGGACAAAAAAAAACACAGAATGATAATAACTCGGTTTTATTTACTTGCTAGGTACAGCTTAAGACAAGTATTATACGTAGAAAATTCAACTTAAGCATAATACTAACAAATAATTGAAATTAATCCAACTAACGTTATAATAATAACATATAAAATACTAATGACATTTATGTAATTGCGTTTTTCCATTGACAATAGTTTGTAGATGTGGACCAATTTTACTTGCACCAATTGTTAAAAGAGATTTAAGGTGCTCATCGGTTAACTTGGATCTGTAAACATTCCTTATGTACAGGGTTTTCGTTTATATTTAGACTCCTATCTAGAGCGAAAACAATTAGAGACGAAAAAAAAACATTTAATAAAAAGTTTTAGGATTTTTAGCGAATCATCAGAATCTTAGCAAAAAATTTTCAAAAGATGATTACAATGCCGAAAAAAATATGCAACTTATGTTTTTTTGAATGGAACACCCTGTATCTATTTCATTAAGATTATAGATATTTATTTCCTGATTCCAAAAACATATAGTTTGTCTATATTAGCTCAAACCGTTTTTAAGATATCAGCAATCAAAATTTTAAAAAGTTGTATTTATTTTCGTTTATAAGTCTAGAATGCCTTGAAAATGGCATACATTGGTGATGCTTCTCTAACTATTAAAATAACGTTTAGGGGGCGTTGAAAAATAAATGCAACGAGTTTAGTTCCATTTCATATCTATTAACTTGTAGTTTGCTATCAAAATTTTTATTTAATCATTAAGTATCAATATTTTAGTAACAATAATCAATTAAAACAAAAAAATTTACTTTTATGATTGTTATTTAAATTTTAAAAGAAATACAATGTTAAAAAGAAGAATAATTGAACATAAACAAAAAATTACTGATTTTCAACGTAACTCCCTTGATTTATTATACATCTTTGAATATTTCCTAATAATTTATGAGTTATTGAGTTTGTATTGGATCCTTGATACTCTTTATTTAGCACCAAAATTTCTTCTCGAATTCTTTGTTCCAAAACTTGAATGTTCTGGGCTGTTTGCCGGCCACATTATTGGCCCGTTTCTTCCAATCCACAAATTATATTTTTCATTTAAATAACTTGTAAGAGGGGAAACATTATGGGCTGGCGCACCGTCCTGCTGCCAGATAAGCGTAGCATGTTGGTTGAGAGAAAGCTCTTCTAAAAAGTTTTCAATCTCATTCTCAAGAAATTCCAAATATCTTAGGCCAGTTAAAGTCCTATTATAAATTATTGGACCAATGACTTTATTTCCTATAATGCCGCACAAAACATTTATAGACCTACGGCCCTGAATTCTAACAGGATGAATTTTGTGGGGATTAGAAGTTGCCCAAAAATGTTTATTTTTTCGATTAAACATACTAGCTGTGCTGAAAGTTGCCTCGTCGGTGAATAAAATTTTGTTTAAAAGATTTCCATCAATTTCACGCCTTCTTGAAATATTCAAACAAAACTCTAACCGCTGTCTCTTGTGATCTTCTGTTAATTCTTGGACTGGTAAAAATTTATGGGGATAATAACACTAATTTTTTTTTAATTTCGTGAATTTTTAATAAAGATTTGTTAAAATAGCCCGTCGCATCTGGTACAGAATACTGAGGATTTTCTGTAATACAACAGTAATAGTAGGATTTAATAATAAGTATAAATAATGGAAATAATCACCTTCATAGAACAGCAAGACAATTAAGTCTAATTCCTCATCCCTCATTGCTGTCCTCTTTTTCCTTTCTAAGATTTTGGTCTCTTCAAATTTTTTTACATACACACATATTTAATAGTGCTTTTGGAACGTAAATATCTATTGGGAAGTAACCTGTGGTATTCATTACGAGTTGTAAATGAATTTCTATTATTTGAATAATATGGACGGATAACATCGAATTTTTCTGCTGCAGAATATCCCATTTTATTATTATAAATACGAAGAAAAATGTTAGTTTATTACAAGCAAACAAGTAAGCAATGCCAAAAATGTTATAATAACATTTGTTTTCCATGGTTTTCTAGACGGAATAATTGCAATAAGAAAAGGCCGGCAGACTTTATCTTTTGATTTTCAAGGCATTCTAGACTTTATAAACGAAAATAAATTAAACTTTTTAAAATTTTGATTGCTAATATCTTAAAAACGGTTTGAGCTAATATAGACAAACTATACAGGGTGTTACAAATTCGATTATCACTACAGAGATCTCGTAAACCGTAAGAGATACGAAGATGGTTAAAAAGGGGCAAAGTTGCGCAATTTTATGCTTAATAATAATTTATAAAAAAAATATTTAGATTCCGAGTACTTCCGGAGATATTCGAAAAAAACCGAAAAATTGTCAATCCGATTTTTTTGTTTTGTGCCTTTAATGTAGGAGATAAAAGAAAACCAATCACACTTTATCAGGGCCACTTTTAACTCTCTCTTAGAGTATGTAATAAGTTTTGCCATACAACGTTTCGTTTCTCTGAAACCATCAATAATTTCACTATTTTAAATACGGACCTGGATTTTTTCCTTTTTTTAATAAAAGACCTAGGACATCTTTATTCAATCCCCAGACTAAATATTAATTTTGAAAAAGAATTAACGCCCTAAGTTTTATTTTATTAAGATTTCTCTAATCCGACCCTGTGTTGCACAACACCTCGCACAAAACCATTTCTTTTTAATAACCACGTCTTGTTTAATGTAACAAATTAAACTAGCTTCTTAAAAAAAAAAAACAAAACTTAAAATCTCCATTAAAATAATTATCAAAAGAATACATAATAAAAAATGCTTTACAATAACATTTCAATTACAAATAGCATCAAAATACAAAAATTTTAAAAAATCGTACGGATCTTACTTTGTATTTGCTAACTGATTAATTAATTAATTGCTAACATTAAATTTATAAAAGAAAACCGATAAACAGGTAACCACACAAAAATGATCGGATTAATAAATGGCTACTCATAGCAAATTTAACGGAATAATTTAGAAGAGTGCTGTGGAAAGGCAAAACAGAAAAATTCTTAGTTTCCTGTCATTTCACTCCAAAAAGTTATTGAAATTATGAAGTTTTCTTTGGAAGAAAAGAGAAATATGCTTAAAATATATTACATGTGTCAAAGAAATAGTGCAAGGGCTGCAGAAATATACTTTGAAACCTACCCCGAATTTTCTCAACCACATCGTTGTTTATTTCAAAAACTTGATTATAACCTAAGCCATTATGGGTCATTTCTAAAACCCCGAGATAAATACGGAAGTCGAGTAACCGACGAAGAAAGAGATCAACTCATTAACGAGGTAATTTAAGCTAAAATCTTGATATATATTTTTATACAGTTTGTTCTTAACCCGTTTCAGGTAACCAATAATCCTTCTACTTTTACTCGACAAATTAAAAGTACCATTAACATTCCATCTGTAAACAACGTGAAAGCATGGCGAGTTTTAAAAGCTAATAATTACAAACCATTCAAAATTAGTATATCACAGAAATTCCATCCAGGCGATCCAGAAAGACGAATGAATTTTTGTGTATGGCTACAAGATCAAATAAATTTGCATCCCGATTTTTTAAACTGGATTATTTCGTCAGACGAAACTAAATTTACTAACTGTGGACTATTCAACAGACACAATGAACATATTTGGAGCATTGAAAACCCTATGGAAAATCGTGAAATTCGGAGCCAAATTAGATTTAGCGTTAATGTGTGGGCAGGGATGTGTGGCAATATAATATTAGGGCCATACATTTTTCATGAAAATTTAAATGGGGAATTGTATCTTCAGTTTTTAAGTACAGAATTCCAAGCGTACTTAGCTGAAATCCCTTTGGCATTATTACGAAATTTGTGGTTTCAGCAAGATGGGGCTCCGCCTTATAACACCCTTAGAGTAAGAGATTTTTTAAATAACGAGTTTCTTCAAAAATGGATTGGAAATAGAGGTGTTATAGAGTGGCCGGCTAGATCTCCGGATCTGTCGCCACTTGATTTTTATTTGTGGGGGGACTTTAAAAAACACTATTTATAAAACAGAAATAAATTCTAGGGAAGAATTAATCATAAAAATTCAAGAATCTTTCCGCAGAATTAGGCGCAGATCTATTCAAAGAGCAGTTGATAAGGTTAGAGAAAAAATTGGAAAATGTATCGCTGTCCAGGGAAATATTTTTGAACACGTAATTAATAATTAATTTCTTTACTGTCTAAATGGAAACTCTTTTTGTATAATTTTTTTTTGTTTTGTTAATTTTGCTGAAATATAATGTTTTTCGTAAAATGTTAATTTATTTATCTTATTAATATGCACTGGCGAGCAAAAATTTTAAATCACTTGCAATTGTAAATATTTTAGAAAAAAAAAGTAATCAAGGAATCATTGTCAAATTCCAAGTACCGGAATTACTCGGAATCTAAATATTATCTTTATAAATTATTATTAAGTATAAAATTGCGCAACTTTGCCCCCATTTAACCATCTTCGTATCTCTTACGGTTTACGAGATCCCTGTAGTGATAAACGAATTTGTAACACCCTGTATATATTTTTGGAATCAGAAAATAAATATCTATAATTTTAACAAAATAGATACAGGGTGTTCCATTTAAAAAAAAACATAAGTCGCTTATTTCTTTCGGCATTGTAATCATCTTTTGAAAATTTTTTGCTAATTTTCTGTATTTAAAGTTTTTTTCTATCTCTTATTGCTATCTCTCTAGATGGGGGTCTAAATGTAAGTGAAAACCCTGTACGTCATTTTGGAGAATGTTTTCTCACACAAGTAAGTAGTACCAAAAACAGAAAATAGCCCACGAGCAAATTTATGCAATTTATCAAATTGTGCCAGTGGAAGACTCCTACAAAATTTCAACAAAGATAAGTTTTGATATTTTTTCTTAATTATATCACTGCACTGAAGATCAATAATTTCCATTTGAAGTTCTGGGGTTAGGGTTTCAAGTCGGTATCAAAAGGATTTTGAAAAATTTTAATTTTATTCGCAATGACATCAAAGTCTGAGAAACGAGTATCAAAATTTATATTCAAATCACTCACAGCTTTGATTGCAAAATCGACGGGAAACTCAGTCTCAGTAGTGTGGCTAAATATTTCACTTATTTTAAAATGTGTGAAACATTTTTTATGCAATTGTCATTGAAACAGTATTATTTTCTGCTGAAACGATTTGATATTAGTGTATAAATCAGGGGGAAGCTGGTTTTCTCCTGGTAACCTCAAATTCAGTTCGTTCATATGTTTTGTCAAATGTCAACTTCCACAACCATTCGCTATTTTGTAATTCGGATGAATTCCTTTATTTTTACCACACATGTTTTGGCCTCCATCACTTGTAATAGATTTCGGGTTGTTCCATCGAAGGTTCTTTCTATTCATGGCATTTTCAAGTCCCTTAAAAATATCTTCACCAGTAGTCGTGCCGTGAATACTATTAATATCAAGAAGTTCTTCATGCACTTCATAGCTTTTATCTACTCCTCGAATAAAAGTCAACACCTGAGTACATCCGTTGACTCATTCAAGGCCATAGAAAACCACTTAAGATGTCCATTTTTGTCAGAGAGTTGAGTTGATATATTTTATGCAATGGCTTCTACCCTCCGAGTCACGGCGTTTGCTAAAAAAGGGTGCTTATGTTGGATGCTCCTCTTTACTTACGCCATAAACTGTCCTATAGAACAGATCAGCAGCAGAGAACAGTTCGTAATAGTAAGTCAACCCTGACTTTACCCCGTCATAAAACTGCATTTTTCAGAGAAGCTTTTCTTACAATACTGTCTATTATTATAATTCTTTGGGCATTAACTTGAGGGAGTGTTGTGTGAAAGTTTTTAAAAAGGGACTAAACAGTATTTTTTAGATCAGCAGATATGAAAAACATTATATATTTAAAATGCCAGAACAATGTCAAAAATAACTACGCCTATAGTTCCTATTGTTATCTTATAAGCTTGAGCAAATATGCATACCAAAAAGGAGGAAATATGCACATATATATGCAAGTATTTTTGCCAAAATATGCATATAAAATATATGAATATGCCAAATAAATTTTTAATAAAACACATTGTTAGAAAATCAAAGTACTATATTAAAATGAAAGTAGGTGTCATTACATTAATTTCTGAACAGATAGGTAGGGTACATGTTTATGTACTAAGCTTCGTAACTATATAATGTTATGAAAACAATAAACAACCAAATATTTTTCAAAATTTTCAATTAGAAATTTATGCCTTCTATCCGAGTACATATATTTGTATACAGAAAAACTTCTTTCTACGTCCACGGAAGTAATTGGAGCATATTTTAAGTTAACTAGTATATTTGGATCTACTTCAAAAGTAGCTACAAAACCACCAGACAGTACCCTAGCTACACTTTTTAAAAAAATAAATCCGTAATTTTTCTGCAAAACACTTCGACATTTTTCTTTAATCTTGTCCCCAATATTTCCGCTCACACTGTAACAAGATGTTTCCACACGTGTAACACAGTTTGTAGATTCAGTTAGGGATAACTTATTTGATTCTAATTGTGTTATGATTTCTGGCACACAGGTATAATTGCTTTTAATATTAATTAATTATTAATTTTCTCGTCGGATAGTTCACTGATTACTTCTTTCAAAGCAATAAAATGTTCAGCATAAAAAAAAAGCTGCCTCCAACCAGGTACCCCATCTTGTTATTACTGGCTGAGGGGGAAGTGGGACGCCAGGAAGTTTTTCTTTGTAGTATTGAATCCTTAGTGGTGCTTTAAGAAATATTTTTTTCATGTTTGATATTAATTCGTTCACAAGTGGGAAGTGTTTTCTAATTTCCTCTGCCACTCTATTAATACCATGCGCCAAACAAGTTACATGAATTATCTTTGGATAGAATATTTTTAAATTTTGTCCTGCTTTAATCATATAAGGCGCAGCATCTGACAGAAAAAGCAACATTTTTTCAATGGGAATAGCATCAGGAAGGAAGAAGTGCGCCAATGCATCTTGTATAAACCTAGTCACTGTTAAAGCGTTCGTTTTTTTCCAACTGCTTGGAGGTAATTAAAAATCCTTTTGAGTGAGATTCTTCGGTAAGAACTCCAATTATTAGATGAGCCATATAACGCCCAGACGAATCTGTGGTTTCATCCATACAAATATAAAAATAATTATTTGAAATTTCTTCTTTTATTCTTGTCAGCACCATTAAATATAAAGAGTCTATATTATTTCTTCTCAAAGTTGTCTGGCTTGGTATATTAATTTTGCAATATTTTTGTAGAAACGAACGAAAATTGTCATTTGACAATTTTGCCAATGGTATATTTGATGCCACCAGCGCACGGCAAAGATCTTCATTGAACACTTCTTGTTCACTTAATTTTCTAGAGGGTAGTTCAAAACATTTGGATAAAGATAATTGCACTTTCTCGCCAGGGACTTTTATTTTTCGTACCTTAGTGGCATGGGAAGCTGTTTTCACATGTTGGTCGATTTGAAATTTCTTCTCGCATGCAACCTGCAACCAAATTGAGTAAAAGTTAGGCTTGCTCAACACAGACGAAAATAGTTTTATTTGTCTGAAGAGAAATGTGTGTCTTGGGTCAAGTATTAAATTACTTTTAACAAAGGGAGTAATCAAATCATTTATTTCAAGTTCTTATAGAATATTCATGACAAGAGATTAATGGTTTTTTATCAAAGTGCGAAATTTTGTATTAAAATCATATTATTATTCATTTCCTGCAATAGATATTTTTTTCAGTTTGGAAAAGTATTTTTTTATATCAACTTATTCTACAAATAACAGCAATAATACAAACCATTTTTCCGCAGGCTGTACAGTAGACTTTATCCATATCGAGATACAATTCTTTGTAAGGTTTTATCCAAATGGAAACACTGCTTACTTTCGGCATATTTTACGTTTAAGTTCGGAAAAACACTTTTAAGCAACTTTTTTCACACTTAACTAACACTCGATCCAACCCGTACTAAACACAGAACATAACCAGATAGTTTACTTGTCGAAATGCCTAATCTTGCCTTGGAATTCGAAGAAAACAATTAAACATTTTTTCTTACTTTAAGTATTATATTACCTTAATTACAAATTAAATTCGAGCCCATCCTACCTTCAAAGAATAATCGAGGGATTAGGGATCGTAAATTGTTAAACACCATTAATATAATACCTACCTGTTAGTATAATTAAGGCGATATCTTGGGCCCAAACTCTATTATTCATCACTTGATAATAGCGATTCCGATTATATACTTAATCTAATAAAATAACTTAAAATCAGCATATATAAGCCAGTTTTCAAAAAATATGCAAAAATTCGAATTTTTGCATAAAATATGCAAAATATGCAACTTGCATAAATGCTCAACCCTAGTTATCTAGAATTGGTTACTTGTTAGTTGAGTATGTTTTTTTATTTTCTCATTAAACTTATATTATATTATTTTGTTATATACAGCGTGTCTTCGGAAGTTCTTACCAAATTGGAAAGTTTTTAATTATTAACTCTACGAAAAAAAGTTCCTCTTCCTAAAAAGTCCTGCTTGGTGAGAAAATAAATTTGCACAAGAATATTTGTATGCTGGACATTAAAGTACTGGCTTCAAAAAGTACCGGGTTTAAAATTTATAAAAGACGTCGGCTATATCTCCAAAAGTAAAAACTTGGAGAGTGTTTAAAGGCCAACAGACTATAACAAGAACAGTTAACAATAACACAATAAAAACACTACTTAAGAGAACTACTTTTATGGTGTATAAAAATAGTATTACAATTTTAGTGCACTAGTTTCTATGAGGTGGCCAATTTCTAATTTCCCAATAACAAATAAAACTAAATGACTTCAAAAGTAATCTAGGTCTCCACATGGCCCCCGTCTTTTTGCATACAAATGATTGCCCTTCTAGAAAACTCTGACACAGCGTTTCTGATCATATGAGGAGTAACTAGCGGGATACACTGCCTTATTGTTTCTTCCAGGTGATTAATATCACGGAATGGTCTGTGCTTGTAGACTACTTGCTTCAAATGACCTCACAAGAAAAAATCTAGGGGTGTAATGTCCGATGACCTAGGTGGCCAGGGTACTTCTGAACGGCGTCCTATCCATCTTTGTGGAAAAGTTCTATCCAAATAATCGTTGACCCTGGCTGCGCTGTGACAAGGAGCTCCATCATGCTGATACCAAACAGCCTGTCGCGCGTTTAATGGCAGGCCGTTAATAAATATAAAAATTTCGGTTCTCAGGAAATTTAAGTAAATCTCACTATTAATATTTTGATGGAAAAAATATGGACCCACTATTTGATTATTTAAAATACCGCACCAAACATTCGTTTTGAAATACGTTTGGTCACGGCATTCGATTACGAAATTGGGGTTCACATCGCTCCACCAACGACAATTCTGGGAACATACGACACCATTAAAAGTAAATATTGCCTCGTCACTGAATAAAATTCTCCTTGAAAAGAAAATGTGGTCTTCAATTTCTCCTTGGAACCAAGCACAGAACATGAAACGCGATTCCATATCTCCAGGTTTGAGCGTGTGTACAAATGTTGGCTTATACGAATAAAATTTATTTATTCTAAGTATCTTACTAGCAGAAGCTCTTGACACGTTATCTTGAACTGTGTTCTTTATTCCTTCCAATGAAATTTTTAGATTTTCCACAACCGCTTGCAATCCTTGTAATTGATTTTCTTCAGTAAGTTTTCGAACTGCATGTTTTTTCTTGAATTATTGTCGGCAGAGCCAATATTCTTAAATTTATTGACGACATGGCCGATAGTAACGTGGCTAATATATTTATTTGGGTGTCTAGTATTAATAATTTCGGCAACCTCGCGATGCGTCCTTTAATTATCGCCAATAATAAGAACTATTTCTATTTTTTATCAACAGCCAGTTTAATCATCACTATTATTGTTTAAAGTAACTAAGAAACGGGAAAACCTTTTTTTAACAAAAAGTTCACGGTTTGAAACAGAAATTATAATTGCCAAACTGTCACTGTCGCTGCTTAAACGCCTATTCTGTTACCAACAACCAACAACAATCAATTGTTTCAAAGCCTACTTATTCAGAAATACTTATTTCCAAAACTGGGTCTTCCGCAAAAAGCGTCCTGTGGCCTAGAATTTTTTTACCGCAAATCTTTGCGACTATTAGTTTTGGAGATATAGCCGACGTCTTTTATAAATTTTAAACCCAGTACTTTTTGAAGCCACTCTGTATGTCCAACATGCAAATATTCTTGTGCAAATTTATTTTCTCACCAAGCAGGACTTTTTAAGAGGAGGGAATTTTTTTCGTAGAGTTAATAATTAAAAAGTTTCCAATTTGGTAAGAACTTCCGAAGACACGCTGTATTATCTATATTTATTTATATATGTAAATTCTCTATGGGTGAAGTGTTAGAATAATTCTATGATATGGGTTAAACTTCGCCTTTAATATTATAATCTGAATTGTAATATTGCAAATAAAGACGTTTAATAATAATAATAATAATAATAATAATAATAATAATAATAATAATAATTTTCTTAATAATAAAAAGTTCCTAACTTGACAGTTCTATTTTTTCATTACCTTTCAACTAAGTATTGTTCATTGCTTGCACAAACTTGATTGGTTTATTATTAACTAGTCCGGTGTAATAATCGATAGGCTTACTTATCAGACAACAGATTAAAACGTTAACGAACAGTCGTGAAGAAATAAATTATGGACCTAAGCCGATATTAAAAGGAGTTAATTTTAAAGTCATCGAAAAAATGAAGGTCGACAATCTTTTAACGAGCTCACTCTCCCAATAAATTTGCTATTAGGACGTTTTATTCATATAATTTAAATGCGTTACGACGACAAGGGCGCGTGCTAGCTCAGATAAAATCTTGATGTTATCAAATCGGAAAGGGAGGGCAACTATGCATGCTGGCTAATACAAGGGCCCATTAAATGATTATCTAAGCAAACAAAAATCATCTATTTAATTAGAAACGCACCGGAAATTCGTCGTTTGGGGTCGCGTGCGCCCTAACACCGAAAATATGTGGCCAAATTTTAAGTAATGTGCATTTAAATGGACAACATTTAGCGGTCTACGCTGCGGTTCAATTTTTTGGGGTCCTTGACTTCCACATGTAATAAAAATTCTTTTAATTGCGGCTTTGACTCTTTAGTGCTATTATTACAAAATAGTTTCGTTTAAGGTATCTACCTATTCGATACATGTAATGGCTGTACTTTTAATTAACTCGTAGGGGCATGAAAAGAGATATGTAACGTCGCAACAATATATTTATGTATTTATAATGTGACTTTTTTATATTAGTTTAGTCTTTAGAGGCCGTCAAAGGATAACAGTTTTTTGATATAGTTGACGTTTTCCAGTTGTGTAGTGACTGGATATTTATAAGTGTTATTAGGGACAGGGTACTTGCAAACATTAATTCTGATTTTATTTATTTAATAATAATAACATACTTATACAGACAAATTTGTCCAATTACAATGTTATGTCATGTTCGCCTATACAAGGTCGTTGGTATGTATGGAAACGGTCAATTATTTCTTAAAGTAAAACAGTTAGCAAAAAATTTTTAAGACAAAAGTTTCAGGGTTTCTTAAGGTCTATTAGAATTTTAAAAGAAGAAGTATACAGGATGAGTCAGAAAACCGTAGAAAAACAAAGTTACTTTTTTTAAATAGAACACCCTATAATATATCTTAGAATAGTTTTGGATTTTGAATAAAATAACAATAATTTTTTAATAAGTGCATTAGAAGTCTAAACCCAATAGTTTCCGAGATATCGACTTTTGAAAAATTACATTTTTGAACTTTGACAGCTTCTAGCTTTCTAACGGTACGTCTTAGAGTAAAACGGCTTACATGCCCCTATCTTAGTTTCTTGTTATCTTCCTAAAAGTGTCAACTTCCGGTTAAACCGGATGTAACCCAAAGGCCGGAAATACAGTACTTCCGGTTTAACCGGAAGTTGATGTTTTTCGGAAGATAATAAAAAAGTAAGATAGGGACATGTAAGCCGTTTCACTCAAAGACGTACCGTTAGAAGCCTAGAAGCTGTCAAATTTCAAAAAATGTTATTTTTCAAAAGTCGATATCTCGGTAATTATTAGGTTTAGACTATATTCTAAGATATAGGTTGTTCCATTTAAAAAAAAGTAACTTAGCTTCTCTACGGTTTTCTGACTCATTCTGTATACTTATTTTTTTAAAATTCTAATAGAGCTTTAAAAACCCTAAAACTTTTATCTAAAATATTATTTGCTAACTGTTATACTAGTAAGTAGTAGTAACAAGATTTATTTTAGCAATACTGCCACAATATTATAAAGTCTAGGTTTTTTAACAATAATTAAAACATTTAAAATCACAATTTTATGCACCAAAAATATTTTTAAATAAATTTTATCAGATATTTTGTTTTCTAGGTAATGATATTTTTAAGAATTTTTTAAATTTACTTAAGGAATTTTGTTTCTTAATTAAAGAATCTAAATTATTATATTCGTGAAGTCCTTTAAAAAAGATCGATTTATATGTCAAATTTTTTCTCACTTTCCCTAAACAAAAATTTTGATTGTTTCTGGTTTGATAGTTATGATTTTCAAAGTTTTGCGTTATAAAGTCTTTTAAATGAGATGGTAATAAATGATTTTGAATTTTATAAATAAAAATACAAACTAGGAAAAATATTCAATTTCTTATATTCAACCATTTAAGTTTATTTAACATATAATTTATACTTTAAGATATAATCGACCGTTTCCATACATACCAGCGACCCTGTATACAGTGAGAGCATCATTTAAAAGTCAACCTCTAACTTTTCGAAAAAACGCTCGGACCCGCCGATATTTATTTTTTGAAGGGCATTTTTTAAAATAATTTTCATTTGTACAGGGTAACTAAAAAAAAAAAGATTACATGTGACCCTTTCTTTTTTTAAATTAAAACCCCCATTTTTTATTTTATTTTTGGATTCTACGTAAGATTTTGATCACATTTCATGTTTATAACCTATGACTAAATTAAGTTGTTTTATAAAAAAAAACAATTTAATTGAGAAAAAATTATATTTATTTCATTTTAAATAATAAATGTTACAATGACAAAATTATGAAAAATATTGGAATTGACCACCAGCAATGTTCAAATTCTTGCAAAACATTGTGCACTATTTCAGGGTCTATCAATTTTATTTCCTCTCTTATTCGTGCTTTAAAGTCGTTCGATATTGTTCGGTCTGTTGATATAAACGTTAGATTTTAGGTATCCCCACAGATAATAATCTAATGGGGTTAATCCAACTAACAGGAAAAACAGTATCTAAATATTCACGCACCGGGCGAGTATAATGGGCTGGTGCTCCATCCTGTTGATACCATAAGGTATCATTGGGAATGTCAGGATCTTCTCGATTTGGATACAGCACAGCAGGAGCAGGTATTAAATCGAATTCTAGAAATTCTAGATATCTTCCTCCGGTCAAGGTGCCGTCAAAGAAGAAGGGACCCAAAATTCTATTTCCAATAATTCCAGCCTAGACATTTACTTTTTGGAGATATTGCGTGTGGCACTGCATTATCCAGGGCGGGTTTTCTATAGCCTAATATAGGAAATTTTGCTTATTCAGACTTCTGTTTCGGCAAAATGTTGCTTCATCCGAGAATAAAATTCTTCGTGAAAATTAAAGAACAACTATACATCTCTCCATCATTATTTCACAAAATTGCATTCTTCTATCCGGGTCGTTCTCATTAAGTTCATGAACTAACCGGACTTTATAAGGATACCATTTATATTTATGTAAATAATTCAATACAGATCTTTGACTAATTTTGTTCTCGTCAGCAATAGTGCGACTAACTTTATGATTATTATTTTAGACGGATAATAGCACATTCAACTGCACTTCTTCTGAGATAGTGGGACGGCCCTTTGCATATTTATGGGATCCACCTTTTAGAGCCGATCTACCTTTTTTTATTATTAAAAAAAATAAACTGTATCGGACTGGATACGGACTCGAGACCTTTAGAGCCGTTTCGTGTATAACTGGTTGCCTGGTCATGCTTGGGAAGGTGTGTTTAGAGGAATTGAAATGATCAGGATCTAGCCGCACATACAGAAAAGTAATACAAATTTATATTAAAGGTTTCAATAAATTTAATTATGTTTAACTCTTAATATTTACAGTTTTAATCAAAATAAATAAGTTGTAATACATGAAATGTGATCAAAATATTACGTAGAATCCAAAAAATAAAATTAAAAATGGGGGGTTCAATTTAAAAAAGGGTCACATGAAATTTTTTTTTTGAGTCACCCTGTACAGGGTTTTCGTTTATATTTAGACACCTATCTAAAGCGAAAACAATTTGAGATAGAAAAAAAACTTTGCCGGCCTCGGTAGCTCGGTGGGTAGAGTGAATCATCAGAATTTTTTCAAAAAATTTTCAAGAGATGATTACAATGCCGAAAAATATAAGCAACTTATGTTTTTTTAAATGGAACACCCTGTATCTATTTATTAAAATAATAGATATTTATTTCCTGATTCCGAAAATATATAATTTGTCTATATTAGTTCAAACCGTTTTTAAGATATTAGTAATCAGAATTTAAAAAGTTGTATTTATTTTCGTTTATAAGTCTAGAATGCCTTAAAAATCAAATGGCCTACATTGGTGATGCTTCTCTTACTATTAAAATAACATTTAGGAGGCGTTGAGGAATAAATGCAACAAGTTTAATTCCATTTGATATCTATTAATTTGTAGTTTGCTATCAAAATTGTTATTTAATCATTAAAAATTAATATTTTAGTAGCAATAATTAATTAAAATAAAAAATTACTTTAATGATTGTTATTTAAATTTTAAAACAAAATTAATAAATGTTAAAAAGAAAGATAATTAAACATAAACAAAAACTTACTGATTTCAACGTAACTTCCTTGATTTATTATACATTTTTGAATATTTCCTAATAATTTATGATTTATTGAGCTCATAATGGACCCTCGATAGTCGCTATTTAGCACCAAAATTTCTTATCGAATTTTTTGTTCCAAAACTTAAATGTTCTCTGGCCTATTGTAATAATTTTTTTTTAAATAGCCCCAAAGAAAAATATCCAGCACCGTCAAATCGGGGCTGTTTGCCGGCCACATTATTGGCCCGTTTCCTCGAATCCACAAATTCTATTTTTCATTTAAATACCTTGTAAGAGGAGCAACATTATGGGCTGGGGCACCGTTCTGCTGCTAGATAAGCGTAGCATGTCTGTTGAAAGGAAGCTCCTCTAAAAAGTTTTCAATCTCATTCTCAAGAAATTCCAAATATTTATAGACCTACGGCCCTGAATTCTGACAGGCTGAATTTTGTGGGGATTAGAAGTTGCCCAAAAATGTTTATTTTTTCGATTAAACATACCAGCTGTGCTGAAAGTTGCCTCGTCGGTGAATAAAATTTCGTTTAAAAGATTTCCACCAATTTCACGCCTTCTTGAAATACTCAAACAAAACTCTAACCGCTGCCTTATGTGATCTTCTGTTAATTTTTTGAATGGTAAATATTTATAGGGATAATAACAGTATTTTTTTAAAATTTCGTGAATTTTTGATAAAGATTTGTTAAAATGGCCCGCCACATCTGGTACAGAATACTCAGGATTTTCTGTAATACAAAAGTAATAATTATAGTAGGATTTAATAATAAGTATAAAAAATGGAAATAATCACCTTCATGGAACAGCAAGACATTTAAGTCTAATTCCTCATCCCTCATTGCTGCCCTCTTCTTCCTTTCAAAGCTTTTGGTCTCTTCAATTGCTTGCTTAAAAACGGTTTGAGCTAATATAGACAAACCATATATTTCTGGAATCAGGAAATAAATATCTATTATATTAATAAAATAAATACAGGGTGTTCCATTACAAAAAACATAAGTTGCTTATTTTTTTCCGCATTCTAATTATCTTTTGAAAATTTTTTGCTAAGATTCTGATGATTCAGTAAAAATCCTAAAACTTTCGTATTGAAAGTTTTTTCTATCTCTTATTGTTTTCGCTCTAGATAGGGGTCTAAATATAAGCAAAAACCCTGTAGAAATGAAAATTATTTTAAGAAATTCCCTTCAAAAATAAAAATCGACGGGTCCGAGCATTTTTTGGAAAAATTAAAAGTTAAATTTTAAGTGAATTTGTGCAAACCTTTTTGCCCTCACTGTATATGCAGTACTCTATACTAGTTTGCCTAATATCTAAAAGATAATTGTTTAGATAATTTCATAAATTGTTTTTGAATCTCTGAAATCTGTCTCCAAATATATCGCAACAGTTTTCCACGCCGCGCAAATATAATTTCTAATCATTCTGATTACAGATGATCTTAGTTCATAATTACGAGTAGGTGTTGAATATGTAAATGTGTTCCTATTTTTAAAACGGGGTTTTCTTTGGGGACATCTAGTATTAGGGTCTTTATGCTAATATTATCAACAGGCATCATATTTATAATCTTGTACTAGTAAACAACACTTGTATATAAACGATTATTATATAATGAAGGTAAATCCAAAATTTTGTAGATTCATTACATATTCTGAGCTTCGAGGGTATTCTCTATATAATATGAAGTGACCATGTTTAACATAATTCCTTTGAATATTTTCTATCATTAAAATATATTTTGTGTAAAAGGGACTCCATACTAAAGAGCAGTATTCGAGTCTTGATTTTACAAAGGCATTATATAAATTTAAAGTTTTTATGGATCTAAACCCTTACGAATTTCGTATAATAAATCCTAGATTTTTGTAGGCCTTATTGATAATATTTAGGATATGGTCAATGAATGTTAGTTTAGAATCGTATACCACACCTAGATCTGTTACTTGATCAACATCTTTTAAGGTAACATTGTGCATTTTATACTAAAAATTTACTTTCTGGCGATGTGTAAATGATATTTTCTTACATTTTCCTGTGGTAAAATATAATTTATCTTCTATGGAACAATTATGAATTCTATTGGTATCTTACTGAAGTTGATTATAGTCGTATTTTGTGTTTAAAGTCTCACCAGTCTCAATAAATTTTGTTATGTCATTTATGAATAATAAAAAGAGAATTGATGACAAGTTACAACCTTGTGGAATTTCCGATGTGGGGGTATAAGATTCAGATTCAAAACCATTTACCATAACATATTGATGCCTATTTCCTAGATAGCTACTTATAAATTCGATAAAATTATGGGTAAGGGAAAACTTATGTAATTTACTTATTATCACTCTGTGATCCACCCGATTAAATGCTTTCGCCTTCGCAAAGTCAGTGTGATGTGGATCGTTTTTTACCCTCTCTGACAAGAATTGGCACCAAATCAATAAACATACTTTAAAGCTACAAATAAAAAATAGTCTCTATAAAATAAACAGTGACGTAACTACAATGGTTCCTTGAGGCTTAAGAAAGCGGAGAACAGGTGAAATTCTTGACATAAAATTTGGGCATTGGTCCAAAAAAAATGTTGGCCTCGCTTCATCTCAAACCCAGGTCTTCTATGACTATTAATACAACATAGCAATTAGCTGTTTACGTTTTCCACGCTTCCTTAGTTCAAGTTCAAGAAAATTCAGTAAGTTGCTTATCAGTATTGACCCATTTACATAAGAATCTTACTTCTTCCCTTGCTCGTCTGCTCAGTCAAGTGATTAAACAATTATAGCCTTTGGTAGAAGGAAAATAATAAAAACTGTTTACAAATGGAAAACTATTGCGACATTAAATATAGTATTGTTCTTCCAATAAATCACTCTTCATTAAAGAAAATAAATTAAAGCAAAGACAGACATAACTAGGTCTAGGTCTAGGTCTAGGTACCTACTTGAAAGTGTCCATCCAGGTGAAAAATGTCTTGGTCAGATGTTAAATATTGCTTTCAGGTTTAAAATGTCATAGCCAGGTGCAAAATGTCTTAGCCAGGTGCAGGTCAAATGTTGCATCCAGAGTTAAATTGTCACACAGTATCTGGGCTAGATTAGGTGCAGTAGAAAAAAATGTTCATGATTAGTACGGAAACGACTAACATAATTTTTAAACTTAACACTGGAGAAACTTAAAACAGTGAAAAATAATTAAATCAATAATAAAATTGTGAGACCAAACTGATCTTAAAACAATGTTTGTTTAGTGCTTTTAACTCCATATTTACGTAAAAACCTGGGCCTGCCTTTTTCAAGAAGAAAATAAGACTCGTTTTAACTGCCTACGCCAATAGGTACTTGAATTAATAAATTGTGAACTATCTGAAAAATTTGAAGTACCAGTCTCTACGGAATGTGGAAGTGACTTTAAGACATGAGGAGGCAAGGGCTCAGTCACGGCTTTGAAAACAGCATTCCAATGAAGCATCTTTAAATCTGAGTTCTTAATGACATTCATCAAAGTGATCTTCATAAATCCTGAAGTTTCTGCACTCAATATCAGGACTAACTTTGAGAAGAACTAACTTTTTTCCACAAAATTTTGTAATCAGGGTTTTTTTAGGACGAGAAATTGATTTTATTGTGAAGTTTTAATGTAAAATGCAGGGGGCGCTGTCTGCGGTATTTCTCGCGCATTTATTAGGTCATACCTTTTTTGTGCCTCAGTGTATTTACGTTTATAATGAAAATAATACTTTTTTCATATTTCTTACGTAAAAAAGGTATACTAAGTTCAGTTCGCCCAGAGTTGTCGTTTCAGAGATATTATAATTATTCTTCTATGCTCTTAGTATTTCAACATCAGTAAGGGGAAATGCATACCAATGCTTATTAACACAATTAGGGTCAGATGAATAACTAAATGCACTCTTGCAACCTGGATATTTACAGTAATACTTGATTTTGGTTATTGAATGGGTGACAAATGCCATATCAGATACTACTAGAGGCAAATCAGCAGCATTCACTTAAATATAACACTTCTGGTATTGAATGGCAAAGGACAAAATGAAAAACTTACACGACTCCGGTTCTATAAACTAAATTTAGCAAACCTAACCTTCAAAGCATAAATTTTACATTTAGGTTACATACCTGTTATATAAAGTCGCGTAACCATCCTAAAATTCTTCGAAACTTGTAAATCGGCGTGTTAAGGAAAAAACAAAGACTTGAACCCTCAAATTATGATATAAAAATTTTAAAAAACCATGTCGTTACCAACAACAGTTTATTCGGGGGTTTACAGTTCACAGCACGTTCACATGACTTTTCTTCTTCTATTTTATCGAACAAATAAATAATAAAACACTGGAACGAGTTGGCGTAATCTATAGATGTGTCGGAATGGAGCACATGGTAGTGATCTGATAAAGCAACAGAATTGATCGTTGTGTTTATAGATTTTGGAAAACAAACTACCTAATTGTGTTTGCTTGGTGCCCAAGGTATGACCAAATTTCAGTGTTTACCTATGAGGATTGTTATTTCCGCAGAAATTATTTTAGAGACAAAGTTAGATATACTTAGATATACTTAGACACAACATCAATGCAACGTTTGCCAAGTTACTAGATTAGTCGCCAATAACTATTAAGTACCGCGGTAAACTCTTAAATTATCTCCAAGGGTCTATTTATCCTTTTGAATTTATCCTTTTTCTTTCTTTGTACATTACAATAACCAAAAAGGTAATATTTATCGGATTAAATGTTATTCTTTAACAAATATCCGTACAATAATCATGGAAGCCGCCCCTTCACTCGAAAACATCATTCTTTGTATTCCGAACAATTGGCGTGCACACCTTTAAAACGAAAGCTTGTATTTTTTTAGTTAAGGAGGTGTGTTAATCATAACCTAATACTTATTTAAACCAATGGGGGGTGTATATAGCCACATAGTGCTGAAATCAGAACAAATAAAATATTGCTTCAGGACAACTCAGCAGTCTGAATTGAAATGCGAACAGCATACCAGTAATAATAAAAATCATATAATACAATAATTATTACTGGTAAAAGACTTTACAGGGAGGCATCATAGTCGCGAAATTCCCTTTAGCTGAAACCAGTGGCGGATTGAGGCTTAAGCTGGATTTATAAACTCGAAAAGTTGGTGAGGTTGAAGTTATGGTCAAGTTGTGAGGTTAGATATTCCGAATTCCGAGTATAAAAATTGATTACCTCGAACTACCCGGGAAGTTTTTGAACCTTACATGAGCTTTACATGAACAACATCAACGAGTGTATAAATGGGACTGAGTTCCCTTTAGTTTAAATTGAACTCTTATTCCCAACACCAACTGAACCTCAACCTCGCCAACTTTTCGAGTTTATAAATCCAGCTTTAATGTTGAAATTGCAAACCATTGCGCCAGTTAGGCAACTATAATTGTCTGTGTCAAATGTGACGTTTCGACGTTAAAATCTCGGACAATATACAAAACGGACTAAGCGTCCTCTATCCTTAGACCATATTATAGTACATGGACTGAGGGTTGCCTACTTCACTGCATTGATTCGAACCTGTCGTGGATCATTTTTAAATAAGGCGCACAGGAACGTATAATCAAATAACTCCACTTAATAGTTGAGTCTCTCGTTGGTTAAATAGCCTTTTAGAAAACAATGCTGTTTGGGGTTTTGAAGCGTTAAATTCTTCTTGGCTATTATCACCCCAAGACAGAATTTCTTTCAGGTCTTTGTTGAGATGTGAGACCTCTTGCTGCCTATAGAGATGTGAATTGGCAGCCGATGTCCAAGCATCAAAAGTAAAAGATGAAACAAGTGTGCTGTCATCAGCGAAGCTATATATAGGATTTTTAGTTTTTTCCAAAAGATCGTTAATGTAGAATAAGAAGAGGGTGGGCGACAATATAAAACCTTGAGGAACTCCCGCATTAATGCTTAATGTATCTGGAAGGAATCCGTCCATCGCCACTCGCAGAGAATGGTCTTTAGGAAAGCTTGACACAAATGAACAAAATTGAACTGGCACTCTCACTTTAATTAGGAGTCCCTCATGCCATCCTCTGTCAAAGGCCTTGTAAATCTTCAGTGCTACCGCCCGGGACTCTCCATGATGTTCTATTGCGTTGTTCCAAATTTGGGTAAAATAAGCGATATTCTCCTGTGGATCTTCGTTGATAGACTCCTCCATAAATTTTGATATAACCGAAAGTCATGCGATTGGGCGATACTTGCTTGGCAAGGTATCATTGATTCTTCGTGATGGGCTGAACTGGCTCCGATTTCCAGCAAGAAAGAAATATTCCTTTTTTGAAAGTTAAGTTAAACATCCTATAAAATACCGGTGTCAGTTCATCATCGCATGTCTTAATCACGATGACTGGAATTTGGTTTTTGGTGTCAAGACTCTTTAAGCCAGACTGTTCGGTGGAGTGTTTCCTTAAAAAATAACCGTTGAATTTGAAGAGAATAGTTCCGCCAGTAAATTTGCTTTTTCCAGTGCTTTGGTCGCAATGGTGCCATCAGAACGTGTTACAGGTTGGAATGGTTAACTTGGTTCTAACTGACGGCCTTAGCTACCGACCAAAATGATCTTGATCCGTTAGGACATTCAAGAAGTTTGTCTTTGATTCTCTCATTGTGTGCTTCCTTGCTTTGGTTAATCGTTTGCTTTCATTGGTTTCGAGCGTTAACAAAGATGGTACGATTTGCAGCAGCAGGATTTTTACGCCTTTGTCGATAGAAATAATTTTTTGATTTAACAGCCCGCTCTCAATTATTTATATATCAAGGTTTGCCGCTGGAAGGGCTTTTTTGAGAAAGGGATGAGTGCTTCCATGCCAGTAAAAATACCATTAGAGACTTCTTTAACACAGATAGATGGATAGTCAAAGGTAAAGCAAACGTTTCGCTAAGGAAATGGTCCTTTAGGTCATCCCACTGAGCTGATGTTCAATGCCAGAATGCACGGTTTAGGAGGCTGCTCGAGAATAATTGGTAGTTTGTTCAGTGCCGAGATAAGGTTGTGGTCAGACGATCCTAACGGAAGCTTCACGGTTACAGTATACAAGTTGGCGTTTGAACTTAAAAAAGATCCAACAAACTAGCAAAACCATTATTTCGGCCTGGAATCCGAGTTGGTTCACCTACAAGCTGATTGAGGCCAAAGCTGATGGCAAAAGATTCAGCTTCGCGACCTTACTCGTCGGTTATATTTGAGTATTTGAGCCAGCTGACATTATGAACGTTAAAGTCGCCAAGGATGATAACTTCGGAATCGAACAAAAAGCCGATAGTAATAATAAGTGAGGAGAACAAGTCTCTATAATAGGTATCGCTTGGTGGTCAGTAAAGACAGCAAATGCATTTAGTAATTCTCTGCGTGAATATCCTAAACCACATTACACCAAAGTTTTTAGGCTTGTGTGTTTCCTCTCATTGACTACACATATGTATCACTGCAGCCAATGAGACACAGACCAAAGCTATAGGGTATAAATAGCTGACCATACTAATCGATGATCTGACCTTTGTTTTGGTTATTGCGGTACATGAGGTTTAGTATTTGCGTTATATTGCAGAAGTCAATTTGGAAGCTGATCATTTTAACAATTTCAGGTGTGACACCATCTCCATTGTGAGTGTTGCTCGAATGATCCGGCTGGCTGTTGGAAACGCTGGATATTAAATATAGTATACTTAAACGGTAGAATACTGCTTCCTGCACTGTCATCTAGAACAGTATAACATTATAATATACTCGTAACAATTTTTTTGTGAAATTCGCGGCGTTGGAACTTGTCACTTTATTATCGAAATCCTTGTGGCGCTTATTGGTGCCTTAGAGTACACTTAGGAGGCATTGCAACAAGAATGACATATTTCACCTTTGCATAATAGAGCATAAAGCATGGTATTTTTACGAGAATAACCTAAAATTAAAAATTGCGAAATTTACCCTCTTCATAAGCGCTTTGACCCGAAACAGTTATTGCAGTTATGCGTTATTATAAGCTGTTTATTTTTTTCAATTAGTGACTTTGTTCGTAGCAAGAATCTTTTTAGTATTTACTACCGTAAGTTCGGATCAGTTCTAATTTCTTCATTAGAATTTGTACAAAAACACGACATTCCTATTTGTAAAGCTCCCAACAACAACATTCTGTTACAGATATTAATTGACATTCAGATCATATAACTTCATATGGATAGTTAGCGATAGAATAGTCATACAGAAAGAATTGATTCATTTAATTTTCGGATAAAATATAAATCATGCAATGAAAATTACGGATACTTTTTACCAATTCTTGCAAGTTTGCCGAGCAGTATTGGTACTATTCATTATACTTATTATTTTACTTATGCACATTGTGCAATGTGCATGCACCTTGGAGGTGTGGGGTCCTACGGGGTTGCAATAAAACGGATATAGGAAAATTTTTCGACCACAATTCTTTGACGATTCAATTCATCGATTACACAATTCTTGGTCTACAATTTTTCGTCCGAAATATTTTCCGACTTGTATTAGTTGCAGTAAAACGCAATATAGTTGATTTTCAAAATTTTATTTGGAGTTAGTTGTAAAATACTTACAATTATAAATGAAAATAATATATTAGGTACTGATAATTAAATCTAAAATGTTTAAATACAGAGCTAATTTAAAATTCAAAAATGATAACGTTCCTTTAGTATGATATATTATGAGCTATTCCCCTTAAAAAATCAATTACATTGTTGGGATCAAATTGGCTTACTATTGTCCTAACACGTTGTGCAGAGTCACGGTATTTCTTCTTTGGTTGTTGCGGATCAACACCGCTAATATATTGTTCAATTCTTACTTCATTTAAGCTTTGCTGTTTTTTAATGCAATTTATAAATTTCCAAATGTTTGGATGCATCGCAGCAACTTGCTCTTGAAATCCGCGATGCCAGCCTTCCACCGAGTTATTGGTTTTAGGTAAACCTTCTTAAGCCTTGTTCTCACTATGCATCTTTTTCATGAATCTCGGAAAGTTGCGTGCATTTTTGGTGTTCAAACTATGAAATACGTCAAAAAATGAAGCGTGAATCAAAATGCGCGAAAATAGAACATGCTCTATTTTTATCAGAAAGTTGCATGCATCCTGGGGAATTTTTTAGTGACATTTTGATTAGCAACCGTTTTTTTATGTTGTCAACCTGTCGATCAGCTGTGAATGTTATCACTGTTGTTTAACTTTTTTTGTGAATACTTTTTTAAAGTAGTCTTTGTAGTCAAACAATGTGTGATACAGGTGTATGGGACAGGGACGCAACTACTGTTCTTATCATGGCGTACGAAACATTTCCCAATCTATATGTAACAACGAACCAGGACTACAAATTAAAAAATAAACGTATGGATTCCATATCCAATGTAAAGACTTGGACAGTATAGAGCTGGTGAAATAGTAGTGGAACTGTTTTAAAGGTTCCATCAGCATACCAATGTAATCTTTGCGATAAGAGTTGTAGATTTCTCCGTGTTGAAAAAATTAGAATTCTGTTCTCCTCTGGGTCCGAATCAAACAACAAAAAATCTTCCCCATTATATGTTTTTGTATACTCTTCCAGAAATTGGATATCTTGTCGGTGGGTGGGTAGTGCTGGTCCAGATATATGTTTTTGCCTAATATTTCTAATAGTCCTCTTCATTGTATCCACACGTGGCAGTTTGGGGGCAGATGCTTGACTGATTCCACTTAATGCAACACTGGTTAGTATGGTTTGTGGCGCTTCATTAGTGCTTTTAGCTATCGTACGAATAAGACCAAGAACTTTTGAAGCTTCCACTTCAGCTGCATCGGCAACATGGTTATGATCCTTCCCCACTTTAAAAACTGTATCATTAAGGGTGGTTACCCTGGCTGGACACTTTGTTTTTAAAAACTGTTGACATTTCCATTGAATTTTTACGTCTATTTTCTTATCTTTATAAAACATATGTCCGTTCAGAAGTAATTTTTTATTTCCTTTCTCGGATTGTAAAAACTCTAAGGACATTTTCGGATACGAATATAGGATACAAGCACAATATAGCACACTCTAATTCAAACTGATATTCCTTTCATAAAATCTTGAATACTTATACACGGTAGGTATAATTCCCTTTTCGCAACAATTAATAAGGGTGCCCAAAAGATAATTCTAAATAATTGGTAATCAGAAATTAAGTGCATATTTAAATATTTAAAATTTAAGGATTAGTGCCTAATCCTTAATAATAGTATTTTATGACCAATATTTACTACAAGGCTTAATTTTCACAGAGGTAGCATCAATTTTAATTAAAATTTGAAGTACCCCTAATGTGGGTAGGCAGGACACGGTAGGTTAAAATTTAAGGATTAGTACCTAACATAATTATAATTTATTATTGTAAGTATTTTACGACTAATACTTACCACAATCACACACACAACTTATTTTTTTATTTTTCCCGTCGAAAAATATTCCTCTCGAAAAAGACTAATAACTGTGTAATCGATGAATTCTGCTGTCGAAAAACTGTGGTCGAAAAATTGTGGGAGAAGAATTGTGGTCGAAGAATCTTCCGGATCCCCAATAAAACATAGGGCTACAAAGTCACAAAGGTTCCATATATTTGGTACTTCTTTTTAGGGTACACCTAACCAGAGAGCCTAATACCCTTAATGGAAGACGTGCCTCTTGATATAAGAATGCAAATGTGGTACATGCATGATGGTGCTCCACCTCATTATAACCATATAGTACGTCAACACTTAACAAACGTTTTCGGCCCTCGATGGATAGGTCGAGGTGGGCCTGTTTTATCGCCACCAAGGTCTCCAGACCTAAATCCCTTAGTCTTTTACTTCTGGTGACATTTAAAAGAACTAGTTTATTCAACACCAGTAAATACTACAAAAGAACTACTAGATAGCGAAAATGACACAGCATTCTAACGAATATTGCCCGAATATTATTTGCCGTGCAGCGTGAAAATATTCGAAGACTCAGAAAATGTATTAAAGTACGTGGAGCCCATATTGATCATTTAGCAAAATAACATTTAAACGTTTTCATTATTTTTGTATTTTAATAACTTTGTAAATTAGTTAAGCTCCGTTAATCCTTTTAAAGGTTTTTGGACTTGACAATGTCTGGGCTGGAAATCTTTTATCATAAAGTATTCTTGCCTTCGAAGAGTTGGAAAGCGCTGCTTATTTGATTTTTACCTGTTTGTGTTTAGCATTAGTAACTTCTGAGTGTTTCGTATGAAAACAGATTTATCTCGAAAACCGAAATTAAAACCTCATTAAAATATACGAGTCGGTTCAAAAGGTAGAGCCATAAGAGTACATCGCTGGGTACCCATTTGGGGCTCTGTGTTTCTATTAAGGGGCACTTTGAGCATTTTTTTCTGACAAATTAGGGTTATTTTGAGCTCCTCCAAATGCTCCCCAGAAATTAAGAGGTACTTACCGGACACCCTGTATAGAAAAATATACATATTTTATGTAGTTTCCTTTTAAATATTATCTTTGTGAATTTTAACACATCAAATTGCCAAATTTATGGAACATTGGGCTAGTCCGACACTGGTTGCTTCCAACAATACGCTACGCTAGATAAAAGTGTATTATTTAGGTGTCAGTTGGCTAACTGGAGCCTAATTACCGGGAATTCTGATTCTTTTACCGGGATTCTGTTTACAAAATTATCTGAAAACACTGTTTGTTTGTTTTTTTTTTATGGGGAAGAGACTGTGCTTTTGTGGTAAAGATTAAGGGAACATTATCGTAAATAAAATAATAGAATAATTTTTTTTTAGAAATATAATATAACATTGGCATGAGTCTTTAATGCTATCACAGCTCATGCTTATTATGATTTCATCTGCGGGCCTTGTCAGACACAAACTGATAAAATAAATATATTATGACATTCAAAAGTTTCAACCAATTTCTTTTAAAATAAAAGGGAATAAATTTGCCTGTTTATGGATAATAGGAGATTTTATTATTTGTGAATGTTTTTACACATAAAATTACTACCAACGTCGCAGCATCGCCATTTCTAAATTTTTTTTTTTATGATAAGGCACAGCACTGCAGGATAAATCCTTTATGGCGCTCTAGGGGCGGTGCGTGTGCGCAGGAAACGATTCACGTTGGTCTTGAATTTTTGGAGATTATACTCGTTAGGGGACACGATCTCAGGGAGGTCGTTCCAGAGTGATGACGTTCTCCAGATGAAAGAATTTTGAAACAGTGTCGTTCGAAGGACACTAAGCTAAATCACGTACTGGTGGGCTGCAGTGACTCGTCGTGTATTTCTAACATGCACCGCTTTGGGTGGTATCAAGCGGGCAACCTCGGTTGAACACTTGCCATGAAAATATTTGTAAAAAAACTCAAGTCGCCAACCTGCCTTCGATGTTCAAGGCTTTCCAGGTTGTTTGTCAGACTATGGTCACCGATCAAGCGAATGGCTCTTCTTTGAATGGAATCTATCAATCTCAGGGTATGCTTAGGAGCAGAGCCCCAAATATGCGAACAGTACTCCAGTGATGGTCGAATTAGGGCTTTATAGAGCATCAAAAGTTGTTGGGGTGTATAGAGGTTCTTTGTTCGGAAAAGTACTCCAAGCTTCTGCGAGGCTGCCTTAGCAATGGCCGCAACGTGACCATGCCAAGACATATGACTATCCAAATTAACGCCCAATAAATGAATTGATGAAGCCAAGGGGATCGAGTGTCCCGCCATAACTATATCCGGTTCTTCAACATTAACTTTTTTAGAAAAAACTGCCGCCTGGGTCTTATTAGCGTTAAATTCTACTTGGTTACTGTCACCCCAAGATAGAATTTCTTCCAGGTCTTTGTTGAGATGTGAGACCTCTTGCTGCCTATAGAGATGTGCATTAGCAGCCGATGTCCGAGCATCCAATGTAAAAGATGAAACAAGTGTGCTGTCATCAGCGAAGCTATATATAGGATTTTTAGTTTTTTCCAAAAGATCGTTAATGTATAGTAAGAAAAGGATGGGCGACAATATAGAACCTTGAGGGACTCTGGCGTTGATGTTAAATGTGTCTGAAAGAAATCCGTCCATCGCCACTCGCAGAGAACGGTCTTTAAGAAAGCTCGACAGCCATGAACAAAATTGAACCGGCATTCCGTATGCTCTCACTTTAGTTAGGAGCCCCTCATGCCATACTCGGTCAAAAGCCTTGGAAATGTCCAGTGCTACCGCCCGGGACTTCCCATGGTGTTCTATTGCGTTGTTCCAAACATGAGTAACATAAGCGAGAAGGTCTCCTGTTGATCTAGACTTACGGAATTCATACTGGCGGTCACTAATAATGTTGAAGCCTTCCAGGTATATTAGTAATTTTTCGTTGATAGCCTTCTCCATAACTTTTGATATAACCGAAAGCAATGCGACTGGACGATAGTTGTTTGGCAAAGTCTTCTTGCCTTTTTTGGGTATGGGCTGAACTCTCGCAGTTTTCCAGCAAGAAGGAAATATTCCTTTTTTGTAGGATAAGTTAAAAAGCTTACAAAATACCGATGTCAGTTCGTTAGCGCATGTCTTAATTACAATGACTGGAATATCGTCAGGACCAGAAGCCTTTTTAGTGTCGAGACTCCTCAAGATTCGTATGACATGGCGGTGGCGAAAAATAATCTCGGGCATTCTCGATTCTACAGGGGTGAGAGATTTAAGCGTCAAAATAATTTTTACTCAAGAAATACTAGATTTGTCGAAAACTCTGTATTGCCACAACATAAACCTGTCATGTTTACAAGAAGTTTTATTTATCAGTCAATCTTAATGTACAGGGTGGTCCAAATTGAGCACTTTTGAATGAAAACTCCTATTTCTAAACGGGATATAGAAAAACTGAGATTGGTGGCTGAGGCTTAGTTTCAATGACAAACTTAATGATGAAAACCGCATATCGATATCTACTATTGTTTCGGAGATATAGGGTGTTTTTCGAAAAGGTGCATTTTCGGAAAGTCTCTGTAACTTTTTTCCACTTGAAATTTTTTTATTTTGATGAAAACATTTTCAGAGCACTTTTTTACGTATAACTCAATGGTGTACGTGAAAATTTTTTGAAACTGATATTTTAATAGGTATTATTAGAGAAACTAAGTTTTAAATGGGACATATTTTAATAGAGCTTGAAATTACCGTCCCAAAAATTTAGCATTTTAGTGTTTTGTTTAAGTTTTCTTTGAAACATCGAGGTTTAAAGGCATTTTACGTGTCGACTTTAAAGCGCGCACTTCAAGCTAGTAGGGTTTAGATGACGCGGCGATAAGGGTGCAAATGATTTTGATTAGTGCCAGCTGTCAAATTTTAATAAATCGGTTCACAGCACTCATGTTTACAATAAACAGGCAAGAACGTTATAACAATTATTTAATCTGTATTTAAAATAAAAAGTAAGTACAAATAAAACAAATGACAATAATAAGGAACAGCCAACAAGAACGATATTTTACTACAGGAGGTATTTAAAATTCCGACCGGTGCACAGACGGCACCTTTTCTCAACATTCCTTGTCGAGTTAATTGGTTCAATTGGAGTGAGAGATGTAAAACCTTGCGTCTTCGCGACGTCTAATTCCTGTAAAGAGTTAGTTGGCATTTTAAAAATAAGGTAAAACTTCATTAGCGTTAGATCCGGTAACCTCGCCGGCCAACGCTTTGGACCCTGATTGGCTATCCAAATATTTTCAAAATTTACCGCCAAAAACTTCTGATGACAACGTTGTAAGGCGGTGCCTCGTCTTGCTGAAAAAATACGTTCCTGTTTCAGCAGTGGCAATTCATCAACAAAGGGTTCTATTTGTTTCCTTACAATTTGCAAATACATCTGGGATGTGAGAGCGCTATAATAAATAATCGGATCAATAATCCTACCCTAAGTGTAAAAACATAGTGGAGTAGTTTATCTCGCCGTGCTGCTCGCCATGCATCGACACTCGCTGCTGTGAAACATTAAAATGTAAACACATAGTGGAGTAGTTAATCTCGTCGCGATGCTCACCGTGCTGCTCGTCGTACGGCAATGAATAAACAATACCACAGAAATGACCGCTCACACACTAAACTCACATTATTGCCTTCTTCGCTCCATACTTGGATGAAGATTTGGTTGTAGTGTAATAGTTCAAGCGGTTGAAAATACCGGTACTGCTTACATAAGCTTCATCTGTCCAAACACAATGGAAAATCGCGCACTCGGTTACAATTGCCTAGGAACCATTGACAAAAATACATTCGGCGTTCAAATGAATTTGTGCTTTTACATTTGCACTGTATTTACCGCCGCGTCGCGCGTCGTCCATAGCCTACTTGTTCAAAGTGAGCGCTTTAAAGTAAACAAGTAAAAAATGTAAATCTCTGTGTTTCAAAAACAACTCAAACAAAACACCAATTATTGTGCTATTAGTTAGAGCCGCGGTGACAAAAATGCCTTGGAACTCCCAAATGGATGAAAAGCACGTTTTTGTATAGTTCGAGTGTCGTTCTCGAAATCCGTGTTGTCGAGTTGGGGTCTGGCGCTCGGCGGTGAGCGGCTATAATATTTTTTCCAAATTTTGACCAGCGCCAGCGGTTTAAAAAAACATTTCCCAAACGGATGAAAATTACTAGAGGGCATCTAGGCAACCCCCCAATTACCGGAAAATTATTTTCATCCGATTTGATCTTTGCAAAGAGCTCTTTCAGGAGCTCAAAAAAAAAATGGAAAAAAGGGGGGGAAAAAATTTGCTCATTTAAACTTGAAATTTGGCAGGGAGCTAGAGTTCGTGTCTGAGAATATGTGTCGCCATCGCTTTATAACAGTTTTTCAAAATTTAAATGGGCAAAATTTGATAAAGTAATTCCCACATGGATGAAAATTGGCACACAGGTTCTTTGACACCTACAGAACATCGAACAATTATTTTTATCCAAATTTATTGCGGCCAAGACCAGATCTTCCAGAACATGCTCCGATATATTCATTATCACCGGACACTCCAGGATCCGAATGTTCAATCTTTAAAGTAGAAAGACCGATTACAATCAAATTGCATATTATTGTCCTAAACATTGATGACAATATTTTCGTCTGATTTGACGATCATGAAGTGAAAACTCTGACTTTTAGACCGTATAAACGCGACAAGCGCATACTTCATTCACATTTTAGCTAGTATATCTTTAATAGGGTTTGACTCGCTTCGCTCGTGGATGAAATTTTGTTATTATAGTCGCTTTATATTTTGTGTTAGAGATTCGGATTCTGACTAGATTAAAATTAGAAGACGGTTCCTTCCCATCCTGGTGACTCCCCAAGCAAAAATCTGCTTCTGACAGCAGGATCATTGAAATTTTTCAGCTATCGTCCAAGCGTCTCGTGTTTCCGGTTGCTCCGATTGATACCAAAGTATATACAGGGTGTTATGGAAATGACTTATTATATTTTAAGGGGCCACTCCTGAGGTGGTCTAGAGTTACACTTGATAGTTTTTTTTTCTAAAATCGGAAGTATTTTGAATTTTGTAAAATACCTTAAAACCGGACTATGTGCGCCTTCCATGATAGTTCAATGCCCCTGAACACATGTGTTTTTGACAAGACAAACTGCTGGAATGGTAATTGTTTAGTTTAGTGCAATTAATGTTGAATTTTGTGCTAAAATTTCATATATAGACTAATTGAGGGTAGCTGATCACAATTTTCCTTTTGCGTTTTTACGGCAAATGCACTGGTTTTGAGAAAAAAAAATGTTAAAGTTTTTCACTTACAGGTTAGGGTATTTTTGTTTATTTCGATATCTTTGGGTGTCGCGTTTCACTTTCCTTTCAATTTCCTAGATTTTATGGTTTTCCCTTCGAAATATGTGATAAAACTTTCACCAAACTATCTGTTCATAAAATAAGAACAACATTTTAGCAAAAAAACAATGGAAAAGGCACAAATTTAATTAAATTCGTTGTTAATACGCCGACAAAGTAGAAGCGTCTCTTTTCAGATTCATTGCACTCACGTTGCCAGATTGTTCTTCTTTTTCTTGTAATTATTAATGGCTTCCATCCAGGAGAATGATATGCTAGCTCGAGCCAATAGGATTCATTCAATTAATAAAAATGAATTGAAAAGTATAGGCAATTTATAATACACTAACAATCTGACAACATGGGTGCAGTGAACCTGCAAACAGGCTCCTTGTACCGTGCAGTTTGCTTCTGCTTTTTTGACCAGCTGTCAGTGAGCTGTCTCCCGTCTTTTTCCAGATAACGTAGAGTTTTCTGTTCGCTTACAAGTTATCCCGTTTTTCAGAGTTTCCTTGTGGCATATTTCGTTTATTTCAACTCGAAAGTGTATACTATGACTCCGACAAGTAATATTTTATTGGAAATAGCAACATTTTAGGATTACATGCAAAATAACATACCGGTGAGTTAGAAAAACTTTAACATTTTTTTTCTCAAAACCAGTGCATTTGCCGCCTAAACGCAAAAGGAAAATTGTGATCAGCTACCCTTAATTAGCCTATATACGAAATTTTAGCGAAAAATTCAACATTTGCACTAAAGTAAACAATTACCCAAATCAGCTGTTTGGGTCATTGGCGCGTAGGTGTTTTGGACCTAAATTTTTGAAGGCATTTTTCTCGAATTTCTAGCTTCGAGCGCCATTTATAGCAATTTTTCCCCAATTCGTCTCGACCTATATATTTACGGGTTAAAAAATAATAAGTCATTTCCATAACACCCTGTATATAGCCCCATATTTTCGGATATCAGAGGAAGGTTCTAATCCAGTTTAATGCCATTCCGATGGAAACGCTGAAATCAGCAGCCGCAAAACTCAGCGCACAACTGATCGATCATAAATCGATGAAAAAAAGATCCTAACTGAAAACTGGTTGCTCCAACTGGCACCAACCTTGAGAATCTTGCTTCTGGATGAGCCTGTTTGGTGCCATTCCGATGAAAACTCTGCTTCTGGCTGCAGGTTCATTGGAATTTCAGCTCTCGTCGCGCTTACATCCAAGCGCCTCTAGTTTTTCCTTTCCTATTGCTCCGATTGCTACCAAAGTATATACAAATATTTCGGGATGTCAGAGGAAGGTTTTCTCCCAATTTGGCGATTAATGAATCAAAACTCTCCTCCTGGCAGCCGACATATATGCGCGCAGGACGTTTTTTGGTTGTCAGAAGGAGAGTTTTGATTTATTTATCACCAAACTGGTTCAGAAGCTTCCTTTGACAGCCCAAAATATGTGGTTACTGTATGCTTACTAGTGGGCAATGTTATTACACTCGTATTATGGAAATAGGTTAAAAAAATTATTTGATCTGCAAAATGAAAAACGGCCCATAACTTTCTAACCAGTGATGGAAAATAAGTCGTGGGTTCATTATATTTGGGGGTGATTAATGAAGGTTGCCCAGGGTTCAGGAACGATGAGGAAGACAGAAAAGCGGGAGCGGGCTGATAATCAGCCAATTTTCACGAAAATATACGTTTTCGTGCTTTCAATTAGAAAATCTAAAAAAAATTTTTTTACAATTTTTGTCACCGCGGCTCTAACTATATGTTCTTGGAATGTTAATTTCAAGCTATACTCAAGTATGCAATAATATACAAGGTGTCCTATTTAAGAACTTGTTTTTTCTGTTGATACCTATTAAAATATTCGTTAACTTTTTTTTACACCATAGACTAAGTGCTTTGATCTAAAGTGCTTTGGAAATGTTTTCATAAATATTAAGAAAATACAACAGAAAAAAAATACAGTGACTTTTCGCAAATGCACATTTTCGAAAACACCCTGTATCAGCGAAACGGTGACAAATATCGATATGCAGTTTTCACCATTAAGTTTTTCATTAAAATTAGGCCTCAGAGACCAGCGTCAGATTCTACCTCTTTTAAAAATAGGAATTTCCCTTTAAAAGTGCTCAATTTGGCCAACCCTGTACAATTTAGTATTGGAGAATATGAAATCATTAAAAATTAATAAATTTAAATACAAATTAAAAACCTAGTGTTAAGCAAGCAATAAAAGAAACTTATCACTAACTTGCCGCGCGTGCTTGGGGTTGTTTGAGGGCTTTTGATAATGGTTATTTGCATCCATTAATTGTATGTATATTTGCCATTTAACATAACTTCTTTGTTTTCTTTTGTAACTTTTAATTTCGCGCCCTTCTGCCGTATGGAGTTTGAGTATGAATAGTTGTTCTAGACTTAGCTAACATATATATGGTAGATAGGGTTTGTTTAATATTGTTTTTTTATGTTGTGTTATTTGTAAATTTATTTGTAGTAATTTATGTTTACTTTCTATCTTTAATAATTTCGCTATTTATTTATTTATTAACGAACACTAACCCAACTTTTTATTATAGCATCAAGTGCCAAAGAACACGGATTCGTTTTTGATGCCTTTTTTTGGTTTGGGTTTTAAGTTCTTTTTCTTTACCATTTTGTCCAAACAAAATAAACAAGTTTCATTTGCGATAGTGTTTTGTATTTAATTTTCATGTGATTTTTGTTTGTTCCAGTCACTGAAAATTTTTTTCCGGTTCTCTGAGCTTGCAAAAATAGCTTATATACAGGGTGTCTCTAAAAGGTCTGTACAAAATCTGAACACATATTCCTGAGGCCAAAATAAGGCGATTTAAAGCAACTTACCTTAGTCTAAAATTGCTTCGTTTTCGAGATACAGGGTGGTAAGTTAAAAAAATAAAAATCGAATTTTTTAAAATTAATGAACATTTTTTAACGTATTACTTTAAAACTTGGTACCCGTGGGTTTTTTGGGATGCGAAACCCGAATACGGACACCTTTTCACTGTGGCCATTAGAGGGCGGTTCACAATGCACTGCTTAGGGTTTAGAATGGCCATAACTTTTTATCAGTGTAGTTTTTTCCTTTTTTTGTTAAGGGACTAATTTTTTGAGCATTTTAAAACAAAACAGGTACTCTTGTGAAAATCCGCGTTTTTGAGATATTTCGGTTCTTAGTGTTCGATCCCGCACCAGAATATTTAAATTATTCTGAATAAAAAATGTTTGCTGTTATCTTTGAGGATGAAATGTGGTCGGTGAATTAGCAGTGGAAAATGTATTTTTTTTAGATACTTTTTTGGAGTATCACATTCAAAAATCCTCGGATTTTTTACCTGTTTGATGAACACCTTTAAAATTTTTTTTGCAACAGAATTTTTAAATGTAAACATTTTTCGTATTTTAAGACTTTTCGCTACCAATCTATGTTGTTTACAGTATGTGTTTCAGTAAGAATTTGCCAATGCGAGAATAAATAAGGTGTTTGAAACGTGTTAGGTCAATTTTAAATTAACTGTAAAGATGGCTGAAGGATACATTTCTGCAGAAATGACGGATATGCTATTGGTTTTTGGGTTTTGTAAAGGAAATGGCCGCGAAAGTGTTAGGGTATACAGGAAAAGATATCCAAATCGGCGCATACCAAACCATCAAACATTTGCTGCTATTGAGAGACGCCTTCGCGAAACCGGTAGCTTCACTCCCTTAACTGCGAATTATTCGACGCTTAGGTTTAGAGGTAGGAGTATCCAAGGATGTAGTTTCTTGAACATTAAAATAACAGTAGCTTCATCTATACAATATCCAAAAGATACAAGACCTTTTGGCTCCGGATCTCGATCAACGATTGGACTTTTCTCGATTCATTACCGAATAAAGACGACAGGATGTGAATTTTGCTAAGCACACTTTATTTACTGACGAAGCATGTTTTACAAGAAGTGGTGTAACCAACTTACATAACCAACATGTTTATGCTGCTGAAAACCCGCATGCAACGAAAGTAACTCATTATCAACATGTATATATCCAAACAGATGGATCGGTAGGGAAAATGATGCTCCCGTAAAGTGGCCGCCACGCTCACCGGATATGACTCCGTTGGATTATTTTTTATGGGGGTCTTTAAAAACGATGGTATACTCCAGACCGATTAATAATGAAGAGGAATTGTGGGAAGAATTCAAAATGAAGTCAACATATTAAAGATCGATGCAGAATTGATGCAAAGAGTAAATTTAAACTTTTTACGTCGTATTAATCTTTGTACTTATGTTAACGGAGGTCATTTTGAACGATTACTAAAAGTTCATGCTAATTAAATTTACTTTTAAAATAAACTTGTTCCTCATTTAATTAAAAAATAAATCAATACTCAAATTCTTCCTGCAAAACTTGCTGTAACTAACCCAAGTGAAATATCTTTTCCAGCCGAAATTTTACTGATAGCGGAATTTTTTATTCAAAATAATTTAAATATTCCGTTGCGGCATCGAACACTAAAATCCGAAATATCTCAAAAACGGCTTACTTTAGCGGATTTTCACAAGAGTACCTTTTTTGTTTCAAAAATGTTCAAGAAATTAGTTTCTTAACAGAAAAAGGAAAAAACTACACTGATAAAAAAAGCTATGGCCATTCTAAACCATAAGAAGTGCATTGTGAAGCGCCCTCTAATGGCCACAGTGAAAAGGTGTCCGTATTCGGGTTTTGCATCCCAAAAAGCCCCTGGGTGCCAAGTTTTAAAGAAATACGTTAAAAAATGTTTAATAATTTTAAATAATTCGATTTTTATTTTTTTAACTTACTACCCTGTATCTCGGAAACGGAGCAATTTCGGACTAGGGTGAGTTGCTTTAAATCGCCTTATTTTGGCCTCAAGAATATGTGTTCAGATTTTGTAGCAGTAGTAGCCCCAAGCAATTGATTGTTGACGAACCACCTAGACCGGGTTGTAGCAAAAAACATGCATTAGTCAGATTTAGAGCCTGAAGTCAGTTTTTAAAAACGTATATTGAGTAAGTACATATTTGTTACGAAAGCTATGAGATCTAGATGTCGTTTCATAAACCCATTTTTTCTTGCCACCTGACCACCGTGGAACTGTTTATGAAATATGTGAATATGTGGCAAAATTATGACAAACACCAAAAATTGATTTTTTAAAAAATGTAATTAGGAGACTAAAACTAACGAGTTAATTAAAATAAGTCATATTTAAATTGTGCAGCATCTACTACAAAACTGGCTAAATCGAGAAAAAGACACCGACGTGGTTTCATAGAGAATTTAGAGTGTGACGAAGAAGAAGATGAAGATGAACAGTTAAGCCTGGTGGAAATTTTATATATTTTTTCAATTAAACTACAAAATATAGTAAAATTTTGTGTTTCGTTAGATTACATTGTAAAAAACGCATCAAAATAATTTTAACCGGTTTTATCACACAGATACACCTATGTGCCTCGGTCGAATACAAGCGCGTGCGATATTTACATTAAATATGATATCTATGTACAGTGTGTCCACGTAAGTTGGCGGCATATGGGAAACTTCTTTATTATTAATTTTACGAAAAAAAGTTATTCTTCATAAAAAGTTCTGCATGGTCCAAAACCTAAAATGCAACCATCAGATGTTAAATTTTTTCAGTCATATACGAGGTTTGTCAAAAAATGTGATTTTTGCTCTAGAGTAAAGTACCTTTCTTTTTGACAATATCGAAAATTGTTATAAAGAAAAGATGTTTAGAATTAAAAATAGCTTTCAAATATTCAACATTGTTTATTTACATTAAAAAACTATTTTTTTCTACATTTTCTCTGCGATTACGTTGGAAATTTAAGTTTGCACATTAATGCATAATTAATCTAGGATGCACTGGCATTTTTTAAAACTGATAATTAAAGTAGGCTTTGCGAACTGTCTAAATATCGAAAATTCGAAGAAACGTCAACAATCGTATTTCAAAAAGTGCCACGGTATAAACACTTTTTTTAGGCAGTCTAACAGTGTTTTTCAAAGTTTTTAGAGATCCGTATTGTACAGTTTTATGTTTGACAGACGTATTTGTTTATGAAAAGTTAGACATGCCACCAACATAAAGTCTGGAAGAGAAAATTGAGATTGTGCTAATAGTGGGAGATAAGTATAAAACATTTCGAGAAGCAGCAGACATTTTTAATTTCCGACATCCAGATAAAAATATTCACAATGAAACTGTTAGAAAAATATTTAATAAATTTAAGACTTGTGGAGATGTACATAATAAATTTGGAAAAAAACGCCAAAGCATGGTAGATAACCCATTTATGTCAAGGTGTATTATTTTTACGGATGAAGCAACATTCTCATCAAATGGGACAGTTTCTAGCCAAAACTGTCGTTGGTGGAGTGATACAAATCCACATTTTACGTTGAAAACTCGGGACCAATATCCGTTCAAAACAAACGTGTGGTGCGGAATGTATAAAAATCAAATAATTTGACCTTTTTTTTTGCGAGGAACCTTGAATGCTGATCGTTATTTGTGCTTTTTAAACAATAGAATAAATTATTTTCTTGACAACCTTCCCTTACTTGAACGTCAGCAGATATGGTTCCAGCAGGATGGTGCCCCATGTCACAGCAGATTAGATGTACGTCAATACATTGAAAATATTTTCAATGGAAGAGTTTTACATCGTTTTTCGGAAATTTCTTGGCCTCCGCGGTCTCCAGATTTAACCCCACTCGATTTTTTCTCGTGGGGTTACTTAAAGCAAAAAGTTTACCTTCAAAGGCCATTTCAAGATGTTGACCATTTAGAGAGAATAATTGCAGAAGCGGTTCGTAATATAACTCCCCATATGGTTAACAATGTCTTAAGAGAATTTTGTAATAGAACTGTTACATGTATAAACAGAAATGGAGGATATGTGGAGGCATTAGTAAATTGAAGATAGTGATTATTCATTAGTATTTATTGTAACAAAGTAAATTATGCATACAACTTGTTATTCATTTAAATGCATCGTTAGAACGTTACAAACTAGTTATTAAGCAACTTAAAGGTTATCAGTGTTCGATAAAAATTAAGAGATAATTGTTTTTAAAAGTTTATTAATAATTGTTTAATCACATTTATAATTAATAAATGCAATGCATTAATGTGCAAACTTAAATTTCCAACGTAATCGCAGAGAAAATGTAGAAAAAAATATTTTTTTAATGTAAATAAACAATGTTGAATATTTGAAAGCTATTTTTAATTCTAAACATCTTTTCTTTATAACAATTTTCGATATTGTCAAAAAAAAAGGTACTTTACTCGAGAGCAAAAATCACATGTTTTGACAAACCTCGTATATGACTGAAAAAATTTAACATCTGATGGGTGCATTTTAGGTTTTGGACCATGCAGAACTTTTTATGAAGAATAACTTTTTTTCGTAAAATTAATAATGAGGAAGTTTCCCATATGCCGCCAACTTACGTGGACACACTGTATATACAGGGTGTTTCATTAATATTGCAGAAAAATTCAGGATGAGTTTCCTTGCTTAAAAATATGAAAAAAAACTCTTATAAACCTGCGTCCGGAAATGCTTTGTTTCGGAGATACAGGGTGTTAAAATTCATTTTTATTAAGGTTTTTTTTAATAATTTTTAAAATAATATCGATATTTAAAAAATATATTTCACTATCATTTTTACGTAAAAATTGAACACTTGGTAGGAAACGCTACGAGCAACCGTTCTCGAGAAAAAGAATAATCAGATTCTCGGGAGCAGAAAACACAAAAGGTGAATATGAATCGCGTACCGACGTTAATTAGTAAGGTGTTTAGTTGTGAAGTTGTCAAGCTTTTCAAAACGAATTACACAGGTAGTGAAATGTTCGATATGAATTTCGTTCGTGGCCTGGGCCCGCACAGCAGCAAATCAATAAGTAGCAGAATATGTGCTTCGTGAATTTGAGGAAACTCCTACAATAAGTACCAGAAATATTGCTTTAAACGTCAATGTAAGTCCTTCTACAGTTTTCAGAATTTTAAGGAACAATATTTTATACCCTTATCATATCCAGCGGACATAGGTGCTCTTACCGACTGATTTTCCATTAAGAGTAGATTTACGTCAGTGGATGCAATAAGAAATTGGCGAAAATACTCAGTTTTTAGGACAAATATTATTCACCGATAAGGCAAGTATTTCCAGAGATGCCATAATCAACTTCCACAACAATCATGTATGGGCGAATGAGAACCCACATGCAACGCAAGACCGTCATCAACACCAGTTTTCTTAACATGTAGGTCGGAAATATTGGAGATCATTTGATAGGCCCATTCATTTTACAACAGGCCTACAGGAGAAGTTTATCGTCCTATTCTTAAAGTTGAATTGCCCATACTTGTGGAGGATATCCCATTGCCAGTGAGGTTGCAAATGTGTTTTATGCATGATGGTACTCCACCTTATTTCAATTTAGTTGCTCCTAAATACTTAAACACAGTATCCAGAGTATATCCACAACCCTGGCCCCCCAGGTCTCCAGACTTAAACTCATTGGATTATTTCCACTGGCGGTCCCCTTAAGCATTCCGTTTATGCGCCTTTACTATAAACTGTGGATGAATTAAAGAATCGCATTATCGTAACCTGTGAAACAATTAGACACACACCCGGAATATTTGAACGAGTTCGCCACTCAATGCGTCGTAGGATAGATGCCTGTTATTAGAGTTGGAGTGCACATTGTCAACCATTGTTGTAACTTAAGTGAAGTATTTTTCAATAGAATTGTCGTTTATTAAAGATCTGAATGAGTAAAAAAGGTAATATTATTTAGTGACTGAGTGTTTTACAGTATTATGGTTAAATATTTTTTTAATGAAATTATTAATGTTGATAAATAAAAATAAAATCTGTTTTTGCTTCCTGCTTCCTTCAGAAATTTGCACTGAAAATGTTATCATTCTTTTTCTCGAGAACAGTTGCTCGTAGCAACTTCTATCCAGTCTATCTTTTTTAAGTAAAAATAATAGAGAATATATTTTTTTGCTTTAAAATGTCACATAAGAACGTATAAAAAGTCATGACTCCTCAAAGTAGTAAAAATATATGTAGGTGGCGCCCTCTACAAGTGGAAGCCATACTAACTTCAAATTCGAATTTTGCATTTCAAATGTCTTATTTAGAACCAAGCTATCAAGAACTGAGAAACCGGAAAATCTTAAAAGTGGTGACACTGCCCTGTTCTGAACAGACAAGGTTTTTGGGGGTTTACATTAATGAATACTTGGACTGGTCATACCATATTAACACATTTTATAAAAAAATAGTCCGTTCTCAAAGTGAAGTTGAAATTATAGGGAAAGGAAAGAAAGTCAAAAAGTCTTTCTCCACTAATTTAATAAAAGAGCAATCAAGGGCTCAATTTTTTCATAATAGTGAAATATCCCAAAATTTTGAAAAATTTTTTTAAACCTTTATAAATGTGACTTCAACAAAATGGAGTAAGTACATACCTTATTAATATTTTTAGCAAATGACTAATTACACTTTCTTTTGATTTAACAGAATCGTACTAAATTCTAACAAAATCTTTCTTCCATTCTATTAAACAAATATGATGATATGTATTAAAATGTTCCACAAACCCTCTTTATATATCCCTTCATAAAAACCTTCATAGGAGGAACCTCATTTTACTTCATAAGCTACTAAGGGTGACAAACCTTGTACAAATAACTTTGAACTAAATTTAATCTAACGTTTTGGTATGCTGATTGCGTTCATCAAGTCTGGTTCATTGCTTGATACATTTTACAAATTTTAAAGCTCCATCAACGTCACCTTCCACCAATATTTTTCTCTACTGCTAATTCTAACAGCAACATTTCTTTTGTTTCCTGAAGATGAAGGCCACTACCTTCAAAACATGTAGACTTATTAATATGAAAAAATTGAGTCTTTGCATTCTCTTTTATTAAATTAGTTGAGAAAGACTTTTTGACTTTCTTTCCTTTCCCTATAAATTCCATATGTTATTCTATAAGACTAACCAGTAAATACATGAATAAGGAGACACTCAAAATATTGTATTTCGTCAATTTTCAGTCTGTTCTTAGTTACGGAATCATTTTTTTGAGTGCACAAAGCCAAACTCAGAACTTATTTGTGATACAAAAAAGAGTGATCAGGATTATCAAAAAAATTAAGTACTTGGAAACTTGTAGAACGTCGTTTAAATATAACGGGATCTTAACGGAATATGGCCTATGCATTTATGAATGTTTATTATTTTTCTTTAACAATAGGCAGCTGTTTGGTACATTATTTAAACATCAGTACAATACAAGAACCCAAAATGTAAATTACCCTAGGCATCGTTTAGCCTTGAGTGGGAAAAGTCCGCACTATGTGTTTAAAATTATTTATTTTCAGCCATGTATGTAATATTGACATTCCTGTCTTTTTAGAAATTTGAAAATGTCACATTTCTGCCTTCTTACTTCCTATCCACATTTTCCATCCTAGGACGGAAAATGCGTTTCCATCCTAATACATTTCAATCCTCATTTTCTTGCCCGGTATTTTTGAGTAGGTCTTATAAAACCGGGTAAAATAAGAACACAGGAACTATCCGATTCTTTATTTATTCATATTTTTATTTATACACGTTATTTGTTAAATTGGCATTGTTATTTACTACAGAAATTTTCAAATCCTCTTGAAGTTGAGTTTGATTTGAAATTCGTATTTCTTGCGATGCAGCTTCACTTGAAATACTTGGTAAATCAACAGTTTTAGAGGAAGATCATAACATTTTAGCAGTCTTTCGTTTGTTCTCTAGTGCGGATTCTACATATCCCTCCGCAACTGCACTCGATTTCCATCCGCCGAGTCTTTTTAGCTGCAAAACATCAGCTCCATTATCAACAATAAAGTAGCGGCTGTTCATCGAAAAGCATGACCCGTGAAAGACCCTACATTTGGAAGTTTCAAGAAAGTAGCTATCTTTTGAAGAAAACTCGCGATTGAATGATATCCAATAGCCTGATTATGCAATTTTCCATTTCTCCATTGGACGAAAAACCTGTCATTTTGAATGTTGTTTCGCAAAGTCACATATTTCTGAAAGACGTCAATCCAATTTGGGTCACTTATGATGAAGGATCTATTTATATATGTCTTCGTATCAGGGATTTCGATGACGACCTTTTCTTGCAAAACATTAACATGGGAAATTTTCATCTTTACTAGTTCATCACTCCTGCATGCTCCCGAGACTCCAACAATAAGCGCAATTTTCATACACAAAAATTCTTCAGGTGCTTTAACCAAAAAAATCTCTGATGTTTTCTCTTGAAGAAACACTTGACTTTTTAGGCCGAAAGCCTACACTTTTTTGCTTTAAAAAAGCCACAAGTTTTGAATGCTTGGAAATGTCGACCGTTTTTCTAAGTTTCAGTATACTTTTTATCATACTGTAGGTAGCCCATAAAGTGGAAGTTTTTTTTCTTTAGAGATCTCACCAAAATAGACCAACAAAACGGTCTCCGATGTAACATTGGTTGTTCCTCTGCTGCTGCACCACGCCTGGAATGTATTAAAAGCTTTCTCATAACGTAGCTTACTTTTTGTAGGTAGCAGACTTTCTTCAATCTTATCCGCTGCTTCTTTCAAATCAGGCGGAGTACAGCTAATTAACTCGTCGTCACTATCGGAGAACATCTTTAATCTGTATTCTTTTTCTTAAAAAAACGCTGACTTTCAAAAAAATTTAAGCGACAACTGCTGTTAACTGGTGACAACGACTAACAATGGAAATGAAAGGTAATTACCGGTGCGACAAAATTTATTATTTCAAAAAAGTCTATCGTGCAAAATCATGAATATTACTAACGAGTGATTATTAATTATTTTGCTCAAGGGCGGCTGTAACCCAGTATACATAGTGTAGCAGTAGCGCGTAGATTAAATCATAGGGCGAATTTGCAAGAAAGCAGCGTTGTCACGTTGAAAACCTAAAATAATGTTTTTTGACGGTATGTAATATAAAATCCTGAGCTATCTTACTTTGAAAGCCTACTTTATATGGCCGCCTCCTACTTCTAGACACCTTCTGATGTTTCATCTTACCCTCAGAGACACATTAACCAATACGTTTGGAGAATTATTAATTTCGGCAATTTTTTCTGAAATCCTTCGTTTAAGATCATTTATATCCTCAATTGGTGTTCGATAAATGGAGTTTTTTATAAAAGGCCACAAGAAGAAATCGCAGGGTGTTAAATCGCAGGAACGAGGTGGCCATATTTGTTGCGTATTTCGGCTTATAACTCTGTTTTCAAAAAATTCACTTAAAAAATTTAAATTTTCTCTGGTTACATGAGGTGTAGCACCATCTTGTTGGAAGTAACCTTCCCGCAATTCATCATCGTGAAGCTCATTAATAAATGTTGTCAGAATTTCGATTCGATATCTCTCAGCTGTAATTGTGCCATCAAAGTAAATTGGGCCTACTATTCTTCTAGAACTAATTGCTGCCCACACACCAACTTTTTGAGGATGAAGAGGTCTTTCTATAAAAACATGCGGATTTTGCGTATTCCACATTCGCATATTTTGTGAATTAACATAGCCTGATAAATAAAAATAAGCCTCATCGGTAAAAAATGTTTTTTCAAAAGCACCACTATTTTCTTCTTCAAAATTATTTAAAAACCATTCACAAAAATTAAGTCTTTGGGGAACGTCATTGGGAAGGAGTTCATGAATAGCCGTAACACGATAAGGGTATAGACGCAGATCCTTTTTCAAAAGTGTTTGACATGTACTGTAGCATAAATCCGTTTGCTGAATTTGTTGAGATAAATGCCTAATAGAAGTTGAAGGATTATTTTCCATAATTTGTCGCGCTTCTTCAATAACCTCATTCGATCGTTTCGTTGGTCTTTCAGCCCCTTTTTTATGTTGAACAGAACCAGTCTGACGAAATTTATCAATTAGGTATTGTGACCCAGTACGAAAATTATGAAAGGTCACCGCAACATCAGGAAACGCGGTTCGAAATTCATCAAAGCAGTCATGCATAGAGTAATTCCACACACCGCCTATTTTGTTTCCATTTCTAAAAAAACTTTCAACAATAAAAATTTTTTGTGCTTCACTAAACATTTTTACTGTAGAACTTTCAATCCGGCAACAAAGCTTCACCAAAACTTGATACGCTGAAAAATAAAAAAAAAAAATAAAAAATTAAATCATATCCTGCAAATAGCACTTTATAATAGTCAAAAGACGACTCCCCGGAGAAATATTAGTTAAAGCAATAGTAACCTACCTTCAAATAACTGCAAAAATTACAAAATTTCTCCAATTTTTAAACTTTACAAATACACAAATTCAAATAAGACGTAAATGTCATAAAACAATCATGTCATCTTATCTACGCAGTACGGCCATGATGCTTTTAAAATGCATGGCCTCCCTTGAGTAAAATAATTAAAAATCACTCGTTATAAATATTACTTGAATCATAAATTCATGGCTATAAATAAAATAGTATACAATCCTCGACGGAAAATTTCATTGCGGTCTCGAGATTATAGTTTATCGAGACGCGTAGCGTAGACCAGCAATGAAGCATTTTCCGTCTCGTATTGTAATATACTATTAATAAGCTTCCTGGTACCTGGAAGACAATACAGACTGAAAAGAAGAAAAAATAATTAAAAGTTTGTTGATTGACTTGGAACCAAATAGTGTGGATAAGTTTTTAGATAAGTAAGGTTAAGTGTTGGGTAGTTTTTGCAATTTCATACGCTACGCTACGCGTCTCGATAAACTATTATCTCTCGACCAGCAATGAAACATTTTCCGTCTCGTATTGTAATATACTATTAATAAGCTTCCTAGTACCTGGAAAACAATACAGACTGAAAAGAAGTTCAAAAAAAAAATTAAAAATTTGTTGACTGACTTGGAACCAAATAGTGTGGATAAGTTTTTAGATAAGTACCTAAGGTTAAGTGTTGGGTAGTTTTTGCAATTTCATTTTATGATTTTAGAATAGTAACTTTCTAACTGACGCGATTTCAGTGGCTTCTATATGCATGTCATGAGTTATGTCACACCCTATCCAAGGATAATGCTGATTCAACATATTGTTATCTCGATGCAAGCCAAGCATCCCATTCGCTTTTAATGTTTTAATGTTCTTTTCCACATTTAGTCTAGAGTCAGATTCTATTCGAGTAACTGCTTTTAAATTAACCATTGTTAATTATAAATCGACTTATGTATTTCTAGTAAAATAAAGTTGTTTTTAAAAAGGGACTTGCGTGATTCAATCGTATAACTCATGTGAGATTTAAATAAATAAATAAATAAAAGAAATCTAGATACCAATTTTAGTTCAAACATCGACATAACTTTAAAAATTATTTAGAAAAAATAAACAAAAATAAAACTTCAACACCCTGTATCTCCATAACGAAGCATTTCCGGACATTCTTAAATATCCAAGGGATTTTATAAAGAATACTTTTATGTTGTCTTGCCATAAAAGCTTCGAATTTTTCCTTGCCAAAATAACGCTTTACCCCTTCACAAAAAAACTCGTTGTATTTTTACTTTTAATTCAAAGCTTCCAATTATATTTATCTGTCACTATGAAATCTTTTAAAAGATTACCAATTGCTTTTAATTCAAAGTTTAACTTTAATCATGCCCCTCTGAACATCTGCTACCCTACAACACAATGCCAAAAATGATGGTCGATTTGAATTCGACCTCTCTCATTTTAATGGTAGGTGCTCATATATCAAGCTTATAAAGGGTTTTTCAAATAGAGCAATTATTGGAATTTGTTTTTAAATAAACCAACATAGACATTTTTTTTTGAAATACTGAATATAAAAGCTAGTAGATTATTCGATGAGCGGTAAAGTTGCCATCTGAGTAAATCGTCATAACCGCTATACAGGGTTATTCATAAACCCTTGCATAAAATACACAGGGTGTCCGGGAAAATGTGGGATATCTCTCAGATTTAGATTTAACATGAAAAAATAAGATGACAAGTTCATATAAAAATTTTTCTAACCCTCCCTACGAAGATATGTGCCCTTAAAGGATGCCGCTGAAATAGTTTTTTTTAATAACTTTCAAAGTACTTTTTTTTCTTTTTTTTTTATTTATTTATTCAACACAACAATACACTACAGAACACAGTTCCAAATGGTATATTCTAAAAAAAAGCAGTAAACAAGAACTAACAGTACTTGTAGCATTCATTTTTGCTATAGATGTATATTTAGAGGATGCTACATGGTTTTGTGTAAGATATTTTTCTACATTACCTTTCTATGTTTTCTGTGGATTTTAAGTTTAGTGCTTTGGTGCAGAGGTTCATGTTTTACAGGCCACGGTCCTATCATGAATATTTTTTTTGTACATTCTTCATTCCTTTTATTATTAATTAACTCGAACGAAGTAGATATCTGAATATTTAAATATTTTCATTGTCAAAATTTGGGGTTATGTTCATTTATGATAACCGGTCAGTAGTTCATTTGGCTTATAGTATGTTCGTTGAGTTGTTCCATTTGAACCTTGGTTAGTTCACTCTAGAACATTGATGATATTGCACTTTTCACCATTCGATAAATTGGTATGCCATTATTTGTTTTTAAATTGCATATTATGCAGGGTAAACTGCTATTAGTTTTCCACATGTCAAGTTGGTTTGGTTTTGTCATTTTATCGAACTGAGATTACTTTCATCAATTGTCTGAACGTACCAATTTATTTTTTGACATGACAGTTCACCTGTCATTTGATCCTTACCTTTTTCGAAGAATTTTGACTTTAGGACTTCATTTAAGATCATCCTTGAAGGTAGAAGTCGCGGTTGTTTAAAAAGGGGCCCACTATTATGTGATTTGAAAAGGTCCGCCGCTCCAAATTTAGTTGGCACCTCAAGGATAGTAGAGCATCCTCATCTCTTCGATGATATGCACATGAGGCCTCATTTATTTGTAAATTTTTTGAGGTGGTAGCACCAGACAACCAATGAGGTAGGATATATTTGCGATTTGATTTAACCAGATATCTGATTCGCTGTTTCGATTTTTAAGGTTTTTTTTAGAGTTTAGTTGCAATTTTCCTTTTGCTTCTATCGAAGCGTTTATTCTTGAATATGTAACAGGCGTTGCATATTCATATTCCTTTTGACCACGTGTTGAAATTGGATCTTCGATTGAGAGACCACATGGCCTGTAAGCTGTAAATATGTGCTGTCTTGTACTGTTCGGGTCCACCAGACTGGAGGCAGGGTGCCTATTAATTTGAAGCAGAAACCACATGGGATTTGGAACATCTGGGAAATAAGGCCAGTGTATTGTGATAATTTTTAATTTCTTTATAACCTTAACACCGTAAATTTCACTTTAAATATAACTTTAATTTGTAATACCACCATGGTAACATATAGAATGAATCTAGGTATTATGACCATACAAGTATGAAGGTTCTAGAACATTCTCTTTTCCCCTTTTAAACAACTATAGGTGATAACCAGTTACCAGGCGAGTAAAAACCCTTCAGGTCTTCCCATGAGAAGATAATTTTTTACTTTAATATTTGATTTAGTTACTGATTGCAATATTTGATCTCTTTGTGGAAGCCAGTATGGTGATCCAAATAAATTGATTCCCATTGTTGTTTTACATATCTGTGTTTTATTGTTACTCATTGTACTGCACGACGAATTATTACCATCTTTAGAAGCAAGCGGTTTTCCTATTTTAAAACGCTTTGTAAGTATTAAGTTTTTTAACCATTTAAAATAGGTGGCGTCCAAGACATCAAAAAAAGTGTACCTACAACTGCTTAAGGCAAGGACTCCGAGCCTCCGACACAAGAGCTGCCGTTCGCACCATGGTACGTAAAGTTGCCTTGTAAAGGTAATTTTACGGCACATAAAGTTGGTGGTATTACAAATTAAAGTTATATTTAAAGTGAAATTTACGGTGTTAAGGTTATAAAGAAATTAAAAATTATCACAATACACTGGCCTTATTTCCCAGATGTTCCCAATCCCATGTGGTTTCTGCTTCAAATTAATAGGCACCCTGCCTCCAGTCTGGTGGACCCGAACAGTACAAGACAGCACATATTTACAGCTTACAGGCCATGTGGTCTCTCAATCGAAGATCCAATTTCAACACGTGGTCAAAAGGAATATGAATATGTAACGCCTGTTACATATTCAAGAATAAACGCTTCGATAGAAGCAAAAGGAAAATTGCAACTAAACTCTAAAAAAAACCTTAAAAATCGAAACAGCGAATCAGATATCTGGTTAAATCAAATCGCAAATATATCCTACCTCATTGGTTGTCTGGTGCTACCATCTCAAAAAATTTACAAATAAATGAGGCCTCATGTGCATATCATCGAAGAGACGAGGACGCTCTACTATCCTTGAGGTGCCAACTAAATTTGGAGCGGCGGACCTTTTCAAATCACATAATAGTGGGCCCCTTTTTAAACAACCGCGACTTCTACCGTCAAGGATGATCTTAAATGAAGTCCTAAAGTCAAAATTCTTCGAAAAAGGTAAGGATCAAATGACAGGTGAACTGTCATGTCAAAAAATAAATTGGTACGTTCAGACAATTGATGAAAGTAATCTCAGTTCGATAAAATGACAAAACCAAACCAACTTGACATGTGGAAAACTAATAGCAGTTTACCCTGCATAATATGCAATTTAAAAACAAATAATGGCATACCAATTTATCGAATGGTGAAAAGTGCAATATCATCAATGTTCTAGAGTGAACTAACCAAGGTTCAAATGGAACAACTCAACGAACATACTATAAGCCAAATGAACTACTGACCGGTTATCATAAATGAACATAACCCCAAATTTTGACAATCAAAATATTTAAATATTCAGATATCTACTTCGTTCGAGTTAATTAATAATAAAAGGAATGAAGAATGTACAAAAAAAATATTCATGATAGGACCGTGGCCTGTAAAACATGAACCTCTGCACCAAAGCACTAAACTTAAAATCCACAGAAAACATAGAAAGGTAATGTAGAAAAATATCTTACACAAAACCATGTAGCATCCTCTAAATATACATCTATAGCAAAAATGAATGCTACATACTTAGAAAATGTGTTAAAAAAATCAATTCACACAATTAACAATAATTCAGAGAATCATAAATATACACAGTCTTCCCTTCTTTTGCCTCATGGGCCTAGCAGTAAGTAAAACCACCAAGTATTCTAAATCCCTCAAACAGCCCTATCGTCAATAAAATGTCTAATTTTGTTTTTAAAAGAAAGCGTGGAACAATTGATATTAAAATCCCGTGGCACAAACAGGTTAAAATTGTTCATTAGACGATTATTATACTTAATATGATTAAAAATAAAAAATTAGTGTGTTGAACACTATAGTAAGGACCTCTTAAATAACTGTCCTTGAAAGATATCTAGCATTTTTAGTATAACAAAAAAAGAAATCTGGGCAGCTTGTACCTTACACTAGAAAAACGGTACTCTTGTTTATTGTCGATAAAATTAACCTTTTTCGAGAAAAATAATAAATAACATTGATCCAGTACTTCGATATTAATTTACCGGTTTTTGGATTCCGGGGTGAATTTAATTGTGAATTATACCCTCTTTCAAAAAGGTGTAGAGTAATAAAATGGGAAATTCCGTCCAGTTCGGCTCAATTTCGGTGTCGGCCATAGGCGCAGGTAAACTTTGTGCATTAAATTATTTATGATAACTAACCAAAACTTTTAGAAAATTGAGAAGTTCAATACGGGAGATTACCACGAGGACATGAATTCGAGTGTTTTTGAGGTCTATTTTGGTGAAATGGTAAAATATCTTCCACCTGATTCAGTAGTAGTTATGGATAACGCAAGCTATCATTCGCGACGCACAGAGAAGACTCCAACTTCATCTTGGAGAAAACAAGAAATTATCGACTGGTTAACCATCAAAAGTATTGCATTTGAAGATAATTTAATAAAGAAGGGACTATATGCCGTGAAATACATAGCAGAAAACATAGTGTAATTGTGCTGCGCACACCGCGATATCATTGCGAACTAAATCCTATAGAACTTATATGGGCGCAAGTGAAAGAATTTGTAGCAAGACACAACACGACATTTAAAATGAAAGACGTTAAGCTACTGTTTGATCAAGCTATTAAGGAAGTGACACCAGAAAACTGGCGAAAAGCAGTCCATCTTGTCATTAAAGAAGAGGAGAAAATGTGGGATCTTGACCACCTGATCGATAGGACTACCATCTAGGAATACCATATAGTTTTTTCGCGTCGCGATAGGCTATGTTTCGAGACACAATATCTTCAAGTGCCTTTTTAAGTTTTTCTGGGTCGTGCCGGCGGTATAATTTTTTACCTTTTGGCGTATAAACTCGAGGCATGACTGATATTTGTCGTGTCCCTATTCACCTTGACTTAACCTAAAAAGTGTATGATTTGCTAGAAAGCTGAAAGTAGATTTTATACTTAAAGTTTGAGTCAACATTTTACTACATTCCTACAGAAAACAATTTTTAAAGTAACTTAGTTCAGTTTAAAATAATTTTACTTACTTTTTCAACCGATCTCAAAATTCTCAACCAACACTGACTAACTACTAACGACTCAAAACACCTGATTTTCGACTGGTGATTTTTAGGTTATATCATGCTTAAATTTTGACTTTTGCCAGAAATTCAGTGACGTCACATCGTTAGCATGGCATTTAGAAACAATTTGCGAAGTGTTTGATTCGCCTTATGTCGATTTTTAAAAAAGTTATATTTATATGAATACAAACAAAAAGTTCTGTCCCGATTCACCTAATAGACCCGACTCACCTCGTTTTACGGTACTCAAGGACGATTACGATAGGAGAGTACAATGCTGTGAGGAAATGATTGCAAGATTACTGCTCATAGTTACTTATTTTTCCTCTCATTTGATTTAATACATGCATTAGCAATTCTTTTTTTCCAGAAAGGATGATTCAGACAGTTTTAATGAAAGACTGTGGTCTCAACAAGATGGCGTACCGTCGCACATTAGTGTAAATGTTTAAAGATACTTAGACGAAATTTTTCCAAATCGCCGGATTGGTCGATGGGGTCCAATTAAATGGCCACCAAGGTCTCCGGACCTTAAGCATTTGAATTTCTTTCTATGCGGGTATTTGCAGGAAAAAGTGTATCATAATAGACCAGACAACATTGAGGACCTACGAGGTAGATAAGGATGGACACATAGGGTGAAATAGGGTGTCGCGAACAAATTTTTTAACAAGTTTAACACGTTTTAGATAAGTTTCAGAAAAACTGATATAAAGGGTATTTTCTACCCGTAAAATTAATAATAATCCCATATCATTTTGTAGAAAACTTAAGTAGTATTTGGTTACATGATCCGTAGATAAATAATTTCACTAGGCCTAGTAATTTTGAAGTTACAAAATATATTGTCCAGACGTCCGGTTCAACTATTAATAGTCATTTTCGACCAGTATCCGAGCCTAAATCTTTCCCCCATCTAAAGGACTAATCCGAATCCGATCAACAACGAAATAAATTGTGCGAACCTAAATGAAAAATAAAAAATCATACACCTAAGTTTTGTTATATTTTTTTATTTGACGTAACAGCCATTAAATTTTGCTACACAATACATAATACATATATTATATTTTCTAATTAATTTTGGCATAGTAGGGTAACTGTGGTAGCTGCTTATCAGCTTGTTATTTACAAAAGAGCTAATTAATAAATAAATACAAAAATATTTACATTACTAAGCTTCCACTACACTTACATTACGCTATATTAGTTGAATTTGCACTCTTCTGGAAAAAAGTAAAAAGCTATGCTTTTCTTTACTTGAAAGATATGTTTGTATTTTATAATATATACAAGTATAAATACTTACGCTATAAATGGTGATTTATTAGTTGATGCATTTTTCTACATGTGGACAGATATACCGGGTGATGCATAGCTTAGTTGAACATAGTTATGCTAATTTGAGGTGGCTAAATATTGGCTCCCCTGTACATTTTAGAGAAAAATTGAATTATAATTTTTTGAAGAGACCGATACAATAAAACCATGTGTCAAGTTTGAATAAACTTTAATAAGTCAATCCTAACTTATTTAATTAAATGTCATGGCAAAATTATGAAAGTTTCATAGCAAACACCAGCAAATTATTATTTGACATTGACAAAACGAAAAGTAGCGTCAGTGGCAAAATTTTCATTCAGGGCGCTTAAGTTATGGCTTAATATGACCTATTCTAATAAAACAAAAGTAACCATGATTAAGTGGTATTATACAGCAAACAGTTTAAGAGCAGTGTCTGAAATGTTTTCAGTTTAATTCCCTGATAAGCCTATATATTTCATTAATTAAACTTATCTTTAGTAAACCTAAGTCCAAAAGTACAGTAATAAATAACTGTAAATGCTTAACTCGAAATACCAATAGAGCTGAAGAAAGACATGATATTTTACTGCACATGGAGGAAAATGAAATGATTACCACGAGGATTCTTAAGCAAGCCGTAGGAAAACTTCAAACCACAATGTTGTGCACTTTAAAAAACATAAATATTTTCCTTACAAGTATGGAAAACATCAAGAGCTACGGCAAGGTGATGTTCATACTCGGACGCAATATCCACAAAAAATAAATGTTTGTAGGATATCGCATTATTGGACCATTTTTTATGGAAGGCAACCTTACAGCAGTTACCTATTTCGACTTACTACAAAATCGAATTGAACCCGCACTAGAAGAAGTTGTACGTGAAAGTCAGGAGAAGTAGTATCAAATGGATGGTTTTCCTGCCTATGATTATCTCATGGTTAGGGAGTACTTGCAAAATATTTTTAACGGAAATATTATTGGCCCACGGCATCTAATCCTTTGGCCAGCCAGATATCCTGACCTTTCGCCAAACGACTTCTTTGTGAATTTTTATTTATGAGGATGTAAAATTTGAAAATCTAAACCAGCTAAAAAACTGTAGTTCGTTAGAATGTGACAGAATTTTTAATATCAACTCGTTAGAAATGAATTTTATGATCGGTTAGGAAATTGTTTAGCTGTTGGAGGGTTGCTTGAACATTTAATTAATTAATGTTTTTGTGAAAACTTGTTGTCGTAGATATGTTATGTTAAATTAAAGGTTTAGTAAGAAAAATATGATGGTGTCTTTTATTTTGGATGTGTGATTGCCGGATTGGTGAAACGAAAATGTGTGTGAAATAATCTTTATTCATTATGTCCAGCTTTACGTAATTTTTTGACAATAGCGTCATAGAAATTATTTGCTGGTGTTTGCTGTATTACCTAAGCTATGAAAATTTCGTAATTTTGCCATCACATTTAATAATTGAATAAGTTAGGATTGGCTTAATAAAATTTATTGAAACTTGGTCCATGGGCTTACTATATCGGCTTGTTAATAAAAAAGTTATAATACAATATTTGTCTAAAATGTACAGGGGAGCCAATATTTAGCAACGTCAAAATTTACATGGGATTTCCTATATTTAACTAAGCCATGCATCACCCGGTACCTATACGGAACTCGTAAAAATCAACAAATTTTTAAAGTAAAATGTACAGTGATGGGCTAAAATATGGAACAAATTCATTTAAAAATCAAGTATTAATTTTTTGAAAAAACGCTGGGACACGTCCATTATAATTTTTTCTTCCGAATTTTTTGCCTCAAAAAGAAATTATACAGGGTGTGTCAAAAAACAGAAGTAGCAAAAATCTTTTGTATTCTAAATAGAACCCTATTTTTTTCAGTCGAATTTTAAATTCTACGTCAAATTCTGCCCATAATTCATGTAGCCTATCCTTATCTCTAACGGTTTTAGAGAAAAATTACATCATAAAACGAAAATTATTTTATTAAGTGTTGAAAATGCCAACCGTTAACTTCTTGACAATATGCCAATCTACCTAAAAACCCTTCTAAAACATTATTTACAGTATTTTCATTAATTTGCCTAATTTCATATCTAATTTTAAATTTTAAGTCTTCCAAATTTTGTGGTCTATCCTTATACACTTTTGATTTCAAATAACCCCAAAGAAAGAAATCCATTGGTGTAAGATCGGGAGATCTTGCAGGCCATTTTATGGGTCCTCTTCTACCCATCCATCATTCGGGAAATACAGTATTCAAATACTCTCGTACTTGTCGAGCAAAATGAGGCGGAGCACCATCCTGCTGAAACCAAATAGACGCTTCTGGTAGATTAGGCTGATTCGGATTTGGAAAATCCGCTGCTAGTGTGGGAATTAATTCATTTTGAAGAAACTGTAAATACCGGTCTCCTGTAAAATTTCCATCGAAGAAAAAAGGTCCAATAATTCTATCATTTAATATCCCTGTCCAAACATTTACTTTTTGTGGGTTTTGCGTGTGCTGTTCTCTCATCCAACGGGGATTATTTGTACTCCAATACCGAAAATTTTGTCTGTATACCAAACTATTCAAACAAAACGTGGCTTCATCGCTAAAAAGTATGTTGCGATGAAAAAATAGATTTAAGTTGCAAATTTCCATCATAGTTTCACAAAACTGTAGTCGGCGGTCGGGATCATCTTCGTTTAGCTCGTGCAGCAACCTAATTTTGTACGGATGGTACTTTTTTTGTTTCAATACCCGCAAAACAGATCGTCGGCTCTCATCATTATTAAGGGCTACTTTAGTGGATGCGCAATAGGGATTATCTTCAACTTCTAACAAAATGTTTAATTTTGTGTTTTCACTAATTTTTGGACGACCTGGCCGTAGACGATCCTTTACATTCCCTGTTTCCCTGAATTTCTTCTCAATTTTACTCACTGTAGATCTTGTAATCGGTCGTTCTGGATACTTAGCGCTAAACAAGTTACAAACTTCTTCTTGATTTCTTGTTTTGTTTCCACATCCAAGTAAAATTAAAATTTGGATTCTTTGAGTTTCATTTAAATGCACCATGATCATCGTTTTTCAAAATTATACCTAAAATTATTTTTGATTGACACATGACTTGCTAACGCAGTGACAATTCATTTAAATTTACCTGTTTACCTTTAAGTAGGTACATGTAATTTTTTTTAAAGAAAAATTTCGTTTTATGATGTAATTTTTCTCTAAAACCGTTAGAGATAAGGATAGGGTATGCTACATGAATTATGCGCAGAATTTGACGTAGGTTCAAAATTCGACTAAAAAAATAGGGTTCTATTTAAAATACAAAAAATTTTTGCTTCATCTACTTTTTGACATACTTACCCTGTATAATTTATAATAGGCAAAAAATTCGGAAGAAAAAATTATAATCGACGTGTCCGAGCGGTTTTTCAAAAAATGAATACCTGATTTTTAAATGAATTTGTTCCATATTTTAGCCCCTCACTGTATATCGAAAAGTAAATATCTCAAAAGTAAGGAAGATATTACTCGTAGTTTTAATAAGTTTTCAAAAAATATATATCTGGGCTTGTAGAAATCTATCCTTCACAGAGCTGTTTTGATACCATCTTTAGTATCGTAATAAACCTTCTATAATACCGGTTGTTTATTTTTTAAAAGTTGGTTGTGATGTTAGTTATCAAATGTTTTCTTTGTATGACCTTAACAAGTTCTGAACAATAAAATCACCTCTATTAGTCGTGTATGTTTGGTTGCATAAACACGCACAATAAAATTATTATGTTGGCGGGCATAATATTTTCTTTTTAAATAATATGAATTGTTATTTAAAATAAATCTTCCAAATAAAAATGTGTTTTCTTACTACCAACTCCAGAAATAATCGTTAATGGTCGTTTATTAGCCTGAGAAACTGTTTTTTTTAACCCTATGCCCAATTAAACAACTGTCAAAGGCAATCAATGGTATAGGTATAAACCACTGGACTTCCACCAGTAGAAAACAAAGCTAATGGCCAAGCGATCTAAAAAATTTCCCCGGTATGCACTTTGAGAATTCCTTTCGCGGAAGCTTTACCCATGCGCAGTATAGGGTGTCCAGTTTTCGTGTGCTTTCATATACCAGCTCCCTTATTATAAAATCTATAAAATATTTTATAAAACTTTCATTACCGCAAACGAAATTTTCATAGCTCTCCCAGTTTCTGACATACCGGGCGATTTTGAATATTTGTCATTTTTGACGCTCCCCTGCATCTCAGTTATTTGATAACCTATCAATAAGGTAAAAATAGGTTATTATAGAGTTATTTTTATAGAAATCAGTGGCGTAGTAAGTATTTTCTAAAAACTCTTGTTTTTGAGTTAGGACCCAAACTTATGCTTTTTTAAAATGGGACACCCTATAAATTATTTGTTTGTCTCATCCCTCTGTTTAGTTTATTTTTCATTTCTTTGAAAACTTGTTTAACATTTCACAAAATAATAAATTTGATAATTATGAAAAACACGATATGTATGTTTGTTTTATCGAAGCTAATGGAGAGGCGAACGCTGCCTCGGAGCTGTATTTTAATAATTAAGTTTTAAAATCACTTGTTAGGTATGCTTCATTCCACAATTATTCGTTGATTTCTCGACCGCAACAAAATTTAAATGACAACCCTCAGTCGTAATCCCAACCATAAATAACTTGCCTGACAAATATCTATTGTGTAGGCACTGTACCTTTTGAAAGGGTACAGGTCCTGATTACCTACTAATTTCAATAGTTTAGGTTAGTTGTTTTCAACAAAACAACAAATATAAAATAATAGGTAAGGATCTTTATTTTAATCATGTAATTAAATTGTTATTAATATTTATCTTATCTACAATATTATAATGATACAATATATAACTTAACCTACTCTATATTTAGCTCTGTTTCACTATCACTATCGTCACTATATTAGTTTAGGCATAGATGACATTATAATATTGTAGATTAGTATTTTTGTATAAATGTTAAAAAACCTATTTAACTACATGATAAAAATAAAGATACTTACCTATTATTTTATATTTGTTGTTTTGTTGAAAATAGCTAACCTAAACTATTGAAATTAGCAGGTAATCAGGACCTGTACCCTTTCAAAATGCACTTATTTATGGCTGGGTTTAAATTTTATTGCGGTCGGGAAATCAACGAATTATTGTGGAATGGAGCATACCATCAATATTCGTAATAAAATAAAAAGTTTAAATCATTATTTGTTTCTATTATTAGCTTTTTTGTTACATATTTAAATTTAAATTTTTCGTAAATATCCAGAAAGACAACAACTCGATAAAAGAATATTTCAAAAAATCCAAGCCAATCTCATTGAGCACGGATCTCTTAAAAAGCCAAGGCCTAATTTTTACAACAAGGAAAACAGGGAAGAAGAAGAAATAAATGTTTTGGCCTCTGTCGCGGTATAACCATCCACATGCAGAAAAGTGTATGATGAAGTTGGGATTAAAAAATCAAGAACACAGTTAATACTAAAAAAATATAAATTTAAACCATACAAAGATCATCTCGTCCAACATTTGCATCCCGGTGATGCAGAACGTAGGATAGTTTCTTGCTACTGGTACCTACAAATGCAAATTTTGAAAGAAGGGTGGCATGGTCCGACGAGGCTTATTTTACGAGTTCTGGCATCTTAAGTCGAAACAATTGAAGGTACTGGTCTCAACAGAACCAACACGTAATATTTCCAGGAGAACGTCAAGGTCGGTTTGGATTTAGCGTGTCATGATTTATTTTTGGCATTAAAATTAAGTATTTTATCGATGAAGGAACTTTAACCGGAAATAGACACCTAGATATAATGCGAGATTCACTAATGGAAATATTAGAAGAGGTTTCTTTGGCCGATTTAAATAATTTTTATTATTAGCAAGATGGCGATCCGAGTCACAATTCTCATATAGTAAGAACATATTTAGAAACCAGACCTTCCGATAAATAGTCGATTGGTACGAACTCAGATAGTTGAAGATGCTAAATCTAAGACGTGTCAGTAAAATTAAATTAGTTTCATTCTTCATTTAAGTTCCGTTGTCTAGCTAATAGACCATCTTCGGCCGCAGTATTAAACTGACAACAGCGACATTTTCCGGTGAGTGCCTTCGCACATTGGAATATAATATTACTTCATAAAAAATATTAATACGCAGTGGCGTAACTAAGGGCATGTGCGCCCCCCCCCCGCAAAATTTTGAAAGCGCCCTGTTATTTTGCCCCTGTCTGATTCCTTCAGACTTACACTATGGTAAAAACTATTGTCATTTGTAAGCGTTGTTTAATATAGAAGGATATACAGTATTGTAGAGAACAAAGAACAATTTTTTGTTGTAAAAATAATGAAATTTTAAAATAATGCACTGCAATTAAAAAAAAACAATGTGATAATTATTAGAACAGACATAAAAGTTGTATACTTACTGAGATAAGAAAACAAAGTCTTAAAATACGTATGAAAGGGAAATTAGAATTAGTGGACAACAAGCTTTTCTCTTATACTGTTATTGGGGTATAATATTAAATTATTAAAATTGTTAATTATGATTTAGTACGTTACCCTTATTTTATATCGACTCATATTACATTATTTCTCATTCATTATTGTTTATATTTAACTTTAATATTGTGATAATGAAACTCATATTTTTGTCGATTTTCATTTGATTTATTATTTTCATCAAGGGACTTGAGGGCGCCCCCCCCCCTGGTCTGCGGGGGCGGTTTTTACGCCACTGCTAATACGCTCTTAGAAAATAAATTAGAAGATAACTAATTCAGCGCAGCATGTTAATTAATTTTTTGTTTCTTAATGTGAAGAAAATCACCTAACATTGCTTCCCAGTTCTTCTTCATTACCATTACCAGAAATGTACCAAATTTATCTTCCCTTTTAAATAACAAGGGAACATGATTTATATATTGCCATAATCAAGGAAAGTGATAATTAGTTCAGTAGACTAAACCAGAATGAAAATAACACAGTGTAATGGCGCGTTTAAATATTTAGGTAATTTAAAAAATCGTGTAATGGGAATAATACAAACTAAACTTTCTTTACAGTATTGGAGAATATATCCAGATACTAAAAAGTAATCCCAAAATAGACCAATAAAACAATTAATTATTTTATTGAACAATTTTGTACTAAACAAAATTAAGCTACTATAAGATCTGGTCAATTTCATTTGATTTGACAGTTGTGACTTTCCTACCTCAAAGTTGATTGGTATCAACAATGGTCCTGTCAGGTGGCCTTCAAAATCACCTGATCTTTCTGTGTTCAATTTTCTTTATGGGGGTATAGAGAACATCAGCTTTATAAGAGACAATACCACAATATTGATCAACTTCCAGAAGCTACCCATCAAACCTTTAGGCTCTTCCAGGGAGGGCCAATTATTTTATTAAATGCATTGCAAAGGATCGAAACGGCATGTCGAATGTGTTTAGAACACAATTCCAGCAGTTTTTGTAATTTAATAAAATAATATATTTTTTCCACTACTAACCTATAACATGGCCATTATTGACCGATTATTAACGTTAGAAATCGTTTTTCTCTACCTTATAAGTTATTATTGACCATGGTCAATAATAAGGCGTTGAAATCCATTATTGACCGATCTTCAAGAATCTATTTGAACGCAGGTAACTTGATTTTTTGATTCCACAACATGAATTCATAAACATGAATAACCTGAAAGGTGATTACTTGTGGTTAGGCAACCAGATAATTATCAATACATATTTGATTATTAGAGATGATTGATATTGTAAAATATCGATACAATCAATAACATATAATAGGTATAAGAGACAATAATTCGCCATATTCATTAGGACGGCGGATTCGGGTCGTAATAACAAAGTCACCTGACAAAACAACAAAATATTTTGCCAATTCCAAAGAGCAGGGAACGTGATTAAAAAATATACTTATACCTACCTATAATTTTTTATAATTATTAATACTATAAAGATAAATGTCTTATAAAAGTTTGTAGTAGTGGAAAAAATATTATATTAACCACGGGTTAGACAGCTTATAGCCCTTGCGTCTTAAATCCCTCGTCGCTCCGTTCCTCGTGATTGAAACTTGCCGCTCGGGCAATAATGATGGTTGTCTAAACCTTGGTTAATAATATACTATCTTTTATTCTTGGTTTAAAGTTCTGTAATAATATAAAGTTGTATACTGGGTCTCCCAAAAGTCCCGCATAAAATTAATATCAATTAAAGGAAAACGATCTAGAAAAAATGTTCGGACCCGTAAATTATTATTTTTAATTGTGCATTTTTTGACATAAAAAAATATTATCTCATAGAACAGTCTTTGACAATTTTTTTAAATGAAATGCCTAATTTTTTATTAGGCTTTCAAATTCTACGAAAAATTCTAAATATTTTTTATGTAGGACTTGCTATCCCGATTTTCAGCTGTTTCCAAGATATTGACATTTAATTTTTTTTTATTAAAGGTAATACTTTTAGTACATATTGTATTTTATATTAGAGCATGTTAAATAAATCAGGTATCTTACTGTCATCAACTGTCCTTAATTATGTCAATACTGACTTTAACTTTAGTAATTTGTCAATTACCTAAAAATGTTAACAGATAAGCAGCGCATCGAAATTTTAATTATGTTGGGGTGTGGGGACAAAATAAGAAGTCAAGCTGAGGTTTGTACTTTGTTTAACGAAAAGTATTCAGAAAACCAAATTACTCAGTCGACTGTAAGTAGGGTATTCCATTAATTTGAGGAGCATGGTACAGTTAGAGATTTACCTAGAAGTGGTCGACCACTAGTTCTAACCGAGGATAAAAAAATCGATTTAATGTTATCGCTTACTGAAAACCCTCTACTCTTCAGTTGTTACTTTGGCGTTAGATAACGAAGCTACTTGTAGTACAGTACATCGATTTTTTAAGAGCGAAAAATTACATCCTTATAAACCTCTTCTTGTACCGGAACTACTAGAAGATGACTATGATAGACGGCTTGAATTTTGAGAAGAAATGATGAAAAGGATTGATACTAATAATGCCTTTTCAAGTAATATTTTATTTTCTGATGAATCTACATTTTGCCTGAACGGGCAAGTTAATAGACAAAATTATCGATTCTGGTCTTATGATAATCCGCGATGGGTACTTAAGACGTAAACTCAATATGCTGGTAAGGTTAATGTCTGGGCAGGCATAATAAATAATAGAATTTTGGGTCCTTATTTTTTTCAAGAGAACCTTGCCGCTGAACGTTATTTGGATTTTTTAACATTTGATTTAATTCCGGCATTAGCAGTTCTTTTTCCTAACCAGATATATCCAGATATTCCAAATGAGATGGTATGGTTTCAACAAGATGGTGCCCCTCCTTACTTTGGCGTGGAGGTCCGAAGGTACCTAGATGAAACCTTTACAAACCGTTGGATTGGTCGTAGGGGTACTATTGAGTGGCCACCTAGGTCGCCGGATTTAACACCGCTGGACTATTTTCTTTGGGGTTATTTAAAGGAAAGAGTGTACCAAAACAGACCTAACAACATTGAAGATCACAAATAAAGAATAAGGACAGAAACAAATAGAATACCTCCTGATTTTGTAAGGAATGCAGTACACGGATTTTACCATCGCCTAGGGGCGTGTCAGGTAGAAGGCGGTGGACATTTCCAGCATTTGTTGCGCTTTTAGAATTTTCATTTTAGTAATACATAACAAATTTGTATGGATAACCTTTTTGTTTCAATTTTTAAATTAAATGTCAATATCTTGGAAACAGCTGAAAATCGGGATAGAAAGTCCTACATAAAAAATATTTAGAATTTTTCGTAGAATTTGAAAACCTAATAAAAAATTAGGCATTTCATTTAAAAAAATTGTCAAAGACGTGACAACTGTTCTATGATACACCCTGTATAAGATTTTTTTATGTCAAAAAATGCACAATCAAAAATAATAATCTACGGGTCCGAGCATTTTTCCTAGATCGTTTTCCTTTAATTGATATTAATTTTATGCGGGACTTTTGGGAGACCCAGTATAATAAAAATAATGTTGTTAATTTTGTTTTCTATGTGCGGGCATAGCCTTCTATGCAAAAAACGATTAGATTTACAAAAAATGTTAAAATAATCCCTTTTTAAAAGAAATAAATAAGTATGGACTATTTTTGAAAAGCTCTTAAAAAGAGAGATAAGAGAAAGAAATAATATATAGGAGGGCGTCCCATTTAAAAAAACACAAGTTTGGGTCGTAACTCAAAAACAAAACTTTTTAGAAAAACTAACTACGTTACTGAATTCTACGTAAAAAACTCTATAATAACCCATTTTTACCTTATTGATAAGTTACCAAATAATCGAGATACAGGGGAGCGTCAAAAATTACAGATTTTCAAAATCGCTCTGTATGTCAGAAACTGAGAGGGCTATGAAAATTTCGTTTGCGGCAATGAAAGTTTCATAAAATAATAGAACAGTAAGCCGCAAACCCCATCTTTCTATATTTTATAATAAGGGAGCTGGTATATGAAAACACACAAAAACTGGACACCCTGTGCGTCTACGACTTTTTGATATTCTCCTAAAATTGACGTTTAACTTGTCCAAAACAGATCGTCTTTTTATTCTTTATTTACACTATGTTTGGCGTGTGTATTGTGAGATTTGTGCGCGTTGTTTTTACTCCTTTATTGTATTTTGTGGAATTTTCATTAAAAGCTGGTTACTAGATAAGATTTTTATAGTTTAGATTTATTTAGGTTATAGTGCAGTGCCTTTTACTGTAAGTTCGTAATGAGAAACACGTACATGGTGTTGCTTTGCCACAATTGTTGACCAATGACCAAAGCTAATTTCTTCGGGTAAGTACCTACTTAGATGGCTACTTAAAATAATTTTTGAAATGTTGGTTACCCGTATATTTATACTTCCATTTATTTATTCTATTTTATAACTTCTGTGTACTTCGAATTAGTTAAACATTAGTTAAATTATTAGTTTTTGTAACCTCTATAATAAATTGTCTAAATTGTCAGTCGCAGTATACACTCAGTTCGCTCTCCTGAACTTTTTTTGGCATAACCTGTGTAAATACTGATATCATGTTTTGATTTTTATTCTTTTCGAATTGTTTTTAACACGTTACAGTTTTATTGTATCTGTCATCGCTTTCTAGTTATTAGAGGAAATAGCCGTCGATGCAAACCAAGTATTATCCAAGAACCAAAATTTAAAAAAAAGTAGTTGGTTGGGACATTATCTTCCGTTTGTTTTTTGACGTTTAGTGTCAAATATTTTGTTAGTTGATGTTTCCAAAGTAAGTTAAAGGTATTTAATGATGAAGTTCACAAACCAAGAATTTGCGTAACGCATTTTATTCATGGTTTTGCCAGTGGTTATTCTTTTGAAGCTAAATGACTGCATCGGTAGCATTATCCAAATCGAAGACAGCCCGATTCACCAATTTTTGCACAGGTACACATTTAACTGTGCGCAAATGGAGATTTCACGAAATCCACTTATGGTGTGGCACATCGCACTGTAAGAACTGTCGAAATTGAAGAACCAGTCTTGAATGCTGTAGAAAACGATTTAGGTACAAGTACAAGAAAAATTGCGGCAACATTGAACAGTTCATCTGTGCTAGTTTGGAAAATGATGCCGATATCCTTGCCGTTTCCAGATAGTCCAAGCTCTTCCCCCACGCGGTTTTCTACCTCGATTACATTTTTGGCAGTGGTTCATTTCAAATGCTGGCCCAAAATTCCCGGAAATAAAAACTTTATTTAGTGATAAACAAAGTTTTTCAAAAAATGCCATTAAAATTTGTCATAACAATCATTTTTGTGCAGAAGGGAATCTTCATGCGATAGTCGAAAGTCATTTGCAGTATCAGTTTGCAGTGAATGTGTGAGCTAGCATTATTGGAGACTATTAGGTGGCTCCATTTTTCCTACCAATAAGATTAAACGGGCAATATTTTCGTCAATTATTAGGAGAGGAACTCCCGGTGCTGTCCCCTTGAACTAAGGAACTAATTGTGGTTTATACATGATGGTGCACCGCCACATTTCACTTTGATGGCAAGGGAGCTTTTAAATCAACACTACAACCGTTGGATAGGTCGAGGTGGACCTCAACCATGGCCTTTTAGGTCCCCCAGTTTAAATTATTAGGTTATTTTTCTGGGGACATAGCTTCATCTGAAATAATTAGCAATACTCCTGGGATATCCGAGAGAGTTCGCCAGTCTATGAGACGAGAAGATGACTCTTGAATATTAGCAAGAGGAGATCATTTTCAGCAGTTCCAGTTGGGGAAATATTTATGTGAAAACATCGAAAAATCTGTTTTTTTCAAAAATCGAGAAAAAAAATACACATTAGTATTAAATAAAAATTGACACACGTGTTAATTTTTTTATTTACAGGTGTTCTCATATCTTATATTTTATATAGTTTTGTTTCTTTCTAAGCTAAAAAAAAAATAAACTAGAAAACGTCGACAGATACCTATGATAAAAATGTAGGGAGGATAAAAAAAAATGAGAAAAGAACTGGGAGTTAAAATATGATATTACTGTTTATACAGGGTATGTCAAAAAAAAGTTCAGGAGAGTGATTTTTTTTGTAGCCAAAAAAATGTAACACTCGGTATATATTTCTTTCAACCTAAACTGGATTAATTAAAATCATGATAAAACTTAACTTTCTAAAAAATCTTGAATGTCGTTTTATGATTAAAGAGATATTATAGATTGGATTTGAGCTACGTTTTGGAACATTTCATATACTGGCAACGGAATAGCAACTTGATGACTGATGACTGAACTAAATTAATTTTTTCAACAACTATTGTTGAGTTAGGTTTGGGATGTGGGGGTTCCCCCACACCGTTTTTAGATCCGTCACTGCATAAAAAAAAGCATCAACTTAGGAATCACCTCATATTAACACAAAAGTCCATCACGTAATTTGCACAATAACCCAAAAAATGTTACATCTAATTTCAGACTAAACCTGACATTGGCGGCCTATTAACTGGACTAGAAGGTAAACTATGAACTGCCGCAGCAACAGCAGCCTGATGATGGTAATATAATGAACTCGGATAGCCAGCCGATCCAGTAACTACAGAGGCACCTGTATTACCAGCAGCGTCTCTGCTTTCCAACGAATGGTGTAATCCTAAAGGGTGATTTTGTTCGAAAGGATGCCTCATTGAAGGGTTTGCCGATTCGTGGTATAGAATAGGAACCCTAACTAGCCTTTGTGCGGCGTGTGCCATATTGGCAGCTTCCAATTCTGCTGCTAATTGTCTTTTCCATTTGTTTCTTCTATTTTGAAACCAAATTTTAACTTGGGTCTCTGTGAGGTGAAGACTTGCTGCTAGGCCAGCTCGTTCCGAAGATGAAAGGTATCTGTAAACAAAGAAGATAATAAGTTGAACCGTTTATTTATAATGGCAATAATTTGGTCGTTTATGGTTAATTTACCAACTAGCACATTTCATTATTTATTAGTTTCTTCGATTTTTCTTTCTCTCGGAAACTAGTTCACTCAAAAGTTTATACAATTATAAGGGATGTTTGAAGTTGTTGATAATGTTGCAGACTCACTAAAAGTACTTTTTGTAATTGCTTAGTCTTTATTATTATTGTTTGTTATGTGACCCTTCGATTAGCTAGTATTTCTAATCATGTTCAATGAACTAGAGATAGATACACAATTGCGTTCGAGGGACATTCTGCCGATCAAGCGAATGGCTCCTCTTTGAATGAAATCTAGCAATCTTGGGGTATGTTTAGGAGCAGAGCCCCAAATATGGGAACAGTACTCCAGCGATGGTTGAATTTGGGCTTTATAGAGCATCGAAAGTTGTTGGGGTGTATAGAGGTTCTGAGTTCGAAAAAGTTTTCTGCGAGGCTGCCTTAGCAATAGCCGGAACGTAACTATGCCAAGAGATATGACTGTACAAAATCACTGACGATAAAGCAAAGATGGACGCCGCACGCTCTTTTATCATAACAAGCAGACGAGACGTCAGATGCAAAACTCCGCCAGGTTCCATGCGAGTTCCACGGTGAAAATATTTATACACTGTTGCCGATGAATCCAAAACTTACCCCTTTTGGGTTTTATTTCGGCTGAAATTGACTCAATTAGTAACTATTTGGTATTTACTAGTGCTATGGCCGCACATAATGCCGGTTTTAAGAAAATCTGTTGGCTGGCAGTCAATCAAAAATTAAGTTTACAGTTAGAACAGTTGCTATATAATTCGGAATATTCGACACTGGTGTAGAGTACGCAAAATGTGGCAACGTCTGCCTCCTATCGGTAGTAAGCGAAAATTAGAATGAAATGTCACAATTTTGACGCTTTATTTATTATAAAGCATTTTTGGCTTTATAATAGTATATTATTAGCCAAGCTGTCTAAACCGTGGTTAATATATTATTTTTTCCTCTACTACAAACTTTTATATGAGATTTATCTTTATAGTATTAATAATTATAAAAAAATTTAGGTAGGTATAAGTATATTTTTTAATCAAGTTACCTGCGCTTTGGAATTGGCAAAATATTTTGTTGTTTTGTCAGGTGGCTTTGTCAATGTCAATTTGTGTTCATTTGTGTCATCAGATTTCACGGGTTTTGCGTTTTTTAAAAAAATGAGCGAAGAAAATGTTAGTGATAATATTATGTGTACACCTCCCGAATTAAGGATGGAAGCAGAAAAAATGTTGATTGTATCGATATTTTACAATATCAAGTAATCTAATATGTATTGATAATTATCTGGTTGCCTAACCACAATGAATTGATGTTGTAGAATTAAAAAATCAAGTTACCTGCGTTCAAACAAAATTCGGTTAAGGTCAAAGATCGGTCAATAATGGATTTCAATGGCTTATTATTGACCATGGTCAATAATGACTTATAAGGTAGAGAAAAACGATTTCTAGCGTTAATAATCGGTCAATAATGGCGATGTTATAGGTTAGTAGTGGAAAAAATAATTTAGTGGTGTGATTATTGTGTTTTATAGTTTTGTGAGATAATTATAATATTACAATATGGTGAGACCGTGTCAGGTTTGCAAAATAACTGATTTAATGCATGGATTTTCCCTTCACAAGTAAGTATTTAGGACATAAACCTTTCATTGATAATTCGACCAACAGTAGCGGTTCCTGAAGGTATTTTTTCAATGTCGATGTTAAACAGCATATTTATTAATTTAATTTTAACAGGGCTATTATAAATATTGCGCTTTGAACAACAAAGTCAGTATTGTTTTAAATAGGTTAGATTGGCAAAAATTGTAGAATAATTTATTAAAAATATATTAATGAAGAATCTTAATTTGTTAGGTACTTGTTATAGAATCTAAAAGTTTAGGTTTATGTTTATTAACTTATTAAACTCCATATTTTAGTTGTCTTTCATGGTATAAAAGAGCCGCCCGCCTCTCCTGAGATACCCCTGGGCATGAAATAAGTGTCCTTGTCCTTGTATTACAAGTTATTTACAAAGCATTATTTTAAACATAACATAATGTACAAATTGTTTAGTATTTATACATTGTTATAGGAAAACGTTCAATCAATACAATATATTTCAATTATTATTATATTTAAGGTCTCCAATCTCCAAGGGATCCCGAACGTAGAAAAAAATGGTGGCACTTTAGTCGGGTTTAAAGTAGATAGATAAACCATTACTTACCAGAAAGAGCTTTGGTATGTTCGAAGCACTTTAATGAAGACAATTTTTGCATTAAAGAAAACGGGGTGAACTACTTAAAAAATGGAGTTAACCCGAAGCCATTCTATGTGGGAAGAAATCAGTCAATTAATATAAGGTACGTGAAATTCTATGAATAATAATTATTGTAAAGGAAAATTGAATAGGAACAACCATTAAGAATTTTAAATAAACTACTAAATATTTCTTCTTAAAACTTTGCATGTTTCAATTTTTTTAAAGTGTTTCCTTTAAAAGATTTGCAATTTCCTATCTTGTGTGGTTATATGGAAAGTAGCTGTCAGCTCTAATATTTTAAATAGGATGATTGTTTTATTGTACTTTTATATTTTACTTACACACAGATTCTAAACACATTTTGTTCTGAAGCTATCAGTAACTTTTCGGGTAACCTATACCTTGTGTGAGGCTTAGTAAAAAAAATTGTCCCTTTAATTCTGCCTGAGAAAGTTACAAATTATGTGATATTAGACGTTTATATTGTGAATTAGAGAAATTATTTTAATAGAATATAGGTATAGCTACGCAACTAACATTTTTTTTAACCAATTCCAAAAAGGAGGGGTTTTTCACCAATTTTAATCTTTATATTTTAAAGAAAAAAATTGTGAGGGTGGGAAAAGACAGGTAAAACTTTTAGAAAAACTATTTAGTAGCACCTAAGTAGTTTCTTGTTTTCGAAGCTTAAAACAGATAAAGGCTAGACTGTAGACCAAATGAGATATTTATAATTTAGCAAAGACGTTCTACATCGTTTTACGGTTTCAAAATAAAATTTTAACAAATTTGTTTATAATTATTAAGAGACTTAACAAAGAAAAAAATACATAAATATAAAGATTAACTACAAGAATACTGATTTAAATTAGAATAATAGTAGAATGTTTCTATTTTAAGTCTAGTTTTTCTTGTATAGTCTATCTTGCGTTTTAGGTTAAAGTTGTTAGAACAATTATCACTTCCTATAAAAGTACTCCTTCAGAGACGGACAAAGAGTCAGATGCAGAGGGCAATGTGCTATCAGAGGCTATGGAAATGTAAGCAAAAATGCACCCTTCTTACAAAATTGTCTAACACAGTTTTTTATACTACTTTGGTACCAAATTTTTATTGTAAAATTCAGCAATAACCTAATATTAAAGTCACTATTTATTTTAGAATTGTAATTTTTTCCCAATTAACAAGTTAGTATCAAATTAGTTATTTCAATGGTTCTTTTTAGGGAACCAATCCATAAACCTTAAAGTATTGTTAGTGGAGGCTATGCAAATATCATTAACATGGCAATATCATTACAGCGAGATCATTCATTACATTGTCAATTGGGAAGTCTTAAAGTTATTAAAGACACCCGAATGGGGTCTAAGCCGCATATAACTTTTGGTTCTAATACCTGCAGTGACATCATAGAACGGTTTGTATAGTTAGTTGCTGTCATATGCAGATAAAACAAAAAACATTAGAAAAGTATCTGTAAGGGTGTGTTGACTTTACAACATAATAATTAATGCAAACTCAATTTTTTATTTTAGAACTTTTCAATTCGAAGAATTCCAGAGCCCTTTTTCAGACAACAGAACTGTGGCGACGGTATCAAAACCAATAACAGCATTAGATATTGAAACTTCGTCTAATACATTGACTGCTTCAGAAACTGAAGATCAACTTGATCTAACCTGAACTAATAGGGCTTTACTTTCCTCAACAAGCATCGGGCCAAAATCTTGTTTTAGAGGAAAACTGTCTCAAGTAACGTTTCCACAGAAAAGGTAAAATAAAATTACGTAAAAAGGCCGAAATTAAAAAAAAAAACAATTGGCAATTTTTTATTTGTTTCTCTATGTTTTACCAGAAATCAAATATAGTTATTTAGGTCTCGATAACTAACCATTGACATGTTCCCAATGTTTCATTAATTATCTATATGAAGACACCCCAGTAGATGGTTATACTTCAACGTTAATTAAACTTATATTAAAAACTTATTTTAATATTCGCATTTATTACAAAACCTCAAAGAATTTAGAAAATAGTAGGCAAAATAGGGTAAGAGGTATATTAAATGAAACCATACTTTTTAAGGGACAGTAAAACTGAACTGCCTGTTTTTGAGATAACTAAAATGTTTGTTATTCGTGTCATGTAATATGTAAATATATCCTTTGCATTAAATCGTTTTATTATTTTTTTTTTGGTTAATGATGATATCTAGAGAAAGTCACAAATATTATGTACTGTTGAGATTGCGAATTTATTATTGTAATCTTTCTTCCACTTTAGTATTATAAGTAATCTTAGGTAATATGGAATACTATTAAGGCTGCCACCTTCAGGTTTAGTCTGCAGAGTCCATGATTGAGTCCTCAGGCTCCAGGCTACGAGTTATACGTCAATTGCCTCAGATAAAGTAATATTTAACACTTAGGTATCAAAGCAAATTCCGACGTACTTATTTGATTAAATTGTAATTTTACAATTTTTTTATTATTTACCTATATGTTTAATGTTAACCTGAGGCACTTTTTTCCTCATATTTTTATAATCTTTAGAAGGCACAAACCCATTCGTATGTCGAAACAGTATATGAAAAATATCACTTTTTATTTTAATCCTAAATACAGCAATGCTCTTGCCAGTTTTTAGAAACCATTTGGCCTGTATCATGGTTAGGTACCTATTTTTATATAATTATTATTGAAATTATATTATTGATAATTTTAACACAACATTCAAAATGCTTTGAAAGTGATACGCCACTGCTAATTGAACCTCGTAGTAACCTGCCCATGCTATCGTCCTCTTATAAATAGTAAGTTGTAGGCTCGGCGCAAAATTACGTATATGAATGAGATGCCTGGTCTATCTTTGCTTTATCGTCAGTGTCCAAAATGACGCATAATAAATGAATTGATGGAGCCAAGGGAATCGAGTGTCTCGCCATGACTATATCCGGTTTTTCAACATTAACTCTTTTAGAAAAAACTGCCGCCTGGGTTCTTTTAGCGTTCAATTCTACTTGGTTACAGTCACCCCAACACATAATTTCTTTCAGGCCCTTGTTGAGTACTGAGACCTCTTGCTGCTTATTGAGATGTATATTGACAGTCGATGTTCAAGCATCCAAAGTAAAATATGAAACAAGGTGTCATCACCTTCCAGGTACTTTAATAATTTTTTGTTGAAATCATGCTAATTTAATGGAATAATCAAAACTTTAGTATACCGGGTGGTGTACAGTTAGACTTGCCATATGAAATCCCATGTAAATTTTGCATTTCTGAAATATTGGCTCCTCTATTAATTTTACTATTAAATATGTGATCTTAGCTAACCTAGGATATAGATCATTAGTTGTAATGGCGTATGCCAGTTAAGGTTTGTAAATGTTAGCGTGCAAAATATCATTAATAGATCTTTCATGAGCGTCTAAAAGTTGTGGCTTGATTATTGATATCCATTACCCATTGAGTATATTACAAATTTGGAAACGAGGATTTTGGTCTAACGCAGAAAAAATTAACTTTGAAGTAGTGACAATCAGTAGCAAATGGCGATCAACGGTGACAATAAGTGACAAGCGGAATGTCAAATAAAGATGATACCATTCCTGCTATGGCTGCTAAAAGGCATGAGTTACAGATTCAAGTAGCTTTTAGAAGCGCTATTGGTGCTTTGTCAGAGTATAAAATGGACAATGACTGGGCATCGTATGAAGAAAAAATAGAGCAGTACTTTTTAGCAGACTACATTGAATATAACAGAAAGGGGCCATTGTTTGAATTAGTGGAAAGCGAATCTTTCGCAAATTTTCTATTACTTTTATTTCCGGAGAAAAAAACACCATATTCGTAATCAGCGACATCAAATTAGGCTAATAAACAAAAATTAGAGAAAAATTCGCTGTTTCCACTAATCCACACAATTACCCAGAAAGGTAGCATTTATATTAACACTGATTGGAGATCAAGCTTATAAAGTGTTAAGCAATCCCTGTGATCTAGAGTTACCTAAGGAGAAAAGCTACGCAGAATATGCGGGTTTCTCCGATCACAATTTTCAAAGAAAAAATCTATATTTAGGAAATAATTGTTTTTTATGACTGATGCATATGGAGAGTGAATTTGTTAAAGGATGGTATGATAGAATTGAGAATAAAGCAATAAATTGTAAATTTGGTGGCTTGTTAGAAGAAATCCCAAAGGACAAATTTGGGTGACGATTACAAAGGGGTTCGCTGTGAGATAAGTTTGTGAGCAACATACTAGAGCGTCTCGAGACTTATATAAATGTGTTTTAAAAAAAGAAAATTGATGACATATGCTTCTATAAATAGTTTAGATTTTATGACTGAATCACAAGCTGAGATAGCTAGAGTTAGGCAAATTAGTCAACATCATGGGACTCCAATAACAGCTTTTGAAGAAGTGTATATTAAAGATTATAGAAATCCTAAAAAGTCTGGGAAAAGAGCAGTTATTCTACAGAGAGTAGGGGTAGAAAATTATATTTGTCAATTGGATTGTAGAAGATTGGCGTCGACATTTGAACCAGATTGTAAATGCGGGTGATTTTTATTATAAAATTTCGATGAGCTTAGACAGCTCCACAAATATATCCATTGAGAAAGATTTGACAAATAATGTTGTGTTACTGTGTGGTCTGGATCATATATTGGTCAAAGTTCAAAAGCAAAAGCAAAATCGAAATCTTTATTTGGTACTTGCAAAATGCAGCCATCTAGGACGGATGCATAGGTTATTTAACATTTAAATAATATGGGTCTCACAAAATTACACTCAATGTATTTGGACATTTAGCACCGCTAAAAGCATAAATCTGTATTATAATTTAGGCATTCTGATACTGACTAGTAACTTTTTTGCGTAAGAAAGCCCTTAAGTTTAGTTTTCAAAATGTTGAGACCCAGTGCCTTAACTCTGTAAAGTATTTTGTTAAGTTTTGTTAAGCATGCCTGGTTGGGCATCAATGAAAATAGCAGTTACGTTGATGTTTGTTCTCGTTGCTCCTAATAAATATTATAATCTTATACATATAAATTCAAGGAATTGTCATGATTTTCTGGCCATTGAAAATCGGTCTGCAGCTATCGGTAGGCTTCAGGTTAGCTGTAGGTCATATGATTCATTTCTGGGCTACAAATATCCTGTTGGATTCAACTGCATGTCATCATAGTATAATGGTATCGTTTAAATGTCAATATACTAGTCACACTAGTGAATGGTAAACATATACGACGGCATTTCAGTTAAAATACTGGAAAACCTGCCAGCGGTGGCAATGCAGTCCTTAGCTGATTCAGTTAATGTTTCATTTCTTCGGGGAGAGTTTCCTTCTTGTCTTAAAAGGAGTATTGTCATTCCCTCGTATAAGGGAGGAGATTATAGCGTTCCCTCAAACTATCGACCAATCTCCCTGCTTGCGACCCTCTCCAAGGTGATTGAGAAGCTAGTAAAGTCCAGACTACTTCTGTTTCTTGCAAAATATAATATTATAACGCCATGTCAGTTTGGCTTTCAGGCATCAAGAAACACCAGTGACGCTATATTCTCACTTCTTGAAAAGGTGTTTCTTGGTCTAAATGAGGGTGAGGCTGTTGCGGCAGTCTTTTGCGACTTTTCCAAAGCATTCGACTGTGTGAATCATCGAATACTGCTGCAGAAGCTTCAACATTGCGGTATACGCAATACAGCACATCGCTGGTTCTCTTCTTATGTCTCCGGGAGGACGCAGGTGGTAACGGTCGATGGTGCCTGCTCTGGCCCATTGAGAGTGGAGTGCGGGGTGCCTCAGGGTTCAGTGTTGGGTCCAATCCTGTTCTTGATATATATTAATGATCTCGCGGGCCTGGACATTCGGGGCATGTTCACCATCTTTGCTGACGACACCACCCTCTTATGGCGCTCAAAAAGCAGCGAAATATTGAAGTGTGTCATTAATGAAGACTTACAGAAAATCAAAGAATGGTGCGAAGCTAACTGCTTATGTTTTAATATAAATAAAACTAACATTCTCACTTTTGGTTTTACATACAATGATCTTCATTTAAATGATCAACTCGTGGAAAATAAGCCTGCTACTAAATTTCTTGGTCTCTATATCGACTCAAAGTTGAGGTTTGATAAACACATTTCCGAGTTGAACAAAAAATTGTCATCGGGCTGTTTTGCCATTAGAGTGGCGGCGGTGGAGCTTGGATGTTCGACGGCTAAGATGGTATATCACTCTTTATTCGAGTCCCATCTACGATATGGCATTGCATTTTGGGGATTTTGTGGCCAATATCTCCTGAAGTCCGTGTTTGTCATGCAGAAAAGGGCGATTAGATACTTGTGTAGGTCAGGGTTTCGGGATCACTGTAGACCACTATTTATTAGGTTTCGGATCTTAACTGTTTTTGGTCTTTTTGTTTTGGAAACAGTATGTTTAATGCATCGAAAATATTCCAACAATAACAATGGTCCGATTAATCCTTCCAATAGATACCAAACGAGACAAAACCATGACATCCGGCTCCCGATTCCTAAATTGGCTCGTACCAAGCACTCTGTAATGAATGTATGAAAGTATAAAGATGTATAATCATTTGAGTGTTGATTGTAGATCGCTGGCGTATGTGCAGTTTTGGAGAACCGTAAGGGATCACCTTGCGCTTAGGGCTTATTATAGTCTAGATGAATTTTATCTCAACCATTTTTAACAAATTTAACAAGTTTAACTTTTATTTTATCTTATATATTGTCGTTTTATATCCTGCATAGGCTGTGCATACTAAGTTGGTTATGGCTTTCATTCCTGTCCTTGTGTTATGGTGGCCCGTTACGTATATTATGTGAGTTTATACATGCCCACTTTATTGTTCTTTTGTTCTTTAGTCTTTTACTCTGTACATTTATATACATGTTTTGTTATTGACTGTGTTGCTCTTTGCATTTTGCTATTAGAATAGTTGTTTTGTTCTCTTTTTAATTGTAGTTTTATATGCCATATCTAGCAATTCATGTCATCTAGCAATTTATGTAATTTATGTAATTTATGTAGATTAGAACTAGTTTTAGTAAGCTTTGTCTGTGAGAATGTACGTTTGTATTTCTTGGACAATAAAGCACATAAAGTAAAGTAAAGTATACAGTGACCGGCAGAAAGTGCGCAGCATATGGGAAAGTTTTTTATCTTTAAGTTTAGAAAATTAATTTTATTTTAGATAGGTTCTGCATGTTCTCAAACCAAAATAACACCCATTAAATCCGGTAAAAGTCTTATGGTATACGAGGTAGGATCAAAAATTTGAAATTCCGCTAAGAGTGAAGTACCTCCATCTTTCATTTTAGAATATTTTTTTACTAAGAATTATTGTTTTAATTTCAAAGTTATACCCAAATTCCAAGTTTCGCTTATTTTGGACAAAAAAATGGATTTAATCGTGTTTTCTGAATAACCCTGTATAAAAAATAAATGGCAACCGAACAGTCCGAAAATAAGATTTTCTGCAGACTTTGTTAGAGGTAACCGTCGATCATAAGTCCGATTAGTTTGTTTTCATAATATTATGGCTTTTTAAAATAAAAACATAAAAATATTAAATATTTTTGCTGCACACCGTATTTAATTTTCTGAGGGAACAAGTTAATTTCATCTAACTGATATTTTTTTATTTACTTTGACTTAAAGCATCTCCTAAATAGCTATTTACACATTAAAGTATGCATAGAAAGTTGCCTTTTGATATATAAAGAAAAAAATTTAAATTAAAAATATATTTTGAACGGATTTTATTTCTCACGCAAAATAAGGATCAATAATATATTTTGTACACATTTTAAATAATTTTAAAATAATGTTTCTTCAAAAACTGATTTTGTATGCCCCAAGGGCAAGCTTAAAGCCTAGAAATAATAACACAAATTAATTTCCTTCTCATAATCTATACTATTTAAGATCAAAGCAGCCATGAAAACAAGTCAAACATTGAAATTAAATTAATGACATTTAGTCAGTCCTGCTATAAAAATGGAAGTTGAAAAGTTGTCTTTACAGAAGAAAATTGCAATAGTTTTAATTCATGGTGACAATTATCACAGTTATCGCGAGACAGCAATTATTTTTAACAATAGATACAATAAAAATGTTCACAATTCCACTATATGTATTTAGAATTGTCAATAAATTTAAACAAAGTGGATCGGTGGAAAATAAGTATAAAACTGTCCATAGAAAAACTGCAGCTACGGAAGAAAACGCTTTAAATGTTTTGTTATCAGTAAATGAAGTTCCTACAATGCCGTTGTCCGAAAGAGAAGAACAAGTTGGTATTTCAGAAAAGTATATTAGAAGAATATTTAAGAATCACAAGTATTTACCATATAAACCCAAATTTCTGCATACCCTTCAAGATAGGGATCTAGATGCAAGGCTTGACTTTTGCTTTTGGTTTCAAGGCAAAAAAGAAGATGATCCACATTTTGGAAATAGTATATTATTTACTGACGAAGCAACCTTCACAAGCAACGGCACTGTAAGTTCCCAAAATTGCAGGTGGTGGGCTGACCAAAACCCCCATTTTAGAATTAAATGTAAAGATCAATATTCTTTTAAGACCAACGTTTGGTGTGGTATATTAAATACTCAAATAGTGGGGCCATATTTCTTCAAAAAAAATTTAAATGGCGCTAGATATTTAAACTTCTTGCAGAATGAAATAAGCGATTTTCTCGATGATCTGCCCTTAAACTTAAGAGAAAATCTGTATTTCCAACAAGATGATGCTTCTATTCATAGTACCTTACAAGTAAGGGAATGGTTAAATCAACAATTTTACAACAAATGGATTGAACGGTTTTCAGAACATCCCTGGCCTGCAAGATCGCCGAATATTACTCCTCTAGACTTCTTTCTCTGGGGTTACGTAAAAAACCAGGTGTATAAGTATCGGCCTTTCAGAAATTTGGACCATCTGGAAAATGTTATAAGACAGTGTATCGCTAGAATCAATCCGGCTTTTTTAAGGAACGTAGCCAAAGAATTTAACAAAAGAACTATTATATGTATAGAAAATGGAGGAGGACATGTAGAAATATAAAGTTATAATAATTATTGTTAATGTAAATAGTCTTAATTAGCATTTTTTGTTTCCTGTTGAGTTAAAGAATTTATTACCTATTAGTTGGATTATCCTAAAAGTGCATTTAATAAATGAAAATAACCTATATTAATCCTTGTTTTGCGTGAGAAATAAAATCCATTCAAAATATATTTTTAATTTAAATTTTTTTCTTTATAAATCAAAAGGAAACTTTTTATGCATACTTCAATGTATAAAAAACTATTTAGGAGATGCCTTAAGTCAAAGTAAATCAAAAAATATCAGTTAGGTGAAATTAACTTGTTGCCTCAGAAAATAAAATACGGTGTGCAGCAAAAATATTTAATATTTTTATGTTTTTATTTTAAAAAGCCATACTAATATGAAAACAAACTAATCAGACTTATGATCGACGGTTATCTCTAACAAAGTCTGCAGATAATCTTATTTTCGTACTGTTCGGTTGCCATTTATTTTTTATACAGGGTTATTCAGAAAACACGATTAAATCCATTTTTTTGTCCAAAATAAGCGAAATTTGGAATATGGATATAACTTTGAAATTAAAACAATAATTCTTAGTAAAAAAATATTCTAAAATGAAAGATGGAGGTACTTTACTCTTAGCGGAATTTCAAATTTTTGATCCTACCTCGTATACCATAAGACTTTTACCGGATTTAATAGGTGTTATTTTGGTTTGAGAACATGCAGAACCTATCTAAAATAAAGTTAATTTTATAAACTTAAAGATAAAAAACTTTCCCATATGCTGCGCACTTTCTGCCGGTCACTGTATAAGGGCTTCCTACTCGATTATATATTTTCACTATAAGATAGCAAAGTGTGCTGAATTATTTTTTTTACAATTATAGGTTATGTGATGTATCCAGATCAGTAATTGATCCACAAATATAATCCTAGAAATTTACATTCTCAAAGTTTTGTATGAAAGGAATGTTTATATACAGGGTGTTTCCTAACCTCTCTGAAAAAATGAAGGAGGCGAATCCTCACCTTATTTTAAGACGAAAATGTGGTATAACAGTTTTTCGCATGTCGCTTCTTTTTCGGAATACAGGGTGTTAAGAAAAATTGGTAAAGCAATAATAATCATATTTAAAAACTTCTTATAATGAACTCCCATGAACAAAAGTCAAATAAATTGCTGAAAATGTCCTCCATGAGCCAGTAAATACCCATATACACGACGTGCTAAATTGTCTCTTACGTGTTGGAAAATTTCTGGACTGGCGCGAATCATATTAAAACCATCAATAATACGCAGTCGAAGGTCTTCTTCAGTTTCAATAGCAGTAGTATAAACGAGTTGTTTAAGATGACCCCAGAAATAAAAATCCAATGGACTCAGATCCGGCGCACGGGGTGGCCATGGGTGATGCTCTCCTCTACCTATACAACGAGCAGGATATTGTTGATCTAAATAGTTTCTAACACGTACTGCAAAGTGAGGGGGAGCGCCATCATGCATGAACCACATTAAAGTTCGCGTTCTTAATGGCACTGCTTCCATCAATTCTGGCAATTCATCTCTAAGGAGGTTGTAATAGACATCACCAGTAAGTAGATTTGGAAAAAAAATACGGTCCAACTAAGCTATCTCCAATAATCCCTGCCCAAATAATATAAGAAAATGTATACCGGTGATGTCCTTCGATTATAACATGAGGATTATCTTCCGCCCAAATATGGTTGTTGTGAAAATTTATGATGCCTTGTCTGGAAAAATTCGCTTCTTCTGTAGATAGTATTTTTGCCGAAAAATGTGGGACCCTTAAAGAATTTTCTTCAAACCAGTTATAAAAATTAACTCGAGCTGGAAAGTCTCTAGGCAACAAAGCGTGCACTCTTTGAACGTGATAAGGACAAAGTAAATAGTCCTTTAAGATACTCCATACTGTTTTGTAACTCACATTCAACTCATTCCCGATTTTCCACGTACTAGTGCCTGGAGATTCTTCCACCATGTTTAAGACCTCTTACTCAAGTTGTACGGTTCTAACTGTAAGTGGTCAGCCGCCTATTTTGCTCTTTGCAAAGCTACCTGTTTGCTCTAACCTGAGGTGCAATCTTGTAAATGTTTCCGAACACGGTACTCGTCTATTAGGAAAACGTTCTGCATATAAACGTCTCGCCTCTAGCGCATTTCTATTTGCCAAACCGTATAAAATAAACTTGAGTCATTTCTTGATTGGTAAACTCAGCCATAATGAAAAGTATGTAATGTAGTACAAATAAATTCAAAACAATTTAAAAGGATATTATTTGAAAGATGTTAAACAGGAGATAAAAGTTACGGAGAAAACAAATGTGGTTGACATGAAACGAAGCAAAGCCTACTCGTACCATTTGTCGCAACATAATGATAAAAATACGAAAAAAAACTAAAAAATTAAGGTATTCTTTTACCGAGATCCCTGCCAATGAACTAATTGTAAAATTTAAAATTGACCCAAAGTAAAGTGCTCTAATCCCTTATGTTTAACAAATGTCATTAGAATATCGTTTGTCATTAATTAATAAAATGAAAAAAAATACAAAATTTGTTTTTAACACTCTGTATTTCGAAAACGAAGCGACATGCGAAAAACTTTTATACCACATTTTCGTCTTGAAATAAGGTAAGGATTCACTTCCTTCATTTTTTTAGAGAGGTTAGGAAACACCCTGTATACGGAGACTTGATATGGTTTTTACGTCAGAAATATCTTTTGACATCTGTTGTTTCATCGAGAACTTTTTGGGTCTTGTTGCCTAGTTAGTTTTGAATTTTGATTCGGCTGTTACTTTATTTGATAAAGGCTGGAAAACTGCATAATTCTTGGCGCCTGTTACATGTCTACTAGACGGTCATGGTAGTGCTTCTCTACTGTATACTCATAGTGCTTCTCTACTGTTAGAGGTTTATGCCAACGCAGAGCCAATCTTTCGGCAGTTTGTATGTAAAGTTTGGTCTGGCGTATGTCGTATGCGTTATCCGTTATTAGTATATTGGTCGATACGTCCGTATGTCTGTAATAGTCTGTTATTACTTTGAAAAAGAATTCGTTGATTGTCGGTATTCGAAAGTTCCGATGCAAAACACGATTCATTGTATACCGTGGATCATTTGCGATAAGTTTCAGCGCCTTGTTTTGAATCACCTGGAACTTATTCAGCTCGGACTTACTTATATTGCACCAAAATGGTGCTCCATAAGTAAGTGCCGGCCTGACCAAGACCTTATAGAGGTTAACTTTGGTTCGATTACTATGGCTACTCCGCCTGTGAAGCAGGGGGTAGATTGAGCTTAATTGACGCAATGCTGCCTTGATTCTATTAATTGAATTTAACCTCCAATTCAGTCTTTGGTCGAAGATAAGTCCCAGGTACTTTACTTCCTGGCACCAATTCACTTGAACCCTACCCATATTAAGTCTCATTTCGGGCCGTCTAACGCGACTTTTGGAGAAAAATATGACTTTTGTCTTGGAAGGATTCAAACGAATTTTAGAATTAGAAAGTTATTGCAGTGTCGTCAGCGAAAATATTAAGTTGCGTTTGCCTATCTGGCGGAATGTCATGCATACAGCATCAGGGAGAGAGGTGAGCTTTGCGGCACTCCCGCCCTGATGGGTTTATTTAAATAAAGTGCGTTCTCCGACGAGACTACAAAACTTCTATTCTACTATTCTCTAGAAAAGAACCTACTACCTTGATGAGGTAGTTCGAAGCTCCGACTCTTATTAATTTCAGTAAGAGACAATTATGCCAGACCTTGTCAAATGCTTTGCTAACTTCAGGGGAAGACTGCCCCCGTGTGTCCCCTTCTATTGAAACCCATCATTATGTTGGACGTGAGCCTCGTTGGCTGCTTAACTGTGCAATGTTCGCTTCTAAAGTCGAACTGTTCATTAGGCAGAACGTTATGCTTGAACACAAAACTATTTAATGTTTATAGAATATATAGTAAGGGAATGATTTCTACATCTGTGGTTAATATAAATTGTTTTTTGGACATTTTGGTCTTTAAAGTATCTAATAACACTTTCTATCACGTGCTCGAGTTCCCCCGGAGTCCGCACTGAGATCACTACGGAGGTGTCGTCAGCGAACATGCTGACGTTGCCATTATTTATGTCCTTATTAATATTGATAAATATTCAAAGAGGTATTCCAATATCAATATCCGCAAAGTCAGAAACATCACAATCAATTTATGCATAAAACCCCCAATTCAAAAATATGACCAAATAAGTGAGGGTTACCATTTTAGATTATAGGGGTAGGTGCCATGGGGCTAGTGGATTACATTTAATACCCTTAAAGTTCTACCACTTAAGGTCTAAATTGACGTGTTTTACCAAATTTTCATTTCCCTGTATGGTCCGTCTATCTATCTTACAAACTAATTATAAATGCTAATCCCTAATGCCGATAAGACCCAGCGGGTGATCGAATGAAATCAGGGACGCACTCGTTCCTGAAACATATTTTAAACGTAAATTAATAATAGGTAACAATAATAAAATAATAGTAAAACAGTATAAGATACAATACAATTAAAATTATAACATATAAGACGGTTATTAATTAAAACAAAATATACATATACCTACAAAAAAGTATCGTGTCAGAAAAATAATTATTACATTTTAACCCTAGTCAGTTTCACTGTCACTGTCGTCATCCAAGTTCACAATAATTCTTTCTCTGGGCAACATATCTATATTTACGTATGATTTTTCTACTTTTTGAACATGCGCTAAACAATTTTCCCAGCTTTTGGTTGGAATATTTTGCATCTCTGACTGTACTAAAGCTGTCACAGAAGAATTTAAGGTTGGCGAAATATTATTCCTCCTTACCCATGCTTTCAGCTGGTGCCATATATGTTTAATTGGGTTGAACATGCAATGATAAGGAGGAAGACTTAAAACGCTATGATCTATTTCTGCCGCCAAAGTGTCACAATAATATTGCTTTTTTATTGAAAATGATTTTAAAATTTTGAGCAATTGCTTTTTTGTGCAGTTTTCCTTAAAATACGTATTATTTTCCATCATATAGTCCTGGATGGTAACTTTTGTGTCATTGGAATACGGTGCTTTATTTAATCTACGACTGTGGTGGCTCGCATTATCCATCACTATCACACTATTTCGTAATATATTTGCTAATAATTTGTTTTTGAACCAGTCTTCAAATAGTTCTGCCCTAGTATCATCGTGATAATCAACAAGGGAGTCCTTTATATTTTTGGCTGATAAGAACAAAGCGTTTGGGATAAATCCGTTCTTTTCCCAGTATGAATTATTGTTATACGCTTACCTTTATTTGATGGAGTTTTGGTTCTGCATTAACCCGAGAGACTGCTTACTGGTAATGCTGTTAAGGCTTTGGTGAGCTTTTACTTCTTTTACAATTGAGGTTTGCTCATTCTTCGACTATGCTGGAAGTTTTTTGGTGTTGGATGCTGCATTTTGTTTCGGTTTTCATTGCATGGTTTTATTTTGGTGTTCTATGTTGTTTCGGTCTTTTTTGTTTTTCTTTGCTTGGTTGATTGATTGTGTTTGATGTTCTTTTCTTTTCTTTGAGTTTTTGTGATGATGTTTTTCTGTGTGGCCTTTTTAGGGTGGGAGCCAATCTTTTGGGTATTTATGTCTGTTGTGTCTTGTCGATCGTATAATATGGGAGGTCTGTATTGTGGGATTTGTCGACAGGTCTGTCCTTTGAAAGTATTTTGTTATGGTTTTCTTTGAATGTGTCCATTTTTAGGTATCTATGTATTATTCTTGTTGGTACATGTCTTTGTGAGTTTGTCATCATTCTAAGTGCATTGTTTTTTAGTCTTTGTGTTTTCATGTGTCTTGTTTTGTTTACGGTGCACCATGTTGGTACACCGTATGTCAAAACTAGTCTTACTATTGTCTTGTAGATGTGTGTTTTTGTTTTTAGTTTCAGTCTGCTTTTTGCGCAGAGTAAGGGATACACTGCGCTCAATTGTCTGTTTGCTTTTTTGATTCTTTCGTTGATATTGTCATTCCAGGTCAGCTTTTTGTCGAAGGTGAGACCAAGGTAGTTGGCTTCAGGGCTCCATTCTATGGATTTATTATTGCCCTTTACCCTTGTTTCCGGCAGTCTTAGTCTCGCCTTCGAGAAAAATACTGCCTGGGTTTTCCCTTTATTGAGCCTCATTCTCCAAGCTTCCAGCAAACTCTGCAAGAGCTGGATATGACGCTGCAGATGACCCGATAAATCTTCCCAACCTTTATCTGGAACTTTATGTGTGTCATACCACGTCTCGTCCAAATAAATAATATCCCTTCCATCCTGTCTATATCCATGGACTGCAATTAGGTATTCCATCCTCCATCTTTTTAACGGGACCGATTCCATAATTACTTGTCGTTGGTTAATTTTTTCATTTTAAAACTGTTTCTTAAAATACATATATTTAGAGCCTCATGACAACACTATATTCCTGTATCATATTTTTTAATCTTGGCAATAGGGTTTTTCATGAAGGGTGGTGTAAACGTTACTTTTTTTTGTGTCAGCTGATAAAATATAACGCTTTAATTGGTTTTTATCACGACCCGTAGATCCACTTGGCGTACTGGTTTCTTCCCACGGACGAAACATTCTTAGATATGACGTTTAATTAGCAACCAATAAATTCTTAATTAAACTAATAAAAATATCTAACTGAATTTTAAAACCAAAAATCAGCATATTTAAATAACTAAAATAAACCTATTTTATTTTAACCTAATTATTTTAAGAGAATTACTAAGAAAATATAATAATATAATAGTTTTTAAATAGATCCGTACCTGAAGTCCCCAGGTGGCCGAATTTTACACCTCACACAATAGGTTATTATGACGGTAACCGGTAAAGGATTAGCATTTATAATGAGTTTATAAGATAGATAGACGGAGCATATATTTCATTACTTAGCAATGGTTAACAATACTGGAATTATGATTTTTATGGCGTCAGAACACGCCAAAAAAAAAATGTCAGTTTCTGGACGATCGCAGAAAAACATATTTTACTTTATCTCTGATACAAATTTTTAGTTTAATTATACTACATTTAGGCAAAATTCAGGACCATTTTAAGCACTTATGTTTTAGCTTCTTGTGGCCTTTCTTTGGCAAAACATATCATTTATTTTTCACAATCTCGTGCTGATAAGTCCGGTCTTAACACATTAGAGTACCTATGATATAAGCTTGTAGTTTTGGGTTTACGATATTAAAGCCGAAACTGCTATCTAGAAGGGACATGTTTTTTCCCTCGTTTACGATTTAGTTTGTCGATTTGAGATACTAGCTAATCGAAACGTCGGATTGTATACTCTTTTTTTTTTTGTTAATAATTAACCCTTTCGAGGCATTTACGTGTAAATCAATCTGATCAATAAAGATAAATGAGTATGCTCCATTCCACAATAATTCGTTGATTTCCCGACCGCAATAAAATTTAAACCCAGCCATAAATAGGTGCCTTTTGAAAGGGTGCAGGTCCTGATTACCTACTAATTTTAATAGTTTAGGTTAGCTGTTTTCAACAAAAGAACAAATATAAAATAATAGGTAAGTATCTTTATTTTAATCATGCAATTAAATATGTATTAATATTCATAAAAAAACACTAATCTACAATATTATAATATCATCTATGCTTAAACTAATATAGTGACGATAGTGATAGTGAAACAGAGCTAAATATAGAGTAGGTTAAGTTAAATTAATATTGTATTATTATAATATTGTAGATTAGTATTTTTGTATAAATATTAATAGCTATTTTTTTAGATGATTAAAATAAAGATATTTACCTATTAATTTATATTTGTTGTTTTGTTGAAAATAGCTAACCTAAACTATTAAAATTAGTAAGTAATCAGGACCTGTACCCTTTCAAGAGGTACGGTGCCTACACAATAGATATTTGTCAGGCAAGTTATTTATGGTTGGGATTACGACTGAGGGTTGTCATTTAAATTTTATTGCGGTCGAGAAATCAACGAATAATTGTGAAATGAAGCATACCGCAAGGTCGCGTCAGTTAAGACCAATGACGACAAAGCAAAGATTGACGTCGCATTCTCTTTAATCATAACAAGCAGATAAGACGTCAAATGCAAAGGCCTGCTCGGTTCCTCGCGACTTCCACAGTGTTTACTATTTACGTTTTACGTGTTTACATTGTTACACTGTTGCCGAAGAAACCAAAATTTACCCCTTTTGGGTTTTATTTGAGTTTATATTGACTCAATTTGTAACTATTTAGAATTTACTAGTGCTATGGCCGCGCATAATGCCGGTTTTAAGAAAACCTGTTGGCTAGCAAAGTATTTTAGGCTTTATAAAATAATTTGGTGGTGAGATTATTGTGTTTTATAGTTTTGTTAGGTAAGTATAATATTACAATATGGTTATACAGTGTCAGGTTTGCAAAATAACCGATTCACTGCCTGGATTTTCCTTTCACAAGTAAGTATTTATGACATAAGCCTTTTAGTGATAATTGAACCAACAGTAGCGGTTCATAAGGGTATTTTTTTATGTCGATATTAATTTGATCTTAACAGGGCTATTACGAATATTGCGCTTTTAACAAGTCAGTATTGTTTTAAATAGGTTAGTTTGACAAAAATTGTAGAATGAATTAAAAATACATTCATAAAGAATTTTAATTTGTTAGGTACTTGTTATAAAATCTGCGTGGAAAAGTTTAGGTTTATGGATGTTACCTTATTACTGAGATATCCCTGGGCATGAAATAAATGACCTTGTATGACAAGTTATTTACTTAGTATTGTTTTAAACATTACATAATGTACAACTTGTTTAGTATTTATCCATTGTTAGGTACAGGGTTTTCTTTTATATTTAGACCCCTATTTAGAGGAAAAACTATAAGAGATAGAAAAAAACTTTAAATATGAAACTTTTATGATTTTTACTGAATCATCAGAATATTAGCAAAAAATTATTAAAATACTATTACAATGCCGAAAAATATAAGCAACTTATGTTTTTTTAAATGGAACACCCTGTATTTATTTCATTAAAATTATAGATCTTTTTTTCCTGATTACAAAAATATAGGGTTTGTCTATATTAACTCCAACCAGTTTTAAGATATAAACGATCAAAATTTTAAGAAGTTGTATTTAGTTTCTAGTCTAGAATGCTTTGGAAATAAAAAATGATAAAGGTCTGTCGCCATTGAAAACACATGTTATTATGACATTTTTGTCGTTGTTTGCTTGTATTAAACGAACATTTTGCTACGTACTTAAAACAATAACATGGGATATTCTACAGCAGAAAAATTCGATATTATCCATCTATATTATTCTAATAATAGAAATCCATCTACAACTCTTAATGAGTACCACAGGATATTTCCCAATAGAATTTTACCTTCCAAAAGCACTATTAAATATGTTGTGAAAAAATTTGAAGAGACCAAAAGCTTAGAAAGGAAAAAGAGGACAGTAATGAGAGATGAGCAATTAGATTTAAATGTCTTGCTGTTCTTTGAAGGTAAACATTCTAGTTTATACTAATTCTTAAATCCTACAATAATTACTTAAATGTTGTATTACAGAAAATCCTGAAAATTCTATACCAGATGCGGCAGGCCATTTTAATAAATCCCTATCAAAAATACACGAAATTTTGAAAAAATACGGATATCATCCATATAAATTTTTACCAGTCCAAAACTTAACAGAAGATCACAAGAGACAGCGGCTAGAATTTTGTTTGGATGTTTTAAGAAGGCGTGAAATTGATGGGAATCTTTTAGACAAAATTTTATTTACCGACGAGGCAAATTTCAGCACAGCTGGTATGTTTAACCGAAAAAATAAACATTTTTGGGCAACTTCAAATCCCCACAAAATTCAGCCTGTTAGAATTCAGGGTCGTAGGTCTATAAATGTGTGGTGTGGCATTATAGGAAATAGGGTCATTGGTCCAATAATTTATAATGGGAGTTTAACTGGTCCAAGATATATGGAATTTCTTGAAAATGAGATTGAAAACATTTTGGAAGAGCTTCCTCTCAACCAATACGCTACGCTCATTTGGCAACAGGACGGTGCCCCACCCCATAATGTTGTCCCTGTTACAAGATACTTAAATGAAAAATATAATACGTGGATTGGAAGAAACGGACCAATAAGGTGGCCGGCAAACAGCCCTGACTTGACGGTTCTGGACATTTTTCTTTGGGGCTATTTAAAAAATAAAATTTATTACAATAGGCCAGAAAACGTTCAAGTTCTGGAACAAAGAATTCACGAAGAAATTTTGGTGCTAAATAGGGACTTTCCAGTGTTCATTATGAACGCAATAAATCATAAGTTATTAGGAAACATTCAAAAATGTATATTAAATGAAGGGGGTTATGTTGAAAATCAATAATTTTCTATGGTTCTGCATTTTTTCTTTATTTTGTATTAAATATATTTTAAAATTTCATAAAAGAAAGTATTTTTAATTTTTATTTTATATCGCTAATATCTTAAAACTGGTTGGAGTTAATATAGACAAACCCTATATTTTTGTAATCAGGAAAAAAAGATCTATAATTTTAATGAAATAAATACAGGGTGTTCGATTTAAAAAAACATAAGTTGCTTATATTTTTCGGCATTGTAATAGTATTTTAATAATTTTTTGCTAATATTCTGATGATTCAGTAAAAATCATAAAACTTTCATATTTAAAGTTTTTTTCTATCTCTTATAGTTTTTCCTCTAAATAGGGGTCTAAATATAAAAGAAAACCCTGTACATGAGAATGTTCAATTAATAAAATAAATTTCTATTATTATATGTAAGGTTTCCAAGTGATCCCGTAAGTAAAAAAAACTGGTTTACTTTAGTCGGATCTGAAGACGATAAACCATTAGCACAAAGAGCTTAGATATGTTCAAAGCACTTTAATGAAGACGATTTTTGCTTCATTTACCTAAAAAGTGGAGTCAACAATTACAGATCCTAAACACATTTTGTTCTGAGCTACCAGTAGCCTTTCGGGTGACCAGACTTTGTGCCAGGCCTAGTCAAAAAATCATCACTTTATAGCCTGAGAAAGTTACAAACTATGTGATATTAGACGTTTATATTGTGAATTAGATAAATGATTTTAACAGAATATAGGTATAGCTACGCAACTAACATATTTTTTCTTACTTTTAAATTAAATCCCCTTTTTTTCAGTTCTGTTTCGACCGATATGAGGCTGCTTCAAATAGGTATGTTATTACAAAAGTTAAATGATCTATACGTCTTTTAACCACTTCCAAAAATATTTCTTTTTTCTACTCCCATCTGCAATTTAGCTATTTCTTGCACAATCTACAGAATGGATAAGTAGGCCATTCCAGTTAACTGAACGGATATAATTTCATATCCATCCTAGTTAGGATATGAAATCGACCAATCACAGTAAAGCATCAGGTACCCAGGTAACTATTCGATTTTAAAATAAGTATTGTATGTCAATGTCCAATTATTGTCAGACGTAAATTCTTGCAAATTTTAAACTTAAAAATATGAGCGATTCCGACGAAGAAACGATAAACAGCACGCCGCCAAATATTCGTTTAGAAGCCAATCAAACCTACGAAGCCCTATTACCTGAAAAGTCCAAAAGTAAATACGAACTATCTTACAAAAAGTTTATGGACTGGATGCTGGAGCATGAAGTCAAAAATATATCAGAAAACGTTTTAACTGCATATATGAAATATTTATCCAAAGACCTAAGACCGTCCACTCTATGGACAACGTATTCTATGTTAAGAACAATGTTAAATATAAAAAAAAACGTTGATATCTCTACATATTGTAAATTGAAGTCATTTTTGAAGTTAAAGAGTAGTGGCTATAAACCAAAAAAGGCAAAAATTTTGACATCCGAAGAAATGAAAACGTTCCTTCTGGAAGCACCAGATGAAGAATATTTGTTTACAAAGGTAAGTTTCAGTAAAGTACCCTTTATATTAATATTATATCAAAAATATCTCATTTTGCACGAAATCCTATCGAATAATTAAATAAACCGTTCTTATATGCGCTAGACATTCTTTCAAGTAAGCGCTGGTTCAGCCTAGTGGTAAAGTCGCCGTACCTAGAGAGGGTCGGATAAAGGCTCCTTGGTTCGAATCCCATAGGGGGATAAATACTTTTTATTTTTTTATCTGATACCTATTTGATTTGTTGTCTTAATAATATAATAATTATTAGGATATTGATTTGATATTTCTAATTTATTTTAGGTGGTATTGATTTTTGGTATTTCTGGCGGATGCCGTAGACAAGAACTGAAAAATTTAAAAATCGATCATATTCGAGACTTGGGAAATGAATTTCAGGTTAGATTAATCGACACCAAAACAAAAACAGATCGTTTATTTGTAATCCCTGGTCTGTTTTACAAGGTTTCAAAAAAATACATGGAGCTTAGACCACTAAACATGGAGCAATTTTTTTTAAATTACCAAAAGGGTAAATGTACCAAGCAAGTAGTTGGCATCAACAAAATTGGTAATCAGCCGAAAATAATTGCTGAATTTTTAAATTTACCGAACTCAGAATTATATACCGGACACTGTTTCCGTCGCTCGGGGGCCACTCTCCTAGCAGATGCAGGTGGCAACACCTTAACCATCAAGAACTACGGTGGCTGGAAATCAACTCCAGTGATGGAAACTTACATCGAAAATTCTTTAAATAAAAAAAAGAAGATTGGTAATACTATTGTTAAATCAGTTCACAATCCGCAAATAGAGAATATTGCATCGACTTCTAAAGAAAATCTTGCTTCAAATATGTTAGCATCTACCTCGTATAATAGTGTTACAGAGAATAACGTTGCAAATTGCAATTTAAAAAAAGTAGCTATTGCATATAACAACTGTACATTTAACAGTTGCACATTTATTGTAGAAAATAAACAGTAATCGTATATTATTATTATATAGATCTAATAGGTTAATAATTATTGTTAAATAAATTTCGTTGTTTATTGTAAATTTAATTTTTTTTTAAGTGTAAAGTTTCTTTAGTCGTAGAAAAAATACACTATACAACTCGAGTGGATTGTCCATATCGCACTCTAACGATTGAGCACTCCGCCTACGGCGTCGTGCTCAAGTTACGTCATCGTGCGATATGGACATCATATCCACTCTTGTTGTACAAACTACTATTTCCTCACCAATTGGAATAAATCTTGTGAAAAACTATTAAGTAGGTAGTAATAAGTTTTTCGTTTTCGAGGCTAAAGAAAATATATTGCTCAACACATGCCAAAACAGATATAGGCTAGACTGTAGACCAAAGGAGATATTTCAGAAAAACGTTTTATGAACTGTCTGTTAGTATAACTAAACTTTATGTTTTTATCTTTAATGTTAACCTGAAGTACTATTTTTCTCATATTTTTATGATTCTTGGAAGGCACGAATCCATTCATATGGTGACACAGTCTATCAAAATATCACTTTTAATTTTAACCCTAAATACAGCAATGCTCTTGCCAGTTTTTAGGATACCATATGGCCTGTATCGTGGTTACCTATTTGTATATAATTTTTATTGAAATGATATTATTGGTAATTTTAACCCAACATTTCAAATGATTTGAAAGTGGTACGCCACCGTTTATTGAACCTCGTAGTAGCCTGCCCTTGCTATCGTTCTCTTAAAAACAGTGACTTGTAGACTCAGTGCAAATAATATACGCAAATTAATTGGATGCGTAATCTATCTTTGCTTTGTCGTCATTACTTAAGACTGTATGGTACTTGATACAAATCTTCATAGGTTTAGGAAAAAATATGGCAACGTGGCAGTTCTCCTTACTTGTCCAATTCATGTTTGTGGTTGAATGCGATGTGTTTAGTATACTTTTTACACCAAAAGTTTGAAAAGTAAGTATAAAAACCATATTTCTTTAAAAATTGCATTTCGTATTGTTTACAATCTAACCAGTGGCGTAACTAAGGGCATGTGCGCCATCCCGCAAAATTTTGAAAGCGCCCTGCTATTTTGCACCTGTCTAAATCCTTTACACTTACACTACAGTAAAAAATATTGTCATTTGTAAGCGTTGTTTAATATAGAAGGATATAAAGTATTCTAGAGAACAAAGAACAATTTTTTGTTGTAAAAATAATGAAATTTTAAAATAATGTTCTGCTCATTATTGTTTAATTTTAACTTTAATATTGTGATAATGAAACTATTATTTTCGCCGATTTTCATTTGATTTATTATTTTCATCAAGGTACTTGAGGGCGCCCCTGGCTTTGCTGTGCCCCCCCCCCCCCCGCAATGCGGGGCCTGCGGGGGCGGTTTTTACGCCACTGAATCTGGCTGAAAACTTTATATGCAGGTCATTAACTATAAAAGATAGTCAGCCCTATGATCAAAACACACAAGTTAACTTTTAACGTACCGTTTGCATGACAACAACCGAAAAAAGCCTACTTGTTAACTTTTCACTGTGGTTGAAAAGCGGTTAATTTTAAAGTTAGCGTCTAGAGTTAACTTGTGTGTTTGATTATAGGGCTGATTGTGCTCTGTATTGGCGATGTTGTTAGGGTGACTCAAGGTGCAAAGAAAAATAAAATACTGTATTCCCAAGGATACCACTGACCGAAAAGTAAAATATGTTAAAAGTGGGCGGTCAATCTGCTTTAAGCGAAGACGAAGAGACAAAAATTGTAGCAAATCTTTGTTGTTGTGTTTGGGGATTTCCTCTTACATCTATAGATGTTCGGTACTTAATAAAATCATATTTGGACAGCAGCGGGCGAACTGTAAAAAAGTTCAAACAAAACTTACCTGGACGCAAGTTCATGAGACATTTTTTACAGCGTCATGAAAATATCCTCAGTGAGCGTTGGAGTGAAAATATCCAAGAGGGTTAGAGCAGCCGTTAACAGGGTTACCATAAATAATTATTTTGACCAGTTGGGAAAGAGTCAAAAAGGAATAGAGTCAAATGCGATAATAAATTACGACGAAACCAGTATGACAGATGATCCCGGAAGAACTAAAGTAATCGTCAGAAGAGGCTTAAAACATGCTCACTGAATACATAGTTTACAAGGCCGAGAATTTGTCCAATACCTCGACAGTGGACCTACTGGAGTGAGGTGTACTATCCAAAACATCAAACATCAGGGTTTAATGAAGCAATCTTTGAAGATTGAATTAAAACAATATTATTATCTTATTATAAAAAAACTGGCCTTAAGGCTCCAAAAGCACTAATCGGCGACAACCTTACCAGTTATGTCTCCTCAACAGTCATTGATTTATGTAGAGAAAATAGCATCCGATTTGTTTTTCTGCCCCCCAATAGTACTCATTTATGCTAACCTTTAGATGTGGCTTACTTCAGGCCCCTAAACTGAGTCTGGAAAAATATGCTATTTGACTGGAAGCTATAATATATTGACAGGTAGTCCCTAAAGATGTCTTCCCGCGGCTTCCAAAAAATTCTTGGATAATTTAAACATTGATGGGAGATCGTCAACAAAACATATTTCTGGCTTTCGCGCTACAGGAATTTGTCCTGTAAGTAGATCAAAAATATTGGAAAAGTTACCACCAAACGTTGAACTGGACCAAAATCAAGCAGATAATACTATTGCAATAAACAAAGCTTTTGAGATATTTTTGTCAAACATGTATACCAAAGAAAGCAGAACAAAACTAGTCAGAAAGGAAAAAATACAAGTCGAAGCGGGCAAAAGCTATAAAGTTTACCGATTCATCGGATAGTGATTAGAATGATTTAGTTTCTATCCAAAGTTTCGATGTTAGTCCTGAGGATAATAATGAAGATGTTGATTTTCTGGATCCCACTGCTACAGAAACGAGTGTAGAAGAGTTAATTTTAGTAGAGTTCAATTACGAGGGCCCCCATAAAAGACGCATTTTCAAAAGACTTATTGGGATAATTACCGACATATACACTGAACTCTTTTTTTTTGCTAGCGTCAAGGGTAATTGCCAAGGTTCAAAGAAACAGTCCATAATCTAAAAGAGGCCTGTTTTAATTCAATCATGAATGACTACCGCTCTAAGTCACGGTCTCATGATAATTTTACTCAATAAATTATCTTGAAACCGTAACTTGTATCTGTGTTGTCTTGGTTACATTAATACCAATTTGTGTTCGTTTATCATTTATGTATATTTATGTTGTGTAGCTCTATTTGTATAATTTACATGTATATTCTTCGTTTTATTTAATTTAAGCCTTTTTTTTTGTCCATTTACTGATTTTGTTAACTGAGGTCTGTAGTTTTTCTTTCGCGTCTTCGTAGTCATTGCCTACAGCTACAATTGATGTACCACCTGCAAATGTGGCTAATATATTATTTTCTAATTTAGGAATATCACTCGTTTACAGAAGCTATACAACAAGTCTCAGTGCACTTCTTTGTGGCACTCCTGTATTGATGTTATTAAGTTCAGAGTGGGCTTCCCCTTGCTTAATTCTAAAATACCTGTCAGAAAAGTAGGATTTCAGAATGCCAGAAAATTTTTATTCTAAGCTTCAAACCTTAATGCCAAAATTTATCGAATGCCTGTGCTACATCAAGAAAGATTGTAGAGTAGACCTCCTGTTCTTCTAGTGCCGTTTCTATTATGTAAGTAATTGTGTGAACCTGATCTATAGCGGAATGGTATTCTCAAAATTTAAATTGATGAGACGGGATTAGATCGTGTTCCTCTATGATTGGTTTTATTCGCTTTAATGAAAGCTTTTCAAATAGTTTCGACAGTTCAGACAGGAGGGAGACAGGCTTAAGGGTCGTATACCTAACAAAAGTAAAATAAAGACACAGTCCAAAAAGTACCTTCCATGCCGGATATTATATTAGTTCGGACTACATTCAATGTTACAGTTAACCTGAGGATTAGGCAATTACCGGTGCTTATTCCACCGGCTAAACTGAATATTGAAGTTAACCGTAACCTATAAAACCGGACAGTAGACAAAAAAAAAGCCTGTTTAAGCAGATCCTGACATAAACAGGGTGTTTCAAAAGGACGGTACGTAACTTAAAGGGATGATTCCTTATGATATTATAAGAGAAAAAGGTCACATGAACATGTGTCCGGAGTTGCCCCGTTGTTGATATATGGGGTGTTAAGGTTTTCTAAAAAAATGGTTTTTTTATAATTTCTTTAAACATCCTTTCCCGACTTTCTTGAAATTTGGTACCATCATTCATAATAATAAAGGGTTTAATTAGACCAAACTGAATTAAATTTATTAGGTCCAGTGGCGGGGAGCACCTTAACGAATATTATTAACAAAAAATATTTCGGATTTACCAACTGATATTACAACTTTTTTGTTTCTTCAATTGTTTTCGCACCTTCGTTGTCGAGAGAAAAAATAAAATCACTTTATTGCGTATACAAAAAAATACCTTTACACCAAACATTGAAATTAAAAATAAAATTATTTTTTTAAATAATAATACAAAAAATGCAACAGTTAATTGAAGCAAATGTTGAAAATGGCCACCTTCTGATAAAATGCACGATTGCAATGGTCTTACCATTGATTTTCTTACACGTTTAAAAATGCCTGCATTATTTAATATCGCATTGCCACTTCCAATAATCCGAATTCTTAAGTCGTTTTGATCTAGTAGAGGCGTCTTGTATACAAGAGAGTTTAGATGTCCCCAAAAATAATAGTCTGGAGGATTTAAGTCGGGACTGTGAGCTGGCTAACCTTGTGGACCTGCGCGTCCAATCCAGCAATTAGGAAGAATGTTGTCGAGGTATTAAAGTGCAACTAGGTTAAAATGAGCTGGGGCGCCGTCGTGCATGAACCACATATTAGTTATTATTTGTAGAGGTACATCTTGTGATAGAACGTCAAGTTCTTCAAATAGAAACTGCGTATAGGAGTTTACATTTAATCGAGGTGGTAAAAAGTATGGTCCAGTAAGATTTTTGCCAATGATCCCTGTCCATACATTCACCAAAAATTGTTGCTGAAAACGACCTTGTCTATTTTTATGAGGATTATCGTCCGCCCAAAAATGTTCGTTATTAAAATTCATAATGGCTTTTCTTGGAAAGGAGGCATCGTCAGTAAATAAAATGTTCGGTAAAAAATTGTTGGTATGTGCTACTGTATGCAGCAATCACCTACTAAAATCAAACCTTGGCTGAAAATTACGGGGAAGCAGAGCTTGCACATGTTGAATATGGTATGGGTATAGTTAATAAAGATGCAAAACCCTCCAAACAGTTGATGCACTTGTTTGAAGTTGCACTGCTACCTTCCTGGCACTAGTTGAAGGATCATCTTCTATCTCTCGAAGTATAGCCTCTTCTAACTCAGGCGTGGTGACTGTTGCAGGTCTGCTAGGAAGTTCCGTACTACGTTTAGAACTTCCAGTCTCACTCAATCTTGTATGTATCTAATTGTTTTGGCACACGGCAGTACTCTGTTTGGATAACGATCCTGATAAAATCGTCGAGCTTCTTCAGCATCTCCATTTGCTAGGCCATAATTGAAGTGCATCTAGGCCATTTCAGCGTTAGCACAGTTATTCATTTTTGACTTGTTATTGACGAAACAGGTAAATTAGACATCAAAACTTACCCTCACCTGATATTTTAATTAGCTTTGAAGTACATAGGTATTTTTTGTGTACAGGGTGTTGCATTATAAATGGACAACTTTTTTATCCGATAATATTAGAAAAAATGGTAAATACGAAAGTTCTAGGGTACAACGTAAAATTTTTTATGAAATAGTTTAAATATATATAGGGTGTTGCAGACGTAGCAAACAAAAATATAGTTTTTTCTTGTGGAACACCCTGTATATAATACCCTTAAATGATAGGGCTGGTCTTCCTGATAAAAAATGATATATAATTTGTTATACTTATTATTATGTTAAAGTCAAAAAACGCATATTTAAATTGTACTTGTAGTAGGCCATGGATTAATTTTATTGTACCTACTTGTAGCAGGCCATGGATTAAGCATGGCGCTTTCAATTATTATTTGGATATTAGGTTTGACAACTTGTCAGAATTATCTGATTATATAATAGTTAATGTTTTAAAATGATTTATACAGTGCAAAAAAAATTTGAAATATCGTGTTTATACATTAAAAATAATAAAAATAGACATGCTGCCAGGCGAGAATATATGATTCTACATGGCAACGGACGCGCGCCAGCTGTAAATACATTTAAGCGTGTATATGAACTACCAAGGAATACTAACGCTTTAAATAGAAGAAACAGGACTGCTACTATAAATAAAGATGAAGAATTAGAAGTCCTTTTATATTTTCAAGGTATGTTTATTTATCGAATATACAAAAAAAAATCATATAATGCACAACTATCAATAATAATGCTGCATTATTAATTCTAGAGTATCCTGCTAATTCAATAAGAGATAGTGCCAAAGATCTTGAGAAAAGTGTATGGAAAATTTATAAAACTTTGAAAAAACACAAGTTCCACCCGTTTAAGCCGACAAAAGTCCAACATTTAACTGAAACTAACAAACAGAAACGTTTGGAATTCTGCAGAATTATGCTAGAAACTCTTAAAAGGTGTCCAAATTTCTTTTACAAAATAATGTGGAGTGATGAATCATGCTTCAGCACGGCAGGAATTCCAAATAGAAAAAACATACATTATTGGTCTACCGACAATCCTGAAAAGTTTTTTGAAGTAAAACATTCTGGTTGCTGATCTGTAAATGTTTGGTGTGGGATAAAATACTTTAGGATTTTGGGTCCGATCTTTTTTAACCATTCTCTGACTGGTATACGTTACCTTGGCATGCTTCAAAACGACATTGAAGATTTGTTTGATGACTTACTCCTAAATGAAGCGCAAGGTATTGTTTTTCAACAAGATGGGGCACCAGCCCATAATGAAGGCGGGGTAACAACTTTGCTAAATGGAAAATATGAAACCTGGATTGGGAAACATGGAACAATTAAGTGGTCACCGAACAGTCCAGACCTAACTCCGCTTGATACCTTTTTATGGGGGTATTTAAAAAATAACATCTACCTTAAAGGACATGACAATGTCGACTTATTGAAAGCACAAATTCGAAATCAAATCGATACTATATATAGAAATCAACACTGGGTAGTCAAAGCTATCCGTAAATTAAAAAAAGCATATCGTCTTTGTATAGAGATGAACGGCCGTCATTTTCAGCATCTTAAGGAATTTCAATAGAAATATGTGTTCTTACCTAGTTCTGCTATGTTTTAGTTTTTTTAATGTTCCTTATAGAAAAATTGTGTTTAAAAATTATGCATTATCAGTATGTTATGTATTAAAAAATCAATTTTTATTTCTTTTGTAGTAATTTTTAAATATATTTACACAATGGAAAGTGCCTTTTTCAATCCATGGCCTACTACAAGTACAATTTAAATATCCGTTTTTTGACTTTAACATAATAATAAGTATAACAAATTATATATGATTTTTATCAGGAGGACCAGCCCTATCATTTAAGAGTATTATATACAGGGTGTTCTATAAGAAAAAACCATATATTTGTTTGCTATGTCTTTCTGCAACACCCTATATATATTTAAACTATTTCATAAAAAACCTTACGTTGTACCCTACAACTTTTGTATTTACCATTTTTTCTAATACCATCGGATACAAAAGTTAAAGGGGGAGTCCATTTATAGTGCAACACCCTGTACATACATGCACCAAAGTGGTTTTTATTTTTTTCCTCGAAAACGAAGATACGAAAACAATTTAAGGTACAGAAAAGTTGTGTCATTAGTTGGTAAATCCGAAAAAAAATGCCAAAATTAGAGAATAGTCAGAAGCGTACATTTTTTTGTCAATAATATTCGTTAAGGTGTTCCTTGGGACGCTACTGGACTTAATACATTAAGGGGTAATTAGGCCCATTATAACTATGAGTAATGGTACCGAATTTCAATAAAATCGGGGAAAGGATATTGAAACAAATGATGAAAAACCGATTTTTTTAAAAAGCTTTAACACCCTGTATATCAAAAAAGGGCAACTCCAGACACATATTCATGTTAACTGTATCTCTCTTAGAAAATCATAAAGAATAACCCCCTTAAGTTATGTGCCGTACTTCTGAAACATCCTGTATTATGGTCTGGCAACATTGCGACAGCGGACAAACTGATCTGGTTCCAAAGATTAAAAATAAATTTTATGGAAGTAGTCCATCTCACAGTGGAGTAATATTTTAAGTGAGGAATGAAACACAAAGTCTGCTCCACTAATTTAATAAATAAGTTCAGATTAAAATCCCATACATGTTTCAAAGGTATAAACCTTCATCTTCAGTGGGTAATTATTAAGATGTTGTTATTTATGAAGAGACCAATGACATTGTTAAATTTTAAACTGAAAGGGGAAGGAAAAAAACAAAATTAGACAATGTAAAAGCAACAAAGTCATCATCAATAAAAGTTTAATGTGATTAAGAAAAAGATATTTTGTAAAATATGGTGATTAATATAAAACCGCGACCACAGTAAAATAAAGTCAAGTTAGAGACTTACCTAATGTTGCAGAAAAATTTTTTTAAGAAAACATATGTAACTTTAATTAGGTAACTAATACATATTGAAAATAAAAGTAAAAATAACTAAATAAAATGAATTTAAAATGAATTTTGTTTTATTTTAAATTTATTGAAAAACCCAAATTTGACTGGGAAATTGAAATAGGGTACGACCATCATGGTGGAGTCGTACCAAATGGTAGGTAAAATTTTTTATTTAGTTGAAGTATAAATGGATAATTCTATTTATTTTTTTATATATTATTCAAAAAAACGGTTAAAAACCATCGCACTGCGACAATGTCAAAGGTTATCTGTTTAGACAAATGGAGTAACAACTAAATAAAGAAGGAAGATGTACACTGTATGTTAGAGAAGGTATGATGTGAACTAATATAAAAATATAAAAACTAAAAAATCCTAAAAACATAGACATCTGTTAAAGCATTATAATGTCATAATGGATGAGCAAGGCAAAGTTAGGACTCCAGTCACAAGAGAGCGTAAAATGTTAATATTATAGTAACCTAAAACTGTTTATAAAGGTAAATCATGACAGGGAACTAGGATGTATGGAATACGAGGTACCATTAACGGAAAAAAGATGGAGCGATATAACAGGGTAGTTATGAAAACCGTGATGCCATGAGATAAAATGATAGTTAAAAATAAGGTTATGTTTTAATTATTTAAGAATTTTAGAGCATTGAAAAAAGTTAGACAAGTAAAGTTAATCTGATCATTAATGCAGTGTAAAGAGGGATTGTTAAGAGCTTTCTGGATTTCAAGGATCTCCAACAGATTCATCGTAGTCCCCTTATCACAAACATGAAGCACCTTAGTACTAGTATGGAGATCAAAAGAATGGTTAGAATTGATAACATGATTGGCAAAAGTCGATTTAGAGTTTATATCAGTATGGTTTTTGTTTTTTTCAATGATTTTGAGATGTTCATTGACTCTGGTTATGATCTTCCTACCACTCTGACCTATGTAACAAGTATTACAACCTGGATGAGAACAGGAAATGGAATATATACCTGACCTATCCAAAGTAGATATTTTGTCTTTGGATTGCACTACAAAACTACGTAAGTTGGTTTGAGTTTTAAAACTAATGTTAATATTATATGATCTGAAGATGTCTTGAATTTTGTAGGATATATTATTTCACACATCATGTCCTTAATATTTGCCTCTTATTAGAGATACTGTTCTCAAACAAAACTTTTTCCAATTCAGTAACAGATATTTCTCCCAACCAACAGGTTTAGGCATGGGTTCACCTCTTAGTCCTCTCTTAGCAGAGATTTTTTTGGCAAGTTTAGAATCACAAATTGAAACACATCCTCTTTTCATGAAGGTCATCCACTTCTCCAGATACGTTGATGATACTTTGGTTATATTTACAAGGTCCCTTCTTGAATTACAATCGTTTTTTAACGTCCTCAACACATTACATCCTTCTATAGAATTTACCATGGAAATTGAGTCAAATAATTCCATTCTCTTCTTAGACCTACTCATTCAAAAAGAAAATAATAAATTACAATTTGGTATTTACCACAAACCTACGAGTACCGACCAGGTCATTCCATTTCATTCTAACCATCCACATAGCCAAAAAACAGCTGCATTTAATAGTTTCTTTCACAGATTATTTAACATCCCTCTTTCCCATGAAAACTTCAAATCCGAACTTAATTTGATCAAACAAATAGCTTTCAATAACCATTATCCACCATATTTCATAAATAAACTTTATTATAAACATCTGTCTAGATCTCTCAACAAGAAACTATGTTTACCAATCCAAAAACAACAATTGAGATATTTTTCACTACCATTCCTCAATAATATATCCTACAAAATTCAAGACATCTTCAGATCATATAATATTAACATTAGTTTTAAAACTCAAACCAACTTACGTAGTTTTGTAGTGCAATCCAAAGACAAAATATCTACTTTGGATAGGTCAGGTATATATTCCATTTCCTGTTCTCATCCAGGTTGTAATACTTGTTACATAGGTCAGAGTGGTAGGAAGATCATAACCAGAGTCAATGAACATCTCAAAATCATTGAAAAAAAACAAAAACCATACTGATATAAACTCTAAATCGACTTTTGCCAATCATGTTATCAATTCTAACCATTCTTTTGATCTCCATACTAGTACTAAGGTGCTTCATGTTTGTGATAAGGGGACTACGATGATCTGTTGGAGATCCTTGAAATCCAGAAAGCTCTTAACAATCCCTCTTTACACTGCATCAATGATCAGATTAACTTTACTTGTCTAACTTTTTTCAATGCTCTAAAATTCTTAAATAATTAAAACATAACCTTATTTTTAACTATCATTTTATCTCATGGCATCACAGTTTTCATAACTACCCTGTTATATCGCTCCATCTTTTTTCCGTTAATGGTACCTCGTATTCCATACATCCTAGTTCCCCGTCATGATTTACCTTTATAAACAGTTTTAGGTTACTATAATATTAACATTTTACGCTCTCTTGTGACTGGCGTCCTAACTTTGCCTTGCTCATCCATTATGATATTATAATGCTTTAACAGATGTCTATGTTTTTAAGATTTTTTAGTTTTTATATTTTTATATTAGTTCACATCATACCTTCTCTAACATACAGTGTACATCTTCCTTCTTTATTTAGTTGTTACTCCATTTGTCTAAACAGATAACCTTTGACATTGTCGCAGTGCGATGGTTTTTAACCGTTTTTTTGAATAATATATAAAAAAATAAATAGAATTATCCATTCATACTTCAACTAAATAAAAATTTTTACCTACCATTTGGTACGACTCTACCATGATGGTCGTACCCTATTTCAATTTCCCAGTCAAATTTGGGTTTTTCAATAAATTTAAAATAAAACAAAATTCATTTTAAATTCATTTTATTTAGTTATTTTTACTTTTATTTTCAATATGTATTAGTTACCTAATTAAAGTTACATATGTTTTCTTAAAAAAATTTTTCTGCAACATTATAGGTAAGTCTCTAACTTGACTTTATTTTACTGTGGTCGCGGTTTTATATTAATCACCATATTTTACAAAATATCTTTTTCTTAATCACATTAAACTTTTATTGATGATGACTTTGTTGCTTTTACATTGTCTAATTTTGTTTTTTTCCTTCCCCTTTCAGTTTAAAATTTAACAATGTCATTGGTCTCTTCGTAAATAACAACATCTTAATAATTACCCACTGAAGATGAAGGTTTATACCTTTGAAACATGTATGGGATTTTAATCTGAACTTATTTATTAAATTAGTGGAGCAGACTTTGTGTTTCATTCCTCACTTAAAAATAAATGCATATTTTAAACGATTTTTATTAAACGGGGTTACACAAAAAACCCAATGAACGTGCAATTTTTTAAATGAGCATATCATAAATTCTTGGATAAAGATAAGTAAGTAGTGTTTTCTAGTTTTTAAATTATTTTCAGGTTTGTTCAGGTTCATTTCATGAATTTTTGATTGAACCATAATATTCATTTTCCCCTTAGTAAACGGACGAGTGAAAAAACAACTCGAATCTCGAAATTTTTTTACATGACATATCAAAATGATATTTTAAGTAAATAAACTGAGTTGCAGAGGGCAAATTTTGACTTATTTTGCAGTTCAGATTAGTTTATATTTCAACTAGAACAGGTTAGTTTAAATTAATTAATATAAAGCTGACGTTTTTCAAAAATAAACAAATTCATCTGTTAGCAACTTATTTTCGTTACTTGACAAAATTGCTATTTGATATTTGAAGTTAAGAACGGTGAGAAAAATAATTAATTAATAATTACCTTTTCATATCAAACGTAGACTCTAACTGAAATACTTGAGACCTTGAGAAAACTGTCCTTGTTTTCTTTTTTCTCTTATTTGATAGCGAATTGCCGGGACTCATGTTTGCTCCTTGCATCTTCTTATCTTTATCATTATCATAATCACTCTCGTCATCTTCAATTTCTTCATCTATCACCATATTATCAGACTCTCTAAAGGGACTTTTCGAGCCGCCATAATTTGGTTCCATAAACGCAGGGTGAGACGACGGCAACATCGGTGAAGGATTTGGTGAGCTAGTTGGTGTTCTTTGGTTATCAGATGGTGAAGATGGCCGCGACAACCGACTGGTGTTTGTTAATATCGTTTGGTGATCTCGTGGAGATACGGGTGGTGACTGATCATCATTTGTTGATCCTCCTGTAAATAGTAAAATTTGTCTAATTTAGACTTTGTCCTAAACACAATTCTATACAAAATATATCAGGGCTAAAACGTCTTTTCTTATAGTAGTTTTAGTGATATTTAATAGCATCCTATAGGTTTTGTAGCTGAATGCCGATTCCAAAATTAAAACGATTTAGTAACTTTCTAAGATATGCTATGGAAGAGTAAGGTATGTTTAGCTTGTCAATTATTTCAAAAGAAAATGCGATTACTCGAACAATAGATGTATGCTCTATAGAATTAACCCTAGCACGCCTTGAGCTGAGATAAAAATGCTATTTTAGATTCAGCATATAAAACGATGTTCCCGCTCCGCTATAATTTTAGATTTTTATTACGTTTCTTAAATTAGGTATTTCGTTTGTTTCTTATTAATTTGTGTTTATATTCAGCTACTTATATGGAAGGTATGTTTAAAATACTCGCAAAAATTTCCAAAGCAAAAATATGATGATCTAGCCCAATTTAAATTAATTCAAAAGTTTTAGTAGTAGGGGTTCTTTAGGATGCAAAATCCAGAGCTGATAACAGTTTTTATGTACCCTGCAGAGGGTGCCACCAGCAGCCCTTCCCAGACTTGAACTTGTCGCAACATCGCACTTTATCCAGACGTAGTCCCAAATTTTTGTTTATAAGTTCGAAGACAAGCCCCTTGGAATGTGTATCTGGGTCGAGGAGATGAACCTTTTATTGTTGGAAAAAGTCTTATAGAGGATGTACCGAAAAAAATTTTTTTTAAAATAATCACCAATTCTGAAATTCACACTGGAACCTGGAAAGCCAAAAGAACATAAGCTAACATTGCTACGTCACTGTGGCAACCGGTATACGACCACAGGGTGTCGTATGGTCAGTCTATTTATCTTACAAACTCATTGTAAATGCTAATCCCTTACCGTCATAATAACCTCTTGTGTGAGGTGCACCTGAGCTGGGGACTCCAGGTACGGATCTATTTAAAGACTATTATATTATTATATTTTGTCAGTAATCCTCTTAAAATAATTAGGGTAAAATAAAATGAGTTTATTTTAGTTATTTAAATATGCTGATTTTTTTTCTTTTAAAATTCAGTTAGATGTTTGTATTGGTTTAGACAAGAAGTTACTTGTTGCCAATTAAACATGATATCTAAAAATGTTTCGCCCGAGGGAAGAAACCAGTACGCCAAGTGAATCTACGGGTCGTGATAAAAACCAATTAAAGCGTGATATTTTATTAGTTGACACAAAAATAGTAATCTTCGAAGTTTACACCACCCTTCTTGAACGGGGTTTTTCAAAACTTGGTGGACTGAAGGAAGCGGCAGCTTTGACACGCAGGCCAGTGAGCACAGTGTGGTTTGTTGTAAATAGACCTATAGTGGAGAGAAGAAAGAGGAAAAACTATTTTCTTTTAAGAAACTGGACGCGACGGATGTCGATATAATTCGTAGAAAAATATGTGCAATGTACAGGGAACAAAGGATCCCCACTTTAAAAACCCTATTGCAAAGATTAACAAAGATGATACAGGAATATTGAGTTGTCGTGAGACTCTAGGAAAATGTATTTCAAGAAACGGTCGCTGGGACAAAAAACGGATTTATACCAAACGCTTTGGCCTTATCAACCAAAAGTATAAAGGACTCCCTTGTTGATTATCACGATGATACTGCGACAGATCTATTTGAAGACTGGTTTAAAAACTAATTATTACCAAATATACCAACAAATTGTGTGATAGTGATAGATAATGCGACCTACCACAGTCGTAGATTAAATAAAGTTCCGTGTTCCAATGACACAGAATTTACCATCCAGGACTATATAATGAAAAATAATATGTATTTTGAGGAAAATTACACAAGAAAGCAATTGCTCGAGATTTTAATATCATTTTCAATAAAATAGCAATATTATGTGACACTTTGGCGGCAGAAATGGGTCATACCGTGTTAAGACTTCCTCCTTATCATTGCATGTTCAACACAGTTGAACATATATGGCACCAGCTGAAAGCATCGGTAAGGAGGAATACTGTTAAATTCTTCTGTGACAGTTGTGTAGCGCATGTTTAAAAAGTAATAAAATCATACGTAAATATAGATCTGTTGCGCAGAGAAAAAATTATTGTGAACTTGGATGTCGACAGTGATAGTAAAACTGACTTGGGTTATAATGTAATAATTATTTTCCTGGCACGGTACTTTTAACATTAAAAATGTTTATATTATCGCACGGGCACGTTAGTATGGGTACGGAATTCGAAATTCTTGTGTTGCATTTGTCCCTGACCTCACACCGAATTAAAATGATCGGGATCACGGGATCAGACCAAGTCGAGAGTAAACGTATGGTTTCGCTGGAGCAGTCAGCGGGTGTGGCTGGCGTTCGCGATCGAGCGTAGAAATCGGCCGTCGCCACAGGATGGTTTGGCTGGCGCGGCTGGAGCAGCGCGCTTCATATCATATTCGTATTTCGTAGTGAAAGCGGTTATGTATGATTTATAATGAACGCCGATAAATGCTGTTGTTGGAGGAAGAAGACGAAGAGGAGATGTTAGCCCAAATTCCTCCATTTCGACAAGCGTCATATTAACACTTGAATTTATACTATACCATATTTAAATCAAAGCTGCAGCATACCAAAATACCAAGTAAACAAAAGACGTCAAAGTATCAAAATATTTTAAAATTGTATCATTAGTTGGTATATCCGAAAAAAATATCAAAATTAGAAAAAAGTCAGTGGCGTGCAATGTCACCGATGATGTCGATGTAGTACAGCTAGGCGATATATAGTGACTCGTTTACCTAAACCGGTAGTAACACGCCGAGAAGGTTTTCATTTTATTGTGAAATTTGCGGGATACAATATTTAACAAGATTCATAAAATTATTCGAATTTTTAAACTTTAAGTTTCTTTTCTGTTTTAGTTTCTCCTTGGGAATAATTCCTACTGTTTTAGAGATTAAAGCCAAACATTGGGTTTTGAACGGATAAATACATTTATAAAAATATTATTCTTGTTATTAGGAATTTTTTTAGGGTTATTTTGGATTACTTATTATTTTTCAGAGGTAATACCTTTTAATTTTTCGTTTTTATGATTTGTTTGGCTAACTATTTCCCAACAATAAAAAGTTCATAACTTCCCAGATTTTCATTTTTTTTTAAGTCTGTAAAAAGAAAAATTGGCATGGGAGATATAAACTTCATTTACACTTTCCCATTACCACTTCTGCGAACATGCATGGAAATTGTATTCCGATTTTACACTTTCCCTTTTTGGGGTAAGTGTAAAATTTCGGTACAAAAAAAAATTATCATTCAAATCTTAAGATCTCAAAAATAATTCATGAGTGCCCTATGCAATATGAAAAGGAAACATATTAAACTATTACTTTCTTACAAAGACACTTTTATAAATATTGTATATTTAAAGTAGGAAGGAAATAAACTTGAACTATTAAAAAGGGCTTCGCACTTGCCCCAGTCTACCCTAATTATAAGCTTTGTAATGTTATGCTGAAAAATAAACAGAATGGTTTTGTACACTTAACCGTTCTTCCCTACACTTGCTGCCACTTTTTTTCATGCATTTTCTTTCATTATAACATTTTTTTAATTTTCGTTCTCATAGTTGTATAAAGGGGGGTACTTTTCCACCTTCTCTATCAAACGCTCGCCAGCAATTGCCGGAAACGGTGGCATTCTGCTGAGCGATCACGGCTAGACTGGTCTCTCTGGCAGTCCGAATGCAGCCGCTGCAATTGACGGCGAACGCTGTGTCGCTGAGCTGCGGCAGTGAAACCGTGTACATACAAATCGCATTAAACCTGTACCGAGCTACCAATCGCGAACGCCAGCCGCGGCCTCTGACTGCTCCAGCGAAACCATACCTTAGAGGCGCGTTAGAGTTTATAACTATAAAACTTATATCAGCTACCTAAATATTACATTCAAATCTATGAGTTTTCGCAGATCTCAAACCTCACAATAGTCACAAGCGTCGCACTCTGCTTCGGCATTTTCAATGTCCTCCCCGGTTGCATCTTTGTAAAGGACTGTAAATTTTTTGTAGGTATGTGTATATATTTTTTTAATTAAATTTGTTTTAAATAATAATATGTTATAATTTTAATTGCATTGTATCTTATATACTTACTGTTTTATTATTATTCTATTATTATTGCTTATTATTAAATTACGTTTAAAATATGTTTTTGCGTTTTCTTTGTAACATAAAAAATCAGTACGACCCATTTGTTGCATACAGGTTGATAAAAAAAATATTTTTTTCCACGACTTCATTATTATCTTAAAGCAGGACAACCTTCTCTTCTATCAGTAACGAGTGCGTCCCTGCTTTCATTCGATCACCCGCTGGGTCTTATCGGCATTAGGGATTAGCGTTTATAATGGATTTGTAAGATAGATAGACGGACTTTACACGGCGGGGTTCCTATTTTTAGGACTGGTGATTATGAAAAATCAGTTGCAAACTGTGATGTAACTCAGTTCTGTTTTGAGGGAATTTTAGAGTCCAAGCCTACGGCTCGCCCTGGAAATGCTTGTCTCGACCTGCAAAACACTACTTTCCGGTCTAACGCAACGGTAACGTAAATTACTATTTTCTAAGCTTTTGTCTAAATTAAGTAAAACCAGGATTCGAAGTCAACGAGTTAAAAACAACAAGAAACTCAGGTATACTAAAATGCTTTTTGATACGTTTCAAACCCAAGTCTTACTATTGCTTTTACAAAATTTTGATTTTCCAGTTGCTGGGTTTTAGATGAATAAGAAGCACTGTTGGGAACTGAGTAGGTATTGCATCGTGTTTTAGTTTAGGATTTTTTAAAGTTACAGTTATAGTTTCGCCGATTTTTGAAGTTTTCCAACTATCGGCCAATAAAATTCAAATTATATTAATTTTTACAAGCTTAAACAAACAAAATGTTTGGAGCAGGTTATCAGCTTCCCACAATTTTTCTTCGATTTCAATCACATGTTCGACGCACTTACTCCATTTTTCACAGTCCCCTGTTTTTATTCCCTCTTGCAAAAGGTTTCCAACTTCTCTCGTTTTAAAAGTGGTGTTATGCCTTCCTACAAACCTTTCTACTTGCGCCCACATCAATTCTATGCGGTTTAATTGACAGTAATATGGCGGAAGGCGAAGTACCGTTATATTTCGTTTTAAAGCGATTTCGTTGACAACAAATTTCGTACAAAGAGATTTAATCAACTTTACAATCTCCAGTAGCTCCTTTTTCAGCATATCTTTATGAAATGGCTTCTAATTTACAGTAAGCCAATTAATGATTTAGTCTCCATGATAGTCTCCAGTCCGTTTTGATTTATATGCTAGTAAGACAAATCCATTTTTGCTACCGATGTCAGTAATTATTAATCTTTACCTTTTCCCGAGGGTGCCTTTATTCCAGTGGACTATCCTTTCATGAAAGCTTGCCTCGCGCTTTTTATATGTTTATCCTGCCATATTTTACCAACGGTATAACCAAGTTTCGTCCATATAATAGATATTCCTACTTTCCCTTCGAAACTGTCTAACTGCCCTCAAATATCGTCGTCGCCAGCAGATGATTTCGTGTTTCTCTCTTAAAAGTAATTTTCTGTTTTGAATTTTTTCATAACAAAAATTATTTTAAGAAGTAGTCCATTCTTATAGTGGAGTAGGTAATATAGAAAAAAACCAAACTTCTGTCTTCCTCCACAAATAGTATTTATTTCAAAAATTAATTTCTTTAAAAGTGATTTCCCTACATGTTTCGACTGTACAAACAGTCATCTTCAGGGGAACTAAAAGGAATCTATAAAAGTACAATGACAACAGGCACCATAAAGGCCTTACCTAAATCGAGTTTGGTCTCGGTTTTAGTAGTTGCCTCAAATAAATGAGTACAACTCTTTTAAGATTATAAGGCAAATGAAATTTGTTAGTTGAAGACTAGTTTGGCTGAACGTGATGGATAAAAAGATGAGCACAGTTTAGAAAATATACATTTTATTATTCTATCAAAGTAATAAAATATGATTATATGTAGCATGAATTTAATTTGGGTTTTATGCTGTTATAATGAAAGTTATACAAATAGGTACTTAGTAAAGTGTGGAGAAATCAAAAAAGAAAAGAAAAAAGTTTTTCATCTTAACAGATTAAAGATGTTTTCCTTAAAAAGGAATCTTTAAAAAAGTCTATCATAAAAATTGTTCTTAAGTACGTCAAAATTTAAAGGAAATTGATTATAGAGGGTTTTGATTTTTTAAAAATTGGGACAGGGGGATAAGCCCCTGTTGTGTTAAATAATAAATCATCATTTAGAGAATTAAAAGTATTTTTGAAAGTTTGTATTAATAAAATCAGGTTATAGTGCTCACCACTGCCACGCCAAACGCGAAAAGAATTGAAATAAAAGTAAGGTTAATGTCAATATGCGAAATCAAAGAGATTTGGCATATGACACGACAAGTCTTGGATTGTAGATATATTAAAAATTTAATTCTTTTCGCGTTTGGCGTGGCAGTGGTGAGCACTATAACCTGATTTTATTAATACAAACTTTCAAAAATATTTTTAATTCTCTAAATGATGATTTATTATTTAACACAACAGGGGCTTAGCCCCCTGTCCCAATTTTTAAAAAATCAAAACCCTCTATAATCAATTTCCTTTAAATTTTGACGTACTTAAGAACAATTTTTATGATAGACTTTTTTAAAGATCCTTTTTAAAGAAAACATCTTTAATCTGTTAAGACGAAAAACTTTTTTCTTTTCTTTTTTGATTTCTCCACACTTTACTAAGTACCTATTTGTATAACTTTCATTATAACAACATAAAACCCAAATTAAATTCATGCTACATATAATCATATTTTATTACTTTGATACAATAATAAAATGTATATTTTCTAAACTGTGCTCATCTTTTTATCCATCACGTTCAGCCAAACTAGTCTTCAACTAACAAATTTCATTTGCCTTATAATCTTAAAAGAGTTGTACTCATTTATTTGAGGCAACTACTAAAACCGAGACCAAACCCGATTTAGGTAAGTCCTTTATGGTGCCTGTTGTCATTGTACTTTCATAGATTCCTTTTAGTTCCCCTGAAGATGAGTGTTTGTACAGTCGAAACATGTAAGGACAATCAATTTTAAAGAAATTAATTTTTGAAATAAATACTATTTGTGGAGGGCAACAGAAGTTTTGTTTTTTTCTAAAAATTAATTTCCTCCAAATTTTTCCATAATTTCTTCTGACCCATGGGTGAAAAGAAATCATCCTTTTTTATTTCAGACATCATTTTGTCCAAGGTAGGTATTTCTATTTTTAAGTAAAACGAGTGTATGATTCTTCTGATGGCAGTATTTTTATCCTCATTTATTACAGTTTCTTTTCTTCCTGTACTTCTCTTTGGTGATCTGATGGTGTCGCGTTTATCCTTCTGCACAGTCAGTATATTGTTGACTGTCCGACTCCCAATCATATTCGAACACATTTCAACTATTTTTGCAACTCCGAATGTTGAATTTTGGTGGCGAAGAGCATTGAACACATTGAGAATAATAATATTCTCAATTTTAGAAAGCGCAGTTTTACTAATCTATTTTTTAGCAACAAATTCAGAAACAATAGCCATTTTCACAACTGCCGGAAAGTAACTAAATATTTCAAATTTTTGAAACAATGAGGCACTAGTGGCACAGTGAGCCACCTACCCGATCTCGGAACCCCTGACAATAAACATAGGTACAATAATAATAATTGGACTATACCTATGGAATACAGCGAAGGCCACTGGGTTTTATAGTTCAATAATGATTTATTACTCTCTCGAATTAAGCAACAAACTATAGTACATAATAACCCTTATTTGAATAAAATACAACATGAAAACAAAATGTGTTTCCTTTAAAAATTGGTATGTAGTGTTTGCCTTGTCTTTTAAATACATTTATTTATTTAGAATAATTTCATAGTATGTATAAAAGTTTTCAACGCCCTTTATAACTTCTAAAGATAAGCCACACTTTTTATCAGGAGAGGGCCTTTCCTCGAAAAATAATAAAGTTTCCTAAAGTGCACCCGAGGACACACTGTATGTTGAAATAGAAAATTATTGGCCAATAAACTAGCTTTTATTCTGTTATGACTTTATTTATTAAAGGAGATTTTCCTGGTGTTCGCAGCTCCGATTACTTTCGATTTTTTCTGACGCATATTATTCGATAATTCCTACGGCAAGCCTACCCCACGGCGGATTTAACCGTATATATTTGAGAGTATTTAAACAGCACCAAAATGGTTTCGGAAGCCTTACGTCAAGTTTAGGTTATAATCGAGTCAAGCCCCACAAATGCGGATTGAACACCGTCGTGAAATAAAAATCTTTGCGAACAATATAAAAGTACAAAGTCTTTAATCTTCTTTTAACGATTCAGCCTTCAGAATTGAATTGTCTTGGTTTGGCTTAAAAACGCGAAAAGCTGCGAAAAAGAAATAAAGTTTAAAAGCAATACTTTACACGCAGTTTTGTTAATATCCACTTGTTCTGAAATTTTAAAGATTTTTGTTAATGTTGTTGTGACTGCGGAACGTCAATCAAGGTATTGTGCTTATTACTCTCCATGATGTATACAGGGTGCCCCATTTTAAATATTTTAGGGGGTATTAGAGTTATTATCAAGGATAGAGAGTTGCAGTTTTCGCGTCAGTGTTTTACTTCTTAACGAAACGAAAGATTCCGGTGCCATATATATCATGGCGGTCTTGGTTTTCAATCTACAGGGTGATTTTGGAAAAATTCGCTTTTAGACACCTCTCGCATTTTCGTTACGCGTTAACTTAAAAAGGTAAAATCTGATATTGATAGAACTTTTTCCGTAGAGTTCAGTGGCATAATCAGTTTTTTTCTAAAATTTTGAGCTTGTTTTTCAAAACACATATAAACATCTATATATTTTTGAAAAGCCCAAATAATGCTTAATGAATAAAGGGAAGAATAATATGCACTTAAATTGAGCCAAAATATGCGCAAGTATATGCCTTGTTTGCCTTTAAAATATGCAGTTATATGCATTATTTTGACCAAATATGCATACTGGTATGCAGTATTTCTTAATTTATTATAGTAAAATAGGGTAAAGAGACACACTAGGTTCTAAAAAAGATATTTATTTATAAAAAAAATTATGAAAAATAAAAGTAAACAATTTTTTAACCCGAAATTGTATAAAAGGCATTTATAACTAAATATTTTTTTAAATTTTCAACTAAAAAGGATTGCTTTCTATCAGTAAAAATATGTTTATACAAAGAGAAGCATCTTTTAACATCTACTGATGTTATTGGAGAATACTGCAACTTATTTCTAACGAGTATGTTATGTCCGGTATATAACTGAAATTAACCTTAATAAAAACAAGATCTTTAACTACACTTGCACTTTTTAACAACTCTTTACTTTGCATAACACACTGCGAATCGTCATAGACTTAATCCAAAATTGGTTCCTTAATAACTTTGAAATGTTCTGCGTAAAATATTGCGGCTACAATTCATGTTCCCCACCGGGTAATTACAGGTCCTTGACGTAAACTAACTCCTGGTAATCTCTCCTTATACATATGCACTCTTAGAGGTGCTCTTAGAAACACTTTTTTACATTTGAAATTAAGTTATTTACTAAAAGATATTCAGTTCTGACGGTTTCTGCGGCTCGGTTTATTATTTCAAGTCACATGTACCATATTGGGGTAGAAGATTCTTAAGTTTTGGCCTACTTTTACCATATACGGTGCTTCATCAGACAAAAGCACTAAAAACTTCTCATCTGGGACTGGATTTGGTAAGAAAAAGCTCGATAGGGACTGCTAAATAAATCGGGTTACGGTCACATTATTAGTTTTTTCTAGCTGCAGCTATTAAATATGGGTTCGTTGCATTATCTTCTTGAAGTGCTCCAATCATAAGATGTGCGATATATCTGCCACAAGCATCTGTGCTTTCATTAACAATAATGTAAAAAAATGTGTCACCCAGTGAAGCTCTAATTCCTTCTAAAACGGTTTTGTATACTGTATGACATTTTCCTTTCTAAGCGTGGATTCGCCTGGAATGGTTTGTTGATAATATTTTTGCAAAATTCCTCTAAATTGCGGATTTTGCAATTTTTTTAAAGGTATGTTTACTGCAACCAAAACCTTGCATAAGCCTTCTTAAAAAATTTCCTTTTCAGATTTTGATTTTTGTCCAACATTTTGGAATGCGTTTTTTACACTTAGCTGAACTGGCTCAGATTTCATATTTTGTAACTTTGATTTATGCAGCAGTGTTTTCAAATGTTGATCGATTTTGAACTTCTAGTCACAAACAATAATTTTTCCACAAGCTTTACAGAAGACTTTTTCTCCACTTTAGACATTTTAAACACAAATTTTGAAATCACTAGTTTCACACTGAAAATACTGAAATCTTTCGACAAACTAAAACAGAAGTACGTATTACAACCCGATATACTTAAATACAGTTTGTTAATATAGCATTATTAAATGACAATAAATAACCCCTCCTAACAATATACCTGCAAACCCCGGAAACCCCCAATAAATACCTTGTGTATAACAGCGCCACATTAAACTTATAGAAAAATGACTTTCGGCTTGGAAGATTCGCCTAAATTCTTCCAAGACGAAGGCCACATTTTTCTCAAAAAGCAACGTTAAACGAGCTGAAACTAAGCTCAGTGTCAACGGGGTACAAGTAAATTGGTGCCAGGAAGTTAAATACCTGAGACTTATCTTCGACCAAAAGTTGAACTGAAGGCTAAATTCAATTAATAGGATAAAGCTTGCATTGCGACAATTGAGCTCTATCTACCCCCTGCTTCACAGGAGGAGTAGAATTAGCAACAGGACAAACGTTCTGCCTCTACAAGGTCTTGATCAGGCCGGTTTTAACTTATAGTGCGCTCTCGTGGTGTAACATAAGCAAAGCGGAACTAAACAAGTTCCAAGTAGTTCAGAATAAAGCAGACACTAAAACTAATAGCTAATGTACCGAGATATGCTATGAACCTAGCGCTGCACAATGACTTTAAAACACAGACCATGAAGAAGTTCTTTTTAAAAATCATGACCGACTACTACAAACGTAAGTACGGACATTTCGACCAACGAACTCGTAACACAGTCACATACAAGAGCAATACCTAACTCGACATACAAACTTCCTAAAGATTGGCTTTCTATTGGCGAGCCCATTCAACAGTAGTGATTCACTAGAAATAGTGGAGAAGCACTATCAACACAGCACCATTTTAACGGACGGTAAAAAAGGCGCCAAAAACAAGCAATAACAAAATTCCAGATAACCACGTACGACTAACAAAGGAATAAAGCTACTGCCGATTGCCGAATAATAATAAAAAATATATATGAACAATACCGACAAAGTAAACGAGGAAAGAAAATAAGTCACAGGTCTAACCTAACTTAGGAACACATACACTTAGTTCCAAAAAAAGTGACGCACCTAATTTTTGTTGCAACTTTGAAGCTTTGTCATTTCTGAACAAATTGAAATTGGAATGTTTAACGAATTTTGTAGTATTCTTGTTTGGATATTCTTATATTTATTTTAATTATTCTTGGAATGTTCTATCTGAATATTCCTGGAATTTTGTAGATTTCTCACATTTCGGAATTCTAGGAATTTTCCTGGTGGAAGATTAGATATTGTGGGCCTATTAAAGGAATGATCAATTATTCTTTTTTGAAAGTTCTTGTAATATTCTGAGATAATCCTGTGCTATATGGGTTATAACTCATGAACAGTGATTTGATGCAGCTTCTTTAATTTAATTGCCGTAATTTAGAGGTCTGAGCTGTCCCCTATTAGCAACACGCGTCGGTCTAGGATAACTCATATTTGAGTTATAATGTCAATTCGATATTTCGCTCAGTGTAGATTTGGTTAGATATTATATTGTCCCCTAATAATTGTGATCTAAACTAAGTCCTATGCATTTTTGGAAAATCAGTATACCTACTACACTCAGTTCCAAAAGAAGTGACGCACCTAATTTTTGTTGCAAATTTGAAGCTTTGTCATTTCTGAACAAATGAACCGATTTTTATTACCTTTCCATTTGTTGGTAGGTAATTCCATTATCTTTAAGAAAAAAATAAACTGGTAGACATTTTTTCAAAGCCCCCTTGATGATAGTGGAAAAACTCAAGCCATGTTATTTTCTTAATTTTTGACTCACCCTGTGCGTTAATCAAGTAAATGTATAGAAAGCGCTTACACTTCATATGAAAGTCGCTGCTTCTTTTACGAGCATTTTGATTTTTTGTTCATTAACTTATCTCTAAAATTGTCCGAATTACAGCTTTTTTGCTGAAACCTTGCATATTACCAACTTTATGAATTTATCGAGAAACAGTTTTTAACAGATACGAATTTTAAAAACATTTTTATTAAACACAAAATTGTAACCTAGGATAACTGCTTAATACCGTGTATTGCCTCCTCTAGCAACTCTAAGAGCTTCTAATCTATGCGGCATACTAGAAATTAGGTTTCTTATCATTTCCATTGGTATACGATTCCATCCTTCCACTAATGCATATGCTAATTCTGCGAGATTTTCAGCAGGCCTCCTGTTTGTTCGTACTTGTGGATTGCTCTAGGAGCAGTTGCTTCATGGATACCCACTGCACGAGCGGCGTAACGTTTACTACGCCCATCGTTAACTAAAGTAACTAATGCTGCTACTTGTTCTGAACTTATTTGAGGCATTTTATGTAATTTTAGCCACTAAAACTTTTATAATGACATTGACTTTTTTAATGACACAACGACAAAGGGTCAAATATGGGGTAATTGCCATGGCAAGGGCAATTGTTTTTTTAAAGGCAATGTGACCTTACAATAAATTACATTTGTGGGATAAACGTAAGGTTTCAGCAAAAAAGCTGTAATTCGGGCAATTTTAAAGATAAATTAATGAACAAAAAATCAAAATGCTCATAAAAGAAGCGACTTTTATATAGAGTGTAAGCGCTTTCCATACATTTACTTGATTAACGCACAGGGTGAGTCAAAAATTAAGAAAATACCATGGCTTGAGTTTTTCCACTATCATCAAGGGGGCTTTGAAAAAATGTCTACCAGTTTATTTTTTCCTTAAAGGTAACGTAATTACCTACCAACAAATGGAAAGATAATAATAATCGGTGCATTCGTTCAGAAATGACAAAGCTTCAAAGTTACAACAAAAATTAGGTACGTCACTTTTTTTGGAACTGAGTGTAGAATATCCCGTATAGTATACCACATGCTTATTTTCAGTATTTTTTGACATAATACAGGGTGTTACTTAATGAGAGGCCATAATTCCAAAGACGCATTCCTGAACCAAATTCAAGTGGAAAAGTTCATATAAATATGGGTCCTAAAAGTCTGGTTTTCAAGATTCAAAGTTTAAAAAAAAAGTCGTTTTTTTACTAATATCTCAACGAACCTTTTGCCGATTTTGATAAAATTTGGCAGTCTTATTCGTTATGATAAGACGCTAAGTTTGCACTAAGTAGATGATAATTATGAGTTCCAGTGGCGTCCCGGGGGGCAGGCTCACGAATAATATTGACAAAAGGTAAGTACGCCACTGACTTGTTTGAAAATATTATAACATTGCTTTCGGATTAAGCAGCTAAAATTCAACTTTTTTGTATCTTCACATTTTTTCGTATGTTACTTTGTTCTTGAGGAAAAAAATTAAAGCCACTTTATTGCATGTCGAAAAATTGGTTAAATAAAATCAAGTTAACTTTGATCGTTGCTAGGAAACGTCGTTGTGTTCTTATGAAAATAATGTTTTTGACTTTACGTGACAGTTTGTTATTATTTTTCCTCTGATCAAAAGGTAGATTGTGCTACTAAAAAAATGGTAAATAATTATTCTAATTTGGAGATAACACAAATGCATTTCCTTTATGATTTTGTCAATGGTAATTCCGCGGAAGCCCGGCGACTCTATCAAGTGACGAGTCCTGATCGTGTCCTTCCAGGCAGAAAAATATTCATAAACATTCATCCTCGTCTGACTGAACGTGGCAATTTCAAACGTAATACCTCCTGGGGAAGACCTCGTACAATTCGAACTCCGGCAGTTGATGGGGCTGTCCTACATGCGGTCGAAGAGAATCCAGCAACTAGTACGAGAAAAATTGGTAGGGAACTGAATATTTCCTATAAAATGGAATGGGAAATTTTAACAGAATTTTTGTTGTGTCTTTACCATGTTCAAAGAGTTCAGGCACTTCTTCCAAGGGATCTTGAACCGCGTACGCAATTTTGTAGATGGCATCTTCAAAGACTTGCAGAAAATCCTTACTTTGATTCCCTCATTATGTTTACAGACAAAGCGCATTTTTCGAGAAATGAAATATTCAATTTCCACAATAATTATAACTGGTCCTATGAAAATCCTCATGGTATTACAGAGACACATTTTCAGGAACAGTTTTCTATCAACGTTTGGACCGGTGTCATAGGTGACTATTTGATTGTACCATTTTTTTTTTTACTAGAACGCCTTAAAGGACAATCTCATAGTAATATTCTACAAAATGATTTGCCTTTACTTCCTGAAAATGTTCCTTTTTAGTTACGGCAACAACATTGGTTCATGCATGATGGTGGTCCAGCCCACTTTAGCATATTGGCTCGTGAATATTTGAATAGAGCCTACCAAAATCGTTGGATAGGTCGTGCAGGACCACAATTGTGGCCACCTAGATCGCCTAGATTTTTATTTGTGGGGGCACCTAAAATCATTAGTTTATGCTACACCAATCGAGACAGTAGAGTAATTAAGGAATAGAATTATTGACGGAAGTTAAACTATACGTAACACTCATGGAATTTTCGTAAGAGTTCGTCACCCGATGAGAAGAAGAGCAGAAGCCTGCCTAGAAGCGGGAGGTGGTCATTTCCAATATTTCTTGTGAATATTCTGTTAAATTGTTATTACTTTTCATTTGTTAAACTTTAAATGATGGCTTATTAATAAATATTGTGCAAGTCAGTGGCGTACATTTTTATTGTCAATATAGTTCGTGAGACTGCCCCCCAAGACTGCACTGGAACGTATAATTATCATGTAGTTAGTGCCAATTTAGCGTCTTATCACAACGAACAACACTACTTTATTTTTATAATTTAATGTTTTAATATTTTTAATATTTCTGACTATATAAGGGATGTGCCAAGTCAAATGCTGTGAAGCTTTAAAAGTTTTTTATCATTTGCTAATATGACTCAGAAAAACCAAATAGTAAATTGCAATGGGGTTGTGCTTGATTTTGTGGTAGTTAGCAACCTGTTTCAGGATGTAGAAGTTGTAACAGATGATAGCCCCTTACTTCCAGTGGATCAGCATCATCCTGGCTTGACAATATTGTGTGCTGTTAGGGACGTATATCTGGAGTGTGAGCAGGTTGTAAATACTAAGTTTAATTTCCGTAAGGCTGATTTTTTTAAAATGTATAATATGATCAGATTGTATGCCTGGAGTGTGTTTGAAAACTTTGATGACGTTAATACAGCGGTTGAGCATATGTATATGATATTCAATAACATTTTTGCTGAATGTGTACCACTTTCCACCCAAACTGGGCGAGTTTTCCTGCTTGGTTTAACAGAGATATCATTCAACTAATTAAAAGAAAAAAGCATTATCACAAAGAATACAAAAGAAATAAATGTAAATATTGGTACAAAAAATATCCTGAAAGTAGAAAAAATCTTAAATATAAAATCAAGAGTTGTCATGGGAACTATATGAATCAGGTACAGTTAAGTTTAAAAGAAAATCCTAAATACTTTTGGTCTTATATTAAAACTCAGAAAAGTAACCCAGATATACCCAGACAGTTAAAGCTAAATAATATAACATTCAGTGGTACTCAGGATGTGGCAAATCTTAGAAAAATGACAACCCTGTTAGGTCTAATAATGCGAGGCATTTCTGCGATGTGCCCATTACTAAGCAAGAGGTTTCCACGGCATTAAAAAGTCTAAAGGGTAATAGAGGCATAGGACCTGATGGGTTGCCGGGATACATTATAAAGGGTTGTGGGGATCTTCTGGTAAATGTAAAAATTTAATCTTGGTCTACGAACCTCTGTCTACCCCGATGTATGGCGTGTCTCTAAAGTAATCCCAGTATTTAAGGGAGGTTCCAGAAATGAAATTAATAACTATAGGCCCATAGCGATTGTAAGTGCTATATCGAAGATATTCGAGATAGTTATATTCAATAGAATCTATAACGAAATTAAAACAAGCATTTCTTCTTATCAGCATGGCTTCTTACTCAAAAAGTCCACTTTGTCTAACTTGGTATTTTTTTTTTTTTATTTTACTATTTTACGGTTCATCGGCGTATCTGAGGCCATCTTGAACCGGTCATTGACCGTAAGGTTTTTAATCGTGCGGTCTACCGACTGGGGAGTGTGAAACGGCACCTTCATCCTACGATATATCCGATCTCATGCGGCCTGTCCGGCGTGAATAGGATGGTTTTGATGTCGATTCATTTTACACTCTTCCCTAAGACAAGAGCACGCGGTGTTTCCCAAGCGGTCACCCATCCAAGTACTAACCGCGCTCGAAACCTCTTAACTTCGGTGATCTGACGGGAACCGGTGCTTTAGGTGTCGCTAGGCCCTTGCCTCATTTACACAATATGTACATGATGCCCTACATAATAAATCGCAGGTCGGCGTAATATACACAGACATGGCAAAGGCTTTTGATAAGGTCAAGCATAGTGTAATTATCAAATCCCTAAAAGATATGAATGTTAAAATAATTTAATTATGTTAATTCAGTCTTATCTTTCCTCTCGTAGGCAATATGTGGAGGTTCGAGGGGGTAAATCTAGTATGTATGTTTGCAGTTCTGGGGTACCGCAGGGGTCTAATCTGGGACCACTATTGTTTATAATAGCAATTAATGGACTCATTCAGGTGACAAAACATTCAAATGTATCAGCATTCGCCGATGATTTTAAACTGTTTTTGAGGATTTTAGATGAGAATGATTGTGAAAGACTGCAAGATAACCTAAACAGTGTGTGTGAGTGGAGTGATGAAAACGGTTTTAAACTAAATGCACAAAAATGCCATTATAGGTATGACTTTTGCATTAAAAAGCAAACCAGTTAATAATGAACTAGTGAGGAGATCACACCAAAGAGATTTGGGAATTGTTTATGATGAAACTTTATCTTTTAATACTCATATTTCTGACACTATTTCTGCTGCATTTAAAGTGATAGGACTCATTGTTCGTTCCACTAAACATTTCAGTGTGGATGTATGTCTAAGACTCTTTGATTCCCTGGTAGTGCCTAAACTAGAGTATGGCAGTGTAATTTGGTCTTCTCACTACATTATTTGGTCTAAATCCATTGAGAGGGTTCAGCGAAAATTTTTAAAATACATGTTTTTTTAAAAGGTTTGGCTATTATCCAGTACAAGGATATGATCACGAGAGACTGCTTAGTGTTTTTAATAGATTATCATTAGAAAAAAGAAGAATAAAAGCTTGCTTACTTACCTTGTTTAAAATTCTAAAGAATAGTATAGATAGCCCTGACATTATAGCACAGCTCCCATTTGCTGCTAATAACATAAATACTCGTAGTAAAACGGTATTCTATTTGAATTTTTCAAAAACAGAGTTATCTAGAAATTCTCCCATTTTCCGTATGTGTGATATTTATAATAAATTTGCAGGGGATGTAGATGTGAGTTTAGTCAGTGTTGGACAATTTACAAAGCGCATCGATAATAAACTACGTGATAATATTTAGTATTTTAAGTGGAACTGTACAATGTACCAATTATATACCTACCTAGTATAGTTAAAAGTATCTGTTATTGATTGTAAACTGTTAATGATTTACTGAATAAATAAATAAATAAATAAATAAATAAATAAATAAATATATAAATAAACTACTAAACTTCACCAAAATTGGCAAAAGAATCTTTGAGATATTAATAAGAAATTGATTTTTTTGTATGTATGTTATATGTTGAATCTTAAAACCCTGACTTTCTATGACACACGTTTATATGAACTTTTCTACTTGAATTTGATTCAGGAATGCGGACTTGGAATTACGCCTTATCAGTAAGTAACGCACTGTACATTAGTTTTTTTCTATTTTTCGTTGTTTATTTCCTACATTTATGTTGTAACCATTGGCGGGTCCATGTGGTGTGAGAAGAGGGGCTATTGCCCCCTTCATAAGTGATAAATTTGTCCTTAAATTAAATTATCCTCTTTAATACGCTCCCGAGACTATGCAATATACTTACCACACTACTTATTTACAGGTCCATTATAATATTACTTGAGACTTCACTACGCTAAGTCTTCAACCAGTAAATCGTCCTGATTTAACGTTCTTGACACTTAACATACTGTAATTATTGTCGACAAAGCCGAACCGAGAGAAAATCGTACGTCATAACTATTTGCTATTTTTTATGTTCTTCATTCAAATACAACATTCTTTTTATACCAAAAAGAAACTAACCTGTGGGACTAAGTTTTTCTGGCGGTATCTGGGAGGGTATCCGCCCCCAATACCAAGGCAACGACCTCGGATCCGTTGGAGTTCCACAGAGGGCAGCATACCTACTACTTGCTGCTGCAAGGGCTCCAAAATGGGACATTAAACCTAGCCTGAAAAAACAAATCAAGCTTATAGCAATTGCATTACACGTATCTAAAAGTGTGCATATAAAGTCTGCCCGCCTTATTTTTATCTTTTGATTTACAAATATGAGAATAACGAAATTTTGGTACGTTATAGCTTATAAAATTATGGAAGAAAACAACACTGTTTTATGATTTTCACTTTTATTTGTCAACATGACACGTGTTTCACCGTCACAGCGGCTTCTTCAGATGTGAGGTATTCAAACAAAATTTCCTTAAGATCAAAAAGCTTAATTATAAATATAACAGGGCCCACTTGAATTACGCCGCGATCTTTACAGGTACCAAAAGGTTGTCACGAACTCCCCCGTAAACACCCCTAAAGGGATTAGGCAATAATATTAAAATGAGGACGTAATGATAATCTGATTATTTACAGGTATTGATAGTATTGTTAAATAAGGGATTATACTACATATTTTATCTACAAGCGTGCGGTAAGTAACTACTTACCGCACGGATTTGAGTGCAGTAAGTATCACTTTACCGCACTAGTGCTGTAAGTAATTACATACTATAAAAACAAGTTTTTATATTATTCAAGTGTATTTTTTATTTTTAAAAGAAACTCTATTAAACATTATGTGTATAACAAATACTTACATATTTAAATTTCTAAACTAATCCAAACTTATAAATTAGGAAATATTAATATTAATTGTAGAATTTGTAACATTTCCAAACGATATTGATGAAGGAAGTGTTTTACTATCCGATGAGACACAATAATTGAAATTTACAGATTTACTAAAACATGAGGTTCTCTCTGCATATTCTTCTACACCATTTATTTGCATTGCAATTCCTATTTTATTTTGCACCGAATTTTCAATATAGCCCTCCGCAACACTGGAGGACTTCCATCCACCATGTCTTTTTAAACTCATGATATCCCCGCCAGTATCTACTAATAATGTAGCTGACGTCCTTTGATAACAATGTCCCGTATATTCTTTGGGACTGGACAACTTTAAATATGATGCAATTTGAGAACGTATTTTTCCAAAAGTATTTATACCCAGTGGTTGGATAGTGCATCTTCCTTTTTTATATGCAATAACTAACCGTGTATGGACAGTATGATCGGGTCTAAGGGCTCTATACTTCTTGAAAATTGAAATATTATTAATTTCTGATGAAAATCCTTCCACGTAAACCACGAACTGTCGATCTACATGTGTCTATGTATCCGGGACAGTTACAACAAGGTGGGTTTCAAATTCCTTAATACCTTCAATTTTCATTTTACATAACTCCACTCAGCGACATGCCCCAGCGATGCGCGATGCCCACAATGAGTACCACCTGAAACAAGCAAATAAGTTGTTATTTAATAGTAGATTTTAAAAAAATCGCAATTAAGTACCTTCATTAATAAAAACTCCTCATCTGGTGCCGTAACAAGGAATTTTACAACCTCATTCTTGGAGAATGCCTTTGATTTCTTAGCTTTGTGTCCCACAGACTTTTAAATATTCCATCAGTTTTGCATACCTGCTTAAGTATTTTTGATACTTATAGTAGATCTGAGCATTGAGTAATAACTCCATAAAGAGGATGATTTACTGTCCTTACATTTATCCACAAAATAGGCAAGCATCACATCTTTACTAATTGCTTTAACTTTCTTTGATGAACACCAGTTCATGAAGAGCCCATATTCCTTTAGTAATGTCCAGAACTTCCTTCGGAATTTCATCATCACTGCTGCTACTGACTTCCATTTAAAGGACGTAAAATACGCTTTTACGAAATTGTTACAAAAATAATTATCGTTTATTCCGTTGTCAAGTTTTACATCTGTCATATAAAAGCCAACTATTAAATTTCTATAATTTATTTCCCTAGCAACCTGATGTTAATGCATTGTTGATAACGACTTACGAGGCACCTACGGGGTAAATTAAAACAGTACTCTTTTAGAGTTTTTATTATTGGTGCCCTAAAACATGCTTGTAGATAAAATATCGTACAATATACCTACAGTAGGTGTCTTTACCGCATTTGCGTGATTTATCAAACTCGCCTTCGGCTTGTTTTGTTAAGCAACACGCACATGCGGTAAAGACGTACCTACCGTACTTGTATTGTAATATACTATTATGGCATTTATCTCAGTATTCCGGTGAAGATTGGATGTCGAAATAAGTTAAAGAATATTGTTCGTTTCAAATTATAAATATTACTTTAGACGAAGTGTAAAGTCAACAGGTAAGGAATGTATGTATTAAAAAGGGTTGCAGTGCAAAATTGTATAACTCCTCAATGGAGTGGTCTCTAAGTTTTCCAATGAGCACGATCACGAGTGGAACAGTATTAAATTGTTAAACCGACAAACAATAAGGAACGGCGTTTAACGGAAGACCGTTATCTTGAAGACCAAGAAAACTAATTCACCAGGAGATTGCGGGACGACCTAAAACATTACAGAATTTGAGATCAAAAGATATTCAGTTTATTATCAACAACTTCAATAGAGCAAAGCTTCCCAAAAGTAGTGCTGTGTTTATTAGCTACTTACAGTATTTTAAACGCCTGTACTTTGACCCCCACTACGGGGTGAATAGCTACAAGCACATTTTTTTTTTCAAAAACCGTCACCCGTATAAAAAGTTTGCATGCCAACCTAAATAGCCCTAGTATAGACCCAAATTTTAGCACCAAAAGATTTGTTTAAATAAGCGAACGTGAAAAGATACGTGATACTTTGTGTACAAAACTGTAGCTATTCACCCCATTTTACGGTACTTTATGATGAACTACGTTTTGGTTATTGTCAACAGGAGGGGCCACCGCCCATGCATCCGCCGAAACTATTAACTACTTACGCAGTTTTTTCGACGACAGATTGATCAATCCTGCATATGATTGCATATTTGGACTCTACTGGGAAAACTCTGACTGTAAATTGTTTTTTTTGTATTTCAAATTTTCACCAATCCGCAAGCGTTTCCGAGATAATGACAGCTCAAAAGTGGAAAACTTCCTAATTATATATTTTCCTACCTAATACCCACCAGTTGAGTCAAGGTGTTTTTATGGCAGCGACCTAAGAGGTGTCAGTTTTAAGGTCCTGTTTAACTTTCTGTTGTGTGATTTCTCATTTGTTTACACTATGGTTCATCTGAATGAGAAACAAAGAGTTGAAATTTTAATAATGAGCGGTTACGGAAATATGAAGAGATCGTAAGATCAAGTTTGTCAACTTTTCAATGAATTATATCCAAATAGGCCTGCAATAAATCAGTCCACGGTGTGTCGAGTGGAAAAGAAATTTTAAGAAACAGGCAGTGTTATGGAAGCCGCTAGATCAGGTCGACCTAAAACAGCAACCGGGGGACAAAGCTTTATATATCATGCTCTCAATACATGAAAGTCCAGCACAATCATTCAGGCCAATGGCAATGGATTTTAATGTGTTTCATCAGTTAGTGAAAAATTTGTTTAAGCAGAAGAAGTTGCATTCCTACAAGGTAAAGTTGGTGCACGAGTTAAACGAGGACGATTTTGATAGAAGAGCTGAATTTTGTGAGCTGATGATGGAAAGATGCAATGACGATAATAAGTTCGCAACAAATATCATTTTCTCGGATGAAGCTACTTTCCATTCAAATGGCATTGCTAATAGACACAATTACCGGTATTGGTCTGCTGAGAATACTCACTGCTTCCAGGAAGGTCATACTCAGAGGCCCGAAAAGGTTATTGTTTGGACGGGCATAGTTGGTAGACAAGACATATTGTGGGACCTTTTTTCATAGATAATAATTTGAATGGCAAAAATATCTGGACCTCCTCAGGAATCACATAAATCCTTCTTGCAGAATAGTTCTACCGGGTGTAAATATTGGCATAAACGAACAGCAAGATGGGGCACCTGCGTATTATGCGGCAAATGTAAGACAATATACAGGGTGCTAATATAGTCTGGAATAATCGATTTTTCTTGAAAACGCAAAAGTTTTTCGAAAAACGCTTGGACCCGTCGATTTTATTTTATTCTTTAAAATTTTTTGACGTTCTTCAATATTATACCGGATGCGCCAAAAACGCTAAACAAGTGTCAACTTCACTTTTTCAAATAGAATACCCATTTTTTTCTCCAATATTCAGATTCCTCTCTAAACTCTAGACAAGCTTCATATAACATGTTGTATGGCTAAAGTCACCAGGAATTAAAATACAGGGCCTCCAATGAAAATCAAGGTATAATTTTAAAGCTTGTTTTCCGTGACAAATACTTATGCTAGGAAACAAATTTTAACAGAAAATTGGTAATACAGTGAACAATCTAAAATATTATTTGAGTAAGTGTTGAAAATGGTGTCCATTTACGGCTCTACAATGTCCCAATCTCTCAACAAATTCTAACTGTACATTATGTACAATTTCTGGGGTAATTTGTCTCATGGTTGTTGTTATACGGGTTTTGAAAACATCAATATCTTCTGGTTTATTTTTGTAAACCCTTTCCTTAATATAGCCCCACAGAAAGAAGTCCAATGGCGTTAAGTCGGGGGACCTCGCAGGCCACTCTATTTGACCCCGTCGACCTATCCAATGATGATAAAACAACTCATTCAGGTATCTACGGACTTCGGCCGAATAGTGGGCTGGTACACCATCCTGCTAAAACCAGATAGTTCAGCATCCCCAAAAGTTAAATATTTGGGCGGGTATTTTTGGAAATCACATAATCGACCCTTTTTTTATACCCGGTAATCTCACTGGCCAAATGTATTTAGAACTATTAGAGAACGCTATTTATCCAGCCCTCGTTCAAGTATTGGAGAATAAAGAAGACCATGTAACGATCATTTTTCAACAAGATGGCGCACCACCTCATTTCGCTCAACCTGTGCGTCAGTTCTTAGATGAAAATTTTCCTCAGGCCTGGATTGGAAGAAGGGGACATATTGAGTGGCCACCCAGATCACCTGACCTGGCTCCACTGGACTCTTCTCTATGGGGTCACCTGAAATCTAAGATTTACGCTACCCAGCCTGAGTCACTGGATGATTTGCGAATTCGGATCATTAATGAATGCCGTCAAATTACACCAGAAATGTTGGGTAATGTACGTGAACGTTTCGAGCAGAATTTATTTTACTGCATGGAAGTGAATGGTGGCCATTTTCAGCATTTAATAAACTAATCACAAAAGTAAGTAGTCTTCCACTATTTTAGCTGTCATTTCGTTAAAGATGAAAATACTGAAGCGAAATTTTAGGGTCAGATAGTACTCGATAATATCTTCAAAATGAGGTATCGCAACATCCCTCATCCCTATTCAAAATCACGGGGTTGTGCTCACCCCCGTTAGGGGGCTGAAGTTACGGAGACGAAAAAAGCGGAAAAGTTATTTCCCCTCGAATCAGAAATCGACCGGTCCGAGCGATTTTCCACATTTTCATTTTAAAGCAGGAAAATCGAGGTGTTAAGTTTTCGTTGGACCACCCTGTATATATTATAACGGAATGACTTTGTATAATGTGTCTATTTTTCGATATAATTACAGGGTACCTCGGTAACTAGTAAAGATGAAGACTTGCGGTTTTTACATTACACGCTACTTTTTCGTGAAACAAAAGATGCCGCCAATAAAATTGTAAAGGCTGGCTTAGTTCTTAAGGTACAGGGTGTTTTCGAAAATGTTTGCTTTTTGACTACCTCTTGTATTTCGGTTATCCATTACCTCATCAAAAAATTGAAAACTGTTTCTAAAAGGGTTTATCAATTAGAATTCAGTGGCGTGCTTACTTTCTCTCTGAGAGTCTTACTTTTCGAGATTTGAAGCAAACGTAATATGATTTTTTAAATAGGACACTCTGTATATTTTCTCTTATTTGATTGGGTTATTTTTAAGCTTTTCAAAAATATATATTAGTTGATAGTTACTGTAACATTATTCGGTGGTGGCAAAATACAACTGATGTTTTAATAAAATGTCTTATTGATTGTGAGGCCACCACCTGCCTCAGCTAGCTCAATTGCTCGGGTCAGTTGCAGTTCGGGGTGGTTCTTATTAATTGGGTCCCTGCCTTGGTCAACAACAGTCTGCACGTGTGTGACCCCCAAAGGATGCTGCCGTGCAAGCCCAGATCCAAGATGGAAATTGGGGCGCCACTCACAGTGTCTTATAGCTCTGGCCTGACACAGCAACACCTATTCCTGTGAGCGAGACAATGGGGTCCACACACAGTGCCAAAACAAAACAAAAATCAGTGTGTAGTAATTTAATTTAAAATGCTTGAAATATCTGACAGTTCATTAGCTTTTATTAATTTATCTTGCAGCTTGATAGTAAAAGTAAAAGTTGGTCAAAGTATTTATCCAATATTACCGCGAAGCAGTTGCAACCACTTTACAATACCGCTCTATAATGATAAGTGAATTTTAATGAGATAAATTACTTATACATATATAGCTAACTAGGCAAAATTGCTTATGGCTCTCTCGATTTAAACGAATAAAAATCAGTACTGTCTATTACTAACTAAAACTGTATTAGCTCATATCAAAGTCTGTACTATCTCATATCAAAACTGTATTAGCTCGTATGAAAATTCATATCAAAACCAATGAAGACTAATCAAAACTGGCCCCTATATGTGCCCCGATCTAAATTTAGGGTGGAAAATACAAAGATGGGTAACGATTTCCCAGGTTTTTCACACTTAGGCAATGAAAAGTCGGCCAGCTAGCAGAATCGTTTGACCAAAAGTGACTCTGATGACAGTCATCCGTCAAAACCAAACCGCCACCGAAAGGTCACCGAGAAACCCTAAAATCGAAAATCTGATAGTAACAACGTTACATTACTATTACCAATAAATGCACAGAACAAGAAATTTCGAAAATTAGGGTAGTGTAGGCCATGAAACCATTGAAACAAGCAAAAGAATATCTGTGTGGCATGTCATGTACAGGCAAAAATATCGTTTTGTTAAAACACATGTCACCATTTTACTAAAGTTTAAAAAAATTACAAAAATGTAGTAGGTATGGATATAATATATCCATTATGAAAATTTTGAAAAATACATGTTAGTTTGCTTTACAGAGTGCTACGAAAATAGGTAAGTTTGCAATCTCGTAATTTAAATATCTAACGTATAGAGTTCTTGCTTTCATAGATATCCAGAGAGGAGGCAGCCCAATCAAGTAACATTTTCAAGTTTAAAAATTAATTTAATTAAGATTCGGTAATTTATGAATTCAAGACCTAAATCATAATAAAAGAGAATCGCGAAAGGGATGAAATAAACGTTATGACTTTTGTAGAGGCACTAGAGGTTCGTGCAAATTCATAAAAAAGGATTTCGGAGCAGTGGCGTAACTAAGGGCATGTGCGTCCCCCCGCAAAATTTTGAAAGCGCCCTGCTATTTTGCACCTGTCTGAATCCTTCACACTTACACTATAGTAAAAAATATTGTCATTTGTAAGCGTTGTTTAATATAGAAGGATATAAAGTATTGTAGAGAACTAAAAACAATTTTTTGTTGTCAAAATAATGAAATTTTAAAATAATGTACTGCTCAATGCTCATTATTGTTTATTTTTAACTTTATTATTGTAATAATGAAACTATTATTTTCGTCGATTTTCATTTAATTTATTATTGTCATCAAGGGACTTGAGGGCGCCCCTGGCTTTGCTGCCCCCCCCCCCCGCAATGCGGGGCCTGCGGGGGCGGTTTTTACGCCACTGTCTCGGAGTAATAAAATGTTGTCTAAAAAAGTATTAAATAAATATCATTTTATACCATATGAAGTAAAGATTGTGCACCATTTACGTACTGGGAATGCTGTGGCACGACTTATTTTTTGCAACTGTATCTACATCGAATACGCGTTGACAGACAGCGTGCTACAAAAGTAATATGGTCTGACGGATCTTACTTTCTGAGCTCCGCACAGGCATTATCAATCGCCATAATACAAGTCCCCAGTTGTAAATGTAATAGGTATTAGTGTATTTTTACATAATATTTATTTTAGCAGTAATGACATATTCTTTTGCTTGTTTCAATGGTTTCACATCCTACTACCCTAATTTTCAAAATTTTTCGATTTATGCGTTTATTGTTAATAATAACTATCAACTATTATACAGCCTGTTCGAAATGAAGTCGGCACTATTGCTAACTTTCTTATTATTAGATACGCGACGTAGGTTAAAATAGTAAAGATTTCTATTTTTATGTTCTGATTATTATGGCGGTGATAAAAAAAAATTAAACATCAGAATCAGGTGATATTAACAAAAATATATTTTTCGCTAAACTCAATAATAACAAGGATATTTACATTTAAATGAAATTTTTAATTTATAACCGCAGGCGGCCATGTACCATGTTACAGGCCTATCTCGACAGCTCCTTGACAGGCGGCCATCACAAAAAAAGGTATCCTTTAAATGTAATTTTTCATTTATTATAGTAGGTGGCCATTTACCGAATTTGCAAAAAAAAACCTTTGACACATTTTTTAATCTGTCGTGATAAGTTCAGTTTAATATATTTTAAATAAAATGATATAGACCATTTCAGAACATATGATTTTGACAAGAAGTATAACCTAAACTTGTCACTTTGCCCCCCAGCAAATATGGCCGTTGTCGAATATGTAATGGTAATTTCATGGCTTTGACATAAACTTTAACCTAAGCCCCCCAGCGACGTCATCCTTAAATGGTCAATTTACACATTTGGAAAAATGCGATCTGCTTGAAACATACATAGTGTGCCAAAAAAATAACGAACGTGCTTTAGAACGATATCGTACAGTATTCCCCGAAAATATGCCTGATCGGAGATATTTTTGATATTATACAGAAACTTTAGATGCAATGAAAAAGTTTTTGAGAAGTCAATGCCAAAGAAAGTATTTATTATTAGCGAAGATACTGAAATAAATGTGTTGACGTATTTTGAAGCGTTCCGCGAAAACTCTACAAGAGATTGTGTGCGAGATCTTGGACTATATTTGGGAACTATTCATAATATATTAAAAAAGTACAAGCATCTACCCTACAAGTATAGACCAACACAGACTTTATTGCCAGGTGACTAAGCAAGACGTATGGAATTTTGTCAGACTTATTAATACGGTAAATGAGAATCCAAATATTTTGCGCCAAATTTTGTGGAGTGACGAATCTAATTTCAGCAATAGGGGCATGTTTAGTAGAAAAAACCGGCATTACTGGGGTCGCGAAAATCTTATGCGTTACCAGCCTTGTAATCCACAGAGGCATTTTAGCTTAAAATAATTGGACCTGTTTTTCATGAAGGTACCCTAACAGGCGAACGCTATGTAGAATTAATAAGAAATACAATGGAGGACTTTTTGGGATAACATTAATTTAGCAGATCGGCAAGAAATATATTTTCAACAAGATGGTGCGCCGCCGCATAATACCTATATTGTTGCCAATCTTCTTACCGAACTGTTTGAACAACGTTGGTTAGCTACAATTTTATGGCCCTCGCGTTCACCAGACATTACTCCCCTCGATTTTTATTTTTGGGGGTTTTTAAAAAAGAAATTTTTAACAAACAGTACAACAATGTTGATGAACTGCAAGAATCGATTATTAACAGTATTAATAACATTGATGGGCGAACAGTTTTGAAGGCTACGAGGAAAGTTTTAAAATGTGCTCGAAAATGTGTAGAAGTAGAAGGTGATTTGTTTGACGTTATAATTTTTTTTATTTTTGTTAATGGCAACTAAAATCAATTTGCACAAAATGTATGTACTTAATTAATTACTATAAATAATAAAATTATAAGTTATTAATCAAAAATTATTAATTTTGTTTTTGTGATAGCAAAAATACCCCATTTCATTAAAGAAAAATATATTTTTGTTAAGATCACGTGATTCTGATGTTCAATTTTTTTTTGTCACCGCCATAATAATCTGTACATAAAAATACAAATCTTTACTAATTTTACCGACGTCGCATCTCTTATAATAAGAGGCCTATAGAATCAAAACCCGCTAACTCCAAAATGCAAGTTTTTACAGGAAACACAAAAATGTATAAGTCAATAATTATTTTTTGATAAACACTCGCCAGTGTTTCTTGTGTATTATTTAAGGAACAAAATTCTATTATATTTAAAAAATCCAGCATTAGTCAACTACTTTTTTTTTCTTTATCAATTTTTGGATGTAGTTAGCGGACTTTGATTGCAAACAATGGATATAACGGGGTTTGATTTTAAACCTAACAAATTTTCTTGCAAAAAAATGTTTTATTACAAAATGAAATTTTTAAGCATAGTAAAATTTATGTTATTTAGACGGTGAAATACAGCGCTTGCGTTTTCATTCGAGCTTTTTGGACATACCTATTGTTTCATTCCAATAGTAGCAAAATACATTTTCTTGTCGCAAGGCTGACTTAGAACTTACAACAACAACGGCGAAATTGTAAAAGTTATACTGCTTTAAAAAATATGCTTGTTGGTCGGGAAGCTTCGGTATGGGCAAATTATTTTGACAATCAAAGGACATCGTAACCAAATCATGGTTTTCTTCTCTTAACATTGCAAAAAATGCTTTGGCCTTAAGTTTGTGGACGGTTTTTTCTGCCATAAGCATAGCCTTCGTCGGAGCATCTTCCTTAGCTAATTTAATTTTTTCATTAATTTGGATGCACGTTGAACATACATCAGTTCTTGGCGATCCAAAACCCAAGTTGTATTTTGTACAAAACTCTCGACGAAAAAATGATTCTTTGACTCTTGCATTTTCCAATGTAGAATGCTCATACATTTGATATAGTTTTCTTATATTAAGTTCTGGAGGGAGATACAAACGGCAAGTGTTTTTATTCCTGCAATAGTGCGACTCTTGACATTTCAGAGATTCCAGAAAATTGAATTGTTTGCCTACGCCGTTCATTTGGCTGACTTTTATGATCCCCGCCGCGTTTTTCTTTTGCCATTTCGCCAGACTCAAAATGTCTTTTTAATACACCATACACTCTGTCTTTTTCAACGTTCAAAATTTTTAGGAAAGCGTCTTTGCAAACCGGAATTAAATTCTCGGTTCTTTTGTTAACAACGAATTTGAAGCAAGCTGTCCTTATTTCCTTGGAATTGTCCTTTGGCCGTCTCCGATTCGGTACTTTTGCGCTGGTGTACTTTAAGATGTAATTGTCTTGGCTTATTTTTGAATGAGAGAAATAAAAATTTTGTGTGAAAAGCAGATAGGTATATCAAATTTAGTTAAGGTGCTGCATCTAAATCTTTTTGTAGCATGGCCACAGTTTGGAACAGTAGGTGGTCCCGTAGGTTTATATCTGAAATAAAAAAAAAACGACATTCAGCTCGTAGGATTTAGTCCTTTTATTTTACCCAATGATCTGCAGTTCAGGAGGCGATCAAAATCGCTTGACTATGTCCAGAGTAAGGCAACACATAATACAAAAGTGTTATTACGAAAATGTCATTGACATCAAACCGTTACGCAATACGAAACAGAAAATATAAGTACCTGTTTTGGTTTGCTTTAATTGAGTTCCAGTTTTTCTTATCTACCATTCGTTCGACCTTTCTTCGGTGTACATTTTTCAACTTGTTTTGTATAGTCATCCATTTCTAATCAACGAAAAACTTGGGAAACATAAAAATGCACAATACTCGGTGGATAAAAAATAACTAACGGTCTGGTCTGGCCAACGACTGTAAATAGCTGATTCCACGAAAGCTGCTGCCATTGGTCGAAATGGAGTTAGCGAGATTTGATTATTACAGGTCATTGGAGTTGGCGCGTTTTAAAACTAAACGCAATGTTTGAGTGCAATTTTAGACGGTATTTAGAGGGTTTTGAAAAATAACGCCGGCTGAAATGGATTCCTTGCAAAATTCTGCATAAGATCCATATAAAAAATGAATTTTGATAAAAAGTGGAGTTTTGATTCTATAAGCCTTCAAGAAAGTTAGCAATAGTGCAGACTTCATTTTGAACAGGCTGTATATTTTCGAAAAGCTTAAGAATAGCCCAATCAAATAAGAAAAAACTATACAGGGTCTCCTATTTAAAAAGTGATATATTTGCTTTAAATCTCAAAAAGTAAGACCACCAGAAAAAATGTACAAAAGTTCTCTTAGAAACAGTTTTCAATTTTTTGACAAGGGAAAGGGTAACCGAAATATAGGCGGTGGTCAAAAAACAAACATTTTCAAAAACACCCTGTAGCTTATAAACTAAGAAAGCTATGACAATTCTGCTGGCGGCATTCTTTTGTTTTACGAAAAAGTAGCGTAGTGATGTAATAAAAACCACTAGTCTTTATCTTTACTAGTTACCGAGGTACCCTGATATTACAGCGAAAAATGGACACGCTGTACTGTATATTACTTTATACCTGACAGTATTGTTACTTAAATATTATTCAAAAATCAATTAATAAAATTAAAATAGCAATAAAGCCATCTTTTTTATGGATATAAATCTGAAATGCAAATTTTCTTTAAACCAGCTTTTCCCAACAAACTTAAACCGAATATTTTCCTGACAATTCTTACTGTTTAGCGATCTTATAGGGGCAATATATTGGGGCACTTAAGCAAGGCTGCCTAAGCTTCTTAGGGAATAGGGCGGAAGTTTAAAGTCGCTTCCGTTCAAGAAGTTCTCTCTTTTGAGCAAGAACACTGTAACTTAATGCAAATTTAATGGGAACAAGTCTCAGTTAAAAGCAGTAAACGGAAAAGTCCGCGAAAATATTGATTGAGAGCTTTACTTTTTAATTTTCAAACGTGATTTAAGACTTATAAAATGCGAGGAGTGAATTTTCCCAAGAAAGAACAGAACGGAAATACCTTTTCACTTTAAACTCGGCTGTCGGTTTTAATTATCCTTTTAAGTTGTTTTAACCAGATTTCCCAATTAAATAAAAGTTTAAAGTGTTTTATTTTATATTTTAAACATTTTCGTTATAGCGTATTATTATTTTAGTGGCATTTTTTTTATTCTGTAGCAAACACTTTCACGAACACATAAATATTTCCCATAACAATAAAAATGGCGTATGACGTATTTTTAAATAATTTAAACATCTATAAAGTTGTGGCTCGAAACGGATATAAAAAATCGGGTATAGTAAAGTCTACATTATATCGTTGACCTTTACCGCAAGAAATCAACTATAGTTCTTAATTATTGTAAATCCATAAGAAAACATAAGGACATTAAGTTTGGACAAAAAATATTAAAATTTCATGCGATATTGAATGTACTAAAAACTTAATCTATTCTTCTTTGATACGAACCCACTTATAGCAAATATCTTGTTTATTTAGCTTGTAAAAATTAATATAATTTCAATTTTATTGGCCGACAGTTGGCAACAGAACTGTCAAGGTGCGGTGGCGCCAGCTCGTTCGTTGGCCTGTTCTGACGTTTTGTTTACGTTTGGTAAAAAACTAACCTTTATTATTCTGTGGTTTCGTGTTTTTGTGCGTCTACTTTTTAACAAAAACTCCAGATCTTTTAACAAATAGCATTAATATACTGTTATTTTAGGAACAACAAAAGTGTACATACATATCTCTGTCAATTACGTTGTTTACTATTTCTGAAAAATACCGAAGCATTTATATAGCCGGTGCAAAAAGCTAACAGCTTCCTTAATAAGCTACTTTCAGGAAGAACTCGGAACAATGGCCTATTGTTATCCTTGATAGCAGTTTAGAGAGTATGTTAAGGTCTAGCTATATATTTTATTTCTACTTTACTAATTTTTAATTACTAATTTGAATATCTTCACCGTAAGCTCAGTTTCAACAACACTTAAGGAAAATAAAATATTATAATCATCTAAAAAGAATCGTTCTCATGCAGGGAGAGAGAGAGAGTTATAAATGTGTCAAAATTGGATATAAGTTCTATCCGTGACACTATTTATGAAATGTACAAAGCAAGTAATTTGTATTACTCAAAAACTATAATATTTTACATTGGTTGTGCTTAAGCCGTTACTTTTTTTAGAACATCATGTAACCTTGACAACTTTATGTAAGAAATTAAAAGACAGACAACTATTTGACGATTGCCTTAACTCTTTAAGAAGCCTCTTAAAGGAAATAGGCTTCGGATGGAAAAAAGATTAACCGAGGCCTGGGCTTATGGATCTTCTCCATGTAGCTTTCAAACGACTGGTATTTTTGAAAGAATACATAAAAGAAAAAGAGGCGTCTTTGGAATCCTGGAAGATTTTAAAGATAAAATAAATACATTAATTGTGTTTCTTTTTGTAAATTTATTTTGTGTTTGTGAAGGGTATGACGTGCAACGGAAATTGTTTTGCAAAGAGTATATCTCCGGCTCTGTCCGAAAAGATTCGGGGCATTATATGGCCAGTTTCGGTTTTATGGCAGTAAAATTTTTACTATATTAATACCACGAGTGCATAAAAATTTCTGCAAAATCTTATTTCAAAATTGACGGTATATAGATAAATCAGATGTACAGGGTGTCCCAAACTCGAGCGTGACCTTTGGGATCTCGGAAACTATAAGAGCTATGAACAAGTTTAAACTATGGCAAAAATGCACAATTTGGTGTGCAATATAATGCCTTTTAAAAGTTGAGGAAACTCCTAGTACTTCTGCAAATATCTGGAGGGAAGCGAAGTTTTGAAATTATTTTCAAATTTATTATTATTTAATAAGAAATTAGGAAATAAATTGCAATTTTTCATTGCCACTTTTCTTCTTTACAAAACGGCATTATCAGTATTAGAATTGGACGTTTATATGTTATGGACCTATCGTCAACTTCTTTTTATTTAAATACGGCCCTGGATGTTTTACTTTGGATTACGATAGAGCTCGTCATTCAAACAACAGATATGTTCCGCACTTATGTTATGTAAACTAATATTTCAATCTCTGTAGATGCTGTGGAACTGGAATTTTGTGACGAATTAAATAACTTAGGGTTATGGATGGACGCGGCCCTAAGATTCAGTAGACATGTCTCGGAATGTACAAATAAAGCTATTTTTAAATTGAAAATGTTATATGGATCCAGACATGCTTTGGATTTTGGGCTGAAGCGTCTTCTCTGTGACTCCCTAGTCCTGTCAACTTTTAACTTCTGTGATATCATCTATGGTTCATGCTTGACTGCGCTGAATTATCAGCGTGTTCAAAAAATTCAGAATTTTTGTATCCATTTTATCTGTGGTATACGTAGAAGAAATCCTGTAAGCCACAAGCGCAGGTCCTTAAAATGGTTATGCATGGGGGATAGGCGTAAGCTACATAGTGCTGCCCTGTATCACAGAATAATGCTTACCAAAATACCGTCTAACTTGTACCGAAAGATTGTTTTCAGGACTGATGTTCATAATCTAAATCTAAGACATAAATGTACAATAACACCATTACGCCACAAGGCTACAATATTTCGGAGAAGTTTTACCTACAACGTCCCTGCGATTTATAACTCTATCCCGGCAAAATTTAAATCACTTCCTGTAGTGAGTTTTCACAATAAAATAAAAACATTTTTACTTGCCGATCTCTAGATCATCTAATTTAGTTATAGTTAGGTTTATAGTATGTTATAGTATGTCAATACATTACATTTATTTATAGGCTAGATGAAACAATAACTATCCTTTTCTGGGATATATTAACTTTTAATTTCAATTATAATCTTATAGTTTTGGTACAAGGGCCGGGTGCACTTATATACTGTGAGCAGGGTCATGACTTTAGTTTAAATATTTATATAATGTTGTTGGACAGTTGGACTATTGCTCGGGTATATCAGTGCAGGTGCCCGGCCAGGTTAAGTTTAAGAACAACCTTTACGTCAGTAAATGGATGAACTTTGCCATTTCAGAAGATGCACAATATTGAATTTGTTTTTGTTTATACCTTTGCAACTTTGTACCTTTTGAATAAAGATCTTGTTTATTTATTTACTTATTTGTTTAACTATCTGCTTTCACCAGACAAGATCAGACAAAATTTCAACACTAAATTAATGGTGGCTATGAGGCAAAACATTATTCACAAAAGTTAGTTGCTTTCCTTCGCCGGATTCATCTTTAGACGCGTTTCGCTGTATAACAGCTCGTCAGTGAAGCTATAGAATCCGACGAAGGAAAGCAACTTTAAGAGCCTACTTGACCCTAAAAGATCGATGACAAATGGTAGATGTAGCCTTTCAGCGACATCTAGTGGCAATCAAATGCATCAACCTGGCCCGTCTAACAAAATCAGTTAGAGTCGGAGAAGCAAACTACTGCAAGAATCCGGCGAGCCGGTATCCTCACAGAGTCGCCGCCAGGAGCGCATTAAAAGCCAAATCTCGGTTACGGGCCGAGTACCAACTATTGATTTACAAAAGTTAGTTGCTTTCCTTCGCCGGATTCATCTTCAGACGCGTTTCGCTGTATAACAGCTCGTCAGTGAAGCTATAGAATCCGACGAAGGAAAGCAACTTTAAGAGCCTACTTGACCCTAAAAGATCGATGACAAATTCTATAGCTTCACTGACGAGCTGTTATACAGCGAAACGCGTCTGAAGATGAATCCGGCGAAGGAAAGCAACTAACTTTTGTAAATCAATAGTTGGTACTCGGCCCGTAACCGAGATTTGGCTTTTAATGCGCTCCTGGCGGCGACTCTGTGAGGATACCGGCTCGCCGGATTCTTGCAGTAGTTTGCTTCTCCGACTCTAACTGATTTTGTTAGACGGGCCAGGTTGATGCATTTGATTGCCACTAGATGTCGCTGAAAGGCTACATCTACCAAAACATTATTCGCTCAACCATTATGTCATATTTATGTTGGCATGCATGTTACTTGATGAGGTTATAGCTATTTGTTGCTTTTGTAGTTTTATACCATGCGAGCAAGAATTATTATTATCATCAAAGTGTGCTTTGCATCTAAGGCCGTACTGCTTATGTGGGTGTGAGTAAATACCAGCATTATCAATGAATCAGTTATTCCGCCACACAGTCGTCATAGGTAATTTGATTCATCGCTAATCTATCCATTTTCTTATATAATTCACGCAATGGGTTTTACGAAACAGCACAAAAAATTTTCTCGAAAATTTTCTTAATGTCGTTTTTTCTGCTGAGTATTTTTATCATTACCTAAAAAGAACCGTGGCTCTGTTTGGGGAAACAGGTTCTGCACAACTCAAAAAAGGAACTGCAAGACCACCTTTAAAAACAGAAGCAAACGCTCGTGAAATAATACAAAATACGCCAACGTAATGTGTAAGACGGCAGTGGGAAGATCTTACAGAACCTGCAGGATTCCTAAGAAAAAAACAATTAAATTTATTTCCTAATTAAATGCAAGTATTTCAAGCAATACGAGCTTCAGATTTCGAAAGACGCAGAAATTATTGTCAGTGGTTTACCCAAAATGTATTGGAAAGAAATGATCTGTTAAAACTGACATTTTTTTCTAATGAAGCCTGGTACCACCTCACCGGTTATGTGAATTCTCAGAATACACGCATACCTGCAAAGTAGTGAAAACCCCCATTTCTGGTTGTCATTGTTGGTCCAATTTTTTTCAGTTACAGCACGGCGGGATAGGGACAATATTTTAAATCCATTTATGAAGCAATTACTTGACGATGAACTACGTTTTGGTTATTTTCGGGGGCAAACATGACCACATTAAAAAGACACGGCGGTTGCAAAAGTTCAGCTGTGGTTGAGGGATATTTGGAAGACAGTATGTCTTCTAAAAACAAAATTTCGAAATTGATAGCTGGAGTACCATCAACGAGACCATCAACAAAAGCCGGTAAATTCGTTTTTACTAGATCTTTTTATAACTGTTCATTTAATATAAATGATAAATAAGTTTTTTCGTTAATAAAAAGTTGTTACTTCGATTTTTCCTATTTATTTCTCTTAATGCCTGAGGGTATTAGAAACTTTCTTAATGCCCTAGGGCATTATGTACCATTTAAAGTGTCCGGTAACTATGGTATTATCAAGCAATAATATTGGAGTAGGACATAAAAAATAGTAAAATTCATTAAATTATACAGGTCAGATCAAAAGTTAGAGCCAAAAAAGTAAATCGCTGGGTACCCCATTGGGGATCTATATCTCCGTTAAGAAGCACTTTAGATAGTTTTTTTCTACGACAAATAAGGGTTATTTTTACCTCCTCCGTATGCTCCCGAGAAATTAGGAGGTACTTACCGGACATCCTGTATATGGAATCTCTTAACATCTTTTTTCCTTGTAACAGAAAGTCATGTTAATATTTTGTAATTTAATCCTTCTTTTTTTCCAGTAACTGCTTAGTATTTTTATACCTTTTTCATTTACCATTTTTATGTTAATTAACTTTTACATTCTGTTTTAATGTTACTATTTTTTCTATATACCTACAGGGTGTTTCCTAACCTCTCTGAAAAAATGAAGGAGGTGAATCCTCCCCTTATTTTAAGACGAAAATGTGGTATAACAGTTTTTCGCATGTCGCTTCTTTTTCGAAATACAGGGTGTTAAAAAAAATTGGTAAAGCAATAATAATCGTTTTAATAATTGATTTAAAAACTTATAATAATGAACTCATATTAACATAAGTCAAATAAATTGCTGAAAATGTCCCCCATGAGCCAGCAAACACCCATGAACACGACGTTCTAAATTCTGGGGTTCCCATAAACAGTGTGTGGTGCGCCTTCGTTTTGACTGTGCATTAATTGCTTAGCTTTATTATTATGTTGTTGCATAGTACGTACATACGTGATATTTTATGTTCTAATTAAGTATATAATCATTTTTTATACATACACATATTAAAATGCATCCCAAAAGAAAACATACTACGTTGTTAATAAAACAAAAATCCGATATAATAGAAAGACTAGACCGTGGTGAAAGTGGAAAACTGTTGGCAAATGAATACAGGGTAAGAACATCAACAATTTCCAATATAAAAAAGAACCGAAGCAAAATCAAAAGGTACGATATGTTTTAATGACCATTTGGGACTTTTACTAAATTACGTGTTTTTCCTTACAGGTTTATTGGAAAATGTGATTCCGGTCCCGGTGCTAGAAAATATTACGAAAAGCCGAATATCCAAAAATGGAAACTCAGTCTTCTTCAGTTTCAATAGAAGTAGCATAAACGAGTTGTTTAAGGTGACCCCAGAAATAATTTCGATGATAGCATGAGGATTATCTTCCGCCCAAATATGTTTGTTGTGAAAATTTATGATGCCTTGTCTGGAAAAATTCGCTTCATCTGTAAATAAAATATTTTTGCCGAAAAATGTGGGACCCTTAAAGAATCTTCTTGAAACCAGTTACCAAAATTAACTCCAGCTGGAAAGTCTGTAGGCAACAAAGCACTCTTTGTAAGTGATAAGGATAAAGCAAATAGTCCTTTAAGATACTTCATACTGTTTTGTAACTCACATTCAATTCGTTCCCGATTTTCCTCGTATTAGTGCCTGGAGACTCTTCCACCATGTTTAAGACCTCTTCCTCAAGTTGTACGGTTCTAACTGTAAGTGGTCGACCGCCTATTTTGCTTTTTGCAGAGCTACCTGTTTCCTCTAACCTGAGGTGCAATCTTGTAAATGTTTCCGAACACGGTACTCGTCTATTAGGAAAACGTTCTGCATATAAACGTCTCGCCTCTAGCGCATTTCCATTTGCCAAACCGTACATAAAATGAATTTGAGCCATTTCTTCATTGGTAAACTCAGCCATTATGAAAACTATGTAATGTAGTACAAATAAATTCAAAAACAATTCAAGAGAATATTATTTAAAAGATGTTAAACAGGAGACAAATGTTACGGAAAAAACAAAGGTGGTTGCCATGGAACGAAGCAAAACCTACTCGTATCATTTGACGCAACATAATGATAAAAATACGAAAAATAACTAAAAAATTAAGGTACTCTTTTACCCAGATCCCCGCCAATGAACTAATTGTAAAATTTATAATTGACCCAAAGTAAAGTGCTCTAATCCCGTATGTTTAACAAATATCATTAGAATATCGTTTGGCATTAATTAATAAAATGAAAACAAAAATACAAATTCTTTTTTAGCACCCTGTATTTCAAAAACGAAGCGACATGCAAAAAACTTTTATACTACATTTTCGTCTTAAAATAAAGTGAGGATTCACCTACTTCATTTTTTCAGAGAGGTTCGGAAACACCCTGTATATCTTCCATTAGGGTGGTTGTATGAGCAGCAGTAGTTGGATACCGCCACCCACTATAGCTATTTTAATAATAATAATAATAATAATAATAATAATAATGAATAGCCTTTATTTAAAATATTAAAAAAAATATACAAATATAATATTTGACAAGAGGGATGAGATCTAGCAGAGCTACTCATCTAACCACTCAGTGCAAAAAGTATATTAACAGTGAACAAATAATACGAAAATTAAAATTAAAAATACAGGGAAACATACAGGGTGTCTCAAAACTCAGTATCAAGATTTTAGGGGCGTATTTGCCAGGTCAAAATAAGCCTTTTTTTTCCTATAAGCATGTGTCCGCAAACGCTTCGTCACCGATCTACAGAGTGTTAAATTTTCAAAAAAATTTTATTTTTTCCTTCATAGCTCTTTTAGTTTTTGAGATATTAAGATAAAATTTAAAACATAGATTACGCTTTAGGGCTTACATCATCTAGTATACCGAGTGATTGTAAGAATCTACAGGGAGATATTTTTTCAGGGGTCATGCTCCCTTTTCTCCGCATAAACTTTTTTATAGTGCGCTGCTGGCGGATTCTGAAATATGCAGTACATTCTTTGTTTTGTTTATAAACTTTTTTATCTCTTATAATTTTTATGCATCTAAGATCGTTATCGAGAAAAAAATTTAAACAAATTTTTGTAATTCGCCATATTTAATTGAAATTTTTCAATGAAACAATAAAAAAAACAATTAGTGGGCTTTGACTGCTATTTTCATTTTGACGTTTACGCTTATTTTGAAGCATTTGACATTATTTAAAAGTTGGTTTATGCATTTGACATTATTTAAAAGTTGGTTTATAACTTATCGTATATTTTTTGATTTGTTTAACATTAAAATGGAAAATGGACCATATTCATTTGAACATCTGGCTGACATCCATTTCGTTTATGGTCTGGCTAATGGTAACGGGCTTAATGCTCAGAGGTTGTACGCGCTAAGATTTCCTAATCGCCGGCTTCCCAACTACAGAACTTTTATAAATTCCCATCAACACCTTCGGGAATACGGCAGATTTCAGACTCCAATGCACGATACTGGTAGACCAAGACAAGCACGCAACCCAGCAGTTGATGAAGAGATTTTAAATGTTATCGACGAAAACCCTGGTATGAGTACTCGACAAATAGCACGGCATTTGGATGTTTCCCGTTCAACTGTCTGGAGGGTTTTACACGAAAACATGCTATACCCATATCATATTCAGCGCGTCCAAGGTTTGCTTCCTCGAGACTTTCCACAGCGCTTGCAGTTCTCCAGATGGATACTGCGCAAGTGTACTGTGGATCCTGAATTTTTATCTCGTATCCTTTTTACCGACGAGGCTCAATTTACACGCGACGGAGTAGTGAATTACCACAATGTTCATATTTGGGCACTAGAAAATCCACACATGATCAGAGAATCTCGACACCAGGAACAGTTTAGCGTAAACATATGGGCAGGAATAGTAGGAGATACTTTAATTGGTCCTTTTATTTTACCGCGAATTTTAAATGGTGACACATATTTAAACTTCCTACAGAATGAATTGCCTGCATTAATGGAGGATGTGCCTTTACACGTTCGTCAACAAATGTGGTTTATGCACGATGGGGCCCCCCCTCATTTTCGAGTCACCGTCCGCGATTATTTAGACACAGTGTTTCCCAATCGGTGGATTGGCAGAGCAGGTCCAATTGCTTGGCCCCCACGGTCCCCAGATTGCAACTCGCTGGACTTCTTTTTATGGGGGCATGTAAAGAGTCTAGTTTATGATGCAGGACCAGTGCCTTCCATCGAAGTTCTAACTGGACGAATTATGGATGCCTTTCAAACGGTAAGAAATAATCCCGGAATATTAGAACGCGTACGGCAGTCTATGAGAAGAAGAGTAGAGGGTTGTATCGCAGAAAGAGGAGGGCATTTCCAGCATCTTTTATAAAAAGTCAAAGTTGATTAAGTTTCTTATTTTTGAGGTAATGTTTAAATAATCTTATAACAAATAAGTATAGCGTCTTTTGTTTTCATTGTGGTATTTATTCCCCCCTGTTGTTATAAATGTTAATTAAATGTAGCTAATTACAAAAATTTGTTTAAATTTTTTTCTCGATAACGATCTTAGATGCATAAAAATTATAAGAGATAAAAAAGTTTATAAACAAAACAAAGAATGTACTGCATATTTCAGAATCCGCCAGCAGCGCACTATAAAAAAGTTTATGCGGAGAAAAGGGAGCATGACCCCTGAAAAAATATCTCCCTGTAGATTCTTACAATCACTCGGTATACTAGATGATGTAAGCCCTAAAGCGTAATCTATGTTTTAAATTTTATCTTAATATTTCAAAAACTAAAAGAGCTATGAAGGAAAAAATAAAATTTTTTGGAAAATTTAACACTTTGTAGATCGGTGACGAAGCGTTTGCGGACACATGCTTATAGGAAAAAAAAGGCTTATTTTGACCTGGCAAATACGCCCCTAAAATCTTGATACTGAGTTTTGAGACACCCTGTATACAGGGTCGTTGTCATGTATGGAAACGGTCAATTATTTCTTAAAGTAAAACAGTTAGCAAAAAATATTTAAGACAAAAGTTTTAGGGTTTCTAAAGGTATATTAGAATTTTAAAAAAATAAGTATACAGGATGAGTCAGAAAACCGTAGAGAAACAAAGTTACTTTTTTTTATACGGAATGTTATAATATTTTTGGATTTTGCATAAAATTACAATTATTTTTTATTAAGTGCATTATAAGTCTAAACCTAATAGTTTCCGAGATATCGACTTTTGAATAATTACATTATTGAACTTTGACAGCTTCTAGATTTTTAACGGTACGTCTTAGAGTAAAACGGCTTACATGTCCCTATCTTAGTTTCTTATTATCTTCCTATAAGTGTCAACTTCCGGTTAATCCGGATGCAACTCAAAAGCCGGAAATACAGTACTTCCGATTTAACCGAAAGTTGATGTTTTTGGGAAGATAATAAAAAAGTAAGATAGGGACATGTAAGCCGTTTCACTCTAAGACGAACCGTTAGAAAGCTAGAAGCTGTCAAAGTTCAAAAATGTAATTTTTCAAAAGTCGATATCTCGGAAACTATTAGGTTTAGGCTTATAATGCGCTTATTAAAAAATAATTGTTTTTCATGTAAAATCCAAAAATATTCTAAGATATAGAGTGTTCCATTTAAAAAAAAAGTAACTTTGCTTCTCTACGGTTTTCTGACTCATCCTGTATACTTATTTGTTTCAAATTCTAATAGACCTTAAAATACCACAAAACTTTTGTCTAAGATATTTCTTGCTAACTGTTATACTTTAAGAAATAATCGACCGTTTCCATACATACCAACGACCCTGTATAAGTTTACCCATGTGTAATATACACAATCAAATAATTATTAAAAATCCTTTATATAATTCATATAAGAAACAAAAACAAAGCTGTCAGTCATGGCGACCAGTGTGCTTGGTTTGGTGTTAAAAGGTAGATATAGAATACAAGAAGTGAAGTCACATTTGTACTATTGATCGAATATAAATTTTAAGTTGTTTTTTAAATGTATCAACTGTTGAGCAGTTTTTTACATTGGTTGGGACGGGATTGAAATATTTCACGGAGTTGTAGGTAAATGATCGCTGAAACAGGGCCGTCCTGTGTCTGGGGACAGAAAGAAGATCGTTATGACGCGTTCGTCTTTCATGAATGTCAGAGCCCCTAACAAGCTTTTCGAGAAGATATTGAGGCTGCTGAAATTTCAGTACCTTAAACAGTAAAGTACATAAATGTAACTGCAACCTCTGCTCTAATCGTGCTGGGTACCATGATCAAATTTTCTCAGCCCACACGCAACAAAATCTTAAGCAAGTATTATGAAGCTTTTGCAGACTGCTTTTATCCTCTAGCAATAGAGCAGGCCAAAAGTGTACATGACAGTAGGACAATGATGATAAAATAAGCGAATCGAACAATTAATTAACAAATTAATTTGACAGGTGTCGACAAAAAGTTTTTAAACATGTATGTGCAATGTTCTTAATTTGCCATAGCTCTTTTGTAGTAAAAATGAAGCATGCGGCCTAAATTCTCAATTTAGAATCGAAGTAAATACCTATATTGAGGTTCCCAGAGATATCATTAGTAATGTTACCAAAAAGAAGAAGCTGTGTTTTAGTTTGATTTAATAAGAGGCTGTGGGCAAGAGATATTTTATAGATAATTTTAAGATCTTGATTAATATTAGTATTAGCCACCTCAACATCACCAGGAACCAAAGCTATAATATAGTTGAAAGTCGTCAGCATACTGATGCGAATATGAATGTTTTAAATAGCCTCCAAACTGCCGTATACAGCGAAAACAACAAGGGGCCCAAGACACTGCCTTGTGGTACCCCACGGCTCATGTTCAACATATCAGAAAAATTGTTGTTAACTGTTACTCTCTGACGTCGGCTACGAAGGTAGTTTCTTAAAAATTCGACAGCAGTAACATCGAGGACAAAATGCCTAAGTTTAGTACACAGTGTATCGTGGTCAAGGTTGTCGAAGGCTTCACTGTAATCGAGAAGCAGTAAGCAGGTACACTTACTAATATCAGATGCACGAATGATATTATCGGTACCCTTCAATAGAGCCGTAGTTGTACTATGCCGCACCCGGAAACCTGACTGAGAAACAGGAATAACTTTTTGTGGCGTAGAATAATTATTTAGTTGCTCAGTCGTGATTTTTTCACAAATTTTAGATAAGATCGGCAATAAGCTTGTGGGCCTATATTGGGAAAATTCACTAGGATTACTTTTTTTTAGCTACGAATAGAACATTTGCATTTTTCCACTGGCTTGGAAATTTGCTGGAAAGAATATGTGAGTTAATGATGAAAGTATAATTTTTGCTAACATTCTAAATAAAGGTATTGTTATTATTATTTGTTAAGTTATACTGATTGATTGACAAGCTCAACCACACCCTCTTTGTAGCAATTCTTAAATATCTTGGTTTCCAGAAATATGCATGTAACCTTGTTAGAAGCTGCTTAGAAAGCAGGAGACAAATGGTTGTTTTAAATGGATATACATCGGGGTCGAGAGACTTGAGGTTTGGTGTTCCACAGGAATCGATACTAGCACCATTGTTTTTTACTCTGTAGACATCACAACTTATTGCACGAATCAAGCACTGTAGAACCCACTTTTACGCAACACATATTCACATTTTCTTTAAACCTAGTGAAATTGTTAATGCCAATAACAAGGTCAATGAGGATCTGCATTCTGCATGTCATTTCACAGGTATCTCAAGCACACTGTTTAAGAATAAACCCCAGTAAATCACAGGGATTTTTTTTTAATAGGAAAAAGATCAATTGTTATATCTACAACATGTTAAAATAATTGTAAATAACGATACGCTTAAGTTGGTAAATTCCGCAAGGAACCTGGGCCTAGTACACTGCGCGTCATATAAAACTGGTACACTTTGATTTTATCAATGTAAATCGGGTTTTATAATATTCACTATCAATCATGCTTTGCATAAGAATGACACCTAATACACCTGTCACTATGACAAATAATAGGACATTATATTATGTTAAAAATTTCCATTTTACGTTATAGCGTGCCAAGGCAGTTGTTGAGTAATTTCGAAAAGTTGCAAATAATTTCCAAAATAGAGGCTGGTTGGTCTGTAAGAATACTGGCCGAAGAATATAATAGAAGCAAAACTACTATCCAGAATTTAAAAGAAAGATGGGATAATGAACAAACTGTTGAAAGAAGAAGAGGGACAGGAAGATCGTGTATAACTAACGAACAGCAAGATGCAAATTTAGATAATTTTGTAAGAGACCATCCTTTTGATTGTGCAAGAAAAGCTAAAGTTGAAACAAATTTCCCCGCTTCTGTCACAACTGCGTTAAGAAGGATTCGAAAAACGGAATTAAAAAATTGTGCAGCGGCAAAAAAATATAAACTTTCCCAAGAAAAAAAACAAGGTAGAATTATTTTTGCTCTTAATTACCTGTTAAATGATGTAGTAAATTTTTGGGGGAGAGTTATATTCTCTGACGAGAAAGTGTTTCAATCGTATCATGATGGTCATATTCGAGTATATAGACCGCCTCGGTCCAGATACGAAGAAAAGTATGTTTCTCCAAGCGATAAATCGGGAAGATTTTCAGTGAACGTTTGGGCTTGGATGTACAGAGGGGGATTAGGAGTATGTTGGGACATTGACGGAAGATTGAATGCGAGGAAATATATAGATATTTTAGATAATGTAATGTTGCCTTCAGTCAGGGAGGTTTTTCCGAACAACAATTTTATTTTTCAACAAGATGATTGTTCAGTTCACACTTCTAACTGTGTGAGGAATTATTTTGATGAACACAATATTCAAGTTAAGAGTCCGGATCTTAATCATATAGAAAATATTTGGGGAATTATGTTAAAAAAAATTCGAAAATTAAATATTGTTCCGCAAAATAGGCAACAGCTGTGGACTCTTATTGAGGATGTTTGGGAAAACCTGTCCGAAGATCCAAATTTAGCATTAAATTTAATAAATTATGTGCCAATAAGGTTACAAAAAGTGTTAGGCAATAATGGAGCTATGACTAGTTATTAACTTAAAATAATGTATAATTTTACTTAGAAGATGAATTTTTTTAAAATTAAACCGATTTAATTATCTTTTCTATAGTGAAGTTTATTTATTTACTAATAAGGTTATAGGAATTTTTGAATAGATGACAGTACTGTTTCTTAAAGCCATAACCAACAAAATTCATTGTTATACAAACGTCATAAATGACCAATTTACAAAGCTTAAAAAAGCTAATTTTTAGCCTACAACAGTTGTACCAGCTTTATATGATGCGCAGTGTACTTGATAATGGTCTTAGGTTTTCTGAACATGTGGATATGTGCATTAAAAGGGCTTTTACAAATCTGAAATTATTATTCAATCACAGAAGAATCCTTAGCTTAAAAAAATGCTATGTAACTCTATAGTTTTATCACACTTTAATTACGCGGGCGCAGTGTATGGTCCTTGTCTGCTAAGTGTTGATACTCGGCGTATCCTCTTAATTCAGAATTCTTGCGTGCGTCTGATAGGGGGTATTAGGAAACGTGAAAGGGGAGTGTCGGCGAAACTAAACGAAATAAAATGGTTACGAATGAACGAAAGAAGAATCCTACCCTCTGTAGTTCTATACAACATTATAATATCTAGAGGGTGTCCGGATTACCTATACGAGAACATTAAATTTCGCAGTGACATGCACAAATTGGAATTTCGCCATAAATATACTATAACTACTCCGGCATACACGCCCAGTAATTTTGAGAAATCATTTATTCATAATGTGGTAAAATTATATAATAATATACCCCTCCACATAAGACAACTTACTGGCCACAAAACAGATAAGAGGTTAGAAATGCGAACTACGTAGAAAACCAGAGAAACAAAGATTCAAGTTGGCCACCAGTCCACCCCGATCGCTACGGTAGGAAATTTATTGCGGATGGCGGGTAGTTTAAATAACTCGTTTTCAAATTACTGGTTTACTGGTTAAACAATATTTGAGATTTTTAAAGAAGTTTTATCGCTTTTTGAGTTAATTCACTCTAAAATACTATGTATTCACTAAATTTCAGAATTTAATGAATATATGTATTTTATATCAAATTATACCAAAAAGTCAATAAAAGTCATTAAAAATCAAATATTGTTGTTATTTATGAATGCCGATGTAAATAGCAAACAAAGCTTATGAAGAAAAATTCTAAATTTATTTAAACTTTACCATAAAAGATAATGTGAACAAATTCTGACAAAATTGGTATCGAAACAATAGAAATATTCTATAGGTACAAATAAAAAATGTTCTGTAAAAAATAAACCAAAAATGTAACTAATAACAGCGACGTGACTAAAATGGTTCCAAGTGTTTAATGAACCAGGGTTTGCTTTTGCTCGAGGCAAATAGGTGAATTCTTGACATTTGGGCGTCGTCCCAAAAAAAATGTTTGCTTCATATCAAGCCCAGGTCTTCTAGTTACTCTACTGACTATTAATACAAAATAGCAATCTCGTAGCCAGATGCATGATGTCTTAGCCAGGTGTAGGTCAAATGTTGCAGCCAGAGTTAAATTGTCACAGTATTTGGGCATGATAAGGTGTCCATGCAACAGAAAAAAATGTTAATGATTAGTACCAAAATGACTAACAGACTGAACAAAACATAATTTTTTAATTAAGTGATGGGAAACTGAAAGCAGTGAAAAAAAATTCGATAAAATATAAAGTGGAATGTGTACATGTGTCAAAAGTAGAATGGATACATTTAGAGGACCAAACATAATGTTTTAGACTGTCAGTAAAAAAAAATTGAACTACCATAGTTCATATTTCTACAGAGAATGTGGAAGTGATCCTAAAACATCGGGTGGTAAAAGCTCAGGGACAATTTGAGAACAGCATTCCAATTAAGCCTTTTTCAAACTGAGGTCTTAAATTGACAATCATTGAAATGATTTTCACAAATCCTGAAGTTTTTGCACTCGATGTCAGGATTAATATTACATTTATTCTTCCACACTCTTAGTCTTTCAACATCAGTAAGGGGAAATGTATAGAAAAATGGTTATTGACACAATTAGGGTCAGATGAAGATCTAAATGCACTCTTGCAACCGGGATATTTACAGTAAAACTTGATTTTGGTTATTGAATGGGCGACACAGGCCATCATAGATACTGATGGAGGCAAATAAGGAGCATACACTTAAATATAACACTTAAAGTATTAAATGGCAAAGAACAAAATGAAAAACTTACACGAGGCTGAACATTAAAACTCCTTCGGCATGACTTATCATACAGTTCTATTTGCATTCGCTTGGGCTGTGGATATGTACCTCTTCTATAAACTATGGTTGGTAGACCTTTTTGAAGAGTATGCTAAAAATATTATAAAAGATCCAATTTTAATTTGAAAATTCAGCAAACCTAACCTTCAAGGCGTAAATTTTACATTTATGTTACATACCTGTGATATAAGGTCGCGTAACAATCCTAAAATTCTTCAAAACTCGTAAAACGGTCTTTAAAGGATTAAAACGGTAATTATGATATAAAAATTAAAAAAAAATCAAGTTCTTACCAATAATTCGATCGGGGGTTCACATTTTACAAAATTGACAGAATTTCTCTTCTTCTTCTTTTATCCAAAAAACGGATAATAAAGCCCTTCAGTTAGTTGGCGTAATATATATTGCGTTTTTAACAAGGCCTGTCTCTTTTTATAGGTTAATATTATGAGAGAGAGAGATAGTCGACAGATTAATATGCAAGTCTGATTTGGCAAGGAGCACATGGTAGTGACTGTTCAAAGAGCCCTCTGGTGGACTGGTGGCCCACTAGATTTTGTAACGGTTTTCTTGTTGCGAAGTTCCCCATATTAGTTTCACCCATGTGTTACTGGCGTAAGACTTGAAATAGGAGAATGTGCATCTTTGGAGCACTAAAGGTCGTAGTGGGTCGGGAGTGGTCGCATTTTAGCGAGGGGATCTTAAAGTTTTATCGCTGTTTGGTCAGTTGTCATCATGCGTTGGAACAGTAAGGAGTGCGCGTTTGCCCAAGAAGGTTACTTTTCTAGCGGCCGTTTGGTGATTTCAACCAAGCGTGCCATCCGAAACCACTGCAATATTGACCCGTTGGGCCCTGTCCCGAACCGTAAATTAATTCCTAATCGGGTCACTATGTTTCGAGGTATCGGAAATGTGACGCAAGAAAGAACTGGACTCCCACGGCCTGTCGGATCACTTGAGAAAATTGGGGCAGTAAGAGCGATTCCCGGGGCGTTCTGCACGAAAACATGCGTCTGCCCCCGCAATTTCTGATTGTTCTGTGAGGCGGATTCTTCACGACCTTAATTTCTATTATTACAAGTTGGCAACTGTGCACGGACTGTCCGAACGTAACTCCAATTCTCGAATAAATGCATGTGAAATGCTTCTCGAAAACCTCCCTAAAGACGCGATTGTGCTTTTCAGTGATGAGGCTCATTTCCACTTGAGTGGATGCGTTAACAACAAAACATGCGGTATTGGGCTACAGCCAATCCCCCTGTACTTCATCAGAGGCCTTTGCATTAACCAAAAGCCACTGTTTGGTGTGCAATTTCCTCAGCTGGGATTGTTTCGGTCCATGGCTTTTTAAAGAAAATGAGGTCACGGTCATAGTCAATCCAGCCCGTTACGTCAACATGCTCGAGGATTTTTTTTGGCACGACCGATGAAATGGACTTAGGACATTATGGTTATAACAGGCGGAGCAACGGCTCACACCTCAAGGGCATCGATGGCTGTTTTGAGAGAACACTTCCCAGGGCGCCTCATCTCCCTGAGGGGCAATATGGAGTGGCCAGCGCGCACTCCCGGTTTGCCCCCTTATGTTTCCTATTGTAAGGTTATTTAAAATTCCGCGTCTACGACAACCGTCCATGGACCCAAGAAGACCTGACAGCTAACATTCGGGAAGAAACGGCCAACATACCCGTCGCTAGATGCTGGAAGGAGTCATGGTAAACGACAGAATTCGATTGACCCAGTGTATTGATAATGAAGGCCGTCATCTACCGGGTATGATTTTCAAAACCAAATAAAGTTAAACTATAGAAGTCTACCTACATTATAAAAAACAAAAATAAACATGTTTGCTTCATCAAATGCGTTTTATTGCATTTTGAAATAATGAAATTATGCTGCCACGCACCCTGTACTTGTTATTATAATTGGTTTATATAATACCTTAATATGGTTCAACCTACAGTACAGAATATTTTTACTTTGATTATTTATTCATTTATTTATTAATTATATTTTGTGTTTCATAAAAAAAATTTTTTTTTTTGCGTGAAGGCAGCGAGAAGGCAGATAAGTATTAAATTTTTAAATGATTAGTGACGAAGATGATAGTACGTATGCATGATGTAATTTTTTGTCGAAACATTTAATAATATACCAAGTGTGGAACATATCCGGTTTTAGAATAACGAGCTCATTCAAAATCCTAAGTAAAACATCCAGGCCCGTATTTTGAAAAAATAAGTTGAGCTCAAAACATCGAGACATCGGATTCAAAAAGTGATACTGCCATTTTGAGGAGAAAAAAAAGTGGCGACGAAAAAGTGCAGTTTATTTTATAATTTCTCTTTAAATAAAGTTGGGAAAAAGTAAAAACAAATATTCGATTTTTCGTTTTTTTTCCAAATATCTGCAGAAGTAGGTACTAGGAATTTACTCAATTTTTAAAAGACATTGAACACGAAGTTTTGCAACATTGCCAGAATTTGAACTTGCTCGTAACTCTCATAATTTCCGTGATCCTAATGGTCACCCTCGTAGCTTAAACAAAAATATATTCACCCATTAAATAATTTATTTCCAATATTACAACGTTTATTTATATTAAATGCTGAAAACAAAAGCAATATATTAATATAAAATTAAAAATAATCATTATTTAAACCAACGCAATTATAGCCATTGTTTCAAATAATTTTAACCGTGAGTGTTTCCATTTAAATGAAATTAATTATAATTTACTTTAACCTATGACTCAATTTCTATTTTGAAATATTTTAAAGCGGCGATAGTGTTTCCCTAATGAAACAAATAAATTTGAAAAATGACCAACTCGACTTATGTCGATAGCTGTTTGTAAATTTGACAACATGTTTGAGAAAATTTACCCACGGAATTTTCTCACATATATTTATGTATTGATAGGATGTTCTTCCTGACGTAAATTTGATTTAGGCAGTTTTGTTCCGGGTATATACAGGGTTCCCCATAATAGACTACCCATTTTAATATTTTAATTAAAATTTTTTTAGTTACCAAAACAAACTTTTTATTTTACTAAATTACAGCTAACTCTTTGGGATTTATGATAACTTATAAATATTTGGCTAATTTAATTCTAACTTTTAAAAATCACGTCTTCTAAATGACCTCCACCAACTTCAACACATTTTTCAATATTATATGAAAAGTGGTTCATTACACGGCGTAGCAAACCTTCGTCTATTCCTTCAACTTCTTCACGAATTTTGACTTTCAGTTCCTCGATTGTACCTGGACGACTCGCAAACACTTTGGCTTTTAAATATCCCCACAGGAAAAAATCGGGTGCCGTTAAGTCGGGGGACCTCGAAGGCCAAGGCAAATCTCCGAATCGAGAAATGAGTCGGCCATTAAACATTTCTCGCAGGACCCTCATTGAGTTTCTGGCGGTATGAGCTGTTGCCCCATCTTGTTGGACTAGTAAGGCATTGTTTAGTAATCCTCGTCTATTTAATTCTGGAATGAGAAATGTCTCTAGCATATTAACGTAGCGCTCGGATGTTACTGTTACAGCGCGGTTATTTTCATCCGCAAAAAAATAAGGGCCAATAATACCAAAAGATCCTACTCCACACCACACAACCACTTTTGGATTATGGAGGTTCTGTGTAAAGATTTCACGAGGATTTTCATTTGACCAGTATCTAAAATTCTGTTTATTGAACATGCCGTTCAAATAAAAATTTGCTTCGTCGGTCATTAGGAGACTGTGAATTGCTCCTTGATGTAAGTCCAAAAATTCTTGACAAAATGCTAACCTTGCTTCTTTATCTTGATTGCTAAGGTGCTGTGCCATTTGGTATTTACAGGGATGAAATTTTAAATACCTTTGGAGAATTCTATCTAAGCTTCCTTTCGATATTCCTAGGATAAGGGTTTGTCGATTAGCAGACCTTTTAGGACTTCTCGTAAACGCAATTCTAACTCGTTCAATATTTTCTGGTGTACGAACTGTTCTTCGACGTCCAGGCTTCTTCAAATTTTATACAGAACCATTTTCACGCCAATGACGAACCCATAACTTAACAGTTTTACGATTTGGCGCGTGACCCCTATTGTTGTTATTAAACTGACGCCGGAATGCACGCCTAACTTCTTCGAATTGCTTCTTATGTAAGTTTCTACACAAAACACACGTTGTTCGACTGAGTAATCCATGAAAGTTCAAACGGATGTTGAAATAATGTCTCAAAGCAAAAAAATTTCTTCTCGTAGAAAAATGTCGTTTCACGAAATTATTAAATTAAAATTTATTTATGACAGGCGCCTACTTGATTAATAATTTACTTAAATCCCAAAGACTACAGAAGATAATCCCACAGAAAACAACCTATTTAGTTATCTCGTAGTGAATTTATTAATAATATAAAACGGGTAGTCTATTATGGTATATCTGTATAAGGGTTCCAATCTTAATTTGATGACATAAAAAAGCATTAAACTCCTGAATTCTACCAAATAATTAAAATGCGGATTGTTGTAAATTTTTAACATGATTAAATAATATATATTACAGCTTGTTCATTATAGTTTATATCGATGAAAGGCTTGTACCCGTGACTTCGCCTGCAGGGAATATTTTTAAAATGGCCTTTCTGTAAAGAAAATTGCCAATTTTGCCAAAAACAATTTTTAAAAATATATACGCGGGGATTTCATTATAAAAATTGGATTATCTAATTTTTTATATTTAAAGCCACATTTTAACAAAACACCACGCATTGTTTCTAAAAATTGTTACTTATAATCAGAATAACCTCGCAATTTATCACGAACCAGTTCTAAAGTTGACACTATATTATCCTAGTAAAAGTTGTAAATAGTTCGCAGAATAAAATCCCCTATAGTATTGTCAGTCGTTTTGATTTTTTGATTTGTTGGTTTGCGCTTTATGGAATGACCGGTTACAGTCCCCAAATTAATTGCGTTATAAGTTCTTATAATACCGAAGTTGTGTTGATTCATTACAAGTACATTCTTGTACAAAGCGCATTTTCAGTTTCTCCAGGATATTCTTTTTTAAGCACGCGTACATGTTTAAAATAATGCGTTGACATTAAACACGTAAATTTTCGTTTCTTAATTTCGGACTTATTTCACTTTCGATGACCGACCCTGGCATCGACTCATTATATTCCTGCGATAATTCACCTTGACCTTCTGTTTCACATTGTCGCCAAAAAGCCACTGACATAATAAAATATAAGTTCCAAGTAAAACCTTGCTTGTCTAGCACCACACAGTTATAGCATAAAATGAAATATGTAAATTACAATAAATCGTTTCAACCAGTCACGCCGCTGTCCGATTCCCAATATCGCACACCTTAAACACCAACTGATTTTAAAGCTGACAAGGGATCACCCAATTGGCAGAACCTTTAATTATTTGCTGTTCTTGTCTACAGCATATAAATTTGTATTTATATGCTGCTCTATTAATTTTCCTACTCGGAAAAAATAGTTCGCACTTTAAATTGCCAGTTGGCATCGACCGTCTATCGCCAGGGTGTTGCCAGTTCTACAAAGTTTTCGTAAGTGTGGGAGAAACATAAGGGTTTGCTAATTGTTTATTTTTTTTTGTTTAACAACGGTGAAATTCCTTTTTAGTTTGATTTAAATTATTTTTTTATAAATAATATTTCTGAAGTACTAAAAAAATTATTATCATATTCGTGAATGGTTGTTCCTTCTTTCTTTGACATTGATAATTTCGTGGTTCAATGTACATTTGCGAACTGGCTTTCAAAGAGAGTTACTGAGTATCAACTAAATATTGATATAAAAGAACACTTCTAATAATAAAAACTTCAAGAATTTTTAAAAAGGGATCTGACAGCACCGATTAGGATGCCCGTCCCTTTGAAGCCAGGTCGAAGCTTTTTTTATGTCATCAAACTGACTTTGGAAAAAGTATATCTCAGGAGTTAATAAGTGATCTAATAAACTAATTATAAACATGAAAAGTTTTATACAGTTTCTTGTCAAGATAATACAGGGCAAAACGAAGAACAAGTGCTTTCTCAATTTGTCTAGTGTTCATTTCTGTGTGGTGAACCAGTCCCTAAAAAAACGTCTGCAAGTCTTCGAAAGCAATGCAGTTTTGCAAAATTGTAATGGGTTTAATAAGTACCTTGCATGTAAAGTGTGTACCAAGGTATACGCGGTATACCGTTTGGTATAATGACTGCAATAAAACCCCTTAATGGCTTAATAATAGTTTCATTATATTGTAAACACCCAAAGAAACCCTGTTTACCTGTTCGATTGCCAAACCTACGTTTTTAAATAATTTAGTGGTAAAATTACCCATATAAAACTATCGATGAGCCTGCCAACCAGCCTAATCTACCTGGTCCGAGCTGGCATCACTGTTTATATTACTAAAATGAAATGAGATAAGGGGTAAAAGCTTTGTACAGGGACGGATTTTGTAGTTAAATGAAATGTCATAGTAATACCTTATAGTAGCAATGTTTATTACCATTACTCGTATTATAAGTTTATTAATTTATTATAGGTACAAAACAAGTGTAAAAATACTAATAATTACAATATAGAATAAAGGTACCTATACCTACCTACTTATACAAAAAAATTTACATATACCTACTATACAGCAATATACACAGAAGTCAGAAGGTTAATTGTAATTATAAAACGTTTTGTTTATTAATTTATTATAGGTACAAGTGTGAAAATAGTAATAATTGCAATATACAATATTGGTACCTATACCCACTTATAAAAAAATATTTACATGTACTATACAGTAATATTATATACACAGAAGGTTTAAATGTAATTATAAAACGTTTTAATCTATTCCTAATTCAGTCTCGCTATCACTATCATCCACATTTATAATAAGAGGATGTATTTCGTTTTGTTGTGTAGTTATATGTATAAGAGTCTTCAATTTTTAAGACGTGGTTAACCGAATTTTTCCAAATTGGAATTTCACCGAAAACTTTCTTTATTACCTCTATTACACTGCCACTAAGAGTAGGTGTGCTATATTGAGTTATAACTTTCGACTTAACTTGATGCCACATGTGTTCAATAGGGTTAAAAATACAATAATAGTTTGGCAGTCGCAATACAGTGTGACCCATTTCTTCCGCTATTTTATCACACATATACTCTTTCTTAATACTAAATGCGTTTAACACTTCCAGCAGCTGTTTTTTACTATAGGTTTCCTCGAAGTACAAGTCATTTTTTAGCATGAACTCCCTTATTGCGGATTTTGTGTTCGATGCATTCGGTACTTTTTCCAGTTGCCGGCTGTGGTAGCTTGCATTGTCCATCACAATAACACTGTGTTCTGGTACATTTGAAAGCAAACTGTCTTTAAACCAACTTTCAAAAAGAGTGGCGTTGGTATCTTCATGATAGTCCAGACTTGAATCCTTTATATTTTTTGCCGACAGTAACAAACAATTAGGGATCCATCCATTCTCCCAACCTGCATGAATTATTGTTATTCGTTTTCCTTTATTTGAAGGGGCTTTATTTTGACATTTTTCAGATAAATCAACCCATCCCTTTTTGACAGTGTCATGAGTGTCAAACCAGGTTTCATCCAGATAAACTATTGAGCGTTTTTCGGATCTAAACTTTTTTATTTTCCGAAGGTATAGAAATCTCATTTTTCATAATCTTTCGGACTACATAATAATTTGTCTCTTGTTTATTGTCTTATACTTAAATCCCATCTCTTGCAAAACGCGGTGAAGACTTGTCCTGCTACATGATATCGTTGTATCGTCAGTTGTTAACCGTGTTTTTAAAGAATCTAACGTGGGCACAACATCTTCTCGATACATTTGGTATATTTTCCTGCGATTAACATCTTTGTCACAATCATCTACGCGCACTTCATTTTTCCGGTATATTTGCGAACTTTTCTTTTAAAATGTCCTTTTAGCATAATATCTCGTACCGTCGATAATGGAACTTTCGTCATTTCACTGGTATTTTTAATGGCAATTACTTTAGGGTGACCGCTCTTTAATAATGATTCGCACACATTTTTCACGATAACTTTGGCGTCAGAAGATAAATGCTTTCTGGAATGTTTAGCGTAGCTAGATATCGCATCAGCGGAAGATTCCCACGGTCTCCACATACTTTTAATATTAACTTGTTGCACACTGTTTCAAATTAGATTGGTACTAATCTATTTCGAATATTAATATTATGTTTACTATTTATATAAGCTATATAACAGTTCCTATTTTATTTAGATATCACGATTGTCGATGAATTTTGAAAATACCTCTTAAAACCGTACGCATCTATCTCTATTATTATAAAGAATATTTCACTTTGAAATGTATAGTAAAGTTTACATTATACTGTTTGACTGCCATAAAACCCCAATTATCCCTCTGGCCATAAAATGTCCCAAATTTATATATTTTCGGGCAGAACCGAAGTACACATTACCTGCATCCCTAATTGCGATGTATTTTAGGTGCCATTTTAAGAAGGTATAAATACCTAATAATATATACCACAATAGCAAGATTTTTATTAATTCTAGTTCCAATTAGTTTTCGGACGAGTGAATTTTGTTATATGTTTGGTTTACCGGCGCGTCATATTTTTTGTTGTATTAGTGTTAAAGTGTGGCGTCCATGGGCTTGTGCTGAGAGTGGGGCATCTTACAGCGGCACCTACACAGTTAAAAATTTTGCCGGTGTGAAACGATGTTCCTAAACGGTGTACGAAATTTAAACCAAATGGTGTTAAATTTAACACCGCATCAGTTGGTTAAAAGTAAAAACGTAATTTACCACCATGCGGTGTAAATATTTTAAGTTCACACTGAAAAGAAATTTGATTTCACCCCCTTATACGAGTTAAATAGAATAATTATATGGAGAGAAAATGAAGTTGTCACATTGCTGGTTTTTTCCTTGATACTTTTTAATACAAGGAAATTGGTGGATTATTAATTATTTATTTCGCGCTACTGTACCATTAAAATGTTTGATTTTATAGTTATGTTGCATAACAATAATAAAAGAAAATGTTTCCAGTAAATTTAGTGTTTTAAAAACTAATCACAAAGAATTGTCAACTACTCTTTGGTGTTGTTTCAATTAAAATATATTATTGGCAACGTCGCAATCTTCTCTCCTGTCTCTGAGTGGATTGAGTAGAGCAGCACGAGCGGGAAGAATGTGCGGTGCGCCTTGCCCATCTACGTCGTTCTGTTTTAACGTGTTTAATTCCATTCCATGCGGACTTGTTTAAGTGTTCTGTGTTCTGTCCATTGTTTGAGAAAAAATGAGTGTTTTTATTAAAGTTGAATATAACAACATACAAAAATATATTTCATTAAACAGGGAGGAAGCAACCTATCATGAATTTATTACTCAAGGTGAGTTGATATGATTTTATTTATACAGGTACCTACTACCTAGGTACAGTTAATAATTTTTTGGTTTATGTTTTATTATTACTAGGTATAGATATATAGGTACCTAAAGCACCTATATTTTTTTTCTTTTTTAAAATAACTACCGCCTAAACCACAGGGCATATTTTTCTTGCGGAATATATGGGGAATTTTAAACTATTTTTCTGGTGTTAATTATACTCCATTTGAAGTGTAAAAAAAAAGTAGCCTTTTCTGTTATCATTTTTGTGGCGTTGTTCAGTTAGTTTTAGAAGGTTTTTACCTACACACATTAGACATTAGGTACTAAATGTGTACAATGTTTTAAAGAACTTAAGTAATATAATTAGGTACTTATTTGATTATATTGGCCAACTTTTCAGTTTTTTTTTCATTTGTAGCACTAAAAAAATTCTTGCAAGAACCACCAGATAGTATTGAGTTTTTTAAAGTTTCTGACAATGCAGGCTGCCTGATTGAACCTGAAGATTTCAAAACTTTTATACAAGAGGTTGAAAAGGGATTTTTATTCAGATTGCTGGATTTGCGATCAGACTATAATAGAGAACCTGCAATAACTGGATGTTTAAAAGGTAATTACATATATTTTTGTATTATCATCTTTCGAACAACTATGGTTTTAGCTCGGGTTTTAGTTAGGTTAGTTCCCGTAAGTTTCCCTTAAATGTTATTAAAAATAATGTAATAAATTTTACTAAGGCCAATTCAAAATGGTACCTACCTAGGTACTTGTTTGTCATTAAAAGCCTTGTTTAAGTTTTGTATATAAATTGTATATCGTTGCAAAATATAGTACAGCATTATGATGCTCATCAATAAAATTTGATTGATTAAATATTTTTTTAGAGCGAAATGTACAAAGATCTTAAAAGTCACCAATGTTGTCTTTTTGCATCAAGCCCACAACATGGTATATTATATTGACTATATTGGATACCAAAACACAGTTACGATTTTTTAAACAAGTTTTTGTGCTATTTTGTACCTATTTTTGTTATAAAATATTTTTGTAATAAAATAAAGTAAGTCTTGTTTAACAGTTTTTTTTTTACAAATCTCAGATTAGTACCACTGGGGTGGGATACTTATTAGAAATAAAGTTTGAGATTCAGAAAAAATGGAATTTTCAAGCATTTTACACTTTCTTCTTAATAATTTAATGGAAAAACTAGTAGGTACCTAGGTACTTAGTTATAAAGTACCGATCAAGATTTTTTATTTCATTTTCGTAAAATATTTTTCAAAAATAAAATAGATACCATTTTCATGATAAGATTTAAATCGCTTTTGGTGTAGAATGACTTTTTTATGGAGTAAAGTTGAGTCTCTGGTAAATTTAATTTAACACTATATGGTGTGAAACATGGTTTTTTATGGTGTAAATTTGACCCACTATCAAGTTTTTAATAACACTATATAGTGTTAAACATCATATAATTTGGTGTAGAATGACTCTTTTATTGAGTAAAATTGAGTCCCTGGTAAGTTAAATTTAACACTGTATATGGTGTGAAACATGGTTTTTTATGGTGTAAATTTCACCCCTTATTAAACATTTATAATAACACTATATAGTGTTAAACATAACAAAATTTGGTGTAGAATTGTTTTTTTATGGAGTAAAGTTGATTCCCTGTTAACACCAAATAGTTGTTAAAACGAATGCATCATGGTGTAAAAGTTACTACATTTTGATTAAATTAGTAGTCTATTTTAATCCCATCTAGGTGTAAGTTTTACTTTTCTGTAGGTGTACGAGTTTAACACCATTTAACACCGTTTTGGTTTGTATCGATATAGACCACTTTTGGTGTTCATTTGGTGTTAAAATAGTCACGAAATTTTAAACAGTGTATTATTCCCAGAAAGAATCGAAGTTACTGTGGCACATTTAGAAGTATTGACGAAAATCATATTGATTTACTAAGAAGGAAAGTTGATGAAATATATGAAGAACAATCTGTACCTACCCTGGTTTCTCTAAAAAAGAGGATTACCAATGCTGACGACACTGCAATTACTTCAGATCCAGATCAACCGCGTCTGGTAGTGGCTAGATTGCAGAGGCACATACGAGTTTTAGAGAAGTGGCTTTCGAGACGGAGAATTCGCCTGAATCCTGCCAAAACGAAGGCCATTTTCTTTTCTAATAGCAGAGTTAGAAGACCCGATATTACGCTCTTGGCTAACGGTTTTCGGATAAACTGGGTACAAGAAGTCAAGTACTTGGGACTTGTTTTTGAAGAGAAACTAAACTGGGAAAGAACTCCGAAATAAGATTAAAAATAGCTGAAAATTAGCTTCGTTCTATATACTGTTTGTTAGATAAAAAGAGCAAGATAGGTTATAGAACTAAAGTTAATTTATACAAGACTCTCCTCAGGCCGGTCATGACTAACCAACATAGTTCACCATAAGCAGGATAGCGCATAACAAGTTCCAGGTGCTACAAAATAGAGCGTTAAAAATAATTGCAGACGCTCCGAGATATACTGTCAATAGAGTACTACACAGAGACTTTGAAATTGAATTCTATGACAAAATATTAGCGGATTACTACAAACGTACGGACGTATCCATCAATCAACTAATTACAAGTTCACATATACAATCACCGCCGAATTTCACCTACAAGTTTCCTAAGAATTGGTTGCCTCCAGCAATAGTGGAGAGGCAATAACGATGGAAGCCTCGACAAATCAAGCTTTTATTTAAGCTGAAAGAAAAATAAGTCCAAAAAGACGCTCATACCCCCTTTTTAAACGATCCAGGGCTTTGCTCAACTCCATTTATTTTTTATTTTAAGTTTGGTCAACAAGGATCCCAATGAATAATAAAAGTTAAAGGCAATGCCTAACTTGAAAGAAAGAAAAATCCAGAGGAAAAAAAGGCTTTTCAATGACGAAACAGCATTTCTTACAGTATTTCAAGCCTAAGAAAAAATAAGCTTCAAATTGGTTTTAAATATCGCACAATTGATAAAAGACAAATCTTAATGCAGTTTCAACGTTTGCGGGAATAGCGTAATACATATTTAACGGCTATTAAACAATATAGAGCAGAAAATCGAGCAATTATCTACCTTGACGAAACATGGTTTGATAAACATGACACTGCAAGAAAAGGATGAAATGATTTTTCAAGAAAATGTCGCAGGCTTACAAACTGGATTTGTTCCGAACTGTCTGTTGCTTTCAGGTAAAAACATAGCAAATTCTTCTCTAGATTACCACCAACACTGACGCACATCTTTTTGAAGATTGATTTGAACATCGACTTCTTGAAAGTATACGTAAAAATAGCGTTATTGTGATGGACAATGCTAGTTATCATAGTCGTCAAGTCAAAATGTTTCCTAGTTCTAACAATTCAAAAGCAGAAATCCAAAATTTTATGATAAATAAGTAACATATATTTTGAGGAAACAAGAAAGGGGTTCTTTCAGAAGTATTACAGGCTTTTAAAATTATTAAAGAATACGTCTGTGATAAACTTGCAATAGAAAATAGACATACAGTGTCACGTCTTCCTCCCTACTATTGTGAATTTACTCCAATCGCACTAATATGGCACCATGCAAAATCAAACATTAAAAGGAATAATTCTTCCCCCACATTAAATACATCTGTAGTAGAATTATTAAAAAAAACATAGTAAGTAACATATTTTCAGGCAGTTGAAAAAAATGTATACAACATGTAATTAAGGTGGAAACTTCTTATATGTGTATAAGTACTAATGTTCAACCCTTAATAATAAGTGTAGATGAAGATAGTGATAGTGACACAGCACTAAATTGAGAGTAATTAAATCTTAAACTCAATTTTAATTTTATATTAGTGTGTAGTGTGTAGTCTAAATTGTAACATTGTAAATTTTAATTATAATAGCTTATAAAAATCTTTTTCATAATATACCTAGCGTACTTTGTTGAGGACTGAAAAAACATAATTTTTATTGAAACGAATATGTCTCAAAATATTATTATTATAATAATTGATCTTTACTTTTAAGCCCACCCTGCACCCTTTTATTGTGGTTTGAAGATGACATTATCGACAATTTTTTTAAATGGAAACTCCTATATTGTAGTTCAGACCTGTAATCTCCAAGAACAGCTGATTTCAAAAACATAACACACTTAGGGCCTAAAATTGATAGTTCCGTAGCTACAGGGTAAAAAAAAATTGTTTAAAGTATTTTTAATTTAAAAAAATAAAATAAGCTATTTAATTAAGTGTTGAAATTGTCCTCCTTCTTGTGCCTGGCAGTACCCCAAGCGATCAATAAACTCTTGTGGACTTTTATTATGGGTTCTTCTGAAATATTCCTGCATTCTGTTGTTATTCGATTATTTAAATCGTCAATATTGGCAGGTCTTACTTTATAAACAACATTTTTCAGGTGACCCTACAAGAAGAAGTCCAGTGGTGTAAGGTCTGAAGACCTAGGCGGCCATTCAATAGGCCCACGTCTTCCAATCCACCTGTTCGGAAAAACTTGATTGACATAATGGCGCACTAGTGCTGCATAATGCAAATTTTCATCTAGAATGGCAGGATTATTTCTACTCGGATAAAAGTTAACTAGCGTAGGGATAAGAAAGTCTTGAAGAAACTGAAGGTAATTTAGCCCGTTTACATTGTTACAAAATATGGCCCAATAATTTTGTTTTCCACTATACCCGACCAAACATTAATTTTTTGAGGATATGGAGTATGATGCTCACGCATCTACCTGGGATTTTCTTGTGCCCAATATATGCAGTTTTGCCGGTTTACTCCACTATTTAATTTAAAAGTAGATTCATCCGAAAATAGGATATTTTCAACAAACAAAGGATCTGCATTACATATTTCCAATAATATTTGACAAAACTCCATCCTACGATCTGGATCATTTTCATTCAACTCATGAACTAGTCGGATTTTAAACAGGTGCCATTTTTCTACCGTTTATAGGTTATGAGCGGTCATAACAGCCGCTTCATGATCTATGCCAATCTGGCGGACGCTGTTATGGGGATCTTCTTCTATAGCCAATAAAATATTTCATTTTTTATCGTCCGGAATAGCTGGACGGCCTTTCCTGGGAAGATCTTCCACAGAACCCGTTTCTCGAAATTTTGTTTCAAGTTTACTAACAGTTGATCTAGTGATTGGTCTTCCTGGGACCTGGATTATTTTTAATGCATTTTGTGGTATTTTTACATTTATTTTGCATTCAAAATTTTAACTTCATTTTCATAGATATTTACGTATTGTTTATTTGTTCGAATATTGTTTTATTTAGGTTTTTTATAAATAATTATTCGTTTCATCGATGTAGTCTCTAGTTTCTCAGAATCAATTTATGTAGTTAACCCATGCCAAATTAATCTGAACAAAATATAAACATCTATATACAAAGGTAACTTATTATAACTATTTGAAATTTTTTATGTTGTTAGTCCAGGTTGGTTGAAATTGATTTCAATCTCTAATACAAATTTAACTGGCAATTGGATTTAACTTATTGTTGCGTCCTGTTGGCAAAATGAGCGACTTTGGCAGCGTTTGATCGCAGAGTGCAGAGTGGTCGGCGATATTACAGCGTTGGCGATGAAACGCAGCAGCAGCCGAATAGGCTTGTTACCTGTATTTCTCTTTTTGTAATATTTTTTATGGTATTCAATAGAATTCAATTATTTAGGGAAGGTGTTAAAATTTCAGCTCTCTAAGTGTATCCAATCCTCAGATATTCAATGTTAAAGATTGGGTTTCAGTAAAAAGCGCTTCGCCGACCCAGTCCAGCAATCGAAAAATAATGTTTATTTATTTATTTATTTAACAATTTTTATTGGACAAAATATGCAAAAGGCTATCGACCGAAGTCTTTCAGCCTATAAATTAATACATTTATCATGTTAAAATAAGAAAAAAAAAAAAAAAGAAAGCTAATTAAGTATATCTAAGAATTTGTTAAAATTTGAAAGATTGTCTTTTCTAGGTACTGTCTTTTTCTGGTGTAGTTTTGGGGGAAGCTTAAAATGAAGGGTTCTATTTTGGTTATGTTTGCTGCTCTGCTGGTAAATTGGAGAATTGGTACAATTTTTGTTTTCTCATACAGGTAATCATTAATTACATAGATTCAGAATATAAAAATATTAAGAAATGCTTTTATTAAATTCAAATACAAATGTATCTCAGAAAAGAATGCGTCGAATTTTAGTCAAGTCGCATCTGGATTTTAAAAAATCGGAAAACTTACAATAAAATATTGCATTTTTAACGAAAAACATGTTAAATCTGTAATAAAACAACTACAATGACAAACAATGAATTTTGGGTGATAATTTTTTTGAATACAATATTTTAAATTATTATTTTTGTTTATTTCACTACATTACTTCACAAACTACTTTCACTATTAAATCTAAATATTTAATCAAACGGAAATGAAACGTAGCATGTGGTTAAGAAATAGTAAATTCCCTTATTCTACAAATCACTCATTCTACATGTATTATTAAGCTTGCAATCCGTTTCGATTCTTCTTCTTCTCGCTTAGAATTTTTTCGGCTGGATGATGGTGGTCAAACAAGTTGATTAACATTGGCTGCAAGTTGGTTTTCGAGATGCTTAAAGCCTCTGTCGGCATTTACCTGGGCCTGGGCCCCTGGATATAATTTATTTAAAAATGTCGATTCCTTAACTATTATTTTGTCAGTACTTCTACTATTAGGTTATCTTCTAGATAAATACAAATTTACACCCAGTCGGATTTATAATTGTGATGGGACGGGAATTTCAACCGTTCCCAATAAACCGACAAAAATATTTTCTCTTAAAGGGAAAAAACAGGTCGGATGCTACACTTCCGGGGAAAGAGGAACTTTGGTCACTCGAAGTTTGTTTTAGCCCTACTGGTCACTATGTCCCTCCGCTTTGAGTGACTTCTCGTGTAAGAAGAAATGCTATTTATAAAATTGGATTACCGGCTGAGTCAGTGGTAACTCCGGATGGATGCGGTCTGATATTTTTAGTGACATCTGGTTTCCTCATCTTGTCTATCATACACGACCAAGTGAAGATAGCCCGGTTCTTCTTATTTTAGATGGACATGCCACACATGTTAAAAATATTAAACTAATCGAAGAGGCTCGAAAAAATAATATTGTCAATACCGCCGCACACATCACATCATCTCCAACCGTTAGACGTATGTTTTATGTTCCCTTTAAGCAATTATTATACGCAAGAATAAAAATTTGGCAAAGAAATGTAATAAAGTAGTGGAACTAGCCGACGTGGGACAAATTTTTGCAAAAGCTTATACTAAGGCGGCTACTTTATCAAATGCAGATAATGGTTTTAGAACTGCTGGTATCTACCCATTTAACTCAAATAAGTTTCCAGATGATTTGTTTGCTCCTTCAGAATTAACCGAACGAGAGGTCTAGCAAGAAACTCCTATTCACGAAATGATGTTTTTAAATCCCCTCCTGATGGAAATCGCCATAATGGACTATCAGCAGAAAACAACCAGCCAGGATGTTCGTTCTGGGAACGAAAACGTACCCCACCTTCAAACGTTCAAACACCAGGATTCGATCTCCGTTCTATCGCTAAAAGATATTATTCCCATTCCTAAGGTAATTCCAAAACAAATTTCAAAAGGGCCTAGAAGAAAAGGCAAATCAGCAATTATCACATCTTCTCCCTATCTTGAAGAGTTGAAAGAAGCAAAAGAGAATTCACAAAAGTCAGTAAAGCCACAACAAAAAAAAGTACAACTCGAAAATTGGACATGGAGCACGAACCTTTGAAGAAAAAAAGATAAACCAGCGTAGAATCATCAGATTCAGAAGCCAATAGTGATATTCAAGAGGATAATATCTGCCAAGATGAGTCCGAGTATTCACATTTTTGCAATGAGTCTGATGATGAGAATCTGACAAGCTCAGAAAAAAAGTTTAATATGGTTGATACAGAGCCAAAAGTCAGTGATTTGGTGCTAGTTGGGTTAAAAGAGAAAAAAACAAACTCTGTATATATAGCTCAAATCATTGAAATTTACCCCGAAAATCAGAAGAGGACTTTTAAATAAATTTAAATTTCTTCGTCATGGAAAAATTCAATTTATGTAGATGATTTAAAAATTCCTTAAGTTTTGTTTTTAAAAATTTATTTTACATAATCGCATTCGCCAGGGTTTATTATATTTATTAAAGCCTTTTCTGTATTAGGTATTTTACTTTGCCCCACTCTCCCCTATATGTGTTCTCCGCTTTATGCGGTCATTTGTTTCATTTTACTGTACTGTCAAACAATTTACTAATGACGGAAATGTTCAACTCACAAAAAGAACCAGTCCAGCAACAGTTATTGAAGGAAATAATGGAATTGCTGTATAAGCTGCAGTGGCTGCTAGCTCGCGATTCCGGATTGTCCCAGAACAGTGTTTGGAAGATTTTAAACCAAGTTTTAAACCGTAACAAAAATCGAGTAACTTTTTCTCGGTGGGCAAGTGGGCATGTGAACAATAATAATAGAATCCCAATTTTTTTTCATTACGTGTTATTCTCCGACGAGTCGTCTTATACAAACCACCGGGAAGGTTAATCAGCACAACATGCATTACTGTAGTGTTGAAAACCCGCACGGGCTTCGCCAAATTAAATGAACAGCGGCGCTCTTGAACTGCCAACGTGTGGTGCGGAATAATTCTCAAACTCATCAGCCCTCATCATTATTAAAGGGAACTTAAATGGTCAAATGCACCGAGATATTTTGGAAAATGAACTCCCTTTAAAACTTCAGCTCAAATTTATAAAGCTTTTCATTGGGCGTACGCCAACGTAGGCATTTTGAGGAGACCACAATTTCTGGTAAGGACGAGGTAAGTAAGACGACAGTGTTCCTATCTCTATCTGTTAATAGGAATTTTTGTCGCCATCTTATACAAGAAAATGGATACCAGACAATTATTTTTTTTTATAATATGTTAATCTATATGTTTAAAAATAGAAATAAATTAAATTTTAATAATCATAAATATAACACTAGAAATATAAATAAAATAACGTTAAAAAATAGAGTCAACAAAGTTATAGGACAAACACATTTTTTAAACATAATTCCCTATATTTTTGATATTCTCCCAGAATTAATTAAAACGATTAAATCTATAACTAAATACAAACAAGAAATTAAAATATGGATAATCAAAAATCCAAGATATTTTTTCCATAATATTATAGATTAAATGTTTTAAAATAAGAAATATAATGAATATATTATATATAATTACGTATATTATTGTGACGTATATTCTTTATATTCCTGGATATGAAAATATAAAAACATTATTATTACTCACTACAAGTAAGACTTCGTGAGTTTTATTATCATTTTTAGTTTATTCAAATTTTTAATGTTAACGAATTGCAAATATTTTATTGTATAATATATTGAATAAACTTTTTATTTATTTATTATTTATTATTTTATTATTTTGAAGAGCGTCAACTGCATATTCCCTTTAATTTATTCTTGCTTTTGATTTGTATGAAAACAAAGAATATCCTGTAGCGTTCTTTAGTGCACGTTTTATTGGGGTTTCGGTTTTTTAAATAACCTCTACGTACGTTAACATTTTTTAATCTCTTTTATGTGCCATTAGGCTTTCGATAAAACTTTTAAAAATAACCCTTTTCGGATTTACTAATTAACGGTTTAATGATAAAATAGTTTCAATTTAGAAGTAATTGTACAGGGTCTTTCCTCATTATTAGACAGTTTCTGCTGCACCTGTTGTTAGAGTTCTATCTCTAAAAGTTTCCGAGATTGCAATTGTGTCATCACAAAATGCTCACTAGTCGGGTGGCAGCGGCTCCATTTCATCAGGATAACTTTGGTGAGGGAATCGTTAAAAGTCTGTTTCTAAGAAGGAGCGACTAAAAATGCGACCTTAATTCAATCGTTAACTTCAAAATAAAATAAAGTCCCACAAAATTAGCAGAATTTTATTAGTCCAATCAACGAAATTCTTTTCATTATTAGTGTAATAGTTTTATTGCTTCTATTAAAGTATCCATATGTATGTAATTACTCTTAAAATTTTCTATGTGAGTCTCTTTAGTTAGAATTCGTGCTTATTTGTTCGCATTTGAAACATTGGTCTCTAGCCTTACACAAGAATAATTATTAGTCTTTTGCGCCGCTAAATGGGGCATTTAAATGTAAATAGTTTCAAGTCTTCCTAACAATTGTTCTTGAATCGTGTTAAATGCTAATAAATTACTTGACATTTTTTTATTACTCGTGACTGTAATGTGTTTTGCTCGTTACGTTACCGTCGCTTCGACTTGCGTTAAAGTAAGATAAATTATCATTAGTTTTTTAAGAATATTTTAGCATCTTCTGATTCTCCAAGGAGATAACCAAATTTGTTCAGGTTAATTTGTCTAAAAAGCCAAAGGCTGTGTCAGGCACTAAATTTCCAGAGCTTTTCAAAAAAAGACGATGCACGATGCAGATTTTGCGCTTTGCGAAATGTTTAATAGCCGAAAAAAAATTGAAAATCATTATTAGGTGGTTTCAATCGAATCTGATAACACAATACATATAAAAAAATTATATAACTTTAATTTTTTATTTTTGTGCAAATTTTATGCACTGTAGTTCCGGCGCTTACAAAATTACTTGGCGATTGAGATGCATTTTTTTGGGTCATTTTTTGGATCAAGATAGTTTTGTTTTGGTTATTCTTACCTTTTATCTGTTTTTTACAAATTCGTGGAAGGTGGTTACTTATAAATAATCAATTAAGAATATCAAATCATGGAGGGGAAGGGGAGGAGAGGTGCCTAGGTAGGAGCCAGTCTCAGGTCATCTATATGGTTTGTGTGCATGTGCGTGCATGTTAGTAGCTTATTTTACGACACGTCCCGTCCGTCGGTTAGTAACAATCAGCGATTAATTTGAAAAGTCGGCACTGTATAAAACGTGAGTCATCATATACAGGGTGGTCCAACGAAAACTTAACACCTTGATTTTCCTGCTTTAAAATGAAAATGTGGACAATCGCTCGGGCCCGTCGATTTCTGATTCGAGGGGGAATAACTTTTCCGCTTTTTTCGTCTCCGTAACTTCAACCCCCTAACGGAGGTGAGCACAACCCCCTGATTTTAAATAGGGATGAGGGGTGTTGCGATACCTCATTTTGAAAATCTTATCGAGTACTATCTGACCCTAAAATTTCTACTTACTTTTGTGATTAGTTTATTAAATGCTGAAAATGGCCACCATTCACTTGCATGCAGTAAAGAACGCTGGTGTATGAGTAGAGAATGTGGAATTTACCTCGAGGATATTACTCTTATCAGGCGCATTTGAATTATTTATTTATTTGTTAATTTTTTTGCCCAAAAAAGTAGACGGACCATGTTTTTGATTTACCTTAGTCCATCGTGAATTTTTAAGAACGTTAAAACTGTGTCAAAGCGATTGTAACTTTGTAGTAGAATTAAAATGGTGTATTCCGTAGATGAAAGGGTGGAAATGATAAAATTATTTTTTTAGAAATAACGACTCTGCGCGAGTAACAGCGGCTTTATTTAATGAACGACATTCTGAAAAAAATGTATTCGCTGCTTACGTTGTGCAACTGGTTGCCAAATTTGACGCTACAGGTTCAGTCGAAAACAAAAACAGGGTGTATGAAAGAGACGAAGCGAGGGAAGTGGCTGTCTTAGGTCAAGTAGTAATGGATCCGACCCTTAGTACTAGGAAATTGTCCGATGTATCTGGTGTTTCACGCACAACAATCATGAGAATCCTTCAACAACATAAGTTCCATCCTTTTAAGATACGACTGATTCAGGAACTGAATGAGGATGATTTCGATCGCCGACTCCAGTTCTGTGAAGTGGTCAGTGGAAATATTAACAATAATCCTAACTACATGTTCAATATCTGTTTCTCGGATGAGTGTTCATTTTACCTTAATGGCATTGTAAACAGGCATAACTGTCGGTATTGGTCAGATGAAAATCCAAGATTATTTCGTGAAGTGCATACCCAGCATCCCCAAAAGTTAAATGTTTGGGCGGGTATTTATGGAAATCACATAATCGGCCCTTTTTTTATACCCGGTAATCTCACTGGCCAAATTTATTTAGAACTATTAGAGAACGCTATTTATCCAGCCCTCGTTCAAGTATTGGAGAATGAAGAAGACCATGTAACGATCATTTTTCAACAAGATGGCGCACCACCTCATTTCGCTCAACCTGTGCGTCAGTTCTTAGATGAAAATTTTCCTCAGGCCTGGATTGGAAGAAGGGGACATATTGAGTGGCCACCCAGATCACCTGATCTGGCTCCACTGGACTTTTTTCTATGGGGTCACCTGAAATCTAAGATTTACGCTACCCAGCCTGAGTCACTGGATGATTTGCGAATTCGGATCATTAATGAATGCTGTCAAATTACACCAGAAATGTTGAGTAATGTACGTGAACGATTTGAGCAAAATTTATTTTACTGCATGGAAGTGAATAGTGGCCATTTTCAGCATTTCATAAACTAATCACAAAAGTAAGTAGTCTTCCACTATTTTAACTGTCATGTTGTTAAAGATGAAAAATTTGAAGCGAAATTTTAGGGTCAGATAGTACTTGATAAGATCTTCAAAATGAGGTATCGCAACACCCCTCATCCCTATTCAAAATCAGGGGGTTGTGCTCACCCCCGTTAGTAGGAGGTTGAAGTTACAGAGACGAAAAAAGCGGAAAAGTTATTCCCCTCGAATCAAAAATCGACGGGTCCATTTTAAAGCAGGAAAATCGAGGTGTTAAATTTTTGTTGGATTACCCTGTAGATATCGAGGAGTATCTGCAAGAATTTCAAGTAAGTACTTTGTTCTGGAAAGTCTGCACGGTTTTGTAATACGTCTTATTTATAGTACACCGGATCGGTATACTTGACGAAAGGTTATCGTGCCAGATCTTGTCGAATGCTTTGCTGACGTCAAAAAGCACCACTTCCGTGTGATACCGGCCATTAAAGCTCTGAAGAATATTGGATGCTTGTTTTATCACGCCGCGCGTTCCCTGCCCAATTAAGGTAAGAACTGTGAACGTAATCTGGCTGCTATGAAATTAGTGCTTTTTCAGCTGACGTTCTGCTGAATAGCTTGGTATGCACTCACATTCTATAGTCCTAGAAGGAATGTTTCAATTTGGAATTTTCGCTTCAATAATTAGACCTAACTTCCATGGATAATTTTGTGATATTTGTGTTATCAATGTATCAACTCGTGGAGTCGATTTTCTAGGTCAATAAATGCATTGCATTGCATTTATATGTCTACTTTATTAATACTTTATTACCTTAGGAACACAATAAATAGCAAATAAAGATTCAGTGCTTTCTTTACCGGTAGTTTATGCAATCTGAGTTTATATTTTAGTACTAAGAGTGTTAGTCAAAATACGCCAAATTTTGCTATTTAATTCAGCGCCCGTTGGGGCAGGTAGCCCAAAGAATAGCTGTTTTGGCATGATTTGGTTAATCCTTAATACATAAGGTCTTAGCAAGTTTACTAGAGAACAAAGTTATCACATACAGGGTTAGGAGAAATTACCAGAACGGTCGATTATTTCAATAGATATACGAGCTAGCAAAAAATGTATTTTATAAAAGTTGGAAGGCTTTTAGAAATCTACATATCTGTAATAGATTGGAATATACAGATACGCCCAAAAAGTTGTGGAGAGTCAAAGTTATATTTTTTTAAATAGAACACCCCGTATATTATTACTAATTTTGATCGTCCAGTCAATTCTAAATATTTTCTATTAACCATATGCTATGCCTACATTTACCAGCTTCCGAGATATCGGCGTTTTAAATAATAACGGATAACAATGCTCCATTCGAACGTAGTCGTATTTACATTAGCAACAAATTAGGTATGGTTTTTGACATTTGTCAGAATTGAGCAAAAAGGAAACAGAGAGAATTGATATTTTAATTTTAAGGGGATATGGCGATAAACAGAGATCATATCAGGAGGTATGTGATATTTTCTACAATTTGCACCCAAATAGGCAAATTAAAAAAATGCCGTTTTTCGAACTGTGGAGCGTTACAGAATGACTGGAAGTGTAAAAAACCGACCAAGATCTGGAAGACCTAGGAGTGCTATCTCCGATGATAAAAAATTAGGCATTCTGCTTTCGATACAAGAAAATCCCAGACAATCCACCAATCAGCTTGCTTTGGATCATGAAATTGATCAAAAATCTGTAAGAACCGTTCTTCATACTGAGAAAATGCATCCATACAAAGTTCATGTTGTACAAGAACTTTGTGATGTTGACTATGATCGAAGACTAAAATTTTGCGAAATAATTAGGAGAAAGATTGAAGAGAATCCGCATTTTCCAAACAATATTGTTTTTTCGGATGAAGCGACCTTCACACTACACGGAATGGTCAATAAACAAAATTACCGTTACTGGGGGCGAAGTAACCCAAACTGGTATGAAGAACTGCATACACAGTTCCCAGAAAAAGTTAATGTCTGGGCTGGATTGTTAGCGGGACATGTAATTGGACTCTTTTTTTATCGAGGGAAATTTGAACGGTGAACGATATCTCCAGCTTCTTCGGAAAGAAATAGTTCCAACTATAAACAATTTAACTCTCGATAATAACTTAACCTGGTATCAGCAAGATGGAGCTCCTCCGCATTTTTCTCGGAAAGTTAGAGAATTTTTGGATGTCACGTTCCCAAATAGATGGATAGGAAGAAGAGGGCCTATCGAGTGGCCTTCACGATCCCCCGATCTTTCGCCCTTAGATTTATTTTATTGGTGTCACCTGAAAAACAATGTTTATCGGAACAAATCCAATAATTTAGAAGAATTAAGAATTAAAATTTGAAATGAAAGTGAGAGAATAACAATGGAAATGGTATTAAATACCCAAAGACATTTTTGCGACAATTTGTATCATTGTCAGTTAGTAAATGGGGGCCATTTTCAACATTTATTAAAAATAGAGCTGTGTTGACTTGTTTTACCGATTTTTTTTCATGTTAACTTATTAAATTGTTCATTGAAATTTATTTTGTGTTTTGTAACTGATCAAAATGTCATGATATCTCGGAAATTAATAAATTTAGGCATAGCATATGGTTAATAGGAAATGTTTAGAATTGACTCGACGATCAAAATAAGTAATAATATACGGGGTGTTCTATTTAAAAAAATATAACTTTGACTCTCCACAACTTTTTGGGCGTACCTGTATATTCCAGTTTATTACAGATATGTAGATTTTTAAAAGCCTTACAACTTTTATAAAATACATTTTTTGCTAACTCGCATATCTTTTGAAATAATCGACCGTTCTAGTAATTTCTCCTAGCCCTGTATATACATGTTTATATGCCATATTACTTTAGGAACAGTTTCCATCGACAGCATTATTCGATTTCTTACCGCCATTTTAAGATCAAAAGAAGTCTGGAAGTAGGCATTATTTATTCATGACGTTATAACAGAAAACACTGCTAGGTACCAACGAAGACTGTAAAAGTCTCTATTTTTTTTCTAATTACTAGCTGTATGTTTGGAAGTATTAAAAAAAGGCAATCGATAATATTTTTCCATAAGAATTTTTCCACAACGTCTGAACCAAATACAAAAGGATTATGTCATATATGCAGGATGCTTTAAATGAAACACCCAGTTTTTTTATATGATTTCTGAGAAAGTCCCAGAAGTGTAATAAAACTTAAAATTTGTTAGAATTCCTGTAGCTTTCTCAGTCTTCCTTGTACATTTGAAAAAATCGAAAATAGGCAATCGATGCAATATTTCCAGTAGAATTGAAAGATGTTATCAAAAAACATTTGAATCCAAGCCAAAAGATCAACGCCACGGATCAAGGATTTTTAAATGGAACATCCAGTTTTTTATTTGATTTTTGAAAAAATCCCTTTTTGTTACGTCCATTATGGTGCAAATTTTTAATATCCCAATATCTGTTTTTATTAGTTAGATATATTTTAATATTTTATCCATAATAATTATATTGATACTTATTTTTTCTACGACCATTGAACAATACAGGTATAACATATGCAATTTTGATCCACAGAGTGAGTTATAGCAGTTGTGATATGAGCTCATAACCCAACAGTCCTGTCATCATAACCCAACAATCTTGTCAGTCTTCGACCAATCATAATATCGAATATTAAATTGATTAATATCCAAACAGTTTTAAGCGAATAGCGTATTTAAACAAAAGGTCGCGGCTGCCATGGAACACCAATGTCCTGTCAAAAGGTAAATTGTCAAGGAATATTTTTGTGACACTAATTATTTTATTACATATTAGTCAGTTTATTCCTATAAAAAAATGAGTTTAAGTAACGAAGAGGACATTATTTGCACACCACCAAATATTCTGCAAGCAGCCAAAACTACATCTCAAGAATTATTACCAGAAATATCCCGAAAAAAGGATGAAATAATGTATAATGAGTTTATGGGATGGCGAAGCGAAAAAAACGTAAAGTCTTTCTCCAAAAACGTTTTACTGGCTTATTTTGGAGAGCTGGCAAACAAGTAGTATAAAGCTTCAACACTGTGGACACAATATTCTATGCTAAAAACTACTCTGGTAATTAACAATATTGTTGATATTAGCAAGTATGGCAAATTGCGGGCATTTTTTAAGCGAAGATCAGAGGGTTACATTCCGAAAAAGGCCAAAGTTTTTACACCTGAAGAGATAAATAAATTTATAAAGGATGCACCGGACAAGATTTACCTTGCAACAAAGGTAAGAAATGTATTAGGTTGACAGAATATAAGAAGTAAGAATATTTTAAACAGTTTATTTATTTGATTTTTAACAAGATTTTAAACACAAATTAAAAATAGGAATTTAATTCAATAACTTTTAATTTAATATTAGGTAGCACTAATTATGGGAATAATGGGAGCCTGTAGATCTCAGGAATTATATTTAATGAACATAAAAGATATTCAGGACCTCGGTTCAGCGCTAATGGTAACGATTGCTAATACAAAAACAAAAATAACACGACGCTTTACTATTACTGGAGATTTATATAATATTTTTAAGAATTATATAAGCCTTCGAACCAAAAATGTAGCCATTTCCTCATTTTTTATTAATCACCAAGCAGGCAAATGCACAAGTCAAAGAATCGGAATTAATAAATTTGGAGCAATGGGCAAAAAAGTGGCTGAATGCTTGAAGTTACACAATCCTAACCTTTGTACAGGACATTGTTTTAGAAGGTCATCTGCTACACTATTAGTAGATGCGGGCGGTGATATTACAGCGCTTAAGAAACACGGGGGTTGGAAGTCAACCGCCGTTGCGGAAGGCTATATAGACGATTAATTTTCGAAACAAATTAAATAGAGCCAATCTAATTGCTAATTCTGTAAATTATGGTGTACCATCTTCGTCGTTTTCAGCATCAACAATCAACATCAATGTAGAAAAAACGATAACCACAGAAGAAAAGGTTAGTTTTGGCTTAAGTACAAATACAAACCCAACATTAAGTTTTGCTCATTGTTCAAATATTACAATAAATTTTAATAATTGTAAAGAGGTATTAAAATAAATACTACATTGGTTACACATTATATGTATTGTCTTTCTTTTTCATCTAAATCTATGTACTTTTAATTGTAAGTGAATAAAATATAATAAATTCTATAAATAACAGTTGTGTGGTATTTTTGTTTAACCCTGTATATTGGTCATAGAATAAGCATAGTATTTTACTCGCATGTAATAACTATAACATGCTCATCAAATAATATACTATAAGTTAATAGGTTCTTCCTTTAGAAATTCCTTCAAAGTCAAGAGAAATTTGACATATTGTTATTTACTAATTTGTCACCATTACTTAGACGAGAGTTTGCAGATTATTACTCTGTATTACCAGACTCAAGAAAAGAGTTGGAATTATGGATGTGGTGTCATAAATATTAGAATTTTGAACACATTAAATATACCAGCACTGGTAAAATGAGCCTCATAGTAATTACAGTACTCTATACGGCGCTGTGCATCACCAGGATGTAAGTTTTTACTAGGTGGAATTTATATGGCTTAAAATAGTGTTTTTTCAGGATTGTTTGAACTCTTGATTTAACTACTCCGATCGAACCTTCAACCGTTCTGCAAGAATAGTTGGATTTGTTTCAATTGAAGCTAAAACATTTATTTCATCAGTCTCGCGGTTTTCCTTGTTGTAGATTTTAGACCGAGGTTTAGAAAATGAACCGTGTTCCTGAGAAAAATTATTTTATCCGGCTGTTGTCTTTCGGGATATCTACAAGTAATTTAAGATATTTAATAAATCGTATATTTACCTATTGAAATACAGTTCTAATGCTTCATCAGCATTGTCATTACAATGGACATAACAAACGAGCATGTCGTATTTTTCATTATTTTCAAAGTTTTGTACCACAATTAGGACAAACTAATTTTTTACTGTTAATTAGATATTTTGAAACAACTTAGAGAACCTGAATACTCTGACAGAAACTAAGAAAGTTTTTAATATGACATAAATGACTGTGTTCTTTTTCTTTTTAAATACCCGTCATGGCCTACTGGCAAAAAATGGATATTTTTTAATAAAACGTAAATTTCGTGCTTAATATTAAAAATAAAAACAAGGTATTCTATATTTCTGAAAAGTTTATTATAAACTAAATTATGTTATTAAAAAATATATAGGGTGACCCATTTAAAGAAAAAGCAAGTTTGTTTTCTTTCTCGGAAATTATTGAACGTAGAGAAAATCTGAGTACGTCACGGGATTCTACGTAAAAAACTACAAGAAGAACATGTATTTTCTCTTTGAAAAGCTACAGGGTAATCTAAATATGGGAGGTGTCCCAAAATGTAAAATTTTCAAAAATCTCCCTATATCAAAAACAAGGAGGCCTAGAAAAATTCTGATTGCGGCATTCTTGTTTCACAGAAAAGTTGCACAGTGCTGCGAAAACCGTATCTATCTATCTTTACTAATAACGGAGATACCCCGTAAAACCAGCGAAAACTGTTGAAAAAAGCATTTCATCATTTCATGAATATTCACCTAAAGACGACTGGAGATGTAGGTATACCAGTTCAAACGTTGTGAGAAAAATAAACAACGACAATGGAAGTCCAAAACACGATTATGATTCAAGAAAATTATAGCTGGACAGCTATAATTTTCTTTGGTACAATACAACATAACTATGGTGAGGATGAAAAATCACTTAGATCGCCAGTTCAACCTCTGAACGGCCGAACGTGACTTAACTAAGATCCGTATAACTTACTGTTGGTACAACAACTTTTTTACTAGACATTTGATAAAACCAGCAAAACCTTACTACGTGTAGGTACCATTGCATTATGTAAGAATTGCTTTTGTAAATATTTTTTTGTTCACAAATGTAAACATAAGTCGCATGTAACATGACTTTATTTGCTGTACCTATCAGAAGCGATTAATGGGACAAAATTATTTCAGCTGAAATTCCAAATACTTAACCCAAGTTGACTGTTTCCCAAATCCGTTTTCCAAGAACTTACGCTCCTATGTAATGCTACTTACGTAAGTATTTTCGCTTCCAAAATCGTATTGAAAGGAATAATAATAATTAGTGTTAACTATTGCATGTCCAAAATTATTAATAAGTAGCCATTGGGAATTGTATGGAAAAGGTTTGTTCTTACCTTGATAACATGGCATTATTTGGATTTAACGGATCTAAAACACTTTGTCCACTTGGTACACTAGAAAACCCAGTTCTTTTCGCTGCCGGTTCAGCTCTCGACAAAATACTTGATATAGAAAAATTCGTAGAACCACCTGAATTTTTTTGTGTCGACGTTAAATTCGTCGGGTCCTTGTCATTTTTATCTTCGTCGTCACTTGTTCTTATCACTGGAAAACACGTCGTGATTGTCCCGTGGTTAACCATCCTGAAACCGTTCGAACTATGATCAGGTTCTGGAGAATTATTTCTGCTGGAAGATTCCGGAGAAGATACAACGTTTACTTCAATTTCCCTTATCGGCGAGCTCATAATTACATTAAAACATTAAACGCGCACAAAATATCGCACAAAACACGTATATTTTTATACATTAACATCAAATGGCAAGTAAACGGTCGGCTTGTCTATGACGAAGTAGTCCTTGTAAATGTTTAGATTGCATTTGTACTGTTTGGGGCGGTTAAGCGAAGGACACACCCCTGTGAAGAGAAACACCCCTAATGCTATTTCTTTATCGGACGGTCGGGGCGCACATGTTTCTTTCTTTGTCACACCTTTATAACGGTTTTCAAGTTTACAGATACTTTTGCGAATCATGCAATGTGTTGCTCTCGCACTTGTTGAAAAGTTATTTGACGTCTTTGTCGAAAAAGCAAAGTTTAGCACCCCTTAAAGTGTTGTTTCTTGGCAGTTCATTTTGGCTACGAGAGAAAGACTTTTTGTCGGAATCTTTTACAGGATTAGCCTATAATATGCTTACAGATAATTTTTATAACATGTTTACTTCAGCTAATTTGTTAAGAAAACATGGGATCAAATGTTTTTGGCAAGTTATTTGTAAAACACTTACCTAATTTGTTTAGTCGTTAAAATGTTTAATCGGTACACTGATAAAATTTTCTATTTGGACTTAAAAAAAAGATGTATTGTCTGAAATGCATAATATATTTTGTTGTGTGTTGCCGAATTTGTTGTTAATTTCTTGTAATACAACTACGTTCTTATTATGATGAAATTACAGTTCACAAATATGTCAGCATATAATGTATTTTTTCTAAGAGCGCGAGGAAAACACATTTTTTCGAAAATGCATCGGAAATATTGGCATTATTGATAAATTTCATCAAAAAAAGACAATATTTCCTAGCACTTAGTCAATGCTAGGCAACGGAAAATAACTGTTAGAAAGTATTTACTTTTGTGACGTAAGGAATACATACCGAAGTGGAAAGTGTTTCATTATTGTCGAGGAAAAATGATGGTTTCTTTACTATTTTATTTACAACCAAACCTAAATGCAATTGATGTTCTTGGTGACAAATATAAATAAGTAGGTATGTGAGAAATTAACAAAGTAAGATTCATATAGGATAATCACAAGCTTCGCCACCATCCACAAATTAAAAAAAAAATCGTCAAGTTGATATTTTGACAATGGTTACTATGGTACCAAACAAGCCAAGCATACAAACTTAAATTAGTGCATTTTTGATATACACAGTGTGTAAAAAGTCCCGGACCGGTCAATTATTTAGAAAATGGCGCACAATATCAAAAAAACTTCCTGTATAAAAGTTGTAGGCCCTAAAAAAAGTCTATAAAACTAGGATACCTGTAATTAGACAGGGTGCCTCAAACCGACATAGTAAACAAAACTATGGTTTATTTTAATGGAATGACCCCTTTTAATCACGTTTTTTGATTCCTCTAAACATTCTAAACAACAACTATGAAACATATGTCTATATCATATGGCTAAACGCATTAGTTTAAGAAATAATTTGAGTTAAAGGACATAAATAGAACAGGTAAGATATTACTTACATCTTGCATTTTTACAAGCTGGTACCAGAATGTTTTGCGTTAAAACTGTAAAAAAACATAAAAATTGTACTAAATGTACCCACGTAAGTTTTGTCAAAAATTTAATAACAATTAAATTAAATACAAGCAGTAAAACTAATAACAAATTTACAAAAACAAAAATAAATTTAAGTAAGTCGTTATTTAATTAAATGTTGAAAATGTCCCCCTCCCGCAGTTTGACAATGGGCTAGGTTCTAATAAAATTTGTCGATGACGTTTTGTAACATTTCTTGGTTAATAGATTCACATTCTTCAATAATTCTTCTTCTCAATTCGTTCAGATCTGCAGGTTTTGTCACATACACTTTATTTTTTAATTACCTATTTCCAGAGAAAATAATCAAGGGGCGTTAAGTCTGGCGATCTAGCGGGCCATTCTATGGGGCCCCTTCGCCCTATACGGCGGTTAGGAAAAGTATTATTTAAGTAAACTCTTACAGCTTGCCCAAAATGAGGAGGAGCTCCGTCCTGCTGTAACCACGTATGGCGTAATAGTGGTCCTACTGTATTGGTTATTGTTGGCACAATTTGAAAAAAATACATTTTTAACACCCTGTATCTCAAAAATGAAGGGCTTGACTCGTCCTGTAAAATATCGGACACTTATTAAATAATACCCTGTATAGTAGTTTTATTTATTTATGATGTTTTGTGAAACATAGGGTGCAAAAAAAAAATCCCCAGTTGCCAGAGGTAAACTCTATGACTAGAAATAAGAACAAAATCACTTGAGTACCTATGCAAATCGATTACACTAGGCGACAAATTCTTTGTGTTGTTGTAATATAAAGCTAAATAGCATACTGTAGTAGAATGAACCTATCTAAATGGCCAAAAACACGTAACACGTAAGGTTTCCTAGTTAAATTAAATAAACTACATGTAGAACTGTAAAATTTAATACTTATTGAAGAAATGATTTTACCAATTTTTTAACCTTGCATATCGACTATATTTATAATTTAAGAAGTTAACATCTAACATCTTCAAACACACTAATTTTATTTTTCCTTTTATGGGGAGTCACATATTCTATCTTCAAAAACCGGTGATACCGAAAAAATTATAAATAAGAATGAAGTAAATTTTTAGTGACATTCGGCAACCAAGCACACAAAAAAATGTAGTTTTAAAGTGAAACTAATAGTTTTATCATGAAACTAACTTGCCGTACCTTAAATCGTCAATTTCATTTTACAAAAGGCAGTTATGGACGTACAACCAAACAGTCCATAACTTAGCTACAAATCAAGCTACTTCCTACATATGGAACGAATCTGTTTTTGGTAGAGGCGGAAATCAGATTGCTTCTTGTTGATACCGTCATATTATTGATTTACCGTCTAATATAGAAAAAGTCTGTTTTTATTCAGATATTTGCGGCGGTCAGAATAAAAACAGTCATGTGGCAGCTATGTTTATGTTGGCGTTAAAGAAGAAAAATACCCTTAATTGTATCGACCATAAGTTCCTCGTTAGTGGGCATACACATATGGAATGCGATGTGGACCACGCTACAATTAAAAAGACAAAGAAAAAAACAAACATGAAAATAAATCATCCTTATGATTGGATACAACTAATAAGAAGTTGTCATAAATTAAATCCTTTTGAAGTTAAGATAATGGAATGTGACGGTTTTATAAACTTCGCATAATAACGTTATTCCCACGTGTCAACTTGAACCATCAATAAAAAAGTTGTTCCTCGCAACCAAAACGTCAGCGCAGTTCGGTACAGGTTAGGCTACAAAACAAAAAAACGCCGAAAGACAGAAAAACATGCTCGAGTGGGATTACAGGTGGTCTTCCAAATGACGTACTTTTCATACCACGTCTTTCTTTTAGATGGTCAGGTATAGTTGACAGTGAGATAGTATACATAAGTGCAGCTTGTGTAAGTTCCACTGTCCCGACGTATTTTTGCAAAGGCTTTTTGTAAGGTTTCACTTTTTCTAATATAAATTCGTAGCATCTTTTGATTGACCTGCAAATAAAAAATATCGGGTAAGAGCACCATCAATAAGGACGTTCCACATAGGGAATGTGTGCAGGTGTGCATGTGGAGATAATATTTTGCATTCAAATTCCCCTCTATAAAGAAAAGTCCCACTAATCTATTGCCAATGTGTGTTTCTCTCATTCAATGTGGATTCTGATCAGCCCAGTAAGGACAATTATGTCGATTGACATTCCCGTTTAACATGAATGTTGCCTCATCCGAAAAAACTATTTGATTAAAAAAATTGTTATTTTCTTCCTGTTTTTGCATTATTACTTCGCAAAATTCCACTCTACGTTCAAAATCGTCTTCTGATAATTCCTGGACTAAAGTTATATTATAGGAGTAAAAATTACTGTTTTTTTTTTTTTTAATAATTTCAACTGATTTAAAACATACATCAACTTGGGTAGCAGCTTTTCTCAACGACAAATGTGAATCCCGAACAAAATGAAACGTCCTTATTTTTTTTTCATCACTAGTTGCCGAGTTTGGTCTTCCGGACCGAACTTTATCTCTGCAACACCCGGTTTCCTCGAATTTTTAAACTGTTCACATATCTGTAGATTTTGATATAGGCTGTCGGTTTGGAAAAGTTATATTGAAAAATTACTTTGTTTCGGTAAATGATCTCTGTCGGTCTCCAAAACCTTTGATCATTAGTAAAGTTATACGTTCCCTTTCGTTGAAAGATATTTACAGAAGCTAAGATGACAGTGACGCAAAACATTCTGGTACCAGCTTGTAAAAATGCAAAATATACGTAATATCTTACCTGTTGTATTTATGTCCTTTAACTCAAATTATTTCTTAAATTAATGGGTTTAGCCATATATGACATGTTTCAAAATTGTTGTTTAGAATGTTTAGAGGAATCAGAAAACGTGATAAGGGGTCATTCCATTTAAATAAACCAAAGATTTGTTTACCATGACTGTTTGAGGCACCCTGTATAATTACAGGTGTCCTAATTTTATAGATTTTTAAGGCCTACAACTGTTAACGGAAGTTTTTTTTTTATGTTGTGCGCCATTTTCTAAATAATTGACCGCTCCGGGACTTTTACGTGTTTATGAAGACAATGGGTAATTCAGAAGAAATCATTTGCACTCCTCCTCAATAATTGAGAGAAGCCACAATAATATTTAATTAAACACGTTGGTTATTCAATGAATGTTGACATTTAAAGATATCACTTTCCACTCGGGTGAATGGCACTATCCACCTGGATAAATGTTAAAGTTAGAAAAATGTTTCTTTCAAACTTTTAAAAAGTCTGAAATGTCAACACTGTATACATGGTTGTAAATAAATATTATTTCTTAATGGTTATTTGTTAACCAAGAAAATGATTAAGAAGTATTTTCGAAATTTAATAATTTAAGAACTTCAACACATTACAAAAATACATTTTAACATTAATTATTTGTTATATATACAGTTATTTAACAATTAATACAAGTATTGAACACTGGAAGAATATGGGAATTAGTGGAACTATTTTGCTGAATATTTTCCACACAAATAAGTTTATTTGTTTGACAATAATTAATATTGTGTATTGGGGGAACATCAAATGTAGTGGGGTTATTATGTTGTTTATTTTCTGCTACGAAGAAATTTAATTTTCCACCTGTATCTTATTAGTAAGAAACTCTTCTATATATCCTTAAGCGATATTTGATGATTTCCATCCGCCCAGCCTCTTTAAACTAGTAATATCTCCACCCAGAGTCAACCAACATCGTGGCAGAAGACCGACGAAAATAGGGGTGAGTATACTCGATCGGATTTGACAAATTCAAATAAGTATCTGTCTATATACTTTTTTGCTTTGGTACTTAAAGAAAAATCGGATGTGATTAAAGTCACATACTTGCGGTAAATATTTAAGTACATTTCATTTACTACAAATGATCTTGATGTATTTGTTATAGAGTCTGGTATGCTATAACCAAAAGCTTAGCATCTTGTATGGTCATTTTTATTAACTCGTCCATTCTATGAGCTCCAGAACCTACAACAATAAATGAATATGAAAATAATCCTAATAATAGTTAAAGTTAGGGACTTACCTTAATCATTAAATATTCTTTGTCTGAATCTTCCTGGATAAATTTATTGATTAATTTGTTCTTTAGTTAAAATCTTGGATTTTCTTGGCTTATAACCATCTGCCTACCGTCTCAATAATGAATATTTAGATATATTTACATCATGTCTGATTAAAAGTGTTGCCTTCAACATTTAATAGTTCGACCACAAAGTTGAAGATTTTATCTTGGAACCAAGCACCAAAAAGTATGCCATTACAACATTTTCTGAGAAAGGACTTGCATTTCTATTCTTACGGTATTCCATGAAACGATTGTGTGCATAGTTATATTTTTCCCTGGGCTCTGTTAGCAACAAATCCAATGTGGCAATATTTATGCATCCGTGAGTTCTGGGGGGGGGGGGGGGGGAGGGTTCCAGAAAAGGAACAGTCATCATTTTACACTTCACTTCTTAGAACGTTCGAGAATGCGGAAGCAGTATGGGAAAACGCCAAAATAGTTATTTTCCTAACAAGTGCGCAAAGTGATACTTTTCCGCACGCAAGTATAGTTGGACGAACGACGCGTAGCGGAGTTCGGATAAATTCTTGCGTGCGTAAAAGCACTTTGCGCACGTGTTAGGAACAATATTTTTCCTACGAGCTTTATATCAGATAACAACAAAAATAAAAATATGATAATTCATTCAATAATTTTTAATTTAACTTTAAAAAAAGAACTAGGTATAGTACAGCTAAAAATTACATAACAAAAAATAATAATAGAAAATTCAAAAATTACATACCAATAAAAAATAATAATAGGAAACTAAATTATTTGTTTATAACATTTATAACAAGAGAGCAATTGCTGACATTATGCAAATTGATAGCCGATGCAGTAAGTTCATTCAGTGAGTCGTTTATGGTATGGCTTGATGAGCACTGACTTGGCGTGGAAGGACAGTTGTTCAAATAGGTCGATGAAGGTGTTAACTCAGAAGGATTTATGTAGCTTGATGAAGAAGGGCAGTTGTTCGTGGCCAATATTTTATTCGACATGTCCTTTTTTTGATTTGTCGAATCTTCAATGTAGCTCTCGGCGACAGTCGTCGATTTCCAGACTCCGAGTCGCTTGACATTAGTGATTCCTGCTCCAGAATCGGCCAACATGGTAGCCGATGAACGACGGAAACTATGTCCTGTATAATGCTTTGGATTTTTCAATTGTAGATATGCAGCTATTTCCGAAGGCATCTTACCGAATGAATTTATTCCAATACATTGAGTACCGCATGTTCCTTGTCGATACTGCACAAGGAAGCCCTTGTGCGGAGTGGATGGTTTTCGCAAATTTGCATACCTATTTATGATAGAGTTGTAAATAATATCCCTTATTTGTTTCATTAGATACTACAAAGATTCTTGAAGTATTGTTTTTACTGTCAGGAATTTTCACGACTATCAAATTTCCTTTATCCTCTATGTGATCAACCATTATCTTGCAACGCTCATCGCGCCTGCAAGTACCTACCGGCCAACCCAAAAACGGTGGCGACTTTTATTAGAAGGTAAATTTGATCAGGTGCTTCTTCCATAAATCTGGAAACTTCAAAAATTTTGGCCTTTTTCGGACGATATCCCACATTTTGCTTTTTTGGAAACAATGTTAGCTTGAAATATTGACTTAAATCCAAGTTTATTTTGATTTTAAGGACACTTTTTAACATAGAGTACTTACTCCATAAAGTATTTGGCTGAACTGATTTTCGTAAATCTGCAAAATACGCTAAGAAGACCTCCTTAAAACTATTTTACCCTTTGTTATGGCACCAGTATTCAAATTGTTTATATTGCTTCTCGTATTTTTCTTGGGATTTAGCGGGCAATAAATTTAAATTTGCAGAGTTTGCGGTCTCTAGAATGGAATCTGGTAGCTCCTCGTCAGAGCTGCTCATTTTAACAGCGTTTATACTTTTTGAGGATTTGATGAAAAGAATAGTGTCGGTGTTTGTGGATTCTTGTTGACATAGAAACGGAGGAAAAATCTGACATCATGTGACAAAATCAACATGTACATTTATTGTTGCTTGGCAATATTATAATCATTTATCACTATACGAGTTACTTAAAAAATATAATTTTTTTTCGTTTTAGGCTGAAATACGAATATCGTGAATTACGATTAAAAGGTAAAAGAGAATACACTTGCAACGGCTTCGCACATTGCATAAAATTGTCTACAGCTACTAAAATAAATATAAATATTCCCTGCAAAGGAGATTTTTGAATAGTGTTACTTTTCCGCACCCGGTGCGGATAAAAATCTTATCCACACTAGTGCGGAAAAGTGTAACTTTGCACACGGAAATGCGTGCGCAAAGTACTAATTTGCACACGCTCGTAGGAAAATAAACTTTTCATGCATCAAGTTTAACAATTCAATATTACTTAATTTCCATAGTTACAAAACAAATATTTCATGATATGCTTTAATTGTGAATAAAATTAATAATGCTTCTTTCAAAATCACAACATCTATCACTGACGGCTCAAGAAGCAACCAGCTTGATCCGAGTAGCAGGCTTTACAAGGGAGAAAGTTAAACGATTTTTTTTCTATTCTGGAAGAAAGAATGAAGTATTTTTAACATAGATGAAACGGGATTATCCGTAGTTCAGAAATCACGGAAAACAGTAGCGGAGGGAATTGGCCACATAACGTCTGCAGAAGGAGGAAAACATATTACAATGATAAGCATCATAAGTGCATAAGGAACATTTAATTTTATTCCTCCATTTATTATATATCCTAGAGTCAGGATTAATCCTCAGTTAACAGTGGGAGCGTTTCCAAATACTGCAGCTTACTGCAATCTCAGGCTGGCAGTGATGGAGTATTATTCCTTAAATTCTTAAGGCATTTTGTTAATTGCGTTTTTTCGTCTAGAGAAAGACCCATTTAACTGTTATTATACGGACACGGTAGCCACAAAACTGTTAAGGCAATAAAGTATTGTCCGGATAATGGCATAATTATGATCACTTTTCCTCCTCACACAATTAACAAATTGCAACCTCTTGATGTGAGAGTCTTCGGACCCTTTAAGTGTTACGTTTCATCGGAGATCGATAGATTTACGTTATGGGACCTCTGATTAAAGAGGCATTCGTAAAACTTTTACACCAATAAACATTTTGAAAAACCAGGCATATTTCCTTTTAACGACGACGTGTTTGGTGATAACAACGAACATTAACAAGAGACAAGAAGGATCACTCCAAGCTCCTCCCCTCGTTATGCCTATCTCGCTCGAATATCGGATGCTACCGTATCTAGAGCACCGTAAGCCCCCGACGCGCGATATGCATAAACAGGTTGTCCGTCGTAGAGATATGTACCAGTTGTCTTTATGTGTCGGCGTGAGTGAATTCCATTAAAAATAAAATAAACATTTACGTAGTGTTTTGTGTTTGGTTCTGCAATAAAATGCCACGAACGAACGAAAGTTACTTAGACATTTTTTATGATCATGACAAAAAAAAATGTGTCGACTTTGTCCTAAACTTACTGACGAGCATAATATGTTTCCTAATAGCTTTCAAAAAATGAAGGTAAAATATGCTTCGCAAGTCTTTAGTCACTCTCGTTCAGCTGCCCTATATACCTACATACATTTTAAGGTTTTGCCTTTAGAAGCAACGCTTACTGCAAAATTCCTACAAACAACAAATGATTTATTTGATTTGTTAAACTCGGCCCATCTTAACAACTTTAACGCATTTATGGGCACAGAAAAACAATTGCACTTTTTAGAAAAATAAAATGTTTGTTGGATGACTTACAGGTAATTAAATTAGTACAGGTAAAACAGAACGATGGAAAGGTAACATACGTGGAAAAATGTATAAATAATACTATGCATTTTATAAATGGCTGGAAAATTACTATTACCTCTAGTCTGTCTTTATGGGAAACCTTAAAATGCAAGAACTATTCATTTCTTTTAACAAGAAACCTTAATCAGGATTGTATCGAAAATTTTTTTGGTCTGGTAAGAAATTGTTGCGGAAACTCGAGAAATCCAACCCCAATTCAATTTTGTAGGGCATTCAAGAAATTATTTTCTCTAAAATATTTTAATGAGGTTGAAGGTTCCAATTGTATCAAAGATATTAATACAGTTTTGCTTAATGTAACTCCTGATATTCTAGAAGAATATAAAAATATCGATGTACCTATATTGACAAATAATAGTTCTTTAAAAGTTTTTACATGCGACTATAGAAATCTTTCTAGTACGGACGGAAATGCTATAGTTTACATTACAGGGTATCTATTAAGGAAATGCTTGCTGTAACACTCTTGTAGTGCTTGCACAAAGTATAATGATGAAAAGACATTACCAAAAGAAGCTGCTGTATTTCTAGAGCATAAAGCATATTCGACTTCTAAAAACTATGGAGGTCTAAATGTACCTCCTAGTAATATTGTAGAATATGTCAAACAGCTAGAAATAATTTTTGTTGAAAATTTTAATAAAATTAGTTGCCACGAGAACGTTGGAGCAACCCTTAAGATATTATATGAAAATGTACTATTTACACATCCTTGTAAAGAGTTTCCTCATAAATATTTTTTAAACCTATATATTAGGGTGCGTATTTATTTTACAATTAAATTTTCTAACCGGGATATAAAAAAAAGATATTCTTTGAAACAATCAATAAAACCTAACATAAAATTAAATATCTTAAAACATCTTTAAAAAGCGGCCGGTAAATTTTATTTCAGAACATTTAAATACATTATTTAATTGAGTTGTTAACGGGCTACTAGATTTGTAAAAGGCATCGAACAGCAATTCAGAGGTTTTAACTCATTTGGTTAAACGCCTTTGGCTTAGAATGGTTCGTTTATCGATTTTCACAATTTTCCATACAAATCGCGATAATTTGTTTTCCCAGAGTATAACTACTCCTACCCGTATTTTACTGTTAAGTAAGTAGGTACTCTTTGATGGCCTCGAATTTGAAATAACCTGTATATATTTTATGTAATAATAAGGTAATTAGAATAAGTACCTATTTCGTTTAGCATTTGCAAATATTTGATTGTTAATTTTTATACCTACTAATCTCGTTTGTAGCTTACTACATTGTTACTTTTGGAAGAAACTTTCCTTTTTCCCTTAATTTTGACTACCAGTACTTTTTATAATTATGTTAAGATCTACCAATTAAATAACCTGACGATTTCCCCATTTTTCTTTTAATTCACACAAAGCAGAATAGGACACAATAACAATAAAATTATTACTAGATGTTTTTAAGTCACCCTCGTTTATTCGTTTTAATCGCTAGCCGTTTGCATCAACCTCGTATAAGCAAGAACAGGGACACTGCCTCAGGAATTTATCGAAATCGTCGGCGAGCTTGTGTAAGCAGGACATCAAGGTTCCGACAGAGTGTGACCTTTCTTGTCTTGTTAATGTTCGTTGGTGATAACGAGTTTTTAGGCGGCATTGCTGTTTTTGGTTATCCAGCCGCAGACGATTGATATTTAGAAGTTAATTTAATCTAGAGCAACCAATGTCCGAGATAGACGCCAACATAGACCATGCGGATGCAATAAAAATTGACGCTGCAGTTAATATTAAAGTATCTGTTCATCCCATCACGGATATCAAAGAAGGAACTAATCCTTTTTTAAATCCACAGCCGGGGACTTCAAAGTCGACATGCGGTAATAACGTTATAACGAGCATCAAGTAGCAGAAAATCAAAAAACATTTTTTAGCGCGATATCCCCGTTACCCAAATCGAAAGATTTTATTCCAATGAAACGAAGAAGAGAACAAGAAAGATCAGAGGAACTTACATCTTCGCCATATAAATAAAAACTCGAAATGAAATTAAATTCACCAAAAGGGAAAAAAGCTATAACAAGAAATTTAACAAACTAGAAAATGCCTGAAAAGAAAAAGCAAATAAGAAGAAAACCGATAAATGTAAAATCATAGAAGAAGGTGGAGACATATTGCACCTATTGCCATGAAAAATACGGAACGACGGAGGAGAACTGAATACAGTGGTGTCAGTGAAATCAATGGTCTCATAAAGAATGTAGGTACTGATTTTGAAGACACAAACTCACCTACTTTTACTGTGCCTTGGGAATAATTTAAATTTAAGTTTTGTTAAAATTCCACTGTCCAACTTGCCCCACGGATGGAGGGCAAGTTCGCCAATTGACATTTATAATAAGAAAATAAATTTTACTGCCACTTTTCTTCTGTTGCTTCTATGTGCCTACAATCTCATTACGAAATGTTTATGCTTGGCTCAAGTAACGCTATATTTTTTATTGGCCAGAAACAATTATTTTTTTAAGCCATAAAAAGCTTAACATGTCGAAGTTGCCCCACTCTCCCCTATCATTTTTTGATATTTCTAACAGTCACGATCACTGAGCAATAATTGTCCCTACATTTTTTTCGTATGACAAGCAGTTCTTGATTAAAAAATAAATGACATTTATTTACATAATAACGACACCTCATAAGCCAAATGGCATAACCCTCAAAATGTAAATTTTACAGGAGAGCAAAAAAACTTAATAAAATTTGAACTAAAAACCTCTTGTCGATGAAATAGTTATTTTTGTATTAAGTGCGTGAAGTGAGTGTTTTTTTAATGGCATATGAGTGTCAATTTTTTGCCGAGACCGCAGGTCGAGGCGAAAAATTCTCTCGAATGTGCCATTAAAACACGAATTTCACAAACGAAATACAAACAACATTTTTTGTACAACTGAAAGTTTGAATTAATCGGTAAAATTGTATATTATAATAAAAATTTTACCATATAATTTCACATAATCAAGTTAACAGCCCTGTCGTTACTATAGAAATGGTTTGTTGGCACGTTGCTTGTTTTGTTGTCATACGTTGATAGCTGTTCATATTTATTGCAATTTTTTAAATAAATAGTATAAGTACTTAAAATGGATGTAGATTACGATAGTGATAGCGAGATTCCTTCAGATATAGCCGATATAGCAAATTCGGCTATAGCTAACATGTTACCGGCGAAATCAAAATTTATATACGAGAAAAATTATAACCAATTCCGTGAATGGTTCGGCAAGAAAAATATACAAAAAGTGTCTGAAAAGGTACTTATATGCTATTTTGAGGGGAAATCAAAAACTGTAAAACCTTCTACTTTATGGAGTGTCTACTCAATGTTGAAGAGTACATTGAATGTTAAAGAAAATATTGATATAAAGAAGTTTTCAAAATTGGTGCCTTTTATTAAGAACAAAAACGTCGGATACCGAGGGAAGAAATCTAAAGTTTTATCGAGAGACGATATTAATAAATTCATTCAAGAAGCTGATGATGAAACAAATTTACTTTATAAGGTACAGATGATCAAAATTTTGTATTATTTCAGTAATTTCAATATTTTTTTAATTGTAGGTTGCGTTAATTTTGGGAATCAGCGGTGCTTGTCGCCGTGAAGAATTATTGAAGGTAACTATTGATGACATTGAAGATACCGGGTCTATATTGATTGTTAAAATACCGGATACAAAGACCTATTGCCCAAGAATGTTTACCGTTTCAAATTCTGATTATATTGAGATATATCGCAAGTATAGAGTACTAAGGCCGTCCCATACACACAAAAAGAGATTATTTTTAAAATATTCAAGAGGAAAATGTGTTGACCAACATGTGGGAATAAATAAAATAGGGGAAATTCCTAGCTTGATTGCAAAATGGCTGGGAAAAGAATTGCATAAGAGCTACACAGGTCACTGTTTTAGGAGGAGTTCTGCAACTCTCTTAGCCAATGCAGGGGGTAACATGACATCTATAAAACGCCACGGTGGTTGGAAATCTGCCGCCATAGCAGAAGGATATATAGAAGATAGTTTGAGTAATAAAATTGATATTTCTAATAAATTAAATTGTTCCTCTACTTCCAAACAAATCAATATAACTGATACAATTGTGGACTCAACTTTTCAAGGAATATCTAGCGTTTCTGATCAGCAGCAAGGTGGACTAGCTTCGGGAATTAATATTGGAAGCAATTGTTCCAACTTCACCATCAATTATTATTGTAACAAATGAGATTTTTTGGTTGTTGGTAATTAATTAGTAAATTTGTACAAAAAAATTCAATACATTTTTTAAAAAGTAATGTTTTATCGTTTTTTTTGTAAATCATTTTTCCAGTTAAAAAAAGTCTTTTTTTCACCGTGAAAAAAAGTCTTTTTTTCACTGTTAAAAAAACAAAAGGTTTACGTATCGATAGCGATGAAAAAATGTCAACTTTTTTTGACAGTTGTACAAAATAATATTTTTTGTTATGATTTAGCCTTTTAAAAGTATTTATTATAAAACATATCTATATGAAATACCGTTCAAGAGCTAAAAAATAGAAATATTGTTGAAAAATGAGGGTTACGTCATTTTCCCTGTCTCATAAAACTATGTTCATATTTTCTGTATGACGTAACCCTGGAGGATACCTCAATTGGCTGGATTAAACAAACATGTAAATGGAAAAATAAAATGATAAATATTGTTTTATAAACGTTTAATTATTATTTATGCTACTCAAAAATGTGACTAAAATGCTTTATAAAATATTATCAAATAGGTAATGCAAGTAATTTTTAATCTAAAAGATATTATGTGCCCTTCGTACTTGTTTTATTCTTTTTGTGCAAAATTGCCTGAAGTTGTTTTAGAGACATCTCATCTTCCTCTAGCTCATCTTCCTCATCCGTCTCCGGTAGAACATCGGGAACATCAGCGCTAGGTTTTAAATTCAAATATTCTTCATGGTACATTTCGGGAATAATTTTTTTTTTAACGAGATTTTGAAGAACGGTACATTTTTTTTTCTGAAATAGCTCGTTTGCTTGTGTACAGTTGAATGGGCCTTATATCTTCTTTTGAATGTCTAAATTGCAACTTTTTAGGTAACGTTAATAACTCATAATCATCATTATCTTCATAAGAATAATATACTTTTAAAATATCAGAATCCTTATCAAATATTACTCTGCGAATACTTTTAAATCTTAGTGGTTTTCCAGAGTCAGTTTTCTTAAGAGATTCTGGAAAAATAACTTTTTGCAACGTTTTAAAATCCTTAAAGCTATTAAAGGAGAGTGTAATTACGTCGTAGGGTTTATTATTTCGTGCATTCCTAATTATAGTTGGCCATTCGGAAGGAGCCCAAACCGTTTTTCTTTTTGTTGCCGTCTCAATTGATGCATGAACGGAATCAACGGGCATATATGTAGGACCTGGTAGCAAGAAAGTAATTGAAACTTGCTTAAGGTTAACTGAAACAGACCTTACAAACCAGGCAAGGCAACTTAAAACTTGCTTATTTTTGTTTTGCCCTGGGCATGAATCACAAAATAGGCTTAATTATATTACGTTACCGCGCTCGTCAACTGTTTTAAGATAATTAATTAGGATTGAGCAGATTTCATTTGCTCCTCGCAGGCCATCTCCTTCACCCCACAGGTAACAGTAAACATTTCTGGTTCCAGATTCATAGAATGTTTCATTATAAAAAGAATATTTACGAGAATAATACAGAAGCATACTATTTCCATATGGAGTATTAAGAACTTTTTGTAAGTCAAAACTTGCACAAACAAAATTTGGATCGCTTTTGGCACGATTTTGATTTTTACTATGAAGTTCATAAGAATTTTTTTTTTCGGTAAGATGCAAACTTAGGTCAGCATTATTACTATCTTCTTTTCCATAAGATTCACAAAATGCGCACTTGTCCTTTTTAGGCAGATGAATCCAATGTTGTATTTATTTTTGAAAAATAAACGAAAATATTTTTCCTTCACGAAATTTTGATGATTCTCTGAGCAGTGATTTTTGTAGATTTTATACAAATTAGCGACATTTTTAAATTCCTGCGGTAAATATCGTTTTGTCGTTTTTCCTCGACAATAATGTGAAGGAACAGCGGGTAAATTAGATAAAAACTCCTTTAGGTTATCTACAATAAATCCCGGAGTCTTATTTTTCGGTTCAAATTTTCCCCGACATTCTGGTTTTGGAGTGTTCATCTCTGTTCTGTTTTCGTCTAGATACGTTAATCGTTTTTGGGAAATACAAAGTGTAGCTAATAAAAATTGTTGACAAACCTGCCTTTGTTCACCATTTTGGGGCAAATAATAAGCTTTCGATCAATTTCGACGACTTTCGTCCTTTCTACCATAGCGACGTTTTATAGGAACTTTTTTTATGCAAGACAATAAAAAATGTTTCTGCTGTTGCTCATCTGAAAAATCGTAAAAGTTTTGAAACAACACTTTTCTTTGATCTTCTGTAAAAATTGTAGCGCATTTATGCTGACACTTCTTATCTGTGCAAGGATTTGTTTTCATTTTTTTCTCCTCCACATTTTTTTTATTTCGCTGTTTGTACTGTTTTCCGGAAATGCGCAACTGTCTTTGTGTGGATCTAAAACAGGCTACTAGTTCCTTTTTTAGACCGGCCCGACCAACTATTTCTCCTTCATTCTGATCGGGAGCTTTACTGGATTTATCTACCAACTCTTCTGGTTCTTGAACTTGACAATCATTAATTTCTATTTCACCTAAACTTTCCAACTTCCTTTCACTGGAAAATCCAGAAGGGTTAGCAATTACTGTTAGTGGGTAATCCAATAAGGTTACAGTTGTATTCACGTCGCTTCTCGATGACAAAATACCTGAAATATTCGAATTGGTATAATTAAGATGCAAAAAAGGTAATAATATTACCTACCAAAATCCCTAAAGTCATCTATATCTCCATCAGAACTTCTTATAGTTGCCAATTTTTGATCAACTATGACATCTTGTATAATATCAGTCAATTCCTGATCAGGTGTTAGACAATATAATACTGGTTCCACTGTTCCACTAGTTCCACGGTTGTTAATTGCTGAAAAGTCTTGGTTTTGTGGTTATATTCGCCATCTGTATTTAACTCGTCCTCGTTGGTATAAACAATATTAATATCGCTATTACTGGAAAAAGCTTCAACCTTGTGTTTTTCATATTGAACATTTGTATTTTCTTCATTCTCTTTAATAACATCTCGGATTTTCTTCTCTTCCAAAACAAGATTTAGTATTTTTTTTTCCTCGCGAACCAGACATATTCCTCTGTAATGGAAAATATAAATAAATAAGTATCATTATTTATCTTACTTTCTGAAATACAATGTTATTAAAGTTGATTTGGTCTAAAAAGAAAAACCAAGAAAATTATTTTTCTATCTCCTTCATTAAAAAATAAACATCTCGTAAGATTACTACCTACAACCACATTGGAAATACGGCGTGCGAATTCACGGTAAAAGAACACCATTGATTACTCCTCTTAATAATGTCAAAAAATATTTAGATTTTTTTTTTTTAAGATAAATAATATTTTTTAATAACCATGGACAGGGCCTGGTTAGGGGTCTTTTAATTTTGTTGACAAGAAATCATTGATAGAATTTAAATATAATATCTTGATCAAAATTGAACCGTTATAAATAGCATTAGAAATTTAAAATGTAGAAAGTAGACAACATAACCTATAAAAACAATTTTAAGTTCAAATCATTTTATTCGAACATATTTAAATCATTTTTTTCTAATCTATCTATCTATTTTATGCTAAAAATTTCTTACTTACATGACTTCTAACAGACCAGGAGTCTATTACACAATTAAAACACTGCAATGATTAAAACAAACAACCAATTCGTAAAAATCAGTTTAACTTTTTGTGTGGGTTGCGCCGCTTGGCCTAAGACATTTCGGCGCCCTCTACAGCGGCGTTTTTAAACTCATGTGGCTTACACCATTTATCTTTGGCGCATACGGATAACGAATGATAATAAAGTGGCTTACTACTGATGGTTACATCACTTGGCTATGCGGGAAAAGGGTTACGTTATATGTATGATTTTCAAATTATTCTGATTTAAAAACCATACAATTAGGTTGCGGGATACATCCTTTGGTCTACTGATGTATTTTCACACCTGCCATTTAAAATGAAGGTTAAACTTATTTTCGTTTTTTGAGGGTTACGCCACTTGACCTGTGAGGTGTCGATAAGCTCTGCGCCTGTCAGAGTTGAATGAAATTGCATTTATAGTATTTTTTAGTTTAGAAAGAAGTTTCTAGTTACTTTAATTATAGATGTACGTTTACAATGATTCAGGACCGGATTTAATTTTTTTATATATTAATTATTAAATGGCGGCGAGGTCTGCTAACCAACAAAATCAATTTTATTTAATGGAAAATAAGTTAAGGGGTCTTCAAGTTGTGCATGACTAAAATATTAATTGGTCATAATAATCATGTTTACTTCATTTCTTCCTTCAAAGGTACTGGGAACGCAGAAATCGCGATCCATAATTTTTTAATTTTGTCACTAAATATAATAACATACATAGCAAAACTCGCCTTATCCCTTTAAGTCCATTTTCAGAAAATCAAAAAAACCCGTTTATGCTCATAACACTGGCAATATGTTTACTGTTATTTTTATATACATTTATAAGACACTAAACATCTCTTGTGTTACGCTACTTTAAATCATATTTTGATCAGTTATTTTATATTTTCATTTAAGTTTTGGATAAGGCGAGTTTTGCAACGCAGAAACAGTTTTACTTACGTCTAAGCCTTATGATTAAGACTAGGGGCAAAGAACTAGAATTTTTTATTGTAAAATAAACAAAATGTAAACAAATTATTATTACAAGTAAACTCTAGGTTCTTCACTTTCATCGGGATTTTCTTGGAAAAAGTCTGCAGGATTGTCAGCATGATCATTTTGAACTACGTCTTCATTAACTACATCAATATTCAAAAGGTTTTTGTAAAACGATAGCTCCTCCCTGCTGATCCATTTTTCACCAAAATGTTTTGTTAAAAGCTTCTTTACATTAAGTAATTTTTCGGGCTTTACAGGTATTCCTTTTTGTATAACCGTAGGGCAAAAATTGGAAAGGTTCTTTCCCCTTTTTAATATTGGTTTTGATGCACCGGTATCTAAATGATAAAATATTTCACCTCTTATCAAAATAGTATTTGCTGAATTTTTGGTTATAATGAACCTATTTGCCTCGGAGAACTTGAAGTGCCAAGAAGCTACGTTTAAAAATATTTTCCAGCCTCGGATTTAAAATCTAGTACTCTGCACTCGTGTCCTAAACTTTTAATTGTACCATGTTGTTTAAAAATATCTACGTATCTTCTTGGATCTACAATGGTCGCTTCTTTTTTAAGGATTTTCTCTATCCTCCCAAAAACTCGATCGCGAGGCAAAAAAGAATGGCCTGGAACGGAAAAGATCAATTCAATTTGCTTTACGTTTCTAGGTGCAATGCTTTTTAGAAAGTGGCAACACATTGCAATCATGGTATTTTGCCCCCCGCATCCTTCGGCACAAAACCTTATTGTAGAGTAACGAGTTAAGTCAGTATCGCTTAAACAGTCAAAAACAGCTAAGCAGATTTGGTTGGATCATTTGCTGAACTCGTTTTCCATTTAAGTATAAATAAAAACATTGTCTGTAGTTAACTTTGATTTTGAAGACCCTTTTACCACTGTAAAATTATATGTATACCTATTGTTGGCGACTGTAGTAAGCCAACTGATCGGGTATTTCGGGGTTTGCCAAGTTCTTCTGACAGTCGAAAGATAAAGTAAGGAGTTCTGGTTTATCTTCTTTGAGTTTAGAAAAAAATGCGTTGGATCTCATTTTGTGGACTCGCTTTTCGGTTATTAGCTTTATTTTATTTTCTCGAACTTTCTCAATTTTGATTGAACGAAGAAAAATCTCTCTAAAAAAAGTTTTCTTTACCTTTAAGCGGTCATCTAAAACAGATTCGTTATACATTTTAAACATTTTTGCAATGTTTAATTCGCTTGGTAAATATTATTTTGCAATGTTTTTGCTTCGGCAATAATGGCTTTCAACTCCTCTTAACTTCTGGATAAATTCTTTTACATTGCACCTATGACCGCCATATTCAGCTGCTTGTCTGTCCCCTCCTCTATTATCTTTAGGCAACTGTCCAGTTAAAAAATGCTCCCTAGCAATTTTTTTTAGTCTATCTTTTGAAACATCTAAGATACCCATAAAGGCTGTTTGCAAACTTGTAACTGAAAATTCCGTGCATGTATCAATAGGTTTGACAAAGTACTGTGTAGCCACACCTTTTCTGCTACTATTTTCATTAATACTTCTGCTTCGTATAGGCTTTTTTATCGACATAAAATAAGTAAAAATGCATCTTGTGAAATTTTTGTTTGATTAGAATAAAAATTTGCATGAAATGCACGAATATCTTTCAAAGATAAGTTTTGGCAACGGTATGTCTTACTGTTATGTCCACATACTGGGAATTTTAGGAATTTAGGGAATTTAGGGAAGTCTTTTGGCAGAATATCTAAAAATAGAAAATTTGTACGTAAACTCCACTGCGTTTTGGACACCATGACACCTACCTTGCTTTTTTTTCTATTTCTCTTTTCCATTTCTTAGGCTCGCTTGGGTTTTTTTCTTGCCTTTTTTGGTTCTGCAAGCCTAACACTTAGGTCCATTTTAGCACCTTAGTCGAAATCAATCAAGTTTTTTTTTAATAACACTTAATTATTAATAATTATTAATTTTTACGACACAGTTTACTTTGTTGACGTACAGCTTACTTGTCAAATCACTAGTCAATACTAAATCAATAACGAATAAACACAGAATCGCGTGAGAACAACCGTTGTAATCAGGTGATACCAAATCGAGCATTTCCATTGGCTAATTGGATAAAGCGTGTCTTGATTTGAATGTCGATATTAACCATATAACTTGTGAAGGATATGGCGAATTTTGTTCCATATATACGGGGTTTTGATTGGGTTTTTACGCCAGGAATATCCTTTGACATCTGTTGTCTCATCGAAGACTTTTTGGGTCTTGTGGCTTAATTTTGGATTTTGATTCGGCTATTGCTTTATTTGATGAAGACTGGAAAGCTGCATATTTCTTAGCGCCTGTTTCATGTCTATTAGACGATCATGGTAGTGCTTCTCTACTGTATACTCATAGTGCTTCTCTACTGTTGGAGATTTATGCCAACGGGGAGCCAATCTCTCGGCAGTTTGTATGTAGAGTTTGGTCTGGCCGTCGGCGTCGTATGTAAGTCCGTTATTAGTATATTGGTCGATACGTCCGTACGTCTGTAATAGTCTGTGATTATTTTTAAAAAGAATTCGTTGATTGTCGGTGTTTGAAAGTCCTGATGCAAAACACGGTTTATTGCACAGGGTTCCCCATAATAGACTACCCATTTTATATTATTAATTAATTCCCTACGAGATAACTAAATAGGTTGTTCTCTGTGGGATTATCTTCTGTAGTCTTTGGGATTTAAGTAAATTATTAATCAAGTAGGCGCCTGTCACAAATAAATTTTAAATTAATAATTTCGTGGAACGTCATTTTTCTACGAGAAGTTTGTTAGTTTTCATCAATAATTATTTAATTTTTTTGCTTTGAGACATTATTTCAACATCCGTTTGAACTTTCATGGATTACTCAATCCAACAACGTGTGTTTTGTGTAGAAACTTACATAAGAAGCAATTCGATAGAAGAAGTTAGGAGTGCATTCCGGCGTCAGTTTAATAACAACAATAGGGGTCACGCGCCAAATCGTAAAACTATTAAGTTATGGGTTCGTCATTGGCGTAAAAATGGTTCTGTATAAAATTTGAAGAAGCCTGGACGTCGAAGAACAGTTCGTACACCAGAAAATATTGAACGAGTTAGAATTGCGTTTACGAGAAGTCCTAAAAGGTCTGCTAATCGACAAACCCTTATCCTAGGAATATCGAAGTGAAGCTTAGATCGAATTCTTCAAAGGGATTTAAAATTTCATCCCTATAAATACCAAATGGCACAGCACCTTAGCAATCAAGATAAAGAAGCAAGGTTAGCATTTTGTCAAGAATTTTTGGATTTACATCAAGGAGCAATTTACAGTCTCCTAATGACCGACAAAGCAAATTTTTGTTTGAACGGCATGGTCAATAAACAGAATTTTAGATCCTGGTCAAATGAAACTCCTCGTGAAATCTTTACACAGAACCTCCATAATCCAAAAGTTGTTGTGTGCGGTGGAGTAGCATCTTTTGGTATTATTGGCCCTTATTTTTTTGAGGGTGAAAATAACCGCGCTGTAAGAGTAACATCCGAGCGCTACGTTAATATGCTAGAGACATTTCTCATTCCAGAATTAAATAGACGAGGATTACTAAACAATGCCTTACTATTCCAACAAGATGGGGCAGCAGCTCATACCGCCAGAAACTCAATGAGCCTTCGAGGTCCCCGACTTAACGGCACCCCATTTTTTCCTGTGGGGATATTTAAAAGCCAAAGTGTTTGCGAGTCGTCTAGGTACAATCGAGGAACTGAAAGTCAAAATTCGTGAAGAAGTTAAAGGAATAGACGAAGGTTTGCTACGCCGTGTAATGAACCACTTTTATCTAATACTGAAAAATGTGTTGAAGTTGGTGGAGGTCATAGAAAACGTGATTTTTAAAAGTTAGAATTAAATTAGCCAAATATTTATAAGTTATCATAAATCCCAAAGAGTTAGCTGTAATTTAGTAAAATAAAAAGTTTGTTTTGTTAACTGAAAAAATTTTAATTCAAATATTAAAATGGGTAGTCTATTATGGGGAACCCTGTATATCTTGGAGCGCTGCATACGTGGGACGACTAGCCGCGGTTGCTTAGAAGTGGAAGTTATTGCAGTGTCGTCAGCGAATAGATAAAGCCTCACCTTGCCTATCTCGCGGAATGTCATGCGTATAAATGTTATACAGCATCGGGGAGAGAGGTGAGCCTTGCGGCACTCCCGCCCTGATGCGTTTATTCAAATTGTTATCTTGTAAACGGTAACTTCTACGAAGTGGATTAAATTAGAGAAAATGTGCCATTCTTTAAGCTTTTTCAACATCCACTAACGGTGTTGACTAATTAGATCCAGGGCGATTTATTAAAAACGTCTAAAATTAATTCCTTTAATGACTCAAAACGTTTCAATTTTAGTAAAACGTTCTTGAAATAATAAATTCGTAGTCTTTTCTTCTCTACAGAATGGCTTTAACCCTTTATTTTATATAACTTGTTATAATTGAGTTATTATAGCCCACTTCATTTATTTTAATATGGACCTGAATGTTTTAATTTTATTTTATTAACATTTTACCCTAAATACATTGATATATTGCTTAACCCTATTCACCTACGTTTCGGCACAAAATATACATTATCAGAAAAATTTTGAAAAAATTCTCAGTACCTACCTACGTCTATAGTTTTCTCAAATATTATTATCATTTGATTTTGAATTGAATCAAAATAGAAACAAGTAAAAATATCTTATTTTATTTAAAATGCTGTTTATTAAACTTTACCTATGCAAAACTGAATTAGGAACAATATTAAGACACTTGTTCGTGAATAAAAAATATTTTCCTTAAAGGTTAAATTCTCTCGGGATATAAAATAGCATAGCTTCTCTTCGCACTTCTTTACTAAATACTCTTTGCCTAATTCTTATGAAGCATTTATAAGGTATGTTCAGCCCTGAAAATTTCAAGTCAATCTAGTTTTCGAAATATATGAGATCAAAATCGAACAAACCGCTCGCGAGGTGGTTACGTCATTACCCCCCACAATTCATCCGCTCTGAATTTGTGAAACGGTCTTTCTGTGCATATACAAGGCAGATGCGCTTACTTTTCCTTTGCTTAGTTAAAGCAGAAGCTTATTATTACTACTTTTAATAGTATATTCTCTAGCAAGTAGGAAATGCCATTCCATACGAGTTCTAAACTATACTTTCTCTAACACTGCTTTAGAAAAAAGAAAAAAAATTATTAAAAATTATTTTTTTATTGTTATTTCTTTTCTGTCGATGTGAACTTCGTTACCCAGCAACGCACAAAGAGCGATATAAATATCTTCTTGGTCGTAAACAGTAAATAAATGCAGCAGCGAACACGACCCGACTTCCTGTAGAACATAGTGATGTCACACAGCAGTTTCCGAAAATAAGTTATGGGGTCTTCAAGTTGTGCATGACAAAAATATTAATTGGTCAAAATAATCATGTTTACTTCATTTCTTCCTTCAAAGGTACTGGGAACGCAGAAATCGCGATCCATAATTTTCTAATTTTGTCACTAAATATAATAACATACATACGAGGCGTTCCATAGCAAAACTCGCCTTATCCCTTTAAGTCCATTTTCAGAAAATCAGAAAAACCCGTTTATGCTCATAATACTGGCAATATGTTTACTGTTATTTTTATATACATTTATAAGACACTAAACATCTCTTGTGTTACGCTACTTTAAATCATATTTTGATCAGTTATTTTATATTTTCATTTAAGTTTTGGATAAGGCGAGTTTTGCAACGCAGAAACAGTTTTACTTACGTGTAAGCCTTATGATTAAGACTAGGGGCAAAGAACTAGAATTTTTTATTGTAAAATAAACAAAATGTAAACAAATTATTATTTTCAGCTCGCGAGGTGGTTACGTCATTACCCCCCACAATTCATCCGCTCTGAATTTGTGAAACGGTCTTTCTGTGCATATACAAGGCAGATGCGCTTACTTTTCCTTTGCTTAGTTAAAGCAGAAGCTTATTATTACTACTTTTAATAGTATATTCTCTAGCAAGTAGGAAATGCCATTTCCATACGAGTTCTAAACTATACTTTCTCTAACACTGCTTTAGAAAAAAGAAAAAAAATTATTAAAAATTATTTTTTTATTGTTATTTCTTTTCTGTCGATGTGAACTTCGTTACCCAGCAACGCACAAAGAGCGATATAAATATCTTCTTGGTCGTAAACAGTAAATAAATGCAGCAGCGAACACGACCCGACTTCCTGTAGGACATAGTGATGTCACACAGCAGTTTCCGCGATTGGATTTCCTAATTGTGTGCCTAATTTTAATTCAGTTTAGGTAAAGTTTGGTAAACAGCATTTAAATTAAATAAGATATTTTTATTTGTTTCTATTTTGATTAAATTTCATATTATTATAAATCAAACGAAAATAATATTTGAAAGAACCATATTCGTAGGTACTAAAAATATTTTCAAAATTTTTTTGTTTATGTATAGTTTGTGCCAAAACGTATAGGGTTAAGCGATACATCATTGTATTTAGGGTAAAATGTGCTTTACAAAATAAAATTAAAAAATCCAAGTCCGTATTTAAAAAAATTGGTCATGATAACTCAGTTACAACAAGTGATATAAAAAAAGGGATAAAGCCATTATTTTGTAGAGAAGAAAAAACCACAAAGTTTTCAAGAACGTTTTTCTAAAAATCGCCCTGTATCTCGGGTGTCAAAAACAATTAGGCAACGCCGTTAGTGGATCACAAAAAAGCTTTAAAAATGGCACATATTCTCTAATTTAATCAACTTCGTAGAAGCTCCCGTTTACAAGATACTAATAGTGGACAATTAAATAGTTGCCACGCTATATCTCCTAAACGACGCTGACATCAAAAAAATATAAAATGGTAGTTTGCACTAGACATTGCACTCTCTATTATAGGTACACTGATAAAACTGTGCTCCCTTAATCAAATAATTCGATTTATTTGGTGAATAATTATTGGTAATAAATAAATGTCATTTTAATTAACTAAGTTTTATTTAACTGAAATAAATGAGAGTATTTCATTTTATTGGTAAAATTATTTGACTGTTGGTGGATTTGTGTCAAATCATGGAACCTTTCAAACAAATATCTTACCAGAAAACAACAAAAATAACAAAATCTAAATAACTAATTATTTAATCGAACTAATTTTCATTTAGGAACTAAATTCCGTTAATCGCTAGTTAAATCACCCAATAGAAAAACACTTAAATGTCCAGGTCATTTAAAGTAAATAATTAAGTATTTATATTAAATCCTTAATATAAAACAACCAAATATTTACAAATAACTAATTAACTTAAGAACTAAATACTTTTAACCCTAATTTAAATCATTCAATGCCGAACATTTTATGGGGCTTTGAGTAATTTGATTGGTTATACAAAAGTGGCCTGATAAATCATCATCGCGTTTTTGGTTATTGGTGTTCGATCTTGTCTTGTAGAAATTTTTGAGTGAGAGTGAAATCTTCCTTATTAGTGGCACAAAAATTAGTGGTTCCAGCAAAAATTAAAAATAAGTTATGACGGATAAACGTAATATGACTAATTATTTAGAAGATTGGGGTATATCCCATCTGTTAGATACTTTTCAAGGTAGGAAACTATATTTGAATAATTTAGTTCCGCATGAAACGAGTTAAAAAAATAAGATAAGAGGCAAAGAAAAGATACTTATAATACCTAATTTAAAATTTTAAACACAAAATATTTTTAGAAAAATGTAGCCAGGTATTTGTAAATCATAGCTACCTAGGTGTATTTTTTTAAATCGTGTTACAAATGAGACAGTTTTTCTCAATTTTCACCATATTTCAATACCTATCGAACCTTCTAACGTAAAATATATAATATAATTAATATAATATTAATAATTATTGTAGGTACCTAATTTTTGCGAATTTGCCTGTATCTAATTTTTTATCAAAATTATTAACTTCTCTATAATGTTTTATTGACGTATATTTTAAGCGGAACAACAATTAATGGTGGATTTACACAGCAAAATAACATGACATAAAAATAAAATAAGAGTTGAATCTACAGATCTGCCATAAGACGTTTATAGAACCAAATAACAAACATAAAAATAAGAAATAAAATAAGAGATGGTTATTTTTTAACTTTTATGTTATTTTTATGTGAAAATCGTTGTGCGCGTGCGCGTAATTTGGTATAATCTTTATTTTAGACTAAAATGTGTTTTTTTTCTGTTGGTTTGCCTTATTATTGGAACACTCTAAACAATTTGATAAAGTTTGTGATTATTATGGTACGGGTACTGATTAAATCATATTCAATAGCAATAGGGGATTTGATCTGCTTATTTCTTATTTTTATGTGACGTCTGTATAAACACTTACTTGGATAAAATAAAAACTGATTTGAATAAACTTTCTGATCTATTTAAAATTTAAAAAAGGTATTTAAACCAAATAAAATCATACTTGGTCTAAATAAATATAAGAGACAAGTTAAACAATTATGTACTTGAATAAAAAAACAACGACTTTGATGGAAATTACCGGTTTATTTAAGTCCAATCACTTAAATTCTTTAATTAAATAACGTTGTTGTTACGGCAAATACATATAAAACAAAAGTAAAACAAATATATACTTGATGAAGTATGTATAAATATCAATCAAATAAACATTTTGTTAACTTAACTTTTAACCTACTTATTTACTTTAAGTCATTGAAGCGGCTTATTTAAGTTAGGTTAGTATTTAGGAAATAAATATTTGCTTGAACTTTGTATTCAGTGATTAATTCCAAATAAAAAGTAACTTGTATCAAATCAGATAATACTAATTGAAGCAAATAATTCCTTGGTATTTTTCAAATACATATTTGTTTCGCTAATAGGAAACAAATATTTATTTGAGTAAATGGAAAATTATTTTAATTCAAATAATTAATTTTATCAGTGTATACATAATTATACTAGTAAAAAGGAAAAAGGCAGTAGCGTACATATTCTTTGTTGCGATTAAAAATTGTAACACCCTGTATCTCAAAAATAATGCGGTTGCCGACTTTTATGAATTTTTTCTCTTAAAATCGCTTGTAGAACAACATTTTACAAAAACTTACTTATTATATAAAACTGTTTTTTTGTTTACCAAATAAATCAAGTTCTCTTAAATTGTCGTAAAGGATTTTAAATTTTTTCCATTTTGATTTGAAAATAAAATGCATGTATGTTAATGTGTCGTCGGACACAACCATTGTTTTTTATTTTACTTTGTTCATCAAATGAAAGAGACGACGAAAATAAAATGAACAGGATCATTAGGATCCCTTTATACCTCAGTTACAACTTGGCTTTTCATGTTATTGTGTGATGCGTGCGTCCAAACAAGATATTTTATTTAAATTTTAAAACACTTACCTGAGGTCCTAATCCTAAACAAGCCTATAAACCAAACCAAAAATTTTATTATTTAACAGACCACACTCACTCTTATTGATTATGACTTATTTTACACTCAGTCAGTCCTTTTCTTTTAAAAATAATAACAAACAACCGATAATTAACGAGTATAACAACTAACAAATAATAACAATAACTAAGTAACTAACATTACTTTCTTTAAAGGTTTGTTCTAGCCCGCTATTCTATGTTCGAAGGATCATTTCCAGCCTGTGAACTAAACTTTGAACTTGGCAATCTACTGATGCAGTGGTAAATTAGTTGTACGACCGTTCGGGGGACTCTACTGATACGGTTTGTGGTCCGCAGAAACCTTAAATTTACCGGCAAATATATTTTTGACTTTTCTCACCATGTTTGAAATATTACTATATATTATATATGTATGTTTGGTTGCCTATCCTAAAGCCGTTCGTTGTAGTTGGGCAGGGTAGGCTTGCCGATCCCAGCCTGGATTGAAAAGTAGAACAATTTATTTTAAGGCGGCTCGGCGTAATAGGGGAGTATGAGGTCCGGGCTTACAAGGGCGATTTAGAAAGTGGAACGGTTATTTACTGGCAGTTTGCACTCATTAAAAACTCATATTAATGTAGATAAATAATAATATTATACTGCCTTATGTCTGCTTGACATTGGGTCGGCACTGCCGACCCTACCACCCCTGAAAAGCCGCTACTAGTGTTGTTGCGAGACGAGACGAGATAAGGCTTTCTCTCGTCTTGTCTCGCTTCTCTCGTGATTCAAATCAAATATCCAGTTTGAGAAAGGTAAAACACAACGATCTATGGTAAATTATTTAATACACACATACTAGTAACAAGAATTTTGTTATAATTACTGATTTACTTAATAAGTACCTAAGTGACAGGCCAAAGATTCATTTTTTAACAAACTGTAAACTATGTTAAAATAATCCAAAATAAGAGAAGTAAATCAATCAACAAAGAATCAGATTTATTCGGATGCAACATACATACAAAATAAGAACAACTGTATGCCGAACATGTCGATTTTATTTTGTTTTCTTGCATCTTTTAAGATCTCTAAAAAATATACAGGGCGCTCAAGAAAACTGAGCGTCTTTTTTAACACCCTGTATATTATTCCATTTTTGAATTCTACTCAAAATTGCAAGCCTGTTTTATAAAAAAATTATTTCTTCTTCTAAATTTAATAATTAACGAGATATTGACATTTGAAAAATGACCTTCTTCAACTTTGACAGTCTGTTGCGTTCCAATGGTAAGTCATGAAGAGAAACGGCTTACATGTCCCTATCCTAGTTTTCATTTTTTATCCGAAAATGTCAACTTCTTGTTCATCAGGAACTACATTTTTTAACTTCCGGTTCAGTTCCGGTTAAACCGGAAGTTGACATTTGTAAGCAGAATCCTATGAAAAACTAGGATAGGGACATGTAATCTATATCTATGAGGTACCGTTGGAACGCAACAGACTGTCAAAGTTCAAAAATATCATTATCTCGTAAACCATACAGTTTAATGTTAATAAATGTTTTTTTTTCAACTCAACTTAGTTTTTATACATCATTATATTAATCCTATTTTGTATCTAAGTAACTGTATTATATTTCTTAGTTCGTTAGGATTTTTATGTTAAATGTTACTATTATTTCAGACGCTTCAGAATAAAAACTAATGCTTAAAATTGACGTGTCTGACTTCGCATTTATATATTTTTTTGAAATGTGTTGATTTTTTAATGTTTCTAAAATAAACATAAATAAATAAATATGCCTTTATCTATTAATTTATTAATGTTTATTTTAAAAATATAAAAAATATTAATACATTTAAAAAAAATGATATAAATGGGAAATCAGAAAGTGTCAACCTTTTAAAATATTGCCATAAAGACATATCTACCCTACTTATCGTTTTTTTTTTTCATTTCATATGTTTAGTTCAGGTACTCATAAAAATTTGAAAACCTCTGAAAAATATAAGTAAAACATTTCATATATATGTAAAACCTCCCTATATAACCTCTATTAAACATTAATTTAAAATGGTGTATCGTGCCTATTACACAATTTTTTTTTAAATTTTTGGTTATATGCTAATTTTACTCTTTCCACAAATACTTAGAGTTTACAATAAAAAGTAATTATTTTCAAAGTAAATAAATGTCAGAATTTTTGCATGTTTTAAATCGAAAAAAAAAATACAACAAACATGAATAACGGCTTAACTGTTTAGTATGTCAATGCAAACACTAACAATAAATTATGAAACCAACATTTTTTGCTCAAGAGAGATCGAGAGAGACGAGAATTTCTCGACGAGAGAGGGTCTTTCTCTCGTCTCGTCTCGGAGCTACATTCGAGAGAAAATATTTCTCTCGTCTCGTCTAAAAAGAGCGAGACAAGACGAGAGACGAGAATCTCTCGTCTCGGCGACAACACTAGCCGTCACTGACACGCATCAAAGAACACCTTTCTTGATTCTCTTTGGCTTTTGGTCAATATGTCAGGGCATCTAATGACACTTTCAGCCCCTCCTCAAATTCAAGAATTGCCCATGATAAATCTTCCAAAAGTTTTAATAGACTCGATTTCATGGAAGACGTAGAAATCTACAAGGAATTACTAGACAATTTCTTTGCTTAAACACCCAGGTAAACTTGAACATAGACGCCAACTAAACTAAAATTTAAAGATTAAAAACTTACTTTTCTCCAACCTGTCAACAATGTCATTGTCAATACAGATTTTCTAATATTTTAAAAAAACGTAAAAAAAAAGAAAAAAATTCGATTTGCAGGCAAGTGAAAGACAAAATGAAAACAAAAATGTTAATTAATAGATAAAGTTCTCTCAAAGTCGTCCCTTATGTTCGTCTTATACAATTTTTTACAAACTTAATGTGTTATGTAATCAGTTTTTTATATTGTGGTGTTCATGTCCCACTTGAGTTTTATCAATGAATTGTACAGGGTTTTCTTTTATATTTAGACCCCTATTTAGAGGAAAAACTATAAGAGATAGAAAAAAACTTTAAATATGAAAGTTTTATGATTTTTACTGAATCATCAGAATATTAGCAAAAAATTATTAAAATACTATTACAATGCCGAAAAATATAAGCAACTTATGTTTTTTTAAATGGAACACCCTGTATTTATTTCATTAAAATTATAGATCTTTTTTTCCTGATTACAAAAATATAGGGTTTGTCTATATTAACTCCAACCAGTTTTAAGATATTAGCGATATAAAATAAAAATTAAAAATACTTTCTTTTATGAAATTTTAAAATATATTTAATACAAAATAAAGAAAAAATGCAGAACCATAGAAAATTATTGATTTTCAACATAACCCCCTTCATTAAATATACATTTTTGAATGTTTCCTAATAACTTATGATTTATTGCGTTCATAATGAACACTGGAAAGTCCCTATTTAGCACCAAAATTTCTTCGTGAATTCTTTGTTCCAGAACTTGAACGTTTTCTGGCCTATTGTAATAAATTTCATTTTTTAAATAGCCCCAAAGAAAAATGTCCAGAACCGTCAAGTCAGGGCTGTTTGCCGGCCACCTTATTGGTCCGTTTCTTCCAATCCACGTATTATATTTTTCATTTAAGTATCTTGTAACAGGGACAACATTATGGGGTGGGGCACCGTCCTGTTGCCAAATGAGCGTAGCGTATTGGTTGAGAGGAAGCTCTTCCAAAATGTTTTCAATCTCATTTTCAAGAAATTCCATATATCTTGGACCAGTTAAACTCCCATTATAAATTATTGGACCAATGACCCTATTTCCTATAATGCCACACCACACATTTATAGACCTACGACCCTGAATTCTAACAGGCTGAATTTTGTGGGGATTTGAAGTTGCCCAAAAATGTTTATTTTTTCGGTTAAACATACCAGCTGTGCTGAAATTTGCCTCGTCGGTAAATAAAATTTTGTTTAAAAGATTCCCATCAATTTCACGCCTTCTTAAAACATCCAAACAAAATTCTAGCCGCTGTCTCTTGTGATCTCCTGTTAAGTTTTGGACTGGTAAAAATTTATATGGATGATATCCGTATTTTTTCAAAATTTCGTGTATTTTTGATAGGGATTTATTAAAATGGCCTGCCGCATCTGGTATAGAATTTTCAGGATTTTCTGTAATACAACATTTAAGTAATTATTGTAGGATTTAAGAATTAGTATAAACTAGAATGTTTACCTTCAAAGAACAGCAAGACATTTAAATCTAATTGCTCATCTCTCATTACTGTCCTCTTTTTCCTTTCTAAGCTTTTGGTCTCTTCAAATTTTTTCACAACATATTTAATAGTGCTTTTGGAAGGTAAAATTCTATTGGGAAATATCCTGTGGTACTCATTAAGAGTTGTAGATGGATTTCTATTATTAGAATAATATAGATGGATAATATCGAATTTTTCTGCTGTAGAATATCCCATGTTATTGTTTTAAGTACGTAGCAAAATGTTCGTTTAATACAAGCAAACAACGACAAAAATGTCATAATAACATGTGTTTTCAATGGCGACAGACCTTTATCATTTTTTATTTCCAAAGCATTTTAGACTAGAAACTAAATACAACTTCTTAAAATTTTGATCGTTTATATCTTAAAACTGGTTGGAGTTAATATAGACAAACCCTATATTTTTGTAATCAGGAAAAAAATATCTATAATTTTAATGAAATAAATACAGGGTGTTCCATTTAAAAAAACATAAGTTGCTTATATTTTTCGGCATTGTAATAGTATTTTAATAATTTTTTGCTAATATTCTGATGATTCAGTAAAAATCATAAAACTTTCATATTTAAAGTTTTTTTCTATCTCTTATAGTTTTTCCTCTAAATAGGGGTCTAAATATAAAAGAAAACCCTGTACCTGTTTCCTGACAAAGTGAGTAAAAACCAAAAATATTCCAAACTTTTTTTAAGAATGACTTTTAGCAAAAAAAAAAGATAATTTGATTAATTATTACACAATAGAATTTGTCGATCTCTTTTACAATTACATGTTTCTATAACGAAAAATTCTCGATTAAACACCTCTACAAATGGGTTGATCTTCGCTTTTAGGAAGCACTGATGGATGATGGCCTAAGGCCGAAGGCGCTCTGCAATAAATAGAAGATTTACACTTAATATGAAAATCTACTAGTCTCCCTCTTAATTCAAAAAAGTCTACACAGCCCTAACCTATCAGTATAACTATTTAGCAAATGCACGGTATTGATCACTTTTCTATAACTAACTTTTAGATTTTTTAACTTGCTCCTGAACTATCCATTTTATGGGCGAAAGTCTCAAAGATGACAAACATTTTAATTTAAATAGAACGCCCTGTATATTTTTATTGTATATTTTTATTGTATTTGATGACAAAATTGCACTTTAAAATATATAGATATTGATCACTTTTCTATAACTGTTGAAGAACGCATTCTCTTAAAGAAAATAACACTATAGCAAAAGGTAATCGAATTATTCAGTAGAAGACTTCCGGACATACGCTTGACAATTAAATATACAAAATCGCATTACCCGAGTAAAAAAAGAATCGCACTGTATTATAAATAAGCATCACCTAGAATTTGTCAAAATGTTGGAAACAAATGATAAAAGTAAAATATCACTCTTAAAAAAGAAATGAAACCCGAAATAAAACGTTGCCAAAGAAGTAATCAAAAACTCCAAATCTACCTATTGGTTTCAAAAATAAGCAAGATCAATAAATACAAGACAAAGGCGTAATAAAAGGAAAACGCCTCGTCGATAAGATCGAAGCGATGAGGATAGCTATAGTGGTGGCATGTAAACAGAAAGTTAAACACAATGAAGCTTTAACCATTTATCGCCCGACTATACTAATCATTGCGTTTCACAAAGACGGCAAAATGCAACAGTAATAAAGTAACAAATATTGACTTGAAAACCTCAGATGTGATTGGAGGGCAGAAATTTCGGTCAAAAGGGATAGTCTGGCACCACCCCCGTTGGCGCGATTGTGGTGGGGAGACAAGAGCGTCAAGAGGGGTTGAAATATGCATCCAGATGTTTTCCAACAAGTTTAGCTGTTCAGTCGCTTGGCTAGTTGTTTCGTTGTGTTGCTACATTGAGTCTTGTTTGAGAGTATTCAAGTAATTTCCTCTTGAGAATTGAGAGCTTAGATGCGATTGCTTTCATATGAAACAATGTGTAGATTGGAGATATTATTTTCAGTATTAGAGAACGATCTTAATAACTTGGAATAGATTATTATTAGTTTATTGATGATACTTGTTCTCATTACAGCAGTTCATCGTGCGGAATATCTGAATAATTAACCCAAGTAATCAGCTCGGGATTCATATTGAGAATACATAACGCAAAGCAGAAGTTTAATGAAGAAAATAGTGATTTTAAATTTAAAAATATTTAAATACAACCAAGACAACAATAATTTAGAGAGACACCAATCTGAATCACTTTTAAATGGTCACAAATTTGCCCTCTCGCATTACACTGAGAAAAATATACTTATCGTAAATTTAAAAATAATTATATTTATTTTATGTGTCGACCTGGAACAGTCATACAATATATTTAAAATAACAATACAAATATTTTATATAAATTATTCCGAATTGTAAGATATTGTATATTATTATTAAGATTTTAAAATACATTTTATTCCTAAAATAAATAAATATTTATGGTATTCCTTAATGATATGCGAATAATTCAGGGTGTGAATTAAAATAAATGATAGGTTGCTTTATATACTATGGTCCAAAAACTCTCCGTCGCGAAAATAAGGGGTATTAAAGTTTTAGGATAAAAATGGAAATTAATTAATATTTTCGAAACTACTTCAGATATTTTATAGCCTATCTTTAAATGATGTGAAGTAAGAAATCTATAGAGTTTTTAAATTTGTGCAGAATTAGTACAAGTATCGACATTAACTAATATTAAATTTTTTAAGCTTGAAATTATGTACAGTGCTTCCATTTTAATTTGTCCCACTTTTAAATGGCTGTAAAATACGTATTTTTTTTTTAACTAGAACGTTGAATTAAAAAAGGAATTGTAGGGGTTTGAGTAGTAAAGTTTTATGTCGTTGAGTCAAAAATAATTTAAACTGCCAAATGTCAAAATTATTGACATAACTTACTTTTTTTTAATGGATCGCCCGGTATATCATCACATATTTAAAAAAACATTTTATTTCTGATTACAAAAATATACCATACATGCCCTTTCTTTTTATTTGTTTAGCCTAAATCGATATAAATATCATTAAAATTGGATTTTTTTCAAAACATCAAGATACCCGCGTGTATTATTTTCAATAATTATTGTCATAGTTTTTACAGTTATTCTATGATAGAAAATTTTGTGGTTTTTAAACTAAACTATAAATGAGGAATGAAACACAAAGTCTGCTCCACTAATTTAATAAAAAAGTTCAGATTAACATCCCAAACATGTTTCGAAGGTATAAACCTTCATCTTCAGTGGGTAATTATTAAGATGTTATTTATGAAGAGACCAATGACATTGTTAAATTTATTTAAACTGAAAAAGGAAGGAAAAAACACAAAATTAGACAATGTAAAAACAGCCAAGGCGTCATCAAAAAAGGGTTTATGTGATTAGAAAAAGATATTTTGTAAAATATGGTGATAATATAAAACCGCGACCACAGTAAAATAAAGTCAAGTTAGAGACTTACCTAATGTTGCAGAAAAATTCTTTTTAAGAAGACATATATAACTTTAATTAGATAACTAATACATATTTAAATTAAAGTAAAATTTTTGATTTAGTAAAGTATGAATGGATAATTCTATTTATTTTTTTTATATAATTCAAAAAAACGGTTAAAAATCAACGCACTGCGACAATGTCAAAGGTTATCTGTTTAGACGAATGGAGTAACAACTAAATAACATACAGTAACATACAGTGTACATCTACCTTCTTTATTTAGTTGTTACTCCATTCGTCTAAACAGATAACCTTTGACATTGTCGCAGTGCGTTGATTTTTAACCGTTTTTTTGAATTATATAAAAAAAATAAATAGAATTATCCATTCATACTTTACTAAATCAAAAATTTTACCTACCATTTGGTACGAATCCACCATGATGGTCGTACCCTATTACATTTTCCCAGTAAAATTTGGGTTTTTTAATAAATTTAAAATAAAACCAAATTCATTCTAAATTCATTTTATTTTATAAAAAATTTTACTTTAATTTAAATATGTATTAGTTATCTAATTAAAGTTATATATGTCTTCTTAAAAAGAATTTTTCTACAACATTAGGTAAGTCTCTAACTTGACTTTATTTTACTGTGGTCGCGGTTTTATATTATCACCATATTTTACAAAATATCTTTTTCTAATCACATAAACCCTTTTTTGATGACGCCTTGGCTGTTTTTACATTGTCTAATTTTGTGTTTTTTCCTTCCTTTTTCAGTTTAAATAAATTTAACAATGTCATTGGTCTCTTCATAAATAACATCTTAATAATTACCCACTGAAGATGAAGGTTTATACCTTCGAAACATGTTTGGGATGTTAATCTGAACTTTTTTATTAAATTAGTGGAGCAGACTTTGTGTTTCATTCCTCACTTAAAATATTACTCCACTGTGAGATGGACTACTTCCATAAAATTAAACTATAAATTATTGGACTAAAAAAACAAAGAATGTTTAAGCTAACCATTTTAGTAAATTAATGAAATACATGTAAAACTGATATAAATCGAATTAACAAATAATGAACCATTAAGAAAAATAATTGTGTGTATTTATAAGTGCTGCTCTACGTGACCTTCTTCATTTTCAATGCACTTAATATAGCGTTTCTTTGTATGTCCTATAATTTTTAATAGAGTGACTCTATTGTTTTGCACCTCTCGGATGGCACTTCTAATTCTAATTTTTAGAACATCCAAAGAATAGCACGGCGTAGAATAGACAATATTTTTACGTGACCCCATAAGAAAAAGTCGCATGGTGTTAAATCGGGACTATTAGGAGGCCACTTTATTGTACCCGATTTTCCAATCCACTGTAAATATTTTCTATCTAAAAACATTTTTACTGGGATAACATTATGTGGCGGTGTACCATCCTGGTGCCAAATTAAATGTCTTGAGAGGACTATAGGTAAACCGTCAATTTGGTCTTCAATTTCTGTTTCTAGCATATTCAAATAAACCTGACCAGTCAACGAACCATTAAAAATTATAGGATCCAACAGGTGTTCACCAATTAACCCGCACTAAACACTAACAGACTGCCGACCTTGAAACTGAATTTCCTGTATTTGATAAGAATTTGAATCTGACCAATGGTGCTTATTTTGGCGATGGCATTCTCTGCTAGTAGAGAAAGATGACTCATCGGTCCACAATTTTTTTATCCAAAAATGTGACATCTCTTTTAATTATCTCCAAGATTTGTCTGCAAAACTGCAGTCTGTTTCCCTATTGCGCTGGCGTTAACTTTTGCACCCTTCTTAGTTTATAAGGGCGAAATTTGTATTTTTTTAGCACTGCGTGGGCTGATCCTCTACATACTGGCAATTCTTTAACTAAGTCACTTAATGCATTTTGAGGATAAGCTTTAAAATATGCTAAAACATCAATTTCCGTTTCCTCTGTCAAAACGGTTTTTGGCCTAATAGTTTTTTTTCGATTCAGGCTACCAGTTTCAAAAAACTTCTTCTTGAGTCTATAAAACATTTTCTTGGATGGAGCTCTTCTACCTGGAAATTGCAGTCTATATCTTCTAAGCGCCTTTGTAACACTACCAGTTTGTCGATAGATATCGAACATAAAACATTTATCTTCTGTGGAATATCTCATTTCGTGTCCTTATTAACAAACTATACCAGAGAACAAGATTCACAAACATGACATTTGTAATAACTATAATAACTATAGTAAAGTTTTCTTCTTGACCTTATGATTTAAATTTTTGTCTTGTTTATTGGGTTTTTAGGTCATTTACGACGAATTCTTCTCACAAATTTATGGTGTAGCAATGGGATCACCAATCTCTGCTTCAATCGCAAATCTTGTAATGGAGCTGGTTAAAACAAATGTATTAAATAACCTAGAATATAAACCATATTTTTTTCAAAGATTCGTTGACGATTGCATTCTTTGCATACCAAAAAATAAACTTGAATATACACTTAACAAATTCAATACTTTCCATAAAAAATTAAAATTTACATACGAAACAGAAAACAATAGATCAATAAATTTTTAGACATCAACATATCTTACGACGAAGAAGGCAACATCACAACCAATTGGTATACCAAACCCGTTTGGTCGGGCCGATATTTAAACTTCAATTCCTATACCCCCAAAAAATATAAAAAAAGTGTTGTCAACTCCCTTATTGATAGAGCGGTTAAATTAACAGATCCAATAAACAGACCACAAAACATAACAAAAGTAAAAACTGTTCTACAAAACAATAACTACCCAAAAAAATTTTATGAACCAATTATTAAGAATAGAATAAACCAAATTTACAATAGCACAAATAAAACGGATCCCCAAAAAGAAAATAATTTCATCTCCCTACCATACATTCCAGAAATCAATACACAAATTAGAAACGTACTTAAACCACACAAAATAAATATAGCTGATAAACCACCAAACAATACAAAAACCTTTTTAACAAAATTACAACCAACCATTCCTAAACTAAATCAGGCAAATGTAATATATAAAATAGACTGTTTGGACTGCCCAAAGACATACATTGGACAAACAAAACAATACCTAAAAAACCGAATATATGAACATAAATACAGCATGAGAAATACGAACCAAGCACACACAGCCTTATCAAAACATGCTATTGACAACTTACATAATTTTGACTTCAATAATACAACAATTTTAGACCATGAAATAAATTATAAAAAACGAAATATAAAAGAAATGATCCATATTAAAAAAAAATAAAAATACATTAAATTTTCGAACCGACACTGATAATCTTAGTACAGTTTACAGTAATTTAATAACCTAATTAAAAATTGCAAATTTTTACTACCGTTAACAAAAGAAACAATAAACCGTAATCAAATGGTTTTTCCCATTTTTAATAAATGTACCTACCCTCCCTCATAAAGAATCCCGTCATAAAATCAGTCTTGCATAGTTACCACATAGTTAACCCTTTAAGGCGCAGTACTTTTTTTTAGGATTACTCAAAGTTTGAAGGCGTATTCTAACTCCTACGTACAAAACTCGCAATTTTCGTTAAAGAAATTAAGCTGTCAAATTTGACAGTTTGGCTGTAGAGGGTGGTCGATATATCAACCAAAGAACCTTTAGTGCCCCTTAAGACATTGAAGTGGTACAGAATATAAATCGACCACCCATTTCTGTTTCCTCATTTCTAACGACAATATATTGTCATTTTTGAAGATAATCTAGAATAATTCGAATAGTCAACCAAAATTAACAATACCAAGTAAAAAAAAGTATTACATAAGCAGCACGCTACTTTCATACAAAAAAAAAATTAACGAATGGTAGAACTGAACAGCATTTATTTTTAATGAACAACTGTATACTATGTACTGACTAACTATAAAAAAATACACTATGTATATTACAAAAAATAAGTGTGGGCCTTTAAAAATCCGTAAGTTTTTTTCATATTTCGTCAAACGAACATGCCATGTGTTCTGTTCTTTTATTCGGTGTTGCCCCTACAGATAAGAGAAAAATAATAAAAATAAAAGTACAGGAAGCGTAATAAAAGTAGATTGTAGAAACGTAACTATCCTTTAAACATTTTCTCTCTATGGACATAAAAACATTAATTGCTTTTACCTAACAATGACAATGGAATATTATCTTCTCCATCGCTATCACCACCAATATCAGAATTTTCAGTCTGTTCATCAGTTACACCTTGCCCATCTATCCAATCAAAAACATCACCTGGATCCATTAGTTCAAATTTTCTAAATTCACTGAAGAACTTTTATTGTATTTTTTCTGATCCATGACACGTGGTTTTTACATAATATAAACAGAACCAGAAGATTCAAGTTTAATTTTTATACGACCGTACTAAGGCTATGTGTATTCCAACAAAAGTCAAAACAGAAATAACATAAACTTTGAAATAAACTAATTACAATTATAATAAATATGACACTGTATCTCCTTAAATTCTTTATATTTTCTAAAGATTTTAAAAGCTGTTTTTCTATCATAGTAATAAATAACCCCAAATTTCGGATATATGAGCGTATATTATCTAAGCCGAGGTTAGAGATACAGAAGTAAAATTATGAATCAGGATTTTAGTTATCCCTACATCTAATTTATATAGTTATGTGCACTAAAAACTCAAATGTTAAGAAAAATGATAAAAAATGCATGCTATGTTTTCTGAAAATTTGAGATTATGAGGAAAAAATTTACAAATAAGTAATAAAATCCTATATATTTTTTAAAGAATTGGGGTAAATACAGAGTGAAATATCATTGGAATGCATTTTCTACAGCTCTCTTACCTTGTTTTTATTTTATCACCTCTTAACAAATAAAAAAAGGAATAAAACTCCCACACAGCACTTACTTGGAACTAACTAAGTCGCTAAAGGCGCAGTGGTTGAATAATCAACAACTTATTAGGCCAATCGCGAGTTGCGCATCAAGGTGGTTAAATATATTGCTAGAAGCGTTTAGGCATCTCGCAACATATCGAAGCGGTGGTTTTCGAGTCTCTGCGCCACTTGTAAAGTATAACAAAATTAGTGGTCGTTTGATAGACCAGTACGCCTTAAAGGGTTAAACATGTAAAAATAGAAGTGATAGTGCTAAGATTTATATAGAGGTTTGTCTACTTTTTAATCCTAAAAATTAGTTAATAATCACATTTTCCTGTAATTGTAGTTCTGAAGATGGTTTAATGTAATTTAAACCGAAACGTCAACTTAAACCAAACCTTTATTTATTTATTAATGACCTAAAAACCATATAATAACTATGACAATAATTATTGAAAATAATACACGCGCGTATCTTGATGTTTTGAAAAAAATCCATTTTTAATCATATTTATATCGATTTAGGCTAAACAAATAAAAAGAAAGGGCATGTATGGTATATTTTTGCAATCAGAAAAAAATGTCTTTTTAAATATGTGATGATATACCGGGCGTTCCATTAAAAAAAAAGTAAGTTATGTCAATAATTTTGACATTTGACAGTTTAAATTATTTTTGACTCAACGACATAAAACTTTACTCAAATCCCTACAATTCCTTTTTTTTATTAAACGTTCTAGTTCAAAAAATACGTATTTTACAACCATTTAAAAGTGGGACAAATTAAAATGGAATCACTGTGCAGCCGTACCATTTACCTGGAATTTTAGAAAGCAATTTTATCAAAACTAATTACAGTTTAGGTACTTATTCCGTTTTTGCTCTAATAATTTTATTCCTTTGTACCTAATCCTGGTTACCTGTTTGCTAATTATTATGCCTTCATGGGTGCCTCTATTGGAATAATACACCTATTTATATCTATACATACCTACTTTGGGCGTTCGTTTCTCAGTGAAACTAGTCAAAGTGTGAAGCGGGAGTGTTTTTTTAATTAAATATAGAGAATTTTCAACAATTGCCTATACGCCCTAGAGTCGGTCCATGTACAGTAAATGAAAAAAAATTAATTCTTAACTGTTACGATTCTATTAAAAGTAAGAATGCGGATTTGAATGTTGACAATGCTGTGCAATTTAGAGCAGATATGCTTAACGTTGGGAAAGCAACAATATATAAACTTTTAAAAGAAGAAAGAAGTATTGGCGCAAACCTACAAAAACTTCTCCAGGATGACCGCAAGCTTGAGCTGGTTGACGTTTTAAAGTAGATGATAAGGCGAAAAGTTCATAGTGTCTTTTTAAAAAAAGAAATTCCCACGCTGGACAAAATCTTGTCCTCAATCCGAGAAGACGAGGACTACTCATTTATGTGCAGAAATGCGCTTTGGAAACTATTAAAAAAATGGGTTTTCGGTGGAAAAAAACATAATAGGCAATTGATTTTGATAGACAGAACCGTTATCGTCTGTTGGAGAAGAAATTACTTAAGAAGCATCCGAAAAGCCAGAGAAGAAAACAAAAAAATATTTTACCTAGACGAAACATGGCTAAATGAAGGCCACACTGTGACTAAATTTTGGCAGGATGAAAATATTAAAAGTTTAAGGCAAGCTTTTTTGGAAGGATTATCCACAGGATTAAGACCGCCATCTGGAAAAGGACATCGACTTATCATAAGCCATATTGGAAGTAGTGATGGGTAGCGGGAAAATTCCCGGGAATTTCCCCGAAACAAATTCCCGGGAAAATAATAATTTCCCGGCAAAACATAAGTTTTGGTAAAAATAACAGAATTCATATTAAGTCTGACAACACTGTTTAAATCTGACAACCATGAACTTTTTAAAATGCGTTTCAAAAAAAAAATGTTAAGTTTTTGTTTTGTAAAAGAATAAAATGTATTTGTTTTATTCCTGTAGCCTGTTCCTGTACCATATTCATTCATGACTTCATGAGCTTGCGGGCGAGAGTATATATCTGTTATTTCCTTTTTAAAATAAAAATACATACCCACTTACTTTGTTTTAATTTTATCTATCTTAAGGCCTAACATTAATAAGTAAATGGAATTTAAAATAATTTGGAATTCAAAAAAATATATCGGGAATTTTTGGGGAAATTTCCTGGGAAAGTTCCCGGGAATTTCCCGAATATTCCGTTCCCGGGAATTTACCCATCACTAATTGGAAGTTCTGGAGGCTTCGTTAAAGGTGGTCTACTGATGTTCCAATCTAAAAATACAGGAGCCTATCACCAAGATATGAATGCCGATGTCTTTGAAGAATGCTTCGAGCAAATGTTGGATCTTATACCAAAAGATGCAATAATTGTATTGGATAATGCAAGTTATCACTCTAGGCTGACAGAAAAATTACCGACAAGTGCGTGGCGTAAAAGTGAAATAACAGAATGACTAAGTTTAAGACAAATAGAATTTCTATTAGATTCCTTAAAAAAAGAACTATTGGTATTAGCCAATTTATTACGATTTTTGTAAAGTTTTCATATGTTATAAATTCCTACGAATATAATAAAATACAATCTTAGGAGAATAGGCATGTATAAGATTTTTACTTTAAAAACCTCCCCAATACACGTTCCTGGCTAAGGGATTTTCCCAATAACAATGGTAAATACTCAAATATAGCAATAACTTGCGACAAATTCCTACCTAAATAATGCTCATTATTTGGATCCTTTAATGTAAACAAAACAGATTTCACGGGATGGTGCTTAAATTGTTCTTGATACCCCCATATGCGATTTGCATATTTAATGAGCGATTATTACTTGGCGACTTTTGAATATAGACTATAACTCCATCATATCCATGTTAAACCCCTTTTCCCCAGGAGTGACGAGGCTTCTCCTCAGAATGATTACTTATTATACTGATTCTTCAAATCTGACAAGTTATACCCAGCTCGCAGACTGGCAGGAGTTCTGTCTTGCACCATACGGCGCAGCGCGAAGCAACGTTTACCGATGACCGCTGATAGGTTATTATCTTCTTTTAACATACAGTATTTTAAAATTGTAATATACAATATTTAATAAAACCTTTCTTTAATACTTTGTATTTTAAATTTAAACATAAATGTTTTAATGATAATATAGAGCAAAGGCTGGTAAGTGTACGCGTCAGCTAAGAGTACGCATATGCATTGTCTCGACATTGCAGAGAGACAGAACTATTCCAGACTGGGGCGTTGTAAGCGAGACCTAACTGGGCAACTTGTGCGATTTGTGAGAAATTCCCTGTATTTCTGAGGAAATTATAAGGTAAAATACAGTTTCTAACCTCTTAACTATGATACTTACTTAACTGCGCATAAGTATAAATAAATATTGTTGCATATTTAAACGCATTTTATTAATACCAGCTAAAAGCAATAGTTTTAGAGGTTATTTGGCCATGCTTGAAAGATTCCACGTGCTTGTGAATCGGAGTATAACAGTGGTTGCATATTAGTGTTGCTTATCGTCTAAGTGTACGCAGTACAATGGCGAGTAACAATACGCGCGTACTTTTACCCGGACAATATACTGTTTTGAAATAAATCTTGATTTTAATGTGTACCTAATTTGTGCTTTGTTTAGTATCCAGATATAATGGGAAAATATACCAGAATAAGTCAAAGAAAACTGATTACTGCGAAAATTCTTATGCATGCAGGCAAAAGAAAGAATCCGAAATGGTGACAGCAAGCGCCAAGTAGCAAGAGATCTTGATATTAACGAGTCAAGTCTTCGAAAAAGTTGTGACAATAACTTATAATAATGATACTTCAAAATTATGAAGTTTAAAGATTTGACCTCCCTGTATCTATTAATGCCAACGGCAGGCGCCGCCTTCTCCGGTATGTTAATAAAAAAAAAACCAAACTGATAGTGTTTCGTTTATCACTAATCCTGAGTGACTAGCGGTTCGATATTTGTAAGCCGGGAAGCAACACTTCTGATAGCCTAAGGGTTTTCGTCGAATAATTGTTCATTGACTAATTACGCTGACGTTGCCTGGTATTTAGGTAAGTGGGAAATTAATTAAGATATTTAGTTAGTTAATAAGGGAGCGGTTGATCAATTTTTTTATTGTTATTGCATTTTTTGTTAATGCTATATTGTAATTTTTAGCGTTGTTCAACTCCGGTTTCAATAAAGAACCAAAATTCCGGATACCGTGTGAGTTATTTCTGTAGACCTAAACCCGCCCACAATCGCTCTGCCACATCTTGGCGCCCAACGTGGGGCAACTTATTGTTTTCGCGTCCTACCTTTTGGCTTATCATCGAGTGTCAGTGCGTTCACTCGGTGTCTTTCGAAACTTTTTGGGCCAGAATATGATGGCTATTTAACGCGATATATTGATGATTTATTGATAATTTCACAAAGTGTAGAGGAACATCTAGAGCACCTAGATAGTGTGTTTAAACGATTGAAGCAGGCAGGATTTACTGTTCGATTTAAAAAATGCGCTTTTTTTAGACCGGAAATGCGTTTTTTAGGATATATTTTAACATCGGAAGGTTATCGTCCGGATCCGCAGCGAGTGCAGGCCTTACAGGATTTTAAGATGCCGAGCAATCGCAAGGAAGTGCAAAGTTTTCTGGGACTTGCAAATTTTGATAGGGCATTTTGTGAGAAATTTGCCGCGAGTACAGCGCCGTTAACGGATTTATTGAAGAAGGAAATCAAATGGCGCTGGACGGAGAAGGAACAAAATGCATTCATCGCCGTAAAAAATAAATTAGCGCTGGCTACCCTGTTATTTCACCCGCGCGAAGATTTACCGTTTTGCATCGCTACAGATTCGTGCGATCGAGGTCTAGGAGTGCAGCTCTTTCAAATAGTCGACGGAAAACATCGGGTGATTGCCTGGGCATCGCGAATGTTGTTAGATCGCGAAACGCGCTATCACATCAATGAAAAAGAAGCGTTATGTTTGGTTTGGGCAATGGCGCGTTTTAGGGTTTATCTTTTAGGAAGAAAGTTTACAATTTATACTGATAATGCCACAATAACCTATTTACAAACTTGCAGGTTATTATCGCCTAGAATTGCACGATATGCTTTAGCGTTGCAGGAGTTTGATTTTGAGATTAAATATGTTCCGAGTCGTCAGAATTTTATTGCCGATACGCTATCGCGATTGTGCATTTCACGCCCACCAACGCCGGAGGATAAACTGTTTAAAATTTTATTAGTTGTTAAGTTGTCTACTGAGTGTTCCAACGTACTAAAAAATATTAAAATGTATCAATCGTCTGATCCTAAGCTAAAAGATATTTTAAGCCAATTACCCGATAGCTCCAAATTGCAAAGACGTTTTATTGTTAGGGATGAGGTGCTCTACGTCCGCAAATCCGATAGTGAATATTATTTGCTATGTATCCCTAAATCTTTGTCGGAAATGATCGCGGGCGAATATCATAGAATTTTGGGGCATTTCGGTGCGTATAAAACTTGGTGCGCCCTTCGGAGCGACGTCTGGTGGACAAATATGCATAAAGTGGTAAAGCGTGTAATACGGTCGTGCGACTTATGTCAAAGAACTAAACATATAAATATGCCTAAGCCGGAAAGTCGACCAATTATTCCGGACGAAAAGAATGAATTGGTGGCGGTGGATTTTTTCGGACCGTTACCAGTAAGTCGTGGCGGCGTCGCGTATGTTTTTGTGGTTTACGACGTATTTAGTAAATATGTTACATTTTATGCGTTAAAAAGAGCCACGACACGAGCGAGCTTAAATAGAATTACGCGCGATTATATTCCGAAAATGGGTAAAATAAAAAAAATACTAAGCGATCAGGGAACACAGTTTACTAGCCGTAAATGGAGAGAAACCTTAGAGGCTATGGGCATAAGGGTAATTTTTACGTCGGTACGTCACCCACAGGCTAATCCCGCCGAGCGCGTGATGCGGGAGTTGGGACGCCTTTGTCGTGCGTTTTGCGCAGATCAACATACTAGGTGGGCTTGTGAACTGCCGAAGTTTGCTACATTTATGAATATGCTGGTGCATGAATCGACGGGTTTTACGCCTAATGAACTCGGATTACCGCGCGAACGCGTGTTACCTGAATACCTTCAGGGGCCGAGTACCGGGGAAGCATCGCAACTTTATGAGCAAAAGCTGGTGTTGGCCAAGGAGTCGTTAATGGGGAAAGCGGCGCGGCGCAGGGCTCAGTTGCCGAATGGTACTAACTACCCGTTTGCGCCTGGTGATTTGGTGTTGTTGCGTGCTTGTAACATATCATCGGCAGTGAGGGCAGAAACTAGGAAGTTCTTATTTCTGTTTGAAGGACCTTTTAAAATAAAAAAACAGATAAGTGCCGCAACTTTTATTTTGGAATATGTAAATGGAGGCCGGGAGCGCGGTTCATTTCATGCCTCGCATTTGCGACCTTATTGGGATCCTCGATTAGTGGAGTCTATCTTACCACCGACGACAGCCTCTCAGGGAAGGGTGCGTAGTTGTGACAATAACTTATAATAATGATACTTCAAAATTATAAAGTTTAAAGATTTGACCTCCCTGTATCTATTAATGCCAACGGCAGGCGCCGCCTTCTCCGGTATGTTAATAAAAAAAAACCAAACTGATAGTGTTTCGTTTATCACTAATCCTGAGTGACTAGCGGTTCGATATTTGTAAGCCGGGAAGCAACAATTCTGATAGCCTAAGGGTTTTCGTCGAATAATTGTTCATTGACTAATTACGCTGACGTTGCCTGGTATTTAGGTAAGTGGGAAATTAATTAAGATATTTAGTTAGTTAATAAGGGAGCGGTTGATCAATTTTTTTATTGTTATTGCATTTTTTGTTAATGCTATATTGTAATTTTTAGCGTTGTTCAACTCCGGTTTCAATAAAGAACCAAAATTCCGGATACCGTGTGAGTTATTTCTGTAGACCTAAACCCGCCCACAATCGCTCTGCCACAAAGGTTAACACAGGTATTTAATAAAAAATGATTACTTACGCGAGACGGTATAAAAGGTTTTTCTTCTCATTATAGGATGGAGTGGCTGTAAATCTGGGACGTTTTAAGATGACTTTCACTCCAGAAATGGAAAGGGAGCTGGCAACCCATTGCAAAGAACTAGATTTACGGTTTTATGGCATAGGAACAAGAACTATAGAACTGGCTTTTCAGTATGCTGAAATGAATGGATTGAACCATCGATTTAATCGGGAGAAAAAATGGCCGGGAAGGACAGAGACTTTCCTTACGTGCTCCTGAAAAATGTAGTCTCGGTAGGGCTATGGGGTTTAACAGAGTTCAGGTTAACATTTTTTTCATAAATCTGAAAAAACCTGGGAGGATCAAAATATTAGCCCTCATAGAATTTTTAACATGGACAAATCAGGCCTGTCCACGGTGCCAAATAAAGTTCTGAGAGTTTTTGCACAGAAAGGCAAACGGCTTGCTGGTAAGATAGTGTCCGCTGACAGGGCACAAAACGTTATCGTTGTGTGTTGCTTGTCTCCAACTGGTATTTATGTACCACTCGCAATAATTTTCGCCCGGAAAAGAATGAAAGAGGAGCTATATTTTGGAGCCCCGTTAGGCACACTTCCGCTAATATCTGATTCTGGTTATATGAATTCCGACCTATTTTTGGACTGGCCAAAACATTTCCAAAACTTTGTTAAGTCCACGCCTGATGACCCTATACTATTAATATTAGATAACCATGTGTCACATCGGTATCTACCAGCAGTATTGTTTTGTAGGCAAAATAATATCACATTACTTTCTCTGCCTCCTCATGCTAGCCAAATGTTACAGCCTCTGGATAGGGTTTTTTCGGGCCCCTCAAAACAGCTTATGCTGCTAAAGCTGACAAATGGATAGATAGTGTAACGTGTTACTTTCAGGTTTATTTTATATTGTGTCGTAGATCCGCGACTTTGTGGTTCTGCCTCGCTTCGCGAGACGTATTTCAAGGTATGGCACAGTTCTGTGGTTACGGTCTAAATATATGGTATTCCCTGTTTATCTGTGGATGTTCTGGGCTGACAGGAGAATCTTTCACCAACGTCACTCTGTCAAATACATTTTCTGTGACTGGCCAGAACATTGCCTTTGTGTAAGAATATCCGGAAATCACTTTCCATCTCTGATTTTTCTACCCTAAAACCTATTTGAGGCACATAAATGGTAAGTTCGGGAAAGGTATTTTCATGGGGGACCGATATTTTTGAGACATTTTTTTTTGCAATATAACCTGAAAGTTCATTACCCTTTTAGACCAGTTCTTAGTTCCTATTGCAGTTGATCGATGTCCCTAGCTTGGATATAGCTAATATGTTACACCGATAGCTTGTAGCTGACTACAGCTGAATGTTAGCTCCTATTTCCAGGCCTAGCTATAGACTTTCCGGCCAGGTTGGATTTTTGCTTGATTGCCCCGACTTGAGGCCAATTGAGAGCCATCAACGTGGCTGACTTGCCTAACCAGGACCAGTCACTGCAAGGGGACCTCCTCCGATAAGTACCCCTTCATTATTTAAAGTCCACATCATTTGATTTTTTTAAACTTGAGTATTAATACACAGCCGAATGTAATATTAAAATAACTAATTAGTGATCACGTAACTTACCCTTTCTCTTAATAAAGCCATCAGCTAGGTTATATTCAAATAACATACTTTCACAGTAAATTTCAACACTTTAAGTGATACACCCCGACGGTTTCAGATTCAGAATGTATTGAGCACAATGTAAGAAAGTTGCAACTTTTACGCCCTTTTAAAATAGTACATAAGGCCCACACTTTCTTATTTTTACTAAATTAGTGCAACTATAGAACAACTGTTGAAGGTTGCCTGCCTACATATTTTTTTTATTAAATAACTTATCAATCTAATTTTGTGTTGTGTTTTGCCACCGTTGCGGACCCCATTGTCTACTCACAGAGATTTGTTGTTGTTAAGGCGGGCTAGAATTAAAAAGAAACTGTGAGTGGCGCTCGAAATAACACCATTTGGCTTAGTTCGCCTTGCAGCATCCTCTGGGGCCCGCACCTGTGCATTTTGTTGACCCACTGGCAAGTACCCCTGCTAAAACCCTATTAAAGGACCACCCCAACCAATAATTGCCCCAAGCTTGGGCTAGCTGAGGCAAGTGATAGCCGTGGACCATATATGTATAAAAAAAAAAAAAAAAAAAAGGATAAATAACTTTATTTAAGTACCAGCTATCCCGGCTAAAGAGGTTACAGTGGCGCCCAACGTGGGGCACGAGGGTTTTTTCAGTTTCAGTATTTTTAATTTTTTTTTGCATTAATGATTATGCTTTTTTGGTGTATACTTGCCCAGTGAGCTTCAATGTGTACAGGGTGTGTAAAACCTTTTGAGTTATTAATTTTTTTGATAACATTTCATATTGATACATTTGGCTTTTCAGTTTTACGTAATAAATTTTGTTTTTTTTACAATTATCCTTGTAGGTACTTATCATTCGTTTTTGAGCTTTTGCTACTGAGTAGGTACTAGGTACTTATAGTGCTGGTAATTATTTTGGCAATCTTGGTTTATTGGGTAACATTCGACTAAAACCATTTTACTTTTGCGAAGTTTTTTAAGCTTATAGTATTTTAGACCTTATGAGTCTTTGAAATTACTTTATGCATGAATAATGTCATTTTTTTAGGTAGAGCCTAAGTTTATTTGACCTTGAATAGGGTATATTCCCTGTCTAATTTATTTAGATATTTGTTTTTTTGATATTTTTGTTTAAGCGACTTTATTGTTTCATTATGTGTGACATCATAGGTGAGATTGACCCCTGGCTTTTAACTGAGGCTGAATTAAATTATGAGTTACAAGTACGGTGTATAAAATTGTCGACTCGGTCTCAAAGGGATTTGGAAGCACGGCGCAAGGTCTTGGCTAGCAGTTTGGTCAGAAGACAGGATTTTGAAAGTTTTGTTGATAATGATTTTAATCTTCAGATTCAAACTGATTTTATTAAGAATACCTTGACAGCTCTAGAGATGTTGATTATCGATTTTAATGGCACTGAGTCTGATGTACTTTGCAGATCTCTAAGAGCACGGTTGATGTCACTGTTTTTCAGAATTAAACGCTTTCAGATTCCTGTTGATGAACAAGACGAGTATCAAGATTTGGTTTGCGATTGGACTTGTAAATGTTTGGAGTTAAATACAACACTTCTTTTTAAAGTATCGCCTCATATGAAGCCTGGAGCTAGGTATACAAATCCTGGAATTGTTCCTGTCTCTATCCCTACTGGTGTTAATCAGACGCCAACTGTCATTCCAATTTCGATACCTGCAGTTTCTTCTACCCCAGTGTGTAGATGGTCTGTCACATTTTCAGGTGGCACTAGTGTGAAAGCTTTTTTAGAGCGAGTAACAGAACTTGCTAAGGCTAGATCGGTTTCAAATGATCAACTGTTTCAGTCTAGCATTGATTTATTTGAGGGTCCTGCTTTGACTTGGTATAGAGCAAACCGTGATAGTTTTAAGTCCTGGAATGATATTGAGGCACGTTTGTTGAAGGATTTCTTGCCATCAGACTATGACGAGATTTTATTAGACCAAATCAAGGGTCGTTTTCAGGGTAGGTCCGAGCCTGTAAACCTTTTTGTTTCTTCCATGCATAACTTATTTTCTAGACTTTCGACTCAGCCAAGTTTAGTGGATCAGTTGAAGATAGTTCGTAGAAATCTTTTGCCCAAGTACGTGAATGCACTAGTCCTGCAGGATATTAAGTCATTACCTGAGCTTCTTGATTTATGCAAGTTGATTGATGAAGCATCGCAAGCAAAATCACTTTATGTGCAGTCGAGTGCTGCGAATTGTTTGGAAACTGATCTGATTTTTAAAGAGACTTCTTGTAGTGCAACATCTAGTTCTTCTGGTAGGAATTTTTCGAGGCCAGAAAATAAAGTTGCTGTCATCTGTCATAACTGCAAAAAGGACGGGCACCCTTTTAGGGACTGCACTGAGCCACTTAAGAAGTTTTGTTTTAAGTGTGGTTTGAATAATGTGACAGTTTATTCTTGCCCTAAGTGTAGACCAAAAAACTAGTTAGAGAGTTTGTTGTGAACCGCAATCAAACTCCTAGAGTCAAAATATATAGTCGGTTATTTTTTAATAGTAAATTTTCAAATAGTCACTTAAGTAAAAGTAATTCTAGAGTTTCTGTGCACCCTACTACTGACCTTAAAGATTGGAATTCGTGGAAGTTGTTAGTTAGGGATTTTTTTAGACACACAGCGCCCGTTTTTATGAATAAACCATTAGACAACAGACCATACATATCAGTCACCTTGTATGATGAGAATGTAACTGCACTTCTAGACAGCGGTGCTAATCAAACCTGCATCGGCAAACTTGGCCTTAAGCTTCTTGACAAGTACAAAATATCAACTAACTACTCACTACCTCGTACTGTAACAGTAGCTGACGGCAGAAAGCAAGAGAATACAGGTGTTTGTCAAATCCCATTGTGTTTAGGCAATGTTTGCAAAATTTTAGAAGTTTTAGTAGTACCTTCACTGAAATATGGTCTTATTTTGGGAAGTGATTTTTGCAGAAAATTCTCATTAAATGTAAATTTTAAAGACAATACATGAAATATCTTGTCTGATCACAATCATCTATCAGTTTCTCTAGTTTCAAATTCAGATCAGGTACAGGTTGATGATGATGTTGGTCTTAGTTCATTTTTAGCGCCAGAACAAAAACGTGTTGCGGATGGTGTTGTAGAGTTATTTAGGGATTTATCGTCAAATGATAGGTTGGGTCGAACTGACAAGTTATGTGTTGATATCGATACTGAGGATGCCAAACCAGTTAAAAAGAGGCAGTATCGTTTGTCGCCTTTTATGATGGGACACCTCAACAAGGAAGTTGATGAGATGCTTAGGCTTGGGGTGATCGAACCTTCTAAAAGTCCGTGGAACTCGCCCATTCTGATGACTCCGAAGAAGAATGGCAGCTACAGGTGTTGTTTAGACAGTAGAGGTCTTAATTTACTGACCAAGAAGGACAGTTATCCTTTGCCTAGGATTGATGACATACTCGCCATGCTGAGAGATGCAAGGTTTATTTCTAGCATTGATCTCCGGCACAGTTTTTGGCAGATTCCCTTGTCTGAAAGTTCGAAGGAAAAGACTGCTTTTTCGGTGGCTTCTCGAGGTTTATTTCAATTTGTAGTTTTACCTTTCGGCCTGACTAATGCTGCGCAGAATCAACAGAGGTTGATGGATTCCATTTTTGGTCCTGAATTGCAACCCAAAGTTTTTTGTTATTTGGACGATTTGATTGTTCTTGGTAGCAGTTTTGAGGATCATATTTCTGTTTTAAAGGAAGTCCAGCGCCGTTTGCTTGATGCGAATCTAACTGTAAATTTTGAGAAATGTCAATTTTTCCGTGAATCCCTGAAATATCTTGGTTTTGTTGTTGATGGTTCTGGGTTGAGAACAGATCCATCCAAAGTGAAAGCAATGATTGAGACATTACCTCCCAAAACTACCACGCAGGTTAAGAGTTTTGTTTCTATGTGTTCCTGGTACAGGAGATTTATTAGTCATTTTAGCACCTTAGTTGCTCCTTTAAACGATCTCTTGAAAGGTCGAGGGAAACATCAGCCTGTTGTCTGGACAACAGCAGCCGAAGAAGCTTTTAAGGAAATTAAGGAGAGATTGGTTTCTGCTCCGATTCTTACTTCACCAGATTTTTCGCTTCCTTTTACTATTGACTGCGACGCAAGTTTGTATGGAGTTGGTGCTGTTTTACTTCAAGTACAGGATGGTGTTGAAAAGGTAATAGCATATGCTAGTAGGAGTCTCACTCGTCCGGAGAGGAATTTGTCAACTACCAACAGGGAACTTCTTGCTTTGCTTTTTGGTCTCAAACAATTTAGGTGTTACGTTGAAGGTCAAAAATTCCAGGTACGAACTGATCACGCCAGTCTTCAGTGGCTTCGTAACATGGAAAATCCTCAAGGTAAACTAGCGAGATGGTTGACAACTATTCAGCAATATGATTTTGAAGTAAAGTATCGTCCTGGAAAGGAGCATGTTGTGCCAGATTTTCTATCTAGATTGGAACCGACCGGCAATGTTGACGTTCTGGACGTATCTTTAAGGGATTTAGACAATTGGTTTACCAGTCTTAGAGAAAAGATTTTGAGGGATCCAGACAACTACCCTCACTGGACTGTTAAAGATGGGTATATTTACAAACATACTTCGAACAGATTGCCTTTAAAGACTAATGTTTCGGAGTGGAAACTTGTGGTACCTCGGGCTGAAAGAAAAAACATCTTATTTTCTTGCCATGATAGTCCTACAGGGGCGCACTTAGGTTATTTCAAAACTTTAAAAAGAATTCAGGAATCTTATTATTGGCCAAATTTAAGGTCGGATGTATTAAAGTATGTTCGTCGTTGTGAAACTTGTCACAGTCAGAAAATGCCTAATTTTTCGCGTTTTGGTACTATGGGTGTACAGAAAAAGGTTTCGTTCCCTTTTGAATTATTGGCAGTGGATGTTATGGGTCCATTCCCGCGTAGTTCCAGACAAAATGCCTTTTTAATCGTTGCTGCTGATCACTTTTCCAAATTTACCCTTGTTAAACCGGTGCGCCAAGCAACCGCCCAGGCGATTTCTACCTTTTTGGAGGACATTTTTCTAACTTATGGTGTTCCTCGTATTTTAGTTCTTGACAACGCGCCGGCTCACACTGGCAATGTCTTTAAAAATTTCTCTCAAAGGTTTAAAATCAATAAAGTTTGGTTTAATTGCCGATACCACCCACAAGTAAACCCAGTTGAAAGAATAAACAGAACTATTGGTGCAGCCATTCGATCTTATATTAAAGATTCACATAAAGAATGGGATCTCCATATACAGGAGATTGCAGCAGCCCTCCGAAGCGCTGTGTCAGAGGTTACTGGGTATAGTCCAAACTATCTAGTATTCGGGAGAAAAGTACCTATCTCTGGGGACTTCTATGATCAGGTGGATTCAGGTAATTTAGACCTAAACGCTTGTGACCGGGTAGCGTATGCTCAAGAACTAAAAAAGTTTCCACCCCTATACAAGGAAATTCAAAATAAGCTTGACGATGCATACAAAAAAAATTGTCATCAATATAATCTAAGGCGACGTGATCAGGTTTATCAAGTAGGTGATAAAGTTTGGAAAAGAAATTTTGTTTTGTCGAATGCAGCTAACGATTTTTCAGCTAAACTGGCAGACCGTTTTGTTTTATGTAAAATAAGAAAAGCACGTTCAAACATCGTATACGAACTTAACAACTTGGACGGTACTGATGCTGGAGTTTGGCATGTGTCCAAATTAAAGCCATACCTAGGGTCTAACTCTAACTTGTCAGAGCCCTAATTTTGCCCTGAATATTTGTCTAAGTTCTTTTCTGTTCTTTGAACATGAACAATTTTTTAGCTGGAATAGGCATCAATCGGGACTAAAATATTAATTTTTTTTTGGGATAATTAAAGATGTCAGCTTATTGGTGACCTCTGAGGTCAAATTTTTCGTTTTACGGCCATTAGGGTGCGTTTTTTTTAATCATTATGGTGATTTAATTTTCTTTGGTTTTGAAAACCATTAGTTGGGTTAGGTGGACTCGATGTGTATAGCAAGAGCTCTTGTAAATATGTATAGATCGATCTAGTTTAGGGAGATGTGGTGATTTTATCATCAGGTCTTATTTGCTTCAGCTAGTACTGCTGATATAGTAGGTTAAGAACTTGTATAGTAAGATTAGGTTACCATGGCCATGGGTTAAGATAGATGTAGGTATCGATATGGAACTAGTTCTAGGGTTTAGCATTATGTATATATATTGTATCGATATATACCAATATTAATATATGAGTAGTTTAGGGTAGATTTAGGGAGTAGTTTGCCTTTTTCAAGCCTAACTTTCCTGTTTCTGACAAATCGCATGTAGTAGTTTTAGAATTTTAACTTAACACCCCTTCCACTCAGGAAGCTTAGTTGTGGCTTATTTGGATGCGTGGCGGGCTGCAGTATCGCTACGTCGTTAGAGTTGTTGGCCGTCTGAGCTCCGGTCGAAGAATTGGCTCAGAGGTTTGTATCAACCTAATCGTAAGAGGCGAGCAAATGAACACCACTCTTTATTTGAGCAATCAACATCCTACTGTTCACGTAAAATTGTCTGTCAGGATTGGCGTGTGTTAATGGCAATTTTCCCAGATTTACGTTTTATGGCTGACTGAATTTAAATCTCTTGTGGTCGGGTCATTTTATCATTAATTATATCATTTAAACACTCAATTTAGAGGATGGCGAATGGTAAGCTCTCAGGCGGCGCGAAACGTGTGCAGGGTGAACACTTGGCTGTTCAAAGAACATAGTGTACCGTTTAAATTTTATCGTATCACTCGATTTCGAGGATGGCAAAGGTAAGCTCTCAGGCGGCGTGAAACGTGTGCAGGGTGAACACTTTGTTGTTCAAAGAACAGGGTGTGCGGTTTTTTATAATTTTGATCCGTATAGTTTCAGTCTACCTTTTTTTCTAATTTTCTTGTAATATAATTAAAATTTTTACAGTTTAGGTCTACAAATTTCACTATTTTTTATTAATATTTGGTCCGCTCAATTTCGTCTAATTAAGAACCTCAGCTTAGTCATTTAACGTGTAATCTTTGCGTTTTTGATTTTTTTTGGCCGCAAGTCGGTTTTGTCTGGACCTACTAGGGGGTTATAGCCTATCACGTTAACGTTATACTTTAGCGTTAAAATTGTACGGGCGTTTTTTTGGTCTGCATTTAGTTAACATCAGCTTTGGTAAGTCGCTTGGTACCGAGTGGTACAGGTTTTTCATTAAGTTAAATTTTTACGGGACTGTTTTTTGCCAGGTGTTGGCAGATTTCGAACTGTGGGTTTATAGTAAAACGAGCAGTGGCGATGGAAGCCTCGTATAGGGCAACGTTATGTTAAATCATGTGAAAGACCATGAAGGCATAGCGACCTGGGTATCAGGTACGCTCCCCATTGTCAGAGTTCGGAAGGCTATCAACAGTGTCTAATCACGGAGTATCCCATTTTGTTTTCATTTTCAATTTCCATATATTTAGTATATGTTTTAGCGCGGTGTTTTGCTACAAAGATACCAGGGCATTGGTCATGTCCCGGGCGTGAGTCCAAATTGGTTTGTTTACTTAAAATTTTTATATTAACTTTTCTATGATTTTGTTTAGACCCTTTGGCCGTTTATTTGGTTGTGCATTGGCTTGATTAACTTCGACGGTATTGTTATGGGTGGGGGATTTTGTTGTTCTGTTAACTCCTGTTGGAGGTTTTAATTTTCGTTTTTAGGTGCCAAAAGAAACCGACGATCCACCATTTTGACATCTTAGTTGGAAGGTTCTTTTCGGTGCCCCACCTATGATAAGTCTGTGGTTTTTTTTTGTGTTGAGCATGATCAAGTAAGTTGGTCACTGCATACAGGTGTACGAGTTACAACCTTTTTACTCTATATATATATTTTAGTTGTCTTCATAATTTCTGATGTAGATCAGAGCTATGTAAGTTTTGGCTGTAGTTGCTTTTATTATGAAAATTTGTCAATTTTCCTTTTTTGGAGGGGGGCAGTGTAACGTGTTACTTTCAGGTTTATTTTATATTGTGTCGTAGATCCGCGACTTTGTGGTTCTGCCTCGCTTCGCGAGACGTATTTCAAGGTATGGCACAGTTCTGTGGTTACGGTCTAAATATATGGTATTCCCTGTTTATCTGTGGATGTTCTGGGCTGACAGGAGAATCTTTCACCAACGTCACTCTGTCAAATACATTCTCTGTGACTGGCCAGAACATTGCCTTTGTGTAAGAATATCCGGAAATCACTTTCCATCTCTGATTTTTCTACCCTAAAACCTATTTGAGGCACATAAATGGTAAGTTCGGGAAAGGTATTTTCATGGGGGACCGATATTTTTGAGACATTTTTTTTTGCAATATAACCTGAAAGTTCATTACCCTTTTAGACCAGTTCTTAGTTCCTATTGCAGTTGATCGATGTCCCTAGCTTGGATATAGCTAATATGTTACACCGATAGCTTGTAGCTGACTACAGCTGAATGTTAGCTCCTATTTCCAGGCCTAGCTATAGACTTTCCGGCCAGGTTGGATTTTTGCTTGATTGCCCCGACTTGAGGCCAATTGAGAGCCATCAACATGGCTGACTTGCCTAACCAGGACCAGTCACTGCAAGGGGACCTCCTCCGATAAGTACCCCTTCATTATTTAAAGTCCACATCATTTGATTTTTTTAAACTTGAGTATTAATACACAGCCGAATGTAATATTAAAATAACTAATTAGTGATCACGTAACTTACCCTTTCTCTTAATAAAGCCATCAGCTAGGTTATATTCAAATAACATACTTTCACAGTAAATTTCAACACTTTAAGTGATACACCCCGACGGTTTCAGATTCAGAATGTATTGAGCACAATGTAAGAAAGTTGCAACTTTTACGCCCTTTTAAAATAGTACATAAGGCCCACACTTTCTTATTTTTACTAAATTAGTGCAACTATAGAACAACTGTTGAAGGTTGCCTGCCTACATATTTTTTTTATTAAATAACTTATCAATCTAATTTTGTGTTGTGTTTTGCCACCGTTGCGGACCCCATTGTCTACTCACAGAGATTTGTTGTTGTTAAGGCGGGCTAGAATTAAAAAGAAACTGTGAGTGGCGCTCGAAATAACACCATTTGGCTTAGTTCGCCTTGCAGCATCCTCTGGGGCCCGCACCTGTGCATTTTGTTGACCCACTGGCAAGTACCCCTGCTAAAACCCTATTAAAGGACCAACCCAACCAATAATTGCCCCAAGCTTGGGCTAGCTGAGGCAAGTGATAGCCGTGGACCATATATGTATAAAAAAAAAAAAAAAAAAGGATAAATAACTTTATTTAAGTACCAGCTATCCCGGCTAAAGAGGTTACAATAGTAATCCAGGAAAAGTACTTAATCAGAAGCATGTTGCCCAAATCTTTAGCTGTGCATATTCAAGAGTAGCAACTATGAAAATTGCAGAGAATGGCTTCAGAAAAACAGAAATTTTTCCCTTCAACTCTGATATTTTCACAGAAGAAGATTTTTGCCCATGCATCGGAAGGTACTAATATTCCCATAACTTCATTGCAAAATGATGGCGATGATCTCTAGTAATAGCGACGACGAGCCACTCATTTCAAAATCGGTTTCGAATACAGGTTTCATAGCTTCTGTGACATCTGCTAAACCTGGGCCATCTAGATCACGATCAACTCTGACCGAGCAAAATATTTTCAGTAAGCGAAGATGAACAGTTGATTGTAATTCGTCAACAGATCCTTTTAAAATCTGCTTCAAATAACTGTAGCAGAACTTCTTGTGAACCTGGGTCATCTGGATCAACTTCAATAAAGGACGCCGAAATTGTTCCTTTAGGGTTATCAACTCCTCCAAAACTATTGTGGATCTTCAGCCATCAAATTTCGAAAGAATAGAACCACCAATAGCTTGTAGCCCAAAGGGATGCCCTAATCTGCCCAGTTCAAGAAAGTATATTATTTCTCCTTCTGCAATCCATCCTCTTCCAAAGGTCGATAATAATGGCGAGAAGAGACGAAGGAGGTCTCAAAAATCTGAATTGTTGACTGAATCTCCATTCAAGAATAAGCTAATCGAAAAAAGGACCAATTATAAAATTCAAAGGGAACTAAAAGAAAGTTTTTGGAAAGCAAAAACAGCAGACTAAACAAAAAGGTCAAAATGGACAAAGTGCCGATCAAATTCTCTGCCCCAGTTGCTATATTGCCGAAAATGGGGATGACTGGATATTGTGCGCAACATGTGGTGGCATCAGCATTGTTCAAGCTATGACAATGTCGGAGCATTTACGTGCGATACCTTTATTTGATTTCTAGTAAACTTACTGCGTATACTTGCCCTTACTATGCGAGTACTCTTACCCGACTGATCGGGTAATAGTACGCAAGTGACGTTTTTTTTGTAAAATCTTGTATGTACTAAAACTGTTGATATTTTTGAGTTTGAATTATGCCGTTGAGTTATATATAGGTTGCCTTCAATTGTGTTGTTTTTCCAAAATACCCCTATTTGTTTTACGCTTTTTGTGAATAAAAATATGTTAAGTGCGTACTCTTACCCGAAATACCCCTACAGTATTTTTGGTATTAACATAATAGGTGTGTTATTCTGTTTGTTAACTGGCGATATTTATTAATGTGGTATACCAAATAAACACATACTCAAGGATTGTTTTTAATATAACTACCACCAGGAAAAAGGCTTAATATATTTTTTCTACTTCCAAGCGTACAATATCATATTTTTAGCTACAAATTAAATGTAATTTAAATATATTTTTTAAATATAATAATATATCTATTTTCTCAGTGTAAAAGGAACATTCTAATTCCCACAATAGAGTAGAAAATTAAACACCATGCATGTAGGGGAAGACCCATTTTCGATACTTTTAGAAGGTTTTGGAGTTGTTGTCAAAGAAAAAGTGGTGCAGTTTTCACTTTAGTGCCTTACTTTTAATTAATAAATAAAAATAGTTAATTTTGAAAATCTTCGCTTTTAAGGCAACCCACGTATTTCCGATATGCATTAGCTTATCAAAAAGGTAAGAGCTGATCTTAAAACAATGAATTGCATGGAGTTCAGCGGCGTAGTCAAGGTTTTTACATGGATTACAGAAAATAAAAGAAAAAGTTACAATAAACATATTGGTGGAAAAATTAAGTTACCGAGAATGCCTTATAATATATTACAGTCACATTGAATAGATTCTACAGTCAATTAAACAGGACTACCGATGGGATCATCCCTCTCTTCAGTAACCGGCAAAATTTACATGGAATGGTTTGAAAATCAGGCAATTGAAAAGGCAAAAATATAACCAAAGCTATTGCTGCGTTACGTGGACGACACATTCATTATTTGGAATGGAAGCGATGACAAACTCCAAGCTTTTCTACATCACATGAATAACTTGGCGCCAACAATTAAGTTTCCCATTGTTACAGTTCGAAAATTGCATTTCATAAGTTTGATTATCTTTGATTATCTGTGTTAAGTTTTCGCTTTTAAATTGTTAAAATACATATTATGTAGACTCTCACCTTAAACATTAGTTACTAATTAAGTTACCTGTAATAGCCAAACTTTTCATTACGATTAGTTTCAAACCTTTGTTGATGTTTATATTCCAGGAATGTTTTGTATCTTGCAAGACATAGCCAAGTGGATTGATTTCTTCTGTTTATCGTTTAATACTACTTGCAGATATGTTTGATTTTAAATCTTTCTTTTAGTTAATTGGTAATTGGTAATTTGTAACTATTTAACCTAGTATTTAAGTTTAAGGTTAATTGTCTCGGCTGTTGTAAATCAGCTGTTTTAAGCAAAGTCGATAATTTGTCACGCAGGTCAATGTCAGACTGACAGTGTGTGTTTTCACGATAACCTACGGTTAACTGTGTATAATTTTTGCGGTCGTGATTGGTTGACTTCGGTCGTCGGTAGTTTTCTATGTTAATAGCTCTGTTCGCACAGCAATCACAAACTGGTCAGCGCCAATCAGATAGCTCAATTATAATTGGAAACAGTTTGCAAACCGTTTCAAACCAATCGGAAGCGTGCTGCCTAGTCCGTGATGGCTGTGCGAACGGAGCTATTATAAGAGGTTAGTTTCCGTAGATAGGGTTGACTAATTTTTGTCATTGTCTTGTTTTGGCAACTATGTACGTTGGAGAAAAATAAGGATCGTCCCTTTCGACCATGGACACTGGAAGTTAAAGCACGTTTGTGGAAATAGCTCCCCAAGTTTAGTTTTTTCGGGCCGTACAGGCTAATGTAGTGCCGATAAAGCATCCACAAATGTTTTAAGAAGGGTATGGATTTGTAATTTGCCTATTCTTTGGGCGGAATGCCGATTTAAAATGCTTTAATGAACTTCAACAGCGGTCATAGACGCCATTTGGTAAATTGAAACCCTCGTTAGTTATTTGAGGTGGGTTTAAACTTTAGTATCTAATTATCCTCGTTGGGTGTTATGAAAGATTTCTCTTTCATGTTGTATATCTAAAATTCGATTTTAGGGTTTTTTTTGGTAGGGGCTGAAAGTCCGAGTACAAACTAGAGTACTAGTTTTCTTTTGTTGGAACTGCCCGGACGCGGAACGCGCCAGTTGCCGTGTACTATTGGAATTCTTGGAGACTAGCTGTGTAGCAGTATCCACGTTAGATGTTTCAGGGACCATGTGTGTGTGTGTGTGAAGATTGAGTCTTCATGAACCATGGGTAGCACGTAAGGTTTTAGCTAAGTACCATTTTTCTTGAGTATGTTGTAGCATAGTAACAACTTAAAATATCAATATTTTGCATTTGCGTATTGTTCGATATCCAGTATTTTGGTAAAGTTTTGCACCCATGTTATGTACAGACGTTGTGCAATGTAAACGTGTAGCGTATGTCGACATAGCGTTAAGACGTCACAAGAGTCTCTAGTAGTTCAGAACGTTAGGTAGTCTGTTACAGCTACTTTTGTTGTAAATATAGTTACAATTTATGATTATAAAGTAAATATTTTTGTTTCCCGGCCAAAGGCCATTTGATTCTTCTAAGTTTAACACTTGTAACTTCGACATTTTAATTTATCTATGCCAAGTGGCTAGTATACTTATCGAGTAACCACAGGTACTCGTAAGATTCTGTATTGTACTATAAGAATGCTCTGATGGTAGATTTAGTTAGTTGTGAGAGGTTCTTGCACAGATCTTGCGGAAATTCCTAGTCAGAGGCAATGTCCTGGATGTAGGTCTATGTGGCTGCCAGATCAGACTGAGCAGTCATTTTTACAGTGTAGGTCTGACAGTTGCCGTCTTGTGCAAGACCCTGTCAAACAAGGTTTGACTTTTTGCTTTCTTTTATCGATAACTTTATAAATTTAAACCTTCAGAAATTTCATTGTCAAACCTAGTACTATCACTTTAATATTTCATTTCACCTACTTATCTTTTAACTTTAAGTATCTATTGTCCACCAAAGTAAGAGGAGCTTGCATTTATAAAACCAAGTAACCAAGGGCTTAACACCACTTTAAAAATAAATATTTGTATTGGCCTCTGCGAAAATTTGGCTTTTATTTTAAATAGAGTGACTTTGAAGGCTTGAGTGAATGAGAGCTTATAAGAAGCTAGTGTATACCGATGGTGACATAAGTGTTTTTTTTTTCTAGTTTGTTTATTTCTGAGGCCAAACACTAGAACCTTTAAAGGCCTTTAAGTAAAATAAAACTAAGGAGGCGCCTTCAGGATTTGAATTTAACTTACTTATATAAGAGTGATAAACCTCTCAATCTAGAGACAAAATAGCGAACCTACCCTGAGTTGAGCTAGCTAAGGGGTGTCTGAAGAACATCCTCCAGGGCGTAGGGTTGCCAGGGTAAGGGTGGATAGGTTGCCTTGTCGCAGTTTATTTTGGGTTATCCTAAGGTGAATACTGGCACCCGATTATTGTTTAGGGCGTAATTTGGTTTTTTATAACACTTAATTGTGTGTTTTTTTTTATAACACCATGACGAGAGAAGAAAACAACAAACTGCCTTTTATAGACGTCATTGTACAGAAAAACAGCGATATCATCCAAACATCGGTATACAGGAAGCAAACCCACACAGGTTAAAACCTTATTTATTCCTCAAATCATTCAGATAGCACCAAACATGGAATAGTAAACACACTTGTCTACAGGGCATTCACTATTTAAGACTCCCAGAAAGCTCTCTCACAAAAACTTAACAACGTCAAAAAAGACCGGTTATCCCACGAGACTGGGAGACCAGGCCGTCAAAAAGCTTCAGAATTACACCACTAGACAGAAGGATAATAACGTCGAAACTAGACCCACCATAAATGTGCCGAATGTCAAAGGAATCTCCGAAAAAATTCGAATATTAGGATAACAATACAACATTCAAACAGTATTAAGCTTCGAAGTTTCCTTAAGAAGCCACCTGATGAAGACAAAGCCTACAAATCAAAAAGACATGAAGAATTGTGTATATAGAATACGTTGCAAGTGCAGATAATCCTACGTTGTGGAACCCTGCGACCCCTTGAAACAAGGATCAAAGAACATCGAAACCACACAGCGAAGAAACAACAGATCCGGTGCAGCAGATCAGGCTTGGACCCACGGCTACCACTTGCAATGGTCAGAACCCAAAATTATACTCAAGGAAGAACATTGGAAATTCAAAGAAGCGACTTTCAGAATCCTAACTGCTTCAGTAAACCCTCTTTAGACATAAGGAATGTTTGGAAACCCTTGTTAAGTAAATGTAAGCTTAGATAGATCATACAGTAACACATGACTGAAACCATCTCCGTCATTCTCTGCTAAACCCTAGGCACTATAAATACTCTTGTAGTTTCGTAGCTTGTTCAATCTTCACCTGAAGGCGACTGGAGATGCCTACCGATTGAAACGTTATGAGAAAAATAAATAATGGCAATAGAAGTCCAACATAAGATTATCATTCATAATCTAATAAGGAAATTTACGTTTCACATAATCAGAAAATAAGACGTTTTTGACGAATTAGTCGCTTTTATAAGCCACATTGCATAATATGTCATTACTTTAAAAACCAGTTGGTAATTTAATTCAAAATCTATTGCATATAAAAGGACTCTACAGTTACAGTTATATTCATGAGATTTTTGAAAATACGATAGAGGTAATAATAATTTCTTTTCTGAAATTTTAAACTTTTAACCGCTCTCCTGTAAATTTCACATATTGGCGCATTTACAATCTTATCTTTAAAGAGTCGTATACCTAATTATTTTAAAAAATTCATTTTATATAAAGTAAATAATTCTTTCTCCGCCATTTATCCCTTGCGAGTAACAGGCCAATCCTTTATATCTGTTACAAAACTTTATCGCCATTATGTATTGATTATTCTAATAAAAGAACTACCATAGATGAATCCTGAATATTCTCATTAGCACTAATGGGTGTAAACCATGATACGTTATATGTCCGATTGCCGGAATCGAATATGGACGATAATAGTAAATAGATCCGGGGCTGCGGCCAGTGCTAATATAACGACCGCCATTCGCTGCTGACCTGGAGCAATTGGGTTCAATCAGCAGTAATTGATTAAGACCACGAGCGAGCTAGCAAACTATCCGTTTTATCGATTTTCGACCGACACTTGAGCCAAACACTGTCTGCTGAGATATCTCTTTGAGCTGCTTTGGCAACGATTTAAATTAAACTTCTTGAGCGAATAAATGAAGTTCGATAGCGTCTAAGTAAATAAATGTTATTGAAAGTAGCTTATATAGGACGACATATAATGTAATGGGTGTACAGATAATTCTTTGGTTTAAACCAGGCTTTAGTTTTAAATTGTGACAATTTAATTTCGTCACTGTTGAGTCATTAGAAGTTGCTTATTAATAATAACTAATTGCATATTTGATGTGAATTTCAGCTTTAACCCATTAGTGCATAAGGTTATAAATGTTAAAATGAACAATTTTTTTTTGATTACACATGTATATTGGGTGAAGTATAATTAAGTTTTCTAAATCAAATTTTTTGAAATTTTTATTATTAAAAAAAATACAGGATGTTCGTTTTATCGAACGATATGCATAAGAGAACATACATATACTTTTTAATTACATAAAACTGTACACCTAATAATCATGTTCTTATTTCAATAATTTTAGTGTTCGGATTACTATGTTACTTAGAACAAACCAAACCGTATAGGTTTACCTTTAATAAATTGTTTCGCAAAATGTTTTCCATAATATGGGATCATGCTCTCGTCAATACTTATGTATTCATCTAATCCACCATAATATTACTTTCATTATCAATTTGATTGTTGTCGTTGAGGTGTAGATGTCTCAATATAAGCTCAAACCTATTGAGTCGCATGCTTTCAGATAATATTTTTGGAACATCGTTTTCGTTGGAACAGTACATCCGTTTCTTTGAATATTTACCATATCCTAAAAGTAAAAGTCCTACAAATACAACAAGCAGTTCACTTCTGGCCATTCTCAAGTCCAGATCTTTCTGCTGCGCATAAATATTGCTCTGTTCCTCTATGTTGGATAGCACTTCTTCATCAAAAAGCAGGTGGAAAAATTCCAAAGGCGTAGTTTTACCGTATACTTTTTCCGGCGGATTTTTTTCTGTGCATCTCTTTTAATATTGAAACTGCTTTCCTGATTACTCCAAGATTCTGTTTTTCTTTTCTTAGAAGATAAAGGCGTGATATCGTTTGATAGCCAATTTAGAGCTGCATTTGGCAATAACGTTGCTAGTGGTATATTATCATCCGAATCATACTCTTCCGCACTGGGTATTTTTCTATTACAAATGCTAGCAGGAACAAATTTACTTTCCACCCGCAGCATAGCTAGACCTAGGTGGGAAATATCGCACTCACGATCGTCATCGGACTGATCACTATCGATATCGGTGTCTTCACCATCTTTGAATGGTGTAACATATATATCGCCGCCTTCCATGTCACTATCTTCTAAGGTATCAAGCAGTTCGGCAAGCGATAATCTGTAAGCAAATTACGAACAATAAACAAACCTAAAATAACGATGCCATTTCCAGGAACAAAAGTGGTCAAGACGCATAACGTCCGATAAAACGAACACGAAATGTAGATACAAATTTCAAGGACAAAAAAATTTAAAAATGGCTTTTTCATAATAGGTATTGATAACGTACTAAGTTAGGTATATTGATATCAAATTTTTATGGAACGTTTGCCAAAAATGTAACCAATAGTCTACAAAAACTTACCCACCGCGACGTTTACTGTACAAATTTAGATCCATCACATTAGAAACAATAAAGTAATAGTTATTTATGGTACTAGTGTGTTATGTTGAAAATAAGGCACGCGAGAAAGATTTATACCACGAGGTCGTCAGGCCGAGTGGTATAAATTCTCAAGTGACGTAGGAAACATAACACACGAGTGGCATACAATGTTTTATCCAACAAGTGGAAGAAATCGTTTTTTTATGAGATAATAATTAATAAGTTTCGTGATCAAATCAAAGCAACTTGCGTCTCAGTAACCTATAAATGTCAGAATGACTTGACAGTGACTTTTTTACATTTTGGTCAAAGTTGGTTGATTGTTTGGTTGCCACGGGCATGATACATTGTTAGCAAATGTTTAAATAAATTTTTACACTTGTCAGTTTTCCCTGCAGAAAAGGGAAGCTTTTTTGAAGAAAAAAACCTATAGAAAATGGAGGAAACCGATGAAAATGAGGTTCCTGAGGATATCCTTACGGAAGCGGAAGAAGCAGCGATGCAGATTTTGCCACAAAAGTCCCGAGATGCTTACGACAAGGAGTTCAAAATCTTTGAGTCTTGGATGAATTCACGGAAGATAAAAGGTATCGATGAAAATGTTCTATTGGCTTATTTTTTACATTTGCAAAAAAAATTAGCCCCATCGCTATGGATCAAATACTCGATGCTTCGCTCGACTATTCACCTGTATAAAAAAAAGACATTTCAAAATATGGCATACTAACGAGCTTTTTGAAAAGTAAATCACAGGGATACAATCCAAAAAAGTCCAAGACATTAGAACGACCTGAAATAGAGAAGTTTTTGAACGAAGCTCCCGACGACGATTACTTGTTGATGAAAGTGGCTTTGATAATGGGGATTAGCGGTGCTTGTAGATGCGATGAATTGGTCAATTTGAAAATAGAAAATATTCAAGACAAAGGGAAATATTTTCACGTAGTTTTGACAGACACCAAAACCAAGAAATCAAGAAGTTTCACCATACATGAAGAATGATTTCCAGTCAACCCGATCAATTTTTGTAAAAATACATGTCTTTGAGACCAAAGAATACTAGTTCTAGCTGCTTTTTTGTTTTTTACAAAAATGGTAGGTGTACCAGCCAGTGCGTGGGAATAAATACGTTGTCGAATATACTTTCAAGAATTGTAATGTTTTTAAAATTGGAGAAACCAGCGCTCTACACCGGTCACTGCCTGAGAAGGTCTTCGGCGACTCTTTTAGCCAATGCAGGGGCTAACATGACTACTTTGAAGCGTCACGGAGGATGGAAGTCCTCGACCGTAGCAGAAGGATACTTAGAAGAATCGGTGCATGACAAAATACAAATTGCAGAAAAAATGCAAGGTTCTAATGTGTCGGCGTCTTGTAGCACTATCAGCAGCTGTACCGATATTGGAGCGTCTGGTTCCAATGAACCAACGAATTTTACAATGACTTTAAATTCGAATAAACCGTTAGCGTTTTCCTTTAATTTCAATATCACACGTTTACTGCCTTTTACGTACGCTGAAATGAATCAACAGATGTATTTGACCGTATACAACCTATTTATGTCAAAAAGAATTGACAATTTGTTAAGAAATCTTTTTTATCGGCCTAAATTTAGATGTTCGATAAAACAATCGTCATGCACTTATGAGTTAAAACTGGGAATAAGTACGATGTTTTAGATACGATACCTTACCTTGCTCTTTCACTTAAGGGGAGTAACCTTCCTTTCGGTGTCCTTGGCCGAGTTTGTTTTCCCATATCTTTAATCACCCTATTTTCCTTGTATCAACCATATCATTTGATCCATATGTTACAGTATTTTCCCAGAAAACCATAGTTTATAATTTTATGGCATTTTCGTAAAAATTTCTTGTTTTTTTTTTCTTTAATTGTAACTGTCAGATTTAGTTCAAAACTTTAGAGGTTAGCTCTTCTTTTTCCAGCGAGAACTTTTATCGCCTGTATATCAAGTACTGCATTTTAAGTGTTCCACGAAGACCGGGTCATAGATTTGAACATGGCCGTTTATCAAGTGGTGATTTTTGGCTCTTATTTAACAGTTGACGCTGGTGAGTTTTCTTGGTTGGGTTCTTTGCCTTTTTGTCTACGATTTTCTGAACCATCCTAGTGCGATTATGGATAATGGGTCATTTTCAACGTTGCCCGTACGTGAGGTCTGTTGCTGTACGTATATTTTTAGATACCTGATGTACTGGGCGGCCAAAGGAAAACCACATTGGTGGGATTTTTATTTGGTAATTTGGAAGTAAGAGTTACCAGAACTGGGGCCAGAAACTCTGTAGCACCCAACAACCCCTAGTTTACCCTAAATAATTAAACTTTGAGGCCCTACAAGCTCCTGCTAGAATCTTTCGTCTTGTACATTCTTCGGAACACCCTAACATATCGCATTGTTAGAAACCGATTTTGATTAGCAGTTATTTTTCTCGGGTCGCCTTGCCCTGCTCTTTTCTCATTTGATCCATTTTCTCGATACCGTTTTAATATTTTAGAAATAGTCCTTTGCATTTTATTCATAATTTTGACAATATTAGACTGAGACCGACCATCTTCAAACAGTTCTCTTGCATAGGCACATTATTCTGGAGATATGTATATCGGTTATTGGCCTTATTTTTAAAAGACCCAGACAAAGAGGCCTTGCAAAGAACGTAATGAAATGCCAGTAAATTTTTCCTTCTTTCTTTTTCACGTCAGCTATGTTATTTGTCTGAAACATCAGTTCAAATATTTAATTAGATAAATATGCCGTTGAAATTGAGTATGCAAGATAAAATTGAAATAATTTTAATTGTTGGTGAAAATTACGGTATCGTATAACTGCCGAAATTTTTAACTACATATATCCTAATAAAATGATTTATTTTACAACAGTAGGGAACATAGTGACTAAATTCAAGACCTTTGGAAGTGTAACAAATAACTACAATAAGAAACGTAGACCAAGGGTTGCAAATAATGAAGCTGTGAACCAAGTAATGTTGTCTGTAGTAGAAGGTCTTAAAAAATCATTGCGAAAAAGGTCAACAACATTACCAAATGATGTAGGGAAAACTACGATTTCAAAAATATTGAATGAAAACAAATTTTGCCCTTACAAACCAAAATTTATACATACCTTGAAGCCAGGTGATTTTGAGCGACGCTTAGAATTTTGTTTTGTAATACAAGGAGAGTTAGAAAATAACCCTTTTATGACAAGAAATATAATTTTTACCGACGAAGCAACCTTTACCTCGAACGGGACTGTAAGTTCACAAAATTGTCGTTGGTGGGGTGACGTTAATCCAAATTTCACTATACAGACACATTATCAGTACTCATTAAAACAAAAAAAAATAGAATAATAGTACCTTTTTTTTCGACAAAATTTAAATGGTGAACATTACTTGCATTTTTTAAATAATTATTTGTTTAATTTTATTCGTGGACTTCACATACCCGATAGACTACGGATATCGTACCAACAAGATGACCATACCACAGTACGAGGAATGTAAGACAATACTTAAATACCCTTTTTAATGGAAAAGTTACCGACAGATATTCTGACCTTTTTTGGCCCGCTAGGTCTCCGGACTTGAGCCCCCTCGATTATTTATTGTGGGGCTACTTAAAACAGAATGTATACCTACAAAGGCCATTTCAAATGTTGACCATTTAGAGAGGGTAATTAGAGAGACAATTACAAATATAAATCCTGCCATAGCATTTTACAAATTTTACAGGAGATCGAAAAACGATATTCGGTCAATTATGAAACCATGAAAACTATATTTATTTGCGTTTTGACTTTTATACATAAAAACATATAATATTGGATTTATCATTACCTGCATTCTCAAAAAAGTTTTAAGTTTTCCAGGGTTTGACGAAAAATATCACATCAAGATCAAAGTCAGTTTGTGTGAATTATAAGTATATGTAGGGAAATAAAACACTAACTTAATGAAACTGTTTATTCTTTCTACAAAATGTGATTAATGTTGCATGTTGTCGAACCTATCAACACCATCAAAATCCTCGGAGACTTCTTCATTCACAAGGGCAACAGTACCCCAATGTTCACCATTTGACCTACAAAATTTGGAGCCAATATTATATACGGGAACATATAGAGGCTCTAAAAAAAAATTTATTAATATATCAACAGTAATGAATCAAGGATCTGTAGATATCCCAGATATAACATTGAATGAGCTCAAAGCAGCCCTGCGAGAAATGAAAAACAATAAGGCAGCTGGCAACGATCAGATTGAAATAGAAGCTGTAAAGCAAGGAGAAACTTCACTACATAAAATGCTCTGCAAGCTATACGCGTGCTTGCTAAATGGAACAACACCTTCCCAGTGGGAACGAGCAGTAACAATAATCATGCATAAGAAAGGGCACATACCAAACCTAAAAAACTACCGTTCATTAGCCTGCTTTATCATCTGTACAAGCTCATTATGCGAATACTTACCAAACGAATCACCAACAAATTATACTTCTACCAACCACGAGAGCAAGCTGCAATGAGCAAATGATCATCTCCAGGTTATTAAGGCTGTTATCGAGAAATGCATAGAATACAATAAACCCCTAGTCCTCATCTTTGTCAATTATGAAAAAGCATTCGACATGATAAATCAACAACAATTGCTACACGCGCTAGCAGAATGCCGTATAGACTCCAGGTATATAAATGTAATTAAACACGTCTATGAAAATGCCAAAGCTTGTATAAAACTGCACGACTATACGAAGAATTCCCCCATCGAACGAGGTGTAAGACAAGGCGATGTTATATCTCCCAAACTTTTTACGACGCTCCTGGAATACATGTTTAAAAAGATAGATTTTGAAGGAACATTAATGGTGAGAGACTAAACAACCTGAAATTTGCAGACGACATCGTTCTAATAACCGACAAAATCGATGAGGCGAGAGAGATGCTTAAGAGACTGGAGGAAGCTACGAGAATGGCAGGTTTAAAAATTAACCATAGTGCAACCCAATATATGACCAACCTAGTGATAAGCGAACAAATTTTCCTGAGTGCTAACCATATGGAGCAAGTAGACGCATATAGATATCTAGGTCATGAGATTCGTATAGGCAGAGACAACCAAATCCGAGAAATAGCACGAAGAATCGGCTTAAGCTGGGCAGCCTTTGATAGACTGAGTAACACTCTAAAATCAGATATTCCAACTTGTTTAAAGAGAAAGGTCTTTAACCAGTGTATACTTCCTATGTTAACTTACGGCGCAGAAACATTAACACTGACAAAGAAGGTAGCAAATAGAATTCGCGTTGCCCAGAGAGCCATGGAGAGGGCAATGCTAGGTATGCTAAGGGACAGAGTCTCTAATGTTAGACTTTGCCAAAGGAATGGAGTAACAGATGAGATTGAACGCATAACAACGTTAAAGTAGAACTGGACTGAAAATGTGGCAAGAATGTCAAACGGAAGATGGACAAAGTTGATTCTGGAGTGGGGACCCCGACAAGAAGCCTTTCGAAACAGAGGTCGCTCACCAATAAGATGAACCGACGATATTAGGAGAGTGGAGACAAGTTGGATGAGAGCAACACAGAATAGGGGACGTTGAATTAGAGTACGGGAGGCCTATGTTCAACAGTGGACGCAACCAGGCTGATTGATGATGATGATGATGACGAAAAAAATTGGTTTTCGTTTGAAAGCAGTAAGAAAGCGGTACTGCCATCTGCTTGTGAGATAAAACTGTGCGTTTTTATTAATAATCAGAGCAAATAAATTTAAAATGTGGTATTTATTATCTTGTTGAAAAAAACCAACCAGGCGAGAATTGCCCGAGCAAAAAACCAAATTCGATTAAGTGCCCAAATAATACACCTTTACGAAAGGCGGTATTGCAAATCAATTATTGATAATTGTGAAACCTTTATAATTGAAAACAAAAGAGCCTCTTCAACCGACGAGTCGGTCAGATGAGCCGAGCGCACGGTCCAAAGCGAAATAGTAGCAATTTCCCACTGTTTGCTTTTGCGGACCTAAATTGAAATACTAACAAATGAAACTCGCAAATAAGAGTGGATATCGATTGAAAAAAAGACAACAATGCTAGTAAATTGGGGAGCGATTGTTGGTCGTGATTGTCGTTTACCCCAACGGGAGGGCGGCTTTTGATGTCGCTTTTTAATCAGTCTCGAATATATTGGAGCGCTTCTTTGACATTTGACTGAGTAATCCGTCTTTTATGTTCTACTTTTGCTTTAGATTATGGTTTTATCTACCACGGTAGATTTCGATATTTATTTTTAAGTATTCGGATAGAACGTGAGATTAATTAGTTATAAATAAAAACGTATTTTTCTAGAACCGTACGATAATGAACCGCAGTATTACTCCTAAGTAGTATATTATCGCACTAGTGCTTTAACAAATCCCGTCACTTATGGATATTTACTAGTATAGAGGATGTACGTTTATGTTGACATACTTCCTAGCATAGAAAAATAACACCATAATAATAATATACAGTGAGAACGTAAGGGTTAGAACAAATTCATTTAAAATTCATGTTATGTTTTGTTGCAATTCATTTTTAATGCCAGCGAGGCCTATTCTTCTAACGATACTGTTATTGTTTTTATATACTTTAACACATTTCTTTACTCAAATAAGAGTCTTTCTTCAGTCGGTAAATATACAAATCTTATATTTGTTCTAAAATATGATTATTCCTACCACCATAAAAACTATTGTAGATTTATTACAAATATGAATTCCTTTATTACAAGTCAGTCAAACGTATCTATAAAATTATTAAACACTTTTAAAGTGAAGGGGGTTTATCGTTTGAATAAAACTGAAATATGTGACCGATTGGCTAGGTATGTTCAACTGTCGAATTGTAGCAAAATTGTCTTAAAGACTGTTATTACATATGACGTGATATCAGAAATGGGGGTAAGCCAGACTGGACAAGGGGATCATTCTAAAGATGTTTTATATGTTAATTCTATTATAAATAATAACCAAACCAATGATGTGTCCGATCAAATCAATTATTCTTCCCACTGTGATGCAAGCAATGACCATAATGGGAAGGATCCTCAGGTTGTTGAGGTGATTTCTGAAATTGTTGATTGTGTCGTGAATGGCAATAACAGGCCTTCTGCCAGCCTCAATTAAAATTATCATAATTTTCTATATTCGCGTCTGTCCCAATGGGATCTGGAAGAAAATTGACATGCAAACTTCCATCTAAAGAAAAAAGGGTTCTGACATTGTGTCATTCAAGTATCCAAAGCATTTCTAACAAGATGGACATATTAGAGAATTTGTTCAGCTCTGAAAATATTGACACAATGTGCATAACTAAGCATTGGTTTCACCTAAAATCCGATATTGAGTTACAAATTGAGGGCTACAGTATAGTGTCTTCTTTTTCTAGGGAGAGAGCAAAGCATGGTGGATCATTGATTGTTGTAAAGAATGATATAAGGGATTTGTTCAAGTCATTAGATAAAATAGTCACAACATCCGTGGAGGCGCACAGTGAAATGTGTAATGTGTGGTGTATATTTTGCTGTTTTATTGTTTGTTGTTACCGTCCGCCATCTGGGGATTAGAATGTCTTTATAGACTCGGTAAGTACTGCCCTCTCCACGGCTTGTAAACACGGCAGATACTTAATTTTCTACGGGAATCAAAATATCGATTATAGTGTCAATGATGTCCCTAAAAAGCATCGTTGTGATGTGTTTAAATATTTTATGCTGAAAGTGAGCACTGCTGCACCAACAACGGTTTGTACAAATTATAATGGTAATACCAGTTCGTCAATTATAGACTATGTTGTTACCAACATCCCTGATGAATTGTTTCATTGTAATATCTTTAATTCCCATATAAGCGACTACTTGGCCCACAAATTTACCTTTAACTTATCGGTAAATAATAAAGATAGCATGGAACATAAGAGTAAATCATTTTTTAGAGACCTATCCCTGTTTTCTAATATGATAATGATGCAGGATTGGTGGCATGTTTTGGATTTTTCCTTAAATACTAAGTTATGGGCAGGGATTGCTAACAGTGTTATATACTGCTTAAATTGTTGTTGCCCGTACAAACATCAAAATATAAGAAAAAGGAATCGTCAAGTGAATGGTACAATGAAAATCTCTCATATATAAAAGACAAACTTGATGAGTTATATTGAATAGCGCGTAACACTAAAAATACTACTATAAAACTAGAATACAAAAATGTAAAAAAATATTACAAAAATCAAATTAAAGAAACCAAACGATTATTCTATAGAAACAAAATATCTAACTCTGACTGTAAAAGTAAAACTATATGGGTTCTTATTAATAACAAGTTAAAAGGAAGAATACAAAAGACCGACAAATTATACTTCATGTTAAAGATGAGAGATTATTATCGACCCAGTAGCTAATGAATTTGCAACCTGTTTTAGTACAGTAGCGACAAAAAAGCTTTAGAAGAAGTATGGCACTGTTGGCACAACCTGTACAATTCATCCCCCAATCTGTAATACTATTGTGATCAATCCAGTAAGCGAGGACGAGCTTATTCGCGTTATTGTGGGACTAAAAAATAAAAAATCCTTGGGATTTGACGACATAAATGTAAAAATAGTAAAAAACATCAAAGACTTTATAAAACAACCTCTTACTGCATTGGTAAACTCTAGCCTTAATGAAGGAGTTTTTCCAATGATTCTGAAAACTGCTAATGTTACTCCTGTGTACAAGAAAACGACTGCCATAGTACTGAAAACTACAGACAAATTTCGATCTTAAGCATTTTTTTCAAAAATCCTTGAACGAATTGTCCATGAGAGATTAATGAATTTTATTAATAGATAAATGTGTTAAGCTTATCTCAACATGGCTCCCTGTCAAAAAAATTGATTGAATCAGCTTCATGTCGTTTTTTGAATCACATTTATCGAAACATTGGTGAAGGAAAGTACACTGACAAAAATGGTTTACCAATATAGTGGATTGCAGAATTAGAGCTACTTTAACGCACGTTTCTATGTTGTTCATACTGAGCCTACGAATTATCACAACTCATTTAAAAACGCTACAATAACTCAGCTTCTTGTGGTTCGCCTCAACACACAAATATCAACATTTTAAACACATTTGGGATTACCACAATCTTTCATTTTGTAACCATTTTATGAGTTACCTGAACTCAGTTTTTGGATTGGGAAAAATTACTAACTGATTCTAAAGTGCCGTTTTGACCCAGTAACACTTCACTAACGCCAACACTTACCAGCTCGGACAGAAGAAGACAGTGATTAACCCTATCAAATGCCTTGGAGAAGTCGGCGTAAACTGGGTGAACTTGAGAGCCCAATAAAGAAATGATGTATTCTACTAATGCCACAGCAGAGAAAGACCATGCAGCAGTAAGCATACTCACTGTAAAAATGCAAGTGTGTCGACAGCATCCTTAGCATGCGATTCTCTATTTCCTTTCGATGCATACAGTCAGTTTCGCTGAAACTCATTAAACAAATTATTAATTTTTGCGGTTAGGGTTTACATAATAAAATAGAACAGGTCAATGATGACTTATTGAAAAGACATTTTATGTTTGTATTCGTAATTCTTATATAATATCTATTCTATTCTGTAGTTTTCAGTTATAGCGAAATTAACTTCTTTTTCCAGATCTTTTCTGACAGTTTGAATATTTATTCCTGTTTTAGTTAAGGTATTTCTGTTCAGTAACGAATGTTTATATTTTTTCTAAACTTAAACAATATTTTAAGTTGCGTTGAGTTTTTGTGTAACTTTTAATATACATGTTTTGTTAATAAATTTTTACCATAATTATTATTAATTGTAAAGTTCATTCCCTTCTTCTTGTTCAAGAACACTGTGGGTTTACCTATTTACCCCGCTATTTACATAAAAGTAGAGTAATATTAAGATATCGGTGCAAAACATTTTTCTTATCGATTATAATGAATGGACAACAGCAAGTAGTGAGCAAACCTTGTTGGTGTTTACTTTTCTCCTCTGACATTACTATGTCAGCTAGTTAACATTTCCGATGTAAGCTAAATCTCATTACCATGCTCTTCTTGGTTATTTTTTCCAAAAATAACAAAAATACGGGGGGTCCGTTTTACAGTTTTGATTGCCTAGTAATAGTATACAGGGTGTTTCAATAAAAATTTCCAGGCCAATTATTTCGAAAACTATAAGTGACATGTAAATTCTGTAAACGCTAGTTTTTAGCCTCTATGATTGGCTTCATAACTGTGTAAAAAATGTGTTTAAATAATACAAGATGTAGGTGGCGCCATGGTGCAAATAACTTTTTCGATGACAGGAACTTTTAAATGTCGTGGCTCTTAAAGATAATTTATTTTTCATCAAATTACGTCTTATAAAAATTTTTGATAAATCCAACATGAACGGAGATATTTGGGGTTAAGTTTTTTATTAAAATAATTTTAACGAGTATTTTAATTATAAATATTTTTAATATCCTTTAGCAGATTTTAATTTAATTTTGTCAATGATAATTTTAGTGATAAAACGCTCGTGTAGCGCTAAATTATTACGTCCAGTGAAGTCTCAGGGGACGCCTTAACAAGTTATATTGGCAAAAAATAAGACGCCACTGAGTTTTTGGTAATTTTTATATTTTTTTCGGATTAAGCAACTAAAAATATCCTTTTATTGTCTGTTAAATTGTTTTCATATCTTGCTTCGTTTTCGAGAAATAAAAATGCATTTCTTTGGAAAACAAAAATCATTAATAATACTATATTTTTAAAATAAAAGTGGTTCACCATACAAATCAAGACAAATTGAATATGGTTTAAGTTTATAGAGAATGCCATCAAAATGCTTCAAAAGCTGTGCGCTGCTAGCGAGCTCGTTTTCCAGATAGACCAATGCCCGATCGCAAATCTTTTGTAGCTTTGTGTACCAACTTAGCTACATATGGTAGCTTTAAAAAGGGAAAGGTTCCAAGAAGAAAGAGGGTTACGAATGACGAAAATGTAACTATAGTCCTACAAACAGTATAAACAAGCCCACAAACGTCATTACAAAAATTAAAAGATGAAACTAATATTACAGTATCCTAAAAGGAAATGGGTTTTTTTCCATACAAGATTCATTTAGTGCATCATCTATAACCAGAAGATTACCAGCGCAGATTAAACTTTTTGGCACATTTTCATATTCTTTTTGAAGAAAATCCAAATTTATTAAACCAAATTATGTGGAGTGACGAATCCCGGTTTCACAATAATGGAGTAATAATTAACAGACATAATTGTTTTTATTTTTATTTCTCGAAAACGAAGCAAGATATGAAAACAATTTAATAGACAATAAAAGGATATTTTTAGTTGCTTAATCCGAGAAAAATATAAAAATTACCAAAAACTCAGTGGCGTCTTATATTTTGCCAATATTATTTGTTAAGGCGCCCCCTGAGACGTCACTGGACGTAATAATTTAGCGCTACACGAGCGTTTTATCACTAAAATTATCATTACCAAAATTAAATTAAAATCTGCTAAAGGATATTAAAAATATTTATAATTAAAATACTTGTTAAAATTATTTTATTAAAAAACTTAACCCCAAATATCTCCGTTCATGTTGGATTTATCAAAAATTTTTATGAGACATAATTTGATAAAAAATTAATTATCTTTAAGAACCACAACATTTAAAAGTTCCTGTCATCGAAAAAATCCTTTGCACCATGGCGCCACCTACATCTTGTATTATTTAAACACATTTTTTACACACTTGTGAAGCCAATCATAGGTGCTAAAAACTGGCGTTTACAGAATTTACATGTCACATATAGTTTTCGAAATAATTGGCCTGGGAGTTTTTATTGAAACACCCTGTATACATTTCCAGAAAAATATTTTTTAGAACTTTATATATAATAACTGTCACAAAATATTATTCGTTTTCCGCATTTCGAGAAAATTACTAGTATCTGAAAAGTCAAATTTGATCAGATACTCGCTGTGTTTAGGTACTATTTTAATGACGGAAATAAAAAGATCGTCAATTTTTGCGGAAACTTGTTTCTAAGACATTTTTTATATCTTCGAAAATATGGGTGGGGAAAGCTTCTGGAAAAAAAGACTCCTTAAATTGCTGTATCTTCAATATGCTGTACCAAAAGTTAATTAGCTTAAGCTTGTATAATAGACACTTTTATACTTATTAAAAAAACGACTTTGGTCGTGGTCGCTAGTACATGCCGGATCTTCTAGGTGGCGCTGTTTAAATAATATTTAGTTTTTTCAGATTTTCTTAATAAAATCAACTGGCATGGTACATCTCTTTATAACTCAGCTCAAATAGCATAACAATGGCCATATTTTGACGACAACCGCGATTCCGTATCTTTATTTGTTTTCGAGTTATTATCATTCTCTTGTCATAATTGTTTCATCAATTTAATATCAACAATAATTATTAAATTAAATTATTAAAGTCTTTATCCTTTTAGTGTATTTATTTTGTGTCTATTCTCGCCTAAAATCCGAAAAAAAAATAGGTTGATCCAAAGGCAAAAACAAAAGTTAGAAAAACAGTTATTGCCAGCCGAGTATACATGGCTATTTCATACATAATGCATTAGGGTCGGGGTGTGGGGCGGTCTCGGAAAAACTACCCCGAGATATCCTTCGGTCAAGCAAAAGCACGGGGTATAATGTTTAGCTAAAATCTAGTGGGGTGGAAAAAAGGAAATATGTTACTATCTCCAAGTGCCGCGACAACTTTAACAACTAAACTGTAATAGCGTAAAGTTAGTTTTAATAAAGTTTTTTTTTCGACAAGCTTCCTCCACCCATATTTTCAAAGATACAAAAAGAATCTTGAGAAGCTGAAAATATCTTCCAGCAAGTTCTTTTGGTCGATTTAGTCAATACTTTTTTTTTTCGAAGGCGTAAGGTTTAAGCCTTCCATATAGTTGGTGGGACACCGTGTGTAGTGATCATGCTGTATATTATTATAAGAACTTGTTACTTATAATTTATTCAAAAATTTTCAAATAACATCAATTCGTCAATACATTTTCCAATTATAATTCTTCTCCTAATTACGTCACCTTGTATTTTCATTCTCTATAAACGCCGATATTGCTACATATATACGATATATTTACCAACAAATCTCACTGTTCGTCAACAATCATCATGCAAAATATTACCTGAAGCTTAAATGATATTTTCCTGGTAGCGGAGAATAAAGGTATTAAATGCTTATCTAAGGCATTGCTCAATAGCGTTATAGATGAAAAGGTGCTTAAAATGTGCGAATGCCGATGCAGAAACTTGTCGGTTTCAGCCTCACTTCTCTATAATCGCATAATCCTCTTGACACAATAGATAGTTGTTGGTAATCCAAGCGTGTATAAGTGATCGTTAGTTAACAAAACACTTCTATTGTCACCTTTTGTGTTGACAACGAGGTATTAAGTACACTTTCACAGACCCTTCTAGCTAACACCACATAAGAACTTAAAATGTAAAGTGCCTAAGAAAAGTGCTCTACTGTGTCATGCAGATTTGGATTTATTCAATGACTATTAGGAGAAGTAAGTACCTCCGTTATTACGCTTATTATGTCCTCCGATGGTATACAGGGTGTGTATGAGGTGGAACTACATTTTGTCTCGGTTTTTAACTGAGTATAGGTACAGGTTTTTTTTTATCATATTATACAGGGTGTCCCACTAAGGTCGACAAGGTACGATATTATGAAAGATATAAAACTTACGGCTTCGGGAAAAAAATTTTATTGACTAAATTGGCCAAAAGAAATTGCTGAAAAATATTTTTCATCAGTTTCCAAAATTACCGCTAGCGGCACAGTTATTACGATATATTCAAAAAGTCAAATTTTTATCAGATAATCGCTACGTTAACTGTTACTCTATTAATGACGGAAATAAAACGTTCGTTAATTTCTGCGGAAACTTGTCTGTAAGATTTTATTTGTATCTTTGAAAATATGGTCCTGTCCCGGAGGAAGATGATGCATTACTGCATTTTTTATTACTTTCTTAATGTTTTTGTAATTTAAAAATGTTTCATTCTTCTCTTGTCCCTTTACTGTTCAATATTCCAATTTACAACAGTAACAAATCGAGTTTAATAAATAAACTAAAGCGGGAAAAATCATAAATTGAACCTAACCTACAATTATTATTATACCTATTATTAAGATAGAGACTTACCTTAGCTTCATTATCCATAACATAATTATTCGGTAGGAGCACAGTTCACCCCCTAATAATAATACCTAATAATAATCATTAATTGAACATTACATAAACAAAAAATAAAATAAGGGGAACAGGATGGTTTTTCTGAATCTGGTACGTCAAGTGTCAAAGGAAGGGTATGTCAACTGTCATTTTGGGTGTAACGAATGTGAAATATTTTATAAATTTCTCGATGAAATATTGCCTGTAAAATTTCATGTTTATTTAGTGAAATATTTCAGAAATACTGATATGAGAGGTTAATTTTTGAGATTCAAAATATATCAGAGATATTTTTGAAAAGAAGTGTGCTGTGTGGGAAGGGACAACATAATATAAAATTAGGCCCCCATCCCAAACTGGTATGCCAAAAATAGTAAATTTTGTCAAATTCAAAAAATACGTCTAGTAGTTTAGGACTTTAAAGACACACTGTATGTTTTGCTGGCACAGTTATGTAACTTACAGTAGTAGCTCGTCTTATTTGCTACTATAGGCAGAAAGATAATTGCGGATATCTAAACATTTTTCTGTCCTAACAAAGTTTCTTTTCTGGGAAAGATAAACAGTGTTTCAGGTATAGAAAGATTATATTGCTAGGACTGCAATGTTACAAGTCGTGCATTTAACCTTCAGCTCTGAGATGTGTAAATTATAGAAAAGGAGAGTCATTGTACGCCAGAGATACATCAGTGTACGCCAGACATACCTATCTACCTATCTACTGCGCACTCGAAGGTAGGAGCACATGCTATATTGCTCGAACTGTTCATTGCTGTGCGTACAAGATACTATTTTATAAAGTTACCTTACTGCAGCAGCAAAGCCGATGCAGCAAAGTGGATTTGACTCCTATAGTAAAGTATCTTTTAAGCGATTTTTTTGCTGCGGTAGCTAATTTTTCCATCGCCCCAGCAATAGTACATTATATACCTAGCTTAAGAAGTGAGGTTAGTTCAGGTGAGTTCGCTCATTGTATCCTTCGGCGGTTCGCACCTCAGGATATGAAAATTCCTGTTCTATTAAAAATTTGATACAATTTTCCGGAATTTCTTCAATTAACCCAGCTAATCCTGAAATCTAGGTATAGCAGTTGGGTACGTAAATCTGTTGCGTGCTTATAAAGGTGTAGCAAAAAAACAATGTTTGTGCAGAAAAAAACAACTAAGTATATAAAAAATGCTGTACTATATATAGTAGGTACATCAGGAAAATAAGGAAATAATCTTTTAATTATTATCTCGTGTGGTAGTCTACAAAGCATTCAACATGGAGGGCAATATTGCATTTCTGGCATTTGGTTTTTGCATGGTTATGACAATGGCCACATCTTATTTGTCTCTCTTGACGAATAACATAATGATGAAGCCGATCATACCTAATTTCAATGTTTTTATTTCTAAAAGATCGACCTGTTTGATAAGAAAATGTTTTTTAATTTTTAGTGAGAATCGCACTAGCAATTCTTCTACAAAATTTTAATTGGTCCATGTCTCCACCATCAGAAAGATATAATTGCCACGCGTTTTGTGTCGCTAGATCAATACAGTGTGTTATCAACAAGAAGTAAGAATTTTTTTCTCGAACTGTTACGCAATACAATTCTATATTTTGGTCACACCGATCGACTCCTCCCATATTGGCATTGCATAAATGAATAAGACGTGGTTGTATGACCTGAACATTTTGCTTTTCTTTTTGACAAAATCGTCTTTGATTCCAGCATCGTTGCAACATAGAGAAACAAGGCTGTTATCGTTCCACTTAACAGCTATAATGTTTTGAAGAGCATCAGCATACTCTAAAACTACACCAGCTCGGAGACCATATTCAACATAGGTAATACTAATGTTTGTAGATTTACCTTGATATGGCTCAAACCAGTAAACATAGCCAAGTCTGCTGGTTCTCACCCAGAGCTTCCATAGTACGGAACCATAGCCTCATGTATTTTTTCATTTCATTTGTTCAAATCTACTTTTTTCCATAACCTTCTAATTTAGATACTGAACTTTTGGTTCCAAAGCATTGTTATCTTGAATATGGAGATTTGACATGATGGAATCAAACTTGTCCATAGTAATGGCATCGGTTAAAAGTATTTCGGGTGTCCACGGAAGGTGGCGCGCCCCTATAACTATTTTGTTTTTAAAGATAATGGAATAAAATTTGGAGGATTAGTATGCGATATTAAACTGCGTTTCTTGATGGATGATTCAACTTTATAGAACTTAAAGATAGAACTAAAAGAAAAAAGAACTAAAAATCTACATCCACATATCTATTAACTTTTAGGGTTGAAGATGTTTAAAGTGACCTCCATCTTGTTGCTGACATAGTTCTGCTTTCTCTATTGTCGCTCTTAAAACGTTTCTTAATTGCTGTGGTGAAATTCTATAATTTGCTGCCCTTACTTTCTCCTCTAATTAATTCCATGTGGCAGGAGGTACATCATAAACCTCGTTTTTAATCGAACCCCATAAAAAGAAATCTAGAGGCTTAAGGTCAGGTGACCTGAAAATATTGTAAAAGGAATAAGTCTTAGTAAAGGTATAAATTAAAAACAATTCTGTTTTACCTAGCCGTTCAACTAACTGAACTTCTATTTCCAATCCAGTTTTCGTCGTATGGTTCGTTCAAATATTCTGTAACTGCCCTCATGTTGTGTGGTGAGGCACCATCTTGTTGGTAAAATAGTCCCACTCGATTTACTAATGGTGTCTCATCCAAGAACTGCTCAATTTCTTGCGTAAGGAACCCTAGATATCTCGCCCCTGTTAGAGAACCGTCAAAGAATAAAGGGCCTAAAATTCTTTCCGCTAAAATCCCAACCCGTTAAAACTAAACCGTTCTTGAAAATTTCCCTCTTGCATCAAGTGTAAATTTTCGTAGGAACAATATCGCTTATTATTCCTGTCGAAATTCCCCAAATTAGTGAAACGGCTTTCGTCAGTAATACTTCCTATGATATTATGATGATGTTTATAGAAACCGTTTCTAAGGTAATATAAGTAAATGATGAAAAATAAAGTTTTTCTCTCCACTACTAACCTATAACATCGCCATTATTGACCGATGATTAACGTTAGAAATCGTTTTTCTCTACCTTATAAGTTATTATTGACCATGGTCAATAATAAGGCATTGAAATCCATTATTGACCGATCTTCAAGAATCTATTTGAACGCAAGTAACTTGATTTTTTGATTCTACAACACGAATTCATAAACATGAAAAACCCGAAAGGTGATTTCTTGTGGTTAGGTAACCAAATAATTATCAATACATATTAGATTATTAGAGATGCTTGATATTGTAAAATATCGATACAATCAACATTTTTTCTGCTTCCATTCTTAATTCTGGAGGTGTACACATAATAATATTACTAACATTTTCTTCGCTCATTTAAAAAAAAAAACGGAAAACTCGTGAAATCTGATGACATAAATGAACAAAAAGTGAAATTAACAAAGCTACCTGACAAAACAACAAACTATTTTGCCAATTTCAAAGCGCAGGTAACTTGATTAAAAAATATACTTATTATTAACCTAGGTGATTATTTATTATCGTTATTTACCTGGGTAGAGAAATTTAGTTCTCATTAGATAAATGGAGTACCTAAATCATGGCAATTTGTCAAGTTACTAGCAGAAAAAAATATTTTCTCAGTATTCAGTGTGATGGTTAGTTTAAAGATAATAATTAGGATTTTAGAAATTTTGCCCAGACTTGAAAGGAAACTTTATTAAACGTAGTATTTAAATTAAAATTCTTGTAAGAGCACAGTTTAGGGCTCGTGATTAAAAATGCTTTTAAAATATTAAATGATTTTTAAACTCATATACTAAATCGTGTTCTATAAAGCTAGGTAATTTGGAAAATCATCCTCATTTTCATTTCCGCGAAGCGGATTCTATTCAAACATGATCAAAGACACAAACGGACGACGATTCTGTTAATTTTACTTTTGATGTCTCCGTAGTTGGAAAGTTAACGAGCAAGCTGAAAAGATATCTCTAAAATCAAATTCCTTGGCGTCTCTTTTATACACTTATTCCGAAAAGACCCAAACGGACCTATGCTTAAATGGGATATAATTGGGATATTAAATAAACAATTTTCTTCGACAAACTTCGGGATAAAAAAAAATCCAACGTGAAATTATATTTTATTAAAGTATGCCAGCAATCATGTAAATACGATCAATATATTCAATTACTTGGATTAAAAACGCGACAAATATAATACTAGTATGTCAACAATAGTACTTTATATGTTGAGCGCCTCAGGATATAAAAGCGCTCGCTATACCGAGTGACAATGAAATCGTTTGACAGAACCACACTTAATTATCGTTCAATAGAGAAATTTGAAATTTTAGCAGTAAATATGGTTTAGAGAGATGCAAGTTGTCCATCAAAAATATTTTGAATATCATTTCCAGTTTGACCGAAAGTTAGGTTAGGTCGCTTATTTTAAATGACACTCTGTATATTTTTTTAGATCCTCGAATAGAGCTATAGATTTCCTTTTCAATGACGTAGATATCACAAGTTGTCATTTGTTTTTAAAATGACGACGTAGGATACGATGTTCTCAAATTCAAAATGGCGGAGTGTTAGCCGCGTGGCTTAAGTTTTATCCTATCAAGTTTCAAAATGGTAACATAAGATTATTTTCTTTCAACTTTTAATAAAATTGAGGCAAAATGTGTATTTAGAATCTCATAGGATAGTTTTAATTTTTATTTGACATTATCAAGAGTGAGGCTCATTTTTCTCCATGATTTTTAATGGAAAGTACCAAATGTCAAAATACCTTGAAATACTACCGTGAGGTAGTTATTTAAAAATGTATAATGCTTTATCATATTGTAAAGAATTTTAAGAGAAAATTTTATTAGAATGTTATAGGTACCACCGCACAAACAAAACTAGGACAACAAAATTTTCTTTATATTCTAGCTCTTGGACTACAATATATTTTTTAACAAACTGTCACAGTCACTAACTTAAACATCAAAGTCGAAGATTTCGAAATTAGCCTGGGAGATAGTAGTAAAATTGCGTGTCTCAGTTTTTTTTTTTGACGCTACACAAATTTTATATCCTATAGTAATACATATAAAAAAATTTCCTATTCTATTAAATGTTCTAAACTTTGACCTCTTCGTTGCTGACACAATGTTACTCGATCTACATTGTCAGTTAATAAATTTCTTAGATGTCTTATTGATATACCCTGAATTTCTGTCATGATCCGATTTTCCAAATCCTCTCGGTTCTGAAGGTCTAGCGTAAACCTTTTGTTTAAGATAGCCCCATATGGAAAAATCAAGCGGAGTTAAATCAGTGCACCTTGGCGGCCAACGGGTTGGTCCGTTTGTTCCAAGCCAATCTTCTGCGAATCTGCGGCTCAAATAGTTTGCTGCAATACTTGAGTTATGTGCTGGGGCACCATCTTGCTGAAATATTATGTTGTCATTTCCAGGGACATTATGTAAACTATGTTCAATCTGATTTTGCAGCAAGCCTAAATACATCTCCCCATTCAAAAGCCGGTCATACAATCCGGTCTACCATTAGAAATATCAAAATTAAAATTGATTTTTGAAAATAGGATAAGAAAATTCGAACTAGCTCGATGTTAGGTTTACAAAATCCATACAGAATCAAACTATCTCAATTGTTGTCATCACTAGATGTATAAAGTATTTGAGAATGGTAAAAGCAGACATCTGTCAACGAATGACTAAAATATAATATGGTTATGTCGAAAAGAGTTTTTTTTTTATAAATGTTTATTGGAGGAAAATGTAACGTTGCACTGAAAATACACTTGTGAGGGTTGGTGAAGATACTGACTGCTTATTAACACTGTAAAATATAGGGGATGTGGATATTTTTGTACAAGTTGAAAAATGAAAAACATATCAACCCTGCATAATGTTGGGCACAATGGGGTTTTTTAAGGGTTGCTGAAGGGTTATGAGCAGAGATAGGAAGAGGTATATACAGGGTCGTTGGTATATATGGAAACGGTCGATTATTTCTTAAAGTATAACAGTTAGCAAAAAATATTTTAGATAAAAGTTTTACGGTTTTTAAGGTGTATTCGAATTTTAAAAATATAGGTATACAGGATGAGTCAGAAAACCGTAGGGAAGCAAATTTACCTTTTTTTAAATAGAACACCCTATATCTTCAAATATTTTTGGATTTAACATAAAATGGCAATTATTTTTTATTAAGTGCATTATAAATCTAAACCTAATAGTTTCCAAGATATCGACTTTTGAAAAATGAAATTTTAGAATTTTGACAGCTTCCAGCTTTCTAACGATACATTTTAGAGTAAAACGGCTTATATGTCCCTATCTTACTTTTTTATTATCTTTCCAAAAACATCAACTTCCGGTTAAACCGGAAGTACTGTAGTTTCGACTTTTGAGTTACATCCGGTTTAACCGGAAGTTGAGACTTTTAGAAAGATAATGAGAAACTAAGATAGGGACATGAAAACCGTTTTACTCTAAGACGTACCGTTAGAAAGCTAGAAGCTGTCAAAGTTCAAAAATTTCATTTTTCAAAAGTCGATATCTCGGAAACTATTAAGTTTAGACTTATAATGCACGTATTGAAAAATAATTGTTATTTTATGTAAAATCCAAAAATATTCTAAGATATAGGGTGTCCCATTAAAAAAAAAAGTAACTTTGTTCATCTACGGTTTTCTGACTCAACCTGTATTCTTATTTTTTTAAAATTCTAATACACCTTAAAAAACCCTAAAACTTTTATCTAAAATATTTTTTACTGACTGTTTTACTTTAAGAAATAATCGACCGTTTCCATACATACCAACGACCCTGTATAATGCAAAAGGATAGTTTTAATTATTTTGCAATGTTGCCAAGTTATTTAAAAATATTAGTTTTTGGAAGAAAAAACTTGGCACTTTAAAATTTGAAATATAATTGAATTAACTCAAGACATTCGAAACATTCTTGAAGGTATTAAAAATAAAGACTAATTCAAGACTTAAGACCCTCAGAACATTCCATATTTTGTACAGGGTGTGCTCTACAAAGTGTCAACTTTTCACATTCTAAAGATCAGGTGTACAAAATGTCTCCGACAACTAAAGAATACATGGAAATTCGCATAAGAAATTGTTTCCAACCAATTACTCCCAAAATATGTCGCAATTTAAGCGAAGAATTTGAAGATCGTGTCCAGAAGTGTATAATGGAGGACACTTTGAAATTTGGTCAGATAGTTTATGTAAGCAGTTTGATAAACTGATAAAGACACTTTAATAAGTAAAATAAAAAAAAAAAACATTTTTCTCAGACTTTTTATTAAAAAAAAATATTACGCCAAAATAAGCAAAAATAACTAATAAACCTTTTAACAGAAGTTGTAGAGGGCAAAAAACTCTACAAGATCAAATATTAAAATACAGGAGGGTGTTCCATTTGAAAAAAAAAGTAAATTAATTTTAAAATGTGAAAAGTTGACACGTTTGTAGAGCACACCCTGTACAAAATATGGAATGTTCTGAGGGTCTTACGTCTTGAATTTGTCTTTATCCTTGATACCCTCGAGAATGTTTCAAATGTTTTGAGTTCATTCAATTATTTATTTCAAATTTTAAGGTGCCAAGTTTTTTCTTCCAAAAAAGAACATTTTTAAATAACTTGGCAAAATTGCGAATTAATTAAAAACTGTTTGCCACGATACGCAGAATATCGAGGGGAATTTAAAAGTGCAAAAATCTACAGGGTGTTCTATTAAAAAAAAAATCTTGTTCCTCTTTGTTGAGCCCCCAATAGAGTCAAAAATAATTTTACGTTATAACTAACTTACTGTCCTTCAACTTTTATATTAACATTTTTTATGTATTATAAATACAAACGGAGCTATTCTACTTTGTCGCACTAAACGGCCACCCTGTATGTACCTTGCGTCTAAAAATTATGTTCATCTAAGAGGGCTTGGACTTAGAAACGTAGGGCTTCGTTTAGATCACAATTATACGTGGACGATACATGTAGGTAACCAAATCTACGATAAAATTGTGTCAAATTCATATTATTACATGGTATGCCAAACTGATGAATATTAAAATAAGTAAGAACAAACAAATTTATTTTTGATGTTTACAAAATTAACACAATAAGAATATAAAGCGTGTCTTCGGAAGTTCTTACCAAATGGGAAACTTTTTAATTATTAACTCTACAAAAAAAAGTGCCTCTTCTTAAAAAGTCCTGCTTGGTGAGAAAATAAATTTGCATAAGAATATTTGTATGTTGGAAATACAGAGTGGCTTCAAAAAGTACCGGGTTTAAAATTTATAAAAGACGTCGGCTATATCTCCAAAACTGATAGTCGTAAAGATGTGCGGTAAAAAAAATCTAGGCCACAGGGCGCTTTTTGCGGAAGACCCAGTTTTAGAAATAAGTATTTCTGGATAGGTAGGCTTTGAAACAATTGATTGTTTTTGGTAACAGAATAGGCGTTTTAGCAGCGACAGTGACAGTTTGGCAATTATAATCTCTGTTTCAAAACGTGAACTTTTTTTAAAAAAAGGTTTTCCCGTTTCTTAGTTACTTTAAACAATAATAGTGATGATTAAACTGACTGTTGATGAAAAAATAGAAATAGTTCTTATTATTGGCGATAATTATAAGACGCATCGCGAGGCTGCCGAAATTTTAAATACTAGACACCCAAATAAACATATTAGCCACGTTACTGTCGGCAATGTCATCAATAAATTTTAAATAAGAATACTGGCTCTGTCGAAAATAATTTCAAGAAAAAACATGCAGTTCGAACACTTACTGAAGTTACAAGTATTGCAAGCGGTTGTGGAAAATCCAAAAATTTTATTGGAAGGAATAAAGAACACAGTTCAAGATAACGTGTCAAGAGCTTCTGCTAGTAAGATACTTAGAATAGATAAATTTTATGCGTATAAGCCAAAATTTGTACACACGCTCAAACCTGGATATATGGAATCGCGTTTCATGTTCTGTGCTTGGTTCCAAGGAGAAGTTGAAGACGACATGTTCTTTTCAAGGATAATTTTATTCAGTGACAAGGCAACATCTACTTCTAATGGTGTCGAATGTTCCCAGAATTGTCGTTGGTGGAGCGATGTGAACCCCAATTTCGTAATCGAATGCCGTGGCCAAACGTATTTCAAAACGAATGTTTAAATAATCAGATAGTGGGTCCATATTTTTTCCATCAAAATATTAATAGTGAGATTTACTTAAATTTCCTAAGAACCGAAATTTTTATATTTATTAACGGCCTGCCATTAAACGCGCAACAGGCTGTTTGGTATCAGCATGATAGAGCTCCTTGTCACAGCGCAGCCAGGATCAACGAATATTTGGATAGAACTTTTCCACAAAGATGGATAGGACGCCGTTCAGAAGTACCCTGGCCACCTAGGTCACCTGACATTACACCCCTAGATTTTTCTTGTGGGGTTATTTGAAGCAATTAGTCTACAAGCACAGACCATTCCGTGATATTGATCACCTGGAAGAAACTATAAGGCAGTGTATCCGGCTAGTTACTCCTCATATGATCAGAAACGCTGTGTCAGAGTTTTCTAGAAGGACAATAATTTGTATGCAAAAAGACGGGGGCCATGTGGAGACCTAGATTATTTTTGGAGTCATATAGTTTTATTTGTTATTGAAAAATTAGAAATTGGCCACCTCATAGAAATTAGTGCAATAAAATTGTAATACTATTTTTATCCACCATAAAAGTAGTTCTCTTAAGTAGTGCTTTTATTGTGTTATTGTTAACTGTTCTTGTTATAGCCTGTTGGCCTTTAAACACTCTCCAAGTTTTTAGTTTTGGAGATATAGCCGACGTCTTTTATAAATTTTAAACTCGGTACTTTTTGAAGCCACCCTGTATGTCCAGCATACAAATATTCTTGTGCAAATTTATTTTCTCACCAAGCAGGACTTTTAAGGAAGAGGCGCTTTTTTTCGTATAGTTAATAATTAAAAAGTTTCCCATTTGGTAAGAACTTCCGAAGACACGCTGTATAGAAAGGAAAATAAGAATTATAGAAATTGCTGAGATTGGCCACCGTTATGCGCAAAACATAAATTTACACGTCTCTTCATATTCTCGAAAGCGTTGACCAGCATCTCTGGAGAAATGTTACCACATTCGTGGATAATCCTTTCCTAAAACTGTTCTAAATTTTCGACTAGTGTTTTAAAAATACTGTTCTTCGAATGCGGAAAATGAAGTAATCCGTAACCGCCAAACAAGGTGATCTGTGTGGGAATTTAATGGCTGTGCAAAAACTGATCAAATCTGATCAAAAAATTGCGTAAGTAGTTATAGCTTCAGCGGATGTATGGGCGGTTGTACCGTCCTGTTGAAAATAACCAAACCATAGCTCATGGTTAAGTAATTGCTTCACAAATGGATTCAAAATATTGTCCCTATACCGCAGTGCAGCCGCTGTGCTGTAACTATGTCATGAAAACAATACGACCAGCATTTGTTCTTCGGGAAACAGCCAACCAGGCACCAATTTTTTGAGGGTGCAATGTGGACTCAACAAAAAAAACTTAAGAGGGAGCAACAGTCGTTTTTTTGTATTAAGTGTATAATCTTGAAATTTATTTAACATTAGCAGAGCGCTTTCGGCCTTAAGCCATCTTCAGTGCTTCCTAAAAGCTAGGAAAATCCTATTTGTAAAATTTATTTAAAATGTCGTTGTTCGAAAGTTGATGTAAATTTGTGTGAAATCAGTTGAATTATGTAACTATTTTTATTTGTTAAAAATTGGTTCTGAGAAATAATATTAAATGTATTTTTTGGTTTTTACTCACTTTATCAGGAAACTTCATTGACAAATTTACTTTTCTTGAGTGGGCCATCAACAACACAATGTAAAAACTTATTATGTAAAAAAGCAATTAACATGTAAATTTGTAAAAAGACGGACAATTGGGACGAACCACTTTTTAATTTTGTTAATTAACCATCGTTTTTATTTTTCCTCTTTTTCATAATTAAATTTTAACTACACGTTGAACGTGTTCATCGGTCGAAATTTGATGGTTATTTAAAATGAAAGATTAAATTTGTCTTGTCATTGAAATGACATTGTTGACGTTGTTGAGAGTAAAAAGCGGGCAATTTGAAAATTGTTTAGATTAGAGAATATTGAAATTTTTTAAAAAATTAATTCAGAAGGCGTCTGTGGAAAGGAATGTAACTTTTATTTAGATTAACTTGTGTATTTAAACAAAGGCAATTGTCTAGTAATTCCTCATTAATCTATATGTCCTCCATAAAATCGATTCTGTTGAAATTTTTGAAAGATATATCATGAATAATCTTTGGATTAGAGGAGGGACTGAAAGTATGATTAGAAATTTTGAGGTGTTGGCCAAAAGCAGAAAAGGATCTCGAAATGTGTTCTTTTATACGGGTCCTTAATGGTCTACAAGTACGACCAATATAGGTACTGTTACAAGAATTACAATTTAATTTATAGATTCCACTCTTAGATGTTCTATTTTATCCTTGGAATTTACAATGTGTGTTGCTAGACTGTTTTTGGTTTTGAAAGAAACACTGAGATTTGGGATCGATCGATCGATTTCCTCGATAAAAGCACCAATTCTAACAATAAACAAATACTTACACAATTAATCCCAAATCTCAGTGTTTCTTTCAAAACCAAAAACAGTCTAGCAACATGCATTGTAAATTCCAAGGATAAAATAGAACATCTTTCTAAGAGTGGTATCTATAAATTAAATTGTAATTCTTGTAACAGTACCTATATTGGTCGTACTTGTAGACCATTAAGGACCCGTATAAAAGAACACCTTTGGAGATCCTCTTCTGCTTTTGACCAACACCTCAAAATTTCTAATCATACTTTCAGTCCCTCCTCTAATTCAAAGATTATTCATGATATATCTTCCAAAATGTCAACAAATTCGATTTTATGGAGGACATAGAGATTAATAAGGAATTACTAGACAATTGCCTTTGTTTAAATACACAAGTTAATCTAAATAGAAGTTACATTCGGTACATTCCTTTACACAGACGCCTTCTGAATTAATTTTTAAAATATTCAATATTCTCTAACCTTAACAATTTTCAAATTGCCCGCTTTTTACTCTCAACAACGTCAACAATGTCATTTCAATGACAAGACAAATTTAATCTTTCATTTTAAATAACCATCAAATTTCGACTGATGATCACGTTCCACGTGTAGTTAAAATTTAATTATGAAAAAGAAAAATAAAAACGATGCCAACAAACAAATGTTTGTCCCTTATCCTTTCCATCAGACCCAATCTCTGGAAGCGTTTCGCTGTATAACAGCTCATCAGCAGAGCTATAGGGTCTGACGGAAAGGAAGGGACTGTCTGTGACTTTCATCACTATATATAGAAAACAGTATAGGAATGAAGCACAACGGCGACATCCCATAGTAATCGAGCGTACCACCGAGCGAGCCGGTGAGGTTCTATAAAGATCCATACACCAGCACGGAGCCCATAGTAACAGGCATCTAACCTCGGTGGCGCCGAAAACCATTTCTTCGGTTTAGGTTACCGAGACCTTAAGATTACAACAAACAAATGTTTGTCCCTTATCCTTTCCATCAGACCCAATCTCTGGACGCGTTTCGCTGTATAACAGCTCATCAGCAGAGCTATAGGGTCTGACGGAAAGGAAGGGACTGTCTGTGACTTTCATCACTATATATAAAAAACAATATAGGAATGAAGCACAACGGCGACATCCCATAGTAATCGAGCGTACCACCGAGCGAGCCGGTGAGGTTCTATAAAGATCCATACACCAGCACGGAGCCCATAGTAACAGGCATCTAACCTCGGTGGCTTAAAGGGACAAACATTTGTTTGTTGTAATCTTAAGGTCTCGGTAACCTAAACCGAAGAAATGGTTTTCGGCGCCACCGAGGTTAGATGCCTGTTACTATGGGCTCCGTGCTGGTGTATGGATCTTTATAGAACCTCACCGGCTCGCTCGGTGGTACGCTCGATTACTATGGGATGTCGCCGTTGTGCTTCATTCCTATATTGTTTTCTATATATAGTGATGAAAGTCACAGACAGTCCCTTCCTTTCCGTCAGACCCTATAGCTCTGCTGATGAGCTGTTATACAGCGAAACGCGTCCAGAGATTGGGTCTGATGGAAAGGATAAGGGACAAACATTTGTTTGTTGTAATCTTAAGGTCTCGGTAACCTAAGCCGAAGAAATGGTTTTCGGCGCCACCGAGGCTAGATGCCTGTTACTATGGGCTCCGTGCTGGTGTATGGATCTTTATAGAACCTCACCGGCTCGCTCGGTGGTACGCTCGATTACTATGGGATGTCGCCGTTGTGCTTCATTCCTATACTGTTTTCTATATATAGTGATGAAAGTCACAGACAGTCCCTTCCTTTCCGTCAGACCCTATAGCTCTGCTGATGAGCTGTTATACAGCGAAACGCGTCCAGAGATTGGGTCTGATGGAAAGGATAAGGGACAAACATTTGTTTGTTGTAATCTTAAGGTCTCGGTAACCTAAACCGAAGAAATGGTTTTCGGCGCCACCGAGGTTAGATGCCTGTTACTATGGGCTCCGTGCTGGTGTATGGATCTTTATAGAACCTCACCGGCTCGCTCGGTGGTACGCTCGATTACTATGGGATGTCGCCGTTGTGCTTCATTCCTATATTGTTTTATAAAAACGATGGTTAATTAACAAAATTTAAAAGTGGTTCGTCCCAATTGTTCGTCTTTTTACAAATTTACATGTTAATTGTTTTTTTATATAATAAGTTTTTACATTGTGCTGTTGATGGCCCACTCAAGAAAAGTAAATTTGTCAATGAAGTTTCCTGTTTCCTGACAAAGTGAGTAAAAACCAAAAAATACATTTAATATTATTCCTCAGAACAAATTTTCAACAAATGAAAATAGTTAAATAATTCAACTGATTTCACACAAATTTACATCAACTTTCGAACAACGACATTTTAAATAAATTTTACAAATTAGATTTTCGTCGCTTTTAGGAAGAACTGAAGATGGCCTAAGGCCGAAAGCGCTCTGCTAATTTAAATAAATTTCAAGATAATACACTTAATACAAAAAAACGACTGTTGTTCCCTCTTATTTTAAAAAAGTGTACACAGCCCTACCTCTTCAAAAAAAACTTAGATTTACTACTCATTCTAAAAATTCACATAACCGGTGAGGTGGAACTAGGCTTTATCAGAAAAAATATTAGGTCTAATAAATCATTGCTTTTGGATAAAACACTGACACTAATTCCTGCGTCTTTCGAACTCTGCAGTTCGTATTTTTTGGAATACTTGAACTTTAGAAGGAAAAAAAATTTAACTGTTTTTTAAGAATAGTCGTTTCATAAGATCTTCCCAATTCTTGAGACAGGCGTCTTACACATTTTGTTGTCGTATTTTGCATTATTTCACGAATATTTGCAACAAGTTCTTCTGTTCTTGCAAATGATTTTCTAGCTCCCTTTTGATGTTTATAAAACCTGTTTCCCTAAACAGAGCCACGGTTCTTCTCAGGCGATGATAAAAATTCCTAGTAACAGCGACATTAGGAAAATTTTCGCGAAAATCGTGCAGAAACGCTGATTGAATTGCCATTCACCATTTATTTTAATTCCGTTTGAAAAATATGCTGCAACCATGAATTTTTTGTGCTGTTCTCTAAAACTGATTGGGTGAATTATTTAAGAAATTGGATAATTTAGCGATAAATCAAATTACTTGTACTTACTAAAATAACTCTGATATTTGAATGGTTAAATCTAAAGCACCTACCTAATTCACAATGGTAACTATTCTACTTTGGGCGGGTTGATATTTGTCATCGGATAATAGATTGATTGATTAGACGTCATCACTATAATGCTAAATGTAGACGTCTAGAAAATCCTTTAATAATATTTAATTTTTATTTGTCACAGACGGAAGTCAGGTAGCAGATGTTTCCTAGATAGTTAAATATTTACAAAAATCATATACTTTCGGCTAACTTGCCCGTCAAAATCTATAGATATTCTGAAGCTCTACAAAGGAACACCGAAGAATCGTATAATGAGCGGATAAATAGGTCTAACAGAGCAAAATAAATCCGTTGTTCTACCCTGGGCGGTAAATTTTCATCTGCAACGTTTATTCTGCTTAAGTAAACACAAAATTTGCAAGTAAATGGTAAAGTTTTTAATACTTGCCCTTAAAACCAGACGTCTAATATTTCCGTTTTAACTTACGTACTTTAAATAGATAAACTATTATGGGGATTTAGGTAAGTGGTTATTTTTCGGTAGTTGGCGCCACAAAAGCAAAGCTGTCTGACAAAATTAAATACTTAATATAATTGTGGGAAATTTAAATGGCCTAATTTTTTTGGTTGGGTACACCAAGGTTAGAAAAGGATGGGATCAGTTGAAGCTGCAATCGCTATTTTTTAAAAAATATTGAATAGTGATTTCTAATACCGGTAGTTATCTCAAATTAAGTATTTGAAGACTAATGTGATCATAGCTAAAAAAATGTTTTCTAGTCAGCGATATTTAATAGTTACTTTTTAGGGTTGGACCTACTTAATAGTAAAAGAATTTTTAAGCACTGCAACTTGTAAATAAAAAAAAACTATAATTTTATCTGATTATTATAAAAATATTAATAACGGATCTACTTATTGTCTTGTTAATTGTTGTCACATATAGTGTGTATCAGCCATATGGAACAAATTCGATAATAAATACATGGGGACGTGTCCGAAAAAACGCTCGGACACGTCGAATGGTATTTCTAGTTGTGCATATTTTTCAGTAAAAGCTTTTTATACAGGGTGTGTCATGTAACAGTAGCCAATACTAACTTTCTTATTTTAAATACAATACCCTGTATCTTATTCAATTTTTGGATTCCTCAGAATATTTTAGACATATTTCAAGTACAATATCCTATATCTATCTTCAACTGTTTCGGAAATATTAAGTGTTTCCGATTTATTGCAAAAATCAACAACACACTAAAAAACTAATAAGTTATAGTGTTTATTTCTTGATAATGTAAAAAACAAAAAAAAACATTAATGTAGGAGATGTTGGAAATTGATGTTAAAATGTTTTTACTGATATGAAATAAAAAAAAGGTATAAATTGTTTTGTTTATTTTTGTTTAAAACGCCTGACCTTAGCAAATTGTTGTCTGTCTGCATGACAGTAGTTGTCAGTGTAATAGTCGTTTGAATTTCGTTAACTGCATATTAGAAAAATGGTTTATTTAACAGAAATGCACAAAAAACAATTCTACAGATGATTGGTTATGGAAATAAAACACGGACACAAATGGAAGTTGCTCGCTTATATACATACATACGCAATATCCTGAAAAGGTTAATGTTTGGGCAGGAATTGTTGGAGATCATATCATAGGTCCTTTTTTTATTAATGGCATTTTAAATGGCGATAATTATTTAGCACCGCTCCAAAATAATGTCTTGCCAACTTTGACAAACTTATATCCTGATCCAGCAAACCCACAACCTCCAGCGAATATGAATGATATAGTTTCAGCAAGATGAAGCACCGCCCCATTACCAAATCAATGTCCGGCAGTACCTCAACCGAGTATTTCCAAATCGGTGGATAGGGAGGCGTGGATTGATGGAATGGCCAGGACGATCCCCTGATCTGACGCCATTAGACTTCTTCTTATGGGGTTATGTCAAAAATATTGTATACAAAACTAAACCCCTCGACTTAGCTGACTTAAGAATACAAATAACGCTTGCGATTAGGTCGGTCACGCCTAAGATGTTCAGTAACGTTAGAAGAAATTTCTATTTAAGATTAAAATTCATTTAGAATTGAGCGGTGTGATTTTTGGAAAATCGCTCGGACCATTCGATTTTTATTTCTTAATGTGTCTTTTTTGATGGTAAATTCATGTATACAGGGTAACCCAAAACTATGTCACAACCATTAACTTCATTTTTTCAAATGAAAATATATATTTTTTATTTCAGGCTTGAATTTTGAATCGAATTTTAAGTATGTTTTAAGTACCATATCCAATGCCTTAACTCAAGAGTTATCGAAAAAATTACGATTGAAATTATCAATAGGTAAGACCGCATTTCTAAGGATTTATTTGTAAATCGAGCAAAACATTCCATTGTGTGTTTATTTTGTGTTTTTTTTTTCAATTCTGGTATTCCTGAATGTTGACTTGTCACCGTTTAGTCCCACAGAAACAGTATGACAATTTTACTTCAAATAAGTAATTGTCAAGCGTAGTTGCAGAGTTGCGGTTTTCACAATGGTGAAGTTAATTTTGGTGATAGAACACGCACTGAAATAGAAACAGCTCATTAATTTAATGAAATCCATCCTGATCGTCATCACATATGTCATATGTCAAAAGGTGGTGAGTAGAATAGAAGCTAAAATTAGAGAATTCGGTCATGTTAGAGATTTGCCTAAATCTGGTCGTCCTGCTCGGGATGAAGCTACGTTCTGTTTGAATGGTAATGTGAGCACTGCCGTCCTCATTTGAGACGCCGTATCTGCATAAAAATCAAAAATCATGTTTTCACATATATGAAGTCCTATGCTATTACTACATTATCGTACAAATCGAAAATGCGGTATTTCTTCAATTAACTGGTAAAAATATGTAAAGCACTTTGCCGTATCTGCAAAATGAAGCCAATTTGTAAATCATAAGGCGGTATATGCACGTGATGCAATCAAAAAGCGGTATATACTGAGCGCGAGATGCACATACGGCATTTTAATCGAGTAACATGCACAAACCGCTTTTTTATTAAGATTTGTTGTTAGTATTTGTTAAGACATGTTTACGGAAAGGTGCAATTTATTAAAATTTAGTGATCGTGATATGTAATAATTATCTTTGGTGGTTGTATAGTGTGAAAGTGTTTGATGACTAAAATATATATATATTTTTAAATGAGAGGGTAGTCGTTGCTGACTAGTTGGGAAATAGACTAGCGAATATTGGGGAGTGCAGCAAATGCAATAATGCTCTTTAGAGTTATTCCAAGCTTTCGGAAATCATTTATTTCATTTCCATCCTCAGGGAGACTACAAATTTATATAAAAATTGAGATTCGAAAAATTGTTGTGATTAATAATCATAGTGTTTACTTACAACTTTCTTGAGATTGTTCATAAAGATGTTCGTATAAAATAAGAGACACGTGAGAAGCAAATGTGTTGAAAATCAAAGTTCGATTTTTATTCCAAATTGTGCGTTTCTTCGTCTATATACAATGGTTTTAATAGTATCTCCAGATGTCGGCTTTAACTGCAATTGACTTTAATTTTCAACACATTTTCTTCTCACATGTCTCTTATTTTATACGAACATCTTTATGAACAGTCTCAAGAAAGTTGTAAGTAAACACTATGATTATTAATCACAACAATTTTCCTAATCTCAATTTTTATATACATTTGTAGTCTCCCTGAGGATGGAAATAATATAAATGATTTCCGAAAGCTTGGAATAACTTTAAAGAGTATTCTTTCATTTGCTGCACTCCCCAATATTCGCTAGTCTACATTATTAAATATGGCACATGAGAGAACAAAGCTTATGATATCGTTGGCCAAGAAGGCAAACGAAGACAAAAAAGTGAAGAAACTGTTTTAAACCCAAAACTGTAAAGAACTAAAAAGATAATTTTTTTTTATTTATTTACCTGTTAGTTAATTTTTTCGTTTGGGTTTTGCCAACTATTAACTGATACGGTTTTTAAATAAAAATTATATTTTTTAGGGATTTCTTAAAAAAAACTGGTGCTATTGCAACCAATGACAATAATAATTCTAGTACTAGTAGGTATATGTTCCGATTATATGCTGGAAGAATTACAACCTGTAATATTTACATCTAGTGATGAACCCGAGCAAGAAAGATTTCTGAAGTTGTCTTTACCTTGTACTATTCAAAATGATAACGTACTTAATTGGTTGGATAATCACAATAATGACGAATCCTTAACTATTGGGGAAGACCAGCCAACTTGCACAGAGCTTCCAACTAATGAGAGTGAGGTTTTTTTTTTATTCGGCAATTGAACTTCTGGTTTCAATAAATCCTTATGAAATCAACGACAATAAAGGTAATATTTTCGCAATTCTATATTAACACAGAATAATTGAAATACTAAATTTAATTTTGATGATTTTGCTGAAGCTGTTTGCGGCGCATGCAAAGGAAATGTGGATGTCAAAAAAATGAATTATGGTAATTTTTATAATTGGCAAAATTTTACCTCCCTCGCAAAGCTAAATGAAACCACAGAAAACCATTCATATCTCTTAGATATAGTCCACATTGTAGCTGAACGAGGGGCATTTATTTTAAAATATCGCAGAAGCTTTGGTGTACCCTTACAACCACTGGATTCCCCGATGTACAGGGCAATGAAGAAGAGACAAGTTTTAAAGCCCATTTCTTGTCTTCAACGACCTAGAGGGTTTTCTCAGGAAAGAAAAAACAGAATCTTCTGAAACCTGTGGTGACCTTTTTCCGGAGAATAGAAAGGCATTTTTTGAAAATTTACCTACTTTGGTGGAAAATAAAGAAGAAAGTGAATAGCTATTAGAATATATGTATTTATATTTTTTGTGACTTTAATAAAAAGTTACAAAACGTTTTATTTGTTTTTATTAGTAAAGTTATTTTCTATTTATTTGCAGATACGGCATTTAATTTATAATCATAATGCAGCGGTTGCTTAACTAAAAAGCCGTAAGTGATTTTTTGAATAAAATAAAAGGAATTAAAAAAAGAAAATTTGCATCATATATCTTAATTTTCATTATAAATGGTATAGTAGATTCTTCATATAAAGAAATATTAGTAAAAGTGAGGGTCCAGGCAATAAACTTTAAACGTAATTTCTCCACATTTATATTGCCGGCAGATACGGCGTTTCAAATGAGGACGGCAGCAGCAGGCAGAATTGTCGTTATTGGGAAACAGAGAATCCGCATTGGATGATGGAGGTTCACAGCCAGTACCCTCAAAAAACAAATGTGTGAGGTGGACTAGTGCGCGGAAGAGTAATTGGCCCATTTTTCTTTGAACAGCCTTTAACTGGACAAGTATGTCTCGAATTTCTTCAACTTAAATAATTACAGCATTAGTGACTTTATTTTTTCTAATCTATTAATCTCAAACTCCCCTGACGAAGAACTGATGTTTTAGCAAGATGGTGCTCCTCCGCACTATGCTGCCATTGTGAGTACATTTTTGGATGCAACCTTTCCCAATCGATGAATAGGAAGGAGAGGGCCTATCGAATGGCCTGCTAGGTGGCTAGGCCTAACTCCGCTGGACTTCGTTTTGTGGGGTTACCTCAAATCGGAAGTATATGTTGACAGGCCAAACAATCTGCAGGAATTGAAAGAGAGGATCCGAAGAGAAGTACGTGCCAAAACTTCGGAAATGGTTGAAAACGTGCAAAGAGAGTGTATTGATCGTCTTGGATATTATCAAGCCGTAAATAGCGCACATTTTTAACATTTAATTTGATTTGTTGTTCTGTTTTTTTAAATAAACAGCTCTTACTTATTGATATGTTTAATCGTAATTTTTTTAATAACTGTTGAGTTTAGGTATAGGACATTATACACAAAAAGTTGATGATCGTAACTTATTTTTAGGCTACCATGTATACATGAATTTACCACGAAAAAACACATTAAGGAATAAAAATCGACGAGTCCGAGCGTTTTCCCAAAAAAACACACCGTTGACTTTTAAATGAATTATAAATTTTAATTCCTGAAGAATATTTTAATTACTTTTTTTTTAAATATGTAATATTGAACTCGCCTAAATTTGGCAAAGATACCATCTTTTGAACGTCTAACTTACCAAGACATGAATTAAATCTTCATTTTGAAAGAACGTTTTTTTTTAGCTATTTCGTCTGAGGTTTCATAATATTAAGCTTTGTCTTAGCATAACAGACCTAGCCCTTCACAGTAAGAAATATCCGCCTGGAAAAAATCATTTCTGGAGTGGTAAAAAAAAGTAGTGTTAATGTTAACACCCGGATCAACATAATTTAACACATTCTTACACTCATATGGGACCAAAGTTGTTGTATTAAATTTGCTTATGAATTTAACTCTCTAAAAAGTTAATTTTGTTGAATGGGTGTTATTTATTTCATTTTACACTCTATTAGGGAAATTAAATACAAAGACAATTAATAACACCATATTAGCGTGTAAATAAACCCCGCTAGAAAATTATTTTAACACATTAAGTGTAAAACTTATTCTTTAATCGTTTTTTTATACGGCACCGGGTAAAAATACCTAAACCTGTGTTACCGAAAAGACGGGCGGCAACAAGTGGTGCGAAATTCTAGGAATTGACACATGACGCCGACGCTACGTATAAATTCAACTTTCAAGTCAGTCTGATCGTGCTCTTTAAACGTGATATAGAATAATGTTATATTTACAAACTACAACAAAATAAACACAGCAAAGTTCTGTAAAGTGCCAAATGAAAGTGCCTCTTATGAGGATCTTGTTAAATTGGGTAAGCATATTAACAAAATTTGTTTATTGTATATTAAACGTAGATATACATGTATATGTTTATTTCACTAAATTGTTAAACTATACAGGGTGTTACAAATTCGATGCATTAGCATTGCTATCTCGGTAGCTATGTGAGATAGACAGTTGATTAAATTGAGGCAAAGTTGAGCATTCTAAAGCTGAATAATTTGATAAAACAAATTTTTCAAAATTCCAATTATTTCCGGAGATATCCGAGAAAAACCGAAAAGATCCATTTTGGTTTTTATTTTTTTACGTCTCTATTACTAATTATTTTGAGAAACTAAGAACACTTTCTTAAGAAACATTGTTATGATCTTCGAGAAAGTAATTCAATTTTTCAAATACGACGTTTCGTTTTTAAGACACCCGCATCAACTTTATTTTTTTAAAGACGGACCTGCACTTTTTATTGCATTTTTGAGTAATTTTCGACCTCCCAAAACTAATGGTATATCACACACGTCACTAAGTTGCATGCTGTAGGAGTTATTTGAAGTTCTTTAAAAATTGAAGAGTGTGCCTTGACTTTAAAACATATGAAAGTGTACCCTACCTTTGACAACATACAACTCTTTACTACTTTACTTTACTTCGACATCTTTTGCTCTTATAAAAATGTACTTTTCTAACGAAGAAAAACGTAATATGCTGAATGTTTACTACTTATGTCACTTGAACACAAAAACAGCAGCGGAAATTTATCTTTACCAATATTCCGAACGCCGGCAACCTTACCCATCAGTGTTTTCAAGATTGGATAGGAGGTTAAGAGAAGATGGTACATTTCAAAAAAAGCGAAATCAATATGGAAGTAAAGTTAGTGAAGAAGACAGAGAATTGGTTTTGAATCAGGTAGGTTATTTTAGAACTGTTTAAAAGAATACGATATCTATTCTAATTATTGTAAAAATTGTTTTAGGTAAATAATAATAACTGCGTGTCTGCGCGGCAAATTGAGGTAAATCTCAATAAACCCAACTTACACCATGTAAAAGCATGGAGAATATTAAGAAGTAATGGATACAAACCTTTTAAACTTCACGTATCACAACAATTGCTTCCAGGTGATGCGGAAAGAAGAATAAATTACTGCACGTGGTTAAGGGGACAAATCAATACAAACGGCGATTTTTTGAAAGATATTTTATGGTCCGATGAATGTAAATTCACAAATTGTAGCATTTTCAATCGAAAGAATGAGCATGTTTGGAGCATTGAAAATCCCAGGGAGAATAGAGAAATAAGAAAGCAAGTCCGATTTAGTATTAATGTGTGGGCTGGGATTTATGATGATAAAATTATTAGTCCATTTATGTTTGAAGAAAATTTGGATGGTTATAGATATTTAGAATTCCTAAATACTCAGTTCCAGGAATATTTAAGTGATATTCCACTAAACAGGCTACGCCGAATCTGGTTACAGCAGGACGGCGCCCCCCCCCCCACAATACAAGTGCTGTAAGGCATTTCTTAAATCAAGAATTTTTCCAAAGATGGATTGGAAATGGTGGTTTGATTGCCTGGCCAGCGAGTTCGCCCGACCTATCACCGCTAGATTTGTATTTGTGGGGCGCGCTAAAAAACGTAATTTACAAAACGGAAATAAATAGCCTAGAAGAACTAAAAGTTCGAGTTAGAAACACTTCTCGCATCATACTAAGGCGTTCTGTTCAAAGGGCAATAAATTAAAGATAAAAAAAATCGACATGTGTATTCACGTCAACGGTAATCTTTTCGAGCATCTAGAAAACTAGATAGTTAATTAGTTAAAATTTAATATGTATACTTAGGTACAAAAGGTTTTTCTTAGTTTTTATAATTTTATTTGATACCTACGTAAAGGTTAAGTTGTTAAAGATGTACGTTTTTATTAATATCCGTTGTAAAGGTTAAGGTACACGTTCTACGTTCTTATGTTTTAAAATCAAGGCTCACACTTCAATTTTTAAAGAACTTTAAATAACTCCTTCAGCATGCAACTCAGTGACGTGTGTGATATATCATTAGTTTTGGAAGGTCGAAAGCTACTCAAAAATGCAATAAAAGGTTCAGGTCCGTATTTAAAAAAATAAAGTTGATGTGGGTATCTTAAAAACGAAACGTCGTATCTGAAAAATTAAATTACTTTTTTGAAGACGATAAGTATGTACCTTGAGAAAGTGTTCTTAGTTTCTCAAAATAATCAGTAATAGGGACGCAAAAAAATAAAATCCAAAATCGATTTTTTCGGTTTTTCTCGGATATCTCCGGAAGTAATTGGAATTTTGAATTTTTCTTTTTATCAAATTATTCAGCTTTAGAATGCTCAACTTTGCCTCAATTTAACCAACTCTCTATCTCACATACCTATCGAAATAGCAATGCTAATGCATCGAATTTGTAACAACCTGTATAATAGGTGTGTCATTTTGTTCAACTAGTTATAATAATAAGTGTAAAAGAATCACAGCGTTTTCCAGTTCTGTTGTAATCATCATTTTGTTTATAAATAAACGATAAATAATACTCAATATTTTCATTAATTTAACAAACCTTTTCCAAGCGATCTGAAGATTTATATATATTAGGGGCTACTACTTTCGGCTTTAATTAAGTCATTCAATCATGTATCAAACTAAGCAGAGGTTAATAATGTAAAACATCTTGAATGCACAATTCTTTACTTAGCCCTGGGTAGATCATTTTATTACACTCACTATAGTAAAGTCACACCCAAATAAAATAAAATTTACACTACAAAAATATGATATTTATACTAATTAATCACAAATTACCATTAAAAAATGGTTTACTTACACCTCTCATTATTTCTTTTAGACCATAGAAGGATAGGTTTTAATTTACACCCGATAGTGTAAATGTGCATAAATAAGAAGAACTAACACTCATCAAAAAGTAAAAAAAACATTCAAAAATGTATTTTTTACAAGATATACTGATTGGTTAATATACCCTATTGAGTGTGGTCCTATATGTACCACCATTGAGTGTTAAATTTACCACTCAATTTTTTACTGTGTACTTACTCTCAAAACATACCCCTGCCATACAATTCTGCTGTGAATTAATTCAGTTTGTATAACCTTACGAAATTATAATTTAAGAAAGCAAAACGGAAAACTCACCACATTTATGTAGGTATCTACTTTTGATGACACTATGCTTGTTTTCCTCTATTATCTCGTTTGCCTTTGGTGTCGTTTCCTCCCCTACACCCTAAGGGTAATCAGTGCGGTAGTTAGAGTTAATAGGGCCCTGCAGTATTTACTACCTTGAGCCTAACGGGGAAATAAAGAGGTCCAGTTCGTTCCTGCCGAAAAAAGCCTCGGGCCGAAGGCAGGAACGGCGAGAGAGACTGCAGACATAAAAACCTTAATAGAGTTTTGATGTGCGCTCCATGTTGCCTACGCCTCTAACGAAATCGCCGATGTTGACAAAATAAATGAGTGGCTTGCCTTTTTTCTGCGCATTACAACACCAGTGAAATGACGGTATTGCTTGTTTTATTACCCCGCTTTATTTTATTTGGCAAAGGTTACGAGACCAAATGGTTCGGTTACGGCAAATAACGCAACTTCCTAAACAATTTACTTTCAAACTGATAAAAATTTAACCAATTTGTCTAGTACTTCTTAGGTTCTTATATGTATACCGGGTGTTGCATCGTCGAGCGGGACATAGGAAATCCCGTGTAATTTTAAATGGGGTCAATTATTGGCTTCCCTAATTATTTTAGAGAAAAATACTATTTGGGTTTATTAAAGAGCACTAAAACCCACATTCAAAAGAATAACTTTAGATATTTTTGATGAGCCCGTTTACGGGTTATCGCCGATCTCTTTTTAACTATTTCTCCTTTTTATGGCCCCGTATTTGCGGGCACCAGTCAAGGTAAAAGATGACTGTCAAATAAAGTTGTCATTTTGAAATGTGTGCTTTATTGTTATAAAAACTCGTACATCGAAAATATTAAAGGTGTATTTATGAGTACAAATTAATCTGAATAAAACTAAAATAAAGTATCCAATTACAAGGTTAATTATAACATTTTACATGTTTCAATATTTTACTAATTAATAGGTAGGTAGATACTATTAAATTGTTAGAACTTTAGGATTTAAGAAGAAGTTCAAATATTCCTCCATTGACTGCTAGACAATAACCGAGGCGATCATAAAATTCTCTTCTTACATTCGCTAGTTGGTAAACTGAAATTCTATTGCATTCGGCAGAAATAGCATTTTTTAACTCGTCTAGATTTGGGTATTTTTTATCTTTGTATATCCTGTTTTTTAAATGGCCCCAGAGAAAAAAATCATTTGGCGATAAATCAGGAGACCTGGCTGGCCAATTTACTGTATGATTTAAGCCAATAACATTTCCATTAAAAGCACGGTTTAAATATTCCCGGACAGCCAGGGTACTATGTGCCGGGCAGCCATCCATTTGGTACCAAACTTCCTGATTTTCCCTGGCGGCATCATGTAAAGTAGTTAAAATATGATCTTCAAGTAGTTCCAAAAAATATTTTGCATTTAAATTTCGTGTAAGAAATAATGGCCCGATAATATTTTCTCCGAAAATCCCAGCCCATACATTAACTTTTTGTGGATATTGCGTCCTTGTTTCCACAAACCTGTGTTGGTTTTCTTTGCTCCAATATCGATAATTTTGAACATTGGGTTCATTGTTTAAGGTAAATGTGCATTCGTCAGTGAAACAAATGTTTTTAAAAATTCCCTATCCATGTTTGCTCTTTCCATCATACCAAAACAAAACTCCTGTCGTCGTATTTCGTCCCTATCTCTTAGCTCTTGGTGCTTTTCATATTTGTATGAATAATATTTATGTCGTTTCAAAGCTCGTAACGCTGTGGTGTGATCTAATCCTATGTCATCCTCAAGTTTCCTTGTGCTGATCTTCCCATCATTTTCTTCCACGCACAATAAAACTTGCAAGTCCCTATCATTCCTTGCATCTGTTCTTTGTTCCTGCCTTTCTTCACATCTGCAGTTATTTATTACAGTGCCTTTTGTCTCAAATTTCTTGATAGTCCTTTCGACTGTAGATTTTGCAGGTATCGGTCTATTCGGATACAGAGCAGCAAACATGTCTGACACATTTTGATAACTATTTCCTTGATAATACCATTTAATCATCAATATTTTTTCTTCAGAAGTGTAATTCATGGCTAATATTTTCGATGTACGAGTTTTTATAACAATAAAGCACACATTTCAAAATGACAACTTTATTTGACAGTCATCTTTTACCTTGACTGGTGCCCGCAAATACGGGGCCATAAAAAGGAGAAATAGTTAAAAAGAAATCGGCGATAACCCGTAAACGGGCTCATCAAAAATATCTAAAGTTATTCTTTTGAATGTGGGTTTTAGTGCTCTTTAATAAACCTAAATAGAATTTTTCTCTAAAATAATTAGGGAAGCCAATAATTGACCCCATTTAAAATTACATGGGATTTCCTATGTCCCGCTCGACGATGCAACACCCGGTATAAGGTTCAGTTGCTATTTATTATTATTATTATTAAATGTCTTTATTTACAATATTACAATTGAATTAAGGGCGAAGTTTAACCCATTTCATAGAGTTATTCTAACACTCAACCTATACAAGATTTACATAAGTTAAGTATACAGTGACCGGCAGAAAGTAGGCACCAAAGGGAATTTTTTTTTATTTCAAAACTTACCAAATTTTTTTGACAGTGGAAATGTTCTGCATGTTCTTAAACAAAAAAGAGCATAAACCAAACTAGTAAATATTGCGTCGTATACGAGGGAGAGGTAAAAACTTTAAATTGACTCAAGAATAAAGTGCCCTTATTTTTTACCGTAGAAAAAATTTTTATTAGGAAATGTTGTTTGCACTTAAAAGTTATCCATAAATACCAAATTTTTGCTCGGTAGCACAAAAAAAATGTTTTTACTTTTTTTTACGCCCCCTCGTATAACGAATCGATAGAAGCTATGCAACCTATAAATTCAGGTTAGTGAACAAGTAAAAATAGCATACAAGAACACAGTAATTTAACGTTCTACATGCCCTCCGCCGTTTTCGATACACTTTATGGTTCTATATGAATAAGCTCCCTTGTAACATTTCGTAGAATGATAGGATTGATTTGTCTAACGCATTGCCTGATGACTTCTAAGTGATCTTGATTTCGAAATGGTCTATGCTTAAAAACTTTATTTTTAAGATAGCCCCAAAAAAGAAGTTCATTGGTGTGATATCGGGCGATCTTGCGGGCCAAGGGTTTTCAAAAAAGCAACCAATCCACCGATTAGGGAAGTAGTAATCTAACCATTCCCTTACTGCAATAGTACTATGGATTGACGCGCCATCTTATTGAAAATAAAATTCCTGACGGACATTTAGTGGCAGATTCTCAATGAAATCACTTACAACGGTTTGCAAAAAGTCCAAGTACAATGCAGCACTTAGATTTCCATGAAAAAAAAATGGTCCTAAAATACGATTGTTTATTATCCCGCACCAAACATTCGTCTTGAACGAATATTGATTCCTACATTCGATCACAAAGTGGGGGTTCTCGTTTGACCACCAGCGGCAATTTTGTGAACTTACTGTACCGTTACTAAAGTCGGTAAAGAAAACATGCCTACGAAAGTACGGGTTATCTTCTATCATACCTTGAAACCAAAAACACAAGTCGAGGCGAGCATCAAAATCCCGTACCTGAAGGGTATGTACATATTTTGGCTTATAGGCTCTGTAATTATGTTTCTTAAAAATCCTTCGTATTGACCTTTCAGAGACACTTACATCATCTTGTCTCTGAGACAATGGCATCGTTGGAGCTACGGCTGCACACAGCAACACATTTAAACTTGTGTCTTCATTAGTTAGGTTTTTCTTGTGCGGCTGTTTGAATTTATTTTCGACTGATCTTGTTTGTTTAAATTAAGTGACAATTCTTAAAACGGTTAAATTAATTATAGTTCTATGGGGATGTCTCTGATTAAAAATATCTGCCGTTTCGCGAGAAGAATGGTGATTTTCCCCAAAAATCAAAACGACTTCAATTTTTTCTTGTAAAGACAATTTTGGTTCTGCTATTTTTTACAACTAAAACAACAACTGACGCTTAACGTCAGCTTCAATCCTAAATATTTTTTCATAGCAACTAGATTTCAATGAAAATGAATTTTATTATGTAAGGGTTTGCACTTTAATTCTTGAACCAATAGGTTTAAGAGTTTTTGAAAAATTTGGGACGGCAAAATATTGTTAAATGTATGAAGTAAGCCCTCATTTGTTTTACATAAAGTTATTTCACTTATCCATAGTATAATGTACGGTGTGCACCAGAAAAATGAGATTATTTTTGACGTTATTTTATTAAACGTCTAGTTTTCGCGTATTTAAAGAAATTTAAGTAAGTTATGTGTCTAATTGCCCACGAGCTGTTAAAAAACTGAATTTATAGGTTGCATAGCTTCTATCGATTCGTTATACGAGGGGGCGTCAAAAAAAAAATAAGAACGTTTTTTTTTTTGTGCTTCTGAGCTGAAATTTGGTATTTATGGATAACCTTTAAGTGCAAACAATATTTCCTAATAAACATTTTTTCTACGGTGAAAAACAAGGGCACTTTATTCTTAAGTTAATTTAATGTTTTTACCTCTCCCTCGTATACGACGCAATATTTACTAGTTTTGATTATGCTATTTTTTGTTTGAGAACATGCAGAACATTTCCACCGTCTAAAAAATTTGGTAAGTCTTGAAATAAAAAAAAATCCCCTTTGGTGCGTACTTTCTGCCGGTCACTGTATAAATAAATATAGATAATGTATAACAAAATAATATAATATAAGTTCATTGAGAAAATAAAAAACTATACTTAACTAACAAGTAACAAATCCTAGATAACAATAGGAATGAATAATTATAGGCGTAGTTATTTTTGACATTATTCTGGCATTTTAAATATATAATTATGTTTTTCATATCTGCTGATCCGGAAAATACTGATTAGTTCCCTTTTTAAAAGCTCTCACACAACACTCCCTCAAATTAGTGCCCAAGGAATTATAATAATTGACAGCATTGTAAGAAAAGCTTCTCTGAAAAAATGCAGTTTTATGATAGGGTAAAGTCGGGGTTGACTTACAATTACGAACTGTTCTCTGCTGCTGATCTGTTCTATAGGACTGTTTATGACGCAAGTGAAGAGGAGCATCCAACATAAGGATCCTGTGGGTAAAACTCAAGATGATATTTAAATGTATTCTCTATGTTTAGCCATTTTAAATTTCGAAAGTACAATCCGATGGGATCATACTTTCTAAGACCATATAATAAATCTGGCACAATTATTTTGTAAAATTTGAAGTCTCTTTTTTATAACCTCCTCCAAGCATGGGTAGTAAAGTATTAGGCCAAAATAAAACAAAGGCAAAAGAATATGCTCACATAACTTTTTTCGTCTTTTAAAGTTTATCATACAAAGTGGCAAGAAGGTCGCGCATAATGCCTGTAACTTTTGAATTACCTTATATACGAAAAAGTGACTTTTATAAAAAGTTATTCAGTAATAGTTATTTACGATATAAGTGTTGTAAAGATTCATATTACAACACGAGATGTTAAAGTTGTTAAACGAGGCGTCAGCCGAGTTTAATCAAACATCGAGTGTAGTTATATGAATTTACAACAAGAATATTGTACAAAATTTTATCTACTTTCATCTATGAATAAAAATATTTGGCAAAAGGCATTTTTAAAAATAAAAATGCACCTGCTATTAAAAATCGTTTTGTAAGGGCATCTATTACAGCACTAGTGCTGTAATGGCATCTATTACAGCACTAGTGCTGTAATAGATGCCATTACAAAACGATTTACAGAACTGTAAAATTCATATTACTAAATGAAAGTAGATAAATAATTATTCCCTACATTTCTACCCGCACGATTTTTTTCTGTCATTTCTGGTTTGGTTGCCATAGAGACTAACTTACTTTTTTTTAATGGAACACCCTGCATAGGATTGCATATTGGGATTCTACTGAGAGGTTTTTGTATTTTGAATTTTCACCTATCTATTTATGTTTCCAAGATAATGACAGCTCAAAAATAAAAAACTTTCTAATTATAATTATTCCTACCGAATACGCACCAGTTGAATCAAGGTGTTTTCATGACAGCGACCTAATAAGAGGTGTCAATTTTGAGTTCCTGTTAATTTTTTTGTTGTCTGATTTCCAATTTGTTTATACTATGGTTCATCTGAATGAGAAACAACGAGTTGAAATTTTAATATTGAGCGGTTACAGAAATATGAAGAGATCGCACGATCAGGTTTGTCAACCTTTCAATGAATTATATCTATATTCTATTCAAAACCAAGAGTCAGTAAACGTAAACAATGGACAACGCGTGATCGGCGCGTCATAGGAGAAAACCCGCATCGCGATTGGTCAACGTGGAGGCGGGCGCTGTTCGCGACAGGGTTGCATTTCAGTTACAGGTGCATTATTGTTCTGTTTAGTCGTTTCGCGCTAAAATTTTAGAAGTGTTACCTATACATTTAAATATTTTATTATCTTTGTGAGTGTTTTATAACAGTGTTTTTAGCTTTTCGGGGAATATACCGACACTTTGTGAGTACTATATTCGTATTTTATACGTGTTTTTAGCTTTTCGGGCATATACCGAGACTTTCTGTATTTTGACAATTCTAACCAGTGTTTTAAGCTTTTCGAGGCATATACCGATACTTTGTGTATTTTGACAATTCTAACCAGTGTTTTTAGCTTTTCGGGGCATATACCGATAATTTGTGTGTTTTGACCCAACTATTTTGCTATATTATACCATTTTGACTTTGGCACTCTGGAAATAGTAAAATAAATATGTCTAGCAGCACAGACACCGCAGACGAACCAATGCGCATTGACTTATCTCCACCTAAAAAAAGATCAAAAAAGTCTCATTTTAATGTTGACATGAAGGAATTAATATTAAACTTGTATAAACACGAAAGTCAAGATAATCCCTTTTTGTCAATCGATGAAGTTGTACTGAAAGTACCTAGCTAGGAAAACGGGTGTTTGTGGCCGCAGTATCTACAGGATAATCAGAGAATACAAGAACAAACATGAATTTTCGAAACCAAAAACAAACCAAAATCGTACACATATTATCGATTTAGTGGACGAATTTGATAAAAATGCAGTAAGAAGAAAAGTCCATCAGTATTTCTTTAAAGGCGAGTTGCCCACCGTTGATAAAGTGCTTAATGATGTGAATGAAGATAACGATTTGCCTAATTTTAAGAGAACCACATTTTATAAGTTCATAAAATCATTAAATTTTAATTATGAAAAACGTGGTAGGAAGAGCATGTTGATTGAAAAGGATGAAATAGTCATATGGAGAAGAGAATATTTAAAAAAAATTAAGGGTTACAGAAACGAAAATCGTAAAATTTATTATCTCGACGAGACCTGGGTTAATGCTAGTCATACGAAACAAAAAGTTTGGGTCGACAATTCTGTGTCAACTTCCAGACAGGTATTTTTAGATGGTCTTTCAACAGGATTAAAAAATCCATCAGGTAAACAATAGTAGTAGGCAGGTAGTTTTCGAGATATGACAGGTGGTCCAACTAATGAAACACCCTGTATAGGCAAAGAATTGCACATTATAAAAAAATAAGGAACAATAGATTACAATAAATGATCTATCTCAAAGTCAAATTTATGAAAATCTTATAAGTAATATTTTAAGTAAAAACTGTTTTATAATAAAAACTTAAAAAATAATCTTTCGGGTACCTAAAATTTTCTTTCTTTGCTTCCAGTTTTATGAAAAATAATGTAAAATACTGTTTTCAGGAAAAGGAAAGAGATTAATAGTCTGTCATATTGGAAGTGATGATGGATTTGTTCCTAATGGTCTATGGGCATTTGAGTCTAAAAAAACAGGTGACTACCATGAAGAAATGGATGGAAATTCTTTTGAAAAATGGTTTGAAAAAATTTTACCCCAATTGGAAGAAAACAGCATCATAGTGTTAGATAACGCCCCATACCATTCTCGAAAATTAGAAAATTTCCGACAACGGCAACAAGAAAACCTGACATTCAACAATGGCTGCGATCTAAAAACATAAATTATGAAGAGGATTTACTTAAAGTGGAACTTTTGTCCATTGTTAAAGAACACAAACAAAAGTATAACAAATATGTGGTAGACGAAATGGCTAGAGGACAAAATAGAACAGTGTTAAGGCTCCCACCCTACCATTGTGAACTTAACCCTATTGAACTTATCTAGGCTGATGTTAAAAATTTTGTGGCCGAACATAAAAAATCATTTAAATTTGCCGATATGAAGAATATTTTTTATGATGCAATTAATAATGTTACGGCCGATAAATGGCAAAAATGCGTAAACCATGTGAAGGAAAAAGTTGAAAAGAAAATGTGGGAATTGGACAATTTAATTGAGATACAAGTTGAACCGCTAGTAATAAATATTGGTAGTGACACGAGTAGTGATGAAAGCGATTAATTACATTAGGAAAAATTAAATATCTTATTAATAATATTATTATTATTATTATTATTGACGTATAAAAATTTACAATAAACTATAATACACATTTTTCCAAAATTGATACAAACAAAATAAAGACGAAAAATATTAACTGTTCTTAGTGCGGCCCTGGCAAATATGTACACCTGCATTTATTTACATTTACTGACTCTTGGTTTTGAATATAGTTTAAATAGGCCTCCAATAAATTAGTCAACGGTGTGTCGAGTGGTAAAGAAATTTCGAGAAACAGGCAGTATTAGGGAAGCTGCTAGATAAGGTCGACCTAAAACAGCAACCGGGGGAGGCAAAGCTTTGGATATCATGCTCTCAATATATGAAAATCCAACACAATCCAGGCCAATGGCAATGGATTTTAATGTGTCTCATCAGTCAGTGAAAAATTTGTTTTAGCAGAAGAAGTTGCATCCCTACAAGATAAAGTTGGTGCACGAGTTAAACGAGGACGATTTTGATAGAAGAGCTGAATTTTGTTAGCTGATGATGGCAAGATGCAATAACGACAATAACTTCGCAACAAATATCATTTTCTAGGATGTAGCTACTTTCCATTTAAATGGCATTGTTAATAGACACAATTATCGTTATTGGTCTGCTGAGAATACTCACTAGTTCCAGGAAGGTCATACTCAGAGGCCCGAAAAAGTTAATGTTCGGGCGGGCATAGTTGGTAGACATATTGTGGGACCTTTTTTCATAGGTGGTAATTTGAATGCTGAAAAATATCTGGACCTCCTCAGGAATCACATAATTCCTTCTTGGAGAATGGTTCTACCGGGTGTAAATAATGGCATAAACGAACAGGTATAGTTCCAGCAAGATGGAGCACCTGCACATTATGCGGCAAATGTTAGACAATACATAAGCGAACCATTTCCAGGACGTTGGATAGGCAGAAGAAGTGCTATTGACTGGCCAGCGCGATCCCCGGACTTAACCCCGCTCGACTGCTTAGCAGAATATGGTGGTAATTTTGAACACCTTATCCACTGGAAAGGTTTCACTTGTTTATTATTCCGATGTTAAGTTGTTCAATTTTCTAGGCTCTTTATTTTGTTGCTATAAAGTTTGTTATAATTTAAATAAATAAAAATTTGAAATACAAAAAATTTTCCCAGTAGAATCCAAATATGCAATCATATTAATCATTTAAAAAAAGTAAGTTAGTTTCTATGGCAACCAAACCAGAAATGACAGAAGAAATTTATGCAGGTAGAAATGTGGGGAATAATTTACTGAACAACTTTCATAAAGGTCACGTTTTCGTATACGAGGTAATTCAAAAGTTACAGGCATTATGCGCGACTTTTTTGCCATTCTGTATATTTATCACTGTAAAGTTTTTAAATACTAAATATACCCTTCTAAACAACCCATTAACATGCTCATTGAACCTTTATTGACTATCAAACACAACCCCCAAATTTCTGGCCTTCATAACAAAAACTAATTTTTGATTATCAAGAGTTATGTTGAGGTCGGCAATAAAAGGGTTATAATCTTTTTTAAAACAAAACAACATTAATTCAGTCTTTTGTGAATTAGGCCTAAGATTGTGACACTGAGAATTTACTTATTCGCTCCAAACTTTTATTTAGGTTAATACTGGCAATGTCGGTATCATTAGGCTTAAAACGAAAGAAAACCTAAGTATCGTCGGCGTATGAATGAATATATACATTGTTTACCTGGCTATATAAGTCGATGGTATATATCAGGAACAAAAGTGAGCCTAAGATTGAGCCTTGTGGCACTCCGGAGCTGACCAACTGAAATTCCAACATACCATTACCAACTCTAACACTCTGAGATCGATTATTTAAGTATGTGCCAAACGATTGAAATTTTTATCAACAGTTCATGATTCACAGAATTGGTTGAGCAAGTTAAGATTGATATCACCAAATATGTGTCCTATCCAACCGCGGGGCTAAGTCTGACAAAATATTATTAAAAGATTCCATACATTCCAGCAGGTTATTTTGTAGAGGTCTATACACTTCTCCTACACAAATAAATATATTACATATTTTAATTTTGATAAAAAGATACTCCAGATTAATAATCGTACTATTATTATCAATGTTAAAACTTTATACTGGTTGAAATGAGAACTTATTATTAACATCTACAACGACACCCCCTCCCCTACCAACAGCTCGATCTTTTCTAATAAAATTAAAACCAGTAATGTTGATATAGCTCGATGGAATATCTAGCGGTCAGCCATGACTCCGTCACCGCCATCAAATCAAAGTGATTAACTGTTACGATGTGTAAAAACTCTAAGAAAGATGAAAACAGCGGTCTAGTATTGAGGTGACCAAGTTTTAAACCATAAACGATTCTATCACATATTATAATATGTATTTAATATTAATTTGATTTCTATTGGAACTACCAATTAGCGTGACATCTTATCAATCTAATAGATATCAAATGCCCAAGCACAAAAATGTTTTTCTCTTAACAATTAGTAACAAGCACCCAACAAAAAATAGGATAACTAGGAATAATAGCATAAGTTAGTAAACACAGTTTTATTACTACATGCATCAAGAGATTTATTTACTTCTTGTTAATTGATGATCTAGTCGATATGTAGCCCTATGATCAAACACACAAGTTAACATTTAACGTATCGTTTCCATGACAACAACCGAGAAAGCCTACTTGTTAATTTTTTACTGGGGTTGAAAAACAGGTAATTTTGAAGTTAGCGTATAGAGTTAACTTGTGTGTTTGATCATAAGGCTGATGGTCTGCTTGTCAACTTTAGGCTTTTTACTGACACCAGAAGGTGTTTGGGGAGCTTTTTTTATTGTCATTTTCACGCTTACGTTTTTTAATGTCCTTTTCAATCACTCGCTTTTGAATAAAAAAAAAATAGATATTTATAACTGTGCGAAAAGTTAACTTTTGCATGGTCATTGTTCAAAAAACTTTCAGCACTAGTGGAGAAATCTTTTGAACGTATCTACATAGGGTCCGTTTTACAAATTAATAAACAATCTTTGAAATTTATTTCGAATATAGTGCATAATCGTCTTATTCTTAAACCCATAATTATATTATCGAGTTGGACTCGTCTGAAGTTAAACTTTGAAGCATCTTTCATATGCAAAATACGTTTTTTCCTTTAATTTCATTTCGGTTTTGAAAAGCTTTCGATTTCCCAAAAATATTCATGTATTACAATAAGCATTAAGGAAATACTTAACTTAAAAATAGAATGCTTAACTAGAATAAATCTAAGTTTTGTACATACGCAAATAAATTATAGTTGATAGTTAAGTATTTTCAATTATTAATTGGTGATTTGAATATTCTCGTAACAAACGGTTAAATGAGACAGTGGCATAGCCACAAATTCTTGATCATCTTCTATTAGCCCCCCCCCCCACCCTAGATATTATACAATTTTTACATTTTTTCGCTTTTTTTTAAATAAAACATCGAGTGGCATGATATTTTTATTTATGTGAGATATAATTCTTTATTTAAAAAGTAAAAGAAACAAAACGTTTAAATGATAAAAGTATATAAAAAAAGTAGGTGCTATAGTTGTTATTGTACCTACAATACTTCCAATCACAGGAAAAGCAGTCATACATGCATATTATGAGTACCGGGTGTCCCACTACTACTACTACCGGGTGTCCCACTAAGAATGGCTGTCGGCCGTATCTCAGAAAGTGTTAGTCATATGGCTTGCGGAAAAAAAATATATTGGGTAAAGTGGTTATGAGAAATTGCTGGAAATCACTTTCAAGTTTCTCAGACTGGCGCTAGAGGGCGCAACAGTAACGGTAAATATGAATCACGAAGTTTCCTCAAAAGTCGCCTAGTTAAGGTATACCGAAAACAACATTTTTGTATATTTCGTAGATTTATTAATAAAATTTACCTATAGAATGTGTTCGTCACTTTTCAAATAAAGTGGTGGGGGAAGGTTTAACATTATTTGTAATAAATGTTGATAACTTCGGTCTGGCTTAGCATAATTTAGTAAACTTAGTTTTGTTAAAAAGGGCTTTTCTTACACTATGTATCATCTTATGAACTACGGCAATATGTGTTTTACACTAGGCGCTAGGGGGCGCTGTCTTACAACTTCACAAACATTGCGCGTTTCTTCCATATTGTAAATATAATAGTATATTTAATTTCACCTGATTACAAGGATGATTAAAAGTTTAAGGAGTCAGCGAAAACCGCAAGTTAATATCTATTTTCAATCTTGAGATATCAAAAACAATAATCATAATTACGGAACATTATGATTTTATTTTTAAGTTGCCATTGTAAAGGTTTTTTTAAGAGTCAAATAGGCCTTGGAAAAACAAAATATGAATTGAAACTGTGCACGCGTGTCACCTTTCATTACTACGTCAACGTTTTTGTCGTGCCAACAGTGTTGTGTCGTATTTCATTTTCAAAATGCCTCTGTTACTTGAAGAAGCGGTTGACATCATTGCGGTGTATTTTGAATGTTTGGGAAATGCAACAATTGCTGAACGAGTTTACGCAGTACGATACCCTCAAAGGCGCCGATACGACAGTAGAATGTTTAATCGTTTAGCTAGTCATTTTCGTACTACTGGAAGTATTCGTCGCCCTGTATATCGCAGACGCCGCCAAGGTCGAACCGAGGAAAACATTGTAAATGTTTTGGTATATGTGGAATTTAATCCACAAATTAGTATTAGATTAATTGTTAGAGACTTGGGCGTTACTCGCTCTACTGTGCATAGGATTTTATTAGAAGGAAGGTAAGTAATTATTACATCTATATTATAACTCTTAAATAGTTTAGAATAATGCCAATATTTCTCTTAATAGTTTTCAAGTCAATGTAATAAGTATTTTGTTTTTCTTTAGGCTACATCCCTACCATAATGTGCTCCACCAGGCTTTGACCCCGCAAGATTATGATAGAAGATTGGATCATTCCTATTGGTTGCTCAATATGATATTGGAAGATTGAAATCTCCTCTCCAAAATTTTGTGGACTGATGAAGCTACTTTACATAGTTATGGAGGAGTAAACTACCATAATATACATTATTGGTCGCGGGATAATCCCCATTGGATGCGGGAGGTGCAGTATCAAGGAAGATGGAGTGTCAATGTCTGGTGCGGCATTTTGGGTGGCAGAATAATTGGACCGTTTGTATTTAATGAGTCGCTTACTGGGCAAAGATATTTACATTTTTTAAATTACGAACTCCCAATTCTTCTCGAAGATGTGCCCTTGAATATTCGCAGAACTATGGTTTTCCAATACGATGGATGTCCTGCACATTTTGCGGCAAACGTTCGTCAATTTCTTGACGACACATTTACTGCAAGGTGGATAGGAAGAGGTAGTACATTTCCGTGGCCTGCCAGGTAATATTATAGGATATATTAAGATACTGTTAATGAAAGTGGTAATTTCTATTTTAGATCACCTGACTTAACATGCCTAAATTTTTATCTGTAGGGGAGATAGAAGGATCTTGTTATCGTTACCAGACACACCACAAGGGAAACATGATAGAAAGGCAGAGGTGGAAACTGCAGTATTATCAACCAGGGAGAGATTGGAGTCGTGTATACAGAACGATGGGCGACAATTTGAACATTTAGGGCGCCACTGAGAATTATTTTCGTAACGATATATTTGCGTGAAACATACGTACCTTTATATTTTGTTTTTCCAAGGCCTATTTGACTCTTAAAAAAACCTTTACAATGGCAACTTGGAAATAAAATCATAATGTTCCGTAATTATGATAATTGTTGTTGATATCTCCGGATTGAAAATAGATATTAACTTGCGGTTTTCGCTGACTTCTTAGACTTTTAATCATCCTTGTAATCAGGTAAAACTGAATATACTATTATATATTATATTATGGAAAAAACGCGCAATGTTTGTGAAGTTGTAAGACAGCGCCCCCTGGCGCCTAGTGTAAAACATATATTGCCGTAGTTCATAAGATGATATATAGAGTGAGAAAAGCCCTTTTTAACAAAACCAAGTTTACTAAATTGTATTAAGCCAGACCGGAGTTATCAGCCTTTATTACAAATAATGTTCAACCTTCCCCCACCACTTTATTTGAAAAGTGACGAACACGTTCTATAGGTATATTTTATTAATAAGTCTTCGAAATATATAAAAATGTTATTTTCGGGATACCTTAACTAGGCGACTTTTGAGGAAACTTCGTGATTCATATTTACCGTTACTGTTGCGCCCTCCAGCGCCAGTCTGAGAAACTTGAAAATAATTTCCAGCAATTTCTCATGACCACTTTACCTAATATATTTTTTTTTCCGCAAGCCATACGACTAACACTATCTGAGATACGGCCGACATCCATTCTTAGTGGGACACCCGGTACGTATGGTGTACGCTATATACTGCGTATTACAGTAGCACGGTACATAACTGAAGAGGTTGATACACAAGGTTTTAAAGTTCTTAAGTCCAGGGACGTCCCTGGAGCACCTTAACGAAAATTATTGATAAAATAATGTACGCCACTGACTTTTTTCTAATTTTGATTTTCTTTTGGATTTACCAACTAATTATACAACTTTTTTGGTCCTTAAGTTGTTTTTGTATCTTGCTTCGCTTTCAAAAGAAAAAATAAAAACCACTTTATTCTAAGTACAAAAAAAATACCTATCTATTTTAAACTTAATTTAAATATGAGGTAAAGGTAAGTTTTAATGTCTAATTTACCTGTTTTGTCAATGACAAGTCAAAAACGAATAACTTTACCAACGCTGAAATGACCTATATGCAAATTGAAATGCTGAAGAAGCTCGGCGAATTTTTCAGGAACGTTATCCGAAGAGAGTTCTGCCATGTGTCAAAACATTTAGACAGCTCCATGCAAAATTGAGTGAGAGTGGAAGTTTTAAGCGTAATACGGAACTTCCTGGCAGACCTGCAACAGTAACCTTGCCTGAGATAGAAGAGGCTATACTTCAAAAGATAGAAGATGATCCTTTAACTAGTGCCAGGAGCGTAGCAGTGCAACTTTAAACAAGTGCATTAACTGTTTGGAGGGTTTTGCATCTTTATCAACATACCCATACCGAATTCAATGTGTGCAAGCTCTGCTTCCCCGTGATTTTCAGTTAAGGTTTGTTTTTAGTAGCTGGTTGCCTGCATACAGGAGAACAAATCAACAATTTTTTACTGAACATTTTATTTACCAATGAGGCTTCTTTTTCAAGATAAGCCATTATGAATTTTCATAACTAACATTAATCCTCATAAAATTAGAGATGCTCGTTCTCAGTAACAATTTGCGGTGAATGTATGGGCAGGAATCATTGGTAACTATCTTATTGGATCATACTTTTTACCACCTCGATTTAATGAAATCTACTATTCGCAGTTTCTATCTGACGAAATTGACGTTCTGTTAGAAGATGTTCCTCTACAAATAAGAACTAATATGTGGTTCATGCACGACGGCGCCCCTGCTCATTTTAGCCTAGTTGCTCATCAATACCCGGACAACACTTTTCGTAATTGCTGGATTGGACGCGCAGGTTCACAAGGTTAGCCAGCTCGTAGTCCCGACTTGAACCCCCTAAACTAGTATTCATGAGGTCACCTAAAGTCTTTTGTATACAAGACGCCTGTACTAGATGAAATCGGCTTAAGAGTTCAAATTATTGGAAGTTGCAATGCGATACGAGATAATGCAGTAATATTTGATCGAGTAAGAGAATTAATGGTGAGACGATTGTAATCGTGCGTTTTATCAGAAGGTGACCATTTTGAACATTTGCTTTGATTAACTGTTGCATTTTTTTTTGGTATGATTATTTAAAAAAATAAGTTAATTTTAATTAAAATGTATTAATTAACTTCGAAATACATAGGTATCTTTTTTGTACAGGGTCTTCCAACGAGGACTGAACAGGGGCTCATTTTTGAGCTTCCTGGTATTTAAAGAAAAATCCAAAATAGCCAATCGATGTACTTTTTCCTGCAGAATTAAAAATGAAACCAAAAATTTATTTGAACCAGAAATAAAAGAGTTACGCTATGGATAAGGTGTTTTTTAAATGGAACATAGCTTTTTTTATACGATTTTTGGAACGAGTGATTTTTTTTTGTCCGTTCTGATTAAAATATTTAATATTGTGACAGCTATTTTTATTAAATTTTAATGTTTTATCCAGTATAATTTAACTTTAACCTGTTTGAAACATACACTAGGTAATAAAGGTATAATCACCTCTGAATCCTTCAAAGTCAAAAAATTTGACAAATTTACTATAATATTGCCGAAATGAAATATTCATTAGATGAGAGATTGCAGATTGTTATCTTGTTCCTTAATGAGAGCTTTTTCTACCTATATCGAATGTAGACACAAATGACTTTATTTTTGCTGAGAGGAGCTATTTCTAAAATAAGTTTTAACTATTTTCAACTTGAAAAAAATTTCTCTGCAGATACAGCGCTAACTGGGAGTGTTAAAGATCACAACAAAGCTCTGGTCACTTCTACAAAGTTTGAGGCTGAAGTGTTATTTTCAATAATAATTAACAAATCAGCGATACCCCTGATGTTTTTTTAAAATCCTATTTTTTCTTTTAGGGGTGCACGCAATGCGACTATTTCTAAAAGAAACGCTGTTGGAAGGTTGTTAGAATATGTCTGCTGTAAGGCTGGTGCTAAGCTAAGTAGCTCCTCTTGAGACAAAGTTATTAAAAATTAAGAAAATAGAAATTTCAATTTATTTAGAAGGATATTCATACCCTCAAAACAGTTACCAATCTGACTGATAACAAAATCAAAAACTAAAACACGTTTATTTTAAAGTAATTCTCTCGACTAGAAAAATCATAGTTTGTGTTTGTACTGGACTCATAAAAGTATTTCTTTGGCTTACGTTGTCTTTTATCCTTAAATTTTAAATATGTATACCATTGTTTTGCGGTAGCTGACAGTTTCAAACTGTCAAATACAATTAACCTCACATCCAATACTCATCTGGTAGACTCTAATTCTGATTAAAAACAAGTCCCGGACTGCTGGTTGGAACAAGTCTCTAGACTACAATAATGTGTGACACCAAGCCACAGAATACATTTTTAAATAACTAACTCATGATAGTATTTCAAGGAATTTTGGCATGATGGTACTTTCCATTAAATATCGTGGAGAAACATCAGCCTAAAAATTGCTCATGTCAAATAAAAATTAAAATTTTAGGAAATCGTATTCTATAATGTGCTGGCAGAATTGCTCCTCAGGGCAGAGCCAATAACAAAAAGAAAGAAGAAGAAGAAATCGTATTCTATGCCGCCATTTTTAAAACAAATGACAACTTGTGATATGTCATAAAAAAAGGAGTTTAGAACTATATTCCAAAGTCTAAAATAATTTACAGGGTGTCATTTATATCTTTACCCTTAGCTACTCTGTTGTCTATCTTTTAGACCCAGGCTGTCGAGCGGTTAATTTTAGCCTAAGACGCATGGGATTTGTTGAATAACACTCACAAATACTAGAACTTATTTAATTACAAACTTTAAACTGAAATATATGATAATAATACAATGACTGATAATCTGACGGCTAACTAACTGACTGACACCAGTCTTTTTGACTTGGTAAAGTATTGTTGCTTAGCCCATGTTCCCAGTTTACAGCAATTCATTACTCATTTCAGAATTCGACCCCCTACTAACTACAAAAAAATAGATATCGGTAAGCGCCGAGAAAAGTAGGTTGGCCATTTCAATGCATCGGTGAATTTCGGCAAGGACTCGCTAACAACATCTTGATGACAGTACTTCGCTCCGCGACCGGGTTATATTTTTCGGATTACACAACTTAAAATGAAACTTTTCTGCTGTTTGAATGACTTTCGTATCACACTTTGTTGTCGAGAAACAAAATAGAAATCATAATCCTTTTTATTAAAAATAAACCATGAATTCGTTTATTATTCTTTTTCTCGAAAATGGTTCATTTTATCGACAATAAATAGGAGTACTTTTTTTTTACTCTAAGTTGCATGCTACCCAGATTTATTTTTTTAAGGCTTTATCATGCAGGGTGTTAAAAATTTGAGTATTAAATTGTTACGCTTAGTCCGCCCCTGGTAAATTAAAAAGGTTTGATATGTTTCAAGGACACTAATTAAAGAAGTTCTTATATACTAGTGTCCATCATATTAAATTTGTATTACATTATATTAAGTGCTTTGAAAGTTATTCAAGAAAAAACGATTTACAGCGGCGTCCTTTAGAGGACATATCTTCATAAGGAGGGCCTGAAAAAAATGTATGTATATAATGTGATCTTATTTTTTCATGTTCTATCTAAATGCAAGAGATTTACCCATTTTTTCAGACACACTGTACACCTAGGCTGAGAAGTGAGTTCGCACATTATAACCTGCGGCGCTTCGTACCTCAGGATATAAAAGCGCGCGCTATATGATAGCTTTCTCAAATTAGGTTATGCAACCCGTCATTATACCAATAAAGGAGGCAAATTTGGCAACCTTGTAAGAGATTGTTACCGATAGCAAAGAGTAACATAACCAATAAGAGGCGAAAGAAAGCCAGTCTGGCGAAACTAAATGTATATGCGCATGCGCGAAGTTAGTAGTATATAAATCAAATTTGCTGTGTCATATTTTGTTATCAATCACTGTCAATCGTGTCTTGACGTAAACAAAGTAATAATTTTTGTAGTTTTCTTGTTTTATTTTTTTCCATCGGTGTTTTTAGTGTGTTAGGACGTATTTTTTAATAATTCCAAAACTTATTATTGTTTTGTGACTTGTCGGTGGTTGAAATCTATTTGTTTAAATGTCGGAAACGAAGCTTACAGGTGGTACATCGTGTGCTTACCGTGGGTGTCCTAACAGAACCGGCAAAGGAATTTCATTTAGGCCCAATTGTATAGGTTGGGATTAACTCAAAAGTGGAGGTTAATCCAGGAGTAAGTAGTAAAATGCATTGTATAACCAGGGGTTACCTCCAGTCCTAGGATTAACCCTCAACTCCTGGATTGGGTATGAGTTAACTCGCAATCTTGGGATAAAAATGTCGTGTTTTGACATTTTTCTTATTTCATTGTCATTGTCATTATCATCCAACCTAACGTATATTCTGATTTGGTTTATAAAATAATAGGTTGCAGCAGGTTTATTTAGGTGTTTTATAGTAGGTAATTATGGATGCTTTTGATATTGTTTACGATTTTCTTTTGGATGATGAAGAGGATTTAGATATTATTGATATAGTAGAAAACGCACAGAGGCCCCGAATATTCAGGCCTCGTATTGAAAATATGGATTTCTGGATAGATCCTAAATTTATTTCAAGATTACGAATGTCGAAGGCTTTAGTTGAATTAATAGTTCAAACGATTGGCCTAAACCTGCAAAGATACACAGTGAGTTTTTATTACATTTTTACAATGGGCATTTTTAAAACTCTACATCAAACATTATCTGATGCGAAGCTTCGTAAAAGGAATATAGTGGCTCGGTGGCCAGGTGCCACAAATAATAGACTAATATATAACAACAGCAGATTAAAAGCTCAATTCAATAATGGTGAATCAAAAACAGCTTTATTTTAGGCGACTCTGGATATACCCTAGATGAACATGTTATGATCCCAGTAGCAAATCCAGTTACAAGGGCTGAAAATTTATACAATTTTAAATTCCAAATAAGAACCGGTAATGTCGTGGAAGGACAATACGGAATTTTGAAAAGAAGGTTCTAGAATCTAAGGAGAGAAATGAGGGTGCAACAAGAGACTCTTTAGCTATAATTGTAGCAACTGCTATCTTGCATAACCTTGCAATAGATGATTCCAAACCAGTAGATTATTATCCTATTGTAAATGATAATCACATTGGGGATAATAATCACTCCCTCAAGGGAATGGAATTTAAATAAGACATAATTTAATTAACTATTTTGAAAATTTAGCATACATTTTTGTTAAGAAAATGTTTAATTAAATTAAATAGGTTTCCTTAATAATGCAACTATTTGTATTTTTAATATATTTTTTAGGAGTATAGTTTTCTCAAATAATATTGGAGTGCTGACGAAACTTATTCATTCAGATCGGGAAATCGTAATTTTGAAAAAATTTGCGTCTGAACCGATCCTATCTTCAAAACTGAAATTTATAACTATATTTTAGAACTGATAGAGCTCTCACTATAGTAATCTCATTAAGGAAAAGTAAATATAAAAATTAACAAAGTTGTAGTTTTCAATTTTTAACATTTTTTTAACAAATATAAAAAAAAATATATGACTTCAACACCTAATAAATGAAGCTTGGACGTTGGAATAATTTACACCTTAGAAATAAATTTTACCTTAGAAATAAATTTGGATAACTTATGTCATACTAAGTTAGCAGCTAGCTAAAAACTATTTTTTTAATCCAAACCTATACAACTGGCAATATGTTTTACCTTGAGTTAACTCACGGATTAACTCAAAGGTAAAACTTAGGTTTAACTCTAAGATTAATTCTTATCTATACAATTGGGCCTTATAGTCAAATCTGGTCTTATCTGGCGGGTCCAAAGGTCACCGATTATATGAATCCATTCGAAAATTTCAGAGCTCATCAAAATGTTGTAAATAAAAACCAATATGGCCGTATATGGGCAGCTGATTTTAAATAAAATTGAATGTTAATAGGTTAACCGTTAACTTGAAACTATCAGTCATAATAAAAATGACGGGTCTCGTTCCAAAATTAATTTCTCAGGGGTGCGTTCGTATTATTGCAGACGGTTAACACAATACTTTTACATTTAACAAATTCAATAACCAAAATGATGGTGGAAAATTAGATAAACAATATACAGTAAAACCCCTGACTAGCGACCACCAAAAATGTCGATGAAATGTTAAATAAATTAAACGAATTTTAGTTTATATCAGCAGATAATAATAAATTAAATATAAAAAAAAATCAAATTACACATTGGCTAAATTTTTGTTGTGTAATATCAGGCTAAAAAAATATTTCCAATTTAATAGGTTACCTCCTTCAAAAGTCAACGAGAAAAAGCTACTAGAGCCGGTGAGGTATCAAATCCCAAATTTATTTTACACGTATTTTGCCCCTGTTAAGCCAATAAGCGCCCCGCTAAAAATAAGTGGGAGAAAGAAACGTATAAAGTCTAAACCGGTCTCAAAATGCGGGTCCAAAGGTCACGGATCATATAAATCAATTCCACAGCTTATGTCAAAATACTGTGAGACTATGTAGGTATCAATATACCCAGAGAAAAGATACATAGTTTTATTATTTTAACTGTCGTGAAGTCGTGAAGATAGCCAGATATAATATTATTATTTTTGCAAAAATTATGTACATAATAGTACAGGGGTGGCGAATCTTTATGTATTAACGTGCATTTTTCTAAAGAAATGTTTAATGAGGCCATAGACGTGCCGTCGCAATTCGTAATATAATAATCCATAGTAAAGTTTGTGATCGGTAGCGAGCCCAAATTTTATGTCGCGTGCCATTGGTTCGCCATCCCTGTAAATAGTATACCTTAAATGTATTTATTAAAAACGACAATAATAAACAGTGTAATTTATTTTAACAATTTTACTACTAAAACCTGAAAATTCAATGGCATTTAGTCTGATAAACTATTTCGAAAATGAAAGAAAAAGTGGAAATTGGCCAACCAATATGCAGGAAACCGTAGCGAAAGCACTGGGAATTAGTTTAAGGACTGTGCAGAATAATGTGCATGAAAGAAAGCATAATATAATACCGAAGAATACTAAAAAATGTAAACAAAGAAAACCGTTTATAAACTAGTTATAGACTAAAAACTGTCATCGTCACTTATAAAATCTGAAATGTCTTCGTCGTCTGAGTCGTCTTCGAATGGAGCAATTATCATTGGCGCTACTTCGACATCTAGTACTTGTTCTCGATCCCACCAATCCCTTGTTAATATTTCTGTATGTTCCACTGATTTCTTCCAGTACTCTTGTGTAATATGATCCAAAGAATCTTGCCAAACTATTTGTACTTGGTCGGATTTAAGACCATCACCTACATGGTTTTCATAATAAGACTTTGCCCCGGCCCATATTAATTCTATTGCGTTAAACTGGCAATGATATGGCGGCAGTCGTAGAACCTCATGGCCATATTCACGCAATATTTCATCTACCGCGTATAGTCAGGAATCACACTGAGCGACCATGATCGACCGTCCGCGATCGACCGGCTACGACCAACAATTGAAATAGGTAGTTAAAGTTCACTGTGCTAAGTCACACTGATCGACCGACCACGGCCGACCGCCGTTATGAAAATGTCATACCTGAGATTTTGGGTTACGTATATTTCACAGAAATGTTTACAAACTAACCTTTATTGTTCTGTGTATTTTACACACAATATACTAGTATTACTAGTAATTAAAATATCTTATCAATAATTATTAGCTAAAAACAAAACCAGCGTCACAAAGTTTAGTTAGGTTAGAGTTAGGACGCGCACGCCACTTCCACTAGTTTCACTTGGTGTAAAATAAAAAATAACTAAAACTTTCTCATGCGCATTAAATGGGATGGTCCGCGACCGACCAAAATTTCCAGCAGGTTGGAATTTCAAACACGGTCGTCGTAAAACGGTCGCGGACGGTCGAGGACGATGGTTCAGTGTAATCTTTGTGGTAAGAATGTACGTGTTGGAAATTTGGTCGTTAACGGTCGGTCGCGGACGGTCGATCATGGTCGCTCAGTGTGATTCTTGCCATATTCTTGGTTTTTTAAGAGACTTTGCCATTGATAGGAGTTCCGATTTAGGCATATTTGGTGAAGGATTTTGGTTATGTTTTTCAAGCCACTCATAAATATCATTTTTCCTCCAAGATGAAGTATGCTGTTTATTTAAAATTCTTGAATGATATGATGCATTATCTAATACAATTAAAGACGGATAATCCAAATTTGGTATCAATTGAACTTTTAACCATTTTTCAAACATTTCGCAATTCATATTATCATGAATAGTCAACACTATTTCATGTTGAAGAAAAAATTAAGCTTGCACCTGGAACATATCCTGTTACAGAACCAGCATGTAAAATAATGAACCGCTTTCCCGTGCCACATCCCTTTTTCCTTTTCACGCTTTTCACAGAATCATCTTGCCAAGATTTTGAACCACTTCCATTTGAAAATATCCACGTTTCGTCTAAAAATACCACTTTTCTAAATTTCGATTTGTAATTCTCCGTATAACTTTTTAAAAACTGAACACGCTGACTCACTATCTGTGGTTGCTCATATAAAAATCTTCGGTTACAGTCTTTTTTATAGCGAAAACCTAACTTTTTTATTAATTTTGATAGCGCTTCAAGTCCAATTTCCAAAACACCCCGAATGTTTAATGTTTCTTGTGAAACTGGAAGAGTTACTACATTGGTTTTTGATCTGTATAAATAGTAAATCACATTTCAAACTCCCATTTTAATATTTTTGCTTAAATCCTCAGTCTTTGGCTTTCTTCGTTTACATTTTTTAGTATTCTTGGGTATTATGTTATGTTTTTTTTTCATGCGCAATTCTCTGCACATCCCTTAAACTAATTCCCAGTGCTTTGGCTGCTGTTTCCTGAATATTGGTTGGCGAATTTCCACTTTTTCTTGCATTTTCGAAATAGCTTATCAGATTAAGTTCCATTTTTTTTGCTTGGGGATGCAAAAACCCAGAAATTTTTTTCATTTTGTCACAAACTGTCAAAGTCACAAAACTGACATCTTTAAATCAAGACGAAGGTGGCAGGTACCATTGCGATAAAAAAAAAGTAGTACAAGAATTAGTAGTCCCAGATAGAACTCTTGGTCTATAAGGATATCGAGAAGTGGATATCGTCGTCACTATGAAAACAATATAATTTTGCCACCTAACTTTTTAGGCGTTACCATGAATTTGGTAATCTACTATATACGTGGCGAAATAAAAGTATTGTAATAAAGGTGCTTTAAAAAATTTACCTACCTTTTAAAAATGGGCAATTTTTCAAGTTTTTAAATAAAATAATAGAGTATGTATAACAACTATCGATTTATATATTGAATATAAAAAAAATCCAAAAACAACAAAAGCCAAAAGTGGAAAAACAGTAAAAATACAAAATTTTAACCAAAAGTAAACATTTCTAAATGCAACATCCTAAAATAATATATACTTAAAAGTAGCTGTTTAATATTTAGTCATTGCGCCGTTGTTTTTAATTACTTTTTGTAACCGACGCGGCATACTTAAGACTAAGCTTCTTGTATACTCTTGGGTTATATTATCCCATGCTGCGTTTATCCCCTGGCGCAGTTCTTCTTCATTTCTTGGATGAAAGTCATGTTTATACATGAACTTGGTCATTTCTCCCCAGACATTTTCTATGGGATTGAGGTCGGGGCTCTTCGAAGGCCATGGTAAAACTTGGATGTTATTTTGTCGAAAGTAATCTTTTACTATGCGGGCAGTATGAATGGGAGCATTATCTTGTTGGAAAATATAATTTTGATCACCGAATATGGCTTCAACCGATGGCACCATAACATTATTTAATATGTTGCAATATGTTCCTGCAGGTAGCCGCTCTTGCACAAATTGACAAACTCCTGGGCCTCTAGCACTAATCCAACCCCACACATTTACGGAAAAACGTCCAATTTGATTTGTCTTGTGCGTATATCTTTCATCATACCTTGTGTTTATGGGTCTATATACTCGGACTTTTCCATTGTTACAGGACTGGAACGTTTTCTCATCTGAAAAAACTACAGACTCCCACAGTTGGTTTTGGTATTCTTGAGCAAATTGTACTCGTCTTTGCTTATTTAGTTCTGTTAAATATATTTTGTTTGCAGAACACCTATTTTTGAGTTCAGACCCCCGAATTCTTCTTCGAGCTGTAATTGAAGATCCAGGAAAATGGGTTTCTTCTTTAGCCTTAATAGCGGTCCCGAATGGGTTGTCCCTTAAATAATTAATTAAAGTTGTATCTTCGTCATCGGTGGAAACTTTTGGGCGACCAGAACCTGGGTTTCTCACAATACTTCCATGTTCTCGAATTTTGGATTTAGCCAACAACACTGTTTTTTTGTTTATCCCTAATGCGCCTGCAATGTCCCTTATGGGAACCCCATCCCTTAATCGCGTAAATATGATCGATTTTTGCTCTGAAGTTAAAGGCATTTTTTAAAAATTACATGACACTGACACAAGAATTCTGGTGGCACTGAGTTATCAGTTTGAAAGAAAATATTTTATAATAGACCAGCAGATTAAATTATATTTTGTTGTACTACTTTTTTTTGATCGCAATGGTACTTGGGCAGGTACAAACTTTTGTGAATCGCTGAAAATTAAATAAAATACCTATCCTTTTCTTTCATGCTAAAATTGCATAAGTCTGTCATATTTGTCTGACAGATTTTATTTGGTTAGTATGATTAAACGCAATAAAAGAAAAGAAAAATTGAAAGTATGTCTTTGTTAAATCGTAAACCCGCCAGATAAGACCAGATTTGACTATATCAGATTTCCAACGGATACAGGGAGGTATGTAAAGAAAGAGATAATCTATTTATATTTACTATAAATAGTAAGCATTTACACAAATTGATCATTAAAAAAAATCATTTTAAATAGACAATGAATAAAAACAAGATTACCAACCATACCAACAATTTTGTATTAAAGCAAACCTGGATTTATGCAACATTAGTTTATCGTATTTATTTTTGAAGTAGTTTATTTTCTTTAATGATCTTAAAGTGAACTGGAAGTGATCATACTTAATACATAAATTTACTGAAACTATATTTATTCAACTAATTCAGTAAGCAATAACTTTCATTTGCGCTGTACCAAAGAAATTCAATATTATTGTAAAAAGTTTACGTAATATTATAGAAAGCATTTAAGCATTTTTCCCGCGTAGACCGTATTCGGATATAAATTCTTATCCTATAAATGTATCCTATTTTTTACTGTGTAGCTGGTGGTATCAAGGTCACAGAATTTGGGTACATCAACATTAAAGAAGCCGACAAAGCTTTCGCCTCTTATTCGTTGGGTTACTCTTTGCCGATAGCAAAATACGATTCTGTATTCAGTCAAATTAAAGCTGGATTTATAAACTCTCGCCGGCGCCAGCGCTCGTCTTAGACATGCATAGTGGGCATTTATAAACTTGGCGTTCGCGTTCGCAGTGTTGAGAAACAAAAACATAATCTAACACAGCCATGTCAAACATGCGGCCCGCGGGCCGCATGCGGCCCACTGAGCATTTTCCTGCGGCCCCGAATCAATTTTGAAAACAGCCATGTAATGCGGCCCGCGAGCCTGTTAAAAACCGAAAATAAAGTACGATTGGTAAAAAATGGCCCAAATAGTGCCATCTATGTTTAGGAGCATGAACTAAGATGCGCGCTCAACCTAAAAGCCTGGCTTGTTCCGGAAAGTTCTATCGCGCGAGAATACAGATGACGCTACCTGAACATTCTGGAAAGAACTGTCGAGAAATCACAATCCGTATATAAGCCAATACCGCTCGATTGAGTTCAGTTGTTCAGTTAGTTATGAGTCAGTTGCGATAGAATTGCGAGTTTAGTTGCGTACTTATTGTTACAACACGTAACAGTACTTATTGTTATTCATTTCGGATAAAGTTTTTAACATGTCTGTTTCAAAACCAAGTGGAAGTAAGAGGAAACTTGGAGATGAGCATCGTATCTTTCAAGAAAAGTGGGAATTAGAGTTTTTTTGCTGTGAAGTGAAAGACAAAATTATTTGCTTGATTTGTAACAGTACAGTCGGTGTCCCAAAATTATATAATATAAAACGTCACTATGATAGTCATAAAACTAAGTTTGACAAGTATACAGGCATGATTAGAAACGAAAAGTTAAAAGAGTTAAAATCACGGTTAAAAGATCAACAGCTTATGTTTACACGTCCAAAGCAAGAAAATGAATCTGCCGTTCAAGCGAGCTACGTACTGTCGGAGTTGATCGCAAAACACTCAAAACCATTTGTTGAAGGTGAATTTATAAAAGAGTGCCTTGTAAAGGCCGCGGAAATTGTAAGTCCCGGGAGCGTGAAGGCTTTTCAAAATATATCCTTGTCCCGGAATACTGTCGCTAAAAGAGTTACCGAGTTGGCTGCCAATATAAGCGAACAGATAAAAACAAAATCAGACTCTTTCATTGCATTTTCTATTGCCTGTGACGAAAGTACAGATGTGTGTGGTGTGGCGCAACTCGCTATTTTTCTTCGTGCTGTTGATAGAGATATCAACGTTTATGAAGAATTACTGGAATTAGTACCATTGCATGATACAACAACTGGGGAGGATATTTTCAATGCTGTTTATGGACTTCTGCAAAAGTACAATTTAGATTTGTCAAAACTGTGTTCCGTTGCAACAGACGGAGCTCCTTCAATGACTGGAGTAAATAATGGCTTTATTAAAATATTACAAACAAAGATCAGAGAAACGGGCAGTGACAAACCAGATTTTCATCATGTTCATTGCATAATCCACCAAGAAGTTTTATGCTCAAAAGTGATCAAGTTGGAAAGCGTTTTAAAGTCAGTGAAAAAAATGATAAACTTCATAAGGTCACGTGGCTTGAATCAGCGACAGTTTTCTGCGTTTTTATGTGATTTAGAAAGTGAGTACACTGGTTTACCTTATTATGCAGAAGTGCGATGGCTTTCGTGTTCTATGGTTCTCGATCGGTTTTGGAAACTCAAAGAAGAAATACGCCTTTTCATGGAAGTGAAAGAACAAGATGTCAGCTTATTATCCGACGTACCTTTTTTACAAGATCTTTCATTTATGGTAGACATCACAAAACACTTGTCGGACTTAAATACGAAATTGCAAGGACCACGTCAAGTTATAACAGATATGCATGATCATGTTAAAGCTTTCAAGTGTAAGATGATGCTGTGGAAAAACCAGTTAGCGGTGGATAATCTGTCACATTTTCCGACTTGCAAGGCGTATCAGGAAAGTACAAGTGGCCCAATATCATACAAAATGTATACAGAGAAAATGGGAAGCCTTCTGTCAGAATTTGAAAAGCGTTTTCAGGATTTTAAGTCCCAAGAAAACAATTTTTCTTTATTTACTGGTCTTTTCACTATCGATATTGATAAAGTTCCCCCTCACTTGCAGATGGAAGTGATTGAGATTCAGTGTCAAACCCATTTAAAAGAAAAATTTGATAGTGTTGGTACATTCGAATTTTATAAGTACTTGCCTTTTCAATACCAAGAAATGAGAAAATTTGCCTGTAAAATCCTGTCAATGTTTGGAAGTACCTATAAGTGTGAACAATTATTTTCTTTAATGAAAGGAAACAAATCTCCCGCAAGATCGCGATTGACGGACGCACACTTGGACGCAGTTTTAAAAGTTATTTCCGCCGATAAATTCACGCCACAAATAGACAACTTAATTAAAGACAAAAGATGTCAAATATCTGGCAAAAGAAGTTAATGTTTGTAAGTTTTTGTAATGTCCTTTTTATTGGAAATTTAATAAATATACTTCTAATCTAACATAATAGTACTTTTTTTCGTTAAGATTTTCAGTAGTTTGTCTTCTTTAAGATTAGGTTTTGCGGCCCACCTAGTCTATGGTTTTCATGCTTTTGGCCAACCAGTAATTTTGAGTTTGACATGGCTGATCTAACAGTTCTGACATTTTTAGCTTGTACTCTTGGTGGTGTTTTCTCTAGCTAGTTATTAGAACAAAAAGAAAGAGTTAAATAAATGGATTTAGCAAGGCAGAAGAAGTTACTTGGTGTCTTAGGGGTAGTAAAATTAAAATGATGATTGGCCGTTGACAGTTTGGCAGATGCCAACGATGACTTGACAGATATGCTAAAATCCCATTGGTTATGACGCGGCGTTACGGATTTTCTATGAACGCCGGCGCTGGAAAGATAAAGATGGTTTATGTTGAACGCCAGCCGATGCCAGCGCGAACGCCGACGAAGTTTATAAATCACTCCATTACGATTCACTTGTTTAACTCCCAGCGCCCACGACAGCGCGAGCGTCGACGCCGGCTTCGAGTTTATAAATCCAGCTTTATGGTCGTGTCAGCGTGTCACTCGTGTTGATATTTTTAAATTATTTGACAGTTTCCTTTTAATATATTTTCTTCTTTATGACGAAAATTCCTGTTTTATTAAAAATTTCATATTATTTTCTGGAATTCCTATATTTAAAATGGTTGGTCAAGGCTTAAAACCAATAACATGTTAAAGAAATGGTAAGTAAGAATTCTAAAATCGTATGTAACTATCCTTATTGTCATTACACAGAAAGTTTTTCATTATTGACCTAGGTGATTATTTATTTTCATTATTTACCTAGGTAAAGAGATCTTTCTTCTAATTAGAGAAATGGAGAAAATAATTCTCAAGTTAGTAGTAGAAAAGCCTTTTTATAGTACTTTAGTAATGTTTATAGTCAACATATTTACTTACACTAAATTATTCACCCCAGACAAAAAATGAAATTTTGTCAGCCCGAGATATTAATGTTGATTTCATTTTCATCCAATGAAAATAATATTTCGCATTATATCCATATCATAAAAATAAATACATTTATCCATAAAATACACAAAGCTGCCTCAAGTATACGGCATAAAGAAAATAAGCACATTTCGATGTAAAAACCTTTAGCGAGCACGGCCATGACAGCAACGTAAAGCTCCTAAGCCGCCAGGTTTAGGGAAGAAAGACTGCTAATAGAGCTTTTCCGAAGCTTTTACCGGCGCGCTGAAACCCAATTCGTGATCCAATAACAAAAGACAACTATATTACCGACCGCTCGGACAAAAGGGCTTGGTAGTGCATCGTTTTGGCCGAGATTGGATCATGTCAAAGAGGGGATCCAGGGGAGACGCGACGGATACGTGTAGGGGATACTTGGGGCGACGGCTATCCTTTTTACTGGAAACTCTTTTATGTATTTAGCAAATCAACGGTTTTAATGCGCCATGTTGTTGTAGCATAGGTGTAACAGAAATGGGGAGCGATCGTTCAAAAGGTAATAAATTCAGTTTTAACTTCTAAAATGCGTAAAGTATGACCACTCCAGTGTTTTTTTCTTAATTTCGGGTAATAGGATTTTGCATGCTAAGGTTCCTTACCAAAGCAGAAGGATATTAAACGAAAAATTAGCCACTATGAATACATCGATATGGTAAGTTTTCTGATATCTACCTTTTAACAGTTTTCATAAATAATTTGATTGTTTGTTTTAGAGTGTAAATGTTTGGCATCAAAGAGAAAATGAGACTCGAGCATATTTGTTTAGTCATTTGGCAAAAAAGGATGTAGGAGATAGACTTCAAAACCTCAAGTCAGTATTTTTAGAAGAAAATAAGTTTGATGATATTTCCGAAAAGGTTGATATTCCCAGTCAATTCGACGACAGTGATGACGATATAAATTATTCACCCGAAACCCAAGTCTAATACGAGTTAATAATAATAGTTATAATAGTATTATTTGTGTAACTACTTCTGTGAAAATAAATAGTATTATATTTTACTATGACTCTTTTTTCAACAGGAAATTTTAAAGACAACTTTCAAATTAATTAAAAAAAGACAATAAATAAAATTTACATCAAAAACCATGCAATAGTAGGTCATCTTAAAAACTGAAAAATAGAGTTAAATTTCTGAACTTCATAAAAAAATATATAACAATACAAGGACATGTTTACCAAAAAGAGGTATAACTTATATAGAACATATCATTTGATAGTTCAATACTAAGACAACTTATAGCAAAAAAGAAGACAACCTCTAAAAATTTTTTTTTATAGAGTAATACAAGGACATCTTACAAAATAATCATTAAAAAAAAAGTTGATACTTACAAATAAAATTAATATTTACGATACGAGGATTCTATGTTCACATAACAACTAACTACGTAAAATAACATTATTCATTAAAGTAATAACAAATATTTTATATCCGCAATTAAAGCATAAAAAGTCAATTTTCTCAAAATTAGGTTTTTTAAGTTGTCTTTGTGTTGTTCTAGCACAGCGATAATATAACCTTAAATATGTCAAAAATGCTTAGACTTGGGTGTAGGACATGATATACAAAATCTGCCTGGAATCCTACATTGAATTAAAAAATGTAGTAATATACAGGGTGTTCCATTTAAAATGAATAAGTTGACACCTACTTCCAGCAACATTAGCATACTGTCAAATTTTTAAAAATTCTTACGTACAGTTTTCCATATATACAGGGTGAGTCAACAAGTTGTTCGCCTTCGATAGCGCCCAAACTGTAAGAGATATAAGAAAAAGTTTTATATAAGAGTTATAGGGTTTGCAATGGAGCACAAAGTAAAAATATTTTGCGTGATACAGGATGACTCAAGATATTGGCACTACATAAAAAATATTTTTTTAAATGAAACACCCTCTATATTTTTCCTCTTTCTGATTCTGCTAGAAAGAATCTCTAAAGTCATATTTACTTTTTTGAATTTGATTGCGACGTTGTGAAGTAAATAATTATTTCCTGGAATATTATGTTTTATTTGACTTATTAAAAAAATCATAGTTGCCTATGGAGTCAATAGAATTAAACAAAATTTTACATTAAGTACCTTAAAATACTTGTTACGTAACCATATCACTATTTGTTCTATTTATTATACGGAGTTTTCGTGTTGACTTGGCAAATTTCGCTAATTTAAATATGCAATATGCCAATTTTTTTAACTGATAAGGTGTATTTTTCAAATGTCTTTATTTTTTGTTAAATATGTCATCTACCTAAATCTTCTAGTTTTTGAAATATTCTATATTTCATGAAAAGCTACACGAAAATTAGTAATTTCATTATTATAATCAAGAATGCCATGGGCAAAATAATTAAAATTGAAATATTCATTCGGAAAATAGAAACATATTAATACTTGTTACGTAGCCATATCACTGTTTGTTCTATTTATTATACGGAGTTTTCGTGTTGACTTGGCAAATTTCGCTAATTTAAATATGCAATATGTCAATTTTTTTAACTGATAAGGTGTATTTTTCAAATGTCTTTATTTTTTGTTAAATATGTCATCTACCTAAATCTTCTAGTTTTTGAAATATTCTATATTTCATGAAAAGCTACACGAAAATTAGTAATTTCATTAATATAATCAAGACTGCCATGGGCAAAATAATTAAAATTGAAATATTCATTCGGAAAATAGAAACGTATATCAAGATGGTCATGACAAAATAAACTCTTTACCTTGACATAAGTTGTCATTATTATTTCTCTTTAAACTTATTTATATTGGTATTATATGGTAAATATTGTTTAAATTTTCTCCTTTATCACTATTTTTGATCTTGGTGTATTTTGACCATGAACTTTTCACATGCAGAACTTATTGATACATGACTTATGCTTTGGGAGCAGGTGAAAGAAATTCATTTTTAGCTTCGAGGATTTATGCCCAACAACATCCACAAGGTAGACATCTTCATCCAACTACTTTTGAGCGATTAAAAGAGAGATTTAAAAGAACGGGAAATATCGATTATGAAACACATGAACGAGTCAAGCCAGCGACTAACGATGACAATAAATTAATGACAGCTTTAAGTGTAGTTGAAGATCCTCACAAGAGTACTCGACAGCTAGGCAATGAACTGCCGTTTAGTGCATCATCAGTGTCAAGAATGCTTCATAGTGAACATTTTCATCCATATCATATTCAGTTTTTTTTTTTTTTTCTAGGGTTGCAATGGCCTCTTGCCTCTCGGCATCCAGCCAGATTTTTTCTTTAAACTTGTATAATCATTCACATTCACACAAACATCCATGCCCTTGCCCGGATTCGAACCAGGGACCTATCGGTTGCCCGGCAAGCTCTCTACCCACCGAGCTACCGAGGCCGGCTCATATTCAGTTATTGCAAGAATTAGAGCCGCAAGATTATGAAAATAGAGTAATATTTTTCCAGTGGGCTGAAGGTATGATACAACAACAACCTCGTTTTTTTTGAATATATTATGTTTAGTCATGAGGCTACATTTCATAGAAACGGATGTGTGAATAAACATAACTTCCATTATTATAAATTAAAACAACACTTCTGTCTTCCTCCACAAATAACATATATTTTTGAAAATTTAACGATTGTCCCTACATGTTTCGACTATACCGGGTGTTGCATCGTCGAGCGGGACATAGGAAATCCCATGTAATTTTAAATGGGGTCAATTATTGGCTTCCCTAATTATTTTAGAGAAAAATTCTATTTAGGTTTATTAAAGAGCGCTAAAACCCACATTCAAAAGAATAACTTTAGATATTTTTGATGAGCCCGTTTACGGGTTATCGCCGATTTCTTTTTAACTATTTCTCCTTTTTATGGCCCCGTATTTGCGGGCACCAGTCAAGGTCATGACTGTCAAATAAAGTTGTCATTTTGAAATGTGTGCTTTATTGTTATAAAAACTCGTACATCGAAAATTTTAAAGGTGTATTTATGAGTACAAATTAATCTGAATAAAACTAAAATAAAATATCCAATTACAAGGTTAAATATGACATTTTACATGTTTCAATATTTTACTAATTAATAGGTAGGTACTAAGAAATTGTTAGAACTTTAGGATTTAAGAAGATGTTGAAATATTCCTCAAAATGACAACTTTATTTGACAGTCATCTTTTACCTTGACTGGTGCCCGCAAATACGGGGCTATAAAAAGGAGAAATAGTTAAAAAGAAATCGGCGATAACCCGTAAACGAGCTCATCAAAAATATCTAAAGTTATTCTTTTGAATGTGGGCTTTAGTGCTCTTTAATAAACCTAAATAGAATTTTTCACTAAAATAATTAGGGAAGCCAATAATTGACCCCATTTAAAATTACATGAGATTTCCTATGTCCCGCTCGACGATGCAACACCCGGTATATACAGTCATCTTCAGGGGAACTATATCGAGTGTAAAATTGGATCCAATAGTTGTCTCAAATTAATGAGTACAACATTTTAATATCATAGCAAGTGAAATTTGTGTAGTTGAAGACTAACTTAAGGTAACTCAGAGTTGTGGATATGTGAGTCAGCACATTTTAGTTATTTAAAATTTTTTTATGTTAATAAAAGTGAGAAAATTTAGTTATATTTAATGAGCATGGTGTGAAAATAAATTTTAGTGATTAATATATTTATATTATAACGTGGTTTATGTGGAGAAACCAAAAAAGAACAGAAAGAAAAATTTTTTTGAGTTATTTTATAAAAATATGAAATTTCATGTTTCTAGTGTATTGTTATAAATAAATAAAGTAGAATGGGGGCTAAGTATTAAGGAAAATAATTTTTTTAAATTTTTTAAAAAATTTAAAAGAGAAACGAAATTTCGTGCAAACCACTACCACGTTCAACTTAAAAAATATTATCGGGCCATTATTATAGCTTTTTAAGTTAAACGTGGTAGTGGTTTGCACGAAATTTCGTTTCTCTTTTAAATTTTTTATAAAACTTAAAAAAAATTATTTTCCTTAATACCACAATGCGGTTCTATTTAACCCCATAGGGGCTTAGCCCCCATTCTACTTTATTTATTTATAACAATACACTAGAAACATGAAATTTCATATTTTTATAAAATAACTGAAAAAAATTTTTCTTTCTTTTCTTTTTTGGTTTCTCCACATAAACCACGTTATAATATAAATATATTAATCATTAAAATTTATTTTCACACCATGCTCATTAAATATAACTAAATTTTCTCACTTTTATTAACATAAAAAAATTTTAAATAACTAAAATGTGCTGACTCACATATCCACAACTCTGAGTTACCTTAAGTTAGTCTTCAACTACACAAATTTCACTTGCTATGATATTAAATGTTGTACTTATTAATTTGAGACAACTATTGGATCCAATTTTACACTCGATATAGTTCCCCTGAAGATGACTGTATATATAGTCGAAACATGTAGGGACAATCGTTAAATTTTTAAAAATATATATTATTTGTGGAGGAAGACAGAAGTGTTGTTTTAATTTATTACCTACACTCCACTGCAAGTATGGACTACTTCTTCAAATTCCATTATTATGATACTAGCAACCCCTTTTTTACACGAGAAACTAATTTTCAACATCGGTGGTCGCTTAATGTCTGGGCTGGTATAACAGGAAATAATATCATTGGTCTGCATTTCTTTCATGGAAACCTTATCGGTCAGTTGTACCTTGATTTTTTGCAGAATCATTTAGAAGTGCTATTAAACGGGTTACCAGAACATACTCGGGAAAGAATGTGGTTTCAGCAGGATGGAGTGCCAGCTCATTACAGTCTACTAGTGAGACATTTTTTAAACCGACGTTTCCATGACCGTTGGATCGGTAGGGAAGGCCCAGTAACTTGACCAGCAAGGTCTCCCGACCTTACCAAGCTAGATTTTTTCTTATGGGGATATGTAAAGGAAATAGTATATAGGACGGCTCCTACCAGAAGAGAAAATATGCAAAATCGAATTCGAGAGTTGTTCCAAAGAATCACTGCAAATATTTCAAGAAATGTAAACGACTCATTTGCGAAAATAATTCGTTCATGTAATTTGAACTTTGGAGAACACATTGAACAAAATTTGTAACAAGACGGTTTCTCTTTAATTATTATCTCTAATATTTCTTTTTAGTTTGGCTTATTTATAATATAAATGCGTAATAAGTTCGTTTTAATTATAATACATTTAATGTTAATACTTAAAAGAACAGATGATATTCTTTCGTTGACCGAATACCTATGCATTTTTTCGTTTCTAAAATTCTCTCAAGAGGACTCTTAAAAATATGTATTAGTTTTGATGTTTATGCCCATTTTAATCATTTTGCCCATGGCATTCTTGATTAGAATAATAAAATTACTAATTTTCGTATAGCTTTTCATAAAATATACAATATTTCAAAAAATAGAAGATTTACATTGTAGATGACATAGTGAACAAAAAATAAAGGCATTTCAAAAATACACCTTATCAGTTGAAAAAATACAGGGTATTCCATTTTAAAAAATTGACATAATGCATATTTAAATTAGCGAAATTTGTCAACACGAACGGGTATAATAAATAGAACAAATAGTGATATGGTTACGTACCAAGTACTTTAAGGTACTTATGGTAAAAAATTCTATTGATTCCATAGGCAACTATGATTTTTTTAATAAGTCAAATAAAAATCATAAAATACCAGGAAATAATTATTTACTTGACAACGTCGCAATTAAATTCAAAAAAGTAAATATGACTGTAGAGATTTTTTCTAGCGGAATCAGAAAGAGAAAAAATATATAGGGTGATTCATTTAAAAAAAATAATTTTTATGTAAGTAGTACCAATATTTTGAGCCATCCTGTATAACGCAAAATATTTTTACGTTATGCTCCATTGCAAACCCTATAACTCTTATATAAAACTTTTTCTTATATCTCTTGCAGTTTAGGCGCTATCGAAGGCGAACACCTTGTTGACACACCCTGTAGATCGAAGCGGTTCCCGGTGGGATACCCTGTATAGTTATTGACCCATATAAGGAATACAAAATAAGAGATCCTCTTGGCAGGAGGTAACATAAATTACAAGGAAGGCTCAATAACAAGGTCGGCTTTCATGTTAAAATCCAACAATAATAATTAATTGTATAAAAAACTTACGCTATACGAATCTGATGCCTCGGGTAAAATAATAACACATAACAATAGGGCGGTGTATCAATGGAGTATCATAATACCTCTAAGAGCCGTACGTCCTTACCTACGCGTGCTACTGTGGAGCCCTGCGAGCCCTTCAACTTTAACTAATTGGTTATTCTCTCACACGTGCCTCCTGTGTTGTTTAGTGTAACGTCCACTTGGAGCAAAAATTGTATTATATTTGCTTTTATTCGTAACAAGCTTAGTTGGCGAGTAATTGTGGAATATTTTCGGTTAAATCGAACCCTTTTAAATAGATCGCTATACACACTAAATGGGATATTTATGAAATTGAAATTTAGTAATTTTTGTCGTTTCGAAAAAATTTTAGAAAACGAACTTGGAAAATATTTTTCTTTACATCTAAAGTCGTTATTATTAAAAGGGCTTCTGCCAGCGCTGAATTAAGGGGGGCTAAGGGGGCTATAGCCCCGGGCCCCGTCATTCAAAGGGCCCCAGAAACCAACCAAATAATCCTCTACCGTTATTTAAAGGCCCTCGAGTTCGAATGGCCTTCAATATTGAAATATTCTATTCGTTAACGTTCAAATTAGACAATTGTATAGTAGAAGCACCGTACATGAGCAATGTGTACGGTGATAGCAGGCACCTATAATTTATTTATAAAGGGTTACCGCCAAACCACAAAAAATTGGGTTATTCTGATTCTAAATCTACTTTAGTAAAAATTGAAAACTGTAGGTGACAAGCTTGCGACAATGCTAGTAATATGTCTAGTAAATACAAAGGCGTTCAAGCCGAAATAAAAAACGTAATAAATAAGCATACTACGTCCCTGTGCAACTCATTTATTAAATCTAGTAGGGAAATCTAGCGTAGACGAATGTGTACAGGCTACAAGTTTTTTCGGATTTTTACAGAAATTATATGCCTATTTTGTTACATCCACCCATCGTTGGAAAATTTTAATTAAAAACATCAAGAAACAAAATGAAGAATGTGGGGACCAAAGCAACTTTCTGCAACAAGATGGTCGTCTCGCGAACAAGCAGTAAAATCCCTTGTCATCAATTATGATGGAATTTTTAATGTCTTAAAACAATTAGCCGAAGACACGTCAGAAAAAAAAAGATACTAGAAACAATGCATTTTTTTAAGAAGCATTGGTAAAACTTGAAACTGTTTAACAATTATTAGAGCGGTTTGATGGCACCAATACCTATTTACAAAAACCCGGTCTCGATGTCATAACGGGACATAAAATGTTAGTTTCATTGTTAGAATTTGTTTGTTATCTACGAGGTCAATTCGAATCCTTAGATTAGAAGGCGAAAAATATATCTTCGGTTTTAAACACTTCATACAAAGATGCATATCAACGTAGAAGCGTAAAAAAATAGCTGACGGCTCAACAGAAATATCACGACAAGGTCAAGATCAATTTCGCATAGAATCGTTCCTGCCAATAATAGATAAAATAACATCTGAGCTTAAAAAGCGAAATGAAGTTTACAAAGAAATAAGTGACGTTTTTGGATTTTTTGGTCAGTCAACTATTCTTTCTTCAGAAGAAATATCTGCCAATGCCAAAACTTTAATTTCTCAATACCCCAACGATTTAGAAGACAACTTGGCTTAGAAACTTATTCAGTTCTCTTCATATTTAATAACTCTCAATATTGAAAGTGTCACTAATGTTCCCTTCCTTCTAGGTTATTTAATTGAAAAAGATTTGTTAGAAATCTTTCCAAACACATCTATAGCTTTAAGAATTTATTTATGCATCCCAATTACTAACTGCGAAAGTGAAAGATCATTTTTAAAACTAGCTCTTTTAAAAAACAAATACAGGGCCACCATGGGCGAAGTTAGACTGTCCAGTTTAGCTTTATTGAGTATTGAAAATGATCCTTGTCTTTAACAGATTTAGGCGATATTACTGATACATTTTCAACTTTAAAAGCACGTAAAAAAACATTTTATAAATGATTATTTTTTGTTACGGTAAAAGTTTACTTTTTTTTTTGTTCTTTGTTATGTCTTTGTCCTTGTTTGCATTCTTATACAAAATATAATACTATAAATATTTTATTTATCTTCATTAAGCGCCCCTTCAGGTTCTTTAGCCCCGGGCCCACATCTTCCCTAATCCGGCGCTGGCTTCTGCCACCGATATCCTAAAACGCATTATTTGATGCAGATGTATTATTGTCAATGGATGGGACACATTTTGGTAAACTTTCTTTCTTTTATTTTTTTGAGAAAATTTGATTAACCTAATAATATGTTTTGGATTTCTTCGGAAATATTAAAATCGGTGATAAAAGTCAGGTAAAAGTATACGCGGGGTTAGTTAAGTAGGGAAGGGGGGTAAGTAGGGAAAAGGGTTCCACAGTGAGATGAAAATTACATACTGTTGAATAAGTGGAAGTTTAATGAAAATAATAATATTTTTTTGGCAATTTTGCGTAGTTCTATACCGGGTGTTGCATCGTCGAGCGGGACATAGGAAATCCCATGTAATTTTAAATGGGGTCAATTATCCTTCCTTAAGCTTCCCTAATTATTTTAGAGAAAAATTCTATTTAGGTTTATTAAAGAGCACTAAAACCCACATTCAAAAGAATAACTTTAGATATTTTTGATGAGCCCGTTTACGGGTTATCGCCGATTTCTTTTTAACTATTTCTCCTCTTTATGGCCCCGTATTTGCGGGCACCAGTCAAGGTAAAAGATGATTGTCAAATAAAGTTGTCATTTTGAAATGTGTGCTTTATTGTTATAAAAACTCGTACATCAAAAATATTAGCCATGAATTACACTTCTGAAGAAAAAATATTGATGATTAAATGGTATTATCAAGGAAACAGTTATCAAAATGTGTCAGACATGTTTGCTGCTCTGTATCCGAATAGACCGATACCTGCAAAATCTACAGTCGAAAGGACTATCAAGAAATTTGAGACAAATGGCACTGTAATAAATAACTGCAGATGTGAAGAAAGGCAGGAACAAAGAAGAGATGCAAGAAATGATAGGGACTTGCAAGTTTTGGAGGATGACATAGGATTAGATCACACCACAGCGTTACGAGCTTTAAAACGACATAAATATTATTCATACAAATATGAAAAGCACCAAGAGCTAAGAGATAGGGACGAAATACGACTACAGGAGTTTTGTTTTGGTATGATAGAAAGAGCAAACATGGATAGGGAATTTTTAAAAAACATTTGTTTCACTGACGAATGCACATTTACCTTAAACAATGAACCCAATGTTCAAAATTATCGATATTGGAGCAAAGAAAACCAACACAGGTTTGTGGAAACAAGGACGCAATATCCACAAAAAGTTAATGTATGGGCTGGGATTTTCGGAGTAAATATTATCGGGCCATTATTTCTTACACGAAATTTAAATGCAGAATATTTTTTGGAACTACTTGAAGATCATATATTACCTACTTTACATGATGCCGCCAGGGAAAATTGGGAAGTTTGGTACCAAATGGATGGCTGCCCGGCACATAGTACCCTGGCTGTCCGGGAATATTTAAACCGTGCTTTTAATGGAAATGTTATTGGCTTAAATCATATAGTAAATTGGCCAGCCAGGTCTCCTGATTTATCGCCAAATGATTTCTTTCTCTGCGGCCATTTAAAAAACAGGATATACAAAGATAAAAAATACCCAAATCTAGACGAGTTAAAAAATGCTATTTCTGCCGAATGCAATAGAATTTCAGTTTACCAACTAGCGAATGTAAGAAGAGAATTTTATGATCGCCTCGGTTATTGTCTAGCAGTCAATGGAGGAATATTTGAACATCTTCTTAAATCCTAAAGTTCTAACAATTTAACAGTACCTACCTATTAATTAGTAAAATATTGAAACATGTAAAATGTCATAATTAACCTTGTAATTGGATACTTTATTTTAGTTTTATTCAGATTAATTTGTACTCATAAATACACCTTTAATATTTTCGATGTACGAGTTTTTATAACAATAAAGCACACATTTCCAAATGACAACTTTATTTGACAGTCATCTTTTACCTTGACTGGTGCCCGCAAATACGGGGCCATAAAAAGGAGAAATACTTAAAAAGAAATCGGCGATAACCCGTAAACGGGCTCATCAAAAATATCTAAAGTTATTCTTTTGAATGTGGGTTTTAGTGCTCTTTAATAAACCTAAATAGAATTTTTCTCTAAAATAATTAGGGAAGCCAATAATTGACCCCATTTAAAATTACATGGGATTTCCTATGTCCCGCTCGACGATGCAACACCCGGTATGTGTGAACACAGATATAAAATAATAAGTTTTTGCCTTGAAAATTACAAAAAAAAAACTCTTAATGAAAATGAAATGCAAATCGATACTTTTTAGTTACCGCCTATTTAGTAAAGATTTACTTCAAAACGTATTAAGGACTGCTGTCTTTTAATTTTTGCCGTGAATCGAATGCTGCGCGATTATCAATTTAATATCATTTTCAAAAACTAAGCTAATGTATTTTTCAACTGGATATATAAATTAGTTAGTCGATTTTAAACTTTTACGAGGGAAACTAACTTCATATTTAGTTTCAACTTTTTTAAAAATATTTCCGACATAATAGACAACAGTTTTTAGTTGACTAAACTGAACTAAAACGAAATCATTTACAGTGGGTGCCCGTTCTAATTCGGTAGAGTTTTCTTCAATAATATCCTCGATATCACTTACATCTTCTGAAGAACCACCTGACAATCCATAAGCTTCATCAAGTGATTCGTCATCTGATGATATAAATAATTTAGTTTTTACATTTAAGCGACCTTGTTTCGTTCTCGTTTTAAGCTATTTTTTCTTTCACTTTCCTTTAGTTTTTCTTGTATTTCGGGGGAATCTGTTGTTATGATACTTTTTCTTTCACACTCCTTTTACCCTATATTATAATTTGTCTAAGTTGGCCATGATTTTAAATAAAGCAAAGATATTGACACTGACGTTATTCTCAATTAAATTTATTTATGTGAGTATAAGTATAAAAATATAGTATACTTAAATGTCTTATTCAGAGAATGAAAAACGCGAAATTTTCGAACTTTATATCAAAAATGGTTATAATGCCAAACTTGCCGTACGGGAATATCGAAGACTTTATGAAGGCGTAAGGAGAAAAAACTAACCTGAACTAACCTACCAATAAAACATTTTTAAGAGTCTATCAGAAAGCTTCACATGAAGCATCTTTCAAACGAAAGAGGAGCACAATACAGCCAAATGAACAAAATGAAAATGACGAATTAGATATCCTTCTCTATTTTCAAAATATTTTTTACGCAATTTTAACGTTTGTTCTTGTTAATAATTAATAATTATTATTTTAGAAAATCCTTTTGCTTCAATTCCAAATGCTGTTGATATTCTAGGCAAAACATACTATAAGATACAGAGAACTTTGTCAAAATATAATTTCCATGCCTATAAAATTTTACCCGTTCAAGCGTTGAGCCAAGATAATAAAGCCGCGCGCTTACGCTTTTGTCAAGAAATGATGGAACGCTTGAATCAGCGACATCAATTTTTCAATAAAATTATTTGGCAGATGAAACAGCGTTCTCAACCTCCGGAAGATTTAATAGGAAAAATGTGCACTATTGGGCTTCTGAAAATCCTTACGCTATTCGGGAAATACGGCATTCTGGTCGAAATTCCGTGCACGTACGGTGTGGGGTTCTTAACAATCAAATTTAAGGGACAATATTTTATAATGGAAATCTGAACGGGCGTAATTATTTAGAGTTAATAAGACCAGTAATTCAAAATTTGGTTGAACATCATAATGATATATTTTGGCAACAAGATGGCGCTCAAGGCCACAACATTGCTGCCGTTACGGAATTTTTAAACGAAAACTTTCCGTTTTGGATAGGCAGGTTTGGTCAGATGAGGTGTCCACCAAATAGCCCAGACTTGTCCGTAATGGATTCCTTTCTGTGGGGCTTTTTAAAAGGAAAGTTGGGCGAAGAAAGACGTCCGTTAACAGTTAATATAATAAAAGAAAGAATAACCCAACAAGTTGAAACACTAAACCATCGCAATCAGGGAATTATTTTGGCAGCTATCGAAAGACAGAAAAGAATTTATAGGAAATGCATTGAGCAAAATGGGGAGCATGTGGAACATTTAATTCAATAATTTTGTTTTTATTGCTTTTAAACTTTAAAACTTTTAAAAACTATACCTATCCGATTACTAGTGATTTCATAAAAAAAATAAATAGCCAATTTTCGATTCCTTTTAGTTGGAAAACAGTTACATTTAGGTATAGGACATGTTACATGAGTTATGATCAGAATTTTACGCAGAATCTGAATATGCAATAATATAAAGGGCGTTCTATTAAAAAATATGTAAATTTGATTCGGTGCGTTTTTGTGGAACACCCTACCCTGTATTATATTTCTAATATCGTTAAAAAAATTCAGACAATGCCCTACAATTCAGTAAAAAAATCAGCTTTCTATCTTAAAAAATGAAGAGGCTAGGGTGGGGTGATATTTATAACCAATAACCCTGTACATATAATCTGAAAATAAAATAAATATGAATTACATGTTTAATCCACAAGTGCTAAAAGTATTGTTCCACAATGGAACACTATCTCACTGTGGAACAAAAATTGTTGTCTCATTGTGGGAATTTGTCAATAATTTTTAAGGCGGCTTTCTACGCTAAGTCGATAAATAAGTAATAAATTTTAGTTTTAAACCAGAATATCATGCAATTAAAACAAAAATTATTCAACAGCAATTGTAAATAAATAGAGTAAAAAAAAACTCACCGTAAATATGGCGATGTACTACAAGAAACCTTAAAAATCTGGAACCGAAATAAGTATTTCTGCAAATATATAGTAACTAAAAAGCCGTTAAATTACACCTAGTAGGTAAGATAATGTTAGGTGGCAAGTTTGAAAAGAAACCCTATTTGTTTTATTGTGGAACATGTCTCATTGTGGAACATGTCTCATTGTGGAACACTTTCCCCTACATCCTAATTTCTGGAGAGCATACAGAGGAGTTCAGAATAACCCTACAAAATTCCTAAAGTGCCGCTTAACGGAGATACAGAGCCCCAAAGGGATACTTAGCGATTTACTTTTTTGGCTCTAACTTTTGAACCGACTTGTATAATTTAATGAAATTTTAAAATTTTATAGAGGCTATGAAAAGTCATTAAACCATATTAATTAATTATCATTAAATTAAAAGTACATCAACATACCCTGCGTATTTTATTTTTACCTTTTTATTTTTAGCATTAGTAACTTTTGAGTGTTTCGCATAAATACCGATTTATCTCGAAAACTGCCAGTTTCATCGAAATAAATTAAGAATACCTTTTTTGAAGAGGACTGACCAGACTATTCAAAAAATCAGTTTTTAGCTTTGTAAAATGATACCTGTCAAAATTTTGGACAACGAGTCAAGTTGCAAGTCCGTGCCTGACTGATGATGTTAAACATCTAGTGTAGTGCGCTTTAATGATCCTTTATGGCCGCTATAAAATATTAAAATTTTAATAAACAGGTCAGTTGAAAAGGTTCAAAAGTTAGAACCAGAAAAGTAAATTGCTGGGTATCCCTTTGGGGCTCTGTATCTCCGTTAAGGGACACTTTATGACCTTTTTTTTTCTATGACAAGTAAGGGCTGTTTTGACCTGAACTAGAAATTAGGAGGTAGGTACTTATCGAACACAAGAGATGAAAAATTAAAATATGCCAGTGGTAAAAAAGAAAAGACGACAGAAAGAAAAGCAGTAGTAGAAAAAAAAAGGAAAGAAAGGTAAGTAACAGAGGGAATAAAGAATGAAAAAAAAAATGGAATATTCAAGAATGATGGCTTAAATAGCACCCAAAATAAAAAGAACATGCTCAGTTGTGCACATGGTAAGAGAATATCTGGCAATGAAAAGAGTTCATATTAGAAATAATGAAGGGAGTTTCCAACAAAGTTAATAATTCAGAAAAAGCATCATTAAAAGTACGCATAAAAAGAAATTTAGCAATCGAAATGTATGAGATTGCTATTAAATCAATTCCTTTAGAAACAGCAAGTCAAAATGTTACAAATACACAGGGTTATTATTGAATGAATGAATCCCCATCTAGAATTTATCGAAAAGGATGGTGCAGCACCTGTGAAACTGGATGAGGTAGTTAAACAGTTTCCTCTGATGAATATCCAAATGATGAACCTGTCACATTCATTCTAGATCACCAAATAACACCACCAGACATAACTAGTCTTGATATAGTGTGTGAGGATGGAGAACTAATACCAAGCACCACTTCTCAACGGATAGATGATTTAAATCGCTCACTAACTGATATTTTACCTTTGACGAAGATAAAGGAAAAACCTAATCGTATATCCAAAGCCCAAAAATCTAAAATTCTATTAAGCATATCAAGGATGACTTGGAAGAATTGGAAGGAACAAAATAAGTTAAACAGGAAACGAAGATAAAAAACGCAAAACAAAAATTAGTGACTACTACGTCTAAAACTTTGAACAAACAACACAGAAAAAAGATATTAATCAAGGTCGATGATGATGTGATATGTCCTGGCTGCGGAGAATTATATTCAATGTCTGGAGAAGACTGGATTTTGTGTTCTCAATGTAATCAATGGTGGCATAAGTCTTGTACGACCTATGTGATGGGAAGTTCCATTTGTTTCAATTGCGAAGAATGACTAGTTAAATTCTTTTTCTAATGTTTATATTTTGAAAAATACTTGTATTGCTTCATACTGAATATTTTTGGTTTTGTTAATATTTGGGGATTGATTATAATCCTAATGATTTGTGTTTCTTAGATTTAAGATCTACATTTAATCTTTTGATATTCATCTGTGCCTAATTCCCTAACTAGGAATTGTTATTCGTAATTCTAAGGTTATTACGTAGTATTACACGAATATGTGTATAAGAGTGCACATTTGCTGAGTTACAATAAAAACACGAATAATTCATGCTCATAATATGACATTATATCCTGAAAATGAGTTAAAATGTGTTAGCTTGGAGTTATTTCTAGAGATGGTATGTAGGAAAATATTCTTTCATATAAGACTAAGCCGATATGCCAGTTTATCCACTAAGTGCGTTCTCTTTACATCTTTCTACATTTACCCTACACCGAGTGAAGCATGGCTTAGTTGAACTTAGGAAATTCCATGTAAATTTTGAGGTGGCTAAATATTGGCTCCTCTGTACGTTTTAGAGAAAAATTGTATTATAATTTTTTAAAGAGACCGATATAGGAAACCCATGTGCCAATTTTAAATAAGTAGTATATTTAAGTGATCGCCACCACACAACCCCATGAGAGTGTGGCCACACTCTCACATAGTTACCTAGTCCTACACGATTGAGAGTGCCGCCACACAAACTTGTATTATAGATTTAGTTACTTCATTTACCTAGTCCTACATTGAGAGTGCCGCCACACAAACTTGTATAGATTTAATTACTTCATTTACATCTTCCTACACGATTGAGAGTGCCGCCACACAAACCTGTATAAATTTAATTTTTTCATTTACATCTTCCTACACGATTGAGAGTGCCGCCACACAAACTTGTATAGATCTAATTATTTCATTTACATCTTCCTACACGAGTGGGATTGCCGCCACACAAACCAAGGGGCTTCCTTACGCCACATTAACAGTAAAAAAACAGTAAAAAGCAGTAAAAATACAGTATCTAAAGAAATACAGTGGGAAAACAGAGAGAAGTATACGCATAAAGTGTGGAAGGGATTTTGTAATAAAACAAGACTTGTCCAACGGTAACATTTAGTTCTTTCTAATAATGAATTCTTCTAGTATCACAAGTAGTGAGTTAAACCAACATGTTAAGAAATTACACAAGTCATTTTGTGAGAAGGTTAGTGAGCAACAGTATTTTGCTATGAATAGTAGACCACGATGGTGTCACTTTTATCAAGAGCAAGCGGAATATTATGGAAGAGGTGCGGAAGCATGTGTACAATATTTTGAAACGTTCAACTTGTTGGATCTGGTATGCGAGCTCAACAGCCATGGTTTCTTCACGGAACTAACAAGCTTGAAGGACTATGTTACTGATCCTTCAGTATTGAATACGGTCCTAATGATTGAGGAAGAACTTACAGAGGAGCCTCTAAACATGTCGTCTTAATACATTAATTGTAATGTAGGTAGATTTAAAAAAAATAAAACAATTAATAAACTCAATGTTCTTTTATTTACTTACAATTTTTTCTAAGCTTAATGCAAATAGGATTAAAAAATAAAACAGTAACGATACTCAATGTTCTTTTATTTACTTATAATTTCTTCTAAGCTTAATGCAAATAGGATTAAAAAATAAAACAGTAACGATACTCAATGTTCTTTTATTTACTTATAATTTCTTCTAAGCTTAATGCAAATAGGATTGAAAAAATAAAACAGTAACGATACTCAATGATTTTTGTTTTTTTTATTTAAAACCAAAACTTCCTTTCACTTCTTGTTAGTTCTCTTCAGTAATGTCAGCTTCCAGTATCGACATAGAGATCGTCAATAGGGAATTAAGTAGTCATGTTCAACAATTACATGCTGACTTTCGCAAGAAGGTTCTGGCTGAATATAAGTCTGCTTTGTATAGTATACCACAATGGATGAGTTCCCATCAAGATTTAGCAAAATATTATGGAAGTGGTGCAGAGGCATGCGTACAGTATCTTAAAACTTTTGACATAATGGAGCTGGTGAACAAATTTAACAACAGTTCGTTTTATGAAGAACTACTTAGCTTAAAAGACTATGTTATCGATCCAATCGTATTAAAGGCGATCAAAGAGATTCATGAAAAGAGGATTGGACATATGTTTCTTTAATAACTTGTAATAATAACTATAATTAAGAAATAAACAAGTAAATAAAATTAATGTTCTTTTATTCATTCATAAAAAACATAGCATACAGATAAAATACATTTGATAAGGTACAAACACAAGGTGACCTTCAATGATAAATACACTTTGGTGTTGATTGAGGCAAGGCTGGTTCTTCATCTAGTTCAATAAGTGGTTTTGACACATATTTTCTTAGAAACTCGGCCTTTTCTGTTCCTTTAACGTAAACAAATTGAACGTTTTCAGTAATTTTCTTAACTATCTCGTCAAAACAATGGATAGGGGTAGATCCTAGGTTTCAGTTTATACAATGATGATTTTTCATTAACCAGTTCGCTTGCTTGTATCGTTTTTGGGAAAGTGAATTTAGTTCAAAAGGTTGTTTGAAAATATAGTGACTTGTCTTCTCTCCATCAAAAGTGGCTAATTCCTTGGGTATAAATTTATTATTGTTGTCCACAAACCCTTGCACATCCATCAAAACTCTTGAACACATATTATCTAATTTTTAAAACACTGAATTTTTTAAACATGGAACACTTTTTGGAATACTCTTCAATTTACTTTTTAAGAACGCTTAACTTGTAAATAAAAGTGTGTAGTCGTTCAGAATACTCTTCTAGTGACATGTTCACAACTGTAGAATTTATAAGGATGGTAATTAAATATATTCTTACGTGTTACTAAGTATGGTGGGAGGCTTAAAGTTGTTTTACTATTTTTGTTAGTGGATTGTAGCTAAATATTTTATCATGAATAATGAGACAATAGGCAGCCGTTTTAGCGGCAATTTTTTCTTTGGTTTCAAATTCAATCCTCATAGTAACTGGACCACTTTGTAACAGATCTCTTTGATGTGAACAATTAATGTACGTATTGGGGCATTGCTCTTAAATTCGGCAGGAGAAAAAATTGGTTCAACTGGGGAGTTATAATATACATGACGAAAATCCGAAAACATTTCATACAGGGTCGCGAATTTGTTGTTTGTGAAATCAAGTTGAAGGTCGTTATAAGGATATCTTTCAGAGTTTAAAAAAACGTTGATATTTCTCAACTCGCAGTGATCAAATTTACTCATATCCATTTTAATATTACCACGTCTATTCTTTTGGAAAGCGATTAAAACATGACGTGGTGTTTCAACCTTGGTAGAAGTTTTTACGGGCCAATTATGTCGCGTAGCTTCTATTAATTCAGGATATTCAACTAATTCCCAACTTCTGAAAGAAATTATAATGTCACTGTTCCTATCGATAAGTTTCGTTAATGCTAATTCTTGTGGAATAGCCACCGTAAGATGAGGAACTCGCCAGCAAAGTCTAGTTATTACAATTTTCGACGTTTCATTTTCCTCCCTAGTGCGCAGTAACGCATCAACAGGATCATTACTTCTAACGAGTATTAGCTCTTGTTGAGAATTCAAGATAATTTTATTATAATCCTCGAAGAATCCTGAATACATCTTTAACGGAATACATAAAGATACGTTCCCTCTGGCATCAGTCATACGTTTGTCTGTGGGTTTTGCTTTGGGATACCAACCGGCATTTTCCAATTTAGCACTCTCGTTCTGATTAAACGATGTATAACCTTTTAGTGTAGAAGTGATGCCGAGATCTCTAACAGAGTCAATAGTAACGCCGTTTAAAAGATAACGCATTTCTTTAAACAAAAATGCAGGCGCATTGTTGATTAATACAGTGTTTGCTAACGGAGTACCATCCTCTTTAGTAACTTGTAATTCTAAATAAATTTCACTTTTGCAGGGTAATGGATATTTTCCTGTTTGTTGTAAAGCAATTCTAATTTCATCGTTCGGTCCTAGTTTTGTTGGATTAAAAGGATCAAAGGAAAATACCTCCCAACTTAATATTGAATCATCGACAAGAACATTTTCCTTGACGTTCAGATACTCCATATTTTATTTAATTTTAAAACCTAAACTTATAAGAAACTGACGATTTAAGGATGTTAGTCTTTGAGAGTTTGGTTTATTACTGAGAAAAGTACGATTGTTTTCTTTCTTATTAAGCTTTCCACTAAAGTGTTGTGGTTTTCTGTTATAAAGAATTACCATCGTTTATCTAGTTTTTTGAGATGTAGTCTTAGCGTTATGGTTTCTTCTCTAAAATTAACACTGTTCCCTTCTTGGTCCAATATTTTAATAACTATTTTATCTATAACCTTAGCAGTAACTGGGAAATATATAACGTTGTGGGGTGATTCTATAATTTTAAAACCAGGAGCCACGCTGGGGAAAAATTGATGTATTATGTGAACTGGATTACCATTTAAGTATGAACCTTCGGCGATACTACAGTCGATATTTATTGAGTTTACTTTAATTATTTCTGCAGGTCGTTCAGAAATATAAATTTGTCCCGAATCTAGTATTTGATGTTTAAATCCCAACAATGTACCTATAGAGCCGTCTCTAAAATTAATAGTTTCGGAACATTTAATTACTGAACGCAACGTATTATTATTAGCATGAAGATAAAACGAAATTTTTTTTTCTTCTAATTTCTCTTGCAGTAATTTGTTGATATTATCAATTTCATAACTTCCGGGTGGGATAGTAATAAATTCACCAGTTTCACCGTAGAAGAAACGATTATTACTCTCATCAATGTTGGGAATTGCATTATATGTTTCAAAATTTACAAGTCCAATAACATAGTCGATATTTTCTTCTAGATATATGGGAGGGTGAAATTCAGTAGTTAAGATGGCCGAATTACCACTAATAACAAAGCTATAGGACATGTTCCTTTAATATTTCACAAATGAATAAATCTTTATTGGATTTCATGTGTTCTTATAAAGAAATATTAAACACAACTGTCCACATTTTGTAGTGTTAAAATCTTGAAACCTATTATAATTATAATTTATAACATTTTTATTTTTATCGCTGAAGAAATATGTAATTAATTCAGCGGGTGGTCGTAGATTACCATAGCTATCAAAGTAGGTTATTTGTTTTTCTTTTTTTATGTAGGCTGTCCAATGAGTCCCCTCACCGTTATAATCATCTAGATTAATAATACCACTTTCATTGTCTTTTATTTTTTTAGGAAGTTTATTTCTCATAAATATACCTCTAAACTTAGGAATTTGTAAAAATTTGATGTATTTAAGTAAATCATAATTAGTAAGAGTGTTTAGGGGTATATGTTTTAACAGTTTTTTGAATATGGCTTCAAATACAAACCGCATCCTGTTTTATATGGTTTTAAATACAGTCCGCTTCCTTTTTGTCCTATTGCTATAGACTCCATCGTTTGATTATGTCTTTTATCTTCTTCTAATTTTTGTTTGGCTGCTTTTGCGTCGTTGATGGCTTTTGCTACTCCTGCGGCGCCTCCTCCTAGAGCACCTAAAGCTGACAGGCCCGCAAATAATGGTATAAGTGGTAAAAATCCACCACTCTTTGGAATAGGTATTACTCTTCTTTTAGGTACTTGAACCTTACCACTTTTTTAAACTGATTTCATAGCTGCTTTAATACCCTTATGTAAACTTTTAAACTGTTTTCCTTTAATTCCCTTTCTCGCTTGAGCAATGGCTTGAGATAATGTTATTCCTCGCCCTTTTGTCTTTTTTCGCTTTAGTCCCATACCAATCTTTCTTTTCACTTTCAAAGCACCGCTAATACCTAACGCGGCCGCTTTTTCTCCAAAACCAGCGTCCTTAGCTCTGAACCGTGCTAAAGCTTTCTCAGAGAGAATTTTATCAGCAGTATGTCTGCTGCTTATATCTTTCGATTGTGAATATGCAATGTCGTGCTCTTTGCAAGCCTCGTCTAATAAGTTTATTCCCTTGTCACCTCTTGATAATCTCTTTTCTAATTTTGTCCCAGGTCCACAAAAATTATAACCAGGAAGGTGTAATTCAAAGGGTAATTTATTGATAAGAGTGTTTAGCAGACCAGATCCTCTTTGTTTGTCGTTCGACTTGTAAGTAACAGGTTTGTTGTATGATTGAAACATTATATAGTTAAAGTCTTAACATAGAATGATTAGTTTTACTTTGACAGTGAACTTAAGTACTTTTATATAATATGAGAGTTGAAAAACAACCATACTCTGTAATAATTAAGAATCATGATACATCAACAAATAAATTTAGAAAACACGGAAGACTGTTTGAAGGAAGTAGCAAAAGATGTTTAGTTATTGGTCCGTCAGGTTGTGGTAAAACAAACGTTGTAATTGGCTTAATTGACGATCCCAACGGTTTAAGATTTGAAAATTTATATATTTATTCAAAATCTTTGTATCAGCCCAAGTATGAATATTTAAGAACACTTTTTAGGCCAATGAAGGAAATTGGTTATTACGAATCCGAGGACGAAGAGAATATAATTGCACCCCAGGAAGTAATGCCAAACGCAATAATAATTTTTGACGACATAGTTTGTTGTAATCAGACAATTGTAAAGGATTACTTTTGTTTTGGAAGGCATAGAAATACTGATTGTTTCTACTTGTGTCAAACATATTCTTCTATTCCTAAGCAGCTAATTCGTGACAATGCAAATTTAATTGTTATTTTTCAACAAGACAATACAAATTTAAAACATGTTTATAATGATCACGTAAACGTTGATATGACCTTTAATCAGTTGAAAGAAATGTGCTTACTGTGTTGGCGAGAGAAATTTGGATTCATGGTAATAGATAAAGATTCCAGTATAAATTCAGGTAGATATCGAAAAGGTTTCGATTCCTACATTTACTTATAAAAACAGCATCACTAAACAAAAACAACTATTTCAAAATATACAGTCATGAATGAACAATTAGCAAGACAACTTGTTAAATCAAGGAAGGCAGTTAAAAAAAAATATCAAGCTTTAAAAAATGCGGAATTTGAGTCTCAGTCGAGGCTGGAAGAAACTTATAAACCAATAACACAACCTTTGCAAGAATTAATTTCAACCATTGGTAAAATTGAACCTGTTGTCATAAAAGACGAGGAACCGTCATTTACAAGATTTTATAAAACATCAACCCCCCAAAGGACAAAAAACCTAAGAAAAACTGGGAAAACGCCAGTTCTGCCAACAGAAATACCCTCCTTTTTTGATACTAGCGTCGCTTCAGTGAGTCATATCCCAACCATACAAGAAACGAGCGTTATAGCTGAAACAGAGCCATTATCTTCATCATCCGATTCAACGATAGGGAATCTTTCAGATCTATTGGAACAAACTAGACAAACAATCCAGACCTATGTTGGTACACCTGGGTATCAAGATTGGCTAAACGACTTTCACAACTTACCTCGTAAATACATTGATGAAGGTGTCAAGGATTTGGAACATACGTTTGATCACCATTATGGTATAGTTCATGATTTGGAAACTGAAAAATTTTTTTGGGACTAACACAAGAACCTGTAGAAATTATCGGGAGAGATATAAAAGTAAAAGAGATTACCTATCAAGGCACCCCCGGTTTATATGAATTAATATTTAAAAAAGATCCAAAAGGTTACACTGCTAAAGATAACTACATGGATATTCTAACCCGAACTAACGCTTATCGCAGAAATAATTTAAGCACCGAGCAAGTACAAGGGAATGGGTCGCGTAAGTATGTAACAATAATTGGGCCATACTTACAAAAAAAAGGAATAACAAAAACAAGAGCTCTTAATCCTGCAGCCGAAAGGTTTATCTCAACATTCACAAGACGTAAGGCTCCATATAGAGTTCAAAGAACAACTACAGAAGGATCAGGTTTAACTCTAAAAGTTAATAAAAATAATACTGATTATGTATATTGGGATAATGTTAACGAGCTTGTTGACAGACTTCGTTTATTGGTGGCCTCAACGAATGCTGGCCATACCGGTCATAATAATGAAGCAATCTCAATCATTGAGGAGCTCAAGGAGGCAAACGTCATCATATAAGGGAATGTTACACCTGTTTCAGTACACTTACAAAATGACTATCGACAAATTTGGTCGCCACATTTCAAAACAGTTCAAAACAAATAGTATAGAAATTAAAGATCTCGTTAAAAAAGTTGAAAATGAAGTATCCAATAATATTTCAAAAAATTTAAATTATATTGAAAACAAGGTGGTTGAACACTTTAAATATGAATTGCAACAAAATCACTTGGAAACTTCAAATTTTAAAAAAGAATTAACGATGCAAAATAAACGATCACTTGAAAATGTTGAAAATATTATTGGTGTGACGAAAAAGCTAAAATTTTGTGAAGATCAAGTACTAACATTAGAGCAAAAATATACACAGGAAGAAAATTACAGCAAGAAAACTATAAAAAATATCAACACGAGAATATTAAATTCTGAGGTTAAGGTAGGTCTCGTAGAGCAACAGATAAGTGTCCTTGATAGTTTACAACAAGAAACTCAGAAGATACTAGTTAAATTACAAACTAATATAAAGGATGTCCTAAATATCGATGACATTCAAAAAAAGTTAACAAGTGATCTTATAACAAAGTTTGAAAAATTTTCGAGTGCTGTTTACGATAGGATTTCTATGGAGGTGGGAAATTTCAAAGATGTTCATGATGGAATGAATAAGACTACAAAAACTATTGAACGGACTTTGAATTTACACTTAATGGTTCACAAAAAGGACGATGAAAAATTAATAGGGTTAAAAGAACAATTCAACATTATGTCACAACAAATTTCAGAATTAAAATCCATAGAATATTTAAATAAGGAAGAAATAGAAAATATTAGAACAACTTTACAAAAGAATAACAATATCTCATTAAAAATTTCAGACATTGAAAAAAAAGTTGATGAAATAAAAAACTTGGGTACAGATTTGAATATGAATGTAAATCTTAATAAAGTTATTCAAGATATTAAATTATTGGAAGAACTCGTTACAAGTGAAAATATCACTTTGAAAGCGGATATTGAACGAATTAATCAGATAATGAACACAAAAATTAAGGAAGTAGTATTTTTCAATGCAAAGGAAAAAATTAAAAGCTTTAGAGCAAATGTTGAAAATTTAAATACAACTAAAGCAGAAATAGTGGATAGTTTTCTTAATGGTCGACAAATTTATGAGGTGCCTTTATCAGAAAGGCGGATTGTAATTAGTATTAATTCTTTATTACAAAGCATTGTTAAGAAATTACATGAAGAAATAAATAAGGTAGATGAAGGCATGGGTGAACTAGACACTATACTTAATGCTACATCACTAAAATATTTAAACACTAAAATTAAAGATAATCTTGATGATGTAAGCAAAAATATTGACAAGATTGGGGAATATTTTAAAGAAGAGGATAAAGTAATTTTAAGTGAAAAGCTTAAAGAATGGGATAACACGTATAAAAGCTATTGGGATAGTTATTTTCTTAAAACATAATGTCTCTCGCTAAGGAAACAGTTGTCGACGAATTACATAAACCTGCTAGGAAAAATTACAAAAGGAGAAGAGTGGTCATTAGGGGCTTGAACGACTTGTGGCAGGCTGATTTGGTAGAAATGCTTCCCTATGCTAAATTAAACAGAGGATATCGATATATTTTGATAGTAATAAACACATTTTCAAAATACGTCTGTTCTCAGCCCCTTAAAAGTAAGCAAGGAAAAGAGGTTACTCGAGCTATGAAAACAATATTAGACCAAACCAGTAAGCCCACAAATTTACAAACTGATTTAGGCAAGGAGTTTTACAATAAAGATTTTCAACAGCTTATGAGCGAGTTTAAAATCAATCATTACAGCAGTTTTTCTAACCTGAAAGCGAGTATAGTTGAACGTGTTAATCGAACTCTTAAAAATAGTATGTGGAAATATTTTAGTAATCAGGGCAGTTATAAATGGTATACCGCATTGTCAAGTATTATCGAAAAATATAATAATACCACTCATAGCACTACAGGTTATAAACCGGTTGAGGTTAGCCCAAGAAATGAAAAAACTATATTACTAAATTCTTTCACTTTTAAAAAAATAATCGATTTAAATAGAAAGTTTAATGTGAATGACTTTGTTAGAATTTCCAAGCAAAGAAAAGCGTTTGATAAGGGATATACCCCAAATTGGTCGACTGAAATTTTTCAAATAAGAAAAGTAAACCTGACAAACCCCACCACATATCTTCTGAAGGATCAGAAAAATCAAAATATCGAAGGAGGATTTCACCACGAGGAGCTACAGAAAGTGAAACATTCTGACGTGTACTTAGTTGAAAAAATATTGAGAAAGAAAGGAAGTATGGTGTTTGTTAAATGGCTAGGATTTGACAAATCACACAACTCATGGATTCCAAAAAAAGATATTTTGTAATAAATAGATTGAGAAATAAAACAATATTATTAATTAAATGTATTTTATTACTAATTAAATTTGAATCTATTAACATATATTAACATTCTATGTTTTACATTTAAAACATTAGCAAGTATAATTTCACATTGCTGAATTCGTCTTTTGAATCGCAGTTGGTCTAAATATTGTCTTTCAAAGTTATTTTTTCGAGCATTCCTATAGGCAAATAACCATACAACTAGCATATGAACTCTATTTCGATCTTCACAGAAACTCACTGTTTTCTTTATACTTTCTTTTTTGTCCATTTCTTGACAGCATCTTTTCCAACTCGTTCGGATACATTGTCGCAAATTCTAGCATGGTACATACATTTTTACTGTTTGGATTTTGAGTTGGATTTAAAACAGTATAAATATTTGTAAGCAAGTCGCCTGCATTTTTTATATTATTTTTAAACACATTAAAATATTGTAAAAAGTCCTGTCTTTTACCAATTTCAATCCTGTAATTAATTATATCCATTAGTGTCCACAATTGATCCAGGGATTCACAAGCAAGACTCACATAGTATCCATTACTTTTTTTGATTTTGATTACTGGACGTTGCTGATACATTTCAAAGTAAATTGTAAAATCGCACCATTCCTACAAACACAGGTACTAACCCCTCCCCTTACACTATTTTTGAAAAAATTTAACATGTCAACATTTGTCAATAATTCTAATTCCGTCCCTGAGTGTAATAAAAAAGCAGAAAAACTGAAACTTGGAAAACTTACAAACCCCACAGGATCTAGCTTGTAGGTTTTAAGACATGTTTTTCTTAAATTTTGAAATATATCGGCCAAAAGTAATACATCAGATTTTAAATAGATATCGGAATATTCCCCTATGGACTTACATTGAAACAAGTTCTATACATCCTTTGCCCGAGCATACTCTTGATCGCTAATATGTGAATCAATTAAGTTATTATAAAACTGTTCTTTTTCGGGTAAGGTATCCTCGTCTAATTTTGCAAAATTATTGATGTAGTTGTAAGGAAACACACCTTTTTGACGAATAAAATCGAATTTTTCCTTCTCCTTAAAATAGGTTAAAATTTCTAAGCATTGATCATCTTTTAAAGTTTCAGCTAGTTTTGATAAAGAATATGGTAGAAATTGAAAGGAGTCTATAAACCGAATGGCTAAAAATTAATTTTTTTTTTTACCACTTCGATTATCGATATATGAACCTATGTTAAGAAACTTTTCAAACGTAATATACTTTTCCTTATTTTGTGCAATTACCTTCAATCGCTCTTTGTTTTGACAGAGGTTTTTAATAAATAGGTGGGCATCGTAATTTTTTAGGTTATGTAAGATGACTAGAATAAAACTCGGTATCTTAAAATTTAAATTACACACAGAGTGTGCTGGTCCCCTATAAGTCCCTGTTAAATGACAATGATCAGCAACTTTTTCTTCAACCGATTGAATTTTTTTTTGACAAATGTGACACTTGTTTGTATAGTTATGTCGTAGTTTTTCCAATCCACTTAAAGGACGCATGGGTTTTTTATACTGTAAATATTTGTTATAAATGTCACGAACATCTTTTTCTATCCAATTTATAAAAACATTAGCAGAATCATTACCTTGATAGAGTTGAAATTTTGAAGCCTTATTATTAAAAGAACATTTAATATAGTAGGCGAAAGAGAAGGGAAAATGTTCAAATTGTTTCAGAGTGTAAGGTTGGTTGGCTTCTAGGTCATTGGGATTATTATTTAAAGGTTTAAGGATGCATTCGAAATCCGCGTAAATGACGAAGGGAAGTTCCATTTGCTTTTCAATATTTGTAAATTTTAAAACATTTCCAGGTATCATGTTCCCAAATGTATCTATTTTATTTTCTATGGTTGGTAAGTTAACCCGTATATGACCACAATCAGAAATATTATGTCTTGTTAATTCCTTAATAGTTTCGAAATATTGTAAACAACCGTCGCAAATATGCTTTTTCCCGTGATGTATTGATATTTGTTGAGAAACTAATCGAGACAAATCGGAAATTAAGCAGTAATGAAAATTCGCATCTTCATCACTGATTAACAATAAATTAATATGCGTATTTTGTTTAACCTTGGTATAATGTAAAGGTCCAACAACTTCGTGCTTAGACTTGAAATCAAATTTTAATTTCTCTAAACCATAAACATTAATCGATATATTATTTTGTAATTCAAATTTTGGGATGCTACTAATTTTTACTGGGGCTTCAATACCTGTGACGTCTAATACTGTTGTAAAGTGTGGATACGAACTTGTCTCAAACTCTAGTCCTGTGGGGGGGTGTAAAGCTGCCACGATTGACCAGAAGAAACAAAAGTCGTCATTGTTCCTTAGGTTAATGACGGCTGCTTTCCTCTTAATATCTCTGGGTAGTTCAATATAGGCAGAAGCTCGGAGTGGATTATATTTGTTAATGTTAACTTCCAAATGTAAAATGTTTACCAAACTCCATCCTGTAAAAGAAAACTTTTGTAACTTTTTTTTTTGAAAAATTTAACACGAACAAATAAATAAAGTTATATTAACAATATGTTAAATACCTGAATTTCTTTCGGCCATTTCATCAGCTTTGACATCTATTATTTTACTCATATCATCACTATAAAGGGTTAGGTCGGAAGTGTGACAGAGCACTTGAAATTTAGTGTTGAAAGACTTTACACTATGAATTCCACTTATTGGACTTATATATAACCCAAATAGTTCCAAATTAGTTTTTATACAGTTATGTTTTTGAACCTCCAGTGCTAATAGATTACTTAGTTTTTGAAAAACATCTTCAAAAAACTGCTTGACGTTGATATGAACTCCCTCAGACTTGATTCTGTATGAGATTATTCTTTCTTTAAATGCTGATTTGATTTTTTTAATTCCATTTGAACCTATAGACACGATATTTTTATGTTCATTTGAGCGTAGATGACTTGTAAAGAACATTTTAGGAAACATCTTTTTACAATCGAATTTTTCGATGTTTGTTCTAGAAAAAAAAAGGCACTGTGTTAAACAGAATTAGCTGAGACATATTTAGTTTTTTTTTTATTATTAGTACAAATAAAATATTGGTCTTACCTGCTTTCTGTCTCTTTACATGTTTCGTATCCATTAATTGCTGTTTGTTTCGGTTCATGCCACAGAACTGTCGCAAATGTCTTAGCAAACTATCTTTTCTGGTAAATGATTTGTTGCATGTTTAACACTCAAATGCCATTGTTTTTTCTTTTCTTACTTAAAGTTTGTGTTAAAAACCTGCTATACAATCTAGGAATAACCAGTGTTAATTAAGTGATATTTAACTAAAATTTACTTTTAATACTCAGAAAAATAGTGGGAGAAAAAAACTAGAATTATTATAGTATACAAATAATAAGCTCTTGAACGTTGTAATACTATGAAAAATTATCTGCTATAATATTAACACTTGTACCAAATACTTCATTAATTTTTACCCATTTCTGCTTCTCTCTAGTTGTTAAATTTTTTCCATGGTTTTCGTAAAAGTCATTTAAACAAAATTTTAAGCACATTAAGGTAGCTTTGGTTCTGCGCTTGTTTCTTTGTTTGTCTAATACAGATTTTTTAATGCCTAAATTAGTAAAACACTCTTCAGTTTGTGTTCCCACGTTCAAGAGTTTATTATTTGTTTGTGTTGACATAGAATCGAATTGTTTAGGAAAATTATTCGGTACGATAGGAACTAATGATGCTTCCTTATCTATACCTTCTAGTTCTTGTATAATTTGATTAATTTTATGGGTGAAACTCAAGTCTTCCTTAAAAATATCTTCAGAGTCAAACAATGGAGATAAAGAACTAAAGTCTTTGTCTATAGATTTATTATTATTATTATCACTAACCTCGCTTGCTGGAATTATTATATTGGCTAATTTATTAACAACTGGTTTAACTAAACTGCTACAGGAGGCACTCATTACACATACGTTTAAGTAAAGACATTCGAGCGAAACTGTGTATTTATAGTACCTCGCATAACGTTTTCTAACAACTCTAAGCCTGCATAATTCGAAAAAAGTAAAAAAGTTGTGGTTAAAAGTGCATGATGAAACACATCCTAAACTAATTACATCAGCTCACGTTTTCTCACAACAAAGCCAAGCCTGCATAATTCGAAAAGTAAAAGTTGTCGTTAAAATTATGCATGATGAAACATTTAACCCTTTCAGTATATTTGTCCCTACAGGGGGCCAAGACTTTTAGGTACTCTGAAGTATCACAATATTTTTATTTAAAAAAGGACGTCGGGCGGTCCAATATCAAAAATTATAGATTAGTCATAATACAGGGGGGTACAAAATTAACAACACAATATTTTATTTAAAAAAGGACGTCGGGCGGTCCAATATCAAAAATTATAGATTAGTCGTAATACAGGGGGGTACAAAATTAACAAAATTATTTTATCATTAAGGTTAAAGCCTTACAATTTAAAGATGTTAAAAATTTTAAACTGAAGTTTTAAAAAAGTTGTTCAAGTAAGTTAAACGTCATTATCGTGCGCCCCCGAGGAAGAACATATTTACTTAATGTCTAATTTTTTTTCTCCGCCCGGGTTACTGAGAGAATAACAATAAGATAACTTACATCATCTCACGTGTTCTCAAGGTAAAAGTTGGTGTTGAACTTCTAGGTTTACTATATTCGACATGACTGATGCAATATAAAATTTACTAACGTAAGAATAATAAGAAAACCGTTTCAAGCAAAATTTGTTTTTTTATTCGAGTTGTTATTATTAGCGAGCATATAAAAGGCTCCGTTTTCATAAAGCAGTTCAAGAATTTGATCTAACAATGAGCTCTGTGAGACTATTGACTGTCCTGCCCTCAACTGCTCCTATGGACCTGTTTTGGGACCCGCCAACAGCATCTGTTCCTGTGGACCTGTCCTGGGACGACCCGCCATCAGCCTCGGTTCCTGTGGATTTGTCCTGGGACGACCCGCCAACAGCATCTGTTCCTGTGGATCTGTCCTGGGACGACCCGCCAACAGCCTCTGTTCCTGTGGATCTCTCCTGGGACGACCCGCCAACAGCCTCGGTTCCTGTGGACCTGTACTGGGACCCACCAGTTGTTAACGACGTTCCTGTGGACCTGTCCTGGGATCTGGAGCCAGGAAACACCTATAATGCGTTAAATTATGTGTTAACACATAATATTCTAAGGCAGGTCCCGCCAAAACAGTCAAAGTCAGCCAGGAAGGCCTTTCGAAAAGCTGAAAGATATCGGTTGGCCTTCTTGGTTGAACGAAAATAATTTGAGCTGTTCCTGTTGATGTGTTAACATATAATATAATGAGGCAGGTTCACCAAAGATGTTAAAAGACCTTTTATTCTTAAGTCACAAAAAAAAAGGAAAAAAAACTTTATTTTTTCATTCAATTGTTTTATTTATTTTTCCACTAGGTATGATGTAATATAGATTACTCTTTCTTAGGCATATGATTTCTAATTAATGAAATATTATCTTTTAAGCCTAAGATCCTAAATTCTAACAATAACTAATACAAATTTTTAGATTTTAAAAATTCTTTACAAGCTTCGGCTCCTTTTTGACACAAATCAGCATGCTCTGTTTGTTCGATATATAAGTCCATATCTTGGGCTTCGGTATCGTTACCCGTTCTGGCATAGAAACGGGAATATGCTTCGGATATGAGAAAATCTTCACACATCTCAGTAATTAAGGTCATCATACTTAGGTATAAGCGTTGTCTAGGTTTGTTGTATTGCATTAACATTCAAATCTAGGCTCTCTTATAGTTATCCTACTTTACTTAAGTGGGGTTAAAGTTAGGAAGAAATAATCTCGTAAAATTATATAATTAGATTTATTTATACAGGTTTGTGTGGCGGCACTCTCAATCGTGTAGGAAGATGTAAATGAAATAATTAAACTTATACAGGTTTGTGTGGCGGCACTCTCAATCGTGTAGGAAGATATAAATGAAATAATTAAATCTATACAAGTTTGTGTGGCGGCACTCTCAATCGTGTAGGAAGATGTAAATGAAGTAATTAAATCTATACAAGTTTGTGTGGCGGCACTCTCAATCGTGTAGGAAGATGTAAATGAAATAATTAAATTTATACAGGTTTGTGTGGCGGCACTCTCAATCGTGTAGGAAGATATAAATGAAATAATTAAATCTATACAAGTTTGTGTGGCGGCACTCTCAATCGTGTAGGAATATATAAATGAAATAATTAAATCTATACAAGTTTGTGTGGCGGCACTCTCAATCGTGTAGGAAGATGTAAATGAAGTAATTAAATCTATACAAGTTTGTGTGGCGGCACTCTCAATCGTGTAGGACTAGGTAACTATGTGAAAGTGTGGCCACACTCTCATGGGGTTGTGTGGTGGCGATCACTTAAATATACTACTTAAATACATTTTAATACGCCAATCCTAACTTATTCAATTAAATGTGATGGCAAATTTACGAAATTTTCATAGTTTAGGTCATATAGCAAACACCAGAAAATAATTTCTGTGACGCTGTTATAAAAAAAATACCCTCAAACAATTAAGTGTTATAAAAAACCAAATTACACCCTAAACAATAATCGGGTGCCAGTATTCACCTTATAGGATAACCTAAAATAAACTGCGACAAGGCAACCTATACACCCTTACTCTGGCAACCCTACGCCCTGGAGGATGTTCTTCAGACACCCCTTAGCTAGCTTAACTCAGGGTAGGTTCGCTATTTTGTCTCTAGATTGAGAGGTTTAGCACTCTTATATAAGTAAGTTGAAGTCAAATCCTGAATGCACCACCTTAGTTTTATTGTACTTAAAAGCCTTTAAAGGTTCTAGTGTTTGGCCTCAGAAAAAAAAAACTAGGGAAAAAACACTTATGTCATCATCGGTATACACTAGCTTCTTATAAGCTCTCATTCACTGAAGCCCTCAAAGTCACTCTATTTAAAATAAAAGCCAAATTTTCGCAGAGGCCAATACAAATATTTATTTTTAAAGTGGTATTAAGCCCTTGGTTACTTGGTTTTATAATACTTTGGTGGACAATAGGTACTTAAAGCTAAAAGATAAATAAGTGAAATGAAATATTAAAGTGATAGTACTAGGTGTGACAATAAAATGTCTGAAGGTTTAAATTTATAAAGTTATCGATAAAAGAAAGCAAAAAGTCAAACCCTCTTTTACAGGGTCTTGCACAAGACGACAACTGTCAGACCTACACTGTAAAAATGACTGTTCAGTCTGATCTGGCAGCCACATAGACTTACATCCAGGACATTGCCTCTGACTAGGAAGTTCCGCAAGGTCTGTGCAAGAACCTCTCACAACTAACTAAATCTACCATCAGAGCATTCTTAACGTACAACACAGAATCTTACGAGTACCTGTGGTTACTCGATAATTATACTAGCCACTTGGCATAGATAAATTAAAATGTCGAAGGTACAAGTGTTAAATTTAGAAGAATCAAATGGCCTTTAGCCGGGAAACAAAAATATTTACTTTATAATCATAAATTGTATATTATTGTAACTATATTTACAACAAAAGTAGCTGTAACAGACTACCTTACGTTCTGAACTACTAGAGACTCTTGTGACGTCTTAACGCTATGTCGACATACACTAACGTTTACATTGCACAAGCTCTGTACATAACATGGGCGCAAAGCTTTATCAAAACACTGTATATCAAACGATACGCAAATGCAAAATATTAATATTTTAAGTTGACTACTTTTTAAAGAAAAATGAACACAGTGTAATGATACTTAGCTGCAACTTTACGTGCTACCCATGGTTCATGAAGACTCAATCTTCACACACACACATGGTCCCTGAAACAGCTAACGTGGATACTGCTACACAGCTAGTCTCCAAGAATTCCAATAGTACACGGCAACTGGCACGTCCCGCGTCCAGGCATTTCCAACAAAAGTAAACTAGTACTCCAGTTTGTACTCGGACTTTTAGCCCCTACCAAAAAAAAGGCCTAAAATCGAATTTTAGATATACAACATGAAAGAGAAATCTTTCATAACACCCATCGAGGGTAATTCAGATACTAAAGTTTAAACCTACCTCTAACTAAACTAACTAACGAGGGTTCCAATTTACCAAATGGCGTCTATGACCGTGTTGAAGTTCATTAAAGCATTTTAAATCGGCATTCTGCCCAAAGGATAGGCAAATTACAAATCCATACCCTTCTTAAAACATTTGTGGATGCTTTATCGGCTCTACATTAGCCTGCACGGCCCAAAACAACTAAACTTGGGGAGCTATTTCCACAAACGTGCTTTAACTTCCAGTGTCCATGGTCGAAAGGGCCGATTCCTATTTTTCTCCAACGTACATACTTACCAAAACAAAACAATGACAAAAATTAGTCAACCCTATCTGCGGAAACTAACCTCTTTCAACAACACAGAAAACTAACGGCGACCGAAGTGAACCCACGCGACCAAGCAAAAATTAACCAGACGTGATTGTGAAAATGCACAGAGACTGTCATCTGACATTGACCTGCGTGACAAATTATCGATTTTTCTTAAAACTGCTGATTTACAACAGCCGAGACCATTAACCTACAACTTAAATATTAGGTTAAATAGTTATAAATGACCAATTACCAACTAACTAAAAGAAAGATTTAAAATCAAACCTATCTGCAAGTAGTTTTAAACGATGAACAGAGAAATCAATCCACTTGGCTATGTATTGCAAGATACAAAACATTCCTGGAATATAAACATCAACAAAGGTTTGAAACTAAACATAATGAAAATTTTGGCTATTACAGGTAACTTAATTAGTAATTAATGTTTAAGGTGAGAGTCTACATATGTATTTTAACAATTTAAAAGCGAAAACTTAACACAGATAATCAAAGATAATCAAACTTACGAAATGCAATTTTCGAACTGTAACAACGCTATTGTTAAAAATTGACGTAAACCTGGACATAACGAATATAGATTATTTCACATCAAAAATACATTTTCGTTTCACCAATCCGGCAATCGCACATCCAAAATAAAAGACACCATTATAATTTTCTTGCTAAGCCTTTAATTTAACATAACATACCAAAGACTACAGAACAGCTAAACAATATCCTAACCGATCATTAAATTCATTTCTAACATTACTGAGTCGATATTGAGAAATTTTGTTACATTCTAACGAAATACAGTTTTTTAGCTGGTCAAGATTTTGAAATTTTACATCTTTATAAATAAAATGTTTTAAGTGACCCCACAGAAAGAAGTCGTTTGTCGAAAGGTCAGGAGACCTGACTGGTCAAAGGAGTAAATGCCGTGGGCCAATAATATTTCCGTTAAAAATATTTTGCAAGTATTCTGAGAGAATTATGGGCAGGACAACCACTTATTTGATACCAGATCTCCTGATTTTCGCGTACAACTTCTTCTAGTGCGGGTTCAATTCGATTTTGTAGTAAGTCCAAATAGGAGGTTGCCTTCCAGAAGAAATGGTCAAATGATGGGATGTCCTACAAATTAAGACGATGTTCATTTGCTTGGCTCCAATATCGGTAATTTTGAACATTTGGTTCGTTGTTGAGGGTGAATATACATTCATCGGTAAAACAAATATTTCCCAAAAAATTATTATTTGCTCTTTCCATTACCTCAAGACAGAGTACCATTCTCCGTCCTTCATCACCTTGCCGTAGCTCTTGATGTTTTTCATACATGTAAGTGCGCAACACTGTGGTTTGATGTTTTCCTACGGCTTGCCCAAGAATCCTCGTCCTAGTCATTTTATTGTCCTTCAGGTGCAGTAAAATGTCAAGATCTCTATTATCCCTTCCTTCAGCTCTATTGCAATTCTGAGTTAAGCATTTACAGTTATTTGTTACAGTGCCTTTGGAGTCAAATTTACTAATGATAAGTTTAATTAATGAGATGGAAGGGATAGGCTTATCAGGGAATTGAACCAAAAACATTTCAGACACTGCTCTTAAACTGTTTACTTTATAATACCACTTAATCATAGTTACTTTTTCCTTAATGGAATAGCTCATATTTAGCTATTATTAAAGCGCCTTCAATGAAAATGTTGTTACTGACGCTACTTTTCGTTTTGTCGATGCCAAATAATAATTTGCTAGTGTTAGCTGTATTACCTAAACTATGGCAATTTCGTAATTTTCCTATCACATTTAATTGAATAGGTTAGGATTGGCTTACTAAAATTTATTGAAACTTGGCACATGCGTTTATTATATCGGCCTTCTCAACAAATTATAATAATACTTTTCTCGAAAATGTACAGGGAAGCCAATACTTAGGCACCTCAAAATTTACAAGGGATTTCCTATGTCCAACTAAGCCATGCATCATTCGGTATAAAAGTATGTCATATAACATACTCATAACAAATATTAAACAAAGTAAGCAGACAATACTATCCCTAATTATTTTAAATATGTAAGTGTAAGCATCCTTTGTAGAAACGTAAACATAAAAATGTATTGAAAGATAGGATAACCACCCTATTTAGTAACACCGAGAAACTGGTAGTAAGTTAATTAATTAGTAAATAATTAAACCCGTAGGCGGAGCCCAATCCGCGATAAACCTAATTGAAGTAAGCGGGCGAGCAGGGAACATATAGAGCCAATTTTCATTTTAATTCGCTGCTCTAAGCAGGCGACAATAATAGTTTGAATTTAGCTTAGGGATCCGCCATGAGTGGTCACATGAAGCATACTCCGACATGATTTCGCAATTAACGCCGCGCCAGCGTTGTTGGGTTTTCTTTGTTCCACCAACGCCACCGTTTTGTGTTTTGTAATTACACTGCGCCCGATTTTATACCTTTTGGTGCTTGTTTTGCTAAACACTCGACGTTAAACTGCAGCATAAAAGCTCTTTGCTCGTTATCCGTAAAATTTATACAGCGACGGAGTTATACAAATTATTTATTTCATTAAAGCTCTATTTTTGGTTTTCTATTTTATACAGGGTGTCAATTTGAAAACGAATCGCATGTAATAATTTCTTTGGCTGATGACACGCTGAAAATTTGATGAAATACAGCTGAAGAAAGGGATAATAGAGATCTTGATATCTTACTGCACGTGGAGGAAAATAAAATGATTAACACGAGGATTCTTGGGCAAGCCGTAATAAAACATCAAACCACAGTGTTGCGCACTTCAAAAAAAAACATAAATATTTTCATTTGAAGAAGTAGTCCATACTTGCAGTGGAGTGTAGGTAATAAATTAAAACAACACTTCTGTCTTCCTCCACAAATAATATATATTTTTGAAAAATTTTAACGATTGTCCCTACATGTTTCGACTATATATACAGTCATCTTCAGGGGAACTAAAAGGAATGTGTGAGAATATAAAGACAATAACAGGCATCATAAGAGACTTACCTATATCGAGTGTAAAATTGGATCCAATAGTTGTCTCAAATTAATGAGTACAACATTTTATATCATAGCAAGTGAAATTTGTGTAGTTGAAGACTAACTTGAGGTAACTCAGAGTTGTGGATATGTAAGTAAGCACATTTTAGTTATTTAAAAAAAAATTTTTATGTTGATGAAAGTCAGAAAATTTAGTTATATTTAATGAGCATGATGTGATAATAAATTTTAATAATTAATATATTTATATTATAACATGGTTTATGTGGAGAAACCAAAAAGAAAAGAAAGAAAAAATTTTTTAGTTATTTTATAAAAATATGAAATTTCATGTTACTATTATAAAAAAATAAATAAAGTAGAATGGGGGCTAAGCCCCTATGGGTTTAAATAGAACCGCATTGTGATGTTAAGAAAATAATTTTTTAAGTTTTTTACAAAATTTAAAAGAGAAACGATATTTCGTGCGAACCACTACCACGTTTAACTTAAAAAGAATTTTTAAGGAAGGTGTGGTTAAAGTATAAAATGATTGACAGATTTGACATATGGCATAACAAATATCAGACTGTAGAAATCCTAAAAATTGAAGTGTTGGTGTAATCTAGAGCAACTCGATAGTAGGTTTACAAAGTCTACAAGATATAGTGTACCTGATGTTTGAAATTTATTATAAATGTTAAACACACAAAGTACCTGAATATGAAAAAGAATGAGACATCTGTGATTGAATGTATGAATTAATTAATGTTCATTCTAGTTTTGTTAGATTCAATCTTGGTTATGTTAAACTGTTTTCCTTATAATGTTAATCATAATTTTTAGTTTAAATTCTGAAATGTCCACCTAGTGTAAAGTGCCAGTGAACCTTAACTCTAAATATATTCTTCGGTGCAGTAGTATCTGCCCTCCCATGAACTTTTATAACTTCCTTTCTTAAAAATAATTTTATAAAATTGTTGTAAACTACTAATTTATGAAAACTATTAATTCATACATTCAATCACAGATGTCTCATTCTTTTTCATATTCAGCTACTTTGTGTGTTTAACATTTATAACAACTTTCAAACATCAGGTACACTATATCTTGTAGACTTTGTAAACCTACTATCGAGTTGCTCTAGATTACACCAACGAACATTAACAAGACAAGAAGGGTCACACTCTGTCGGAACCTTGATGTCCTGCTTACACAAGCGCGCCGACGATTTCGATAAATTCCTGAGGCAGTGTCCCTGTTCTTGCTTATACGAGGTTGATGCAAACGGCTAGCGATTAAAACGAATAAACGAGGGTGACTTAAAAACATCTAGTAATAATTTTATTGTTATTGTGTCCTATTCTGCTTTGTGTGAATTAAAAGAAAAATGGGGAAATCGTCAGGTTATTTAATTGGTAGATCTTAACATAATTATAAAAAGTACTGGTAGTAAAAATTAAGGTAAAAAGGAAAGTTTCTTCCAAAAGTAACAATGTAGTAAGCTACAAACGAGATTAGTAGGTATAAAAATTAGCAATCAAATATTTGCAAATGCTAACTGAAATAGGTACTTATTCTAATTACCTTATTATTACATAAAATATATACAGGTTGTTCCAAATTCGAGGCCATCAAAGAGTACCTACTTACTTAACAGTAAAATACGGGTAGGAGTAGTTATACTCTGGGAAAACAAATTATCGCGATTTGTATGGAAAATTGTGAAAATCGATAAACGAACCATTCTAAGCCAAAGGCGTTTAATCAAATGGGTTAAAACCTCTGAATTGCTGTTCGATGCCTTTTACAAATCTAGTAGCCCGTTAACAACTCAATTAAATAATGTATTTCAATGTTCTGAAATAAAATTTACCGGCCGCTTTTTAAAGATGTTTTAAGATATTTAATTTTATGTTAGGTTTTATTGATTGTTTCAAAGAATATCTTTTTTTTATATCCCGATTAGCAAATTTAATTGTAAAATAAATACGCACCCTAATATATAGGTTTAAAAAATATTTATGAGGAAACTCTTTACAAGGATGTGTAAATAGTACATTTTCATATAATATCTTAAGGGTTGCTCCAACGTTCTCGTGGCGACTAATTTTATTAAAATTTTCAACAAAAATTATTTCTAGCTGTTTGACATATTCTACAATATTACTAGGAGGTACATTTAGACCTCCATAGTTTTTAGAAGTCGAATATGCTTTATGCTCTAGAAATACAGCAGCTTCTTTTGGTAATGTATTTTCATCATTATACTTTGTGCAAGCACTACAAGAGTGTTGCAGCAAGCATTTCCTTAATAGATACCCTGTAATGTAAACTATAGCATTTCCGTCCGTACTAGAAAGATTTCTATAGTCGCATGTAAAAACTTTTAAAGAACTATTATTTGTCAATATAGGTACATCGATATTTTTATATTCTTCTAGAATATCAGGAGTTACATTAAGCAAAACTGTATTAATATCTTTGATACAATTGGAACCTTCAACTTCATTAAAATATTTTAGAGAAAATAATTTCTTGAATGCCCTACAAAATTGAATTGGGGTTGGATTTCTCGAGTTTCCGCAACAATTTCTTACCAGACCAAAAAAATTTTCGATACAATCCTGATTAAGGTTCCTTGTTAAAAGAAATGAATAGTTCTTGCATTTTAAGGTTTCCCATAAAGACAGACTAGAGGTAATAGTAATTTTCCAGCCATTTATTAAATGCATAGTATTATTTATACATTTTTCCACGTATGTTACCTTTCCATCGTTCTGTTTTACCTGTACTAATTTAATTACCTGTAAGTCATCCAACAAACATTTTATTTTTCAAAAAAGTGCAATTGTTTTTCTGTGCCCATAAATGCGTTAAAGTTGTTAAGATGGGACGAGTTTAACAAATCAAATAAATAATTTGTTGTTTGTAGGAATTTTGCAGTAAGCGTTGCTTCTAAAGGCAAAACCTTAAAATGTATGTTGGTATATAGGACAGCTGAAAGAGAGTGACTAAAGACTTGCGAAGCATATTTTACCTTCATTTTTTGAAAGCTATTAGGAAACATATGCTCGTCAGTAAGTTTAGGACAAAGTCGACACATTTTTTTTTGTCGTGGTCATAAAAAATGTCTAAGTAACTTTCGTTCGTTCGTGGCATTTTATTGCAGAACCAAACACAAAACACTACGTAAATGTTTATTTTATTTTTAATGGAATTCACTCACGCCGACACATAAAGACAACTGGTACATATCTCTACGAAGGACAATCTGTTTATGCATATCGCGCGTCGGGGGCTTACGGTGCTCTAGATAAGGTAGCATCCGATATTCGAGCGAGATAGGCATAACGAGGGGAGGAGCTTGGAGTGATCCTTCTTGTCTCTTGTTAATGTTCGTTGATTACACCAACACTTCAATTTTTAGGATTTCTACAGTCTGATATTTGTTATGCCATATGTCAAATCTGTCATTCATTTTATACTTTAACCACACCTTCCTTAAAAATTCTTTTTAAGTTAAACGTGGTAGTGGTTCGCACGAAATTTCGTTTCTCTTTTAAATTTTGTAAAAAACTTAAAAAATTATTTTCTTAACATCACAATGCGGTTCTATTTAAACCCATAGGGGCTTAGCCCCCATTCTACTTTATTTATTTTTTTATAATAGTATTCTAAGAACATGAAATTTCATATTTTTATAAAATTACTAAAAATTTTTTCTTTCTTTTCTTTTTGGTTTCTCCACATAAACCATGTTATAATATAAATATAATAATTATTAAAATTTATTTTCACACCATGCTCATTAAATATAACTAAATTTTCTGACTTTTATCAACGTAAAAAATTTTTTTTTTAAATAACTAAAATGTGCTTACTTACATATCCACAACTCTGAGTTACCTCAAGTTAGTCTTCAACTACACAAATTTCACTTGCTATGATACAAAATGTTGTACTCATTAATTTGAGACAACTATTGGATCCAATTTTACACTCGATATAGGTAAGTCTCTTATGATGCCTGTTATTGTCTTTATATTCTCACACATTCCTTTTAGTTCCCCTGAAGATGACTGTATATATAGTCGAAACATGTAGGGACAATCGTTAAAATTTTTCAAAAATATGTATTATTTGTGGAGGAAGACAGAAGTGTTGTTTTAATTTATAAATAAATAAATAAATAAATAAACAGGTCTTTTATTTACATAAACAAAACTTTTACAATATATATTGTATTTTGGTGGCGAGGTCTAGCAATCGCTATTCTACCTAACCACCAAGAAAGACAAAAACTATCTATAAAAAATATTTGCATTGAACGAATAAGAGGACAAGTATATATTGATATGTTGAGCATAGTTTTAATGTCAATAGCACTATATAGCGTCAGCTTCTCATTGACTGAATGTGATTTTTCGCTTTTGATTTAAAAGCAGTAGTAGATGAGCAGAGTTTAACATCGCCAGGCAACGCGTTATAAAACTTAACAGCGTTAAATGAAAAGGAGCGTTGAAAAATAGCAGTTGAATGTTTTGGGGTTGCATATTGTTCGCGGTTTCTAGTTGTACGTCCGTGTACATCACTATTTTTAATAAGCTTATCATTCAAATATTTAGGGGAACTACTTTTAGACACTTTATAAACTAGACTTGTTAAATTCAGGATATAACGTTCATTAAGGGTAAGCCACCCAGAATTCAGTAGAGCAGGGGTGATATGGTCAAACTTACGCAAACCATAACAATACCGAAGACAACTGTTTTGAATCTTTTGCAAACACTTTTGACTTTTGGTAGTGAGCATAGGCCAATACACCGTAAAACCATAGGTTAAAGTGGAGAGCACCAGAGAATCAGTTAACCTCAGTTTGATTTCCGTGTTAAAAATATCTTTGTATCTGTACAATAGTTTAAGTTTAAAATAACATTTTTTCAGTAGCAGGGAGATGTGTTGCTCAAAGCGCAAATTGACATCCATTTCAATGCCCAAGTTTTTACTTACCTCAGAAGACGCTAATTGCACTCCATCCAATGACACTTTAAAATCATTATTATTTAGAAACTGCTCTTTGTTTGCTCCAAATACTAGCATTTTAGTTTTAGCGCTATTTATCATTAATCGATGAGCCTTAGAAATTGTAGATATAATGCTCAAATCGTTATTTATTTTGTGTATCGATTGTACTGAATTACTTGGTGGAAACGAGAAATAAAGTTGCATATCGTCAGCGTATTGATGCGATGAACAATGTTGAAGATGACGTGAAAAATCGGCAGTATATAAGGAAAAAAAAAGAGGTCCTAATACACTACCCTGTGGAACGCCCTTATCAGTTGATAAAAAGGTGAAAGGACCTGTTGAATGAGAGGTAACGCGCTGACTCCTATCCGTGATATAACTTTTAACTAGACCCATGGCACCATCTCCAAAACCAAAGTACTTTAACTTCTGTAAAAGAATAGGGTGAGAAATAACATCAAAGGCCTTACTGTAGTCAAGGAGTATAAGACATGTATTTTGATTTGTGTCGAGAGCTTTTAGGATGTCATCAGAAACACTGAGTAAAGCAGTAGTTGTGCTATGGGCAGCGCGAAATCCAGATTGAGTATATGGTAATATGTGATTCATTTTAACATGTAGATCGATTTGTTCATGCATAACTTTTTCTAGGATTTTAGACATTGTACAAAGAATACTGATCGGTCGAAAATCTGTTAAATTATTAGGATTATTTACTTTCGGAATAGGTATTATATTAGCTTTTTTCCATAGTGAAGGGAAAGTATTAGTTTAAGTTTAATTTATAAATATTTTCCTTACAAGTATGAAAAACATCAAGAGCTACGGCAAGGTGATGAAAATATTTGTTTTACCGATGAATGTATATTTACCCTCAACAACGAGCCAAATGTTCAAAATTGCCGGTATTGGAGCCCAGAAAATGAACATCTTGTTCATTACTCGGACGCAATATCCACAAAAAATAAATGTTTGGGCGGGAATTGCAGGACATCACATTATTTGATCATTTTTATAGAAGGCAAACTTACAGCAGTAACCTATTTGGACTGACTACAAAATCGAATTGAACGCGCACTAGAAGAAGTTGTACGCGAAAATCAGGAGATCTGATATCAAATGGATGGTTGTCCTGCCCATAATTCTCTCATGGTTAGGGAATACTTGTAAAATATTTTTGACGGAAATATTATTGGCACACGGCATCTAATCTTTTGGCCAGCCAGGTCTCCTGACGTTTCGCCAAACGACTTCTTTCTGTGGGGAAACTTAAAACATTTTATTTATAAAGAGATGTAAAATTTAAAAATCTAGGCCAGCTAAAAAACTGTATTTCGTTAGAATATGACAAAATTTCTCAATATCAACTCAGTAATGTTCGAAATTAATTTTATGATCGGTTAGGATATTGTTTAGCTGTTAATTAATGGAGGGGAGGGTTGTTTGAAAATTTAATTAATTAATGATTTTGTCAAAAAATCTGTAGTCTTAGGTATGTTATGTTAAATTAGGAGCTTACAAGAAAAACATAATTGTGTCTTTTATTTTGGATGTGTGATTGCCGGATTGGTAAAACGAAAATTTGTTTTTAATGTAAAATAATCTTTATCGTATCATTGAAGATTAAGTCATTTTTATATGATATCTTTATTAACAATTATTAACATTAAACGTACTAAAACCTACATAAAACCTTAGTTACTCATAATACATTAGTTACCATAATTTAATACGTTAGTTACGAAAGCATAATACGTTAGATACCAAATAATATTAGAACTATTTTTCATGAACATGTAAAACAATATTTTGACAGTTTTCAAATTTGATGGATACACCTTTGTCTTTAACGTCCACGATCTTAGGTATGCCCTCTGAAGACTGATTAATGACCGAGAAAGTACTCCTTTCGATTTCGTGCGGTTCCCCAGTGCCTAATCCACTGCCGGAAACATCGCCGATTTGAATTTTGCGAGCAATGGAAACTTTCTTGGTCACACTTTCTTCTAAATACCCTCTAGCAACCTTCGCCGATTCCCATCCACCAAGTTCTTGTAGGTCTAATATATCTCCTCCAGCATTAACAAGAAAATTTGCCGAAGATCTTCTAACGCAGTGACCAGTATACAAATTAGGATTTTCAAGTGAGAGATACTCAGCTATTTTTTGAGGTATTTTAGAGAAGAAATGAATGCCGCAGGGCTGTACCGTACATTTCCCTCTTCTATATGATACAAACTATCTTTGGTGAGTGACATGGTCTGGCCTTAACATTGCGTACTTTTTAAATAAAAGCACAGGATTGACTTCGCCGTCAAATGTCACAGCGAAAATAAGTTTCTTGTGGGTTTTTGAGTCGGGAATAGTAACAATCAGCTTGTCCTCTAAAACGTCAACATATTCCGTGGTCGTCTTCGCTAATTCATTAGTTCGACAGGCTCCCCCAATTCCAATTAAAAAAGCCACTTTCATCATTAAAAACTTCTCGTCTGAGGCAGAACACACAAATTCGTTGACTTGTTCTCTTGTAAATACTTTTGATTTTTTTGCTCTATATCCAACATTTTTCTTCTTGATGAAACGTATTAAGGCGCCGTATTTGTAGATTTCCACTCTTTCCTTCAGTTCTAAAGTCGCTCGTAACATGGAATATTTCGGCCATAAGGATGAAGCAGAGTATTCCTCAGAGAGTTTTGCGAAATACGCCAGCAATACCGTTTCTTCTGCACCTTGAACATGTACTTTGTTTCGCCACTCACAAAACTGCCGATATTCTTTTTCATAATGGATTTTAGATTTGTCCGGAAGCAAGTTCAACCTTATAATGTTGGCTGCAGCTAATATATCGTCAGGAATATCAAAATCTTGCATGATTTTAGCTGGATTTATAAACTCGAAAAGTTGGTGAGGTTGATGTTCAGTTAGTGTTGGAAATAGGAGTTCAATTTAAACTAAAGGGAATACTCAGTTCCATTTATACACTCGTTCATGTTGTTCATGTAAAGCTCATGTAAGGTTCGAAAACTTCCCGGGTAGTTCGAGTAAACCAATTTTTATGCTCGGAGTTCGGAATATCTAACCTCACAAACTTGATCATAACTTCAACCTCACCAACTTTTCGAGTTTATAAATCCAGCTTTTAATGATGACTTTTTGAAATGCCAAAATGAAATGACAAAACACCTTGTTTTTATTTTCGCATCGCCGTTGTCAATGATACGATAAAGCTTTGAATATAACTCGATTATTAGCGATTTAACACCGTCTCGGACATTGCGGGTGACTCGGCTGTCGCCTCGTCACCTAGCAATGTCCTCGACTATTATAAATCGCATAATAATCTCGTTATATTTATAGCTATTATTCGTTATGTTTAGCTTTACGTCAATTTTTGACAATAGCGTCACAGATATTATTTGCTGGAGTTTGCTGTATAACCTAAACTATGAAAATTTGGTAATTTTGCCATCACATTTAATTGAATAAGTCAGGATTGGCTTCATAAAATTTATTCAAACTTGGCACATGGGTTTACTATAATCGGCCTCTTCAAAAAACTATAATTCAATTTTTTTCTAAAATGTACAGGGGAGCCAATACTTAGCCATCTCAATATTTACATTCGATTTTCTATGTTCAACAAAGCCATGCATCACACGTTATTGGTGAAATGTTTCAGAATCCCAAAAATGTCCCATAAAAGTAATATTTTATTATATGTTTCTGAGACATTTCATATTTGCATTTCTGAAATATTTCAAATTAGAGACGCGCGTACTTTCAGAAATATTACAAAAAATTTCTTGTAATATTTCTAAATTTATATAAAATGGAATAGTTTATCATTCAATATTATGAACATATTTATTAAAAAAACATATAAACTATTATTAAGTAATAAATATGAATATACAAACTAGGACGCGTATTTATCTCTGAAATTCTTGTTTCTATGGGGCCCTGAAAGTAGAAATTTAAAAATTAATAATTTTAATTATGAATCATAACAATAATATATAAAGGTGCATAACTTTTCATCACCGCTCCCGCTCGTCGCCACCGTTCCCGTCGCAACTTAAACTTAAAGGGAATAATGTATGCATTTATAAAAGTCGCCACTGCTTCAGTTCGTAGTTCCAACATGACCAATTTTAATCTCGCTGACCTTGTGCTGGTCGTCGTTTGTGCTTTAGCCAATGGAAAGAAAGAAATTTGACACATTTGATAAAAAACATAGAACTATTTTCCAGATTCCTACGATCTCAGCATTTATAGACAATACACAGGGCCTAACTTATCTCATAGTTTAATAATATTAAGTAGTGGTCACATTATCCACTTTTTCAAAGAAATAGTTATTTATGTATCTAGGGAATTATAATGGTCTTAATTACCGAGGGCAAAGTTTACGTCCCGAGGGCCTTTGGCCCGAGGGACAGCAATTGCCCGAGGTAATTGAGACCCTTATAATTCCAGTGATACATAGATAATTTTATTTCCGACCGATTTTAGTAACATTTTGTTCATTTTTAAAGTGGAATAAATGTTTCAATAGATGACAATCAAATTGACATTCGATGTCAATCGTTTGATTTTATGTCAAATTTTTCTTAATATCCCAAGGGAGTTATGACCCTTATAATTCCCGCGTAACTAAGACGTTATAAGCTAATAATATACCGGTCAGAAATAAATTAATATTCTAACCTTAAAATACGTTACTGCTCTAGCAAACTTACAACGGTGCAGTTCGTGTTTCATAAATAGCCTAAGAACGGTGGCGATGAGCGGGAGCGGTAACAATGAGCAGGAGCGGTGGCGCAAAGTTTTACGCAAACCGCCGAGGCTATTAGGCTCTTACTAATTGATCGACAATCCGAAATGTGGAACGACATAGTCCAGAGTTTATCCAACTAACCTAGGAAATCGATGTCGTTCTTCAAAAATCAAGAGGCAGGTCTGGTTCTAATGGATGCGAAGGATATAGCTGAAATGCTAGCAGAGAAACTCTGCGAGTACTTCAGCGAACCACACCACTACAGATCCGGCCAGAGATAAGTGGGTATCCAGGACAATAAACATTTACAGAACGATAGAACATCCTCTGCAAAATTTCCCTGCGGTTACTCTTGAGGGAGTCAGAATAGTCAGATTACTGGTGACTGTTTTAACGGTATTAATAATACGGCATTGCGAAACCTACAAGATGCAGCTTTGGGGAATATTGTAGACATATCCCAGGCTACTATCAAACAAGGTCATTTCCTGTGCGCCTAAAAATATGCGAAAGTCATCCTCATTCACAAGAAAGCGAAGGCTCTTACGGCACCGGTTAGCTACCGACCAATAAGTTTATAATAATAATAATAATAATAATAATAATAATAATAATAATATCTTTTATTGCCAACCAAATGATTTACACAATCACAAAGCAACGTCATAGAGAAGGCATGGAATACATAAGCAACCTAAGTGTTATAAAGTATACATTTTTAAAATAGGACAAGAAACATACAATCATAATAAATAAATAATATTAACATTAACAACAGGTACTTAACATTTATGAGTGGCTAAAATGTATAAAAACAATTAAAGTAAACAAGACAAATAAAATAAACAGAAAAAATAAAATGTAATGAAATATGACAGAAAAAAATAAAATGTAATAAAATATGACTGCTTTAAAAATAAAAGTGTAAAAATTAAATGTGTAGAAATATTTTTCCATAATGAACTCTGTCACTCTGGATTTGAACCTCGTTAGATCGGTTATTTCTTTAACATGATTAGGTAACCCGTTATATGCTTTAATTGCCCTATAGTAGGGTCCTTTTTCAAAAAAAGTCGAACTATGCAATGGGATGCGAAGGTCACCTCTACCCCTGGTTGTCATTAACATTTCCGAGGTGTAATTGTCTGCGTTGGATTGAAAAAAATGCGGATATCTCCTTATGAAAACAACCAAAGATTTGAAGTAGAGGGATGGAACTGTAGGTACTCCAAGCTGAGAAAAGAATGGCTTACAGGATGTTCTTGGATGTAACTTGTAAATCGCTCTTATGATCTTTTTCTGTGCCCTAAAAGCATTAATGGCACATCCAGAAGCACCCCAAAACAGAATACCGTAACTAATGATTGATTGGACGCAGGCAAAATAAAAAGTTCTCACAGTATCTGTGGACAGTACCTACCTCTCGGAGCCTGCGGAAAAGAAAACAGTATCGGCTCAACTTTAGAGTTAAATTCTCAATATGAGAATTCCAGCTCAATGTTGGATCAATATGGACTCCCAGGAATTTGATGTTATCGCTTGCTGGTATTCATTTAATATTCAATCGTACCAAAAGCGATTCATTTTGTTTTGTTTTATTAAATAATATAAGTCCAGTTTTCTCCACATTGAGCTTGAGATTATTATTTTGGCACCAACCCTGTACTTGATCCGCTGTCTGCGAGCATCTCCCAGACAATCCCCCAACAGTGGGATCAGCCAATATAACCGACGTATCGTCGGCGTATTGACACACCAACCCGGCAACGAAACCGTCACTGAGGCTGTTCGCATACAGCAGAAATAGCAATGGCCCCAATATTGAGCCCTGTGGAACGCCTTGCTGTATCTCCACAGGCGCCGAGAAGTTCTGCTTACCATTTGTAGTGACACAAACGACCTGTTACCAGGCCTGGATAAGGTAGTCGAATAAGTAATCCTGTCTCGTATAAACGATTTCGTTTTCAATAACCATGTCTTGCCTAACGGAAAATTCGGCTTTCGTGCCAAACATTGCACAGTTCTGTTAGGCAAACGACGAGACTTACTTCAAACCTAGTGAAATGATTTAACAGAAGAGCGCACACGGGGCGGTTTTTTTTTGCCGTTTCTAAAGCTTTCGATAAGGTCTAGCACAACGGTCTGCTACTAAAGTTGATAAGGCTTGGTGCTCCAAACTATCTAGTCAAGATAGTAGACTCATTCTTAGAGAACCGAAGTTTTGCAATCTCGTCGGAGGAAGCAATTTCTTTAATAAAACGCATTGTGGCCGGAGTGCCGTAAGGCTCACCTCTGTCTCCAATGTTGTACAACATTTACACTCATGACATTCCTCGAGATAGACAAAATCAGCTCTATCTGTTCGCCGACGATACTGCAATAACTGCGACTTCTAAACAGTCGTATGCAACGCCATATAAACCAGCTAGAAAAATGGCTTTCGTATTGGAAGATTTTTTGAATTTCGCCAATATAAAGTCACGTCAGAAGACCTAAAACAAGGCTTCGTGAGTTCTTAAGTTGACATTCATCGAAATGATCTTTACAAATCCTAAAGTTTTTGCACTCAATATCAGGATTAATATTACAATTATTCTTCCACACTTTTAGTCTTTAAACATCAGTAAGTGGCAATGTATAGAAACGCTTATTGATATAATTAGGGTCAGATGAAGATTCTAAATGCAGTCTTGCAACTGGGATATTTACAGCAATACTTGATTTTGGTTATTGAATGGGCGACACAGGCCATCATAGATACTGATAGAGGCAAATAAGGAGAATACACTTAAAGTATTAAATGGCAAAGAACAAAATGAAAAACTTACACCAGGCTGGACATTAAAAGTCCTTCGGCATGATTTATCATACAATTCTATTTGAATTCGCTTGGGCTGTGGATATGTACCTCTTCTATAAACTACGGTTGGTAGATCTTTTTGAAGAGTATACTAAAAATATTAGAAAAGATTCAATTTGAATTTCAAAATTCGGCAAACCTAACCTTCAAAGCGCAAATTTTACATTTATGTTACATACCTGTGATATATGGTCGCGTAACCATCCAAAAATCCTTCAAGACGTGTAAAACTGTCTGTATAGGATTAAAACGGTAAATTATGATATAAAGATTTAAAAAAAAAACAAGTTCTTACCAACAATTCGTTCGGGGGTTGACATTTCACAAAATTGACAGAACCCTTCTTCTTTTTTATCCACAAAACGGATAATAAAATCCTCCAGTGAGTTGGCGCAATATATATTGTGTTTTTAACAAGGTCTGTCTCTTCTTATAGATTAATATTATAAGAGAGAGATAGTCGAGAGACTATTATGCAAGTCTAATGTATTAAAGAGCACATGGTAGTGACCGTTCGAGGAGCCCTCTGGTGGACTAGGTTTGGTCGCGGTTTTCTTGTTGCAAAGTTACTCATATTAGTTTCACCCATGTGGTATCGACAAACTCACATAAAGACTCACATGCTAGACCAAACGCAACATACAAACTACCAAAAGACTGGCTCCCTATGGGCTAGCTCAATATATAGTAGAGAAGCAATGTCCGACAACGTCCAAGAGGTGAGAAACAAGCGCCGACGCAAGCAGCTCAAAATATTAGAGAAAAGACGCAGGCACGACACATGACAATTCAAAGCTCCGGCCGAATAAGCATTAAAGTTAAACGAAAATGCTGAATAAGCAAACATATTAGTCAAGAATTAGGTGATTATGATCTGGATAGACTTATTGAGTGTTATGAAATTATGAGTGAAAGTTAATAAAAAAATATCTATTTCAGCGATGAATGTATCTTCTACCTAAATGGCAGGGTCAACAAATAAAACTGCCGTTACCGGAGCGAGGTTGATTCTCACATTATTAGGGAGGGGCATACACAATATCCTCAAAAATTAAATGTTTGGCCAGGTATATTAGGCGATTGCTGTGGTCCTCTTTTCATACTCCGAAATTTAAATGCTGAAACTTATGCGCAAATGTCAGATACGACTATACTTATAGTTCATGCGATAGAAAATCAAAGAAACATTAATGAAGATCTTGCTTTAGATGAACAGCTGCTACGATTCCAGCAAGACAGAGCACCTTACTATTTACATACGTCGAGCACGGAAGCGGTAGAAGAGGACCTAATAAATGGCCGCCTAAGTCACCAGATCTGACACCACTCGATTTATTTTCTGACGGGTCACTTGAAATCTATTGTATTCAAAACACAACCAGATTCAGTTGAATACCTCTAGCAAAGGAGTATCCAAGAATGTAGGGCTATATCAACTGAGACATCGGTGGACTTGTACTTACAAAACAATTGTAAGCATTTTGAACAATTCATAAAGTAACACAGTGGTAAGGATTTTAAAAATAAATGTAACTTCATTAAACATCATACTTTTGAGGGGCGGTTGTGACCGCTTAGGGGATGCAACCTCTCTCAAAATTACGGCATTTCAATTTCTAATTTACTACATTTTCTATTTTGAACGCTACTTGAAAATGTGCGGTTGGGTATTTACTTGTTTGACAAAAAAAAATAAAAAAAGATGAAACTTGTCTAAAATTTCTTAAGGAATTCAAAAATGATCAAATAGGTGGGGGTTGCTATTTAAGATTTAGATGTAGGTGTCCTGGGGGTCCGGGTGTTGAATTTAATACAACTACAAATTTCTTCAGATTTTAGATACTTACAAGAAAGTACTAAAAGATTACAGAATTAAAAAAAAAATTGGACACTAATGGGTTAATCAACGGTTCCCTGGAAACTGTGGCCAGCAAGATCTCCCGATTTAATTCCGCTTGACTGTTTTCTTTGGGGCCACTTGAAAACTCAAGTGTTCAGAAACCCATCTGAAAGTATCTATCGTTTCTTATTTCCAGCAGAATTTAGGCGGATTTGTTTTAAAACTACCCAATTAGAGTCTACCATCGCAGTGCTGGTTCCGCAACTGCGAGTGTGCGCTTGACCTTTATTTTTTAAACGTAATTTTTCTAGTCCTGTAAAAGTAAAAAATAAAAATAAAATAATTTATTGCATGCCTATACATATATTGTTTGCACAAGTCAGCTATACAAAAACTTCAAATACCAATGTCTATAAATATATACAAAATAAAATTTGTAAAAGGTTAAAACTTATTCTACGGTATAACACTGTTGGCTAAAAGGACACAATAAGAGAAACAAATCACAACTTGCAACAATGCATTTGTCATTAATATTTTTTTATTTTGGCTTTGAATTCTTTTTGAGGTAGTTCTTTAATGTTGTCGGATAACTTATTGACAAATTTTATAGCCCAAAATCTAAAATCATCTTGACACCTCTTTAGACGGGAATATCCCGTAACCAAATCGCCCCTTCCCCTAGTTTCGTATCAATGGATGTTTTCATTTATGGCATAAAGCCCGGCAGTCTTACCGATATATATATATGGGTGGTTTTCAGTATCTTTTAAGATCCTGATTTAATTTTGAAAAATAAATTAAAAATTCGGGGTTAGTTCAACTGACTTTTTTCTTTTAGGTAACTCAGTCAAATATGCCAGAATGGTTAAGAAAGTGCTCGAGTGTCATGAAAATAAAAGTTAAAAGGGTTTTAAATAGAAAATAAACAAATTTTTAACATGCCCGTCGCATACTTATTTTCTTTTTTTCTAAGTGCTAGCTGTCATTTAACGTCGGTTTCGACCTGTTTTTTATTTAATACACTTTAGTATACTGTCAAACTGTAAATCCAAAAAGAATCTAAAGGAATTAGGCGTAAGATAATGCCACCATAAAGCAAGTTTAATAGTAATTTTTAAAATATGATTATAATATAATATCATATTATTCTACCATGACTAATAAGATAAATTAAAAAGTCTGAAAGCAGTTTTTTGGTTAGTGCCATATGGTAACTCTTTAATAAACTACTAAAATATGCCAGATTTTACCAATTTAGAAGTAAGGAGCTACGATAAAAGTATGCGACGGTCATGTTTTTGCTGCGACGGTCATGTTTTTGTTGCGACGGTCATGTTTTTAATACGACGGTCATGGGGTTGGAGTTGTTATTATGTACACATTTTATGGAACTAAAAGTTTTATTCTAGAAATAAGTTGCAGGAACTTGTAGATACTTATTTATATACATACATTAGAAGTTAAGCATTCATTTCTTAACGAACGATACATTACTAAATTTAAAAAGGCTACTAGTTATTTTTTCTGGAGATTGCAGTTTGCACAGAATACCATTTTTATTAATAACGTCAAAATCTGGCTTTGTTGGCCATAAAAAAAATTGACCAGAACGGTTTATATATTTTATTGTTATCTCAACATTATCAGCCTTAGTTACCAATCGTGGATACCATATGTCATTGTAAATGGCTGCCACCCATTCACCTGACTCGATATTTTTAATCACTACATTACATACAGGTATTTTTTTTTCCATTTTTCAGCCGCTTTAACAGTCTTTCTTAAATCAGTCTCTTTTCTCTGCAAAGCTCTCCAGGTTTTTGATCTGCTGGCAAAAACTTTTTTCGACCCATTTCTTTTCTAGTACCTAGGAGTTTCTGTAGATTGTTTTAAATTTAATTCTCTGTTAGCATTTTCTCCTTTTTTTCGAGCGTAATATTTTTTATTTGCTACGCTTCATTGTTTTTTTTTGCTTCCGTTGCTCTCTTGGAGTTTTTTCAGCAATACTTTTCAGTTTTCGACTCTCTCTTCTTTTTCTACTTCTTTCTCTCTCGTAAGCCTTCATCCTCTCATAAGCTTCTGGATCTGCCCGAATTCTTTGTCTCTCAATCCGTTTAGCTTCTGTTTTTTTTTTCTCGTATAATTTTAGCATTCAGGTCACTAGTAGCTTTGGTTTGCTTTGGTTTATTCTTTTTCTCCACTTTATCGGGTGTTCGATCACTAGCATATTTAGGTTTATTTTGTGTATTATTTTTCTCTTCTTTCTTGGTTATTATATTACTTTGCACTGGTGGAGTATTTTTAGACGGCGAAATGCTAGGTGACATATTAGCATTTTGTAATTCTCTCTTCAGACAATGTGGTTCTTTTTTTGGTTAGTTTCTTTAATTTTTCTGGCTTCGGTTCTCTCTGAATTTTTATTTTGTTTTTCTTAGCAATTTTTAATTCAGCTCGCTTTTTTAAAGCACTTTCCTTCATTTCTTTTAGCTTTATCCGCAATGCTTCGTTCGTATTTTTTAAAATTTGGCGAGGAAACTGTAGCGTCCATAATTCTGTTAAAAAAAGAAACATATATTTGGCTGATCTTTTCAAAATTCATTAATTTTGGTAAAAATATCGTCAGAACGTTATATAAAGACCTATAAAATCTTAATACAATGATATTAAATACACTAATTTACAAAAAATCACATGACCGTCGTACGTTTAACATGACCGTCGCATTTCAAGTTTAATAACCCTACGACGGTCATGAGATCGACGGTCATGTGATTTCACTAACTTTTATTTACTTAAAATTGAACCTATCTCCATGTTGTGAATTTTAGGTTAGAATTTCCACCGGTAAATAACAGGCACCAAAAAAACAAAGCGAGCAACTTTATTACTATGTTATGTTGTTTTTTATCACTATAGACGGTCATGTTAATAGAAAAAATACGAAAAACTTCAACTCACCTTTTTTATATTAAAATACACGACAAGAACTGTAAATAATATCGCGAACCGAACTGCACAAGTAACTGTCGCCATTTGCAATAATAAAATATTTTAATTCACACATGCAGTGCCATATAGCGGCGAAAAGACAACCTAAAAAGTCCTTCTACGGTCATGTGAAGGAAACGTCGGGACAGCGTTCAATAATTTATTTTTAGCCCAAACAGTAACAATAATGGCTATTCAAGACAATTTTATAACACAAAAAACCCTACATTTGTTAAATATCATTTACTTTGGCGACTTAAAAGTTAAAATATATTTTTAGAAGTTCGCAAATAGGTATTGGATTTTGCTCCAGGGACATACGACGGTCATGTGAAACAGGAGTTTCAAACCCCAAATTAAAATATAAACTCATAAGATATTGCACTTTTATTATTAATAAATCGATAAAAAAATGCCTGTATAGTCAAATGTAAAAAAAAAATTATGGCTAATAAAAAGGATTTAGTTTTAAGACCCCGGGGACATGGTATCTTAAAAGTTACTGAAAACCACCCATATATAATAGGCCTTCCAGGATGTATGCTGAATATAGGGTCAAAATCCTGAGTCTCTAAAAGGTAGTCCTACAGTCATCCCTGTAGCCTAGCCCAAACACCAGCCAAGCAGCCCTCCTCTGCAATTCAAGGAGTCTCCGTGACTACGGCGCATGTCCCCAGGCCAGAATAGCGTAGGACATAACCGAGGGAAAAATGCTAAAGTAAGCTGAGAGCAGAGTGCATCCCGATACAGAACACCGAAGACCGTGCAACAGGAATATCGCACTTCTGAGTCTTACTGCCACCGAGTCGATATGTGCTTCCCAGAGTAATACAGGATCAAGCCGAACTCCCAAGAACTTAACCTGCTCAATGCCGACATCGACCTTGCCTACGTCCCTTAGTGAAAACAACATTCTATCTGCTTTCTCTTTATTCAAGAGTAACATGTTTGAGGCAAACCATGTTTCGACCTCCTCCTGTAATCTTGCAGGCCCCTCGCGCACGCAGGGATATTGTGGTCTTATCAGCAAAAAGTGTAAACCTCTCGTGCGTAGCATTAACTAGGAGGTCATTGATGTCAATTAGGATGATCCTTGTGGGACACCGATAGTTATGTCGCTCTTCGCTAATTTCACCCTCTCAACCCTGCGTCCTTCCCGACAAATAACATTTCAAAATATTTGCGCTATTTGGATCAAATGAGTTCGCCCATAGCTTCCTTAGGAGGATGTAATGCGCGACACATTCAAAGGCCTTACTTAGGCCACAGAAGACTGAAGCCATATGCTCCTTGTTCCCAAAAGAGTCTTGAATATAAGAGGCCAGGTCAGTAACAGCCAAGGTTGTGCTCCTGTTCCTTTTGAAACCAAACTGGAACTCTGTGAAAAGTTGACTCTCTTCAAAATAATCCTGTATCTGCATAGCCATAGACCCCTCCAGTACCTTGGAAAGCAGGCAGCAGTGATATTGATCTGTAATTTTTAGGCAACTGAGGGTCGCCCTTTTTAAAAATGGGGGTTACTACGGCCTGTTTTTAAGAATGGATGGAAATATGCTCCCCCCTCCCGGAAGTTGATGAGCCTGGTTCAGGAGAATTGTTTTTTATAGATTTCAGTAATTTGGTATTAAGCCCAGCAATGTCTTTACCCTTCTTATTCTTCAAGCCCTTAATGCCATCAGTGACCTGGTTAAAAGTTACTTCCCTAAAGGAAAAGGGACTTTTCGATGGCAAAACATGATTTAGGGATTCAACAGGATCTCTGTCAGTAGGCGGAATGCTCCTAACCAAACTTTGAGCAATTTGAGAAAAATACTTATTAAAGGTGTTCTCAGCGACTTCAAGCCCTCGCGAAATCTTTTTACACAGCCCCCTATAGTTGCTTATGATTTCCCACATAGTACGACCTGGGTATTTATAAAATTTTAAAATTAATGATCCAACTAAACTTTATTTTTTTGTCATAGTATAATTTTGTGTGTAATCCTGAATTTTTAGTTTTTAGAATCATTTCGTACCAACATTCATATTTGACTTACAAAAATTACATTTGTAACAAAAGATGGTACCTGTTCATAATATTTAAATGGCGATTCTCTTCTGCATTTAATCACATTTTTGCAAAGAATAACAGGAGCGACAGATCTTAAAGTCCTGCTTTGAATTTAAATAAAAATAATAATATTCTTAAATAATAAAATCAAAGCACGTTTAGTATAAACACCACCCGTAATGCTTTAGGACAGGGACCATAACAGGGATGATTTCTTTGGGGAAATAACAAGTTCTGATTATTCGCTAGGTCGCTTGAATACCTAAACGTATACCAAGGGACCTTATGTTTTAAACTTCGTTTATATTCCCTCTTAACTCATTTAACTTTTGTATTATAAGGACTTCAAGTTATATTAGTCGCACGTTATTATTATTTGCTGTAAAATTTTAGTAAGTACTGGTAACTATTTATAATTTGTTGGCATTGTAAGTAGTTGTAATTAACAAAAATACATTCTTTTTTACTTTAACGTGTTACAGTTTAGTTGTTAAATAATCTGAACATTTTTGTTTTTGTCATTGCATCAACTTTGTTTTTTGGTTGTAGGCAACATTAGACACAAAATAAATGCACCAAAAAGGTAAAAATTTTGATAATTTATTTTAAGAATTATTGTTGATATTAAATTGATGAAATTATGACATCAGAATCTTTACATTTCTTTCGTTTAACAGTAAATATTAAGGGAAAGGGGAAAAAAAAGTCAAAAAGTCTTTCTCCACTAATTTAATAGTGAGCTATTAAAGGCTCAATTTTAAAATTAAATTGTCTCTACATGTTTGCCATTTATCATAAACCAACTAGTACTGATTGCACTATTTCATATCAATCTAACCACCCCTATAGCCAGTAATTCTCCTCTTTTCATTCCTATTTTACTAGACTTTTTAAAATCCCCCTTGAAAATAATGAGTTCAAGTCTGAATTGAGCTTGATCAGACAAATAGCTACTAACAACGGTTTTCCTCTTAATATCATAAACAAAATATACTATAAACATTTGATAAAACATCTGAACAGAAACCTTTTATCTACTGATAAAGTTACAAACAAATTTTACTCCTTACCATACTGGGGCCCAATTTCCTATAAACTCAAAAACATTTTTAAATCTTTTAATATTGAAATAGTCTTTAAAACTCAGCATACGTTAAAAAAATTTCTAACCAATTCCAAAGACACAATCCCAATCTCCAACAAATCTGGTGTCTACAGCATCACTTGTTCAACAGAGGGTTGCAGTGCTTGTTACATAGGTCAAACAGGGCGTAAATTTTCAGTTAGAATAAAGGAACACTGTAAAGAAATAGAGAAAGCTACAAATCAAAATCTTTCCCCCTCAAGAATCAAGTCTAGTTTTTCTAGACACGTTCATATTAACAAACACCATTTTAATCCTGATTCTAATGTAGAATATCTACACATCTGTGATAAGGGGAACAGGCTTGACCTGTTGGAGATTCTTGAAATTAACAAAGCGTTACATAACAAAAATTTAGTTTGTCTTAATGATCAGGTTCAGCATACTTCTACCCATTTTTTTAATGCTCTTAATTTTAAAAATTAAACAAACAATTTTACCTCTTTTTCTCTATTTCTATGTTCTAATTTCAATTATTTTGATATTAACAGTAAATCTTTAATAATCTGAAATCTCTAATAAAAATATAATTGAGAGGTTATGTACAACCACCTGTGACAGTCTTCTCTGGTCAACCATCATTCTGTTCTGTTCTGTTCGAAATTTTCGATGACCTCTTGCCTTTCGGCATCCAACCAAGTGATCAATCGTTTAACAACATAAAATATTTTCGAGAAAAAAATTCTTTTACTTTTAGTATTTTAAATCAAATTATTTCCACACTTTATTCTTACACCTCGATGATGATCCCATAGATGACAACACTGATCTTTAAAGCACCTATTCCCGAAAAAAGGGAAGTTTGAGACGACTGATTTTGATTTTTGGGTTGCTTGTTTGACATTTATTTTCTGTACTAAACCTTTAAATTTCTGCCTGATTACTCGTACTCCTGGATTCTGTATCTTGACAATGATTGTTTTTCTTCCAACTTAAATGTCGATATTTCTTTTAACGATCACTGGAGACCACCAAAGAATATAAAAGGGAAGTCTTTTAGGACCATTCCCCCAACCTTGTGAAAAAAAAATTTTTTATTATAATATCTTTTATTTATATTTTATGTTATATTCAAGTTTTATGTATGTTTATTTAACTGACTAGTAACTATAAGAACGATGATTGAGCTTTTCATACCTTTTTCGTTAATGCAATTATACTGACATTGTCAGCCATTTTGTTCTCAAGCTGTCAACGGTCGACTATAAAATGACTGAACACGTTGTCACGTTTTCATTTTAACTGTGTTCGTCTCCCTATTTTAATCTTTAAGGGTATATAAAATATAAGATCTGTTTTTTTTTTTAATAATTTTATTTTAAATAAAACTCTATTGTTTTCCCTACATAATGGGACGAACATAACGCAAGGTGACGGGACCTTAGGTCTCCAATAACTAATTTTACAAATGAAATTTCAACATTATGTAAGTACAGACATTATTAATAATTTTATTTCATTACTAATTACAAATTTCTCTCTTATTACAGAATTTCTCATAAAACAAATCACAAACAAAAATCTTTCTCTAACAAGATCTAGAATGTCCAAAAGATCCTTTTTATATATCCTGACGTATGATTTTCAAATAACGAATATCTTCCCTTTTTAAATTCGACCACAGATTGACAGTGTCTTTTCATAAACTTTGATTTAAATATAACATTCCACTTTCAATTCCAATTTTAGCATGCTGATTACATTCAATTATTAATATCTTGTCAAAATATTTTTAAATTAAAAAAAAAGCTCCATCAACGTCATTTTCCACCAACAGTTTTCTCTCTACTGCTAATAATAACTGCAGCACTACTTTGGTCTCCTGAAGATGAAGGTTACTACCTTTGAAACATGTAGAGACAATTTAATTTTAAAATTGAGCCTTTAATAGCTCACTATTAAATTAGTGGAGAAAGACTTTTTGACTTTTTTTTCCCCCTTCCCTATATTTCAACTCCACTTCGAGAATGGACTATTTCTTTAAAGTAAATATTAAGGTAAATATTTTTTTTTTAATTAAAGGAGTAAATTATGGTAAATTTAGGAGTCTATTAACTCGAAACCAAATAAAGATATCGAGTCAAGGTTTTGGCCAAAATGTAGCTCTTTGAACTGAGTAATAAAAAGATGTATCATGCTATTTAATTTTAATTGAATTTATTCAGTTTTTACTTAGTAGAAATCCATTATCACCAATGCCCGTATTCTCCGTTATGTAAAAAAGCTGGCTTAACTAAAGTTGACTTAATTTCTTAAACTCGCTTAACTAATTTAAGGTAAGCACCGAAACAATTATTGTCGGGTTTAATTAAGCCTCCTTAAGATTTGGCAACGTCACATTTTTCTCTTCTTTTTTGCTCAGAGACTGAGGCCGTCAAGTGGTAGAGTACAGAGGAAGAAATTTGTAACATTGTAACCTTATTTTTCGTTTCATGTGCTTTGTGTAATATAATTATTGCTGTATGCATTACTTGTATATGTATATTACCTGATACCTTATTTACGTGTTATATATTGTAACCTGTTTGTAATCTATTTATTAGTTTATAAGTCACTGTCATGTCAGTATAGTTTTAGCCAAGTTCTGCTAATTAAAGCCTACAAAATCTATTATTACACTTTGTGCTGTGTTTGAAAATAATTGTTGAAAGTTTTGGATTTTACTGTTTGCTTTTTTAATTTTATAAAAAGATGGATGGGAAAAAAATCATCTAATTTTACTTATGCAGAAAAATCGTTTTTATTTACATTAATCGCCGAAAAGTATGGAGGAATTTTAGAAGATAAAAAAACTGACCGTCTTAAAAGGGTTTTGACGTGCATAAATCCTTCTGGGAAATCCCATGTCAACGCTGTCTAAAATGTCCAAATCATCTAGGAAAATTTCGTCTTCAAACTCCATTAGAATGAAAAAAATTGTCGTAGAATCTCAGCAACAATACTTTTGTGATACGATAGCACCAAACTACAATTGACCATTTAAGGATGACGTCGCTGGGGGGCAAATTTGACAAATTTAGGTTAAAGTATATGTCAAAGCCATGAAATTACCATTACATATTTGACAACGGCTATATTTGCTGGGGGGCAAAGCGACAAGTTTAGGTTATACTTCTTGTCAAAATCATATGTTCTTAAATGGTCTATTCCACATACAGTACAAACACCACAAAATTTAAGAGGTTAGAAAACACCCCTTCGATTTCTGTCATCAAAGCTAACCACTGCGCAGATGCAAATCTTAAGCCCGATATTAAGCCTCCACTATTGTGGGCTTAAAATTAAGTAAGCTTACGGTTCTTAAGGTTAACGGTGCTTAAGAAAACGGCATCTTAAAGCGGCTTTCTTTTTAAGCCAGCTTAAAACATTACGGAGAATATGGGCATACGGTAACAATAAATAGTAAAAATAATAATTTTACACTTTCCACAAATTAAAGTCTTATTTAAAAACTCGACATATTTCGCAATACCGGTGCTTCTTCAAAGAAGTACAAAAAAGTAATATTTTAAAGGGATAATGGGTATAAATTTTTAAATTAGCAGGTATACCCACAAGTCTTAATTGAGGGAAAAACCTATAATAATATTATGATATTTACAAACTAATCAAAATAGTTATTTATGTATTAAGGGCATTATGAAGATGTTTATGCCTCCGAGGGCAACAATCTTTCAAAGCCGTTGGCCTTTGGCCCGAGGGTTTGTAAGTTGCCCGAGGGTATAGACATTAAGTAATGCCCGTGGTACATACAATATTTTATGTCCTACTTCAGATAATTCCAAGTTAAATTAAAAGAAAACTCAAAATCACGAAAGGTTTTTTACCTTTATAGTTGCTAAATAAACAAAGCTAAAAAGTGTTCATTGTTGCGCTGTTTCAAAGCCAAAACAGAAATTTAAATAAAATAATGGATTTTCCGTTGATTCCGGATAGAATTGTTGTGAATGCTGCCAAAGCTTTGGATAATCTTGTCCCAAAGAAGTCTAAAGACGCCTATGATAAGGAATATCAAAGGGTTGGGGATTGGATGAAAAATAATGATGTAAAAATTATCAACGAGAAAGTGCTACTCGGATATTTCCAGGGATTGGTATGTTAAAATTGCTGGTGTAAATTATATTTAAAGGCGAATTATGTATATCGATTATAGTCTAGAACATTCACTCCTAATTCCCTATGGAGAAAATATTCAATGTTAAAGAAGACATTAATAGCTAATAAAAATATAGACATTGCAAAATATTGCAAGTTAGGCCAGTATCTAAAGCAAGCATCCCAAGGATATGAAGCGAAGAAATAAAAAATTTTGACTCGAGAAGATGTGCTAAAATTCATCCGTGAAGCTCCCAATGAAAATTTTTTGATGTACAAAGTGGATCTGTTATTTGGTGTATTTGGTGGGTGTCGCCGCCAAGAGCTAGTTAATATGTTGGTTGAACATATAGAGGATAGAGGATCCGTAGTAATAGTTAATATTCCCGTTACAAAGACCGATAAAAAGCGTGTCTTCACAATTATTGATTAGAAGGAGATGTGTTGTTTAAAGCTACTGAGAAACTTATTGGTCTTTACGCCTAACGAACTGCAACATCAATAGATTCTTTTTGTGTTACCGTAACGGTCGTTGTTTTTCACAGCCAGTTGGGAAGAACACCATAGTAGTGCTGGGAAGTTTAGTTCACTTTGCCAATTTCAATCTTTCTATCTCGTTCAATAAAGTAAATACTTCAAAAGACTCGTTCGTTTAGTTCATTTAGTTCACTGATTTATACTCGCACCCTCACAGTGAAGCAAAAGAAACATAATTATAAGGAAAATACTTCAAAGTAATATTATAAATAACGAAGAGACCTACTAAATAAAAAAAGAAAAGCATGGTGCTTCGTGGATAGTACAGTGCAACTATACCGTTTATACTGTATAAAAGTCTTGATAAATGTGACAAATTTTGTCTCTAGCCACGACGGATCGAATGAGCGGTACATACACACACGCTCACAGAACAACAAAGGTTAGTTCACACACTTTCTTGGACGAGTCGTACGTGAGGCAGCAATCCATACGCTGAACTGAATCCACCTGTCCGACAGCCGACATCATCGTCGGTCTCCGAGCTCCGGTTAGTTCAGGATCTGCTTCACGGTCGTTTCGCTCTCGTTCGCGTTTTGCACGATAGAGTAAAGTAAGTTTTCGCTTAACTGATAATCTTTGTGACAAAATCGTATCCGCCATAAGGTAAGGTAGAAAAATGTGTGCCACAAAAGTAGGACAGCAAAAAGTAAGATTTTTTTAAATGGAACACCCTATATTTGCTTGTATTTTTGGGTTCTATGTATTAATACAAACGTTTTTGGTCATATATGACATGAGCTGAAATTTGATAGTTTTTGAGAAATTTCGAAATAACGATGAAAATTAGAATTATCATGGTGTTGATAAATGGACAGTTTCTCCGTCAATTCATAATTGCAAACTTCAATATTTGGTAGGAGGAAGGACTGGTTACTATATTAATATTTAGTCTGCGCAATATTTGCATTTGTTCTACAGGGTGTTTATTATAAGCGTCCAAATTCGCACATCTTCAAACTAGGAAATCTCAATTTTTTTAAATGGAAGACCCCGTATATTTTAATTTCGTTTTATTCAGATTTAAACAGCCTTTCATTTTTGCCAAATATGTCCTATGCCTATCTTTAATAGTTATCGAGAAATTTCGATTTTTTCAAATTGCTACACGTTATATTCTATACCAGAGCATTGTTGGATCGCGATAGCCATGAAAAACAATAGCTAAGGTAAACAATTCATGTGCCAAAATGAAACGCTTAATAATAATTGTCGTGAATTAAAACCTTGTCTTGCTTTTTTCGTCTTCATTTCGTTAATTTTCTATTGAGCATGGATTATCCTGTAAATGAGTTGATTGATATGATCTATGTGTTAGGCGAAGCTGAGAGAAACCCTTTGTTGGCTCAGCGAATTTACAGAGTGAAATATCCTGAACGTCGGATGCCCACTGCTAACGGTTTTCGAAATGTGATGGAGAGATTTGATTCCAGCGGTAGTGTTAAATACTCTAAACGTGTAGTTGTTAAAAAAAACGCAGCCAACGTAGAAAAAGAATTAGAAATATTTTTGAATATTCAAGAAACTCCTCAGGTGAGTAGTAGGACGTTAGCGACATTATGTGATTCCTCCAAATCAACTGTGAACCGAACAACAAACAAGTATAAATATCATCCATACCACATAGAGCTTCATCGAGAATTACGAGAAGGAGATTTTGAAAGACGAATTCAATTTTGTAATATTATTCAACAACTGCAGTTAAATGACAATTTTTTGACCAATGTTTTGTTTTCTGATGAGACGACGTTTAGAAGTAATGGAGCTGTAAATCGGCATAATATGCATTATTATGCCACTGAAAATCCATTCTGGCTACGGGAAGTTCAAAATCAAGGTCACTGGTCAATAAATGTATGGTGTGGTATCCTTCATAACCAAATTATTGGTCCCCATTTTTTTAATGAACCTTTATCGGGCCGCAGCTACTTACTTTTCTTACGTGAAGAATTGCCTCAGTTACTTGAGGATGTTAATTTAGGCGTACGGCAAAATATGTGGCTGCAACATGATGGTGCACCTCCACATTTCCATCGTGAAGTCCGGGATTTCTTGAACAGACAATACCCAGAAAAATGGATTGGGCGTGGAGGCTTTATTTCGTGGCCACCACGGTCATGTGATTTAACACCGTTAGACTTCTTCCTATGGGGTTACATAAAAGATCGGGTATATGTCAATAAACCAACCACCAGGGAAGATATGAAGAACAGAATTAGAGAAGCTTGTCGAACAGTGACACCTCCTATGTTGTCGGAAGTGAGACACAACCTACAAAAAAGATTAAATACGTGTGTGTATTCAACACGAAGGCCATATTTTTGAACATTTATTGAGACGTAACGTTGAATAAAAATTTAAAATTCTGGACTATAAGCATTTTATTTTGGCACATGAATAATTGTTTTTCATGGCTATCGCGATCCAACAATGCTCTGGTATAGAATATAAGGTGTAGCAATTTGAAAAAGCGAAATTTCTCGATAACTATTAAAGATATGCATAGGATATATTTAGCAAAAATGAAAGGCTGTTTAAATCTGAATAAAACGAAATTAAAATATACGGGGGGTTCCATTTAAAAAAATTGAGATTTCCTAGTTTGAAGATGTGCGAATTTGGACGCTTATAATAAACACCCTGTAGAACAAATGCAAATATTGCGCATACTAAATATTAATATAGTAACCAGTCCTTCCTCCTACCAAATATTGAAGTTTGCAATTATGAATTGACGGAGAAACTGTCCATTTATCAACACCATGATAATTCTAATTTTCATCGTTATTTTGAAATTTCTCAAAAACTATCAAATTTCAGCTCATGTCATATATGACCAAAAACGTTTGGATTAATACATAGAACCCAAAAATACAAGCAAATATAGGGTGTTCCATTTAAAAAAATCTTACTTTTTGCTGTCCTACTTTTGTGGCACACCCTGTATAATTTCCAATATTTTTAAAATGTGCGCATTTTTCTACCTTACCTTATGGCGGATACGATTTTGTCACAAAGATTATCAGTTAAGCGAAAACTTACTTTACTCTATCGTTGGGACACCCTGTACAAGGCTTTAGTTCACGTTGATTCAATCTTTAAAGTATTACTGATTGAATCTTTTAGTTCAGTTACCAGATTCGATCTTTTGAGCTAGTTCGTTCGCGAACTACACACCTCTACACCATAGGCAAAATGCCTTCCATTATTGCAAAATACCTGAGTCTAAGCGATGCGGACAAATATACTGATCATTGTTTGCGCAGAACTTCTGCAACTTTGTTGGCGGACGCGGGGGCAAACTTGACCATATTGAAAAGACATGGCGGTTGTAAAAGTTCAGTTGTGGTTGAGGGATATTTGGAAGACAGTATGTCTTCTAAAAACAAAATTTCGAAATTGATAGCTGGAGTATCATCAACGAGACCATCAACATCAAAAAACGTTCAATCATCGTCAATTTCTGTTAGTGAAAATCACGAAATAATAGAAAACATTGACTTATCAAAAGCCGATAAATTCGTTTTTACTAAGTCTTTTCATAACTGTTTATTTAATATAAATGATAAATAAGTTTTTTCGTTAATAAAAAGTTGTTACTTTGATTTTTCCTATTTATTTCTCTCAATGCCCGAGGGTATTAGAAGCTTCCCTAATGCCCTAGGGTATTACTATATATCATTTAAAGTGTCTGGTAACTATGGTATTATGAAACAAAAATATTCGAGTAGGACATAAAGGTTATTAGAGGTCGTGCGTTTAAATTTAATTGATCGCTAATCGTTTATCGCTAATTTCATTAAGAAGAAAGAAATTTGGAAAACAAAATATTGTTTAAATAGCGTCACCTAGAAGACGCGGTATGTACAAGTGATCACGACCCAAATCGGTTCTTAAATATGTATAAAAGTGTCTATTAAACGAGCCTAAGCTGATTACCGACAGGATCTTGAGGGGGTTTTTATGTCAGGTAAAACTTTTGAACTTTATTGTTTCTTCGCTTGCTTATTCAGCAATTTCATTAAAATTTTGAATTTATAACTCGGCAAAAGCTTTTGTCGGTCGTGTGCCGTGTGTGTTCTTTTGGATTTTTTTTGGGGGCTGCTAGCTTTAGCGCCTTTAACCGTCTTTTAGGCGGTGTTGGATAGTGCCTCTCCGCTGTTTCCAGTGTCTCCCTACATAGGGAGCCAGTCTCTAGGTAGCTTGTATGTTGAGTCTGGTCTGGCTTTGTATGTGAGTCTGTTATTAGTATGTTCGTCAAAACATCCGTTCGTCTGTAACAGTCTGTTTTTAAAAATTATTCGTTAAAAGTCCGTATTCTAAAATCATTATGCAATTCTCTATTCATACTAGGTATCTCTGCGCGCACCTGCGATCATTTTCAATACTCTATTTTGAATCACCTGAAACTTATTCAGCTCCGCTCCGCTTATGTCGCACCATGTTGGTGCACCATATGTGAGAGCTGGCCTAACCAAGACTTTGTAGAGGTTGCCTTTAGTTCTGTTCGTAACTCTACTCCGCCTATAAAGCAGGGGTAAATAGAACTTAAAAAATTAAATATTTTATTGGCTATAGAAGAAGATCCCCATAACAGCGTCCGCCAGATTGGCATAGATCATGAGGCAGCTGCTATAACCGTTCATAACCTATTAAGGGTAGTAAGATGACGCCTGTTTAAAATCCGACTGGTTCATGAGTTGAATGAAGAAGATCCAGATCGTAGGATAGAGTTTTGTCAAATATTAATGGAAAGATGTAACGCAGATCCTTTGTTTGTTGAAATTATCCTATTTTCGGATTAATCTACTTTTAAATTAAATGGTGAAGTAAACCGACAAAACTGTAGATATTAGGCACAAGAAAATCCCAGGTGGATGCGTGAGCATCATGCTCAATATCCTCAAAAAATTAATGTTTGGGCGGGTATAGTGAAAAACAAAATTATTGGGCCATATTTTTTTGACAACAATGTAAACGGGCTAAATAACCTTTAGTTTCTTCAAGACTTTCTTATCCCTACGCTAGTTAACTTATATCCGAGTAGAAATAATTCTGCAATTCTAGGTGAAAATTTGTGGTACCAACAAGACTGATTAATTGAATTCAATCTCCAGTTTAGTCTTTGATAAAAAATAATTCCCAGGTATTCCACTTCCTGGCACCAATTCAACTGAACCCAGTCGCACATTGGGGCTAATTTACACATGCGGAAATCTGTTGTTTATCAAATAGTTCAAGAGTACAAATATCACCTATACAAAATTATTCCAGCGCATGAGTTATTTGAAGATGATTTTATGGCGAAATGAGTTTTGTGAACGCATGCAAAATATGTGCAATCTAGATAATAATTTAGTAAAAAATATTATTTTTTCCGTTGAAGTTACATTCTGTTAAATGGTAATGTGAACAGACAAAACTGTCGTCATTGGGCAACAGAAAGTCCGCATTGGATGATGGAGGTTCACAGCCAGTACACTCAAAAAACAAATATGTGGTAAGGAATAGTGCGCGGAAGAGTAATTGGTCTATTTTTCTTTGAACAGTCTCTAACTGAACAAGTATGTCTTGTAGTATTTCTCCGACTTGAATTAAGTCCAGCATTAGTGGCTTTATTTCCAAATCCACTGGACCCAGACTCCTTTGACAAAGAACCGATTTTCCAACAAGATTGTGCTCCTCCGCACTATGCGTACATTTTTGGATGAAACCCAATCGATAGATAGGAAGTAGAGGACCTATTGAATGGCCTGCTAGGTCGCCAGGCCTAACTCCGCTGGAGTTCCTTTTGTGGGGTTACCTCAAATCAATTTCTTGACAGGCCAAACAATCTGCAGGACTTGAAATAGAGGATACGAAGAGAAGTGCGTGTTATGACTCTGGAAATGGTTGAAAACGTGCAAAGAGAGTTTATTGATCGCCTTAGATATTATCAAGCCGTAAAGGGCGCACATTTTCAACATTTAATTTGATTTGTTGTTCTGTTCTTTTTAAAGAAACAGGTCTTACTTATTGATATGATCAATCGTAATTTTTTCGATAACTGTTGAGTTTAGGTATAGGATATGGTACACGAAACATACTTAGAATTCGATACAAAATTTAGAAATGAAATAGAAAGCAGACGTTTTAATTTGAAAAAATTAAGTTGATGGTCGTAACTTATTCTCGGACTACATGAACATGCATGAATTTACCATCAAAACGACCATATTAGGAAATAAAAATCGACGGGTCCGAGCGTTTCCCAAAAAAAAAACACCGCTAATTTTAAATGAATTTAGTCATTACTTCTGGGACTCACTGTATACGTCTAGAAGACAGCTTGAGTAAGCAAATTGATATTTTTGATAAATTACATTCCTCTGCTTCTAAATGAATCAAAATAACTAATACAATTGTGGAATCAACTTTTCAAGATTACCTTAGATTAGGTGGAACAGTTTCGGGAATTAATATTGAAAGCAATAATTGTTCAAACTTTACGATCAATTATTATTCAATGAAATGAAATTATTTCTTAATACATAGAATTAATAACTTTAATAGAAAAATTGGTACATTCTTCAAAAGATTATATTTTTTTTGTGAATAATTTTTGTAGTGACTATTTCACTAGAATGTTTTACACTGGCAAAATGTCATAGCAACGGCCTGTTTTCTACTGGCAAAAATACTACCCGCACCTAGCTGGACAAAATTCACTTGTAATTTTTACAGCGACAAAATTTTAATATTTGATCGAAAGAAATTTTGTTACCATGGTTCTGTTAATTATTTAAAATGTCATTGTATTATTTCTTGTTAACAAATGTCAGATTAGTTCAGCTGAAAAATGAGTGTTTCTGAAGAAAAATACAGATTTGGAATACAATCCGTTACAGAAATTAAAAAGGCAATGTCGGAGAATATACCTCCAAATACGCGTATCTCCAAAACTTCCATTTGACGACAGTTTTCGCAGTTTTTGTTGATAAAAGATTATAAGCTTGAAAAGCATACTCCAGCCGAAGAATTAGCAAAAATTATGGAAGATTATGCTTACAACATGAAAAAACTAAACGGAGAGGACAACAAAGAGTCAAGTATCAAAAGCATATGGAACACCACGGAGCAAATGCTACAAGAAAAGTACTATCAAGATTTTTATATAAAAATAGACCCATTTACCGACATTGTTTTTGTTTTTGTTTTTAAGGTAACCAAGAAAAAAGAAAAGAAAGTTCGAAAGCCCTTACAATTCAAGAATTATTGGAAATGATAAAGATTCATTACGAAGACACCCTAGACGGCCTACAGAAAAAAATGTTTCACTTATTCTCTTTTGAACCTGCCTGGCGAGGCAATGAAGCAGTAAACTGCAAAGTACAATATTTCCAACAAGGATTAGATCTAAAAGAAGAATTTACGGGACGTATCGAATACAATCCCATATTTTCAAAGAGCACACACACAAGCAGGTGCAAAAGCCTTGGCCAGTAACAAATGGTTGGTAAGAAATAACACAAACAAAGATTTTTGTCCTATTCGTCTATTTTTAAAATTATTTGAAAAAAGAAATACCAATCCAGAAATTACAAGTGACAGGCTTTTTTTGACAGTTCATCCAAATTGGGAAAAAGGAATTTGGTACAAAAACATGCCTGTTGGAGTCAACAGCATGTCAAAATGGACCAAACTTTCAGCAGAAAAAATCGGCGTAAATACCAAAAAATTTAAAGTAACAAACCATTCACCTCGCTCTTCCACTATTTCTGCCCTTGCAAAAAATGGCGTTGGTGAGCAAGAAATGATCAAATTTACAGGACATTCCCATGCCAATTCTTTGAAGCCTTATTTGCAGTTAGACTCTGAACATCTTTTAAAATTAATTGGGAACTTAAGAAGAAAAGCACCAGATCAAGTAATATCATCAAATCAAAATCAATCAAATAATGCACAAACATTTAATTATCACAACTGTAACTTTTATATCAATAAATAAGTTATTTTTTTTTGTTTTATTCTTAAATAAAAGCTCTCTAATTTTATTGTTATTTGTCTTTTTCTCGAGAAATAGTCATGTCGAATACCACTCGAGAAAAAATTGTGTAAGCAAAATTTTTCTCAAGGTTTGTTTTATTCAAGTTTGTTGCGTTTCGGCAATTTCGCTCATGAGATTTTCGTAAGTAATTACATAAGTGCATCAAAATTACCGATAATTTTTTATGAAAGCATGTTGTCTAAAAACTGGATGAGTTTATTTTCATATTTTGGCAAAAGAGCCCGACACCGAAGGTAAAATATGAAAATAACCGAATCCAGTTTTTTACTGACAACATGCTTGAATGAAAAATTATCAGGTCTATTTTGATGCACGAATGTAATTCGGTAGATTTTGTTTTTGGTTTATTTTTTCTTAAAATCTAAGCAAATTTTTCTTTAACTAAGTAACTAATTTCGTTTTGGCCTTTTAGAGAAAATAAATAATATTTTTTTAAGGTAGAAGTTATTAGTTCAAAGTAAATTAAAATTAACAGTTAAGGGAAGTTCATTTCATGATTTTATTTTGTGTAGTCAGATTTCAAAGATTCAGCCTCCAACATTTTAATTAATGAATTAATGTAGCTCGTCTCTTAAGCAGTGTTTATGTCACGATAATTACAAGAGTTTCTAACAGCAGATTATCTCTTAGCAGGACCGTAATAAAAGATATTTAAGCTGAATTAAGAGTTTTGGAGCTTTTCAACTAAAAGTGTAGGTACTCGTAGTTAGACACTCTATTGTTAAAAGTTTGTTTAGGTTAGCTCAGGTGTCACAAAATAGATACTCCTTTTTGATTGATTTATATACATATTTTTTACAACTCCCCTAAATGTATACCTTACCTACTAGCTTTCAGTAGTTTTACTATACCAATATAGTTGTTACGTTGTTACTTTCAGGTTGTTTTTGTTATATTTTATTTTGTGTCGCAGAACCGCAAGTCCGTAGATCTACCTTCGTGCGCAAAACCGCTTTTAATTTTAAGGTTACGTTCTCTCAAATATGATTTATTCTGTGTGACCTTTCGGTGGATTCTTGGGTTCGATCACTGCCGTCTCTATGCACAGGCCGTCATGCCCTCGCCGCCCATATTCTAAAATCAGCTGTTTCTAGTTCCACGCGTTGACAAGTTTACAGTGTATTGATAGACCGTTTCGGTATTTCCCTTAAGTTCTTAGTTGCCTTTAGCAGTTTGATCAAATTTTTTTGAAAAACGCACAACACGAATTTAACGTAGTTTAGACCTATATATGTAAAACCATAAATTATTTGATCAAGTTGCTATGAAATAGCGAAAAATGCCAAATTCATGATGTGTTCCCGGATGTAACTTGGAACTATAATGTGTTTCATTGATAAAATACTATTTGTTGATGCGAAAGGATCCCAAGAGACGATTTAGTATTGCAAAAATGTATCAGCGTTTGCATAAAGCACTTTGAGGAACAGTTTTTAGTCAGGAAACTCAGGGTAACCAGAAGACTTGATGGTAGCTAACACTAGAACAGTGTAATGTAGGTAACTTTTTCTATAATATTATGGTATATTGTTTAAATTGTTATTAGGCAATAAACAGAGATAGAGTATAAGTAATTAGTTAGCTATAAAATAGATAGTTTAATATTGAAGATTGAGCATTTCGTACTTAGGTTAGGTTCGGACAAAAATTTAGTAACAAAACAATATCTACCTTCGCTGTACATTTTGTTTAAAGCAGGTTTCTCTTGATGCCTCTTTATTTTTATAGTCAAAAATCTAAATTAAATAAAGCCTATGTGGTTTCTCGAGGAAGACAAAATGGTAGTATGTACCTACCGACTGGGTGATATAAGATTTTATTTAAAGTAGCTACCTATGAAGTCATTTCTAATGTTTGTTATTCAGGGATTATTTTCGTAACCCCGAAGGAGTATCGAAGATCGAAGGCAATACTAGTGATGATAACATAGGCTAGTTTATAGTCTTGAATCACTCTGTATACCAATCATCAAAATACCTTTTTAATATACAATTATATGCCTCATTTAATATTATTTAAGACATCTTTAACTTATAAATATCAATTTCATTACGTACAGGCCATATAGCTTCTATAATAAATTCCATCTTCCAATAGGACGTCACGATCGTAACATGACGGCCTGTTCATGGAGACGGCAGTGGTTTGACGGAAAACTGTCATTCGGTCAAACGAAATTCTGAGGTCTGGTCAGACCTTTAGCCTTTGTGGGAAAGTTCAGGAAATCTTTCCCCATCTCTGTGTTTTCCACATCAAATCTTAATTGAAGCACAAATAGGGTAAGTTCACGACGTATATTTCATGGATTTTCGATATTTTTGAGAGATTTTTGCTACATAACCTGAAACTCAATACCTTTTTTAAGACCAGAACTATTCTTTTTCTACCACACTAAGTTCCCTTTACGTTAACGGTTTTTGTTTGCTCTTACTACCCGAGTGGTTTTGGACTTGATTACTTTTGAGGCATTTGTGAGGCCTATTTGCCAACCTTACTTAACAATAAGGGGCTATCCCTTAAGAAGACCAGCAATCTCCAGGAGGACCGTACTGATAAGTACCTTATATAGATAGATAGATATGTATGATAGGGTGGCCTTCGCCTCGTCCACTGCGACCTTTTCAGATCTATTGTGGTTCCCTGTTACATTTAGAGGACGTGCTCCAGCTTTATCCTCCTAATTAGACCTAACAGCCTTGTCAGCGGCTGCGTTACGTAGCTTCCTGCATCGGGGTGAGTTAGGCCTGTCTGTGCTAGTCTCACTCTAGCTAGTCCTTCGCATTCGCATAGGATATGTATAGGGGTCTCCTCTTCTTCGTTGCAGAACCGGCATTCAACTTCTTCTGCCAGACCCATGTTGCTCATGTGTTTCCTGAGCCTACAGTGTCCTGTTAATATGCCTACTGCTGTCCTAACGGACTTTCTGTCCTTTCTTAGTAGGTCTTCTGTAACCTTAGGCGATGGTCTATTGGAAAACTGTTTTGCCTGTCTTTGTCCTGGTGTTTTCTCCCATGACCTTACGGATTCCTCTGTGATCCATTGCTTGATGGCTTGCTTGATTCTTGCTTTAGCAATGCCGCAAGACGGTTCTGGGCCCACGAAGGTCGTTGACGATCCTTGTCTTGCCATTTCATCAGCCTTTTCGTTGCCCGAATGGCCACTGTGTCCTGGGACCCATGCTAGGGTAACCCTTCTATTTTGGCTCAAATCATTGAGAGCCCTCGCACAATCCCATACTAGCTTAGAGTTTACCTCCATGGAATTTAGCGCCTTTAGTGTTGCTTGACTGTCGGAGAAAATGGCAATGGAGCGGCTATTTTGGCTTTGCCTATATATTTCTCCCACGCAATGATGTATTGCGGCTACTTCCGCTTGAAATACGGTGGTTTCTTTTGTTAGGCTTACTGAAATCATTGTTTTGGACTTTTGTCCATAGATTCCAGCTCCCACGCCTTCTTCGGTTTTCGAGCCGTCTGTGTACCAGACGGTTTCTGCCCTGATGGGCGGACCATCTTTCCAGTCTTCCCTGTCTGGTATCACTATTTTGTAACTTTTATTGAAGTTATACTTTGTGGCCATGGCATCGCTTGGCATACCCATTAGCGGGTTCTCCTTTAGCTCTCTTTCTAGCCTTTGATGTTCCGCCCCCTGCGATTGGCTTATGGGCGGCTGTCCTTGTATTAGTCTGTGCAGGACGAACCTTGCTTCTCCTTGGACGAATATGTGTAGCGGTGGCAGGTTGAGTAAAACCTCCATCGCTGCGGTAGGCGTGGTTCTCATGGCCCCTGTGATACTGAGAAATGCTTGTCTTTGGATGCCACTTAACAGCCTGATCGCCCCGACCTGTTGGGTCTTGGGCCACCATGCTATTGACCCGTAGGTTACCATGGGTCTAATTACCCTCGTATATAGCCATAGAGTCATTTTGGGGTTTAACCCCCAGTTTTTTCCGCACATCCTTCTGCATCTGCCTAGGGCTATCGATGCCTTTTTGGCTGTGTTCAGGATATGTGTTTTCCATGTGAGCTTTTGGTCGAATGTTATGCCTAAGTACTTTACTTCCTCCGAAAATGGAATTTCTGTTCCTCCAGACACTGGTGGTTTGAGGCCTTGCAGTGCTCTTTTCTTAGTTAAGGGACCAATTTGTGTCTTCTTGGCGTTGACGGATAGTTTTCCACTCTTGCACCAGTTGTGCACTATATTTAGGGCCCTTTGCGTTCTTTCTAAAATTATTCCAGCAAATCGGCCTCTGATGACTATTGCCAGATCGTCAGCGTATCCTAGGCAGGTAATGCCTTCTTGGGATAGTCTTTGCAATAGGTCATCAACTAGGGTTGCCCATAGTAATGGCGATATGACGCCGCCTTGCGGGCAGCCTCCGCCTGCTATTGCTTCGATTGTGGACCCTCCTAGAGAGGATATAATAGTCCTTTTTTCCAGGGTGGCTTTAATCCATTGGCATATGCTTGGCGGGACTCCCCGTCTGCTTTGTGCATTCACCAGTGAGTGCGTTGTGGCATTGTTAAAAGCTCCTTCGATGTCTAGGAAAGTGACCATGGCTATTTCTTTGTCTTCTACTGACTTTGAAATTAGCCTGTTTAGGTCATCCAAAGCCGCATCTGTTGATTTTCCCGGTTGGTATGCATACTGGTTTATGTTGAGTGGTGATCGTACTAGGATTTCATCCCTTATAAATCTGTCCACCAACCTCTCTAGTGTTTTTTGGTGAAAAGATGTCAGACTAATGGGTCTATATGATTTTGGTGTTAGATCTGTTATTCTGCCCACCTTGGGCAAGTATATGACTTTGACCTTTTGCCATGACGTTGGCACATATCCCCATGCCAAACAGGCTTTGAAGATTTTGCACAAATGTGCAGCAGGGCGGGATACACTCCGTCCACTCCAGGAGATTTAAATGGCTGAAACCTATTTATGGCCCATCTGACTTTATTTGGTCTGGTGATTTCTGTGGCCAGTTTCCATTCCTCCGCGCTTGGCCTTTTGTAGCTTTCGCTCGGATTCATTGGTTCTCTTATGATAGTGGATGCCGGGAAATGGACCTTTAGTAGTTCCTTGAGGCTTTCCTCCTTCGTGTCTGTGTAGGTTTCGTCGGTAAGTACCTATAAGTACCTTTCTATTTATATCTGCAAATATCCACGTTATCTTGACTCTTGAGTATTGAACACAGTCAAATATAACTTCTAACCTAGACCTAAAATTATGTAATTTCTTCTTTTTTTGTTGTAATCAAAGCCATCATTTTGCTATATTTATAACGTAATTTGGTAGCATATTTTCAACATTTTAAGTGATTTACAGTATTAATCTAAGTTAGTCATATATATATATAGCGAATTGTTAAAGGGTTGCAACTTTTACGCCAGTATATTTAACCTAGACAAACTTATATTCCTTTACTGTTTGATCTGATGTGGTAAACCAACTGACTGGTTATTTAATAGAAGCAGAATTAAGAGTTTATTCGTAAACTTAAAATCACCTACGCCTTTTTAAATTAAATAACTTTGATTAATTTTTGTGTTTTGTTTTGGCACTGTGTGGGAACCCCATTGTTTCACTCACAGGAATGTGGTATTGTTGTGTCAAGCTTAAGCTAGCAGTAACTGTGAGTGGCCTTTGAAATTCAATCGCATATATCTTGACTTGCGCAGCAATATCCTTTGGGGACCCCCGGTTTACAATTGCCGCTAGCTTCAGCTAACTAAGGTAGGTGGTAACCTTAGACTCGTTTTATATTAAATTTCCATCGAATATATTTTGTTATCACCTAATAAGGGTATATAGTGAAGCGCCAATCCATGCAAAAATATCGCTAGACAGCCTCTTCACTATCCTGACTTATATAGGATAACCCAGAAGTCCGGGTCCTCAGATGGTTTATCTCTACATCAATCATACAGTAGTATATGGTAGAGCTGCCCCATCAGTCGTAGTTATAGTTGTTTAGTTATAACAACAGTATGAAAGTATTATTATGGGGAGTATTTCTCAAATTGTATTTCGGGTGCAAGGAACGAAGGCAACGGATATATCCAGTCCAAATGTCAACCTCACCTGCACGAGTGGTGGTCGGTACCCAACCACCCGGCGCACTCTGCTAGATAACAGACGAGGCTCTGGCGACCGAATATCGGCGGGATAACCGTACCAACGAAAATTAAGGAAATGAATTTCCAGTATATCCCCTATCAACCCGCATTGGCCAGCGTGATAGGAAAAGGCAAAAACCCTCAAACCAAACCAAGATGGAAAGTAGAAATCACAGATGGCCCTCAGTCCCCGGCAAATCACGAGCCCGCGACCAAGGTAGCGGTCGGAAAAGGCAGCGATTGGAGGGTGCAAAGAATCCGCGGGTAAGATTAGGCTACCAAGGAAGACAAAAACTGCATATTGCGACATATAATAGGAGAACCCTTTCATCCAACGGGAAAGTGCTGGAACTGGAAGAGGAACTTAAACAAATACACTGGGATGTAATCGGTATAAGCGAGACCCGGAAAAGAGGAGAACAACAAATCCTATTGAAGTCAGGATATACAGGGTGTTTCATTAAGGTCGAAGAGCGGCCATATCTCGGAAACTATTGGGCATAGAAATTCAGGAAAAAAAAATTTATAACTAAAGTGGCTATGGGAAAATCCTGGAAATAATTTTTAGGTTCCGCATTTTGCCGCAAGGGGGCGCAATTGAAAAGTAAATTTTTAAATTTTAGATATCTCCGAAAATTGCACGTTAAGGTATATTTTTGATAACACCATTAAAAAGCTTGGACAATTTTGCATAATTTTGGTCCCATGCTTATTGGCGTACCGACTTTAGTAAGAGTGGGGGAAGCTGTTGAATGTGTAATCATTTAAATCGCTGTAACTTATAAACCACTTATCCGATTTTAGCAAAATAAAACTTGTTTGGAAGAGAAATGTAAGTACTTTTAATTATCGTCTTGAGTGGTCCATGATACTTCTCAATAAAAATACAAGAGGGCGCAATTTGCAATAATAACACATTTCTTAACTTTATTCATTTATTTTAAATCATACGGTATAATTATGATACCATAATCGAAAAGTAGATAAAATTTGCTACAAAAAATGTCAAAACCGCAGTTCGATATCTCCATCCATTTCAGAGTTATTGCCAATAGAATAATTTTTAAAACTTTAAATGAAGAAGCGGTTGTTTTCATAGTTTTGTGACCAAGCATTCCATGACAAAAAATATTTTTAAACTTTATGGTTAGGTAGGTTTGTTTCTCATTATTCCAATGTCAAACTCCGTGCCTTCCTTCACACTTTATCTAGGCTTAGGACTAGTCCAAATCATGTAAAATACAAAATTTGGAGCGTGTTTCAAGGCCAACGGGCCATAAAACAGTATTGAAATAATTATCGGAAACTATTGAAGGAAACAATATTCATGGAAAGCTTCTTAGGAAAACAATTGAGAGACTTTATAAATGTTCAAAATGACCTCCGTTGTGCAAAATACAACGATTAATTCTTTTTCTAGAACTAGAGACAGCTGTTTCAATTTCAGCTCGTGAAATCGAATTTAGTGCATTTTCAATTCGCTCAATCATGTTGTCTCGTGTGGCTGGTCGCGTTTTATATACAATGTCTTTTATTCGCCCCCACAAGTAAAAATCTAACACAGTTAAATCCAGGGATCTAGGTGGCCAAGCAAACAAACTACCCCTTAAAATCCAGCGATTTGGGTATCCAATATCTAAAAAATCACGGACCATATGCGAAAAGTGTGCCGGGCATCCATCATGTTGATACCACATGGATGTTCTTAGGCCAATAGGAACATCTTCTAAAAGGATAGGCAAGTCATTTTGTAAAAAGTTTAAATAAGATTCACCATTTAGATAATCATTAAAAATATACGGTCCGATAATTCTGTTAACACTCCATCTGTTTTGGTGATCCACTTCGCGCATCCAGTGAGGATTTGTCTGTGACCAATAGTGCATATTGTGTAAATTAACTTTGCCACAGCTACTGAAAGTGGCTTCATCAGTCCATAACACGTGGGAGAGGAATTGAGGATTCTCGTTACACATCTCTCTTAGCCAATAGCAATAGTCGAGCCGTCTGTCATAATCACTTTCTGATAGCGCCTGATGTAAAACCATATGATAGGGATGCAGCTTAAAATCCCTTAGAATTCGGAACACTGCAGTACAACTTATACCTAGGTCTAAAGAAATTGCTCTTATGCTTAAATGCGGATCGACCTCTACGTACGCAAGAACGTTTGTAATGTTGACTTCATTTCTTACTGGACGTCTTCTAAAAGCAACTGAAATGCGTCGTACACTTCCCGTTTGCCTTACGCATATTGCCAGTCGCTGAAATACTGCTCTGCCATAGTGCCTTCGTTCAGGATATCTGAGAGCATATTCGCGTTCCGCTATAGGCGCATTTTGAAAACATTCAAAATATACGGCCAGCATATCGTAAGCTTCGGCATTGGTATAAGCCATTTTTGAAAGGTACGTATCACAATTTTCTATCAAGAAGTTTAAGATGAATTACGGATAAACTTTTGTCAACACCTTTCAAAATGAAACTAGTTGACAACTATTTGCATTATTTGTCTTATCTCCATGGAAACTTTCAGATTTTATTTCACAGCTATCTAGATTTATTTTTTAAAACACATCATATTGTTAGAGTTACGCCTAAATGACACGTTTTCCATGATTGCCATTAATTTTAGAGTAGTTTCTGGGCCATTGGAATAATGAGAAACAAACCTACCTAACCATAAAGTTTAAAAATATTTTTTGTCATGGAATGCTTGATCACAAAACTATGAAAACAACCGCTTCTTCATTTAAAGTTTTAAAAATTATTCTATTGGCAATAACTCTGAAACGGATGGAGATATCGAACTGCGGTTTTGACATTTTTTGTAGCAAATTTCATCTACTTTCGATTATGGTATCATAATTATACCGTATGATTTAAAATAAATGAATAAAGTTAAGAAATGTGTTATTATTGCAAATTGCGCCCTCTTGTATTTTTATTGAGAAGTATCATGGACCACTCAAGACGATAGTTAAAAGTACTTCCATTTCTCTTCCAAACAAGTTTTAGTTTGCTAAAATCGGATAAGTGGTTTATAAGTAACAGCGATTTAAATGATTACACATTCAACAGCTTCCCCCACTCTTACTAAAGTCGGTACGCCAATAAGGATGGGACCAAAATTATGCAAAATTGACCAAGCTTTTTAATGGTGTTATCAAAAATATACCTTAACGTGCAATTTTCGGAGATATCTAAAATTTAAAAATTTACTTTTCAATTGCGCCCCCTTGCGGCAAAATGCGGAACTTAAAAATTATTTCCAGGATTTTCTCATGGCCACATTAGTCATTAATTTTTTTTTTCCTGAATTTCTATGCCCAATAGTTTCCGAGATATGGCCGCTCTTCGACCTTAATGAAACACCCTGTATGTATTACCACATGACATCAAAACCCTTAAATGCAACATAAATTACATAAATACATGGTTAGGAGTTACAATTAAGAAGCAAGAGATACATAACAAAGAACAAAAGTAATTACAAACAACTAAAATTAGACAAAGATTAAGATGACTTGTCACACATAGTAATTTTTTCCCCTTAGAGAAGATCGAAATAATATTTCCCCAGGCAAAACTAAGTCTTCTCCAGCAACATCCGTATCACAGATTTCTTTAACAAATCTGAGTGACTGTATGTCCTTCAAGTTATTAGGTAAATGATTATATAAAGAAAGATGTTTTTCCCTTTTCTTTCCGTCAGACCCAATCCCTGGACGCGTTTCGCCGTATTACGGCTCATCGGCAAGGCTATAGAGTCTGACGAAAAGGAAAGGGACCTTACAGTGTTCAACACATAATGTATAAATACATATGCGAGATGTTACACGTGGCGACATCTTGATTATATATTTTTATACTTATATATACAATCGATTTCTTTGTAAGGGTTGAGGATGGTATTGGCAAAGGCAGATTACGATATTGTCGCGTCGTGTAGAAAGGGTCAGTATTTAAAAACCTATACCTTATCTAGAATATTAAAGTAACAGTCTCCGAAATAAACAATGATGTTAGTGTTAATATTTTTTTTTGTAAGAACGATGGTCTACATGAGCTTCTGGGTTTGGCCCGACAAATATATCTTACTGCGCGTTGCTGCAGAACAAACAGAATACCGAGCAGCTGCTAACTAGAAAGCCTTCAAAATGCAACTCCATATCTGAGATTAGATTCTATAAGCGCGTGGTAAAGTGATTTTGCAAAATTTGAACCAAATTCATTGACTACTACTTTGACCGCAAAACATGCCGAAGTCAATTTCCTGCTCAGTGTCCTGATATGATTCTTAAACTTAAGGCCACTATCAATGACAAGGCCCAGAAACTTAGTACTAGGGCAATTCACAAGGGGTGAGTCACCAATGATCAAGCCCTCCATACTACATTTAAAACTAATTACATTTGTTTTCCCGACCTTTAGAGACAGCAAGTTCGAATCACACCATTCATTGACCTTAACCAAATCTGAGGTAATAATATATTTTAACACAAGAGTATCGTTAAAGTGCCATAATATTGTAGTATCGTCAGCGAAAAGTGTAAACTCTCCCCCATATCTCCCCTATGTCTTTAACTACAAGATAACTAAGGATATCATTGTTGGAACAATTGTTGTCATGAATGCCGTGGGCATTCATAATTCATATGACACAAGTTCCCGACATAAACGGTGATATTATATTCTCCATATTATTATCCTTTCTATTTTTATTAATGTCATGAACCCATACCCATTTTCTTTTTGAACGTGACCATACATAAAGAAGTAATAGTTCTTCCTTTATTCGTTCCACGGCATACTTTGAAGACTTTCTTTTATCTTACTATTCTTTGGTTTCAAGCTCAGATACACAACCAACAACATTTTCTTTTGACAACCAAGCAACCACAGCATAGATAGGAGAAACCTCATAATTAAAATGCATGCCCTTGCACAATTCTTCAAACGGACGAATGTAGCGAACTCCAAGTTATAGTATTTCGTCGCAACCGATTAGGCTCAACTGCTACGTACCTGTTTGGATCGTTATTCCTCTCAGCCGGGTCGGCTAAGGCACCGCGAAGTCGATCGAAACGTCGCAACTGTTGAGGAGCAGGACTACGGGTAGGCTTAGAAATACGCTGGTCCCTTGGATTTCTAAGGTCTGGAGTTCTCCCACTTCTCCCAGGATTCATTTCAGAATATTTAGAAGTTCCAGAGACCGAACTGATAGGGGAGGGCAAATTAATTTGGTCGCAAATGATTTTAAAGGAGGGCTGTTGGTCGTTATGTTCAGTCTATATCCTTACAATAATCTATATACCACGTCGTTAATAACCACAACTAGAAGGCCTTTATACAATAACCCTTATAAACTAAATACAACTTGGGAGAGCCATTTCTCTTTTCTCCTTCTACCGAACCTATATACAGTCCTAAGCAGGTTTGAATAACCGTTCTTGTAGCAAAGATTATCCACTCTGATGGATAACTACTGCATTCGCGGCACCGCACTTTACGCACTAGCACTTTGTTTAATAACCGGGTTGGTCAGATGTCCGTGCGTTTATTAAAAAATCCATTGGCTTCATAAATTATCGAAAGAAAATCCAACTTTCACTACGTGGTTCAGCGCTCACATCCGTCGCTCCTATCTATCCCGGTCGCGGCTTTGACGAATCCGAACTTGTCAAGGATTGCCGTACAAATAATAAAACGTGGGCTGGTTGGTTGTCCCCTCGATTCTAAGAAAGGTTTACGCAGAAACCACTTAACTTACACTGTTAGCTATTCGCAGATAGATGTACATTAATCTGAGATACGGGGAAGCTTGTAAGGTTAGTCCAAACGTATCTGTCCATAATATTCCATGTGACCATCAAAGGTCGTCATCCGAGTTGAGTCCAGGCAACACCAATCAAAAGAAGCTAATACTTTATGACACTTTTTCCGTACTACCTATTATCCAGAGATATCCTAGGGAAATGCTTTAAGCCAATATCCAACTTCTCGGACTCTAAAATGGGCTAGGCTCGAAAATATGCATAGAAATAGCTAAAGGGTCGGAAACCATGATAACTCTCATATCAGGACTATAACAACTGGCGGATGGCAATAACTTCGAATTCTCAGGCGCGTCGGCCTGCTTAGAAGGAATTCATATAATTTCTGGCTTAGAAGAGTAATGAAACGTCTTCCATCAACTTTTCCCGTATAGCTGATTTAAAATCAAAGGCTGCATGGGAATGCGCCGCACGCAGCGCCGTTATGGCTCACTGCTAAAGTGCCTATATTGACAGCGAACGGGAAGAAAGAAGAGACCTACAGAAGCTAGGCCCAGGATGCACCGCACGCAGTGCCGAAGGCCTAGGATGCACCGCAAGCAGTGACGAAGGCCTAGGATGCACCGCACGCAGTGCCGAAGCCTGGGAATGTGCCGCACGCAGCGCCGTTTTAATTCACTGCCACAGCTTCTAACTTGACAGCGAGCGGGGGAAAGATAATACCTACGGAAGTCAAATCTGGGATGCACCGCACGCAGTGCTAATGTAGCTTATCCGAAGAATTCATGAATACCCCTGACTACAGGGGTGGCTAATCCGAAACTCCTCACAGATAGAATTAATCTAATGTACAGGGGGATCCTGACACAATGGGTCCTGTCGAAAAACTTAAGGTCTATACATCTTATATATAAATTAGGGTTGGACCAGAGTCGATAAAGCGATTTATCATTTCCAACAATAAATTTTGGGCAGGGGGTCATAGAAAATTAACTCTTTGACTTCTAAAAATGACTTTATGAATTTTCCCAAAAATATTTTTAAAGTCCTTTTTAAAAAAATAAATTTTGGGCAGAAGGATCGACAGAAAATGAACTTTCTTACTCATAGAAATAACATTACAAATTTTCTAAAAAATATTTGCAAGGCAATTAACTTTAAACAAATTAAACTACCCCTAATCAACAAAGACCCGAATCGTTCCTCCGTCATCTAATACGCTAGCACCCTATCGTTAACCCTCCAGGAGATGCAATCTTGTATCGAAATACACTCCTATATCAAGGCGCGCAGGCTTCAAACAAGTAAAAGTAAAATTAAACCCCTAACGGTTAACCTTCAAGACGATGCAATCTACAGCATAAATTATATTTAGCCGTATCGAAATACACCTCTATCAGGCGCGAAGTCTGCACACAAAAAAGGATTTCACTCCTCTTTTAACAAAATCTATCTTTACCTTGTTATTTTAATTTACTACTACTATTACGTATTGTTTAGATAATTTCAGACTATTCGGATTCTCCATCTATAAATAAAAATTATCACAAACTACAAAAGTTATACGGACAATAAACGTTACCAAAATCTACAAAACAAATATCGAACCACCTTTTAGCACTTCGATTTTCCCCTACACTGGCCCGGCGTGACACAATTTTTGTTCTCGACGTGGTGTTGAACCCAAGTTGCCGCAAACTTGAGTCGCCTGATTTTCATACAGTTGGCCCTATTTATGCCTTCGCCTTCCGGGTTTTTTCGAGCTTGACCGACCCACGGCCGAGACCAGGCTTGCGTCCGGCAGCGGTTTTCACTCTGGTTTCACGGAAATACTAAATTAATTTAATTATTCTGGGTGTTGGGATATTCGCTGCAACTGCACGCTATTTTATTAAATATTTTTAATATTTAATGCAACTAGTATTATAGTTAACAGTATTTACCAAATACTCTAGCAGTACTCAGAAGTGTTTGAAGAGTTTTGCTAGCGACGGATAGATCGGTAAATAATGATGTGCATCCGTTTACTTACTATAGCCTATAAGGCGGAATTTAGAAGAGTTGCAACTTTTGCGCTATAATAATTAAAAACAAATAATATATATATTATATAACCTAGAATAGCTCATGTGTCTTTACTATTTTTGTCTAAATTGGTAAATCGACTGCTTATAATTTTTGTGTCGCACTAAATTGGCATTAAGAAGTACAAAGTTTCATTGTTTTTAACCAACTTTAACCTTCTCAAATTAAATAAACTTTCTTTAAACACTTTTCGCATTGGTTTTGGCATTTTGTGTGGGTCCTATAAATCACTTACAAGAAAAGTAACAGGTTAGAACTAAAAGCAGCTGGTAGTAACGATCAAAACTCAATCTTATGTCTTTGACCTATGCAGCAACATTCTTTGGGATTCATATATGTGCACATTGTTGGTTATCTGGAAAGAACCCTTTACAAGAAGAACCACTCCGGTTACAATTGCCATGAGCTTGAGCTAGCTGAGGTTACCATTAAAAATATCATCAGTTTTGTATAGTTACCATCAAGAAAGGTTATATCTGCATAAAAAAAACTTTTTTAAAATAAAGGTTTGAAGATGATCCAAAATATACGAACAATCCTATACGTAAGACCTTAATACAGTCCTGTCTGAAACATTCTTCACGGTTTTCCTTCACATAAGCCAACTTTGGTAGAATCCTAAATTGTGCCTAAGGAGAAGTTAAAGTGTAAAGAGGGAATATTTTATTCAAATAAAAAGGGGGAAGATTACTTGGTGTAAAGCTTCTAATTAGAGATGTTGGGCTAATTATTATTTATTCCTTTGTCATGTCGCCTAAGTTAAAACACAACAGCGTTTTGCTTTAGCTAAAATACATTTAATAAGACTTTGTAATAAATTTAAACCGATTGGCTAAAAATGTTAAATTCGCAGGTTTTACTATGTTAGGTTAAAACCATAATACTATAACTAGATAAACTCACTTTGTTAAAACCGGTTTTTTTAAACAATGTCGCGCATCACGTCATCTCGAGACCTCAAAGAGAGTTTTCACCCTGTCCTATCTAGAATGCCATTACTTCAGGAAGCGTGTCAAATTTACACAAATCCTATCACATTATATGATATGACAGGGATGTGACAAGTGGCTTCTACTTTGACAGTGGCAACCTAAATGATGCAGTTGCAATTAAAACTAATTATGTGCTGCCAAGATTAAACAAAATATTTTTAGCGGACTTTAAGTATCTTAAATATATATTTGTCAACTTCTTAAAATATTATTAGCTTACTTTTGACAAAAAATTATACACATAACATAATTAAGTGTGCCAATATAAAATATGGATGAATATTATGTCACATCTTAAATGATGCAGATAAAACAGACCAGTACAAAAGTTATCAACTTAATATTTATAAAGCAGGCGTTGCATTGACTTCTTATTGCAGTTGTTTTTTATTGACATTCGCCATTTTAATGCGTTTATTTTAATTATTTAGCAATGGTTTGTAGAACTACAATTGAAGAAAGAAATTTAATCATTTCTCACTTTAGAAATGGATACAGCCAAAATGGTAAATGGATGTCCATTAACTGTGCAACATATAATTGAACGCCATAATACCGAAAATAGAGTCGCGAATAAATCAGTGGCTCCAAATAAATTTTTCAACGATCGAGAAGAAAGATGGATTGTTAGAGAAATCGCCAATAATCCAAAAAAAATGCTCCAAAACTACGAGATGAGGTGGAAAGACAGTTTGGGAAAAGGTGTAACCACGAAACAATTCGGCGAGTGTTGCGGAAAAATAATTTTAATGGTCGAACTGCAAGAAACAAACCCTTTATTAGCCAAACAAATAGGCTCAAAAGGTTACAGTTTACTCGGAAGCATGTTAACAAAGATTTGGACTTCTGGAATTCAGTAATTTTTGCTGATAAGACTAAAATAAATCTATTTGGATCGGATGGAAAAATTTCAGTGTGAAGAAAGCCAAATGAAGAACTGAAATTAAAAAATATGAAAACCACGCTAAAGCACGGTGGCGGTGAAGTGATGTTATGGGGCTGTATGTCGGCTGCTGGAGTCGGTAACATACATTTTATTGACCAATAGATGTATTTGAATATATTGAGGCAGCATCTTGGAGCTAGTGCTGAAAAATTGGGTATGAATGACAATTACCGCTTTTATCTAATTACAACGATCCCAAGCACACGGCATACCGGGTCCGTACTTGGTTGCTTTATAACTGCCCACAAGTGGTTAAAACACCACCCCAGTCACCAGATCTAAATGTTATTGAAAACTTGTGGTTAATATTAGAAAAGAAAGTCAACAGTGTCCCCCCGTATCTAACAAAAATGAATTAAAAGACAAAATTTCGGAAGAATGTAACACAATCTCCCCGGATTATACAAGAAAATTAGTCGAATCAATGCCTAGACGCGTTCAATATGTAATTGACAATGAAGGAGGACTGACAAAATAGTAGCAGTTGATTTTCAATAAATAGAATTGTTTTGTTCTTATTCATTTTGTAACATTTATACTCTGCATCATTTAAGCTGTGACATAATATTCATCAATATTTTATATTGTAACACTTAATTATGTTATGTTTTTGACTTTTGGTCAAAATAAAGTAATAATATTTCAAGAAGCTCGCAAATACATATTTGAGATACTTAAAATCCGCTAAAAAGTTCTATTTTTTTCTCATGCAGGAAAAAATTAGTTTTTTTTTGGTTATAAAAAGTGTGACTTCATGCCAGGAGAGCCTTACATTAAGAATAACTTGAAATTACTGAATCTTAAAAAGTAAATTGATATGAGTCATTAAGCAATTAAATGGTAATAAAAATGTAGTAAATTATGGATGTTAACTTATTTAAAAAATGTCCATATCATATGACTTTATACTGGCCAGTCTGTGCTGTTATTTCAATCCTTCAGGATGGCAGAATGTGGCTTTTTCTTGATAAAATAGGTCAGGTGGAATTTATCTAGTGCAGGACAACCAGAACTCAAGCCCTTAGGCCATTACATTGACCCTAAAGTTCCATGTGGTGGGTTTAACCTACATCAATGCCGAACTACAAAATCGGCCGAGAAACAAACAAACCAAACCTCTAAAAATAACAAAAAGAATGACCCACTGAACTCGCAACGAAAACAACAAACTAAAAAGAATTAAAGGAGCTTACGTCTAAAAGGGTAGTGACGACCTCGTGGTTTTTTTTAAGGAATGTCAACGGCAGGTGGCTCGACTTTCTTGATGAAAGGAATTCGATAGAAGGCCTCGAGAATCCCGATATACCCCTTCTCTCTAAAAGATCGTACCCCTAAGAAAAAGAAGTGAACAGAGACACACTATAAAAGATCAGAACGATACGAGAGTCTGGGCTTTTACCAGAACACAAATTAAATAATGAAATAAAAAAATAATTTCAAACGACTTTGTTACAACATGAAACTGGCAAAAGTGAAAAGTGGGTGTTCTGCGACTTGACGAAGACAGAGACAAAACTACATAGTCAACCTGCTTGCAGCGCCTCGTGCAATTAGATAACAGAAAAGCGAACTCAACACCTCTAACCCCACATTTCGACTAATTTTCTGTAAACAACGATGACACAATATAATAAACAAACTTCAACAAAGTAACTATAGAAGATGCACTTTGTGGACATATGACTGTAAGAATCAAGGTCAGTCTAACATTCCCCACAAAGTTAATAGTGGCAATTTTAAAATTGCTACACTACGTCTTAACAATGAAAAATGCACGGTCCTCCACATAGGCAACAAAAATCCAACAAGACGTTATGCTCTAAAAAATGTGACCATCAAACATGTTAGGTATCCATCAAAAAGATCTTGGAATCAGTGACGTTTTCAAATGGGCAGTTCACATTGGTAACATCATCAAAAAGGTCAATGCAGTTAAGTACCTGCTATCAAGCGCCTTTACTAACCTGTCTGTCTTTCATCCTAAAGAAAATCCTACCAATCCTGGAATATGCAGCACCAGTCTGGAATCTATATGTTTAAAAAGATATTCATGCTCTAGAACGAACTCAAAGAAGAATTCCCCCCCCCCCCCCCAATTCTGAGATACGAAGAAATGCTAAAAAGTCTCTACCTGATAATGCTTTATCACAGACCAATGAGAAGGGACCTACTAGGAATAGAAATTCTGCACGGTCACTAAAATTTATACACTTCAACTTCTTTATCTAAATTCATGATTATAAGAACTTACTACTACTACTACTACCACTACTATAAGCTTGCACGAGAACATTTTAGGAAACTCTGTAGACAGCATTTCCTACCCCACGGAGTCAACACCCAATGGAACTCTTCCAAGTGACTGCGTGAGCGGTTTCCACTAACTTTCTTAAAAACAAATATGACAATTTAAAACCTACTGGTGGGCGAAAAACTAAATCACTGTGATAAACTAAATCGAAACGGCTACGCTGCCTATACTAACTCATAATAATAATAATAGTGCCAAAGTAAAAGTAGTAAGAGGACAGATCGAGCGATATAGCAAGAGCTGTGACCTTCGGATGCCCAGTAGATGGGTAGATAGGTATCTCTGTCGTACACTGACTCTATTTTTCTATCATCTACACATCTCCGAGCTTAAGCTAAAATGCATGACCTGTACTAGACCTATTTACTGAATTTCAAACCCACAAACATTCAAATAATATAGTATTAAATTACTTCTAAAAGCAATGTGCCGCCCACGTCTAATATTCGTTTGATTATCCGCTAACTGCTTTTGATGTTGGTTCTAATCATATTAGATAAACTATATATATTCTTAATGCAAAATTAAAACCGATTGACGTCATCAATCTGCTGATAATTTTAATTCCGTAAGAAAACACGAGGAAATTAAATTTGGGCAAACAGTATTAAAACTTTATGCGATATTAAATTTACTACAAACGTAAAGTATTCTTCTTTGATATGAACCCACTTATAGCAAATATTTTGTTTATTTAAGCTTGTAAAAATTAATATAATTTGAATTTTATTGGCCGATAGTTGGCAACACAACAGTAAACGGTGCGGTGGCGTCAGCTCGTTCGTTGGCTTCGTTTGACGTTCATGCCAAACTAATCTTAATTATTTTGTGATTCTGTGTTGCTGTGCCGTCTATTTTTTAACAAAAACTCTAGACCTTTTGATAAATAGCATTAGAAAACTGTTTTTGAAGAACAACAAAAGTGCACACACATATCTCTGCCGATTACGTTGTTTACTAGTTGTGAAAAATGCCGAAGCATTTAAATAGCCGGTGAAAAGAGCTGATAGCTTTTCTAATAAGCTATTTTCGGGAAGATCTTAACAACAATGGCCCATTGTTACCCTTGACAGCAGTTAGAGAAGTAAATTTAGAGAGTGTTTTATAAGGTCTATATATTTTATATCTACTTTACTAATTTTTAGCTTGTAGCAGCTACCCTAAATTTGAATATGTCCACTCTAAGCGCAGTTTCAACAACAGTTAAGCAAAATAAATTATTGGAGTCACCTAAAAGGAAACGTTCTTATTTTTTAAACATTGGATATAAGTTCTATCGGTGACACTATTTATGGAATGTATGAAACAAGTAAGTTGTATTATTCAAAAACTAATATTTTACACTGGTTATGCATAAGCTGTAACTTTTTTTAGAACATCATGTAAGTTTGACAACTTAAAGTAAGAAATTAAAAGACAAACAACTGTTTGATGGTTGTCTTAACTATTTAAGAAGCCTCTTAATGGAAGTAGGCTTCGAATGGAAAAAAGATGAACCGAGGCGAGGGCTTATGGAACTTTTCCATGTAGCTTTCAAACGATTGGTATGTTTGAAAAAATGTGTTAAAGAAAAAGGAGAATCCTTTTACCAATTCGTTTTCTTTGATGAAACATGGATTTTCCAGAATGGTACCATCGGTCGATCTTGGCAAGATGAAAATAAAAGAAGTGTTAGATCTACTAAAGTTGATGGTAAGAGGTATTATGCAGTAAACAAATATATAAAGTATGGGAAATTTTTGTATATTTATCTTGTTTTTATGAAAAGAAACAGTCAAATTCCCCCACTCGGGTATTTTGGTCTCAAGCTGGCAACACTGCCGATAACTGATGTTACTCGAAGGATATGACGTGCAACGGAAAATGTTTTGCAAATAGTATAGTATAGTTAATGTAAAATTACCGAGTGAGGAAAATACAGTGGCTTTGAATTTTTCATAAAAACAAGATCGTCAAAACATGTCAACGTCATCGGCGTAAAAATCGAACAGAGCCGCACTTACAATTATCGAAAACTTATTTTCGCAATTATTGTTAAATGAAACTAGAAATATCAGGTGTATGACAAAATGATATATTGTAAAATATAAAAACTATGAGTGGATGGAAGAGGAGTTTTTGCTTGTAAAACAGACATGATTTTGTCGGTAAGAAAGTCAACGATCCATTTTAATAAATTCCCTTTACTTCAAAGGGTTCTAGTTTTTAAACAACAAAGCTAAAAATACAATAATAACAGCAGCAACTGATTACGATCCTTTTAAAAATCCTTCGCTGGCACCTTCCGACTTGTATTAGCAAAGGGCCAATAAGAATAAAAAGCGCGATGTTATATTAATCGTGCCTATTTTGGCAGCGAATGAATGCACTTTACGTTTAATTTTAAATATTAAAATATAAGTAAAGTAGCTGATTGCTGTATTATACTTTTAATAGTACTTTAACGTTAATTATGCTTTGCAAAGAGTTAATTACGTTATTAAAGGAATAATTGTACTATATCTAAATGCATGACTAAATGGAGAAGGGCTCTGTCATGCAAACAACAGTTTAACATGCAAAATTTAATATGATAATGTTGTAATAAGCATATATATAATCTACAATAAGTGTTTCAATTAATCTCTAATCCCTAAAGTAAACAGGCTGTGTCTAGTTAAATACTATGTACCACGCACCATAGTATCAATAAAATGTAAATTATATTAATTAGATCACACAAACAAGCGTCGATTAAAAACTAAACCACAAATGTTCACATGCCCCACAGAGGCAACGACACTTTTTTTACTGAATACTTTTGTGATGACTTGATAGACGGCATGCAATTCTCTGTGTAAAAGGCAAATGTTTACCTCTTACTATGAAATTTGTTCTATAGTGGCTATCTATTCATACCGCGATATCAAAAATGATCTTAAAATGTGGTCATGAATTCATTCTATTAAGTTGAGGTTAGTTTGGAGATCAATCATTTGTTGATGGTCAACGATTGACAACCAGTTCTGGCGAAGTTCTCTTGCTATTGTAATATTAAGAGTAGACCCTATTATATCGACAAAATATTAGGGCAACGTCTATGCAATATTGGTTGTCGTGGCCATATTTTTAACATACTCGCAATATTTATAAGATATTGTGGTTTTGTAAAATTGCAATACAAAAAATATATCTTTTATACTTAAAGTTATTTGTACTTTTGCAAATATGTATTTTCAATATATTCATAATATTTAATAAATATTGTGGTTTATTGAAACACAATATTTAATAGATATTTTTCTTCACAACGCATCGGCTATGACTAAATCCTTCGCTGGGACATAATATGTTTTTCTATTTGGGAATCATAAGTCTTCATTATGGGTTTCAATTTGGTTGCATAAGCAATCATTTTAAACACGCATTTTTTATTTTGTTCCTGTTGGTAACAACACAACATGACTGTTTTGAAATTTCATGGCACACCTACTTTTTGTTTTAAGAAATATTTTGGTAGTGGTAAACTTAAATTATCTGTTTTATACCTATGGATGGGACTATCTTTAGAAGTGACAGATATTTTATTAAAAATTTCAATGAGAAGAAATTAAATAAACTATTTAAATTGTAAAATAACGCCGCAGACGAAAAATTTTGGTTGCCACGATATCCGCGAAGGCGAGATAGTTGTTATAGTTGGAGTCAAGCAAATATTTGACGCGTGACACTTCCATCTTGTCATATTTGTCCAATACTAGGTTATTTCGATTTCACCAACTTTATTACAGCTGATACTTAGTCAGGGCCGGACTGACGAATATTGTTATTTATAAACCTTTGCAGAAAATGATTGCTGGGAAATTGGTCTAAGAATATGAATTATAATATAAATAAATTTGTTTTGATAAATTCTGTGCATTGTAATGGTGGGATTCAGGATTGACCATTAATATCACAGGTCTTAACAAGCAATCTTAGTAGTGTATAACGATTAGTAGTGTATAACGATTAAATTAATAAATAAAATGCGGATCTGCAGCCCATATGATTTGACCAAATCGACGAGAAGGTGACTCGGTTTATGTATATCTCTTTTTAGTCATATAAAGGGTTAAAGATACAAATACTTCGAGTGGGTGGTAATTATTATAATATAAATTAGCCATTAGTAACTTTTATATTATGAGTGGCCTGCCGTATTTGACACCCATGACAATATGGAAGTGTCACGCGTCAAATATTTGCTTGACCCCAACTATATGATTAACGAACGGCAACAAGGCAATGTGAAGCCAAACGGGCGTCGCGTCGTGTCATCGAGGCGCTGCAAACAGCATTTGGTTGTACCTTGTACCTATAGTTTCTCTGCTTTTTTAATCTTTTTGCTTTTCGCTTGCTCTAAATTCATGGGGGGGGGGGGGTAATTACCCGCCCTTGATGTAGCTATGGTATTTTGGGATGTACGTGATCAGCAAGGTGGAGATACACCGTGTGAGAATTGTGTACGCAGAAATTGGTAGTACAAACATGTAGTGTAATTTGTGTTTTTCACGTTCTATTAATTTATTGTCCGTGTTATTGTGTAATAAATGTAGGCCAATCACTGCCTTTTTAAATTAGTACCTATTACCTATCCGTGAATTGGAAACTCAGCTCATCAAGCTGATTAACTTTTATGTTGCCATTCTGATGAAGGCCATAGCGTAGGCCGAAACGTTAATATACAATGTGACATTTTTTCACTGTTTTGATTTTACACAAGGACCTAATCCCCAAGAACCTCAGTGCATAAAAAAAAGTAATATTTAATGATCCAATACAGCAAAATTGACAATTTATTAAAAATATGTATTACTTTTCAAATAATGGCGGATGGGGTGCCCAATTGTTTTTTCTGTAACATAGTGTTGCCAGCCTCAAAAAAATTAAACATTTTGACTGAAAATTATTAACTACATTTTTTTTTTTTAATTTCCTTAAAAATTACCCAAATAGAAAAAGTGTTATAAATTCGTTTCATAAGACATTTTAGAGCACTCGTCTCATTAGGACACTCCCCGCTACGCGAAACTTATGTTTTAATATACTATTATAATCGTAACGCATCAATGGATCTAAAGCGAAAACACAGGGTTATTCATAGCAAGTTGTTAAAAACCTATTTAGGTATGATTTAGAAGCAACCCTGTATATAGCGAATTGGTTAGTTTTAAGTATGTGCTCACACTGTTGTTATAATAAAAAGGTATTTCCTTGATACCAGTGTTTAAAAACACTGCAATAGAGGATTGTATTACAATTAAGTCTGTATAATGTACTAGTATAATTAAATAAAATGTTTCTAAAAGGAAACTCGTCTATAATATGTATAGTTTATAATACTTGTACAAGTGGTTTATGATCAGTTTCGAGAAATATAATACCTACTTTAATATCTGAAATGTATTCAACAATGTTTTCACAACTCTCACAGAACTGGCATGGACTATTTCGGTCCGATTTTGATAACTGTAAAACGAAGCTACGAAAAAAGGTATGGTGCTATTTTTACACGTATGTTAAGAAGGGCAGTTCGCCTGCAACCAGACCATGACTTAAGTACCGATGCATTTATACATGTTTTAAGACAATTTGGATCAAGAAGAGGTTTTCCTTAAGAACTTTACAGCGATTGTGGTACCAATTTTAAATCTGCACACCGAGAACTACAAAAATCTCTAGAACAACTTAACAAGGACGAGATTATGGAATTTTGCAATTTAAAAGGTATTTATTGGAAATTTAATCCTCCAGCTAGCTCTAACATGGGTGGCGCCTGGGAACGTCTTATTCAGTCAGTTAAGAAAATTATGAAAGAAATTTTGTCTTCAAGATACCCACAAGAAAATGTCTTAAAGACAGTTTTCGCAGAAACTAAAAATATTATAAATTTACCACCGCGCACTCACGTTTCAATTGACTCAGAAGAAGCCGAAGCACTCACCCCAAACCATTTCCTAATTGGTCCATTATACGCAGCTTTGGCATGTGCCAAAACCGATATAAATGACTTTAATCTCATGTCAAAATGGAGAGCCGCTCAAAGTTTAACTGATTTATTCTGGAAACAATGAACCACCGAATATATGCCGGCTTTAGTAAAAAGAGCAAAATGGCATGAAGATCCAATTCCCATAAAGTTAAATGACGTAGTCATTATAGTTGATCCGAACGGTCCCAGAAACTCATGGCCTACTAAAGGTCAAGTTGTTCAACTATATCCTGGAAGAGTCAAGCGCATTAGAACACTCGACGTGAAATTAGCGAATGGTAGTATTTTACGAAGACCGGTTTCCAGACTATGCGTATTAAAATTAGATGTAGACATGGAAGAGGAGTAATTTTTCCCCAGAAAAATTACTGCAGGGGAGAATTGTTATATTTCGAATTATGAATGAATATTATATTTGTCTTTGTATATATTTACCTGAACTAGTTAACTTATTGTTCAAAATAATCGTAGTTAAAAAGCAAAAAAAAAGAATGACAATAATAAATAAAAAAAAATATACTTCAAAAAGTAGACAAGTAAAATATTAGTTTTCTTACAAAAATCGTCGTTCGACCAGATATATATTCAGTTATATCCTATTCTAGGTAAGAAATGCAACAACCAAAATCATAAAATATCTGGTGTTCCTCATGTATGACCAAATTTTGAAAGCAGGCGTTGAGGGGGTGTTTGGCAAATGTCGAAAATTTTGTGACAAGTAAGATGTTATTTAAACAAAAAATATGTACTAATGCAATTTGTAATTATTATTTTGCAGTAAATACATTGCAACAAACAGTTTTGCAACACCGGCTGTAGAGAAATCATGTGTGTAATTCGAGCGATACGCAAATAGCTATTGTGGCATACCTTTCGAGGGCATAGAGAGAAGTATCTAGGCAACTAAATTGGAAAACTTTGAAACTTTTAAATAAAATTAATAAATTTAATCCTTATTATGTATCTAAAATACGGCATATTGTTTGGCAAAATGGCTTTATACAACATTAAATTATAACAACGGTGTACAAAACGCAACTTGAAACTTAGCAAAATACAAGACGAGGCATTTATTCTGAAAACTGCCAGTAGAGTTAGGATGTTGAAATAAAAACATGCAAGTAAAATATTTAATTGGGCACTCAATGCCCAGAGGCAGCGCCCACGATATAACAACAAACGCTAAACAAGAGAACATCGTTTACCAAAGTTCTATTGTTTAGCTACAAAACTTGATGGCAGACGATACTTTGTTCTTCCGCATTTCCGATCGGGTATTTTCTTTTGTTTAAATTTAATGCTTTCTTTGTATGGCCTAAGCCTAATTTTACCTTTCCTTTTAAAATATGGGATTGTTTGAAAGAAATTGGACATGGCACAGTTTAAATATATTTTGGTCCTAGAGTCAAAGTTCTTGAAATTTAAATATACTGTGGGTGGAGCCAGTGCATGCGGACCATTTTTCTATCGATTAATGGTTAAATACAAATTTTTTGTACTTTCGCGGCTAAAGTGCAACATACCGGGTGTTGCATCGTCGAGCGGGACATAGGAAATCCCATGTAATTTTAAATGGGGTCAATTATTGGCTTCCCTAATTATTTTAGAGAAATAGCTATTTTCCTAACAAGTGCAGAAAATCGATTTTTCCGCACGCAAATGCCGTTGACAGCACGACGCGTAGCGGAGTGGTGTCAAGCATTTAAGTGCGGAAAAATAGGTTTCTGCACGTGTTAGGAACAATAGTTTTTCTACTAGCGTGAGGAAACAAATTGAAAATAATTTAAAAAACGGAGTTTTTTTTTAAATTTTTATTACAATGAACAAAATTTTACAATATTAATTTACTTATTTATATTGTAATTAATTGTAAACGTACAATTACTAGCACTATTTAAATTAATAGCAGAAGCCAGTTGGTTGCGGTTCTCCAGTAAAGATTGGGGTGCAGGAATAATTGATATTTCAGTAGGTTGCAGCTCGTTTTCTGAGTCCTGAAGCCCATCAGTTTGTTCATGTTGTGTACTTGTTGCTGGATGGGAGTAAGAAAGGGCTACACAGCTGCTGGTGGAAGCACTGGCTGGGGTTGATTTCAATATTTTACTTGCTATTAGTTTTTTATTTTCCAAGGATTCGTTTAGATAACCTTCGGCGACTTTTGTGGATTGCCACCCCCCATGACGCTTCAGGTTGGTTATGCCCACTCCGGCATTTGCAAGGGCAGTGGCAGAAGACCTTCTATAACAGTGGCCAGTGTACTCTTCTGGATTCGGCAATCGTAAATAGGCTGCTACCTCAGATGGCATTTTTCCAAATTTATTTATGCCAACGCATTGGATGGTACATTCCCCTTTGCGATATTGTACGAAAAAACGTTGGTGTGAAGTATTTTTTGGTCTAAGTGATACATATTTTCTTATCAACGCCAAGTTTTTCTCCCCAGTGACCACAAAACTTCGGCTTGTGTGCGTTTTATTGTCGGCTATTTTCACTAAAACGAAACATTTTTCCAGCTGTACGTTTTCAAACAACAAATTTGTCAATTCTTCCCGTCTGCACGCCCCTGCTAGGCCAAAAATTGTTGCCACTTTAATTGGGAGGTATGTGTCATCAGAAGCGCTGTCTATAAATTTTTCCATGTCACTTGTGGTTAAAATTTTCGACTTTTTTGGTCTGAAGCCAACCATTTTTTTCTTGAGAAAAGAAATTAACTTAAAATGCATACCAATATCCACATTTTTTTTCAGCTTGAGCATAGTTTTCAACATTGAGTATCTTGACCAGAGTGTGGACGGCTGGTACGATTTCGATAATTCGTAAAAGTAGGCCAAAAAAACTTCTTCTCTTTCAAAATTCACATTTTTCTTCTCCTTACTCCATTTGCAAAAAAGGGTGTATTCTTTTTCATACCGTTTTCTTGATTTTTCTGGCAATAAATCTTCTTTGAGATTTTCAGCCGCCAAAAGAATCTCCTCCGGTACTTCTTCTATAAAATTTTCGTTCATCTCTTCATCGGAAATCATTTTGCGTGCCGAAGAATTCAGCAAAACTCCAGTAGAAAAACTGATAAACTAGTTTAAATTTATAATATTCTGTTGACAGTGACATACAAATCAACAACTGGTTATATACACCATAGCAACTAAGATATTTCAAAGGTAATATGATGAACAGTGACTTCAAATCGTACAGCATTTAATTTAATTAAATTTAATTTCAAAATATAACAGTGCGGAAAAATCTTTGCCGCACGGTGCGGAAAACTGGATTTTCCGCACTTAAACATGTGCGGAAAATGCGTTTTTCCGCACGCTAGTAGAAAAAATTCTATTTAGGTTTATTAAAGAGCACTAAAACCCACATTCAAAAGAATAACTTTAGATATTTTTGATGAGCCCGTTTACGGGTTATCGCCGATTTCTTTTTAACTATTTCTCCTTTTTATGGCCCCGTATTTGCGGGCACCAGTCAAGGTAAAAGATGACTGTCAAATAAAGTTGTCATTTTGAAATGTGTGCTTTATTGTTATAAAAACTCGTACATCGAAAATATTAGCCATGAATTACACTTCTGAAAAAATATTGATGATTAAATGGTATTATCAAGGAAATAGTTATCAAAATGTGTCAGACATGTTTGCTGCTCTGTATTCGAATAGACCGATACCTGCAAAATCTACAGTCGAAAGGACTATCAAGAAATTTAAGACAAAAGGCACTGTAATAAATAACTGCAGATGTGAAGAAAGGCAGGAACAAAGAAGAGATGCAAGAAATGATAGGGACTTGCAAGTTTTATTGTGCGTGGAAGAAAATGATGGGAAGATCAGCACAAGGAAACTTGAGGATGACATAGGATTAGATCACACCACAGCGTTACGAGCTTTGAAACGACATAAATATTATTCATACAAATATGAAAAGCACCAAGAGCTAAGAGATAGGGACGAAATACGACGACAGGAGTTTTGTTTTGGTATGATGGAAAGAGCAAACATGGATAGGGAATTTTTAAAAAACATTTGTTTCACTGACGAATGCACATTTACCTTAAACAATGAACCCAATGTTCAAAATTATTGATATTGGAGCAAAGAAAACCAACATAGGTTTGTGGAAACAAGGACGCAATATCCACAAAAAGTTAATGTATGGGCTGGGATTTTCGGAGAAAATATTATCGGGCCATTATTTCTTACACGAAATTTAAATGCAGAATATTTTTTGGAACTACTTGAAGATCATATTTTACCTACTTTACATGATGCCGCCAGGGAAAATCAGGAAGTTTGGTACCAAATGGATGGCTGCCCGGCACATAGTACCCTGGCTGTCCGGGAATATTTAAACCGTGCTTTTAATGGAAGTGTTATTGGCTTAAATCATACAGTAAATTGGCCAGCCAGGTCTCCTGATTTATCGCCAAATGATTTCTTTCTCTGGGGCCATTTAAAAAAACAGGATATACAAAGATAAAAAATACCCAAATCTAGACGAGTTAAAAAATGCTATTTCTGCCGAATGCAATAGAATTTCAGTTTACCAACTAGCGAATGTAAGAAGAGAATTTTATGATCGCCTTGGTTATTGTCTAGCAGTCAATGGAGGAATATTTGGACATCTTCTTAAATCCTAAAGTTCTAACAATTTAATAGTACCTACCTATTAATTAGTAAAATATTGAAACATGTAAAATGTTATAATTAACCTTGTAATTGGATACTTTATTTTAGTTTTATTCAGATTAATTTGTACTCATAAATACACCTTTAATATTTTCGATGTACGAGTTTTTATAACAATAAAGCACACATTTCAAAATGACAACTTTATTTGACAGTCATCTTTTACCTTGACTGGTGCCCGCAAATACGGGGCCATAAAAAGGAGAAATAGTTAAAAAGAAATCGGCGATAACCCGTAAACGGGCTCATCAAAAATATCTAAAGTTATTCTTTTGAATGTGGGTTTTAGTGCTCTTTAATAAACCTAAATAGAATTTTTCTCTAAAATAATTAGGGAATCCAATAATTGACCCCATTTAAAATTACATGGGATTTCCTATGTCCCGCTCGACGATGCAACACCCGGTATAATTTACAAGAAAAGTTCAAATTTATTTCACTTATTTATATTCTGATGGATGTTTACGTTTGTACAATTTACAATATTAAATAGTCGATTTGGTTCATCGCTAGTATGCTGTATGACGCATATGTATAAGTAGACTAATAAAATATTCAACTAGTACTGGCATTAAATTGTCATGTTATCTGGTGTTTTTATATTTATACCTACATATTACCTAATTTTAGTAATACTGTTCCCGAAACAAACCACACACGTGTAGTCACTTTAGTCCCTTGGTTTATAATATACTATTATTTTACGACCGTTATTTAATTCATTTTCAAATTCGTATAAAATATGACAACTTATCTAAAAACCATAAGAAAAAATATTGTCACGCCCTGCGGGTGCGACTGGGGACGTTGACCTAAGATCGGAATAAAACACCAAATTTTATATAACAACAACAAATTAATTTATTTACTGTTAGTCTGTTTCAAATAAATCATTACAATTATTTTACACTTCAATTACGTTATGGTTAAATATCACCCTTGGTTACATTTCCTTATAGGTGAGACAAACTATAGTTTCATACTTACAATAAAAGATTAACTTTGAAAATAACCATCGTGGGGCTGCTTTCGAACGGCGTCTCGCAAAGGGGAGAATCGGGATAGAATCGATCAGTTACCTTGTCGGCCAATAACTGCCCCCCTTGGCATTGATCAAATTTGTCTTTATACCTTTCAAACGGTTCGTCAAGTCAGCACTCTTTTTACTATCTTTTAATCTATTTTAGGTAGACCATGTACTACGGTCAATGCATAGGTCGAACACCTCTGTTTCCGCTGACTTGCTGAATCGGCTTGATTGGCGTGTTTATAAACTTAGTAATAAATAATGGGAAGTTAATTTCTTTACTGAGTGTTTCTTTACTAAAGTGGATTTATGAAATATTGATTTAGGTTTTTAATTATTTTGAGAAAATATTATTTTTGATTATTCCCTTTGTGACACATTCCCCGGTCCTACGAGAGCTGGCCCCCAGCTATAAACTCGAAAAGAGTAGAGTAAAGAGATTCTAAATCTATTTTTGGTTCGCGATTGTTAAAATTTAAACATTGTATGTACCTATTAAAAAAAAATGGGTGAACGTCTCTACTTTAATCCTTTTATAAACTACGTACCTATATAAGAGTAATAACAATAAGACACAATAATTTTGCAATCAAAAATAAAAGATAGAAAAAAAAAATGAAAGGTAAAAATTACAATGTTTATACACACACTCCACTATGGAACACATTCGGTGTATGGGTACGGTCCTGTGGTCTTGGCTAAATAGTAGCGCGGATGCGCGGGCTTTCCATCGACTATCGAAGTATCGGTACGTTTGTGTCAAGGCCTCTTGTGTTCGCAGCCTAGCCCTATGCTAATTGTGGTTGCTTATTAGCATTTCGTTTGTCGTAGGCGTAGGACTTGGGAGTTTTCCAAAACTATTGGAGTGAGTTTTCCAAAACTATTGGAAGTGTGCCTCCATTCTCCATACTGCTTTAGTTTTCCATTTTTTGGTCCCTTGGTTCCGTTTCTACTGCCCGGCGCCTCCACCAAGTTGTCACGCCCTGCGGGTGCGACTGGGGACGTTGACCTAAGATCGGAATAAAACACCAAATTTTATATAACAACAACAAATTAATTTATTTACTGTTAGTCTATAATAAATAAAGACACACTAAGTCTCGGTCTCAGTCAAAATATAATTTTAGTTAAGTGGTGGTGGTTACATGTTTCGCCCAAACAATGGGCATTATCAGACCTAAAACCATAATCGTACGAAAACATCCAATCTACACATATAAAGTTTAAAAGCCTAACCTACCTTAAAAATAATAACTTAAAAATCAATGGAAACACAATCACAAATGACACATAACAGATTAAAAATGTTTAAAAAACGTTACTGGACCATTACAAAATATAAAACGATACGAAAAAATAAATAAACAATCTAAAAAATTATTCGACAACTATGGCGGGTTCGGGAACAAACCAGACGCTTGCGGAGTATTAATTTGCCTCTCAGGCGCGGAACCCTAAAAATATAAGTGGCAGGTCGTAGTGCAATACGCCACTGTGTTCTATTACCTTAAACTGAATTAAGAAGAAGACACTCACCTGAACGTTACTTTATGATCGATAATAATTAATAATGTCAATTGATTTTGACATTATTAATTGATTAAATTGATATTTTGATATTTTGATATTGACATTATTAATTATTATCGATCATAAAGTAACGTTCAGGTGAGTGTCTTCTTCTTACTTCAGTTTAAGGTAATAGAACACAGTGGCGTATTGCACTACGACCTGCCACTTATATTTTTAGGGTTCCGCGCCTGAGAGGCAAATCATTACTCCGCAAGCGTCTGGTTTGTTCCCGAACCCGCCATAGTTGTCGAATAATTTTTTAGATTTTTTATTTATTTTTTCGTATCGCTTTATATTTTGTAATGGTCCAGTAACGTTTTTTAAAATTTTTTAATCTCTTATGTGTCATTTGTGATTGTGTCTCCATTGATTTTTAAGTTATTATTCCTAAGGTAGGTTAGGCTTTTAAACTTTATATGTGTAGATTGGATGTTTTCGTACAATTATGGTTTTAGGTCTGATGATGCCCATTGTTTGGGCGAAACATGTAACCACCACCACCTAACTAAAATTATATTTTGACTGAGACCGAGACTTAGTGTGTCTTTATTTATTATATTTAAATCAGGTCTCTTTGAGAATGGCGGACTATTTCTTTGAATACTGTTAGTCTGTTTCAAATAAATCATTACAATTATTTTACACTTCAATTACGTTATGGTTAAATATTACCCTTGGTTACATTTCCTTATAGGTGAGACAAACTATAGTTTCATACTTACAATAAAAGATTAACTTTGAAAATAACCATCGTGGGGCTGCTTTCGAACGGCGTCTCGCAAAGGGGAGAATCGGGATAGAATCGATTAGTTACCTTGTCGGCCAACAACTGCCCCCCTTGGCATTGATCAAATTTGTCTTTATACCTTTCAAACGGTTCGTCAAGTCAGCACTCTTTTTACTATATTTTAATCTATTTTAGGTAGACGATGTACTACGGTCAATGCATAGGTCGAACACCTCTGTTTCCGCTGACTTGCTGAATCGGCTTGATTGGCGTGTTTAGTAATAAATAATTGGAAGTTGAATCGGCTTGATTGGCGTGTTTAGTAATAAATAATTGGAAGTTAATTTCTTTACTGAGTGTTTCTTTACTAAAGTGGATTTATAAAATATTGATTTAGGTTTTGAATTATTTTGAGAAAATATTCTTTTTGATTATTCCCTTTGTGACAATATATTTCAGACTAGGCAACTTTTTCGTACTATGGCGTTTAAAAAACAAATAAAAACAAAATTTCGGCCCACCCTACTATGCATTTGAAGATTTCACACTAGTTTACAGTGTTTACATTCGGCAAGATAGAGTTTACCGGTAAATTTAAGGTTTGTTCCAGCCTAACCAAACCAGTACAGTCCCCGTATGGTCGCATAACGAAATTACTACTGCAACAGTCGATTGCCAAGTTCAAAAATTAATTGACAGGCTGAAAATGATCGTTTGTGCATAGAATAGTTTAGCTAGATAGTTATTAATGCTATTATGAATGTAATTATTATACTTATTATTATCATACCACGGATTTAGGAAATAGATTCGTATATTGTACTTATTAATTATTGATTGTTTGATATTTATTCTTGAAATAAAATGACTGAATAAGTGTAAATTAAGTGAGAGTATTGCCTGTTGTGTGGAATTAGGACATCAGGTAAGTGTTTAAATAAAGTATCTTGTTTGGACTCACGCACCATGCAATAACGTGAAAAACCAAGAGGAAAGCGGTAAGAAGTTTTCAGATAATTAAGTGTTTTAAGTTTAAAATGTGGATTTTCGTCTTCTCTTTTATTTGACGAACAAAGTAAAATAAAAAACAATGGTTATGCCCGACGACACTCAAAATGTTGAATTTAATTAATATCGAGGGTAAGGGGAGTAATAGGTAATTTTGAGAAAATTAGTATCAAACATATGCATTGCTTAAGGGAAGTGAAACCAAAATTAAACTGTTTTGTGGGCCATAATATGCATTTTATTCTCGAATCAAAAGAAAAAAATTAAAATCTGAAGTGCGATTGTAGGACAATTTAAAAGAACTTGATTTATTTGGTAAACAAGACACTTTTATATCACCTAACAACGGCAAGTTACTTAGAACAATCTACTCTGTTCTGTCTCCAAAAAATTTATTAGGAAATTCTTGACACAATTACGATGCAGGTCAAAACAAGCTTTGCTGATTTTGAAAAACTAATTTTGTTCGATATTTTCAACGAAAGCAAGTTCAAAGGGTCCAAAGATTTTCTTAAGTAGGAGTTGGAAAATCTGTTGTCAACCAGTTAAAAATGCAATGCTGATCCGCCAATTTTTGTAAATTGAAAAAATTTGTGGAAATGTATTAGTTTATTTAGGTATAAAGAATAACCTCCCGTTCTAGAGTCTAAAGTGCATTAAAAAGTATTTTTGTTATACAATAATAATTAACCAGGAGCGTGTGTAAAGTTTGTCACAATTGTCAATATAACTAAAAATCTAATAAAACTATAAAAACATACACTTTTACAAACAGGTTTAAAAAACTCCAAAATTTTCTCATGCGTGGTAGTTAGTTTCAGTCAGCGAGTAGTTTAAATAAAAAATATATAAAAAAATTCTGTGATGAATATCACATAACTAGAACTTAATTTCATTAGTAGTTGTGTTATCTAAGGAAATAGAAATAATATACCAAATCAGGCGCGGATCCTACCTTTTTGCATAGAAATAAAAAAAATGGGCGTGAAATTAAATAATTGATCATACATCTGTTCAATGCAAATATTAGAATTGTAGACAAAAACGAAAGCCTTGACTACCAACCGGCGAGCCGCCACTGGTTTACACCGTAAACGGCACAATTGACCCTTAGCCTCTTTATGTCGCTATGCAAAGAGCACTACACTAGTACCTAGTGGAGTGCAGTGATGTTTTTAATCTAGAATGGACGCGAGTGCCAGGATTAACTAAAACATTTTAGTGCACCTTATTTTAATCTTTGTGATTGTGTGATTTTTTTTAACTCGTCAAATACAAACAGTTAAAAGAGAGTTAGCAAATCGTTTGCAGCATTACATTGTGGATATGTTTAGCAGATACTCGCTCAACATACCCATATTTATAAACATATACTGCAGATCGAAGAAGAAGAGAACATTCTTGAGGATGACATGGAAATTTTAGAACTAATAGATATTGGCCTTCCCCGAAACTTCTGAAGGTTTAAATAATTTCCAGATGTTGAATTATTTCACATTCTTCAAGCGGCTTCAACTACATAAAGCTTTTGATCAACGATTACTTGTTTACAATATTTTAACAATAATTATTTGAGGATGAAATATAGAACATCCTAAGAATGTATAAGTTATAGCAATATGGGAAAATTATATCCCCATATTAAAGTTCATTTTTAGAAATAGCAACGTTATACAATTAGCCACGGTTAACTTTTTAATAACTATTTTACTTGTTCAACTTATTAAAACAGAGTAGAATAAGATTTTTTTGACATTTTCCAGTAAGTCTTTTGTTAAAAATAGTGAATTATTCAAATACGGAAATGCATTACGTGTAAGGCCTCGCCGACGGCAATGGAGAGCAAGCTAAACGTGTTTATCACCTGAGATATCCAAATCCCAGATAGTCGAACTTTTTTAATATTCATCATCGTCTTGTTAAAACTGGTAGTGTCCGAAGAGGTACATCTGAAGGTAGACCTTCAAGTGTAATAACACCTGACATTATTGAAGCGGCGCTGCAAGAAATCGAGGAACATCCTGAACCGAGTACTAGGAAGATTGCTAGAAACTTAAATATTTGCCATCAAATTATTTGCAGAATTTTAATGAATCTTTATTATATCCGTACCATATTTTAAGAACGCATGCATTACTTTTTAGAGATTTTTCAAGGTGTGTGACCTTCTATCAGTGGTATCTTAATAATATTGCACAAACTCCGCAATTTCAAACACACATTCTGATCACGGATGAAGCTAATTTTTCAAGAATTCAGAATTTCCACAACAATCATTTGTATGCGGAAAAATATCCCTATGCCGTAACCGAAACCCACTTCCAACACCAATTTTCAGTAAATGTATGGGCTGGAATTATTGGTAACCACTTTATTGTCCCATTCTTTTTGACGAGACGACTTGACGGACAATTTTCAAGAACAACTACCTTTGCTGCTTGGGGATATTTGGATAGCAATAACAGTATGTGATACATGCACGATGGTGCACCAGCAAATTTCAGAGTAGTGGTTCGCACTTATTTACAAACTGTTTATTCAAATCGTTGGATTGACCGCGATGAGCCTCAAGAATAGCCACAAGGTCCCCTGACCTCAACAGCTTAAATTTGTTTCTGTGGGGCCATTTTAAGAGCCTAGTGTACACAAGTCCAATTAACACTGTAAAGGAATTAATAGAAAGAATAGTTGCAGCATGTGATATGCTGTACGGTTAGGTATGGGTCACAAAGAATGTCCTAACAGCTTAAGATCATTTTGGTCGGTAGCTAGGGCCATCAGTCAGAACTTTATCGAGTCAACCATTCCACCTGACCCGTTCTGATGGTACCATTGCAACTAAAGCACAAGAAAAAGCAAACTTACTGGCGAAACCAGTCTCTTCACATTCAATGGTTAATTTTCAGGAAAAAAAATCCACCGAATATTCCCCCTGTAGAATCGAGAATGCCTGAGATTGTTTTCGGGCAGCGCCATGTTAAACGAATCTTGAGGAGTCTTTTTGAAGATTGCTGGTTCAGGCGTTTAGGACCTTGGAATTGGCCTGCAAGGTCCCCAGACTCGACGCCTTTGGATTTTTACCTTTGGGGTACTATCAAAGAAATGGTCTACAAAACACAAGTAAATTCAAGGGAAGAGTTGGAAGATCGGGTAAATCGCGCTTTTCAAAGTTTAGATGCTGATGAACTTAGACTAACTACTTCAAATGGTGTCAATACTCGAATTCTAAAATGCTTAGATGTCAACGGGCAACATTTTGAACATATATTAAAAATTAATTAGGTATTTTCAAAAATTTTTTAGTAGTTTTGTAAAAAGTGAAAGGAAAATTATTTGTATGTCGTCCTGTACGCAACAACTTAATTTGGTTAAGTATTCTTAAGATTTTAAAAATGTACTCAATTGCTTTGAATTCGTGAAGAATCTTGAGGAGTCTTTATACCAAAAAGGCTTCTGATCCTGACGATATGCCAGTTATCGTAATTAAGACATGCGCTGACCAATTGACATCGGTATTTTGTAAGCTTTTTAACCTATCTTACAAAAAAGGAATATTTCCTTCTTGCTGGAAAACTGCCGACACCCAAAAAAGGCAAAAAGACCTTGCGATACAACTATTGTCCAAACGCATTGCTTTCGGTTATATCAAAAGTCATGGAGAAGGCTATCAATGAAAAATTACTAAAGTACCTGGAAGGCTTTAACATTATTGATGATCACCAGTATGGATTCCGTAAGTCTAGATTAGATCAACAGGAGATCTTCTTGCTTATGTTACTCAGGTTTGGAATAACGCCATACAACATCATGGGGAGTCCCGGGCGGTAGCACTTGACATTTTCAAAGCATTTTACCAATTATGGCATAAGGGGCTCCTAACTAAAGTAAGAGCATACGGAATGCCGGTTTAATATTGATCATGACTGTCAAGCTTTCTTAAAGACCATTCTCGGCGAGTGGCAATTGACGAGTTTTTTTCAGGCACATTTAGCATCAATGCAGGCGTCTATATTGTCGCCCACCCTCTACTTACGATACATTAACGATCTTTTGGAAAAAATTAAAAATTCTACATAAAGCTTCGTTGATGACAGCACACTTGTTTCATCTTTCACTTTGGATGCTCAAACATCGACTTCTAATGCACATCTCTATAGGCAGTAAGAGGTCTCACATTTCAACAAACACCTGGAAAAAATTCTTTCTTGGGGTGACAGTAACCAAATAGAATTTAACGCTAAAAAACTAGGCGGCAGTTTTTCTAAACAAGTTAATGTTAAAGAACCGCATATAGTCATGGCTGGATACTCGACTCCATTTGCTTTATAAATTCATTTCTTGGGCATCAATTTCGATGGTCATATGTCCTCGCAGAAGCTTGGAATACTTTTTCGAACTAAGAACCTTAATACACCCCAACATATTTTGATGCTCTATAAAGCCCAAATTCGACTATCGCTGGAGTACTGTGCGCATATTTGGGGCTCTGCTCCTAAACATACCTTGAGATTGCTAGACTATATTCAAAGAAGAGCCATTCGCTTGATCGGTGACCATGATCTGACAAGCAACCTGAAGAGCCTTCAACATCGAAGGCAGGTTGGCAACTTAAGTCTATTTTACAAATATTTTCATGGCAAGTGCTCAACTCAGGTTGCCCGCTTGATTCTACCCAGAGCGGTGCATGGTAGAAATACACGACGAGCCACTGCAGCCCACCAGTACGTGGTTAAGCTTAGTGTCCCTCGAACGACACTGTTTAAAACTTCTTTCATCTGGAGAACGTCATCACTCTAGAACGACCTCCCTGAGGAAGTGTTCCCCAACGAGTATAATCTCCAAAGATTCAGGAACAACGTAAATCATTTCCTGTGCACACGCATCGCTCGCAGAGCGCCATAAGGATTAATCGTGCAGTACTGTGCCTTACCATAAAAAAAAATTTTATTAACTATTTAATTTGTCCAATTTATTTAAACAGAGAAGAACGCAGATTTTTTTGTATTTTTTAGAACGGCTGTACGGTTAGGTATTTATGAAAAGATCTGGAGTTTTTTTTTAAATAGATGCACAACAACACGAAACCACAGAACAATAAAGGTTAGTTTTTCATGAAACGCAAACGAAACGTCGAAACAGGCCAACGAACGAGTTGGCGCTATCGCACCATTGACAGTTCAGTTGCCAGCTGTCGTTTCGATGGTGTTTCCCCTTTTTTTTTCCCCACGGTATTATGAATTCTAACTTAAATTATATTAATCGGAGATAAGGTTTCGTGCGGAATTGAACAAGACACTTTTTAATTTTTTCAAGGATACTGAACTTTCTAACTAAAGTATTTCTGTTACTTTTAGTACAACCTATTATGAATTCTGCCATTTAATCTTAGGGATTTGATTATGGTTATTGAATTATTGCCGTGTCTAAGCTTTATAAATTAATACTATACAGGGCTTCCATTTCAAAACGAACCACCCTAAATATCTCTTGATTAAATTGTCACAAAAACACGTTAATTTAATTACACATTTGATAGAATTTTACTATTGACCTCCACACCTCCAGGCAACCTCACCATGATGGGCGGGCACCAATTCAGCGCTTTATTACCACTAGGTAATATTTTATAACAGATATTTGTCTGTGAAAGACTGTATCTACTATAATACCTGGGTAGTATTCAGTGAAGATTAGCAGGATTAGATAAACGACTGAGATGAACAATTATTTTCTTTATTTAATGTAAATCTTTTATAACGTCATTAATATTCTCTAAACTTTCTTTTCCTTTTCCCTGGTATAGATTGATCTCTTCTTAAAACTTCTGTCAACTTCAAATTAGATTAACCTCTTCGGGTGACTTTGTTACCTCTTGTCAACTTCAAATAGGGGTATCTTCTTCTGGTGACTTTGTTACGTTCAAATATGAATAAAACCTAAAAATGTAATTTTTGACAAGTCTAGCGAATGATTTTAAATATAATAAATCAACAATAATCAAAATTCTCTATTATCCTACTATCAAGGAGAATTATACTCAGGTCAGGTCACTGCGTATATTCTCTATAGCAGGATTTTTAGAAAAAGGGGGCTCCGCTGTATTGGGGTACTACTCTCGTGTCAGGCCTCCGCGAGTAGACTCGACAACAGAAATGGGGACGAATTTTAAATATTTATCACCCTTAATCTTACTATTACGGAGAGTTATACTCGTGTCAGATCACCGTGTATAATTTCTCTATAGCTAGGTTTATAAAAAATGGGGTTCCGCTGTTTTGGGGCACTACTCTCGTGTCAGGTCGCCGCGAGTAGACTCAACAGCAGGAACGGGGACAAATTTTAGATATTTATCACTTAACCTTAAGGATCTCACCTATCAGGTTTCTAAGTTCTTACTTCCTTCGAAGCCCGATCTTGAATGAATCAATCCGGGAATTTCGCGAGCTTTTATAGTCGTCGGTAACTAAGCGAATTGTTTGTTATACGAAGGGATCAAAAATATGAATCTGTCAATAATGACTTCATGTCAAATAAAAGGTTAAAATAATAAATACGAGGGAAATAAGATTCCAAACAATGAGAACTTAATGAAACAAATTAGAAACTACCGTTACAATTTGTACCCTTGAGGGATCGGCTAACTCACCAAGGTACAAACGTAGACCAACTAGTTCGGTACTTTATGACCCGCCAACTCGACCTTCATTATAATTTGGTTACCTGCTAAAAATCGAGTGCTGTCACAATACCTGTTGCAAAATATTTAGTCTACATAGTGTATGTACAAGATCTTCCAACGAGGACTGAACAGGGGCTCATTTTTGAGCTTCCTTGTATTTAAAGAAAAATCCAAAATAGCCAATCGATGTACTTTTTCCTGCAGAATTCAAAAATGAAACCAAAAATTTATTTGAACCAGAAACAAAAGAGTTACGCTATGGATAAGGTGTTTTTTAAATGGAACATAGCTTTTTTTATACGATTTTTGGAACGAGTGATTTTTTTTTGTCCGTTCTGATTAAAATATTTAATATTGTGACAGCTATTTTTATTAAATTTTAATGTTTTATCCAGTATAATTTAACTTTAACCTGTTTGAAACATACACTAGGTAATAAAGGTATAATCACCTTTGAATCCTTCAAAGTCAGAAAATTTGACAAATTTACTATAATATTGCCGAAATGAAATATTCATTAGATGAGAGATTGCAGATTTTTATCTTGTTCTACAAATGCCAAGAAAATGCAAGGGAAGCAAGGAGAAGATTTATTGCAAATTTTCACAGAAATATATCCGTCAATACTATTCTAAGGATAAAGAACCTATTTGAGGGAAATAAAACATTACATGACAGAAAAAGAAATCCAACTCTATACTAATTTAAAAAAAAAAACATTAATAATTTAATTGTTCAATGTGACCTCCGTTGTTCTCGAAACATGTGCGATAACCTCTTTGTAGCCTTTCCAAACTTGCTGTTATACTGTGATTTTCCTGGTTAAGGCGATTTATTTCATTCACAATTTTCTGCATGATCTCTTCAATATCGTGGTTTCGCTGCTTGTATACCACGTTCTTTATATGACCCAAAGAAATGTGTCTAATATTGACAAATCGGGACTATTGGGTGGCCAAGCATAGGTTCCATTTCTACCAATCCATTCTTCATGGCGTCCGTTTAAATATTGAGTAACCTCACGCACGGCATGCGGAGGTGCCCCATCATGTTGCCAAATTAAATTTTGATATTCTTCCAATGGTAGATCTTCCAAAAAGTTCTCAATTTCGTTTTCTAAGAACTCGTAGTATCTCTGTCCATTTAAAGTCCCGTTAAAAAATATTGGTCCCAAAATTCTATTATTTTTTATGCCACACCAAACATGGATTGAAGTCCTTTCTTGAAATTTAATTGTCTGAAATTTTCTTGGATTACCAACGGCCCAGTGATGATTATTATGTCTATTAAAAACCCCCGATGTTGTGAATGTGGCTTCGTCAGTCCATAAGATATTTCTGAATAAATTAGGGTCTTCGTTTTCTTTCCGAATCACAATTTGGGAAACAAATTGGAAGCGAAGTTCTTTTTGTGCCGGTGTTAGATGTTGAAGTGGAAGGATATGATAAGACTTAAATTTATGATTTCTTAAAGTCCTGTGAACAGTTCCTTGGGTAACTCTTCTGCGTCTTACACCGCCGCCGTATTGAACGTCCCGAACTGCGTCCGAAATTGATTTGGTTGGATTCAGTCGAAAATAATTCACAATGGCACGGTCTCGATTTCTATTCCTTTCTGGATTTCTTTTTCTGTCATGTAATGTTTTATTTTCCTCAAATAGGTTCTTTATCCTTAGAATAGTATTGACGGATATATTTCTGTGAAAATTTGCAATAAATCTTCTCCTTGCTTCTCTTGCATTTTCTTGGCATTTGTAGAACAAGATAACAATCTGCAATCTCTCATTTAATGAATATTTCATTTCGGCAATATTATAGTAAATTTGTCAAATTTTTTGACTTTGAAGGATTCAAAGGTGATTATACCTTTATTACCTAGTGTATGTTTCAAACAGGTTAAAGTTAAATTATACTGGATAAAACATTAAAATTTAATAAAATTAGCTGTCACAATATTAAATATTTTAATCAGAACGGGCAAAAAAAAATCACTCGTTCCAAAAATCGTATAAAAAAAGCTATGTTCCATTTAAAAAACACCTTATCCATAGCGTAACTCTTTTGTTTCTGGTTCAAATAAATTTTTGGTTTCATTTTTGAATTCTGCAGGAAAAAGTACATCGATTGGCTATTTTGGATTTTTCTTTAAATACAAGGAAGCTCAAAAATGAGCCCCTGTTCAGTCCTCGTTGGAAGACCCTGTACGTATAGAAATTTATTAACATTATCAAACAAAAAATCCTACATAGGTACATAACATACAGTTTATTTTCAGATAAACACAGGTATTTTATGTAGGTACATAAGTAGACACATATTATTTATTTAACTAAGAGTAATAGAATTGTAAAAGTTAGTGTGAGCTCACCTTTATTACAGAGTGATATTGACTTTTTTGTCAAGCAGGGTAAAACTCTATATATTACATCTATGACAAACTAATTTCACATAATCGTACTCCGATATACGTTCACTTGTTCACTATCCAGCTTCAATAATATATCTTGACTAAGAAAATTTTCAGCCTACCTAACTCTTTTTGTTTTAACTGCAACTGAGATATTGACAGTTTTTATTTTAATATAAATAAGTCGTAGATATTCTATTAGCGTTTTAACAAAAATATGGATCAACACATATGCGAGATGTTGCACGTGGTGACATCTCGTGGCAATCAAACCATCCTCGCTGGTCTGATTGGGTGAACATTTGAACGTGTTCGTCAATCGATTTTAAGACGAGGTAATGCTTGCATTGAAGTTGAAGAAGAAAATTTTTAGCAACTATTGCAAGTCTCGTGTTACTATTGTTAAATGTTTTCTTACTAAAAAAAATGGCGTACCATTTGTTTGAGTGTGGTTTTAATAAAGCGTTTTTCTTGTCTGTTTGTTCTTTTAATTTCCGGCTTTACCACTCTGCACGCCACTGGCAAAATGAGATAAACAATCTGTTACCAAGTTTCAACGTCCTATTAGTTTGCGTTTTCTTGTTACATAGGATTGTTTAAAAATATTTCAACACCCTGTAAAAAACAATTTTTTATTATTTTGACCCAGGGACATGCAATAAAGTGATTTATATGTTCTTTCTCAAGAACGAAGCAAGGTACGAAAAAAATGCTGAAAATAAAAAGGTTGTAGTTTTAGTTGCCTAATGCGATAAGAATATAAAAAATGCAAAAAAATCAGTGGCGCACACTTTTCTTGTCAAACATCTTAGTTAAGGTGTCTTCCGGAACGCCACTGGACTTAAAAATTATAATATAGTCAGGGCTAAATTAACCCCTTACTACCCTAAATAACATTGCCAGGTTTCAGCAAAATCGGCTAAAGGAATATTAAGACATTTACGAAAAAACGTTTTTTTTTTAAGTTTGACACCCTGTATCTTCAAAACGAAGCATTACCGGACCTATGTTTATTAAAACTTTTCGTCTTAGAATCACTCAAGGAATCACCCCTTAAAGTTTGGCTACTGGCTACGTACTTAAATAACACCCTATATACAATGTGTGCATAAAGTCTGGAAACGGCTTAATAACATCACAATTTATTGGCCGATTTAAACCAAATTTGGTACATTTGTGTAAGAGGATCTGACGGACCGAATGATGATATTGACGTTGTTGCCAGCTTTTTAGTTTGTCTGGAATTCAAACGAAGTTTATATTTTTAAATGTGACACCCTGTATATTTTTCCATTTGTAGTTTTACTTTAAACTTGGTACACTTTTGGCATAACATACTTTGTTCCTAATATCAGTAGTTTTCGAAATAACGACCTGTTTTGAAAATATCAACAAATTGTGTTCTATTTATTAATAAATAAAGCATCAGTTCAGTTTTGATGTAAAGTCATAAAAGCTGTCACTTTTACATGCAAAAATGTCTTTAACTGAAAGTGAAAGAATTAAAATTCTTATGATGAGAGGGTCAGGTCTTACGAAGAAGTTAAAAATATATTTAATGACGCATTTTCAAACCGAAATCTATCTTCAAAAGCAACTGTTCTAAAAACTGTCCGACGGTACGAAGAAACTGGAAATTGTAGAGATAAGCGACAATCAGGACGACCAGCAGTAGTAGATGAAGAGAAAAGTTTAGAAAATTGACAACATGTTGTTGAAACCCCTGATTCTTCATTAAGAAAAAATTCTCAAGTAAGTGACGTCTGCTTCAAATCCGTCCATAATGTTTAAATAAAACATAAATATCACCCTTTCAAAATACATGCAGTTCAAGAGTTATCAGAAGATGATTATGAGCGAAGAATTGAATTTTGTGATATTGTGATGTCAAGGTTTGACCAAAATAACCAGTTTTTCAAATTTATAGTATTTCCGGACGAAGCAACATTTATGTTAAATGGTAAAGTCAATAGACACAACTGTAGGTTTTGGGCAAATGAAAATCGCCACTGGATGAGAGAAGGTCATACACAACGCCCTGGAAAATTGAATGTGTGGGCTGGGCTTCTGGGTAACCACAAGATCGGTCCATTTTTCAGTGATGGGAATTTGACATCACAACTTTACCTTGAGCTCTAGGAAACGCAAATAGTGCCTACTATACGAAATGTGATGGGTCCAAATTATGCAAGTACATTCTTCAAACAGGACGGAGCTCCTCCCCATTTTTGTGGAAACGTGCGCGAATTTTTGAACAAAACTTTTTCGAATAGGTGGATCGGTAGTGGGGGTACAATCGAGTGGCCACCTAGGTCCCCTGATTTGTCGCCTAACAACTACTTTTATGGGGACACTTGAAGAGCAGAGTTTATACCACAAACCCTCAAGATTTTGCCGATTTGCAGCGTCGAGTTTTGGACGAATTTGAATTAATAACGCCAGAAATGATTTACAATACAACTGAAAAATTTTATTTTTAATTAGCACACTGTCAAGCTGTACAGGAAAAACAGTTTGAACATTTAATATAAAAAATATATTTTTTCTAAATTGTACTTGTTATTTCGAAAACTACTGATATTAGGAACAAAGTAAGTTAAACCAAAAGTGTAACAAAATTTAAAGTTAGAACTATAAATGAAAAAGTATACAGGGTGTTACATTTAAAAATATAAAATTCGTTCGAATTCCAGACAAACTGAAACGCTGGCAGCAACGCCAATATCGTCATTCGGTGCGTCAGATCCTCTTACACAACTGTAACAAATTTGGTTTAAATCGGCCAATAAATTGTGATGTTATTAAGCCGTTTCCAGATTGTATACACACACTCTAATTGCACTCTAAAAAATGCGTTGGTAACTGAAACTAATTTTTTCTTGTCGGCTATATTTCAGCATTTGCGAAAGAAATTTTTGGTTTTCAGAAAAAGTTTTGGTTTTAATTTGTTTTTCTTAAATAAATTTAGCTAGTCATCAGAATGAGATTTTATTTTTATTCGCATCTTAGTCGATCATTGATCATGTTATCGTGAACATATTGGGTCCCTATACTGATGTTTGTTCTTAGTGACTAGAAAATTACAGTTATCTCTTTAATATGTGATGACAGAAGTGCCCCTATTTTAATTTTACCTAGACATATATAACTCGAATTTTGGCTTATCTTGTTTTCATGAGCGATCTGCCTTTTTAATAGTTATCTTTGTGTGAAAATACGTGAAAAATGAATACCTATATTATTCCAATAAGACTGTGACACTTTAACTTTTACTTAATCTGTACTGGTCGCTTTCTCACAATATACTATCATTTCTAGTACCTATTCCCTGATGATAAACATTCGAAACATGTAGGAAACTTTAATTTATATTTAGTAAATTGTGGAGGAAGACTGGATTGTTTTATATACATTACTTTGACTCCAGTGAAACTATGAACTATTTCTTCAAATTCAATTTATATTTATTTAATACATATATTTTCCACTTTTTGACTCGTAAACAGATTTCGTTTATCTTGGCACGGTTGGATATGCAGTTTAATGCCCTTTCCAACGATGTATCACTCGATAGGTAGCGCGATGTGACATTTCAAAGTGGGATTAACTGGAGGTGTGGAGGTTAATAGTAAAATTCTATCTAATGCGTAATTAAACTTCACCCTCGCTATTAAAGCTGAAGTGTTTTTTGTTAAATTTTATTTCCCTCAAAACAAGAGATATTTAGAGTGGTTCGTTTCAAATGAAAGCCCTGTATAAACTTGGGCATCGCAACTTTTCTGTAAATAAAAATGTTTCAGGTAATTATTAGTATTAAAAATATAATTTATGGTGTCAATTACAGAAGCAACTTATATACTCTATTGAACTATAAAGCCACTACAGCTACTACCTGATAGTAGAATGGTTCCAATCATGATATGGCAAATGTTTTCATCAATGGATTAGTTGCCGCTTTTATTATTCTATAGAACAGTAGTGGATCTTCGCATTGTTGGGACCCTCCTTTGTTATCGTTGTTGACATTGTAAACAGACACCCTGGAGTGGTATAATCGTAGTTAAGTATACCATCACTAATCAGCTTTGCCATTTTAATTTTTGTATTTTCTGGGCTTTTGATTTTCGCTTCGCTTAATAATAATAAAAGCTTTAGTACTATTAATCTTTTTTTGTACGATCTATTGAAAAAATTTGAGGCGCCTTAAAAAGTGAAATATTTTTTTTTCCGCGGGGTGTTAAGTTACAAGTTGAAATGCTCCATAGAAAAAAGGAATTCTTAAATTTAAAAAACATAAATGATCAAACGAATATTTTCTTAGCTGTAAATGAAAAAATGCAGTCTTCCTCCACAATTTAATGATTAACGTAAATAAAAAGCTTCCTACATGTTTCAAGTACTTAGCACTCATCATCACGAGATACTAAAAAGGATAGTAAGTTGAGAACGAACAATGAATATAAAGTAAAGTTTAAAAAGGACTTACCTATAGTCTAGTCCGTTTCGTTGCCGTTGATAGCTCGATACCCTCATTAAAGATTCAAAACAAGACTAGGGTGGCTTAAAATATTTTACCTATAAAATGGGTTTTTACGTACATCTAGCATAAGGATGAAGAAATTTTGACCTATTCCACCCGGTAACAGATAAAGTAACAATAGATCCATAAAATGAAATTAAAGGATAATGATTAAAACGGCCCACCATGGTCGGAGAGTTGGGTTTTAATATAATCTAACCGCTTATTATTTTATTTAAATATGATAGATTTTATGATTTTATGAATTTTGGTAAATTATAACCATTGATTGATTTATTCTAGAATAAATACAATGTTTTACAAGAAAACTAATTTATTTACAGATCAAAAAATATTGACAATTTTAATAATTATAACTCGATAAAATCGTCCTCAGAAAAATCTGAAGGGTCATCATGTTGTTCCTCTACTATAACATGTTTTATGGCGTTTTGCCAATTTTCTGGTGACACATTTGCTAAAGAATTTAGCAAGAGTTGTCGCACTTCTTGCATTTTAAAAGTTTTGTTATTTCTAGCAACATATCATTTTACTTGAGCCCATATTAATTCTAAAGGATTTAGCTCACAATGATAAGGTGGTAAACGAAGCACTATAATACCTCGATCTCTTGCCATCTCGTCAATAACATACTTTTTATACTGCGATTTATGTAGCCTAACAATACCCAAAAGTTCTTTTTTTACCATGGTATTATCGTAACTCAATTCCTTCCGTTGTAACCAGTTTACGATTTCCGCCTTTTTCCATGAAGTTGTGGGAAGATTCTCTTTTAGTCTAGAGTGATAGCTGGCATTATCCATCACTATTACAGAATTAGCGGGAATGTATTCTATCATTTGCTTAAAATATTCCTCGAAAACATCAGCAGTCGTTTCTTCATGGTAGTCTTTTGTAGAATTCGACTGAAATTCTTATAATCCTTGATCCAAAAAGCCATTTAAACTTCCTATATGAGTTATAATAAGTCTGCGTCCCTCTCCAGATGGTGGTCTAAGTCCTGTTGACCAGCCTTCCATGACAGCTTGTCGAGAACTTAGGACATTTTCATCTTGCCAGACTTTAGATACGGTGTGCCCTTCGTTCAGCCAAGTTTCATCCAAATAGAAAATGTTTTTGCCTTCGCTGCGGTATTTTCGGATGGACCTTAAGTATTGACGTCTCCAGCAAATAATATCTGCTCTATCAATAAGAAAAGATTTTCTGTTTTGCTTCTCCCAACGAAAGTTCATATCATGAAGTATTTTCCATAGTTTCGTTCGTGATAGCTGTGGTAAGTCCTCGTCATAGTTAATGGCTTGTAAAATTTTGTCTATAGTTGGTATTTCCTTGGCAAAATAAAAACTATGTACTTTTCTTCTAATACCATTTTTAATGAAATCGTCAATTTCTAACGGTTTCTTTCCTGGGAATGGTTTTGGCTCACTGAGGTTCTTAGATTTTCTTTCACGCAAGAACCTATATATAGTAGCCTCTCCAACTCCTACCATATTGGCACACTCTGCAATGATGTTACGAACATCACTTGCAGATTTCTGGTGCACTAGAGCATCATGCACGTTTAATATTAATGTCTTTTCTCGGAGAGAATATGCACTCTTGCTAATTTGACGAAGACACGTTGGCGAAAAACTTGAAGCCATTGTCACAAGTATAGGAAATAATTCAACTTTGGGATAATTCAGTATCTAAATAAACTAAAAACATAGTTTGACAAACGCACATCAAATGGCGTAATAATATCCTAAAGCAGGCAAAAATAGGTAAATTTAATTACTAATTACTCCTGTTGTACCTTCTTTAACCCTAATATTCCTAATGTATATTTAACAATGGACAGAGGCCAATTTTCTTATTAAATAAGGCATAGTAGGTAGTTACTATTATAATAATAATATACTAATTACCTACGCCTATGGTTTACGGTTGTTTTATGGCTTCAACCCTCGATTTATACCCATATACGGCCTCAAATCTCCAGTTAGGCTATTTTGGATTTAATAATAATTTTTTTCCGAATTATTTGGGTCCATACATTTTTTTTTAAAGGCTCCAATGGCTCAACAAATCGACGGAAACCTGTTTACGGTCTAATACGTCGATTTACGCTATATGCGGCCATTTGGGACATATTGGCTTGGTTCGGTCCCCCGTAAGATGGAAAAAAATTATTTTCTAATTTATTTCGGCAATTAAAATTTTTTTTAAGGGCATTAGTAGCAACGAAACGGACTTTAACATCGAGTTTAGCAAAAATGTAAGTTGTCTCAAATTAATGAGTACAACTCACATGATGATACATTTAAAGGTTGAAGACTTGGTGTACGATCTGGTTAATTGTATTGAAATTGAGATATAAATGAAGTTTTTATGGATTGTTTTCAATACAATTAACCAGTTCGTGCACCAAGTCTTCAACCTTTAAATGTATCATTCTGTCAGTTGTACTCATTAATTTGAGACAACTTACATTTCTGCTAAACTTAATGTTAGGTAAGTCCTTTTCAAACTTTACTTCATATTCTTTGTTCGTTCTCAACTTTGTACTATCATTTTTAGTATCCCCTGATGATGAGTGCTTAAGCACTTGAAACATGTAGGGAGCTTTTTATTTACGTTCATTATTAAACTGTAGAGGAAGACCTCATTATTTCATTTACATTACATTGACTCCAAAAGTAGGGACTATTTTTTCAATTTCTATTTATTTATTTATTGAACCTTCACAACCTATTATAATTTTATTACAATCAGGGCCGGAAATACAATGGGGCAACCGGGGCAATGTCCCGGGGCCCCCGACTCGATGGGGGAAAAATAGTTAACTTTAAATTAAATATTTTAGATTATGAAATAAGAGGCAACTCTTCTCATTTAATAAGGTCTTATCTCTATGATGGTACGCAGGCGGTTCAGTGTGACGGCGGGCTGTCCTCAGCCCTTCCAGTTAAAGAAGGAGTTCCACAGGGATCAATTCTGGACCCTCTCCTTTTCATCTTGTATGTTAATGAACTTCCAGCCCTTTTCTCAGAAATTAAGTCCATCCAGTATGCGGACGACACCACACTTCTTGACCACCATTCCAGCACTACACAGCTCCAATCAGTAACACGCTTAACACTTCGAAAACTTCACGACTGGTTTGCCGATAATGATTTATGCCTTAACCTTGACAAGACAGAGACTGTTATGTTTTCCCTGAGGGAGCACGAGGAAAATAAGAGTGTTAAGTTTCTTGGAGTTTTTCTTGATAACAAATTGAACTGGAAAAGCCATATAAATCAACTCACTAATAAGTTGTCATCCACTCTTTATTTGCTCCGTAGAATAGCCAACATTGCTTCTTTTCAGGTTTCCAGAACTGCCTACATGGGCCTCTTCCAATCAAGAATGTCTTATGGCCTATTATTTTCGGGTAACTCAACTGACTGGCTGCGGGTATTTAAAATGTAGAAAACGGCACTTAGAATCATGGGGAAAAAGAGACCTTCAGATAGTTGTAGGCCTGTATTTAAAAGCTTTAGAATAATCACATTGCCTGGTCTTTACATTTATCAATGCCTGACCTTCATAAAATCTCAACAGACTTCATTCTCTACAGTGAATAGCAGGCACGAGAACAACACCAGGCATGGTGACAATCTGTTACAACTCCAGCATCGGCTTACCTTAACGCAAAAGAGCTACATTAATATTTCTATTAAGCTGTTTAACTCCTTGCCAGCTGATGTGAGGGTCTTGCCTCTTGCAAGGTTCAAGGGGTGTGTAAAGAATATACTTTTAGAGATCTGTCCATACTCAATAGATGAGTTTTTTAATAATTTTAACTAATATATATCCTTTTAAATTGTTTGTATGGTTCGTGAAATTTTATATATACCTATTGTATTATTTTAACTTGTTTGTTATTATAGTAATTTATTTCAAAGTGTGTTGACGATGCTAAACATTTTCTTTTTTATATGTATATAAGCAAATAATAGTATATTATTAACCAAGGTTTAGACAGCCATCATTATTGCCCGAGCGGCAAGTTTAAATCACGAGGAGCGGAGCGACGAGGGATTTATGGAGCGAGGGCTATAAGCTGTCTAAACCGTGGTTAATATAATATTTTTTTTCTACGATCATTCAAAAAGGGACAACTTTTGTAGTCACCGTCTTATGGCAAAAGTTACCTTTTATTGCACGCGTGCAATAAAGTGTTTTCTTGGTTGCATATATTCACCACAACCCACCGAAACGACACTTAACCACAGCCTACTTAACTTGGCGTTGGGGCCGTTGGTTGCCTATTCCTCAGTCAATTAGAATAAGTTCCTCAAAACTTTTACCCTTATCTATTGCTTATTTATTATACATTTACTAAAAGAAAAATTTTAAGAGACATTTAGCAACATAATATCCAACAACAAACGAAGACTGTAACAAAAGACCGTTTAATCAAAAACATTTAATAGTACTTTTAAACCCTGACAATGGAACATTATGCTGAATAAAGCTCCAAGAAACCTAACCAAACTTATTTCTTTTATTATTGTAAATTTTATTTTGCTTGAGAATATAAACAAACCCTAAATTCGGCAAAACTTGTTTTATTTAATATTACTAAGTTACAAAATGAAAAGACGAAGTATACAAAAATTACTTTTGTACAACATTAGAAAGTGGTTATTTATTGGAATGTGTGTTTATGGTTATGTGACAATAAGTGCAATTGCTAATATTAATTGGAGATAGACCGGGCATTGATGATAAATAATTTATATAAAATAGGTTCGATCATAGAAAAAATATTGTATGCAACATGTGCAATAAGGCTGTTTATTGCACACGGCACACTTATTCACCTCGACTACGTCTCGGTGAATAAATGTATGCCTTTGTGCAATAAACAGCTACTTTTTGCACTAGTTGCATAAATAACTATTTCCAGTACTAGAAACTTTTATAAGACATTTATCTTTATGGTATTAATAATTATAAAAAATTATAGGTAGGTATAAGTACCTATATTTTTTAATCAAGTTACCTGCGCTTTGGAATTGGCAAAATATTTTGTTGTTTTGTCAGGTGGCTTTGTTAATGTCAATTTTTGTTCATTTATGTCATCAGATTTCACGAGTTTTCCGTTTTTTTAAAAAATGAGCGAAGAAAATGTTAGTGATATTATTATGTGTACACCTCCAGAATTAAGGATGGAAGCAGGAAAAATGTTGATTGTATCGATATTTTATATCAAGCATCTCTAATAATCTAATATGTATTCATAATTATCTGGTTGCCTAACAACAAGAATTCGCCTTTCACGTTATTCATGTTGTAGAATCAAAAAATCAAGTTACCTGCGTTGAAATTGATTCTTGAAGATCGGTCAATAATCGATTTCAATGCCTTATTATTGACCATGGTCAATAATAACTTATAAGGTAGAGAAAAACGATTTCTAACGTTAATATTCGGTTAATAATGGCGATGTTATAGGTTAGTAGTGGAAAAAGCATTTTATTATTTTTTATTATTAACCCTATCTGGAAATATTGAGAAAAAAAATGGTAAAAAATCCGTTGAAGAATTACTCAGAAAATAACGGCGGCCTCGAATTGCGGACCGACTACCTAATTCTAATAATTCGGTACTCGAATTGCGGACCAAACCAAGAAAATCCCTCCTTTAAAAACAATGATTTGCGGACTAGGCTTAATTTTATACAACTAGGGTAAGCGTAATATAAATTAGGGAATAATAAACACAAATTAATTTTGAATATGTTTATTAAACAACTAAACTACAATATTATTTACAATATATATGGGGTAGGAAACATGTAAAAAAGTGTTGATAATATACTAAAACTAAAATTTATTTTTTGTTTATTTTATACATATAAGGCAAACATTTCCCGTAATTATATCTAGTAATTTATTTACGTTGATATTGACAAATTCTAGTGGTCAAAAATTTTGTCGCTTTCTCACTTTAGTTTCGCGTATTCTAGGTTTCTCGGAAACGTATCCAAGTTTAATAATCATATCTGTTTGATACTATGTCAACATGTTTAAAAAGTTAAATATGTTGTTTGAGAAGACTAAAATTTTCGCTAAACATCGAGTGGAAACTTTCGCAAGAATTCATTGTTCTCTGTATGCTGTCTGTCATTTAAGCTCACATTTCTGGAGAAAACCTTGTATCCTCGCCAATATAGAAATCTATCAAGTAATCAGCGAATATGCTAACACGTTAATCGTTCGGCGTATCTTCCATTAAATCAAATGAGAAGCAATCTCCTACTTCACTTGGAATCAATAAAGCTAATCCAAAAATATATTGTTACCATTTCCCTATTACACTACTTTCATCTTTGTATTCCTTCGTTAAACCAATGCTTTGTAGTTTTCTAAACTAGGCTTGTCCCAAGTGAAATCGGCATCCAATTATTTTTGATTCATTACACGTTGCAATCACTGCGCTATACAGGGATTCCGGAAAATACGTATACAACGCTTGACGACAGACTCCTGATGTCAAAATAGGTCGATCTAAGCCGACTTAGTTATATCCAAAATTGTCTCGTTTAGCCGGTAAAGGGCGTCAAAAATTTTAAAAATATTGGTTTTTCCTAAATTACGTGAAAACCTGCTAATCGATTTTAATGATTTTTAGTATATAGACTAATACTATAAAATGACGTTTTCTAGTAGTATAGTCACCGGCTGTAAATAAGTGGAAGTGTTATAAAAGTAATATAATACGTCAACATTTCTCCTGATTTTTTATATCAAAGGCGTTATGACAACCCAGATATTTTTGTCGAGTGACTGGATGTATTTGGAAGCTATTTTACCTCTTCAATATTTTTCGTTGGATGAGCTGTTTTGCCAGAAAAAAAATATATTAAAAATATATAAAATAATTTTTTAGCAGTTACTTTGACCGGATAAAAAATTTAATATTTAATGCCGAAATCCCCATGTTTAGATAGGAAACGTACATTGCAAGACGGCACGGGTTAATATAAAGATAGAGAAGTACAAGAAAATTCCTTTCGAAAAGAACGAGCTAGGTAAATGGACAAACCGAGAAGTTAAAAAAGCTGGACTGGACACTGCAACAAAAAAAGTTACCAATTACTCTCTGCAAGCCATAGCAGTTTCAAAACTAGCTAAGAGCGGAGTTGACAAACAACAGTTAACTCAAATTACCGGTCATTTAAATGCAAAATATATTTCGTCTTCTCTTCAACTGGATAAAAACCACCATGAAAACATAGTTGCGAAGATGAGAGATAATAATCCTACTAATTTTGAAGAATATTTTCAGCTGCAATAGCCGCAACCTTCTTCATCGATATCTATGACGAAAACCGAGGCAACCTCAAGGCAAAATCACATTGTTAATTATTATTATAATTGTAGTTTTAGCGGAAACAAATTTCATTCGTAATTTTAAGTATGTTTTTAATAGATTTGTTGTTCGTTGTCTTATTATTGTACAGGGATATTTTTCAAGTGTCTCACCCGATTGGCGACTTTATTGCTGACCGTAATAAAAAACAAATTATAATTTTCTCAATGATTTTCCGCAAGGAAGCCAAATTTAATGTCAAAAAGTATATAGGTTCCCAAACTTGACAGATACGACGCCACTTCGAATTTATTTAAATGGCAACCCTCATCATTAACTACACAGGTGAATTGTATTTCGTGATCCGATTTCAAAAACATTTAGTTGTTGATATTAATTTTCAACCGTTTCGGAAAAATGGGGTCCTAAATCACTTTCATCTATTTTTCTCTTAAGTAAAATAAAGCCGAAACTGCTCTCCAGAAGGGACATGTTTAATGAGGGATAAATAAGATTGGGAAAGTCCTATCACCTTCTTTATTTAAGTATTTAATTCCTACGCGTTTCGGTCAATAGATCATCCCCAGGGCGAGTGGTAGGTTAGAACGAAGAATTATCAACATTTAACAATCAGTTACGCACACACATAGTCATAGATTAAAATCGGCTAAACTTTTAAAAATACATATAAAATCAATTAAGATTAAAAACAACTTTAGGTTTACCTCTGATCAATAGTTTTAATTTGTTTTATCTACTTTCATTTAGTAATATGAATTTTACAGTTCTGTAAATCGTTTTGTAAGGGCATCTATTACAGCACTAGTGCTGTAATAAATGCCATTACAGCACTAGTGCTGTAATAGATGCCCTTACAAAACGATTTTTAATAGCAGGTGCATTTTTATTAAAAAAAAAAAATGCCTTTTGCCAAATATTTTTATTCATAGATGAAAGTAGATAAAATTTTGTACAATATTCTTGTTGTAAATTCATATAACTACACTCGATGTTTGATTAAACTCGGCTGACACCTCGTTTAACAACTTTAACATCTCGTGTTGTAATATGAATCTTTACAACACTTATATCGTAAATAACTATTTTCGCATTTTATACAGTAATGCACTAGAATAATGACCTCAAAATCGTACAGTAATGGGTCACTTTACAGCATAGCAACCATTACAGCATAGTAACCATTACTGCATAAAACGTCAATGTCATTCAAAACACAATTTTACAAGAAATAAATTCGTTTATTTTAAATCTTATTACAATAGATATTAAAAGAAAAATTATTTAAGTTAGAAAAAGATGCAACTGCTGACCTCGCCGTATTAAGTAGTTGTTGCTGAACATTTTTTCATTCACCACAATTCCTATGGGGACTTCTTGGGGTAGTCCCAGTTGGACATTTTTGAATACCCTTTGAGAATTTTTCAATTTATTTTCAATGCTTTCTTCCACGTATCCTTCAGCTACCCTTGTGGACCGCCATCCCCCATGCCGTTTGAGATCCTGAATATCAGCGCCATTGTCAGCAAGAAAAGTTTCAGATGTTCTTCTCAAACAATTACCGGTGTAGCTTAAAGCATCAGGAAGTTTTAGATATTTCGCAATTTCTTGTGGGATTTTTGCGAAAGTGTTGATGCCAACTGGCTGTACTGTACATTTGTCATGACGATAAAACAGGAAAAATCAATTGTGCCTTACTGTTTTAGGTCTTAACGGTAAGTACTTGTGGTAAATTTTATATCCATTGCCATCTGATCCTACGGTAAATACACGTTTTTCCTTTGTTTTGGTATCATTTTTTTTTCATTTGCAAATTTTTGGTTTTAATTTCTCACTTAGGTACTAATAATTGTACTTGTAAATGAGGCCGAGACTTTGTGGTTTTTTACCGTTTTTTAACGTATTAACAAATAATTTGTTAATAAATATCGTCAATTATTATATTCAATTAATTTGAGAATGTCGAATAAAGAAAATGGGATTCAGGAACACAGTATTTTTGAAAACCTTTTAGGCAGTTTGTTTCGGAAGTAATTTTGGGCAGGTCGAGTAAAGGTTCTTTTATAAAGTAGTTTAGTTTATGTGAGTGGTAAGACTAATGAACGGCAGAAGTACATAGGCGTAGTAAAATGGTTGGTCGTGGTTTTCAAGGAAAAATAATTTGAAATAAATTAGTATAAGCACATATTTTTTTATTGAACTGTTGAGATAACAGTGATTTACATAACTCTAAGTACTAAAATAAGATTGCTATTGGTTTTTTACTTTTAATATAAATTTTGCGCCATGTTTGTCTTTGCAAGCAAAAATTTTTATTGTTTTGACTCTCGATTTCTTTATTCCTTTAAGTCATACAGTGGAATAACTCCAAGAAGTTTAGAAATTTTTTCTAAATTTATGCAGGGTGTTAGTGAATAAGTGCGACAATAATGATAGTTTGCTATATAACTTTTGTCCGCAAATGCTTTGATTTCCCAGATACAGGGTGTTAAAGTTTTTATTAAAAAGTGACGATTTATTTATTGCTCTGAAACCCATCGAGATATGCAAATGAAATTTGGTAGGTTTTAAGAGGTAGTAATTGCGCATTTTTTGGCATGCAATTAAGAATTTAATGTTTATCATTGGCGCGCATAAGGGTAATAATCTCAATTTTTTTAAAGAAAAAAATGATACGCCACTGAGATATATCAAACTAAAAACAATTTTTGAATTTCTCGTTCAATTTGTGCCAAAAAATCTCTCTTGCCTTTTTTTCGTATTGCGCGCCGTTTTTATGCAAAAAAATAAAACATCTTAACGCGTATTTTTCATTTCTTTAATACATTATTAAAAACTATCTAATACAATAACATTAAACCAGAACAATAACAGAAAATAACACTAATAAATAAATAGGCGCAAAGCTACAACAAATGTTGAAAATGACCTCCCTCAGACGTGATACAAGATTCAACTCTTCGCCTCATTGAATGTCGTATTCGCGCAAATATTTCTGGTGTATTTCTTATTGTCTCACAGCCGGCTATAATTCGATTCCTCAGGTCTTTAACATTTTCGACAGGAGTGGAGTAAACTAACGACTTAAGAAAACCCTAAATGCAAAAATCTAGAGAATTTAAATCCGGCGATCGAGCAGGCCAATTTTCCGTACCTCCCCTACCTATCCAACGATTTGGATATACTGTATCTAAGTTATTACGTACATTAATGCTAAAATGAGCTGGTGCGCCATCATGCATGAACCAGAAGTGTTGTCTCAGCTGTAGAGGGATTTCTTCTAAAAGAGCAGGTAGCTCTTCCTGTAGGAAATTAAGGTAAGAGTCACCTGTTAGTCGTTGTGGGAGGAAATATGGACCGACTAAATGATCATCAATTACCCCAAGCCATACTTTTACTAAAAACTGATACTGAAAATGAGCTTCACAGATTCCATGTGGATTTTCCTCAGCTCATAAGTGATTGTTATGGAAATTACGTATACACTGTCGTCCAAAATTAGCCTCGTCAGTAAACAAAACGCCATTTAAAAAATTAGGAAATTGAGCGATTTGATGAAGAATCCAATGGCAAAAAACTAGGCGCGGAAAAAAGTCTCTAGGTAGTAGAGCTTGCACACGTTGAATGTGAAACGGATACAATTGCTGCTCTTTAAGAATTTTAAATACAGTGAAGTTGCTTACATTCAATATGTTGGCAATTTTTCGAGTATTTGTTTCAGGTGACTCCGCAATTAACTCGAGAACTGCTTCCTCTAGTTGCACAGTTCGTACTTCTCGAGGGCGTCCGCTGTCAGCCGTTTGTTTCTTAAATGTACCATTTTCGCGCAAACGTTGGTGCAGACGAGCAAATATTGCGTGATGGGGTACTCTACGTCCTGGATACAACTCAGCATACAATCGTCGAGCTTGCCGACCATTTCCATTACTTCGACCATAGACAAAATGCATGTCTGGCAATTCCGCATTTGCATAATTTTCCATTCTTTCGATAAAAGAAAAATTAATTACTTATTAACATTAATGCTATACCAAACTAAAAGCTTAAAAATGATGAAACTCTAATAATTTGACATTTCGTTGAAATATTCGTATTTAACAGAATGTTGACAGTAGCCTACTAGATGATGTATTAAAGAAATGAAAAATGCGCGTTAAGATGTTTTATTTTTTTGCATAAAAACGGCGCCCAATACGAAAAAAGGCAAGAGGGATTTTTTTGTCACAAATTGAATGAGAAATTCAAAAATTGTTTTTAGTTTGATATATCTCAGTGGCCTATCATTTTTTTCTTTAAAAAAATTGAGATTATTACCCTTATGCGCGCCAATGATAAACATAAAATTCTTATTTGCATGTCAGAAAATGCGCAATAACTGCCTCTTAAAACCTACCAAATTTCATTTGCATATCTCGATGGGTTTCAGAGCAATAAATAAATCGTCACTTTTTAATAAAAACTTTAACACCCTGTATCTGGGAAATCAAAGCATTTGCGGACAAAAGTTATATAGCAAACTATCATTATTTTTTCATGTAGAATCACCCCCTAAAGTTTGTCGCACTTATTCAATAACACCCTGTATAACACTTTTAAATTTTGTTTTTCTTTGGATTTCTTTTCTTTAGCAACTTGGCCCTTCTCTATGGTCATCCTGTCCTCTGTAAATTTTTCTTTATACTTGATAACTACAGTAGAATCTCTGTTTGCTACCGCCTCTATAAAGTGACCACCTGCGTTAAACGACCGGTTATGAATTACCCATATTAAAAAATGGAAATCTCATTATTTTATACTCCCCTTTACCGACCCATTTGTTAAACGACCGCGGGCACTCATCATCGGAATTTTTAGTAAACATTAATGCTAAAATCACCCTCCATTAGGGGCAGTAAAACCCGACCAGATAATTCTTAAGAAATATAGGTACATACACTAATTACTTTATTGCAGGTGGATCCACTCAATTAGCTTTAAAGGCTGATTAATCGGTTATTTACATTAGTTTTGTTTTGAAGAGTTTTGGTGTGTTTTGGGTCTAACGTGAATATTTGAAGATGGCGGGGAATAGGAAATGTATTTCTTTAAGCGAAATAACGGAAACAATCAAGGAAAGTGTAAAAACTGAATTAAGTGCTGTAGCAATTTTAAAAATTGCCACTATTGACTTTGTGGGGAATGTAGATTTACCTTGATTCGTACAGTAATATTTCCACAAAAGTGCATATTTTATAATAATTATTTTGTTCGAAAAATTGTTTATTAGGTTGTATCATCCTTGTTTATCGAACGTTAGTCAGAGTATAGGGCGAACGCACTACATCTGTTTTCTGTGGTTGATGGCATCAGGCGCCGCACACGGTGGACCATGTAATTCCGATTTTGCGTCTCGGTCAAGTCGCAGACCGTCCATTTCTACTTTTGGCGATTTTATGTTTAAACAAAGTTGTTTTGAATTATCTTCTTCATTTCGTTATTTAATTTAGGTTCTGGTAAAAGCCCAGACTCTCGTATCGTTTGATCTTTTGTAGTGTGTCTCTGTTCTCTTCTTTTTTGTTGGTGTTAAGTTAGCAACACTAATAGCGAATTCCATTGGTGAAAGAAGTGCGGAACGAATGCAAAGTTTGAAAACCATTGGACATTTCAGTGCAAGTATTTGTAAACCATTGGGAAACCGGTGCAACAAGTGTTGCACCGAGTGCAATCAGTTCCTTACGTGCTCTTGGAGACCGTGCTGCACCGAAACTGGATGAAAATGTCAAAAAATTAAAATACAGTGTTTTGATTTTTTCGATCTTTAAAATTCTATTTTGTCTCAAATATTGTCCAGTGGTAAGTAAAATCAAGGAGGATTGAGGAGTATTATCATCAACTTTGTTGGAAAAATGCACTCAAGGTCTAATCTGAAAACCATTGGTACTCAAATAGTGCAACACTTTTTGTGCACTGGTGCAGTTTTACTGACATACCGGTGCCGCACTTCTTTTACCCATGGAATTCGCTGTAAGTCAGCTGATCTTGCTGGAGAAGGGGGTTTGTCTTCCTTCAGAGTTCTTGCGGTCTTCATTAGACTTTCTGAAAATAGCTTCAGGGAAGAAGGTCGAGCCCGTCGCCGTTGGGCCATTTTTTTAAAAGACTACGAGGTCTCACCCCACACCGGAAAGGCTGTCTTTTCCTTCATTCCTTTTCTTGTCAATCCTAAATTTAAATTTTCTCCTAACATATAAATTTTCTCTTAACATAAAAACTTAACAAACCTTTTTGTTACCAGGTAACTTTTTAATTTAATAAAAACTTAATTGTTTGTGTGGGAAAACTTTGGTTTCATTTATTGCATAGATTTTTCAGTGGAACTGATATACGGTATATTTTTCCTGGTTTGGACTTCAATCAAACCAGGTGGCGCCCAAGGCAAACCAAAGACGAACGGAAGGTGTAAGTATATGGACCACGACCTAGTGCCTCCACATAAAGAGCTACCGTCTGCAGATAGTGACAACCTGTTGTCAATGACAAAAGGTTGCCATTGTCATAGTGCCAGGAAATTGACTGAAAAATTTAAAGTGGGTAAGATCAAAGTGATTATGCTACTTCAAAATAGAGCATAAGTTAGAAATTTGTTTCAAGAAGAAAGTGGCAACGGTGAACAAAAAGATAAATATCCCAATGCCGAAGGACTGGCAGTGGACCAAGTTGTTTTTAACTGATTTTGTAAGGCGCGAAACAAGCACTAACCAATATCCGGGCCAATACTTAATGGTTAGAAAAATTCCGTCGTCGGCACGATATTACCTTGGAGGAAATATGTGGCGAATCAGCCGATATCAACATGGAAGGCGTAACTGCTTGACGAGAAAGGCTATTGGCCATTTAAAGGGATTATGCCCCAATGGACGTATCTAATGCAGATGAGATAAGTCTTTACTATCGTGCATTGTCAACAAAAACATATGCATTGAAAGATGACAAGTGTGCTGGAAAAAAAACAGCAAAACAACGATTTTCAATTCTGTTATGTGCAAATATGGAAGGTGAGAAGGAAGAACCACTTATAATAAAATAAAAAATAAAATAGTATTTTATTTCAAGAGATTTGCATCTGAGAAATACGTCATTACAGCTTCACAAATATTATAATCGTCTACTAAAGAGACAAACGACAAAATATAATAAAAAAATATATACAAATCAATATTACAAAAAAAAGAAAAAACATTTAGATTGCACCACGACATACCAAAAATACAGGAGACCTAATAAAACAAGATAATAAAAAGAAGTTTAAGATAGGTAACCAATATTATTTTATATATCTCCAGGAAACACTGGTTTAAATATTCAAGTAGTCATCCAATGTATATGGTTCAAAATTAATTAGATAACTCTTAACAGATTCTAGAAAGAGATTGGTATTGTCTTGCAACACCTTGATATTCTGTGGCAGAGTATTAAACAACTTAATGGATCGATGTAAGGTTCCCATCTCAAACTGTGCTTTTCTGTGATAAGGATAATCATTCATAAATCTCGTATTGTTGGCATGTGTTCTAGCATATGCTTCAAAACTCTCAGGATTCCTAACCAGAAACTTAATACACTCATAAACATATACGGCAATTACAGTAAGAAGGCCACTTGACCTAAAAAACCCCTCTACATGAGTCCCTAAACTTCATCCTAAATATAATTCTAATGGCCCGCTTCTGAAAAATAAAGATTCTATTTAAGTCCCGAGACCCTCCCCAAATTTCAATCCCAAATTTAATTCTAGAGTAGAAGTTAGCAAAATATACCAGTCTCATAACAGACAAATCAACACAACCTGACAGAACTCTTAAAGCGAAAGAGATGGAAGACAATTATTTGCTACAAAGAATATCAATATGTGATGACCAGCACATGGTATAATGAATATTAATGCCTAAGAAGCACGAAGATTCAACACAATTTACAGCTTTATTACCCAGAACAACCGTATCTGGAACATTTATTCTATTATTATTGAATACTATAGCTGTAGTCTTCCCTTAATTCAACATGAGCCTGTTTTCATTCAGATAATCTTTAGTTCTGGGCATGACCAGACTGCCCCTATCGATGAGATTCTCAAAATTCCTTCCCAATACTAAAATGTTTGTATCGTCAGCAAAACTAACTATAATCTCATTTTCACGATCCAAGATTATATTTTTAATGTCATTAATGAAAATAATAATAGGCAAGGGGCCCAGAATACTACCCTGTGGGACTCCCGCAACCAGCTCCAGAGCCTCAGACGACACAGTTGCTCCCTTATTATGCAGTTGCACAACTTGCTTGCGATTTCTAAGGTACGAAGCAAACCACTGCAAGGCATTACCCCTAATACCATATCTCTCAAGTTTTAAGAGAAGCAAATTGTGATCATTGCAATCAAAAGCCCGAAAGAGGTCAACAAAAATCCCACAGGAGAGACCCTCTTTATCCATGGCATCCAAAACCAAGCTAGTGAAGTAGAAAACAGCAGTGTCAATAAACCTAGATTGTAAATAAGCATGTTGATTCAACGAAAATAAAGCACAGTGCTCAAAGAACCGTCTGATCCTAATATTCATTACATACTCATAAATCTTTGCAAAACATGATAACAAACTAATCGGTCTATAATTTGACATGTCCCCAGAATCTCCCTTCTTATATAAAGGCTTAACTATGGCTACTTTTAATATATCAGGAAAAACACCTGATTGCAGAGACATATTGATAGCATAGGAGGCCAGAGGTTCAGCAATCTCAGCATTGCATCTTTTTACAGCTGTTGATGGAATGCCATCTAACCCGTTACTCATTTTATTCTTAAGATGTCCAATAACTGACTTCACCTCATCCGCAGACGTAGGCGCCAGGAAAAGAGAACGAGGATTAAGACTGACAGCCCCCAAATAGCCACTACCCTTTCCCAAATTGGGCTGAGCTTGAAGTAAATTTTTTGCGCCATTGACAAACAAATTGCTGAAAGCATTACCAGCCCCCAAAGGGTCATCAGTAACAAAATCCCCACTCCTAACACTACCAGTGACATCCCTGACCACTTGCCACATCGCCTTGGATTTATTATCAGCATTAGAGATCTTATTATTATAATAGGACTTTTTTGCATTTCGCAGCCTTTCATTATAAATATCCTGTAAGCCAATGTAAATAGGTTTGTAGTCAGGATTCACTCTAGAAACACTCTAATACAGAGCCACGCGATTTTTCATCTCCATAAGTTCCGGTCTATTACTATTTGAGCGGGAGGACATTTGCTTCCTGACTTTTATAAGCGGAAAATGCACGTTAAAATTATACATAAAAATATCCAGAAACGCACCAAAATACAGATCTGCGTCATGAGCTAAAAATACAGTCACCCAATCTTCACTTCGAAGTGAGGCTGAAAAGTTTAAAAAGTTCTGTTCACCAAAGTCCCTCTTCATAATATTGGAGCCGGTATCTCGTTTTAAGTAATCTAGATTACAAGCCAACACCTGACCAGCATGGTCAGATGCAATACCTGTCTCAATTACCCTGGCCAGCAAAGGTCCATCAAAATTTGTGAAAATATTGTCCAAGCATGATGCAGTCAATTTAGTTACTTAATCCTCGATGTCTTAAGGGAGCACATATCAATAACTTACCTCTTCAATGGGTCTAGACCGTCTAGAACAGAAAAAAAATGATGACAGAAGACATAATGACAACATGGCTTCATATATTTGATATCAAGATGAAGAAGCAGAATAGAAGAGTGGTATTGTTTCTGGTTACTGCAACGTCTTATCCCAAAATTACACTGGATAATGTCAAATTTATTTTCCTTTCACCCAATACTACCTCGCATTGCCAATCTTTGGACCAAGGCATTATTCAGAACTTTAAAATGCTCTACAGAATCCACCTTTTTAAGAGACTTTTAACATGTATAGACAGTGGTTGTCCTTTTCAAGAAATCGGAAATAATATTGCCATAACCAACGCCGTGATATGGGTTGCAGTGGCCTGGCGCAATTTGTCTCCAGTGACAGGAAAATAATGCTTTATAAAAGCCAGATTTATGTGAAATACAGATAATATTGACGACTTTGAACAAGAAGATAATATTCCGTTCGCACAACTATTTCCTAACATTAAGGGCCTATTTGTGAACTTGAAACAATTTGCCTCTATTGATAATGATTTGCCAACAGAAAGTGCAGAATTGACTATCATCGAGTGTATTGAACAGATCCAAGAAACATAGGAAGAACTTGCTTCAATGTCGAAAATATCAATCCTATCTAAAGCCTGCGCAAGTTTGACAGACTTACAAAACTTTTTAACAATGTTCACAATTTTAACAAGTCTACAAATATTTCTCAATTGCTGTTAAAATGCGAATCTGAATTTTATAATAATAAAATAAAAAATCATTAATTTCTGATTATTTTAAGAAATACGAATTTCAAAGCAAATTACAGTACCTACATTGCATAATATATATGTTAGTATGCACGTGCAGCATATACAGGGTCGTTGGTATGTATGAAAACGGTCTATTATTTCTTAAAGCACAACAGCTAGCAAAAAATATTCCAGAGGATTTTTTATAGTCTATTAGAATTTTAGAAAATTAAGTATACAGGATGGATACTTTTTTTTTAATGGAACACCCTCTATCTTAGAAAATTTTTGATTTTACGTAAAATTACAATTACTTTTTATTAAGTGCATTATAAGTCTAAACCATATAGTTTCTGAGATATCGACTATTGAAAAATTTTGAATTTTGACAGCTTCTAGCCTTCTAACGGTACGTCTTAGAGCAGCATGTCAAACTCAAAATCACTGGTTGGCCAAAAGCATGAAGACCATAGACTAGGTGGGCCGCAAAACCTAATCTTAAAGAAGACAAACTACTGAAAATCTTAACGAAAAAAAGTACTATTATGTTAGATTAGAAGTATATTTATTAAATTTCCAATAAAAAGGACATTACAAAAACTTACAAACATTAACTTCTTTTGCCAGATATTTGACATCTTTTGTCTTTAATTAAGTTGTCTATTTGTGGCGTGAATTTATCGGCGGAAATAACTTTTAAAACTGCGTCCAAGTGTGCGTCCGTCAATCGCGATCTTGCGGGAGATTTGTTTCCTTTCATCAAAGAAAATAATTGTTCACACTTATAGGTACTTCCAAACATTGACAGGATTTTACAGGCAAATTTTCTCATTTCTTGGTATTGAAAAGGCAAGTACTTATAAAATTCGAATGTACCAACACTATCAATTTTTTCTTTTAAAGGGGTTTGACACTGAATCTCAATCACTTCCATCTGCAAGTGAGGGGGAACTTTATCAATATCGATAGTGAAAAGACCAGTAAATAAAGAAAAATTGTTTTCTTGGGACTTAAAATCCTGAAAACGCTTTTCAAATTCTGACAGAAGGCTTCCCATTTTCTCTGTATACATTTTGTATGATATTGGGCCACTTGTACTTTCCTGATACGCCTTGCAAGTCGGAAAATGTGACAGATTATCCACCGCTAACTGGTTTTTCCACAGCATCATCTTAGACTTGAAAGCTTTAACATGATCATGCATATCTGTTATAACTTGACGTGGTCCTTGCAATTTCGTATTTAAGTCCGACAAGTGTTTTGTGATGTCTACCATAAATGAAAGATCTTGTAAAAAAGGTACGTCGGATAATAAGCTGACATCTTGTTCTTTCACTTCCATGAAAAGGCGTATTTCTTCTTTGAGTTTCCAAAACCGATCGAGAACCATAGAACACGAAAGCCATCGCACTTCTGCATAATAAGGTAAACCAGTGTACTCACTTTCTAAATCACGTAAAAACGCAGAAAACTGTCGCTGATTCAAGCCACGTGACCTTATGAAGTTTATCATTTTTTTCACTGACTTTAAAACGCTTTCCAACTTGATCACTTTTGAGCATAAAACTTCTTGGTGGATTATGCAATGAACATGATGAAAATCTGGTTTGTCACTGCCCGTTTCTCTGATCTTTGTTTGTAATATTTTAATGAAGCCATTATTTACTCCAGTCATTGAAGGAGCTCCGTCTATTGCAACGGAACACAGTTTTGACAAATCTAAATTGTACTTTTGCAGAAGTCCATAAACAGCATTGAAAATATCCTCCCCAGTTGTTGTATCATGCAATGGTACTAATTCCAGTAATTCTTCATAAACGTTGATATCTCTATCAACAGCACGAAGAAAAATAGCGAGTTGCGCCACACCACACACATCTGTACTTTCGTCACAGGCAATAGAAAATGCAATGAAAGAGTCTGATTTTGTTTTTATCTGTTCGCTTATATTGGCAGCCAACTCGGTAACTCTTTTAGCGACACTATTCCGGGACAAGGATATATTTTGAAAAGCCTTCACGCTCCCGGGACTTACAATTTCCGCGGCCTTTACAAGGCACTCTTTTATAAATTCACCTTCAACAAATGGTTTTGAGTGTTTTGCGATCAACTCCGACAGTACGTAGCTCGCTTGAACGGCAGATTCATTTTCTTGCTTTGGACGTGTAAACATAAGCTGTTGATCTTTTAACCGTGATTTTAACTCTTTTAACTTTTCGTTTCTAATCATGCCTGTATACTTGTCAAACTTAGTTTTATGACTATCATAGTGACGTTTTATATTATATAATTTTGGGACACCGACTGTACTGTTACAAATCAAGCAAATAATTTTGTCTTTCACTTCACAGCAAAAAAACTCTAATTCCCACTTTTCTTGAAAGATACAATGCTCATCTCCAAGTTTCCTCTTACTTCCACTTGGTTTTGAAACAGACATGTTAAAAACTTTATCCGAAATAAATAACAATAAGTACTGTTACGTGTTGTAACAATAAGTACGCAACTAAACTCGCAATTCTATTGCAACTGACTCATAACTAACTGAACAACTGAACTCAATCGAGCGGTATTGGCTTATATACGGATTGTGATTTCTCGACAGTTCTTTCCAGAATGTTCAGGTAGCGTCATCTGTATTCTCGCGCGATAGAACTTTCCGGAACAAGCCAGGCTTTTAGGTTGAGCGCGCATCTTAGTTCATGCTCCTAAACATAGATGGCACTATTTGGGCCATTTTTTACCAATCGTAACAGTACTTTATTTTCGGTTTTTAACAGGCTCGCGGGCCGCATTACATGGCTGTTTTCAAAATTGATTCGGGGCCGCAGTAAAATGCTCAGTGGGCCGCATGTTTGACATGGCTGTCTTAGAGTAAAGCGGCTTAGATGTCCCTCTCTTAGTTTTTAACTATCTTTCTAAAAATGTCAACTTGCGGTTAAACCGGATGTAGCTCAAAAGCAGGAAATATAGTACTTCCGGTTTAACGGAAGTTGGTATTTTTGAGAAGATAATAAAAACGGAAGATAGGGACATGTAAGTCGTTTTGCTCTATGGCGTACCTTTAGAAAGCTAAAAGCTGTCAAAGTTCAAAAATGTCATTTTTAAAAGTCGATATCTCGGAAACTATTAGGTAGACTGATAATGCACTAAATAAAAAATAGTTGTAATTTTATGTAAAATTCAAAAATATTGTAAGATATAGGGTGTTCTATTAATAAAAAAGTAACTTTATTTCTCTACGGCTTTCTGACTCATCGTGTATACTTATCTTTTTTTAATTCTAATAGACTTTACAGAACCATAAAACTTTTGCCTTAAATATTTTTTATTAGCTGCTTTACTTTAAGAAATAATCGACCGTTTCCTTACATACCAACGACCCTGTACATAAATTGTTTGGCTTTATCTCACTTAATTTTAGTTCTGATAAATTTAAGCAAAACTATTTAAAATTATTTACATATATTATATATATATGTAGATGCTTATCAATAAACAAACACTGTAAAATGCTGACCAGTTGTTTTAACTTTTCTCTAATAACCGACCACCCCTGTTACATTTGATTCCCCGAGTGGTCGTTATTGAGAGATTTTACTGCATTTCCTTTTCTTTAATAATTTTCTCCACATTTTCATTCTCAAGATCTTTGTGCAAACGTTTTTATTTCTATTCCTTAGTCCTCCTCGTAATCCTAGGTAATAAAATTGTTACTGTGTACGCGGGCTCGTCTGGAGCTTCAGTAGAAGCTTTCCAACATACTTTCGCCTTTCTGTGCTCCTCAATTTCTACTTTCGACTGTTGTTCTTTCTATTATTATTTGTTTTTCTCTATTTTTTATGGTTTCCAATGCTCTTCGCCGTTTTCTACACTTATTAGTTAAGCCGCCAATATACCCAGGTTTTCGGCCTTAAAGACAATTGTGAAATTAAAAAGTTAATAACTCTATGAAGAAAACCCAAAACAAAAAGTTTCCAATATAGTTCATGCAAGTTTCATATTCGGGTGGATTTTTAGTTTTTAGTTTGTTCTAGATAAAATTTCTATAAATCTCAAAATCCAGGGTATAGAATGTTATGTCACTGTATAATTTTCGCGTTATAATTCTACGCTCTCATAAAAAAAATTAAGAACTTTTAAGCGTTATTAGGATATTTTGAATTAAGCCGCCACTTTCATCAAAAATTTTAGGGAATATTTCCCTCATATATAAAAAATCTCATAAGAAGTGTGGTCTTTCGCAAGAATTACAGCGATAATTCCACAGTAGAAGCGATAATTCCACAGTAGAAGCGATAATTCCACAGTAGAAGCGATAATCCCCCAGTAGGTAGCTATCAATCATAATCAAGTTTTTACTACTACTGTGTACTAACAATCATACAAATCCATAATTTTTGACTGTTTATAAATATATTATTTATTATGTACTTTTTTTAATTTTAATACTAACTTAATACTTTACAATATATTTATAAATATATTTAATAAATAATAATAATAATATTATATTTTCTTTACCAACATTGGAGGCGTCTTTTGCATATCCTGGTATATGGGTATTTAAGTGTAACCACGGTTACCGCAAAAACTTTTATTATTGAACTTACTAAGTCAATCTGCGACATTTAAAAAGTGAATTGATTACAAATCAAGATTTCTTTAAAGATATGGAACGTTTTGGTTGTCACTCTATAAAAGAAATTTATACAAGCATTACCAACAGCACAATACAATTTTTCGGGAAATATTCCACCGAATACCACTCGGGCATCAAAAATAACCAGATAATTCTGCTTTCAAGCGTGTTGTAGTATTGTAACTGCATTCGGTTATTTTCATTTTTGATTAAATTTCGAAAAAGCCCTCCTTCTTCGAAGTCGGGCTCTTTCGGATTTAATCAAAAATGAAAATAAACTCATTCAGTTACAATACAACACGCTTTCAATCAGAATTATCGGTAATTTTGATGCACTAGTGGTATTATACCCGATAAGTCGATATAAAAGAACGTGAGATTGGCAGTTATTAGAAAAAAGTGTTACAGAAACGACGATACTAATTTTAAAAAGCTATCGCTTGTTCCTTTAAGCCTATAATAATTTTATTGTTAAGTAGACCGGTTTTAAAGGGCCCCTCATTTTACTAATGTAAAGTGCTCCTTTGTCAAATTTAGTAAAATTTAAATACATGTAATGTACCCGTATGAGGTTAGTATAAGGTCAAGTTTGTAGATATAGTTCTTACAAAACAATTTCCGCTGCACGTCATCAATCAGTTGACAATTGTAAACCCGTAAGAAAACATGAAGAAATTAAATTCGGGAAAAAAATATTAAAACTTCATGCGATATTGAACGTACTACAAACTTAAAGCATTTTTCTTTGATACGAACCCACTTATAGCAAATATTTCGTTTATTTAAGCTTGTTAAAATTAATATAATTTGAATTTTATTGGCCAACAGTTGGCAACACAACTGTGAACGCGGTGCGGTAGCGCCAGCTAGTTGTTGTAGTTTATTGTTTTGTAATTTCGTGTTGTGCGTCTATTTTTTAACAAAAACTTCAGATCTTTTCATAAATAGCATTAAAAAACTGTTCTTTTAAAAACTACAAAAGTGCACATAATGCTCTGTCGATTGCGTGGTTTACTATTTCTGAAAAGTGCCGAAGCATTTAAATAGCCGGTGCAAAGAGCTAATAGCTTCTCTAATAAGCTATTTTCAGGAAGAATTTAACAACAATGGCCCATTGTTACCCTTGACAGCAGTTAGAGAAGTAAATTTAAAGAGTATGTTAAGGTCTATATTATATATATTAATTCTACTTTACTAATTTTTAGTCTTGACAGCAGTTAAGGAAAGTAAGTTATTAGAGTCACCTAAAAAGAAACGTTCTTATTCAAAGAAAGTTGTAAATGTGTCAAGATTGGATATAAGTTCTATCCGTGACACTATTTATGAAATGTACGAAACAAGTAAATTGTATTATTCAAAAACTAATATTTTACATTGGTTACGGTTAAGCTGCACTTGTTGCTTGTACAAGACGTTTTGTATGGCCTTTTTTTTAAACATATTCATAAACATATGCTTGATAAAAAAAAAAAAAAAAAAAAAAAACATACCCAAGTGATCAACTATATCAGGAAAGTCAATTGTTGGATGTTAATCAGATTTATTGCTTCAAAACTGTTACATTACAGCACAAAAATAGGGGTAATCTTGAAAAAATAGATCATAAACACTATACTAGATACAAAATTCATAAGCAAACAAAAACTCTTAAATCTAGGAAGAAAATAGGGCAAAGAGCATTTGCGTTTTTAGCCCCACATATGTATACACATGTTCCTGAAAACATAAGACATGAAATCACCAACAGATCATTTAGGGTTAAGTTAAAAGAATGGATTCTCTCTTTACCTAGAAAGAAAACACGAAAGTTTATTGATTTAATAATATAAACAGCAAATAATTAACTTAAGTAATTTACAAAACTTCCGTCGTTTTGATTACAACAGATATAACAAATAAATAATTTACTAATAAATGGCAAATGCATTTAAACTTGTACCTTCCTACCAAAAGACTTTTTATAGAATTTTTTGTTTTTTTTACTGGTATTGTAAACTATTTTAAAAGAATTTGTTTTTATACACATTAATTTAGGTAGGTAATTAATATTAACTAACTAGGATATGTTTTTCTCTATTTTATTTAAATTAAGCAGAATCAATCTAGGGAGAACATACATAATGTACTAATAATTTTTTATTTTTTATTTTCATTTTGTTGGTAATTTTTTAAGTCATACTTCTGTTTCCACTACATAATAAAATAAGAACTAGCAGAAAATACAAGTGTGGAATGGGATCCACGTACTAGCCTTAAGTGGCTTTAGTGGATTTATTTTCATATTTCCATTGTAGAAAGCGAAACATCATTTGTAAAACTTATTTTGTTATATTTGCTATATTTGGAAATATATTATTATTATTATTATTATTATTATTATTATTCTTAAATATTAAACTTAAATTCTTTTCAGACATCAGCCACCAAAAAATATTTAGTCGATGACCTGGCTGAGCAATATGGACATTTTACGGCTTCCTTCATACCACTGTATGTTCAATCTGATTAAACAAATTTGGGGGATTACCAAAAATTATTATAATAGACATATTGATCGAGATGGCAGTACAGAAACTGACTGTATGAGTATGTGTAAAGGATCATTGCGTATTGCTACTCCTGATGTTTGGAAACATTCGATTCGGCACACAGAAAGCGAGATATTAAAATGGTATGAAAGAGAGCATGTATTAGATAAACTGAACATTCAACCCATTATTATTGAAGTAAATGAAACGAGTGATTCAAGTGATTTGGAGGATGATTGAAGATCAACCTTTGTATTGTTATTTTTATTATTCAAATAGCCAAAGCATATATAAAAAAGCAACAATAAAATTACATGACTATTCCAATATAATATAGGTATAAATTGTCATCCTGGAATATTTTACAAATAAAGTAAATAAATTTGTGTTTATTTTTTTAAATTTATCTTGTTTTTATAAAAAAAAAGCATAACCACTGTAATTCCCTCACTCGGTTAATATGGTATGACGTTCAACGGAAATTGTCTTGCAAAGAGCATACAGGGCTTGTTAGAAGTCCGGAATAAAGTTAATATAGCCTTAACCTGTTACTTTTGGGAAAAATGCTCGGACACGTCAATTTAGTTTTATATATGCTCACATTTTGACGTTATTCGTTTGTTTTTTTATAGACATTTGTCAAAGATATAGCTTGTGATACATCATTTGAAAGCTAATATCGCGTGCAGTATGCTCATAAATTTTGACGCGATTCTGTCAGGCTTTTTCAAAATGGCGACTGTTAAAAGTTTTTAAAAAATCCCTATTTAAATAAGCGAAAATGATAAATCATTGATGTTTTTTTTTACCTTTCAAGGTAAAAAATCTTGATTGTTTTACGTTCTGTCATTTTGTGATATTGTGACTTAACAATAGTTATGGTTTATTTGTTATTTATTTAGTAAAAAAAAAAAATAAAAATATAACGAAGCAAAACAAAACACACCAAAAAGGTGGTTTGGCAAATGCTGGAAATGTCCTCCACCCTCTATTTGGCATGCTCCCAGACGGTTGGAAAATCCGTCGACGGAATTTCGAATGGCTTCAGCCGGTATGTTATTTGTCTCCAATCTAATTTTGTTTTTCAAATCTTCAATATTATTTGGCCTATTTTGGTAAACTTTTTCTTTTAAATATCCCCAAAAAAAAGGTCTAGAGGCGTTAAGTCTGGGGACCTCGGTGGCCATGAATTCAATTGTACCACGTCGTCCAATCCAGCGACCTGGAAATATCTGATCTAAATATCTTCTCACATTGACACCAAAATGCGGGGAAGCACCATCTTGCTGAAACCAAATTGTTAAAATTACAGCTAGAGCAGGCCTCAACTCGAAGGTTAAGAAATCCGGGTACCGTTCAGCTGTGAGGTTTCCCTCCAAAAGAAATGGTCCTAAAATTCGGTTATTAATGATACTTGCATATACATTTAGTTTCTGGGGCCGCTGACTATGCATTTCAAATATCCATCGTGGATTTTTATGACTCCAGAAACGATAATTGTGTCTGTTAACCACCCCGTTTAAATAGAAAGTAGCTTCATCCGAAAATAATATGTTCTGTGGAAATCTATTATTCTCTTCACACCATTTCTTCGCAAAATTGGAAACGCCTATCATAGTCATCTTCTAAAAGCTCTTGGACAAGACATACTTTATAAGTGTGGTATTTTTCTGCTTTCAAAAATCTTCCAATAGTACCTCTAGATGTATCATGATTTTGAGCCAATGAAACTGTTGAAACATGCGGATTATCCTGAGAGATAATGCAATATCCAATTATTCATCGTCGCCTAAAACACGTGGCCGTTGATTCCTAGGCAAGTCCTTTACTGTGCCATGTTCATCAAATTTGTAGAATATTTTACCAACAGTTCCCCGTGAAATATGATTTTCCGGATATTTAGCATTAAATAAAGTGCACACTTCACTTTGACTTCTTATTTTATCTCCACATCCTAACAATATCAAGACTTCGATACGCTGCCTTCTCGACAAAACTATTTTTGTTTAGAAAATTGTAAAATAATACTTGGGAAATACCTAAATTAATTTTACAAGTTCGCAATGTCACAAAATGTTAGGTTAGTTCAGGTTAGTTCGTAAAACAATGAAGATTTCTTACCTTGAAAGGTAAAAAAAACATCAATGATTTATCATTTCCGCTTACTTAAATAGGGATTTTTTTAAAACTTTTAACAGTCGATATTTTGAAATAGCTTGACAGAATCGCGCCAAAATTTATGAGCATACTGTACGAGATATTAGCTTTCAAATGATGTATCACAAGCTGTATGTTTCCATTTAAAAGAAAGATCGATGTCGTCATATTTTTGATAAATGTCTATAAAAAAACAAACGAATAACGTCAAAATGTGAGCACATATAAAACTAAATTGACGTGTCCGAGCCTTTTCCCCAAAGTTACAGGTTAAGGCTATATTAAATTTATTCCGGACTTCTGGGCAGCCCTGTATATTGATTGCTTCAGTAGAATTAAAATTTTAACATTTGATCCTGTGACACGGCACGGCTTTAATAGAACGCACTGTATACAACTTAGTTTAAAAAAGCTTTAGATTATTCTTCTACCTCATAGCTCTAATAGCCTACCTTTTTAGTATTTTACATGGTAATTTTTAAGACAGTTTTTTAAATAAAATATATTTAAAGGATTATTAAAGCATCGATATGTCGTCACACAATACATGTCAACAATTTGATCTCGTTTTTCGGACGCTCATGCAAAAGGCAAGGCAATTTAAACTTCCTATCTAGTAAACCTAAGGGGCCATACCTAACGTGGGCACAGGGGTGTAGACTTACTTCTAACAGGGTGAATTAGTATAAGATTAGGGACCTACCCTTCGACTTTCGGCTCTCTGATATCAAAGATGGCTGATTTTTATGTTGGGGTGGCGAGCTTTTCTTCAGTTAACTAATTTTTGGTTTAAGAATATTAAACGGATAAATTATGTAATGCCTCTTTCAAGTAGGTATATCTCGAGAGAAAAAATAAGCGAGAGGAATATAATGAAATTTTATGGTAAAATTTTGACGTTTGTTTATTTAGTTTTTAAGGGAGAGACTAGTAGTTTTTTGTATTAAGTGATAAATGCAGAGCGCTTCCGCCTTCATCAGTGCTTCCTAAAAGAGAGGAGAAACTTTTTTTTCTACTGACGTTTTATAATAACCCCTTTTTGATTGTCGTTTTGATTTTTAAATAACCTCCTTTTAGGCACAGCGTGCTTAAAAATTTTTTAGGCACGCCGTGCCTAAAAGTAATTATTTACAATTAGAAACTAAACAGAGACTATATATTTACCTATTTAATATATTTATTAGAAGTACAGTTACTTATTTTATTAAAATTAATGCTTGGGTAACCTAAACAGTACGTTGAGATATTTCTCTTTGTAAAATAGATGAGGAATTTGAACTAGAAATAGAAAATGAATGTGCAACAGCAATATCAATTAAACCCATGCCAATAGTAGAGCTGGTATAACATTCTGATTCATTAGATTTAACACGTTTGTTGTTAGCGTTCAAAGATTTTTCAACAAGAATTTTTTCGGAAATTTTTCTTTTGTTTTCTAAAGAATCGTCTATATACCAGCCACGGCATTTGACCGCCAACCTCCATGTCGCTTTAGCATCAATATATCCGCTCCAGAGTCCGCTAAAAAAAAGTTGTTGAAGATCTTCGAAAGCAGTGGCCTGTATATTCATTTGCCTTTGGAAGCCCCAAGAACTCAGCAATTTTCCTTGGTGTTGCTCCAATGGTATTAATGCCCACTGGAAGTCTGGAACATTTGGAGTTTCTGTACGTGATAAAAACTCTTTAATGGGTTATGTGTGCTGGACGTAATTGGGCGTACTTTCGGATGATACTCAAAAAGTTGATGCCGTCAATAGAGCCTTCGCTAATTACAAAGCTTCTTGCAACATTTATTTTAGTGTTTGGAATGGTTATTTTAATTAAAGACTCCGAAATTTCGACATTATTCATCTTTAAATGTGTGAGTTCTTCTCTGCGACATGCTCCAGAGATTCCCACAATAAGAATGACTTTGTCCAATAAATAGTTCTTATCGTCTGCTTCTTTGACAAATCTTTCTATTTGTTCCTTGGAAAAACTTTCGACTTTTTGGGCTTAGTAGTAGATTTTCTTTTCAAAAATGCGATTAGGTTTGTAAATATCTTTATATTAACATTTTTATTTAAATAAACCATCGTTCGAAGCATTGAGTAAGTACTCCACAAAGTTGATGGCTTAGAGGCATCGGATAATCGTGGAAAATATGCCAAAACGCCTTTTTCTCATAAGTTTTTTTACCTTTTTTTCTTCACACCAGTTTTTGAATTTTTCGTATGTGCTCTAATACAAACTCCTTGATTTTTGGGGAAAAAGATTCACCATTGCCTCATCTGCAGCATTTTTAATGTCTGAGTCTTTTAAATCACTCATTTTTTACTTAAAATTTTCCGCAGTTTTTGACAAAAAAATTCTTTCGAATGTGTCAAGTGTCAATTTTTTTGACATGAGAGGTGTAAATGAAACACAGGTAATAAAATGTTTGGTAATATAAATTAAGTTTTTATTATGAAACGCCCGTAGAAAAAATATTGTAAAACAATGTCTTTTTGTCACTCTGACGTGTTGTCGAACTCGGCTTCGCCTTGTAGGACAATTTTCACGTCACGTGCTTAAAAGATCTTTATTTCATAACTTGTTGTATACAGGGCCGTTCCTGGCGAGCGCGCAGCACGTGCATTCACGTAGGCGCAAAATTTTAGGGGCGCAAAATTGACGGTCATTTAGTATTCTTTATTACAAATTTAAAAAAATAAAAAAATTTCTCTTATTTTATCATTTCAATATGTCTAAAAATGTTACCAAACGTTTGCCTTAATAATAGCACAAATGTGTTCTCTCCGTAGTTTCCTTGTTGGACACTACATGCCCCGACTTTTAAATTTATTTGTTCGATTTTAATCTGGCATGATATTTTAGGAAAAATTAATATAGTAAGTAAAATACTACAAGATCCGAATAGAAACTTAAATGACTGCCATAAAGAATTTGAAAATCTAAATCTTTATTTTAACGAAAAACGGTCAGAAAAAAGTTTGATTTTCTCATCAATAAAGCTAAAGAAGAAGCAGAAAAAAACGATGTAGAGCACATATTCCCAATAGTACGGCAACGAAAAATTAAGCAACAATTTTCATATGAAAGAAAGGATGAATCTGTAGCAGATCCAAAGCAAACATTTAAAATCGATTTTTATTTTCTAATTTTAGATACAACCATTTAGTCTTCACAAAAACGGTTTGAGGGTATAAGCAAATTTTAAAATTTATTTGGTTTGTTATGTAATTTTGAAAAATTAGAATCTGACTTAATTAGAGAATCATGTGTAAATTTAGATACCGCATTGCAAGTTGAGATTAATGGAGTAATATCTAAAGACATTGACGGCTTAGATTTACATAATGAAATTTTAACATATCAAATTCTTAATCCTAAAAATACTACTGATTCATCCTTTCCCATAGACATTTTAAATTATATAACTAAAAAAAGCTACAGTCTCTTTTTCCAAATTTATTTATAGTCTTAAGGATATACCTTATATTACCCATTTCAGTAGCTTCAGGTGAAAGAAGTTTTTCTAAGTTAAAACTAATAAAGACTCATTTAAGGAGATCCATGAGTCAAGAACGCCTATCAGATTTGGCCATTATTTCGATAGAAAATAATATTTCTGAGGCTCTTGATCATAACCCAGGCAGCAGACTGATGTCATATTACGTCAATATAACGTCATATTGACGTGATTTACGTCGAGGGTCTAAAATATAACGTATCATAACGTCATTTTGTTACGTCGCATAACGTAATAAATAATGACGTCGTAAAAGGGCGTTAATTGACGTACTGTGTCGTCGATTTCCAACCTATCAAGTTCGAAAAATTCTATGTACCAAACCATAACGAGATTAAAGTAACGTATGGGTACTGACGTTATCCAACGTATTGTATCGTCGATTTCAAAACAAAGTCGGGCAACGTTGTGAACTTCTAAACTGCCAATTTAAATAAATTACACGTTCCGTTAAGCCGACAACACAAAATTATGGAAGCTTCCCTTATTAAAGTATGCAACGTTCAATTTACGTCATATTTCGCAATTAGGACGTTAATGTTAGGTCCAGTATATTGTCAAAGATGACGTAATTAGACGTAATTATTAACGTCACTCGACGAGACTTTCTCCAGTAAGTAGGACGTCATGAAACGTCATGCAACGTCATTATAGACGTCATTTTGGTTAGTCCTGACTTTACTAAGACGTCGATACGACGTCTTTCTGCTGCCTGGGAATCAGATGATCAACGAGCTTGCATCCGTGAAAGCCAGACGTGTTTTGTTTTAGGTATATCATTCCTCTTTTGTTTTGTTCATTACAAAAATAGTATTTTTTCATTTTTGAAACGTTTATTTTTTTGTCAATAAAATATTTCTGTAACCTACCATATAAGTACTAGGTATAATATTGTTTTGTGTTTTTGTTTATTTTATTTAGATTAATTTTATTGTCCTTTCATTTTCTTGTGAATGTACTGCTTTTAGTTCCCACTATTTATTATATTTCATAAACAATCGAGTAAATAATCTTAATGATATATTGATTATAAGTACTGTGTATACCGTTTTTTTTGTTTCTTTAGGGTATATTTTTCTTTTGATATACTTACCAAATATTTTTTGTGATTTTGTTTGTTTTGGTAATTTAATAAATATTTTTTCTAATTATTTTTTATCAGTTTTCTTACATTTCAAATCATTGCCAGTTTTTCGCGAAATATATTTAAAAAAAAATAGGACCATTTTTTTTTAACTAGGGGCGCACCAAAGAAACCTGCACGTAGGCGCCAGACACCCCAGGAACGGGCCTAGCTGTATAAATAGCTATTGTAGACAGGGCCGTATATAAGGGGGGGTTTAGGGGGTTCAAACCCCTCCCATAACAACGAATGTTCAGTTCTACCTTGTTAACCACCGTAAATTTTAATAATAATTCTAATAAATTGCCAGAGTTTTCTTACCTAAACCCCCCCCCCCCCATGGGTAACGCCTAGCTACGGCCCTGATTGTAGAGATGTCTAATTGAGAATTATTTCTTAATAGATCATGTACTTGTAAAAAAATGAATAAATCAGAAAATCTATTGTGTAATAGTATATTACGTATTAACTGTTGTAAAAAGCATATTATGCACGAATGGAAAACTTGCGGTAATTACATGCGTGCGTAATTGTTATACAGCACGCAATACGTACTACACTTTTTCTTCGACTCTTAATTAAAGTTCGGTTTAAAATTTATAAAGTATCGATTTGAACTTCAAATTTCAAATAATGACAATGTCACTGTCAAATATTCCAAACGCAAGATAGATAAATGTCACGATTTGAGTGGTTCAAGGCTGACTTGATTGTTATACTAGAAATCATAACACACAGTTGTGCGTTTTTATTTTTTTCTACTCCTATACTAGTAAGAACCCACTTACGCACTGTCTACTGTATCAGTAAAACTCTTATAACACACACTATATTGTTATAAGCCAAGCTGTGCGTAAGGACAGTAACGTAATATATATATATTATATTACGTAACAGTTGCGCCATCACATTGGCCATGAGCCGTCAAAATCCTGAAAATTTTCAATACATTTTTTATGCGTCGCGTCGCCTTGACAACGTCAATGTCTGTATTAACAGAGGCAATTTTAAACGTCAAAATTTTTAATTTGTATATTATTTTTGGTTAGTACATAGTTAGTGGTTAGCAGTTAGTAGTATGACCGACTCCAATATTGAGATTGAGGGAACGCCACAAGAAATTGCATTACAAGCTGCTGCCGCGGCAAATAATTTATTACCCGAAAAATCCAGGGAGAGGTACGAAAAAGTATATCAAAAATTTATTGACTGGTGTATTGATAACCATGTGAGTACCTACTCAGAAAATGTTTTACTGGCATATTTCGATAATTTAACAAAAACCTTTAAACACTCTTCACTTTGGGCGATTTATTCGATGCTACGCACTATTTAAGCATAAAGCACAACATTAATATTGAAAATTATCATAAATTACGAGCCTATTTAAAGAGAAAATCAGATGGCTATAAGAGTAAAAAATCCAAGATACTCACCGCAATCGATGTAAATAAATTCCTAAATGAAGCGCCGGATCAAAATTTTTTATTTATGAAAGTAGTTTTAATTTTTGGAATTTCTGAAGCTTGCAGAAAACAAGAGCTAAAGAATATAAAAATTACTGATATAGAAAACACTGGAAACACTCTTATTATCAAGATTCCTGATACGAAGACAAAAATACCACGTTCCTTTATAATTTCCGGAAAATTTTATGGCATATGTAAAAACTATATAGAACTTCGAAACCTTATTAAGGACACCAACATTCAACAATTTTTCTTAAACTTTCAAAAAGGCAAAGTAACACGTCAGGTAGTCGGTATTAATAAGTTAGGAGCAGTGCCAAAAAATATTGCAGAATATTTAAAACTGCCCAATGCTGCTTTGTACACAGGTCACTGTTTCCGAAGAACTTACGTTACAATTTTAGTCGACGCTGGAGGTGACTTAATGGCCTTAAAGAGACATGGTGGTTGAATATCTTCCACTGTGGCGGAAAACTATGTAGACGAATCCATTCTAAATAAAACTATAACTTCAAACAGAATCTTGCACTCCGTCGTAAATCATTCAGCATCTATATCCACATTTAATAAGTTGCCAGACCAGGAAGAAACTACAGAATTTATTCCAACAAATATCATGACAATGAACACCAATCTAATGGAGAAATCAGTTTCTCCAATTATAATAAAAAATTGTCAAAAATTTACCATTAATTATAATAATAAATAGTTTTTATTTTCCATCTGTACCTACATTGTAAATTATAACATTTTCAATAAAGTTTGTTCGTTCGTTTTTTCTTGCAAGATAAAGCCTATTAATTGTATTTTTTCCCTAAGGTTTATATAGGTAACACTTGCTCTAATTTATAAAAAAAATAATATGAATTCGTAGAAAAAATATAGTACACAACTCGAGTGGTAAGCCTATTACACACTCTTTCGAATTACGATACTCGCTAACGCTCGTATCGTAAATTTCGAAATCGTGTGTAATAGGCTTCTTACCACTCTTGTTATGTAATATACTATTTAGGCACAGTTGTGCGTAAGAATGAATTTACTTACAGAGTGAACTGTACGTTAAACAATGGTTACTAATATAGGAGTAGAAAAGAATTAACAAAATTAGGTTATCTTTTGCTAAACGTTATTCTTAAAAATTTTTGAAAATGTTTTGGTTTTACTTACTCTGTCAGCAAACAAGAACAGCTCATTGATAAAATTTTAATATAAAAAACTCATTGCATAATACATTCAGTTTGTATAAAATTGTATAAGACGAACATAAGGGACGAACCACTTTAAGAAAACTTTATCTATTAATTAGCATTTTTCTTCTATATTTTGTGTTTCACTTGGAAATTGGAATAAATTTTTAAGTTATAGAGATTAAATCCCTATTGACGTTAACGACGTTATTGAGAATGAGAGAGCGGTTATTTAAAAATTTGGTTAATGTTGTGGGAAAGTTAGTTTTAAATAATTTAATTTTAAGTTTTAGTTAGAAGGCGTTTAATGAATATGACTCCTGTTCAAGTTTACTTGTGTGTTTAAATAAGGACAACTGTCTAGTAATTCCCTGTAAATTTCTATGTCTTCCATGAAATCGAGTCTATTGAAATTAGAAATAGATGAGAGAGATGTCATGAATGATCCTTGAATTCGATAAGGAACTGAATGTGTGATTAGAAGCCCTGAGATGTTGACCAAAGGCAGAAGAAGATCTAGAAAGGTGTTCTTTTATGCATGTCTTTAAAGTTCTACACGTACGACCAATATAGGTACTGTTGCATGAGTTGCAATTTAATTTGTAAATACCGCTCTTTGACTGATGGTCAATTCTATCTTTGGATCATACGATGTGTTGCTAAACTATCTCTGGTTCTAAAGGAAACACTAAGATTCAGGATTGATTATGTAAGTATTTGTTTCATGTTGCAGTTGGTGTTTTGATCAATATAAGGTATAGTAATGTATTTTTTAGCAATTATAGTAAGAAGAGGGTATATATATTTCCTAATTCTTCTACATTTTGTTCTCAAAATCAAGAAGTCTATCATATTTGAGTCGTACTTACTGTTGAAAGCTATTTGTTTTAATATTTTTACTTCGTTCTGGTAGTTTTCTTTTGACATGGGAATATTAAGTAGTCTATTTATACAACAATAAAAATATGCGAATTTAGGTTGTTAAGGGTAATTTGAATTGTAAGAGATGACATGGTCTGTTTGTGTGGGTTTCTGTAAATTCCAAATTGTAAGTTATTTGTTGATTTTAATATGGTAATGTCTAAAAAGTCGATTGACTTATTGTTTTCTATTTCAAGAGTAAAAGATGTATTAGGGTGGATGGCATTAAGTTTATTGAGTAATTTTAGGGCTTCTTCGTTATTACAATTCAAAAAACATAAGCAATCGTCTACGTACTTGTCCATTGGAGGATCTAAGGGTTGGTCTCCGAGAGAATGTGATTGTTTTTCAATGAACCCATAAAGCCATCTGCTAAAAAAGGGGACAAGCGATTCTGGTTGTTGGTAAAATTTGTTATTGAAGCAAAAATAATTTTGGGATAGGTAAAAGTTAAGTAAATATAAAATGTTAACCACCAAAATCTAATCTGGTCAATAACCTCAAAAATTTAAATCTACCACAAAACTTTCTGCTTGTCTCCTTCGACGTAACAAACTTATTCACTGCTGTCCCCAAGTTAGAGGCGGTTAATATTGTTAGAAATCTCAATAACAAATTTTACCAGAGGGAATGGCAGCGGACCCCGGGCTGCAAACGGGTCAATAAAATAAATAATAATAATAAATAAATAAAAAAGTTTATTCAAACATATATAAATACAATATTTTAAGTATAATATAATATGTATATAAAGATTTTTTGAATAAACCAAAAATAATATTTGTTTTAACTCACGAAGAAAACTTGTTGTGAGTATAGGTAATTATTATATTTTATAACATCTATGAATATAATTTTCTAATTTTATGTTTTTTATCACAATAATATAGGTAGGTAAATAATTAGTTATATTTATTCTTTATTATTAAATGTTTTAATTTATTATATTATGAAAGATATATCTTTGATTAGTAATTATCCATTTTTTAATTTCCTTTTTAAACTTTATTATTGATCTGATTGATAAAATTGATTTTGGTGTTATATCAAAAATTTAAGGAATTATATTTAAAAAATGTTTTTGTCCTATAATTTTGTTGGTTTTATTTTTTAATGTAATTTGATTTTTATTTCTGGTATTATATTTATGACTAATAAAATTTAATTGATTTTTATTTTTAAACATATAAATTAGCATATTATAAGTAAATAATTGTCTGATATCCATTTTTTTACTTTCTTTATAAAGCATATCAGAGGAATATAAATGATCTCTATTATAAGTAATTTTTAAAATTCGTTTTTGAAGGACTTCTATATTATAAAGATGACTTTTGTTTATTCCACCCCAACCTAATATTCCATAATTTATTTGAGTTTGTACTAAAGAATAATATATTATTTCCAACTGTTTTATATTTAAAAATTGTTTAAGATGTTTAAATTTTGGAATAAGCATTCTTAATTTTTTAGTAAGGTATTCGCTCTGTAAATTCCATTTTAAATGTTTATCAATAATTATTCCCAAATATTTAATATAATTTGCTTGCTCTATTTTTATATTTTCATTAATTCTTAGTTTATTTGTTGCATTTGGTAAATTATTTTTATAAGAAGTAAATGGAAGATATTTTGTTTTTTTATAATTTATTGTTAATAAATTATTATTAAACCATTCATTAATTTTTATAAAATCATTTTTAATTATATCTTTTATAATATTCCAATTCATTCCTTCGTAAAATATTACAGTATCGTCTGCGAAACTGTGTAATTTTCCTTGACAATTTAGAGTAAATATATCATTTAAATATATATTAAAAAATAATGGTCCTAAAACTGTTCCTTGTGGGACTCCATAATTAAAAATTTTTGGTATACTGATCGTCTCACCAATTTTGACATATTGTGGTCTATTATTTAAATAACTTTTAATTAAATTTAAAACATTTCCTCGGAAACCTAGATTTTCTAATTTTTTTAAAAGTATTTCATGACTTACAGTATCAAAAGCTTTTGCTAAATCTAAAAAAATACAAATACTTTGCATTTTATTATCCATTGAGTTATAAATCTTAGTTGTTAGTTGACAAATTGCATCTTGAGTTGATTTATATTTTTTGAAGCCAAATTGTTTCGCTGATATTATTTTATTTTTATTTAAGAATTTGTCCATTCTATCTTTTAAAACTTTTTCAAATATTTTTGCTAATGATGAAATTAATGTTACAGGTCTATAATTTTGAAATTCTGTTTTGTTTTCATCTTTATAAATTGGTTTTATTAAACCTATTTTAAAAGCATTTGGATATATTCCTGTTCTAAATATAGTATTTATTAAATAAACTAACGGTTTAGATATCTCTGAATTAATTCATTTTAATATCTCTGATGTTATTCCATCAATTCCAGGAGATTTTTTAGGTTTAAGATTATTTATAATATTTTTAATTTCATAATAATTGGTTTCTTCTAGATAAAAGGAATTTAAGTTATTTGATAAACTTTCATATAAAATTTTACTTTTATTTTTATTTAATAAATTATTAGCCAATGATTCACCAACTTTTGAGTAATATTCAATAAAATTATTAGATATTACATTTTGGTCATTAGTTAATTCTCCATTTTGAAGTGTCATGTAATTTATTGAATTATTTTTTTTATATTTTTCATTGCATAATTTTTTAACACAATTCCATATTTCTTTTGCTGATTGACATTTATTTTCTATTTGAGATTTGTAATAAATTATTTTAGCTTTTTTAATAATTTCCGTTAATTTATTTTTATAAATTTTATATTCATTTAACAGGTTTTGATTATCTGAATTTTTGAGATTCTTATAAAGTTCATTTTTTTTATTTATTGATATTAATAAGCTTTTTGATATCCACTCTTTTTTTGATATATTTACTCTATTTTTAATATTGACTTTACATTTTTCCACATTATTTTGAATTTCGTTAATTAAAAAATTACTTAAATCTTCAGAAGATTTTAATAAAAAATATTTATCCCAATTTGATTTACTTAAAGATTTCTTTAATTTATTGTAATCAATGTAAGTTTTATTTTTTATTAAATCATGGTTTTTAATTTGATTTATATTTGAAAAATTTTGTAAAATAATTGGATAGTGATCTGTTATTTGATATTGGAATATGAATGATTTAAAATTTAATAAATTTTGTTTTGTATTAATGAAAATATGATCTATACATGAAGTTTGATTATTTATCTTCCTTGTAACATCGTTTACAAAAGATGTAAAATTATATTCACTTCAAATATTTAAATATTCGTTAGTATGTATATTATTTGAGAGTATATTAATATTAATATCCCCAATAAAAATTGTTGTATCATCATTTTTAAAGTTATTATAATTATTATTAAAAAATAATTGCAAATCATTATTAAATTTTATTATACAAGTTGATGGAGGTCTATAAACTGCAATAATATTAATTTTCGTGGTTTTTGTAATGAATAAATGTATGTATATTATTTTTAATTCACCAATAGGTAATATTTCATAATTATAATTAAGGTTATTTTTGATAAATACAACAATTCCATCGTTTTGATTTAAAATACTATTATTATATATTAAGTTATAATTAGGAATATTAAACAAATTTGTATCTAAAATTTTCCAAGTTTCAGTAAATATTAAAATATCAAAGTTGTCTTCTAAATTGTAAATAAATAATTTATTTTCATCAATATTTTTTGCAATGCTACGTATATTATTGTGATATATAGAAAATGTTTTATTATTAAATTTAAGATCATTATATTCATTTTTATTACTTACCAAATTTGTTTTAATATTATTTATTTTTAGTTCTTTCAAATAGTCCATTTTGATTGATTTTAAAAATGTAGATAAAGATATTTTAGGGCGTTAATAATGAAATAAAATTTAAAATAAATATAAACTTAATTTAACATCTATTCAAATTTATCAAGTTTTTCAATGTTTCTTCTGTATTTATATTTATAACTTTTTCTTCTTCATTTTTCCTTACAAAAATTTTTCCATTTTTTATCCATATATATTTAAAGCCTTTTTCTTTAGTTCCTTTGTTTTTCCAAATAGATATTTAATTTTTGGAGTTAATTCTTCATTGATATATATAATATTATTTTGATTTCCTTTCAAATTAAGTTCGTGTGTTGTTAATTTCCATTAGTCTTAAAATATTTTTTTGACTTCTCCAAAATTTGTTTTTTGAGATCTTCATTTTTTAATTTTATTTTTATTATATTTTCATTTTTATTTTCTAGTCTTTTAATTTCTATGATATCTTCTTTTTCGGTACTTATTCCAATTTGTTTAAAAATTTTTTTCGTTATTTCTTTATCATCAATATTTGATTTTTCAGGTACTCCTTTAATTTCAATATTATTTTTTAATGAAATTTGTGATTTAAAGTCATTTTTTTGTTCAATATTTGATATTTCATTTTGTAAAGTTTCTATATGTTGTTTTAAAGATATATTTTCTTTTTTTAATTCATTTTGATTCCTACTAAGTTCAGTTAATGTTTTGGAAATTTTTTTATTTTCTTGGTATATTATATCATATTTTTCAGATAAAAAATTTATTGATTTCTCAATTTCTTTAATATAATTCATTAAATTACCTGTCGATTTAACTGTACATTTTTCGCATATCCATTTTATTCCATTTTTGTTTTCAATAAAGTTGTCCAATAATTTAATATTTGATTTTGAGCATTTTAAATGGTACCAATTTCTGCAGTCTCCTTTACATTGTACATAATCTTGATTTTGTTTGATAATTTTCTTGCATTCATCACAAAATTTTAAATAATTTATATAAATAATTTTACTAATATGATTTCATAACTTGGCCCGATAAGGCTAAGTTGAAGTGGATTCTTAACAAAAGTAGGCATGTTCTGAATCCTCTGGTGGGACGTTTAACAGGGTACTGCAAGTTGAGAAAATACCTACATACGATGGATATAGAGTAGGACTCAATTTGTCCGGGATGCTTGAAGGACAAAGAGACACCACTGTACTTCCTGTGCCCTTTTGAAGACCTGGGAGGCTCAGATGGCAAGTCTGTGGGGTAGTGGTAAATCAACCGGAGGAAGTCAGGACTCTTGCCTGGAATGACGTCCTGCCTTCATGAGAAAGTCGGGTAGGTTTGGCGAGGGCCTGGGTGGTTGAGTGAAAGAAAGAAAGACTTGAGGGTAAGCAAAAAGAATCGCCTTTGGTCTACTTCCCAGGTCCTTGTGCCTTTCCTTATCTATTACTACTACTACTAGTTACTGGATATCTGGCATGTACGTACAGTGGTTTCAACAGGTAGTATTGGCCATTTGACAATGAATTAGAATATTTACTTTGTTATCGCAAAATACTTGCAAAAAAATAATGACAGCACAAAAAAAAATTAATACTCAAATTAAATCCCTGGGAAACAAAATATTTGCTTTATTGTTACATTATCATTCGGATGATATACATAAGATGTTTAATTTACAATATACCGACAAAAGGATACTTACATAAAAAGATAAATTAACTTCTCAAAAGAAAATGATTAAATGTTTCTCCTTTTATTTTATTAGCATTAGACCTTAGTTAGTGATCCGGGGTTCTTTTTTCTGTGCTTAAATAAAAATAAATTTTTATTTACATAACATCAGTTGTGTACCTTTGCTGATTGTTTTGATTTGATTGGTGTCGTATCTAATCGTGCTTTTTTAACTGAATGTAAAATACAGTCTTTAATTTATATCATTTTAAAGAAGGCAGGACCTTGACATGCAAAGTAGTTTTAAGTCTTTCAGTGTTTGGCAGCGTGAAAGGATACCAAACTCAGCGAATTGATTTTTTTGTGAGAAAACTCTCCAAATTGTATGAACGATACTTAGGTTTTAAGATGGATCCTACTCATCAAGAGGATAATGACCGAGTGCGTGAGGATATTTTTTTTAGGTAACCTGGAAGAATTGTTTGATATCGCCGGTAAAGATGCTATAAAGAAAGTAAAACCCAAGGAAAATGAGAAAAGTAGTCTAATTTAAAGACATGAAAGAGAATCAAGGAAAGAGAGCGGCATGAAGAAGATGTCAAGGCGAAGCAGCAATATAAAAAAAGGAAAGGAATATGTTTTTGAGCAATCGATATCAATTTCTTCGTCAAATTCAGACAGCTCCGGAACTAACAAAAGATATCAACCTATAGCGTCAACTTCTACAGTAATGTCTAGCCCTTTATGATCAAAACGATCTAAAGACATATTCAAATCACCCGAAGTCGTCGGAGCTTCAGATCATGTTAATCTTCCTGACAGAGGAGTTGTATTTATTGCTGGCGCTGTTGCAGGTACGCTTGGATACAATAATTCGGAAAACCCATTATCCCGAAGCTTTATTAGAAACTAGTGTCTAGGAGACAAGATTGACAGGAAGCTGCAGCAGCTAAAGGAAAAGAGTCGTCTCTTGAGGGACCTTTTCTTTTACACTGGGACGGCAAGCTTTGAAATGGTAAAGAAAAGCTTTTGGTAATTCCGAAAATAGACAGAGGAAGAGGAAAATCTTAGACACAATTATGTATTGAAGCAATTAAACAGTTGCACGTTGAAACTCAAATTAAAAAAAAAAATGTATTTGGTACAACAGTTAGTAATACTGGGCTTCACACGGGCTTATACTAAAATAGAACAGAAACTTGAAAAGTCAGCTTGTCTGAATTGCATGTCTCCATCATGTTATAATGATTATGCTCTCAGCTATTCTTTTTGTATATACTCGTATTTGGCTCTACTGGTGGTCCAGAGACTACGCTGTTTAACCGATTTAAGAACGTGTGGCCAACTCTTAATCGCACTTTGCAAATTGTAACGTTGTTACTTTCAGGTTGTTCTGGTTCTATTTTATTTTGTGTCGTGGAATCGCAAGTCCGTTGATCTACCGCCGTGCGCAAAGCTGCTTTTTATTTTAAGGTTATGTTCTCTCAAATATGGTTTATTCTTCGGTAGGTTCTTGGGTTCGACTGAAAATTGTCGTCGGTGTCATTCGGTCAAACTAAATTTTGACGACTGGTCAGCCCTTGGGAAAATTTGGGAAATATTTTCCTATCTCTGTGTTTTCCACATTAAATCTTAATAGAGGTACATATATGACCAGAGTTATCCCTCTCTGTACTACACGTTAGTTTCCTTTACATTGCCACTCCAATAACTACTTTTCCGGCCAACTGAGTTCGACATTGGGATTGGGTGTTGACCTATGGAATCAATTAAAGAATTTTGACAGAACAATGCCTACCCTGCAAAATTTTAAGAGGCGTTTAAAAATTGCTCAAAATTTGTAACGCTGCGCATTGTGCTTACTTATACTTTTTGTATGTTATATATTATCTTAGTGTTACATTTTATATTTTATTGATACATTTTATATATTATGACAATGGCAATCTGTTGTCTCGGACTAAAGCTTTCCCACACAAACAATAAAGTTTTTATTAAAATAAGAGGTTACTTGATAGCATAAGGGGTTGATAGTTTTACATGTTAAAGAAAAATTCAAATTTTGTATTGACCTGTACTATTCAAATTATAGAATTATTATTAAAAGGAAAAACAGCCTTTCCGGGCGCAAGGATTTAAATTAAAAATTGAGGATAACCTCTGGGAAGATTCTAGAACCTTTCAGATCATTCAATGTTATATGGTTATGAAGCTGTTACCTCTTGCCAGGAGAGCCTTACAAATAAATGTCGCTAATTAAATTTTAAAAAGGTAAATTAAATTAGTTTGCAATGAAGGAGTATTTAAATTAAATCAATGAAAAAAATTAAATTGAAATGGCTAGATTATTAAATTCGGTATCACAAAAAAATAATGTTCTGGGTGACTATACCAGCACGCTTCTGCGGTAGCTCCTTCAGCTGGGCAGGTGGACTTTACCTAGGTTAAAAACCCTTGGGAGCACTCCTAAGGTGGCTCGTAGGCTTAATGTCCCCGGTTACAACCCATGTGGTTCTTTAACCTCACATCTGGTGAAGTGGTGAAAAATCAATAACAACCCAAGCAACAAAACACACAACCCCAAAAGAAAAAGGAATAAAAAAGAAAATTAACCCACTGAATACCCACAAAACGATAACTAAGAACCAAAAGAAATGAGAATAGCTTACCTCTAAAAGAGGAATGAGACCTCGTGGTCTTTTTTAAAAAAATGGCCCAACGGCGACAGGGTATTTTCAGAAAGTAAGCTCAAAGGCCACGAGAACTCAACCTCCCTTCTCCTTCCTCAATCCGCTGACACCAAGTTTGCCAACTTAATATACCCAACAAAAGAAAATAAGAAGAAGAGAACAGAGACACAACACAAAGGATCCAAACGATCAGAACGAACAAGAGTCTGGGCTTTTACCAGAACCTAAATTACATAAGGAAATGAAGAAAGTAATTCTAAACAACCCCGTTGAAACATAAAATCGCCAAAAGTAGAAATGGACGGTCTGCGACTTGACCGAGACGCAAAAACGGAATTACATGGTTCACCTATGTGCGGCGCCTGATGCCAACAGCCACAGAAAACAGAAGTAGTGCGTTCGCCTCATAATTTGGCTAACATTATGCAACCAAAGATGATACCACCCAATGAACAATTTTTGACAGTAAATAAAAAGGAATGCACTTTGTGGAAACATATCTGTATAAATCCACACAAAATAAATAGTGCCAATTTTAAAATTGCTACAATATTATTGTAAATGTCTCTACAAATTATATTTTCAGTGTCCTAATTATTTTTGTACTTAGCATCCACAAGTATTTATACTGCTGTATGTATTACCATAAATAAATTACAGCACACTGAATGAATTTTATATAGGCGGATCCCAACGTTAAGAGGAGTGCAACAATAGAGTACTTTTCGCACGAAGGGTGCAAACTGAAATAGGAATAACACTAACCTAACTAACCTGAAAAAACCGAACCTGAATAACATATGTATTTAAACTTTTTCTACATAAAACTCCGACTGTAAATTTCATTTGTAAATTTGCCTAATAGATATAGGCATTTCTATTTGTTTTGACAAATATTATTTTATGACAATTTTTTTAAACTAAACTACATAAATTTAATCTAAAAATATTGTTGACAGAGTCATACATCATGTAATTATAAAATTAAAATAAATTATTATTTAATTAAATATTTAAAATTATATAAACATCGTTATGAAGGTAATTAAATTTATAAATGATATGATAATATGACAAAAATCATGAGGTCTCTATAAATCCGTGGTTTTTGAACGATTTGGGAAACTATTTAATATTAATAAACAGTGGGTAATCAATAAGGTAATATTAAATACATGTAGAATTATAGCAATAGATAAGGGCTAGGGCCTGATGAGACTGTGTATAAGAGCGGATCATAATATTTTTTTTTTATCCAACTTGGTATCAATGTCAGTTAGTAGGGTAAATGCTATAGTTATTGGCCTGTTAAGGAGGCTTGTTTATTTAGATATGCAATAGTTTCTTTATAAAACTGATGACAATATTATTTTACTCTAACAAATGTTAAAATTTTTTGTTTAAATATATTGCGGAAGGTCCAGTCAATGGCTATGGCGCTATAATCGCGCAATCTATAGTTATTGGCCATACCTGGTCCCACACCCAGGTTTGAATTTTTTGGTCTCTTTGGGGATATACACTTTACATCCCTTTTTAGAAATTGTAGATTCTAATTCTATTTTGTCAGTATTCTTGTCACTTCCATTGTTTAAGCTGACCCTAACAGAATCAGCAGTTATTGGTTGGTAGTACAAACCATTATTAGATTTGGTGAAGAGACGGCGGTCCCTCAAACTCTTTGAAGGTTTAGTTAGTTGCCGTTTTAATGTTTCCTTGACAGTTTTTCTTATCTTTATCTCGTCTTTGTTTTATAATTTCTTTGAAACGCTTTCATTTATCCGTTTTTTTATCAGTCTTTCTTTTTCTGCCTTTTTTCATTTTTCTGCGCTTTTATATTTAGTCTATCTGAAAATGTCCACACAAACGGAACTGTTTCTGTATTTTTCTAGGAGTATCAGGCTATAATAAAAACGATTTTAGCATGACAGAGTATTTATACTGCTTTAAAGTTTAGTTTCATTAGGTTCAGCAGCCACAACCATATGTTATTCAATTCTTTTTAAAGAGGAAAGAAAAATCCAAAATTCTTCACAAATATTTAATATCTTGCTCTACGCGTTTCGGTCTCTTAAACCATTTTCAAGAGCTGTCTAAAAAGTTCATTTATATAATAATCTCAATTTTAAATTAAAATTATTAGGTATTACTTACATAATATAATCACAAACTTTACATTAAGGGCACAAAGAAACTCACAATGGCGAACACAGGTTAACTAACTATATAAAATTGATCAACGGGATAAACCCAAAAAAAAAATTTAAACATAAAACAAAATACACCTAGCCAGAGCAATATCTAGGTTACACAAAAGGAGGTACTATTATTTAACCAAACATTCACTACTTGAAATCGTTCACAATTATTCTCGCTGCTTCTCTATATGTATATCTTAAATGTAGGCCAAAAGCTGATCTCACAACCTCCTAGGTATAGAAGACTAATTTTTTTAGGCGCTGTTTCTCTGAGGGTGGGTAATATATTAAAGTCCTTAAACAATAATTTTAAAATAGCTTACAAATCAGTAAACAATTTACGTAGCTTATTCTCGAGAGTTAAGGATTCAATTAACGTGCTTGACAAGAGTGGGGTGTATTTGTGGTCCTGTAACTCTTGAACAGCTAAACATACTGGTCAGACAGGACGTAGCTTTAATATTAGAATAAAAGAACATTTAGACTCTTAGAAATCGCCTAATGACAAGAGATGATATATTTTATTTATGCCTAAATAAAATAATAAATTTTTCCCAATTTACAAAAATTAGCGGATCAACCTTGCATTTCTAACTGGTTCTCTACGTAGAAAAAAAATGATTGTCAGCTAATTTCGGGACACCCTGTATATTTAAAAAGAGGATAAAATTCTTTAACGGATATCCTGAAAAAATAGGGACATTCTATTTAAAAAAACTGTCACCTCCAATACTCAATTGTTTTTGTTCATTTCATTTTCTGAAGGTTCGGTGAAAATGCTATAACTTTGCTAATTTAACAGTTTCGCTGAAACCAATAATAATGGAGATGTCTATTGGGCAAAATATACGCGAACACCCTGTACTTAAGGATCACCCTGTATACCAATTATTAGTGTATAAGAATCCAGCGCCAATAACACAGGAGAGTTTGGGATATCGAATTGCTTTATTTTCCTCATTACCAAATTGTAGAAATACCTACGGAAAAATTATTAATCCACGTATGCGTGCCTGTTTCCCAAGTAATAAAGAGCATAAACCCTGAGAGCGTGGATTCATAAAAATAATTAACAAGAGATAAAAGAGAAGAATAATAAAAGCGGAGGCTTTTGAAAAAAGTACTAGTCACGCGAAAGCCTACTAAACATGTTCAGATGAACAAATTACATTAGCCGACTCGGATAATCCCTCCTATTTCCCATTAACGAAAAAGCTTTTTTTTTAAGTTTCCAGCCAGATCGAGTCGTTTATTAATTTTGTAACATTCCGCCTCTTGTTTGATTCACTTCGATTTTGTATGCATTAAAGTTATCGTTTGATTGCTCTTTTTATTTTGCGAGCTCTACTCTATATTCCAATACGGGCACCATCTATATTTTCCGAGATTTACATATGAGTAATTCGAAAGGAGCAAAATGTTTGCTTTGAACGGTTTTATGTTCATTCTGTATAAGAATGCATTTGTAATTAAAATTAATACGATTTTTACAATATTTCTTTAGCCCCATATCAGCTGTTTTTTTTTTTTTTTTAAATTTATTAGGATATAGTTACAATACAGAAATGACCTTTTAGGTATAAGTTATTACTATTGGAGGTCATTTTTTTAAAATATCAGGTGACCCGTATTACAACTAGTAACGTGGTAACACAAGGGTGATGGGTTATTTAAGATCATATTTTTTTTTCGTCGAGGGTATTTTCACTATGTTTTAAATAAATTATGGTTCCCTGGATATTTTTATGTAAAATAGGTCTTCTGGGTGTATGGTCGTATAATCTACCGTTTTCTATATAAAAATAATTGAATGTTAAGAAACTTTTTTTTAGTAATAGTTTTATTAATAAATACCAACCAATCAAGATCCAAATTATAAACACGCTGTCCCTTAGTTTTCACATTATTATTTTTTATTTTTATAACTTTTATTATAGTTGTATTATATGTTGAAAATGATCCGTTCATATCAATGCATCCCCGAACTTGTTATCTCTTCTAACTTTTCTGAAAATACGAGGAGTATTTCTTATATCTTCACAACAACTGCTCTAATTCTTCAACGCTGCAAGTTATTACTTCGTATACTGAAGATTTTAGGTACCCTTTTAGAAAATAATATAATGGGCTGAAATCTGGAAAACGAGGTGGCCAACCTCATCCTATCAATGCATTTATATAGAGCCAACTATGATTAATTGCGAAACGCTTGATACCCTATGCGTCACATTTTTAGATGAATTTTTTGTGAAGTCCACAGGAAGAATGTAATAAATGTAGTGGGTTTTAGTAAATTCGATCTTTTGTGTGGGTAAATGGTACCAATACTACCTTCTAAAATAGCATTCAAGCACATTATTTTTATTACTTAACTAGCCTGTTTACTTAATTTACGCACTACAAGTCCTTGTATCTTGAAATCGGTCGATTTTACCCACATAAAAATATTCGAGGAAACATAATTTATTTCAAAAATAACCAAATTACACTTGACAAAAGAAATATGACCTTAAGCCATTTTGTTACCACATCACTGGTTGAAATGTGGGTTACCTCATAGTTTGATCTCCATTAGCGTTAACTAATACCTAAAAGTTCATTTCTGTTTTGTACACTTTGATGACCATCTCAAGAGCATATAGCTCCCTGTGGAAACATTTGCGAACCTATGTTATTATTGTTTTCATATTTCTCTATGTAGAGTAATCGTTTCAAATTTGTCATAGTTATTTTCGGATACCCTGTATAGTATGCTGTAGATATTTACTTTGGTGAATAAAAAAAAATTGACTTAAAAAATTCTGAAGAAAAAGATATTTTTAGCCAATTTTATTTATTGGAGTGTACTGTCATCTTGAAAGATCTTTTAAATATTGGAGATCAGGTTACTCCAAGAGAAGTAGCAAGCGAAATTAAATTGAAACTCATATATTTGACCTTATAGTAGGTTAGATGTTATGGTGACTTATCTATTTAATGTAGCGCCTGGAAAGTAGCTGAATTCACTGTTTGAAAAATGTCTGTGGAAAATCTTAAAGCCTATAATAGAACACAGAAACCTGATACCCAATCGCCAATTTGATTTTTGATAGAAGCATTCGACAATATTAAATAATTGACATTAGAGAAAAAGCACTGAAAGAAAAGCTGATCTGCTCAACCATATTTCTGAGCGTAGCAAAAGCTTTCGATAAAGCATGCCATTAATGCATTGCTAAAAATGTTGGGCCATATACTGAGATCTTCATTGGATACATGAATATAGACCTTAATAGCAATAATTCTAGCCTGACCATTGAATATTCTGTCATGATGAGCCATTTAAACTTTTGATAGGGTAGGGGCTGTGTACACTTTTTTGAACTAAGGGGCGAAAAAAACCCAAGGGTCAGATTTTATCCTTAGGTTTTCGGTTCGGTTTTCTTGAACCATTTGTGAGGCTGATATGAAGGCCCACATAACCCCTATGCAGCCAGTAAAGGGCTATCTAAACAGAATTATTTTGTGGAACTTCCGTAAAAACTGGTTACTATATTAGATTTTATTGTTTAGGTTTATTTGGGTTATAGTGTAGTCCATTTTAGTGTTGAGAAACAAGTGCATGTTGCTGTGCAATAATTGTTGGCGAACGACCAACATCCAGTTGATCTGGTAAGTACCTAGCTACTTAAAATAATTTTAATAAAGTTTGTTACCGATTTGTTTATATTTTTCTGTACTTCTTTACTTTCCAATGCCAATTTGTGGATACCATCCTTATTTAAGGCGCAGATTGGTTATTAAATGTCTCATAGTAAACTATTTTAAAAATGCTTTTCTCTTCTTGCCACCCTAACAAAATAATTCACAGTATATTAAATTATAAGCATCAATATTATGTGTTTCAATAATACTGTTACTACTTCACTGCTGCCTTCATATTTCAACGTAAGAAACTTTCTTTTCGTTTAAAGATCACATACTATACCCAGATACTACTATTATACCCGCTGTCTTTTTTTCAGTGCGCTGAACATTGACATTTTTTTTTAGTAGTACACTTTAACTATTGCTTTATTATACAGGGTATTTCGTAATAACATGCTAATATTTAAGAACGTATTTTTGGGTCCATCTTGAGAAAAAAACTTCATATGAACATATGTCCTAAAAGTCTTGAATGTTGTTACAAAGTTACTATAATTTTCCGGATAACTTAATAATCAATATATATATCAGTTATTTTTTAATCAATTGTTCCGGTTCTTTCCGGCAACCAGGAGATAAAAACAATTGCTGGCCATTAGTTACTTTGGATTTCTAAACTAACCCGTAAATGATCTGTAAAATCTAAATTAATTATGCATAATTAATCATTCAAAGTATATACGGTACCAATATACACCCGATTCCACGGTACTATTCGTAGCAATGCCGGGAATTGCGCGCCGATATCGAAACCCCAACTCCAACCGGAGCGGTGGAAGGGCCCGAGCGAGATATGAAAACCAGAAATCCGGACTAATATAGCATCTTTACCTGTGCGATCTCCGACCCGAATTATCAGTGTTTTAGACCAGTACCAAACCTAGTAAAACGTGTGAGCCGAAATTTTGAGTGGTAAGCCAGCATTCCGATCTAAATTGTATTTTTAGCCATAATTTTTCGTTACCGATATTTGTTGAAGTTCACTTTAAATTTTATTTTCTTATTTTTTTAGGACCGTACCAAATTGTAATTTACAATTTAGTGTGTTTACTTTGCTTTTTTTTTAAATCCGTTATCAGCAAGATCTTGGCCTTGGTCAAATTCGAGCATTATAAAGCCACATAGTGATACCGTAAAATTTAACTAAAATAATAATTTACCTTCTTATTTTTTCATTATTAGGCATGTGGAAATTGTAGGAAGCCGTTTTAAATTAAATTCGTTAATCCGTCTTGGTGGAAAAACCAGGACACGCCGCGTTAGTATTTTATTAAAAATTTAATTATTTCTAACCTTGTTGTGGTGGAATAACCAGGACAAATTCGTTAATCCGTCTTGGTGGAAAAACCAGGACACGCCGCTTTAGCATTTACTAATAATTAATTTTAGTCTTGTTGTGGTGGAATAACCAGGATAAGCCGTTTTAAATAAAATTCGTTAATCCGTCTTGGTGGCAAATCCAGGACACGCCGCGTTAGCATTTTATTAAAAATTTAATTATTTCTAACCTTGTTGTGGTGGAATAACCAGGACAAGCCGTTTTAAATAAAATTCGTTAATCCGTCTTGGTGGCAAATCCAGGACACGCCGCGTTAGCATTTTATTAAAAATTTAATTATTTCTAACCTTGTTGTGGTGGAATAACCAGGACAAGCCGTTTTAAATAAAATTCGTTAATCCGTCTTGGTGGAAAAACCAGAACACACCGCGTTAGTATTTTATTAAAAATTTAATTATTTTTAACCTTGTTGTGGTGGAAAAACCAGGACAAGCCGATTTAAACGATATACATTAATTTGTCGTGGTGGAAAAACCAGGATATTATCCTTTTCTTTTAATAAATTTAGAGACTACTAATATTATGTTGGTGGATTAACCAGGATACCCCTTTTTGAAATAAAATAAAGGCAAAGTAAATCTAAAACCAAGTAGAATAGAATTCGTGCTGAATTAATATGTTTGTATTTGAAACGCGTTCCTGTTAGAAAAGTTGTGGCTTTGAAATTGCTTACTTGAACTGTTCCGCATATGTACTCATTTCTTACCATTACCACTCAACCTGCTTGATCTACCCTTTTTGCTGGCACGACATTTCCCCGTTACCTATTTTTATACCATGCACGTCTTACTGCTTTTTAACCGAACTATTACTACTCCGCTTTAACCCGCCTGTACCCCGCACATTTATTACTTTTATTATTTTCACTGGTTGTAGACCGCTTACCGCTTACCTGAAGGTTGAAATGACTTTATGTAGTTTTATAAGTTTTCTTTAGATGCAGAAAAAGGCTCCCAGCTGTTGAATTACCATTGTATTATATATTTGATCATATTTTATTACACCTAGGCACTGTAAGTTCGCCCAAGATATTTATTATAACTTTGGTTACCTATACGTTTTATTACCGAACCTTGCACGAAATTAGAGTGTACCTATAAATTTTCCGTTTACGAGTAATGAGTGTAAAATTTAGATAAAGATAGGAAGCTGATTAACTTAAGTAAATTAGGCCCCGTACTGACATAGATTGGTTTAAATAAATTCTTTAGTTTATATTTGGAGTAATAATAGTTTAGGTATTTGAGACTACAATAGAATATACTAATCTTTGATTTGACCTAAAACATAAGTTTTGCTTTACTGAGAGACCGTTAATTAATTTTTTTTGATAGACCGGATTAGTTAAGAGTATTGGACAATTTTTATTTCTATAGGAGTTACATTTCCGATTATGGCCTTATAATTTGAATTTATGTATATAATGAGAAACGATAAACACGACCAATTTGTGGTAATTATTTGTTTTATTTCCCAATCCTACTGACATACGTATTGAATAACTTAATGCACTGAACCCTTCTTCACTGTAGAAAAGCTACCCGAAGGTACAGTGAATCCCTCTTTTCACTAAAAATAAGTAAGAGGGTGGCGCCTGAGGAAAAATCCGAATCCGAGGCTAGTATCTTTTACTTTCTATATAAATCACAAATAAAAACGTCACACTGTTGAGTTACAAGGTGCTAAAGTTTTAAGAAAAAAAAACTTTTTTTTATGATAACTTTGGTATGACCCTATATATTTTTGTGAACCGTGGTGCGCCAGAGGCGTTCGTGCGGGATTTACATTAAATAATTTAAAAGAAAAGAGTGATACCCCATTGCTTTTCCTAAAGTAAAAATTATTTTTGAAATCCACATTTCTTTCTGAGCGAATCTGGTATCTTCATTTTGTTTCGTTTGACGTATGGTTCTCGCATAACAAAATAGAATTCATTTATTTGCACGTTTTTATGAAATTGGGTATTTTCAAGGATTAAAAACGTATCCAGTAGGTAAGAAGCCGATTTCGTTTTGTGAGCATAAACAGTTTTGACAGTTGTTTACCTAATCTAGTTGTTACGTATTTAAGTCATTAAAATTAATAATATTATTAAAAAAACATGGTTCATTTCACGAATTCTGAGTTTGCAGATAAGCATTACATATATGGGCTTGCTGATGGTAACGCACTGGAAGCCAGGTACGAAAAGAGCTTTCCAAATGAAAATATTCCGGATGCACGAACATTTTCAAACATTTTTAGAAGGTTGTGCGAAAAGGCAAGTTTTAAACCAGACAATCATCTAAAAGGAGTACAACGTCCTGTGAGAACACCAGAAATTGAGGTAGCGGTTTTAAATTCAGTCGAGGAAGATCCCGAATTAAGTACACAAAAAATTGGAAACAATTTGAATATCTCACATATTATTTTTTTGGAAAATTCTCAATGACTTTTTATTATATACCTACCATATCCAACGTGTTTAGGCTCTACTTCCACGTGACTTTCCATTACGAATGAACTTTTGCCAATGTTTTCTTCAAATAGTAATTCAAAATCCATTATTTGATACTGAAGTTTTATTCACCGATGGAGCCAATTTTTTTTAGAAACGCCAACCAAAACTTTCACAATAATCATTTTTGGGCTGAAGAAAATCCACATGCAATCTTGGAATCCCGTCACCAGGAGCCGTTTTCCGTTAACATGTGGGCTGGAATATGCGGTGATTATTTAATTGGACCCTATTTCCTTCATGAGAGGTTGAATGGGCATAATTACCGGCAGTTTCTCGAAGAAGAATTGCCAGCTTTGATAGAAGATGTTCCTATTTTAGTAAGAAATCGACTGTAGTTTATGCACGACGGGGCGCCAGCGCACTTGAGTGCTGTGGCGCGCGAATATTTAAACTAAAATTACAATAATCACTGGATAGGTCGCGAAGGACCACAGACATGGCCATCTAGGTCTAGTAGGTGGAGTCATCTTAAAATATTGGTTTACAGCACACCAATTCATAATGAACAGCAATTGAGAAATCGCATCATAGGTTCTTGCGAAACTATTAGAAACAGTCCCGGCATTTTCCAAAGGGTACGTGAGTCCATGAGAAAAAGAGCAGAGGCATGCATATTTGCCGGAGGTAGACATTTTGAACATCTGATTTAATTTATTTCTTTGTGCGTTCGGGGTAATTTTGTGTTAGCATTCCAAAATGTATTTAGATTACTATAGTTTCATAATTTTACCGTCTAAAAATGATTCTCTTAAATAAATTATTGTTTAAAGTTACATAAATTGTTTCTTCTCGTAAGTGGTCGAGCGAGATGCAAATTAATGAATTTTATTTTTTTATGCGACAATCATACTTCAAACGAAACAAGATGAACAGACCAGATTTGGTCAGAAAATAATGATAATTTCAAAAACAATATTAATATGTATAAAAAAATGTACAATACAACAACCAAATTTTTAAATTTTAGTCATCTTGTTCCGAGTAGTCCGATGAACTATCGTCGCTTGAGCCCAGAGAAATAATAAAGGGATCTACAGTATTTTCTAGCATCTTATCAGCTTCCCACATTCTTTCTTGTATTTCAATCACATGTTCGACGCACTTACTTCATTTTTTACAATCCACTGCCTTTATCCCTCTTGCAAGAGGTTTCCAACGTCTCTCATTTTAAAAGTGGTGTCATGCCTTGCCACAAACCCATTTAGTTGCGCCCACACCAGTTCGATGGGGTTTAATTCACAGTGATATGGAGGAAGGCGAAGTACCGTTATATTTCGTTTTGAAACGATTTCGTCGGCAGTAAATTTCGTACAAAGAGGTTTAATCAACTTTACAATCTCCAGTAGCTCCTTTTTTAACATGTCTTTATGAAATGGCTTCTTATTTACAATAAGCCAATGAATTTTGTAATTTTTTTTTTCGATATTTTTCGGATTTTCTCGGCATCATCTATGACTACCACAGACCCAGGAGGAATAAGATCTAGCATTTGCTGGAAGTATTCTTGAAAGACATCAGCGTTCATGTCTTCATGATAGTCACCAGTCCGTTTTGATTTAAATGCTAGTAAGCCGCCATCGACAAATCCATTTTTGGTACCAATGTGAGTAAATATTAATCTTTTACCTTTTCCCGAGGGTGCTTTTATTCCAGTGGACCATCCTTCCATGAAAGCTTGTCTTGTTATTTTTATATGTTTATCCTGCCATATTTTACCAACGGTATATCCTTCATGTAACCAAGTTTTGTCCATATAATAGATATTCCTGTTTTCCCTTCCAAACTGTCTAACTACCCTCAAATGTCGTTTTCGCCAGCAGATCATTTCGTCTTTCTCTATTAAAGGTGATTTTCTGTTTTAAATTTGTTCATAACAAAAATTAATTTTCTTCAAAGTTTTTCATAGTTTCTTCTTACCCATGGGTGGAATGAAATCATCCTTTTTTATTTCACGCATTATTTTGTCCAAGGTAGGTATTTTTTTTTAAGTAAAACAAGTGTATGATTCTTTTCTAATGGGCTGCGTTCATCCTCGTGCACAAGTCGATATATTGCTGACTGTCCGACTCCAGTCATATCCGAACACATTTAAACTATTTTTGCAACTCCGAATGTTGAATTTTGGTGGCGAAGAGCGTTGAACACATTGAGAATAATAGTTTTCTCATTTTTAGAAAGCGCAGTTTTACTAATCCGTTCCTCAGCAACAAATTCAGAAACACTAGCCATTTTCAAGAACGAAGTTTTCCAACAACTGCGTGAAAGTAACTAAACATTTCAAATTTGTGAAACAGTGAGGTACAGGTAGGTAAAATACCTGTGTCTCTATATACTCGAATTCGGGACCCTTGACAATAATAATAGATGCAATAATAATAATTGGACTATACCTATGGAATACGGAAAAGACCACTGTGTTTTAGAGTTCAATTATAATTTATTACTCTCTCGCATTAAGCAACAGACTAAAGTAATTTACTTTTGTCTTGAATCTTTGTTGATAAACCCAACCTCAGCATAGTCGTTCCAGAGTGATGACGTTTCTAACGTACACGTAACGAAACCTTGTTTTAAAAATAGCCCTTTTTTACTTGGGATCTCTGTTTTTTTTTTTTTTAAGTTAGGAATTCTCCTGCGACTTCAATTGGATCTTCGCAAACTGTTTAGGTTTTATCACTTGTAGAAATTTTGAAATTGACGTTTGTCTTGATTATTCGTATTTCTGCTTGTTTGATTTTGAAGGATTCTTCTGATATAACGGAGGAGATGGCTTTCGACGGCGAGGCATATACAGGTTCTCAAATGGCTGCGGTCAATAAGCTCAAGCCAAACAAAGCAATTGGTCCGGATGGAATTCCAGCATATTAAGTCAAAGGCTGTCGTGATTACCTACTAAAACCTCTACAATGTTTGCTTAATTTAATAGTTAGGACCTCAGTTCATCCAGATAGGTGGAAGGTAAGCAAAATGATTCCTATTTATAAGTCAGGTCCCATCAAAGATCAAATAAGGAACTACGTCCAATAAGTATTATGAGTTCAGTATCAAAAGTTTTTGAACTTATAGTATATGAGAGACTCTTCAAAGAGATATCGGGTAAATTGACTTTATGCCAACACGGCTTTTTCCAAAAAAAATCAACCTTTACCAATATGACGACTTTCTGCCAGTACATCCACGAAGCCATGAATAGTAAAGCCCAGGTGGATGTCATATATACCGATATGGAAAAGGCGTTTGATAGGGTTCGACACTGTGTTATTCTCAGGTCATTATCGGATATGAATGTTTCTTTGTATATCATTCAATTAATCCAGTCCTACTTGAGTCACAGGTTTCAGTTTGTTGAGGTTAAGGGCTGCAAATCAACTATTTTCAAGAGCACCTCAGGGGTTCCCCAAGAATGCAATCTGGGGCCTCTTTTGTTTCTGTCAGCTATTAATAATATAATCGGCAATATTGGGAATGTGGTGGGACTACTATTTGCTGATGATTTTAAATGTTTTTTTCAAATCAACTCGATCGAAGATTGTCAGGATGACTTTTCAAACGTGACCAATTGGTGTAACACAAATAACTTTAAATTGAATAAAGGGAAATGTTCATGCATGTTTTTTACCCTCAATCAAAACATAATTAGCTACGATTATACCATAAATGGTACTAAATTAACAAGAGTAAATCAGCAAAAGGACTTGGGAGTAATCTTTGACCCAACTGTGTCTGTTTCCAACCATATTTTGTCAAAAATAGATGCGCACAGAAAATAGCCGGGTTTATTGTTAGAAACACAAAAGAGTTTATTATTGAAGTGAGCATTCATCTCTTTGATGGCCTTGTGCTGCCGGTTTTAGAATATGCTAGTATAATTTGGTCTCCTCAGTATAATGTTTGGGTCACGATCATTGTGTTTTGAAGACTAACAATTTCACTTGCTACGATATTAAATGTTGTACTCATTAATTTGAGACAACTATTGGATCCCATTTTACACTCGATATAGGTAAGTCTCTTATGGTACCTGTTATTATCTTTGTATTCTCACACATTCCTTTTAGTTCCTCTGAAGATGACTGTATATATAGTCGAAACATGTAGGGACAATCGTTAAATTTTCAAAATATATATTATTTGTGGAGGAAGACAGAAGTGTTGTTTTAATTTATTACCTACACTCCACTGCAAGTATGGACTACTTCTTCAAATATATAAGTTGTGCCACTACTTCAATTTGTATGCATCGGACATCGACATTGATATAACTAGTCTTAGTAAATTTAAGAGGATAGTTGAGGCTAAGTTGGGATTGGACAATTGGTGTTAACTTCTCAATATGTGAAAATTTTACCTGATAATTGACTTAAGTAGGTACTTGATACCTTTTACTTTATTTCTCTGTTATCTGTTTTTTGTGTCTTTTTTAGTATTTTTGTAGAACTGTGTATCTTGTTGGTTCCCCTCTACCTTTTCTTTTTTTTCTTTTTTTTTCAGGCTAGATTTAAGAAGTATCTGTAATTGGCTTAGCTGTTGATACTAGCTAACAATAAATAAATAAATAAATAAAAATAAAAAATTTTCGCGCCTGTTCCATTGATTGTGAATTGATTGGGTGATTGGTGGTTGATTGATAGTGCCTCACTACTATTAGTGCCTCTCTACTATGGGATTGGACTAACAGGGAGCCAGTCTTTCGGTAGTTTGTACGTACTGTGTAGTCTAGATCTCGTGTGCAAGTCCGTGATTAATGGGTTTGTCGATACGTCCGTACGTCTGTAATAGTCTGTAATAATTTTTGTGAAAAATGTATTTATTCTCTGCATACGAAAGTCTCGATGAAGTATGTGAATCATCGTGTACCTGGGTACATTCGCAATACTTTTTAGTGCCCTGTTTTGTATTACCTGGAACTTATTAAGCTCCGTTCTGCTTATGTTGCACCATGAAGGTGCACCATAAGTGAGAACCGGCCTGACTAACACCAACGAACATTAACAAGACTAGAAGGGTCACACTCTGTCGGAACCTTGATGTTCTGCTTACACAAGCGCGCCGACGATTTCGATAAATTCCTGAGGCAGTGTCCCTGTTCTTGCTTATACGAGGTTGATGCAAACGGCTAGCGATTAAAACGAATAAACGAGGGTGACTTAAAAACATCTAGTAATAATTTTATTGTTATTGTGTCCTATTCTGCTTCGTGTGAATTAAAAGAAAAATGGGGAAATCGTCAGGTTATTTAATTGGTAGATCTTAACATAATTATAAAAAGTACTGGTAGTAAAAATTAAGGGAAAAAGGAAAGTTTCTTCCAAAAGTAACAATGTAGTAAGCTACAAACGAGATTAGTAGGTATAAAAATTAACAATCAAATATTTGCAAATGCTAACTGAAATAGGTACTTATTCTAATTACCTTATTATTACATAAAATATATACAGGTTGTTTCAAATTCGAGGCCATCAAAGAGTACCTACTTACTTAACAGTAAAATACGGGTAGGAGTAGTTATACTCTGGGAAAACAAATTATCGCGATTTGTATGGAGAATTGTGAAAATCGATAAACGAACCATTCAAAGCCAAAGGCGTTTAACCAAATGAGTTAAAACCTCTGAATTGCTGTTCGATGCCTTTTACAAATCTAGTAGCCCGTTAACAACTCAATTAAATAATGTATTTAAATGTTCTGAAATAAAATTTACCGGCCGCTTTTTAAAGATGTTTTAAGATATTTAATTTTATGTTAGGTTTTATTGATTGTTTCAAAGAACATCTTTTTTTTATATCCCGGTTAGCAAATTTAATTGTAAAATAAATACGCACCCTAATATATAGGTTTAAAAAATATTTATGAGGAAACTCTTTACAAGGATGTGTAAATAGTACATTTTCATATAATATCTTAAGGGTTGCTCCAACGTTCTCGTGGCAACTGTTTATATTAAAATTTTCAACAAAAATTATTTCTAGCTGTTTGACATATTCTACAATATTACTAGGAGGTACATTTAGACCTTCATAGTTTTTAGAAGTCGAATATGCTTTATGCTCTAGAAATACAGCAGCTTCTTTTGGTAATGTCTTTTCATCATTATACTTTGTGCAAGCACTACAAGAGTGTTGCAGCAAGCATTTCCTTAATAGATACCCTGTAATGTAAACTATAGCATTTCCGTCCGTACTAGAAAGATTTCTATAGTCGCATGTAAAAACTTTTAAAGAACTATTATTTGTCAATATAGGTACATCGATATTTTTATATTCTTCTAGAATATCAGGAGTTACATTAAGCAAAACTGTATTAATATCTTTGATACAATTGGAACCTTCAACCTCATTAAAATATTTTAGAGAAAATAATTTCTTGAATGCCCTACAAAATTGAATTGGGGTTGGATTTCTCGAGTTTCCGCAACAATTTCTTACCAGACCAAAAAAATTTTCGATACAATCCTGATTAAGGTTCCTTGTTAAAAGAAATTAATAGTTCTTGCACTTTAAGGTTTCCCATAAAGACAGACTAGAAGTAATAGTAATTTTCCAGCCATTTATAAAATGCATAGTATTATTTATACATTTTTCCACGTATGTTACCTTTCCATCGTTCTGTTTTACCTGTACTAATTTAATTACCTGTAAGTCATCCAACAAACATTTTATTTTTCTAAAAAGTGCAATTGTTTTTCTGTGCCCATAAATGCGTTAAAGTTGTTAAGATGGGACGAGTTTAACAAATCAAATAAATCATTTGTTGTTTGTAGGAATTTTGCAGTAAGCGTTGCTTCTAAAGGCAAAACCTTAAAATGTATGTAGGTATATAGGGCAGCTGAAAGAGAGTGACTAAAGACTTGCAAAGCATATTTTACCTTCATTTTTTGACAGCTATTAGGAAACATATGCTCGTCAGTAAGTTTAGGACAAAGTCGACACATTTTTTTTGTCGTGATCATAAAAAATGTCTAAGTAACTTTCGTTCGTTCGTGGCATTTTATTGCAGAACCAAACACAAAACACTACGTAAATGTTTATTTTATTTTTAATGGAATTCACTCACGGCGACACATAAAGACAACTGGTACATATCTCTACAACGGACAACCTGTTTATGCATATCGCGCGTCGGGGGCTTACGGTGCTCTAGATACGGTAGCATCCGATATTCGAGCGAGATAGGCATAACGAGGGGAGGAGCTTGGAGTGATCCTTCTTGTCTCTTGGTAATGTTCGTTGCTAACACCTTGTAGAGGTTGACCTTAGTCCTATTACCAAGTCTACTCCGCCTGTGAAGCAGGGGATACATAGAGCGTAATTGATGCAATGCTAGCTTCACTCTATTAATTAAATTGCGCCTCCAGTTCAGTCGTCGATCACATATAAGTCCCAGGTATTTTACCTCCTGACACCAGTTCACCTTGGCTCCGTTGACACGAGGCCTTGTCTCAGGCCTACTAACATTGCCTTTCGAAAAATAAATAGTACCTTTTTATGATGAAAATAATATAAAAGTAGATGTAGATAATAATTTCCCATTTACCTTAAATAAATTATTCTTAAAATTACCGTCTGGAAAATTTTTATATAAAAATGAATTTGCAAACGCGTTGTGAGGAAGCGACACTGCGAAATAACAAATGACAAACTTTTGATATGTATTTACATAAAACAAATGACTGCGCTCGTCCATACGAAAAGTTGGCTAATATTTCAAGCTGTATCTTCGTTTCACCTTGCGGGGAAGGTATATTTCCCTTGGGAAACAAATGCGAATAGGGCTTGACGCTGACAACCTATCGTACTTTTATATTTTCACCACATTCGATCTGTATCTTAATTTAAAACTGTCAATTTTCGTTTGAAATTCCGGAGGCGGCGGATATTCGAAATGAATGTTTTATTAAAGTTAAAATAAAATTCGTTTTCGGAATTTTTACACTAGTTACTTTTCACGCGCTGTCTGAACATTAAAAAATAGATAAATGAAAACAATTTTTTTTCTAATACTTAGTTAGTAAAGTAAGTAAGTATTCATAGATCACCTTTTCCAGGTTAGTCTAGGTAGTGGTGAATCGGCCCTACACTGTGCGAAAAAAAAATTAATTTTTTCCGAGATAATTAAAGTCCTTAATCTATTAAATCTTATAGGTAATTGGTAAAGGCAAGTTCATCAATCGAGTTTCCCACAAAAAATTAAGATCATTTTGAGTTGGTCAGAAGATGGAACCTGGAACTATTGATTCGCTTAAATTGACGGGAGTGAAATATCCGGGTGTAATAGAACGAGTGAAATTTGGTGTGTCTTATAAGAAACAGCTAATTCTTTAGAATTTCTTTCAACGCATGGGAAATATGAATTTTGTAGGGTTTTAAATCATTATTTTTTAAAATTCTCCAATCCTTAACATGATTTAGTGTTGGCAAGTTCGATTCTGCGGAAGTTTGCCTTGTGGATGTAAAAGGGTTGGGGTCTACCTAAAATAATGCAATACCCTAAATAAAATAGCGCCTACTTTATAGAAAGGAACGAATTTAAAACAAAGGTTACATGGTTTTAGAAGAAATGCAGTCAAACTTTGTTAAATTCAGACCAAATGTAAAACATTGTGCGATTCTGCTTCTGTTACGCTGTTGCCATATTTTTTCTGGGCTTTTCAAATCTACTCTGTTTGCGTAGGTTTCTATCCAATTTTTGAAACGCCCATCTGTCAGGCTGCTGTCTTTCGGGTACTCCTCAAAATTCCTTTGCGAAGCTGTTACTAAGTTTCTGTTACAGCTGTAATAAACCTTTATCATAGCACTTTTTTCCTTGGTAGAAAATCCCATTTTAGATTTTTAAAAGATCAACCTATAGCATCTCATAAGAATCTTCAAATAGATAATCTCGAACTGTCACTTGAATGAAAATTCGCCATAATTTATTAGTTTTTTCTCCATGGCAAGCTACGACGAAGAAGTTTTTTTTATTTAAGCGTCCTGGGATTCGAAATCAAAGTAACAATTTTTTTCCACTACTAACCTATAACATCGCCATTATTGACCGATTATTAACGCTAGAAATCGTTTTTCTCTACCTTATAAGTCATTATTGACCATGGTCAATAATAAGCCATTGAAATCCATTATTGACCGATCTTTGACCTTAACCGAATTTTGTTTGAACGCAGGTAACTTGATTTTTTAATTCTACAACATCAATTAATTGTGGTTAGGCAACCAGATAATTATCAATACATATTAGATTACTTGATATTGTAAAATATCGATACAATCAACATTTTTTCTGCTTCCATCCTTAATTCGGGAGGTGTACACATAATATTATCACTAACATTTTCTTCGCTCATTTTTTAAAAAAACGCAAAACTCGTGAAATCTGATGACACAAATGAACACAAATTGACATTGACAAAGCCACCTGACAAAACAACAAAATATTTTGCCAATTCCAAAGCGCAGGTAACTTGATTAAAAAATATACTTATACCTACCTATAATTTTTTATAATTATTAATACTATAAAGATAAATGTCATATAAAAGTTTGTAGTAGTGGAAAAAATAATATATTAACCACGGTTTAGACAGCTTATTATAGCCCTCGCGTCTTAAATCCCTCGTCGCTTCGCTCCTCGTGATTTAAACTCGCCGCTCCGGCAATAATGATGGCTGTCTAAACCTTGGTTAATAATATACTATTAAATTTAAAAAAAAAAATGATTTTTTTCCACTACTAACCTATAATATCGCCATTATTGACCGATTATTAACGTTAGAAATCGTTTTTCTCTACCTTATAAACTCCACTGTTTTTCTCTACCTTGTAAACTCCACTGCAAGTATGGACTACTTTTTCAATTTCTACCTTATAAGTTATTATTGACCATGGACAATAATAAGGCATTGAAATCCATTATTGACCGATCTTCAAGAATCTATTTGAACGCAGGTCCCTTGATTTTTTGATTCTACAACATGAATCCATAAACATGAATAACCTGAAAGGTGATTTATTGTGGTTAGGCAACCAGATAATTATCAATACATATTAGATTATTAGAGATGCTTGATATAGTAAAATATCGATACAATCAACATTTTTTCTGCTTCCATCCTTGATTCTGGAGGTGTACACATAATAATATCATTAACATTTTCTTCGCTAATTTTTTAAAAAAACGGAAAACTCGTGAAATCTGATGACATAAATAAACAAAAATTGGCATTAACAAAGCCACCTGACAAAACAACAAAATATTTTGCCAATTCCGAAGCGCAGGTAACTTGATTAAAAAATATACTTATACCTACCTATAATTTTTATAATTATTAATACTATAAAGATACATGTCTTATAAAAGTTTGTAGTAGTGGAAAAAATATTATATTAACCACGGTTTAGACCGCTTATAGCCGCCGCTCGGTCAATGATGATGGCTGTCTAAACCTTGGTTAATAACATACTATTTATCTAATATTAGATTATTATTGCTTTCTAATTGTTTCAAATAAAAATAATAATTAAATAAAAATTATGAGCATTAGCGGAAAATAATAAATAGCAACGTGGAAATGGAAATGTCTGTTAAATGTCTTAAATAAAATCGTCATATTATTTTATAGTGAATGTATAAAATATTATTCTATCTCTAGAATTTAAAATTAATACAGAAAAATGTCTTGCGTTTATTCCTAAGATATCTTAAAATCATTAAGAAATAAATTAAGTAAAAAATAAACAAGAACATTATTGTAAGATGTTCCTATTAGCTTAAAATGTTGAATCCTAATCAAAGTAATGCAACAGTATAATAAAATAAAAAATCCAGGTTCGTGTTTAAAAAAAAGTTGATGATGGGGCCCAAAGACAAAACGTCGGATTTGAAATCTGATATCACAGTCTAATAGGAGAGAAAAAGTGACAATGAGAATGGTTTTTTGTTTTCAATTACCTTTGAAATAAAAGTAGGAAAACATTATACAGGGTGGCAACTATTTAATTGTCCACTATTATGGGTATCTTCTAAACGGTAACTTCCACGAAGTTGATTAAATTAGAAGAAATGTGCCATTTTTTAAGCTCTCTTAAGATTTACTAACAGCGTTGCTTAATTATTTTTTATTCCTGAGATACAGGGTGATTTGCTAAAAACCTCTAAAATTAATTCCTGTAATAACTCTAAAAGTTTCAGTTTTAGAAAAACGTTCTTTTAATTGAAATTTAATATTTTTATTTATTTTTTTATTCTTCCCTACAAAATTGCGTTATCATTTTTTCGTATCACTTGGTGCAAGTGAGTTATCATGATCAACTTCATTATTTTAAATACAGATCTGGACTTTTTAATTTTATTTTTGAAAGTACATTTTACCTCAAATACAATGATGTATCGCTCAACCCTATTTACTTACGTTTTGACACAAATTATACATAATCAGGAGAATTTTTAAAATAATCTCAGTGCCTATGGTTTTTTTCAAATATTGTTTTTATTTCAATTAAATAGAATTGACTCAAAACAGAGACCAGTAAAAATATCTTATTTTATTTAAATTTCCGTTTACCAAACGTAACCTAAATACAACTAAATTTAAAAATGGCACAAAAATAAAACATTTAAATTATAAATAAAAAAATAAGAAAAAATTTACTTCAAACCCTGTAGTGATTTAAAAAAGTAAACATTCGAGTAGCACTCTTTTATTGCATGCATTGACGCTAGTATCGCCGTTCCTATCGTTTATCGCAGCTCAAACATAGTCGCAGCATAATTATTCATAATCGAGAGTAAATGCGTGCGCGTTTTGAAGGCGTGAAGTCAGCTGAGTCCCTCTAAACACCCCTTCCTTAGATTCGTCACTGCCAAAAATGATACTGTTTCAATTTGCTAAATTAAACTGTTAGTTATAAGCTCAACCCTTGTTCCGATTTCCGCCTTACTTTTTTAAAGTGGCACTGACGATCCATCGTGATATCGAACATAAAAGATTATAACAGCGATCATATAGCGTGACTTAGACTCATAATGACCGCAACTGGATAGTTTCAAAGTGCTCTCTTCATAAAAATGTTGTTTCGCGTGTTTCTACTAAAAAATTAAGAGTATAATCTAATTAACGCTTTATTGGAGTGGCTTTTCGACCTGTGCGTTATATATTACGGTCGTATATCAAAGGTTGAGTAATTAAGTGATTCTTTTAATCCACTTACTGGTAAATGGGCAAATAATTATTTATTTCGTATATTGAAAGCAGTGGCGTCAAACGGTTGTACTTTCAGTAAAGGGGCTCTTCTAAAGAAGAAGTGGTAAACCATCAACATTAACCTCCAACAGTTTCTGGCAGATCTTCAATCAATTCCCTGGAGAAATATTTTTGACCTCAATATTATCAATAGTAAGGTGGAATTTATCAGTAACAACATTATCACTTTACTGTACCTTTATGCTCCGATAAGGCAAGTTAGGCTTACTAAAGACAACTACCTGTGGATTACTGATAATGTTATGAATTTAATTAACCTTAGAAATCAAGCACTAAGTAAGTTTAAAAATCAAAACATTTAGTACACTGGGAATACTATAAATCAGTTCATAATTTAACTACTCTAACTATTCGTAGAGAAAAAAAAGAATTTTTTGACACAAGGTTTCAACTATCCCAAAATATATAGCATGATTTATAAAAATATAGGGTGGGTGTGAATAAGAGTAAAGTAGATATCCCTGAACACTTAAAAGATCCTAATTCAATAAATAATTTCTTTAGGACATCCATACCCCCACTCAAAACAAACAATCATGGCATGAGCTTTTTAATTGTTACCATAATAATATAAAATGTAATATAAATCACGGTTTTAAATTCAAAAGTGTATCAGAAGTAGAGATGTGGAAAATAATTTCTAAAATAAAATCCAAAGCCAAAGGACATGATGGCCTTAATATAGATTTGATTGACCTTTGCTGCTCGCACATTTTACCTTTCTTATCTCACGTCATAAACACTTGTATATGCTATTGAATATGGTGTACCGCAGGGCACAGTTTTAGGTCCAGTACTATTTTCAATATATATAAATGAATTGTTTAATTTAAGAAGTGCTGGTTCTATTTCTTCTTTTGCGGATGACACTGTAATATTATATTCAGCAGATACCTGGAAAGACGTTAAAGATCAGACAGAGAAAGACATGGTAAACATAAAAAATTGGTTTGATAGTATGTCGCTGACGATAAATTTTTAAAAACCAAGTTAAATAGCCTTCAGCTGTAATAAAAGAAAAGTACCATACTACAAGAAAATAAATATACGCAATTGACAATCAATATGCATAAAAGAAACGGATCACACTAAGTATATAGGTATCGAAATGGATAAACATTTAAAATGGGATTATCAACAGTAATATACCGATAGAGGAGGCGTCTTATCGGTAATACCGATGTTTTTAACAAGAAATCGATTTTCTGACAAATTTTTACGAAATGTAATTTTTACTTATAATCTGATATGATCCCGAGAGCTTTAGCTCGAGGGTCTTATCTTTGATTATAAGTAAAAATTACATTGAGTGAAAATTTTCTTGGAAAATCGAGTTTCGAGTGAAAAACGAAGGTATGAAGATAAGAAACCGCCTCTAGAGGTGTATTTTATTGGATAATTTACTGAACATAAAAATGAAGGCCGTCTGATAAAGGTAAATATACAAGTTAGAGGTGTTACTAATTTTTTATTTAAGTAAAAAAGCTACAAGCGTCTTTTCGAAAGCGTCTTTTCGAGCTAGCGGTAGTCTTATCGGGTAAGACGACCGTTACCAAGGTGGTTGCTATGAAAATGAGCGTTTTGATTGGTTCAATAAAAGTGAGGTGAATTATCATATAAATAATTTAATTAAAAAACTACGCTCGATTTTGTATAAGTTCAGAACCTTGAGAACAATCTTATCAACAGTAATACACCGATAGAGGAGGCGTCTTATCGGTAATACCGATGTTTTTAACAAGAAATCGATTTTCTGACAAATTTTTACGAAATGTAATTTTTACTTATAATCTGATATGATCCCGAGAGCTTTAGCTCGAGGGTCTTATCTTTGATTATAAGTAAAAATTACATTGAGTGAAAATTTTCTTGGAAAATCGAGTTTCGAGTGAAAAACGAAGGTATGAAGATAAGAAACCGCCTCTAGAGGTGTATTTTATTGGATAATTTACTGAACATAAAAATGAAGGCCGTCTGATAAAGGTAAATATACAAGTTAGAGGTGTTACTAATTTTTTATTTAAGTAAAAAGCTACAAGCGTCTTTTCGAAAACGTCTTTTCGAGCTAGCGGTAGTCTTATCGGGTAAGACGACCGTTACCAAGGTGGTTGCTATTAAAATGAGCGTTTTGATTGGTTCAATAAAAGTGAGGTGAATTATCTCTAAAAGAATTAAAGACAGTTTATTATTCACTTATATACTCCATTTTGCAGTATGGTATTTGCGTTTGGGGAGCAGCTTACAAAACTCACTTAGAAAGGCTAATCGTTGTCCAAAAAATGTTTATTAAACATATGCTTAATAAAAAAAAAACATACCCAAGTGATCTACTATATCAGGAAAGTCAATTGTTGGATGTTAATCAGATTTATTGCTTCAAAACTGTTACATTACAGCACAAAAATAGGGGTAATCTTGAAAAAATAGATCATAAACACTATACTAGATTCAAAATTCATAAGCAAACAAAAAATCTTAAATATAGGAAGAAAATAGGGCAAAGAGCATTTGCGTTTTTAGCCCCACATATGTATACACATGTTCCTGATAACATAATACATAAAATCACCAACAGATCATTTAGGGTTAAGTTAAAAGAATGGATTATCTCTTTACCTAGAAAGAAAACACGAAAGTTTATTGATTTAATAATATAAACAGCAAATAATTAACTTAAGTAATTTACAAAACTTACGTCGTTTTGATTACGACAGATATATCAAATAAATAATTTACTAATAAATGCCAAATGCATTTAAACTTGTACCTTCCTCCCAAAAAACTTTTTATAGAATTTTTTGTTTTTTTTACTGGTATTCTAAACTATTTTAAAAGAATTTGTTTTTATACACATTAATTTAGGTAGGTAATTAATAATAACTAACTAGGATATGGTTTTCTCTATTTTATTTAAATTAAGCAGAATCAATCTAGGGAGAACATACAAAATGTACTAATAATTTTTTATTTTTAATTTTCATTTTGTTGGTAATTTTTAAGTCATACTTCTGTTTCCACTACATAATAAAATAAGAACTAGCGGAAAACACAAGTGTGGAATGGGATCCACGTACTAGCCTTAAGTGGTTTTAGTGGATTTATTTTCATATTTCCATTGTAGAAAGCGAAACATCATTTGTAAAACTTATTTTGTTATATTTGCTATATTTGGAAATATATTATTATTATTATTATTATTTCCAACTCCGTGCTTACTGAATGCTGGAAGAAAGCCTTGTTGGTGCCACTACCAAAAGTTAATGATCCACATTAACTTAAAGATCTGCGTCCAATTAGTATTCTACCTTGCCCCTCAAAAATTCTTGAAAAGATAATTAACGATCAAGTAATGTGGAAAGAAACCATATTTTGCCTAAAACTCAGTCTGGTTTTAGAAAAAATCACGGCTGTTCTACTGCTTTGGCTACGGTGTGTGACGATATTTTTCGAGCTTTTGATTCTGGAGAGATAACGGTTTTGGCGCTACTAGACTTTTTCAAAGCATTTAATACTCTCAACCAGCGTTTGCTGTTAGTTATTCTTCATTACATTGGTCTCAGTGATCACGCTATTAATTTCTTTAAGTGTTTCTTTGACGGTCGAAAGCAGTATGTATCGATTTATGTCAAAAGTTGACAATTAACACCTTTACATTTGTTATACATTTTTGAACGATATTCTATTATATATTTATAATTTTAATTTAAAATTTATATAAAAGTACAATTAAATTATCCCTTTACAACATATATTGGAGAAGCTGTTGGATATGGTTCTTAACTTAAGAAGAAATAGTGGTACTAAAACAGCAAGAAATGTCAAAAATGCAGTGTCAAGAAATATAAAGGTAAAAACACCAGAATCGATTGAAGTGAAGAATACAACAAAATTGGAACAAGCAAAAGGAAATAATGCCCAAACTTCGGAGAGTGAAGATGAGTACTTGCCTCTAAAATACCCACAAGATAATAAGTTTAAGGATTATGTTAAAACATTCAAAATTCTAAGTCAGGATTTAAAATCAGCAGGTATTTCTACTTTATTAGAAGATAAAGGATTAAATTCAACTAAGGATTCTAAATCAATTATAAATTCAAAAAATATTCACGCTAAACACAGAGATAGTGAAAAAATTTTAAGCAATAACCCAGTGTGTTCTGTTTGTAATAAGATTATTAAAAGTAACCATAATAATTGAATCATAGATATCTCCTCTCTCATAACAGGAAAGAAAAATCCAAAATTCTTCACAAATATTTAATAATTCGCTCTACGCGTTTCGGTTTCTTAAACCATTTTCAAGAGCTATCTAAAAAGTTTATTCATATAATAATCTCAGGTATGAATCAAAATAATTTGGTGTTACTTACATAATATAGACAAAACTTTACATTAAGGACACAAACAAGCTCACAATGGCGAGCACAGGTTTACTAACTATATAAAACGGGATAAACCCAAAAAACATTTAAAAATAAAACACTTAAAAAATAAAACAAAATACACCGAACCATAGCGACATCTAGATTGTACAAAGAGAGGTTCCATTATTTAAACAATCATTCACTACTTAAATTCGTTTATAATTCTCGCCGTTTCCCTATAGTGGGCGTTGACAGGATCGTTCAAACACTCAATTTGATTATTTATCTCTAATTTCGCTATTTCAATATTTTCTAAAAAATTCAACTTTAGGCCTTTATTCGCATTATGTAGCATTTTAAAGTTGTCTTTAGTATTAAAACTATGTAAATTTTCTCTTAAATGTAGGCCAAAAGCTGATCTCTTGTCATTAGGCGATTTCTGAGAGTTTAAATGTTCGTTTATTCTAACATTAAAACTACGTCCTGTCTGACCAGCATATTTAGCCGTGCAAGAGTTACAGGACAACAAATACACCCCACTCTTGTCAAGCACGTTAATTGAATCCTTTACTCTCGAGAATAAGCTACGTAAATTGTTTACCGATTTGTAAGCTATTTTAAAATTGTTGTTTAAAGACTTCAATACATTACCCACTCTCAGAGAAACAGTGCCCAAAAAAGTAAGCCTTATATACCTAGGAGGTTGAAAAGATGTTATGACAACAGGTGGTGAATATCGTGGAACGTTTGCTTGGAGAGAACTTATCTCTGTCTGATAATGTACGGAGGGGTATAACGTCCCTTTTGAATAAATGTCTAGGTTTAGATTTTTTTAGATTTAATGACAAGTTCTTTAAAATGACGGATGGTTTACCCATGGGTTCAGGTCTTTCCCCCTTTTTAGCTGAAATTTTTATGGGTGATTTTGAAAATAAATTGTTTAATTCAAATTTTTACCTTCTAGATAAAATTTTATTATGGCGCAGATATGTTGATGATACTTTTATTGTTTGGACAGGAACAGGGAATGAGTTGGAAATTTTTTTCAAGTTTTTAAATTCTTTAAACAACCACATCAAATTTACAAAAGAAATAGAATCTGATTGTTGTCTGAATTTTTTAGATTTGACAATAAAGAGGGTGAATAACGTTTTTGAGTATGCTATTTATCGGAAAAACACACATACAGACAATGTTATACCTGCTGACTCAAATCATTGTTTAGCTCATAAAATGGCAGCTTTTAACTCTTTAATCCATCGTTTGTTCACTATCCCACTCTTACCTTTAGAATTTGAGAAGGAAAAGAACATCATCTTTCAAATTGCTTATAACAACGGATACAAGATATCACTAATCAATAATTTAATAAGAAAAAAATTTAATGGCATGCTTAAGAGGGTGTTGACTGACCCCTTGGATAAGACCATAACATCTTTTCAACCTCCTAGGTATATAAGGCTTACTTTTTTGGGCACTGTTTCTCTGAGAGTGGGTAATGTATTGAAGTCTTTAAACAACAATTTTAAAATAGCTTACAAATCGGTAAACAATTTACGTAGCTTATTCTCGAGAGTAAAGGATTCAATTAACGTGGTTGACAAGAGTGGGGTGTATTTGTTGTCCTGTAACTCTTGCACGGCTAAATATGCTGGTCAGACAGGACGTAGTTTTAATGTTAGAATAAAAGAACATTTAAACTCTCAGAAATCGCCTAATGACAAGAGATCAGCTTTTGGCCTACATTTAAGAGAAAATTTACATAGTTTTAATACTAAAGACAACTTTAAAATGCTACATAATGCGAATAAAGGCCTAAAGTTGAATTTTTTAGAAAATATTGAAATAGCGAAATTAGAGATAAATAATCAAATTGAGTGCTTGAACGATCCTGTCAACGCCCACTATAGGGAAGCGGCGAGAATTATAAACGAATTTAAGTAGTGAATGATTGTTTAAATAATGGAACCTCTCTTTGTACAATCTAGATGTCGCTATGGTTCGGTGTATTTTGTTTTATTTTTTAAGTGTTTTATTTTTAAATGTTTTTTGGGTTTATCCCGTTTTATATAGTTAGTAAACCTGTGCTCGCCATTGTGAGCTTGTTTGTGTCCTTAATGTGAAGTTTTGTCTATATTATGTAAGTAACACCAAATTATTTTGATTTATACCTGAGATTATTATGTATGTATGTATGTATGTTTGTGGCTCTGGTAAAACCAAATGGCCAGCATCTCTCTTTGTTCAAGAATTTCATTTCTCATGTCTCTCGTTTATATCCAATTTTCCGATATTTCTTTTTTACATAAACTCTATTATAACATACCTATTCTATAATACCGTTATATTTATTTGAGATTTGCGATGTTGTATTTTTATTTTTACATTTCTTTTTCTTTTCTTTTTTTTATTTATTTATTTATTTTTTCATTAAATTTTTTTTTTGTTTTGTTTGCTTTCTGTTTTTTTTTTTATTTAAGTAATATGCACTATGTTGTTTTTGTTTGTTTGTGTTTTTCTTTTTTTTTTTTTTTTTTTTTTCATAATTTTATTTGAGCTTCCAGTATGAATTGATACAAAATTCTATATACATTTATATTACTAAGTGCTATTAAATAGTTTAAGTTGAATGGGATTTGAACCAATCCTTTCAAATTGTTATATAGTTTATCTCTAAAATTTTTAAGTCTATTACAACTAAATACATAATGTTCAAGATCTCCTGTTTCGCCACATTCACAGTCTTCCCCATCCTGCAAACCGATTCGTTTTGCATGCTTGGGATACAAGGCATGAAAAGTCCTGATCCGAGAAATAATTCTGACAAAGTTTTTATTTGATTCCTTACAAAACCATGTTTTTTTACGTAAATTTGGGAAATTATTTTTATACCGAAGTCCCTTATCTGAATTTATATATTGCTCCTGCCAATTGTTTAATATTCTTGTTTTAGCTTGACTTACTATGTCTGTATATGGAATTTTAAAATTCGTTTGAGAGCCGATAGTCGTAGCTTCTTTCGCGGCTTTGTCCGCTAATTCATTTTCAGGTATGCCGATATGAGCTCTAACCCATACAAATGAAACTTGCTTGTTTAAATCTCTCAAGATGCCATAGAGATTCAGTATTTCGCTAATGAGGTAATTAGCAGGAGCAACATTTATACTATTTAAGATTTTTGTTAGAGAGCTCCTACTGTCTGAAAAAATAACAAATTTATAGTTACCATTATAATCCCTGCAATACTTAAGTGATTCCAGGATAGCCCAGAGTTCGGCCGAATATATGGAAGAACCGTCAGGCAACTTAAATTTCTTGGTAGTGTTAGTATTTTTGTGGTAGAAAGCACAGCCGGTTTTTTTTGCTAATACTGATCCATCAGTGAATATTTGTTCATGTGTTTTCCAGATAGTAGCCTGTTCTTTTAAGAAACTATATTTTGCACTCAGTTGGTTGTCTTCGTCATTATTTAGGATAATTACTGGCGGCCTAATATCGAAGACTTCAAAATTTAATTGAAAGTAAGGTAGTGTGCCACTACTATGTATTAATTCTTTGTTCTGGGTTATCCAGGAATAACTCTCTACCATCAATGGTAATTTTTTTACTTTCCAATAAGGATGTGTGAAACATAGAATTGATAGCTGATTTGTTTTACTTACTAGGATGCTATTTTTAGATATTAACTTTAGTGTAAATTTGTCCGATATAAAACTTCTTCGTAATTTTAAGGGTGGTTCTTTTGTCTCCGCTTCCATTACCGATATGGGTGTACTTTTAAGGAGTCCAATACTTTGCCTAATACATTTATTTTTGATACTTTCAATTTTTCTCAAGTGAGATTCAGCTGCTGCTCCATAGAATATACTAGAATAGTCAATAATCGATCGAACAAAAGCTCTATAGAATAGCAGAGCAATGTTTGGATCAGCTCCCCATTTTTTGTGAGTAAATGCTCGAATGATGTTCATACTATTTTCTGTTCTTTTTATGAGATATTGAATGTGATCCTTCCAGTTTAATTTTCTGTCCAGATAAAGCCCTAAGTATTTTACTGTACTCTTTTGTGGAATTGTTATACCCCCTAGTTTGATTTCATTTGGTTCTTGATTCCGACTTTTAGAAAAACTACATAACACTGTTTTTTCTTTTGATACACTGAGCCCATTATCTTGAAGCCAATTTAAAATATTTCCAAAGGGATCTTGCAGCTTTTCAATGCATTTTTCTGAAGATTTTTCTGTCGTGTATATACATATATCGTCGGCAAATTGTAAAATTTTGATGTTGTCCTCCACAGTGTTTTCCAAGTCATGAGTGTAAATTGTGTAGAGAATTGGACTTAAAATGCTACCTTGTGGGAGTCCGATCCTTGCTTCTTTTGCTCCAGTTATTCCGCCGTTGGTGCGAATGTAAATCTGTCGGGAGTGGTATATGTCAAATAGATTTTTGACAATTTTGTGCGGGATTCCTATTTTACTCATTTTGTCAGCAAGTATATTGTAGGCAACATTGTCATATGCTCCTTGAATGTCCACGAAGAGGGCAGATGTGCACTGTTTCTTTGTATAACCTATTTGTATATCTGTCACCAAGTTAGCTATGGCTTCCTGAGTAGAAGTTCCTCTTCTGAAACCGAACTGGGTTTTCGGAAATAATTGATTTTTTACCAACCAAAATTCCAGTCGATTTTTTAGAATTCGTTCGTATGATTTAAGAACACATGAAGCTAGTGCAATCGGCCTGTAAGATACAGCAGAGCCTGCCGCTTTTCCAGGTTTCCTAATGGGAACGACTATATATTCCTTCCAGGTTTCCGGAACTGGTTGGGCCCCCGAAAATATCTCATTAAATATTTGTAATAGTTGCAATTTTGCGGTATATGGTAAATTGAATAACATTGAATACTGTAGTTGATCCTTTCCTGGAGCGGAGTTGTTATTTTGTTTCAATGCTCTAGTTAGTTCATTTAAGCTGAAAGGTTTGACTAAGAACTGCTCTGGGTTGTCGTTTAATAAGGTATTTTTTGGTGGAAAACTTACAGATGGTGGGGCTAATTTGTTATGAAACTCTTCAATCCATGAATCTGTTAACAGAATTGGGAGTCTATTTTCTTGTGCCCTGTTCTTATAACTATTTACTTTTCTCCAAACATCAGAGATTGGAGTGTTTTGATTGATTGAGAGACAAAATGACCTCCAATTTTCCCTCTTGACTTCTTTAATAACTTTTTTTGCTTGAGCGTCTGATTTTTTATATCTAATTAGGTTATCTAAGTTTGGGTTTAATTTGTACAGTGTGTAAAATTGTTTCCGTTCTTTTACTACATCATTACATTTTGCATTCCACCATGGCTTGCCTCCACTTCTCTTCACTTTATTTATTGGATTGGCCGGCACGGATTTTTCCAAAATTTCATTTAATGTCTTAGTGAACTGACCATATTGTATAATGTCATTCTCAGAAAATTTTAAAGTTGATTCTATAAAAAATAATCTCCAGTCAGCTTTATTTGTATTCCATTTTTTGTGAATAGAACTAGACACAAACCTAGGTGAAATCTGGCAAGTAATTTTTATAGGTAAATGGTCCGATCCATAAGGATCGTCCAAAGTGCTCCATTCTAGTTTATCCTGTATACATGGGGAAGCTAGTGAAATATCAATGGCAGAGTTATTTCCACCTGATGGGTGCAGTCGTGTGAATGAACCATTATTCAAGAAAATTAGGTTATTGTCATTTATTGAATCTAATAAGGAGTTCCCCGCAGCATCGCTTTCACGACATCCCCATGCAGAGTGATGAGCATTAAAATCACCGCATATTAACAGCGGCTTTTCAAATAAGGCAAAAAATCTATTCCAATTATAGCTGGATATTCTAGAATGTGGCTTAACATAAAGCGAAACAAGAGATAAACAAGAACTATTACTTACTGGGATCTTAACATTTACATACTCAATATTGGGAAAATGCATTCCTAAAACTTCGGAAAATTGGATATTTTGTTTTAACAAAATGGCTACTCCGCCTTTACCATCATTTCGATCCTTTCTAACAACATTATATCCCGGGAACGATATATAATGGCCTGGCTTAAACCACGTCTCCGATAATAATGCAATACTTATTTTATTTTGATGCAGTAGAATTTCTAAGTTTGCCTTGTTAGACATAGCTGAACGACAGTTCCATTGGCAAATATTAAGATTTTCCATTTTTTACTGATTTACTGTGGTAGATAAGATGAACTAGATAAGAGTTTCGAATTTATGAGATTTGCAAATTCTTGTTTATTAATATCAAACGTATTTTTTTGTCTTAATATATTTAAGACTGAGATAACTAATTCGAACATTTCGTTAAAGTTTAAATCTTTATGGGATGTTGTGCTTTGTTGATTCCTTATATGGTTTAAATTAGATTGATATGTGATATCATTTAGTAGGTTGCTCTTACTCTGGGAAGAAAAGCTTTGAGATAATATTTGTTTATGTTGGTCTAGGACTATATTAGGTGATGAGGGCCTTGTTCTTTTTATAGGAGCTTTTATTTGTGTAAAATAAGAAGAAGATGTTTGCTTGCTGCGGCTATTTGAGGGTTGAGAACTATTTGCTAATATTTCGTCAAGCTGACTGAGGTTAACGTCGTTGTCTAGATTTCTTGCTACAATAGATGCATAAGAAATTTGGGGAAAACGTTGTTCTGCTTCCTTATACGTAAGATTTTGATTAGCCATTGCTGATTTAATGTCTTTTTGCCTAGAAAATTCCGCGCATTTTTTAGATTCGTTTGTGGCGTGCGATCCTTTACAATGGAAGCATGTAATTTCCTTTTCCGCATTATTGCATTCTTCTAATTTGTGATCGCCTGTACATTTCAAACAACGCATTTTACTTCTACACTGTTTACTAGTATGTCCGTATCGAAAACAGTTGTAACATAGAATAACCCTTTGCACGTAAGGGTTCACTTCTAATCTAACATGGCCTAACGCTACATATTTGGGCAAAGTTTGAGTTTTAAAAGTAATAATAATAGACTTTGTTTGTACAACTTTCTTTTGATTGTCTTTTTTATCAATAATAACTTTTGACATTCTTTTAACGTTGTGTACCGAAAATTTACAATGTTCGTCAAATTTTTTAATTCTGTTTTTAAGTGATTCCTCAGAAATATCGACATCAATATCCCTAATTACCCCCTGTTTTAATATTGACGATTTTGGTATATAGACATCCAAGTCTTTTTCTTTAAGATACTTAGATTCTATCAAGTTATTTGCTGTTTTAGTATCTTTGCACTGCACCCGTATTCTATTGCGCCCTATGGATTCAATTTCTTTGATTTTGTTGTCTAATTCTGGGTGGCACGAGTATATGATATCATTAACTTTAATAGGATTTAGCTTACCTTGATCTATTTTCTATTAGTTCTAGGAATGGTGGAAGATCTGTGTTTTCATAAAGGAATTGAATTTTTGATACCTGTTTGTTTTTAATATTTTCTGTTGATTTTACCACTTTCTCTGCGCCATTTCCTTGGTAATCCATACTCTCCATTTTACTACTCAACCCTGTAATAGCCCCTGAAGGACCTAAATCATCAGGGGGTCTCCCCCCCTTACAGACACTCATGTATTTTTAAACGAGAAATTTACTTCGCGTAAAATATTAATTCTATCTTTATCGCAAGGAATGTCGACTTTAGTCGCAAAAAATTTACTACCGAAATCGACCGTATGCCTTGATAGCTAGATTCGAACTGGAGATTATTATATGAATAAACTTTTTAGATAGCTCTTGAAAATGGTTTAAGAAACCGAAACGCGTAGAGCGAATTATTAAATATTTGTGAAGAATTTTGGATTTTTCTTTCCTGTTTAATAATGTAACCATAATAGCCTAACATGTAATGGTATCTGTAACAAAACATTTCATATGTCATGTGCTAACCTAATAAAACGTGAATTGATCTATTCAAGAAGGTTCAAACTATTGTACATTGGTTTTGCAGTACTTGTAATGAAATTTTGAAGAAAAATGGTAATATTGATTAAATTACTTGTAAAATTCAAGATATTCAAGAGCAATTAGATTTTATAAAATTACAATTATTTAATATAAAATCTACCATTAATCCAGAAAAAATAATCAAAAATAGAAATAATGGAGAAGATGCTGTTTCAAATGTTAATACAAGGATCATTAAAAAGAAGATAAACGAAGTACCAAACAATGAAAGTGCAATACATATTATTCAATCAGTCAAACCAGATTTAGAGAATATCTTCAACAAAATAGAAAGTTTGTCCAATAAACCTGTAGAAAAAAATTATACCAAGGATGGAATAAATACGAAAAATCGATTTAAGTCCGATAATAAAAGAAAATTATTAATTTTATGTGATGATTATGGCAGGTATATTCAAGATCATCTTAAGCTAAATTCAAAATTTAAAAACTTTAAAGTAAAAACGATAATTAACCCAGGAGCTTTTTTCAATAACATTATTAAAAATATTAATGTGTCTATAAAAAACTTTAATCAAAATGATTTTGTTGTTGTTATAGCAGGTTCTAATGATTTTAAAAATCAACAAATTCCAGATATAAAAAACATATGGAATAATATTAAATTATCGTTAAATACAAATTTTATTTTTTTGTCCTGTCCAATAATTTCTAAATATAAACAAAATATTATTTCTTGCTTTAATCTTAACCTTAATAAATTTTTAGAAAAAATAAATAATTGTGTTGAGAATTCAATTTCATTTATAAACATTGATTATTTCAATTATATAAATTTAAAGAATAATTTTTTAATTAATATTTTAGCAAATGAAGTAAGTTTTAATAAAACAAATTTTAACACGCTGTCTTTTATGAAACCTAATATAAATGTTTTTCCAAAAATCAATGTTGTAATAAGTAATGGACAGTCAAATGTTTCATTGGATCATTTTTTTTTTAGACAAAACTCTTCAGAAAGTAACTTTTCCTTGATATTACTAAACATACAATCTCTTAGAAATAAAATTAATTAACTATATTTATTTTTAAATAATCATAACTACCCAGATTTAGTTATATTACAGAACACTGGTTAAATATCCAAGAACCTGTTTTTATGCCAAATTATGTTGTTGTTTCTAAATTTTGTAGAGCTAGTTCTTTACATGGCGGCACAATGATTTTTATTAAAAGAGAATCTATTAAATATATGGAATTTTCTAATGTGACTAAATTTGATTGTTTCTTGGTTGAAATAGATTTTGAATTTTCTATAATATTCTCCAAAAAAAGCAATTTATATATAATTTGTTTATACCGGTCACCATTATCTAATACTAACATTTTTTCTTCAAATTTAATAATGCTATAAAAAACTATTCATGGGATAGTATTTTTCTTAATAAAGAGCCTTTAAGTAATTTTCATGCCACAATTTTAGACACATTTACTAAAGCTTTTCCAATTACAATTATTAAAAAAAATAATAGAAAATGTTGGATTTCAAAGGGTATAAAAATAAGTTCTAAGAATTTACGTTCACTTCATTATATTAAAAAATTTTTCCCATCAAACAATTCATTCATTTCATATTTTAATATATATAAAAACATTTATAGAAAACTAATTAAAAAAGCCAAGGAAAATTATTTTGAAAATCGTATTAGTAAATCATTAAATCCACGAAAAGAATGTTGGAAAATTATTAATGATTTGAGAGGGAAAAACAACATAATACCTATAAATACCTCATTATCTTCTGACGAGCTGAACGATTTTTACTGTTCGATTGCTTTAGATCTTTCTAAAAATATTGATCCATGCATTGATCCACTTTCGTACATGAAGAATTTTAAAATTAATGACACATTTTTCTTTAGTCCAACCGATGTTCAAGAAATAAAATTAATCATTTTGGAAATAAAAAATAAAAATTCTGCTGGATGGGATAATTTATCAATAAAGATTTTTTCACAATTGTCTATTCCTGCTTTAGAAGCTTTAGCGAAAGCAATAAATGTTTCTTTTGATAATGGAATATTTCCACAATGCCTTAAATCAGCTATTGTTATTCCAATTCATAAAGGAGGTGATTGTGAATCTGCTTCTAATTTTCGACCAATTTCTTTACTTCCAACACTTTCTAAAATTATTGAAAAACTTGTTAAAAATAAAATGATTTCTTTTTTAAATAAAAACAATATTTTAAATACAAACCAATTTGCATTTCGAAAAAATAAAAATACTAGTGATGCTATTTTTTCATTTCTTGAACATCTTTATTTTAAATTAAATGAAGGAGATTTTGCTGCAGCAATATTTTGTGATATTTCTAAAGCTTTTGATTGTGTTAACCATAATATATTATTAAATAAGCTTGAGCTTTATGGCTTTAGAGGTATATCGTTTAAATGGTTTAAATCATATTTTCTTTAATAGTACCAAGTGAGCCCAGCATATTGCAATTTTACGGAAGAAGTGAGGACCGCGACAAAGTGAGCCCCAATATACGGTGCTCACTTTGTCTGGCTCTGTAAATGTCGCCGAAATTATTTCCACAACACCTTATTGCACTTTTATAAAAAAAAAGATTGGACCCCATTTTGTTGCTTAAGCGTTAAAATGCGTATATTGTAGTTTAACGTTTTGCCGCAGTCGGCGCTTTTCCTGGAGTATAATTCTTTACCGCATGTATTTCAAGGCGCTGCACTACACCGTTCAACTCGCCAACCAAGGACCAGAGATTTGGCAACATGTGAGGTCCTAGCTTTGCGTGTTGTATATTTTATTGTTTCAAATATTTTATGCAAATTTAAGTAAAATTGTCTTGCATCTAGCAGGTAAATAAGACATACCAAAATCTATTTATAGCACTCACCCAAGGCCATGAATATAGTACAGTGTGTCGCAGATGAACTTGACAAGAGGAAAAAAAATATTCAATATTGACTTTACGACGAAAAGTTATAATAGTTATAGTTATAAAAAATTCTGCTTATCCAGAAAAGAAGTTTGCCATATTAAAATTATAGATCAGATGTACAGGATGGCAAAATAAGCGAGGTGAGTCGGAAACCGTTCACCATACAGTTTTTGGACAATATTGCTGGTAAATATGGCCAAGAGAAAATGCTGGAAGTTATTCATGTTCGTACGATGTCCGCTAGCTAAGGGGTGTCACAGGCAGCAGATAGCAGATGGAAAATTAGGTTTTTCTATATATGTTTTCCCCACCACTTTATTTTAGAGGATAGAGTAAAAAATTTAAAACACTAGAGATTCGACACATCGTAAGGATTGCGCTGATTAATTTATATTGTTTAAAACTCATTTTAGGATACCTATTTTAGACTTTCATGTTACATATATTAAATAATAAAAAGTAGATCACATTATTTGAAGAAAGTCTGTAATCTAGGATAAGTTAAGATTTTTTATAAAGATAAAAAAATATAATTTTTTCAAAAACAGAAAGAAGACATAAAATGTAAGTGCTTAAGTGATTTTTCTAATGTTAAAATGGCTCCTACACCGCAATTTTTGAAAGAAAATGTCAACTTGTTATATGTCGTTGAAAAGGTAGTTTATGTCTATAGACGTACTACATACAGACATGCACATGGACAAAATAGATGACTATTTCACAAAATTAATAATAAAGTATTTTCAAAGAACGGACGTTTCACTTAACCCGTTAATAACAAATTCACACGTTTACTCCACTGAAGATCAAAGACATAAATAACCAAAAGACTGGCTCCCACCTTAACTGTACAGAAATAGATAAAGAGCAGTAACAGTAGCCTGCACAATAAAAATCAAAAATGAACTAACAAATACCAAATAAAGAAAAGAAAATATGTATAAGCAAAATCCAAAAACCTTCCAATATGTAACCGCAAAAGAAAAATACAATTAAATAATAGGAGTAAAAGTCTTAATTTGACTAACTCAGTTAACTAACCATAAAACGGAAAAGGTAGTTTTGAGAAGAATTCGACTGGGTAATATAAAATATAGGTTGTCATTTAGAGAAAAAAGGAACAATATGGCCTAATTCTGGAGAAACCAAAAGTAAACTTCATTTCGTTTAAACATCATACACACAGCGTATAGAGGATGTGTACTTTTCGACACTTTTGACGGGTATCTCCGTTATTAGTACAGATAGAATGATTCGGTTTTCGCAAACCTGTGCCACTTTTTTGTGAAACAAATGATGCCCAAAACGGATGTATCATGGCCAACTTGGTTTATGAGATACAGGGCGAAATTGAAAAGGGTGCATTTTCAGACACACCTTGTATTTCAGTTATCTTATACCCTATCGAAAATATAAAAAGGGGGTGTCATACAGTTTTTTACGCAGAATTCAGTGGCGTAGTCAGAATTTTTCCAGGTATGCCTAATTTTGATAAATATACCAAAGTTGTGTTTTTTTAAATGCAACACCCTGTATATTTATTCTTAGTTGCATTCTGCTTACTGAGAGCTTTCCAAAAATATATAATAGTTGGCACTCTGTTTTACCAGGATGGTTTAAATTTATAGTTTTTAAATAACAATCTTTAAATTGACATTAGGACTTGGATTTGGTTTCACTAGAACAATGAAATTGTGGTATTAAATACATACTTTTTATTCATAAAAATTGTTGAAAATGGTTGCCATTCTCCCTAATACAAAGCTGACACATTCCTGTAATTTGTCTCAAGGCGTTTAAAATTATTATTGGATGTTCTTGTAGAAATTGAAATGCTAAATGGGTAGCCTGTCGAAGTTCCTTTACAGTTCTGTGCCTGGTCTTGTATATCATGATCTTGCATATTGTTCTTTTCACATCTGCAAAAACCTCCACAGAAAGAAGTCTAACACCGATAGATCGGGCGATCGTGGTGGCCATCTTACAGCTTCATTTGTGCCTATCCATCTTTGTGGAAAATTATTTTGTAGAAAAGCCCTTACTACGTGAGAGTTATGACTCGGCGCACTGTCTTGTTGGAAATGTATAGCATATAACTGGGCAAGGGGAACGATTCCTACTCGGGTATAACGTCTTCCAAGATTTCCAGATATCTATTTGCCGTAAGACCTCCCTCATAAATACGGTAAGTTATTTGATTACCTAATATGAAGCAAGAAACACCAAATCCAAAGCGCTCTTGCTGCTCCCTTTCGAAAATAAAATGTTGATTTTCATCAGACCAATGTCTTGTATTATGCCGGTTAAAAATTCCGGCACTAGAAATGTGGCTCTCATCGGTCCAGATTACCAATCTTCCAAAATTGGCATTGGTCCGGATTTGTTCTGTATACCAATGACAGAAGATGAATCGCCGATCTGCATCTCCAGGATGTAAATTTTGCACAATTTTAAGTTTGTATGGATGGTATTTATATTTTCTTAACATTTTTTGTGGCCGACTTTTATTTATACCAATTTCCTGTTCTATATTTCTGCAGGAAGTTGAAGGAGTAACGGTTGCATAAGCCAAAACATTTCATCATCTTTTTCTCTATTTTCCTTACTGTATGTTTTAGGCCGAGGCTGTGTAAAGGTTCCATGTTCAATTAAATTTTTCTTTAGAATGGAAAATTTGTCTGGAAATGACTGCCTTCTTTCAGGATATCTATAAAATGATGATGATAATAATAAGAAGCTGCTTAAACAAACACTCCGCATAACTATAAAGGTGGTCGTTGTAGAAATTTTCGATCGCAAATAATAATAATATACCTACCTATTAAAATATAAATCGGCAGCTGCATGGGGGTTTTCATGGCTTTGTATAAAGCATACCAGCATATCGTATTTTTCATAATTCTCATACTTTTGGACCATCGTTAAAATTTAACAATAACACTTAATAAATAAATTATCAGTAACTTTCTAAACTCTAATGACATAAATACAATTCTGCATGACAAGAGCTAAACGCCATTATGAAACTTTTGTTTTATAGCCTGGATAAGTCAAGGCCATAGTAGATATTTTTGTTTATTTAGAAAACTACTTTTTACTATTGCAAGTATTAAAAAACTTTAAAAATTTTAAATCAAACTATAAGGTAATATTCATGGTGTATTGTGTCGTCAATAATTTATTTTTATTAAAACCAAATCCAAGGTCTACTGTCAATTATTTAAAGCTTGTTATTTAAAAAATATAAATTTCAACCGTCCTGGTAAAACAAAGTGCCAACTATTATATATTTTTGGAAAGCTCTCAGTAAGCAGAATGCAACCAGAAATAAATATACAGGGTGTTCCATTTAAAAAAACAAATCTTTGGTATATTTCTCAAAAATGGGGATACCTGGAAAAATACTAACTACGCCACTGAATTCTGCATAAAAAACTGTATAAGACCCCCTTTTTATATTTTCGATAGGGTATAAGATAACTGAAATACAAGGGGTGTCTGAAAATGCACCGTTTTCAATTTTGCCCTGTATCTCATAAACCAAGATGGCCATGATACATCCGTTAAGGGCATCGTTTGTTTCACAAAATGTGGCACAGGTTTGCGAAAACCGCATCATTCTATCTGTACTAATAACGGAGGTACCCGTCAAAAGTGTCGAAAAGTAGACACCCTGTGCATATTAATTTCACCCTCAAATATGGTACTAACGCAAATTTGAATAAAATATTTTTTAAAACGCAGTGGTGCTATGTAAAATGATTTCATTGGCACCTGGTTGGTACCTTTTCTATATGAAAAATTTGATGTTTTCTCTAATGGTACTAAGTGAGCTCCGCCTATTGCAAATTTACGGAAGAAGTGAGGACCGCGACGAAGTGAGCCCCAATATACGGTCCTCACTTGGCTTAGCCCTGTTTACTTCGACAATATTATTTCGACAACAGTTCATTGCACTTTTATTTAAAAAAATTAAAATCCTCAGGTTTTAAAGAGCATATAGTAAAATTTCTGCATTATCCCATAGGTGATGTTATAGTAACTATGTGTTCCTCATTTAATATCTCTATTAGTTAGTAACTAAAACTTAATACAGTCAAAGTTTAAACAAGCTTCATTCTACAGGGTGTACTAAAAAGTATGGTCAATAATTGCGGAGTAGACTGGTTACGAACTGAATAAGAACATCATATAAAATGTCCACTTACTACGAACCTATAGCCCCCTAAAGGGGGTGCTCTGAAGATGTTTTTTCTACATATTTTCGAAACCTTTCTAGATACAAATTTAAAATTTAGATATTTTAGTAAACTTTGTACGCAACTAACCTACAGTGTCACCATTAAAGTCCGCACCATATGGAACTTTTTTTTATTAATGAGGTTAGTTAAAATTAAATTTCGGCAATCGTTTTTGCTTCAAATTAGACTAAAAATTATATAATCAAATGTCACCATCTGTCATTCAGTATCTGTCAAAAATTACATTTTAATCAAAAAATGCTGAAAAATGGCATTGTTTTACCGAATTTCAAAAAATTTTATTAGAAAAAGTTGTTTCTAGTACAATTCTTGGCCTAAATACAAAGTTTCAGTTTTCTAGCTCAAAGTTGATTTTTTTGCCATTTTTTCTAATTAACTTTTTTTTTATTTAATGTAAGTTCGCTTAATGGATATTAAACTATTTGCTTATACCATACTCAATATTTTATTTAGTTTGTATGAGCTTTTTTTTACTAGAATGCCATTTTTTTTTCGAAATTAAAAATTAGAGGCAAAAAAATTTGACACAGGTGGTGCAAAGTTATCCTAATTTAAAAATTTTAACAGATATTTTGTATTTAGGCCAAGAATTGTACTAGAAACAACTTTTTCTAATAAAATTTTTTGAAATTCGGTAAAACAATGCCATTTTTCAGCATTTTTTGATTAAAATGTAATTTTTGACAGATACCGAATGACAGATGGTGACATTTGATTATATAATTTTTAGTCTAATTTGAAGCAAAAACGATTGCCGAAATTTAATTTTAACTAACCTCATTAATAAAAAAAAGTTCCATATGGTGCGGACTTTAATGGTGACACTGTATAATATAAACCGCCAAATATGCAAGTGTGATTAAATAAATTGGGTAAACCTGTTCTTTCAATAAAATTTACGTGTCCGAGAGAGAAAGTAGTATGGTCATGCAACACTGTACGGTTAGTCCTTACTTGGCGCGTTATATATTTTTTTTATGCCTTTCAGTCCTCATATTGTGCATAAGATAGTAAAGCATAAACGGTGCTCATTTTGATAGACAAATGGTTGGTCCTCGGTTTGTCGTAAAATACGCGAAATATTTTTTTTCTGTCCTATTAGGTTTTATTGAGTATACTCTCACGCGTAGTTTTCGCATTAACCCACTGACGTTACGGGTCCGACCGTGACTTCCTAAGTGTACTCCTTCATGGGGTCCTCACTTAGTATGGTATATTGCTTGTCCTCACTTTGATACATGGTCGTATAACTATATTTATCTGAAAGATCTCAAGTAGTATTGTTAAATGGTAAGAAATCAAAAAGTAATAAAATTGATTGTGGAGTACCTCAAGGTTCGGTTTTTGGTCCATTACTATTTTTAATATATATAAATGACCTTGCGTCAATTTTTATAAATGGTAAATTTACCATATTTGCTGATGATACAACAATACTTTGGCATAGTAAATATTCTAATGAATTAATTAAAATGATTAATGAAGATTTAATAAATGTTAAAAAGTGGTGTGACTCTAATCTACTCTCATTTAATATTACTAAAACAAATATATTAACTTTTAAGTGTACACTTAATCATATAATTTTTGACAATCTAATAATTATTAACCCCAAATTTATAAAGTTTTTAGGAATCTATATTACTCAAAATCTTTCTTTTAATGAACATATTAAAAAGTTATGTAGAAAATTAGCTTCAGGATGTTATGCCCTGAGAGTACTTTCTCATGAAGTGAATATGGCGGTTCTTCGAAATGTTTATTTTGCTTTAATAGAATCTCTTTTGAGATATGGAATTTGTTTCTGGGGAAATTCAAGCCAGTATCTTCTAAATTCAATTTTTATTTTACAAAAAAGAGCTATCAGATATTTGTGCAAAGCTAGATCTAGAGATTCTTGTAAAACTCTATTTATCTCACAAAAAATTTTAACACTAACTTCAATTTTTATATTGGAAACAGTTTGTTTAATTCATAAAAAGCATAGAAATAGTATTAATTCACATACTTATAATACAAGAGAAATTTTTAATATATGTTTACCTATTCCTTCTTCAAGTCTTGTAAAAAAATCCATAATTTATGATTCTAAAAAAATTTTTCATTTCCTTCCAGCTTTTATTGAGAACATGTCAAATTTTAAAATGTTTAAAAAAAATGTTAAAAATATATTATTGGAAAAAGCTTATTATACTCTAGATGAATATTTTGGTGATACTCTGTCATAATTATTTGCATTTTTTTTGTTTATTCCGATATTTTAAGTTTTATTATATTATTATATTTTATTGTTAATTTAATTTTAAAAAAAGGCTTTGTCGATAAAAATAATTTTTTATGACAATAAAGCATATTTTGATTTGATTTGATTTGAAACTGGAGGACAAAATATATAACGAATTAATCATTACTACCGGTGTACCTCAGGGATCTATTATCAGTCCACTGCTGTATGCTGTATACTCTTCTTTACTCCCAAACGTCATAAAAAAATGTAAGTCTCACTATTATGCTGACGACACCCAGGTATACTTCTCCTTTAAGAGAGACGATATCGATTCTGGTTGTAAAGCTAATAACGCTATGCCCAATGAATTTCGAAAAGTATTCATGTCGGAAAATTGTAACAGCTACTTCACCGGGATCCTTTTACAAGAGAAAAAAAAAACTACTATGTTACGATATAATAGAGTTGTTAGGAATACTGAGAAAAAAAGTGACTTACTTACTTTAACAAGTTCAGGACAAATTCAATTTTTATTGTCTCCTGTATAATTTGATTTTCCAGACCTGAGCCCTTTTTCAAATTCACGATTTATTTATATTATTCTATATTAAACTGTGGTTCAAAAAACCTATGCGACTCCACTAAATAAAATCCAGACAAAAAATAAAACAGTTTTTATAGAAATATGAGTTATAGCTGACGGGACTTTTTTTATAATCCCTGATTCGCTTTAGCCTTCATTTCCCACTGAAAAAAACCCTTGGAACAAACACACTATTTCAGCCAATTATAATGAATTTGGGAATTTAAATTAGATGGATACATAATAATTTATTTTCAATAATTATCAAGATATCCTAATAGACATTTAAAGATATTTAGTTAAACTGCGGATTATTTCGACTAAATAAGTTTTTATTTGGATGCTTTCTTGAAACAAAATCATATTTACTTATTGCCAATAACCCTCTGGTAAGCAAACCACTTTACATTTTGATCAAGCTGAGATGGCCACTTAATCCGGGTCTAATAATACTAAATGTTAATTTATGAGAGACAAAACTAAGAAGATTTGGTATTTGCCTTTGAAACAACCACAAAAGAAAAAATGTTAGCTTTATTTTAAACACACTCTCAGCCCCTCGTTAATTTTAAATAAGTCTATAGACGCAGTTTATGAAATGGTCAACGAGGCAGCAAACCAAAGTATTCTCGAGAGACTAGGCCTATTACCGGCATCAACGCCGTCTGTTAGGCACATCTGTTAATTCTTTCACCCCATCATGGCGCGATTAATCTAATCCTCAGTGGCTTTCTAACCTATGTACAGGGTCAACGCAAAAAGTTTTGTTTCTAGAACAATCAAGTAATATAGGTACCTACCAGTTATCTTTATCTACTAGATTAATTCAGGTTATATTGTTATTTGAAAAAATAGTCGATTCTTGCAGTGTCGTTGATATGATGAAATAAAACAACTGCGGTCTTCCTCGACGATATGTACCTATATCAGCACATTCGACACAGGCTGGGAGAAGATCATAATATTATTATGTTGTTAAAATATGAATTTACCAATTATTTTTCTAGAATGCGCTAAAGCTACTACTAAACTAAACTTACACAAGATTAACGTGTACAACTACCTCACTTACACTGAGAAAACGATTTCTTTGTATTCAATAAACTTTCTTTGCTGTTAACAAATTTCATGCTCAAATATCAGCAAACAAATATTACTTTATTCCTAAGAGATAATTTGTTATAGATAGGCCAATAAATATAACTTTAATAATAACGAATAATTTTATATCACCATAAAATAAAGTTACGAGTTGTCAAGACCAATAATAAGTTGTATTAATTGTAAAGATATAATACTTTATTGTTACAATTATAACGTTTTATTAGACTGAATGTTTTTTAATTGCGAAGCCCCACATATTTCAAGTAAATACCCTCAATTAATAATAAAGTTGGATGATAAGAATATCAAAAGAGACTAATAAAAAAAGTATATTACCAATAGGATAACGAAATTAATAGTTAACAAATCATAGTTAACAATGAATTTGTTATATTTTAAGGTAATAAAAGCGATGTAACTGTAATTATATATATTTTTAATGTTAAATTAATAACTTAATTACTAAGAAATTATTACCATTCCATAAAGATTATAACTTAGTAGATATTCTGCGAAGTTAACAATAAAGAAATTTATAGTTAACTGTAAACTTCTTGTTTTAATGGGTACCTACTAAATATTTTTTGCTACTAAGAAATATTTATTTAAATTAAAAATACTACTTTTAACTATAAAATGACGCCATGCCGTGGAATTTTCGTGCCTTGGCACGTACCAGCAAAATTTAAGGGAATTGACGTTAAATGTTATCGCTCGCATGTCTCCTGGGTTTGTTCCAGAAAAACGTCCATCCTCTTGCTCGGCAAAAAATAACTTTTGGTCAATTCCCTTAAACTTGCCTTGTTCGAGCATTAAGACCTTCAATTCCACAAGCCGTCTGAAATAAATAAAATTATATTATAAATATATTTACTTTTTAAGCTTGAAATAATATTAAACTAAAATTATGTTCAATTTCGTAACTAAAAAAAGTAACTAACCTGCCCTAAAATGTATTACTATAGTTAGGAGGATGGGGATTTTGAAAATAAAACGAACTTATTTTAAGAAAAGCTTTATTAAAAGTAATTTGCGTATAGAGCTTAACTTATTTTAGATACCTACATTATTTCTAGTGTATAATTAGTGGGAATAGTGTACATGCTCAATTAATTAAAAAATATATAAGTATAATCAAATGGTAAAGTGTGTACCAAGGTATACCGTTTGGTTTAATGACTGCAATAAAACCCCTTAATGGATTAATAATAGTTTCATTATATTGTAAACACCCAAAGAAACCCTGTTTACCTGTTCGATTGCCAAACCTACGTTTTTAAATAATTTAGTGGTAAAATTACCCATATAAAACTATCGATGAGCCTGCCAACCAGCCTAATCTACCTGGTCCGAGCTGGCATCACTGTTTATATTACTAAAATGAAATGAGATAAGGGGTAAAAGCTTTGCACAGGGACGGATTTTGTAGTTAAATGAAATGTCATAGTAATACCTTATAGTAGCAATGTTTATTACCATTACTCGTATTATATGTTTATTAATTTAATATAGTTACAAAAGAAGTGTAAAAATACTAATTATACAAAAAAATTTACATATACCTACTATACAGCAATATACACAGAAGGTTTAATTGTAATTATAAAACGTTTTGTTTATTAATTTATTATAGTTTCAAGTGTGAAAATAGTAATAATTGCAATATACAATATTGGTACCAATACCCACTTATAAAAAAATATTTACATGTACTGTACAGTAATATACACAGAAGGTTTAAATGTTATTATAAAACGTTTTAATCTTTTCCTAATTCAGTCTCGCTATCACTATCATCCACAGTTATAATAAGGGGATGTATTTCGCTTTGTTGTGTAGTTATATAAGGGTCTTCAATTTTTAGGACATGGTTAACCAAGTTTTTCCAGCTTTCATCTGGAATTTCACCGAAAACTTTCTTTATTACCTCTACTACACTGCCACTAAGAGTAGGTGTGCTATTTTGAGTTCTAACTTTCGACTTAACTTGATGCCACAATGTTCAATAGGGTTAAAAATACAACAATAGGGTGGCAGTCGCAATACAGTGTGACCCATTTCTTCCGCCATTTTATCACACACATACTCTTTCTTAATACTAAATGCGTTTAACACTTCCAGCAGCTGTTTTTTAGAAAACCTTAATTAGATAATTTATTAATTTTGAGAACCCATCAAGTAATGTACCTATCTATTGTTATTATAAACTGGCATTAATACGTCTCTGCGTCTAGGCGAAAACGAAAGCCGAGTTTATGAGGGGTTTTATTGCAGTCATTGAGTCAAACGGTATACCTTGGTACACACTTTAGCAAGAGTGTTTTAAATGAGCACACGACTAACTCCGAACTGATTGTGCAACAGGCATTATTTGTTGGTTAATCATTAGCATAAAAAAGTGGGGAACTTTAAGAAAATATAACTAACTACAAACATTTTTGGTTAGATAAAAGCTTATAAATATATATGGGCTCTAATAACATTCAGTGACACACACACCTATACAAGTTTTTTATTATTACAGATACAAAATTGTAAATAATAATAATTAGTTGAAACCATTTTATGTAAAACATGGACCAGTTTAAATTAAATTTAGCTTACTAAATATTAAGAACGTAATTTGTCAGATAAATGATTTGTTAACAGTTAAGAAATAAATATTAAAAATAGAAATTAGGTAAGGGCCATGTTGCGTTGTCGGCATGATGCGACGTCCTAACAACCGAAGAAAAATATATTTTGCCCTGTTATAGTACCTAGTATACCTACAGCATAAAATATCATGTTAGAATTTATGGTGTATTTTTTTAATAAGTATAAAAAAATAGTTGTATATAGGTACCTGCAAAATTAGCTTCAAATGCTTCAAGCCCTGCCTCATAAAGAATTCGTTTCAGGTCATTAGCGGCGGCCATTCCTACAGGTTTAAGATGCCAACAAAAACATAGTTGACCAACTTTTCTATCTACATTTTAAGGCTAAGTGTAAATATAATCATTTTCCATTACCTTATTTTATTAAAACACTCGACTAGCCACAAAACTGTAAAATAAACCCCTGCACAGCATCAACATTTAACATGCACGCATGAATAACTTAGCCAGTCTGGATTCACTGGCGCACGGCAAACGAAACCACAGTGCACAGTACAAGTTAGTGACGAAGCAAGGTGGCGGCGCCGGCGTGGCGGGCCGGCTATACAGATCGGTACGCGTCGGTGTCGTGCCACGCCGTTTCGCTCGGCGCTGTTGATAAAATATCGTAACTACTAAATACGTTAGGTCAATATTAAGCACTGGTATTAATATTTAACAACGGATTTAATTATTACACATATTTTTTAACTGTTAAAATAAATATGATTAACAAATACCTTGTTTAATAATAACGAATGGATATATTCATATGCAAGCAGCCATATTAAGTAGTAATCTGCTAACTTTATTTTAAAGAAATCTTGTCCAAATAAATCCGTTTGTTAACTGTAACCAGACTTTTTGCTCAGTATTATCTCCGCTTCAGGAGAGTGTGGGCTACCAGGAGAGGAAAAAAGACAAATTCTATTATCACAGTAATTTATAAAAGATTATGTAACAAACTGGTTTTTCTCCCATCCGTAAAAAATCAATGGGAAAATGTATAAAATTATAATTTTTTCTAAGAAGTGCGGCCATATTTATTTCTCTTAACATGTCTTATGGCTCCATCCATAACTTGGGACACTAAGAGATCTCTAACATAAAATAACGAAATTAATAAATAAAATATAAAAAATAACGATTTATAAAAGTTTGGCTTTGATCATTGTATAAATAAATTCAATTTTATTAGTACTTAGTTCTTGAATTGCAGCTTTATTACATGACGTGTTAGGTATTTTTGTTAATAACCTACTATGGTATGGGGGCGTTGTCTATTACAATTGCGCGGTGTCGAGCGCGGTTAGTACTTGGATGGGTGACCGCTTGGGAAACACCGCGTGCTCTTATCTTAGGGAAGAGTGTAAAAATGAATCGACATCAAAACCATCCTATTTACGCCGGACAGGCCGGATGAGATTGGATATATCGTAGGATAAAGGTGCCGTTTCACACTCCCCAGTCGGTACACCGCACGATTAAAAACCGTACGGTCGATGACCGGTTCAAGATGGCCTCAGATACGCCGACGAATCGTGAAATAGTAAAATAAAAAAAAAAAGATGACTTTGTTAAATTTTTAATGATTGGTTTTTGAACCATTTCAAAAATGTTGCTGATTCATTTCTCCGTGGTAGTCACTCAGTTTAGTTTTAGAAGAAAAAAATTCCCCTGCGCCCCCTACAAAACCATCTTCACTACCAGCATGAATTATTATGTACCTACAAATATTTCTTTTACCTAGATAAATTTCTCATAGTTTATACAGGGCTGCCCAGAAGTCCGAAATAAAATTAATATAGCCTTAACCTGTAACTTTTGGGGAAAATGCTCGGACACGTCAATTTAGTTTTATATATGCTCACATTTTGACGTTATTCGTTTGATTTTTTATAGACATTTCTCAAAGATATGACGACATCGATCTTTTTTTTTAATGGAAACATACAGCTTGTGATACATCATTTGAAAGCTAATATCTCGTACAGTATGCTCATTTGGCGCGATTCTGTCACGCTATTTCAAAATGGCGACTGTTAAAAGTTTTAAAAAAATTCCTATTTAAATAAGCGGAAATGATAAATCATTGATGTTTTTTTACATTTCAAGGAAAAATATCTTCATTGTTTCACGTTCTGACATTTTGTGACATTATGACTTAACAATAGTTATGGTTTATTTGTTATTTATTTTGTCAGAAAAAATAAAAATGTAACGTGGCAAATGCTGGAAATGTCCTCCACCCTCTACTTGGCATGCTCCCAGACAATGGTAAAATCCGTCGACGGAATTTCGAATGGCTTCAGCCGGTATGTTATGTGTCTCCAACCTAATTTTGTTTTTCAAATCTTCAATAATATTTGGCCTATTTTGGTAAACTTTTTCTTTTAAATATCCCCAAAGAAGATAGTAGAGGCGTTAAGTCTGGGGACCTCGGTGGCCATTCAATTGTACCACATCGTCCAATTCAGCGACCTGGAAATATCTGATCTAAATATCTTCTCACATTGACACCAAAATGCGGGGGAGCACCATCTTACTAAAACCAAATTGTTTCATTAGGTATATCTGGATCTACTTCGTTGGAGAAAAACTACAGCTAGAGCAGGCCTCAACTCGAAGGTTAAGAAATCCAGATACCGTTCAGCTCTGAGGTTTCCTTCTAAAAAGAATGGTCCTAAAATTCGGTTATTAATGATACCTGCTCATACATTTACTTTCTGGGGCCGCTGAGTATGCGCTTCAACAATGGAGATTTCTTACCTTGAAAGGTAGAAAAAACATCAATGATTTATCATTTCCCGCAGAATTTTTTTTTAAATTTTAACAGTCGCCATTTTGAAATAGCTTGACAGAATCGCGCCAAAATTCATGAGCATACTGTACGAGGCATTAGCTTTCAAATAATGTATCACAAGCTGTATGTTTCTATTTAAAAAAAAGATCGATGTCGTCATATCTTTGAGAAATATCTATAAAAAAACAAACGAATAACGTCAAAATGTGAGCATATATAAAACTAAATTGACGTGTCCGAGCATTTTTCCCAAAAGTTAAAGGTTAAGGGTATATTAATTTTATTTCGGACTTCTGAGCAGCCCTGTATATTTGTTAACTACTGCATAATACCTTTTACCATCAACTTTAGTAGATCTAACACTTCTTTTATTTTTATCTTACTAAGATCGATCAATGGTGCAATTCTGAAAAATCCATGTTTATGAGACCAAGACGAATTGGTACAAGGATGCTTTTTTTTCTTTCATATATTTTCTTTCAACAAATACCAGTCGTTTGAAGGCTACATGGGAAAGTTAAATAAGCCTAAGTCTAGATTGCTAAACGAGTAAATGCAATTCCAAATAATATGGTACAGATCGTTATCAAAATTTGAAAAGTCGCGATACGTACGGATCATAGGTTTACTCTTAGTCTTAAGAATATTGATTTAAAAATTTACTAGTTTATGGTCCGAAATATCGTTTATATTAAGAATTGCATTGACGCATTTAATTTTCGTATAGGTTCTTCTATGCGTTGATGCAGATCATACGTATTTAAAGTTTAAAGTCGTTCAAAATAGCTATTAGCGTTGTTACCGATATTCAGAATAGAATACCAATCCAATAGTCAAACATGTATTGACAATATGCTAGCAAATTTTGATGAAGAGCTATTTGCTGATGTTCTACATTCTTACATTTTGGATCATTGTACACCAAAAATTAACACTTAATGTCACAAGTAAAACAAGGAAAAAAGGAATTTTTGCGACTCTAATAAAAAAAAGTTTCTAAAAAAAATTGCAGCTTAAAATTGGAACACAATATATACGTTTTAAGCGCCGTTTATAAATGAACAATGGAACGAATCTATGAGGTTAATATTAAATGATTTTAATAGCTGCTTTGCATTACAAAAAACACTAGCTAGAAATTTTAATAAAAGTAAATATAGGTAGAATAATCCCGATCAGGGACTGTAAAAATAAATTAGATGTTTTTTATATGTTAAAAAATCATAATAGGGCATACAGTACATTAAGTACATCTGAGAGTAAATCAAAATGTGCATGGGAAGTAGTTAGTGGCATTCAGGGTATAAGACAGAAACGCGAAATATATACGAAGGGCAGCTTGTTACAAGCTGCAAATGATTTTAACACTTATTTATCCACCGCAGCTCTCAATTTGTTATCTCAGCTAGGAGATACTCTACTAAAGTAGAGCGATCCCCCAAGACGATTCCCATAAAATTGTCAGACTCACAAGGACTCCGAAATATAGTCAATAATCTAAAAAACAAGTTTAGTAGTGGGCAAGATGAAATATCAACTTATTTAATTAAGTATATGGTTGAACCAGTTATCGATCCCCTCGTCTACACAGTAAAGAATAGATTAAAGTCCCTATATTTAAAAAAGGTATTGAAACAATGGCTGAAAATAATTATCATTCCATTAGTTTGCTCATCATTTTCAGAAATTTCTGAACGGGTTATGGGTAACCGTTTTATGCAGTTCATGTTAAGACTTAGGTAATCATTTTAAATGGGTTCAACACGGATATTTAAAAAGTAAGGCGGCTCAGACGGCAGTGTTTCAGTTTGTTGAGCAGATTTTAGGGCCTTTGGATGACGGAATGATTCCCTTGGGAGTATTTCTTGACCTATCGGACAGGTACCAAAACGAAACAATAAGTGAGAGAAAGGATCGCGTAACATCTAATAGAGTAGACTTAAAACTAGGAGTACCACAGGGAAGTATGTTGATACCTCTACTATTCATAATGTATGTAAATGATATGGTAGAACTTCTTTCTATCGAAAATAATTGTACATTAACAAATTATGCGGATGATTTCAATTTCCTTATAGTGGCAACCAATGGGAGCAAATAAGTACCTAGTTTGCCAAAAAAAAAGGTTATGTTAATTACCTCAAAAACAAATGCTATACTATTTATGGAATAAAACACAAAGTCTGCTCCACTAATTAATAAAATAAATTATATTATAATATGCCCATACATGTTTCGAAGGCATAAACCTTCATCCTCAGTGGGTTAATATTAAGATGTAAGTATATTATGAAGAGACCAATGACATTGTTAAATTATTAAAACTGAAAGGGGAAGGAAAAAATACAATTCGACAATGTGAAAGCAACACAGGCATCATCAATAAGAGTTTAATATAGGAAGAAAATATTTTTATATAATTTTCAAGATTAATATTAAACCGCGATTAAAGTGAAATAAAAGCTAGAGACTTACCAGAAAATTTTTTTAATTTTTATAAGATTACATATGTAACATGAATTAATTTAATAATACATTATAACTAATAAAAGGTTTTGTTTAATTTATATAAGTTTTAAATTTATTTTTTTTAAATAAAAATAGTGATAAAAATAAAAATTAATAATTAATTAATAAATTAAATAAAAATAATAATAAAAATAAAAATAAATTTAAAACTTATATTAATTAAACAAAACCTTTTATTAGTTATAATGTATTATGAAATTAATTCATGTTACATAATATGTATTCTTATAAAAATTAAAAAAAAATGTCTGCAACATAAGGTAAGTCTCTAGCTTTTATTTCACTTTAATCGCGGTTTAATATTAATCTTGAAATTATATAAAAATCTTTTCTTCCTATGTTAAAATCTTATTAATGATGCCTGTGTTGCTTTCACATTGTCTAATTGTATTTTTTCCTTCCCCTTCAGTTTTAATAATTTAACAATGTCATTGGTCTCTTTATAATATACTTACATCTTAATATTAACCCACTGAGGATGAAGGTTTATGCCTTCGAAACATGTATGGGCATATAATATAATTTATTTTTTTAAATTAGTGGAGCAGACTTTGTGTTTTATTCCATAAATAAAATATCACTCCACTGTGAGATGGACTACTTCCATAAAAATGATATACTATTTAAAACCACGAGGTCTACTTTGGAAGAAATGGAACATATCGTTGTAAATAATGGTCACTTGAAACTGTCAAAGACGATAAAATTTTTGGGAATGGTCTTGGATGGTACTCGATCATGGGACCGTCATGTAGAATAAGTTATTGGTAAACTGAATAGGGTAGGTTACACTTTACGTATTTCAGCTAGATACCTGTATAGGCAAACATGTAAAATAGTCTAATATGCAAATTTCGAATCACACGTCAGATACCGAATTATTTTGCATGGGAAGTGTAGGGACATTGAACGATTGTTTATATGTCAAAAAAGAGCAGTAAGAAAAATATATAGTCTGATGTTCAGAGAAAGCTGTAGAGGTAAACTTAAAGAAAACCATCTTCTTACTGTCCCTGCAGTTTACATAGGTACAGGAATGTGTTTTATTCTTTTTTAAAATCACAATATAAATATCCAACAAGAACGATGAATTATTCCTTCCCTAAATTGTACGAAAGTACGAAAAATATTTCAACTGTATTAAACTATATAATGGTATTCCAAAATACATTTAAAACTCTTGACAATATTAAAAAAGTAAAAAAAACGTATTTGAATTACGAAAAGACATTCAACCGTATAATACCGAAGAGTATTTTGTAAAAATCTCAAATTTGTAGCGTAAATTTTGCCTATAATATCTGTCACTATTTCATTCTATGTTATAATATAATGTAATATTAAAATAAGGAGTGTTCATTATTGCTATTAAACTAAATACTTTAATATTGTAAAATTAAAAATTTTTCCATTCTGTTTCGACAGGGTTGCGATGTAGGTGCGATGTTTCTCTCGAAAACTTGCACCAAGATATTTTAATATCTGACAACACTGGTTAGTAAGCATAATTCTATTTCATTAACTTTTTTATAACTAGAGGCAAATTATGCTCATGAACACCAAATAAAATATTTTAAATTTTGTAAACTTCTTGAATAAAACCAAAAGTTATTTAATGAGCTTTTGTTGTAAATATGTTTAATTCTATAAAGAAATATCAGCTCTAAGTCTCCATAATATCTTAATTAAAAAGTTAAGGCTACATAATGTTTCGCCATTTCTGGTATCATCACTCTTAAAAATAGTTTAAACCTATATGTACGTCAGATCGTTTTAGCTCATACGTTTAACATTAATTTATTTTCCTTTTGTTATAATAATTGTAATTTGAATGTGTTATATTTAGTAAGGTATTAACAAACTATAGATATGTTAAATAATTTAGTGTTTATGGTGAACTTTTTTAGGCCTGATAATTCCAGAAATATCGAGATATTATATATTTTAATTAAAATATCATGAGGCCCTCACTTACAGGTGTTAGTTATTACTTTATTAAATTAAAATAGGCCCCTTTTATACTATGGGTATTTTTTTTAATTAACAAATTCCATTATTCGCTTTTAAAATTTATGTCTCACTTGCTTTCCTTTTAAACGGTTTCAGCGATTATCTTAAAAATCTCAGTCACAAGCAACTCTATATAGTTATGTAGTTAAATAGTTTATCTGTGCACTAATCTTTTAGCTAGTTTTTCACCCTACCCTGTAGTTGGTATTTCAGACAAGCATGGTATAGAGAACATTTTAGAGCAGATATAAAGTAAAACATGTAATTAAAATATATGTGGTGTTTTGACAGTGCCACCCTCCCATGTTATTGCGACAAAGAATATTAGGGCGCTACCGTTCCCTCTTAGGGCTTTTAGTGTTTGAATTATTAACTCGTTAAAATTCTGATGTACTTAAGCCCTCGTTTTATTTAGATAAATAAGAAGTTATACACGATATCAGTTAATTGTTCAGATTTTTTTCCACCAATACTTTGTCTTAGGAACACTGAAGGAAATGAGACAAATGAATTTTTATTTTGGCTTGAATTTATTTAGGATTATACGCTACTAGGTATATACTTATTACTAAATATTTACTATATTAAGCTGTATAGCTTTTATACAACACTTGGAGACCTAACTTTATTCCCAAGGAATTGTAGGTATTGCGGTATTTGGGAATAAGATACCGATTAAAAGACAGGTATATTATTTTTACATAACCCAAAATATACAGGGTGTAATTTAATTGAGTGCCGATACTTAAGGGTGATAATCTATGAATGATTCTAAGATAAAAAGTTCATATGGACATATGTCCTAAACCTCTTCATTTTTGAGCTACAGGGTGTTAACATTTTAAGAAAAATATAACCTTTTTATATAAATCACTCTTAGATATTTTTATGAAATTTTGTACATACCTTTTAATCAATAAGGAGCATTTTTTGACCTAACAGATTTATAAAAATTTTTACCAGTGACGTCCGTACGGGGTTTGAACTGAATATTTTTAAAGAAAAAATGGATACGCCACTGCTTTTTCTAAAAACGAAACTTACTTTTGAAATTCTCATTTATTTTAAAGCAAATTTCGTTTATAGACTTACTTTTGTACGACGCACCGTTTTCGCGTAAAAAATAAAAACAAAAAAAAATAAAAAATTTTATTTCAAAAATCGCGATTAATTTAAAAGGAAAAATTCCAAACCTTAAATCGAAAGCGAAATGACAAGAGAAGATAAACAGAATAAAGAACCCACATTATTTACAGTAGTTGTTCGAAGTGTCGTCCACCCACACGTATGCAAGCATGGACTCTTCTTCCCATAGACTGACGCACATTTTCGAAGATTTCCGGGGTGTTTCTTATGGTTTGGCAGCATACTAATATACGATTTCGTAACTCTTCTTCGGTATGAATCGGCACTTGGTACACTAAGCTTTTCAGATGCCCCCAGAAAAAATAGTCTAAACTGTTAAGGTCCGGAGATCTAGGTGGCCATGGCTGCGTTCCTCCGCGACCTATCCACCGATTGCGATAGGTGTGATTTAAAAATTCACGCACTCGTAAGCTAAAATGTGGAGGCGCACCATCGTGCATTAGCCACATCTGGTTTCTTAATAATAATGGAAGGTCTTCAAGCATTGGCGGCAGATCTTCTTCAAGAAAGTGTAAATATGATTGTCCATCAAGTCTTCTTGGGAGAAAAAATGGGCCTATCAAATAATCATCAATAATGCCAGCCCAAACATTTATTGAGAACTGTTCTTGATGATTTGATTCTACAATTGCATAAGGGTTTTCATCCGCCCATAAATGGTTATTATGGAAATTTCTTATTGAGTTTCGAGAAAAATTAGCTTCGTCGGTAAAAAGAATGTGCCTGTCAAATAACGGATTTTCCATCAGGTTTTGAAGAAACCACACACAGAAATCAATGCGCATCGGGAAATCTCTAGGGAGTAATGCCTGGACTCTTTGAATGTGATATGGGTATAATAAATTTTCGATGAGAATTTTCCAAACAAGAAAATGTGAAACATTAAATGTTGCCGCGATTTTCCTCGTGCTACTTTCGGGGTTCTCCTCAATTTCGTGTAAAATTCCTTCTTCAAGTTCTGGTGTTCTTACTGTTTGATGGACTCCTTTAGCACTGTGGTCTACTCTTAAAGTTCCGGTCTCGTGGAGACGTCTATGAATCCTAGAAAATGTTCTCGGATCGGGTACTACGCGATTTGGATACCGCTCTTGGTATATCCGCCTGGCTTCGTATGCATTACCGTCTGCAAGCCCATAAATAAAATGCATGTCAGTTAATTCACTGTTTGTAAAATTTACCATTCTTTTATTATAATTTAACGCCTTACTGTAATAATAATTATTTAATAATGCAAAATCAATGCCAGGCCTTTTGTCTTTATGAAAAGAAACGTCAAAATTGATGTAGCTTTACCCAGCCTACTGATTTTTATTTGATTTGCTTTAAGAGGGCATTTAATATGGTTACCGTTTTTTTCTTTTCAAACGTTCAGTTGAATGTCACTGGTGAGTAGAAAATAAATTGTTGTCCCAAAAAAAGTGTTTCCACTCATGGTGGGTGCCAACCAAATTCAACAAAATAAATAAAAGCAGTCTCAATGAACCGAAGAAAAAAATGTTTTTTTTGTTTTTATTTTTTTACGCGAAAACGGTGCGTCGTACAAAAGTAAGTCCATAAACGAAATTTGCTTTAAAATAAATGGGAATTTCAAAAGTAAGTTTCGTTTTTAGAAAACGCAGTGGCGTATCCATTTTTTCTTTAAAAATATTCAGTTCAAACCCCGTACGGACGTCACTGGTAAAAATTTTTATAAATCTGTTAGGTCAAAAAATGCTCCTTATTGATTAAAAGGTATGTACAAAATTTCATAAAAATATCTAAGAGTGATTTATATAAAAAGGTTATATTTTTCTTAAAATGTTAACACCCTGTAGCTCAAAAATGAAGAGGTTTAGGACATATGTCCATATGAACTTTTTATCTTAGAATCATTCATAGATTATCACCCTTAAGTATCGGCACTCAATTAAATTACACCCTGTATATAATATAACACTTGACTACTGTCAAAAAGAAAGTTTATAAAAACTATACAACAATTTATCATTGGTTACGATAAAAGTTGGATTAGTTTCCGTTCATCCAATCTAGGACAAGTGCGACTACCTGAGAGCTTATTCTTCACTCGTACGTTTTGAAAAAGTCTCGTGTGACAAGCGTTCACAAAAAACGAACGGTACGCTTAACTGCGCGAGTGAAAAGATGTGGCAACACTGTACATTTCTGGTCTTTCGCCCTATATGTACTCATTGTTCTTTTGTGGCAAAAGTCCTAACTTCTAACCTATAAAACTTTATTTAAATTTATTTTCTGTTTAAAAATGCCGCAAGTTAATAGCAAGCAGAAGCAAATGCTTTTAGAATTTTTAAAGTAAAATAAAAATATGGCGACCGGTGCTTTTACAAATACCTTTACCAAAAAGGGAGAAGTTATCCCTGAAATTAAATTCTATTCCTGGAGGGGGGGCGGGGCAAAAAGATGGAAAACTTGGAGAAAGGGTAAGTTCCCAATGGTAGTTTTGTTTCAATGTTTGTATTCCTCTAAAAATTAAATTAAGTGCTAAGGTGTACTAGGTACAACCAAAGAACTTACTAAAAGTGTAACGATAACTTATAGTGAATTCACACTACACTGTCCTGAAGGCATGAAACCAACTATCAATTTTTTATTATTTTTAACAGTCATAAACACACACGTTTCATATAGGCATGTGTATACTTGTAACAAGTTTTCTTATATGTATATTTCGTTTTAGACATGGCATGACCTACGAAATAAGGTTAAAACAAAAAGACAAAAAATGAATTAAAAAAAAATAGGACTGGCTCCGGAAGTGACCCGTACGACAGTGACGAAGAGGATATGACAGCCCTGCTCCAAAGAGATATACTGGACTTCATTTCCGATTCCGAGGTATCAATAGAAGGGGCCAAAGGTGTTGCAGAGTCTCCTCTGGACAATATGTGTAAGAACACCCCTAATAAAATAACATGTTTCTGTATAAAATACTAATAAAGCATGCCTTCTATAGGCAAATATATCTTTTAAGTTATTACAAAATAAAAAAACTTCTCAAACTTTCCAATATTAATGTACACTATCGATTTGTGTGCAGGAAAGTAAAAAAGTATTTTTACTCTCGTACAAACATATAAACCTTTCTACAAGAGATAAACTGAAAAAAGAAAAGTTTACATTGCCTCGATTTAAATAATGTAATTTTATTTATTTTGTAGTTTCCAATATGCCTGCATCAGCAGAACCTATGGAGGAGAACAGTTTTTACTCACTTTTGGATAATAAAGAGGAAAAAGAGGGCAGCGAGACAGATTGTGGGGTCAACGATACTCCCTCACATATAATAAAAACTCCAAGAAAACGTGTACTAACAACATCTGTTGCAGTACAAGGATACAATGAGTATTGTGACAATAAGAAGCTTTCATTTTTAAAGGAATTTCAAATGCACAAATAACAGAATTGTAAATACAAAGTGCAGCCCTCACACGCATGGCTAAAGCAAAAGAGCAACAGGCAGCTTCGAATCAACATAGCCGAAAGTTTGTTGGAGCAAAAGGTGTAGCTTACTTTTCAAGGCTTACCTGTATTCTGTTTTATGTATACAGGGTGTTTCCTAACTTCTCTGAAAAAATAAAGGAGGTGAATCCTCGTCTTATTTTAAGACGAAAGCGTGGTATAAAAGTTTTTCGCATGTCGCTTCGTTTTCGAAATTTGTATTTTTTTTTTCATTTTATTAATTAATGCCAAACGATATTCTAATGATATTTGTTAGACATAAGGGATTAGAGAACTTTACTTTGGGTAAATTTTAAATTTTACAATTAGTTCATTGGCGGGGATCTGGGTAAAAGAGTACCTACCTTAATCTTTTAGTTATTTTTTGTATTTTTATTAATATGTTGCGTCAAATGATACAAGTAGGCTTTGCTTCGTTCCATGGCAACCACATTTGTTTTCTTCGTAACATTTGGCTCCTGTTTAACGTCTTTCAAATAATATCATCTTGATTGTTTTTCAATTTATTTGCACTAAGTACTTTACATACTTTTCATAATGGCTGAGTTTACCAATCAAGAAATGGCTCAAATTCATTTCATGTACGGTTTGGCGAATGGAAATGCGCTAGAGGCGAGACGTTTATATGCAGAACGTTTTCCTAATAGACGAGTACCGTGTTCGGAAACATTTACCAGATTGCATCATAGGTTATAGGAAACAGGTAGCTTTGCAAAAAGCAAAATAGGCGGCCGACCACTTATAGTTAGAACCGTACAACTTGAGGAAGAGGTCTTAAACATGGTGGAATAATCTTCAGGCACTAGTACGAGGAAAATCGGGAACGAAATGAATGTGAGTTACAAAACAGTATGGAGTATCTTGAAGGACTATTTACTTTATCCTTATCACGTAAAAAGATAGCAAGCTTTGTTGCCTAGAGACTTTCCAGCTCGAGTTAATTTTTGTAACTGGTTTTAAGAAAATTCTTTAAGAGTTGCACATTTTTCGGCAAAAATACTATTTACAGATGAAGCGAATTTTTCCAGACAAGGCATCATAAATTTTCACAACAACCATATATGGGCGGAAGATAATCCTCATGCTGTCATCGAAGGACATTACCCTTTTCTTTTAATATTTGGGCAGGGATTATTGGAGATAGCTTAGTTGGACCGTATTTTTTCCAAATCGACTTACTGGTGATGTCTATTACAACTTCCTTAGAGATGAATTGCCAGAATTGATGGAAGCAGTGTCATTAAGAACGAGAACTTTAATGTGGTTCATGCATGACGGCGCCCCAGCTCATTTTAGCCTAGTTGCTCGTGAATACCTCGACAACACTTTTCCGAATTACTGGATTGAACGCGCAGGTCCCCAAGGTTGGCCAGCTCGCAGTCTTGAATTCTCTGACTATTATTTATGGGGTCACCTAAAGTTTCTTGTAAACAAGACCCCTGTACTAGATAAAGAAGACTTAAGAATTCGAATTAATGAAAGTCGCAATGCGATACGAAATAATGCAGGCATATTTTTAATTTTATTTTTAACAGGTTAAGCGCCAAAGCGGACACCGGTGTCTGTTTGGCTACTTGCCGCCAGGGCCATGGTGGACATCCATGTCCGCTACACCTTCTAAATTGTATAGTGCCAGCAGCGCCAAGCAGGCACACTTATATTAGATTTCATATCCAGGGCCGTTCCTGGCGAGCGTGCAGGACGTGCATGCACGCAGGCGCAAAATTTTAGGGGCGCAAAATCGACAGTCATTCAGTTTTCTTTATTACAAATTAAAAAAAAAAAAAAAAATCTCTTATTTTATCATTTCAATATGTCTAAAAATTCTACCAAGTGTTTGCCTTAATAATAGCACAAATGTGTTCTCTACGTAGTTTCATTGTTGGACACTACATGCCCCGACTTTTAAATTTATTTGTTCGATTTTATTCTGGCATGATATTTTAGGAAAAATTAATATAGTAAGTAAAATACTACAAGATCCGAATAGAAACTTAAATGACTGCCATAAAGAAATTGAAAATCTAAATCTTTATTTTAACGAAAAACGGTCAGACAAAAATTTTGATTTGCTCATCAGTAAAGCTAAAGGAGAAGCAGAAAAAAACGATGTAGAGCAGATATTCCAATAGTAAGGCAACGAAAAATTAAGCAACAATTTTCATATGAAAGTAAGGATGAATCTGTGGCGGATCCAAAGCAAAAATTTAAAATCGATTTGTATTTTCTAATTTTAGATACAACCATTCAGTCTTTACAAAGGCGGTTTAAGGGTATAAACAAATTTCAAAATTTATTTGGGTTCTTATGTAATTTTGAAAATTTGAATCTGACTTAATTAAAGAATCATGTGTAAATTTAGATACCGCATTGCAAGTTAAGATTAATGGAGTAATATCTAAAGACATTGACGGCTTAGATTTACATAATGAAATTTTAACATATAGAATTCTTAATCCTAAAAATACTACTGATTCATCCTTCCCCATAGACATTTTAAATTATGTAACCAAAAAAAGTCTACAGTCTCTTTCTCCAAATTTATTTATAGTCTTAAGGATATACCTTACATTACCCATTTCAGTAGCTTCAGGTGAAAGAAGTATTTCTAAGTTAAAAATAATAAAGAATTATTTAAGGACATCCATGAGTCAAGAACGCCTATCAGATTTGTTTTATATCGATTGAAAATAATATTTCTGAGGCTCTTGATCTTAATCAGATGATCAACGAGCTTGCATCCGTGAAAGCCAGACGTGTTTTGTTTTAGGTATATCATTCCTTTTTTGTTTTGTTTATTGCAAAAATAGTATTTTTTCATTTTTTAAACGTTTATTTTTTATCATTAAAATATTTCTGTAACCTACCATATAAATACTGGGTATAATATTGTTTTGTGTTTTTGTTATTGTTTATTTTATTTAGGTTAATTTTATTCTCCTTTAATTTTTTTGTGAATGTACTGCTTTTAGTTCCTACTATTTATTATATTTCATAAATAATCAAGTAAATAATCGTAATGATATATTGATTATAAGTACTGTTTACATCGTTTTTTTTTGTTTCTTTAGGGTATATTTTTCTTTTGATATACTTACCAAATATTTTTTGTGATTTTGTTTGTTTTGGTAATTTAATAAATATTTTTTCTAATTATTTTTTATCAGTTTTCTTACGTTTCAAATCATTGCCAGTTTTTCGCGAAATATATTAAAAAAAAATTGGGCAATTTTTAACTAGGGGCGCATCAAAGAAACCCGCACGTAGGCGCCAGACACCCCAGGAACGGGCCTGTTCATATCGTAGCGTGTCTGCCATGGCCCTGCACTACTACAAGCTCAAAGCTGTTACCAGGCTAATAGTAGATACTTTTGTTTGAACAAATATAGTATGTAAATGTGTGACCTTTTTGATCGACAAATAAAAAATACAACGTTTGTATGAAAAGCAACAAATTTAGTGCTTGCAACAAAACAAAACAAACATGAACAAAATACATTATTTCAAAGACAAAAGAAACTAAGTTCTGAACTGCATAAGGTAACTTTTTTATATATTTCATATGAAATGTGAAAACATTCTAAACAAAATTGCGAATTTCCGTCGCAATTTCAACAAAAAGTAATACACTGTTCCATAGATAAAAAAACAAACTAAATTCTGAACTACATAAAATTAACTGTTGTTTTGGGGTTTCAATAATAACCACACAGCGGCTTCATCTTCCAAAGATTTATTCAGACATCAGAACACAATTTTACAATACTTTTATAACGTATATATAACACAAAATGAACTACCTGAAATGAAGGCTTACATTTCTTACACCTTCCTTTCTTGTTCTCTCATTCACCACTTGTGGTGCCATCTAACACTTAAAACTAAAACTAACCACTTAACTAAAGAAATCGACACCCGAATCTACTTTATAAGAAATTATTGGCGTATCATATTATTATTTACAACATTAACATTTTCATTTCTTTCATATGAAAAGTGTTAAAACATTCTAAACAAAATCGCGGATTTCCATCACAATTTGAACATAAAGTAATAACTTTTTTAACTTTAGTTTTATCAATTAAACCTTGCTGCCTTTTTTTATAACACCCTTTACAATATTTTCTGTTCTCTCTAGCTTAACAATCCAATTTAAAGAAAACATGTGTACGAAGATTTCGGGATGGTTGAGGGTCTTCCTCTTCCAGGCGCCTATCAAATTGCAGCAGATCTTCTATAATACGCATCCGAAACGAAGTTATGGATATATCTTGATGTTCTATTGGTTTATAAAGAAAAGGGGCGTTAACCATGAAGGCTCCTAGGAGGGCCTCAACTGCAGGCTGCTTGTTATATCCACAATGGCTTTAGGTTTTGCAATTTCTGTTCCATGCCTTTGAACTTGCACCGACGGTATGCTTGGTAGATAAGACCAACACATCTCTTTTGTCGCGCCATTTGAGGACACAGATTCCCCTTTCATTCTCTTGGGCTACTGTTTCTCCTTTTTTTAGTTTTTTATTTATTGTGTCTGTTGCTGTTTTTTGAAAAATCTAACATATTGTACACATAATACCAATAGTCAAGGGGTATAAGGTGTCTTAAGGTTTCAGAATTTGATACAAAATCATCGTAGCCCCAGAAGACATTTCATTCAAAATCCTCTGGCGCTTAACCTGTAATTTCAATGTTTTAATAAACTTTGAAATACACAGGTATATTTTTGTACATAAATGCAATAAAGTGGTTTTTACCTTTACTCTCGAAAACAAAGCAAGATACGAAAACAATTAAAGGAACAAAAAGTTGTGTTATTAGTTGGTAAATCCGAAAAAAATTTGAAAGTTAAAAAAACTATTTTTTTTTTAATTTTAACACCCTGTATCCTGTATATCAGAGACAGGGCAACTCCGGAAACATGTTCATATGAACTTTTTCTCTTAGAATATCATAAGGAAACACTCCCTTAAGTTACGTACTGTACTTCTGAAACACCTTATATAGTGCGAAGATTAAAAGAATTCATCCCCAAAGAATGTAGGGGAGTATATATACATTGCTGTTACGAAATATATAACCCTTGAGGAATAAACCTGCGTTCTCCTTTTTAGAACATGGTTTTTGCGGAGGCCTGTGGTTTATCCACTAAACCTAGAATAGTTTCACTAGTAATACCACTAGAGGTCAAATTATTTCCGGAAATTTTTTCGAGCTCATGAATATTTTGAAACTTATCCCTCGTCTTCGACTCGGGATAATTTTCTAAAAATATTAATGAGCGAGAAAAAATTTCCGGATGTAATTTGACCTCGTGTGGTATTCGGTAAGAAAATTCCACACCAAATTGTGTTTAAATAATTTAAATTTATTTTTCGATTTCCAACAACGTCAATTTTTGTCTTCATCAAGTACCAGCAAAACATAGAAGGTTTGTTCGACTTAATTATTTAGTTACCATGGCAACTAAGTGAAACCCTAACCTAAAAATTATTTCAGTTTTTAAGCTGTCAAGCGGCACGACGTAAAAGAATGTTTCGCTTCGGTCAAGAAAGCAAAGAAAATATTCGCCAGGAGATTAAGCAGTTGACACCCGCAAATACTAGGAAATCGAAGTCAAGCGTATGGAAGCAGTTTACAAACTTTTGCGCAGAAAAATCGTATGATTTTGACAGAGCGGATATACCTGTGGAAGAACTGGCGCTTATTCTTGAAGACTATGAGTTTAACATGCGAAAAAAGAACTCCGAAGACTACAAGGAGAGTGTTATCAAAGTTTTATGGAACTCCACCGCCAAGCAGTTGCAGGAATATTTTTTTCGAAAGGTATGATCGAAAATTTAATCCATTCTCTGACATAGAATTTGTGAACGCAAGAGCTGCAAAAAATGCTAAGCGTCGGAGGCTACAAATGGATCCAACCAAGAGAAAGGCAAGTTCATCCGCACTATCAGCAGACGAGTTGAGAAAGATTATTGAGCTTTGGGACGAAAACACTCCGAAAGGATTGCAAAGAAAGTTCTTTCACATCGCTGCTCATGAATTGGCCTGGAGAGGAAATGAAGGAGCGGCAGCAACTATAGAATATTTTGTGGAGGAAATCGACAATCAAGGGGAACTAACAGGCCGCATTGGGTATAACCCGGTTTTCTCCAAGACCACCCAAGGCGGTTCAAAAAAAATGGCTGACAGTAAGTGGCTAGTACCGAATACACTCAATGGGCATATTTCGCCCAGTTAGACTCTTCAAAAAACTAACAAGCAAGCGAGGCCACCTCATCAAAACAAACCGTTTATTTTTAACTCCAAATCCAAACTGGCAGCACCCCAATTCCAAAGGCTGGTACAAAAATAGCCCGGCTGGACAAAATACAATATCTTCCTGGTTGAAATTGGCGGCATCATTGATTGGAATCGATGTCAACAAGATCAAGATAACAAATCATTCTGCAAGGGCCACTGCTGTTTCAACTTTAGCCAAAACGGGAATTGGAGAACAGCAATTAATTAAAATAACGGGGCATGGTAGCAGCCACTCCATAAAACCATATCTGCAAATAGATTTGGGCCATCATCAGGATAAAATTGACGCAATGAAGTCTGCTTCAACTTCTGCAAAGATAATTCAAGAATCTCTAAATCAAGAACAAGCAACTACTTCCAATCAACCTGCCATAGTTTATAATAATTGCGTTTTTCATATAAACAATAATTATAATAGTCAAAATAATATAAATAATTAGATTTATTATTACTTGTAACCAATTATATTTAAATAAAAAACTGAAAGCTTATTTTTTTTATTGTTTTTTAACTGCTAGAAACTCTATTTGATTTTCAAATACCTAGGTTCATGAACAAATTTAGATTGGGTCGAAGTTTCGTGATCATCCTAGGTATAGATTACAAGCCTGCGATAATTCTTAATTTCTACTCTTTGTAGTTGCATAAAAATGGCAACCTAGAGCGTAACATAATATATTCTTCTATTTTATATCAATTTTGAGTTACTACAAGTGGTAGAAAATTATAATTTTATTAAATTTAATGTGCTTTGCAGTTTCGGTAATGGCTTCGCCTGCCTTATGAGATATTGAGATATTGATTTTCACTTCTTGTAGTTACACGGTAATGCAGTTTTTTAATGAAACATTACATTCTTTGATTTTTTATTTACTTTGAGCTACTACAAGTGGTAAAAAATAAAAATTTTATTAGTTCTATAGAAACATACATGAACAGATTTAGTTTATCTTGTCACCAAGGGATTCTTAGCCTATACTGTTGAGTTCTACTGATTGTAGTAGCTCAAAAGTGCCATTTTAGGATCTAAAATATTATATTCTTTCATTTTATAGTTACTTGGGCTTACTACAAGTGGTAGAAAATCATAATTTAAAAGGTTTTTCGGAACGCTGCATGAACAGATTTACAGCGCGTCACAGTTTTGGCAGCAATTTAGACCTTTAAATTGTTGATTTCTACTCGTTGTAGTTGCACGAAAATACCATCTCAAGACACAACACAGTATATTCTTTAATTTTACATAAGTTTTGAGTAACTACAAGTGGTAGAAAACTGCTCTTTTGCGTTTTTGTTAACTTTTCATACGCGCTTTATTGGTATGGAATTCATAACCAGCGCGCAGCGTCAATCATTGGAGGCTGTGATCATCGTATTTTGACAGTTCAAAACATCAGAAAAACTCGCGTTTTGTTGTAATAAAGAATGTTGTGCAGCCAGTAAAACCAACAAAATTTGTTGTTTTAAAAATGAATCGGTTTGAAAATCATACTATATGCAAAATATGCGTGAAATTGTCTGATGTAATGATCAATCATCGTGCTATGACTTATTTACCCGCATTAATAGAGGATTGTGGCTCCTACTTGAAGAAAGAAAATTTGTTTCGAATTGTTCACGAATATTTGCATTTAAACTATTCAAAATTCAAAGCGCTAAATGGAAAAAAGGTGAATAGAATAGTGTCTAAATATTATATAATATATTTCATTAGACATAGGTACATTTAATTAATTCCATTCCAAGTCCTGCATTTTCGCCATTAAGAAGAAAGGAGGTGTCCAAAGAATATAGAAAACATCTTAGCTTTATAATTGAAATGTATCAAAATTATCATGTAAATAAATAAGAACCAGATTTTCAAAAAAATATTCTGTCATTATAAACGACAAAAAATTTCCAGTAGAAATATTTTAGGCACGTGTTGTGTTTTGATCGGAAATTTCCCTAGTGTCAATTTAACTGGAAATTTTACACGGAAATTTTAAAAAATTTATAAGTGGAAATTGCATCCGTTTTGAAAATTACATCTGGAAATATCCCGGGGATAATTGCCATTTTTGTTATTAAAGTATGGTATTATTTAAATAAATAAATATATCAAAATCAACTTTTTAGCAACAACCTAAATAAACTTTTATCAACTCGGGAAATTTCCGATCAAAACATAACACGTGGCTAAAATATTTCCTAATGGAAATTTTCATGCACTAGTTATATTTCTACTGGAAATTTCCCGAGTTGATAAAAGTTTATTTAGGTAGTTGCAAAAAAGTTGATTTTGATATATTTATTTATTTAAATAATACCATATTTTAATACCAATTAATATTTTTTCTAATGCTATTAGTAAAATAAAACTTAAACTTAGTCCTGCTTCTGAAAACTACAATTCCCACTTGACATATTTTGAGAAAAAACGTTATTTTCACGTAAAAATGGTAATGTTATTTCCCTTTACCAAAAACTTCGTTTTAAAAACGTGATTTTTTTTAATACTGTTATTTTAATGTAATTTTTGTTCACGTTGTAATTTGTGTTACATTTTTGCATTAATTTTATGTAAATAAAAGTAACGTTAGTTATAAAACATTTTGTCGCTTTAAAAATCACGTGTGAATATTGTCCAGGTAGGTGCAGGTAGTAATTTTGCCAGTAGAAAACAGGCCGTTGCTATGACATTTTGCCAGTGTAAAACATTCTAGTCAATTCTAGTGAAATAGTCATTACAAAAAAAATGTTAATGTAACAAAAGTACCAGCCTTTTGAAGTTAATTCCAAATATAAAACAAGATACGCCAGTCTATTTTTTCCTTTAATTGAATAGTTCTTTAGATTCTACACTTTAACCTCTACAAAAAATGATTATTGTAGTTCTTTATTACTATTGTGGACCCTTGAAAATGTTTCTTATGTAATGTAGTATCTCGTGTAATTAGGTTGTTGGAACAATATTTAAAAAATGTTTCGTTTTTAATTTAGAAATAGCGCAAGTTCAGTTTGGAGGAACTACTGAGTACTCGATGGAAAAAATAATAATGGACCACTTCAGGTATGCCGCGAACCGTTAAAGAAGCAAAAAAATGAAAACTTATACTATATAGCTACTAGATTTTAAATTAAAATAAGTTAAAATTCGTAAATTGTATACGGTAACCTAAGGCAACCTGAAAAAATAAAAGTTTATAACTTGAATGTTTTGTTGTTTATTTATAAGTACCCAAATAATAATGTATGAAATAATACGCTACCTTCCTGAGGAAAAATTTAATTTTATAAGTTAAAAATATGTTACAAAAACGCAGAATTGTACCATAATATAATACGTTATAAAAACGTTAAAATTAGTAACGTTATTTTTACCAACGTCAGGACACCGTAACATTAAGCGTGTTTTACACATTGAAAACACGTTTATTCGTATTCTAACGTTTTTCAGTCTAACGTATAATTATACATCAAATTCACGTTTTCTTGCCAAGTGGGTTGCTATAAAATGTACAATTTTGATAAGTAACAGGAGTATTATAAATATCAATTTCAAACGGGCCATTTCTGTTTTTTGTTTAAAAAGTTCAAAATGACTGTGAAAATGACGACCAAATCGAAACAACAGAAGGTACTTTATTTACTGTAGCAATTTTGTTTTAGCTCCATAGCAACTAATTATAATAGCCTACTACACTAAGTTTATGCTGATTTAAAATTTTGACAGGTCGACGGTTTTGATGTTTTGAAACTATAAATGTCAAAAATGACAATTATCCCCGGGATGTTTCCAGATGTAATTTTCAAAACGGATGCAATTTCCACTTATCAATTTTTTAAAATTTTCGTGTAAAATTTCCAGTTAAATTGACACTAGGAAAATTTCCAGTATAATTCGCTGTTGGGTACCAACGAGGAAAAAATGTCCACTAAAATTCATCCGTTGCCATGGTAAACTGTCAAAAATACACGTTTTGATTGGTTAAAAATTACAGGTGTGGAATTTTCAACAGTAATATACCGATAGAGGAGGCGTCTTATCGGTAATACCGATGTTTTTAACAAGAAATCGATTTTCTGACAAATTTTTACGAAATGTAATTTTTACTTATAATCTGATATGATCCCGAGAGCTTTAGCTCGAGGGTCTTATCTTTGATTATAAGTAAAAATTACATTGAGTGAAAATTTTCTTGGAAAATCGAGTTTCGAGTGAAAAACAAAGGTATGAAGATAAGAAACCGCCTCTAGAGGTGTATTTTATTGAATAATTTACTGAACATAAAAATGAAGGCCGTCTGATAAAGGTAAATATACAAGTTAGAGGTGTTACTAATTTTTTATTTAAGTAAAAAAGCTACAAGCGTCTTTTCGAAAGCGTCTTTTCGAGCTAGCGGTAGTCTTATCGGGTAAGACGACCGTTACCAAGGTGGTTGCTATGAAAATGAGCGTTTTGATTGGTTCAATAAAAGTGAGGTGAATTATCATGGTAACATCTAGAATATGCCGCTTTTTATGCCAAAATTCCCCTCGGTTTCCTCTTCGTCTCATGTAATATTTCGCTCCCTATACTTTAGTTATATTAAGATGACATTTTAAAAGATCAGAGGAAAATGCTACTTTTATGGCACTCACGTCCCATTTTATCAGCGATAGGGTAGAAAACTTTTGATCTAAAAAAAACTTGGTATTTGATGAAGTTTATTCATTTTTAAAATTTAATGTTTACCTGCAAAAGATAAGAAAAAAACAGATTCTCTCGAGAAAAATCATGTCCGAAAAGTCGTATTCATCTGATATTTTATGATTTTTTGTCCAGTTCCCCTGCCCTGCGGATTTTGTCTGAATCCGATCTAGTATTTTTTAAATTTATGATCATAATTTTACCTACTTGCCATTCATTCTATATTTTTAACCTATTTTTCGATAGAAGAATAACCGTCGCCCTCCTTTTCAACAAGGCGGTACAAGAAATAATGAGGTTCAAAGGGATCGACAAAAGCGCTGGATTTTAAAATCCATTCTGTAATATCGTAATCCCACGGAAGGTCGATAGGGCGCCCTAAGTTGCGCCTGATGGCCATAGATGGCATATTACACTTCGTCAGAGGTGTACGTAAATGTGTAGGTTAGAAGGAATTAAATATAACGAAATCAATTTTTGGAAAATTTGGAGTAATTTTTTTTTCGGGACCATGCAATTATTGCTTAATAGCATAAATGATGAAATTAAGGAAGTTTGAATTGACATTCCAGTAAAACGGCTGATATTAGATTTGTTAGGTGGTATATGAAATGAAAGCTTATTTAAAGGTGCTTCTTTCAAAATACTAATATAATGATAGAAATAATAATACATCAGACTCGCGTTAACGTGAACTTGCGCTTATGTGAACTACTCAATGACGTGAACAACAGAATATGTCCGACACTTTCGATAATCAGATGTATTAAAGAAACAAGCACCAAGATAGATGAACAAGACATTAAAGAAGTGGTAGAAAAAATTGAAGGTGCAAACACTTACATATGTAAAATGTAAAATACAGTAAAAGGACTTCAAAACAAGAACAGTGGTATCGACGGAATTACAACAAACATAATACAAAAATCTTTTGAAGTTATCGGTGATAGATTTCTACAATATAAATACCAGTTTAGAAAAAGGAACATTTCCAGAACATTGGAAAAAATCAACGGTCATTTCCATAGAAAAAAAAGTCAATACAAATAAGACAGGTGTGAAGAATATCGATCCATGAACATGATTCCTGTTTATGAAAAACTGTTAGAAGTAGTAGTGAACACACAGCTCATAGAATATTTTAAGAAAAATGACCTACTCTCTGAACACCAAGCTGGCTTCAGAAAGAAAAATTCCTGTGAAAGTGCCCTTCAATCTGTGTTAATAAAATGGAAAAATGCATTAACCAAAAAACAAATAATAGGAGTAATTTCCTTGGACTTTAGAAGAGCTTTTGAAACGACTGATAGATCATGTTGATAGAAAAACTAAATAAATACGGTGTAATAGGCAAAGTGCTTCAATCAGGCCCGTATTATCCATAAGGCACATTAGGCACTTGCCTAGGGCCTACGAAACGCGAAGGGCTTACGATCATAAAATATAATAAAAATAGACACAAAAAAAGGATCAATTCTGTATTCTACAATAACAAAAAAAATTCCCAGACACAGAGACAAACTACAATGTGATACAAAAAAACCTTACAACATATTACATATACATTATATTATTACTTATCCTACGTAGTTATTTTCGATGGCAAAAAGTTAGTTTTGTTCAATAAAAAGCTAAAATTTCTAAATTATTTTGTAATTTTTTTTTTAATTAACAACTTTTGGCTATACCGGGTGTTGCATCGTCGAGCGGGACATAGGAAATCCCATGTAATTTTAAATGGGGTCAATTATTGGCTTCCCTAATTATTTTAGAGAAAAATTCTATTTAGATTTATTAAAGAGCACTAAAACACACATTCAAAAGAATAACTTTAGATATTTTTGATGAGCCAGTTTACGGGTTATCGCCGATTTCTTTTTAACTATTTCTCCTTTTTATGGCCCCGTATTTGCGGGCACCAGTCAAGGTAAAAGATGACTGTCAAATAAAGTTGTCATTTTGAAATGTGTGCTTTATTGTTATAAAAACTCGTACATCGAAAATATTAAAGGTGTGTTTATGAGTACAAATTAATCTGAATAAAACTAAAATAAAGTATCCAATTACAAGGTTAATTATGACATTTTACATGTTTCAATATTTTACTAATTAATAGGTAGGTACTATTAAATTGTTAGAACTTTAGGATTTAAGAAGATGTTCAAATATTCCTCAAAATGACAACTTTATTTGACAGTCATCTTTTACCTTGACTGGTGCCCGCAAATACGGGGCCATAAAAAGGAGAAATAGTTAAAAAGAAATCGGCGATAACCCGTAAACGGGCTCATCAAAAATATCTAAAGTTATTCTTTTGAATGTGGGTTTTAGTGCTCTTTAATAAACCTAAATAGAATTTTTCTCTAAAATAATTAGGGAAGCCAATAATTGACCCCATTTAAAATTACATGGGATTTCCTATGTCCCGCTCGACGATGCAACACCCGGTATATTAAGCATGATGTTTTTAACTTTTTCTGTAAAAACATCGTCGTCAGCGACTTCATCAGGGCATGGGCATCCATTGAGCTCTTCAAACGCATAAAAATGTTTAGAAAACCACTTAATTTGTAAATTTTGTTATTTCTTCGTAAAATTAGGGCGTGGCACCCAAAAATTTTTCGTCTGCGGCGCATTTTTTCCCGCATCCAGTTAGTAAACCTCCCCGAATTAAAATCTAAAATTCACCACTGGTGCCTAGGGCCTACGAAACCTTTAATCCGGCGCTGGCTTCAATGGTTCAAAGATTACCTTGAAGACCGCAAACAAGAAATTAAATATAAAAATAGTATCTCATCTGAAAAAGAAACAGTTTTTGGTGTTCCCCAAGGAACGGTATTGGGACAAAACTTATTCGTTAGGTATATATATAAATGACATTGTTAAAAATCTAAAGAATTGTGATGTTCAATTGTTTGCTGATGACACTTTAGTATATTTTGTCGGAAAAGATGTGGATTGAGTCGTTAACACCATCAACTTGCTGGGATTCTTAAATGGTTACGACAAAATGGATTAAAATAAACACAGAAAAAACTAAGTCTATGTCAATAAAAAGTAAGTTCAATTCAATGTCAGCAAGAAGTCATTCTGGTATCTATATCAACAACATACTTATAGAGCAAGCAGAATAATGTAAATACCTAGGTATCATAATTGATGAAAACTTAACATTCTCCAGACATGCAGAAGTGAATGGACAAAACTGACAGTGTACAAATCAATTATTTCACCACACTTCACATATTGCTCAACAATTTTATTTCTACTTAACAACACAGACATAAACATCCTACAAAAAAAAAATCAGGCGATGAGATATATTTTCAAGTGCAACAGATATACAAGTACCAAGACAATGTTAGAATTAACAAAAATACTAAGTGGTAGACAGTCCATATTCGTAAATACCATGACCTTCATCTAGAAAGTTAAAAGTGGGTTATATCCCAAACATTTACTGATGAACACACGATCGGAGACTGATGTGCATGATTACCCTACAAGGAATAGAGACAATTTTTATGTGAGCACGGTATCCACCAACTACAGTCTTTCTCATAATTTTTATTTCGACATTTGCTTCGAACAGCATCAATCTTAAGTCATGCTACTAATTTGTGTCTTAATTGCCAAAAGGAAATAAAGAAAATCGCAACATAGGCTATAGTGAATTTATTTCAACAATCTAAAATATAAATTGATTGAGAAATTATGCTATGAATATTGACAATTTGATGACTCCCAATTTTACCCAATGACGTAACTGGTTTTTAAACTAATTTTAATTTCCCTCCGCCCCCCCTTTTTCTTATTAAATTCTGACCCACCAAAAAATATAAATCATGTCCCCTCACTGAGTTGTTTCATGAAACGATTATTTTATTGAACTTTCTTAATTTAACATGTTATTGACATCTATATAGCATGACATAACTATAAATTATCCCATTAAGAATTTTGGCCTCTATTACTTATTCACATTTAATTTCCTCGATTGCTTAAAGTAGCATCACGTTCATAATTATCTGCTGTCGAATCCATTGGCTGCACAAGGTAAACATTATGACCGTATATTGTTGAACCACTCCTCCCCCTCTTCTAATTTCTTTTAGTTTATTTAGGTACATCCTAAAAAAACATAGGTATTTCTTAATTACTGGGTTGCTGAAGATGACTTTTTCTAATGTCGAAACTAGTACAACTTAATGTAAAATTTCACCCTAAAAGGACAAATATATTTTATTTTGGTGGTATTGACAGACCTTGTTTTCTTTTCTTTCTCATAATGGTTTGATTATGTACAACAATCTGCCCTGGAAATTAGAAAGTCAAGAAACACTGCAATGTTCAGAAATAAATGTATTAAATACTTTATAGATAACATAAATGTTAATTATCTTTAGTATAATACTTCCATGAATTAATTCATAGTACTTACATATTAGGAAATGTTGATGGAAAATGAAAAAGATGTTTATTTATTTATTTATAATCTAAACAGTGTTAAAAAATAACTTCTATCTACCTGCAAAAACCATGATTTACCATTCGTAGCTTATTTGCTGTAGCAAGACCGTCAAAGGGTTGTAGGTAATTAAGTAACAATGATATCCAAGAAATATGGAATAGATTAAGCCATAACATTATATGTTCCATAAAAAAATAATAGTTAAATTCTAAGGGTCGTCAGCCAAAGTTTAAAAAGCTCATAAAATTCAGAGACGCATTTGGAAAAAAATGAAAATCCTAAAATAGAAAGTATACCATACAAACATCACATTCTTAGTAGTGTGAACAATCTCATTAATATGAACAGGGTAACATTTTTTGTGTTCCCGTTAACGCGACTCTACTGTAAAAATATCCGTTTTAAAAAATTGTGAAAAGTTATGGTTTTTATTTTCTTCAACACTGTGTATAAAAGTAAAAGATTTGGAAACAAAACTTATAAACTACAAGCGATCTTTGATTATCAAGTATTATATTTACTGGTTTTTAGGTCTTCCGGGAACTTCAGAAAGACGTTTCTCACAAACAAGTTTCCTTTCAGTAAAAACTACTAGCATTTGGCCCCCATACTCTTTTATTTAGTTATTTAATGATCAGGACAGTGGCTGTAATTTAAAATAATAACATATAAAGTATTATTATTTAAAAAACATTAAGTTTATTTCATAAAAACATGTTGGGCCACCCTGTGCAATGTAAAATAATTTTAGAATATGCTTCTGAGCCACCCCTATTATAATGCATAGGTATTACTGTTTGTTTGAAGGTTTGAGACAATGATGTATGGTGAATAATAGATGTGTTTTGAATTTCCATTGCCATTATTTATGTATATCACAACGTTTCAACTGGTGACTATCTCCAGTCGTCTTCGTAGATGGAAAGTCAGAGAAATTTTACAGAAATCTAAACCTCCGAAGCCAAATATTCAAAGAAAATAATCAGTTGCCCTCTCCAAACTATGCAAAGATACGACCATTAAGATTCTACCAGCAGATAAGGGAAATGCGACAGTCGTGATGGATGTTGACACCCACAATCAAAAAAATCAAAGAAGCCTTAGACCCTACCACCACCATTGAAGGGAAAATATAGCGGACACTCAAGAAACATGAACGATACATTCCAGACAGAACACGTACATGTTTAACACCTTATCACAGTAAACCCTTACATCTATACGGTTTATCAAAAATACACAAGCCCAACATGCCTCTACAACCTATTACCAGCTCCAGAAACTCTCCAACACACGAACTGTCCAGATTTCTGCTTCCAATACTACAACCACTACAAGGACATAGCACATCGTTTGTAAAAAATTGGCAACACTTCGTTGAAATAATAAGTGGAAAGGAAATACTACCAGAAGATCGATTAGTCAGCTTCGATGTCAAGAGTCCTTATACAAATATCCCAGTAAAGGATACGCTGCAGATCATCAAAAGGAAACTTGGAGAAGACCAAACCCTCGAGGACCGAACATCGCTACCCATCAACGCCATAATGGACCTATTAGAATGCTGTCTAAATATTTCTCATTTCCAAGAAAACATAGATTCTACAGTAAACTAGACGGTCTACCGATGGGATCATCCCTCTCTCCAGTAATGACCAACATACGGGTATTTCAGAATAAGATGCTGATCCTTAACGGTGTGAATCCTTAGGTGTGTCTATGGTTTCTGACAAGTAGGCTATGAACTTTGTTAAGGAAACAATGACAATAACGACATATTGCATGCCAAATAGTTTTGACCGCTATTTATTTATGTACACGGCTTTCCACTTAACTTAAATTTTAAAAGCGTAATACTTTTTAAACGTATAAGTATCATGGTAAATTTTACAAAAGTCGAGTTTGCGGATATTCATTACCTGTACGGGCTTGCTGACGGCAATGCATTCGAAGCCAGACGATTATACCAAGAGCGTTATCCAAATAGAATAGTTCCGGATGCACGAACGATTTCAGGAACTCACAGAAAGTTATGTGAAAAGGAATTTTTTGAAACAAAAAACTACTTAAAAGGGGCACACCAAACTACACGAACACCGGAAACCGAAGAAGCTGTTTTAAATTTAGTGTAACAAAACCCTACCAGAAAAATTGGGAATATTTTAAATATTTCTCATGTCCTAGTCTGGAGAATTCTTCAAAGTTATTTGTTATATCCGTACCATATTCAATGGGTCCAGGCCTTACTTCCTAGGGATTTTCCATTACGCATCAATTTCTGCCAATGGTTTATTCAAATGGTTACCGAAAATCCCCAATTTGATGCCAGAATTTTGTTCACGGACGAAGCTAATTTTTCCAGGAACGCCATACAAAATTTTCATAACAATCACTTCTGCGCAGAAGAGAACCCACTCCCACATGCCATTACGGAATCCCACCACCAAAAGCAATTTTCTGTAAATGTTTGGGCTAGAATTATTGGTGATTATTTAATTGGGCCTTATTTTTTACCAGCCAGATTGAACGGAATCAATTATCGCCAATTTCTTGAACACACTTTACCAAATTTTAACCCGACATCGTATGTGGTTTATGCACGATGGTGCACCTGCCCATTTCAGTCTCTTAGCACGAGAGTTTTTAAATCAACATTATAGTAATCGATGGATAGGGCGCAGAGGAACACAATCGTGGCCACCTAGATCCCCTGATCTAAACAGTCTAGATTTTTTCCTGTGGGGACATCTGAAAACGTTGGTTTACAGCATCCCAATAAATACTGAAGAGGAGTTGAGCAACCGCATAATGGTTTTTGTTCACACGTTATTTAATGTTAGTTGTTTTAATTTAATGTTAAAAAATAAACCGTAGGCACATGGCGAATGCGCATTTAATGCTTTTTATTTTTTTTTGTCGGAAACTGTTTGTCGGACGATAAAAAGGCAAGATATTAAATTTGGCCTAAAATGAATGAGTATTTAAAAATAATTTTTATCTTGAGAGAAAGCAGTGGCGTACATAATATTTTTCCAAAATGTCTAGTCCAAACGCCACTGGTTAAAAATTTTTAAAATTTGTCTACACAAAAAATGGCTATTTATGCTTAGAGGGTATGTGTGAAAAATTCATAAAAATAGCTAGAAAGTTGTTAAAGTTATGATAGAAGAACGATTTTTTTCTTAAAACTTTAACGCCCTGTAGTTCGAAATAAGGATATATGTCAATTTGAACTTTTCTTCTTAAAATCACCTAAGGATTCACACCATTAAGGATCAGCATCTTATTCTGAAACACCCGGTATACATGAAATGGTTTGAAAACCAGGCAATTGAAAAGGCAGAAATAGAACGGAAACTCTGGCTTCGTTACGTTGACGACACATTCATCATTTGGAACAGAAGCGATGACGAATTTCAAGCTTTTCTACATCACATGAATAACTCGGCGCCAACAATCAAGTGAAGAAGGAGGAAAACAATAAACTACCGTTCCTGGACGTCATAGTACAGAAGAACAGGGACACCATCCAAACATCGGTATATAGAATGAAAACTCACACTGGTCAATATTTTAATTACGCCTTAAACTACTCAAATACCACAAAACATGGGATAGTCAAAACACTTGTTGACAGAGCTCTGTAACCCTGTGGAAGCTCTTTCCGAAGAGCTCGACACCATCAAAAAGGACCTCAATACAAATGGCTGCCCCACGAGACTAGTAGACAAGACTATCAAGAAGCGCCAGAATCACATGAATAGACAGAAAGATGACGTCGAAACTGGACTCAACATAAAGGTACCATATGTTAAAGGAATCTTCGAGAAAATTCGAAGATTAGGACAGCAATACAAAATTCAAACAGTATTCAGCTCCAAAGATTCCTTAAGAAGCCACCTGACGAAGACAAAGCCAACCAGCCAAAGAGACACGAAGGACTGCGTATATAGAATACCTTGCGCTTGCGAGTGCGGACAATCCTATGTTGGTGAAACCCTTCGCCCCCTTGAAACAAGAATCAAGGAACACCGAAACCACACAAAGAAGGGAGAAACAAACAGATCCGGTGCGGCAGAACATACTCAAAGAAGAACACTGGCGAAAGAGAAAATTCAAGGAAACGGTCGTCATAACCCAAAATCCAGACTGCTTTAGTAAGCCCTCTTTAGACATAAGGAATATTTGGAAACCCTTGTTAAGTAGATGTAAACTTAGTTTAGGATCACACAGTAACGCATGACTGCACCAATCTCGGTCATGCGCTGCTAACCAGGAGGTAATATAAATACCCTCGTAGTTTCGTAGCTTGTTCATTATTCACCTAAAAACGACTGGAGTTACTCACCAGTTGAAACGTTGTGATATAAATAAATAATGACAATGGAAGTCCAAAACACATTATTCACGATAGGTACTACTATTAAAATACTCGCATTTTTTGCCTGCTGAACCACTCCCTGAAGCTATATTACAGAGAGAAAAAAAAGAATATAAGGAAATGCGTAAAGGATTCCAATAAAATATTCGGCTTTTCTCAAACTATGTTCTACAACTGGCTTCTGTTTCCAATTTACCTCAAATAAATATTTAAATAAAACCGTTGACAATAAACATCATTGATTTAATGCCCCCTACGGATAAATCACCTAAAGAAGAATTGCGCCGCCGGCGCCAGTCGAAACCCTATTTTTACCAGAATCGAACTTTGAGGACGATATGACAACTAACACTTGGTTGGTGGTATGGTGACCTTCTCGAGGATTTTGTAGAGCGAGCAAGAGAGTTTTCGCACATTCGCTTTTTTCCTATGCCCTTCAGAGTTCTGTTGCGTAGCTATATTTTCTATGGTACTGGCTTCCATTGATTTCCATAAAGGTATAAATCCTGTAGTTCTATTTTGTTTTCGATAATTTAAAATTGGGTATTTTTTATCGTTTTCAATTAATCCGAATTTTTAAAAAATTTAAGATATCCTTTAATATGATTTTTGTTCTGTTTTGTTACTTTCCAGATGTAGTAAAACAGTAGTTGACCTACCAGTCGCTAAACAAACGCTAAACGCGACAAAAAATAAAACAACGAATAAATATTGTAGTAGTACCTAGAAACTTTATTATAATAGATAACAAATATATTTTAAAAATAATAAAATTATTTAATAATAGTTTATATTACTAGAAGTAGAAAGCGAACATAACGCCGTTTAAACACGTCTAAAGCTATATTTGTAAAAGATGTAATAGTATTTTTTTTAATTTGACGTAATGGAAATCGTCAAATGATATAAAAAATTGTAAAGAATCGAATAATATTCTATACTTCTTGCAGTATATCTACAAATTATCATGTTTTCGAAAAATCGAAAATATTAACCATATTCTGGTTTCGCTAATTCGTAAGTATATAATGGGTAAAAGAAGTGCACTTTTAGTGTAATTGCATTCCTACTTTATTTTATGCGCTAACAAATGAAATGGGCACATTTATGGTTTTCGGTAAATATCTTGAAAACCGTCCTGAGTTCTTATAAGCTTCTAATACAACAAATATTTGTATTTAAATTCTGAATTAGATAGTCAAATATTATAGAGGGTGCTTCATTTAAAAACCTTAAGAAAAACTAGTTTGGAAGTTTTTGGAATTTTGGAACCAAATTTTGGACATCGTGTATAAAATAAGATAAAACTATTCAATGTCAGAGTATAGTTAGACCTCTTGTATTCAAGTTCACACTATGTAGCTTGAACAAAACAGATCTAAGGCCGTTTTTTTTTTAATAATTTTTTCAAGGCGTGCAAAACAATTTTTTATTGTTTTTAATTTATTGTTCGTAAATGACTAATGCAAATCAAATAAAACTTTGGAAAATGGGAAAAAAACACTAAAAAGAATTAAAATAAAATGCAAAAAAATACAGGGTGTACCATTTAAAAAAATTTCTGTCGTCATAATTTTTTGGACAATTGTGTATATGCAAAAATATTTTCCCAAGATACAACACTCATATATACAGGGTAGGTCCGCGTTCTAACTGTTCAATCTGAACGAAATTCCTAACTTAATTGGTATAGAAGCTATGGATGCCTGGAGCACTATTGCAGGACCCTGTAAAATCTGTTTATAAAAGAAAGCGATTTTACGTAACCTTAACTTGCAAGCTACGACAAATTATGGAAAATGGCAATTTTTTGCTATGGTTACACCTTTTCATTTGGTTTCTAGGAATTAAATAAAAAATAATTATTATGCGCTTAAAGAAAAAATATATTAATATTAGTAATGTTCATATAATATAAGTTATTTTAAAAAGTAAGATATGGCGTCACAGATATTTTAAGCAGCTTTTTTAATATGCAGAGTATAGGTATAAATATTTATTAAATGTTATTAACTTGGTAATTTGCTAATATTGAAAATGGATTAGAAGTGCGGTAGGTTAGTTTTATAACACACTTTTTTTGACATTATTTTAGGTGTTTTGCCTATATGGTCGCTAAACTATCCTAAACTTGTCTCAAAATTTACTGTTCTCCAATCAATTGAAGAAGACATTTCTTGTAGTATCCTGAGCAGTCCCCCTAAAAAAAATGTGATTTTAGTACAATATTTGGTCTGCATTATTTATCTGAGTCTGCCTTTATCGGGTAAATTAGGCTTCATAGTGATTAGGGCACGTCCGCGGTAGTTAAAGCTACGAAACCGACTAATAATAATACAGTAGAATCTCTCAATAGCAACCACGCTCGGGGAACCAAATGTTGGTCGGTTAATAGGGGTGATCGGTTAATAGAAAGAAATTAAAACAACTGGTCTGCATTTTACAGTGTTTGTTTATTAATAAGTATGTATGTAAATAATTTTAAATATTTTTGTTTAAATTTATCCAAAATAAAATTAAATGAGATAAAGCCACTTCAACAATATATATTATATACTGCACGTGCATACTAACATTTACATGTTGTACAATGTACTGTATATGTTTGCTTCGAAATTCTTTGCTTCACATTTTTTATTTTGTTTTTATAAAATTCAGATTCACATTCACAGAAATATTTGTAGAGTCAAAATTCTCAGCATTATTAATAACATTTTCTAAGTCTCTCAAACTTGTGCAGCCTTCAGATAGGCTTCACATTTTTGACAAAGTTGGAAGTGGTTTTTTTCTGTTTCTCGGGTCTTTTCAATACACTCGATGATATTCAATTCTGCACTTTTTGTTGGCAAATAGTTATCAATAGAGGCAATTTGTTTCAAGTTCACAAATTGCGCCAGGCCACTGAAACCCACATCAAGGCGTTAGTTATGGTAGTATTATTTTCGACTTATTAAAGAGGACAGCCATTGTCTATACATGCTTAAAACCTCTTAATAAGGTAGCTTCTGCAGAGCATTTTAGAATTCTGATTAATGCCTTGGTTCAAAGGTTGGCAATGTGAGGTAGTATTGGATGAAAAAAAAAAGTTTGACATTATCCATGCAGTCTAATTTTGGGATGAGACGTTGCGTTATCCAGAAACAATACCACTTTTCTATTCTGCCTCTTCATCTTGGTATCAAATCTGTGAAGCCATGTTGTCATGATGTCTGCTGTCATCCACGCTTCTTTGTTCGAGACCTATTGAAGAGAGGATATAGCCGCCCCTAAAACATCGAGGATTGTTGTTTTTGCCTATTATAAGCGGTTCTTCCTTCTCACCTTCCATATTTGCACAGAACAGATTTGTAGATTGTTGGTATGCTGTTTTTTTTTCTAGTACACTTGTCATGTTCCAATGCATATGACCCTACCGTGGTTTAGCTTAGTGTCCATCAAACGATACTGTTTAAAAATTCTTTCATCTGGAGAATGTCATTACTCTGGAACCACCTCCCTGAGGCCGTGTTCCCCAACGAGTATAATCTCCAAAGATTCAAGACCAACGTGAATCGTTTCTTGCGTACACGCACGGCTAGCAGAATGCCAGAAAGGATTAATCCTGCAGTGCTGTGCCTTATCATAAAAAGAAGACGAAGAAGAAGATTCATTGGCTTAATCGGTGACCATTATCTGACAAAACCCTAGAACATCGAACACTGGTTGGTGACTTAAAGGAACCTCCTTTACAAAGATTTTCATGGCAAGTGTTCAGCTAATTTCGCCTGCTTGATTCCACCCATAGCGGTACATGGTAGAAATACACAACGAACCAATGCAACCCACCCGTACGTGGTTCAGCTTAGCGTCCCTCGAACGACAAAGTTCAAAAAGTCCTTCACCTAAAGAACGTTATCACTCTGGAACGAACTCCCCAACATCGGGTTCTCCAACGAGTATAACCTACAAACATTAACGGTGATCGTAAATTGCGTTCTGCGCGTTGGCATTGCTCGCAAAGCAGTATAAAGGATTTGTAAAAAAGTCTATACTTATTAGGGATCTTCCTTGTCTTCTTAGTCAGGCCTTATGCCTTTAACTTCTATTCAATGGTCTGTAGCTTTATGGGCCGAACCTCACATAAAAATTTGGTTTGGGCAATGCTATAAGTAGATTGTCATTTGAGAGTGCGTCAATTTTGCTTAATGTTATCACTATTTCTTCTCAAAATTGGTTTTCTTGTTTAAAATATTATTATATCTCGTCGAGTCCTCCAGCTTAGTGCCTCGCAACTAGAGCCTGGCGGAGAATGTATGCGTGTCTGTCTAATAAGTGGGTTAGTGGCAATGTCCGTACGTCTGTAGTAGTTTGTAATAATTTTATTGTAAAATTCCATTAAAGTGGGAATCTTAAAATCTCTATGTAACACCCTATTCACAGCATACCTCGGAGCGTCCGCAATGATTTTTAAAGCTTTTTTCTGAAATATCTGAAATTTTAATATGTTATGCTCAGTCCTGCTTATCATGCACCATGTTGGCATACCATAAGTCAGGACCGGCCTGACTAAAGCCTTGTATAGGTTTACTTTAGTTCTATATCCTATTGTACTCTTTTTATTTAAAAAATAGTAAATAGAACCTAGCTGCTGTCCAGCCTTTTTAAGTCGTCTCTCGAAACATTTCCTCCAGTTAAATTTTTTATAAAAAATTAGAGTTACTTGAGTTCTTGAACCCAATTTACTTGTATGCCGTTCACTCTTAGAAGGGTCTTGAGCCTTCTCACTGTGCTTTTCGATAAGAACATGGCTCTCGTCTTGGCGGGATTCAGACGAATCATCCAGTCCGAAAGCCATTTTTCTAATGATCTAATGTGTCTTTGCAATCTAAACACCAGTATCCGCGGTGACTTTGAAACAGAAGTAATTGCAGTATCGTCAGCAAACAAAAACAACTTATTAAATCTGTCCCTAGGAATATCATAAACATAAATGTTATACAGCATCGGAGCGAGAGGGGATCCTTGCGGAACTCCCGCCCTGATGTGTTTCGGGGCTGAAATCGCGCCTTCTGACGAAACTACAAAACTTCTGTTCTCCAAAAAGGAGATAATGACTTTAATGAGATAATAGGGGGCACCCAACCCTATTCGTTATAATATGAGACCACAATGCCAGACCTTATCAAATGCTTTCGAAATGTCAAAGAAAACCACCCCCTTGTGTGCTCTCCTGTTAAATCCTTATAGTATTCTGGTTGCCAGCCTGGTTGTCTGTCTTACAGTGCAATGTTCTCTTCGAAATCCAAGTTGTTCATCCGGGAGAATGTTGCGCTCATAAACGAAATCTTGCAGACGACTAAGAATGATTTTCTCAATGACTTTGGCCAGACTCGATAATAAACTCTGTTTGAGATGGGGAAAGAGTAATAAACCTTAATTAGTATGCAAAACGCTCACAAGGTGGTAAAAATAATTTTAATAGGTTCTATAACGAGTTTGCATATCAGACCCTTTCTTTCCTTATGTCCCTATCTCACATTGTAAAATGACTAATTACAATAGAAGGCATGCCTTCGGGAACAGACCTTTGAGAAGCCATAAGATTCGCATTAAAACAAAAACCTAACTAAAGATTATCGGCAAAATATTTTTATTTATATGAGCACATTTATAATTATTCGTATACATTTTATCTACACTTTTATAAGGTGAATTCAAATCGTTTTGTAAAAATTTTAAGAATATTACATAAATGATTACAAACCATAAAACATTCCTATACAGACTGTTTATATAGCGTCTAACAGAAGTATGGAACGCTTTAAATATCTTTAATACCGTTTATCCAATTTAGCTAAAATTCGGTATCCGTATATAAGAGGTTATCGCGGAGCTGCTAGTGATATTTGTAATGTTGCCAAATTTACAGTTCTTTAGCAATTTAAAATATTTTTTTTTTTTTAAATTGAACACCCTACATATTATTCAAACAAATGATTCCGCAACAAATTCTAAATAACTTTTATATAAGTTACTTAATGTCTGAATCTAGCAATTTTTTTAATATTCGAGCTCGAAAATTGAGAATTTATTGAAACATTATTGTAAGGTAATTATTGTTTAAACTTACTTATTACAGAACAAAGAAATTAAATTAGATGTTTAAAGTGCCTTCCATTTACTTCTTGACAATATGCTAAATATTGCGGAAAAGTATTTAAAACATTAGAAAGAATATCTGTTTCTTTGATTCGTCGCCACTCAACTTCAATTCTTTGTTTTAGGTCTTCTATATCATGTGGCTTTGTCTCGTAGACCACATTTTTTAAATGTCCCCATAAGAAATAATCGAGTGGAGTCAGATCTGGTGACCGAGCTGGCCAATCAATTGTACCCCGTCTCCCTATCCATCTTTCAAAAAATACTTCATTTAGATACTCCCGTACTTGTCTGGCGCAATGTGGTGGTGCACCGCCTTGTTGCAGCCATACTTAGTTATTTAATCCCGCAACGTCGACTCATCGGAAAACATTATTTTATTAATAAAATTTGGATTAGCATCACACAAATCCATCATTTGCTCACTGAATTCTAAACGCCTGTCAAAGTCATCCTCAGAGAGTTCTTGAACCAGGTGAATTTTGTATGGGTGGAACTTCTCACACTTTAATACGCGATCTACCAACATGTGCGATCAGTGGCGGCTCGTGACGGAAGCTTGTGGAGGTTCACAAGCATCAAGCATGGCAAAAAAAAGAACGAAACATTTGCGCATATCTCCGCCCACCACTACCCCTTCCTTTTATTTCACCCCTCCGTTCCAACCACAAGATATTGTGTAGTTAAGTCACGGCAGATATAATAATCTGCCGTGGTTAAGTGTCAAATTTACGAGTAAAAAGCTTTCCTAATTTTTATGTTCTTTTTGTACGTAGATATGTTATTAAAACAAAATATAAATTTAAATTGGAAACTTACCAATATACAGCATACTTGGGAAGCAGTAACTAGAAAAGTCAACAACGACAACATAAAAAAACTTAAAATATTTTTAAAAAACAGAACTGATTAAACACAGCGTCTAAACAAAAAATGCATTCTTCTCTCTTTAAGTTTAGCAAATTTCTCAGTAACTAAGTTATTAAAGTTAGGAATATCTTGCAACATTCTTTTCTCTATCGACAACATTGCCAGGGCAGAAAGTCTCTCTTGATTCATAGTATTCCTTAAAAATGTTTTTATTCTTAGTTCTAATATTTTTGTATACATTTATGCATTTTGTAGCTTCATTAGCACAATAGAAGCTGAGGGTAAAAGCAGGAGATCTCCTGTTAAAACAGAAGGTCTGGCAACACTGCATGACATACACAAGCTATGCCGCGCTACACGGATCAGCAAATAAAACGATCTCTTAAAAACCATCCGAAAACAAGGCGACGGCATGCAGCACAGCAAAAGCGTGCTCATTTCAGAGGAATGAAATATTTAGTTAGCGAAACGATAATTGGTTAGGGAGCTTATAAAATCATGTTAGAATTGCTTTGTAACAGACATTGTATTGTAAACTAAATATGTAATTTATAGTGAATATTTGTCAATGTGTATGCGATGTGTCGTAATCGAGGCCAATAATTCGAGTAGAGAGGTGTGGATTTTCCTCTATGCTAAGCAAAATATCTAAAGCTTTATCGCCGCTTGTCGCAGTTTTTGGACGCCCAGATTTTGAAATGTCTTTTACATGGCCAGTTTCGTTATATTTCTTTAAAATTTTGCTTACTGTGGACCGTGCTATTGGATTTCGGTTGGCATACTTATTATTAAAAGTCTCAGCAACCTCCTGCTGTGTTCGCCTTCGATCCCCGTAACCCAATATCATTAATATTTCTATTCGCAGTGTTTCCGTTAGTAAATCCCTTTTCAGAATTATTAAAACTGATAAATTATGAAGCACAAATACCTTCTGAAAAGTTGGTCAATGTCGCTGTCAGAATTTAATTATGTCACAAATTTCCAAGACCTATTTATATCTCTATCAGTTTTCTTGGATAAGAAGTTCTAATGATATTTATACCCCAATATCAAAAAAATGGCTAGATTTAAGCATTAAGTAACTTATATAAAAGTTATTTAGAATTTGTTGCGGAATAATTTTTTTGAATAATATAGCAATTTAAAAAAAAAATATTTTAAATTGCTAAAAAACTGTAAATTTGGCAACATTGCAAATGTCACTAGCAGCTCCGCGATAACCTCTTATATACGGACACCGAATTTTAGCTAAATCGGACAAACGGTATTAAAGATATTTAAAGCGTTCCATACTTCTGTTACAAGCTGTATACCACGCGAGCATAACCTATTTTCATTCAAAAGGGCTTGGACTGAAAAATCCACATGCCTCTTTATATTTTCGAAAGCGTTGACCAGCATCTCCGGAGAAATATTACCACACTCTTGGATAATCATTTCTTGTAACTGCTCTAAATTTTCGACTAGCGTTTTAAAAATAATGTTCTTCAGATAAGGAAAAATGAGGTAATCCATAACTGTCAAACAAGGTGATCTAATAATATAATAATAATAATAACCAAAACGTAGTTCATTGTCCAGTAATTGCTCCACAAATGGATTGAAGATATTGTCCCTGCCGCTGTGCTCTAACTGGGTTATGGAAAAAATTAGGACCAACAATGCTTCTTCCAACGGCCAACCAGACCACAATTTTTTGGAAGGTTGGACCAGACTACAAAAAAATGGGGATTTTCCCTGCTCCACATGCCTGTATTCTGAGAATTCGCATAACCAGTGAGGTGAAACTAGGCTGCATCAAAAAAAAAATGTCAGGTCTAATAAATCATTTATTTCCAATAAATTTTAGGTAAACAACTGACACTAATTCCTGCGTCCTTCAAAATCTGCAGCTCGTATTTCTTGTAACACTTACACTTTATAAGAAAACACATTTAACTGTTTTTTAAGAATAGTCCTTTATGTTCCATAGGATCTTCCCACTTTTTAAGACAGGCGTCTTACACATCTTGTGATTGGAGAATTAGCAGAGACGGAATTGTCTTCCTAAAGTGGAAGGATAAGAAAGGAGTGTTATTTCTCAGAAATTATCACAATGCAACGATTCTTGGAACAGTATCGAGAAAAATGAAAGATGGATCTATAAAAAAAATAACATGTCCCACACTGGTCAAAGACTACAACTCAAATATGGGATTTGTAAACAAGATGGACATGTTAAAATCCATCTACGAACTTCGCCGCAAATCAAAGAAATGGTGGCATCAAATTTCTTTTTGTTTTGTTTATATATCTCCAGTTTATTCCTCTATTCTCTTCAGAAAACGGTCTGAAGGAAAAACATTCAATTTAAAAATTTTCAGACTTTCTGTTATACTTTGACTTATTGGAGCTCAACCTGATATGCAACAACGAGGCCGAAAACGCGACATTACTGAACCTGTTAGCAATTATAAGCCAACTATACCTCCAGAAATAAGATATGACAACGGTGCACATATGCCAGTACATAAGAAGCCAAGAAGATGTGCTCTCTGTTGTACCCGCAATGAACCCCACAAATCATCTTGGAGTTGTTCCACATGTGACGTTGGCCTCTGTCTGAGTGAGAAAAAAAAGTTGTTTTATCCTTTTCCATAAGAAATAAGGAGACTTATTTGTATTTTTAATAATTAAACTTTTATAATTTAATTATAACGATTTTTTTATGATGCCATACATATGCCTCGTGTCCTAAAGCCTAAGATACCTCCTAAAGCCTAAAAATTACTTTTCAAAAGTTTTATTTTCAGGTAACATGTTTATTTGGACTTCCTCTAACACATCGGTGTCCCATAAACTTTTTCACTTGTGTAATTTAATTTCGGTGTCAAAGGGTTAACCGCATTAAATACGTTAGGTATATTAATCTTACGTTAATAGATCATGCACATTTAGTCGCACGTTTAACTGAAAATAATTCCGAAAGACTCCATTTTTACCAATACTAATAAAAATACTTAGAAGTATAATGCGCCGCAAGCACTGATGTTCATAGAGGTTCTTACCTTGTTTAAGGTGCCAACTAACTTAAGTGTAACAATACCAGTTACCTTTGTAATTAAGACTATTTAATATCTGATCAACAAACAAACTTAGGCAACAACCCCAGATATGTGGAACAATGCCACCATCATTATTATTATGTATAAGAAGGGCAGCATCACAGACTTGCAAAACTACAGACCGATTAGTTTGCTCACACATCTATATAAACTGTTTACCAAAATCATTACTGCACGTCTTACGAATAAATTAGAATCATATCAGCCAAGAAACAAGCGGGCTTTCGGGCTGGATACGGAATAAATGACCACCTTCAGGTTATAAAGGCATTAATAGAAAAAGAGTGTAGAATGTAACAAACCCTTGGTGCTAACGTTCGTTGACTATGAAAAGGCGTTTGATTCCGTAGACCACCACGCATTGTTTAAAGCTCTTGCCAACTGTCGTATAGACCACCGCTATATTTCGCTACTACGACACATATATAAACACGCAACAGCAAAAGTAAGACTGCAAAATGAAACAAACCAGTTTAAAATCGTAAAAGGCGTTCGACAAGGGGATACGATCTCTCCCAAACTTTTTCCAGCATTGCTTGAGTACATGTTTAAAAAGATAGAACTAGACAACAAGGGAATAAACGTAAATGAAGAAAAATTGAACCATTTGCGTTTCGCTGACGATATCGTATTGATTTCAGACCGACTAGATGAAGCAAATTAAATGCTCACGAAACTGTCTTTAAACTAGAAGAAACTTTAAAACTTTAAAATAGAAGAAAAAGACATCCAACACGTAACATCGTACAAATACCTAGGACATGAAATTCGAATCTGAAGAGATGACCAAACTTGCGAGCTTAGCCGAAGAATAGGACTAACATTGGCTGCCTTTGGCCGTTTAAAATATGTACTCAAATCGGACATTCCAGTGTGCCTCAAGCGTAAGGTTTTCGACCAGTGCATCCTCCCAGTACTGACATACGGCTCAGAAACATTAACATTGACACAAAAAACTATCAACAAAATAAGAGCTACCCAACGAGCCATGGAAAAAGCTATGTTGGGGGTGACATTGCGAGACCGAATCTGCAACGAAGAGATCCGTAGGAGAACGAAAGTTGTGGATGCTGTTGAAAGAATAACATACCTAAAGTGGAACTGGGCGGGCCACGTCGCAAGAATGACAGACGATAGATGGACGAAGAAGATATTGGAGTGGCGACCTAGAGATGCTGCACATAGAAGCATGGGTAGACCGCCCACTCGATGGACAGATGATATCCAGAGGATATCTATAAATTGGATCCAAGATACCCAAAGACAAGGCTGATTTATGATGATGATGAATATCTGATCCTCATTTGTTACTCTCCCAATTTCAAATAGGGTATATACGTATAACAAGTTATTGGCAAAGCCCCACCAGACTTATTAACACACAATAATTGTTGGTTACCTTGCACCAGAACGACTGTAACAAGGTTATAATTATATTTTAGAAAGTACGACAATGACTTAATTAACAGGGATCCTTATTAACTTGACATACTTTACCCATTTCATTTATTGTAGCACGCGAATTTGATCTTTTTTTTTTCTTTTTAAATTCATTTATTTTCATAATCTAATTTATCTACATATGCGCTTAATCTACGGTTTGGCCTAGGTAGTGGCGCATATTTACAAATAATATAGATAGCGAGCAACTTTCCGGTGGTGACCTTACAGCGTATTGTGCAACTATATATTGCAATGGCTCAAAGATATTTCCCGCGTTTACGATAATCAACTGGAATACGGCTTGGTATTTGGAGAAAAATCTTCCAAAAAAAAAACATATACTTTCTTCAGTCAAACATTATGTCTGCCATAGCAGACAACTTCAATGCAGTGGGCGAAATCTCCAATCAACCAGCACGGAGTGCGGGCGGAAGGAGCAGGCCATTACAATAAGTGCGTAGGTTTTCCGTTCTGTAGCCAACGGCCTGTGTATCGACCGTGTGGGTGTTGATGTATAAAAAATGTATTTATTCTTTTTTATTTGATCCGGTTAAACTATCTGTTTTCAAAATAAAGCTGGTCTATGTATTTCCTGATTTGTAAAAACTAAAGGAATACTATACCTTAATAGCATCGGCAAGAGATTCTTTAAATTTGGCCCGATATTCCTGCTTAATTTCAACCATATCGATTTCCGATCTGGTAACGATCAATCGGATTAAATCTCTATCGTTTGTACCCATTCCTTTCATACTCTTATTTAGCAACTTGGCGAAAAACGCCGATTGGTTCTTTATTGAACGAATAACTGCTAATAGTGCTCGTTCTGAATCTCCGGAAAATTCACTTTTGATTGTCTTTTCGATGTCGTGCCCTAAAGTAAAAATGTTATTATTAGAACCCAACCAGCAATTTGATATTTTATTATGGTCGAGAAAACGTTTTCGGCAAAAAAATTATAAAACAACTGTACTCTTAGGAATGTTTTTAATGCGTTCCTACAACAGCTATTAATGCAAAATTACATTGCATTTTATAAATTACTTCAGGGACCATTATTATTTTGTAAAGCCTTTTGCAACACTACATAACAATTTTATAAACATTTCTGCAACTCTTAAGAAATTTCAACACTAGAATTATTATAAAACAGTTTTTTAAAGCTTTTCATATTGCACTATAAAATGTACTTGCATATTTTTAAAACAATTAAATAACATTTTTATAAAAGGTTTTTAGTCGTTTCAGGTAGGTAAACGTTATAAAATGAAAATGTAACATGAAATACCAACAATAAAATTAAAAAAAAAATTATTTTAAATGCTGCAAGAAGCAGTTTTGTATTAGACAAACGGAAAATATAATTAGCGTCACCAACTATTTACAAGAAGTAAAAGGCTATTTTATTTATTTTAATTCCATTCTTCATATTATTTAGAGACGTTCGTTGATTGTGATGCAGAGACCAAGTTTATACAGCGAATTAAATTTTATGGATAAATATATAGCACATTTCTAACAAAATATAAGCAGGCCCCGTATTTATTAATGTTTAAGGGAAATTTTTAAAACGTAAACTAATGTTCTTTGTCGATTTGATCATTTTCTTCAGAAAAACTTAAGCCAATTTATTCTAGGCATTATTATTTCATATTTACCGGCTGTAAATATTAACATAAATGAGATATTTGGTATTTTCAAGTATGTCCATTTTTATGTTCCCGAACGCTCCCATTCAATAATGGCCTCTTGATATAAAACAATTTTATATCAATAGCAAGCATTTGAAGATTATTAAGCTACTACGCAATCTTTATGAAATATTTAAAATAGATTTATGCTTTAAAACTGAGGGTACTGCGATAGGGCCGAACTGCTTTGAAAATAAATATACACTTTTTTTTCATAACACATCCTCGAAAACACCACTTTTCTTAATTATTTTCCATTGTTTCATATTCGACATTTTTAATGTTTATGTTTAGTTTAGAACCCAAAGCTGACGAAAAATCTTTACTCTAGCCTAACCTAACATCAGGTGACTCAGGGATGGTATAAAATTAGTTGTCTTAAATACATCTTAGTATGTAGTTGGCGACAGCAAATCCATATTCATGAGAACAATTTAATTTTATAAGAAATTTGTTTTTGTTTCTATATTGTAGTAGAATGCCATACTATGAAATAGTTATAAAGTGATCACCAGTAGTGATAGTTGGAGAGTTCTGCATCATAGGGCCCTCCAATGTTAATTTTCGGAGGGATTTTTGACCTATGCTGATTCTTCAAACAGGTTTCGCTGTGTTGTGTTAAACGGACTCTGTTGACCTGTTGACCTGTTCCATTGAACAGGGATCTGTTCATCAGACTCTGTTGAACAGAGTCTGTTTAACAGGGTCTGTTTAACAGGGTCCGCTCAACACAACAGGGTCCGTTCAACAGAGTCTGTTTAACAGGGTCTGTTTAACAGGGTCCGTTCAACACAACAGGATCACAACGTGTTGACGTTGTGATCCTGTTGTGTTGACGTTGTGATCCTGTTGTGTTGAACGGACTCTGTTGACCTGTTGACCTGTTCCATTGAACAAGGATGTGTTCATCAGACTCTGTTGAACAGAGTCTGTTTATCAGGGTCTGTTTAACAGGGTCAGTTCAACACAACAGGGTCCGTTCAACAGAGTCTGTTTAACAGGGTCCGTTCAACACAACAGGATCACAACGTCAACACAACACAGCGAAACCTGTTTGAAGAATCAGCATAGGTCAAAAATCCCTCCGAAAATTAACATTGGAGGGCCCTATGATGCAGAACTCTCCAACTATCACTACTATCACCAAAATAAAAATTTACTTTTAAAGGCGAATTGTTTTTAGAAGTAGATACTCCATTATAACTGTTTTTTAAAGTCGCAGGAAGCAAGTATAAAACAATTTTAAAATATATTTATAAGCAAATTAAAAATGTAGCCAAATTGTACTAATAAAGCCACTATAATATAAAATAATTATATTTTATAGGCTAAAATGTTTTTTAAATTGCTCATAGAAACGTTTCTGCAATAATTTTATGACTGTTTTATAAGATATTTTGTCCACGACTACCTACTATATAACATCATCATTATACATGTGTTTTCTTAATAATAATAATATCCAATATACACCAGTTTATAATATTCATTATATACGGTGTATAATGAAATCATATGATTTCAATAGGATTTTGTACGTACAATAAAAAACAGAGCATGCCATGAACGTCAAGTCGCAGCGCTTGTTGCTATGGCAACACCATTGCACCTTGTTTTTATTTTGACAATCGCGCTTCAGTTTTTAATTTTAATTTGAAACGTCAAAAGGTTAGTGGTTCCAAAATATCAATGTCGACGTAAGTTCGATTCCTACGTTTAACTTAACATACTTTATGTATAATGTCCTAAACCTATCTATAACTGTCCACGAAATAAATTACACCTCTGTTTGTGAATATTTGACAAAGTGTCAAATTTTGACAAAGTGTCACTGTATTGTTAATCGAAAATATTTACAATGCGTTTAACCGAGACTCAGAGAATCGAAATATTAACTATGCTTGACTGTGGTGAGAAAACTAGAACACACAACGAAGTTTGAATAATGTTCAACAATAAATATCCGAACAGAGAACCTGTAAGTCAATCTACAATCAGTAGAATTGAGGCTAAGTGGAGAGAGGCTAGCACTGTTAAGGATCTTGGCAAACCTGGAAGTCCTGGCGTTTCTAATGACAAAAAACTGGACATCTGTATTTCATTACACCAAAATCCGAACCTCTCCAGTATTCAGCTGGCTGAGCTGGCTTTAGATAACACGATTCATAGATCGACTGTAACAATTTTTTTAAAGAAGGAAAAGTGGCACCCATATAGAATTCGATTAGTTCAAGAGCAATTTGAAGATGATCCAGACCGCGGAAACGAGTTTTGCCAGACCATGACCGAGCGAGCTGATAATGACCCTAGACTAGTAAAACAGATATTATGCTTTTCAGACGAAGCAACGCTTTGCTTGAATAGAGAAGTAAATAGGCATACTTTTATATACTGGGCGCCAGAAAATCCACACTGGTTTAGGGAAAGTCATTCTCACAATTATGAAAATTATTATTAGAAAACGACTTGATTCCAGCACTAGCGACACTATATCCTGATGAAAATAATCCAGACATGCCAAACCAAGCGTTATGGTTTCAACAGGATGGAGCTCCGTCGCACTATGCTGCGATTGCTAGAAGATTCCTAGATAATGTTTTCCCAAACCGGTGGATAGGCAGACGTGGATCAATAGAGTGGACATCTAGGTTACCCGACTTTACTCCACTGGACTACTTTTTTTGGGGTTACATTAAAAATAAAGTGTATAAAGATAAGCCACGTACGCTTGATATTCACAATTCACAGAGCATTCGTAACTCAATTAGGAATATTTCTCCAGAAACTGTAGAAAAAAATACAGCAGGAATTTATTGATCATCTGGGGTACTGGAGAGCTGTTAATAGCGGACACTTGCAGTATTATTTGCTGAAATAACTTTTAAGATTTTAGAAAATGAAATTAAGCTCCCATAAAGTGTTATTTTAATATTTGAACGTAAATCGCTCGTGAACAGTTGAATATAGGTTTAGGATAATATACATGAAACACGTCTAGAATATTCCGGAGAATCCGAAAATGCAATAATATACAGGAATTTCCATTTAAGGAAAAAATATTTTTTCTGTCACACTTTTGTGGGATATTCTGTATACCTACATTTTATGTCAAAATATGCGCAATCCAAAAACAAAATCGACGAGTTCGAGCGTTTTCCCGAACACGCCTCCATTTAATTTGTATTGAATTTATCCGTTATTAAATCACAACCATGTATAAACTAACCCGCCTACAACACAATAGTGTTTATTGCAGCTCTTATGTGATCGATTAGCAATTTGAAAGTATTAATAAAATACCAATAAAACAAAATAGTTGTATAACCATTGAATTACAAAATAACTTTGTTGGTCGGAAATGTAAATGTAAATACAGCATAGACAAAGTGTAATATTATGAATATGTGCCAGCAATATTTTGTTTTAAAAGAAGAATAATTTTAACGTAGCAAAAGGTGTCAGACTTGATTGCAGCATCTCCCTATGAAGGGATCATAAGAAAGACTGTCTTGAAGGAATAAAAGTTTCAAAGCAATCAATATGACGCAGGCGACCCAAGCATATAAGAATTTTTAGCGAATAAACCTGCAAAATGGGCGACATGTCATCTGAGAAAAGTCGTATTCTTGCTATTTAATTTTTGGTAGGAATAATATTGGCAGCAACACAATGGCAGGCAGCCGTTTAGGAACAGGGCCAAACTTAAAAAAATGTAATTAAATATGCCATTTTCCATAATTAGAATAATTAAAATGAATGTACAGGGTGTTCCCTAACTACGGTACGAAACTTCAGAAGGTGATACGTAAGGTCGTTTTGAGAAAAAAAGTTCCTATGAACATATGTCCGGAGTTGCTTCGTTTCTGAGATACAGGGCGTTGAAGTTTAGAAAAAAAACGGTCATCAATATCCTTAAACCGATTTGGTTGAAACTTGGTTCAGTTATTAATTTGAAGTAATAAGGCGCTTATTTAGAGTGGACAGCACAGCCAATTATTATTGAGAAGAGAAAGTACGCCACTGCCTTTTTTTTTAGTTCTCTTTTCTGTTCAGATTAAGCAACTATAAATACAACTTGTTTTAATAACAACCAAAAAAAAAAAAAAAAAAACAATTTCGACCTTACATGAGCAAAATGTCCACTTTGTGATGAAATGCACAACTGGTTTCAATAGGTTTACTTTTGATAACACATTTTTGGCTTACCACATCTGCTATTTATAACAAATTATTGCCAAGGCCAAAAATGAAGTATCTACCTACCTGCTTTGGAGAGCAGCTGACAGTGATTGATAGTATTGTCATATTATCAGTACAATTTAGAGTCAAGGGTCAATCAGCACTGATTCCATCATGAACAATTTTACTAACGCTGAAATGGCTGGCATGCACTTTATTTATGGATTAGCAATTGGAAATGCGGAAGAAGCATGAAGAATTTACCAGGACAGTTATCCCAACAGAGTAATCCCATGTGCTAAAACATTTAGAACGCTACATGCAAGATTATGTGAAACTGGAAGTTTTAATAAAAAATACAGGTGGTGGAAGACCAGAAACTGTAACAACGCCTAAACTAGAAGAAGCTATAACTGATGCCATAGTACCTTCAAATAGTACCAGGAAGATTGCACTGCAGCTTGAAGTCAGTCCAAAAACCGTTTGGAAAGTTCTAAAAAGAAACCTCCTGTACCCATATCACATACAGCGGGTCCAAGCTCTACTGCCTCGGGATTTTCATCCAAGATTAATGTTTTGCAGGTGGTTGATTCATAGGATGGCACACAATAATAATTGTTTACCAAATATTTTAGTTACGGACGAGGCAAATTTTTCAGAAGATGATATTATGAACTTTCACAACGACCATTCTTGGGCCGACAAAAATCCCCGCGTTATTAGAGAAAGTCATTTTCAGCAACAATTTTCGCTCAACGTTTGGGTAAGAATTATTGGTGACTACCTAATTGGCCCATTTTTTTATCACCAAGGTTAACAGGTGAATTCTACACGGACTTTTTGCGACATCATTTACCCATTTTGTTACAAGAAGTACCCCTACATGTAAGAGTCAACATGTGGTTTATGCACGACGAGGCTCCAGCTCATTTTAGTGTTCTTGCTCGTCAGCATCTCGACATCACCTACCCTAATCGCTGGATTGAACGTGCAGGACCTCAAAATTGGCCAGCTCGCAGTCCTGATATTAATCCTCTAGATTTCTTTTTATGGGGTCATCTGAAGGCTCTTGTTTATAAAGCTCCTGTACTAGATGTGAATGACTTGAGGAATCGGATAATTTACAATTTCAATGTCATAAGGAATACTCCAGGTATTTTTGAACGTGTCAGACAATCAATGACCAATCGATAGCAGTCGTGCATTTTATCAGAAGGTGGATATTTTGCTCATTTACTGTAAGGTCGAAATTGTTTATTTTTAATTTTGGTTGTTATTTTATGTTGTCCATGGATAGCGTTTAGAATGAGTTAAAAGTGATTTTTATTTTTTTTTCTTGCAAACAAAGCCAGATATGAAAAAAACACAAGAGACCAAAAAGTTGTATTTGTAGTTGCTTAATCTAAGCAAATAAAAAACTAAAAAAAAAGGCAGTGGCGTACTTTTTCTTCTCAACGCCACTGGACCTAATAATTTTAATCTAGTTAGGGCTAAATAAGCGCCTTAATACTTCAAATAACTTAACCAAATTTCAACCAAATCGGTTTAAGGATATTTATGACCGTTCTTATTTAAACTTCAACGCCCTGTATCTCAGAAACGAAGCAACTCCGGACATATGTTCATAGGAACTTTTTTTCTTAACCCTCTATTGCATGAATTTTTCAAAATTTTAAAATTCTGCCGGAAAATTCTCCGATCTAATTCAATTCTTGTTTCATTAATAAATAGTGATTTGATGTGATAATTTTATAAAAAAAACAATGTTGTAGGAGTAGTTTTTATTTGTTCCCAATTGGGAACAACATGCACAAAAGCAAGCTTTATTATAGAATAGGGTTACATTTAGTTTACATGAAACTGAACAAAACAATTAGTTTTTGAATGAAAACACAAATGTAATTTACATTTTGTGCATTGTACCCTAAATTTCCCTTTACATCCCAACTTTTTGCAACGTTCCCTAGCTTCGGTCCACTTAGGCCAGTGCGAAAATTGGTCATTTTGGACATATTCATTTGGCCGTGTTTCGATACACCTTCTTTTTTTTGGTGGTTCAGGAGTTCCAATAGAAGGCCTTCCTCTTCTAATGGGATTGACTACTCCACGATTACATAACTGTTCTGCCAACTTTGTTTTGAATGTAAGTAACGGAACGATTTTGTCTCTCTGGCCGAGCTGAGATTTGATTCGTCGGTCCAGTAGCCACGCGTTTACAGTGGCAACATCTAACATGTAGTAGAAAATACGATGGTACCACTTTTTGCTTTTGACTTTTATAGGATATAATCCTAGCAGTGAATCTTGTAAATCGACTCCCCCCATATGCCTATTATATTCTCGAACGATATCTGGGCAATCAATTTCTTTTCGCTCATTTGAAGACTTGAAAAACCTCTTCACTTTTAGAAGCGGGGCTGTACCACAATAATCGGAAATAAGGGAAACGATTTTATTGTCAAACCATTGCACAGCATGTATGTCAATGCCATTACATTTTGCTGTTTCCTCTATTAGACTTCCTCTACCATGGGATTTAATTTCCTTTTCAGTTTTAGTTTTATAACCAGGTAAACGATTTGTGCGTACAGTTGCAACAGAATGGATATCTTTCTTTGCTAAATAAGCAACCAGGGGCATACCAGAGAACTAATTGTCGTAATAGAGTTTATGGTGCATGTTAGGTGGGATTGTTTTACTCATTCGGACGACCACATTGCTTGCGGCTCCTAAATTTGGCTCATTGGCGACATCAGTGTACCCGTCTTTTCCAGCAAATAATTCGAAATTGTATGAGAAACCCGATACTCCAGAGAGCACCCACATTTTGTACCCCTACTTGTGTGGTTTTTTAGGATTGTAAGTCTTCAGCCTTGAGCGCCCTTTGAACGAGATAATTTGTTCGTCACAAGATAAATTGTGCTCAAATGGAAGACCTAGGCATGCCCCCTAACTCGATCAATAACTGGTAGAAATTTATCGATACTCCTAGCATTATCTACAGTGTTGTCACTAAAATGTAAAAAACGTTTGATTGTTTCAAATCGATTGACTGGCATTACATCTGCAACTTGGGAAATTCGCGTTTCAGGTGACCAGTATCTCCTAGTTGTTGGTTGCCTTATTAACGACATCCACAACAATATTCCCATAAACCGTTCTACTTCTTCAACGCCAAGGCATATTGGTCGATTTGGATTGGTTTGAGCACTGTAGGTACATGTCTGCCGAACAGTTTCTTTAATAAACTGAGCAGAAAAGAAATATTTGAATAACTTATATGGATCATTCAATTGTATAATATTTTCGGGTAATAATTCATTGCCCTTGAATGCAAGTTCTTCTGCATTTCTGGTAGTAATGGTTCTTTTCCATTTGATGCCCTGATTATTGAGGTTTCCAGTTGTGACATATTGGGATAGAGGAGCTTCATCTTCGGTATCATATTCATCATCAGCATTGAGCAAACCAAAAGTGTGTGCGTCTACCGTAGAAGTTTGTTGTTTTGAATTATATGGCTCATCGATTTCGTCTTCAGAAAGCTCAGAGTCTTCACTTCCAGAAGGAATTTCCCGGAGATTATGTTGTTCGACAACTACCCTACGCCAGTAAAATGTTGCACAATCCATTTCTGTAAGGATAAAAAATGATATGAAAAACCTCACTCTTCAGATGAAAATGTTTTTTTTTGTAGATTATATGCACGATGTTCCCATGCGGGAACAAACATAATTGGTGACGTATGATATAGAATCTAAATCAACAAAATGATTTCAAAGTCAGGATATCTAATATTACATACTGGAACCCTAATTATCATTTTTGTAAAGAAAACTTACCTATATTTTAGCACTGGTATCGGCAACAATCACGAATGACACGTAAACATAAGCTCTATGCGCATTATAAAACATAAATTACGAATTCACAGCTGTTCGCTACAATTATGAGAGAACGACCGCACCAATAATTTATACACTGTTCCCATGAGGGAAAATTTTTAGGTTGTGTTCCCCATCGGGAACAATATGCAATAGAGGGTTAAAACGAACTTACGTATTACCCTCTAAAGTTTTGTTCCGTAGTTAGGAAACGTCCTGCCAATAACAAACGTCCAAAAATACTTTCCGGCGACATAATAGTACACTGTAAATAACTCCGAAAAGAACTGTTTTTTCACTTCTATCTTATAAAGTTTCAATGCACAAAAATGTATAAAAGCCAATTGGAATTGACAAATCAAAACACCAAAACATTCAAAACAATGTCGAGCAAAGCCTGACCTGCGCTGGAACCCTATGATGGTTCCGCTTTAGTCCCACCATCTAACATGTATTTAACTTAACAGGAATAAACAAGACAGGTATACAGTATGTTCGGCGATGTGGTAGACAAGACAAGAGAGCAAGCGGACCAAAAATTTAATTTTTCGAGGAAAAGTCATTCTTTATACAAATTTTTGCTTGCTGAAAAAATGCGACTGTCGATGAAGAAAAAAAAAAGTTATAAATTTAATTAGTTTACAAGAATAAAGTACCCTTATTTTAAAATTTTTAGAAAAATGCTATCTAAGAGAGTTGTGTCAAATCATCACATCTTCTAAGATATTGGTTTTCATTAAGTTTGGATAGCAATAATATTTTTGCTTTAAATTTGCATTTCACTGAAAAATTTGGTAGATGTACCTTTGATTCAGAAATAAATTACTACAGTGTCAGGCAAAACGTCATTGTCACAACTTTTAAAGATTTTATTAGGTTACAATGTTAACAACGGAGCAAAGAAAACATTTAATTCAATGTAATGGTAACGGAGATTTTTCATACAAATAGATTATTGAAAAATTTCATGAAAGGTTCCCCACAGTACCTGTTGATTAAACGTGTATCAACACGTCAAAGAGCATAGGTTTGCAAATACTGTGTGCGTGCGATTTCAATCTCTGGTATTTTGGTTTGTAAATTACATAATGGTTACAACTTGATCAGGTAGTTATAACGTTATTATTGGGACGCTAGCTTCCTATTGGGCGAAATATGTGGTCAGATGGTATCGCGCAGCGGCAGAGAGACGAGGCGCAACGGTCAAGAGACAGCAGTGCATTCTAAAATGGCTCCGTGATGCCAGTGCTTTTACGTGCGCTCCACGAATTTAAGGCCTTTTTGGGCAAATAGTAGTCTTCCACGATGGCTCCGTGAAGCCAGTGCTTCTACGTACGCTTACGATTGTTGTTACGATAAATCTCACATCTACCCAAAAACATCTTTAAATTTAAATATAAATCTCAAATTCAGTAATACTACCGCCACCTGTTGAGACGGGATTGAATTTCAATTATGGTATCTGCAACCTGGCTACGGCAGATATGGCGGAACCGGGTTAATTTTTTTTTAACTAAGATGGAACTGGTCTACCAGGGTGATCTCATTTTTAGTCCGGGTCATGACTGTCTCTTTCTAACATTAAAAGTATTCATGTTTAGCATTTCTCGTCTCTTTTTTCCGCACTGTTAAAATTTATACAGTTTATCGTCCCTTTAGTGGATTTTATCATAGACATCGTAACTATTAGACCGAACAATAACAAATAAACGTGATGTCATCATTGTATTCCAGTGTAAAGTAAATCAACATACAACCTGCTCCCCTCCACTTGGTTTGCCAGACTTACGCCACAGAAAACGTAGTTTTCTGGGCTTACTCTGTTAAAAGTATTAACTTCTATGATAAACTAGATTAACATAATGTGGGAAATATATAACATTGCCATAAACCTTGTAAAAAATCTGTAGTATGGCAACGCAGCAATAACGGATCCGCCCAGATTTCATCATTTTCGTGGCCACCCGCATCGACTCGACAATACTCTAGCGGATGTCGTTTTCCTGAAGTTTTGTCGCATGCATATGCAAAGTCAGCGTAATCCCCACTCTCGGCCCCACCTAGCCCCTCACAGCCAAACGATTTTGGCATCACAATTTTATAGCATTTATGAATGGCGTGTCGGATCTATAGTTACGATGCCTATGGATTTTATAGACACGTTTATACCTACATAACCTGTTTTAATTTAATGAAATGTGCGAAGATTGAATTTTAATTATTTTTCTTTAATAAATTAATAATTAAAATGCATGTTTTACCCGCGAGCGAATCGAGCAGGGTGTAGACTTTTTTGTGATGAGTGCGTGACCTAAATAGTGATCTCTGATTGGTTCAAGTGAAGTCGCAGGAATATGTAGAGGGGATTTTCCTTCAGCGGGAGGACAGAAAGGTAATTTTTCAGGCTCGCTAGGTTTTAAACTTTTGCACAGGCAAGTACTAAAATTCTTCTTTCTTAATTTTTTTTTTTTTTTTTGAGTTTCATCATAGAACCCCGAGCTCAGATGTTTTATTTACTTTAAAATTATCTTTTAATTTTACCCTAAAGATTGATTAATCATTTTTCCTACTTATCTTGTCTTAAAGGACATAAATTGTTTCTTTAAAAACTTACCTGGTCGCCATTTTGTGCATAGGCACATGGTCATCCCTATCTTTGGTTTTGAATTTTAGAGGTTCATTACCTATTTCATATTTTGGACAACTTTAAAAAAAAAACTTCCCTGCCCTTATTTTTTTTATAGATTTTGGAAAAGAGACTAATTCCTCTTAATATAGAGTCGGCTTATGCCATCTTTGTAGTCTCTGCCCAATGAGTCTAATTTAGAGAACCGAGCATAAGTTTTAAGTTGCCATTATACATTACGCTATCTTTGGTGATTGATCACTGGGTACTGAGTTTTTTCTGATTTGTCTCGGGGGTTCTATGATGAAATCTCACTGCATATCTCTTTAAATTTTTATTTATCTCTTGCTAATTTAGTATCTATTACCTGCCTTGCCTGTGCAGTAGTTTCTCCTAGAGCACAATTTAATTTTATGCTCTTATAACTATTATTTTTTTTTATAAAATTACTATTGATTATTTTTATTTAAACCTGATTCTGTGCAGTAGTTTCTCCTAGAGCACAATTTAATTTTGTGCTCTTATAACTATTATTTTTTTATATATAAAATTACTATCGACTATTGTTATTTAAACCTGATTCTGCGCAGTAGTTTATCCTAGAGCACAATTTTATTTTTTTTGCTCTTATAGCTTTTATCTTTTTTTATAAAATTACTATTACCTACTTATCTTGTCTTAAAGGACATAAATTGTTTCTTTAAAGACTTACCTGGTCGCCATTTTGTGCATATGCACATGGGCACCCCTATCTTTGGTCTTGAATCTTAGAGGGTCATTACCTATTTTTTCATTATGCTCTTATAGCTATTATTTTTTTACAAAATTACCATTGATTATTTTTATTTAAACCTGGTTCTGTTGAAATAGTTTGTACCAGAAAACTATTTTATTTTATGCTCTTATAGCTTTTATCTTTTTTATAAAATTACTATCATTGTCAAGTTATTGATTATTTTATTTAAACCTGGGTCTGTTGAAAAAGAGTATCACTGCAATTTGACAATTCTGTTTTTTATTATTTCATTAATTAATTAATTAAAATTAAAATATATTTCTTTTTTTTTGGTTCTGTAAATATTCCTTTTCAAGCAGAGCAAAGGAAACTGTAAGGTTTTATGTGGTGAGTCTAACACTTTGTCTTTTCACGGTACCCAACTTCCCAACTTCATTATTGGAGCCGGACAACGTAGCTGACGTGACGTCACGACAGTGGCCCAAAGTCTGTTGAGCTCTACTCGCCTATACTTGTAGAGAGTCGATTCCTAAGCTTCACCCGAAGCTCTGACATAAACTGGTTATATCTCTACAAGGATCCGAAAACCACCATTGAAGAAAAGGGTAAAGGTAACTGACGCCTTGTGTGTGATTCACCATAAAATAAGAAAAAACCTGTAAAAATCTTTATTTTAATCTTGTTATTTTTTTTTTCTGATTGGATATATCATCATTCAAACTATTATTTTAATTTTCCTATGTAAAAATCTTTGTCAAACTACACCTATGTAAATAGACTAATTGTTAAGTTGAACTGAAAGTGTTTTTATTTCATACGGGAAGGGACTGTTAAAATTTAAACTCGAACTAGCAAAGCAACAAAAGGTAAAAATTGGCACTCAACGAAAAAAAAAAAATTTCATTACAATTGACGCTCAACGTTACAATTGAGCAACGCCAAAATTTTCATTACATTGTAAGGCATTTTTAGTGCAATTCAGTAGTACATTTCAAAATGGCTATATGAGGCAAGTGCTTTTACGTATATACGCTCCACGAATTTCAGGCCTTTTTAGGCAATTAATGGTTTCTGCGTTATTAGACGTACGAAATTGAACTCTCTACGATACCGGGGCGCTTTTGTGATGTACTTTCAAGTGATCAGTTAGAAAAGAAATGTATAAAAGCAGTTTGTAATGTGAACGTTAAGTAACGACCAGTGTTTTTGTCGTGAATCCTTGTAATATGCTATGAAGTATCAAGTAAACAATTGTTTTAATCAAGGGTAGCAGAAAGTTAGCGAACCAGTTAGCAACCGTAAAGGCCACGCAGTAAAAATTAATGTAAGCACCAGGGAATTAACCCAGTGTGCCATCAGTACCCGTAACCAAATGGGAGGTCAAAGTTAGTCAAGAAATTTCGTGAAACGGGATCTGTATTAAACTTAAAAAAAGTAAAAAAAAAAACTACAATAAAGATGAAGAAGCGACTCTACTCGTACTGCAGTCTGTTACAGAAAACCCCACACTGTCCTTGAGAAAACGAGCTATGCAACTACAGGTGGTCCAAAAAAGTAATATTCAAGAAATTTTAAATCAAAATAAGATACGTCTCTACAAACCCCAATATAATCACAAATTAGAAGAGGGTGATGATGGTAAAAGGTTAGATTTTTGTTTGTGAGTAGCGAATAAGATTTTAGGTGGTAATAGGGAAGTCCATAAACTAATAGTATTCTTGGATGAGTCCACGTTTTCGACGAACGAAACTGTAGCATCCTATGTTCAGAATCCTAACCCGACGTCAATATTTAAAAAAAGTAAATGTTTGGTGCGCTGTTTCCTACTATGGTATACAAGACCGCATGTGTGTAAGAATACTTCTAGTAGAAATCATTATTTAAATAGGTTAAATACTTTTTTTCTAATAATTTGGAATAACTGCCTTATATTACCTAAGTAATATGTACATTTTGACCAATAGGTAACTTTTTTATTTAAAGTTTTTGATATATGGTTTAAATATAACATTTATAGGTCCTTTTGAGAAGCTGGTTTCAGATATACAGGGTTCCCCATTACGAAATGTCAGAACAATGTTACTTTTTTTTATACGGAACACCCTGTATATTATTGAATTTTTAAATTCTCCAGACAAATCTAAGTATATTTCGTGTATAATATTCTATACCTATTTTCAACAGTTTCCGAGATATTCATAATAAATAATTCACGGATATATTTCTTTCATCTTCATCTTATAAAGGTGTAATATATAATGCTTGTAATTTATTTAACATACCTGTTGTTTTTTGATACTCTTGGAATATCAACTGTAATTGTTTATAACTCCTCTGGCACAAAACTGCATTAAAAGTACTTTCGTCAGTCCCTAATTTTAACTCTCCAGCTAATAGCAATGCTTGAACATCTGCTCTGGCTGCATCTGGATCCACTACCAAGCTTTCATCGCGCCCGGCATTGCAAAGAGAAACCATTAATCTCTTGAAGGTGCCTCCAGTGTCTCCTATAAGATCTTTTTCCAAGTCTCTACGGTAAACTAAATTACAAAAAATTATTTTATCATACAAGAAGCGATCTAATTGAAAATTATTTTAAAATATTAAAACAATACAATGTGTTCAAAATCATACAAATGATGTACAGTGACCGGCAGAAAGTGCGAAGCATATGAAGGGGTCAGTGCAAAAAGTAGTTAAGTCCACATTTTTGGAAAAGTGAGTTAAGTGCCGCCATCTACATAAATTTACCCATACTACACTTTGGTGAGGTCAGATTTGTGGCAAGGAGCGTCCTACTGCGTGAAAATCCTTATTTATGAATCTCAAGCGATCCTCGTTTCAGTGCAAGAAGTAGCTAAGTGTCAAAAAGTTGCTAAGTCCATGGACTTAACCACTTTTTGATTGATTGATTACTAAAGTATATGAAAATCTTAGCGCACAACACCCTAACAACAAAGTGTCAACACTTGTACGAAATTCTTAGTTAATATAACACAGGCCGAAATGGAAACTAACGAAGAAGCTTTACAGACCCTCAAACGAGAAAAGGAAATTCATCTTCGAAAAGCAGAGGTGTTTAAAACAAAATTAGCCGATGTTCAGAAATCAGGGGATCCTTCCGAAATGGTAATATGTTTTGACTATGAAAAAAACCTGCCTTTGCCCGTGACTAACACACAAGACGAATACTACATCAGTCAGTTATGGCTACACGTTTTTGGCATTCACAACCTAAAAACTCATAAAGCAACTATGTATGTTTACACGCAGAATTTTGCTCAACAAGGACCGAATGAGGTTATCACATGTTTATCGGATTATATTGAAAATCACAAAGATCCGCTACAGAGAAAGCTAAAAATATTTTGTGACAATACATTTAGCCAAAAAAAAATCGATTTCTTTTCGCTTACCTAGATCAGTTATGCATGAACAACATATTTAACGATATAGAAATATGGTATCCAGTCCCAGGGCACTCTATGATGCCAGTCGATAGAGACTTTGGTGCAATCGTGAAAAAAAGACTAAAACTAGAAGTGGTTGATAATCCTGATACTTATATTGAACTAATCAAGAACTGCAGAAAGAAAAATCCCTTTGATGTCTTATTTGTTCAACACAGTCTTCGATCAAACGGAGAACTAGCTTCAGGCGATAGAATTATTAAAGTGAAAAATTTTAAACAATGGGTTATGCCATACATCAAGGTTTCCGTACAAGGGATTTCCATAACTCGATTCGTCAGGTTTGAAATCGGAAAACCTATTCAAACTAAAGAGCCAATGACAGGAAATTGCACAAATACGACTCTCTATAAAGTGGGTATGAACAGAAAAATTTCCGGTACTCCTAAACTGGCATACGGCAACAGTTATTTAAAAATAAAACCTAAAAAATTTGAGTCTGTTTCCAAACTTCTTAATCTGACTATTTCGGGAGATATTGAATTCTACAAAAGGACCCTTATTAACGTTGTAAATGTGGCTACGCCTAGCCGTAATGACACTGCGAATAATGAAGATATTGAAAGTGATACCGATATATATATATAAGTATAAACATTACTATTTTTTTAATGTTATTTGGAAGCAAAATAAAAGTTTTGATTTTACTATTCTAAACCTTAACACTTTTTTCATATTTTTCCCCCCAAAAAGTAGCTCCAAATATAATTTATTTTTTTTGCCCAACCTAATTAGTTTTTCATAACATAGCATGTGTCATTATACTCAATAAACGTATAGTTCATATGGAAAAAAATTAGACATAGTGATCAATAAAAGTATAGATGTGGGAACCTTTTAAAACCTTTAAAGAGCCATAACTTAATAACTCAAAAATGTGACTTAACTACTTTTTGCACTGACCCCTTCATATGGGAAAGTTTTTTATCTTTAAGTTTAGAAAATTAATTTTATTTTAGATAGGTTCTGCATGTTCTCAAACCAAAATAACACCCATTAAATCCGGTAAAAGTCTTATGGTATACGAGGTAGGATCAAAAATTTGAAATTCCGCTAAGAGTAAAGTACCTCCATCTTTCATTTTAGAATATTTTTTTACTAAGAATTATTGTTTTAATTTCAAAGTTATACCCAAATTCCAAGTTTCGCTTATTTTGGACAAAAAAATGGATTTAATCGTGTTTTCTGAATAACCCTGTATAAAAAATAAATGGCAACCGAACAGTCCGAAAATAAGATTTTCTGCAGACTTTGTTAGAGGTAACCGTCGATCATAAGTCCGATTAGTTTGTTTTCATAATATTATGGCTTTTTAAAATAAAAACATAAAAATATTAAATATTTTTGCTGCACACCGTATTTTATTTTCTGAGGGAACAAGTTAATTTCATCTAACTGATATTTTTTTATTTACTTTGACTTAAAGCATCTCCTAAATAGCTTTTTACACATTAAAGTATGCATAGAAAGTTGCCTTTTGATTTATAAAGAAAAAAATTTAAATTAAAAATATATTTTGAACGGATTTTATTTCTCACCAAAATAAGGATCAATAATATATTTTGTACACATTTTAAATAATTTTAAAATAATGTTTCTACAAAAACTGATTTTGTATGCCCCAAGGGCAAGCTTAAAGCCTAGAAATAATAACACAAATTAATTTCCTTCTCATAATCTATACTATTTAAGATCAAAGCAGCCATGAAAACAAGTCAAACATTGAAATTAAATTAATGACATTTAGTTAGTTCTGCTATAAAAATGGAAGTTGAAAAGTTGTCTTTACAGGAGAAAATTGCAATAGTTTTCATTCATGGTGACAATTATCACAGTTATCGCGAGACAGCAATTATTTTTAACAATAGATACAATAAAAATGTTCACAATTCCACTATATTTAGAATTGTCAATAAATTTAAACAAAGTGGATCGGTGGAAAATAAGTATAAAACTGTCCATAGAAAAACTGCAGCTACGGAAGAAAACGCTTTAAATGTTTTGTTATCAGTAAATGAAGTTCCTACAACGTTGTCCGAAAGAGAAGAACAAGTTGGTATTTCAGAAAAGTCTATTAGAAGAATATTTAAGAATCACAAGTATTTACCATATAAACCCAAATTTCTGCATACCCTTCAAGATAAGGATCTAGATACAAGGCTTGACTTTTGCTTTTGGTTTCAAGGCAAAAAAGAAGATGATCCACATTTTGGAAATAGTATATTATTTACTGACAAAGCAACCTTCACAAGCAACGGCACTGTAAGTTCCCAAAATTGCAGGTGGTGGGCTGACCAAAACCCCAATTTTATAATTAAATGTAAAGATCAATATTCTTTTAAGAGCAACGTTTGGTGTGGTATATTAAATACTCAAATAGTGGGGCCATATTTCTTCAGAGAAAATTTAAATGGCGCTAGATATTTAAACTTCTAGCAGAATGAAATAAGCGATTTTCTCGATGATCTGCCCTTAAACTTAAGAGAAAATCTGTATTTCCAACAAGATGGTGCTTCTATTCATAGTACCTTACAAGTAAGCGAATGGTTAAATCAACAATTTTACAACAAATGGATTGGACGGTTTTCAGAAAATCCCTGGCCTGCAAGATCGCCGGATATTACTCCTCTAGACTTCTTTCTCTGGGGTTACGTAAAAAACCAGGTGTATAAGTATCGGCCTTTCAGAAATTTGGACCTCTGGAAAATGTTATAAGACAGTGTATCGCTAGAATTAATCCGGCTTTTTTAAGGAACGTAGCCAAAGAATTTAACAAAAGAACTATACAATTTATAGAAAATGGAGGAGGACATGTAGAAATATAAAGTTATAATAATTATTGTTAATGTAAATAGTCTTAATTAGCATTTTTTGTTTCCTGTTGAGTTAAAGAATGTATTACCTATTAGTTGGATTATCCTAAAAGTGTATTTAATAAATGAAAATAACCTATATTGATCTTTATTTTGCGTGAGAAATAAAATCCATTCAAAATATATTTTTAATTTAAATTTTTTTCTTTATAAATCAAAAGGAAACTTTTTATGCATACTTCAATGTATAAAAAACTATTTAGGAGATGCTTTAAGTCAAAGTAAATCAAAAAATATCAGTTAGGTGAAATTAACTTGTTGCCTCAGAAAATAAAATACGGTGTGCAGCAAAAATATTTAATATTTTTATGTTTTTATTTTAAAAAGCCATACTATTATGAAAACAAACTAATCGGACTTATGATCGACGGTTACCTCTAACAAAGTCTGCAGAAAATCTTATTTTCGGACTGTTCGGTTGCCATTTATTTTTTATACAGGGTTATTCAGAAAACACGATTAAATCCATTTTTTTGTCCAAAATAAGCGAAATTTGGAATTTGGGTATAACTTTGAAATTAAAACAATAATTCTTAGTAAAAAAATATTCTAAAATGAAAGATGGAGGTACTTTACTCTTAGCGGAATTTCAAATTTTTGATCCTACCATATACCAGAAGACTTTTACCGGATTTAATAGGTGTTATTTTGGTTTGAGAACATGCAGAACCTATCTAAAATAAAGTTAATTTTATAAACTTAAAGATAAAAAACTTTCCCATATGCTGCGCACTTTCTGCCGGTCACTGTATAAGGGTATATGGTAAGTACCTCCTAATTTCTGGGGAGCATATAGATGAGGTCAAAATAACCACAATTTGTCATAGAAAAATTTTCCTGAAGTTGCCCTTAACGAAGATACAGGGCCCCAAAGGAGTACCCAGCGATTTGCCTCTTGGCTCTAACTTTTGAACCGACTTGTATAATTTAATAAAATTTTAATATTTTATAGAGACCCCAAAGAGACATTAGACCATTGTACAGTAGATGCTTAACATCGTCAGGGAAGTCAGGAGACTTGCCACCACACTCGTTGGTCCAACATTTTGACCGGTGCCATTTGAGAAAGCTGAAACCGATTTTTTAAATATTGTTGTTATTCCTCTTCAATAAAAGTACTATTTATTTCGATAAAACTGGCGGTTTTCGAGATAAATCGATTTTTATGCGAACCACCCAAAAGCTACTAAAGCTAAACACAAACAGGTAAAAATAAAATACGCAGGGTATGCTGATGTGCATTTAATTTTTAGAAAGCGCTTTCCAACTCTTTGAAGGCAAAAATACTTAATTATGCTGAATGATTTCCAGCTCAGACACTGTCAAGTCCAAAAACCTTTCAAAGGGTTGATTGAAGCCTAATTAATTTACAATATTATTAAAATACAAAACTAATGAAAACGTTTAAATGTTATTTTGGCAAATGTTCAATATCGGATCGACGACATACATTTTCTTAGTCTTCGAATATTTTCCCGTTGCACTGCAAATAATACTCCCGCATTATTACGGACTTCGTTAGAATGCTGTGAGATTTTCACTAGTAGTTCTTCTCTAGTATTTACTGGTGTTAAATAAACTAGTTCGTTTTTTTTTTGCAATCTCATCCCAAGCATGCCAAGGCGAATAGAGGATTTAATTAGGGCAAGAGGTGGTAACACTCGGTACTAAATTGCAGTTCGCTTACATTTTGTTTTATACTTTCCTATTTCTGTTGTTCTTAATAAAGCTTTTAAATGTTAACAGTGTTTTTCCACCCAATATTTCATTCAATAAGCTAATGTAAGCTTAAAACAAAATTGAATGCTGAAAAAATCCACAGGGTGTTTTAAATTTTCTGAAAAAAAACAATCATATCTGTTTAAGGTTATAAACACCACGAAATCATAAGGTAGAAACAAAATTCAACATGTATATTAATACTAAAGATTAACTCTATAAAATAAAAAAAAAATCATTCAAACCGATTAACCAGTTCAGAAGTTACGAGTCATCAAACTTTCACAAAATTTTAGGTGCGTCACTTTTTTTGCAGTTCAGTGTAGCTTCGCTGACGACACCACACTTATTTCACTTTTTACATTGGATGCTCGAACATCGGTTGAAAATGCACATCCTTTTAGGCAGCAAGAGGTCTCACATCTCACTAAAGACCTGGAAGAAATTCTGTCTTGGAGTGACCGTATCCAAGTAGAATTCAACGTTAAAAAAGCCAGGGGGCAGTTTACATCCGTACGTAGTTCAGCTTAGTGTCCCTCGAACGACACTGAGTAAAAATTCTTTTATCTGGAGAACGCCATCACTGTGGAACGGCGTCGCTGAGGCAGGGTTCCCTAACGAGTATAATCTCCAAAGATTCAAGACCAAAGTGTATCGTTTTCTACTCGCAGACGCAGACCGCCATAAAGGATTGGTCCTGTAGTGCTATGCCTGACCATCTCTTTCCCACCTATGTTTTATTTTTAATATTCTGTTTTTGTTTGTACATGGGGTGTCTCAAAAGAATATAATATTGCAAATATCTCCTTAATCAATACATTATCATAAAAACGCTCGGACACGTCGATTTTATTCTAATCTTTTACACATTTCAAAAATATTTGTTTCTATATCTACAGGTTGTCCCACAAAAGCTGGGGACACAACTACTTTGTTTTTTCAAATGAAACACAACAATTTTTTTTAACATTTTTGTGTTTTACGGGAAATTCTACACAGATTTCATGTAACTTAGTATGATGGCAAATATATTACAAGGTGTGAAAAGTCACTTTAAACAAAATTCAAAAAATAAGTTTAAAAAATTATATTTAAACTAGTGAAACAAAGCATTCGGCTTTAGCAGATGTTCGAAATGGCCCCCGTTGACTATTTGGCAATATCCTAATCTCTCATTAAAACGTTGTACGGTATGTTGTACGGTTTTTGGCGATATGTTCCTCATTACCTAGCAAATTCGTTCTATCAGACCGTCGATATTCTGCGGTTGGTGTTGATATACCCTTTCTTTTAAGTATCCCCAAGCAAAATAGTCAAGTGAGGTAAGGTCGGGTGACCTAGGCGGCCACTCCACCGCCCCGCTCCTTTCAATCCACCTGTTTGGAACGATTGTGTTCAGATATTCCCAAACTGCATGCCCATAATAAGGCGGGGCACCGTCTTGCTGTAGCCATATCTGTTGTCCAGGAATATCTGGATCGTGATCATTTGGGAAAATAACTGCCAGAGAAGGAATTAATTCAAATGTTAGAAAATCCAAATATCTCTCGGCCGTTAGTGTTTGTTGAAAAAAATAAGGTCCCAACATCCTGTTGTTAATTACCCCCATCCAAACATTTACTTTCTGCCGATGTTGCGTGTTGTTTTCTAAGATCCAATGTGGATTAGTCGGAGCCCATCAACGATAATTTTGCTTATTAGCGTTCCCATTGAGACAAAAATTTGCTTCATCGGTAAATAGGATGCCTTGTAAGAGATTTGGATTTTGAGCACACAATTCCATCATTTGCTCACAAAAATTCAGGCGCCGCACTGGATCATTACCGAAAAGCTTTTGCACGTAATTAACTTTACACGGGTAAAAATTTTCTGTTTTAAAAAATCTGTGGATTGAACTTCTATGCGATTCATTGTTTCTTAATAATAAATTAAGTGAGAAGTGAGGATTTTCATAGATAGATAAAGACAAATCTATTTTTTTATCATCAGTTAAGGAATTTCTTCGCCCAGATTTAGGTTGATTCTTAACATTTCCATATGTTGAAAATTTTTGTACAATTTTGCTTACCGTCGACTGAGTAATCTGCCGGTTCAGATATTTTTCAATAAACAAATCACAAACTTCTTGCTGACTTCGTTTTCGGTCGCCGCTGCCCCTCAATATTAATATTTTGGTTCGCTGTCCATCGGTTAAATAACCCACAATGTGCAGTAATATACTACTTTTTGTAAATATTACAATTCAAACTTATGTCAATTGATTGACAAGCGTGAGACACGCAAAATAGAAATAATTAAAACTCATCTTGGTTTACTGGTACTTCAACAGGTGCAACTTTTACCGAGGAATTAAGCCGGCTACGGACGATGAGCTATAATATAATATACAGTGCGTCCATAAAGTCTTGCACAAATTCATTTAAAATTCAGGTATTTACTTTTTAAAAACGCTCGGACACGTCAATTAGTACTTTTGTTTGCGCATTTTTTAACGTAAAATGTTTTTATACAGGGTGTCGCACGTATGAGGTATGAGGTCATCAATAAATGTGTTTAAAATAAATTTTCAAACGTCAATATTTCGGAAACCGTGATTTCCAGAGGTGTTAAGTGTTCATCATAGAATTCAAAATTGATATAATATACAGGGTGTTCCATTAAAAAAAATCCTTGATGACCTCATACCTCATACGTGCGACAACCTGTATAAAAACATTTTACGTTAAAAAATGCGCAAATAAAAGTACTAATTGACGTGTCCGAGCGTTTTTAAAAAAAGTAAGCCCCTGAATTTTAAATGAATTTGTGCAAGACTTTATGGACGCAGTGTATATTATAGCTCACATATTATAAAAATATCGCTTTGCATTAAGAAGTGCAAGTCGCCGCGCATTGATGCTATAATATATATCTATATCCCGACTATACCAAGCGATATATTTCATGTCAGAACGAATATGCTTTCCGAGCGATTTTTAGGATATATATTTCCCCCCTCTTGCGTCGCGCTGCCCGCCAAGAAAGCAAACCGGCGTTGTTTACATGTTTTGACGTGTTTTGATAAGATGTGGTTAGATAACCAGAATCTTCGTGTTTCTTTTTGGTTACTAACCATAATTGCTAATAGATTGTCGCTTTCAGCATCTGATTCATCTTCTGATGAGCTATCAACGGTATCTAGCAATAACGAGTCATTAAACTTCACTTTCGCCATTTTCGCACCTATACCATATAGTTCACTGGATCAGTCTACTATTTTGAAAAATAAAATATATATATATTCTAGTCCGCTGCAGTAATAATATAATATAATATTATAGCTCACAGCCGAGCTATAATATATATTATATTATCGCTCATCGTCCGTAGCCGGCTTTAGACTAAAAACACGTATCTTCAATTTTGTTTAAAGTAATTTTTCACACCTTGTATTATATTTGCCATCATACTATGTTACATGAAATATGTGTAGAATTTTCCGTAAAATACAAAAATGTTAAAAAAATTGTGGTTTTTCATTTGAAAAAACGAGGTAGTCGTGCCCCAGCTTTTGTGGAACAAGCTGTATAGAATCAAATATTTTTGAAATGTGTAAAAAATAAAAATAAAATCGACGTGTCCGAGCGATTTTATGACAGTGCATTTAGTGCAGTAACTTAAGCACAAATAAGGGATCAACCTCGGAATGAGAGATAATAAGCTGGAAACTCGTATACGCCTTCATTTTTGTGTTCTAAAAGTTGTCTCAAAAGTCTCATAAAATCTCGTGTCTGCGTCGTAAGTTATTTAAGGTCAAATGGAACAACTATATAAGAAGAACTGCTGCTCTTTCGAAATCTTATGAAGTTTGTTTCGACGAAAGAAGACATAGATTTGCTTGTTACTTTAATTGGACGCACTCAACTACTTCAAGAAGAAATTTTCTTTAAAAAAGTTGGAAAAGGCAATGTCAAAGCACAAATCTATTCGTCAAAAAGTTTTGACAAATATTCCCTTTTCAAACAACATAATATTATTTTTACATGCATTCAGTGGCTGTGACACAACTTCTGCGCTGTTTAAAAAAGGGAAAAAAACTTTCATCAAATCTCTACAAAAACTTGCCAATTTCGATCAACTGGCTCAAGTTTTGTTACAAGAAAACTGTCCTGTACAGCAATTATACGAAAATGGATTACGCATCTTACTAGCGATATAGAGGGTGATTCAAAAGTACTTCGACAAACTTCGGGAGGTAATTGCCGGCAATATTTCAAGATGAAAAGTTCTTATAAACAGTGGTCCCTGGCGACTTCGTTACGGAGATACAGGGTGTTGAAATGTTAGAAGGAATGGTAATAATTTTTAAATAACTCCTTAACGAGTAATTTTTTTTTATGAAATTTGGTGAATTAAATAAGCATCTCAGGACACTTATTTTCAAAGTAAAACACATTCGTAAATTTAACCAGTGGCGTCGGTAAACGATTCAGGACAACGAAGATGATGACAATGAAATAGACATTTACACATGCCCGGAAGATGACGAGGATGAAGAAGAAGAAAATTAATATTTTGTTCTTTATTTAAATAATTATAGCTTTATATATTTTCACTTCGTTTCCATTCAAATTGTAAGAAATATATAGCTACTAAATAAATATGAAATTACAATATATTCACTCGTTTTATTTCTACCTAAAATCTACTATAAATAAATTAAAATAAAATTAGGATATACAATAAGTATTTCATCTGATGAGTTTTTAATTACACAAAGTAGGTAAGTGTTATTAAATGAATATATTAAATATATGCAAAATGTTATTAAACATAATGTATTAACTAATAAATAGTACAAATTATTTATTGATAATGATATTTCAATGATTTAATAATTTTACACAAGGTATTATTCACTGCGATTCACGGTTGACCTTGCATTACAGTGAGTATGGCTGAGCGCTGCGGGCTCTCTACCCTCTATCTCAAAAACGGTTCGGCGTATGAAAATTGTATGTAATAAATTTAATGTTAATATCATTGGAGCTATAGAAACCGAGATAATCGCGAAAAACTTATTTTTGTGACCTTTGACCTTGAATAACTTACGACGCAGACACGAGATTTTATGAGACTTTTGAGACTACTTTTAGAACACCAAAATGAAGGTGTATACGAGTTTCCAGCTTATTATCTCTCATTCCGAGGTGAAACCCCTAATATGACTGGAGTAATTGATTAAGGAGATATTTGCAATATTCCATTTTTTTGAGACACCCTGTATGCATTATATTAACAACATCTCTAAATTCATTTGAGGCGTATTACTTTTTATTATGAGCTTGATTGATTGCTAATATGCACCGGCGCTAAGACGGCGACTGGATTACTTACTTACCTGAGGAATACGTATCTCTAATAAGCACAATTTCCGCATTGGTTTTAGTGCACATAATTTCGATCAATACATCCTCGTCAGTACCCAGTCCTTCCATAGCGTCATGTAGCTCTTTTGCATACAATTTAGGTAGTGGTATCATCATAGCAACAACGAGATTTTCAAAATTTCCTGTACATTCGGAAATCAAGTCGGCCACTAAATTCTAAAAATTATAATGCATTAATTTAATACTTCTACTTAAATATAAATACCTAGTGGTCCCAAGAAAATCCGAACTTTACAATTGAATGTCGCAACCAGTATCATTTTAAAACTAATGTGTGGTGTGGGATTCTGAAAGATCAGCTTATCGGACCATACTTCTTTAGAGTAAGCTTAACTGATGTAAGGTACCTGATTTTTCTTGATAATCAGATTTCCGAAGTTTCGGATGCCCTTACACAAAAGACATAACTTATGGTATCAGCTTGATGGTGCACCCATACATCAAACTGCAGCAGTGAAAGAACGCATAAACCAAAACAAAGTTATAGAGCGTGATAGAGAATGTTACTGGCCACCCAGATCACCTGACATAACACCACTAGACTTTTTCCTGTAAGGTCATCTTAAACAAAAAGTTTATAAGAATCGACCGTTTAGAAATATCGATCATTTGGAACAAGCGATCAGACAGTGTTGTGCCGATATAAAACCAAGTTTTTTACAAAATGCTGTCAAAGACGTTTATAGACGGACGACTGTTTGTATAGAGCGAGAAGAACGTCACACTGAAATGTGAAATTTTTTGTTCCTTTGAATAATAATATGAGCTGGCATATTTTATGCAAGCGAAATTGCTAGCGGCTGCAAGGGCGTGGTAAAATACACTCAATCAGTATGAGCTTTCCTGGGTCGAATGGAAGGCGTCCATTGGGCAGGCGTTCCTCATGGAACATGATTATGCTCAGTAGCTAAAGGAAATGCTAAGGAGGGTAAAAATGGAAGGCTAAACCATTACTTACTACTCACATGGAAAAGTGGCGTTGATCGAGAGGTGTGATCTGTCAGGCACAAGGGCGCTTTCGTGTTTGATAGATGGTCTGCCTTGAGATTTACAGGCGCTGTACTGGCAACTTGTATACAGGGTTTTTTATCTTCTCTTGACATAGTCGACTAACAAAGATACTCCATGGAGTTGGAGTGAGAGCTAACAGGCAGCTTTTGGACAGCTAAAGGCGCTGTTATCAATGCAACTGGTTTTAGGACTGTATGATGGTACAGCGGAGATCAAGTTGCATATTGAAGCAAGTAAGCTTGGCGTGGTTGGCATCCTTATGCAAGGACAAGCTAATAGGCCTATTACTATAGCGGGGCGTCGCTGAGTAGGCGTGGCACAGCTATAAGCTTAAAACTTTGGTGACTCTCAAATTGAGAGAGGTGTGGTAAATTAGAGTATCTAAGACTCATTATTTTCGACCGCAGAGGGGCGCTTACCAGCAAGGCGTTTGCTGACTTTTTGGCGGAAGGGGGTGTGAAACACGTGTTAAATGCAATTGCTACACCCAGGGCGAACGGTTACGTGGAAAGGCAAAACCGTACTTTATTGAACGCTATAGAGACCAGCGCAAAGTCTGAGGTTAATTTGGTTAAGAGGTTGCCAGAGGTTGTGTGGTGACTCAACCATACCATTAACCAAAGCACTGGGTTTTCCGCGGCGCAGTTGATGTTTGCATATGCCTGGCGATGTGCAAATGGCGAATGCACAAAGGACTGAAGGTGAAAGCTATGACGACATTAGGGTAGCTCTTCTCCAGAGGCGTCACAAGGCGAGTGAAAACCTAACAAAAAGGTAAAATGAAGGCAATATACGATCGTTGGCAAAAAGTTGCAACTGCAGGCGAAGCCTATAAGGTGGGTGACTTGGTGATATGGCGAAAAGCAACCACATGTTCAGGGGATCATCGAAATATGAATAACAAATATGATAAAACCTATCGAGTGGCTCAGGTGTTACCTAACGACAGATATGTCATCATTGCTGTGAAAGGTGTGCGTGGTTATAAAACCTTCAAGGGACTCGTTTTCGCTCTTTAAGGTGCTATAAGTTTAGTGTACTACACCAGGAGAATGTGAGAGTGATGCATGTGACGATGGCAATGTTCAGATCGTCAAGATCTGATTGACATATTAGAGAGTTGAATTAATGAGGACATTAATTTATGCAGGAAGGCCAAATCTAACGGGCAAAAATGGTGAATAGCGCGGCCAGCATGCCGGGCAACAACCAGGCGACAAATGACGGAGGGGCAATAAGGCTAGACACTCAGACAGGTAGTCTAGTTTTGATTGAGATTGAGCAAGGCGGATTGTTGTTGTTTTAAGTCATTGTTTTGACGGTATATTATTGAAGCGATTGTTAGTGTTATAAAATCGCTTTCGTTTTGTAAGAATTCATGTGAGTTTTCCAATCCGAAAGCCATTTTTCTATAAGTTAATAATATTTTTTTCACCTAGTTCAAACTCTAAAATTATAGTAGCTAAAAATCTGCAGAAATTCTATGGAATAGCTACTCTTATAGCCCTTTAATACAAAAGGCTCACCACTTGTATTTTGGCTGTAAAATTGGAGACCAGTATAAAAATTTGGGCTCCCCATATCTGCTGCTACAAATGTGCGTTCATAACAATCGCGGCTGGCTAAGTGGAAAAAAGCGTAAGATGCCCTTTGCTGTTCCTATGATCTGGCGAGAACCGATAGACCACGTTACTGACTGTTACTTTTGTTTGCCACCTCTCATCAAAAAATGCTGTACGGAGAAAAGAAGGTCTGCGATACGGTATCCAAATTTACAATCCGCCATACGCCCGGTGCCTCATAGTGACGAGTTGTACCTAATCCACCTCAGGAATATAACCTTGATTCGGATGATGATTCAATGGATTCAAACGGTAGTGTACTGTAAAATGTCGCCGGCCCATCAACCTCGCAAGACTCCGATTTTGTCTGTGAACTTCCTAGTAAAGAGCCCCACAAAATAAGTGAATTAAGTGACCTTATAAGGAGCATGGAATTGCCTAAGAAAAAATCCGAACTATTGGCCTCTCGATTGGGACAATGGAACTTACTTCAAGATGAAGTCAAATGAAAATTTCCTGGATTCTCATCTGGATTACTTTCCGGAAAATTGTGGTGCTGTAAGTGACAAGACGGTGAGAGGTTCCACCAGGATATTTTAAACATGGAAAGAAGGTATCAGGGAAAAACTGTGAGATGTTAGCCGACTACTGTTTGTTTCAAAAGACAGGCTAAGAAGCGTAAAACGAGTGTCTAAACTTTAGACTCACTGATAAAAATGTGCTATTTAATTGCTATTGTTGAACCAACAATATATTGTTTGTATGTTCATTGTAAATGCCTATAAATTAAAATGTTCATTGCATATGCCTATAAATTAAAATTTTGTAACAAATAATTCAGATTTTTTTTGCGAGCTAACTAAAATCTTTAATAGGTATTTTTTAGTTACTTGAGTGTAGTTTAATAAAAAAAAAATAGGTTTTGTACAGGAAACAAAAAAAAAGTTGAAATTTGTTCCCCAGTGTAATCAAAGAAGGTCACTTTCTGAGTGCATGGAAACATGCAAAAGTCATCGTGAGGACTCCAGAGCACCGACAAGCTACAGATCCATCAGTCTGCTGTCTAGCCTGGGTGAAATAATCGAACAAATTATTCTAAGATGCTTAAACTACTTTGTTTTTGAGCGAAATGTGCTGCCTGACAAACAGTTTAGATTCAGAGCCGAACATTGCACAGTCAAACAGACAACACGTCTAGCTTCAAACATTGTAAAGGGCTTCAACGTAGGGGAAGCGATTTTCTTTGACATTGTAGTAAAGCCTTAGATAAAGTCTGGCATAACGGTCTCATACTCAAAATAATAGGACTCGGAGCGCCGAACTACCTCACTAAAGCCGGCATTACACGGCGTGTGGAGTGACACTCCTGGCGTGATAACCGAAGGAAAACACGCCGTTGGAATGGTTCGGCGTGGCCCGGCGCGACAAACTTTACGCCGCCTGTCTGTTCCCGTCGATGAGCGGTAAATATTGCACAGTTCAAAGGAAACGCGCTGCGCGAGAGTGGAGCGTCTCGGGTTTTGCAGTCACACGGCGCGTCGAGCGAGCGGGATGTTCTCCGAAATTTAGTGGTGTTTTGTTACTGGAACTATCAACATGTCGTGGTCAAACGAAGTTATTTCAGAATTTTTAGTACTGTATGAACAAGAACCGGCCATTTGGAATCCCAAACATCTAGGTCATAAAGACAGAAATGGTGTACATGATTCGTGGATGCGAATCCAACAAAAATTAAGGGTTAATTGCACATTAAATGAAATAAAAAAGAAAAAAGAAACACTAATGGGCACTTTTCGAAAGACACATGCTAAAGTAAAGGCAAGCATGAAGACGGGAAGTGGTGCAGAAGATATTTATAAACCAGACTGGTTCGCCTACGAACAAATGGCAAAATTCCTGCATTCAGTATATAACCCCAGAAAAACACAAAGTTCAGAGGTAATTATTTTTATTGAAGTTATTAATAGAGGTTATTTTTTTCCGTAAATTTAAAATTGTTGGAGAAGACCTCACCTCGCAATTCGCGCACTTTCACTGGGCGGCACGAAACTGTCGACCTACAGGCCGTGGGACCGCGATCTTCAAGATACGTCACTCCACTCCACTCCACGCCAGGAGTGTCACTCCACAGGCCGTGTAATGCCGGCTTAAGGTAGTAGCTTCTTTTCTTCAGAATAGAAGTTTTGCAGTCAAAGAACGCACTCTCCTTGAAGAGAAGCATCAGGGAGGGGTGCCGCAAGGCTCACCTCTCTCTTCAATGCTGTATAATATATATACACATATGACATTACGAGTAATAGGCAGACCCAGCTCTATCTGTTCGCCAACGATACAGAAATTACGACTACCTCTAAACAACCATAGCTTGTCGTCACCCGGATGCAGCGTCATTTGTTGGAAAAATGCCTTTCGAATTGGAATACTCGTCTGAATCCCGCCAAAACGAAGGTTGGCTTTCATAAAGTCGAGTACGAAGGCCTAAATCGAGTCGAGCTGAACTGGTGCCACGAGGTAAAATTCATCTACCCTCTGCTTCACAGGTGGAGTAGACTTAATTATCGTACCAAAGTTAACCTCTACAAGGTACTGGTCACGCAGGTCTGACTTATTGTGCGCCCTCGTGGTGCAACATAAGCGAGGCTGAACTGAATAAGTTCCAGGTCATTCAAAACAGGGTTCTAAAACTGATCGCAGATGTCGGATACTTCATCAAGATTTCCCAATTCCGATTCTGGACAAATTTTTTCTCAATAGTATTACTACAATTACAGATGCACAGAGGTATCGACAAAAATTTTTATTAACTTGAAACTAAAAGAAACATTCAGTGAAAAAGGTGGTATTCGTGGTGTGTTTACTATTTTTGTGTCAATTTGGAGCAACATCTTTTGACAGTCCTTGACAGAATTATCGTATTTGAACACTGCTACGCGACACATCTTGAACGCGTAGACCTTTGTTAAGTCTTTTGTTGAAAGTAAGTTATTTGGAAAAAATCGTTAAACGTAATGCTTAAACCCAAAAACACAAAATTGAAATGACGATTGGATACGGAGATAGGAGAAGAACACAAGTTGAATTACAACAAACATATGTTTGTCCCTTATCCTTTCCATCAGACCCAATCTCTGGACGCGTTTCGCTGTATAACAGCTCATCAGCAGAGCTATAGGGTCTGACGGAAAGGAAGGGACTGTCTGTGACTTTCATCACTATATATAGAAAACAATATAGGAATGAAGCACAACGGCGACATCCCATGGTAATCGAGCGTACCACCGAGCGAGCCGGTGAGGTTCTATAAAGATCCATACACCAGCACGGAGCCCATAGTAACAGGCATCTAACCTCGGTGGCGCCGAAAACCATTTCTTCGGTTTAGGTTACCGAGACCTTAAGATTACAACAAACATATGTTTGTCCCTTATCCTTTCCATCAGACTCTGCTGATGAGCTGTTATACAGCGAAACGCGTCCAGAGATTGGGTCTGATGGAAAGGATAAGGGACAAACATATGTTTGTTGTAATCTTAAGGTCTCGGTAACCTAAACCGAAGAAATGGTTTTCGGCGCCACCGAGGTTAGATGCCTGTTACTATGGGCTCCGTGCTGGTGTATGGATCTTTATAGAACCTCACCGACTCGCTCGGTGGTACGCTCGATTACCATGGGATGTCGCCGTTGTGCTTCATTCCTATATTGTTTTCTACAAGTTGAATTTCTTCATTTTTTTCATTGAGAAATATCACGATTTACCATCCATATCTCAGGGTACAGTAAGCACGATTAAAAAGCAGTTTCCAGAAAATGGGCATGTTAGAAAGACAGATATTCATCGACAGAGTGCGCGCAATGAAGAGGTCAAAGGTATTCATGAAAACCCTAACATTCTCACCAGGCAGCTAGTACCGAACACGCAGTCAACAAGTCAATCTGCAGTAGTAAAAATTCTTCATGCACATAAATTTCATCCTTACAAAACAACAATTCTCTAGGAATTGACAGAAGATGATCCTGATAGGAGACTTCACTACTGCGAGCTAACGATGCATCTACTAGAAGGGAAAAATCTAAATACAGAAAACATAATTTTTTTCTGATGAATTAACGTTCATGTTAAATGGTAAGGTAAACTGCCAAAATTATCTTTGTTGGGCAGACGACAATCCACACTGGATGAGGGAAGGCCACACTCAACACCCATAAAAAGTCAATGTTTGGGCAAGTATTGTAGGTGATCGAGTTATATTACCAATTTTCTTTGAAGAAAATCCAAATGGGGCAAGATATTTGGAATTCTTGCAGGAGTAACCACTTTCGAATTTGGCTTTTCTGTTTTCTGATCCTGTCGAGTTTAATCTGGTTTCAACAAGATGGTGCGCCTCCCCATTTTGCTAGAGCTGTCCATAAATATCTGGATGCGGAATTTCCAGGCAGATTGATTGGTAGAAGGGGACTCATTGAATGGCCACCCAGGTCTCCAGAGCTTACTCTCTTAGACTACTTTTATGGGGATACTTGAAAAGCAAACAATAGACTGGTTTTGAAACAAATTATCGTAAGTAATTACATAAGTGCATCAAAATTACGGATAATTTTTTATGAAAGCATGTTGTCTAAAAACTGGATGAGTTTATTTTCATATTTTGGCAAAAGAGCCCGACACCGAAGGTGGAGGGCTCTTTAAACAAAATATGAAAATAACCGAATCCAGTTTTTTACTGACAACCTGCTTGAATGAAAAATTATCAGGTCTATTTTGATGCACGAATGTAATTCGGTAGAATATTTCTCGAGTACGTGAAATGAAAGCACAAAATTTAATATTTTTATTTAAACGTTATATTTAATTAAATGAAAATAAACAAATTAAAAATTGCATGAATCGCAGTGGAAAACACAACTGTAAAAATTACCATTTTTGGAGTTTGCTGCATTACTTGTTAATGTAGGTGAGTTTGCCATTGAATTAGAACTTGTAGAACCTGGCATACAGATATTAGTTTCTGGGTTAAGATTAGCCTACAAGGTGCTATTGTAAATATTAATTATTGTTACTTAGATACGGACCTATAGGGAAATTTTCGACGGGACATTTTCGCACCTACTAGGCAATTTTCGGGTATAATACCACTAGTGCATCAAAATTACCGATAATTCTGATTGAAAGCGTATTGTATTGTAACTGAATGAGTTTATTTTCATTTTTGATTAAATCCTAAAGAGCCCGACTTCGAAGAAGGAGGGCTTTTTCGAGATTTAATCAAAAATGAAAATAACCGAATGCAGTTACAATACTACAATACGCTTGAAAGCAGAATTATCTGGTTATTTTTGATGCACAAGTGGTATTCGGTGGAATATTTCCCGAAAAATTGTATTTCATATTAAAAAAAAAACATTATTGTACAATAAATTACGTAATAAGTAACAAATTTATTAAAAATATACTTAAAATTAAATTAAATCTTGATTTGTAATCAAATCACTTTTTAAATATCGCAGATTGACATAAGTAAGTTCAATAATAAAAGTTTTTGCGGTAACCGTGGTTATCGGTTCTACTGTGGAATTATCGCTTCTACTGTGGAATTATCGGGTATAATACCACTAGTGCATCAAAATTACCGATAATTCTGATTGAAAGCGTGTTGTATTGTAACTGAATGAGTTTATTTTCATTTTTGATTAAATCCGAAAAAGCCCGACTTCGAAGAAGGAGAGCTTTTTCGAGATTTAATCAAAAATGAAAATAACCGAATGCAGTTACAATACTACAACACGCTTGAAAGCAGAATTATCTGGTTATTTTTGATGCACGAGTGGTATTCGGTGGAATATTTCCCGAAAAATTGTATTTCATATTAAAAAAAAAAACATTATTGTACAATAAATTACGTAATAAGTAACAAATTTATTAAAAATATACTTAAAATTAAATTAAATCTTGATTTGTAATCAATTCACTTTTTAAATGTCGCAGATTGATATAAGTAAGTTCAATAATAAAAGTTTTTGCGGTAACCGTGGTTATCGCTTCTACTGTGGAATTATCGCTGTAATTCTTGCGAAAGACCACACTTCTTATGAGATTTTTCATATATGAGGGAAATATTCGCTGTAATTCTTGCGAAAGACCACACTTCTTATGAGATTTTTTATATATGAGGGAAATATTCGTCGAAATAAAATCCCGCTTTGACGTTTCGTCAACAATATAAACTTGCGATGCAATTTTCGATTTCTGGCAGTGCTGTTTTCGCTGTAATTTTGCGAAAATTGCATTTCTCTTATGGGAACTTTAACATATGAGGGAAATATTCGTCGAAAATTTCCCGCTTCATATGGTAGTTTTTACACATGAGAGAAATATTCATCATAATGCATCAGAACAATATGTTTACGGCTCGCTAACATAACTCATCATAACACAACAGGTCAGAACAACTTTTCCCCGGCTTTACCTACATGTCACCAAAACGCTAAAAATATTTAACTACCGTTTTATAGTCCATTCGATCCCACCCCTCATAAAAAATCCTGGTTACTCCCTTGAATACCTACCTTTCCGTATAAAGTCTTGAACTCGGTAGCAATCTTTAACCTCTGAGCGTTGGTCCTATGAGCTAAAACACTGATGATTGCTTTCTCATCTGTACCCATACCTTTCATAGCTTTGCGTAGAATTTCTGCATCTGCCCTTGGATTAAAAGGATCGGCAGGCATCACAGTGGGCCTTCCCTGAAAGTTATAAATGAAAAATTCATACAGATAGAATTCACATCGAAAGGAACACTTAAGTTATGATTTATTTTAGTAATAGTAACGTGTCAAGTTAACTATGTGCATTATGATAGTGTATATAACAAGTTTTATAAAGCATCATTTTAGTATAGTCTATACGAAGTCAATTCGAACAGCTAAAAAAAGGATCATGTACCAATAAATTTTAAATTGAAATGACCTAATTTTATGATGATTAGACTGCGTATGAATTTTTTCTCGCCCACGCGTTCCCCGCCGGCCGATTTTAGTTGATGAAATTGGTGGAGAAAAAAAATAAAATGATGCCTAAAAAATGTCTGTTTTACTGTTTTTTTTTTACCTATTGCGCCTGACAGTGGTGTAGTTTATTTATTAAAACAGGGGGAAGTAAATTCAGTTTATTCTTTTATTCGTTATTGCAAAATTTAGAAAGTATCTTAAGAGTATGTCCGAGTGTAGTGTTTTCTAAGTTATTTTGTTATTGTTGCTATTGCTATTGTTACCATTCTTGTTGATATTGTTGCTATTTAAATATTTAATTAAGATGGCGTTGCTAAGACCTTTTGATGTTTCTGATAATGAAACGAACAATGTGGTAGCCGATTCCTTGGCGGAGCCTTTGGAATTTTGTAATAAAGATTTACATGTTCAAACTCAGAGACCTATTTTAAATATTTACACCTGCTTAAAAAGTGAAAGTCCTGGGACCTCCCAAAACGAAATATTTAAAAGGATTTGCGAGCTCACTAAACTTGCTCGAACTACAATTCTCACAGTGATTAGAGCAGGAGTTATTATCGACGATTTCGTAAAGCGAAAAAAAGCCTAAAAAAGTTGATAATGGTGACAAAGAAGTTTAACGCCGAGTTGTATATCAATTTAAAGAAGAAAACAAAGTCCCGACATTAGAAATGATTCGGGATAAGTTACGGGATTATTCTGATTATGAATATAAATCTCTGGGCACCTAACGTAATATTTTGCTAGATTGTGGCTTCAAAAAATTGAACAAAGGAATGGTATAATGGAATCGTCTCGTATCGTAGCATGGCGGCAAGAATATTTACGTAAAATTAAGGTATATCGCCAATTAAAAAGGGAGATAGTGTATATGGATGGGTGGATGATAGTAGTAAGGGCACACTAAATGGACCTTGATCTTACGATAAACGAGTTATCATACTACACGCAGGCAATACTGAGGGTTTTGTTCCTAACGCTTTATTGTTGTTAGCCAAAAATATTCTATATAATAAAATAAGCACTCATCGGCCGACTACCGTAAAGATATGACCGCCAGTCTATTCAAAAAATGGTTTATTGAAGTTATTGTACAATTACTGCTAAATATATCCCCCAAATCTCTCGTTGATATGGACAATGCATCCTATCCTGCGCGTCTACATAACAAACTTCCTAAGAGTAGCATGAAGAAGGATGAAATTCTTGGAAAGTAAAAACATGAAAATTCATCAAAATGCTAGAAAAAATATTTTATTGGAGACAATAAAAAAAGAGAACTATAAAAAGGAAAATATAATCGATAAAGTATGCACATGCTCATACTATTTTACGCCTCCCCCCCTATAAAATATAACCAATCATCAACTGACAATGCTTTTTACTTGGAAATATAAGCATAGTTGTTAATCAAGTAAACGACAGTGGTATATGGATAAAATGTATCCAGCAAGTCATGGAGAAGCAGGATAAATATTGTATTTTACCGGCAATTGATCCCATTATTATATCCCCAAATACGGATTCAAGCTCTGGAAATTCGGAAAGTGAACTTTGACTTTTTATCAAATTCACATAAAATAAAATAGGTATAATGATAAACGGGTATTAAATATTTTCTTATCATCACAATATTTATGATGTCAATTTAAAAAAAAATAGATGCGTGTAGTTATATGAAAATTATTGGGAATAAGTTGGAAATAATTTAAATGCTGCCCCACAATGCCGACCTCAATAGTTTTCATGTTCTGCCAATTGGTTTCGGTATACACAAAATAAAAATTAATTAAAGCGGTAAATATGTTCCATTCATAGTGTTGCACGCTGCCCATGCTTCTGAAAGAAGTTGCCGCCTATAACCTGAATCTCGGTTTTCTGCTGTTCCGATTGACTTCGGATATACTATACCGGGTCTGCTAAATTTACTAATAAATTTCAAATAAAAATGAATTAATTTTATGATGATAGACTGCGTATGAATTTTTTTGCCGTCCACACGTTCCCACCGGCCGCTTCTAGTCGATGAAATAATTTCGGTGGACACAAAAACAAAATAATGCATAAGACTTCTGAGTTTTTTTTACCTGTTGCCACTGACAGTGGTGTGGTTTAATTTTTAAAATATAAATATTATTGTCATGTTCACCCACAATCTGTGTCAAGGCTTTTCGTGTCTAAAGTTTTAACGTTTTTTAGAATGTAACGCTCATTAAAATATCACATAACTCTATATTATTTTTGTTAGTAGTTGTGTTATCTAAAGAAATAAGAATAATATACTGGCTCTCGCGCGGATCCAGGGGGGTTATGGGGGTCATAACTTCCCCTCCCAAAAAAAAAAAAATATGAGACGACATAGTATTATCATAAATAAAGAATGTTTGATTCACATTTTCGCAAACCTACCTTTTTGCATAGAAATAAAAAAAATGGAAGTGGAATTAAATAATTTATCTTACATCTTCTATGCAAATATTAGAATGGCAGACAAAACCGAAATTTAGGCGTGGGCTCTAAAAGTTTTCGCCTGCGGCGCTCCTTAATCCTCCCTGCCTGTTCAGGCACTTCTATGTTCGAATTAAGATTGTTATAGTTATAGAAACGAAAAATAAATTTGCCAAAGAATTGTAAAAAGTCATTAAATAAAAAACCTTTCTCCCTTTAAAAACTAGATATTTATTAAAAGAAGTAGCGCTAGCGGATTCAAAATCAACATCGACACAAAACACTTTTCCGCATACCGAACTGCCGACCGCGGTTGGCAACCCACAAGCCGCCACTGGAATGAAGATGAGCATATTATAGTTTCGTGCTCGAAAAGTTTAATGAATTGAATTTGTTGACTTCTGGATAATTTTTTTCTTCTTATAAAAGGTCCTGCAATAGTGCGTCAGGCATCCATAGCTTCTATACCAATTAAGTTACGAATTTCGTTCGAACGCAGACCTTCACTGTATATATGAGTGTATTTTCGAAAAATATTTTCGCATATACAAAATGGTCCAAAAAAGTATGACGACAGGAAAAAATTTAAATGGTACACCCTGTATTTCTTGCACGCTTTGGTTCTTTTTAGTGTTCTTTCTTATCTCCCAAAATTTTATTTGATTTGCTTTAGTCGTTTACGAGCAATAAATTAAAAACTATAAAAAATTGTTTTGCACGCCTTGAAAAAATTATTAAAAAAACGGCTTTAGATATGTTTCGTCCTAGCTACATAGTATCAAAGTAAATACAAGAGGTCTAGCAATACTATGACATTAAATAGTTTTATTTTATTTTATACAGGGTGCCCAAAATTTGGTTCCAAAAATGGCAACTTTCAAACTAGTTTTCCTTAAGATTTTTAAACGAAGCACCCAGCATATTATATTACTGTCTAATGCAGAATTTTTAATACAAATCCTTTTTTGTATTACAAGTATATCAAAATTCTAAACTGCTTTCAAGATATTTACCAAAAACCATAAATATGCCTATTTCGTTGGTAAAGTATTTCAAAAAAGATCAAGGCAGCCATGGAAACACAGCCATGTTTATTTAAGAAATAGATTTTTACAGTAACGCATTCATCTTAAAAGATGTTCAACATGTCTTCCATTTTGTTCATTCTTGCTTGAAAGGACCTTTTCACATCTCGGAGCATTGCGGGTGTAATTGTGGCAAGCGCGTATTCTTTGACGCATGTTCTGCTTAGTTGTTTGACGTTCCATTAAAACAAGTTCTTTTACATACCTATCTAGAAAAAGTCGAGTTTAGTTAATTAGTAGTAGTTGGACGTCTATTCTCCAGCTTGAGAGAAGTGATCGCTCTCTCAAGAGAAGGGAACATCCACATCATATGGTCACATCGCATGGTTTTGTTCTCTTGCATAATAAAATACCGTATTCTCCAGCATATCAATGTCGTAGCGACGTTGTCAGATTTAAATCGCTGATAAGCATGTTTTGTATGGTCAAAAAAAAAATAAGGTTATTGAGTTTTATCGCATCGATCGAATCCGGACTGTTCCCTTCCTTGTTTTCTCAAACGATTATGAAAAAACAGACATAATTTGATTGGCCGAAAGTTCCAAATTCTAAACGATAATTTCTATGAAGACGGTTAAGGTTATGTTTATGTAATTTTTTAATATCAAATGGACAGTTAAAATTTCGAAAGTGAACATCAGTGTGCAATTGAGTAGACATTTACTAATTAGGTATTAGAGCTGTATTTTCTTTATACCTAATGGAAAAGCCAAGATCTGCATCCGTAAATACCATAGAAAAACAGATATTAGTCGACTATACACGGTGAGTCGGGAGGAATGGTCCTTACTCTAAGGGTGTAATCTATGCATCCAAACAATAAGAAAAAACTCAAATATTGTTATACAATATTCATTTGTTTTCAAGTTATAAGGCAAAAACAAAATATTGCATTAATTTAGCTTTCCTGTAATAAATGTTATTTTTGTTTGCTTTTCATTGTTGTGCTGTCACTATCCCATTAGTGTAAGCATAAAATGTTACATTGATTCACCGTTAACTTTCGGATTTTTATCATTTTAATTTTATAAAATGCCACACATTTATTCACATCTCGAATACGCCAATATTGTTTTTATTTATCGTCTGTGTAATGGGAATGCTACAGCGGCTGCTGAAGAATATCGTGAACGATTTCCACATGAAAGAACACCGAACAGAAAAACCTTAATCAGAGCTTTCAACAAACTCTGCGAGACCGGAACGCTTCCAAGCGCTAATGTAACATCCGAACGAGCCATTCAACAGAATTTACAAAAAATATAAAATGTTCTCTCTTTAGTAGAAGAAGATGCGACGACAAGCTCACGAAGAATTGGAATTCAGTTGGGGATTCCCCAAAAAAGAGTGATCAGTACGCTTTACGAGCAAGGCTTATACCCGTACCATGTCGTACAGCGTGTACAGAACCTTCAACCTGGAGACTACGACAAGCGTATGCAATTTTTGATTAATAATCGTCATCTTTTACCGCACATACTTTTTACTGACGAAGCTACATTCACCCGTGACGGCATCAATAATAATCGAAACTCCCATGTATGGTCGTACGAAAATCCTCACGCAATAGTCGAAAGTAATTTTCAACACAGGTTTTCAGTAAACGTGTGGTGCGGCATGATCGATAATAATTCAATTGGCCCTTTTATTTTTGAAAATCGCCTTATAGGGGATCACTACTTAAGCCTTTTACAAAATGAGTTGCAAGGACTACTGGAGGAGATTCCTTTAAACATCAGAATTGAAATGTATTATCAACACGACGGAGCGCCTGCCCATTTCGATCGTCGGGTCAAGCAATATAATTATTGCTTGACCAGACCAAAAGTTTCCAGGGGTTTGGATTGGTCGCGGTGGTCCTATTAGTTGGCCTCCTAGATCGCCAGACCTCACGCCGTTGGACTACAAGTTATGGGCTTGGTTAAAAACTGAGGTTTACAAAGTAAAAGTAGATACTAGGGATGCATTATAATTAAACGCATTGGAAATGCTGTCTCAATATTAAAAAAAGGCACGAATCAATTAGAAGATACACGCGCGCCCTTCGTAAACGAAGCAGGAAATGTTTGGAAGTCAATGGCGGTATTTTTGAAAATTTACTAAACTAATGATATTTTGGTTTAACAATATTATTATTTTATTTAACGCTGTAACTTGAAAACAAATGAATATTGGATAACAACATTTGAGTTTTTTCTTATTATTTTGATGCATAGATTACACCCTTAGAGTTGGGCCCATTCCTCCCGACTCACTCTGTATAGAAGAACATCCAAACTTAAGAACGGGAAAGTTTACCAATACTACACATTTAAAAAAGCGCAGACCCTTTGGGAATAAATTTCTGTAAAACTCTTTATTTTTTTAAATCGGGACTAAGAACGCCGTAAATACTTCAATCCACAAAACACTAGTTGAAATAAATAGCAAACACCGGAAAACGTAATCTAAAATTTCTGTCCGTCTCTAAACATCAAAATAAAATCGCCCAAGCGCATGCTTTATAACGCACTTCTTTCGATATGATACCGTTCTTTCAGAAATTTCTGAGGGAACGTGTTCTCCTAACTCTCGATAGAAGTGAGTTGTCATTTTCCTGTTCGAGAATACGGTATAGGTAGAGAAAAACAGCATCACTTCTCTCGATGTGATCGATCACATATTTCGAGAATAGGGGACCTGGTACACCCATTCCAATCCAACGATTTTTGTAAGTGTTATCTAACGAGACTTTGACCTGTCGCGAAAAATGGGCTGGAGTTCCATCCTGTTGTAACCGCATATTTTGTGCCTGCATATTTGGTGGTAAATATAAAAGCAATACAGGTAAATCGTTTGTTAAAAATTTGAAATACATTTACCCGGTAAGATGGCCGTTAAAAAAGTAAAGACTACATGTTCTCGAACAATTCCTCCCCAAATATTTATGGACCAACGATGTTGGTAGTCCATTTGTCGTATGATTGTTGGATTTTCGGTAGCGTCATAGTGAAACTTATGCTTGTTGATGCATCCAAATAAAATATGATCTGACAAAGTATACTTATGTCTTTCGTATGGGTAATGTCAAAATGTATTTTTGAAATAAACATAGTTGTGTTTCAATGGCTGCCTAGATTTTTTTTGTAATACTTTACAAATGAACTGGGCAAATTTTTGGTTTTTGGTAAATATCTTGAAAACGTCCCAGAATTATAACACACATGTAATATAAAAAAATCTTTGCATTTAAATTCTGCATTAGGTAGTAAAATATTGTGCATGGTGCTTCATTTGATAATATTAAGAAAAACTAGTTTGAAAGTTGTTACTTTAGGAACTAAATTTTGGACACCCTGTATAAAATAAGATAAAACTATTTAATGTCAGAGTATCGTTAGACCCCTTGTATTCAAGTTTACACTATGTAGCTTGGACAAAACAGATCTAAGGCTGTTTTTTTCATAATTTTTTTAAGGCGTGCCAAACGATCGATTCTTTATTGTAATTAATTTATCGCTCGTAAACGACTAAAGCAAATCAATTAAAATGTTGCGAAATAAGAAGCAATACTAAAAGCATACAAAAAAATACAGGGTGTACCGATGATTAATTATAAATGTCACCCCCCATTAACTCTTTTATTTCAGGTTTTAGAAAAAAGTGTTAAATGCAAAAGTTGTAGGATATTTTTCGGAAAGTTTTCTACGCCTATTGAAATTTATACAGGGTGTTCCAAATAAGTGTGGCGAAATAAAGTTACGTTTTTTAAAATAGGATACCCTGTATCATATACTATTATGAGGGAGCCCTTTAAATGCTGATTTCAAAAATACATGACACAGTTGTGTTTAATATGTGGCCTAGAATACGCTAAAAACTAAATTTTGACTTAGTTGACCGTGCATCGCCATCTTGTCATGAATCGTCTTGTCTTTTGCTTTGACATCTTCTGTCTAAGTTTTTTTTTTATATTTTAACACAATAATGATAAAACACAAGTTAAATAACCAATTTTTAACACTTTATTTTAACTATATAACCATATATACATAACTTTATAATAACAATAGGTAATAATAATATAACGCAAAAAATTATTTATTATTATCTATCTATTTAGTTCTTGTAATCGGCTAAATGTTGAAAGTGACCACCATTCATTTGAATACATAGTCGATAACCCTTCTTTAATTTATCTAAAGCTTTATTAGGCCAGTTAGGATTATTATTATTTATATTGTTTATTTCCCTCCTAATTTCTTCTTTATTTATATTTCTATTGTCGTTTTGTCTGAATTAAATTTAATTTTTTAAATGAACCCATAAAAATGTATCTAGAAGTGTAAGATCTGGACTATTAGCTGGCCATATAATTGTCCCGTATCTTCCAATCCATCTTCGATATTTGTTTTTAAGGTAGTCCCTAACTCGAGCAACATTAGGGGGAGGCGCTTCATCTTGTTGCCATATAATTTGGATCGCTTCGTTAAGTGGCATATTATCTATAAGTTCTTCTACATCTTTTCTTAAAATCCTTAGGTATCTATCGCCAGTCATTGAACCTACATAAAATATAGGGCCTAGAATTTTATTTCTTCCAATTCCACACCAAACATTTATAGAACGTCACACAGAACGTTTCATTTTAAAATATTTTCCGGATTTTCTATGGACCAGTAATGTAAATTTTTTCTGTTGGGTACCTTTACTATCGTGAAAGATGATTCGTCGGTCAATATTTCCAGCATAAGCCTACACAATATCAGTCTTTGGGCTTTATTTTCCTCAAATAGCATCCTGCATTTTTGTGAATTCAAAAGGGTGCATGCTATTTATTTTTGCTTAAAGTTCTCAAAATTTACCAAAAACTTAAGTGCAAATCAAGAACTCCGTTACTTATACAGTTTAAAGAGTTTACTAAAAAAATATTGCATAGTTAACCAATCAAAATTTCAAAAATAAAATATGTATCATACCAATATAATAAAAATAGACGTATAATTCTTCATCTTGGTTTGAATTAGTATTTCTCTTTTCTTGCTTTAAGGATATATTTCTTTGAAATAACAAATAACCCATAAACAGGTTTAAATGCATTTTTAGATGGTGCGTGTCTATTGCCATCTTCTCTATGAATTTTCATATATTCACGTCTTGCTTGACCTGCATTTTTATTATTTTTAATATATGAAGAAACAATTTCAAATTTTTCGTCTTCAGAAAACACCGTAATTAACCAGTTTTACTATTTAATTCTTGCCGAAATCAAGCATTAAAGATATATTTAATGTCATAATTAAACAAAAGACAAGACGATTCATGACAAGATGGCGATGCACGGTCAACTAAGTCAAAATTTAGTTCTTGGCGTATTCTGGGCCCAATATTAAACATAACTATAATGTGTCATATATTTTTGAAACCAGCATTTAAAGGTCTCCCTCATACATAATGGTATAATATACAGGGTATCTCATTTCAAAAACCATAACTCTATTTCGCCTCACTTATTTGGGACACCGTGTATAAATTTCAATAGGCGTGGAACATTCTCCGAAAAATATACTACAACTTTTGGATTTAACAGTTTTTTCTAAAACCTAAAATAAAAGAGTTAATAGGGGGTGACATTTATAATGGATCACTCGGTACCTTTTAATTTTTTTTTGTCCTCATACTTTTTTGGCCAATTCTGTATAGGCGGAAATATTTTCCCGAAATACACCTATACAGGGTGATCCAGTAAGGGTGGTGAGCGGCTATATCTCAGAAAGTATTGGTATTAAATTTTCAGGAAAATAATTTTTATGGGGAAATCGGCGAAGAGGAAACGCTGGAAATAATTTTTAAAGTTGTACAATTGCCGCTAGAGAGCGTAACTGTTGAGATCAAATTTAAAATTAAAATTATTTAAAAAATTGCTCCATTAAGGTACTATCTTTCATCTCTCCATTTTGGCGGAAGTTTGCTCATAAGTTTTTTTTCGTATCTTAGATAATAAGGGTGGCGGGAAGTTCGTGAATACCTGAATTTTAAAAGTAGTGTATCTTTTACACCTTGTATCCGATCTTAATAAACTTGGGCTCGTTTGAATGAGAATTCCGCGGTTAATAAAAACTGATTTTGGTGATGGTCGCTAACTTGTGTTTTGTTTCCCAGGGGGCACTTTGTATACAACTTTCAGTTTTTCTCAATTTTTTTTTTTTTAAATTAAATGATACAGTATACTTTTTGTATAAGAGTTTCGAGGAGCACCAAAATAGCTACATTCTGGCTAGAACCGCATTTTATTATCTTTCCTGGTTTTTGAGAGATCTGCAAATAACTCTATTCTTCCACGAAATAATTAATTTATGTTGGATTTTATCAAAGTTTTGTTATTTTTCTTTATTAAAATGTTTAAATTCTACATAAATAGCTTTTTCAAACGCAACATTATTTGTATTAGTGTTTTTTTTTTAGAGAAATCATTAAAATAAAATTTAAATACATAATATTACACTGAGAAAATTATCCAATACCTGATATAAAAAATATTATATTAGTTATTAGAATTCCGCATACGTATTTGGACAGCACGACAGTTGGCTACTGTAACTAATCTCGCTTTGCTAAAATGTGGTTATAGTGGTAATAATTTACTTTTTATAGTAGTTATACCCTAAAGTAGTTGTTCTTAGTAATTAGATTATTACTAGCGGTTATCTGTTTTTAACCCACTGTAAAGGTATTTTCATAACAGCTAGTGAATATGTTTTAAGTATTATAATAATGTTACTAGTGACCAATATATATTTGTATACCGTTTATAAGAATAATTGTTAATATCACTGATAATCTAGATAATATCGAATATCATACTGTTTTTTCCACTTAAAAGATAGTTTATACCCAATATAAGGAAGGTTCTAATACCTATTATAAGAAGGTGATAGGACTTTTCCATTCTTATTTATCCCTTATTATTATAAGAAGGTTCTGATACTGTGTATTAGAATATATTCTGATATACTGGGTGGTCCACTTACGAAAGCATATTTTTCATGAGATATGATTCGCCAGATGTTCCTGATTTTGATATGGCTCTATTCTAGTTCATTCTTTTTTAGCAGAAACAACCTTATATAGATGAAAACTATCCAAAATATAATAAATAATATATTATATGGCGTTAATGCAATTAATTTATGATTGTACCTTCTAGAATTTGTTGGCAATGGAAGGCATTCTATAATATTCTATATACAATTCTGTATAACAAAAAAAAAACTACCTATATTTATACAGGGTGGGCCAACAAGGGCGCGTCGGTCACTAGATGCTAAACTGTTGAACTTATGAGAAAATTTTCTTAATAAAACTTATAACGTCTCGACTCTGCTATAACCTAAAATTATTTTCAAGTATATAGGGTGTCTCAAAAAAGAGTAACACCAAAAACTATATTTTTGTTAAATGGAATACCCTACATTTTTATGTGGTATATAAAGCCTCTATCGATTGTGTATTCAACTTTTAATTTGTATGTAGATCGAATGCAGCGTTGCCAAGTTATGAATTAAAGAAAGAAAAATCAGTCAAAAACATACTTTCTTTAAACTGTTATATCTCCGCCACTGCTTCTTAATAACCTGACAAAGTTACATGTAATCTAATGCTGGCCTAGTTTATCCTAGACCCTAGACCCTCCTCACTTTTCGATTTAATTATACAGGGTGTCCAGAATACTTGTTCAAACATCTCTATTTTCAATTCGATTCTAATTGAATTTCTTAAATACAACACCCTGTATATTATTTTGCCGTCGAAAAGCCTAAAGTGTCCCCTTTCAGAGAATATTAGTTTGCCGTATGTATCTCGCTATCATTTTGAGATATTAAGGTTTTTCCGTAACTTTACAAAGAAAAAATTGTAGGCGGCATGGCTCAAGGAATCGAAACAATTGTTAGTCATTGGCATAAAAATATTTATAACAATATAATATTATATTTAATATATTTTTTTGGTACATAATATCAATAAACGCAAGATAAATAAATAGTTAACATAAACATAATTATTTTAAATAAATTAATTTATTAGATATTCAAACACTCTACCATTTTGCTGTAAACATATATTTAACCTGTCTGTTAAAGATCTATTTACATTTTGTAACATTAAGGGAGTAACTGAATTAAATGCTTCTCATATTCTTTCCCGCATGTTTGCCACTGTAATTGGAGGTGTTCCGTAGACCAGATCTTTAACGTATCCCCATAGGAAGAATTCAAGTTTTGTCATATTTGGTGACCTTGGAGGCCACAGAACAGGTCCGCGTCTTCCGATCCAACGGCCAGGAAATTTTTCATACAGAGTATTTCGAACTCCAATATTAAAATGAGCAGGCGCCCCATCCAACTGGAACCACATTCTTCTTAATAGTCCTAGTGGTATATTTTCTAACAGATTATCAAGATCTTCATTTAAAAAATTTTGAAAAATATTCCCGTTGAGGTGTCCATCAAAAAAATGAGGTCCTATATCGTGGTCTCCAATTATGCCTCCCCAGACGTTTAAGCTCCACCTATGTTGCTGGTCAGTAGACCTTAGAAAATGTGGATTTTCATCGGCGTAGAAGTGCAAATTATGTCTGTTCACATGACCATTATTGTGGAATGTCGCCTCATCGGTAAACAATACAATATCAAAAAATCGTACATCCTCTCGAATTCGTGCAAGACCCCAATTAGAGAAATTTATTCTATTCTCAAAATCTCATCCATCAAGTGCTTGATGCAGTTGCACACGATATGGATAAAACTTATTCTTACGCAACATTCTCTTCACAGAAGTTTGACCTGAGACCAACAAATCACTTATGTCTACTGTACTTCTATGTGGATCTTCATAAACAGATAAACAACAGTTAAATTCATTTTCTTCGTTCACCACTGGCTTTATTCTTTCATGCTGTTCGTACTTAACTGTCCCAGTTCTATCAAATCTATCCATCAGTCTTTGAAATGATCATGCATCTGCATGCGTTCTATCAGGAAACCTCTCGCGGTACACTCGGGATGCCAGAAGACAATTCTTTAAGCATTCTCCAAGGATATAAATCATATCAATTGATTCTTGGTTCGTATACTTCATTTTTACTACAAAATACTTCTTATTAAAGGAAGATACTATGCACAAAATGGCACTAAATGTCACAGGATTACAAAAGTAAAATTACTGACAGCGACATACCAACGTCGTTGGCCTCTCGACTAAAACGCTTCAAAATATTATATCATATTATATAGAATACATAGATACTTATCAGTTATCACTTTATCACTTACTCTTAGGCGTTTGTTTGTTTCTTTAACACAAAAACCACATGCAACGACGCGACAAGAGTGGTATTCAAGAACATAATAAAACATAAATGACTGTGACCAGGTGGGGCTAGGGTAACGAATATCAATCGGTTTTTTGAGAATATAAGATTTCTAATAACACGCAGTCGACAAATCGCTGCGACTATTATGCTGACTTTTATAAATGTCCGTATTATAAGTGCGGGAAACTGATTTGCTAAACGTCTAAACCTTTCTTATACAGACAATAAAAAATGTTTAAATAAGCGAGATTTTTACCGATAGAAAATATTTTTATAACTGTTATGATTACAAATTTTGAACAGAAACAGAGTTTTAAATTTCCACAATTTTAATTTTTTAAAAAAGCCGTAACATGTTTCGGCACACGGTGCCTTCTTCGGACGGACTAAACATAAATGTGTCAAATATGAATTTAAATATTAATTGTGGTTCTTGTCCGAAAGTATATATTGGACAAACAGGAAGAGCTTTCAAAACAAGAATTAAAGAACATGAATCTAGTTTTATAAAAAATAACAACCTTTCACATTATGCATTACATTTGAATTCAGAAAAACACCAATTTTCCAAAGATTTTAAAATTTTACACATAGAAAACAAATCTAAGAAACTAAATTATTTGGAAAGTTTAGAGATTAATAAAAAGAAAAGGTCGGGTTTATTATTGAACGAACAATTAGACACAAATTACTCCCCATTATTAAATTTATATACCTAATTACATAAAAATATTATATCTCTACCATTCCTATTATTCAAATTGTATAGCATAAGTAGGATTTGCCCATTTGTTGTACCTAATTATAGTTTGTTAATCCCTTACCATTAATATTGTTTATTACACCTTGTACCTACTAACCTGAACTAACCTGAACTAACCTAGAATATTTAAATTCATATTTGACACATTTATATGTAGTCCGTCCGAAGAAGGCACCGTGTGCCGAAACATGTTACGGCTTTTTTAAAAAAATTAAAATTGTGGAAATTTAAAACTTTGTTTCTGTTCAAAATTTATAATGGATTTCCATCAAGTATCGGCTAAATCAATCTATTTTGTTATGATTACTCTAATAGTGCTAAGCGAAAATTTTGCTGTCGGTGCAAACCAGGGATTTACAAACTTTCTAATGATTCGATTATTCTCAGTGTACCTATAAATCAATTTAAAAGAAGATCAGAATTTAAATAATAGCTAGCAGAGGTTAATTATGTAGGATTTCAACATTTTAATAAAAAAAAAATAAAAAACTTTAATAAAATCCAATATAAATTAACTTTTTCGTGGAAAAATAGAGTTATTTGCAGATCTCTCAAAAACCAGGAAGAATAATAAAACGCGGTTTTGGCCAGAATAGTATACTTTTTGTATAAGAGTTTCGAGGAGCACCAAAATGGCTTTGGCCAGAATGTAGCTATTTAGGTGCTCTTCAAAACTCCTATACAAAAAGTACACTGTATCATTTAATTTTTTTAAGAAAATTGAGAAAAACTGAAAGTTTTATACAAAGCGTCCCATGGGAAACAAACCACGAGTTAGCGACCATCACCAAAATCAGTTTTTAACTAACCGCGGAATTCTCATTCAAACGAGCCTAAAATCGGAGACAAGGTGTAAAAGATACACTATATACTATTAAAATTAAGATATAAAAAAAGCTTATGAGCAAACTTCCGCAAAAATGGATAAACTTTCCATTTATATCATCAAGAGAGTACCTTAATGGAGCAATTCTTTAAATAATTTGAATTTTAAATTTCATCTCAACAGTTGCCGACCTCGGTAGTCGGGTGAGCAGCGTTCTTGCTCGGCAATCTAGAGGTCCGGAATTCGAATCCCAGCTAGGGCATGGATGTTTGTGAGTGTTCGTAAAAAAAAAAAATTGTAAATAAATTTAAAATAAGTTAAGTTAATAGCTTTGTTCGCGGAGACGATCCATGACAAGTTCTCGACAAGTGCGCATGTGCTTTGCAAATATTAGCGTTCGCGGTGCGAATAATCACGGATTTTGGCAATAAAGTAGGCGTTCGCGGTCATACAAGAACAAGTTCATGACCAATCCATAACCAGTCAAAACGATCCGAGGACAATAGCAGGGATTACTTATCCGCGCATGTGAAATTTGAAATTTGGTTGTAAATTGTCATTTTCGTTTGATTTTATGCGGGCTTGGTTTTACGACGATGTTCTACCCAAGAGTATAACAACTTATTTTACTCTTTGCTTCTACAGAATTCAATTTTAATTTTATATGCTGCAAGTTTTATAAAAGATAAATTTTAAAAAGGATATCCACCTCTAGCAATCACTGCTATCTGCATTACTTTCACCAGTGGAAAGTATAACATATTCAACCAACCAGCTCTAAAAGTGCAAAAATTTTAGAAATGAATAAAAAAAAATAATAACTTCGCAATGGTTCCGGACGAGTACGTTCGCGGAGATTTATCAATTTTTGATCGGTTCCGAATCATACATGCGCATAATGGTTCGTGATTATTTGTCTAGTACAGGTTACGAACTAGTCAAGGACCGAGTCCGCGAACAAAGCTAATATAAATGGGTACAAATACTTCAAAACAAAAACAAAGAGAGATGCTGGCCAGTTGACTTCGTTCAGTGCCATAAAACAAAGAAAAAAAAATCTCAGCAGTTACGCCCTCTAGCGGCAACCGTACGATTTTAAAAATTATTTCCAGCATTTGGTCTTTGCCGATTTCCTTATAATAATTTTTGTCCTGAAAATTTATTACCAAAATTTTCTGAGATACAGCCGCTCGCCACCCTTACTGGACCACCCTGTATACAGGGTGTTTCCTACCCTCTCTGAAAAAATAAAGGAGGTAAATCCTCACCTTATTTTTAAACGTAAATGTGGTATAAAAGTTTTTTGCATGTCCCTTCTTTTTCGAAATACAGGGTGTTAAAAAAAAATTAGTAAAGCAATAATAATCATTTTAATAATTGGTTTACAAACTTTTAATAATGAACTCACATGAACAAAAGTCAAATTAATTGCTAAAAATGTCCTCCATGAGCCAGTAAACACCCATGTACACGACGTGCTAAATTGTCTGTTACATGTTGGAAAATTTCGGGACTGGCGCGAATCGTATTAAAACCATCAGTAATACACAGTCGAAGGTCTTCTCAAATGTTTCAATAGGAGTAGTATAAACGAGTTGTTTAAGGTGACCCCAGAAATAAAAATCCAGTGGATTCAGATCCGGCAAACGGGGTAGCCATGGGTGAGGTCCTCCTCTACCTATCCAACGAGCAGGATATTGTTGATATAAATAGTTTCTAACACGTACTGCAAAGTGAGGGGGAGCGCCGTCATGCATGAACCACATTAAAGTTCTCGTTCTTAATGGCACTGCTTCCATCAATTCTGGCAATTCATCTCTAAGGAAGTTGTAATAGACATCACCAGTAAGTCGATTTAAAAAAAATACGGTCCAATCCCAACTCCAATAATCCCTGCCCAAATATTAAAAGAAAATGTATACTGGTGATGTCCTTCGATGATAGCATGAGGATTATCTTCCGCCCAAATATGGTTGTTGTGAAAATTTATGATGCCTTAACTGGAAAAATTCGCGTAAATAGTATTTTTGCCGAAAAATGTGGGACCCTTAAAGAATTTTCTTGAAACCACCTACAAAAATTAACTCGAGCTGGAAAGTCTCTAGGCAACAAAGCTGGCACTCTCTGTACGTGATAAGGATACAGTAAATAGTCCTTTAAGATACTTCATACTGTTTTGTAACTCACATTCAACTCGTTCCCAAATTTTCCTCGTACTAGTGCCTGGAGATTCTTCCACCATGTTTAAGACCTCTACCTCAAGTTGTACGGTTCTAACTGTAAGTGCTCGGCCGCCTATTTTGCTTTTTACAAAGCTACCTGTTTCCTCTAACCTGAGGTGCAATCTTGTAAATGTTTCCGAACACGGTAGTCGTCTATTAGGAAAACGTTCTGCATATAAACGTCTCGCCTCTAGCGCATTTCCATTTGCCAAACCGTACATAAAATGAATTTGAGTCATTTCTTGATTGGTAAACTCAGCGATTATGAAAAATATGTAATGTAGTACAAATAAATTCAAAAACAATTCAAAAGGATATTATTTGAAAGATGTAAACAGGAGACAAATCAAATGTGGTTGCCATGGAACGAAGCAAAGCCTACTTGTATCATTTGACGCAACATAATAATAAAAATACGAACAATAACTAAAAAATTAAGGTACTCTTTTACCCAGATCCCCGCCAATGAACTAATTGTAAAATTTAAAATTGACCCAAAGTAAAGTGCTCTAATCCCTTATGTTTAACAAATATCATTAGAATGTCGTTTGGCATTAATTAATAAAATGAAAAAAAAATACACAATTTTATTTGAACACCTTGTATTTCGAAAACGAAGCGACATGCGAAAAACTTTTATACCATATTTTCGTCTTAAAATAATTCACCTGTTTAATTTTGTCAGAGAGGTTAGGAAACACCCTGTATACAGTGTATGTCTGCGTCCGAACACAATTCCTAACCTAATTGGTATAGAAGCTATGGATGCCTGACGCGCTATTGCAGGACCCTGTATAATAGTTATCGTTACAAATCATTTTAATTTCGAACAAATAAATTAAATATATCTATTAAAATGTAATTATTAATAACAATTTTAAAACCAAAAACGGAAACTGTTTCCTATTTTTATACTTAAATTATACAGAACCTTTCCAAATACATATAAACAGCGGATTATACAACTATTTTCTACATATTTGACGCATTTTTGGTTTCCGCTGTAACTAATTTAAATTTTAAAATTACACCACCACCTTAGGAATTCTTATGATCTCAACGACAGAAACGGCAACAACATGTGATTTTAAAAAAAATTGTTGTTTCTCATTATTAGTAAATTACATAAATCAAAATTTAAATGTAGGCCGAAGGTGTTTGGTGGTGTTGCTAGACCTTTACAAAGCTTTCGATACTATCAACCACAACATACTATTTACAAAACTGGAGAAAATGGGTTTAAGGGATGTTTGTTAAAGTATAATTTAAAATTACCTGACAGGGGTTGTATGTAGTGTTGTGTTTGTTAATTTACATTTTAACCCTGATCAAAACTTGGTAACGCATCGTTTTAGTATTAAAAAAAGGGGTAATAAGGAAATATTGGAGAATTTCTTTACCACAACATTCGGACAGAAATGTGTCGTTTAATGTACCAAAATATTATATATCCGACCCAACAAATTTAAATTAATGTCCAAAAATTACATTCAAATTCAAATATATTACTAATTAATTACAATTACAAAACTTAAGATCAATTACCTTAAAATAAAAAAAGAAGAGCAGATAATAAAAAGGAACACCTAAATTTTAATAAAAATTTGAACTGTGCTCCATAAAAGTTTTTAATAAAATTATTTTAATTTTGCAACATTGCAACGGAAACAAATAAATAAATGAATCAAATTAAACTGTCTCTTTAAGGTTAGGATGTAGGCGGCTAATCCTGAGTCAGGATGGTGGGGGGAGGGTCAACCGTGGAGGAAAAGATAAAACTAAAAGACTTATGTGAACTTTTGTTGATTGGAGTTAATATATTTTATAGACATTAATTTACATTTTTTGGGTTGGCCTATCAAACGCACTTCAAGGGAAAGATTGTTGAAATATTTTGTCCGTTAAAAGATACATTATATTTTTGTCTAAATATTTTGGTAAAAAAATTCTCAGATATCTGTTTTTCTAGTGCTACAACGATGCGTTACCAAGTTGCTAATATTTATGACAACTCAGGCAAGCATAATTTAGTGCTTAACCCAAATAAGTCCGCGGTAGTGGTCTTTGGGGGCACAAAAGCAAAAGGGCTAAGTGAAAATATTAATATTACTATAAACGGAATTAAGATACCCGTGAAGCGTACGGTCAAATCACTTGGTCTGACTATTGATAATCAGCTGAAGTTTGTTGAAAATACAAATATATTATTAAGGAACTCATTTTTTAAGTTGAAAATCTTATACTCCAATAGACACATACTCTCCAGGAAGCTGCGCAGAATGCTTGTGGAATCTTTAGTCTTATCCAATTTCAATTATTGCAACTATGTGTATGGACCATTTTTGAATATATGCGAACAACGGAAGATTCAGAAGGTTCAGAACTCTTGTGTTCGGTTTATTTTTGGATTAAGAAAATATGGCCACATATCTCTGCAGTTTAGAGAGCTATCATGGCTTGATATGTTGCATAGAAGGATACTCCATTTTGGAGTTTTTGTCAAGAAGATTATGTTGACTTCGTCCCCCCCGTATCTCAGTAGATTGCTTGTTGCTCGCAATAATACCCATACTGTGAATACACGTTATAGAGAGTTGTTGACAATACCAAGACACGTGACTGCTTTGTTTCGGAAAGGCTTTGCTTATCAGGCGGTACATTTTTATAATAAATTGCCGAGGCATCTTAAGGGTGAAACCATATTGCAACGGTTTAAAAAACTGTATAAGCAAGTATTACTCCAGCAGCAGTCCTAATTACCACATATTTACTTAGGGTGAAATATATTGAGGCTGTATTTGAGTCGGTCGATTTTAATTCAAGTGATACCCTACTGTTAGTTGTCACTTGCTTACGCCTGGGTTTTCGGTATATTGTGTATTTTGAGTAGGTACCTACTGACCTGCTTGCATTTGTAAGGGTTTTAATCGTGGCAATGAATGTGTTTTTTTTTTTTGTTGTTTGTGGGTTCTTGTTTACAGTAATTTTTATGTCAAACTTATTTTTGATCCAATGTGTTTACCTTTTCGGTCTGATATGTTTTTACCTTTGTATAATTATTTTGTGCAGAAAATAATTTGTTGTAATATTGTAGGGATTTTGTTATTTATATTTAAGATTTATGAGCTTAATGCACATGTATGTACCTATACTCTAGATTAAATTCTAATATATTATACACTCGCTTAGAGGTTAAGTGTAAGAATAGCCATTGGCTAAACTTCGCCTTTATTGATAGTGTTTATTTTTTTTTTCTTCCTATAATTGAAATATGTAGTTGTTGTCTTAAAGAGAATTTAAAAAATAAAAGACGTTTATTATTATTATTATTATTATTATATTTTATAGACATTAATTTACATTTTTTGGGTTGGCCTATCAAACGCACTTCAAGGGAAAGATTGTTGAAATATTTTGTCCGTTAAAAGATACATTATATTTTTGTCTAAATATTTTGGTAAAAAAATTCTCAGATATCTGTTTTTCTAGTGCTACAACGATGCGTTACCAAGTTTTGATTAGGGTTAAAATGTAAATAAGAAAACACAACACTACATACAACGTACAGTAGTTTGAGACCTAAAGGTTCAGAATCCATATTACCTCTAATCAATAATTTTTTAAGTTGTATTTGTTCCCCTTGCCGTTGACAATCCCACACCATGATCAGATCTCGAAACGAAAGTTTAGTTTAATTTATTATTTTGTTTACCTCCACTGTTTCGTTAATCGTTTTATTAGAAACTATTGTAATGATGGAAATATAAAGTTCGTTAATTTTTGGGGGAAACTTGTTTTTAGGACTTATTTATTTTCGAAGATGTGGGTGGGGGAAGCTTGTGAAAAAAACCTTTTTAAATTGCTGTATCTTCCATATGCTTTAACCAAATTTAATAAGTTTATAGGCTCGTTTAAAAGACACTTTTACACTTCCTATTAAAAAAAAACCGACTTTGGTCGTGGTCACTTGTACATACCGCGTGTTCTAGGTAGCGCTGTTTAAGTCATGATACATTATTTTACAACTCAGCTTGAGGAGCATAAAAATAGCTACATTTTGGCGAAAACCGTGACTGGATATTTTTATTTGTTTTAGAGTTATTTACCAATGAATATTTTAATTTAAAAAAATTATTTACCTTACTGTTTACCGCTAAACGAAAGGAACGTCAGTTTCTCTTCTCATAATTCTTATCAATTTAATATCAACAATAATTCTTAATTCAAATTAATAAAATGTTTATCCCTTTAGTGCATTTATTTTGTGTCTATTCTCGCCTAAAATCCAAAAAAAAAAGTTGATCCAAAGATACAAGAACAAAAAGTTAAGACTATTTAAGGACTAAACTATAATAGCGTAAAGTTACTTTTATACCTAACATTGGAGAAGCCAATGGACTTGAACAACGACAATAAAATAAAAACTATTTAATGCTACGAAAAAACACTTTTAGTTCAAAAATGCATAACGAAATGATAAAAAGAACAAAAAGTCTTTATAAATGTTCAAAACGCATTATTAACTGTTTAATCTGCGATGCGTGCTTAATACATGCTTATATTTCAGCTTCTGGAATGCTGGCAATAGCATCGTGGATACGTTGCTTCATATTTTCAGTAGTAGTAGGACGAGTTAGAAAGACGATGTATTTTAGCCTACCCCATAAATAAAAATCAAGCACAGTAAGATCTGGCGATCTAGGCGGCCGTGAAAACAAACTTCCTCGTCCGATCCAGCGGTTCGAGTATCTTTAATTCAAAAAGTCACGAACTGTTGGAGAAAGGTTGAGTTGTCTAGTTGCTTAATTTAATAACAACAAACAGGTATCAAGTCAAAGTAGAGAAAGCACGGCAACGCCGTCGTTTACAATCTTTTAATGTATCCACGGTGTATCGAGGCGAAAAATCCGCATGGAAACAAGACAAGACAGTTGAGTTTTACAACGTATAACCAATGACAATTTCCAAGAATATATGCCGTCTTCAACACCCAGACTAAATTCCGAAAAAATCCGCCATCTACAAAACGAGCGGTCGCCCAGGCAACGACGTGTTAAGCTTACGTGACTGAGCGCAGGGGTTAAAACAGTATGACATGATGATACTGTGTGTATGAGAAGGACGGATGATGTATCGTGAGTAAGACTTGACGTGTTTTAGGTTTTCGGGCAGACAAGAGAGTTCTGTAACAGCTCGCGTGGAAAGCGGTTTCCCTCGCGCAATTAGCGGGTTTTTAGTTTTTTGATGGCACTCAAGTCGAGTAATTAAGTCGGTCAGTTCGCGGTATTATCCCAATGATATATTAATGTGACTAATATATCCAGACTTAAGTAGAGTTCCGCATCACGCCTTACAGAAAGCACGGCATTTTGCGTGGTTTTAGTTGATTTTATGGTATTCAAGCCATGAAATAGGTTAGAAAATTCGCGGTTTTTGTATCCCGAAGGTTTACCTAATGTGATTATTACACCCCAACTCAAGTCCTGTTTATCTATTGTAAAAAGCAGTCTTAAGTTTGTAGATACGATAAATTCTTGAAGGTTTACAAATACAGTAGTGTATCCTGATATTATTGTTTGTTTAGTGATGTAATGTTAGTGATGTAAAATGTAGAGCTGTTTTAATGCAGCAAGTAGTTACCATACTAAGAATGGATGTGAAGATGAGTAACTGAAATACCAGAAATAAATAGATATTTTGTGTGAGAAGAAAGCGTTTTATTTCAACTGACATATTTTGAACCACGCAACCTATGAGAAATACAGTAAACAATTTATGTTTGGCGCAAGCAAATAAAGGCGGCGTCAACACGAACTATTAGTGCGAATAGTGTGCAGGACACCCATATTGCTAAAACTAGTCCCTTCTCATTACTAATGGAACCTCTTCTAATAGAGACGGCAATTTGTTTCGTAAAAAAATATTGCCATTGAAACGTTCATTAAAAAATTACTTTACGAATAGCATTAAATTATTTTATTTCTGTTTAAGGCATACGATTTAAAAATGTGAATCGTTTTCTAGAATTTTAAGAATAAAAGTAACTTTACGCTATTACGGTTAAGTTGTTAAATAATCTTTACATTTTTGTTTTTGCCTTGGGAAAATATATGCACCAGAGGCATTTCATTATTTTAATTTAATAATTATTGTTGATATTAAATTGATGAAAAATTATGGCAACATAATCTTTATATCCATTTCGTTTCACGGTAAACAAATTTTGTATATTAGAATAGTAGTTTGCAATTAACTGAATAACAAACTTAAATATCGAATCACGGTTTTCGTCAAAATGTAGCTATTTTTATGCTCTTTAAGCTGAGTTTAAAAAATGTATCATGACTTAAACAGCGCCACTTAGAAGACACGGTATGTACTAGCGACCACGCCAAAAGTCGATTTTTCAATAGGAAGTGTAGAAGTGTCTACTCGCTTAAGCTGATTAAATTTGGGTAAAGCATATTATTACGAAAGACACAGTAACTTAAAAAGCTTTTTTTCCACAAGCTTTCGCCACCCACATTTTTGAAGATACAGAAAAAGTCCTAGAAACAAGTTTTCGCAAAAATTAACAAACTTTTTATTTTCGTCATTAAAACAGTACCTTATCATAGCGATTTTCTTATAAAATTTGACTTTTTAGATATAGGTACACCTGGGACACCCTGTACATAATAACCATTTAAACTGTAGGTCTTAAGTTTTGTAACGTACCTCGTTAGTAATATATTTGATTTTGAATTTGAATTTATATTAATTTTTTTAATTTAAGTTATGGCACCCTTTCTAAACATATTTTAGGTATGCGGTCTGATTCTTGATATTCTTCTAAATTGATCAAAAATCAAGTTTAAACAAATGCAAAGAGATGGAATTTAACATAGATTTTACGATTTTTTATAATGATTAGAATTTTTATTTCGTTTAAGAAACGGACCTGAATTGGTTTGCGGAAGTAAAATAATGAGTGTATCCCCATTGTTCATGTATAACTTTTTTATTAAAATTTACGATTTGTGGCCGTTGCCAAGCCTAATTTGATCCTGCGATCTAGTAATATTTAGAATGTGTATTTTTTAAACCTAAAACAATTTACCTACCTTTGGAGTTGCAGACTTCAAATTACTAGCCCGTGACTGAATATCACTATTCTTTGCATCATGTGGCCCCGTAGGTTTCTCATAGTTTTGCCCATGTCCACCAGGGGAAGCGGAACGATGAGCAGCTGGAGGAGTACTAGGAGGGTGCGATCCAATGTTTGGTGCAGATGGATTAGGGGATAGGTAAGGGCTCGGAGAAGGAGTATGCTCACCACAACTAGGTTGATACCCTCCACTACTAGGTGTATACCCTCCACTAGAAGGTTGATACCCATCGGTAGGACCTGGATACCCACCGGTAGGTCCTGGATGCCCACCGGTAGGACCTGGATGCCCACCGGTAGAAGATGGATAGCCATTGTTAGAAGAGGGATACCCACCGCCAGAAGGGGGATATCCACCGCTAGAGGGTGGATACCCACCGCTAGATGGGGGATGCCCACCACTATAGGGTGGATACCCACCGCTAGAGGGTGGGTACCCACCACTAGAGGGTGGATACCCACCGCTAGAGGGTGGGTACCCACCACTAGAGGGTGGATACCCACCAGTAGAGGGTGGATACCCACCGCTTGAGGGTGGATACCCACCACTAGAGGGTGGATACCCACCACTAGAGGGAGGATATCCACCACTAGGAGGTGCGTAGCCGCCACTAGGAGGTAGATAACCCCCACTAGGTGGTGGGTTGACACAACCAGCAGGTTGATAACCACCACCAGAAGGTAAATAGCCTCCGGTATTGGGAAAAGGCACAACAGGGGGTTTGGTAGGCAGAGGAGAGTGGGGCATAGGTTGAGGCATAGGAGCATTGCTATTAAAGCCCATAGAATTATTGGGATTAACTAAAGGATAAGGCGGATTCGAGGCAGAGTAAAGAGCTCCCCCTGTAGGAGGAGGATACCCTTGTTGGGGGTAAGGAGCTCCTGGGTGTTGACCCTAACAAATAGATAAGCATAGAGGAATAATATACAGTACATAAACAGATAGTGTACCTAAAGCTACTAATGAAGAAGACTCTCTTTCTTATAGAAACAATTACTATGGTAGGTACAGGGTCGCCAGTAATAAAAACGCTTTAGAGAAACTAAAGACTCTTTTTGTTAGAAATTTATAGGTATAGCGTTTTAGCTTACCCCTTAAAAGACTATCATTCCCTAATAAAATAAAAAAAAAAATTGGATTTTAAGAGTAATTTTATAATTAATTTATACATTTATAATTATAATAGTTTTTGAGATTATAGTATGTAATATTTTCACGTTTAGAATCTGTAGTTACTCTATGGTAAATTAATTCCATTCTGTATACAAATGGCTATTTTGTATTGTATATTTGTATTTAATGACAAATTAGAATTTTTTAAAGAAACATTATTTGTTCTCATCTATATATCACAGCCAAATATCTACGAAACGGTTAGTTTATACCAGATAATAAAATATTCTTTTCAGCAGCCTAAGAATAAATATATTGAAAACGAATATACCTATTCCTAAATTTTGTATATTGATATCTCTAAATACCTATGTGGTCTATTATACAGCACTGGCAAACGATTTCTACAATCAGCCCCTTAACGCGAAGAAAAGAGAACGTATTCAGGTATAGGTATAGGTACGTTAAATCAAGAGAAAGAAAATGATTTGTCGCATAATTATCTCCGCGCGCCCTATGGTAAACACAAATAAAACCGTGGGTACCTATTATAAAACATAATTGACACATGAACGAAAGTTATCTTGTGCAATGATGTCATTGGTTGAAGTTAAGTTGACAATCTCTATGTCAACTCTATTGGATGGAGCAGGTATCAATTAAAGATAACTGATGTACAGCAATGAGAAATTAGGTGTTTCACAATTTTCTTCCAAAATTGTTCCTTTTCTTTCCACATAACACATGTTTTTTTACACTATGGTGTTTTTAGATTTTTTTATTTCATATAATATAAGAATAGTAATTTCATCGCCAGAAAAGTTGATTAATCTTCTCTCCATGTTTTTAGCCATTAAATTAAAAATTATTAATCAGCGATAACGAATAATTGTACAGGGTGTTACTTAATGATAGACCGTAATTCCAAGGGTCCATTTCCGAACCAAATTTATGTAGAATAGTTTATGTAAACATGTGTCCCAAGAAGTCTGGGTTTCAAGAAACAGGGTGGTGAAATTTGGCAGTGCTGTTTATTGTGATAAGACGTTAAGTTAGCACTAACTAGATCAGCGGTTCTCAAACTTTTTTGGTGACGGAACCCTTTTGGGAAGCAAAATACTTGATGGAACCCTACAATAAAACAATAGTTTTTAAAAGTGTATTCTTTATTAATAAGCATAATAAAAGTACAATGTAACAGTTACTAATTATTACTTACTTTACCACATGGCAAGTACAATAATAGAAGATATTAAAAAAGAAAAAATCTAACTAATGGGAGGTATGAAACTATTTTTTATTTTTCATCAATTGGTTGATATCAGGTTTGATAGAAGACAGTTGAAGTCTCATATCAGGTTCGGCGTCCAGTCTATTGCGATATTTTGTTTTCGTGGCTGCATAGGTTGAGAATCCTGTTTCGCACAAATATGTTGTTGGGAACGGGAGAAGAATATTCAGAGCCATTTTGCCAAGCATTGGATATTCATCACGGATTCTGCACCAAAAATCGTTGAGAGGCGTCGTTTTGAACAGTGACTCCATACTTGTGTCTGATGACATTTCTAAAAGAGATTCATATATCCCGTTTGACATACTTTCGGGCTTTTCCAAGTTGGGTAAAAAAGGATTATGAATCCATGAATTCAGTTTCATTTTTGTATTCTGTTCTTCGGGAAAATACTTTTCAAAAGATGCGCGCATCGAACTGAGATATTGGACCAATTCTTCAAACACATCATCTTGAAACATTTCTGAGTCGTTATCGCTAACAAACTCACTGAGTGACGTAAAGCTTTCTATTTCTTTCTTACCAACGCAAATAATCCAAAAATCTAATTTTCTTTTGAAGGCAGTTATTTTATTATTGGCCTGAAACACTGTTGTCTGTTTACCTTGCAATGATAAATTCAATTCGTTCAGTTTTTGAAAGATATCCGCCATAAAAGACAATCGGAACAACCAAGTTTTATCATACAAACGGTCCTTCAAATTAAAAGAAGTATCTGCTGAAAGAAACATTTGTAACTCGGCTCTAAGTTCAAATAGCCTTGTTAAAGTTTTACCCCGAGACAGCCATCGCACTTCTGTATGAAGCAGCAGTGTTTTATGTTTGCTGCCATAATCTTCACACAATAATGAGAACAATCGGGATTGTAGTGGTCGTGATTTGATAAAATTAATTATTTTTACCGCTTCATCCATAACTAATTTTAGAATTGACGGCATTTGCTTCACCGCAAGTGCTTGTCTGTGCAGAATACAATGGCTGGAACTACAATTAGGCGCTTTATTTTTTATTCGTGACACTGCTCCTGCTGTTTTACCTGTCATCGCCTTGGCCCCATCTGTACAAATGTCAATGCAATTGTTCCAACTGAGATTATTTTCTTCAAAAAATATATTTATTTCATTAAAAATTTCTTCCCCGGTAGTGTTTGTGAGCAGCGGTGAACACATAAGCATGTCTTCTTCAAAAGAACTTTCATATGGATATCTCACGATAACCAGCAAGATAGCCAAACCAGCGACATCAGTTGACTCGTCCATTTGCAAGGCGAATCGTGTTTTTTGTAGACGTGTAACTAGTTCTTGTTTGACGTAGCTTGCCAGATCATGGATTCGCCGTGAAACAGTATCGTTTGATAGCGGCACAGTAGAAAGATGCTTTGCAGATTTTTCATCGAGCATACATTTTGTTATGTCTAATACACATGGCTTTATTAAATTCTCAGCGATAGTGTGCGCTTCACCTGCTTGTGCAATGCGATAGCTAACTAAATATGATGCCTCCGTGGTCACCTTTTCGTTGATAGTTTTTGTTACATGCATCATATTTTTTTGACTTTCCAATAACTGATCTTTTTTACGAACAAAAAATTCTTTATTCTTGTCTTTAGACTCGGGGTGTACAGTTTGTAAATGTCGGCGCAATTTGGCAGGTGCCATGGAACTATTAGGAAGCAGTTTACTACATAGCATGCAGAGAGGTGAGCCGTTGGAATCAACAAATCCGAAACTGATATATGATTCATCATACTTCCTTTTTTTCGTCTTTGAAACCGTCGAGCTTGACGTCGTGGCATCATCGTCTGGATCGGTGATTGCTATATTCTCCGCGCGTACTGCTTTTGAACATTCAGTGTCATTAGAAGATGTTGTTGCAACACGTTTAACACCTTTAAGCCAACGTTCCATTATTCTTTATTTATAATGTTACACGTCAGGATGATGGGGTCTAAATAATGCACAATCGTTACTGCGTATAAGAGACTAAGTTTAGTACAATGAAAAAATGTATAAAACTGAGACATTGAGACAACAGAATACAGCAGGCAGTAGAACAATGAACACTAGTTTCTCGCTAGCGAGCTTGTAAGTAGGTAGGTAGGAACTTATCGCTCCGAACGCTAATCGTCAACTGACTGACGAGGCGCGACGCGCGATCGCCGCTTTTATACTTAGTCCTAGACTCGATCTCGAATATTCTCGAAAATACTCGAGTCGGCACCTTTGATAAACAAAAAGCAAAAATAAAAAGAGAAATATAAAAATTGCGTTGTAAACAATTCAGAGGCGGCTTTTATCAAAGGGACTGCGCGCTCCCAAGTATACAAGTATACATGTTGATACCAAACTTATGAGATATTGTACCAGCTATTGTAACACATGTTTATACAAATACAAATAAATAAATAAATATACCTACGCGCGGCCGCGGAGTCAAAACGTTCGACCAGAGAGAGGTGCTTTGATTTTTTTTCTAAATTCTTGAGGAACCCCTACAGAGGTACACACTTAGAGTATAGCTGAACTAGATGATAATTATGAGTTCCAGTGGCGTCCCGGGGGGCAGTCTCACGAATGTTGACAAAAAAAATGTACGCCACTGACTTTAAAAATTTTATATTGTTGGATTAAGCAGCTAAAAATATAACTTTTTTATCTCTTAATTTTTTCTTCGTATCTTACTAGATGATAGTTATGAGTTCCAGTGGCGTTCCGGGGCCCACAGACAAATGTGCGCAGTATATCCCTTACTCTGCGCAAAAAGTAAACGAAAACAATAATATACAAGACTATTATAAGACCAGTACTGACATACGGTGTACCAACCTGGTGCACCGTAAACAATACACGTTTTATGAAAAGTCAAAGACTACATAACAACGTACTGAGAATAATGACAAACTCACAAAGATACGTACCAACGGCAGTATTGCACAGGGACTTAAAAGTGGATACATTCACGGACCATATAACGAAACTAATAACAAAATATCTTGAAAGGACTGACACATCAACAAATCCAACAATACAAAACTCGCACGTACGCTCGACGAGACATAATAAATACAAACACCCTAAGGATTGGCTTCTTCCTTGAAATCCGCAACAGTAACAGCATAAAACGTATGATAAAAATGAAAGCATAGCAAAAAACATCAAAGAAAGAACCAAAAAACACCCAGGAAAAAAACAGCGAAGAAAACACTGATGACAACTAAACAACAGATCAAAAATCAAACCAAATAAATAAACAAATAACAAATGCGAAGAAACCCCCACAAAGAAACTCCAGAATAGTGGAAGAATAAGCAAACAACATCACTAAAAGAAGTAAAAGCTCTTAAGAGCTAACTCAGAAAGCATTAAAAGTATGACGTCTCCCGTCCGTTTAATGTTTCAACCAATCGCTGGTGGCGCTTTTGTAGGGATTTTGTTTTATAGGTTATTTATATCCAAATGGTGGTAGCGTCAACGCAATATTTAATACGCCTGTTTATTTGTTGAACCAGTTGGTTAAATTGTTATGTATACTTGTCAAAATTTAATATTTAGTATCATCATGTGTTCCAGTTAAAGTTTTCGAAAGGTACAAGTATTCATTGCAATTTATTTGACTAGAATGGGTAAACTTCTACGACCTGAAAGCTTGATGATCAGAACTCTTCCAAAGCTACTCAAGAATGGAGTCATTGGAAAGTAACATGATGATTTCAGATCATCTATCAAAAACATAGACGATGGATGTAATCAAGGAGGTTTTCCACGTCGGTCATATGGTGCAGGTCCGCAATGCGCACATATCTGCTTGATGATTTGACGCATCGCAGTATTTTGCTTTCGAACCTTAGCAATCGGTGTAGTTGGGTGGTTGAGGCAGAACACCAAACTGGCGCGGTGCGGTGTTGGTAAAAATAGGGCGTATTTGTCGGTATATGTAGTGGTAGTAATGCCAGACGGTGTCGAGGGCTCATCGGATGTCAAGTGACAATAAAACGGTAATCATATCTTGATTAAATTTTGTCTTGACATCCTGCAGAACCTTCGCCATCGCCAGGACAGTTTCGTGTTGTGTTCGAAATCCAAATTGTTACATACAATTTACTGAAATATAGGGAATGACACAAACGAAACCGATACTTTGTATCATTCCCCATCTTTTTAGTAAAATACCTAGATGATAAATATGAGTTCCAGTGGCGCCCCGGGGGGGCAGTCTCACGAATAATATTGACAAAGTAAATGTAGGCTACTGACTTGTTTAAAAGTTTTATATTGTTTTCGGGTTAACCAGCTGTTGCAGCCGCATCCAGACTGATTAGAAAACAAGAAAGTGATTATTTTAACTGGTGTTTTAATATTAATATGACGACGGTGGTATTTGTCAGTCATGAGAAAAAGTCGAAATAAAAACTTTACTGAAATTACTGTGCCTTTTTGAGCGCGTACAGTTGGTCCCTAGACGGATAAGATAAAATAGAAGCAACATATGGATAATATTCGCAGATCCACTAGAAAAATGCTGGTGTAAATAAAACGTTGTCGGACTATGTGCTGACCCAGAAATCCTGTAGAAATATTACTGGGAAGGGCGACACTAGTAAATCTGTAGACGATAGGCATGATATAAGCCTTTGTGCAAATTTAGCGGACGAAGATTGTGATAAGTCGATGTTGACATCATCAATACATTCAAGATCTAAACTGAATTTGCAGAAGAAGAAACTACATCTAGACACAGAAAAGGCAAGACAAGAGTTACAAAGGCGCCAGCGAGACCTAGAGAAAAAAGGTATTGAAGGCAAGTTACGGTTGCTGGAGATGGAACGTGACCTACATGAAGCAGAACTACAAATTACCTTTGAGACCGGTAGTAGAGTCTCTAGTCGTCGATCTTCCATTACAAAAGGTACATACAACGATGCAGAATGGGTGGAAAGAACGGTTCAAATCCATCATGTCGTTGAGATTGGGGCTGATGGGAACGATAACAACCTTTCAAGAAGTGACATTTTACGTGAAAATGAAAATAAAATAAATCCTCAGCTTCTAAAAGAGTTTGTTATGAAATTGCCAGAAAGTCTACAATATGTAGATGGGGCGAAATAGTGCTAAGATATTATAGTGAAGTAAACTTAGAACATTTTTCAACCTGAATTCAAGAAACTGCCAATGAAGCTAGTTACGTTATGCCGATGACGAAGAAGATACAGCCCATCAGACACCCAGTGGTTTCAATGCAAGGAGAGCTAACGTGCACTTACTGTGAACGAAAGGGTCATTCAGTAAGTTCCTATGAAAAATTCAAGTCTAACAGTGTGGATACGAGATGGGCGACAATCACCGGCAACAAACTTTGTTTTTCATGTTTAATATAAAGGACATTTAATGTTTAAATGTAAATTAGGAAAAGAATGTGGAATAAACCAATGCAATTTACGTCATCATCTATTGATGCAAGAGAATATGAAAAAAATGGATCTAGAACAACCAGTACAACACTTTGCGGCTGTTCAAACAGTAGAAAACATCCAAGAAAGTACAACAAATGTTCTTTTGCGATACCTTCCAGTAAATATACGAGATCCAAATGGTGTTATAAGAGTCATAGCATTTTGTGACGAAGGCTCCACAGTGACTCTACTAAAATAAGAAGTTGCCAGAAAGTTAGGCTTGACAGGTCCCTCAGAAACACTTTGTATACAGTGGACAGACGAAAGTATACAAAGACGAGAAGATTCAGAGCGGCTCGACATGATATTATGTGGGACAAAAGGAAACGTAACATCGTACACAATGAAAGGTGTTCATACTGTGAAAGACTTATCTTTACCTGCACAAACTGTCGACATGCAATTTTGGAAGAAATACGACTATTTAAAAAAATGTACCAGTTGATACTTGATAGCATTTATGACGAGAAACCTAGCATTCTTATTGATAATATAAATTTAATATTGACACGAAAGATATGCACAAGCGGAAGTCCAAATGAGGAAATATTACCAGTAGCTTCAAAATGTAAAATGGGATGGTCATTACATGGTTGTTGCAGCTACGGTGGCATTAATAAGAATAGTTGCTTTTCCATTCATACTTTTATATATATGTGATAAAGAAAGTGATGACAAACTAACGAAGTTAGTAAAAGATAGTTTTTCTACCGAGAACTTTACTGTTCTACCGACGACAAGAAGAATTAATAGAGATGAAGAACAAGCAATGATGATAATGGAAAAGACATCAAAAGGATTAGAAGAAATACATACATATGAATATGGTCTATTGTGGAAAGAAGAAAATGACAATCTACCGCAAAGTCGTTTCATAGCTCTACAAAGGCTATATTGTATGGAGAGAAAATGCCAAAGAGACAAAAACCTTGGAAAAGCATATTGTGAAAAAATTAATAGCTATCTAGAAAAGGGTTATTTAAGAAATCTGACTCCTGAAGAAGCCATTATTGAACCTTCTAACACTTGGTATCTACTACATCTTGCCATAACAAACCCAAATAAACCAGAGAAATTAGACTAGTGTTTGATTGTGCAGCCAAATTCAATAGCTTAAATGATAACCTGTTGACAGGACCTGATCTTCTTCAGCCAATAGTAGCCATTCTATGGAGATTCAGACAACTTATGGTAGCATTTTGTGGGGACGTACGTGAGATGTTTCATCGAGTACGCATTAAGAAAAATCATTGTCCTCAGCGACTATTACAGAGAAACTTAAAAACGAATCAAGATCCAGACACTTATGAAATGACTGTTATGAATTTTGGAGCTACTTGTTCACCTGCTTGCGCGCAGTTCGTCAAGAACCTAAACGCACATGAAAATTTAATGGATTCAGACGTTTTGGCAACACTAACAAAACGATTCTATGTCGATGACTACCTGGACTCTAAAGATACAGAAAAAAAGGTTGTGGTTTTGGTAGATGAAGTAAGAGTTGTTATGATGCGTGTCTAATTCGCTAAAAATACGAAAACAGCTTCATGGAGATATTGCCGCAATAAAGAATTTTGAGAACAGTATCCCTGTACGCACAAATATAGGTGTCTTATGGGACCCGAACACAGACATATTCGGAGTCAAGGTATCACTAGCAGAACTAGCTAAAGATTAAGCGCAGACAAAAAGAAAACCACTTTCACACAATTCGTCATGTCATCGCAGACCAGTTACCAAACTGTGTAAGCTGAAAGTACGTGATTAAAGAGCAAGTTCTTTTATAAGGTGGAGTGTTGCAGCCGCATCCAGACTGTTTGGAAAACGCTGTGTCTAGGTACACGCTAACGTGCACGCAAATTTAGAAATTATATACACGCGAAATGTCATCAACGCAAGGACGTCACTTTTTAGCGTGTACGAATTGAATATTTTCTTGGTGCACGTTGGCAGTAATTTTAAGGTTATGCATATTATTTGTTGTGATTTGTTGATTACAGTTTAGTGTACAATTTCATACTTTATTAGTGTATTTGATGTTAATGAGATATGCAGTATGGCCAAATATTTGATTCTTTTAATGAGTTTGTCAAAATTTTACAAAAATATGAAAGAGACAGGAGACAAAAATTTGTAATTAAGGGTAGCAAAACGATCGAGGCAGCTCAGAAGATGTTAAAGCGGGAATTAAATAAAGATCGGTCAAAACGTTTGCATTTGTGGCGGTACGGTAAGAACTTGTGGAAAAGGCATGCGTAAAAGAAGGTTGGTGTAGGTATATTAGATACCATCTAAATTTATTAAATATTATAATTAATTGAAAGCCTTTAAAACATGGTCAAATATGCACTACCTATATGAATGTTGTAGAACCCACAAGATGAATAATTGTCCAGCTCAGATTAAGATTCGTGCCACAAAGGTAGGAGATGCTCTCCAAATTCAACAATTATTGAAAAAACATGAAAATCATGATATGTCAGGGGTATGACCAGATGCTCTCCAAATTAAACAATTATTGAAAAAACATGAAAATCATGATATGTCAGGGGTAAGTCTCTATCTCCATAAATTTGTTGTATTTTTAAAATTTTAATCGCATTTTTATTATTTCTTTTACTTAGGTGGAAAACAGGGAAAAAATTAGTAGTGAGATATTAGCAGGTACATAATCCGAAATTAATATACTTAATACTTATATTTTTTTTAGTTATAAGTGACATATTATTACCACTCAAAATTAAAATATAAGCAACACTCAAAGGTGCCGAACAAACCGTAATAGGATTGAAAAAAAGGAGAAATAAAAAATAAGTTTCTAGATAATATAACAAGTTTTAAATTACAAATTGTATATTTTCTTTTTTACTTGCCTACAAAACACTTACATATACTTACCTATCAAACGTTGTCACATTCATTTTTTGTTCTTATTTTGAAATAAAACTTACTTTTCGATATACACGTCATTAGCGTTTTATTAGCAGTATTTCAAAAAAAACTAAGCGTGTATCTAACCAATATTCAAAGATAAAACGCACGCTAAAAAATGACATAGTTGCGTTGATAACGTTTCGCGTGTATATAATTTTTTATCGTATCATTGAAGATTAAGTCATTTTTATATGATATCTTTATTAATAATTATTAACATCATAAACGTACTAAAACCTACATAAAACCTTAGTTACTCATAATACATTAGTTACCATAATTTAATACGTTAGTTACGAAAGCATAATACGTTAGATACCAAATAATATTAGAACTATTTTTCATGAACATGTAATAGTTATTTACGATATAAGTGTTGTAAAGATTCATATTACAACACGAGATGTTAAAGTTGTTAAACGAGGCGTCAGCCGAGTTTAATCAAACATCGAGTGTAGTTATATGAATTTACAACAAGAATATTGTACAAAATTTTATCTACTTTCATCTATGAATAAAAATATTTGGCAAAAGGCATTTTTAAAAATAAAAATGCACCTGCTATTAAAAATCGTTTTGTAAGGGCATCTATTACAGCACTAGTGCTGTAATGGCATCTATTACAGCACTAGTGCTGTAATAGATGCCCTTACAAAACGATTTACAGAACTGTAAAATTCATATTACTAAATGAAAGCAGATAAAACAATATTTTGACAGTTTTCAAATTTGATGGATACACCTTTGTCTTTAACGTCCACGATCTTAGGTATGCCCTCTGAAGACTGATTAATGACCGAGAAAGCACTCCTTTCGATTTTGTGCGGTTCCCCAGTGCCTAATCCACTGCCGGAAACATCGCCGATTTGAATTTTGCGAGCAATGGAAACTTTCTTGGTCACACTTTCTTCTAAATACCCTCTAGCAACCTTCGCCGATTCTCATCCACTAAGTTCTTGTAGGTCTAATATATCTCCTCCAGCATTAACAAGAAAATTTGCCGAAGATCTTCTAACGCAGTGACCAGTATACAAATTAGGATTTTCAAGTAAGAGATACTCAGCTATTTTTTGAGGTATTTTAGAGAAGAAATAAATGCCGCAGGGCTGTACCGTACATTTCCCTCTTCTATATGATACAAACAATCTTTGGTGAGTGACATGGTCTGGCCTTAACATTGTGTACTTTTTAAATAAAAGCACAGGATTGACTTCGCCGTCAAATATCACAGCGAAAATACGTTTCTTGTGGGTTTTTGAGTCGGGAATAGTAACAGTCAGCTTGTCCTCTAAAACGTCAACATCTTCCGTGGTCATCTTCGCTAATTCATTAGTTCGACAGGCTCCTCCAATTCCAATTAAAAAAGCAACTTTCATCATTAAAAACTTCTCGTCTGAGGCAGAACACACAAATTCGTTGACTTGTTCTCTTGTAAATACTTTTGATTTTTTTGCTCTATATCCAACATTTTTCTTCTTGATGAAACGTATTAAGGCGCCGTATTTGTCGATTTCCACTCTTTCCTTCAGTTCTAAAGTCGCTCGTAACATGGAATATTTCGGCCATAAGGATGAAGCAGAGTATTCCTCAGAGAGTTTTGCGAAATACGCCAGCAATACCGTTTTTTCTGCACCTTGAACATGTACTTTGTTTCGCCACTCACAAAACTGCCGATATTCTTTTTCATAATGGATTTTAGATTTGTCCGGAAGCAAGTTCAACCTTATAATGTTGGCTGCAGCTAATATATCGTCAGGAATATCAAAATCTTGCATGATTTTAATGATGACTTATTGAAATGCCAAAATGAAATGACAAAACACCTTGTTTTTATTTTCGCATCGCCGTTGTCAATGATACGATAAAGCTTTGAATATAACTCAATTATTAGCGATTTAACACCGTCTCGGACATTGCGGGTGACTAGGCTGTCGCCTCGTCAGGGAATGGGACTATTCAGCGCAGCCTTTTCAGCACTGCCGTTTCTGCGCCGCCGTTTCAGCGCCGCCGTTTCATCGCTAGGACATTTCAGCGCCGGCCCATTTCAGCGCTAAATTATTTCTCAGATGAACGCATACTCCGGCATTGTTACCGAATACGCCAACAGAACTCCAATAGAATATTTAAGAGGAATAGCCCACAATTACCAAATGACTGATTAATTAATTGTATATATTATATTAAAAATGTTATTAGTTTGTAGTACCAATATTATATCTTTTTGTAGTTTTATTTAATAAATTTTATTTATTAAACAAATTTTAGTTATTGTTTTTTTTTTTAGTTTGTATTACCAATATTTTATCTATTTTTAATTTTATTTAATAAATTCTATTTAGATCATTTTTATTATAAATATTTAATAATAAAATCTTGAGAAATAATTTAGCGCTGAAATGGGCCGGCGCTGAAATGTCCTAGCGATGAAACGGCGGCGCTGAAACGGCGGCTCTAAAACGGCGGCGCTGAAACGCCTGCGCTGAATAGTCCTAGACCCGCCTCGTCACCTAGCAATGTCCTCGACTATTATAAATCGCATAATAATCTCGTTATATTAATAGCTATAGATTTGTATGTCGCTTCAATTTGTACACGTTAAAAAGTGACGTCCTTACGTTGATGACGTTTCACTTGTACATAATTTTTAAATTTATGTGCACGTTAGCGTGTACCTAGACACAGCGTTTAGAAAAAAAGAAAGAGATTATTTTAACTGGTGTTTTAATATTATTATGACGACGGTGATATTTGTCAGTTGTAAGAAAAAGTCGAAATAAAAACTTGATTGAAATTACTGTGCCCTTTGAGCGCGTACACCAGCTAAAAACACAATTTTTTTGTCTCTTGATATTTTTTCGTATCTTACCTCGTTTTCGGGAGAAAAAATTTTACGACAAGCAATGAAGTGCCTTTTATTTTTATCTTGAAGACGAAGTAAGATACGAAATTACATTCGTTTTGTCAATATTATTCGTACTACCCACCGGGACGCCACGCCACGCCACGCGTCTAATCACAGCAAACAACACTGCCAAATTTTAGCAAAATCGGCAAAAGGATCTTTGAGATAATAATTAAAAGCCGATATTTTTTTTATTTGACCCCCGTATCTTGAGAATTAGACTTTTTAGGACACATCTTTATATGAACTTTTCTATTTAAATTTAGTTAAGGAATTTGCCCTTGGAATTACGGCCTATCATTAAGTAACACCCTGTATATGACCATGATCATTGACTCTAATGAAAAGTAGCTTTTTTGTTACAGTCGAAATGGTGGTTCTTTGCCGGTGCGTCATGAAAAAACGATCAAGGGACAGCGTGATGTACAACTCCCCATCTTTATTTATTATAGAGTTGAAAGTGAATAAAAACATAATAAGAGCATCTCCGGGATTGCGCAACACGTCTCGAATTTAAAGTAACGTACTAGACAGAGACAAAAGATATTTGGAGAGTTGTGCATTGATGTCAAGGTCTTCGTCTCGATCTGTCAACTTTAATTTCTTTTTAAACGTTTTTGTGTCTTGAAATTCAATTTACTACAATTTAGTACTTTCGTGCTGGCGGTATATGTAATTATGAATATTTGTTGTTGTTGTTGTTATTAAGTCCAAACGCTAGCAACGAAAATTTTGACGTTTATTATGAACGTAGACTTTTTTTTACTTTTTGAATTTCGTAATTTTGATTAAATTCATATGGTTTTAGTCACGTGGAAGTATGACGCACCGGCAAAGAACCACCGTGTCGACTGTAAGCTGTAAGTTTTTTATTATTATCTTCAACATGACATATTCGATTACAATGTCGATTAATAAGTCAAACAAAAAGAGATATGCAAGAAATTAAATGGGTTTTAGTTAAAGTGCCCTCTGGTGACACAGTGGGACAACATTTTTACACGGAATGATAGATATCAGTCAGTCACGTTCCCTATATTTTAGTAGGTACTTAAAAAATAATCACAAAAATATAGTAAAAGGTTGTAACTCGGAAAATATTAAAATTTCGATTTTTTGTTACATGATTTACTATCTTTACTTTTCCATGAATAACCGTCTCGCCAAAGTTCGTAACAGATCTTTCGAACACCCTGTACAGGGTTTACTCGTATATTTTGCCACCCACCTGCAGGGGATATTATAAAAGTTACAAAAAAATGGCAAATGCAACCATTTAATATTTTTTCCAAATGGTCTCACTGTATTATCAGGGAAATTTAAAAAACGTCGTATACGTCAAAATTTGACAGTAGGTCAGCTTTGTTAATGAAGCACCCTGTATATTATTAGGTATTGGAAAAGATCTTTTTCCTGATTTCAAATACAGCTCACTTCCTTTCAGAAATATCTCTGATATATTTCGAATGTCTCAAAAACATAACCTTTCATATCAATATTTCATCAATATATTATTATCATAAATGTTTTGAAGTATTTACGGAATATTTAAAATCTTTTAGAGAAACTAATATGAAATATTTCTGAAACATGATTGTACTGTATGGGAGGGACGGCAAATTTGACGCAACAAAAGGAAAACTACATCGTTGTGTTTGGAAAAAAAAACTGATGAAAATCTAATTAATTTTAACAATTTAATTTTAATTTATTTAGTTTCCGAGTAGTTTTTAGTCATATAGCCAAAGGTTTTAAAGCCTAATTAAAAAATAAGGTGCTTCATTTGTAAATCATTTTTTACCTGACTCATATTTTCTTCTACTTAACACACAAAATAGCTGGGCACAAGCACAACAGCAGCAAAAGTTTTTTGATACGATGTGTATCTGTTGCCTTCAAGTTAGAGAACGAATTGTTTCTGCAAATTTGCGTATTGTGTAGACAAATAGATAAGACAGCTGTTACCGCAAAAATTATAACAAATGGCTTGCAAGTAGAGACGAACGAGGTTTCACATGCGAAGAAAAATATCGGCATGATACCGATGTAAATTAAAAAAGTATAAATAACTAAATTAAAAAATCATTTAGAATTTATAAAATTTTGGTTTGATAATGACTAAGTAATTAACAGTAATTAATTTTGATATAAATAAACAATAACAGGTTTCACAACCAACATACATAAATAATCATTAATATATTGCTCGAATCCGCCTAATTGTTTAAGCGATATATAAAAAAACTTTTAGTTGTAAATAGAAATATAATCGAAAATAGAATTTGTATTTAATATTCATTATTAGAGCGCTCTATTAAAAATTTTGAAAGAAATTTGAATGTGAAATTCAATTTGTAAAAGTTTTAAAGGTCAAAAACAGTGTTATTGGTGAGATAATCCACAGTTTTTCATTCTAAATAGGTGCTAAATACCGCAAGACAGGCCCAACCCAACCAGCAATTTGATGTTTTATTATGGTTGTTGCGATTTCGCAACTAGTAGCTGTTCTTCTTTTATACAATATTAATCATTATTAATAACTTTACCTACCCCAATGGATAAAATTCCAAAGATTAATATCATATCAAGACAAAAATAAAGAATGCGTAGTAAAATATGCAGAAATATTTTATTGTGGCAAACAACAAAACAAACAATCAGTCCATCTCGTTAAAGTTTTCAATATCTCTCTGTCTTACTTATGCACCCAATAAAAATGTTAAGTTTTTAATCGCGAAGAAAGCATCAATCTCTCGCTGATTGTTAGTCACACCTACCCGCAAATACCCTTCTGGTCAAGCTATCGTACCTGGTACGGAATGAGAACAGTATCCATAGACAGTATCATTGAAATCATACCCAAGAAAGCTCTGCACTGTTTTGGGTTAATGAGCACCCCTTAACGTCCAGTGACGTGTAAAATTCACAAATATAATTCTCTCGAAAATTAGTTTTCCCTTGATAACTTGATTAAGTTAGTTGTTTAATGACTCGTATGTCTAGTACTTTGCTCGATGCAAAGGGGTTTTGAATGTTTTGCTACTCTAAATAAGTGTCGGGAGCGTGTGTGTCCAAGTGGTGATGCGTTACTGAAATCAGCACCTCTCATGGCATTCGACTTCAAATAGGCGCGAAAAGTTAATGGTTCTTGTAAGTTACCTCAGTAAGAAAAATAATATAAAAGTTGCCTCAAGGTAGGTCTTAGGCTAAAACGTTATTTGAAGCTGACAGATTTCCCAAAGTTGATTCCCAGACGGCACCCTATATTCCTGGAATATTCCCCTATCTACCAATAGGCCATAATATCTTGCAATATTCCTGGAATATGCACTGAATATCTCAAATGTATCTTATCTCATAAGAATATTCTATATCTATGCCATTGTAGATATGCCTGGAATATGCCGCGGGTATAATTATAGGATATGCATTGTGGAATATATTCAATTATTTTTTTTTAATACTTATTGATAATAATATATATAATATAAATATCTATACAGAGATTGCGGTTTTAGATTCTATTTTTACATAACTTGATATAGGTATAGGAACTATTTATTTATAGATAATATAAAGGAAGGTGCATATATTATGTGTGCACCTTATTAAAAAACAAATTTAAATATGAAAATGTTTTAGACTTCATAAAGTTCTTGGGTAAGCATTTTCTGCATTTTATTAGTATTTTGTTAAAAATGAAACTTGATTTTTTTATTATATTATTTAGTCAATTTTTGGATTTGAGCGGTGATAAACAAATTTGGCGTTTTATACGGTGTTGCTAGATTCCGCGTTTTAACCCTAAATTAAATTCTAAACTAACACATATTTTGATTGCAAATAAATTTATACTGAAAGTTTATATTTTATAATATATATGTGCTTAATTGAGGACTGCTCTTCTAGAAAAAAATTAGCAATTTTTTAATAAATTTTTTTTTAACACAAGTTTAAGTAATTTCTGTTGCGTAACTCGGAAACGCTGCCTGTGCGTCACAGAACTGACAGAACCTGCTTTAGTTAATTTTTTTTCACCTTGTTTTAAAGAGTATCTAGTTTTTATGTTTTAATTTTTTTTATTTATAAAAATAAAAAAAAATATTAATTTTAGTGATGTTTTATTATAGATACCAAATTTGTAACTCTACCTACTAAACTAACTGACCTGACCTAAATTAACTATATTTATATTAAAAAGAAAAAAAAAGGAATATTCTTAGCATATGCCATAAATATATTTTGGCAGATTAAAAGATATTGCAGGCATATATTTCATGGTGACCTGGAATATGCATACAATATGCCAGTCATATGCCCTGGCAGATATGGAACATTTATGGGATATTTCACTATGCCAACGGAATATTCATGGAATATGTATGGAATATGTTTGTGCCGTCTGGGTTAACGTTAACTTGCATCATCCCATGTAATTAAATAAAAAAATTGCTAAATAATGGACATTGTTTAAGTAAATCAAGTGTTGTTTGTCAAAGTAAACATTTTCTCCCAGTGCATATAAACTTTTGTACTTTGAACATTATTTCTTGGTTCTTGCACTTTAAAATTTCTTTAGTCAGTAATATCGGATTAAATAATGTAAAACCCATTTTTGTTTTCAATGTAACTGATTTCTGCTTTTTGATTACGAATAGTGTTGCTTTAAAGGCAGTACATGTAAACTTGTTGATATTTGAACTTATTTTAGTTTAACGGATTATTATATTTTTTTTTTTTTCTAAATTACAATGTTATGTTTTGGACAGACAGGTAGCATTAAATGTATTTGTATTTAATTTATGTGTTTTTGTCTAAGCATTCTTATTTTTCTGGCTAGGACCATTCAGAATATTATCAGCCCTCATGTGGCAGTCTCGCTGATGAAACATTGTTTAATGTTAGGTCACCCTAGTGCGACTAGTTATTAAAATATTGGAAAATATTAATCAATATCGCTACAATGGTCGCGAAAACGTTTTCGACAAAAAAACTTATGAAACAACTGTACTCTCAGGAATGTTTTTAATGCGTTTCTACAACAGCTATCAATGCAAAATTGCCACCATTTTATAAAATACTTCAATAACCATTATTATTTTGTAAAGCCTTTTGCAAAAACTACATAACAATGTTATAAACATTTCTGCAACTCTTAAAATATTTCAACACCAGCATTATAAAACAGTTTTATTAAAGCTTTTCATATTGCACTATAAAATATACTTGCATATTGCATTTTTGAAACAATTAAATAACAGTTTTATAAAAGGTTTTTAGTAGTTTGTTTTAGGTAAACGTTATAAAATGAAAACGCAACATGAAATAACAGCAATAAAATAAAAAAACTTTTTAAATTTATTTTATATACCGCAAGAAGCAAATTTGTATTAAGCAAAGGAAAAATATAATTAACGTCGCCAACTATTTACAAAAAGTAATAGGCCATTTTATTTATTTTAATTTCATTCTTCGACGTTCGTTGATTGTGATGCAGAGACCAAGTTTTGACTGCGAATCAAATCTTATTCAGAAATATATTATAGCATATCTTATGACCACGTGACTTTATTTATTTTGTCTTGGCTGAATTTATTACATTTATTTTCGTTAGAAAAAAATGTTTTTTTTCGTTTTCTGTACCATTAAAATAAATAAACCTAATTAAAATTTATGATTCAAGAAGTAGTCCATTTTCTGTGGCGAGATTATGAAAGAAAACAAGGTCTGTCTATACCACCAAAATTTTGGTGGTATGAACAGACCTTGTTTCCTTTAAAATTTATTGTTTATGTTTTATTTCTGATTTTTATTTGCAAAACTGTCTCTATGCATTTTATTTATTTATTTTTTGCGGTTCTGTTTTTCTGTTCGTACAGGCTTCCAGTGAAAAAAAAACAACTACGAAAATGCATTAGTCGTCTTGTGAGGCGTTTTTTTCATTTCCTGAACAATTTACTTCAAAGCATAGGGCGAGTTTTGCAAATAATGGCCTCATTTCTAACAAAATATAAGCAGGCCCCGTATTTATTAATGTTTAAGGGAAATTTTTAAAACGAAAAAGATTTGCTTTATCGATTTGATAACTTTCTTTAGATAAACTTAAGCCAATTTGTTCTAGGCATTATTATTTCATATTTTTTATATATTTACCAGTTATAAATATTAAGATAAATGAGATATTTGCTATTTTCAAGTGTGTCCATTTTTATGTTCCCGAACGCTCCGATTCAAAAATTACGTCTTCCTATAAAATAATAATTATAAAATAAGTTTGTATCAGCAGCAAGCATTTTAAGATAATTAAGCTACTACGCAATATCCATAAAACATTTAAAATATATTTATGCTTTAAAACTGAGGGTACCTACTGCGACAGGACCGAACTGCTTTAAAACTGAATACAAACTATATCAGGGAGTGTGGTCTATCTTAATCATATAAAGATACGACAAAATATGATTTCATTAATTAATAAAAATAAAAATAAATACAAATAGTAGAGGTTGAGTGATTATTTCAATGTCGAGCTGACCTTGTGAACGGTGGAGATCCCAGTGGATGATGCGCCCCCGCCGCTTCTGCTTAGAATTCTGTCTCCGCCATATTATTATTTATGGTATCATGATCGAATGGGATGTTAATTCATAAGTAGTAAATAATTTTGGACTCCTCGTGTTCTTTAATAAAAGAATTGGGCACTATTGTGCGCTACACCGCTAATTTTCTTTTAAATTTACTTACTGCACGCTAATATTTTACTAGTATTTATACATAAAAAATATTAACAAATACGCAGATACGCTGCTGCTTGCATTAAGAGAAGTATAAGTGGTATTTGATCATTGATCCGAAGCACTGAGGCAGTTAATGGATTTCATTGTTTTATTTAACTCTATACCCAGACGGCACCCTATATTCCTGGAATATTCCCCTATCTGCCAATAGGCCATAATATCTTGCAATATTCCTGGAATATGCACTGAATATCTCAAATGCATCTTATCTCATAAGAATATTCCATATCCATGCCATTGTAGATATGCCTGGAATATGCCGCGGGTATATTTATGGGATATGCATTGTGGAATATATTCAGTTATTTTTTGTTAATACTGACTGATAATAATATATATAATATAAATATCTATACAGAGTGATTGCGGTCTATTTTTGCATAACTTGATATAGGTATAGGAACTATTTATTTATAGATAATATAGAGAAAGGTGCATATATGTATGCACCTAATTAAAAAACAAATTTAAATAGAAAAATGCTTTAGACTTCATAAAGTTTTTGGGTAGGCATTTTCTGCAGTTTATTAGTATTTTGTTAAAAATGAAACTTGATTTTTTTATCATATTATTTAGTCAATTTTTGGATTCGAGCGGTGATAAACAAATTAATTTGGCGTTTTATACGGTTTTGCTAGATTCCGCGCTTTAACCCTAAATTAAATTCTAAAGTAACACATATTTTGATTGCAAATAAATTGATACTGAAAGTTTATATTTTATATATATGTGCTTAATTGAGAACTGCTCTTCTAGAAAAAAATTAGCAATCGTTATTTTTTAATAACAATTTTTTTAACACAAGTTTAACTAATTTCTGTTGCGTAACTCGGAAACGCTGCCTGTACGTCACAGAACTGACAGAACCTGCTTTAGTTAATTTTTTTTCACCTTGTTTTAAAGAGTATCTAGTTTTTAGGTTTTAATTCTTTTTATTTATAAAAATAAAAAAATATATTAATTTTAATTATGTTCCATTATACCAAATTTGTAACTCTACCTACTAAACTAACTGACCTGACCTAAATCAAATATATTTATATGAAAAAGGAAAAAAATGAATATTCTTAGCATAGGCCATAAATATATCTTGGCAGATTAAAAGATATTGCAGGCATATATTTCATGGTGACCTGGAATATGCATACAATATGCCAGTCATATGCCCTGGCAGATATGGAACATTTATGGGATATTCCAATATGCCAACGGAATATTCATGGAATATGTGTGGAATATGTTTGTGCCGTCTGGGTACCGTATTATTAGTATCAACACCATTGTTCTTACTACACATTATAGCACTCACCCTTTCTTGAGTCTAATAACTTACTTATTACTTACTTAGTAACATCCCTTTTGGTGGTTGGCACTGCTCCTGAAGTGGCGGCTATAAAACTCTTCGTTGCTGGGTTCGGAGAGAATCTGTGTTCGAAGCTAATTTATAATGCACTTAAGACCCAAAGTAAGTACTGCTTGTGAGAGCCATTTGTTATTTTTATTTAAAAGTTGTACTGAACTGGAGGAGATTTCATTATTTTTTATTTTGATTTAAAACACTTCGAAGATAATCTTGGTTGTAATTTGTGCTTCTATAATAAAGGAAAACGCAAATTTTCTTCAAACACTCTAAATTTATTTGAGATAACACTTAAGGAAGCCACCCAACACTTTTATAATAATTTTTCCAATAATTAAAGACATTATTTGGTAATACAAGATATCTATGGCTCACAAACACTTACTTCTGCGAGGACGTTGACCCTATCAATCTTGGGTTGACGGACGTTAACCCCGGGAGATCGATTCGGGTAAGAGGTTAGCGACTGGACTTATACCGGACTTTCCGCGGGTATCGTTCAAAATTTTCGCGCCAAGATTTAATTTAACAACCCCCTCGGAGCGGTATCTTACCGAATTTATACCCTTCTTCGCGCAGCTCTCGACTGATGTCAGATTTACCCCGAGATGGTCATAACCTTATAAGGAAATATGACGGAATTTTCGCCCCCAATAGCGTATGTGGGCGGTAGTTTCGTAGAGAGTGGCAAGGTGAGTTCAAAACCTTATATGGTAATATGACAGAATTTTCGCCCCCCAACAGCGTATGTAGGTGGCAAGTTGACAGAGAGTGGCAAGGGTGACTGCTGGCTGCATTACCACAAGAATAAAGTTGTTATTTATTCTTGTGGCATTACCTTATATGGAAATATTACGAAATCTTTGGAGCTTGACTGAATCCCGGCACAATTCCAGCTTTTAGTGTTTTACCGGGTTTGACGCGATCAACTTTAATTATGGAAAAGTCGTGTTAGAAATAAGTTTGAAAAATGTTTCATTCAGTGATGATTTTGCATAGCGTAAGCAGGACTATTATTGGCACCCCCCCCCCCCCCAATAATTGGCCCCTTTTATTCAAACTCGTAATATTAAGAAAGTCGTTATTACTGAGATTCTACAAATGAGAACGTTGCAATTGACCATATGTTTCAATGAGTACGCGACAAATTTTAAACCGTCAGTTAACTGTTCCTGCTTCTGAAGGGCAGTGGTTTACATACGTGTTTGTGTTGTGTACACTTTGGCTTAAATCTTCACAAATTGGTAGGTATCACTTTTAACTTTTTCTTAGATATTAGTGTAAAAAGCTATTATATGTTGCCACTATTACTTTAGGAACTGTTTGCTATGATAAAAGTACGTTATTCAACAAGCATAACCTCAAGAATATTTAAAACCGCCAAAATAATTAGGGGCCAATAACTGTCTATATGATTTTACTTAAAAAATAATAATTGGGACCCATGCCAATAACTGTAAGCCTAAGAAAATATTTACTAATAGTTTTTTCGTATTTTTTTGTAGATTTTATTAATAAAATACGTAAAAATGCATGTTTCTTTGAAAAATATTTACGAAAAACAGTTATTGGCACGGGGCCAATTACTGGATATTCTGGGTGCCAATTATACAATTTTCCATTTTACTAGGTATTATTTTTTTTTTAGAAATCAAATCATTTGGTTCTAAGTATCTACCTACAGGCTAAGTATCTACCTACAGGCTAAGTATTATTTTGGTAAAATATTGGTGGGAATCTATGGATAAAAGTCTTTATTAAATTAATGTGGGATATTTACAAAAAATCGAGTTTAATCGCATTTTATGCATTTGAGGGCCAAAAAACCCAAGTTACCCCTAGTTTACATAAACTTCTAAGGGCCGGTATAAAACAAATGATATAAGCGAATTAGAACATTGCAAGAATAGTTTGGATTGAACATTTTCAAATGACGAGGCAGACAAAATAAAAGCCGACCGGTGTAAAGCAGAACGAAAAATTGTAAGGGTTGGAGATATCGTTAATATACAGGATATTAATACTATGGAAACTCCAGCTGTCATTGATAGCAACGGTGTTTTAGAAGTTATCCCTCTTGATTTCTCTGCGAACGAGAGAAGTACCGAAATCAGAAGTAATGATATTCAGAATCAAACTAAATCTCAATATGTTGAAACCTCATTAAATGTGGATACTGCACAATGTATGCCAATTCTTTACTTGTCTAATGCAAACCTTAGCCTACTCGATCATTTATATTTTCCTGAAAACCCTGTTAGAAAAGGAAAAAGGGAAGTTGAAAGGCTACCGTTTGTACTTAGTTCGTCGACATACAAAGAAATACAGGAAAAGAAAGAGATGGAAAGGTTAAATATGTCAAAGGGGAAAAAAGATAGAAAGAGAGAAGCTAAAAAAATAAAAGCGACAGAAGATAAAAAATTGAAAGCCAAGAAAAGAAAGCTAAGTAACGGAGAGAATAACAACACAAAGAAGAACAACCAAAAAGTGAATGGTCAATAATGTGCAAATAATGGCTTAAATACGACTCAAAATGAAACACAGATCCTCAGTTGTGCAAATGGTGAAAAGATACCTAGTATTCAACAGAGTAATGATAAAGACGGTTTCCTATTAGAACTAATTAAAACTATTTCCAACATAGTAAATAATTCAGAAAACTCATTATTAAACCAGACTATACATGTAAAAAGAAATTTAACAATCGAAATGTATGAGGTTGTTGATAAATGAGTTCCTTTAGAATCAGTAAAACAAAATTTTACAAATACCCCTCTTCTTGAAGGAATTTGTTATTTGTGTACAAAGAATCTAACGAAATCAAATTGTGGCATACGGTGTATGCAATGCATTAGAACACATCCTTTTAACTGTATTGAAAAACATGAATTGCATAAATCAAATTCAAATACGTATATCTGTTTAACTTGCCTGAAAAAAAAATGCTAAAGAATTATATTTTTATAATACACTGCGTCCATTAATTATGGAATAGGTAAAAAGGTACTCAAACTTTAAACATCCATATCTCCATCAAAATTATATCAATCCACTCAATTTTTGATTTAGTAGGTAGGCCGTCCCTTGGACTACTTAGCACGAAAGTATTTGACCTTACTTTATGTCTTTTTTATACAGGATGATGGCTAAGATACCAAGCCATGTAAAATGTGCTGATTTTAAAATTAATGTTTGGAAAATACGAAGCAATGAAAATGGAATTTTATTAGTGTACTGGTTACAGCTTTATGTTAGGTACTTACTGTACAAATTACAGCGCAGTGCCGTTCGTGTTAATTAAAAAAAATTAAAAAATCGTGATATAACACTAACTTAACAATAGTAATAACAATTTAAAGAAACAACTTAATTATAAGAATAAAAATTAATAACGCGTATTTCCTCCACGGGCATTAATGACAGCTTGACAACGATTGGGCATACTGAGAATCAATTTCTTATAAAAACCTGATCCATATTTTCGCATATTCTTTGTAGCGTCAATCTCAGCTGAGCCAAAGTTTCTGGTGGGTTAGCTTCTGCACGAACCTCTCTACCCATTCGATCTCATAAATGCTCTATAGGGTTAAGATCTGGGCTTCGAGCTTTCCAATTCATTACGGTAATTCCCATTTCTGCTAGATATTCCGTTACTATTCTCGCCGTATGTGGACGTGCGTTATCTTGCATAAAAATGAAGTTTTCTCCAATAAAGGGAGCAAAAGGCACAACATGCTCCTGAAGAATTTCCGTAATGTACCTGTCACTAGTTAATCGCTCTACAAATACCAATTCCGTTTTTGCCTCTAGAGATATACTTCCCCAAACCATAATTGATCCACCGCCATAACTAACCCGCTCTTTAAAATTACACTGAGCATAGCGATCACCAGGTCTTCGAAACACTTTTAAACGTCTATCATTGCTGTATAGACAAAAACGGGATTCGTCACTAAATAAAACATTAGCCCATTCATCTTCCCCCATGGCAAATGCTCTTGAGCAAACTGCAATCGTTCACGTCTATGGTGCGGTTCCAGCTTTGGTCCTATCGCTGCTTCGTACGGTTTCAGTTGGACCTCTTTTAATCGATTAAGTATTGTTTGCTTACATAGTCGAACATTGTGAACGTTTGACAACCGTGCTTGTGGCTTGGTACTTGTTGTAAATCGCTCCCGAACACATTGCATTGTTAAAAACCGATCCTGATTAGCAGTTGTTTTCCTTGGTCGGCCTTGCCCTGCTCTTCTTTGATTCGATCCATATTCTCGATACCGTTTTAAAATTTTTGATATAGCCCCTTGCGTTTTATTCATGATTCTGGCAATATCAGACTGAGACCGGCCCTGCTCAAACAGTCCTCTTGCATAGGAACATTCTTCTGGAGATATGAATCGGATATTGGCATTCATTTAAAAAAAGAAACTAAACAAAAGGCCTTGTCAAGAACTGCCAACAAATTTATAATCTTGATAAATTGACAAGGGCAATTGGTTGACTAGCAACGTAAATCCAAATAGAAGTAAAACGTTTTCAGTCAATATAATTTGCAATATACAGATTTTTTAATTTACACGAACGGCACTGCACTGTAATTTGTACAGTAAGTACCTAACATAAAGCTGTAACCAGTACACTAATAAACTTCAATTTCCATTGCTTCGTATTTTCCAAACATTAATTTTAAAATCAGCACATTTTACATGGCTTGGTATCTTAGCCATCATCCTGTATAAAAAAGACATAAAGTAAGGTCAAATACTTTGTGCTAAGTAGTCCAAGGGACGGCCTACCTAATAAATCAAAAATTGAGTGGATTGATATAATTTTGATGGAGATATGGATGTTTAAAATTTGAGTACTTTTTTACCTATTCCATAATTAATGGACGCAGTGTATATTATTAATATTACATTATTAATTACTTTTTTATTATTCTACTTTTATGTTTTTGAAATGTTAATAAATATTTTAGTTTTGTTTATTTGTTATAAATACTCTTTATTAACAAAGCTTTTTTGTTTTCTTTTCGTCTTAAAACAACAATATTCGTTTAACAAATAATATTTTTTCTTCGTTTTGCGCGATGGATGTTTTCCTAATTTGCTTTTATTTTCTAATATTTGCTAATATTAATGCAAAATATAAGTTTTTTTTACAAAATATTTGCATTTTATTAAATAATTAGCAGGATTTTTAAGTGCCAATAATTAAACTTTAATATGCCAATCACTGTGTTGAGGGGGCCAATGACTATATTTCCATGTAACTTATGAAAAATATATATTTTTTAATATATATAAGTAAATTGTTCATTATTTTTGTAATTGCAATAGGTTTAACAGTTCCTTTACTATTGAACTATATATGATTCATTAGGAGTATATCAAGTATTGGGTTTAAATTAAATAAAATGCATATCTAAAGTGCTTAAGAGGAACTGTATCGTTTACCCTGCTTAGTACAAAAAATGGGATTTTATTTAATTTAGTTTTCTCAAAGTTTTTCCCTTTTTGGATTTATAAACCTTAGAAACGTGAGTTTAATTATTTTAGTATCGGGTTTAGTGACCTCAGTAATTTTAGTTGTTGTTTGGTTGGATTTAGGTCAAATGAAAAAAAAAACGTAGGAATGAATTGATTGTATTTGCCAACGTTTCGGCCTAAAATTAGGCCATCCTCAGGGCACTAAAAACATAGGATTTGTATACATTAGAAGGGAACCAATATATATATATATAGTAAAGGTGTAATAATTTTTTTTCTTGTAACATAGGAATTTAAAATTTCACAACAAAAATTATTGATAAAAACAATACAATAAACTTAGTTTACAATATTGATAGGGAAACATACAATTACAAAACAAAACTGATCAACGAAACAAGGAGTACAGGCATAGGTATCATGTGCGATGAGAAAAACATTTTTTAATCAACTAGTTTTGTCAACAGTTTCTATTACAAAGCAAAACTCACATCCAAATAATCACTCCAGTGTAAATTAAAAAAAAAAATAGGATACATGCTATAATAGCCTTCTTTTGTTCAACATAAAAATTGTTACTGTAGAAAGGCAACAAAATTTGCATATCGGCACACTGAATTTATGATTGTAAGACGCAGACAACGGTCAATATTGGAATTTAAAAACATCAAAACAGACGTTGGGATTAAAGTCCCAATTGCAAACTAACGCCAGCATTCGAGCATGGCCAGCTTAAGGTTATCATAAATCAATAATAATATTAATTTTTTTTTAATTTAAAGAAAGGCATGAGGATGGCCTAATTTTAGGCCGAAACGTTGGCAAATACAATAAATTTATTCCTATGTTTGTTTTTCATTTGACCTAAATCCAACCAAACAACAACTTTAATTATTTTAGTTTCTTATTTATTCCATATTGACAATTCGGATACTTTATCTCTTTAAAATATCTGTTACAAAGAAAATGTAGTATGTAAAAGTAAAATAATATTTTACCAATTTTCAATCATTTACTGGTATACTATATATTTGTTTTTATTTCTGTCTTTTATTAAAAAGAAAACATTACTAATTAAGCAAGTCCCTGACCACTACATCATCATATTTTCATAACACATCTTTAATCTTCTTTGAAAAGCACCACTTTTCTTTATTTTCTTCCATTGTTTCATATTCGACATTCTTAATGTTTATGTGTAGTTTAGGACCCAAAACTGACAAAAAAATCTTTACCCTACTCTAACCTGACATCAGGTGACATCAGGGATGGTATAAAATTAATTGTCTTAAATATGTCTTATTATGTAGTTGGCGACAGCAAATGTAATTTATAAGAACAATTTAATTTTATAAGAAATTTGTTTTTGTTTCTATATTGTAGTAGAATTGCCATACTATAAAATAGTTATAATATAGTGATCACTAAAATTACAATTAGATTTTAAAGGCGAATTGTTTATGGAAGTACTCTATTATAACTGTTTTTTTAAAGTCACAGGAAGCAACTATAAAACGATTATAAAATATATTTATAAGGAAATTAAAAATGTCGCCGAAATGACTATAAAGCCACTATAAAATGTTTATATTTTATAGGCTAAAATGTTTTTTAAGTTGTCCATAGAAACATTTCTGCAACAATTTTATGGCTGTTTTATAATTCTGTTACGATGATAAATTTATAAAACACATCAGCTGCCTCCAACATAATAGTGTTCATTGCAGCTCTTATGTAATCGATTAGCATTTTGGAAGTATTAATAAAATACCAATAAATAAAATAGTTGTGTAACTATTGAATTATAAAATTACTTTGTTGGTTGGGAAAGGAGTCACTAATAAGTTAATTATTAAATAAATACATTGTGCAGTACTGACACAATTCTTTCAGTAAATTAAATAATTGAATAACAGTGAAATATATGTATCTTGTTTTTTTGTGTTATTTCCCCCGTTTTAATTTTTATGTAAGTTCCCTATTCTGCGATTCCTGGTCGTGTCATTTTGGACCTCAACTGCTGGCGGTCACTGGATTTCTCAGCTTGTGATTTCTTTTTATGGGGTTACTTAAACTCAAAAGTGTTTTCTAATCGACCGCAAACTTTGGAACTGAAACATAATATTCGGATTGAGGTATTAGCGTAATCCGAATGAAAATGTTGCACTGGGTGATACCAAACTTTCGTGCTAGGCTTCAATAGTGCCAGCAGCGAGGACGGAATATTTAAAAGATCAAATTTCCTTTTTTTTTTTTTTAAAGTAGCCATTTACACGTTGAGTGCCGCCATATGTAACCGAAAAATGCGACCAATCTAGCCGCTTCTTTTTTTTTATTTATAGGTCGGAATATATGTATTTTTAAGAAATTGTTGCCATTTTTGGGTAAAAGTTTTCTTTTCTCTTAGTAATTGTTTTTTTCTTTACTGTGAGACAGTATTTGTCTCACGGGGCCTCAGGTGTCAAAATATGAAGTTGTGGCCACGTGCGACTTATCCGTCTCACGACACGTTTCTACACTAATACCGGTTTGGCGCGTCTTGGACGCAACTGCGTGATGTGGGCACCTACGCAGTGTTTTGTCCACTTTCGAAGAGGTAACAAGTAGTACAAAATGAGTTACGAAAGAGACCAAGAACATTTACAGAAGCTGATAGATCAGTATCGACTTACCTTGTATTTAAAAAAAAATCGTTTAAATAGGCACCGTCTAAAACTTTTACGACCAATAAAACGTACAAACGAAAATGACGGAACAGCTAATTGGTGCATGGCTTTAATATTAAGTAGAAATCAATACAAGCCTGGTAGGTCTACTTTGGCTGTTGAAACATTAATGTCTCTATTTTGGTTGCCAGATATATGCCTACTCCACATTAGCAACATACCCCATAATAGGCGACTTTCATCTAGCTTTATTCCTTGGTGAGTCGTGCGTGGTTATCTGGGATTTTGATGCTGCTTGTTTTTGACGCCTTTTTACCATTCGTAAAAGATGCTGTGTTGATAGTGTTTCTCCACTATTTCTAGTGCCTCCCTACTGTTAAATGGGCTTGCCAATAGGAAGCCAATCTTTAGGTAGTTTGTATGTCGAGTCGGGTCTTGCTCTTGTATGTGACTGTGTTATGAGTTCGTTGGTCGAAATATCCGTACGTTTGTAGTAGTCGGTCATGACTTTTAAAAAGAACTCCTTTATGGTCTGTATTTTAAAGTCCTTGTGTAGAACTCGGTTCATTGCATATCTCGGTACATTTGCTATTAGCTTTAGTGCTTTGTTCTGAACTACCTGGAACTTGTTCAGCTCCGCCCTGCTTATGTTACACCACGAGGGAGCACCATAAGTTAAAACCGGCCTGACCAAGACCTTGTAGAGGTTGACCTTTGTCCTGTTGCCAATTATACTTCTCCTGTGAAGCAGGGGGTAGATAAAGCTCAATTGTCGCAATGCAAGCTTTACTCTATTAATTGAATTTAACCTCCAATTCAGCCTTTGGTCGAAGATAAGTCCCAGATATTTAACTTCTTGGCACCAATTTACTTGTACCCGTTAAGCCTAGTTTCAGGTCGTTTAACGTTGCTTTTTGAGAAAATATGGCCTTCTCTTGAAATTCAGACGAATCTTCCAAGCCGAAAGCCATTTCTTTATACGTTCTATGTGGCGCTGCAACCTCGAGATTATCAACCACGGTTGTTTTGATTTCGTTGTCATTATTGCAGTTTCGTCGGCAAATAAATAGAGCTCATTTTGTCTATCTTTCGGTATATCGTTAGTGTATATATTGTACAGCATCGGAGATAAAGGTGAGCCTTGCGGCACTCCAGCCCCGATGCGTTTTATCAAAGAAAGTGCGCTTTCCGACGAAACTGCAAAACTTCTATTTACAAGAAATAAAGCCACAATCTTGACGACATAGTTTGGAGCTCCAAGCCTTATTAGCTTTAATAGTAAACCATTGTACCATACCTTGTCAAAAGCCTTACTGACATCAAAGGAAACCGCCCCCGTGTGCATCCTTCTGTTAAAACCCTTCACGATATTTGATGCGAGTCTCGTCTGCCTAACTGTGCAATGCTCGGCTCGAAAACCGAACTGTTCATTAGGCAGAACTTTGCGCTCAAACACAAAGTCACTTAGAAGAGACAAAATCAGTTTTTCGATTATTTTTCCCAAACTAGAGAGTAGGCTGATCGGTCTATAGCTCACTGTAGCAGTTGGGTTTTCCCCTTTTTTGTGTATCAAGATTACCTTTGCGTGTTTCCAGGCACATGGGAAATGGCCTTCTTTGATTATCGCCTGGGATAAGCTTGCAATATTCCCCAAAGCTCTGTCGGGTAGGTTTCGCAACGCCGCTTTTTTGATACCGTCGAAACCCGGGGGTTTTCTGAGGTTCAAAACACTTGTTATTGATTTGACTTCGTTTAGCGTCACCTCTAGTTCTGAATCGTATGGTTCATTGACTCAAAAATTTGAATAGTTAATACACTCAAGATAGAGCAAGGAAAAAATTAGTTAAAACCACTGAGGATTATTGTATAAACAGAAACTTTATTATTTTAAAATTATGAAAAATACATTTTGAGAACATCAACACATTATTATAGGTATAGGTATTTAAAATATATTAATATTGCTGACATTTATAGGCACAGCAACATCAATAGGTAATATTTCTTTGAAAAATAGTATTGTGCCACAAACAGTTGTCTTTTAAATATATAAATATAGCTCTAAACATTTTTTATTACATTTTATAAACTTGGCATTTTTCTAACATTGAGAGAAAATAGTTTAGCAGCGCAGAAGAGTCGTAGTTTTACAAAACATATAAGAAGACATTTGGCATTATTTGAGGTGTATGACCTGCTGTATTGTCGAGAAAGTATCCTGAACATGTAAAGATGCTTGTCGCAAAATTTACGCTTCTCCGATTAAATGAAGAAGACATTTCTTGTAATCTCCTGAGCAATCGCCCTAAAAAAAATATTTGATACTTTATGTGATTAAGTAGAGTGCGGTTACGTGACAGATTTACCAGCGTGCTTATGCAAATCTGTGTCGTAAAAATTATACATTACCCAACACTACCTCTCTTTTCAGGTAAGTATGCAGGGTGTTATGCAAAATATATACTGATTTCAGTTAAATTACTGGTGTAAATACTGGCTTGTCGGTACTCGTTTTCGAGTAAGCCAGTGGCCTGGACTACTATTTTGATGTCAAAATATGCAACAGATAAGTTTTAATGACATTCTTTTGCAATTTTAGTTAAACTACTTAATTTACTACTACAGGGTCAAAGTTAAGGTTTCACAACAGATTTGCTCATGCAGGGTGCTACTTATTGATAGGCCGTAATTCCAAGGGCGTATTCCTGAATTAAATTCAAGTAGAAAAGTTCATATTAACATGTGTCCTAAAAAGCCTGGGTTTCAAGATACAGGGTGTCAAAGTTTAAAAAAAAATCGTTTATTTATCAATCTCAAAGATCCCTTTCCCGATATTGGTGAAATCGGTAGTGTTGTTCGTTGTGATAAGACGCTAAGTTAGCACTAACTGGATGATAATTATGAGTTCCAGTGGCGTCCTGGGGGGCAGTCTCACGAATATTGACAAAAACAATATACGCCACTGACTTGTTTAAAATTTTTATATTGTTATCGGATTAAGCAGTTAAAAATACAACTTTTTTATCTCTTGATATTTTTTTGTATCTTACTTCGTTTCCGAGAAAAAAAATAAAAGCCACTTCATTGCATGTCGAAAAATTAATAAAATAAAATCAAGTTAACTTTAATAAGGGATAAATAAGAATGGGAAAGTCCTATCCTATCACCTTCTTTATTTAAAAATTTATTCCTACGCGTTTCGATCAATAGATCATCCATAGGGCGAGTGGTCCGTAAGCAAATGTAATCTAGTTGTAGGGGAACTGTAGAGTTCACCCGCATATCAACGCAGAGTGGTTGATGTCTATACAAAAACCAAGCAATTTGCTTGCTGGGTGAAGAGGAAGAAAAAGAAGTTTATATCGAACTAGCTGATCGTCAGCATATTAGAAATTGTGGTGAACGTACGTCAGAGCTACCTGGGAACGTAGACGTAACAGTTCGCTTCATGGCGCCCGAGCAAAAGACCGTTGAAGGCAAGGAAGACTTTAAACCCTTCGATGCGCCTAGGTCAAAGACCCATTTTAAAGAAGTAGAAGAAGTTTTGAAGAAATATGACGTGCCTGAAGTGGTGTCCCATCAAAAAGAAATAGATAGGGAACCAGTCTTGTGGCTACATGGCAAGTTGAAGGCGGAGGCCCCAGGTGTTGGGCGATGGGTAACCGCACTCCTAGGGATCGTTGGAGCGCAAGCAATGGACCCGGCTGCCAGGGACCAGTATCCGAAGAGGAGCTGATGTACCGCTGGAGACCGCTTTGGAGTTGTGGGGCGTCAGGAGGAAGATGGAGTAGCGGTGTGGTGTCCGAGGAACCACAGAAGTAATATACTCAACTTAGCACATGGAATACGCCACAACACGCGTGAAGGGATGAGAGATATTATCAAGAGATGGTTATGGTGGCCGATGATAGATAAGGATGTGGACACGCATTTCAGACAACGTATACAACGATATTTTTTTGTATCTTACTTCGTTTCCGAGAAAAAAAATAAAAGCCACTTCATTGCATGTCGAAAAATTAATAAAATAAAATCAAGTTAACTTTAATAAGGGATAAATAAGAATGGGAAAGTCCTATCCTATCACCTTCTTTATTTAAAAATTTATTCCTACGCGTTTCGATCAATAGATCATCCATAGGGCGAGTGGTCCGTAAGCAAATGTAATCTAGTTGTAGGGGAACTGTAGAGTTCACCCGCATATCAACGCAGAGTGGTTGATGTCTATACAAAAACCAAGCAATTTTTATGGGCTGGTTCAAAATCAAATTTATTTGTTTTACTTGAAAAATAACACAAAACTTAAAGTTTATTCCGTTGACCCTTCAATTTATTTTCAAAACAATTTTACAAATATTGAAAACTTCATAAAAACTCAAAGAAATATCAATCTTAATGAATGATGCACTTAAAAACTACATAAAATCTAAAATAAAATGAAAAACCTTACTTTAATAATAGTTACAGAACTGGGTTTGTTAGTTCAATTATAACGAGTGATTTTTAATTATTTTGCTCAAGGGAGGCCATGCATTTTAAAAGCATCACGGCCGTACTGCGTAGATAAGATGACATGATTGTTTTATGACATTTACGTCTTATTTGAATTTGTGTATTTGTAAAGTTTAAAAATTGGAGAAATTTTGTAATTTTTGCAGTTATTTGAAGGTAGGTTACTATTGCTTTAACTAATATTTCTCCGGGGAGTCGTCTTTTGACTATTATAAAGTGCTATTTGCAGGATATGATTTAATTTTTTATTTTTTTTTTATTTTTCAGCGTATCAAGTTTTAGTGAAGCTTTTGTTCTGGTATTGGATTTTACTATAAATAGCCGACAATTTTGTATTAGATTCAGTCATTCACGGGGGTTCAAGTAAGAAAGATCAAATTAGCTGCAGTCATCATATGACGTCACAACTCGAGATGATGAGTTGTTTTCAAAGTAATTAAAAGTAATTTACGCATTTAGACAAAAGTTTCCTAAAGCATTATCTGGGACTTTTCTGGTAGTTTATAATATCAACAGTCGGACAAATAAAAGTTTTATAAAAGTTACAAAGTTGTTTATTTTGTGTTTTTAAGTTAGATTAAATACTTAGGCATAAAAAGTGTTAAGAAATAAAACATTATATAGAGTCAGAATAAGACTCATCTATTATACAGAGTTAGAATAAAAACTTAAATATTTTTATTACGTTTTAACTAAGCTGTTGTGAGTCAGACACATGGCCTTAAATTTCGCAACAGTCTTAGACCGTATGCAAGACGTGCTGCTACCGTCTTCGCCGAGCGGCTTCCTGGAGGCCTGGATCAATGATGCCATGGCCGCATACTCGCCCAATGGACAATCTGGACTCCAGGGAGTCAGCTATGACTTTTCCGTCAACGCTGCGGAGGTGGCGAAGGGCCCAGACCGAGATGCCAACTCTGTACTTGGTGTCCAGGACCTGTTAGGGTTCTCTAAACCTCCGTCCGACTGCCGGCCGAGTGGCATAGAAGTGGCAAGCGACCCAAACCCCGTGGGTGGCTCAAAAAGGGCATTAACAACGAAGCCTGAAGAAGAGGATCTCTGGTCGTGGTGTGAAGATGTACAGCCGTGGGGAATGCTGGGTGAAGAGGAAGAAAAAGAAGTTTATATCGAACTAGCTGATCGTCAGCATATTAGAAATTGTGGTGAACGTACGTCAGAGCTACCTGGGAACGTAGACGTAACAGTTCGCTTCATGGCGCCCGAGCAAAAGACCGTTGAAGGCAAGGAAGACTTTAAACCCTTCGATGCGCCTAGGTCAAAGACCCATTTTAAAGAAGTAGAAGAAGTTTTGAAGAAATATGACGTGCCTGAAGTGGTGTCCCATCAAAAAGAAATAGATAGGGAACCAGTCTTGTGGCTACATGGCAAGTTGAAGGCGGAGGCCCCAGGTGTTGGGCGATGGGTAACCGCACTCCTAGGGATCGTTGGAGCGCAAGCAATGGACCCGGCTGCCAGGGACCAGTATCCGAAGAGGAGCTGATGTACCGCTGGAGACCGCTTTGGAGTTGTGGGGCGTCAGGAGGAAGATGGAGTAGCGGTGTGGTGTCCGAGGAACCACAGAAGTAATATACTCAACTTAGCACATGGAATACGCCACAACACGCGTGAAGGGATGAGAGATATTATCAAGAGATGGTTATGGTGGCCGATGATAGATAAGGATGTGGACACGCATTTCAGACAACGTATGAATGTAAAGTAGTTTTCGAAAGAAGTACGACGAGTACCGGTCATAGCCGAAGTTGCCGACACTTGGGCTAACTGAACCAGCACTGCCGCAACGGACGCCATCGCCAGGGAGGCGTGTACGAGTGTTTGCGACCTGGGCATAACCTGCCCCAGGTCGGCAAAAGGAGAAAACTACGTGGCGAAGTATAGCCAACACTTTAAGGAAGATGCCCTGTGCCACGGAATGTTAAAACCGTGGGGCACAGTTTTAATAACAGTAATAGAAAATTTAGCGAGGACCAGACACAGTAAATATACAACATTGTACTGTGCTGTTGACGTATACAGTGGATTTATTGAAGCCAGACCACATAGGAATATTCACCCAGCCTCCTTGATAGAATTCGTACAAGCCGAGGTGATTAGCAGATGGGGAACACCCAGTCTGTTGGTGCTAACGCCAGATGTGGCGAGGTACAGAGAAAAGATAGCCCATGCAACCAATATTACAACCATTGGCACGGCAGAGAAATTAGTGACTTCCACGATGATACCGTTTGAACAGTTTCAAACCAGAATGTTAGCGATGACCAGGGAAGAGTGGCCTCTACAGTTGCAGTCCTTGCTGAACCAAGCCAGGAGCTGCAGAGATGACCACAACGGAGCTACGGCCAGAGAGATGGTGACGAACAACAGGACAACCCTCCAGAACAAGACGTTCTAAAGCGTAGCATAGAGTAGAAATGGAGCTACGGCCAGAGAGATGGTGACGAACAACAGGACGATCCTCCAGAACAAGACGTTCTAAAGCGTAGCATAGAGTAGAAATGGAGCTACGGCCAGAGATGGGGATCAACCCAGGACAAACCTCCAGAGACAGAAGAAAAGTGTATATAGTTAAGAAAAATTGTAAATGTAAATATTTTGTTGTTGTTGTTAATTCGACAACAGCTAATTGGATCTCTTAAGGGGGGGGGGGGTGTTCTGGTATTGGATTTTACTATAAATAGCCGACAATTTTGTATTAGATTCAGTCATTCACGGGGGTTCAAGTAAGAAAGATCAAATTAGCTGCAGTCATCATATGACGTCACAACTCGAGATGATGAGTTGTTTTCAAAGTAATTAAAAGTAATTTACGCATTTAGACAAAAGTTTCCTAAAGCATTATCTGGGACTTTTCTGGTAGTTTATAATATCAACAGTCGGACAAATAAAAGTTTTATAAAAGTTACAAAGTTGTTTATTTTGTGTTTTTAAGTTAGATTAAATACTTAGGCATAAAAAGTGTTAAGAAATAAAACATTATATAGAGTCAGAATAAGACTCATCTATTATACAGAGTTAGAATAAAAACTTAAATATTTTTATTACGTTTTAACTAAGCTGTTGTGAGTCAGACACATGGCCTTAAATTTCGCAACAGTCTTAGACCGTATGCAAGACGTGCTGCTACCGTCTTCGCCGAGCGGCTTCCTGGAGGCCTGGATCAATGATGCCATGGCCGCATACTCGCCCAATGGACAATCTGGACTCCAGGGAGTCAGCTATGACTTTTCCGTCAACGCTGCAGAGGTGGCGAAGGGCCCAGACCGAGATGCCAACTCTGTACTTGGTGTCCAGGACCTGTTAGGGTTCTCTAAACCTCCGTCCGACTGCCGGCCGAGTGGCATAGAAGTGGCAAGCGACCCAAACCCCGTGGGTGGCTCAAAAAGGGCATTAACAACGAAGCCTGAAGAAGAGGATCTCTGGTCGTGGTGTGAAGATGTACAGCCGTGGGGAATGCTGGGTGAAGAGGAAGAAAAAGAAGTTTATATCGAACTAGCTGATCGTCAGCATATTAGAAATTGTGGTGAACGTACGTCAGAGCTACCTGGGAACGTAGACGTAACAGTTCGCTTCACTTTGTTACCGGATTGAAAGTTCTACAGTAAAAATGTTTAGTGAAGCACAAAAAATTTTTATTGTTAAAAGTTTATTTAGAAATGGAAACAAAATAGGCGGTGTGTGGAATTACTCTATGCATGACTGCTTTGATGAATTTCGAACCGAGTTTCCTGATGTTGCGGTGACCGTTCATAATTTTCGTACTGGGTCACAATACCTAATTGATAAATTTCGTCAGACTGGTTCTGTTCAACATAAAAAAGGGACTGGAAGACTAACGAAACGATCGAATGAGGTTATTGAAGAAGCGCGACAAATTATGGAAAATAATCCTTCAACTTTATCTCAACAAATTCAGCAAACGGATTTATGCTACAGTACCTGTCAAACACTTTTGAAAAAGGATCTGCATCTACACCCTTATCGTGTTACGGCTATTCATGAACTCCTTCCCAATGACGTTCCCCAAAGACTTAATTTTTGTGAATGGTTTTTAAACAATTTTCAAGAAGAAAATAGTGGTGCTTTTGAAAAAAACATTTTTTACCGATAAGGCTTATTTTTATTTATCAGGCTATGTTAATTCACAAAATATGCGAATGTGGAATACGCAAAATCCGCATGTTTCTGTAGAAAGACCTCTTTATCCTCAAAAAGTTGGTGTGTGGGCAGCAATTAGTTCTAGAAGAATAGTAGGCCCAATTTACTTTGATGGCACAATTACAGCTGAGAGATATCGGATCGAAATTCTGACAACATTTATTAATGAGCTTCACGATGATGAATTGCGGGAAGGTTACTTCCAACATGATGGCGCTACACCTCATGTAACCAGAGAAAATTTAAATTTTTTAGGTGAATTTTTTGAAAACAGAGTTATAAGCCGAAATACGCAACAAATATGGCCACCTCGTTCCTGCGATTTAACACCCTGCGATTTCTTCTTGTGGCCTTTTATAAAAAACTCCATTTATCGAACACCAATTGAGGATATAAATGATCTTAAACGAAGGATTTTAGAAAAAATTGCCGAAATTAATAATTCTCCAAACGTATTGGTTAATGTGTCTCTGAGGGTAAGAAGAAACATCAGAAGGTGTCTAGAAGTAGGAGGCGGCCATATAAAGTAGGCTTTCAAAGTAAGATAGCTCAGGATTTTATATTACATACCGTCAAAAAACATTATTTTAGGTTTTCAACGTGACAACGCTGCTTTCTTGCAAATTCGCCCTATGATTTAATCTACGCGCTATGTATACTGGGTCACAGCCGCCCTTGAGCAAAATAATTAATAATCACTCGTTAGTACATTACATTAACGTTATTTAAATCACAGTATCAATAACACACAACGAAACAAAAGCAAAAAGTAAATAAATAACTTGTCTACTAAACTAAAGCACTTTGAGTTCGGTTTAAAAACTGCATAAAAAAGCAAAAATAACTTGTAACTGTTCGCTCATTAATCCTAATTATCAAAGTTTTTATGGCGAAGAACAACAAGAAAAAACAAGACTTTTTCTTGTATTCTAGTTATTTTCTTTCTAACAGTACCTAATTGCCAGAAACATACAAATTATTGTCTATTGAGCGCTTTATTAGGCTCTGTAGGCTGCTTGTATCGTAAAAACAAATAATATGGTTTGATCCTACCTTCTTCGTAGCTTTTACTCAACTTGGAGTCAATCGTTTCAGGATCTTGAGATTTATATTCTTATACCAGCTAGTGATTGCGGACGAGACAACAACTTTACGTCATCTTTCAACTTCAGAAGCAGTGTGAATAAATGCCGCGATCGACGTGATCAACAACGTTCAAAAATAGAGAGAAGAATACTTGCCGTCACCACACGAGAGAGACTTGAAAAACTAACTTTTCGATAAAGCGAATATGTACAGGCGAAGAGATTGAAACTAACTAACTTTACGGGACCTACCCTGTTACCTCAAATTCAGAGGATCCTGATTAAAAAAAGTAGGACAACCAATTAGAGCGCGTGACGTCACTCACCCAATTTACACCATTATCAAATTCCGTCAGCTAGACGTTTGATCTGGCCAATGAGGTATTATTGTCTATATTGGAAAGGCTAGGTGGGAATACCTTAGGCTGTTTCTAGCAATGGATCATTTTTATGGCCACATGCATTAATGTTTGTTTTGCCGATTTAAATTAGATACTTTCTAATCATATAAATTTATGAAATGTCACGTACATGCCGGCGAAAAGGTCTTTCTTAGTAAGCTTATCACTTTGGAGATCTATAAAAAACAATCTTTTATCCGACCGATGAGAAAATACAAAACATGGGCTGTAATGTAAATAAAAGAGTACGGAAAGAATTCTTGCATGAGTCACTTATTATTTTTATTTTAAATAATCTACCTAATTGTTAGAACTAGGTTTCTAACATACTCCCGGCCTTTGAAAGCTTCTAGCCTCCAACGATACAAAAAAAAATCAAAACATAAAAAAAAAACAAAAAAAAACTACATAATAATGACAGTGTTAAGCTTCTTCTTCCTGCGTAACTTCAGTATCATTAATAGGGATAGGACATATCTTGGCAATGGACCTTTTATAGATTCCGTCAGATGTTCTTACAGTTATCATTCGAACCCTACCATCAGGCCCAGCAGAAGTCTCTAAAACTCTAGTCAAAGGCCATTTAAGCGGCCAATATCGTAATCTTATATTCGAGAGTTGTTTGTGCTCCAGCGCGACCTAATCATTCATGTTCCGACTTAAGTAACAGAGTTACCACATGGTTATGAGCGGGAAGTAGAATCCTTGTATGGAAAGACGGCTTCCCAATAGAGATAATAGAAAAAACTTATAAGAAAAAGAAACGGAAAATATTATATGGACATTCTTACATAAGATGTGTTCGTAAAGAAAAATTGGCCACCAAACGTTTCGTCACACTACTCTTTCTAGGTAAAATATCAACCATTATAGGGAGACAACTTAAGAAACTGAATGAAAACATTTTAGTCTGTTACAGATCAGTCGACACTGTGGCCCAACTTTTCCATCTCTTAAAGATAAAATACAAAACTTGGACAAAAGTGGAGTCTATTTACTGACTTACTGTCATGTGATTCTTGTCCTGCTGAATATGTTGGCCAAACGGGCAGATCTTTCCATACAAGGATAACAGAACATCTTAGATCCAAAAGACTTCAACACGACAAAAAGTCCCTTTTTTGGAACCCACCTTAAAACCACCAGCCATGATTTCGATCCAGAAAAGAACTTTCAAGTTTTACACCACCTAAATAAGGGCAAAAGACTGGATATACTTAAAAATATCGAAATAAGTATACTCAATCACGTTCACCCCAAAATCTCAACGATCATTCAAACCAAACCTATCGTCGATATGTCTTAATGACCACTCCACATAATTTGAACTTCGATGGCCCAGACCGGCCTGCGACGGCCGACCCATAATTACTATCACAAAACTGAAAAAGTTACTGAATTTTTTCAATACAACCTATACGGTTCAGCAGAAACCACAGTGAAAAATAGTTTACCTCTGATCAATATTTTTTTTTTGTTTTTTTTTTGCGGTAGTCACAGTGGCGGCTCTTATATAGGAGCACTTGAGCACGTGCCTCCCTAAGATTCAGCCCCACATCGACAAATATTCACTATAAATTACATATTTAGTTTACAATACAAAGTCTGTTACAAAGCAATTCTAACATGATTTTATAAGCTCCCTAACCAATTATCGTTTCGCTAACTAAATATTTTTTAGCAGGTCTCTAATCCCGAATGCTTATCGCAGGAAAAATGTGCTCCGTGGCTATCGCTACTTGATATGGACGGTTCGCTTCCCGTAGTAAATGCACCTTGTCGTCCCAATCTCTTTTTAGCGCACGGCTCTAAATGGGCTTTTATTTATCTTAAATGAGCACGCTTTTGCTGTGCTGCATGCCGCCGCCTTGTTTTCGGATGGTTTTTGAGAGATCGTTTTATATGTTTTGCTGATCCGTCTAGCGCGGTAAAGCCCTCCATAAGCGCGGCATAGCTTGTGTATGTCATGCAGTGTTGCCAGACCTTTTGTTTTAACAGGAGATCCCCTGCTTTTGCCCTCAGTCCTGTTATTATTTTACTTCTATTGTGCTAATGAAGCTACATAATGCATAAATGTATACAAAAATATCAGAACTAAGAATAAAAACATTTTTAAGGAGTACTATGAATCAAGAGAGACTTTCTGCCCTGGCAATGTTGTCGACAGAGAAAAAAATGTTGCAAGATATTCCTAACTTTAATGACTTAGTTACTGAGAAATTTGCTAAACTTAAAGACAGAAGAATGCATTTTTTGTTTAGACACTGTTTAATCAGTTCTGTTTTTTAAAAGCATTTTTAGTTTTTTTATGTTGTCGTTGTTGACTTTTCTAGTTACTGCTTCCCAAGTATGCTGTATATTGGTAAGTTTTCAATTTAAATTTATATTTTGTTTTATTAACATATCTACGTACAAAAAGAACATAAAAATTAGGAAAGCTTTTTACTCGTAAATTTGACACTTAACTACACAATATCTTGTGGTTGGAACGGAAGGGTGAAATAAAAGGAAGGGGTAGTGGTGGGCGGATATATGCGTAAAATTTCCTTCTTCTTTTTTGCCATGCTTGATGCTTATAAACCTCCACAAACTTCCGTCACGGGCCGCCACTGGGTAGTCATGTGTTTTGTTTCGCGATTTAAATTGATTTTAAATGTATTTTAAGAGTTTAACCGATTTGAATCTATGACTATGTGTGTGCGTAACTGATTGTTGAATGTTGAAAATTTTTCGTTCTAACCTACCACTCACCCTGAGGATGATATGTGTGTGCGTAACTGATTGTTGAATGTTGAAAATTTTTCGTTCTAACCTACCACTCACCCTGAGGATGATCTATTGATCGAAACTCGTAGGAATAAATTTTTAAATAAAGAAGGTGATAGGACTTTCCCATTCGTATTTATCCCTCATTAAGCATGCCCCTTCTGGAGAGCAGTTTCGGCTTTATTATATCAAGTTAACTTTGATCGTTGATACAAAAAAATATCAAGAGACAAAAAATTTGAATTTTTAGCTACTTTGTAATGGTCTGAATTTGTTAACTATGTATTATTGCAAGCATACCTTGTATTTCGGTCATTCCTTACTAAATCTTTCAGGTACTTAATTATGGCTAATTATTTCTGATATCCATCGTGATTTCTCTTGCTTCGTATTTCTTTTTAATCCATCGTAATACATTTGTAAAACCAGATTTGAATTTGGTTACATGCGGAATTTGCCAGTCAGCTGTTTGGTCGTTTTTATTGGTACGTCGCTCGGACCGTTTATTCGCTTGGCCGTTTGCATCGACTTATTTTATGCGTCGATACGGTTCGATAGGGTGGGCGTAGGTCTGTTCTCATTCGTACTCTCCTCAACTAGCCTACTGACCTAGAGTGGAATTGCACTCGAACCTAGTGAACATCTAGAGCTTGATTCTGTGGCGAATTTCTTGTCAATCAACTTTTGACACTCCTTCGTTTTCTTTAAACCCTTTGAGGGTCTCCATTTTACTTTTTGTCCAGACGTGAAAGAAGTCAGATCAACAGACGAATTTCTTCGGAAAATTCACGCTGTGTAGCGGATATGTTGGCTGAACTTCAATTTTAATCAATCCTATTTGGCCTTTATGTAGGTTTTGTTAGTATGGATTGATTAGCGAGTTTCTCGGATTTTATTCACGTTAGAGGCTACTGAACATCGGCTTTCTTTACGACACGTTTTCTTTGGCCCTCCATGGTATTGTGAGGTAAGTTTGGTTCTTTTTTTGCATTTTTCTATGGTTAAAATTTTGGTGAAAATTGGTACTCCGAGGAAAATTTACCCTAATTTCATGTAGATATATTGGTTTGACCATGTGTCGACCTTGAGTTTTTTAAGGATTTTTTTTTTAAGGTTAAATGAAAAGGGCAGCACATGTCTTTTATTTTAAAGGGTAAATTTTGCCTTCTGAGTTTTCTGGTTTACATTATTTACTAATGGAAACAATGTTTTCTTAGGGTTTTTAGTTTTGGTACATTTTTTGGCTTAAAAGCCAACCCAAGGCATTTCGGAACATTTGGACGTTTGCCTGTTGAAGTCACCTAAAACTATGGGATTTTGGACCCGTAGTAGCTAGTTTGGTCTACCAGCAGGTAACCTATTGTCATGCTTTGCTAACAGATCCAACCCGCAGTTTCCTTGGCCTGGTAGCAGTTGATCGAGTACATGGACCTTTCAGTTTTATCGACAGATAAGTTTTTAAAAGAATACCAGTGATATAACTTTTACTGTCTCAGACAGACTAGCCTAAGCGTTTGCCAAGGCCTTTTTCTTTATTAATTTTAATTTCTACATCTCTTGGTGGAGATACCTTGTAAGCTTTCTTGTGGCTGAAGGCAAGCTTACCCTAGACTGCTGAAACCTCATTAACTTATCATTTAAATATCTAAACCGTCACCTTTATTTACATCTATTTACTATTTCACTTAATCATCATGTTTTTATAATGCTGTAAGGTACCAGCATTTTGTAAGGTAATGTCGACATCACTGCGCTGAGTATACCAGGTTAAAGTAATTTATTTTACCAATTTATTGAAACTGTCCTTGAAATAGTGAGCATTTCTCTTATTTTGGAATTAAAAATTCCTAGTTTATATTTTGCCTTCGTAGTCTTATAACCCTCTAAATCACACCCTATTATGTAAGGGCTTCACCCAATTACAGGGTAGTTTTTTGATAAATATAAACCAGTCAACTTAGCTTGTGTTTGATTTGCCTATTTGTGGCCTCTGGCTATATATTTTATATTCTTTTTGGCAGTTTTGCTTATAGGAAAAACTGTCTGGCGCCCTATATATATTGTAACTTGATGTTCCATGGTATGTAAGAAGTAAGTATGGTAGTAATCCTTTTTGGTAGCATCATGGTATTGGGACAGGACCAGATATGAAATCCAGTGAACCCACCCTGATGAGTTAGCTTGGGTAATTAAAAGGGTAAAGTTGGTAAACTCTTTTTAAAATCTCATTTTATCTTACCATCCCTTCAGGTTAATGCCGACACCCGTTTTAATTATAACAGCTTAACCCGAAAACCATAAGTCAGTGGCGTAAATTTTTTTCCCAATATTATGTGTGAGGCTGCCACCCGGGACGCCACTAGAACTCATAATTATCATCTAGTTAGTGCTAACTTAGCATCTTATCATAACGAACAACACTGCCTAATTTCACCCAAATCGGGAAAAGGATTTTTGAGATATCAATAAAAAAAAAAGATTTTTTTTTAACTTTGACATCCTGTATCTTGAAAACCAGACTTTAGGACACATGTTTATGTCAATTTTTCTACTTGAATTTGGCTCACGAATGCTCCCTTGGAATTACGCCCTATCATTAATTAACACCCTGTATGTACAATATTGACAGTGCATCGAGTCTCCCCTGTCGCATCATGGTTCGTTTTTCACAATTTAATATCTTTAATTTGAAAAAGATCATTCAGCTGTAGAGTTCGATACAATCATGCGTTAAATTATTCAGTAAACCTAAAAAGGCTCAGGGTTGACGGTATAAAGACGAAAACCCTATGGCACACGAGGCGAACCTATAACACGCCAGGTAACCCTATGCAACGCCAGGTGAACCTATGGCATACAAGCCATGAGTAGCATACCATAAAATTATTTAGATGTAGTATTTGCTGTAAGTATACAAATAAACAAGTCATTATATAAAGGCATTAATTTATCTACTAAAATAATTTCTAACAAATCCAACCCTGGCCTACATTAAACTAAACAGCTCTTTTTATATTGACATCACAAATTATATTTATTTAGAATTTCGAATTTTATCCTGGTCCAGTTCAATTATCTTAATTTAATAGAATACCAACCTGAAACTAGCGGCCAGCGGGACGCTGAGTGTACCGTATAGCCCTTGATTTATTTTGATCGTATTAATAATACTAAAAGACAATAATTGTTTACTATACTTAAACTTTGTCAAATGATTCCTAACATAAGTTCAGGGTTCATTCGGAATTCATAGATTGAAAGATAGAAGAAAATAGTAGTTTCCACCAGTACAGGTTTATACTTTTTACGATGCTTTAAACTATTGCTAGAAACAACATAGCTTTAGCTTTTGCCAAAAAATAGAGGCTATGGGGTTTATTCAAAAGTTTAAAAATTTTATACCTAGTTAAGTTGACAAGACTCCGCCAGTTCACGTTTATTATACTTTAAATGATGCTTTATAATAATGCTAGGAAGAAAAGTTTGAAAATTATACCCAATAATCAATATAAAATAATAATAAACATTTTTCTGTGTTACGACTAAATTTGTATCTAAAAGGACGTCATTTTTGGTAATGTTTTAAGTCACTGCTGGACTTATTTCGTAATGTACACTTATGGACTTTAAAATAAAGTAAAATGAACGTTAAAGCATTACGTCCTCTAAGCCGACGTCGTATAGTGGTCGAAACGTGTATAGTTATGTTATGGTAAATAACTTGACGTATGTGTAACGTCAGACACTGTGTGTAGTTTTATGGAATTTGCAAACCACGCCCACTTACCAAACTTGGTACAAAAAATGTCACTTCTTTTTCGTTTAGTCGCAGTCCGTTAAAATAAAAATACGAAGAATAACCTTACTTATTTGTTTATATGTCTGTCTAACAAATCAGCTGATTGAGCAGCGAGCATGTCCTTAAATAAAGGAAAAAGAGTATACCGCCATAGTAATACTTTTTATAGAAAAAAAGCTAAATTGGTTTCATCACAATCTTCGGTTAGTTAGCGCCTTGGCAAAAAAGTTTTAAAAAGTTAAATCAACTTTTTCAACTTTTAGTCAGGAACTTTACCAGCAGAAACAACACAAAAAAAAACGACAGTAACCGGTCAAAGTGTCCCTTCAACTCAGGGTGGAGACTTATGACATTTGACATTTCTTTTGTTAAGTTTTATCTACAAGAGTTGACGTTTACTAACATCTTTTCACCGTCAATTTAAGTAGTTCAAATGCCTTATGGTAAAAAAATGGTTATGCTTTAGAATTCCAATCATCCGACGTTAGTGTGTCGTTTGCGGGTGGTCGTTTATGTAAACTTAGGGTAAAGTTTTGGTAAAGTACTAACCTTTCGTAAAGATTGAGTAAATTCAAGTACATTAGCAAACTTCGCCATTTTCATGCTAACAAGGATGTGCAGCGTTCCGTCGGCCATTAAAGAAAAGTACGTTTATTTTTGAAATTTCGAAAATAAATGCCATTTCGCTGGCTACTACATATATGAATAAAACTTTTTTTTTATCGCTTTATTTAGATAAAGTTAGAAATTGACACAATATATGAGTTTTTTTTTTGGTCATTCATAAAAAAAATATATTAAAAATAAATAAATATTCGTTTCTTTTGAGGGAAACATATATTTTTCGATCTATCTTTGTCACATTTATCAGTAAAGTGCCCTTCGCAAGCAAATGTTATTCTCGAGAAACCTCATAATCTCGTTTTATTATATGTATGTAGGTACGTCTTATAAACATCCTTTAATTATAAGAAAACTGTTCGTCATTTTAACTCCTGGTCTTTTCTTCTCTCTCTACAGATCCACAACAAATTAAGTTATATTTTGTTTACACCACATTATACGAGCGCGACATACAGGTACTTCCACATGACCAAATAAAACTTTTAGTACACATTTTTGGAATTAAAAGTTAACGTTAAATAGCGTGAAATTTGGTTAAAAATGGTACACTTCAATAATAAGTTACCGACGTCTAACAGACTCAAATTTGTCTGCTCCATTTTGGTGCAAGAACGAGTCTACACGTAGTCGTTCCGACGTCAGTTACCGACGTCGGGTTGTCTATACCCAACAAACATATTAAGTAATGTAGACCAGAACGGAAGGAAAATAATCCTAAATTGGCAAATATTTGCTTATTTTTGCCTTAAATGTTTTCTTGAAAGTCACAAAAGATTCGAACTCTAAAATCTAAGTCAAAATTTGGATATCTAGAACTTAAATAATTTGTTATAGGGAAGTCTACTTGTAGTTTAATTTTCCTAGTTAAAAATTACAAATAAATTACCTCTCTTAGACATTAAAAATATTTAATCCTAATAAGGAATATGATTAAGTAATAATTTACTTAATTGTTACTTAATATATGTGTTCAAAATTAAGGAATTTTTTGGCTATTACGCTAGGTAAATATTACCTAATTATTGCCTACAAAATGTCCAAATAATTTACTGACCATGTAGTTTTAGAAACAAGTAATATTTTGGATAATTTTGCCATATAAATTGTTCTCAAAGTTATAGATCTTTTGTGGTTAAAAATTGAGCTACTTCATAACTTTCTGATTAACCTCAAAGGCTAACATTGCTTGTACAGTTAATAATAAAGAAAAAAATAACTTTAATAAGGTTAAAAATATAAAGGCGGCCATATTTAATAATTATTAGTTTTCCTGTTTATCCACAACTATAAAAAAACAATAATTAAAATTTTAAGAATTACATAAGGTGAGTGGAAAATCCATTAGACTACGATATCTTTCGTCAACGAAAGTGTTTTTAAAACTTTAGGTACATATAATGTTTATAATGAAGACACTCTGTTTTTAGGTTAATGGTAAAAATATTTTAAATTATCGTAATAATACATAAAAAAATGCATATTTTAAGGGCGCGTTTAGTTTTTCGAAGTATCATCACCATAATTCACAAACACATTTCTTTCGCATCCAAATTTCGGTCCAGAAAAATGATAAAACTTAATTATATCACTTTATTGTTGAAGTTATAATAAGCGGCCATTCCAAATATCTATTTAAGTCGAACTCCATTTTATAATTTATTGTGTCCTGTTGGAAGTGTTGGCATAAGTTGTTGCCTTTTCTTTCTAACCCCAGATATAATATGTTTTCTCTGTATTTTTGTCTAGTGTCTTATTGCTCCTATTTAGGTTATATTCAGGTCAAAAGGTTGATCTCACTTTCCACATTTAGACGTAAAATAGGTCTATATTTATTTCACTTCGTTTCAACTTATTGGACAGAAAAACCCTATCAACCTATTTTCGACCTTCAAATTACTTTAGTTTCTTTCCCCACATTGGGCAATAGGAAAACAAATGTAGGTAAATTATCCCTACATATAATTGGTCGTGCAAAATATTTGACCCGTTTGGAGGTCGAATAAAGGTAAATTTAACTTAAAATGTTTGTTGGGTAGCGACGTTGGTCAGACGTCTAAATGCTATTTGGGATATATTCAAAGTTACAAGAAAATTCTAGTTTTCACCAGTAAGTAAGTAGTTAAGTAATTGCTAGAAACAACATATCTTTAAGATTTGCCAAAAAACAGATACTACGGGGTTCATTCTATATTTTGAAAATTTGATAATAAAATTTACAAGAAAATTCCAGTTTTCACCACTTCACGTTTATACTTTCTATGACGCCTTAGAATATTGCTAGGAACAACATATCTTCAGCATTTGCCAAAAAACAGAGGCTACGAGGTTCATGCTTAATTTTGAAAACTTGATAAAAAAATTTATAAGAAAGTTCCAGTTTTCACCAGTTTACGTTTATACTTTATACGATGATAGGAACAATATATCTTAAGTATTTGCTAAAATACAGAGGTTACAGGGTTCATTCTAAATTTTGAAAATTTGATATTAAAATTTACAAGAAAATTGTAGTTTTCACCAGTTCACATTTATATTTTATACGACGCTTTAAAATATTGCTAGAAACAATAGAAGCAATTTAGTATATGCCAACAAAGGAAGGCTACTGCAATTTTCTTGTAAATTTTACAATCAAATTTTCAAAATTTTATAGTAAATTAATATGTTGTTTCTAGCAATTACTTAAAACTGACTTATATAAACAAATAAAAAAAAATATAAACGTGAACTGGTGAAAACTAGAATTTTCTTGTAACTTTAAATATAAAATTTTTAAAATTTTGAATAAACCGTAGCCTCTGTTTTTTGCCAAAAGTTCAAGATTGTAGCCATAGTTTAAAGCATCTTAAAAAGTATAAACCTGAAATGGTGGAAACTACTATTTTCTTGTATCTTTGAATATAAAAATTCTGAATGAGCCTAGGCTTTTTGGCGAATCCTCTACACATGTTATACCTACTTATATTAGGAAGCATGTGACAAAGTTTAAAAACAGTTTTTTTTTCAGTTTTATCAATACGATCAAAATAAATAACAGGCAATACGGTACACTCCGCGTCTAAAATTTACTGAATCGGCCGCTAGTTTCAGGTTGGTCAATAGAATACGTATTTTTAAATTTCTTAAATAAAAAATTACCTTGATAGCATCGGCAAGAGATTCTCCATATTTGGCCTGATATTCCCGCTTGATTTCAACCATATCGATTTCCGATCTGGTAACAATCAATCGGATTAAATCTCTATCGTTTGTGCCCATTCCCTTCATACTCTTGAGAAGCAACTTGGCGAAAAACGCCGATTGATTCTTAATTGAACGAATAACTGCTAGTAGTGCTTGTTCTGCATCTCCCGAAAATTCGTTTTTAATTGCCTTTTCAATGTCGTGACCTAAAATAAAAATTATATATTACAACCTAGGTTAAGCTAGCAAAAATATCCAGAAATTTTTGTTTTATAAAAGCGTGTACACTGTACAGACCGGAAGATAGTCGTGGCTACACATCGATAACCGATGTTTCCCGGATACTTTTTAGATTGTTGCCCACAACGTTCCAACATTGCTCGAGTATCTAGCAGTAAAAGATCAAACAATGTTGAATTTGAATGCATTTCTTTCCACAATCTCATATTTCGTTTTACACTTTAAGATGTACTGATTATAATAGACGCAGCAGTAAAGCTGGAGTTATAAACTCGAAAAGTTCGCGAGGTTGAAGTTTTTTTTTTTTTGAAACGTTTATTAGCTTCTGATACAGTTTACAAAATATATATATTCTATTCCTAAATCAGTGTTAAGAACACTGGTATGAAGGAGAATTAACAAACTTAGAGCTACGAAAACAATGGTTGGTGCTGTCATACACAATGAAGCCATTCATAACTGTTAATTCGCTTATACACATAATTATTATAGCTTCTACGCTTTTTATTAGTTATCTTTCAAAAATCTTTGCAGATTCTTGTTAAACATATTTAAGTTATTTGAATTTTTGACATGAATTGGCAGATTATTATAAGTTCTAGATGATGAATTAAGAGGGCAATTCAAACCAACATTTATTCTAGAGTTTTGAATGTAGACATTGTTCTCTGACCTTGTGCTATAATTATATATCTGATTCAAATGCATGATATCAAAATTACATTTTTGTAGGTTATTCACAATCTTATACATTAGCTTACTTTGTTCTAGCATTAATATTTGCTCTATCTTATAGACACCTAATTCTCTATACAGTAAATCAGTATTAGTTAGGTAATCGTAATTAAAAAGTATTTTCAGAATTTTATTCTGTTTTACTTGAACTTCATTAAGAGTGCTGGTGCAACAACTTCCCCAAATAGGTATCAAATGTCTTAGATGAGCCAAGAAGTAGGCATTGTAGATACTAATTTTTGTTTTATGCGAGATATAATTTCGGCACTTATAAATGATTGGTATAAATAAATTTAGCTTTGTCATTAAATTTTCAATATGATTTTTCCAACTAAGCAGTTCATCTATAAACAAACCCAAATACTTTATAAAGACTACTTTTTCTAAGCTTGTGTTGCAAATCTTAAGGTCAATGTCATTAACAATTTTATTTTTTTGTCTGAACACGACATACTTCGTTTTTTCAGCATTAATCTTTAATCTGTTTCCATAAAGCCACCCAAGATATCTATCCAGATCCCTGTTAATAACCTCTTCTAAATCCTTTTCATTTGACCCTGTATAAACTAGAGCAGTATCATCTGCAAATGTAAAATAACGTGCCTCTAAATTTGCTAGTTTTAGGTTTAAAACGTAAATTGAGTACAAGAGTGGTCCCAAAACCGACCCCTGCGGCACCCCACAATTGTTAGTCAAAGTATCACTAGAGCAATCATTAATTTTTACATATTGTTTCCTATTTACAAGGTATGTCTTAATTACATTTAAAAAGCCACCCTGAAAACCCAAACAATTTAATTTTTCCAAAAGCCTATCAATTGATACCACATCAAAGGCCTTTTTTAGGTCCACAAATACAGCAATAACAATATTTTTCTGATCTAGACCTTTTGATACATAATTTACAAAGTCGAAAGTGGCAGACAATGTATTACTATTTTTGATGAAACCATACTGGAACGTATCCACCGCCAAATTAGTAGTGATGAAAGTAACCATCCTTTTTTTTACAATTTTTTCAATAATTTTTGAAAATATACTAAGAACCGATATAGGCCGATAGTTATTCATCTGGCAGGTTTCGCCAGACTTAAATATTGGACTGATTTTACTAAGTTTAAGTTCCGTGGGGAAAACACCATTTAGAAATAAATCATTTATTAGTTTTGTTAAAATATCCAAAATATCGTGTTTTAAATTATACAAATCCATAGTTGTTATTCCATCATAACCCGTGGCACAGTTCTTTTTAAGTTCCATTATGATTTTATTTACTTCATTATTATCAGTTAGACCTATTTGCATTATATTGTTTTCAGCAGTTACCTCATTTAATATCACATCATCATTACCCGTCAATATTATTTCTTCATTTAAGCCATTAACTATATTTTCTCCTACGTTTGCAAAATGATAGTTTAAGCCATCTGCGATGCTCTTATCACCCTCTATTCTTTTACCATTTACTAGCAAATACTCAACGCTATTGTGTACCGATTGCTTACTAAAAAATTTGTTAATAAAACGCCATTGCTTTTTTATATTACTACTTGCCTTATTCCATTCAGAACTAAAATACTGGTTTTTTGCTATTTTTATTTTGTTATTGACCTGATTTTTTATCTTTTTAAACTCACGATCAAGTAATTCATTTCTAGGATGTAGAACTTTTCTTTTATATGCTTTGTCACGTTGTTTCATAAGCTCAAGAATATCCTGATTAATCCAGTCATTATTTTCTCGTATTCTAATAGTTTTTTTATACTCAGATTCACGTCTAGACTGCTTGATTAATTCAATTAAATCCCCAAATGAAGAAATATTTACAGTAACTTTATTTTGCTTAAATGCAGAGATAAATTTTTTATAATCAATAAAGGTAATAGTTTTGTTTACTAATGGTTTATACTGTTTTATATTATTACGGATTTTAAAGGTAAGGCGATTATGATCTGAAAATGAATTATATTCAACGTTTACCATATGCACTAAATCGGAATTGCAACTAGACAAAACATGGTCGATTAAACTACAAGTATTTGCAGTTACTCTTGTAGCATTTTCAACAGAAATAATATTATTTATTTTAAAATTATTTAATAATAACATATTCTTATATTTTTTAACTGCATTTGAATTCTCCAGTATATTGATGTTCACATCACCAAACAAAACATGTTTCTTGGGATATTTTAAAAGTATTGTTTCAAGATCAGTAAGGAAGTCAGTGTTACTATATGAAGGAGGTTTGTAAAGAATACTTAACTTTAAATTACCATCATCTAAGCCAATGCACAGCCAATCTATTTCTTCAGTGTCTACAGTGCTGTCTAATCGTCTAAATTTCAGTGATTTTTTAATGTAAAAAGAAACCCCTCCCCCTCTGCCTTGTCTACAACAATGAACGGCATTATATCCCTGTATATCATAAAGTGCAACTTCGCTGTTATTTAACCAAGTCTCTGATAGTGCTAGTATATCACATTTGTTATTAATTACAAAGCATTGCATGAGATCTATCTTATTTCTAAGGCTTTGTATGTTCATGTATATCACATTTATCCTATCACTATTTTGATAACTTAACCGTTATTCTGAGGCCTCCCGTAACTGATCTTCATTTTCTAAGACAATGACTTTGGACCCATCGTCCTTACGCAGGAATATGGTATCTGCACTAAGCCATAAATACTTGTAATCATTGTCTTTTTTGAAAATGCGTGCCGCGGACATTAGTTTTAGATTGACTTTTGTTAGGTCATGGTTAATATAAATCTTATTATTTTGCACAAATCCGATATCCTTGCTTACCAAGTTTAACTTCCTTTTTGACTTGATAAGCATTTCCTTATCTTTTTCTTGTTCAAACATCACCTTTATAGGTGGGCTATTCTGATTTCCTCCTCCCAAGCGGAATGCTGTAATATTTCCATTAATTGGGGTCTCAAGATGATCTGCAATTTTCTTCACAACCGCTTTAAGGTTTTCATTAGGCTGTACTGGTACTCCTTGGATAACAACATTTTTCACTAATTCTTTCTGGTCTCTTTTATTTAGAACTTGTTTTATTTCTTTAAGTTCATTTTCTAATTTTTTATTTATCTCTTCTTGTTCTTTAAGCTTCTGAAATACCATATCATATTTCTTTTCCATATTGTTTAATTTGGTCATAATATCAGATAAGGAAACATCTTTTGCAGCTCCTTTTTCTTGCTTATTTTCCTTACATTCATTACAGTACCAGGCTTCATTTGACCTACTTAGTTGTACATACATTCTCTGGGACATCGAAATGCATTCTCTATGTTTCCAAGTATTGCACATATCGCACAACAAACCTTGATGATCATCACCAACGTTCTTGCTGCATAGATTGCATTTTTCATTTTGTTTCGGTTTACTCGGCATGATGGCAACGCTGTATCAGGCGACACGCGATAACACAATCCACCAGAAAAAAACTGTTATTCAGAAATATGTGGTGTGAATACCAATTTCAATAGATACACTGTCTTTAAAAAGGATTATAATTTTGTTTTCAACAAATAAATTTCACTATAATATGTTTATAGATTTAAACAAACACCGAGAGCACCGATAAGCACAACCGACTGCTTCGACTACTAGTTTAGTTACGTTCAAGTTGGCGTGGTTCGATATTCAACAGTCCAGAATATCGCATTTATAAAGTCAGTAGCGAAGTTCGAAAAGTTGTTGTTTGATTGGTTGCAATGTTTGTCCAATAGAATGATACAGAATACTGACATTAAATTTGACACTGACAATTTTGACAGATTGATTATTATTATTTTCTTTGTTTATAATTTTGTTCGATTTCAAATAAAAATTAAGTCGTTTTTGAGTTCCGTGCTGTGGTAGAAATGTTATATTATTAAATCCTACTTGCGGCGACATTTTTCTTTTAGGCGGTTTATAGGAGAAGGCGTAGCAATCGCCGCTTTAAAACTCGAACAATAAATGTGAGGAGAATAGGGGTAAGTTGGATACGATTATTTTAAAAAGATGAGGTCTTGGGATACACCACAGTTTTTTTAAATATACAAGAACGACTGTTCCAGTTTTTAATAAATTATATTATTATTATATTATAATTATAATATATTACTTTTATAATCTCTATAGCCCAAATTGTAGATAAATTAATAATTTTGGATTAACTCGAGTAACAATAAATTAGTGACATCATTCTCCAAACTATCCATTTCTGGTTTTCCAATTTCTGGCGCAAAACACAATACTAAGCTTACAACAAACAAAAATCCAAATACAAATGACGGAAGGGCGACGTTAACAACGAAGAACCCAAACGCGACAAATAAAATACATTTCGCTGTAACCACATGACTTCAAAATAGCGTCTTCATTGGTCAAAACGAACCTCTCGAACTCCGAACATAAAAATTGGTTATCTCGGACTACACGGGAACTTTTCGAAACTTACGAACTTTACACGAACTGAGTTTATAAATTGAACTAAGTGTTCCCTTTACTTTAAATTGAAACTCTCATGTCCAACCCTAACTGAACCTCAAACTCGCCAACTTTTCAAGTTTATAAATCCAGCTTAATGCCTTCAGCTGTCTATCTAGCACAGACACAAAATGACATTGATATCAATAAATATTTTTGTTGTGATGTTGGTAAATGTGCCACAATACCGAGCGTCAAGTTTCATTCCACTCGATTTCTGAATTAAATTTCTTTATACGGATTTTTAAAGTGGACATGTTTTCTGAGATGCATTGTTATCGATATCATGGAACAGAGTAAAAAAATATCTGGCGAATACTACGCATGTTTTTTAGACCAGTTAGTAACTGACGAGAATATTCGTTAGAAACCCCCTGGATTGCCAAAGAAACTATTACTTTTCAACAGGACAACACCTGCGTACAAAGATGAAAAATTGGAAAACTGAGGGATTTGAAGTACACATTTTTGGAACATCCTCTCCATTGGCCAGATTTGTCTCCATGTGGCTTGCACCTATTCCAGTCCTTTCTGCATTATAGACAACTGATTGAAAAATGTCGCGAATTTATAAGTACCAGTAATAGTCTTCAATTTAGACTACATAGTATAGAATTGGATTGCGTCAACTGCGACTAGAAACTAATAACCTGAAGACCAGGTAGGTCGTAACAATTTACAGTGGTCCTAAATGATCTAAGAACCTTACACTTTACCTTGGTTCGACAACATCCAATATAAAAAAGAAGTCCCTGTGATTTACAGGGGTCAATTAATTTATTTATTAATTTTATCAAAATACTTAACAACAAAGCATTAACATTGTTAACAAAAAAATACTATAAAAAAATCTGTTGAAATGTATAAACCACAATCCAATCAAAGAATTAACACAGTTACAACAAACAAACCGTATATAAGATTAGGTTCAGTTCACACACAGAGAAAAGGAAGAGAAGATTGCTCTAAATATGCATTAATAGAGTAAAAACACTTTTCAAAACGATAGCACAGCAACGCTTCTTTGAATTTCTTCACGGGATTTACAGATTTAATATTTTCTGGAAGATTGTTAAAAATATAGCTGCAAAAGCAATGAGGACTTTTCTCTAAACTAACAGGCGTAAATTGACAATAATAATATTATTATTAGATCACGAGTTTGAGTGCAGACACAGTAGAAAATAAACCTCTGAACTTTAGTCAAGCAAAGCTGCCTCCAAAATCAGTATTCCCGATAAATTCAGATTTTTTTTTACTTTGGAAGACTGGCCTACAAGAGTCAATTGAGTACATGTTTCTGAGAATTCTCTTTAGGGGAATAAAAGGGTGTGTTATCTTGGCAGCCTGACCCCAGTAAAGGATCATATACTTCAGGTGACAGTAGACCAGAGCATAGTACACACTAACAAGTTGTTTCTCAGACAGGACATTTTTTAAGTTGATCAGGACGAAATATGCCGAGTTGATATTTCCATCCACACAGTTAATGTGGTATGACCAAGAAAGTTGATCAATTTGTATTGTTTAGCTCTTCTGATCATGGTGATGCTCATTTCAAGATCAAAGTCCGGAACAACTCGCCGCTTATGAATTACTAAATACCGAGTCTTGGATTCATCCAGAATCAACCTATTGCTCTCACACCAAGTGCTAAAACGATTCAAGACTTGGGTAGCTCTTTTAACAAGAGTCCAATCCAGGTCCGCAATCACAATGGAGGTGTCGTCTGCGTACAAAACCAAAATTAAATTCCAAATCCAAGAAGCCCTGCAAATCATTTATGGCCCTACTCTAACTCTAGCCGTAATACTTCAGTGGCGCAGTAAAGAGTTTAAAAGCCTGTTTATAGAGCCTCTAAATCCCATCGAATGTAGCTTTTCAACCAGTATTTCTTTGTCAATACAATCAAACGCCCTAGTCAAGTTGAACCTCAGAGCCAAAGTGTAATAGATAGCAACTACTGTGCCGAGTAAACGAACTGTACAAAGCCCAAAGCTCCGAAAACTTTCAAACCCCCCCGTTATAACCCTTTCAAAAATCGTAGGGAATGATAACCATGTGAGAGGTCTATAATTCTTAATTAATTTCGTGTTACCTCTTTTAAAAAACGAAATTATTTCGCCCAGTCTTAGCCATCTGAAAAGGTATCCTCTGTCAGGAACAAATTGTATAAATAACAAAGGGGACATTCTGGAAATGTACTCTGTGACAGAGGATTATTAAATTTGAAAAATAATCCTCTTAAGTGTAAGCTAACATCATCAAAAAACATATAGTTCACAAAAAAATATTTTTTTAATACCCTGAGTTAAATATAAGCTATTAAAGTTTGGATATTTAAACTATTCTAGTTACGCGACGTCATGCGTTGTGACGTCAAATCGTGCGACGACACATGGCGCGAAAGTCACAGACACACGAGGCGGTAGATTGAGACCCATGCCGTGACGTATACCGTGACGTCAGTCTCGTGGGCGTGGGTTTATATAGACTTATATTGGTTAAACAGCGCTAACACGCATCTAATACACCTTTTTGGTTCCAATTCGTTTTTATTCGATCTACTTTAAAAAAGACAGTCATAAAAAAACTAAAAAAAATCATGAAAATACTAAAAAAGTCATTTGTGGGAATCGATCCTGTGACCTATAGCATGGAACCTAAACGCTATGTACACTACACCACGGCATAACTAATAAAATTAAGTTAATGTAGTAACAGTAGAATGAAAGCAGCGGCACAGCTGACGTCACGGTATACGTCACGGCATGGGTCTCAATCTACCGCCTCGTACAGACACGTCAAGACAGTTAGTGATGGGCGAAATCGCATGTTTTGAATAACCGGATCTTTCGTATTCCAATTATATTAAAAATCGGATTATCAATCGAATGATCACTCGAATAACTACCTACTTAGATTATACTCTAGGAAATCGCAATGCGGTTTTTACGGCAAGATCGTAGGCGTAAGGTCTCAAGACGATGCGAGTGATGTGAAACATCGATCCTGAGCAAATGCAGTATTGAATATCAAGATTAAATAAGATTGTCGATTATATCACTCGCATAACGCTTGCAGCTTGTTGTGTCGGTGTAGTATTAAGATTTTATACTTGGTTATTTTCGTTCCTGCATTGTATTTTAGTAACGCACATACACAGGTTCTAATGACTCCAATAAAATAATCGGATGACACCGATTATTTGCATAATCGGATTTTCGATTATTTTTATTTCAGATGCGCCCCACACTATTCAAGACTGCCAAGGTGCTGCAGTGCTGACGTTTGTTGCCAAACACACTATATGACGTCACACACGTTACCGCGTCACACCTCGTTTTGAATATTAGGATGAGCGCGCGAACTTTAAATATTTTTAAAAAAATTAAGGAGTGATACTTAAGACGCAACATTTTGCATTATGTTATTTATTAAAGTAACTGAACATATTTCTGCAATAAAAAAAGTATGTGCAAGCTCCCTGTGGTATAAACAACAAAAGGGATATTTGACATAGTCCTAGATGTACTCCAGAGCAAAAATTGGAACTTGTTCATTACTACAACCAGGGTTGAGATGATTAAAATCAATTGATTAAAATCATGATTTAAATCGTGATTTTAATCAGTATGATTTTAAAAAAAAAAGAGTTTTAAAATTTTAACACTTAAAATGTATTTGTTCATACAAAAAATAAAACACAGACGCATTTTTATGTGGTGGTATTTATTATTTTATTATAATAATCGAAAAGAACAGCTGGTTATTACAAAAATAAAACTTAAAAAAATTTAAAAATTAAAACTAAAAAGACCTTTTTAATACAAAAAAATACTTAATTTGAACAAAAAAGAATATGAAAAAACCTAAGTGTTATAATGCTTAAATAGAAATACTAGTTTAGCTGCTTTGTCACTGCCAAGTCTGTTTCTTATATCTGAATGTTCGAATCCATAAGTAGAAAACATCCTTTCGATATCAGCAGACGATGCACAGGCACACAAAACAGAAATTACTATAGGGAGCACTTGCTTAATTTCTGAAACATCTTCTTGAGGTCTCCACCACTGTACTGCTGTTACATTTTTGATTATTTCCTCTGAAAACAGAGTTTTGTGGAAAGGGTCCGACTTAGCTTCCAACTTAATTAGTAATGGTAATAATCCTGTGTCTGCAAAATATTTTGAAACAATGTGTAGAGCATCTCTCTTTTCTTCAGCTACTAATGGATATTCTTTTTTGTTTATTGTAAGATCCAAAATATACGCAAAAAAGTGACAGGGGGTTAGAGCTTGAACATATCTGTTTTTAAATAATTCATATTGGCGCAAGCTTCTTTCTTCTTCAAATTCAAAACTGTCAAAAATAGCCAATAACTTTTTCCATATGTAAACTGCTTGAGATAAAAATGCACCTTTTTGTTGCATTGCATCCAGTGCTATAGAAATTGGTTTTAGCAACTGTAGAAAATCTTCAGCCATCCTTTTAATACAGATATCTGAAACTTTTTTAAAAATCACTGGATCAATTTGATTTTTATGCTCTTCACATATTAATAACAATTTTGGCCACTAATTTACATAGATCTCAAGACAATCTGAAAGTGAATTACATCGAACATCCTGAGGTAAGACCAATTTCTTGCCCCCTTTTTCTTTATACCAAGCATTTGGCAAATTGGTAATTCTGAAGTATTTCATAATATGTACTATATGTTCTTTTATCTGCGATGCTTCTAAATCTTTGGAGAGCAAACTAAGTAAGTGTGCCGAACAACCATATGTAATTATAGGGTAATTGGACGACTCGGTAATTTTTTTCTTCATACTGACCATGTTGCTCGCATTATCTGTAACAATACTGGTAACTTTACAGTTATATTCATTTTTGCACTTATTTATAGAGTTAATAGCCAATACAGCAAGATAGTCAGCTGTATGGGGATGACCAGATGTATCCATGCTTTCTAAAAGAACACTGTTTCCATCCTCTGCAGTCAATATGACACAGATTATCGTTTCATTATGTATATTGGACCATCCATCTAAGGACATGCAAACAGATTGTCCAGATAACTTGTTAAAACAATTAGATTTTTCTTCTTCAAATATTTCAGTCAAGAGCGTTGATGATAACTGAAATCTAGATGGTGGAAGGTAACCAGGTCTTAGCATTTCTATGGCCTTTCGAACCTCTTTATTTTCTATAGCTCTAAAGCTGCAATTTGTTGCGTAAACGGCTTTGGCTATTTGTCTGTCCAATTATTTTTTCTTATCTTGTCCAGTTCGCACAACAAAATAATCCAAATGACCGCTACTTCCACTATTTTCACGTCCACCCCTACACTTCCCTTTTCACAGTTATCGCTTTTCTGTTTCTTTGCCAACTGGATAATTTCACTGTGGCTAGTTCCAGGCTGTGACTGACAATCACCATGCAGAGTTTCAAGACCACTGCTAGTTTTACTTTTGCAGGTTTCCCAATGACTTTTTAGTCTGTCCACTACTAGACCTTGCAATTCTTTACCACACTTTTTACATACTGCTCTACAACGTAGTTTGTCCACCACTTTCTTTTTTATAAAATGCTGCCAAACACTAAATTCCTTTCTGCCCCGGCTTGTCAGGAGTTCAAATGTTTTGATAGATTAACCCCTAAAGCAAAAATACTACTGATAACTAAAATAAGTGCGTATCGTTTATATAGCCGGGCGTTTTCTGCCAGTTATTACAAGTTTCGACAAAGCGGCAAACTTGCAATACTGCGCGGACGAAATTTTCACGTTAATACAAGTTTCGACAAAGGCGCAAACTTGCAAAAACTAAGCGAACGAAGTTTGCATGTTATAACTTCTCCAGTTTTGCTTCGTATCTGTACTATTCCTGCCTAAAAATATGTGTTTACTTAACAAAACAAAATATAAGCAGTTAGAAATATTTAAAAATAATAATATTTGTAAAAGCTGGTAAATTCTTTTAAAAAATACATTAGAAATTTTTATCAACCCTGACTACAATATGCTTTAATGTTTTTTAAAGACTTAAGTGCCTCTTAATTTTAATTGTTATAATCTATGGCAAAAAAATTGAGGATAAATGAATGTCAGGTAAACTATGTTTAAAATTAAAGTTTTTAAGATTTTCAAGCTCGACTTTATATTATTATTAGCAAAAAAATCGCAAAAAATATTCCCTATATCAAGCGGCTTCATCGCACTAGCACTATACTCAAGACATCTGCAGAATGGCACCCATCAGATTGATTTTGATATGGGCACCATTATGCTTAAGAGAAATAAAGACATGTGTCATGTCATGATCATTCGCGCATAATGCTTGCAATATAATATGTAGCTCACCTGTTAATCTTTCGTACTCTTGGAATATCAACTGTAATTGAGCATAATTTCTTTGACACAAAATCGCATTAAAAGTACTTTCGTCAGTTCCCAATTTCAGTTCTCCGGCTCTTAGTAACGCTTGAGCGTCTGCTCTGGCGGCATCTGGATTTGTTACCATACTTTCATCGCGTCCGGCATTGCAAAGAGAAACCATTAATCTCTTAAAGGTGCCTCCGGTATCTCCCATAAGATCTTCCTCCAATGCTCTATAGTTAACTAAATAATAGAAAAATAATTTGATTATGCAGGTAATGACAGTCAAAAGAAAAAAAATAATAAAGCAACAGTTTGTTCAAAAAGTAAGGAAGAATCCTCTAACACTAAAATCTGCCTCGAAGCGTTTTACACTATCAGAATTTTGTTTGACCATCCTGTATACTTTAAATGGTAGTTCCTCTTGGACTGCTAAACTTTAAAATCAAACTTTTGTCGCTAAATGCGTCAAAAGGAGTTTTTCAGCTGTTACGTTACTTACTTTTTGAACATTGTATAATCACAGATCTTTAATATTTTTCAGGTCTTTCTTAGGCACGATTCTTTTAAGGTTTTAAAAAGGACAAAATTAAAGGATATGGCGAACAAAACGGATCAATATGATGCACAGACCTAGATAAATTGAGGAGAGTTAGCTGGATATTGGTAAGTGATACCTACAAATTTGAAAATCAAATTATTTATTAATCAACGTTTCAACTTATATCATCCTCAGGATAATTAAACTATTCCCTGTGTTAAAATTGCTAACGGAACTAATTGTCACCCAATATAATAAGAACATAATACTACAGTTGAAAGGCAGAACAATACCAGTCCTGTTAACATTTTTAACACAGAGGATCTAGTTTTAATTATTCTGAGGATAATGGATCATAGGTTGAAACGTTGATTTAAATTATTTAAATTTGAAATTTACCTGAACCTTACAAACTAACCTGAACTAACTCAACACAATTTTACTCATACCTTTGGTCACTTAACTCAACATAAGTAAATAGCATAATATGTTCTTTAATGCATTAGAAGGGAATTCTCATGAAAACTAATTTAAAATTTCAAGACACTTTTTATTGATAGTGAAACGAAAAGAAAAAAGCGCCGAAGGAAAAAAAAATTGGTCACTATTTGCAACATAGCCGGGATGTTACATAGCGGAGTCTATTCGATTTAAAAGAACTACGATGGACCTAAATTATTAAACGCGCGGTATTAGGCTCTATGTAGTATATTTACTTTATAGAGCTTTCTGTGACTGGTTTTGTTCTATAAATGTCAACTTTAAGGCCGGCACTTTCGGTTCTGATTTCGTTATAGCCATAATAATACTCACTGTTTTAAATAAGCCAATGTCATTATAAAGTCGTAGGATTCGACACATTAGAAACTATGAATATTTTAATGATCTATCAGTACCCAAAGCATCGGCACTAAGACTACGAAATATGGCGTCGACAAGTCCGCTTTTGTTCGTCAACTATGAATCTAATTAACAGTTTTGAAAAAACACGGTTTAAACTGATGGAATAAATGCAGGATATTATTTCTTGGCTACTTCTAGGACTAGAAATTAATATAAATATAGTATTATGATAAACGGTTTATTGTTTTAGACAGGTGCAATTAAAAATTTTCAATTACCTATAGCGGTCACATACAGAGTGGCAAAAAAGTCGCGCATAATGCCTGTAACTTTTAAATTACCTGCGTGAATTTTTTCTGTCATTTCTGGTTTGGTTACCATAGAGAGCAACTTACTTTTTTTAAATGGAACACCCTCCATATGATTACATATTTGGATTCTACTGGGAAAACTCTGAATTGTATTTTAAATTTTTGATCTGCAAGCGTTTCCGAGATAATGACAGCTCAAAAATGAAAAGCTTCCCAATTATAATTATTCCTACCTAATACCCACCAGTTAAGTCAAGGTGTTTTCATGACAGCGACCTAAGGTGTTAGTTTTGAGTTCCTGTTTAATTTTCTGTTGTCTAATTTCTAATGTGTTTACACTATGGTTCATATAAATGAGAAACAATAAGTTGAAATTTTAATAATGAGCGGCTACGGAAATATGAAGAGATCGCAAGATCAGGTTTGTCAACTGTTCAATGAATTATATCCAAATTGGCCTCCAATAAATCAGTCAACGGTGTGTCGAGTGGTAAAGAAATTTCGAGAAACAGGCAGTGTTAGGGAAGCCGCTAGATCAGGTCGACCTAAAACAGCAACCGGGGGAGACAAAGCTTTGGATATCATGCTTTCAATACTCGAAAATCAAACACAATCATGCAGGCCAATAGCAATGGATTTTAATGTGTCTCATCAGTCAGTGAAAACTTTGTTTAAACAGGTGAAGTTGTATCCCTACAAGATAAAGTTGGTGCATGAGTTAAACGAGGAAGATAGAAGAGCAGAATTTTGTGAGCTGACGATGGAAAGATGCAATAACGATAATAACTTCGCAACAAATATCATTTTCTCGGATGAAGCTACTTTCCATTTAAATGGCATTGTTAATAGACACAATTATCGTTATTGGTCTGCTGAGAATACTCACTGGTTTCAGGAAGTTCATACTCAGAAGCCCGAAAAACTTAATGTTTGGGCGGGCATAGTTGGTAATTTGAATGGTGAAAAATATCTGGACCTCCTTAGGAATCACATAATTCCTTCTTGCAGAATGATTTTACCGGGTGTAAATAATGGCATAAACGAACAGGTATGGTTCCAGCAAGATGAAGCACCTGCGCATTATGCGGCAAATGTTAGACAATACATAAGCGAACAATTTCCAGGACGTTGGATAGGCTGAAGAGGTGCCATTGACTGGCCAGCGCGATCCCCGGACTTAACCCCGCTCGACTTCTTTTTGTGGGGGACACTTAAAGAACAAAGTCTACGTTAACCGTCCAAACGACTTAGAATCTTTAAAAGTTAGAATTAGAGCTGAATTTCGGGCCATTCCAGAGGACTTCCTTTTAAACGTTGTAGACGGGTTTAGGGATCGACTGGCGCTCTTCTTAGCAGTTTCACTTGCTTATTATTCCGATGTTAAGTTGTGCAATTGTATAGGCTATTTGTTTTGTTAAGTTTTGTTAAGTTTTGTAAGTTGGTCTCTATGGCAACCAAACCAGAAATGACAGAAAAAATTCATGCAGGTAGAAATGTGGGAAATACTTTACTGAACAACTTTCATGAAGATCGCCTTTTCGTACACGAGGTAATTCCAAAGTTACAGGCATTATGCGTGACTTTTTTGCCACTCTGTATATGTGTAACTAAAGAAAATTATAATAATTGATACCTTACACACCGTATAATATTCCAAGAACTTATAGTTGCTTTTCGCACAGGAAGTTATAATAATTAAATTAATACTAATTCAGAAAGACAAAATTGGTTACAGGGTGGTTGGGCTTGCGATTTCGTTCTCCAGATAATGACCTCAAATTTTGCATGTATGATACTTCGCCTTAAAAAAATTTTGCCGTTAAGCCAATTAAAAAAATCCCAGTTTTCCAACCAATAAGCACACCAAGCCTTTATAAATTATTAACAAACAAAAATGATGTATTAAAATGATTCAAGTTCATTTCAAATATAAGAGCTAAAACACATATGTTTTAGGTAATTCATTATTTCGAACACAGCCTATATACAAGCGTTCCTACACTTCTGTGTATGAGAAGTATTTTGTTAGGGTTATTGAGTAAAGCATACCTAAATTATTTTGCCATTTTTAATCCATTAAATTATTTAATAGTAATATCTGTTGACTAATATCCATTACTCAACAGTCTGTAACAAAACAGAAAACAGAAATTTAATATCACAACACCCGGTAAACCGACAGAAACACCGACTTAATTTTTCAAAATCATTCAAATAAGCAAATATCCCCAACAATACTAAATGCAAAATGTCAAAAATTCCTTCCATCTTAAATTAAAGAGGGTAAAATTTTGTATTTTTATTTCTAAATAGGTATCAATTTTTATGATGGAAATATTTAAAAAATTAAATGATGAATACCAGTGCGTTCGATATTAGTGGTGATACTATTGCGATCTCGGAAACTATAAGAGATAGAAATTTTAAAGCAATTTTGTTAGTACAAAATAAATAAATATCACTAATGGTTATAATTTCCACTCCCATTATAGGGACTTGTTATCATTAATTGCTAATAACACAGCATTAAGAAAGGACCAGCATGCGCTGTTGATACAAAATCCTTTGAAGGTAATAAGTAAGGTTTCATACACTTCGATCATATTTCTGCATACGCAGGCAAGCGAAAGAGCGTGAACGCGCAAAAATCTGTTCTCCGTTCAGCGAGGCTGGCGGTCTGCATCCTGAATCACCTGCTTAGGATGCTATCGACACACTTATATTTTTACGCTAAGAGCGATTGGTCTCTTTATGTTGTGCTAATACTAAACATAATGTCAACTGGCTCAAATACTCAAATGCAAGCGGCGAACAAGGTCGCAAAGCTGAACCATTAGCCATTAGCACTAGCCTCACTTAACCCATAGGACAACCAACTCGGGTTCCAGACCGAGATGTTGAATTTGCTTGCTTGTTGGATCTTTTTACTTCAAAAGTTGTGAGGTACTATTGGGTGGAAGAAAAATAAGTTTGACATTGTCCAGCATAATTTTGGAATGAGACGTTGCATTATCCAGAAATAATACCACTTTTCTATTCTGCTTCTTCATCTTGGTATCAAATCTGAGAAGCCATGTTGTCATGATGTCTGCTGTCATCCACGCTTTTTTGCTCGAGACCCATTAGAGAGGTAACTTATCGACATGTGCCCTTAAAACATCGAGGATTTTTGCTTTGCCTATTAAAAGTGGTTCTTCCTTCCCACCTTCCATATTTGCACAAAACAGAATTGTAAATCGTTGTTTCACTGTTTTTTTTTTCCAGTACACTTGTCATCTTTCAATGCATATGTTTTTGTTGGCAATGTACCATAGTAGAGACCTGTGTCACCTGCATTAAATACGTCCCTTGGGGCATAATCCTTTAAAATGGTCAATAGCTTTTATTTCCAAGCAGTTACATTTTCGATATTGATATCGGCTGATTCGCCAGATATTTTCTTGAAGGTAATATCGTACTGACGACGGAATTTTTCTAACCATCCGTTTTATGCCTTGATGTTATCTAGCCCTAGATATTGAGCAGATTCGAGGGCTTTTGCTTAAATTATAGGTCCGAATATTGGTAAGTGCTTGTTTCGCGCCTTACAAAACCAGTTAAAAACAACTTGGTCCACTGCCAGTCCTTTATTTTGGTCCACCGTTGTCACCTTCTTGAAAAATTTATAACTTGTGCTTTATTTTGCAGTAACATAGTCACTTATCCACTTTAAATTTTTCAGCCAATTTCCTGGTACTTAAACCAGTTTTTTCACTTTCCTCGATTACTTCAATTTTTTCGCTTAAAGAAATACATTTCCTTTTCCCGCCATCTTAAAATATTCACGTCACTCCCAAAACACACAAAAACTGTTCAAAACAAAACTTATGTTAACAACAGATTTATCAGCCTTTAAAGCAAATTGAACGGATTCGCCTGCAATAAAGTAATATTAGTGCATGTAACTATATTTCTTAAGTCGGGTTTTACTGCCCCTAATGGAAGGAGTTTTTAGCATTAATGTTTACCATATATTCCGATGATGAGTGCCCGCGGTTGTTTATCAGATAGGTCGGTAAAAAGGAGTATAAAATAATAAGATTTTTATTTTTAAATATGGGGAATTCAAAAACCGATCGTTTAACGCAGGTTAGGTCACTTTATAGAGGCGGTCGCAAACAGAGGTTTTACTATATCTCTTAAACTATATTCTGATATCACAAAAATCCCATCACCAATTTTGAACACCTTGTATGTCAATGTCAGATGTTGAAGGTTGATAAATAATTACAGACTTCGTGAATAAAGACGGACAACTTTTGCTAAACATGATACACAGCTTGTTATAAAATACATGTAGATGGAGCTGATCTTATTTACTTATTAGTTCTTATTTTTTTTTATTAGATTTTGTATTTTAGCCGCAGCTCGATCAAGAACGGCTCAAGATATTTTATACAATCCGAAAATGTGATCTGTTTTATGGCGTGATCAAATCGTGACGATATGCCATTGTGAATTGACATTTATAATCTGTTGTTTCTAACGTTTAAAAATTGCGTGTGTGTGTGTGAAAGTGATGATATTTCTCGACTATGCGCGTGAATATATGTTAGCGCTGCGAGAAGAGCTGTGCTTCAGTCGCAATTTTTAAAAGTTTCCTCTAATTGTCTTGTAAACGGTCCGTCTTACGACTAAAGGTGGATTTTCATGCATACGAAATACGACGGTCCGATGATCCGAAAGTGTTCCTATTGGTTGAATTGTTTTCGCGCCAATATTTGTCCGAATAATTTCAACTTTCATCCGACCGTCGGATGAGTTAAAATATTTTTAACTTTGTCCGACAATCGTATCAATTTTAACCTCACTATTTGACGTTTTTTTGTGCGTTTTGTTGTTTCTATTTTAATATTTTAACATAAAACAAATATTAACGAAATAAATCAGTGTCATTAATTATAATATTATAATATCTATCTGATTATATTAAAAATGAAAAATAAACAAAAAAGAAAAGGATGGGGGGAAAATTAAGGCGCTTATCACAACCTGTTTCAAGAAATGAAATTAATAGATTCTGAAAAGTATTTCAATTGTAAGTCCAAGATTATTAAAAACAATAAACGTACGTGGACAAATATCAGAAAGTGAGACTTGCAATTACACTCAGGTCCTCAGCTCAGGTCACTAAACAACTTTTTGTTTTGTGCACTCGGGTAAAATTAGGAGTGAATTAGATGACATTAAGCTGATAATGCTCGTCATTGTCGCACATATATTGCTTAAAAACGTAATAAAATCAAATGGGTAATTAAACGCTATAATTGAGAATACAAAAAGGACCAAAACAAAATTATAACCTATAACTGAAGCGTCAAATGTATGTCCACTGACAAAATTCGGAACAACAGAAACGGGGCCATGAAAATTGGCAAGAATTTCGGACGAAATTAAACGTCATTTCGGATATCGGACCGTCGTGTTTCGTATGCATGAAAATCCACCTTAAATAAGCATGTGAAACCTTTTTTATAAAGCTTAATTGGCTACCATTATTTTAGGTAGACCAACACCGTTTACAAGTGATGCGCTTTGTAAATCCCTGGGAGATTGGTGCGGTGGAGGAACAGATCTACAGTCACGTGACGCGAGATATGTCAGTTGTAAAAATTAAAGTTATTTACGTGCCTCCTTCCTACTACTTGACTAAGCGCCAAAATATCAGGTTAGTTTTTAGTTACGATATGAATCTATTATGAATATTAAATACTTCAAGGCAGCACACAGAACAAAAATTTAGGTGATAACATTCTCCCCACCAAGAATTCGAAGTAGATATGCCTGCTTGCTCACAAAAATCGATGCTGAAAGACATGGTTCGATGGCGGCGACCACGGCACAATCAGAGTACCTATGCCATGTTCAAGACTCAAAAACATTTGATAACTTTGTTGTTTACTGTGACAGTAATTGGCAAAAAGTAAAAAAAAAATTAAACATAGAAGAGTTTTTAGAATAGTCTTCAATAATCTTTTTAGGTGAGTAATTTATAAACAAAAGTTTGTAGTCGTTCAGAATAATTTTCTTTTTTGACATTATCATAGCTACAGCGTGTCCAGAAAAGTTATAGACATATGGGAACTTTCTTTATTGTTGATTTTACGAAAAAAAGTTATTCTTTATAAAAAGTTCTGCTTGATGCGTAAATAATATTGACATATCAAAACTTAAGATATCATGTACAGGGCGGCAAAAAAATATAGAAACACAGAATTACGTTAAGAGGGAATGTACCCTCAATTTTTATTTTAGAGCAAATTGTTATAAGAAAACTTTACTAAGAACTACAAAACGTGGTCAGATACAATATTTCGTTGAAATATTTTAATTTACAGGGTACCATCAAAAAGCCTTTGGAAAATATTTTTTTATTTTATTTCTTTAACAGTTACCTGCAACATTTTTGCAACAAGTTTGTGCAATACTATAGTAACGAATATTGACATGTTAGTCAAAAATTATTTACTATTTTTCGACTTATTAACAAAAGTTTAGTTTTGTCATGGTTGTAAAGTTAACGCTGCAGGAGAAAATAGAAATTGCACTTATCGTCGGGGATCCCTATAAACCTATTAGGTAAGCCACCCTCATAGTTAATACTAGACACCCTGACAAAATGGCATATAGCGCCACTATAGCAAACGTAATAAATAAATTTAAAGCTACTAGTTCCGTCGAAAATGTATTTAAGAAACAACACAACAAATGGTCCACAACAGAAGAAAGGCAACTCAATGTAATGCAAACGGTTATCGAAGATCCGAAATTTTCTTTAAGAAAATTGTCAAAAACTATTCCAGTTGACGTCAAAAAGTCTACTGCTAGTAATATTTTAAAAATAAATAAATTTCATCCATATAGACCGAAATACATTCACACGCTTTTTCCTAGAGATTTTGAATCCCGATTCCTATTTTGCGCGTGTTTCCAAGGCGAGTGTGAAGTTGATCCTTTTTTTGCAATAAAAATATTATTTATAGATGAAGCCATGTTTAATTCTAACGGCGTGGTATGCTCCAAAAATTGTCGGTGGTGGAGTGACAACAATCCAAATTTTATAATCAAATGCCGTAGTCAATATTCATTTAAAACCAATGTTTGGTGTGGCATTTTTAATGATCGGATCGTTGGACCATACTTTTTTCGACAAAATATAAATGCTGCCATTTACCTGGACTTCTTAGGGAACCAGTTGTCTCAATTTCTTGACGAACTGCCACTAAATATAAGACGTACAAATTGGTATCAACATGCTGGAGCCCCATGTCATAGTACTAACACAGTAACTGAGTATTTGAATGAAGTATTTCCGCACCGTTGGATAGGCAGACGTTCAAATATTCCTTGGCCAGCCAGGTCGCCTGACATCACACCCCTGGACTTCTTTTTATGGGGCCGATTAAAAGAAATGTTGTATGAGCATAAACCTTTTCAGAATATTGACCATCTTGAAGCAGTAATAACAAACTGTGTCCAAGAAATCACTCCCAATATGATACGTGCGACAGTAAGAGAAATTACAAGGCGTACTATAGTTTGCATGGAAAAAGAAGGGGGGCATGTGGAGACAAAATTTTTCACTTTAAACTATCTGTTTTTAGATCACTTTTATCATGTAATTGCTAAAATATTGTTTATTCACACATTCACAATTTATTTTTGCTCTAAGGAAATTAAATCTTTTTAATATTCCTGATAGGTAGATAGGTTGATTTTAGAACGTGAAATAAACTCGCATTATTTTTTTACGTACATAATTGGTTTCCAACAAGAGGTAATGAATGCTCAACGGGTAGTTCTCACCAAACGTTAATAATTCACATTTCAGTTTTCAAGAAAATAAACTTAATGATATTGAATATATTTTGGTATATTCCCTACCAAAAATATATTTATAGCACTCTTGTGCCCACGGTTCAACACTTTAATGGTTATTTTTTGGAAAAACGAGATTTTCGTTAAAACGGCATTCACGGAGATGAAATGAAATTCACGGAGGTGAAATATACCAAAATTTCGTACAAAAAAGGAATTTTTCACGCTTACGATAAGAAAGAAGACGTTAATATTTATACAAATATTATGTATGCAGAACAATTTTGTTTCATCAAATGCCAAAAAAAAATCTTTCACGGATGTGAGAGGAAATTAACGGAGGTGGAAATAACTTGTTTGAACGATAAATAAATCGTTCTTAGTCACTTTTTGAAAAGCAGATAGTGCTATGGATTAAGCTAGAATGGAGACGTTATTGTTTATATTAGTGATCAATCAATAACTTACAAAAACATAATATAATTGAAAACTCATTTATTTTCTTTTTCAATACAAAAGTGAAAAAAGTAACAACAGTAGTAAAAGTAGTAACAGTAGTAACAGTAGTTAAATTTTAATTCCAATATACTATGAGTAATAATGACAGTTTGATCAGACATTTTAATGTACAAATTTACAAAGTCTAGCAAATTTAAATACATAAAAAATTAACCTAAGTTTTTAAAAAGCGATAAATCAGTGCTAAATCTGTAGTGTTCTTGCTCATCTACTAGAGGTGCCGGGAGAACTGATACAATATCTTTCTTATTAATTAAAGAAATATCATCTTTGGTTGGGATAATGAATATTCCCTTTTTAGTATATTTTAGAAAGCGAATCAAAAAATCATTAGGGTAATCATCCAAATGAGTTATCTGAACCATACCCACAAAGTGACTAACAGATTTTTTTGTGGTGAACTTAACCATTACATAGTCGTTCTGCTGGGGTTGAAGTGCAACCACATCTGACAAAGGTTCACTAATGACTTTAGTGATATCTTCAGACTTCTTTATGAGACGAGCTAAGGGTATCATATCTTTGTCTTCATCGGAACTTGTATAAACTTCTTCATAATGAAGCCTCCGCATTGCTGAGGGAATACCTGAACCTACTGTCAAGGAAATCATTGTAATCAGCTACATAATTAAACCTTAGCAGAGAAATAAAAAATTATCTTACAAAAATGATTATTTTATATTTTAACAAAAGGATACTTTGTTTAAACTGGTATACTCCCAAAGAGAAGTGAGAACACTGCCTTGATTCCGCACAGTCGAGACATGTGAGTTTTCTTATATCTACAAATGCATTGCCTTTCGCCCAAACTATCTCATGGCACTGCAGAATTCCTTTGTAGGGTGGTAAATTTTTCGGTAGATAATTTTCTATATTTCAATGTCAGAATCTTCTATTTTTACTTCAATAATACGGATGCCCTTACACTTGTCTCGCAATAAAGATACAAATGTTTCTAAATCAGGTATATCTGCTCCTCTAGCAACAATAGAATCGGCTGTCCGTTTCAGAACACCACCAACTCCGTCTGGAGCTCCTTTTCCGTGCCCTTTTTCACTGTAATGCCATCTTAGTTGTTCAACTCTTAGCCGTTTGGAAATATAGTTAGATATTAAGTGGAACATTTTCCGATTCCGGTACTGCGTCGTGGGTCCATCACTTAAAAAATGTACTTTATCCAGATGCGCAATGTCTCTCAGCAGTTCTTCGAAAATTGGGTCCAGATGTGCACATATTGCCACGGGGTCATGACGAAGATTCAAAGAAACTGTACAGAAGCACTTTTTTTTCAATATTTCAGACGTATCCTTGTAGTAAAGTACAACAGTGTGTAATGAAATTTGAGATTTTGATCCTCCGAAGTGAGCAGATTGAACTTCTTCGGAATATTTGCATCCATAATTCTCGGAAAAGTCTATATGAATAAGGGCCTCGCTTGCCTTTAGATTGTTTTTTATACCATAAATTGCTTTATACTGGTGTTGAATGTTTCGTACATGCAGAAAAAATGGCTTGACAGATGTCTCCAAAATAGAAATCACTTCCCCTTTGGTACTAACTATTTTCTCTTTGACCGTTCTCAAATATATTTTTTCTACTCCTTTTACTATCATTTTAACTCGTTTACTGATCCATTTTTCATAAACTAAAGTATCGGCCGGTTCCCACTCATTGGAAGTAACAATAGTCTTGTTCATACAATCTTTGCATTTTCGTTCTAAACACTTTTCCTTCAAAGAATCGCCTGCGCAACAAAGACTTATGCATAACTCGTGAGGAGTATTTTCTTTTATAATATTCACGGATCTAAGTTTTTTGACGACTAGCATAAAATTGTGTGTGTAATACAAAGGCACGTATTTCGGTCTTCTACTTTGGGTTGAACAACCCAGAATGGTCTTGATCGGCAAAAGGTTGCATAGCTGATAGGAATATTTTTATGTGCCATGAAATTCCGATGCAAAACTCTTAAAGAGTGGTTTAGAATTCTTTTCTGTTTTTTAATTTTATTTTTTTTTACATACTCATTCTTCCCTGGGCATAATCTGCTACACTCATTTGTTTCAAGGAAACTAGCTATTTGTTGTATGAGATCTTCCTCATTTGATTTTCTCTTACGATTTATTTTACTGTCCGTTAAAAAAGCTGCGGTGACAACTTTTAGACAATTTTTCTGCCTATATTTTTTCACGACTTTCCCAGAAATAAAATTCCAAAACTTCCGTTTGTCCCGTGTTCTTTTTAAATTTTGGTAATTCTTATTGAGTTGTTTTTTAATAACCGCGGAGAACAATAATTCCTTTTTAATTTCTGGACTGACCTGTTGACCTTTAACCAGAGTATTAACACTTTCAGTAGGAGCATTCCTATTTTTTGTCTCTTTAATTCTCTTCAAGCGCATTCTGTATTTGTTTTTTTTATTGGTTTCTTTGAGCCATTTTATTTTTAAGATGCCAATTTCATTGTTCAGTTTTTTAATGTGTTTTTTTCTTTTTATTTTTCCATATTTCACTCTTCCATCGTTATTGTTTGGGATATATTCCTCTTGTGATATTTCCGAGGTAGGAGTCTGTGGTGGTGAATCTTCTCTTAATCGGTCTTCAATTCTTTGTGCTTGAATTTTTCTTTCATAGTATAATTTACTACGAGATCTCCAATCTTTCCTTTGTATCCTTTTTTCTCTATCAGACATCTCACTAATAGGTTTAATTTTACCTTCTTTCTTTCTTTTATAATAACGTTCTCGTTCTTTTCGTTTTTCCTCTTCATATATTTCAGGATCATTTTGTCGTGCTTCACGGAGTTTTCTCATAGCTTCTCGTTGCCTTCTTTTCTGTTCTTCATGATTTGCAGTCGTTTTTTTTTTCTTTTTTATTTTATGAGTAGAATTCATGTTCTGAAAAGAGGAACAATATACTAATATCACATCCGTGAAGTATATCTCACCTCCGTGAATTGTCATATTCACGGAGGTTAGATTCACGGAAGTGAGAAAATTTTAGGTTTTTATGAGATATCTCGTTTTAAATGAATTATTTGAAAATAAAATTTTAACACATTTCATACATTCAACAATTTACTACATTTATATATAAATTAATCAAATAAAATAATTCCCTACCTCGTATTTTGTCTTCACGGAAGTGAAAATCTCGAATTTCTCATGCAAGTATCTATACCTTGGGTAAGCGAAGAAGCTGTCCGTTCACCTCCAACGCCAGATCTTTACTGATCAGTAACACCGGCGGATCATTTTACGACGCCACGCGATCGAAGAGGCCGGTACTGCCATCTTTCGAGTAAAGAGCCAAATGACAAAGTTGCTTCACGGAGGTGAGACATACAGTCAGGAACATCGACTTTTATTAATATAATTCAAACTTCGATTATTTTTTCACTAACATTCGATCATGGCTGCATTGTTACATGTTTAATATGGATAATATACTGGAAATTTGCTGTACCAATATTCTATAAAGCTATATTTACAAGGATACGACATTACGACTAAGCAGAGGAACAGTCACGGAGGTGATATTTTTGATGTTTCCGGGGAAACAACTTGCTCTTGAAATATATTTTTTTTAATTTCCGCCATTTCTTATCCCTTATAATTGTGTTTAGGTCTCAAAACATTACAATATAGAAATATTAATCATATTTATGCACCAAAAAATTGCGATGAACATCGATTAACAATATTTCGTGAGAACTACCCCAGACATGTTTTTAATGGTACCCTGTAAATTAAAATATTTCAACGAAAAATTGTATCTGACCACGTTTTGTAGTCTTTGGTAAAGTTTTCTTATAACAATTTGCTATAAAATAAAAATTGAGGGTACTTCCCTCTTAACGTAATTCTGTGTTTCTATATTTTTTTGCCGCCCTGTACATAATATCTTAAGTTTGGATATGTCAATATTATTTGCGCATCAAGCAGAACTTTTTATAAAGAATAACTTTTTTTTTGTAAAATCAACAATAAAGAAAATTCCCATATGTCTACAACTTTTCTGGACACGCTGTATATGTCTTCTTAAACATTACTAAATACGCTACTATGCATGGGACAAGGTTTAAAGTTGTTTTATTATCTTTCTTAGTGGATTACAGCTGAATATTTTATCATGAATAATTAGACGATAGGCAGCTGTTTTAGCACTCATATTTTCTTTTGTTTCAAATTCAATCCTCATAGCAACAGGATCAGTTTGCAATAAATTTCTTTTGTACACAGGGCTCCAAATACACGTTCGGGATTGCAAGCTCTAGTCGATACTTAGGTACTCGAGAAAATAAAAAAATGTAAAATAAACTAAAGAAAGTAAGCAAAGAAAGGAAGATAAAGATTGTATTGCAAAACGCGGTAAAGATAGTTTGTGAATGACCCTTTTACTATTTCCAATCGAAGAAACCGCCGTAGAAAAGAAGAAAATGCCGCCTACAATATAGTATCAAGAATGTTAAGCACTTCAGCATGCATAAGTACGTAGTGAGAGTGTGTTAAACTGTTAAAAAAGCCTTACTCCTTGTAATTATTGACAAATAAAGACCCTATATAGACATCCTAAAAAGTCGTAAAAAAAGCCTCGTTAAGATGTCAATGCGAAACGCCTCTAAGCTAAACGCGGTACTTTCAACTTTCGCGGACATGTTTAAGATGCCTTTAAAAGATCTTCGTGTAATTTGGGAAAAGTCTCACCATAGAGGTCTCCTTTTTTCGTCTTTCCGTACCCTAGAACCAAAAATTTAACGTCAGACACGCCCTTGAACGGATTTATTTATATACTCGATTCCACAATAATTCGTTGATTTCCCGACCGCAATAAAATTTAAACACAGCCATAAATAAGTGCCTTTTGAAAGGGTACAGGTCCTGATTACCTACTAATTTCAATAGTTTAGGTTGGCTATTTTCGACAAAACAACAAATATAAAATAATTGGTAAGTATCTTTATTTTAATCATGTAATTAAATAGCTAATATTTATACAAAAATACTAATCTACAATATTATAATATCATCTATGCCTAACCTAATTATTAAGGGCCTTACGTTACTATTAATTATGTTATTATATTGGTATATTAGGTAGGTCAATGGCAAATTGCAGGTGTTCAATATAAAGCAGTCTCTTCATCTTGTTTCATCAGTCGTTTGGTGTTTGTCAAGCTGTGCGTTAAAGGAATTTTCGTGTGTGTTATCGAGCATCCAAAATATGTCAGAGCTGTGTGAAACTTCAGATAATATTGCTTCCGGTTATGGTGTAACGAAGAAAAAACATTTGATGCCAAAAACATAATATAGAACGTTTACTGTACCCCTTTAGAAAAAGGGTATGACCGGAGTGCAAGTTTTAGTGAAACGAGTATTTTGACCAAAGTTGCATTAACGACAGTAAAAGATATAGTGACCAAACCCATCCAGCCAAGGAAAAACGGTGTGACAGCGGAAAATTGAGAAGCATCGAAGAAGCTGATAAAGACTTGATTCGGAGGAAAATTTATGACATGTACAGTAAACAAATAGTCCCAACAATAGATACGCTAAAAAAGGTACTTACAGCAGACGAAACCGACATTTTATGTGGCAGGACAAGCCTTTGGAGAATAGTAAAAGCAATGAGTTTTAAATATCGTACCATTGACAAACGACAAGTACTAATGGAATCGCAGCGTTTACAAGTATGGCGTAGAGATTTACAAGATTAAACGAACTTACCTTAAGTGAAGTTCAATCTTGATTATATGTAGCCTCGTTAAAGTAAATAAAACATATGTAGTATCCCTCGTAGAGTGGATCCGAACACACATTTACTAAGAAAAAATCAATATGCCTTCTCAGCTCTAAGCGCGCAATCTTTAACCCAATCATTCTTTTAAAGCTTGATTGTTGCTGTAAGGGGGCCTATTAGGGTTAGGGAGGGACTTTTATTTACTTCAACGAGGCTACATATAATCAAGATTGAACTTCACTTAAGGTAAGTTCGTTTAATCTTGTAATTATATTTGCCTCGTTTCCGTAAATAAAACATATGTAGATATTTAAAGCCTTAAGCAACAATCATTTTTCCTCAGACTTATCAAATCTTTTTATGTAGTACCTATATTCAACAAGAAAACTTATATTATATTATCAAACCAATGATTCATTCACTAAAATCTAAACTATCGAACTTAAATTAAGTTGTTTATTTTGCTGGCGTCAATATCTGGAGAAAGAAATATACATAGTCTTAGTAATACGATACTTTTTTATTTGCTTTTAAATCAACATCCTTAGATAAACGCACAACCAGCTAAGCATTTTAGACATTATAATTACACAAAATAATAATATTTTAAACATTAAGAACTGTTTCAAGAAAATCTCCTTTTTTGGCTAAAGGCCTTTGATAGAATTTCGCAAAGGTCTGAGATTTAGTGGACCATCCTACGGACCTTTGAATTACGTCAATGTTGACGCCTTTCCGGGCAGCCGCTGATGTAGCGGCGTGTCTGGTACTATGTGCTGTAAAAATATTGTGTCCAAACCCCTTTTGGTTCATATAAATTTTATCCATCTACTTATAGTTTGGGTCGAGACTGCTTTAAGGGGTTTTTTAAAAGCAATAAAAAATTCTGACAGTCAGGTGCTCTTAGATCTTTTGTTATATTTAAATAATGTAAAAGAGTTTTTGCCACACAGACTTGGGGATCAGCATGGAAAAAAGGCAACGTAATTGTTGGTTGAGATCTATTCGGTCCTGACGCCTTTATCAATTTTAATTTAAAGTTGGTCGTCAAATTTTTCAATATTATAAATTTCTATGGTTCTTAGGTCTGTACGCGGTGGCCCGTTGTTAAGGCTAGCAAGGTCGCTAATCTACATGATAATATTTTTAAGGAGATATTGTCATTGGATAGGTTTCGAAGGTAATTTATAACGTTAGATGGGTCCCAATTGGTGTCATATTTGGGTGTGGTAGGTCTAAGGCTGAATCAAGGCTGAATACTCCTTTGAAAAATCTTTTAAGTCTGACATCATGCACAAGGTCCTTGGAAGATATTAGACTAATAGCAGATCTGTACGAATTTAATGTCCCATAGGATGCTCCCCTTTTAAATTGGGAAGTTAAAAAATTTATCACTAAGGGCACAGATATATTAAACACAATATTTTTCCCCTCTTGGCAGAATTGCCACCACAATTTCAGACCCGAATTATATTGGCGAATAGTAGAATCTGTGACAGTGATCTGTGCAGAGGGTGGCGGTTTCTATCAAAGAGAGAAGTAATGAGTTACTTGGTTTAAATATAATCAGCTCGCTCTTTAGTAAGGATAGAAAAACCGGAAATCAAGGCTGTGTTGTCCAGTTTGGTACAACGACGATTCCTTCGGCTCTATCTGACACATTTTTTTTTTTTTTTTTTTGTAAAAACCGTAATATTAATGAAAAAGGTGGGAATGCGTAAAATTTTAGATATTTCCAAGAAATTGTAAAAGCGTCAACCGCACAGCTATCTGGATCTTTAAACCAAGAAGTAAACTTTTCGCATTTTGTGTTATTTCTAGAAGCAAATAAATCAATATTAGGATATTTCAATTTGCTAACAATTTCTTCGAATGCTTTTGGATTTAATTCCCATTCCGTTTCTACTGGTAATCTTCGAAACTCAAAATCCGCAATATCATTATTTTTTGAGCTAATATAAGAAGCTAAAATAAATAAGTTACGCTGTTCACACTACACCATTGCCATATTCCTCTCGAAAAAGAGTTTAATTCAGGAAATTGAATACTTCTCATACGATTAATATAGGCAATAGCAGTGGTATTATCAATTCTGCACAGAATATTGCAATTTGAAAGACTGTTTGCAAAACAACGTAATCCAAAAAATGCAGCTAAAACTTCTAAATAATTTACATGGAATTATTGTTCTTTTGTATTCCAGTACCCGTGACATCGTTCTTTATTGCAGTATATGCCCCACCACTTCTGGAAGCATCTTTAGATTTTTGTAAAGCTAAAAACTTTTCTCTTTCCAAAAGCTTAGTATAAAGAAAACCATATGGAACTACCGTACCAACGGAATTTAGTGTCCCTATGTATTTTTGAGACAAGGTAATAATTCTCTTTTTCTTTTCTTGAGGCAAAGAAACTGTCATATTCTTTGAATTGTATATAAAAGAGCGAACTGACATTTAGAGTAATTTATAATAAAACCTAATGATTCCAATAAACTAATTGTTTGTAAAATATTAGTTGTACAATCTGGTACGGAGGCACCTAAAAGAAGGAAACCATCTAGGTATAACACTGACTGCATTCCTTTTTGTCTATGATAGCTTACAATAGGTTTCATTATTTTAGTAAAAACAAAAGGGGCACAGCTGAAACCAAAAGGTACACATTTAAATTCGTAAAAATTTCCTTTAAATTAAAATCCGAGATATTTCCTATATGACTGAGCAACTGAAACGAGCAAATATGCATCCTTGAGATCCAAGGGTGCAAAAAAAAAACAATCTTTTTTAATAAGCCGCGTTACCGTTTTATGCTCTTCTAGTTTGAAATGATAATTTGAGACATATTTGTTTAGAGATTTTAGATTTAAAATCATTCTGTGTGAACAATCTGGCTTTGGTGCTAAAAAAAAAAACATTTAATAAATATTGTCCCTGGCAAGGTTTAACCTTAGTTAGGGCCTCAATGTTTAAAAATTTATTTATACACTTTTGTATTCCTTTCAATTGTGTGACCTATGAAGCTCCTTAGGTGCTACAATTTATACAGGTTTCTTTAACAAAGGTATCTTAAGACCTTTTATCCATGACAATATTATTTTGTCTGAAGTTATATTACACCAAGTATTATAAAATAATGGAAGCCTATATTTTGCCCGCATCCCGTCGTCGGGATACCTGTTGTACCATGCGTCGAGGGTAAGGTTGTTGTGCTTGATAAGTTGGTTGTGCCTGCTTCCACGTCGTTCTTCTTTGTTGGGAAACTGGGGTGAAAGAGTGTTGTCTGCTTTGATAACCCAGGTTTGTAGATCGAAGCAGACTTCTCGAGTTTAAATGCTTTTTTGGGGATATTTGTCGTGGATTTACTAGTAGCTCCGCACCCGACTTTTCCAATTTTTTAGCAGACTTTATTCTCTTCCCTAATTTTTCTCCAAAAAACCAAGTATCTATTGGAGCATTATGAAGGGTCTCCTTCAAGGGTCCTTGAAATCATAGGCGACGAGTTTTCGCCGGGACAGCGTTTCTAGATAAAACACTTCCAACAGAATGCGCCCCGCGTCGCTCAACTTTTCAATATGTTCTTTTTTATCACCCTCTACTAAAAGAAGAGAAGTAACTGTTTGACCAACTGCTGTTAAAGCCACTCCTAACTCCTTTTGGAGATGTGCCAATCTGTTATCTCTAACTAAAACCGTCTGTGATTTCTTTGTCTTTTCTAATGCTGCCTGTACCATGCGATTAAGCTTAAAACAATGGAGATCAGGATGAGGAGAAAAAATCAAACCTCTAAAAATCTGACGTCGTGATCTATAGATTTATATAGAAGGTAATATATTTTTGACATCGTGATCAAAAATATTCTGCCATCGTGAGTAGAGGTATGTGGAGGGAATAGATTTTTGACATCGTGATCAAAAATATTCTGCCATCGTGAGCAAAGGTATGTAGAGGGAATCGATTTTTGACATCGTCATCAAAAATATTCTGCCATCGTGACCAGAGGTATGTAGAGGGAATAGATTTTTGACATCGTGATCAAAAATATTCTGCCATCGTGAGCAGAGGTATGTAGAGGGAATATATTTTTGACATCGTGATCAAAAATATTCTGCCATCGTGAGCAGAGGTATGTAGAGGGAATAGATTTTTGACATCGTCATCAAAAATATTCTGCCATCGTGAACAGAGGTATGTAGAGGGAATAGATTTTTGACATCGTCATCAAAAATATTCTGCCATCGTGACCAGAGGTATGTAGAGGGAATAGATTTTTGACATCGTGATCAAAAATATTCTGCCATCGTGAGCAGAGGTATGTAGAGGGAATAGATTTTTGACATCGTGATCAAAAATATTCTGCCATCGTGAGCAGAGGTATGTAGAGGGAATAGATTTTTGACATCGTGATCAAAAATATTCTGCCATCGTGAACAGAGGTATGTAGAGCGAATAGATTTTTGACATCGTGATCAAAAATATTCTGCCATCGTGAGCAGAGGTATGTAGAGGGAATAGATTTTTGACATCGTGATCAAAAATATTCTGCCATCGTGAGCAGAGGTATGTAGAGGGAATAGATTTTTGACATCGTGATCAAAAATATCCTGCCATCGTGAACAGAGGTATGTAGAGGGAATAGATTTTTGACATCGTGATCAAAAATATTCTGCCATCATAAGCAGACTTACAATCCACTAGCCGGTACAAAAATTAATACACTTACCTTCTGACGTAGATGAATCAGAAGAACTGCTTTGTATGCGCCTGACACAGCGCCTTTTTGGCTTAGGAGTAATGTCTTGGAGTAATTAGGAAGAAAGCTCCGGAGACCGGGAACGAGAACGCTTTCCTGAAGAACTACGGGAGCGAGAAGAATTCTCCGAAACACTTTGATTCTGTGAATGTAATAACGACACTTCCCGTTCAAGTTCCAAAAAACGAATTCGTCTTTGTAAATTCGTAAATTATTTTTCCCATCCCGAATTATTTTGTTTATCCCGATGAGAATTTTTCGGCATCTTTAAAATAAACTAATCAGTCTAAACACTCAAAACGTAATTTAATACCGCGCACTAATCAACGTGTGTATTCGGCGAAACACACTAAGAAAGAATGATTGGGTTAAAGATTGCGCGCTTAGAGCTGAGAAGGCATATTGATTTTTTCTTAGTAAATGTGTGTTCGGATCCACTCTACGAGGGATACTACATATGTTTTATTTACGGAAACGAGGCAAATATAATAATTGAATCTTATCAGACAATATAGGGAAGAAAATCGTTCAATTATATACTTGGACGAAAGTTGGTTTGATACCCACGACACTCTTAAAAAAGGTTGAAGCAATTCAACAATCAAATGTCGAACTAAAGCTCCCTCAAACAAAAGACAAATAATTACGATATTACATGCAGGTTCAGAAAATGGATTTATTCCGAACGCTCTATTATTATCTGCGAAGAAAATTGCCAATTCATCTTTGGATTACCATCAAGACACGGATGTTACATTGTTTGAAGATTGGTTTCAGAATCGTCTGCTTCCGAATGTGCCCAAAAATAGTGTTATTGTGATGGACAACGCTAGTTACCACAGTCGCCAACTAAGTAAAGTGCCGAATTAAAATAATACAAAAGTGGAAATTCAAAACTATATGATGGAAAATAATATATAAAAAACCTATACAAAAAAAGGACCTATTAAATGTTTTAAAAACATTCAATATTAAAAAATAATATATATCTGACAATCTCGCAAGTGCTAATGGTCACACAGTTTTACGCCTCCCTCCGTATTACTGTATTTTTAACCCAATAGAACATATATGGAGCCAGTTAAAGACGATGATTAGAAGAGAAAACACATTCCCTACACTAAGTAGTTCTGTTATAGAATTAATTAAAAATGTGTAAATAATATCCCAGTAGAAAGTTGGAAAAATTCTGTGAGACACGTGATCCAAGTCGAAGATTCCTATAACATAATTAATAGAAACGTAAGGCCCTTAATAATTAGTTTAGGCATAATAGAGTAGGTTAAGTTAAATATTGTATTATTATAATATTGTAGATTACTATTTTTGTATAAATATTAATAGCTATTTAATGACATGATTAAAATAAAGATACTTACCTATTATTTTATATTTGTTATTTTGTTGAAAATAGCTAACCTAAACTATTGAAATTAGTAGGTAATCAGGACATGTACCCTTTCAAAAGGTCCGGTGCCTACACAATAGATATTTGTCAGGCAACTTATTTATGGTTGGGATTACGACTGAGGGTTGTCATTTAAATTTTATTGCGGTCAAGAAATCAACGAATTATTGTGGAATGGAGTTTACTTATATTATCGGATTACATACTATGAATCTTTGCAGAAGTCCAGGGCTCCGAAGCGCTTAAAAATTGCTGTACTGAACAAAAAACGAATTCGGTGATATATCTATGTAATTTCAGGTTAGTTCCGCAGATAACGACTTTTTCTAACTTTATAAATTTTAGTATGTGGAGATGCACAACACAAATGCATTAAAGAACCCCTAACAATGGCTGTCATCCACAAAGACAGTTTTTCTTTTACGAATCAATGCTATATTTACCAGTAACGCAAAATTTAAAAAAAATTAACGCTCATGAAGATAAAATATATAAAATAACACCTGCGCGGGCGCTGCGTCGCGTTACTATAGTCTATTTCGTAAAGCGAGAGAGTAATAAATCATTATTGAACTATAAAACCCAGTGGTCTTCGCCGTATTACATAGATGTAGTCCAATTATTATTTCATATAACATTCGGAGTTGTAAAAATAGTTGAAATGTGTTCGAATATGACTGGGAGTCGGACAGTTAAGAATATAGGTACTGACTTGTGCATGAAGATAAACGCGACCCCATCAGGTCATGAGGATGAAAAGACTGCCATCAGAAAAATCATACACACGTTTTACTTAAAAAAAGAAATACCTACCTTGGACAAAATAATGTCTGAAATGAAAAAGGATGATTTCATTGCACCCATGGGTAAGAAGAAATTATGGAAAACTTTAAAGGAAACTAATTTTTGTTATGAAAACATATGAAAAGCGCGAGGCAAACTTTCATGGTAGCAAAAATGGATTTGTCGATGGCGGCTTACTAGCATTTAAATCAAAACGAACTGGAGACTATCATGTAGACATGAATGCTGATGTCTTTGAAGAGTACTTCCAGCAAATCTTATTCCTCCTGGGCCTGTTATGATCATGGATACTACCACTTAAGAGAATCCGAGAAATTTTTTTTTGGAAAAACATGACATCATTCATTGGCTGACTGAGGTTGAATAAACCTCTTTGTACTAAACTTGTTGTCGACGAAATCGCTTCAAAACGAAATATAACGGTACTTCGCCTTCCGCCACATCACTGTGAATAAAACCCCATAGAATTGGTGTGGACGCAAGTAAAAGGCTTTATAGCAATGCATAAAACCACTTTTAAAATGAGAGACGTTGGAAACCTTTTGCAAGAGGGAATGAAGACAGTGAATTGTGAAAAATGGAGTAAGTGCGTCGAATATGTGACTGAAAAGAAAAAATAATGCGGGAAGCTGATAACATGCTAGAAAACACTGTAGATCCCCTTATTATTTCTCTGGACCCAACAACGATCGTTCATCGGACTACTCGGAACATGATGACTAAAATTTAAAAACTAAGTTGTTGTATTTGTACATATTAGATTTCTTTTATAAATAATATTTAACCTACCTGTAGTAATGCCGCTGTTACTACAAGTAGTTTTCATTTCATTCACCAAACTGGTCTTTCTATTGTATGCTAATTAGGGCGACCCTAATTTAGGACCGATTCGGGGTGTGTAGGTAAAACTATCATTGCAATTTACCTGAAATTTACAATGCAACTTAAAGGTGTTGTCCACCCTGCTTAATGGATCCTGTCATTGCAAATTTACATTTTATTGCTCTCTCGCATTAAGAAACAAAGTATAGGGAGTTCTTAAACCACCAAAAGTTTCAGTGGTTAACGTTGCTGCACAGAAAGAAGAAACCAAGTATAAATTTCGTGACGTTGCTGTTAGCAGTTGCAGTTAACGGACGGAGCGGAAATCTAACAGATTAGCGTAAATGCTCAACAGAGTTTTGAATTGAATCGGATAATCGAAAGCAATCCGGCTCACGAACCAGCATGCTCGTAAGGGCGGTGTTGGGATTGCTTAATCTGCGCTTGCCCCATCTAAAACCGCCTCCACACGGCATGGGAAACGATGACCAGCACTGCGGCGCATTTACGGTCTGGTTATATTTTACCCGATAAAAATTGCCCTGCTAAGATAAACGGGACGCGCATGCGCTCACCGAATACCACTACGCACTATCAATGTCCATAACCAAAGATATTAGAACTAATATACCAAATTGCTTTTTAATGCGGCAAATCATTATTCCCTCTTTATTATTTATCTCTGAAGTTCAAAATAGGATCTTACCTGGCTTTATCTGTCTGTTAGAAATATTAGGAAAATTTGTTTTAAAAAGATTGAATTAGTAATTGCAGTAACGTCCAGAACCTAATAAACAAAAAAAATAAGGTGTGCGTATCAAATTATGCATTCATGCTGGTAATGTTACGCGGATATTTTATTAAAAACTGTTAAAAACTTTAAAAATTATTAAGATTATTATAATATATACACTGCGTCCATAAAGTCTTGCACAAATTCATTTAAAATTCAGGGGCTTACTTTTTTTAAAAACGCTCGGACACGTCAATTAGTACTTTTGTTTGCGCATTTTTTAACGTAAAATGTTTTTATACAGGGTGTCGCACGTATGAGGTATGAGGTCATCAAGGATTTTTTTTAATGGAACACCCTGTATATTATATCAATTTTGAATTCTATGATGAACACTTAACACCTCTGGAAATCACGGTTTCCGAAATATTGACGTTTGAAAATTTATTTTAAACACATTTATTGATGACCTCATACCTCATACGTGCGACACCCTGTATAAAAACATTTTACGTTAAAAAATGCGCAAACAAAAGTACTAATTGACGTGTCCGAGCGTTTTTAAAAAGTAAATACCTGAATTTTAAATGAATTTGTGCAAGACTTTATGGACGCACTGTATATCAGGCACTACGGCAACATTGTAATACGATTTTACAACCGGAGAGATTCTAAGAATGACGTTAGCCATTGCGACGTTGGCAGTGTGTCCTAACAACTAGTTTGTGTTTTTGTGCCCTATTTGCAGTTTATTTTTAATTTCTTTGTGTATTTGTCTAAACATTAGTGTAGGAATAAACAATCATGGTTCATGCCTGTGTAGTGTGTACAAAAGTAGATCGTTTTAATCCGAATTTATCATTTCATCGGTAAGTATGGTTAGATTATTGTTTTATAGAAAGCATTAATCTAGCGTATGGATGGGTTCGTTTAGTTACTGTGGTAGCACCATTTTTATTAAAACTTTTATGCACAATGAAAAAAGTTTTGTTATACTTAGAAACAATTAAGAGTAGATTAGATATTGATAAATAACTCATAGTAGCTGCTTAACAGTACACGAGTAAGTTAATATCGACTAGTAAAATACTGTAAAATTAAATCCCATTCCTAAATTCAAGTAGGTACCTATTTATTAAGATGTTTTACATCATACAAACATATAAACATTCTGTTTAGGCTCCCTCAAGATGCTGAAAAAGAGAACTTTGGTTTTCTGTAATAGGTATTCTGGATAACCAACCTTTACGAAAAACTCCAGAGTTGTGCTCGATTCCTTTTTTTCTTGCAGATATTTTAGTAAGGGCGAATGGTGCTAAATACATTAAAAAGGACGCAAACCAACATCCCCGTGAAGGTTTGTTATTTTTAGACGACCTATCTAACAGGTAAAGTTGGGAGGTGTCAGAAATTTTGGAATTTCTCATATTAAATTTGTGATTCTGGAATCCGAGAATCAGAATTAATCCAATATGTAAAAAGGATTTTAGACGAAATACAATCAAATCAAACCAGGAATGTGATTAATTTTTTTTTCATTCTAGCATATTTTTCGTAGCCTATTATTTCCATTCCTAGGAAACAAATCTGATACAAAAAAAATTATTGTAATACTTTTATACATTGTTGTTAGGTTTTAACCTCTACACTACTGGCGATCAAAACCAAGGGACGGTTCACAATGTTGCCAATCGGGTTTAAGATATCTGCCTTTCTCTCTCGTACTCGCCAATTATTTTAAAACAATAAAGGTCCATAATTTCTTGGAAATTATGAATAAACGTTTAGTCTAATAGTTCTAATGTCTTTGCTCATAACCAAACATGTATTAACCTTACAAATATGGAAACTTGGTTTTGCGAGTTGTTATGGTTGTAAGTTGTGGGTATTTGTCGTAAAAGCTGACATTTTCTGGTACTTTTCATGTAAATCAATAAAGAAACAGAATTCTATTACAAAATAAACAATCCATTTACGGTTGCGGACAAACTTTAACCGTTAATTAAGAGTTAATTTCATTCAACGCTTAAACTGGACTGGGTTAAAAAGTTGCTTCGTTCGGCAACCGTAAATAAGGGTGCAATGTGACCAGGCACAACCGTAAACGCGATTTCCCATAGTCGGCAGAGTGCGCTCAACGCACGGCGTCCATCGTGAACGCCCCCTGGCCTTGTAGTAGTGTCACAAGCATAAATATATTGACAAGAAGGATTTCTCTGATGAGCGCATGTATGACAGCCGTTGACTTCGTTGTGATTTTCCATAGAAGAAGAGAAGAGAACAGCAGAACGCGTTTGCAGTTATAAACCTTGCTCAAATAAAGCCTACGATGACACTATACTCTTTTTGTTATAAACAAAATATCGATTTTTCTTGATAGTTTAAACACATTTTCACATTTCTTCACCAAAAAAACAAAATAGTACAGGTACGCCTATGGAGCAGAGCTGTTTATCGAAATCCAAACTCCCCCGCTGTCAGCATTGGTTACAAAAGGATTTTCTGCAAGAAATCCTTCTGATTAATATATTTATTCTTGTTGAAGTGTAGTAGTTCGCCACGCTCGTCGTGTGGTTATGTGGATTAAACACCAAGGGCAAATCAACACCAACGTTCGCTATGACGGCGGTCTTTTGAATACAAGTCAAAGGAGTTGGCCAACGTTTTCACTTTTTTATTAAACCACCCCAGCGTCGACCAAACCAATTCCAATCGATACCAAATGTTTACATAACGAACGTTTGTGCGAACGTTGGACAGATATGCATGTGCAAGCGCTGGTAGTAGTTTGCCGTGTGGAGGCAGTTTAAAGCCGGCTCCACATTACATGGCAAACTAGCTAACAAATGTTTGTGATCTGTGAAGTTTGCCGAATGGTGACATTTGACAAACTCCGCAAACATTTGCATTCGTCTCCGTTCCGATAGAAGTCGGTAAATGAGGCTCGAGTCAAAGAAAAGTTTTTTAAATTTTTATATGAAGATCAAGAAAAATTAATTTAATTGTTGAAAAAAATTTTTTGTTAGTGTTGTTAACTAACATGTAGATATGCAATACTTTCTAGCTCCCCTAGATATTTCCATTGTATGCAACCACGAAGTTTGAAAACGTTTTCATTATTTTTCAATAATTTTGTAAAAATGTTCTTAGAATTTAAATTTCCGTCGTCACCATTCCTTTCAAGTGTATTCTTAGTGCAGCTTTTATCTCCCTCCGATAGACATTTATAACCCTCCTTTTTAACAAAACCATGTGATTTGGTCATTCGCTGACAGATGTCTGTGTTCTGTTGGTCCTCAAGTATTTTAAACGTCCAGTGACAACAACTAAAGATCAATTGATTCTGTACGGATTTAATAAACCTGATATCGAGTTCCTTAACCCAGATATGCCCACTGTCCTTTAAGAAGTACGTTTTACAGAAACCAATTTAAGCCGCTCACGTAATAATACATACCGGGTGTTGCATCGTCGAGCGGGACATAGGAAATCCCATGTAATTTTAAATGGGGCCAATTATTGGCTTCCCTAATTATTTTAGAGAAAAATTCTATTTAGGTTTATTAAAGAGCACTAAAACCCACATTCAAAAGAATAACTTTAGATATTTTTGATGAGCCCGTTTACGGGTTATCGCCGATTTCTTTTTACCTATTTCTCCTTTTTATGGCCCCGTATTTGCGGGCACCAGTCAAGGTAAAAGATGACTGTCAAATAAAGTTGTCATTTTGAAATGTGTGCTTTATTGTTATAAAAACTCGTACATCGAAAATATTAAAGGTGTATTTATGAGTACAAATTAATCTGAATAAAACTAAAATAAAGTATCCAATTACAAGGTTAATTATGACATTTTACATGTTTCAATATTTTACTAATTAATAGGTAGGTACTATTAAATTGTTGGAACTTTAGGATTTAAGATGTTCAAATATTCCTCAAAATGACAACTTTATTTGACAGTCATCTTTTACCTTGACTGGTGCCCGCAAATACGGGGCCATAAAAAGGAGAAATAGTTAAAAAGAAATCGGCGATAACCCGTAAACGGGCTTATCAAAAATATCTAAAGGTATTCTTTTGAATGTGGGTTTTAGTGCTCTTTAATAAACCTAAATAGAATTTTTCTCTAAAATAATTAGGGAAGCCAATAATTGACCCCATTTAAAATTACATGGAATTTCCTATGTCCCGCTCGACGATGCAACACCCGGTACCTATAGTTTCCGTAAGATGGCACTGTATGATTCGCCAAGTTTAAAGCATAGACTGTTTTGTTTTTATGAGATACCGTGTTATTTTTGTGTTTATTTTATTGATATATATATATACAGTTCTTTAAAAGTGATAATGGATTTACACTATGACTTCAAGATATTGTCAACAAAATGGCGGGCTCTACATTTTTAATTATAATTTTCACACTTCTAGACCACTGTGCGTTGAGGTCGCGGACCACTGTGCCATCCAATGTCAAGTTCAATTAAACAAGACTCAGCACTTTCGGTGTATAAATACCCGAACATTGGATGGACACGGTACCTTCGTTTCAACGACTGGTCAACCACCCTGCGACAGGAGTGCCCAAAGTGTCAATATCGATTCGAGGCCCCTCTCCTGCTCGATTTAAAAGCATCCCCCAAAAGTCCCCCTGGTCAACTACCCTGCGACAGGAGTGCCCAAAGTGTCAACATTGACTCGAGGCCCCTCTCCTGATCGAACTATAAGTACTCCCCAAGAGCCCCCATCGATAGTGCCGAACTGGTCTGCACCCCCCGAAGACATGCTGGGCTTTCTCCGAGCTGCCTGGTAAAGTTTATACCAAAGTATTAATAAAGACCTGTATTGTTTTTTAGTCCAAGTGGTTTTCATTCACGCCCCGTTAGGGAAACAACTCCCAGTTGTGACAATATCAGGGTAAGTTTATTTCAAAAATTATCTCAAAAATCGACCTATACATTATTAAAATTAAATAAATTAGATCAACAAGTAATTATAATAAGGTTATGTTGAAAATTGGCGGGAAATGTGAGTTCCACGTGGGCGTAAATATGGGTGTCCCTCTAGAAGGACTGTGGGCTAATACGCAACGTTTTTTTAGGGGAGCAACGCATACTGATCTTCTTTCGATACAAGAAGATGAAAAAGAGGATGTAAGCAAAAAAGCAATTGATATTGCAATTATGCCGACTACAAATTCCTGCGATATATTAACAGATGAAGATTCGGGGGATGACGGATGACGTCAATGTGAACAATTTGCCGCCTTCTTAACTTCGAGCAGAAGCGGAACGCTTTGAACAAAATTCTGACGACGAATGGGAAGACGAAGATAAAATTCCGCTGTCCGAGCTTCGTAATCAATTAATATCCAGAAAACAATATGACGATATAAAGAAAAAAAAAGTATAATTGGGAGAAACAGGATATAGAAAATTCATGTCTTGATCTTGAATGGCCCAATTTCTTTTTACCTTCGAACAATCTTTCGCCAATATCGCTGTTTGAAAATTATCTCGATCAGGAAATAATAGATATGTTTGTTACTTGCACTAATATGTACGCAGCTAATAAAAACAGACGGTCAGATATTACCGCAGACGAAATTAAAGTATTCTTTGGAATTTTGCTTTTGAGCGGGTACATGTCGACGCCAAGACGAAGAATGTTTTGGGAGAATTTTCCAGATTCTCACAATGACATTGTATCCGATTCTATGTCTCGAAATCGTTTCGAACATATTTTGTCAAACATACATTGTTGTGATAACAACAACTCAGACAAAAACGATAGGTTTGCTAAGGTTCGGCCTTTTTTTAATAAAATAAATAGTCGATTTTGGATTTTGCCCCCATTGATCAGTTTCACTGCGTTGACGAAGCTATGGTGCCTTATTTCGGCCGTCACGGGTGCAAACATAAGAGGCAAGCCGTTGAGATATGGATATAAACTATGGGTCGGAGCTTCCGCTAGTGGGTATATAGTGTGGTACGAACCATATCAAGGTGCCAAATCCGAAATCAAAGATTGCTACAAAAACTTAGGCTTGGGTTCTTCTGTTGTCTTGGAGTACACTGACGTTTTGCTTTTAAAATATAAACTACCGTACAGTATTTATTTCGATAATTTTTTTACAACTTTACCTCTAATCGAAGTACTAACAGAGAAGGGAGTCAAGGGTACAGGTACAATAAGGAAAAATTGGCTTGCAAATTGTCAGTTGGATTCTGATGAGAATCTTAAAAAAAATCGTGGAGATTTTGATTTCAAAGTGTCCAGTCAAAAATCTATAATCGTTGTAAAGTGGTCTGACAACAATATGGTCCACATGGTTTCAAATTTTTATGGTGTATTCCCGTTGCACCCGCTATTCCCAAAAACAAAAAATGAGAATAAATGTGAAACAGCCAAAAAATATAAAAAAATATAACACCAATATGGGGGGTGTCGGCCGAAGCGACCAAAATATTAGCTTATATCGCATAGCAGTTAGAGGTAAGAAATGGTATTTTTCACTTATTACACACTTGCTCGATGCTGCCGAACAAAATGCATGGCAACTTCACAGAAAACAAGGAGGAATATTCAAAGCAACAGAGAAGACAGGGGGCTCCATTTACATAGAAGACTTAATAGACCTTCACCTTTAGAGAATGTGGAGTCAAGGTATGACAGATTAGATCATCTTATTGAAGAGCAGGATAGGCAGACAAGATGTAGAGTGTGCCATAAAAAGGTTTCTACGAAATGTCGAAAATGTAATGTTACGCTTCATGTCCGGTGCTTTATATCTTACCATACACAATCGTAATTATTTTTTTTTGTGTTTAAACGAAATGGCTTATATTTTATAGTAATTTTTAGAAAAACCTGCTGTAAAATTTAGTTCTAAATAAAAATAAGTTTTTTGGTCACTCTAGTTTTTTATTACTTAATTTGGCTATGTATAAGCCCACTCTCCTTTTAAAAGAACGCCCATTATTGCTGAACTCACTACCTTCAGATTTTTTTTCGCATTTTTTTAGGTTATTATGTGCCAATAGAAACCAAATTAACAAAAAATTAACTTAAATTTGACCAAAAAATATATTTGGGCATATCTGGGTTAAATCTTCTCATTTGATTTGAACAATAGTTTTGATTTTTAATATTAATATTTGGTTATACGTCGTTATACGTCTTTAATGTCATCGTTCTCTTTAAATTAACCTCACTTTAACGATCACGTTGCAATAGTTAACACGGTTTTCTTTCCTTTCTCTTCTAGAACTTTATTATTTTTCAAAAATATGGGTCATAAATTATTACCTAATTATAAATTAAATAATATAACTGTAAACTCCGGTAATGCCTATAAAATTTCAAGTTATCATGATGACAAGCCCCTTCTTACAAATTTAATATTATATACGAAAGAGAAAAAAACAGTTTCAAGGCACAGGTGATAATTTCTGGCCCAGGAATCCGTGCTCGGTTAGACGTGGGTTGCCAAATTTACAAAACAAATGATTAATTAATATTTTATAAATATTATCTTTACCGCTTTAACGATTATAATTTGCAATGTAAGGGGGAAAATAAACAGGATATATAATATTATTATATATAATTAGGATTTTATGAAAATTTCCCCATATCTACAACATGTTAGTTAACAAAACGAACAAAAAATATTTTCAACAATTAAATTAATATTTCATAATCTCCATATAAAAATTTTAAAAACTTCTATAAATAAAAAAAAATCTTTCTCCTCCAATCATGTTATAACTCAATTTATTATCTTTTATCCGCAATGTTTCTTTACTAATTAAAATTTCACTATTATAATTAAAACTTCGCTTATATTCGAATCGTAACACAATTAATATATTAATATGACTAGTTATTACACTAGGTCTTTACATTTCTGTTAAGTTGTACTTATTAATTTGAGACAATAACTTACATTAACAGTTTCGCTCAACTCGGTGTTAGGTAAGTCCCAATTAAACTTTTATTTTATAGAAATAAAGGTCTGTCTTTACCACCAAATTAAATTATTTGGTGGTAAAGACAGAACTTTATTTCTATTTACAATCTCGCCACAGAATATGGACTACTTCTTAAATCTTTTATTTTATATTCATTGGTCGTTCCTAACTATGTACTATCTTTTTTAGTATCCCTTGAGGATGAACGCTTAAGCGTTCGGAACATGTAGGAAACTATTTATTTATTTTTACAATTGCTAAACTGTGGAGGAAGACTGCATTGTTTCATTTACATTACTTTGACTCCACTGAAAGTATGGACTATTTCTTCAAATCTATTTCGTTTGTATAAACGACTTTTAGTAAATATTATAACTTGTGAAAAACAGCTGAGAGCCAACAGACAGCTCTTATTTATTTGTCATTTGAATTTGGCATTTGAGAATCCCACCGAAACGAGTTGAATCTCTTAATGCGCATGATTGGATAACTTCCAATGAGCTCGAAAGCGAGGGAGTATTGGATACCAACTATTTGGTGAATATGAACATCGCGGGGAATGTAACCTTTTAAAAATAAACGGTTGTGGAATGGAAAAGTGTTACTCTTCCTTCCCCAAGGTGTAAATGTGAACGCGCTTCTGCGGTAGAATGCAACAGATATAAAAGGCGCGAATGCTAGATTGTAGCCAATTACGAGCGAATAATTTATAGGTAAAGCCTGTCCAGAGATATAAGAAAGTTACACTTTGCCTTTGAATGGGATTATCCAAGGGTGGCCATAAACAAACAATAAATGAATGAATAAATGCAGGTAAATTATGGTCCGTACTTAAAAATGTCTTAAAGTAAACTACAAATCCGGAAGACGTAATTTCATTATTAAAGTAATAGTTTGGTGATTTCCAACCGATTTTTATCTGATTGAAAATAAGAGGGTTAATCCCATAAAACAAATTATGTTCTAAAGACTGTATATATAGCCACTCTAAATAGTTTTAAGCTTAGTAGTTATTCTTACTTCGTGTGTAATACAGCGTTTGTTTAATCGTGCGTGAGTCATGGAAAATATGTGCGAGCCCAATGTATCTCAGGAGATAATCCCGTCGAAAAGCAGAAAACACTTTTCTGTGGAAACTAAGGAAGTAATAAACAATGTTTATTCAACTCTCATTGAACGTGCGGTCAACAAGCAAGCAGCGTTAGAAGAAACGGCCACATTAACAAAAATTCCAATTCCAAATTGTGAATAATCCCATTTTAGTAAGGGAAAAAAGAACCGATACTGACATTTTCTCGAAGGTAGATGAAAGTGATCAAGATATAATACGGCGTAAAATTAACAAGTTATGCGAGGAACAAAGCGTGCCTATATTAGATAATTTAATTAAGAGGCTTGAAAAAGGCGAAACCGGCGTTAAATGTGGCAGAACAACGTTATGGAAGTGTATCGAACACATGGGTTGTAGATTTAAATATAATAAAATTTAAATTTTAAACATGTTTGGCACCAACTGAAATCTGTCATTCGTCGTAACAATATTTGCCCTACTATTAACTTCAGTGTACTTGAGCTTATAGAAACTGAAGTTTTTAACATCCCTTCACAAAGTTGGGCAAATTCTGTTACACATGTTGAAAAAGTGGAAAAATCCTATATCAATATAAACAATATATATCACAAAAATAATAATTAGAACAGATGATGATAGCGATAGTGATATTGATATATTAAGTGAATAATTATTAAAAGTACCGAATAATTTGTATATTTTTGTAATCATAAATATAATTTTTAATAATAAAATAACTTGTAATTTCACTTTTAAACATAAATAAAATATTATTTAATGTCTTACTTATTTTTATTACAAACCATGATTAAATTCTAAGCAAAATACGGACCTGTTCGGCCATATTTCAATTTTACAGCTGGCCCGGGTATTTCCTAATAGGAATCAGTTAGTCACTTTCCTAGATCTCTAAACAGACTTTACCCACGCAGAGTATTTGACCGCAACCCCCTCCACCGTTCTGGCTTGCGCCCCGTTTTATAGTATCAATAATAGTAAAAATTGAGTTGGAATAACTGAACATTTATAGTCCACGTCTTTTTCAAGACGGCGGACTTGGTGCCATTTTGAATATATTTAAATGTAATCGATTTAACAACTTACGTGCGTGATACGCCTGTCTAATAACCATAATTTCCTGATTTGATTTAGTACACATGATTTCGATCAATACATCCTCATCAGTACCCAGTCCTTGCATAGCGTCATGCAGCTCTTTTGCATAATATTCAGGTAGTGGCGTCATCATGGCAACAATGACATTTTCAAAATTTCCCGTGCATTCAGATTTCAGGTCCTTCACTAAATCCTAAAAATAATTACACACATTTATGGTAGCAACGTGTCACATTAAATTAAAAACATATAAATCAGCACAGAAAAAATATTATAACATGTATAATAATAATTTTATTATGATTATACAGTTCTGTTTCTTTTCATCCACGTTGTGTTAAATTTGATCAATATACAGGATGTTTCAGGGGCGTGCGGTCGACGGAAGCGATGTAATCGCCGCTTGATTTCATAAACAAATTGTTTGCGGAATTAAGATTAAAATTAATTTAATTTTCGCCAAGCGCCATTTTAATTTCTAATTTTTATTCCAACTCCGGCGCTGACCAGACTGCTAAAAGCCCAGCGAAGCGCTATTACATGCCGCATGTTATATCGAGACCTTTGGAATTGATCGTTGTTTGGCTTGCTTGCAGCCGGCAAATTAATGGATTTTGTATCGTGATTTTCGATTGAATCTATTGAACTTTGAACAGAACTACAAATTAGAGATGTTTGTGACAGTTTGTGTTTGTGTATCATTTTGTGATGGAGCAACAACATTCGTCGTTGTGTCAATTTGGGGAAACAGGCCACCTTATAGAGCCATTTAGCTTTTTTTAATTACATTTTCTGAGATATTTTGTAATTTTAGTGCGAACTACAAAATATTTTGATTTTCTGACGCCTCTAAAGCCTTTAATAGTATATTACAATACAAGTACGGAGTACGGTAGGTACGTCTTTACCGCATGTGCGTGATGTTTAACAAAACGAGCCGAAGGCGAGTTTGGTAAATCACGCAAATGCGGTAAAGACACCTACCGTAAGTGTATTGTACGATATTTTATCTACAAGCATGTTTTAGGGCACCAATATTAAAAACTCTAAAAGAGCACTGTTTTAATTTACCCCGTAGGTGCCTCGTAAGTCGTTATGAACGATGCATTAATTTGCTAGGGAAATAAATTATACTTTAATATTATTGGTCGATACTTGGTGGAAATCCATAATAATTTTGTTATATTATTTAAAGTAAAACACTTTTTTACTTCAATTTCCACTTTATTTGACAATACAACATGTTTCACTGCACTGCAGCTTCGTCAGGTAATGTACAATTAATTTTAAGTTTACGCTATTTAAGTGCATGGCTAATGACAGTGCCAGTTAGGTATTGTAAAAGATGGGGGTTTTTTCGATAATTAGTATATTCTACAATCTAATTTAAATATCAAATAAAATTGGCCTTTAATATGGAAAAGGTTGGTATTTTCCTAACTTAATTAGTATTATAAAAGGGGTGGGTTATTTACAAATTTAATGTGTCTTGCTTGAAGTTTTATTGTCCTATTGTGAGAAGAATATTAAAATAAGTTTAGTAAAGGTGAATTGTTTAGGTCTAGTTGATTATTTAATAACATATTTGTATTTTTAAGCTTGTTTATTTCTAATGATTCGAGGTGATTTAGTTTTGATCCTTTGTTTTCTAGATGTAGTATTTTAAAGTCTTCATTAAATGAGTGTTTTGTTTCTATAAGATACCAACTTATTTCCTAGCATTCCCGTAAAAGATGCTTTGATTCTTATTGAAAAACTTCTAGACCAAAAACATGTAAATATAATTAAAAAACAAGAAATAATGCAGACCCTCACCTTGTGTTTAAATCAAAATTATTTTGAATTTGACAATAAATTTTATAGCAGCAAGGAAGGTTTAATTATGGGAAACCCGCTGAGTCCCCTCCTCGCTGAGATTTTTATGGATGCTCTAGAGTCAACAATTATGAATCATTCCCTCTTTAAGAAATTTCTGTATTGGTATAGGTATGTGGATGATGTTTTAACTTGTTTCATCGGTACAGATAGACAACTAAATCAGTTTATAGAATTCATCAATACTCTTCACCCAAACATTAAATTTACCATAGAAAGAGAAATAGACAATTCCATCAATTTCTTGGATCTATCTATAAAGAAAGTAAATAACAAACACAATTTCTCAATCTTTCATAAACCAACACACACGGACACAACAATACACAACTCATCTTGCCATCCTATCCAACATAAAATGGCTGCTTTTTATAGCATGGTCCATAGACTAATTTCAATCCCCCTTCAACCAGCAGATTTTCAAAAAGAACTAGACCTAATTAAACAAATTGCAACAAATAACGGGTACCAATCAGAAATTATAGATAAAATATTAAAACAAAAAATGTACAAAAAAGCCATAGCAATGGTATATCCAAAAGAAAAAGAAAAACCAACTTCATACAGGATAATCACATATATAGGAAACATAAGCACAAAAATTAGTAAATTCTTAAAAAAACTTAATATAAACACAGCTTTCAAAACTCAAAATACCATAGGAAAACTAATAAAAAACTGTAAAACTAAAATCAACAAAAATGACAAATCGGGAGTATACAAATTAAATTGCGGAGATTGTTCAAAAACATATATAGGTCAAACAGGTAGAAGTTTCTCGAAAAGAATCAAAGAACATTTTAATAGTTTTATTAATGGCAAAAATGATTCAAACTACGCGAATCATCTTATAGAAACAAAACACTCATTTAATGAAGACTTTAAAATACTACATCTAGAAAACAAAGGATCAAAACTAAATCACCTCGAATCATTAGAAATAAACAAGCTTAAAAATACAAATATGTTATTAAATAATCAACTAGACCTAAACAATTCACCTTTACTAAACTTATTTTAATATTCTTCTCACAATAGGACAATAAAACTTCAAGCAAGACACATTAAATTTGTAAATAACCCACCCCTTTTATAATACTAATTAAGTTAGGAAAATACCAACCTTTTCCATATTAAAGGCCAATTTTATTTGATATTTAAATTAGATTGTAGAATATACTAATTATCGAAAAAACCCCCATCTTTTACAATACCTAACTGGCACTGTCATTAGCCATGCACTTAAATAGCGTAAACTTAAAATTAATTGTACATTACCTGACGAAGCTGCAGTGCAGTGAAACATGTTGTATTGTCAAATAAAGTGGAAATTGAAGTAAAAAAGTGTTTTACTTTAAATAATATAACAAAATAAATTATAGAAATTTAATAGTTGGCTTTTATATGACAGATGTAAAACTTGACAACGGAATAAACGATAATTATTTTTGTAACAATTTCGTGAAAGTGTGTTTTACGTCCTTTAAATGGAAGTCAGTAGCAGTAGTGATGATGAAATTCCGAAGAAAGTTCTGGACATTGCTAAAGCAGCTACCCTTACTTTATTGCCGGATAAATCACGGCATAGATATGAGAAGGAATATGGGCTCTTCATGGACTGGTGTTCATCAAAGAAACTTAAAGCAATTAGTGAAGATGTGATGCTTGCCTATTTCGTGGATAAACTTAAGGACAGTAAATCATCCTCTTTATGGAGTTATTACTCAATGCTCAGATCTACTATAAGTATCAAAAATAATGTCGACATAAGCAGGTATGCAAAACTGATGGCATATTTAAAAAGGATGTCTGTGGGATACAAAGCTAAGAAATCAAAGGCATTCTCCAAGAATGAGGTTGTAAAATTCCTTGTTACGGCACCAGATGAGGAGTTTTTATTAATGAAGGACTTAATTGCGATTTTTTTAAAATCTACTTTTAAATAACAACTTATGTCCTTGTTTCAGGTGGTACTCATTGTTGGCATCGCTGGGGCATGTCGCCGAGTGGAGTTATGTAAAATGAAAATTGAAGATATTACGGAATTTGAAACCCACCTTGTTGTAACTGTCCCGGATACAAAGACACATGTAGATCGACAGTTCGTGGTTTACGTGGAAGGATTTTCATCAGAAATTAATAATATTTCAATTTTCAAGAAGTATAGAGCCCTTAGACCCGATCATACTGCCCACACACGGTTATTTATTGCATAAAGGAAGATGCACTATCCAACCACTGGGTATAAATACTTTTGGAAAAATACCTTCTCAAATTGCATCATATTTAAAGTTGTCCAGTCCCAAAGAATATACGGGACATTGTTATCGAAGGACGTCAGCTACATTAGTAGATGCTGGCGGGGATATCATGAGTTTAAAAAGACATGGTGGATGGAAGTCCTCCAGTGTTGCGGAGGGCTATATTGAAAATTCGATGCAAAATAAAATAGGAATTGCAAAGCAAATAAATGGTGTAGAAGAATATGCAGAGAGAAGAGAGTTTTAGTAAATTTGTAAATTTCAATTATTGTGTCCCATCGGATAGTAAAACACTTCCTTCATCGATATCGTTTGGAAATCTTACAAATTCTACAATTAATATTAATATTTCTTAATTTATAAGTTTGGATTAGTTTAGAAATTTAAATAAGTAAGTATTTGTTATACATATAATGTTTAATAGAGTTTGTTTTAAAAATAAAAAATACACTTGAACAATATAAAAACTTGTTTTTATAGTATGTAATTACTTACAGCACTAGTGCAATAAAGTGATACTTACCGCACTCAAATCAGTGCGGTAAGTAGTTACTTACCGCACGCTTGTAGACAAAATAATTTACGAACATCGACTCGCGGAAACCGCTATGTGACGTCACTATCTCGTACGACTAGAAAGACAGGTGGTCATTTACATCGCCTTTTCTCTGTTGCTGGGTAACGGAGTTGATATCGACAGGAGAAAAAAATAATTTTTATTAATTTATTTTCCTATTTTCTAAAATAGTGTTAGAGGAAGTATAGTCTAGAACTCGTATGGCATTTCCTACTGGTTATAGAATATACTAATAAAATTAGTAATAACAAGCTTCTGTTTAAACTGAACAACGAAACAGTACGCGCATCGCCCTTATTTATGCACAGAAAGACCGTTGCACACATTCGAAAAGAATCAACTATGGGAGGTAATGACGTCACCACTTCGCGACCATTTTATTTGATTTTGATCTCGTATATTTCGAAAAAAACTTATCGGCTTTACTTCAAATTTTCATAAATGGTTCATAAAAATTAGGTTTAGAGGGTAAATTGAGGTTTGACCAAATGACCCCATTGTGTCTGCTTCCTGGGCAAGATATTTTAAAAGGGATTTTAAGTGTTTACCTTTGAAGAAAAAATAAAATAACCTGCACTAAAATCCGAATTCCGAAACATGTGCTTGTTAAATGGAAATATTCCTGTTGCATAAAAATCTGACAAAATATTGTTGGCTAAAAATGCATGTGAGTAAGCGTTTCCAAAGATTTGCGAGATTTCATATATTGTCATTCTTTTACCAGGGTTGGACAGCAACCATGCCCTGCATGCATCATTGCAATATTTTTTTTAATGGGCCATAGACCGTCTTGTCTAAGGGTTGGATCCTATGGCTTGTGTGCGGCGGCAAGTTAGAAGAATAACATCAGAGTCCTTAGCTAAGGAGACACTCGCATAACTTACATGCGCTTCTAAATTATTCATTATTAGTAATGTTGGTGTATCTTTGGATAGACTGCTATGTATGATAAAGTATTTTAACCATTGTACAAATAGATCAATTGGTATCCAGCCTGACGGGGAGGCGCAACCAACTATTCCAGCCGGAGCTGCATAAATCACGTGGGCTTTGAAATTAACCCTAGGAAAAATCATGAAAGGGGGTACTGAATTACCACATGCCTTTATTGCACAACATGCGGTTACCAGCTGCCCCAATTCTGCAAATGTAATTTGTCCCAGCTGCTTAATACCTTTAGGTGCAACTATTTTCGATGTATTCTGGACTGTAGTTAGACCAGTTTCGTCTACATTGTATATTTGTTGTGGTTCTAATTTATACTTTGCCAAAATCGTTTCTAAGTTGTCATAAAATAAATTAACAGAAGTTCGAATAAACCCTATGGATCGGGCTAAAGACGTGGCTTCAGGAGTCCTTATGGACAAGCCTGGGTTTCGCTTCATAAATGCTGTGAACCAGTCTTTTCCTGCGGCTTAATTACGATTCCAACTCATGTGCAAGTTGACGGGCAACAAGGGGTGGAAGTCCATGATGTAGTTTAGCACACGTTTTTAAATAGTCACTTAAAAGAGATTCCTTTTCAATAGTAAATACTTGTCGAGAGTTGTATTTTGGAAACATCCTTGGTAGATCAGGTAAAACTGTGTTGTTTCAATCAATTTCTTGGTTCCGATATTTATTTACATATCTACAGAGTGTTGTTCTTGCAATATTAAATTCCTTTGCAGTTCTTTTAACCGACGAACCTCCATTTAAAACTGTTCTTACAACCGACATCATTGTTTCTTGGCTGATTAAAGCCAATATTGATTATTCTTTTAATGTTTCTGGCCATCGCAAAGCAATTCTGAAACAATAATGGTGCTGTCGAAAGGGGCACAGTGGCCACTACTATTATGATAAATAAGTGGGACCACTGTGCCCCCATTTTACGTGAGCATTATGCCCCAAACATAACCTAAATGGTTTATATCCTATACTTTCTTAAAAACAAAATATTTAATAACTTTTTTTAGAAACATACCTTCTAAGCATATTACTAAATATAACCATGCAAATATTTTACCTTATTAAGCACTGTTGCACACTAAAACTAAAAACCATAAATTGTCGCAGCCTAATTTTTTACTTGATACACGTGTAGCTGTATGACAGAAGTATTTTCGGAAACTGTTTTACCGATCACGTGGCTTTGTTGGCGCCACTATTCAAATATATAAACTACCTCATTTTGAACAGTACTATGATTCCCTGCTTTAAAATAAGAAGTCTAGCTTAAGGTGGCCACTGTGTCGGTATTACCACTGTGCACCGCTCTCCCCTAATCCATAAACGTCAAACAAGGTGATCTGGGTGCATGTTCGAAAATTGATCAATCTATCGTCGAAAAAGTAAGTAAGTATAGTTAATAGTGTCGGCGGATGTATGGTCGGATGCACCGTCCTGTATAAAATATTCAATACGTAGTTCATCGTCAAGTAATTGCATTAAAAATAGATTCAACATATTGTTCCTATCTATACCTCTGTGCTGTAACTGTGTCATGAAAAAAAATAGTATCAAAAATTCTTCTTCGGGAAACAGCCAAGCAGATTACGATTTTTTGAGAGTGCAATGTGGACTCGCAAAAAAAATGGAGATTTTCTCTACTCCACATGCGTGTATTCTGTGAATTCACATAACCGGTAAGGTGGAGCCAGGTTTCATCAGACAAAAATGGCAGTTCGAATAAATCATTTCTTTCTAATAAGTTCTTGATAAACCACTGACGGTAATTCCAGCGTCTTTCAAAATCTGCAGCTCGTATCTCTTGGAATACTTGCACATTAAAGAAAACAAATTTAACTGTTTTTTTGAGAATAGTCCTGCATGTACCATACGATCTTCCCACTTCGTGAGACAGGCGTCTTACACATTTTGCAAGTTCTTCTGTTCTTCTTACCTTTCTGAAACGTTTCAAGTGACCCCTTAAAGTTTCCAGTGAAACGTTCATAGAAACTACAGGGCTACGTTTCTGGAACTACTTGCTGAAACGCAACCTATTTGACATGTCTCAGATAAACAAGGTACCTATTAGAGATGAGATAAATGACTCTTTTCGAAGAGACGACTCTCTAACTCTGGCTCACCTAAAAGAGTCGACTCAGTGCGCTGACTCAAAAGAGCCATGTGGCTTAGTTTCTTTTAATTACCGCATGAAAGTAGACGACCCGCAACTCACTGGCATGAGCGATGCCGCGCTTATAAACTTTACGATAATGGTTTTGGATCACCGTGGAGCTCCTCGTTTTGTGAGCCAGACAACGCTGCAATGCGTGAACCAGCGTTGTCAGATTTTCAACAAAATTCTCCAGATTCACAGATTATTCAAATAATAATAAAAACAATAAATTAGGTACATACATACTCTATTATTTTAATTATTGTTTCAGTACATAACCTGTTCCGAATTTTTGTATTATACCTGCACAAATAGATAAAAATAAATAAAACAATGCAGTCTTCCTTCACAATTTTTAAGTGTTTTGATAGATCGAATACGCTGCGGGTTACTAGGGTAAACCCATGCATTGTGCTTGTTACGGAACTCAGTGCTTGTTCTTGTAGTTCCCCGGGCTGCATTCATCTCTTACCAATGTTTCCATCAACCATAATTACGTGTAAGACTGTAAACTTATACCACTGGCTGAGCTGACTAGAGCGAAAATTATTTATTTTTAATCTATGCATCATGGTTTTTATGATTAAGACATTTATAATTAATGAATATTGTGTATTTCTAATTTTCCCCAGATTTGAATAATTTAAAAACAGATCTGGGATCACTGGCGTGATCGCAATCGAGAAAACAAAAGAGCCAAGAGGCGATTCATTCATATTTTGTTTAGAACATAAGTTGGCTAAAATGTGTTTAAGTAGCAACACGCTAATATCTAAACCAACTCGTATCATTGAAAGGTTTTAAAAGGTTTGCAGCTACTTAAAACATTTTTATTATAACCCTACGTTTAAGTTTTTTGATAAACATATTAAAATTGCGTAAACAAAAAATCGACCAGAGGCGTACCGTTTAGGGGAAAATAGAGATTAAGGAAAAAAAATTAAAAATTGAGACACCCAACTCAAATTTCGTATTTGGACTAAGTATTTAAGTTGCAAAATCATTTCCATATAAAATTTCGATGTATTTCTAAAAATTAAGGTACTTTATTCTCGGCACTCGCTTAAATTCATAATCTTCGCCCCAAAGCATAAATTCCTATAAAATTAATTAATTTTTAGGTACTATTTTTTTAATACATAATGGTTAACCAAATTATGTTCGCTTACTATTCAATAAAAAGGAAGACTTTCAGATTCACAAAGTCCTTTAATATGTTAGCAAAGTGTCTAATAAGTACAAAATGAATGATATAATGAAAAAACACTATCTTAAAACACAGAAAACACACAAACATTTTCCCCAAAACAAACTTTTATTTTACCGCGATAAGTCAAAATCGTAACGTGCGGTGACGGGACGGCTCAGACAGATCTGTAAATCAGCTGTAAATTTCGAATGTGATCAAATGAAAGAGAAATAGACAGACGGATTGTAGATTGAAGGAGAGAGATATCGGTGCAAAGGCGTAAGAAAAAGATGCATATCTACACGACACTCCAAGTGAGCTGCAGCAGAAATTTCACCTGTTGACGCTTTTCCGGCGGAACGGATTATGTGCGGTATATTTATCTTCGCCGCGCACTTGTAAATATATGGTCATTTATATATCCATCTCTCATCAACGCAGCGATTGTCAGTGTTCGCGAGATGATTTTTGAATTAAGAGACTTTTAAATTACAAGTTGGCAAATATGTTTAAAATATGGCGTCGGCCACCAATAAACTGGTAGCTGGCGTAGAGTAGTAAAAAAAAAGTCAAAAGTGTAGATGTAGATGTAGATGTAGATATTATTTTCTTGCACCGAGTAGATATAAAGCCCTTAATAATATATTTTATTTAGGTACTCACCTTTCCATATAAAGTCTTGAACTCAACAGCAATCTGTAATCTCTGAGCGTTAGTCCTATAAGCTAAAACACTGATGATTGCTTTCTCATCTGTGCCGAAACCTTTCATAGCTTTGCGCAGAATTTCTGCGTCCCCTCTTGGATTGAAAGGATTGGCGGGCACCACAGTGGGAGTTCTCTGAAAATAACGGAAGGAAATTAAATATTAAATTATCTGATCCGGCGTAGAAAACACTTTAGTTATGAGATATTTTAATAGGTAGGTAACCCATTCTTAATGCTCTAAATAAAGTTTGCTTAGTATACAGGATGTTCCATAATATTTACATGCTAATACTTAAGGGTCTTAATCCTAGGTTTATTTTAAGAGGAACTGTTCATGTCAATATACATATACAGGGTTCAAAAAAACTTCAAAAACATGATTTTTCTCCAAGAGTAAACTACCTTTATTTTTCATTTTTGACCAAAATGCCAATTAGAAAACTTATATAAATCTTTGATTTTTTTAGTTTTTTCAATTTTTAGAGGTACTTAAATGAATTTTTTTTTTGAATAGCATTAGCGGCCGAAATACATACATTATCAATGACTTTATATCTTACAGAGGGGCATCAAAAAATTTCAAAAACTGATTTGTGGTGTTACCAGAAATATGTATTTTGAATTTCACAAATGAAATGACCCCGGAAATATCACAACAAAGTCTTAAAATAACAACAAATAATAATTTTATAATTTGCTATTCAAACACCCCCCCAATATTCAACACATTTTTCCAGCTGTAAACGAATGTGGTCAAAACTTCTTCGAATTTCTTCAATGGAAATTGTTTGAACAGCTTCAACAATTCGCTGTACGTCGTTCTCAATTGGACGGGAGTACACTGATTGTTTGAGCCGCCCCCAAAGATAGGCATCTGAAATAGTTAAATCGGAACTCCTTGGGGGCCACAGAACCGGACCATTCCGACCAATCCATCTGGGGCCAAATGTATTATCAAGCCATTCTCTCACTTCAACTGCGAAATGCGCAGGGCATCCATCTTGTTGAAAGTACATTTCGTTCCTAAATTGGAGAGGCAATTCTTCTAGGTTGTCAGAAAAGAATGTTTCCAACATTTCAAGGTAACTCCTACGGTTACACGTGTTTTCATAATGTGAAATCGCACACCAGACATTTACTTTTTTTGTAATATTGCCTTCTAGCAGGAATTCTAAAACGGGGATTATTTTTGCTCCAGTATCTAATATGCGCAGAAGACACTTTCCCGTTTGTTGAAAATGTCGATTCATCGGAGAACATGATAAATTTATGAAAATTATTGTTTCCACTTACAATTTTGTCTCCGTCCAAAGACAAAAATCCAAACGTTTGGCTTCGTCTCCTTCTTCCAACGTTTGATTAAAAGTTGGCTTAAATGGGAATATTTTGTTTGCCTTTAAAATATTCCGAATGTGAGATTTTTTTACTACATCAAGTTCTTGAGCTCGGTTTCTTAATGAAAGGGTAGGATTGTCAGCAACAGACTGCAATACGATTAGGGAAGCTGCGCCATTCTGATCATAGCTTTTTTTTTTCTTAAATTGGAAACTAAACCAGTTTGCTGAAATTTTCTTAATAATTTATGAAGTCCCATTTTTGAGACGTAAACGTTAGGATATCTTTGATTAAATTTCTCTATCACAAAGTTGTAAGAACATTCGCCCGCACAAAACACATCAAATTCTATTTAACAACTTCAAATTTGCCCTATACGTAAAGCAAAGTAATAAAAAGGTAAAAAAATTCCTTATTTTTACAAAAGATGGTAGGAATGCATTTAAAATTTTAGGTAATTATGGACTTTAGGGGCCCCTCTCAAAAATGGTAAAAAAAGAAAGTGTTTATATCCAAAATGTAGGTAATTTTATTGTAATAACGACTCCGCGAGCGGAAAACCATTTTTTTAATTGGAAATATAAAAAAAATGTGAAAATAGGGTACCCGCTTGTGACAAAAATGAAAAACTCTTGTTGATTTACGTAGCATATACCGAATTGGAACCAAAAAGGTGGATTAGATGCCGTGTTAGCGCTGTTTAACCAATATAAGTCTATAATTATTACATTAATTACATTATTACTCGACAAAAACTGTAATAATTATAGACTTATATTGGTTAAACAGCGCTAACACGGCATCTAATCCACCTTTTTGGTTCCAATTCGGTATATGCTACATAAATCAACAAGAGTTTTTCATTTTTTTTTTTTCATTTTTGTCACAAGCGGGTACCCTATTTTCACATTTTTTTTTATATTTGCAATTAAAAAAATGGTTTTCCGCTCGCGGATTTGTCGTTAGAAAGTACGTGCTACATATTGCAAGAAACATTTTTCATTTTTTTACCATTTTTGAGAGGGGCCCCTAAAGTCCATAATTACCAAATTTTAAAATAAGATACACACCACCCTTTATGAAAATAGAGTTTAATAAAATTTTATATTAATATTTTTATTGAGCAGCAAAATTTTGATTTACCTCTAAAAATTGAAAAAACTAAAAAAAATCGAAGATTTATTTTCAATCTCGGGTTTAAATTACAAACGTTATTCTAAATAAGTTTTCTAATTGGCATTTTGGTCAAAAATTAAAAATAAAGGTAGTTTACTCTTGGAGAAAAATCATGTTTTTGAAGTTTTTTCGAACCCTTTATGAAAATCTAAATTTTCTCTTCGTGAATTGCATTTTTTTTTACAAGCAACACTTTTTATCAAGAATGACTTTTTCCCGAAAAATGAAATTTTTCATCCATTTGTGCTATTGTAAACCCTATCCGTGGACAGTCTGTATATTATACAATGTACTGTATGTCTATTGTCAGCTTTAAAATTTTTATTTTTTAAAATAATCAGAAATTAATGAGTGCTTGCTTACGTATTCTTAATTTTATTTTTATAAAATTCAGATTCACATTTTAATAGCAATTGAGAAATATTTGTAGACTTGTCAAAATTGTTAACATTATTAAAAAAGTTTCTCAAACTTGCGCAGGCTTCAGATAGGTCGGACATTTTAGACACTGGAACAAGTTCAGGTTCCCCTTCCTCTGTTTCAGAGTTGGGAGTAGCTTCATCCGTTTCTTGGATCTATTCAATACACTAGATGATATTCAATTCTGCACTTTCTGTTGGCAAATCGTTATCAATAGAGACAAATTGTTTCAAGTTCACAAATGTGTCCTTAATGCTAGGAAACAGTGGTGCGAGCGGAATATTATCTTCTTCGAAGTCGTCAATATTATCTGGCTTTCATAAAGCATTTTTTTATTGTCACTGGGGACAAATTGCGCCAGGCCACCGAAACCCATATCAAGGCTGAGATGAGACGTTGCATTATCCAGAAACAATACCACTTTTCTATTCTGCTTCTTCATCTTGGTATCAAATCTGTGAAGCCATGTTGTCATGATGTCTGCTGTCATCCACGCTTTTTTGTTGAAGGTCCATTGGAGAGGTAACTTATCGATATGTGCGCCCTTAAATCATCGAGGATTTTTGCTTTTGCCTATTATAAGTGGTTCTTCCTTCTCACCTTCCATATTTGCACAGAACAGAATTGTAAACCGTTGTTTTGCTGTTTTTTTTTTCAGTATACTGGTCATCTTTCAATGCATATGTTTTTGTTGGCAATGCATGATAGTGGAGACCTGTCTCACCTGCATTAATTACGTCCCTCTTGGGGCATAATTCTTTAAAATGGTCAATAGCCTTTTTTCCAAGCAGTTACGTCTTCGACTTTGATATCGGCTGTTTCGCCACATATTTTCTTGAGGAAATATCGGGCCGACGACGGAATTCTTCTAACCATCCATTTGATGCCTTGAAGTTATCTATTCTACGGTCTCAAAATAATTGGCAAAACTGTTCCTATAACCATTAACGGTGCGCGGCGAAAATAATTAACATTGATTTGCCTACTTTAAAGTTAAATAAAAGCAATCCAAACCGCTTGGGAAGATTGTGCATAAATAGGTCATTACATGTTGCGAAGTTTTAATAGATTTCACTGAAATTTCTATAAAAATTACCGAAATCGGCATGTCATTAAGGGCCTTTTCACCCTAGGGTACCTGTTTTACTTAATTTGGCAACGCAGGTAGGAAAAACCCACGTCTAAAGGCGCTCGCACGCTTTCTTATCGCCTCTAACCAACGTTCAGTGTCGTAGACAAGTTTAAATCAAGAGGATATTAGCAAGTCAGTTTTATTATTTTGGTGTTATTTTGGTTGTTATTCAAAACAGCAAATATTAGTACCGGAGTATAGTATTAGACATTGAGCAGATTCGAGGGCTCTTGCTTGAATTATGGGCCCGGATATTGGTAAGTGCTCGTTTCGCGCCCTACAAAACCAGTTAAATATAACTTGGTCCACTGCCAGTACTTCGGTTTTGGGAAATTTTCTTTTGTTCGCCGTTGCCACCTTCTTGAATCAAATTTCTAACTTCTGCTTTATTTTGAAGCAACATAGTCACTTAGGTCTTATCCTCTTTAAATTTTTCAGCCAGTTTCCTGGTACTTAAACCAGTTTTTTTACTTTCCTAGATTATTTCAATTTTTTCCCTTAGAAAGACCTTTTTTTCCGACATCATCAAATATTCACGTTAGTCCCAAAACACACAAAAACTGTTGAAAACAAAACTAATGTTAACTATCGATTTATCAGCGTTTAAAGCAAATTGAATGGATCCGCCTGCAATAAAGTAATTAGTGTATGCATCTAAATTTTTTAAGAATTGTCGGATCAAGTTTTAGTGCCCCTAATGAAGGGTGTTTTTAGCATTAATGTTTACTAAAGATTCCGATGATGAGTGCCCGCGGTCGTTTAACAGATGGGTCGGTAAAGAGGAGTATAAAATACTGGGATTTCCATTTTTAAATATGGGGAATTCATAACCGGTCGTTTAACGCAGGTGGTCACTTTATAGAGGCGGTCGCAAACAGAGGTTTTACTGTACATGTCGGTTCAAAAGTTAGAACCGAAAAGTTAAGTCGCTGGGTACCTGTATCTCCGTTAAGGGGCACTTTAGGATTTTTTTTTCAACAAAACAAATTGTGGTTATTTTGACCTCTCCTATATACAGGGTGTTGGGAAAATGTGTTTGGATACTTGGACAGGTGAATCTACATGATTAAATAATGTTAGTAAGTCATGTAACAAAATATCGAAATCTCAATATTTTCTAAGTTATGGTCTGTCAAAGTTCAATTTTTTTTTTCTTATTTTTGATGTAGGGCATTTACTTTTTCACCAATTAATTTGATTTTTGGCACAGAGACTTATCTTCACGATTTCTATAACTCTGTTACCAAAATGTTGCCCTACTCTGCCACCAGAGGGCACTTTACCTGAAAACCATATTTTTTTTTCGCATATCTTTTTGGATTTGACAGATATTACAAAACCAAATATGCCTTGTGAAAGACAATAAAATACTTATTAAAAAAGTTACTCTTCATTCGAGTCGATAAACCTCACCGTTTAGTCACAAATTAGCAGTAAACATTTTATTACCATTAAATCAGTACGTCCAATAGGCGCAAATAAATCAAGTTACCATGCTTTAAATTTAAATAAATGATAAGACGGGTGAAAAGTAAATAATAAGTAAAAAAATTAGACATTAGTAAAGCCTTAAAAGTATTCATAAACGTAGTACATTTTTAAAATTAGTGAAAATTAAGTTGCTGTTTACCTAGTAATAAAATGGCTCACGTATATTCAAATACTGAGTATCGTGACATGCATTTTTGTTATGGGAGAGCCAATGGGAATGCAGAGCAAGCACGGCGGTTTTACATGGAAACATATCCTAATAGAAATGTTCCAAGTGCCCCAACTTTCATCAAAGTTCATCGAAGGCTTGGCGAGATAGGCTCATTTATAAATACTATTGCTGATAAATGTAGACCAAGATACGTTAGAACTGTTGAAATGGAAGAAAGAATACTTGAAAGAGCAGAAGCGAATTCAGGTATAAGTACTCGAAATATAGCTTTAGAAGAGGGAATTGACAATTCTATGGCTTGGGAAGTCCTTCATGAGGATCTTCTTTACCCATTTCATGTACAAAAGGTACAGGCACTTTATGAGGGTGACGCACAGTTACGAGTTAACATGTGCCAACAATTATTAGAGAAATTTCGACAAAACAATCGATTCCTTAATTTCATATTATTCACGGACGAATCTACTTTCACACGGGATGGGATTACCAATTTTCATAACACCCACCAATGGGCATACGAAAACCCACATGCGATTATGGAACGGCAGCATCAGCGACGATTCTCATTAAATGTATGGGGCGGAATTATAGGAGACCATCTCATAGGACCTCACTTTTTTGAAGGACCGTTAAATGGCGAAGTTTATTTACATTTCCTTCGGAATGTCCTTCCACAATTAATGGAAAATGTGCCAATTTAAACAAGATTAAGCATGTGGCTTCTTCAAGATGGCGCTCCACCCCATTTTAGTCTAAACGTACGGACATATCTCAATGATACATTTCCTAACAGGTGGATAGGACAAAATGGATCATTACCTTGGGCACCGCGTTCGCCTGACATTAATCCTATGGACTTTTTTTTTGGGGACATTTAAAGACTTTGGTCTATAAAACTCCGGTAAACGATGTTGAAGATCTACGTCAAAGAGTAATTAATGGATTTGAGGTTATTCAAAATACGGCCGGTATTTTCTTTAAAGTTAGGCAACATTTCTTGAAAAGCATTAGGAAATGTATAGAGATGAACGGAGGACATTTTGAGAATATATTATGATTAGTTTCCTTCTTAATTACTTGTTCATTCAGTGTTAAAAAATAGATTTAATGACCTATCTATTCGTATAATAATTACCAATACATAAATTATTATTAGGTGAATAAAACTGAAAATAAATAAATAAAAATAAATTGTTTACGTTGATATAATTTAGTATTTAGTCCGATAACTTATTAGGTATTTTATTGACAGATTTATTTAAATTTGAAGCATGGTAACTTGATTTATTTGCGCCTATTGGACGTACTGATTTAATGATAATAAAATGTTTACTGCTAATTTGTGACTAAACGGTGAGGTTTATCGACTTGAATGAAGAGTAACTTTTTTAATAAGTATTTTATTGTCTTTTACAAGGCATATTTGGTTTTGTAATATCTGTCAAATCCAAAAAGATATGCGAAAAAAAAAATATGGTTTTCAGGTAAAGTGCCCTCTGGTGGCAGAGTAGGGCAACATTTTGGTAACAGAGTTATAGAAATCGTGAAGATAAGTCTCTGTGCCAAAAATCAAATTAATTGGTGAAAAAGTAAATGCCCTACATCAAAAATAAGAAAAAAAAAATTGAACTTTGACAGACCATAACTTAGAAAATATTGAGATTTCGATATTTTGTTACATGACTTACTAACATTATTTTATCATGTAGAATCACCTGTCCAAGTATCCAAACACATTTTCCCAACACCCTGTATAGTTAGAGCCGCGGTGACAAAATAGCCTTGGAACTCCCAAATGGATGAAAAGCACGTTTTTGTATAGTTCGAGCGTCGTTCTCGAAATCCGTGTTGTCGAGTAGGGATCTGGCGCTCGGCGGTGAGCGGCTATAATATTTTTTCCAAATTTTGACCAGCGGTTTAAAAAAACATTTCCCAAACGGATGAAAATTACTGGAGGGCATCTAGCCAACCCCCAATTACCGGAATAATATTTTCATCCGATTTGACCTTTGCAAAGAGCTCTTCCAGGAGCTCAAAAAAAAATGGAAAAAAGGGGGGAAAAAAATTTGCTCATTTAAACTTGAAATTTGGCAGGGAGCTAGAGTTCGTGTCTGAGAATATGTAAAAAATTTTTTTTTGCTCTATGTGTCGCCATCGCTTTATAACAGTTTTTCAAAATTTAAATGGCCAAAATTTGATAAAGTAATTCCCACATGGATGAAAATTTGCACACAGGTTCTTTGACACCTACAGAACATTGAAAAATTATTTTCATCCAAATTTATTGTTGCCAATACCAGATCTTCCAGAACATGCATGAAAATTTTTACTTACCATTAAATAGTCACTCAACATTTCACCGCCTCTCGGGAGCATATCATTTTTTTTTATATTTCTAAACCAGAGACAAATAAGTTTACGAAGCTTCCATCTAAATCTCGCAGAAAATTTACGGAGAACTCCGGGATCAAAATCGCGCGTGTTGGCGAGGTTTTTTTGTTATTTGGCATAGTTTAGCCAAGCTCATTTTGAATGTAAACTTTTTTTTTAATAACATAAATAATAACGATTCATTTCAGTCCGGTTGCATGCATGCGGCTGATTTTTTTTTTTAATTTCGGAGTTTGGGTCCATTTAATTGTACTGGAGATTACGGCAAGGATCAAATCGGATGAAAATATTTTTCCGGTAATTGGGGGGTTGCCTAGATGCCCTCCAGTAATTTTCATCCGTTTGGGAAATGTTTTTTTTAAACCGCTGGTCAAAATTTGAAAAAAATATTATAGCCGCTCACCGCCGAGCGCCAGACCCCTACTCGACAACACGGATTTCGAGAACGACACTCGAACTATACAAAAACGTGCTTTTCATCCGTTTGGGAGTTCCGAAGCATTTTTGTCACAGCGGCTCTAACTAATACAACCGCTCTACCTTTGATACATGGAAAAAAAATCGGTTTTTCTTTTAAATGCTTGAGACCGCTATAGACATTGTTTTGAATTCTAGTAGGTACAACTCGTACAAGACGTCATACCGGGTGTTGGCATCGTCGAGCGGGACATAGGAAATCCCATGTAATTTTAAATGGGGTCAATTATTGGCTTCCCTAATTATTTTAGAGAAAAATTCTATTTAGGTTTATTAAAGAGCACTAAAACCCACATTCAAAAGAATAACTTTAGATATTTTTGATGAGCCCGTTTACGGGTTATCGCCGATTTCTTTTTAACTATTTCTCCTTTTTATGGCCCCGTATTTGCGGGCACCAGTCAAGGTAAAAGATGACTGTCAAATAAAGTTGTTATTTTGAAATGTGTGCTTTATTGTTATAAAAACTCGTACATCGAAAATATTAAAGGTGTATTTATGAGTACAAATTAATCTGAATAAAACTAAAATAAAGTATCCAATTACAAGGTTAATTATGACATTTTGCATGTTTCAATATTTTACTAATTAATAAGTAGGTACTATTGTTAATTGTTAGAACTTTAGGATTTAAGAAGATGTTCAAATATTCCTCCATTGACTGCTAGACAATAACCGAGGCGATCATAAAATTCTCTTCTTACATTCGCTAGTTGGTAAACTGAAATTCTATTGCATTCGGCAGAAATAGCATTTTTTAACTCGTCTAGATTTGTGTATTTTTTATCTTTGTATATCCTGTTTTTTAAATAGCCCCAAAAAAAGAAATCATTTGGCGATAAATCAGGAGACCTGGCTGGCCAATTTACTGTATGATTTAAGCCAATAACATTTCCATTAAAAGCACGGTTTAAATATTCCCGGACAGCCAGGGTACTATGTGCCGGGCAGCCATCCATTTGGTACCAAACTTCCTGATTTTCCCTGGCGGCATCATGTAAAGTAGGTAAAATATGATCTTCAAGTAGTTCCAAAAAATATTCTGCATTTAAATTTCGTGTAAGAAATAATGGCCCGATAATATTTTCTCCGAAAATCCCAGCCCATACATTAACTTTTTGTGGATATTGCGTCCTTGTTTCCACAAACCTGTGTTGGTTTTCTTTCCTCCAATATCGATAATTTTGAACATTGGGTTCATTGGTTAAGGTAAATGTGCATTCGTCAGTGAAACAAATGTTTTTTAAAAATTCCCTATCCATGTTTGCTCTTTCCATCATACCAAAACAAAACTCCTGTCGTCGTATTTCGTCCCTATCTCTTATATATATATCTTCATATTTGTATGAATAATATTTATGTCGTTTCAAAGCTCGTAACGCTGTGGTGTGATCTAATCCTATGTCATCCTCAAGTTTCCTTGTGCTGATCTTCCCATCATTTTCTTCCACGCACAATAAAACTTGCAAGTCCCTATCATTTCTTGCATCTCTTCTTTGTTCCTGCCTTTCTTCACATCTGCAGTTATTTATTACAGTGCCTTTTGTCTCAAATTTCTTGATAGTCCTTTCGACTGTAGATTTTGCAGGTATCGGTCTATTCGGATACAGAGCAGCAAACATGTCTGACACATTTTGATAACTATTTCCTTGATAATACCATTTAATCATCAATATTTTTTCTTCAGAAGTGTAATTCATGGCTAATATTTTCGATGTACGAGTTTTTATAACAATAAAGCACACATTTCAAAATGACAACTTTATTTGACAGTCATCTTTTACCTTGACTGGTGCCCGCAAATACGGGGCCATAAAAAGGAGAAATAGTTAAAAAGAAATCGGCGATAACCCGTAAACGGGCTCATCAAAAACATCTAAAGTTATTCTTTTGAATGTGCGTTTTAGTGCTCTTTAATAAACCTAAATAGAATTTTTCTCTAAAATAATTAGGGAAGCCAATAATTGACCCCATTTAAAATTACATGGGATTTCCTATGTCCCGCTCGACGATGCAACACCCGGTATATGAGACTCATAGAGATCATGCCTTTCTTTTCCTCCAAATGCGTTCTTTTTCTGGTTTGTACGCAACCAGCAAAATCTTCATTATATCACCCTAGCTGGGACAAGTTCTACTAACTAAATAAAATTCAAAACAATTTTTTCTATAAAAAATATTTGGTCCACTTCCACCAGTGGCATCCGCGCATGTATTTTAATATTGTTAACATAAAAAGATAAACGCAATTGTTTTTTTTTTCAAAGTAAATGTTATTTTCATAATAACGTTTTTATTACAGAAATAAATGGCAATTATTTGCATATCGCTATGGGCAGGAGTTTCATAAAATTGTATTTATCGCCGAAGTCGAAAATAATATCAAGAGGCATTTCGCCTTACACATTTAACGGTGCTAGCAAAAAGGAAAAAGGCAGTAGCGTGCACATTTTTGTTGTAAAAATTGTAACATCGTGTATCTGAAAATGAGGATCATTTTTCGTAAAATCATCCAAGAATTACGACTCTCAAGTATTAGCATGTACTTATGAAACACCCTGTATAAATTTATAGCAGGGCCAAACAATAATCCATCGCTACCTATTACCGCTACCTATAGAGGGTGTTTCAGAAGTACGGTACGTAACTTAAGGGGGTGATTCCTTATGATATTTTAAGAGAAAAAGTTCATATGAACATGTGTCCGGAGTTGCCCCGTTTTTGATATACGGGGTGGGTGTTAAAGGTTTTTAACGAAAATCGTTTCTTTGAAATTTTTTCAAATATTCTTTTCCCGATTTTATTGAAATTTGAGACAGTTATTCATAATAGTAAGGGGCCTAATTAGCCCTAACTAGATTAAGTATATTAAGTCCAGTGGCCCCCGGGGAGCACCTTAACGAATATTATTGACAAAAAAATGTACGCCACTGACTTTTTTCTAATTTTAATATTTTTTCTCAAATTTACCAACTAATAATACAACTTTTTTGCTTTCGTATCTTGCTTCGTTTTCGGGAGAAAAAATATAAACCACTTTATTGCATGTACAAAAAAAAATACCTATGTACATACACAGTTAATTAAAACATTTTAATTAAAAATAAAATTATTTTTTTAAATAATGATACAAAAAAAATGCAACAGTTAATCAAAGCAAATGTTGAAAATGGCCACCTTGTGATAAAAGGCACGATTGCAATCGTCTCACCATTGATTCTCCTACACGTTAAAAAATGCCTGCATAGGTATCGCATTGCAAATTTCAATGTTTTCATCTAGTACAGGCGTCTTGTATACAAGAGACTTTAGGTGACCCCATAAATAATAGTCTAGAGCAGCGGTTCCCAAACTGTGCTCCGCGGTACGTTTTCAAGTGCTCCGCGGTTTTAATCTGAGAAATATCGTAATCAAATAATATCTACATGTTAAATTATATTATTATTATATTTTCCTTGATATTACATCAAGCCCCTTACTAATGCAAATGTGAATTAAAAAATACACAAAAAAGTATAACTTTTCACACACAGACACTCAACGAAAAGTCGTTAAAAGCATCCTACTTAGTTAGTTACCGAATCGCTAAAGCGGGCAAGTATCATATTATTGCTGAAACTTTAATCAAGCCTTGCGTCAAAGATATATAGTTGAAACTACGATGGATGAAAAGGATGTGAAACTAGTTACTACAGTTCCACTATCAAATAATACTATTTCTAGGCGCATTGTAGAAATGGCTGATGACGTAAAAAACACTTTAATTTCTCGAATAAAAGATAGTTCCTTTTGGCTACAGCTTGATGAATCGACAGATGTGGCTGGATTGGTAGTATTGATAGTTTTTGTTCGCTACCAATTTGGCAACTCTTTTCAAGAAGATTTGCTCTTTTGCAAGCCACTACCAACTAATACTACTGGGGCTGAGATTTTTAAATTGCTTGACGAATTTTTTGTTGCACATGATATACCTTGGAAGAATTGCATTGATGTATGCACAGATGGCGCAAAGGCTATGACTGGAAAAACAAGTGGTGTTGTAGCTAGAATTAAAGAAAAAAATAGTAACTACAATAATAGTCATTGTGTTCTTCATCGTCATGCATTAGCTGTCAAAAAAATGTCACCTTCCTTAAAAGAAGTTTTGGATAAATGTGTAAAAATAATTAATTATAACAAATCTCGCCCCCTAAATTCCAGGTTGTTTAAAATATTGTGTGACGATATGGGTAGTCTAGATACGACTTTACTGTTTCATACAGAAGTAAGATGGCCCTCACGAGGCAAAATTTTAACTCGGCTAATTGAATTAAGAGCCGAAGTAAGGAGTTTTTTGATGGAAAGTGACTTTGCATTAAAAGGGAGATTTAGCGAAGAGCAATGGTTATCAAAGTTGGCATATCTGGCGGATATTTTTTCTAAAGCTAATGATTTAAGCACGTCACTTTAAGGAAAGTCAATTTCGGTTTTTGATGTTAACGACAGAGTAAAGGCTTTTAAAAGAAAATTGGTGTTTTGGGCAGAGTCCTTGAATAAACAAAATTTGGACAGCTTTCCGTTGTTAAAAGAACTTAAAGAAGAATTTGATTTTGAGCTACCGAATGATCTTATGATGAACGAGTTCCATATTTATCTTATAACTTTACACAAAAATTACCAGGAATATTTTCCAGAAGAATTTCATGACAAAATTAATTACAATTTTTGGGTTGCAAACCCATATAACGCAACACCTGAAAAGCCAGCGAGTTTGACGTCTGAAGAATATGAATGTTTGATCGACTTGACATCTGATTCTGGAATAGGAGATATATTTTTAACAAAGTCATCAATATCAGAATTTTGGTGTAAACTAGACATGAGTTTCATCTTTTGCCAGATAAAGCAAAAACTATTCTGCTTCCTTTTGCTACTACTTATTTATGTGAAGCTGGATTTTCTGCTTATCTCATGACCAAAACTAAATACCGGTCGCGCCTTAATGCAGAGCCTGATATTCGTTTACAGTTGTCCGAAATTGAACCTAACATAACAGCATTAAGCAAATTAAAACAAGCACATCCTTCTCATTAGAAAAGTTGGTGGTTTTATTAAGTATTTGTAGTTTTATTTTTGGATGTATGTTTTATGTTCCATTTTTGTATCGAAATTAATATTTTTTTTTTTTTGCACGTTTCTAAAATCGAACAAAGACCTATATCTAGTTACATGCAGTTGAAACCATCAAACGGCCTACTCTGGTGCTCCGCGTTAAATTTTCCTGTCGAAAAGTGCTCCGCGACTTAAAAAGTTTGGGAACCGCTGGTCTAGAGGATTCAAGTCGAGACTGCGAACTGGCCAACCTTGGGGACCTGCGCAGTCCAATCCAGCAATTAGGAAAAGTGTTGTCGAGGCATTGACGAGCAACTAGACTAAAATGAGCTGGGGCGCCGTCGTGCATGAACCACATATTAGTTCTTATTTGTAGAAGTACGTCTTCTAACAGAACGTCAAGTTCTTCAGATAGAAACTGCGTACAGGAGTTTCCATTAAATCAGGGTAGTAAAAAGTATGGTCAAATGAGATAGTCGCCGATGATGAACTTGCACTGCACCTTCCTGGCACTAGTTGAAGGATCACCTTCTATCTCTCAAAGTATAGCTTCTTCTAAATCAGGCGTGGTTCCGTACAACGTTTAAAACTCCCAGTATCGCTCAATCTTGCATGGAGCTGTCTAAATGTTTTAGCACATGGCAGTACTCTGTTTGGATAATGTTCCTGATAAATTCGCCGAGCTTCTTCAGAATTTCCATTTGCTAGACCATAATTGAAATGCATCTGGGACATTTCAGCGTTAGTAAAGTTATTCATTTTCGACTTAACAGATAAATTAGACATCAAAACTTACCTTGATATCATATTTTATTTAACTTTGAAATACATAGGTATTTTTTTTGTACATGCAATAAAGTGGTTTTTATTTTTTCTCTCGAAAACGAAGCCAAGATACGAAAACAATTCAGGGACCAAAAAAGTTGTATTATCAGTTGGAAAATCAGAAAATAAAATCAAAACTAGAAAAAAGTCAGTAGCGTTATAAATTATAAAAAAAAACGTTTTTTTTTTTAAAGCTTTAACACTGTATATCGAAAACATGGCAACTCCGGACACATGTTCATATAAACTTTTTCTCTTAGAATATCATAAGGAATCACCTTTTACAGTTACGTACCGTACTTCTGGAACACCCTGTATGAAGTCTTTTCGCGGTCATCTGGCTGTCCTTCTATAGAGGGTGGAACAAAAAATGTGTATACTACACAATGTAACGACGGCGACGTAACGACAATAAAAATTTAGAAACCAAAAACTGTTTGCTGTTTTTATACTTATACGAAACAGAACATTTCTGGACACACGTATATATTGGTAGATAAGCTACGAGGGTGGTTGGATTAGTAACTTGGCTCGCATACGAAGAGAGGGTGACAGCCTGTATTATGGTTTTGAAGCTTCCGTTATATGCATGAATACCCTACAGTTACAAGCTAGGACATAACAAAATCTTCCAGAATCTAGAATTTCACATCAGTGTGCACTTGTCGATAATATATCGGTATTTTTTAAAACAACAAACTCATTAACTAAATTCTGCCACCGTTTCTAAACTATTCTATGACAAGTAATGTAAGTGGTAAATTGTCAGGCGTAGAGGGATTAAGGTGGCTTAAACACGCCACCTCTATTTCGTATCCAAAATACAATTTTTTTTTTAGTGAAATCAATCGTCGATTTTTTATTTAATTAATGAAAACTCGTTGTCAGTGCTCAGCCTCGGCACCGAAGTGGTACGTGGAAGTATGTCCGCATTGTTCCAAGTTCTTAGCTAATTTATGACCGTGGCCAACCCTTTTTAACCTATACGATATGGTAACTCTTACAGTAATTTATTTTAAAACATGAATACATAACACAATTAACTACCTTTATACTTGCAGACATCAAATTACTACCCCGTGACTGAGTATAACTACTATTTCCACCATATGGTCCTGTAGGTCCCTGATGGCCTTGCCCATATCCCCCAGGGGGAGCGGAATGATGAGAAGGTGAATAGCTACCAGCCGGGTACGATCCAGTGTTTTGTGCCATTGGACTAGAGGGTGGATATGGACTATGTGAAGGAGCATGCCCTCCACTACTAGGTGGATACCCTCCACTACTGGGTGGATACCCTCCGCTAGAAGGTGGATAACCTCCGCTAGAGGGCGGATACCCACCACCAGAAGATGGATACCCACCACCAGAAGGTGGATACCCACCACCAGAGGGTGGATAGCCACCACCAGAGGGCGGATACCCACCACTAGAGGGTGGATACCCACCACCAGAAGGTGGGTAGCCACCACTAGAAGGTGGATATCCTCCGGCATGGGAAGACGGGGCAGTAGGGGGATAGGTAGGCAGAGGCATAGGTTGAGGCATCGACATAGGAGCGTTGCTGCTATAGCCAAAGGAATTGGGGTTAACTGGGGGATAAGGAGCGTTGGAGGTAGGGTATGGTGCTCCCCCAGTGGGAGGAGGATAGCCTTGTTGGGGGTAGGGAGCTCCTGGGTGCTGACCCTGGCAAATAAATGGTAAAGGAATAATATACAGTGTACCAACGGATATACAGTGAACCAAAAAAAGAAATCTTTTAATTTGGTACAAGAAGTGGCTTCTTTTAAGAACCCCTGTATGTAAGCGCAATAGAGTAAAGATAAATGTTTGTCGTGGAAGTTAATAGTATATTCTATAACAAGTATGTAATGGATAAATTTCGCACGAGCGAAAAGTTTGTAGGCCGAGCCGAGTTATAGACTATACTTTCTCTAACACCAATATTGGAGAAAAAATTATTTATTAATATTTTGTAATAAAACTAACCTACCTTGAAGAATCATGCGCTGTCAAAGTCGAATTTATAACCTAACAGCGTAAAACAAGTAATCCAAGGCTATTATGATCTTCAAAATAATTTGGTTTCCCCATGCAATTTAGATGGCCGAATTAAAAATCTAGTTGGCTTTGACTAGGTGATACAGAATGATTCCATTCTGTACTAGTGTGTTCGAATGATGCCATTCTATAACACTTTTTTAGTTAAGAATAATATGTTGTTTCTAAAATAGCGTTACAGAAAATTATTATTCTCTAGTAAAATATTGCCTTAGGTGATGCAGAAAAACGGCGAATATTTTGCGAGTGGTACACCAGAAAATGTCAGGAGACCCACAATTTTCGTAATATGGTCTTATGAGAGCATGGTTACTAATAATGGAATTTTTAATAGAAGAAATGTTTATTATTGGTCGAAAGAAAATCTTCATTTATACAAAGAGTCGAGACACCAACATCGGTTTGGATTTAATATGTGGCCTGAAATTTTAGGTACAAGAATATTAGGCCCATTTTTTTATCATCAAAATTTAACTTCTGAGCGTTACCTTAACTTACTCCAAATCGATTTGGAGGAAGCTCTGGATAATCTGCCTCTAATGGAATCTTACGGGTGTTGGTTTCAACAGGATGGTGCACCTGCACATAATTCTCGAGCAGTTACAGAGTACCTTTCTGTGCGCTTTCCTGGAAAACTGACTGGCACGTATTCTGAAACACCATGGCCAGCACGTTAGCCTGATATGACACCGTTAGATTTTTTCCTCTGGGGGTATGCCGAAAATTATGTTTATAAACACAACTTCGAAACAGAAGACGAACTTAGGAGGTTGGTGCTTGAAGCCTTTTAAAGTATTACGCCAGAAATGTTGGCAAATGTTTTAGAATCGACAGCTAGAAGATGTTATTTGTGCTTAGAAAATAACGGAAATCATTTTGAACACCTGATTATGTAGTTCCTGACTTTTTTCGTTGTTCGTTTTATTACTGTTTTGGTATGCTTTTTATTTGTTTATTGTCAAATTATTTGTTATTTATTGAACTAGTTCAACATAAGTAAAAATTTAGAGCTTACTTATGAGATATTATTTTAAAAAATTAGGAGAAATACAGGACCGTATCCCAAAATCTCCTGATGTTGTTCAAAAAACCCTCGAAACGTCATTAAACCACAATGTGTCATACATCGTTGCATTCGGAAGAAAAAAAGCTCTCAAATTCCAATATCAGGAAAACAGGACCGTATTTAAAAAAAGAAAGTTGATAATGGCCCCTCGAAGACGACTAGTCGAATTACAAAACAATTAACGCTGTTAGATAGAGCGAAAAAAGTGGCAATGTAAAAGTGCAATTTACTTTAGAAGTCGTTCTCGAAAAAAACCAGGAAAAAAATAAAACGATTTTTAAAAATTTCGGTTTCTTCCGGATATCTCCGGAACTACTCGGAATTTTGAAACTTTCTAAACGGCATATTATTAGGCACGTAAATGCGCAACTTTACCTCCATTTAACCGACTTCGTATCTCTTACGGTTTCCGAGATTCCTGTAGTGGCCCTCCTTATCTTGAACACGTTGTATAGAACTACCATATAAGGCAGTCTTTAAAAGTACTATACTGGGTTTCCTATTGCCTGACAGTTACCCTTATTATAAATTCAAAATACAAATTATGGGTTACATTATGAACATATTATTTTTACACTGAAAGCATATCCTTTCAGTTACAATACAGGGAGTTTTAACATTGTATAGACCGACACACTCGTAATTTTATCTATCTTTTACAATAGTATCGGAAAATTATAACAATAGAGGAAGCAGATAATTTGGGATAAATCATACGACAGTGGTGGACGTTTGGATTTCTATTAATACGTTTCTAACATACTGAAAATTTGTAATTTTTGACACTCTCCTGTATTTCAATTATTTGATAACTTATCAATAAGGTAAAAATGGGTTATTACAGAGTTTTTATGTAGAATTCAGTGGCGTGGTTAGTTTTTTTTTTCTAAAAAGTTTTGTTCTTGAGTTATGACCCAAACTTGTGCTTTTTTAAACGGGACACCCTATATATTATTTCTTTGTATTATCCCTCGTTTTAAGAGCTTTTCAAAAACACATAAAAGCTCATATATATTTCTTTTAAAAAAGGATAATTTTAACATTTTTTGTATAATTAATCATTTTTCGTATGGAAAAGGCTATGCCATGCTCAATCACGGATAGCCATGACGGAAGACCAAATTCTGTAAATGCGCCATTACGGATTATTGTCAAATATTAGTGGTATTTGTTTGATTTTATAAGTTTATTTTTTTTTTCTGTGAAAAATTGTTCAACATCGCACAAAATAATAAATATGAAAATTATGAAAAGCACGATATATAGGTATGTATGTTTGCTTTATCCAAGCTAATAAAGACGCGAACGCCGCCTGGGAGCTGTATTTTGATAGGTAAGTTTTAAAATCATTTGTTAGCTACTGTTAATATTTATAATAAAATTAAAAAAGTTTCAATCATTATTGTTATCTATTATCAGTTAATACTGCTTTTGTAACGGTCATTCCTTGCTACGAAACTAATTAATAATTGCCTCAGAAGTAGGTACTAGTGATCGGTCGATACCGATATAAATATCGGTGCATCGGTATCGTATCGGCATATCGGCAAATTTTGTCGATAATCGGTATCGGCAATATTTTGCCGATAAATATCGGCATATTTAAGATTAACTATTTTATTAATAATTGTAAGTGAAAACCAATTTTAACGTTTTTTTTTTTAATAAAACAACTAAATTATTTCTAACATTAATCTTAATTAATTTTAGGTTATTTACATAATATTAGGCATATAACAAAATTAAATAAGGCATATGTCGGTGAATGAAAACAATACTTTTTTAATCAGACTAAACAACAAGTACAAGTTGCAGTTAACTTAAAATGACATTAAAATTACTAGGTATTGCAAAAAATGAAAATATTGCACGACACGATCGATATCCGAAGTAGCAACATACAATGTAGGTACCAATTTGATCCAAGAACTAAACAACGATTGCAGCAACGCGGGAGCACTACACTTTCCGACTTTCCGTAAAACGGGTAGTCACCACTGGTATTTGGAATCGGGCGGTCGGGGAATTACCGAAATTTGTCCACGTTACGTCCGCGTTAATGCCAGTATTTGACTTAAATATGCTTTACAATGTTGCCACTATTGACAATTTTTACCTAATCCACATATGTTGAATAGTTACAGATCTTTTAAAAATGTGGGGCTGATACCGATATTATATCGGTATCGGCAACTAAAATATCGGAATCGGCCGATTATCGGTATCGGCAAAAAAAGTCCGTATCGGCCGATCACTAGACTAGGTACTTACTGTGAAATTAATAGAGACAATGAATTCGTAAAGGAGATTGACACTGAAGCGATTCTAAAGAGATTTATCCGAGTGATAAAAAAATTAAATACTTGCGAATAATTATTGACTCTCATCTGCACACATCACCTATAACTTGTAATAAAAAAAATACGATGCTAGCGATTGTGCTTTATTCAGTACACCTGTTGGTTTATTCTACCAGTTGGTTTAATTGTTATGTATAGTGGTCAAAATTTATTATTTAATGTCATGCCGTGTTCTAGTCAAATAAAGCCTATTTTCGAAAGGTAAAAGCATTCATTACAATTTATTTAACTATTATACAATGGATAAGCACGACCTAAAAGACTGATCAATGGGCGTGGTAAACGTAGACACTTTTCAAAGGTATGCCTGAGTAAAAAGGAACATAAAGCTTCTTCAGCTTTAATTTTACCTGCTACGAAACTACTTGCAGCTGCTCCAGACAATTTAAGTAAGTGCCTAATCAAAGTTAAAATAAAACGTATCAATAATGACAAAGTTGAACAGATGTCAAATAAATTGTATGGGTAGCAATAACAGAAAACCATATCGACAATTTTCAGTTTTTTCGACACATCTCAAAAGGGAAATACTTTTAGCCACTTTCCAATAATTTTTTAAAACAGGCATATAATTCTCTAAAACTTTCCTAATTTAACCATATATATATATATATATATACCGGGTGTTGCATCGTCGAGCGGGACATAGGAAATCCCATGTAATTTTAAATGGGGTCAATTATTGGCTTCCCTAATTATTTTAGAGAAAACTTCTATTTAGGTTTATTAAAGAGCACTAAAACCCACATTCAAAAGAATAACTTTAGATATTTTTGATGAGCCCGTTTACGGGTTATCGCCGATTTCTTTTTAACTATTTCTCCTTTTTATGGCCCCGTATTTGCGGGCACCAGTCAAGGTAAAAGATGACTGTCAAATATAGTTGTCATTTTGAAATGTGTGCTTTATTGTTATAAAAACTCGTACATCGAAAATATTAAAGGTGTAAATATTTATGAGTACAAATTAATCTGAATAAAACTAAAATAAAGTATCCAATTACAAGGTTAATTATGACATTTTACATGTTTCAATATTTTACTAATTAATAGGTAATTAATAATTCTTGCATCTCTTCTTTGTTCCTGCCTTTCTTCACATCTGCAGTTATTTATTACAGTGCCTTTTGTCTCAAATTTCTTGATAGTCCTTTCGACTGTAGATTTTGCAGGTATCGGTCTATTCGGATACAGAGCAGCAAACATGTCTGACACATTTTGATAACTATTTCCTTGATAATACCATTTAATCATCAATATTTTTTCTTCAGAAGTGTAATTCATGGCTAATATTTTCGATGTACGAGTTTTTATAACAATAAAGCACATATTTCGAAATGACAACTTTATTTGACAGTCATCTTATACCTTGACTGGTGCCCGCAAATACGGGGCCATAAAAAGGAGAAATAGTTAAAAAGAAATCGGCGATAACCCGTAAACGGGCTCATCAAAAATATCTAAAGTTATTCTTTTGAATGTGGGTTTTAGTGCTCTTTAATAAACCTAAATAGAATTTTTCTCTAAAATAATTAGGGAAGCCAATAATTGACCCCATTTAAAATTACATGGTATTTCCCCTGTCCCGCTCGACGATGCAACACCCGGTATATATAGAAGCGAAGTAATATCTCTAGACTCTACATACAGGGTGGCCCAACGAAAACTTAACACCTCGATTTTCCTGCTTTAAAATGAAAATGTGGAAAATCGCTCGGACCCGTCGATTTCTGATTCGAGGGGGAATAACTTTTCCGCTTTTTTCATCCCCGTAACTTCAACCCCCTAACGGGGGTGAGCACAACCCCCTGATTTTGAATAGGGATGAGGGGTATTGCGATACCTCATTTTGAAGATCTTATCGAGTACTATCTGACCCTAAAATTTCGCTTCAAAATTTTAATCTTTAACCAAATGACAGCTAAAATAGTGGAAGACTACTTACTTTTGTAATTAGTTTATTAAATGCTGAAAATGGCCACCATTCACTTTCATGCAGTAAAGAATGCTGGTGTATGAGTAGAGAATGTGGAATTTACCTCGAGGATATTACTCTTATCAGACGATTTGAATTATTTATTTATTTGTTAATTTTTTTGTCCAAAAAAGTAGACGGACCATGTTTTTGATTTACCTTAGTCTATCGTGAATTTTTAAGAACGTTAAAACTGTGTCAAAGCGATTGTAACTTTGTAATAGAATTAAAATGGTGTATTCCGTAGAAGAAAGGGTGGAAATGACAAAATTATTTTTTAGAAATAACGACTCTGCGCGAGTAACAGCCGCTTTATTTAATGAACGACATCCTGAAAAAAATGTATCCGCTGCTTACGTTGTGCAACTGGTTGCCAAATTTGACGTTACTGGTTCAGTCGGAAACAAAAAGAGGGTGGTGACGAAGCGAGGGAAGTGGCTGTCTTAGGTCAAGTAGCAATGGATCCTACCCTTACTACTAGGAAATTGTCCGATGTATCTGGTGTTTCACGCACAACAATCATGAGAATCCTTAAACAACATAAGTTCCGTCCTTTTAAGATACGACTGGTTCAGGAACTGAATGAGGATGATTTCGATCGCCGACTCCAGTTCTGTGAAGTAGTCGGTGGAATTATTAACAATAATCCTAACTACATGTTCAATATCTGTTTCTCGGATGAGTGCTCATTTTACCTTAATGGCATTGTAAACAGGCATAACTGTCGGTATTGGTCAAATGAAAATCCAAGATTATTTCGTGAAGTGCATAGGGTAAATGCTCCAGTGAATGACCGTTTAAGGCAACGCCGAGATTGTAAATGATGTGAACAGGAGCTGAGAAAGCTTTTAAGTGTATGCAAAAAATGGTTGGATTTATATGTTATCCTATTTATTAATAAAATTCTCTAAGAGTTGATAACATTAACTGTTCATTAAATATTTCTAAATTTTTGAATAATAGCAAGAAAACCCAATGAATGACCAGCGAGTTCTATTGAATGACCAAAATAAAACCTGTAAATGACCGAATACCGTTTAATACACAAAACTAGTAACATAAGTAAGTAGGAACCTAAAACTAGCTAAATATTTTTTATTTCGGGAACATCATAGGTGTTGCCCCTACTGCAGGCTAATTGTGGGGGTTCAATTTTCTGAACAATATTGGTATAATTATACCAAATTTGATCAAATTTCTCTGGCCATTTCCAATGTTGGGGACCACTCTTATGCATCACTCTTACTTCATATTCGGAGCGCTTTTTGGTAACTATCACCCCAGGGAAATATTCTGTTTCATACTGAACGATTACAAAATCTGCAACTGTATATGATTTTAGTTTGCTCATAAGCCCATTTTCTTGAGGTTTGTCAGATAAATTAACTTCGGTTTCACCAGTTGCTGTGTTTTCTTTTGATTGGTTTATATCAAGGTTTATTTCACTTATTGCGTAGTCATCACTATCAATTTCATTTAAATATTGTTCATCCGAGACAGTTGTATCTGAGGATGAGCCATAGTAAGAAATCTTCTTGTTTCTTGGAGGACCTTAATTTTAAATCATTTTGTCTCTTAAGGGCTCTGTTAATTCTTCTCTGTTCCTTTGCCTCTTCTATTGCCTTTTTCTCATTTTCTTTTTTTTCAAAAAATGCCTTCCATGCTGGAGAAGCAACAGCCAGGGGAGGTTTTTCAGTTTTTTGGCGCTTATTGCTGTTCTCAATTATGGGAAAATGTAAGTGCTTTTTCCAAATATCATCGGGGGTTAAAATTAAAGGATCTTGCTTATCCCAGGATTGTTAATAAAAATTGAAAACGGGTCCTGTTCGTCTGCTCTATTTTGTTTATTTTCATTATTGTTGTATTCCCTATCTTCAGGTTGAAAATATTGTTGGTCAATTTCTGAAACGGAAATAGCTTGAGAAATAGGTTCTTTGTGACCTACTTGTTGATTAATATTTTGGTTGTCTTTATTCTCGGCTAGGTTGGAATATTTAGTCCATATACTAAATAACTTGTCATTTTCAAGTTCTCCCTTTAATGCCCTTGCACTATTATATTTTGATAGAGAAAATGGGGAAATTTCCTTTTCTAAGGTTTCTAAAAATTGGTTTGCCGATGAACTTTCCGGTTCCAATACTTTAGAGGGCTGCCGTCTGGTGTTCATGCACTTACTGTAATCTACGTTGTTGACGTTAAAAGGAAATAACCCACAGGCACGAAATGCATTTTGAATTATTTCGGTTTTGCACGCCTCTTTAAAAGCATCTCCAAACATAGTCGCAAAAGTAATTTTTGTCATTGTTTTGTTGGTTTTTTGTTTAAATTTTTGGAGTTGCTTTTTCCAGGCACATTTTAATGGCCGAAATACTCCAACATCGCAGGGCTGAATAATATGAGTGGCGTTAGGTAAAAGACAGTAAAGTAATATTCTCTTTTCTCTACAAAATTCAGCCAACTCAGGATTTATATGAGATTTGTGCCCATCTAATAAGAACAGAATGGGTAATCTTATATTATTCTCGAGTAACCAGTTATAAAAACAGTTAGCCATATATTCATAGAAAGTCGGCCCCACCATCCATCCACTATCACTTCTGCCAACGGAAAAAAAGTCTGGTATGGAATTTATAACATCTCGAGGAATACGTTTATATGGGACTGATGATAGACTATGCAGGGTGGGGGAATCTTACCAGAAACTGAATAATTGGCTAGTACATAGATTTTTTTTTCCTGCCCAACCGCTACATCATAAAAGTTTCGAAACTGTTTCGGACCCAACAATTTGCCTGTTTTTGGGCAAAGCTGCACACCCGTCTCATCAGCATTATAAATTTGATCCGGGTCTGTAAGAATATCTTCAGCATTCTCTTCTTTTAGGTCTCTAGATTTTCCTAAACTCAACTCCTAATCTGCTCTTCGGTAACAGAAGCTCTCCCCTTTGAAATAATTTCTGCATTTCTCTTGGAAACAGATGGATGCCTTGTTAAAAACAAATCTAACCATTTTCTTCCTGGTCTGTCATTTTTAAAGGGGTTTGGTCTCTTTGTTTCTTGCATAACCTTCTGAACAGCATCTTTAACGTCTTCGGGGTGCATTGGGAAACCAATCTTCGCTTCTTCTAAAATCCAGCGTTCAATTTTCACCTCTTCCTCAGTATTAAGTATGGGGGTTGGACCCATTTTTCTAACATCTATGACACTTTTACCATTCAGCTTGTTAATAGGGGTTCCTTTAGGAATATTAAATTCTTTGCTGGCTTTATTAGCACTTATTTTTCCTTCCCGTACAGCGTCTACGGCCCTCTGTAGATCTTGCAGTGTATACCGGAACCTTTTATACTCTTTCTTAATGGTTGCCATTATCTGAAAAATAATATAGAACCTTTTTGTAACTTAATTGAGTTCACGCACAAATAAAGTAATGCTGAATTAATTAAGACGCGGTCATTTGCTAGATTGCATGGACAACCCAATAAATGACCAATAGTATTCTAATGAGGAGTAAATCAAAAATCCCGGTCAAAAACTAGTTCAATAATCCATGGAAATTAATGAAGTAAAAAAAGTGAAAATTTGTCAATTTACGCACATTACTTGAATTTTTATTAATAATTTTCAAATTTGGCGCTAAACCATTAAATGACCACCGGTGGTCATTTACTGGAGTGAGCTTTATTTCTTGAACCAGTACATGACCATCTATTATTCTAATACCAGAATCCTTATTTTTACAATTGTTGAATATAATTACTAAGTATTAACCCTATGTGTGTCCATAAAAATGATACTTCACACAAACTAACACCATCAAAAGTTTTTTTATAACACTTTATTACAGAAAAACAATTCACTTACCTTACTATTTTGCTTATCAACAAGAACAACACAATACACCTGTTATTTCATTAGTGTATCTGCCGTGTCATTAGTATATACACAGATGTCTTTTAAAAGAATTTCAGCTTATAATTTTACCTAATAATCAGAAATGGTCATTCACTGGTGCATTCACCCTACTCAGCATCCCCAAAAGTTAAATGTTTGGGCGGGTATTTATGGAAATCACATAATCGGCCTTTTTTTTATACCCGATAATCTCACTGGCCAAATTTATTTACAACTATTAGAGAACGCTATTTATCCAGCACTCGTTCAAGTATTGGAGAATGAAGAAGACCATGTAACGATCATTTTTCAACAAGATGGCGCACCACCTCATTTCGCTCAACCTGTGCGTCAGTTCTTAGATAAAAATTTTCCTCAGGCCTGGATTGGAAATAATAAATTTAGAATAAATGAACCACATTTTGCTGAAAATCCTCATAAATTTGCGAATGATTTTAATAATAGTTATCTGTTAAATATAATTCCAGTAATGATAAGAAATAAAATTGCAACCCCTTTGAATGTAATATATCAGATAATCAATCAATGTATTTGCAACCTATAACTAGTAATAAACTAATAGATATAGCGCAAAAATTAAAAAACAAATACAGTAGCGGTGACGACGAAATCCCCACAAGTATTGTAAAACTTTCGATTGTTGCAGTTCTGGAACACATAATAAATAATTCAATGAAATATGGTATTGTACCCAACCAACTTAAAATTGCGAAGATAAATCCTCTCTATAAAAAAGGCGGTTCAAAAGATTTAAATAATTTTAGATCCATAAGTTTACTTCCCAGCTTTCCAAAGATTTTTGAACTTGTAGGCTATCGATTAATTAATTTCATGAATAAATAATGTCAGCTATTCTCGCATACACAGGTACGGCTATTTGACAGGTAGGTCGACCACAACTGCCATTTTTAATTCAGGAACGCTATTTTAGATCAACTAGAAAATAAAAACCTGGCTCTAGGCATGTTTATGAACCTAAGCAAAGCCTATGGATTGTATGATAGAGATTTATTATTGTACAAACTGAATAGATATGGTATTAGGGGAAATTCACATGAGTAGATAAGGTCCCATCTTTCGGATAGACAGCAAAGAGTAGTGTTTCAGGATAGTAACAGAGAAATTAAATCTGATGGTATAGCTCAGGGAAGTATACTAGGGCCTATACTATTCATTATATTTTTAAATGATCTTGGTAGCATCGAGAACAGTTTTTCAATAACAAGCTATGCAAATGACACGAATCTCCTTGTCTCAGGATCAAATACCCAGGACCTTATTAACAGGGGACCTTTATACATGGGGATAAAGATTTTCAGACACATACCAAAAAATATCACAACCCTTCCCAATTTCGGACAGTTCAAAAAACATTTAAAGATGTTACTGCATGCCCATGTGTTCTACACTCTGAGCGAATTCTTTGATTTCACGTTTGGCTAGGAAAATTAAAACTTATTCTAAGATTATTTTATATGAAATTGCATTACAACTATATTGCTTACTTCTTCATTTATTATATATGCTTTAGTGTTATAACATTATATATTGAAACTTTGCGTAGCACCTATGTATATTCTTTTTTTCTCCACAGCTTTGTATATAGCTTAAATTGAGAAATAAAATGTTTGAGTTTGAGTTTTTGAGTTCAATGCAGAAACTGCTTTTGTTATGACCAGTAACTGATTTTCCCAAAACAAATTAATTCTAAAGGAGGAGAAAACTAACTTAATTCTTCTCACGACTAAACAAAATAAATTAGAAAAACCTAATTATAACACGCTAAGTGACAAAGATTTTGTGTTAGAAAATGATGCAAAGTTTTTAGGTATTACTATAGAAGAATTTTTGTCATGGGGCAATCATATAAACAGTTTGTGTCTGAAACTTGGCAGTATAGGTTACGGAATAAAAGTCGTGGCTAATTATATAAACTTAAACATACCCTAAAAATTCTATACAATATAAATTTTGAATCTGTTGTGAGATATGGCATACTGCTTTGGGGAAGTAGCTCTGAGCTACAGAGAGTTTTTGTAGTACAAAAAAGAACAATATTGAGTGAATAAAATGAAATTTCTGGATTCTTGTCATGGAGTGTTTAAAAAAATGACTATACTAACAGTGTACGGACTTTATGTTTTTAAAGGTTTGATGGTTTTATTTAGAAATAGGCACAAGTTTGAAACTGTGAATGCTCATGGTAATTATACAAGAACAAATAACTTATTGTATCCTCGTCACCGCTGAACTGTCACAGAAAATAGTTCTTATTAGTAGTATGTCAAAATTTAAAAAAATTAAAAAAGGTGCTAATAGAGACTGAACCCTATTAATTAGTAGACTTTTTAGACAAGGAATGGTAAACCTATTCCATTTTGTGGCATCACTTTATTTTATCTCATTTTGTACAGCATAATTTGAAATAAAGAAGTTTTGTTATTATCTCTAGCTTCAATAATAACCGAGGTCCCAATGCAATGGTGAGAATTGAATTTGGGACCGACTGTTAATACTTAATGATGTGGCGTAATTTCAAGGGAGTATTCCTGAACCAAATTCAAATAGAAAAGTTCATATAAACATGTGTCCTGAAGAGTCTGGTTTTCAAGATGCAGGGTGTCAAAGTTTTTAAAAAAAATTGGTTTTTTATTAATATCTAAATGATCCTTTTACCGATTTTGTTGAAATCTGGCAGGGTTATTCATTGTAATAAGACGCTAAGTTGGCACTAACTAAAAGAAAATTATAAGTTCCAGTGGCGTCTCGGGAGGCAGTGTCACGAATAATATTGAACAAAAAAATGTACGCTACTGAGTTTTTTGGAAAATTTGAATTTTTTTCAGATTGGGCATCTACAAATACAACTTTTTTGTCTCTTAATATCTTTCCGTATATTACTTCCTTTTCGAGGAAAAAAATAAAAACGACTTCATTGCATGTCGGAAAATTGTTAAAATAAAATCAAGTTAACTTTGATCGTTCAGTATATTTATTTCTAAGCCATTTTTTAAAATCTAACAAACGAAAAGTAATGACTATTTACAAGAAATGTTGGAAATGACTACCTCCCGCTTCTATGCAGGCTTCTGCTCTCCTTCTCATCGAGCGACGAACTCTTTCGAAAATTCCATTAGTGTTACGAATGGTTTCACACCCGTCAATAATTCTATTACTTAGTTGTTCTTCTGTCTCGATTGGTGTAACATAAACTAATGCTTTTAGGTGCCCCCACAAATAGAAATCTAGGCTGTTTAAGTCAGGCGATCTAGGTGGCCAGAATTGTGGTCCTCCACGACCTATCCAACGATTTTGGTAAGCTCCATTCAAATACTCACGAGCCAATATGCTAAAGTGGGCAGGAGCAGCGTCATGCATGAACCAATGTTGTTGACGTAAATATAAAGGAACATTTTTAAGAAGCAGAGGCAAATCATTTTGTAAAAAATGACTGTAAGATTGTCCGTTAAGAAGTCGTGGTAAAAAAAAAGGTCCAATCAAATAGTCATCTAAGATACCGATCCAAACGTTGACAGAAAATTGTTCCTAAACATTTGACTCTGTAATAGCATGAGGATTTTCTTGGGCCCAGTTATGATTATTATGGAAATTAATTATTGCATTTCTGGAAAAATGGGATTCGTCCGTAAACATAATGATGGAATCAAAGTGAGGATTTTCTGCAAGTCTTTGATGATACCATCTACAAAATTGCGTACGCGGTTCAAAATCTCTTGGCAGAAGTGCCTGAACTCTTTGTACGTGATAAGGATACAACAGGGAATCTCTTAAAATTTCCCATGCCATTTTATAACAAATATTTAATTCCCTACCTATTTTTCGGGTACTAGTTGCAGGATTCTCTTCGACCGCATGTAGGACAGCCTCCTCAACTGCGGGAGTTCGAATTGTACGAGGTCTTCCCTCTGAGGTATTACGTTTAAAACTGCCAGATTCAGTCAGACGACGATGAATGTTAATGAATATTTGTCTACATGGAAGGACACGGTCAGGATACCTTTCTTGATAGAGCCGCAGGGCCTCCGCCGAATTACCATTGGCAAGACCATAAAGGAAATGCATTTGTGTCATCTCCAAATTAGAATAATTATTTGCCATTTTTTGAATAGCACAATTATTAACCTTTTGACCAGAGGAAAAATAATAACAAACTGTTACCGAAAGTCAAAACCATTATGTTCATAATAACAAAACAACATTTCCTAGCAACGATCAAAGTTAACTTGATTTTATTTTAACAATTTTCCGACATGCAATGAAGTCGTTTTTATTTTTTTCCTCGAAAAGGAAGTAATATACGAAAAGATATTAAGAGACAAAAAAGTTGTATTTGTAGATGCCCAATCTGAAAAAAATTCAAATTTTTCAAAAAACTCAGTAGCGTACATTTTTTTTTGTCAATATTATTCGTGACACTGCCCCCCGAGACGCCACTGGAACTTATAATTTTCTTTTAGTTAGTGCCAACTTAGCGTCTTATTACAATGAATAACCCTGCCAGATTTCAACAAAATCGGTAATAAAAAACCATTTTTTTTTTAAACTTTCACACCCTGTATCTTGAAAACCAGACTCTTCAGGACACATGTTTATATGAACTTTTCTATTTGAATTTGGTTCAGGAATACTCCCTTGAAATTACGCCACATCCTTAAGTAACACCCTGTATAAATGAAAACCCACACAGTTTGCTGCACTGTTTATCATTCTAATTATGTTGTTTAAAAAAGGATATACTTGATTCAAGGGCGTACACTACCATCATCAAATTAATTACCAGATCTACCATTTAAGTACTTATACTTAGTTAAGATAAAGATAATACTCTATAAACCTTTGTAACCAACATGATTTGAAAGATATTACATAGTGTAGCAGACTTTGTGTGTTTTCATTTTTAAATTTAATATGCTACTTATTTACTAAAATATTGGTTTTAACAATTGTTAAAATTTAATTATTTATTATGTACGTAGGGTAAATACTGATAAAAACTTTATAGGATTAGCAAAACCAATTTATAGCATTGTTGTGTTCCAGATATCAAATGCTACTCTTGGTTTAGTTTTATAATTTGTATTATTCTTATAAGTATTTTTTAATTTGTCGATTGTAAAAGTAGAATATTTATGATAAATGTGCAATTATCATAAATATATGAGAGGAAACGGGCGGCGGAACTTTCGGCCCCATATTGGGTAAGGTACCTGCTAGAAATTTTAGGTCAAGTAATCTTGCAAGAAATTTCGGCCCCAAACATTGCAGGTAATGCGAATTGAACCAAAAAGGTGGATTAGATGCCGTGTTAGCGCTGTTTAACCAATATAAGTCTATAAAAGGGGCAAATAATTAATAATAATATTCCCCGGTGAACTCGAAAAAGGCGAATTGGAACCAAAAAGGTGGATTAGATGCCGTGTTAGCGCTGTTTAACCAATATAAGTCTATAAAACCGCATTAGCCGAGTTGCAGGTCAAAAATTGAGTTAGTTCAGGTTAGTTGCATTTTCATTTTATAAATGATTCAAAACACAAAAGATCATAAAAAAATTAAAATGTTATAACGTTAGACCATTGGGGCCGAAAATGCCTGTAATAAAAACATGACCCTTCCATCCCGGGGCCGAAAGTTCCTGTCAAAATCGGGCTGCTACCTGGCCGGGGCCGAAATTTCCTACGCCCGAGGAAACATATTATTTAAAAGTCATCCAAAAAATATAGCATAACTTTTTTTCATATAAAAATGTATAAATATGTAACAAACGTTGTTCTCTAGCCACTTGTTTAGACCTTATAGAATAAGCATTAACAAAATTATGCTAAAACAGCTATTCTCTGGGCTATTTGCTATATTAACGAGCGCTGAATTATACAGCACAATTTGGCGTATTTTAACTTCCACTGTTAGTACTAAAATACAAACAGACTGCAGAAACTACCGGAAAAGAAGCAGTCAATCTCTTTTTCCAATGATAGGATGCTGCACTGCTGCTACCTGTAGACCGGTTTTGAACTCTTGGGCTATCCTCAATATAATGGTCGGTATGCTCACTTGTCATAACGAGATAGTGGTGTAAACTTCCGTTACTTTTAAATATCTGTTATGGGTAGTTACTTTTAATATTAGTACCCGTTACTTTATACCCGTTACTGTTACTTTTACTTTCGGGTAGATTTATTAGTTAGATACTTTTTAGTATCTTTTTACATAAGAATAGAATCAGTAACAGTAATATTGGTATTCGTAGCTAATCTACCTTACGGGTATATTCACTCGATATCTAATTCTGAAAAGTATTAGATGGTAATAATGCTCATACATTTTTATTCTCTCTGCATTTATTACTTAACACGATAAGAGGGTAAAAGTAACACATAACACAACAAAGAAAATAAATAACCACATAAGTATAATATGTGTCTATGGTATTATGTTTATAATTAATAACTATTTCTACGAACCAAAACAAATTTGTACCGACGGCGACGACCGACACTGCGAGCCGATGCCGACTGCCGACCATCTCAATATCGCGAACGCAATACGCGAAAGTATTTCTAAAACATGAATATAAATATTTACAAAAGTAACGGGAATTTTAAATATCAGGAAACAGATACTTTGAGTATTGGGCAAATACCCGTTACTAAGTAACTAAGTAGATATTTATTTTTCATCACTATAACGAGAACCAAATAGTTCGGAACAGGATAGGCATAAAGCGTCAATCAAAAAAATATGCGAAATTGCCAAGACTTTCCTAAAGAATTGGGACAAAAAAACTTTTTAATTATGTTTACCGATCCTGGCATCGACGAAATAGACACAACGCGCGCGTATTCAACAATTTAGTTCTTTGGCCATTCACAATTTCGATGCACTGCACCTGCTAAATGTTTAAAATGTGCAGCTGAACACTTTTCTTAACAATGCACTAAGCCTAAGGAGGAGAAACTAAATGTTCAAATTGTGAGGGTAACCACCCTGCTTACTATATAGGCTGTCCAAGGCACCCAAGCAATCTGAACAAAAATGCGACAAAAAGAAATACAAATAATAATAACGCGAATATTGCACCCAGGAGTAATTTTCCATGGGGACAGCAAGATGTTAATAAATTGGCTGGCGAAGGCAATGCAAAAGCAACAAATACGTCGCAAGATCAAAAAGCAGCACCAAATGGCATGAAAGCGGCTCTGCATTAACGATGCAAAGCTTCCTGGTCCAGCGGACGGAACAATGATTCTGGTTAAGAAACACATTTCAGCTCAAGTTGTGCCAGGTCCTGACAATTGTACCTATATTGAAGGGGCATTCATTTCTATTAGATTCAAAAATGGTCAACGCATACACCTGGGATCTGTTTACTGTAGTCCGTTGGTAGGTTTTGCGGGCAACTGCTTACGAAAAGTTTTCGATAATAATAACAGAACGATTACTGGGGGCGACCTCAACGCGAACAGGATTTGGAGATCTACGAACCAGAGGGGTCGCACCCAGTATGAATTCTCTGAAGCGTTAAATTACCATATTTTACCACCGGAGGAGCCAACGTATTGCTTTGCACGGGGTCTTCCGGATATCTTAGACATTTTTGTGAACAAAAATGCTCCTTAATTATCACGCACCCATCAGTAATCTGTGATCTGACCTCTGATCATATTACCGGACGTTATAGAAGTGGGTAACCCGCTTGAGAAAGGTAGAGGTTTTGATACCCACACCTCGAGGAACTGGCCTAGGTATAACAATATTTTGAAAAATGTTGAGATATTACAACCACCACATAGTCCATTGGCAGTGAGCAAGATCACAGATGACATTAACGCAGCCCTAACCCAAGCATCTGTCACAAAAGTGTCCGGATTTTCAAAGTACGGGACTTTAAGCCATGAAATTAAGAATCGCATTAGAATTAAAAACCGGTTAAAGAATAGAGCGTATCGTGCTGGTGATCTTCACATCAAGGCAGAGGCCAATCGGACAGCCCAAGTAATCAGGGATTTGTTGAGCGAAAGGCAATCGAACCTGTAGGACGACAAGGTCCAAAGTCTATCTGTAGAGAATAATTCCATTTATAGAATGACTAGGGCCTTCACCAAAGGCGCACGAGCACTCATGTCTCACCTGAAAAACCAGGACACAGGTGCGGTTCTAATCGATGCCAAGGATAAAGCTGAATTACTCGCAAAGAAACTCTGCGACCAATTCAGTGAAAACCTGATCAATGACGCGTTGATGAGAGGGTCTTAAGAACGATACAGATTTACAAAACCATCAATCACCCGTTTCAGGCCTTCCCTTCACTTTGAACGAGGTTAGGGCCCTAATAAGCGTGTTGAATGTTAAAAAAGCCCCTGGTTTTGACGGTTTAAAGAATATGGCGTTGCAAAATCAACGAGACCAAGCTTTGGGAAACATAGTAACCTTATTCCAGGCGATAATCAGAGAAGGTCACTTCCCAACTGCCTGGAAACGCGCTAACCGCTAAAGGAGGCCAAATTCAATTAATAGAATAAAACTTGCATTACGGCAGTTAGGCTTTATCTACCCCTGCTTCACAAGCGGAGTAGACTTGCTAATAGAACTAAGGTCCTCAACAAGGTATTGGTCAGGCCGGTTCTCAGTCATAGTGCAACATAAGCAGAATGAAGCTTAATAAGTTCGAGGTAACACAAAATAGGGCGTTAAAAACTATTGCGGATGTACCCAAGTACACGATGAATCGCATAGTCCATCAAGACTTTCGTATGCAGACAAAAATTTCAAGAAAATTATTAGACGCTTGGACGACTTATGGTGCACCTACGTGGTGCAACATAAGCAGAACGGAGCTTAATAAGTTCCAGGTGATTCAGAACAAGGTGCTAAAAATCATCGCAACCTCGTCCAGATACATTATGAATTAGGTGTTAGATAATAACTTTCAGATGTTGACAATTAACGAGTTTTTTTTGAAAACTATTAGAAACTATTACGGACGTACAGACGTATCGACAAACCAACTTATTACTGACTCACATACAAGATCGAGATAAATCGGGACTTACAAGTTACCTAAAGACTGGCTCAGTGTTGGTCCAAATCCCATCCCACAATAGTTGGGAGGCACTAAAATTGACATGCACAATGATTATATATTTAACAAAAAGGCGCCAAAATGTTTGCAACATAACTTCTAAATTAAATCCGCAAGAATCACAAACATTCAAGCAAAGAGTTTATTACAAATTTCTACAATCCATAGAACTAAATATTAATCACGAATAATCAATAGATCTCAAAGGAGTTTCTCCTGACGTAAAAAAACATTGAAGAACCTTATGGGGCATCGACGAAAGAAATTTAAATACAGACGCCCTGAAAGCCGACAGTAAAATTAACGTGAGACTTCAAAAAGGCTTATATTAAACATGCTATTCATTTGTGAATTTATCTAGCAGTCAGGTGAAGAAAGTTAGCCTGGTAAATCTGATGTATGAATCTCGTGTATTGCCAATTGCTATTGAACAACATACGGTAGTACAGTAATATAGATGATAAAAGGGGTCCTCTGCTTTTGGAGAACGATGCTATATAACATAAATGTGACGGTGTGGTCAGGTAAGGAGTTTGGCATATCAACATCCAATCACTACAAAACAAAATCTTGGAAATAAAATAGAGGACTTTTCTCTTGTTTCTGTAGAGTGAAGGGAGCGGCGCATGAAGTGTGTATATGTGAGCTCGGGATGGGATTACGTGTGGCAGTCTTGATGTCAGACCCATGGGCATCTGTGCTGAGCTTGACTGTAAGGTTTGTGCGGTTTTCCTTCATGATTTTTTAATCACAATTTGTCGTTAACCTTTTTGAGATTTTGGCAGTTTTTTGTTATATGAGGTCAAACCTAATAATTAGGTTAGTTAAAGGGAGATATTAATAAAGTTTTTAAAAAATAATTAATCTTCTAAGCTGGAGTTGGGTATCATATAATCTCTTTAATATGTATGGTCTGCGTTAACCGGTGACTGAGAGCACTAAGAACTAACAACTGCCTTGATAACATTTTTACGAATTTTGACATTTTTAGTCTTTATACTGGAACAAAGCCCAATAGTAACTTACGCCCTAACTATAGACCGGTGACCGACTGGGGACTTTTCAGCTTATACAATTATGTTGAAGGTATGTCAAGGGATTAAACTATCCCTCAACCGGCTCTCAGTCCATGGGGAAAGTCATTATAGGTTCGATACCAACATTATTGTCGACAAGCCCACTAACATGCCATGTAGAAAATTATAAAGTCCAATAACCACATTATTTGCGACAAGCCTACTAATTACCTTAATGGCAAGAACTTTAATGATTTTTATACCGAAATACCCAACGGCATAATTGAAAAACTATCCCTAGTAAATAAACAACATCCAGAATAGCTAAAAGAAAAGTTACGTCGACACTTAAACTGCTGGCCACTCGAACTTACCGATAGAGATTTTTAGGCAAAATTTAAAGTTTAATATTTTCAACAGGAATGTAAATTTTTCAACGCCGATTGCAGATTTTGAAAGCTGGTTTTTTTCGGATTAAGCTGCATGACGTATATTTATTGTAGGACCATAGGTTTATTATATACGGGGTGATCAATAATGTCATGCAAAAAATCAAAAAGTTTGTATGAGTGAAATTTCCAAAATAAATTTTTTTGGTCGTTGCAATAGGGTCCGTTACTTAGGTAACATCAATATCTCTAGACGTTTTTGTCAGTTTTTGGATTAAGGACGTTAGGTCTTGTACACACTACTAAACATAAAATGTGGGTAGCAAAATTTTTAAAATGCTATAACTTGACATTGGATGGACGGTTCTTGATGATTTTTGCGGATTTGGAATCCTTATTTCACGTAGATTTTCTACGATCTAAATATTTTATTTGAGGGTGGAAATTTACACATTATACCGGGTCGATAATAGACAAAAACATAGCGACAAGAACAAGTTTATTACATTATATTCTACAATATACAAGATTGGTTAACAACGGCCCAAAGTCAATCCTTACAAAATTTCTAATTCTAAGCCTAATTTAAAGGTTACTGCAATCCCTAAAAAAATCTGATATACTGTAATAACAAAGATTAGGTATGTATGGAAAAGGATACCTAGTGATAATTGATATTGGTAATTTTTAGTTAATAAAAAAAAATGGCCTGAAAAACATAAATTGTTTGTCCATTAATTTTTGTTTTCAACCCACTGCGTCAAAGATGGGAATTACAACCTTGCATTTTTGGAGTTTAAAATGAAATTGGGTATTTGTTGGCAATAGCGTGTTAAAAGGACGAGGTCATTAAAAGCAACCGGCAAATATCAATGGAAAAATGCCAAGTGTCCTATCTTTAAATACCTAATCTTTGGTAATAATTTACCCGAAATTAAGTAGGTGCATTATAAAAAAAAGGAACTAATATTTTGTTGGTCCTCCTGCTCGACGTATTACTTCCCGACATCTGTTTGGTAGAGTATCCACAAGATTATTTATAAAATCTTGTGGAATATTCTCCCATTCTTCACGAATGGCCTCATTAAGCGTTGCAAAGGTTGCAGGGGGTACATCACGCGATCTTACTTTAAGTTTTAAATAAGACCAAACGTGTTCGATGACATTAAGATCCGGAGACTTTGCAGGCCAGTCCATCCTATTGATGTTCTGTGCCTGCAAAAACTCTGTGATCCTTCGCGCTCTATGAGGTGGAGCGTTGTCATCCACCAATAGAAATTCTGGACCGTAATTTCGAGCAAAAGGAACAACAATAGGTTGCAAAATTTCCTCCTGATAAACATTAGCGTTAACAGTTTGGTTGGTAATGAATAGCTCGGTTTTACCATTTCTTATGATACCTCCCCATACTGTTACACCTCCGCCACCAAATGCCTCTTGAGGGGCCATGTTTTCCTCCAAATACCGCTGATTTGGCCCTCTCCAAACTAATATTCGGCCATCGGAGTGAATCAAATTAAATCTTGTTTCGTCAGAAAATAAACAATGGCTCCACTCTGCATTACCCCAATTCGCATGCCGATTTGCCCATGCCCGCCTATTCGCTCTATGGTGTCGTAATAACAACACACATTTTGCTCTGCGACGGGCTCTAAAATTTAAAATGTTTGGCATTATGTTGTTTTTGTAAAAATAAATTCTCACCTTAAGTTGTTTTTATTCAATGTTCTTCTTACTGTTCTGTTCGAAACTCTCACCCCAGTTTGTTGCCTTAAAGAGTCATTTAGTTTCCTAGAGTTCTTGTTCTATTCACCATAGCTTCTCGAATTAAAATTCTTTGGGTTCTTTGGTTTATTTTTTTTGTATGTCCACCCCCATGCCCATAATTATGATCACCAGTAGTTTCGACGCGACGGTTTAAATTATAAATTGTCTTTTGGCTGACATTGTAAATGCGCGCAATTTGCTTTTTTAGCATTCCTTCGTTGAGAAGTCGAATGCAATTTTCTCTTTCTGTCGTGGTTAAACGCCTCATATTAATTAAAATTTACAAAATTATAACATTGAAATGTGTCAGGTTATTTTTAAAATAATGTTAACTATTTTTAATTCCATAGCAACAAATTTGTTTTTGCAATGCCTACTTTGAAATTGACGCGTCGCGTAGAAATTACAGTCGATCATAAATATGGGCATCGGGGTACATATTTTCGACCCGGTATAATGTGTAAATTTCCACCCTCAAATAAAATATTTAGATCGTAGAAAATCTACGTGAAATAAGGATTCCAAATCCGCAAAAATCATCAAGAACCGTCCATCCAATGTCAAGTTATAGCATTTTAAAAATTTTGCTACCCACATTTTATGTTTAGTAGTGTGTACAAGACCTAACGTCCTTAATCCAAAAACTGACAAAAACGTCTAGAGATATTGATGTTACCTAAGTAACGGACCCTATTGCAACGACCAAAAAAATTTATTTTGGAAATTTCACTCATACAAACTTTTTGATTTTTTGCATGACATTATTGATCACCCCGTATATAATAAACCTATGGTCCTACAATAAATATACGTCATGCAGCTTAATCCGAAAAAAAACAGCTTTCAAAATCTGCAATCGGCGTTGAAAAATTTACATTCCTGTTGAAAATATTAAACTTTAAATTTTGCCTAAAAATCTCTATCGGTAAGTTCGAGTGGCCAGCAGTTTAGTTTCCACAAGGTTTTTTGCAATGATGTCAAATTAACTTTTAAGAGCTTGAAAGAAAATGTGTGTAAGGATAACTTTGATTTCAACTCCAAAATAATAAACGCTCTTAAATCACTTATATTAAATCCCCTTATAAACCGAATAAATAAAACTACGGCCGCAGAAGTGTTTCCAGACTGCCTTAAGACCGCTAAAGGAATTCCAATACATAAAAAAGGAGCCAACGACGATACATCTAATTATCTGTAGCCTATTTCTTTGGTGTCAATATTTTCCAAAATATATCTGACTCAGATCGAAGAATATTTTGAGGGGAACTACTTGTTTACTGAACAGTTTGGGTTTAGGAAAAATCATACTATTAAACCGTCGTTGGGAGCTTTTGTCTGCTTGTCGCGAAAGGCTTCGAGAGCGGTCTTCATTCTCTTGCCTCCTTTTGCGACCTAACGAAGGATTCTGAATGTGTCTCGCATAACGTGTTGTTGGACAAGCTTAAGTTCTACAATTTTGATGTCACTAGTGTGCACATTGTCGTATTTAACCAGCAGAAGGCAATATGCCACATTTAACACCCAAAATTAATTAGTGATTGAGGCGTTTTCCAGGGTAGGTCCTCGGGCCGATCCTTTACCTCACTGGCCGCCAATAAAACTGAGGTCACTGTGACCTCGGATGCTAAACGTACGTAGTGTCACATGCATAGCTAAATTCTGGCGAATAGACTTGGTGCGGCAAGACCCAATATATCCGCTTTTCCCTGAAGCATATCGACCCAGTACCCAGTGCTGTCGTGCAAGCTGTCAAAAATATTTTATTTCTTGCGAAACTTGATATATTATCCTCTGTATCTCAAATCTCATGCAACCGTCAGTCTGAATGATAGGTCTGAATCCACATGCATCTGTGATCACGGATATATGCGTATTACGGGTAGGTGCAATTGGCATCATCCGAATGAGACGCGTGATACGGACGTAACCGAGTTAAACTTGAAAAATATGTGAAATAAAATGCCAGATAGTCACACCTATTCGTAAAATCGAATTTGTTGCATACCATTAATAGGTAAAGTCCGTCTATATATCCTACAAACTCATTATAAATGCTAATCCCTTAATAATAACCTATTGTGTGAGGTGTAAAATTCGACCTCCTGATCTGGGGATTCCAGGTACGGATCTATTTAAAGACCATTATATTATTATATTTTCTCAGTAATCCTCTTAAAATAATTAGGGTAAAATAAAATAGGTTTATTTTAGTTATTTAAATATGCTGATTTTTGGTTTTAAAATTCAGTTAGATGTTTGTATTGGTTTAGACAAGAAGTTATTTGTTGCCAATTAATCGTGATATCTAAGAATGTTTCGTCCGTGGGAAGAAACCAGTACGGCAAGTGGATCTACGGGTCGTGATAAAAACCAATTAAAGCGTGATATTTTATTACTTGACCCAAAAAAAGTAATCTTCGACGTTTACACCATCTTTATTGAACGTGGTTTTTTAAAATATGGTGCAGTGATGGAAGCGGCAGCTTTGACACGCAGGCCAGTGAGCACAGTGTGGTTTGTTGTAAATAAACCTATAGTGGAGAGAAGAAAAAGGAAATTCTTTTACTTTTAAGAAACTGGACGCCACGGATGTCGATATAATTCGTAGAAAAATATATGCCATGTACACGGAACAAATGATCCCCACTTAAAAAACCCTATTGCAAAGATTAAAAAAAGATGATACAGGAATAGAGTGTTGTCGTAAGATTCTAAGAAAATGTATTTTAAAGAACGGTTTTAAAATAAAAAAAATTAACAATCGACAAGTAATTATAGAATCGGCCCGGTCAAAAAGATGGAGGATGGAATACCTAATTGCAGTCCATGGATATAGACAGGATGGAAGGGATATTATTTGTTTGGACGAGACGTGGTATGACACACACGAAGTTCCAGATAAAGGTTGGGTAGATTTATCGGGTCAATGCAGAACCAAAGCTCCATCAAGTAAAGATAAGCGTATAACAATAATTCATGCTGGGACAAAAAACGCATTTATACCAAACGCTTTGGCCTTATCAGCCAAAAATATAGAGGACTTCCTTGTTGATCATCACGATGGCAGAACTATTTGAAGACTGGTTTAAAAACAAATTATTACCAAATATACTACCAAATAGTGTGATAGTGATGGAAAATGCGAGCTACCACAGTCGCAGGTTAAATAAAGTTCCGTGCTCCAATGACACAAATGTTACCATCCAGGACTATATGATGGAAAATAATATGTATTTTGAGGAAAATTACACAAAAAAGCAATTGCTCGAAATTTCAAAATCATTTTCAATAAAAAAGCAATATTTGTGACACTTTGGCGGCAGAAATGGTTCATACTGTGTTAAGACTTCCTCCTAATCATTGCATGTTCAACCCAATTCAACATATATGGCACCAGCTGAAAGTATCGGCAAGGAGGAATAATGTTTCGCCAACCTTAAATTCTTCTGTGACAGCTTTAGTATAGTCAGAGATGCAAAATATTCCAAACAAAAGCTGGGAAAATTGTGTAGCGCATGATCAAAAAGTAGAAAAATCATACGTAAATATAGATCTGTTGTCCAGAGAAAGAATGATTGTGAACTTGGATGACGACAGTGACAGTGAAACTGACTTGGGTTGAAATGTAATAATTATTTTTCTGACACGGTACTTTTTTGTAGGTATATGTATATTTTGTTTTGATTAGAAACCGTCCTATAGATATGTTATAATGTTATAATTTTAATTGTATTGTATCTTATATGTGTACTGTTATATTATTTTTTTATTACTATTACTTACTATTAAATTACGTTTAAAATATGTTTTTGCTTTATTTTTTCTAACATAAAAAATCAGTACGACACTTTTGTTGCATACAGGTAGATAAAAAAAATATTTTTTTGTACGCTTTTATATACATATATTATCTTAAAGCAGCGCAACCTTTTATCCTATCAGCAACGAGTGCGTCCCTGCTTTCATTCGATCACCCGCTGGGTCTTATCGGCATTAGGGATTAGCATTTATGAGTTTGTAGGATAGATGGACGGACTTTACCAAAAAAAAAAACTTTACTCTCCACACAACAGATAATTCAAAATTCGAAACAAACTTTTTGAATAAATAAATACGTCAAATTGCTTCGAAAACACGGAACACTAATATGAAAAAAGGTAAAGTTAACCAAGTTTTGTCCGTGATGGCCTTGACGAGCTGTCGACTCCTTAAACATAAAATTGATTGGCTATTGATGATCACCTGGTAACAACGAATCCGTAATCATGGATGCATGTGGATTCAGACTTAAGTCGCATACTTTGGCTACTCTCATTTCAGAATGTCATACTTCATTCTTAACTGGGGCCATTCAGCACACACGGTCAAAATATTTGCCCTGCAGCGGAGGTGCATAATTTGCTGAGCTCCCATACCCCGATTGTTATAGGAAGCACTTTGTTAATTTGAAAATCCCTACCCTTTCTTGTGAGTGAATTTTGGAGTGTCCGCTTTATGTGAGGAAAATCCTACAATTCTACAGAAAATAGGCCGAGGTTCATCACTATGGTTGCTCGTGTCCGAGTTCCATAGACTTACTAGGACAAGGAAGGGCATAATCATGCCGCATCACATATTGAACAATAAATCCGAGGGGAAGGTTACAGGCCAGAACTTGTACACCTATTTATAAATACAAATAAATATACTGGTATTCAAGGTATTTAGTAAATATTTGTCACAATTTTAATTTGACACGTGTGTCGATTTTCTGTAGCACTAAACCGGTAAATCCTCTGTAGAGAGGCGAAAATATTGCTTGTATGTTGTTTATTCGCCTGAGACAATAGTTTTAGGATTACTAAGAGAATTAATTTTCAATATTTTTCAAATTTTCCTAATATTTAAGAAATTGAAAGCAATTTGGCAACATTGTACAAACTTCAAAATATTTGTTGGTGGCAATTATACCACCGAACAGTTAGTTGTTGTTCGGTGGTTATACATAGTGTTTACACAGGTGAAACAGGTAATATAAAATTAAAACCTAAATTAAGTTGTACCTAAGTATGAATGGTCATCAAAAAAAGCACGTAGGATACGGACATAGGTACCGAAGAAAAACTGAAAAAACTCGCGAGAAAACTATACATAAAATTGAACCTAAAATTATGTTACTTAAACAACTGAACAAAACACTTACTTACCGACTGTATTTTGCCAATAATTTACAATCGAAATCACTTTACTTATAATTTATAGTATAGTAATTAGTAGTAGTAGCAGTAGTGAGGAGAGGCACACGGACCTAGCAAGTAGACCTGGGTCTTCCCCCATCCACTCAACCACCCAGGCCCTCGTCAAACCTACTCGACCTCCTCATGAAGATCAGGACGTTATTCCAAGCAGGGGTCCTGACTGCCACTGTCCCAAAGACTAGACACAGAAAGTGCAGTGGTGTCTCCTCGTCCTCCACATCCATCGTATGCAGGTGCTTCCTTAACTTGCAATGTCCTGTTAGAAGTCCTACCAGAGGATTTAGGGCACGACTACTCCTGTTAAGAATCCATTCCAACTTAGCCCTAACATACCAAGATATGAAATCTTTGGCCTGTCTACAGCCTGGCATCTGCCGCCATTCCTCCTTGGAGAGGTTGACGGCCCATACCCTAAGGGCTGTCCCTACCTGCTGTTTTGATATGCCTATTGCTGATTTGGGTCCTAGATAGGGAACTCCGGCTCCAAGTCTGGCGAGCTCGTCGGCCGTCTCGTTGCCATGCACTTCGCAATGTCCAGGGACCCAGACCAAGAATATCTATTTCCGTTCTGCGAGCCTCCCAAGTGCGTCCGCACACTACAGGGACTGCCCCTGGGTTGGCAGACTGCTTTGAGGGCGGCTTAGTTATCAGAGCAAATTTTATACAGACCGCTCCTGATAGTCCATGACCTCCCTCATACTTGCCATCGAGAGGATGGCATATACCTCTGCTTGGAAAACCGTCGCGAACCTTCCCACTGGGTAGCTTTTTCGTATATTAATGTTTTCCAAGTATACTCCTACCCTTGATGATTCGTCAAGGAAATTCACCTGCTCTTCCTCCCACTGCTCCCTACTAGGGATCGTAAGAGTGAACTTCCTGATCATCCTCAGTACTCCTTTAACTGGCATTGCTCTGAAGGAAAGCAGGGTCTAGGACATTTAGCCGTCGCCGTTTCGCCGTCGCGACAATTCGCCGGCAGCCGATTCGCCGTGGGCCGTTTCGCCGTCAAATAGAAATTAATAAAATACGTAGACTTATATTGGTTAAACAGCGCTAACACGGCATCTAATCCACCTTTTTGGGTCCAATTCGGTATATGCTAGATATAAAAAAATTGTAATAATTATAGACTTATATTCTATTTGACGGCGAAACGGCCCACGGCGAATCGGCTGCCGGCGAATTGTCGCGACGGCGAAACGGCGACGGCGAAACGGCGACGGCGAAACGGCGACGGCGAATAGTCCCATCCCCAGGAAAGCATTGGGATTTCCCTTTTCACCCTCGGAGCTATCCTAGTCTGACCTAAGTCGCCCACTCCTTTCCAGCATTTATCTAAAGGACATCCAATGCAGCCGTGGGCGTGGTTCTCATGGCTCCGGTTATGCCCAGGCATACAAGCCTCTGCACTTTTGCCACTCTGGCGCGCACGGTGACCCTTTCTACTCCAGGCCACCAAACCACAGAGTCATTGGACAACTCTTGGTCTGATGATCGCCGTGTAGAGTCAGCGCATGATACGAGGGTTTAACCCACCGCACGTCGGAGCGGCCAGAAAGTCGCTATCGACTTGTTTACCACATTCTCGACATGCGCTCTCCACGTCAGCTTCTGGCTCGGCTTCTGGTCAAAAGTGATTCTTAAGTATTTGACTTTCGGCTTGAGGTGCCCTCAACTCATTTATGTTTCTTCTTTTTGTGAACAGGATTATTTCGGTCTTGCCTGGATTGGCCGATAGTCCTGTCTCTTCACACCATTCCTCGAGTATCCTACAAGCTGTCTGCATCCTATCGCACACCACACCCAGGAATTTCCCCGTCAAAAGGACGAGCCTAATCATCAGGCCGTCCATAACCAGACACCATAGGTGGGGCGGTAGGCAGCCGCCCTTCACTCCAATTATTAGTCAAACGTCTCCGATGGTGGCTGCTCACCTGTCGCTTCTTGAGTGCAGATCCGACCCATTCTATAAACGCCGACGGCGCTTCCTCCATTCTCAGAGAATCGCAAATGGTCGACGGTTTAGCTTTATCGAAAGCTCCTTCCACATCAAAGAAGATCGCCAGAGCTACGTTTTTGTAGTGAAGGGCTATCTCTACCTTTGCTGCCACCGCGTGGATTACTGTCTCTGTTGACCATCCACGCCGGTAGTCATATTGACTATCATATACGGGATGCGCTTTTAGCACAACCTCTACCATACACCTATATAATTTATAAGACACAAACATTTATAATGTATTTCAGCGATGAGTGTAAAAAAACTTATTCTAACTCGGATAGCGTAATGCGTTGTTAATATTTCTCCCGAGAATCAACGATTTTTTATAATTAGTTTTGTTTATTTGTATTTAATTTTATTAAAATATATTTATTTTTATTATTTACATTTAAATGTATTTAAGGGTATACTTTTGTATTTATTTGTATCTAAGTAAATGCAGAGGTAAATACCTTTTGGAAATTTGTACACCTATTTATGAAGTGACCTCCTCGGCGACCTCCCCCGCCCATCTACCTGACGAAGAATAAAACATTTCTTAATGGGTAAAGCCTATTACTCTTTTGAGGAATGCTTCCAGTGGCAATTCTCTCTATTTCTTTCTTAAGGTATGTTAAATTTTAATTCGTGGTAGGTCTTAATTCTTAATGAACCTACTTTTTTTAATTTTCCATTCTGTTTCGCAATTTGGTATGATCTTTAACCTGGATAGTAGGTAATCTTTTGCCTTATGCGAGTTCACCTTATACATTGTTGACATTAATAAGATAATAAATAAAGAAATTCATAACTTAATTAATTATATAACAACCAGTGTCTAGGAATGTGTTATAATTGCTCTTTTTATTGCCTGCATTGACACTAAAATATTGCCGCTCTTATCGTTTATCATGCACAGCTCCAACATAAACGCAATATTTCCACGACAAGGTATTATACATATAATTACTATAGTTACCAATAATACAGGATCGTTGGTAGGGGTGGGCAAAATAATCGATCTATCGATTAATCGATTATTTTTCGATTATACGATTATAAATTTTCATAATCCTAGTGAGCAGCCTGCTAAGCGAATTTTCCTGCTGGAATAAACTATCTAATATACCTACATATAAACATAATATAATATTATGCTTTTGTTTCTTGAAGAAAAAACAATATTATAACGTTAACTGGCTGTTGAAATTTTTGAAAGAAAACAAAGTAATAAAAGAACTAGGCTAACCAAGTGAGGCAAATATAAAAAATTTAACAAAAAATTAACCATCATGGTATAGAGTGTGCAATTGTGATTGTTTCGATTAATGGGTTATTTTTCGACTAATCGACTGTTTTTCGATTAATCGATTATTTTTAGATTAATCGATTAATCGATTGTTTTTCGATTAATCGATTTATCGATTTAATCGAAATAATCGATTATTTTTAACAATCGACAATCGATTGTGAAAATTCATAATCGCCCAGCCCTAATCGTTGGTATGTATAGAAGCGGTCGATTATTTCCTAAAGTAAAACAGCTAACAAAAAATATTCAAGACAAAAGCTTTATGGTTTTGTAACGTCTATTAGAATTAAAAAAAGATAAGTATACAGGATGAGTCAGAAAGCCGTAGAGAAATAAAGTTACTTTATTTTAAAAGGGTCACCCTATAGCTATATTTTTGGATTTTACATAAAGTTACAATTATTTTTTATTAAGTGCTTAATAAGTCTAAACCTAATAGCTTCCGAGATATCGACTTTTAAAAAATGACATTTTTGAACTTTGACAGCTTCTAGCTCTCTAACGGTACGCCATAGAGCAAAACGGATCTTACTTTTTTAAAATCTTCCCAAAAATGCCAACTTCCGATTAAACCGGAAGTACTATATTTCCGGCTTTTTGAGCTACATCTGGTTTAACCGGTTGTAAGTTGACACTTTTACAAAGACAGTAAAAAGTAAGATAGGGACATATAAGCCGTTTTACATTTTCATTAAAAAAAAGTAACTTTGTTTCTTTACGGCTTTCTGACTCATCATATAGGTATACTTATTTTTTAAAATTTTAATAGACTAAAAAATCCTAAAACTTTTGTCTTAAATATTTTTTGCCAGCTGTTGTACTTTAAGAACTAATCGACCGTTTCCATACACACCAACCACCAACTATCCTGTATAATAATATAACTACGTTTTCATGAGGATTTAGTTCGGCAGGTATTTTTACCATGCTAAGTTCGTTTTCAGTTCAAGGTCGAAACTGTTTATTTACGGATATTACTCGGACTTTTTATGGACCACCATATTATAAAAGTCCCAAAGAACTGATTAAAATGAATATAAAATATAACGATATAAATTTAATTTTAAAACTGCCATGAAAACGCTTTGGACCAGAGTATCTAATGTTAAAAATTTTAAAATCGTCACGAAAACGTAGTACCTGTATATTGTATATATTCTATGGTGTTCTCATTCCCTACGGGTCACCCTGCATACCAGGGGTTTTTATAAACAAGTCTTCTTGTACTAGGTATAAAGTGCCCACAAATTAAAAATTTTTCCGTTTGGTTACACTATATCCGTAGGTATAAACTGTAGTAATTAAATTCAAGAAGATGGAAAACACAAATTTTTCGTTCATTCTTTGCATACATGGGGTGGGGTGTCTAGGTCAGTGATCGGTGGTCTCTAGGATGGTTTTTAAGACAAAAAGTATTTAATTTTTTTACAGGCACGATATTTTGTAATAACTGTAGGTATAGATATTATATATACTAGGTATATTATAATAGGTATGTTCCAACTATTAGCCCCTGACAGTTCCAAACTGTCAAATACAATCAACCAGTTGTAGGACTTAACAAGGCATCCTGGGGTCTACATGCAACGGTCATCTACATCTAGTTTAGTCTATCTTTAAATGGAGCAAAGTAATAAAGGCTCATTAAATATGCAAAACGCATATCAAGAACAATTTAAACACCATCCCTTAAAATCTATTGTTTGAATTTATCGCAAGCTATTGGTATATTTGAGGATTTATTATTGTTATTGGGACAATCCCTTAGCCAGGAGCGTGTACTGGGGAAGTTTTTAAATTAACAATCTTAAACATGCCTATTCTCCTAAAATTGTATTATCTTGTGTTCGTAGGTATTTATAACATAAGAAAACACTTAAAAAATCGAATTAACTAATAAATAACAATGGATGGTACTATTTTACATAATATAATTACAAAAACAAGATATATAATATAGAACCTTACAAACAAAGCATTTTCAAAAATCGAATAATACTTTGTCGTTATGGCTTAATCATAGTCCGATTCGGAAGATGAACTTTTATTGACATCGTTTATAATAAGCGAATCAACCATTTCTTCAATTATTAGGTATATCTACTTGCCACATTTTGGCTTCTTCTTCTCACATGATCAATACACTTTTTCCACTTTTCTGCACTGACTTTACCCATAGCTTCAGTTAAGAATCTTTTTAAATCCACCATTTTATAAGTCGTGTTTTTTTCTGGCGACATCTGTCTTTATTTAAGCCCATACATATATGTTCGATCGGGTTTAATTCGTAGTGGTAAGGAGGGATTCTGAGCACAGATATTCCTCGTTACTTTGCCATTTCATCGACTACATAGTTTTTTAATGCATTTTTATGTAAATTGGCTAGTACCATTAGTTTTTTTAAGAAATCTACTGGAAATTCTATTTGTCATCAAACTTAGCCATTCTGTTATTCCACTTTTACGTCACGCACTTGTCGGTAATTTTTCCGTCAGCCTAGAATGATAATTGCATTATCCAATACAATTATTGCATCTTTTCGTATAAGATCCAACAATTGCTCAAACCAATCTTCTTAAGTAATTTCTTCTCCAACAGACGATATCGCTTCTGTCTATTAAAATCGGTTGCCTATTATGTTTTTCTTACCGAAACCCCATTTTTTTTTTAATAATTTCCAAACCCTACACATAAATGGGTAATTTTAATCTTCTCAAGTTTTGGTCGTCCTGCGAAAGCTTTTGGAGGTTTGACGCCAACACTTTTATCATTAAAAAGTTTATACAGTGTCACCATTAAAGTCCGCACCATATGGAACTTTTTTTTATTAATGAGGTTAGTTAAAATTAAATTTCGGCAATCGTTTTTGCTTCAAATTAGACTAAAAATTATATAATCAAATGTCACCATCTGTCATTCGGTATCTGTCAAAAATTACATTTTAATCAAAAAATGCTGAAAAATGACATTGTTTTACCGAATTTCAAAAAATTTTATTAGAAAAAGTTGTTTCTAGTACAATTCTTGGCCTAAATACAAAGTTTCAGTTTTCTAGCTCAAAGTTGATTTTTTTGCCATTTTTTCTAATTAACTTTTTTTTTATTTAATGTAAGTTCGCTTAATGGATATTAAACTATTTGCTTATACCATACTCAATATTTTATTTAGTTTGTATGAGCTTTTTTTTACTAGAATGCCATTTTTTTTCGAAATTTAAAATTAGAGGCAAAAAAATTTGACACAGGTGGTGCAAAGTTATCCTAATTTAAAAATTTTAACAGATAGACGTCAGATATTCCATTTTTTTGATAGTACATACACCTAAGAAGTTTAAAAAACTTATAATAAAATTCCCAGATATCAGATTAGTTCAAAATTTAGACACATTTTCTTTTTATCCACAATAAAATATCAAGGCAATTTTGAATTTTATAAGTAGGCTATGGAAAAAAAAACGAATTAGAGTGCCGCATAAATAAAAGAAATGTCATAAATTTGAATATTTTCGCAAGTTATAGTTTTCAGTGTTATCACCAATGTTGTCCATTCAAGAAAAAATAGAAATTGTCTTAATTTGTGGAGAGAATATGCCTCACCGGCAAGTATCTGCCATTTTTAATGAGAGGCATCCAGAAAAAAATTTGCAGCATAGCACTGTTTCAAGAATAATGTCAAAATTTAGAGAAACTGGATCTGTTCAAAATAATTTTAAGAAACCTCACGCGGCAAGTAAATACGATGAAGCAGCACAACTTGATGTTTGTTTAACTGTTATTGACCACGGTCAAACTAGTGTAACCAAGATAAGTGATTCAACAGGGTGCAAGAGGGAAAGCGTTAGAAAAATTCTTCAGAAAAATCGATTTCGGGCATATAAACCCATGTTTATAAACACATTAAAAGAACGCGATTTTGATATCCGACTTGATTTTTCGTTTTGGTATCAGGGACAATATGAGGAGAATATTCTTTTTCCATACAAGATATTATGCACAGATGAAGCCACTTTCTCTTCGAATTGCTCACAAAATTGCCGATGGTGGTCCCAAGAAAATCCTAACTTCACAATTGAATGTCGCGACCAGTATCATTTTAAAACCAATGTTTGGTGTGGAATTTTGAAAGATGAGCTTATTGGACCATACTTCTTTAGAGTAAACTTAACTTGTGAAAGGTACCTGAATTTTCTTAATAACGAGATTACCGAAGTTTTGGATAACATGCCCTTACACCATAGACATAACTTATGGTATCAGCTTGATGGTGCACCCATACATCAAACTGTAGCAGTGAAAGAACGCATAAACCAATTATTTCAAAACAGAGTTATAGGGCGTGATAGAGAATGTCACTGGCCACCCAGGTCACCTGACATAACCCCACTAGACTTTTTTCTGTGGGGTTATCTTAAGCAGAAAGTTTATAAGAATCGACCGTTTAGAAATATCAAGCATTTGGAACAAACAATAAGACTGTGTTGTTGTGCCGATATAAGACCAAGCTTTTTACAAAATGCTGTCAAAGACGTTTATAGACGGACGGGTGTTTGTATAGAGCGAGAAGGACGTCACACTGAAATGTGAAATTTATATTGCTTTTGTGTTACCTATTTAAAATGATTAAAGTTCCTTTTTGTTCCTTTTAATAATAATGATAGTTTTAAGTATAAAATAAAATTTTTATCAAATATTTAGATGTATTTGTCATTTGAAAAACGAAACATCTGACGTCTATCTGTTAAAATTTTTAAATTAGGATAACTTTGCACCACCTGTGTCAAATTTTTTTGCCTCTAATTTTAAATTTCGAAAAAAAATGGCATTCTAGTAAAAAAAGCTCATACAAACTAAATAAAATATTGAGTATGGTATAAGCAAATAGTTTAATATCCATTAAGCGAACTTACATTAAATAAAAAAAAAGTTAATTAGAAAAAATGGCAAAAAAATCAACTTTGAGCTAGAAAACTGAAACTTTGTATTTAGGCCAAGAATTGTACTAGAAACAACTTTTTCTAATAAAATTTTTTGAAATTCGGTAAAACAATGCCATTTTTCAGCATTTATTGATTAAAATGTAATTTTTGACAGATACCGAATGACAGATGGTGACATTTGATTATATAATTTTTAGTCTAATTTGAAGCAAAAACGATTGCCGAAATTTAATTTTAACTAACCTCATTAATAAAAAAAAGTTCCATATGGTGCGGACTTTAATGGTGACACTGTATATGTTCTCGATATTGTTGTTTTCCCAACGTTAAGCATATCTGCTGTAAATTGCACTGCATTGTCAACACGTAAATCCGCATTCTTACTTTTAAGCTTTAATAGAATCGTAACGGTTAAGAATTAATTTTTTTTTTCACTTACTGTACATAGACCTACTCTAGGGCGTTTAGGCAATTGTTAAAAATTCTCCATATTTAATTAAAAAAACACTGACACTTCACACTTTGACTAAGTTTCATTGAGAAACAAACACCCAAGGTAGGTATGTATAGATATACATAGGTGTATTATTCCAATAGGCACCCAGAAAGACATAATAACCACATAATTAGCAAACAGGGAAGTGGGATTTATAAACTTGGTCGCAACGCTCAGTTCAGTTCCGCGCAGTCCAGTTCAGTTCCGCTGATTGTCGTTCGACTTAAACAAACGAAAACATACCAAATGGAGGTGGGAAGTTCGATTCTTTTTGGTGACTCAATTCATTTGATTCATTCAGTTAAAAAGATTCGTTCAAAAAGATTCGTTCTCAAATGATTCACTTATCTACTTTTAAATAATTTCACGTTTTAAACGCGAAAATGCTGAATCGATGTTTGTTTAAATAACAGCCAGTCGTTTGTTATAAAGATTGTTGCCATAAGTGGTAACAAAATACCCAAATGTTGAGCCCAATGTTTACGTTCTTGAAACGTATTGAATGAATAATAAATAGATTCCTATCCAAAAATAATATTCTTCTATGGTTTATTAAAATTTGTTCAACCATTTACACTATAAAAAAAATAATCATAATATATTTTATCCCACACATTTATCTCTTTTCCTTCTACTGTACTTTGCGTACTAAAACTGCTGTCTTCCTCTATACATCATGAAAATGGAAGACGGCATCACGCATCGCCGAGCGACGCGCGACGGCCGTCAGGCCAACTCTCTAGCTCGATCGTTCGAACTACGGACTTGCGAACGACTGAATTACTGAACTGGTGAATTGCCTTTTCGAGTTTCGGGTAAGTGAACGAAATGCGACTTTGATTCACCTATTCTTTAAATTATTCCTGACTTGGTGAATCAAAAAAGAATCGAATCTTTTAGGAACGATCAATTAATTCTTTCGGTTCAATGAAGTGATTCGTTCGTTTTGAACTAATCGTTCGTGAACGACACACCTCTAATACCAAACCATTTATAAACTCTCAATCCATTCGCAGCGGTACGCCCAGTCGCGCAGCGAAACGCTCGGCTACGCTCGAGATGGCCAAGTTTTATCTTTTGACGATGCAGTTCGTTGTCGCAGGACTTTTAACCAATGAAATGCGAAAGTTGAATCACGTGGTGGTTGACAGATGACGGTTGCCGCAAGTTGACCAATGAAATGCAATACGACATGCGAACAGCAGCTAAGTTTATAAATTACAAATTTGTTTACGGCGAACTCTGGCGTACTGCGCTGCGGAACTGAACTGTGCGTAACTGAACTGAACAGTTTATAAATCCACCTGTAACCAGGATTGAGTACCTACAAAGAAAGGAGGAATAAAATGATTAAAGCAGAAACGGAGTAAGTAGGTGCCTCTAGACTCTAATTAGTTTTGATAAAATTGCTTTCTAAAATTCCAGGTAAATGGTACGGCTGTACATATTTTAAGCTTAAAAAATTTAATATTAAAATATATAGGTATATTTTAAGACAAAACTTAAATTTAATGTCAATACTTGTATTAATTCTGCACAAATTTAAAAATTCAAGCCTATTTAAATCTATACATGCTGAAAAATCTTGCACGCCCATGAAGAAGACGGTTTTGATCGATTTATTACTTTGCATTATCTAAAGATAGTCTATAGAACGAAAGACAGACCTCTAACCTCTACGTTTTAAAAACTAAATAATTATTTTCTCAAGAACTTATAAGTAATAATTAGAAACCGCCAAAAAACTTCAGATTTATTATTATTAGAGCGAATGCAAAAAATTAGCGTTTCCACCTTTCTGAATACCTAATAGCCTTAACTGAATATTATTATTACATAGATAGGTACTACACATATATAGGTAGGCTTTTCCTTATAGTAAAGGCGTATTTTTTGGTTCATAGCACTATACTTATTTAGTATATCAGTTTAGCTACGAATAAATATTAGCAACACTTATTGTTATTGAATTATGTCGTGAAACTGGTCTATTAAACTCAAAATTAAATAAAATGGTAAAGGTACTTATTAACATTTGTTAATTCAAAAATGCTTACCTGCTGATAAGGGTTGTAGCTCATCTTGGCACCTGCAAAACAGAAACCAATTTTTATATATTCCTAACCTTTCATCTTAATCACTTTATCAACAATAACAATCTAATAAAACATATTTTGTTTAAAATATCACGCGACATACCGGCTAAATGACCACGCCTCGATACACTTCAAAGATAATCTACAACAAATGAAATATTGTGCTGATAAACCAGGGATTTACGCCGACACTAGATGGATAAATGACAACTACCGTAGGTACAAAACCTTCTAGAACGACAATATTCAATAGTAATGTGTGACTCGATGACTAAATTGTCTACGTCAATAATTTTTGGGAAATTCGCTCACAACAAAACAACAGTACAACAGCACTGACACAGTTGATATAACCGAATCGGAGGTTAGGTGGCAATAGAGCTTAGCACAAAAGAGAATGCTAATCATTGTCTTTTTTAGGTTTTTCAACAGACGAAATAATTTCTTGTAGTCTTGTAGGCTTACTAAAAAGACAGAAGGAAGGAGAGAAGAGGGACGCCTTTTCAATATACAGAGTGTCATGAAAATGGTGTCATATATAAATTTAAGTATTCCATCCTTGATGGTTCCAGAAATTACAAAACTAACCCTGAATGGATCTTCGCAATAATAGCTAATAGGTCATAAAAGCATTAAAGGTTTCCCTTTTTTTATGTAAAAAAGACTATTAGGTATTAGCAAAGAAAATTATAGCTACGCAGTGGCGATGTAATGTTAATAATTTGACCTCTCGATGGCTCCCGGTTTTCAAAGCGAGAATCCTTCGTTAGGCAGCCGGGCTTTGCCGAATACACGTCCAGAGTTGTCGTCTTTCCGGGTGCGAAGCAAAGGTTATACAAATACAAAAGGGTTAAGTAAAATTCACAACACAGTTCCTTACTTTTAACTAAAAAAAATAGTGATTCAATATAATCAAAGCGCATTTGTAAAATGTAATAGGTATACAGGGTGTACCAAATTAAGTGCGCACCTTTGCTAACTTTTTTATTATTGGAGATACAAAGTCGGTTAATATAGCAAAATACTAGCATTCTTTTTGTTAATTAAAATGGTGAAAGCAGAAAAACAATTGGACATAACGTTTCTGAATAAATGAGGAAAATGCATTTTTTTAAATGGCACAAACTGTATATTTTTTACCGAAACGTTTGCAAATCGTATCTGGAATAAAAAAGTTCATAGGTATGTAATATTGGCCTAAAATTGAAAAAACATCAACACAGCCATGGAAATAAAAAATGGTTTGCCTTTGACGTTTTCATATATCGAGCCTGCCATAAAAACGAATTTATTTGTTTATTTCAGAAATTAAAACTCGATTTTATTTTTAGCGGAAGAAATAAAAAAAAACTATATTAAATGTTCAAACACATCACCGTTTTGTTCAATATATTTGCGGGCATTCTTTAATAGACGTTTTGTAGCTTTTAAAACTGTTCTGCCATCGATGGATGCTATAATTTCTCTAATGTTGTCTCGAAGTTCGACCAGATTCGCATATCTCGTTTTAAAGACTTCGTCCTTGATATACCCCCAGATGTAAAAGTCTAATAGAGTTACGTCAGGAGACCTTGGGGGCCAACGTATCGGACCATTTGTTGCCATTCACCTATCTCTGAAAAGCCTTTCCAACAATATTCTCACTTCGTGAAACTAATGAGGAGGAGCTCCATCTTGTTGAAAGTAAATTTGGTTACGGTCCTCTAAGTTCACATCATCTAAATTTCTAAATATTCGTCTAGTAATTCTGACAACATATTAACGTATCCCCTGCCGGTCAGAGTAAAAAATTGGCTCAATAATTTGGCTGCCTGTGAGACCACACCAAACATTAATGCCAAATCTTACTTGCGGATTTCTGGGAACTGCAATAAACAAATTTGTTCTAGACCCACAGTGCATGTTTTTACGATTAAACATACCCCTACTTGAAAAGTTCGCTTCATCGCTCCATAAAATTTTCTTTAAGAAGTTAGGATTTTGCCTACACATATCTTGTAACCATCCGCAAAAAATGAGTCTCCTTTCAGTGTCACCAGCTAATAATGTTTGCACTGGTCGGTACTTATAAGGTACAAACTTATATTTTTTTTAAATCCTGCAAATTGTAAATAAACTGAAACCACTGTCTCTTACCAAATCTCTAGTTGAATTATTTTTGTGCGCTTCAAAATATGCCAATACATTTACTTCTACTTGTTCACTTATTATAAACTGTTTTTTAGTCCTTGTCTTTATAAAAACTCTTTCGTTACTTCTAAATTTTCTATACAGCCTTATAAGAAACCTTGTGTCTGGTTGCTCACGTTCAGGATACATTTGACCGTATTGCTCGAGTGCTAGTAGGTACACTATTTTTTCTGCAACCAAGATACGCTTCTAACATATCGCAATGTTCTAATTGCGTAAACGCCATTTTGTAATATTTAAAAGCAAAAACTAGATACCTAACTTAACGCAAAACTACGAAAATTTTGGCTTCCTTAACAAAAATAGCTACCCAAAACGAGAACACTTATAGTGTTTTCCACTGGACTGCACTTTGTTGCACTAACGAGCACTGGGTTCATTAATTATGTTCCACTGACAAAATGCAGTGACACTTTTCGAGATTAGTATGTTCCACTGAACGCACTGTATTCGTCGAGTGCGCACTGAGGGCAACTTTTTAGCACGAATGCTGTGAGCTCGTGCGACAGTGCAAGTGCAAATATGGCTGTCAATAAGTTCAAAGATTTTGAAGTTTTGTGGGAATTATTAGAAAGTGAAAGCAGTGATGATGAAGAAGAGTTGCTTTTAGTGGTCCAACGCTTTCCACTGAGATCTTGCACCGAATTACACTGACGTGCACCAGGTAAGAGCGCTTGATAAAAATAAACTTTTTAAAGGCGCACTCAGTGCAACCCAGTGGAAAACACTATTATTTAGTTAATTCGTTTTTGTTTTCATGGTGCGGTCTCGATGAAAACGTCAAAGGCAACCCCTTTTTTATTCCCATGGCTGTGTTGATGTTTTTTTAATTTTAGGCCAATTTGCATATGAACTTTTTTATTCCGTATACGATTTGCAAACGTTTCGGTAAAAAATATACAGAGTGTGCCATTTAAAAAAAACATACATTTTCCTCATTTATTCAAAAACGTTACGTCCTATTGCTCTTCGGCTTTCGCCATTTTAATTAACAGAAAAAATGCTACTACTTTGCTAATTTAACCGACTTTGTATCTCCAAAAATAAAAAAGTTAGCAATGGTGCACACTTAATTTGGTACACCCTGTATACCTAAGTAGTGGCATCATTATACAATACTATTTAAGAAGGCTAACCATATTTTTTTATAAATTTAATTTACAAATTTATTTTGGTAAAAACTGAAAAACAGATTAATAGTTATTAAGAGATTTTATAGGGAAAGGTCCTATAAAATTCTTACTAAACTAAATTTACAATACTGTTTTTCCGTACAGCGTTCAATGCCATAACTGGTTTAGCGATCTGAACTTTGCGCCAATTTTTTGACATCCCAGGTGACCATTTTATATATTAACTATATCAGAACAATAGAATTATGTTCTTTGGTTTTATCACAGAGAAAGCTCATTTATGGCTCATTTATATAGCAGAGGCGCCTGAGAGATGCGAAAATGTCCTTCTTGTGTGACAAAACATCTGTAATCAAGACATCGCCCCAAGCTCTGCAATAATAAGAAAAGCGCTATGCGATATAACTGATCCATCATAGTTACTTAACATATATAGCACAGCAAGGGCGGTTTTAGCTTTTCAACATGGGGCGGGGGGTAATTTCTAACCCCATTTTTTTTTAAAAAATGGTATCAATTACCTATGCATGTATAGTATATTTTTTTTGAAACAAGCATGCAGTAATAAATAGAAAAGTTCTTATTAACCTGAAGTAACAAAAAAATAGGTTGGGGGGGGGGGGGGGGGCAAATAGCGCCGCAGAGAAAAAAATTTTGGGTGCCACGCCCTTTTTTTCAATGATGATGCTTAAAATTCTAAATTCATGGGGGGGGGGGGTAATTACCCTCTTACCCCCCCCCCGTAAAACTGCCCTTGTAGCACAGTTTCACATTTGTCATGTAAAATCTGTGTTTTTGTGCTAATTCTTATATATCATTGCCACAGTGATTATACATAATATACCGGTCGTCAAAAAAGTCTGGAATATTTCAAGTAGGTATTTCAAAAACTACTGAATATATTTTTTTGGAAATTTGCACATTGATATAAGTTAGTTAAGAAACTGTTTTATCATTTCAAGGTGTTCCCTTTTTAATTATGTCGACTTGCCATTTTCCAAAATAATATATTGAGTGGTTTTTGAAATACCTATTATTCCAGATTTTTTTGACACTGCATGTAGATATAATTTAAGCCGCATTTTTGTTGTTTTAAAACCCTTTGTTCTAGGTTATAAAAAATACAGTAAATGTACAGGTTACGCATTATATTTCGACATGTCAATTGACCAAATTTCAAGAAAAAAACATTTATATATAAAATTTTCAGTTCTATTCTTCACAAATAAATTACTACGAAAAAAAAATACAGAAATTTGGGGTTAATTTACTGTTTAGTTTAGGAAATAAAGTTGAGATTACAAAATTGTACACGAAAAAAAAATATATAAAAATAACCAAAAATATAATAGAAGTAACTATATTTTATACTTAGTTCTTTATAGGACAGCCATATGGTATATTAAGGGAGACTATGAAATTATAGTAAAAACGAAAATATTTGTATCATTTTATTATTCTGAACATTATATTATATAAATTTTTTTTTCTGTTTAACCTACCGTCTGTACAGGGCGAGTCGGAAAGAACGGACTACACTCCAGAAGTTTATTTGTAATAATGTACGGAAACTCATGTTAAAACATATACGAGTTCTTTTACATTATTTTCACGTCTATATACAATATACTTTGAAACTTAGTCCATTCCTCCGGACTCGCCTTCTATAATTGGATAATTATTTTTTAATCAAGTGGAAAGAAAGGAGGAACGTTTTTCTATAATTGTTATATATAAAAAAAATTGTACCTATTTAAATTTGTTCTTAATCTTCCTAAGTCTTAATGTTCCACTGATGTGGGTGATTATCCATTACTTAGTCACTTGCGATGGTTTCAAATATTTTTCTAAGAAAGCACTGTTGAGAAAATCATAACAATTCACTACAAACGAATGGACTTATCAACAAACAACCTACATACAAGACATACAAATACTTACGAGACTGGCTGCTTCAAGCACTCAGCAAGAGAGCTTGTTATACAACTCTGCATCTTCCAGATCCCTATCAAATTGATTGTCTTAGACTAGTTAGGTACTTCAACATTTACTAGAAATCAGGCCCTTTTAATTCGATTCATCTCGTTGACCTTGAAGTTGTAGACATGCTATCACTAGATATCATGAGTTTTCATCTATAAACATGTAGGTAATAAATCAGTTTACGTTGTTTTTCAATATTACCTGTACTTGTCACAAATTGTTTACGTATCTGGTAAACTTAGGTAACGAGAGGGGATGGTCTTGAGAGCTAGAAGGGTTAACTACCTATAGAAGTAGTTTTTCTTGGTTAGTACTAGAAAACGATGAACTCTCTGCGGCTTGCGGTGCCCCAGCTCTTGGGTTTACATTTAGTAAATATTCGATATTATTTGTCTTCGTAAATGAAGTATGGATATTACTAATATAGACGCCGTGGAGACATCTCTAAATACTTTATGAAAATCAATTAAAGTACTTATTTATAGCTAGTTACTTACTTTTCAACACTAAAAAAATCAACACTCCACAAGAAAATCTTTTCCAAAAACACGCGTGTCTTTGGCAGTCGGCTTGGCTTGGCTGCGTGGCTAACTTGCAGTTTACAAGTTCACAACGTAGGCCAAGGGCCAATGACATCGCCTAATTTACCGTGGGCTTTTTAAACGATACTCAGTCATGTATTAGATTTACCTAGTTCATCCATTATAATATAATATTTTATCGAGTAAACATATAGCATTTGCACGGAGCATTTATAAAACACTGATGTCACATATATGTCACATTTAAAGTAAAGTCTGTAGGTATTGTTGCAAATATGAGGTATATATTTTATTAAGTTAACATCCCTGGCCTAGTACAAAGCTATATAATACCGGTTCCTTATTTGATCCCTCATTAAGATATCACAGAGATGGAGGAGGCCACCTGGGATGTGAAACAAGCTTCACATCAAAAAGAAAACAAAACAGTGGTATGCCGTCATACCCGAATAGTCGGGTATGTTGGCATAATTTGTAAAAAAAAAAACAAAAATATGAATACCTATCTATTTCGGTTTTACCCCTAAGATATTTCCATAGGCTATAAAAGAGCTTTATAATTGTAGCAGTTTACACTGTTCTATCTTATATGATTTTTGAAATATGACCTTTTGAAAAAAAGTATGCCATTATTGCCGGATCTCCCCTATACGTGTTGTCCCCTCTTGCCCTAAGTTGGCATACGCCCAGTAAAAAAAGCTTCATGCTCTGCTCGGTCTTTTGCAGGGTTTTCGTTCTCGCAGCATCGTCAAGCTTCATCGTTGTTCGGGTCGCTTGTATCCGGTGATTTTATGGATTTTGTATCGTGCTTTTCGCACAAGCGTCTACGCGGATCCGGATAAAATATCGATTCCAAGTTTCGTGCATGGCAACAAGTGTTTGGATGTTGGCGGTTCAATTCGGTTTATTTGAAATTGTTAAAGGGTTAAATTTGGTTCTTTATTGGTATTATTGGTATAGTTCGTGGGTTGATATTATACCGTGAAATTATAGTAAATAAACTAAAAGACTTCCAGAGGAATGATTATATTTTAGCTGTAAAGGGTGTAATAAAATCTTTTCCTACCCTACTCTAATACAATTTTTTTTTTGTTTTGTATAGGTATAAAATGGCGTAGCCACAGGGGGGCATTCGCCCCCCCCCCCCCTCCGCCCTTTTGGCCTGGCGCCACTTTGCTACTTAAATAATAATTCTTAAAAAACAAGATCGGTCTTATTTTACTTTTAGTAAAGAAGGGCGAGGGGAAAAAACTCTATAAAACCGGTTTCAAGAGCATCTCACCACATTATAATAATTTTTTTTACATAGCGGATTTTCACCTCGTTTGGGGCCAGACCCCCGTTCCATAGGGAGCATAAGGAAGGTGAATTTTTACAAAATTTGGGCGTGGTCCCAAAATTTTTTTGCCCGCGGCGCTTTAGCTCCGCAGCCTGCACCCCTCGCATAGTTTTTGGTTAGTTAGTTAGTTGCTCATTAAATTTCGACATGCCAATTGACCCAATTTCAAGAAAAAAAAACATTTATATATACAAGATTTTCAATTCTATTTTTCACAAATAAATTACTACGAAAAAAAAATGTTAACAAAATCATAACAAATCACTACAAACGAATGAACGTATGAACGTATCAACAAAGAACCCACATAAAAGACATACAAAATACTTACGAGACTGGCTGCCTCAAGCACTCAGCAAGAGAGCTTGTTATACAACTCTGCATCTTCCAGATCCCCATTAAATTGATTTTCTTAGAGTAGTTAGGTACTTCAATATTCACTAGAAATCAGGTTCTTTTAATTCGATTGATCTCGTTGACCTTGAAGTTGTATAGACAAATAGATATGCTATCACTGGATATTATAAGTTTTCATCTAGAAATGTGAGTAAATCAGTTTACATGGTTTTTCAATATTAACTGTATCTGTCACAAATTCTATAAGTATCTGGTGAACTTAGATAACGGAAAAATAATGGTCTTGAGAGCTCGAAGAATTAACTACCTATACTTAAAAGTAGTTTTTCTTGGTTACTACTAGAGAACGATAAACTCTCTGCGGCTTGCGAATTTAGATTGTTTTAAGAAATACCTAAATTTGATGAAAGTGCAGGTGCGCCAGCACTTGGGTTTACATGTAGTAACTATTCGATATTATTCTCCTTCGCAGATGAAGTATGGAAATTACTATCTTTTATTATTCTATTAATGTTTTTGTAATTTAAGAATTCTTCGTTCATCTTCTGTTCCTTTACTATTCAAATTCAAAACAGTAACAACTCAAGTTTAACGAATAAACTACAGCGGGAAAAATCACAAAATGAACCTAATCTAAAATTATTAATATACATATTATTAAAATAGAGACTTACCTCAGTTTCATTATCCATAATATAATTATTCGGTAGTAGCACAGTTCACCCACGAATAACAATGCCTAATAATAATTATTGTTAATTGAACATTACGTAAACAAAACACAAAATAAGGGGAGCCCGTCAGAAGAACAGGCTGGCTTTTCTGCATTTGGTCCGTCAAGTGTCAAAGGCAGGGTGTGTCAACAATCATTTTGGGTGTAGTGAATCTGAAATATTTGAGAAATATGAAAGGTTGTGTTTTTGAGACATTCGAAATATATGAGAGATATTTCTGAAAGGAAGTGTGCTGTGTGGATTGTTTACAGTGATGTTGTTAAGACGTACAAATTATTATTTAACGTTTTTAATAGGAAGAACAGTATGACATAGAATTATTGTAACAATCCACAATCCAAAATTCCAATAATTGATTTCTTTATGGAATGCTCAAATCGACGATTCAGGTCAGCATTTCGTGAAAAACATAATCTTACGTATTATTCCAATGGTGTCGTTTCCCTTTAGTCTCCTCCTTTAAAATCATGTGTTTTTTTTTCTAAAAAACGCTCGGACCCGTCAATTTTTGTTGTGCATTTATTGAAGCTTATTTCAAAAACGACTTGTAACGGTTTACTTTATTTTTTTAAATGATATTATATATTATGATATTTTTTTGGATTATGCATAAAGTTCTATATAAACATATTTCATGAAACATGTCATATAATTAGATTTATCCGCTTGCAAGAAAACTGCGTTTTAACTTAAAACAACAACACATTATTTATTAACGATAAGAAAAAAAAATCCAAAAGAAATTAAGTCACTTTATCGAATGTTGGAAATGACCTCCACCAACAGTCTGACAGTACCCGAGGCGATTTTCAAATTCTTGCAGAACGTTATTAACGACGTAAGGTTCTATCAATCATATTTCGCCTCTTATTCTGTTCTTTAAATCTTTTAAATATTTTTCGTCGGTTTTCACCTATCAAATTTCAATCAATCAAAGAAGGCCCCAAAATTTTATTTTCAACAATGCCGGCCCAAACATTAACTTTTTGAAGATATCGGGTGTGACATTCCATAATCCAGCGTGGATTTTCTGCAGCCCAATATCGATAGTTTTGTTTCTTTTGAGTTTTCTTTTCTTTTCGCTTCGCTAATAAATAATGTTTTGTTGTTTTTTTAAGTTTAAACGCAGTTTTCCTTTTTAGCTTCCCCCAAATCTTTAATTTTAAATTCTCCACTTAATGCAGATTTTAAATTCTTTGTTTCGTTCATGTTGTTCGAAAAAATTATAAAATCGTCTACATATAAAGCAATAATTACCAAAGATTTGCCAGCCCTTTTTATATAAACACAAGGCTCATACTTGGATTTAACATATCCTAAATTCAATAAAAAATCATTTATCCTCATATTCCAGGCTCTTGAGGATTGCTTAAGCCCATATATAGCCTTTTTTAGTTTACACACCTTTGAATTTTTTTCTGGAGAATTAAAACCCTCTGGTTGCTTCATAAAAACCGGTTTCTCCAAAAAACCATTCAAAAAAGCTGTACATATATCTAGATGTACAATATCCAAATCAAGTTTTACAGATAATGCTATTAACATTCTTAACGTGCTATGTCTAACTACAGGGGCGAAGGTTTCATCATAATCAATACCCTCTCTTTGTATAAAGCCCCTTGCTACCAACCTAGCTCTATAGCAAACACTCCCGTCACTATCAATTTTACGTTTGAACACCCACTTGTTGTCCACAATCACACCTTCTTGCGGAGGGTCCACAAGATCCCATGCCTCATTTTCAGCAAATGACGCAAGCTCGCTTTCCATGGCTTTCTTCCATTCTTCTCCGTCTGGTCTGGACAAGGCTTCTATGGCGATAGTAGGATCACAGTCAAGATCAATTTCATTATCTTGATGATCTACACTTGCGCACATATAGGTCACATAATCGTCATATATTGTTTCTTCTTAGTATTTCTTCCAGATCTACGTACTTCACTGTATATGCTTCGATTTCTTCATCAGGCACAAAATCGTCATCATTTAAATCTTCTACTTCCCCAGAAATATCCCCCACTGAAACCAGTGACTCTTCACCGTCCTCTGGCTCTGAGGGTACTTGATCATTTTCTGAGAGCTTATCAACACTGTTGCCATAGTCTAAACTCACCAAAACCTCTGTATTCTCAATGATCACAACATCTCTACTTGTTACTATCGAATTTGTCTGCGGGTTGAAGAGTCTATAACCCTTCACCGTTTCTCCGTAACCCATCAATATAATTTTTTCAGACTTCTTGTCAAACTTTCTCCTTTTATTGTGAGGAACATGTACCATGACAGTAAAAACAAATTCCACACTTCATACGGAGTTCTATTGTTTAACCCAGCTGCTAACGAACGATTTCTAAGATACGTTGCAGTGTTGACTGCCTCAGCCCAAAATTTCTTCTCAAGCTTGGCATCGAAAAGAAGGCACCTACCTTTTTCGACCACTGTCCTGTTCATTCTCTCGCATAACCCAGGTGTATATGGGTTTGTTGTTTGATGAAATATTCCATTGTCTCTTAAAAACTCCTGAATTTCTTTTCCACAAAATTCTCCACCATTGTCAGTCCGAAAAACTTTTATTTTCTTATTTTTCTGGGTTTCAACCATAGCTTTAAAATCCTTAAAATATTTTAGTACTTCATCCTTTGTTTTTAGAAAATAAATAAAACTCATTCGGCTGAAATCGTCCTCTAAAACTAAAAAATATCTAGAGCCTCCTATAGACATGACCTCCATAGGTCCACATAGATCGCCATGTATAACCTCTAATAAATAATTTGCCCTGTTGCCTACATGCTTAAAAGGTGGTCTACTTTGCTTACCCTCGCAACAAACAATGCAATTTTCTCGCTCTATTTTCTCACATTTTATTCCATTTACTACGCCACTGCTCATTTTCTTTAGATCTCCAAAATTTATGTGGCCAAGTCTTCTATGCCAGGTATTGGCTGTGGCTAAACAACACATTTCAACCTTCGACTTTTGTATATTCAGTCTATATGTATGTTAGAGCAATCCCAGATGTGGAGGCTGCCGAGTAGATTTGGCAACGTTACAGCCTGAGGTGGTCAAGGGTGGGAGAGCGCGCATGATCGACTCTCTCACGGGGAGATGCGGTATTGCTTCCTTGAGCACTAGTCGGGTCATATAATTATTATTGTATTATTATAATTATTTTGCGATGTTAAAATAGTGAGAATAAAACGATAGTTTTTATCTTTGTGTCCGTTAATCTCTCTTATCAGAAGTGGGATCGGCCTACACCATCACAAAAAATTATGGCCGAATCTAGTGCAAATTTAGACACTCAAGAAACTTTATTAGAAATTTTTAAAAAATTACAAGAATCGTTAGGACAAACGCGACGTAGGCAAGATGACGTGGCCCTGCCATTATTTAATCCGGAAAAGGCAGATTCGGGTGCGTCCTCGTGGTGCGACGAGATTCAAAAACTTGGAGCCGAATTTGGTTGGAGTGGCCGCGAAATGGTTGCCAGAGCGGGAGTTGTGTTAAAAGGAGAAGCCAAACTTTGGTTTGACAACTGGGAGCCCGATGATCGAGATTGGGATACCTTTAGTGCCAATTTGATTGCATTGTTTCCACCGAAACGCAATTTATCCGACAAACTGAAAAGAGCTGTGGAGCTTACAAGCGAGGTTTGCGAAACTTACTGTGAGTATGCGAGAGAAAAATTGCTTTTATTTAATCGCACAAAAATTAATTTTTCTGAGGCTGAATTAATTGATTTAATTATTGGGGATATAAGGGAAACGCCAGTACGTATGGGTGCCCTTAATAGTAACATTAAAACCACAAATGAATTGTTAATATTGTTATCTAGTTATACTAAAAATATTAAGAAAAGACCAATTGAGAATGACGGTAGTAAGGCCTCTTCTTCAAAACGTCAATGCCCGAAAACTCATAACCGCTGTTTTATTTGTGATAGCCCTGACCACAAACGGGCTAATTGTCCTCGTAAAACAAATACCTTTAGTAATAATCAATCTTTAGGAGAGGGTAGCCAGCGCCACAATTTAAAGCAAATCCGTTTGAAATGTAGCTTTTGTTATAAATTAGGTCATGATGTCGATTCGTGTTGGGCTAAACAACGATCAGAAAATGTAAAGAAACCGAGAGTTAATGTCTGTAACCAAGGGTTATCCGAAAATTTGACTATTGTAGTTATTAAAGGTGTAGCTTTGCATTGTCTAATCGATACGGGCGCTGAATGCTCTTTAATTAAAGAAAGCTCGGCAGCAGAGATAAATTGTCATGTTGAACCATATGTGACAATGCTAACCGGTATTGGAAATAATTCTATAAAAACAATAGGTAAAGTAACTGTTATCGTAGAATTTGAAAGTTTGGTTATTGAAGTATTATTTTTCGTAGTTCACGATTTTGACTTAAATTATGAAGCGATTATCGGACGAAATGTTGTTCAATATTCAGATATCCAAATTGTAACCGATAGTAACGGTACAAGGTTAATACGAATAAACACGCCGCCGCCAGTATCAGTAAACTTTATAAATGAGCGCGATAGTTGGATTGAGTCGGCAGTTTCTTTGTTAGAAAAACAAGACGCACAGAAACTTAGACATTTATTATTTAAATTCCGAGACATGTTTACTTTTGGTAATAACGTTTCAAAAATAACCACCGCAGAGTTAAAAATAAAACTTACTTGTGATCAAGTTATTAATTATCACCCATATCGTATGTCTGTAGTAGAAAGAAACAAAGTTCGTGATATTATATCCGATTTGCTTAAAAATAATATAATACGCGAAAGCGAGTCATCTTACGCCAGTCCTATCTTACTCGTTAAAAAACAAAATGGAAGCGATCGTCTGTGCGTTGATTACAGAGCCTTGAATAGAATAACTATTAAGGATAGATATCCCCTCCCTCTTATTGATGATCAGCTTGATCGTTTGGGCAATGCCAAATATTTCACTGTGCTCGACATGGCCGCCGGATTCCACCAGATCCCGATTTCCAAAGACTCGATAGACAAAACTGCCTTTGTGACCCCGGACGGTCAGTACGAGTACCTCAGAGTCCCATTCGGTCTCTCAAATGCCCCGGCCGTTTTTCAGCGTGCTATCCACAAGGCTTTAGGTACCCTCAAAAATACAGTAGCTTTAGTTTACATGGATGATGTTCTTATCCCATCAAAAACAGTAGATGAAGGCTTGGCCTTCCTAGATCAGGTACTAACAGCATTGCAAAATGCTGGATTTTCTTTAAATAAAAAGTGCGCATTTTTCAAAACATCAGTAGATTATCTAGGCCGTAAGGTCTCTGCCGCCGGTATCAGACCTAGCGAAACCAAGGTAAATGCTCTCATAAATTCGGCAGTTCCCAATAATGTTAAACAAGTTCGGCAGTTTATGGGCCTTGCTAGCTACTTTAGGAAATTTATTCCAGAATTTGCTGCAAGGACCGCCTGTATCACTAAATTAACTAAGAAAAGCGAAGTTTTCTTTTGGGGTGAGGAACAAAATAGTGCCAGAGATTACGTAATTAAACATTTATGTAGCCAACCTTTATTAACTATTTTTGATTCTACTTTAGTGACAGAGTTGCATACCGATGCAAGTTCAATCGGGTATGGCGCAATTTTGTTCCAAAAACATAATTCACAATTAAAAGTCGTAGCTTATTTCAGCAAACGAACCACTGCTGAAGAATCAAAATACCATTCGTATGAGCTTGAGACTTTAGCAATAGTAAACACTGTAAAGCATTTTAGAGTGTATTTACTAGGTTTAAACTTTAAAATTGTTACAGATTGTAACGCTATTAAGGCGACTTCACGTAAGAAAGACATTGTACCGCGTGTGGCCCGATGGTGGGCTTACTTACAGGATTTCAATTTTGAAATCGAATATCGGAAAGGAAAATACGTAGCTCATGTAGACTACCTTAGTCGTAATCCGCCATCTGAAACACACGCTGTCAATGTAATTAGTGAAGGAACCTGGTTAGAGTTGCAACAAGTTCGAGATCCGGAAACCCAAGCTATCATTGCCAAAGTACGAGCAGGAGAGTCTATTGTCAGTGATTTCAGCATAAAAGGAGAGTATCTCTATCGCAAAACTCTTACTAATGGGCAAAAGGTATTACGCTTATACGTGCCAAAAGGTAATAGACTTCCGCTGCTCCGTATTTACCACGATGAGCAATGCCACGTTGGTTGGGAAAAATCTATAGAAAAACTCAGGGAATTGTTTTGGTTTCCGCGAATGCATTCCTTTGTGCGTAAATATGTGTCACGTTGCCTCGTTTGCATAACAACGAAAAAACCGTCTGGGCCAAAACAAGGCTATCTGAATCCTATTGAGAAAATAAACATTCCGTTTGATACGATTCACATTGATTGCGTAGGCCCGTTTAAAATTACTGCAGCTGGGTATAAACACGCCTTAATAATCGTCGATGCTTTTACAAAATATGTAATGTTACTTCCTCTAAAAACGCTGACTGGCGTGGAAATGGTTACGACATTAGAGAATTCGATAACGATGTTTGGTACTCCGGCACGTATAATAAGTGACCGCGGCACAAACTTTACAGATAAAAAAGTACAGTCTTTATTTGCTGATTTGAATATTGAACATCATCAAATAGCTACAGGGGCGCCTCGTGCCAACGGGCAGGTCGAAAGGTATGTTGCTACAATAATTAATTTGTTGACTGTTGAAGTTAGAAATTCGTCAGAATGGACGAGCGCTCTACCTAAGTTACAGCTAACTCTTAATTCTACCGTTCAGAAAACCACTGGGTTTTCTCCCTTACGTCTTTTAATCGGAAAAAATGCAAATATTCCCAAAATTCAAGCGGTAGTTGATTCAGTTCCTAGCAAAATTGATCCTATTGATATTACAAAAGATCGAACTCTCGCATACGATCGGTTAAAATTAAGCGCTCAAAAGCAAAAGCAAAGATTTGATATGAAGCGAAGGGACAATAAAACATTTAAAATGAAGGATATTGTATTTTTGCAACAACAAAACCCCAGAATGGCAAAACTGGATCCCAAGTTTACAGGCCCCTTTGAAGTCCAACAACTACTTCCGGGTGATCGGTATGAATTAAGAAATATCTCGACAGGGAGGACACAAACAGCACCAAAAGATCGTCTCAGAGAGTGCCCTTGTGATTGGTCGGACAATATTGCTGATGAGCTTACTGGTAAGCCATATTTTTGGTATTATGTCCGTGTTAGAGTTACCCATAGGTAGAGTCAAGTACAGGTTAGATCAAAATCTGAGGAGTACCTCTGAACTCAATTCCTTGTTTTGCTGAGTAATAAGTTAAGTACAAGTTAGGAAAAGCTAAGGAGCACCTCTGAACTTATTTACTGCTTTGTTTTACAATGGAAGTCAAGTACAGGTCAGGCAGAAAGTACCTCTGAACTTATTGTATTGTTTTATCAATTTATTGCTATTGTTTAACAATAGAAGTCAAGTACAGGTCAGGCAGAAAGTACCTCTGAACTTATTTTATTGTTTTATCAATTTATTGCTATTGTTTAACAATAGAAGTCAAGTACACAGGTCAGGCAGAAAGTACCTCTGAACTTATTGTATTGTTTTATCAATTTATTGCAATTGTTTAACAATAGAAGTCAAGTACAGGTCAGGCAGAAAGTACCTCTGAACTTATTTTATTGTTTTATCAATTTATTGCTATTGTTTAACAATAGAAGTCAAGTACACAGGTCAGGCAGAAAGTACCTCTGAACTTATTGTATTGTTTTATCAATTTATTGCAATTGTTTAACAATAGAAGTCAAGTACAGGTCAGGCAGAAAGTACCTCTGAACTTATTTTATTGTTTTATCAATTTATTGCTATTGTTTAACAATAGAAGTCAAGTACACAGGTCAGGCAGAAAGTACCTCTGAACTTATTGTATTGTTTTATCAATTTATTGCTATTGTTTAACTAGGAAAGTTAAGTACCAGTCAGGCCAAACCTGAAGAGTACCTCTGAACTTATTGGAGTTTCACAATGTAGTATTACTGAAGTTGTAGGTTTCGTTCATACTCTGAAGTTGTGTTTTCGGTTTCTAGAAGGCGAGCCTTTAGAACCATACGAAGAAGAGGTGTCTCGAGAACGAGTCCCTTGTCAGTCTGGCCGTGTTAGAGCAATCCCAGATGTGGAGGCTGCCGAGTAGATTTGGCAACGTTACAGCCTGAGGTGGTCAAGGGTGGGAGAGCGCGCATGATCGACTCTCTCACGGGGAGATGCGGTATTGCTTCCTTGAGCACTAGTCGGGTCATATAATTATTATTGTATTATTATAATTATTTTGCGATGTTAAAATAGTGAGAATAAAACGATAGTTTTTATCTTTGTGTCCGTTAATCTCTCTTATGTATACACTATCCACTAAATCTGCGGTAGCTATCAAGACATTGTTCTTATTATATATTTCGCAACAATCAGTCTGAAACGACACTGAATTTCCATTCTTTATAAGCTGGCTTACCGACAACAAGTTTGTTGTTAGCTCAGGAACACAGAAAGCATTTTTTATGACAACATCATGCAGCTGATTTTTCACTTTTGTCTGTATACATATATTTCCGATGCATTTGACTGGTACTTTATTATTGTTGGCCACAACAATTTCCTTCAAATCACTAAATGTAGCATCTTGCACTTGATCTTCCAACACTGTGATATGAGCACTGGCTCCGGAATCCACATACTAGTCTTGTTTACTAAACTTGCCATTTAGAAACACTGCACTAAACGCATTATTCGGTTTTTCAACGAAATTTGGTTTATTTGTATTTCGATTTGGACATTTATTCAAATAATGTCCATATTGTTTACAACCATAACATCTGACTTGTTTCTTGACATCGCCTCCACTGACGTTTGTGCTGTCAAACCCATTTGACCTACTAACAGGGTTGCCGCCTCCGCCTCTACCAGATCGCCTCTGAAATTTGCTTGCGAAAGAACTACCTGCTTTACCGACATCATGCTCCATGTCAAGAAGTTTAGTTTTGATGGCGTCCGTCGTAATGGAAATTCCGGAATGCTCGATTGCCATGATCAAAGGAGAAAATTTTTCAGGCAATCCCGCCAGCAATAACGAATCAATCCATTCCTCGTCAATTTGGAAACCTGTACCCCTGAGTTTATGTGCAGTTTCCCCCAGCTGATTTACATAAGAAGCCATTGTGTGGCAATTTTCGAGTCTAATGGAGATAAGATTGCGCAACAAACTGATCCTCCTGGTGAATCCACAATCATCGAATAAGGATTTCAATTTTTTCCACAGGTCTTTCGCTGTCGTTGTATCTCTAATATGTACATATAACGACGTATCTATCGTTAAGATGAGCTTGGCTCTGGCCTTTGCAATTCTAGCCTCGTCCGTCTCGCTTCCATCCAGACATTTATTTAAATTATCAATGATTAAGAAATTCTCGGCTGCGAACGCCCAATCATCATAATTTTCTCTGCCCATAAGCCTCGGAACACTCGCGACATAATTATTCGCCGACATTGCACTTAAAACAAAAAAAAACGATTACTTTCACAACTTCCCGTTTCCCGTGTGGGTCTGGGCCCATAACCTGTTGCAGAAAAATAAAACAGCGGTTCGTTTCTTGTTAAGCCTTCAGCAACGACTGCACAACGACTGACTTTATTTTAAACTTGACAAGACAGCTCTTTTACATTTGACAGAGACATTAGTAATGGGTCATTATTATCGATATAAATATAACAGATATTTCTGAGATATACTATCTCAAAATGTTGATATCTCTCATATATTTAAGAAACGTGATTTTGCTGTATGTGCTGATCCTCATAAACCAAACTTAACATTATGGTTTTAAAACCCATAGTAATGTTAATCACAATCACAATTTTAATGGTAAAAAAAAAATTTTTTGTCAATTTTGTGTGACATCAGAGACTATTATCTGTGGAGGCATGGTAACTTTCACGCATTAACAAACTTCTACAAAACAATGATAGACGACTACATTTACATTTTAGCTTCGCTCAGAAAGGACCTGATTTAAGGTTACGACGAAAATATGCTCCACCATTGGTAAGTTTCTATTGTCAAGGTTAATTGACTATTTAAAACACCATTTATAGGAGTATGAGTTTAACAGCCATTATTATTTTATTAATTCTAATCGGTTTAGGTGATTATTTCGAAAGGTTCACATACCTGGATATAGACCGATAAAACGAAACAAAATATAAATACCTACGTTTAACAGCCTGCATTTCGGATGCAAATTTTTCTTGTCTTGGAAGCTTATCTTTTGTTTGTTGTTTGGTCAGGACTAGGGGTGGGCCAAAATTCGATATATCGATATATCGAATAAGAGCGATATTTAAAAAATAAAATATCGATATCAGGTTGCTTCCTTCTTCTTGAAATATTCTTGGTTCCTATTTGCAGAACTCCAATTATGTTTATATTGAAATAAAAATATTGACAATGATAACTGTCGTGAGTCATCTGATAAGCCTTCGTCAACGTGTTGTTTAATTTTGACTTTACGCTAGTTCTAGCAGATTTTTTATTCAGTTTGGTGGGTAAAAATTTCATTTAGCGGTGTAGCGGTTTTTTAGCGATTCTAATTTTTAAAAAACCGAAAGTACACCCTTAAATGTAGATAGGCAAAAATTCGATATATCGATATTATTATCGCATACCTATCAATATTTAAAATACTGGGTGACCCACACTCAACGCAGGATTTCATAGCATCTAAACTACTCAACTCTTTAATTTTTTTCAAAAACAGGGTCATAGGGAGACATAAGGCTTACAGTTTGAAATTATTTTGAAATACACCGGATGTCCCAAAAAAAAGGTCCATAGCAAAGTTTAATTTTTTTAAATGGGACACCTTATATCTTACAATATTTTTGGATTCTACATAAAATAACAATTATTTTTTAATAACTGCATTTATAAGTATAAACTTAATAGTTTTTGAGATATCGAGTTTTAAAAAATGGCATTTTTGAACTTTGACAGCTTCTAGCTTTCTAACGGTACGTCTTAGAACAACACGGCTTGCATGTCCCTATCTTTCTTTTCTGCTATTTTTCTAAAAGTGTCAACTTCCGGTTAAACCGGATGTAGCTCAAAAGCCGGAAATATGGTACTTCCGGTTTAACCGGAAGTTGGCATTTTTGGAAAGATAATCAAAAAGTAAGATAGGGGCATGTAAGCCATTTTGCTATATGGCGTATCGTTAGATAGGTAGACGCTGTCAACATCCCAACCAGCATAAATACATACATAAGACGTTTTAAGTACGTACTAGTCGGACATAAAGTACGTCTTATGCATGTACGTTATTGGACGTAGTACGTACATTTTACAAACTTAGTACGTAAATTTTCCACACAATTGTACTTAATTAAGACGTACGACAAGTACATCTTATGTACGTACGATAAACGTATATTTAATGTACGTAGGTACATTTACTGTACGCATCAAAGATGTACGCACACTTCGTGCTATGTACGTACTACATACGTAAGAAGTACGTTGTTTGTACCTACAATGGATAAATAATAACTACTGATAAAGTATCTACAATAATATATTACAATAAATTTGTTGGTTAATATTTAGTAACATTCTATATATATTGTGTATATATGAATGTATTATTATCTATCTGATACCCCGGCATTATTATTTGTTTCCCCATCGTTATTATTATTTTTCGCTTTTTGTTTATATTTTAGTCAATCGGGGGTCCTCCTTAGCAATTTGGCTATTTCCTGCTCTGCCTCTTTTTTATTTCAGCTTTTTTCTGTTCTCAGAAGGGCATCTTAAATGAAAAGACTTTAATTACAACCCAGAAAAAATAATATTTTATAGTATATACAAATACAAGTCAACTAAATAAAATAAGCCATATTTTAAAGAAACTTTAAGATGATTAAAACAAAAAATTACGGGAGATAAAATAAAAATAATATCAAGATACAAAATACACTCATATCCTACTCTAGTTGACTACTATACACTACACCTCTAGTTGAAAACGTCCAATTTCCGTTTCATCATTTAAATTAGTACTTACTTATTATAACTTTTGCAATTAAAAACTGCGAAAATCTTTTTTTCTGGTATCTTTTTAGCCTGGTGATTCCAAATAAATGCTCCCATGCTTCGTTTAATAAAGCTTGCAAATTATTTCCTGCCAATATGCACATTTTAGACTCCTAAAATGGTAAATGTACTTAAACATTATCAAAAATAAACATTCTTACTATATTAATAGCTAACGTAAAGTAAGGTCTTATTCAATTGTTAATTGAATTTTACCTTAAAATACATATAGGTACCTGTATATCAAGTTTTACTATACTACTTTTTAAATAGAATGGGTGGTCAAATCTTACCAACTTTCTGAAATGTTCTGGTAGATTTAAGAAATCTTCAAGTGCCAGTAGATCTGCTTCACTATTACAAGCTTGATTACAAGTAACTTTTACTTGACTAAGCGCCCCAGGACTAATAGTTTCAGTATTTGATACCTTAAAGTTTTTTACTTGGAATGTCAAGCCTCTCAGAAAAAAATGCTGTCTTAAAATTTCAGCATTGAATTCAGCTAAAAATAAAACGAATCGTAATCGACATAGCTAAGTACATTTAAGGTTTTTTAAGCTTCGAAACTGTTTAAGAGGCATTTCTACCACTCAAGTTACTATTTACCTGTAAATTGTATATCAAATAATAAATTAACGAACAAAGTAATAAAACTTAACGCATTTAGAAGAAAACGTCCTGGTAAAATTCGCCAATTCGTTGAGAAACATCGACAATACAACAAAAAGACGCCACACTTACAAACTCAAAAGTTTGGTTAAGTTAATTTAACTGCACAGAAAGACGCCGAATAGTGTCGGATTTTTACGACGTAAGCAAGCGCGAAATTTAAATCGGTAGCGGATAATAATAATTAACCTTACAATCACAGAACAAAAAATGTCCAAGTTTGAAAAAGGTCTAATTTAATTATTTTTTATTAGTAAGTTAGTTTTACATAAGGTAAAACATTGTTACATTATGTAATAAAACATACCTACATAACAACGTATCATCCCAACCGTTTTTTAGACGTTGGTACATTTAAGGATGATACATTGTACGTACAATCAAGAATGATCGTTGTACATACACAATATGTCAGAGAAAATACGTACTTAAAATGTACATTTTACTTACTGTACGTACGGGACATAAAACGAACACAAAAAGTACGTCTTTAGTACGTAGGGTGTTTGTTGGGATTGAAAAATGTAATTTTTCAAAAGTCGATATCACAGAAACACAGAGGTTTAGACTTATAATGCACTTACTAAAAAATAATTGCAATTTTATGTAGAATTTAAAAGTAATGTAAGATATAGGGTGTTCCGTTTAAAAAAATATGTTTGATATGCCCTGACTATTTTGAAAGCCCTGTATAATTTAAAATCGTTTTAAATTGTAGGCCTAATGCCTCCCTATGACTCTGTTATTAAAAAATATTGAAAAGTTGAGTAGTTTAGATGCTATGGAAGCCTGCGTTGAGAGTGGGCCACCCTGTATAAAATATCGATATAATCTAGCAATTTTAACATTGTCACTATTGATTTTGTGGGGAATGTTAGACTTACCTTGATTCTTACAGTCATATTTCCACAATGTGCATCTTATATATAGTTATTTTGTTTAAAATTTGCTTATTAAATTGTGTCGTTCTTGTTTACAGAAAATTACTCAAAATATTATGTTGGGTTAGTAGTACTGCGTTCTGTTGGTTAATTACACTTACAAGGCTCTGCAAGTATAGTTGATCATGTATATCCATTTCGGTCTCCGTCAAATCGCAGGACGCCCATTTTTCACTCTTGGCAATTTCATGTAAAAACAAAGTTGTTTGGAATTATTTTCTTTATTTCCTTATTTAACTTATGTTCTGGTAAAAGCCCAGACTCTCGTATCAATATAATCTTTTATAGTGTGTCTTTTGTTCTCTTCTTTTTTTGGGGTTATGTTAAGTTGGCAACACTGCAGTCAGCTGTTTCTTTGAGGAGAAGGGGTTTGCTAGGAGTTCTCGTGACCTTTGGTCTCGCTTTTGTTAAAGTACCTTCGTAAAGGAAGGTCGAGCCTCGCCGTTAGGTATTTTGTTTGGAAAATACTACGAAGTTTGAAATAGCAGACTGGTAGATATAAAATTGCCTAGATGTAATTTTTTTTTATGTTTAATTAATTTTTATCGTTTAACAGTTATTATTAAAGGGTATGCGATGGGTAAAACAAAAACACAAAGATTTGAGAAATAACTATTCTTTTATTATCGTGATAAAGCTGCAAACACGGCGAGAGCAAAAAAGGAATAATAAGGAATAATATCATACATATTAACTTTTGCTTACTTAAAAGATTTGAAGATTGTGGCTAGGATGTATACTGAAGCTTTAAATAACAGAACGATAGACTAAAAGCTATGACCATATATTTACCACTCTCAATAGTTAAATCCCACATTTCGGTTTTATAATTTTATTCTTCATCTTTTTTTATAACCAATTTAAATTTATAATTCTTTTTATGTAAGGCTACACTTTTATATCCATACATCCTTGAAAGATTTAAAAGGTTTTAGAATCTTCGTAGGTTGTACCCCATTTTTATTTAAATCCTTGCGCCCGGAAAGGCTGTTTTTAATCATTTACAATTTATATAATTCATCATAATATAAACTATTTTTTTAACTTATAACACAAGCTGCCTAAACCCTCCTAATTCTAGTTTTATTTTTTTGCATGGATTTCCAATAAGTATTAACATTAGGTAGGTACCTATATTTTTTTTCATTTGTATGTTGTCCATGACAAAAGGTTGTCACTGTCATAATATCAAATAACGATATTTACAAAATAATAATTTGATAGGGATTGCCCAGCAGCAATCTTCGATTCTGAAGGACCAGCAACTTTGTTTAATTGGTTGCAAATTATATCTCCATAGGTTTAGGGGCGATTGAATATTAGTGAATATTTCCCTCATATATAAAAAATCTCATAAGAAGTGTGGTCTTTCGCAAGAATTACAGCGATAATTCCACAGTAGAAGCGATAATTCCACAGTAGAAGCAATAATCCCCCAGTAGGTAGCTATCAATCATAATCAAGTTTTTACTACTACTGTGTACTAACAATCATACAAATCCATAATTTTTGACTGTTTATAAATATATTATTTATTAAGTACTTTTTTTAATTTTAATACTAACTTAATACTTTACATTATATTTATAAATATATTTAAAAAATAATAATAATAATATTATATTTTCTTTACCAACATTGGAGGCGTCTTTTGCATATCCTGGTATATGGGTATTTAAGTGTAACCACGGTTACCGCAAAAACTTTTATTATTGAACTTACTTATGTCAATCTGCGACATTTAAAAAGTGAATTGATTACAAATCAAGATTTCTTTAAAGATATGGAACGTTTTGGTAGTCACTCTATAAAAGAAATTTATACAAGCATTACCAACAGCACGCCTGTGAACACAGTCAAGAATAAAAACTTTGTATGGAGGCAGTTTGTGACTTTTTGTGAGAAGAGTTCATTCACGCTAGAAAGAAACACTACGGTAAATGAAATAGCGAAAATTTTAACAGACTGGGCCTTTAACATGCGGAAACAAAACGGCGATGAATACAAGGAACATACAATTAAAACCATTTGGAATGTTACCGCCAAAATGACAATGGAAAAATTTCATCATATCGAGTTTAAGACCGCACGTGAAGCAAAAAATTAAAAACGAAAACAACTTCAGAAAGAACCCGAAAAAAGGAAAGAAAGTTCAGTTGCTTTAAAATACAATTAATTTAAAATGATGGTAAATAACTGCAATGAAGAGACTCCGCATGGACTACAAAAAAAACTCTTTCTTATATTATCTTATGAGTTAGCATGGAGAGGCGGTGAGGGAAGTACATGCCTTATGACCTATTTTAAGGAAGAAATGCATAACGAAGGGGATAAAACTGGGAGAATAGAATACAACCCGTTATTTACTAAAACCACACAAGGGGGTTCAAAGCCCTGCGCAACTTCAAAATGGTTAATTAAAAACCAAGCAGCTCCAGATTTGTGCCCAGTACGTTTGTATTTGAAATATCAACAGAAACATCTTGAAATTAAAAATGAATGTCTATTTTTAACAGCCAATTCTTTCTGGGAGTGTAGCGGCAAGTGGTACAAGAATATTCCTGTCGGAAAAAACGAGTTAGGTAAATGGACAAACCGGGAAGCTAAAAAGGCTGGACTGGACACAGCAACAAAAAAAATTACTACTACTAAAATTACCGGCCATTCAAGTGCAAAATCTATTTCATCTTATCTTCAAATGGATAAAAACCACCATGAAAACATAGTTGCAAAGATGAGGGATAGTAGTCCTAATAACTTTGAAGAATCTTTTCAGCTACAGCAGCCGCAATCTTCTTCATGGATGTCTATGACAAAAACCTCAGCCACATCAAAACAAAATCACATTGTAAATTATTCTAATTGTACTTTTAGCGGAAACACATTTTATTCCTAATTTTAAGTATATTTTTAATAAATTTGTTACTTATTTAATTTATTGTACAATAATGTTTTTTTTTTTAATATGAAATACAATTTTTCGGGAAATATTCCACCGAATACCACTCGTGCATCAAAAATAACCAGATAATTCTGCTTTCAAGCGTGTTGTAGTATTGTAACTGCATTCGGTTATTTTCATTTTTGATTAAATCTCGAAAAAGCCCTCCTTCTTCGAAGTCGGGCTCTTTCGGATTTAATCAAAAATGAAAATAAACTCATTCAGTTACAATACAACACGCTTTTAATCAGAATTATCGGTAATTTTGATGCACTAGTGGTATAATACCGATAATTCTGCTTTCAAGCGTGTTGTAGTATTGTAACTGCATTCGGTTATTTTCATTTTTGATTAAATCTCGAAAAAGCCCTCCTTCTTCGAAGTCGGGCTCTTTCGGATTTAATCAAAAATGAAAATAAACTCATTCAGTTACAATACAACACGCTTTCAATCAGAATTATCGGTAATTTTGATGCACTAGTGGTATTATACCGATAATTCTGCTTTCAAGCGTGTTGTAGTATTGTAACTGCATTCGGTTATTTTCATTTTTGATTAAATCTCGAAAAAGCCCTTCTTCTTCGAAGTCGGGCTCTTTCGGATTTAATCAAAAATGAAAATAAACTCATTCAGTTACAATACAACACGCTTTCAATCAGAATTATCGGTAATTTTGATGCACTAGTGGTATTATACCCGAATATTTCCCTCATATGTTAAAGTTCCCATAAGAGAAATGCAATTTTCGCAAAATTACAGCAAAAACAGAACTGCCAGAAATCGAAAATTGCATCGCAAGTTTATATTGTTGACGAAACGTCAAAGCGGGATTTTATTGTTAACAAACGTCAAAAAATGTAATATTCTGACAATTAACGTCATCTTATTGAGTGACAGCAGACAAAAAAGTCAATGTCAACGAATGTTTTCCTTTCATTTTGTCAAGAATTGTTAATAACTATCTCTTTGCATTGGGATAACCCGTGGCAACGTAAATTTTTTTGTTTTTTTGTAAACAACGCTATTGAACTTTTCCGTAGACGTAATTTTACTACAAAAATGTCTCGTTTTGGCGAAGAATCTATCCTCGAAATAGAGCAGAAAATAACAGAAGCCATTCCAAAGAATACTGCATCAAATCACGACTATATTTGGCGGCAGTTCATGTGTTTTTGCAAGGAAAGGGGGCACGTTCTTACGAATTCAAAGGAAAATATTGTTAATTACAATAATTGTACTTTTCATTGCAATTCTTGTAATTTTTAAGCATTTTAATTTTATTGTTAGTATTTTCTGTTAAATAAAATATTTAAATTTACTTCATTCGAGTTCTTAATTAATTTGGGAAATATTCAAATAAATTACACTCGTGCATAAAAATAACCAGATAATTTTTTTATTCAATGTGTTTTTTTTACAAATTGCAATCGTTTGTTTTCATATTTTACGAAAATGCTTCTCGCGAAAATATGAAAACGAACTCTTGCAATTATAAAAAAACACATTTCATTTAAAAATTATCGGTAATTTTGATGCACTTGTGCACTTACCCCCGAATATTCCACTCACGTATAAAAAATCCCATAAGGACAGTGGTATTTTCGAAAACTTACAGCGGATATACAAAATCGAAAACACCAAAACGAAAATACCACTTGTCAGTGTCACTTTGTTGACAAATTTCTATTTATTATTTCAAAGTTGACAAAATGAATGTTTTTGGATTCGTGAAATATTCCTTTAAATACCGTGCGTGCTTTAAAACTATCCGGATAATTTTTCACTTATACGTGTTTTCTTTACAAATTTCACTCGTCCTTCGGACTCGTGAAATTAAAGAAAACACGCATTCGTAAAAACTTATCGGTAATTTTAAAGCCCGTGGTATTACACCCGAAAACACTTTTATGTTAATAACATTAAATAAATTATTTATTTATAACCCCAATTTGACTACGATGGTATAAACGTAGCTAAACTATTTTGTTACAGAGTAGGTATCTGCCGAAAGGTTGCCTTGGTCGCAACACTAAAAAAATGTAGTTCTTTATAAAAAATGGATTTGTAGTGGTAAAAAACAGAAAACACTATAAATAGTGGTGTAAATTGTACAGTGAGTACAACGTGAAAAAAAACTGTTAACTATCTGTATCCCGTAGTACAGGGCAAAAAAGAAAAAGAGAACTGATGAAAGCTGTGCCCTAGTTGGCGAATATTCGAGTTCGAAATTATTTATAACTGGGATTTCCCTTTATTATAGTTTAAGTAAAATGTTATAATAATATTATGTTTTATAACAGGGACGTTTTACAGTGCCCTAAAACTAGCGTGAGAAAGAATGAGAGAAATTGAATTTTGAACAAAATTGATATACCGATAATATATTATAATATAGGTATTAAATATTTTTTTTTTATATCGATATGCGATATTGAATTTTTAATATCACCCAACGTTAGTCAGGGTTACAGCGATATACCTACCTATTTAGGCTAACCTTGATTATTTTAAACTAAATACTTTAAAATTGACTGAAGGTATTATTGTCAACATAGGGGAAGGTAAGACACAACGACATACCTACAATCTATAAATTCATTAATAAGATTGTAGCTGTTAAAAAAATATATATATATCCTAATAGTAATTAACCATTCTTTTATTTTTTACAAAGGCCTGACAAAACACATAGAGGGATTTTACCATATAGGTATATCTGGTCTATTAGACGATCATATATTATGGTAGTGCTTCTCTACTGTAAGAGATTTATGCCAACGGGGAGTCAATCTTTCATTGTATATCTTGGAGCATATGTGATGAGTTTTAGCGCCCTGTTTTGAATCACCTGGAACCTATTCAGCTCGGACTTACTTATATTTCACCAAGATGGTGCTCCATAAGTAAATGCCGGCCTGACCAAGATCTTGTAGAGGTTAACTTTGGTTCGATTACTAAGTCTACTCCGCCTGTGAAGCAGGGCTAGTTTGAGCTTAATTGACGCAACGGTTCTACTAATTGAATTTAACCTCCAATTCAGTCTTTGATCGAAGATAAGTCCCAGGTACTTCCCCTCCTAGCACCAATTCACTTGAACCCTACCGACATTGAGCCGCGTTTCGAGCCACCTAACGCGACTTTTAGAGAAAGATATAACTTTCGTCTTGAAAGGATTCAATCGAGTCCAATTAGAAAGTCATTTTTCCAATTGGTTTACATGGCGCTGCATACGTGTGACAACTTGCCGCGGTTGCTTAGAAGTAGAAGAAAAGATAAAGCTGCGTTTGCCTATCTCGCTGAATGTCATGCGTATAAATGTTTTACAGCATCGGGGAGAGAGGTGAGCCTTGCGACACTCCCGCCCTGGTGCGTTTATTCAATGAAAGTGCGTTCTTCGACGAGGCTGCAAAACTTCTATTTTCCAGAAAGAAGCCTACTACCTTGATAAGGTAGTTCGGAGCTTATTCGTATTATTAATTTCAGTAAAAGACCATTACGCTAGACCTTGTCAAATGCTTTGCTAACATCAGGGAAAACCGCCCCGTGTGCTCTCTTCTATTGAAACCCTTCATTATGTTGGACATAAGCCTCGTTATCTGCCTAACTGTGCAATATTCGCTTCTAAAGCCGAACTGCTCGTTAGGCAGAACGATGTGCTTGAACACAAAACTATTTATTCGTGCTAAAATCAGCTTTTCTGTCATTTTTCCCAGGCTTGATAACAGACTGATAGACCTGTAGCTTAAGAGCATAGAAGGAACCTCGCCCTTCTTGTGAATTAGGGTTGCCTTTGCCCTTTCTCAGAAGCTCGGAAAATGCCCTTCTTTGATGATTTCCTAAGATAGATTTATTATATTACCCAAAGATCTGTCTGTAGATTTCGCAACGCCACATTTTTCAAGACCAGCGTTTTCACCTCGTCTAGCGTGACCTCAGCGAAGTTTTGCTGCGGGTGGACCATGGTTTTGTACATATGTATCGTTCTGGAGACTCTCTCATCACGTAGCAGGCCAGTGGTGGGATTTTTGCTAACTTGCTCGCAGGGTTTGTCTCTTTGAGCAACTCGGCTTTATCCTCAACATTTGTGAAAATTTGCCCTGTGTCCTGGTTTTCAGATATGACATCGGGGCTCTAGCACCTCTTGTCAGAGTTCTGGTCATGTGGAAAATTAAATGGTCCTCAATCGACAGACTTTGGACTTTGTCGTCCCCAAGATTAGACTGCCTTTCGATCAGTAGAAGTAGTATAATCGTTTCGCTTCTCCTCTGTTTGCCTCTGCCTTAATTTGAGGATCTCCAGTACGATACGCTCCGTTTTTAAGCCCGTTTTTGATTTAATTACGCTGTTTTATCTCAATAGTCAAAGTCCCATATTTTAAATATTGGAACACCTTTGTGATGATTGAGCAAGCGCTTCGTTTATGTCACATGTGACCTTGCTCACCGCGTTCTCCATGTCAACCGGATTTCGGAGTGGGTGTAAAGGCTCAAAGGTTTTGAGGATATTATTATATCTAGGCCAGTTGATGCTGGTTCTAGTTATAAACCCTCTGCCTCTTTTAAGTGGATTGCTGACTTCGATCGCAATTTGTTTCTTGAGGGTTTCCTCCGTCCAGGTTTTGAGGACGCCCCTTAGAACCAGGTATAGTTCTTTCTTGTCCTGAAACCTGAACGAATGAGGGTACAAATTCTTTGTCATTAAAAACTTAATAATTTTATTGTAGTTCGGAGTTGGCGGATGGATTTTAACTTCTTCCGGAATGGTGACTGCACGACCGTAGTTTACCTTGAGCGACCGCAAATGTCCCGTGATGTCATTAAACTTGTGTTTATCATAATGTATGATGATTAGGGGGACTCTGATTTTAGGTGGCCCCGGATTCACAACTGTGACGGTTTTAGCATTATTGTGCGCTAAACGCTCTTGTGTTGGAGGTTCAGGTTCTGTCTGGCTAATAACAGCTGGTTTGTCTTGGGAGACTTTTTGTGTGGGATAACTTTTTAATACCTTGTTATTAGTCTTGGAGAGATTAAGCCTAGCAGAACTCCTACCCGCTTTTTTGATTTTGTCTGCATTTGTCGAATCTGTCAACATCTGACGTTTGCGATTTTTTATCGCTTCTCGCTGCTCGTCCTCACCAGACTCAGATATGGAGTCATACTCCATGTCAGAGCGGGGCTTGTCTATTTTGATAGCGTTTATGTTCACTTGCAAGCTATTTAGTTTATTGGCAGTATTTTTATTCGTGCTGTCACAACTAATGCCATTGATTGGCGTAATTCTTACAGAATTATTTGAATTTAAATTAGATTTATTGTCATTGTCTGAAGCATTCAATATATTGTATTTACCTAGTTGGGCCTTTAACTCTCCGATGGTGTTATTTAAATCTTTGATTTCCATGATCCTTGTGAATCCTTCCTCCTCGACTTGGCCTTAGAAAGTATCAAAGGCCGCGCTTGGATCTTCTGCGAGGAATTTAAAGTGCCCACTGTTCAGTTCGTTTCAATCCTTTGCAAGAAGCAAGAGCTCTATATCCCTTTTTTAATTTCATTATTTTTATCTAAGCCTCTTTTTCTTTGACAAATAGCTTGACATTTGCGTTAAGTAAGAACCTATTTTAACATGTTCTTGAAAAGAGAATTTTAAGCCCCTTTAAAAGTTTTATTATTTATTTATTATTATAAAAGTTCTTTCTTTCTCTAACAATGATGATAGTATTTACATGCATTATATATACTTACGCATCTATATCATCGTTGCTAGAGAGACTAGAAATAACTAAAAAGGATTGAAGTTCAGGGGTTAATTTTGCAGCGGGGTCACAAACCTGATTTTTAGGTAAACTGATGTAAACTATAAAAGAAGGTAAAAGAAAATATGGCCCATTTTCTACTATGACACAGTATTATTTTCGTCTTTATTGATATAATATAATTATCAACTAAAATAAACTGCCTCTGAACATTTTAATTCCAAATTAATACACTAGTGATCTTCATTTCAGCTTCATATGTACCTACTTGCGACTTGTGTACATAAAACAGTATGGTTATCCGTTATATAAGTTCCCAAAAATTGCAATAGTCTTTTAAAAACTTGCCAAAGTCCATTAAGTTTCGTAACCTCAAAGGATTAATGAGTAAATTATCAGAATAAGAAACCAAACATTCAAAGAAGAACTCGCTAGTGTGGAATACCTACCTACTGACGAGGTCAAAAAACTAGTACTTATTTCAAACTTAACCCTTTTAAGGGCGGTTTTTTCAATATGTAGTTAGCTATGACCACCATATAATATTCCTAAATAAATCCATTTTACAACCTTTGGTTACCACCAAACTGCCTAAGCCTAAGTTTAACCCTAACCTGAGAATGAAGAACTAGTTAAACCACAATAGTGGTGCGGATCCGGGGGTCCCCCCAAAGTTACGATACTACATATTATTAATATCATGTGTAGGTAACTTTTCAAACCCACCTTTTTGCATAGAAATTTAAAAAAAATAGCCAAGAAATTAAATAATTTATCATATTATGTCTGTTCAATACAAATATTAGATAAGAATAAAAGACAAAAACGAAATTTGGGCGTGGTCTCGAAAAATGTTTGCCTGCGGCGCTACTTCTACACCTTCGCTCCTTCCCCCCCCCCCTCCCCCCAAATTTATTTCTGGATTCGCGCCTGCCACAATATATGGTTTAAATTAAAAATTATTACAATTTTGCCAAAGTATTGGATCAAAATTGATTTTTTTAACGATATATGCAGGGAAATAATATACACAGTGTTCAAAAAAAAAAAAAAAAAAAACAACTTTGGGTCTTAAACAAATTTACGATGTTCATTTGTTTTATCCGATGACAAATTTTTGCGGTTCAGGAAAAATCATTCAATTTTCGTAATTTAAAGTTCTTTCTAGCACTTAAAATAAAGGCTCTAGGGGTGCTCCTAAATATTTGGAAAACCCTGTACTTTCTAATCAGCCTATAAGAATAATAAGTAGTGTATACCATTTGTTACCAATGGCGCAAATGTATTCCTTTCGCGCGGAGAAAAGTATGAGTGGAGACTATGTTATTTCAGTCGCCTGTTGTTATAAATAAAAAATTTTTAGAAAGCGAATTAAAATAAATCGTGCATAATGTTTTATAGCTTACATCTGCCGGTTCGCCCGCAGTGATACATTGTAGTTATACCTACCTAGACCTACCTAAAAAAAAAAAATTAGAGTAGGGTTACTTATTTAAGACCCTAAATGACTTTCATTTTCATTAGGTACCTAGGTTTACTATAGTTTATCTTTAAATGGCGCGAAGTAATAATTGCTCATTAAATATGCAAAACGCATACCAATTTGAGCACCATCCCTTAAAATCTATTGTGTTTACATTAAAGGATTCAATTAATGAGCATTCTTTAGGTTGGTCCACCCTGAATTTATCGCAAGATAATGTTATATTTGAGGATTTACAATTGTTATTGAGAAAATCCCTTAGCCAGGAGCGTGTATTGGAGAAGGTTTTAAATTAGAAATCTTAAACATTGCCTATATACCTATATATAAGTCGTGTTTTCTGGCGACATCTGTCTTTATTTGAGCCCATATAAGTTCGATCGGCTTTAATTCGCAGTGGTAAAGGAAGGAATCTGAGCACATATATTCCTCGTAACTTTTTCATTTCATCGACTACATATTTTTTTTAATTGCATTTTTATGTGAATTGGCTAGTAGTAATAGTTCTTTTTTTAAGGAATCTACTGGAAACTCTATTTGTCCTAAACTTAGCCATTCTGTTATTTCACTTTTACGCCACGCACTTGTCGGCAATTTCTCCGTCAGCCTAGAGTGATAACTCGCATTATCCAATACAATTATTGCATCTTTTGGTATAAGATCTAACATTTGCTCGAATCATTCTTCAAAGACATCGGCACTCATATCTTCGTGATAGTCTCCTGTATTTTTACATTGGAACCAGTGGCGTAGCCAGCATTTTGGGGCGGGGGGGGGGATAAACTATTGGAGGCAGGCCCGGATTTACCATGCAGGCACAGTAGGCAGTTGCCTCGGGCGGCAAGAATTAAAGGGCGGCAAATTTTGAGATCAAATTTGAAAACTTGTTATATTCGTGCACTGATAAAATTAATTATTTGAGTTAAAAAAATTTACCGTTGACTCAAATAAATATTTGTTTCCTATTAGCCAAACAAATATGTATTTAAAAAATACCAAGGGATTATTTGCCTCAATTAGTATCATCTGATTTGATCCAAATTACTTTTTATTTGGAATTAATCACTAAATACAAAATTCAAGCAAATATTTATTTCCTTAACACTAACCTAACTTAAATAAGCCGTTTCAATGACTTAGGGTAAATAGGTTAAAAGTTAAGTTAACAAAATGTTTATTTGATTGATATTTATATATATTTTATCAAGTACATATTTATTTTACTTTTGTTTTACATGTATTTGCCGTAACAACAACGTTATTTAATTAAACAATTTAAGTGGTTTGATTTAAATAAACCGGTAATTTCCATCAAAGTGATTGTTTTTTTATTCAAGTACATAATTGTTTAACTTGTCTTTTATATTTATTTAGATCAAATAAAAATGTATTTGGTTTAAATACCATTTTTTAATTTTCAATAGATCAGAATGTTCATTCAAATCAGTTCTTATTTTATCCAAGTACCTACGTGTTTATACAGACGTCACATAAAAATAAGAAATATTGAAATGTTGCTATTGAATATGGTTTAATCAGTACCTATACCATAATAATCACAAACCTTATCAAATCGTTTATATAGTGTTCAAATAATAAGGCAAACCAACAGAAAAAAACACATTTTTGCCGAAAATAAAGGTTATGACAAATTACGCGCACGCGCACAACTATTTTTAGATAAAAATAACATAAAATTTAAAAGATAACCATCTCTTATTTTATTTCTTATTTTTATGTTATGTTATGTGTTTCTATAAACGTCTTATGGCAGATCTGTAGATTCAACTCTTATTTTATTTTTATGTTATGTTATCTTGCTGTATAAACCGACCATTAGTTGTTGTTCCCCTTAAAATATACGTCAATAAAACATTATAGAGAAGGTAATAACTTTGATAAAAAATTAAATAAAGTCAAATTTGCAAATATTAGGTACAATAATTATTAATATTATATTAATTATATTATATTTTTTACGTTAGGAGGTTTGATAGGTATTGAATTATGGTGAAAATTGAGAAAAACTGTCTTATTTGTAACCTACACTGATAAAATTAATTATTTGAGTTAAAAAAATTTACCGTTCACTCAAATAAATATTTGTTTCCTATTAGCCAAACAAATATGTATTTGAAAAATACCAAGGGATTATTTGCCTCAATTAGTATCATCTGATTTGATACAAATTACTTTTTATTTGGAACTAATCACTAAATACAAAACTCAAGCAAATATTTATTTCCTTAACACTAACCTAACTTAAATAAGCCGTTTCAATGACTTAAGGTAAATAGGTTAAAAGTTAAGTTAACAAAATGTTTATTTGATTGATATTTATATATATTTTATCAAGTACATATTTATTTTACTTTTGTTTTGCATGTATTTGCCGTAACAACAACGTTATTTAATTAAACAATTTAAGTGATTTGATTTAAATAAACCGGTAATTTCCATCAAAGTGATTGTTTTTTTATTCAAGTACATAATTGTTTAACTTGTCTTTTATATTTATTTAGATCAAATATAAATTTATTTGGTTTAAATACCTTTTTTTAATTTTCAATAGATCAGAATGTTCATTCAAATCAGTTCTTATTTTATCCAAGTACGTGTTTATACAGACGTCACATAAAAATAAGAAATATTGAAATGTTGCTATTGAATATGGTTTAATCAGTACCTATACCATAATAATCACAAACCTTATCAAATTGTTTATAGTGTTCAAATAATAAGGCAAACCAACAGAGAAAAACACATTTTTGCCGAAAATAAACGTTATGACAAATTACGCGCACGCGCACAACTATTTTTACATAAAAATAACATAAAATTTAAAAGATAACCATCTCTTATTTTATTTCTTATTTTTATGTTATGTTATGTGTTTCTATAAACGTCTTATGGCAGATCTGTAGATTCAACTCTTATTTTATTTTTATGTTATGTTATCTTGCTGTATATAAACCGACCATTAGTTGTTGTTCCCCTTAAAATATACGTCAATAAAAAATTATAAAGAAGTTAATAACTTTGATAAAAAATTAAATAAAGTCAAATTTGCAAATATTAGGTACAATAATTATTAATATTATATTAATTATATTATATTCTTTACGTTAGGAGGTTTGATAGGTATTGACTTATGGTGAAAATTGAGAAAAACTGTCTTATTTGTAACCTTAGGTAGCCATGATTTATAAATACCTGGCTACATTTTTCTAAAAAGATTTTGTGTTCGAAATTTCAAATTAGGTATTACAAGTATCTTTTCTTTGCCTCTTATCTTACTTTTTTAACTCGTTTCATGCGTAACTAAAATATTCAAATATAGTTTCCTACCTTGAAAAGTATCTAACCTAAATATGGGATATACCCCTCGATATACCCCAATCTTCTAAATAATTATTCATATTACGTTTATTCCCCATATCTTCGTTTTAATTTTCGATGGAACCACTAACTTCTGTGCCACTAACAAAGAAGATTTCACTCTCACTCATAAATTTCTACAAGACAAAATCGAACACCAATGACCAAAACGCGATGATCAGGCCACTTTTGTATAACCAATCAAATTACTCAAAGCCCAAAGTCGGCGACAGGAGTTCATTTAAATACTTAATTATTAGTTTGGATGACCAAATTATTTGAAAAGTTCGGCAATGAATGATTTAAATTAAAGTTAAAGGTATTTAGTTCTTAACTTGAAATGTACTTCGATTAAATAATTAGTTATTTGTAAATATTTGGTTGTTTTATATTAACGATTTAATGTAAATACATAATTATTTAGTTTAAATGACCTAGACATTTAAATAGTTCTCTATTGGGTGATTTAACTAGCGATTAACGGGATTTAGTTCCTAAATAAAAATTAGTTCGATTAAATAATTATTATTTAGATTTTGTTATTTTAGTGGTTTTTTGGTAAGATATTTGTTTGAAGGGTTCTATGATTTGACACAAATCAACCAACAGTCAAATAACTTTGCAAATAAAACGAAATACTGTCATTTATTTCAGTTAAATCAAATTTAGTTAATTAAAATCACATTTATTTATTACCAATAATTATTCACCAAATAAATCAGATTATTTGATTAAGGAAGCACAGTTTTATCAGTGTGCATGGGAATTGAATTTTCCGCCTATTTCGTTAGCACCCGTACCAACATTATAAGTGGAAAATGCTCGAATCGAAAAAAGAATCGATTTGGACAAGTCTCGATATTGGCCTATAATATCGAATATTCGATGAGTTTGCCGTCCGAAAATCGAGACGTAAAAATTTCAACCAATAATCAATAATCGCATACACAATGCTAATTGTTGAATGATTTTAATAAACTGACTATAATAAAATAAAAAATCTGCTCTCAGAAAGGTGCATTTCATTTATTAAAAAACTTTCCGAACCAAATTTATTCCACCATTGAAAAAGTTTCGTAGGGCGGGGGGCGGCAATTTTCGCAACTGCCTAGGGGCGGCAAATTTCTAAATCCGAGCCTGATTGGAGGTGTGTAAACCGTAGAGCTAAAGCGCCGCAGGCAAGAAATTTTTGGAACCACGCCCAAATTTCGTAGGAATTCACCTTTCCTATGCTCCCTTGGGAACGGGGGTCTGGCCAAAAACGAAGTGAAAATCCGCTATATAAAATTGTTTTTTAAGAATTATTATTTAAGCAATAAAGGGGTGCCAGGCCAAGGTTGGCGGGGGGGTCATTTTCATCTTGCTAAAATTTAGGCACAGTGTGGCCTTCATTTAGAATTATTATTTAAGCAATAAAGGGGTGCCAGGCCAAGGAGGGCAGGGGGGGGGGTGTCATTTTTATCTTGCCAAAATGTAGTCACAGTGTGGCCTTCATTTAGCCATGTTTCGTCTAGGTCAAATATTTTTTTGTTTTTTTCTCTGGCTTTTCGAATGCTTCTTAAGTAATTTCTTCTCCAACAGACGATATCGCTTCTGTCTATTCAAATCGATTGTCTATTATGTTTTTTCCACCGAAAACCCATTTTTTTTAATTAATTCCAAAGCATATTTCTACACATAAATGGTTAGTCCTGGTCTTCTCGGATTAAAGACAAAATTTTGTCCAGGGTGGGAATCTCTTTTTTTAAAAAGGAACTATGAACTTTTTGCCTTATTCTCTGCATTAAAACGTCATTCAGCTCAAGTTTTGGTCGTCCTGAAGAAGTCTTTGGAGGTTTGACGCCAACACTTGTTTCTCCTTTTTAAAGTTTATATATTGTTGTTTTCCTAACGTTAAGCATAATAATATCTACTGTAAATTGCACTGCATTATCAATACTCAAATCCGCATTCTTACTTTTAATAGAATCGTAACCCTTAAGTATTATTTTTTTTCATTTACTGTACATGGTGTGCATTTTTCGATGCAATTGCACCCCCTGTATTTCGGTTACCCTTCAACTTATTAAAAAATTGAAAACTGTTTTTGAGAGAATTTTTTAAGTAGAATTCAGTGGTGTACTTACTTTTTTTCTGGGACATAATATGTCTTTTTAAATAGGATACCCTATATATTTTTCTCTTATTTGATTGAGCTATTTTTAAGCTTTTTAAAAATATATAATAGTCGATAGTTACCATTAACAATAAACGCACAAAACAAAAATTTAAAAAATTAGGGTAGAATAGGCCATGAAACCATTGATGATGATCATGATGACATATTTAATCTTTAAGTTGAACAATGTTCTTTACTCCTTTTCTAATTTATGGTGTGTTTTCGCTTGTAGAGTGGTTTTCAATGTTGAATGTTTAAAAGGTTCTGGGTGTCTTAGTTACTATCTTTAGGGTGGGAGCCAGTCACGGGAAAGTCTGTATGTTACCTGGTAGGGCGTGTGTGTATGTGAGTGTGTTATTAGAATATTGTCCGATACGTCTGTCCGTGCGTAATATTTTTTGATTATTTTATCGAAAAACTGGTGTATTGTGTCCATGTGCATGTCATTGTGCAGTGATCTTGTAGGTATGTATCTTGGTGCGTCTGTTATTATTCGTAAAATTCTGTTTTGAAAAATTTGCAACTTTTTAAATTTTGTCTTGCACTGATAAAATTAATTATTTGAATCAAAAAAATTTACCATTGACTCAAATAAATATTTGTTTCCTATTAGCCAAACAAATATGTATTTGAAAATTACCAAGGAATTATTTGCCTAAATTAGTATTATCTGATTTGATACAAATTACTTTTTATTTGGAGTTAATCACTGAATACAAAATTCAAGCAAATATTTATTTCCTTAACAGTAATCTAACTTAAATAAGCCGCTTCAATGACTTAAGGTAAATAGGTTAAAAGTTAAGTTAACAAAATGTTTATTTGATTGATATTTATATATATTTTATCAAGTACATATTTATTTTACTTTTGTTTTACATGTATTTGCCGTAACAACAACGTTATTTAATTAAACAATTTAAGTGATTTGATTTAAATAAACCGGTAATTTCCATCAAAGTGATTGTTTTTTTATTCAAGTACATAATTGTTTAACTTGTCTTTTATATTTATTTAGATCAAATATAAATTTATTTGGTTTAAATACCTTTCAAGTACCTGTTTGTACAGACGTCACATAAAAATAAGAAATATTGAAATGTTGCTATTGAATATGGTTTAATCAGTACCTATACCATAATAATCACAAACCTTATCAAATTGTTTATAGTGTTCAAATAATAGGGCAAACCAACAGAAAAAACACATTTTTGCCGAAAATAAAGGTTATGACAAATTACGCGCACGCGCACAACGATTTTTACATGAAAATAACAAAAAATTTAAAAGATAACCATCTCTTATTTTATTTCTTATTTTTTGTTATGTTATGTGTTTCTAAACGTCTTATGGCAGATCTGTAGATTCAACTCTTATTTTATTTGTATGTTATGTTATCTTGCTGTATAATCCGACCATTAGTTGTTGTTCCCCTTAAAATATACGTCAATAAAACATTATAGAGAAGTTAATAACTTTGATACAAAATTAAATAAAGGCAAATTTGCAAATATTAGGTACAATAATTATTAAAATTATATTAATTATATTATATTTTTTACGTTAGGAGGTTTGATAGGTATTGAATTATGGTGAAAATTGAGAAAAACTGTCTTATTTGTAACCTAGGTAGCCATGATTTATAAATACCTGGCTACTAAAAAGATTTTTTGTTCGAAATTTCAAATTAGGTATTACAAGTATCTTTTCTTTGCCTCTTATCTTACTTTTTTAACTCGTTTCATGCGTACCTAACTAAAATATTCAAATATAGTTCCCTACCTTGAAAAGTATCTAACATATGGGATACACCCCTCGATATACCCCAATCTTCTAAATAATTAAAGGGAAATGAAAGTCTGTCTTTACCACCAAAATTTTTTATATTAACTACACTACATTTTTAATTTTTAATGAAGGTACCTTCATTTTAGATAAATTAAGGTTACTTGCCTGTTGACTCTTTGAGGTACTACCACTGTCATTCCCCCCGCTCAGCCGTGCTCGGGTGAAGATATCTACTTTTTCTATTGTTAATAATATACAGGATATTAAAATACTAAACGATAAAATCCAAACTTAATTTTATTGATTAATTTACAGATTTCGTCTATATAACTATAGTAACTAAATTTAACTTAAATAAACATGTATACACCCCGAATAAGGGATGTTAATTAGTACTGGGATGACCTCTTTGTGGTTTGAGATTGTCTCTAAATTTAACATTTAATTTCAATTCCTTTCAAATATTGCCGCCAATGGACTTGACGGTTTACCCCGGAAACTAAAATTGTAGGAGGGAAAAACTTTGAATCGTAGTACCATCTTTCCGGTATCTCCATTTTCTAAATTACTCTGCTAGGACTTAGAGTGTCTTACTGTTTACAGTTTTTAACTGATGATCAAATATTACCAAATTAATATGTTCTACCTTCTCAAGAGAAAAAAGAGAAAAGCCTCACCTTTGTTGAGTGACTGAGAAATAAGGGTGAGTACCATTTTGTCTACATTTTATTGATTCTGTAGTACAGCTCTTACACGTGTTCCTAAAATACTCAAAACTAAAATATTCTTTCTCTCCCTTTGCAGACAAAATAAAAAACGAACTAAAACCTAAATTTAACATAAAACAAACCTTTAGTACTATCTTACATCTAAAAATGTTACATTAAAAATTAAAAATTAACCCACCTTAATTAAAAAGTCTATTCCACAAAGAATACCACCACAAATTCAAAATCATAATCCTTTTCTCTCAATAATATATGTAATGAAAATAAATAAAATCATTTCTCTACTAGCATGTGTCGAAGAGTAAAAACAAACTTGTTTAAGACCTACTTCTCCTACTGTTTACAGTTATTGGCTTACGTCAAATAAATATAAAACCTCTACACTCGATACTCAACAAGTGTATCAATTAACCCCTTATTCTTAACCATCTGTGTAGCCAAAGGGACGTTCCCAGTCAAGTCCATGGGCAGGCATACACATTCATTGAACCATCCACTACTGTGTTTTACCTTGTTTACATTACAATTATATAGAGTTGCTGATGATGATCTTTTCTAAGGTCGAAACTAGTCCGACTCAATTTTCAAACTTATATTGAACATCTAACTCATATGGTGAATCCCTCCCATATATATGCCCTCGATACCCAAATCTAGGGTGTAGTGTAGTTAATATAAAAAATTTTGGTGGTAAAGACAGACTTTCATTTCCCTTTAAAATACATAACCACAGACCATGGACTACTTCTTAAATCTTCTAAATAATTATTCATATTACGTTTATTCCCCATATCTTCGTTTTAATTTTTGATGGAACCACTAACTTCTGTGCCACTAACAAAGAAGATTTCACTCTCACTCATAAATTTCTACAAGACAAAATCGAACACAACTGACCCAAAACGCGATGATCAGGCCACTTTTGTATAACCAATCAAATTAGGTACTCAAAGCCCAAATTAGGCGACAGGAGTTCATTTAAATACTTAATTATTTGTTTGGATGACCAAATTATTTAAAAAGTTCGGCAATGAATGATTTAAATTAAAGTTAAAGGTATTTAGTTCTTAACTTGAAATGTACTTCGATTAAATAATTAGTTATTTGTAAATATTTGGTTGTTTTATATTAAGGATTTAATGTAAATACATAATTATTTAGTTTAAATGACCTAGACATTTAAATAGTACTCTATTGGGTGATTTAACTAGCGATTAACGGGATTTAGTTCCTAAATAGAAATTAGTTCGATTAAATAATTAGTTATTTAGATTTTGTTATTTTAGTGGTTTTTTTGGTAAGATATTTGTTTGAAGGGTTCTATTATTTGACACAAATCAACCAACAGTCAAATAATTTTGCAAATAAAACGAAATACTCTCATTTATTTCAGTTAAATAAAATTTAGTTAATTAAAATCACATTTATTTATTACCAATAATTATTCACCAAATAAATCGGATTATTTGATTAAGGGAGCACAGTTTTATCAGTGTGTTTACGGTACACCAAGTAGGTATACCGTATGTCAGTACTGGTCTAATTATTATCTTGTAAATGTTTGTCTTAGTCCTGTTATCTATTCTACTGTTCTTGTTTATCAAAGGATTCATTGCACATAATTGAGTTTGTGCGCAAGCTAGCCGGTGGTCAACATTGTCGTTCCAGGCCATCTTTTTGTCAAACACGAGTCCCAGATATTTGGCATTGCTTTTCCATGGTATTTCCTTGTTTACTTTGACTCTGCTCTCTGATAATCTGACTCGAGATTTTGAGAAAAAGATGGCCTGAGTCTTGGAGTCATTTAGACGGATCTTCCAAGTATCAAGCCATTTTTGCAGAAGGCTTATGTGTTTTTGCAGGCGTGAGATTACTATTCGAGGCTGTCTCGAGGTGGCGGTTATTGCCGTGTCGTCCGCAAACAGATAAAGTTGTATTTGTGGGTGCTTGGGGATATCGCTAGTGTATATATTGTACAGGACCGGCGCAAGAGGGGACCCCTGCGGGACTCCGGCCCTAACACTGGACACTGCGTTTTCTGACGATACCGCGAACGACCTGTCCTCGAGAAATGAAACTACGATTTTAATAAAGTAATTTGGCATACCTAATCTTATCAATTTTACTATAAGTCCATCGTGCCATACTTTATCGAAAGCTTTTGAGACATCGAAAAAGACCGCTCCCGCTGAAAAGCGGCCATTAAAACCCTTTAATACATTTGCTGCTAGCCTTGTTGTTTGGCGCACCGTGCAATGAGCAGACCGAAAACCGAACTGCTCCGGTGGTAAAATATTATTGTTCAATATGAAACCATTGAAACGATAACGATTTGTTCAAGTACCATTATTTTACAAAAATTAAAAAAAAATGGCAAAATGTAGTAGTATGAAAATTTTGAAAAGTACATGTTAAGTTTGCTTTATAGAGTGCCATGAAAATAGGAAAACTTACAATCTTATAATTTAAATATCTGACTTAGATTTCTTACTTTGATAGATATGCAGAGAGAACCCAATCAAGTAACATTTTTAAGTTTAAAAATTAATTTAATTAGGAATCGATCATTTATAAAACCAATACCTAAATGTCCTAAATCATATAATATAATAAAAGAGACTCGCAAAAGGGAAAAGGGACCAAATGAGCGTTATGGCTTTTGTAGAGGCACTAGAAGATCGTGCAAAGTCATAAAAAAAGATCTCGGAGTAATAAAATCTTGTTTATTAAATAAATATCATTTGAAACCCTATGAAGTAAAAATTGTGCACTTTCTACCAGGCCCGTGTGTCGATTAAAACAATAATAATTGGAAAATGATAACATTATACTTAGACCGTCACTACTAGAAAACTACTTCACCCAAGTAGAGCAGAAGGTTTTGACTAGAGACTAATAGAGCGCAATAAAAAAACTTTCCTCGGTTTATATCCAATTTACAGTGGACAGCTATCATAGCAAAATTAAGAAGAGAATATATCTTCATATATTAGATTTTTTTAAAATGTACAGAAATTTAATTTAAACAAATCCTAAGTACAAAATATCTCAGAGAGTGCGGATACAACAGTATTCAACCATATCTTTTTTATTCGTTAAAATTACCTAAAAAGCCGATTAGAGCAATTAGTATTACTCTTGATGATCTAACGGAAGGTTATAATATGATCGGCCCCTAACAATCAAGAGGGGAAATCGTCTTTAATTATTACCTAATATGTGACTATACACTTCTTAAACATGCTAATTTCTATACAAATCTTAAGAGTGAATAATTTAAGACTTAATGATAAACATTACAAATAAGTTTAATAAACAAGTTTTTTAGTTTCAGCTATACTTTACTATTAGCAACGTTATAACAGCCCTATTTCCACAAAATAACGTTGTAACCGGCTTGGATATACAATACAACAAAATAGTTGGGTTACTCTTTAATAGGGCGAGGTGTTCTGACCTGCCTTCATATATTCCTGTATTTTCGACAGTAACAGATGGTTCATGAAACATTGGCTGATTTAATAAAACACAATATTACTTTAACATGTTTCGTTGATTATTCCACGATTTGGTAACTTTTTGGTGTTTACAAAAATTTAACCTTGAATTATTTTCACAGTAACGACTTGTTATGTCCATGTTGACATGAAAGACACCTTGCAACTGAGGTCAATTTAAATACCCTAGGGATTTAGTTCCATTTAGCTTAGGTTTAGACATTCTTTATTTTAGTTATAACTCAGAAATGAACAAAAACGTCTATTTTGCTTTGATGCTGGAGTACATAATTACTTGTTTATATTGGAATGTAAAATCAACATGCACACTTTTGTATTATTATTTCTGAGAACTAAACTGCAACATCTTTCATTTTCTAAAGCGCCAGACTAACTAATCACTGCCGCCGAGAAACTGCAACCCTCGTATAGAAACCATTTTAGAAAGAATTATTATATGCGATATCGTTGCATACCCAAACACACACGACGTAGTTGCCCTTTTTAGCCGAAAGAACCCCTTTTAGATGAGTATCACTTTACTGTGATCGAACTAGAGTGACACCTTGTGTCCGAAACACACGTGAATCCCGCAACCCGGCCACGTGGAGTAGCTTCTTCCCTCAACTCTTGGACGCCACTACTATTTGGTTCTTTCGCGTTGAAGTCGCTGCCAGCGTTAAACGAATCAGCGCGAGGTCGTGTGATTTGTTGGACCGATCAAAAAATCCTTATTATTCGGGTTGCCGGGCCCCCGTGGTAGCCATGTTTATATACAACCAATTGGAAAGTTAACATGAATATAGAGAATAATCGCACTGCGTTTGGCGGTGAATAATAAATAAACTAATTTGCATCTACTTGCCGTTGCGCTGCCATAAACATACCGAATATATTTTTAGAGTTTCTCTGAGATATTAAACCTATTTAGGTGGACCAAGAATAAATCGTCGTAGAACTGAACTTAATATTATTAGTTTATGTCTTGAAATGTACCGCTTCAACGGCCGTGTGGATGCAATATAAATTTAAAATATAATTATTCCAGTATAACGTCCTTTAACGTCGATTGCCGCTTAGCTGGATATTCGGCTGCTTGCTTTAAATAGATAGTTATATGTGTTTTTTAGCTGTTGTTATGCTAGAAGTCAGTTCAAATTACTATGGCAGGCGGTGTTTTTCTGTTGTTACAGCGTTGCCGATTGGCACGTTGATTTAAAACTAGCATATTACGTTGTGACGTTGAATGGTTGATTTTTATTATTGAATTTTATTTTTAGAAAACGTAGGTATTTCCCAAGCAGTTTGATACAGCGTTGTTTTATCAAAATGTAGCAAATAAGTTCATAAATCGCTATTCTGTAAACGGCCAACTCAAAAACATCTCCAATAATGATATACACCCCACACAGCACACTTCTTTTCAGAAATATCTGATATATTTCGAATGTCTCAAAGCCATTCATATCAATATTTCTGAAATATTTCACGAAATGATTATGAAATTTTCCATGTAATATTATTTCATCGAGAATATTTATAAAATATTTCAGATTCATTACACCCAAAATGACAGTTGACACGCCCTGCTTTTGACACTTGACGGACCAGATGCAGAAAAACGAACCTGTTTCCCTCACAGGTTCTCCTCATTAATAATTGTTGGATTTATCAAACCACTATTTGTTTAAATGGCTTTCCTTATAGATAGGTGGCGTTGATGTATTTTGACATGATGACGTATGGTTTGGTGAAGTTAATAAATGACAGTCTTGTGCTGATTACTGTATGATCCGGTCGTTTTATTTATCGCTCTGCAATAGGTTATGGGCCCAGACTCATACCTAGAAGTTTTGTAAAGTTGTATATACAGTGCGCAATGGCGAGTAGTTTAGTCGCGTCAGTACCCAAGTTAACGGGGCGCGAGAATTATAACGAGTGGTCGTTTGCGGCGGAAAATTTCCTGATTATCGATGGCTTGAAGGCGTGCATTGATGGAAGTAAAACCGACGCTACCAAGGTTGGTAAGGCGAGAGCCAAACTTATTTTAACTATTGATTCCAAACTTTATATTCACATAAAAGAAACATTGACAGCAAATGATCTATGGAAAAAGCTTAAAGATATGTTCGATGATAATGGATTTGCAAGAAAAATAAGTTTGCTTAGATCGCTAATTTCGACAAGATTGGAAGATTCCGATAATATGGCGGCATATCTCAACCGGATAGTGGACAAGGCCCAAAGACTAAATGGGACAGGCTTTGCAGTAAATGATGAGTGGATAGGCTCTTTATTGTTGGCTGGTTTGCCAGAAAAGTACTCCCCGATGATTATGGCTATCGAGCACTCAGGTATCACCATAACAGCTGACTCTATTAAAACGAAATTGTTGGACATTGTTGAAGATGATAAAACAGGAAACGCTTTTATCGGTAAATCTCGCTTCATGAAGAAGGCGAATTTCAGTAACGATGGTAGTAGCAACACTGGTTATACCGGACAGCGAGGTAGTGGCAACCCTGGTTCTGGTTATAACAGGCAGCATGGTAGTGGCAACACTGGTATTGGATATGACAGACAGCAGGTGTCAACGACGTCAAAGTCAGATGTTAGATATATTCAGTGTTACAAATGTCGAAAAATGGGTCACTACAAAAGCAATTGTCCTAATTCTGATCGAAGAAGTGCATTTAGTGCAGTATTTTTAAATGGAAATCAGTTTACAAAGAATCAGTGGTATATAGATTCTGGAGCAAGCGTTCACTTGACCCCAAATGAACATTGGTTGAATAATACTAGAAGTCATTCTGGAACAGACACTATTATCACTGCTGATAAGACTGAGGTTTGTGTCGAAGGAGCAGGGAATGTAGACATAACAACAGTTGTCGGAAATAATACTTTTGAAATTACGGTAAATGACATTTTGTGTGTTCCCAAACTCGCTACGAACTTACTTTCAGTAAGCCAGTTGATAAAAAACGGTAATAAAGTGGTTTTTACAACTGATAATTGTAATATTTACAACAGTCAAGGACAGTTAGTGGGTGTCGCAGAATTAGTGGACAGCGTGTATAAATTAAAGACTAAAGAGCATAGACTGTTAGCAGCTCCTGCAGTAACTGGACAAATGTGGCATAAAAGGCTAGGACATGTAAATAAAAATGATTTAATAAAAATGAAAAATGGGGCTGTTGAAGGAATGTCATGCAAGGGTGACATAAATCTAGAAAAATGTGTTGCATGCAGTGAGGGTAAGCAGGCAAGGTTGCCATTCCCAGATCAAGGTTCTAGGGCGACAGCTGTTTTACAGCTGGTACATGCAGATGTGTGTGGGCCGATGGAGGTGCAGTCCATAGGTGGAGCCAAGTATTTTCTTATATTAAAAGATGACTATAGCAAAATGTGTTTTTCATATTTTTTGAAGTCAAAAGATGAAGCCTTTAAAAACTTTCAAAGTTTTAAGTATTTGATGGAAAATCAGACTGGAATGAAAATCAAAACATTAAGAAGTGACAATGGTAAGGAATTTTGTAGTCATGAATTTGAAAACTTTTTAGGAAGAAATGGAATTTTGCATCAAACATCTGTTCCATACACCCCTGAACAAAATGGTTCTGCTGAACGTATGATAAGGGTAGTAGTAGAGAAGGCTAGATGTTTATTGTCAGATGCAAATCTAGAAAAAAAGTTTTGGGCGGAGGCTGTGAACACAGCAGTGTATCTTCGTAACAGAACAATAGCAAGTGACCTGAATGGAAAAACACCTTATGAAGTGTGGTATGGTAGTAAACCCGACATAAGTCACTTAAGAGTTTTTGGAAGCAAAGTAATGGCCCATATTCCAAAACAAAAGAGATTGAAATGGGACAAAAAATCCAAAGAAGTGGTTTTAGTAGGTTACAGCGAAACTTCCAAGGGATATCGCTTATATGATGGTGACACAAATGATGTAATTATTCGTAGAGATGTGGTAATTTTTGAAGAAACTACAGGACCAGGCGAAAAAGACGAAACAGTTGTTGTTATTAACAGTATTCCTAAAGAAGACACTGAAAATTCAGTGGGGGAAATAGAATTACAAAACAAAGATTTTTTTGACATTGAGGAATGCAATGAAAAAGAAGGTAATGATATAGAATATGTACCAGAAAGTGATTCTTCTCTTAGCGAACAAGAAGAAACAGCAAAGTTAACGTCTAAAGAAGCCAGGCGATCACAAAGGGAGCCAAAACCTAAAAAACACGAGGATTATTTGCTTTACATGTGTGGTGTGGGCATTGAAAGTGATGAGGATCCTACTTCTGTGGAGGAGGCGATGGCCAGACATGATGCAGATCAATGGCGGGAAGCTATGTCTGAGGAGCTACAAGCTTTTCATGAAAACGATGCATGGGAGGTAGTTGAAAGACCTAGTGATGTAAATGTTGTAGACAATAAGTGGGTTTTTAAAAGAAAGTGCAATTCCGATGGTGAAGTGAAATACCGGGCGCGGTTAGTTGCTAGGGGTTTCACCCAAAGACAAGGTATAGACTATAATGAAACTTTTTCTCCCGTGGTTAGGCACTCAACACTAAGGTTACTTATTGCATTGTCTGCTCAGTTAGACTTAGAAATTTCACATTTAGATGTTAAGACAGCATTTTTAAATGGTTTATTAAAAGAACAAGTTTATATGTATCAACCAGTAGGTTTAGAATGTTCTGATAAAAACAAGGTTTTAAAATTAAAAAGAGCCATTTATGGACTTAAACAGTCTTCACGAGTTTGGTATGATAGGGTTCATTTTGTTTTGGCTGATCTTGGTTATAACCAGTCAGAAGCTGAGCCTTGTTTGTTTGTTAAAAAAGATAGGAATTATATCACAGTTATAACATTATATGTTGATGATTTTTTTATTTTTTCAAATAATGAACAAGAAATGTCTTTTTTGAAACAAAAGTTAAGTGAACAATTTAAGATAAAAGATCTGGGCAGAGCCAGAAACATCTTACGGATGAATATTGATATTGATAAGAACAATAATATTATAACTGTCAGTCAGGAAAAATATATTGATAAATTGTTGCATAAATTTAATATGGAGGAATGTAAACCTGTGAAAACACCAATTGAAATGAAGTTAGATCATTTGTATGAAAAAGGTGGTAAACAGATTGATGTTCCATATCAAAATTTAATTGGAAGTCTAATGTATTTAGCTGTACTTACGAGGCCTGATATATGTTTTAGTATTAGTGTATTAAGCCAGTTTAATAATTGTTATCCTGAAATTCACTGGCAGTGTGCGAAACGTATTCTTAGATACTTAAAACGTACTAAAAGTTATTGTTTGAAATTTTGCAAGAATGACATAGAATTGCAGGGTTTCGCGGATGCCGATTGGGCTAATAATTTGGAAGACAGAAAGTCTTACACCGGGTATGTTTTTAAACTTTATGGCTCGGTGATATCTTGGGCAAGCGCAAAACAGAGAACAGTAGCTTTATCGAGTACCGAGGCTGAGTATATGGCCATTTCTGAAGCCTCTCAGGAAGCTTAAGAAGTTTATTAATTGAATTGACAGGGAAAACATTGTGTGTTGCTTTACATAACGATAATCAGAGTGCGTTAAGTTTGTCAAGTAATCCCGTTCATCATAATAGGACGAAGCACATTGATGTTCGTTACCATTTTATACGTGAGGCAATTAACAATGAGTTTATTAATGTTAAATACATGCCAACAGATTTAATGATTGCAGATATTTTGACAAAAGGTTTATGTCCTGTTAAGCATAATTTGTTAATGGCAGATCTGGGTATTCAATCCAAATAATGTTTTGATAGTGGGGGTGTTGGATTTATCAAACCACTATTATTTGTTTAAATGGCTTTCCTTATAGATAGGTGGCGTTGATGTATTTTGACATGATGACGTATGGTTTGGTGAAGTTAATAAATGACAGTCTTGTCTTGTGCTGATTACTGTATGATCCGGTCGTTTTATTTATCGCTCTGCAATAATAATTTTAGGTTAGGTTCATTTTATGATTTATATCTCAGTTTAGTGTTTATGTATCAATCATTGATATATCCAGCGTCCTTGATATATTAGGAATTGGTATTTCTCTATCGGGGATAAAGCTGGATTTGTAAAACTTCTCGACACCGCTTCCGCTCGTTGTCACCGTTCCCGCTCGTCGCCACCGTTCTTGGGGTATCTATAAAACACTAACAGTGGTATGCACCAAAGGGTTTTGACTGTAGTTAAGTATCTAACTGTAGTTAACTTCAAAATTGTTATGCACCGCCCAGACGGCACCCTATATTCCTGGAATATTCCCCTATCTGCCAATAGGCCATAATATCTTGCAATATTCCTGGAATATGCACTGAATATCTCAAATGTATCTTATCTCATAAGAATATTCCATGTCTATGCCATTGTAGATATGCCTGGAATATGCCGCGGGTATATTTATAGGATATGCATTGTGGAATATATTCAATTATTTTTTTTAATACTTATTGATAATAATAAATATAATATAAATATCTATACAGAGTGATTGCGGTTTTAAATTCTATTTTTACATAACTTGATATAGGTATGGGAACTATTTATTTATAGATAATATAGAGGAAGGTGCATATATGTATGCATCTAATTAAAAAACAAATTTAAATAGGAAAATGTTTTAGACTTCATAAAGTTTTTGGGTAGGCATTTTCTGCAGTTTATTAGTATTTTGTTAAAAATTAAACTTGACTTTTTTTATCATATTATTTAGTCAATTTTTGGATTCGAGCGCTGATAAACAAATTTGGCGTTTTATACGGTATTGCTAGATTCCGCGTTTTAACCCTAAATTAAATTCTAAACCAACACATATTTTGATTGCAAATAAATTTATACTGAAAGTTTATATTTTATATATATATGTGCTTAATTGAGAACTGCTCTTCTAGAAAAAAATTAGCAATCGTTATTTTTTAATACCTACCAATTTGTTTAACACAAGTTTAACTAATTTCTGTTGCGTAACTCGGAAACGCTGCCTGTACGTCAGAACTGACAAAACCTGCTTTAGTTATTTTTTTTCACCTTGTTTTAAAGATTATCTAGTTTTTAGGTTTTAATTCTTTTTATTTATAAAAATAAAAGAAATATATTAATTTTAGTGATGTTCTATTATACCAAATTTGTAACTCTACCTACTAACCCACTTGACATATTTTGAGAAAAAACGTTATTTTTACGTGAAAATGGTAATGTTATTTTCCTTTACCAAAAACTTCGTTTTAAAAACGTGATATTATTTTAATACTATTATTTTAATGTAATTTTTGTTCACGTTGTAATTTGTGTTACATTTTTACATTAATTTTATGTAAATTAAAGTAACGTTACTTATAAAACATTTAATTTGCGTTATGTTTTATAACGTCGAAATAAGTAACCTATTTTTCACTTTATCTTAACATTTTTAAATTTCGCGCCTAAAACCCAGCGATCGGCGATTGTCACGTCTGTCATAGACGTTTGACGTTGTGTCGTTGTGTTGTGAGTGTATAGTGGAAGGAGCAGTTTTTGGTGAAAGTTTTGGATAGCACCGAATCTCTTTTAAGTTTTGTGAGTTTTCGTTTATTGTAAGCGTAAGTTGTTCTTAATTTTATGATTAAGTCTTTATGAAATAACTGTTGTTTGTTCTTTATATATTTCAGGAGTTCTTTTGTTCTTTACCACAAACGCTTGAAGGGCAAAATGACGTCTAGTGAATTTTGTTTTCATTACAAAAAAAATGCTAAAAGGATCCCTTTAATGTAACAAAAATACCAGCCTTTTGAAGTTAATTCCAAATATAAAACGAGATACGCCACTCTATTTTTTCCTTTAATAAAATTGAATAGTTCTCCAGATTCTACATTTTAACCTCTACAAAAAATGATTATTGTAGTTCTTTATTACTATTGAGGACCCTTGAAAATGTTTCCTATGTAATGTAATATCTCGTGTAATTAGGTTGTCGGAACAATATTTAAAAAATGTTTCGTTTTTAATTTAGAAATAGCGCAAGTCCAGTTTGGAGGAACTACTGAGTACTCGATGGAAAAAATAATAATGGACCACTTCAGGTATGCCGCGAACCGTTGAAGAAACAAAAAAATGAAAACTTATACTATAGCTACTAGATTTTAAATTAAAATAAGTTAAAATTCGTAAATTGTATACGGTAAACTAAGGCAAATTGAAAAAATAAAAGTTCATAACTTGAATGTTTTGTAGTTTATTTATAAGTACCCAAATAATAATGTATGAAATAATACGCTACTTTCCTAAGGAAAAATTTAGTTTTATAAGTTAAAAATATGTTACAAAAACGCAGAATTGTACCATAGTATAATACGTTATAAAAACGTTAAAATTAGTAACGTTATTTTAACCAACGTCAGAACACCGTAACATTAAGCGTGTTTTACACATTGAAAACACGTTTATTCGTATTCTAACGTTTTTCAGTCTGACGTAAAATTATACATGAAATTCACGTTTTCTTGCCAAGTGGGAAACTAACTGACCTGATCTAAATTAAATATATTTATATGAAAAAGAAAAAAAAATAAATATTCTTAGCATATGCCATAAATATATTTTGGCAGATTAAGAGAATTGCAGGCATATATTTCATGGTGACCTGGAATATGCATACAATATGCCAGTCATATGCCCTGGCAGATATGGAACATTTATAGGATATTCCAATATGCCAACGGAATATTCATGGAATATGTTTGTGCCGTCTGGGCGTCAGTTTAATTGGTCTCAACAAAAGTTTAAATTAATCCCCCAAATTTCAGGGATTAAATCATAAGTTAACAAACTTGGACAATGTGCGCAGGCGTAGAACCCAAAAATCCGTTCCATTGCCTTGCTTTTTCGGACTTCCTTTTTTCTATTTTCATAGAAAAGTTTAAGAGTCTGCCAGGTCCTAAAGACTCCTGTTGTGTTAGTTGCGTTAAACTCGGCTTCAATTACTCCCCATGTTTTTATTTTTTCATTAGCATACACCACCAGGTTGGTTTTTTTGTTTTCAATAATATTCTTTGTAATTATTCCTAGCAGCGCATACTTTTCTTGGAGTGTAAAATTGGGAGCCCTTTTTCTTTTCAATAATGCTTCCTTTTTCATGCGAATATTTCGTATAAATATATAATAGGTATAGGTAATATGCTTGCCAATAATTAATACTTAACCACAGTATACGGAAAATAGTTCCGTATACTGTGACTTAACATCAAACATAAAAATCATAAAGTGAAAATAAAATCGCAGCTGTTCAAAATTGTCTACAAAAATGCGGGAAACGCGGCTTGGCTTGACTGTCAAAGTCAAAAATTCCATGGTAGGCAATCTTAGAAACAGAAATACAGTAGATATCGCGACGCTGCCAGATTGTCGCGGGATTTGACGCAAGTTAACTAAACTGAGTTCGGTGCATAGGAAATTAACTTTCGTTTGATAACGCTAGTTAACAAACTCCAGTTAATTTCAAAAACCGCGCATACGGCTGTAACTGTGACTAACTGCACTGGGTTGTAAATTCGCGAGAACTATTTTAAGGTTAGAATATTAATTTTCTTTAAAAAAGTTATTTTTCATAACTATGAGATAATAAGCTTTGCCTATTGTCGATAAATGCTGAAATCGTAGGAATATGCAAAATATCTCTATGTTTTTTTATCAAATGTGTCAAATTTCCTTCTTCCCATTGGCTAAAGCACGAACCACGAACAACAAAAATTGGTCATACTGGAACTACGACCGAAAAAAGGAGGTTAGTAAGTTTAGTTAGTCTGGCACTTTAGAAAAAGAAACTAATACGAAATATTTCTGAAACTGATTGTGCTGTGTGGGATCCCATAGTCAATCACATTAAAGTTATTGACACTTTATTTGTCAAAGCAATTAACACAACGTGTCTTTATTCCCCAAAAAAAAATTTTAATTCACAAACAAATCTCTTACTTATTATAACTTATTAAAGTTATAATAATCCTAACGTTGACACTGACTTGCAAATGCGCTCACTTTACGCTTTATTCAATCAAACTTTTTGCCTTACAGTGTCAAGTCAATGAGTAAAGGTTCTCTACCGCAGCGACGATACTTTATTATCTCCGTGAGATTCCGGGTCAACGCACTTTCCACTTCCGAACTGAACTTTTTGCGACTACACTTGACAATTACGGCACGGTAACTTTTGACGGACGACGGCTTCGACGGTACTAACTTTGTAGGCATTTGAACATTACGATGGTAAAAGTAAACTAACTTTTCCTCTAGCTTTCCCACATATTTATAGGGAAAGAATTAATCAAAACAACACCTGGAAGTGCTCGCAGTTGTTTACACAATTGTTTCAGTTTCTGAAATCCCTTTGTCGGTATCGGAAAAACAAAATATTTCGGCTTCTTACAATGGCAATTATCATAATTTATTTGAGTTATTAGGAAATAAAGTTGAAAAAGTAGTCCATACTTACAGTGGAGTCAATGTAATGTAAATAAAACAATGCAGTCTTCCTCCACAGTTTAATTTTAAAGTCAATTTAAGTTCCCAACATGTTTCGAATGCTTAAGCATTCATCATCAGGGCAGGCCCGTATCCATAAATTCGTTTCGGGGGGGGGGGGGGGGGGGCAAGGACGAAAATCATTGAAAAAGGTGAACTTATTTTATATAATTCAGAGCAAAGCGAATCACACATTAAAACTTAAATCATTATGTGACGTTTAATGTATTATTATTTATAGTGCAATAAAAAGATGCAGTACAAGGTGTACAATAAACAAAAAATTTTCAAATTTTGGAATTTCTGGGGGGACCCGGGCCCCCCCCCTGGATACGTGCTTCCATCAGGGGATACTAAAAGGATATTACATTATTGAGAATGAACAGTGAACACAAAATAAAATTTAGGACTTACCTAACATCCAGTTTAAAGGCGATGTATGTTGTCTCAAACTAATGAGTACAACTTATAATGTGATACAGTAATATGTAAAAGTTGAAGACTTTTGGTATGAACTAGCTAGTTGTGTTGAAGTTAATGTAAAGATGAAAATTTAAGTGAAATGTGAGATTTTAATAGAAAAGGAAGCATTTTAATGAGATAGTTAATTAACTTAAAGCATATGAAGGAAAAGTTTTATTTTGTATTATATAATATTAAATTTGTTAAACTTAGGTGGTCAACTAAATTTAGAAATTAAAATTGGAAAATTAAAACAGAAATTTCAAATTATGTAATGTCTTTTATTAGCTGACATGCTGGTATGGGGATATACCCCATATTTTAAAATGTATTAGTAATTTAAACATTTTAAAAGGTTATTTATAATTTAAGAGTTAATGGAAATTTTTTTAAGTTATAAATGAATTAGATATAACATATAACCTGTGCTATACAACACGACCGTAGTACTCGCCTGCAACGTGGAAGTTGAAGTGCGGTTAATAAAAGATCCAAAATGTTTAAATTACTAATACATTTTAAAATATGGGGTATATCCCCATACCAGCATGTCAGCTAATAAAAGACATTACATAATTTGAAATTTCTATTTTAATTTTCCAATTTTAATTTCTAAATTTAGTTGACCACCTAAGTTTAACAAATTTAATATTATATAATACAAAATAAAACTTTTCCTTCATATGCTTTAAGTTAATTAACTATCTCATTAAAATGCTTCCTTTTCTATTAAAATCTCACATTTCACTTAAATTTTTATCTTTACATTAACTTCAACACAACTAGCTAGTTCATACCAAGTCTTCAACTTTTACATATTACTGTATCACATTATAAGTTGTACTCATTAGTTTGAGACAACATACATCGCCTTTAAACTGGATGTTAGGTAAGTCCTAAATTTTATTTTCTGTTCACTGTTCATTCTCAATCATGTAATATACTTTTAGTATCCCCTGATGATGAATGCTTAAGCATTCGAAACATGTTGGGAACTTAAATTGACTTTAAAATTAAACTGTGGAGGAAGACTGCATTGTTTTATTTACATATTAGGAAATAGTTGCAGCTAGTCCGCAGATGTTCTGCAGGTGCTACTTGTCGACACCAACGCGATCCGTTCCCATTCCGCAATCTATCCAGATAAAACTGGTTTATGTTAAAGTTCTGACCAATCAGGAATCGTACTAGCGCGGCTTCTCCGAGGTAGGGAGAGATTATTTACACCCTGGCAGATTATTTGCACCGTCTTATTTTAATTTGGTTAGTTTGAAAATATTTTTGTTAATTTGTGATGTGTTCTGTTAATAAACCCCTTATTGGATTATTTTATTTTGCAAACCTGAATTTTCCAAATATTTTAAACTCATTTATTATTTTCTTTCAATTTTTGTTGACGATAAATTTTACTTATTTAATTTATCCAAAAATATTTAAAATATTATAGGTAGTTATTTTTACTTTATTTTAGGTTCTTCTGGTAAAAACTTTGAAATCCAAATTATACTTTTCAAGAAGGTTTCTTATTTCATTTTGGAATTATTTTTAGTTTTTAATATTTTTTTCTCAAAACTATTTTACATAATATACTTTTCTTTTCTTAAAGACGAACCTAATACAAATTTAATAAAATTATTATTTTTCTTTTTAATTCAAATAATAATAAAAATAAATTGTTTATTTCCAAAACATTTTTTTTTCGCCGAGTTCTATTTAGTTATAATATTTTTAAAATGCCTTTCAACACAAGCTGGCAAAACTATAACTTTAAAGGAAATTCCTCAATGGAAATTTTACAAATGAAAAATCACTCAGGGAAAGATCTGCGACTTGCTGAAAACTTACATAATGCAAATGTTGTTTCAACTTTACACTTACCTTAGAAATATGGCTGTAAACTTGGCATAACCGTTTCTTGCTCAGTTTAGACTTCTTTGGTTTCACAACGTTTCCAAAATTGTTATTAAAACAAACGCGTATAAGTTATGTAACTTATTTATTATTTTTACCAATAAATATACAGTGCCCTCTAACAAAATTTTAAAATACATCTTACGTTTTTTTTTTTCATAATAATAAATAAGAGTACAAAACAATATTAATATATTGTATAAAATAAATAACGTAAATCTCATAAAATCTATTAAGGCCTTATATTTATTAAATTGTTCCGAATTTGTATTATATAAAACTAGTTTTGTAAATATTTTGGCAATAACCATTTTTTCTTAAGCAGCTTTAACCAACAATGGCTACCAATGTCTTCTTGTAGTCGCCTGAGGTATCCTGCTGAAAATAGAAAGAGTTAGCAAGTTAAAAGGTGGATATACCTACTTAAAATTAATTTATAATATACAGGTTTACTAAACGGACGATGAGAAATTAAAAATTTTAAAAAAATATGACAAAATGTTCATTTGGGAGTAAAGAAATTCTAAATTTTTTGCCAACGTTTCGATAATTTGATTCTACCTTCTTTAGAACTACAAGAAATGAAAGGGCAGCTGTGTAACCTTGATATAGGTTTTAATATTTGGAAGTAACAAAACAGTAAAGCTAATGTACTTACAAAACAATTAGCTGACAAACAATTAATTGGATATACAGGGTGGCGCATCTAATACGAAACAGAGACAATTACTGGCAGCTCAGTTCATTTTTGGAAAAACGCTCAGACCCGTCGATTTTGTTTTCGAAGGAGACACAAAATTGGCAAAAAATCACGTTAACACGTGCAGCTCCCTGAGCGGGGATGACACCACCCCTAAAATCTTAAATGGAAAGGGCGGTCGAGTGATACCTTCTTTTAAAGGTCCTGCAATTCCCTTTATAATGATGTAAAATGTACTTCAGTTCAGTAGTTTTGGAGATTTATTGATTTAAAGCTTAAAGTAGACTTTAATAGGTACCGTAAACTGGGGTTACTTTGCCCCATTTTTAAGGCAAAATTTAAATATTCCATTTTAAAAAATCTTCAAAGAGTCGATAATTTATTTTTTTTTGATAATACATATAAAAGTAGGCTTGGTGCTCATATATGTATATTAGTATCCAGTCTAAAAATATTCCATGACCGTTTTTTTAAAATCTGAAAAGTGGAGTAAAGTCTCCCATAGGTCGGGGTTACATTGCTCCACCTTAGAAAATGATATTATGACGCGTGTATTTCAATAGATGGAGCAAAGTTAAACCGGCCGTTGAATAGCTTTACCTCTACAGTCATGCCCGTACGAAGAAAAATGCAAAAAACTCTTTTTTTAACGTTTATTATTAAAAACCCATGAAGACATTTAAAAATCTCAATAAAATTAAAATACACTATAAGCAGCTGTAGTAAAAACAAGGAGAAAGTTTAATTTTAATCATAAACATTTGTTAATTCGGGAACAGAAAAGATGGCCCTTTTCGAAACTTGCTTTGGAGGTTGAATGGAGCCTAAAACATCGGTCCATGGATATGTTAGTTCGTCTCGTTTCGAGGGCCATTTCCACATTTTAAGGGATTTTTCCATCGAGTTAACGGTGACTTCTTTATCGTCAAACCCTACGATTTGCCCAGGATACAACTCTCCTTCATACAAAAAGACTACAAAGGTTCCTATTTCCCGAACAACACTTGCAAACTTATAATAATTAGGCTCTGATGCTTTGCCTTCTAAAAAGTCCATAAATTGTTTTTCTTTTTGATCTTCTTTGGCAAGCTCATCAAAGTCGATGTCGTCTGACGAGTGGTCATCAAAAACCATTTCGTTTTCCGGTCTAGAGAAAGAAGTAGTGGGTTCGTCTTCCACAGTTTCTTTGGTAACCATGAGTTCATCAGCGCAGACACTTTTTCCGGGGGGAACGTTCATTTTCTTTCTGCGGCTACTTACAGGTTTTGTTAAATCTGACCTTTTCATCTGAAGAGTTTCTAGAAACGCGGACTGAATGCCATCCGGATTGCATGTAGTTGTTGGTATGCGGCTTAAAACTTCGTCTACATTTAAAGGAACTATGCCGCATTTTCGAAAACCAGCCTTCAAATTATCTTCAATATTTGGTGCAATAATAAGCATCATTTTTGACAATAACGGCGGAAAGTTTTGCTTTTGAATGTTTGTGTTACGAATGCCCTCATCAGTGTCCTTCCATTCGGATAGCACCTTTCTCCAAGCTATTTTTAAGGGTCGAAAAAATGCCACATCCAGTGGCTGAGTTAGGTGTGTGCTGTTTGGGGGCAAGCAGATTAGGTTTACTTGGTTTTCGCGGCACAGTTGAAGTGCATGGACAGTTATATGGGATGAAAGATTATCACAGAGTAGTACTTTCTTCCCTTCCAATTTCTTCAATCTTGGTATCATCTGACCTTGCAGCCAGTCTGTGAATATGTTTGCATCGAACCATCCTGAACTACTAGCATTGTAGCGGCATCCTTTAGGACCGTTTTCCGCCCATGTGGTCCACATTTTAGCGGCTCGATAAACCACATACGGAGGAAGGAGTTCTCCTGAAGCATTTCCACAAAACATCACAGATATAGATGTTTTAGAAGCATTTCTAATAATCTCTGGGTACTTGCATCCTCTCCTGACAAGGACCTTTTTTTTCCCAGGGTCGTCAGTGAGGTTCGTTTCGTCAAAGTTCCATATGTTTGTGGGAGGAACGTCCTTTATTTCGTTGGCCAAGTTTTCAAAGAAACTTCTTAGCATCGGTTCATCTACTGCCGCTCGTGTGCGTTTCACATTTTCGGCAAAACGCTCCGACAGCTCTGGGTGCCTTGTTATAAAAGCATTTGCCCACTCTGCACCAGGTAAGTTGTTTTCAAATATTTTTACTTCCCTACCACATCGGTTTAAATAATTTTTTATTATATGGCGCAATTCTCTAGTGTTTACAGGGAACCCATGCTCTCCCAAGGAAACTAAGCAATCAACAAATTGTCTTTCTTCATCGTAACTAAATATTGGCTGTTTTCCTGGTTTTTTATTATGCCTGCCTTTTAGTTTGTTTAAAATTGTTTTTCTAGGAATCTTGTATTTTTTTTCTGCTTTCCTGTGTGAAATTTCCCCACTTCTAATTTCATTGAGACATGCTTGCAAGGTTTCCTCTGTATAATCGGCATATTTTCTAGATCCCAATTTTCTTTGATACTTTCTGGGCATTTCTGTAACAAAAAAAAATTGTTAGAAAGCAAAAAATAAAATAAAAATGGGTATACTTTACCCCGGGGCAAAGTAACCCCAAATAGGCAAAAATTTGCATGTCAAGACAGGAAAAAATTGTATTTTTGTTTTTGTTCGTTTATTTACAAAAAAAGAAAATGTAATGTGATGACAAGATAATACATTAACTAATGTGCAAATACTTACTCGTGAGTCATAAGCAACCACTGATACATATACCAAATTTTGCCGGTAAAAATAACCACAACTTTTTCTTCCGCAGTTCACTCAACGGCTGTCGGGCTCAGATTGCACGTGGAATGCAAGAATTAGCGGTAATTGATAGTAACATAGATAACCCCTAATACATCGGTGTTTGTGTGGTGACATATGCACATCGTCGGAGTATAAAATTAATTCAAACTCTTTTTGTACAATGGCGTAAAGTAACCTTGCAGGGGCAAAGTAACCCCAGTTTACGGTACATCAGATTAGTTTGTACTACTTTCAGAAGAAATTTGAGTAAAAGCATTTACTTAATAGGGAAGTGCTTTTCTTCACTACGCCCATGGTTTGTTTATCATTTTGGTGTTGAAAATAGCGATTGGAGCGTTTTTTGTGGCAAAAAAAGTTGTTTCTTGTAGAAAGATAAGAAGGGAATGTCTCGTACTTATTTTAAATAGGAATTTAGTACATAGTTTGCGATTGATTCGGCCAAACTTTGTTGTTAAAATACCTTTTAACTATACATAAATTAACCATGGTATATTCGACGACAGAAAGGGTTGGAATTATCGAAATATTTTTCGGAAATAATCATTGCGCTAATAGAACAGCACAAATATTTAATGAGCGACATGAGAACAGTAACGTGCATCGAAAATATGTTATAGAACTTGTAGCTAAATTTGGGGAAACTGGATCAGTCGCCAATAAAAAACGCAACATTGAAAATCCCATAAGGAACGAAGCAATGTAAGTGGGGGTTTTAGGGCAAGTTTATGTAGATCCTACGTTTGGTACCCGCAAATTGGATACTGTGTGTGGTGTTAGTCGACGTAATTCACCTTGTACAAGAACTTAATGAAGACGATTTTGATCGGCGATTACAATTTTGTGAAGATATGAGTGAACGAATTATAAACGATGAACATTTTCTATTCAACACTTGCTTTTTCGACGAATGTTCCTTTTTCTTAAATGGCGTAGTAAATCGTCATAACTGCCGATATTGGTCCGATTCTAATCCCAGAATTTATCGTGAGGTACACACACAGCAGCCACAAGAATTAAATGTTTGGGCTGGTATTTTTGGCGATCATTCAGTTGGTCCTTTTTTCTTTCCTGGAAATTTGACCGGTGAAATGTATTTGGAATTACTGCAAGACGCCATAGATCCTGCATTAACAGCCATAATTGAAAATCAGAATGATCGGCGGTACATTGCGAATAGGTTGATGTTCCAACAGGATGGTGGCCCACCACCTTACGCATTACGTGTTCGACAATTGAATGGCCCCCAATATCGCCAGATTTATCTCCTTTGGATTTCTTTCTGTGGGGTCACTTAAAAAGCAAAATCTATGCTACTCAGCCAACATCGTTAGAAGATTTGAGACGAAGAATTGTGAATGAGTGCCTTCAAATTACTCCTCAAATATTGCAAAATGTGCGGCAACGTTTTGAGCAAAATCTTTATTACTGCATGGAGAGTCACGGTGGTCATTTCCAACATTTACTTGGCTGACGGGTCAGTTATTTTTCATTTTTACACTACTTTGCTGCCAAATGTATTGATCTCCACTAATGATGATGTATTACAGTTTCATTTAAGCTTTAAATCAATAAATCTCCAAAAGTACTGAACTGAAGTAAATGAATTTTACATCATTATAAAGGGAATTGCAGGACCTTTAAAATAAGGTATCACTCGAGCCCCCTTTCCATTTAAGATTTTAGGAGTGGTACCACCCCCGCCCAGGGGGCTGCACGTGTTAACGTGGTTTTTTGCCAATTTTGTGTCCCCCTCGAAACACAAATCGACGGGTCTGAGCGTTTTTCCAAAAAAGAACTGAGCTGCCAGTAAATTACTCTATTTCGTTTTCGATGCGCCACCCTGTATAGAAACTATATTATTCTGTTAAAATTATGCATGACCAATGTAGGCTATATTGAAAACCGAGGTTACTTCTAACCTAGAAACAGAGGAAGAGGAAGACAAGGAACAATTCAATAGAGCATTTTGAAGACCGTAAGAACGTTGGTCGGTTAAAAGAACTGTAAAGGAACTCAATATTGCAAGAACAACGCTCTTTAGATATATGAATAAATAACGATACATATGCGAGATGTTGCACGTAGCGACATCTCGTAGCAATCGAGCCATCCACCCAACCAGATACGCAGGTATCTAATATCAGGTGGCACTGAAAGCCAATTGTCTGTTTCTGCGAACCGAAAACGCGATGTAAACGAAATAAGTTTGTTCCTTTTCTTGTGAATCAATGTCGGAACCACCAAGAAATTGATTGGAACAACAGAGCTTTACCTGATCTACCAAAGACGTTTCCAAAATACAATTCTTGACAAGTATCTACCATTAAAAAGGAATCTCTACTATGTGACTATTTAAAAACGTGTGCTAAGCTATATCAGGGACTTTCACCCCTTATTGCCCATTTACTTGCGCATGAATTCAGAAAGGTAAATGAGTCAAAGAGTTAAATTCGTGATCAAACCGCAGGAAAACACTGGTTTATAGCTTTTATGAAACGAACCCCAGACTTCTGTTAAAAGTAGGGATTATGAAGAATCAGATGTTGACAACGAAAATGGATTATTTATTTTTCCTGCACAGATAGACAAAGATTAAGTTGATAAAAATGATGTAATCAGTAATGTAATTATAATCAGCTCTATATTGCATGGCGTATTTTTGTCACCTAAAAATAGGGAAATGGGAAAGTATTTAAAATTAACTAAAACACACATATCTCTGGCCCTTAGTTCAGTAAAATGGTTGGATTCGTTTTTAAAATATTGTCGTCTTGCTTGAATCTTTAAAAAAAACTCACCATCCAGCAAAAATTCTTAGAATAGAATTTGATTTCTTTCCGCCTTATAAAATTTAATTTTTCATTTCAGTACATCATACTGCGCCATTGTCACCGCAGACTAATTCAATAAATATATCATAAATTTAATATATAAAATATACTTCTTCCTACTTACTTGTATCCTTTCTCCCAGATTTTTTCCGTATTTTGCATCGTAAAGTTCTTTGATTTCTCCCAAATCAATTTCAGATCTGCCCACAACAATCCTTATTAGAGTTCTGTCATCTGTTCCTATCCCTGCCATGGAGTCATGAAGTCTAGACAAAATGAATTTCATTTGTATTATTGTCTCGCAGGGCTTTTTTAATACTATAGGCCGTCGGTTGGAGCGCGAAAAGTTTTCTAGCTTTTGAGCATAAAAAAACGGAAGTATAACCAAAGGGGATTTTTGCCATTTGAAAAAGCATGTATTTTTACATAGAAAATGGAAATTTATGACCCTCACATTGGTCGAAACAGAAGATACGGGCATAAAACTGAAAAACAAAAATTTTAACTTTGAACCCATATACAGGGTGGCCGTTTAGTGTGGCAAAGTAAAATAGCACCGTTTATATTTATAATACACAAAAAATGTTATTACAAAAGTTGAAGGACAGAACATCTTTAGCGTAATACGCTTTAGTAAAATGTGGTGATGGTATTTTTATTTCCCATGGAATTACCCCAGTGAATAATGAGAAAAAGAATTACATACAGACATGATAGCATTAATAATTTTATTTTTATCAAAATAAAGACACACTAGATGGTAAAATTTCATCTCACAGCTTAGGCATGGTAATATTTCAAAAAAAGAGCGATATATTTTTAGAAAACAAGTTGGATCGTCTTTCCAAGCGTTCATTAACCAATCTTGATTCTTTTGATATTCGTGAAAGTAAAAACATAAATGTCTATAAAAAGTCAGCAAACCGTCCGGACTCTCCTCGAGTTAGTGAGGGTGTAGCAAATAGTTGTTTTGATAATGTTATAGCCTCAGATACTTTCTGGAAGATATTAAAATATACAAAAAAACAGTAAGAATTTTGTAAAAATCAAACATATGTTCTCTTATTTCACAATAATCAAACAACAGTTTTTCTGGAATTACTTTTTATAAATTTACGCGGGACGGGGTAATAGCTGACAACGCATGTCATGGGCGCCGGCGCCGGGAGGGTACGAGGAGACGACTGGCGAGGCCACGCGGCAGCTTGGCGCCTCTACGTTCAAAAAGACCTTACGGGGGTTTATTATAAAATATGAACCCAACATTAATTTTATTGATACAAAGTAAAGCCTATTAATTTAAAGAAATAGTCCATTCTCGAAGTGGAGTTGAAATATAGGGAAAGGGGAAAAAAAGGCAAAAAGTCTGTTGAAACGCCGGGCTTTATTTCCTCTTACGTTCAATCAAGTTTGTGGTATATTTCCACAGGCGTGTGACTCACTGGTCGGTTTTATTATGATTGGAAATTAAACTCGTGTTAAAGCAAAATAACTTTATTTAAAATACTGGCGAACTTAACACACTATGACTTCTGGCGAAATCAACACATTATAACTCTTTGCACAGAGCTATGCACACTTTGTACCCGTACTTAGGGTAAAACTTCCACTTTTTACATAGAAATTAGTACACTAACATTTCTACGGATTTACCACTTGGTACAAATAGTAAAATGACCGCCAACAACCAACTTTGGCTATTCCTTTTTGACGGGACGTGTTGCTAGCTTGTCTGCTCACTCAACAGTTACTCTAAATTGATACACTAACATTCGTAAAGATTTACCACTTGGTACAAATAGTAAAATGACCGCCAACAACCAACTTTGGTTGACGGGACGTGTTGCTCGCTTTTCTGCTCACTCAACAGTTACTCTAAATTGATACACTAACATTCGTAAAGATTTACCACTTGGTACAAATAGTAAAATGACCGCCAACAACCAACTTTGGCTATTCCTTTTTGACGGGACGTGTTGCTAGCTTACTTGCTCACTCAACAGTTCCTCTTATTTCTTAATTCGCGCCGAATGGAGCGGATGGAACCGCTGCACGAATACCTTATGACGCGACTCATTCATCTTTTGTGGCCGACGCCAAGCTTCCGCCAATCCCGTGGGCGCATTTTACAGAGAACAAAAGTAGAGCGTGGCAGTGGTCTCCAGCCGCTTCCTTTGGCGCGGCTTCAAAATACATCATTTCTTATACCTACTACGTTATGAACGAGATCGTAAATTTGACATGTTACGCCTACTATGTTACAACTAAACTAAACAGTCCATCTTTGGACAACTCATTTCAACTCTTAGGGCTGTTCCCCAACATTCTCCCCCACCTTGAATCACTTGTGATTCAATTCAATTTAATCGAACATTATGTAGTACATCCCCTTTCTACACAATCTACTCTTAGAAATTAACACTCTGGTATCCAACATTATACCTAACCTAACAACGACAACCAACAATACATAAACGTTAACAGCCATGACCATCAATATGGTTGTAGACTCTACATCGTCTCATGATCTGAGTCAAATACCCCATATTCAGAAAGAGAGCTGCGCATGTGCCACGTGCAACGCAACCGTGCAGCTCTAACTATAACCATTTTTTTTTTTTTCTTAACTTCATAACTTATACTAAAATATTTACAATATGACCGAAGGTCACACAAAATTGTTCAGCATGACACACGATTTCATGTATCACATGCCCCTCGTATTTCCAAACACTGTCAAAGTTATCTCGACTCCGCAAATGTTCATTGTCTTTTACTGGACCCACTTGACATAATCGTACACAAGCCAATGCTCAATCGTCCACTTGAAGTCCTGTTTTGTTCTGTGAACATAATCTTGACCTAAGTGTATAAAGTCCCAAAGAAAAATAAAGTCTTTCTTTTCCTTTGTTTTCACGTAATCTGAACGTAAGTGACCCGTATCCTATTGAAACCTGTAGAATAGGTTTCACAACAATCTTAATATTAAAAAGAACCTAAAGTTCTGTACAGCCGTCCTACCCTTCCGTATTGCACAGATTGAATGTCCTATTTTTCATAACTGGCACATTTTTACCGAATCATATATTGTGTTAAATGACTTTAATATTCTTTGAAGAATATATTCGAAATTTACTTTACGCTTCAAGCACTGTCATAAAATTCATTTAAAACACTGAACACACGAGGTCCAGATAGCAAGCTCCGTTTGAGCTGCACATACACGTTGGCATTCCGCAGCGACACCCATAACTACTTCCCTTGTAGTATAAAATAATAATAAAAAAAACTAAAAAACTAAAGAACGGTGCTTCTGAGAGACACCTCTATCTTTAAGTATTGACATTGGAGTCGAATTCTGCGAATGGCGCTACTGATGAGACACCCCTAAACTTTGAACTGGCGCTACTGTGAGACACCCCTAACTTTCTTGAACTGGCGCTACTGATGAGACACCCCTAACTTTGAGTATTGACATTGGAGTCGAATACTGCGAATGGCGCTACTGATGAGACACACCTAAACTTTGAACTGGCGCTACTGATGAGACACCCCTAATTTTGAGTATTGACATTGGAGTCGAATACTGCGAATGGCGCTACTGATGAGACACCCCTAAACTTTGAACTGGCGCTACTGTGAGACCCCCCTAACTTTGAGTATTGACATGAAGCACAAGGCGTAAATTTGCACCCCACGTCACACACTCACAACTTTCCCGAATCCCCACCCGAAGAAGACCTGATAATTCCCCTGGACTGGGCTCAATAACCCCTTACCCGCCCCAACCCAGAGAAATGACACTTGGTAGTGATAGACAGCACTACTCGTGTCTTGTAGTGCCGAAGCCGCAAAGTAGATAGAACGAAATGGAAGAAGAAGAAGTAACAGAGTGACAGATGCTCCGCAGAGCGAAAGGTGGAACCAGATTCCGCCGGAACCCAGAACCGAAAGGGCAGTGCGCTACTGTCAGGGTAGTCCACGTCTTTAGTCTTTTGACACCAGGGACGCTCCTAGTGTGTTCTTGAAAAAGCTGCCAGAAGTTTCCAACTGTGCGAACTCATACGACGCTCCTTAAGAGCGAAGGGCCAACAAAAACGACAAAAATAATGCAAAAATCATGTAACCGTTTAGGTTTCCCAGGGAGTCTTAGCCTTCGACCCCCAGTGGACTTAAGGCAGGCCACCACGCCAAAAAAGGACTGACACCTTGTGTAAAATAAACTAATATAAATGAAACGTACGTTGAAACTTATTATTCAACAAACTAGTAATCGAGTAGATTAAGACTTAAAATATGGCCACACGCACGAGGTGCGGTAACCTATAATCAAAAGTAGTTTGGCTTAGTCGTGATGAAGTTCAGTAGTTACATGTGCCTGGTCATAAATGAGAGGAGACACTTTTGCTATAGACCTAGTGAAAATGCTGTCAGCTGTTTTTAGTTCATCATTTTTAGCGTTTACTTCTTGTTTTAAGTCTTGATGATCCTTAAGCAATGCTTCGGCCGTTTGTACATCCTTTACCAGATTATCTGCATTAAGTCTATCTTTAACTTGAGCGACCCACTTAAGCAGATCTTTAGCACCGTTTGTAAATATCTGTTGGCCAACCGCATCTTCAAGCCGAGCCCGTCTCTCGATAGCTTTTTCCCTAACCTTAGCCCAAAGCTCGTCGATTTCCTTTTGTTTCTGAGAAACGTTATGTTTTTCAGAAGGATATTGTCCTTGTACGTCATTGGCCAATAACATTACTTTGCTGACTTTCTCTTGAACCGGCGCCAATTCCCGTTCCAAGTTATCGTGTCTTCTCTGCAGAGACTGTACTGTTTTCAAATCGTGTCCTAATACAGCACTTTCAAGCTGCATCATTTTTTCGAGCATCCAATCCCTTGCTTCTTCACAGAGCTTATTGTAGAGCTCCACGCTGCTAGCGCCCTCCAGGCTCTTCTCTTTGGTGGACTTCAGTCGGTTTACTTTCTGCCACGCAAGTTGAATTTGACGGAACCTAGCGCGAACTTTGTCGATTTGAGAATTATTTAGTTTCTCGAATTCGCGCACCTCTGCTTCGAGTTCGTCCATGCGTTGTTCAATTTCTACTGATCTTGGATGTTTTTCTTTAATTAACTGCTTTCCAGCCATGTTAAACGAATCACCAAGTTTCGTATACTCACCCGGAGTTTTAAATGGCATATTGACCTGAAACGAACCGTTTTCTACACGTTTTGTAGTATTAATAAAGATACTTTCTGCCAACTGATCGTCAGTTGACATTATAGGTTTTGAAGACACTTCTTCGACTGTCCAGAATTTTGTCAACAACTTATCCACGTCTTGAGTTTGCAAAAAAAATGACGCACTACTTCCGCCTGCCTGCGTAGCGTGCCCTTTCACTGGCGATGTACAATGTGAAGGTACCTTCCCTGCTATAATCCACCCAAGTGTGGTATTTACCAAAGTAGGTTTGTTAGAGCCTAAAATACACTGCCCCTGGCTTAAAATCGAATAGTAGACATCAGCGCCCAACAACATGTCGATCTCGGATGAAATATTAAAAGTTGGATCAGCCAGCCGGCTTTGTAAATTATACGGAATATCCAAAGTTTCTACTTTGATAGGGATTTGCGGCAATTTGTACGTGATATTATCCAAAATGATACACGATTTCACTGGATAACAGATATCCTGCGTTTTCGAATATATAGTAACGTTCGCCAATTTATTACATACAAAACTGTTTTGTGAAACGCTTGAAATATTTAATTTACAATTAATTATATCACACTGTAGCTGCTCTACTAATGATTTAGTAATAAACGAGCTTTGGCTTCCATTATCCAACAATACTTTCGCTGTTATCACATCCCCGTTCTTGCTCACAAGATTTACCTGCGCGGTTGCCAATAATACGTTAGAATGTTCATTTGCCAATGCTGAAAGAGACACTGGTTTGGTGGAACTTATTTGGGCATCCCTACTTGACTCACCCTGTATATTTTTTACACCGATATTTTGAGGACTAGGCGTCTCCGTACTCGTATTTAAACTTGACACGTTGTGTGTTCGATTCCCAGACCCGTTGTACTGCCCGGATGGCCTTAAGAACGATTGACTATTTGAACTGTTCGCGTTGTACGAGGTTTTGTCGGTATTATTCTGGAAATATCGCCCGTTTCGCACGGTACCTAAATTTGCATTTCGCGTGGAATTTTGTTGTTGTGCGGTGCCCGAACTTGCATCAGGACTACCTCTTGGCACATTTCTATGCAACGTTGAATGGTGCGATAAATTACAATATTTACATTTACTTTGTGATTTGCACTGAGCGACAGAGTGTGCACCCAGACAATTAAAACACAATCGCTTCGATTGTACGATCTGTTGCCTTCCATATAATGTTAAATCCAAATATTCTCGACACGCATATGTTCTATGATCTGGAATGCCACAAATACAACAATACTGATCGCTCTGCTGTTGACTAGCAAAAAAGGATACTCTGTTATTACTAGTTGTGCCTCTGGGCTGTGAACTTTGTTGTTCACTACTACTTGAAAGATTTTCGAACACTAAACACCTACGTTGTAAGAATTCAAAGAAATCTGTTAACCTTGGTAAGTTATTTAAATTACGATCCAGCTCAAATGCCTTTTTTGTGGCGTAATCTAATTTATTTTCCATAATATATACTAACAAATATTCAAGAACTTGAGTCTGAGATACCGGCAATTGTTTTAACGACTCCACTGTCTTTGTATTATTCGCTATGAACTCCCTCAAATTATTTGAATTTGGCTTAGTTAGCACCGGCGCACCTAAAATAGTTTTGAAGTGGTTATTTACCACACATGTCAAATTCTCGAATCTATTTTGCAAAATGTTAAAAGCAATCTGAAAGTTACTTCCTATTAATTCAAGAGAATCTATTAGCTTCAAAGCCTCGCCCTTGAGTGCAGATTTTAGGTACATTAACCGTTGTACATCCGAAAGAACTGCGTTCTCTATAATTAAAACTTTAAAAATTTCTGCAAAAGACCGCCAATCCGAAACACTGCCATCGAACGATGGGACCTTCAAATCTGGCAATCTAACACCCGAAGAAATATAATGTTGCCCCTGATTACTACTCATTACACTACCTTGTGCATTATCTGCGCTTAATATTTCATTAAACGCCGCCACCAAAGAATGGTATTTGCCCTCGACTTCATCCCTATCTAAATCGTCTGGATCTAAATATTCAATACTATCCTGTAACTCAGAGTACGTCCCGTACGCTTTTCTCAACGTCTCCTCTCGCGATATAACTTGCTTCAGTGCCTCTTTGTCTTTTTTATTAGTATTATACCATGTTTGACTCCTCGTGATCGCAGCCTTTGCCACCCCACGTTTTCTTTTTAACTCGCTTAATTCACTTATATTAACTGCCTCGTCTGAAGGCTCCATTTTTTATTTTTTTAATGACTTTTGCTCTCTAACTAGCAACACAACTTACACAGAGGTGAAGTCGAACACAACACTACCTTAATGTTGGCTACCAAAGTGTAATGCTACTAACAAATCTAGAATTATCAACAACAATATATACTACTACAATTTCTACATGTAACGTTTTTACCTTCCGCTGTCTCTCTGTCGACACTCACTTAACTTTCACTTCACTACTCTCACTGGTTTGGAAGTCTCTTACTGCCTCTTCTTGCTAATTTTTTTACTTTAATTTTACTTTCGCACTTATTCAATTTTCCAACATCCGGATTCGAAGGACCATGTTGAAACGCCGGGCTTTATTTCCTCTAACGTTCAATCAATTTTGTGGTATATTTCCACAGGCGTGTGACTCACTGGTCGTTTTTATTATGATTGGAAATTAAACTCGTGTTAAAGCAAAATAACTTTATTTAATATACTGGCGAACTTAACACACTATGACTTCTGGCGAAATCAACACATTATAACTCTTTGCACAGAGCTATGCACACTTTGTACCCGTACTTAGGGTAAAACTTCCACTTTTTACATAGAAATTAGTACACTAACATTTCTACGGATTTACCACTTGGTACAAATAGTAAAATGACCGCCAACAACCAACTTTGGCTATTCCTTTTTGACGGGACGTGTTGCTAGCTTGTCTGCTCACTCAACAGTTACTCTAAATTGATACACTAACATTCGTAAAGATTTACCACTTGGTACAAATAGTAAAATGACCGCCAACAACCAACTTTGGTTGACGGGACGTGTTGCTCGCTTTTCTGCTCACTCAACAGTTACTCTAAATTGATACACTAACATTCGTAAAGATTTACCACTTGGTACAAATAGTAAAATGACCGCCAACAACCAACTTTGGCTATTCCTTTTTGACGGGACGTGTTGCTAGCTTACTTGCTCACTCAACAGTTCCTCTTATTTCTTAATTCGCGCCGAATGGAGCGGATGGAACCGCTGCACGAATACCTTATGACGCGACTCATTCATCTTTTGTGGCCGACGCCAAGCTTCCGCCAATCCCGTGGGCGCATTTTACAGAGAACAAAAGTAGAGCGTGGCAGTGGTCTCCAGCCGCTTCCTTTGGCGCGGCTTCAAAATACATCATTTCTTATACCTACTACGTTATGAACGAGATCGTAAATTTGACATGTTACGCCTACTATGTTACAACTAAACTAAACAGTCCATCTTTGGACAACTCATTTCAACTCTTAGGGCTGTTCCCCAACAAAGTCTTTCTCCACTAATTTAATAGTGAGCTATTAAAGGCTCAATTTTAAAATTAAATTGTCTCTACATGTTTCAAAGGTAGTAACCTTCATCTTCAGGAGACCAAAGTAGTGCTGCAGTTATTATTAGCAGTAGAGAGAAAACTGTTGGTGGAAAATGACGTTGATGGAGCTTTTTTTTTTTATTTAAAAATATTTTGACAAGATATTAATAATTGAATGTAATCAGCATGCTAAAATTGGAATTGAATGTGGAATGTTATATTTAAATCAAAGTTTATGAAAAGACACTGTCAATCTGTGGTCGAATTTAAAAAGGGAAGATATTCATTATTTGAAAATCATACGTCAGGATATATAAAAAGGATCTTTTGGACATTCTAGATCTTGTTAGAGAAAGATTTTTGTTTGTGATTTGTTTTATGAGAAATTCTGTAATAAGAAAGAAATTTGTAATTAGTAATGAAATAAAATTATTAATAATGTCTGTACTTACATAATGTTGAAATTTCATTTGTAAAATTAGTTATTGGAGACCTAAGGTCCCGTCACCTTGCGTTATGTTCGTCCCATTATGTAGGGAAAACAATAGAGTTTTATTTAAAATAAAATTATTAAAAAAATTAAAAAACAAAAAACAGATCTTATATTTTATATACCCTTAAAGATTAAAATAGGGAGACGAACACAGTTAAAATGAAAACGTGACAACGTGTTCAGTCATTTTATAGTCGACCGTTGACAGCTTGAGAACAAAATGGTTGACAATGTTAGTATAATTGCATTAATGACAAAGGTATGAAAAGCTCAATCATCGTTCTTATAGTTACTAGTTAGTTAAATAAACATACATAAAACCTGAATATAACATAAAATATAAATAAAAGATATTATAATAAAAAATTTTTTTCACAAGGTTGGGGGAATGGTCTTAAAAGACTTCTCTTTTATATTCTTTGGCGGTCTCCAGTGATCGTTAAAAGAAATATCGACATTTAAGTTGGGAGAAAAACAATCATTGTCAAGATACAGAATCCAGGAGTACGACTAATCATGTAGAAATTTAAAGGTTTAGCACAGAAAATAAATGTCAACCAAGCAACCCAAAAATCAAAATCAGTCGTCTTAAACTTCCTTTCCTCGGGAATAGGTGCTTTAAAGATCAGTGTTGTCATCTATGGGACCATCATCGAGGTGTAAGAAATAATTTGATTTAAAATACTAAAAGTAAAAGAATTTTTTTGTCGAAAATAATTTATGTTGTTAAACGATTGATGACTTGGTTGGATGCCGAAAGGCAAGAGGTCATCGAAAATTTCGAACAGAACAGAACAGAATGATGGTTGACCAGAGAAGACTGTCACAGGTGGTTGTACATAACCTCTCAATTATATTTTTTAGAGATTTCAGACTATTAAAGATTTACTGATAATATCAAAATAATTGAAATTAGAACATAGAAATAGAGAAAAAGAGGTAAAATTGTTTGTTTAATTTTTAAAATTAAGAGCATTAAAAAAATGGGTAGAAGTATGCTGAACTTGATCATTAAGACAAACTAAATTTTTGTTATGTAACGCTTTGTTAATTTCAAGAATCTCGAGCAGGTCAAGCCTGTTCCCCTTTTCACAGATGTGTAGATATTCTACATTAGAATCAGGATTAAAATGGTGTTTGTTAATATGAACGTGTCTAGAAAAACTAGACTTGATTCTTGAGGGGGAAAGATTTTGATTTGTAGCTTTCTCTATTTCTTTACAGTGTTCCTTTATTCTAACTGAAAACTTACGCCCTGTTTGACCTATGTAACAAGCACTGCAACCCTCTGTTGAACAAGTGATGCTGTAGACACCAGATTTGTTGGAGATTGGGATTGTGTCTTTGGAATTGGTTAGAAACTTCTTTAACGTATGCTGAGTTTTAAAGACTATTTCAATATTAAAAGATTTAAAAATGTTTTTGAGTTTATAGGAAATTGGGCCCCAGTATGGTAAGGAGTAAAATTTGTTTGTAACTTTATCAGTAGATAAAAGGTTTCTGTTCAGATGTTTTATCAAATGTTTATAGTATATTTTGTTTATGATATTAAGAGGAAAACCGTTGTTAGTAGCTATTTGTCTGATCAAGCTCAATTCAGACTTGAACTCGTTACTTTCAAGGGGGATTTTAAAAAGTCTAGTAAAATAGGAATGAAAAGAGGAGAATTTCTGGCTATAGGGGTGGTTAGATTGATATGAAATAGTGCAATCAGTACTAGTTGGTTTATGATAAATAGCAAATTTGAGTCTATTATTTGACTTGGTTTATTTTAGGTCCAAGAAGGGGATGGAACCATCGATTTCTATTTCAGAAGTGAATTTAATTGAGGGGTGTAACGAATTTAGGAATTGTGTGGAATACAGACCTTCGTCTCTTTACACAATTCCTAAATTCGTTACACCCCTCAATTAAATTCACTTCTGAAATAGAAATCGATGGTTCCATCCCCTTCTTGGACCTAAAAATAACCAAGTCAAATAATAGACTCAAATTTGCTATTTATCATAAACCAACTAGTACTGATTGCACTATTTCATATCAATCTAACCACCCCTATAGCCAGAAATTCTCCTCTTTTCATTCCTATTTTACTAGACTTTTTTAAAATCCCCCTTGAAAGTAACGAGTTCAAGTCTGAATTGAGCTTGATCAGACAAATAGCTACTAACAATGGTTTTCCTCTTAATATCATAAACAAAATATACTATAAACATTTGATAAAACATCTGAACAGAAACCTTTTATCTACTGATAAAGTTACAAACAAATTTTACTCCTTACCATACTGGGGCCCAATTTCCTATAAACTCAAAAACATTTTTAAATCTTTTAATATTGAAATAGTCTTTAAAACTCAGCATACGTTAAAGAAGTTTCTAACCAATTCCAAAGACACAATCCCAATCTCCAACAAATCTGGTGTCTACAGCATCACTTGTTCAACAGAGGGTTGCAGTGCTTGTTACATAGGTCAAACAGGGCGTAAGTTTTCAGTTAGAATAAAGGAACACTGTAAAGAAATAGAGAAAGCTACAAATCAAAATCTTTCCCCCTCAAGAATCAAGTCTAGTTTTTCTAGACACGTTCATATTAACAAACACCATTTTAATCCTGATTCTAATGTAGAATATCTACACATCTGTGAAAAGGGGAACAGGCTTGACCTGCTCGAGATTCTTGAAATTAACAAAGCGTTACATAACAAAAATTTAGTTTGTCTTAATGATCAAGTTCAGCATACTTCTACCCATTTTTTTAATGCTCTTAATTTTAAAAATTAAACAAACAATTTTACCTCTTTTTCTCTATTTCTATGTTCTAATTTCAATTATTTTGATATTATCAGTAAATCTTTAATAGTCTGAAATCTCTAAAAAATATAATTGAGAGGTTATGTGCAACCACCTGTGACAGTCTTCTCTGGTCAACCATCATTCTGTTCTGTTCTGTTCGAAATTTTCGATGACCTCTTGCCTTTCGGCATCCAACCAAGTCATCAATCGTTTAACAACATAAATTATTTTCGACAAAAAAATTCTTTTACTTTTAGTATTTTAAATCAAATTATTTCTTACACCTCGATGATGGTCCCATAGATGACAACACTGATCTTTAAAGCACCTATTCCCGAGGAAAGGAAGTTTAAGACGACTGATTTTGATTTTTGGGTTGCTTGGTTGACATTTATTTTCTGTGCTAAACCTTTAAATTTCTACATGATTAGTCGTACTCCTGGATTCTGTATCTTGACAATGATTGTTTTTCTCCCAACTTAAATGTCGATATTTCTTTTAACGATCACTGGAGACCGCCAAAGAATATAAAAGAGAAGTCTTTTAAGACCATTCCCCCAACCTTGTGAAAAAAATTTTTTATTATAATATCTTTTATTTATATTTTATGTTATATTCAGGTTTTATGTATGTTTATTTAACTAACTAGTAACTATAAGAACGATGATTGAGCTTTTCATACCTTTGTCATTAATGCAATTATACTAACATTGTCAACCATTTTGTTCTCAAGCTGTCAACGGTCGACTATAAAATGACTGAACACGTTGTCACGTTTTCATTTTAACTGTGTTCGTCTCCCTATTTTAATCTTTAAGGGTATATAAAATATAAGATCTGTTTTTTGTTTTTTAATTTTTTTAATAATTTTATTTTAAATAAAACTCTATTGTTTTCCCTACATAATGGGACGAACATAACGCAAGGTGACGGGACCTTAGGTCTCCAATAACTAATTTTACAAATGAAATTTCAACATTATGTAAGTACAGATATTATTAATAATTTTATTTCATTACTAATTACAAATTTCTTTCTTATTACAGAATTTCTCATAAAACAAATCACAAACAAAAATCTTTCTCTAACAAGATCTAGAATGTCCAAAAGATCCTTTTTATATATCCTGACGTATGATTTTCAAATAATGAATATCTTCCCTTTTTAAATTCGACCACAGATTGACAGTGTCTTTTCATAAACTTTGATTTAAATATAACATTCCACATTCAATTCCAATTTTAGCATGCTGATTACATTCAATTATTAATATCTTGTCAAAATATTTTTAAATAAAAAAAAAAGCTCCATCAACGTCATTTTCCACCAACAGTTTTCTCTCTACTGCTAATAATAACTGCAGCACTACTTTGGTCTCCTGAAGATGAAGGTTACTACCTTTGAAACATGTAGAGACAATTTAATTTTAAAATTGAGCCTTTAATAGCTCACTATTAAATTAGTGGAGAAAGACTTTTTGCCTTTTTTTCCCCTTTCCCTAAAGCCTATTAGATTGCGCAGTTTGTAGTGGAAAAAATTGAATAGCTTCTTGCACAAGGAAGTTAGGGTGAGTTGAGTTAAAAAAAGTATTTGAATTTTTTTTTTCTTTTTTAAAATATTGCCGTTTTTCTTTTAATATTTATCAAATCTTTGCACTAAATCATATACCAAAAGAAGGAGAATCGAATTAAAAATAGGCTAAAAAGAAATTTTCTCTATCTTCTTTTGGAACAAAAATTATGCGTTATATCCCGAGAGAATTTAACCTACAAGGAAAATATTTTTTATTCACGATTGAGTGTCTTTATTTTGTGCCTAACTTTAATGCAGTTGTACTTAGGCAAAGTTTGGTAAACAGCATTTAAAATAAAATGAGATATTTTTACTTGTTTCTAATTTGAAGGCGAAGGTAATCAGAATATTTTCAATGTGCTTTAGAAAATGAAATTAAAAAATCCACGTCCGTATTTAAAAAAATGAAGTGGGTCATCATAACTCAGTTATAACAAGTGATACAAAAGTCTTATCTCAAGAACGTTTTGAGTTATTAAAGGAATTAATTTTAGATGTTTTTAACAAATTACCCTACTGTATCTCAGGAATCAAAAACAATTAGGCAACGCAGTTAGTGGAGCTTAAAAAAAGCGTTAAAAATAGCACATTTTCTCTAATTCAATTAACTTGGTAGAAGTTACCGTTTACAAGATACCAATAGTGGACAATTAATTTTTATAATAATATTTTAGGACTTTTTTTTTATAACTTTGAAACCAATAAATGTCTTTGCACAAAGCTTGGTACATACTGGTTTTTTAGAGAAAGAAAATCGAAATTTCTTAAAAATTTTGATTATTTTGTTTGTACAAACTAACCTGAACTAACAACTAAATCGTAGGTAGGGATTTTTACTACAGACAAATGGAAATAATACATATAACAACAAGCCTTGATTTACCAAAAATTGCGAACGAGCTGTTAAATCAAAAAATTATTTCTACCGACAATGGCGTAAAAATCCTACCGCCGAAAATCGTACCATCTTTGTTAACGCTCGAAACCAATGCAAGCAAACGATAAACCAAAGCAAAGAAGCACACAACCAGAGGATTGAAGACAAACGTCGGTAGTTATGGCCGTCAGTCAACCATTCCACCTCTAACACGTTCTGATGGCACCATTGCGACCAAAGCACAGGAAAAAGCAAACTTACTGGCGGAACTATTCTCCTCACATTCAACGATTAATTTTCAGGGAAGTACTCCACCAAACATTCCCCCTGAGAATGCCCGAGATTGTTTTCCGTCACCGCAATGTTAAACGAATCTTAAGAAGTCTTGACACTAAAAAGGCTTCTGGTCCTGACGATATTTCAGTCATTGTAATTAAGACATGCGCTGACAAAGTGACACCGGAATCTTGTAGGCTTTTTAACTTATTCTACAAAAAGGGAATATTTCCTTCTTGCTGGAAAACTGCGCGAGTCTAGCCCATACCCAAAAAAGGCAAGAAGACCTTGCCAAATAACTATCGTCCAGTCGCATTGCTTTCAGTTATATCAAAAGTTATGAAAAAGGCTATCAACGAAAAATTATAATACCTGGAAGGTTTCAACATCATTAGTGACCGCCAGTATGGATTCCGTAAGTCTAGATCAACAGGAGCCACTCTCGCTTATGTTACTCACGTTTGGAACAACGCAACAGAACATCATGGGGAGTCCCGGGCGGTAGCACTGGACATTTCCAAGGCTTTTGACCGAGTATGGCATGAGGGGATCCCAACTAAAGTGAGAGCATACGGAATGCCGGTTCAATTTTGTTCATGGCTGTCGAGCTTTCTTAAAGACCGTTCTCTGCGAAAGGCGATGGATGGATTTCTTTTAGACACATTTAACATCAACGCCGGAGTCCCTCAAGGTTCTATATTGTCGCCCACCCTCTTCTTACTATACATTAACGATCTTTTGGAAAATCCTATATATAGCTTCGCTGATGACAGCACACTTGTTTCATCTTTTACTTTGGATGCTCGGACATTGGCTGCCAATGCACATCTCTATAGGCAGCAAGAGGTCTCACGTCTCAACAAAGACCTTCTGTTTTGGGGTGATAATAAGCAAGTCGAGTTTAACGCTAAAAAGGCCCAGGCGGCAGTTTTTTCTAAAAAAGTTAATGTTGAAGAACCGGATATAGTTATGGCGGGACACTCGATTCCCTTGGCTTCATCAATTCATTTATTGGGCGTCAATTTGGATAGTCAAATGTCTTGGCAGTCACGTTGCGGCAATTGCTAAGGCAGCCTTGCAGAAACTTGGAGTACTTTTCCGAACTAAGAACCTCTATACACCCCAACAACTTTTGATGCTCTATAAAGCCCAAGTTCGACCATCGCTGGAGTACTGTTCGCATATTTGGGGCTCTGCTCCTAAACATACCCTGAGATTGCTAGATTCCATTCAAAAAAGAGCCATTCACTTGATCGATGCATGATAGAAATACACGACGAGCCACTGCAGCCCACCAGTACGTGGTCCAGCTTAGTGTACCCCGAACGACACTGTTTCAAAATTCTTTCATCTGGAGAACGTCATCACTCTAGAACGACCTCCCTGAGATCGTGTTCCCCAACGAGTATAAACTCTAAAGATTCAAGACCAACGTGAATCATTTCCTGCGCACACGCACCGCTCCCAGAGGCCATAAAGGATTTACCCTGCAGTGCTGTGCCTTATCATGAAAAAAAATACAAAAATTAATTTGTGCGCTATTTCTTTTTAACCTGTTTATGATTGATGTTTCAAAAGTTATTAGGACTAGTAGAATTTTTGTTCTTGGCAGACGATCAATTGCTTTACAGATATATCTCATCTCCCACAGATTGTGGCTGTCTTCAGGGTTGGTTGCGTTTCAAAGATGGTGCGAATTGAATGGGCTGCAATTGAATCCTATTAAATGTTATGCTATTACGTTCACATGCTTATAGCAAAATGCTCATATTGATTACTCAATTGATGATACAGTATTGGAGCCTATCGATCGAATTAAAATCTACTCTTACATCGAAACAATAGCCAATAAGGGTCTTAAGAAGCTGGGTTTTATAAATAGAGTTACCAAAGTGGTGGACTTCTATAGAAAATTATATGTCTTGCGCGTACGTCTCTTGAATACGGTTATTCGGTATGGTGCCTGTACAATTTTGTATTTATTAGGTGATTATATTTTGTCACTTAAAAATTATTACTTAAAGAACCCACAGGGTCGAGTTATTGAAAGACATTAACAGTGACACTTTAGACGCGATAAGCGTGTGACCCGAGACCTTTTTTAAGTGGAAAACAGTTGAAGTTAGTTTTTAGGCAGAGAATAAGATTATGTTGTATGTTTTTAAAAACCTTCATAGACAACGCGTCGGAAGAGGCAAACACTCGCCCACCATTTTATTAAACTAATAAAATGATTACACTTATACAGAGTATTTAATTTATTACAAAAGTAACGCGATCTGTTTGGATCCACTACACAACATTGGTCCTTCGAGCCTGGATAGTTAAATCGGCAAAACGGTCGGTAAAAACGGCTTTGTTCGGCAACACAACCGGGAAAGCTAATATACAAGTGCGACAAAACGGTCGTCAAAGGGACTTTTCGGCAACACAGTCGGAAAACCAAATACCTACAACAGTTTGTTTGGCAACACAGCTGAAAGAAAACCACAACCAAGGAAAATAGCGTCGATTGGTAAGTCGTCAATATTCCTTTTTACCATTTCCTTTACATATTCAATTGCATTATCTGATACTTTAGTGTGTTTAGAGATTAAAAAAAAAAAATATGGCTTCTGAAAATACTAACAATGCACTCGATTTAGCTGATATGTTAGCCAAATTAAAGTTAAAACGGGGACAAGTCAAATCCCAATTAACTAGATTTATTACATACCTAGATAATTTTGAATCTTTTTCGGGAAATTATGAAGAAGTTAGTGCTCGCGTAGAGAGAACAACGTTTCTTTTGGATCAATTTAATGACATCCAAACCGAAATTGAATACTTATCGGGAAATATTTCTCAGGACGCCGAGCGAGATGATTTCGAATCAAAATTCTTTAAGGCTATCGGTCAAGCCAAGAAAATGCTTTCAGATTTTTTAAAAACGCAAGATACACCACCAAATCCTGGTGCAAGCATTTTTAGTGTTAATAATGCAATTGGAAATACAAATGTTAATTTACAAGGTCCGGTAAGATTACCACCGATTAGCTTACCAGAATTTTATGGGGCCTACAGTCAATGGATGACATTCTATGACATTTTTAATTCTTTAGTACATTCAAATGCGCAGTTAAACGATGTACAAAAATTCTGGTACTTAAAATCATGCCTGAAAGGCGAAGCTGCTCATTTAATTCAGTCACTTGAAATTTCAAATCAAAACTATCAAATTGCTTGGGATATGTTAAGGGATAGGTTTGAAAACAAGAGATTGATTGTACACACTCACATAAAACATATTTTGGATGGTTTCACAATGAAAAACGAGTCACATTCTCAACTAAGAAATTTATTGGATAATTTCAACAAAAATTTACGTGCGTTTAAGGCACTTGGGCAGCCCATAGATATGTGGGATACACTTCTCATATACATATTGGGTAACAAACTTGACATTGTAACTAAACGGGAATGGGAGGAACATTTAAATAAACAAGGAATTGACTTTCCTACGGTTTCTCAACTAACGGAATTTCTAACCAAGCGTTGCAATTTCTTAGAGACCCTGGAAAGCAAAAATAAGACAGACAGAGAACAACAACACAACAAAATTCTAACACACGTGACGACAGGAAAGATTTCTTGTGCCTTTTGTCATAAAAATCATTTAAACTTTCAATGCGAAAAAATACATACAATGCCGAAAAGGGATCTTTACACAGAAATTAAAAAACATAAACTATGCATCAACTGTCTAAGACCCTTTCATGATCACAATTCCTGCAATTCACCCACTTGACATATTTTGAGAAAAAAACGTTATTTTTACGTGAAAATGATAATGTTATTTCCCTTTACCAAAAACTTCGTTTTAAAAACGTGATCTTCTTTTAATACTGTTATTTTAATGTAATTTTTGTTCACGTTGTAATTTGTGTTACATTTTTACATTAATTTTATGTAAATAAAAGTAACGTTACTTATAAAACATTTAATTTGCGTTATTTTTTATAACGTCGAAATAAGTAACCTATTTTTCACTTTATCTTAACATTTTTAAATTTCGCGCCTAAAACCCAGCGATCGGCGATTGTCACTTCTCTCATAGACGTTTGACGTTGTGTCGTTGTGTTGTGAGTGTATGGAGCAGTTTTTGATGAAAATTTTGGATAACACCGAATCTCTTTTAAGTTTTGTGAGTTTTCGTTTATTGTAAGCGTAAGTTGTTCTTAATTTTATGGTTTAGTCTTTATGAAATAACTGTTGTTTATTCTTTATATATTTCACGAGTTGTTTTGTTCTTTACCACAAACGTTTGAAGGGCAAAATGGCGTCTCGTAAATTTTGTTTTCAGTACAAAACAATGCTAAAAGGATCCCTTTAATGTAACAAAAATACCAGCGTTTTAATGTTAATTCCAAATATAAAACAAGATACGCCACCCTATTTTTTCCTTTAATTGAATAGTTCTCTAGATTCTACACTTTAACCTCTATAAAAAATGATTATTGTAGTTCTTTATTACTATTGTGGAGCCTTGAAAATGTTTCCTATCTAATGTAATATCTCGTGTAATTAGGTTGTTGGAACAATGTTTGAAAAATGTTTCGTTTTTAATTTAGAAATAGCGCAAGTTCAGTTTGGAGGAACTACTGAGTACTCGATGGAAAAAATAATAATGGACTACTTCAGGTATGCCGCGAACCGTTGAAGAAACAAAAAAATGAAAACTTATACTATACCTATAGCTACTAGATTTTAAATTAAAATAAGTTAAAATTCGTAAATTGTATACGGTAACCTAGGCAACCTGAAAAAATAAAAGTTCATAACTTGAATGTTTTGTTGTTTATTTATAAGTACCCAAATAATAATGTATGAAATAATACGCTACTTTCCTGAGGAAAAATTTAGTTTTATAAGTTAAAAATATGTTACAAAAACGCAGAATTGTACCATAATATAATACGTTATAAAAACGTTAAAATTAGTAACGTTATTTTTACCAACGTCAGAACACCGTAACATTAAGCGTGTTTTACACATTGAAAACACGTTTATTCGTATTCTAACGTTTTTCAGTCTGACGTAAAATTATACATGAAATTCACGTTTTCTTGCCAAGTGGGCAGCAGGCTGTAAAAACTGCGGTCGAAAACATAATTCATTATTACATTTATTCTTTAATAACAGCGGTAACGTTGTCGGCGTCAATAGCTCTGTTAATAACCCAAACACTGTCGATCGCGACAATAATAACAAATCCCATGGCGGGTCACAAAGTACCCATAATACTCAAACTTTACTCTCAACGGAAATTAGTCGAGAAAATAAACAAACCTCAAATGATGCCTCAACTTCCAAGATCCAAGATTTTTCTAATCAAAACATAACAATGCATTGTTTATCGACTGGAAACAACACACAAATACTTTTGGCAACAGCCATGATTAAAATTTTAGATTGCAATGGAAAAATAATAGAAGCTAGGGCCATTCTAGACAGTGCATCTCAAAGTAATTTTATTACCGATTCATTGGCTAGGCAACTCAATCTAAAAACGAAAAATTTTAGTATTCCCGTGGCTGGAATAAATAACTCTCTTAGCAAAATTTCAAAAAAGGTTGACGCCACATTTTATTCTGTCAGCGAAAAATATCAAATGAAAGATTCATTTTTAATTGTAAACAAAATTACCGAAAATCTTCCGCAAACCTGTTTTGACTTGTCTAACATAGACCTACCAAACAATATTGAATTTGCCGATAAAAATTTTAATTTGTCGCGCCCTGTAGATGTTTTGTTAGGAGTAAACATATTCTATGACATACTATGTGTAGGACAAATTAAATTGGGCAAAGGCAAACTAATCTTAAACAAAACTAAACTGGGTTGGATTTTTGCAGGAACCTTATTTTTTGATTACAATGCATCATATAAAAATAATGACTCCACCATTTGTAACCTTTCAATAACGAATAATGAGTTGCATAGGCAAATCGAAAAATTTTGGACTGTAGAAAATTGCGACACTAAAAAACGGGACATTTTACCACAAGATTTGGCATGCGAAAAACATTTCACTGAAAACTATAGACGCGTATCGCAAGGTCGTTTTGAAGTAAGTTTACTCTTATCAAATAATTCTTTCGAATTGGGTGATTCGAAAAATGCAGCTATCAATCGATTTTACAGTCTCGAAAGAAGATTACAAAGGGACGAAAATTTAAAACGCGATTATATTAATTTTATGTCGGAATATGAAAAATTGGGACATATGTCACAAATCAGTTCGAATATAGACACGATTGACACGACATATTACTTACCACATCACGGTGTTGTCAAGGTTGACAGTACTACAACAAAAGTACGCGTCGTGTATGATGCTTCGGCAAAAAGCGATAGCGGAGTGTCTTTAAACGACATCCTAATGACGGGTCCTGTCATACAACCAGATTTATTAACTATTATTTTAAACTTTAGACTTCATAATGTAGTTTTTACCGGGGACATTGAAAAAATGTATCGACAGGTCCAATTAAGGGAATGTGATCGACATTTGCAGCGTATTGTATGGCGTTCAAGTCCGAATGAGGATCTTAAGTTTTATACTTTAAACACTGTAACATATGGAACTGCACCTGCTTCATTTTTAGCGATTAGATCTTTAAATCAAGCCGCTATTGATAACGATAAAAATTTGCAGAATGCTAGTAACGCAATTTTGAATTGTTTTTATGTTGATGATTTGCTAACTGGATCCGACTCTGTTAAAAATGCTATCACATTAAAAAACCAAATAATTCAGATTCTAAATGGTGCATGCTTTCCATTACGAAAATTTTATTCGAACAAGCCGGAAGTGTTAGCTGATTGCGATCAGGGTCAGTTAGAAAATTATGATTTATCTGAAGATAAAACTCGCAAAACACTTGGATTATTTTGGCAACCAAATAAAGATACTTTAGGTTATTCAATTAACTTTGAGAACTACGCAACGGTAACAAAACGTCAGATTTTATCGGTTATCGCAAAAATATTTGACCCTTTAGGTCTGGCAGGCCCGATTACTGTACGTGCAAAAATAATTATGCAACGTCTTTGGCAGTGTAAGTTAGGCTGGGACGAATCGGTGCCCTTAGATATTTATACACTTTGGACTTCATTTTTTGAACAACTACCAATCCTTGACAAAATAAAAATACCGCGTCAAGTAGTCACTCCAAATTATATAACTATAGAATTGCATGGTTTTTGCGACGCAAGCGAAGCCGCGTACGGTTCTTGTATATATTTAGTTACGACAGATATTAACGGGTTACGTCATTCAAAGTTATTATGCGCTAAAGGTCGAGTTGCTCCTTTAAAACCAATCTCATTGCCTCGGTTGGAACTTTGTGGGGCTCTACTTTTAGCGTGCTTGGCAAAAAATGTAGAAAGGTCTCTCGAAATTGACATAAAAAATAAATTTTTTTGGTGCGATTCCACTATTGCACTGTCGTGGATCGCGGGTGAACCGAGTAACTGGAATACCTTTGTAGCTAACAGGGTAACACAAATACATGAATTGACTGACAAATTCCAATGGAGACACGTTGGCTCCAAAGAAAATTCAGCAGACGTACTTTCCCGCGGATTAAATCCGCAACAGTTACTTGATTGTCACTTGTGGTGGCACGGACCAGAATTTCTGACAAAACATGAAAACTTCTGGCCCGTTTTAGATCAAATTAATATTGACAACATACCGGACAGAAAACGGACAATTCAACTATCGTTTATGACTAACACAACTTATCAGGATCAGGATATTTTTAGAAGATATTCAAATTTCAATAAACTGCTTCGAATTTTTGCATATATATTAAGATTTATGCTAAATATTAAAACAAAACATAAAACCAGCAGAATTTTTGCGGAAATATCTCAAAATGAGTTAGATCAATCATTAAACACTTTAATAAAAATGGTTCAATATTATGAATATTCCAAAGAAATTAACGATTTGCGGAAACACAAACAAATTTCTAGGGACAGTAAACTGTTTTCATTGAATCCATTTATTGACGAGCAGGGTATATTACGCGTGGGTGGAAGAATTCGACACTCGACCTTGACTCCTGATATGAAACATCCAATTTTATTACCTCCTTATCATGATTTTACTAGACTTCTAATTGAGCATGAGCACAAACGAAACTTACATGCAGCAACTCAAGCTCTTTTGGTAATTTTGCGAAATAAATATTGGATTATTCATGGCAAAAATGCAGTAAAGCGTGCTATCAATCAATGTCTTGTTTGTTTCAAATCTAAACCTTATGTGAGCACTCCGATGATGGGTGATCTTCCTCAATCAAGACTAATGCCTTCCCGTCCATTTTTAACTGTAGGCTGCGATTTTGCTGGTCCTATAATGATAAAGGATGGTAAACTACGTTCTCGCAAGATAATAAAGGCTTACATTTGTATTTTCATTTGTTTTGTTACACGAGCTATTCATATTGAGCTCGTTGGAGATCTAAGTACCGATTCATTTTTAAATGCATTAAAGCGATTTGTCTCTCGAAGAGGACTATGCAAAAATATTTACTCTGATAACGGAAAAAATTTTGTAGGAGCTAACTTTGCACTACAAAAACTTAGTAAATTCTTACAGGACGTTTCAAAGGGTCATAAAATATCAACATTTCTACTCGAAAACGATATTAAGTGGCATTTTATACCACCACGATCACCTTCATTTGGAGGTCTTTGGGAGGCTGCGGTAAAGTCTACCAAATTTCACTTAACCAGAGTCTTAAAAGAGGCTTACTTATCTTATGAATCTCTTTATACAGTATTGTGTCAGGTAGAGGCTATTTTAAATTCTCGACCTCTGACCCCATTATCCAATGATCCCGATGATCTTCATGTCCTAACCCCTAGCCATTTCCTAATTGGCGACCTACTTACCTCCATTCCACAGCGAGATGTCACCGAGGTACCTACTAACAGATTGGTTCTGTACGAACGTCTTCAGCAATTAGTTCAGCATTTCTGGAGACGATGGTCATCCGAATACTTAACATCTTTGCAGTCAAGAGCAAAGTGTGGACGCAACAAGGGGCCACCTATCAAGATCGGATCCCTAGTGCTTTTACGTGAGGAAAACCTTCCCCTCAGCAATGGTCATTAGGCAGAATCATTAAAGTTCATCCCGGAAAAGACAATGTCATCCGCGTAGTGTCCGTAAAAACTAAGACGGGAGTTTTTAAACGTGCGGTTACTAAAATAAGTGTTTTACCGATTGAGATGGACTAAAGGACTCTATTTTATTTTTTACTTTATGTTTACATTTTTTTTTATACATTAATTTTATATATTTTGTATGTTGGTATACATCTTGTAACCTATATCATTGAAATTACTCTTTCAAGGTGGGCGGGATGTACAATTTTGTATTTATTAGGTGATTATATTTTGTCACTTAAAAATTATTACTTAAAGAACCCACAGGGTCGAGTTATTGAAAGACATTAACAGTGACACTTTAGACGCGATAAGCGTGTGACCCGAGACCTTTTTTAAGTGGAAAACAGTTGAAGTTAGTTTTTAGGCAGAGAATAAGATTATGTTGTATGTTTTTAAAAACCTTCATAGACAACGCGTCGGAAGAGGCAAACACTCGCCCACCATTTTATTAAACTAATAAAATGATTACACTTATACAGAGTATTTAATTTATTACAAAAGTAACGCGATCTGTTTGGATCCACTACACAACAGTGCCTATTTTATGGAGATTATGTGGACAAGCTAGAAAAAGTATAAAAAAGATTTATTACCATGGCTCATTTTTGACTGCATAGAAATTTGATATACTGATTATTATCTGAAGTATTTTAGAAAAGTTGACATAGTAATTGCAATCACTGGAAGATCGGAGGGTGCGGTTGGACATGCTCTTTTTGTATAAAATGTAAAATAGGCGGACCGACTGCTCAGAATTGCTTGGATGCATATTGTTTAATACAGATTGTAGAACAAGGAATACAGAATTCCTGCATGTCGGATTTCATTCTTCGAATTATGAAATGAATGGCTCGCTAACACGGATGTGTAAATTGTTTAATAATTGTTACAAACTGGATCCCTTCGTTAGTCAATCTAGTTTTGTGAAGGCTGTTCACTCCATTAACAATATCATCAATTATTTGTGGTTATGATTATTTAATTTGTTGTTATGATTGGTTTTTCTTTGTGATAAGCTTATTTAGCCTGACCAGCTATGTTGTGAAATTTAGATCTAAATATGTTAAACAGGAACTGTGTTGATTTTTTTATCTTTTAGTTTGGATACATATAGCCATAGTTCTTGTTTGCTATACAAGGTGTTTTAGAAGTACGGTACGTAACTTAAGGGGATGATTCCTTATGATATTCTAAGAGAAAAAGTTCATATGAACATGTGACCGGAGTTGCCCCGTTTTTAATATACAGGGTGTTAAAGTTTTTTTAAATCGGTTTTTTATAATTTTCTTAAATATTCATAATAATAAGAGGGTTAATTAGCCCTCACTAGATTAAATTTACTAAGTCCAGTGCCGTCCCGAGGAGCACCTTAACGAATATTATTGACAAAGAATGTACGCCACTAACTCTTTTTCTAATTTTGACATTTTTTTTTTCGGATTTACCAACCAATAGCACATATTTTATTTACTGATGAGGCCTCCTTTTTAAGAGAAGTCATTATGAATTTTCATAACGAATATTTTTGGGCAGACGATAACCCTCGTAAAATTGGACACGCAGATTCCCAAGGTTGGCTCAGATTAGTGATCGACCGATACCGATACCGATATATCGGCTATATCGGCCGAGAGCCGATTATCGGTATCGGCCGATAGATGTAAATATATATCGGCTATATCGGCCGATGTATAAAAACAACCATAGCAGCTTAAAACATTTTTTTTATATTTAAATTTAAAGTAATATTTCCAATAAATACTTTTTCCATCCATTTCACTACTTTGCACTCCACCAAACTCCAATAGGATTATTATTAACTATTAATATTATGTCTTTGTGAAAGATTAACTAAATTACGCCAAGAAATAATCGAACTTAAAACGATCTGCTTTAAGAATGCAATACTGAATGCACGGCAATAAACGCACGGGATTCACCGAGAAATTCAAATTAAGGGGATTCACCAATGACTTGGCGCTGAGCCACATAAATTACCGCCTATTGCTGTGTTGCCAAAGTGCAATTTTTGTTTTTATTTTTGTGATTTTAAATTGAACGTTAAAGAATTATAAATTATATTACAGAATATTCGGATTTTAGACATTAATAATGTTATCAATTAAAAAAGGCCGATATGCCGATATATATCGTTATCGGCCAAGACATTATCGGTATCGGCCGATTATCGGTATCGGCTAAAAAAGTCATATCGGTCGATCACTAGCTCAGATGCATTTCAATTATGGCCTAACAAATGGAAATGCTGAAGAAGCTCGGCGAATTTATCAGGAACGTTATTCAAACAGAGTACTACCATGTGCCGAAACATTTAGACAGCTCGATGCAAGATTAAGTAAGATTTGGAGTATTAAACGTAGTACGGAACTTCCTGGCAGATCTGCAACAGTACCCACGCCTGAGTTAGAAGAGGCTATACTTCGAGAGATAATCCTTCAACTAGTGCCAGGAAGGTAGAGTGCAACTTCAAACAAGTGCATCACCTGTTTGGAGGGTTTTGCATCTTTATCAACTATACCCATCCCATATTAAACGTGTGCAAGCTCTGCTTTCCCGTGATTTTCAGCCAAGGTTTGATTTTAGTAGATGGTTGCTGCATACAGTAGCACATAACAACAATTTTTTACCGAACATTTTATTTACTGATGAGGCCTCTTTTTCAAGAGAAGCCATTATGAATTTTAGAAACGAACATTTTTGGGCGGACGATAATCCTCATAAAATTAGAGAAGGTCGTTTTCAGCAATACTTTTCGGTGAATGTGTGAGCAGAGATCATTGGCGACTATCTTATTGGACCATACTTTTTACCACCTGGATTAAATGGAAACTACAATACGCAGTTTCTATCTGAAGAACTTGACGTTCTGATAGAAGATGTACCTCTACAAATAAGAACTAATGTGTGGTTTATGCACCACGGCGTTACCAGCTCATTTTAGCCTAGTTGCTCGTCAATACCTCCACAACACTTTTCCTAATTGCTGGATTGGACGCGCAGATCCCCAAGGTTGGCTAACTCACATCCCCGACTTGAATCCTCTATACTATTTATGGGGTCACCTATAGTCTCTTGTATACAGGATGCCTGTACTGAATTATTGAAAGTTGCAATGCGATACGAAATAATGCAGGCATTTTTGAACGTGTAAGAGAATCAATGGTGAGACGATTGCAATCGTGCGATTAATCAAAGGGTGGCCATCTTCAACATTTGCTTGGATTAACTGTTGCTTTTTTTTCTTGTATCATCATTTAAAAAAATAATTTTATTTTTAATTTAAATGCTTGAATTAACTTTGAGATATATAGGTATTTTTATTGTACATGCAATAAAGTGGTTCTTAATTTTTCTCTCGAAAACGAAGCAAAAAAAACAATTTAGGGAACAAAAAAATTGTATCATTAGTTTATAAATCCGAAAAAAAAATATCAAAATCAGAAAAAAGTCAGTAGCGTACATTTTTTTGTCAATAATATCCGTGGTGCTCCCCAGGACGGCACTGGAATTATCAAATTTAATAAGCCGCTTATCAGTATGAATAACGATACGAAAATTCAATAAAATCATGAAAAGGATATTTTAAAAAAATTTATAAAGAAACGATTTTTTTTTTAATTTAACACCCTGTACATATACCACGATCATCAATTTTGGAGCTAGCTATCGAACACAAAATAAGTCAATCTGCAGTAGTAAAAATTCTTCATGCGCATAAATTTCATCCTTAAAAAATGACAATTCTCCACGAATTGACAGAAGATGATCCTGATAGGAGACTTCACTTCTGCGAGCTAACGATGGACCTAGTAGAGAGGAATAATCTAAACCAGGGATGCACATACCGCGGCCCGCTGTCAATATTTATGCGGCCCGCCAACGAATTTTAAAAGCGATATTTATGCGGCCTGCTATCGAATTTTAAAAGTATTCTACTCGCCGCGCTCCGGTCTAAGCATATTGTTACACCACCAAAAATAAATGGCTTAAAAACCCAAAACAAAAAACAAGACTCAACAAGTTTAGCGATAAGCTCTCCTACAAGAAAATCGGAGTAAAAGGCAGCAGCCTAACTCAAAAGTAACAAATCGTTTATTATGAACGATTACGTGCGACCACAAGTTCGTACGATTATGCACACGGTCGACGTTGAACCTAATACAAAAATAGATGTATGTGAGCATTTTCCTGACTTGTTGAAATTCGACCCGAGCTATGTAGAACCTCGCCGTCGCCTTTTAATTATTTTTAGTAATAACTGTCACGTTTGTCAATTTTATGATATTTTCTTTAGATAGGCTTTAGTGAATAAGGATTGACTGTTAAGTGAGAGTTAAGGGGGTTTCTATGTATTTGGAGGATTATTAAGAACCGAGCGTCTCATCAAGGCGGATTGTATTTTGTTTACGAAATAAAAAGTGTTGCAGAAAAAAGAGTTTTTATGTGAATTTCATCTATTTCTTACATGTATAATAAACCGCATTATTTAAAGAATGTAATCTTAATTAATATCTTTAAATAGTAAGAGTACACTAGAGGTTTACCTATCTTGTTTGCCGCCGCGCCGTGGGCAAGATGGATATTTGTCGCCTTCATTTTTACAAAAATATTTATATTTTTATAATTATCTGTTTAGAATTCTAGTAGGCCATTTAGTCATTTTTGCCTTAAACTTAAAAGTAAAAGAAACCATAAAAAATCATAGGTGAACATTTTGAAAAGAAAAATTGGAAACTTTGTTGGATGTCATGATCAAATTTTAATCACATTCTATAGATAAAGATATTTTTGTTCAATTACTAATAATTAATTTAACTAATACTATTTGGAAAGGGTACTTATATACTGGGTCCGACAAAATGTATTACCAATTTTTAACGGATTATAAAAATGTATTAACTTAAACAAATATCAATACATATTCTTAAACTCAGGCAGCAGGAGATTGTTATGTCCTAAAAATACATTCTTCTGAATTCTTGATAAATCTATGCATTACTGCTTAAAGGATGTGCCTTGGAATAGTATACACTTCATTTCTTATGTTAACTTTCAGTTTCTGAAGTTTTGTTGGTATATTGACATACAATTTACTTTTTAATAAATAAACCTCAAAGGAAAAAAACCGGGACTAAGAGGTCCGGAGACCTTGCAGGCCGAGAAAAATCGCCCTCTCTTGAAATTAGTCTAGTTTGAAAAGCCTCCCTGAAACTACTCATATTCATTCTGGCGGTATGACTTGTTGCTTCATCTTGCAGAAACCTACATGTTCTCAGCTGATTTAAAGTTCAAGAAATAGTCCATACTTTCAGTGGAGTCAAAGTAATGTAAATGAAGCAATGCAGTCTTCCCCCACAGTTTAATAATCGTTAAAACAAATAAAAAGTTCCCTACATGTTTCGAATGCTTAAGCGTTCATCCTCAGGGGACACTAAAAAGTATAGTAGAAAGTTAGGAATGACCAATAAATATAAAATAAAAGTTTGAGTGGGACTTACCTGACGTCAAGTTGAGCGAAACTGTTAATGTAAGTTGTCTCAAATTAATGAATGAGTACAACTTAACAGGATGAAGAATGTAAAATTGAAGACCTAGTGTACTAACTAGTCATATTAAGATATTAATGGTATTGCGATTCGAGTATAAGTGAAGTTTTGATTATAAATGTGAAATTTTAATTAGTGAAGAAACATTATGGATAACAGATAATAAATTGAGTTATAACAATATTGGAGGAGAAAGGTTTATTTTTTAGTTATAAAAGTTTTTAAAATTTTTATATAAAGATTAAGAAATATTAATTTAATTGTTGAAAAATTTTTTTGATTAGTGTTGTAAACTAACATGTAGATACGTTGTTAAAAAAGAATAATTTTTTTTTTAAGAAAAGAGTAGGTGGTTATAAAAAAATTGAATATAACCTGCGTTAACCACAACCGTGTTAACCACAACCGTGTTAACTACTGCAACGTGATTGTTGAAGTTAGGTTATTTAAAGAGAATAATGACGTTAAAGACGTATAACAAACTAATAATATTAAAAATCAAAATTATTATAGAAATCAAATGGGAAGATTTAAGGAACTCGATATTAGGTTTATAAAATCCGTACAGAATCGATTGACCTTTAGGTGTCGTCACTGGACGTTTAAAATACTTGAGGACCGACAGAACACAGACATCTGCCAACGAATGACCAAATTACATGGTTTTGTTAATAGGGGGGTTATAATGTCTATCGGAGGGAGAGAAAAAGCTGCACTAAAGGATATACTTGAAAGGGATGATCACGACACTGACACTAGATGGCACAATAAATGTGGGAAATTTAGATTGTGGAGGAAAACTGCATTGTTTTATTTACAACATGCTCGAAGCTCGTTTCGGATTGATGGCAAGAAAAACGTTTGAAGAATTTCTGCATAGGGCAAAGCAGTAACGGTTAGTCGCACCATTTTCTTCAAAAAAATATGGCCCGACAATCTTGGACGAGGAAATGGCACACGAGACGGTTTCCTTAAGTCATAAAATTGCGGCAAAATTTAAGCCCATTAATCTTATCTTGCTGACTTAATTCCTATGGGTGGAACTTTAGTTTTTTCAATATTCTTCTCATGCTCCTGTGTCACACATTAAGAGATGCAGCATGTTGAACAACGCATCTTGTTGGGCTACCAGTTACAGTTCCTCTTACTTTTTCCTGGTTACGTTCATTGCAAGCAGACCTTGGTCTTCCACTTGATTTTTGTCTAAAACTGATCCCAGTTCTTTCCATTTACGATACCAAGACATAATGGATTTACGTTGAGGGCATCGGCGAACGTCAAAGTAATGGCGAAATAGTCGTTGAACTAAACTTAATAAATTTTTTAACACAAAAGACACGATGTTCCAATGACCAGCGCTCTATATTGACAACTATGAAAATATGTGACGTAATTTCCAAAGCCTACTCTTACATTCAAAAATATTGCTGTGTGAAAAATAATAGTTGTTTCCTTACCATGGAACTAAAATGTAATTACATTTTGCGGGACCCAGCATATGCAAAAATGAGAGTTTTTTTCTCAAACGGGTTAAAGAGAAAAATTCTCATATTTTTGCTGATATTAAATTAATATTGGTAAATCTTACCTTGTAGCTAAGAAATCAATAGGGTCTCGAACAGAATGAATCAATTGTAACAGGGAATCTTTAATATTTCCTGAAAATTCATTTTCTATTGCTTGTTCAATGGCATGCCCAGTTATGGTTTCATATTCATGGAATATTTTTCTTAGTTGTGGACGGTTTCTTTGACATAAAACCTAAAACACCGTTAATATCCCTAAACGCTCTTTATTATGAAATAATAATCTAGATTCGGTTTATTTAGTCGATTCTCCATAAGAGGCTCGCTCCAAATAAAGGCACATAGTAGCCAAAACTTTTAATATTGGGAAATTTATTATACATTTTGAAAGGATTTGGATCATTAAAAAAATACGTTTGAAAATAATTCATGAAAGTATTAAATACTACTTATTACTAAATTTTAATGTAAGACTTTAATATAAGATGAACGATTTAGCTGGCGGTCGAACGAATCACCTGGCCCAACTCGACAGGACGACAGAAACCTGGAAAAGTTCAAAACTCTAACAGGAACCTTCAGAGACTATCGGTCACAGTAGGAGTAGTAGGAGTTAACACTAGGCGGTGTCGAACGGTCAGTGCATCGACCACGAACCAAAAACCATAATTTAAGAAATGTAAAGTTATCGTAATGTTATATTTACATTCAAATATATGAAAAAAATGAGAAAATGGCGCTTAAACTTTTACCACAGCCCCTTTCACTACAAGCAACGAAGTAGAGACAACGGCAACGCTGGATGGGGATCGGATTGTGACGTGATATTACACTTATTGTCTGGCTTTTTAGGTGTACAAATTATGCAAAACAAGGTATTTACCTTTCGGTTGTCTTAATTAATTTGCCATTAATCTTTTATCTGATTTTTAATTATGTTTAACAGAAAGTTTAAATGAAGTGATTGCTAAAGAACCGCTAATATATATTAGTGATTATTTTTGGTGCTCTTTTCTATAGTATCATTAATAAAGTGATAAATCAAGTAAACTGCCGGTGCCAGCCTGTCGTCTGTTTATCATTCTCGTATGGTGTCAGAATTTTGGATGTTTTTTATTTAAACGTTATGTTTTTCGCATTTTCTAGCTCTTTGTGATGAACTTTATGGTTTTACGCCTATACAGGATAAGTCGGGAGGAATGGGCCTAACTCTAAGGATGTAATCTATGCATCAAAATAATAAGAGAAAAAACTTAAATGTTGTTATCCAATATTCATTTGTTTTCAAGTTATAAGGCAAACACAAAATATTGCATTATTTTGCTTTCCTGTAATAAATGTTATTATTGTTTGCTTTTGATTGTTGTGCTGTCACTATCCTATTAGTGTCAGTATAAAATGTTACACTGATTCACCGTTAACTTTCGGATTTGTATCATTTTAATTTTATGAAATGCCACTCATTTATTCACATCTCGAATACGCCAATAAGGTTTTTATTTATGGTTTGTGTAATGGGAATATCGTGAACGATTTCCACATAAAAGAACACCGAAAAGAAAGGCCTTTATCAGAGTTTTCAACAAACTCTGCGAGACCGGAACGCTTCCAAGTGCTAATGTAACATCCGAACGAGCCATTCAACAGAATTTAGAAGAAATAGAAAATGTTCTAGCTTTAGTAGAAGAAGATGCGACGACAAGCTCACGAAGAATTGGAATTCAGTTGGGGATTCTCCAAAAAAGAGTGATCAGTACGCTTCACGAGCAAGGCTTATACCCGTACCATGTACAGCGTGTACAGAATCTTCAACCTGGAGACTACGCCAAGCGTATGCAATTTTGTGAGTGGATAATTAATAATCGTCATCTTTTACCGCACATACTTTTTACTGACGAAGCTGCATTCACCCGGCACGGCATCAATAATAATCGAAACTCCCATGTATGGTCGGACGAAAATCCTCACGCAATAGTCGAAAGTAATTTTCAACACAGGTTTTCAGTAAGCGTGTGGTGCGGCATGATCGATAATAATTTAATTGGCCCTTTTCTTTTAGAAAATCGCCTTACAGGGGATCACTACTTAAGTTTTTTACAAAATCAATTGCAAGGACAACTGGAGGAGATTCCTTTAAACATCAGAATTTAACTGTATTATCAACACGACGGAGCGCCTGCCCATCTCGATCGTCGGGTCAAGCAATATTTAGACCAAAGGTTTCGAGGGGTTTGGATTGGTCGCGGTGGTCCTATTAGTTGGCCTCCTAGATCGCCAGACCTCACGCTGTTGGACTACAATTTATGGGGTTGGTTAAAAACTGAGGTTTACAAAGTAAAAGTAGATACTGGGGATGCATTAATTAGACGCATTAGAAATGCGGTACTCAATATTAGAGAAAGGCACGAATCAATTAGAAGATCCACGCGCGCCCTTCGGAAATGTTTGGAAGTCAATGGCGGTATTTTTGAAAATTTACTAAACCAATGATTTATTTAAAACAATGTTAATGTTGGCTATTTTGGTTTAACAATATGATTATTTTATTTAACGCTGTAACTTGAAAACAAATGAATATTGGATAAAAACATTTGAGTTTTTTCTTATTATTTTGATGCATATGGCCCATTCCTCCCGACTTACCCTGTATAATTTATTATATTTTAAGTATGTGTTGTTTACGTACAAGTTGAAAAATACATGCAAGAATGGAAATTTGGAAAGTATATATTTAGATACAGACTATTATTTATTTATTATTATTTTATAATGTCTTTTATGTTGTATACGCTTTCTCCTTGCAGTTATAATATAATTGAATCTACCCATTAAAAGATACTTACAATATCTCTCGTTAAGCCTAGATGTGTCACCAAATACTTATCCAAATACCTACCGTCGATAATAACAAAACTGCAAATACTTATTTGAACCTTGTTTCTAGCTCTCTAACATTCAGTGTTTAGTTCAAATAAATGGTTTTCAAGTTTTAGATACAGACAATAATCATTCTTTATTTACAAACTTAACAAACTTCTTCTGTTCTCTCTTGCTAGCTATGACAAAAAGCTTGTATGCACTACTTGCTAAACCATTTTGCCCCAATTACTTATATTATAGGTACTTACATAAAAGTACCATTATTATTAGGTACTTCTTCAAAAAACACCTAGGCATTTTAAAATCTTGTTTTTACTCTGTTTACATTAACTCTCTACAGAGAAAAACAATTTGTTACTGATTTGTACATTTTTTAATATAAATAGCGGCAACAAAACCAAAGAAACACAAAAATATTCTCAAAAAAAAAAATAAAAAAACAAGCCCGCTGCCACGCCACATAATAATATCGCTTAGATCCCTAGATCATTAACCGCCAGCTGATGTGGCGTTGCCAGGTGACACTTCGCAGCTTGTAGTAAGGGGGATATGTTTTTACTAACAAATATTTTATTGTTCGCGCACTATATATGTAACGAACGATGATAAACCTATAACCTAGTAGGTATATTTTTATTAACAGCTTTATCAATAGAGTTGGGAAACCCACTATAATTTTCAAATGCATATTTACCATGTTAAATACAGATTCATCAGTCCCAGCAAATAAAAGTTCCCCCGCTTGCAAGAGAGCTTGGGCATCGTTGCGGGCAGCTTCGTCATCTACTTCCTCAGACTCATCTCGATGCCCCTGAAATCCAATGCAAGTAGTAGTAGATCATTAAATTAGGTACGGGTAGGTATACAGGGTCGTTGGTATGTTTGGAAACGGTCGATTATTTCTTAAAGTAAAACAGCTAACAAAAAATGATCAAGACAAAAGTTGTATGGTTTTGTCAAGTCTATTAGAATTAAAAAAAGATAATTATACAGAATGAGTCAGAAAGCCGTAGAGAAATAAAAGTACTTATTTTTTAATGGAACACATTATTTTAGAATATTTTTGAATTTTACATAAAATTACAATTATTTTTTATTAAGTGCATTATAGATCTAAACCTAATAGTTTCCGAGATATCGACTTTTGAAAAATGACATTTTTAAATTTTGACAGCTTCTAGCTTTTTAACGGTACGTCTTAGAGTAAAACGGCTAACGTGTTCCTATCTTAGTTTTTAACTATCTTTCTAAAAGTGTCAACTTCCGGTTACACCGGAAGTACTATATTTCCGGAATTTAAGCTACATCCGTTTTAACCGGAAGTTGACACTTTTAGAAAGATAGTTTAAAACTAAGATAGGGACATGTAAGCCGTTTTACTCTAAGACGTACCGTTAGAAAGCTAGAAGCTGTCAAAGTTTAAAAATGTAATTTTTCAAAAGTCGATATCTCGCAACTTATTAGGTTTAGACTTATAGTGCACTTAATAAAAAATAATTATAATTTTATGCAAAATCCAAAAATGTTCTAAGATACAGGGTGTTCCATTAAAAAAAAAGTAACTTTATTCCTGTACGGCTTTCTGACTCATCCTGTATACTCAATTTTTTTAAATTGTAATAGACTGTAAAATACCCTAAAACTTTTATTTCGAATATTTTTTGGTAGCTGTTGTGCTTTAAGAAATAATCGCCCGTTTCCATACATACCAACGACCCTGTATAATGCCAGTGGCGGCTTTTTAGGGGCGGCAGTGCCGACCTAGTATCAAGCAGACAACGGCAGTATAATATTATTATTTATCTACATTAATATGAATTTTTAATGACTGCCAGCGAATAACCGTTCCACTTTTTTATATCGCCCTTGTAAGTCAGGACCTCATACTTCTTATGTAGTACACCGCGCCGCCTTAAAATAAACTGTTTTACATTTCAAGTAACCCAGGCTGCGGTCGGCAAGCCTACCCTGACGAATTACAACGAATGCCCTTATAGGATAGCTACGCAACCAAACATACATAATATATAATATATAGTAATATATTTGAGAACTTCACACATCGTCAAAAACGACAAAAATAGATTTGCCGGCAAATTTAAGGTTTGTTTCAACCCGATCAAAAACCGCATCAGTACAGTCCCCTGAATGGTTGCACAACTAATTTACCAATGTAACAGTCGATTGCCACGTTCAAAGTTTAATTGACAGGCTGGAAATTATCCTTAGGACATAGAATAGCCGGGTTGGAACAAACCTTTAAATAAAGTAAGGTTAGTTACTTAGCTATTGTTATTAGTTGTTAGTTGTTATACTCGTTAATTATCGCTTGTTTGTTACTATTCTTGAAAGAAAAGGACTGAGTGTAAAATTAGCCAGAGTAAGTGTGGGCTGTTGAAAAAGAAAACTTTCGGTTTGTTTTAGTACCTCAGATAAGTGTTTCAAAATTTAAATAAAATATCTTGTTTGGACGCACGCATCACGCAATGGCATGAAAAACCAAGTTGAAAGTGAAGTAAAAAGGGATTCTAATGATACTATTCATTTTATTTTCGTTTTCTCTTGTGATGGGGAATGCCCAGCAGCAATCTTTGATTTCGAAGGACCAGCAACTTTTTAATTGGTTGCAAATTGTATCTCCAAAGGTTTAGGGGGCGTTTGGAATATTACTGCAAACACTTATAGTTTAGTAACAGTAAATATATTATTATTTATTTAAAACATCTTCAGTGCCCACGATGGTATAAGGGTTAATGTTAAAAACAATAAAGATAGCTTAACTATTTTGTTACAGAGTACCTGCCGAAAGGTTGCCTCGGTCGCGACACTAATAAATATTTTAACAAATGTAGATCTTTATAAAAAAAATTGTGGTGTAGATTGTACAGTGAGTACAACGTGAAAAATCCACTGTTAAGTATCTGTATCCCGTAGTACAGGGCGAAAAAGTAAAAAAACGGATGAAAGTTGTGCCGTAGTTGGCGAGTGTACGAGTTTGATTATTTTTCCCGACTGTCCGGGTGGATATCTGTATCGTAACTCTTTTGAAAGTTTGACTGGTCCGGTCATAATGGGTACCTACCATAACAATAAAAATCCCATGCAGAAGGCTATTAAGTTTCAAAATTATTAAAAGGTATAAAACTATTTCTAACTTTTCTAGATGTCCTTTTATTATAGTTCCAGCAAAATATTATAATAATAATATGTTTTACAACAGGGACGTTTTACAATGCCCTAAAACTAGCATGCGAAAGAATAATGAGAGAAATTCAATTTTGAACATCTTGGATTTGATGAACAAAGTAAAATAAAAAACAATGGTTGTGTCCGACGATACCTTAACATAGTTTTATTAATCGGACATAACATGCATTTTATTTTTAAATAAAAAAAAAAAATTAAAATTTGTCGTGCGGCTGTAGGACAATTTAAAAGAACTTGATTTATTTGGTAAAAAACATTTGTATATGATAAGTGGTATTTGTTGGAAAATCGGTTGTCAATGCTATAAATCATTTTTTTTAACCTAGAGAATCAGTTAGAAATGCAAGGCTAATCCGCTAATTTTTGTAAAATGTATTATTTTATTTGAGTATAACATATAACAACTTATTGTAAAACACCGTTCTGGAAATTTATGAATTATTGTCATGTTCACCCACAATCTGTGTCAAATGAGCGAGACTTCTCGTGTCTAAAGTTTTAACGGGCTTTAGAATTTGGGCGTGGTGTCCACAAATTTTTGCCTGCGGTGCTTAACCCTCTCTAACATTTTTTCCTGGATCCACGCCTGTACCGAACTGCCGACCCTGGCAACTCACGAGCCTCCACTGCATATTGCTGAACACTTTTCATTTCTATATCGCATAGTATAATAAATTGTGTAAGGCTGTAAGATATTAAATTTTGGTATATAGAGTGTTAATTAAGTATATCGCCAAACTCAAGAGTGTTATTGCTTACTAAATGTGAAAAGACAAAAAGTTTATAAAAACTAGGTCCACTTTCCCATAATTTTTGAGATAAAAGTTGTTGAAAATTTTAATAAAATTGATATTTTTGAGACCGCTCTAGATATTATCTTAAATTTTAGAAGGTACTACAAAATAGAAACATCCCGTATAAAGCAATATATTACAACTTGTCCAAGCTAGCGCGATATGTAAAAATTTTGCTGGTTGCTTCGTGAATAGTACGGCTTAACTATACCGTTCTTTACTCTATGAAAGTCCGGAAAAATATGACAAATTTTGTCTTTATCCAAGGCGCATCGAATGGGCGGTACATATTTGATATTCTCATACATCTTGGATGAGTTGTACTTACGTTTGCTAAAGAGACAAGAAGTCTCTTTAAATGCCCTGATGAGTCACTTTTTATGTCTGCCTCTAATGATGTTTGGTACACTAAAAAAAATATATATTGTTTTACTCTATTTATCCATAGTTCGGGGTAGTTTAGGGTAACTAGTTCAGTTAATATTTGTTTTAATTTGAATTTAAATTGTTAACGGTGCGCAATATAGTGGCCAATACACATATCAAAATGATTTAGGGAACCAAAATGGTAAAACGTAATTCACAAATTTATATTTTCCCAGGATCTATAGTAAAGTATGGGAATCCTAAAGAAAAGGGGCATGGGTCTATTTCAGTTACATCCACCAATTGGGCCATGTTCAAGCGTCTTTTGGAAAATGCAGATAAGCTGCCGCCAATTCAGGTGAATGCAGATATTGACTTAGCCGTAATAAAAGTCACTGATGTCATCAATGGCCAGGGCTTCTACCACAAAGGTATCCAGGTTCTTCAAGTACTTGAGCCTTAACTAATGAAATCAAAGAACAAATTAGACAAAATAGACTTATGAACCGGGCGTATCCACGCATAAAAGCAGAGGTAAAGTCATGCAGCATGTTCGAGATTTACTTAAAGTTCAAGAGCACCCTCTGTGGGAGAATAGAGTTGCTGGCCTCAGTATTGAGGATAACTGTATATATAAAATGACCAAATCTCTGACGAGGAGCGGCAAGAAGCCTATGTCCTTTGTCAGAAATTCTCTTAACAACGCTTTAGTCTCCGAACCCAGCGAAAAAGTTCAACTATTTGTGGACCCTATAAATTTGTCTCCAGAACGATACGAATTTATAGGTCTATCGAGTACCCCATACATAATATTCGCAATATTTCTATGGAAGAAGTCAAGGACCTTAATAAGTTCATCAAAGTCAAAAAGGCTCTGGGCTTCGACGGCATAAAAATGAAGGCATTAAAGAACTTGCCGGTAAACATTGCACAAGCTATTATCGAAAAATGCCATTTCCCTAAGGTCTGAAAAAAAGCCAAAGTGGGTTTTATTCCAAAACCAGGACAATATTAAACATAGGTAATCAGCTTTAGGTCTATCAGCTTCTGTCGTGACTCGACAAGGATTGAAAAACTTATGTTTCATCGTATTGACGATTTTGTATTTGATAACAACAGTTTACCACCAGAGCAGTTCGGTTTTCCGACTGTTCATTGCACGGTTCGCTAAACGACTTAACTGGCTTTACATATACCATTACCATTATATACCAAAAAGAGAGTTTAAGTTTTGTAGTCTTATATAACCGCTTTCTCTCTTCCATGCAAGCTCAATGTTTTATATGTTTTCATAGATTTATATTCCTACCAAATACTATAGCAGTAGTACATCGTTTCATTTTTTATTGTTGATTTATATTATATGATATTATTTATGTTGGTACCAGTTTTTGCTCCCTGGGGCACATGTTTTGTGGGTTATAATATTTATATATAATTAATACGTCACGTTTTTGAATTGGTCTTTATTTACAGCGGATCATTAAACCCAATATTTGAATAACCCCTTCGTATTTTTTTTTTATATTATTTTTGTTTTATCCACAACAGGCCTTTAAAAAAAGCAAAACAGTGTAGTGTATAATGTCACATTTGATTTTTGGCGACCGTGTTTGAAGAAGGTACCTAAGTATTGGCAATGATACAACTAAAATATACCGATAAGCGAATAGTTATATAACAGTGATACAACTAGAATATAACGATAAGCGAATAATTATATAACACTAATACAAATAGAATATAATGATAGGCAAATAATTATATAACAGTGATACAACCAAAGTATTGCCGTTAGAAAAATCTATATAATCCGTATTATTGTTGCTATACAAGGCGCTCTTATTGGTGGTATATAATGACCATATATCAGTTAAACAATGTTTTATAATGGTTATACAACAAAAATACATATATAATACAAATCTTTATAACTAGTTCTAACCGATATACAATAGTAATTTAGTGGTAAATGTAAACTTCGTGTAGTTTTAGAAAAGCGAGTTGTATAACCACAAAAACAGTTTATCTGTCACCAATGGTATATAACTTTTGTATACTCAATATGTGATTTTCCTATTATGGTTATATTTTATTCTCTCAGTGTACCTATTCATAATGTAATTAAAAAAACTGCGGGTAAGAGTTCAGACGTTGAAGTAACATGTATTATTAGATAAGGTTAGTTATATTTGCCTTTGTACCTTCCACTAAAAACTGTTGACGATAATATTTAGCTTAATGTTGTAGGTATACAACTCACTTATTATTCTGATAATTCCACTTTTTTTTCTATTTCAAAAATATTTATATGTACTTACATCCTTCATAGGCATTAGCAATATTAACAATATCGTCATTATTATAAATCCCCAAAATCTCTACAATAGTTGCTTCGTCCGTTCCTAATCCACTGATCGCATGATGAAGTTCTTTTGCTTGGAACTCTATCGGATCTGTCATCAAAGCTAAGATGACATCTTCAAAATTCCCTTTCAGTTCAGATTTGAGTTCTTTGATAAGATCCTGTAAAAATAGAAATATTATATTACATGTCGAGGCAAAAAGTGCTTCATTACTGTTAAGAAGATAAGGTAGTTTACCGGGACCCGAAGCGTCGAGGTTAACTATACAGGGTATTCATTAAGTACCTAGACAAACTTTAAGAAATAATTTATTGTATGATTTTATGAGAAAAGGTTCATACAAACATAATATCCTAAAATGCTTTGTTCTTGAGATACATACTTATTGGGTGCTGAAGTTATTTTTTGTTCTTTTTTAAAATTTCACAGTTTTAAGGATAATTAATTTAAATTATGCACAAATAATACTTTTACCAGTAATTATTACGCCACCCAATTTTTTCATTACGACGTCACTGACTACGTTTAGAAACAAAATATAAGTTATAATTTTTATTCTTCAAATTGTTAATCTCCTAAAATGTTTCACTATCTCTTGCATTGTTTATATTATTTTTTATGAACAAGACATGCAGCCTCCAAAATAAAGATACAACAAAGAGTTATGTCTTACAAATAGTGGGCGACAAGAATCCCTAGCTTTAGCGCTAAACATATATCTTAATGCTCTTTTTTGCAGAACAAACACAGAGTGAAATAAATATTGGGAGCCTGAACTTCAAAAACAGATTCCATAGCGAGGATGGGACTCTATTAGGGCATAGTAAGAGCTCTTTGCTACAGTGAAATCTAAGTTGTTTGATATTACCTTCAGAGCATAACAATTAGAAGAAATTTTGTTACATAAATTGTTAATATGAGTTTCAAATTTAAGAGAGCTGTCTATAGGTAATTTTAAAAATTTACTTACAGGAGAAAGTGTTGAAATTTTCTTATTCTCTATAAAAACATTATCTACAACACACTTAAAATTTAATACATTTGTCTGTGAGATATTAAAGGATAATAGATTTACAACGCACTACCCCTTTATCCTGTCCAAATCATTACTTATGTCAATTTCAAGCTTGCCAAGGTCGGTTGCATGCCAAAGGATGGTGGTATCATCAGCCAAAATAGTAAATTTTCCAGATATTGGCAGATGAGGCACGTCGTTGAAGTAGACCAAAAAGAGTAGGGGGCCTAACACTGACCTTTGTGGAACACCAGTGTGAGTGCTAAGCTCATCAGAGCTGTTGATATTAAACACGACTGTCTGCACCCGGTCTGCTAGATACAAGCGACACCATTCCAAGGCAGTCCCTCTAACCTCATACACCTATAACTTGAACATCAGTATTCGGTGATCCACGCAATCAAATGCTTTCGACAAATCACAGAAGGCAGCCATAGCAGCCTCACCGCTCGTACCCTTCGAAGCCTGAATTCCAAACTGTTGCATGGATAAACTGACGTAATAATAAACGATAGCAGAGACGTATTAACCCACACTTATTTTTAATGCCAGTTTATAATAAGAATAGATAGGTACATTACTTGATTTATTATCAAAATTAATAAACTGTCTAATTAAGTGAGGAATGAAACACAAAGTCTGCTCCACTAATTTAATAAAAAAGTTCAGATTAACATCCCAAACATGTTTCGAAGGCATAAACCTTTATCTTCAGTGGGTAATTATTAAGATGTTATTTATGAAGAGACCAATGACATTGTTAAATTTATTTAAACTAATGTTGCAGAAAAATTCTTTTTAAGAAGACATATGTAACTTTAATTAGATAACTAATACATATTTAAATTAAAGTAAAATTTATAAAATAAAATGAATTTAAAATGAATTTGGTTTTATTTTAAATTTATTAAAAAACCCAAATTTTACTGGGAAAATGTAATAGGGTACGACCATCATGGTGGAGTCGTACCAAAATGGACGGTATGGTATTTTGGTTATTAAATTAGTGGAGCAGACTTTGTGTTTCATTCCTCACTTAAAATATTACTCCACTGTGAGATGGACTAATTCCATAAAAATGTCTAATTAAGGTTTTCTAGAAACAACTTATTTATTAGAATATTTCTCAAAACTTTTTAGTTATAGGTACCTTTTTATATAGCTTATATAAATAGTAAACATAATATTCGAAATAGATTAGTACCTATCTATTTTACTTTGAAACAGTGTGCAACAAGTTAATATTAAAAATATGTGGATATCTTGGGAATCTTCAGCTTATGCGATATCTAGCTACCCTAAATATTCCAGGAAGCATTTATCTTCTGACGCCAAAGTGATCTTGAAAAATGTATGTGAATCGTTATTAAAGAGCGGCCACCCTAAAGTAATTGCCATTAAAAATACCAGTGAAATGACGAAACTTCCATTATCGATGGTACGAGATATGATGCTAAAAGGACATTTCAAAAGAAAAGTTCGCAAAGATACCGGAAAAATGAAGTGCGTAGATGATTGTGACAAAGATGTTATATTAGGAAAATATACCAAATGTACCGAGAAAATGTTGTGTCCACGTTAGATTCTTTAAAAACACGGTTAACAACTGACGATATAACGATATCATGTAACAGGACAAGTGTTCACCGCGCTTTGCAAGAGATGGGATTTAAGTATAAGGCAATAAAGAGACAAATTTAAAGAAATAGTCCATTCTCAAAGTGGAGTTGAAATTATGGGGAAAGGAAAGAAAGTCAAGCAAGGAGAAAGACTTTTTGAAAGGAAAGAAAGTCAAGCAAGGACAAAGACTTTTTGACTTTCTTTCCTTTCCCTATAAGAGACAAGTTATTATGGAGTCCGAAAGATTGAGAAAAATGAGATTTCTGTACTTTCGGGAAATAAAAAAGTTTAGATCCGAAAACGTTCAATACTTTATCTGGATGAAACTTGGTTTGACACTCATGAGACTGTTAAAAAGGGATGGGTTGATTTTACAGAAAAATGTAAAAATAAAGCCCATTCAAATAAAAGAAAACGAATAACAATAATTCATGCAGGTTGGGAGAATGGATGGATCCCTAATTGTTTATTACTGTCGGCAAAAAATATAAAGGATTCAAATCTGGACTATCATGAAGATACTAACGCCGCTCTTTTTGATTGCTGGTTTAAAGACAGTTTGCTTTCAAATGTACCAGAATACAGTGTTATTGTGATGGACAATGCAAGCTACCACAGCCGGGCAACTGGAAAAAGTACCGAATGCATCGAGCACAAAATCCGCAATAAAGGAGTTTATGTTAAAAAATGACTTGTACTTCGAGGAAACACTGTGTTGCGACTGCCACCCTAATATTGCATTTTTAACCCTATTGAACACATGGCATCAAATTAAATCGAAAATGAGAACTAAAAATAGCACACCTGCGCAGTGTAATAGAGCTAATAAAGAAAGTTTTCGGTGAAACTCCAGATGAAAGTTGGAAAAATTGAGTTAACAATGTCTTAAAAATTGAAGACTCTTATAAAGGGTGTATCAATAAGAGCGCAAGATTTGAATTGCGCGCCAGTTTGGCTGTCAGTTGAGAAAACCTTATATGATATGTCAGGTCGATAGGAGACAGACAGGAGTTAGTCAACATGGAGCATTACACGATGGAACAACGCGTCCTGATTGTTAAACAATATTATCAAAATGGTGAAAGTTTGATTGCCACGATTCGTAAAATACGTCCAATTTTCGGTCGGAATAATATTCCTAAGTCGTCTACTGTGAAAAGACTAATCGAAAAATTCGAAAGTACTGGCTCGGTTAGTGATGTGAAACATACGACACGAGCTCGTAGAGGTCGTTCAGAACAAAACATCACGGCTGTTCGCGAGAGTGTGGCTGAGAGTCCAAGGACGTCGATTCGTCATCGTGCACAAGAATTGGACATTACAACACCCACTCTTCAGCGTATTCTAACTAAAGATTTGAAACTCCACGCCTATAAAGTTCAATTGACTCAACAACTTCTGCCAACAGACCATAATCAGCGAAGAGAGTTCACCAATTGGATCCTTGAACAACAAGAAGCGAATGCCAATTTTGTAGACAAGATCATTTTTAGTGATGAGGCCCATTTTCACCTCGATGGCTTCGTTAATAGGCAAAATTGCCGCATTTGGGGCGCAGAAAATCCACGAATGATTCATGAAAAAGCAATGCATCCAAAACTTGTCACTATTTGGTGTGCATTATGGTCTGGAGGAATCATTGGGCCGTTTTTCTTTGAAGATGAGGCTGGTAATGCAGTAACCGTGAATGGCGAACGTTATCGTGCTATGATAACCCAGTTTTTTGTATCTCAATTGGAAGATATTGCTCTCGACGAAATGTGGTTTCAGCAGGATGGTGCCACTTGCCATACCGCCCGTGAAACATTAACAGTCTTGCACGAGTCTTTTCCTGGTCGTGTCATCTCCCGGTTTGGTGACCAGAATTGGCCACCGCGCTCTTGCGATTTAACTCCTTTGGACTTTTGGCTATGGGGTTATCTGAAGTCACAGGTTTATGCCAACAAGCCTGCGACCACCGAAGCATTGAAGGCCGAAATTAGACGCTGCATCACTGAAATACCGCCACATGTATGCAACACCGTTATTCAAAATTTCGACAAAAGAGTACGCATGTGCCAGCGAAGCCTTGGCGGTCATTTACCTGATGTGTTGTTCCATACATAATTCCCGAATGTCTACATTATAACACAATAAATATTTCAATACTTTACTACTAAAAATCATGTTTTATTGAAACTTAAAATATTGCGTTCTTATTGAAACACCCTTTATAACTACACAGCAAAATGAAATACATAATCTTATTATAAATGTGGATGATAGTGATAGCGAGACTGAATTAGGAATAGATTAAAATGTTTTATAATTACAATTAAACCTTCTGTGTATATACGTCAATATATTTTTTTAAGTAGGTATATTAATTGTTATTATTACTTTTGCGTGCGAAAAGTTGCCCTTTTCCGCACGCAAACTTTTTACACTTGTTTTGTACTTATAATAAATTAATATGCATATAATACAAGTAATGGTAAAAATAAACATAATAAACATTGCTACTATAAGGTATTACTATGGCTTTTCCTTTAACTACAAAATCCATTCCTGTGCAAAGTAGTACCCCTTATTTCATTTCATTTTAGTAATATAAACAGTGATGCCAGCTGACGCCAGGTAAATTTCTCCGGTTGGCACGCTCATCGACAGTTTTATATGGGTAATTTTACCAAGAAGTTCTTTAAAAACGTAGGTTTGGCAATTGAACAGGTAACGGGGTTTCTTTGGGTGTTTACTATAATAGAACTATTATTGCAGTTATTAGGTCAAACGAAATATGTTCGGACGGACTTTATATCTTCTAAATGTAGTGTTTTTTCTTGGTACATACCCTTTCATTTGTGTCCATATCAATTTAATTGGATTTAATTCACAATGGTAGGGCGGCAGTCGAAGTAAAACAATACCACGCCATTGACCATTTCGTCGATTGCACATTTTTTAAAGCTTTTCTAATTTTCTCCTGCTATTTTTAAAAGCTCTTTTTTTAATATGTTGTCCTCAACAATGTTGCAAGATCGGCTCATGTTGCTATTTAACATATGTATTCGGATATGACCGACCAGATCGATTTAGCTGAAGTGATGAATGAGTTCATTTCGCGAAATTCGAAACGTGCAAGTGTTTTTGCTTTGAGGAAATGAGTTTTTTGTTAAATAACGTGATTTTTTAAGTTATTATAAATAAAGAATATGACGAACTATTTCGAATATTTCAACAATTTCATAACGTTATTTCAACATTCATAAACATTCTCTTCCAGACCTTTTCCATACTTATTTGCTTCCACTCCCCTCCCCTCCCCCCCTCCACTGACCAGCTACCAACTCGGGCTAGGCATGATCTGCCGGGCCTGATTCAACCGTTTGCGGGAAACTGCGTTTTAACTTAAAACAACAACACATTATTTATTCACACAGAGAATGAAACCAGATGGCTTCATCTCGTGGTGCTGGTAAAAACACTAATTTCAAAGCATCCCTGCGCCCTCTGACATGGACTTATAAAGCCACAAATATCAGAGGAAAACCTGCAAAAACAGAACGTCACAGTTTTAGGTGTCCTCGCTAGGCAGCGCTATGCCCGAGCTGGGCGTCTTGTCGGTTTAGTAACAGAAAACTTTACACAATGACAAGGGTTTGCTTTTTCCTTTGTGGCTCTATAAGTCCATGTCACAGGGCGCAGGTATGCTTAGAAATGAATGTTCTTTACCAGCACCACGAGATGGAGCCATCTGGTTTCATTCTCTGCTTCATCCCGATTTTTCTGTTATAAAACAGACGCCGATGCTTTTTCCTTTTGTCAGAACCTATAGTCTCACTGACGACCTGTTCTACAGCGAAACGCGTCTAGGGATGCTTCTGGCAGAGGGAAAAAGCAAACCCTTGACATTATTTATTAGCGAAAAGAAAAAAATATTCAAAATAAACTGAAAGTCACTTCATCAAATGTTGGCAATGACCGTCACCAAGAGTCTGGCAGTACCCAAGACGATCTTCAAATTCTTGCAGAACGTTATTAACGACGTAAGGTTCTATCAATCCTATTTCGCCTCTTACTTTGTTCCTTAAATCTTCAATATTGTTTGATCGGTTAACATATACCTTAGATTTAAGATAACCCTACAAAAAAAATCTACAGGGGTTAAATCTGGAGATCTAGACGGCCATTCAGTTGGATCTCGTCGGTCAATCCATCGTTCGGGAAAAATGTATTAAGGTTCTTACGCACACGGCGAGTGTAATGGACCGGAGCTCCGTTTTGCTGATACCACAAAAAATTGTCCGGTGCATCAGGATCTTCTGGATAGGGTATAATGTGGCAAGACACGATACTAGATCATTTTCTAAAAATTATAAAAATGTTTCACCTGTCAAATTTCCGTCAATGTAAAAGGGTCCCAAAATTGTATTTTCAACAATGCCGGCCCAAACATTAACTTTTTAAGGATATTGGGTGTGACATTCCATAGTCCAGCGTGAATTTTCTGTAGCCCAACATCGAAGTTTTGTTTGTTTACACTTCTATTCAAACAAAACGTTGCCTCATCCGAAAATACAATTCGTTTCGAAAACTGTGGATGATTATTGCACATATTCATCATTATCTCGCAGAATTGGACTCTTCTGTCTGGATCATCTTTACTGAGTTCATGGCCAAATTGAACTTTGTAAGAATGGAATTTACTTTCGTCTAAATACGATGGGACGGATGTTTTGTAGACATGATTTTTCAAAGAAATAGTACTTCTCGCCTTATGGTGGTCTTCTTGAACCGACAATAACACATTTAATTGTGTATCTTTTAATACCGCAGGTCGACCTTTCGTATAATTGTCCCTAACATGACCAAAATCTCTATATTTTTTTTCTATATTACTGACAGTAGATCGAGATATCGGTTCTCTGCGAGGATACTTGTTATTGAAGATTTCGCGAACTTCCATTTGTGTGCGCATTCTATCTCCAAAACCAATCATTATTAATATTTCTATTCGCTTTCATTCACTTAAGCGTACAATTTTTTAAAATTAAAATATTATCAAAATCACTTTTTCCAGACACTTTTAATCGAGGCAAAACATCTTAAATCAGGGGACAACCGTCACTAACAGTATGACAACCTAACGACCAAAGGCTTTATTTACAACAATAGTCATGATTTAAATAATAATTAAAAAATTATCTGTTAAAATTCGAAAATCGATTTTCTCACAAACGGCTGAATTAAACTATATGACATATTTCATTAAATATGATTAGAGTCTTATGCAGAATCCAAAAAAACATTATAAAATAGGGGTATCCAAATAGGTAAAATGCACAACAAAAATAAAAATAGAAGGGTTCTAGCGTTTTGAAAAAAAACATGCATTTTAAAGGAGTTTGTTCCAACCTTTACGGTCTTACTGTATAATACACATTTGTTAAATAAATCAAAGCATCCAGAAAGATGTTTACACAAATTCGTTTGCCGCCGTTATGCGTCTAGCAAATAACGTATTTATTATACATTTTACAAATTAATAAGCGGGCATGCAATTAGCAATTATTCATAGTAAGCATGAAGTTTCTAAGACGAAGGTTAAATGAGTAATACCAACTTAGTCATTATTCACGAGTTCAATGATATACTTTTTACGATTAATTTATTATACTAGGATTTTACAATCTGTCACAGATTGTATCTGTCATCAGTCTGCTTTAATTTTTAGTTTTATGACTTACAGGTCGTGCATTCTAGCTTGAACTCCGAGATGCGTGTATGATAGGAAAGGAAAGTCAGTGTACGATCCACAGATATTATTATGCGTCAGTGTACGACAGAGATATCTAATATAATTGAATTGATTTCGCCTTTACTTGGTGAAAATCCATTATCACTAAGGTTATATCAAATATTAAAAATAATAATTTTACGCTTTCCACAAATTAAAGTTTTATTTAAAAACCCGACATGTTTCGCAACACTGTTGCTTCTTCAAAGGAGTATAGTTGTTCCAAGTTTAATTTGATGAAATAAAAAAGCGTTAAACTCCTGACCATAGGCGCCGCTTCTACCAAATAATTAACATGCGGATTGCTGTAAATTTTTAATATGATTAAATAGTATACACACAACCAAACTTATATGGAATCACTCAGGATTTGTGACTAAAATATTTTTTAGGAAAAAAACTTGGTATGCTTGTCGAAGATAAAGGTTTTTGCTGTAAAAATAAACATGATAACAAAAAATAAACGACTGCATATTATAATAATCTTTTAAATTTTGTGTTCAGTAGTAAAATCACTTTAATCCGGTAATTTTGTTTCGGTCCAAAGAAGATAATAATGCCTTATGTTGGACTAACAGATGTGCAGAGAGAAAAAATTGTTGCTCTCGTTGAACAAGGAATGCCCCAAAGAGACGTAGCAGAGGTGGTAGGCGTTACTCAGGGTCTTGTATCAAAAACGTATGCAAGGTATCTGGAATTAGGAACTCTCAAGAATAGGCCTAGACAAAGTCGTCCAAGAGTTACAACTGAACAACAGGACCGCCTTGTGTGCCAAATTGCTAGAAGAAATCCAAATGTTTCTCATCCAGAGCTGAAAAGACAACTTCTGGAAGCTACAGGTGTAAATGTTTCAGTTGAAACTATACGAAAAAGACTTCGTGCTCGAGGGTTGTACAGCAGGAGACAGTTACGGGTTCCAGAGTTGTCCAGGCAAAACAAAACTGACCGGCTAAATTGGTGCCTTCAACATCAAAACTGGACAATTGAAAATTGGCAAAATGTTCTCTTTTCAGATGAGAGCAGAATTGGCCTTAGATCAGATGATCGTCGAATTCGGGTTCTCAGAGCTCCAGGAAGACAAGCTAGACTCCAGGCTGCCAGATCTATCCCAAAATATAAAGGAGGAACCGTAATGTTTTGGGGAGGTATTATGATGGGAGCAAAAACTCCTTTACTACCACTCGAACAAACTTTAACCGGTCGGAGGTATGTTGATTTGGTGTTAGAGGTGGTAGTTAGGCCTTGGCGAGGTGCAGTTGGGGATAATTTTATCTTTATGCAAGATAATGCACCTCCTCATACTAGCAGAGTGGCTCGAGAATTTCTGGAAACGGAAGGTGTCACAATTTTAGACTGGCCTGCATGTTCACCGGACTTAAATCCAATTGAAAACTTGTGGGACCAGCTTAAAAGAAGGATTAGAGCTCGTCGGGACAATCCAGGAAATATCGGACAGCTCATTCAAGCAGCGTTAGGAGAATGGGAAAACATACCACAAGAAAATGTTGCCAATTTAATCAGAAGCGTGCCAGCGCGAATTGAAGCTTGCATATGGGCTAGAGGTGGCAATACGGATTATTAAAATTAATAATTTTATATTTTTTATCGTTTTTTACTGGTTAATTTTACTATTATCAATTTTCAGAAACCTAAAAAAAAACACTTTATGTTTCTTTTGTCAATTATAATTAATTCTTTAATTCGTATGTGAAAATTTTTTGATTAAAATATTGGGTAAAGAATGACTTTTATTTCTAAATAAATAACTTTCATATATTCCATACATAATAAAAAATATTAGGTGATTCCATATAAGTCTGGTTGTGTGTATATATTATAGCTTGTTCAATATAGTTTGTATCGATAAAAGGTTTGTACTAGTGACTTTTCTTGCAGAGAATATCCTTAAAACAGTCTTTCGTAAAGAAAAATGCTAATTTTGCCAAAAACAATTTAAAAATATAGTTAATATCGATAACAGGTTTGGACCCGTGACTTCGCCTGCAAAATACACATGAATTTAATAATTTTAGAGTGGTTTTTCGGTAAGAAAAATGCTTATCTTGCCGAAAATAATTTAAAAAATTGTCTTTGTTCAGCTAGGACCGCGAGGAGGTACTATCAGTTTTCCTTGCCAAAAAGCGGCGGGTATTATGTTAGTTGGAATATACAGTTAGTAGTTAGAATTCACTATACAGGGTAGGCCAACAAGGGCGCGTCGGTCAATAGTTGCTAAACCGTTGAACTTATGGGAAAATTTTCTCAATAAAACTTATAACGTTTCGCCTCTGCTATAACCTAAAATTATTTTTAAGAATATAGGATGTCTCAAAAAAGAGTAATACCAAAAATATGGCTTATAAAGCCTCTATCGGATGTGTATTCAACTTTTAAGTTGTATGTAGATCGAATGCAGTGTTGCCAAGTTATGAATTAAAGAAAGAAAAATCAGTCAAAAACATACTTTTTTTAAACTGTTATATCTCCGCCACTGCTTCTTAATTTCCCTGACCAAGTTATATGTAATCTAATGCTGGCCTAGTTTATCCTAGACCGTCCTCACTTTTCGATTTAATTATACAGGGTGCCCAGAATACTTGTTCAAACATCTCTATTTTCAATTCGGTTTTAATTGAATTTCTGTCCCCTTTCAGAAAATAATATGTTTGCCGTATGTATCTCGCTATCATTTTGAGATATTAAGGTTTTTCCGTAACTTTACAAAGAAAATTTTAAAAATTGTAGGCGGCATGGCTCAAGGAATCGAATCACATCCAAAAATCCTCGGATTTTTTACCTGTTTGATGAACACCTTTAAAATTTTTTATGCAACAGACTATTTAAATGTAAACATTTTTCGTTTGCCAATGCGAGAATAAATAAGGTGTTTGAAACATGTTGGTTAAATTTAAAATGACTGTAAAGATGGCTGAAGGATACAGGTCTGCAGAAATGACGGATATGCTATTGGTTTTTGAGTATTGTGAAGGAAATGGCCGCGAAAGTGTAAGGGTATACAGGGAGAGATATCCAAATTGGCGCATACCAAACCATCAAACATTTGCCGCTATTGAGAGACGCCTTCGCGAAACCGGTAGCTTCACTCCTTTAACTGACAATTATGGACGGCAACGTGCAATAAGGACTCCTGAGGTGGAGGAACAAATTTTGGAAAGAATTGCTGAAGATCCAAAATTAAACACCAAACGCTTAGGTTTAGAGGTAGGAGTATCCAAAGATGTAGTTCATAGAACATTAAAAGGACAGCAGCTTCATCCATACCATATCCAAAAGGTACAAGACCGTTTGGCTCCAGATCTCGATCAACGATTGGACTTCTGTCGATTCATTACCGAACAAAGACAACAGGAAGTAAATTTTGCTAAGCACATTTTATTTACTGACGAAGCATGTTTTACAAGAAGTGGTGTAACCAACTTACATAACGAACATGTTTATGCTGCTGAAAATCCGCATGCCACGAAAGTAACTCATTATCAACATGAGTTTAGAATTAATGTGTGGACAGGAATCATTAGCAATTTCATTATTGGTCCTGTCATTTTACCGCCACTACTGAATGGTGTGGATTATTTAGAACATTTACAAAATACGCTGCCACATTTATTAGAAGATTTTCCATTACTACTTCGACGAGATATGTGGTTTATGCATGACGGTGCTCCACCACATTTTAGTTTAAATGTCCGCAATTATTTGCATCGACAGTATCCAAACAGATGGATCAGTAGAGGAAATGTTTAAATTTTAATTTAAAAAAAAATCCATAATCAAATTCTTCCTGCAAAAGTTGCTGTAACTAACCCAAGTTAAACATTTTTTCCTACCGAAAATTTACTAATAGCGGAATTTTTTATTCAAAATAATTCAAATATTCCGGTGCGGCATCGAACACTAAAAACCGAAATATCTCAATAACGGCTTACTTTAGCGGATTTTCACAAGAGTACCTTTTTCGTTTCAAAATGTTCAATAAATTAGTTCTTTAACAAAAAAGGGAAAAAATTACACTGATAAAAAAGTTATGGCCATGCTAAACCATAAGAACTGCATTGTGAAGCGCCCTCTAATGGCCACAGTGAAAAGGTGTCCGTATTCGGGTTTCGCATCCCAAAGAACCCCCGGCTACCAAGTTTTAAAGTAATACGTTAAAAAGTAAAATGTTCATTAATTTTAAAAAAATCGATTTTTATTTTTTAACTTTACCACCCTATATCTCGGAAACGGAGCAATTTCGGACTAAGGTAAGTTGCTTTAAATCGCCTTATTTGGCCTTAGGAATATGTGCTCAGATTTTGTACAGACCTTTTAGAGACACCCTGTATATCTTGGATACTTATTTTTGAATTGCACACTATATACGATCACTACGACATTAAATTTATCAGTTATTAGCATATTTTGGTTTAAATTAGGTATATCCAGCCATATTTTATAAATGGCGATTTATTCTCTCGGAGTGATATTGTGTTTGTTGTGAGTTTACGTACATAATAACATACTGTCAATCACCATTGTCTATTCTTAGAAATAATAAAAATAGTATCGTTTTATATCACTTTCTACTTTAATTATAACTTGTCATCAAGGATCTAAAATTTTAAATTATATTTAATCACTTTTGTCATCAAATTTATTGAACCAACCTGTTTTATGTGTTTTGTATTAGGGTATAAATTAGATAAATTACCCTACCCACATAATGTGTTTGCAGTAATGCAGTATGCCTTGCAATTTAACCAGTATAAATGAGATTTGCTTGTCTCATTAGACGAATCCCGTTCAATGCGCATGCACGAAAGATCTAAGTTGGCCTTGACATGTTTCTTTTTCGGCACATTTGACAACAGGAAACGATAAAGTTGACGATGTTGTATACTTATAGGGTGTCTCTTAAAGGTCTGTACGTTCGTCATATTTCAGTCTTAGGAATTTGTGCCAACATTTTGTATCGGGTGACTCAATAAAGGAGGCCAACTGTATCTCAGAAGCCGTTAATTACACAGTTTTCGGATTTGTATAAACAAATAAATACCTTTATTATTATTATTATTATTATTATTAAAATCCTCAATGAACAATTGCCGAAAATTATTTTTAAGTTCCTACGACTGTGCTAGGGGGCGTAACACCCATGACCAATTAGAAAAGGTAATTTATTTCCGAAATTTGCCCATTGAGATGTAATACAAATATTTGTCTCCTATTATTGAGAAAATGTTGACATACTTTTTTTGAGGTATTTTATCTCCTCTCTTTTAAGTCAGGGGTTGCCTTTGACTTCTGTTAATCATTGGGACCTTTGTTTGCCATACCTCAAATATGGAAATAGATTTGAGCGAAGACCTGGATCATTTAAAAGGGGGTATGAGCGTCTTTTTAGAGTTATTCTTTTTTCAGCCTAAAAAAGCTTGATTTGTCGAGGCTTCCATCGTCAGTGCCTCTCCACTATTGCTGGAGGCAGTCAATTCTTAGGGAACTTGTAGGTGGAATTCGGCGGTGATTGCACATGTGAACTTTTAATTAGTGGACTGGTAGATACCTACGTCCGTACGTACATATTACTTTAAACAAAATCACCAACATTAAACGGTACAATATTGTGCAAGCAGCGTTTGATATGTTTTCACTTGATTTTTTTCTGATTTCAGGCAAAGAAACCTTATTCTCTTCAGTAGAAACTAGTTGATTTACTATTTGGTTTAACTATAATGAATGCATTTTTGTTCCAAATAACAATCGCCTTCGCGATATTGAATATCAAAATCAAAGCCTTGTAAAAATACCCACCATCGATGAACCCGGGGCATTAAATCAATTGTATTTTTAGAGACCCTTAAAAAAATTGCAACCTGTCACAACAGTGAAGTGTTTTCCATACAAAACAGCAAAATTTATAACTCATATGAGTGATATATTGTTTCGACTTCCGTGGTGCGTTTACTGAAGTAGGCAACAGGGTGCCACTTCAAATTCCACTTTTGTAAAAGGACCGCTCCGTATCCTTTCAAACTACTATCTATGTATACCTCGATAGGTAGACTGGGGTCGTAAACAAAACCGACCGGCTTGGTGATAAGAGCTTTAATTAGAGTTTCACGCGCTTCTTCGTGTTTTGGTAGCCACTTAATGGTTTTAACATTATCTTTTGTGAGTTGGCACAAGAGTGTTGCTAGCTTAGAAAACTTTGGGAAAACTGTCGAAAGTATGAGGCTAAACCAAGAAACTGAAGAATTTGTGTTGGTATTTTCGGTACTGATGCGTTACTAAGAGCCGAAACTTTACGAGGATTGGACCAAAAAAAAAGTTGATGGCTACGAACTAAATGGCCAAGATATTTAACTTGAATTTTCAGAAATGTACACCTTTTAAGATTAACTGGAGAAAAACCTGCCCTAACTAGCGTATTAACAATGCAGTTTAGGCGCTCAAGTACCTCCGAAACGGTGGCAGATGGTATAAGTACATCATCCATGTAAACAACAGCAATTGTATTACGAAGATCACCCAGTGCTTTGCCGATAGCTCGCTGATAATCAGATGGTCCAAACGGCATATTTAAAAACTCATACTGACCATCAGGTGTCACAAATGCAGTTTTTCCAAAACTATTTGGAGTACTGAGAATTTAATGAAATCCAGAGGCCATATCTTGTTGTATCTCATCAAAAACTTATAAGCCTAACTAAAGACTGTCCGCATACAAATTCATGATAATAGAAAATTAGCAATTATTAAAGAAAACCATTTAGGAAATCATAATCACCTCTACCAAATTTTGGATAGTTAGCTTCTCAGCACAAGTAGCATATTAAACATCCCTAAAAATTTATTATAAATTCAATATCTGACTTTGTCTTAATTGTTCTTCTCTCCAAAATAAATCCTAATTCCTCTTTGTTTTCTAGTTTCTAATATTAGGTATTATGTATGCATACAATGTGAATCTTAAGCCTCTTTAACTGTCTCCCATCATGCCTTGCAACGAAGGGTATAAAACTGTTGATACCACACAAAAGTTAGAGCAAGTAAAAATCTTCCTACAATCGACTTCAATTTTTTGACATATCTCATTTTGTAGCATGTAAATCAAGTAATATTTCAATTATTAAATAAAGAAAGTTAAAGTAGTGACTACAAGAGATTTGTTTTATTCGGATTCGCAAGGATCTCAACAATCTAAAGAACTAAAGTAGTATGCACCATGTAAGCAATTAATAAGGTCACTTATTAAAGGCATAGTAGGTTGGTCTATGTTAAAGGTAAGGGATATTTATCAGGGACTGCATTACGATTTAACTCGCGAAAATCGCAACACACCCGGTCAGTTCCATCCTTTTTCTAGGTTAAATAATATTTGCTGCCATTAACTCAGAGATTTTGGATCGAACAATTTTTCTTTCAACAGGGGCTAAACGATATGACCTTCGCTGCACAAATTTATTGGGATCCTTTAAACGAATTTCTAAACTACCTGTATTTACCCTGCCTGTTGGAACACCGTTAAGAAAATGATTTCTATATTTTAAGAGCACATCAAGTAATAGTAATTTATCGTTGATTTAAATCTGTGTCTATATTTTCAAAAATTGAATGGAATCTTGTCACCTTTTTCAACAAACTTTTCACGGAAGAAACTTAACCCTTTTTAACGCTAATATTTTCTGCAGTCAAATCTCGACCTATTAAAATATCAAATGAAATACTATAATCGGGCACTACATGCAATAAACGTTTCACTGAAATATTCCTAATTCCAACCAATACTAGCTTCTGCAAAGTGAGGACACAATTACTGCCAATGCCTTTTAAAGAAATGAAACAATTTTTGTGATTTCCGGACAATACGTCGATACGTGACCAACTTTTTCACAAGAAAAACAGGTGAGATTAAAAGTTATAAAATCAGGCTTTCGCTCAAGCCTTATCACTTCTTGACACTGATATGCCTTGTAACCTAATTTTCCACACGCACGACACTTTCGCAAAAACGGGCGATCACTTTTATCTTGCATGGTAAGGTACCTACGCTTCGGACTGATATGATGGTCTGGCCGAAGTAGCGCCGGACGTTTGCCGCTTACGCAGTGTTTCAGAACAGCTACTTACTTACTTACTTACCATTTGACAAGCAAACAGGGTAGCTAAGGCTTCGTCACTTTCTCGTCTTTTAATCAAATGTTGCGCTAAACGCAAGACACGTAAACCCTTATCAAAAAATGTGGTTTCGCTTGCAGAATGTTGTCGTCAATTACCGGCTTCATCAAATAAATCTATCAAGTCTATAGGTTTTACAAAGGACAAAATAAATTCAACTCGAATAAGCCAGTCAGCAGCATCTTCCTTAAATGCGTTTGCAAGCTTAGTTATCAATACCATTTGAGATAATTTTTACAAATTCATCCACTAAACAACACCAACCCTCCGGATCTGCTCTCTTGGAACTTGGGTTAAAGTTCAGTAATTGTACTTGCTGAACAGACCTCAATAGCAAAGATGACGGCACCTTGTAAATCGACTATTTTCTTCAACAATACTTCCATTTCAATTGTTTTCATATTTTTGTCACTTTCCTGGGCGTTTTCAGCTTAAGGGGTCAATCCCACTTCTGATGTCGGAAATAGAGAACAAGGTGGTCTGTTCTTCAGCCATTATTGTTGTTAAACACGGAAAACACTTAAACACTGCAGTCTGATTATATGTAAATTAATCAAGTTCAAACAACAAACGACACGCTTGGCAATATGATATCAATTCATAATAAAATAATCCAGCTACTTAGCACAAGGTAGAAATAATTTAAAATAAATGAAATAAAGAAATAAAGAACTAGCGATACGGAGTTGGTCGTACTTCGTTCAATACCTTTCAATGACTCCTCTCCCCTTTCTCTCATTTTCACTTCCCCGGCTCCGTTCCACTCAACTTGACATGTTACCTTTTTAATAATATCAAGTGCGTTCCTTGTCCCTTGTCCTAGACTAAACAATCTATAAAACTGTTAACTCTAAATTTATTGATCCCGGTCGGGTCAATATCCAACCATAAACAAAACTTAAAATTTTAAAATAATAGCAACTTGATCTAGGCTCGCCGACATATATTAGATAGGTATTTAAAAGTTTCATCAATGAAATTCCACAAATTCAAAGAGCAAAGGTACGTAGTATTCAGAAAAAAAGGCAAGTTAATTCAAAAATAAATAAAATTATGTTTAATATAGGCATACCAAACGGCTTTACCGTTACCATGAGAACTTGATGATATTTTATGAGCTAAATAACAACTGACATAGTTTTTAGAATTGCGCGCTTATACTATTAAAGCCCTTAGAGATATAATATTTTGTTGATTGTACAACCTGAATGCACTGATATAAATATTCTTAAGGGAACTATAACGATTATTAATTTTTCTTGGTGAAGCGCCAATTGTCCCACATAATCTCGCGAGGGCAAGGCCGGATTTAGGGCGAGGCCCCTACATTTTAGAAGCAATATTATTACTTTACGAATAATTACCATTCCTTATAAAGTGACAAGTTGAGTTGGTAATTTTGATGGCCTATGAGGTTCATTCTTAATAATTGACTTGGTGATTTTCGCCCTTATGTGAAAGATTAATAGCACACTCGCTCAGTTTTGGAAGGCTACATTAAAAGGCACAGGGGACGTCCGCTGTGATTGGCTAACATTTTTGGGTCATTTCACGGTCGATTCAAACTTAATACTCGATTTGGGTGCTCATCAGCTGTTTGTTTACCTAACCTAACTTATATATTTTCTTTCTCGTGATCTGCATGAACATTCTTAAAAAATCAAAACTTTGACCTTGCAACTTGCAACTTCTTTTATTTTGTATTTCTCCCTTAAATGGCTTAAAAATATAGCTTTCAGCAAAAAAAATTGTGTGTGACTTTCAAGTCATTGGACAAGATTTTAATTTTTTGCCATAAAATAAAATAAATATTAAAAGTTAAGATATAAAAATAATTTTTAATTGCATATATTATTATAAGGGTGAGGCGGTGGATAAGGGGAAGAACGGAAGTAATAACTCAAAATAGGTTTTTAAAATGAGGTTTGTTTATTTATATACTTCAGTTTCTGTTTTCCTAGCATCTTCCAAAATTCTATCGAGAGGTACACCACACTTCAATTTTTCAACAATGGTAAGTTTTTCTGATGTAGAAAGATGTAAAGTTTTTATAACTCATTGTCATGGCCTACATATGTCTTCCAAAAACTTACAGATATAGTCCCATTATGATACAACCTACAAATCAACTGCGAGGGACACATTCCTTGAATTTTGATGGTTCCACCGGATTTCTCAGTTCTTTTATTATATTTTGCTATATATCCTAAAAAAATGTTGATCACTGGTCAATTCTACTACCTCTAAAAACATTTTCAGTTTAACATTACCTTTAGAATCACTTCTGTTGCAAATAAAACTAACTTCCTTGTGACCATTTGTTCGATTTGTTCGCTGTACTGAGTAACTGGTTTCAATTTTCTCTGCTTGTTTCCACAACTCGTAATCTTGCATGCTGACAAACCTAATGTTAGTAATTCAATATTTATACCATGTTTCTCTTCAAGATGCTTTCGTAACATCTCATGACTTCTAAGTTCATTTCTTTCTTCACACATTGGACAAATGATTCTACATTCCTTTGAAACAGCAACAATTTTATGTGTACGTTTTTTGTGACGGTTCAGTAATTTTACTCAACCGAATTTCTTTGACCAAAGAGTACATATTGTATATGATGTTGATGGCTCGTCTCTTGAGCTTAGATCCATGATGAACGATTCGTACAAACCTCGCCGAATTTACAGATTTGCAAATCTCGTAAAAAATATTATTTCGCTTACAAACACTACACACAGAATGCAATATAATGCAAAGCAAAATAACATCAAGTCGCCAAAATAAATAATTTTAAAGAAAATTTAATAGCACAAAACAAATAATAGGTATTTTGAGCGCTAAAAATAATCAAAGCTAAAGCCGGCAGGCGTCAAATGTCATTCTTGTCAACGAAATATTAACCAATCACAGCAGACGTCCCCTGTGCCTTTTAATGTAGCCTAGTTTTGGAGCAGCCGTTGACGAGACACAAGGTACTTGTATTACTCTACTAGGCTCGACGCGGCGAATAGATGGAGTGATTTCGTGCAGACCACACGCTAGATTTGTCGTCGAACACCGCTTATGTACTTTTGGACTGAGTTTGAATCCCCAGTAAGCATATTTTACAAAAGTAAAGAATGTTTTGGACGAGACACTTTAGAATATTTTGATTTATCTTAACTAGAACTTTATCCAATTAACCCTATAGAACTCTTTTACTTTATGGATTATCTGCTAAAAAGTTCATAAGGAGAGTATGCTCGTAAGACCAGTCGTCTCGTATGTAAATTCTCCATGCTACAACATCTCCTCTTGGCTCAATGATATCTTGAGAAAAGTAGCAGGTTTTAAGAGCACTTTTTCAACTACACACTTAATAGAGTTTTCCAATTTTTTAACGAATAATAATGCTTCCACCTAACGTTCAACTTACACCACTTAAAGTTAAAAAGTTCCCCAGTATTCCTCAAACTGAATGTGTTAAGTAACCAGACTACTGATAGATAGTCAACATTAAACTAGGTAAGACTCCTAGTTCTCTAAGCAAAATAGGTCTCTTCCAATGATAGACATTAAAAAAAGATAATTAAAATTAGAATTCAAGAATCTTGATATTTTCTGTCCTTTAAAATTAATAGAAAACTAAATTTTTGTCTATTTCACTGCTCTTAAATGGGCCCCAACAAGATTAATGTCCCCGGGCCCCATTAACCTTAAATCCGCAAGCCGTCACTGTTTTATTCTTACCTTTCCATACATTGTTTTGAACGTCGATGCTATCTTCCTCCTTTGATCATTGCTTCTTCGTGCTATGATGTCAATGACAGTATCTTCGTCTGTACCGAAGCCTTTGAATGCTTCTTTCAATGCCTTGGCATCGGCTTCATCATCGAAATCCGAAGCAGGAAAAACAGTTGGCTAAAAAAAATAATAGAGTTTTATAGGCGCGATTAAACATTTTAAAGCAGGGGTAGGTAAAAGTCAAGATGTGAAACCGACCAATAAGTCTGTATTAACTTTAGACTTCCTGATCGAAAACTAATTTGACGTGGTTGTTGTTATTTACACTGAACTTAGTTAATATTAAGTGGTATTGAGGGTGGCTGGTTCTGAAGTGAAAGCACAGGAAGCGATTCAAATTGTTCTTGAATCTTTGGAGGTTAGTTGAGATTAGTTATACTCGTTGGGAAACGCGACCTTAGGGTGGGAACAATCGGGCACCCTGAGTTGAACACTTCCCACGCAAATATTTGTAAAAGAGGCTCAAGTCACCAACCTGATGTTCTGGGCTTTTACGGTTGTTTGTCAGATTATGGTCAATGATCAAGAGAATGACGATGTTTCATTCATTTGTGTCAGCATTTTTCTGTTGATTTTTCCAATAAAATATCACTTGTGGGACTCATAATATACCTTACTTTGTAGATGGTAGATGTGAAATGCCATCGCATCGGCTTAGGTAGCGTGAAGTTGCTTTTTGAGCTAACGTTTCGTCGCTGTGCCGATGTCTCCGGTTTCCAGGGTAGGAAATATATGAAAAATGCTATAATGATGGTTCCGAGATCAAAATGTTCCGGAGATAAACTCGCCCCCCGATCGGATTTCCGGGTGGGGGCTGGTCCTGGCGCCTCATCAAGCGAAGTTATTCAAACATCCACCACAGCCAGTTCGGGTCCTTCGAACAACATTCAAAATGGAAATAGTGTGACAACTGACGTCGTTAAAAGACCCAAAATTAGCTTCCAAATTGACTTCTGCAACATAAGAAGACTGAACTCGAACATCAAAACAGTCCATCAACATCTACAATCTACCAAACCTCATGTACTCGCACTAACGGAAACAAAGGTCAGATCATCGATTAGTTCGGTCAGCTATTTATATCCTGGATACAACTTCTTTCACCGATTTAGGCGCAATTTTGGCCTTTGTCTCTTTGTTCGCAGTGAAATTTCTTGTCAGCGAGAGGAGACACTTCCTAATAACTTTGATGTAATGTGGTTTAAAAAATCAACGCAGAGAATTACTAAATTCATATGCAGCCTTTACAGGCCACCAAGCGATACCATTTATAGAGATTTGTTCTCCTCATGGTGATTTTGCTAGTTTCTTGGATCTTTTTTTAACTTTACTGACTTGTGCACTGTCACCGTGAAGCCTGCGTTAGAAACGTCTGACCACAACCTTATTTCAGCACTGAGCAAACTACCAATTAGTGCCGAACAGCCTCCTGAACCACGCAAGATCTGACGATCCATCCATATGTGCTAGAGAAGTATCGGAGGTTATCCTTACTGGCATGAAAGCCTTCATCCCTTTCTTAAAAACGGCAAGCCTTGGTTTACCAAAAATTGCAAACGAGCTGTATAATCAGAAAATCATTTCTAACGCAAATGGCGTCAAAACCCTACCGCCGAAAATCGTACCATCTTTGTCAACGCTCGAAACCAATGCAAGCAAACAATAAACCGAAGCAAATAAGTACATAACCAGAGGATCAAAGATAAACTTCTTGAATGTCCTAACGGATCAAGATCATTTTGGTCAGTAGCTAAGGCCATCAGTCAGAACTTTACAAATTCAACTATTCCACCTCTAACACGCTCTGATGGCACTATTGCGACCAGAGCACAAGAAAGAGCAAACTTACTGGCGAAACTATTCTCTTCACATTCAATGATTTACTTTCAGGGAAAAACTCCACCGAACATTCTCCCTGTAGAAACGAGAATGCCCGAGATTGTTTTTCGGCACCGCCATGTTAAACGGATCTTGACGAGTCTTGACACCAAAAAGCTTCTAGTCCTGACGAAATTCCAGTGATCGTAATTAAGACATGCGCTGATGAACTGACACCGGTATTTTATAGGCTTTTTAACTGGACTTTAAAAAAATGAATGTTTTCTTCTCGTTGGAAAGAAGACTTTGCCAAACAACTATCGTCCAGTCGCATTGCTTTCGGTTATATCAAAGGTTATGGAGAAGGCTATCAACGAAAGTACATTATTAGTGACCGCCAGTATGGATTTCGTAAGTCTAGATCAACAGGGGACCTTCTCGCTTTTGTTACTCACGTTTGGAACAACGCAATAGAGCGTCATGGGGAGTCCCGGGCGGTAGCACTGGACATTTCCAAGACCTTTGACCGAGTATGACATGAGGAGCTCTTAAATAAAGTGAAAGCATACGGATTGTCGGTTCAATTTTGTTCATGGCTCTCAAGCTTTCCTAAAGACCGTTCTCTGCGAGTGGCCATGGACGGATTTCTTTTCGACACATTTAACATCAACGTCCAACCTTTTTTTTTACTATTCATTAACGATCTTTTGGAAAAACCAAAAATCCAAGATATAGCATCGCGGATGACAGCACCCTTGTTTCATCTTTTATTTTGGATGCTCGAACCTCCACTGCCAATGCACATACAGTATTGCCCGAAAAAAACAGTACTGAACTTGTAATCGTATTATATATTTAAAAAATACATATTATTGACACTTTATTATATGTTCTAAGTGTGCACCTCCTCGTTCAAGACAGACTTCATAACGATGTTCTAAGTTTCTGGGCATGTTATTGAGTGGGGGTTGTCTCAGAGCTGCGAAGAAGACTCTAACGGCATCCTTTAATTCATCGATGGTTTGTGGTGCCCGTTTGAAAACGGCATTTTTAGCCATGCCCTAAATGTATGCGTCTGGAGGTGTGAGGTCTGGAGAATGTGAAGGATAAGGGAAGTCAGTAAATCGTGAAATGAATTTGCTTGGAAAATGTTCTTGAAGAAATTGACGAATTGCGGCAGCAGTATGGCAAGTTGCCCCGTCCTGCTGAAAAAATTGGTTTCGAAATGCCAAGTTACGTGCACGACAGAATTGACGTAGATCAGGGATAAATCGTGTTAAAATGTGTCTGTACCTCTGTTGATTAAGTGTGACTTGCCTACCATTCTCTTCGATGAAGTACGGACCAATGATTCCGTGTCCGGACACAGCACACCAGACACTCACTTTTGCACTATGTAAAGGAACCTCTTGAACCTCATCGGGTCTGGCAAAGCCCAGAAATCGATTTGTGCGACGATTCACATAGCCTGACAAGTGAAAGTGTGCTTCGTCTGAAAACCAAACATTTTTCAAAAATTCAGGATTTTCATACTGTAACGCGAGAATTCTGGCGCAATATTCCACTCTACTGCGATAATCCCGAGGATGTAGTTGTTGATGTACCTGAATCACATACGAAAATGCACCCAGCTCCTTCAGGATTCTTTGAAAGGAAGTTCTTTTTAAATCAAGTTGTAACGCTGTCCTTGCCTGGCTGGCTTTCGGATTTTGTAAGATTTGCTCAAAAACACGTTCATGGTTATTGTTGTTGTTAACTGTCCTGGGACGCCCCGAGTTTCCTTTTCGTTGGCACAATAATACACTACCCGTATTTCTGAACTTTTCAATAACCTTCAAAATTACAGCATTACTTGGAGAACGTTTATTAAACCGTTGTGTGAATTGATCAGACACGTATAGCAAACTTGCACCATTATGTCGGCCCATTCCGTATGAGCGAAAATAATGCTCTACCAGAAACACTTTCTCCTCTGTACTTAACACCATTTTTAACAATTAGGCCCTACTAATTACTTCTTTGAGGTTTACTTGACAGGTCTATACTAGCTAACTTGAGTGTGACAGCGCACGCATAAAAACACCGCCAACTTAGTTTCAGTACTGTTTATTTCGGGCATATCTGTATCTATAGGCAACAACAGATTTCATATCTCAACAAAGACCTGGAAGAAATTCTGTCTTGGGGTGACAGTAACCAAGTAGAATTTGACACTAAAAAAACCCAGGCGGCAGTATTTTCTAAAAAATTAATGTTGAAGAACCCGATGTAGTCATGGCGGGACACTCGCTTCCCTTGGCTTCATCAATTAATTTATTGGGCGTCAATTTAGACAGTCATATGGCTTGACATAGTCACGTTGCGGCCAGAGTCATTCGCTTGATCGGTGACTATGATCTGACAAACAACCTGCAAAGCCTTGAACATCGAAGGCAGGTTGTCGATTTGAGCCTATTTTATAAATATTTTCATGGCAAGTGCTCAACTGAGGTTCTCCGCTTGATTCCACCCAGAGCGGTGCATGGTAGAAATACACGACGAGCCACTGCAGCCCACCCGTACGTGGTTCAGCTTAGCGTTCCACGCACGACACTATTTAAAAATTCTTTCTTTTGATGAACGTCATCACTCTGAACGACCTCCCTGAGGCCGTGTTCCCTAACGAGTATAATCTTCTAAGAATCAAGGCCAACGTGAATCGTTTCATGCGCACGCTCGACACTATTTAAAAATTCTTTCTTTTGGAGAACGTCATCACTCTGAAACGACCTCCCTGAGACCGTGTTCCCTAACGAGTATAATCTCCTAAGATTTAAGGCCAACGTCAAATGAGAAAAATCTGAAAAAATGCCGAAAAACGTAGTAACTTGTAAGCAAACAGAAAAATGCAGATTGTTTGAGAAAAACAGCTGATGACCTGCCCGATGTGCTGTTGCCATGTATACCAATAAAGATATTATTGCTTATCGTGAATTTAAACAAAAAGACTGATTAAAAACTGGTTACCGCCCTTAAACCCAAGTAAATCTATTGTAGCAAAGCAGTAGCATTGTAGTAGATACTATGAGTTTCTTAAAAAATGTAGTCGACTAAGTTTTACAAGCTGCAGTTCGAATATCCTATATTTCAGTTGTAAAAAGGGCCACGGCAATACCGCAAACTTTTAAGTCAGCCGTGAAATTATCGTGACTTGTTAAATTTATTAAAATTGTCTACATTTTAACGAGGATTTTAATTAATTTCCGTTGTTTTTTTGCTGAAATGTTGTTGTTATTTTATGGACAGATAGTTTAGTGCAACTTAATCACTGATTTTGAAGAGAAAACAATAAAATTCAGGAACTTAAAAGGAAATAGAAACCTAACATGTACCTAAGTGGAAAGATTTCAATAATTTCTTTTTCAAAAACAGTGCGTTTTCAAAGAAAACGCAAAAGGAAAATTGTGATCAGCCCTTTAATGAGTCTATATAAAAATTTTTAACGGAGTTCCAAATAACTACCCTACAAATACCTAGGTGCCATTTTTTATGAAGTGTAGCTATAGTAGGGGAGACTGGAGATGATTTATACACCGGGAGACGTGATACAGTTAATATACTGATTTTCATGAAAAGCTGGCAATACCGTATTTATATCACTTGGTTCGTTCGTCTAACAATGTATTGTATGGTTCCAGAATTATAGTGTAATTTTTTAGAAGAAAAGATTACATCTACTTAACAAGGGTTTCCAAATATTTCTTATGTCTAAAGAGGGCCAGTGTTCTTCTTTGAGTGTAATTTTTGCCTCTGACCATTGCAAGTGGTGGCCGTGTGTCGAAGCATGTTCTGCCGCACCGGATCTGTTTGTTTCTCCCTTCTTTGTGTGGTTTCGGTGTTCCTTGATTCTTGTTTCAAGGGGGCGTAGGGTTTCACCAACATAGGATCGTCCGCACTCGCAAGGTATTCTATATACGCAGTTCTTCGTGTCCCTTTGGCTGGTTGGCTTCTTCTTCGTCAAGTGGCTTCTTAAGGAATCTTTGGAGCTGAATACTGTTCGAATTTTGTATTGTTGTTCTAATCTTCGAATTTTCTCGGGGATTCCCTTGACATATGGTACCTTTATGGTGGGTCCAGTTTCGACGTCATCTTTCTGTCTATTCATGTGATCCTTACGCTTCTTGATAGTCTGGTATATTAGTCCCGTGGGGTAGCCGTTTGTGTTGAGGTCCTTTTTGATGGTGTTGAGTTCTTCGGAAAGAGATTCCTCGGAGTTAAAGAGAGCAAATGCTCTGTCAACAAGTGTTTTGACTATCCCATGTTTTGTGGTATTTGAGTGGTTTGAAGCGTAATTAAGATATCGACCAGTGTGAGTTTTCTTTCTGTATACCGATGTTTGAATGGTAAACTTGATTGTTGGTGCCAAGTTATTCATGTGATGTAGAAAGGCTTGGAGTTCGTCACCGCTTAAATTCCAAATGATGAATGTGTCGTCAACGTAACGAAGCCATAGTTTCGGTTTCATTTTTGCATTTTTAATTGCCTGACTTTCAACCCATTCCATGTATATGTTGGCGATTGCTGGAGAGAGGGATGATCCCATCGGTAGTCCGTCTAGTTGACTGTAGAATCTATCCTTTTCTTGTAAATAAGAATTATTTAGACAGCATTCTAATAGGTCCATTATGGCGTTGATGGGTAGCGATGTTCGTTTCTCGAGGGTTTGGTCTTCTCCAAGTTTCCTTCTGATGATCTGAAGTGTATCCTTTACTGGGACATTTGTATAAAGGCTCTCGACATCGAAGCTGACTAATCGATCCTCCGGTTGTATTTCCTTTCCACTTATTATTTCAACGAAGTGTTGCGAATTTTTTACAAACGATGTGCTATGTCCTTGGAGCGGCTGTAGTATTGGAAGCATAAATCTGGACAGTTCGTATGTTGGAGAGTTTCTGGAGCTTCTAGTAGGTCGTAGAGGCATGTTGGCCTTGTGAATTTTTGTTAAACCGTATAGATGTGGGGGTTTACTGTGATGAGGTGTTAAACGTGTACGTGTCCTGTCTGGAATATATCGTTCATGCTTCTTGAGTGTCCGGTATATTCTCCCTTTAATCGTGGTGGTAGGGTCTTTTGGGATGCTCTGGTAGTTTCCTTTTTCTAAGACTTCTTTAATTTTTTTGTTGTAGGTATCAACATCCATCACGACTGTCGCATTCCCCTTATCTGCGCGTAGAATCTTAATGGTCGTATCTTTGCGCAACTTGGAGAGGGCAACTGATCCTTCTCTTTAAATATTTGGCTTCGGAGGTTTGCGTTGACGATACATTTATCATTTGGAATAGAAGCGGTGACGAACTCCAAGCCTTTCTACATCACATGAATAACTTGGCACCAACAATCAAGTTTACCATGGAGAAGGAGGAAAACAATAAACTACCGTTTCTAGACGTCATAGTACAGAAGAACAGGGACACCATCCAAACATCGGTATACCGAAAGAAAACTCACACTGGTCGATATCTTAATTACGCCTCAAACCACTCAAATACCACAAAACATGGGATAGTCAAAACACTTGTTGACAGAGCATTTACGCTCTGTAACCCCGAGGAAGCTCTTTCCGAAGAACTCAACACCATCAAAAAGGACCTCAACACAAATGGCTACCCCACGAGACTAATAGACCAGACTATCCAGAAGCGTAAGAATCACATAAATAGACAGAAAGATGACGTCGAAACTGGACCCACCATAAAGGTACCATATGTCAAGGGAATCTCCGAGAAAATTTGAAAATTAGGACAGCAATATCTAATGCGAACAGTATTCAGCTCCAAAGATTCCTTAAGAAGACACCTGACGAAGACGAAGCCAACCAGCCAAAGGGGCACGAAGAACTGCGTATGTAGAATACCTTGCAAGTGCGGACAATCCTATGTTGGTGAAACCCTACGCCCCCTTGAAACAAGAATCAAGGAACACCGAAACCACACAAAGAAGGGAGAAACAAACAGATCCGGTGCCGCAGAACATGCTTCGACACACGGCCACCACTTGCAATGGTCAGAGGCAAAAATAATACTCAAAGAAGAACACTGGCGAAAGAGGAAATTCAAAGAAGCGGCCGTCATAACCCAAAATCCAGACTGCTTTAGTAGGCCCTCTTTAGACATAAGAAATATTTGGAAACCCTTGTTAAGTAGATGTAAGCTTAGTTTAGAACCACACAGTAACGCATGACTGCACCAATCTCGGTCATGCGCTGCTAACCAGGAGGTAGTATAGATACCCTCGTAGTTTCGTAGGTTGTTCATTATTCACCTGAAGACGACTGGAGATACTTACCAGTTGAAACGTTGTGTCCAAAACACATCTATCATTCACTATCTTGTTTTATTAATCATATATTTTGCTTTTTAGACTGTTGAGGTTAGATTTTTTTTTAGACGCTGGTATGTACGAAAATACTAAGTTTGTGGAAATTTGTCCCTTGAGGATAGTAAATATGGGGATACTTATTACGGCACCATAATTTTTATGCTTTAAAGTAATGAACATGATAGAAGTTTGTAGCTTAATAAAATGTTGCTAGTTTGTTTTATACCAGGAAAGGACATTATTCTATGGATTCATTCTTCTACTGCACCTGTTAACGCGTTAACTGCCGAGCTAAAATCCACTATTTTGTCCCTCCAGGCCATTTGAGTTTTTGGTTAGTTGGAAGTATTAAATAAATATTCCTACTCATATTTTTTTGTTCTTGTTCTTCCTAAGCCGGAAATCTTTTTTTTTTGTCGTAGGTCACCCGCGACAAACGCGGCGCAGCGTACTTTGTAGGTCACCGGTGACCTACACGGCGCAGCTGGAATAGTGGAAATTCGCGTACGTACGAACCATGCTTTAAATTTTTTTTGCAAAAATTGCTATAAGAAGATATCAGCACTTCGAGGTAGAAAAATTGCTCAAAATACCACAAAGAAAGTCACCACGTATTGCCCAACTTGTTCAGAAGCCCCCCATTTATGTTTGGAATGCTTTAATGCCTTGCATAAGTAGGCGTATTTTTTGCATACCTATTATATGTTTTACCTTTTGTTATTAGTAAAGAACTTATTTCCAAACAGATTCTTTTTTTTTAACCCGTAGGTCACCTTCTATTTATTTTTTCCCATATGGTAGTGACCTACGACAAAAACACGTTAATAATATAAATTTAAACTTCACTGTTAGGCAACACACAATACCTTAAAAATTCTATATGGCCAAACTAAGCAATTGGCTGTAGGTCACAATACCAATTTCAAAATCCATTTAACGATGACCGTCGACAAATTTAGCGTGGTTATTCACTGTAGGTCACCGGTGACCCCCATGGCAGTGAACGTGTTAAACTAATAAAAAGGAATTGACACCGCGTCTTTCCAATTTTAATACAAAGTTAATTATTTCCAGATGCCGTTTTTTTAAAAGTCGAAGGCTCCAACCAAAGGACGCACTCGTGTACCTCCTGACATATTAGAGAGAGCTGTTAGGGAACTTGTTAATGAGAAAAAAGGGCTTAGAAAAACGGTTGACAAAATGACCCTTAAGCGCTATGCTGAGAGGTATAAGACCAGCTTCCCAGGAACGTGGGACACTCGTTACAGTATGTTGTGAAGTAAATGCAATTGCATTTTTTATGGTTTCGCCAACAGTTAGAGTGGCGAACTACATGATTAATGGTGCGGGAAGAAACCGTGAAGCACTTTATATGGATAACTTAAAAAAGAAGTTCTGACAAGATACAACTTCGCCCCACATGAAATTTGGAACATTGATGAGACTGGGGCACCAACAACTTTTAAACCAATGCAAGTTCTGGCTGCTAAAGGGAAAAAACAAGTTGGGCAAGCTACTTCCCAGGAACGTGGGACACTTGTTACAGTATGTTGTGAAGTAAATGCAATTGCATTTTTATGGTTTCGCCAACAGTTAGAGTGGCGAACTACATGATTAATGGTGCGCCCAAGGGCACCATAGCAGTTGGGCATCAGACACATAGCGGCTGGATGACAAGGGAAAGTTTGGTGGAATTTATGAATCATTTTGTAAAATATGTACAATGCTCAGTTGACTTAAAAGTCCTATTATTGATGGATAATCATGAATCGCAGATATCTATAGAAGCACTTGATATTGCAAAACATCGTTGTGTGATGTTGCTCACCTTTTCCCCACATTATAGCCACAGGCTACAACCGCTAGATATTTCTGTGTATTTTCCTTTTTAGAATGCATGCAATAAAGCGGAGCAACAGTGGGTGGTTAATCATACAAACCAAGCAATGATCATTTACAATATAGGAGAAGTTATTGGAAAAGCGTTTGCACATGCATTTACTCCACAAAATATTGTCTCAGTCCATTTAATCAGAATATATTCAACGAAGAAGACTTTTTGCATTCAAGTGTAACAGAGCGGCCACTATCATTAAATCAACCACTAGAAAATGACAAAGCTGACCCCTCGGCTGACCCTTTATCGGGTGTCAATAAAAACACTGATCTAAATGTAAGTCAAAACGAAAGATTAAGTTTAAAGCCTGTTATGACTAAAACTAGTGCTACATGTGAAAAATCATTAGAACTTTCAGAGCCATTATTAGCTGATAATCTCATCTGTTCCGCTGAAGAATCCATGACAACCATTAAAAGAGACCAAGAAAACCATTCAGTTTTACCATTTGAAGAAATATTGTCACTACCTAAAATACGAACCAAAAAAGAAAAGAGCGACCAAAAGAAAAACAAGAAAGTCATCGATTTTAACCGACACTCCCAATAAACAGGAAATTGAATTACAACAAACAGCCAAAAAGGCAAAAATTGAAAAGGTTAATGCAGCTAAAAGAAAGATTCTAGGTTTAGGAAATACTAAACAAACTGACCAAAGAAAGAGAAAGGCTGAAATTGAAGCTTCAGATACGTCGGAAGACGAGTCTTTCAATTTTGATGCTTCAGATTGTCAGCCAGAAAATTTATTAAATAATTATTTAAAAGTTAAAGATTGGGTCTTGGTTATTTTCAAAGGAAAAAAGTAAATTCGTTGATTTGTTGGGCAGATAATTGGCTGACGAATGGAAAATTAATTTTGCCAAGAGATTGGATGACAGCGAATTTAGATTAATTAATAAATGGCTTGATATTTAAGACATCACTGTAGTTGACTACACTCAAATTGATAAATTTATATTAGGTAAAACCCAATTTTTCTTTTATATTTCGCTTTGTTAAAACTAAACAGTTTTATATTAGTTATTGCATAATTTGTTATTCTAATTTCATGTGTATCATACCTCCCCACAACTGTATCATTCCTCCCTAGTAAGGGGATACTCGATACGAAAAACATCCTACAGGAATAAATTAATAAATAATATTTCATCGTTAACGACAAACATTATACGTAATTATAGAAATATTTCAGCATTATGTTAAAGAACATTGTGAAAAATCGAGAAACTAAAAAAATCTAGTAATAGTTTTTATCTGCAAATATAAAAAAATTGTATCAACCATCCTCAGTCTCCCCTACCAGGTAAAATAAACCGCGAAATTTCATTAGTCAACTAAAATTTCACCGGCAAATCAGAAACTGAATTAACACCAAAAGTACTTAGATATTAGGTACCTACCTGATTCGACACTGACAATAATATTGGATTTTGAGTATTGTATAATTTTTAAGTTAAACAGTTTTTCGGGTGGCAAATACTTGACCAAATAAAAAATATATTTCTTAGGTAAGCAAAATTCGTCCATAGTCCACATTACTTTAAACAGTTCTTAAAACTAAAAAAAATCCGGAAGAGAAACTGCTAAAAAGCTTAAAACTAAAGAAATCGGTAGAATATTTTTTTATGTAGGTACTACACACTAGAGCCAACACACCTAAGTATATAATACATAATATTATACTTTTAAATTGAAGGCTTTCATATACGTTTAGTAATCACAGTATATTATTAAGGTGTCTTCATTTTAACAACCAACGGATTTAAAATAATATGCCTGGGTCTTAGGCCTCTGTGTCTTATAAAATATAAAATTATATAGATTACTTACTGACTTGACCATTTTCTTTCGTCTTCAGATATCCTTACTTCTATCACAAATTGCAAAATAATTCAACTAACACAAATTCCGTTATGATACACGTAATATCCGAATTTTGTACCTACTATAAACGAAAAACAAAAGAAATTTTAAGACCCACGGACTAGTTCCCTGTCAATGAATTGCTACTCAGGTTTACATCGAGCGCAGGAAAATCTATTTTGTACAAAATCGTTATGTAATTGTACAGTTTTATGTACCGACGTCATGGTTGGAGTCTGGAATATTTCAATAATTTTAATATGTTCTCCCGTATTCGCAGGGGCGTCTTTTATTTTTGTAATAATATGAATTTCGTCACTTAACACACAATATTTGGTAAGGTGAATATTTGCCGCCGAAGGAAAGAGAACCATTTATCTCACCACTACTTTTCTTTTTGTTTCATTTCGAAAAATAAAGATTTCGATCATTTTTCAGATTAAAAAGAAAAAACTTTACCGAAGGGCGTGAAATATATTATGATAATATTAAAACTATGATGGATTACCAAGAATACAAAAATGTTATATCAAGAGAAGTGACCTATCTGTCTTTTATCATTCTTTCTCTTAAACATTTTTTAGCCGTGGCGTATTCTTGAAAAGGAAATGACTGTTTATTTCCATCAAGGGTTAGGGGAACGCGTTCTCTCGGAATCTCTAAGAGAACGGGGTCATATCAGGAGAATTAAGTTTACAAGCATCAGTGGCGTAATTAGCATTTTTGTGCGGGGGGCGCGAACTATGAGGATGTAGACCGCGGAGGCAAAAGCGCCGCAGGCAAGAGTTCTATTTTTTGCTATAACTAACTTGTGTCGGGTTTAAATCTTGCTTGCTCAATACTTTAATTTTTAATTTATATCTTCTAGTTGAAAATTGACAAAATTACCATTTAGTACATTACTAATATAGCGTTCATGACAACTAGGTACGTAATAGATAACGCGACAATATTTACTTATACCCGTTGTCAGCGTAGCCACATAAAAAAAACATCTTAATACATCAAATGGATCCTTCATGGCATAGCCATTAAAAGCTATTGTTGTACGTTTAAACCATTTGATGATAATATGCTGTTACATCATAATTTGAGCTACAGTGTATATTATACAGGTTTCTTTCAACAAACGTGCGCTTATGTTCGTTGCAAACGAAAACTGATTTATTTAAATTTCAGATGATACGTTTTCTTGGTAGTTTAACTATCGAAAATTCTCCAGTATAGGTCTCATTGTGAAAGATTATAAAATTCAAGAAATACAATAATTTATTTTGTTCAGTCTTAATTAACAAATTTAACAATATTAACAATTAATGATATCAAGACTAACTATCACTTAAAATCGAAAGTAGTCTAAATATTTACAGGATAACATTATGAATATGACCACCATGATTTTCTATCACTGATTGCCGTCGCCTTCGCCATAGGTCAATAGCTGCATTGATTATGTCCTGGTTAAAATTATTCCAACAGAACTGTAACTTTTCCTTTAGCTCTTCGATGGTGTTAAACCTTTGACCATTGTGAACATTTGCCCCTAAAATTCCCCATATGGAATAGTCAACAGGGTTTAAGTCTCTAAGAGGTATGAGAAGGAGCACCGTCTTTTTGAAACACGTAATCTTCGCAGATTGCTTAAATTTCAGGAAGCAAGTGATGCAAAATTTGTTGTTGATACGCGTCCGAGTTGAGTTTTACTCCAGCATCTACAACAATGAGACTTGACTTCCCCAATTTGGAAACTGCCACAGAAACCATTACGCCAGGTGAAAAGTGACTTCTCTCGATAAAAAGATTTTCCAAAGGGATTTCCCTCTTTACTCGCACATTTGCGTATACCCGATTATTTTGTGTATTCTTTGGCGGCCTCAAGTAAAACATCTTCTAATCTGAAAACCATATCTTTGAGATATTCTCCCAAGAACGAAATCTTCGTAGTAATAGATTACATCTTTCTAATCGTTTCTCCTTCACATTGGCATTAAGTTTTTGACAGTGAACTTTTTTAAAGACTTTAAGTTGGTAATCACCTTTTAAAATTCTTTGAACTGTAGAACGGTGAATTCTTGTTCTTTTCGCTATTTTTCTGGTACCTACAGATTCTCCAGGTCCTACATTTCCTATAATATTTCTTACCATGGTAATATTTCCTTGAGTTCTTAAAGTTTTCTTACTTCCCCTTCCAACTTTTATTTTTATGGATCCATTATTTTCTCTAAGATGTCTTAAAAACTTTCCAACTGTTTGTACTGTGTTTGTACCAACTTTTTTCAGGAAACTCCTTTACAGTTTTTCTTGCACCGTAATTATGTTTTTGTCCAAAATTATTTGATAAGTATTCGATCCTCTGCACTTAAGACTGCCATTGTGTATGGATTAGCTGTCACGAAGCGTAGAAAACATCAAAAATAAAATTGTTTATTATTTTAATAACGGTCATGGATACTCTGATTATTAATAACAGTCATGGATACTCTCATTTTTAATAACGGTCATGGATGCTGCGATCATGGTTCAAACGACTTCAAATTTCCAAAATGATAACCGCAATGTTTTAGTACATTAATGAACAAAATAAATTGAATTTCTTGAATTTTAGAATATCTCACAATGAGACCTATACTGCAGAATTTTCGATAGTTAAACTACCAAAAAAAACGTATAATCTGAAATAAAATAAATCAGTTTCCGTTTGCAACGAACATAAGCGCACGTTTGTTGAAAAAACCTGTCAATCCAGCCCTGTTAAAAATATTTTGATAAAAATTACACATTTTACTGAGACGATATCAGTTCATCATCACTCCAAAAATAAATTAAATCAGTGCAAAATGAAAAAAAATATTCACAATTTAAAAGTGTACTCCTTTAATTTAAGCCACAGTGTACATATTATTATAATAATAAATTATTCTCTTTACAAGTAAAATTTCCATATTAGGAAATACCGATAAGGGCGGCACGAGGCCAGGGGCGGGGAACGGGGCGAACGCCCCCCTTGGCCCCCTATACGCTACGCCACTGAGAAGCATGCGTGTTTAGTTGACAAGAAATACGATGTGACCATGTGAATCCTCTGGTTTCAAAACTCGACAGTTCCACTTAGGTGAAATGTTGAGCAATAGGGAAAAACTGTTTTGTGGTGTTACAATTTATTAATTGCATCAATATTTTCTATACACACGATTAAGACGATTTACTAAAAATCCAACTTATAGAGTTTTTCGAAAAATTCAAGTTGAAAGGTTCATATAAACAGTGGCGTACACACACGGGGGGGGGGGGGGGTTCGGCTGATAATGGGCAAAGATTTTTTCCCAACTATGGCACCTACGCAATCATATTATAGTCAAAAAAATATAGTTAGAATCGTTTTAAAAAATATGTTATTTATTGATTTTTAATGAGAATTTAAAAAATCATCTAACTCATGCATCATAAAAAGCAAATTATGGTAGTCCTCGTATACAAAATGAACTTATAAATTCGTCTAATTCAATAATAGTGCAAATTATTGTAAATGAAGTAAATGCAGCTAAAAGTTTCTCGGTATTAGGAGACGAAACAGTAGATATATCCGAAGTACAGCAACTTTCCTTGCGTGTGCGTTATGTCGAAAATGAGACCTTAAATATAAGAGAAGACTTTTTACAATTTGTACCTGTACCCGACGTTACTGGAAAAGGCCTTGCCAACTCTATTATTGAAACCCTTCAGAAACTGGGAATTAATTCCCAGTATATGGTTGGTCAAGGATATGATGGAGCTGCTGCTATGAGTGGCCAATTACAAGAAGCACAGAAGCACATTAGAGAAAAAAATGATCTTGCTATTTATGTGCATTGTGCCTCACATTGCCTAAATTTGGCAATCTCTGATGCTTGTGAAATATCAAATATTTGAATTTGTTTTAAATCAATTGGGAACATATTATATAATTTTTTCAATACACTAAAACGGCAAGCCATCCTAGAAAAAGCTATTAACGATTTGGAATATAAAACATCCGCTACACGACTGAAAAAGTTATGCCCGACAAAATGGATCCAACCCCATGAATCGGTTCTTGTCTTCCTAGAACTTCAGCAAGCAACAATTGATGCATTAGAAGTAATATCACAATGGAATGATAAAACAACTTCTTCTATGGCAGTACAATTATTGTCTGTCATAAAAAGTACGGACTTTCAAGTATCACTTCATATTAGTGCTAAATTGTTTGCTATAACTTTGCCGTTAACTCGTCAATTACAAACAAAAAATCAGGATTTATCAACAGCACTTGAAGTAGCTGCAGACGTCGAAAATGTGTTAACTGAAACACGAAATAAAGTTGAGCAACAATTCCATACTATTTTTCCTGAAGTGGGGAAGTGTGTAACAAATTGGGAATATGATTAAGCATTCCTCCTCGCACTGGCAGGCAAACAAAACGATATAATATTATGACAGAGAATGCTGAGGATTATTATAGGATTTCTATTTTTGTTCCTTTTTTGGACAACCTTTTATATCAAATTAAAGAACGTCTTTTAAAACACAGAAACATAGATATTGTCCAGCTTTAGATGCTTCTTTCCTGTTAAGGGTTTAAAATCGCTGGCAAAATGATGCAAGAGTACTACTAACGAAATACCAATCGATTATTAACTGAGGTTTAGAAGAAGGAATTGGCGAATTGAAAATGTGGTGGTGCCGATTCCTTACACGTACCGATAAAAATGATGATTCTAAAAGTGAAATTGACTTCTTACGTAAGTGTAATGAAGAAATATTCCCAACAGTAAGTAAACTGATTCAGATTTTTTTTACACTTCCTGTTACCACTGCAACAAACGAAAGATCATTTTCAACGCTTCGTAGATTAAAAACATATCTTCGAAATACCATTGGAGAAGACAGACTTAATGGCTTGGCGCTTCTTAATATACACAGCAGAGAGATATTATAGTATCTCCGGAGCAGATTTTAGAAGACTTCGCAAGACATTCGCGTAAAATGAATATATATTTGTAATTTGTGATAATCTATTTTAAGTGAGGAATGAAACACAAAGTCTGCTCCACTAATTTAATAAATAAGTTCAGATTAACATCCCATACATGTTTCGAAGGTATAAACCTTCATCTTCAGTGGGTAATTATAAAGATGTTGTTATTTATGAAGAGACCAATGCCATTGTTAAATTTATTTAAACTGAAAAGGGAAGGAAAAAAAACACAAAATTAGACAATGTAAAAACAGCCAAGGCGTCATCAATAAAAGTTTAATGTGATTAGTAAAAGATATTTTGTAAAATATGGTGATTAATATAAAACCGCGACCACAGTAAAATAAAGTCAGAGACTTACCTAATGTTGCAGAAAATTTTTTTAAGAAAACATATGTAAATTTGATTAGGTAACTAATACATATTAAAATAAAAGTAAAATTAACCAAATAAAATGAATTTAAAACGAATTTAGTTTTATTTTAAATTTATTGAAAAACCCAAATTTTACTGGGAAAATGTAATAGGGTAAAAAAAATAAAACTAAATTCGTTTTAAATTCATTTTATTTGGTTAATTTTACTTTTATTTTAATATGTATTAGTTACCTAATCAAATTTACATATGTTTTCTTAAAAAATTTTTCTGCAACATTAGGTAAGTCTCTGACTTTATTTTACTGTGGTCGCGGTTTTATATTAATCACCATATTTTACAAAATATCTTTTACTAATCACATTAAACTTTTATTGATGACGCCTTGGCTGTTTTTACATTGTCTAATTTTGTGTTTTTTTTCCTTCCCTTTTCAGTTTAAATAAATTTACCAATGTCATTGGTCTCTTCATAAATAACAACATCTTTATAATTACCCACTGAAGATGAAGGTTTATACCTTCGAAACATGTATGGGATGTTAATCTGAACTTATTTATTAAATTAGTGGAGCAGACTTTGTGTTTCATTCCTCACTTAAAATATTACTCCACTGTGAGATGGACTACTTCCATAAAATAATCTATTTTGTTTATTTTTGTATTATTCGTTGTAATCGATTTGAAACAATATATCTTGCAATATAAATTTCATTTAAAGCTTAATAACTGTATTTTTAAATAATTTTTATACTGTTATATTTTTTAAGCACTTTGATGCATATTAAACCCATCGGTCTTAAAGAAACTCATAGATATTTGTTATTATTTACGTTTTCAAAATAAATCCCCAATAAAGGAAGTCTGTGTATGCCACTGCATATAAACATGTGTCCTAAACTAAAAAGTCTGGCTTTCAAGATACATATGGACGCTTGAAAGGTAAAATGTATAATACGCCATTTTTTGCAAAACGAGTTATTTATACCATTAGATTCGTGGCATTTTTCTGCGTCGATATAGCCGGATTCAGGCTAATCTAACTAAATATTTGGCGTTTAATACATTTTTAATTTTGGGCAGTGCCGGCCACAGTCATGTCTTAAGCGACGTATTTTTATAAAAAAAATCAGTTGCCTGTCATGTCATACACCCAACAACTATGCTTCCAGCATATAAGTCAATTCTGTTTTCATACTTCAGCGCCTTAAAGCAGTATTAGTCAGTTCACCTGGCAGAATACATTTCACAGTGGTGCTTAAAACATCCATGTATACGCATTTTAGAGGTACATATGACGTATTAGACATTTTACCTTTTTGAAATAACAACACATGTGCTACGTTATACGGTTAAGGTATCACTTTTTTGCAAAGTGTTCAACCTTCACCAGTCTTTAAGGAAATAACGGAGATGTATTGGTTAAGTGAAAACGCTGAAAATGTTCCAGCTAAAGTTGTAACATCTGCTCTTTGTAAGGCAGCGAACTTTCGCAGCTGTAAAAGATTTGGCAAATGGCCTACGTAGACTTTTTGGATGAAGAGGAGAGAGTTTTAGAATACGATTACGAATCGAGCTCTTCGGAAGGTTTAGCTGAAGACGAGAGAAGCGAGAATGAAAAAGTAGTTATAAAAATATTTAAAAGAAAACAGAAGAAAAAAAGAGCGGTTGCTGTTGAAGATGCGACACTAAGAGTTTCTGCATATAAGAAAAAAATACCCAATAAAAGGAAAGAAAAACAACAGCTTTATAAAAGTGGCGTAAAATATGAAAAAAAAGATGGCATAGTAGTTCCAGCAAGAGAAATGGGACCGAATTCATGTCAGTCAAAGAAATTTACTAGTAGAGAGATATTGACAGAGCGAGGCCAGGTGGTGCTGGTGGTGCTGGTGGTGCAATTTACGATCTAACCCAAGTGGTGCTGGTGGTGCGTTTTATGATCTAACCCGGGTGGTTCGGTGGTGCGTTTTATGACCTAACCCGGGTGGTTCGGTGGTGCTGTTTACAAAATAACCCGAAATTAAACCCGACTTTTTACAACCTAACCCGGATGCTTTCATGAGGCGGCTTCTTATCTAACCCTAACTTGATCCTTAATATTTATGAACTGACCCGAGATAAAACCCGACTTTTTACGACCTAACCCGGATGCTTTCGCGAGGCGGCTTCTCATCTAACCCTAACTTGAACCTGAATATTTATGAACTGACCCGAGATAAAACCCGACTTTTTATGATTTAACCTTAGTGAAACGCCGCTGCTAAAGCGGGATAATTAAATCCCAATTTTTTATAAGCCATCCTTAAACCCAACTTTTTACGATGCGACCTGATCCATCCTTAAACCAGACTTTTTATTATTTCCCCTTAGTTGAAACGCCGCTGCTAAAGCGGGATAATTAAATCCCAATTTTTATAAGCCATCCTTAAACCCAACTTTTTACGATGCGACCTGATCCATCCTTAAACCAGACTTTTTATTATTTTCCCTTAGTTGAAACGCCGCTGTTAAAGCGGTATAGTAAAAAACATTATTTATATTTTCTAACTTAGTGAAACGCCGCTGGCGGGTAGTAAAGCGAAATAAAACCCTAATTTATATGGTCTAACAAGATAAGTATATTAAGGCGGTACATTTGTCACCACAATAATTATTTATACCTAAATAACCCTCTCAAACCCTCTGCCGACTCGATTTAAAAAGAAAGGGACATAAACCTTTATTTATTATTCCGAAGGACCCTCATTAAAATTCAGTAGCATATCTAATAATTGTTTCCAATTTTTGCACCACTTATAGAAATACAATAAAATAATTACTATCTAGAACCATTAACTAGCGATTTCTTTGTACTGGAAATGGATAAATTATAGGACTATCTTGTAATGAGAACAGAGTAGACAATAAATAAAACTTAAATACGTATAAAATACCAAGCAGGTATAGGTACTATACAACTTGTGTTCGCCATCAGGTAAAAGCCCTCATAATGCTTTTATAAAAATTTCGGATAATATCATAATATAAGTAAATAGGCTACAATTTCAGGAAAAAAGTAAAAAAAATTAATTCACAGTGTAAAATTGTAGTTAAATGGATTGTAAATACGAAATAATATAAAAAGCTACCTTTTGTTTGCGATGATGTATGCACAATAACTCTATATTATTCGGTCCTTAAACTGAACATACCCACTAGATAGGTATCATAAGCTGTATTTGTCATCAGGTAGAACCCCCAATAAAATTATGAATATCAGGCGTAGGCAACAATAAGCAAATCACGTTGGTTTTTTAATTTATTATTAATCTGGCTAACTTAAGAAACTCACAATATAACGACCATCCAAAAAAATCATAATACATTACTGGGTGTGAAAGCAATTGCGCTGCAAAATATAGTGTATACCGACTCTGAGGTAGTTAATTAAAATCCCAATTAGCGCTAAAAAAAAAATCAATTAGATATTTACTTTAGATATTTTAATAAAAAAATTCAATATTCTCGCCAACATTTAACTTTTGAAATTAGCATAATAACAAATCCTTTACAATGAATTAAACAAACGCATACATAATTTTAAAATCACATAATAAGAATATAAGCTAAAATCTAACAAGTTCGGACTACTCGAATGACTTCAGTTTACATCTGTAGAGAATACCCAACTCTCGAATCATAAAAAATGGTCAAACTTTGTCGGCAAATACCCTTCTATGATGCAGGGGAAGGACAGGTAACTCGAGATGTTTATAAAGAAACGTTAAAGAACATTATTTGCTTATTTCTAGACTCTTAAAAATTAGATGCAATCGAACAATAAATGTTTTCATCATGTATATTTATGAGTAACACATTACCTTCGACATACATAAATTCAAATTGATAATTACTTGCCTTAGTACTTTTTTAGAAGCTTGAATCATTGCATATAACCGTCTGAGGATACCCAAACTTCCCCTAACATATTTCTCCGCAGCCGGGGAAAAAGAGGTAGAAAAAGTAAAATAACAACTCCAAGTGTCTTTGCGAACAATCGGCAATAAAATAGAGTATTTCAGTTTTTAATTTTTCGTAAATAAAAGTTGGTTAGATTAATAGTCTCTGTGAATATAATAACATAAACAAAGTGATATGCCGTAAATTTAGGAGTACAGTATAAATTATGCCTCTATTAAAATATACCGCAATAACTAACTACCAAAGGATTTTTGATATTTTGAATATATTTGATGCTCATAGCATTATCACATTTCCAAAGGCTCTAAATTTTAGAAAAATGTTCTAATAGAATATGTCTATCAATATAAAGTAAAGGTATTGTTAGGTTTTTTTAAAAAATACGACCTACAACAGTCTCTGCTACAGCATGGCTGACTCTGTAGAAACTTCTGTGAAACCATAATAATTATATCAATAATCGAGTTGTCCTTATGATAATATTTTCTTCCAATATCCGACTCCACTATCCATAAAAGTTATGTTAGAAAATTCATAATTGAGCGCATTGTAATTTTTTAAAAAGAAATTCACTTCACACACAAAGATGTAGCCATTCAATCCATGAAAATAATGCAAGTCAGTATGCGTATGTTATGGCTAACTGTTTAAATGTCTATTCCTTCCACGTTTATCGGAAGAAATACTTTTTTTATACTCGTATTTTAGTTGAAAATAAGATCATAAATCATCTATACAAAACAAGCGCCCCTTATGGATTTGAACGAAAATCATAGATTCGACTATTTTCATGAAAAATAAATCTAAGTACGGAATAATGCAGGAAGATTATCTATTTTCTTGGTTTAGAAAGTGATGTAGTTAAGATTTATAACTTAGGAATAAATAAATTATTATTAATCTTTTCGACCTATTTCTCTTGCATATTTAATTTCTTTAATAGTAAGAACTAATCTTTTTATTTTACAAAGTAAAAAAAAAGCTAAAGATCGGCGTTGTCAGTCAGGTATAAGAACTGATTTAACACGATGGTTTTTGTACAAACGTTCACATACAATTGTATGCTTTTTAACCGATTGTGTCGGAAAAAATGACGATTTATAGATTAGATATTTAGACGAAGAGCTAACCTTCTCAATAAAGTATTGATTATTGCCCTGCTAGCTAGACAACACTTTTTATGTTAGTCAAAAAAAATTTTTTTTTTCGGACGCTATTACAGATTTCATCGTTAACTAACAAACATTAAGACCAAAAAATTAGCGTGCAAGATGAAATGTATAGGTTCACTTCATTTCTACATTATTTTACAACTCTCAATCGCATTAAAAACAAGATCGAATAAAAAATAACTTATGACATATGGACGAAAAATGTTTTTCGGGCTATTTAGGTTAGCGACCGCATTACGTCTGAAATACTACATTTTTCGAGCTTATAACATAATTTACTATTTTAACGTTAAAATAGGGGAAATGATGTATCGAAATGGATACTTTTTTTTGTCGGTCACGAGATTATAGTTTCTTTTAAAATGAACTCTAATATTTACAAGACAAATTATCCTTTAAGCCACATTAGTTTAAAACTCGTCTGTCGCTTTCCCTCTATTGTGAGTTTGATTAAAGTATAGCGTAGTATATATTTAGATGAATTTCGCAAATGTTGAATACTTTCAAAACTGAAAAAGCCGCCCTTTGCAATAAATATCTCCGTAGAGTTAGGTACCCTGCAGATTAAGGGTATTTCAGCGGATAATCATATACAAATTCAAAGATTTTGCCTATTTTAATGGATTAACAAACAATATCTATAGGATGACTTTACTGATAAAAAAAAAATAACAAAAATCCATAAAGTCTAGGCTCACATGAAATTCCATAAAGAGCAGCTGCATAGCCTTATCACATCAAACTATATTTTTATTTCGTTCTATTGTCAAAAGTCTGTGTTTAGGAGATTATCGTTCATTTTAAAATGAACTCTAATATGTACATCACCATAAACTACCTCTTAAGCCGTCGTAAAAATACACTTTTCGATTTACCTCTATATTGATTTTCTAATATTAAATATCTACAATAGTCGAAATTCGCTCGCTAATACCTATGTATGCAAGGTTTCTTCAAAAAATGACAATTTTGTTGTTTAATGGCTTGAAAAAATGGGAAAAGGAGGTTTTTGCATCCATTTATTTCCAGATGAGTGTTAAAAATACTTATAAAACTCGGTATACCGAAGATCAAGCATTAATGAGAGGGTTGAGTCCTGTTTGCCAAATCCTGATTTTTAATTTGACGTTGGCAACGGTACAATTTTTTAACATTTATCATAAGAGGCGTATATTTTTGGAGCTTAGATCTACCAGTTTATCCACGCCCCATTTATTGTTAGTGCTTTAGTAATTTTACTTTCCAATTATTTTTTACCAAAACGCGTAGTTGAAACAGTGTCTATATCAGACGATATAATAAATTTTAAGGATTAATTTGCTTACAAATACACTTCAATTTATTTAGGCTAAAGCAGCCAGACATATACTGGAACTACGAAAACCCTATTACAATTTGGTTGCCTAGAGAAAATTTTGTAAAAAACATAGCTTTCTACACAAATGCTTGCACATTATGTACCTATCATTTTAAGATACCTGGCGACATCAATGTAAGCATTGACATAATGACGCAAGATATAGGTAGGTACTAGAATATTCAAGATTTCTATTAACGATACACTTCAGCATACATGCGAGATGTCATTAATGTCTACGGAAGGCAACAGACATACCAGCTATTTTTACATGGGATTCCATAGACTTGGACGCTTCTTGTTTAGAAATATTTGATGTCATCTTGAGGAGTTCCGTATTGAAGCATCAAACCTACCTGCCAAATAATTGACGAAATATGGGATATCATAAAATATACCCCCCCATCGAACTAAATGATCCTATAAACCAGCTTCACAGACCGTAATTTGTGATGCTAACACGATTAATACGCAATAGAACAAGATTAAGAAACAAAATTTAAAGTAGCTCTTTATCACACGAAAATAATTAAATAATTTACGGTTACAGAACAATAATTATTTTAAAAAGCTGTATAACTAAATATATTATGTTATTAGGAATATTCTGTCTAAAGTAACAGCTGATCTTAGTCGAAAATGAGATCGTATTATTGATTGTTGAATTCGTTAGGTATGAAATAAAATTAGAGATTTCGTCTATTTTTTCACGATTAAAAAAGAATACCTCTATTTAGCTAAAAATGAAACGATTACAGTGGTAGATTAATTCACTTTACCAAGCATGTAAACTACTAATTTTGCAATAAATATCTTCTATATTTCTAGGTAGGTTTACTCAAAAATGTTGGGCTATTTTCATCAAAAATCCCGTTACGAAATTGAAAAATTTGCCTATTTTTGTCGGTTTACAAAGTGATAGTGGAATATTGGTTTGATCAAAGAACAATAATTATTTTAAAAATGTTGTATAATTAACTAAATGTCGGTGTTATCAGGCAGGCAAGAAGTTATTTATCTGAATCTTATTTGTACCATTAGCGTTTATATACAAATGTTAGTGGTTTTCAAAAATTGATATCTCGGAAATTATTAGGTTTAGACTTATAATACGCTTATTAAAAAATAATGACTACTTTATGCAAAATTCAAAAATATTATAAGATGTAGGGTATCCCAGTAACTTAACCAAAGATTTTCGGTCTTCGTAAAGCTTTACACGTTTCTTCAGCGTACCAAACATCCACTTTTTTTAAATATTGACATCGGGTTAGGATTCTGAACATAGGATTAACATCACTCCAATAGTGAACATGTTGCGTTGTCACAGTTCCATTCGTTGAAAAGTAAACAAAACCGTTTGAGCTACGTGGGGAATAAATAAAGTTGGCTTGTTGAAAAATTTTAATATTTATTAAGGTAAAAGACTATAAATATATCGATACAACACTTTGGCATTTCTAATACTACAAATATGAATATCTAAAATGTGATATTTACAACCATCAACTCTCTCTCCCTTCTCTAATTTTGGTACACCAATGCTGTCTTCTAAGTTTATAATATATGGCGTCCTGCAGTTTAATTCCGAAAATGTTTTAACTAAAAATTCCTCTTTAACACATCCTTTAACGTAAATAATGTCTGCGTCTATCAGATTGTTGGATATGATATTATGTAGTTCCTTGTAATCGGTATCACCATAATTATAAAGGATACCATGATGATTTCCAAATAGATATTTGACTTGTTTCTTGCAAGCCTTACTTAAGGTGTCGAATGGTTTAACTGGTTTAAAAAAGTAACTTTTCATACTATTCCCATCATAAATAGCCAATTCTTTCGCGCAAAATTCAGGTATGTTAAATCCTTGAATATCGACTACAACGAACTTCATTGTCTGAAGACTCAAATCAAACAAGTATATTTTCATATTTTTATCGCTCTTAAGTTCGATTTCAAAAGCACACCCCCACTTTTCGATAATTTCACAGTCTTAGCACATAGATCTTATATTTTTATTTACGATCAATTCATCTTTATTCGCCAATCGTCTCAAACGAGTCTGCTTTTGAAAGTAATATAGCCTTAGTATTCAGAAAATATTAATGATATCGGAGCCTAAAACATCCTTGACACTAAAAAATCATTGTGTTTCCTAACAAAACCCATCATCTTGTCTATTTAGCTTGCTTTCCTATTGTTTAGCAGGTTAAATAAAATTATTATTTCGCTCTTTTTGTCTGTACTGAATCGTTAGGGGAATACGTTTCTAGTTCTATAAGAGAGACAGTTAAAATTTATGTAAGCAATCAAAAATCCTACACTATGAGCTACTTAGTTAAAATTTCATATTTCCTTCCCGGGTCAGGCAAAATTTGTGATGTGTCGGACAAAATTTATAAAAATACAAAAAAAATGCTGGATGCATTTTTAGCGTGACTTTCTATTTAATACCATCTTATTTCAAGGTATAATTCGGTTGTCAAAATGAGAATAAAATAATTTTCCCATGGTTTATGTCATCTTAAAAAAGTCAAAATGTTATATTCTGTAGAGGGTCAGATACATTCAAATTTAAATATTTTCTCCAAGAAGAATTTTAAGATAGTATTATAGTAAATAAAAATTCTATACCTCCAATATTTCATGGAAACATATCGTGTTCTAGCGACATAACCCAAAAGTACCTCTATTCAGAAACGCATCGTACTTTTCTTGTCAATAATTGTCTGATTGTCCCATCCATTACATTATTATAATCTTAAAGCACCTGTTACCAGCATTATCTGTTTTTATGGTTTTCATAAAACATAGCGATTACCGATGAAAATTAAACGAAAACTTAATAAATAACTTTTTTTCAACTGAAATAGACTGATTTTCGATGGAAAAATGTTACTTATAACTAAAAATGAATATAAGACATATACACAATGATATTTAGAATAAATCAATCTTTTCTAAAATTACTATGAAATATTCACAAAATCGTTTCGTTATAACCAAAGTAGCAAGGCTTGCAGATTTCGTATAGAGTTCAAACGCGATACTGAGATGATCTTTTTTTTATATTTTTGTAGGATAATGCACCACTACGTTGTAAGTACTTGAGAGAGGACTTTCTTGAAAAATCCTCAAATTTCTCTGCAATTTTGTTCCTTCTAGAGTTAAATTCACACAGAAAACCCCGTATTCTTATCTTTCAGGTTGGTATATTAAAAAGGGCTTATTAGTATGGTTTAGAAAACAAGCAATATTAATTAACGGATGTTTTTTCGTCGTATGAAGAGTTGAAAATTTTTTTTTCCACTCCAATGGTTGCGATGCAGAGAGTCGGGTTTCATCATAATCTTTCAGGGTAGCTCAGGTTTGATTGCATGTAGAGAGTCGGGTTTCATCATAATCTTTCAGGGTAGCTCAGGTTTGATTGCATGTACTAAGGTTAGTGCTCCTTGCAATCGGTTTCAGGTTTGACGCGCCCCCCTCAGGTTTGTTCAGGTTTCTCAAACGTTTGAGAAACCTGAACAAACCTGAGGGGGGCGCGTCAAACCTGAAACCGATTGCAAGGAGCACTAACCTTAGTACATGCAATCAAACCTGAGCTACCCTGAAAGATTATGATGAAACCCGACTCTCTACATGCAATCAAACCTGAGCTACCCTGAAAGATTATGATGAAACCCGACTCTCTGCATCGCAACCATTGGAGTGGAAAAAAAAAATTTTCAACTCTTCATACGACGAAAAAACATCCGTTAATTAATATTGCTTGTTTTCTAAACCATACTAATAAGCCCTTTTTAATATACCAACCTGAAAGATAAGAATACGGGGTTTTCTGTGTGAATTTAACTCTAGAAGGAACAAAATTGCAGAGAAATTTGAGGATTTTTCAAGAAAGTCCTCTCTCAAGTACTTACAACGTAGTGGTGCATTATCCTACAAAAATATAAAAAAAAGATCATCTCAGTATCGCGTTTGAACTCTATACGAAATCTGCAAGCCTTGCTACTTTGGTTATAACGAAACGATTTTGTGAATATTTCATAGTAATTTTAGAAAAGATTGATTTATTCTAAATATCATTGTGTATATGTCTTATATTCATTTTTAGTTATAAGTAACATTTTTCCATCGAAAATCAGTCTATTTCAGTTGAAAAAAAGTTATTTATTAAGTTTTCGTTTAATTTTCATCGGTAATCGCTATGTTTTATGAAAACCATAAAAACAGATAATGCTGGTAACAGGTGCTTTAAGATTATAATAATGTAATGGATGGGACAATCAGACAATTATTGACAAGAAAAGTACGATGCGTTTCTGAATAGAGGTACTTTTGGGTTATGTCGCTAGAACACGATATGTTTCCATGAAATATTGGAGGTATAGAATTTTTATTTACTATAATACTATCTTAAAATTCTTCTTGGAGAAAATATTTAAATTTGAATGTATCTGACCCTCTACAGAATATAACATTTTGACTTTTTTAAGATGACATAAACCATGGGAAAATTATTTTATTCTCATTTTGACAACCGAATTATACCTTGAAATAAGATGGTATTAAATAGAAAGTCACGCTAAAAATGCATCCAGCATTTTTTTTGTATTTTTATAAATTTTGTCCGACACATCACAAATTTTGCCTGACCCGGGAAGGAAATATGAAATTTTAACTAAGTAGCTCATAGTGTAGGATTTTTGATTGCTTACATAAATTTTAACTGTCTCTCTTATAGAACTAGAAACGTATTCCCCTAACGATTCAGTACAGACAAAAAGAGCGAAATAATAATTTTATTTAACCTGCTAAACAATAGGAAAGCAAGCTAAATAGACAAGATGATGGGTTTTGTTAGGAAACACAATGATTTTTTAGTGTCAAGGATGTTTTAGGCTCCGATATCATTAATATTTTCTGAATACTAAGGCTATATTACTTTCAAAAGCAGACTCGTTTGAGACGATTGGCGAATAAAGATGAATTGATCGTAAATAAAAATATAAGATCTATGTGCTAAGACTGTGAAATTATCGAAAAGTGGGGGTGTGCTTTTGAAATCGAACTTAAGAGCGATAAAAATATGAAAATATACTTGTTTGATTTGAGTCTTCAGACAATGAAGTTCGTTGTAGTCGATATTCAAGGATTTAACATACCTGAATTTTGCGCGAAAGAATTGGCTATTTATGATGGGAATAGTATGAAAAGTTACTTTTTTAAACCAGTTAAACCATTCGACACCTTAAGTAAGGCTTGCAAGAAACAAGTCAAATATCTATTTGGAAATCATCATGGTATCCTTTATAATTATGGTGATACCGATTACAAGGAACTACATAATATCATATCCAACAATCTGATAGACGCAGACATTATTTACGTTAAAGGATGTGTTAAAGAGGAATTTTTAGTTAAAACATTTTCGGAATTAAACTGCAGGACGCCATATATTATAAACTTAGAAGACAGCATTGGTGTACCAAAATTAGAGAAGGGAGAGAGAGTTGATGGTTGTAAATATCACATTTTAGATATTCATATTTGTAGTATTAGAAATGCCAAAGTGTTGTATCGATATATTTATAGTCTTTTACCTTAATAAATATTAAAATTTTTCAACAAGCCAACTTTATTTATTCCCCACGTAGCTCAAACGGTTTTGTTTACTTTTCAACGAATGGAACTGTGACAACGCAACATGTTCACTATTGGAGTGATGTTAATCCTATGTTCAGAATCCTAACCCGATGTCAATATTTAAAAAAAGTGGATGTTTGGTACGCTGAAGAAACGTGTAAAGCTTTACGAAGACCGAAAATCTTTGGTTAAGTTACTGGGATACCCTACATCTTATAATATTTTTGAATTTTGCATAAAGTAGTCATTATTTTTTAATAAGCGTATTATAAGTCTAAACCTAATAATTTCCGAGATATCAATTTTTGAAAACCACTAACATTTGTATATAAACGCTAATGGTACAAATAAGATTCAGATAAATAACTTCTTGCCTGCCTGATAACACCGACATTTAGTTAATTATACAACATTTTTAAAATAATTATTGTTCTTTGATCAAACCAATATTCCACTATCACTTTGTAAACCGACAAAAATAGGCAAATTTTTCAATTTCGTAACGGGATTTTTGATGAAAATAGCCCAACATTTTTGAGTAAACCTACCTAGAAATATAGAAGATATTTATTGCAAAATTAGTAGTTTACATGCTTGGTAAAGTGAATTAATCTACCACTGTAATCGTTTCATTTTTAGCTAAATAGAGGTATTCTTTTTTAATCGTGAAAAAATAGACGAAATCTCTAATTTTATTTCATACCTAACGAATTCAACAATCAATAATACGATCTCATTTTCGACTAAGATCAGCTGTTACTTTAGACAGAATATTCCTAATAACATAATATATTTAGTTATACAGCTTTTTAAAATAATTATTGTTCTGTAACCGTAAATTATTTAATTATTTTCGTGTGATAAAGAGCTACTTTAAATTTTGTTTCTTAATCTTGTTCTATTGCGTATTAATCGTGTTAGCATCACAAATTACGGTCTGTGAAGCTGGTTTATAGGATCATTTAGTTCGATGGGGGGGTATATTTTATGATATCCCATATTTCGTCAATTATTTGGCAGGTAGGTTTGATGCTTCAATACGGAACTCCTCAAGATGACATCAAATATTTCTAAACAAGAAGCGTCCAAGTCTATGGAATCCCATGTAAAAATAGCTGGTATGTCTGTTGCCTTCCGTAGACATTAATGACATCTCGCATGTATGCTGAAGTGTATCGTTAATAGAAATCTTGAATATTCTAGTACCTACCTATATCTTGCGTCATTATGTCAATGCTTACATTGATGTCGCCAGGTATCTTAAAATGATAGGTACATAATGTGCAAGCATTTGTGTAGAAAGCTATGTTTTTTACAAAATTTTCTCTAGGCAACCAAATTGTAATAGGGTTTTCGTAGTTCCAGTATATGTCTGGCTGCTTTAGCCTAAATAAATTGAAGTGTATTTGTAAGCAAATTAATCCTTAAAATTTATTATATCGTCTGATATAGACACTGTTTCAACTACGCGTTTTGGTAAAAAATAATTGGAAAGTAAAATTACTAAAGCACTAACAATAAATGGGGCGTGGATAAACTGGTAGATCTAAGCTCCAAAAATATACGCCTCTTATGATAAATGTTAAAAAATTGTACCGTTGCCAACGTCAAATTAAAAATCAGGATTTGGCAAACAGGACTCAACCCTCTCATTAATGCTTGATCTTCGGTATACCGAGTTTTATAAGTATTTTTAACACTCATCTGGAAATAAATGGATGCAAAAACCTCCTTTTTCCATTTTTTCAAGCCATTAAACAACAAAATTGTCATTTTTTGAAGAAACCTTGCATACATAGGTATTAGCGAGCGAATTTCGTCTATTGTAGATATTTAATATTAGAAAATCAATATAGAGGTAAATCGAAAAGTGTATTTTTACGACGGCTTAAGAGGTAGTTTATGGTGATGTACATATTAGAGTTCATTTTAAAATGAACGATAATCTCCTAAACACAGACTTTTGACAATAGAACGAAATAAAAATATAGTTTGATGTGATAAGGCTATGCAGCTGCTCTTTATGGAATTTCATGTGAGCCTAGACTTTATGGATTTTTGTTATTTTTTTTTTATCAGTAAAGTCATCCTATAGATATTGTTTGTTAATCCATTAAAATAGGCAAAATCTTTGAATTTGTATATGATTATCCGCTGAAATACCCTTAATCTGCAGGGTACCTAACTCTACGGAGATATTTATTGCAAAGGGCGGCTTTTTCAGTTTTGAAAGTATTCAACATTTGCGAAATTCATCTAAATATATACTACGCTATACTTTAATCAAACTCACAATAGAGGGAAAGCGACAGACGAGTTTTAAACTAATGTGGCTTAAAGGATAATTTGTCTTGTAAATATTAGAGTTCATTTTAAAAGAAACTATAATCTCGTGACCGACAAAAAAAAGTATCCATTTCGATACATCATTTCCCCTATTTTAACGTTAAAATAGTAAATTATGTTATAAGCTCGAAAAATGTAGTATTTCAGACGTAATGCGGTCGCTAACCTAAATAGCCCGAAAAACATTTTTCGTCCATATGTCATAAGTTATTTTTTATTCGATCTTGTTTTTAATGCGATTGAGAGTTGTAAAATAATGTAGAAATGAAGTGAACCTATACATTTCATCTTGCACGCTAATTTTTTGGTCTTAATGTTTGTTAGTTAACGATGAAATCTGTAATAGCGTCCGAAAAAAAAAATTTTTTTTGACTAACATAAAAAGTGTTGTCTAGCTAGCAGGGCAATAATCAATACTTTATTGAGAAGGTTAGCTCTTCGTCTAAATATCTAATCTATAAATCGTCATTTTTTCCGACACAATCGGTTAAAAAGCATACAATTGTATGTGAACGTTTGTACAAAAACCATCGTGTTAAATCAGTTCTTATACCTGACTGACAACGCCGATCTTTAGCTTTTTTTTTACTTTGTAAAATAAAAAGATTAGTTCTTACTATCAAAGAAATTAAATATGCAAGAGAAATAGGTCGAAAAGATTAATAATAATTTATTTATTCCTAAGTTATAAATCTTAACTACATCACTTTCTAAACCAAGAAAATAGATAATCTTCCTGCATTATTCCGTACTTAGATTTATTTTTCATGAAAATAGTCGAATCTATGATTTTCGTTCAAATCCATAAGGGGCGCTTGTTTTGTATAGATGATTTATGATCTTATTTTCAACTAAAATACGAGTATAAAAAAAGTATTTCTTCCGATAAACGTGGAAGGAATAGACATTTAAACAGTTAGCCATAACATACGCATACTGACTTGCATTATTTTCATGGATTGAATGGCTACATCTTTGTGTGTGAAGTGAATTTTTTTTTAAAAAATTACAATGCGCTCAATTATGAATTTTCTAACATAACTTTTATGGATAGTGGAGTCGGATATTGGAAGAAAATATTATCATAAGGACAACTCGATTATTGATATAATTATTATGGTTTCACAGAAGTTTCTACAGAGTCAGCCATGCTGTAGCAGAGACTGTTGTAGGTCGTATTTTTTAAAAAAACCTAACAATACCTTTACTTTATATTGATAGACATATTCTATTAGAACATTTTTCTAAAATTTAGAGCCTTTGGAAATGTGATAATGCTATGAGCATCAAATATATTCAAAATATCAAAAATCCTTTGGTAGTTAGTTATTGCGGTATATTTTAATAGAGGCATAATTTATACTGTACTCCTAAATTTACGGCATATCACTTTGTTTATGTTATTATATTCACAGAGACTATTAATCTAACCAACTTTTATTTACGAAAAATTAAAAACTGAAATACTCTATTTTATTGCCGATTGTTCGCAAAGACACTTGGAGTTGTTATTTTACTTTTTCTACCTCTTTTTCCCCGGCTGCGGAGAAATATGTTAGGGGAAGTTTGGGTATCCTCAGACGGTTATATGCAATGATTCAAGCTTCTAAAAAAGTACTAAGGCAAGTAATTATCAATTTGAATTTATGTATGTCGAAGGTAATGTGTTACTCATAAATATACATGATGAAAACATTTATTGTTCGATTGCATCTAATTTTTAAGAGTCTAGAAATAAGCAAATAATGTTCTTTAACGTTTCTTTATAAACATCTCGAGTTACCTGTCCTTCCCCTGCATCATAGAAGGGTATTTGCCGACAAAGTTTGACCATTTTTTATGATTCGAGAGTTGGGTATTCTCTACAGATGTAAACTGAAGTCATTCGAGTAGTCCGAACTTGTTAGATTTTAGCTTATATTCTTATTATGTGATTTTAAAATTATGTATGCGTTTGTTTAATTCATTGTAAAGGATTTGTTATTATGCTAATTTCAAAAGTTAAATGTTGGCGAGAATATTGAATTTTTTTATTAAAATATCTAAAGTAAATATCTAATTGATTTTTTTTTTAGCGCTAATTGGGATTTTAATTAACTACCTCAGAGTCGGTATACACTATATTTTGCAGCGCAATTGCTTTCACACCCAGTAATGTATTATGATTTTTTTGGATGGTCGTTATATTGTGAGTTTCTTAAGTTAGCCAGATTAATAATAAATTAAAAAACCAACGTGATTTGCTTATTGTTGCCTACGCCTGATATTCATAATTTTATTGGGGGTTCTACCTGATGACAAATACAGCTTATGATACCTATCTAGTGGGTATGTTCAGTTTAAGGACCGAATAATATAGAGTTATTGTGCATACATCATCGCAAACAAAAGGTAGCTTTTTATATTATTTCGTATTTACAATCCATTTAACTACAATTTTACACTGTGAATTAATTTTTTTTACTTTTTTCCTGAAATTGTAGCCTATTTACTTATATTATGATATTATCCGAAATTTTTATAAAAGCATTATGAGGGCTTTTACCTGATGGCGAACACAAGTTGTATAGTACCTATACCTGCTTGGTATTTTATACGTATTTAAGTTTTATTTATTGTCTACTCTGTTCTCATTACAAGATAGTCCTATAATTTATCCATTTCCAGTACAAAGAAATCGCTAGTTAATGGTTCTAGATAGTAATTATTTTATTGTATTTCTATAAGTGGTGCAAAAATTGGAAACAATTATTAGATATGCTACTGAATTTTAATGAGGGTCCTTCGGAATAATAAATAAAGGTTTATGTCCCTTTCTTTTTAAATCGAGTCGGCAGAGGGTTTGAGAGGGTTATTTAGGTATAAATAATTATTGTGGTGACAAATGTACCGCCTTAATATACTTATCTTGTTAGACCATATAAATTAGGGTTTTATTTCGCTTTACTACCCGCCAGCGGCGTTTCACTAAGTTAGAAAATATAAATAATGTTTTTTACTATACCGCTTTAACAGCGGCGTTTCAACTAAGGGAAAATAATAAAAAGTCTGGTTTAAGGATGGATCAGGTCGCATCGTAAAAAGTTGGGTTTAAGGATGGCTTATAAAAATTGGGATTTAATTATCCCGCTTTAGCAGCGGCGTTTCAACTAAGGGGAAATAATAAAAAGTCTGGTTTAAGGATGGATCAGGTCGCATCGTAAAAAGTTGGGTTTAAGGATGGCTTATAAAAAATTGGGATTTAATTATCCCGCTTTAGCAGCGGCGTTTCACTAAGGTTAAATCATAAAAAGTCGGGTTTTATCTCGGGTCAGTTCATAAATATTCAGGTTCAAGTTAGGGTTAGATGAGAAGCCGCCTCGCGAAAGCATCCGGGTTAGGTCGTAAAAAGTCGGGTTTTATCTCGGGTCAGTTCATAAATATTAAGGATCAAGTTAGGGTTAGATAAGAAGCCGCCTCATGAAAGCATCCGGGTTAGGTTGTAAAAAGTCGGGTTTAATTTCGGGTTATTTTGTAAACAGCACCACCGAACCACCCGGGTTAGGTCATAAAACGCACCACCGAACCACCCGGGTTAGATCATAAAACGCACCACCAGCACCACTTGGGTTAGATCGTAAATTGCACCACCAGCACCACCAGCACCACCTGGCCTCGCTCTGTCAATATCTCTCTACTTTTACTAACCAGTGTGGCGATATAACCCAAGAAAGAAGACTAAGCGTATTTAATTACTTTTGGTCATTATCTCCACAACGACGTCGAGATTGGCTTGTTTCAATGTCGAAGAAAGAAGCTGTCAAGAAAAAGAGGGTAAAAAATGAAAGCAGGAAGATACATTAATTCCTTTATTTCATAAATGAGGGTGAAGGGCAACGTCAAGTTTGTTTGAAATTTTTATTGTCGACCTTGAATATATCACAAAGATTTGTATACTATATACTACACCCTCTCTAATGCCTCTTATGGTTTACGAAAAGAGGATATGAGAGGAAAAACCTTACTCCCTAATAAAGCAAAGGATGACGTCTTGAACTCCGTAAGAAACTTTATTATCAGTCTAGTCTGCCTGCAGTGCCGTCCCAATATAAGCAAGAGCACGATAAAGAAAAAAATGAAAGTAAGAATAGATTCGAAGATCATCAAAAAATTAATGAGTAAAACAAAAATATTTTGTGTATATCGTTCGACTTGCAGAAAGTTTTAAACAACCCATATGGTGAAAGTATGTTTCGTTATTACTCCAGAAAATTAGCAGTGCATAATTTTACCTTATACGAGAGTACAACAAGAAAAGCCCACTGCTACTGCTGGAATGAAAGTGAACGAAAGAGGAGAGGTAATGAAATAGCGACATGTCTTGCGTCCTTCATAAAAAAAAGTTGATGACCTAGGCACAATCATGAAACTACTGCTTTACTGCGATTCATGCCCAGGTCACAACAAGAATCGTACTGTTTTGGCCTCTCTCCATCATAATTTAATGTCCTGCAAAAATATAGATGTGATTCAGATTAATTATTTTCTGCCAGGTCACACATATATACCGATTGACAGTATTCATTCTGTCATTGAAAAAAGCATAACTAAGCATATTATTTGGGCACCTTCACAATGGCCAACAGTTTTTCATTTAGCTCGCAAAAGCCCTGACGCTTATTCAATTCACCCCATGACTCACAAAGAATTCACTTCATGGGATGACTTATCAGATAAGTATTTCAAAGGGAATCTGGTTGGGAAAATAAGCAAAGTTAGAGTCGCTACACTAAAGGCCAACCCCAATAAAATGGTTGTAAAGTATTCTACGGCTTCGGATGCATAAGAGGAGATAATTCAAATCACTGGTAAAATAAGACATCTAATAAATTGCAACTTATACCCAACCCGTTTGCCGATTTTAAAACAAAAATACAATGATTTGAATACATTGTGCAATTCGAAGTTAATACCTCTACAAAATCATACAGAATATTCCAACTTTCTTACAGGTACCTAACTTAAATAATGTTCTTTAAGAAACTAATGAAGAGGATACAGTAGTTCAAACTTAATATTAATTAACTCTAAGACTGATACTTTTGTTTGTCCTAATTTTTAAGCAACAAAAAATGTATTCGCAAATTCCTAAAAGATTGTATGTAAACATAAAGCAGTTTCTGTTTTTGGTTTTTTCTCTACTTTTTCTAAAAGGTCTAGATAACTTAATAACCATAGAATAACAATAATAATAAAGAATAAGTCATTGCTGATCTGAATATTAGTCAAACTAACAATGACTTGTATTTTTAGATTTCTCGCATAAGATATATTATTTAATATACAGCTAGTTAGTGAAATACGTATAAGATATTTTACATTATTAGAAAATAAGACGTCTTTGACGAATTAGTCGTTTTCAATTACACGATTGTACAGTGCGTTATGCTGTTAATACATTTATTCTGTTTCTACTTATAAGCAAGATTGTATAATACGCCATTAATTCAAAAACCAGTTAGAATATTAATTTAAAACCTAATGCATATAAGAGGTCTTTACAGTTATAGTTATATTCCGGAGATTTTTCATAATACGATACTTACAAAAAAAGTTATGATTTTTTCTCTGAAATTTTAAACTTTAAACGACTTTTCTGTAAAATTCACATTTGGCGCATTAGCTATTTTGCCTATCAAGCATCGATAATATACAATATCTCAAAGATCCTTGTGCTGATCTGAAAAGAATAACTTCTAACGCGTTTTAGACTCTAAAGCGCGTTAAAATTTTGGACACGAAAGGCCCCGCTCATTTGACACAGATTGTGGGTAAAATTGACAATAAATTATAAATTTCGGCACGGTGTTTTGCAATAAATTGCTATACGCGAGGTAGTAGGTTGTACCTATACTTAAATAAAATAATGGTTGCAAAGGCGACTTGAAAGTAAAAAGCCAAACAATTAATTTAATGGCGGCGTGTTTGCGAGTTCACAAGGACGTCCTAGGTTACAAAGGGCCATTTAAAAAGTAAAACGGTTATTCGCTGGCAGTTTGCTGTTTGCGAGTCACTAAATAAATATACAGTTTCAACATCGCTTCCCTAAAGAATTGTACAGCATTTTGTACAATAGTACGCCGTTTCACAACTATTTAAAATAATTATACACACATTATATTAAACACGCCTGCGCTTTCTACCATATTTATTCGTTTATTCCTGCCATGCCTAAGGCAATAGACCAGAAAATATGAAACTAAAATACTTGTAATTGAATACACTATAAGAAGTAGTAAGCAGGAACTTAGGAAGTAGGGAAGAGGAGATGTTAATAGTTGAAAGGAACAAAATGCACCTACATGATTTTCTTTTTCTTAAGCACCGTACAGGACGGGCTTGTTTAGGTATTAAGATAATTATTTTTTAGGATATCTGTAAATTTAATATAAGATATAAGTACGTAGGTGTTTTTAATTCTAAAATATGATTTTTATTTTACGACAAATAATTTTATTTTTCGTTCTAATCATGCGAGAACACGAGTTGTCCAGAGCAATTTTTTACTAGCTTTACTTGATTATGGATATAAAATCATTTTGACCTTAAACAACTTCGTATATTGGAAAAGGAGGTACTTATACCGTAAAGCGGTGTTACTTTGCAACTTATAGGTGACTTTACACAATCGAGACATTTTTAAGTAAAACAAAAATATTTTTAAAACATTTGGCAGCATTGCCATTTCCTACCTCCGAGACCGTTAGAAACACTTGTGGCTGCCCGCTGAAAAAGCGCGAAGTGCCGCGAAGACCCGCGAAGTCGTTAGTACTCGTTAGTTTGATTTTAAACAGCGTAGTAGACAGACACGTCGGCGCGTACTTTTGGGACTTTTTTACAAAAGGTAAGTGCTAAGGGTCGCTGTGCCCAACTGAGTAGCAATATGATGTTAAATGGTTATGTTATAGTAAGATTGATATGTTTAGATGATATTGTTTAAATTTTAGACTATAAAAACCTTAGCAACAAATTTTACAACATTTTTTGTTATAAATGGTCACTTTACACACTAAATTTTTTTCATGTTTTTTAAAATTTTTTACAGATTTCGTTATGGGCCGAAAGTACAAAAAGAAACTTGGTAGTAGAAACTATAGAAACTATACTGAGGAAGATTTGGAGAATGCTGTAAGTGCTGTAAGAGCTGGACAAAGTTATCGGGAGGCGGCTAAACGATATGGAATTGCCTGGAAAACCGTATGGAACAGAGCTAAGGGGAAACGCTTAAAGAAGTTTGGGGGACAATCAATTTTAACCGAAGTGGAGGAACGGCACTTAGTGGATGTACTTCTTGCAGCATCAGAATTTGGCAGCCCATTGACTTCTTTTGACTTAAGAATACTGGTGAAGCGTTACCTGGAGCGAATGGGAAAGACTGTGCAAAAATTTAAGAATAATCTAGCAGGTGGTGATTGGGTCCTAAATTTTTTAAATAGACACAAACACAGATTATCACAACGAAGTTGTCAAAATATTAAGCGTGTTCGAGCTGAAAAAAACGAAGAAGAAATGAATGAATATTTTCAAAATTTAAGGCAAAGTATAGAAAACGTTCCACCTAATAATATTTTAAATTTTGATGAGACTAATTTATCTGATGATCCTGGTTCTATCAAGTGTATTTTTCGCTGAGGAATAAAATATCCAGAATGAGTATTAAATACTTCCAAGGCATCAATTTCGATCATGTTTGCTATAACAGGATCTGGGGAAGTTTTACCACCTTATACTGTTTACAAGGCAGAGAGACTGTATGACCAATGGACCATTGGAGGATCGAAAAATGCCCGTTACAATAGATCAAAATCGGGATGGTTTGATTCTATTTCATTTGAAGATTGGTTTACCACCATTGTTGTTCCTTGTGCGAAAAAAAATCCTGGGCCGAAGGTCGTAATAGGCGACAATTTATCGTCTCACCTAAATGTTAATATAATAGTAGAGTGCCAAAGAAATAATATCAGGTTTGTATTTTTACCAAAAAACGCAACTCATCTCACCCAGCCATTGGACGTTGGCTATTACGGACCCCTCAAAAGAATTTGGAGAGAAATACTTTTAAACTATAAAATTCAAAATCCTCGAGATCAAACCCTAAATAAAATTTCTTTCCCGCCTTTGCTAAAAAAATTAATGCAGCAATTAGACTTAACCAACCAAAAAACTATCGAAGGCGCGTTTCGGGGAATGGGAATTATTCCGTTTAACCCACAGGAAGTTTTAAAAAGGTTGCCTTCAATGAGGGCAGAACAACATGTCCCAGATAATGTAAGCAGGTCATTGTTGGACTATTTAAAAGAAACACGCCCTCCTCTAACTGAAAGGCAACCCCGCCAAAGTGCCAATCAGTGGCATTTGAAGATATATGTGCAGGGCCATCACACTCAGAAATAGAAGAATTCGAACAAGAAAACGTTGACGAAAACTTAAACGAACTGTTACCAGAAACTTTTAATGAACATGATGATGAAGATGAAGAAGAAATCCCATTTCCAAAGAAAGGAGATTTTGTGATTATTAAATTAGCCTCAAAAAAATGTCTTAATCATTTTATTCAAAATTATGGAAGTTCATCGACCAGAAATTATAGTGAAATATTTACGTCAAAAGCGAGGCAATATATTTGTATTTCCTCCTCAGGATGACATATCCCAATAATCTGAAGATGATATTTTTGAATTTTTGAAGACTCCAGAAATTAGAAGGGGACTTTATAAATTTAACCTAGAAGTCAAAAATTTTAATTTTTAATTGTTAATTATTACCTACCTGTGTTGCAGTATTATCCATGTTCTTAGGGATTAAGTTTAATTTTTAGTTTATTTCTTTTATAAAATAAGTATTTTAAATGTTTCGTTATTCTTTACATTTTCTATTTTGTTTGTCGAGTTGTACCCTATTATATTTTTTGTTTGTTTAAAACAGTTTAGTTCCTAACTGAAGACTGAGCTAGTACTAAACTTAATTAATAAATTTCGTAAAAAAAATCAGGAAATATGAGTTTTTTTCCTCCAAATTTGTTGCCCATGCTTTAAACAATTTTTAAAAATCATAAGATTGTGTAAAGTCACCCTAAAGAAGCTTATACTTTGAATCTTCCTGCATTTTAGATGCTTGTGTAATTTGACACTGTTGCAAGGTGACTTTACACAGTTTTTAAAAATTTAAAAATAAATCAGTGGTAAACAAATTTTAAGATTTTAATATAAAAATTAACAGTTCCATATCAAAAATATTACATAGTTCACACTTGACCAAATTAAATAAAGGCTGTGTGAGATATACTAAAAAATATGTAAAAACTGTTGTAAAGTAACACCGCGTTACGGTATTTACTCCGTTCAGGGATTTACACAGGAAGCACTTAAGCTTAAGCTATCTGTCCCGATGGTGTTTTGCTTTAAGTACCTATACAGGATGTTATTTAGGTACGTGGCCAAACTTCTAGGAGGTGATTCCTTGAGTGATTCTAAGAAGAAAAGTTTATTTAACACGTTAACCGCCGCATGGCATTTCTAGGAATTGTAAAGTTAACATATTGTACAGCCGGCGGCCAACTGGCTATATTATTTTCATGCCACCTGAATCGCCGGCGTACAAGAGGAGAGTGGTGTTTTAACATAAATTGTACGCCAGCGTTCCAGGTTACGTCTAATTCCCCATACAGAAGTATTGTTCGGCGTACAAGTAATCATGTGCACCATTGGTTCGGCAATCAGATCATGCGACTGTGAAAAAAAATAATCATAAATGAAACAACATTTTTTATTCATTATTTGGTACACGACATAAAATTTATTACTGAAATTTACTCAAAAATGATCAGGAAAGCACTGAATACAAATAAAAGGTTTTTCAAGACAGGTGTCGCAATAAGTAGATAGTACTCTCTTCGCTGAGTTTGCTGCTACTTTCCAATTTTGCTGTGCCGCTAGTTTCTTGTAACAGTATGTACATCTTTTTCTAACTTTTCGATTCCTTTTGCACTTCTGTTTAGTCTCTTTCATTTCATGACGTATTTTTTTGTTTCGCTTCTCATCCTGTTGTGGAACTTCGCCTTCACGGGAAATTTGCAAGAGTGACTCCACCAAAGCTTCCCGAAATTTTGTAACAGAAATTTTTGATGTTTGATGCCCCGCTTTGTATACAACTAAGGCATTAACTACAGATGTCCCCATCAATAATTCGATGGCAACTTTGTGGTACCATCGTACTGATTTTCGAACAGGAGAAGAATATGCGGCCAGTTGATCGGACAAATCAATTCCCGGTTTTCCGGCATTATAATCAATAATGCATTGAGGTTTTTGTACCTCTTCACGGTTTCTGTTTAGTTTTCCTGTGTTTACCACATCCAAGGTGTGATAAGTAAAGAGCAATAAAACATCTCTCTTATCTTTCCATTTAGAGACCACGATTCCGTCTTCATTTTCTCTACCTATTATTTCCCCTTTTTTTAGTTTTGCTGACACAACTTCTTTAGGTAGACCTTTTCTATTTTTTCTTAGGGTTTCAACTGAGATTGAAATCTGTTTCTTGGCATAATTTTTGGAATGAGGTTATTCTTATATATGGGATGTTTACTCCAGTAAGCCTCAATATTCGGGTAACGCACCAAACCCATATAAATCACAATACCCAGAAATTTCCTCATTTCCGGTACAGTTACTGGTTTCCAAAGTGAAAGTCGGCTTTTGGACTTTGGTCCACCTAATTTTGCTATTACCTGTTGTGCATTTCGATTTGTTTCTATAACCATTGTTTTTAACAACTCTTCCGTTACGAGGAGGGAATAAACATTTAATTCTGTGAAACTACTTGTTATAGCTAAGTTTGGGTTTATACCTACCTTTATTTCCCATAAATGCAAAAGCTTCCTTATTATTTTTAGTTACTTCTTTCCATTTAGATAGTACTGTCGAAGTATTTTCAGGATAATCATTATCATTGTACGCCACCTGTACAGCCGGCTAACAATACAAAATATTGCCTAAATCGATGTACCAATCAAAAATATGTTATGTATTTGTTAGTGTGATGACACTAGATTGGTGTATACTCAAAAAAACTATTAAGATATTTTCGTAATACGCCGTATATTTCGTTCGGCGCTCCAAGAACCATGCCAATTGACAGCCGGCTGTTCAGGTGGCGGTTAACGTGATAAGTATGGGCAGACTTGGGTAGTATTCGAATACCCGGTATTCTAAATCCTATTTAGAATACATTTGGTTGGTATTCGAATACCATTTGAATACATTTGTGTATTTGGTATTTGATATTCGACTAAATACTTTTTTGCTCAGTAGGTACTCGGTATTCTGGATTTTGAATATCGTTTTTGAATCCCAGTATTCGAATACCCACGTATCCCGACACAACTATTTTAAATAAGTGCAATGAGCTTTGGAAATGCGCTGCAAGACCCAAGAGTGCAGAAGTGCTTCAAAAGATACTTGATCATACTTTAACTTACTCAACAGTCACTCGCTGGAACTCGTTTTTTAATTCAATTTCTCAAATATTATCTATATCCAAGGAGAACCTAACCAAACTATATAAAGAGTTAAACCTTAAAGGACATCTTAAAGATGCAGATCTTTTTTATCTGCAAGAATGGGGGAGAATGGGGCGACTGTGCGCAAAATATTTTGAAATTATATAACATTGCAATTGATGAACATAACGACTTTATTTTTTGTGAACGCATTTGTTATAACTTAGCCTACATTACTGCAAAATATGAAATACATAGGTTGTTACATTTATATGTTACGTAAAAAAATAAACGATAACGTGCTTGCGTACAGTTGCCCCGTATATACGGGGTAAGTATGCGCGGGCATGGGGCAATTGTACCCAATATAACTTATAAGAAAAACTCTAAACATTAAGGAGCTTATATACTTAAAACTGTATATAAAAGAAATCAGTTCTAACAAAAATCGCATATATAGTTCTCAGGGCTATCCTGGCCGCTACACAGTGCATGCGCCCATCTGGAACATAACGTACATCGGAACCATTGCTCCTGTTTACGTGAAACATCTCCGCAAACAAGGCATGTGTCCTCTTCTGGATTTCCTATGTCATCCATCTCGTCATCATCGCAAATTTTATCTTCATCCAGGTCTGGGTCGTCATTACTGTCACTTTCTATAAATAAGTTGCTTACAGCACTTTTTTTCTTTGTTTGGGATTTTGATTTCTTTTTTGTTTGTTCAACCTTTTGAAGAGAGATTCGTCGTTTTTTCCTATTTTCTGCTTCCAATAATTCGTCTTTATAGGGAGTGGTGGTAAGAACCACACTTTTTTGTTTTTGTCTAGAAGTAGTCTTTATCGTTGATGGGCCCGGTTGAGGAACGGGTGATAAAGCTTCTAGAGTAACTTGACTTATTTCGGTTTCTGTATATAAGGATACGTCTGCCGCTTTACTAGTGGATGGTTTCGGTTCAGTTTGTGAAATTTCGTTTATCGATAAAACTGCTGATTTTTTTTGGGGCCAATGTCGCCGACATTATCAGTCAAAGTTACCGGAAAAAACTGGGTTGCCGGTGTAAAATCTTCTTCGTTAAATTTGTCCATTTGTAATGGAAAAATTCCAGCAGTTCCGAATCCAAAAATAGCTCTATCAATTGTAGCTGATCGTATAAAGGCTTTATTGAAGAGCTCTGCCAAATCGTAAGTTGTTATTCGTTCCGCATTTCTTAAAAATATATCACATTCCCTATTATAGGCTGCTTTTAGAGGCCCAAAAAAAGTTAAATCTAAAGGCTAAAGCCGATGTGATGTGTGCGGCGGTAGAGTAACAAGTGAAATGTGATTTTCTCTGCAGAAAGTGTAAATAGGCAGAGAAATGTGGCTTGAGTGGTTTTCCAATATTACAAGTACAGAATCGTTTGCTGTTGGTTTGGCAGATTTGGCAAAATGTGACAGCCACTCAATAAATGTCGGAAAGCACCTGTATAAAGAACCCACAGGACCATTTTTCTCTAAAAAATCTGTCATTCTCTTCCTGGGAAAGATGAACATTGGGGCTATATATTTACCGCTAGCGCTAAATGCACAAATAACTGTAACATTCTTGCCCCTTTCTGCTGAAGTTCTGCATCCAAACTGTTTAATGCCCTTAGGGCCCAAACATTTTGAGGGCTTCTGCACCGTCGTAATGCCGGTCTCATCAACGTTGTATATATTTTCAGCCCTAAATTTGAATTTGTCGGAAAGGGCACTAAGATTTTAAAAAAACAGTGTTACATCAACGGCATTAAACGCTTTAATCATATTGAGACTATAGTAGGTTCTGGTTTTCTTAGGGATACTTCCTTATTACGACTTAAAAAACCATAGTACCAGTCGATTCCCGCCATTTTTATGTCTTTATTAAAAGAATGTTTTATATTATTAGCCTCTGCATAGTCGTAAGCTAACTTTCTGAAAGTTCTTGCTGCCATTCCGTAAAACATTTTCGCAAGAAGTAAAATGTGACGGGAATAAGCTTAAGAGACAGAATCCCTAATAATGAAATAAGAAGGAGAACAGGGGTCGTGGATGCTGTGGAGAGAATAGCCACATTAAAGTGGAATTGGGCTGGTCATGTTGCTAGAAGAACGGATGACAGATGGACTAAGAAGATTCTTGAGTGGCGACCAAGACAGGATGCATATAGGAATAGAGGACGCCCACCGACCCGATGGACGGATGACATACGGCGCATAAGTTCAAATTGGATGCAGGCCGCGCAGAATAGAGATGTGTGGCAGAGGTTACGAGAGGCCTATGTCCAGCAGTGGACGCAGCTAGGCTGAGTGATGATGATGATGATGATGAAAATGTGACGAACAAATTCTTTTTCTTGCTCTGAAGTAAAAGTGGCTACTCCTCCTAAAGGCTCTTTTATATACCTCGTTTCTTCCGAAATCTTAATCTTTTTGCGCAAGGTGGACTCCGGAATTCCATATTCTCTGCCCGCTGCTCTGATTGACATAGCTCCATTTTGTATTTCATTAATGGCATCACTCAATTGTTCAGGTGTCCAACTTGCTTTGCTTGTCTTTCTGATATAGGTTCGAACCATCTAAAAAGATTGGAGAATTACTTCCAATATCATTATGTATTTTGGGGCAACTGTACGCACGCACAGTTGCCCCCAATAATTGCGCACAGTTCCCCCTTAAGTAAAACAGAAAATAAAAAATGTCACAAAAAAATTATCAGTAAAGTTTAAAAGAAAAATTACATTGTAGCACAACCATTGTGCACTACTCTATATATCAGTACAAAGTTTACAACAAAAAATACAAAATTAAGGCACTTACCGCTTAAATTATATGCTGCGAATATTAGATCACTTGTTGTTGTAAACATCAATGACTAACTGAACACAGTAGATTTGCTACAAGGAGACACTCACACATATTTTGGTTATTTAATACCAAGTATAACTTCTTTAAAAAAGAAAGTGATTAAAGTTAAATCAATCAAGACACTTCCCACATAGCAAAAAGATATCCTGTGGATATATGAAATATATTCTCTTTCGGATATGGATATTGAGTGGCACATCCTCCGCAGATTCATAGAACATACATATATATACTACGTATATGCTACGACATGCGTTTGGCCACAAGTCGGACATGCTGAGAAAATGCGTTTCCGGACATTTAGCATATCCTCCGCACATTCACAGAAGATTCGTATGTGTATACTAATGACATGCACAGTATATTCGTTTTGCCCAAAATAGGGATAACCCGATTTTTAAATTTTACTTTTAAATTTCTGGTATTTAGACCAAGAATGAAAATGCAGATAAAATAAAAAAAAATAAATAAAAGTAGAAATTTATGAGCCGGACTCGAACCGACGACACTCAGTAGTTGTAGGGTTAGTAGTAAATCTACTTTTCATTCTTCATCCGAATGCCACAAATTTGCGTATCTAAAAGTAAATGATTATTATACAGATTTCTGCTTGTATGATGCCGATTCTTGCTTGAAATTTTCATCGAAAATATTGTAAATGTAAATAGGCTATACTATATACCATTCCAATGGAAACATCACTCAATAGAGCCTTTGGGAAGCTGGCAAATAATAATTTTTCGTGTCAAGGGTTTTAGTGCGGCTAACTACCCCTACTAAATTTAAGAATCCAGAGTATTTTGCCGACATGGCCACTATGGCCGCCTTATCTCGAAATGTTGGGTCAATCGACGTTTCTAATATCTAATATTGAAGTAGGTATCAGTCTCATATTTGTTTAAATCAAATCAAGTAAAGGTATTAAAAACAGGCTTTATTAGAGCACAATCAAACCCTTAAAAAACAATTACAGGCATAACTATTAGTTTTTTTAATTAAGGAGTTACTGCTTTATAACGTCAGTTTCGTTTTTCCTGAAAAGAAAAACATAAATGAATGGTTAAGAAATCATTTACCTTAAAAAAATGTTGAGTAATGTCTGAGCACTTTAAAAACAGGTTTCTATTATATTAGGTATGTTCTTGCAGTTTTTAAAAAATGAGTAAGGAATTCTTACTTGTCAAGGTTGTTTTTCTTTTTATTGTTAAGCATTTCCTTCGCTTTGACAAGCTATTTTTGAATGTGTACTATGACTTCGTCCCCACATGCGTCCATTAATTGTCCTGTTATTTTGATGCACAGCATCTAAAGAATTACAGAACTTATTATTACAGTATCTTAACATTTCAGGAATTTGTTAATCTATATTTTTTAGTAAATTATAAATTATTTTAATAAAGAATACCGAAAATTTCTAGAAGATTTTAAATAGGTACCTCAAAACTTTTTTTTAATTGAATTGTTAGTAAACACCTTTAAACTAAGACATTTTCTGCTAATGAAACATCATCTGCTATTACACCTTCGGTGAATGATCTAATACTTCTAATGACAGCAAATCATTATGTTTTTCGGGATATAAACCTACAAAATGACATCTTACTTTTGCTGCTTGAAGACATAATATTAAAGAAAGAGTAAAATTTCGGCTGTTGAAAGCAATATGATTAGGTACGTTATAAAATTATACTTATATATATATTGTTTACTTATTGTTTACAAACTCCCACACAAAAACCACTTTATTAAACAATGAACATACTTACTGAACTGTACATAGACATATAATAAATATGTTTATGAAACTGTATAAGAAAATGAAAAACAAGCCACCAAAAAAACTTACACGACACGAGCAGAGAAAATGACAAAAACTGAGGTTATGTAATGTCATCCCAAGCGCGAAGTGCGCAGGGCTGCCAAAAGTTGGAGATTTAAATATCAACCTAAGCAATCGCATTGCCCTAAAGAAATTTAGATATTATTTTAAAAATACTAAAGTAGGAAGATCTTTTTAATTTCACTTTTTTGACTTATGATTTTTTTACCAATTTCTAGATATGACTTGGATATGCTATGGATATATCCAAACGAACATGATTTTAATCAATTTCTAAATATGACATGGATATGCTATGGATGTACCTAAACGAATGTGAGTTGTGGGCTGTCGATAGCATATTCTCAGGATGTGAATATACCTTTTTTGCTATGTGGGTTAATAGGAGTACAAGGATAGCTTCTTTTGCTAAACAATTATTTCGTGTTACCTTACTGTGCTCCAATCTCCAATATACCAAAGTACTTTCTTTTAAGTTTTATTTAATATAGATTTTTTATGTTTTTTATATATTTTTATAAATTAACTACATAAATAATAATCAAGCTTTTTGGGCGCATCTGTTTTTTTTCAGGTGAAATATTTATTAAGTAGGTATTCATATGTAAATGAATCCAGGTATTCAAATACAGCGGTATTCAAATACTTTTTTTGTATTCGAATGCAATAAAATTTAAAATACAGTATTCAGGATTCGTATTCGAATACCGGATTTCAGCATTCGACCCAAGTCTGAGAATAGGTCCGGTAATGCTTCGTTTTTAAGATACGGGGTGACAAACTTTTTTAAAAAAATCGTTTTCTTGTAAATATCTTAATGATTCTTTAGCCGATTGCATTGAAATTAGGCAGTGTTATTTAGGGTAGTAAGGGGCTAATTTAGCCCTGAGTAGATTAAAACTTTTAAGTCCAGTGGCGTCCCAGAAGGCACCTTAACTAAGATTTTTGACAAAAAAAATGTGCACTACTGATCTCCTTCGCTATGGGCAACTAAAATTACAACTTTTTTATTTTCAGTATTTTTTTCGTATATTGAAGCAAAAGAACCAACACAAAGTCCCGGTCTCAATAAATTTAATATTTAACACAACTAATGGGTTACATGTTTCGCCTATAAGGCATCATCAGACCTAAAAAGAAGTCACTAATCACGCATTAAAGTAAACAAATCTACTAGTAAACCCACCTGATACACCAAAAAAACATTTAAAAAATTTTTCAAAAAGAATAAAAATGTCAAAATATAAAACAAAACAAGAAGATGCAGTCACCTAGAGAGCAAACTCAGCCCAAAATGTAACAGCCATCGACACAAAGTACGAGCGTACCAAAGTACCGGCATCAAAAACATCAATGTTGTCAATCAAAAGAATTTGGCGGACCGGGGAAAATTTATAGGTTAAATGTTGGTCACAGCAGTCCGTTGTTAATTATTCAAGTTGTTAAAAATAAAATAAGGCTCGAAATTAAAGACCTCATTAACGCAGGTAAGGATAGGGCTCTTTTTAGCTTTCGTTATCTCAAGTTTTTCTAATAGATTTAGTTTTTTACTTTTGTGACATTCATGCAAAACATTAACATTTTCAGATGGCGAGAACTGGTGTTTTGATTCAAGTAGATGGTTCGCAAAAGCAGACTTAGTGTTGGTTATATCAGTGTTCTGGTATTTATTAAATAAGCTAAGATGTTTATGAACTCTGCTGGCGATTCTCCTGCCCGATTGTCCAACATACACCGCCGGACAATCCCCACAATGTAGTGAATAAACTCCTGATTTTGAAAGAGGGTCTACTTTATCTTTAGTGTTGATTAAATGTCGCTTAAGAGTGTCACTGGTCCTGAATGCTACTGCGATGTTGTGAGGTTTAAAAAATTTTGCTAGTTGTGAGGAAATGTTGCCGAAATAAGTTAGAGCTCTATAATTTTTGTTTTCCTGTGTATTAGCATGTATGATGTTATAGGTTAGTTTATATTTGTTTACAAACTTAAAATAAAGTTTATTGATTAATCTCAAAGGATATCCATTATTTCTGTATCTTGCTTCGTTTTTGAGAAAATACTTAAAAATCACTTTATTAAAAAATGTCCCTGGGACAACATCATAAAAAGTTTTTTTTTACAGGGTGTTGAAATATTTAAAAAAAAGTAACAAGAAGACGCAAACTAATATGACGTTGAAACTTGGTGACAGTTTTTAATGAATACAAATGAATCTTTTAAGCTGAAAATTGTTTGTCTCATATTGCCAGTAGAGTGCGCAGTGGTAACGCAAGAAATTACAAAAAAAAAAAAACAAGAAGAACGCTTTATTAAAACCACACTCAAACAAATGGCACGCTATTTTTTTTAGTAAGAAAACATTTAACAATAAGTAACACGAAACTTACGATAGTTGCTGAAAATGTCCGCCTTGAACTGCAATGCAAGCATTACCTCGTCTTAACATCGATTGTCGAACACGTTAAAAATTCCCCGCGTATCTCTTATCTGATGACATGAAAGCCGTATCCGTTGGATTAATCCTTCTTTAGTGTTGACTGGAGTTTTATAAACGTGGCACTTTAAATGCCCCCAAAGAAAAAAATCTAACGGACTTAAATCCGGTGACCGGGGTGGCCATGACTGTGGACCTGCGCGACCGATCTACTTGACGTGCTACTATGCTAAAGTGAGGCGGGGCATGAACCACATTGCTCCTCTTACTGGCAATGGGACATTTTCTAGAAGTCAGGCAACACAAGTTCCAAGAAATGACGATTCTCTTGATCATTTAATGTCGATGGTGAAAAATGAGGTCCAATGCGATAATCACTCACAATACCAACCCAAACATTCACGGAAAACCATTGTTGATAATTATTTTCTATGACCGCAGGTAGATTTTCTTGAGCCCAGATATGATTGCTATGAAAGTTCATAATTGAATTTCGAGAAAAACACGTTTCATCGGTAAACATATGGGATAGAAATGTCAAAGATGCGACCTATTGTTGCAAAAGTCAAGAACAATAAACAACTCGCTGAGGAAAATTCGCAGGTAATAACGCTTGAACACGCTGTATGTGGTAAGGATACAGTTGATATTCCCTTAAAATCTGCCATACAGTAAGGTGAGAAATGTTTAATTGTTGTGCAATTTTGCGTGTAATTGTATCGGGGCTACGCTCAATTTCATGTAAAACTGCTTCCTCCATCTCCACTGTTCTTACTGTTGCAAGTCTCCCAATAAGAGCAGCCGACCTTTGAAAGGTTCCAGATTCGCACAGTCTTTCATGTATTCTTGCAAATGTTTGTCTATTTGGTACAATGCGATGAGGATATTATTATCTCTCTTGATAAATGGGTCTAGGCGCTCCGGAATTGCCTTGGGCCATTCCATAGACAAAATGCATATCGGCCATTCCTGAGTTTGTAAACTGAACCATTTTGTAACATCAGTAACGAATTGTATAGCTTAAAACTCGTAAAAGCACTTCAAGTAATTACGATCAAATAATTACGTATGCACTGTTTAAGGTTATGTCAGTTATGCCAAAGTCAAATTTGTTTCAACAATTGTTTTTCCTTCCATGGCACTCTTATTTTTTGGTTACTATTAAAACACTGCTGTAGTAAATAACGTTATTTGTTTTATCGATTTAATCTGAGCGAAAAAATTCAAAACATCAATTTTGTTTAATTTTAATTGCTAAATCATAAATAAGAATCACTTAATTCCATGTCCATGGACAACAAAAAAACAGTTTTCAATTATTTATAAAACAAATTTCTTTTTATTGATTGAAATAAAAAGATTTTTATGTTTCTTTCTCAAAAACGAAGGAAGATACGAAAAAAATGCTAAAAACAAAAAAGTTGTAGTTTCAGTTGCTCAATGCGAAAATAATCCAAAAATTGAAAAAAATTCGGTGGCGCACATTTTTTTGTCAAAAATCTTAGTTAATGTGCCTTCCGGGACGCCACAGAACTTAAAAATTTTAATCTAGTTAGATCTAAATTAGTACCTTACTACCCTAAATAACACTGCTAAATTTCAACAAAATCGGCTAAAGGATTATTAAGATATTTACGAGAAAACGATTTTTTTAAAAAGTTTGGCACCCTGTATCTTGAAAACGAAGCATTACTGGACCTATGACCTATGTTTATATACACTTTTCATCTTAGAATCACTTAAGGAATCACCCCTTAAAGTTTGGCCATGTACTTAAATAACCCCCTGTATAAGCTTTATTATTTGGTATCTCCCTTATATTTAATATTTAATTCAGGGTGTCCCCAGAAGGTATATCTACTGCATTGCAAAAAGTGATAAAACACACACAAACTTTTAAAAATATGAAGTTACTGTTAAAAATAAAGTACCTACCTACCTACTTTTATTTTTAAGTTTTTTTAAAAAAACTGTTTAACAAACTCTTTTTCTAAATTAAAAGCAAAGTCTAAGGAATTATTATTAAATTACAACTGGTTAAATATTAATTTTCTGGATCAGTAGATTGGCTCTTTTTTTTTTCTTGATCTATCACCATTAGATTATTTTCTATGAGGTTACTTAAAGCAGAAATTCTAAAACAGTGATTTTAATGAAAATATTGACGTACTAATAGAAATCATTATGGAGATATGATCGCGTCTGTCTTAAGTAATTTACAACAAGTTCTTGAGGAAGTCTACATGTTATTTAATTTAAACTATATATATTCATTAGGCACTGTTTGAGGTTACCGCAATAACAATTATTTAAGGAAAATAAAAAATGGAAAATGGATGAATATATTTTCGGATTTTTTTAAATCCAAATTTGTATTGTGGCTTTGATTTCAATAATAAACTTTCTCAAAAAACCTAAAGATATGGGAGCTTTATTCAAGATATTTCATAATTCTAGACGTGTTAATGACATTATTTACTTTATCTTAGCATTTCATAACTTCCTAGGATAAGCAACACGTTTTATCAGTAGTAATTTTTTTGCAAAAAATACAAAAATCAAAAGTTAATTAGAGTGCGGTACACAAGTCACTCGGGGATACATTATATATATTTTTTTAATACCTACATTAATTTCGGAAACATTCTGCTGTATGATCTTTTTCCTAAAATTATTCTTATCAGAACGGCAATAATATTTTTGTCAATGTTTATTCAGCATTTATAGCAGTAAAGTGTGCTAAACATTATTTACACTACGTATTATTTATTACACCTGTAGTTAATAATAAAAGGAAACATACATAAAAACCTGATATATATTTTTTTGTTGTTATCTGAATAAAGACGATTTATTATTATTATTATTATTATTTTTATTATTATAATAAGAGGTGCCAAATTAATTAAAAACACCTTGAGATTCATAACTTTTGTGTCTGTAAATTTTTGTTAGTACGAATTAGGGTAGATAACAAAAACGATTTAACACAGATGGGCATTGGGCGCATTTTGCATGTCTCCGACAGCCCCTCACAATCAATAGCGCAGCCAGGATTTCGACGGGTGGGGGGGGGGGAAGGGGGAGGGGGTGAGTATGATTGGATAAGCTTCACACATTTGTTGACGTTTTATTAAAATTTATTCTTAAATATTCACTCAACTTTGAGTTATGGACTAGATTTCTTAAAATATATAATTTTTTAAAATATCAAATTTTGTTCTTGCTTGCATGACGACGATTCAGCTTTGGGGGTCTATACCCCATAGCCCCCCTCCCCTCCTTCCCTTTCGCTGTCAAATCTTTCTTCCCATTGGCTAAAGCACGAACGGCGAACAGCACAAGGTCAGCGAGATAAAAATTGGGCATGTTGGAACTACGAACGGGAGCGCGGTGGCGGCTTTTATAAATGCATCCATTACACTGCGTAACAAATTTCAACTTTTTTTTTGCTAGCTCGCAAAAAAAAAAACTGAATTATTTGTTACAAAATTTTAAATTATAGGCATATACAATGAACATTTTAATTTATAGGCATTTACAATAAACATACAAACAATATATTGTTGGTTCAACAATAGCAATTGAATAGCACATTTTTATCAGTGAGTCTAAAGTTTAGACACTCCTTTTACGCTTCTTAGCCTGTCTTTTGAAAGTAGCCTCGGGGGCATCTCTCGTAATAGTCAAACAGTAGTCGGCTAACATCTCGCAATTCCATTTTCCCTAATACCTTTCTTCCACGTTTGAAATATCCTGGTGGAACCTTTCACCGTGCTCGTCACTTACAGCACCACAAATTTCCCGAAAGTAATCCAGAGGAGAATCCAGGAAACGAATTTTTAACGACATATTACACCCTAGGTTTTGGTAACATAAAAGAAGTTGGGCAACCAGGTCTTTATAGTTTTCTGCCTTTATGTTTCCCAAAAAGTTTGTTGCAACCATTTTAAAGGCATTCCAAGTATCCTTTTCCTTGCCTTCAAGTATGGAATCGAATTGCTCATATTTTTCTTTTTTGACTCAAAAGATTCTCTCGGTGGCCAAATTTTCTTTATGTAGTGATCCGATCGTACTTGACTGTCCCGTCCGCAGAGGAAGTAGCAGTATTTCGTTTAACCTAGCTTGCATTCCAAGCAAAACGCCACAACTTTTAAATCTCCACAAATCTGCCAATAATTATATCTTTCACATTGTATGGTTTCCAGTAACACTTTCAAATTGCTATACGTTTCTTCCATGTGGACTGCATGACCAATGCAACTTGTTTCCATTATCGAGTAACACTGCTTTAAGACTTACTTTTGAGGAATCAATAAAAAGTCTCCAGTCTTTTGGATCCTAGGCGAGATTTAAAGCTGCCACTAATCCCTTAATGTCCCTACAGGCTACCAAATTGTTTCCATGTTAAGAAATGGTGTTAGGCTTTTCTGACGGCTTCGGTACACAGAAACTTTTACTTCATCGTAAAGTAAGTTCCATTGTCGCAATCGAGAGCCCAATAGTTCGGATTTTTTCTTAGACAATTCCAAATCCCTTGTAAGGTCACTTCATTCACTTTAACTTATTTTGTGAGGTTTTTACTGGGAAGTTCACAGACAAAATCGGAGTCTTGAGAGGTTGATGGGCCGGCGACATTTTCCAGTACACTACCGTTTGAATCCATTGGATCATCATTAGAATCAAGGCTATATTCCTGAGGTGGATTAGGTGCAGGCAACTCGTCACTATGAGGCACCGGGCGTATGGCGGATTGTTAATTTGGATACTGTATCTCAGACCTTTTTTTCTCCAAAAAGCCTTTTTTGATGGGAGGTGTCAAACAAAAGTAACAGTCAGTAACGTGGTCTTTCGGTTCTCGCCAGATCATAGGAACAGCAAAGGGCATCTTACGCTTTTTTTCACTTAGCCAGCCGCGAATGTTGGACGCACATTTGTAGCAGCAGATATGGGGAGCCCCATTTTTATCTTGGTCTCCAATTTTACAGCCAAAATACATGTGGTAAGCCTTTTGTATTAAAGGGCTAAGTGTGGGTTTTTGTTTCACAAAAGTCACTTCACCACATATATAACAAAAATGATCCGGCTTATTTAAACAAACTCGCGACAAGTTGCTCAAAACTCTTTAATTTCTTAAATACGAACAGCTCTCAATCAACTAGTGGTTGAAATACAACTAACTAACAATTTAGGATTTATGTTATATGCATTGAAACCCCTTATAAAGTACACCTGGTATAATAAATCCAGGTAATTTTTTTTTTATTTACTATTTTTTACGGTCGTCGGCGTATCAGAGGCCATCTTGAACCGGTCATCGACCGTACGGTTTTTAATCGTGCGGTCTACCGACTGGGGAGTGTGAAACGGCACCTTCACCCTACGAGATATCCGATCTCATCCGGCCTGTCCGGCGTGAATAGGATGATTTTGATGTCGATACATTTTACACTCTTCCCAAAGACAAGAGCACGCGGTGTTTCCCAAGCGGTCACCCATCCGAGTACTGGCCGCGTTCGACACCGCTTAACTTCAGTGATCTGACGGGAACCGGTGCTTTAAGTGTCGCTAGACCCTTGCCTGTATCCAGGTACTTCTCATTTAATAGTTAAATTTTCCCGAACATTACGGGCAAGTAAGTAATTATCATAATTAGCATGGATCTATAAATGGAGCTAACTGAGACTTTTGCGAGACAGATTGTTAATCAGTATAATAAAATAAGTAAGATTTTGCTATTTTGGTCTCGGAAACGTTTTCTGTTCCCCAGTGTTATTCTCCTCTAGGTTAATTTGCGACGGGAATGGTTGCGACGAAAAGTTTTATAAATATAAATGCACCTTTATACCCACAGAATATTATTATGATTTATAATTAAAATTATTAATTTTTAATCTTCTACTTTTAGGGCCCCATAGAAAAAAGAATTTCAGAGATAAATAAGCATCCTACTTTGTATATTCACATTTATTACTTAATAATAGTTTATATGCTTTTTTAATAAATATGCTCTTGATATTGAATGATATATTATTCCATTTTACATAATTTCAGGAATATTACAAGAAATTTTTTTGAAATATTTCTGAAAAGTATTTCCCTCTAATTTGAAATATTTCAGAAATGCAATTGTGTAATGTTTCAGAAACATAAAATGAAATATTAGTTTTATGGGACATTTTTGAGTTTCTGAAAGATTTCTTCATTATATCATAAGTGTTTTGAAATATTTATGAAATATTTAAAATCTTTGGGAGAAACTAATATGAAATATTTCTGAAACATGATAATGCTGTGTGGGTAGCTCTCCATTATTACTCACTTAAACTTGCTGGTTACGGTTGGCAAAATATGGAACCGTACACCAAAACACTTAGAGAAAAATCATAATGGTTTAATTTAGCTAATAATAATAATTTGTGGTCTAAACAATCAAATGCTCTAGAATACTTAAGCGTCATAAGAATAGAAACCAGAGATTCATCCACACCATGCAATAGATCATCCGTTAGGTCTGAGAAGGCCGATGCAGTAATGTAAGCGGAGCTAAAACGCGACTGTTCACGAAGTAAGAGATTTAAAGCCGTTATATAGTTTTTTATTTGCAGATATATGGCGTTTTCAGCAAATTTAAATGTCAAAGTAAGTATACTTATAGGACGCAACGGACACATCCGAAATCTTGTTCATCCTTGGCAGCGTGGTAACCAGTGCATTTTCCCAGTTTTGTGGAATCAAATTAGTCAAAATGTAATGCAATGCCTTCACATTTTAACATTTCGGACGAAATTTGATCAACCCTCCTAGCATTACTTTTAATACTGCACAAAATATTGAAGACATCTGCAGTATCTCTTTCTTTTTGGGGTTCGGTGATTCTTTCTTGACTATTTTGGATTGTTGACGGTTGACACAAAAATTTTTTTTTAATTTTAAAAACATTGCGCGCAATGCTTTTATATGGAGCGCTTTAATGAATAACCACTAGCCCTCGCAAATTCTGTCAGTGACTCATTTAATACCAACCACCAAACCTAGGAAGCGGCAGAATAAAAATATTGTACAAGTTAATGTTTTGTATGCATATAAAAATTTTCCGCTATAAATATAGTAAACTTAAGATGCGACATTTGTCAAATAAGCCACAATCAGCTAAAGGACTTATTAACTGTTTTTAATTAGGTAAACTTTGGATATTAACAAACCTTCAACTACAAAACCAAATCTCAATTAGCATTAAAAGCACGAATAATAGTTAAAAAAGTATACCATAGAAATCGGGAACAAAATCCTGAAATAGCCACGTTGGATGCTGTAGAATTGTATCACTTTAACGAAACTTTCCTCGCGCACTGAGTTCAGGGTTTTGAAAGGCCTTCCTCGAGAAATTACGGAAAAGAAAATAGTAGATGAGCCCCCAGACAAGAGGACGAAAAAAATAATCCTGGAAGATGCTACAAAATACGCCATTCATTGCAAAATCCATGGATTTTTTTTCCTAAATTAAATATTCACAATAAAAAAAATGATGGCTGAAATTAAGGACACATCTTTACATAAAATACCATTAAGCGCTTTTAAACGAATTTTAAAAAAGATTAATATCGGGTATATTAAACGAAATTGAAAAATCATACAACTACTAATTGGAAAAAAATTAAATTATTGTTTGGCGGTGAAAATATTTGGAAAAAATACGAGAGTCTCCGGAAAAGGGAAAACATTATATTACACAGACAAATGTGGCTCAATGAAGAGCACACAGTTCAGAAGGTATGGCAAGATCTAAATATTAACCCTCACCGTACCGAAAGAGGGTCAGTGAAGACCCAAAACTTAAATTTTCCAGAATATTTCTCGACTTACAGACTTTTTGTCAGTGATCTTCCGTGAACTCTCCTAATTTATGATAAAAATCATGATGCTTCTGGTATCAATTTTCAAAAATATTTTGTTTTTTGAAAAACTGCCTAGGGTCACCGATGACCCGGTTTTGGGATAAATCGGTATACGCTAAAACTTTTGAATTATATTTAGGAAAAGTGAATGGCATAGCAGAGAGGAATGAAGGTCCTCGAGTTGTAAAAACCTTAGCAAGCCACTGATATGATAGTGGACGAAATATAACTACTGATATTTTTTTTACCGACATCACTTTAGCAGAAGAACTTTTTTCCCAGAATCTAACAATCGTTAGTACAGTCCGCAAAACGCGCAAAGACGTGTGAAAGTGCTTACTGGATATTCGCGAAAAAGCAACGTATTCTTCACAGTTTCTTTCTACATGGAATTTTACGTTAGGGTCCTACGTTACTAAACCCAAAAAATGTGTTGCACTGCTGTCTTCAATGCACCATGAACACGAAAGAGCTGGAGAAGATTTAAAATTGAGGCCTTGCATAACTCTCTTCTATAATTAATGGATCAAACGAACTTACCTTCGTGAAGTTTCGATCCTAATTATATGAAGGCTTTGTCGAAGAAAATAGAAAGAGACGTAGTGCTTCGTCAGTACGTACTCGCCACATATTTTAAAAACATAAACAAACCTCCCGCTCTCTTCGTCCCTCGGCTGCCTGTGGCGTTCACATGGTATGATCAGTCTTCTTTAAAGCTACATTTGTTGCAACTAAAGTGGGGTTATTAAACGAACATAGAGAGTATATAAGGTGGAGGGTGGGAGCTATTTACTTCGACAAAGCCTTCATATAATTAGGATCGAACTTCACGAAGGTAAGTTCGTTTGATCCATTAATTATATTCGGCTTTGTCTCGTAAATAGAAAGAGACGTAGATGTTCAAAGTAAGTTGTAACAAATGAATTATATTAAGCAGGTTATAGTTACATTAAGGAATAAAGATTATAACGACAAAACAAACTTATAAGTAATTAAATTTTAAGTACCTTTTCCGCAAATGCATCTTGCGGTAGTAACGGTCTATTATAAAATCTTGCGAATGTGCTGGATTTTTTGGTCCAGCCAGCCGTTAATCTTATTTGATCTATACTAGCCCCTCTTCTGGCCGCTGCTGACGTCGCAGCGTGTCGAGTACTATGGGCAGTAAATTGTTTTGTATCTAGTCCGCATTTATTGAGGATGGATTTCAGCCACCGGCTGATTGTTTGGGTTGAAGCCTCATGATATGGTTTTTTCAGAGTTATTAATAGATATTTTGTAGTTCCCCTAAGCTCTTTGGTACGTTCCAGATAATCTAGTAATGTTGTCGCAGGGCATATGTTAGTATCCGGAGTGTAAAAAGGTAATATGAGAATTGGTTGAAATTGATTTTTACCTGAAGTTTTTAGGTGTTTAGGTATTTTTATTTCTATTGAGTTATTACTCCTACAGATATTGGAAATTTCAATTTTTGACAGAGTTTGGACACGCTGCGCCGTAGCTGGGGCCAATAATATACATAATTTCTTGGTTAATAATTCCAAAGTAATATTTGTATTAACCAGTTCCTTAATGTAGTCTTGTACTATTGATGGATCCCAAGTGTGGGAATATTTAGGCAATACTGGTCTTAAGCTATAGACACCTTTGAAAAATCTTTTTATCCTGAAATCTTGACCCAGCTCTGGACCCGAGATTTGTGCAATGGCCGATCTATATGAATTAAGAGATCCATAAGATGCCCCCTTATCAAACTGTATAGTTAAAAATTTTAACACGGAAGAAATAGAGATGGAAAAAGGGTATTTATGTAAATTGTTGCAAAACTGCCACCATAGCCTAAGGCCAGTATTGTATTGTTGTAGTGTTGATGGAGTGATTGACATGATGCATATGTTTAAGGATTCTTCCGGCACCTTTCCTAATCGGAGTGCATCCAGGATAACACGCCGGCCACCAGGGTAAGGCGTTCCCAGAGGGGGTGTGGTATCCTGTCAACGGAAAGTAAATTTTTAGCGGGTTTAAAAACAATATATTTGCTTCTTAATAGAGAAATGAAAATAGGAAACCATGGCTGAGCAGGCCAATAAGGCACAACCAAAATGCCTGTGGCCCTGTCTTCAATAATTTTCTTAAGCGTTCTTAATATAATGGAAAATGGTGGAAAAGCATAGAAAAAATAATTCGACCAATCAAGTGTAAATGCGTCAGGATCTCTTAACCACGATACAAACTTTTTGCATTTGTTATTATTCCTGCTTGCAAAAAAATCTATATCAGGATTTCCAAGTGTAGCTAAAATTTCCTGGTACGCCGAGTCATTTAGTTTCCATTCGGTCTGGATATCCAAATTACGCGATTCGCAATCGGCTATTGAATTTTCTGCTGATTGAATGTATGAAGCAAAGATGAATAAGTTTCGCTCCTGACACCATTCCCAAATATTTTTTGTTAAGTTATTTAAATGAGGATATTGTATGCTACCCATTCGGTTAATATACGCGATAGCGGTCGTATTATCTATTCGACATAATATGTTACAATCGCGCAAGTCTTTTGCGAAACACTTTAAGGCAAAGTATGCTGCGAGGAGCTCCAAATAATTTATGTGATGTTCTTTTTCTGAAGTAGACCAGAGACCACGAGATCGTGTACCTGCGCAATAGATACCCCATCCCGTTAATGAGGCGTCGGAAAATATTTCCAGTGTGTAATTGTCCATGCTTATTGAATTTTTTGCAATTGGTAAAGTATTTAGCCACCAGTTAAGGTCGGTATGTAGAACAGGAGGGATGGTAATTTTTGTATCATAGTTTCCGCTAATCAGAGCTAAGAATTTATGTCTTTCAAGTGATTTAGTATATAGGAAGCCGTATTTAACTGCGGGGCAAACGGATATTAAGGTTCCGATAAGTTTCGCTAGCTCTCTGACTTTGCATGATTTTGTAGTTAACATTTTGTTTATTAGGGCTAGAATGTATGTTACTTTGTTTTGTGGTAGAGAAATATACATATCTTTGGAATTATAAACGAAACCTAAATATGCTATTGCCTGTTTGGGCCCAAGATTTGATTTGTCATAATTAATGATGAATCCTAGTTTGCTGAGAGTTTCTATAGTTACAGTACATTCTTTAAACAATCTTGATAGCTATGCCCAAATAACAAAAAATCATCCAAATATAAGGTGGATATGAGTCCTTGACCTCTTAAGTAAGCTAATACTGGTTTCATAAGTTTCGTAAACATCAAGGGGGCGCAGCTTAGCCCAAATGGCATGCAGGTGTATTCATATAAAGTGCCGTTAAATTTAAATCTTAAAAATTTCCGATGATGTGTATTTATTGAAACCAGAAAATAGGCGTCTTTTAGCTCTAAAGTTGCCATAAAACAGTTAGGGGTAAGATTTTTATGACTGTTTTATGACCTTCCATTTTAAAATGAAAATTTCTAAGATATGCGTTAAGTGGTTTTAAATTTAAAATTATGCGACAAGAGCCGTCTTTTTTCTGCCTTGTAAAAATATTAGAGATAAACTGTCCTCGGCATGGTTTTACTTTAGTAATTGCACCCATGCTAATAAGGTGTCCGATGCCAGTCTTTATTTTTGCGAAATCTGCCATGGAATATTTTGTTCCGATGGGAATAATTTGTTGTTTTGGATATATTGAGAAGGGTAGTGTTAAACCTCTTATGTAAGACAAGACATGCCTATCCGTAGTGAATTGCCGCCATTGGCTATAATAAAGTTTTAGTCTGCCGGCTGATTTGCGCACCTGATCTAATGCCTGGGGTCCCTTGTTAGGTTCGACCGTTGTTTCCCTTGTGGTCCCTGCTGTTGACGAGGATAGTCTTGGCGGCGCCGTGGTGGTTGAGCTTTCCTTGGCTGGGGGTGTGTAACTACATTCCATTGTTGACGTCCACTTTGAGGGCCCCAGCGTGCATGTCGAAGTGGACTTCGGGCGTTTAAATGTGTAGATTGTGAAGGGTTTTTGTAATAATTTTTCTGCTTCTCTTGTCTTAATAAGGCGCCAGATTTTTCTAGCTCCTTTATGGTCTTTACCCTTTCCTCTAGATTTCCTCCGAAGAGTAAGCCATCTACACACACGTTGTGGAGGGTATCCTTTAGAGACTTGTTTAAATTTATAGACAATAAGTCTCTTCTGGAATCGGTTTCAGAATGATGAACATCTGCTAGTAAGCGCCCCGCGTCACAGAGCATTGCAATGTGCTGTGTATTCTCTCCTCCCCCCCCCCTTTTTTTAGAAGTTGTGTAATGGTCGCACCTATAGCGGCCAAGCTGGCCCCAATTTGTGATTGACGGTTAACTAAACGATCGTCTCTGCGTAAGGTCTGTGGAGGAGCAGCAACTTATACTTCTGGATTTACCTTCGGTGCACTTAACAGAACACAGTTGTCGGGGGGAGGGTACTTGTTTATGAGTTCTTTCCGGGTTTCATCCAAAAGGCCATTTTTAAGAATGTTCTCCCAGCGTGCCGCCAAATCTTTCTGGAAGGGTGCAACGGAATTTGATGCAGTGGTACTGTCGTTTCCCAAAAGTGAGAGGATTTCAGCATCTAGTTCGGGAGATGGAGGAGGCGGACTAGCAAAGCAAGATTCTCTTTCCTCAATGGCGCGATGATAGTCGTCTGTAACAAGGGAAATGAGTATGACTCAGATATCGTAGCAAGAAATGCGCTGTTTCGCCAGCATGTTATTGCTATTTACTAACGACTGTGCTATTTCACTAATAACCTTGCTGTTTCACTAACAGTATTATTGGGCTGTTTACTAATAGAATTGCTGTGCTGGTTCACTAATAGTATGGCTGTGCTGTTTCACTAACAGCCTTGCTATTTCACTAACGGCATTGCGATCTCACTAAGAGTTTAACTGGTTTGCCAAAGACATTATTATTTCACTCCCTATCCTTTTATGTTACAGAACCTTGTGTGTCATTTCACTAGTAACCATGCTATTTCACTAATAACCAATAAACTTAAATATCTCCTCGACTGAACAACTAAATTCGAATCTATAATAAAAGGAAATAAGGGATTAACAATTATTCATTACTTACATATTTCATTGTCAGCCGTATCCAGAGATATGTTTGTGATCGGCGACAATGCCGCCGTGGGAGACGGTTGTTGGCCCTTTTCCATATTTTTAATGCGTGCTTGTAAATCACTTATCACATTTTCAAGCCGATTTCGTGAAACCGATACCGATCGGCTCCGTGTACGCCGTCTTTTATCGCGTCTTGTGTCACGGGAAGAACGGGGGCGCGAGCGACTTCGGCTTCGCTTGGATTTTTTCGGGTGTTTTGGCATTATGATTGTGCTGCGATGTGGGTACGAGTCAGCACACAAACGAAGACTGATCATACCATGTGAACGCCACAGGCAGCCGAGGGACGAAGAGAGCGGGAGGTTTGTTTATGTTTTTAAAATATGTGGCGAGTACGTACTGACGAAGCACTACGTCTCTTACTATTTACGAGACAAAGCCGAATATAATGATACAAAAAGTGGCGTTGGTTGCTTGGATAAAATTGTACGTGAGTACAATTCCAAAAGAAGTACAAGAAGATGACCTTTGCGTTTATTTTACATGGCTTGATGTCGCTGCAGATAATGCCTTCGTCATTTGGATTCTGCAAATGGTAATATCGACACCCCCAACGAACAAGGTCGTAACTCAAGTTAGGCACATTTTGAGTTTTTACCACGGGCGTATTCAGCAAGAAAAAACAAACATGGCAACAACAAAGACGTATCCCTACGACCAATAGTTTTGCAGAAACCGATTTTAACAAGGAAGTATCTTATCTTGATATTTTAATTTCAACTTTAAAATGGTTGTAATGTGGTATACATTTTTCTTAATACCTATAATTTTAAGTAGTTTTCCGCAATAAAGACGGTAAATGAAATACAACCTTGTTCCCAGTAACACTTTTATCATCAGTTTAAGTTTATATCATAATTTGAGATACAACTTTGTTCGACGAAAATTAGCACTGTAAACTTGCGATAGTTCTTGACTTATAGCTTTGCTTTCGTGCTAAACGTTTTTTGTTTAAATCTAGAATCTACGTCAGAAAAAAAGTAATTTGGGCCGTAAGAGAAAGGAGTATCCTGAAAAGTGGGAAAGTAACATTAAACGCAGGGAAAAAAATTTAGGGCAAGAATTTATAAACCAACGGGGTAAGTTAATGAGAAAAAAAGAAATGAAATCAGGCTGTAAAGAAAAACGCATCAGGAAATGTGCTGAAAAATGACTACTGAAATGAGAAAATCGATTTTTACTCATTTTTGGGCTCTCGGTGACCACAATAACCGACTACAGCTTGTAAGCAGATGTATAGAAAGAGTGTACAAGACAGAGATTCTCATGTCTACTATTGAAACCTCCCGAGAGACGACGAATAATCCAGGTATGTAAAAAAATGTTCTTTGATACGTTGAATATCACTGATAAATGAGTCACTACAATTTACAAAAAGATGAACACGCAGGAATCCAGCTGTGCAGTTCTTAATGATCGGCGCGGACATCACGATAATCAACCAAATCAAATACATGAAGACATTAAAATAACGGTCAGAATGCATATTTTGCAAATACCAATAGTCGACTCACATTACGTAAGGGCTAGGTCACAAAAGAAGTATTTCGAAGAATCTTTAACTTTTCCAAAATTATATAGGCTTTATTAAGAGTGGCTGGTCGAAAATCACTACGAACCAGGGCTGAGAGCTACAGAAAGACAATATCGAACTTTGTTTTATAACGAATACAACATTGATTTTTTTAAGCCAAAAAAGGATCTGTGCCCGACCCGTGATATTTATAAAAGAGCTTGAAATGAAGAGAGAGAAGCCCCCATAAATTGTTAGCTTAACAACGTAACACAGTTCTAATAGCAGCTTATGATTTGCAGAAGATATTGACGACACCCATGTCTGAAGTATCTTTATTTTACTATTAGCGGAAGCTTGCTGTCTACAACTTCACTATATTTGACGCCGGAAAAAGCGAGGGCTTTTGTTATGTTTGAGACGAAACAATAGAAAAATAGTGTGCAAACGAAATATGTAGTTCTGTATACTTGTTAATTGAAATGAAGGTAAAAGAGGGGGTTAAAGACTTTTTTTTATTCTGATAATTGCGGGGGACAAAATCGAAACCGAATAGTTTTAAGTATGTATTTTTATGCTGCTGAAAAATTTGATGTTAATATTACTCATGTTTTTTTCGAAGTAGGCCACACTCAAAATGAGGGTGACTCTATGCATGCTCTCATTGAAAGACGCAAAAAAAAACCAAATTCTTTACGTCTCAGAGCAATGGGTTACAACAATAAGATGTGCAAAAAGTTCAGGGAAACTCTATTCAGTACATGAGTTAAACCAATGCAACATTCTAAATTTTAAAATACTTATAAATAATAAGCTGCTTAATTTCGAAGTAGGTACCTACTGATGGTAACAAAATTAAATGGAATAAGGTTAGACATTTCAGTATTAAATGTGATAATCTAAAGCTAATACAGGTTAATTATGATTTTTTATCTGAAACCAATTACTACATAGATTTGAGTCAAAAGCGCGCCTCACATTCAACTCGAAACTTAAAAAATGAAGAGTTATCCTCATTATCTAATATTCGATCTAATATCCCATCGGTCTACAATGGCCCAATTCCTATTTCAATGGCCAAGTATAAGGATCTAAACAACCTCTGTAACTCTGAAGTTATTCCGGAACTTTACCATAGTTAGTATAAAAACTTAAAGTATACCGATAACAACACAGAAGATTGGTCAGATTCAGAATAGATTAAGTAAACATTTTTTCCCTAACATCAAACCTTTTTTAACCTTTAAAAATGTTTTTTTTTATATGTTTTTGTTCAGTTTTAAGTATATTAATTAGTTATACTTACCTATTTTATAACTGATTTTTTGTTGTTTAACTTTGTGTATTTTGTGTTTGTACTTCTTGAATCTTAATTCTATTATTTAGTATAACATAGTAAAATAATAGATATTTTTGACAGTATAGAAATTTTCTAGTTTTTAAATTTATTATTTTGTATCAATATTTCCTTTACAATTACCCTAGCTGTTTATCGTTTTGTTGTACAATGTCTATTTCGATTTTATTCATTTAGTATAGAAATAAAACTAGTCACAATAATTCAAGGAGATCTCTTATTGTTCATACTGACATTAAAAAATGTAATATTTTAAAACGTTGGCTACTTACCTATATTATGTTGAAAAATGTAATTTCTTACCACAGTAAGAACATTATTCAATTACAAAAGCTAATTGTTACTAATACGCCGCTAAATTATTGCTTGTACCTACCGATTTTTATGATACACAGCGTTGTACCGAAGCGTCAAAAGCACTAATTAGTTAACTTAGCCCTCCTACGCTAGCAATAGTTGTAGGAAGGGACACTAAAACTATTAAAACTTTTAAAGATTCGTCTTTTCAAACTTCCAAATTTGGAAAACAAGCATCATATGGTCTGTGAGAAGGTCGTTTGTGAAAGTTACAACCTTCTTCTATGACCAATTTTGTAACCACTTATGGTTGTATCTCACTAAAATTCCGCTTTCCCTTGCACCTACCAGTACTAAATTATAATAAAAGGAGCGAAAAATAGTATGTTTTTAATGTATTCACTTAACAAAGAAATAAGTCGTCAAGTTTTTTGTTTTTTATTTTTTAAAATATTATTTTCAGTTTTTTTGCTCTCCTGAGAAATAACCAAAAATGAGTTAAAACCTTGTTCGTTGGGGGTGTCGATATGAGAGTTAGAAGGAAACTTTTTTTTGAAAGAATTAGGCAATATATTGACCCATGATCATGTTCTACGACGTCTACTATGTCATGCCATCAAAAGTACAGAAGTTTCAATGAAAAAGAAGCTAACCAAGTCTAACGAGAACGCCAAAAGGAGTCGCTGTTTCCAACGCCGTGGCAATGATTATTTGTCCCCTACACTCTGAATCGAAAATTGAAAGAACTGTAGTTTGCTCTTATCGTTCAAAAGATGAAGATGGGGAATAATTTTTAAAAATATTCTTACTACAATATACTTTTTCTAATAAATAAATTTAATCATATCATTATGGAAAAATAATATCTAGTTTACCTTATGAATAAAGTTTAGTTTGTTGTTTTCTTTTTGTAATAAAGTTATTAAGCACAATATAAAAACATGTTTCATTATGATTTCCATAACTTTCAGTTAAAAATCATCGAAAGCAAGAACTGCTGTTTGGCAGTGGCGGCTCGTCGTACAAAGCAACTGAGGCCGGGCCTCACATGTAAAATTAATAAATTATTTATTTAAATATAAAACGTTTTTTAACTAATTTCCAATCATTAAAAGTATCAAAACAATAGAACATTGAATTACCATCAAAGTTCAACATATTATCTTTTAAATTTAGCGCGCACCCCACCCAACATTAATTTTAAAAACTGAAATCGTTGCCTGACCGCATAAAAAGAAAAATGTAATCCCAAAAACTTGAGCTTCCTTTACGTCACAAACGCTATGCTCTCCAACCCGGCACCTCCACCGCATTAATTGCGCAGAACAGGAAGAATAGGCAAATTTTGTAGGCGAGTGAGGCCCACTTATTTGGGCCTATATATCGTATTATTTTTACAGTAGCTTGCAATGGCTTGCATGTTGCCAAATGTTTATTGAAGGACACTTATTTACTTATTATTTAAATGTTTTATTTTTAAAAACATAAAAAAATAAGTTAGAAATGATTGATAAATGTTTTCACTGTTCTATAAGATATTGTTAATAAATATGCAATTAAATCCCAATAACAAAAAACAGATAAAAATTAAAGATTATAGGTGGGTGCCTAGTGCCTATTTGAAACTTGGCAATGTTTTATTGTTAACAGGCTCATATATCTTTTCTTCTCGTATGATCAGGTGTCGGGTTATTAGATTTAATTAGTGCCATTCGTTTACGATTGTTAACCTATCGTGATTTTAGATTTTCGAGGCAGGTCTGCGGGTTAAAATACTGACACCTAATTAATTTGTTTTCTTGTTGTGTTGGTGCACATACCGACTGCTAGAGTCGGTTGTGGTTGGTGATAGGAGGTAAGGTAAGGCAAGAGCCCTTTACATCAGGTGAGTAAACCGATTTGCTTTTTATTTTAATAATTAATACAGTATTGCCATTGCCAAGGTCCAAGGTTTCGTTACATACAATTATTTTTTTTGTGCTTTGTGCCTATTTTAATTTAAATTATGAATCCCTCTCACGATATTGTTTTGTCTTTGCTTGAAACCCCTTTCTCGCGACGACCTGAGATAGAAAAACGGCAAATTTTGGAGAGTCGACCAACACCAAAAATAACGGCAGTTTTTAGCGAAAAGAGGGTGGGTCGGGAAAGTTCGCGATCATTTCAAACTTCATAATATGATAGTTACAAATGGCTTTGCGGGAGTTCATATAAACAAAGTTTGTATTGCTGGCGGTGTATTTTATTAGGCAGCGTAAAAAACAATTGGAGTTCAGAGGGTGGGTATTCTGATTTAAAAAAATTTTCAAGGGCGGTAAAATCACACGAAAGTTCCAAAGAACATATTAAGAATTCTGTGGCGCTTACGAGAGTAGAGCAAAATGGAGACACAATAGCGGTTGCACTGAGAGAAATTGACCCTGACCTTGCAAATTGAATATTTTTCTCGTGAAACCTAGTATTTCAAAATAATTATATTGCTGGTTGAATTCCTAACTACTCATTTTAAGCCAATGACCTTGAAATCGCGAAAAATCTTCGCCTGCGGCGCTATTTTCTAGCCTCGCCACATTATACACCCACGAGCCGCCACTGCTGTTTGGGTCAATTTTCACGCATTTATGAATGGATATTCGCAAGGACTAAGAAATGATAGTGGAGAAGATCGTCGTCTTATATCAGGTTTTGAGGGTTAGTAGAATAAATTCAATTTATAAAAAACTATATTACTTTCCGACGAAATTTTATAATTTTTTATATTTTGAAATACACACGCTACTGGAATTCATTCCTCTGACGTCGCACAACACGGAGCTCTCTATATAATAGTGATAAGTTACTGACAGAAATTTTGGACTTTGAGTATAGAGAATGATGTAACAAAGGGCCTGGGTTGATATTATGGTTAAGAACTTCTGCTGGTTGCCAAAAACCTTAACTTCAGGGGCGGCGGGACGTTTTCAAAGCGGGTGTTGAGTTAGTCCCCCTTTGGAAATCGAAATAGGGGAAAGTGGGGTATAGTGAAATAGTGGGGCAAAGTGAAATATGACAATTTTGAACGTGGTTCTTTCCACGCCCTGACGCCCTCGTGTTGAAATGCAGAGTGGGGGAGTTTTATACCGCCAGTGTAGTTTGGCTTTGCTACCAAGACTCATATGGTTCTTATCAATGATTTTGCGATCTTCGTGCTTCGAAGTGTAAACTGTTAGGGTAAAAATAAAGAAATTTTATGTAAATGGTTTATTCTTATCTTATCATTATTTTTGCCCTGAAACACCACGGATCTTGGTTATCTTTTTCAAAATATTAAAATTGGATAGGTTGAATTTAAAAAGTTTAGCTGGGTCATAAAGAAGTTTGTGGCTGACGGGGCAAAATGGAATCTTGTTTATGGGGCAATTTGAAATACTATACCACTTTGCCCCTTTTTATTTTAGTACATAAACTAAATGTATTTTTTTCCCAGATGAGAAATTACAAACGGAAGTCAAGCCCAAATGCTTGATCAGAAAGGTCTATGAAAGCGACATTACCCAACCAGCAATTTGATATTTTATAATAGTCGCGAAAACGTTTTCGACAAAAAAATTATAAAACAACTGTTCTCTCAGGACCGTTTTTAATGCGTTTCTACAAAACAGCTATAAATGCAAAATTGGCCCCATTTTATAAAATACTTCAGTAACCGTTTTTATTTTGTAAAGCCTTTTGCAAACACTACATAACAATTTCAAAACATTTCTGCAATTCTTATAAAATTTCAACACCAGCATTATAAAACTGTTTTATTAAAGCTTTTCATATCACACTATAAAATATACTTGCACATTACATTTTTAAAACAATTAAATAACAGTTTTATAAAAGGTTTTTAGTAGTTTCAGGTAAACGTTATAAAATAAAAATGCAACATGAAATAACAACAATAAAATAAAAAAGCTTTTTAAATTTATTTTAAATGCTGCAAGAAACAATTTTGTATTGGACAAAGGAAAAATATAATTAACGTCGCCAACTATTTACAAGAAGTAAGAGGCCATATTTATTTTATTCTTGATATTATTTAAAGACATTCGTGGATTGTGATGCAGAGACCAAGTTTTTACTGCGAATTAAATTTTATTGAGAAATATATAGCATATTTCTAACAAAATATAAGCAGGCCCCGTATTTATTAATGTTTAAGGGAAATTGAATCATAGATATCTCCGGGGTGAAGATTACTCATATTAAACAGGAAAGAAAAATCCAAAATTCTTCACAAATATATTTGTGAAGAATTTTGGATTTTTCTTTCCTGTTTAATATAAGTTTAAGGGAAATGTTTGAAACATTGAAAAATTAGCTTTGTCGATTTGGTCATTTTCTTCAGAAGAACTTAAGTCAATTTGTTCTAGGCATCATTATTTCATAATTTTTATATATTTACCAGCTGTAAATATTAACATAAATGAGATATTTGGTATTTTTAAGTCTGTCAATTATTATGTTCCCGAACGCTCTCATTTAATAATGGCGGCTTCTTATATAATAATTTTGTATTAATAGCAAGCATATTAAGATAATTAAGCTACTTCGCAATCCCTATAAAACATTTAAAATATATTTATGCTTTAAAATTGAGGGTACTGCGACAGGACCGAACTGCTTTAAATCAAAATATAAACTAAGGGAGTGTTGTCTATCTTAATCATATAAAGATACAACGAAATATAATTTAATGGATTAATAAACACAAAAATAAATACAAATAGTAGAGGCTTAGTGATTATTTCGGTATCCAGATGACCTCATGAACCATGAAGGTCCCAGCTTATGATGCGCCGCCGCCGCTTAAAATTCTGTCTCCACCATAATATATGATCATCATTGGTATCATCATCAAGTGGGATGTTAATTCATAAGTAGTAAATATTTTGGATTCCTCGTGTTCTTTAATAAAATAATTGAGCACTATTGTACGCTACACCGCTAATTTTCTTTTACTTTAACTTATTGCACACTAATCTTTTACTAGTATTTTTACATAAAATATATTTATCAACATATATATCAACAAATTATTTTTACTGACGATTTAACAGACGATCCTCGAACAATGGTGGCAGGTTTGAGAACCCTCTATATAACCCACGCTTACCAAAAGATCCCCCTCCCCTATTCAATTTCTATAGAAGCCTCGATTTATTTAAAAACTATTTGTTTGTGTCTGTAGCTAGTGTACTCGACTAGTTCTCATGATATCTTTGTTTTTATAATGGAAATTAATTAAGGATAGAGAGCACCACTGATATATTTCTAGATATAATGTATCATGGATTGCTTGCAAAACATTATAAAATTACTATAGGTACCTACTTCTTTTAAAAAGTAGTGTCACTCAAATTTGTCCCTCTTCGGCTTCCAGAGGTCTAATTCTTTATAGTACGTACTGTAAATGAGAGGGAAGAACATGCGAATATTTTCTGCAGCTATAAAACTAATTTCCTCCACTGCTCGGGGGTAACATGAGAAAAATAGTGAAAATTTTGATAATAAAGTAAAAATCGTTATAGGTTCATAAAAGTCGAGATATAAACAGACCTATGAAAAATCACAACTTAAACAGGAAATACCTCGGAAACTAAGAAGTCCACATTTCTATAAGACAGATATCCTAAAAATTTTGTTAATTTTGACAATAAAATATAAATTAATCACTTTTTTAAAGAAAATATAGACCGGAAGAAAAGTAGTGATAATTGAGCGATTTCTTTTTCGCTATGATACTGGAAATATTTTAATTAAAAATGGAAATTATTAAGCAAGAAGGTAAAAAGGTTTCCGTTATTTTTTTGTTTTCCGCCCCCTTGAAAATGGAAGGGGCGGGTGGGTAGTAGAATGTACTTTTTAACAAATCAAATAAGAATAATTTTATATGAAAAACAACAATACGGTCCTGCCCTTTTGTCTGATCAAACTCACATGGCAGCACTAGCAGCAGGGACAACGTAAACATCTGATTGTTGTCTACATAATTAGGCGGGAATATTGCTAGTTGGCAACTTTTTTGCTAGAAGATAACTTTTTGGCGACTCTTATAAAATGAATTAGTTATTTTGTGTACATTTTATCTTCTTTATGATAAATGTATTGTTATTTGATGGTAAAAGTGACCGGTATTACCGCCTAAAATAACTTAATAATTAACATATAACCTATAAAATCGACGGCAAAATTTTTTTGTTTGATTTCAGTCGTGTTTTATGTTAAAATTGATAAAAAAGCCTGTCCTTGGTTTTCCGTTCCAGATACGCTGCTACTTGCATTAGGAGAAGTATAAGTGGTATTTGAGATTGATCCGAAGCACTGAGGCAGTTAATGGATTTCATTATTTTATTAACCTCTGCCGTATTATTAATATCAAAACCAATGTTCTTACTACACATCATTTTTTCATAGCACATCTTTAATCTCCTTCGAAAAGCACCACTTTTCTTAGTTTTTTTTTAACATCAGGTGACTCAGGGATGGTATAAAATTAGTGGTCTTAAATATATCTTATTATGTAGTTGGCGACAGCAAATGTATATTCATGAGAACAGTTTAATTTTATAAGAGATTTACTTTTGTTTCTATATTGTAGTAGAATTGCCATACTATAAAATAGTTATAAAGTGATCACTAAAATAACAATTTACTTTCAAAGGCGAATTGCTTTTAGAAGTACTCTATTATAACTGTTTTTTAAAGTCACAGGAAGCAACTATAAAACAATTTTAAAATATGTTTATAACGAAATTAAAAATGTCGCCGAAATGTACTATAAAGCCACTATAAAATAATTATATTTTATAGGTTAAAATATTTTCAAAGTTGTTCACAGAAACATTTCTGCAATAATTTTATGACTGTTTTATAAGATATTTTATAATTCTGTTATATAAACGTTATGGTGATAAGTTTATAAAGCACATTAGCTGCCTACAACAGATTAGTAATTATTGCAGCTCTTATGTGATTGATTAGCATTTTGAAAGTAATAATAAAATACCAATAAAATAAAATAGCTGTATAACCATTGAATTATAAAATAACTTTGTTGGTTGGGTAGGTCTGTTAGAGCATATTAATTATCCCAAAACGCTACTGCTAGGCAATGTAACGTACCAGTGGCTTCATTAAACCGGCGTATTAAGGCTGAAAAAAGTTTTTTGGTGTTTCAACATATGAACTTAGATCCCTTGCCTACCAATTTGCTGTGTAAGTTAAAATTATAAACACTTTTAATGACGAACCCAAATTAGCAGAAACCGACTGGATGTATGGGTTTATAAGGCGCAATTCGCGAATTTCTCTCCTGCACCTGAAATAACATCAGCTGCACGTGCTTCTGGTTTTAACAGAGTCTCAGTTAAAGCCTTTTTTGATCTATTAGGTTCTCTTCTAGATAAATACAAATTTACACCCAGTCGGATTTATAATTGTGATGAGACGGGAATTTCAACCGTTCCCAATAAACCGACAAAAATATTTTCTCTTAAAGGAAAAACAGGTCGGATGTTACACTTCCGGGGAAAGAGGAACTTTAGTCACATCAAAAAACACCTCTTCATAGACAACCACGAAATGATGTTTTTAAATCCCCACCTGATGGAAATCGCCATAATGACATCAGCAGAAAACAACCAGCAAGGATGTTCGTTCTGAGAACGAGAACGTACCCCACCTTCAAACGTGCAAACACCTTTACAGGATTCGATCTCCGTTATATCGCCAAAAGATATTATTCCCATTCCTAAGGTTAGTCCAAAATAAATTGCAAAAGACCCTAGAAGAAAAGGCAAATCAGCAATTATCACATCTTCCCCCTATCTTGAAGAATTGAAGGAAGCAAGACGGAATTCACAAAAGCCAGTAAAGCCACAACAAAAGAAAGTATAACTCGGAAATTGGACATGGAACACGAATCTTTAAAGAAAAAAAGAAAAACCTGCCTAGAATCATCAGATTCAGAAGCCAACAGTGATATTCAAGAGGATAACATCTGCCAAGATGAGTCCAATGATTCAGATTTTTGCAATGAGTCTGATGATGAGAATCTGACAAGCCCAGAAAAAAAGTTTAATATGGTTGATACAAAGCCAAAAGTCAGTGATAATGTGCTAGTTGGGTTAAAAGAGGAAAAAACAAAGTCTGTTAAAGAATATATAGCTCAATAGGAGCATGATCTTTAAATCGGGGATAAGAGGACTTTCAAATAAATTTAAATTTCTTCGTCATGGAAAAATTCAACTAATATACCGGGTGACAATGGAACTACTACCCAGGCTGGCGTTTCAAAACGACTTTAGATAAAAATTTGAAATTTTAGTCGACGTCTGGGTTAAGTAATGTGCATATTTTAAGCAAAAAAACAAATGACAATCACTTCCGGTTTCACCGGAAACGATTAAAATTTTGATATTTTAAATTGCAACCCCCGTATATTTTTGCATATTTGAATGCTGCGAAAAATTCTAAACATTTTTTATGTAGCATATCCTATACCTAAACTTAACAAATTTCGACTTATGGGGCTTTAAAATTTGAACTATTTTAACATTTAATTCATTTTTTCAAAAAAACGAAGAGCGCTACGACCAAAACAAACAGTGCAATTCGTACTTCATTAAAGGCACTCTAGGATAGTAGAATAAAAAAAACTGATGCTAGCAATTTTAAAAAATCGATATTTTCGACAAGACGTTTTTCAGTTTTTGATCCATTTTTGTATGAAAACGGTTTAACTTACAATCATAGGACTTTCACTACCCTATCTTACTTTTTTATCTTCTATCCATTTATATTCTCAGTTTTCATTTTCAAACAACGGATATTATTTAATAACTCGCAAATGCAAACGTTTCAAAACTACAAACAAATACTTTATTATACAAAGGTGTACACATGATTAATATTAATTAGCTAATAATAAAAGAAATGAAAAAAACGAACTTAATCATAATGAAGATTTTCAAAAACCCGACCTTCTTGTTCAATACAGGTCTCACACTTTTCAACAATTTTCCGTAATACATTTTCTTTTTGAGGTATACTAATATCATTAATAGTCCTAATAATTCGAGTTCTTAAAATGTCCAAATTTTCAGGTGGAGTTAAATAGACTTTTTCTTTGATATGAACCAAGAAGAAAAAATCTAGGGGCGTCAAATCTGGCGAACGTGCTGGCCACCTTACAGGGCCATTTATCCCTATCCATCGGTCCCCAAACCTGTCATTTAAATAATTTACACAAATCCTAGCATTATGAGCCGGCGCACCATCTTGTTGAAAGTAAATGTTGGGAATTTGTGCAAGAGGTAAATTGTCCAGAAAATCGTTGACTGTTGTTTCCAAAAAGTTCAAATAAGTTTGCGCTCTAAGGTGCTCATTAAAAAATATTGGACCACAAATGTCGTTCCTAAAACACCTAGCCACACATTAACACCGAAGCGTTCTTGAAATGATCCTTCTCTAAATAGATGGTGATTTTCATTTGCCCAATATCTTACATTGTTCCTGTTGAACATTCCCAGATTCGTGAAGCGAGACTCATCAGAAAATAATATCAATCTATGAAAGTTATTATTATGGTTATGATTTTCCATAAACCATCGGCAATATTGAACTCGCCGAGTAAAGTCGTTAACACCCAAGTGTTGGTGGATTTGGTATTTGTAAGGCTTGTACTTATGTTTCTTTAAATTTTTTTTGCACTTTCTCTGTTAACTCCAACTTCATTTTCAATTTGGCGAGTAGAAATATTTGGATCAGCATTCACACCAAAAAGTTTATTTCTGCTTCTTCGCTAATAATAAAATTTTCTTCATTTTCATTTTGGGGAACTGTTTTCAAATGTTGTACCAGCCACGGAAAATAAGCATAGCAGGGTTGGTTTCTGTCGAGGTATCGTTCTGCGTGGAGTGTTTGAGCCTGCCTTTTATTTTGCAAGCACTCGCCATAAATGAGAAGCATATCTATTTGTTCGGCTCTTGTAAAAATTAACATTTGAAACAGATTACAAAGAACTACGTCAAAAAATATCACGAAATAAAAAACGATAATTTACAAGAATTTCCAACAATCTGCAAAACACACTAGGTGATAAAAAATAACTGACATAGGTAATATAATTGTTTCTAAAAACCATAGCAACCTGTGTCATGGCTACTATGATTATTTTAATTTTAGCAAAAAGAGCATAAAACGTCCAGCTGGTTCAAAAATAATATTCCTTGTTTAAAAATGAAAACTGAGAATATAAATGAATAGAAGATAAAAAAGTAAGATAGGGTAGTGAAAGTCCTATGGTTGTAAGTTAAACCGTTTTCATACAAAAATGGATCAAAAACTGAAAAACGTCTTGTCAAAAATATCGATTTTTTAAAATTGCTAGCATCAATTTTTTTATTCTACTATCCTAGAGTGCCTTTAATGAAGTACGAATTGCACCGTTTGTTTTGGTCGTAGCGCTCTTCGTTTTTTTGGAAAAATGAATTAAATGTTAAAATAGTTCAAACTTTAAAGCCCCATAAGTCAAAATTTGTTAAGTTTAGGTATAGGACATGCTACATAAAACATGTTTAGAATTTTTCGCAGCATTCAAATATGCAAAAATATACGGGGGTTGCAATTTAAAATATCAAAATTTTAATCGTTTCCGGTGAAACCGGAAGTGACTGCCATTTGTTTTTTTGCTTAAAATATGCACATTACTTAACCCAGACGTCGACCAAAATTTGAAATTTTTATCTAAAGTCGTTTTGAAACGCCAGCCTGGGTAGTAGTTCCATTGTCACCCGGTAACATACTTCGCCCATTTTTGGATTTGATGTTTATAAATAAAGCCTAAATATATGTTTTTACTTTAATTCCATTAATTTTTTATTAACATTTAATTTATCCCGTGCATTGGGGCAAAGTGGAATTTTGTTAAAGCAGAGGTTTGTTTTTGAATAGTTGTTTTCCTTAAAAGATAAACTCGTGTAAATTCGAAGAAAACGAGAAAAGTATACATAATATACTGTATTGTTACATAATCGCGTCCGCCAGAGTTTATTATAAGCTGTGTTAAAGCCTTTTTTGTACAAGGTATTTCACTTTGCCCTACTCTCCCCTATAGAAAAAAATTGCAATGTTTCAGAAATACCTCTATGTATAAAGGTTATACAGAAAAAGTTTTTGCGTTTGCATTTCTTCACAAATTCATGTTTTTATTGCGATAAACTCCTTAAAGTAAGTCAAGCAAAGCTTTTTTCGGGAATGGCGTAAAAATTTCCCATGTTGAATTTTTACGCATGTTGAGCTCTAAACACACAACATCAGGTCTTCCGCCGCTTCTGCCTAACGTTACCGTAAGTTCACGAGAGGCAAAATGGCCGGTCGCATAATGATATCATTTTAATGAGTGGTTTTACAATATCTAGTAGATCGAAACAAGCATCGTCATCCATTCTCAAATAGTTGTGCCAATCTTTCGGCACTACCTTTCTGAAAAAAGATTTATATGGGCAAAATACCCCTCCTTTGCAGTAATAAAGCCCCGAGAATAACAAGATATTTATCTGATGATGTTTGGGGTCATTCAAGTATTACGTAAGCACTACAGGGGGCGGGGGGTCTTTGCTTTGCTTATTTTTGATGACATGGGGGATGGGGGGGTCTGGATGGTGATTACGTCAGCAGTATTTATTTTTTTACTTTTTCGGATTTGCTACAAAATTTAGTCAATTTTGGTTTGAACACATAATATGGCAACCCTACTTGTCTATGCTTGAAAACGAAACGCATTTTCAGGGATTCTCTAAAATAATGGATACGTTTACTCGATTAGAACCGAGTAGGGAACTACCGCGCGCTATTTACTTGTCTAAATTTCTTCCGCCAATCTATTGTTTCGTTTCGGTACGATTGACGATTTGACGTGTTGTAAGTCAATGTTTGTTTTACCATTGATCCACTTTTGCCAAAGTTGAATGCTTTAAAATGTCGTTTCAAATAGACAAATCGAAGATATCAAAAAGTTATAGGGTTTGCTACACAACACTTTAAGCGACATGATCTCGATGCATTGTTTATAGCTACAAATGCTCCTGGTAGAAATACGTATAACAGAGTAGAGCGCAGAATGGCTCCTCTTAGTCGGGTACTGGCTGGTTTGATATTACCTGATGACCATTTTGGGTCTCATTTGGATGACCGTGGCGTTACAATTAATGAACATTTAGAAATATCCAATTTCGAGTTTGCAGGAAATGTATTAATTTAGCAGAGGTATAGAGTTCAATGGACATTGATGGTTATCATGTTACTGCAAAATATGTTGGGTCGGGCGAACAAGATCTTCCTGATTTTCCAGACATTAAATGGTATTCAGAACATGTGCGTGAAAGCTAATACTTGCTTCAAATTGTAAAATGTAGAAACACAGAATGCTGTCGTCCAAGAAGTGGCTTATTTAGATTATTAGACAACAGGTTTCTCCCACCACCAGTAAAAGTAAAACAAACAGTTGATGACTTGGTTTTGGATGATGCAGGGCAATTTCTCAATCTTCCAGTCAATTTAGCTCTACACTTGAATTCTTCACTCAAAGATTTTCTGCAAATGCCCTTCGATTATTTTTGTCCAACGGTAAAACTGAAGCTATCAAGTCGAACATGCAAAATGTGTAGTCTTTATCATGCTTTCGTCAAGTCATTAATTCGTCACATCGAGAAGAGCCATAAAAAAGTGAACACGCACATCGAAACGAGAGTAAGACCTGTAAGAGTGACTGCTCGTCGTGCTAATGAATTAATGTGAATAATACAAAATTTAGACGAGCACCAAGATGTTGAATGGCTCGAAAAGAACGATGTCGATATTCCAAAATCACACGAAAGTGAGCAGACACACAACATTGAGCAGCACACATCCAATGTCATCGAAGATTTAGGACTGGACTAAGGACTGTTAATTTGAATTAATGTACCTACCAAAATTTTAAAAGAAGTTTGTTTTGTTCGTTAATATATTAAGATTATAATAACTGAATACCATGTCAATAAAATTTGCTTAAATAAATATTACGTGCGTTAAAGTCATCACATCACACATTTTCGAATTGATTTACTAGAAACAATTTAGAACTGTTAGTTTCGAAATATTTTCCAAACTACAGTGTCGATACATTTACGACACGCACGGAAGAAATTTTTCGAAACATTTTTGGATAAAATTATGAAATTGTGTTAAGACACATGTGCTTCCAAATTGTAGCGACACATTCTCGAATTAAGCTAATCAAAACAAATTGGTATTCTTCTGTTTCGAAATATTTGCCAAACATTGATATCTATATTTGATTACGAAACTTGTGAAGAATATTTCTCTCATGTGTAAAAACTACCATATGAAGCGGGAAATTTTCGACGAAAATTGCCCAGTAGGTGCGAAAATGTCCCGTCGAAAATTTCCCTATAGGTAATATCTGTATGCCAGGTTCTACAAGTTCTAATTCAATGGCAAACTCACATACATTAACAAGTAATGCAGCAAACTCCAAAAATGGTAATTTTTACAATTGTGTTTTCCACTGCGATTCATGCAATTTTTAATTTAATAAAAAAAAAACGACTTTAGTCTACCTCCACATACTTTTATTATTAAAATCGTTATCTAACATGTTTCGGATATTTAAATGTCCATCTTCAGGGATACAGCAATTGATCTTGGTGGTTCAGTTTAGAAAATACGAAGTTCAAAAATGATAAGTCTTTGAGACTGAATCTAGACTTTGGTTCAAGGTGAAAAGGTTAACATTATAAAATTAAATAAAGTAATGAAGTTGAAGGTAGAAAAATATTAAAAATTGAACTGAGGAGAAAGAAAATTTAGTATTTCGAAAGTTCACATCCCTCGTTGAAGTAAGAGAACCAGGTAATAAAGATTATTGGGCCAATGTGATTGTCAGTGAGGTTATTATGTTAGCTTTGAGCTATTTAGAGGAAAATTGGGAAATCAGCTGAAAGAAACCTCATGCAATCACAATTGCTGGCGGGGAAAGTGATTTCACATGATAAAGTGTGAAGGTTATGGAAATGATATATGAAAAAACTGGTACCGGTTCTTAAATAATGTAAAAATTAAAAGCTTACTAGACAAAAGGGCATTGGTCAATGAAGTTATTAAGTAAAGGTATAGGCCATTATGAGGAAAAAGTAAAAAAGGGGGCACAAAGAAACTTCACTGAACAATGCAAAACAAAGTATGAAAATAACCGAATCCAGTTTTTTACTGACAACATGCTTGAATGAAAAATTATCAGGTCTATTTTGATTTTTTGATGCACTTATGTAATTACTTACGAAAACAATTTTCTAAACTGCCAGAAACATTTAAATCCCGGAACAATTAATTACTATAACCTATAATTTCTACATTGGAGTTATTTTAGTTTTTGATATTTTAAATCTTCTTGAATCATTTTACGTTTTTTATTTGTTATAATATGGGGAGAAAACAACAGTTTAAACATTCCTCGCGGTTTTACAAAACATTAAAAAGGAAAAAGAAAGAATTTGAAATTGAAAAGAAAAAAATTAAGCTACAACCTGATTTTTCAATTAGTGATGTCCCATCGACATCTCGATCCACGGCATGTAAGTTCTTTAAAAATAAGTAGTTGTAGGTACATTTTTTAAACTATTCACTTTTACCGTAGTGCAAGAAATGAAGATGTAGGTAGGTTATGTATATCACAGAATGTAAGTACACTCAATGAAGACTAATAGCGAATTCCATATTGGTAAAAAAAGTGCGGTACGAGTGCAAAATTTGAAAACCATTGGACATTTCAGTGCAAGTGTTTGTAAACCGTTGGGAAACCGGTGCAACAAGTGTTGCACCGAGTACAATCAGTTCCGCACGTGCTCTTGGAGACCGTGCTGCACCGAAACCACCGTCCAAATATAAGAAGTCCGATCACTTCTTTGAAGTATTGAAAACGCCGGCGGTGACCTCGAATCGCACCGAGCAGCGCCTACGAGAGTCATTCAGTAGGAACGGTGGCTTGGCCGCTTGAATATTTTTATACGAGGGAGTTGTGGTAATAAATACTTAACACAAATCGTACCGAAAGTAGTTAATTTCGGAACGATTTTTTTTACTTTCGGTACGATTTCTTTACTTTCGGGTCTATTATTGTTACTTTCGGGACGATTTTGGGTTTCTATGTAAACGGCTTTGACAATAACATGAACATTGTACTATATTATGACAGCGCTTGTCACGTATTATATATTTGGACGGTGCCGAAACTGGATAAAAATGACAAAGAATACAGTGTTTTGATTCTTTCAATCTTTAAAATACTATTTTGTCTTAAATTATCTCCAGTGGTAAGTAAAATCATTGAGGATTGAGGAGTATTATCATCAACTTTATTTGACTGAAAACCATTGGTATTCAAATAGTGGAACACTTTTTGTGCACTGGTGCAGTTTAACTGGTAAAAGAAGTGCGGCACCGGTATGGCCTACCGGTGCCGCACTTCTTTTACCAGTGGAATTCGCTATAAGGTTAAAGTACACTATTTGACAAGTGGCAGTGTATAACGTGACGGTATACAGAAGTTTTATGCTTCTGAGCTTACCCTTCCGCTTGACGGAACCGTAATATTTTTACTTTAGCGACGTTTGTTCCGCGTAGTTTCGTTATAATATCGAAACATTCTTCATGTTTCGACACATTTTCTATTAATTATAGCTACATGATTTTCGAAACATTATAGAAACCAAACACTAGAAATTGTGTGTCGACTCCATTTTGGACCAGAATAATTCTCGCTTTCTGGCGGCCATTTTGACAAATGCATTTTTATATTATAAAATGGACTTTAATTAACTTCCTGCTTTATTTGAAAAGTGTAAAAAAGTGGTTATATTAGTTCCATTTTGCTAGCTTAATCAATTGAAAAAGAATTAGGTAAGTAAAATTTTAAAAATATTTAAAACTTTATTTTGTGACAAAGTATTTATTTTATGTGTACCTAGATGTCAATAAACTGGGAGCGTCTTAAGAATATAAAGCTAAATTACTAAATTGCACGATAAAATTTTTTTGTGATTGTTTTTTGGATCTCCTTTGCAATAAACTATAAGTACAAAATAAATCTATCACTTATAGAAAATACTCTTTGGTGACAAATTCATTATGGCGAAATTATGATTATGCTGTCTTCATTTATTGTTTACTTTGTTTTATTTTATTACAACCTACAGGTATAATATCTAATTATTTGTTTCCCTAATGTTTTCATTTTGACAATTCACATTTCCAACACTAAGCGCCCTCTTTATAAAACGAACTGTCACTCTAGTCACTCTAGACACATTTATAGAAACATGTTCGAAATTTTCCGAAAAATTTTCGAAACATTTTCGATAAAAGTTTCGATTTTGCGTCGAAACAGCGAAAGTCACAGCCTGTACCAACCACTTGGAAACACAGCCAATGCGCCATTTAAAATGTAGGTATACGTTTCGAAAATATTTCCATACTTGTTGGGAACAATTTCCAATTTGTTTCGGAAACAGAAACAATAGTTTACACATTTACCATAATGTGTCTAAAAATGCTACTTCTAGTACAATGAATCATTCAGAGCAATATATCGGATTTCAGATTTCTTCAACAAATTTAAAGCGTGAAATAAACATTACCTTATGAACTTTTAAAAATATTTTATTAAATAAACTTACAACAGTCACAACTTACAACTTTACAATATTACATATCCTCTTGTTAATGCTCTTTCATTGTGTAACAAAATTTATTTTTCTAAAACTTCCTACCCTTATTTTATTATTATAATATAAAATTACTAAAGATACTTTTAGACAATGCTATTTTGAAACTTTATAATATGTAAGTTTCCATTAATTTAATATTAATAAAACGCACAAAATGATAAACCATCACAATGGCAAGCCGAAAGACCCATATTGGTTTTTCGTTTTATTTTATAGCCTTTATAAATGGTTGCTTTTATAATACGACCAAGATAACCTAAACTGAACTAATAACTTTTTAATAACATACTTTTGCGATGTCTGCAATGAAAATTACCAAATCTCGCAGAGACATTTTTTTTATTTAAACCGGACAAGTAGCTATATTAGTATTTTAGGTTGCGATCTTAATTAGAAAATTTAATTGGTACAATGTGTCCCAAATTAGAGATATGATGTCATATATTATCCTTTCAAATACCAACTCGTTTATTTTAGTTAAGATTTGTAATCTACACGAATAGATGATTTCACTAACATTTTTTAATTTAGTAATTAATAGTATTTTTTTTAATTTACGGTAGAGTTTCTTTTTAAAGTACCCATTAGTACTCTTTATTTGCCCTTTTGTAACTACGGTATTTAGATATTCCGTTATAATTTTTAATTTTTATAAAGGTAATAAATAAAAAAAATAATATTTTTAGTACCGCTAAACCGGGTGTTGCATCGTCGAGCGGGACATAGGAAATCCCATGTAATTTTAAATGGGGTCAATTATTGGCTTCCCTAATTATTTTAGAGAAAAATTCTATTTAGGTTTATTAAAGAGCACTAAAACCCACATTCAAAAGAATAACTTTAGATATTTTTGATGAGCCCGTTTACGGGTTATCGCCGATTTCTTTTTAACTATTTCTCCTTTTTATGGCCCCGTATTTGCGGGCACCAGTCAAGGTAAAAGATGACTGTCAAATAAAGTTGTCATTTTGAGGAATATTTAAACATCTTCTTAAATCCTAAAGTTCTAACAATTTAATAGTACCTACCTATTAATTAGTAAAATATTGAAACATGTAAAATGTCATAATTAACCTTGTAATTGGATACTTTATTTTAGTTTTATTCAGATTAATTTGTTCTCATAAATACACCTTTAATATTTTCGATGTACGAGTTTTTATAACAATAAAGCACATATTTCAAAATGACAACTTTATTTGACAGTCATCTTTTACCTTGACTGGTGCCCGCAAATACGGGGCCATAAAAAGGAGAAATAGTTAAAAAGAAATCGGCGATAACCCGTAAACGGGCTCATTAAAAATATCTAAAGTTATTCTTTTAAATGTGGGTTTTAGTGCTCTTTAATAAACCTAAATAGAATTTTTCTCTAAAATAATTAGGGAAGCCAATAATTGACTCCATTTAAAATTACATGGGATTTCCTATGTCCCGCTCGACAATGCAACACCCGGTATAGGTACCTACAAATCAGCCAGCAGTTCTTGGAGATTATAAATTTGAACCAAAATTTAAGGTGTTGCCATTTAAAAAAGAATCGATAACGATCTATTTTTTCCTGAAACAAAGGATGCTCCAAACAGAATTGTCATAGCTTTCTTAGTTTTTAAGCTACAGGGTATTTTCGAAAATGTTTGTTTTTCGACCACCCCCTGTATTTCGGCTACCCTTTAACTTACCAAAAAATTGAAAATTATTTCTAATTCAGTTTCGTGATATAAAGCAAACATGCTTTTTTAAATGGGCCACCCTGTATATTTTTCTCTTATTTGATTGGGTTATTTTTAAGCTATTCAAAAATATATAATAGTTGATAGTTATTATTAACAATTAACGTAATAAAACCATTGAAACAAACAAAAGACTATCTGACAGGTCTATTTGCCAAAATGTATAGGCAAAAATAACGTTTTGTTAAAAGCTAAAATAGATGTCATTATTTAACTAAAGTTTTAAAAAAATGGCGAAAATGTAGTAGCATGAAAATTTTGAAAAATAGACGTTTAGTTTGCTTTATAGAGTGCCATGAAAATTGGTAAACTTACAGTCTTGTAATTTAAATATCTAACTTATAAGAGTTCTTACTTTCATAGATATCCAGAGAGAAGGCAGCCTAATCAAGTGACATTTTCAAGTTTAAAAATTAATTTAATTAGGAATCAATCATTTATAAAACCCAAGACCTAAATGTCCTAAATCATATACAGTGACCGGCAGAAAGTACGCACCAAAGGGTTTTTTTTTAATTTCAAAACTTACCAAATTTTTTTGACGGCGGAAATGTTCTGTATGTTCTCAAACAAAAAAAAGCATAAACAAAACTAGTAAATATTGCGTCGTATACGAGGGAGAGGTGAAAACATTAAATTCACTCAAGAATAAAGTGCCCTTGTTTTTCACCGTAGAAAATTTTTTTATTAGGAAATATTGTTATTTGCACATAAAGGTTATCCATAAATACCAAATTTCAGCTCGGAAGCACAAAAAAAAACGTTTTTAATTTTTTTTTACGCCCCCTCGTATAACGAATCGATAGAAGCTATGCAACCTATAAATTCAGTTTTTAACAGCTCGTGGGCAATTAGACACATAACTTACTTAAATTTGTTTAAATACGCGAAAACTGGACGTTTAATAAAATAACGTCAAGATAATCTCATTTTTCTGGTGCACACCGTACATTATTCTATGGATAAGCAAAATAACTTTACGTAAAACAAATGAGGGTTTACTTCATACATTTAACAATATTTTGCCGTCCCAAATTTTGCAAAAATTCTTAAACCCATTGGTTCATTAATTAAAGTTCAAACCCTTACATAATAACATTCGTTTTCATTGACATCTAGTTGCCATAAAAAAATATTTAGAATTCAAGCTGACGTTAAGCGTCAGTTGTTGTTTTAGTTGTGAAAAATGGCAGAACCAAAATTGTCTTTACAAGAAAAAATTGAAGTCGTTTTGATTTTTGGGAAAAATCACCATTCTTCTCGCGAAACGGCAGATATTTTTAATCAGAGACATTCACATAGAAATATAATTCATTTAACCGTTTTAAGAATTGTTACTAAAATTAAACAAACAGGATCAGTCGAAAATAAATTCAAACAGCCGCACAAGAAAAACCTAACTAGTGAAGACACAAGGTCAAGGTTAAATGTGTTGTTGTCTGCAGCCGTAGCTCCAACGATGCCATTGTCTCAGAGGCATGACGTAAGTCTCTCTGAAAGGTCAATACGAGTGATTTTTAAGAAACATAATTACAGAGCCTATAAGCCAAAATTTGTACATACCCTTCAGGCACGGGATTTTGATGCTCGCCTCGACTTCTGTTTTTGGTTTCAAGGTATGATAGAAGATAACCCGTACTTTGGTATGCATGTTTTCTTTACCGACGCAGCAATTTTTTCTAGTAACGGTACAGTAAGTTCACAAAATTGCCTCTGGTGGTCAAACGAAAACCCCCACTTTGTGATCGAATGTAGGAATCAATATTCGTTCAAGACGAATGTTTGGTGCAGGATAATAGACAATCGTATTTTAGGACCATTTTTTTTCCATGGAAATCTAAGTGCTGCAATGTACTTGGACTTTTTGCAAACCGTTGTAAGTGATTTCATTGAGAATCTGCCACTAAATGTCCGTCAGGAATTGTATTCTCAACAAGATGGCGCGTTAATCCATAGTACTGTTGCAGTAAGGGAATGGTTAGATTACTACTTCCCTAATCGGTGGATTGGTTGCTTTTTTGAAAACCCTTGGCCCGCAAGATCGCCCGATATCACGCCAATAGACTTCTTTTTTGGGGTTACCTTAAAAATAAAGTTTTCGACCATTTCGAAATCAAGATCACTTAGAAGTCATCAGGCAATGCGTTAGACAAATCAATCCTATCATTCTACGAAATGTTACAAGGGAGCTTATTCATAGAACCATAAAGTGTATCGAAAACGGCGGAGGTCATGTAGAACGTTAAATTACTGTGTTCTTTTACGCTATTTTTACTTGTTCACTAACCTAAATTTATAGGTTGCATAGCTTCTATCGATTCGCGTCAAAAAAAAAAAGTAAAAACATTTGTTTTGTGCTACCGAGCTAAAATTTGGTATTTATGGATAGCTTTTAAGTGCAAACCACATTTCCTAATAAAAATTTTTTCTACGGTGAAAAATAAGGGCACTTTATTCTTGAGTCAATTTAACGTTTTTACCTCTCCCTCGTATGCGACGCAATATTTGCTAGTATTCTTTATGCTCTTTTCTGTTTAAGAACATGCAGAACATGTCCACCGTCAAAAAAATTTGGTAAGTTTTGAAATAAAAAAAAATTCCCTTTGGTGCGTACTTTCTGCCGGTCACTGTATAATAAAAGAGAATCGTGTAAGGGACGAAATGGACGTTATGGCTTTTGTAGAGGCACTTATAAAGTCATAGAAAAAGATCTCGGAGGAATAGAATCTCTAGACTTCCTTCGTGTCAAAACCTACGGGCCTTGATTTTCAGAATCTATAGCAATGAATGGATAAGATATTTTTTCATGTAGGCATCGATTTATCCAGGCGCGTATACAGCCCTCGGTCTTGCGGAGGGGGCTCAAAATATTCCATATTTGTATTTGATAAGCCAGTAGCCAATCTAGTAGAACGTTAATCTTTTACTCTTCGATTTTGTTTTGTAATACAATACATTATGGTGCAGCCAGAACTTTGGGTTAGTTCAGGTTTACTTAGCCCCCCTAAGGCTGAAAATATTTACCTTTGTTAAAAGTTCCTCCTCTTGCCCCATGCCAATATCAACTAAAATTTCCTTTAAACAAATCAAGCATACTTTCAGCAAAACTGTGCAAATAAGGGTCAGTGGTTTGTTTAGGTAGATTCCTATATTTCTAACGCGCAACAAGGTGGACCTGATGCAGAAATATTAGTAGAGATATGTTAATTTTAAAGTTAGCGGAAAAAGAATTGTGCCGCAGGCGAAAACTTTAGCCAAAATGTTAGGAATGGAAATTGACAGCAAATACATTCGTTAACCCCCTTGTGTACCTCTCTAAATTTAACATAAGATAGGATAGGTATATTTTTAAATCTTTTATTTGACAACATTAAAAAAGCCGCCGCCCGTCTCCGATTGAGTAAATACTTATATGTTACTATTCTATGATTATAAAAATTGTATCAAACCCTCTTTCCATTTATTTGCTTCTTCAATCAATCATTTAACCCTATTGTTAAAAAATAACTTGTATTAAAGAAAAATAATTTCAGTAACAATAACTAAATGATACCTTTTTTTCGCTAATGACAAGTTTTAATAAGTTATTTATGAACCACTATAGTCAATAGAAGGAATAGAATAGAAGCTTCCAACAGATATTCTTCCTTTTATTTTTTTTTTCCTTTCATACTATGTATTAACCCATAATTACATATTTTTATAAAAGTTACTTAGCTCAGTTCAGTTTAGTCTAAGAAATAGTAAATCTCGCTACGGTGAAACTCTTAATTATGTAAACGCTTGTATTTTGCATGCGATCTCTTGCATTGTCCAAATAAAACGCTGATTTAAAATTTAATAAGTAGGTGTTCTTCTTTTTTAAAATGAAGTAAAGTTTTATTGTCAGTTCACCTGACCACCTACCTATAAACAAATTGCTAAAACTCTTACAATTTTACGATATATACAAAAATGATTCGATATTTTATTGGTAGAATAATTTCCGCCAGTAAATATGCTGTCTTGTTTTGGTTCCCAAACTTTTAATTTTAACTACTTGTTTAGTAGTAAAAATAAAATGCATCCAATTGCTCGACAAGGTACTGCCGCTGTTGCAGTTTTTGTGTTTAAAAAAAAACACATTTAACAAAATAATTTAGAAATAAAATTTCTTAAAATATGGTTTAGACATTGGACATGGTACAGATATGCAATATGAAGAATTGCCTTTGATCGAATATTTCAGCTGGTACTTTTATCTGGACCTTATACCGATATTTTAGATTTAAAAGTCTTATTTACTTATCAATGTGCAGTTATTTAACTGAATTCAGATAAGTAAATCGGCAAGCGAACCAGCCGAATCTTCAACCTCGACTTTCCACTAGCAGCGAAAAACAAGTTGTGTGGTCTATGACGTGTTTACTGGCGACATATTATTATACGTTCCGACAGAAAACTTCCTAAGTGGAAAAGAAGCTTAAGAAAACTTATAATACATATTATACAAATTATATATTATCAGAAACTGTTCCGTTTCAATGAAATAAATTAAAACATTTAAAAAATTAAAAGATAAAGCAGAAACACGCACAATAACTAAGGAGGTTCCAGATTTAAACAGTTTTTTTAATTGTTGCGAAAAACTTCTCGTAGGTAACCCATTTGTGTTAGCAGCACATTCACTCGTTTACATGTTACGTTTGCTTTTGCATGACTGAAACAGCTGGTTCAAACGTTTATTTCCCCGTATAGGTATTTTTAGAAAACGCTTTGTTCTATATTATAGTTACGCACCAGTGTAAATGAGAACCATCAGATATAAAGTACATATAGGTAGCGCAACCGATGTGTTTTTTCCAGCAGAATTTAAAAATTTATTAAAAAAGATATTTGAGCTAAAAACAAAAGAATGAAACACGCATCTTTTATATATGATTTTTGAAAAAATCCCTTTTTCTTAATACGTCATTTGCTTCTTTTTCCTTGATAATTTTATGTTTGATTTAGGTTAAATAGGTTTATAGGTGATGCAGGTATATTTAATATTTTATGAATTCATTCAATAATATTCAATACGCCACACACTCGGCAAAAGTAATAAAGGAATCCACCATAGAATAAGTCTATTTTAACACTCTGTCTTACCCAAAATACTGCAAAAAGATTGTAATGACTTCAGATGACCGTTAAAATCGGTATATTTCACAAAATAAATCAAGAATACTATATATAAGCTCGGTCCTAGGAATTATTCATTTCCATCACCGTAATCCCTGACTGGCTCGCAACTGATCATACAGCAATGTAAATTAATTGGGGTTTTCTTGCGCTCAGCTGTGAACGAATGTCGAGAAAACTGGTAAATTATTTAGATTTGGTTGACGGGATATTGAAAGGCAACTCTATATGCAAGTTTAAATATGTTGCAGATTTTTTATTAGGGACTTACATGTGGAGAAAATCGTGCAAAAAGTTGCAATTCTAACAGCGATAAATATATTACTGCGACATTTTGAAAACGAAGGCCGAATAGAAAAATCTGCAATATGTTAAAACTTACATAATATTAGAGTTGCCTTTCAATATCCTTTTAACCAAAGCTAAATAATTTACCAGTTTTCTCGAAATTCGTTCACAGCTCAGCGCAAAAAAACCCATTTAATTTATATTGCTGTATGGTCGATTGCGCGTGCCAGTCAGGGATTACGGTGATGGACCCTTAAGATAAAAATGTACGTTATTCTAAAGTAAATCGATTTATAACTTAGAATCCTTTGTTGAATATTATAATAAGCTAATTATGCCACGGCACCACATTACAGCAGTTTCGTCTATAATTCGCTCTATTTTCTGAGTGGCTGTGTACGAAAAAGTGACCTTTATAGAAGTTGTTCAGTAAATTATACCCCACATTTCTACCTACATGAATTTTTTTCTGTCATTTCTGTTTTGGTTGCCATAGGGACTAAGTTATTTTTTTTTAAATGCATATGATTGTATATTTGGATTCTACTGGGAAAACTCTGAATTTTTTATAATTCAAATTTTTATTTATTTAAAATTGTAACAAACTTTATAATAACAAAATAAATAGCCTAGAAAATTAAAACTTAACATCGGAATAATGAACAAGTGAAACCTTTTAAGTGGATCAGGTGTTAAAAATTACCACCATTTTCTGCTAAGCAGAACGCCAGTCGATCCCTGAACCCGTTTACTACGTTTAAAAGGAAGTCCTTTAAATATTCTAAGTCATTTGGACGGTTAACGTAGAATTTGTTCTTTAAGTGTCCCCACAAAAAGAAGTCGAGCGGGGTTAAGTCCGGGGATCGCGCTGGCCAGTCAATAGCACCTCTTCTGCCTATACAAACGTCCTGGAAATTGTTCTCTAATGTATTGTCTGACATTTGCCGCATAATGCGCAGGTGCTCTATCTCGCTGGAACCATACCTGTTCGTTTATGCCGTTATTTTCACTCGGTGAAACCATTTTGTAAGAAGGAATTATGTGATTCCTGAGGAGGTCCAGATATTTTTCGCCATTCAAATTATCATCTATGAAAAAAGGTCCCACAATATGTCTACCAACTATGCCCGCCCAAACATTAACTTTTTCGGGCCTCTGATTCTGAGTATGACCTTCCTGGAACCAGTGAGTGAGTGATTCTCAGCAGATCAATAACGATAATTGTAGCTTCATCCGAGAATATGATATTTTTTGCGAAGTTATTATCGATATTGCATCTTTCCATTATCACCTCACAAAATTCAGCTCTTCTATCAAAGTCGTCCTCGTTTAACTCGTACACCAACTTTATCTTGTAGAGATGCAACTTCTTCTGCTTAAACACATTTTTCACTGACTCATGAGACACATTAAAATCCATTGCCATTGGCCTGGATGATTGTGCTGGATTTTTATGTATTGAGAGCATGATATCCAAAGCTTTGTCTTCCCCAGTTGCTGTTTTAGGTCGACCTAATCTAGCGGCTTCCCTAACACTGCCTGTTTCTCGAAATTTCTTTACCACTCGACACATCGTTGACTGATTATTGGAGGCCTATTTGGATATAATTCATTGAAAAGCCGACAAACCTGATCTTGCGATCTCTTCATATTTCCGTAACCGCTCATTATTAAAATTTCAACTCGTTGTTTCTCATTCAGATGAACCATAGTGTAAACAAATTAGAAATCAGACAACAGAAAATTGAACAGGAACTCAAAATTGACACTTTTAGGTCGCTGTCATAAAAACACCTCAACTTAACTGGTGGGTATTAGGTAGTAATATTTATTTATAATTAAAAAGTTTTTCATTTTTGAGCTGTCATTATCTCGGAAATGCTTAAAAATTTGAAATACAAAAAACTCAGAGTTTTCCTAGTAGAATCCAAATATGCAATCATATGCAGTGTGTTCCATTTAAAAAAAAGTAAGTTATAGTCTCTATGGCAACCAAGCCAGAAATGACAGAAAAACTTCATGCAAGTAGAAATGTGGGGAATAATTTACTGAACAACTTTCATACAGGTCACTTTTCCGTATACGAGGTAATTTCAAAGTTACAGGCATTATGCGCGACTTTTTTGCCACTCTTTATACAGTTTGTCTATATTTTATTTACAGGAAGAGTTATTAAATTAATTTCGATTAATTATTGTAAACGGCACAACATAATAATGATTATGAGTAGAGTACCTTGGAAAACAATGGCCTGACAGAGTTTAGTTTTCAATAGGGAACTGTCAAAGTAAATATTGAAACTATACAGCTTAAAACATTTGACTATTTTTTTAAAATGGTTGATTAAACTGAAAAAAAAACGAAAATGATCTGTTTATTCTATAAGCATGCTAGTAATGAATCGAGGGCTCAACGCCAATACTGTATTACATTTCCAGGAAGACCCACACCATGTGTTGACACACGTAAGATGTAGTGCGGCAATTTGAGTTGAGACACAGTAACGTAAAAAGGACATTTGCAAGAAATGTCGAAGGCGATTTAGATGTCTCACTCTTTTTTTAAGGTAAATTTTGGCTTCTTTATTCAAATTTAGGTTAGATAATTTGTTTATAATTTTTTTATAGAAATGCTTGAACGTTTCCTGATGCTGCCATTTACTTTAACAAATCATGTGGGGAAATTCACGAGATTTTAAAAATGAACAAATATCATCCTTTTAAGTTTTTGCTAGTCCAAGGGCTACCCGAAAATAATATCCAGCAGAGATTAGAATTTTGCTTAACCCTGCGTTAGTACACTGGGGTATTGTATACCCCAGCAAGTTATATTTTACTGCCACATTTTCGTAAATAATCTTTGATTTTCCTCCCTCCTAGTACCTTTAAGTAAGAGTCTGTAGTTGCCTACGCGCTACTTTCTCAGCGAGTCAGTAGCCTCTGAATCTCGAGCACGGCCTGTAAATCTTGTTGGGGTATGTAATACCCCAGTGTACTAAATTTGTGACAAAAGTTTAATACATTTGAGAAAGGTAAGTTGCTATTTATTTTTTAATTTTGCTGTTTCTTGTTATCTTTTGTTGATGAAACTGTTTTGATTGCTTGGGAAAAACAAGTTAAAACAAGAGATAATATAAATCGCTCTGTTTTATTCTTTTCAGATGGGCGATTTCGAAGCAGGACAACAGGAACTGCTAAAGTTGTGGGAGTATGCTGATACACTAGAATCAAATATGGTGGGAGAAAAGCCATTTATAGACTCAGATTAAGAAGCAGACCACGTGTCTGAGCGCTCCGAAGCATCAGGCACCGAACAAGAAATATCACATGATGAAATACCGGATGCAGAGAGGGCTGTAAATACTGGTGCCAGATATGTTTGGGGTGCTGATAAAAAACCAAATGGACCGAAACTCCTCCAAACCCTAACGTGCGGACTCGTCAAGAAAACATCATAATTCATTTACCAGGCCCAAGAAATGCTGCTAAGTTTGTAGAAAGTCCACAAGTTATTTTTACGGAAGAAGACATATTTACAACAAGTGGCATGTTTTATTGCAAAAATAAATACGTTTGGTTGTCCACAAATCCGCACAAAATCCAAGAAGTAATAATTCAAGGCCGCAGTAGCATAAATGTTTGGTGCGGTCTGTTTACTGGCAGAAGTATTAGTCCACTCGCTTTTCGAGGTAGAACAGGTGCACGGTGTATTCATTTTTTGGAAAATGATATAAAACATCTTTAAAAGGAGATTTATGATTATAATAATCTTATTTGGCAGCAGGATGGCCCAGCGGCTCATAGGAAGAAGGGGTATTATTCGATCGCCGGCAAATAGCCCCAACCTTTCACCCCTCGATATATTTTTGTGGGGCTTTTTAAAAAACCTTTTTTGCTATAAACAGAACGCAAAACATCCAAGTTCTCGAAGAGAAAATTTGGGATGAAATCCGAATTTTAAACAGGGATCATCCAAATTTTATGACATATACCAATAATAGTAAATTATTATTATTATTATTATTATTATATCAATAGCAAGCGGAGAATCCGATGAAGCTATTGTTTTAGTCTATTTAATATTTTTAATATTTATCGTGATTTAAAATGTCTAAAGATTATTATTATTATTATTATATCAAATTGAGGGGAAATATTTAGAAATTAAGAAGGTTATACTAAGAAACAGTATACATACGGGTATTACCAGCTGTTAGTTAATCCAGTTTATGGTTATTTATTTTGTATTATTTACTTGTTCGTATTTTCTTTTTGAGAGACTACAAGAGTTTATTCATACTTGTAATACAGAATGTTGTTTCTATAACCTCTTTCATTTTATTTTACGTTGACAGTTCCATATCATTGAAAGCTAAACTCTGTCAGGTAATTGTTTCCAAGGCACTCTACCCATAATTATACTGTGTGCCATTTACAATAATTAATCAAAATTAATTTAATTGCGGTTCCTGCAAATAGAATATACTTAGACAAATTATATATTTTTGAAATCACAGAAGAAAGGTATTTTATAAAAATAAAAAATATACAGGGTGTTCTACTAGAAAAAACCCATCTTGTTAATTTTTCTTAGCTTTCAGATCGTATTTTGTTTCTTTTTTAAAAAATTTCTGGCGGATTAGATAAAACCCCACAACTCCTACATTTAAAATTTTCTTGTATTTCTTATAGGGAACCCTGTCGATATAACCGAAAGTATCTTTGAAAACCCTGTACATACCTATTATAAAAAGATTTTTAAAGGTATTTACTTTTTCAAGTTCTGTGTACAACACGTCAGTACTAAATATTCTGAACACAGGTTTGGTGGAATTCACTCTAAAATAATTTAAAATGGCTTCATCTCGATTTATTTCTCTTTTAATTTAATTTTTCTGTCATGGATCTATTTTCTTCAAATAGGTTTTTTTATCCTTAAAGTTACATTTACGGATATATTTCTGTGAATATTTGCATTACATATTTTTCTTGCATTTTCTTGACTTTTGTAATACCTACAGAGACTAAATTCAGCTTTACCTGCAATTTTTAAACTAAATTGACCTAAGTATACAAAAGTAGCCTTCGATTAAGTTCCATTATAGCAGCTAAAGCCTCTTGTAAATCATGGAATTAATTCATACGGCTATAACATTTTTAAATGTGCTTCTGAGCATTATATGATAAATCGGGTGAATGTTTGCCTTGAAATAGAATGTTATTTGTTTTAAGATTTTTTATGACAATAGCACATTATCTTGTTTTATAATAACTATTCCTTTGCAATAAAGGGGATGCTGGGCATTTGGTTCCAACTAATGCCATTAAATTAAACTTACGTATACTGTAGTAATATCGATAAGTTTAAAGAATATTAAAGCTTTTTTTTTGCAATAACAACGAATTTCAGGCCTTTCATTTTTGATTTATGAATTAATTTTAAGAAGCAAGAGCGGCTTGATAAGTTTTTATTATTGATTTTTTACCCTATAATAAATAGTTGGAGGTTTAGCAAAGAGAGTATGTACGTATGTCCTTTATTAATTTGTAGCAAACCCAAACGTTTATTAACAATAACCAACTAAACTGTTTTTAAATCTAAAACCTTTAGTTGTTAATCTGGCTGCAAAGTTGTGCGCCTCTGGTCTATTCTAACTGGCATACATATACAGGAGCGAGACAGATGAAAAATCAACATGATTTATGCCAGGTATAACAAAATTTTAAGGTATAAATATACATTCAAATTAAAATTATTAATACCTCTAAATATCCCTCCTATGCCACAGTTAAAGTTAATTTTCAATGAGCTCATTTTGTCAAACCTCAAATTACACTCTTTACACAATTTGTATAAAGCATTTATAAGGTATGGTCAGCCCTGCATATTTGAAGTTAATTCGATAAGACTCGCGAGGCGGTGACGTCATTAAGTCCCATAGTTCGTCCGCATTGAACATGTATAGTAGGGTGGAGCGATAATCGCAAAATTTTAAAAATTTTGGAAAATCGATTTGGAATACCTACCAAAAGTTACCTTTGGTAATGTTAATAAAAAAGTATTTTTACAACTTTTTGATCAGATCACATCTTCTGCCCTCTACCGGCCTTTAAAAAACGAAAAAAAAAATATAATTTTTTTTTTTTTAAATAGATTTGGAATACCCACCAAAAGTTATCTTTGGTAATGTTGAGAAAAATGTTTTATTGCAACTTTTTAATTAGATCATATCTTCTGCCCTCTACCGATCTTTGAAAAACGAAAAAAAAAAAGTGAATTTTTTTTTGGAAAAATAGATTTGGAATACCTACCAAAACTTACCTTTGGTAATGTTGATAAAAATGTTTTATTACAACTTTTTGATCAGATCACACATTCTGCCCTCTACCGAAAAAAAAAGAGCTCTATTGCGGTCCTGACTTCACCAGCGCACATGCTGCGCCTCGTGAAATCGCCGAATTTCGGCAGTGTTCGGCACGCTGCGTACTTTCGTTTGACGCATCATCTCACTGTTATATTATATTAGTTTGCAATTAGTCGTGTTTTATATAGCGTTAAGTCGTTTTTTAAGTGACAATTTAACAGTTTTGTGGTTTTTGGCGATCGTGCAATAAATATGAGTTCTAAAAAGATACGTTATACTAGACAAGATATTGAGTGTCCGTTAATTGGTGCTCCTGCAGATTTTAAAGGTAACTTACTTCCTTCGAAAGCTGATGTTTTAAAGTGTTATTTATGGTCAAGGTATAATTTAAAACCTCCAAACTCAGGGAAGGAACCAACGGTATTTGAGATATCTAATGTACTGTCTGATAAAATTTTAAGTTTGTGGCAAAAAGCGTCAATTTCTACCGTAACAAGAAAACGTGTTTTACAATTAATAAAAATCCTACACGACAAATATTTAAAACTTTTGAGGTATCCGGAGGTAAAGAAACACGATAGTTATAAAATACGTGTGCAGGAATTTCAAATCGAGAACACTGGTCTGTTTGATGTCAGCGCTTGCAAATGCGAAATTTTTGAACAATGTTCTTGCGATAAAGAAAAAAAAATACCTAAAAATGAATGGAGTTTTTTACTAGATCAGAGGGGGCCTAGAAAAATGATTATTGGAAATATTGATGTAAAGGAAACCTCTAAGCTGATAAATAAGGCTAGCAGATTGAAAAAAGATATGGAAAGGAAAGAACTACAACAATCCGTTCAACATGAAAGCGACATCCATTCATCAATAAAGCGGAAGCCAGAAACTGGTATCAAAATAGATCATGACTTACCTTCCACTTCCTATGACAGTATTGACAGTATCAGTACAGAAATGCAGTGTACAAAAAATTATATCAAACTCCCTACCTTGGCCAAAGTTTGTGACCGCTACGGACTATCGGATAGATCGGCAGCAGCAGTGGCAACGGCAGTTCTACAAGACCTTGGAATTGTTACCACAGCTAATACAAAAAACGTAATAGACCGAAGTAAGCTGAGAAGAGCAAGAGAGCAATCAAGAAAAGGTTTTACGCAAAACTCAGAAACTCTAGAAACTTTGAAGGCCATATACTTTGACGGACGGAAAGATAAAACCTTCGTTATCGAAAATATTGAAGGCAAGTCCCACAGAAGAACCAAACTCGAAGAACATATTTCTTTAGTTCAAGAACCTGGCTCTATATTTTTAGGGCATACAGTACCCCTTTCCGGATCGGCTCAAAGCATTTGTCAAAGTATTGTCAACTTCCTGGAAAGTAATGAATATAATCTCGAAGAACTAGTGACAGTCGGATGTGACGGAACTGTGGTGAATACGGGAAGAAAAAATGGTGCAATTTCTCAACTAGAATTAAAATTAGGACGCCCTTTACAAAGATTTGTCTGCCAGCTTCACGCAAATGAATTACCTTTAAGGCATCTTTTCCAGAAGCTTGACGGTCAAACTACGGGTCCAAGAGCTTTTGCTGGAACTATAGGAAATCAAATACAGCAGTGCGAAAATATGCCAGTTGTAAACTATAACATTATTGGCTGTGAGTTACCAGAAGTAGATTTCCTTGACTTAAGTGCCGATCAGAAATATTTGTTCGAAATTTGTATTGCAGTTTCTACAGGGGAGTGCTCCGTGGATTTATTGAACCGAAGCCCAGGAAAGTTAAGTCATTCTCGATGGCTCACTTTGACCAATCGCATCTTACGTCTTTATGTTAGTACCGAAAATCCAACCTCAGAATTAAAGGAACTGGCCAAATTTATTGTCAAGGTTTATGCTCCTTTGTGGTTTCAAATTAAATGCAACTCATCGTGCGTAAATGGTGCAAAACATGTTCTGCAAACAATAAAACGTAGCCGGTACCTGGAGCAAGATTTGAAAAGTGTTATAGACCCTGTAATTCAACGAAATGCCTATTTTGTTCATCCGGAAAATCTTCTGATATGTATGCTGCATGACGCTCGCCCCTATATAAGAGAGCTTGCACTTCGTCGCATTCTAAATGCAAAAACTAAAAGCAATACTTCAACCAATATCCGACCTTTTATTATTCCACACATTAATTTCGACGCAGATGACTATGTTGATCTGATTGATTGGCAAGAAAATAAAATAACTTGTAATAATAATAATAATAATTGCTTCAAACTTTGGAAGTGGATGATTTGAAAAATATTATTTCCGGTTCTACCGAAAAAATCATCGACATCGCTGCATTTCCCTGTCACACCCAATCAGTAGAGAGATGTGTGAAACTTGTCACCGAAGCATCTTTATCAGTTGTTGGGTTACAAAAGAGAGACACTTTTATTAAGGCAAAAATAGATTCGCGGAAACTTATGCCAAAATTTGAGTCAAAAAAAGACTACAAACAGTAGCTAATTAAAATGTATTTATAATAACTAAAGGTACTTACTACCTAACATTTGAACTATAAAAATCATAAGTAAGTATGTATTTTTATTTTTTTATTTTTTTATTTTTTTATTTTTTTCAAATCCCGGTAGAGGGCAGAAGATGAAAAAAATTTGAAAAACCGAAAATGAACATTAGTTTTGTAATACCAACTGGCAACTTTTGCGCACTATTCCAAAACGATTTTCCAAACTTTGATTTTTCGCTCCACCCTAATGTATAGTGACGGAAATAAAATTTTGTACACTTATTTTTTCCTGATGTGATGTCGGCTTTTGTATACCTAGATCACCTGGAAATGAACTTCACTTTTGGACAAATTGTTATCGGTGTCATCAGATTTGAAAATTATATTATTTCATTTTAACAAATTTTGTGAACATGAATCAACTCGAGAGGGCGAGATTAATTGCTTTGTTCGAAGACGGTGTTTCTCTACGAAGAATAGCTGAGCAATTTGGGAAACCAAGAAGCACTACACAAAGCCTTAGAACTAAATGGAAAAATACAGGATCATTGGAACGAAGAGCTGGAAGTGGCAGAAGAAAAATTTCAAACGAAAATCAAGATAATGATCTAATAGATTTTTTGCAAAACAATCCATTTCAGACGGCTGTAGAAGCACACAACTAAACTAGTTTCCCTGGGACAGTAAGAACGAGAGAAATCGTATAAGGAAAAATTCGGAATTGAGAAATAAGGTAGCTGCTAAAAAACCGTTTTTGACCGATATGAATAAAGAGCAAAGAATGGGGTTTGCGCTGGAATACTTACCGCAAGGTATGGATTTTTGGAAAAAGGTAGTTATAATCGACGAGAAGACTTTTCAGTCCTATTATAACGGGCAGTTAATATATGGGGGTATATGACATCCAGAGGGCTAGGAATATGCCACCGAATTCGAGGAAGATTTAATACTCAAGCTTATATACACATCCTTCAAATTGTTATGTTGCCATCGGTAAACAATATATTTCAACAAGAAAATTTTATATACCAGCATGACAACTGCCCCGTCCATACAGCACGGAGAGTTTCGGACTGGATACGGGAAAATAACATTTCATTGTTACCTTGGCCCTCAAGAAGCCCTGATATTAATCCAATCGAAAACGTTTGGGGATATATCGTGAAAGAAATTAACAAGAACAATGATTTCCATCCTCAAAACAGTGATGATTTGTGGAGTAAAATTGAAGAAACCTGGAATACCTACAATTTTCATCACGCCCAAATGCTGGTGGCATCAATGCCCAGACGTTTAAACTTATTAGTGGAACAAAATGGTGCCGCTTTAAAATATTAAACCAATGTTTTTATTTCTTTAATATTTGAATAATCTGTTTTATACTTAATTTTGAAGGTCATGTATTGTATATTATCATCTTGATTTTCGTTTGAAATTTTTCTTCTGCCACTTCCAGCCCTTCTATCCAATGATCCTGTATTTTCGCATTTAGTTTTGAGGCTTTGTATAGTGCTTCTTGGTTTCCCAACTTGCTCAACTATCTAGGAATACTTTCTTCGAATAAATAACTTTTTCCACTACTAACCTATAACATCGCCATTATTGGCCGATTATTAACGTTAGAAATCGTTTTTCTCTACCTTATAAGTTATTATTGACCATGGTCAATATTAAGGCATTGAAATCCATTATTGACCGATCTACAAGAATCTATTTGAACGCAGGTAACTTGATTTTTTGATTCTACAACATGAATTCATGAACATAAATAACCCGAAAGGTGATTTCTTGTGGTTAGGCAACCAGATAATTATCAATACATATTAGATTAAACATATGCGAGATGTTACACGTGGCGACATCTCGTGGCAATCGAGCTATCCACCTAACCAGACCAGCGAGGTCTTAGAGAAGACCAAACGCTGGAATGGATCCCGCATAAGCAGGTATCTAATGTCAGGTGGCGCTGAAAGCCAATCGTCGGTTTCTGTGAACATCTTTCTTTTACATATTAGATTATTAGAGATGCTTGATATTGTAAAATATCGATACAATCAATAACAAATATAGGGTATAAGACAATTATTCGCCATATTCATTAGGAAGACAGATTCGGGTCGTAATAAAGCTTAAAATCAGTAATGCACTTTAATAAATATTTTAGAAAAATATCGACACTTTGATATATCGACGAATATCTTACCATTCCTAACAGAACCTAACCTAATCTCAGGATCAAAGGAGAATAAAATGAAAACATTAGTAAAGAACACTATAGCAAAAAACTCGTGAAATCTGACATAAATGAACAAAAATTGACATTAACAAAGCCACTTCACAAAACAACAAAATATTTTGCCAATTCCAAAGCGCAGGTAACTTGATTAAAAAATATACTTATACCTGCCTATAATTTTTTATAATTATTAATACTATAAAGATAAATGTCTTATAAAAGTTTGTAGTAGTGGCAAGGGCGGTTTTAGCTTTTCAACATGAGGGGATTTAAACTTGCCACTCGGGCAATAATGATGGCTGTCTAAACCTTGGTTAATAGTATACTATTATATATGGCCTTTTTTGTATCATTACTGAAATAAGAAACGCAAGGTATAGAGGTGAGACAATTGTAAAAAGCCCAGTTTACCAAAATATTCAAAAATGGCATAAAATGTTAACCTCAGTGTACGAAATTTTATTTTCGTCACTGTACAACGGGTTTTCTGTGCATGTACAAGGGAGATGCGTTTACTGTTTCTTTGTTCAGTTAAAGCACAAGCTTACCTATTATTACTGCTTGTAATAGTATATTCTATAGCAAGTAGGAAATGCTATTTCATACGAATTCTAGACTATACTTTCTCTAATACCATTTTAGAAAAAAGAAAAAGAATTCATTAAAATTAAAAAACAAGCGCTGTCAAAGTCTAATATAACTTGACAGTGTAAAATAATTAATACAAAGCTGTCTTGATTTCCAAAACAATTTGGTTTTCTCGTGCAGTTTAGATGATCGAATTAAAAATCTAATCACGTTTGACTAGGAGCTTTTTAGTTAAGGGTCTGTTGTGGCTAATATAGAATTACAAAAGGTTTTTTAGGTTGTTTGAGTATTAACATACAATAAAACGATTTTAACGTATTTAATATTTCTTTCTCTCCTTTCGACGGTAACTCCGTAACCCAGCAACAAAGAAAGGGCGATGTGCATGGCCACCAGTCTTAAACAACGGCAGCGAGCGTGACCCGATTTACTATAGGACTTAGTGACGTCACACAGCGATTTTTGCGAGTCGATTTTCGTAAATTATTTTAAAGGCTTTAAAGGCGTCAGAAATTTTTACATATCTTTAAAAATCCAAGCATTTTTGCAGAAAATTTAGTATGGGGTTGATTTGTGGAACGGAAAAAAAATATTTGATGTACCTATATATATTGTAGATATTGCTGTCTTTGATACATTTTTTAAAAAGTCCCAATTTTTTCACCTTAATGTATTCACTTTTGAATGAAAACATTACTTTATTTGTTTGTTTTTTTTATGATAAGGCACAGCACTGCAGGATTAATCATTTATGTCGCTCAGCGTGCGAACACAGGAAACGATTCATATTGGTCTTAAGTCTTTAGAGATTATACTCGTTGGGAAGCACGGCCTCAGAGAGATCGTTCCAGAGTGATGACGTCTTCCAGATAAAAGAATTTTTAAACAGTGTCGTTCGAGGGACACTGAGCTGAACTTCTGTATACTCGGTCAAAGGCCTTGGAAATGTCTAGTGCTACCGCCCGAGACTCCCCAATTATGTCCCGTTGCGTTGTTCCAAACGTGAGTAACACATAATAAGTGAGAAGGTCTCTTGTGGATCTAAACTTACGGAATCCATACTAGCGGTCACTAATAATGTTAGAGCCTTCTAGGTACTATAATAATTTTTCGTTGATAGCCTTTTTCATAACTTTTGATATAACCGAAAGCAGTGCGACTATAGTTGTTTGACAAGGCCTTATTGCCGTTTTTGGGTATGGACTGGACTCACAGTTTTCCAGTAGGGAGAAAATATTCCTTTTTTGTAAGATAAGTTAAAACGCCTACAAAATACCGGTGTCAATTAATCAGCGCATGTCTTAATTACGATTACTGAAATTTCGTCAGGATCAGAAGCTTTATTTGTATCAATAGTCCTTAAGATGAGTTTAGCATGGCGCTACCGGAAAACAATCTCGTGCATTCTCGGTTCTACAGGAGAATGTTCGGTGGAGGTTTTTCCTGAAAATTAACCGTTGAGTGTGAAGAGAATAGTACCGTCAGTAAGTTTGCTTTTTCCTGTGCTTTGGTCGTAATAGTGCTATCAGAGCGTGGTAGAGGTGGAATGGTTGACTCGGTAAAGCTCAGACCAAATTGATTTTGATCCGTTAGGATATTCAAGCAGCTTGTCTTTGGTTCTCTGGCTGTGTGCTTCCTTGCTTTGGTTTATCGCTTGCTTCCATTGGTTCCGAGCGTTAACAAAGATGGTACGATTTTCGGCGGTAGAAATAATTTTTTGATTTTACAGCTCGTTTGCAATTTTTGGTAACCCAAGGCTTGCCGTTAGAAGAGCACTTTTTTAAGAACGGGATAAAGGCTTCCATGCCAGTTAGAATAACCTCTGATACCATATGGATGGATCGTAAGAGGTAAAACAAACCTTCCGCCAATGAAAGTTTCGAAAATGGTCCTTTAGGTTATCCCACTTAGCTGATGTATAATGCCAGGTCTTACGTGGCTTAGGAGATTGTACAAGTAAATCTCGGTCTGGAATCCTAGTTGACATTATAAAAGTTAGTCGTCAAGGATGACAAATTTGGAATTGGGATGGTAAGTTTGCAAAAAGTCGATAATATTAGCAAGGGAGGAGAACAAGTGTCTGTAGTGGTTATCGCTTGGCGGTCGGTAAAGACAGCAGATGAATTTTTTAATTCTCTGCGCTGATATTTTAAACTACATAACATTAAAGTCATTAGTCTTGAGTGTCTCCTCTCGTTGTTAAGGAATATCACTGCAGAAAAAGAGATATTGGCCAAAATTGCGCCTAAATCGGTGATGGAAGTCGTGCCCAAAATATAAATAGCTGACCGTACTAATTAATGACCTGACCTTGGTTTCGGTTAGTGCGAGTACGGCAGATTGTAGATAGATGTTGATAAACTGCATTGAACATCAAGTTCAAGTTCAATCCTCCTATATTGCAGAAGTCAATTTGGAAGCTGCAGATTTTGGGGTCAACAACTTTAAATGTCACACCATATTTATTTTGAATGTTGGTCGAAGGAACCGCCTGGCTGTTGGAAATGGTGAATGTTTGGATAACTTCGCACCAGGACCAGCCGCCCCGCCCCCACCAGGAGATCCGATCGGGGGGCGAGTTAAACTCCTGAGCATTTTAATCTTGGAACCACCATTATAGCATTTTCTATACTTCCCACTCTGAAATTCTAAGACATCGGCACAGCGACGAAACGTTAGCTCAAAGAGCAACTTCAAGCCACCTAAGCCGATGCGATGGTATTTCACCGGGCGATGTCGGGTGAGCCAACATCTACCATCCTACATCTTTATTATTGATATTTAGTACATAAAAAGTTATTAGTTTTTCCTTTATACAAAACCGTTTTCGAGATATCTGCGCCTAAATTGCTTCAGTGCGTTAGCTAAAAAAATAATAAAAAATCTTTTTTTGATTGTGTTATCTTAAAAATTTAGAAGGAAGGGATTTATTACAAATAACTGGGAATAATACAGAGCAGATAAAAATACTAAAAATTACCATTTTTTGAAATTTTCTGAATATATTTTAAATCAGAAATGTTATTATCAAAAACGTGGTTTCATTTTTCGGTATTAAATGTTCAGAATGATTAGCCTACCTTAAGAAACATATTAATTTATAATATTACAGTTCATTGCAAATAAATCGATAATTTGAAGGGACATTAACAATTACACTGCATTCCGTTATAAATATAAATACGGCATTATTTTCATTCAAGACGGAAATACTGGCACAAAAAAGTTTATACGTATACAAAGTGTCACATACAGCGCTTTCTACAAACTACGCCGAACATGTTAAACAACTTAAAATATACATCCTAAAAAAACCTCAAACACTATATTTTGTGCAAAAACGTTGGAACTGTAAAAAAAAATAGAAAAATAACTTTCAACTTTGACGTTATTTTCTAAACAAACCCTTTAGTAGATTCAATATATTTTGAGGTACCCTGTGTATCCATCATTTAAAATTGTTAAAAGTTTTAATTTAATAGAGATATTTCCAATTAATTTTCTTAAAGGTATTAGCTCTGGATACCTTTACTTTAGATTTTGTATCCTTTTAAAGCAAAAATAACCACAAACGAAGACCCAGTTTCTGTGGGCAGTGTATATCTATTGCAGATATTTAATTATCTCATTATCTCATAGATGATATGCATAGTATAATGTATATTCAAACATTCTACAACCAAATAAAATTGTATTTTTAAAAACACTTTTAAAACAATTTATTACAAGTCTGTGCTAAAGAAATATAGCAAAACTAGTATGAAGTACCTAACCTAACTGTATAGTTATTGAGATGATTCTTTTTTTTAATTTGAAGAAGTAGTCCATACTTGCAGTGGAGTGTAGGTAATAAATTAAAACAACACTTCTGTCTTCCTCCACAAATAATATATATTTTTGAAAAATTTTAACGATTGTCCCTACATGTTTCGACCATATATATAGTCATCTTCAGGGGAACTAAAAGGAATGTGTGAGAATATAAAGACAATAACAGGCATCATAAGAGACTTACCTATATCGAGTGTGAAATTGGATCCAATAGTTGTCTCAAATTAATGAGTACAACATTTTATAACATAGCAAGTGAAATTTGTGTAGTTGAAGACTAACTTGAGGTAACTCAGAGTTGTGGATATGTAAGTAAGCACATGTTAGTTATTTAAAAAAAATTTTTTATGTTGATAAAAGTCAGAAAATTTAGTTGTATTTAATGAGCATGGTGTGAAAATAAATTTTAATAATTAATATATTTATATTATAAGATGGTTTTTGTGGAGAAACCAAAAAGAAAAGAAAGAAAAAATTTTTTAGTTATTTTATAAAAATATGAAATTTCATGTTCTTAGAATACTATTATGAAAAAATAAATAAAGTAGAATGGGGGCTAAGCCCCTATGGGTTTAAATAGAACCGCATTGTGATGTTAAGAAAATAATTTTTTTAAGTTCTTTACAAAATTTAAAAGAGAAACGAAATTTCGTGCGAACCACTACCACGTTTAACTTAAAAAGAATTTTTAAGGAAGGTGTGGTTAAAGTATAAAATGAATGACAGATTTGACATATGGCATAACAAATATCAGACTGTAGAAATCCTAAAAATTGAAATGTTGGTGTAATCTAGAGCAACTCGATAGTAGGTTTACAAAGTCTACAAGATATAGTGTACCTGATGTTTGAAAGTTATTATAAATGTTAAACACACAAAGTACCTGAATATGAAAAAGAATGAGACATCTGTGATTGAATGTATAAATTAATAGTTTTCATAAATTAGTAGTTTACAACAATTTTATAAAATTATTTTTAAAAAAAGGAAGTTATAAAAGTTCATGGGAGGGCAGATACTACTGCACCGAAGCATATATTTAGAGTTAAGCTTTAAAACTAAACACACCTTGGGATCATTCGTTTCCAATGCAAAAGATGTCATCCCACTCATGGATAGATCTGGTGTATATGAGGTTACGTGTTCGACCGATGGCTGCTCTACAGCGTATATTGGGCAGACTGGTAGAAAGTTTAAAATTCGCATAAATGAACATTGCAAGGAGATCGAAAGAGCTTCACGACTTAATTTATCACCTTCTAATATTAAATCAAATTTTTCAAGACATGTATCAGCTAACAAACATACTTTTAATCCTGAAACAAACACTAAACTCTTGCATTTTTGTACGAAAGGGAATAAGCTGGACCTGCTCGAGATTGTTGAAATTAATAACAATTTTAACAACACTAATATAAATTGCGTCAACGATCAAATTATTCATAGCAGTACAAATTTCTTCAATGCTCTAAATTTAAGATAGCATCACGATTGTTTTTGTCTCTGGGAGCTGGCGTTGTCCTGTCACCTTCTCACGGTGGGCAGTGGGGGTCGCTTTTGGACCTTTAAATCAGCGACTCATGCATCAGTGCATCGGCTAGTCACTAGTCTCACGGGTTCAGTTTTGAGGCTGCTGCTATGAGGTCGATTTGCGGATCCTGGTGTTTTGCTGTTGGTATTCTTGGCGGAACAGCGCCACCCCTCCCATTATTACTACAGCACTCGTGTTTGCTTCATCAATATATCATTACTCTTTCCAGCCTATTATACACTACTCAACCTTGACAATTAATTGTTAATTATAGCATACCTACGTCAGTCTGCCCAATGTTCATTCTAGTTTTGTTAGATTCAATCTTGGTTATGTTATACTGTTTTCCTTATAATGTTAATCATAATTTTTAGTTTAAATTCTTAAATGTCCACCCAGTGTAAAGTGCAGTGAACCTTAACTCTAAATATATGCTTCGGTGCAGTAGTATCTGCCCTCCCATGAACTTTTATAACTTCCTTTTTTAAAAATAATTTTATAAAATTGTTGTAAACTACTAATTTATGAAAACTATTAATTCATACATTCAATCACAGATGTCTCATCCTTTTTCATATTCAGGTACTTTGTGTGTTTAACATTTATAATAACTTTCAAACATCAGGTACACTATATCTTGTAGACTTTGTAAATTTACTATCGAGTTGCTCTAGATTACACCAACATTTCAATTTTTAGGATTTCTACAGTCTGATATTTGTTATGCCATATGTCAAATCTGTCATTCATTTTATACTTTAACCACACCTTCCTTAAAAATTCTTTTTAAGTTAAACGTGGTAGTGGTTCGCACGAAATCTCGTTTCTCTTTTAAATTTTGTAAAGAACTTAAAAAAATTATTTTCTTAACATCACAATGCGGTTCTATTTAAACCCATAGGGGCTTAGCCCCCATTCTACTTTATTTATTTTTTCATAATAGTATTCTAAGAACATGAAATTTCATATTTTTATAAAATAACTAAAAAAATTTTTTCTTTCTTTTCTTTTTGGTTTCTCCACATAAACCATGTTATAATATAAATATATTAATTATTAAAATTTATTTTCACGCCATGCTCATTAAATACAACTAAATTTTCTGACTTTTATCAACATAAAATTTTTTTTTTAAATAACTAAAATGTGCTTACTTACATATCCACAACTCTGAGTTACCTCAAGTTAGTCTTCAACTACACAAATTTCACTTGCTATGATATAAAATGTTGTACCTACTCATTAATTTGAGACAACTATTGGATCCAATTTCACACTCGATATAGGTAAGTCTCTTATGATGCCTGTTATTATCTTTATATTCTCACACATTCCTTTTAGTTCCCCTGAAGATGACTATATATATGGTCGAAACATGTAGGGACAATCGTTAAAATTTTTCAAAAATATATATTATTTGTGGAGGAAGACAGAAGTGTTGTTTTAATTTTTTTTTAATATTTAACCAAATCAAAAATGGTAAGTATATGAATCTTACTGACTGATAACAGTGTCAAAGTCAAGCATTGGTGTTTTATTCACTTATTGATTTATAAATCAAAAACAGTGATAGAAAATTGCTTTACTAGCGCTGATTTCAAACTAGAAGAGAACTTACAAAGGCTTTAAGATTTTTATTCCTACCATTATCAAAAAAATCTGAGCTGAGGAAGAACATCTAACTGCTAACTAAATGAAAATGCTTTTTGTTAGTAGTTTTTTTTTATATACTTATTCATTCTCTCGGTAAATTAACTCTCGATTTTTGAGAAAAAGATGGCTTGGGCCTTTTCCTCATTCAGGCTAATTTTCCATACATCCAACTACTCCTGTAGTATAACAAGATGGCGTAGAAAGCGCGACAATGCGAGTTCAGGTTTCTTTGAAGTGGCAGTGATCGCAGTGTCATCCGCAAACAAGTATCGTTCCGTGTATCGGAATCTAAAGTCTAAATATTGTAAAGAATCGGTGCAATCGAAGACCCTCGCGGGACCCCACCCTCACCGATCTTATGGAAGACAATTAATCCTCCGATGACACTGCGAATTTTCTATCTTTAAGCAACGAAATAAGAACATAGACTAGCCAGTTCGGAATGCCTAATCTTATCAGTTTAAGTATAAGGCCATCATGCCAGACTTTGTCGAACGCCTTGAAAACATTAAAAAAGACTGAACCCGTCGACATGCGGCGATTAAACCCTCTTCGCACATTGGTTGTCAACCTTGTAGTTTGTCGTACCGTGCAATGAGCAGCTCGAAATCGGAACTGCTCCGGTGGTTACAGAGAACTTTTAGAAAATTTTTATTAGAATCTACCACCCAGACGGCACCCTATATTCCTGGAATATTCCCCTATCTGCCAATAGGCCATCCTGCTTCTGCAGAATTGGCTGGATATATGGAAGATGCGACTTAATGAGGGGAAGACACAGGCCATATTTTTCTCAAAGGCGAGACTAAGACTGCCAGAAACAAGGGTCAAAGTAAATAAAAAAGCCATAGAGTGGAGCCCTAAAGCGAGCTATCTTGGTCTCGTCTTTGACAAAAAGTTGTCCTGGAAAGACAATGTCGAGACTAGACTTAAAAAAGCACACAGACAAATGGGTGCAGTGTATCCCCTACTCTGCGCCAAAAGCAAACTTAATTTAAAGACAAAGACAACAGTTTACAAGACCATAATTAGACCTGTACTGACATACGGTGTACCAACATGGTGCACCATAAACAAAACAAGATACCAAAAACTACAGATACTACAAAACAAAATAATGAGGATTATGACTAACGCACAAAGACACGTACCGACAGCTGTATTACACAGAGACCTAAAAATGGAAACAATTGCGGAACACAATACAAAATTAATAACTAAATACTTTGAAAGGACAGATTTATCGACAAATCCAATGATACAAAACTCACACATACGATCGACATTACACAACAACTTTAAATATCCGAAAGATTGGCTCCCACCCTAAAAACACAAAAACAAAAACAAGGATTAACAAAAACAATAGAGAAACAAAAAAAAAAAAAAAGTCATGAAAAGTACCAAAATAAAAAACTGATACAACACCAAAAAAAAAAAAAAAAAAAACAACACGGAACAAACTAGCGAAAATAAGCAAGCAAATCAATGAAGAAAACAGAACAATGCAAGAAGATCATCGCAACAAAGAAATTCCAGTATAGTAGAAGAATAAGCACCAACAAATTTAAAAGAAGTAAAAGCTCAAGGGAGCTGACTTAAGAGAAATACCAATACCATAATACTAATATCTTGCAATATTCCTGGAATATGCACTGAATATCTCAAATGCATCTTATCTCATAAGAATATTCCATATCTATGCCATTGTAGATATGCCTGGAATATGCCGCGGGTATATTTATAGGATATGCATTGTGGAATATATTCAGTTATTTTTTTTAAATACTGATTGATAATAATATATATAATATAAATATCTATACAGAGTGATTGCGGTCTATTTTTGCATAACTTGATATAGGTATAGGAACTATTTATTTATAGATAATATAGAGAAAGGTGCATATACAGTGCGTCCATAAAGTCTTGCACAAATTCATTTAAAATTCAGGTATTTACTTTTTAAAAACGCTCGGACACGTCAATTAGTACTTTTGTTTGCGCATTTTTTAACGTAAAATGTTTTTATACAGGGTGTCGCACGTATGAGGTATGAGGTCATCAATAAATGTGTTTAAAATAAATTTTCAAACTTCAATATTTCGGAAACCGTGATTTCCAGAGGTGTTAAGTGTTCATCATAGAATTCAAAATTGATATAATATACAGGGTGTTCCATTAAAAAAAATCCTTGATGACCTCATACCTCATACCTGCGACACCCTGTATAAAAACATTTTACGTTAAAAAATGCGCAAACAAAAGTACTAATTGACGTGTCCGAGCGTTTTTAAAAAAAGTAAGCCCCTGAATTTTAAATGAATTTGTGCAAGACTTTATGGACGCAGTGTATGTATGCACCTAATTAAAAAACAAATTTAAATAGAAAAATGCTTTAGACTTCATAAAGTTTTTGGGTAGGCATTTTCTGCAGTTTATTAGTATTTTGTTAAAAATGAAACTTGATTTTTTTATCATATTATTTAGTCAATTTTTGGATTCGAGCGGTGATAAACAAATTAATTTGGCGTTTTATACGGTGTTGCTAGATTCCGCGCTTTAACCCTAAATTAAATTCTAAACTAACACATATTTTGATTGCAAATAAATTGATACTGAAAGTTTATATTTTATATATATGTGCTTAATTGAGAACTGCTCTTCTAGAAAAAAAATTAGCAATCGTTATTTTTTAATAACAATTTTTTTAACACAAGTTTAACTAATTTCTGTTGCGTAACTCGGAAACGCTGCCTGTACATCACAGAACTGACAGAACCTGCTTTAGTTAATTTTTTTTCACCTTGTTTTAAAGAGTATCTAGTTTTTAGGTTTTAATTCTTTTTATTTATAAAAATAAAAAAAATATTAATTTTAGTGATGTTCCATTATACCAAATTTGTAACTCTACCTACTAAACTAACTGACCTGACCTAAATCAAATATATTTATATGAAAAAGAAAAAAAATGAATATTCTCAGCATAGGCCATAAATATATCTTGGCAGATTAAAAGATATTGCAGGCATATATTTCATGGTGACCTGGAATATGCATACAATATGCCAGTCATATGCCCGGGCAGATATGGAACATTTATGGGATATTCCAATATGCCAACGGAATATTCATGGAATATGTGTGGAACATGTTTGTGCCGTCTGGGCAAGCTAGTTCCTCAAGTCTAAGTTGTTGGTTTTAAAAACCCCAACAAACAATAATTATGTAAAAAGTTAATGAATTTTATCGTTTATTTAATTATATAATTTATATTAAGTCGATTAAGCATACACAAGATTAATTACTCGTAATGGATTTACCAGTTAGATGTCCTCCAATTTGAAATACAGTAGTTTATTATCTAGTAGGTAAGTATAGTTAGTTATATTGTCTATTATTGATGTATGTTTTTAATCACCTAAACAATGCAAAAAGTGTACCTCTCTCCTCTTAAATAAAGCTGTACTAACGCCTAGTTAAGTAAGTCTTTATGTACATGAGAAAGTATGCCTGTGGCTAGAAATCGTTAAGCTTAAATATTCACTTCCATCTTTTGATTCATGTTCTATGACCAGAAACTAACTACATATATATACAGTTGTGTTATCAGTCCTTGTACAGATGCACAGTGCCGATCACCTACATCTTTACAAAAAGGACCACTTAAATATTAATTAATAATTATTAAAATCTAACTAGCTATTAATTATTATTTCTTAAGTCCTGCATTTCAGAGAAAGATTCCCTACAAAAACATAAACGTTCAAAAGAAATACCTATACAAATTTCGTTAATATATTTTAATAATTTAATCTTTACTTCATTTCTATTTTAATTATTTTAAAAATTGACTACTTTTTCTACTATTGAATGTAATAATAATTCACCCTGCAAAGTTCAACAACCAATGGAAGCATGTTAAATAGTTACTGCGTTGTAAATAAACAACTAAAATTATTTATAGTCTTTAATTTAGATAAGTTATTTTTTTTAACTTGATACCAATGGAGCTACTGACTACAGCATGGATTAGATAGTAGAAAACCGAACAAAACAAAATGGTTTAAGGTTGCCATATATTATTATTGTCAAAAAATAGAAAGTAATAAAGGAGCTATAATGATGGTGTTTTAGCTATTGGCGATCTTTAAAGTTGAATAAGAGTGTAAAATTCAATAGATATTTAGTTGCATAAAATATAATTTCGAACACAAAAAATATTTACAGTATACAGGGTGTTCCTATGATAGGGTATCCGGGAAAATGTGAAAAATCTCAGATTCAGATAGAACATGAAAAATAGGATAAGAAGTTTCTATAAATTTTTTTCTTACAGGCCCTCCCTACGGAAATATGTGCCCCTGAAGAAATCCCCTGGAAATTGGTTTCTCTTGAATAACTTTCAAAGTACTTAATATAATTTAATAAAAATTTAATGTGATGGACACTAGTTAACTCTTAAAAAAGTGTCCTTGATATGCAAAGGTGATACTTTTTTTCCAACCGTGTATACAACTACTTAAAAGAAACAACCTTTTCAAATAACTTCTTTTAAATAACTCAAAAATAAAGAAGATACGCTAATGTAAAACGCCTACGATACGACTGCTGATACTTTTTTTTGTTGGTGTTTATTTTTTTCATGTCAAGCAGTCTCAAGTCTCAATTTGTTGTCACTATCTCATTCTCCGAATATCATATACTATTTTTTCTTCAAACGTGCATCATATTATTCGAGATATCATATTATTTAGTCAATTTTTGGATTCGAGCGGTGATAAACAAATTAATTTGGCGTTTTATACGGTGTTGCTAGATTCCGCGCTTTAACCCTAAATTAAATTCTAAACTAACACATATTTTGATTGCAAATAAATTGATACTGAAAGTTTATATTTTATATATATGTGCTTAATTGAGAACTGCTCTTCTAGAAAAAAAATTAGCAATCGTTATTTTTTAATAACAATTTTTTTAACACAAGTTTAACTAATTTCTGTTGCGTAACTCGGAAACGCTGCCTGTACATCACAGAACTGACAGAACCTGCTTTAGTTAATTTTTTTTCACCTTGTTTTAAAGAGTATCTAGTTTTTAGGTTTTAATTCTTTTTATTTATAAAAATAAAAAAAATATTAATTTTAGTGATGTTCCATTATACCAAATTTGTAACTCTACCTACTAAACTAACTGACCTGACCTAAATCAAATATATTTATATGAAAAAGAAAAAAAATGAATATTCTCAGCATAGGCCATAAATATATCTTGGCAGATTAAAAGATATTGCAGGCATATATTTCATGGTGACCTGGAATATGCATACAATATGCCAGTCATATGCCCGGGCAGATATGGAACATTTATGGGATATTCCAATATGCCAACGGAATATTCATGGAATATGTGTGGAACATGTTTGTGCCGTCTGGGCAAGCTAGTTCCTCAAGTCTAAGTTGTTGGTTTTAAAAACCCCAACAAACAATAATTATGTAAAAAGTTAATGAATTTTATCGTTTATTTAATTATATAATTTATATTAAGTCGATTAAGCATACACAAGATTAATTACTCGTAATGGATTTACCAGTTAGATGTCCTCCAATTTGAAATACAGTAGTTTATTATCTAGTAGGTAAGTATAGTTAGTTATATTGTCTATTATTGATGTATGTTTTTAATCACCTAAACAATGCAAAAAGTGTACCTCTCTCCTCTTAAATAAAGCTGTACTAACGCCTAGTTAAGTAAGTCTTTATGTACATGAGAAAGTATGCCTGTGGCTAGAAATCGTTAAGCTTAAATATTCACTTCCATCTTTTGATTCATGTTCTATGACCAGAAACTAACTACATATATATACAGTTGTGTTATCAGTCCTTGTACAGATGCACAGTGCCGATCACCTACATCTTTACAAAAAGGACCACTTAAATATTAATTAATAATTATTAAAATCTAACTAGCTATTAATTATTATTTCTTAAGTCCTGCATTTCAGAGAAAGATTCCCTACAAAAACATAAACGTTCAAAAGAAATACCTATACAAATTTCGTTAATATATTTTAATAATTTAATCTTTACTTCATTTCTATTTTAATTATTTTAAAAATTGACTACTTTTTCTACTATTGAATGTAATAATAATTCACCCTGCAAAGTTCAACAACCAATGGAAGCATGTTAAATAGTTACTGCGTTGTAAATAAACAACTAAAATTATTTATAGTCTTTAATTTAGATAAGTTATTTTTTTTAACTTGATACCAATGGAGCTACTGACTACAGCATGGATTAGATAGTAGAAAACCGAACAAAACAAAATGGTTTAAGGTTGCCATATATTATTATTGTCAAAAAATAGAAAGTAATAAAGGAGCTATAATGATGGTGTTTTAGCTATTGGCGATCTTTAAAGTTGAATAAGAGTGTAAAATTCAATAGATATTTAGTTGCATAAAATATAATTTCGAACACAAAAAATATTTACAGTATACAGGGTGTTCCTATGATAGGGTATCCGGGAAAATGTGAAAAATCTCAGATTCAGATAGAACATGAAAAATAGGATAAGAAGTTTCTATAAATTTTTTTCTTACAGGCCCTCCCTACGGAAATATGTGCCCCTGAAGAAATCCCCTGGAAATTGGTTTCTCTTGAATAACTTTCAAAGTACTTAATATAATTTAATAAAAATTTAATGTGATGGACACTAGTTAACTCTTAAAAAAGTGTCCTTGATATGCAAAGGTGATACTTTTTTTCCAACCGTGTATACAACTACTTAAAAGAAACAACCTTTTCAAATAACTTCTTTTAAATAACTCAAAAATAAAGAAGATACGCTAATGTAAAACGCCTACGATACGACTGCTGATACTTTTTTTTGTTGGTGTTTATTTTTTTCATGTCAAGCAGTCTCAAGTCTCAATTTGTTGTCACTATCTCATTCTCCGAATATCATATACTATTTTTTCTTCAAACGTGCATCATATTATTCGAGATAAGAATAAAAGAAAACGAATTTTTTAATGAAGATAACAAGATTAAATTTTTAACTTATTTCACTGTATATTCCCTTTTTGGTATCGTTATCATGGATACGTACTTGTTTGGCATCTATCAAAACAAATATTTCAAATTCGGTGTCGCGCACAAATCACCGAAATAAATTTAGATACGTTAAGGCTGAGACACAATCAAAAACTTAAGGAATAAGAAATAAGATTTATGATATAAGAATTAAGATTTAAGAACGAACATATGTTGTCCTATGTAAACAACGCACAATGAAATTTTTGGAATTAAGGAATAAGATTTAAGCTTTAAAAAACCGACTTGTTGGTTTTAAGAAATAAGGAATAGGAAATCAGCCAATCAGAAGTCAGCATGTTTGTTAGGTTTGAATTTTGACAATTTAATAACCTCAAAATTGTATTTTCGTTTCTTAACGTAATAATAAAACGCTGCCGACATTGCAAGCACTATTGAAAAGAGTTAAGGACTTTTTTGGCAAGCCTTTCATATTTTTTAAAAGTATAGGTGAGCTTGTCGAAGTTGTAAAAATAGTTTGTATTTGTAAACAAAAAAGTGGGGTTAGGACAATAGTTTAGACTTTGAAAATCGCGCCGTTTGTAAGGAACCGGATTGGTTAAATTTAGGTACTAAAATTTTAATTCTGTCTTGTACTCCTATTCCTTAACACCTAAATCTTAAATCCTATTCTTTATTCCTTAAGTTTTCGATTGTGTCTCAGCCTTAAGCTGGGCGTTCCCGCCAAACATTATTATTTTGTTTGGATCGCATTTCGTAGATGGCGCCGGTAGGGGCATCGCCCAATTTGGTTTAATTAAGTTCGTATAGAGAGCACCACGTTCATTTGCGATCAAAAAGAAGCGCCCTCCCAGATTTCGCTGTTGTCAAAAATTTGAAGTGTATTGTCAATTTTCTATTCTCGATTTTCTTTTAAGTTGTGTTGAATTTTAATGGCGTTTGTGATCGTTCGGTCTCTGTGTGTACTATTAGCGTGTTTCTTGATAGTTGTTTTGACTTTTTGTTTAGTTTTAGTGTGTTTTCGGTTTGTTAGTTAAAGTTCGCGTATTTATTTCCGTTATGGAAGTCTACGCACCTTCGTTAAAACCTAAAAAATGTTGTGTTCCAAACTGTTTAAATAAACATAGCATGCGACACCGCTTGCCAAAAAGAGATCCGATAATTTTTTATCACAAAAATAATGTTTTATTACCTATTTCGCTTTATTTTAGTCAGCTGTATTTTTTTAAATAGCTATTGCTTGGTTTAAATAATTCCTTTTTTGCTGCTTTCTACTTGAGCTCTTAGATATACGTTATTTGTTACTTTACCAACAAAGTATTTACTCCAAACTTAAAAACAAGAGTTACAAATAACGTGTATCCCTGAACTAAAAATAAAAGCAGAAAAAAATGAATATTTAAACCAAGGAATATTTTAAATCTTAAAGCGGCACCAATATCTACCGATAAAACAGATTTTATCAAAAGTTGGTAAAACAGTTTTCTTTATTTTTACCCATAGTTGCCATACAGATTTATTTCTTTCTCGCGTGTTTCGGATCGCAAATACTAGGACATCAGCGCCAATTAGTTTTTGACAGTTCTAAGAGTCCAGTTGCGTATCTAAATTTATTTCGGTGATTTGTGGTGTCGCGTCAGTTGACATGATCCTCCCGAGGTAGTAAAGGCAGCTAGAATAGCTATTCAAAACTTGCTGCCGACGAAATCTGGTGCAGTATATAAAGCTGCCTTTGCCAAGTTCAACAAATGGAAAAAAAGTACTTTGAGAACGTTTTATGGGCATATTTTAACGAAATGGCATTAAAAATGAAGAGTTCTAGTTTGTGGGCTCCTTATTCAATGATAAGGTCCGTGTTAAATTTGAAGCATAATGTGAACATTGAAAAATACAACAATTTGCGTGCTTTTTTAAAAAAGCAAGGAGAAGGTTATAAGCCAAAGAAATCGAGAGTCTTATCAAGGGAACAGTTCAGCAAATTTTTGTCTGACGCCCCAGATGAAAAGTATTTGGCGGTGAAGGTAATAAAATTAAATTTTGTTTGTTTCACATTGTGCTAACCAACCTTTAATTTTTTAGGTAGTTTTGATATTTGGAATATCTGAGGCATGTCGTTGCGACGAACCAGTAAATATGATAATTGATGATCTTGAAGATATGGGTTCTTGGCTGCTAATAAAAATTCCCAACACTAAAACTAATAAGAGTAGAACTTTCAACGTCCTGGGGGATGAATATTTAAGCAAATATAGAAACTACGTTAATAATTTGCGTCCTGCCGATTTTAACGAACGACGTTTTTTTTTTAAATATCAAAATGGGAAATGTTATAAAGCTGTCATGGGTATCCATAAAATTGGTAGTGTAGCAAAAGATGTGGCATTGTATCTGAAAATTCCAAACTGGAAAGAATATACAGGGCATTGTTTAAGACGAACTTCCGCAACAATAATTGTTGATAGTGGGGGGGATATTACTACGCTGAAAAGGCATGGGGGTTAGAAATCTGATGCAGTTGCCGAAGGGCACATTGAAGATTCTGTGCAAAGTAAAACCAAAATTGCTAAGAGGATTCTTCAACCTAGCTCTGCGGAAAATCTCGAACAACCTCCATTTAATGGAACCTCTAATACTGGATTTTTAAAAGCAGTTCACCCCGGAAAAATTGTTATGAGTAGTACTGATATTGCAAGAAGTGGAAGATTCTTAAATGATGCAAACCTTTACAATTGTTCATGTAGTATAAATATTACCAATAAATAATAAATACCACTGTGAATACCAATAATCGTTGTGTATTGTGTAAATGTTCGTTTATTAAAACTGATAAATTTCAAAATAAAAAAAATAAGTTATCACTTATATGACGTTTGAAGAAAAAAAAAGTTATTTGAAAAAGTTGTTTTTTTTAAGTACTTGTATATAAACGAAAGACCTATGTTCGCAAAAAATGTGTGTTTTATTTATTTATCGGCACCAAAAAAATGTATTGTTGTTGCAAACGTTACTATGGTACGAAATAAACAAAATGTCCTGCAATTTAGAACTTGTCATCTTTCATATCGCTGACACATTGATCTTTTACTTCGATATTAATTTACTGATTTTTGGTTTTCGTGGTGAATTTGATTGTAAATTAATTCGACTTATGGAATACACGTTTATTGTGTATGCAGCTATGCATCTGATGTATGGTCCTGTGTCTTGCAATGCTTTAGAAGCCAGAAGGTTATATCACAAAAGATTTAATAATCGTGCTATGCCAAACCAAAAGACATTTCAATGAGTTGACCAACGTCTAAGGGGGAATGGTGAGCGATTCTACATGAATGATGATAATAAATACCTGTCATGGCCTATTATCAAAAAATGTATATTTTCAAATTAAACGTAAATTTCGTGCTTAATATTCAAAATAAAAATAGGGTTTTATATACAGGGTCGTTGGTATGTATGGACACGGTCGATCATTTCTAAAAGTAAAGCAGTTAGCAAAAAATATTTAAGACAAAAGTTTCAAGGATTTTTAAAGTCTATTTGAATTTTAGAAAAATAAGTGTACAGGATGAGTCAGAAAACCGTAGAGACACAAAGTTACTTTTTTTTAAATAGAACAACCCCATATCTTAAAATATTTTTGGATTTTACATAAAATAGCAATTATTTTTTAATAAGTGCAATATAAGTCTAAACGTAATAGTTTCCGAGATATCGGCTTTTGAAGAATGACATTTTTGAACTTTCACAGCTTCTAGCTTTCCAACGGTACGTCCTAGAGTAAAACGGCTAACATGTCCCCATCTTAGTTTCTTATTATCTTCCTAAAAGTTCAAAAATGCAATTTTTTTAAAGTAGATATCTCAAAAACAATTAGGTTTAGACTTATAATGCACTTATTAAAAAGTAATATTTCATGCAAAATCCAAAAATATTCTAAGAAATAGGGTGTTCCATTTAAAAAAAAGTAACTTTGCTTTTCTACGGTTTTTTGACTCATCCTGTATACTTATTTTTTTAAAATTCTAATAGACCTTTAAAAGCTCTAAAACTTTTGTTTAAAATATTTTTTTCTAACTGTTTTACTTTTAGAAATAATCGACCGTTTCCATACATACCAACGACCCTGTATTTCTGAGAAGCTTGCTAAAAACTAAATTAAATTATTAAAAAATATTTAGGGTAACCCATTAAAAAAAAAAGCAAGTTTGTTTTTTTTTCTCGGGAACTATTGAACTTAGAAAAAATCTGAGTACGTCACTGAATTTTACGTAAAAAACTACAAAAAGAACATTTGTTTCCTCTTGGATAAGCTACAGGGTAGCCTAAATATAGGGGGTGTCCTAAAATGTAAAATTTTCAAAAACATTCCGTATATCAAAAACAAGCAGAACTAGAAAGATTCTGATTGTGGCATCTTTTGTTTCACAAAAAAGTAGCACAGTGCTGCGAAAATCGTATCCTTCTATCTTTACTAATAACGGGGATACCTCGTAAAACCATCGAAAACTGGACACACTGTACAGGGTGTCCATTTCTCGATGGTTTATTAGTAAAGATAGAAGGTTTGATCGCTTGGCCATATTAAAAGCTCAGTTACTATATGGTCTAAGGTAGGATCTCGATAATGTGTGGGATAATGAGTCGCTATTTTAGACCACATTTTTAATTATAAATTTTACACCGACATATTATTATAGCTACAAAGACTTTTTATTTTCTTGAACATATAGTATAGTACCAATGACGTATAACCCAATCCTTAAATATATTGGTTTGTTCAATTTTATGATGTTTTGTAATTGGGAATTATGTTTTTGTCCTATTTTAAAACTATTTTTCAACTAAACTAATTTAAACGTAATAGGGTATGACAGAGACGGAAATTATTAACAATAAGACTAGTTTCAATTACGGCACTATATAACTACCTTACAGTATTACTTTGGTCCTTTTCTAATACATTTAAAGTAAGTACCAATATAAAAAAAAACATTTTTTTACGAAAACGCGACTTTGCTGTTACCAGTTTTTGTAGAAATGTGGATTTTAGGAAGAAACTAATTTAAATATGAGTTATGAATCTGAAAAAAAAAAATTACAAACTCAAAGAGTTTAGGTCAAAACCTGAATAAAAATTCTGTTTTTTATGAGGCTTATAATAATTGTTTTTGGTACAATTTCCCGTTCCGAAAACAGTTTTTTCTTGAAATGAGTACGGTAATAGCTTTATCTGGTACTTGAAATTGACAAGTATTGAAATTATTTTCGCTATTTCATCCAGAATTGAATCTGTCCCTGTCAATATGATATTTTTGGCCGTACTTATAATGCGGGTCTGCATTAGAACTTATAAATAAAGGGCGGAATATATGCAATGTCAATTTTATAATAAAATGCATATTTTTCCCAAATTATTATTTTATGAGCATAATTTTATGTTTTCGGCGTTATCAATATCAAATATCAAAAAATTTAAAGTGCCCGGTCATGAATACTCGTAGACTCATAGGTTTAATGTCCAGTCCGGCACTTGTTTCAGGGATTTTCCAATCTGAAGATAATTATTAATTATATAATAGTTAATAATTACATTTTGGTTATACACAAGGTATTTATTGGGGGTTTCCGGGGTTTGCAGGTATATTGTTAGGGGTTATTTATTGTTATTTAATAATGCCTTATTATTACCTGCTTAACAAACTGTATTTATATCGGATTGTAATACGTACTTCTGTTTTAGTTAGTCGAAAGATTTCAGTATTTTTACTATTAAACTAGTGATTTTAAATTTGTGTTCAAAATGTCTGAAGTATCGAAAACGTCTTCGTAGATTAAAAATTTCCCAGATTTAGAGTTTAGTGGAGAAAAAGTCTGCTGTAAAGGTTGTGCAAAAATTATTGTTTTTAAAAAGAAGTTCCAAATCGATCAACATTTTGGAAACAACGCTGCATAAATCAAAGTTACAAAAAATGAAATCTAAGCCAGTTCAGCTGAGTGTAAAAAACGCGTTTCAAAATCGAAATCTGAAAAGGAAATTTTTCAAGAAGACTTATGCACTATTATGCAGGGCTTTGGTCGCAGCAAACATACTCTTAAAATAATTGCAAAATCCGCAAATTAGAGGATTTTTGCAAAAATATTGTTAACAAACCATTCCTGACGAGTCCACGCTTGGAAAGAAGAATGTCCATTCAGTATACAAAACCGTTATAGAAGAAATTCAGTAGATGTTAAAAGAAGGTTCTCTTTTTATAAACATATTTTTACTGAGTCCCAGTGGCGTAAAAACCGCCCCCGCAGGCCTCGCATTGCGGGGGGGGGGGCAGCAAAACCAGAGGCGCCCTCAAGTCCCTTGATGAAAATAATAAATCAAATGAAAATCGACAAAAAGAATAGTTTCCTTATCACAATATTAAAGTTAAAAATAAACAATAATGAATGAGAAATAATGTAATATGAGTCGATATAAAATAAGGGTAACGTACTAAAGACTTTGTTTTCTTATCTCAGTGAGTACACAACTTTTATGTCTGTTTTAATTATCACATTGCTTTTTTTAATTGCAGTACATTATTTTAAAATTTCATTATTTTTACAACAAAAAATTGTTCTTTGTTCTCTACAATACTTTATATTCTTCTATATGAAACAACGCTTACAAATGACAATATTTTTTACTATAGTATAGTGTGAAGGATTCAGACAGGTGCAAAATAGCAGGGCGCTTTCAAAATTTTGCCGTGGGGAGGGGGGCGCATATGCCCTTAGTTACGCCACTGTAGAGGACAATTTTTTTTAGTTGAAAGTTTTGAAAAATATTTAGTAATAAATGCCTTTTATACAATTTCAGGTTAAAAAATTGTTTACTTTTATTTTTTTTGTTTTTTTTTCATTTTTTTTTTTAATAAACATCTTTTTTAGAACCCAGTGTGTTTCTTTATCCTATTTTACAATAATAAATTAAGAAATATTGCATGTCAGTATGCATATTTGGTCAAAAAAATGCATATAACTATACCTAAAATAAATTAAGAAATATTGCATACCAGTATGCATATTTGGTCAAAAAAATGCATATATAACTGCATATTTTAAAAAGGCAAACAAGGAATATATATGCGCATATTTTGGCTGAGTTTAAGTGCATATATTCCGCCCTTTACACATAAACAAAAACATATTTTAGAGTCATATAAAGTTAGGAAGCGATGGTTGTTTGTAGAAAAAACAATGTACGTAATACTGCCGGAATTTGATTTTACTGATCTCGAATTAACCTTCTCGTTCAGTAAAATAGCACTTTCGGAACTTGTTACTTAATTAGATGTTATAAACTTATATTTTTAGTTTAATCTATAATATGTTTCTTCCAAAAGCTCACATACTATAATTAGTGTTTGATAAATGACATAAAACGCCATTTTAAATTAATCTTACTAAGTACCTACATGAACAAAATTTAATATTGTCCATTATTTCATATTAATTACGAAATATAGAACTTTTTCGTTATAATAGTTAGAAAAATAAGTCGTCGAATAAGTATCGACTATCAACAAATACAACAATAAAATAGGCTTTAATCAAATGCAATCTAAAAATGCGGGTTTAAAATCATAATCTTATTGTTGAAGTGCATAAAGCTTTAATGTGGTTGGTCCCGGTCTACCGATATTTAATAAACTCTCCAAAAACTAATGGAGACTTGTGTGTTAAAAAAGTTAATACAGGGTGTCCTTGAAATGACTGTCCAACGCTTAACCACAAATTCGTAAACCAAAAATAAGGCGATTTAGGCAAACTTACCTATATGATATAATTTTTTGGCAAAGAAACTGTATGTCTGGCGAAAATTTTACAAGAGACTAGATTGTTTTAAAATGAAGTCAGCTAGTGTAAGCGAAACAACTGAAGTTATTTTTACAGGAAGTAACAAAAACACAAACTTTAATTTACGAATCACGAGCCATTTTTAAATTTCGAACCGTTAAAATAGGATCGCGTTTACGTCAAAACACGCCAATAGTCACAAAATTAGTGAAGATCGATTAAGGCGTTTAGAAATTATTCCGAAAAAATATATTAATTTGAGAACTTTAGCGCCCTACAGCGGAGAAACGAAGCAACATTGCATATAGGTAAGTTTGCCTAGATCGTCTTATTTTTGGTTAGGGAATTTGTGGTTAAGCGTTGTAGGTACACTCAATTTAAGAACACCCTTCTGAGAAATTAGGAGGTACTTACCGGACACCCTGTATAGATGAATGTCTGCATTTTTATGATATTAGTTACAACGTATTCTATTAACATAATGACCCGCGGAGGAAACGGGAAAGTGCGCAAAATTATATATCCGCAATATCCTTTGTGTAAACCAGGGATGCACATACCGCGGCCCGCTGTCGACATTTATGCGACCTGCCAACGAATTTTAAAAGTATTCTACTCGCCGCGCTCCGGTCTAAGCATACTGTTACGAGACTAGAAATCTGTCGCATCAACTAGATTACTATAAGATTCGCGAAACATGTCGGTAGTATCCCCGAACCAAGTGGAAGGTTCTCGATGTTTGGTAACTCGTATAAATACGACGCATCGCCAGCTACCGGGGCAGTTAAGTTTTAACTACGGACAAGCGACCGTTACACTAATTCAGAACTGTAATCTGTGACGAGTAAATATTTCGTCGTTCGAACTTGGCTTCTACAATACGTAACAATATAATATCGATTTTGATATGGATAAACCAGGCCCCAGAAAGAAACGTAGCCGTAAAGTTGAAGATGAAAATCGACAGTTTCAAGATATTTGGACCGAAAAATACTTTTTTATTTCATCGCATAACAAAATTGTCTGTTTAATATGCAAGAGTAGTGTTTCTATTCCGAAGGAATATAATGTGAAAAGACGCTATGAAACCCAGCATCCTACTTTTACCAAATTAACTGGCGATCATCGAACGCAGAGAATTTTCACTTTACAACGGGAACTAATAGGCCAGCAAGCTATGTTTACAAAACCAATTCTAGATGCTGAAACAGCTACTGAAGTTAGCTTTGAAATATCTCGAATAATAGCGAAAACTTGTCGGCCTTTTAAAGATGGTGAGTTTGTTAAGCAATGTTTAGATATCGCCGCAAAAAAAAATTTGTCCGGAAAATGTAAAGAGTTTGAAAAAATTCAGTTAAATCGGATGACTGTTCAAAAAAGAATTACCGCATTAGCAGCTATTATAGAAGAGCAATTAGCTACGAAATCGAGAAGTTTTGAGTATTTCTCTATAGCACTCCACGAACCTACAGATATAAGTTCCACTGCTCAACTCTTAATATTTTTACGAGGTGTAACGCAAAATTTTGAAGTGAGTGAAGAACTGATTGGTATGAGTTCTTTGACAAGTCAAACCAAGGGGAGTGACATACTCAAAGCTCGTCTGGAAAAATGTTCTATAATAGATTTGGATTTAACGAAAATATCTGGAATTACGACTGACGGAGCACCTTCAATGGTTGGAAGTACATCTGGGATAGTAACTATGTTAAAAAAATATTTACAAACTAAAAATATAAATACCAAGGAATTAATGCAGTTTCATTGCATTATACATCAAGAGGCCCTCCCTCTGTTCAAAATTATTGGGATTTGAAAATGTGATGAAAGTTGTAGTACCTACTGTAAACTTTATAAAATCACGAGGTCTCAATCACCGACAATTAAAACAATTTTTCGAGGATATTGAAAGCGAATATGGTGATCTCCTGTTTTACACTGAAGTAAGGTGGCTAAGTCCTGGGTTGACACTACAGCGGTTTCTTAACTTGATTAAAGAAATCCAATTATTTCTGGCGGAAAAGAAAAACGACGTCCCCGAACTCGACAACCCTGATTGGCTGTGTGACTTAGCGTTTCTTGTAGATATCACAAATCTCTTAAATGTCTTAAATACGCGACTCCAAGGCAAAGATCAATTGATTTCGCAGTTATACTTTCATGTTTCGTCCTTTCAATGCAAATTGAGTCTTTTCAGGACACAAATCAATTCAGCCAATCACACCCATTTTCCGAACTACAAAAAAATTATGAAGAAACTCAATAAAACTGACGTCAATTTCGCTTATGTTGAAAAAATTGATATTTTGATACAAGCTTTTCAAAATCGTTTTGTAGACTTCAAAAAAGTTAAACCTCTATTGGACATTTTCAGCAATCCTTTCAATATTTCACCCGGAAATGCGCCGGAATCAATGCAGCTGGAATTAATAGACATGCAAAATGATGATAGTTTACGAAACAAATTTAATGAAGGTAGTTTACTCAACTTCTACCGTTGCGTTGATAAAAACGCTTATAGAGTTGCGAATAAATGCATTGAAATGCGCAAGCTTATTTGGATCGACGTATATTTGTGAACAAACGTTTTCAGTGATGAAACTAAACAAAACGAAAAACCGAAACCGTCTGGTAAATGAAAATTTGGAAGCAATTTTACGTGTGGCGACAAGTAATGTGAAGCCAAATATAAAAAAACTTGTTAGTTCAATGCAGTGTCATGCATCAAAATAATAAAACATTAAATATTACATTGTAATGATTAGATTACCTTACGATTACATAATTACAACAAACATTTTTGAAAGTTCTTTTATTTTTATCATTGTATTTCATACTATTTAAAAATAAAAATGTTTGTGTTAATAAGTATTGTTTGTAGTGGCCCGTCCTTGGCTTATATTTTTCCCGAGTGGCCCCTGTTCCCTATAAGTCTGTGCATCCCTGGTGTAAATCAATGGAAAAAATGATAGATGATCTTAATATGGTAAAATCGACAATAATTGAGGATATGATAAAAAAAAGTATGGAAATGGAAAACATCTCAGTAGTAAAAGTCCTGGGCCACCAAAGTTTGTGACATATGAAAACGAAGAGTTGTCGAAAAAATCCGCAAGCAAAAAAGGAGGGGTAATTTATAAAAAATTTGCACTAATAATCAAATATAAGAACCTCTCGGAAACATCAGAATAAAAGTAGAAATTACGTTTCGTAAAAATTTTCTTTCCTTTTCTTGTAAAGGTATATGATACAAGGTTACGTCTATTACCTATGATAATATCGAAATGACTTTCGAGAACTAAAAACGCCTAGAAATAATAAATTTAGACAGAAAAGTACAGCAATAAATCAAATTTAAAATAAAAAGGGAGTCTAGACACTTTAAATGAACGTTAGCTAGTTTTCCTCGTCAATCAATATATCCAGTTTCCACCTAAACAATTAAATGTTAAAAACTAATCTTTCTACAGTTCAAAAAGTTAAATAAATTTTAAAGGCCTAATAATTAACTATTTTGCAAATGGAAAAAACAAGCATAAGTCTTTTTTATGTGATTCCTATATCTAATCTTGTTAGACTGCATTTGTTAATAGCAAAACACCAATAATGCACCGAAAAATGATATTGTGGCAGTTTCTTTAGGTTAGATATGACTATCACTAGAAGCACATTGTTGTATTTCCCAAAATAATATTTTTGTAAATATTATAATCAATTAAATGTATTGTTTCACATAAAGAAAAATAGAGAAAATGATAATTAAAAAAGCAACAGCTATACAGTTACTAGACTTCTTCTTACCTATATACAATTCCCTTTCTAATACAATTACCTAATTTTAATAGTCTTTATCTAAATTACATTATCTCTAAGTATTCTTGCATTTAATCTAATTAAAAGAAAACGATAAATTGCTGGAAGTCTTTAATTCTGTAGGCTACATAGACAACATCACGACGTCACACAGTCGTGACTCTGTCGATCTCTACGTACCGCACAGAATTATCGCTGTGTCAGCTACATATGACACCTTTTTCATCGATAATGGCAGTGTCCGACGAAAGGCTTTGCAGGCGTGTTTGAAGAATGGAACGTGGTCTTCTTCGGCACGTTTTCCATAGAAGGAAGACGAATGTGATACTAGAAAATAAGTTGATTGTTAATATGACATCAGATTTAGTAAAACCATTTTAAATTGTGTGTTCTCATTCAAATTCGTATTAACACACTTAATTTTGTATGATATTTTTTCTACTTGAAGATTTACATTTTTGAATATAACTTTTGAGCAACACTGTATATATTAAAGAAATTTTGTAACTTTGTACAACCCAAATGGACTAAGAAACTCATACTAGAATTGTTCATAGCCAGGGAAGCCAGGAACGGACTTGGCACCGCACTCGTAGTTTTTACAAAATTTTCAAAATTAATTTATTTACCGTCAATTTATAAAAACTGAATAATCACTATTTCACACAGTAATTATTTACTAGTTATAACTATAATCAAATAAACTTAAGAATCTAATATGAAGAATTGCTAACATGCATTTAATTCTTGGACATGCACAATGCCATTCTCTGGAAGCAAGAAGAATTTATTATGCTGAGAGATTTCCAAATCGAAATTTACCGGATCGAAAAACATCCAGAGAATTGCATTGTGCTTGTCCATAAATTAAATGCACGGTAGCATCACTTCATATTATATTCTTAAGTTTATTGGTCTATAATAATAACTAGTAATAATTATTAGTATGTGAAAATAATGGGTTAGTTATTATTGTGTTTTTAAAAATTTGGCGGAAAATGAATTAATTTTGAATGAATTGGATGTACCCCATGCAGATCCGTCTGTGTGGCTCGAGTTATTTTTAAACCTCTTTCCCTGATTGATTAACTGAGATTTTTGTTGTAATGGTGAATGATTCTACATAGTTAAATAAATATCAAAATAAATAAAATGAACTATCATGGGCTGATTGTTGCCCATTCAATTTAATAAAATTATAATATACATATAACTACAAATCTAATAACATTAAATTACTGCATATACAGGTGTTCATCACCTAGATGCATACATTACTGTAACTCTGAAAGTATTTATAGACCTTAAGAAATCAAAATTGTAATTTTGTAAAATTTTATAAATAAAAAATAAAATAAAATAAATAAAAAAATAAAAAAAATAAAATTTTAAAATTTCTAAATTACTGCTGATATTATCTCGAAAATAGTTGATTTTTTTGAAACAAATGAGCCCGTTTTTGAAGTATTTAAAAAAGGATTTCTTAGTTCCCCAAAAATTACAAATATCAAAATTTTAACCCCATTACGGTTTGATGCAACTATGCAAATCAGCGTCCAAGTTTTATAAATGCAATGCTAGCAATAAGGTATATATAAATATCGAGATAAATATGATATTGTAAAATAATATAAATTAATAGAAGCTTTATAGTTAACATCAAATTCATAATAAAGTGCTAATTATAATAAAAGGATCTTTTTAGAAACTATTAGTGACGTTATAAACTCCTAATTGGCGCAGTCGGTAGGATAGTGAAAGATATACATCCTCGTAGTTTTTTAACGTTTATCCACTTACCTTCCCGGGAAAGCAAAACAATATTATCAGTTAAGTAAATATTCACCTGAGCATTAACAAAAAAATCATCGACAACTATAACTCATAATCCATAACGAAGAAATTATTCAAAATGAAACACTAGACATACCTTAACCAATACACATTCTTACAAACAAGAAACATTCTGAACCAACTAAATCTAGCACTTCAAGTAGTCTTACAAATCCTAGACGATATAAAAGCGGCCATAGCATTCGCAAGAAATAATATTCTTTACGACAGCTATCAAGATAGATGAACTCAAGTGGACCATTTAGAATCTGTAGAAACCCAACCAACTTCCGTTTATCCAAGAGGCAGATCTAGCAAAATACTACGATGTCACCACTATTGATGGCTACCTCTCAAACCACACTCTCGTTTTTGTCTTACATTTTGTTATCCTTTTTCAAAAAATTTTCTGCATTTTCACCTATATTCAATACCAACATAAAATTACACAACAATTATCCGACTAGCTTCCTACCTAGCTTCGAATAACAAACTCTTCCAATACATGGATCTCCTATGCAAAAAAGACTACCTATATCCCCAAGAACTTTATACAAGAAAATACGAAGAACTAAGACTGACTAAATCAAACCCTACAACTCACCAATGACGAAGCATTCTACCAAACGGTTCCTGGTACCTTTAACACAACTTTAATTCAAGGAATGTCAGCAGTTCATTATATATCCATATTTCCCAAGACCACCAAAATATCAAGCCAATGTGATCCTTAAAAATTATGGTTCTTGAAGGCACATTCTTAATTGAAGTATCACCAGGATCTAAGTTTTGGACCAATAACGAAGCTTTCGTAAACTCAGAAACGACCAATCAGGAAGAGCCATTGACATTACCCAAAATAGAAACGTCGGACAACGAGCAACCTAGAGTTAAACCATTAAAATTAGCCAAATTCCACTTGATGAACTTCATAAGCTAACTAACTAAAGGCAGAAGAACACCTGGAAGCGGTTCAGCTAGAATCATGAGCAACCACAAATACCCATTTTTGGATCCAATCTGCATAATCTCAGCCTTACTCTTGATCTTGGGGAGCCACAAGATAAGACAGCAATGAAATAAAATTAAACAAACAGTAGAAAAACAAGAACAGAATCCAATTAAGTCAGTTTTGTTTGTCCCTTAGAAAACTTCCCTAGAGGATGGAGAAAATACGGTCTGGTTATCCAACTATGCAAATTGGCATCCTAGTTTTATAAATGCAATGCTAGCAATAGGTTATAATATATAAATCGGTTACTGGAAAATATTATAAATTAGTTATTACTTTATAGTTAGCATGAAATTAAAAATAGTGTTTATAATAATAGGGTCTTTTTAAAAATTATCAGTGACATTATTAACTCTTAATTAGTGGTATGTACAATAATAATTAATTATAGTATGAGTTTTTGAGTCCATATGGGCTGTACAAAGTTACAAGATATCATCAAAATATAGATGGTTGCTTAAAAGTTTAAGCCGATAATGTAAATATTCAGATGCGTATTTGGGGCCCCGATATCTTGATTAGGCAGGATATTAGGAAAAATGATTATATGAACTACTAGCATTATTTTGACACCCTCTTTGCGCTAGCGACATATTGCCCTATACTTATCAGGCACCCTGTATAGCAGATCGACCCGAAAGTTTTTCGTTAAATAGATAATTAAAAACACGTATGGTGATAATAAATAGCGTCCTAACAGGTTAGTAAAAAAAGTTTTTTAAAACTTTCAAAATTGACAAAAAACGGTATACTGCATAATTATCCTATTGTAACTGATTAATTGTACTTACCCACAAATTATTAAAAACAAAGAGCCAAAAAATAAATAAACAGGCGGCAGCTGGAGCAAAATGGAACAATGTGTGATGGCTTCATCCACTCCAGATGGACAGTCTTCGTTTCCGTCGCACCAAACTGACGAATTGATGCAGGCATCAAGTTCTGGACATCTATATTGGCAGTGGTCTGATTTAATCATGAAGATGCCCAATCCATTTGGAGGAATATCTCTTCTGTTGATATAAATAATTATCAGTTTATATAATACAAGGACGAAGGGTGTCTCGCTTGCGCGATATTCCGTGAGTTTCAAATTTATGTATTTAAACATCATAGTTGACTGGCTGTAATAAAATTACGATCCTGAATATTCTGGCAGAAACTTCTCAAGGTTACCCAACTGTGTTATTTTTTTACACGTTGAAACGGATTAAAAAAAAACAACTTAAATTTCGGGCTTAACAGTAAACCTAAATATTTTTGAAAAGCTTGTGATGAACTTAATGATATTATCTTAAATGCTTTTTAATAAGTTAGGTACAGTGTAACATACATATAAGCGGTGTCTCAAAATGTAAAATTTTCAAACACACCTTGTATCTGAAAGATAATGTGGGGTAGAAAAAATCTAATTACATCTTTTGTTTTATTGAATCGAGTCTTTCTATTTTAGGCTCGTTTTATACTGGGATTCTGAATCTCGGATTAACATTTACCATTTGCGCGAAATCGCACTAATTCCAATCGCCCAGCTATCGTCATACATTGTTATTAGTTGCCATGTCACGATTATACAGGGTGTCCAGTTTTTGTACGTTTTACGGGTTATCTGCGTTATTAGTAAAGATAGAAGGTTGCGGTTTTCGCGGCATTCTGTTACTTTTTTGAGAAACAGACGATGCCATCAACAGAATTTTTATACCCCCCTTAGTTTTTTAGATACGGGGTGATTTTGAAAATTTTGCATTTTGGGACACTATCTCGGTTACGCTGCAACTTATCAAAAAGGTAAAAAATGAACATGTTAGTTTTTTTTACGTAGAATGCAGTGGCTTGGTCAGATCTTTTCTATGTTTAATTATTTTCGAGGAAAAGAGCAAACTTGCATTTTTTTATATAGGACACCCTATATATTTTTAGCTATTATGATTCAGTTTATCACAAGCTTTTCAAAAATATATAATACTTTATAGCTGTTTTCAATGTGAAGCTCAAAATTTACATTTTTCAACAAATTTAAATTTTTTTTTAGTAGGCCATGACGGGTATTTAGGGAAACAAAAGATGATAGGCTTGTTATCTGAAAAATTTTTTATTTACTGTCAGAATAGGTTATCCTTTGTCTGTTCTTTATTTCTATTCAGTTTCGATAAATAGCAGTTTTTTCTTAATTATGGCTGCGAATGCAAAATTCGAGAATTATGAAAAGTACGATATGTTCGTTTGTTATATTCAGCGTAACGAAAATTCGGATGAAGCATTAGAAGTTTATTTTAACAGGTATGGACATGTTTTTATATTTTTCATCATATTTTAAAATTTATAAAAACGTAATATTCGCAGATTCCCAGAGAGAAGACAGCCGGATAAAAGAATATTTTAAAAATAAATTCAAACTTAATTGAAGTCGGTTCATTCTCCAAACCCCGACCCAGTATTTACAATAAGGAAAACCAGGATATTGATGAAGTAAACGTTTTGGCTTCAATTGAAACAAATCAAAGTAGTTCTTGTAGAACAGTGTGTTGGTGTTACAAAATCAAGGGTTCAAACTATTCTAAAAAAACACAAGTTTAAGCCATACAAATTTCATGTCGTACAAAACCTACATCTCGGTGACGCAGAGCGCCGCGTAGAGTTTTGTAATTGGTATTTACAAAATGTAAATAGAGAAAATCATTTTGAAAGAACGATTATATGGTCTGATGAGAGTCATTTTACCAGTGCCGGTATATTTAATCGGCAAAATACTAGGTTTAGGTGCCAGGAAAATCAACATGTTATATTTCGACGGGAACGGCAAGGCAGATTTGGGTTTAGCGTGGCATGCTTCATACTGGGAAGTAAAATTTTATATAATATATATGAAGGCGGTCTTACTGCAAATAAATATTTAGAAATTTTGGAAAACATTGTGCCCGAAATAGTAGAGAATATGCCCCTAGCTCATCTTAATAGCTTATACTTGCAACAGGACGGAGCTCCCGCTCACAATGCTCAAATTGTAAGACATTATCTTAACAATAATCTTCCTGGCCGCTGGATTGGAACACATGGACCTGTAAGATAGCCACCCAGGTCACCCGATTTAACGGTTTTGGATTTTTTTTTTGTGGGGCGAGGCGCTGAGGTGAATCAGAACAATGTGTGAAACATGTCTTAGGTGGAGAACAGTATCAGCAATATTTATGAGACAGTTTCCTAAATCATCAAATAATTGTAGCTTTTAATTTTTGAACGTATAACACAACTCAGTTAATTGTTATTTATATTTATAAAAGTTATTGTTATAGGTATATATTTTTAAATTTAGTGTTTTATATTTGTGAGAAGCTTGTGACAATTGTTTAATCTTAAAATGTATACGGTGTGCCGTTTAAAAAAATGTAAATTTGTTGAGAAATGTAAATTTTGAGCTTCACATTGAAAACAGCTATAAAGTATTATATATTCTTGAAAAGCTTGTGATAAAGTGAATCATAATAGCTAAAAATATATAGGGTGTCCCATTAAAAAAAATGCAAGTTTGCTCTTTTTCTCGATAACAATTAAACATAGAAAAAATCTGACCAAGCCACAGGATTCTACCTGAAAAAAACTAATAAGTTCATATTTTACCTTTTTGATAAGTTGCAGCGTAACCGAAAATGCAAAATTTTCAAAATCACCCCGTATCTAAAAAACTAAGGGGGCTATGCAAATTCTGTTTGTGGCATCGTTTGTTTCTCAGAAAAATAACATAGTGCCGCGAAAACCGCAACCTTCTATCTTCACTAATAACGCAGATAACCCGTAAGACATACGAAAACTGGACACCCTGTACTTTCCTTTCATACATCATTATAAATATGAACTTTTGGCTAAGAAAATAAAGGCAGCAGAGATCCACGTAGCAAGCACGGTATTTTATTGCGTCGATAGAGAACAGAGCATGGCACTGCAAACAAGATAAGACCAGCGAAATAAGATGGCATCCGGAATTTCACCGTCCCTTCACATTGAAGCGATGGGACAACTAGATGAAAAGTGGAGGTTTTTTAAGCAAATATTGTATATAATACACCTAAGAGCCATTAAAGCTAACCAAAAAATCCACAAAGTACAGAGCATAGACATACCCTAAGATTGCTAGATTCCATTCAAGGTTCGCGACTTGAGCCTATTTTACAAGTATTTTCATGGCAAGTTCAGCTTAGTGTCCCTCGAACCAAAACTGTTTAAAAATTCTTTTAAACTGCTGGCCAATGGATTTTAATCCTACTCAAAGAAGAAATTGTCAACCTAAAATGCCGCCAGCAAGAAGAAAGCCAAAACTTAGTCGGCACCTACCCAATGCAGATACCAAGTAATTGCACAGTCACTGTTAACCATCAATCAATAATTAATAATCAGAAAAAAATATCGCGCAGCCAACCAGTATTATTTCCCGACATTGATAACGAATTAAAAGTATTACCAACCGTTAATCTCAGCCTCCACATAAAAGATGTTGAGCTAGATCAACTCTAGGAACTGGAAAATAACATCTTAGAAAATGAACCGAAAACATTCTTCAATAAAGTATCAGGATTCCCAAGATTTTGGGCTATCATAATGTATGCAGCATTAACCATTTATGTCACCATATCTTGCTATAAGAAAAAATGTTTTCTAAAGCAAATCAAGAAGATTGAAGACAAAGACGAGAACCTGGAACTTCAAGATGTTCAACTACCCCGTTGACCGTGGAGTTAAATCTTCGAGGGGAGAAGTTACACCACCCAAATGTGCCAAGTCGGCACTAACATTATTGCAAGTACAGCACCTAACCCGTCTCACTTAATGTTTTTAATGGTTTCTCACAGGCAGTGTAGCAGACATACCTGCTAGTTACCAATATTAAGTTGTAACCCTTACGAAATTAAAATTATTTTTTTGAAAAGGACTTCTTGATTTCCAATTTATAATTCATGTACAAAAAAATATACCTATGTATTTCAAAGTTAATTAAAACCTTTAAGTTAAAATTATTTTTTTAAATATGATTATGAATAACGGTACCAAACGTCAATAAAATCGGGAAAAGGATATTTAAAAAAAATACAAAAACGATTTTTTTTTTAAACTTAACCACTCTGTATATCAAACATCGGGCAACTCCGGACACATGTTCATATGGACTTTTTCTCTTAGAATATCATAAGAAATTACACCCTAAAGTTACGTACCGTACTTCTAAATCACCCTGTATACGCATGACGTAATTTATGAGTAATGGACGACCCTTATCATAGCCCTAATAATTGGAATTAGCGAAATGCTCTGGCGCGGAACACTATTTAATGCTCTTAATGTACTATTGAAGGAAGAAAAATGCTTCACATCAAGAGAATATATAGAAAAATTGGAAAAGGGGACTTAAGAAATAAAATGGTCCATTAATTTTCATTTTTAGGCGTTTAAGCGAAAAGCGTTTAGTGGTGTAAAGGCTTTCTTTGTCACAGGGGAGTGTAAAACTTCACTGAGAAAAAAAACTATATGCTGTATGTCCCTGGTTGGGGTTTAAAGAAGGAAAATATATATTTTATTTTTAGTGAAAGTCACTATTCATAAACGACTTTGTACACTGTAATAATATGATTGTTTGAAGGAAATAACGTTTTTCAAATTAGTTTAGTTAAATATTAATTCGTTTACTTATTACTTATTAGAATAAGTCGAATATTTTTTTTATACATCCAAACAAATACTTCTTTGATTATTTTATATTATTAGCAACTTTGCAAAAATTTTAGAAAAATGTATAAAAGTTAGACTAACTAACTTTTTTAAGATCAATAATGTGATATCTACAAACCAATTTGGATTTCTTGAGGAATGTAGTACCGAAGACGCCATGCATAGACTAATAACAGCAGTTGTCAATAACTTTTGATACTGTACGTCATGATGTGTAATACGAGGAGTGGCCTTGCGGTTGTTTAAAAGTTATTTATCGGAACGACTTCAAATGGTCAAGCTAAATAATATCCTTAGTGACAAAGGAGAAATTAAAATTGGCATTCCACAAGGAACGGTCTTCGGACCAGTACTTTTTATAACATATATTGACTCATTGTTGAAATTGCGGGTTGATGGTCCAACCTTATCCTATGCAGATGATACGGCCCTTGTTGTTTCTGGAGATACCTGGGACAATGTTAAAGATAAAACCATAAATAATTTAGCAACAGTAAAGAACTGGCTGCAAAGATATAAACTAACATTAAACCTAGCAAAAACAAACTACATAGCTTCTTCACTTACTAATGCAAACAGACCACAATATAATTCCATTGTAGTAGATAATCATTGTATTAAAGAAACTTCATCTACAAAATACCTGGGGGTTTTTTATCTACCCTAGAAGTTTGTAACATGATCATATTAACGTTTTTAGTTTGCAAAAAGATTTCTGCAAGAGATATGAAATTCAAATATTTATTTATTTTTTGTGTGTAGCTGTTCACTTACACTGAATACTCGAAAAGGCTTTTCAGCAGAAAATTTGATATCGCTACAGTACCACTACAATGACAAAAATGGATTTACCGATATCGTGGGTTGCAAAATTAGAACTACTTTAACGCTCGTTTCTATGTTGTTCAAACTGAGCCTACGAATTATTACAGATTATTTCCAAATGCTACAATAACTCAGCTTCTCTTGGTTCGCCTTAACACAGAAAAGGATTTTTTATCAACATTTTAATTAATTTTTGGGATTACCACAATCCTTCATTTTGTAACCATTTTATGAGTTACCTGAACTCAGTTTTTGGATTTGACAAACTTACTAATTGATTTTAATGTGCCGTTCTGACCCGGACGTGCATTATTTTAACTCATTACCACGCGTAAATTATTTTTAGTAATAAGTCATAAAGAGTGCTCTAAAAACCCATGTCGAGGGTAAATCACCGATCGAAAGGTCACGGAAAGTTCCGAATTCGCGCTTGTGCCGATTTGGCGCGGTAACTTCATCCCATTGTTATTAGTACCTCGAGCACGTCGCGTCGTCATGGACCACATAACTGGACTTGTTCTCCGCGCAATCATTGATCGTAGGGATCTTTTTTTATTTTTGTTCAGAGTTTGTTCTCACACAGGTGCGTGAAAATGAGAATAATCCAACTTTAGGACAGATTAACTCTATAGTCGTTAAGTAAACTACAACAATTGAAAGGTCCAGTTTTTATATCTCGAATCATGAATTAATCTAGCCCGAGTAGTAACGCATCACAATTCCCATATTGGTCTCTGGCAGCTTAAACAATAAATTGCTGCAGCCCACGTCACATGTGTTCGTCAAACCCAGTTACGATTAGCTAAGCTAGCTAGCTAAAACAACCCATCTTCAGTGCTATTATAACTCATGAACAGTGATTTGATGCAATTTCTTCGATTTAGTTGCCGTAATTCAGAGGTCTGAGCTGTCCCCTATTAGCAACACGCGTCGGTCTAGGATAACTCATATTTGAGTTATGTCAACTTGATATTTCGCTCAGTGTACGTTTTGATGAAGCCCGCCAAATATTAATGACGGTTTGTAGCTGCATCTTTTAAAACTGGGTTAACCGATAAAAAAAAATTACCTTTTAGAAAGCTCCAGCCACATAACGGGATAACTTCCTTCTTCTCTTCCATAAAATTCAACAACAATCGTCTTGGGTAGTTCCTTACCCAACCGATCAATTTCTATTCTGTCCAGAGATAACTGACCTATTGTGTTTTTCGAATTTCCTGAAATAAAGAATGTTATTGAAACAGCCGTAATTGATCGAGAAAATGGTGATTTACTCATTTATGACGGACAGAATTTTCGCGGTTTCGCATGAGAATGCGATATCGACTGTGCGACACGTCAAAGCCGGAATACCGCAGGGTTCCCCCTTGCACCGGCCCTGTAAAATATTTATACCAGCGATATCCCCAAATTCGCTCAAACACAATTATACCTATTTATTTGCTGACGATACCGCGATCACCGCCACCGCCAAACAGCCAAGGTTGGTAGTCTCAAAGCTGCAACGCCACATAAAACTTATCGAGGCGTGGCTAGACAAATGGAAAATTCGCTCAAATGATGCTAAAACCCAAGCCATCTACTTCTCAAGGTCAACATGTAAATTTCCTCAAACCAGACTTCCAGTCAAAAATACCAGAACAGACTAGTAATAACATCAAATATCTGGGTCTGTCTTTTGACAAGAGGCTGGCTTCGACCGATAACGTAGACCAACGCTTAAAAAAAGCGAATGGTCAATTCGGCATCATCTACTCGCTCATCAACAGTGAAAGTAGACTGGACTTACGAACAAAGACATTGCTGTTCAAGACTATTATTAGACCTGTACTTACTTATGGTGTCGCCTCCTGGTGCACCGTATCTAAGTCAACATTCAAAAAAGTTCAGACATTCCAAAACAAAGTACTCAGAATTATGACAAACGCTCCACGCTACACGATGATACATACGCTACATAATGACCTACAAATGCCTACAATTGTTGTACATATTGACAAACTTATTATCAACTACTACAAACGGACGGACGTTTCCCTGAATACTCTGATCATACAATCACACATCCATTCAAACCCACTCAAATCATACAGACTACCGAGAGACTGGCTCACTCCTGCCCAGTCTCCACATCCGCCTCGACTACTATAAACTGACTGAGAACGATCACCAAATTATTAAAAATGCACACTTCTCTGGTGCTGTCTACCACCCCTCCTACCTCAACAAGCTACGAATTTGAAGATTCAGCATTAAGTCTATGTCCCGCCGAGAAGCTTACCTGTTAACAAATAGAAATTAATATTCCCCGACTGATTTAAAGAACGAACATGATCCTATCAGTAACTCTTTGTCAAATTATCCAAAATTCAGATTATCAACTACAACTGAATCGATCCCAGTTAGTCTGGTTGGTTTGGATTGTCTTTCAGAAAATGAAGGAGAAGTGATATTTTGACAATGTAATTAGTAGTTCACTTGACCTTGGCTAAATTCACCCAAAGCAATGAATCGAATACGACTGATATTGCTAAATATCGTTTTTTTATTATTTATTTTGTTTAGTGACAGTCATACAGCTTCTATTACAATAGACAACAGTAAATGAATATTTTTTACCTTTTATGTTCCATCCTTCAGAAAACACTTCTACCATTCGATCTCTTGAAATTCTTTCCTCTGGACAAATAAGCGCAGTATACAGGGCAGTATGCACGATGATTCGATTCGATGTTTCACACAGGTGACCTGTTGCAGAGGTGAATCTAAAAAATAATAAACTTCCAATATTTAAACCTTCTGTTTATTCCTAATCTCCGATGAAACAGTATTATAAAAAGAACATATTCCCATTCACAAGCTAATATTTATGTCGCTTCTCAGGCACCTTTAATGTCGAGATCACCTTATTAAGTCAGACTTTTGTCTTTACTCCTATTATTTGATTGTGGGATCCTGCTTATGCGGGTTCCATTCCAGCGTTTGGTGTTCTCTAAGTCCTCGCTGGTCTGGTTGGGTGGATTGTTCGATTACCACGAGATGTCGCCATGTGCAACATCTCACATATGCACCTTTACATTTTGTGTTGAAATGCACTGTGAGGTACCTTTCCTTTTTGTCAGACTCTATAGCCTTGCCGATGAGCCGTGATACGGCTAAACGCGTTCAGGGATTGGGTCTGATGGAAAGAAAAGGCACAAACTTCATTTATTGGTGGTCTGACCTTAGAGATGAAACGTCATCTTGATGCCACGGCTTGTTAATGGCCATGTTTGTGCGGCAGAATACGGCAGAACTATTGGCAGCAATGCTACTTTTATAAAAATGTATGTTGTAGGTTCTTGACCACTAAATACAAATGAAATATGTCGATGAAGCGTTGACCTAAGTAACCTAACTTTTATAGAAGAACATTTTTAATGGTATTGAAAACCCAACAAAAATCAGTCGATTGCAGTAGGTTTGGCCGTCCCAAAAAACCTGTCGATGATCATTAAAGCAGTCTACCTGCAGTGAACTAAATATCGAGAATTCTCATCGTTTATTACCATTTTTTTTACAGTTTTTACATTTTTACTAAATTTTTGAATCAATATGCATAAACATACTAAAAAAATCATAAAAAATTTAAAAGTTATATGAATTCGATTTAGAGTCACTTAAGCTGGGGTTTCCTCGAAGGTGGCACCGTCATAATATATCCGCATAATCCGGTGAATTTATTTCACAATTAAAGCTGCTGTGTAATTTAAGTGCGAGTTCGGATTGTTTTTCACTGCCTTCTTAGTACCTACTAAAGATGGGCTGTGAGGAAGAAATGCAAATGAGACTTGCACAATAGAATGCAGAATTACCCTCATGTAAAAATAGAAACCTTAGGAACCGTTTGTACTCCGAAATTCTTAGTTTATGACACATGTGATTAAATTTGCCAAATAAATATCTATACATTATTTAACACCTTGACACCTTGTAAGTATAATATAGTGTCTCGAGTAAGAACATTAAACGAACTGCTCCCTAACCTAAACTAATCCAAGCTGATGATGCTTTACGACGCGACTTCACAACTTCTGATAGTGGACGTTATCACTCTAAATAGTCTTTCACAACACGACCCCAATGCTGTGTGACGGTCGAGGTGATGCGAACGTGACACGACGCTTGACGCTCCCATCCTGGACGAGCCTTAAGATAGCGCTGGCGTCATATTCAGAGCGGTGTCAGTGTGATAAGTTGGCTCAACGTTTTCTTGATTTAGGTTAATAATTCATATGCGACTTCTTCTGCACGTTTTGTATATAACCCCGATTCTTCCTCTCCCCTTGTAACCTCTTCTTCATCTCCTTCTGAAATGATTACAAGCGGGAGATCGATGTCATCCATATTATTATGTTTAAAAAAGAACGGCACCGTTTTACAACATTCGTGACTTTCATGACTTTCCTGACTGTAAAACTGATGCCACTGCTTGCTGCATTTTTCCACCGCTGTATGGCGTAATTCACCGGATATCGACGGCCGCTCTATTATGACGGTACCGCTTTCGAGGATACGGTAGCTTTAGAAAACAATTTTATGTAGACGTTTGAGCCAAAAAAAAAATGGTGGCCCAATCAATGAACTTCAGCAATTTTGACAATTTGCGTCACATTTTTTGGAAATATGTATGGATTACAACAGGGGCCTGCGGCCGACGGCCCATTTAACGAGTTGTGTCATGTGATTTGTATATCTCTTTAAATTGTACCTTAAGGTGTTGTTGTTACTCCATCGACTGGAATGCTTTAGGATAACACCACCAATCTTGACGTAGAGAAACTTGTTGTTGCCAGGGATGAAAACACGTGGACTTGTTTCACAATTTACCTAGAAATTATCCAATTAGTATTTGTATGTCATAGTAAAGCAAAATATATATTTATTATAGTAAAACCGCAATATACGTACAGTTTTATATAGGTAGTGCATTCGTAAAGTAGCGACTAAATTCAATAAAAATTAAGAGGAGACTCGTCGATTTGTATTTTGAGTTTAGGTTTTCAACGTTGCAGCAAAATTTACAGGGCATCTATATCAAAAAGAGATATGACGTCCTCGTTTGATTTTTAAATGGAAACCGCAATTTTTTATTGCATAATTAGAAAGACCACATTTTCTTACATACGGCAAGGTAAAGATGTCAAAATGTGTATCTAAAGTAAATGTTCGAATTGAGCACCGTTGCGTTAATTGTTCTAATTTCTTGGTATATCTTCTAAATTCGCTGGGCGATTCACGTATACTTTACTCTTCAAGTATCCCCACAAGAAAAAATCAAGAGGAGGTTAATCTGGCGATCTGGGTGGCCACTCAATCGTCCCTCTCCTACCTATACATATTCAACGATTTGGAAAAACTTCATCGAAATAAGTGCGAACAGGTAAAGCGTAATATGACGGGAATTTTGTTGGAAAAAGAGGAGTCGCTGGTGTATATTGGGTTCTTCTACATCCGGATATAAAGTTATTAGAGCGGGCATGAGGTCATTTTGAAGAAAGTCCAAATATCTCGCACCAGTGGGAGTACTTTCAAAGAAGTAAGGACCTAGAACTCTTCCGTCAGTTATACCGCTTCATACGTTCACTTGGTGTTGTTGTATAATATTCTTAAAACCAATAAGGATTTTCGCTTGCTCAATAACGACAATTTTGTCTATTCACATGACCGTTTAATGTAAGTATCGCTTCGTCAGAAAAAATTATTCTTTTTACAAAGCTATCATTACCATTACCAAATTGTTGCATTTGCTCACAAAATTCAGTTCGCCTAGCAAAATCATCTTCTAACAGCTCCTGAACTAGAAATATTGGTCAACAAAATGGTGGGCTCCACATTTTAATTATAATTTTCACACTTCTAGACTACTGTGCGTTGAGGTCGCGGACCACTGTGCCAGCCAATGCCAAGTTCAATTGAACAAGAATCAGCACTTTCGGTGTATAAATACCCGAACATTGGATGGACACGGCACCTTCGTCTCAACGACTGGTCAACTACCTTGCGACAGGAGTGCCCAAAGTGTCACATAGACTCGAGGCCCCTCTCCTGATCGATCTATAAGTACTCCCCAAGAGTCCTCTAAGCTCCAGGCCTCTCCGACTCCCTTCCTCTGGAGGCAGAGCCACGTAAAGCCCCTCAGGCACACCCCGTGAGAGCCCCCATCGACAGTGCCGGACTGGTCCGTACCCCCCGGAGACATGCTGGGTTTTCTCCGAGCTTCCTGGTAAATTTTACAACGAAGTATTAATAAAAACCTGTATTGTTTTTTAGTCGAGTGGTTTTCATTCACACCCCGTTAGGGAAACAACCCCCAGTTGTGACAATATCTTGTTGGGATGGAACTTTCCTTTCTTGAGTAGTGCACAGTAGATCGCGCCAAATGAACATTAGAAGCCGTTTTCGTAATTGGTGTTTGAGGATTAGCTTGCACTGTTAACAGAACGTTAAGTTCATCTTCTTCAGTTATTGCGGGTCGACCCGATTTTTGAATATCTCGAACATGCCCAAATTCCCGAAATTTTGCCATATCCGGCCGATCAGGGTGAGTTGCATCAAACAAGTGAACCACTTCTGTCTGAGTGCGCGACCTATCTCCAAAACCAATCATGTACAAGATTTCAATTCTTTCGCGTTCGCCTATTTCTCTCATTTTTCACAAAGTAAGGGTAAAATATTTTCTTTTTACTAGATAAGCTCACGATCATACTGCTTTCGTCTATCAGAAAAAGTAAACACTAGTTGCTAAAGTCCGTTTCGTTGCAGTTGATAGCTCATATCGAGGGTTGAAGCCATAAAACAACCGTAAACCCTAGGCGTTGGTAATTAGTATATTATTATTATAATAGTAATTACCCACTATGCCTTATTTAATAAGAAAATTGGCCTCTGTCCATTGTTAAATATACATTAGGAATATTAGGGTTAAAGTAGGTACAACAGGAGTAATTAGTAATTAAATTTACCTATTTTTGCCTGCTTTAGGATATTATTACGCCATTTGATGTGCGTTTGTCAAACTACGTTTTTAGTGTATTTAGATACTGAATTATTCCAAAGTTGAATTATTTCCTATACTTGTGACAATGGCTTCAAGTTTTTCGCCACCGTGTCTTCGTCAAATTAGCAAGAGTGCATATTCTCTCCGAGAAAAGACATTACTATTAAACGTGCATGATGCTCTAGTGCACCAAAAACCTGCAAGTGATGTTCGTAGCATCATTGCAGAGTGTGCCAATATGGTAGGAGTTGGAGAGGCTACTATATATAGGTTCTTACGTGAAAAAAAATCTAAGAAACTCAGTGAGCCAAAACCACTCCCAGGAAAGAAACCGTTAGAAATTGACGATTTCATTAAAAATGGTATTAGAAGAAAAGTACATAGTTTTTATTTTGCCAAGGAAACACCAACTATAGACAAAATTTTACAAGCCATTAACTATGACGAGGACTTACCACAGCTATCACGAACGAAACTATGGAAAATACTTCATGATATGAACTTTCGTTGGGAGAAGCAAAACAGAAAATCTTTTCTTATTGATAGAGCACATATTATTTGCTGGAGACGTCAATACTTAAGGTCCATCCGAAAATACCGCAGCGAAGGCAAAAACATTTTCTATTTGGATGAAACTTGGCTTAGCGAAGGGCACACCGTATCTAAAGTCTGGCAAGATGAAAATGTCCTAAGTTCTCGACAAGCTGTCATGGAAGGCTGGTCAACAGGACTTAGACCACCATTTGGAAAGGGACGCAGACTTATTATAACTCATATAGGAAGTTCAAATGGCTTTTTGGATCAAGGATTATTAGAATTTCAGTCGAATTCTACAAAAGACTACCCTGAAGAAATGACTGCTGATGTTTTCGAGGAATATTTTAAGCAAATGATAGAATACATTCCCGCTAATTCTGTAATAGTGATGGATAATGCCAGCTATCACTCTAGGCTAAGAGAGAATCTTCCCACAACTTCATGGAAAAAGGCGGAAATCGTAAACTGGTTACAACGGAAGGAATTGAGTTACGATAATACCATGGTAAAAAAAGAACTTTTGGGTACTGTTAGGCTACATAAATCGCAGTATAAAAAGTATGTTATTGACGAGATGGCAAGAGATCGAGGTATTATAGTGCTCCGTTTACAACCTTATCATTGTGAGCTAAATCCTATAGAATTAATATGGGCTCAAGTAAAAGGATATGTTGCTAGAAATAACAAAACTTTTAAAATGCAAGAAGTGCGACAACTCTTGCTTAATTCTTTAGCAAATGTGTCATCAGAAAATTGGCAAAACGCCATAAAACATGTTATAGTAGAGGAACAAAAAATGTGGGAACTTGACAACGTAATTGACACAACTATGGAAATTGAGCCTTTAGTAATAAGCGTAGGACATGATGACCCTTCAGATTTTTCTGACGACGATTTTATCGAGTTATAATTATTAAAATTGTCAATATTTTTTGATCTGTAAATAAATTAGTTTTCTTGTAAAACATTGTATTTATTATAGAATAAATCAATCAATGGTTATAATTTACCAAAATTCATAAAATCATAAAATCTATTATATTTAAATAAAATAATAAGCGGTTAGATTATATTAAAACCCAACTCTCCGACCATGGTGGGCCGTTTTAATCATTATCCTTTCATTTCATTTTATGGCTCTATTGTTACTTTATCTGTTACCGGGTGGAATAGGTCAAAATTTCTTCATCCTTATGCTAGATGTACGTAAAAAGACCATTTTATAGGTAAAATATTTTAAGCCACCCGAGCCTTGTTTTGAATCTTTAATTAGGGTATCGAGCTATCAACGGCAACGAAACGGACTTTAACATGCAAATACCTAAAATAATTTTAATAAAATGTAAAATATTAATTCTTGCTGACATTGACATCAAAGTAATACGTGCTGCATGTCTTGCAGGTAAAACCGATTGCAAACGGTGCTCAATTAGAACATTTACTTGAGATACATATTTTAACATTTCTAATTTTTAAGACAATTTTTCTTCAAAATTTCCTTATTAAAAAAGTGTGCTCTTTTTAATTCTGCAATAAAAAATTGGGGTTTTCGTTTTAAAAAAAAACCAAGACGTCATATCTCTTTTTTGATATAGGCATCCTGTATATTTCGCTGCAACGTTAAAAATCTCTAAACTAAAAATACAAATCGACGGGTCCGATCGTTTTTTTTACACACTTCCCTCTTAATTTTTATTGAATTTATTCGCTACTTTACCAATGCACTGTATTAAGCCAGAAATTACGATGACAAATTAAAACGTTTGATTATACATAAAAAGATATGAAAACAAGTTCATATTATCATGGGTCTGCAAATGCTTCCATACGGAGCTGTAGGCCCTTCAAAATGGTGTCATCAAAATGTTTTTTTTTTATTTATTAGGATCTAGTCAGAATACAGAAATGAACTTTTAGGTAGAAGTTAGTGTTATTAGAGGTCACTTTTTTAAAATATCAGGTAATACATATTGCAATCAGTAGCGTGCTTACAAAAGGTTGGTGGGATATTTATTAAGGTCCTATTTCTTTTGGCCGAGTGCATTTTTACGTAAGAACGGCCTTATGGTTATATGGTCGTATAGTCGACCGTTTTCGATACAATAGCTATTTATGTCACAAGTACTTAAAGCTCCGTTTATGTACTTATATCATACAAGATTTTATGTTCCATTGCTCCCAAATAGCAACGATAAAGAATTTCATTTTTCATTTATTTAATTTCTAAAACCCTGTTAATAGACTCGACTTACTAGTACAATAAAGTAGCTCTATTTTACTATACTTTCTAATATTGAAATTAAAATAATTGAAACAATTTTTTATTCAAGAGAGTCCTTAGCAAGTGAGGCAACGTTTTGAACTTCTTCCATTCCACGGACACTCCTTTTGACAACCTTATTTGATACATTAAGAACAAAACGGAAATAATTTGTAACCCTTAGGAACCATAGCAAATTTTGCAAATATGTGTGACAGCTGTGACGGTCTTGACAAACTCTAGTCTGTAAAGCGGAGAATACATATAAACGATCGCGATCATGGTCGCGATGGCGATTGCGGTCACAGGCAAAAGTGAACATACATACACTGTGGGCCAAATTTATTTGGAACCCAATTTCACTCTGAATAACTTTTGCTATACAGGGTGTTGGGAAAATGTGTTTGGATACTTGGACAGGTGAATCTACATGATAAAATAATGTTAGTAAGTCATGTAACAAAATATCGAAATCTCAATATTTTCTAAGTTATGGTCTGTCAAAGTTCAATTTTTTTTTCTTATTTTTGATGTAGGGCATTTACTTTTTCACCAATTAATTTGATTTTTGGCACAGAGACTTATCTTCACGATTTCTATAACTCTGTTACCAAAATGTTGCCCTACTCTGCCACCAGAGGGCACTTTACCTGAAAACCATATTTTTTTTTTCGCATATCTTTTTGGATTTGACAGATATTACAAAACCAAATATGCCTTGTGAAAGACAATAAAATACTTATTAAAAAAGTTACTCTTCATTCGAGTCGATAAACCTCACCGTTTAGTCACAAATTAGCAGTAAACATTTTATTACCATTAAATCAGTACGTCCAATAGGCGCAAATAAATCAAGTTACCATGCTTCAAATTTAAATAAATGATAAGACGGGTGAAAAGTAAATAATAAGTAAAAAAATTAGACATTAGTAAAGCCTTAAAAGTATTCATAAACGTAGTACATTTTTAAAATTAGTGAAAATTAAGTTGCTGTTTACCTAGTAATAAAATGGCTCACGTATATTCAAATACTGAGTATCGTGACATGCATTTTTGTTATGGGAGAGCCAATGGGAATGCAGAGCAAGCACGGCGCTTTTACATGGAAACATATCCTAATAGAAATGTTCCAAGTGCCCCAACTTTCATCAAAGTTCATCGAAGGCTTGGCGAGATAGGCTCATTTATAAATACTATTGCTGATAAAGGTAGACCAAGATACGTTAGAACTGTTGAAATGGAAGAAAGAATACTTGAAAGAGCAGAAGCGAATTCAGGTATAAGTACTTGAAATATAGCTTTAGAAGAGGGAATTGACAATTCTACGGCTTGGGAAGTCCTTCATGAGGATCTTCTTTACCCATTTCATGTACAAAAGGTATATACAGGCACTTTATGAGGGTGACGCACAGTTACGAGTTAACAAGTGCCAACAATTATTAGAGAAATTTCGACAAAACAATCGATTCCTTAATTTCATATTATTCACGAACGAATCTACTTTCACACGGGATGGGATTACCAATTTTCATAACACCCACCAATGGGCATACGAAAACCCACATGCGATTATGGAACGGCAGCATCAGCGACGATTCTCATTAAATGTATGGGGCGGAATTATAGGAGACCATCTCATAGGACCTCACTTTTTTGAAGGACCGTTAAATGGCGAAGTTTATTTACATTTCCTTCGGAATGTCCTTCCACAATTAATGGAAAATGTGCCAATTCAAACAAGATTAAGCATGTGGCTTCTTCAAGATGGCGCTCCACCCCATTTTAGTCTAAACGTACGGACATATCTCAATGATACATTTCCTAACAGGTGGATAGGACGAAATGGATCATTACCTTGGGCACCGCGTTCGCCTGACATTAATCCTATGGACTTTTTTTTTGGGGGACATTTAAAGACTTTGGTCTATAAAACTCCGGTAAACGATGTTGAAGATCTACGTCAAAGAGTAATTAATGGATTTGAGGTTATTCAAAATACGGCCGGTATGTTCTTTAAAGTTAGGCAACATTTCTTGAAAAGCATTAGGAAATGTATAGAGATGAACGGAGGACATTTTGAGAATATATTATGATTAGTTTCCTTCTTAATTACTTGTTCATTCAGTGTTAAAAAATAGATTTAATGACCTATCTATTCGTATAATAATTACCAATACATAAATTATTATTAGGTGAATAAAACTGAAAATAAATAAATAAAAATAAATTGTTTACGTTGATATAATTTAGTATTTAGTCCGATAACTTATTAGGTATTTTATTGACAGATTTATTTAAATTTGAAGCATGGTAACTTGATTTATTTGCGCCTATTGGACGTACTGATTTAATGGTAATAAAATGTTTACTGCTAATTTGTGACTAAACGGTGAGGTTTATCGACTCGAATGAAGAGTAACTTTTTTAATAAGTATTTTATTGTCTTTCACAAGGCATATTTGGTTTTGTAATATCTGTCAAATCCAAAAAGATATGCGAAAAAAAAATATGGTTTTCAGGTAAAGTGCCCTCTGGTGGCAGAGTAGGGCAACATTTTGGTAACAGAGTTATAGAAATCGTGAAGATAAGTCTCTGTGCCAAAAATCAAATTAATTGGTGAAAAAGTAAATGCCCTACATCAAAAATAAGAAAAAAAAATTGAACTTTGACAGACCATAACTTAGAAAATATTGAGATTTCGATATTTTGTTACATGACTTACTAACATTATTTTATCATGTAGAATTACCTGTCCAAGTATCCAAACACATTTTCCCAACACCCTGTATTTGTCGGATTTTGGTGGTATTTTGTGTGAATATTAAAGGGGCCTTTCCTTAATTGTAGAACAAATATCCTATCTCTATGTACAGGGGGAGCCAAGTAATAAGAAATATTGTAATCATTGCCTTTGGGGCTGTTGCAAAATTAAATGGTTTACTCTAAAACTACAAAAATTATTTGAAATTATTAAAAGACTATCGGAAAAGAGGCTCTGAAAAAATTGTTCTAGAAACTTTAGGTTTTGTATTAAAAACGTATTTTTTTTTCGAAAACTTTATTAAATAATATTACCATACAGCTTTATTAAATATCAAGTTAACAGACCAAGAATACGTAAATAATTGGATGTCGAGTTACCTATGAAACAAAAGAAAAAATGCCGTTGGATCCCTTGACAACAGTATGTAAATATTAGTAACTTGGCAGTGTGTTAAATTTATTTCGAAATGGTGTACTCGTATTTGTCATTTGAAGATAAAATCTTAATTTCATCTCTAAGAGTTAAAGGTTATGGTGCAAAAAAGATTACTAAAAGTTACCCAGAGCGTAATTGGAAATTAAGTACCGTTAGTTATTTTCTACGGCATTTACTCGAGACCAATGGTTCATTCCAAATGAAGCCTGGAAGAGGAAGAAAGAAGACTGGTAGAAGTATCGAAAACGTTGAAAGAGTTAGGGCAATTGTTAATGCTGTCGAACCCGGTAATACGATAAATTTAAGAAAAATAACAAAAACGACTACTATTAAAAGATCATAGGTAAGAAGAATTATTAAAATTGATTTGAAGTATCAACCCTTTAAAAAAATATACTGTCACAAATTTTTAAATGATGTTAAGAATAAAAGAGTAGAAAGATGTCAAGCATTGTTGAGAAGATTTAGACGACGCGATGATATTGAAAGAATTTGGTTCTCAGATGAAAAAGTTTTTTCTTTGCGCCAGCCAAAAAATTCTCAGAACAACAGAGTATATTCTAATGTACAAAGAAAATCGGAGATACCACTGGAACATCTTCTGGTTCCCAGAGATCATTTTTCTAAGTCAGTTATGGTTTCTCTGGCTGTATCGATGCTAGGAAAAACTGAAATTTATTTTATTGGCTCTGGAGTAAAAATTAATTCCGAAGTTTATCAACGGGACATTTTAGAAGGTATGCTTCGAGAAATAGAAGTAGTTAGCGACAACTACACATTCCAGCAAGATGGCGCACCAAGCCATACGTCAAGAAGTACTGTAAGATACCTGCAGGAAAATTGTAAAAAATTTATAAAAATAATTAAATATGTACAACACAACAACTTAATTTTTAAATTTTAGTCATCATGTTCCGAGGAAAAGTACAATTATATTTCGTTTTGAAGCGATTTCGTAGACGAAAAATTTGATACAAAGAGGACAATTTCCAGTAGCTCCTTTTCAGCGTATCTTCATGAAATTGCTTCTGATTTACAGTAAGCCAATGAATTCTGTCATTTTATTTCCACGAAGACGTTGGTATTTTTTCGGATTTTCTTGAATGGCATTATCCATGACTATAACAGACCCAGGAGAAATAAGATCTGGCATTTGCTGAAAGTATTCTTTAAAGACAACAGCGTTCATGTCTTCTTGATAGTCTCCAGTTCGTTTTGATTTAAATGCTAGTAAGCCGCCATCGACAAATCCATTTTTGCTACCAATGTGAGAAATTATTAATCCCTTACTATTCCCGAGGGTGATTTTATTCCAGTGAACCATCCTTCCATGAAAGCTTGCCTCGCGCTAAACTACCTCTGCCTCTACTTACCCGATCTCGGGACCCCTGGCAATAATCATAGGTACAATAATAATAATTGGACTATACACCTATGGAATACGGTGAAGACCACTGAGTTTTATAGTTCAATAATGATTTATTACTCCCTTGCATTAAGCAACAGACTATATATGTCCTTAGCGCAAATATTTGGCTTAACAAATAAGACCGCAAATTTAACACAAATTGAAATTTCAGTTCCCCTGTTTTAATTCAAATCACAAGAAACCATGCATTGATGTAAAAACAGCGAATACTTAAGTCCTAAGATGGCGCATACACATGTGATTTCAATAAACACCGTCGAACGTTCTCGACGGTACTAAAAGTTATTGGGGCTGAAAATCGTACTTATCGGCATGTTCAAATAGCCCATACAGAAAGTGGCTTCCATATTTGCCACTAACTATCAAAAGGTTAAGATATAAGCAAAAATTGCTAGTAATGAAGAGATTTCAGAGTTTGGTAATCACTTTAAGCAAACTTTTACCGATCAGCAAGAACCATTCCCATTTCAATTCTGTGGAAACGACAAAAGTAAACCAATTGAAAGCTACATCACCAATGTATAACTTTTGTAAAGCTGACTATGTGTAATATGTATATAGGGTTGGGCATAAAAAACCGGAATTTGGTTTTTATATTATAACTTTTTTATTTATAGACCGATTTTATTGAATTTTATCTTGTTTGAGAGAGGAGGGATCAAGACAGACCGCTAGTCTCATGTTTTTGAATTTTGTTGAAAAATCAAAATGGCGGACATACCTCAACTTGGTTAAACTTTAAAACTTGCTGAAACTTTTTTGAATCACATGGTATATCTTTACATATAAGTTTCTGAAAGCCTAAATATTTCTGAATAAAACAAGAGGTCGAACATGCAAATATGTTAAAAAATAGCCGATTTATGACGAAATAAAAACATGTATGTTAATTTCGATTTTTTTCGTTTCTTTCAAAAATCAAGTCGGCGAGGACAAACATCAAGGCAAGCGATGTTTTTCGTTGCAAAATGCGTTTTTGACAGTTGCAAAATTTCACTTATTTTTCTTGTCATATTGTTTATAATGGTCATTTCTAATGACGATAAAGTTTTTATAAAAACTTTAATTTTAAGGGGATACAAAGTTAGCGAAATTTTACGAAATTTTCCTGCTGAACAATATAAGAAAAGTACAATTTACGACTTCGTCAAAAAATTTAACTTAACACAGTCCATTGCAAGACGCGAAGGAAGTGGGCGTCCAAGGAATGCACGAACGCCGGTAAGTAATCTACTGTTATATTATGTGTAACGATTTATCTAAAATTGTTATAGGGAAATATTCTCCTAGTTTCAAATTTGGCAGTTAGCCCTGAAAGAGCACCTGCTACGAGCTTAAGCGGTCCGCAAATTGCCAGGAGAATTGACATTTCCCGTAGATCTGTAGGACGGATAATAAAGGAAGATTTGGGGCTTAAATTCATTAAGCGAGAATATTCATTTAAACTTACTCCTGAAGTCAGAGCTACAAGATTGTTGAGATGCAGACATCTTTCAAATAAATTTATAGCTAGAAGAGATATTCAAAAAATTTGGTTTACTGATGAAAAGATTTTTGCAATAAATCCGTTGAAAAATGCCCAAAATGACAGATTATGTATTCCCAAACAAAAACGCAAACGGGAAACACCCTTAAACCGTCTATTTAGGGAAAGAAATAAATTCAGTAGTTATGTTATGGTGTCTGTAGGAATTTCAAGAAATTACAAAGTTAATTTAATTTTTATTGAGCAAGGGGTCCGGCTAAACTTTGAAAGTTACTGCGAAACTGTTTTAGCCCAAATGCTTCCTCAAATAGAAGATGTAACTCCCGATTATATTTTTATGCAGGTATGTTTATCTTACCTATTAGTTTTTGATCATGTCAAATAAGAACATGTTTTTAGGATGGTGCACCGTGTCACACCAGTGCCCGAACCCTTAGTTATTTAAGGGAGAACGTTGCCGAGTTTCTAGAACCCCAGGAATGGCCTCCAAATAGCCCAGATTTAAATCCTTGCGACTATTTTCTGTGGGGTGATTTGGAGGCTAGGGTCCATAGAAACGGAAGAAGATTTGAAAATGTCGAGGATCTTCTGCAACGAATTCTTCAATGTTGGGAAGAAACTTCTCAAGACCATATTAGAGGAGCCATCGAGAGTTGGAGACGGCATGTGGAATTAGTAGTTGAAGCTAATGGGAGTCACATAAATGTATAATTTTGTCTTTCTATTTAAAATTTGGTTCTTATTTAAAATCGATTTCACTTTTGTTTAAAAAAATTATTTCCATAGGTATGTCGTTAAATGTGCAATATTATAATTTCAGCTATATTAAAATTAATTGAAAATATTTAAAAATAATTGTTTTTTAAAAGCAAGTTAGGAGCACAATGCCATACTATTACGTTACGTTGATTTTGAAAAGAAACGAAAGAAAAATCGAAATCAACAAGTTAAAACATACATGTTTTTATTTCGTCATAAATCGGCTATTTTTTAACATATTTGCATGTTCGACCTCTTGTTTTATTCAGAAATATTTAGGCTTTCAGAATCTTATATGAATAGATATACCATGTGATTCAAAAAAGTTTTCAAACTGACTGGAGCTCTCTCGCATTACACACAGATGTTCATGACGTACCAAAAAAATTGGTTGCGGACCTTTCTTTATATGAACTTTTAGTCTTAAAATCATGCACAGATTAACCCGCTACAATATTGACATTTACTTATGAAATACCCTGCATAAGATAACTTCTTCTAAGAGTATTATTGTTGGAACAAATCAAGGACGAAGCCTCTGTACAACGATATAAAAGAATGTATAGGCAATTCTTACAGTTAAATCAATATTCTAGATAGAATATGTGATGGCTGGCTGTCTGCTTGTTTCAACTGTTATATTTATTACTCGAGTATCTCTGATCTGAACCAAGGGACTGGTTCTCAGCTTATTATCTATTATTTTGTAACATGTTAGGACTTGGATTCTGTGAACCTGTATAAGGTTCTTAATGGTAGTCATGAATATCTCTTTTCTTTAATTTTATTTTTTAAGTTTTTTGCCCAACTGTTGTCTGTTTCTGGTGTTTATCTTTACCTTTTGATGTGTCTTTTCTCTTCTCTTTTTTGTACTAAGAGCACCTTGTTCAATTGATGTCTCATTGTAAATATTTATTGAAATTACAGATTTATTACGTATATAAGATTTATTGTAGAAGTTGATACATTATACAGGGTTCCCCATAATAGACTACCCATTTTATATTATTAATAAATTCCCTACGAGATAACTAAATAGGTTGTTCTCTGTGGGATTATCTTCTGTAGTCTTTGGAATTTAAGTAAATGATTAATCAAGTAGGCGCCTGTCACAAATAAAATTTAAATTAATAATTTCGTGGAACGTCATTTTTCTACGAGAAGTTTGTTAGTTTTCATCAATAATTATTTAATTTTTTGCTTTGAGACATTATTTCAACATCCGCTTGAACTTTCATGGGTTACTCAGTCCAACAACGTGTGTTTTGTGTAGAAACTTACATAAGAAGCAATTCGATAGAAGAAGTTAGGCGTGCATTCCGGCGTCAGTTTAATAACAACAATAGGGGTCACGCGCCAAATCGTAAAACTGTTAAGTTATGGGTTCGTCATTGGCGTGAAAATGGTTCTGTACAAAATTTGAAGAAGCCTGAACGTCGAATAACAGTTTGTACACCAGAAAATATTGAATGAGTTAGAATTGCGTTTACGAGAAGTCCTAAAAGGTCTGCTAATCGACAAACTCTTATCCTAGGAATATCGAAGGGAAGCTTAGATCGAATTCTTCAAAGGGATTTAAAATTTCATCCCTATAAATACCAAATGGCACAGCACTTTAGCAATCAAGATAAAGAAGCAAGGTTAGCATTTTGTCAAGAATTTTTGGATTTACATCAAGGAGCAATTCACAGTCTCCTAATGACCGACGAAGCAAATTTTTATTTGAACGGCATGGTCAATAAACAGAATTTTAGATACTGGTCAAATGAAAATCCTCGTGAAACCTTTACACAGAACCTCCATAATCCAATAGTTGTTGTGTGGTGTGGAGTAGGATCTTTTGGTATTATTGGCCCTTATTTTTTTAAGGATGAAAATAACCGCGCTGTAACAGTAACATCCGAGCGCTACGTTAATATGCTAGAGACATTTCTCATTCCAGAATTAAATAGACGAGGATTACTAAACAATGCCTTACTAGTCCAACAAGATGGGGCAACAGCTCATACCGCCAGAAACTCAATGAGGGTCCTGCGAGAAATGTTTAGTGGCCGACTCATTTCTCGATTCGGAGATTTGCCTTGACCTTCGAGGTCCCCCGACTTAACGGCACCCGATTTTTTCCTGTGGGGATATTTAAAAGCCAAAGTGTTTGCGAGTCATCCAGGTACAATCGAGGAACTGAAAGTCAAAATTCGTGAAGGAGTTGAAGGAATAGACGAAGGTTTGCTTCGCCGTGTAATGAACCACTTTTCATCTAATATTGAAAAATGTGTTGAAGTTGGTGGAGGTCATTTAGAAGACGTGATTTTTAAAAGTTAGAATTAAATTAGCCAAAAATTTATAAGTTATTATAAATCCCAAAGAGTTAGCTGTAATTTAGTAAAACAAAAAGTTTGTTTTGTTAACTAAAAAAATTTTAATTCAAATATTAAAATGGGTAGTCTATTATGGGGAACCCTGTATATAGCTTAAATCTTTTTCACTCGCTTAGAGGTTAAGTGTAAGGCTAAACTTCGCCTTTATTGTCAGTGTTCTGTTTTCCATATTCTGAAATATGCTGTTACTTATGGAGTGAATTAACAATAAAAGACGTTTTATTATTAATTGTTCATCATGGAAGTTATGTGACTATTGAAGAAAACTAGACAATAATAATTGGAGCAACGGCACGTTTTATTTGACTGAAGTGAATTATTTCAAATTCGATTCAAATTAGGCTTTTGTTGACTAGGCCGCGACCAATTTAATTTGCTTAAATATCTAAGGGCATTGCCTCAGCCCTAATTTCCAAGTTATGGCGCTTAAACGTCGCTCTTTAATCCTCCATTCTGTAGTGTTTTATTAGCGTTTAGCGTCTTGGTTTATTGGAACATTAATTATTTTGATAATGGAAGGCAATTCGGCGCCAAAACTGTCAAGGCGAAATACTTAAATTAATGCTGATGTACAAGCCGGAATAAATAGAAAATGGGTGAAATATGCGAAAGCCATAAAGCTGTAATAGTCAGTTAATTAATTTAGTTTGGCATCTCTGGATCTACTTAAACTAAATGTGGAAGGTAAAAGACAGTGGCACAACCAAGATTTTGGCTAGGATGATTATACCCTACCTACATCTCAAGGTAAAAGATTCTTAAATTGCGACCACGTGTTGTCTTCACTGTTGTTACAATCGAATATTCACCCCGATTGTTTAAAGGTCTTTCACATACACATTTCGTACTCTCCAGTTTTTAACTACCTAGTATGTTTTTGCCATTTCACATAAATTGTTTGTCTGGTGTAGTTCGCCATGTCAAATCGACAGTTTTTCACATTTTAAATTTTCTCATAAACGGTTAATGGTGAAATAATTAAACTTTACCAACAAATCGACAACTATTTTGGGTATCTAAAACGTCAAAGTAAAAAAAATAAATTTACATAATCGACGTAGGGGCCAAACTACTAGGTATAATCGACTGAAATTTTCTGATGTTGTGGAGAATTCAGAACCCTTTTTTTTTGCAGTACGATCAGAAAATGAAAAGTATTTTTTTTTTCATCGATTGAAAATGAAAGCAGGCCCCTTGTCGGTACTTAATAGCTTGAAAACGAAAAGTCGAATCAAAATTTTAAATACATACTTCATCGAAAAGCGCTCCACAAAATACGCATATTGTATATTTTGAATTTTTAAAATTTTTATGTGCAAAAAATTAAATAAATCAAAGTTTTTTTGAAACTGAAATATTTTATAGGAAATGTATCTTTTAACATTCATGTTGGGCTTATTCGATCTCTTTATCATTTTTGAATAATTTGCACTAAAAAAAATTAAAAGTTTCTCACTAATCTTACAGAAATATAGATTTTTATGTCACGAAAAATGTCAAACAATTATGCATTTTCTGGATTCTCTATATTGTCACTAAAAAGGTGTTTCTATTTGCCAAAGCTTAAATTTACCATAGACGTCAAGGTGTCAGAAAATTAGTGCTTTATTTTAAAATTTGTGGTAATATTACATTGTGTTTAGCATAAAAGATGATCACATCTATGTTTTAAAACATATTTTCTTTCGGTGGACGCAGTCATTTTTCTGCAAAAAGCCGTATTTATTTCATAAAATACTACATGCATCAAGTCATTTATATGTCTAATAACCATACAACTAAAGAGTGATTATGTTTTGAACAAATAGGATCCTTGCTTTTCTTTTTTTTTATGAGTTTTAAAATATGTCTTTTATCGTTTGCCAATGAGACACACGGAAATGTGCAAAATTAATATTTGTTTTTGGTAAGTAACATTTATCTTCCTTTGAATTGTAGATTTTTAATTTATGTTGCTCAAAAGCTACTTTTTAACGGAAATAAATGTGGATTTCTTATTTGAAAAGTGCGCTTTTGTTTGATATTTTTAGATTGCTTGGCTGATTTCCATGTGTTTATTTTATACAGGATGGAAAATAAGTTAGGTAAAAACTAAAATCTCTTAACCAACCAATGTGTTGGCAGATAAAGGCCAATTCTGTTGAAATACACTAGAGCGATGTTACTGTAATATTTCGTAACATTTTTGGCAACTTTTTAATGTACTGGGTGAATTATGATTGACTTAATCAGAATACATGTTAAAAATCCGAATATGTAAAGAGATTATGTTCTGTTCACCTTTTAAAACATAATATAGCATAGGGTAAATAAAAAGTGATATAATATCCCGGAAAGATCTTTTTTGCATATTAATAATAAAAAGGATTATTAATGGAAAACTATTTCAAGGGAATGGCCAATTATGTTGAAATCTAAAAATTCACGTACACAGGATGTCCAAATAAGATATTTTTTTAATTTTAAATAGCTCAACGTTTCCGGGTTTAAAAAGTTCGTTTCTATTAAATTTCTGTCGTCATTTTGCCTCATTTGTGTTTTTTGCATATACAGCGTGTCCAGAAACCATCTTAACATATGGGAAACTTTTTTATTTTTAACTTTACGAAAAAAAAATTATTCTTCATAAAAAGTTCTGCTTGTTGATAAAATAACATTTAAATCAAAAGTTTTGAGCCAGCACATACTCAGAAAGTCAATGATATTAACCCATTAGCGCCCGAATTTTCGATTTTTCGATTTTTTCGTTTTTAATGTTAAATTATTTCTTTAGAGGGGCCTTCTAACAAAAAAGTATTAGGATGAAATCCCATTTAACTTATATTTTTTGAAATATAGTCCGTTACCATATGGTAACACTAGGCGCTTGTACTCCCAATTATACATACAATCTAATAGTACCTATAATAGGCAAAATAGGTAATATAATTTTTTTAAAATGAACAAGTGAAATAATAAATATGGTATATTACATAGTCTCTAGACATTTTATAAACTGAAAATAAAATCTAAAGAAATTGTTCTTACGACCGATGTACAGGAAGTGTTATTACATCTTCTTCTTTTCTTTCCCTCCGTGTGTTTAACTAGATGGCCAGTATTGTCAAATCTAAGATCCGCAGATACTCGACTTCCCACAGACGCTGAAGGTGAAGCTGACGGTCTTCCAGCCCCTTTGCTTGGAATTCCATATTTTTTTAAATACATATTGGCAATTTCCCTTTTGAATGTTAATTGCGAAATTTTGCATCTCCTAGCTTTGTTGTATAACACCCAGCTGTTATGTAGAGCGGCATCAAGTAACCATGTAAAAATGGGCCAATACCATTTTTTGCCACGTATGCCTATTCTATAACATGCTATATTCTAGTCCATTTGGTCCGTACCTCCCATAAAATTATTATATTTCAAAATTAGCTGCGGTCTCGGAATTTGAATACTGCGCTTATCTTTCTGTGAAAATCTTTTCACCTGCGTAACTTCCTTGGTACCACAGAATCAAGATATCATGGTTACAACAGCGTTGTCCATCCATCTGACATAAATTAGACCATCATTTTTTTCAATGGCTTTCTCAAAATACGCCCTTTCCTTCCGTTGAAATAAACTTTTTGCAGTTAAGGGGCATCCTCTAGGAATACGGTTTTCGCGATAAATCCTCCTGGATAAATCGACCTCTACAAATTCATCCTGGATTTGATCGTAATTAACACTAATTCTTTCATTGTTCGCTAGACGTATTTCTGCATTTGCTCGTAGCTGCGTGGATGAAAGGTTATCAACTAGCCTGCAAATTTAAAACTGAGTATTAGCAATAAAACACCTTGTCCGTGTGAATATTTACGTTTCCCATACAGCTAGGGCGACAAGGAAAAGGAGTGCTCCGTTGTTCATTCCGTTCCCTATGACGGGAGGGCGACTTGTCGCGCTGGCGGTATAGGCGAAACGTAAAAATGCTGCCCGTGTCGCACATAATAGCCATGTAAATCTTTGTCAGTATCCACATTTGGTTCCGGAGGCTCTACAAAAATGTCTCCGTCAATATCCTCACTATATGCCATTTCAATAGCTTCTGCAAGTGAAAACCCCTTTCTGAGAATAAAACATAAAATTTAGGTATGCTAAGCGCCTAGCGTAACCATATGGTTACACCCATATGGAAGCTACTGCCAGTACCCTACTTTCATATAAAATATTACAAATCATACGAAAAAATATTTAGTTGTTCTTAAACAATAGTTCTAAAACTATAAATTAAATGAAATCTAAGCGCTTTCCATTATACAATACATACTCTAAGCGAATGTCCATAGTTTTTTCGTAATCGATAATCCTATAAACACGCGCGAACCTTACTCTTCGACTAACCTCTCAACACTAAATTCGCTTAAATTTTCACGTTGGTCAACTCTTGGGGAATCAGTTGACACATGCGCGCCATCTCATTAGCTTGCCAAACACCCACGAAACCATCCGAATCCTAAGTAAGTTTGGTGTTACCATATGGTCACTCAAGGCGCTAATGGGTTAATACCGTAAATGGAAAACTATATTTAATAATTTTAATTACAAAGTACAATAATGAAATACTACACTAAGCTTCAACATGACCACCGTTTTTTTCCATACAAACGGTTGTACGTCGTGAAAATTCCATTACTGCATTTCTAACCATCTGAGGGGAAATTTCTTGGACACATTCTCTGATAATTCTCTCTAAATGGTCTATGTTCTCGAAAGGTCTGTGGGCATACACTTTTTGTTTTAAAAATCCCCATACGAAAAAATCCAGAGGTGTTAGATCAGGTGACCTTGGTGGCCAAGCAAATTCTGATCTTCGTCCAATCCATTTCTGTGGAAATGTCCGGTTTAAGAATTCTGTCACTCTTGCAGAGCTGTGGCATGGAGCGCCGTCATGTTGGAACCAAAGTGTTTGTCTTATATTCATTGGTAGTCCATGAAAAAATTCAAATAATTCCGTGTCCAAAAAGTTCAAGTAAATTTCACCGGTAATATTTTCTCGAAAAAAGTACGGCCCTACAATTTGGTTCCTAAAAACGCCGCACCAAACATTTGTCTTGAAAGAATACTGGTCACGACACTCAATTACAAAATGGGGATTCTCATCACTCCACCACCTACAGTTTTGAGAACACACTACTCCATTTGAGGTGAACATCGCCTCATCTGAAAACAATATTTTTCTTGCGAATAGTGGGTCATCTTCTACCTCACCTTGAAACCAAGAGCAAAACAAAAATCGTGAATCAAAATCTCTAGGCTACATACAGTTTGTGAAGAAATTTTGGCTTGTATGGGTAAAAATTATTTTTCCTTAAAATAACTTGGGCAGTGGACTTTGTAACAGGTCGTGGAACAGTTTGTGAAATATTTCTCAATGAGATTTTAGGATTTTCCACGACAGCTAGCAAAACATTCAATTGGGTATCTTCGTCCGTACGCCAAACCTGATGCTTGTCAGAAAATTTATTACTTACAGATCCGGTATTTTTAAATTTATTAAAAATATCTCCAACCGTTACATGGCTAATAATTTTATTTGGATATCTTGCATTAAAAATTTGAGCAGCCTCTCTGTACGTCTTGTAGTGGTCTCCAACAATTAACACTATTTTAACTTTTTCCTCGATTGTAAATTTAAGCACAATATTTAATTAAAAGGAAACTGTCCGCCTTGACAAATAAAATAAGTAGTTGTCATGGTTTCATTTAGTTTTCCAAGGCGTGCTGGACCTACTAAACGAGAATGAATACCGCTTCTTAAAATCTTGCTCGCCCTTTTCTGAAAAATTCTGTGAGATAATTAGAGAAACTATGGAATCAGGAAAAACAACAACATTACGCCACAGTATCTTTGTTTTAAGCTAAGTCGCCTTTCGAATGGCAACTTTAGACCATTTATTATATTTTCGACAATATCGAAAATTGTCATTAAAAAAAATTGATCAGAACCAAAAACCACGTTTTAATTACAATTAGGTAATGCAATGAAAAATTAGGTTTTATTATTTTTTACGAATTTTTCTTCCACAATCAAAACAATTTCAATTTTCCCCTCAGAAGTTAATAACGCTACCATTTTTATGTTTTATAAATTTTAACGCGTTTTGACGGTTGCTGTCAAACATTTCTTGCTATTAACAATTAATTTGTATGTTACAAACATCCTAGATTACATGTAACTACAGTTAAATTTGCATTGTTATTGTAGACATACGTTTCAAAAAAGACGAAATAATTTTTTCAAGGTAAATGGGCGTAATTTCATATTTGAACGTGGTTTTTAGTTCTGATCAACTTTTTTTAATAACAATTTTCGATATTATCAAAAATAAAGGTACTTTACTTTTAAGCCAAATTCATATTTTTTGACTTACCTCGTATACGCCTGGGAGAATTTAATATCTGATAGTTGCATTTTAGGTTTTAGACCATGCAGAACTTTTTATGAAGAATCACTTTTTTTCGTAAAGTCTAAAATAAAAAAGTTTCCCATATGTTAAGATGGTTTCTGGACACGCTGTATAAAAATCTATGAAAATTTATTGATAGGGAAAGGCTAGTTAAGTTCTGAAGTACGATAATTTACTTATACAGGATGTCCCAAAAAGACGTTTGATAATTTATGTGGCTCAAAACTGATTTTCTTTTTTTAATATGTAATAAAATAACGAATTTTGAATAAAAACAATATTTTACCTGAAATATGTAAACATAGTAGGTTGCGCACAAAAATAAAATCCCCAATCTAATTATTTAAAAAGAAATATAAAGGTAATTAGACTGCCCAATTTAATATTAATTTGATAAGTAAATAAATAATTATTAATATTATTGGAGGTACGATGTTCTTTAAATTACCAAACTAGTAGCATTTTTCCCGCAGATTAAAATTTCAAAAACAGAAAACGAATTGAACGTCACGTTTGTGAATTATTTTTAAAAATGCACTTTTTTTAAATGGAATATCCCGTATATATTTTTAACTTTTGGTTGCAAATAAATATCTAAACAAAGAAGTTTGTATGCATGATCGGTCTAAACTTAAAAATAACAAAGTTATGGCTATATTTTACTTTCAATCAAGTAGACTATGAAATTCCGAAACCAAAACTATAGTCGTCTTAAATCCCTTGGGAAATAAGAGTAGGCTGTGGATGTAATGCTTCTAATTTTATTCAGACAAGGTGGTTGTGGACTTCCAAAATGCATTGGTTTTGTTTAATTTTTTATAATGGCGTCAAGACTCTTGTTTACATAGACAAACATTAGTTTTGCAGTTCCTAGTTTTTGTTAATTGTCATAAAATGCCCTTCACCCATATTGAAAAATGTGATATGTTAGAAATATACCTTATATGTCGAAAGAATTCTGCGAGAGCAATAGAAGAGTACAGTCAAAGGTTTCCTGTACGTGATCTGCCGGATAGGAGATACTTTTTAGTGCTAAACAGAAAATTTAGAGGTAATGAGGGTGTTTTTCCAAAGACAAGGAGACGAAAACAAGTTATAATAAGTGAAAATACCGAAATTATCGTCCTGGCATATTTTGAGGCACATAAAGAGAACTCTACAAGAGATTTAGCAAGAGAGTGCGGTGTCAGCTTAGTTACAATATGGAAGGTCTTAAAAAAGCATAAGTACATCCCGTATAAGTATCGTCCAGTCCAAACGTTATTGCCTGGTGATTATGAAAGAAGACTTATGTTTTGCCATTGGTTATGTGACACTTTTCAAGAAAACAATAATATGTTAAAGCACATTTTTTGGAGTGATGAGGCAAATTTTTCTAATAGAGGTACGTTCAATCGCAAAAATATGCACTATTTGTCACAACAAAACTTAATCCTTACCAACCTCAGAAACCCTCAAAGTCAGTTTTGCGTAAATGTTTGGTATGGTTTGATAGAAAGCAGAATTATCGGACCTGTATTTTATCAAGGTACTCTAACAGGAAGAAGATATATTGATCTCATAATATCTGGTGTGCTGGAAAAGTATTTGGACGATATTAACTTGGAGGCACGCCAACTAATCTACTTTCGACAGGATGGGGCACCGCCTCATCAATTTCGTGACGTAGGAATATTGGTGAAGAGGATGTTTCAATTCGTTAGCCACCAAGATCCCCAGACATCACCCCGCTTGATTTTTATTTTTGGGGTTACATCAAAGACGAAGTTTACAAGACTAAATATGCAAACATAGAAGAACTGCACGAAAGTATCAGAATAATAATATGTAGCATCCACCGACGGTAGGACTATTTCAAAAACGACAAGCCATGCGCTAAAATGTGGCCGAAAATGCATAGAACAAAATGGTAACGAGTTTGCACATTTGATGTAGCCTATTTTTGTTGAAGTTATAGATAATAGACTGCTTAAAATATAAAATAGTAGCTTTGTTTCATTTGCCTAAATAAATAGTTTGTATAAAAATAGTAAAAAAAACTATTCAGGGCACACTGTCAAGTAACCCACAAGTACAATTGACATATTTCTTAACAGCAATGTCAGTACAGATATGTACGTTAGAGTCTTAGGAATAAACGAAGCCTCGAGCAAATCGTAGTAAGTGTTTGTTAATTTCGGAATTTCATAGTCTACTTCAGCCATGTCAAACTCAAAATCACTGGTTGGCCAAAAGCATGAAGACCATAGACTAGGTGGGCCGCAAAACCTAATCTTAAAGAAGACAAACTACTGAAAATCTTAACGAAAAAAAGTACTATTATGTTAGATTAGAAGTATATTTATTAAATTTCCAATAAAAAGGACATTACAAAAACTTACAAACATTAACTTCTTTTGCCAGATATTTGACATCTTTTGTCTTTAATTAAGTTGTCTATTTGTGGCGTGAATTTATCGGCGGAAATAACTTTTAAAACTGCGTCCAAGTGTGCGTCCGTCAATCGCGATCTTGCGGGAGATTTGTTTCCTTTCATCAAAGAAAATAATTGTTCACACTTATAGGTACTTCCAAACATTGACAGGATTTTACAGGCAAATTTTCTCATTTCTTGGTATTGAAAAGGCAAGTACTTATAAAATTCGAATGTACCAACACTATCAAATTTTTCTTTTAAATGGGTTTGACACTGAATCTCAATCACTTCCATCTGCAAGTGAGGGGGAACTTTATCAATATCGATAGTGAAAAGACCAGTAAATAAAGAAAAATTGTTTTCTTGGGACTTAAAATCCTGAAAACGCTTTTCAAATTCTGACAGAAGGCTTCCCATTTTCTCTGTATACATTTTGTATGATATTGGGCCACTTGTACTTTCCTGATACGCCTTGCAAGTCGGAAAATGTGACAGATTATCCACCGCTAACTGGTTTTTCCACAGCATCATCTTACACTTGAAAGCTTTAACATGATCATGCATATCTGTTATAACTTGACGTGGTCCTTGCAATTTCGTATTTAAGTCCGACAAGTGTTTTGTGATGTCTACCATAAATGAAAGATCTTGTAAAAAAGGTACGTCGGATAATAAGCTGACATCTTGTTCTTTCACTTCCATGAAAAGGCGTATTTCTTCTTTGAGTTTCCAAAACCGATCGAGAACCATAGAACACGAAAGCCATCGCACTTCTGCATAATAAGGTAAACCAGTGTACTCACTTTCTAAATCACGTAAAAACGCAGAAAACTGTCGCTGATTCAAGCCACGTGACCTTATGAAGTTTATCATTTTTTTCACTGACTTTAAAACGCTTTCCAACTTGATCACTTTTGAGCATAAAACTTCTTGGTGGATTATGCAATGAACATGATGAAAATCTGGTTTGTCACTGCCCGTTTCTCTGATCTTTGTTTGTAATATTTTAATGAAGCCATTATTTACTCCAGTCATTGAAGGAGCTCCGTCTGTTGCAACGGAACACAGTTTTGACAAATCTAAATTGTACTTTTGCAGAAGTCCATAAACAGCATTGAAAATATCCTCCCCAGTTGTTGTATCATGCAATGGTACTAATTCCAGTAATTCTTCATAAACGTTGATATCTCTATCAACAGCACGAAGAAAAATAGCGAGTTGCGCCACACCACACACATCTGTACTTTCGTCACAGGCAATAGAAAATGCAATGAAAGAGTCTGATTTTGTTTTTATCTGTTCGCTTATATTGGCAGCCAACTCGGTAACTCTTTTAGCGACAGTATTCCGGGACAAGGATATATTTTGAAAAGCCTTCACGCTCCCGGGACTTACAATTTCCGCGGCCTTTACAAGGCACTCTTTTATAAATTCACCTTCAACAAATGGTTTTGAGTGTTTTGCGATCAACTCCGACAGTACGTAGCTCGCTTGAACGGCAGATTCATTTTCTTGCTTTGGACGTGTAAACATAAGCTGTTGATCTTTTAACCGTGATTTTAACTCTTTTAACTTTTCGTTTCTAATCATGCCTGTATACTTGTCAAACTTAGTTTTATGACTATCATAGTGACGTTTTATATTATATATTTTTGGGACACCGACTGTACTGTTACAAATCAAGCAAATAATTTTGTCTTTCACTTCACAGCAAAAAAACTCTAATTCCCACTTTTCTTGAAAGATACGATGCTCATCTCCAAGTTTCCTCTTACTTCCACTTGGTTTTGAAACAGACATGTTAAAAACTTTATCCGAAATAAATAACAATAAGTACTGTTACGTGTTGTAACAATAAGTACGCAACTAAACTCGCAATTCTATCGCAACTGACTCATAACTAACTGAACAACTGAACTCAATCGAGCGGTATTGGCTTATATACGGATTGTGATTTCTCGACAGTTCTTTCCAGAATGTTCAGGTAGCGTCATCTGTATTCTCGCGCGATAGAACTTTCCGGAACAAGCCAGGCTTTTAGGTTGAGCGCGCATCTTAGTTCATGCTCCTAAACATAGATGGCACTATTTGGGCCATTTTTTACCAATCGTAACAGTACTTTATTTTCGGTTTTTAACAGGCTCGCGGGCCGCATTACATGGCTGTTTTCAAAATTGATTCGGGGCCGCAGGAAAATGCTCAGTGGGCCGCATGCGGCCCGCGGGCCGCATGTTTGACATGGCTGGTCTACTTGATTGAAAGTAAAATATGGCCATAACTTTGTTATTCTTATGTTTAGATCGATAGCGCATAAAAACTTTTTTGTTTAGATATTTATTTGCAACCAAAATGTAAAAAGATATACGGGTTGTTCCATTTAAAAAAGTGCATTTTTAAAAATAATTCACACTCGTGACGTTCAATTGTTTATCTGTTTTTGCCAGTTTAATCTGTGGGAAAGATGCTACTAGTTTGCCAATTTAACCAACATCGTAGCTCTAATAATAACTAACTTAGCAATAGTACCGACTTAATCGGAGGCACCTTGTATATTCAAGCTGTGCGTGGCCGTAGGCCCCGCACAATGAATCAAAGACTTCAGCAAAAAATAAAATATTTAATTTTAATTATTCTAGTTCTCAAGTTACAGAATTTTTTGAGAATGGTAAGAAAATCGCTAGAAATGACTATAAAAATAAATACAATTTTTACATTACATTACAGTACATTTTTTGTATTAAAATATTTCCAAACGTTACTTTTTGGTTTTGTGATACCTTTTAATTTATTTTGCTCCATGTTTTTATGCTTATAGACGGTCTAAACTAAGCCGAACGGAACGCCAAAATAAAACTAGTCTCACCACATCATTTAATCATTTACAATTATTCACACAGCTGTATACGAGTATACGTTCGCGCTTAACAAAATATTGGTCAACTTTAAGAAGCTACCCATCAAACCTTTGGGGGCTTTAGGCTTTTGCAGGGAAGGCCAATTATTTCATTTAGTGCATTTCGAAGAGTCGAAACGATGTGTAGAAAGTGTTTAGAACACAAGGGAGCCCAATTCGAGAAATTCGGTCATTTAATAAAATAATATATTTGTTTTATTGTTGGTTTAAAAGTTATGCAATACTATAAAGTTCTATAATAAAAATGATGTTGTTAATTTTGTTTTTATTTGCGGGCATAGCCTTCTATACGAAAAATGATTAATTTTACAAAAAGCAAAACTTTGTAGGAAGAAACTAATTACGCCACTGGATTCTACAAAAAAAATTTAATAGTAACCTATTCTTATCTTATTGATAGATGATCAAATAATCAAGATACAGGGGAGAGTCAAAAATCACAAACTTTCAAAATACCCCTGTATGTCAAAAACTGAGACGGCTATGAAAATTTCGTTTGCGACAATAAAAGTTTCATAAAGTAATAGAACAGTAAGCCGCAAACCTAATATCTCTATCTGTCATAGTAAGGAAGCTGGTATATGAAAATACACGAAAACTGGACACCCTGTAGACCACTGAAAACAACACAGAAAAATAATACTCGTGTATTTATTATTTATTCAGATTTCAGATAATCATTATCTTATAAGACAATCGAAAAACAAAAAATTTTAACTTATAAGTAATATTTTGGGATTTAAATCGACACTCACAAGTAGTAGTAAAACATATTCTATATCAGCATGTAAGTATCTGCCTATATTACCTACTCATACGTTTTAGGTAGTAACTTGAGTTATCATACCTTTCTTTATATGTCGAAGAATAATCACAAACCAATTTTAAAAACTATTGAAAGTTTGATAGAAAATAGTAGCGGTCTAGTAAATTTTGTTTTTGAAACCACCATTATATTGAACAAATTCATGTGAATCAATTAAAAAATTTAGGTTCCACCGAGATTTGAACTCGGATCGCTGGATTCAAAGTCCAGAGTGCTAACCATTACACCATGGAACCTGCTTGTAAAAAAAGTTCAAAAGAAACCGGTAATTTTAGATATAAGGAAAGGTGAAAGTAGCATATATTATACGATTAAAATAAAATTATTATGTCACGCTGAACACGATAGTTGGGCAAGAATCCAACGCGAACGTGCAGAATTATTTTGAATGGAAAATAATCAAATAATCTTGTTTTGTTGAACAAAATGTAGGTATACTGTGTTTCCTGTTGCCTGACAGTAAATAACCCTCACTATAAAAAATGTGAAATACAAATTTTGGGTTCAGTGTGAACATACTATTTTTAGACTGAAAGCCCAGTGAAAGTATATATTTTCAGTCACAATACAGGTAGTTTTAACATTGTATAGATCGACATACCCGTAATTTTAGCTTTCACAACAGGGTCGGAAAATTATAAGAATAGAGCAAGCTGATAATTTAGGATAAATCTTAGGATAGATCACATTTACACGAATTTACAAATTAAAGGTCTCACCATCACTACATTCGAAGGATCTGTTTGTGGAGTCAACTGAAATAATAAGTGGTTTGTCCATATAAACTCAATTTAACAGGTTTATAAAAACTTTTAATGTAGGGTAAGGTCGCCGAAATCGTACCGGTCCGCAAATCGTACGTTTCTATTATTTATAGGTTGCAAAGGTTGCAAATCACAATGCTGCCATCTGTTAACGTCTTTTAAAATCTAATACGTCTTCTAATATCCAGTCATAAATTGACAACCATAACGTCACGTTGAGTGGTATTATATTCGATGTAAATTTCTGTAACTTTTTCTAAGGAGGTTTATGGTAGTGAGTTCAATTTTTAGACTCTTTTTAGTGCTAATTAGATTAAATATAGTATATAGAATAATACAATAAAAAGAAACAATAATATTTGTTTGGTTTATAGGTTAAAATCTTAATTTATTCATATTATGACAGAGTTCCTCAAATCGTACCACTTTTGAGTGTTGTAAATCGTACTGGTACGATTTGGAGGATTACTATAATATTTTTATTTTTTTATTTGTTATTCCAGTTTAAAATGGCAAAAAGTGAATATGGAAAATGGTCTGTTAATGACGTAGACAAAGCAATAACGGAATATAAAAGCGGAATAATTACATTTAATAAATGTTGACTAAAATATGATATCCCTAAACCCACTTTTAAAAGACACCACACAAGCAGAGGAAAACATCACAGAAAAAAATAAAGAAAATGAAGGAGAAAAGAAGAGTTAATGGTCGACTACCTGCTATTCCTCTCCAATTGGAAAATGACCTAGTTAAACATATTTGGGTATTTGAAGAGTCTCTTTTCGGGCTAACGATAACAGATGTAAGGAAACTTGCGTATGATTTAATGGAGGCTAATTCACATCTAATTAAATATCCCTTCTCTGGAAATAACAATAAATTGGCTGGAAAAAATTGTTACTATCGTTTTATGTCCAGACATCCCAAATAATTATCTTTGAGATAACCTGAAAATATATCTATTGCTCGTTGTAAGGGCTTTAATAGAGAAAATGTGTACGAATTTTTTGATTTATTGGAAAAGGTTGTTGCTGAACATAAAATAGACGCTCAACATATTTATAACGTTGATTAATCTGGCTTCTCCACAGTCCAAAAAAAATCACCAAAAGTTATAGCTCAGCTTGAAAAACATCAAGTTGGATTCGTAGCAAGTGGAGAAAGAGGCGTAAACACAACAATGAAGTGCTGTTGTAACGTGACTGGAACATTTGTTCCTCCAATGACTATTTTTAAAAGAGTCCGTATGCATCCAGCATTAAAAAAGGCACTTTTCCAAATAGCCTTACCGAAATTAGTGAAAGTGGATATATAAATTCAGAGCTGTATTTGAAATGGCTAAGACATTTTATTGAATTTATAAAACCATCAGAAAACTGAAAGGTACTTCTTCTCTTAGATGGGCATACCACCCATTCAAAAAATCTTGCTGCCATCAATCTGGCAACGGAAAATAATGTCCTAATACTCCAGCTTCCAGGACACTTAACTCATAGGTTACAACCCCTAGACGTGGGAGTTTTTAAATCAATGGAGTCCAGTTACAGTCTCATTATGACAAAGTGGCTTCGTTCTAATCCTGGTGACAAGGTTACTCAATTTGAAATTACCCAGCTCTTAACTGAGGCATATGTTCAGGCTGCAACCACACACAATGCAATGAATGGATTTCGTGCTAGTGTAGTATGGCCAATGGATAGAAATGTGTTTAAGGATTCAGACTTTGTAGCCAGTAAAAATTTACAAAGGGAAATGATTGTGGATGATGTTGAAAACTTAGGATACCTACCAAAAGTGAAACTGTAGTCACCATTACAGAAAGCTCTGATAACATACAAGTTATTCCCAATAATACAATTCAAGGAAATATTCTTAAAAATAATGAGGCTTTAATCACATTAAATCAATTAAGCCCTCTTCCTAAACCAACAAAAAAACATAAACTATAAAATAGCAAAGGAGCTCAAAAAGCTACTGTCATAACATCTAGCCCATACAAAAACGAACTAGAAGAAAAAAATTAAAATATAGAAAACAAAGAAAATAAAACTAGAGCTGATAAAAATAAACAAAATTAAAGGAAAGCGTCGGTAAAGAAAAATATTTTTGTTGACAAAGACGATGGAAAAACTAAATCAGCAATATCCAAGAAATCAAAAATGTCAGGGGAAAATGTAATTATAGAAGTTAATGATAATGAGTGGTATTGTTTTTGTGCTGCAAGTCTGTAGTGAAAGAGATGATACAGTGCTCTCTTTGTAAAAAATGGGCACATGAAAAAGTTCCAGTACACATTACATTTGTGATGTTTGTGAATAAATAATTTTTCTTTTAACGTTTTTACTGTACTGAATTATAATTGTTTCCATAAAACTAACATTTTTTTTCTTACCTGTACCTGCATTAAGGCAACTGATTTATTAAATTAAGTAAAAATCAAAAAACATGATCGCGCATAATACAGTGGCACGATTAAAAAAAAACCCCAGGTACGATTTAGAAACCCAGGGTTTCAAATCGTACCGTTTTTAGGGTTACAATAAAAGAGCTATAACATTTAGTTTTGGCTGTGTATTTAATTGGTATTATTTTGTTCTCTTATATAACCCTTCTCTTTAAACAGCACGATAATATAAGTCACTACATACCAACAGATTTAAAGAAAATGAGCAAAATGTGCAAAGTAGTACGATTTCGGCGACCTTACCCTATTTCAGGCATTAAACAAACGATAGAGAAAACTTGCTTAGCAAATACATATACCGGTCCTTTACCTATGATTAAAAAAATATGGATAACCTGAAGATAGTCCAGCAATACTGTTATTGCTTATACCCTATTTTATTTATTCTGACGTTAGAAATATTATGTTGACGTCCGTGACTATCTTCTACAACTAGTACCAGAGCCTTTGTAAAATGTCACTATTACAGGCGCGAAACCTTAAACAATAACTAAGAAATGTAAAGACTCCTCTATAAGCGTCAAACCACCACAAGATTGTCAACAAAAGGGCGGGCTCCACATTATAATCACAATTTTTACACCTCTAGACCACTGTAAGTTGAGGTCGCGGACCACTGTGCCACCCAATGTCAAGATCAATTAAACAACAGTCAGCACTTTCGGTGTATAAATACTTGAACATTGGGTGAACACGGTACCTTCGTCTCAACGACTGGTCACCTTCCCTGAGATCAGGAGCGCCCAAGTGTCTTAAAAACTCCAGGCCTCTCTCCTGATCCTTCTTAATTACCCCCAAGAGCGCCGAAGTGTCTTATAGACTCCAGGCCTCTCTCCTGGCCTCTGTAAGCCATTTTCATTCCCCGGAGACGTAGCTGTGTAAAGCCCCTCAAGCGCATCCCTTGAGACCCCCAATCGATAGTGCCGGCCAGGTCAACACCCCCCTACGGAGACATGCTGGGTTTCCTCCAGGCTACCTGGTAAATTCATAACGAAGTATAAATAAAAGAGTCTGTATTGTTTTTTAGCCAAGTGTCTTCATTCACGCCCCGTTAGGGAAATCAACCCCCAAGTTGTGACAAGATATTGTACTGACGAGCGGTGATACGGCGAAACGCGAACCTTAACATTTGTTAATTATCTATTCGGTTAAGACTTTAGAAATAATAAGGTAGTATGTACAGGGACATTTTTTTAAGTGTCTCACCCGATTGGCGATTTTCCTCCTGACTATAATAAAAAACAAATTACATATTTCTCAATTATTTTCGAGGCCGAATTTAATGTCAAAAAATACATAGATTTACAAATTTGACAGTTGAGACGCCATTTTGAATTTTCTTAAATGGCAACCCCCATAAATAACCACATGAATAAATTGCAGTTGGCGATCCGATTTCAAAAACTTATAGTTGTTGATATTTATTTTCAGCCGTTTCGGAAATACGGGGGTTCCTGACTTGCCTCCATCGATTTTATCTTTTAAGTGTCTCACCCCTTAATAAATAGCCCTTCTAAGCAGAACACCTTAATTTTCTTCAAAGTTACATAATTTACCGTGACCAAGCGATCTACGCTATAGTCAAATCCGGCAGATGTCAAAAAGTGACAGATACGACGCCACTTTGAATTTTTTTAAATGACAACCCTCATAAATTACCATACGATTGAAATGCATTCGGCGATCCGATTCTGAAAGTATATAGTTGTTGATACTTATTTTCAACCGTTTCGGAAATACGGGGGTTCCTAATTTGCCCCCATCGATTTTGTCTTTTAAGTGTCTCACCCCCTTAATAAATAGACCTTCTAAGCAGAACACCTTATAGAAAGAAATAACAAGACGATTCAATTGCATTTGGCGATCCGATATGAGACTTGCCATTTAAAAAAAATTCAAAATGGTGTCACTTTTTGACATCTGTCGGATTTGACTATATCGCAGATCGCTTGCTCACGGGAAATTATGTCACTGTAAAAAAAATTAGGGTCTTCAGCTTAGAAGGTATATTTATTAAAGGGGTGAACCACTTAAATGACAAAATCGATGGAGGCAAATTAGGAACCCCCGTATTTCCGAAACGGCTGAAAATAAATATCAACAACCATATAGTTTTAGAATCGGATCGACAAATGCAATTCAATCGTCTAGTTATTTATGGGGGTTGCCATTTAAAAAAATTGAAAATGGCGTCGTATCTGTCACTTTTTGACATCTGTCGGATTTGACTATAGCGCAGATCGCTTGCTCACGGGAAATTATGTCACCGTGAAAAAAATCAGGGTGTTTAGCTTAGAAGGTCTATTTATTAAAGGGGTGAGACACTTAAAAGACAAAATTAAAAAGATATCCTCATCACATCGCTGCTCTGGAATTGCCTTGGACCATTCCATAGACAAAATGCATATGGGCCATTTCTGAATTTGTAAACTGAGCCATTTTGTAATATCAGTAACGAATTTTATAGTTTAAAAATCTTAAAAACACTTTAAGTAATTACATATGCACTGTTTAAAGTTATGTCAGTTATGTCAAAGTAAAATTTGTTTGAACAATTGATTTTCCTTCCATGGCACTCTTACTTCTTCGTTAGTTGTAAAATACTGCAGTAATAAATAGTTATTTGCTTTATCGAAAACAGTTAATCTGAGCAAAAAAAATTCAAAAGATGAATTTAGTTTAATTTTAATTGCTTATCATAGATAATTTATAATAATAAAATCGCCTCATTCCATGTCTATGGACAACAATAAAAATAGTTTTTAATTATTTATACTACAGAAAAATTTTTTTATTCATTGCATTAAAGTCATTTTTATGTTTTTTCTCAAGAACGCAGCAAGATACGAAAAAAATGCTAAAGATAGAAAAGTTGTAGTTATAGTTGCCTATTGCGAAAAAATACAAAAGTTGCAAAAAAATCAGTAGCGCATATTTTTTTTGTCAAAAATCTTAGTTTAGGTGTCTTTCTGGACGCCACAGGACTTAAAAATTTTAATCTAGTCAGGGCTAGATTAGAGATGCTTACTACCCTTAATAACACTGCTAAATTTTAGCAAAATCGGCTAAAGGATTATTAAGATATTTACCAAAAAACGATTTTTTTTTTTAAAATTTTGACACCCTGTATCTTGAAACGAGGCATTACTGGACCTATATTTATAAAAACGTCTTAGAATCATCCAAAGAATCACTCCTTAAAGTTTGGCCTCGTACCTGAATAACACCCTGTATTGTAGTTAGAGTTATGACAAATTCGGACAAAGCTACGGCACAAAAAATATTTGCTCTTTTTTAGGTATTTTCAGCAATCAACAATATTTTATCTAACTTTTAGATAACGATTCATGATGCAACGCTCGTTGAGGCATCTACAGGGTGTCCCAATATGTAGGCTATCTCCCGGAGTCATAATATAGAACACATAGTCGTTTGCTGAATATGCCGACATGCATTTAATGTATGAGCTTGCTTCATGTAATGCCTTAGAAGCCAGAAGGCTTTACGAAGAACGATTTCCAAATAGTAGAATTCCTGACGATAGGAAAACCTTTGAAAGAGTGGATCGTCGTTTAAAGAAAGACAGGTAAAAACTAATTTTTTACTTGTACTTATTGAATTATAGAGAATTAGTGTCGAAAATAATTTTAGGGAAGTTTAACAAAGCTAGCCACAATTGTTAAAATAAAATCCATCGGTGTGAGGGTGTTGAAGAAAATATCCTAAATGCCGTAGAAGCAAATCCTCCTAATAATGTCCGAAAATTGGCTGTCGAGTTTGATTGCCCAAAATCGATGGTCTCTAGCGTCTCTAAAGAACAGCAGTTGTATCATCCCTACCACCTTCAAAAAGTCCATGCGCTTCTTCCTGAAGACTTTCCGTGGAGGAAGGAGTTTTCTAGTTGGGTTTTAGATCGGCACAGAAACGATGCAAATTTCATTGGTTCAGTTTACTTTACGGACGAAGCTGGATTCTCCAATAATCATAAACTCCAGTGACGTGTGGACCGAAATTATCGGGTAACATTTAATTAGACCATTTGCATTGCCAAGAAGGTTAGCTGAAGAACCTTATTTGGAATTTCTTCAAAGCAGTTTGCCACAACTTTTAGAAGATCTACCTCTACCAATACGACGCCACATTTTAGTGTAGTAGTTCGAGAACACCTATACAGAAACTTCAAAAATCGATGTATAGGAAGAGGACCAGTGGCTTGGCCTCTTCGACCACCTAACCTAAATCCATTTGATTTTTTTGTGGGGCTATTTAAAAACCTTAGTATAAGCCCATCCAATAGACAATCGAGAACTTATTGTCGCGAAATAAAGACTAATATTGAGGCATTGTGGACGGTCCAATAATCCTCATTTATCAGAGCTTGGAAACGCCTAAGAGTAGAATGAGCTCATGTTGGAACAATATATAAAAAATAAATTTTCGTTAGCAGTTCATTTTTTCGATGTCGATCAAGAGTACCTTTTTTTTAGTTTCAGGTTTAAGCTGCCCAAAAATATTATTGTTGTACCTTTATCGTTATTATAGCCAGGCGATTGCAGGACAAGTTCTCTAAATCATGAATATAAATTTCTACAAAAGTCGAATAGACTGAAAGACACTACATAATATTATGTAATTTTTTTGTAATATAAGCATATACACATACATATAATATATAAGCCAATTAGTTCGACAAGTTTGTTTGATAAGCTTTTCTTTGCAATGACCAACAAAATGAATAATTACTATACAAGGGCGTCCGGATAAGGATACGGAGCGGCCATATTTCGGAAATAATACGTCTCACAGAATTGAAAAGCAAGTTGCAATTATAAAAATTGCGGCAGGAGGGCGTAATGGCTCATTTATTTTTAAAAGTTCATTTGACGGCCAAAATGCCGCTTAACCGTAGGAAAACAAACAAATAATTAAAATTAGTAGATCGTTCACTACAACTTTTATCATTGGTATTTTGTCGAATCTCGAATAATAAAGGAATGGGGAAGCCTTTAAGAGATTTTAAAAAAGCTGTAAATATGTCGTTATCCTTCAACGAATTTTTTTGCACTTACTTGTTTAAAATAAATCTCCTTGGAGTTTAAACAAATGATTCAGGAATTGTCACAAGTCTCCCAATAAAATTTTAAGATGGCACTGTTACTCATACTAATTCTGGATTTGCTCGGTATTTCTAAATTGGATAGTATTTTTTTTTGGTAGTATAGGAGACGATCTGCATTGAAAACGACACGTCTAAACCGTAAACCAATATCACCAACGGTTTAAGAGTTATTTTCATTTTTCTTATAAAAATTATTTTTTTATTTACCGGTACCCGGTATACATTACCTACTGTATAATAAACTACAAAAGGTATAATAAAAGACCGACGGGCTAAACAAACATTAATAACACTAAATAAAATATAAATATGAATTATGAATATGAAGCTATGCACAAATCTCGAAACAATTAGCAATTCTGAAAGATAAAATTTTCAAAATACTTTTCATTTTTTTATAAGCACTAAGTTGTTTTTCTTTCAGTAGAAATGGCATTGCCTATCATTTCCATCCTGTTTCCCTGGTTATTGATCTCTCTTTAAAAACCAGATCTTTTAACCTACCCCATAGGTAAAAATCCAGACAAGTAAGATCCGGTGAACGAGCCGGCCAGGGAAACAACAGCTTCCTCTTTTAATGTAAGTACGACACACGATAAATGGTTATAAGTAACTAACGCCTTTATACTTTATACCTGCTTGTCCTTCTATTTTGACAAATAAATCATTCCGGTCCAGGGTGGTAGTAGGAAGTAAAATTTATTGGGTATTGCTGACTTTGACGTAAATTATTAATATTCGTAAAAGTAGTAAGCCGTAATTCATAATTTTTATTATACAGGGTGTCATACGTAGAAGTTCCACCCACCTTTATTTTCTTTAGTTGTAGTCTGCATAAAACCATATGAGTATAACGAGTCGTCCCAATAGTTTAAATCTGTATTATCACTATCATCCACTGATATAATTAGAGGTTATATGTTTTTCCAAAATTTCTTGTAATTATTTTCGACTTCAAATACATGATTAACGCACGTTCTGGAACTGCTCTCTGGTATTAATTTACATTGGGTTTTAATTACTTTAATTACATTACCGGGCATTTTGGGTCTATATTATTATCGCGTCTAACTTTGTTTTTTAATTCAGACCATATCATTTGTATAGGATTCAAATCGCAATGGTATTTTATCATACGATTTGGTTTCTAGTACCTCAACTAGTTTTTTTTATCTTCAAAATAGAGGCCATGTTGGCTAAGGAACTCTTGCAGTACCTCTTTTTCGCTGCTTATGGTTGGTATTTTTAAATGATTTAATAATAATTCGACAATTTCTAATGTGTCGACAGGAATAATTAATTATACCTAAAATACGTACAGGGTGTCCAGTTTTCGTATGTTTTACGGGTTATCTGCGTTATTAGTAAAGATAGAAGGTTGCGGTTTTTGCGGCACTGTGTTACTTTTTTGAGAAACAAATGATGCCACAAAGAGAATTTTCATACCCCCCTTAGTTTTTTAGATTTTTTTTTTTTTTAATTTTGCATTTGATGCAACTTATCAAAAAGGTAAAAAATGGACTTATTAGTTTTTTTCACGTAGAATCCAGTGCCTTAGTCAGATTTTTTCTGTTTAATTTTTTTTGAGAAAAAGAGCAAATTTGTATTTTTTAAATCGGACACCCTATATATTTTTAGCTATTATGATTCAGTTTATCACGACCTTTATAAAAATATATAATACTTTATAGCTGTTTTTAATGTGAAGCTCAAAATTTACATTTTTCAACAAATCTACATTTTTTTTTAGTAGGCCATGACGGGTATTTAGAAAAACAAAAGATGATAAGCTTGTTATCTGAAAAAATCTTTATTTACTGTCAGAATAGGTTTTCCATTTTCTGTTCTTTATTTCTATTCAGTTTCAATAAATAGCAGTTTTTTCTTAATTATGGCTGCGAATGCAAAATTCGAGAATTATGAAAAGTACGATATGTTCGTTTGTTATATTCAGTGTAACCAAAATTCGGATGAAGCATTAGAAGTTTATTTTAACAGGTAGGGCATCTTTTTATATTTTTCATCATATTTTAAAATTTATAAAAACGTAATATTCGCAGATTCCCAGAAAGAAGACAGCCGGATAAAAGAGTATTTTTAAAAATAAAATCGAACTTAATTGAAGTCGGCTCATTTTCCAAACCCCGACCTAGTATTTACAATAAGATAAACCAGGACATTGATGAAATAAACGTTTTGGCTTCAACTGAAACAAATCAAAGTAGTTTTTGTAGAACAGTGGAAGGTTCTGACGGTATTACAAAATCAAGGGTTCAAAATATACTAAAGAAACACAAGTTTAAGCCATACAAATTTCATGTCGTACAAAACTTACATCTCGGTGACGCAGAGCGCCGCGTAGAGTCGTAATTGGTATTTACAAAATGTAAATAGAGAAAACCATTTTGAAAGAACGATTATATGGTCTGATAAGAGTCATTTTACCATTGCCGGTATATTTAATCGGCAAAAAACTAGTTTTTGGTGTCACGAAAATCAACATGTTATATTTCCACGGGAACGGCAAGTCAGATTTGGGTTTAGCGTTTCATGCTTCATAATGGGAAGTAAAATTTTATATAATATATTTGAAGGCGGTCTTACTGCAAATAAATATTTGGAAATTTTGGAAAACATTGTGCCCGAAATAGTAAAGAATGTGCCCCTAGCTCATCTTAATAGCTTATATTTGCAACAGGACGGAGCGCCCGCCAACAATGCTCAAATTGTAAGAGCATATCTTAACAATAATTTTCCTGGCCGCTGGATTGGAACACATGGACCTGTAAGATGGCCACCCAGGTCACCTGATTTAATGGTTTTGGATTTTTTTTGTGTGGCTACCTAAAAAATAAAAGTTATACCATCCAGTACCAAACGATGGCAGATTTAATAGAAGCTAACTAACTTCTTCTAACTGAAAGAGCCTTTAGGGAGTTACAGACACGGCCTTTTATTATTTTAAATGCACTGAGGCGAATCAGAACAATGTGTGAAACATGTCTTAGGCATAATGGAGAACAGTTTGAGCAATATTTATGAGACAGTTTCCTAAATCATCAAATAATCGTAGTTTTTAATTTTTGAACGTATAACACAACTGAGTTAATTGTTATTTATATTTATAAAAGTTATTGTTATAGGTATATATTTTTCAAGCTAGTGTTTTATATTTGTGAGAAGCTTGTGACAATCTGAATTGTTTAATCTTAAAATTTATACTGTGTGCTGTTTAAAAAAATGTAAATTTGTTGAAAAATGTAAATTTTGAGCTTCACATTCAAAGCATCTGTAAAGTATTATATATTTTTGAAAAGCTTGTGATAAACTGAATCATAATGGCTGAAAATATATAGGGTGTCCTATTTAAAAAAATGCAAATTTGCTATTTTTCCCGAAAACAATTAAAAATAAAAAAAATCTGACTAAGCCACTGGATTCTACGTGAAAACAACTAATAAGTTCATTTTTTACCTTTTTGATAAGTTGCAGCGTAACCGAGATACAATTATCCCAAAATGCAAAATTTTCAAAAACACCCCGTATCTAAAAAACCAAGGGGGCTATAAAAATTCTGGTTGTGGCATCATTTCTTTCTCAATAAAGTAACAAAGTGCCGCGAAAACCGTAACTTTCTATCTTTACTAATAACGCAGATAACCCGTGAAACATACTAAAAATGGACACCCTGTACATTATCAAAATAAGAATAAAATCCCTCCCTGTTACTGAGAAACGCTTGCAAACCAGCCCTTAATTGCTTTATGAGGGGTAAAGTCACCGGATCGTTATAAAGCAGGTAAAATCATCACCATTTATCTTGTGTCGGACTATACTCGATTCGCATATTGCCTTTCTAGGTTTTGGCTAACGTTTCAATCGTTATGCGCCGGAGAACCTTCAAGTTGGATCCACATGTTTGTCCTCGTTTGTAAGGAGAATTATTCCAAAAGAGGTGGAGGGAAAGCGGTCAAAAACTCTAAAAATCTTGCTCCATTAAGGTTTTGGTCGTTTTCAATTCAAATTGTCTCCTATATTACCAAAAAGAACTATACAATTTAAAAATACCGAGAAAAATCAAGAAATATGTTAGATTAAATAATAGCGCCATCTTGAAATTTTATTAGGAAACTTGTGACAATTTCTGAATGACTTGTTTAAACTCCAAAGAAAATCCTATTAAATAGGTCAAAGTTCAAGAAAATCCAATGAAGAATAACGCTACAATGAAAGTTTTATAAAATGTCCTGCTTCTTTAATAGGCGAGATAAAAAAATACCAGTATTAAAAGTTGTTGTGAACGATCTAATGATTTTAATTATTTATTTGTTTTCCTCCGGTTAGGTTGCACATTTTTTGCAGTAAAATTAAATTCTAAAAATAAATCAGCTATTACGCCCTCATGCGGAAATTTCCGAAACTTGAAATTATCTTTATTGAATTTCTCTTGGCAATTTTTATAAAGGTAGCTTTTTTTTTTAATCTGTAAGACGTATCGTTTCCGAGATATGGCCACTTCGTATCCTTATCCGGACACCCTGTACATTACAGTCCACTTTTCTTTGCTTTATACAGGGTGTCCTACAATTACTGGTACACAAGATTAGGGCGAAAAAGTTATACTTGTTTTTATTTACCTATAGTGCCGCAGAGAGCGCCCTCTATAATCCACATCAAAATTCTTAACAAATTTAAATTTCTTGCCCCGAAAATCCCTCAATAACAAAATAGTATGTTAAAATATTGGTTAAAAAAAAGTTAATTAGAAAAATCGAAAATAAAATTTTCACTTGGACCCTGTATCTTGGTTATTATCAACTTTTGAACTAAGCTAAGTTTGGCCAAATCGCAATATTTTTACCCAAGCGAACTGCAGCTTTACTGTGTACCATTAATTATTATAGGACACCCTGTATACCTACTTCAAACTAATGCAAAGGTTACTATTTGCTCTGTTGCTCATAAAACTTTTCATTTCGAGTTTTACTGACGAGATAAAAATAAGTTATGCAAGGATTTTCGAGCGAGCTCATTTCCATTAGGCTCAGGGGATGCTTCTAATAAAACCTACAAGTATCTAGACTTTTGCAGTCCTTGCACTTCATGCAGGCCTTAAGGGCGTGGGTAAATTTAGAATTAGAACGCGTTGCAAAACACGTAGTGTGAGAACAAGATTTAGTCACTGACCGATGGGGTTTTCATTTACAGTAGTATTTATACCATTATCTTGATAGAGCGAAAACTACATGACGGAGAATAAAAATTGAATTACAAAAGTTTTCGCGTGTTTACTTAGTCTTGACAAAATGAGATTAGAATATTGGAAAGGATTTTTAAATCAACACATTCTATATTTATGATTAAATTATAGATCTTTTTCCTGCTTCCAAAAATATATACTTCTTAGACTCGGCAGTGGTGTAACCTACTTCCAGCCAGGGATGCGCACGATGTATCGATGTTTTGAAAATATCGATTTTTGTGTTTCGATTTTTGATGTTTATATTATTAATTTATTATTATTTTTCAATTAAAAGGCGGAAGGTTAGGTAAAAAAGCAGCCCCGCAGAGTTGCCGAGCGAAACATTTTTGGGTGCCACTCTCTTTTTTGTTGATGAATCTTGCTTTTCAAGTCGAAAAAATAATAGTAGTTAAAAACTTTAAAATTTTTATTTCACGGTACCTAGTTACTTAACCGTGTGAAAGTTCAAATATACCTCAAGAGAATCAATGGAAAAATGTTAATATTTGACCTCAGTGTCTGTGGCAAATAAATAAAAACCAGGTAGACAAACAATTCTGATCACACCTAATTATGAAGATTTTAAGCTGCTTCCTACTTGACCAAGAATACTTTTTCCATATTGTTTGAAAAGTTTAACAATTAGGCTTGCTTCCAAGGATTTTATTGCTAGACAATTTATTTCTTTTTTTCTCGCTATAAGGATTAAACTTAAAATTATCTCGCTCATCGCATTACTGCTAGCTAACTAATTAAAGAAATCTTGCATGCCAAAATTAGTATAAAAAAAGACGAATGCAGTAAGAAGTTAGTAGTTAAGTATCCTCACAATTATTCATATACTCCTAAACAAAAATTCAATGTTGTGTTAAAAGTATAGTAAATTCAGATACGTCCTTTGGTCACAATTTAACATAACGAGTATTAAAACAAGTCAACTTTACTAAATTTCGTAAAATTGTCAGATACGCCCTTTGGCGACGAGAACGACGATATACAGGGTGTTAATTAATGTCATGCAGATATTTCAAGGGGTGATAGTACTCGTCAAAATTAGAAAAAAATTCAAATATATGCATGGTCTAAAACGCGTTATTTTCGTTATACAGGTTGGCAAAGTTTCAATTTTTTTTCTCGTATTTTGCGTTTTCTCTCTTATATTCTGTGATAATTGCTTCAAATTTGGAACATCAACCATTTTTTTGAATCTCAACAATAAAGTATCAAAATTGTCGGTCGCAGTATACAGGGTGTTACATTTTCTTGAATCGGCTACAATTTTATCTTTCAGAACTCTTTTTGGAGCTCCCTGTATGAATTCCGGTATGAAATTTGAACTATCTGTTCCTTTGTTTAGCGTTCTGCTCTCTTGCACTATTCGCGTATCTGTGACCGTTTTCGATTTATTTGCAAGAATAGTCATCGATAAAAGTTAAGTGAGGCGGAATAGCGCAATAATAAATATGAGAAAAAAAATAGTAGGCTGGGATAGGCAATTGTTAATTATGTTTATTGTCCTACTGACATTTTCTAACAAATATTTTTTTTGTTTGACGTTTCCGGAGTTGTTTTGAACTTGTTAATGATGGTTGAATTCACAAATCAATAATTTGCAGAAATGCATTTAATCTATGGACTTGCCGATGGCAATTGTTATGAAGCCAGTCGACTGTATGCACAAATGTATCCAAATCGAATACTGCCTGACCCACGGACATTCGCAAATCTACATAATCGACTATGTGAAAATGGATCGTTCAAGAAATCCACTCATTTAGCAGAAGCAAACAGAACGGTTAGGACTCCTGAAGTCGAGGAAGCAGTCCTGAATGCAGTAGAAAATGATCCTGCTACTAGTAGGTACGAGAAAGGTTGCCGCAACACTTAACATTTCATTTGTGCTTGTCTGGAAAATTTTAATAGACAACTTAATGTATCCTTACCACATCCAAAGGGTTCAAGCTCTTCTCCCACGTGACTTTCCACTACGTTTTAATTTTTGCCAATGGTTCCTACAAATGCAAGCCCAAAATTCGTTATTTGAAAACACGATTTTATTTAGCGATGAAGCAAATTTCTTAAGGAATGCCATAAACAATTTTCACAACAACCATTTTTGGGCAGAAGAGAATCCGCATTCGATACGCGAAAATAATTTCCAAGAACAGTTTTCAGTAAATGTGTGGGCCGGCATTATTGGAGATTATTTGATAGGACCATTTCTCCTAACAGCAAAGCTAAACGGACAATATTATCGTCAATTTCTTGAAGAGGAACTCCCAGGGCTGCTAGAAGAGGTACCAATTGTTGTCAGAAACCAAATGTGGTTCATGCACGATGTTGCACCACCTCACTTCAGCATAGAGGTGAGAAACTTTCTCGATCAAATTTTTACCAACCGTTGGATAGGTCGAGGGGGACCTCAGCTATGGCCCCCTAGATCCCCAGACCTGAATAGCCTGGATTTCTTTTTCTAAGGACACCTGAAAACATTAGTGTATCAGACCCCAGTCCAGACAGAAGAGGATTTAAAAAACAGAGTAATAGCTTCATGCGACATCATTCGCAATAAGTTCATGGGACGAAGACTTGATTCGTGCATTTTAGCAAGAGGTGGACATTTTTAACAGTTTTTATAATTTTGTTTTGTTTTTATTTGATTAACTAATTAATTGTTTTGCTTTAATTTATTTTTAATTTGTAAAGTTTTTATCTGATTGTTGATAACCCTGTCGGTTGATCTAAAATAAAAATGAAAATAATTACTCAGAATACATACAAATAAAAACAGCTTTTTACTCTGCTTTATTTCGCCTACACTTAATTTCCATCAATGGCTATTTTTGCTAATAAATCGAAAACGGTCACAGATACGAGAATAGTGCAAGAGACCAGAACGCTAAACAAAGGAACAGAGAGTTCAAATTTCATACCGGAATTTATACAGGGAGCTCCAAGAAATAGTTCTGAAAGATAAAATTGTAGCCGATTCAAGAAAATGTAACACCCTGTATACTGCGACCGACAATTTTGATACTTTATTGTAGGGATTCTAAAAAATGGTTGATGTTCCAATTTGAAACAATTATCACAGAATGTAAGAGAAAAACCGCAAAATACGAGAAAAAAAATTGAAACTTTGCCACCCTATATAACGAAAATAACACGTTTTAGACTATGCCTATATTTGCATTTTTTTCTTATTTTGACGAGTACTATCACCCCCTGAAATATCTGCATGACATTAATTAACACCCTGTATGTCTTAAAATTCACTTCCTCCAAACAGAGCCATCGTAAGTTGCGCACAAAAATTCGATTATTTTCTACTGTGCCTATAGCCAAACTGACTTTAAAAGATCATGCATCTCGGAATTAATGTTTTTCAAAATTATAAGGGTCCTTCAGTATTAGTATTTTCGCATACCCAAAGAATTTAAAGAATATAGGCTGCCTTCACCATTCTGTCAAGAAAGTTTATATATAGTTTGGAGCATCGTTTCTTGGGTAGCACACAAAGGTTCGGCGAAACATATGTGGTTTTTTTTTTCAGCAGCCAGCAAAGTTAATCAAAACAATAAAAATCAATATCTCTAAAATAAAGTAGTCTAGGTGCCCTGTCCGTTCCTGACTTCCCTGACGATGTAAAATATCTACTGTAGTATGGTTTTATGAGCCTTTATGGCCTACAGAAAATATTAAAATTGTATTAAATTATATTATGTCGGTTCTAAATTTAGAGCCGAAAAGGTAAGTCGCTGGGTACCCCTTTGGGGCTCTGTATCTCCATTCTTTAGGATTTTTTTTTCTATTACGAATTAGGGTATTTTGATCTCCCCTATACGCTAGAGTATGACATATACTTACCGGACATCCTGTATACCAACAATAATTATTATTACTTAAATATGAACTTGGGTTACTGAGAAATATTACAAGTGTTTCATTTTAAGGTTGCCAAAGTTTGTCCCATCTTTAAAAAGGACGATCCATCTCATATTGAAAACTATCGAGGTATCTCAATCCTATGTAACTTCTCCAAGGTATTTGAGATCATCTTGCAAAAGTCCCTGTTTTTCAAAATTCGAAACCGACTCTCTATATATCAACACGGTTTTTTTTCCGAAAGATCGTGTATGACTAATCTTTGTTCGTTTTCCGTTTACGTCTGTGACGCCATTAACAAGAGGAGCCAAGTCGATGTCATTTACACGGACTTTAGTAAAGCCTTTGACCAAATTGACCACCACATTCTACTCCATAAGGCGTCTGACCAGTTCGGTTTCTCTAACAGGCTTGTCTCACTACTACAATCCTACCTTCTGGATCGTACTCAGTTTGTTGAGTTTGAGGGGTTTAGGTCGGACTTGTTTGTACCTACGTCGGGTGTCCCCCAGGGTTCTAACCTGGGACCACTTCTTTTCAACATATTTATAAACGATCTTGTTTCGACGCTTGACTGCAACAGACTCGCCTATGCTGATGACCTCAAAATATTTAACCGCATCGACGCTGTCGCGGATTGTGTATCCCTCCGCGACAGCCTCGATGTTCTTAACCAGTGGTGCCTGGATAACAAACTGAATCTCAACATCTCTAAATGTAACGTCGTTTCTTACACTCGGACAAAAACTCCATTTCAATTCAATTATTCTATAAACGGATCCACACTGAACAGACTTACCACCATAAGGGATCTCGGAGTCATTTTCGATGAGAGGTTCTCCTTTATTCTACATATTGATCAAATGGTTTCTAGCGCCTCTAGAACCTTGGGCTTTGTCTTGCGAAACTGCAAGCATTTTTCTGATGTATCTACATTTAAACTGTTGTATTACTCCTATGTGAGGTCAAAGTTGGATTATTGCTCAATCATATGGTCCCCTATTTACAATTGCCATAATCAATCTGTGGAGTCCGTCCAAAGGCGATTCCTAAAGTATCTTATGTTTAGAGAGGATGGTATCTACCCGCAACGGGGTTTCGAGCATGGCCACATCCTCGCTAGGTTTGGTGAGTTGCCCTTAACAGTACGTCGCGACTCACAGTCACTATCGATACTCCATAAACTTCTTAACTCTAAAATCGATTGCCCATTTCTACTGGAGCAACTATCGCTTCATGTTCCCCGACATCGGCCTACATTTTTCCTTGCATTCGCGAGATCCAATATTTTGCCACAAGGTCCCATTCACAAAATGTGCCACAACTTCAATCGTATCTCAGCCCTCTCCGACATATTTCATGACAGCCTCCCAACCATATTAAAACACTTGTGCAATATGTCCGGCTATCCTCATTAGTAGTCATTGGTTCCTGTTAACTTAGTTTTAGTTTCTTACTTTTTGTTATTACATTTTATGTATAGCAAGGTCATTACTTTTGTAAGATTTTTGTTTATAATTCGATTAATTTGTTTGAGTTTCCTGTAAGTGGGCTCCGGCCTGTCGGAAATAAATGGCTATTTATTTATTTATTTATTATTTATTTATTTTAAAGGTATTTTAATTCAAATGGCCATTACTAAAAAGTGCATCTTCTCCTATACAGGGTGATTGCTTATGATATTCTAAGAGAAAAAGTTCATATGAATATGTGTTCGGAGTTGCCCCGTTTTGTTTAATAAAAAAAAAATCGTTTTTTTTTAAATTTTTTTAAATATCCTTTTCCCGATTTTATTGAAATTTGGTACTGTTATAGATAATTATAAAGGACTTAATTAGCCCTAACTATACTAAATTTATTAATTTCAGTGGCGTCCTTGGGAGCACCTTAACGGACATTATTGACAAAAAAATGTACGCCACTGACCTTTTCTAAGTCCAATATTTTTTTTTCGGATTAACCAACTAATGGTACAACTTTTCTGTTCCTTGAATTGTTTTCGTATCTTGCTTTGTTATTAAGAGAAAAAATAAAAACCACTTTATTGCATGTACAAAAAAGTTTCAAAGTTAAATTAAAATATGAGATAAAAATAAGTTTTGATGTCACGTTTACCTGTTTTGTCAATAACAAGATAAAAATTAATAACTTTACTGACGCTGAAATGGCCCAGATGCATTTCAATTATGGCCTAGCCAATGGAAATGCTGAAGAAGCTCGGCGAATTTATGAGGAACGTTATCAAAACATAGTACTGTCATGTTCCAAAACATTTAGACAGCTCCACGCAAGATTGAGTGAGACTGGGAGTATAAAACGTAGTGTGGAACTTCCTGGCAGACCTGCAACAGTAACCACACTTCAGTTGGAAGAGGTTATACTTCGAGAGATAGAAGATGATCCTTCAACTAGTGCCAGGAAGGTAGCAGTGCAACTTCAAACAAGTGCATTAACTGTATAAATCGTTTTGCATCTTTATCGACTATACCCATACCATATTTAACGTGTGCAAGCTCTACTTCCTCGTGATTTTCAGCCAAGGATTGATTTTAGTAGGTGATTGCTGCGTCAGTAGCACATAACAGCAATTTTTTATCAAACATTTTATTTTCTGATGAGGCCTCTTTTTCAAGAGAAGCCATTATGAATTTTTATAACGAACATTTTTGGGCGGACGATAATCCTCATAAAAGTCATAAAATTAGAGAGCCTCGTTATCAGCAACAATTTTTGGTGAATGTTTCTAAAAAACATGACGATCTCTTAGAAGACGTACCTCTACAAATAAAACTAATATATGGTTCATGGACGACGGCGTCTCAGCTCATTTTAGCCTAGTTTTTCTTCAATACCTCGACAACACTTTTCCTAATTGCTGGATTGGACGTGCAGGTCCCCAAGGTTGGCCAGCTCGCAGTCCCGACTTGAATCCTCTAGACTATTATTTATGGGATCACCTAAAGTCTCTTGTATACAAGTCGCCTGTACTAGAGATGAAAACGACTTAAGAATTCGAATTATGGAAAGTTTCAATGCGATATGAAATAATGCAGGCATTTTTGAACATGTAAGAGAATCAATGGTGAGACGATTTATCAGAAAGTGGTTATTTTCAACATTTGCTTTGATTAACTGTTGCATTTTGTATCATTTGGTACTTAAAAAAATAATTTTATTTTTAATTTAAAATGTTTTAATTAACTTAGAAACACATAGGTATTTTTTTTTGTACAGGGTTATCCAACCAAGACTAGACAAGGCGATTTTTTGACTTTTCCTGTACTTTTATAAAAAAACTGAAATAGCCATCTTAAGTCATTTTCTCCCGCGAATTCGAATATCTTCAGCAAAAAACAATTGAACATCAAACAAAAGTACTAGGGGTCACTTTGATATTTTTTTAAATGGGATGCCGTATTTTTAATGAGCTTATCCGATTTCTCATATAAATTTTGATCTAAAATATTGGATTTTTAATTTTTTTTTTTTTTTTTTTTTAACATTTTCTGAATTTAAAACTGAAGAAAAAAGGCGTTTTTGAATTAAAAATCCAACATTTTAGATCAAAATTTATATGAGAAATCGGATAAGCTCATTAAAAATACGGCATCCCATTTAAAAAAATATCAAAGTGACCCCTAGTACTTTTGTTTGATGTTCAATTGTTTTTTGCTGAAGATATTCGAATTCGCGGGAGAAAATGACTTAAGATGGCTATTTCAGTTTTTTTATAAAAGTACAGGAAAAGTCAAAAAATCGCCTTGTCTAGTCTTGGTTGGATAACCCTGTACAGGCAATATAAGTGGTTTTTATTTTTTCTTTCGAAAACGAAGCAATGTTCAAACACAGTTCGTGTATTATTAGTTGGCTAATCCAAAAAAAAAAAAATATCACAATTAGAAGAAAGTCAGTGGCGTACATCTTTTTGTCAATAATATTTGTTAAGGTGCTCTCCGGGACGCCACTGGACTAAATACATTTATTCTAGTTAATGCTAATTTAGGTTCTTATCAATATAAATAACGGTACCAAATTTCAATAGGATCGGGCAAAGGATAATTTAAAAAAAAATTATAAAAACCGATGTCTTTTTTAAACTTTAACACCCTGTATATTAAAAACGGAGTAATTCCGGGCACATGTTCATATGAACTTTTTCTCTTAGAGTTTTATAAGGAATCACCCTCTTAAGTTACGTACCGTCCACAGATCCTCCATTTCTCGCATTATCGCGACGAAATTTTAGATTAATGGTTTTTAAGAATTCTTAAAGAAAACATTTTATAACAAAATTGGAATTACGTATCTTCATGCTTTTACGTACCTCTCTACCATCCGAGGGATGCTTGAAAATGAGCTCTCCATTAGCGCCTGTTTTCCGCAAGTTGATGTCACACGCTGGAGTTCTGATAAATTTCCAGTTTCCTTCGAAAAACAGGGAATTGAAATCCTCCGAAGCGTTCATTCCAGTCACGTCAAATCTTAATTCCACAACGTTGGACGTCGAGATGTAGGTGTAGGGTAACAATCGGTTCTTGTCAACGCCACAAAGGCAGTCTCTGGGGACAATTATTATTAAAAGCTGACGGATATTATAAAGAATAAGTGGGTATAGGGCTCCAAATTGAGTGTAAAAACGAATACTTTTTTATGGAGAGGCCCCTTTAAGCAGGTTTACTACAAGTTAAAAGGGCTGTAGCTGTGGCTGTTTTTTTTTTGTCCTGTCGGCAAAAGAAATTTTTTTAAGGTAGGTACAGATAGAAAAAAATTGTCCAGATAAAAATTGTAGGGTATCATCCAAACCGTCCGAATTTACTACTTAAAGAAACAATTGATCATCACTGGCAGGGCCGTAGATAAGGGGGGGGGTTTAGGGGGTTCAAACCCCCCCCCCATAACAACGAATGTTCAGTTCTACCTTGTTAACCACCGTAAATTTTAATAATAATTCTAATAAATTGCCAGAGTTTTCTTACCTAAACCCCCCCCCCCCCCCCATGGGTAACGCCTAGCTACGGCCCTGATCACTGGTGAACTTTTTGACTTATTATATACTTTTTTTTTTAAAGGAACGCCCTATATAATATGTGTTTATTGGATAGCGCTTAAAATTCTCTTTTCAAAAATATATAAGTTGCCTATAATTACTTCGTCCATATTACTAATTTACTATATGAAATAAATCACAGTAACCATTTAAATAATCAACAATTTTAATACCAAAAACAATAAAAAATTTGATTTAACATTAACAATATAAAGTTTTTACAAATTTTCTATAATATAGGAGGCATATTATGCCCGCCATAATTATTATTTAGGCACTTTGTGTAATCATCTTCTATTTTATCAATAGCATTCATAATAAATTGCGGCTTTTCCTCGATTAAATTGTTTATGCAATTTATAATTTTAATTCTTAACTCCTCCATCGATGCGCTTCGTTCTTTATAAACTGTGTTTTTCACGTAACCCCAAAAGAAAGAATCTAAAATTGTTAAATCAGTATATATAAAGTTATCTTCTTAAAAAATATTTAAGTTGCCTATAATTACTTCATCCATTGTTGCAATATCCGCTATTAAAAAATCAAAATATCACTAATTTACTATATGAAATAAATCACAGTAACCATTGGAAAACAAAGTTATCAAATGACATTACAGGCAGCATGCGACATGGAACATTTAATTGTCAATTCGCTTTTAAATTTGGAAAATATTAAGTCGCAAAATGGGTTATACTGAAGAGGAAAAGAGGGAAATAATTTATTCCTTGTATAAGAAAAATAAAAATGCCAGTGCAGCACAAGCCGATTATCGAGTTTTTCACCCAGGTATGCCGGTGTCGTCAAGAGGCACTGTCTATAACATAGAAAGACATTTTAGGATTCATAAAAATTTGCAAAGGAAAAAAAGATTTTTGGAGATAAATGAGGACGAAGAATTAGAGATTTTATTATATTTTCAAGGTAAATAACTGATTAGGACTTTAGATTTTGTAAAATTATTTTAAATGTGTGTTTGTAGAAAATCCTACTTTTTCAATTGAAGATGCCAGTAAATATTTCAATAGATCTAAAAAGAAAATCAGTACTACCCTTAGTAAATATGGATATCATCCATACAAAGTTTTACCTGTTCAGAAGTTGACGGAGGAACAAAAACTTAGTAGGCAAAATTTCTGCATAGACATGCTTCAAAGGAAAGTAAGGGAAACGATTTTTTTATAAAGATATTATGGAGCGATGAAGCTACTTTTACCACGGCTGGGATGTTTAACAGGCGAAATGGTCATTTATGGGCATTAGAAAACCCTCGCGGAAATCAAATTCCAAGGCCGAAGAGCAGTAGGGGAAATTGGTATAATACGGCACACTAGGATAAAACGGCACACTATCCTTATTTCAAATTACGCGTGCTTTCCCGCGCCCACCATGTGATTTCCGGCATTTGTCGGGTGATCGAGAGATGCACCGATCACAACGCTGTCGATATCAGTCGGTGTTTTGCTGCCACGTGGTATGTTACGTTTTCAGCGATTTTAGAATTCTTCACGCGGGTCAAGAAATTGTATAAAACTCGAAAGCAGAAGTTAAATAAGTATCTATCTGATATATACAAGGTAGGTGGAATACCAAACCTTATTTTTGTATTGAGATTTTTGATCGAATGTAGTTTTATTTATTTTTTATTTGCAAATTTCATATTGTTTATGTTTTTGGATAAGACGGCACACGGTCATTTGTTTTAAAATGGCACGGTGCCGTTTTATCCAAATTCATATTAATAGGGTGTTTTATTTATTTTTTCAGATAATCGGGCGTTCTGAACGTTACAAAAGAAAATCCAACAGGCAGCATTGGAACGAGGCAGATATGAGAAGGGCTATTGAGGCCATCAACAATAAAGAAATGGGCTGGCTGGCTGCGACTAAGCAGTTTAACGTTCCTAAAACGACACTTCGAAGAAGATGTGCAAATAAAAACAAACGGGTTAAAGGTTCTAGTAAGGGCTTGGGGCGCTGGTCTACAACTTTTTCGCCTGATATGGAACAAGAGTTGGTGGTGTATTTACGAGATATGGAAGAAAGGTTCTACGGTATAACCACTATAGAACTTCGTCGGATAGCTTACCAGTTTGCCGAAATAAATAAACTGAACCATCGGCTTAATCATTCAGAACAAATGGCAGGGTGGGACTGGTTATACGGATTTCGTGAAAGAAACCCTGATATTTCGTTAAGGCAGCCAGAACCTACTTCGTCAGCCAGAGCTAGGGCCTTCAACAAACCACAAGTAGCAAAATTTTTTTCAATTCTGGAGAATACCATCGACAAATATAAAATTCCACCTAAAAGAATATTCAACATGGATGAGTCCGCACTATCAACTGTTCAAAGATCACCGAAGATTTTTGCTACAAAGGGGCGAAAACACGTAGGTGCAATAACAAGTGCTGAACGAGGGGTACACACAACGGTGGTGTGCTGCATGAACCCGATAGGGCATTTTATTCCCCCAGCCTTTATCTTTGCACGAAAAAATGCAAAGTCGGAACTGACAGATGACGCTCCAACAGGCACACTACAAATGTGTCAAGATTTTGGTTGGATGACTGGACCACTATTCGAGAAGTGGTTGGCACACTTCATAAAATATACGGATTCATCCACGGAGAAAAAAGTTCTGCTCATACTTGACGGCCACTCAAGTCACAAATATCTAAATGCTTTGGAGTCTGCTAAGGAGAATGGTGTCATTATTCTTTGTACCCCACCACATTGCACACACCGAATTCAGCCACTCGATGTGGCTTTTTTCGGACCTTTATCAACATATTATAATCAGGCAGTCTCTAATTGGTTGAAACGCAATCCAGGAAGGACCGTGTCAGTATATCAAGTTGGCAAGTTATTTGCAGGAGCCTACGAAAAGGCGGCAGTAATGAGAAACGCAGTTAGTGGGTTTAAGAGTACAGGAATATCTGAAACATATCAACTAGGTATCGTCTAGACTTCAAGAACGCTTTGAAAAAACACCCTCGCCCAAACTAAATGAAAACACAGTAACCAAAAATGACACACATGCCAATGAAGAGCACATTCCATTAAAGAAAATTGCAGTGTTACCAAAAATGTTACAATTTGACAACAAAAAATGTCGCAAGAGTCAGGGACCCATTGTTTTAAATTCCACACCCAACTTAGACGAAATAAAGGAGAAAGCTGAAGAAAAAAAAACAATTAGAAGAAAGAAGATCTAAGAGAAAAGTCAAAGCAAAAGTTGATCTTACGGAAGAGTTGTCTGAACCTCAAGATTCATTTGGTGAGCAGGATGATGAAGACGAAGCAGCTTGCATTTATTGCAATGAACTCTATTCCATGTCTAAACCAAGGGAAGTTTGGATTCGTTGTCAAGTCTGTAAAAAATGGTGCCATTCAGAATGTGCGGGACTTGGTCCAAAAACCAAAATGTTTACTTGTGAACTTTGCTCTTAGTTTTTAATTTTCAGTATTTTTCATGTTTAATTTTTATTATTCGTTTTAATATTATTTTGATGTTTTTAATATTGTTTTTAGTTTTTACAACATACGCAAGTGCCTATGCCATTTTATCCAATCGTTTGGATAAAATGGCACATTTGCACTTGCGCAATGAAAACAGTTTTTTAGTGTTTTGTATTTTTATTTTTGGTATTCTTGTATACGTATACGAAAGTACAATGTCCAAAGAGTAATATATTTTTTTTTATACTCTGGTACCTGTTTATTTTAGATATACAGTTCTCGTTTTATAAAAAGTATGCCATTTTATACCAACTTCCCCTACATGTCTGGTGCGGCATTCTCAACACTCTAGTTATAGGTCCTATTTTTTACGAATTTAATTTAAATGGTGAAAGATATTTAGAGTTCCTTGAGAACGAGATAGAAAATTGTTTGAAAAATTTGCCTACTCGTCAGTATAATGACATAGTCTGGCATCAAGATGGAGCGCCACCCCATTATGTCTTGATTGTTCGCAATTTTCTCGACAATCGATATATCTTATGGATTGGTAGAAATGGCAGCATTAAATGGCCACCCAATAGCCCTGATTTAACAATTTTAGATTCTTTCTTTTGGGGTTATGTGAAAAACATAGTTTATAAAGAACGAAGCGCATCGATGTAGGAGTTAAGAACTAAAATTATAAATTGCATAAACTATTTAATCGAGGAAAAGCCGCAATTTATTATGAATGCCATTGATAAAATAGAAGATGATTACACAAAGTGCCTAAATAATAATGGCGGTCATATAGAAAATTTGTAAAATCTTTATATTGTTAATGTTAAATGATGTTATTGTTTTTGGTATTAAAATTGTTGATTATTTCAATGATTACTGTGATTTATTTCATATACAGCGTGTCCAGAAACCATCTTAACATATGGGAAACTTTTTTATTTTTAACTTTACGAAAAAAAATTATTCTCCATAAAAAGTTCTGCTTGTTGATAAAATAACATTCAAATCAAAAGTTTTGAGCCAGCACATACGGGGTGTTCAGAAAGTCAATAATATTAATACCGTAAATGGAAAACTATATTTAATAATTTTAATTACAAAGTACAATAATGAAATACTACACTAAGCTTCAACATGACCACCGTTTTTTTCCATACAAACGGTTGTACGTCGTGAAAATTCCATTACTGCATTTCTAACCATCTGAGGGGAAATTTCTTGGACACATTCTCTGATAATTCTCTCTAAATGGTCTATGTTCTCGAAAGGTCTGTGGGTATACACTTTTTGTTTTAAAAATCCCCATACGAAAAAATCCAGAGGTGTTAGATCAGGTGACCTTGGTGGCCAAGCAAATTCTGATCTTCGTCCAATCCATTTCTGTGGAAATGTCCGGTTTAAGAATTCTGTCACTCTTGCAGAGCTGTGGCATGGAGCGCCGTCATGTTGGAACCAAAGTGTTTGTCTTATATTCATTGGTAGTCCATAAAAAAATTCAAATAATTCCGTGTCCAAAAAGTTCAAGTAAATTTCACCGGTAATATTTTCTCGAAAAAAGTACGGCCCTACAATTTGGTTCCCAAAAACGCCGCACCAAACATTTGTCTTGAAAGAATACTGGTCACGACACTCAATTACAAAATAGGGATTCTCATCACTCCACCACCTACAGTTTTGAGAACACACTACTCCATTTGAGGTGAACATCGCCTCATCTGAAAACAATATTTTTCTTGCGAATAGTGGGCCATCTTCTACCTCACCTTGAAACCAAGAGCAAAACAAAAATCGTGAATCAAAATCTCTAGGCTGCAGTTTGTGAAGAAATTTTGGCTTGTATGGGTAAAAATTATTTTTCCTTAAAATAACTTGGGCAGTGGACTTTGTAACAGGTCGTGGAACAGTTTGTGAAATATTTCTCAATGAGATTTTAGGAGTTTCCACGACAGCTAGCAAAACATTCAATTGGGTATCTTCGTCCGTACGCCAAACCTGATGCTTGTCAGAAAATTTATTACTTACAGATCCGGTATTTTTAAATTTATTAAAAATATCTCCAACCGTTACATGGCTAATAATTTTATTTGGATATCTTGCATTAAAAATTTGAGCAGCCTCTCTGTACGTCTTGTAGTGGTCTCCAACAATTAACACTATTTCAACTTTTATCCTCGATTGTAAATTTAAGCACCATATTTAATTAAAAGGAAACTGTCCGCCTTGACAAATAAAATAATTAGTTGTCATGGTTTCATTTAGTTTTCCAAGGCGTGCTGGACCTACTAAACGAAAATGAATACCGCTTCTTAAAATCTTGCTCGCCCTTTTCTGAAAAATTCTGTGAGATAATTAGAGAAACTATGGAATCAGGAAAAACAACAACATTACGCCACAGTATCTTTGTTTTAAGCTAAGTCGCCTTTCGAATGGCAACTTTAGACCATTTATTATATTTTTGACAATATCAAAAATTGTCATTAAAAAAAATTGATCAGAACCAAAAACCACGTTTAAATTACAATTAAGTAATGCAATGAAAAATTAGGTTTTATTATTTTTTACGAATTTTTCTTCCACAATCAAAACAATTTCAATTTTCTCCTCAGAAGTTAATAACGCTACCATTTTTATGTTTTATAAATTTTAACGCGTTTTGACGGTTGCTGTCAAACATTTCTTGCTATCAACAATTAATTTGTATGTTACAACCATCCTAGATTACATGTAACTACAGTTAAATTTGCATTGTTATGGTAGACATACATTTCAAAAAAGACGAAATAATTTTTTCAAGGTAAATGGGCGTAATTTCATATTTGAACGTGGTTTTTAGTTCTGATCAACTTTTTTAATTAACCATTTTCGATATTATCAAAAATAAAGGTACTTTACTTTTAAGCCAAATTCATATTTTTTGACTTACCTCGTATACGCCTGGGAGAATTTAATATCTGATAGTTGCATTTTAGGTTTTAGACCATGCAGAACTTTTTATGAAGAATCACTTTTTTTCGTAAAGTCTAAAATAAAAAAGTTTCCCATATGTTAAGATGGTTTCTGGACACGCTGTATAGTAAATTAGTAATATTTGATTTTTTAATAGCGGATATTTCAACAATGGATGAAGTTAGTATAGACATCTTATATATTTTTGAAAAGTGAATTTTAGGCGCTATCCAATATAATATATAGGGTGTTCAATTAAAAAAAAAGTATACAATAAGACAAAAAGTTCACCAGTGATGCTTAATTGTTTCTTTATATAGTAAATTCGGACTGCTTGGATGATACCCTACAATTTTTATCTGAACAATTTTTTGCTATCTGGAATAATAAAGTCGCTAGAAGCTGTCAAAATTTGAGGAAACACCCTGTACGTAAAAGTAAATTTGTTTAGAATTTTGTATTATATAGGGTGTCCGAAAATTATGAGTAAATTGGGAGGTTATTCCGCTCGACAAAATAATAATAAAAGTTCATGTAACATTTTTTGAAAACCTCAAAAATAATGAAATTAGAGGGTGTCGAAATGCTTTGTTTATATTAATTTTGCTTTATACCTTTTTTTGCTAGTAAGCATATTACAGCACAAAAAAAGAAAGAAGTTTGCCCCTTTTCTTTTCGTCAGACCTAATCCTTGGACGCACTTCGCCGTATTACGACTCATCGGCAAGGCTATAGAGTCTGCTGAAAAGGAAGGGGACCTTACAGTGTATTTACACGGGGCGACATCGTGTTTTCAGTTCGCAGAAACCGACAATTGGCTTTTAGCGGCACCTGACATTAAATACCTGCTCATGCAGGTTTCATTCCAGCGTCTTCTCTAAGACCTTGCTGGTCTGGCTGGGTGGATAGCTCGATTGCCATGTGCAGAATCTCGCATATGTATTTTTACATTATGTGTTGAAATGCACTCTGAGCTCACTTTCCTTTTCAACAGACTCTATAGCCTTGGTCTGAGGGAAAGAAAAGGCACAAACTTCTTTCTTTTATATCACGTTATCGGTTCTCAGAAACCGAAAATTGGCTTTAAGTGCCACCTGATATTAAATACCTGCATAGGCGGGTTCCATTCCAGCGTTTGGTTTTCTCTAGGACCTTGCTGGTCTGGTAGGATGGATAGCTCGATTGTCACGAGATGTCGCCACGTGCAGCATCTCGCATATGTAATATTACACCACACTTACTAAAATTACGTACTTTATGTATTATTACTCCAAATTTTGACGCAAATTCTTTAATGTTAAATGGTCTTATTGGCTCTAACCATTTAAGATAATGCCTTTAAACGTTGTTTAAAAGTCTTAATAAATTTGGATAGCTCTCAACCGAAGGCCATTGACAAATCTTTAAAAAATATCATTCTCTCTTAAGAAAATCACCTCTAAACATTTTCATGCTAGGAATCACTTCCCTCATTTTAAATATTATTGAATCATGCATTGGAAACAATTAAATGAAATTTGTTTGTTTCTTCGATAACTCATACCTTTTGATCGATACTTTAAAACAATTATTCTTGCCTTCGTAGAAATCCTTTTATTTTTAATGTTGCTTCATTTTCTGACTTTTGCTACATATCGACGCTGCCAAGCCAGAACGGCACAAACGCCACACTGGTCACTTTTTAGTTAAGCGCACCGTTGGATAGAGTTTTTTTATTTCGCGTCAAACTGTGTATGGGACTAAACCGACAAAAATTTATGTTCGCTAGAATATTGCTTTAAAGTTTCGCCAAGCGCCAATCTAGTGACGTAGCTGAACCGATGGCGGTTGACAAGCGGCATAATCGCTAGACGGCCATAAGAGTAACACGTGAAAGTGTGCGTGCTCGTTTTCATGTTAAGGTATGTGTATTTTATAATTATTGTTAGTATGCACCAGTCGTTTAATGTAGGCATGGATATTTTTATGATATTAGTTACCTGCATTATATAAATTAGGTATATTTCCTTAAAAAGTGTAGGGCGTTTGTGCCAAAACAAACCATTTAAAATACGATTGGCACAAACGCCACCGCCCTGGTACATTCTTATGCAAGTTTATAAGTTAAAAATTATAATGTTGGGACCTATAATTTTTGTTTTTTTTTTGTGGTTTAAGTTTGTATATAAACAAATATATTTATGTGATAAATTGCGTTTAACTGTCTTAAAACAGCGATCGATTTTTGGCGTTTGTGCCATTATTTTTGTTTGCAGATGAGTACTAGAAGCAAGAAAATAATGATGTTACTGACACTACAAAATAAAAAGGCCAACGCTATTAATTTAGAGGTAGTTGGCAATAATAAAATAGAGACTGATATTCTTCCTTCCTCGGATATTTCAATTGTTGAAGATACACATTCTAAGTCCGATTTGTTTAACAACAGTAATTTTTCCGAAAATAATACTCAAGCAGAGTTTGCTATTATCGAAAAGGATACTGCAATAACTTCTCCTATGCTTAATAGTACAAACGATGATCCGAGAATCAAGGAAGCTTTCAGCCATGATATTATTTTTGAATGCATTACCAATCAGTTACCTGAGTTACCAGACATTTTGTTAGAAGAACAGCAAAACATTATAATAGAGGAAGTTCAACATTATGATGATTTTTTGCTTACTACAGAAACAGAGGCTTTTTGTTGCGACGTCTATAACCAGGACGGAAAATCATGATGACGATTTAACTTTAGGACTGAGTCAAGATGTTGATCCAGATTACAAAATCACAGAATTAACAAATAGGTACAGGATATACCAAGTGATTTACTGACAATAGCGACAATAGTGACCATGAGTTATAATCGAGCAGTTGTGAAAGTTATGATTCTGGCGAGGAAATCATCACACAGAGTACAAAAATAAAAAGAAAATCAGACGATGGAAACGACATGGAAAAGGAAAACCGCAAAGAACAGGATGGGGGTTTTAACCTAGAAGAAAATAACCGTAAAAAGACAAGGCGAAAAGTGCTAAAAGATTCGGGTAAAGAATATATAGCAGTTGTTATAAAATATATAATAATCTTAGGAACCGCCCTGTTTATTTTTTTTTTGTTTGGCACAACCGACATAATTTTAACCAATTTTTTAATTTGCAAATGGCACTTGGACTATGCCGTTCTGGCTTGGCAGCGTCGATATGTAACACAAATTTACCCGAACTACATAACTATGGTACTTAACAATATAAAAGTATCCTCATGCTGCTGGTTATATTTCTCAACAGTACATATGATAAATTGGAACACTTAACATTGTTGTTGTGACAGATATTTAATTATTTCATAAACTTGTTGAGTTAATAATAAATAAGATAGTTTAGAATAAGAGTAGTAATAATAGTAATAATTACTCTAACGCCAAATTATGTGACATGCTGGCGGCAATGCACTAGCAGCCAGACTTTCGTATGTTGAAGCATATTCCTATAGACTATAGAAGAATACCACAGAAGCGAATGTTCAGTACTGTTCGCTAAAGGCTTGGAGAATATGGAGCATTTAAAACTACACTTTATGATGGTGGTATTCATTGAAGTATTTCAACTATGGAAGAAGAAGCTCATGTTTTGAATTCAATTGAGAATAATCCCAAAACAAGTACAATATTAACTGCTACTCAGAAACATATTCCAGAGAGTACATGCAATTTTGTAAGAGCAACTCCTTTATCTCTTTCATTACTAAAAGGTGTAAGCTCTATTTTCTGAGGATCCTCTTTCTCGTGCGAATTTGTGTAATAACATTAGAAATCTTCTTAACGAAAATCAAAATTTTATGCAATCTCTTCCTTTTACGGATGAAGCATGATTTAGACATAATGGCCCTATCAATCTTTATAATGAACATTATTGGTCTGATAAGAATCTTCACTTGGTGATAGAATGCGGTTCCCAAATAAGTTCTCGGTTAATGTATAGGCCAATATTGTATGAGAAAAATTAAATGGTGGCTTAATGGTGAAATTTACTTGGACTTAAGAAATGGGCTGCCTATTTTATTCGAAGATTTACTCTTACAAGTGAGACAGACAATGTGGCTGCTTCAAGATGGAGCGCCGCCATATTATAGTATCGTGGGAGCAAAAATTATTTTTATCAAAAGAGGGCTTGGACTGAAATACGTAGGGCTTGGTTTAGATTACAATTACAAGGGGACGATATATCTAACCAAATCTAGGCTAAAATTGTGCCAAATTCATATTATGACGGGATATGCCACACTGATGAATATTAAAATTAGTAAACCAATACAAAAATGGATTATCTTTGTTGCCTACAAAATTAACAAAATAAGAATATAGAGAGAGGACAATAAAAGTTATAGAAATTGCTGAAATTGGCCACCGCCATGCTTTAAGCATAAATGTACACATCTCTTCATATTTTCGAACAGCATCTCTTGTGGCTGTTCTAAATTATTTTCAACTGGTGTTTTAAAAATTGTAACGAAGTTACATAAGTTTTAGTTTTATTAACCCGTTTAAGATTTAGGATAGCTAGGAATAAGATTAATCAACCGCCCAGGAATTAAAATTATTTTATTCTTTATTTGTCAATAGAAAAATTCCATTCTTTCACGAAATAGTATCATAATAAATTGTTGATTATCTATAAAGTAAAAAGAAAACTAAACCGATCCCCAAATTAGTTAACTAATTAAAAATACAATGCACATTTAATTTTTATCAATCCTGCAAAATACAGCGAGCAGTACCGAGTCGCCAACGCGAGGGGATACGCCGCGCGCCTCGATAGTACCGCGTCATAACAAGTGCGGGCAGCGGCTCCGGCCGCTCCAGTTGGCGCACGGAAGGGTATTTAAGCGAGCGCTGTTCTGGTATTGGATTTTACTATAAATAGCCGACAATTTTGTATGCTATTCAGTCATTCACGGGGGTTCAAGTAAGAAAGATCAAATTAGCTGCAGTCATCAGATGACGTCATAACTCGAGATGATGAGTTATTTTCACAAGAATTAATTGTAAAACGTAGTTTCAGCGGAAAGTTCCTAAAGCATAATCTGGGACTTTCTTGGGTGTTGTCCAAATAAAAGTCGGACCAATAAAATATTTGTTAAAGTTACGAAGTTGTTTAATTTTGTGTTTTTAAGTTGAATAAATACTTAGGCATGAAAAGTGTTAATAGTTAGATATTATAAAGGGTCAGAATAAGACCATTATAATATACAGAGTTAGGGAAAAGTTTTAAAACAATTTTATTACGTTTTAACAAGACTGTTGTGATTTAGACACATGGCCTTAAATTACGCAGCAGTCTTTGACAGAATGCAAGACGTGCTGCTACCGTCTTCGCCGAGCGGCTTTCTGGAGGCCTGGATTAATGATGCCATGGCCGCATACTCGCCCGATGGACAAACAGAACTCCAGGAAGTTCGCTACGACTTGTCCGTCAACGTTACGGAGGTGGCGAAGGGCCCAGACCGAGATGCCACATCTGCACCTGGTGTCCAGGACCTGTTAGGGTTCTCTAAACCTCCGTCCGACTGCCGGCCGAGTGGCGAAGAAGTGGCAAGCGACCCAAACCCCGTGGGTGACTCACAGCAGGCAATAACAACTAAGCCTGAAGAAGAGGATCTCTGCCGTGTTAACGAAAACTACCTCAAGTGATTGAAAGTGACATGTTGAGAATAGACCGATTTGTTTTAAAATTCATAGCATTGCTATTTTCAATAAGAATTGTTTAAAACATAAATTTATAATAGTTTTTTTTATGTGATTTGTATATTTGGGGACATTTAAAGTGCATCATTATTAATTTATAATCTTAAATGCAGATAAGGTGCTTTTGGGACCTTCATATGTTCATTTAGAATGCCTTATCTACACATGAGGTATTTTTGTGTCACATTGCGCCTAACTAAGTAGTAGTTAGGGTTTTTGTGAGATGTAACTAAATAAATTATTTAATAGTAGTTGTCATTTTGGATATAAATAAAAATGCAGCAAACTAGGAAAAAAAATATAATATACCAAAATTTTACAAAAATAGGTAAAAAAGTGGAAAATATAAACAATTGAATGTATCAAAAAATATACATAAGTTAACATTTAACAATCAGTTTCTTTAATCAAATCTACAACTTCATCGGAAATCGGTAGTAACTCCCAAAAATGTCGTCGATTTTGAGGCATCAAAGGACATAACTTTTTTAAAATATCATCCTTCTCTGATTTAGTTATACCCCTGCAGCGTTCTCTTGACTTTGGTAAAACTGGTTGTTTCAAATATTTTGCAGTTAAAAAATTTAGCTCTGTGTATGCTGCATCGTATTCGTAAGAGTACCACATATTATAGCTACCTCTTTGGAACTTTAATTTAACGATTTCACTTAGATATGGCCTTGGTGAATGCTTTTTAATTTTCTGTAAAGAGGTATGATCTAACCAATCTTTAAAATCAGTTAGCTCCATGGCCAGTACCTTTACATTTTTCATTTTTACTTGCTCGATGGCGCATTGGAAGTCGTTAAAGTCGTAAACTTTTCCACCATCTCCATTACTTCCATATGAGTTTAAAGATTGTTCCACCTGGTGGTGAAAACTGTCCGCAGACATATAAGTGTGCCCTGGTTCAAAATAATAAATTTCAATATCGTTTGTAGCAATTTCTAAAGAATTAATTATGTGCGCGATAAAAGAGAACAATGTCCAGTTCTTGTTTTGCGCAGCACAATTATCAAGCCAGATTTTAATTGACAAAACATCACGTTGACTCAATAAATATTTGTGAAAAGTGCTACAAAGTTCTTCTTTTTTGCGGCCAGCTAAAGCTTCATGCCAAATAACACCTGATGGGCCCAAAAATTTTTGATGTTTCCCTACTGCAACAAAGCTCTCGTTAAATGCAATGATTCTTTGGGTGAACAATACCTAAAAAAATGAACATATAAAAATTACTGGATAAATTCTTAAAAAGGTAATTTAAAAATACCTGTTTGAAAGTATCGATGCGAGGCAGCATTATAACTTTTTGAAGATCTGCTGACACACATATATTTGTAGCTGTCCATTCTGTAGACTCAGCATCTGCCCTATATTTTCTTCTTGCTACTTTAGCCTTGTTTATATGCACGTTCCATTTTTTGCAAAATTCGCATGTATCTAAATCCATGTTATTTTTGGAATGATTGTTATCATGTTGTTCAAATATCTCGCACTGCTCGCATTCTTCGTGGCCTAGCTTGGTAAATGAAATTTTCATCTGATCCCTTACAAGCGCCCTGTATGTATAATACGAACAATCGATATTTTTATGCTTTTCCATAAAATCTGTGTGCATTTGTTTAATAGTAATATCAGAAGGAAGATATTTCCGATGTGGTGCATGCTCTCTGCGGTAATGGGAGACGCACGGATGAAATAAATTAACATGCCTTTCTAGCACTGCTCGATCAACATTTCTTCTATTGGAATGTGTTCCTCGATTATCTCTAACTGTTAAAGAATTCGACGAATTGTTCTTATAGGATATGGATGTCTTGATTATTGTATTATTATTTTTCTTATAGCCAAGAGTTGTTAGGAAAAATGTTCGGCAGACGGAATTTAAAGAACCTTTTTTATCTTTAAGCAAAAAATAATTTGAGTGATTTCTTCTTAGTTTGCTATCTTCAGCTGGAACGTCAATGGTCCTGCGTTTTACAATAGTTTGCTCAATGCTACCCTTTACAAACATGTGTCGTTCTGTCCATGATAAATTCCAATAGTCCTTGTTAAGCTGCTGTCGTTGCTTCTCATCAATTTTTATGAAGCACCGTTTCTTACATATAGCTGGACATGGAGGCAAAATAGGATGGCTATCGCGCAATTTACGGTCCATTTTTTGTTTTTTAACACTTCTGGATTCACCGCATTTTTTTCTTTTACGCAAATTTCCGTTTTTTGTATAAGTTCTGCTTCTATTTTCATTTTCTCTGTGTTTGCTTCTACATCTTGATCCTTGCTTACATCCTGATCAACAGTTTCGTCTCTCCCAAGTTTTAAAGTCTCTGGTAATGGTTGCACTAGTTGCGCAGATTCAATCATAGCTACTTGGCTTTCTTCTAAGTCCGTATTCTGAGAAACTGTTTCCCTAACTTCATGTTCGATTTGCCATATTTTAATGCCTTCTTTTTCTTCTTGACAAAGTTCCATAATATCATCGGGACATGGCGTAGCATGAACTGATTCTAGTAAATTATTGATACATGGAAATATACTCTGACTATCATAGTTTAGACTTTCACCTTTAACTGTATTATTACTAAGTACGTTTAATGGCTGTTGTTGCGGCGATACATCACTGACATCAGTAAAATTTGTGTCTGGAACTTCAGTATTTACAACTGAATTTTTTAAAGTTAAAATGTTATGAATAATAATTTGTGGGCATGAATCATTATTATCATTTGTATCATCACTTAAGAATGCCGGTGGAAATGCATTAATTGTATTTGTAGGAGTTGCCTTTTGAACTCCTTTATTCACAAGTGGATTTTCTAAGTTTATTATATCATCACTAAGTTGTCCTGATGTTATGTTATCATTATCAAAGATCATATCCTCAACTTCAAAATTTTCAATAAAATCAAGTTGATTCTGGCGTGCTCCTAGGCCGGAATCAGTATCATTATAATTCGGCGAAGGTAGCTTTAGCATATCTAGGATTTTCTTCCCTCGTGACATTCTGCAAATTAAAATGGAAAATTCAGTTAGTTCTTAAGTATTATTTCATAGGTATCTACTCAAAACTGTATAAACAAACGATCCTAAAATTTAAGTTATTTTTAAACTATTTTTTAATAAATAATGGTACTGCTCTCTTGAAGCGTTTTCATATTTTCATAATTTATTAACACCCTGTACATGTGATCTAAATTTTTTTTATCGTCAATTCATTTTCTCAACAAGCAGAACGTTTTATAAAGAATGACTTTTGGTCGTAGAATGAATAATAAAGATTTTTTTCCCTATTGAGTACCTCGATCCGTGGACACACTGTATATTGGATTTGTTTGATTTAATGACTTAAGCACTTTTCTAATTAATTTCTGGTCAGGTCACCCCAGGAAACAAATCTAATATTATTTGTTAACAAATGGTCAGGGAAAGTAAACTAATCATATGGATTTTTGTTGGCGGGCAAGTAACAATAATTCTAACCTACAAATTTATATACATATAAATTACACTTACCTGTTAGTTCTTATTGTTTTTTGAATTTTAATGTCACAGCCAAATAAAACTAGTAACAGTAAGGTTTAAAAGCTTATTTAAACAATATTATATGTAAAATTCACAGGCTAATAATAGCAAACATAAAATGCTACTTGGCGCACGTGTCAACACTTTTATGGCACTGATTTGAAGCAAGACTAACTTAACTACGATATAAATACCCCTATGCGCATGCGTTCGAAGATGAGGCATTTTACATTAACATCATTTAAAAACGCAATGTGGGTTGAGGCTTATATATAACAAGTTGAGGCGTTTTCTATTAATATTTGCAGATAAGGCAATCTTACATCACAAACCAGTCAGATATGCACTTGAGGTAAAAATATATTGGGTTATTATTCCGAAATGAATGCAATATAAGGTGTTTTTGCTTCACATATAGGTAGAGAATTGCTTGATCTTTTATATACTATACAGATCTGGATTTTGAAAAAAATGTAGTTGAGGCGTTTTTCGTTAACACGGCAGATCTCTGGTCGTGGTGCGAAGAAATACAGCCGTGGGGAATACTGGGTGAAGAAGAAGAGTTCAAACCAGTTTATGTTGAACTAGCTGAACGACAGCATAATATAATACGTTGTGCGCATGCGTGCGAGCTACCCGGAGACGTAGCAGCATCCCAGCGTATCATGGCGCCCGAGCAAAAGACCGTTGAAGGCGAGGAAGACTTAAAGCCCTTCGTTCCGCCTAGGTCAAAGACCCATTTTAAAGAAGTTAAAGAAGTATTGAAGTTTAAAGAAGTTAAAGAAGTATTGAAGTATAAAGAAGTCGAAGAAGTTTTGAAGTATAAAGAAGTTAAAGAAGTTTTGAAATATGACGTGCCTGAAGTGGTGTCCCATCAAACAGGAATAGATGAGGAAACCGTCTTGTGGCTACATGGCAAGTTGAAGGCTGAGGCCCCAGTAGATGGGCGAGGAATCACCGCACTCCTAGGGATCGTTGAAACGCAAGCAATGGACCCGGCTGCCAGGGACCAGTATCCGAAGAGGAGCTGATGTACCGCTGGAGACCGCTTTGGAGTTGTGGGGCGTCAGGAGGACGACGGAGCAGTAGCGGTTTGGTGTCCGAGGAAGTATAGAAGTAATATTCTCAACTTAGCACATGGAATACGCCACAACACGAGACAAGGAATGAAAGAGATTATCACGAAATGGTTATGGTGGCCGACGATAGAGAAGGATGTGGACACGCACTTTAGTCAGTGTTTGTGTTGTCAACATTTCAAACAAGATGACCTGTGCCACGGAATGTTAAAACCGTGGGGCGCAGTTTTAATTACAATCATTGAAGATTTGCCAAGGACCAGACACAGTAGATTTACAACACTGTACTGTGCTGTTGATGTATTTAGTGGATTTATAGAAGCAAGACCACACAGAAGTATTCACCCAGCCTCGCTAATAGAATTTGTACAAGCCGAAGTGATTAGCAGATGGGGAACACCCAGTTTGTTGATGCTAGCACCAGATGTGGCCAAGTACAGGGAAAAGATAGCCCATGCAACCAACATAACAACAGTTGGCACGGCAGAGAGTTTAGTAGCCGCCACGATGATACCATTCCAACGAATGAAGACAAGAATTTTAAGTATGACCAGAGAAGAATGGCCTCTACAGCTGCAGTCCTTGCTGAACCAAGCCAGGAGCCGCAGAGATGACTTCAACGGAGCCACAGCCAGAGAGATGGTGATGAACACCAAGACGATCCTCCAGACCCGAACGTTCTAAAGCGTAGCATAGAGTAGAAATGGAGCTACGGCCAGAGGGATGGCGATCAACACCAGGACAATCCTCGAAGAAACAGATGAAGACAAGTGTATATATAAATTAGGTAAATTGTAACTGTAAATATTTTGTTGTTGTTGTTCATTCGACAACAGCTAATTGGATCTCTTCAGGGGGGTGGTGTTCTGGTATTGGATTTTACTATAAATAGCCGACAATTTTGTATGCTATTCAGTCATTCACGGGGGTTCAAGTAAGAAAGATCAAATTAGCTGCAGTCATCAGATGACGTCATAACTCGAGATGATGAGTTATTTTCACAAGAATTAATTGTAAAACGTAGTTTCAGCGGAAAGTTCCTAAAGCATAATCTGGGACTTTCTTGGGTGTTGTCCAAATAAAAGTCGGACCAATAAAATATTTGTTAAAGTTACGAAGTTGTTTAATTTTGTGTTTTTAAGTTGAATAAATACTTAGGCATGAAAAGTGTTAATAGTTAGATATTATAAAGGGTCAGAATAAGACCATTATAATATACAGAGTTAGGGAAAAGTTTTAAAACAATTTTATTACGTTTTAACAAGACTGTTGTGATTTAGACACATGGCCTTAAATTACGCAGCAGTCTTTGACAGAATGCAAGACGTGCTGCTACCGTCTTCGCCGAGCGGCTTTCTGGAGGCCTGGATTAATGATGCCATGGCCGCATACTCGCCCGATGGACAAACAGAACTCCAGGAAGTTCGCTACGACTTGTCCGTCAACGTTACGGAGGTGGCGAAGGGCCCAGACCGAGATGCCACATCTGCACCTGGTGTCCAGGACCTGTTAGGGTTCTCTAAACCTCCGTCCGACTGCCGGCCGAGTGGCGAAGAAGTGGCAAGCGACCCAAACCCCGTGGGTGACTCACAGCAGGCAATAACAACTAAGCCTGAAGAAGAGGATCTCTGGTCGTGGTGCGAAGAAATACAGCCGTGGGGAATACTGGGTGAAGAAGAAGAGTTCAAACCAGTTTATGTTGAACTAGCTGAACGACAGCATAATAGAATACGTTGTGCGCATGCGTGCGAGCTACCCGGAGACGTAGCAGCATCCCAGCGTATCAGCGCTCGGCGCTCAAACGGCAGTTCCTGCTGAGTTCCTGCTACGAGACTTAACCAAGTCCCAGAACCGCCACGTGGGTAAGAAAACTTATTTTATTAGGGTGTGTCGTATTTAAAAGTGATAAAAAAGGGAAACCGTTAAAACTTTCAATCCGTTTTTAAAATATATAGTGGATCATTAAAAGTGTTACTGTAGGGACCAAACCTCTTCCATATCTAATTTATTTCTGTGTACAAAGTAGTCCTGGCACAGTTCGGGATTATTAGTACCTATTTCTCACCCTCCGTGAAGTCAACGAGTCCTGACACAGTTCGGGAAAATAGTTGCACCCTCTTTCTCAAAGCAAACGACGAAGTCCTGGCACAGTTCGGGAATTAGTTGTATTTGCTTCAACCCTGACAGTCTGCGAGTCCTGGCACAGTTCGGGAAATAGTGGACTTTAAACCCCCTCCCTCTTAAAACAAACAACTAATCCTAGCATACTTCAGGAAATAGTTGTCCTTATAAATTAGCCCCCCGTGAAGTCAACGAGTCCTGGCACAGTTCGGGAAAATAGTTGCACCCTCTTTTTCAAAGCAAACATCGAAGTCCTGGCACAGTTCGGGAATTAGTTGTATTTGCTTTAACCCTGACAGTCTGCGAGTCCTGGCACAGTTCGGGAAATAGTGGACTTAAAACTTCCCTTAAAAAGTTAAAATCCGAAGAATAACAGTACCGACAGTAACCTTATATTTTTTTTATTTATTTCACGTTATACCTGTTTTTTTTTATATACGACTCGCACCACCCTAATATTGCATCAAGCTTTAAACCGATCATTACCATTCTTTAAATCCTGCTGACATAAAAATACCGCTTTCGCTTTACAACACCTGCACGTCCGCTATACTACCAATTTAAATCACCGCTCGCACTGCTTGCTTTATTTTCGATCATATTCCTGCACCGCTTTGTTTCTTAAAAACCGTAATCCGTTTTGGGGGTATTACTATTTTAGATTTAAGTTTGTAAATTATAAGTACACGATGGTAATAAGTAGTATTAAAGCATTTATCTTGTATTAATATTTTATTGAGATAAACACGACCTGTCATTAATTTACGGAAACAAATTGTTTTATTCCTCCGAGGCTTACTGACTGAATTTCCGACAAAATAGAAAGACAACTCCGTTCTAATAAATTTAAATGCACCGAACCCTTCTCCACTGTTTAAAGGCTACCCCGTGAGCATAGTGGATCCCTTTACCACTTCAAATAATAAAGGGTGGCGCTCGAGAATACCGATATCCCGATCCGCACCGTCACCGAAAAACCGTAAATACTCCGCCGCATTAAGGGTACCGTCCGAATAATCTATAAAACCGCTATCCGAGTGCCATTACAAAATGGCACCCGAACTATCGTAGAGAACGCCATTACAAAATATTGTTCTTCAAATGAGGATAAATCTATAAATATCAAACAAGGTGATCTGGGGAATTCAATGTCTGTTCGAAAACTGATAAATAAAAAGAAAACAAGGTCTGTCTATACCACCAAACTAAAATTTATTTGTCCCTTTAGGGTGAAAAAAGGATTAAAGAGTGTACATAATTTAATGTGACTTTAGGTTGTACTAGTTTCGACTTTAGTCAAAGTCATCTTCAGCAACCATATAATTAAGAATTATGTTTTTTAGGTTGTACCTAAATAAACAAACTAAAACAAATTAAAAGGGGGAACGAAGTGGTTCAACAATACATGGTCATAACGTGCTCCTTATGCAGCCAATGGACTCGACAGAAGACAATCACCAACACGATGCTACTTTCAGCAATGGAGGAAATTAGATGCGAAAATTGTAATAGCGGACAAAATTCCAAATGGAATCATTTATAGTTATGATATGATGTATAGCTCTCTATAATGAAAATTCAATAAAATAAACGTTTCATGAGTCAACTCCGAGAGGGAACATGATTTATATTTGGTGGGTCAGAATTTTTAATAAGAATAGTAATAAAGTAAAAGGGGGGGGGGGGGAGGAGGGAAATTAAAATGTGTTAAAACAATTTACGTCATTGAGTAAGTTGGGGTCATCTGAAAGGAAAAAATTATTTCCATTTAAAATTGTATACGTATATCATAATCTATGGTCTCATAATTTAGACTTAATTTTGTATGTGGAAAATAATCAAGTACTTACCAAATTCTCCATATTCATGGCTTATTATTTAAATTATATGAATTTAATCAGGTCTACGTTGCAAATTTTCTTTTTTTCTTTTCTTTTTGGTAAAAGAGGCACAAATTAGGAACATGACTTAAGAATTAATGCTGTTCAAAGCGAATGTTGCAATAAAATGGAGGGTATCTCTGATATCAGTACTATAAATTTCTTTTTTGTATTATTTAAAAATTTTCGTATTTCCGGGTATCAACTGTCAAGTCCAAAGGCGGCAAATTCAATATAGACAGACCTTGTTTTCTTTAATAATCTCGCCACAGAAAATGGACTACTTCTTGAATCTTGATAAATAAAAAGTTATTCAAATAATTCTGCTGCAGAAATAAACAAGTTATAATGCTTCACCTTACGAGATTCAGCAAGATCGGTTACTCTTTCCAAAAAGTTATAAAGATTTTTAGAATCACCATTAAATTTAGTTTGACAATCACCTATAGCTGGAATATTGCCTGAACAATTAACAATGGGTGGTGCAACATTGATGATTGGTGCTTGAGGAGCTGAATAATTAATTAGCAGTACTAGTACCAGTTAATAGTTTCGGCGGATGGAGGGGCGGCTGCACCGACCTGTTAAAAATAACCAGAACGTAGTTTATCGTTCAGTAGTTGCTCACTAATGGCTTCAAAATATTGCCCATAAACCGCTGTGCTGTAATTGTCATGGAAAAAAATAGGACCAACAATTCTTCTTCGGGAAACAGGTAACCAGACACCAATTTTTCGAGAGTGCAATGTAGACTCTACAAAAAAAAATGAGATTTTCACTACTTCACATGCGTGCATTCTGAGAATTCACATAACCGGTGAGGTGGAACCAGGCGAAAAAATATCAGGTCTAATAAATCATTTATTTCCAATACAATGTTGGGTAAACCACTGACAGTAATTCCTGCGTCTTTCACAATATGCATTTCTTGGTTTCTCTCTTGTAACGAGTATACCATTGTCGTCGAAATTCGATAGTCAATACACAACGAAATCAAGTTCAAAACTAAATCGTTTTAAAATGTGGCAAAACTAATATTTGCTATCAAACACCTTTAATTTTTCTACGTATTTATCTGAATGTTTACATTTAAGGAATTTGCTGCTTTTTAAACAACTTATGAAAGTAGAAAATTTAGCTTTTTTAGGTTCTAAGTGTATAATTTGGAGAAAAAATTTCTGATTGAAAAACGGATAATCACTCAATACCTCTTTCTATTTGAAATTTTAATGTGATTCCCATCCCCCATTAGGGGTGGCTCAGAACTTCAGAAACGGTTGTAAGTGGGCATTTTGAACACGTGTTGAAGTAAGTAGGTAAGCACGAGTTCATTCTAAAGCTAATATTAAATAGTTTTCACTAAAATGTCGAATTTTTATTTTTAAACTTTAAAGGGGCATAACTTGGAAACAAATAATCCGCTTTAAAAAATTAAGCGCCAAAAGACTGCTAATGAAAAGGGCTTTCAAGTGAACTATCACTCAATACCCTTTACCATTTGAAATTTTTTATGTGCCTTGCGCCCCTCGTTAGGGGTTGAAACTACAGGGTCGCAAATACATGTAAAACATGTCCCCCAGTAAATCTAAGCTGACGTGTTTTTTTGTTAAATTCTTCTTAAAGTATTTTAAAAGTTATTCCGGGTAGCTAGTTTTGAAATGAAAGCCCTGTACCTGACAATTATTAACTCAAAGAATAGAAAGTACGGCAACGCCGCTGTCTATAATTTTTAATTTATCTCTGGTGCATAAAAACCACAAATCCGCGTAGAAACAAGACAAGACAGTTGAGTTTTAAAACATATAAACAATAACATTTTCCTGGAATATCCATCGTCTACGACACCCAGACTAAATTCCCAGAATCTAGCGTCGCTGAAAGCAAAATAAGCCTACGTGATTGAGGCAGGGGTTGAAACAGCATGCCAAAATGTTACTGGGTGCGAGAAAGAGGGTGATACATCGCAAGTAGAACGTGACGTGTTTAAGCTTTTTGGGCAGTCAGTAGAGATCTGTGATGAGTGGTCTTGAGAAGCACACGGGCTTTTCGGAGCATTTTGGGCGGTTTTAGTTGATTTTATGGTATTCAAGCCATAAAATAGTCGGAAAATTCGCGAAGTTCTATTCCGAAGGTGTTTTAACGTGATTAATACATCCCAATTCTACTTCCGTTTATCTGTTGAAATAACTCAGTCAATTTGCGGTGTGACTGTTGTAAAACAACAGTCTCAAGTTCGTAGATGCGATAAAGTTTCGATAGTTTAAGACTATAGTATTGTATCCCGATAGTATTGTTTGTCTAGTGACGTATTGTGAGTGATGTAAAAACGTATAGCTGTTTTAACGCAGTAAGTAGTTACCATACTAAGTTGTAAAAGTAAAAAACATTTGCGGGTACGCAAAACGAATGTGAAGATGAGTAAATAAAATACCAGAAAGAAATAGATATATTTTGTGTGAGAAGAAAGCATTTTATTTCAACGGACATATTTTGAACCACGCAACCTATGGAAAATACAGTAAACAATTTATGTATGGCGCAAGCATATAATGGCGCCGTTCACAGTATCGGTAGTCACTCCTAGCATGAAACTGTTTAGGAGCGATTTTCTCAAAAACGGTTCATTTTATCGTGATCAAAGAGGAGGATTCTTCAATAGCCTTCGATTGTGAGCAGTTCAAATGTATAAAAATCTTTGCACAAAAATGTTTAGAGAATCGGCTAACTAGCAAAAAAGATATAAAGCAAAATTGATTTTAGAAAACAAATTTTGACACCCTGTTTTTTCATTATTTTTGAGTTTTCGAAAAAGTGTTACATGAACTTTTACTATTATTTTTTCGAGTCGAAATACCCGCCCAAGTTTTTTGCTTATTTTTTCCGGACACCCTGTAGTCTTGATTTAAGATTTTCGGGGAGTTTTATTATTTATGTGTTGTTACTCGTAAAGTATGACGACATGCAATTTTGAACCGGCCTGAAATTCCGAATATAAATGGCTACACTGGTCCAGAGTTCGACACTTAGATTTGAGATTTTTGAAAGTAGATTAAGTTTCTTTCTATCTTAGACCAAAGTTCCTTGATCTGTTAGAAAATAAAAGTACAGAAGTGCTCGCTAGTTTTGGTATTTTTTTAGAAGAAACCGTGTGGCGAAACGGGAGATTTGTAACAACACGTTCTAAGCTGCTCCAGACTAACGATTTATCAGGATATATTAATCAATAGTTTAAATAAATTAGTAGAACATTGTAATCTCAACCACCTTCTTTTCTTAAATAGAATCAGTATTTAGAATTTCCGATATCGGTACATAATAGAGACAATGATTAAAATATATACAACCACTACTTTGCAGAAACACCTACCTGACTAGTATAAATATAAAACAAAATTAAAAATTCCAACGAAGTACTAGAAAAAAAAAAGAAAAAAAGAAAAGAAGAAAAATATTTGAAAACATCATGTATACAGGTTGTCCCCAAAACAATTTAAGACGGTCTACTTTATTTTTTAAGTGGATACCCCTATTTTATAACACTATTTTGGAGAAAGTGACATATTCATATACCTAATTTCAGCCGTTTGCGAGAAAACTGCGTTTTCACTTAGAACAACAACACATTATTTATTAGCGAAAAGAAAAGAAAATTCAAAGGAAACTAAAAATCACTATATATTAAATGTTGGAAATGACCTCCACCAACAGTCTGGCAGTACCCGAGACGATCTTCAAATTCTTGCAGAACGTTATTAACGACGTGAGGTTCTATCAATCTTATTTCGCCTCTTATTCTGTTCTTTATATCTTTAATATTGTTTAGTCGGCTAACATATACCTTGGATAACCCCATAAAAAAAATCTAAAGAGGTTAAATCTGAATGTCTGGTCGGCCATTCAATTGGACCTCGTCGGCCAATCCATCGTTCGGGAAAAACTGTATCAAGGTAGGTACTCACGCACACGACGGATGTAATATGCCGGAGCTCCATCTTGCTGATACCACAAAAAATGGTTCGGTGCATCAGGATCTCCTGGATTAGGGTAAAATGTGGCAAGGCACGGTACTAGATAATTTTCTAAAAATTCTAAATATGTTTCACCTGTTAAATTTCTGTCAATAAAAAAGGGTCCTAAAATTCTATTTTCAAAAATGCCGGCCCAAACATTAACTTTTTAAGAATATTGAGTGTGACATTCCATAATCCAATGTGGATTTTCTGTAGCCCAATACTGATAGTTTTATTTGTTTACACTTCCATTCTAACAAAACGTTGCCTCATCCGAAAATTAAATTCGTTTCGAAAACTGTGGATAATTATTGCACATATTCATCATTATCTCACAAAATTGGATTCTTCTGCCTGGATCATTCTCATTGAGTTCATGAACCAATTGGACTTTGTAAGGATGAAATTTAGTTTTGTCTAAATACTTTAGGACGGATGTTTCGCAGATATGATTTTCCGAAGCAGTAGTACTACTCGGCTTAGGGTGGTCTTCTAGAACCGACAATAAGATATTTAAATGTGTATCTTCTAATACTGCAGGTCGAGCTTTCGTATAACTGTCCCTAACGTGACCTAAATATCTATATTTTTTTTCTATTTTACTGACAGTAGATCGAGATATCGGTTCTCTGCGAGGACACTTGTTCGCAAACTTCCATTTGTGTGCACATTCTATCTTCATAACCAATCATTATTAATATTTCTATTCGCTCTCTTTCACTTAAGCGTACTATTTTTTAAAATTACAAGATTATCAAAATAACCTTTGCCAGACACTTTGACTTGAGGCAAAACTAGTCCAATCAGGGGACAACTGTCACTGCGAACGTGACAACCTAACAACCAAAGGCTTTATTTAAAAAATGTTCATGATTTAATAATAAAAACGGCTGAATTTAAGTATATTTCATGAAATATGTTTACAATTTTACGCAGAATCCAAAAAAATATCATAAAATATAGTATCCATTTAAAAAGGTAAAGTAAACCGTCTCAACTAGTTTTTGGGACAACCTGTGTACATGAAATAAGCTTCAAAAAATGCACAGCAAGATTAAAAAATCGACGGGTCTGAGCGTTTTTTCGAAAAAGAAACACATTAATTTTAAATTAATTCGTTCCAACCTTTACGTTCTCACTGTGTTAACCTCATATCAAAAATATTGTCATTTAGTAGAAACGCACACATACAGAGTAGAGTTATCGCCAAAATTTTATTTGTTTACACACCGTATTGCGTCGGTGGTTGACTGATGAGGTGCACATGGCGTAGAGTACAAAGAAAGTATACGTGCGAAGAAATTCAATAATCTACTACCATATAAATTTTCCCAGGTAATAGATGCGCTTGCCCGATCTTACCATATGTCTGTCTGTCAACTACATGGCGAACCAAGACTTTAGATAATAATAGAAAGGATGCCGAGAGGGATTATAAGAGAAAGATAAGGCGCGTCGTTGCAATAATTTATTTATCTCATACCTATATAATCTGGACCGCTAAAAGAACCAGCTTACCCGATTTTTCAAAAAGTGCTTTTCCGATATCCCGACTTTTAAGGTACAGATGGTTAATGGGCGACGATGCTTTATTAACTTAATTATTAGTGGTTGATGGAACTTTTTCTTTTTTTTTTCTAGTTTGAATTTATTTTATAGCTATGCATCTCTTATTCGCGTATGGACTACTTAACAAAACCTGAGAAAAACAATCCTACCTCGGTATTCCTGGCACGTCAATCCAAGGCACTTCAAAAAACCGCAAAGTAGCGGAAATATTTCCCGTGCATTCCATTCTTTCTGTGTCCTTACTAACCTTCGTGTCGCAATTTCTGTTTTTTATCCGCACGTCTGTCAGAGTTATTTTGATTCTTTCTCCTTTTTGAGCTTCGAAACGGTAAACACAGCTAAAAAGAAATAAAAAGATGAATTATTAAGCCTAAGCGTGCGTGGGGTTTCAGTAGCTGCCTGGAACAATATTAAGCGACTATATTTTCTCGGGGTATATTTACGGGGGCGGTAAAAAAAAACTCGATTATGTGATTTAACGACTTTCGAGAGGATTATATTTAAGCTGAAAATACAAAAAAAAAACGCCATTTGAAAGATATGTTAATGATTAATAAAATCAAAGATAAAACGAAAAAAATGTAAAATTAGCATGTGAAAAGTAGTGATATGACCTGTATACAAGTGTTACTCAACTTGAAAAAAAGGGATTAAAAAATAGAACATTTTTAAGTTAATTAAAATAATAGGTAAATAACAATAGTACAATTTAAAGAAATAGTCCATTCTCGAAGTGGAGTCGAAATATAAGGGAAAGGGGTAAGAAAGTTAAAAAGTCTTTCTCCACTAATTTAGTAGTGAGCTATCAAAGGCTCAATTTTAAAAATAAAACGTCTCTACATGTTTCCTATAATAGGTCCCCAGTAATTAAATTTTACAAATGAAATTTCAACATTAATCCGACCACAAATTGACAAAGTCTTCACATAAATTTTGAATTAAACATAACATTTCATTTACAATTTCAGTATGCTGATTGCATTTACATTCAATTTTTAATATCTTGCCAAAATATTTTTTAAAAAAAGCTACATCAGCGTCACTTTCCACCAACAGTGTTCTCTCTACTGCTAATAATAACTGCAGCACTATTTTTGTCTCCTGAAGATGAAGGTTACTACCTTCGAAACATGTAGAGACGTTTTATTTTTAAAATTGAGCCTTTGATAGCTCACTATTAAATTAGTGGAGAAGGACTTTTTGACTTTATTTCCCCTTTCCCCAATAGTACAATTTATACCTTCAAAGGCCACTGTAAAAGCAGGACATTATACATCTTCAAAAAACACAGACACGATTAATAACGGCCAAAAAGTAAAAATGAGCATGCACAGCACAGAGAAATTGACTGGACTGGAGTAACGTCGTGACGTGTGCCAAGATAACGAGTTTGGACGGGGACGGGCGCGAATTCCTGTTCGGTTGACGTTTGGTGACTATCGGTACTATCGAAAAGCCAAAGATCATTTAATTAGCGTTTCAGGCTGGTATACCTTTAGAAAATTAGTTGATTTTAATTATGACAGTATATTATAGGGATAATTAGACCTTGGGTTATCTGGACTAGTTGCTGCAACCTAGATAATCTAACCCACCTAATTACATAACCCCAAGGGGCCGTCCATAAATCTTCTGACGCTGAAATTCGCTAAATCTGATCCCCCCTCCCCCCTGTGACGGTAGTACGACGCTTGACCAGACTCTCCTAATACTTCCCAAACGTCATGTGACGGTGACCCCCCCCCCTTAATGTACAATGTTCGATAACCAGAATAAAGAATACATTTTTAATAAATCATAGGTTTATTTCTTTCTATATTGGTGATTTTAGCATGCAAATTTGAAAACAAATTAGGAGTACTTACTAACGTACTAAGCTCAATTCACCACGCTGTGCGCGGATTGGGTGTTCGTTCCAATCGCATTGTCGTACCAACCGTTCGACTTTTTTGCAGGCAATTGAAAAAATTATTTTTTACAATCGTCCCATGACGATTGAAGAAACCCCTCTCCCCTGTGACAAAACGTGACGCTTGCCCTGACCCCCCCCCCCCCCCCGAAGCATCACGCGATTTATGGACGGCCCCCAGCAAAGTATCACAACATTCAAACTTAGGTAAAATCCTTTTCTTCACACAGTAATTTAGTTCTGGCAAGAAAACCGGTACGCTGTCACAGCCAGAGCGGTCCAAGGAACATAAATTAGCTGGGAGAACTATTGCAATAACTAAAAAATTGAATATCAGAATTAAAATTTTAATTGTGGTAACTAAAAAAATTTAACTAAATTGTTTAGTTGACCCGATTTTCTCAGTATAAGAATAGCTGAGGCAGCCTCGCAGAAACTCTGCATACTTTCCCGATTCAAGAACCTCTACAACTTTTGAATCTCAAAAAGCCGAAATTCTGCTCTTAAGCATACTCTAAGTGAAACTGCTGGATTTAATTTAAAGAACCGCCACTCGCTTCATCGAACACTTACGCGACAGCTTAGTGGACAGAGTCTTTTATAAAAATATTTGTTAAATTTCTTTCTCGAGTAAAAAATATGAAAAAATTATTAAATTTTAATATAAAGTCATTAGTCACTCGTACCCTCTGAATTTAAAAATGCCTCATTTCTACAAGCTTCTCTGGCAAACGTTATTGCGTCATTAACGCTCTTACTTAAAGATTGGGTGGCAAGACGCACATTCATTTTTCCCTGCCCCATTTTAAATGTCGCTAACGAACTTTAGTTGCTGCATGCAAGCCCTCACTATTTTGCAACTTCACTAGTTCGCTTATATAACTCCACCTAATGTCCCTGTTTTCACAATCCTTTATGCCATCCTTACCAGCAAAGCAATTCCTTACCAATTTTAACATATGGCACGCGTCTAAATAAAAATATACATTTTGATTGGTAATTGGGTGAGAAAAAAATGTTTTTAAATTTATTGGATCAGAAAAATCTGCGCCCAACTTTTCAGCCATTGCTAAATTAACTGGGGCCCCATCGAATGTAAATGAAGTAACTTGTACTCCACTGTCCTGCATAATTCGTAAACATTGTAAAACAAGATTTGCTTTTTCATTGGCAGCCAAACCATCTAGTAGCAGTTAATTATATTTATAAAAACTACTCTATATAGATTTAAAAATTGAAAATATCATACCTTATATTTTTGGAACCGCCTCTTCCGTATAAAAAAATATCACCAGGAGAACGAAATTTTTGTTGAGCTTCGTTGCTTAGTGAACCAAATTTTCTCGAACAGGGACCTTCACCATATGGGTCTCCGTCTAAGTGCAAGTCCACAAATTCGTAAAGCGCCTTGAAACTTACAGGGCTGGAAAGCAAAGTCCATGTCAAATTTAGAAATACTCTTTATTGTAGAGATTTAAGTTTGCAAGGTAAGGTAAATTAAAACATTGTTCATTATTCATATATCATATTTCATTCAATAGCCAGCTAATCTTTATAGCTCTTCTCGTAAGTTTCCACTTATACCTAATATCACTAGGGTTCCAATTATTTCCTGTTTTTAATTGAAGCTCGAGTGGTATTCGATAAAGAAATTTCACATCAGTGTTAAGAAAATAATAGGAATGACGTCTTTTGATGGTTTCTTATTTACTCACTTTGGTAAAATAAACCTTTGACAGATGAGCTAACAATAGCTTAATTTTCTTTTTTTTATTACATTTGTAATCTACTAAACTCGGTACAATATAAGTTTAACCGCCCCCTTAAGTTTTTCGCATTTGTTTTGAAACACCCTGTACACTTTTAAAATACTTTAAATATAATTTCATCCAGAACCAAAAACAGGCTTTGGTCAAAAATTGCTGAGGCACTGATAAAACGTTGCTCCCTTAATCAAATAATCTGATTTATTTGCTGAATAATTATTGGTAATAAATAAATGTGATTTTAATTAACTAAGTTTTATTTAACTGAAATAAATGAGAGTATTTCGTTTTATTTGCAAAATTATTTGACTGTTGGTGGATTTGTGTCAAATCATAGAACCCTTCAAACAAATATCTTACCAAAAAACCACTAAAATAACAAAATCTAAATAACTAATTATTTAATCGAACTAATTTTTATTTAGGAACTAAATCTCGTTAATCGCTAGTTAAATCACCCAATAGGAAACTATTTAAATGTCTAGGTCATTTAAACTAAATAATTATGTATTTACATTAAATCCTTAATATAAAACAACCAAATATTTCCAAATAACTAATTATTTAATCGAAGTACATTTCAAGTTAAGAACTAAACACATTTAACTTTAATTTAAATCATTCATTGCCGAACTTTTCAAACAATTTGGCCATCCAAACTAATAATTAAGTAAGAACAAATTTCTTTAATTTTGTACTTAGTGCAATGTAATAAACTTGCACTAAGTACAAAATTAAAGAAATTTTTTCTTAATCTTTGATGGTGCACTCAGCCCTTTCCTAATTTATAATAATTAAGTATTTAAATGAACTCCTGTCGCCCACCTTGGGCTTTGAGTAATTTGATTGGTTATACAAAAGTGGCCTGATAAATCATCATCGCGTGTTGGTTATTGGTGTTCGATTTTGTCTTGTGGAAATTTATGAGTGAGAGTGAAATCTTCTTTGTTAGTGGCACAGAAGTTAGTGGTTCCATCAAAAATTAAAACGAAGATATGGGGAATAAACCTAATATGAATAATTATTTAGAAGATTGGGTATATCGAGGGGTATATTCCATCTGTTAGGTACTTTTCAAGGTAGGAAACTATATTTGAATATTTTAGTTACGCATGAAACGAGTTAAAAAAGTAAGATAATAGGCAAAGAAAAGATACTTGTAATACCTAATTTAAAATTTCGAACACAAAATCTTTTTAGAAAAGTGTAGCCAGGTATTTATAAATCATGGCTACCTAGGTTACAAATAGGACAGTTTTTCTCAATTTTCACCATAATTCAATAACCTATCAAACCTTCTAACGTAAAAAATATAATATAATTAATATAATGTTAATAATTATTGTACCTAATATTTGCAAATTTGCTTTTATTTAATTTTTTATCAAAGTTATTAACTTCTCTATAATGTTTTATTGACGTATATTTTAAGGGGAACAACAACTAATGGTGGGTTTATACAGCAAGATAACATAACATAAAATGAAATAAGAGTTAAATCTACAGATCTGCCATAAGACGTTTATAGAAACACATAACATAACATAAAAATAAGAAATAAAATAAGAAATGGTTATCTTTTAAATTTTATGTTATTTTTATGTAAAAATCGTTGTGCGCGTGCGCGTAATTTGTCACAACCTTTATTTTTGGCAAAAATGTGTTTTTTCTGTTGGTTCGCCTTATTATTTGAACCACCATAAACAATTTAATAAGGTTTGTGATTATTATGGTATAGGTACTGATTAAACCACATTCAATAGCAACATTTCAATATTTCTTATTTTTATGTGACGTCTGTATAAACACGTACTTGGATAAAATAAGAACTGATTTGAATAAACATTCTGATCTATTGAAAATTAAAAAAAGGTATTTAAACCAAATAAATTTATACTTGGTCTAAATAAATATAAAAGACAAGTTAAACAATTATGTACTTGAATAAAAAAACAATCACTTTGATGGAAATTACCGGTTTATTTGAATAAAATCACTTAAATTGTTTAAATACATGTAAAACAAACGTAAAATAAATATATACTTGATAAAATATATATAAATATCAATCAAATGAACATTTTGTTAACTTAACTTTTAACCTATTTACCTTAAGTCATTGAAACGGCTTATTTAAGTTAGGTTAGTGTTAAGGAAATAAATATTTGCTTGAATTTTGTATTTAGTGATTAATTCCAAATAAAAAGTAATTTGTATCAAATCAGATGATACTAATTGAGGCAAATAATCCCTTGATATTTTTCAAATACATATTTGTTTGGCTAATAGGAAACAAATTTTAATATTTATTTGAGTCAATGGAAAATTTTTTTAACTCAAATAATTAATTTTATCAGTGTGTGGAATTTCCTATGAAAAGAAATTATAGTTACAGTCGAAACGGTTGTTCTTTGCCAGTACGTCATTACTTCCACGCGACTAAAACCCTATGAATCTAATCAAAATTACGAGATTTAAAAAGTCGAAACAAACTTTAACTTCATAAACATCAAAACTTTCGTGGCTAGCGTTCGAACTTAATAATAATAGCAAATATCCATAACTACTTACCGCCAACACGAGAGTACGATAACAATGGCTGTGAATAGAACAGTATATAGAATTAAATTGAATTGCAAGGCACGGAAATGTTTAAAAACAAATTTAAGGTGACAGATCGAAACGATGACTTTGACATCAAATAGGCAACTCTCCAAATATCCTTTGTCTCTGTCTAGCACGTTACTTTAAATTCGAGACGTATTGTGCAACCCTGCAGACGTTCTATTATGTTTTCATTCACTTTTCACCCTATAATAAATAAAGATAGGGCGTTGTTAATCACACTGCCTCGTGATCGTTTATCAGTGACCCACCGGCAAGGAACGACCATTTCGACTGTAAACTAAATAACTAAAATTCGCCCTAGAGGTGAAAAAAAACATAATAGAGCATCTCCGGGCTCACGCAATACGCCTCGATTTTAAGTAACGTGCTAGACAAAGACAAAAGGTTTAGCACAGTTGTCAGCATGCGTGCTGAAAAATAGGACCTGTTCCATTTTCACTTGACGCGCGCCGAATTATATCTTTTCAGGTTATATCTTGCAGTGTTCCGTATTGATTGACATTGACATTTCCAGGGCGGTTAAGCCCTGAATAATTATTTTAGTGTTTAAAATTTTAATAAAAATGCGTGATGAATAACAATTTAATATTGAATTCTTGCAGCATGTAGAATGCTAAAACATCTTTATTATCGGACGACGACGTTTTGACAGAGGCAATTAACCTATGAAGTGCGTTTTAGGCAGTGGCGGCTCTTATATAGGAGCACTTGAGCACGTGCCTCCCTAAGATTCAGTCCCACATCGACAAATATTCACTATAAATTACATATTTAGTTTACAATACAATGTCTGTTACAAAGCAATTCTAACATGATTTTATAAGCTCCCTAACCAATTATCGCTTTACTAACTAAATCTTTTGTAGCAGATCTCTAATCCCGAATGCTTATCGCAGGAAAAATGTGCTCCGTGGCTATCGCTACTTGATATGGACGGTTCGCTTCCCGTAATAAATGCACCTTGTCGCCCCCATCTCTTTTTAGCGCACGGCTCAAAATGGGCTTTCATTCCTCTCAAATGAGCACGCTTTTGCTGTGCTGCATGCCGCTGCCTTGTTTTCGGATAGTTTTTGACAGATCGTTTTATATGTTTTGCTGATCCGTGTAGCGCGGTAAAGCCCTCCATAATCGCAGCTTGTGTATGCCATGCAGTGTTGTCAGACCTTCTGTTTTAACAGGAGATCTCCTGCTTTTGCCCTCAGTCCTGTTATTCTGTTACTTCTATTGTGCTAATGAAGCTACATAATGCATAAATGCATACAAAAATATCAGAACTAAGAATAAAAACATTTTTAAGGAGTACTATGAATCAAGAGAGGCTTTCTGCCTTGGCAATGTCGATAGAGAAAAAAATGTTGCAAGATATTCCTAACTTTAATGACTTACTTACTGAGAAATTTGCTAAACTTTAAGACAGAAGAATGCATTTTTTGTTAAGACACTGTGTTCAATCAGTTCTGTTTTTTAAAAATATTTTTGTTTTTTTATGTTGTCGTTGTTGACTTTTCTAGTTACTGCTTCCCAAGTATGCTGTATATTGGTAAGTTTTCAATTTAAATTTATGTTTTGTTTTATTAACATATCTACGTACAAAAAGAACATAAAAATTAGGAAAGCTTTTACTCGTAAATTTGGCACTTAACCACGGCAGATTGTTATATCTGCCGTGACTTAACTACACAACACAACTACACAATATCTTGTGGTTGGAACGGAGGGGTGAAACAAAAGGAAGGGGTAGTGGTGGGCGGAGATATGCGCAAATTTTTCGTTCTTTTTTTTTGCCATGCTTGATGCTTGTGATCTTGTGAACCTCCACAAACTTCCGTAACGAGCCGCCACTGGTTTTAGGTGTGCTTCACGGACACTTCACCTCAAGCAATTCACGTGGGCGGTCTCCCTTAGATATGAAAATTTTGACGTTTATGAATTTAGACTATGTTTTGCCTTTTTGAACCTCGTAATTTTGATTAAATTATATGGTATTGGTCACGTGGAATGAATGACGACGCACCGGCAAAGAACTACAGGGTGTCCATTTTTCAATGTAATTGCACGGTATCTCGGTAACTAGTAAAGATTGAGACTTGCGGTTTTTACAATAATCGCTACTTTTTCGTGAAACAAAAGATGCCGCAAAGAGAGTTGTCATAGCTTTCTTAGTTTTTAGGCTACAGGGTGCTTCCAAAAAGGTTTGCTTTTTGACCAATCCCTGTATTTCGGTTATCCATTAACCTGTCAAAAGATTGAATACTGTTTCTAAGAGAGTTTTTTATGTGGAATTCAGTGGCAAATTTACTTTTTTTCTGGGAGTCTTACTTTGCGAGATTTAAAGCGAACCTATGATTTTTCAAATAGGACTCCCTGTATATTTTTCTCTTATTTGATTGGACTATTAGTAAACTTGTCAAAAATATAATAGTTCATAGCTATGAGTATGAGTAACAGTAAACGCACAAAATGAAAAATTTAGGAAATTAGGGTTGTATAGGCCATGAAATCATTGAAACCATCCAGAGATTTTTTGAAATGCGAAATTCCAATTTGATGTTATTGTGGCTCCGACTTATAAAGGGCGCCACCTAGGTATAGATGTCTTTTTACTCATTTGAGAAGTCATAACATTTTTATACAAGCTTCGTTTTACATATTTGCGCAAAAAAATGGAGAATGTGCCTATCACTTTTATTGTAGAAGGAACCCTTGTATTTCCGGAACGGTCGAAAATAAATATTGAAAACTATATGTTTTTGAAATCGGATAGCGAAATGCAATTTACTCGTCTGGTTATGGATGATGGTTGCCATTTAAAAAAATACAAAGTAGCGTCAGTACAACCAATCTGTAAAATTTGCGAGAAAAAAATACCATAAGCGATTTTATTTCATAAATGGTTAGGGGGGCATGTGATTAGCTTAAAACCAAATTGTCGCCCCCCCCCCCCCCTTGTGCGCTTGTGGGAAACTCAAAAAGAATTTTGACTTGATTTTCCGCAAAACCGGTAAGTCGCAGAGAAATATTTTGTAAAAAACTATTGTAGAAAACAATATTCTCCACAATTTATCTTATGGAGTCACTGCGCTACGACTAAAAGTGCAGAAAGCAGAGGGCGCCAAATTCGCCAAAAATCACTTTTTCCTTATTTTCGACGCGAAAAATATTTTTTTGCTCAATCGCATAAATACCAAAGTTGTAGAGACTAAAAAATCCTATAAATTGAGTCCACGCTTTTTTTTACAATGCACGGTTACGGAGATATAGCGCCTGGAAGTACCAACGGAATGCAGCGTCTTAGCATTCTATTAATATTGACCCTTATCTGGCACACTAATCGCAGGAAACTGTTACGAAATTAAACAAATAAATATGGCAAATTAGTTTAACATGCAACCTTGGGTAACTTTAAGTAGAACATCCAGTATATTTTAAAAACATGTAATGCATTTTTTTTTTAATATTAAAGATATAATAATATTATGTTGATATTTGCTCCAGCCGTTTTCGAGATATTTCGCTTTAAAAATGCTGATTAAGTATACCACTGTTATATCAAATCACAGTTGCCATGAATGAACATACGATACGAATATTAATAATTATTCGGCTGTCAGTTTGATTTTTTACTGATTATTGTATTGTTTTACCAAATCGCTTTAAAAATATCAACAAATTTTAATCAAAATATTACTTATAATGTATGGTCATGAAATCAATTTAGTACATTTAACTCTACAAATATAATATTTTACTAGAGTAACAAAATTGCAAAAACAGCGATAACATCGGTAACTACAGATTATTGACGTCATAGAAAGGCAGGCGTTTTGACCCACATTCAAAATGTTAATGGTAATTTTATTGTAATCTCGTAACAAAATTAGAATCAGTTATTCACAATACTTCTATAAGGCCATTATACTGGTATTCTAACGTCGATTTGAAAATATTGCTCCATTCTACGAGTTCTTATTACTCCATATCAAGATATAAGTATCCCCTAATTGTTTTCAAATATCAAGGGCATTTAACACTTTTTTAAATTTACGCTTTCCTATCAATAATTTCTGTTCACTGTTGAGGTTGATTTGAAGCTAAGTAAATAAATCGCCCATAGTCGATGATTCACAGGGTGGAACCGTTTTGTCAATTCGCCTTAATGTAGGTATATTGATTATTCTATTCTATAACTATAATAAACTTGTGGAGAAAGACTTCGACTTTCCTTTCCCCTATAAAGCATTTTTAGTTGTGGCGTAGTGGTCATATTAGACGTGAGGATCTGTAACAATAGAATGCTACGATCCCAGGACATAAAACAAATGATGCTGCATTCGGTTGGTACTTCCAGGCGCTATATCTCCGTAACCGTGCATTGTAAAAAAAAGCGCAGACTCAATTTATAGGATTTTTTGGGCTCTACAACTTTTGTATTTATGCAATTGAGCAAAAAAATATTTTTCGCGTCGAAAATAAGGAAAAAGTGATTTTTGGCGATGTTGGCGCCCTCTGCTTTCTGCACTTTTAGTCGTAGCGCAGTGACTTCATGAGATAAATTGTGGAGAATATTGTTTTCTACAATATTAGTTTACAAAATATTTCTCTGCGACTTACCGTTTTTGCGAAAAATCAAGTCAAAATTCTTTTTGAGTTTCCCACAAGCGCCCAAGGGAGGGGGGGGGGGGGCGACAATTTGGTTTTAAGCTAATCACATGCCCACCTAATCATTTATGAAATAAAATCGCTTATGGTATTTTTTGCCCGTAAACCTGCTTTTCCATAACAGATTGATTGTACTATCATATCTGTCAAATTTGTGAATTTATATATTTTATGACATTAAATTTGGCATTGCGGAATATCTTTAGGAAAGATGTAATTTGTTTTTTTATTATAGTCGGAAGGAAAGTCGCCAATCGGGCGAAACACCCTGTACATTATTATTTTTTTTGGTGGTTTTATAAAACTCTCCAACTTTTATTAAGCATGTCATATACCTACCGATCCATCTTTATGGGTATTGATTATTTAAAAATTCTCGAACTTCCCGATGGTAATGAGCAGGAAGGAGCTCCGTCTTGTTGAATCCACATTTGTTCCCTTTCAATGTCATCAACGTCTTGAAGGACCTGTGGTAATTCATTTGCGAAAAGTTTAAATATCTATGTACGTTAAGAAGTTCGCGAAAAAAAGCGACCAATGGTTTTGATTTTGTTTCAGGACCCAGAATGGATTAACTGTTAAATAATACTTGATATTATAACGGTTAACTGCTCCATTACTGCGAGAGGTAGCTTGATTAGAAATTATTAGTTTGGACAAGCAATTCGGATCGGCCTCTATAGCTTCATTTATGATGGTACAGTTAACTCGTTGTTCAAAATCAAGGTCTAGAAGTTCTGTAGTTCCATATGGAGGGGATGATATTCAAATTTTCTCGGGGTGAGATTAGCGGTAAATTGGGTTGTGTCACATAAGTTAGCTAAGTGACGGCTAATGACCTGGGGATTATCTTTAGAATGAAGTGAAATCTCAATTTCCTTTTCCTCATTGGTAGCATTTCGGTTCACCACTTTTCGTTTCTTATATTCAACGCTACCATTACCATCAAACCGTTCCATTAAGCATTGAAAATATTGTCTAGTTGAAATGCATCTATAAGGGTACTTCGCACCGTAAATTATTACTGCCAAAAGACAATTTTTTTCCGCCTCGCCCAGTATATAAATCATGTCAATTAATTCATTTTTAGGAGAATCCATAACTATTTGATTTTTATAGGTACGTTACTTACGACTTTACGACAATAGATGAAACTATTTTTACTTGCTTAATTGACATTTAAAAATTTTAAAATTCCTACATTTTGTTTTGTCGTGGCTTTTGTCAACTTATTTTATAGCATTAGTCCCGTTAGTGTAATAAAAAATGAGAAAAATCAAAATAAATCGCAAACTATTAAAAACTGGTATATGAAATACTTAATGAAAGCTGAAGAGATGTATAAAACCTATCAGAAAAGATAATAGTATACAGGGTATGCCATTTAAAAAAGTTGATATTTTTCAATTTAAATTAGTCGAAAAGTATAAATTAATTTTGAACGCCCTGCAGCATCTAACTAAATTTCGTTATAGTTCCTTATTATCATCCCAATAGAACGTGTGTACCAAATATGAGTATTCTACCTTCAGAGGCAATGGCAGAAATGTCAATTTTTTGTAACAGTGAAAACTAATATTTTCCTAGAAAAATTAAAATATTAGAATAACTCCTAGGTTTAGCTATATAAAACTCTTAACAAAAAAGGTTTGGAATTTCATGCAGAATTTAAAAATTAATTAAAAAATAGGGTGTCCCATTTAAAAAAATTATGTTATATTCACGACGCTTTCTTAAACCACCCTCTTTACAAAAATAACTTTAAACTGTGTACCTTAATATTCTCTATTTGTATTTAACGTTTTGTGGTAATTCCCGAAACAAATGAGATAATGAACATATACAGTGGCTGACTCACCCTGTACATTACTATGCACATATAATTTTCTTTTCAAAAAACAAGGACCAATATTATTAACTAACTGAACTATTTAAATGATGAAGAAAATGTAATAAACAATTATTTGCTTTAATTAAAGTAGCAAAACCCTAAACATGATTATGGTAAAAAGTGCCTACACAAAAAAATATTTTTCTTTGTTTGAGGGTTCTGCATAGTTAAACCGACTGGCCACTATCTTCCTCCACAAAAAAATATAAACTAAAACTTTTACGAAAAAAACAGAAAGTTTTTACTTACTTAAGGGCTGTCGAATCAGCCAACTTCAATTCTAAAGTCAATGTATCACCAGAAGTCAGATAGCTTTCTGTTAATCTGCAGGGTCTGGGAAATACTGTTCCATTAGCCAACAGCGAGTGCTCACAACTCCTCGGTACATGTTCCCGACAAAATCTTGCTAAAAGTGTAACATTTTTTCCTCCTTTGGCTGATGCTGTAGTAATGGTTTTGGTTATAGCATTTGTACCGTAGTTATTTGGATTGTATTTTTCTTTACTGCCACTGAAAATAATATTTACGATATAAAAAAAATCTTAATAATATCAAAGTAGTAATAGGATGTTGTGTTTGAATCTCAGGCTATTTAAAATTGGTTCTGGCAGAAGGAAAAAGCAAACCCTTTTCAATGTGTTAAGTTTTCGGTTACTAAACCGACAAAACGCATAGCGCTGCCTAGCGAGGACTCCTGTAATTGTGACGTTCTGTCTTTGCAGGTTTTCCTCTGATATTTGTGGCTTGATAAGTCCATGTCAGAGGGCGCAGGTATGCTTAGAAATTAGTGTTATTTACCAGCACCACGAGATGGAGCCATCTGGCTTCATTCTCTGTATCAAACCGATTTTTCTGTTTTAAAACAGACGCCGATGCTTTTTCCTTTTGTCAGAACCCATAGCCTCACTGATGAGCTGTTATACAGCGAAACGCATCTGAGGACGGTTCTGGCAGAAGGAAGAAGCAAACCCTTTTCAATGTGTTAAGTTTTCGGTTACTAAACCGACAAAACGCATAGCGCTGCCTAGCGAGGACTCCTGTAATTGTGACGTTCTGTCTTTGCAGGTTTTCCTCTGATATTTGTGGCTTGATAAGTCCATGTCAGAGGGCGCAGGTATGCTTAGAAATTGGTGTTATTTACCAGCACCACGAGATGGAGCCATCTGGCTTCATTCTCTGTACCAAACCGATTTTTCTGTTTTAAAACAGACGCCGATGCTTTTTCCTTTTGTCAGAACCCATAGCCTCACTGATGAGCTGTTATACAGCGAAACGCGTCTGAGGATGGTTCTGGCAGAGGGAAAAAGCAAACCCTTTTCAATATTTAAAATTAGTTTTTCTGTGATTCTTTCCAGGCTCGACAGCCTGCAGACTACCCGGGCACTGTGGGGTCCCCATCTTTCTTATATATTAGGATGAGTTTTGCATGCGTCCAGGAGCACAGAAAGTGTCCTTCTTCGAATATTGCCCGGAATATGCTTACAATGTTTCCCAAGGCCTTGTTACGTAGATTTCGCAACGCCACACTCTATAAACCGTTAAAACCCGGGGCTTTTCTGGTATTAAATACACTTAATAGGGACTTTACCTTGTTTAAGGTGACTTGTGGAAAGGCCTGAAATGGGAAATTGATTCATTTATAAATTTGTATGGTCCTCGAGACCGCCTTATTTGAAAACGCGTCATTGGTCGGGTTTTCGCTGAATTGATCGCAGAGTTTGTCCACGGGCAATTCAGCTTTATCTTTGGTATCGATTAAACCAACATTTGTTTCCTGACAGGGTCGACTGCCGTTCCATTAACAATGCCTTGACTACCCAGGCCCCTGATTGGCCTCCGCCTTGACGCGTGAATCTCCAGTGCGATACTCCCTATTCTTTAACCAGTTTTTAATTTTGTTTCGATTTTTAATTTCATCTACCAAAGACCCGTATTTTAAATATCTGGACGCCTTTGTGACAGAAGCTTGGGCCAACGCTACGTGTCATCTGTAATCTGTGTTACCGCATTGTTAATGTCTAGTAAATTATGCAGTGGTTGACAAATTGGTTAAGGCTTTCGCGGCCAGTTGATGAACTGGTGTAGTCCTGATTCGGGTCTAAAGGCCGTCGTCGGTTGGAATTGCTTCCTAACGTTTCGCTAGCACGAGTGGCGAGCTTCTTCATTGGTGCTGGAAGTAGACTGACAAATTCTCGGGCGCAGGTGTCCTGGCACAGTTCGCCTTCGCTTCCTTCTTCAAGGGGCATATCCCTGGAAGTTCCACGGCTAGCTACAGTCGTTGTCTCAGGGGCGGCGATCTGTGTAGGGCAGTTTGAAACCGCCCCAGGTCCTTTCCTGGGGTCGGCCTCGGTAGTGGAGAGCATGTCTTGTTTATCTTCGCCCTCAGCCATCGGGGCTGGAGGGGTTTCGTTATATAAAGCCATATTTTCGGCCATTTCAATATTTGCCACGCTTGGCTTCTTCGCTGCCGACCTGGGGCAGGTTGTGCCCAGGTGGTAGGTCCTTGTATTTATTGTTTAGGGTTCGGCACTAGATGCTGGAGGTCAGGCCTCGACGTCCAGCTCTTGGCGTCGCTGAATTTCTACTATTTCTGCTTCAAATCACGTTGCCACGTGGTTTTCGCTTCTTGCCGACCTGGTGCAGGTTATGCCCAGGTGGTATACTCTTGTACACGCCTCCCTAGCGATGGCGTCCGCTGCTGCAGTTAGGGCACAGTTAGTCCAAGCTTGGCAACGTCGGCTATGACCGGTTATCGTCGTACTCCTTCTCAAAATTAGTTTGCCGTTAGGTTTTTCCTTCTTGCCGACCTGGTGCAGGTTATGCCCAGGTGGTAAACTCTTGTACACGCCTCCCTGGCGATGGCGTCCGCTGCTGCAGTTATGGCACAGTTAGTCCAAGCTTGGCAACGTCGGCTATGACCGGTTCTCGTCGTACTTCCACTTAGAATTATTTTGCCGCTAGGTTTTTCCTTCTTGCCGACCTGGTGCAGGTTATGCCCAGGTGGTAAACTCTTGTACACGCCTCCCTGGCGATGGCGTCCGCTGCTGCAGTTATGGCACAGTTAGTCCAAGCTTGGCAACGTCGGCGATGACCGGTTATCGTCGTACTTCTTCTTAAAATTAACTTTCGGACCTGCCCGTACTCTAGGTACGAACGCCTCGGATCGGCTAGGAACCACTGTTTCCTCACAGTATCGGGCTCGACTACGGCGTCCTCCACCGGTGCTTCTTCAGCTACACCTTGCTTTTATCTTCAGGTTCACGTATGCCGCCTTGGCACACCCAGGTCTCGGATTCTCCAAGATCGTCTGGCAATTCGCTTGGTGACGGTCGTCCAAAGAAAAAGACTTATGCAGATTTTAAAGCCGGAACAAATGCTCAACTACTTTAGCAGACGTTTATTCATTTATGGTTCTGCACTGACTGGTCTCTCCCTTGAAAATCACTCAATTTATAGTCATTTTCAAGGTCGAGTACCACAACACAGGTTGTATTTATACTGGTTGGTAGGGGGCGGAGCTTGTTCCGCTTTGGTTGACTTCGGAATATCGATCGGCATTACTCGGGAGTGTCTGAGGATAGGATTCCAGATCTAATTGAGCCTGAGGGTCTCCTCTTTTCTGTTGAAATTATGAGGATGTTTGTGGATCTCGATGGCTTCTCTGATGAGCCTGTTGCGATAGCCATTGACTGAAGCTAGCAACCTGCAGTTCTCAAAGTGTAGGTATCCTGTGATCCCCGTTGCTCAGTGCGTATTCGGCTACTGCAGACTTCTCAGTTTGTCCTAGTCGACAGCTTGCTTTATGCAGTGGTTGTAACGCCTATACATTTTTCATTATGTTACTGTACCTGTGCCAATTTGTTGAGGTGTGTAATTGAAAACTTGGAAATGAAAGTCCCTTCAATATGGGCACAGATGATAGGGGACCTGGCATAACTTAAGCTGAAATGTGTTTCTTTACCAGGAGCATAGTTCCGCCTCCACGTCTACCGAGACGATCGTTGCTAAATACGGTATAATTCAGGAACAAAAATCTATCTCCCTGTAACCACGTCTCCTGGATAAGAAACACATCTATCTCATTTTTCTTGACAGACTCGATAAGTTCGAGTTTCTGTTGCTTGATGGAATTGACATTAAATGTAGCGAGTTAAGTATATGCCGTCTCCGGTTGCCAGGCCATTGGCCTTGTAGAACTGGACGAAGAAGCTTTGTATTATAGGTTGCTATATGGCGTTTGCTGTTGGTGTTTGCCCTTCTGACGAGTTAATTTTGTTAGCATTGCCATCTCTGGCCAATTTAACAATGTTGTGCTGAACCCAGCGGAAGTTGTTTTTCGATGCGATGTTTGCCACATTTTTACTCAGATTGTTTGGGTGCCGCAGACAACCCTGATGTTTCGCGGGAGGTCACCCTCGCAATTTGAGCATTTCACTTTTTCTTTACGCATTTTGCTGCATTGGTAAGAAAAATGGTTCTCAACACATTTGAGACATTTAACAAGGTCATTTAACATCTTTTTTATTACACTTTCTGAAAGATTTTGTAATTTTAGTGCGAACTGCAAAAAATTTTAATTTTCTGACGCCTCTAAAGGCTTTAAAATAATTTACGATTATCGACTCGCCGAAACCGCTGTGTGACGTCACTATCTCCTATAGCAAGTCGGGTCACGCTCGCTGCCGCAGATGCTTGTTGTTTACGACTAAGAAGACAGGTGTCCATTTACTTACATCGGCCTTTCTCCGTTGCTGGGTAACGGGGTTGCCATCGACAGGCGAGAAAAGAATAATTTTTAATAATTTTTATTTCTTTTTCTAAAATAGTGTTAGAGAAAGTATAGTCTAGAACTAGTATGGAATAGCATTTCCTACTTGTCACAGAATGCATTATTAAATGTAGTAATAATAAGCTTCTGCTTTAACTGAGCAAAGAAACAGTAAGGTCATTGCACAAGTTCAAAGCGGAAGAACTGTGGGAGGTAATGACGTCACCGCCTCGCGAGGGTTTTATTTGATTCTGATCTTATATATTTCGAAAACAACTTATCGGATTAACTTTAAATTTTCAGGATTGACTGATCTCATTGGGGCAGTACACCGAATTTGTGACTGCCCGTATAATTGGCAGCAATGCCACTGCGAAATTGTGGCACGCGCACGCGGCGCCTCCACTTTAGTCCGAATTTCTTAGTTCATAATATGAATTTTTCAGATTAAGGCAGGAAAGCAACACCAAAAGCAATGGTGCCCCGCTGCGACTGTGCCAACGAATTACACGCGTAGGATGAAAACCTAATTCTTTCAGATCATCGTTGATCTTATCCTCTGTTCAGGTTTCCAGGACACCCCTAAGCACTTTTTCCATCCTGGAACCTAAACGAGTAGTGATATATTTATTTGCCACTAAAATTTTATTATTTTGTGAAAATCTGCCGGTGTAGGTGGATGTATTTTTACACCTTCTGGCATAGTAACAGCGCGACGATAATCAACTTTTATTGACTTCAGGTGAGAAGAAATTTCGCTATACAGAGGGGCCGCTGAGGTATGCGAGATACTTCGTATATGAATTCTATGACAAACTTTTAGCAACAATGATTCTATTCAATTTTCCCGGATTCCTAACGAATCTTAGTGGTGGTCCCATTTCTTGGCCACCGCGATATCTGGACCTTAACCCACAAAACTTTTTCATGTGAGGACATACGAAGACTCTTACCTATTCAATAGGAAAGCCTAATAACAGGAACCAACTCATCCAGAACATTCATGCAGCGTTTTATAAGGTGAATAACAATATGGAGAACTACAACCGGAAATGAGAACTCCGACGGAGGATTGAGTTACGCATTGCACAAGGCGGTGTTCACATTGAGCAGCTTTAACAATAATTGCAATGTCATTACGCTTTTATTAAAATGTACCCAATTTTTTTCCTAAGCCGTCTAGTAATTTAGTTAGGGTGTTAATTAATGTCATGCAGATATTTCAGAGGGTGATAGTACTCGTCAAAATAAGAAAAAAATGCAAATATATGCATGGTCTAAAACGCGTTATTTTCGTTATACAGGGTGGCAAAGTTTCATTTTTTTTTCTCGTATTTTGCGTTTTTTCTCTTATATTCTGTGATAATTGTTTTAAATTTGGAACATCAACCATTTTTTAGAATCTCCACAATAAAGTATCAAAATAGTCGGTCAGGGTGTTACGTTTTCTTGAATCGGCTACAATTTTATCTTTCAGAACTTTTTTTTGGAGCTCCCTGTGTTAATTCCGCTATGAAATTTGAATTCTATGTTCCTTTGTTTAGCGTTCTGGTCTCTTGCACTATTCTCGTATCTGTGACCGTTTTCGCTTTATTTTCAAAAAAAGCCATCGATGGAAATTAAGTGTAGGCGAAATAAAGCAGAGTAAAACGCTGTTTTTATTTGTAGGTATGTATTCTAAGTAATTATTTTCATTTTTATTTTAGATCAACCGACAGGATTATCAACAATCAGATAAAAACATTACAAATTAAAAATAAATTAATACAAAACAATCAATTAGGTAATCAAATAAAAATAAAACAAAATTATAACTGTTGAAAATGTCCGCCTCTTGCTAAAATGCACGAATCAAGTCTTCGCCTCATGGACTGACGGACTCTGCCAAATATTTCAGGAGTATTGCGAATAATGTCGCATGAAGCTATTATTCTCTTTCTTAAATCCTCTTCTGTCTGGACTGGGGTCTGATACACTAATGCTTTCAGGTGTCCCTAGAAAAAGAAATTCAGGCAATTCAGGTCTGGGGATCTAGGGGGCCATGGATATTCAACGGTTGTTAAAAATTTGATTGAGAAAGTTTCTCACCTCTATGCTGAAGTGCGGTGGTGCACCATCGTGCATGAACCACATTTGGTTTCTGACAAAAATTGGTACCTCTTCTAGCAGCCCTGGGAGTTCCTCTTCAAGAAATTGACGATAATATTGTCCGTTTAGCCTTGCTGGTAGGAAAAATGGTCCTATCAAATAATCTCCAATAATGTCGGCCCACACATTTACTGAAAACTGTTCTTGAAAACTATTTTCGCGTATCGAATGCGAATTCTCTTCTGCCCAAAAATGGTTGTCGTGAAAATTGTTTATGGCATTCCTTGAGAAATTTGCTTCATCGCTAAATAAAATCGTGTTTTCAAATAACGAATTTTGGGCTAGCATTTGTAGGAACCATGGGCAAAAATTAAAACGTAGTGGAAAGTTAGGTGGGAGAAGAGCTTAAACCCTTTTGATGTGGTAAGGATACATTAAGTTGTCTATTAAAATTTTCCAGACAAGCACAAATGAAATAATAAGTGTTGCGGCAAATTTTCTCGTACTAGTAGCAGGATCATTTTATCTGTTAAATGAGTGGATTTCTTGAACGATCCATTTTCACATAGTCGATTATGTAGATTTGCGAATGTCCGTGGGTCAGGCAGTATTCGATTTGGATACCTTTATGCATACAGTCGTCTGGCTTCATAACAATTGCCATTGGCAAGTCCATAGATTAAATGCATCTCTGCAAACTCTTGATTTGTGAATTCAACCATCATTAACCAGTTCAAAACACTTAATTTCCATCGATGGCTATTTTTGCAAATAAATCGAAAACGGTCACAGATACGAGAATAGTGCAAGAGACCAGAACGCTAAACAAAGGAACAGAGAGTTTAAATTTTATACCGGAATTCATACAGGGAGCTCCAAAAAAAGAGTTCAGAAAGATAAAATTGTAGCCGATTCAAGAAAATGTAATTATCACAGAATATAAGAGAGAAAACGCAAAATACGAGAAAAAAAATTGAAACTTTGCCACCCTGTATAACAAAAATAACGCGTTTTAGACCATGCATAAATTTGCATTTTTTTCTTACTTTGACGAGTATTAGCACCCCCTTAAATATCTGCATGACATTAATTAACACCCTGTATAGTTGTTCTTGGGGTTATTTTTTACCGTTTTGGAATTATACGAAAATATAATAGAATTATCATATCATTAAAGACCGAATTATATGCAACCAAAAACCTTAAGAATATGCGCATACAGTGTCACCATTAAAGTCCGCACCATATGGAACTTTTTTTTATTAATGAGGTTAGTTAAAATTAAATTTGGGCAATCATTTTTGCTTCAAATTAGACTAAAAATTATATAATCAAATGTCACCATCTATCATTCGGTATCTGTCAAAAATTACATTTTAATCAAAAAATGCTGAAAAATGGCATTGTTTTACCGAATTTCAAAAAATTTTATTAGAAAAAGTTGTTTCTAGGACAATTCTTGGCCTAAATACAAAGTTTCAGTTTTCTAGCTCAAAGTTGATTCTTTTGCAATTTTTTCTAATTAACTTTTTTTTTATTTAATGTAAGTTCGCTTAATGAATATTAAACTATTTGCTTATACCATACTCAATATTTTATTTAGTTTGTATGAGCTTTTTTTTACTAGAATGCCATTTTTTTTCGAAATTTAAAATTAGAGGCAAAAAAATTTGACACAGGTGGTGCAAAGTTATCCTAATTTAAAAATTTTAACAGATAGACGTCAGATATTCCATTTTTTTGATAGTACATACACCTAAGAAGTTTAAAAAACTTATAATAAAATTCCCAGATATCAGATTAGTTCAAAATTTAGACACATTTTCTTTTTATCCACAATAAAATATCAAGGCAATTTTGAATTTTATAAGTAGGCTATGGAAAAAAAAACGAATTAGAGTGCCGAATAAATAAAAGAAAGGTCATAAATTTGAATATTTTCGCAAGTTATAGTTTTCAGTGTTATCACCAATGTTGTCCATTCAAGAAAAAATAGAAATTGTCTTAATTTGTGGAGAGAATATGCCTCACCGGCAAGTATCTGCCATTTTTAATGAGAGGCATCCAGAAAAAAATTTGCAGCATAGCACTGTTTCAAGAATAATGTCAAAATTTAGAGAAACTGGATCTGTTCAAAATAATTTTAAGAAACCTCACGCGGCAAGTAAATACATAACTTATGGTATCAGCTTGATGGTGCACCCATACATCAAACTGTAGCAGTGAAAGAACGCATAAACCAATTATTTCAAAACAGAGTTATAGGGCGTGATAGAGAATGTCACTGGCCACCCAGGTCGCCTGACATAACCCCACTAGACTTTTTCCTGTGGGGTTATCTTAAGCAGAAAGTTTATAAGAATCGACCGTTTAGAAATATCGAGCATTTGGAACAAACGATAAGACAGTGTTGTGCCGATATAAGACCAAGCTTTTTACAAAATGCTGTCAAAGACGTTTATAGACGGACGGGTGTTTGGATACAGCGAGAAGGACGTCACACTGAAATGTGAAATTTATATTGCTTTTGTGTTACCTATTTAAAATGATTAAAGTTCCTTTTTGTTCCTTTTAATAATAATGATAGTTTTAAGTATAAAATAAAATTTTTATCAAATATTTAGATGTATTTGTCATTTGAAAAACGAAACATCTGACGTATATCTGGTAAAATTTTTAAATTAGGATAACTTTGCACCACCTGTGTCAAATTTTTTTGCCTCTAATTTTAAATTTCGAAAAAAAATGGCATTCTAGTAAAAAAAAGCTCATACAAACTAAATAAAATATTGAGTATGGTATAAGCAAATAGTTTAATATCCATTAAGCGAACTTACATTAAATAAAAAAAAGTTAATTAGAAAAAATGGCAAAAAAATCAACTTTGAGCTAGAAAACTGAAACTTTGTATTTAGGCCAAGAATTGTACTAGAAACAACTTTATCTAATAAAATTTTTTGAAATTCGGTAAAACAATGCCATTTTTCAGCATTTTTTGATTAAAATGTATTTTTTGACAGATACCGAATGACAGATGGTGACATTTGATTATATAATTTTTAGTCTAATTTGAAGCAAAAACGATTGCCAAAATTTAATTTTAACTAACCTCATTAATAAAAAAAAGTTCCATATGGTGCGGACTTTAATGGTGACACATGCACATGTTTTTTAAAATTTATGCAGGATATATGCAAAAAAGACGTATATATGCCATGAATATGCGGTAATAAAACAACTAAATTTTGATATTCTAAATTAAATTTTCATTTAATTAGGGGATTGAGTATTGAATAAAGATAAATTCAAGTTATAATATACTTTATTAAATCAGTTCACATATAATACAGTTCTTTTTATATTAAACTTATATTGATATTAATTTTAAAAATTATAAAACGCACCAGTTATTATGTGTGCTTCAAAGTTTTGAACTAAAAAATTTTGGCGTCTATCACTAAGGACATGTTCGTAAAAAGAAAACGATCTTTCTACATCTACTGAAGTTATAGGACAAAATTTTAATTTCGGAACTAAGGCAGGTTCAATAGCTAAATTATTTTCAGTTTTCCCTTACGACCTGCCTTAAAATCTTGAAACCTGTGTTTTTTTGCCACTACTGATTCTCCTACCTCACCTCGTATTTGTTTGCAATTTTGTACACATGTTTCTATTATATCCGTCGACTCTGGTAGACTTGTACACGATTCCTCTAGTTGCAAGATACTGTCTGCTATAAGTGCATAGTTACACTTAATATACATTAACTGTTGTTCCACTTTAGCACTTTCAAATATTTCTTTAGACTTTAGAATGCACTGTGAATCATCACCAGACATTTGTGAAATTAAGTCTTTCAATTTCTGGAAATTATCTTCATAAAATATTGCCGCACGAATCCAGGTGCCTCATCTGGTCACGACAGGCTCAGGTGGTAATGGTACTCCGGGAAGATTCTCCTTGTAAAATTGTTCTCTTAATGGGGCCTTTATGAATATCTTCTTTACATTTGCTATTAGGTCATTGATCACCGGAAAGGAAACTCTAATAGTTTCCGCAACCCTATTTAATCCGTGAGCTAGGCAAGTTACATGAATAAAATTTTCATAAAATATTTTTAAATCCTGTCCTGCCTTTATCATATACGGCGCAGCATCGGATAACAGGACAATAATTTTATCTGTAGGAACTGAATTCGGCAAAAAGAAATGTGTTAAGGTTTCTTGAATAAAACGTGTAACTGTGAGGTTGTTTGTTTTTTCCACTTCTTTTATGGCTATAAAGTAAGCTTAAGCATTAAATTAACTATATAACGACCACACGAACTAGTTGTTTCGTCGACGACAATATACATATAGTTACCTCCAATTTCTTTCTCTATTTCATCTGGCACGGTACCAAATACCCTTCCAACGACATTTTTTCTTAATGTTGATTCATCTGGAGCATTGCATTTTGTATATTTTTGCAGAAAGGCCTTACCTTGCGGGTTGGTTAACTTGTTTAAAGGGATATTAGCAGCCAAGAACGTTTTACATAGATCTTCGTTAAATTCTGACTGGTCATGGTTTCCGTTTTTAAAAAACTTAAATTACTGCTTCAGCGTTGACTGTATGGGACCAGACTTCATCTTGCTAACCTTGGCAATGTGAGACGGCGTCTTAATGTGTTGGTCTATTTGAAATTTCTTTGAGCAGGAAACAATTTTTGAACAAGACTTGCAAGAAACATGGTCGCCGTCCAAAGCAAGTTCTGGGTAAGACTTAATCCACGAAATACATCGTATTTTCGCCATAATCACCGCTTTCACTTTCACTTTGTTTGCGTTTACAATACTAACTGCGGCTACGGCAAACGACAACCTCAATAATACTGACAAACTGTAACAAATGTCAGCAAATAAATAATTATAGAAGGTGTAGATAAAGAAATTCTAGTTAAAACATCTGGTCAGAAATACCCACCCACTAATGGAATTTCTCAAAAGAATAATAGTTTATTTTATTAGTTTATTACTTTATTAATTAGCCTATTTATTGTCCTCTTATCTTCAGACCCCGACAGCTCAGGCGACACGGCGGCGTGCGACCATAAAACGTAAGAAAATAACACAAAAATCCCAAAATATTCTTAGATATGCAATAGTTCTTAAAATATTCGTTTTTTCCTTTAAAATCACAAAATATGCAAAAATGCATAAAATCCGGTCTTTACATATCATCATTAAAGTTTTGTAAATGGCTTATGTTACTCACAGCTGTACGTGTCACCTTGACTAAATTGCTCTTGGCAACTTCTGTCTTCTTGACAAATCTTAATAAACGTTGTCAAAATCAGGGTCTAAATCTCTGAAGAGCAAAAGTTCGAAATTCTTAAAATATATATTAAATGTGGACACAACAAGCGGGAAGCGCAACGCGAATTCAGAAGGCGACATCCACATTTAGTAATTCCTAGCGAAAACACTTTCCGAAATGTGTTTCTTCAACTTTCTGAGCGAAAAACATTACAAAGGAAGAAAAGGCATTGTCGGATACTTGAGGATGAAGAACTTGCTGTTCCTTTAAATTTTCACTTATAATATCACAAGAGCTTAAATTATTTCCAGGAATAATTTAAGCTTGCGTAGGATTCGGTAAGAAAATTTCACACCACTTCACACCTTGACATATGTTGATTTGTCATTTTTGTTTAACCGGTTCTGTCACAAAGCTTAATAATTACTAGTTTAAAACGTCTGTACGTTGAGTTTAATAAGTGTATAGCGAAATGTCGCGATTTGGTAAAGAAAATCAACAAGTAATTAGACAAGAAATTCAAAATATAATACCAGATAACACCCGAAAATCAAAATCAATATGTTTATATTTATATCATATGTTTACCTTTTCAAGTGTCAAAAAATTTTCGGGTGTAACACCACGAGTGCTTTAAAATTACCGATAATTTTTTACAAATGCGTGTTATCTTTAATTTCACGAGTCCGAAGGACGAGTGAAATTTGTAAAGAGAACACGTATAAGTGAAAAATTATCCGGTTAGTTTTAAAGCACGCATGGTATTTAAAGGAATATTTCACGAATCCAAAAACATTCATTTTGTCAACTTTGAAATAATAAATAGAAATTTGTCAACAAAGTGACACTGACAAGTGGTATTTTCGTTCTGGTGTTTTCGATTTTGCATATCCGCTGTAAGTTTTCGAAAATACCACTGTCCTTATGGGATTTTTTATACGTGAGTGGAATATTCGTATATAATACAACAAGAGAGAAAATTTTGCGATTGACATTTTTGTTACAAAACCACGAGCCGTCAGGCGAGTGGTTTTGAAAAATGTCACGAGCGAAATTGCCAAAAAGCAACAAACTTGAATATAAAGAGGAAAATTTTACCTAAACAAATTTTTCTTGAGTGGTATTCGTCAAGACTATTTCACAAATAATATAAAAACTAGGTATATGGGTGAATTATAAATTAATTTTATTCCAAAAAAAGATAGGAAAATAAAAACACAAAAACTACTTATAATTATTAAGAATATTAAATGTGCAGCTTTGATATAATCCCATTTTTATTCGCATTCTCGTTTTGGTTGGAGACATTTATAGCAAGGTTTGGTCTACAATAGCATTAATACTACTTGTTGGTACACTACAAGATGGCAGTTGCTCGTTATTTCTCATGTAATTTATTAAATCGGAATGATGTTTTGGATCCATCTGGAGATAGGGTTTAAGAGAGTGAGAACTTGCATGACCAGTTAACTTTATTAACTGTTGTTCATTTACTCCTTGTTTTGTAAGAACTGATACCGCAGAGGAGCGATTTGAGTGATAAGTTATTTTATTTCTCTTTGTATCGAGTCCAGTCTTCTCAGCTGAAATTTTGGTCCATTTTGCAAGGGAATTAATTCCTCATGGTATGTTCTTAAACCAAGGGCCCTTGTGCCAGTTATGATTGGGGGTTAAAAATAACCTGTCCGTTGTTATTTGGTGAGGTCGCTTAGTCAAAAGTTTTTTAAATAACCTTACTGGACAAAGATTTGTATTAATTTTGTTTCCTACTAACCACTTGCTGCTAGCACAGCTTTTAGATCCACCCTGTGTAGTTTTAGTAAAAATCGGATTATATTGTATTCTATCAGTAAAGTTGCCCATAATATTGATTTCTTCTTTAAAACAATGAATCTTGCAATAAGCGGCCTCGTTTCCTCTCCACGCAAGCTCAAAAGCGCATATGTGGAAAAATTTTTTTTGTAATCCGTCTGGAGTTTCTTCATCCCAAAGTAAGGCCATGTTATATATGTCTTGTATGCCTAATGCATTTGAACTTACTTTTTGTTTGGTCAGATCTTCTTGCAAAATTCTTCTCTCAGTATTACGTGCATCGCGTGCTTTTTTGAAGCGTATGTAACTAAAGGGATCAAACGAAATATTAAGGTCATTAAAATATTTTTCCTGTACCATTTTGGCTGTAGTATTCCAGATAGACTTTACGCAAGTTTCCTTATAGTCTTCGCCTTTTTTCTTTTCATATTAAATGCCCAGTCTTCCAAAATTGTGGCTATATCATTTATAGTTGTAGTCGAAACAAATTCATAATTACGCTCTTACAAAAATCTAGAAATTGGTTAGTGAGATTACAACCTTTCAAAAGTAACAGTGACAATCTTCTGTCAGTCATTAATTACCAATCTTAACAGTGAATGTAACTAAGGTAACAAAATTTTGCCGATTAAAAACTATGTTGCTAGCTATTATCTGAAATTCTGATTGGTCAGTGGGGTCAGCAAAATTATGAAGGTAGTGGTTTTTCCGATTAAAAACAGGTAAATATCTAAAATTGCTACATTTTGATTGGCTCAAATTATGATGAGTGGAATAGTTACTTAAATATCGTGGCGCCTCGAAAAAATTTCCGGAAATTTTTTTAGTTGCCATGGTCTAGTCAAAATTAAGGTATCTTATTGGTTAAAAAGCAGAGGTGTGAAATTTTCAAGGTAATTTTTATTTGCTTTTATATTTGCTTCATATCATTTAGAAGCTTAATTTGTTTTCAGAAAATCCACAAAATTCGATAAGGGACTGTGCAAGATATCTGGGCAAATGTTGCACAGTAGGTAGTTTTTAAAATTTTAAAACGGCACAAATTCAACAACATTAAATTCAAAAAAGTTCAAAAAGTAACAGAAGACCAGAAACAAAGAAGTTTGGAGTTTTGCCGTCACATGACAAACATCCTCAACAATAACGCAAATTTGTTTGTGGACATTATATAGACCGATGAATCTTCTTTTAATATGGCTTCAGCTCCAAATCCCAAAAACACACACTTCCGGGCATCGCAGAATCTGCATCTTACAGTTGAAGTGATACGTTCTGTTATTTCATGATGTCTTAAATGAAATAAATGTCTTCATGACATACATGTCTATTCCATTGTGGATACCTAACCTACCTTTAGAAATAATTTTCTGCGCTCGAACTTCTCACTCAATTCTGATAAATTCTGTCGACAACTTCTTATCTCACTAATCTAGGACGTTACTTCAGTGTTATGGCAAAACCTGATTTACACAGCACCGACCGTTTAAGTTAGCGCAAGCAAGAGCAAAATGTTGTTGAATTATTAAATAAAATGAAAATTGTTCTCCTTCTTACACTGATAGATAACGTAGATTAAAAAAAAAAACTATATTGCAGTAAGCTTTCAAATTTTTCTGGGTATCAGTAAATGTGTGATCTTTAAATGGAGTTAGATATCGTGAAATGCTTACACATGAAACGGAGGATATTATTGAAACTTTTCCTCTAAACGCCGTAAGTAATTTTATATGGCAGCAAGATGGTGCTCCATGTCATAGTGTTCTTCCAGTTAGAGAATACGTCAATGAGAATTATGACATTTGGATTGGTCGTGGAGGGACGATTGCATGGCCTCTCAATAGTTCCGACTTAACACTATTAGACGCATTTCTTTGGGGCTACTTCAATCCAGACCAAATAGTGTTGCCGATTTGCAGGAAAAAATCCAAATTGAAATTGACTTTCTCAACTTCGGTAGGCTAGATATGATTGCTAATGCAATTGAAAAACTAAAAGAGGGTTAGCAATCCTGCATTTTAATCAACGGTGGCCATTTTGAGCAATTATAAAAATAATATATATATATATGTTGTGTTATGTTTTAATTTCGTTCCAAAACGGTAAAAAATAACCACAAGAACCACTATATATTCAAAAAGAGGATAAAATTCTTTAACGGATACCATGAAAAAATAGGGAGTATTATATTTGAAAAAACTGCCACTTGTCAAAAAACTCTCACCTTCGATACTCAGTTGTTTTTGTTCGTTTCATTTTCTGAAGGTTTGGTGAAAATGCTATAACTTTGCAAATTTAACAATTTCTCTAAAACCAATAATAATGGAGATATCTATTGGGTAACGCGAACACCCTGTACACACCAGTGGACTAAGTATGAGGAATAAAAATGTTTTGACTTTATTTTGACCGCGACGTTAACTTTGACTTTGACGCTTACTTTATGCTGAATAAGATTTGGTAACAATGTTATAGTCAGAAAATACAAAAATATACACTACAAATACGCAAGAATATAAAATTTCGTTTTGAAATCGTATATAAAAAGATTAATAGGGTTAAGCCCCTATTTCTTAGCACTCTGTATTTACACAGATAAAAATATGACGTTTGTATATAAAATGGCGTCAGCCTTTAATAAGGTAGGTGTCTCACCAAAATAATCCTTCACAGTTACTAGGTTGCCACAGTTGGCCATCCCAAACGTTTAAATAGCTGCGACACATTTTATCTGTTACTTGAACATCCCAGGAGCTTCCTGCGTGAAACTTCACTATGGACAACCACACTCTGTATCTGGGGGGTGGTGATATCATTCCTACGGATCTCCAATCTGGATATCTAGAGTTTATTGGACGAAATGGTGCGGGCGAGGTAGAAGCGAATGGGTCCATACCCTGAAAGAAAAAGCAGAAATTCAGATTACACATATGAGGGGGGTCGTTAATCATTTTTAAAGGACAGGGCAATATTTCCATGCTTAGTTTCCTATAGAAAATTGTGTTTAAACTTTACAGAAAAGTTGACGACAAAAAAAAACTTCGGATTCGTGATCAACGACCTCAAATTAGCTTATACAGGAAATGAGCGAGAAATTTGGTCTATGCTCTAATTCGAACAATTACATAATTTCAAAACCTTATTGTACAACTACTACTTTTTAAGTGTAAATTTTTGACTCTGTAACGTTGTTACTTTCACGTATATTCTAACAATTTTATCGTGATTGTCATAGAATCGCAAGTCCGTAATTCTACGTCCTTGTGCGAAACCTTGCCATCTTTGCCACCTTGCCGCTTTTCCACTTTGGCTCATTTTTTAGTTTTCCGTTGATTCAGACTTTTCTGGCCCAATCAGATTAGCCATCTCCAGGAGGGCCCTGCGGATAAGTACCTCTTTATTTACACTGCAAATATTTAGTTAATTTTGACTTTTATTATGTTTTACTGCCAAATGTAATTTCTCGCGGTACCTTATTCTAAGTAATTATCTTTTTATTCTAATCAAAGCCATAAGGTATTTTGCTGAACTATTTATTAACATAATTTACCAGTATATTTTAACATAGGGTAAATCCTATGGTCACTGGACATGCCACAGTTATTAGACATTTCTATTGCAAATCCTAAAAATAAGCTTTCTGATTTAACTAAATAAAGTACCATTTGCTAGATGGAAAGAGTGTTCTTTAAACTTAAATTACCGGAAAGCGCATGTAGGGTGGTAGCTTCTTTTCTGGAGAATAGAAGAAAAGTTAAGTTGTTTAGATTTATAAAAATATTTAAAGAATATGTTACTGCTTGTTGCTAATTTTTTTGCCGTTCTACTTTTTTGTTCTATAGAGTGTCAATAAAGGTTTTGTCTAAATTCTGTACTACTTGTATTATTATATCGTTGTATAGATACTGTCATTTTCAATTTTTTTTCATATATTACTTGATCACATAATATAACACTTTTACTTTATAAAAATATTTATAGCTATAATCTAGTAATTTTGAGATAGGGTCAAAACGGTCGTTCTTTCTGGTGCGTCATTAATCTAATCAAAATTACGAGGCTCAAAAAGTCAAAACAAAGTCTAAGATCATAAACGTTAAAATTGTCGTGTCTACCGTTTGGACTAATAATAATGTACAAAGCCTGGGTTTTAAAATTGCAGTCTCAGCAACAAAAAGTACTATTTTTCCATAGCTTAGGGTGATTTACTGATTCTTTTTTATAATTTCACTCTCAAGAAAACACTTTTGTTCACAAAAGCATTCCTTTATTCTACCAAATTATGCCATTTGAGCAGATAATGTCAGGTGTTTACATAAATTGTGAAATCATATCAACTACCTCACATAACTTATTATCGAATAACTAATTAATGGCCACATTGACTAATCACACTTAATAGGGTTCGTGTAACCCGCGACAAACTATTATACGTTTACTTTAACAATCTTTGCAAAAGGTTGTTTTGTGGGAAGGAGACGTTTTACCACGAAAATAATATGTAACTCGGCTCACTGTTTAGAAACACTTGGCGCTGCTGGCTCTAAATACGTGGTGATTTAAATCACGGCAGACGTACACCACCGAGTCAAGTCTAAAACCTATTGCCTTGCTCGAAATGAAAACATCCGCTTTGTTGATCACTCTTTCCACGCGAAAACCACTTGCAACACCGCATCCTTCTAAACATCTTCCTACTGCATCCCATTACAACTGACCTGTCGCACGTAGGCATTAGAGAGATATCGGTATATTCAATAACACGTACTAGCGTAAATTACTCCTGGCGCTATTTGAATAACGTAGTGCGGTATTATGTTTTATTTTAGAGAGATATCGGAACCAGCGATACCGTCACGCGTATTCGGTAGAAACGTTATGAACCTAAAATTTAGATTTTCAATATTTTATAAAAAATATGCATGAAATTTTGGGTCTATACCTTTTATTAGAGTTTAATTGCAAATATAAGGTTAGTTCAGGTTCGTTTTTTGTTAACTTAATACTTTAAGAAGCACTAAATCATCGTCTGCTGTAAATCTTGAGGTGTACTGTTAGGGTCCTTTTATAGACACACTTGACTATATTTTTATTATAACTCGTTATTCAAATGTGCATAACTTATTCAGACAAATCTTTAAGTCCATCAAACATGACCACTGATTGGCGAGTCAGGTATATCCTTAGATCCCTAGTCTAGGCAACCGGACATTTCCTAGAGGACAAAATGTATTACTAATTTACACCTTTATTCTGTACCCTCAGATTAAAAGCTAAAGTTTCAAATGATTCGTGCTTTTATTATTATTAAATAGGTAAATAGGTATATTACAAAACAAACATGTATCTATATAATATTATATTTATGTTCTGCAATTACATTTATATCATAAAAAAAGGTTTTCAAGAAGACTTGCCTAAAAAATCAAAGCATATAAGAAAATAAACACTGAAATTCAAATATCTAACCTGAAACTTTGCTTTAACACGACATGCGCATGCCAATTTATTACGTTATTTCTAATACGGCCCAGAGTAATCCTCTCGCAAATAACTCCGCGCGGTATCGTTATTAACGTTGCGGCGCTATCAAATCGAATCGCGCATAGGTTAAACGTCAAAATAGGGTTTCCGCTAATTGCGGATGACGCTATTGGAACTACCGATATCTCTCTATTGTCTTCAACGCTCGCCGGCCGTCTTTTGTGATAATTGGAAAAGCCTCGCCGAACCCTGATGTTTACCGGCCGTCAAGTGACTCGACTGGCTAGACGCAATTTGAAGGTGTATAAAAACGTAAACAAGCTGTGTTATGAATAGTTTTCTATTGTATTATTTTACCGAAAGGATTATTAAATGCGAAGTAAATTCGCAGTTAAGTTTTTATAATATGTTAAAAGATGAGTTTTATTTATTTCTTTAAAACAGTAGACATGACCCAAATGCGGCGTTGCCGATCATTATTAACTTTTCACTAAAATGCGATTATGGTTTTGGTCTAATTATTTAGTAATATTAGGAGTTTGAATTATGCTAATTATACTTAAAATGCACATGCATGTTTTCCCAATAAATAACAAATATCCATTATTACTTACCGCCAACATGATAGTACGATAAAAATGGTTCTGACAAGAACATTTTATAAGATTTAATTGAATTTCAAGGCACAAAAACGTTTAGAAACAAATTAAAGTTTACAGATCGAAACGATGACTTTGACATCAATGAACAACTCTCCAAATATCTTTTGTCTCGCGTTACTTTAAATTCGAGACGTATTGCGCAACCCCGGCGATGGTATATTATGTATTTATTCACTTTTAACGCTATTATAAACAAAGATAGGGTGTTTTAAATCGTGTTGTCTCTTGATCGTTTATCCATGTTGCACCGGTAAAGAACGACTGTTTGGGCTGTAGATATTTTTACATTGTTTTATGAAAAACTTTTTTACTTTTATATTTCGTCTACAGATGATGTTTCGTTAGGCTAAAACCAGAGCTTACAAATGACGAAAAATGATGTCTTGTAACGTTAAATTAGACGTAATGATCCGTTAAATATAACGTCAAATAAGGTATATTTTAAACATAAAGTATCGTCACTACTACTGACGCCGATGGGCTATGACATTGTCACGTCGTCACTACGTTATATTAAGACGTCCTATGGGTCGAGCTATGACGTAATTACTACGTCATTTGACGTAAGTTTACTCACTAGGGCGTGTCATACAAATGGCCATACGTACACCACTGTTTATGTAAATTTTATGAAATCTTGTATTTAAGGATTTTGACGGATGCCAAATCGATTGCTAGTATTAATTTTGAAATAGAATTATCCCTTACCGTATTTTTTAAACCCCCCCTCCCCCCCCCCCATAAAACCGTACATCATTAAGTTGAACTAAAACTTAAAGCACTGGAAAAGTGCGCCTGAAGACTATACGCAAATACACCGAAATTTTAAAAAATTAATTCAATAATTACGAAAATATAAGCTATAAGTACGCTGTAAATAGCAAAATATATTCCTTTTCATCAATTATTCCTGTCCTAAAAAAAAACTCAATTGTTTGCTCTACATTTTTATAACAGTTGCTCTCTGAGCACTTACAAACTAAAAGTTTTAATCATAAATCTTTCGATTGAAAAGTCGCGTAGTTTCAGAATTTTGATAAAGTATAACTTTTCACTTTATTTCAAAACAACTTTAACGTTCGAGAAATTCCGTAGCGGACAACAAAATAATGGACATAGTTAGTTTTTAATTTGGTTCCATTTTACGTATCTAGAAAATATTTCTTATGTACCTGAGAAAGTATTGTCAAATCATTAACGATTTTCTTGTTGTTGATGAGTAGAAATAAAAATATTCGGGGGTAATACAACAAGTGCTTTAAAATTACCGACAATTTCTTCTTAAAGTTCGCTTTCTATAATTTCACGAGTCCGGTAGGATGCATAAACCACAAGGAACGTCTTAGTGATAAAGACAAATCTTCTAGAAGTTTAGGTAGCATATTAATATTACTTAAATTTTTTATTGTTTTTTTATGATAAGGCACAGCACTTCTGTGGTCGGCGCTTTAAAGGTCATAAGTCGATTTTTGACAATTCGGGTAAATTAAGGTTAAATATTTTAGGTTCTTGTAGTACTTGCCTTGGGTTGAGTTTTATGACCTCTTTGTGAGGTATTTCTATGTTGACCGAAGTTACGAAAATAATGCTGAATATAATATTCACAAGAAGAACATAAAGTTATTTCCTTTTAATCAACGAAAGCCATTATATCTTAAATTTAACATTTTTGATTTCTGTACCTTATGCTTTTAAAGGCTATTTTTTTTTAATATTTGGAGGAAAAATAAATGATAAATGGATAAAACAGGTTAAAGATTTTTAATTCTTTGGTTTATACATATAGCTAAAAATGTCAATTTACAAAAAAAATTACTTATGACCTTTAAAGCAGCGACCACAGACTTGCCATGAAAATATTTGTAAAATAGACTCAAGTCGCCAACCCGCCTTCGATGTTCAAGGCTTTCCAGATTGTTTGTCAGATCATGGTCACCGATCAAGCGAATGGCTCTTCTTTGAATGGAGTCTAGCAATCTCAGTGTATGTTTAGGAGCAGAAACCCAAATATGCGAACAGTACACCAGCGATGGTCGAATTTGGGTTTTATAGAGAGCATCAAAAGTTGTTGAGGTGAATAGAGGTTCTTAGTTCGGAAAAGTATTCCAAGCTTCTGCAAAGCTATCTTAGCAATGGGCAATGTGACTATGCCAAAACATATGACTATCCAAATGGACGCCCAATAAATAAATGGGTAAAGCCCAGGGAATCGAATGTCTCGCCATGACTATATCCGGTTCTTCAACATTAACTTTTTTAGAAAAAAACTGTCGCCTGGGTTTTTGGCGTTAAATTCTACTTAGTTATTATCACCCCAAGACAGAATTTCTTCTAGGTCTTTGTTTAGATGTGAGACCTCTTGCTGCTTATAGAGATGTGCATTGGCAGTCGATGTTCGAGTATCTAAAGGAAAAGATGAAACAAGTATGCTGTCATCAGCGAAGCTATATATATGATTTTTAGTTCTTTACAAAAGATCGTTAATGTACGGTAAAAACAGGGTGGGTGACAATAAAGAACCTCGAGGGACTCCGGCGTTGATGTTAAATATGTCGGAAAGAAATCCGTCCATTGCCGCTCGCAGAGTGGTCCTTAAGAAAGCTTGACAGAAATGAACAAAATTGAACCGGCATTCCGCATGCTCTCATTTTATTTAGAAGCCCCTAATGCCATACTGGGTCAAAGGCCTTGGAAATGTCCAGTGCTACCGCCCGGGAGCCCCATGATGTTCTATTTTGTTGTTCCAAACGTGAGTAACATAAGTAAGAAAGTCTCCTGTTGATCTCGACCTGCGGAATCCATACTGGCGGCCACTAATAATGTTGAGGCCTTCCAGGAACTTTAAAAATTTTTCATTGACAGCTTTCTCCGTGACTTTTGATATAACCGAAAGCAATGCGACTGGACAATTGTTATTTTGCAAGGTCTTCTTGCCTTTTTTTGGGTATGGGCTGGACTCGCGTAGTTTTTCAGCAAGAAGAAAAAAATTCCTTTTTTGTAAAATAAGTTAAAAATCCCACAAAATACCGATGTCAATTCATCAGCGCATGTCTTAATTACGATGACTGGAATTTCATCAGGACCAGAAGCTTTTTCGGTGTCAACACTTCTCAACATTCTTTTAACATGGCGCTGCTGGAAAATAACCTCAGGCATTCTAGATTCTACAGGTGGAGTTTTACCCAGATAATTCACCTCACTTTTATTGAACCAATCAAAACGCTCATTTTCATAGCAACCACCTTGGTAACGGTCGTCTTACCCGATAAGACTACCGCTAGCTCGAAAAGACGCTTTCGAAAAGACGCTTGTAGCTTTTTTACTTAAATAAAAAATTAGTAACACCTCTAACTTGTATATTTACCTTTATCAGACGGCCTTCATTTTTATGTTCAGTAAATTATCCAATAAAATACACCTCTAGAGGCGGTTTCTTATCTTCATACCTTCGTTTTTCACTCAAAACTCGATTTTCCAAGAAAATTTTCACTTAATGTAATTTTTACTTATAATCAAAGATAAGACCCTCGAGCTAAAGCTCTCGGGATCATATCAGATTATAAGTAAAAATTACATTTCGTAAAAATTTGTCAGAAAATCGATTTCTTGTTAAAAACATCGGTATTACCGATAAGACGCCTCCTCTATCGGTATATTACTGTTGAAAATCAACCGTTGAATTTGAAGAGAATAATTCCGCCAGTAAGTTTGCATTTTCCTGTGCTTTCGTCGCAATGGTGCCATCAGAGCGTGTTAGAGATGGAATAGCTGACTTGGTAAAGTTTTGACTGACGGCATTACCTACCGACCAAAAAGATTCTGAGCCGTTAGGGCATTCAAGAAGTTTGTCTTTGACCGTCTGGTTGTGTGCTACTTTGCTATTGTTAATCGTTTGCTTGCATTGGTCTCGAGCGTTAACAAAGATGGTACGATTTTCGGCAGTAAGGTTTTGACGCCATTGTCGGTAGAAATAGTTTTTTGATTTAACAGCTCGTTCGCAATTTTTGATAAAAAAAGACTTGCCGTTAGAAGAGCACTTTTTTGAAAATGGATTTAAAGCTTTCATGCGAGTAATGATAAACTCCGATACTTCTCTAGCACAGATGGATGGATCGTCAGCGGTAAAACAAACGTCCCGCCAAGGAAAGGTTTTAAAATGGTCTTTAGGTCGTCCCGCTTAGCTGATATATAATGCCAGATTTTGCGTGGTTTAGGAGGCTGTTCGGTACTAATATGTAGCTTGTTCAGTGCCTAAGTAAGGTTGTGGTCAGACGTTCCTAACGGATGCTTCACTGTGACAGTATTAAAGTCGAGGTTTAAAGTTAAGAAAAGATCAAACAAACAAGCACAATCACCATCTTGGTCTGGAATCCGAGTTGGTTAACCCACGAGTTGGATAAGACCAGAGCTGATGGCAAAGGATTCGGCTTCGCGACCTTGCTCGTCGGTTGTATTTGAATATTTAAGCCAGTTGACATTATGAACGTTAAAATCGCCAAGGATGACAACTTCGGAATTTGTATGACGGGTTTGCAAAAAGTCAGTATTATAAGCAAGTGAGGAGAACAAGTCTGAGTATCGCTTGGCGGCCGGTAAAGGCAGCAGGTGAATTTAGTAACTCTCTGCGGTGATATCTTAAACCACAATGCATCAAAGTCATTAGGCTCGAGTGTCACCTCTCTTTGACAAGAAATATCACTGCGGACAAAGAGGCAAAGGCCAAGATTACGCCTGAATCGGTGAGTCGTATCCAGGATATAAAGATCTGACCTTTTTTTTGCCTAGTGCGAGTACATGTGGTTTGGTAGCTTCTAGAAGTTGATGGACTGCATTAATATTCGAGTTCAGTCCTCTTATATTACAGAAGTCAATTTGGAAGCTGCTAATCTTTGGTCTCTTAACAACTTCAGTTGTCAAATCATTTCCATTTTAAATCTTGTTCGAAGGACCCGCCTGGATAGTGAAAATTGTGGATGTTGAGATAGTTTCGCTTGATGAGGCACCAGGTTCAGCCCCCACCCGGAGATCCGATCGGGGGGCAAGTTTCACTCATAGCATCATTATAGCATTTTTCATATATTTCCCACCCTGGACATCGGCACAACGACGAAACGTTAGCTCAAAGAGCAACCTTCCGCCACCTAAGCTGATGCGATGGTATTTTATCGGGTGATGTGGGGTGAGCCAACATCTACCATCTTCAACAATAGATAAGAATAGATAAGAATCACCATTCGTTCCACAATTTCGAAGAAAATATGGGCCAAACAAATTGTTGCCAATGATTCCATCCCACACATTAACGAACAATTTTACCTGATGCCTTGCTTCCAGTATGGCGAGCGAAATTTTTGCCCCCAAATATGGTTGATATGGAAGTTTGTAATACTATCTCTGCAGCAATTTGCTTCGTCGCTGAATAAAATATTATCCGAGAAAATTGGAATATTTAAATATTTCTACAAGCCACCGACACCAATTTGGGCGAAGTGGAAAATTACGTGGCATAAGAGCTTGAGCATACTGTATATGGTAAGGGTATAGCTAATTTTCCCTTAATATGGTCCATACTGTTTTAGTGCTGACATGAACATTGCCAGCAATTTTTCTTATACTAGTACTGGGTGCGTCTCGAAATTGAAAAGTTAATTATACACGATTTTATTGAGGTCAGATAATAAACAATACAATATAAAACGACAATATTTTGACATTTGGTAATTTTAATGACATAAATAATTTTCTAAGCGATTTCTGATAAGCAGTGTAATCGTTAAGAGTTTGATAAAAATAAACCATTTCGTTTTTAAGATAATTAACAAAAACAAAATTAAAACTAAAATATTAACACCCTGTATTATAGGAATTAAACATTTTTGGAATTATGTTATTATGAAGTTTGTTTCATAGAAAGTCCTGAGGAATAGCTACTTGAAATATTTTAGATTACTTAGGAAACCCTATGTTATGTCAGGATTGTCGCGTTTTTAATAGTTTTATGTGAGTGGTACAGGGTATCTTGATGTTTGTGTTAATATAGTTTATTCTGCACGTTCGCTTTTATTGATATTTTGGGTCCCTATTAATTAAATAACCATGCAATAGATAATGTATCTTTTTTAAACACAAGGATATATCTATTTCATTTTAACCTGAACTCGTTAACAATTTATGAGCGAAAAATTGCCTGTACAGTTTGGAGGTAAGATTAGAGATATTTTAACCGAACTGACGGTAACAGATGTTTCAATTTCTGCATATATGTGTGTTAATTTCCGCTCTTTATAAAAAATAGGTCTTAAATTATAAGGTTTTGCATTGGTTTTTATAAACTTTTCGATTTTTTAGAATGTAGTTTGAAAAAAAGAGATTCTGAACATCTATAAGTTATTCACCTCCCTGCAGAATAAATATTAAATTATAAAGGGAAATGAAAGTCTGTCTTTACCACCAAAAATTTTTTTATATAAACTACACTACACCCTAGATTTGGGTATCGAGGGCATATATATGGGAGGGATTCACCATATTAGTTATATGTTCAATATACATTCAAGTTTGAAAATTGAGTCGGACTAGTTTCGACCTTAGAGAAGATCATCATCAGCAACTCTATATAATTATAATGTATACGAGGTAAAACACAGTAGTGGATGGTTCAATGAATGTGTGTGCCTACCCATGGACTTGACTGGGAACGTCCCTTTGGCTACACAAATAGGTTAAGAATAAGGGGTTAATTGAAACACTTGTTGAGTATTGAGTGTAGAGGTTTTATATTTATTTGACGTAAGCTAATAACTGTAAATAGTAGGAGAAATAGGTCTTAAACAAGTTTGTTTTTTCTCTTTACCCATGCTAGTAGGGAAATGATTTTATTTATTTTCATTAAATATATTATTGAGAGAAGAGGATTAGGATTTTGAATTTGTGGGGGTATTCTTTATGGAATAGACTTTTTAAATTAAGGTGGGTTAATTTTTTATTTTTTAACAAAACATATTTAGATGTCAGATAAAACTAAAGGTTTGTTTTATGTTAAATTTAGGTACCTTTTAGTTCGTTTTTTATCTGCAAAGAGAGAGAAAGAATATTTTAGTGTTGAGTATTTTAGGAACACGTGTAAAAGCTGTACTACAGAATCAATAAAATGTAGATAAAATGGTACTCACTTGTATTTCTCAGTCACTCAATAAAGATGAGGCTTTTTTCTTTTTTCCTTTGAGAAGGTAGAACATATTAATTCGGTAATATTTAATCATCAGTTAAATCACTCTAAGGCAATATTTAATGAAATATTGCCGCCAATGGACTTGACGGTTTACCCCGAAAACTAAAATTGTAGGAGGGAAAAACTTGGAATTATAGTACCATCTTTCCGGTATCTCCATTTTCTGAATTCCTCTGCTAGTACTTAGAGTGATTTAGCTGATGATTAAATATTACCGAATTAATATGTTCTACCTTCTCAAAAGAAAAAAGAGAAAAGCCCCATCTTTATTGAGTGACTGAGAAATACAAGTGAGTACCATTTTATCTACATTTTATTGATTCTGTAGTACAGCTCTTACACGTGTTCCTAAAATACTTAACACTAAAATATTCTTTCTCTCTCTTTGCAGATAAAAACGAACTAAAAGGTACCTAAATTTAACATAAAACAAACCTTTAGTTCTATCTGACATCTAAAAATGTTATGTTAAAAAATAAAAAAATTAACCCACCTTAATTTAAAAAGTCTATTCCATAAAGAATACCACCACAAATTCAAAATCCTAATCCTCTTCTCTCAATAATATATTAAATGAAAATAAATAAAATCATTTCCCTACTAGCATGGGTCAAGAGAAAAAACAAACTTGTTTAAGACCTATTTCTCCTACTATTTATTACAGTTATTAGCTTACGTCAAATAAATATAAAACCTCTACACTCAATACTCAACAAGTGTTTCAATTAACCCCTTATTCTTAACCTATTTGTGTAGCCAAAGGGACGTTCCCAGTCAAGTCCATGGGTAGGCACACACATTCATTGAACCATCCACTACTGTGTTTTACCTTGTATACATTATAATTATATAGAGTTGCTGATGATGATCTTTTCTAAGGTCGAAACTAGTCCGACTCAATTTTCAAACTTGAATGTATATTGAACATCTAACTAATATGGTGAATCCCTCCCATATATATGCCCTCGATACCCAAATCTAGGGTGTAATGTAGTTAATATAAAAAAATTTTTGGTGGTAAAGACAGACTTTCATTTTCCTTTAAAATACATAACCACACACCATGGACTACTTCTTAAATCTTATTATATTATAATTTTATTGAAGAAATTACTGATGATATGGCCCTAAATACTGAAACCCACAACACTTTTGTGGCGACAAAAACACTTTGAAATGAGATACGTATCATGGTTACGAAAAGTCAGAAAGGCTGGAAATGAAGTAATCTAAAGCCAGGTTTATCATCAAACATCACCATAACTTTACCGCATAAGCATTGAAGGATCAAATGAGTTGATTATTAGGATTCGTAATGCATAAAACGTAATGTTATTTGCTAACACGCGACCTTGAAAATGACCAACTTTTATCTTTTATAAATTACAAATTAAAAATTACGAAACTTTATCAATATAGGTACGCAAGCGCAAATGAAAGAGGTCATATAAACCGAAAAAATCACATGTCTTCGTTGACAGTTTGACAGAGTCCGCAGACTGTCATTTCTGACTTATTTCAAAAAAGTGTATTTGATTGAGTCTTTTGCGGGGTTTCCGGTTAATGACCAATTTCGGAAAAATGAATGCGAGTTCAATCGTTAGAGATGAGGAAGCTTTCATGTATCTTACTGGAAAGTTATCCCATTTACTATTAATCTAAAATGGTAAATCATATCAGCGTATAAGCCCGATATGAAACTGAATAGAGGTTATGTCTATCGTCAGTTTATAATGATTAAGAATTTAAGTACCATTATAAACTTAAATATTCGAGTCTTAAGTATTATGCTAATGACTAAGTTTATGTTTATGCACTATATATTAAAGTTATAAATGGTAATAAACCCGGCTTTATATACAGTACTTAGGGCTTGCGGTGGATGGACTTATGCCTAAACATATAAGGCCTTAATCTGAAAACGAACAACATGTAATATTTCTTCGGCTGCACATTCTCTGACAATCTGATGAAACATGTCAATCTTGATCTGAAGGGGATAACTTTTGAGATATTTCTTCTATTAATTACAACCTCCTGACCCCCGACAGCACCTACCCCTTAAATATTAAATGACAATTCATACTTATTTGGCCATTTTTGAATCTCTTATGTTATTTTAGACAAGCGTTATTCTTTTTATTTTTTTTGTCAAACACTTGAGTACTAATCGCACATTTTCACAAAACGCTTAAAAGCGGAAATGTAGTAAATTTAAAACTGAAACTTTTAGGGAGTTGCAGCAAAAACTCCTACAATACAAGGACAAAGTGCTCAAGCGAATTTTGCTAGTGACGTCACGGTTTGGCGGCTGAACGCAGTCAACATGTATTTTGGTATTGCCGGCATTAGAGCCTTGTCGTTAAAGCGGAATGTCATATTATCCATAATTCCTAGTTAAGTAGGATGCGCCTTGAACTAAGTTTTTTCTACGCAATTCGTTTACACTACAACTATGGTCTTTGTTCAATTGTATATACAATAAGTCCTCATGCCTACAGATATTTAAGAAATCACTGGGCAATCATTTTATCCCATCCTAAAACTATCAAGTATGTAGGGTAAACCCCCCAATTGTTGGCACTGCATCAGTTATTGGCACCCTCAGCTCCTTTTTTGCTTTTTCCTGTATTTAACTTAATTTCATGGAATAATAAGAAATGCAACAAAATCTGTTAACACCGCGAAGTCACATGTCAATTTCCTAGTTGTTTCCTTATTGAAAAATGGCCGTGATGTTAACATGTGTTTGTTGTGCTCTTGCGAAAAGTAAAAAGTATTAGAAAATAGCGAAGCAGAGATAAATTAATAACGGTGAGTATTTCCTTAAAAACCTTGTTTTTATTTATTGCGTGTAGTTTGTTATTATTATTAGTGCTCAATAAGAAATTTTAGGTCAATATTGCAACGGTTTAAATCGATTTTATTAAAATAATAGGGGTGCCAATTATTGGGACAGCATAAACGTAATTTCTAGTTATTGGCACCGGGGGCCAATAACTCGTACCGGCTTACCCCAATAGTTGTCATACCGTTCTTTTTATGTAAAAATGGTTTCCGTTTGCCTGATAATTTTACTATTATCGAATATTTTATATTTACAGATGCCGAAAATAAAAAAAAGGGCAAAGGCCCGAAAAAGATATTCCGAAGAATCCGTCCAAAAAACTTCGGACGAAATAAAAAATGGAGCACCAAAGAAGGGAAGCGCCCTAAAATATGGGATTCCAAGAGCAACTATTCAATTTAGACTTAGCGAAAAATTTACAAAAATCGAAAAAGGGCCTTGTCCAATTCTTACAAAAGAGGAAGAACAGTCACTAATTAGCTCGATCCTGGGAAGTCAGAGAAAGGGGTTTCCTCGAAGAAAGGAGGACATTCAGGCAGCTGTTAAAATATTTTTGGACACGGTTAAACGAGAGACGCCTTTTAAAAATAATGTGCCGGGAGGACACTGGTATGAAGCTTCCTTAAAGCGTCATCCTATGCTAGTGTATCGAACTACAGAGGCAGTAACAAGTGATTCAGTTTTGCACAAGTGCGAAACAATAATATCCTAAAAAGACTTTACGAATATTTTGAGAACAGATCTACTATTTCCTCCAATGTGACTCAAAATAACGATGATAGCATTACTGAACTATCTGAAAATAATGGTGATTGCTCCGTTGATTTAAACAATGCTGATGCCAATTATTGTACTATTGAAGAGGAAGTTTTTTTTGAAAGCGAAATTGAAAACATGCCTTTAATTTTTTATGACATGCCTTTATGCGTAAAAGAAGTATCCCCAAAAAAATTACCCTATAATGGCAAAATAATTATTCAGAGTAATATTAAAATTTTAAAACCCAAACATTTTAATATTGAAAAAAAACCAGAAGGTAATAAAATAAATATTATCTGATTATTATTATATATAATCTATCATTTATTAATTTTAGCTATAACTAATACTTTGACTATAAAAACATTAAATTTAGAACATTTTCTCCCTAAAGCAAGAACGCCGCAAAGAAAAAACAAAATTCAAGTTAAAAGAACTTCTTTTGTTATCACTTCTAGAGCTTACAAAAAGGAAATGGAAGAAAAGAAGAACATTAAAGAAGCAAAAGAAAATAACCGACAAAAGAGGCTAAAGAAGAAAATGGAGGAACAAACTAAGCTTAAAAAAACAAACGATGGCAAAGCTGACCAAAAAGAGACCCAAAAAGAAGGAAAAGTTATAACGACAGAGACTGATGGTTTGGGGACTTAATCAAGTAAATTAATAAAAAAGCAACCTAATAAATTGAAAAATAATGAAGCAGACACCATTACTGAAGAATTTCAGCAAGATAAGAGAGAAGAGAAGAATAATATTATTAAGAACACTGGTTTATGCTTTTCATGTGTAACAAATTTGACTTTAAGAAAGCTGGGCGTAAAATGTCAAGATTGCACCAGAACATATCATATTGCTCGCTTAAAGGAAAAAGGCGTATTTCAAGATTTTTACAGATGCGGTGTTTGCACTATTAAGCTAGGCATGCGATCGTAAATGCTTTTTTTCTCAAAATAAAACTACTCTATAATACTGTTACCTACCCAAATATTTTTATAATAAACATACTTGTTTATTTGTCTATAAGAACCTATATTGTTTAAAAAAAAACTCCTGTGCAACAGTTGTAACCATCACTATTTTATAATTTTCAAGTGCCAATAACTGGGTATTCACAATATGCCAATGACTAGGTCCATAGTGCCAACAACTGGGTTTTCTACTATTTTAAATAAAATGATAATTTATGTTTTAAACCAAAGAGTATTAATTATTTCAACCACTGACAACAATTTCTATAAACATTAACTATGCTTTTAGAATAGATTTAAAAGTAAATGATCAATAATATTAAAAAAAAAAGAAAATTAAAAAAAAATTATCCTTAAGGTGCTAATAACTAATAATTTTTAAACCGATCCCTATATTGATAGGAAACAAATTATTTTGACTCATGCACAAAATATTTGTAAATATTTAAATGAGCAAGACAAATATGTTTCTTCGCTAATAGATAAAATTCACATATTAACCCTAATTTAGAGTGTAAAGAGGGAAACGTGGTGGGAACATCAGTAAAAATAATAATGAGTTGTTTGCAACAACTACGTACGCCTTCATGATTACCAGTATTTGTTCAATATAACTAAAATCAACCATGAATAATTGTTTTTTAATTCTCTCAATACAATAATATCTCCATTAGAGGCCTATCAGATATAAAGTTCTTTGTATACCCAGTGACAATAATGCGGTAAACCAATAAAGTCAATAAACAAGGAACTTAGTATGGTTTACCCACGTCCTATTTGTGCTAAAAGACGTTCTTCTTCGGCTGTCAATAAATGTCTTTATTATAGGTATGTTCAATAATAATTTGTGTAGTACATTGCGTAGAAATTAGTGCACAATATTTAAAAAACGGGTATGTTTTCGTCACAATGCCAAAGGTGGCGTAGACCAACAAAAATCACCGTCACCACGGAGAAAATACAAACCTCGGTACAAGCATAAATGACAATTCGAATTATTTTGTTGAAATAACCCTATTTTATCTTGTTGTCTAACGAGTGTGTAATTTTTTTGCTTATATCGTACCTATAAAAACACAGTCGTAGAAAAGTATAGTGTAAAACTCGAACGGAATGACCGAGGGAATGACCATCCCGCTTGATATACGATATAGTGTTATTTTACTTGTGAGATTCTGGTTATCTATTTTAACCTCATAACAGTCATATCTAACTTAAGCAGAGGCGCCTTGCAATATCCTAGGGATGATAAACCTAGTTGAAATCGTTATTTTTAAAATCATTATCTACCTACATATAGTTACCCTCATTTAGGTTTTAAGCCATAATAACGCACTATTTCCTTATATACAAGTTTTAGTACTTTATGACAATGGCAATATGTTGTCTTGGACAACAGGTTGTCACTATCTGCTGACGGTAGCTCTTTATGTGGAGGCACTAGGTCGTGGTCCATATACTTAAACCTTCCCTCCGTTTTTGGTTTGTCTTGGGCGCCACCTGGTTTGATCGAAGTCCAAACCAGGAAAAATATACCGTATATCAGTTCTATTGAGAAATCTATGCAATAAATAAAACCAAAGTTTTCCCACACAAACAATAAAGTTTTTATTGAATAAAAGGTTACTTAACCAAAAAAAGGGTTTGTGCTAGGTTAATTTTATGATGTCAAATTGTTTAAAATTTAGATAAGTTTGAATTATAAAATGAAAAGACAGCCTTTCCGGACGCAAGGATTTAAGATAAAATTTATGTATAACCTCGGGGAAGATTCTAGAACCTTTTATAATCGGGATCTTGTTTGGGTTTTCTTGTTAGGTAAAACCTTTGACATCTGTTGGGTCTTCGAAGACTTATTAGGTCTTTTCATTTAGGTAAAAAATTTATCTCGGCTTCTTGCCTTGATCGAGGAGTGCGTTGTGCCGAGGTTGATTTAAAGTTTTTAAGTGCAAAATAATTTGGCGCCTTTCTCAACAATGTTTTGTTGTTAGTGAATTTAGTGCCTCTCTACTATTAGTTGGGACCATTAGGAAGCCAGTCTTTAGGTAGCTTATAGGTTGCGTCTTGTCCAGCTCTCGTGTGTGAGTCCGTTATTAGTTGGTTTGGCAATACGTCCGTACGTTTGTAATAGTTCGTAATAATTTTAAAAAAGAATTCGTTAATTGTTGGTACGTGAAAGTCCTGATGTAGCACGCGGTTCATTGTGTACCTGCGATTAGCTTTAGCGCCTTATTTTGAATCACCTGAAACTTATTTAGCTCCGCCCTGCTTATGTTACACAGAACCTTTTCAATCTTTTGATGGTGTATGGTTATAAAAGGGTTACCTTTGTCAAGATGGCTTTACATTAAAAAGTTATAAATTAAATTTTAATTAATTAATTGAAACAAAATAGTAATAATCTAAAATGGCTTATGGTGACGGAGAACATTAATTAAATTATAAAAATAGCATTTAGATCACTTTTATACCACTCTGTGTTCGATCAATCGATCGGGACGGCCCCATGTGGTTTTCTTTGGTTGGTCAGGTGGAAGTTGAAGGTAGCTCGTAGGCTTAGTTGGAGAACCTTAGGTTGTTATGTGGGCCTTAAGATCCCATGTGATGTGTTAATCCATTATGTGGCTTAACCTACATAATTGCCGAACGGCAGAAAAAACGGCTAATTTGCCGAAACCAGCAAAACCCCTAAAAATAATAGAAAAGAGAATTACCCACTGAATTCCCACAAACAACAAATCATGAAAAAAATAAATTAAAGCAGCTTACCTCTAAAAGGGGGGGGGGTGAGACCTCGTAGTCTTTTTAAAAAAATTGCCCAACGGCAACGGGCTCGACCTTCTTCTCTGAAGGTATTTTCAGAAAATAAAATGGAGACCGCAAGAACTCTGAAGTAAGACAAACCCCCTTCTCTAGCAAAATCGCCTGACTCAATGTTGCCAACTGAACATAAACCCCGACAAAAGGAAAATAAGAAGAAGAAGAGAACAGAGACACAACATAAAGGATCCAAACGATCAGAACGAACAAGAGTCTGGGCTTTTACCAGAACCTAAATTACATAAGAAAATAAATGCGCTTTCACGGGAACCAGAAACTCAGATATGTGATTCAACTTTACGCGGCGGTGGCTAGCGCCATTAACCCACAGAACAGCAGAAGTAGTGCGTTCGCCCCATATTTTGGCTAACGTTATGCAACCAAAGATGATACAACCTAATGAACAATAAATGATAAATGAACAGTAAATAAAAAAGAATGCACTTTGTGGAAACATATCTGTATAAATCCACACAAAATAAATAGTGGCAATTTTAAAATTGCTACAACTTGAATAACAATGGTTGAAAGTGCATAAGTGAATTTAAAAATCACACAAAATCATGAATCCAACAAAAATCATATAATATTGTATAGTATTCGTTTATTTCTTGGCCGCCGGATGATGACGTCATAAATCAGCGATTTGTCCTTGTACAGGGTTATTCATTATAAATGGACCGCCCCTTTAACTTTGTTATTTTTAAAGATCGAGAGCTGATTTTTTTACCAAATTGTAGGAAATCTTTTGAATTTCTTTATGATTTATGAAAATATTATACAGCGTGTTCCAAAAACGCGTACCAGATTAAACTTATAGTTTTTTATTGAAACACCCTGTATATTATTACAGATTCGGATTATACTTCAAATTCTGAGCAGATTTTATATAATATACCCTTTACCTAAGTTTAACTGTTTCCAAGCTAGAAACAATTAAAAATCGACTTACAATATTATTTATTTAGTGGTAATTAAATAATTGATTGATCTGCAAAATTAACATCTCTTAGAGAGAAGAATAAATACCTATATGAAATAGTATATAGGTATAACAAAAATGAATACCGCCAAGTTTTTACTGAAACTATATTATTCTCAAAAGTAATGGTAAAAAATGTTCAACTAAAAACTAAACTAAACTGGTATTTCACGTAGTTGGCTTCATTCTAAAAAATCTAAATAAAAACAAATTTAATTTAAAGAAATTATTGAAGTAGATGTTCAACATGTTCTCCATTTTCTTGAATACATCTTCTATAAATTCGTTTTTGCCTCTCTATTGCAGCTAAAATGATTCCTTGATTTCTGCCATTTAATATTTCTATTTCTGTGGTTAGTATTTCCCTAATCCTATTCACCGACGGTTGTTTTTCATGATTTAATTTTCCTTTTAAAAACTCCCAAAGAAAATTATCTGAAATAGTAAAATCTGGGCTCTTCGCTGGCCATCTGCAGGACCCAAATCTTGCAATCCAAAAATCAAAATTTTCGTTTAAATACTCCGTAACAACAACAACATTGTGAGCAGGAGCCCCATCCTGCTGCCAAATCACTTGATTATGATTCCTTAAATTAGGAACTATTTTGTGTATTAATTCCAAATATCGGTTTCCATTCATATTAAATATCGGACCAATGACTCTATTATTCAAAATACCAGCCCATACGTGAACAGATTGACGGCCTAAATGTTTTATTTTCCGAAAAGCTCTGGTATTTTCAGTCGACCAAAAATGCATATTTTTTCTGTTAAAAATGCCAGAGGTTGAAAATGAAGACTGGTCCGTCCAAATAATTTTATTAAATAATTGTGCATTTTGCTCCAAACGTTCCATCATTTCCAAACAAAAACGTAAACGAGCTGCTTTATTTTCTTCAGACAATTTTTGCGCCGGCAAAATTTTATAAGGGTGGCATTTATATTTTGGTAGAGTTCTCTGCATCTTAGAACAGGATTTACCTAGTGTTTCAGACACAGGTATAATGGATTGCTCCAGACATTCTAAAATTACAAGGCACGGGAATTAACATGCAGATACCAATTAAAGGAAAAAATTACCTTCAAACTGCAAAAGAATTTCTAACTCTTCATTTTCACGATTTTCGTTCCCAGCTAATGTTTTTTTCTTACGCTTAAATGTAGTTTCAGTACAAACTTTATGGTATATTCAAGGAAAAGTATTTAAACTAGGAATTCTCCTTTCTCCTTCAAATATTCTTTGATATTCTCGTTTAGCTTGTCTTTTGTTGTATGCGTTTTTAATATATAATTTATATATATCACGTTTTTCTGCCTCAGAAAAGCCAATTCTTTAGTTAGTTTAACTAACATTAAATAAATCATGTTTTACTTTGCCAGGGTAACTGTCAAATTTGTTTTATTTACTGAAAGCATAGCTAACTTGGCAAATTGAGCCAAATAAAAGTTAATAACCATTCTTTTCTGAAGTCAAGTAACCTAAGGATATTTAAAGCAGAGGTACCAGAATAATCGGCACTCATTCAGATAATTCTTAAAAAGTTAATATAAGAAAATCATAATCATTTTGCTGCATCTCTGACCGTTTTGCGGCAATAATTAGCAAAATTTGGTAAAAAGTAGATTTTTAATTGTTACTAGCTCGGAAACAGTTAAACTTAGGTAAAGGGTATATTATATAAAATCTGCTCAGAATTTGATGAAGAATCCGAATGTGTAATAATATACAGGGCGTTTCATTAAAAAAACTATAAGTTTGATCTGGTACGCGTTTTTGGAATACACTGTATTAAATTTTTATAAATCATAAAAAAATTCAAAAGATTTCCTACAATTTGGTAAAAAAATCAGCTCTCTATCTTTAGAAATAATAAAGTTAAGGGGGCGGTCCACTTATAATCAATAACCCTCTACTGTAGGAGTTATTGGCTGATGATGTAATTTATTTATCTTGTAGGCACCATATTTGTGAAATTATTTTAAAAAGTGCTTTTGATGTAAAAATGCCTTCTTCTAGTGGTCCCAACGTACCATTGTTTAAACCTTTTAGAGAATCCTGGTCTAAAATTATTAATTTAAATTTATTATGAATCAGCATTAGAAGATGAAAATATAAATACAATATTGCAACTTGAAGATTATTCTCAATTGTGTGGAACAAGCCTTAGATTCCCAGCAGCCTCGCGACGACTGTAGAGAATTTTTACATTTGACCTAGTTGCTTTTAGGAAAGGACAATGTATTGTAGAACTTACTATTCATGCTCCTAAAGCGTTTCATCATGCACGCTGGATCAGGGGCGTATTTAGGATTGTACCACGGAAGGGGGGGGGGGGGGGGAAGGGTCCAACTCTCCTCCTTTCTTAAAAAATCCGCAACAGGCAAACATTTTTTGCTGCCACGCCTTTTTTAGGAATGTCAGTCAAAACTTCTACGTTTTGATAGCCCGACCCGAAAAACGTAGAAATAAAGAAATTTTTAAATATTAAGGCCAATATTTGTATCTTAAATATTAGTTTTTTGAAGGTATGTGTAACGTACATATATTATTTTATCCCTGAATATTAGAAAACACGGAACAAACAATAAAATTCAACAATTGCAACAACTGCGGGAATCCCCAAACATCTTATACCGGGCGATGCAAGACCTAATTGAACATAGGAAATCCCATGAAAATTTTGAGATGGCTGGGTTTCCCTGTACATTTTAAAGAAAAATTGTATTATTATTTTTTGAAGAGGCCGATAAATTAAACTAATGTGCCAAGTTTGAATTAATTTTAATAAGCCAATCCTAACTTATTCAATTAAATGTGATGGCCCAATTACGAAATTTTCATAGTTTAGGTAATACAGCACCTAAATACGCGCTGGATGATGAAAGCTATTTATTGCTTAAAAATATATCTTTATAGGGACGAGTTTTACTAACACTCAGGGAAAGTAGTCCAATAAACGGAACGCTTAAAAAGGAATTTTGGTTAGAAAGCTGCTTTTTTGGTGGAAGGTACATTTTAATGTTTGAAAAGACACTTCGGTATTATTTTGTATTCAACCCTTGCATAAGGGATGGAAAATTACTTTAAAATGTTTTTCTGACCCGTGGCTTTAAAACAAAAAACACTAGAAAAAAAGGTTTTAGACAAAAGTTGTAGAGCATTTAAATCTGAATAAAAACGTTTATGATCATTTTTACGATATCTCTAATGGTTGTGGCCTTAGAATCATGTGAACTTTGAGGGTTGGTCGGCGTCTTCGAAATTTCACAAACGCTTTAAATTTTCAACTTGGCAACACTGCCCATCGTCTGGCTGAGACTCTATACGGGTGTCTGAAAAAAAAGTTTTTTGGTAGGTACGTTAATTTATTAGAGTATGTTATTTTTGTACTGTTTTGAGGTTTTTATGAGTGAAACATTTTTGTGAAATATTGTTTGAATAACCCTGTGAAAGGTATGTATGAAACTAAGCCAAAAATTTTGAGTGGTTTATAATTATTTTATATCCTACCCTAATAGGTACCTATGATATTTTTATTGAGGGTGTAAGTAGGTATCTTGAATAATAATATTGCCCATTGCCAGTCAACTGTGAAGATATTAAGTTTAAACGATTTTTGTAGGTAAAAAGAGTAAAGCAAAAAATCAGTTTTAAACAGTTTTTTTACAGCAACTTTTTGGGTGCCAATAATTGATTGTGTGTCAATTTAATATACACTCCTATAATAGGTATCACCTATATGAAAAATAGTATGAAGTACTTAATAACTGTGCAGTGAAATTTATCACTTACTCAGATTTGGATATTTTCTCTTACATTGTCTTTCTAAAGTAAAGTAATATTTTTTGTTTTTAAAATTTTCGAAATGAAAACTAACCTATGTGCTGTTCCGACGTATTGGCTATCTACTAACCAAATTTCACATACACCTAAAATATAGATATAAATGTTATTTGCGCACCCTGTATCCGCAAAAAATCATTCTGCATCTAAAAACCCGATAAATACTGCACTAGACGCTCCAACTCTTTTCCAAAGGCGACAGTGATGCCATATCGATATTTAGGTCCCATTTATTAAAGACCTGACCAAAAATTGTTTTTGAAATTTGCAAACCTCTTATGGCTTTTAGATTTATAGATTAGAAAAAAGTAGTAATAACCTTTTTTGTGTAAATTTTAATGTTCTACAACATTTAGAAAAAACTTTTTTTCATATTATTTTTCATTTAAAAGTTATAACCCAAAAATATATTTGAACCCCAATTGAAGGGTTTTTTAGCTCTCGTGCAAGGACTGGACACAAAATAACACTGAAGTGTCTTTTCAAACATTAAAATGTACCTTCAATCAAAAAAGCAGATTTCTAACTAAAATTCCTTTTTAAGCGTTCCGTTTATTGGACTAAAGGAAGAGCATCGAGATGTATGCATTTCATCGTCAAATTTTGTGTTAAGGCTTGGTTCATCGCTCGCTGTCTATACAAAGCTCAATATCAAGATCTTCAATTTGCCAAAAATCTTATTAAATATAAAACTATTGATCCACAGATAATCTAAAGCTGCTGTTGAAAAAACTAAAAATCACCCGTGGTACTTGCCTTCTGAGTTTTGCGCAGAATCATTCTTTAATAACGAAATCCCTGTTGAAATTAAAGAAATTTGATAAAAGCTCTGGAAAAACAAGACTAGCTGAAGGAGGTGAAAAACGTGTTAAATTAAGTAATATATACAAAATAGAACATAACGAACCCTGGGAATTTATATGGAAAAATATTATTAGGTTTTTTAAAAGGTTAGGGTTATCCACAAATATTTAAAAGAGAATTTAGAAAACTGAGAAAGTAATGATGACTACATAGTACATAAATAATTTTAATGTAGTAAAAAAGCTTAAAGTATTGAATGATACAGCAGAAAGCGGTATTAACCCATTAGTGTATAGCGTCCCCTTTAAGGGACTCATCTAAAATACGTTATAAGGTAAATGTAGTGGGGATATAGACTGTCGCGAGTAGCGAGGCACATGCTACACACCCGAAACCACCTGTTAGTGCAAATACAATTATATTTGCCTCGTTTCCGTAAATAAAACATATGTAGTATCCCTCGTAGAGTGGATCCGAACACACATTTACTAAGAAAAAATCAATATGCCTTCTCAGCTCTAAGCGCGCAATCTTTAACCCAATCATTCTTTCTTAGTGTGTTTCGCCGAATACACACGTTGATTAGTGCGCGGTATTAAATTACGTTTTGAGTGTTTAGACTGATTAGTTTATTTTAAAGATGCCGAAAAATTCTCATCGGGATAAACAAAATAATTCGGGATGGGAAAAATAATTTACGAATTTACAAAGACGAATTCGTTTTTTGGAACTTGAAGTGTCGTTATTACATTCACAGAATCAAAGTGTTTCGGAGAATTCTTCTCGCTCCCGTAGTTCTTCAGGAAAGCGTTCTCGTTCCCGGTCTCCGGAGCTTTCTTCCTAATTACTCCAAGACATTACTCCTAAGCCAAAAAGGCGCTGTGTCAGGCGCATACAAAGCAGTTCTTCTGATTCATCTACGTCAGAAGGTAAGTGTATTAATTTTTGTACCGGCTAGTGGATTGTAAGTCTGCTTATGATGGCAGAATATTTTTGATCACGATGTCAAGAATCTATTCCCTCTACATACCTCTGCTCACGATGGCAGAATATTTTTGATCACGATGTCAAAAATCTATTCCCTCTACATACCTCTGGTCACGATGGCAGAATATTTTTGATGACGATGTCAAAAATCTATTTCCTCTACATACCTCTGTTCACGATGGCAGAATATTTTTGATCACGATGTCAAAAATCTATTCCCTCTACATACCTCTGCTGACGATGGCAGAATATTTTTGATCACGATGTCAAAAATTTATTCCCTCTACATACCTCTGCTCACGATGGCAGAATATTTTTGATCACGATGTCAAAAATATATTCCCTCTACATACCTCTGCTCACGATGGCAGAATATTTTTGATCACGATGTCAAAAATCTATTCCCTCTACATACCTCTGGTCACGATGGCAGAATATTTTTGATGACGATGTCAAAAATCTATTCCCTCTACATACCTCTGTTCACGATGGCAGAATATTTTTGATCACGATGTCAAAAATCGATTCCCTCTACATACCTTTGCTCACGATGGCAGAATATTTTTGATCACGATGTCAAAAATATATTACCTTCTATATAAATCTATAGATCACGACGTCAGATTTTTAGAGGTTTGGTTTTTTCTCCTCATCCTGATCTCCATTGTTTTAAGCTTAATCGCATGGTACAGGCAGCATTAGAAAAGACAAAGAAATCACAGACGGTTTTAGTTAGAGATAACAGATTGGCACATCTCCAAAAGGAGTTAGGAGTGGCTTTAACAGCAATTGGTCAAACAGTTACTTCTCTTCTTTTAGATGAGGGTGATAAAAAAGAACATATTGAAAAGTTGAGCGACGCGGGGCGCATTCTGTTGGAAGTGTTTTATCTAGAAACGCTGTCCCGGCGAAAACTCGTCGCCTATGATTTAAAGGCCCCTTGAAGGAGACCCTTCATAATGCTCCAATAGATAGTTGGCTTTTTGGAGAAAAATTAGGGAAGAGAATAAAGTCTGCTAAAGAATTGGAAAAGTCGGGTGCGGAGCTACTAGTAAATCCACGACAAATGTCCCCAAAAAAGCATTTAAACTCGAGAAGTCTGCTTCGATCTACAAACCTGGGTTATCAAAGCAGACAACACTCTTTCACCCCAGTTTCCCAACAAAGAAGAACGACGTGGAAGCAGGCACAACAAACTTATCAAGCACAACAACCTTACCCTCGACGCATGGTACAACAGGTATCCCGACGACGGGATGCGGGCAAAATATAGGCTTCCATTATTTTATAATACTTGGTGTAATATAACTTCAGACAAAACAATATGGTCATGGATAAAAGGTCTTAAGATACCTTTGTTAAAGAAACCTGTACAAATTGTAGCACCTAAGGAGCTTCATAGGTCACACAATTGAAAGAAATACAAAAGTGTATAAATAAATTTTTAAACATTGAGGCCCTAACTAAGGTTAAACCTTGCCAGGGACAATATTTATTAAATGTTTTTTTTTTAGCACCAAAGCCAGATTGTTCACACAGAATGATTTTAAATCTAAAATCTCTAAACAAATATGTCTCAAATTATCATTTCAAACTAGAAGAGCATAAAACGGTAACGCGGCTTATTAAAAAAGATTGTTTTTTTTTGCACCCTTGGATCTCAAGGATGCATATTTGCTCGTTTCAGTTGCTCAGTCATATAGGAAATATCTCCGATTTTAATTTAAAGGGAATTTTTACGAATTTAAATGTGTACCTTTTGGTTTCAGCTGTGCCCCTTTTGTTTTTACTAAAATAATGAAACCTATTGTAAGCTATCATAGACAAAAAGGAATGCAGTCAGTGTTATACCTAGATGGTTTCCTTCTTTTAGGTGCCTCCGTACCAGATGGTACAAATAATATTTTACAAACAATTAGTTTATTGGAATCATTAGGTTTTATTATAAATTACTCTAAATGTCAGTTCGCCCTTTTATATACAATTCAAAGAATATGACAGTTTCTTTGCCTCAAGAAAAGAAAAAGAGAATTATTACCTTGTCTCAAAAATACATAGGGACACTAAATTCCGTTGGTACGGTAGTTCCATATGGTTTTCTTTATACTAAGCTTTTGGAAAGAGAAAAGTTTTTAGCTTTACAAAAATCTAAAGATGCTTCCAGAAGTGGTGGGGCATATACTGCAATAAAGAACGATGTCACGGGTACTGGAATACAAAAGAACAATAATTCCATGTAAATTATTTAGAAGTTTTAGCTGCATTTTTTGGATTACGTTGTTTTGCAAACAGTCTTTCAAATTGCAATATTCTGTGCAGAATTGATAATACCACTGCTATTGCCTATATTAATCGTATGAGAAGTATTCAATTTCCTGAATTAAACTCTTTTTCGAGAGGAATATGGCAATGGTGTAGTGTGAACAGCGTAACTTATTTATTTTAGCTTCTTATATTAGCTCAAAAAATAATGATATTGCGGATTTTGAGTTTCGAAGATTACCAGTAGAAACGGAATGGGAATTAAATCCAAAAGCATTCGAAGAAATTGTTAGCAAATTGAAATATCCTAATATTGATTTATTTGCTTCTAGAAATAACACAAAATGCGAAAAGTTTACTTCTTGGTTTAAAGATCCAGATAGCTGTGCGGTTGACGCTTTTACAATTTCTTGGAAATATCTAAAATTTTACGCATTCCCACCTTTTTCATTAATATTACGGTTTTTCCAAAGAAAAAATATGTCAGATAGAGCCGAAGGAATCGTCGTTGTACCAAACTGGACAACACAGCCTTGATTTCCGGTTTTTCTATCCTTACTAAAGAGCGAGCTGATTATATTTAAACCAAGTAACTCATTACTTCTCTCTTTGATAGAAACCGCCACCCTCTGCACAGATCACTGTCACAGATTCTACTATTCGCCAATATAATTCGGGTCTGAAATTGTGGTGGCAATTCTGCCAAGAGGGGAAAAAATTTTGTGTTTAATATATCTGTGCCCTTAGTGATAATTTTTTTAACTTCCCAATTTAAAAGGGGAGCATCCTATGGGACATTAAATTCGTACAGATCTGCTATTAGTCTAATCTCTTCCACGGACCTTGTGCATGATGTCAGACTTAAAAGATTTTTCAAAGGAGTATTCAGCCTTGATTCAGCCTTAGACCTACCACACCCAAATATGACACCAATTGGGACCCATCTAACGTTATAAATTACCTTCGAAACCTATCCAATGACAATATCTCCTTAAAAATATTATCATGTAGATTAGCGACCTTGCTAGCCTTAACAACGGGCCACCGTGTACAGACCTAAGAACCATAGAAATTTGTAATATTGAAAAATTTGACGACCAACTTCAAATTAAAATTGTTAAAAGGATAAAGGCGTCAGGACCGAATAGATCTCAACCAACAATTACGTTGCCTTTTTTCCATGCTGATCCCCAAGTCTGTGTGGCAAAAACTCTTTTACATTATTTAAATATAACAAAAGATCTAAAAGCACCTGACTGTCAGAAATTTTTATTGCTTTTAAAAAACCCCTTAAAGCAGTCTCGACCCAAACTATAAGTAGATGGATAAAATTTATATGAACCAAAAGGGGTTTAGACACAATATTTTTACAGCACATAGTTAGTACCAGACACGCCGCTACATCAGCGGCTGCCCGGAAAGGCGTCAACATTGACGTAATTCAAAGGTCCGTAGGATGGTCCACTAAATCTCAGACCTTTGCGAAATTCTATCAAAGGCCTTTAGCCAAAAAAGGAGATTTTCTTGAAACAGTTCTTAATGTTTAAAATATTATTATTTTGTGTAATTCTAATGTCTAAAATGCTTAGCTGGTTGTGCGTTTATCTAAGGATGTTGATTTAAAAGAAAATAAAAAAGTATCGTATTACTAAGACTATGTATATTTCTTTCTCCAGGGATTGACGCCAGCAAAATAAACAACTTAATTTAAGTTCGATAGTTTAGATTTTAGTGAATGAATCATTGGTTTGATAATATAATATAAGTTTTCTTGTTGAATATAGGTACTACATAAAAAGATTTGATAAGTCTGAGGAAAAATGATTGTTGCTTAAAGCTTTAAATATCTACATATGTTTTATTTACGGAAACGAGGCAAATATAATTACAAGATTAAACGAACTTACCTTAAGTGAAGTTCAATCTTGATTATATGTAGCCTCGTTGAAGTAAATAAAAGTCCCTCCCTAACCCTAATAGGCCCCCTTACAGCAACAATCAAGCTTTAAAAGAATGATTGGGTTAAAGATTGCGCGCTTAGAGCTGAGAAGGCATATTGATTTTTTCTTAGTAAATGTGTGTTCGGATCCACTCTACGAGGGATACTACATATGTTTTATTTACTTCAACGAGGCTACATATAATCAAGATTGAACTTCACTTAAGGTAAGTTCGTTTAATCTTGTAATTATTGTTGAATAGTGAGCGTCGCGCGTTTTGACTAAAGTATGGATCCGAATTTATATTCAACCCGACATGGTGGGTAAGTTCAGTAAATTATTATAACAACAAATTACATTTTCGTGTGTGTTGCATTGAAATATTTTGTCGAAATATGTCCTTGCTTAGAACCAAATAACGATATTGTGTTTATTATTATACACCGGCAGTAACATCGAAGAAAATGACGCGTCCCCAGAAAGGGACGCTGCTCGGCTGGGTTTCTAGAGGTTAATTATTTGTAATTTCAGGCTGACGCTAGCTGAACTTATAGACTGCATCGAGGATGAGCCTAATGTACCCGAGTCCAATATCTATATACTTTGGTAGGAGAGGGAGATAACACCGACGTTGACAGTGATGACTCCGACGAGGAGCACAGTGCCAATGTGAATCATTTGCCTCGGAGCATTCTATGCCAGCTTTGTGAAGTTGTTCCAGTAGGGGACGATGACTATGATTTGGATGATCTTATCCCGTTTTCCGAACTACGGAGAAAACTTATTCTGGAAAATAGAAGGTCCAAGGAGATTAACGTCTCTGGTCCCTACAAACGTACAAAATGGATGGAAAATCCGCAAGAATTGCCGAACAATAATACGAACACGAATTGTATTCCACTCCCACCATCCGATATTGCCAAGAATTCTGTTTCGCCGTGTGATTTTTTTCGTCTTTTCTTTGACGATGAACTAATGAATTTGATAATTTAATAAAGTAACAGATACGCAGGGCAACGAAATACCGAGCTAAATCTTACGATGTCAGAACTTCATGTGTTTTTGGGTATATTGTTACTATCTGGTTATGGAAAATATCCCAACAGACGAATCACTGGTCAAGTGAAGAAGATGTCCCAAAACTAGTTCAAAATAGTATGCGGTTGAAACGTTTTGAGACGATATTGAGATTTATTCATTTCAGTGATAATTCCAAACTGCCATCAGATGATAGACTCTACAAATTGCGACCGCTTCTTGAAATGCTTGGTAAAAATTTCAGGTCACATGGGGGACTAGATGAACACCTATCAGTTGATAAAAGCATGGTGCCTTATTACGGCAAGCACTACGCAAAACAGTTCATAAAGTGAAAGCCAATAAGATTTGGCTATAAAAATTGGGCTCTATGTTCCAGTAATGGCTACATGTATGGGTTTGATGTATATACTGGAAAAGATAGTAACAAACAAAAGACCTTGGGTTTGGGTGGTGATGTTGTTATGTTTCTACTAGAACAAGTTGACTTGCCAGAAAATCAAGGATTTAAACTTTACTTTGACAATTATTTTACCGGCTTGCCACTTTTGTCCCATTTATCCAACAAGAACTATTGTGCTGTAGGAACCATCCGTGAAAACAGGTTGGAGCAATGTCCACTTTTAGGAAACAACCACTGGGCCAAATCAGGAAGAGGGACATATAAGTATTATAAAAACGAACAAACCCTTTTAGTTCAATGGAAGGACAACAAGGTTGTGACTGTTGCTACTAATTTTGAAGCAAATAGTACTGTAACTACTTCCAGGTGGGACCGTGTCTCGAAAACTAAGAAAACTATACCCCAGCCTAAAATGGCAGCAATTTATAATAAGGGCATGAGGGGAGTTGATAAGCTTGATAATTTAGTAGCTGCTTATAGAACAAGAATACGACAAAGAAAGTGGTATTGGCCATTAGTTGCCTATTTTCTGGACGTTTCAGTGGTAAATGGTTGGCTCCTAATGAAAAAGCTTCGACCCGATAACAGAAATGCGGACATCCTATTAGTTTTTAGAAGATATATCGCTTTGACGTTCTTAAAATCCTTCGGTGTAAAACCACACCAAGGGAGAATTTCACGGCCTCCAACAGATGTAAGATATGACAATATTGGACATCTGATTGTATACAACGAAACTGATCGACGCTGTGCATTTTGTGGAAAAAAGAGCAACTTTATCTGCAAAAAATGTAATATGGCTTTGCACCCAAAAGTATGTTTTTACAGTTACCATACTGCATAAGTTAGTTTGATTACATTATGTTTATTTAGGAGAATAGATTTAATTTAATTTTGTTTTAAATTATATAAATTTAGTTTCTGTTTAAGTTGTCTTAAAGCGCAGCGTTCCCTATAAGGGACGTCCCTAATCTTCAAAATCAGAAAGTAAAAATATATTTTACGTATTACGTTGTGTTAATAAAGCCCCCTCCTTTATAAAAATATGTAAAAAATGTTAAAACTGAAACAAAAATAACTTTGCCCACTAACGGGTTAAACTCATACACGAATATAATAAATTATTAACAAAAAATGAAGAATAACGTCAATGTATACTGCAAATTGTTAGCGAATATATAGGGTTATGATAAAAAAACGGATCAGCCTTTTATATGGAAAACCGCCCACTTAATCAAAAATCGCACGGACCCGTCGAATTTATTTTTTTGAAATGCATTTTTTTTTTTTAAAGATGTTGTACAGGGTAGATCATAAAAGTGCTACACGTGTCGACTTTAATTTTTTTAATGAACCATATTGTATATTTTTACATTTTTATATTCTACAATCAATTCAAGACATTTTTCATAAATCATGCCCTATACTTATCTTCAGCCGTTTACGAAACATTAACAATTTAAAATTTTTAAACAATTTTAAAGCAAAATAAACAAACAACAAAGAATAAAAATAAACTATTTTATAAGATGTTTGAAAATGTCCTCCGCCAATAAATTGTTCTGCAGTAGATCAATCGATCTAGAAATTCCTGTTGTACATTTAGTACTACTTGTAGAGATATTTCTCTTATTACTCGTCGAAATCCTTCAGTGTATCTACCGAGATGGGTTTAGATTTATAAACTAAATTTTTGACGTAGCCCCATAAAAAAAAGTCTAGTGGATTAAGATCAGGCCATCTGGGTGGCCACTCTATTGACCCCCGTCTACCTATCCACCGCCTCGGAAAAATTATATTTAAGTACTCCCTTACATGAACAGCATAATGCGGGAGAGCACCATCCTGTTGAAATCATAAGGTTAAACTTGGTAAATCAGGATCATTACATCTGGAAACAGAGTGGCAAGAGCTGGAACCAGATCATTTTTAAGGAAATCTAGATATCTTTCTCCAGTGAGACTCTCATCAAAGCAAAATGGTCCGATTATCCTATTTTCAACAATGCCCACCCAAACATTAACCTTTTTATTATACTGGGTGTGATTTTCTATGAACCAGTGAGGATTTTCCTGTGCCCAGTATCTGTAGTTTTGTCTATTAACCTGACCATTTAAACAAAACGTAGCTTCATCTGAAAACAAATTCTTTGGACAAATCTTGCGTTATTATCTGTTAGCTCAATCATTATTTCGCAAAATTGGTCTCGCCTATCAGGATCATCGTCCAATAACTATTGTAGAAATACTGGCTTGTATGTATGAAACTTCTCTTTTTGTGAAAATTTAGATATGGTGGCTTGGTGAATATCGTAGTCACGTCCAAGTTGTGTGCTTGAGCTATGAGAATCTTCCTGTAGTGATAATAATATGTTTCTTTTTTTCTCCTGGGATATACCAGGACGACCACTTCTAACACTATCTTTAATAGTACGGGAAGTTCTTCACTTACTTGCTACCCTAGACACTGTTGATTGGCCAATAGGCGGGCGATTTGGGTAATTTTCATTAAACATATCACGGACTTCCCTATGACTTCTACTTTTATCTCCACAACGCAACATAATCATAATTTCAATGCGCTCATCTTCGGCGAGGCGCATTTTGATGAAATATCAGCAGAGCAAAATTCAAATTTGAATAACATTCACTGTCATTTTTTGACGTCTCAAACTTATATAAGAAATTGTCATAGTCAAAAGATTGTGACTTAAGTTCAAAACGTTGCTATGTCGAGAAACATACCAATGGTGCATACCAGCATTAAAGTGTTAATATTTCGTAAACGGCTGAAGATAAGTATAGAGCATGATTAATGAAAAATGTCTAGAATTGATTGTAGAATATAGAAATGTAAAAATATACAATATGTTTTATTAAAAAAATTAAAGTTGACACATGTAGCACTTTTATGATCTACCCTGTACAACATCAAAAAACATGCAAACTTTTTAAAAGTGATTAAAACAAACTATTTATACATAATAGGGTTAGTCCTTAGGTACAATTTATGAATATTATATACCTATACTACCTATATAATATATACAGGGCTCTTGGTGCGTATGGAAACAGTCAATTATTTCTTAAAGTACAACATCTAACAAAAAATATTTAGGACAAAAGTTTTAGAGTTTTTTATAGTCTATTAGAATTTTAAAAACTAAGTATACAGGATGAGTCAGAAAGCCATAGAGAAATAAAGTTACTTTTTTTTTAATGGAGAACCCTATATCTTAGAATATTTTTGGATTTTACCCGGATTTCACATAAAATTACAACTATTTTTTAATAAGTGCATTATAAGTCTGAACCTAATAGTTTTAACTTCCGGTTAAACCGGATTTAATTGAAAAGTCGAAAATATAGTACTTCCGGTTTAACCGGAAGTTGGTATTTTTGGGAAGGTAATGAAAGAGTAAGGTAGGGACATGTAAGCCATTTTGCTATATGGCGTACCGTTAAAAAGCTAGAAGCTGTCAAAGTTTAAAAATGTCATTTTCCAAAAGTCGATATCTCGGAAACTATTAAACTTATAAAGCACTTATTAATAAATAATTATAATTTTATGTAGAATCCAAAAATGTTCTAAGATATCGGGTGTTTTACAAAACCATACAACTTTTGTCTTGAATATTTTTAGTTAGCTGTTTTACTTTAAGAAATAATCGACCGTTTCCATACATACCAACGACCCTGTATACATACTCTGTTTGTATGTAATTAGTAGTAGTTATGATAATAAAAGTTTTAAAATTTAAAAACTTTGTTATTTCATTCCATCGGCGGCACCATTTTGGATTAATTAAATTACTTGAAATTTTGCACAGGTCATTTTCTTGACATTTACAACATTTTAAAAGAGTGACACCAAAGAAAAAAAAGAAGCAAAATGTGTGCAGCTTTAATGTCTATTAATAAATACAAAGATTTTCGGCTCCATAAACAAAAATCATGTCTACACAAGATTTTGCTAGTAGGTGCCCTGGGGGTTAAGTTAGATCTAAATTGACGGGTTTCATTTTCAGAGTGTCATCAGCCGAAGAAATATTACATGCTTTTCGTTTTTAAATCGACACCTTGTATTTTGCCGGCCTTTTTGTTAAAAAAAAATCATACCTAGAATATGATTTATGATTGAAACTAACCTTAATTCTTTATCGTTGTTATTTCAAAAGGATAATATAAGCTTAGACAGCAACAAAATTAAACATTTAGGTTTTGTCGAATCCAACGTCTTATTAAAGACAGAAAGTCTAAATTATCCTAAGTCGACCTACAATATTATACTAAAATCCGATATCGTCCGGTTAGGGAAATACCAGAAGTTTACGCTTTAACTAACAACAACTAAACTCTTTTGCTCACACAGTATTTCAAATATTCAAAACAATAAAAGCAACTTGAATAAAAACCCTTAATATTAAAATAGTTTAGAACTTCACCAGTTTGTCAAATATTCCATCAAGAGCCATTACCGCAATCGTTCGAAAACTTTAGTCGATCTTGGCCAAGTAGGTTTAAGTCTCGGTTTTATTACATTTTTTTGTCGGTTTCGAAAGTTTTTCGAGTTGTTTTCAACTCCACTTTCAGGCCACTAAAACTCACGTTCATTTAAACTTTAATCTTTGTGTTCTATTTTTAAATTGCATTTTAGTCAATTTGGAACAGTGGAACGTGAAGCTTACTAGTTTCCAAAAAACCTATTGCATGTACGTACTTTCTTGTCATTTCCGAACCTTGTGATGCATTTGTACAAAAGTATACAGTGAGTCCCAGAAGTAATGTCTAAAATCATTTAAAATTCAGATCATTTAAAATTCAGCGGTGTATTTTTTGGAAAAACACTCGGACACGTCGATTTTTATTTCTTAATGTGTTTCCTTTTATGGCAAATTCAAGTTTACAGGGTACCCCAAAAATAAGTTACGACTATCAACTTCATTTTTTCAAATAAAAATATCTATATTTTATTTAATTTTTGATTTTTGCATCGAATTCTAAGTATGTTTCATGTACCATCTCCTATACCTAAACTCAACAGTTATCGAAAAATTACGATTGAACATATCAATAAGTAAGTCCTGTTTATTTAAAAAGAACAGACTAATCAAATTAAATGTTGAAAATGTACACAATTTACGGATTGACAATATCCAAGGCGATAAACAAACTACTGTCTTTGCATGATTTCAACCATATCCGGAGTTATGGCATGCACTTCTCTCCGGATCCTCTCTTTCAACCCGTGCAGATTGTTTAGTCTTAGAGTTAGGTCTGGTGACCCAGCAGGCCATTCGAAAGGTCCTCCCCTTCCTATCCACCGATTGGGAAAGGTTTCATTCGAAAATGTACGCACAGTGCCAGTATAGTGCGGAGGAGCACCATCTTGCTGGAACATCAGTTCTTCGACAGCGGAGTCTGGGTCCAATAGATTCGGAAATAAAGTCACTAATGCCGGAATTAATTTAAGAAATTCGAGATATACTAGTCCAGTTAAAGACTGCTCAACGAAAAATGGACCACTTACTCTTCCGCGCACTATTCCACACCACATATTTGTTTTCTGACGGTACTGGCTGTAAACCTCCATCATCTAATGCGGAATTTCTGTTGCCCAATAACGACAATTTTGTCTTTTCACATTACCATTCAACTAGAACGTAGCTTCATCGGAAAAAATAACATTTTTTACTAAATTATTATCAGCTAGATTGCACATATTTTGCATGCGTTCACAAAACTCATTTCGCCTATCGAAATCATCTTCAAATGCACTGGAATAACTTTGTATGGGTGATATTTGTGCTTTTAAACTGTTCGATGAATACCAGGATTTCCGCAGATTTTTCTAAAGCGTTTGACAGGCTAGACCATGGTATTCTGCTCAGAAAGTTGTTTGATTGCGGGCTAAGTAATAATTTTATAATTTTTTTAAATTCATATCTAATTGGCAGGCAATTGTCGGTAAAGTATCGTGGTTTCGAGTCTGTCTTTATTCATGCCACCTCTGGGGTGCCACAGGGTTCAGTCCTTGGTCCCTTGTTTTATAATATTTTTATAAATGACATCATAGATAATATTAAATCACATTCACTTCTTTATGCTGATGACTTAAAAATATTTTGTAAAGTTGACTCGCTCAGTGATTGCATTTTCCTTCAAGAAGATATTGTCTCTTTGGGTCGATGGTGAGATTCAAACAATTTACACCTTAATATAAACAAATGTTTTGCCTTATCATTTACTCGTAGAACTAACCCAACTTACTTTGAATACAGTATAAATCGGACTGTTTTGTTAAGGTGTTCTCAATTTAAAGATCTGGGTATTACTTTTGATGCAAAGTTATCTTTTGTCAATCACATCAATGAGCTAATTTTAAGCTCTTACAGAAATTTTGGCTTTATCTTGCGAAACTCTAAGGATTTTGTTAACATGAATACTCTGATTGTATTGTTTAATGCATTTGTGCGATGTAAGCTTAAGCTGGAATATGGGTCACTTATTTGGTACCCTGCTTATGAAGTTCATTCTAACGTGATTGAAAGAATCCAGAGACGTTTTGTTAAATACCTTTGGTTTAAGGCGGATGGTACCTATCCTGTGATTGGCTTTCCGAATGATGTTATGCTAAGCAGATTTAACATATCCAGTTTAGTGAAACGTAGAGAATTTGCTGCAGTTTTGTTCTTGTATAAGATGTTAAACGGTAAATTGGACTGTCCAGAAATATTGCCTAGAGTTAGGTTTCGAGTGCCATCCCTGCAGGCTCGCAATAATCATTCATTTTTTTATTTACCTGTTCCTCGAACAAATTTATTATTGTATTCACCGCTCTATGTCATGTGCAATGATTATGAAAAATATAAGCACCATATTGACATATTTTTCTGTACTGTACAACAAATGAAAAAAGTTTATTTAACTGTTGGTTAATGGACTGTATATTTTTTACTTATAAGTCAATGTATGTTATCACCTACTGCTTAGTTAGGCTAGTATAGATTAGGTTAGGTTTAGTTTGGTTAGAATTTCATTTTGTATTATTTAAATAATGTTATTTGTGTTTTTTGTATGTTGCTACCCTGTAATTGGAAGTTACTGTCTGGGTAGTGTACTAAATAAATAAATAAATAATAAATAAATAAATGTGTAAATTGGCTTCAACGTGCGACAGAGGAGTACATCGATTTTCTTCCAAGGATAGCAAAACATCAAGTTGTTCATTTTTATCTCGAGCAGGACGATCAGATTTAGGCAAATTTCTAACATGGCCGAATTCTCTAAATTTAGCCTTTATTCTACTCACCACCTTTTGACATATGGGAGGACGATCAGGATGAATTTTATTGAATAATTGAGCTGTTAAAAAAATCAATTATTAACAATGTTAAATGTAAAGGTATGTCAACACATTCAACGTCAATAATAAAATCGTTTCTACAAACGACCAACAAAACTTCTTAAACACTTCCATTATAGATTAATACATTCAGTCGCTCAACCCGGGAATTTTCAGACATTAAAATTATTGGGCCAATATTGTTAGGTAATTAGCCAGGTACCTTTTTATTTGTAAATGACTGTTTAAACTTTAGTATTCAAGTTACTCTTAAAAAAGCCCTAACAAGGCGAAACATATTTAGAGAAATCTATAATTAAACTGAATCATTAAAAAGCTATAATATAATATAATATAATATTTTATTAAGAATGTTTCTATTTGAGTAGGTACGTGTTCTATCACCAAACCCAACTATGCTTAAAATTTCAATTTTTTCTCGTTCCGTTTATTTCATCATTGTGAAAATCGCAACTCTGCAACTACGCCTGACAATTAGTTATTTGAACAGTTTCTATGGGACTCAACGGTGAGTCTACATTCAGAAATACCAGAATTGAAAAAAACAAAAAATAAACACACAATGGAATATTTTCATAAACATAATATGGTTGATGTGGAGAACTATTCATGTGGTTGGTAACTAAATAAAATAATAAAAACAAAAAAATTTTCTTTTTTGATTTCTCCACATCAACAATAATATATTTTTAAAAACTATTTATATGGGTATCATCATTCTTAACACTTATAACTAAATTTTCCTGCTTTAATAAATATAAAAAAAATTAAAATAATTTTAAAATGTTCTTTTCTACAAATCCACAACGTTGAGTAAACTCAAGTTAGTCTTCAACAAACAACAAAAAAAAAATCACTTGTTATAATCTTAAAAGTTGTACTCATTAATTTGAGGCAACTACTTTAACTTAAACTACACTCGATTTAGTTCCCCTGAGGATGACTATACCGGGTGTTGCATCGTCGAGCGGGACATAGGAAATCCCATGTAATTTTAAATGGGGTCAATTATTGGCTTCCCTAATTATTTTAGAGAAAAATTCTATTTAGGTTTATTAAAGAGCACTAAAACCAACATTCAAAAGAATAACTTTAGATATTTTTGATGAGCCCGTTTACGGGTTATCGCCGATTTCTTTTTAACTATTTCTCCTTTTTATGGCCCTGTATTTGCGGTCACCAGTCAAGGTAAAAGATGACTGACAAATAAAGTTGTCATTTTGAGGAATATTTGAACATCTTCTTAAATCCTAAAGTTCTAACAATTTAATAGTACCTACCTATTAATTAGTAAAATATTGAAACATGTAAAATGTCATAATTAACCTTGTAATTGGATACTTTATTTTAGTTTTATTCAGATTAATTTGTACTCATAAATACACCTTCAATATTTTCGATGTACGAGTTTTTATAACAATAAAGCACACATTTCAAAATGACAACTTTATTTGACAGTCACCTTTTACCTTGACTGGTGCCCGCAAATACGGGGCCATAAAAAGGAGAAATAGTTAAAAAGAAGTCGGCGATAACCCGTAAACGGGCTCATCAAAAATATCTAAAGTTATTCTTTTGAATGTGGGTTTTAGTGCTCTTTAATAAACCTAAATAGAATTTTTCTCTAAAATAATTAGGGAAGCCAATAATTGACCCCATTTAAAATTACATGGGATTTCCTATGTCCCGCTCGACGATGCAACACCCGGTATAAGAACCTCCGTTTTACTTGGATCTATGCGTATAAAGATATTGGGGTTTTCCTTATGTTTCATGAGGCTCTATGAGGATGTTTTTTTTTTGCAATTATTATGAGGACATTTTTTCTAATGTTTTATAGGGATATCTGCGGAAATTTATTTTCTTATAAGCCGATATAAGATAGATAAGATAAGAGTCTATGTTTTACTTGGATCTATAAAGATATTGGGGTTTTCCTTTAGTTTTATGAGAGGATATGAGGATATAAGGAAATACCATTAAAAACTCATAGAGGCCTAGAATCCTGTTTGGAATTTCCACTAATTTATGTATTAATAAAGAATATTGCCGGCCTCGGTAGCCGGGTGAGCAGCGTCCTTGCTCGCAATCTAGAGGTCCGGGGTTCGAATCCCAGCTAGGGCATGGATGTTTGTGAGTGTTTGTAAAAAAAATTGTGAATAAATTTAAAATAAGTATAAGTATTAAGGTAAGTATAAATGGATAGAAATATCTAAAAAACTTGACTTCGTTCAGTGCCATAAAACAAAGAAAAAAAAGGATATTCCTCAAAAGTAGGTACTTACAAGTTCTTATAAAACAAAAGGGCTTTCAATGCGGCATTTCCAATGGATTATGCCGTTTGAAACTGTTTTGCTGTCAAATACTTATAAGTTTTTATAAGTCCTTATCCAGGAAAAATGCTTATAAGGACGCATAAAACATTGGGAATAACTGTTTCAATAACCGCTGTAGTACATTTTAGTCTTTAAAGTGTAATCTTATGTGTGCTGATAAGTTTGTATGAGTTTATTTTTATGAGAGTTTATGCGGCTTTTTGGCAGGGATATGCGATAATGAACAGTCAAACTTTCCCGATGACCGACTCTTGAAAATCTCAAATCTTATTGGCATTATTACAACCAAAATTCAAGGATTCATATATTCCCGAGGAACTAGTGTCAAATTGACGAGAGTAATGTATCATTTCGTGGTCGAATACATTTCAGACAATATATCCCCAACAAGAGGCACAAGTACGGTATAAAAGTGTTCAAGCTTTGTGTTAACGGTGGTTATACTTGGTCCTTCAAAATATATACTGGTAAGGAAAAAAGAGCTGATGATATATCTGTTGCCGAAAAAGTTGTAACAGATTTGATGGTTGGTCTCTTTGATAGTGGTAGAACACTGTTTACCGATGTGATAAAAGCAAAACTGAAAAGAGGAGAAGTTTAGGCTCAACAAAATGAAGATAAAACCGTTGTGCTAAATTGGCGAGATAAACGTGATGTTTTAATGTTGAGCACCAAACATGATAATAGTTCTTTGGTTCGTTTTGTTCAAAGAGGACAAGAAGTGAGTAAACCGGCGCTGGCCGTAGAATACAACCAAGGGAAAAGCATTCATTGATTTCTCAGATCAAATGGCCGCGTACAAACGATTGGCATTTCATTTGATTACTGCAACGACAATAGTGAATGCTCTACATTTATATAATAAAGTGAATAACAAAAAAAATGAGCATCACAAAATTCAAGGAAGCTATTGTTCAGTCCCTTGTCCTTTCAAATAGAGCGGTAACAGATAGGCCTTTAACCTCGAGGCAAAAACATCTTCTAAAAGAGATTGAAGGGCAAAATAGAGTTACGAGAAAGAGATGCAACCCATGCTATGAAACTATGTCAAGACAACAAAATGCTGCATTTGCTCAAAAAAAAATGCGAAGAAAGTTAACACGATTTGTGAGCTATGTAATATACATATTATGTGTCTATTATGCTTCCAAAATGAGCCAAATTAGTATTTAGTTCAAATTTTTTATATTGTAGTGTAGTATCGTTTTATGTTATATGACCTTTGTTTAGATAATGTTTTCTTATGACTACAGAAATAATTTTTAGTTTTGTTGGGGATCCAATATTATCACATAAGATAAAATTACATCCTTTCGCTCTTTCCATGCTCGCTTTTTCTATATTGCTGTAGTTAGCTGTAGAGATTGTATAGAATAAGCATATTTAACAATATTTCACATTTGTTTTCGTTGTTTTGTAGATTAAAATACATAATAAAAAAAAATTATTGAATAAAAAGTTTGTAACAATTTTAAAAATTGTCACTATTGACTTTGTGGGGAATGTAGATTTACCTTTGATTCGTACAGTAATATTTCCACAAAAGTGCATATTTTATAATTATTTTGCTCGAAAAATTGTTTATTAGGTTGTATCATATTTGTTTACCGAACGTTAAGCTTAGTTCATATAGATGCGAATCACGAATTGCGAAATGCGAATTTCGCATCGGACAAACTACCTCTCTTGTCCTATATCATATAGATGCGAATTTCGGAGATTTTAGTGTTTTTAGTTTTGAACGGTTGGTAACGAACGAGACTACATAACCTGAAGAAGTTCATGACCAAGCCATTTTCATTTATATAAAGGGTTTTCCAATAAGAGGTGTTATTTTGATATTCAAAGGAAAATGCCATTTTTTGATATACATGATCGGATGTTTATTTCATTATAAAGAGGAAGGTATGCCGTTAATAATGGAAAATAACATCAGGCAAATGACCACCACGACCACGCCTACAGGACCATATCCTTTTCATGAAATTTTCCATATCCAAATCGCAAAGTGGCTGCCCTATGTCCTCGATAGCCTCACGAATTCCATCTTTGAGGTCTTGAATCGACGCTGGGCTGTTGGCGTAGACCTTCGCTTCTTTAATAGCAGATAGGCCGCGATTGCTCTGCGTCGTCGCACAAAGAATAATAATTGTTCTTCACTCATTTTTAATATAATTGATATTTTCGAGTATACACCACAAATAGTTAAACTTAAAAATAAGGTTGTAGGAAACAGCTGTGCGGTCGTACACAAGGGCGCATGCTCATAACCAAGATCACACGAATATTCGTAAAATATTGAAAGACATTCAAGATTCCCGCTCTTCAGATTTTAAATTTTGCGAAATCCCAAAATCCTATAAATTTCGTTCTGGCACTTTTACGTCAAATAGATATTTAAAATTGACCAATCGCATCATCTCAAGATTCCCGCCCCCCAGATTTGAAATTTTGCGAATTCGCAAAATCTTAAAACTTCGTTCCGACACTTTTGCCGCCAAATATATATTTGAAATTGACCAATCGGAGCATTATTCGCAATTCGTAATTCGTGATTCGCATCTGTATGAACTTAGCTTAAACAAAGTTGTTTGGAATTATTTTCTTCATTTCGTTATTTAATTTAGGTTCTGGTGAAAGCCCAGACTCTCGTATCGTTTGGATCTTTTGTAGTGTATCTCTGTTCTCTTCTTTTTTGTTGGTATTAAGTTAAGTTAGCAACACTAAGTCAGCTGATTTTGTTGAAAGAGAAGGGGATTTGTCTTCAGAGTTCTTGCGGCCGTTAATTTGACTTTCTAAAAATCCTTCAGACTAGAAGGTTAAGCCAGCCGCCGTTAGGCCATTTTTTTTGGCGAATCGCCACGAGGTCTTACTCCCCTTTTAGAGGGGTTTTGTGTTCTGGGTTAATTTTTGGTTTTGCCGTTCACGGGGATGTAAAGTTAAGAAACCACCTACCTCATGTGCTCCCAGTAGAGAAATAACGAGCTATCACATCAATTCCACCTGGCCAACCAGAGAAAACCACATGGGGCCGTCCTGATCGATGTATCCAGCTATACAGAGTCACAGAGTGGTATAAAAGTTATATAGCCGCATTTAATTAAAGTTACCGTCACCATATTTCTACCATAAGCCATTTCAATTTATTTTTTTTTAATTCAATTAATTAACTAAAATTTAATCCATAACCTTTTTTATGTAAATCAACATTGTAAAGCTATATTGGCAAGGGGTAACACTTTTTTAACCACACGCTATTAAAGGATTTCCAAGGTTCTAGAATCTTCCCTGATGTTACACCAAATTTTTAATTTAAATCCTTGCGCCCGGAAAGGCTGGTTTTCTTTTTTTATCATGCTTATATAATTTGATTTTTTCTCTACCATGCATATAAAATTAACCTAAACTTTTTTTTTCAATAAAATCTATATTGTTTGTGTGGGAAAACTTTGGTTTTATTTATTGGCATATATTTTTCAATAGAACTCATATACGGTATATTTTTCCTGGTTTGGACTTCGATCAAACCAGGTGGCGCCCAAGGCAAACCAAAGACGAAGGGAAGGTGTAAGTATATGGAACACGACCTAGTGCCTCCACATAAAGAGCTACCGTCAGCAGATGGTGACAACCTAATGTCCATGACAAAAGATTGCCATTGTCATAGTCGCGCTTCGACAGCCGTAGAGAGAGGTTGTCTGACAGTGACATTGTTTTGCTCCCGTTAAAACATCAAAAAAAATTCAAATAAGTTTTGTTTTGTCAAAGTCATAAACAAATATTTTAATTAATTTTTTTCAACTACATGGAAGTCCACAGCGGGGGGGATGCCTCCCGCCCTAATGACGTTCAGCTGCCAGCATCAGAAGATGAGTCAATGTCCCCACAAGTCGTGCAGACTATGGAGGAAAGAATAAGAGAAATCGAGGAACGTATGGAGGCCAGATGGCGCAAGTTATTGAGCGAGAAGGAGACCGAGTGGTTAAGTAAAATGCGACAAGTCAAGGAGGAAGGCTTTATAAGAATAATGGAAATCGAAGATTTAAATAAGACCATCGGAGAGTTAAAGGCCCAACTAGGTAAATACAATGAAATGATTGCTTTAAATAATGACAATACATCCAATCTAAATTCAAATAAATCTGTAAAAATTCCTACAATCAATGACATCACCTCTGACAGCACGAACAAAAAAACAGCAAATAATTTAAATAGCTTACAAGTTAACGTAAACGCTATTGAAATAGACAAGCCCGGCTCTGATATGGAGTATGACTCCATATCTGAGTCTGGTGAGGACGAACAGTGGTCCACGCAGCGAAATGCAAGAAAAAATCGCAAACGTCAGATGACAGATTCGACTAATAAGGACAATATCAAAAAAGTTGCTGGGGATTCTGCTTGGCCCAATCTCCCTAAGACTAACAACAAGGTATTGAAAAGTTATCTGGCTCAAAAAGTCTCCCAAGACAAACAAGCTGTTATAAGCCAGGCAGAACCTCCAACACAAGAGCGCGTAGCACTTAATAATGCTAAAACCCTTACTGTTGTGAACTCGGAACCACCTAAAATTAGAGTCCCCCCAATCGTCATACGTGATAAACACAAGTTTAATGATATCACCGGGCATTTGCGGTCTGTCAAGGTAGACTATGGTCGTGCAGTCACCATTTCGGAGGGAGTTAAAATCCATCCGCCAACTCCGGCAGACTACAATAAAATTATTAAATTTTTAACAACAAACAAATTGTACCATCATTCGTTCAGGTTTCAGGACGAGAAAGAACTACACGTGGTTCTAAGGGGCGTCCTCGAAACCTGGACGGAGGAAAAAATCAAAAAAGATCTTGTTGATTTAGGTTTTAATCCCTCTAGAGTAATCCGCTGGCATAGCCGCAGCGGGTCTCCATTGCCCCTCGTACTAGTGTTTTTACCACGTACGGAAAAAACTATTTACGACCTTAGGGCCTTAGATAGTATGTCTATCCGAGTGGAGGCGCAACGGGCACGTGCTACAATCTCGCAGTGCCACCGCTGTCAATTATATGGCCACTCCCAATTCAAGTGTACAGCTCCAGTAAAATGTTTAAAATGCGCAAATGAGCATTATTCGTACGAATGCCCTAAACCCAGGGAGGAAAAAGCGAAATGCGCAAATTGTGGGGGTGACCACCCTGCTAATTACATGGGGTGTGAGCGTCACCCCAACAATTTGCGCAAAAAAGTTGCAAATGTAGTTAATAACAACAGAAACTACATTCCTAGAAACAATTTCCGCTGGGGTGAGCAGGACAACAGCAAATTGGCCAGCGGTGGCACTGAGAAGAATACTATTAACAAGAACTCGACACAGGGTCTAAGTACAACTGCGCCCAATGCAATGGAGGCCGCGATGCAAACAACTATGCAGAGCTTCCTGAATCAATTCACAAAGATCATGGAGACCCAGATGAGAACCATCATGAATACTTTTGGAAAACCAATTGGTTAAATGGTAGTGCAAACGGAGACGGCTTTTTTCAAATTAGCTACTATTAATATTAATAGTATAAAGCATCGGAGAATCGAGCTTATTGATTTTGTTGAAAGAAATGAGTTGGATGTGCTTCTTGTCCAAGAAACATGGCTTAAGGGAGAGAGGTTCTCCTTCCCGAATTACATGGTGTTCAGGAACGATCGCCTAGGCAGACGAGGGGGGGGCACCATGATCATGGTCAAGAAGCACATCTCGGCTCAAGTTGTGCCAGGTCCTGATAATTGTCCCCACATCGAGGGGACATTCATTTCAATAAATTTTAAAGATAATAAACGCGTTTACCTGGGATCAGTTTACTGTAGTCCGTCGGTAGGTTTCTCAGGCAACTGCCTTAGAAAAATTTTCGGTAATGTTAATAGTACAATTATAGGGGGCGATCTTAACGCGAAGAACACAGTCTGGGGTTGCAGAGCTACAAATCCCCGAGGTCGCACTTTATATGAGTATTCGGAGGCTTTAAACTATCATATTCTGCCGCCGGAGGAACACACTCACATGTTTGGGCATGGTCTTCCGGATATTTTGGACATTTTTGTGATTAAGAACTCTGTTCGAATTTCACAGCCAATTGTCATATGTGATCTTAGCTCTGATCATGTGCCGGTTGTGATCGAAGTGGGCAATCCACTTGAAAGAGGCCGAGGTTTTATAACTAGGACTAGCACCAACTGGCCTAGATATAATAATATCCTCAAAACCGTTGAGCCTTTACACCTACTCCGCAATTCGGTTGACATTGAGAACGCGGTGAGCAAGATCACAGATGACATAAATGAGGCTCTTGCTCAATCATCGATTACAAAGGTGTCCCAATATTCAAAATACGGGGCTTTGACTGATGAGATTAGACAGCGTATTAAAATCAAAAACAGGCTCAAAAACAGAGCGTATCGTACTGGAGATCCTCAAATCAAAGCGGAGGCAAACAGAGAAGCCGATGCGATTAGACTTCTTCTTATCGAGAGGCAGTCTAATCTTTGGGACGACAAAGTCCAAAGTCTGTCGATTGAGGACAACTCAATTTTCCACATGTCCAGAACTCTGACAAGAGGTGCTAAAGCCCCAATGTCATACCTGAAAGACCAGGGCACAGGTGAAACTTTCACAAACGCTAAAGATAAAGCCGAATTGCTCGCAGACAAGCTTTGCGAGCAATTCAGCGAAAATCCCACCACTGACCTGCTACGTGATGAGAGGGTCTCCAGAACGATACATATATACAAAACCATGGTTCACCCGCAGCAAAACTTTGCTGAGGTCACGCTGGACGAGGTTAAAACGCTGGTTAGCAATCTCAATATCAGGAAAGCCCCGGGTTTTGACGGTCTGAGAAATGCGGCGTTGCGAAATCTACCTGACAGAGCTTTGGGGAATATAGTAAATCTATCTCAGGCAATTATTAAAGAAGGCCATTTCCCGAGCGTCTGGAAAAGGGCAAAGGTGATTCTAATTCACAAAACGGGCGAAGACCCTACTGTACCCTCAAGCTACAGGCCTATCAGTCTGTTATCAAGCCTTGGAAAAATTACAGAAAAATTGATTTTAGCTCGAATAAATAGTTTTGTGTTCGAGCACAACGTTCTGCCTAACGAACAGTTCGGCTTTAGAAGCGAACATTGCACAGTTAGGCAGACAACGAGGCTCACGGCCAACATAATGATGGGTTTCAATAAAAGGGAACACACGGGGGCGGTCTTCCTTGACGTTAGCAAAGCATTTGACAAGGTCTGGCATAATGGTCTCTTGCTGAAATTAATAAGACTCGGAGCTCCGAACTACCTCATCAAGGTAGTAGGCTCTTTTCTAGAGAATAGAAGTTTTGCAGTCTCGTCGGAGAACGCACTCTCTTTGAATAAACACATCAGGGCGGGAGTGCCGCAAGGCTCACCTCTCTCCCCGATGCTGTATAACATTTATACGCATGACATTCCGCGAGATAGGCAAACGCAGCTTTATCTATTCGCTGACGACACTGCAATAACTTCCACTTCTAAAGAACCGCGGCTAGTCGTCACACGTATGCAGCGCCATGTAAACCAATTGGAAAAATGGCTTTCTAATTGGAAGATTCGTTTGAATCCTTCCAAGACAAAAGTCATATTTTTCACCAAAAGTCGCGTTAGACGTCCCGAAACGAGGCTCAGAGTCGGTGGGGTTCAAGTGAATTGGTGCCAGGAAGTGAAGTACCTGGGACTTATCTTCGATCAAAGACTGAATTGGAGGTTAAATTCTATTAATAGAATCAAGGCAGCATTGCGTCAATTAAGCTCAATCTACCCCCTGCTTCACAGGCGGAGTAGACTTAGTAATCGAACCAAAGTTAACCTCTATAAGGTGTTGGTCAGGCCGGTACTTACTTATGGAGCAGCATCTTGGTGCAATATAAGTAAGTCCGAGCTGAATAAGTTCCAGGTGATTCAAAACAAGGCGCTGAAACTCATCGCAAATGCTCCAAGATATACCATGAACCGTGTTTTGCATCAGGACTTTCGAATACCGACAATCAACGAATTCTTTTTAAAAATAATCACAGACTATTACAGACGTACGGACGTATCGACCAATATACTAATAACGGACTCACATACGACGGCCAGACCAAACTCTACATACAAACTGCCGAAAGATTGGCTCCCCGTTGGCATAAATCTCTAACAGTAGAGAAGCACTATGATTATACAGTAGAGAAGCACTACCATGATCGTCTAACAGGCATGCAGCAGGCGCTAAGAACTATGCAGCTTACCAGCATTCATCCAATAAAGCAGCAGTAGCCGAATCAAAATTCAAAATTAAGCCACAAGACCCAAAAAGTTTTCGATGAGACAACAGATGTCAAAGGATATTCCTGACGTAAAAACCCAATCAAGACCCCGTATATATTGCCATTGTCATAAGTTTTATACCCGAAAAAAATTTGACACGATAGAAATCTATTTTCTAATCCAATCAGCCCGGTTCGCATTAAGTTCTGATCTCCCCTGGGAGCGAACAAGTAGCTTAGCATACGAAAATGCATATAAAACGTGGTCACGGTTGAGCACATGGCGCTGAACCAGCAAGCACAAAATGTACACGGGTGGTCACGCCATCCAAACAAACAGATTGCAAATGAGCACCAGTGGGCACACGGCGCTCAACGTGTTAAGTGACTTTCTGCACCTGTTATGTAATATACTGTTTTAAAAGTTTGATGAACTATTAACTACACTCTTACACATCTAAAAAAAAACTATTTTAAGTATTATTATTAATTAACTTCAGATATTATCTAGGAAAATAAGATTAAAAGCTTCCGGTTGCTTTAAGTTAATATCGGCGCTAGATTCTCATTATTCTTCAGCCGGAGGCATATTTTCTGAAAGCGTCTTGTCATATCAAACTAAACAATTTTATTTTAAATTATCAGCGAATTCTCATTTAAATTATTTTCCGGATAAACCTTGAAAAGGTTTCCAGAATATTTTCAGCAATCTTCAAAGAATTATTAAAGTTCTGCTATAATTGGAATTTTTCAAATTGAAGTTGATGGCAGATAAAACTATTTTTCCGCGGTTGAATAATCTAATTGGGTCCTTGAATTATTTTTAATGGATAAGTAAAATCCCGTTCAATAAAGGTTATCGTTCTAATAATTATCATACCGAAGTTTAAATATTGTAAAGCTGTACGTAAAACGTCTTCCAGTTATACGTATAGACGATTTTTAACTGCCACCGTTAATACGTTTCGTAAGCTACAATACACATAAAGACAAATAATTTAAGTTTAGAACGCATACATAGGACCTTAAAACTCATTAATTACACTACTCAGTGTCCGCAAGAAAGTCCGCGTCAAATGGGATTTTTTTTTTATTATTAGATATAGGTAAAAATTAAAAAAGCAGTTAGTTTTTGCTTACCTAAACACCAAAAATGACGTATACTAAAGCAGCTGCACGACTTGCGTTACCTGTCAAATTTGACATTTTTAAGAAAATAGGTTCAAGAATGCCCTTGTTTATCAAAATATCAAAAAACTTTATTCGAGAAAGTTGTTTATTTAAATATTTTTAGCCTCTGTACGAAATTTTGACAGTCTAATACAATTTTTATTTTTTGCCACTTTCTTGAAAATTTTAATGAACCCTCGTAAATTAACTTTTATACATCGATGTAAAACCATTTGCCTTTACTTCATTTGTTATCTTAATGCAATTTTATGTAAAATTTTTGTTTCCAATTATTTATTTTGCTTCAAAAACTGAAATTGTTATTGATCAGTATGTAATATTTGATGCAAAGTTTATCTAATTACATCAGTTTTGCCAAAAACGACGTTTCTCATTTTTCTTAAGTTAGTAAACAGATGTACAAAAAGAAAACATTAGGAAGCTTTTGAAATTTTACTTAATTAATATTGGATCAAATAGAATAAATATTAATCGCTCGAAACATTTTATTCAACAAAAATATAGTTTACAAGTAGGCGATGCATTAATAATTAATATTAATAATAAAGAATTCTTTTAACAAATCAGTTTGCTAAAACTATTTACTAGAATTATTATTAACTATTACATTTCTGAATATCTGCCCTCCCGTTCTATTCAAATTTCAGTTTGTTTTGAAACGTGTCTTACAGCGTAACTTATAAAATCTGGATTTATCTCAGAAATACAGTGCCGGATGATATTCTCTAAATGGTCAATGTCTCTAAATGGCCTGTTTTTGTACACCTTATTTTTTAAGTATCCCCAGAAAAAAAATCAAGGGTGTAAGGTCCGGGGACCTCGGCGGCCAATGACAGACAAAACCAGGACCAATGACTTTACTTTGAAACATTTGGTTTAAACACTTTCTAACAACAATTATATTATGGACGGGCGCTCGCTCCATCCAGTTGAAACCACAATTTATTTCTTACGCATAACGGCAAATTATCCAAAACTTCGCTAAGCTCATGTTGTAAAAACTGGAGGTATCTCACACCTGTTAAATTTTGGCGAAAGAAAAACGGTCCAAAAACTGTATTATTTAAAATGCCACAAAACACATTTGTTTTGAAACGGTACTGGTCTTTGCACTCAATGGTGAAATGAGGATTTTCTTGAGCCCACCATCTACAGTTCTGAGAGCTCACAACACCATTAGAGCTTAAAGTCGCCTCATCTGTCCATAAAATATTATATGGAAAATAATAGTCTTCCTCTCTTTCTCCTTGAAACCATTTTGAAAAGTTAAAGCGAACATCAAAATCTCTTTCTTTTAAAGTATTGATAAATTTCGGTTTAAAAGCATGAAATTTGTTTTTATGCAAAATATTTCTTACGCTCGATTGCTTGACGTCGTTCCTTTCAGAAATAGCTGGAAAAGTAGTTTGTCCATGCTCAATAGCATCCAAACAAACAGACAACTCCACTTCCTCCGTGTTCCTCAAAGGCGTATGCTTCTTTTTAAATCTGTTTTCCACTGACCCTGTTTGTTTAAACTTGGTTAGAATTCTGCTAACTGTTGATTGTTGTATGTTTCTATTAGGATCTCTGTTGTTAATAATTTGAGCCACGTCTCTGTGACGATTGGTTTCTCCACAAAGTAGAACAATCTCAATTTTTTCTTCTATTGTTAACAATATTTAAAAGTTTTATTGTTGATTACAATGCGGTCTAATCAATTAGGTCTTATTACAGACTTTTGCTTCAGAAATTAAATAAACAACAAATAAATGTAATGTTCCTTAGCAACGAATGCATCGCCTACTTGTAAACTATATTTTTGTTGAATAAAATGTTTCGAGCGATTAATATTTATTCTTTTTGATCCAATATTAATTAAGTAACATTTCGACGAAAGCGTCCTAATATTTTCTTTTTGTACATCTGTTTACTAACTTAAGAAAAATGAGAAACGTCGTTTTTGGCAAAACTGATGTAAGTAGATAAACTTTGCATCAAACATTACAGACTAATCAATAACAATTTCAGTTTTTGAAGCAAAATAAATAATTGGAAACAAAAATTTTACACAAAATTGCATTAAGATAACAAATGAAATAAAGGCAAATGGTTTTACATCGATGTATAAAAGTTAATCTACGAGGGTTGATCAAAATTTTCAAGAAACTGGTAGAAAATAAAAATTGTATTAGACTGTCACAATTTCGTACAGAGGCTAAAAATGTCTAAATAAACAACTTTTTCGATATTTTAATAAACAAGGGCTTTTTTGAACCTATTTTCTTAAAAATGTCAAATTTGAGAGGTAACGCAAGTCATGCAGCTGCTTCAGTATACGCCATTTTTGGTTTTTAGGTAAGCAAAAACTAACTGTTTTTTCAATTTTTACCTATACCTAATAATAAAAAAGAATCCCATTTGACGCGGACTTTCTTGCGGACACTGTACTAGGCATCTCTAGGTTCACCAGTAGCATACGAGTGGTATACCACATAACTTGTCTATCTCAACAAAGTGGTGCATTACTTCCAGAATTTTTTTTTGTCAAAGATTTGTGTCTTTCCCTACGAAAACTGCCTATTGTGTTTTTTTGCTGCACATAACCGTTTAAGAGGTTTTTTCAATTAAGAGATTTTTGAAATGAATGAATGTTCAAAATCAGATTTACCATGTTTTTCTGACTTGTCAAAATAATTTGTCACATTCATAGATAATATTATTTTTATTTGAGTCTACATTTTAAACATAGTTTCTACGTGCTATTGTTGTGTTTATAAATTTCATGGTCTCCATTACGATTTAGTTAATTGCTCAGTATTTTGAAAAAATAGACATATAAATTTCCTGAGCTTCTACATAGTATACGCTATCGTTTGGTGCAAGAACGGGACAAGTATGTCCATAAACAACGAACTTATAAACACTTTTTATTCGTCCCCTTCACAAATTTAATACGAGAACGGGATAAGCCATGATGACTTATCCCATTGCACCAAACGCACCTTATATTAGACGTGTCTGTTCACGTTTGTCATTTATATGAGGCCACTAATGAAGACATTTCGTTAAGTCAATCCAACATTAGCATCAGTGAATAGAGGCAATGAAATGTCTCCGGCCTTTGTCCCACCTCATTTGGTGGTATCAAAATATAAAGGACGGAAACTTAAATACTAAATAAGATTTACGATTACCACCTACCTCGGCTAGCTCAAGCTCGTGGCAATTGTAAGCCGGGGTGGTTCTTTTAAATAGGGTCCTTGTCAGTAAAACGAATGTGGTCCCCAAAGGATGTTGTTGTGCAAGCCTAGATATATAGTTGAGTTTTGAGCACCACACTGCTCTTCTAGTTCCAAGTTGACACAACAACACCAAATTCCTGTGAGTGAAACAATGGGGTCCACATACAGTGCCAAAATAAACACAAAAATGATTAAAAAGTATTTAATTAAGGAAAATGTCACCGTGAAAAGTAGTTGATTTTAAAAGGCAAATTTATAACACTTAATTGAACAGCTCATGTAGCTATGTAGTTAGTTGATTTACCAACTCAGACAAAATTAGTAAAGGGATGAGTTTAGCTACTTTAAGTACTCATTATAATGGCGCAGCAGTTGCAACTCCTTTATATAGCGTCTGGTACATCTGAGTTACTTAGGTTAATATGGTAAATCCATTCAAATGTTAAATAATACTGTTAAAAATATTGAATATAGCTCAAGGCTCTGATTAGAACAAAAAAAACAGAAATTACATAATTTTAAGGTACAAGAAAAAAAAGGTTTGGTGGTGTTTAATACCAAAATTACTACGATATTTGCAGATAATTAAAAGAATGTACTTATCGATAGGTCAAGGTCGATGGTTATCTTAAGGGATGGCTCCTTGTTGCCTGCTAATACTGCCGATTTACCTCAAATAGGTTTCACAAGCGCCTCAAGAAAAATGAACCAAAAACCCAAGAGTCAAGTCTGACATGGTTAATCGTAATGCGGCAACGAGTAAAATAAAAACGGCAGCGTGGTATGGAGAAATTACAAGTGGTAGAGTAGGAATAATTCTGGTCTAAAAAAAAGGTATGGAGTTTCAGGTTATGTGACAAAAATTTCTCAAAAATATCCATGAAGATTCACAACGAACTTACCCTGTATGTGCCTCAATTAAGATTTACGAAGAATAACGAAAGCTATTATTCTTTAACAACTTAAATTACTAACAGCTGACTGCTAGTGACTAACATTTAACCTTATAAATTTTCTCCGGCCCGCCAATTTTATCGGTTGACCACATTGACGTCTTTGATGCTGATACTTTGATACGCTCGTACTTTGTGTTGATGGCTTTTATATTTTGGGCTGAACTTATTCTCTAAGTGACTGCATCTCCCCCCGCTCATTATGCCTAGTACTTATTTAACGGACCTTATACTTTTGGTTTTTTGTTGTACTTATTTGTTGATATACAATTTTTAGTTTAAGTTCGGACTGTTATGTAATGATGTGATGACATCTTCATTCTTTTTCTAATTGTTTTTTGGTGTATCAGGTAGGTTTACTGGTGAGAAGAAATATGGTAGAATCTACAGTTCGTCTAATTTTAGTAGATTTCGAGAGCAGGCAAATCAAATAAATTGGGTAAGTATCTCGAATTCACAAGACTCTTTTAATAACTTTTATAGGACCTTAATTATTTTATTCCATAAAAATTTTCCAATAAGAAAAATAAAATTCAATAAAAAAAAACCCTGGATTTCAAAAGGCATTAAGATTTCAGCAAAGAATTTGAGATGCTTGCATACAATTAGAAAATATACAGATAATGCAAATTTCGCTAAGTATTTTAATAGGTACAGGTCTGCCTATCGCAAATTAATTAAAAAAGCCAAAGAAAATTATTATAAGACGCAACTTGAAAAATCTAATAATAAGGCCAAGGATATCTGGAAACTTGTAAATAGACTGAGGGTAGTCAACACGCCATCAGCACCCTTAGCACAGATAGATCCCAACATTTTAAATAATTTCTATTGCAATATGGCGCACAAGATGACTTCTAATATTGATTTTAATGTAAACCGAGATGTAAACCCACTACAATATTTGCAAAATAACAATGTTTCTATATGTGATTCGTTGTTTCTGGACGGAACTGATGTTATTGAATTGAAAAATATTATATCGGATATTAGGAATAAGAATTCGTCAGGCATCGATCACATATCGGCTAAACTCTTAAAAAGCTTACCCGACAGTGCTCTTTTTGCTTTAGTGGAGGAAGTTAATAAATCGTTAGTGACGGGCGTATTTCCTTCATTTTTAAAGACGGCAGTTATCATGCCACTATCTAAGGGGGGGGATATGGATGATCCTGCCAATTTTCGTCCTATTTCGCTTCTTCCCACTTTATCCAAAATAATAGAGAAACTGGTCAAGAAAAGGTTAATTGGGTTTTTATTACGAAATGGGATTTTGGTGGACGCGCAATTCGGTTTTCAGGAATCTAAATCAACTCACGATGCTATCTTCGTTTTTTTGGAGAACTTATATGTCGGTCTAAATGATGGCGATGTAGCAGCAGCAGTGTTTTGTGATATCTCTAAAGCATTTGATTGCGTCAACCACAGAATACTGCTTGCCAAACTAGAATACTATGGTGTCAGAGGTATTGCTTTAAACTGGTTTACTTCGTACTTGTCGGGAAGAGAGCAGGTGGTTAGAGGTCAGTCATACCTTTCCAATAAAATGAAAATCACTAATGGTGTTCCTCAGGGTTCGGTTCTCGGTCCTATCTTGTTTTTGCTTTATATAAACGATTTGGCAAAGATGGATATTCGCGGTAGATTTACTATGTTTGCCGATGACACTACCATCTTGTGGCGTGATAAGGATCCGGAGGAATTAAAAATAGTCATTCAAAATGATCTACTGCTTGTTAAACAGTGGTGCGATTCTAATCTTTTATGTTTTAATATCAATAAGACCAGTATCCTGACATTTAAATTTTCCTTTCCTGACTTGATGTTACATAGGGATTTTGTAAGGAATGAGAATGTTGCAAAATTCCTGGGTGTTTTAATTGATGACAAACTGAAATTTAGAGACCATGTTCTGGCATTGAATAAAAAGTTAGCTTCAGGTTGTTTTGCAGTGAGAGTTGTCTCAAGAGAGTTAGGAAAGCAAATGGGACGCATCGTTTACTTTTCTGTGATTGAAAGTCATATACGATATGGAATTGCCTTTTGGGGCTTTTGTAGCCAACAGTTATTGGGTTCCATATTAGTTTTACAAAAGAGGGCTCTAAGATACATTTGTAGTGTAAACTCAAGAGAACATTGTAGACCACTTTTTGTTAAGGAAAACATTTTAACAGTAATAGGTATTTTCATTTTAGAAACTGTTTGCCTTATTCACAAGAAATATAAAAATTATACAATTAGCAACAATTATAACATGCGCAACCATAATAATATACCCCTTCCTATTCCAAGGACAGCTCTCACAAAAAATTCTTTAATATTTGAAAGCATTAAAATGTATAATCATATACCCATAACGTACAGACTAATTTTAGATACAAAAAATTTTAAAAGATCTTTAAAAAAAAAAACTTATTACAAGACCATACTACAGTCTTCAGGAGTTTTACAATGACAATCTCTAGTCGCTGGTCTGCGATTCTTTATGTCTAGTTGTTTTATTCTACGTTTTTATTAATGGTTTTCTTTCTTTACACGATTAGAGTTTTTACTCATTCTAGTCATTCTCTCTCAAGTACTGTTTATATCGTCAAATGTGTATTGTGGTGTTATTCATGTTATTAGTTGTACGAATGTTGTTCTGTTTATTTTAAATAAGGAAAATAAAGATTATCCTAACATGTTTAAATCCTGCTGTTGGTTGTTACAATAGGTATTTATTTTTTGTTTTATATGTATAATATTGACCAATTAACTATATTTATATTAAGAAAGCTTTGTGAACAAGATTAATTTCTTTAAACAATAAAGCGTATTTTGACTTTGACTTTGACTTTGAGATTTGCTCACTTAAACGTGTGTTAACTGACATTATTTAGGTCCAATGATGCCTTAAAGGGGAAACATGTTACCGATTACTTTTTACTTCTTTTGCTTGCAAATCTATTTGCAGTGTCCTCTAGGCCACTACTTTTCTGTTTTCTTTTTTATTCTGTCTCCGCGATACACGTACTTCTCCATCGCATATCAGTATTTCACTTGACTTTTTGTCATTTTCTTTGGCCTGCAGTCTTTTTTATGATGTATGAATACCTGCTCACACTTGACTTAAGTAACAAAAATAAGTTATTTTGAATAACAAGGTACTGGCGACTTTAAATACTATTATGAATTTGTAAGTTAGATTTTAAAGATATCGGGAAGCAATAGTAAAGAGTAAAAATTAACTTCAAAAAATTATGAAAAGTTATAAATTGAAGACATAAGTGGATAAAGGTGTCATGTAACATTTTTAAATTTTGGAGTAATTTAATAAAACGCGTTTTGAACTAGAACTTTTTTACATTACAATTTTATTTTATTTGGTAATACGGCATATTTTAGGGAAACTAAGTAAATTTCTTTGCTGTCCTATGATAATAAAAAATTGTAAAACGTCTTTGATAAATTTAGATTTATGTGTACATAACACCTTATTCCACCGACTTTAAATCAAAAACGTTATATGGTTTAATTGAATAAGGGAGTCATGTTGCTTTTAAATATGTTTTTAATATTATATAATATAGGAACTTTCACAGAATAGGGTCTACAATATTTAATCGATAAACTAACTTTGGAAAACATTCAATAGCAACAGCAAACTAACAGGTTTTTCTTTTTTTCTTAGGATTGTCAATATTTTCAGTCAAAATTTCTTCATAGAACCATCTATAATCCTCGTCAATAAACTTTAGCTGCTCTTGTAAGTTATTAATTTTTTCAATTGTGAGACCCTCACACCTTGATAACTTACTTAAAAATATTTCCTCAGGAAGGATTTCTTTTGTGCCCTTTTTATGTAAATCAACCTGTAGAAATGGGGTAATCGGATCCAAGTTAGTTTTATAATAATAAAACCCAAAGTGGTCTACTCTAATCCACTTGACACTGTCTCGTAAATTAACTTTATCGTTAGCAGTATTGTTTATTTTTTTATACAAGCGAAGTTTGGCCGGAAGTTCTCCTAATTATTAAAAAAGTTTGTCATATTCAGGCATAAACTGTTCTTTGTACTCGCAGATGTAATGATTTCTACTGGTCTGGAATTAATATTGTATGATGTTTTCTTAATACTTTTTCAATCCTTCCAAAGTCACGGTCGGAATCTAAGTAGCTGTGACCAACTTCGGGAAATTTGTGATCTACTACTTTAAAAAAAATTTTCAATAGTAATATGTTAAGTGCATGTAAAATTGCTGAAAATCATGCATGAAGGTTTGTTGCCCTAGAAACAGCTTGAATGCATTTTTATTGTTATTTACCAAAAAGTGCCCGACCGAAGGGAGGGCACTTTTTAAGGTAAATAACAATAAAAATGCATGAAAGCTGTTTCTTTAGGGCAACAAATCTGAGTGCATGATTATCAAGCCATTTTACATGCACGAAATATATTTTTTAGACTATTTCCTGAATGAAAAACTCATCATTTTGATAAATTGACGCGAAATTGTCAAAGCAGAAATTTCAACTTGTTGTGACAGTGACGGTTATTCTCGTAGGTAACCAACAATGAAAAACCAGAAGAGTGCAATTTTCAGCTCAATCGCGACCGAGGGCTGATTTTCACCGAAAATCAAGTGAAAAGCGCATTGAAGTTACAGTATATGAGGGAAATAGTCACTATTAGGTACTGGTAAAGACACAATATAAAAAAATTTTTGTTCTGGCCACCACATGAATCGGACCAAATTATTAGATGGCCAATCTCAGGTTGTGCCTCTTTAAGCAGCTTACAAAATCGCAACAAACAACTACCAATTTCATTGCTTCCCCTATTTGCAATGTTTTCAGTCCACGTAAAAAAAAACGACTTAGATCCAGAATAGGTAATCCAATGGATCCCAAACTTATACAGCGACATTTGCCGCAAATAAAACGCTTTGGATGTAGATAACTTCGGTAGTCGCATAGTTTGTTGCAGGTCCATAGTTATGTAGTATTTTTTTTTGTCAGTAGCTGGAATGGTGCGGTCTAATTTTTGTGCGTTAAAGGCAAATTCATAATTTTCTTTGTGATCTGTCGAATTTGTCCCAGCATCACAACCACTGCATGTGTCGCTTTTTGGGTGCCCGAAAGACAAATTAAACTTCGTTGCAAAAATATGTCTGTAGAAAGAAACTTTGACCATATATTTATCGTCCATTTTCTTTTCTTTGCATTGTTCAATATAAAGCTGATGTATGAATCGCTTAGTTGATAAAGGTGTTATGTAACAAAATTGTAACATAACACCTTTATCCACTACCACATGTTAGATGTTGGTGTGAGTTAACACCTTTATCATTTAAAAAAATCTTTATAAATAAAGAAAGTGGCATTCAGGGTTTATTAACAGTTAGACCTATGCTAGCAATGTTCAAAAAGTTGAAAAAGTAGTTTTTTTAAAAAATGTGACATGACACCTTTATCCACTTATGTCTTCAATTATCAAGTACCTACTTCTTACACCAGTTCACCTTAGAAGATAACCATACCTTATTTTCGAGTTATTTTGTTAGAAAATGTGTTCAAGGTTGCACAGACACTGAATAGCACATGGTATTCACTATTGTGAAATATACGCTACTTTATGGCTTAATGATATGATTAAAAATAAAACACCCTAATTCTGGTTTGCTACAGATCCTGATTTGGGAAATTACAAAAATGTTTTTAAAAACCTGGACATGGTATTAAGCAAAACCCATATACCTTCCCTAAACATAATTTTGACTAAATACAGATCCAAATAGGGACAAAATGCACTATGATTTGCTGATCGATTTATTAAGAAGTGATAAATTGGATTGTAAGATCGTAACACTGTTCTTGTAAACACTGGTGTGGCACATAAAAAACTAAAGAACTCTCGAAAAGAACAAAACCGTATATTTAGTAATGTCAATATTATGAGTTTTACTAACGACCTTGCACAAGAGGACTAGATTATGATTTATATGTAAAGTGAAAAGTTTTAGTTACTGTTTCATTTGCTTTCATAATACTTTCTTGTATCATTTTAATATTAATATGACATACACTCAGTTCCAAAAAAAGTCACGCACCTAATTTTTGTTGCAATTTTGAAGCTTTGTCATTTCTGAACGAATCGACCGATTTTTATTATCTTCCCATTTGTTGGTAGGTAAGTCCGTTACCTTTAAGAAAAAAATAAACTGGTAGACATTTTTTCAAAGCCCCCTGGATGATAGTGGAAAAACTCAAGCCATGTTATTTTCCTAATTTTTGACTCACCCTGTGCGTTAATCAAGTAAATGTATAGAAAGCGTTTAACCTCTATAATGAAAGTCGCTTCTTTTACGAGCATTTTGATTTTTTGCTCATTAATTTATCTCTAAAATTGTCCGAATTACAGCTTTTTTGCTGAAACCTTACGTTCATCCCACAAATGTAATTTATTGTAGGGTCACATTGCCTTTAAAAAAACAATTGCCCTTGCCATGGCAATTACTCCATATTTGACCCTTTGTCGTTGTGTCATTAAAAAAGTCAATGTCATTATAAAAGTTTTAGTGGCTAAAATTACATAAGATGCCTCAAATAAGTTCAGAACAAGTAGCAGCATTAGTTACTTTAGTTAACGATGGGCGTAGTAAACGTTACGCCGCTCGTGCAGTGGGTGTCCATGAAGCAACTGCTCGTAGAGCAATCCACAAGTACGAACAAACAGGAAGCACTGCTCGATGGGTTGGTTCTAGTCGCCCTCGAAAAGCTTCTCCAAGAGATGATTGCTTCTTGAGATTAAGGATATTACGTGATCGATGATATACTGCGGTAAATGTTCAGCAAGATCTTCGCCAAATTTGGGGTGTTACGATAAGTAAGCAAACGGTATGTCGACGTCTAGGCGAAGTTAATTTGAAAGCTAGGAGACCTGCAAAAGGTCCCAAATTATTGCCACTTTATCGTGCTGCTAGAAGAAACTTTGTTGAAAATTATGGACAATGGAATATTCGTGAATGGTCGAATGTCTTGTTTACGGATGAATCACGGTTTTGCCTTAACATGGTGGATGGAAGAAAAAGAGTATGGAGAAGGACAGGTGAAAGGTTTAATCAGAATTTAATAACAGAATGCGAATGAGTAGTGGGAATAGGAGAGTTCTGCGCCATAGGGCCCTCCAATGTTAATTTCGGAGGGATTTTTTATAAGTCATATCTCCGGAACCAATGGGCCTAGGATATTGCGCATACGTAGCTGGGGTCTATGAAATGGGCTCTTGCGCATGACTTGAAAATGATACCTGTCACCTGTCAATTAAGAACTGTCACCTGTCAAATGTCAAAATTGACAGCTGATATATGTCACGTGTTTAGGGTGACGTTATAAGTTGTTTACAAAAAGAACGGGGTTGCTCGGGCCAATAGGGCCAAAGTTAGTATAGCTAATGCCCTAACGGCAGGGGGTGAAAGATTGCAAATACATGTCGCGTGTTTAGGGTGACGTCATGAGTCGTTTAAAAAAGGAACGGGGTTGATTGGACCAATAAGGACAAAGTTAGCAGTCCGCATGCGCGGAAAAAAAAATTGTTTCGCGGATATGGGTTATATATTAAATAAAAGAAAAGACATCCAAATTATAGAAAATTATTTATTTATCTATACCTTGACTTAATAAAGGTATGCAATAGATTAATTAGTAAAATGGTACAAGATACACATATAAATACAATTAAACTAAGCACACCATGTGTTTTAGCATATCCATCACTATTGGAGAATTGTGAGAAGCATTTTGGTTTATTAGCGTCCTCCACTCGGTTTCGCCAAAAGTCAGATCTCTAAACTGAAACCTAACCTTTTATCGTAAATCACCAACTGTTGAAGCGTTTGATTTAAAAACAGCCGTATGTCTATTATCAATTTGTTCATATGTCATTTGAAACCATGTGTTGTTTGTAGAAAAGGGCGGGGTTCCCAACATTACCGATGCATTCAATACATTATACGGAGCGTAAACGTAAAACACATTTTGTACTAAGGCAGTCAAGAGAATATAGGATGAACTTAACGCCGCCATGACTGTAGGCAGAATGACCTAAATTCCATTCCCTAAAACCTTTATTGCTTCACGAGATTGGTACGCCTATAAAAATTATAAATATTACCAGCATACAGATAGCGTTGGCATATGAGAAACTCTTGTTTTTCTTCTCTTTTATACACTTTATCGGTTTATTTTTTCTCAATTGGCGGCATCTCCATAAGACTTTAGCTAGCTCACAATGCTTGACATTCTAATAATGATCTTTCAAAGGATCATCTCCCACATACCAACTATCAAACTCACAATGACAAAATGAACACCTGACAATATCCAATCTCTCAGTGTAATAAAACCCTGCACTTGCCAACTCTTCAGGATTGAGCTTGCTAGGCCAATTAGCGAACGTAATTAGCCTATCTTCAAAAGAAGCAAACTATAACCGTCATCTCCACACATTTTAGGAGATGTTGCTATCTAAAGTGTTGTAAGAATACTATGAAATAAAACCAATAAAACGGGTTAATATACATTTATTATCATCAAATATTACACATTTGTATTCTATCAAAGTCATCTAGTACCTTCTTGGGATTAAAGTGTATTAGTTCCAACATGTAAATAGCTTCTTCAGACATGTTTAAACTACAAATATTTTTAATAATCTCAAAAAGGTTTCTTTGGATGTCTTCATGAATGTTCATATAATTTAAAAAGTTATCATAAAATGACATAAAATCTAAATTTTTTATCAGGTTCAATCTATAATTAATAATGTGACTTATACTAACAAATGAGGTTATGTCATGAGAACAGAAACATAACGTTGTATTATTACACACAAGATTTATTATTTTTTCACTCAACAACGTAACGGACGACACTGTAAAATTTTCAGTTTCAGAATCAATTCTTAATACTGTATCATCTTCAACCATTTTGGACGCGATTTCGAGAAACTCATGCCACTCAAAATTGGCTAGTAATGCTGCAACTTTTTCCTCAGGTAAATTTAAAACAGTATTTATTAACTTCACACTCGGCACCATTCTTCTAGCTACACTAAGGCCCACGATTATCTTATAATTTCCAGCGAAATAATGCACCTCGTTCAACAGCTTTTTCTCATTCTTAATGTCTTCTCTACTTCTTAATATCATACTATCAAGATATCCCCAAGGAGACAAACTTCTTGAATCTTCTTCAACAACGTGTTCACCCACGACTAAATAAGTACTGAAACCGCCCAAGCAAATTATCGACTACACTCTGACTACCCCACTCCTGAATATTTATTAATATTAAGTTCTAGGAATAAAAGTTGAGACAGGGCCCATCCGCTACCCATCTCGGTAAATTCTAAAGCTTTTTTAAGTAGGTTATTTTTATATAGTTCAAACACATGTTCTAAATTAGTACTTGGATGAATCACGCTGTATCTCGAATTAAATGATTTAATTTCTTGTTCCTGCGTTGATGGTTGTAGATATACACCATAAAGTTCCATATTCATTGATATAGCTCGATGGAGACTCAACTGCTCCGCTAACACCGTTAGAACCTTATGTTTCAAGTCTTTCAGGAACAGCTTAACATCACTCAAATTATTATTTGTCGATATGTGATAGGTATTCACTCTATTCTTAAAAGCTGTTTGAATAAGTTTAATACCAGAGCCTACAATCTCCCCACAGTTTTCCTTATGCCTCGTTGTACGATTATGACCTTTAGTCACCTCACAATGACACTGTTTGCAGTACATCCTATACTATAATACTAGCTGATTATTACGAAATATAGTGTATTTATCCAAATGAGTCTACATAACGCTCAATTCTAGCAAACTAAACAACATCTTTTATCATGCCCACCCATTGTGGGATTTGTTATATTAACCTTGGAAATTTTAAAAAGCTCGGTTGTCCAATTAGGTACATAACCCTTTACAAAGACATGTTTGGACTTACTTATACGAACAATGGTCCCAACCCCAAATTTCTGTTTCCCCACAACCTTTAGATGTGTATATACAGAGTTTAATAACTTATCCGCGTTACTCTTATTAACATCCGACGGCTTCATACCAATCGTGTGATGTTTAGTAACATTATATGTATTCACGATTTCCTCCAACAAATCAATCCATCGATGATTTCCATTTAAAGTAAACAGTCTAAAAAGCTTTTCTTTAATCTTACGAATTACTCGCTCTGCAATTGAAGCCTTCAAGATGCTGAAAGTACTATAATGATGTATTTTATACGTCTTCATAAGATTTTGAAAACTAGTATTGTAGTATTCCTTTCCATTATCTGTAACTAACTTTTTCGGGATTCGCTTGGAGTGTCTAAAAATATTTTCCATCGCCTTGGTTACTTCTTGAGCAGTTTTCGTCTTTATGGGTCTTGCCCAGAGAAATTTCGAAAACGAATCGATATCAACAAGTATGTATTTATACCCCCTATTTTCGCGCGCATATTGATCGAGTTGCGCAAGATCGGATGCAAATGTATCATCTAAGCCATATTGGATAAATCTACGACGTTTAAATTTCGAACGAGGTGGGGCGTGTAACTCTTTAACAACCTGTTCTCGCGCCTTAGTGATGACGCCCTTGGGCATTTTGTTAATAAAGTGAAATATTTGAAACATGTTAGACAATTTATATACCCCTATCAACTGTATCTGCTAATTTAGTTACTTTTTCATCAAGTTTCTTCAAGTCTGCAGCTAAAGGTGCAAAAGAATTTTCGATTTTTACATGCATGTAACCATGTAAAAGATCTTTGAGTTTATGGAACTCTGGCTGCACTATTTTCATAGCTTCTTGCTGATAATCATCAACTAATTTCAATTTAACATCAATTGCATTAAAACGATCATTAATTGTTGAAATATCTCTTGTTATTCTTGAAATACTGGTAGAAGACTTTAGCAAACGATCATTTCAATCGTGTAATTCCGCAGATACAACCTTCATGTGACCTTCGATGTTATTGGTAGTATCGTTAACCAGCTTAATACACTTGTTTAAAGAAGTAATAATTTTCATGTAAAGAACAGAAATTGTATCATCTAAAAATTTTTTATTAACAGCATCTATATCATCTGTTGGGGGACTAACGTTACAAAGCTTATGTTCCCTAAAATTGTAATCACCATCCCTAGTGAAGGAAAGTATGGTAGGTGCTGGAAAAACTCTCGGAACCCTGTAGGGGGAAGGTAAAGAACGTCCAAACTTATTCATGATTAATACTTTAATGATGCTTTTAAGGAATTACATGTTTATTTATAGAATTCAATAATTCCGAGTCTCTGCAATTCCTGCAAAATATTCTGAATCTCGTTCCTATTATTATTATTACCAACATGTTCGGAGGCTTCAAGCTTCTTCATTCGCTCAACCAGCTCATTTACATCATCGTAATATACAAATTCCTTTGGTCTTTCGTTGTACTCTATTAATGCATTTCCAGATTTCAGTTTAGATCTTGTCACGGGCATTCTACTAATAGGCGGTGTTTTGTTCGAAGAACTTCTAAGATTTCTAGCATGAGAAGATGCTGATGATTGCAACGAAGACGTTGTGTTGAAGATGTTAGTAGCTGTCTAATAATATTTTTATATTTTTTCGATTTGCTGCCTTTTAGTTGACCATTACTTAAACGCCTATATGCACTAGTGCGTACTAATATGTCTTTATAATGCACCTCATCATCTTTCTTACGATTGATGGGATTCTTTAAAAACAATAACTCATATATACCCTGACTTCCTGGATAAGCGACATCGCCTACTTTAATGTCTCCATTTTGCAAAAAGTCCACCGACAGAGAACCCATTGTCCATTTACCATTTTCAAAATTGTATGTTAGACCTTGTGAGTCATCCAAATCAAGGGAACTTGTCCAATACATTTTTAAATATTCGTGAGAAATTGGAGGATATTGACTGGTAAATTCCTCGAAAATTGCCGGATTCGTTCTCATAGTAGTTTCAAATACCTCCTTAAAATCTTGTGGGGTATTCTCTTCAAACACATTATCCTCGATTTCCTCATTATCAACCAAATCTCCATACCTAACTTCCGCTTCTCTGGGTAAAAATTGAACTTCGGTTTTGTTTTTACAATCGCCTCTGTCTTCTTTCCAGCTTTAAAGCCAAGTATTTCCTTCTTATTGTATTAGAGGCATCAATTATTCGACGTTTAATATTCTTATCATAGCTGTTAAATTGTCGAGACATTGCGACTAAATGCTCTATACTTTATAATGATGACGGTGATACTAATTGCATATGATGACGTAATAGTATTATATAGGTATCGAATTTACTACGATATCTGCCTTTATTAATGTTACTGTCTTTTACCATGACTAAAAACCCGTATTTATCATTCCAACATTCAGAGCAAATGCGTTTAAACGAATCGAAAGACATGTCCGTGTTTACATGATCGCTATAAATATGTTTCAAGTTTAGCTCGTCTTGTTTAAACAAAACTAACACGTTGTCATTATCACGAATCAACTGTTTGGGTACTTTTGAATATGTTTGCGAGAGATAGAATGAGTCGATATCATTATGACGACCCATACAGAAATAATTTCTAATTTTATCCTGTTTCTCGCAAGCCACATCGTCAAAGATGAATACAGAGTCGGGTTGAGCAGTTGACGGGTCTGTTACATCATCATTCTCACCATATGTGAAATACCCTAAACGACAATGTCTCAATGTTTCTCGCAGGAAATCATATTTTTCCTGTTGTAAAGATTTCGAATAAACGTACACATTTTGAAATTTTAAATCATTGTCATCAGTTAATAGACTCATCATTACATTGGTTTTTCCACAATTACTCGGTCCGCATATTAGCGCCCTAATGGTGTTTGGAAAAAGCTGCCCGTGTTTGTTTGTTTGTTTCTGTTTGGGCATATCGAAATTTTGAATATTTAGGTGGTGTTTTTGTTTCTGCTTCCGCATTACTATAAATACACTCTTTTCTCTTCAAGAACTTTATTTGTAATGACAACGTTGCAGGGTGCAGGTGTCTTAAATAGTACCATAAATCGACTCCCGTTTGAACTTCATTTACCCGGTTATTCATATTGTGGTCCCGGCACTCGATTAAAAGAACGTTTAGCTCGAGGTGATCCCCCAAAAAATAAATTGGACGGTTTTTGTCGAGATCACGATATTGCAAACTCTCAGTCTCAAGACTTGAAACAAAGACATCAGGCAGATAAAATACTTGAAAATAGAGCGTGGGAGCGCGTGAAAGCCAACGACTCCAGTTTTGGAGAAAAAACATCAGCTTGGCTAGTTACTAACGCTATGAAGGTTAAACGTAAGTTGGGGGCGGGGTGCAAAAGCTTGACTTCGATTGTGAATAAGCTTAGTAAACACGGTGCTGGTGATATAACCAAGAAAAAGACCTTGAGTAACTTACTAAAAGCAGCACGCATGTCGATAAAGAAAGCCGGTGGACGTAGAAAAATTAATATACCGAGGGTTATACCACTCCCTAAAACTGGAGGGATCCTTTCTTTAATACCAATATTTGCCGGGCTTAGCGCTTTGGGTGCTCTCAGCGGCGGCGCGGCCGGTATCGCAAAAGCCGTCAATGATGTTCAAAGTGGGAGAGACAAGTTACAAGAATCTAAACGCCACAATGAAACGATGGAAGCCATTGCTTTAGGGAAAAAGGGTAGCTGTTTATATTTAAAGAAGTATAAATCGGGGTATGGATTATATCCAAGAAAAATGCCAAAAAACTACCACTGAAGCTGCCCAAACGTCCATTAACCGATGAAGACATCAAAAACTACACATCTCAATTAAAGATACCCAACTTTAGGGGGGTCTTTATGCGAGATACTCTTCCAAAATCACCTAATTATACTTAGTGTGGTGTTGTCAATTTAGATCGAAACGTCGGATTCGGAACACATTGGGTAGCTTATAAGAAACGCGGTGATAAAGTTATTTATTTCGATAGTTTTGGCAATTTGAAACCACCCAAGGAATTTATAAAATATATGAAAAATTGTAAAATTTGCTTTAATTACGATCAGTATCAGGACTTTGGATCATCCAATTGTGGACATCTAGCGTTAGCTTTTCTCTACAATAAATCTCTATAAAACATATCATTCAAAGTTCCTTACAACAGTCATGTCTCAGACGTTTACGTTAAAAGGTCGCTTTCACCAGCTTGAAGCACACTTTGTTCCTCCAATAGAACTTGACCCAAACTACGAATACTCTCTTGCACTTATATCGCTGAATACTTGGAATACAATCCCAAACATTGAATCAGGAAAAAAACAAGATATACTATACTGAAAATAACGTGGAAAAGATATTGAAGATACCTACGGGGTCGTACGAACTGCAGGATATCGAAACGTTTGTTCAGAATCACATTCTTGATTCACACGCTACTTTAGACGAGCGCAATCACGCCTTTTCATTGAAACCTAATAATAATATGCTAAGGTGCGAGTTGAGAAGCCAATACGACCTAAATTTCCAGCCAGAAGATAGTATAGCAAGAATATTGGATTTTTCTCAACGTAAACTAACAGCAGATGTTGTACACGAATCAGATTTACCTGTAGAAACAATACAAGTTGTTACTATACGCATAGAGTGCAATATTATTTCCGGTTCGTATTATACAAATAATCCTTCACATACCTTATAGGAATTCTCTCCAACAGTCGATCCTGGCTTCAGCATAAATATCGAGCCAAGAAATTTAATTTTTCTACCGGTAAGAGAAACGAGCATTTACAATATTTCCCTCACCCTATTGGATCAAGATTCGAGGCCGGTTAATTTTAGAAGTGAAGAAGTTGTAATTAGACTAGAACTTAGGCGAAATGGTTCTAGTATTTAAAAAATATTTAACCAATGGTACTTCATTAGCAGAGTCATTCGAGCATCGAAAGCCAGAGGGATCACTCACGTTTTCAGCTATAACTTATTTGTATTCTCGCCAAACTATCTACGGTTATCATGTCAGAAAAACTTCAGGTTTTTAATCAAATACATAGTGATGAGTCAATCATTCGAGAAGAATGGCATGCATACCATCCGTTTACCACTTCTTTCAACAACAATGACGTAATTGAGATTGTCATCAATCAACAAGATGTATTTTTGGATATGAGCGAAGCCCAACTCTACATTGAGGGTGAATTTAAGGAAGAAACAACTGCTGGAAAAACCGGCAATTGTTCTTTAACAAATAATGCTGGTGCATTCCTTTTCGAGTCCATATCTTATGAAGTCAATGGCAAGGAGATTGAAAAAATTAGAGATCCTGGTATCGTTAGTATGGTTAAAAGTTTGCTATGTTTAAATGACCAAGAAAGTCGTGCTTTAGAGATTGCAGGATGGAATTGGCCCAGTGGTGTACTAAAAACATTAGAGGGCACTACAAACGAGTTTAATATACGTATTCCTCTCTCTTTCTTGCTAGGTGTTTTTGCTGATTATAAGAATGTAATTATGGGAAAACAAAAAATTAAGCTTGTACGTGCTCGACATGATGATAACTGCTATAAAAATGTTACTGCTAATGGCGATAAAAAGCCTGCCATAACTTTAAAGTCTATCGTGTTGAAAGTTAGGCACATATATCCGAGCGACGCAATAAAATTGAGACTTTTAGATGACATTGCTAAAAATAAACCGATTTTTATCCCTTTTCGAAATTGGGAAATACATGAATTACCTGCATTAAAAACAACTAAGAAAGATATTTGGACCGTTAAAACAATGTCTGAACGTGCTCGATATGTCATTGTATTTTTTATGAACGATCGTAAGGACAATTTTAAGTCCGACTGTACATATTTAGATAATTTGAATATCACCGATGTTAAATTGTTTCTAAATTCCGAAGTGTATCTATATGAATCGTTAAACTTAAACTTTAACAATAGACAGTTTACGGAAGCTTACAGGATGTACACGGAATTTCAAAAATCATATCTAGGCAAGCCCACTAGTGAACCACTAATGGATTTTGCGGCGTTTGCCAAAAGGATCCTTTTTGTAATTGATTGCTCTAAACAAAACGAGAGCATCAAGCGTGCAACAGTTGATGTCAAGTTAGAGTTTCAAAGTTCTGAAAACTTTTCGAATGATGCGCGTGCCTTCTGTATCATTGTTCACGATCGTATTCTCGAGTATCAAGCTTTAACTGTTCAACTAAGAGACCTTATGTAATCAGTTTGATTTGAGCCTTCAGACAATGAAGTTCGTTGTAGTCGATAGTCAAGGATTTAACATACCTGAATTTTGCGTCAAAAAATTGGCTATTTACGTTGGGAATAGTATGAAAAGTTACCTTTTTAAACAAGTTAAACCATTCCATACCTTCAGTAAGGCTTACAAGAAACAAGTCAAATATCTATTTGGAAATCACCATGGTATCCTTTATATTTAGGGTGATACCGATTACAAGGAGCTACATAATATCATCTCCAACAATCTGATAGACGCAGACACCATTTAAGTTAAAGGACGTGTCAAAGAGGAATTTTTAGTTAAAACATTTTTAGAATTAAACTGTAGGGCACCATATATCATAAACTTAGAAGACAACATTGATGTACCAAAATTAGAGAGGGAGATTTTGATGGTTGTAAATATCATATTTTAGATATTAATGTTTGTAGTGTTAGAAATGCCAAAGTGTTGTATCGATATATTTATAGTCTTTTACCTTAATAAATATTGATCAGGTAGGGCTGTGTACACTTTTTGAAAAGATAAGGAAGGAGAGTCGTTTTTTTGTATTAAGTGTATAATTTTGAGATATATAAAATTTGCAGAGCGCTTTCGGCCTTAGGCCATCTTCAGTGCTTCCTAAAAGCGAGGAAAATCCAATTTGTAAAATTTATTTCTAAAATTAGTTTAAGATGTCGTTTTTAGAAAATTGATTTGAATTCTAGTTATTTATAATTATAATAAATATTAAAATTTTTCAACAAGCCAACTTTTATTTATTCCCCACGTAGCTCAAACGGTTTTGTTTACAACAAATTCATTCAACAGGATCCGTTCAATGGACTTATTCAACAGATCAACAGGTCAACAAGGTCTGTTTAACAGGTCAACAGGGTTTATTCAACAGAGTCTGTTTAACAGAGTCCGTTCACAACGGATCTATTTAGAATTAGGCTCTGTTTCGAAACTATCAGTTGCTCTCGAACCTATGACGAAGGTAGTTGAAGAGAAGATCCAAGATCATTTAAGTAATATTCGTACGCTGAAGAAACGTATAGAGCTTTACGAAGACCGAAAATCTTTGGTTAAGTTACTGTCAAGACTTAATATTCAAGATGAGTGTTCAAATCAGATATGAAGTTGGGGATGAAGTTACAGTAACATTTTCTACTGCAGACGAGCGAGTTATCGTTGAGATTGCTGAAGGAGAGCTATATTTTTCCAATTATGATTTTGAGGAGTTTATAACTACCTACAGCGGTGTTCATGAATACTGGCCTGAAACTACTATTATAATTGACAACTACAATTTGCGTTTCCATAAATACCTCGGCAGCCGATGTTTAACATTTGAAGAAAATGAACAATACTCTTGTTTTGCTGGGATGAAAGTCTTATAGATTTATTCTCTAAAAACATTGAGAATTTATATAAGATAAATTGTGTTTGCTTTTAAAGATTAATATACTTGAGTCTTATTTTGTAAGAAATGAAATTATGATTTAAAAACAAAGCATGTTTATTAAAAACGCAACAAGAACAGCTAAAATCAATAAATATATTAAAGTATAACTAGTCTTTTATTTAGTATAAAACAACTTTACCCAACAAAAAACCTCAGCACCTAACCTAAAATAAACACCTTAGTCTAAAATAAATATCTTAACCTAAAATAAATATCCTAACCTAACAACCCCCCAGCTACCAAAGAATGTCGAGGCATAAAAAGCTGCATACATAATCAGCCTTTTCTCTCCTGTGAATCCTTATCGTAAAATACCAAATCTCGATGGCCCCAAGCAAGCGTGTACTCGGAATCCGGTATAAGGAAGCGTTTGTCGTCCGCGTGTGACAACGCCACCTTATTTTTAAGTTCGACATACATATTGTGTAATTGAGAACGGAAAGTCGACATTTCATGATATATTTTAGTATCCTCTACGTCAACCGCCTGTTTATAGTCTGTAAGCGTAAGCTCTTTTTTGGTGACGTAGTCGGGTACTCCTTTGGCCTTTTTGGTCAACTCGCCATCTACATTTACACAATATGCCTTCGCACCGGTTCCATAGAATTCCCAAACAATTTTTCCTGCATACTCATCCTTCATACGGCCCAAGATGGATGTGTTTACAGGAACATTGTGTGGGTTATCCTTTGGGTAGTTGGATGTATCAAATCTGTCTAAATTTTCCTTTATATCATCGTAAAAATTGTCGGTTGTAATTTGCAAGATTAACGAGTCAGTATCGGTGTAGAGCAAGACAGCCTTATCTCCGTATTTGGGTTTAATATAATCGTACAAAAAGTCATACAAAATTGTCTTGGAGATTTCCAAAATGGCAAACCCTGCGTAAATAGGTTTATTATATACGACTTTCTGTTTCTGCATCTGTACAGCAACCAGATTCTCGGAAAATATTGTTCGATTTTTAAAATGCGGTTTCATAGTTAACGCTTCTGCTCCCAGTCTCTTACCAATATTTTCCCAGTGGGTAACAAGTCTAACATCTACCCTTTTCTCCACGTTCTCCATCGTTTTACCAAACACGGCATTATTCATAAGTTTAAAAAAGTCTTTTTCAAACTTATTTTGAGCTTTGTTTCGTAATGCCGTGTTCATGTCTATATATTTTTTTAGCCAGTGTGATTGATCAAAAGAACGGACGCGGTGAATTTTGGTTAATTTGAGGCCGTGATTTAGTGATTGTCGCAAATTTTGATAATGAATAACGTATTTTTCTTTTTTATTAAAATTTCGAATTAATTTGGAAATTTTTGAATTTGTCTTTGGTGGCTCGATGGATTCTGGGCAAAAGGGTAGCTCGTTGTGTAGATAATGTAAATTTTCAGGATATTCTAAATCCACTTCCAAAATGTAGCCGGTATTTGAATCGTTTGCAATGTTCATGTAATCTAGATTTTGAATTTCAGCCTCCTCCAACCACTTAAAATTACCAGTTGGTAAATATTGAGACATGGCCGCCCCATATAAATTGGTAGCGTCCAAGTACATGATGTAAGAGGTAGGTTTAGAAGCGTCATAATGTGGGATAAATTTGTTGTTCGCGATACCTTTCCTAACGCTACACTGACTGACTCCACCGCGAATACCGCGTTTCGGAAGATGTATCATATCAATGTCTGTAAGCAGGGTAATCTGGGTTTTTCCAGAGAGCGCAGCCGCATCCCACGAAAGACCGGGACTTGTGAAATACTGCGCAGGATCGAGCTTATAGACTGTCATACAAACATTTCTGAAATTTTCGAAAACATCTGCTAGAAGTAACACGTCGGATTTTAAATAAATGTCTGAATATTGACCTAAATTCTCGCATTTAAACAGGTTCCATACTGCCCAGGCACGCTTGTATTCCTCTACAGAAATATCTTCTTTTTTAAACTATTATAAAATTCCTCATGTGATGGTAGCTCTGTCGTATTTAATTTTAAAAAAGAATCAACATACGAATATGGAAAAACACCCTTCTGTCGAATAAGTTTAAACTCGTCTTCATTTGGAAAATATTTTCTGACTTCGCGACATTGTTCTGGTTTTAAATTTTGACTAAGTTTATCCAAACTACTCGCCATAAAGCGGAAACTATCGAGAAAGCGTAATTTTAAAAATACATTTTGTTCCTTGTCTTTTTCCACTTTGAATGTATCCACCAAAATATGTTTGGTGAATGAGACGTAACGTTCTTTATTTTGGGCGATAACATCCAGCTTTTCCTGTTCGGTAGCCAACTGTTTAATCATCAGATGGCTGTCAAAGCCGGATAGGTTGTGGAAAAAGATGGGTATAAATTTTGGAACTTTAAAGTTGACATTGCAAATAGAGTAAGCTGCCCCTCTGAATTTTGATGTGAGATGATCGTGATCTCTTACACTCTTTCATCACCTACATTAAATGGTTTTTCGCAAATGTGACAACTAGTAGCCATTTTAAATTCGTTCTCTTCTTCAGGCGTTAGAGGGGCCATCGGCTTTTTGATTTTTATAAAGTCGTTGTAAAGTCGTTTACAGTCCTTTTCAACGTCTCTACAAACATATCACTAGCATTATCACCCCTATAAGTCCTGAATTGAGAGTGTGAATCGTCGAAAGAACATTTAATGTAATAGGCAAAACAGTAAGGCGTATGCTTATGGGTTTTGATGGTGTAAGATTGGTTAGGGGGAGCTCATTTTCCTCTATTTCAATAGGCTCAACAACAGTTTCAAAATCCGCATACACTACAAACGGTACTTTTAATTTTTTATCGAAATTTTAAAATTTAAACTCGTTCACGGGAACGTCTTTGCCATATTTATCCTTGCGCAAATTAGTAGTTGGCAGTTTAACCGAAACGTGTTTACAATCGTGAGCCTGGTGGGCTATTAATTTATCTTCAATGTAAAAATATTGCAAACAACCATCACATAAGTACTTCGCGCCATTACGTTTTGTTAATTGACTTCAGACCAGTCTAGACAAGTTTCTTATTAAACAGTAATGATTATTCTCATAATCGTCACTAATTAATAACAAATTTACATGTCTGTTTCTGCGAGATTTGGTAAAGTGTAAAGGTCCAACGACTTCAACGATATTTTTTCCGTTCTCGTAAACTTTATCAAGTCCGTAGACATTGACTGAAATATCGTTGAGCTCCTCAAACCTTGTAATATCGACAAGTTTCATAGGAGAAGCGCTTATACCTGTAAAATCCAACTCGTTCTCAAAAGGCAAGTAGTTTGCGACTCTATTTGCATGTTGAGTCCTATCAATTGGATGTAGAGCAGCTAAGACTGACCATGTAAAACATTTCTCATCGTTGTTTTGAATGTTGAGTACCGCTTTCTTTGCGTCGATCGTCTTTGGTAGCGGTATATAGGAAGACGCCTTTAGGGGGTTGAACCTAGTGATACTTAATTCTAGGCGAAGGAGCTGCTGCAAGGCCCAACCTGTAACAAGGAGACATAATTAACATTTAGCCTAGACTAGACCACGTTCAAGTTTCAGAATTAAAAATAAATACATACCACTTTCTTTCTCTGCAAACTCGCTGGCCTTCTTATCTAAAATTACAGCAAACTGTGCAAACAGCTCCTCCAAATCTGTGTTCCCGCTCACAATCCAAAACTTTGAATTGAACGATTTGACTTCCATTGCTGCTTTAGACTGCAGGAGGAAGCGGCCGAATAGTTCCATGCCAATCTTAATGTTGGAGTGAAGGTTGACATTGCTTTCCACCAACGCTACTGTTTTATTTTTTAAATTTTGTAAAAATCTCTTTACGTTGGTGGAATCCGCAGTACCATCCAATCGATAGGTAGCTAAACGGCCTTTGAATGAGGTCTTTATTAACTGTACACCCTCCTCCTGCACTACGCAACACTTTTCTTGGTGCTGAAGGGTTCTAACGTGTCCACTCCAGCCACTGACGGGAACCTCCCGTTTACAGGGTTTGCAATGTTGCGTAGCCGCTAAAAATATTTAAAACTGTTTATTTATTCTAATATTTAGCAAAATAATAAACTTACCGTCTTGGAAGTCAAGTCTAGCTCGCTTCGCCATGGTTGGATGCGGAGTATCTGCTTGTATTTTGGGGGCTCGGTGTTCATCGCGTTGATGTTGTTGGAGTGCCCCCTCGGACTTGAAACTATCTCCGCATGTGTCGCAGCTTTAGGCTGCTGCACGACAATCCCCATGGCGTTTCAAATTATCCTTCCGGGTAAATAAGTGGGAACAGTATTCACATACAAACATTTTTTTTCTAAAAATAAAGGAAATTTTTATGAATCGTTTCGAATTTCTAAAACCATGTAGCCTAGTATTATATCTTAATATCGCGTTTATTCACCGATTAAACGTGACGTTACAAATAAATATGTCTATAACATTCACAATACAAAGTAACAAATAATTATTTCTAAACACTTTCGTACTTACCAAGAATTTAAATTATTCCACGCACTACTGAATTTTTAGCTCTGCTACTCGTCAGCTGTTGTTGTTCGTCAACTACTGCTTAAACGTCGTTCGGCTCTCGTATTTATGTATGCCGGTGACGTGAACAGGATATGCATTTATGTAAATAATATGCATATTTTAGTCATGTATTTTTCCGACTAGAATATTTTAATTGCGAGGTGATAAATAACGCACGTGTCAAGGTTGTTTTGTTTCACAGAATTATTCCGTGTTATAAAAATATGTTGTGACCCGCATAATATATATATATAATTAAAATTATCTGTTTGTTAAATAATAAACTTGTAAATCGATAATATATTTAAGTAAATAAAATACCGCGTCTAAAAAGATTCTTATAGTTTAAATAATTGATTTTTCGTAGGGGTTATTGGGGTATCATTCTAGTATTTAAATCAATAGTAGCTCTTCATGCCATTAAGACATAGGCTATGCTAACTTTGGTTCTATTTACTCAATCAACCCCGTTCCTTTTCTAAACGACTCATGACGTCACCCTAAACACGCGACATGTATTTGCAATCTTTCACCCCCTGCCGTTAGGGCATTAGCTATACTAACTTTGGCCCTATTGGCCCGATCAACCCCGTTCTTTTTTTAAACAACTTATGACGTCACCCTAACCACGCGACATGTATTTGCAATCTTTCACCCCCTGCCGTTAGGGCATTAGCTATACTAACTTTGGCCCTATTGGCCCGATCAACCCCGTTCTTTTTGTAAACGACTCATGACGTCACCCTAAACACGTGACATACATCAGCTGTCAATTTTAACATTTGACAGGTGACAGTTCTTAATTGACAGGTGACAGGTGTCATTTTCGAGTCATGCGCAAGAACCCATTTCATAGACCCCAGCTACGTATGCGCAATATCCTAGGCCCATTGGTTCCGGAGATGACTCATAAAATCCCTCCGAAATTAACATTGGAGGGCCCTATGGCGCAGAACTCTCCTATTCCCACTACTCGAATGTTATAATGGTGGGTCGGTTATGGTGTGGGAAGGGATTCCAATGAATGGAAAGACACCCCTCCATGCTTTTTAATTGAGGCAGTCGATGACAGCGCTAATCTATATTGACATTTTACAGCAGTATATCTTACCTCATCCAGAGTTAGTGGGCAATAATTTTATATTGATGAAGGATAATGCCCGACCACACACCGCAGCAATTGTTCGAAACTTCTTGGAAGCTACGGATATCACCACATTACAGTGACCTGCCAGAAGCTCCGATATGAACTCTATAGAACATTTGTGGGACGAACTAGGGAGAAAAGTACGTTCTCGCCAGAGGCCTGCTGAAAATCTCGCAGAATTAGCATATGCATTAGTGGAACAATGGAATCGTATACCAACGGAAACGATAAGAAACCTAATTTCTAGTATGCCGCGTAGATTAAAAGCTCTTAGAGTTGCTAGGGGAGGCAATACACGGTATTAAGCAGTTATCCTAGTTTATAATTTTGTGTTTATTAAAAATGTTTTTAAAATTCGTATCTGTTAAAAACTGTTTCTCGATAAATTCATAAAGTTGGTAATATGCAAGGTTTCAGCAAAAAAGCTGTAATTCGGACAATATTAGAGATAAATTAATGAACAAAAAATTAAAATGCTCATAAAGGAAGCGACTTTCATATAGAGTGTAAGCGCTTTCTATACATTTACTTGATTAACGCACAGGGTGAGTCAAAAATTAAGAAAATAACATGGCTTGAGTTCTAACTACCACTATCATCCAGGGTGCTTTGAAAAAATGTCTACCAGTTTATTTTTTTCTTAAAGGTAACGGAATTACCTACCAACAAATGGAAAGATAATAAAAATCGGTTCAACTGGTCAGAAGTGACAAAGCTTCAAATTTGCAACAAAAATTAGGTGCGTCACTTTTTTTGGAACCGAGTGTAAAATATGTATAGGGTCCTGCAACAGTGCGTCGGGCTTTCATAGCTCCTAAACGAATTAAGTTAGAAATTTCATTCATAAGCGATCTTATACTGTGTCATAGGGTGTATTTCAGAAAAATATTTTTGCTTATACAGGGTTCCCCAAAAAAGTGTGGTAACATAATGTTGAATTTTTTTAAATGGGGCACCCTGTATTTTCTTGCATATTTTGGTTTGCATTGTTATCCTTTATAAATATCTATATTTTTATGCAATTTGCTTTGGTAGTTTAAGAGCAATAAATTAAAAACTAAGATAAAAAATTTAGCAGCTCTGAAAAAAAAAACAAAAAAAATCTGAAAACATTTTTGGAAATCAAGACATTGTACAGAAATAATGACAAGGAGTCCAGAGATACGATGAATTGAAGAGTTTTCATCAATTTTATACAGGGTGTTCTAAATAAAATTTCAAAAATGAGTCATTAAAAACTAATTTTTCTCAAATTTTTCAAATGGAACACCCTGCATATTTTTAGCTAATGTAATGTAGAATTCAGAAACAAATATTTTTGGCAATACAAACATGTAGGTTTATTCCAGACGTTTACGAAATAATTGCAAATTTCGTAAATTCTGTTGTGTAAAAATGTAAAAAGAACGTTTATTTTATCAATTAAACATACTATATGCCTAAACTAATATTATAAACTACAATAAATGTTCAAAATATCTTCCATTTTGATTTGTGCATAAATTAACACGCTCTTGAAAAGATCTATTTACTTCCCTCAACATTTCTGTTGAAATAACAACAAAAGAACGTATTAGTAAAGGTTATGCATAAAAATCTTGGTAGGCTTTGAAATACGATAGGGATTCCATTTTTATTAGAACTTGACAAGTTTAATTAATTCAAAAAAGTTGTCATTTAAGGCTAATACTACTTAGCGCTTAAGTATAAGATATTAAAATGAATTTTAGTAAAGGGGAGTTATTTGATATGATTTTGGCCCTTGGCGAGAGCGAAAGAAATTGCTTGTTAGCAAGTAGAGTTTACGCGTCACGTTATCCAGAGAGAACTGACGAAAAAAGTTTTAAAAGATTATTATTAAGATTTGTTGAAACTTGAAATGTCGTGTACACAAAAGAAGAAAGAACAAAACCTGTCACCAACGAGGAAAAAGAATTAGAAGTATTATTAACAGTTACTGAAGATCCACAAATAAGCCAAAACAAAATAGGGAAAGCAGTAGATATTTTCGAAAGATCTGTACAACGAATTTTAAAAAGGCATCGTTTTTATGTCTACCACATTCAATTCCATCAAGCTCTTAACGATAAAGATTTTCAAAATCGACTCGAATTCTGTGCCTGGACAAGAATTTCAAGAAGATCCTATGTTTTTCAATTATGTTTTATTCTCTGATGAGGCTACATTTCATAACACCGGTTGTGTTCACTATTATTCCACAGAAAGTTCGCGATATATGAGACAAATCGATCAGCAGCACCAGTGGTCTTTGAATGTGTGGGGCGAAATTATTGGTGATACTGTGATAGGTCCATATTTTTTTAATGGTCATCTTAATGGGCTCATGTATTTAAACTTTTTACGAAATGATTTACCAGGTTTACTGGCAGACGTTGCTCCATATTTTAGGATTAGATGTGGTTTCAGCAAGGCGGAGCTCCGGCGCATTTTTCACGTGATGTAAGAAATTACCTTGATGATACCTTTCGCAACCGTAGAAACGGACCTACACACTGGCCTGCTAGATCGCCGGATCTAACAAAGCTTGCTTTTTTTTTATGGGGACATGTAAGCTAATTGTTTATAATAATCCGCCGACAACTGCCATTAATATGCAACAAAGAATTAGAGACGTGTTTGGTACTATAACACCTGAAATGTTAAGGGAAGTAAATAGATCTTTTTAAGAGCGTATTATTTTACGCACAGATCAAAATGGAAGACATTTTGAACATTTATTGTAGTTTATAATATTAGTTTAGGCATATAATATGTTTAATTGATAAAATAAACGTTCTTTTTACATTTTTACACAACAGGATTTATGAAATTTGCAATTATTTCGTAAACGGCTGGAAATAACCTACATGTTAGTATTGCCAAAAATATTTGTTTCTAAATTCTACGTTACACTGGGTAAAAATATACAGGGTGTTCCATTTGAAAAATTTGAGAAAAATGAGTTTTTAGTGACTCATTTTTGAAACCTTATTTAGAACACCCTGTATAAAATTGATGACTCTTCAATTCATCGTATCTTTGGACTCCTTATCATTATTTCTGTACAATGCCGTGATTATCAAAAATGTTTTCAGATTTTTTTTTTGTTTTTTTTTCAGAGCTGCTAAATTTTTTTTATCTTAGTTTTTAATTTATTGCTCTTAAACTATTAAAGCAAATTGTATAAAATTATAGACATTTGTAAAGGATAATAATACAAACCAAAATGTGCAAGAAAATACAGGGTCTCATTTAAAAAAAAACTTCATTATGACAAATTGGTTAAGGCTTTCTCGGCCAGTTGATGAACTGGTGTAGTCCTGATTCGGGTCTAAAGGTCGTCGTCGGTTGGAATTGCTTCCTAACGTTTCGCTAGCACGAGTGGCGAGCTTCTTCAGAGGTCCTTCCATCTCCGGTGCTGAAAATAGACTAGACAGTCAGCACCGGAGATGGAAGGACCTCTGAAGAAGCTCGCCACTCGTGCTAGCGAAACGTTAGGAAGCCATTCCAACCGACGCCGACGCCGACGACGGCCTTTAGACCCGAATCAGGACTACACCAGTTCATTCAACATTATGTTACCACACTTTTGTGGGCAACCCTGTATATGCAAAAATATTTTCCTGAAATACACTCTATGATACAGTATAAGCCCGCATATGAATGAAATTTCTAACTTAGTTCGTTTAGAAGCTATGAAAGCCCGACGCACTGTTGCAGGACCCTGTATATGTGAGAAACTTTGTTCTGTAATTTTCCCTTAAAAACTGTTGTTACTAGGCTCAATAATGAGTTCCTTAAGAGATTAGAACATCTAGTAAAAATCTTTTTTTATTTCAAGTGAAAAAAGGGTAAATATCCGTCTTTAGAAATCATACAGCGTGTAACAGAAGTATGGAACGCTTTAAATATCTTTAATACCGTTTGTCCGATTAAGCTAAAATTCGGTATCCGTATGTAAGAAGTCGTCGCGGAGCTGCTAGTGATATTTGCAATGTTGCCAAATTTGCAGTTTTTTAGCAATTTAAAATAATTTTTTTTTAATGAAACGCCCTAAATATTATTAAAAAGATGATTCCACAACAAATTCTAAATAACTTTTATATAAGTTACTTAATGTCTAAATCTAGCCATTTTTTTGATATTGGAGTTTAAATATCATAAGAACTTCTTATCCAAGAAAACTGATAGAGATATAACTAGGTGTTGGAAATTTGTGACACAAGTAAATTCTGACAGCGACATTGACAAACTTTTCAGAAGGTATTTGTGCTTCATAATTTATCAGTTTTTAATAATTCTTAAAATGGATTTACTAACGGAAATACTGCGAATAGAAATATTAATGATATTGGGTTAGGGGGATCGAAGGCGAACACAACAGGAGGTTGCTGAGATTTTTAATGATAAGTATCTCAACCGAAAACCAATAGCACGGTCCACAATAAGAAAAATTTTAAAGAAATATAAAGAAACTGGCCATGTAAAAGACATTTCAAAATCTGGGCGTCCAAAAACTGCGACAAGCGGCGATAAAGCTTTAGATATTTTGCTTAGCATAGAGGAAAATCCACACCTCTCTACTCGAATTATTGGCCTCGATTACAACACATCGCACATGTCGATAGATCGCGTATTAAAGTGTGAGAAGTTCCACCCATACAAAATTCACCTGGTTCAAGAACTCTCTGAGGATGACTTTGACAGGCGTTTAGAATTCAGTGAGCAAATGATGGATTTGTGTGATGCAAATTCAAATTTTATTAATAAAATAATGTTTTCCGATGAGTCGACGTTCTGTCTTAATGTAAATGTTAACCGGCATAATATTCGTTATTGGTCCAAAGAAAATCCTCATTGGATTCGAGAACAGCACACCCAATTTCCGCAAAAAATTAATGTTTGGGCAGGCATTATAGGACAAAGGATAATTGGTCCATCCATTGTTTATGGATTATAATTTAATTGGCGATAGATATTTGCAGCTCTTAAGAAATATATTTGTTCCTGCTCTTGCGATCCTATTTCCAAATCCTCGTAAGTTAGTTTCATCAAAGTAAATTAAAACTGATTATCAATAAACAAAATTTTAGACAACGTTGCGGGATTAAATAACGAAGTATGGCTGCAACAAGACGGTGCACCACCACATTACGCCAGACAAGTACGGGAGTATCTAAATGAAGTATTTCTTGAAAGATGGGTAGGGAGACGGGGTACAATTGAGTGGCCAGCTCGGTCACCAGATCTGACTCCACTCGATTATTTCTTGTGGGGACATTTAAAAAATGTGGTCTACAAAACATAGCCACATGATATAGAAGACCTAAACAAAGAATTGAAGTTGAGTGCCGACGAATCGAAGAAACAGATATTCTTTCTAATGGTTTAAATACTTTTCCGCAATATTTAGCATATTGTCAAGAAGTAAATGGTAGGCACTTTAAACATCTAATTTAATTTCTTTATTCTGTAACAAGTAAGTTTAAACAATAATTACCTTACAATAATGTTTCAATAAATTCTCAATTTTCGAGCTCGAATATTAAAAAAATGGCTAGATTTAGACATTAAGTAACTTATATAAAAGTTATTTCGAATTTGTTGCGGAATAATTTTTTTGAATAATATATAGGGTGTTCTATTTAAAAAAAAAAATATTTTAAATTGCTAAAAACTGTAAATTTGGCAACATTCCAAATGTCACTAGCAGATCCGCGATAACCTCTTATATACGAATGCCGAATTTTAGCTAAATCGGACAAACGGTATTAAAGATATTTAAAGCGTTCCATACTTCTGTTACACGCTGTATATAAGGAAGCGATGAGGCGTCACAATGCTCTTGTGAGTAAAACCAGTAGACTATTTTCTTAAAATCGCAATGTAAATTCTAAAAATCTAACAAAGTCGGCTTGCAATGTTGTTCAATTACTGACCAGACAAAACACCTTACCTGAAGGTGGTACAGGCATGTCGTATTGGCAGGCAGGGAGTGTATAGGGCTCTCCAGAAGGCCTCTGTTGGTGCCACGTAACCAAAATTCGCAGTTTCTTTTTTGTTTTACGAATGTCGGCGTTTGTTGATCCACAAATTTTACCTGAAAAGAAAAATAAAAAAAAATTATTTTTAAAAACAGGTGATGCACTAATCTTAAACTGTGTGGTATCTAATTAAAATCGGACCAAATTCAATAAGGCTTAAGTACAGCTGGTGAATAATATATTTTTTTCCACTACTAACCTATAAAATAGCCATTATTCACCGATTATTAACGTTAGAAATCGTTTTTCTCTACCTTATAAGTTATTGTTGACCATGGTCAATAATATGGCATCGAAATCCATTATTGACCGATCTTCAAGAATCTATTTGAACGCAGGTAACTTGATTTTTTGATTCTACAACATGAATTCATAAACATGAATAACCTGAAAGGTGATTTCTTGTGGTTAGGCAACCAGATAATTATCAATACATATTAGATTATTAAAGATGCTTGATATTGTAAAATATCGATACAATCAATAATTTGCCATATTCATTAGAAGCACAGATTCGGGTCGTAATAAAGCTTAAAATCAGTAACGTAAAAGTAAATTAATTAAAATCGGACTTTGTCACTTTAATAAATACTTTAGAAAAATATCGACACTTTGATATATCGACGAATAACTTACCATTCCTAACGGAACTTGACCTAATCTCAGCATCAAAGAAAAATAAAATGAAAACATTAGTAAAGAACACTATAACAACAAACTCGTGAAATCTGATGACATAAATGAACAAAAATTGACATTAACAAAGCCACCTGACAAAACAACAAAATATTTTGCCAATTCCAAAGCGCAGGTAACTTGATTAAAAAATCTACTTATACCTACCTATAATTTTTTATAATAATTAATACTATAAAGATAAATGTCTTATAAAAGTTTGTAGTAGTGGAAAAAATATTATATTAACCACGGTTTAGACAGCTTATAGCCCTCGCGTCTTAAATCCCTCGTCGCTCCGCTCCTCGTGATTTAAACTTGCCGCTCGAGCAATAATGATGGATGTCTAAACCTTGGTTAATAATATACTATTATGGAATCAGTTTTTATCTTCGAGTTCTAATAGACCGTGAACAAAAATAAGTTAAAACTGTTCAGTCCTAAAATAAAAATATGTTTGTTTAAATTTATCACAACTAAAATTGAATGAGATGAAGCCAATTTACCAATATGAATATTTATATACTGCACGTACATACTAACATAATAATTATACATTATACAATGTACTGTATGTTTGCTTTGAAATTCTAATTTTTTAAAATAATCAGAAATTATTAGTTGCGCCATATTTCTTATTTTATTTATTTAAAATTCAAATTCACATTTTATTAGCAATTGAGAGATATTTGTAGACTTGCCAAAATTGTTATAATTATTAATAAAGTTTTCTCTATCTCTCAAAAGTCGGCTCTGTGCATAAAGCCTTACGATTCAATAAATTTCTCCCTTACAAAATACAACTTTTACAACAGTTAGGTGAGGATGACTATGACAGAAGAATGGAATTTTGTGAATCAATGACTGAAAGGGCAAATGCAGATCCTAATTTAATTAAAAACATTTGCTTTAACGACGAGTCAACTTTCTTTTTAAATGGGTTTGTTAATAAACACAATTACAGATATTGGGACAATGAAAATACACATGTTTTTCGTGAAGGGCATACACAATTTCCTCAGAAAATAAATGTATGGGCCGGAATTCTTGGAAATAAAATTATTGGTCCGATATTTATGGAACAAAATTTAACCGGTAAACTGTATTTAAATGTATTAGAAAATGTGATAGGTCCTCTTATAACTGACTCTCTGGAAAATCAAATTGATGAAGATGGAAATTTATTACTAGATGAAGAAAATTTAATTTTTCAACAGGACGGAGCCCCTCCACATTATGCTATGTCTGTGCGAAATTGGCTTAATGAGAGATACCCAGGCAAATGGATTGGAAGAAGGGGCGCTATAGAATGGCCAACGAGATCACCAGACTTAACGCCCCTTGACATTTTCTTATGGGGACGTCTAAAGACAATATTATACAAAACTCAACCAGAAAATATTCCTGATCTTAGGCGTAGAATAGGGGAGGCCTGTGAACAGATTACCCAAGAGACATTTCAAAACGTGCGTAAGGAGTTCGAGCAGCGGCTTTACGATTGCCTTGCCAATAATGGTGGGCATTGTGAACATCTGTTAAAATAAGTAAGTAAAATTTTACTAAAATATCAAGGTTAACTTTTTAAATTTTAAAAGGGCTAAATTTGGACACAAATAATCTGCTTTCAAAAAATGAAGTGCCAAAAGACTGCTAATGAAAAGGGCTTTCAAGCGAACTATCACTCAATACCCCTTACCATTTGAAATTTTGTATGTGCCTTTCGCCCCTCGTTAGGGGTTGAAACTACAGAGTCGCAAATACATGTAAAACATGTCCCCCAGTAAATCTAAGTTGACTTGTTTTTTTGTTAAATTCTTCTTCAAGTATTTTAAAAGTTATTCCGGATGGCTAGTTTTGAAATGAAAGCCCTGTATATAGGGATAGGATTTAAATTCCTCCGAAAGTTTGTTCCTGGCCTCTTCTTTTTCCCTCGAGGTAGTTACATCACATTTTTTTATTGAATTACTTGCTGATAATGCTTGACAAGCCTTATCAAAAGTGCTATTTCTCGGCCTGAAAAATTGATTGTTCTAGGGACTTTATAACAAGCAAGATCCATAACGTAAAACAAATTATATAAGAAAAACTTTAAAAACGTTTCCTAATTAGAAAAATCCAAAGTTTTAAAATTAACAAAAAATACGTGAGACTGTCAACTGTCAAAAGTGGAAATTAGTATTGACAAATATATAGGTATAAAGTGAAGTTAGCTTCTATAATGTTAACCAGAAAGTAAACAAGGAACAAGTTGCAAGTTTCGGTTTAAACTTTAGCTTGAACCTATGATTAAACTTAGGTTTGAACGAACCTATACAGTGGGTCCTAAATGGATTTCGTATAGTCAAAAATAAAAACAAGTACTGTAGTACTTAAAAATTCTTGTTTCTGCAGATGCTGTATGAGGCTTGTATATTTCTTAGTACTTTTCTGACAAATTAGTTTCAATCAGTGTGAATAACTTAAAATCACACACACACACATATTTTTTCATCTAAATAAGATATTAGATATTATGCCTGAAAAAAGGGTCGGAAGAAAAAAAAGCAACTTCCTTTTGTTTTGTGTTTTAAATTGGATGCCATTGCCCACAGATACCGCAAAATTTATAGTCCACAAAATACTTAAAATTCAAGAACAGGGAAAGAGATATTCAAGCTTGGATCACAATATAGCGAACTTAATACAGGGTTGGTCCAAAATCATTGTGTAGATATTTTGTTGCTAACATTTTTAATTTTGGTCCTAAATTTTCTAAACCTACGAGAGAATTTTAAAATGAAACGAATTTACCAGCAGTAAGTTGAACAGGGTGATTCAGAAGAATATGTCAATATTTTAGGTACGTATTGGAAGACCCCATAAACATATAAGTTCCTATAAACATGGGTCCTGTTCCCGGCCGTTACCGAAATACAGGAGTAAACAATATTCAAATTAAAATTTTTAATAAATTATTTAGAACAAGTAGGCCAGGTCTTATAGTTTCAAAAATGCCACCCTTTACTGCTAAATACAAGTCGGCTCTGTGATGAATGTCTCTATGAATGGATGCGGGTATGTTTCTTATAGTTGCTGCTGCATTTATCATTCGATCGAGTAATGCATCTCTAGTGTTTACTTTACTTAAATATAACAATGATTTAAACCATTTCCAAAGACAATAATCCAGAGGATTAAGGTCTGGCGAACTAGCTGGCCAATTATGTGGACCACCTCGACCAATTCACCAGTTTGGAAAAGTATAGTTTAAAAAATTTCGTAGTTGTAAACTGCAGTGTGCAGGGGCTCCATCATGTTGTAAATACATGTTCTGTCGTACATTAAGCGGAACATCTTCTAATAGGTTTTACAAGTGATTCTGTAGAAAATTTAAGTATACTTGCCATGTGAGATTACCGTCGATGATGAATGGATCGGTTAATTGACTATTATAATTATATAACGAAACTAATTAATGATTGCATACTTGGTGGAGTGTTTCCGGATGTATTGAAGCTGGCAAAGGTGATACCCCTCTACAAGGGTGGTAGTACTGTGGATCCGGGTAGTTTTCGGCCTATATCAGTGCTACCGATCCTCTCAAAGGTTTTCGAGAACGTTCTAAAAAATCAACTAATTGACCATTTTGAAAAGAACAACATGTTTTTTGAACATCAGTATGGTTTCCGTAGGGGTCGATCAACAGCCGACGCCATCGACTATCTAATAGACTATATTACAGAAGGGTTTGAGAGTAACTCATTTGTGGGAACGACTCTTTTTGATCTTTTTGATCTAAAAAAGGCTTTTGACTGCGTAACACACACAATGCTTATTCATAAATTAGAATATTACAACCTTGGTATAAATAGCATAGGTCTTCTACAATCATTTCTAAAAAATCGCTGTCAATATGTAGTACAGAATGGAACCAAATCCCAAGTTAAAAATCTATCCCATGGTGTAGTACAGGGCTCGACACTGGGTCCAATACTATTTCTCATATATATCAATGACCTAGGCTTAAGTAACACCACAAATAGTTCATGTGCCCTTTTTGCAGATGATACAGCTTTTTTTACTTCTGATCCCGATATCTATTCTCTTGAGAGTGCCATGGATCGCCATGCCACGGCCTCAGCTCAATGGTTCTCAGCAAATTGTTTGGCTTTAAACCAAGCAAAGACAAAACGGTTGGTGTTTTCATTTAGGCATCACACATTTGATAATGAGGAATACATTAAGTATCTAGGAGTGTCAATTGACCCTCTTCTCACGTGGGGATCCCATGTCGATAGCCTTTCGCGTAAGCTGAGTAAGAGTATTTTCGTGATTAGATCACTAAAAACCATTGTCCCAATGGAAACCCTGATAACTGGCTATCACTCCTTATTCTTTAGTTTGTGTTGCTATGCGCTTCTGTCATGGGGGCACTCCCCACATATGCATAGAATTTTCGCCCTTCAAAGAAGGGTAATCAGAGTGATCTGTGGATTAACATATAGAGCAGACGTAAAACAGGAGTTTAGTAGGTTGAACCTTTTGACGCTTCCCTCAAAGTATATTTATTTGTGTTTAATGCATGTCAAGATTAATATAGCGAGGTATCCGGTGGGTGCTGGGGTGCATGGCCATAGCACAAGGACTAGAGAACATATTAGAATGCCCTTTCTCAGGCTAACCCATAGCAGAAACGGCAGAAATTATTACGGTCCTCTCTTTTTTAATCTACTGCCAGCTGCAATAAAAAATCTAGAGACTAAAAAATTCGGGGCCATTGTACTAAAATTTTTAAAAAAAAGATCTTTTTATAGTTTTGAGGAGTTTCTGAGTATGGAACTTGACGAACGCCATTTTCTATGACTTATGTGTACTAAATCGCAATTGTGTAAGTGTAAAATGTCATTGCTTTATATTGGCTGTAGTTTTAAATTTTCAATTGTTAAATTTAAATTTTACTGAATCTATCGTTTGTATAAAAATGTTCTATAGACCTTTTTAGGGCAGTGTGCACGTTCGAGTCTGAGTTGAAGTCTGTGTGCGTGGTCGCTATTGATCTTTTATATTGTTTAACCTATTATTTGTTATTTATTACTTATTAGATCCTTTAATTTATGATTGAAATTTTATTTCATGCAAAATTGTAATTGTATATTATGACGTATGTAAAACAACCCATGTTATTGCATTAAATATATTTTGAATTATTTAACATACCACACCACAAAGTAATGATGAATTTATGTTAAAAAGTATGTTCTACAGTAGCGTGAGGATTTTTATAGGACCATCGGTGTTCATTGTGAATATTATTGATACCACTGCGAGTGAACTGTCCTTCATCAGTTAACAGAACTTACTTATACATACAGTCTTCAATTTGCATTAATCCAATTGCAGAATTGCATCCTTAACGCAACATCACCGTCTTGCAAATGTTGAACTAGTTGTAAGGGATATGGGTATAAACAATTAATGTGAAGATCCCTTCAAGCAGACGATTGCGTAATTTGATAAGTATCGGCAATTCGCCTTGTAGAGTGACGGAAATAAAATTTCGTACACTTATTTTTTCCTGATGTGATATCGGCTTTTGTATACCTAGATCACCTGGAAATGCACTTCACTTTTTGACAAATTGTTATCGGTGTCATCAGATTTAAAAATTATATTATTTCATTTTAACAAATTTTGTGAACATGAATCAACTCGAGAAGGCGAGAATAATTGCTTTATTCGAAGACGGTGTTTCTCTACGAAGAATAGCTGAGCAATTTGGGAAACCAAGAAGCACTATACAATGCCTCAGAACTAAATGGGAAAATACAGGATCATTTGAAAGAAGGGCTGGAAGTGTCAGAAGAAAAATAAAGATAATGATCTAATAGATTTTTTGCAAAACAGACGGCTGTAGAAGCACACAACCAAACTAATTTTCCTGGGACAGTAAGAACGGCGAGAAATCGTATAAGGAAAAATTCGAAATTGAGAAATAAGGTAGCTGCTAAAAAACCGTTTTTAACCGATATGAATAAAGGTCGATTTATAAAACTTTTCGTCGCTGTTCCCGTTCGTTGTCACTGCTCCCGCTCGTCGCCGCCGTTGGATAGGTATTTATAAAAAAGTCGAACTACGAACTGCGCCGCAATAACAAAAGAAGGTTTGAGGTTGGGAAACAAAGTTAAGAATTGTATTTTATTTTAAAAAGCGTGATGTTAGTACCTTATTATATGTTATTAATGTTTTTTTTTTAGTAAAATCCACAAAACAGCAAAACACTCTAAGTACTCTAACCCTAAAATCTCTTCTTTCAATACTTCAAACCATATGATCGAAAATTTCTTTCTTCTCATTGGCCAGAAGTGGGAACGACGAACGACCAAGGTCAGTGGGAACGACGCGATTTAAAAATTGGCCAATTCAGAACTACCAACGGGAGCGGTGGCGGCTTTTCTGAACGTATACACTGTTTCCCCTTAGGTTAAATTGCGACGGGAACGGCGGCGACGAGCGGGAACAGCGACGAAAAGTTTTAAGGCCTTAAAGAGCAAAGAATGGGGTTTGCGCTGGAATATTTTTTTGGGAAAAGGTACCACTTACCGACGAGAAGACTTTTCAGTCTTATTATAATGGGCAGATTAGAGTGTATAGGCCGCCAAATATACGGAACGAAGAAAGATATACCCAACATGTTAAAACAAGTGGAAGATTTTCAGTTAATGTATGGGGGTATATGACTTCCAGAGGGCTAGGAATATGCCACCGAATTCGAGGAAGATTTAATACCCAAGCTTATTTACATATCCTTTAAAATGTTATGTTCCCATCGGCAAACAATATATTTCAACAAGAAAATTTTATATACCAGCATGACAACTGCACCGTTTATACAGCAAGGAGAGTTTCGGACTGGATACGGGAAAATAACATTTCATTGTTACCTTGGCCCTCAAGAAGCACTGATATCAATCCGATCGAAAACGTTTGGGGATATATCGTGAAAGAAATTAACAAGAACAATGATTTCCATCCTCAAAACAGTGATGATTTGTGGAATAAAATTGATGAAACCTGGAATACCTACAATTTTCATCACGAGCTGGTGGCATCAATGCCCAGACGTTTAAACTTATTAGTGGAAAAAAATGGCGCCACTTTAAAATATTAAACCAATGTTTTCTTTTTAATATTTGAATAATCTGTTTTATATTTAATTTTGAAGTCATGTATTGTATATTATTATCATCATTTTTGTTTGAAATTTTTCTTCTGCCACTTCCAGCCCTTCTATCCAATGATCCTGTATTTTCGCATTTAGTTCTGAGGCTTTGTATAGTGCTTCTTGGTTTCCCAACTTGCTCAACTATCTAGGAATACTCTCTTCGAATAAATAATTTTATATATAGCCTTTTTTCTATCATTACTGAAATAAGAAACGCAAGGTATAGAGGTGAGATAATTGTAAAAAGCCCAGTTTACCAAAATATTCAAAAATGGCATCAAATGTTAACCTCAGTGTACGAAATTTTATTTCCGTCACAGTACTTAAGCTTGGATTATTTTCGAGGGCGTTAAGGATAGCCTCTTCTAGTTGAATATCAAGTCCCGATTCCCGTTCAGATACAATTCTTTCACTTGGAAACATACCAGATTCTCCAGCAGTAGTGAAAATTTGTTGAAAACCCCTTCTATCTAGTACTTTTCGATTCGAAAATCGACGCTGGTACTCGGCGACTGCAAGATTTAAGCTGCTGTTGCAGAAGCCATAAACGGATATCATATCAGCAAATTCACGATGAGAGAATGTCGCAGGCATAATGAAATTATTCTGATGTTTAAATTGTCAGATATGCAAATGCTGAACACGATTTGACAGTGACAAATCTTATTCCTATTAATACCTAATGGGGTTACTATTGCTAAGCAACAGTTCAAAGGCAACAGAACATACTTTTTCTAAACTATAAAACAAATATAAAACCTAGCCTACTTGTTGTAAATAATTTAATAAAAATTTTAATTTGAATATTGTTTACCCCTGTACTTCGGTAACGGCCGGGAATAGGACCCATGTTTATGGGTACTTTATGTTTATTTTGGGTCCCCGAGTACGTTCTTAAAACATTTACATTTCCTCCTGAATTACCTTGTATAAATTCAAAAGCATGTTTTTTTTTAATGTTTAAATAAATATAAACATTTCTATTAACAAACGGCTATTAAATATTTTGCTTGCTTGGGATCTCTGTTTTTTTTTTTATTTTAGTTCAGAATGCTCCTGCGACTTCATTTGAATCTTCGCAAACTGTTTAGGTTTTATCATTTGTAGACATTATGAAATTGACTTTTGCCTTGATTATTTTTATTTGTGCTTGTTTGATTAGACAGTTTTTGTTCTGCAAAATTTTGGCGCCCGTTCTATTGATTCTGATATAAATAGTGCCTCACTACTATGAGTGCGTCTCTACTATGGGATTGGACCAATAGTCTTTCGGTAGTTTGTACGTATACTGTTTGGTCTAGATCTCGTGTGCTAGTCCGTGATTAATGGGTTTGTGGATACGTCTCTACGTCTGTAATAGTCTGTTGTCATTTTTTGTGAAGAATTAATTTATTTTCTGCATACGAAAGTTTTGACGCAGTATGCGATTCATCGTGTACCTGGGCACATCCGCAATAATTTTTAGCACCCTGTCTTGTATTACCTGGAACTTATTAAGCTCCGATCTGCTTATGTTGCACCACGAAGATGCACCATAAGTGTGAACTGGCCTAACCAACACCTTGTAGAGGTTGACCTTAGTCCAATTACCAAGTCTACTCCGCCTGTGACGCGGGTTGATAGAGCGTAATTGATGCAATGGTAGCCTTACACTATTTACTAAATCGCGTCTCTAGTTCAATGGTTGATCAAATATAAGTCTCAGGTATTTTACCTCCTGGCACCAGTTCACCTCGACTCCGTTGACACGTAGCCTTGTCTTAGGCCTACTAACATTGCTTTTCAAAAAATAAATAGACTTAGTCTTGGAAGGATTCAAACGAATCGTCCAAGCCGAAATCTCTAGCTTGATTATGTGGCGCTGCATCCGGTTGACGACAAGTCGCGGCTGTTTGGTAGTTTAACTTATTGCGGTATCATCAGCGGAAAGATAGATCCGCGTAAATCTATTTGCGCGGAATGTCATGAGTATAAACGTTATGCAGCATCGGAGAGAGAGGTGAACCTTGCGGTACTCCCGCCCTGATGTGTTTATTCAAAGAAAGTGCGTTCTCTGACGAGACAGTAAAACATTTATTCTCCAAAAGAGACGTTATCACCTTAAAGTAGTTCGAAGCTCTGAGTCTTATTAATTTGAACATGCCAGAGCATGTCGAATTTTTTGCTTACGTCGAAGAAAACCGCTTCCGTGTGCTCTCTTCTATTAAATCCTCTTATTATGTTTGAAGTTAGTCTCGTCGTCTGCCTGACTGTGCAATGTTCAGGCCCAAAATCCAAACTGTTGGACAGACAGAACGTTACGCACAAACACAAAGTCATTTAGTTTCTATGCTTACGACAATAACTGAAACTGTCAGATATGCATGGCCGCCTTGGCAATTGTTGGAGAAACCACCAATCATTCTAAGTTCGGTTCTACAAATTATTTTTTCTCGAGTTAAGATAAAAAGGTACACTATTCTTAAGTAAATCTATTTAAACCTAGAATCCTGTGTTAAATAATAACATGTGCTAATGAGGTTTTTCGTAAGGTGCCGAAACACCGCAGTAGAAACATATTTTTGTATAACTTATCCTTTTTTCTGATTGGTTGTGTATAAACATAGCGGCGATGGTAGTCCCGACGACAGACTACGTGGGCCGGTATTGCACACTTTTAATCGTTTTCAATTGGTACTCTACGCGACAACAAGAAGGTAGGTGAGCGATTGGGTGACATTCAGGACTCGCTAACAACATCTTGACGAGATAGGTTCGCTTCGCGACCGGGTTCTACGTGACCGATTCTACTGTAAAGCCATAAAAACTCTGTTGTCACTCCGCTCTGTAATAGAAATTCTCTTAGTGCTATTTAGCTGTTTTTCTACTGCCAAGTACTGGCGAAATTCTCATGGGAGTAACGCAAAGACGCGATATGTTTCTCTACAACTTTCTTAGTCCTGCGGTATGTTTAACATAAAAGATTCTTATTCATCAAGTGTAGTATATCAGCAATTTAAAAAGTTAAAATCCCATTAACCAGTGCTAATTAAAATGTGGTTATAAATTAACCAGCGCTATACTATGGTAATGAGTTTAAAAGTGACGGCAAGCCAGTAAAACCTTGTTTGTTCGCTAAAATAAAATACAAAATAATATAATTTAATTTAAGAAACAAAACTTAAAATAAATGAATTATAGCCAAAAAAAAACTATTTATGTAGGATTTCAACGTTTTAACAAAAAAAAAATGGCCAAACTTTGGTAGAAGCCAATATGAATTAATTTTTCTGCAAACAGAAATAACAAAAAAGATATTGTCAAATTCACAATCAAAATAGAAACTATACCTACTCGAAACACGGACAAAAAAATCGAATAGTAAAAAAAATTGGTTTAATAGGTTAGTGGATTTTGAAAGAAGGTATAGTTCGCCTTACGATTCTGCGGCTGTAGAAGGAATGCGAATAATAAAAAGACTCATGTACCGGGTCTGCTAAGTTTACCAATAAATTTAAAATAAAAATAACCTAATTTTATTATGATTAGACCGCGTATGAATTCTTTCCCGCCCACGCATTTCCCGTCAGCCCCTTCTGTTCGATTATATAATTAAACACAGTGGTGTGGTTTAATTAGTAAAATAAGAGGAAGTAAATTTAGTTCATTAACTTATAAAATATTTGTATAAAACGAGGCACCGCACGCTTATGCCGCTACAGTTAAACCTAACTTTTTTAAGCCTTTTACCCATCTGTCTTCTCAGCCGTCGTAGCCATAGACTCGGACGGCGGACTATAGTCTTGTTTGTGAAAAATGTTCTATTTTCCATAAGATTTAATTACTGGGCCTAAAAACAAACGCATAAAGTCATGCGTGTCAAATACTGTGTTGGGTATTGTAGTTTATTACAAGACAAATATTTTACTTTATTACAGGATGAACTGTATTAGTTAATACTGAGAATATGTAAAGGTGAAAATAGATTTGTCACGTTATCTATTTACTTCGATTACATGAGATATAAGATTATATTCAGCATGAAGAAGAGCATTTTTTGAAAATATATATTTTTTTTTGGTTTGTTATTTGGGAACAAACTACTACTTTTGTATTATTAACTACCAAAATTATTTCCACTTTGGAATTTTATAGCCAGAAGCTTCTTGAAAATACAACCATTTATTTACTCGTTAAGATTTGGGCACGTCAATGGCTGCTGTAAAAATCGAGGTCTGTGTCGAATGGCCGGGAGTCACGAATAATAAAAAGTCGAGGGTTGAATTATACTTTGTTTAAGGCGCGGATTTTTTACCATATTGGCCTTACGAAATTGCAGATTTTTCACAATCTTTGTTTTGGAAATTTCTTTTATTTTCTCTTCTATTACAAAAAAGTTTAGTAAAGTAATACACTGTTGTGAATGGAAATTGCAATTCATTTTAGTTGTCTTAATCCACCAAAAAAATATAAAAAGACTCTGTAAAAAACTGAAAACTTAGGTTATGTATTCGAACACGCGTAAAATTGGCCTGGGCGTGGTACCAAAGAGCCATTCTCGATTTAGCTGCGTTCATCCATTTAATACAGGAGTTAAATTTTACAAAGTCGAAAAACCGTTTTTAAAAAACAATTTATTCAGTGTTACAGGTATAAGATATAAAGAGAAGAATGACAATTAAACAAGATTTACATATATTTATAAGCTAGGATAAAAATGCTGTATTGGCAGCTTCTGTGGGAACATCCTCGGTATTCTCTTCACATAACCCAACAAACATTTTAAGTTAAATTTACCTTTATTCGACCTCTAAACGGGTCAAATATTTTGCACGACCAATTATATATAGGGATAATTTACCTACATTTGTTTTCCTATTGCCCAATGTGGGGAAAGAAACTAAAGTAATTTAAAAGTCGAAAATAGGTTGATAGGGTTTTTTTGTCCAATAAGTTGAAACGAAGTCAAATAAATATAGACCTATTTTACGTCTAAATGTGGAAAGTGAGACCAACCTTTTGACCTAAATATAACCTAAATAGGAGCAATAAGACACTAGACAAAAATACAGAGAAAACATATTATATCTGGTGTTAGAAAGAAAAGACAATAACTTATGCCAACACTTCCAACAGGACAAAATAAATTATAAAATGGAGTTCGACTTAAGTAGATATTTGGAATGGCCGCTTGCTATAACTTCAACAATAAAGTGATATAATTAAGTTTTATCATTTTTCTGGACCGAAATTTGGATGCGAAAGAAATGTGTTTGTGAATTATGGTGATGATACTTCGAAAAACTAAACGCGCCCTTAAAATATGCATTTTTTTATGTTTTATTACGATAATTTAAAATATTTTTACCATTAACCTAAAAACAGAGTGTCTTCATTATAAACATTATATGTACCTAAAGTTTTAAAAAAACTTTCGTTGACGAAAGATATCGTAGTCTAATGGATTTTCCACTCACCTTATGTAATTCTTAAAATTTTAATTATTGTTTTTTTATAGTTGTCGATAAACAGGAAAACTAATAATTATTAAATATGGCCGCCTTTATATTTTTAACCTTAAAGTTATTTTTTTCTTTTATATTAACTGTACAAGCAATGTTAGCCTTTGAGGTTAATCAGAAAGTTATGAAGTAGCTCAATTTTTAACCACAAAAGATCTATAACTTTGGGAACAATTTATAGGGCAAAATTATCCAAAATATTACTTGTTTCTAAAACTACATGGTCAGTAAATTATTTGGACATTTTGTAGGCAATAATTAGGTAATATTTACCTAGCGTAATAGCCAAAAAATTCCTTAACTTTGAACACATATATTAAGTAACAATTAAGTAAATTATTACTTAATCATATTCCTTATTAGGATTAAATATTTTTAATGTCTAAGAGAGGTAATTTATTTGTAATTTTTAACTAGGTAAATTAAACTACAAGTAGACTTCCCTATAACAAATTATTTAAGTTCTAGATATCCAAATTTTGACTTAGATTTTAGAGTTCGAATCTTTTGTGACTTTTAAGAAAACATTTAAGGCAAAAAACAGCAAATATTTGCCAATTTAGGAATATTTTCCTTCCGTTCTGGTCTACATTACTTAATATGTTTGTTGGGAACTCCTCCCTCCTTAGGAAGAAAACATAAGGGATGGTATGTTTTCTGTTTATCATTGATTGGGCTGATTGGTTTCTGACTTCAAGTATTTCTTGTAATAAATCTTCACTAATATAAAGCACGTAAAAGCTATTAGTGCTAGCGTAGCGACGATGCTGATAAAACTCCAACCGATAGGGTGAATTTTGTACTTCTTCGGGGCTTTAATCAGTAATGATTTTTCTTGCAGCCTGTGGATTTCGTCAATGTCGATTGATTGAATATTGACTGGGTTGTGTTGCAAATATGGCGTCTTGTCCTCTTGGATTCTTATTTCGGGCAGGTTAAGTGGATTTCCTTTTATTTCCTCTTCTTTGTTGTAGAGTTGGAGATCCATTGCTTTGATTTCACAATTGATTGGAAGTTCGATTAAGCTGGGCTTCTTAATAAATATATATTCTCCATTGGATCGGCATTTTTTAAATATTTTTAGTGGTTTTTCGGTGGGAATAATAACCATGTGTTTACTTGTAACGGTTTTTATGATTGGTTTTGGTAGGTGGACGTTTGCTGCATGACAGTTTCGATTTTCAGCGTCACGGATCATCGATACGATGCAATCATTGAACAGTGGTTTTAATCGGTTTTGGCATATGTAGATGTCTTCGATGCTAGGGCAGTCCTCATAGTCTTCTTGCAGTTGATTGGTGCCAAGTATTAGGTAAGGATAATTTGGAATAATTATTGAGTGGTTAACGGGAATTGGGAGAAGGTGAAAGTTGTCGAAAACCTCGTTAATTAATATTGGAAATTGAATTGCAAAAATAATTCTATCATTTGAATACCTTACTTGAAGACCGCATAAGTGATAGTAAGAAATAGTATTTTTAAACGTAACAATTTTGTCATCATTATATAGTCCAGACATGTAATCTACTACATTACTTAACTCTGAAGCTGAAATTACTGCACTATGTAACGTATTTATTTTTGCAAACATAAGTGAGTTTTCTAGATTATCTAAAAATGTAATTAAATTTTGGCAGTTCAATATTATTTCATGTATAGTGTTTTGGGCTCTTAAGTATGCTGAAATGTCATCAATTGTTTTATTAACATCAAATTGAAAAAATTGCAATCTACGTTTAATTAAATCTTGGTTGGAGCTAAGGAGAGTGATAGTTTTATTATAGTTATTAATAAGCTCTTTTGTTAGAGATGTTTGAAGAGAAATTTCGTGGTCTACAGAATTTTGGTTCTTTTCTAAAATAGAGATAGCATTATCAAATCTTTCGCCATCATCACTATCTAAGGTGCCAAAAAGCCATTTATGGGCTTTACCTACAACATTTAGTAAACCTCGTTTTTCGCGTTTATGCGGTGTAATATTATTAATCTTAGTTTTTACATTTAATATTAAGTGTTTAGCGTGTATAAGCAGATTACGTAAAAGCGCAATGTTATTTCTATAACTAGATTCATTAAGACTTAATTCCATTATTTGGTAAAACTTATCGATATTTTTTAACTGATTTTTAATATGAGATATTTCAATAAAATGAATAAAAGTATGCTTGCTCTTAATTACTCGGGCTTTTCCTAAATGAAATGGTTGGTCAGTGTCATGATGCGAGTCGTTGCCTTTTTCCTGTGAAAAAGAAGATTTGTTAGTCCGGGGTCTTGTGACCTTAGATTTATGAATAAGTCTGTCTTTGGATGTTTTTATTTTGTTTCTTAAATCCTCTTTAACTTATACCTTAATTTGCTTTTGTTTAGCTTTATTTCGGGCGGCGCCTCTATTTTTAGCATACGCTTTGGAACCAGTAACGTATGTAGGTGGCTCTTTGCGGTTTTCGTTGCGTTTTTCGATTACGCGTGTTTTTTCATTAAGCGAGTTTTGGTGTATTTGATTATACAAATGTTTAAGTCTTTCGCGCCTATCTATTATAAATTGATTTAGAATCAATTCATCGGTTAAATCGAATGGATCGATTGATTTTAAGCGTCCGTGAATTACGTCAAACGGTTTTTGTTTGGTGACACTATGAACAGAATTATTATATCCAAGAACTGCATACTGCATAGTTTTTTTTTATACTTAATTTTGGGTCTTTTAGCTTCATTACTCTGAAGTTATCTAAAAGGGTAGAATGAGGACGTTCGACAAGGCTGTTGCTATTGGAATTTCCGGGGGTGGTAAAATGTAAATTAATTTTGTGTAACTTACAAAAGTCTGTTAGAAATGATGTTTTAAACTCTGGTCCATTATCGCAAGTAATCTGATGTGGTACACCAAAATGTGTTATGAAATTTATAAGTCTATCGAGGACAACTTCGGCGGTACAAGCGGGTTCAAGGGGGTACGCTTGTGCGTATCGAGAAAAAACATCAATTATTGTGAGAAATTTTGTATTTAAGATTTGGAATGTGTCTGCGTGAATAGATTCTAGTGGCTCTGAAGGAGTTGGCGTTAAAGCAAATTTAATTCTTGGTGGGTGTCTATCATATTTTGCTTGTTGGCAAATTTCGCAATTGTTAATATATTCGGTAATATCGGTCTTCATACCTGGCCAAAAGTATAATGTTTTAAGATCGGCTAAAACTTCATTGATTCCGCGGTGACCTGTTTTTTCGTGATAATGTGTAAGTAACTCTTTTCTTCGTTGTTCGTCGGTGACATCAGTCATTATTTTCTTGGAAATTAGTAAACTATATGAATGGTTTTTGAACGTCTTGGAGAGTATAGTACTTAATTTAGGTAACAAATCAATGTCCGAGTTTTGTAGGTATATACAATGTAGTTTTTTCGGATCAACGTGTTCCTTGAAAAATTTGATTATTTCACGTTCAAAATTTTGGGTTAGGTTAACAACTTTTCGGTGTTTTATTTCGAAAGGATTTGAATTAATTACATGATAGGTATTGGCTTTTTATAGCTAATAACTATTTGATTGGTATAGTAATTTACTGCATTTTCTGTGTAGGGTATGTCAAGTATGGGATTTTCAAAAGCAGAATGAACCGTTTCGTTTTCGTCAGGTTCTCGCGCGTCGGGTAGTTGTAATATTTCATTATAGTCATTTGGTGGTTGGTTAACGTTAAAGATTTGATCTAATTTATCTAAATCTTCAACTGTCACTGGTGTATCAGTATTGGTTTGCAGATATTGATCAATCTCTGTATCAATTTCGCCTGGGTTACCTATTAACGATTCGTTTTCAGTCACATGGATTTCAGCGCGAGACAGAGCGTCTGCGTTCATATGATCTATATGGCTTAGTTTGGCAATAGCGGTTTTATTATTTTTTGTTGTTCTTTTATGATTAGGTAAGAAGTTTTTTATGTGAAAAAATTGAAAGTTCTCCTTTTTCATGTCTGGGAACGGAGTAACATGTATAGGTTCTGAGAGGTTTAAAGTTACAGTTTCGTCAGAAAGATTATAAATTTCCGTTTTCGCAATACCTTGCTTTGCCACGGTCAAGGTTTCGGGGAAATAAAGATTATTCCTATTACATTCGGGAATTATAATATCACCGTTGTAAACAGATACGGGAACTTGAACTGAGGCTACTTCGTGAGAATTAATGCAAATTGTAAATGTTTCGTTCTGCGAATTGGGGTACAGTATGGGAATTTTAGTTTGTTGATTTATTAAACAATTATTTTTAAAATCAATAATAAAGTTAAGTTTTTGAATTTCACTTAGACCTAATATGCCATCGAAAAATGTATGAAAATCAAACAAAGTAAAAATAATATTTTCGTTAGTTTTTAATTCTTTTGGTGCAGGAATATTTGCCTTGAAACGTACAATTTTTTCGTCTATTCCTGTTCTTATTTTACTTGGGAAAGTGAATATTTTTTCGGGGAAGTATTTTTCGGCAATTATTGGTCGCAACATGGATTGAGAACAACCGGTGTCAATAAGAAGTTTCATAGGTGGATTCTGGATTTAAATATATGGTAAATTGCTATTTATTTCTGTATGCATTTCGGTAAAGGTTATATCCGATCGTTGTTTAGGCCCGTGTTCTGAAAATTTTCGTAATGATCGATTGGGTCGCCAAAACCATCGTAAGGTTCATTATTAGGTTTCGCGTTAAAATAGTCTTCTCCGTGGTATTCGTAAAATTCGGGTTCTTCAGTTTCAAATAATATTTGTGAAGTTTGGCCTGCGGCCTCATTATTTTGTTCGATTTCTATATTTTCTGAGTTATCGCATTGATTTTCGATTTGAAATAATTCTTGTGATACGAAATTACGAGGACCATTTGCTCTAAACTGATTATTTTGGTTATTTCCTTGATAGGGTTGTCTTACTGTTGGATTTCTAGAAGTTGTTGACATAGGTTCGGGTTTAGTATTTGGCACTTGCCCTGTAGGCTTAAAAACATTTTTTGGTGGTCCAAATACTTCTCTATTAGTAGGGAAGCGTCTCGGCGGCAAATCTCTGGGTTGTATATTTATTGGTTGACTGAGAAATCTATGATTTTGATTGTTATTATTATGATATTGATTATTTGGGAAATAATTATTTTGATATCTGTTATTAATCGGTTGATTAAAGTTTGGTGCAACTGATCTGTAGTTCAGCTGATTTTGAGGTCTACGCGTAAAGTTTTGGTTAGATACATAGGTTTGTTGTGAATTCTTATGCTCACTTTGTGGCGGAGCCCTAAATAAATTTTGCGTATACTGAAAATTCTCTTCTTCGGTGATTAGTGTTATTGCGGTCTCTAAATTTGTGGGATTTCGTAAACGTATTATGCTTTGCAATGGCCCGTTAAGGCTACGAATTAAAGTGCGTAAAGTAATTTTTTCGTATTGAGTTAGATAAATTATTTTGGTTTGACTTGGAATAGTAGCCTCGGGTATTAATGTTAAATTTTGGGCAAGTTGACCCCTTAAAATTTGTAAACGTCGAGCGAAATCTAAAATGCTTTCACCTTTGTTTGGTCTAGCCAAAAAGAGATCCTGCTCTAAACATTCTAAGCTTCTATTATCTCCGAAACAATTTTGAAGAGCATCTTTAATTAAGTTCCAAGTATTTAATTCATTACGACAACCTACCAACAATTGAGCTCTACCAATTAATTTGCCTTGGATTACGCGTATTAGATAATTTTTTAAAATCGGATCGTTAGTTTGACCATAGGTCGTTTGTATAAAGTCACAAGCAGAAATAAAACTTGATAAGGTGATTGCATCACCGTCATAGTTGGGGATAATATCTACGTACATTTTCAACATACTTAAATTAGAAGTTTGAGGGGCAACAACCTGTGGTTGCTCTTGCGCATTTGCCATTTTTGGTTTTTTAGGTTTTATTGAAAGTTTCTTAAAAAAATCACAAACGAGTTGATCTACGTCAATTTTCGCTCATAAAACTATAATATAGCCTGCGGCTGTAAATAATAAAGAAAGTAGATATAAATACTTTTTCTTAAAATGATTTCACTTAAATAATAGTAAAACGATAGTTTATCAATAATATTTGAAAAATTATTTTTGCAATTTCTCTTTGATTCAAAATTTTCTTTGTTTTCACTTAAAACTACAGGATACGGCCTATTCGGGGACGATCCTGAAAACTAACCTACGAGGTTTTCCTAAACAGGGAAAAATGTGAAAAACAGGATAAACACTTGGCTTACCAACGTCCTCCTGTCTGCACGGTGACTCTCCTCTCGTCTTGGCCTGATGGACACTGCTGACTCTGCGTTGAGGTTCTTTGAGGATCAATGCTAAAGGATTAAAATCCACGTTCTCTGCGATCGAACCGGACCCGATGCCGTGAATTAATTCGAACCGAAAACAGCACTAATCCTACCGACTGCGCCAGTTTAATTTTACAAAGTCGAAAAACCGTTTTTAAAAAACAATTTATTCAGTGTTACAGGTATAAGATATAAAGAGAAGAATGACAATTAAACAAGATTTATATATATTTATAAGCTAGGATAAAAATGCTGTATTGGCAGCTTCTGTGGGAACATACTCGGTATTCTCTTCACATAACTCAGGAGATCATTGACTCCAACTGGGAGAGTTGCTCGCAACCCATTTGATATCTTCCACTTGGTATTTTTACGATGAAGTTTCTGTAAAGCATCATCCAGTGGCTAGAATCTAATGGAGAGGACTCAACGTACTTTTCCCTCTCCCTTCCCGTCAAAACCGTAGCCGTCTTTAATTGTAATAACTTACTACACACACAGCACACTTCCTTTCAGAAATATCTCTGATATATTTCGAATGTCTCAAACACATAACCTTTCATATCAATATTAAATTTCTAAAATATTTCAGATTCATTACATATAAAATAACAGTTGACACACCCGGCCTTTGACACTTGACCTACCAGATGCAGAAATAGCAGCCAGTTCCCCTCACGGGTTCCACTTACTTTATGTTTTGTTTATGTAATGTTGAATTAATAATAATTATTATTAGGCATTGTTATTTGTGTGTAAACTGTGCTACTACTGAATAATTATTATTATGGATAATAAAACTGAAATAAAATTCTTTTTTAATAATATGTGTATTGTGTATTAATAATTTTAGGTTAGGTGCATTTTATGATTTTCCCTGCTTTAGTTTATTTATTAAACTTGAGTTGTAACTGTGGTGAATTAGAATATTGAACAGTAAAGGGACAGAAGAAGAATGAAAACTTTTTCAATTACAAAAATAATAATAGAATAACAAAAGATGCAGTAAGGCATCATCTCCCTCCGGGACAGAACTAGAGGTTGTACAAAAAAGTGTTGCACTGTGGCTGTCGTAGTGCAAACATCGTTTGTTCCGTGAATTGTAAGAACCTTGAATACTTATATGAGTTGATAACAAATTTTGGCTAACTTTCCTGTTTTTATAATATACGTAGCATCCTTGATATATTAGAGATTGGTATTTTTCTACCAGGAACCTATAATATAAAGGTCGATTTGTAAAACTTTTCGCCACCGCTCCTGCTCGTTGTCACCGTCGATACTGTTCTTAGGGTATTTATAAAACACGAACTGCACCGTTCTAAATCCGCGAGAGCAGTAACGTATTATTTTGAGGTTAGAATATTAATTTTCTTTGAAAAATGTGACCAGTATTTAATATTATTAAACTATAAAATAAGTAAAGCCCTGTGTATTGTCTATAAATGCTGAAATCGTAGGAATATGGAAAATATTCCTATGTTTTATATCAAATGTGTCAAATTTCTTTCTTCCCATATGTTAAACCAGGAATGACGAATAGCACAAAGCCAGCGAGATAAATATTGGTCATGTTGAAACTACGAACGGCAGCGGTGGCGGCTTTTATAAATGCATACATTATTTCCCTTTAATTTGCGACAGGAACGGTGGCGATAAGCGGGAGCGGTGACGAAAAGTTTTATAAATTTTAATGCACCTTTATACTCACATAATATTATTATGATTCATACTTAAAATTAATATATGAAATAGAAAGAGGAATTTCAGAAATAAATAAGCATCCTATTTTATGTAATGTTTCAGAAGCATAAAATAAACTATTAGTAGGAATAGAGGACATTTATAAAATCTTGAAAATGTTCAAAATTTGAATTTATAATTTTTACATTCAAAATAATGCGAGTTTGAGTTAGCTTACTTTTCTAAATAACCCCATACAATGAAAGCTATTTTTTTTAAACTAACGGGAACACTTGTGCAAAATTCGTATGTTTCGAAAAATTCCCGTATAGTTCAAGATAACCAATTTTTATGTTCGGAGTTCGAGAGGTTCGTTTCGACCAATGAAGACATTATTTTAAAGTCATGTGGTTACAGCGAAATGTTAAATGTCTTTTATTTGTCGCGTTTGCGCTCTTCGTTGTTTACGTCGCCCTTCCGTCATTTATTTTTGGATTTTCTGTCTGTAAGCTTACTGTGTTTGTGCCAGAAATTGAAAAACCAGAAATGGATAGTATAGAGAATGATGACACTAATTTATTGTTACTAGAGTTAATAAAAAATTACGAATTTATCTACAACTTACTACAACTTTATGTCAGTATTCTGTATCATTCTATTGGACAAAAATTTCAACCAATCAAACAACAAATTTTCGAACTTCGCTACTGACTTTATAAATGCCATATTCTGGACTGTCGAATATCGAACCTTACCAACTTGGACATACCTTCAAACTCGCCAACTTTTCGAGTTAATAAATCCAGCTTTATTGTTTTTACTGTACAGGGTGTCCAGTTTTCGTTTGTTTTCATATACCAGCTCCCTTATTTTTATGAAATATCGAAAGATGGAGTTTGCGGCTTACTGTTCTATTATTTTATGAAACTTTCATTGCCGCAACCGAAATCTTCATAGCCCTCTCAGTTTCTGACATGCAGGGCGATTTTGAAATTTTGTAATTTTTGACGCTCCCCTGTAGCTCGATCATTTTGTAATTCATCAATAAGGTTAAAAGAAGCTATTGCAGAGTTTTAGTGGCGTAGTTAGTTTCTTTCCAAAAAGACTTGTTCTTGAGTAATTACCAACAATTGTGTTTTCTTAAATGGGACGCCCTATATATTATTTCTTTGTCTTATCTTCCTTTTCAGGAGCTTTTCAAAAATATATAATAGTTCATATTTATTTATTTCAAAAAGGGATATTTCAACGTTTTTTGTAAAATGAATCATTTTTCGTATTATTAATTAATTAACAACATTATTTTTATTATACATCTTTATACTATTGCATAAATTTAAACCAACGATATAACAAATATATTATTTTATTAAATTATAAATGTTGCTCGAATTGGGCTCCGTTGTGTTCTAAACACACCGATTCGATTCTTCGCAATGCATTTAATAAGATAATTGTCCTTCCCTGCAAGAGCTTAAAGGTTTGATGGGTAGCTTCTCGAAGTTGATCAATATTGTGGTATTGTCTCTTAAATAACTGATTTTCTATATAGGTACCCCCATAAAAAAGAATTCAGCACAGAAAGATCAGGTGAACTGGGAGGCCACCTGACCATTGGTACCAATCCATTTATCGTGAAATGTGGTTTCTAAATATTCTCTTATTATACGACAACTGCAACTCAGAGCGCCATCTTGCTGGTAACAAATAATATCTAAATCGGCCAAAGGAACATCCTCTAACATTTCTATTAGTGCATCTCGCGTTATATCTAGGTGTCTATTTCCGGTTAAAGTTCCTTCATAGATAAAATACTTAATTTTAGTACTAAAAAAAAAGTATGACACGATAAATCCCAACCGACCTTGACGTTCTGGTAGAAATATTACGTGTTGGTTCTCTTGGGAACCAGTACCTTGAATTGTTTCGGTTTAACAAACTAGAATTCGTAAAATAAGCCTCGTCGGACCACCACCCTTTTTTTTTATAATTAGCGTTTTCATGGAACATTTGTAGGTACCAGTTGCAAAAAACTATACTACGATTTGCGTCACCGGGATGCAAATCGTGGGTTGAGTATTATACTGTTCTAACAGCACTTTTGGCGCGAAATCGATTTTTAAGGTAGAAAAATAGCACAAAAAATTTCTGTTCTATATGTATAGAATAACCTATATATTTTAATACACAAACTTATAAAAAACTAGTATTAAATTCTTTTATCACTCATATTTAAAAACCGTTTAGTATTATAATGTTCTAACGAGCCAACCAATAAGAGAAGAGAATTATGAGCTGTTAGAACAATATAATTTTTGTTGTTTCAGTTTGGTATGCAAGTAGTAGTAATAACACGGCGTGTTTGTGTAGTGCAATTTTGATGTCTTTTACCATTTGCAAAATTTGCAGATCTTACAAAGTTTTTTAAGTTTATACCTGCTGTGGATATTACCTTTATTTTGTACTTTTTTCAAAAAATATAATAGCATCACCGTGTTTGCTAATTCAAAGAAAAAACATTGCAGAAAGCAAAAGCTAATTCCAATGTTTCAGAAACTAATAGGAAAGTAAACAAATGTAAAGCATCATCCAATAACAAAAGTCATAAAGCAGTGTAAACTTTGTTTTTTTGTTTAAAGAAATAGTTACCTTCAGTTTATTATTTTGTAAACAAAATATTTTGTTTTAATTTTTTTTTTAGTTAAGAATACTTCCATTATTTTCCAAACCTTCTATATTAGGAATTTATATGTTATTTCTTATACTGCAATAATAATGTTTTCATGTTATTATTATCCTAGTATCTACTCTGAACTTGTTCTGGAACTAATAACTTTTTGTTCTACAGAATTTTGTATGCTGTTAGAACAAAATCTGATATTTTGTAAAATTTTTGCTGTCAAATAAAAAAAATGTTCTATCAAAAATTGTTTAATTTGCTTGAAAGCGTATAGGAAAAAATAACTTCAAATAGGAACCATGAAATTTTTTCATTCTTAAGTGTATGAGTCCAAAACCAGTACCTAAAATTATTAAAATACAGGGTATTCCATACTCGATGGTACGTTAGAAGTATCTGGAGAACGAAAAAAAAATCGTTTTAAAATTTTCACTAAGGCTATTATAGGAGGCTGCGCTCTAGCTTTCAAAAATAATTTCGCGGTTGCAGTGATGCCATATCTATTGATAACTGACATCAGCTTTGGAATTTTAAATGGGGCATCCTGTAGTTTATTTTATTTGTAGATTCTACGAAGCAATCTAGGTTTTTTTTTGTATAGGATATTTTTCCATTTCTCTTGCCGTTCCTTAAATATTAATTATTTTGTGTCTTTTTTTTACCGAAACTATGCGAATTAAAACTTTAATATTTTCGTCTCCAGATGTCAAATCAACGTAACATTTTAACATCGTCAACATGTTGTACTTTAATTTTGGCAACATAGAATCGCCGACTTCTGTACAGAGTGTCCTAAAAATTAATTTCAATTCAGATTTTATAAATTTGATCAAAAGTCACTTTTTTTTTAAATGGAACACCCTGTATATTATTGAAGTGTTTAATAGAGTGGACCACTTAAATCTTTTTCATATAGAGTGTTCCTCTACCTATTTTGAACCGCTTTCGATTTACAAGCCATTTTATGAATAATTACTATTCATATTCGAGAACTAGACATTAAAGATCTAAATCGATAAGCGTGCCATGATGTAACAACTGCAATACATAACGATGGTGACATGACATGTCTCACTTTTTAGTTTGGATTTGCTTATGTCAGATTGAAATAGCAAAAATGGAGAATAATAGTTATTCAAATGCATATATTTTAAATTTGTTTTATATTCACGGCGAGTGTCAAAGAATTGTTTCAAGAACCTGCAGATTTAAAGGTAATTTCTTAAATTTCGGAAATGTACAGGCTCCAAGATATCAATTTCACCCTTTTACTGAAAACGAAGAAAATGAAATTAACGTTTTGCCGTATTTTCATGCCTATCCCCATGCTTCAATAACAAGTGTCAAAAATGATTTAGGAATAAATCGAACATCAATATGGGGAATTTTACATAAACATAATAGACATGGCTACAAACTAATTACATTACAGGCTTTACAAGCAGGTGATCCTCCAAAACGTGTAGATCTTTGCGAAATGTTATTAATTCGAACACAGGAAAATCCAGATTTTCTGAAAAGAATTATTTGGATTGATGAAGCAATATTCTCACGCGAAGGAGTCTTTAACCGTCAATATAATCACTGTTGGGCTGCAGAAAATCCACACGTTATAAAAGAAAGAGGTTACCAACAAAGATTTAGTTTTAATGCATTTTGTTTGTGGATGGATAGGCAATTATCAATCTATATTTTATGATGAAAATTTAACTTCTGCAAAATATCTCGAAATTTTAAGAACGACCGTATCTGACTTTTTGGATAATCTACCGCTTATCGATTTGAGAAATTGTTGGTATCAATTAGATGGAGCTCCTGCTCATCGTACCCATGAAGTTTCCGCGGAACTGTATGATATGTTTGAAGATAGGTAGATAAGACGTGGAGGATCATGGAGTTGGCCACCGCGATCTCCAGATCTTAATCCTTTAGACTTTTTCCTGTGAGGTAGGATTAAAGAAGTGGTATATAAAACACCAGTAAATTCAAAAGAAGATCTAGAAAATCGGGTAAGGCGCGCTTTTGAAGAACTTGATGAATTAGAAATTCAAAGAGCTACTACCGGTCATGCGATGACATGTATTACCGATTACTTACATGAGAATGGTCAGCACTTTAAACATCTGACGTATTAGGTGAGAATTCCAAAAGTTTTAATTTACTGACAAAATCGGTTCTTTTCAGAACCACAATTTATTATGAAAGGAAATTTGTTTTGCTCATGGCACACTTATCGATTTGGATCTTTAATGTCTAGTTCTCGAATATGAATAGTAATTATTCATAAAATGGCTTATAAATCGAAAGCGGTTCAAAATAGGTAGAGGAACACTCTATATGAAAAAGATTTAATTTGTCGACTCTATTCAACACTTCAATAATATACAGGGTGTTCTATTTAAAAAAGTGACCTTTGATCAAATTTATAAAATCTGAATTGCAGTTAATTTTTAGGACACCCTGTATTGAAGTCGGCGATCCTATGTTTCCACAATTAAAGTACCACATGTTGACTAAATGATGTTAAAATGTTACGTTGATTTGACATCTGGAGACGAAAACATTGAAGTATAAATTCACATAGTTTCGGTAAAAAAAAAGACACAAAATCTTAATTAATATTTAAGAAACGGCAAGAGAAATGGAAAAATATCCTATACAGAAAAAACCTAGATTGCTTCGTAGAATCTAAAAATAAAATAAACTGTAGGGTGTCCCATTTAAAATTCTAAAGTTGATGTCAGTTATCAATAGATCTGGCACCACTGCAGCCGCGAAATTATTTTTAAAAGCTAAAGCGCAGCCCCCTATAGTCGTAGTGAAAAAATTTCAAAATTATTTTTTTTTTCGTTCTCCAGATAAGTACTTCTAACGTACCATCGAGTATGGAATACCCTGTATGTCCATGGTAAAAAAATGAACCTCGAATATTCAATCATCATTTCCCAACAATTTCATTTTGGACTTATAGAACAATGTAACACTCAACCCACGATATGTTGGACGATATGGTATTTGTATGGTTTAAATTTATATTTTTTTAGTATTAACTGCGTTTTTGATTTTTTCACTTTATCATAAACTTTTCTGCATGATATGGATGGTTGTACTGCAGGGGCGTGCGGTGAGTTATGAAAAAGGGGAAGCACCGCCGGTAGGCCCGCCGGAGGCAATTTTTTGAGGACCACGCCGAAATATTGGCAATTTTTCGACGTTTAAATACAGGTATAATACTGTCATATAGGTACTGTCGAAAATGTGAGATTATGTACCTATGATTTTTTAATATTTCTTCTATTTTCTAAATGGCTACCTATGTTTTTTTATTAATTTTTACGTAATTTGCCCGTCGAAAACCAATTCTTTAGTGACCTAACCCTGCCTAAGAGTCGTTAAAAATAAGTTAACAGAATTTCATAACAGAAACTAATACAGAAAAATATCTATACATTTTTACTTTGAATTCACAGTTTGATTTAATTTTAAACGGATCCTGTTGCAATAATATTCCTTTTTTTATCAAAGATAAGCGTTGAAAATCCTTTTTCCAATAACTTGCATACAGAACAGAAACACTTTAGATTTCCCGAACTCGATGGGCCGGCAATTGGTTGCTCCATGACAAAATAAATCAAGAAGTACGATAAACAAAGTCAATACACAATTAATAATACTGTCACAATTTACAACCACTGAAGAACTACACCACAGAACAATAAAGGTTAGTTTAACTACACTCAAATGTCAGACAGATGCTCTACCGTATACCATGTTTTCCTGGCGAAAAATCGCGACATAAAATCGTAAAACGCCGACTACAAACACGTGGAAACTAAATATTTTGCCGGCTTCCGTCCAGGCGTCGCGTCGCGGCGAGGGAAATACCGAGATCTAACGATTTACCCTTTACTTGGCACGGCAGTCCATATTATTATTACTCGTATACGCGTATACGGTGTAGTGTACACGTATTGAGATCACTTCGATAAATTTAATATTGCGTTGGTCAGGGATGCATACAGGGCCGGATTTGGTTTGCAAATTAGATACAAATAAATACTTGGGTATTTTAATTGTATGGATAGGTATAGATTAATATAAAATTTGTTTTGTCTTATGAAAGCGGTAGGGGAAGCAGTGCTTCCATCGCTTCCATGGACCGCACGCCCCTGTTGTACTGTGACCATGCTCAATGAGATTGGCTCGGATTTTTTCAAAATATTCTTTTATCAGGTTGTTGTCTTCCTGGATTTCTACGTAAAATTTAAAAATGTAACGAAAAGCTAATAATAGATAACAATAATGACTAAAACTTTTTTATTTTTAATATGAATATTAATTGTATCTAACAAATGATTCAAAAATTTACCTATTAAAATGCAGCTCCGAGGCTGCATTCGCGTTTTCCTTAGTTTGAAGAAAACATAATATAGTGTTTTTCATAATTTTCATATTTGTTATTTTGTGCCATATTGAACAACTTTTCACAGATATAAAAAACAAACTAACAAAATCAGACTTATACCAGTAACATTTGACAACAGTCCGTAAAGGCGTGTTTACAGAATTTTCTGTCATGGCTATTCGTGATTGACCATGGCGTACACTTTTATACGAAAAATAATTAATTTTACAAAAATTGTTAATATGATCCCTTTTTAAAAAAAATAAATATGGACTATTGTATATTTTTCAAAAGCCTTAAGAAGAGGGATAAGACAGAGAAATAATATATAGGGTGTCCCATTTAACAAAACACAAGTTTGGGTCATAAAAAGGGTTCAGAAATTAATAAGTTATCAAATAATCGAGATACAGGGGAGCGTCAAAAATGGCAAATTTTCAAAATCGCCCTGTATGTCAGAACCTAAAGGGCTATGAAAATTTCGATTGCGGCAATAAAAGTTTCATAAAATAATACAACAGTAAACCGCAAACCCAATCGTTCTGTCTTTTATAATAATATGAATCAGGGGTGCACAACATACGGCCCGTGGCGTCTTTTTTAGCGGCCCGAAAAATTTTTGCGAATTTGGTCCATTAATTGTGTCCATTGCATACCCAATAAATACCAAATAATAGTAAAAAAAACATTTCGCAAAATTTTCTTTAAAAAATATATTAATTTTACAATTTGGCAACCCTGATTTATTCAAGACGTGCGTGTTGTCACTGTCGTCGTTTCGCGGTATAATCGAAAAAGACCGATGGATGTCGATTTATACTCTCCAAACTTCATTGTAATGATAACAATATTCCTTCATAATTATTGCATAGTCTGCGTAAGAGCCAAAGAAAATTGTGTGTAGCAGTAATCTTTTTTGATGATTTGAGGGCCTGGGTGATTTTGGTTAATAAAGGCAAGTAATATTTTTAAGAAACCTCTGTGTTACGTTGCGTTTCAATAAATTAGCGGTTTGTAAATTTATTTTGTCTATTTTAGATAATGGCCTCGCAACAAAAAGAATATTTAATTTAGAATGGACAAATAAATATTTTTTCATCGAATTTAAAAATAAATATATTTGCCTCAGTTTCAGTAGCCAAAGAACATAATATTTGAAGACATTTCGAAACAAAACATGTAAAGTTGGCAGCATTGGACGTGAAAAAAAATTAAAAGTTAAAGAGCTACAAAATAACTGACAGGGGAACAAAATATATTTCAAAATTTTAGTCGACGAGCTGATACTGCCACTTTAGTGAGCTACAAAATAGCAAGAGAAATTGCGGCTTCTAGTCGGCCTTTTACTGACGGAGATTTTGTGAAAAAGTGTTTATTAATTTCGTTGGAAAGTATTTGCCCCGATAAAAAACAAGAGGTTGAAAATATTTCCTTGTCCAGAATGACCGTACAACGAAGGATTTCTGATATTTCATCAGACCTTTTTTAGCAACTTAAAGTTGAAGCAGGTGAATTTAAATATTTTTCGATAGCTATTGATGAAAGCACCGACATAAAAGATACCGCCCAACTTTTAGTTTTTATTGGTGGCATCACCGACAACTTTAAAATTCTTGAGGAACCTGCTAGTATTTGTCCAATGAAAGGTCGAACTACAGGAGAAGAAATCGCCAAGGAGGTTATAAGTTCAATTGATAAAATAAATTTACCATGGGAAAAGCTTACTGGTATATGAACAGATGGTGCACCCAGTATGGTTGGGAAAAATATTGGAGCGGCAATTTTAATTGAGAAACATGCAGGAAAGAATATTAAAAAATATCATTGTATTATATTACCATATAAACACGTTGTTTCTACAGTGGTGAAAATAGTCAACTATATTAGGTCAAGAGGACTAAAGCATCGGGCTTTTTAGTCATTTCTTGAAGAAATAGGTGCCGTATACAGGGTGATTCACGTTGAGTGTCCTATTAAAAGTTCTGGCGAACTAAAGAAGATAGCTTTTTCAAATTCAGTGTGCCGCCTTAATAGGACATAGTCTATCTTTTAAAAATATTTTCACAGTTGCTGCGTTGCCAGTTCTACCCGAAACCAATGGCAACATTGGAATTTCAAATGGAACACCCTATATATTATTGCATTCTTGAATTCTACGCAAAATTGTAAGAAACTTTTGTTAATATTTCCCTATACTTATCTCTTGCCGTTTTTGAAAAAAAAAAATTAATAATTTTTGATAGAAAACCACCGTTTCAATAAAGTTGAGTATTTTCGTGCGTAAACGAGCTAGCTATTTGAAATTTTCACACGGGTTAGATAATACATGTGTTTAAGAATTTCATATGAAATATTGGCGATACTTTATACAGGGTATCTCAAAAATGTATATTTTTTAAAGCAATTTAGAAATAATAAAAAAAATGTATTTCATTGTAACATCAAATAGGCAAATAACTTACCTACAACATTGCCATACATCTTCCTATACCTATCTCCCTCCGTTATTTAAATACAAGCGGAGAAAAATAAATCCCTATTTTCAAGAACTACCCATAAGAAATATACCCGCTTAACCAACCCCAATAGAAAATCGCCAAGATTTGGAAAACCGGGTACGTCGAGCTTTTGAAGAGTTAGCTCCTGAAGAAATACGAAGGGCAACTACGACAAATCAAGTGACGTGTTTGAACGAATGCCTAAATGCAAATGGTGGACATTTTAAGCATTTTAATTATTAATTTCTGTATTTTTGTGTTAAATTAACGATAACGTATTTGTTTGTTTATTAATTTTTGTATGCTTAATGCTATAAAATAAATAGGTACATTTCGTTATCATATGCTTAATTTAAAAATTGTTTGCCATGCCAAATAGTCGTCAAGACGAGTTAAAACAAAAAACTTGCCATGGCCTACCCTAGCTAAATCATTGGTTAAGCGGGTATATTTCTTATGGGTAGTTCTTGAAAATAGGGATTTATTTTTCTCCGCTTGTATTTAAAAAACGGAGGGAGATAGGTATAGGAAGATGTATAGCAATGTTGTAGGTAAGTTATTTGCCTATTTGATGTTACAATGAAATACGGGGAGTTGCATTTAAAAAAACATTTTTTTTATTATTTCTAAATTGCTTTAAAAAATATACATTTTTGAGATACCCTGCATAAAGTATCGCCAATATTTCATATGAAATTCTTAAACACATGTATTATCTAACCCGTGTGTAAATTTCAAATAGCTAGCTTGTTTACGCACGAAAATACTCAACTTTATTGAAACGGTGGTTTTCTATCAAAAATTATTAATTATTTTTTTTTTTCAAAAACGGCAAGAGATAAGTATAGGGAAATATTAACAAAAGTTTCTTACAATTTTGCGTAGAATTCAAAAATGCAATAATATATGGGGTGTTCCATTTGAAATTCCAATGTTGCCATTGGTTTCGGGTAGAACTGGCAACGCAGCAACTGTGAAAATATTTTTAAAAGATAGACTATGTCCTATTAAGGCGGCACACCGAATTTGAAAAAGCTATCTTTTTTAGTTCGCCAGAACTTTTAATAGGACACTCAACGTGAATCACCCTATATACAGATCTAATTTACCATACAGAGGTACGATGGTTAAGTTGCGGCAATGTGCTTCGTCGTTTTGTTGCGCTAGAAGACGAAATCTCACAATTTTTGCAAGAAAACAATATGGTTTTCGAAGAACTTCAAAACCACGATTGGAGAGCCGATTTATATTTTATTACAGACATTATGGGTCATATTAATGAGTTGAACAAATTGCTGCAAAGAAAGGAGAATATGGTGTTTACAATGTACAACTCAGTTAAGGCGTTTCGTCTTAAGCTTAATCTTTTTTATGATCGGTTGCTAAAGCTAGATTTTGCTCATTTTCCGACACGTCAAGAAAAAATAAAAATTAACAAAAACGTTTACAAGGAAAAGTTTGCTACCAGCATTTCTGTGCTTAAAGATGAATTCGACTTCAGGTTTAATCTTCCTAATGAAGATAAAATACTCTTCCAGCTTGTTGAAAACCCCTTCTCTGCTGATGCCAGTAAGATGCTTCCTGAACTTCAATTAGAACTCATTGACTTACAGTGCTCAAACATTTACAAAGACAAGTACCGCGATGGATACCTTCTAGAATTCTATAAGTGTCTTGAAAAAAATAAATTTTAAATTTAATTGATACCGCACGAAAAATTGTATGTCTTTTTGGCAGTACTTACATTTGCGAACAAACCTTCTCAGTTATAAATTTAAATACTAGTGAGATCAATGCTCACCGACGCACATTTAAACGACATATTAAGAACAGCGACTTCGAAATTTGTTCCTAACTACGATGATTTGGTGTCCAAAAAACGGGTAAATGTATCTCATTGAAAACAAAAAATATTATTATATGTACATATTTTTTTCTCTACCCAAAGGTTCATAAAAATATTTTTTATTTTCTATTTGTGTTAACGGTAACAAATTTTTATTTATTTTTTCATTTTATTTATTTACATCCAATTACAGAATTATACAATAAATGTGTATCAGAATTATACAATAAAATGTGTACCAGAATTATACAGTAAAGGTGTATCAGACCGTGAGATGCCCTGGATGCAAACAAGTTAAGTCGCGAAAGCTTTCGATAAAGCTAGTAGGCGATTCCCGTTTACAGTCAAAACACCGCAGGCGGACCTAAATAAATCTTAACTTTTTTAAACAAAACAAAATAATACCACATTCTCTCATTGATATGCCTACTTTCTATATAATTAATGAATTAAATCTAATACCTAAATATATGATTCAGTAGCAAGAGGTGCCTATTCAATTATATTATTATTACTAGTTAGTATTTTTTAATAATTCAGAGATGTAAAAACCCCTTGACAATATCCGATTTTTGCTCTCAATTTTGAATCTCAGACTGTTACTGCTTGCTTTATCAAATTCAATATTTTAACTCCGATATATCCAAAAAAGTGTTGACCAACGCCCTTCCTCATTCTCGGAACTAGACTGAGCCCGAGCCCTCGACCGGGTGTCATGCGCATGTACCGATTGAGTCGCATTAACCATATTATCGGCCCTCTGTTGATATACAACGACGGCGTGATAGTATAGCTGTTTTACTGTAAACAAACCTGTTTCTATATAGAGGTTTTCCGAGGGATATCTCATATTTTTATTTAATAAAATTTTTATAATTCTATTTTGGGCTGTTTGGAGTTTATTCAAGTAACATTCCCTCACTCCACCCCACCCAATTATCGCATATTTTAACATAGATTCGACTAAGCCTTTATAAACGGCAATTATGTGTTTTCTGGTGAGAAATTTTTTAAGTTGTCTAAATTTATAATCAAAAATCAAACGATTCCTTTATATTTTTTAGGTCAGTTTCTGCTTTTATTTTTAGTTGGTTTCAAGACTTGTCAGCATAGAATATTGCAGTGTCATCTGCGAACGAAATAATTTCTCCACTAGTTCTTTGTGTCAATATGTCATTAACGTATAAGATAAAGGGTAGGGCCCAAGACTGTTCCCTGTGGTACGCCGCAAGTTACAGTCGCGACGTCACTAATAGCTGCTCCAATTTTTACATATTGGGATCTGTTTTCTAGATACGATCTAAACAAATTAAACACAACTCTCCTTACGCCAAGACTCCCCAACTTTGACAAAAGCTGAGAATGACTAACGGTATCGAACACCTTCGCAAGGTCCAAAAATACACATAGCGCTGGCCCTGACCCGTCAATTTCCCCATACATAAGTTCTGTCAGTCTTGCTATTGTAATAACTGGATTGCCATGTAAGGGCCGTAGCCTCGTAGGGTGGTTCGAACTCAGGTTACATGGGGGAGAACAGAGAAAACCCTCTTATACGTCTTTAGTGTTTTATTACTTCTCTAATAATAATGTACATCAATAAAATTAATTACAATGAACCCAAGTATGACCTGGTTCCATTGCTGTTTGTTATTGTATTGTTTATTAAATATTATAATAACTAACTTTAGATATAAACTAAGTAGAGAATGCTGCGTTGGATACTTTTGCAATATCTGACCCTATTAACCAATTGAAATTACTTAATGTGCCTAAAGTATCCATCACACCTTTCCCGCCGAAAAAATAAAAAAAATATTAATAAACTAATATTTTTTTTTTAAATGCAAAATTGATATGTTCAACTAACTTAACTAAAATACAAATACAATAGCCTTAATTGTAATACTTTTTTACCCTATTTTTGTGTACTTCTCTACACTTATTATTAACTCTTAAAATTAAATTAGGATCTTTAACTTCTAAAATAGTATAAGGACCTGTAAACAGTAAATCCATTTTACTTTCCATATTTTTATTATCTAATAGAACTAAGTCTCCGACCTTATAATCAATAGTTTTACATTTTGTATCGAATCGTTCTTTTCTTTTTTGTTTCGAATCTATTAAATTATTTCGCGCATCTTCCCATGCTGTTTGTAACCGAAATTTTAGCTCTGTTGGATAATTATCGAAATTATAGATTGGATCAATTTGCTTTTTTAAATTTGAAGGGATTCTACCTGGTGAACCAAATACTAGTTCAAATGGACAATACTGTGTTGATGTATGCACCGAATTGTTGTACGAAAAACACCAAAAATTTATCCACGAACTCCAGTTGTTGGGTTCCTTTGCTACTCGCATACGAATATATGCACCCAAACTCTTATGAGAATTTTCGAGACTACCTAGCGTTTCGTGGTGGTGCGCAGTTGAATTTAATTGGTTTATTTTAAGAAGTTTACAACAATCTTTGAAAGTATTTGCCATAAATTCTTGTCCTTGGTCTGTAGCTATTTCTGAAGGAATACCAAAGCGTAAAATAAAATTTTCTACGAAAGCCTTAGCAACTGTCTCCGATTCTTTATCCGGTATGGGGTATGCTTCGATAAACTTTGAAAGTTCACATTGCAATGTTAGAATATATTTATTATTCTGCAAATCTACTGGTAAAGGTCCCACTAAATCTAAGTATATTTTTTGAAATGCTGACGTCGCTGTTGACGTTATTGTCATAGGATTTTTGTTTAGTCTAGAATATTTACATTTTTGACAGTCGTCACATTTTTTCACAAAATTTTCAATGTCCCTTTTTAAGCCTGGCCAAAAATATTGTCGCTTAATATTATTAAACATACGGTTTATACCCGCATGACCTCCTGTAGGAAGTGTATGAAAGTCGTTCAAAATTAGTTGTTTTAGCTCTTTACTTTCAATACGTTGTAAATCTCTTACCACGCATATTTTAATGTTATAATTACTGGTACCAGTTATGTCTTTTTTATTTTTATTTAACATATTTATAAATTCAATATTGCTAGCATTTTTCATTATGTATAATTCCGGAATATTATAAATTTTACATAGTTTATTCAGATCCCTCAACGATTTTCCTAAGTCAAACGCTGATCGGGTAATCTGTCTAAGAAAAATAATTTGTGAAGCTTCATCATATAATATATTATTATTAAATGTCTTACATTTGTTTATGTTTATGTTAAGTCGACTATTATTTATATCTTCAAATTCGTTTTCTGCAACCACGCGTAATTCAATTGTATTACTCGGTCGCTTTAATACTTCCGCAACTACAGGGTGATCAAGCCTATTATTTACGGTCGTACTCTGCGTAGATCTTTCTTTTAAAACATTATTTTTTGATTTCTCTTGCGCTCGTGTCATTACATTTATTCGTTCATCCAGTCTGGTATTCATTTCCTTTAATTCATTACAATCTATCACTATACGAGATAAAGCATCCGCTGTTACATTATCGCAGCCTCGAACATACTCAACAATAAAATCATACTCTTCCAGAATTAATCTAAACTTAGTAAGCCTACTTGAAGGGTTGGTCATATTAAACAGATAAACTAGAGGTCGATGGTCTGTCAAAATCTTAAACTTCTTACCATACAAATAAGGCCTAAAATGTTTCGCACTCCATACGATACCTAAAAGCTCTTTCTCGATTGTGCAATAATTTTTCTCGGCTTTATTTAATGCTCGTGATGCATATACAACGGGTTTGTCATTGGAATTTGACAAAACAGCACCCAAAGAAAACCCGCTCGCATCGGTTCTTAGTATAAATTGATTTTCATCTGAAAAATCCGGATATTGTAGAATTGGAGGACCCATGAGCGACGCCCTCAATGTATCAAATGAGTCCTGACATTCTTTAGTCCAGTTAAAACTTGTTCCTTTTCGAGATAGTTGGTTAAGAGGATAAGCTATTGCCGCAAAATCTTTTATGAACTTCCTATAGTAATTAGCAAACGCGACGAATCTTTTTGTCTCATCCGCGTTTTTAGGTATAGGATATTGAGAAATTGCTTTAATTTTTTCTGGATCTGGCATTACACCTTCAGAAGAAATTATGTGTCCCAAATAAAGAATTTCCTTTTTTAAAAAATCACATTTACCGGGATTGAGTTTTAAATTTACTTGTCTTTCAAATATTTTGATTAAATTTTTATTGTGATTTTGAAGAGAATGTCCAAAACAAATTAGATCGTCCAAATAAACAAAACACGACTCATAATTTAGCCCAGCCATTGCTATCGTCATCAGCCTTGATGATTGAAACGTTTCATTTGATATTGACCTCTGTCAGTAGTAAACGAAGTACAAGGTCTACTTTCAGGAGATAATTCTAGTTACTTGATAGGAAAAATACAAAATGTATAAATCTTCACTTATATTATTTATTCCACACTATAACAATTGTTTCGACACACAGTGTCTTCGTCAGATAGTAGAAACTGATTCAGTTTCTACTATCTGACGAAGACACTGTGTGTCGAAACAATTGTTATAGTGTGGAATAAATAATATAAGTGAAGATTTATACATTTTGTATTTTTCCTATCAAGTTTCTATAATGGATCTTCATCAAGTAACGGCTACATCCATTGAATATAATTCTAGTTGGTAATAACTTTGAGCTAAATCTAAATGACTATAATAAACTGAACTACCTAATGAATCTAATATCTCAGATATATTTGGCAAAGGAAATTTACAATCTTCAATTTGCCTATTTAGTAACCGATAATCAATAACTACTCTAAACTTTTTAATTCCGTTATTATCCAGTTTTTTCGGTACTATTAATAGAGGAGACGACCATTCTGAACTTGCTTCCTCTATTATTCCGTCTTGTAACATTTTCCCGACCTGTTTGTGGATTTCCGCCTTTTGTGCGTGTGGTAGCCTATATGGCTTTACATACACCGGTTGTGCCCCTTCTTTTAATTTAATTTTTTGTTGGTATAAATTTGTAACTGTCAAAGGATCATTATCTAAATGAAAAATGTCAGTGTATTTAGCACATATTTTTTCAATTGAGGTTTTTTCCTCCCTGTTCAACGACTTTATAAATCTATTAAATTGAGTATTTTATCTACCCGTTCTACTGAAATATCATTGTCACTGAAATTATATACATTATAGTTAAAAGTACTCTCAACTTTAGGTTGAAAATTTCTTAATCTTATTTCACGCTCATTTACATTCAATATTCTTACAGGAATTTTATTCCCTACAGGTTTTACTATAGCACTAGCAACAAACACTCCTTCACAAATCTCACTATTCATAACTACACATTCATCCTTTCTATTTGTGTAACAAAACTTAATTATTTCACATCTAGGTGGTATTATACTGCATTTATCGTCTTTGGATTCTAAGGGAACCTGTATCTTTTTATTATTTAACCAAAATGAAAATGAAAATTGCTCATAATCAATTACAGCATCAAAGTTAGTAAAGAAATCTGAGCCTAAAATACCTTGTATATCCAAGTCAAAATTGTCAACAATTGAAAATTCATGAGTAATCTGTTTACAATTAATTAAAAAAGAGATATTTGCTGAGCCGACAGTAGTCAACGAACCGGCTACTCCTTTAATATTTAATTTCTTGGTAGTATCAATAATTTCTGTACCTTTTAAAAAATTTTGAAAAAAACAACTTATACTAGCACCTGTGTCGCATAAAAATAAAAGTTCACTCATTCCGTAGCTAATTCTTACATAATTTAAACCATTCACACAAAAAATGTTATCTTCGAGCCTACTATTAGGTCCGAAAAAACGTGCTGTTATCTAAGTTAATAGTTTCACTATTACTAGCAGTTGTACCTTCCACTTGTGCAACGTAAGCTCTACGGCTAGCATTTCCTCTATAAAAATTATTATTAGTCGGTCGCCTCGGCGAATTTGAATAATTACCTCGACCTTGACCTCGGTGTCCTATATTTTGACCCACATTGAAATTTGATCTATTATTGTTTACACTCCTATTTGTGTTAAAATTGTTGTAACCTATCCTTCCTCGATTTCCGCGATTATAGTGCGAATTACGTCCTCTATACGAAAAATTAGAATGGGTTTTCTTACCTCGCATGTAAAACAAATTCGAATTACCGCTAGTGCCTGAATTTCGAGTGGTTTCTTCTTCTTTCGCAGCGATAACTGCATCTTTTAGTTCTTGATAATTTCTAGCCTTAATTATCGTCCTAACCTCGTAATTACGCAACCCATTGGAAAATGCGTCAATAGCAAGCCTCTCATTTACTCTACGTAACACTGGCACAGCTCCATCATCACCCTCTGCCTGAGCCAAAGTTAGGTCAAGTAAGAGCTGCTCGATACATTTCGCATGTTCGTCAATGGATTTATTATCTTGCCTAGCATTGTGAAGCTGTGTGGATATAGACGCAGCTGATTTGGCAGTTAACAACCGAGCCTTTATATCCGCGACTAAATCCTGAATCGTATTATAAGTTGATCCCAATCTTAATTTCGCACTTTCCGATAGTTTGACCTTCAAAACGTATTTTATTAAAAAAATTTTTCCCGCATCGTCAAGAAGTTCGGAATATAATTCAATAGCATCGATAAGTTGCTTTGTTACGCTCTCAGTGCCATCCAAACACGGTAACAGAGACGTAGCTGTTCTAATATCAAATTTTTCACCCATATTTAATGTAATACTATCACTATTATTAAAGTCAATATCGCTTACCCTATCTAATAAAATTTTCCTACACAAACTAATATTTCCTTCAATAGCTTTAAAATATTCTCTAGCTTCTCCTACTTGTTCCTCTTTAAATTTTTTGTTACTCTTTGTTTCTTTAAACCTATTTTCTAATTGTCCTAGGGTTAAATTTAAACTCTGAATCCTATCTAAACTTTCTCTACGCTCCTTAGGTTTTTTTTTTAGATTACTATAAAACCCTTTTAAATTTTCATATAGCTCTTTTAAGTCCTTCATTAGAAGTAACCCAACAGTTATACTTAAACATTAAATATTTTACTTAACTTAAACTCTGTTGCCTCTTTTCATAACGGCAGCTTGCGTGTTGGCATCCCAGTTTTCCAGCGGTGAGTACTAACGGCATTGCGCCACATTAGCACTGTCCAGCGTTGCTGACCCCTTTGCGGAACAGTCAGTAGGGCCCAAGGAATTCCGATGACATACCATTAAACCAGCTCTTGACTTCTTACAATTTCTCTCCGTATTTTTTTTTTTTCAGTGTCTTTTTTCCACGGTAACCGCAATATAAAACAATTCCAACTATTGTAAACGCGATAACCACAATTTTAATTATTTCACTTAACGTTAGTCCTTTCTCTCCGGACGCGGTAACGCCTCCACTGTTGCCCGCCTGTGCAATTATAATCTCTTCTTTCGATTGATTTTTCCCCATCACTAGTACCTTACAAGTCTTCGTTTGTTTCACTTTACTTTTAAACTTTTCACTTTAAAAAATATACCCATGTAACAACTGTCACGGTCGCCATGTAATAACTGGATTGCCATGTAAGGGCCGTAGCCTCGTAGGGTGGTTCGAACTCAGGTTACATGGGGGAGAACAGAGAAAACCCTCTTATACGTCTTTAGTGTTTTATTACTTCTCTAATAATAATGTACATCAATAATATTAATTACAATGAACCCAAGTATGACCTGGTTCCATTGCTGTTTGTTATTGTATTGTTTATTAAATATTATAATAACTAACTTTAGATATAAACTAAGTAGAGAATGCTGCGTTGGATACTTTTGCAATATCTGACCCTATTAACCAATTGAAATTACTTAATGTGCCTAAAGTATCCATCACACTATTGCGTCCGCTGTCGACTTTTTTTCTTGAAACCCGAATTGGCTAATGCTAACTAAATTGTGTTGAATTAAGTATCTATTTAGTCGGATTTTTAAGATTTTTTCTAGAATTTCTCCAAAGTTAGAGATTAGAGAGATAAGCCTGTAGTTTTTTATATTTTTTTGGTCTCCGTTTTTAAAAATAGATGTAACGATAGCCACCTTAAAATGTGTGGGGAAATAGCCAGTTGACAAAATTTTATTAATAGCCGTATTTGCCCAGGCAAGAAAGACTATGTAACGAAAAATAAAGTTTCCCATCAAAAGAGGTATTTGACAAATATACTTAAGAATTTATTTACAGAATTTGTTAAACAAAATCCTGAGGTTACGGTAAGCTACACGACTTTTTGTCGTGCAAAACCCTTTTGGATAAAATCCTTAAAAGTGTCGGACCGTGAAAGTTGTCAATGTATTGTACATGCCAACATGGCATTGATAATTCAGTCATTGTGGTCTAATAAAGATTTTATCCATAAAACAGCCTCACAAGTCTTACAACTTTTAACTTGTAATAATAGGAATGAAAACTGTCTGTTTCGTAATTGTACAACATGTTCATCTACAAAAGTTGTGTACAGTGTAGAAGTTGATGCAAACAAGATGCTGCCGTATTACGAGTGGGTGACGTTAAAGCATTCTTTTTTCATTAAGAGGACTCAGGTATATCAAGTTTGCCACAAAATAGGCAAAGCCCGGTTTGAACCAAAAGCCTCAGAATTGATATCAAAATTTGAAAGTAAGCTAGTTGTATTCATGTCTCATGTAGTTCGTATTGGACATCACCATAATGCAATAAGAGAATTGAATGTGTCAATGACTGAACAAGATATTTTAATCCATTGGGATTTCAGTGAAAACTATAGCTTAAAGTTTGCCGAAGAGGTACAATCTTTTTACTTTGGAGGCTCCAGACAACAAATCACGTTACATACTGTAGTTGCTTACACCAAACTTTCTAATAATGAGCTAAAAACCGAGAGCTTTTGTACAGTGTCAGAGTCACTTGAACATAACCCAGCTGCAGTTTGGGCACATTTATATCCTGTTCTGAAGTATTAGAATCAAAAAGGAATTAAAAATTTGCATTTTTTAAGTGATAGTCCTGCCACTCAGTATCGTAACAAGAAAATGTTTTCGTTTATTGCAAATAATTTGGAAGATTACTTTCCGGAAATGAAAGAAGTAACATGGAACTATTGTGAATCAGGTCACAGCAAGGGTGCTCCAGATGGGATAGGAGGAGTCTGTAAACGCACCTTAGATCGTATTGTTGCTCAAGGACACGATGTTGCCAGCTATAATGATCTCGTTGGTGTTTTGAAAGAAAATTGTCCTGGTGTTTTAATTTTCGAAGTATTTCCCCATGAAATAATACAGTTTTCTGAATTACTCAATAATAGTAAAATTATTCCCTTTGTTGGAAGCATGAAGGTGCGTCAAGTAAAAGCAATTGTTGGTACTAAAAAGCTTTGGTTGCGAAAGTTATCTTGTTTCCAATGTTTAAGATTTTGTGAGCATTAATACTGACAACGACTCAGTTCTACGACAAACTTTCCCATCAATACAGATATCTCAAAAAAACTTGATGTTAATGAAGTTTACAGTAGTTCTTCTGATGACGATATACCTTTAGCTCGTTATAAAGATTTACCTTTTCTCAAAGGCGATTTATTACGCTCACCAAAGAATACATCTAAATTTGATGTTAATGCTGAGCCATCTACTTCAAAACCTTCACCAGTTATCCAAATAGGAACATATGTATTAGTTAGCATCACTACACAAGTAAGAAAAAATGTATCGAACACATACAAATATGTTGCAGTTTGTAACAGTGAACTAGACATTGACGGAGAATTAAAAGTTACTTTTTTAAAACTGTGCGATGGCGATAACCAATCTCAAATTTTTAGACTAAATGAATATGACTTGAGCTACATTACTGAAGAACAAGTTCTAGAAATTCTTCCCAACCCTAAGCTGGTATTAAAAGGAAAACGTGTTTTTTATACATTTGAGAGGACTGTCGACGTTTTTGAGCGGGCATAGAACTATACCAAAAAAAAAATCCAGATTTTTTTGTGTTTTTTGTGCATTTTTTCGCGATTCACTATAAGAAGTTAAGTTTAGTTTTAGTTTTTTACTCGTTTTTTTATGTTGTAACCATCGAAAAGTTTTTTTATTTATATTTGTGTAATACATCACCGGTTTCTTTGAATTTTGGTTTGTTTTAATCAGTCTCGTGGGAGCACGTCAGTCCCGTGTTAAGAAAATCTACAAAAAGTTCAATAACTTTTTAAATATGTCGCAAAGTATGAATTTTGACAAATAGCAGGTACCTACTAGCCATAGTTTATAATTTTACCGCAGTATTATTGTGATTTGACATTAATTCTTCGTGGCCGAAATTTGGTTTAGAAAAAATCAGTTTCGTGATATTTACCCATAAAGTACGTGTTTTATAAAGCAGTTAGAGCACTTGTCCCTTTAAAAAACTCGCCGTAAGCGGCTCGTTTTTTAACATGGACGCGTGTATAAGATGATGCTTTATAAAACATGTACTTTAATAAACCATTTTGTGAAAGCGTTTTGAAATAGAGATATTTCGATATTGATTAGAATTTCGAAATGACACTCTTTTAGGCACTAGTGTCTAAATGTGACAGTTTTAGGCACTAGTGCCTAAAAGTAAAAATGAAACATTAAAATTGAACTTGACTTTATAAAGGTGGTAGAATATATGGAGTAATCAATTTAATTAATTTAGCCCTAATGCCATCCATTCCAGGCGATTTATTTGGTTTGAGATCGTTTATTATTTGCCTAAGTTCAATATCGTTTGTCGGTGTAAGAAAAAGGGATTCTGGGATATTTATATTTCCAAAAATAGGAGGCTGGTAATCGATCTTTTCCGCGTAGTTTTTACCTAGGTTAATATAGTAATCATTAAATGTATTTGCTATTTCTTTTCTTGTAGTAATTACATGGTTTCCATTTTTAATTTCTCCTATTTCATGTTTGGGTTTATGGTTATTATTTGTTAGTTTGTTAATGCCATTCCAAATATCCTTGGTATCGATTTTATGTTTGTTGTAAATTATGTTAGTTTTATAATTATTTTTTGCTTTATTAATTAGTGAATGTAACCTATTTCTATATATACCTGTTTTTTAGTTCTAAGTCATGAGGACGTTTTAGATATTTTTGATAGAGTACATCTCGTTTGTTAATAGAGTTTATAATACCTGCAGTAATCTATGGTTTTCTCTTTTTTAGTTTACCTTTAAAATTTTTTATTTTAGTGGATTGTTTTATACTTACCTTAATCTTGTTCAAAAACAAATCAGTAGCCATTTCCGTGCCTTGTGTATCATACAGATCGGTCCAGTTTTCTTTTTTGAGTAGTTCTATTAACTTGTTATTATCTAATGTTTCTATTTGTTTGGCGGCGGTTTGGTTTAAATTAGGAGTTTCACTTTCTTCATTTACACTAATTGTAATAGGGTAATGATCGGTGATATTGGTTTTAATGATTGATGATATATTATGATATAGTCGTAAATTATTTTTTGTTTTCAAAAATATGTGATCTAAGCAAGATTTTGAATAGCCCTGTTCTCTAGTAAAACTATTTATTTGTGATATAAAGCCATGCTCATTCGACATACTCGTCGTGAGTAGTAGTATTATCCAAGCGAAGGTCTATGTTTATATCTCCCAGGATTAAGAAGTAGTCAAATAATGCATGTTGTGAAAGGTAGTTCCTAAGACCTTTGAGAAAATTTTCAGGACATGAGTTAGGGGACCGGTAGATCGATAGAAGCATGATGGTCTTGTTTTTAATAATAGCTGTAATTTCTACCAATGACACCGGACCAAATTTAATAATTTTATACGTATAGTTATAGCAATTCTTAATGTACACAACAAGGACATCATTCTTATTCAGATCACCTCTATTATACAGCAAATTGTACCCAGCGATCCCAAAGAAACTAGTATCGGTAAGTGCCTATGTCTCACCCAGTACAATAAAGTCAAAACAGTCATGCAGCTCGCTCAAAAACGCGCAAAATTCATCAAAATTTTTGGGCATACTTCTTATATTAGAATGTATTAAAGATATACTTGTTTGAGACGAAATATGAGTAATTTTTAAGTTTAAAATTCGTTTAATTGCTATTTTCAAAGTGCGGCCTTCGCCGATCGAAGCTTCTTTAAAGTGGCCTTTGAAAAATCTGAGTTGTGATGTGGATCCGTTTCCAAAAATGGCTGATGACACACGGATCTACACATCGATTCTTAAGCAGATTACGGTTGAGATGCATTTTCATATGAAACTAAATACTATATCTTTTAAAAGATATAATCCTATAATTAAAATATATTTTTCCACTAACCTCAACTTCCAACTGAAATCCATGCAAACTATGTACAGGCGCTGGTTGTAAAAAAGTTCCATACGGTGACGTGGAAAATTCTACGAGTAGTTCGTGCCCGCTGGAAACAGCTTCTGGAACTGCTTCTCCACCACCGCAAAATTTTAAAATGACTGCATCACGAGTGGTGTATCTAAAATTTAAAAATGAGTAATAATTTTTTATTGCTTCCTGTTAATATCGCTTAATGAAATATAAGAGAATCCAGAATTTTCTCATCACTTTCAATTTTTTGCCCAGTTTTCTGGGTTTCCCCGAATTGGTTATGGCACTCTGGTTAATTTTCTTATTTTTGATTTTTCGAGAAAAGATCACTCCTAATATTTGCCTATCTTCGGCGGATACAATCAGTTATCCATGACACAATAGAGTATACAAGACTTTCAAAAACATGGAATTAATGTTAAGAAAAGTACCACCATTATTTTTAGGAGTTTCAGAAATATATTTAACATTAACAAATTAAAAGCCAAGCATAGATAGGAATTTTCATTTCAAAAATATACAAAGTATCCGGGAAAATGTGGGAAGTCTCTCAGATTCAGATAGAACATGAGATAATAAATTAATAATATTTTTTTTTTTTTTTTTTTTTTTTTTATGATAAGGCACAGCACTACAGGATAAATCCTTTATGGCGCTCTAGGAGCGGTGCGTGTGCGCAGGAAACGATTCACGTTGGTCTTGAATCTTTGGAGACTATACTCGTTGGGGAAGACGATCTCAGGGAGGTCGTTCCAGAGTGATGACGTTCTCCAGATGAAAGAATTTTGAAACAGTGTCGTTCGAGGGACACTAAGCTGAACCACGTACTGGTGGGCTGCAGTGGCTCGTCGTGTATTTCTACCATGCACCGCTCTGGGTGGTATTAAGCGGGCAACCTCAGTTGAACACTTGCCATGAAAATATTTGTAAAATAGACTCAAGTCGCCAACCTGCCTTCGATGTTCAAGGCTTTCCAGGTTGTTTGTCAGACTATGGTCACCGATCAAGCGAATGGCTCTTCTTTGAATGGAATCTAGCAATCTCAGGGTATGTTTAGGAGCAGAGCCCCAAATATGCGAACAGTACTCCAGTGATGGTCGAATTTGGGCTTTATAGAGCATCAAAAGTTGTTGGGGTGTATAGAGGTTCTTTGTTCGGAAAAGTACTCCAAGCTTCTGCGAGGCTGCCTTAGCAATGGCCGCAACGTGGCCATGCCAAGACATATGACTATCCAAATTAACGCCCAATAAATGAATTGATGAAGCCAAGGGAATTGAGTGTCCCGCCATAACTATATCCGGTTCTTCAACATTAACTTTTTTAGAAAAAACTGCCGCCTGGGTCTTTTTAGCGTTAAATTCTACTTGGTTACTGTCACCCCAAGACAGAATTTCTTCCAGGTCTTTGTTGAGATGTGAGACCTCTTGCTGCCTATAGAGATGTGCATTAGCAGCCGATGTCCGAGCATCCAAAGTAAAAGTTGAAACAAGTGTGCTGTCATCAGCGAAGCTATATATAGGATTTTTAGTTTTTTCCAAAAGATCGTTAATGTATAGTAAGAAAAGGGTGGGCGACAATATAGAACCTTGAGGGATTCCGGCGTTGATGTTAAATGTGTCTGAAAGAAATCCGTCCATCGCCACTCGCAGAGAACGGTCTTTAAGAAAGCTCGACAGCCATGAACAAAATTGAACCGGCATTCCGTATGCTCTCACTTTAATAATAATAAATAATATGACATATATTATAAAATAAGATGACAAGTTCCTATAAATTTTTTTCTTACATGCCCTCCGTACGGAGATATTTGCCCTTGAAGGACGCTGCTGGAAATCGGGGTTTCTTGAATAACTTTCAAAGTACTTATTATAATTTAATGTGATAGACACTAGAGAGGACCTCTTAAAATAGTGTATTTGAAACATAATTAGCTTTTTTAGTTTACCAGCGGCAGACTAAAGTTTACAGCTTAATGCTTAAGTTTTGAATACCCTGTATGACAAACACTTAAAAAAACACAAATCTGGGTAGCCTGCACCTTAGATTAAAGAAAAAGTATTCTTGTATATTGTCGATCCAATGAACCCTTTTCGCGAAAGAGAATAATAAAATAATTCATGGTTTATTTTTAATAAAAAGGACCATGATTTCTTTTTTATTTCTCGACATCAAAGTGTGATACGAAAGTCATTCAAACAGCAGAAAAGTTTAATTTCAAGTTGTTTAATCCGAAAAAATTAAAAAACAAATTTTAAAAAAAGGCAGTGATGTAATAGGAGGCACCTTAACGAAATTATTAAAGAGCTTCATACGAGGGTTCAACATGGGCTCCGTGAAGTCTAATACACTCACGGGCAAGACGAATTAGGGACTGCGGTACCCGCTACAATAACCCAGCCTTGGTCCTTATCACATCACAATGAAACGGGATTCTCTGTAGAAGTTCCTCCCTAGTAAAGTCGACGACTTTCAGGTCTCCCCATAGGTAAAAATTCAACGGCGCTAGATCGGGAGATCGAGGAGGCCAGGCAATAGATCCTCCTCTACCTATTCAACGGTTTGGATAGACGGTGTTGAGGTGCACCAACACACTAACGCTGAAATGAGGTGGTGCCCCATCGTGCATGAAGTACATGTTTCGGCGGGCTTCGAGTGGTAAGTGCTTTATTAAATCCTGAAAGCATCCTGGAGGAACTCCACATAAAGTTGTCCATTAAAGTGTTCCGGCAATATGAATGGTTCAATCAAAAAGCTGCCAATGATTCCTGTCAGATATTAATCGATTGGAACTGATATTGATGATGCGAGGCAATAGTGGCATGAGGATTTTCCTCAGTCCATACATGTGTGTTGTGTAAATTGGTGATACCATTTTTGGTAAACCTTGATCCATCCGTGAAAAGAATAATGCTAATGAAGTTTACATTATTTCGTTGCTGATTCAATAGCCAGTTTGCAAACTGCATTCAACAAGGAAAATCTTCAGGAATCAGTTAATGTACTTTTTGCAAATGATATGGATATAACAGCTGTTCTTGAAGAACTCCATGTACTATTGTTTTCGATGTATTAAACTGTGCTGATATTTTTCGAGTGGTCGTTGATGAAGTATCATTTACAGTATTTAAAATATTTTCCTCTAATTGCGGCGTACGTACGGTTCTTCTAAGACTAGCATTAGTACTATCCAAAAATTCAAAAATTAGTAAATTAACATCGAAGTCAGCGATGTAAAAGAAGACAAGTTCTAAAATGCAGGATATTTTATTTATTTTGTATCATAGTGACATTTGCAGCAACAATACGTTTTTTGGCGCCGATAAATAAATAAAACGGATGTTTTTTGCGAACAGAGGTCTTCTACAACTATTCGTTTATTATTCCTTTTCTCGAAAACGGTTCGTTTTATCGAAAATCAACATGAGTACCTTTTCTTTAGTCCAAGGTTCAAGCTACCCAGATTTTTTTTTTAGGTCTTTATCATACAGGGTGTTAAAAATTTAAGCATTAAAAAATTAAAAAAGCTAAATATATCTCAAATCTATTTTAAAAGGTCCTTTCTGGTGTCCATCACATTAAATTCTTTTATAAATTAAATTAAGTACTCTGAAAGTTATTCAAGAAAAACCGATTTCCAGCGGCGTTCTTCAGTACGGGGAGAGCATGTAAGAAAAAATTTTATAGGAACTAGTCATCTTATTTTTTCATGTTCTATCTGAATCTGAGAGATTTTCCACCTTTTCCCGGACACCCTGTATACATTTCTACAAATAGACGTATTTATTTCATAACATTTTTCGTGCAAAAGTCATTGTGTCATGTCCAGTGACCATACCGGGTGTTGCATCGTCGAGCGGGACATAGGAAATCCCATGTAATATTAAATGGGGTCAATTATTGGCTTCCCTAATTATTTTAGAGAAAAATTCTATTTAGGTTTATTAAAGAGCACTAGAACCCACATTCAAAAGAATAACTTTAGATATTTTTGATGAGCCCGTTTACGGGTTATCGCCGATTTCTTTTTAACTATTTCTCCTTTTTATGGCCCCGTATTTGCGGGCACCAGTCAAGGTAAAAGATGACTGTCAAATAAAGTTGTCATTTTGAGAAATATTTGAACATCTTCTTAAATCCTAAAGTTCTAACAATTTAATAGTACCTACCTATTAATTAGTAAAATATTGAAACATGTAAAATGTCATAATTAACCTTGTAATTGGATACTTTATTTTAGTTTTATTCAGATTAATTTGTACTCATAAATACACCTTTAATGTTTTCGATGTACGAGTTTTTATAACAATAAAGCACACATTTCAAAATGACAACTTTATTTGACAGTCATCTTTTACCTTGACTGGTGCCCGCAAATACGGGGCCATAAAAAGGAGAAATAGTTAAAAAGAAATCGGCGATAACCCGTAAACGGGCTCATCAAAAATATCTAAAGTTATTCTTTTGAATGTGGGTTTTAGTGCTCTTTAATAAACCTAAATAGAATTTTTCTCTAAAATAATTAGGGAAGCCAATAATTGACCCCATTTAAAATTACATGGGATTTCCTATGTCCCGCTCGACGATGCAACACCCGGTATACCTAAAGAGTAATTACGTTTTATGTTCAGAAACTATGTATCAGCTTAAAAACGTTTATTTACGATGCCGACGTATATTTTGGCCATAAGACTTACAGAATTATGAAAAAATGGGCAAAATTGATATTCGTTTTTGGTAAGTAATTTTTATTTTTCTTTAAACTGTAGGTTTTTAATTTATATGGTTTAAGACCAACTTAAATTATCTTTTTCTTAGATGTCTTTAGTTTTCTTGACTAATTTGAATGTACTTACTTTATACACAATTGAACATAAGTCATGTAAAAATTTAAATCTATTAACATGACGATGTTATTTAATATTTCACAAGGTTTTTGACTGACTTTAATGTCCGTTTATTCCAAATTAAGTATGAGTTGAGCAAAATTTATTTTATGAATCGAAAAATATGAGGAACTATTTTTGTTTTTCAATTCTGTTGAAATACAAAAGTAGAAAATTTTGTACTATAGGTAAATAAATAAAATAAAAGTGCTTTCATTTCGAAATATACAGTAATGCAGAAGAGAAGAAACAAATCAAGAAACAGGGAAACATATATTCGGAGGGAGGCGAGGTCCAGATAAGGCACCCTAGAGTACCACCCTGATCAACTCAACCCAACGACTATTGACTATTTTTGATTAAACATGTCTTGTACATGAATCCAAAAATAAATTCCTGTTCATGTTGACGTGACGTGAATTAGAAAGTACCTTCGTAAAAAACTTTAATTACTAAATCAAACATTTTTATGCAAACTTCAAAACGAAGGACTTTCCTGGTAACATGTTATGGAATTGGAGATGTATCTTCTCGATAATATTATGCTATTGAACTTAATAAATTGACTTAATAACAAGTACCCGAAAGTTTACGTACTTAATTTAAATGTTTGCTGCTACTAGGGAAATGAAAACTATTTAGAAAGATAACGAGCAGTACAACCATGATGACGCTTTCACCTTAGCAGTTCTTGAGTCAGTACCAAAAGCTGAACATCTCTCTAAGGACAAAAGCAGATAAGTTAGATAAGAGAAAAAGATAAGATAGTAGATGTTGGTTTGCCATGTGAAAGTAAAATACCATCTCATTGGCGAGCGTGGCGTGAAGTTGCTTTATGAGCTAACGTTTCGTCGCTGTACCGATACCTTCGGTTTCTAGGGTAGGGAATCTAGAAAACGATGGTTCCAAAACTAAAGAACTCTGAAGGCAGACTCGTCTCGACAATTAAGGGGGCCCTTTGAATAACACTTTACCTGGATTTGTTAAAATTAGCAACTTTCAAATTGACTTACGCGCAATAAGAGGACTGAACTTGAACATAAATGCAGTGCGTCAACACCTATTATCTACGAAGCCTCATTTACCTACTCGCACCAACCGATCCATTCGCATCTATGGTAGAAAAGTATCAGGTGTCATCCTTACTGTATAGAAGTCCTTATCCCCTACTGAAAATAGTGCTATTGTAATGGCAACTTTAACAAAAGTTGCAAGAGAGCTTTTAGATCAAAAAATTGTGCCTACAACAGTGGCGTAAAACCCCCACCGCTCAAAATCATAGAATCTTTGAGAACGTTCGAGACCAATGCAAGCAAAGGATGACCCACAGCAAAAGAGCACACAACAAAATAAGCAAAGACGAACTTATTGAATGTCCTAACTGATAGAGAGCATGTTAGTCCGTAGCTAAGGCTGTCAGTCAGAACTTTACCAAGTCAACCATCCCACCTCTAACACGTTTTGATAGCATTATTGGGATCATAGCCGAGTAAAAAGCAAGGTTACTGGCGAAACTATGCTCTTTACATTCAACGGTTAATTTTCAGGGAAAGCAATACCGAACATTTCCGCTGTTGAATCGAGAATATCCGGCAGTGCTCTGTTAAACGAATTTTGAAGGGTCTTGACATCAAGAAAGTGTCAGGGCCTGACAAGTCATCATCGTTAATATGACATGCGCCGATGAATGCTTTCCACATCTATAATTAAATTATCACGTAGTTGTCAATACCCTTGGGATATTATGGATGATAATATTGGGCTAATAAAAGAAAAACTTGTGAAAGCCGTTGACACAATAAAGCAAAAAATATTAAAAAAAAAGTGTTATGGCAGGAGGTCAACATTTTGTAGTAGTTTCCTTTCTAGTTTAAACTCATGGTTAGTATTTAAGTTTACAGATTATTCTCAAACAATCAAAAATAAGAAAGTTTACTAGAGTGCGGCGACCCAGCCGAAGACATACTGTATAATAAAGTCAGCCATGTTAATATAATACTGTTGACAACAATACCCTAGTCAACAATAATTATTAAACAAGTAAACTTACCCATCGTATACAGTAACGTAATCTTGTACGTCATCACAAGCATTCCAGACTTTAAGCTCTCTAGGTGTCGCAGTTCCGTAAAGATTCGATTGACTCCTAATTGAAATTAGTTGCCCTTTTGGTTGTCTTACGGTTATAAGGGCGTGCTTGCCTGTAAAAGAGTTAATTAAAACTTTCATGAAAAGAATATAAAAGCACGTCCTTATAGAATTCGATAAAATTTTTGTCAAACCATTGGGTTAATTCCCTAGTGGTTACATTAATTTATACTGCGTGCCCACTAGGGTTGCTCACTGATTTGTTAATTTTCTGCTACTTTTGATTATATCAACTGTTTACTTCAACACTTGTGTTTTCATTCCTAAATGCAGGTTATGGTAGCTGGTTAAAACTCATCTCAACAACAAAGTAGAACTTTAAAAGAAGCAAATTATTTTATAATTATCGAACAGCGTTGCCTTAAGAATAGTTTTGTTTTGTAGCGCATATCGTTGCGATTATCTTGTTCGTTAAGAAAAAAAACGCATCAAATTGTCTTATAACGGCTCTTACAACTTTTACTATGGAACAAATAATTCTTGCTTGTTTAAGAATTTTATAAAAGTATTACAATAAGAGATACAACCTTTAAAAATATATATCTATAAGTATTGGAACCATATTGTGAAAGAGTCGTATACTTGCGCGAACGGCTTTTAATTAGCGCCCTATAGAATACTTGTTTATACATGTTTAATTTTCTTGTTGTTTTGTGTATGCTGGGTTTATTTTATATATCGATACATACCCTCATAGGCAAAGTAATCGATCCACCCAAATTATCGATGAATTTATATCGCAAATAACTTTTTTATTTGATGCCGGATTTAAACAAATTTCAAAGAATATTGTAGAGTACCCAAACAGTATATTGTTCTAAATTAATGATCAAGCCACATCTATTCTTAACATCTTTCTTTTTGGTTCACCTCGATATATTTATTTTTGTTAAAAATATAAATTTTGTACGAAAAACTAAGGTTACTATGGAGGATGACAGTTAGTTACAGTTTTATTGAATCTTCCCATACTACATACATGTCATTTACGGCTTTCAAAAACTATCAAATTATTTTTTGTAAATGAATGTGTGTTGGATATGTCTCCGCCTGATAGTGTCAAAGTCACTCCTTTAATCCAGGATGGACGGCCAGAGTATTACGTGGCAAGAGTTTTAAACGTCACAAAAAGTAGTGCAAAAGTACATCTGTAAATCGGTTTAATCAGCATGGCGAGTACAGTAGAAGGAGTGAATGTGGTGTACGAATGAGCAAGATGATCGCTTTATTGCACTAAATGTTTTACGTGACCGAAGAGTAACTTTGGTTGAGGTTAAAAACAAATTAGAGGACGTACGGCAATTTCAAGTAAGCGAAAGAACGATAAGAAGGAGGTTATCTGACATTAGATTACACGCAAGAAGACCTGCAACCGCTCCCGAGTTGCTAAGAAACCACAGGGTTGCTAGGGAACATCAAAATTGGGGCATTGATGATTGGAAAAATATCCTATTTAAGTTCTGTTTAAAATCACCGGACGGTCGTCAAAGAATCTAGAGAAGGACAGGAGAACGTTTTGAACAAAACCATTTTTCGCCTAGGATAAGCTATGGCGGAGGCTCCGTTATGGTGTGGGGTGGCGTGCAACTTAACAGCAGAACGGACTTGTTTATAGTAGATGGGGGGGGGGGGGGGGCGGGGAGGGGCAATGACAGCGGATAGATATATTCGTTAAGTTTTAGAACCACATGTTGTTCCCTTTGCTTCATTTGTGGTAGACGATTTCATGCTAATGTATGATAACGCTCGACCGCATGTTGCGCGGGAAGTTAATGAATATTTAAATGAGGTGGAAATCCCAAAAATGAATTGGCCCCCATGCAGCCCCGACTTAAATCCGATTGAACGGACACATTGGGTAGAAAAGTACGGTCGGGGGTACCTGGTCCAGCCAATTTACAGGAGCTTAGTAGAGTACTCATTGAAGAATGTCAGTAAACTGAGATTAAGATCATTGTATACGGAACCTCATTGAAGGGATGCCAAGGCGTATGAAGGTTGTCATTCAATCACGTGAAGGAAACACTCGTTACTGAGTTATTTGTTACTGTTACTGTTATTGCTTATGTTATTTCTTAGGTGTGTTTTTATTTAATGCGCGCGTGCTATTTTTGTGCTTTGAGTGTAAAGTTTTATTATGGTTTTATAGGGGATTAATTAAATTTAGTTAAACAAGTTTGTACTAATTTTTTAAAAAAAAATCGTACTTGTGGCAAAAATAAAAACTGTCACTGTCTTTTAATTTTAAATGTGAAACATTTATTCAAAATATAGAAAAAATGAAATCAAAAATTCAATATGAAAATAAAGAATAGCAATTAAAAAATTTTGTAAAAGAAAATTTATTAAAAAATGATGAAGAATATAAGAAAATTTATCATTTAACTATACAAGGGTTTTTAACTGCAACAGATGAAATTAAACATTTTACAACAAATACTAAACCATTAGTATTATGTTTATCAGAAACTCATGTAACAAGTGAAATAAATACCCACGAATTGGATGTGGAAAATTATAATTTGTATCGTTGCAATTCAAATTCAAGGTATTCTGGTGGTCTTCTAGTTTATATTTACAACAAAATCTTAGTTACTAAATTTGAAGAAATTGCTGTGGACTATCAATATTGGTATATTTGTATAAATCTAAAAAATAATGTAAATTTGTACGAACTTTGTATCTATTATAGATCTCCAAGTGGAAATATAAATGACTTTTTAAATTTTTTTGAAAATAAATGTGAGATTATGTGGGAAAAAAATAATTCTGTAATACATATTGGTGACTTCAATATAAATTATGCAAATGAAGATTATTATTTCAAAAAATTTAAAAAATTGATAAATTTAAATGGTATGAAACAATTAATAACAGATTATACAAGGATGACTCAAAAAAAAGCAAAACAATTATAGATTTGATAATATCAAATGACAATTATTTAAAGACTGGAGTAACATCAGAACCAAAAATTAGTGACCATTATTGGATTTATATAGATACTGAAGATTATATTAAAATAAAAAGAGAAAGCAGAATAATGAAATACATTGATTAGAAAAAATTGTCAAATGAACTTTCTTTATGTGTATGGATATTTGATAACTCAAATATAAATATTTTGTTTAAAAAAATTATGGACAATATAAAAAACTGCATAAACAAAGTGAAAATTGAAAAGAAAATCACCCAAAGAAATCATATGACCCCACGTTTTAATAAACATATTTTGAAAGCGAGAAAAAATAGGGATCAAATGTATAAAAAATATATTTTAACCAAAAATATTGATGATTGGAATGAATATAGGATTTTAAGAAATCGTAAAGTCAACATTTTAAGAGAAGAGAAGAAAAAATATTATGAAGAACAAATAGATGAAAACAAACATGACTAAAAAAAAAATGTGGAAAACTTTAAAAAAAATTGTCAAACCAAAAGCAAAAAGTGAAATTAGAGAAATTATATTTGAAGATCGAAAAGAAACGAATCAGTTGAAAATCGCAGAAAAAATGAATATGTATTACATAAATAGTATTAAAGAAATAGTTGCAGAAACATAAAATGGAAATGAAAATATTTGTAAAAAAATCAGTAAATCAAATAATGTAATAGAAGATTTTCATGAACTATCTATAAAAGAATTAAAAATAAAAATTTGGAATATCCAATCAAATAATAATTATTGTGAAATTTTAACAAAAAAAAATGAAGGAGACATTTGGCAGCATTGGAAATATATTACTTAAATTAATTAATACAAGTTTGAAATATGGAGAAATACCTGATGATTTAAAATGTTCATGTATTACACCAGTACTAAAAGTAAAAAATACAAAAAAGTGTACTGAAATGAGGCCGATAAATTTATTATGGGATATTGAAAAACTTTTAAAGAAGACAGTTTATAAACAAATATTAAATTTTATTGAAGAAAACAAAATTTTAGTAAATATTCAAGCAGGTTTTAGAAAAATATATTCAGCAGAAACAGTAGCACAATATATTATTGAAAATTGGAAGAGAAGTGTTGACAAAAATGAAATCATTCTGGCAGTATTTTTGGATTTTAAACGTGCTTTTGAGACTATTGATAGAAATAAATTATTATATAAATTATTAGTATGGTTTATTTTTATTTTTATTTTTTTTACTGTATATAAATGGTTTAAAAATTATTTAAATTTTTGACAACAAATAACTAACATAAATGAAACATTTTCAAAAAGGGAATTAATTAATATCGGTGTACCACAAGGAGGTATTTTAGGTCCTCTATTATTTATTTTATATATAAATGATATGCCAAATATTTTGTCAAATACTGATATTTAAATGTTTGCTGATGATACTTTAATATACGTAAAAGGTAAAAATATTTTAAGTTGCAGAGATAGTCTAAATTCTGAATTAAAATTGGTATCAAACTCGCTAATTAAAATTACATTTATTTCTAAAACGAAATTTATGGCAATAGGAAATAATATAAATTATAAAAATATAAATATTTTTATAGATGACCAAACATTAGAAATACTTCAGTCTTTTAAATATTTAGGGATATTAATGGATTCTAAATTAAAATTTGATGCTCATTTTGAAAACACTATAATATCTAAAATTGAAAAAAAAATTAATTATTTCAAAAGAGTAAGTAAAAATTTAAGTCTATTTTCAAGAAAAACAATATATAACACAATAATTTTACCTCATTTTTTATATTGCTCTACAATTTTATATACTGCAAATGAAGGAATTTTTAGTAGACTTCAAATTTTACAAAATAAGGCGATGAGAATAATATTAAATTTTGATAAATACACAAAGATAAATTATACAGCGTCGTTGGTTTCTTAAAGCACAAAGGCTAGTAAAAAATATTCTAGATAAAAATTTTAGTATTATTTATGGTCTATTAGAATTCCAAAAAAGTAAGTATACAGGATGAGTCAGAAAGCCGTAGAGAAATAAAGTTACTTTTTTTTTAATAGAATACCCTATATCTTAGAATATTTTTGGATTTGACATAAAATTACAATTACTTTTTAATAAGTGCATTATAAGTCTAAACCTAATAGTTTCCGAGATATCCACTTTTGAAAAATGACATTTATGAACTTTGACAGCTTCTAGCTTCTTTAGAGTAAAACGGCTTACATGTCCCCATCTTAGTTTTTAACTATCTTTCTAAATATGTCAAATTCCGGTTAAACCGGGTGTTTGTAGCTCAAAAGCCGGAAATATAGTACTTCTGGTTTAACCGGAAATTGGCATTTTTGGGAAGATAATTAAAAAGTAAAATAGGGACATGTGAACTGTTTTGCTCTATGGCGTACCGTTAGAAAGCTATAAACTGTCAAAGCTCAAAAATACCATTTTTCAAAAGTCGATATCTCGGAAGATATTAGGTTTAGACTTATAATGAACTTAATAAAAAATAATTATAATTGTATGTCAACCTCAAAAATATTCTAAGATAGTGGGTGTTCTATTAAAAAAAGGTCACTTTATTTTTCTACTTCTTTCTGACTCATCCTGTATACTTACTTTTTTAAAATTCTAATATACTATAAAAAACACTAAAACTTTTATTTAGATTATTTTTTGCTAGCCTTTGTGCTTTAAGAAATAATCGACCGTTTTCATACAAACCAACGACTCTGTATGTTAAATAAACTTAAATGGTTGAATATAAGAAATTTTATATTTTTCCTAGTTTGTATTTTTATTTATAAAATTCAAAATAGTTTATTACCATCTCATTTATAACGCAAAACATTGAAAATCATAACTATCAAATTAGAAACAATCAAAATTTTTGTTTAGGGAAAGAGACAAAAAATTTGACATACAGTGTGGCCCAAATTGGGCCTACATGTATGGGGATCTTGGAAACTATAGAAGATAGAGAAACGGTTAAATAGGGAAAGTTTTTGACAATTATATTTCTAACTGAAAACCGTTTAGTACGTGGCCCTATCTTTTTTGGTTTTTGAAATATGTTGAAAAAACCAAAAAGATGTATTTTCGAAAATATGCTGTAGATTTCTTATTATTCACTATTTTGGCAATCTGTAAAAATATTTTTAAAGCAACTTTTTAAGTAAATTTCAGTTCTGCAATTTAATTTTGAACAGGACGTTTCAGTTATTTTATACCATCATCAGGTTCATTTTTTCTTATGGGCACCATATTGTATTTTATACTTAAAAGGTAGCTTATGACGTCAGCTTTTCAACGATGTATTATTTGTTGGAAAATAAATGAAATTGACTTGAAAAATAAAGAAAATTAATTTTCGCAACACGTCAAATTTGAGAAGAACACATTAGGCAGGGTTAAATTTGTTTAAAATATCATAATATTATAATACATTATTTTATTTTTTCCTTATGGTTAAAAATCTCATATTAACATTTCAAATAAAGAAAACTAAAAACGCAATGAATAATAATTATTGTTTTGAAAAGAAAATAAGAAAAAATATCTAACTTACTATACTTATTCGAAATGTTGGCCGTTTTTATTAATACATTTTTGACACTTTTTTAACACAGTATTGATGACCCTGCGAAGCGTGTTGCCATTTATGTTCGTAAACACATTCCTCACTCTCTCTTCTAATTCTTGTAAAGATTCCGGGGGTTCAAACTCATATACTTCATTTTTTACATAACCCCATAAATAAAAATCGAGAGTAGTTATATCAGGGGATCTAGCAGGCCAATTAACTGGTCCGCCGTTTGAAATTAATTTGTCATCAAATATCTGTCTTAAAAGAGTTTGAACTTCCCGAACATTATGTGCGGGACAACCGTCTTGTTGAAACTAAATATTATTCAATTGATTTTGAGGAACTCTTGCTCTAATTGCCCGTAATATTTGATCTTCTAACAGCTCCAAGTATCTTTGGCCATTCAACGTATGATTATAAAAGAATGGTCCTATATAAGACTGTTGTCTAAAATGTAAGGAGAAAAGTAAAGCTGGGTTACTTAATACCTGCTATGTATTTAGCAAGCTAGGTGACATTACTTACCATACATACCACACCATACATTAAAACCAAATCGGGTTTGCAGTCTTCGTTGAGCCAATTGGTGAGGGTTTTCTGTTGCCCAAAAATGATGGTTATGTCTATTAAATACCCCGCAGTTGGTAAAATGTGATTCATCGGTCCAAATTACAAGACGACTGAAATCATGATTTTGTTCGCATTGATTCACATACCAATTTGAAAACTGCATTCTTCTTGGATAATCCGTTTCTCGTAAACCCTGAACTATAGTTGGCTTGTATGGTCGATATTTATTTTCCTTAAGGACTCTTTGTATGGTACTTCGTGGGGTTGGTAAGTCTCTTGCCGACGCTCTTGTAGATGATGTCGGAGCGGCATTAAAATAGGCTCTGACATTTTCGTCACACTCGTTATTACCTGCATTTCGTAACTCTTGGGCCGCGGTTTTTCAAAACTTCCATGGTTTCTCAGGTTAATAACAATTTTCGGAAAAAGTCTGACACTTGGCTGCGGTCTTTCAGGAAAATTTTCAAAATACCTTTCTAATGCAAGGTTTGCATTTCTGTTGCAATGAATGTAACATTCTAGCAAATCAAATTTTTCTTCGTGAGAAAAACGCAATGCCATTTTCTTTTAAATTCAGAATACACAAATAAATCGTTATTATTAGATAATAATAATAAGAACTATTATACTTTTACTCGTTCTGACAAGTAATATTTTTGTTTCATTTTCAAACGGTAGTGGTTGGTCATAGGCTACTGGATTTTATTTTTGATTCATAGGTTATTGTAATATTGTTGATTGAAACAATGCAAGCAGTGTTTTAAGAATACTACAAAATGTAAACCTTTTAATTGGTATTCAATTTATGGGGTTATAGTGCAGTTGTCAAATTTCACGTGTTGCGAAAATTAATTTTCTTTATTTTTCAAGTCAATTTCATTTATTTTCCAACAAATAATACATCGTTGAAAAGCGGACGTCATAAGCTACCTTTTTAGTATAAAATACAATATGGCGCCCATAAGAAAAAATGAACCTGATGATGGTATAAAATAACTGAAACGTCGTGTTCAAAATTAAATTGCAGAACTGAAATCTACTTAAAAAATTGCTTTAAAAATGTTTTTACAGATTGCCAAAATAGTCAATAATAAGAATTCTACAGCATATTTTCGAAAATACATCTTTTTGGTTTTTTCAACATATTTCAAAAACCAAAAAAGATAGGGCCGCGTACTAAACGGTTTTCAGTTAGAAATATAATTGTCAAAAACTTTCCCCATTTAACCGTTTCTCTATCTTCTATAGTTTCCAAGATCCCCATACATGTAGGCCCAATTTGGGCCACACTGTATAAATCAATATTTTTTAAAGGACTTCACGAATATAATAATTTGGATTCTTTGATTAAGACACAAAATTCCTTAAGTAAATTTAAAAAATCCTTAAAAATATCATTACTTAGAAAACAAAATATCTGATAATATTTATTTAAAAATATTTTTGGTGCATAAAATTGTAATTTTAAATGTTTTAATTATTGTTAAAAAAACTAGAATTTATAATATTGTAGCAGTATTGCTAAAATAAATCTTGTTACTACTTACTACTACTACTTTATCATTAAAACAATTTACTGTTTCGCCACTTCACAGAGTGGCTTAACTTTATGGTGGAAAAACATCTTTTTGGTTAAACCTGTATATTATAAACGTACGTCTACTTTTTAGTAAGTTTTTAAAATGTGAGCGATTCTCAATGAATTTATCTATCTACAATATTCTTTAAAATTCAAATAAAAATGTTATTTGCGATTTAATTTCATCGATAGTTTTCGTGGATCGATTATGTTGCCTGTGAGTAGTATTCCCTCTATTTAATTCTAAATTGACCAAATTGTGGTGTCCCGAAAATAACTAAATAAATAGTCGAAAGGTCGATATTCACAGAAACTGATTTCTGGATTATGTTTCGACCCCTTTCAATAAACCACCACCATTAAATCAAATTGTTACCTATATTTAACTAAATGTGAACAGTCTAAATAATTAACAGTTAAATTGTTGTGTTGTATCCTTTTATTCTAGCAATCTCAACCGGTTGCATTCCCTTAATATAATATAATTTATATTTGTTCAGGTTAAACGTTTATTTATCCTTACCTTAGAAATTCCTGGGATACTAGCTCGCTGCTGTTAGTTAGAAATTCTGGATAATTTTGCAAAGATTCGGGGAATCTGAAGGTATTTACACATAACCAGCTTTTAAGACAGCACAATACATTACTTATTTAAAAATTATCTGGAGATTATTAACTCCTTAATATGTGGAAAACTCTTGGATAGAAATTTAGTAAATCCCTAAAATAAGAGCCTAATAAATCCTAAAGTAGCATCAGAATAGAGATTTTAATTTATATCCAGCTTTATTCGATAATTACGAGCTTAAAAGGACAAATGCAAGAACATGACAAATAAGTTTGGTTAGGTACTGAAATTAAGCTTGAGATTTTCGCACAAGGCCATGAAGTAAATTGTAGGGGAGAGTGGTCTATATTAAACTACTTAAAAAAAAAATAGATATTTTAAAATTATCAATCTTACTATTATACTACAGCTACAAATTTTAATGAATATGTAGGTATACAATTTTAAAAGATTACGATTTTTCTTAATTTATCCTATTACTGGGCATTGGTTCAATTTACAATATCTATATATTCTCATTAAAAGATTGAACCACTGAATTAAACTTATTATTTTTTGTAGTAATAAAGTCTTGCAAACGAATATAGGAAGAAAACGCAAGCTGTTATCATTTGTCTAATATATAAATAATCGCCATATTAGGAATTACAAAATAAATATACACCGCAGTGGCGTAACTAAGAGTATGTGTGCCCCCGCGTAAATTTCTGAAAGCGCCCTGCTATTTTGATCCTTCGTAGCATTTTGGTAAAAAATTGCAGTCATGTATAGTAATTTTCTTTGTTGTAATAACGTTGCAATTAAAAAAGAAAACATTTTAATGATTAAAACAGACATTGAAGTCGTACTCGCTGGGATAAAAATGAGCCCCTAAGAAAACAAAGGGTTAAAATGTGTATGGAGGGAGATTGGGGTTAGCTCAAAATTAGCCGTAGAATGCGTTAAAATTATGCAATTATTTATGCATGCGACCTTAGTGGTCAGGTGGGAGAGATCTCGCCCCGCAATCGAGAAGTCCTGGGTTCGAATCCCAGCTTGTGCATGGATGATTGTAAATGTCTGTAAAAATTATATATAATAATAAAAATTATGTAAACCTTCTGTGACTAAATGAGCTATGCCCAAGGTCAAAAAAGAGAAAAAAAAATTAATAAAAATCGTATATATATTCTTAGATCTAACAAAGGCGTTTGATACCGTCAACCATCAGAAGCTCCTTAGTGTTCTGGAGAGATACGGAGTTCGTGGTGCAGTGTTAGACGTCCAACGCGTAAAAATAAATAACACAATCAGTGAACCAAACATAGTCAAAATAGGAGTACCCCAAGGCACAGTCCTTGGTCCAGTACTCTTTTTAGCATATATAAATTGCCTTTTGTCTTTAGCCACACGAGCGAAAGTAATATCATACGCAGAAGACACAGTTGCTGTCTTTTCTGAGGATACGTGGATTAAAACAAAGACATCTGTCGAACTCGGCATGAAAAAGATTCAAACATGGCTTGGAATGTATCAGCTTTCATTGAATATTGGCCAAACTCACTATATGGCATTTTCTTTAAATAAAATAAATAAACCTGACTTCACGTTTATTAAAGTTGCAGGGATGAAGGAACATATTAGGGAAAGAAACGAGATCAAGTACTTGGGAATAATCGTCGACAGGAATTTAAAATGGACCAACCATGTGAACTGCAATTGCGTGAGATTCTTTGCAGGAAATTATTAATCATGGTTTACAAGTCTCTGGTAGAATCACTCCTTTCCTATGGTGTCCTCATATGGGGTGAAATATACAAGAATGCCTTACAAAAATTAAATACAACTCAAAATTATATACTAAAGATCATATTTAAGAAACAAAGATTGTACCATACTAACCTTCTTTACACAGAAGATATAAGCAATATTCGAACTTTATATTTCCATAGCATTTGCATTTATGCATTTAAAAATAAATCGTTTCAGAATTACACATCTTCTACATACAATATTTGCAGTAATAATTGTGAGCTTCTGCCTACTCCTAGATTTAAGAGAGATATATGTCAACGATTTTTAAAATATACCCTACCTAAGACTTGTAACCTACTGCCTATTCATATAAAACACATAAAAAACCCAAAAACTTTTGCAAGTAGCTCTAAGAAATTCATCTTTGACAATTATGTTATATTTGGACGAATTTTGGATGATTGATTCTTGAAAAAGTGTTAAGATATTGATGATTTTCTGTTTTTTTTCTTCTTTTTTTTTGCTATTCTTTTTCCATTATTTACAGTCTCATCTTTCTATATCTACTGTTTCCTTTTACTGTGTTGCACTAATTGTTTTATTGGGAGCACAATACAAGTGATTTATTCACTTAGGTGCTTTTTTTTCTTCTTCATAAATATAGATATACATCTAATTTAAGTATTTAGTATTATCATTTTATAATAAATGGTATTATGTTTATTAATAGGCTAGATTTATATTGGAGAACACTTGTATTTTTCTGTACATCTATTATGGAATAAATAAATAAAAAAAATAAATAAATAAATAAAAAAAAATATCATTATTAACATTTACTTTCAAAATAAAATTACAGTAAAATCTCTCAATAGCGACCACCCTCGGGGAGTGAGATGTTGGTCGGTTAACATGGGTGGTCGGTTAATAGACAAAAATTAAAATAACTAATCTGCATTTTACAGTATTTGTTTATTCATAAGTATTTACGTATATGTATGTTAATAATTTCAAATATTTTTGTTTAAAATTATCACAACTAAAATAAAATGAGATGAAGCCAATTCACCAATATGTATATACTGCACGTGCATACTAACATATTATGTATTATACAATGTGCTGTATGCTTGCTTTGAAACTTTTTAAAATAATTATTCCAAGGCATACATTAGGGTTTCCAATACGGAAAGGCCGTAAAGGAGTTTGAGAAAACTTCTAATCGATTCTAGTATGTTTAGTGATGTTGTGGTAACACAAACAACCGGCTTACTGAACAACTCAAGAATGATAACCAAAGAGTTCCGGGCCCTAGTTGTTTAAAACCTGTAGCTGGTTGTTCAAAACAGCTTAATATCACTGTTGAACTCGCAGCTAATGAAGACTTCCAAAGTCAGTCAAACAGCAAAATCGACGCCAAAGACAAAGATCTGAGATACTAGCATCGACGCCCTTAGAAGTTGTGTTACAAGAGAAATAAAGAACTTGGAAAGCAAGCAACTAAAGAAAAAAGCAAATAAAATAACAGTTGGAAAGGTGTTTGATTCATCCAGCGAAGAAAAATCAGATGGGAAAAACTTGTGTGATGATTTTATTTCAGAATGGCCACTTTGGATGAAATTAAAGACGCATTTTTCTTAATTAAATCGAGGGACCTGGGAATGATGAGATAGGTGTTAATTTATCATTATGGGACTTAAAGACGCGCGCCCCTGGCCTTAGTGCCCCACCCCCCGGCACGCAACGCGGGACATGCGGGGACGGTCTTTACGCCGCTGATGCACAGGGCTATATCTTAAGTACGTCGCCAAATTAAAGCGGACAGTTCCTTGATATTTTATTTAGTTTGAGGATTTTTGCTAATATTTCAACATCTAAGATATTTTTTTTTATATTTCACATAGGTTCATATTTCTTTAGATTTATAATAGAATCTGTACTTAACCTTACTTAAAACGACAATATCACCATTATTAGTTTGCGCAATGCGCATGCATAATCGTTATGACTTTCTTCAGGCTATGGTGCGTTTTTAGTTTCACTGTTTTTTGTTAATTTTAATATTTTATCAATTCAGCTAACGCCAATATTATTATTATTATATTATTTTATTACGGCCTTTGCAGGAGTTTGCTTCTCCGTTTCTAACTGATTTGCGTTAGACGGGCCAGGTGATGCATTTGATTGCCACGAGATGTCGCTTAAACGATACATCTGCCGTTTTTTATTCATCTTTCAGGGTCAAGTAGACTTTACGCTGTTGCTTTCTTTCGTCGGATTCTATAGCCTCACTGACGAGTTGCTATACAGCAAAACGCGTCTGGGGATGAATCCAGCGAAAGGAAGCAACTAACTTTTAGATTTCTAATTGTTGGTACTCGATCCGTATACCGAATTGGCTTTTAATCCTGTAAAAATGACCGGCTCGTCTGGTCTTTGCAGGAGTTTGCTTCTTCGTTTCTGACTGATAGTATTATTGTTTGTTGTTATAATTTAAAACGATAATTGTTATTTTTTTCTATTAAATGCAAATTTGGATGAAAAACCCATCAATTTAATGACTAGGTACTAATTATAGGGTCAGTTTAATATTTTTTATATTAAAAATAATATAAAAATTATAATATTCCAGACCATCAAAATTTAAGGTATACAAAAAAACAATAAAGAAAATACTTAACGAAAACTTTAAGAAAATATTCATTCATTTGACAACGCCGCCGAAAATAATAAAAATATTTCGCAGTTATATGGAGATATAGTTAGAATTTCTACTTTGGTAAAATATACAGAGTACTTCGTTTAAGAAAATTGACAACATTCAATACAAATTTCCCTAAATTTGAAAGTAAAATTAGAGCAACCTGTATAGAAACATCTGGTAAAATAATATAAATCGTACTGGTATATCCCTGACACAACTGTGGGATTTCATAAATAAAGAGGGGCATTACTTCCGGGTAAAAAGTATAGGGTGTCCCATTTAAAAATATGTATGTTCAAGTTGTCCCGCATTTGTGAAATAACCTGTATATAAATGTAGTCCCCTATAATAGGTATTACCCTGTAGCAGATCGAAATCTTTATTTCCAATAAAATAGAATTTAGAAATCAAAGGAGTTAAGTTACCGGACCCTGTATATATTATACAGGGTTAATCCGACAAGTGCTTCGTTCGTGTATCAAATTTTATTTTTCTATGAAACTCCCTGTGATTTTTACATTTTTGAATTCTGCAATTAATCCTTAATATTTTTCATGAAATACATAGAGAAGTAAATATACCTACCTGGTGGTATCTCATGCTGCCTTACAGCATAATAACATGTCAAATTTCTGGGATATATTCCCGGAAAATTGGGTGATTGAAGACGGCAGTGTTTTTTATCACAGTCGCTGAATATTCGGGAGCAATAGGTTCCAGCTATGAGCTCCCCTAAGTAGTACTCTGGTTCTGGGGGTAAAGTTGGAATGGACATATTAAAGAAAGACAGAGGCTGACCTAAAAAATAATTGAGAGATAAGAAAAACATTTGTAGAATAAGTAATAAAATTTCAAATAAGAAAAAATGTATTTAACATACATGCAGCATAATTCTGAAATTATTGGTAGTACCAATAAAAAACGAAGGGAATTGCAATTACAGCATCAATGGTCAGTTTATTTTTTAGCCTTTTTATTTTTGACCTGAGATGTGACAAAATACAAAACACTGTATTTATAGTTTATTTTTTAACGTAGAAAATAGCAAAATTCCCATTTGGGTAAAACACTTAACGAAACATAAGAATATATTCTATAAAGTAAAAAAATAAATGTATTTCTAATTGGCACCACAACTCTGTAAAAGTATTTTCTGTCCTTCCCGATACTACACTGGTTAAAGCAAGAAATTGCAACAGGAATACCCATAGGTATCCCCTCCTTGTCGCAAGGTTGCACAATTAAGTAGCCCTCCTTATAACAGCTGAGACATTAAGTCACCTTTAGGGTCATCTAACTTTAACGAAAATTGTAGGGAAGCTTGTAAAGGAGCGCAGGGTATGCTTGACAATATGCTTAACACAATATATTCATGCAAATAAATCCAAAGAAAATTCGGTATAAAACAGAGGACACCATTCTTTCCTTCCTAGAAGATTTACATCTGAGGTTGAACGATAATCAGGTTAACTTTTGCATTTGATTTTCCACAGATAACACTGGTTCCTTCAGGTTCCCGACTGCTTACCTAAAGTGGTTTTCTTCAAGGCTCCTAATGATTTAAATGAGTAAGCCTGAGGAGAATAGTTATTGGATAATTGCTTTTCTTTGCATATTAATTAATTAAAGTCACGAGGCTTGGAAATGTCATCTGGAGTGCCACATCAGTTCTTGGTACACATCTATTTTATTGAATCTTAACGAATTTCCAAGGTTATATATTTATGGTAGGTTTAGAATGCTTGCCGATGATATGACCGTACTCTGGCATTCGGATGATGTTCAAATAAAATTGGTTATGATGACTAAGTATAAATCGGTGGATGGTGCGAGACCAACTATCTGAAGCTTAATATATTATTTAAGACTAATAATACTAAATTCTACATGCAATTAAAATAAAAATTGACAGATGATGGGTTATTTTGTTCCTTAATTTACAGGTATTGGCCAAAGGTACAACTAAATTACTGGTGTGATTAAAGAGGTATTTCCATCTAAGTAATAAAATTAAGAAAATGATATTGTGTATATAATTATGGGTTATTTCGTTCGTAATTATTATTGACAATGTTTATTGCATATTTATCTTAAGTTATTAGGCTATTAGGTATTAGATTGGCACCTGAAGGTATTTTAATTTGATTATTAACAATATTACATCGACTTTTTAAGGCTTTTTTGATTGCTAATGTTTCTAATAGGTTGAGTTTTCTACCTTTGTGTTGAGTATATATCGGTTTTATTTTGTTGGATATTGAGCGGTTATTTATTATACAGTGGTCCGCTATTCCTGTTTTATTTTGTTTTTTTAAATTAATGTTTTATGTTCTTTAAGCCTAGTTTTAAAGTTTCTACCTGTATGACCTATACCGACGACTATACCTATACGACCTGACCTATATAGATTGCATCACAGTCATCACATTGTATTTGGTAGACCCCGCTATGTGTTAATTCGTCTTTATTTTAAATTTTTGAATTAGCTATGTATATACCTAGGTTATGGAGATTTTTTGACTTGTGTGACCTGTATATCTGATTGAACTATATTTCGTGTTTGATGTAAGAGTAGTTTTTTTTTTTTTTTTTCGGCCAATACCTGTAAATTAAGGACCAAAATAACCCATCCCCATCATCTGTCAACTTTTATTTTAATGACATGTATAATTTAGTATTGTCTCATATGCCTTTGATAATGATCCGCAAGGGTTGAAACACGTGTCAGGACATTTCACCAAGCATGTAGCCCATCACAAAGCAATTAATATTATATCCTTTAAATAAAGTCTCATAGACTTGTTTCGATGTTCTCAAGTATTACCGAATTCGGGGGTAATAGTATATGACGTACCGTAACCAAGGCGCGAAGCGACGAGGTTAACTAAATCTCGAGACGGTAATGAAGCTTTACACCGAGGTCTTTACAGTATTTTTTCCATTACTAACCAATAACATCGTCATTATTGACCGATTATTAACGTTAGAAATCGTTTTCTCTACCTTATAAGTTATTATTGACCATGGTCAATAAAAAGGCATTGAAATCCATTATTGACCGATCTTCAAGAATTTATTTGAACGCAGGTAACTTGATTAAAAAATATACTTACACCTACCTATAATTTTTTATAATTATTAATACTATAAAGATAAATGTCTTATAAAAGTTTGTAGTAGTGGAAAAAATATTTTTTCCACTACTAACCTATAACATCGCCATTATTGACCGATTATTAACGTTAGAAATTGTTTTTCTCTACCTTATAACTTATTATTGACCATGGTCAATAGTAAGGCATTGAAATCCATTATTGACCGATCTTCAAGAATCTATTTGAAGGCAGGTAACTTGATTTTTTGATTCTACAACATGAATTCATAAACATGAATATGGTTAGGCAACCAGATAATTATCAATACATATTAGATTACTTGATATTGTAAAATATCGATACAATCAACATTTTTTCTGCTTCCATCCTTAGTTCTGGAGGTGTACACATAATACTATCACTAACATTTTCTTCGCTCATTTTTTAAAAAAACGGAAAACTCGTGAAATCTGATGACATAAATGAACAAAAATTGACATTAACAAAGCCACCTGACAAAACAACAAAATATTTTACCAATTCCAAAGCGCAGGTAACTTGATTAAAAAATATACTTATACCTACCTATAATTTTTTATAATTATTAATACTATAAAGATAAATGTCTTATAAAAGTTTGTAGTAGTGGAAAAAATATTATATTAACCACGGTTTAGACAGCTTATAGCCCTCGCGTCTTAAATTCCTCGTCGCTCCGCTCCTCGTGATTTAAACTTGCCGCTCGGGCAATAATGATGGCTGTCTAAACCTTGGTTAATAATATACTAATATTAACCACGGTTTAGACAGCTTATAGCCCTCGCGTCTTAAATCCCTCGTCGCTGCGCTCCTCGTGATTTAACCTTGCCGCTCGGGCAATAATGATGTCTGTCTAAACCTTGGTTAATAATATACTATTATTTACAGCCCCTTTATCCAGTTCTTATTATTTTGAATTAAAATTACTAAAAGCGAAATGTCATTTTGACTTCTTAATTTAAAAATTCAACAGACATTAGAATTTCAAATAACCAAGTTAAGTGGTTAGGAGGCTGGAACTCTAGCACAGTAGCTGAGGGATACATAGATAGTTTTGTCGCTACTCAAGATAATACAGCAAAATTGATTTCAAAGCCAAGTTCAAATTTTACTAACACTACTTTAACTTCAAATAATCATAAATTAAACCTTTTAAAAAAATAAATTCAGCAAGGTTGGAATATATCAGTGGCTGCCTACAATAGTGCCAATATAATAACTGATTTAAATAAGTAAAACATAAACCATGTTAATTTTTTGTTTTTTATAAATGTCATTATAGTTCATTACAGGTGTGTGAGCGCATTACAGTGTCTATATTGGTGTGTTCGTATAATATTTTGAGATATCAATTTTTAATAAAATTACAAAAAATAATTATTTTACTTTGTAGTTTGTAAGTGCTCACTTTCCACCCGGGTGGAAAGTAAAAGTCAAAAAACGTCAACTTTCCGCCTTTCAAAGAAAGGCGAAATATCATAATTTTATGCGTGGTTGTAAATAAATAGTTTTTCAGTACGTTTATTTATTGACAGTTACGGTTTGAGAGCCATATTCTGTCATTAACAAAAAAAGGTATCACTTATACATATATACTTATTTAAGTACGTGGCCAAGCTTCAAAGAGTTATTCTTTGAGTGATTCCAAGACTAAGAGCTTATGTAAACATAGGTCCGGTAATGCTTCGTTTTCAAGATACAGGGTGTCAAACTTTTCAAAAAAAAAATCGTTTTTTCATAAACATCTTATTATTCCTTTAGCCGATTTTGTCGAAATTTGGCAATCTTATTTAGAGTAGTAAGGGTCTAATATAGCCCTAATTGGATTAATTTTTTTAAGTCCTCAACTAAGACTTTTGACAAATAAAATGTGCGCCACTAACTTTCTTGCAATTTTTGTATTTTTTTCGCATTGATCAACTGAAACCAGATCTTTCTTATTTTTAGCATTCTTTTCCTATCTTGCTTCGTTTTTTTCATAGCCTACTACCCTGATTTTCTAAATTTTTTCGATTTGAAATAAAATAATAATAATAAACAAAATTAATAATTTAAATTTCACCACCCTGTATCTTAGAGGGTAAGTACATTAGGGCATATGTCCATATGAAGTTTTCGTCTTAAAATGATATCAAGAATCATATCCTTGATTTTCTTCATGTACCTAAGGATCACCCTGTAATTATATTCCGGTAGTAATTATATTCCGGACAGCACTTTGTTATATTGTAAATATTACTTCTTTGCTTCTCCGTTAATTACCATAACTTGGTAATTATTAATATACCTCTTATACCTTTATTCTTATTATTAGGTTAATTGTGTCAGTTTTATCTTTGTGATATTATGAAAAAGCTGAGTAAGGAGGTGGAAGCCAAAATAATTACTTTATTAGAAGACGGGTTATCAAGACGCCGAGTAGAAAAAACACTTGAAGTAATAAGAACATCAGATAAAAAGGTTAATAATATAAGTACTGGATACTCGGCTATCTAATTAATACAAGCGAGAGAAATTAAAAGATAAAGTCCTAACCTACCAAATTTTATATAAACGCCATAAAATATGAAGCTGAATTGACATCGGTTTTCTGTAAGCATTTTAGCAAACCTTATCTGACAAAAACGGAATATTTCCCTCTAGAAAACTGCGCGAGTCCAGCACGTAGCCAAAGAATTCAAGAAGATCTTGCCCATAAACTATCATCCAGCCGCATTGGTTTCGATTATATCAAGAGTTATGGAGAAGGCTATCAACGAAAAATTATTAAAGTACCTGGGAGGCTTTAACATTATTAGTGACCGCCAGTGTGGATTCCGTAAGTCTAGATCAACAGGAGACCTTCTCGCTTATGTTACTCACGTTGGGAACAACGCTATAGCATTTCATGGGGAGTCTCGGGCGGTAGCACTGAACATTTTCAAGGCCTTTGACCGAGTATGGCATGAGGGGCTCCTACCTAAAGTGAGCGCATACGGAATGCCGGTCAATTTTGTTCATGGCGGTCAAGCTTTCTTAAAGCCCCTTCTCTGCGAGTCAAGATTGATGGATTTCTTTCAGACACATTTACCATCAATGCCGGAGTTCCTCAAGGTTCTATATTGTCTCCCATCCTTTTTTTATTATACCATAACGATCTGTTATAAAATCTGAAAAATCCTATCTAAAGGTTGGCTGACAACAGTACACTTGTTTCATCCTTTACTTTGGATGCTCGAACATCCGAACATCGACTGCTAATGAACATTTCTACAGTCAGCAAGAGGTCTTACATCTTAATAAAAACCCGGAAGAAATTAGGGTTATAGTAACCAAATAGAATTTAACGGTAAAAAAACCCAGGCGACAGTTTTTTTAAAAAAGTAAATATTGAAGAATCAGATACAGTTATGCCGGAAAACTCGATTCCCTTGGCTTTATAAATAAATTTATTGCATATCCGTTGGTATATTCACGCTGCAGCCATAGCTAGGTAGCCTCATAGAACCTTAGAATACTTTTTAAAGTAAGAGCTTCTAAGCTTAAATTCGACCATCGTTAAGTTTATTGAATTCTTTAAAAATTTTGGATACTTTTTTAGTCTAAAATAAATAGTAGATCAAATACAGGAGGGTGTCTGTAAAAGGTCTTTACAAAAACCTACCACATATTCTTAAGACCGATATTAGCCGATTTAAGTAAACTTACCTTAGTACAAAGTTGCTTAGTTTGGGCGCTAGACGTCGCTGAAGTGACAATTTTTAAATCGTTTTTCTGGATTAATTCAATAATTGCTCATACTATTTTGCCGAAATTTGGTACGTTGGCATAGCTTTATGGGGCAAAGAAACCCACGCCACAATTCTGATAAATATCAGTCCATGGACGTAGAACCTGGGTTTTTTACTAATTGCTTGTTTCATATTTTTATGCCAATGGAACAAGAGGGGGCACAAAATTCAGATGAACCAACTCATTTGCTACAAGAAAGGTACTCTTGATAAGACTCGATTCCTCTGACGGGTTTCGAGAAATTTGCATTTTATTTCTTAATACGTATTAGCTTTTACAAAAAAAGAGAAAAATAACTAATTCATAAACAGAAATAAATAGAAATATTATAAGAATTGCTCAAAATGTCCACCATTGTCATGAATACAAAGATTTATGCGTCAAAGAAAATTAAAACACACTCTTTGCAGAACTTGTTTATCGCCCTTAAGAATATTTATTGCATCTTGAATACGTTGTCATAGTTGTTCCGCGTTATCTAGAATTGTCCTGTAAACCACTGTCTCAAGATGCCCCCATAAGAAATAATCCAATGGATTTAGGTCCGGAGATCATGCTGACCAATTTACAGGGGCATTACCTCTACCAATCCATTTATTTGGGTACTGATTAGGGTGGGTCGAAAAAATTTTTTTTGGAATTTCTAAGAGCGGTAGTAAAAAAAAGTTGTCTTAGAATTACTAAATTACGCACACAAAAAATAGGATTTTTCTATTAACGTTCAGCCGCGCCCCGCGGGGGGTAAAAGTAGATGATTTTGTACATATATATTTTAAGGGAGGGGTAGTCATAAAAATATTTATTATTATTCTCTCATTACGTATAAAAATTTTGCGCATTTAATATTAATGTTTAGCCGCGCCCCTGTATCTTATTTTGCTTTATCGCTACGCTTCCCTGTATCTTATTTTGCTTTATCGCTACGCTTCCCGCCACTGAGCGCTGAGCACGTGCGACGCGCGGATTAGTTTAATACCTAAGCTCATTTGGTTTGGACGTATTTTCTGAGCAATATTTAGTCGTTTATTTTTTATTAAATCTTATCTAAAAACATAGTGATTTATGTGAGTATGCCTAGAAAAACTTTAAATACTCGTGCTTGTAATAGACTTTGTTTGGCAATGCAGAGGATCTTGGTTCAGACTATGTGTTTTTTCTTCCCACATATGAACAGATTGTTAAATGTTTTCGAAATGTTCGTCTTGAACTGAAAGGTGACGGAAGCAAGGAACCTCTTAGTAATGAAATTGCAACCATTGTGGCACAAAAACTTGAAATTATATGGCAACGTGTATCACTTTCAACCCTAACTAATAAACGTATAGTAGAAATGATTTTAGCATGTTATGGCAAGTACAGAAAAATCATTAAACCTATTAAAAACCGTGATACACCTTTTTTTTATCAGCAAAGCTGGAAAAATTCTAGTCCGATGCGCAAAAATTATTTGATATTTGTTCTTGCAAATGTTTCAGTCCCCTAATTTGCAAATGTTGCAGGGAAACGAAAATACCAGCAGCAAAGCGGAAGGTTGATTTGCCTGAAATAGACAAAAAAGATCTTAGTACAGACCAACAATATTTAGATTTAATTTCGCAATCAATAAATTGTGGTTCTTGTTCAGAAAATCTTGCCTCCCGAAATCCTGGGAAAATGAGTCACACAAGATGGTTAACGGTTAACTACTGCGAATCGAATACTACGACTGTATATTTCCACTGAGGAACCAACGGAAGACATTTCTTCTGATAGTTAAATTCATCTTAAAAGTTTATGTACCTTATGTGGTTTCAGATTAAATCAAAGCCGTTCAATATGGTGCACGACACTTATGGGACACAATACGGGCCTCTAGACATTTTCCTGACAATATTCAGGCAATTATTAATAAGGTTATAACAGGTAACGCGTACTTTGCCCATGCAGTGATGCAGAAAATATATAGATGATAGCCATGTTGGCAGATGAACGGCCACATATCAGAGAACTTGCCGAGAAAAGAATTTTAAAGGCAAGAATAAATAAAGCAAAAAGTGGCATTCGAATTTTTAGAATACCAAAGATAAACTTTGACGCTGCTGATTACATTAATCTTATTGACTGGACTCAAAATATAACAGAACCTCCATTAACGATGCATATTGCAAACGATGATCTTCAGCTGATGATTCGCGAAGAAGTTCCGACTAAAAAAAAATCCCCTGTCATACCCAGGCAGTTGAAAGGGTTGTAAAGTTAATAACGGAGGCTTCTTCTACAGTCTGTGGCGCTCAATCTCGCGACGAATTTATAAAGGCAAAGCTTCTAGCTAGAGCAGACTTGCCAAGTTTCGAAAATAAAGGGCAATACTACAGCGCAAATCTCAACTAATGCATATAAGAAGGGAAGGGTGCGAGGGTGAAACTCGAGGTGCGGCCAACTCCGCGTGGTGAGTTCTGGGCTGGTTAAATATTCAAATATAAATCCTACTAAAAAAACTGTCATTATTAAAAATTGAATATTTAACTAGGCGAAGAGCTGCACATCGCACAGCTAAAATAAAATAGGTATATGTTACTTATTTATACTGAATAAATAATTTTAAAGTAATAGGGTCGCGGTTAAACTGTAATGTTTATGGCTAATTTTTTTTTGCCAAAAGAGCGAAACGTTTTTTTACCGTCCGTAATGAAAAAAGTAAAATTAAAAAAAAAAAACCTTTCAACCCCCAGGGGCGCGGCTAGATATTCGCCAATATCATCCAATTTTTTTCTCTGCTTTTTATTTCATCTAAGACAACTTTTTTTCACTACCGCAATTTATATTTCCAAAAAAAAATTTTGTCCTTGATTTTCGGCCCACCCTAGTACTGATGATTCAAAAAGTTTCTAACATTTAATGCAAAATGTGGTGGAGCTCCATAGTGCATAAACCACATATCACTCCGAAGTTGTAAAGATAAATCTTCTAGCAAATCTGGCAGTGTATTTTGTAGATGTTGCAAATAAATTTCCCCGGTTAATCTTTGTGGAATAATGACAGGACCAATAATGTGATTACCAATTATTTCAGCCCACACATTAATTCTAAACTCATTTTGAAAATGTTTTACCTTGATAGCATGTGGATTTTCATCCACATAAGCATGTTCATTATGAAAATTTGTAATCCCTCTTCTTGTGAAACATGCTTCATCGGTAAACAAAATATTGTTGGCAAAGTTGGGATTCTCTTCTCTCTGCCTATAAACAAGACGACTAAAAACCAGGCGCATTTTAGGATCATTAGGTAAAAGATCTTGAACTGGCATTTGTTCTTGAAGTACTTCAACTATCTTACTATCGTACTATCTTTGCACACTTCTATTTCCCTACCTAGCCTCCTTGTGCTTATTTCTGGATTTTCTGCTTAACGTTCTAAAATGTCTTTCTCGACTTCAGGAACCCTTACAAAACGCTGTTTTCCATTATCAATGGCTTTAGGAGTAGATTGGTCGTTTTCCCGCAGGCGTCCTTCAACAGCAGCAAACGTCGGGTGGCTTGGTATACGACGATTTGGAAATCTTTCGGAGTAAACTCTGACACATTCTCGACCATTTCCTTGGCAATACCTAAATACTAATATGATATCGGTATATTCTGCATTAGTGTATTACACCGCCATGATAATTCACGACAATTAGAGTTCTCTAATAATTAATGCAAGCAGATAAAAATGATTGAACGTTAGCAACAATACTAAATGTTACAAATTTGACAATAATCTTATGTTCTCACATAAAACCAATAATAACCAACAATAACAATCGTTTGTGAGGTGTAAGGTCCTGTTGAACAGTGACGGAAATAAAATGTCGTACACTGAGTTTAACATTTTATGCCATTTTTGAATATTTTGGTAAACTGGGCTTTTTACAATTATATCACCTCTATACCTTGCATTTCTTATTTCAGTAATGATAGAAAAAAGGCTACACGTAAACATGTCCTACTTTGCCCGGATAATGTAAGTTTTTTAAATATATTTTTGTTATTACTGGTTTAATTGCAGCATAAAAATTATTTTGAGAATTCACAATGTGATATTAATACACCTAATTATAATTACTTTTAACGAAAACTAAAATAACCGAGAAAAAAAAATAAAAAGGGGGTGGGCAAAGTTGTCCTGGCGACGGACAACTTTACCCGGCTATGCAAATTTAGTTCTAGTGCCGATTTAAAACACAATAGAACAACTTTGCCCACGGTAAATGTTTTTAAAAACATTGTTTATTAGAAGAAAATGAAAAAAATATAAACAAGCTTAAATTTCTATAATTTTTTATTGAAAAATTAAACAAATAATTATAGTTATAACTTTTTATAGAAAATAATACATGTAACAAAACCAAAAACTCTTAATAACAAGAAAATCAAAGCAAAACTACTTCTTTCTTAAATCTACTGAGAAACTTTAATCTTACAAGCTATGAAACTTAGATAATATTAATTCTATAACAGCCTTTGAACACAGTCTAAATAAGTAAAAAATTAAAGATTAAAGGCACTTAAATTCCCTTGAAAATAATAATATCCTCTTCGACTTACAGATGATTTCGATACTATTTTCATAATATCGAAGAAACTAACATCTGATACATCATCAATTGTGGGGAACGAATATCCGTTTGCGCCTTTTCTAAGGAACTTCGTTGTATAAATATCATCAGTCTTGGATATTTCAAGAATAGTTCCAATAAAGTGTCTTATAGTCTTCTTTGTAGGAAATTGAACAACAATAAAGGAACCAACTCTCAAATTATTTGGATCTATCTCTATATTTTCATCTATACTCTGTAATTCATTCGGAGTTAAGTCAGTCTCATTGTCATCCTTATCTAAGTCACTCATCTCCGCATCATTCTCATCTTCACCAGGACTTTGTCTTTCCAAATTTTCTTCTTCTTCTTCCACATTTTCTAACCCCTCGCATTGAATCGACTGTCCAGCCTTAATTTTTAGAAGCTTTTTTTTTTCCTTTCTTAATGGTATCCCCACTTTTTTTTTCTTGAAGAAAACTTAATAAAGCCTGATCAATTTCAGAGCTTACTCTATTTTGAAATCTCATAGAAGGCATTTTTTTTAAAACTTCATACGAATCTATAGGATGTATTCCTGTTGCCCTGAACGAGTTACGAATATTTTTTTCAAAATTTGGTTCTATTGCTGCGATTAGTTTTGTCAACAATTGAGGGAAAATCGACTTCTCAACAGCGTTTAGATTTGGTTGCCTAATTTTAAGGTCGAGAAGTATTTTCCTCCACGCTATTTTTAGTGGTCTGTAAAATCCCACATCTAAAGGTTGCGTCAGCCCCGTGGAATTAGGTGGCAGTAGAACAAATCTTATGTTTAATCTTTGGCAACTTCTCAAAATTTCAATGTTTATGTGGGAGGATAAATTATCCCCAATTATGACTTTACTGGCAGTATTTCTTCTTGCCCATGGCACCACAACTTTTAAAAACCAATCATGGAAAGTGGCTGCATCGAACCACCCCGATTTTGTACGATTGTAAAAAGTTTGAGGTGGTCCGCCAGTAATCCATCTATCATACAGCCTTTCGGCTTTATACACCACGTACAAAGGCAGTCGCTCTCCAGTTGCAGTGGCTGCAAACATTAGGGAAATTGCACTTTTGGTTGTGTTCATATATCGCTCGGGATATTTTGTGCCACGACGAAAAACACATTTTTGGCTACCAGGGTTATCCGTCAAATTAGTCTCATCGTAATTCATAATGTTTTGGGGATCGACATTTTGAAGGGAAATCTTTAAATTTTGAAAATATTCTTCCATCAATTCCTCTGTGTTAGCAGCCCTTGCTCTTTTGACATTTTGACAGTGTCTATGTGTTAAAATGTTTTTGTAACGGTGCAGAAAAGCATGAACCCACTCGCAGCTTGGAAAGTTATCATTGGGAAAAAAAATAACTCGAACTCCTCTGCTATCTAAATACTGCTTCACCAGCATTCTAATATCAAGTGTTGTTAGCGGCGATCCATACTCAGCACTAGCGATAATTACATCAACAATATGACGCTCTTCTATTTCAGTAAGAGCCATAGGATGACCAACAGGGCGTGGAAATGTTCCTTTCATTTTATTTAAAATGGTCCGTCTAGGCACCTTAAAAAGTCTTTCTGCTTCACGAGATTTTATACCATTCTTCATAGCATCTACGGCTAGCTCTAATGCTGCTTGTGTGTAGCGTTGGTACTGTCTAGCCCCTATTTTTTTTCTATTGCGGTACGGCATCTGTAAAATATATATTTTTTAAATTTATATTTAATAAATGAACCAAACATACAATTATTCCTGTGTCAGATTGCATAAAAAATAGCTCATCCACTGTTTTACGTTACCGGTAAAACAAAAAAAAAATGCATATTTTTGGCCAACTTTGCCCAGTTCAGTTTTTACAATTTAAAAAAATCTATTAAGCTCAATCACAAGCTACATCTCTTAGAAAATGCCCTTAGTAATACCTATCATAACAAAGAAATAAGTTTTCCTATAAGTCGAGGTACAGCAATGGTTAGCTTTTACCCCCAAAAACGAGGAAAATCACATATATTTTGCTTACCTTACAACAAGCCGCACAACACCCCAAACACAAATGACAGTATCACTAACCTAACGCCCGGCCGTTAAAAGCGCGCCAAGGTTGTTTTGGTGAATCTACAGTGTTGCCAAGTTAAAATTATTTCATTTTATTTTAACTTTGACACTGGGCAAAGTTGATCGAGCTGGGCAAAGTAGGACATGTTTACGGTATAATATATAAAATAATTTATTCGAAAAAAGTATTCCTAGATAGTTGAGCAAGTTGGGAAACCAAGAAGCACTATACAAAGCCTCAGAACTAAATGCGATAAATACAGGATCATTGGATAGAAGGGCTGGAAGTGGCAGAAGAAAAATTTCAAACAAAAATCAAGATAATAATATACAATACATTACTTCAAAATTAAATATAAAACAGATTATTCAAATAATTAAAAAAAAAGACATTGTTTTAATATTTTAAAGCCGCACCATTTTTTCCACTAATAAGTTTAAACGTCTGGGCATTGATGCCACCAGCATTTTGGAGTGATGAAAACTGTGGGTATTCCAGGTTTCTTCAATTTTATTCCACATATCATTACTGTTTTGAGAATGGCAATCGTTGTTCTTGTTAATTTTTTCACGATATATCCCCAAACGCTTTCGATTGGATTGATATACCTGAAAAATACCGTGCGAACAAAAAGCAGATGCTAAGAAAACTGTTCAAGAGGTTTTTTGTAGTAAATAAGTTGGTTTAATCTACATTTTAAACTTAAACCTCATATCTTCCCTTGGCGTAGAAATCAAAAACAGAAAAATTCTATAAATCCCAAGTACTACGTGGTAAAAACTACTACGTATTAAGTAATAAAATGCAAATTTCTCGAAAACCGTCAGAGGAATCGAGTCTTATCAAGAGTACCTTTCTTGTAGCAATTGAGTTGGTTCATCTGAATTTTGTGTCCAAACCCCTCTTGTTCCATTGGCATAGAAATCTGCAACAAGCAATTAGTAAAAAACGCAGGTTTTACGTCCATGGACTGATAATAATCAGAATTGTGGCATGGGTTTTTTTTGCCCCATAAAGCTATGCCAACGTACCAAATTTCGGCAAAATAGTATGAGCAGTTATTGAATTAATCCAGAAAAACGATTTAAATATTGTCACTTTAGCGCCGTCTAGCGCCCAAACTAAGCAACTTTGTACTAAGGTAAGTTTACTTAAATCGGCTAATTTTGATCTGAAGAATGATTAACCAATTAGATGTTTTAAGTTAGTGCTCTGTCATTCAGATAAATGTGTATTTTTTAATAAAGATATTTGGCGTTCAACTTCAATTTTGATTTTGAGATATTAACATCTAAACATCACATTCTAAGTTTGTAAACACTGTAGACTTTTAAGAAAACAATATTTATTTTAGTTTATAGTATTTGGCTCATTGTTAGTAACTTTTCGAAATAAATTATCATCTTTCTATTTTGTTCCAATTTCTCTATAGTTTTACGTGTTAAAATCCTTATAGTAAAACCTTTTATATCCTTAACGGAACAAGGGTTGCTGAACTTGCCATCATTTATTACTGTTTGTCACAGTATAAGGCTAATTCATTTAATTTTGCATAGATTTAATTAAACTCTACATAACAAAAACAACATATATTTATTACACTTGAATTAAAACTTGTAAACAAACTTCACTGATATTTTAACTTAAGAATAACTGCTGCAATTAACCGCACATCTTTGGGATTTGCACAAACATTGAAAAAATACACATTTTCTTGCCAGAAAAGAAACTGCAGTGAACCGTCAGGAAACAAGCTTTCTTCTTCCTTGAGCACTTTTTAGAGAATATTAAAATCGATACTACGAGGAGAGACCATTTGGTTTGACATACATCAACGTATGACACGTTGTCATAATGACCCCGGTTATAATCTTATACATTGCCAGTCTAGACATTATTACATATAACGGAAGAAAATGTATAGTTTGTTTCGGTGCTTTTCATAAAAACTTAATTTTCATATTTATTATGGATATTTATTGCTCGGCAATAAAGACTGCCAATAATTTATAAATAGACTTTTAGCCAGTTTTTGTGGCAGTCTGTGAGATACATACTTTATAAACAATAAATTATAAGAGGTGATTTTCTTTGTTACTTATTCCGCTTTCAACTACATACTTAAACTAGTTAAAGTTTTATTTACATTATTCCGTCAAAGAAAAATAGAATTTGGTTTTGGAATTTAACATATTTTAAAGCATGGTTCCCCAACACATCTTATAAAGAAAAATGGCGTGATGTCCCAGTTAAAACCAAAACATAGCTTTCAAACTTCTTTTTGCTTTATTTTAAAGGGTATATTCTTACCTGACTTATTAATTTATAAATTATTGGAGGAATATTTATGATCTGAATCACACATGGGTCAAAGACTAGCTCAACATCCAAAAAGGTGGTATCTTCATTTTCAAAAATGTTTCTATAATGATTGTTATTCTTTACGTTAGATATTTTGCTTAACTTTCAAAAAAGTAAATACATGTGAAATATTGTTTTTATCAAACATAATGGGTCACTGTACTTTCGGGTATAATACCACTAGTGCATCAAAATTACCGATAATTCTGTTTGAAAGCGTGTTGTATTGTAACTGAATGAGTTTATTTTCATTTTTGTTTAAATCCGAAAGAGCCCGACTTCGAAGGAGGGCTTTTTCGAGATTTAATCAAAAATGAAAATAACCGAATGCAGTTACAATACTACAACACGCTTGAAAGCAGAATTATCTGGTTATTTTTGATGCACGAGTGGTATTCGGTGGAATATTTCCCGAAAAATTGTATTTCATATTAAAAAAAAACATTATTGTACAATAAATTACGTAATAAGTAACAAATTTATTAAAAATATACTTAAAATTAGGAATAAAATGTGTTTCCGCTAAAAGTACAATTAGAATAATTTACAATGTGATTTTGTTTTGATGTGGCTGAGGTTTTTGTCATAGACATCCATGAAGAAGATTGCGGCTGCTGTAGCTGAAAAGATTCTTCAAAGTTATTAGGACTACTATCCCTCATCTTTGCAACTATGTTTTCATGGTTGTTTTTATCTATTTGAAGATAAGATGAAATAGATTTTGCACTTGAATGGTCGGTAATTTGAATTAACTGTTGTTCGCCGACTCCGCTCTTAGCTAATTGGGAAACTGCTGTGGCTCGCAGAGAATGATTAGTAATTTTTTTTGTTGCTGTGTCCAGTCCAGCCTTTTTAGCTTCCCGGTTTGTCCATTTACCTAACTCGCTTTTTCCGACAGGAATATTCTTGTACCACTTGCCGCTACACTCCCAGAAAGAATTGGCTGTTAAAAATAGACGTTCATTTTTAATTTCAAGACGTTTCTGTTGATATTTCAAATACAAACGTACTGGGCACAAATCTGGAGCTGCTTGGTTTTTAATTAACCATTTTGAAGTTGCGCAGGGCTTTGAACCCCCTTGTGTGGTTTTAGTAAATAACGGGTTGTATTCTATTCTCCCAGTTTTATCCCCTTCGTTATGCATTTCTTCCTTAAAATAGGTCATAAGGCATGTACTTCCCTTACCGCCTCTCCATGCTAACTCATAAGATAATATAAGAAAGAGTTTTTTTTGTAGTCCATGCGGAGTCTCTTCATTGCAGTTATTTACCATCATTTTAAATTCATTGTATTTTAAAGCAACTGAACTTTCTTTCCTTTTTTTGGGTTCTTTCTGAAGTTTTTTTCGTTTTGAATTTTTTGCTTCACGTGCGGTCTTAAACTCGATATCTAAAAATGGATTAAAAGTAATTCCAAATTCGTCATGAAATTTTTCCATTGTCATTTTGGCGGTAACATTCCAAATGGTTTTAATTGTATGTTCCTTGTATTCATCGCCGTTTTGTTTCCGCATGTTAAAGACCTAGTCTGTTAAAATTTTTGCTATTTCATTTACCGTAGTGTTTCTTTCTAGCGTGGATGATGTCTTCTCACAAAAAGTCACAAACTGCCTCCATACAAAGTTTTTATTCTTGACTGTGTTCACAGGCGTGCTGTTTTATAATGCTTGTATAAATTTCTTTTATAGAGTGACTACCAAAACGTTCCATATCTTTAAAGAAATCTTGATTTGTAATCAATTCACTTTTGAAATGTCGCAGATTGACATAAGTAAGTTCAATAATAAAAGTTTTTGCGGTAACCGTGGTTACACTTAAATACCCATATACCAGGATATGCAAAAGACGCCTCCAATGTTGGTAAAGAAAATATAATATTATTATTATTATTTTTTAAATATATTTATAAATATAATGTAAAGTATTAAGTTATTATTAAAATTAAAAAAAGTACATAATAAATAATATATTTATACAGTCAAAAATTATGGATTTGTATGATTTTTAGTACACAGTAGTAGTAAAAACTTGATTATGATTGATAGCTACCTACTGGGGGATTATCGCTTCTACTGTGGAATTATCGCTTCTACTGTGGAATTATCGCTGTAATTCTTGCAAAAGACCACACTTCTTATGAGATTTTTTATATATGAGGGAAATATTCTACATAATTTGAAAAAACATGAATATCGTCTCATTAAAAATTATGCAAATAAAAGAACCTAACTTACGAACTACCTTGCGGGCGATCTTCTTATTGTCTTATTTTAAAGGATGTATTTTCATCTGAGATAATACCCAACTCAATAATTTATAAATTATGAGAGGCACATTTATAATTTCAACCACACTTGGCCAATGATTAGCTCAATATCCAGAAATCCTTTACGTTAGATATTTCACTGTACTTGTACAAAAAAGTAAATATTAAGTGAAATATTGTTTCATCAAAAATAATAATAATAATAATACGACACTGTACATATTATTATAATCATGAAAAATCATGATTGCCCATTCATTAAAAATGATGCCAATAATATCTCTACATAATTTAAAAGGCCATGATCTAATTCAATTTTATTGTTTTTGAATTTAACTTATTTTAAACCATGGTTTTCAAACACATCATATCGAGGGCTTCCTGCCAGAAGGGCGTATGCGCATAATATGGCATTTTGCTTTTACAACGAAAATTGTATTTTGATAGTGATAGGGTTGTCGTGGAAAAAGGTCGTATCCCTCAGAGTGTTAGTAACGGTGCCACGGCCTCTTTTTTTCGGACGTATGAACAATCTGTAACACCCTGAACATGCTAGAAGGTCGTATGTATATACGTCCTTTTAAATTAACAATTATATGTGATTTATAGGGGCGTATGATCATATGCATATTATATATTTTTTGCCAAATCTGTTTTTTATAAGCGAAAGCTAGCTATGTTTAATTTTACGGTTTACGAGGTAGCTTTAAAACAAGGACACGCTTTTTTATGGAATGAAATAAATGGCCAACGCGGAAGTAATGAGATAGCGACTTGTGTCTCAAAATTTATCTCCAGTGTTATGAAAGCAGTAAAATAATTACGATTGTATTCTGACTCATGTCCTGGGCAAAATAAAAACGCCATAATTGCATGTATGTAACAGAATTCGCTTTCGAGGCATGAAAGTTTGGAAATAATTCAAATGAATTTCCTAGAGCCAGGTCCTACACACATGGAGTGCAATTCAATGCACTCTGCTATAGAAAAGGCCAGTGAGTATGCAAAAATTTATGTACCCAATGACTGGGAAAAAGTAGTAAGAATGGCTAAGAAGAAAGACGTGCCTTATAAAGTCAATCGATTAACATACGAGGACTTAGACTATAAAACTTTTAAAAGTGAGATAATGCCTAATGTTCACAAGACGACCACTTCATCTCATATATAAACTGGAAAGATGTTAAATGTTTAGTCTTTAGGAAAGATTTTCCCAATTCTATATTTGCCAAATGCGAATATTGGGATGAGTTTCAGGAAATTCAAACAAACTTGAGAAGAGGTCGACCATTTTCCATCACAAATAATTTCAAACCACAAAATCTTTACAAAAGCAAAATTTCAATTAATAAAAAAAAATATGATGATCTAATGGCCCTAAGCAAGGACAATACTATTTCACAAGAATATCATGCGTTTTATAAAAACCTTTTGGTCTCTCAAAATACCAATGATGAAGAAAGTTCAGATGACGATGCAATGAGTTTACTAGCGATGAGAGAGAATATTTTGCCGAAGAGGCGAAAATAAAGAACAGACCGGGAGTATTATAACATTATTATTATATATATTTTTGTTTCTTTCATAATATAGCAACAATTCGTTTGTATTTTCTAAAATAAAGTTATTATTATTATGAATTCTAACCATACGCCCATAATTTTATTTCATATGCAGCAACATATTATCGGGCCATAAGGGCATATAAACAAATTCAGGTTTGTGTGTGTTATTTTTACTTAACTTACTGCATAGGCGACAATATACCATAAATATACTTTTAAACAATTATATATGAAAGTAAACAAATTAGTACCTTTTATTGTTGATTTATAAAGGGTTTTTATTAGTTCCTGAAAAATCATGTTTCTGTCGATACGCCCTTTGGCAGGAAACCCTCGATATGTAGACAAATTAAAACTAAAGCCTAATTTACGAACTTCCTGACTCATTAATTTATAAATTATAGGAGGAACATTTATGACTGCAACCACACTTGGTCAGTGATTAGCTTAACATCCAGAAATATGGTACCTTCATTTTCAAAAATGTTTCTATAATGTTTGTTATCCTTTACGTTAAATATTTCGCAGTACTTACAAAAAAGTAAATAATATAAGTGTTGGAGAAACGATTGCTCCAATGCGATAAAAATAATTAAATTAAATGCAACCAATGTTTTCAGAATCAATACTAGTCCTTGTCTAGATAAAATAGCCGCTTTTCAAATATTATAACTTGCTACATAGTCCAATAAACGAACCGCTTAAAAAGGAACTTTAGTTAGAAAGCTGCTTTTTCGATTGAAGGTACATTTTAATGTTTGAAAAGACACCTCAGTGTTATTTTGTGTCCAGTCCTTGCACGAGAGCTTAAAAACCCTTCAATTGGGGTTGAAAATATGTTTTTGGGTTATAACTTTTAAATGAAAAATAATATGAAACAAAGTTTTTTTCAAATGTTGTACAGCATTAAAATTTACACAAAAAAGGTTATTACTACTTTTTCTAATCTATAAATCTAAACCCAGGTAGCAGGATGACGTGCTTATGACGTCGAATATTGGGGATTTTTAGTCACTTGACGTCTTTTGGTCGCGAAATGACGTCAAAATAACGTAGTTTTTAAGACGTGTATTATACGTCATAATTTTACGTAATAAACACGTCGATTTTCAGTCATTTATTGATTTATACGTATCATTAGAAAGTACTATAAACGTCCATGTTTGTGGTATCCAAGTTTTTTGAAAATATAGTGGGACAGAGTTTTAAAGTAAAACGCCTGAGAATATTTTTTTTTTATAGTTATATAGGCACGTCTCATAAAACTTTTAATATATAAGACCCTATACTATATTAATTTTTTACATTTTTATGTTAATAGCAATGCAAAAAACTTTAAAAATATTACCATTTCAAATTAATAATTTATGTATGTAAAATGTGCAAAAGCGAATATATTGTTATTAAAGGTCTGCAAATATCAAATTTAAATTACCCGCGCTTGGTTTTATGACATTTCTTTGCTCTGATTGTAGCAGTCTGGCAGAAGGCAGAGCACATTGGTGTTCTGTTGTCGGCGCTGGCTGGCAGTCGACCATTCGGCAAAAGTGAAAAGTTTATGGTGATTTAGTTTTTATATAATATTTTGTGTTATGTTATAAAGGAATATATATGTATCAGATTATCGAGTTCGAGGAAAATGACGGCGGGGGTGTAGCCATTGTTCACTCAAACTGGGTGACGCACCGAAAAAAGAAGAGGTATTTTGGCCGCCATTAAAGGATAATTGGAAAACAATTTCGTGTTTATAATAAATCATTATATTTATATCCAATCGACTCAAAGTCATTGAACATTTATTTTATTGAAAATAAATCAGAATAATATGTAGAATATTGGTCACTAGATGATATTTTAGCAAAAATGATGATACTTCCTACAACTGATGATAAGTTAGTGTCTTTTCCAATTCTCCATCCACATGAAAATTGTAATATTTAATTTATCATTAAAAGGATTTTGTACATAAAATATACATATGTATTTTTGTTGTCCCTGTTATGTATTATGTACTATCTTAGGAATAAGTTTTTAGTAAATGTTCGTTATATTGATACAGGATGTTTAAAAAAATCATAGATTTAGGAAATAATTTAAAAGTATAAGGTGTTAAAATATATTTCAATCATTTTCTGGAAAACGGAGTGCTTATTTTACAGCCTATAATTGCAAAAAGTTTCTTTCGCACCTAAGTCAGTTCGGAAATGTGCAGTTTTGAATACCGCTGAAAAAAAAAATAAAAATTATGACGTTTATTGACGTTTTCTGCACCTACATAGACGTCTTAAGATGACGTCTTTTTTACGCCAAAAAAGACGTCATTGGTCTGTGACTTACGCACGTCTTTTTAACGTTTCATTTACGTAATTTATGACGTCACTGATGATCAATAATCGACGTCTTAAATACGTCACCTTGCTACCTGGGAAAACCATAAGAGGTTCGCAAATTTCAAAAACAATTTTTGGTCAGGTCTTTAATAATTGGGACCTATATATCGATGTGGCATCAGTGTCGTTTTTGGAAAAGAATTACAGCGTCTAGTGCAGTATTTATCGGGTATTTAGATGCCGAATAATTTTTTGCGGAAACAGGGTGCGCAAATAACATTTATATCTATATTTTAGGTGTATGTGAAATTTGGTTAGTAGATAGCCAATACCTCGAAACAGCACATAGGGTAGTTTTCATTTCGAAAATTTTAAAAACACAAAATATTACTTTACTTTAGAAAGACAATGTAAGAGAAGAGATCAAAATCTGAGTAAGTGATAAATTTCACTGCACAGTTAGTAAGTACTTCATACTATTTTTCATATAGGTGATACCTATTATTGGAGTGTATATTAAATTGACACACCATCAATTATTGGCACCCAAAATGTTGCTCTAAAAAAACTGTTTAAAACTGATTTTTTGCTTTACTCTTTTAACCTACAAAAATCGTTTAACCTTAATATCTTCACAGTTAACTGGCAATGGGCAATATTATTATTCAAGATACACCCTCAATAAAAATATCATATTATATAAAATAATTATAAAACATTCAAAATTTTTGGCTTAGTTTCATACATACCTTTTACAGGGTTATCCAAACAATATTTCACAAAAATGTTTCACTCATAAAAACCTCAAAACAGTACAAAAATAACATACTCTAATAAATTAACGTACCTACCAAAAAACTTTTTTTTCAGACACCCGTATAGAGTCTCAGACAGACGATGTTCAGTGTTGCCAAATTTCGAAGACGCCGACCAACCCTCAAAGTTCACATGATTCTAAGGCTACAACTCTTAGAGATATCGTAAAAATGATCATAAACGTTTATATTCAGAGTTAAATGCTCTACAACTTCTGTCTAAAACTTTTTTTTCTACTGTGTTTTGTTTTAAAGCCACGGGGCAAAAAACATTTTAAAGTAATTTTCCATCCCTTATGCCAGGGTTGAATACAAAATAATACCGAAGTGTCTTTTCAAACATTAAAATGTACCTTCCACCAAAAAAGCAGCTTTTTAACCAAAATTCCTTTTTAAGCGTTCCGTTTATTGGACTAACAGCTATTATTCTATTAGCAACACAATTCCTCAACGGTGAGAGAAACAGAGGAGTAAAATGCATCTAATGTTTGTAGAACGAATAATACTGTCGTCTAGACAAATAAAAAAACTTGCAAATATTTTCCTAAATAAGCGGCCTGTCGCTACGGTGAATTAAGCAAAAAAGGGTTTCTCAATACAATACGATGTTAAAACGTCTACTTTAGAACTTGTAAAATCGCATATCCTTCGACACGTTTTGCTGCCAGGAAATTAAGCTCATCGCCGTATAGAAAGCGGGAAAAATAACAACTGGTCCAAAGAAAACATAGTGGAACAAAAAATAGCCTATTAGGGACAAGGCGGGAAATATGTTATCTTGTGATTGATCCGAATGACAGCGGGGCGTAATTTTTTGGCGACAGAGCACACTTTCGGTTCCGTCGGACATGACAATTGCATTTCGCTTAACAAAAAGCACCAAGTAATGAATATAGTAATGTTATAAAAGTTGTCCTATGTACTAAAGTTAGTAATTAATTATGTATTAAAGAGTTATCTTGTAAACAAGTGCCGAATTGGATGAATAAACGCCAAATTAAATGTGATCTACCTGTCTACTTTACTTAGCCAAATATATAAAACCAACCAGTGAAATAACCTAAACCCGAGGAAAATTCAAAGCCTCACTTTTAATGTTGGGAGTTAAAAATACAACTTGATTCCCACAATGTGAAATATTGATTCATCAAAAATAATAATATGGTTGTGTACATAACATAAAAAATTATGTTTACCCTTTCACTAAATCATGTCATGATCTAATTCGATTTCATTGTTTTTGAATTTAACTTATTTTAAACCATGGTTTTCGAACACATCCTATGTAGAAAAATTAAAACAAAAACCTAATTTACGAACTTCCTTGCGGGCAAGCATCTTACTGCTTTATTTTAAAGGGTATATTTTTACCTGACTTAATAATTTATAAATTATGGGAGGAACATTTATGTATTCAACCACAAAGACTAGCTCAACATCTAAAAATGTGGTATTCTCGTTTTAAAAAATGTTTCTATAATGATTCTCACCTTTACGTTAGGTATTTTGCTTAACTTTCAAAAAAGTAAATACAATGTGAAATATTGTTTTCATCAATCAAAATATTATTATTATGTAACTGTCCATTCTACATAATTTAAAAAATCATTATCGTTTCATTACAAATTATGCCAATAAAATTTGTACACAATTTAAAAGACTATGATTGAATTCAACTTATATTAAAGCATAGTTCTCAAACACATCCTACATAGAAAAATGGTGTGATGCCTCATTTAAAACAGAAACCTAACTTACAAACTTCCTTGGGGCAAGCTTCTTATTGTTTTATTTTAAAGGGTATATTTTTATTTGAGATAAAAGATTAATAATTAATAAATTATGGGAACATTTATCATTTCAACCACACTTGATCAAAGATTATCTCAACATCCAGAAACGTGGTATCTTCATTTTCAAAAATGTTTCTGTAATGTTTGATTTCCTTTACGTTAGATATTTCGCTGTACTTCCAAAAAAGTTATTATTATGTTTTGAAGTATTGTTTCATTAATAGCTATTAATATAACGAGATTATTATGCGATTTATAATAGTCGAGAACATTGCTAGGTGACGAGGCGACAGCCAAGTCACCCGCAATGTCCGAGACGGTGTTAAATCGCTAATAATCGAGTTATATTCAAAGCTTTATCGTATCATTGACAACGGCGATGGAAAATAAAAACAAGGTGTTTTGTCATTTCATTTTGGCATTTCAAAAAGTCATCATTAAAATCATGCAAGATTTTGATATTCCTGACGATATATTAGCTGCAGCCAACATTATAAGGTTGAACTTGCTTCCGGACAAATCTAAAATTCATTATGAAAAAGAATATCGACAGTTTTGTGAGTGGCGAAACAAAGTACATGTTCAAGGTGCAGAAGAAACGGTATTGCTGGCGTATTTCGCAAAACTCTCTGAGGAATACTCTGCTTCATCCTTATGGCCGAAATATTCCATGTTACGAGCGACTTTAGAACTGAAGGAAAGAGTGGAAATCGACAAATACGGCGCCTTAATACGGTTCATCAAGAAGAAAAATGTTGGATATAGAGCAAAAAAATCAAAAGTATTTACAAGAGAACAAGTCAACGAATTTGTGTGTTCTGCCTCAGACGAGAAGTTTTTAATGATGAAAGTGGCTTTTTTAATTGGAATTGGAGGAGCCTGTCGAACTAATGAATTAGCGAAGCCGGAAGATGTTGACGTTTTAGAGGACAAGCTGATTGTTACTATTCCCGACTCAAAAAACCACAAGAAACGTATTTTCGCTGTGATATTTGACGGCGAAGTCAATCCTGTGCTTTTATTTAAAAAGTACGCAATGTTAAGGCCAGACCATGTCACTCACCAAAGATTGTTTGTATCATATAGAAGAGGGAAATGTACGGTACAGCCCTGCGGCATTCATTTCTTCTCTAAAATACCTCAAAAAATAGCTGAGTATCTCTCACTTGAAAATCCTAATTTGTATACTGGTCACTGCGTTAGAAGATCTTCGGCAAATTTTCTTGTTAATGCTGGAGGAGATATATTAGACCTACAAGAACTTGGTGGATGGGAATCGGCGAAGGTTGCTAGAGGGTATTTAGAAGAAAGTGTGACCAAGAAAGTTTCCATTGCTCGCAAAATTCAAATCGGCGATGTTTCCGGCAGTGGATTAGGCACTGGGGAACCGCACGAAATCGAAAGGAGTGCTTTCTCGGTCATTAATGAGTCTTCAGAGGGCATACCTAAGATCGTGGACGTTAAAGACAAATCAAAAAAAGTGTCCATATTTCTCTAAGAGACCTGAATATAATATTGAAGCAAAAGAACCAACACAAAGTCCCGATCTCAATAAATTTAATATTTAAAACAACTAATTGGTTACATGTTTCGCCTATAAGGCATCATCAGAGCTGATACACCAAAAAAACATTTAAAAGATTTTTCAAAAAGAATAAAAATGTCAAAATATATAAATATTTGTTTTGTTTTATATTTTGACATTTTTATTCTTTTTGAAAAATCTTTTAAATGTTTTTTTGGTGTATCAGGTCTGATGATGCCTTATAGGCGAAACATGTAACCAATTAGTTGTTTTAAATATTAAATTTATTGAGACCGGGACTTTGTGTTGGTTCTTTTGCTTCAATGTTAAAGACAAAGGTGTATCCATCAAATTTGAAAACTGTCAAAACATGTAAAACAATATTTACATGTTCATGAAAAATAGTTCTAATATTATTTGGTATCTAACGTATTATGCTTTCGTAACTAACGTATTAAATTATGGTAACTAATGTATTATGAGTAACTAAGGTTTTATGTAGGTTTTAGTACGTTTATGATGTTAATAATTATTAATAAAGATATCATATAAAAATGCCTTAATCTTCAATGATACGATAAAAATAATAATATGTCACTGCCCTATCTACATAATTTGAAAAATCATGATTTTCCTTTCATTAAAAATTATGTCAATAATATCTGTACATAATTTAAAAGGCCATGATCATTTTATATCCATAATGCTTTGCTATTTGAGATTTTTAATACATCCCTATCCACAGGGTTTCTGGCCCGTATCTATTTTATGTGTATCAATTTCACCCTAAAGGGAAAACGAGGGTGAACCGGGTAAAATAAGTACTAAATTCCGCAAATTCCTCTCCCTTGAGAGTCCAGCTTCGGTTTCGGTGGCCGGTGGAATTTCAATAAAGCTAGGAAGAAGAACAAAAAATAAAAAATAAGGGTTTAAAACAAAAAGTACCCCATATTTTTTCAAAAATGTAAAATTTTTATTATGATATATGAAATATTACAAGTAGATTCTCATTAAAGATAGAGGGTCAGCTCTCAAATTTATATTATATTATATTATATTTATCAATCTGTTTGGAATTCACACTGATAACTTTATAAAATGCAAAAAGTTCACAATGTTTCAATTTATAAAACTGAAATTTTATTTGTGTAAAACCTACTTTGTCAGTCATGTAAGGTTGCAAAAACACGGAAATAGTATATTGTTCTATTAGGAGTAAAAGCAATACTTCTTATGACAAGTCTGAAAGTTTGCCGGACGAACAAAGTGAGCCCGGCAATTACAAGCGAGTCATAACAAGTTACTTTTACTACGAATAATTCGATTTGACAAGTGTCAGTGAATCTTATTACAAGCAATTTCCAAGCTTTAATTTCTTGTTTTAAAACTACCATTTTTCTTAATCGGATTCCAGAGATGGTATAATGAGACAGACATCAAAAATAATGATTCTGAAAATGTACTCTTGGCGTATTTCTCTGAACCGGCGAACAAACAAAAAATGAAAAGTTTAACAATGTGGTCACATTATTCTATGATAAGGTCAATGCTAAATACCAGGCAAGGGATAGACATAAGCAAGTTTTTGAAGCTACGTGCCTATTAAAAGAAGCAAAATGAAAGCTACACTTCCAAAAAAGCTAAAGTATTTACCAGGGAACAATTTGAAAACTTTCTATCTGAAGCTCCTAATCGAAGTATTTGAGAATTAAGGTAAATTGAGATATTACGTCAAAGAATACAAGTTGTTTTATGAAATATATTATGGAATTTTTAGATTGTACTTGTTATTGCTGTTTCTGGTGCATGCCGATGTGAAGAAATTATAAAAATGACCGTTGATGACATACAAGACTTAGGATCTGCCATTTACATATACTGATAGTAAAACTAGAAAACCGCGATCGTTTACTATTGTTGAGGAACAATATTTAAGCATATATATAAAATATGCATCATTACGCCCAGAAGGCATGAATGAAAAAATATTCTTTTTAAAATTTGCAAAAGGCAAATTGGCAAGACTACAAATTTATAAATCCTTTGACTTTATCTAACTGCAGCCACCCTTTGGAGTTTCTTGAACTGTTTCTGACACGAAGTGTTGTTCAAAATTAATGTATGCATCAAAAAACAACAGGGCAACCTTCGAGCTGGATGTCGACGACATGTATACATTCATAGGAATCTTACTTTTAAGTAGATACGCTCCTTTACACCGAAGACGTATGTACTGGGAAATGCCGAAGATGTCCATAACAACTTAGTAGCTAAGTATATGCGTCGAAACTGATTTGAGGAGATATTTTCAAATTTTCACATTATGGGAGGAGTAGACCAACTAGATAATTACGTTTCGAATTATAGAATTGCTCTCCAAGAAAAAAAATGGTGTATACCGCTAGTTCTTTGGCTGTTTGATGTGTGTGTCACTAACGCCTGGCTTTTGGCTCGAGAATATCGTTACATTGATGACAACCTCTCACTCAGGAGAATAATATTTCAAGCGTTGCTGCTAAAGTGTGGAAAAAAAAGCCTAACACCTGGGCCAACAAGAACATCTATAAGAGATCCTCGGATTGCTAGCGATCGCCATATTATTTTGACTCAACAAAATGGACGCAGGTGTCAAGTGTGTAATAATAAGATGACTAAATCATGTGGCTCCTGTGATGTTCCATTACACGACAAGTGTTTTGAGCCCTATCGCAATGATAATTAACAGTACTTGATTATTTCACTGTTTAAAAATGAAACCTATCTCTAGAACACAATTTGTTTTGTCACTTAAATTGTTTCTCTAAAGCCCAAAGGGTCGTTAACGACCCCTATCAAATATCACTATCTAGAAACCCCAATCATTTTCACATTTTTTTGGTACTCTAAGTATCATATAGGTTATTCCCTAACAATAAAAAATAAATTTTTGAACAAAAATAATATTGGGCATTAATGGGTTTGTTTCACATCGGCGAGTGTCTATGAATGACATTATGCGCGGCGAGATGAACTACGCCACTATATTTTTACACAGAGTATATTATATTTATGCAAACCTCGGTTTTGGCAAATTTTGAAAAAATCGATATTTTATACCGTTCAACTAGGTGTGTATTAATGCAATGTCCATGGCATACATGACTAAGCAAAATGCATAAGTCGATATTTGCTTAGTAAAATAAATTTAAAAATCTAACTCAGATGCAAAACTCTGTAATTGCTGGTGTCTGGTGTCGCTGATGGCGTCACTGTTTACTTAATTTTGGAGCAAAGGCGACGAATTTAAACTAAGTATTACAAATTATTAAAGAAAAATTATTTAATTAGACCTTGCCAGAAAGGTAAAGGTAAAAAGATGTTATGAGAACCGGAGACCTGGGAAAGAGCCGAATAAATAAACTTTAAGGTAAAACTGTTTCTACATTTTCTGTACGAAATTAATTTTTTAATGGGGTTTCTTTAGGATAAAGAAAGCGTCAAATAAAAAATTTTTTTTTGCTTTTCCCAAGTTTCTTACTACTGTACTAATTGATTTTAGTGATCTTAAGTTTTCTAGTGGTATAGTGACCGGCTATAAATAAGCAGAAGTAATTTAAATGTGACGTCACATGTAAACATTCCTTTTGATTTTTTCTGTCATCAAAGTTATGACAACTAAGGTAGTTTTGGTAGGTAAATAAATGTATTTGAATTTTTTTTTTATTTATTTATTTATTTTTATTACTTTTCTTAAGATTTACAATGATAAATATAGGATATTGTCGCCAATAATTAAAAATATAAAATAATATATATATAACAATCCATATGTACAAATATAAAATACATTATAAAGCATGTCAATAAACACAATATACAAATACAAATTAAGGTCCTCAAAATTGAAAATGGGAGTTCAGGTAGTCCGGTACAGAATAAAATGATTTATTGGTCAAAATCTTTTTTACTGTTTTATTGAATCTTTTTAAAGAATCTATCTGTTTAATTTGCAATGGTAATTTGTTATACAGCGTGGGCAAAAATAATGGAACACCCCCAATATTTTCATAACCATGTATATTTTCGAAAAACGCTCGGACCCGTCGATTTTATTTATCATATTTACAAATTTTAAGAATTTTTAGTATTATACAGGATTGCTCAAGAAGTTGGGGCACACGTCAGCTTTAATTTTTTAAATAAAATACCCTCCCCCCCAAATTTTATTCGATTTTTGAATTCTACTTAAAATGCTGAATATTTTTCATGTAACATACCCTATTTCGATATTCAGCTGTTTTCGATATATCACAATCTAAACAATAATAATTAACAAAATTTAAGTGGTAGGTTTGTCAGGTAAAAACAACAGCTTTTAAATCTGATTATAAAAAGTAGAGTACTTAATTAAATGTTCAAATTGATGGTCATTGACAATTTGGCAGTGAGAGACATAAGACAAATTCTCTTTGAACGTTCCCAATAACCTATTCAGGAATTTGTCGAATTTCATGTTGTAAAATCCGATGGCTTGTTCTTGTACACTCTTTTTTTCAAATATCCCCAATAAATAGACCTTCTAAGCTGAACACCCTAATTTTTTTTACAGTGACATAATTTCGCGTGAGCAAGCGAATTACGCTATAGGCAAATCCGGCAGATGTCAAAAAGTGACAGATACTACGCCATTTTGAATTTTTTTAAATGGCAGCCCTCATAAATAACCACACGATTGAATTGCATTTGGCGATCCGATTCTAAAACTATATAGTTGTTGATATTTATTTTCAGCCGTTTCGGAAATACGGGGGTTCCTAATTTGCCTCCATGGATTTTGTCTTTTAAGTGTCTCACCCCTTTAATAAATAGACCTTCTAAGCTGAACACCCTAATTTTTTTCACAGTGACATAATTTCCCGTGAGCAAGCGATCTACGCTATAGTCAAATCCGACAGATGTTAAAAAGTGACAGATACGACGCCATTTTGAATTTTTTTAAATGGCAGCCCTCATGAATAACCACACGATTGAATTGCATTTGGCGATCCGATTCTAAAACTATATAGTTGTTGATACTTCTTATTTTCAGCCGTTTCGGAAATACGGGCGTTCCTAATTTGCCTCCATCGATTTTGTCTTTTAAGTGTCTCACCCCTTTAATACATAGACCTTCTAAGGTGAACACCCTAATGTTTTTCACAGTGACATAATTTCCCGTGAGCAAGCGATCTACGCTATAGTCAAATCCGACAGATGTTAAAAAGTGACAGATACGACGCCATTTTGAATTTTTTTAAATGGCAGCCCTCATGAATAACCACACGATTGAATTGCATTTGGCGATCCGATTCTAAAGCTATATAGTTGTTGATACTTCTTATTTTCAGCCGTTTCGGAAATACGGGCGTTCCTAATTTGCCTCCATCGATTTTGTCTTTTAAGTGTCTCACCCCTTTAATACATAGACCTTCTAAGGTGAACACCCTAATGTTTTTCACAGTGACATAATTTCCCGTGAGCAAGCGATCTACGCTATAGTCAAATCCGACAGATGTCAAAAAGTGACAGATAGGACGCCATCTTGAATTTTTTTAAATGGCAAGCCTCATAAATAACTAGACGATTCAATTGCATTTAGCTATCCGATTCTAAAACTATATAGTTGTTGATACTTATTTTCAGCCGTTTCGGAAATACGGGGGTTCCTAATTTGCCTCCATCGATTTTGTCTTTTAAGTGTCTCACCCCTTTAATAAATAGACTTTCTAAGCTGAAAACCCCAATCTTTTTTCTGGTAAGTTGTATCTTAATGAAAATGTTATCTCACATATAATTTAATTTAAACAACAAGAAACAGTACATGTTTTTTTAAAAAAAATTTATTAAATTTCTATTATCAAGCTCTAACAAGTAAAGTGAATTATTATTGATTATTATAGTGAGTGGCTTTAAACAAAAGGTTTTATTTTTACCCCTACCGCCACTAAAAATGGCAAAATGTTTTAGTATTTTCTTTAACATATTTTATGCACTTTAGTTTATTATATATTATACAGGGTGTCCCACGGTGAATGGCGTATTAGACGTTTATGGAGAACTAAATAACGGATCATTTTGAAAATTTGGCAACCGGGATAAAAGATCATGATCTACAGTTTAAATATATTTTTGACTATGCGGTGTTGCCGCTTCTACTCTAAACCGGTGACAACATTAGGTACTATTTTAAATAGAACACCCTGTATATTCTTCAATTTTCAGATTCCGAATATAATTATGAGCAACTTCTCTTAATATTTTCCTATACCTATCTGTAGCCGTTTTTCGGGAATAAATTAATTTCAATTTTTTTTTACGAAAAAAGGACTTCCAATAAATTTTAATGTCTCCCTCCTATTAAAAAAATTAGAGTTGAAATTATGGTCATACCTGAACAATGCATCTAGGCATTTGATCTTTTGGTCACATCTTAGTCTAAGTATACAGGGCGGTACAGAAATTAATTTATGTCGGTAACTTACAAAAATGCCAGAAAAATTATTTTTTTAAATGGAACACCCTGTATAATAATACGGATTTGAAAAGCCAATAAAACTAGCTTTCAGAGTATGTATACTTTGCCTAATACCTAAGTTCAAGTTTCCGATTTATTAGCGTTTATTCATAAAACTTCATAAATCGACAAACTTTTAACGGTTATAATAGTAGTGGCCTATGGAAACAAATTTTTTGTTACATAGTCACCATGGCAACTTGTTTTATAGAAATGTAATTTTTTAAATAATTGTGATTTGAGTACCTACGATGGCGGAAAATAATAATTACTCTAATACAGTTTTAATGAATTTATTTATTTTCCATGGACAGTGTGATCAAATAATTAGCAGAACCTGCAGAAAATTTAATGGAATGTATCCGAATTTACCGCAGATGAATAACAAAAAAATTGTTCGGCTTCAGAACAATTTTAGACTAGGGTGTTCAGCTTAGAAGGTCTATTTATTAAAGGGGTGAGACACTTAAAAGACAAAATCGATGGAGGCAAATTAGGAACGCCCGTATTTCCGAAACGGCTGAAAATAAGTGTCAACAACTATATAGTTTTAGAATCGGATCGCCAAATGCAATCCAATCGTGTGGTTATTTATGGGGGCTGCCATTTAAGAAAATTCAAAATGGCGTCTCATCTGTCAAATTTGTAAATCTATGTATTTTTGGACATTAAATTCGGCTTCCTTATCGAAAATCATTGAGAAATATGTAATTTGTTTTTTATGATAGTCAGCAGGAAAATCGCCAATCGGGTGAGACACTTGTACGAATCCACGTATAGCAAATATTTTGTGTATTTAAGCTTATAAAAATGAATAAAATTTGAATTTTATTGGCCGATAGTTGGCAACTCAACTGTAAACGGTGCGGTGGCGCCAGCTCGTTCGTTGGCTTTGTTTGACTTTTTATGGAAAACTAACCTTCATTGTTTTGTGCTTCTGTGTTGCTGTGCCGTCTATTTTTTAACAAAAACTCCAGATCTTTTCATAAGTAGCATTAAAAAATTGTTCTTTTAAGTACAACAAAAGTGCACATACATATCTCTGTCGAATATGCTGTTTACTATTTGTGAAAAATGCCGAGGCATTTAAATAGCCGGTGCAAGGAGCTTATAGCCTCTTTAATAAGCTATTTTCAGGAAGAACTTAACAACAATGGCCCATTGTTACCCTTGACAGCAGTTAGAGAAGTAAATTGAAAGAGTGTGTTAAGGTCTACATATTTTAGTTCTAATTTACTAATTTTTAGCGTGTAGCAGCTGCCCTAAATTTGAATATGTCTACGGTAAGCACAGTTTCAACAACAGTTATGCAAAATAAATTATTGGAGTCACCTAAAAGGAAACGTTCTTATTTAAACAGAGTTGTAAATGTGTCAAGATTGGATATAAGTTCTATCCGTGACACTATTTATGGAACGTATGAAACAAGTAAGTTGTATTATTCGAAAACTAATATTTTACATTGGTTATGCTTAAGCTGCAACTTTTTTTAGAACATCATGTAACTTTGACAACTTTAAGTAAGAAATTAAAAGACAGACAACTGTTTGATGGTTGTCTTAACCCTTTAAGAAGCGTCTTAAAGAAAATAGGCTTCGGATGGAAAAAATATGAACCGAGGCGAGGAGTTATGGAACTTTCCCATGTAGCTTTTAAACGATTGAAATTTTTGAAAGAATATATCATAGAACAAGAAGCATCCTTGTACCAATTCGTTTTCTTGGATGAAACATGGATATTTCAGAATGGTACCATTGGTCGATCTTGGCAAGATGAAAATAAAAGAAGTGTTGAATCTACTAAAGTTGATGGTAAAAGGTATTATGCAGTAAACAAATATGTAAAATATGGGAAATTTTTGTATATTTATCTTGTTTTTATGAAAAAAAAAACTGTGTAATTACCTCTCTAGGATATTTTCGTTACAAGCTGGCAATACTGTCGATAACTGACGTCACTCGATGGTATGACGTGCATCGGTTTTTGTTTTGCATTAAGTATGCATGAATAGCAGACCTTGGAAAACAGTCCAGACGTTTCCATGGGAACATAATCAGTCATGTCAGTTGATTTAAAAAACAAACTGTGGTTTTTTGTCACTTTGATGTTATAAGTAATAATTTATTGTGTGTTATGTTTAAAATCTACCAATATACCAACGAAGAAATGGCAGACATCCATTTCATCTATAGAATGGCTCACTGTAATACCACAAGCCGCGACACGAATGTATCAACGGGTGGTTTGACACATCCAAACTTTTATAATATTCACGCAAGACTTCGTGAAACTGGCAGATTAAAAGGACAACAGGTATCCCAGGAAGGCAAGTGATAGTTCGAACAGCTGGGATTGAAGGAGCTGTGTTAAATACGGAAAATTGTTTGTGAGCTGAATATTACACACAAAATTGTGTGGCAAATTTTGTGATCTGAATAACTTTATCCTTATCACATGCAACGTGTGCAGACTCCATTATACAGAGATGGTGCTCTTAGAGTAGATCTATGCATTTGATTGCGCATTAGATTATTAAGAATCCCGAATTTCTAAAGCCATATGCTTTTCACAAATGAAGCTTCGTTTTCTCGAAATGAAATCATTAACTTTCACAATAACCATAACTGAGAACAATCCCAATGCTATTATAGAAAATCATTTTCAAGTTTAATTTGCTCTAAATATTTGGGTTGGAATTATCGATGATCACCTTATTGGCCTTGCATTCTTCCACAAAGACTTACTGGTAAAGGGTACCGAAGGTTTTTAAAGCGCGAGCTTCCTAAACATTTAGAAGAAGTTAATTATGAAACCACAAACAGGACGTGGTTGATGCATGATGAAGCAGCGTCATACTTTAGTTTGGTTGCGCGTCTATTTATGGACGAGAATTACCCTAACCATTAGATAGGAAGAGCAGGACCGCAAGCCTGACCTTCCAGATCACCAGATTTGAATCCTTTAGATTATTTTCTGTGGGATCACTTGAGTCACTAGTTTACAAAACGCAAGTGCAAAATGAACAGGATCATAGAACCAGGATATTTGAATCGTGTGTCATTATTAATCAGACACCAAGTTCGTCAATCAATGTTAAGGCAAATTGCTGCATGCGTTGCAGTAGGCAGCGGCCATTTTCAGCAATTATTGCAAATGTAAATATTATTAACTTATTTTAAGAAGTACTCTAGTCTTATTCTTGTAAATGATCTTGAATGAAGTTTGTCACATCACGATACAATCAATAAAATACACATTTTTCGCTTAATTTTCAAAAACTCTTAATAATTCAACTACAAAATTCCAACGCAATTTTAACTTTAAACCCGTTTTATTCCAAAACGGCTGCTTTCAGCGACAAATAGTAAGAGCACCTGTGGGCCTGTCCAGTTAAAAATGACATACAGTCTGACACATGGTTATTTAAATTCAGGTACAACACTTACTTAAAGCTTTAAGCTGGATTTATAAACTCGAAAAGTTGGCGAGGTTGAGGTTCAGTTGGTGTTGGAAATAGGAGTTCAATTTAAACTAAAGGAAGCACTCAGTTCCATTTATACACTCGTTCATGTTGTTAATGTAAAGCTCATGTAAGGTTCGAAAACTTCCCGGGTAGTTCGAGATAATTAATTTATATGCACGGAGTTCGGAATATCTAACCTCACAAACTTGATTATAACTTCAACCTCACCAACTTTTCGAGTTTATAAATCCAGCTTAACTTTAGCTTAAAATATCTTTGTTTATAGTAATAATAATAATAATAGTACCAATAGTAATAATAGTAGGTAGATCAACTTTGCCCATTATATCACACGCATTATTGATAAAATTCATATTATCAACAGTAATAGCAAACTAGTTACTTTACGACGAAAGCTAACAACAATATTTTTAAAAAATGAAAATAATCGCATGGTAATAGTTCGACTGAATTTGTAATTTCAACATTGTTAACATGTTTTTCAAAACCCTAAGCGACATCCATTATATTCTGAGCCATTAAGAAAAAAGAGCTCCTAAAGCTAAACTCAATATTTCGTAAATTGTTACAATATGGGAAATTATTTTATAACAAAGCATAACAAAAGCCACTTCAAAGCTTTTGGTGGAGACGCTGCAAAGCCTTCTTAACCCATTATAAAATGATTTATTTTAAGACGTCAGAAAATTACATATATTTCTATTTAGGGGGTTCGTGTATTAAATTGAGCTTATAAATATTTGAAATATCAAAAAAAAAATAAAGAAGTTGTTAAAGTGGCCTCTGTTTTTCCTATCGTCACAGATATTGAAAGATCTTAATTCGAGAATATTGCTAAAACAAAAATTTGTTTGATACTATGATTCTGTAATTTATCTCTAATGACAACAGGATCCCATACATGTTGCTATGATCTAATTATTTTGCTTAAAGTCGCTAAACGGTCAAGTAGTAAAAATAATATAGAAATGATAACATTTCAATAGTGCCGAGCAGCCTTTGAAAGTACGCAAGATTTGGTATTATACATCAGCTAAGTGGGATGATCTAAAAGATTATATTGCTTGTTTTACCTCTAACGATCCATCCATCTATGCTAGAGAAGTATCGAAGATTACCCTTACTAGCATAGAAGCCTCATCCCTTTCTCAAAAGAGTGCCCTTCTAATGGTTTACCAAAAACTGCGAACCAGCTGTTAAAATCAAAAAATTGCTTCTACTGACAATGGCGTCAAAACCCTACCGCCGAAAATCGTACACTCTTTGTTAACGCTCAAAACCAATTCAAGCAAACGATAAACCAATGCAAAGAAGCACACAACCAGAGGCTCAGAGAAAAACTCCTTGAATGTCCTAACGGATCAAGATCATTTTGGTCGGTAGCTCAGTCAGAAGTTTACCAAGTCAACCATTCCACCTCTAACACGTTCTGATGGCACTATGGCGACCAAAGCACAGGGAGAAGCAAGCTTACTGGCAGAACTATTCTCTTTGTATTCAACGGTTAATTTTCAGGGAAAAACTTCACCGAATATTCCCTCTTTAGAATCGAGAACGCCCGAGATGGTTTTCCGGCAGCGTCATGTTAAACGAATCTTAAGGAGTCTTGATACCAGAAAAGCTTCTGGTCCAGACGAAATTTCCGTCATCGTAATTAAGACATGCGCTGATGAATTGACACCAATATTATGTAGGCTTTGTAACTTATCTTGCAAAAAAGGAATATTTGCTTCTTGCTGGAAAGCTGCGCAAGTTCAGTCCATACCCAAAAAAGACAAGAAGACCTTGCCATACAACTATCGTTCAGTCGCATTGCTTTCGGTTACATCAAAAGTTATGAAAAAGGCTATCAATGAAAAGTTATCAAATTACCTGGAAGGCTTCAACATTATTAGTGACCGCCAGTATGGATTTTGTAAGTCTAGATAAACAGGAGACCTTCTTGCTTATGTTACTTATGTTTGGAATAACGCAACAGAACAGCATGGGGTGTCCCGGACATTTCCAATGCCTTTGACCAAGTATAGCATGGGGGGGCTCCTATCTAAAGTGAGAGCGTACGGAATGCAGCCCGAATTTTGGTCATGGCCTTTTGCGGGGGGTTAATTGTGGCAAATTTTTAGAGAAATATGTCCTTTACGAGTTAATGATAAAGGGAGAATCTATACTTTCACGTAAAATTTTCATATCTAGTTTTACTGGTAGCAGGCAGGACAGTAAATACTTCTTAATAGTCTAGGAGAAAAAAAAATTTGCTGTCCTAGTTACTTATTGACCCGATAAATTATTTCAGTAGATTAATTAAATAAAATTACCTAAGTGGCATACATCTTTGATCATCATACTGGATCCGTTATATTATTTTGATCAGGTTCTTACCACTATGCGTCGCGGTAAGCGGTCTGGTGATATATTACTTGGCGGGATATCGGCTCCGCTACAAGAACGGACTCCCGCAGCGATCTACTCACATAGTAATATAATAACATGTAATAAATTTCGAGCTGCTGATCGTGATAAGCAAACCGTCTTCTGTCTGACGAAGCCCCGGATAAGGCTTCACCAGATGTGAGAGAATGTCAATTCAATGTCACGTTTACTTTGTCCTTGGCGCGGAAGTTGTAGATGGTCTACACCCAAGATTTTGTGCAACAGCAACACAATATAATCATATTTAACTATGTATTATGCATTTTCGAATATTGTTCTAGTGAAGGCTTTATTGTTGGAATTGGAGATAGTAGTAGCCAAGTAGTATTCATTTGCTATTGTGTTTGTAGTACCATACGGTATTTTAAATACATAACAATATTGTGACTATATGGTTTTTCGATGTTCCAATGGTAGGTATGCTCACTTACAATGCTTGCCCAGTACTGACGAGAACCAAAGAGTTCGGAAACGGCACAACAGATATTTCGAGATAATCATCGATTACGGTTTTAACACGTTAACGACCATGGGACCCTATTTGGTGCACACCCTAGTTTCTGCACAGACCGCGTGACCCTATTTGTGCACAGTTGACAGTCATGTTTCAATTGATATGGGTCTTATAGGAACGTAGCTACATGGTTTTTAAATGTGTCAATTAGTAGGTCTGGTCCCTAGGAAACAAAAAGTTGTCTTGGGTTGGATTTTTTTGTATTTTTTATGTTATAGACCTTATAAAGACATCATAATTACTCTTTCTTTTACCTTTTCAATGAACTTTAGACACCGCTATACAGGGTGTCCGGTAACTTATGGGCCATAGAGCAACTGGAGAATATAAATAGTAGTAGATATAAAAATATGTCTTTTGAGCCAAATTTGCCCAAGTAAAATGTTAGAGGTTAAAGAGATACAGGGTGTTGAAAGTGAAAATTAATTTTCGAAAAATGATGATAATTTTGAAACGGTTTAAGATATCGAATTCAAATTCGGTATAACTAGGTTTTCGAGAGTGAGAAATTCGAATTTGGTATTAATTTCAAGATACTCCCTAGAGGGCGCTTGCTACGTGCTTCATGTTGAACTAATTCATCCATTATTTTTTTAACCGTGCAGTTACTAGTATTTATACTTTAAACTATAAAAGAACCTACCTTTTTACGTAAAAAAGGTACTCTTGGTCGATCTCGATATCTCAAGCCGTTACCCAGATTCTAGGACTTGATGATAAAAAGGCAGAAAAAAAAACAAAATGAAAATATTGGAAACTATTAAAAATTTGTTTTAATTCACTTTAGTAAATGTTGAAAGGGTCCACCGTTTACTTTAATACATTTTCTTAAGCTTTTTAACAAATGACGTCTCACATTCAGGAAGATATTTTGATTATCTCCTATAACAATGGCGGCTTCTTGAATTTTTTGTTCAAGTTCTTCCCGTGTATTGGATTCATCACCATATACCAAATCCTTCATGTGACCCCACAGATAAAAATCTAACGGGTTAATATCTGGGCTACGCGGTGGCCAAGGAAATTCGCTACCGCGACCAATCCACCGATGTGGAAAACGCTGATTTAAATGATTTCGAACAGGAACTGCAAGATGGTGCTGGGGCACCATCTTGCATGTACCACATATTGTGTCTTATGTTCAGAGGTATTTCATCCAGAAGGTAAGGTAAATCGTTTTCTAAAAACTGCAAATATTGTTCTCCATTAAGTCTCTGCGGAAGCTGATATGGGCCGATCAAGAAATTGTCGATAATGCCGCACCAAATATTTATCGAAAACTCGTGCTGAAAATGTCTTTCTTTGGGTAGTCGTGGATTTTCCAAAGCATAGTGATGATTATTTTTCCAGTTAAAAATTCCGCGTCTTGTAAAAGTTGCCTCGTCAGTAAATAATATTTTTCTCAGGAACATGGGATCTTCGTTATTCTTATTTAGTAGATTTTGACAGAATTTTGATCTGACTGGCAAATCTCCTGGCAGTAAATTTTGAACGGGCGTGGAATGGTAAGGAAATAAATTTTCTGCATTGATGACTTCTGAGACGGTCGATTTACCTATTCCTGTAGAAGCTTCCAAACGCCTAGTGCTTAATTCAGGATTTTCCGCGATACAAACCAAGATCTCTTCTTCTTGTTCGACCGTTATAGTTTTCGGTCGTCCACCAGGATTTTTGACATAAAACGAACCTGTTTCACCTTACTGATTGAATATTCTTTGAAATATTTTTCGGTCTGGAATGATTCTGGTTGGGTAGAGTTCCACATACCTTCTAAGTGCAGCACGACTATTATAATTCTCTTGTGCATAAACGCAGACCAAATCACGTAAATCACGGTTAGAAAACTTATTAAGCCTGGGCATTTTTATTTGAAAAGATTACAGTACTTGGATATTGCAAAAACTTTTTATTTACGTACCTTTGACGGGAAACAGTAGAAAATAATGACAGTTTTCACCGCAACAAATTTTGTCAAAATGCAAGGCACACTTTGTGAATTAAATATTTCTCAGCAATTAACAGAATGTGCAATGGAACATTCAGACGCTAGAATCTGGGTAACGGCTTGAGATATCGAGATCGACCAAGAGTACCTTTTTTACTTAAAAAGGTAGGTTCTTTTATAGCTTAAAGTATAAATACTAGTAACTGCACGGTTAAAAAAAATATGGATGAATTAGTTCAACATGAAGCACGTAGCAAGCGCCCTCTAGGGAGTATCTTGAAATTAATACCAAATTCGAATTTCTCACTCTCGAAAACTTAGTTATACCGATTTTCAATTCGATATCTTAAACCGCTTCAAAATTATCATCATTTCTCGAAAATTAATTTTCACTTTCAACACCCTGTATCTCTTTAACCTCTAACATTTTACTTGGGCAAATTTGGCTCAAAAGACATATTTTTATATCTACTATCTCCAGTTGCTCTATGGCCCATAAGTTACCGGACAGCCTGTATAGTTTTTTTTAATGAAGGCTATATTTATTCGATTAAAATATATGGCGGTGGTGGTGGTGTTCAAATCTTTGATAAGCCATTAGCTACAAGAGTGGTTATGGAACTGATGGAACCTCTTCTCAATACGGGTAGAACCATTTTTACCGACAATTTTTATACAAGTGTTGGTCTAGCACATGAGTTGAATAATAACCAGACACATTTAGTTGAGACCCTGGATCAAAACCGGAAACTTAATCCAAATGTAGTAACAAGTGCCAAATTGAAAAGGGAAGAAATGAAGATGCAAAAAAGCAACACGAAAGTTGTAGTAGGAAAATAGAAAGATAAGCGCGATGTTTTATTTCTGACAACGAAAGCTGTCCCAGAAATGGTTGAAGTTCCAACAAAAAGAGGTAATGTTTTGAGACCATTAACCATAGTGGGTTACAATACAGCCAAAGGGTTTATTCACATTTCCGATCAAGATGCTTCCTATAGCTCTCCAGTACGCCGTGGAATCAATTGTACCGAAAGATCATTGTTGAATTGTTGACCAACGCTGTTCTAGTCAATGCCTTGGTGGTGTTCAAAGAAGTAACTGGAAAAAACATGAGTGTCAGTTTCGCGAAAATATCGTTTGTGCTTTGTTGAATGTGGACAACCAACCCAAAAATAATAATAAAGTGCAACATTCCATAGAGGAGAAGCAAACCCGAGACATGTGTTCAAGTTGCTATAAAAAGTACGCAGAAAAAGGAGAGCGCCAATCAGCCATGAAGAATGCCAAAGAAGTATACTCTTTTTGCCCTTGCTTAGAAAATGCCACATATATGAATGCACCTTGTTTTTTTGACAGCCATGATTGTTTTGTTAAGTAGTGTTGGTAAATATGTATTTGTATTTTTCGTTTACGCATATAACAAAAATAATTTGTTTACTTTTTCTTGAAATAAAATGCAAAGTAAAAGTTTTGGGCGTGACCCAATACGGTATACATGGTCTGTGGTAAATTTCACTATTTTTTTTTTTACTTAGACCGCGTGTACCTATTTGGTACACATGCTCTTTTCTGTTAAAAACTCCTTTCCGACAACTTAACTTGCGAAAATATTTATTGTGGAACTTCCTTCTACCAAGATTTTACACTTACTTTACTTTTTCGAGTCCACATCCAAAAAATATCCTAAATTTCTACAGTTTTTCAGCCCAATATCGGGCTACGTCCAGAGCTTCAGTATTAGCGAGCCATAGGTCATCGGGGGTACATGTCGATGGGCAGTGCATACATGCTCTTAAGTGGTCCATATTCTGAACGTCCCCACAGTCACAGAGTACGTCGTCAGCATCCCTCATTCCCCATCTGGCCAAGTTAGATTTAACGGGCGCGACACCAGTCCGCATGCGGTTAAGAGTACGCCATGTCTTCCAGTCCAGCTCTATCCCTCGAGACGGATCCTGTCGCAGTGGGAAGTTTGCTGGTGGCTCTATCCTTGTATTTCTCATAAAGCTTCTTCTAGATTTTAGACGACTGGTTCCATGGGGTTCCTTAAAACCGTGGAGAAGGTGCCTATCATCAAACATTTGTTTGAACCTTTCGACATACTGAGCTGCCTCGCGTCGGTCCTCTGGGGGAGCGAAACCAGCGGCCCGGTACAGTAAGGGTATAGGGGTAGGTTTCATACACCCAGTAATTATTCTGCATGTCTCATTTAGTGCGAGTGTGACCTCTTTTGCATGTTTTGACCTATTCCACACCGGGCACGCATATTCCGCTGTCGAGAAACATAGAGCTTCCGCTGTGGTCCTTAGAACACTTGGGTTGGCACCCCATTTACTTCCTGCGAGTTTCTTCAGGAGGTTATTTCTGGACGTGACCTTCTGCCTGGTGTTTTTGCAATGGTCTTTGAATGTTAGCGTCCGATCCAGAACAACCCCCAAGTACTTCCCTTTTTCAGTGTGTTCCAAAATCTGTCCCTCCCAGGACACCTTAAGTTTTCTACGAGCCAAGTGTGTGTTTAGGTGGAAGGCACACACCTGGGTTTTGGCAGGATTCGGTTTTAGGGAATTTTCTCTATAGTATCTACCCATTATGTTCAAGGCTTCCTCCAGTTTCCTCTCAATCTCCTCAAAGGTTTTTCCCTTCACCGCTATACCAAGATCGTCGGCGTAGACACAATGTGTAGCATGGGGGCAGATAGGTTGGTCATTGGTATAAATGTTGAAGAGTGATGGGGCCAATACACTTCCCTGGGGAAGGCCGTTTTTCTGCAATCGCCACCTGCTCTTTTTCCCATTTAGTGTCACATAGAACCTTCTGTTGCGTAGGAGTGATTCAATGATTTTCGTCAGATTGTAGTCCATCATCGTGCTGTAAGTTTTAGCTAACAGGGTTTTGTGGTTTATGGTATCATACGCGGCTGTGAGATCGACCAGAGCTACTCCTACTATCTGTTTCTGTTCGAAACCCTCCTCTATGAGTTCCGTTAGGTTTAGCACTTGTCCCGTACATGATTTTCCTGGTCTAAAACCAGCTTGTTGAGGAATGAGCTTTGAGTCTAGATGGTCTTGGATTCGGTTGAGTATGAGACGCTCGTATAGTTTGAACATGTGGCACAGAAGGGACACAGGGCGGTAGCTGCTTGGGAGTTCGGGGTCTTTCCCGGGTTTGAGTAGGGCTACTACTTTTGACTTTCGCCACGCCTTTGGTATCTGATAGGTTGTCTTACAGTGGTTAAATAGAACTAGTAGCCATTGTTTGGTATTTGGACCAAAATGTTTTATTTGCTCTGTCAGGATGTCGTCTACCCCGGGTGACTTCCCGTTCTTCATGATATCTATGCCTTTTTGGAGTTCGTTAAGTGTGAGCGGTTCTCCAATCAGATCTATCTCGCTTTCACGTTGTCTTTCGATTTTTGGGTTTTTAGTGCGATGGCTGGTTTTACCATTAACAAGGAGTTGATGCGCCACTTGATTTGCTGTGACTGCGCATGGTTGTTTGGTCTCTGTAGGATCTCCGTTCAGCTTTTTAATCATATTCCAGGCCTGTTTGCTGCTATGGGTCATGTCCATCCTCTCCAGCGTCTCCATCCATCGTTTTTTCCTCGATTCGCTAAGTATTTGTTGTAGTTGTTCACCCATTTCCATCGTTATCTCACTAAATGGATCCTCATTATAATGTTGCGTATATCGAGTCATCACGTCTTTTGCCTCAGCGTTTAACCCAGACAAATAATACTGTCGACATCCCCTGGGTATGTGTTTTCGGGAGGTTCGTTTTACGAGTTCAACAAATGAGTCGTAATGTTCTGGGGTGGGCGGAAGACCTTCTACCTTCTTGTCCAGTTCTTTTGTGTAGTTTACCCATTTGGCTTTATTGAAATTAAATCTCCTCTTAAAAGGTATCTTGGGAGCTTTTAGAGCGCTGAACACGCTTACGCCTATAGGTCTATGTTGGGTTTTCGGTACAGGGCTGTATATCCTTTTAACACATCGTTCTTCTAATGTGGTGCTGACAAAACCAAGATCCGGGTTGTATCCCTTCTTCCAAATCTTGCTCTGGAAAGAATGGGGCAGCTTTGGATCGTGCAGGAGGGTCAGGTTGCTCTGTTCAGCCCATTCTTCTACCAGTTCTCCATTTTTGTCAGTAGACTCGTAGCCCCATGTTACACTATGACTGTTGAAATCTCCAAGTACAAATTTTGTTTGTTGTGATGTAAAATTTTGTGGGGGGGTGAAGACAAAGTCTTTTCCTGGTGGTTTGTAGACAGAGGTAATTGTGACCGTCCCAACTTCAACGGTCAATATTTCTATATCGTTGTAGCATGTTTTGTGTGCCGACGTCACTGCGATATCGTTTCTGACCAGTATAGCACTTCCGTGTTTAGCACTGGGTTGTTCTATAATAAGTTTCATTCCCTCTACCTTTGGTCTATGTGCCTGTAGATCTCGGTGGGTTTCCTGGATACACAGTATGTCGCATTTGTGTGTTTTACACAGATCGGACAAAATTTCTTGTTTATTGCATGTTATACCCTCGATGTTTATGGCCACTATTGTCAAGATTTTACAAAAAACTACCCTGGTCTCGGAGTAAATATTCAAGATTTGGTGCTGGTCGTTAACGTGTTAATCAAGGAGCCTTCACACATTTTCACCTAATGATTCTACAAGATTGTCATAATCTTTAGTCTAACCACAGCTTGTGATTTAACTAGTACTTCATCCACAGGCTAGGGCTAGGGCTAAACTTGGACGAGCCTCAACGTGTTTTAATTTAATATTTTACACCTATTCTTCTCCGCACTAAATTCCGCTTAACGAAGTAACTCACCAAGTAACAAGAGACATCAGTTAACAGTTGCATCCTGTTATCACTTTTAAAAAACATATTTTTAGACTAGAGCAATTTAAAAGATCAAACCTAAAAAATGTTAAATATGTTGTATATTAAATAAAACATCTAAGTCGATGTTGTTTCAACAGTTAAGGGGTGACAGGACCTGATATGGATCTAAATGATAAGTTGATTAACGATATGTGCACATTGGCATTTGTTTTGTGCAATAATGGTAAGATTGTGCCAATTTGTGCAAAAGATTGTGCGTATACTCGTATTTATTTTTTAACTCACCCCTACGTCTCCAAAATTTATGCCCTGTAATATGGGTTAGTGTAAAAATTTGGGGTAAATAAATTGAATTTTGCTTTTATTAAGTTCCACATAAAGTTGATACCTTACATTTTTAGCCTTTTAAATACATTTACCCAACTAACATTTTTACTTTCATATAGAAAAGTTTTCAGTGATAAAGACAAGAGAAATATCAGTGTAAATGTCTTCTTTTACATTGCAGCATACGAGGGACCCAAAAATAATGGACATCCTAGAGAAATAAATTAAAAGTATTTGAAAAAAGGCAGACTACTTTAAGCTTTTAAATTCGATTTTGATACTATATTTCGTATACTCTATCTAAAACTTAAGATAATTTCGTTTTGTTTTGTATCCGATATATTATTGATTTGATGTTTGTTGATGATGTTGACGTTTCAAAAATATTTACGATTTGTTTCAATAGTTTATCAAGATATTGCCAAACAGTTTCGAAACAAGGTTTCAATATTTTTAAGCTCCCGTCGAAAATAGGAAACATAAATCAAAGTCTGGATATGTTTTCAAAACAATTGGAAAATTATTGCATATTTTGATTTTATTTCAGTATGTTTGTAGCATGCGAAGTATGAACAGGTGGAATACGGAAATTACGTTAAAACTTATTTAAAACTTTCATGCTTGTGGGATGCACAAACGAAAGAGATAAAAACAGAAATAAGAAGACTAATTCTTATACGACTCTTGCCGAAGAATTTAACAGCTGTTTCGCTGTTTCTGTTATTACCACTCGTCAGATTGCCAAAACCTGGGTATAAAACTCTTACATTACCTATCTAGTGCTCTAACAACTAAATGTAGAACACTTCAGCAGTGAGAGAACAAGAGCGCCATCTCGAGAAAACCACACTGAATGGATGCGTCATGATATTATGGTATCAAGAAATCTACTAAGCAAGGCGCTTTCACTGCTGTAGTGTTCTACATTTAGTAGTTAAGGCACTGAATGGCTAATGTTAAATTTGATGTACCCAGGTTACTTACTTACTTACTTATTCTTTATTATTCCAACGTCACCCTTATGAGCCCTCATTGATTCTCTTGCTCCTTACCTAGTCTGAGCAAGTGAGAGGGGATCACTGATTAGGCATCCGGCAAAATTTCTGCAAAAATTTTCTTGACAATCGCTGTGTCATCCCTAGACTCTGGGAGATTAGCAATGATTAGGTCAGATCGGCATCATTCACGTTCCCTGCCTTCAGTCAAAAACTAGTCTAAGTTCAGTGTGGCGGATCTATTAGCAACAACTTCTGATTGCGAAGTTTTCTCGCGCAAAATTAGATCCTTGCTTTGTAATACAGCAATGCTATTTTTATGTTTCGTAATGGACTCTCCTTGACTAGTTATAAGAGCAGATAACTATTCAATCTTACTGTTGTATGTGTTAACTGATTATGAAACATTGGACAACAAAGACATGATGACTTGAAAATGGTGAATGTTTAATATGTTTGGTGCTGTCTTATTCCTTGACAGGCTGCATTTGAAACATGTCCATGCAGATTGGTCAGTCCCTGCGAACGGTAGTGAACGGCCGCAGGTTTCGTGGGCATTCAAAGGACAGACTGAACAACGTTCATTTTGGTCAGGAACCAAATGTAGTTGTAGATCGCAGACAATGCATTAGTCACCCTAATAGTGCCCTTGTATAGAGAGGAAAGCGGACAAAAATATTGTGTAAGCATACAGGATAGACTGTTTTGACTTACTAGGTATCAGCTTACATCCATACTCAGGATAACACACATAAAACACTAAGAAATTATCAGAACCATTTGGCACATTGTTTACTCCGCGCGCACCAGAACGGAACTCATGTACCCAGGTAATGGTAATCTGATGAGTGGTAATAACCACAAAACAGCTGTCATTGTCTACGGGACCCGATGATGTCAATTATGTTGCAATGCAAAAGAAGACGTTTACACTGATATTTTTTGTCCGGATCACTGAAACCTTTTCCGTATTTATATTGTACAGACGCTAAACTATCTCTAGTAAAAATTTTTACTTTCGTCTGTCTTTAGGTGAGATTTGTATACTTCTATTTTACCGAATAGTTGCTACATCAAATCGCTGGGACGAAAATAAAATAATTTAACTAATAGTCTAAGAGCCGACGCTATGGAAGCAATATGTTATAGCGATGTGGTAAAAACATCTACCAAATTGAATTTTGGTCATGGGCGTTAGCGCTACGCTATTTGCCACCCCTCAAGCAACGTGGTACCCCAGATTGGCGCGCCCAAAGGGTGGATATTAACAAACGACTCTCACAGACACATAGTGTATCCTAATCTCCATAGCGTAGTAAAATAGTAAAATTTAGACGCCTGTTGTCATTAAAGGAACTAAGGTAAAAAATGTTTTGATGTTGTCTGATGAGCAGGGTAATAATTTGGATTGCATTTTGAGATAGCGTTTGTCCAAGTCTAATAGCTATTTTAAGGTTGAGCATATTATAAAACCGGGTGCTAGTTTTAGCAATGTTCTTAATAATTAGGAAGAGTTATAGCGAGGCTTTTCGCGCGATGACAATAGAACCCCACCAGCGAAATCAATAATATTTAAAAATGTTTAAGGTCTGCTCGCATACAAATCTGATCTTTTTATCAGTTCGATATACAGTGAGTCCCAGAAGTAATGTCTAAATTCATTTAAAATTCAGCAGTATGTTTTTCGGTTTTTATTTCTTAATGTGCTTTTTTTATGGTAAATTCATGTATACAGGGTAGCCCAAAAACAAGTTACGACCATCATCTTCATTTTTTCAAATGAGAACATCTATTTTTTCTTTCATTTTTGAATTTTGTATTCAGTTCTAAGTACTCTTCATGTACCATATCCTATAATACCCAAACTCAACAGTTATCAAAAATATTACGATTGAACATATCAATAAGTTAGACCTGTTTATTTAAAAAATTTTAAATGTTGAAAATATGCGTCATTTACAGCTTAACAATATCCAAGGTGATTAATAAACTCTCTTTGCATGTTTTCAACCATTTCCGGAGTTATTGCATGCACTTCCCTTCAAATCCTCTCTTTCAACTCCTGCAAATTGTTTGGATTGTTAACAAGTACTTTATATTTGAGGTAGCCCCACAAAAAGAAGTCCAGCGGAGTTAGGTCTGGCGACCTAGCAGGCAATTCGATAGGTACTCTCGTTCCTATCCATGGATTGGGAAAGGTTTTATTCAAAAATGTATGCAAAGTGGCAGGATAGTGCAAAGGAGTACCATCCTTCTGGAACATCAGCTCTCCGTCAGGGGAGTCTGGGTCCAATGGATTCGGAAATAAAATCACTAATGCTGGAATTAATTCAAATTGGAGAAACTTGAGATATATTTGTTCAGTTAAAGACTGTTCAAAGAAAAATGGACTTATTACTCTTCCGCGCACTATTCCACACCACACATTTAGTTTTTAAGGGTACTGGCTGGGAACTTTCAGTGAGAATTTTCTGTTGCCCAATAACGACAATTTTATCTGTTTACATTCTCATTAAAACAGAACGTAGCTTCATCGGATAAAATAATATGTTGTACTAAATTATTATCTAGAGTGCACATATTTTGCATGCGCTCACAAAACTCATTTCGTCTATCGAAATCATCTTAAAATATCTAGTGCATTGGAATAACATTGTATGGGTGATATTTGTGGATTTAAACTATTCGGTGAACAACAGAATTCCGCATGTGTAAATTGGCCCCAATGTGCGACAGAGGAGTACATGGATTTTTTTCCAAGGAGAGTAAAACCTCAAGTTGTTCATTTTTATCTCATTTTAACATGACCGAATTCTCTAAATTTAGCCTGTATTCTACTCACCACCTTTTGTCTTATGGAAAGACGATCAGGATGGATTTCATTAAATAAGTGAACTGTTTCTATTTGAGTACGTTTTCTATAATTAAACCCAACTATGCATGGAATTTCAATTTTTTTTCGTTCCGCTAACTTCACCATTGTGAAAACCCCAACTTTGCCACTACGCTTGACACTTATTTGAAGTAAAATTGTCATAGAGCTTTTTTTGGGACTAAACGGTGACAAGTCAACATTCAGAAATATCAGAGTTAAAAAAACAAAATAAACACACAATGGAATGTTCTGCTCGATTTACAAATAAATTCTCAGAAATATGGTCTTACTTATTGATCTGTTCAATCGTAATTTTTTCGATAACTGTTGAGTTTAGGTATAGGGTATGGTACATGAAGCATACTTAAAATTCGATGTTAAATTCAAAATAAATGTTCCCATTTGAATCAGAAATCAGAAATCAGAAATAAAAATCGACGGATCCGAGCGCTTTTCCGCAAAACACATTTGGAATGTTAAATGAAGTTAGACATTACTTCTGGGACTCACTGTATATTGTCTTGCGATAGCAATTTCCGCATCCGAGAAACTGTACAGTATAGTAAGAATAGTAAATGCTGTGTCCAATAATAATGTTTATTGTATGGACTGTAACTCTTTGGATGGTGTAAGGATGGACAGAACAGCTATTTGTGGGGCGATAGCAGATATTATTTTGGCTTGTACACCCCAACAAGAGAACCTTATCTTTATAGAAAGACAGGATACTGTTAAAGCGACTTGGGATAATTTGTCTGAAACCCAAATTATCTGTAATATTGAGCATATGCCAGTGGTGGCCATTGTTGACGATCCCGTGAACGTCCTGAGCCCCGGAGGAGGGGCCATACATCATATTAATTGTGGAAGGCTTATCAACACTAATGAAAAAGATAGTGAAAATGATGACAATGTACACGGTGATCATTTATAATGTCCCCCCCTCTTAACTTTTTTGTTTTTTGAATTAGATAAAAATGTTAAATATAAAAGTTGTACAGAATAATGTAGGCTATTTGCAGAATAATATATGAATATACAGGGTATTGCAGTAATGAGTCACATGTTAAAATATTTTTTCTTTAAATAGTACACCCTATATATTGTTAGCTTTCTAGAATCTCCTAAAACTTCTGAATATTTTTCTTATAACATGCCCTATACCTAAATATAAAAGTTTTTGAAATAATCGCATTTTAACTAAGCGGCTACATTCAAAAATAAATACTCTAGATTTCAGTAAAGTTCTTAGGTGGCTGTTAATTATGCTGTCACGGAGCAACAAAAACTGTGTTTATTAGTGACAGTTACCGACATATTAAGTAAATATTATATTTTTTTGATAAATATGCCTTATTCGGAAAGGGAAAAACAAGTAATTTTGAAAACATTTATTAAAGCAAATAATAGCGTTAAATTGGCTCAACGGGAACTGCGTAGAATTAATCCCCGGATGCACGTTTCAGACAACAAAAACATTCCATCGAATCTATGAAAAGTTTCAACAAACATCTAGCCTAGCGAGAAAGAAGAGAACAATGGAAAGAGACGAAGAGACAAACTAATAAAAGTTGAAGAAAATCCAAACATTTCTATAAGAACAGTATCAAAAAGTTTAAAGGAAGAGCTTGATGATTTAAAAAATACCTCTTTTGGAAGGGTTCAAAATACTCTTAAAAAATGTGGATATAAAGCTTTCAAAATTAGACCTGTAACAAAATTAACGCGAGACAGCGAGAACAAAGGGTTAAATTTTGCCAAACTATGTTGGAAAAAAATTATTTAAATCCTAGTTATTTCGGAAATGTATTTTGGACCGACTAGTCATCATTTTCAACTAGTGGCATGATAAACAGAAAAAATAGCAGACAATGGACCACAGTAAATGCCCACTGCTACAGGGAATTTAAATTTCAAGGTCGTGTGTGTCAATGTGTGGTATGCTAGTATAAGTAATAAAATAATAGGTTCCCATTTCTTTAACGGTACTTTAAAATGGAGAAGGTTATTTGATTTTTCTCCAACACGAGCTAGAGGACTAATTTGATGAGCTTCCGTTGGAACAAGAGCGAATCATCGTCTTCCAACAAGATGGCGCTCCACCTCACAGTGTAGTAGCTGTTACAAACTACCTTAATCGAAGGTTCAATGAATGGATTGGACGGGCTGCACCAATACAATAGCCACCTAACAGCCCTGACTTGACGCCCATTGATGCCTTTTTATGGGGAACGCTAAAGGATCGAGTGAATGCAAATACAATTGAAAGCACTGAACATGTAAAAGAACTTATTAGAACAGAAATTCAAATTCTGAATGAAGATTATTCATAATCTATCACCGCCGCATTACGAAGGTTACGAAAAACGTATATCAAATGTATTCAAGAAAACGGTGGCCCAATTGAGCAATTTAATTTGTAATTACCACAAGTTCTTCTTTATTGTTGAGATTTTAATTTAAAAATTATATTTAAATTTTGTATTTCATATACTTTTAGTAGTATATTTAAATCACCATTCTCGTCTCTATCCATTATTCTCTTCTTTCTCGCTATGCTAGATGTTTCTTAAAACTTTTTATAGATTCGATGGAATGTTTTTTTTGTCTGGAACGTGCATAGGGGGATTAATTCTACGCAGTTCCCGTTGAGCCAATTTAACGCTTTTGTTTGCTTTAATAAATGTATGCAAACTTACTTGCTTTTCCTTTTCTGAATAAGGCATATTTATCAAAAAAATGTAATATTTACTTAATATGTCGGTAACTGTCACTAATAAACATAGTTTTTGTTGCTCCGTGACCGCATAAATCACAGCCACCTAAGAACTTTACTGAAATCTAGAATATTTATTTTTGAATGTAGCCGCTTAGTTAAAATGCGATTACTTCGAAAACTTTTATATTTAGGTATAGGACATGTTATAAGAAAAATATTCAGAAGTTTTAGGAGATTCTAAAAAGGTAACAATATATAGGGTGTACTATTTAAAAAAAAGCTATTTTAACCTGTGACTCATTTCTGCAATACCCTGTATATTCATATATTATTCTGCAAATAGCTTACATTATTCTGTACAACCTTTATATTTAACATTTTTATCTAATGCAAGAAACAAGGAAGCTAAGAGGGGGGGGGACATTATAAATGATCACCGTGTACAGGATTATACTCTAATCACATTGTTCTGTAGGGAAAATTCCTTGCATTGCGGCACTTTAATCTGAGTTAGGAAATCGTCCTGTTTTAATTCCTGCTTTATACCTATATTTCTGCAAGTAAAATAAGCTTTATATTCTTTGTATTTCCCGACGTCGCTCGGCACATGTTGGAAAATTTTTGACTCGGCTTGATGTAATTTTGTCTCAGCTACCATCTTGCTCACCGACTAGGCAAGACTTCTCCTACAATGATTAACTACCCTTTCACAAATTTTGACAGCGTTTCATGTTCAAATATAGATGCGGGTCCCTCCGATTATGAGGCGGTGAGTTGTACTTTTGGCAATGCATTATCCAGTTTGGCCCTTCTCGTCGCCGTGGTAGAATTTTTAATAAAGCTAGCTTTAATACATTTAGCCACCTGTGCCTTTGTGTGAACTGGCTTGGTATTTTTTTTTATTTTCGGAGCCTGTTGCTACATTCACGATGCGGTTGATGTTTTCGAGAGATCCTTCCTTCTTCAGTGGATTAAATCAGGACCCCGGGGAGACGAAAGCCTTGGCTGACAAGGGGTATTAGATTACTAATTTTCGCTCCCTTAATCAGATTCAGAAAAACTGCAATAACGAAATGCTGTTATCATACTGTCACAGGTATTATAGCATATACCGCAGTGTTGTCGATTCTACAAAAGTGCAATATTATAATAAGGCTCTCGAATGCTACAAAAATGAACAAAGGGCAATGTTCAGATCCAGGTTCATCCAGACGAACTAAATTTATTTGACTGTAGTATTGCGGGTAGTCTCACCTGGAATCAGACGATGGCATGCTCTCTCCTTTCTGGATGGTTTCTCCGTAAATGCCTAATTTTGCACTTTTTCCCACTAAAGTGCATGAAATTGAAGAAGCACTGACTGCATAAAAAATAAAAAGATCCTGTGGAGTCTGACGACTCTTGGTCTCGAGGTATCCTTTCAACATTCCTTAAAACAGCAATAGTCATCCCTTTGCACGAGGAAGGCAATCTTGATGAGCCACCAAATTTCAAACTATATCCCTGCTACCCACTCTCTCCAAGCTAATCGCGAAAGAATTGTAAAAACAATAATCTGGAAATTCCTCGAAACAGACACTAATAACGCCAAAGCAATTTGGATTTTAAAGCTCTAAGGGTACTCATAACGCTATCTTCAGTTTCCTGGGGGAAGTTCATCACTGCCTTAATCGGGGAGAGGCGGCGGCAGCAGTGTTCTGTGACCTATCAAATGCATTTGATTGCGTAGACTACAGAATACTGCTGTTTCAGCTTAAAAAATACGGTTTTTGGGGCTCGTCATTGGCATGGTTTTCCTCTCATCTCCGAGATCGTAAGCAATCAGTGATTATGTCTGAAGTGCGCTCGACGTTATTGGAGGTTGTAAGTGGGATGCCACAGGGGTCAGTTCCGAGTCCACTTCTTTTTTTGGTCTATGTAAGCGATCTAATTCGTGTCAAGATTTCGGGTGAATTCACACTGTTTGCTGATGATATCTCTGTTATCTGGCAAGGTAAGCATTTGAAGAACTTAAGAAAGTTATCTCCGGGGACCTGCTGAGGATTAAACAATAGTGCGATGCTAATCGTCTTTCATTTAATATGGCTAAAATTAATATTGTGGCCTTTGAGTGCGATATGCATAAGTTATGCTTGGAGGATGAGCCACTTCGTGTGAATCCGGTTACTAAATTTCTGGGAGTTCTTATTAACAATAAACTTCGATTTGAAGAGCATATTTTAGGTTTAAGCAAAAAGCTTTTCTCAGCTTGTTTTGCCATTAGGAAAACTCGCTTAGAGCTTTCCCAGGACAGCACAAACATTCTGTTTTGCACGCTTCAAGCCCCAACTCAGGTATGGGATTCCATTCTGGGGTGTGAGTAGCCAACATCTGCAGAATACTCTATTTATCTTGCAGAAGAAGGCTGTTCGTTTCATCTAATTCTTTCTTTTTCTCTCAGGGGATTTTGAAATTTTTGTTCTGGAAACAGCTTCTCTTATGTACAGGAATTGCGGCAACGCTTAACGTGCCGCCCCTCGGTAAGTCACTTGGCGGACCTTGCCGGTGCCTACCAAGACATTAATGAAGAAATTATTTATTTATGAAGGTAAAAAAAGATTTAATCACTTGCCATTTCAAGCTAGGAGCAAAAATTATCTAAATTCCTTTAGAAAATCTGTTAAAGCATTGCTTGTTGGGAGGGTGTACTATAACTTAGACGAATTTTATTCCGATCCACTTACCTGACAGTTTGTTGTTTCTTTTTTTAAATTGTAAAACAAATATTAATTTGGAATAATTAAAATTTCTACTATTTTGGATGCATGTCATTTGTTTCCAATTTTAAGTTAAGTAAGTCAGAGTTTTGTTTTTGTGTACTCTTACTTATTGTTTGTTTTAGCTTTAGACTAATTTGTCAGTGACATCTTCCTTCAGAGAATAAAGCATGTTTGACTTTGACTTTGACTTTGACTATCCTAATCTCCCATGATCAAATTACAATTTGGGAGATTTTTTTCCCAAATCGCGATCAAATAAAAGACTTTAATATAGTATTTTTCAGTTTAAAAAGCAGTTAGTTGGGGTTAGAATTTTATGACATATGTCACTTTCTAGTTTTTACAGAAGGCAACCCAAATATGAAAAGAAACTGTTGTAAAAAACAGAATCGCATTCGTGCGTGTTTTATTCATTTCGTGTGTTGACTGTCACCAAACTGTCACATTTTTTGTTTCCATCTGGTAGCATTCCGCAGATTTTCAAGGCACTTTCTATTGCTTTTGGTGGTGTCTCGAGACAGTTTCTTTGTGTGATTCTAGTTAGTGTAAAAATTAGAAAGTTATGGATCACGATTACTACGTTTCCAGTACCTCTGGAGGATGAAATGAACTAAACATGGTAGTTTAGCCAAATAATATTTTACACATGCACTATTTTAAAACTCATTATGTTGCTGTTAACGTTAACATACCTCCCCGGATTTAAATTAATATAAAAAAAACATATTAAATCCGGTCTTGAATCAACATAAACGTACACCTAAAATAAAAGTAACTAAAAAGTGACACATGCCATAAAAGTCTAACCTCAACTAACTTCTTTTTAAACTGAAAAGTACCATACCGTCGCCTCTGCAACTATAAACCTGTCGCCAAATGAAAGTAATTGGTTAAAATTGGACCGTCCAAGCAAAAGACATTTCTCGTGTTGCCAACTTTATGGAAAGTACTATGTTTTTTCAATATGTATAAGAAAATTATGGACTAATGCAAATTTAAATAACGAGCTTATACAGGATCGCTGATATGTATGGAGACGGTCGATTATTTCTTAAAGTAAGACAGCTAGCAAAAAAAATTTAAGGCGAAACATTTAAGGTATTTCAAAGTCTATCAGAATAAAGAACAAACAATTCAGTATACAGGATGAGTCAAAAAGCCGTAAAAAACAAATTTTTAAGTTCTTTCCAAATTCTAAAAAAGAAACTTAATATATACTGTTTTTATGATAAGGCACAGCACTGCAGGATTAATCCTTTATAGCGCTATGCGAGCGGTGCGTGTGTGCAGGAAACGATTCACGTTGGTATTAAATCTTTGAAGATTATTCTCCTTGGGGAATACGGCCTCAGGAAGGACATTCCAGAGGGATGACGTTCTCCACATGAAAGAATTTTTAAACAGTGTCGTTCGAGGGACACTCAACTGAACCACGTACGGGTGGACTGCAGTGGCTCGTCGTATATTTTTACCATGCACCGCTCTGGGTGAAATCACGCAGGCAACCTTCGGGTTGCTTGTCAGATCATGGTAACCGATCAAGCGAATGGCTCTTCTTTCAATCAAATCTAGCAATCTCAGGGCATGTTTAGAAGCAGAGCCCAACTGGGGGTTGTTGCCCTAACGGGGGTAAATGAAAACCACTCGGCTAAAAAACAATACAGGTTTTTATTAATTCTTCGTTATGAAATTTACCAGGAGGCTCGGAGAAAACCCAGCATCTCTCCGGGGGGTGCGGGCCAGTCCGGCACTGTCGATGGGGGCTCTCACGGGGTGCACCTGAGGGGCCTTACGTAGCTCTGCCTCCAGAGGACGGGAGTCGGAGAGGCCTGGAGCTGAGGGGACTTTTGGGGAGTACTTATAGATCGATCAGGAGCGGGGCCTCGAGTCTATTTGACACTTTGGGCACTCCTGTCGAAGGGTAGTTGACCAGTCATTGAGACTGCTCAAATAGTGGGCTTCACATTTTAATTATAATTGTCACACTTCTAGACCACTGTGCGTTGATGTTGCGGACCACTGTGCCATCCAATGTCAAGTTTAATTAAACAAGAGTCAGTACTTTCGGTGTATAAATACCCGAACATTGGATGGACACGGTACCTTCGTCTCAACGACTGGTCAACTACCCTGCGACAGGAGTGCCCAAAGTGTCACATAGACTCGAGGCCCCTCTCCTGATCGATCTATAAGTACTCCCCAAAAGTCCCCTCAAGCTCCAGGCCTCTCCGACGCCCGTCCTCTGAAGGAAGAGCTACGTAAGGCCCCTCAGGCGCACCCCGTGAGAGTCCCCATTGACAGTGCCGGATTGGTCCGCACCCCCCGGAGACATGCTGGGTTTTCTCCGAGCCTCCTGGTAAATTTTATAACGAAGTATTAATAAAAACCTGTTTTGTTTTTTTAGCCGAGTGGATTTCATTCGCCCCCGTTAGGGAAACAACCCCCAGTTGTGACATGGTGGAGGTGCCTAACCGTTTCCGAGAGGCTTAATCATCATATTAAGTCAACACCATAGCCAAGAAGGACCCCCGAAGCTTTAAGGACCAAATATCCCGAACAATGAACATCACACTGAGTAGAAGCTATCTACCGTCATAGAGGCAGGACCTGCTAGAACCAGCGGAGGGAGGACCAGGAGGTCGAAGGTCAACAATCATCACCATCAGCCAGAAACATCACTCAAGAAGAAAGGGCATTAATGGATTTTCCAGAAGCAGCCAGCAGGGTTGCGCTAAATGGGCACTACCAGATATGGTTAGACGATAAAATAGAAGTGGCTCTGAACTGAGTAGGGGTCAGCTATCTATCCCCGCCAAGTCAGCGATCAGCATTGGACCGATATGCCAGAAAGCCATCCATTCGCTGGTCGCAGAGAGCCATAGATGATTTAGAAGGGTATGAAAATATCAATTCATAAATAATTTCTTTACTATAAGCGCGTATCTGATTTTAGGCCCTTGAAGAGTGTTTTTTTATTATAAATTTAAGTCCTCTTTTTCTTTACAACAGGTTTTTAATCATTGTTTTAAACTGCAGCAAAGTGTTCGATTTATTCAAGTAACAAAAATGCTGATGATTGTTTATCACTTTCATTTTAGGTAATAATTATATAATATACTATTGGTAAACAATTTAAAGGTAATGTTTAATTAGTAGGTCATAATTACTTTATTTAAAGGATTTTTTTAGGTGTCGCATGTTTTGATTACGTTTTGTTTTTTTATAGCGACAATTGATAATATTTTTTAATAGGTTTAGTTTATAGGTATTTTTTTTATTAAGGGATTTTCGTTTCTAAATTTCTTAAGATTTAATTGTTATCTCCTAAACGAACCAAGATAGATATATCATAGGTTACACAGAAAAGTTTCAGAGTGTTCCGAGGAATCTAAAAATATTGGTATCTGCAGTGGTAAAAATATTTTTAATTGGAGACCATGGCATCCTGTGGACATAACCGAAATTTCAAATTCCTAACTTTTCTCGTTGTCTATATACTTTTATTAGGCCATTGAGTTTGGCGAACCCTTTGTAGGTAACTTTTTTTCTGCGGCTGTCTGACTCATCCTGTGTACTTAATTATCTTTTTTATTCTAATATACGTTAAAAGTCCTAAAACTTTTGTCGGGAACTTTTTTTGCTAGCTGTCTTACTTTAAGTAATAAACGCCCGTTTCCATACATGCTAGCGACCCTGTATACTGTATATATCAAATTAGGTATGTAAGTCACCGGCAAATATTGTAAGATAGCTATTTTATACTTACTTCCTCCGTACCTAACAATCGCCAATCGTTTCCTCAGTAACTTGTATTTCATATGATAGTCAAAGTTATATCCATTTTCTATTTTCGAAAGTTTGTACAAATTTACATGTATCGTGATAGAGTTCGTTTCACTGTAATACATCACGGGGCCCCATGATGTCCCGCACCATGCACCGCCTACCTAAAACAAGAAAAACTATATAAGTTTTTACAAGTGAATTTAGTACTTCAATCGGTAGCGCTTTAAAGCAGCGGTCCAACACGCAAAGGAGTCTAAGAGCGATTTTTAGGTTGGAAAATTTTATAGAGTTTTATAGGGTCATCAAGTTTTAACTCATGTTAATGCGGCGCGGCTAGTCTTGAACAATAGACACTTAAAGCCAACACACAACAAAAACGTATCTCAACCACGTATACCTTAACAAATCGGGATTACGTCTAAAAAAGTTGTTCAGTAAAAAAGTCTTAAAGCACCGCTTCTTTTACAAACGTAAACGTAAAACAGTAACTTGTTATATATCCTTGTATTAGCCCCCATCTTGAGGGCTCCTCATAGGGGTTTTGTGCCGCAACCTCCCTTAATAAATATAAATCGTCATCATTACTACAATATATTCGTTTTCTGATCAATACTTTTTGTTTTAGGTTATCTGTCTCTATGTTTACATCTATTTTTGGAATGAGATACACGTTGCGTTAACGAGATACGTGAACGCAAGATCCCGTAGCCATACGTTCGACGTATCACGTATCCCTTCCGTATGCTCTGTGCGCAGTCCAGTCGCAGATCGATACGTATAGGCATACGTGTTGATAATTGGCCCTGCTTTAAGTATCTAATGACTTTTAAACGCTATTAAGTAAAATGAAACTAAGGTGGCGCCATTAGGATTTGACTTTAACTTACTTATATAAGAGTGCCAAACCTCTCAATCTAGAGGCAAAATAGCGAACCTACCCTGAGTTGAGCTAGCTAAGGGATAAGTTTTCAGCCAGCCCAACATAGGTCACTTTTAGGGACTGTTGTCTGAAGTACATCCTCCAGGGCGTAGGGTTGTCAGAGTAAGGGTGGATAGGTTGCCTTCTTGCAGTATATTTTAGGTTATCCTAAGGTGAATACTGGCACCCGCAAATTGTTTGGTAATTGGGTGGAAGACATTACAGTATATTAAAGAAAAATAAGCATCTTTGTACCAATGCGTTTTCTTGAATGAGATATGGATTTTTCAGAATGGTTTCATTGGTCGATCTTGGCAAGATTAAAATAAAAGGAGTGTTAGATCTACTAAAGTTGATGGTAAAATGTATTATGCAGTAAACAAAGATATAAACTATGGCAAATTTTTGTATATTTATCTTGTTTTTTTGAAAAAGAAAACTGTGTAATTCCCTCACTCGGATATTTTGGTTACAAGCTGGCAACACTGTCGATAACTGACGTCACTCAAAGGGTATGACTTGCATCGGTTTTCGCATTGCATTAAGAATGCAGGGTGTTTCAGAATAAGATGCTGATACTTAACGGTGTGAATCCTTAGGTGATTTTAAGAAGAAAAGTTCAAATTAACATATATCCTTAACCTATCAACTTTCGAACTACAGGGCGTTAAAGTTTTAAGAAAAAAATCGTTTTTCTATCATAACTTTAACAACTTTCTAGCTATTTTTTTGAATTTTTCACACATGCCCTCTAAGCATTAATAGCCATTTTTTGGTGTAGAAAAATTTTAAAAAATTTTAACCAGTGGCGTCCTGAAAGGGTTTGGACTAGACATTTTGGAAAAATATTATGTACGCCACTGCTTTTTCTCAAGATAAAAATTATTTTTAAAATACTCATTCATTTTAGGCCAAATTTAATATCTTGCCTTTTTATCGTCCGACAAACGCTTTCCGACAAAAAAAAAATAAAAAGCATTAAATGCGCATTCGCTATGTGCCTCTGCCTATGGTTTCTGACAAGTAGGCTATGAACTTTGTTAAGGAAACAATGACAATAACGAAATATTTAATGCCAAATAGTTTTGACAACTATTTATTTATGTAAACGGCTTTCCACTTAACTTAAATGTTAAAAACGTAATACTTTTTAAACGTATAAGTATCATGGTAAATTTTACAAATGTCGAGTTTGCGGATATGCATTACCTGTACGGGCTTGCTGACGGCAATGCATTCGAAGCCAGACGATTGTACCAAGAGCTTTATCCAAATAGAATAGTTCCGGATGCACGAACGATTTCAGAAACTCACAGAAAGTTATGTGTAACGGGATCTTTGAAAGAAAGGACTACTTAAAAGGGGCACACCAAACTACACGAACACCGGAAACCGAAGAAGCTGTTTTAAATTTAGTGGAACAAAACCTTAATATAAGTACCAGAAAAATTGGGAATATTTTAAATTTTACTCAGTTCCTAGGGATTTTCCATTACGAATCAATTTCTGCCAATGGTTTATTCAAATGGTTACCGAAAATCCCCAATTTGATGCCAGAATTTTGTTCACGGACGGAGCTAATTTTTCCAGGAACGCCATACAAAATTTTCATAACAATCACTTCTGGGCAGAAGAAAACCCACATGCCATTACGGAATCCCACCACCAAGAGCAATTTTCTGTAAATGTTTGGGCTGGAATTATTGGTGATTATTTAATTGGGCCTTATTTTTTACCAGCCAGATTGAACGGAACCAATTATCGCCAATTTCTTGAACACACTTTACCAAATTTGCTAGACGACTTCCCTATTTTAACCCGACATCGTATGTGGTTTATGCACGATGGTGCACCTGCCTATTTCAGTCTCTTAGCACGAGAGTTTTTAAATCAACATTATAGTAATCGATGGATAGGGCGCAGAGGAACACAATCGTGGCCACCTAGATCCCCTGATCTAAACAGTCTAGATTTTTTCCTGTGGGGATATCTGAAGACGTTGGTTTACAGCATCCCAATAAATACTGAAGAGGAGTTGAGAAACCGCATAATAGTTTGTTTCGACACTACCAGGAATACTCCAGGAATTTTTTAAAGGGTACGAGACTCAATGAGGTGAAGAGCTGAAGCATGCATTCTTGCAGGTGGTGGCTACTTTCAACAGCTAATCTAAATTATTTTCGTTTTTGTTCACACGTTATTTGATGTTAGTTGTTTTGATTTAATGTTAAAAAATAAACCATAGGCACATAGCGAATGCACATTTAATGATTTTTATTTTTTTTTGATCGAAAACTGTTTATCGGACGATGAAAAGGCAAGATATTAAATTTGGCCTAAAATGAATGAGTATTTTAAAAACAATTTTTATCTTGAGAAAAACCAGTGGCGTACATAATATTTTTCCAAAATGTCTAGTCCAAACCCTTTCAGGACGCCACTGGTTAGAAAATTTTAAAATTTTTCTACACCAAAAAATGGCTATTGATGCTCAGAGGGCATGTGTAAAAAATTCATAAAAATAGCTAGAAAGTTGTTAAAGTTATGATAGAAAAACGATTTTTTTCTTAAAACTTTAACGCCCTGTAGTTCGAAAGTTGATAGGTTAAGGATATATGTTAATTTGAACTTTTCTTCTTAAAATCACCTAAGGATTCACACCGTTAAGGATCAGCATCTTATTCTGAAACACCCTGTATATTATACAATGTACTGTATGTTTGCTTCGAAACTTTTATTTTTTAAAATAATCAGAAATTAATGATTGCTTCGTATTTTTTATTTTATTTTTATGAAATTCAGATTCACCTTTTAATAGCAATTGAGAAATATTTGTAGACTTGTCAAAATTGTTAGCAATATTAAAAAAGTTTCCCAAACTTGGGCAGGCTTCAAATAGGCTTGATATTTTCGACACTGGAGCAAGTTCAGGTTCCTCTGTCTCAGAGTTGGGAGTAGCTGCATCCGTTTCTTGGCTCTCTTCAATACAGTCGATGATAGTCAATTCTGCACTTTCCATTGGCAAATCGTTATCAATAGAAGCAAATTGTTTCAACTTCACAAATGTGTCCTTAATGTTAGGAAGCAATTGCGCGAGCGGAATATTATCCTCTTTTTTAAAGTTGTCAATAATATCTGTATTACATATAAATCTGATTTTCATAAAGCATTTTTTTATTGTTACTGGGGACAAATTGCGCCAAGCCACCGAAACCCATATTAAGGCATTGTTTGTGGCAATATTATTTTCGATTTCTTAAAGGACAACTGTCTATACATGTAAAAAGTCTCTTAAGGTAGCTTCTGTAGAGCATTTTAAAATTTTCAATAATGCCTTGGTCTAAAGGTTGGCAATGTTAGGGAGTATTGGCTGGAAGAAAAATAAGTTTGACATTATCCAGTGTACTTTTGGGATGAGACGTTGCATTATCCAGAAATAATACCACTCTTCTATTCTGCTTTTTCATCTTGGTACATTTGAGAAGATTCGAGGACTTTTGTTTGAATTATGGGCCCGGATATTGGAAAGTGCTTATTTCGCGCATTACAAAACCGGTTAAAAACAACTTGGTCCACTGCCAGCCTTTCGGTTTTGGGAATTTTTCTCTTTTATTCACCGTTGCCACCTTTTTGAAACAAATTTCTAACTTCTGCTTCATTTTGAAGTAACATGGTCACTTGTATCTTATCCACTTTAAATTGTTCAGCCAGTTTCCTGGTACTTAAACCGGTTTTTTTTTATTTTCCTCGATTATCTCAATTTCTTTGCTTAAAGAAAGACATTACCTATCCCTCCCTATCTTCAAATATTCACGTTGGTCCCAAAACACACAAAAACTGTTAAAAACAAAACTTATGTTAACAACCAATTTATTAGCCTTTAAATCAAATTGAATGGATCTTCCTGCAATAAAGTAATTAGTGACAAATGGTAGATGTAGCCTTTCAGCGACATCTAGTGGCAATCAAATGCATCAACCTGGCCTGTCTAACAAGATCAGTCAGAGTCGGAGTAACAAACTACTGTAAGAATCCGGCGAGCCGGTGTCCTCACAGAGTCGCCGCCAGGAGCGCATTAAAACCCAAATCTCGGTATACGGACCGAGTACCAACTATTGAATTCCAAAAGTTAGTTGCTTTCCTTCGCCGGATTCATCTTCAGACGCGTTTCGCTGTATAACAGCTCGTCAGTGAAGCTATAGAATCCGATGAAGGAAAGCAACTTTAAGAGCCTACTTGACCCTAAAAGATCGATGACAAATGGTAGATGTAGCCTTTCAGCGACATCTAGTGGCAATCAAATGCATCAACCTGGCCCGTCTAACAAGATCAGTCAGAGTCGGAGAAGCAAACTACTGTAAGGATCCGGCGAGCCGGTATCCTCACAGAGTCGCCGCCAGGAGCGCATTAAAAGCCAAATCTCGGTATACGGACCGAGTACCAACTATTGAATTCCAAAAGTTAGTTGCTTTCCTTCGCCGGATTCATCTTCAGACGCGTTTCGCTGTATAAGAGCTCGTCAGTGAAGCTATAGAATCCGACGAAGGAAATCAACTTTAAGAGCCTACTTGACCCTAAAAGATCGATGACAAATGGTATATGTAGCCTTTCAGCGACATCTAGTGGCAATCAAATGCATCAACCTGGCCCGTCTAACAAGATCAGTCAGAGTCGGAGAAGCAAACTACTGTAAGAATCCGGCGAGCCGGTATCCTCACAGAGTCGCCGCCAGGAGCGCAATAAAAGCCAAATCTCGGTATACGGACCGAGTACCAACTATTGAATTTCAAAAGTTAGTTGCTTTCCTTCGCCGGATTCATCTTCAGACGCGTTTCGCTGTATAACAGCTCGTCAGTGAAGCTATAGAATCCGACGAAGGAAAGCAACTTTAAGAGCCTGCTTGACCCTAAAAGATCGAGTCGCTGAAAGGCTACATCTACCATTTGTCATCGATCTTTTAGGGTCAAGTAGGCTCTTAAAGTTGCTTTCCTTCGTCGGATTCTATAGCTTCACTGACGAGCTGTTATACAGCGAAACGCGTCTGAAGATGAATCCGGCGAAGGAAAGCAACTAACTTTTGGAATTCAAAGTAATTAGTGTTAACAGAACCATTTCTGTACAAATCGTTCCTGCATCTTGCAATAAAATGCAGCAACAAACGTTACGTCGCTGAATTAATAAACTTAAAAATTAATAATATATCTAAAACAAAGGCGTTTTTGTGAATTTGAGTAAACTTTTAACATTTTTAATATAGAACAACTTAAATCTAATCACAAACACTATTACTAGAGTACTTAACTTTTGCTTTGCCAAGAAGAACAAAATCTCTGCTCGACGACCTGTTTCTATCTATCGGGCGGTCAGGTGTTCAGGTGTGGCATGACATGACAGTCAATGCCAAAAATCTGCCAAAATTCTGCGGCGCCACGCGTAAAAATTTAAATTTTGCAACTTTAAATTCAAATTTTCGCGCTTCCAAATCTGATGGAACAGTAAGAAGCGCTAATCTTTTGAATTAAAGTCAATATATTTTGGGAGATTAAAAGGAAGTTGTAAAAACGCTTCTGATATGCCGACAAGCTTTATTAATATTAGATATTTACATAAGTAATATATAATAACAAGGCAAGTTTTACCTAGGTTTGTGCTGTAAAGAATTAACATAGGAACAGCGTTCAGCTTTAAATAGGATTCTCTTCTGCCATGCTAAATTTTTTGGCCATATCCAAAATGTGTGTGATAAACTCATCTATAATTTTGTCTTTGCCACAGAATAATGGATTTTGAATAGCATTTACCCAAAGTTTATGCGTCTAAAAATACACGGACATTATACTTAGACCGTAAACTGTCAAACTAACTTATTCAGGATCAAAGGTTGTCCTGCATACATTTTTTTTAGATAGCAACAATATTGTGTAGACAGTATAGGCGTAGGGTGCCTTTTTGGCTCTTCACGATACACCCTTTTTATTACTTCGCTAATACAACAAAAAACTTAGCGGGTCGCTTTTTGGAAACCCTTACTCTGGCAACCCTACGCCCTGGAGGATGTACTTCAGGAAACAGTCCCTAAAGATGGCCTATGTTGTGCTGCCTGAAAATTCACCCCTTAGCTAGCTCAACTCAGGGTAGGTTCGCTATTTTGTTTTTAGTTTGAGTGGTCTAGCACTCTTATATAAGTAACTTAAGTTAAATCCTGAAGGCGCCATGCCACCTTAGTTTTATTTTACTTAAAAGCCTTTAAATGTTCTAGTATTTGGCCTCAGAGAAAAACAAACTAGGAAAAAAAAACACTTATGTCACAATTGGTATACACTAGCTTCTTATAAGCTGTATTCACTCAAGTCCCTTAAAGTCACTCTATTTAAGGCTTTGACTTTAAAACAAAAAAAAAGTATCATACATAACATAACTATAATATTAAAGAAACATTAATGACTATGATTGGGTGAGGGACATAATTTGGTAATATTTCGTACAAATATTCCATTTTTGGCTTGAATTTCAACTGAACGAACTTATTTATCTTTGCCAGGAAAAATCTCTAAAATTCTTGCCAAAGGCCAATTAAAGGGTTGGTTATTATTTTCTTTGAGCAACTTTGCACAACATCATTAACTGACAAATCTTTATTAAGGGTATACCATTTAGGGCGGTTTTGTAGTTGGTTTAGATACTCTTTTGTCCATCTTTTTCAAAAGTTTTGTTGGATCTGAGTGCACCGTTGCCAACGTTTTAAACGATTTTCGGAAATCGCAGATATGTCCTGTTTAGGGAATGATGTCAATGCGTCACCTATTAAGAAGTGACCGGGGGTCAAGCAAGTTATATCTAAAGGGTCCGAGGAAAGGGGACAAAAAAGTCTTGAATTTAAAATGACTTTAATCTGGGTGAGGATAGTAGTAAATTCCTCAAACAATATTATGTGATCACCAATTAATCTTCGTAAATGGTGTTTGACACTCTTAACGGCGGCTTCCCAGATTCCACCCCAATGAGGACTAGTGGAGGTATACATTTCCATTGGGTCTCATTCACTAGAGAGAAGACAAACTTCTTGAATATCCTAACGGCTCAAGACATTTTGGTCAGTAGCTAAGGCCGTCAGTCAGAACTTTACCAAGTCAACCATTCCATGTCTAACACGTTCTGAAGGCACCATTGCGACCAAAGCACAGCAGAAAGCAATCTTATTGCGTAACTATTCTCTTTACGTTCAACGGTTAATTTTCAGGGAAAAACTCGAACCATATATTCCCACTATAGAATCGAGAATGCCTGAGATTATTTTCCGGCACCGACATGTTAAACGAATCTTGAGGAGTCTTGACTCCAAAAAAGCTTATGGTCCTGACGATATTCCAGTCATCGTCGTCGACCGACCTTCCTAAGGGGTAGTACAGAGTCATATATAGATATCACATGGTTAGACCAGAGAGAAGCTAAAAGCATATATAACTGGAAGGTGCTTGATGAGGACCCACTAACCGAACACAATATATTTTTTCAGGATATCCCGCCGTAGCTCCAGAGAAAGTAACTTATATCATACCACAATAGACTGGAATGCATTCTCCATCGCTCTGAGATGGAACATGGAAAGAACGGACGACGATTCCGCGGAGATATTCTCTACCACCATCAACGAAGCTTTCGACAATAGCAAGATTAGGGGGACCAGATAGCCCACATGTCACAGATCCACAAAGCACTCAGACGAGACACAGCTAAGCTAATATTAAAAGTCAAGAAGCGGTCGTGCAAAGACCTGGGTACCGATCTAAAAAACGATATTTGGGGTAGCGGGTTTAAAATAGTCATGCGTTACCTAGAGGCTCTGGCACCATTCGATATGAATCCAGAAGTTAAGCGCAAAATAGTGCTCGAGCTTTTCCCTCGACATGCTGCACATTTCCACTGTAAAGAGGTCAAGGAGGTGGTCACACCATTTAGCACCGATGTAGCGTTAAAAAAATTTAAATTAGGCAATGCCTCGGGGTCGATGGGATACCACCAGAGGTTCTCCGAAAGGTTGGCGACGAGGAACCGGCTTGGTTGCTAAACATTCTATGAAAAATACTGAAGGAGCAAACATTCCCATACATGTGGAAATGTTCTAAGCTAATCATCAGAAATGGAGACCTATTAGTATACTTATGACGGTAAGTCCCTTCGAAATCCTGATCAAGAGAATGGACTATGCAAGCTTAGCAGGTCGAGTGGGCCTTAACGACGGACCAAGAGCGGTTCAAGGCGGTTTCTCAGAGAAACAGTTCGGGTTCCGGCAAGGGAGATCCACGGTAGATTCCATAGGCAAAGCCATTAGGATTGTAATTTTCGACGTCAAAAACGCTATTAATTCAATAGGCTGGTAAATGATCATGGAAGAATTGAGACACAGAGGCATTCGCAGATACCTCAGAAATCTCCTGGGTAGAGAACAGAAGTCTGGACATTGAAAAAGGTGTCTTAGTGGAAGTGAGCGCTGGGTTACCCCAAGGCTCCGTCCTCGGGCCCACCCGCTGGAACTTGATTTATGACGGCGTACTGAGATGCGAATCCTGCATCAGAGTGAGAAGATGAATAAGGTCCCACGGCCTGGAGCTGGCGAGCAATAAGACGGAGGCCATTATCTTAAAAGGTCCAAGGAAGCGGGAAAACATTCACTTCGCTTGCGGGTTGGAGATCATCACGCCGTCAAAGTTACATCAGAAACGCCGTAAATAGAGGCAAGGAACGGGCTATGGCATTGGCAAGAGTAATGCCAAATATAGGGGGGCCAAAAAGAGGCTAGAGAACAGTTCTGCATGAAGTCATTCAGTCCATGGTACTGTATGGAGCGCCATAACGTATTGGAAAGAAATAGAAAGTTCCGAAATAGTTGTTCTCCTAAGACTAGCATGCGCTTACAGAACGGCCTCTACTCGCTCTCTCCAAGTCATCACTGGTGCAAGCCCTACCTGCTTTCTGGCAAAAGAGAGAGCTCGCCTATACGACAGGTGAGGCGAGGACAGATAAAGAAGAAAGCAAGAACAAAGAGAATGGACCATGCAAGCTTGACAGGAAGACTCAACGACGGAAGTAACTCAGTGGACAAAGAGGTTAATTCCTAACACTATGGTCTGGGTGGCATTTGACCACAGATAAACAGACTACTTCCTGACCCAAGTACTGACTGGCCACGGCTATTTTTAAAACTACTTGAAAAGAATCGGCAAAAAGGATGATGACAACTGTATCTACTGTCGAAACGCAGATTCTTTTACACATACCTTATTTGAGTGGGCTGAAATAAAGGCGGAAATTATTTCTTCGAATCGGGGTGGTTTTTTAGTTGGTAAGAGTCCGGCATACCGGAAACACCGGTATCCATGAGGATTTTCCTCTCTCTGACGAAAAAAAAAGAAAAGAAAAAGAAAGTCATCTTAATTAGGACATGCGCTGACGAATTGACACTGGCATTTTGCAGGCTTTTTAACTAATCTTACTTCCTTCTTGCTGGAAAACTTCGCGAGTCCAGCCCATACCCAAAAAAGACAAGAAGATCTTGCCGAACAACTATTGTCCAGTTGCATTGCTTTCAGTTAAATCTAAAGCTATGTAGAAGGCTATCAATGAAAAATTATTAAAGTACCTGAAAGCCGTCAACATTATTAGTGACCGCCAGTATGGATTCCGTAAGTCTAGATCAACAGAAGACCTTTCCGCTTATGCTACTCACTCACAACGCAATAGAACATCATGGAGAGTCTCGGGCGGTAGCACTGAACTTTTCCAAGGCCTTTGACCGAGTATGGCATGAGGGGCTCCTTACTAAAGTGACAGCATACAGAATGCCGGTTCAATTTTGTTTATGGCTGTCAAGCTTTCTTAAAAACCGTTCTCTGCGAGTAGTGATGGACGGATTTTTTCAGACACATTTAGCATCAACACCGGAGTCCCTCAAGGTTCTATATTGTCGCCTACCCTCTTTTTACTATACATTAACGATTTTTCGAAAAAAACTAAAAGAAGCTATACGGGGTGTACCAAATTAAGTGCACACCATTGCTAACTCTTAAATTATTGGAGATACAAAGCCGGCTAAATTAGCAAAGTGGTAGCATTACATTGTAATTTAAACCAAGATTGTAGATAAAAAAAAATAAAAATACATGTAGTATATTATATAATACCATATTACTAAGTGAAATAATTTTTATTTTGCTATAAAAAACAATATCAATCAATGATTTAAGATTATTTTATATTAATTATTTAATACAATTAACAATTAACGTGTTTTTAATGGCTCGTGTACGAAACAATAAATAATTTTAAAATAAAAATATTCGATAATTGAATACTCGAATATTGAAACATTTAAGCATGCAATTAATCGAATATTCAAATATTTGACGGTAATATATTACGGTAATTGTAATGAAAAATATTCGGTATTTAAGTATCTGAATATTTGAGTAGTCGAATTATTCGAGTTTGATTCCTAGCACTAGTTCGCACCCAATATACGATACTAGAAAATGACCTAATTTGTCGTAGTTGCTCGGTTACAAAAACAACCTGGCGCGACGTTAGTTAAATGAATAGTCAGACCATACATAAAACGATTTTGATATCATCCGGTATTATTGGCTATTAGATTTTCTAATGTACAGGGTGGTCCACGGACGATGACCCAGTACCTTTTCTCGGAAACTGTAAGAGTTATTAAAAACAAGTTCAATAGACAAATTAATTGATTGTATAGATAAAAATATCCTATAACTTACAATACTTTTCGATTCTATATAAAATAACAATTATTTTCTAATACGTGCACTAAAAGCCTAAACTTAATAGTTTCCGAGATATCGACTTCTGAAAAATGACATTTTTGAACTTTGACAGCTACTAGCTTTCTAACGGTACGTCTTAAGTCAACATCCTTTACTTTGTCTTACTTTTTTATTGTCTTTCAAATAGTGTAAACTTTAGGTTAAACCGGATGTAATTCGAAATCTGGAAATATAGTACTTTACCGGTTTAACCTGAAATTAATATTTTTAGGAAGATAATAAATAAGTAAGATAGGGACATGTAAGCCGTTTTGCTCTAAGACGTACCGTTAGAGGGCTAGAAGCTTTCAAATTTCAAAAATGAAATTTTTCAAAAGCCGACATCGCGGAAACCATTAAGTTTAGACTTATAGTGCTGCCATTAGAAAATAACTGTTATTTTATGTAGAATCCAAAAGTATTGTAAGATATAGGGTGTTTTATTTAAAAAGCAAAAGTTGGTATCAACTCCAGAAAAACAACTTACCTTGTATACATAAAAATATAATGAAATAAAAATCTCTTTACAATAAAATTACTTAATTTTCCTATTGAACTTTTTTTATAACTCTTACGGTTTTCGAGAAAAGGTAGTGGGTCGTCTTACGTGAACCACCCTGTACATATTTGTATAGCTCGAGAGTTTTATGGTATATGGTGTGAACATCATAGAGCCACTACAAAACAATTAATTGATAAATTTAATATGAACATCTTGTGAAATAAGATATTTTAAATATAATAGTAGATATGCGAAATTGTTACCCCCTTATCCCCAGGGTGTGAACTTGCTCCCAATATTTCTAGTCTCTTTAGCGTTTACTTATGTATAATGCTTAAAGCAATACTGTATTTACTTTAAATATGAATTTCTAATGGGATAACATAATTTTGATTTTGGTTGAAAAAAGGAAAAATAAAATTATCTATATTTTTAATAACTTATTACACATAATACTAGTCCCATAGGCACTGGTCATTTAATATTAACCAAAGCCATAACACAGAAAAAAAATTAATAAAATAAGGGATAATGACTTTTAGGTTGAGCCTTTTCTTTTAGCTTGACATAGAATTCAACAAACTATAAACATATTCTTTAGGTAATATTTTTCCGAAATCTCCAAAAAAACGAAAATATTATGGTCTATGCATTTCTTTGTGGTACGGACCCTCTGGGCCCGAGTTCAACTCTCATTTGTCCGTCTTTCTCTTATTTTAATCTTAATATGTTTATATTGTATCCTTAATATCATGAGGATGTTTTGCCGATGAAACTGTTTTACTGTTACTTAAAAGGATTTATTTTATTGCACCCTCTAAATTTCAATCATTCTACAAAATAAGTATCTTTAGGGGCGGATAAAGTGGCAATCTGCAGTATTTACCTGCGGTCGGGTAGACTCCGTGATTTGTAAGGCACCATCGGGACAGCCGTCGCTTGTGAACGAGGTGAAACGGCCTAGGGTGAAGCTTTCGAAGGTCACCTGGAAAATAATACAAATTTAATAAGGGAGAGGAATGTAAAAAGGGCATTTACAATTCTATAACAATGAAAATATACAGCATAAGTCAATGAGTTCTTCTTGTAGAGACACGACGCTTTACAAAGTCATTAGATATTCTAAAGAATATCAATTAAAAAAATTAATAATGTAAATATTGTAATATTATATTTTTTTTTGTTTTAGCATCAAAATCTAGAAAGGTGCTCGGATATTTAATTAAATTACAAACAATAAAGTAATTATATTTTATACTAAAAATAATGCAATGGCAAACGCGTCAGTAATGGGACAATTATTTTATTGAGTATTTTAAGCCCGTCATACCATTATAATTCCAGTTACAAGATCTGATAAGCTGCAATACTGACACTCAAGGATACATAAAGTAAAACTTTTGTTTGCGACCGCCTCTACGAAGTGACCACCTACCATTAGGGGCAGTAAAACCCGACCCGAAAATTCTAAGGAAATATAGATACATACACTAATTACTTTATTGCAGGCGAATCCATTCAGTTTGCTATAAAGGCTGATAAATCAGTTGTTGACATTAGTTATCGACCCAGATCATGAATAACTGGTGGAGCGCACCGCCAGAACAGTCAGACGCTCCGACGAAATTGAGGAAATCCTGACACCAGTTTCCCCCCGCGAAGTCGCAGAAATCATTCTCTCGCGCAAGACCAAAAAAGCCCCTGGCCCCGATAACATTTCAAACAAAATCCTCAAATTCCTCCCACGCAAAGGCATGGCCACCCTGTCCAACATTGCAAACGCCACCCTCAGACTATCCTACTTTCCTAAAAAATGGAAAGAAGCCACCGTCATAATGATCCCCAAACCCGGGAAAGACCACACCTTCCCCCAAAACTATCGCCCCATATCCCTCCTTAACTCAATGGCCAAAATAATTGAAGTCATAATTCTCACCCGCCTCAAAGCCAAGTCCACCGAACTGGAAGTCCTTCCGGACGAACAGTTCGGCTTTCGGGAAAACCTCAATTGCGAACTCCAAGCCCTTCGAATCACTGAGTTTATAACTCAGGGCTTCAACTGGAATCAGTTCATCGGGATGATCTCATTCGACATCGAAAAGGCCTTCGACACCGTATGGCACGACGGACTGATTCACAAGATGATAGCCCTGGGTTACCCCTCAAACATGGTTCGCCTCATCCAATCCTATCTCGCCCGCCGCAAAATCAGAGTCCGTATAGGACAGACACTATCCACCCCCCGCAACCTTGAAGCGGGAGTCCCACAAGGAGCATTCACTCACGACATCCCCAAACCCCCCGACAGCACCCTGGCCCTTTACGCTGATGATACTGCCTTCATCGTAAGGTCACTGAGTCCCCGACTAGTCACCAGAAAGCTGCAAACAGCAGCTAACGAATTTTCCAATTACTGCGTAAATTGGAAACTTCGCCTCAACCCCGACAAAACCCAAACCATCCAATTTGGCCGCAGAAGGCAACCACCCTTCGATGCGGTCAACCTGGATGGCCGCGATGTTCCCTGGTCAGACTCAGTGAAATATCTCGGTATCACCCTAGACAAAACCCTCCGCTGGCAGCCTCAAATCCAAGGCAACCTCAATAAAGCCAGAATGACATACTCTCTTCTATACTCCCTCCTCAATCGCCACAGCACCCTAAGCCACAAAAACACAATCCACCTCATCAAAGCCGTCATCAGACCCGCCCTCACATACGGTTCAGTGGCGTGGGGTTACGCAGCCCCCTCCCACATCAACCGCCTCCAAGCCCTTAAAAATCGTTACATCCGCACCGCCATGAGTATCCCATGGTTCATCCGTAACGTAGACCTACATGGCGACATCAAACACACACCCCATTCCCAGTTTCTCCGCGAGAGAAACACGAAGATTCTAACTTCGGCCCCCGAACACCCAAACCCCCTTATCAGACAAGCTTCCAACTATGACATCGACGCCCCGTATCGTCATAAACGTCCCCGTCACCAACTTCTCTAGGTGCGCCAAGCAGCACAACCCACCCAATAAAGCCCTCCCCCGATACACATCCCAAAACCAATAATACACCCCTCTCTTAGATTCCAGAGAAAAAGTACCTTTAGTACTTTTTCGTGAGACCCTGCGGAACTGGACCGCAGGGGGGCGTGAAAGGAAGTCTGGAAGGAGTCATTGAGACTCTGAGCAAATAAGCTCAGGGCCACAAGGACTTCCGCCAGATGGGCTCACCTCTCCGCGTGTGTGTGTTGACATTAGTTTTGTTTTGAGCAGTTCTTTTGTGTTTTGGGACTAACGTGAATATGTGATATCTTTAAGCGAAAAAGTTGAAATAATCGAGGAAAGTGGAAAAACTGGTTTAAGTACCAGGGAGTTGGCTAAAAAAATTTAAGTAGGTAAGACCCAAGCGACTGTGTTGCTTCAAATTGAAGCAGAAGTTAGAAATCTGTTTCAAGGAGTCAAATGGATGGTTAGAAAAATTCCGTCGTCGGCACAATATTACCTTCAAGAAAGTATGTGACGAATCAACCGATATCAATATCGAAGACGTAACTGCTTGGAAAGAAAGGCTATTGACCATTTTAAAGAATTATGCCCCAAGGGACGTATTTATTGCAGATGACTCAGATGAGACAGGACTCTACTATCGTACATTGCCAACAAAAAGATATGCATTAAAAGATGACAAGTGTACTGGAAAACAAAACAGCAGAACAACGATTTATAATTCTGTTCCGTGCAAATATGGAAGGCGAGAAGGAAGAACCACTTATAATAAGCAAAAGCAAAAATCCTCGATGGGTCTGAAACAAAAAGGCGTGGATGGCAGCAGACATCATGACAAAATGGCTTCAATGATTTGATACCAAGATGAAGAAGCAGAATAGAAGAGTGGTATTTAAAATTATACTGGATAATGTCAAACTTATTTTTTTTTAAGATTTAAGAAGTAGTCCATTTTCTGTGGCGAGATTATGAAAGAAAACAAGGTCTGTCTATACCACCAAAGTAAATATATTTGTCCCTCTAGGGTAAAATCAGGATTAAAGAATATACATTAGTTAAATTTGAAAGTTGGTTGTACTAGTTTCGACTTTAGAAAAAGTCATCTTCAGCACCCCAGTAATTAAGAAATGTTTTTTAGGATATACCTAAATAAACTAACACAAATTGGAGGAGGGGGAAGAGTGGTTCAACAATATACGGTCATAAAATAAACTGTGTGCAGCCAATGGATTCGACAGTAGATAATTATGGACATGATGCTACTTTAAGCAATTAAGGAATTAAATGTGAATAAGTAATGGAGGCCAATATTCTTAATGGGATAATTTATAGTTATGTTATGCTATATAGATGTCAACAACATGTTAAATAAAGAAAGTTCGATAAACAATTGTTTCACGGAAACAACTCAGTGAGGGGACATGATTTTATATTTTGGTGGGTCAGAATTTAATAAGAAAATGGGAGGGAAATTAAAATTGTTTTTTTTTAAACCAGTTACGCCATTAAAGTAAAAATTGGGAGTCATCTGAAAAGAGAAAAATATTTCCATTTAAAACTGGTTAACGGAAATATCACAACATGTGGTCTCACAATGTAGACTTCAGTTTTTTGTATTTAGTAATATTATTTTTTTTTTCTTGTATGTAGTAATATTATCTTTTTTTTCTTGTATGTAGTAATATTATCTTTTTTTTCTTGTATGTAGTAATATTATCTTTTTTTTCTTGTATGTAGTAATATTATCTTTTTTTTCTTTTATTTTTTTCTATTCTTCTTTATTTTCACCCAGTACTACTTCACATTACGAACCTTTGGGCCGACACATTATTTAGAATTTTAAAATGCTCTACAGAAACTACCTTATTAAGAGGTATTTAATACGTATGGGTAAAATGCTTTATGAAACCCGGATTTATGTGTCTTCTTCTTCTTCTTCTTCCTTAGCCCATCATCATCCACTCCTGAATGTAGGCCTCCTCCAACATCTTCCATGTTTCCCTGTCCAGAGCTGCCTGAAACCAATTTCTCCCCGCTATTCTCTGGATGTCATCTCGCCATCGCTGTAGTGGTCTTCCTGCTTTTCTCTTAGTGGCTCTGGGTTGCCATTGTATTAGTTTGTTCGCCCATTTGGAAGGGTCTTGCCTGTCAACATGACCCGCCCATCGCCATTTAAGTTGTGACACTCTTCTCATAACGTCTGCAGCCCCTGTTCTTCTTCGGATCTCCTCATTTGTCCAGCGATCTCTCAGGCTGACTCCCAACATTGCACGCTCCATGGCTCTCTGGATTACTCTGAGCTTTTCTGCACTGTTCTTTGTCAGAGACATAGTTTCTAGTCCATATGTTGCTACTGGTAGAATGCAGGCATCATAAACTTTCCTTTTAAGGTTAATTGGGATGACGTGAGATTTTAAAATGTAGCTGAGCCTACCAAACGCCGCCCAGGTTAATCTTGTTCTCCTTGATATCTCTGAGGTTTGGTTCTGTTTTCCCAGCCTGATGGCGTGACCCAGATATACGTATTCCTCTACCTGTTCAATTTTATGGCCGTCCACAATTATATCTATGTCTTCACCGGTCATCACCTTCGTCTTGTCTAGATTCATTCTGAGTCCAATTTGCATTGATGTCTCTTTCAGTTCTTCCAACATGGCTCTTAGTTCCTCTATGTCGCTACTAATGATAACAATATCATCGGCAAAACGAAGGTGACTTAGACGAGTTCCGTATATGTGTAATCCAGATAATATTGACGACTTCGAAACGCTTTCATAACTGTTGCCTAACATTGAGGAAACATTTGTGAACTTAAACTAATTTGCCTCTATTGGTAACGATTTGCCAACAGAATGTGCAGAATTGACTATCATCTAGTGTATTGAGAAGATCTAAGAAATGGATGAAACTACTCCCAACTCTGAGACAGAGGAAGAGGAGCCTGAACTTCCTCCAATGTCGGAAATATCAAGCCTATCTAAAGTCTGCGCAAGTTTGAGAGACTTAGAAAACTTTTTTAATAATGTTAACAATTTTGGCAAGTCTAGAAATATTTGTTAATTGCTATTATAATGTAAATCTGAATTTTATAAAAATAAAATAAAAAGTATGAAGCAAACCTTAATTTCTGATTATTTAAGAAAATAAGATATTCAAATCAAACATACAGGTCATTGTATAATATATTATGTGAGCATGCACGTGCAGTATATACATAATGGTAAATTGGCATCATTCCATTAAATTTTACTTTTGATAAATTTAAACAAAAATATTTAAAATTATTTACATATACAGGGTGGCCAATTAGTACGACAAAAGTCAATATCTCCTGTACCATTAAAGATAGCGGAAAACTTTTGACGAAGCTTATTAAGGGTTAAAAGGTGCATCATTTAAAATTATTTTCGTCTATACAGGGTGCTCCAAAAAGGCGGCACGGTAGAAATTTTATATTTTTTAAATGGAACACCCTGTATATATTTACATATTTTAATTTGCCGTAAATTACTGTACATAGCACCATAATTATTTATACACATTTTTGCAACGTTGCCGAATAGATGGGAAAATCCATTAAATTTGTGAAAAAACATCGTTCAATAAAATGTGTAGTATTTCTTAACTTATTATAATTGCATACAAAATATTTTTATAATGGAAAGAAAAGTGTTGACAGAACTCGCCTAGGGTAAAATAAATTCATATTTTTGTACAGGGTGATTTCTACGGACACGCCAACTTTACGAACTTTAAACCTAATTTTCTCATTTTTTTCAAATGAAACACCCTGTATTTGATTACTTTGACTTGTAGGGATTTGCATCCTCTTTAACTTTTGTTAGGGTCTTTTCATGCCTATCTCTACAAATATTGGTCGTATTTCTGTTTTTGTCTAAACTCTAGCAAAAAACTGAATGTATTTTACCATTGTCGTTTTTTTAGTTACCTATGACATAGAAAATACAAACAAACGTCAGTTTTGTAGTTTTTCTATTAATTTACATAAATAATTAACTCGAAACAATTTTTAGATTTAAGTTTTTTACCGATTTAAGCTTGAGGACAATTTATAAAATTTAAATTAATTGATTTAAAATTACCTAATTAATTGTTCAAAGTGGCTCCCATTAACTTGAATACACAATTCTATACGTTTTTCAAAAGAATGAGTCATGTTTCTACACATTTCCCGAGTTACAGTTTGAAAACAGTTTCTAATACGAATTTTCATATCATCTCTTGTAGTGGGGGCTATTTTATATACCTGATCCTTTACAAATCCCCATATACTGAAATCCATTTTTGTAAGATCTGGTGATCTAGCCGGCCATGGTACGGGCGCTCCTCTTCCAATTCACTGCTGCCCATATGTTTCATTTAAAAAGTTAGTAACAGGTCCTGTATAATGCACGGGGGCTCCATCATGTAAAAACCAAAGACGTTCACGAATTTCATTCGGTATCTGAGCCATTAATTGTGGTAAATCGTTTTGTAAGAAGTCCAAATATACTTGTCCAGTTACTTTTTCCTCAAAAAAATGCGGTCCAATAACATAGTCTCCTACAACTCCTCCCCAAACGTTTAAGGACCATCTGTTTTGTGAATGGGTTCTTATAAAATAGGGATTGCTTGTAGCATAATAGTGAAAATTATGCCTATTCACGTTTCCATTTTTATGAAATGTTGCTTCATCACAAAAGAATACTAAATAAGCAAAATTTTGTTGTTGTCTCATTTTTTCCTGCGTCCATTCACAAAAATCTATTCTCTTTTGAAAATCTCCTTCATTTAGTTCCTGCAGTAACTGGATATGGTAAGGATGCATTTTGTTTGTTTTCAGTATGTTCTGAATCGATGAACGGCGAATATCTAATTGGTCGGAAATATTTCGTTGGCCAATGTGTGGATTTTCAGTGACTGTTAAAAGAACATTTAATTGATTTTCTTCCGTTAAAACACGTTTTATTCTTTCTTGTTTTTTATAGGCTACACTCCCCGTTGTTTGAAAACGCTTCTTTACTTTTTCAAACGCCCTTCTACTGGATTGTCTTCGGTTTGGATATCTTTCTTGATATATCCTCATAGCTAACAAGCAGTTTTTGTCACTAGCTCCTAATACAAAAACCATATCTACCATTTCCACATTTGAAAAATCCATTTTTATTAATTTTTGAAGAATAGCTCACCAAATCACTATAATTGTCATTATATTACAAACAAACTGACGTTTCATTTTAAACAAGAACGTTTGTTTTTATTTTCTATGTCATAGGTAACTAGAAAAACGACAATGGTAAAATACATTCAGTTTTTTGCTAGAGTTTTAGACAAAAACTGAAATACGACCAATATTTCTAGAGATAGGCATGAAAAGACCTTAACAAAAGTTAAAGAGGATGAAAATCCCTACAAGTCAAAGTAATCAAATACAGGGTGTTTTATTTGAAAAAAATGAGAAAATTAGGTTTAAAGTTCGTAAAGTTGGCATGTCCTTAGAAATCACCCTGTACAAAAATATGAATTTATTTTACCCTAGGCGAGTTCTGTCGACACTTCTCTTTCCATTATAAAAATATTTTATTTCCAATTATAATAAGTTAAAAAATACTACACATTTTATTGAACGATGCTTTTTCACAAATTTAAGGGATTTTCCCATCTATTCGGCAACGTTGCTAAAATGTGTATAAATAATTATGGTGCTATGTACAGTAATTTACGGCAAATTAAAATATGTAAAAATATACAGGGTGTTCCATTTAAAAAATATAAAATTTCTACCGTGCCGCTATTTTGGAGCACCCTGTATAGACGAAAATAATTTTAAAATATGCATCTCTTAACCATTAATAAGCTTTGTCAAAAGTTTTCCGATATCTTTAATGGTACAGGAGATATTGACCTTTGTCGTACTAATTGGCCACCCTGTATGTAGAGACTTATAAATTAACATTTCTTATTGGGCTAATTTACCTTGTAATAATTTTGATACGTATAAAATAATATTCTCGATAATAGTGTACCACAACACAGGTACTATTCTGCAGCAGTTTCTAAGTGCATGAGAAAAGCAGCATTTTTCATTTTTAACGAACCGATTTTAATATTTTTAGAATTATGTATTTAACCATTTGCTATGTCAACTTACACAACTCTCCCCCAAAAGAAGGGATTATATCCTAAAATGCTTATTCACATACTTATTACAGTCATTACATTAACTTACTAGACTTTTGTTAAATTTTGTGGATATTTTATCTTTTTGCCCCGATTGCTTTACAGGTTTTTTTTATCGGGAATAATGGAGCTCGACCTTTTTATTAACGTTACTTGATTTTCCGCCAATTCATCATAAATATCCATTTTTTACGGCTGAAGTGAAAATGAATTATGGTAAACGTAAAAGATTTTAAAGGGTCCGAAAAGTGTCATTTGTTATTGTAATAGATGGTTTTATGTTGCTTTTTTGATATACTGGAATTGATAAAGAGGACATTTGTGATAGGTTTTAGAGGCTAAAATGTAAAATATACTTTAAACCTTTATGGTTAAGTTCAATCTACATCACTGAGGAAAACTTTTTCCTGTGCCAGTTAAAATGCTCAATTGATTTTTTTGTTAATACATGTGATAAGGCCTATGTTTTATCGGTAAAACATATTGCAGGTAGGATATCTATTTTCTTAAACAATTTAGTTCATTTAGGCCCGGTACTTTCACGTTCAAGCATCTTTATTCTCTGAATAATTGCTGTAGTTTCAATTGTGTCGACAATTGTTTCCATAGACATTGTTCGACAAATAGCACTATCCATAGATGAAAGTACCATCACTTAATACAATTATTTATTTACCACAAATTTTCTTAACCTAGATGAATTTCTTTTGGGTCAATTAAATTTTGCTAATTTAGTTTCCTTCTAATTTTCTTTTATTAAGGCTGTTCAGTGTGTCCAGTTTTCGTGTGTTTTCATATACCATCTCCCTTCTTGTGAAAGATAGAAAGATGGGGTTTACGGCATACTTTTCTATTATTTTATGAAAACGAAATATTCATAGCCCTCTCAGTTATTGACATACAGGGCGATTTTGAATATTTGTCATTTTTGACGCTTTCCTATATCTTAATTATTTGATATCTTATCAACAAGGTAAAAATAGGTAATTATAGAGTTTTTTATGTAGAATTCAGTTGCGTAGCTAGTTTTTTTCTAACAAGTTTTGTTTTTGAGTTATGACCCAAACCTGTGTTTTTTTTTTAAATGGGACACCCTATAGTTTGTTGCTTAATGCGAGAGAGCAATAAATCAATATTGAACTATAAAAGACAGTGATCTTCGCCGTATTCCATAGGTGTACTTTAATTATTATTATTGTACCTATGATTATTGTCAGGGTCCCCGAGATCGGGTAGGTAGAGGCCACATATATATAACCAATATATTGCTAATACCGTGTTACAGAATTGTCCCCAGCATGCGGCGTTTTCCGGAACTGTTGGGCCTGCGCAGTTCCCGTGTACGTCAGGTCCGGCTTCACATTTATTTAACTTAATGTGTTGGAATACGTACTGATTTATAAAAAAAAAGCAACTATAGTAAATCTTGGTATAATATGAAATATAAGAAGATATTTCGTAGCATCAATAAATTCATTTTCTGGGATGGTAGTATACTTTTTGATATAATTCCATTTATCTTTTTAGATAGATAGGAATTATGTTTAACTTCCACTTTCTTCATATTTGAAAACCAATACTATTCCCAAATTTATGGTGTAGCAATGGGATCACCTCTATCCGCAACTATTGCTAACCTTGTTATGGAATACGTTGAGACACAAGTGCTCGCTACCCTTAATTTTAAACCATTTGTTTTCAAAAGATTTGTTGATGACTGTTTACTCTGCATTCCCGAAAATAAAATTCAATATACTTTAAACAAATTTAACACCTTTCACCAAAAACTAAAATTCACACATGAAGAAGAAATAAATAAGTCTATTAATTTTCTTGATCTCAACGTTAGCCATGACAACGATAATAATATTAATACAAAATGGTACACGAAACCTACATGGTCTGGGAGATACTTAAATTTTAATTCATTTACACCCAAGAAACATAAAAAAGTGTTATTAATTCGCTAGTTGATAGGGCTGTAATACTCACTAATGCTGAGCATAGACCACAATGTTTGGAAAAAGTATATAATACTCCAAAGATTTTCTTGAACCAATTATTAAGAAAAGAATACATAAAATTTATAACTCTGAACAACAAACAACCAATAAAACCGTAAATAATAATTTTGTTTCACTACCATTATTATATTCCCGAAATAAACAATAAAATTAAAAATATCTATAAACCATATAAAATTATTATCGCCGATAAACCCGGTAATAACACTAAAAGCTTATTCACCAAATTAAAACCCGAAATATCAAAATTGGAAAAAACAAATTTAATATACAAAATTGACTGCATGGACTGCACACAAACTTACATCGGACAAACCAAACAATACTTAAAAAACAGGATAAATGAACATAAAAGGAGTATAAGAAAATTGGGTCAAAATAATACCGCTCTTGCAAAGCACGCGTTAGACCTCATTCATAATTTTAATTTCGAAGAAATTCAAGTTTTGGATTACGAACCAAATTGCAGGAGAAGAAACATAAAAGAAATGATTCACATAAAGAAAAACAATAATCCTTTAAATTTTAGAACAGATACCGATAACCTTAGTTGTATTTATAATGATCTTTTAACTTAATAATTTAGCATAATTACTTTAGTTCTAATTAAATAATATCTCCATTTTATGAATAAAAACAAAAAAATAAATAAAAAACTCAAAAATTTTTTAATGCCCACAAAAATACACCTTTGTTATCGCCCCGAATTGAGTCTATATAGGATTAATATTTTTAGTATCGTTTTAAAATGCAAACAAGAATGTCTTGTGAACCGCTTGTTGTTTAAGTTGTAAAAATATATACGTGCATTTTGGATAGACACTCAAGGTATGCTTTTTATGATTAATTTTTCATTTGGACGTTTTTCTAAACATGTTTTCCTTGTAAAAAGATACTTGATTTTTGTGATATTTCGTATAATATGTATAAATTAAAATGTTGGTCTCTTTCTGTATTACTCTGTGTCGTTAATATTTTGTAATTCTTTATAGTCTAATGATGGTTGAATAAACCGAAAACAGGAATTTTTATTAATGACCGAAAACCCAAAAAACAAAAACCAGAATTTAGAGTTATACGGTCAAGAAAAATATTTGTATGTTAATGTTAAAATTCAGAACACTAAAAAAAAACCAAAAGAGGGGTAATAAAAGAAGTATTTGGATGTATTGTGTAATGTTTAAACAAAAATAAAGGTTTTAACGTTGAAATAGGCAACAGTAAAATAGCAGCAGTATTGACGAAACACGTAGTATTAATGCATAATTAGCTATACTGTAAATTATTTTGTTAGGGTGGCAAGAAGAGAAAAGCATTTTTAAAATATTTTACTACTAGACATTCAATAACCAAATGCAATCCGCAAATACGCTTCCCATCACTAAGATGTGCTATTTTTGTGTTTCTTCCTAGAGCTCTTAACCATACATCATGTCGTGCTGCGGTCAATATGCAGACATATTTTTATATGGGTACATAGGTACATATTATTTAGGTCTCTACATTGCATTTTAGGCGAAAAATTAAATTGGTCTAGCTTTGACAAGCAACAACGTTTAGGAAAGCGTTTTTAATATAAAAGGATATCTTACGCAAGACTTTAGATTCTCTGATCCTCTGAGTAAATCAAATCTCTTACAACATAATCTGAACTGTTAGTCCAGGTTAGCTTACCACTAAAAGCAATGTAACAGATTTGCTTCTTTGAACTTGCCATAAATCACTAAAGAAGTTGGACACAAAATATACAAATAACATATTATTATCCCTAGTTTAAACTGTATTAGTAGAGTGTGCGGTATAGTAAACCATAACAAACTGACCTGACCTGACTTGACCTGGCGTAAACTGACCTGACCTGGCGTACCTTCGCAGGTGTTCTTTTTGTAGGGCTTGGCAGGTGTTCAAACCCGAACTTTCTTTGATGTCTGAAAAATAGCAAACCCGAATGACCTTGACCGAACCCGAATGACCTTTGACCCCATGTGACATTTGACCTCACTTGACCTTTGACCCCATGTGCCCTTTGACCCCATGTGACCTTTGACCTCACTTGACCTTTGACCTGTTTTGACCTTTGACCCCATGTGACCTTTGACCTGACTTGACCTTTAACCTTTGGCCTGACTTGACCTTTGACCTGAATTGACCTTTGACCTCACTTGATCTTTGACCTGACTTGACCTTTGGCCCCATGTGACCTTTGGCCCCATGTGACCTTTGACCTGACTTGACCTTTAACCTTTGACCTGACTTGACCTTTGACCTGACTTGACCTTTGACCTGACTTGACCTTTAACCTTTGACCTGATTTGGTCTTTACCCTTTGACCTGACTTGACCTTTGACCCCCCCACTTGACCTTTGATCTCACTTGACCTTTGACCCACTTGACCTTTAACCTTTGACCTGACTTGACATTTGACCCCACTTGACCTTAGACCTCACTTGATCTTTGACCCCACACGAACTTTGACCTTTAACCTTTTACCCCCCCCCCCCCCCCCTCCTCCCCCAGCTAACCTCTGACCCCGCTTGAGCTTTGACCTTTTGGCATATCCCGACCTTTGAGCTTTAGACTTAACCCGACCTACGGAGATATTATTTTCTGGTGACATCGTAACACTAGGGCTCTTTACATAGTCAGTGTATCAACATTTATTCATATCTTTGGAAATACTTATTGTACACATGCTAGAACGGATAAGATGAATTACCCCAATAAACAATAATAAAAGTGTGGCCTATCTGGGTCCTAAAATATGTAACATGCTTCCAGGAACATTAAGACGGCTGTAAAGAACATTTATATAAATTTAGAAAAGAGTGTAAAAACTATTAAAAATTAACATATTAATAAGGGAATATCGAAACTTCAACAATATTTTTTAACTAAAATTATGCATTCATACCATCTTACCTAATACAAGTTAGACTGTCGAACACATCTTTGGGCCTTTAAACACAATATCTTAAGTAGGTACCTAATTGTTTAGTAAAATAATAGAAAATTTGTAAAATTGTAATAATAAATTGAAATTAAAATAATAAATCAAATCAAATCAAATCAAAAATATGCTTTATTGTCGTAAAGTATTATTTTTATCGACAAAGCCTTTTTTTTTTTAATTAAATTAACCATAAAATATAATAATATAGTTGTGGGTATACGTTAAAAATGGGTCGTATAGACTGTCGTTTTAATGACATTGGCGCCTACACAAATGTAGATTTAAGAAAACATAAAGTTTCAGCTCGCATTACGAAATTTTAATATCGCGATCGGCAGGTGGACCGTAGCGAGGGTTAGATCGCGGTAAATAACTCTGTCGAAACGAGGTACCGTTAGAATAATATACGAAAGGGTTGATTTTTAAAGAAGTCCGATGGCGCCAACATATTTTACGTTGATGTTTTATTTTTATTTCTTTACGAAATGTGGGAATAAGATGCAGACAGACTTTGAACGGTCTTCGCTGTTTGCATCTACTTAAAAAACTACCCGAAAAGTCAGTTATTTCGAATAAAATATTATGGTATCTTTACAAAGTGTGGGAACGGGACCTGCAGACAGACCTTTTAACGACCTCTACTGTTAGGGTGTAATTAAAAAAAAAACCTTAAGTCGGTTATTTGTAATAAAATATCTCTTTTAACCCTTTAAAGGCACAATTCACCGAAATAATAGAAACGGTGAATTATGTTTATGTGAAAGGAAACGAAAAAACTGAATACATAAGAAAGCAGTTAATAAAAACAGTGAGATTTAATGTGGGAGCAATTTACCTTACAAAGAAATCATAAGTGGTTAAATATATTAAGAGAACTATGAAACATACCACAACAGGCTTAAAATCAGCCCACACTAGCCAAAGTGTGGAATGTTACCATTGATACCAATATTTACTGGCCTGTCAAGCCTTATATATAGGATTTTCCATTTTGGACATATCAAAAACAGTTATCTATGACTTTTTCTATAACTTAATTAAGGAAAAGTTTGGCAATAATGCTTCGCTATTTTACACTGACACGGATTCGCTTATAATAAAAGTGCTGACCGATAATTTTTATCGCACAATTACGGAAACCCCAAACATGTTCGATTCGATATTGATGAGGAATCCGGGTATAAAATAACGAAAGAGCCGCAGAATCTTATATATGCCGATTATTCCAGAAGGGTGTCAGTTCATATAAAAAATAACGTACGTCATATGGACGAAAAGTATAGCGTAGTATTTATTTAAACAAATTTCGTATGGATAATCATGTACGAATTCTAAGATTTTACATATTTTCATGGGTTAACACACTATGGGAAAATTTTACTGATAAAAAAAAATGAAAATCGAGTGGCGTCTACTTAAAAAAACCACCCTAAAATCGGATATTTAGAATAAAATATCTCTTTCAACCCTTTATAGGCACAATTTACCGAAATAATAGAAACGGTGAATTATGTTTATGTGAAAGGAAACGAGAAAGCTAAATACATAAGGAAGCAGTTAATAAAACCAGTGACATTTAATGTGGGAGCAATTTACTTTACAAAGAAATCATAAGTGGTTAAATATATTAAAAGAAGTACGAAACATATCACAACAGGTCTAAAATCAGCCCACACTTATATAATTGTCTGTCCACTTATACAAAGCATACATATTCGGTGGTACGAATGTAATCCACACACGTACACACACTTTTGGAAAAACTACGTTAGCCGAAGATAGCAGAGACCCTAATTGTCTTATTGCCAAACTCTATTTCCTATAATTTTCCTTTCCTTGAAAACAATATTAGCTTTTCTAAAAAATATATTTACATTCTACTTTAAGTTCAGACAAAATACTATAAAACGTTGACGTCTTAATTTCACTTAGGATGAAACATTAAGCTTTTGAAATTATCGTAGGCAGACATACGATTAAAAAAAGCTAAGTTGTAAATGTCATTAAGTACTTTTTAACTCTAAATTTCACTGAAAAGATTTCTTAAACTCATCCTTAGAATCTAACTAAATTTCATATTTTAATTCTTAATGGCTGTACTGCAAATATAAAGAAACCCCCCCCCCCAAACTGTTTGCTCGTATGGTGATATTTTAAAGTTAGAACCTTCATTTTTCGGTTTTTCAGTTTTTATCAAAATCATTTGCAATAAAAATCGAATTACGGGAGAACTATTTATTTAAAAGACTTAAAATCACTAAAGTTATACATAATTTTACAACTAAAAATGGAAAAAACACTACATTACTATATTTACACAAAAAAATCTTAAACCTAAAATATCATTTGCAATAAAAATCGAATTACGGTAGAGCTATTTATTTAAATGACTTACAATCACTAAAGTTATACATAATTTTACAGCTAAAAATGGAAAAAACGCTACATTACTATATTTACACAAAAAAATCTTAAACCTAAAATATCATTTGCAATAAAAATCGAATTACGGGAGAACTATTTATTTAAAAGACGTAAAATCACTAAAGTTATACATAATTTTACAACTAAAAATGGAAAAAACACTACATTACTATATTTACACAAAAAAATCTTAAACCTAAAATATCATTTGCAATAAAAATCGAATTACGGTAGAGCTATTTATTTAAATATACATAATTTTACAACTAAAAATGGAAAAAACACTACATTACTATATTTACACAAAAAAATCTTAAACCTAAAATATCATTTGCAATAAAAATCGAATTACGGGAGAACTATTTATTTAAAAGACGTAAAATCACTAAAGTTATACATAATTTTACAACTAAAAATGGAAAAAACACTACATTACTATATTTACACAAAAAAAATCTTAAATCTAAAATTAGTTCTACTTAACACTAAATTTATTAAATAAATCTAACCTACTTTTATTAACTTCTACACTTTTCCTTAAAACTACCAAGTTATTTTCGCACTGCTCTAATTCTTTTTTCAGTCTATTTTTTTCCTCCACGCACTTGTCTACCTTCTCCTGTTCCCCCTGCACTTTTAAAAATAGCTCGTCCCGCACTTTAAATGCCGCATATATAGCTTCGCGGTGGCCAATCGAAAAATTAGTCACCCACTCTGGAATACTGGACGCCTTTTTTTTTGCAAACTTGTTTCTTCTTCTTCTGCTTCTTTTTTTCCAGAATAGGTGACTCGGATCTATTTTTCCTCTTGAGGCACAGGGTACTGGTCGAAGGCAGATTATTTGTAGGCTCTGAATTTCTGATACACAAGCCCCCCTTTTTTTCTACCATCACCACACTGGCCGGCTTTCTTAAATGTTCTGCCAGTAGCAGAGTTGATGGCGGCGGCGGGTCAGCTTTTTTTTATTACGAAATTACTAATAACGTGAACTTTTTTTTCTTCGACCTCGCTTTGTTGTTTCTCTACTTGGCGTTCATCACTTGGTCCCTGTTTACCTTGCTGCTCTTTAGTATGTTCCTCTTCATTTCGTTGCTCTTCAGCTTGTCGCATCTCGATGTTGTCTAGCAGATTGTAGCAGGCTTGGTCGATAATATCTTGAAGATTATTACTAGTACTATCTTCCATTGCTGCCTCTGGCGAAATCAGATCGACGTACTCTACAATATTAAACGTCCCAGCAGCGTAGGTGTTATCTGCTGACAGCAGATCTTGCAGACTAATGTAATCTGTCCCGCAAAATAGATTAAGATTTTCACTACTTTGAGAATTCATATTAGTAAAGTGGTGTTAATAGTATGTCGTGACTTTAAAGTTTTCGGACTAAAGATATATACTCAAGATGTCTGTTTTTATACACAAACCCACACTACAAGTACTCAATACTACGAATCTACCCCTTCCCTCACATCATCTTTCAGGGCTACGCACCGTTTCTTTCTACCCCCGTCTTCTTAATACGATTAAAAGGCCCTAATGTCAGGCGACCAGATACGTATTTTACCTGCATTTAAAAAAGTAAATATATGTACTTGCAGTAAGCTGAATGAGTTTAATTGATTTCCACTACCTCATTTTTGTAAAAATGTAACTTTTTCGGTGTTCTTACAGGTATTTGACGAGAGTAGGTATAGCCTGCCTTGAAGTACACTTGTCCATAAATTGCATTTCTTTTTTCATAAAATTAAAACGAAAATCAATTCTTCAGAACAAAAATAAGAATTTTTTGTGGCATGACATTTAATTGTAAAATATCGGTAAACGTCGTAAAAAAAATTATTAAAGGTAAGATTTTTGTTAAATCGAGCTTTAGATAGATAAGTTAAGCTACGAATCCCATCGTAATTATTTTGGAAAATATCATAAAAGAAGAAAAGTGGTTTCCTTGAATGTCAACAAAAATGTCTAAAAGATATTCTCCCATCATGACTTGAAACTAACTAATGTAGTAAGCGTGAGAAATATGATTTTAGGAATTGTTATATTCTCCTATAATTAACTCATTTTCAAAAAGTCAAACGTTTATTCTGTAGGTACCAGGTACACAAGCTGACCAAGATAGCACTGCGGGAAATAATTCTTGCCCGCGGTGCGATGCGTTTATGACGTTTATTCGAACTCGCAGTCATCAGATTGTGTTTCTTTTTTTAAATGAGAATTATTTATGGCACTCCGCCAAACCTTAAAATTTATTACTGTTGACAACTTATATTACTTCTAAATAGAATTACTAGGAGAAAAGTCGATTTTATTAAGAAGTACTTAGCCATACTAAAATCGCGATGTGATATAAGCACGGACTTGTATCAATCCATTTTCAAATGCGGTTTCATAAATCATTTCTTTGGTTGATGGTCAACTGCATCAACTGCACTTTAATAGTAGTGATAGTATACTATAGTATAATATACTAACGAGGGTAATAGGCTAGGATACTACCAAGTAAAAACAAACACAAAATAATTAAACGTATGGTATATTAAAACCTTACTACGATTAATCAAACATAATACAAATTAGGCTAAAAATATATGCGAAAACATCACTAGAAAGCCCTTTATATTTATCTACAATCTTTACAAAAAAAGTAGTACCCAAAATATTAAAACACTTTATATCCTAGCAAAAATAAGATCTATTATAAGTTATATGAAGTTATACATTGTTCGCTACAACTATTAAATATAGTAATATAAGGGGGATTTTAAATTATTGTGAATTGAAAACAGAAAACTTAGAGGGTGAATATAATGCTAAAAAAATATTTAGAAAATAGTGCACAACCACAAAAAATTAACATTTTTTTGTGTGAACCGTATTACAAAAAATTTGCTATGGCCAGAAACATACAATTAAAAAAAAATATATTTTTACGATTTTACAGAATATAGAATACTTCCATTGTTGTTTCTCCTTTTAGGTAAGGGTTCCTGAGAAATAAGAGTTACAATATTTACATGGGATTATCTCTGGGGGGGAGAATCTAAAAGTAAAAAACAAGTTGGTAATGTGGCGTTGCTATGTTTTGTATTGTATAATGAAAGTAGTGGGAAAATAATATAATCTTGGTAAGGCGTCATAAACTGATCGCAAGATTAAGAGTGATATTTATGACGTTTAAAGCCGTAGGGAACTGAGTCGAAATCATCTAAAAAATATCGTTTCGTGGACAGTACCCTATATTCTTTAGATGCCTCTTTAGTGACAACTTCGTGGGTACTTGTTCGTAATATATTTTTATGCAGTATATGAACGGGGCTCACGTCGTTTAAAACCATATTTTTCATTACGTCGAAATTGACCAACTTGGCTGCATTGTAATTTAGTTTAATACCCTTTACTTTACAAATAACTGTTTCATCGTTTGAGGATGAACAAAATACTTTAAACGTATAATTCTTTGGTCCGCCACAAACAAATTCTTTTATGTAACTACCCACACCATACTCTTGTAGTTCGTCTGTTAAATCACCAATAAAAGTGCCAGTTGGAATATCTATTTCGTTTAGTTTTTGTGAAAATATAACAGAATCCGTGTCATAGTACAAAACTCTATTTTCCAACTGCTCAAGATAGCTATAAAGCTTAAGTCTAGCCTGTGCAGTGACAAAGGCAGCAATTGCTACATTTACTGTAGCTAAAGGTTGATGAAACTCTTCTCGTTCAATATAATTTATCAATAGTACCTCCTCGTTAATCGGTAAAATTGTGTTTATTATAAATAGGGGCGAAGACATTATTTGAAAAAAATCTGTAGTGTTATTTATGACTCTAGTTTGTGCCTTTCTCTCAAGTTGACCAAATTTACCCCAAAAAGAATTCAATATTAATTTAGCCAGCGACCTTAGGCCAGGGTTTTTTGATATTTTGTCAAACTCCAATCGTACCCCTTCTTTTTGGAAAAAGTCTTCGATATATTTAAACTTTAATTCGTCTGTCTGACAACCAACAGGCCAACCAGATGCCTCCTGTTTAATTTTTATAAAAGTATTCATCATTGAAACAAATAATCCTCCTGTTTGAGAAGTGGAGTCGTACTGTTCGACATTGTATTTCCAAATTTCAAAAATAGTAATAATTTTATAGCCTTTCTCGATCGCTTTCAATACTTCTTCGATAACCCATGTACCCGTTAAAGCTCTCCCGTCTGCTGTATGCAAACACTGGCTAGCGCTCATTTGCATCCCACACATACTACACAGTACAAACAAAAGTTTTTTGTTTATTTTTTTTGGTAAAACCGGGTGGTAAAGATTTTGTGGGGGGAGGATTTTACATTTAATTAACCCGTTAGTTTCAAAAATATTTAAATTATAACATTCGTCACCTACGATAACTTCGGGATGGCCTATTGGAAACTTTCCGTATTTACATATATAAGGATAGAGAGAACAAACATCTAAATATCTAACTATTTCATCGCTTTTTGTTTTATAATATGTTTTACAATTTCCCGTTCTACCTCCATAAAATGCATCGCGAGGGTTGAGAGGAGCGTAATTTAGCAAAGGGTGGTTTTTCAAATATTCTGACATATTTTTGTCGGACTTAAGTTCGATTCCAAAAGCACACTCCCATTTTTCGATAACTTCATAGCCTAAAGTACGTAAGGTACTTATTTTATACACGGTCAATTCATGTCTATTGTCAAACGTATCGAAGGGGTCTGTTTTTGAAAGTAATTTATCTCTATTATTCGGAAAACAAGAATAGCAACCGTGCCAGAAACATCCATGAAACTCGAAAATTTGCCGTCTTTCCTCACTAAACCCATCAACCTTAAACTGGCCTAGCTTGCATTCTTTTTGTTTAGCAGCATAAATTATATTTATATTTCTTTTTTTCTCTTCCCAGATAAGCCATTTTATTGCAATTTTCGATTGACTATTTACTAAACGGTATCCCTTTGCAGGAATTATTGCAATTGTGTTTTCTTTAAGATAGTTGCGTCGAAAGATCGTATTGCAAGCGCCAGGAATAGTACAGCTTTCGGTAAAAGGGCAAACATTTGAAGTTTGCAGCATGAGCTGTCTAAATTTCAAGCAATGTTTCTCCTTTTAGGTAAGGGTTCCTGAGAAATAAGAGTTATAATATTTACATGAGATTATCTCTGGGGGGGAGAATCTAAAAGTAAAAAACAAGTTGGTAATGTGGCGTTGCTATGTTTTGTATTGTATAATGAAAGTAGTGGGAAAATAATATAATCTTGGTAAGGCGTCATAAACTGATCGCAAGATTAAGAGTGATATTTATGACGTTTATAGACGTAGGGAACTGAGTCGAAATCATCTAAAAAATATCGTTTCGTGGTGAAATAATTGTAGCCTCCGGTGCGATGCGCATTTTACGCTGGCCTTGATGTGGGAGGGGCTTCCAAGGGCAAAGGTCAAAAGTCGATGAGTGGGGGGGTTTCCACGGTCAGGGTCAAGGTCAAGGCCAAGTGTTTCTATATATATGGGGGAGTACAGACCGTACCGTCCAGAAACTCTTTATAGATAGCCTCTCTTGACAGTTCTTTCCTCATTTAGATTGTATAAGTGAAGTGAACAATAGCGCAACAGTTTCTTTTTTATTTAGACTGTAAAAGTGTTCGAGGGTTTTGCGTTTCTATTCTGTAATTCAAAAAAAAGTAAGTACATTTAATATAATAAGAATTATTTGTTAAAACCTGTTCCCTACGGCGTTGGTTATTATTAAAAATAGAGGCCGATAAATTATTGTTTTATGGCTATAATATCTTAAACTGAATTTTCTGTTTGAAAAATATGTTATGGTTTTTAAATTTTTGTTGATTGGTGACTCTCTTCGTAATACATATTTTCTGATATTAATTGCAATTTGACCATAACTATTCTTTTCTTAGATTTTTTTTTATTTGTCTAAACGTAAATTTTATTTTAGTAATAAATGATAATGTGTGTTGTCACAATAAAATTAAAAAAAAAAATGCGTTTGTTACAGGGAATGGACAAATTCGATATTAAAAACGAATCCCAAAAACATATCCCTCGCTTCAAACTTCTTGGCAGGAACGTAGCCTTCAAGTTAAAACCCGTACCAGAAGGGGAGACACCCGAACTGTGGATTCGGCAGGCAATAGAGCAGGTGATTCAACGTGTAACAAGTAGGTTAGAACCTGACGATATGGTTGGGTTTCCTTCTCATCTTCTGACTTTGCTCGTGGTCAAGCTTGGGTTCCATTTCAAAAAGCAGAAAAGGTTAAATATGAAGAAATTTTCGACATGATAAGTGGTGTTTATCAAAGCAATTCAACAGGGATCGATACTTCCACCTTTGAGATTGGAGCAACTTCGGTAAGGATGCCGAGAGGAAGTGGGCGTATTTCTTCGAAAAGCTACAACACTTTTCAAGAAGAGTGCAGGAAAAGATCAGGTATTTTCGTTGTTAATAATATTGATAACCTATGCTTACCTATCGCTTCAGTTCTTGCTATGGCCAAAGTCGACAATAGTCCAAATTTTCGAAAAATCTACCGTAGTAAACAACAACAAAAACAAAAAGCTATAGAACTTTGTAGGGTCACAGGACTTGTTGTTCCTCCTGACGGATGCGGTCTACAAGAGGTACAACAATTTCAGACGTTTCTAAAAGACAAATTTAAAATAACGATTTACGAGTATGGGCATAAAGGAAGGAATGTCTTATATGAAGGCACTGGGGAAGGAAAAAATATAAATCTTTTACATTTTAAAAACCATTTTAATGTTATTGCCTCTCTTACTGCAGCGTTCGCTTGTACTTTTTATTGTGAAGTCTGTCATATTCCGTATGACCATAAAGATGTTCATAGATGTATAAAAAATTGTCCCCTTTGCAAAACGGAAGGTATTTGCCCTCGTGAAATCAGAAAACAATGTTCAGATTGTAGTAGGACCTTTTTCAATAAAACTTGTTTTGAAAACCATAAAAAGGCAGGGGTTTATTTTAAACAAGGCGAGTCTGTTTGTGATGCGTTAAAATTTTGTTTATCCTGCGGTAGAGTACACGCTTCAAATAGAAATCACTATTGTGGAGAAAATTTTTGTAAAATTTGTAAAAAGTTTCAACCTGTCGATCATTTGTGCTATATGCAAGTGGATAAAAGCAAACCAGATCTTACTAAGACTCTGTATATTTTTTTCGATTTCGAAACTAAGCAAGAAAGAGTTTTAAAAGACGGGACGGTCTTACATGAGCCAAACCTTTGTGTCTTTAAAACAGTATGTGATAAATGTATTAATACAGATACAGAGGTTTGTAGCTGCTGCGGTCCAAATTTAAAAGTATTAAGAGTCAATCCTGTAGAAAGTTTTGTTTCGTCAGTTTTATCTAAACGCAGGCTTTTCAAAAAAAGTAGTGGTTTTATCTCATTACGGTTCTGGTTTCGATATGCAATTTGTACTGAATAAATTACTTGCTCTGACAGATCATACACCTGAAGTTATCTTGGCTGGAACAAAGATAATATTAATGACTGTAGGGAATGTTAAGTTTATAGATGCATACAAATTTATGCCTATGAGTCTATCAAAATTACCTAAAGCTTTTGGTCTGCCTGACAAATTTAAAAAGGGGTACTTTCCTCACCTTTTTAATATAACGGCAAACGAGTCTTATGTAGGTCCATTTCCTGATGTAAAATATTATAACCCTGACGATATGATGAAAGATGATAGAATGCAATTTTTCCAGTGGTATCAAAAAAATAAACATTGAAAGTTTGATTTTCAAAAAGAACTAATTGAATACTGTATCTTCGATGTTGAAATTTTGACAGAAGCTTGCTTGAAATTTAGACAGCTCATGCTGCAAACTTCAAATGTTTGCCCTTTTACCGAAAGCTGTACTATTCCTGGCGCTTGCAATACGATCTTTCGACGCAACTATCTTAAAGAAAACACAATTGCAATAATTCCTGCAAAGGGATACCGTTTAGTAAATAGTCAATCGAAAATTGCAATAAAATGGCTTATCTGGGAAGAGAAAAAAAGAAATATAAATATAATTTATGCTGCTAAACAAAAAGAATGCAAGCTAGGCCAGTTTAAGGTTGATGGGTTTAGTGAGGAAAGACGGCAAATTTTCGAGTTTCATGGATGTTTCTGGCACGGTTGCTATTCTTGTTTTCCGAATAATAGAGATAAATTACTTTCAAAAACAGACCCCTTCGATACGTTTGACAATAGACATGAATTGACCGTGTATAAAATAAGTACCTTACGTACTTTAGGCTATGAAGTTATCGAAAAATGGGAGTGTGCTTTTGGAATCGAACTTAAGTCCGACAAAAATATGTCAGAATATTTGAAAAACCACCCTTTGCTAAATTACGCTCCTCTCAACCCTCGCGATGCATTTTATGGAGGTAGAACGGGAAATTGTAAAACATATTATAAAACAAAAAGCGATGAAATAGTTAGATATTTAGATGTTTGTTCTCTCTATCCTTATATATGTAAATACGGAAAGTTTCCAATAGGCCATCCCGAAGTTATCGTAGGTGACGAATGTTATAATTTAAATCTTTTTGAAACTAACGGGTTAATTAAATGTAAAATCCTCCCCCCACAAAATCTTTACCACCCGGTTTTACCAAAAAAAATAAACAAAAAACTTTTGTTTGTACTGTGTAGTATGTGTGGGATGCAAATGAGCGCTAGCCAGTGTTTGCATACAGCAGACGAGAGAGCTTTAACGGGTACATGGGTTATCGAAGAAGTATTGAAAGCGATCGAGAAAGGCTATAAAATTATTCCTATTTTTGAAATTTGGAAATACAATGTCGAACAGTACGACTCCACTTCTCAAACAGGAGGATTATTTGTTTCAATGATGAATACTTTTATAAAAATTAAACAGGAGGCATCTGGTTGGCCTGTTGGTTGTCAGACAGACGAATTAAAGTTTAAATATATCGAAGACTTTTTCCAAAAAGAAGGGGTACGATTGGAGTTTGACAAAATATCAAAAAACCCTGGCCTAAGGTCGCTGGCTAAATTAATATTGAATTATTTTTGGGGTAAATTTGGTCAACTTGAGAGAAAGGCACAAACTAGAGTCATAAATAACACTACAGATTTTTTTCAAATAATGTCTTCGCCCCTATTTATAATAAACACAATTTTACCGATTAACGAGGAGGTACTATTGATAAATTATATTGAACGAGAAGAGTTTCATCAACCTTTAGCTACAGTAAATGTAGCAATTGCTGCCTTTGTCACTGCACAGGCTAGACTTAAGCTTTATAGCTATCTTGAGCAGTTGGAAAATAGAGTTTTGTACTATGACACGGATTCTGTTATATTTTCACAAAAACTAAACGAAATAGATATTCCAACTGGCACTTTTATTGGTGATTTAACAGACGAACTACAAGAGTATGGTGTGGGTAGTTACATAAAAGAATTTGTTTGTGGCGGACCAAAGAATTATACGTTTAAAGTATTTTGTTCATCCTCAAACGATGAAACAGTTATTTGTAAAGTAAAGGGTATTAAACTAAATTACAATGCAGCCAAGTTGGTCAATTTCGACGTAATGAAAAATATGGTTTTAAACGACGTGAGCCCCGTTCATATACTGCATAAAAATATATTACGAACAAGTACCCACGAAGTTGTCACTAAAGAGGCATCTAAAGAATATAGGGTACTGTCCACGAAACGATATTTTTTAGATGATTTCGACTCAGTTCCCTACGGCTTTAAACGTCATAAATATCACTCTTAATCTTGCGATCAGTTTATGACGCCTTACCAAGATTATATTATTTTCCCACTACTTTCATTATACAATACAAAACATAGCAACGCCACATTACCAACTTGTTTTTTACTTTTAGATTCTCCCCCCCAGAGATAATCCCATGTAAATATTGTAACTCTTATTTCTCAGGAACCCTTACCTAAAAGGAGAAACAACAATGGAAGTATTCTATATTCTGTATTTTTTTTTAATTGTATGTTTCTGGCCATAGCAAATTTTTTGTAATACGGTTCACACAAAAAAATGTTAATTTTTTGTGGTTGTGCACTATTTTCTAAATATTTTTTTAGCATTATATTCACCCTCTAAGTTTTCTGTTTTCAATTCACAATAATTTAAAATCCCCCTTATATTACTATATTTAATAGTTGTAGCGAACAATGTATAACTTCATATAACTTATAATAGATCTTATTTTTGCTAGGATATAAAGTGTTTTAATATTTTGGGTACTACTTTTTTTGTAAAGATTGTAGATAAATATAAAGGGCTTTCTAGTGATGTTTTCGCATATATTTTTAGCCTAATTTGTATTATGTTTGATTAATCGTAGTAAGGTTTTAATATACCATACGTTTAATTATTTTGTGTTTGTTTTTACTTGGTAGTATCCTAGCCTATTACCCTCGTTAGTATATTATACTATAGTATACTATCTCTACTATTAAAGTGCAGTTGATGCAGTTGACCATCAACCAAAGAAATGATTTATGAAACCGCATTTGAAAATGGATTGATACAAGTCCGTGCTTATATCACATCGCGATTTTAGTATGGCTAAGTACTTCTTAATAAAATCGACTTTTCTCCTAGTAATTCTATTTAGAAGTAATATAAGTTGTCAACAGTAATAAATTTTAAGGTTTGGCGGAGTGCCATAAATAATTCTCATTTAAAAAAAGAAACACAATCTGATGACTGCGAGTTCGAATAAACGTCATAAACGCATCGCACCGCGGGCAAGAATTATTTCCCGCAGTGCTATCTTGGTCAGCTTGTGTACCTGGTACCTACAGAATAAACGTTTGACTTTTTGAAAATGAGTTAATTATAGGAGAATATAACAATTCCTAAAATCATATTTCTCACGCTTACTACATTAGTTAGTTTCAAGTCATGATGGGAGAATATCTTTTAGACATTTTTGTTGACATTCAAGGAAACCACTTTTCTTCTTTTATGATATTTTCCAAAATAATTACGATGGGATTCGTAGCTTAACTTATCTATCTAAAGCTCGATTTAACAAAAATCTTACCTTTAATAATTTTTTTTACGACGTTTACCGATATTTTACAATTAAATGTCATGCCACAAAAAATTCTTATTTTTGTTCTGAAGAATTGATTTTCGTTTTAATTTTATGAAAAAAGAAATGCAATTTATGGACAAGTGTACTTCAAGGCAGGCTATACCTACTCTCGTCAAATACCTGTAAGAACACCGAAAAAGTTACATTTTTACAAAAATGAGGTAGTGGAAATCAATTAAACTCATTCAGCTTACTGCAATTTAATTACTTTTTTAAATGCAGGTAAAATACGTATCTGGTCGCCTGACATTAGGGCCTTTTAATCGTATTAAGAAGACGGGGGTAGAAAGAAACGGTGCGTAGCCCTGAAAGGATGATGTGAGGGAAGGGGTAGATTCGTAGTATTGAGTACTTGTAGTGTGGGTTTGTGTATAAAAACAGACATCTTGAGTATATATCTTTAGTCCGAAAACTTTAAAGTCACGACATACTATTAACACCACTTTACTAATATGAATTCTCAAAGTAGTGAAAATCTTAATCTATTTTGCGGGACAGATTACATTAGTCTGCAAGATCTGCTGTCAGCAGATAACACCTACGCTGCTGGGACGTTTAATATTGTAGAGTACGTCGATCTGATTTCGCCAGAGGCAGCAATGGAAGATAGTACTAGTAATAATCTTCAAGATATTATCGACCAAGCCTGCTACAATCTGCTAGACAACATCGAGATGCGACAAGCTGAAGAGCAACGAAATGAAGAGGAACATACTAAAGAGCAGCAAGGTAAACAGGGACCAAGTGATGAACGCCAAGTAGAGAAACAACAAAGCGAGGTCGAAGAAAAAAAAGTTCACGTTATTAGTAATTTCGTAATAAAAAAAGCTGACCCGCCGCCGCCATCAACTCTGCTACTGGCAGAACATTTAAGAAAGCCGGCCAGTGTGGTGATGGTAGAAAAAAAGGGGGGCTTGTGTATCAGAAATTCAGAGCCTACAAATAATCTGCCTTCGACCAGTACCCTGTGCCTCAAGAGGAAAAATAGATCCGAGTCACCTATTCTGGAAAAAAAGAAGCAGAAGAAGAAGAAACAAGTTTGCAAAAAAAAAGGCGTCCAGTATTCCAGAGTGGGTGACTAATTTTTCGATTGGCCACCGCGAAGCTATATATGCGGCATTTAAAGTGCGGGACGAGCTATTTTTAAAAGTGCAGGGGGAACAGGAGAAGGTAGACAAGTGCGTAGAGGAAAAAAATAGACTGAAAAAAGAATTAGAGCAGTGCGAAAATAACTTGGTAGTTTTAAGGAAAAGTGTAGAAGTTAATAAAAGTAGGTTAGATTTATTTAATAAATTTAGTGTTAAGTAGAACTAATTTTAGATTTAAGATTTTTTTTGTGTAAATATAGTAATGTAGTGTTTTTTCCATTTTTAGTTGTAAAATTATGTATAACTTTAGTGATTTTACGTCTTTTAAATAAATAGTTCTCCCGTAATTCGATTTTTATTGCAAATGATATTTTAGGTTTAAGATTTTTTTGTGTAAATATAGTAATGTAGTGTTTTTTCCATTTTTAGTTGTAAAATTATGTATATTTAAATAAATAGCTCTACCGTAATTCGATTTTTATTGCAAATGATATTTTAGGTTTAAGATTTTTTTGTGTAAATATAGTAATGTAGTGTTTTTTCCATTTTTAGTTGTAAAATTATGTATAACTTTAGTGATTTTACGTCTTTTAAATAAATAGTTCTCCCGTAATTCGATTTTTATTGCAAATGATATTTTAGGTTTAAGATTTTTTTGTGTAAATATAGTAATGTAGCGTTTTTTCCATTTTTAGTTGTAAAATTATGTATAACTTTAGTGATTGTAAGTCATTTAAATAAATAGCTCTACCGTAATTCGATTTTTATTGCAAATGATATTTTAGGTTTAAGATTTTTTTGTGTAAATATAGTAATGTAGTGTTTTTTCCATTTTTAGTTGTAAAATTATGTATAACTTTAGTGATTTTAAGTCTTTTAAATAAATAGTTCTCCCGTAATTCGATTTTTATTGCAAATGATTTTGATAAAAACTGAAAAACCGAAAAATGAAGGTTCTAACTTTAAAATATCACCATACGAGCAAACAGTTTGGGGGGGGGGGGGTTTCTTTATATTTGCAGTACAGCCATTAAGAATTAAAATATGAAATTTAGTTAGATTCTAAGGATGAGTTTAAGAAATCTTTTCAGTGAAATTTAGAGTTAAAAAGTACTTAATGACATTTACAACTTAGCTTTTTTTAATCGTATGTCTGCCTACGATAATTTCAAAAGCTTAATGTTTCATCCTAAGTGAAATTAAGACGTCAACGTTTTATAGTATTTTGTCTGAACTTAAAGTAGAATGTAAATATATTTTTTAGAAAAGCTAATATTGTTTTCAAGGAAAGGAAAATTATAGGAAATAGAGTTTGGCAATAAGACAATTAGGGTCTCTGCTATCTTCGGCTAACGTAGTTTTTCCAAAAGTGTGTGTACGTGTGTGGATTACATTCGTACCACCGAATATGTATGCTTTGTATAAGTGGACAGACAATTATATAAGTGTGGGCTGATTTTAGACCTGTTGTGATATGTTTCGTACTTCTTTTAATATATTTAACCACTTATGATTTCTTTGTAAAGTAAATTGCTCCCACATTAAATGTCACTGGTTTTATTAACTGCTTCCTTATGTATTTAGCTTTCTCGTTTCCTTTCACATAAACATAATTCACCGTTTCTATTATTTCGGTAAATTGTGCCTATAAAGGGTTGAAAGAGATATTTTATTCTAAATATCCGATTTTAGGGTTGTTTTTTTAAGTAGACGCCACTCGATTTTCATTTTTTTTTATCAGTAAAATTTTCCCATAGTGTGTTAACCCATGAAAATATGTAAAATCTTAGAATTCGTACATGATTATCCATACGAAATTTGTTTAAATAAATACTACGCTATACTTTTCGTCCATATGACGTACGTTATTTTTTATATGAACTGACACCCTTCTGGAATAATCGGCATATATAAGATTCTGCGGCTCTTTCGTTATTTTATACCCGGATTCCTCATCAATATCGAATCGAACATGTTTGGGGTTTCCGTAATTGTGCGATAAAAATTATCGGTCAGCACTTTTATTATAAGCGAATCCGTGTCAGTGTAAAATAGCGAAGCATTATTGCCAAACTTTTCCTTAATTAAGTTATAGAAAAAGTCATAGATAACTGTTTTTGATATGTCCAAAATGGAAAATCCTATATATAAGGCTTGACAGGCCAGTAAATATTGGTATCAATGGTAACATTCCACACTTTGGCTAGTGTGGGCTGATTTTAAGCCTGTTGTGGTATGTTTCATAGTTCTCTTAATATATTTAACCACTTATGATTTCTTTGTAAGGTAAATTGCTCCCACATTAAATCTCACTGTTTTTATTAACTGCTTTCTTATGTATTCAGTTTTTTCGTTTCCTTTCACATAAACATAATTCACCGTTTCTATTATTTCGGTGAATTGTGCCTTTAAAGGGTTAAAAGAGATATTTTATTACAAATAACCGACTTAAGGTTTTTTTTTAATTACACCCTAACAGTAGAGGTCGTTAAAAGGTCTGTCTGCAGGTCCCGTTCCCACACTTTGTAAAGATACCATAATATTTTATTCGAAATAACTGACTTTTCGGGTAGTTTTTTAAGTAGATGCAAACAGCGAAGACCGTTCAAAGTCTGTCTGCATCTTATTCCCACATTTCGTAAAGAAATAAAAATAAAACATCAACGTAAAATATGTTGGCGCCATCGGACTTCTTTAAAAATCAACCCTTTCGTATATTATTCTAACGGTACCTCGTTTCGACAGAGTTATTTACCGCGATCTAACCCTCGCTACGGTCCACCTGCCGATCGCGATATTAAAATTTCGTAATGCGAGCTGAAACTTTATGTTTTCTTAAATCTACATTTGTGTAGGCGCCAATGTCATTAAAACGACAGTCTATACGACCCATTTTTAACGTATACCCACAACTATATTATTATATTTTATGGTTAATTTAATTAAAAAAAAAAGGCTTTGTCGATAAAAATAATACTTTACGACAATAAAGCATATTTTTGATTTGATTTGATTTGATTTATTATTTTAATTTCAATTTATTATTACAATTTTACAAATTTTCTATTATTTTACTAAACAATTAGGTACCTACTTAAGATATTGTGTTTAAAGGCCCAAAGATGTGTTCGACAGCCTAACTTGTATTAGGTAAGATGGTATGAATGCATAATTTTAGTTAAAAAATATTGTTGAAGTTTCGATATTCCCTTATTAATATGTTAATTTTTAATAGTTTTTACACTCTTTTCTAAATTTATATAAATGTTCTTTACAGCCGTCTTAATGTTCCTGGAAGCATGTTACATATTTTAGGACCCAGATAGGCCACACTTTTATTATTGTTTATTGGGGTAATTCATCTTATCCGTTCTAGCATGTGTACAATAAGTATTTCCAAAGATATGAATAAATGTTGATACACTGACTATGTAAAGAGCCCTAGTGTTACGATGTCACCAGAAAATAATATCTCCGTAGGTCGGGTTAAGTCTAAAGCTCAAAGGTCGGGATATGCCAAAAGGTCAAAGCTCAAGCGGGGTCAGAGGTTAGCTGGGGGAGGAGGGGGGGGGGGGGGGGTAAAAGGTTAAAGGTCAAAGTTCGTGTGGGGTCAAAGATCAAGTGAGGTCTAAGGTCAAGTGGGGTCAAATGTCAAGTCAGGTCAAAGGTTAAAGGTCAAGTGGGTCAAAGGTCAAGTGAGATCAAAGGTCAAGTGGGGGGTCAAAGGTCAAGTCAGGTCAAAGGGTAAAGGCCAAATCAGGTCAAAGGTTAAAGGTCAAGTCAGGTCAAAGGTCAAGTCAGGTCAAAGGTTAAAGGTCAAGTCAGGTCAAAGGTCAAGTCAGGTCAAAGGTTAAAGGTCAAGTCAGGTCAAAGGTCACATGGGGCCAAAGGTCAAGTCAGGTCAAAGATCAAGTGAGGTCAAAGGTCAAGTCAGGCCAAAGGTTAAAGGTCAAGTCAGGTCAAAGGTCACATGGGGTCAAAGGTCAAAACAGGTCAAAGGTCAAGTGAGGTCAAAGGTCACATGGGGTCAAAGGGCACATGGGGTCAAAGGGCACATGGGGTCAAAGGTCAAGTGAGGTCAAAGGTCACATGGGGTCAAAGGTCATTCGGGTTCGGTCAAGGTCATTCGGGTTTGCTATTTTTCAGACATCAAAGAAAGTTCGGGTTTGAACACCTGCCAAGCCCTACAAAAAGAACACCTGCGAAGGTACGCCAGGTCAGGTCAGTTTACGCCAGGTCAAGTCAGGTCAGGTCAGTTTGTTATGGTTTACTATACCGCACACTCTACTTGTATTCAGTTGCAAATTGGATATATTGTACTTGAACGTTATGGTAGGAATACCTACGAACAGCCTAAATATTCCAAAAAAAAACACTTACCTAAATGAATACATAATTGTGTTGAAAACAAGGTAAATGCTATGCGGGAATACAATTTTAAAATTATTTTAAGTATCCTAGGTACCTACCTGAAGAACTGAATTTGGGTCGCTGGCTTGCAAAGCAACAACATACACTTGTTTTTCATCACAAACTTACACTAAAATTTACTGCACTATAATCTAAATAAACCTAAACTATTTATAAAAGATTAATCTAGTAATATGTTTTTAACGAAAGTTCCACACAGTACAACAAATAACTAAAAATCACTTAAAATAACGCTAAGAAATCTCACAACAAACACGCCAAATACTGTGTAAATACGAGAATTATTATTAATTAATTATAAAGAAGTAAGTGACAACCGGCTCTGGACAATATAAACGTTAAATATCCAAAAATCGTAGAAATCCGACGTACTGCGCATAAGCCCCAGTTCCGAAAAATCACGCATGCCGAGAACATTTTTAGATCGGTCGGCAATTAGCTTTGTTTTTCTACTGGTGTGAGTTCAGTGGTAGAGGCACAGGTAGTTTACCTACCTGTGCCTCACTGTTTCAAAAATTTGAAATGTTTAGTTACTTTTCAGCAGTTGTTGAAAAACTTCGTTCTTGAAAATGGCTAGTGTTTCTAAATTTGTTGCTGAGAAACGGATTAGTGAACTAACTTGTGCACGAGAATAAACGCGGCCCCATCAGGTCACCAAAAAGATGTACAGGAAGAAAATAAACTGTAATAAATGAGGATGAAAAGACTGCAATCAGAAGAATCATACACTCATTTTACTTAAAAAAAGAAATACCTACCTTGGACCAAATAATGTCTGGAATGAAAAATGGGGTAATTTCATTCCACCCATGGGTAAGAAGAAGCTATGGAAACTCTGAAGAAAATGAATTTTTTTTATGAAAATATTCAAAACAGAAAATTACTTTTAATAGAGAAAGACGAAATCATTTGCTGGCGACGACGACATTTGAGGGCAGTTAGACAATTTCGAAGGAAAAACAGGGATATCTATTATATGGATGAAACTTGGTTAAATGAAGGATATACCGTTGGTAAATATGGCGGGATAAACATACAAAAAGCGCGAGGCAAGCTTTCATGGAAGGATGGTCCACTGGAATAAAAGCACCCTCGAGAAAAGGCAAAATATTAATAATCACTCATATTGGTAGCAAAAATGGATTTGTCGATGGCGGCTTACTAGCATTTAAATCAAAACGGACTGGAGACTATCATGAAGACATGAACGCTAATGTCTATCAAGAACGCTTCCAGCAAATGCTAGATCTTATTCTTCCTGGGTCTATTATTATCATGGATAATGCCAGCTACCACTCAAGAAAATCCGAAAAAATATTAACGTCTTCTTGGAAAAACAAATGGCATCATTTATTGGCTTACTGTAAATCAGAAGCCATTTCATAAAGATGGGCTGAAAAAGGAGCTACTGGAGATTGTAAAGTCGATTAAATCTCTTTGTACGAAATTTGTTGTCGACGAAATCGCTTCGAAACGAAATATATCGGTACATCGCCTTCCGCCATATCACTGTGAATTAAACCGATATAATTGGTGTCGGCGTGTAAAAGGGTTTGTAGCAAGGGACAACACCACTTTTAAAATGAAAGACGTTGGAAACCTCTTGCAAGAGGGAATTAAGACAGTGGATTGTGAAAAACTGAGTAAATACGTCGAATATGTGATTAAAATAGAATAAAGAATGTGGGAAGCTGATAACATGCTAGAAAACACTGTAAAGTCCCTTATTATTATTACAATGCAACCTTTAAGTTGTCTACCAACGACGATACTTCATCGGACTACTCGGACTATGATGACTAAAATTTAAAAACTAAGTTATTGTATTGTACAGGGACATTTTTTTAAGTGTCTCACCCCATTGGCGATTTTCCTGCTGACTATCATAAAAAATAAATTCATATTTCTCAATAATTTTCGATAAGGAAGCCGAATTTAATGTCAAAAAATATATGGGTGTACAAATTTGACAGATGAAGCGCCATTTTGAATTTTCTTAAATGGCAACCCTCATAAATAACCACACGATTCAATTGCATTTGGCGATCCGATTCTAAAACTATATAGTTGTTGATACTTATTTTCAGCCGTTTCGGAAATACGGGGTTCCTAATTTTCCTCCATCGACTTTGTCTTTTAGGTGTCTCACCCCTTTAATAAATAGACCTTCTAAGCTGAACACCCTAATTTTTTCAGAGTGACATAATTTCCCGTTAGCAAGCGATCTACGCCATAGTGTTCAGCTATTCCGAAACGGCTGAAAATAAATATCAACAATAATATTGTTTTAGAATCGGATCGCCAAATGCAATTCAATTGTCTAGTTATTTATAAGGGTTGATATTTAAAAAAATGCAAAATAGCGTCGTATCTGTCACTTTTTGACATCTGTCAGATTTGACTATAGCGCAGATCGCTTGCTCACCGGAAATTATGTCACTATGAAAAAAAAATTAAGGTGTTCAGCTCAGAAGGTCTCCTTATTAAAGGGGTGAGACACTTAAAAGACAAAATCGATGGAGGCAAATTACGAACCCCCGTATTTCCGAAAGGGCTGAAAATAAGTCTTAACAATTATATAGTTTTAGAATCGGATCGCCAAATGCAATTTAATCTTGTGGTTATTTATGGGGGTTGCCATTTAAGAAAATTCAAAATGGCGCCTAATCTGTCAAATTTGTAAATCTATGTATTTTTTGACATTAAATTCGGCTTCCTTATCGAAAATCATTGAGAAATATGTAATTGGTTTTTTGTGATAGTCAGCAGGAAAATCGCCAATCGGGTGAGACACTTAAAAAAATTACGTATCTAGTAGATTTTTTTTATAAATATTAATATTTATTCCAATTAATCTATTTTCATATTATTCTTACTTCTATATAAGTTTTTATCTACTTAATATTAGAATAATTAATATCTCAATTATCTGCCTATCTCTATAATTACAATCAAGTATAATTATTATGATATTTATTATTCTAATAAACTACCTGTAGTAACTCCGCTGTCACATTACTTTCTTTCATTCACCAAACTCGTCTTTCTATTGTATGCAAATTAGAGTGACCCTAGTTTAGGGCCGATTCGGGGTGGATCTGACATACGGAGTTTTTAAAAACTATCATTGCAATTTACCTGAAACTTACAATGCAACCTTTAAGTTGTCCACCCTGCTCATTGGGTCCTGTCATTGCAAATTTACATTTTATTATTCTCTCGCATTAAGCAATAGAGTATTTATATTATTTCTTTGTCTTATTCTTCTTTTTAAGAGCTTCTCGAAAATATATAATAGGCCATATTTATTTCTTTTAAAAAAGGAATAATTTTAACATTTTTTGTAAAATTAATCATTTTTCGTATGCCATGGTCAATCACGGATCGCTATGACAGAAAATCAAATTCTGTAAATGCGCCATTATGATTTGTTTGATTTTGTAAGTTTATTTTTTATTTCTGTGAAAAATTATTCACCATGGCACAAAATAATACATTTGAAATTTATGAAAAGAACGATATATAATAATATGTGTGTTTTATCCAAGCTAATTAAAACGCGAACGCACCCTCGGAGCTGTATTAGTATGTTGTATACTGTATGGGTAAGTTTTAAAGTCATTTCTTAGGTATCATTATTATTCATAACAAATATAAATATTTAACTATAACAAGTACTACTTTAATTTCCTCTACTATGGAATATCCATTTCACCAAGCATGTAACTTATCACATATCAAAAATAAAAAAGTTTTAAATATTATTGTTATCTATTATTAGTTGTTTGTTACATATTTATATTTCTCGTAGAAATCCATAGATAGATATAACAACCTGATAAGAGAATAGTTCAAAAAATCTAAGCCAATCTCATTAAACAAAGATCTTTTAAAAAATCAAGGCCTTATTTTTACAACAAGGAAAATAGGGAAGAGGAAGAAATAAATGTTTTGGTCTCTGTCACGGTACAATAATTAATCTATATCATGCAGAAGAGTTTATGATGAAGTTGGGATTAAAAAATCAAGAACGCAGTTAATACTAAAAAAATATAAATTTAAAACATAGAAATACCATCTCGTCCAACATTTGCATCCCGGTGACAAAGAACGTAGGAACGCAAATTTTGAAAGAAGGGTGGTATGGTCCGACGAGGCTTATTTTACGAGTTACTGTTCCCGCGGTAGTGGTCCCAAGAGAACTAACACGAAATATTTCGACGAGAATGTCAAGATTGATTTTGACTTAGCGTGTCTTGCTTTATCTCTGGCACTAAATTTAAGTATTTTTTCTATGAAGGAAACTTTAACCGGAAATAAACACCTAGATATAAAGCGAGATGCACTAATGGAAATATAAGAGGATATTCCTTTGTCCAATTTAAATAATATTTATTACCAGCAAGAGAAGCAACTCTCGTATAGTGAGAGAATATTTAGAAACCACATTTGCCGATAAATGGATTGGTATTTTTACCAACGGACCCGTCAGGTGGCCTCCAAGATCACCTGATCTTTCTGTGCTAGATTTTTTTTTTAATGGAGGTATATAGAAAATCAGTTATATAAGAGACAATACCACTATATTGATTGACTTGGAGAACCCACCCATCATACCTTTTGACTTTTGCAGAGAAGACCAATTATTTTATTAAATGCATTACGAGGAATCGAAACGGTGTGTCGAAAGCGTTTAGAACACAACGGAGCCCAATTCGAGCAATTTTTGTAATATAATAAAACAATGTATTTGTTTTATTGGTGGTTTAAAGTTATGTAATAATATAGAGTTGTATAATAAAAATTATGTTGTTAATATTATTTCTTATTTGCGGGAATAGCCCTTTATACGAGAAATGATTAATTTTACAAAAAACTAAAATGATCCCTTTTTAAAAGAATTAAATATGGACTATTATAATATATCTTTGAAAAGCTCTTAAAAAGAGGGATAAGAAAAAGAAATGTCTATAATAACCCACTTTTACCTTATTGATAAATTATCAAATAATCGAGATACAGGGGACACTTTCACAATCGCTCTGTAGGTCAGGAACTGAGAAGGCTAAGAAAATTTCATTTGCGGCAGTAAAAGTTTCATAAAATAATAGAATGGTAAGCCGCAAACTCCATCTTTCTATCTTTTTAAGTAAGGGAGCTGGTATATGAAAACACGAAAACTGGACACCCTGTACTATTCGAGTAAAATATTAGTTCCTACAAACATTTAATTTAGAAATAATAGTAATAACCATTTATACCCCTTGCAATTTACCTGCTTAACAGTTTCCAAAATCATAATGTAATTTCCATATTAAAAAAGTAATTGTCCGAATAAAACTTTCACTGTAGCGGTGACTACGTGTCTACACTGGGGAGAAACTTTTTATTGTGGGAATTAAAACGCTTAATTGATTTTTTGTTATCACCACCATGTGAAATATATTACAGGGAAGATATTACAAGAAAAAAATTTAGTTGATTTAATAAAATTATTTAATTTGAGAATATTTTCTTAACTTAAACCAAATTTTATTTAGTCAATTAAATTTGGTAGTTTGGTATTCTCCGGAATATCTTTTATTAAGGTTTTATTATTATAATAAAATATTAATTATTTCAAACATTAGATGCAACAATAATATTTTGTTATACTTAACAATTTAATTCAATTTACTGACACGTGTTTCAACCCTTGCGGATCGTTATCAAAGGAATATAAGACAACACTAAATTTTACATGTCATTACAATAAAATTATGGATATTAAGTGAATTGACAGATGAGTTATATTGGTCCTTAATTTACAGGTATTGGCCAAAGGTACAACTAAATTACAGGTGTGATTATAGAGGTATTTAGATCTAAGTAATAAAATTAAGAAAATGATATTGTGTATATAATTATGGGTTTTCTCGTTCGTAATTATTGGCAGTGTTTATTGCATATTTATCCTAAGTTATTAGGCTATTAAGTATTAGATTGGCACCTAAAGGAATTTCAATTTGATTATTAACAACATTACATCGATTTTTTTTAAGGCTTTTTTGATTGCTAATGTTTCTAATAGGTCGAATTTTCTACCCTTGTGTTTATATCGGTTTTATTTTGTTGGATATTGAGTGGTTATTTATTATACAGTAGTCCGCTATTCCTGTTTTATTTTGTTTTTTTTTAAATTGATGTTTTATGTTCTTTAAGCCTAGTTTTAAAGTTTCTACTTGTTTGACCTATATAGATTGCATCACAGTCATCACATTGTATTTGGTAGACCCGCTATGTGTTAATTTGTCTTTATATTCAATTTTTGAATTAGCTATTGTAACGAGTGATTATTAATTATTTTGCTCAAGGGCGGCTGTGACCCAGTATACATAGTGTAGCAGTAGCGCGTAGATTAAATCATAGGGCGAATTTGCAAGAAAGCAGCGTTGTCACGTTGAAAACCTAAAATATTGTTTTTTGACGGTATGTAATATAAAATCCTGAGCTATCTTACTTTGAAAGCCTACTTTATATGGCCGCCTCCTACTTCTAGACACCTTCTGATGTTTCTTCTTACCCTCAGAGACACATTAACCAATACGTTTGGAGAATTATTAATTTCGGCAATTTTTTCTGAAATCCTTCGTTTAAGATCATTTATATCCTCAATTGGTGTTCGATAAATGGAGTTTTTGATAAAAGGCCACAAGAAGAAATCGCAGGGTGTTAAATCGCAGGAACGAGGTGGCCATATTTGTTGCGTATTTCGGCTTATAACTCTGTTTTCAAAAAATTTATTTAAAAAATTTAAATTTTCTCTGGTAACATGAGGTGTAGCGCCATCTTGTTGGAAGTAACCTTCCCGCAATTCATCATCGTGAAGCTCATTAATAAATGTTGTCAGAATTTCGATCCGATATCTCTCAGCTGTAATTGTGCCATCAAAGTAAATTGGGCCTACTATTCTTCTAGAACTAATTGCTGCCCACACACCAACTTTTTGAGAATGAAGAGGTCTTTCTACAAAAACATGCGGATTTTGCGTATTCCACATTCGCATATTTTGTGAATTAACATAGCCTGATAAATAAAAATAAGCCTCATCGGCAAAAAATGTTTTTTCAAAAGCACCACTATTTTCTTCTTGAAAATTGTTTAAAAACCATTCACAAAAATTAAGTCTTTGGGGAACGTCATTGGGAAGGAGTTCATGAATAGCCGTAACACGATAAGGGTATAGATGCAGATCCTTTTTCAAAAGTGTTTGACATGTACTGTAGCATAAATCCGTTTGCTGAATTTGTTGAGATAAATGCCTAATAGAAGTTGAAGGATTATTTTCCATAATTTGTCGCGCTTCTTCAATAACCTCATTCGATGGTTTCGTTGGTCTTCCAGCCCCTTTTTTATGTTGAACAGAACCAGTCTGACGAAATTTATCAATTAGGTATTGTGACCCAGTACGAAAATTATGAAAGGTCACCGCAACATCAGGAAACTCGGTTCGAAATTCATCAAAGCAGTCATGCATAGAGTAATTCCACACACCGCCTATTTTGTTTCCATTTCTAAAAAAACTTTCAACAATAAAAATTTTTTGTGCTTCACTAAACATTTTTACTGTAGAACTTTCAATCCGGCAACAAAGCTTCACCAAAACTTGATACGCTGAAAAATAAAAAAAAAATAAAAAATTAAATCATATCCTGCAAATAGCACTTTATAATAGTCAAAAGGCGACTCCCCGGAGAAATATTAGTTAAAGCAATAGTAACCTACCTTCAAATAACTGCAAAAATTACAAAATTCCTCCAATTTTTAAACTTTACAAATAATACACAAATTCAAATAAGACGTAAATGTCATAAAACAATCATGTCATCTTATCTACGCAGTACGGCCATGATGCTTTTAAAGTGCATGGCCTCCCTTGAGCAAAATAATTAAAAATCACTCGTTATTTACCTAGGTTATTTTTATTGACTTGTATGGGGATAAGTTTGATTTTTTTGACTTTTGTGACCTGTATATCTGATTGAACTGTATTTCGCGTTTGATGGAAGGGGACGACCTCGGTAGAGTAGTTTTTGTGTTTTTTGTCTAAGTTTTTTCTTTAGTATTTTGTTTATGAGTGTTGTTGGATAGCCGTTGTTTAAGGCTATAGTTTGTATTGTGCCTAATTCTTTATTATATGAAGTTTCTGAAAGTGGGATATTGACTAATCTGTGGATCATGCTATTAAACGCAGCTAGTTTGGTTTGTTGGAGATATTTTGAGTCTGCTGGTATAACTATATCGGTTGTCGTTGGTTTTCTATAGATTTGGTAGATTAATTAGTTGTTTTGATTTATTATTGTAAGGTCCAAGAAATTGAGTGAGTGGTCAGTTTCCCTTTCTATGGTAAATTGAATTTTAGTGTTTAAGCCATTTAGATGGTTTAGAAATTGTTCTAGCTGTCGCTTCGTTCCTGTCCAAACGCAAAGCACATGATCTACGGATCTACGCCGGAAATGTATATTTCTTATTAACGGATTTTTTAAACTGAAAAGGTGATATTCAAAGTTCTTCATATTGGTAGTCCTTCTTTTTGTATAAAGAATTTATCGTTAAATCTAAAGTTGCTCTGATCTACGCACAGGTTGTTGAGAGCAGTTATCTTATGTATATTAATCGTAGTACGGCTATTGTTTAGTTCCTTATGTATAATATCTTTCAGTTTTGTCGTTGGTATAGGGGTAAATAGACTTTTAACTTCGAATGATATTAGGGTGGCATTATGGGGTGTTGTTAAATTTTTAGTTTGTTCTATAAATTCAAAAGTGTTATTGACTGCATATTTGGAGGTACATTTGATAATTTTAGGGAGGTAGTTGTTAAGAAATTGACACAAGTTGTATGTGGGGGCGTTAATGTAAGATACTACAGGTCATATGGGTATGTCAGTTTTGTATATTTTGGGTTGTCCGTACAGAACTGGAGCTCTAAGGTTCATGGTTTTAAGTCTATACGTTTCATTGTTAGGGAACTTTTTCATCTATCATCATTTTCATTAAACTGTGGAGGAGGACTGCTTTGTTTTATTTATATTACATTAACTCCACTGAAAGTATGGACTAATTCTTCAATTTCATTGTTGGGTTATTATATATTATTGTTATTATTTATATTATTATATGATACTGTTTATTTATTTACTTATTTATCCATTGCGTATTACAGTATCACATTCACTACACTACATGGTACCAATTATGAGGTAGTAAGAAATACTTTAAATCCTATGTGTGCACTTTGACTAAAGTTTGTGTGTGCACTCAATCACTGAATTACACCACGCCCATATCTAAAAATTATGTAAAATCCATCATCCTAAACCTATTATTCGATAGTATACCCATTTTTACATTTCTTACAACTCATGGAAACGTAACAGCCTTTTTAATTCTTTGAGTGTTATTCATAATCCATATATTAAGGTCCCTTTTTGTGTGCTGAGATTTTTTCTTTTAAAATCCTGTGGTAATAAGTTCAAAACTTCAGGTGCCACATAAGAAATAAATCGTTGTGCAGCAGTAAAGTGTATAATCAGCACAGTTAAGTTACGATTTGCATTTGCTCTCGTCAAGATATTATAAGTAATTAAATTGTGAAAAATATTTTTTCTACGAGTGACCGCAAAGAAGCTACTTTGCGCACACTTTTGCATACGCAAAGTAGCACTTTCCCGCACACTGTGCGGGAAATTTTTTTTCCCGCACACTTATTTTAAAGCAAAATTACCATATTATAGACGCGTTTTTTTCTTATATTTTATAATTTTTTTAGATATTTATACAAAAATATTGTAACAAGACAAAGTTGACAGGTGGTTTATGTGTTGCCTTATAAACTATACCGAAGTATTGTGCCGTGCGGCTCAAAATTTTTTTGAAATCTGCATTATTATATTTTCCTCTAATTTTGTTCAAGTTAAAAAAAAATCAAGTATTTTTGTGTCAAATGCGGTTTGTTCCCTTAGCAACCAAAATACATTGTCATACAACGCTTTCATGTCAGTTTAGAGGTCTTCTTCAAAATTTTCACTAGCATTTTCACCTATTTAAAATAAAAAAAACTGTTTTAAAAATGGATATCACTGAAGAAGAACTTCCAGAAGATGTCCTAGAAGCCGCCAACATGGCTAGTTTGCAATTGCTGCCTGCCAAATCGCGAGAAAAATACGAGAAACAGTACGAGTTGTTTTCCAAATGGTGCGAACAAAGGGGGATAAAAACGTTAAAGGAAGAGGTACTTTTAGCCTACTTTCTTAAGTTAAGCAAAGAATTTAAACCTAACACAATGTGGTCAAAATATTCAATGCTCAAAAATGTAATAAAAATAAAAAGAGACATCGATATTGGTGAATTTTATAAGCTCACTGCATTTCTGAAAAAGCAGAATATTGGGTTTAAACCAAAAAAAGCAAAAATATTTACGAAGGAAGAAATATTCAGTTTTATTAATTCGGCACCAGATGAAATTTACCTTTTAATTAAAGTTGCCACTATTTTTGGACTTGCCGGCGCATGCCGAAGGGAAGAGCTAGCAAATTTAACCACTGCCGATATTGAAGATAAAGAAAACCTCATAATTGTCAAAATTAGGAATTCAAAAAATCATACAGCAAGAAACTTTATAATATCGGAAGAAATTCATAACGGAGCCTACCTGCAACTGTACAGAAAATACAAAAGCTTACGCCCGATAACGTCAAACAACCGTTTTTTCTTAGTCTACAAAAAAGATAAATGCGTTTCACAATGTGTTGTAGTAAATAGTTTCGGAAAGATGCCTTCTGAAATAGCTGCCTTTTTGAAACTGCCAAATCCGGAACTCTATACAGGGCACAGTTTCAGAAGGTCATCAGCAACGTTACTGGCCAATTCTGGAGAAGGAATCACTGACATAAAACGTTTGGGGGGTTGGAAATCTACTGCGGTAGCTGAGGGATACATCGATGAGTCCACAACTTATAAAAAAGGGCTAAGCAACAAAATTTTAAGCTGCAGCCCTAAAAAATGTGAAGCAGTTCCAAGTACTTCAAAGAATGGATCCATTTATTCCTTTTGCAACACGACAGTACTGATGAACCAGGAAATGACATCTACTACAACATTTTCACCTCTAGTTGCTAGATCTGCAATAAATGTAGAAAAAGCGACCAACTGCACATTCCATATTAATGTAATTAATAATAATAAATAGGCAATTTAGGTATAAGTAGTTATAAGTTGTTTTTGATGTCAATAAAAATTTAAAATTAAAAAAATATATAGTTATTTCACTCGTAGAAAAAATATTGTTCCTAACACGTGCGCAAAGTAGTTTTCCCGCACTTAAAGCTTATCCGAACTCCGCTTCGCGTCGTTCGTCTAACTGCTTTCGCGTGCGGGAAAACATAACTTTGCGCACTGAATAGGAAAACTACTATTTTGTAGCAAGCGAAAATCTAAGAATATTTTTAATATACAGGGTGCCCCAAAAGTAATGGGACACAGAGCAACAGCAGACTCCTTAAGGCAAAGTAATGCGATTTATTCAAACTTGCCTTATCCCAAAATTGATAACAACCAAAATATAGGGTGTCAAAATTTTAATTTTGTTTTCGTTTTTTTCCGATTATTTCTTAACGAAACGACATAGCAGCACAAAAATAGAGGTTTTGGGGTTTCTTGAGGTGAGGAGCTCAAAATTATCCATAGTTTTCGTGTAACCAGTAGTAGAGGGCGATATCTACGGCATGCGCCACTTATTTTAAATGGCATAACTTTGCTTAGGCTTCTTATATCGATCCGACTCATAAAAACCAAGTTACTTTACTTTCTTTACATTAAAAACGTATAACTTATTGAAGTCGCTAGGAGCAACCATTTTCGAGATAATGGCATTTTATATGTCCAATTAAACTAAGTACTTGGCCCAAAAGCAGCGGAAAATCGAGCAACGGTGAATTTCTGACTTAAAATTAGTGTAAAGCTACATTCGCTAAATGTCAAAGTTAATGTAGATACCTTAAGGTTGACTATTTTTTTCTAATAAACACGCTTTTTGATATACGGAATTACTAATTTTATTCTAATCAAAATTTTTATTTAATACTTAGTTTAATAACGTTTAAAAGTAACAAAATCGTTAGAAATAAAAATGGTAACGCCGCGATAGCAATTATTCAAAATAACCACCATTGACCTCATTACATTTCGCTATACGTTTTACAAAAGATTGTCGGACTTTAAACAAGAAATCTTCACCATTTCTGAGCAGGTTAACAGAATTTATAATTTTTTTAATTAACTCGTTACGGTTGTTTATTGAATTGTTATAAACAATGTTCAGTTTTTCAAATAACCCCAAATGCAGAAGTCCATTGGATTAAAATCCGGACTTCGCGCCGGCCAAGTCAAGGGGCCACCACGGCCAATCCAACGTTCAGGGAACTGTTCATTTAAATAATTTCGCACTTGTCTGGAGAAGTGTGCCGACTCCCCGTCTTGCATGAAATGCATATTTCGCCGGACGTTTAGTGGTACATCATCTAAAAGCCCTCCAAGTTCATTTTGTAAAAAATTCAAATATGAATCTTCGTTTAGAGTTGGCGGTAATTCAAGGGGGCCTATAAGATGATTTCCAATAATTCCACACCAAATGTTGACCTTAAACTCGTGTTGGAAGTGACGTTCAACGATTAAATGCGGGTTTTCATTTTCCCACGCATGTCTGTTTCGGTAATTAAATACACCCCGTCGAGTAAATGTCACCTCATCCTCGTCCGTAAACAACACACCATTTAAGAATATTGGATCTGTATTTTGCAGATTTTGGAAGAAATGAGAAAACTGAAGTCTGGCTGGAAGATCAGGCGGCAGTAAACTGTACGGATGTAAAGTGGTATGGGTACAGGCCTTCATCGTGAAATATTCTAACAATTGAAGGTTTACTTACACCTGTAGCTGGCTTCAATCTCCTGGAACTCACTTCTGGAGTTTCTGCTACACGAACTAAAATCTCTTGTTCCTGTTCTGGCCCGAAACCTCTTTTTTTTTGTCAAGACGAACCAGTCTCTCCTAGTCGGTCATAAATATTTTGAAATAATTTGCGGCCTAATTGCCATCTATTCGGGAACATTTCTTGGTACCTGCGCCCTGCACTCCAACCGTTAAAATTTTTTTGTACGTAAATACAAAGCATATCACGTATTTCCGAATTGAAAAATAAATTATGTCAAGGCATTACTAAAAAATTAAATAATATCTGCGTATTGTATCTAGAAAATTAATAACTTTGACAGATGATACTTTGTGTAACATGTTATTGCCTTAGAAATGTCGTTGTTTTTAATCAAGGCCAGCTGTGATAAATAACACTAATACGAATACACAATTATTTTAAATAATAATAATAATAATAATAAATTATTTTTATTTTCCTACTCATGATTTTTTTTACATATTTTAACATTTAATTATACTTAAATCTGAACAAGTAAGAAAATAAAGGCCAACATTTTCAGACTTCTGCACCGAAGTGCCGATTCTGTTTATTATAATGTGGCCTTGTGTTTTGAAAAACAAAGTTATTTTATCCTTAAACTACCTATACTAAAAATAATAAGTTGAAAATAAAAATGTAGATAAGACGCACCAAATCGACAGAGAGAGATGGAGAGAGGAAGAGACAGACAGAGAAAGAGGGAGAAGAGACGAAAATTTGTAAGGACTGCTTATTATTAAATAAATAGATGTATAGGGCACTTTCGTTGTTACGTTAATAACTTTTTTATATATTTATTTTTAAAGGTTTGGCAAGATAGGATAAGTTGTGCTAAGTTTAAGTCCAGGGAATTTACGAGTACAGAAATATTATAAGAAAATGATCGTTTAAAAATTCATTTTGATGCTTTGGAATTGTTAAATTTTGCCTACGCAAATTTAAGTGATGAACATCAGTCCTAAACGTTATTTTATTGTATAAATAGTTAGGGGAACGAAATTTTAAAATTTTATAATAAAAGCATGCAGCATGAAGTTTACGTCGATTGTACATATTAAGCCAAGACATCTCCTTAAATATTTTAGCATTCTTGCATTAAAAATATGAAATGCCACTATCTCGAAAATGGTTGCTCCTAGCGACAATAAGTTATACGTTTTTGATGTAAAACAGTAAAGTACCTTATTTTTGACCTTGATTTTCCGTTGCTTTTGGGCCACGTACTAGTTTAATTGAACATATAAAATGCCATTATCTCGAAAATGGTTGCTACTAGCGACTTCAATAAGTTATACGTCTTTAATGTAAAGGAAGTAAAGTAACTTGTTTTCTTATGAGTTGGATCGATATAAGAAGCCTAAACAAAGTTATGCCAGCTAGAATGAGTGGGGCATGCCGTAGATAGCGCCCTCTACTGGTTAGACAAAAACTATGAATAATTTTGAATTCCCCACTTCAAAACTCTTAATGTCGTTTCGTTAAGAAATAATCGCAAAAAAACGAAAACAAAATTAAAATTTTGACACCCTGTATCTTGTTTGTTATCAATTTTGGGATAAGGCAAGTTTGAATAAATCGCATTATTTCGACTTAAGGAGTCTGCTGTTGCTCTTTGTCCCATTACTTTCGGGACACTCTGTATATCTGGATTATTGTGAAGACACCAGACTGTTGAAATAAAATTTCAGAGGAAAAACATCTGGATTTAAACTGAATTATTTTTAAAATACATTTTTGAGTAATATTGATTTTGCTCAAGATATTCTTATGAGCAGAGCCCCAACAGATTATTCCATAACGGAGACAAGATGCAGGACTTATAGACATTAATTATAACCGCTCTGTTCAGAATGTTCCGCAATTCATAGAAATTATATACAAGCTTTTTCAATTTATTCTTTACGTATTCTGCGTGAGCAGACCATTTCAAAGACTGATAAAGATAAATACCTAAATATTTCGTACATTCTACTGATAAAATTATATCATTACATGGACACTTCTTAGAGAAGTCACAATTATTTAAGTGAACTATGATTTTCTTTTTATTATGCATCCAAAACTTGTTCATTACAAAGCACATAAAATTTGTTTTGTTCACATTAAGAGCTAATCGATTATAATCAATCCAAATTTTTACATAGGTAGCAGCTCTCTCTGCTCTCTCAAAAACATCGTGCCATGTTAACCCTTAATCAGAAGAACCGTGTCGTCAGCAAAACAAACAGTTTTTACATTAGGTATTGCATTCGCCAGACTGTTGATATAAGTAGAGAATAGAATTGGTTTCTGGCAATGAATAGTTTATAATTTATTAGTTTTATTTTCTGCATTACGTGTTTAAGTGATTTGTTAGACGACAGGGAAGAGGTGTTTAGGTACCAATGATTAGCTATGAGCGTGTGTCATATGAACAATATTGGAATAATTTAGCACTTTTAGAATATAGTACTAAGGAACATAGTGTTTGCCACACGAGTAATGAAGAAGGACCCGTCTACTATGTTAATGTCGATGCTATCCTGCTCATCTATAACAAGGATTTAAAAAGAAGACTTAAGACCGAAAAGCCCTTTAAATTAGTGAAATAATTCAGTACAAAGCAGAGTAAAGTGCGGTACCTATGCACGTTAATCTTATAGTGTGTTAGGTATTAGGGCCTAGGGATTATTGTTGCAAAATTACATAATATCGTAAAATAATTTACTAAACTTAGTTATACCAGACTCATAGTAAAAGAAGTGAAGATAGAATGACAGAGCAATTTAAGTGTAACTTAATTGATACAATTATTTTCAAATATTTATGTGAAAACACATTTAATTAACGGAATCATTATCGAAATTGGTTGAGTTCAGCGTAAGTTGTGATAAAGTAATATTACATTTTTGTCCGAAATAAATTTTAATTCAGGCAATTAAACATTAATTAAGTTTCTCAATAAAATAATTTAATTCGGTGAATAAAATATTTCCGTTGCTCGTTTTTAATAAAATATTTTTATTGAATGCCCTTCTTTAATGTCATCCCAATCACCTAAATATTTTGTGTATTTTGTGTACCTTATTCGTCGTTGGCAATCAGTGAGTCGGCGAGCTATCGCGCGGACGCGCCATTTATATCTTGTACGAGTTAAGTTCCTGGTAATGGATGACGCATTGTGTATATGTATTAGTTTTTACTTACTGCATTGTGTATTTAAGTGATTTATTGAGGAACATAGCCAATGTCTACTTTGGAAACAATAATCTTCACCGGGACCTGGAGGAGAACACCACTACGTTAATATCGGGGCTACCAGCTCGTTTAAAAACACGGATTTAAAAAGAAGAATTAAGAGCGTAAAACCCTTTGAATTAGCGAAAGAGTTTTAATGCAAAGCAGAGTAAAGTGTGGTAGCTTTAGACGTTAATCTTATAGTGTGCTATTAGAGCCTACGAATATAATTATTGTCGAGTAAGAACTCATTTTTTTTAATTTTTTAAGTAAAAGTAAGAATCAAATTACTCGTTGATCAGAATGTAGTTATAGTGACATCAATAACTCCTACAATACAAGAACAAAGTGCTAAAGCACATTTTTGTAGTGATGTCATGGTCTGGCGACCGATCGCGGTCAACGTGTATTTTGGTATGACCGGCTTTAGAGCCGTGTCGTTGAAGCGGAATGTTAGATCTCCCATAATTTCTAGTTAGGTAGGATGCGCTTTGAAATAGGTTTTCTCTACGCAATTTGTATACCGGGTGTTGCATCGTCGAGCGGGACATAGGAAATTCCATGTAATTTTAAATGGGGTCAATTATTGGCTTCCCTAATTATTTTAGAGAAAAATTCTATTTAGGTTTATTAAAGAGCACTAAAACCCACATTCAAAAGAATAACTTTAGATATTTTTGATGAGCCCGTTTACGGGTTATCGCCGATTTCTTTTTAACTATTTCTCCTTTTTATGGCCCCGTATTTGCGGGCACCAGTCAAGGTAAAAGATGACTGTCAAATAAAGTTGTCATTTTGAAATGTGTGCTTTATTGTTATAAAAACTCGTACATCGAAAATATTAAAGTGTATTTATGAGTACAAAATTAATCTGAATAAAACTAAAATATCCAATTACAAGGTTAATTATGACATTTTACATGTTTCAATATTTTGCTAATTAATAGGTAGGTACTATTAAATTGTTAGAACTTTAGGATTTAAGAAGATGTTCAAATATTCCTCAAAATGACAACTTTATTTGACAGTCATCTTTTACCTTGACTGGTGCCCGCAAATACGGGGCCATAAAAAGGAGAAATAGTTAAAAAGAAATCGACGATAACCCGTAAACGGGCTCATCAAAAATATCTAAAGTTATTCTTTTGAATGTGGGTTTTAGTGCTCTTTAATAAACCTAAATAGAATTTTTCTCTAAAATAATTAGGGAAGCCAATAATTGACCCCATTTAAAATTACATGGGATTTCCTATGTCCCGCTCGACGATGCAACACCCGGTATGTTGCTTCTGGCTAAATTGCATTGCTTTGGAGTAAGAAGACTGCCCTTGAGATGGCCGTCCTCTTACCTTTGTACCTTAACTTAGAGGGTCTAGTTCAATGTGAGTGGTGGGAAATTTTATTCTGAGGAGCTACCGGTGAGCATGGGGGTACCTCAGGGGAGTATTCTCAGACCCCTACTGTTTTTAATTTTTGTAAGTGATGTAACAAGGAATAATCCCGCTAATAGCCTCACTACTAATGCAGATAACATGACTGCTGTTGTTGCCTATGAGGGCGTTTCGGGCTTGTATGCCGGGGCTGAAGACAGTGTAAGGCTCATTAATGATTATAGTCTATCCAATGATCTTTCTCTCAATTTGTCCAAGATTCAGTGTATGATATTTTCTGCCAGTGGAATTGATTACTCTATTTTAGTGCACATGAATGGCGCATCAATAAAGCAGAGTGAGGGCCTAAAATTTTTAGGATTACATCTGGATTCCCAGTTGTCTTGATATTATCATTGGGAAGCCTAGCTAAACACTGTTTTGTTGTGTGGAAACTTAGACAGTTTACAAAAAATAGACCTGTACTATTACACTTTTTTACAATTCTGCTTACGCTAATTCAAGCTTTAGCTAGGGTATCGTAGGTTGGGACAACGCTAAGCGAATTGGCGAAGATCTAATCGCACAAAAGAAGATCATTAGAACAATCTGTTTCAGGGGCAAAAGACCTTTATGCCGTGAGCTGTTTAAGGAATATATATTAGAATGTGTAATTTATGTAAGAAAAAATTTAGGTAAGTATATGTTTGTTCGGGATGCTCAAAATGTTTACCATTTTAAAAATGGAAGTGACCTTAGAGTCCCGTCTCACAGACTTGCCTTTACTGCATAGAGTGTTAACAATTGTAATCACTTGCCGCATAGAATAAGAGAAATAAAAAATGCTATATCATTTAAAAAAACTCTGAAAAATTTACTTTTAACATATTGAGGGCATCATAACATAGGAGCGTATCAACGAAATTGATATTATTCAGGAAACAAAAAAAAAACGTTTTAAAAATTCAGTAACTAACCGTTTTGTTTAAATTGTAATTGAGAATATAACATAGCTTTGTTAATTTACAACAATATAAATTTTCCCACTTATTACTAAAATTAAAGGTTTGTAGTCTATACGCCTTTTTGTTACGCTATAACGAAGGGCGTAACTTTAAATTGTGTAGATACGCCTTTAAAATTTGTTGAAACGCCTAAAAGAAAACAAAGTAAATAAGAAAAATCTTTATTTTCATAAAACAAAACAGTTGCTAAAGACATAATTTAACCAAACGAACTAATTTTTGCGCCCACCACGTTTTTTTGATCTTGAGCTGATTTTCGTTTATATAAAAGGGGTTTTGCAAAAAATAGTGCTATAGCTATATAAAACTGCTTCAAGGTCAAAATTGCAAGTGAAATAAGTTGGGTCAGTTCTTGCTTTTTGAGCATCTTGTTTTTTTTTATTAAATTGATCGTGTCTTTTCTTTTAATGTGTACCTGGTATTTAGGTTAGTTGATCTTTTCTTGGAATATAAAAAGCAATATTTTTCTCTAGTAATCTTTCTTTATATTTTGACTTACTGACTGGTTTAGTATTAAGACCTGCGCAGTATTCTAGGTGAAGTGTATACATTTTTTCTTCATTTAAAATGCTTTCCAACTACTTCTTTGTGCTCTCTTTTCTACACCAGTGGGCGGGCACAGTCGGAAAAGAATCAATGTGGTTATCCATTATTTAAATAACATTTTTAGAATGTTCGATACACGGGGAGTGCCTACCTCTGTTATCCGAAAATGGCAGAGACACATCGTTGCGATAAGATTTTTGTAAAGAAGTGCGCATCATTTTTTTCGAAATGCCCAGAGTACACAAAAAGAAACGCTTGCAAACTGCAATTTCCTTAATTAGGTACAAAAGGATGTATGAATTTGTATATTGCCTGACAGATAATTGAACTCTGCCGTCGTAGTTACACTTCTTTTTACTTTTTAACTTATAAAATCTCTTTATCGCAAGAGATCTTTGAGCATCCAAAAATTATTAAAAATAATTTGTCTTCCCTTAAGGTCAATTTGGTCGTTACATTTCAATTTGCAACCGTTGCATCCTTGTCTTACTGTTCTTGCTGGAACTAAACTTCCCTTAGATTTAATGTATTATATGCCACTTTTCAGTTTTCGGATATTTTGCCTCCACGTTTGTGGCTGTTTGCGCTTATTTCGTACAACTGGTCCTAAAAAGAAGAATTAATAACTATTATACGTATACGACGTTATACGACCCAAGCCATATTTGGAGGAGTTAATATTAGCCGTGCTAGAAACTTTATCGTAGTTGTCGCCTACCTTACTAAAAAATATTTGCCGAACTAAAATTGATTTTTATATAAATTTATAAATATTATTTACCAGTAAAATTTTATCAAAGAACCATTATTTCTGTAAAAGTTATAGGTATCAATGAGAAATTTTTGTTGGTTCATAATATAAATTTAAAAAGTTTAACTGTGTTGGTACAACTTTTGAACAAACAATGGTATTGTGATCAAACTGTAGGTTTTACGACAAATTGTTATAAAAACAAGAAGCAAAAGTTTTTCGCATATAAAAAAAATCCACAGAATATTTTTAGCACGGCTAATTTTTACCCACTTAAATGTGGATTGAATCCTATTTATCTTAATTAAATTATAAGGGCTTATAAATCCAACCTAACAACCTGACTTAGCCTAACAAAGCTAAAAGAGCTTGAAAATCCACGAGCCGCCACTGCTTTAGTCTATTAGCTGTGCGTGCCAAAAACGTAAAATATTGTAAAACTTACTTTATATTCCTTCATCTTCCAGATTACCTTTTTCAGCATTGGGATCTTGTACGACTTGATTGTTTCTGTTATAACAGAAAGGCGAATGAACAATTGAACATACTCCTTTTTGATAAACTACCTAGCTGTCAATATGTTTATATGCCTAAATATTTTGACATTTGACAACATTAATAAAAACCCATTTTACCAAAAATTGAAGATACGCCCCTATGTTATGAAGCCCTCGATATAGTTTTTAGAATTTACAAGAGTTCTTCTCAACCACTTTTTAGGGCTGTTTTTAAGATAATATGTGCTTCAGTGTTCGTTCTTCTTTGTTTTTACCGATTTTTACACTATTATTTTAGAATAAGTTTCTTAGTTGTAGGCTTTTTAACTGACAAAATATATGTCACAAAATGTTATCTATAAATAAATATTTAAATAAATAAATAAATAACTACGGTTACTTAGTTATTGACACAGGTCTAGTATAATTTCACAACAGTATTTAATTTGCGTTATTTTGGAGTTAAATAAAAAAAAAACAACATCAATTTCAAAATTTAGAAAACGTGAAGTAGTTAGGCGAAACGCTAATGACGAACTAGCAACATCGCACTATCTGTCAATATTACTTTGAGAATTTGCTGGCTTTTCCTTGCGAATCGATATCTTTGTTTTTGCGTCAAAATGCGGTGAATTATCGGTTTTAAACAGTGTAAACAGTTTCTTAAACTTATTTTTTCCTGCAAAACTTGTCAACACAATCTCCCTCGGGAGATTTTCTTATGTTTTAGTGTGAAAATACAGTGCATTTGAGACTTAAATAGTATTTTAAAATGCCAAATAAATCTCGTGTTGTCGGTTGTAAAGTTTCTTTTTGTTTAATATCTCTATATGGTACTGACTGAGATCAAATGGCCAGTATCTGGTTGTAAAGGTAACTACGTAAATATCCCAAGGGTGCGCGTTTCCTTTTCCAAATAGTGACGAATGTCGCCAAAAATGGGAAGATGTTATTCATGGTGATAATTGTATCCCTGGGAAGAGTAGCAGAGTATGTGAGTTTTATTTTACAGACGAGGATATTATCTGGCAGCTTTTCCAACAGGACACGAAAACGGGTGAGATTGTTTCTGTAAAGTTCCTAAAAAAATAAAAAATTGACATTGATATTTCAGCACAAGGACTGCAATTTATCACCGAACAAATAAAATAAAGAACTTTGCCAAAAGAACGATACAGATATTCCACCACAACTATGATATTTTTTTTAATCACTAATCACCGGCCAACTTTTTATCCCATGCTGAAACTATCAAGTTTGTAAATTAATAGTTAATCCTTCTTGACAGCAACAAGTGTCTATATTCTTTTGGTTAATTTTTTATTTATCAACCCACCAATACTACCAAATCTTATTCGTCACTTGTTTACTTGTAATTAATATAAGCTAAAAAACTTAAAATAATAATACATATTAAAATCCTGTATCTTAAAAACTAAGCATTATCGCAATATTTTATATTTATATAAGCTTGCCTATAATATAAATAAAATATATAAAAAATGCCTTTAATCTTCGCTCAGCAATAACCCCTTAAAATATTTCTTACTTGTTTGGAAACACAATGTAATTGGTCAACAATAATGTTAATTATATTGATAAAGATAAACAGAAATTAGGAATCTTAAGGATGATCTAATAGAGTTTAAACCGTCGACATAATAAAGAATTTGATTCTCTAAGTTTGTATCAGAAACCAACCAATTTCTACAATCTAAAAATATTGTTTTCGAACAAGGTAACTTTAGAAATTTCTAATTTACAAGAAAACAGTTATCTAGGTTTATTTATCGGTGGTCGCTAAGTCCTTTTCCAAATGTGAACTTCGGGTCAAAATGTGTCTGGGGAAACCGAAGGATTTAAACACAGAAAGTTTCGGTTAAAATCTTTTGTTTTATCTTTTCCGGTCGAATCCAAATCCTATTTTCGGACCAAGCTTAATGCAAATAAACCTAAATGGATTAACTGAAAATATAGAATATAAGCCAGATTTTTCGTTTTGTTCACTATAAAACATAGACTTTAATGTTGGGGTTTACAAACTCGAGTTATCCATACCCTGGAATTTTTGGGCTCGTGCTGTGGATCAACAACATACGCGAATGTAATGAATAATGAAATACAGTAAGATTTCTCAATATCGACCACCCTCGGTAAAGCAAATGTTGATGGGTTAACAGGGGTGGTCGATTTATAGAGAAAAATTAAAACAACTGGTCTGCATTTTACTGTGTTTGTTTAATAAGAACTATCTACATACAGCGTGTCCAGAAACCAACTTAACATATGGGAAACTTTTTTATTTTAGACTTTACGAAAAAAAGTGATTCTTCATAAAAAGTTCTGCACGGTCTAAAACCTAAAATGCAACTATCAGATATTAAATTCTCCCAGGCGTATACGAGGTAAGTCAAAAAATATGAATTTGGCTTAAAAGTAAAGTACCTTTATTTTTGATAATATCGAAAATTGTTATTAAAAAAAGTTGATCAGAACTAAAAACCACGTTCAAATATGAAATTACGCCATTATTTCGTCTTTTTTGAAACGTATGTCTACAATAACAATGCAAATTTAACTGTAGTTACATGTAATCTAGGATGGTTGTAACATACAAATTAATTGTTGATAGCAAGAAATGTTTGACAGCAACCGTCAAAACGCGTTAAAATTTATAAAACATAAAAATGGTAGCGTTATTAACTTCTGAGGAGAAAATTAAAATTGTTTTGATTGTGGAAGAAAAATTCGTAAAAAATAATAAAACCTAATTTTTCATTGCATTACCTAATTGTAATTTAAACGTGGTTTTTGGTTCTGATCAATTTTTTTTAATGACAATTTTCGATATTGTCAAAAATATAATAAATGGTCTAAAGTTGCCATTCGAAAGGCGACTTAGCTTAAAACGAAGATACTGTGGCGTAATGTTGTTGTTTTTCCTTATTCCATAGTTTCTTTTAATTAAATATGGTGCTTAAATTTACAATCGGGGAAAAAGTTGAAATAGTGTTAATTGTTGGAGACCACTACAAGACGTACAGAGAGGCTGCTCAAATTTTTAATGCAAGATATCCAAATAAAATTATTAGCCATGTAACGGTTGGAGATATTTTTAATAAATTTAAAAATACCGGATCTGTAAGTAATAAATTTTCTGACAAGCATCAGGTTTGGCGTACGGACGAAGATACCCAATTGAATGTTTTGCTAGCTGTCGTGGAAAATCCTAAAATCTCATTGAGAAATATTTCACAAACTGTTCCACGACCTGTTACAAAGTCCACTGCCCAAGTTATTTTAGAGATTTTGATTCACGATTTTTGTTTTGCTCTTGGTTTCAAGGTGAGGTAGAAGATGACCACTATTCGCAAGAAAAATATTGTTTTTAGATGAGGCGATGTTCACCTCAAATGGAGTAGTGTGTTCTCAAAACTGTAGGTGGTGGGGTGATGAGAATCCCCATTTTGTAATTGAGTGTCGTGACCAGTATTCTTTCAAGACAAATGTTTGGTGCGGCGTTTTTAGGAACCAAATTGTAGGGCCGTACTTTTTTCGAGAAAATATTACCGGTGAAATTTACTTGAACTTTTTGGACACGGAATTATTTGAATTTTTTCATGGACTACCAATGAATATAAGACAAACACTTTGGTTCCAACATGACGGCGCTCCATGCCACAGCTCTGCAAGAGTGACAGAATTCTTAAACCGGACATTTCCACAGAAATGGATTGGACGAAGATCAGAATTTGCTTGGCCACCAAGGTCACCTGATCTAACACCTCTGGATTTTTTCGTATGGGGATTTTTAAAACAAAAAGTGTATACCCACAGACCTTTCGAGAACGTAGACCATTTAGAGAGAATTATCAGAGAATGTGTCCAAGAAATTTCCCCTCAGATGTTTAGAAATGCAGTAATGGAATTTTCACGACGTACAACCGTTTGTATGGAAAAAAATGGTGGTCATGTTGAAACTTAGTGTAGTATTTCATTATTGTACTTTGTAATTAAAATTATTAAATATAGTTTTCCATTTACGGTATTAATATTATTGACTTTCTGAACACCCCGTATGTGCTGGCTCAAAATTTTTGATTTGAATGTTATTTTATCAACAAGCAGAACTTTTTATGAAGAATAATTTTTTTTCGTAAAGTTAAAAATAAAAAAGTTTCCCATATGTTAAGATGGTTTCTGGACACGCTGTATATGAAAATAATTTTAAATATTTTTGTTTAAATTTATCCGAAGTAAAATTAAATGAGATGAAACCAATTCATCAACATGTAGTGGAGTACTGCACGTGCATAATAACAAATATATTATACAATGCACTGTATGTTTGCTTTGAATTTCTTATATTTTAAAATAATGAGAAATTAATGATTGCTTCATATTTTTTAAAATTTCAGCTTCACATTTTAATAGCAGTTGAGAAATATTTGTAGACTTGTCAAAATTGTTAACATTATTAAAAAAGTCTCTCAAACTTGCGCAGGCTTCAGATAGACTTCATATGTTCGACACTGGAGCAGCTTAGGTTCTTCTTCCTTTGTATCAGAGTTGGGAGTAGTTTTGTCTATTTATTTTAAAAGCCTCTTAATAAGGTGATTTCTGTGAAGCATTTTAAAATTCTGAATAATGCCTTGGTCCAAAGGTTGGCAATGTGAGGTAGTATTGGATGAAAAAAATAAGTTTGTCATTGTTTGTCATCCAGTGTAATTTTGGCATGAGAGGTTGCATTATCCAGAAACAATACCACTCTTCCATTCTGCTTCTTCATCTTGGTATTAAATCTGTGAAGCCATGTTGTCATCATATCTGCTGTCATCCGCGCTTTTTTGTTCGAGACCGATTGGAGAGGTAACTTATCGATTTGTGCGCCCTTAAAATATCGAGGATTTTTGCTTTTGTCTATTATAAGTGGTTCTTCCTTCTTACCTTCGATATTTACACAGAACAGAATTGTGCATCGTTGCTTTGATTTTTTTTTTCCAGTACACTTGTCGGGAGGAGTATAAGGAAATCAAAAATCTTTTTACGTCGGCAGTACGGGCCGAAAAAAAAAATCCAATGTAGATTAAATAAGTTGCACCAAAACCACTAAAGAGATGTGGAATACACTCGATCATCTTAATGTCTACAACAAGTAAAAAAAAAAAATGCTGACATTCCCAACCACCTGAAAAACCCTGAACTAATTAACTCATATTTCATTGACTCCGTACAGCAAATGGCCAATACTTTAGACTACGATACTATTTCCAAATATCTCAACAATAAATGCACATTAGCGGAATTTTAGCTTGAACTAGTGAGGGAGAAGGAAGTCATCTGGGCTGTTTCGCAAATGAAATCTAACGCGTCCGGTGCGGACGGAATATCGTTAGAAATGATAAAACTATGTTGTCCAACTATCCTGTCTATCCTGACTTTACTCTTTAACTCATGCATTGCTGAGTGTATTTTCCCCTCTCAATGAAAGGTGGCGGAAGTTATTCCGCTACCAAAAGTGAATAGTCCTAAAAATTTGACTGATCTTCGACCAATTGGCTTGTTGTCAGTGCTTTCTAATGTATTTGAAAAGCTTATTTATAGACAAATAATTGATTACTTTAATACCAACAATCTGTTACCTGATTTGTAGTCAGGCCCGTAAAGGGTACAGTACTGCTACAGCATTGTTGAAGGTCTTGGATGACATCTTATTGGCGACGGATGGGGGAAAAGACTACAGCAAAGCCTTTGACACCCTTAATCACGCCATGCTTTGCGCCAAGTTAAACCATTATGGTTTCAATTTTAAAACTATTCAGCTTATTCGAAGCTATCTGAACGATAGATCAGAGCTGGTTGTGGTTAATAACGCAAAGTCAAAGCCCCTAAAAGTTAATAGAAGGGTTCCCCAGGGATCAGTCCTTCGTCCTCTTTTTTTCAATATTTACACAGCGGACATGTCGTCCGGCTTTGGAGAGTGTATCAGTCATAGGTATGCCGACGACACCCAGACTCAGATCCCTTTTTCTCCTTCTGATGCAGTGGAAGCGTTGAGAAGACTTAATGAGTGTCTAGAATCGGTATTTAAATACTCACACAATCATGGTTTGAAACTTAATACAAATAAGTCGGCCATAATATACTTTGGACCAGCTAAAAAGTGGGCCGCTCAAAATTTGGTCGCATCCATAAATGGAACTAATATTCCAGTAGTCGAGGAATATAAAAATTTGGGCATTATTTTTGACGGCCAACTTTGATTCCGTGGGCACGTATCTAGAGTCCTCCAGAAGGCTTACATTAATCTCCGCAACATCTATAAGAGCAAAGACTTTCTCAACTTTAGACTAAAAAAAACTCTGTGTGAAGCACTGATCCTCAGTCACCTAAATTATTGCAACTTTGTGTATGGACCGTGCTTGGATAGCTCAACCAAATATAGGCTACAAAAAGTTCAGAATTCCTGCATTCGCTTTATATACAACCTTAAACGAAGCGACCATGTCAGTCACAAACTTTGTGATTTGTTGGTTGAGTATAGCGGCACGAGAAAAACTTCATTTTGCTTGTTTCCTGCATAAATTAATTAAAACTGAGAGTCCCTCGTATTTGTTTGAAAAAATGACTCCCAGACATAACATCCACTCCCGTAGAACACGTTTTAATATGTAGTATCGGTTGCCTAGAACCTATAAAGCCATGACTCGGGGCTCTTTTTCTTGAACGTCTGTCGGACTTCTCAATCGATATCCCCATATTAGCCATATTAGTTATTTTTGTTAAGTATTTTCTTCTTTTACCATGTTTCTTAAATAGTATCTTAATGTAAGTCTTGTTTTCACTATTGTACTTTTATTCTGTATTATTTCTTGTATGCTCGGTTAAGTTAACAGTTCAGCTGAGCTGACCTTCGCCGAGTTTAAAATAAAGGCGTTTTTATTTATTTATTTATTTATCTTTCAATGCATATGCTTTCGTTGACAATGGACGACAGTTCAGATCTGTCCCATGTGCATTAAATACGTCCCTTGAAGCATAATCCTTTAAAACAATCAATATCCTTTCTTTTCAAGCAGTTACGTTTTCGATATTGATATCGGCTGATTCGTCACATATTTTCTTGAAGGTAATATCGTGCCGACGACGGAATTTTTCCAACCATCCATTTGATGTCTCGAAGTTATCTAATCCTAGACATAGAGCAGATTCGAGGGTTTTTGCTTTAATTATGGGCCCAGATGATTGAGAAGTGTTTGTTTTGCGTCTTGCAAAACCAGTTAAAAACAACTTGGTCTACTGGCAGTTCTTCGGTTTTGGGAAATGATGTTCTTTTTTGCTGCCACTGTCTTGAAACAAATTTTTAACTTCTGTTTTATTTTAAAGCAAGATGGTCACTTGCGTCTTATCCACTTTCAATTTTTTAACTAATTTCCTGTTACTTAATGCACTTTTTTCACTTTCCTCGGATATCTCAAATTTTTCGCTTGAAGAAAGACTTTTTTTTTTCCCGTCATCTTTAAATATTCACGTTAGTCCCAAAACACACAGAAACTGTTCAAAACAAAATCAATGTTAATAACTGATTTATCAGCCTTCAGAGAAAATTGAATGGATCCGCCTGCAAATAAAAATATTATTGTATGTACCTATATTTCTTAAGAATTGTCGGGCCAGGTTTTACTGCCCCTATTTTAAAATTAGTAAAACTATTTTGATAATAAATGGGAATTTAAGTAAACGCAGATATTATTAGAATATAAAATTAGGCTTCAATGTGCAATACCTATTTTATTAGTTCTGGCTACTAGTAAGTTCTATGAGAAGTATTATCAACATATATATTTGTTCAAACTAATATCATTATTTAATGAAAGAAGTTTGTCCCTTTTTCTTTCGTCAGACCCAATCCTCGGACGCGTTTCACTGTATTACGGCTCTTTGGCAAGACTTAGAGTCTGACGAAAATGAAAGAGACTTTAAAGTGATCTTCATCACATAATCTAGTCATTCCTATGCGAGATATTGCACGTGGCGACATCTCACGGCAATCGAGCTATCCACTCAACCAAGTCTCTAAGACCTCGCTGTTCTGATAAGTAGAAAAGGGACGAACTTCTTTCTTTTAAATCGCGTTTTCGGTTCGCAGAAACCGACAATCGGCTTTCAGCGCCACCTGACGTTAGATACCTGCTTATGCAGATTCCATTCCAGCGTTTGGTCTTCTCTAAGTGTACATCTAGACGAGCGAGGAAATCGCGACGATGGACTCGCGACGATTTACACGCTTAAATCTAAAGCATTCATTCTAATAAGCGAGTCTATACGGGCGTGAAACTCGTCTCGATAGCGCCAGCCATCGTCGGCGTGAGCGAGTCACACGCAATTGCCGACGTTGGCGGGCGATTCTCGCGACGATTTTCTCGCCGTAGGTAAATGCAATTCATTAGTTCATATGGTGCCTTCTAGACGAGCGGAGAAGAGACGCCGTACCGTACAGTCATGTTCGATACAGACAAGCTTATAAGTGCTGTGGAAAATCGATCATGCAGCTTTGTACAGTATAAAGTTGAAAGAATACAGCAATTGAGACATCAAACTGAAATTATGGGAAGGAATAACCATGATATTGTATGATAATTGGGGTGAATAAGATTATTGCAATACTTTTTAATGCTGTACGATCGGCGGTATGGCGGTTATTGGCTAGGCATTTTAATGCAAGTTACAAAACTTCAATTGTATCCCCTGATGGTTTAAATTAAACAAAGGTAATAAGAGTGAAACCAATTTATTATCAAATTTTTCAATTAAAATTCATAATTAGATTTGTTGTTCTTGTGGACATAAATGTTTATCACATTATTTATATTACGTCAAATGATGCGGCATGTTTATATTTTTTTATATTGCCAAGGCACTGAACCCTGAAGTAAGATTTTGCCGTGGATATGATCCTAATAAATTTTCCGCTAAACCCGATGCCTCATCACCCACTATTACAAACGGGAGAATGAGATTGTCAGTGCCTGCAATTGCCCGACTCTCTGGTATGTTCAATTGTTCCATTGATAACTGTTTCCCTAGAACATTTTTATTAAAAATATTACTGTCACCTTCTCTTCCATAGGACCCAACATCGATTGCCGTAAAATAATATTCCGCATCCATTACTGCTAATAAACATGAACGTCATGAAAGCGAACATCATAATTTTCTTAAATAAAGACTTGGAATATAATGCTGTGCTTTACTTCGTCGGACTTAATAAATTTTGGTTGTTTCTTACCTTAAAGTTATAATTAACCTTTTCACAGGTAATATACACAGACGCATATTCATATCTTTTTTGAAAATTTTTTAAGAAATTAGACAACAGCTCATCAAAACTTTGTTTGGACATACGGTAGTGTGAAAAAAAATTGTCAAGGTGCTCTCATTGCTTATGATATTTTAAATGAAACTATCCAGTAATTAATCTGCTTTTTAGCATTGGATGTACCCAAAAACGTTGATTTCTTCAGCGGTTTCTGCACCGGTAAATGCATAATGCAGCAACAGAACCAATTTGAACGACATCTATTTTAACTAAAAGCAAAATTATTGTTCCGAATGTACCTACTTGAACCGTTGCGATTCTCTCGCGCTCGTTTCATGTTTTTGCCGGGCGTTCAGATCGTCGCAAGTTTATCGTCGCGAGTGTGTCGTCGCGATTTCCTCGCTCGTGTAGATGTACACTAAGACCTCGCTGGTCTGGTTGGGTGGATAGCTTGATTGCCATGAGATGTTGCCACGTGCAGCATCTCGCATATACAGGGCTGCCCAGAAGTCCGGAATAAAATTAATATAGCCTTAACCTGTAACTTTTGGGGAAAATGCTCGGACACGTCAATTTAGTTTTATATATGCTCACGTTTTGACGTTATTCGTTTGTTTTTTTATGGACATTTGTCAAAGATATGACGACATCGATCTTTTTTTTAAATGGAAACATACAAATTGTGATACATCATTTGAAAGCTAATATCTCGTACAGTATGCTCATAATCTTGGCGCGATTCTGTCAAGCTATTTTAAAATGGCGACTGTTTAAAGTTTTAAAAAGATTCCTATTTAAATAAGCGGTGGTATAAATAATTTTTTTTTACCTTTCAAGGTAATAAACCTTCATTGTTTCACGTTCTGACATTTTGTGGCATTGTGAACTTGTAAAATTAATTTAGGTATTTCCGAAGTATTATTTTACAATTTTCTAAACAGAAATGGTTTTGTCGGAAAGGCAGCGGTATCGAAGTCTTGATATTGTTAGGATGTGCAGATAAAATATGAAGTCAAAGTAAAGTCTGCACTTTATTTAATGTTAAACATCGGGAAGATCAAATTTCAAAGGGCACTGTTAGTAAAATATTCCACAAATTTGATGAACATGGCACAGTAAAGGACTTGTCTAGGAATGGACGGCCACGTGTTTTAGGCGACGATGAAAAATTGGATATTGCATTATCTCTGCAGGATAATCCGCATGTTTCAACAGTTTCATTGGCTCAAAATCATGATACATCTAGAGGTACTATTGGAAGATTTTTGAAAGCAGAAAAATACCACCCTTATAAAGTATGTCTTGTCCAAGAGACAGTGTGACGAGAATAATAGGTTTCCACAGAAGATATTATTTTCGGATGAATCTACTTTCTATTTAAACGGGGTGGTTAATAGACATAATTATCGTTTCTGGAGTCAAGAAAATCCACGATGCATATTTGAAGCGCATACTCAGCGGCCCCAGAAAGTAAATGTAATGGCAGGTATCATTAATAACCGAATTTTAGGGTCATTCTTTTTGGAAGGAAACCTCACAGCTGAACGGTACCTGGATTTCTTAACCTTCGAATTGAGACCTGCTCTAGCTGTAATTTTTCCCAACGAAGTAGATCCAGATATACCTAATGAAACAATTTGGTTTCAACAAGATGGTGCTCCCCGGCATTTTGGTGTCAATGTGAGAAGATATTTATATCAGATATTTCCAGGTCGCTGGATTGGACGACGTGATACAATTGAATGGCCACCGAGGTCCCCAGATTTAACGCCTCTAGACTATTTTCTTTGGGGATATTTAAAAGAAAAAGTTTACAAAAATAGGCCACAAATAATATTGAAGATTTGAAAAAGAAAATTAGATTGGAGACACATAACATACCGGCTGAAGCCATTCGAAATTCCGTCGATGGATTTTACTGTCGTCTGGGAGCATGATTTTTTTTGACAAAATAAATAACAAATAAACCATAACTATTGTTAGGTCACAATGTCACAAAATGTCAGAACGTGAAACCATGAAGATTTCTTACCTTGAAAGGTAAAAAAACATCAATGATTTATCATTCCTGCTTATTTAAGTAGGGATTTTTTTTTTAAACTTTTAACAGTTGCCATTTTGAAATAACTTGACAGAATCGCGCCAAAATTTATGAGCATACTTTACGAGATATTAGCTTTCAAATGATGCATCACAAGCTGTATTTTTCCATTTAAAAAAAAGATCGATGTCGTCATATCTTTGACAAATGTCCATAAAAGACAAACGAATAACGTCAAAATGTGATCATATATAAAACTAAATTGACGTATCCGAGCATTTTCCCCAATAATTACAGGTTAAGGCTATAATAATTTTATTCCGGACTTCTGGGCAGCCCTGTATATTAATATCATTATTGTTAATTAGGCTACTCGGGCTAGTTTAACAGACGTCAGCCCTGGACCTTTGTATAAACAAATAATGACCTTTATTATTATTTTATAAAATAATATACTTTTTCAAATTTTTTTAATTTAGTTTAGATTTGTTTTAGTTAGGAACCTTCGCGGGCGTGCCCATAACCACTTTCAAGGTTTCACCGCAATTGGATGAATAGTATAGGAACGAATAAGGGACAAACAAAGAAGGAAGCAAATATTAATTTTTATATATTAAGTTGAAGGATAAAAATGAGTATAAAGAAAGAAATAGTTGTTGTCGAAAAGTTTTATACCGCTTTCAGTCAAGCGACTTTTTGTAATCGATGTGGGTTGCAAAAATGTCGCCGGTGTAAAAAAGAAACCCTCTTTGCATTGTTGTTAAATCGTAACTGCAAGTAGTGACAGTCGACCAAATACAACATTTTTGAAGCCCACTTGGACTGCAAAAAGTAGCTAGCTTATGAGGCTCATTAAGGATACGCGAAGCAATGACACGAAATAGTTTCACGGAACGGTATAGCAGAAAATGCTTGTCAACCCACATGGTGAAGAAGATACTGAACACATATGAAGAATTCGTTGCGATATAATCTTCGGTCGCTCTTTTAAAAAAATGTGACGAATATATTACCGGAATTTTTTAGGAATTTGGACATCAAATTCAAAACAATTAAATTCGCTAATAGGGAGGTTTCAAAAATTGTAACATACACATATTTGTATATAATTCTGCCGTCATAAGAAAAAACCACGTATACCACAATTTTTTCAAAACTGAGATATATCATTCATAGGATTGTATAGGCTTTTTAAACAGGGTTACGAAGAAAAATCCGCGTATTTTATACTAATAGGACCGCCAGTCCCGCTTTAATCACACGTATTTGCACCCGCTGAATACCGAGTACTAAGCATAAACTACGTATACATCTAAAACTACGAAATACCCGCGTAAAAACATAGCGCTTACGCGGTTGTTTCTTAGCAAATCTAAGTATACGTAGTTATTGCTTAGCATTTGACATATCCGCGGTTTTTTCCTGTTAAAGCTTGCTGATTTAGGCGCGATATACACACGTATTTTGTGTTTCACCACACTCGTACGTACCTACATAATATTAATTTTATTATAAATCGTGGACGGTTTTTAGTAAATTTAGCATTACATAATGCAGGAAATAAAAAAGAAAGTGTTGACTGGGGTATTAAGACAAACCAAAAGTATGTACCCTGTGAAGAAAATACCGATAGTGGTCTTCAAATACATAAAACATCAAGTTTACCTATATTTACTGAAGACAACCACGAAATTGGATATATGTCATATGTCTTAAATGATGGTAAGCATTTTAATTAAATTATTTTATTATTTATTTATTTTTATTATTATTATTATTATTATTATTATTACTTATGATATGAAATAAAAAGCTCTTAGTCTTCCTCCACAAATATTGTATTAAATTAAATTGTCAGGTGTTAATCCCTACATGTTTCGGATGTTTAAACATTAACACCTGACAATTAAATTTAATACAATATTTGTGGAGGAAGACTAAGAGCTTTTTATTTCATATCATTTCAACTCCACTGCAAGAATGGACTACTTCTTCAATTATTTATTATATTTTTTTGTATTATAGATTTTGATAAATCTAAGGAAAATTTTAAAGGAAATCTAAACTCAACCTCTGTGTTAAATATTGCTTTTACCAAACTCGGAAACGAAGACTGTGAAAAATGTGAAGAGTTTTCATTCCACAATGTCTCTCATACCAAACAATCTTTGGATAATGAGTGTGAAATATGCAAACTTTGGAAAGTTCATTTACAATATGGAATACACTCGAATGGCTTACCAAAAGGATGTTGAAAAATTCATATTAAAAAATTTGGGACCACTGATGCCAGACACCAGATTACCTTTTTGGCAAGATATGCCAATTTGTAACAATTAGTACCATAACTTTATTATTAATAACGTATCTTGTTAAACTTTTTTTTTTATTTTAAAATGTGCCAAATATAATTTTTTACATATTATGGTTTTTTTTCTAAAATAGATACATATAAAACTTAGTAGTTTTATATTAAATAAAAAGCATGTACCTACCTATTTATTTACATTTTGCTAAGAAAAAACTGCGTATAACCACAATATACGCAGTTATTCCCTAGGAAGCTGCTAGTACGTGCTTTTTCTTTAGTACAACAATTCATATTTTGCTGTCAATACGCCGTATTTTTCATTTTCTTTTTATAAAACAAATTCTATTTGCTTAACCATTAGTTTATTGTAGCCATTTAATTATTTTTATATAATGCAACTTTGGTTAAAAAATCTGTTCACCTAAATCTAATATACATCCGTTTTATTAATAATATAAACTATTTCCCTCATTTTCTCGACATTATGATTTTGTTGTTTACGTGGTTCTTCTTTATGACGGCAGAATTGTATAAAGAAGCTCATAAATATCAACACACCGAAAGAATTTTTAAAAAGTATGCAATAGTTTTTAAACAAACCGCGATTAAATTTAAATTTATGGCGCACGTGGCTAAACGTTTCTCTATTGGTTTGACGTCACAAGCGCGCTAGTGATAAGATTAGATTTGCTTTATATGTGGAAGAATTTGTCCCAAGCACAGAATTAGAGTGAAACTTTATCTGGTGGTGTGCGAAGTCAATAAAGATAAAAGAGAAATAATAAAGATCGAATGCTTGGATTGTGCGGCTTCTGCTAGGGGTTGTAAGTATGCAGTTGAGTTTCTTATGTTCATCTGCGATCCGAAGAGCCTGCTCCAACAACGGTTGAATGTTACTGAAAGAAACCGGTACTTTCCCAGATTGGGGGTAATATAAAATGTATTAAAGCAGATGACATTAAAAACGTAAAAAACAAAGTCAAAGAAATGGCTCGACTATTGGTTATTATGATTGGCGGTACATAATAGGCAACCTATTACTAATGTTGTGAGAAAACTATCAATCCACAGCCTTTTATTGAATTTTCTTAATAGAGGCTTAGAACATTCCGCTGAGAATTTCTTAACTTTCTGCTGTGATAGTATTATTGAAGACGATATCGAAAATGCGTTGGCACTTAGCTATGAGCAAAGTGAAACATCATCATGGTAAGAACTTCGTTATGGCTGAATTACAGCTTCTAAGTTATACAATGCAGCAGCTTGTAAAACAGCTGATGGAGTCCTTACGAAGCAAATAATGGGTGTTTCAAAAATATTCCAAAGCGCACAAATAAGGAGAGGAATTTATTTAAAAAGCTAGTTATTGCAGAGCTCGAGAAGCAATTAAAATTAATATATAGCGATCTGGTTTTATAATTTTAAAGAAATATGGTATTTTGGGTGCTTCACCCGACGGCGTTACGGAAAATTCTGTAATAGAAGTCAAGTGTCCTGCTTCAGAGTCTGCAGTTTCACGTTACATAACTACTTGAGCTAACAAGACGATATCTGACTCAAATTAATATGCAGATGTTGGCAAGAAAAGTAACAAAAGCATTTTTTGTGTAGCAGTACCTGATTTTGATACATCTATTATAGGAAACATTCCAAATAATAGTGAAAACATATACAACAAGCAGACCGCCAAGCCATGCAACTCAGACAGCGATGTAGAGAGTGCGTAAGTGACGTCACAGACTCTATCCTTGAGGCAAGGTACCTACGTTTCTAGTCGCTTATAACTGAGCGGCAAAAAATTTTAAAATTTTTTAACAAGTGTTTCCTTGATAGAAATACTACAGTATTACGCTGAAACTAAAAAATGTGAAATCTTCCTATTCTTATAATATTAATTATTTTGTGCATTCTTTCAAACAAGGGTTCTGGTTGCTTCTTTTTTCAGCCGTTGTTCGGTTTCGAATGATCGTTGTGACTTATTCATGGAGGTGTATTGTACAATCCTAGGTACGTATTTCTTGTCTGTCAACGTGCGTTGTGTTTGAGTTTATGGCCCTAGTTGAAACCAAATGGCCAGTCTGATACCGTGTAAAATCCTTTATCTGGCAAATAAATTCATCTTGGGGGTCACAGTTTTCTACTATCTACATTTCCTGGACAATGATGTTCTCCATACCATTTACTCTTATAGCGTGCCCGAAAATTTGTAGCAATCTCCTTTGGATGGAACTAGACTAAGGTACCTATTTGTTCGGTATGTCATGTCGCCCAAGTCCGGTTGTTTATATATTTATTATTTAATTTTTATTTGGGCACTCAGCAAGGTCCGAAATGCCTTGACTATTGTGTAAAATAAACGGCAGAATAAAACAAAAAACTACTGGATTTTCTTTTTGTAGCTCGCAAAACGGTATTATCTATCCATTTCGTTTAAAATCGAATTTATACAAGTTGAGAGAATACAATAATTGAATATTTGCGTAATTTGCTGGAATAAAATCCAAGCCTGATTTGGAAGCAGACCAATAAAAATAAATTGAAAACGGGCGACCCTTACACGCTGTACTGAATACAAATGAATATGATATTTTTTTTTGTTTTGAAAAACACTAAAATGGTAAAAAGTTGAAGTAATGATATTAAAAGTTAGTGGAGTAGGTAGATATGACATACACCCATATAAATTTTAAAACAGATCACTAAACAAGCTAAGAAGCGGTAATATGGTCAACGTATTTCTGAAGCAGATAACGAATATAAAGGGCTGCGGGTCATAATTAATAACTTAAGAGGAAGAAATAATTCTTTACATCCTTCGGTTGACTTGGAACCGGATGCGTTTGACCAATTCTACTACTCTGTGGCGCGAAGATTAACTTCTGACTGAATTGCCAGACGGATCCTCCGAAGTATCTCACCGATATGTGGTTTCTACAAGATTTTTGTCTTACTTTAACAGATACATGAAGAAGCTGCAGGGTATCTTGAAGTAAATAAAGAACAAATGTTCCCTATGATCTGGTGGTATTTTCGCCAGAGTATTGGAGTGCTTACCGGAGCTCGCACTTCACGCTCTTGTCAATTCCATTAATGTTTCTGTTCGGCGGGGCGAATTCACTTTCTCTATAAAAAGGCCGATTGGTATTCCTTTACTGAAGAAGGGAAATCCTTAGAATCCTTTGAACTATCGACCTATCTCGCTCCTTTCCACTATTTCCAAAGTAATCGAAAAACTAGTAAGACCAATACTACTTGTTACGGTTCGTAAATTGTATTTTCATAGTTTGGTTATCTATTTTACGGTTTCGGTTTTAAATTGTTAAAGTACCTATGTAGACTCTTACTTTAATCAGCCTGTTAACAGCTAAAAGTTTCACTATGTTCGGTTTGTTGATAATGTTTATATTCCATGAATGTTTTGTATCTTGTAGGACATAGCCAAGTGGATTGATTTCTGTTTTTTTGTTTCATACTACTTATAGACAGGTCTTAATTTAAATCCTTGTTTTAGTTAATTAGTAATTGATCAGTTTTTTAAGTTATCAGTAGACATAACTTCCTAACCTTGTATATAAGATGTAGCTGAAATCTTATAGCTGTTGTGTATCAGCTGTTTAAGAAAATCGATAATTCAAGACAGGTCAGGTGTCATTCGATAAGATTGACAGTTTTGTGGATTCTCACGGTCACGTCTGGTTAATTTGGGCGCATTTTTGCGATTGCTTTGGTTGACGTAGGTTAATGCATGTTCTACTTTATTTTAAATAAGTAGTTGTGCTTTTCACTTTTAGTTTGTTTCTCATTGTGTGTGAATTAAAATCAGTTATTAAGCAAAGTTATGGAAAATGTTTTAGACAATGCCTCTTACCATACGAGACTCGAAGAGAAATTCCCTACAAGCAGCTGGAAAAAGGAAGAAATAAAAGAGTGGTTGTCAAAAAAAAATATAAACCATGAAAATTTACATTTAAAAAGTGAACTTTTAAGCAAGTGTAAAGAGCAGTCATTTAAAAAAAAGTATGTTGTTGACGAATTAGCCCTCAAATATGGACATCAAGTTTTGAGATTGCCGCCCTACCATTGTCATTACAACGCAATTGAATTGGTATGGGGTATTAGCAAGAACTATTATGACAAACATGCCTGTAAAAATATCGGTAAGCCTAGCGTTATAAAGTTATGGGAGGAGGCGCTTAGCCAAGCGGGCAAAGAAGAATGGCGGAAATGCATTGAACACACAGAAAAAATTATTTTTGAATCTTATGAGACAGAACAGGTTATAGACGAAATAAGACCGTTAATTATTACGAATGATGATGATGATGACGATGATGTTGATTCTGATGAGTCTGAAAGCATGGGTGAAATTTCAAATGCAGAGGAAGACTACTTTTAGTAGTACCTATCTACAAGTAGGTACGTTCTGTCGCAAGACTACAAAATCGGTTCTTTTTAGAACCAAAACTTTATAAAAAAGAATTCGTAAAACTAATTTGTCTGAATACTACAAAAGCTAAAAAATTATTATTTTTCTTTACCTAAACTAATTTTTTATTTACTTTAAATTATTTTATTTAGAAAATGTAATTCATCAACATCCAAAATTACCTTCAATATAATTTATTGTTTGAGAGCCACCGACATAATGCTCAAGAGGTTTTATGGCTTAGCGGACTTCTTAAAACGCACAGACTTTATCTTACTTTTCTTAGGGTGATAAAGGGTTTATAGTTTTTATGGATTGGTATGATTTATTTGTCGACGATTTTTGGTAGCTACGGAGACAGAACAATATCCGGCCCTTTCGACAATGGACGCTTGAAGTGAAAGCACGTTTGTGGAAGTAGCTCCCGAATTTTAGTTTTCTTGGGCAGGGAAGGCCATGTGGCGCCGATAAAACTTTCACAAATGCATTAAAAATGATATGGCATAATAGTTTCTCTATTCTTTGGGCGAAATGCCGATATAAAACGCTTTTCCATCAACTTTAACAAGCGGTCCTAGACGCCATTTTGTAGAATGGAACCCTCGTTACTTATTTGAGGTAGGTTTAAACTTAAGTATTTAATTACCCTCGATAGGTCTTATGAAAGTTTTCTCTTTCATGTTGTACATCCAAAATTCGATTTTAAGTTTTTTTTGGTAGGGGCTAAAAGTCTAAGTTCAAACTGGATTAATAGTTTTCTTTTATTGGAGCTGCCTGGACGCGGGGCGTGCCAGTTACCAGGTACTATTTGAGTTTTTGGAGACTAGTAGTGTAGCAGTATTCACGTTAGCTGTTTGAGAGACCATGTGCGTGTGTTTTACTGAAGATCGAGTTTTTATGAACTATGGGCAGCACATAAAGTTTCAGCTAAGTAACATTTTCATTGAGTAGTACAGAACCTTGGGAGTACCCAGAAGGTGACAGAAAAGCGTGAAATCAACCTTTGCTATATTATTTCCCGTGGCGTGTATGCTATTATTAAGATAAACACGGTGAACACCTGAGTACTGTGGTGCAATCAGGGTAACGAACCTCACTTCAAATTATTAAATCATATACACTGTGATCATTTCTCTTAAACAACTCAGTCAACTTAACATTTTAATAGTTTGCATTTGCATATTGTTCTATATACAGTGTTTTGATAAAGTTTTGCGTCCATGTTATGTACAGAACTTGTGCATTGTAAACCAGAGCGTAGTCGACATAGCGTTAAGACGTCACAAGAGTCTCTAGTAGTTTAAAACTTCAGGTAGTCTGTTAAAACTAATTTCGTTGTAAATATAGTTACAATTTATGATTATCTAGTAAATATTTTTGTTTCCCCGCTAAAGGTCATTTGTTCCTTCAAACTTTAACGCTTGTAACTTTAATATTTTAACCTATCTATGCCCGAGTGGCTAGTATACTTATCGAGTAGCCACAGGTACTCGTAAGATTTGGTATTATATAAATCCAAGTAGCCAAGGGCCTTACACGACATAAGAAATGAATATTTGTATTGGCCTCTGCTAAAATTTGACTTTTGTTTGAAAGACAGCGACTTTAAGGGACTTGAGTGAATAAGAGCTCGTAAAAAGCTATTGTAAACCGATTGTGACATAATTCTTTTATTTCCTAGTTTGTTTTTTTCTGAAGTCAAACACTAGCACATTTAAAGGCTTTTAAGTAAAATGAAATTGAGGTGGCGCCTTCAGGATTTGACCTTAACTTACTTATATAAGAGTGCTAAACCTCTCAATCTAGAAGCAACATAGCGAACCTACCCTGACTTGATCTAGCTAAGGGGTGAGTTTTCAGGCAGCGCAGCATAGGTGATTTTTGGGGACTGTTTTCTAAAGTACATCCTTCAGGTCGTAGGGTTGTCAGAATAAGGGTGGATAGGTTGCCTTGTTGCAGTATATTTTAGGTTGCTCTAAGGTGAATACTGGTACCCAAGAATTATGGTGTTAATATAGCACTGTGGATTTGGAAAACATTACATACTATAATAAGAAACAAATTAAAAATAAAACAACTATTAAATTTCTTGAAGTATTTATAGACTCTAAGCTTAAAATTGAAACATATGTTATTTAATTGAATTAGAAATTAGCATCAAATTGTTTTGCTATAATATAGAGTGGTGTTGCAGAAACTCGGTTGTTCAGTGGCGACATTGGTTACTCGTTGTTTGAATTCGATATGAGATCTGGTATTGCATTTTGGGCATTCTGTAGAGTTTTGCTTTATTGTGCCTAACATTTTTTGTAATTCTTTTAAACTTTCTGACAACGTTTTAGGCTAGGTTAAGGTTAGCATTAGTTGCTAATATGAATGTATTCTTGGCAATAAAGCAAATTAAATAAATAAATGGGATCACTTAAGAACAAAATAAAGTAAAAAAAATAATTTATGAGATTGACTGATGATATGGGACTTTTTTATCATTTTTCCTATTAGAAGCTACCAGAAAGTCTCACAACTTAACAAAGAATACAAAATAATTAGATATAAGAATCGAGAGACAATCAATTCCCCTGGCTTCATCAATTATTAATTTGCGGCGTCAATTTGGATACTCATATATGTTGGCATGGTCACATTGCGCCTATTGCTAAGGCAACCTCGCAGAAGTTTGTGGTACTTTTCCGTACTTTTTAAACCCTGACAGCTTGTGGCGCTCTATAAAGCCCAAGTTTGACTATGACAGAAATACTGCTCACAGCTTTTGGGCTCTGCTTCCAAAACATTTTCTGAGACAGCTGGATTTCATTCAAAGAAGAGCAATCGGCGCTATAAAGGATTTTTGCTGTAGTGTTGAACCTAATCGTAAAAAAGGGAGCAAGCGAGTGAGGTGTATTCTTCTTTGTTAAGACAATCACTTCCGGACATGAAACGTTATCTTCAAATGAAACGCTTCCAAACGTCAAACGCCACCACCACATTATTTTCCTCTAAAGAAGCTACAGAAAATTGAATAAAGAAGAAAAAAAATCATTCAATTAATATGTTACTGGCACATCCATTGAAGGATTTGAGGAATTATTGTAAAAGGTAGTTCATAGATCTGTCTAAATATGGATAACACAGCACAATAAAAAAAAAATTGTCTTGGCACCGAAGAAGAAACAACTGATTTTAGTTATTTTGAATGCGGTGATTCCAAAAACACTTAGCTTTTCTTCGTATCAAGAAATAATTTTTCCTGGCATTTCTTTGTACCTGTAGATTTTTTATTTTCGTATTTGCAATTAGCACGAAATAAACAATAGAAGGCAATAAAACTGAATGAAATTGTATACCGTAAGCATCATAAGTTAGTTCGTTAACTTGGCTTGTGTCCTAGGGTATTAGTACCTATAAAATCCCCATAATATGGGGATTATATTATGCTGAATATTGCCTGCATGCATTCAGTTGAAACTTAAGCTTCATTGCAAGTGTGTGTTTTTTCGAAAAATCGTATTTAAACATGGCTTCTATAAGTAGGCGTAGTTGCGTAAACCATCCGGACGTTTTTTGCTACATATGTGGCGAATACATTTTAAAAGAAAGTAAAAGAGTGATTTGTGACTTTGTGAAAAAAGCTCTATTTGGCCTATTTTGGTGTTCACTTAGGAGACCAAAATAAACCCTGGGCACCGCATGTTGTATTCAAAACCTGTGTCGAACACCTGCGACAATGGACAAAAGGACAAAGAAAGTGTTTAAAGTTTGGTGTTCCGATGGTATGGAGGGAACAAAAAAGCCACTTTGATGATTGTTATTTTTGTCTTGTGAAGATAAAGGGCATTAATCGTAACAATCGGCATAAGTGGAACTATCCTCGCCTGGAGTCAGCAAGAAGACCTGTTCAGCATTCTAAAGAAACACCAATTCCAACATATAGCAGCCTGCCTACGTAACCAGAGGATACAGTCGAAACGTCATCTGACGAGCTGCAGAGTGACCGATTTGAAAAAGAGAACAGCGATTTTGCAGGAGATTTAACAAGTCCCGAACGCTTTACTCAGGAGAAGCTAAGTGACCTTGTTAGAGATTTAAACCTCCCAAAAGGGTCTGCCGAGTTACTTGCCTCCAGACTAAATGAAAAGAATCTTCTTTATCCAGGTACTAAAATTACGTACTACCGTAACAGAGAAAATGATCTTTTGCCATTTTTCTCTCAGGAGGATAATATGGTTTTTTGTAATAATATTAAAGGTATGTTAGAGAAAATAGGTATAACAGAGTACACACCAGACCATTGGCGTCTCTTTATCGATAGTTCCAAAGAAGTTTAAAGTGTGTCCTTCTACATAACGGTTACATATATAGAAGTATTCCAATTGGGCATTCTACAAAATTAAAAGAAGAATATAAAACAATATTGTTAATGCTTAAAAAAATTAAATATGACTAACATCAGTGAATAATCTGTGTTTACTTAAAAATGGTGAATTTCTTCTGGGACAGCAAGGCGGTTATACATAATATACTTGTTTCCTGTGTCTTTTGGACAGCAGGGCTAAGGATCAACACTGAATTAGAAGAGAGTGGCCCTGTGGAGATGCTTTAGTACAAGGAGAAGCTAACGTAATTAATGAAGCGTTGGTTGAACGGGAAAAAATCATATTTTCATCCCTTGCATATTAAACTAGAACTAATAAAATAATTTGTAAAGGCCTTAGACCAGGATGGTGCGTATTTTGAATACTTGTCCAGTAAATTTCCTGCACTCAGCAAGGAGAAATTCAAAGCCGGAATATTTGATGGACCTCAATCAGAGAGCTGATAAAAGATTCACATTTTACAGAATCGATAACCGAAACTGACTTTAATACATGGTGCTTGCTCTTTTGTTAAAGTTGTGCAAAATTTTCTCGGAAACAAGAAATCGGAAAATTACCGAGAGATAGTGGAAGATATGCTAAACGACTTTAAGCAACACGGGTGTAATATGAGCATTAAGATTCATTACCTCCACAGCCACTTGGAACAATTCCCAGAAAATCTTGGCGACCTTAGTGAAAAACAGGGGGAACGATTCCACCAGGTTATAAGAACTATGGAAGAGAGATATCAGGGTAGATGGGACATTAACATGATTGCCGATTACTGCTGGAGTCTTCAACGAGACTGTCATTTTCAATCTCATGCGAGAAACTCTTATAAAAGGAAGTTATTTGGTGATGCAGATTAGCTCATTTTTATTTATTAGTTTAGGTTAATTTAAATTAATAACTTAAGTTAATATTGTTAATTTTATTGACAGATGATTTTTGTATTTTTTGTGGTGTACAATAAACATTTTTCTTTCATTCCTGAATTGTTTTTTTGGTGGTAGCAATAATACATATATAATTATGCAATATAAAATACCCTTAATCTCGAAAATATAGCTTTTTGAATGAGCAATTTTTGAAAACAATCTGATGGAGCAAGTCTGAGGTTATTTTTAGGTTTAGCAGACCCAAATTACCTAGAAACAGTAAAAAAATTGCCGGCACCAAATTATGTGTTGACCAGTGTAAGCGATGAAGTGAAAAATAATGTAGCTAGTTAAGTTTATGATAGAAAAAGGAAGATATGGCGATATAAGTTTAAAAAATATTAAGATCTATCATATCTCGTATTTTTATCAAAACCATAATTTTCATCTGGTGGTCGTCTCGCTTTTTTATGTGGATATTTACTTATAATATACAATATTCTTCTATAGAATTAATAAGCTATCCTAAAAGGTATTCCAATAAGAATTTCAGGATGTTGTTAAAAAATAGTCAGCAACTTAAAGAACTGCTGACTTAAAGAACTACCGACCCATTAGCCTGTTGTCCTACATGTACAAGCTATTCGTCAAAATAATTGCTAAACGGCTAACACGTAAATTGGATGATTACCAACCTTGTGAGCAAGCAGGTTTCCGATCAGGCTACGGAACGAATGACCACCTGCAAGTTATTAAAACATTAATAGAAAAATGTGTGCAATACAACAAGCCACTTGTGTTGATCTTCGTAGACTATGAAAAGGCCTTTGACACTATAGACCAGCATAAAATGCTGCAGGCTCTAGCGGACTGTAGAATTGATCATCGTTATACCAAACTTATAGAAAACATTTACAAGACTGCCACAGCCTGTGTTAGACTGCACGACGATACCAATAAATTCAAAATAGAGCGTGGAGTGCGACAGGGTGATACCATCTCACCGAAGTTATTCACGGCGCTGCTTGAATATGTGAACAAACGGATAGAGTGGGAAAATATGGGACTCAATGTAAACGGAGAACACCTTAACCACCTGAGATTTGCTGATGACATCGTCCGGATTTCGGACTGCATAAACAAAGCTAGCAAGATGTTGGACAGGCTTCATCAGGCATCCGGAGAAGCTGGGCTTAAAATTAATATTGCTAAAACCCAATTTATGACCAACCTAGTAGTGAGTGGATCTGTGTCGGTAGGAGGTGCCCAAATAGAACAGGTAACCCACTATAAATATCTGGGTCACGAAATTCGAGTGGGCCGGGATAATCAAACATGCGAGATTTCTAGAAGAGTAGGCCTAACTTGGGCAGCATTTGGGAGACTTAAATCTAGGATCCCGATCTGCCTAAAGAGAAAGGTCTTCAACCAATGCGTCTTACCTGTTATGACTTATGGAGCTGAGACACTAACACTGACCAAGAAATCTATAAATCAACTACGAATTACTCAGCGTGCTATGGAAAGATCAATGTTGGGCATCTCACTTAAAGATAGGATACCAAACGAGGTGATAAGGCAAAGGACTGGTGTATCAGATGCGGTTGAAAAGATAGCAACTTTAAAGTGGAACTGGGCAGGACATATTGCCAGGACAACAGATGAGCGGTGGACAAGGAAGATTCTTGAATGGAGACCCCGGCAGAAGGCATACCAAAATAGAGGTAGACCCCCAACTAGGTGGACCGATGACATAAAGCGCATTCGAACTAACTGGATTCAAGCAGCGCAGGATAGGAATGAGTGGAAGACTTTACGGGAGGCCTACGTTCAGCAGTGGACACGGATAGGCTGATTGATGATGATGATGATGATGATGTTATTAAATAAAGGAAACGCTTAATAACAAGAAGTTACGTTTTGCAGTGCAATGGCGCTATGATTTATTACAATTATACATGAAACACAATATCTAACAAATGACCACCTTGAGTCCTCTGGCAGGATACAACTCTTTTGCAGAAATAACTTGAGACAACTGAGCACATTTCTGGTGTTATCTCGTGGATTATGCGGCTAATATGCTTTACTGTTAAAATAGTTTTACAAAAAATAATCCAACGGCGCCAGGTCGCATAGTTCAGCCGGCCAATTAACGTCTCTATGCCGTGAAAGAATTATCCCTTTAAACTGTGTAGGTACGTAATTTTTATTGCTGTATGAAATGTCGCACCGTCTCGCTGAAACCACATATTGTTTAAATCCATATTTATTTTTTTATGCCACCAAAAGTTGTTTATTATCATTCGGTAATGCTCCCCATTTATAGTAAGTGCTTGTCCGTCTTCCCAAGCAAAGAAGTATGGTACAATGCTACCCTCAGTCCAAAAACCGCATCAAGCTGTGACACGTTTAGAATGCATTGACTTTCATACATTTCCCTACGATTTTCACTGGCAGATGCGATAATTATAATTGTTTATGTACCCACTTAAAGCGAACGCACGACGTTGCCCGTGATCACCTCGTTTTGGTTCCTGTGTTAGCTGAATCTTGTAAGGATGGAAATCCAAATCATTTTGCAAAGTTCGCCATGTTGTGGATTTAGTAATGCCCAATTGTTGCAAACGTCGTTCAATGAGCATTTGGGGATTATTAGTCACACTCTTATGAACAGCCTCAACATTAGCAACCGAACAACCTCGACGAGCACGTTCTGGCGCGCACTATATTGCGAATAGTTTTTTCTGAAAGACGATTATGTACGACAACATAGTTACGATTTCTGCGATATATGTTAATAACCGAAGACCCATTGTCAAAATAAGTTTTAACAATGTAGACACGTTGCTCTACTGTGTGCGTCTTCACACTTAACATTGTACTGGTCTGCAGAATGCAGCTAACAAAGGATATCACCACAAAGACTTGATAACAAAACGTCACCCTAATATTACAGGGTTGCATGTAACATCATTGTAGTTTCGAGAAAAATCAATCTAAAAAAACGACCCTCCCCATTCCTGTTTGCAAATTTAATTTTGGAATGTGACTGATGCCATTGCATTGTGGAATGTTTTTAATAAAAAAAATTATCGAAAAAAGCACGCAATCTCAAAATATAAATTTATTTAGAAAAACATACTCGGATATTCTTAAATCTAAGAGATTTTTGTAGATAAGTAAACATAGGACAAACAACAAATAATAATAACAAAATAAATCTAAACATTTTAAATTCTATTTAGGGCTCAGAATTGAGTCATAGTATGGCCTATGTGTTTCAGGAAACCATTTGTACATGGATTTTATAGCATCCACCTTTGTTTGTGGTAAAGTAATATTGCTGTCACCTTTCTTTAGTATTAAAGGAATGGAATGTTCTGTTTCGGCCGTAACGTGAGCTTGTCGAAGTTTCCGTTGACGCAAATTTATGGTTTTAAATTCATCACATTCGTCTGCCTGTTTAAAAGAGTTTTTATATTTGAGCTCAAAAAAGCATCGCGAAAATTGCAAACATGTTAATTTTAAAAATGGCAGTGTTGTAGTATAATTGATTTGAATAAAACTGAAAATTAAAGAAATCCTGTTTTTTCATCTGAATTACTTTATACGAATTTCGTCGGTTGACTTTTAAAAGGAAACATAAAATTGATACTGAAGAATAATACTCGACTTTGCTTAATGACCTTATTATGGAGCTATGGATAGCATCTGCTTCCTGAATGCAAGAATGCTCGGGAACTGAAAATTTCATAGCGACATTTTGCAGATTTTTGTGAATTTGGATCAGGTGAGTGATAGCATAGCTCATAAGACTGTTCCTATTTGCGAAACGCAGCTGTCGCTCCACAAAATTATTTCTGTAAACTCCGAATGGTCTTCCAATAGTTTATGTAATATCTTATAGACCGCGCTAGCCATGTCATTTCCCAGTCCTACCATGTAAATCCTTAGTCCATATGGCACAATAAACTTTTTTTCCAGTGGAGAGGTGACCCGTCATGTTGTACAAATTTAGTTTACTTTTATAAAAAAAGTTTTTTGTATCTGCCTTTGGGCAAGTTAAAACGTTTTACAGATCAAAACACAATATAGGCTTTCCTCTTTCCTTATCTTTATCTTTTTCTTTTCTCATGTATTCCTTTTTATTTATATGATTTTTATAGGCAGTTTCCGACTTCTTCTCTAATTTATTCTCTTCTTTTTTATTTACATTTCCTCGCAAGTGTCGCATCTATCTTTCCGTGGTTTGTGAAATGCTATACAGCATGTAACAGAAATATGCAACGCTTTAAATATCTTTAATACCGTTTGTCCGATTTAGCTAAAATTCGGTATCCGAATATAAGGGGTTATCGCAGAGCTGCTAGTGATATTTGAAATGTTGCCAAATTTACAGTTTTTTTGCAATTTAAAATATTTTTTTTTTAAATGGAAAACCCTATACCGGGTGTTGCATCGTCGAGCGGGACATAGGAAATCCCATGTAATTTTAAATGGGGTCAATTATTGGCTTCCCTAATTATTTTAGAGAAAAATTCTATTTAGGTTTATTAAAGAGCACTAAAACCCACATTCAAAAGAATAACTTTAGATATTTTTGATGAGCCCGTTTACGGGTTATCGCCGATTTCTTTTTAACTATTTCTCCTTTTTATGGCCCCGTATTTGCGGGCACCAGTCAAGGTAAAAGATGACTGTCAAATAAAGTTGTCATTTTGAAATGTGTGCTTTATTGTTATAAAAACTCGTACATCGAAAATATTAGCCATGAATTACACTTGTGAAGAAAAAATATTGATGATTAAATGGTATTATCAAGGAAATAGTTATCAAAATGTGTCAGACATGTTTGCTGCTCTGTATCCGAATAGACCGATACCTGCAAAATCTACAGTCGAAAGGACTATCAAGAAATTTGAGACAAAAGGCACTGTAATAACTAACTGCAGATGTGAAGAAAGGCAGGAACAAAGAAGAGATGCAAGAAATGATAGGGACTTGCAAGTTTTATTGTGCGCGGAAGAAAATGATGGGAAGATCAGCACAAGGAAACTTGAGGATGACATAGGATTAGATCACACCACAGCGTTACGAGCTTTGAAACGACATAAATATTATTCATACAAATATGAAAAGCACCAAGAGCTAACAGATAGGGACGAAATACGACGACAGGAGTTTTGTTTTGGTATGATGGAAAGAGCAAACATGGATAGGGAATTTTTAAAAAACATTTGTTTCACTGACGAATGCACATTTACCTTAAACAATGAACCCAATGTTCAAAATTATCAATATTGGAGCAAAGAAAACCAACACAGGTTTGTGGAAACAAGGACGCAATATCCACAAAAAGTTAATGTATGGGCTGGGATTTTCGGAGAAAATATTATCGGGCCATTATTTCTTACACGAAATTTAAATGCAGAATATTTTTTGGAACTACTTGAAGATCATATTTTACCTACTTTACATGATGCCGCCAGGGAAAATCAGGAAGTTTGGTACCAAATGGATGGCTGCCCGGCACATAGTACCGTGGCTGTTCGGGAATATTTAAACCGTGCTTTTAATGGTAATGTTATTGGCTTAAATCATACAGTAAATTGGCCAGCCAGGCCTCCTGATTTATCGCCAAATGATTTCTTTCTCTGGGGCCATTTAAAAAACAGGATATACAAAGATAAAAAATACCCAAATCTAGACGAGTTAAAAAATGCTATTTCTGCCGAATGCAATAGAATTTCAGAGTTTTATGATCGCCTCGGTAATTGTCTAGCAGTCAATGGAGGAATATTTGAACATCTTTTTAAATCCTAAAGTTCTAACAATTTAATAGTACCTACCTATTAATTAGTAAAATATTGAGACATGTAAAATGTCATAATTAACCTTGTAATTGGATACTTTATTTTAGTTTTATTCAGATTAATTTGTACTCATAAATACACCTTTAATATTTTCGATGTACGAGTTTTTATAACAATAAAGCACACATTTCAAAATGACAACTTTATTTGACAGTCATCTTTTACCTTGACTGGTGCCCGCAAATACGGGGCCATAAAAAGGAGAAATAGTTAAAAAGAAATCGGCGATAACCCGTAAACGGGCTCATCAAACATATCTAAAGTTATTCTTTTGAATGCTGGGTTTAGTGCTCTTTAATAAACCTAAATAGAATTTTTCACTAAAATAATTAGGGAAGCCAATAATTGACCCCATTTAAAATTACATGGGATTTCCTATGTCCCGCTCGACGATGCAACACCCGGTATATTATTCAAAATAATGATTCCGCAACAAATTCTAAATAACTTTTATATAAGTTACTTAATGTCTAAATCTAGCCATTTTTTTATTATTCGAGCTCAAAAATTGAGAATTTATTGAAACATTATTGTAAGGTAATTATTGTTTAAACTTACTTATTACAGAACAAAGAAATTAAATTAGATGTTTAAAGTGCCTTCCATTTACTTCTTGACAATATGCTAAATATTGTGGAAAAGTATTTAAAACATTAGAAAGAATATCTGTTTCTTCGATTCGTCGGCACTCAACTACAATTCTTTGTTTTAGGTCTTCTATATCATGTGGCTTTGTCTTGTAGACCACATTTTTTAAATGTCCCCACAAGAAATAATCGAGTGGAGTCAGATCTGGTGACCGAGCTGGCCACTCAATTGTACCCCGTCTCCCTATCCATCTTTCAAAAAATACTTCATTTAGATACTCCCGCACTTGTCTGGCGTAATATAATGGTGCACCGTCTTGTTGCACCCATACCTCGTTATTTAATCCCGCAACGTTATCTAAAATTTTGTTTATTGATGATCAGTTTTAATTTACTTTAATGAAACTAACTTACGAGAATTTGGAAAAAGGATCGCAACAGCAGGAACTATTTCATTTCTTAAGAGCTGCAAATATCTATCGCCAATTAAATTATAATCCATAAACAATGGACCAATTATCCTTTGTCCTATAATGCCTGCCCAAACATTAATTTTTTGCGGAAATTGGGTGTGCCGTTTTCGAATCCAATGAGGATTTTATTTGGACCAATAACGAATATTATGCCGCTTAACATTTTCATTAAGACAGAACGTCGACTCATCGAAAAACATTATTTTATTAATAAAATTTGTATTAGCATTACACAAATCCATCATTTGCTCACTGAATTCTAAACGCCTGTCAAAGTCATCCTCAGAGAGTTCTTGAACCAGGTGAATTTTGTATGGATGGAACTTCTCACACTTTAATACGCGATCTACCGACATGTGCGATGGGTTGTAATCGAGGCCAATAATTCGAGCAGAGAAGTGTGGATTTTCCTCTATGCTAAGCAAAATATCTAAAGCTTTATCGCCGCTTGTCGCAGTTTTTGGACGCCCAGATTTTGAAATGTCTTTTACATGGCCAGTTTCGTTATATTTCTTTAAAATTTTGCTTACTGTGGACCGTGCTATTGGATTTCGGTTGGGATACTTATTATTAAAAATCTCAGTAACCTCCTGCTGTGTTCGCCTTCGATCCCCGTAACCCAATATCAATATTATTTCTATTCGCAGTGTTTCCGTTAGTAAATCCTTTTTAAGAATTATTAAAACTGATAAATTATGAAGCACAAATACCTTCTGAAAAGTTTGTCATTGTCGCTGTCAGAATTTAATTGTGTCACAAATTTCCAAGACCTACTTATATCTCTCTCAGTTTTCTTGGATAAGAAGTTCTTATGATATTTAAACCACAATATCAAAAAAATGGCTAGATTTAGACATTAAGTAATTTATATAAAAGTTATTTAGAATTTGTTTCGAAATCATTTTTTTGAATAATATATAGGGTGTTCCATTTTTAAAAAAAATTATTTTAAATTGCTAAAAAACTGTAAATTTAGCAACATTGCAAATATCACTAGCAGCTCCTCGATAACCTCTTGTATACGGATACCGAATTTTAGCTAAATCGGACAAACGGTATTAAAGATATTTAAAGCGTTCCATACTTCTGTTAGACGCTGTATTAAAAGAATTGCAAAATATTTTTCTGTATACGCAAAATGAAACTGGAGATTTTTGTTTTCATTTGTGTATTCCAAATACATTTCATATAATTTCTTTATATTCATGTCAGTTTCTAAATACTCTTTGTTGCTTTTCTTACGACAGTAATGAGACTGTACACGCGGTAACATATTTATATGCTCCTTGACAAAATCAGTATCTTCGGGTGATGTTACTCGTTTCTTATATTAACCTTGAATACTTGAACGTAAAGTGTTTGTAGGGGTTTTATTTTTGTGAACGTTATAAATTGGTTTTTGGCTGATACATAATGTCCTAGTATAAAAAACTAAATACCTAGACGTTTTACTCCTTTTTGAATTTTCTTGCGTCTTGCCTTTTTTTCTTTTCCAAGAAACGTCAACTTCGGTGGTATTCAAAATATAATTCTTTTTTCTGCAGCCAATAGCAAATAATAATTTTTAAAAATGTAATTGCGTTAATCGTCGCTTATTTTTTGAGAGCACTGAAGTAAAATTTTCGAATACAGTCTTTTTTATTTTTAATTTGTTTTGCCAGTACTGTTCTCTCTTGACACGATATATAGTCAGGACCCTGATCAAACCTCGCTTTTCTTATGTTGCGTGCCCATTCTAAAGCATTTTTCTTTCGTTTCCTTGTTAACTTTGTTTTTTCCGATACCGCATCTTGAGCGTCTTCTGTAGTATGGAAATTTTCTGTGCTACGGTTTCTTTCAGAATCCTGGGAAATCATTTCTATGGCAGGCATTTCTAAAGAATGCGAAGATTCTTCTGTCTGAAATTCATTGCTTACTACAGTCTTTTCAGTCGAATTATTTAATAGCGCAGTAAGAGAACAAGGCTTACTTCTAAAAAAAGAAAAAGTTATCCTTAGTTTCTTACTATCAAATTGCCAAACTACCTGCTTGAATCACTTTTCGAATATAAAATAAAAGCGTTGCTCATTAGGATGGACTTTGGTTTTGCACTTATATTCTTGCTGGTAAATATGCTATAGTCAGTCCTAAAAGCAACAAAACAAAAATATGATTGTGTTGCAGTTCAAATTTGTAATAATACTAAATATACCTTTTTAAAACAGATTCTGAAGTCAGGTTGCAGTCATCGGAATTACTGCTACTACTACTATTTCTTGAAATGCTAATATAACGGCCCCGTATTTAAATCCTAAATTAAAAATTATCAATAGTTCAGGAGTCCTAACCTAACTTACAAAATAATCCCTTACCTTATTTCTTTTTATGATGTTTTTTGGCGTGGCATTTATTCAGCATCTTTATCAGAGTCGTAGCCATGCCCATCACTTAAATCACTATCATTCATATCTGGATTTTACAAAAACACTACCAGTTGAATTTGAACTAAACAACAGTTAGTACATAACCTCGAAGATATTATTTAACAAGGTTTTATGTTACAACATAGAACTGGGTAATATTATTCTAATTAGAATTTTTATTTTACAAAGTTCTATGTTTAACAAACACCTTTGCTATACACGAAACCCACATTTAAGAACATACACCCCTGATTTATTGAGGATTATTCAAGTTCTATGTTACCTAAAGTGTTCCTTTTAAGGTTATAATATAGTATCTTTCTTATAGAACTTTGCAATATTGAAAAGCCAAAAAAGTAAAAAATGTTACATGCGACCTTGTAATATTAGGGTGACGAAAAGTAGCAGCAAGAAACATACGCAAATTATTTATATGATATTTTTTGTTATTTTTATTACGTGATTTATGTATTACGAACAGAGGCATATTAACATTCATAATTAAAACCTGTCATCTCGTATGTCCCGTTTCTGCAACGAATGAGTTCACCAGCTGTTTCAAATAATATTGCAAACAAAGGACTGGTAAAAGCTAAAATTCACATATTGTACGTTTTAGTATGCATAAGCTATTTCGTAATTCATAAGCGAACAATAATGTTCAACTACTAGCGGATGTTCCAGTCAATTAAAAATCTATTATTTTATACAAAGCAATTGTGTCGTGTTAGTTTAACTAAAATTTTAAAACTTTAACTGAATTCCTTTTTGCATTTCCCGCATTTGGTAAAGCATTTATTTTCCAAGAGCACGAAATTTCTCTTGGTCTGTTTAATGACCAGACCTAAATCTCATTAAAGATGAATGTGATATTGTCGCGGCGACTGCAATATTTCTTATACCAAGAAAAGTCGTTTTTCATTTTGTTGTCTCGTGATTACTAAAATGATCAGATTTACTAGCTGCACCTAAATAGTCCTATGTCATTTATCCATTCAGCGAATAGACGATGTGCTGAAATAAGTCCTATTTAGGCAATATCGTTATTTCTTCGTGATTAAAACTAAGTGAATTTTATTGTGTTTTTGAGATTTGCGTTAATATTAAAATTGGTAGTTATTTATTTTAATTTATTATTTATAATTACTATTCTAAAGATTTTAATTACTTATACCATCCAGAAATTAACCAACTATTTACTAACATGGAGTGTTATTTAGCAGCCCATTAAAAGATTATGATATGCAACAAAAATAAATGGCATGTAGTAAACCCTCAGTTTTTGAAAATATTTTAGTATTTGCAGACGATATGAAAATATATAACCAGAAGACGACTGTAATCGACTTAAGCAAGACATCAATAGAATTTATAATTAGTTCATAGAAAATAAATTATATTTTAACATAGAAAAATTTAAGAAAATATCATTTACACATCGCCAGAAAGTAAATTTTCGGTATAAAATGCACAATGTTACCTTAAAAGATGTTGATCAACTGACAGTTCTAAATGTCATGCCATAAATATTATCAATAGGGTTCACAAAAATCTAGGATGTATTATACGAAATTGACAAGGGTTTAGGTTAAGGTAAGAACTTTAAATAATTTATATACTGTCTTTGTAAAATTAAGACTCGAATATTGCTCTTTAGTACGGAGTCCCCTCTACACAAAATATATCTTAATGATAGAAAAATTCAAAGGAAATATGTTAAACATACTCCCTTTATACTATACAGAGAATACCCTCGAGAGAGTGTGCATTAAATCTATAAAATCTTGGATTACTCTCATTATATAATAATCGATTATATACAAGTGTTGTTTACTTGTACAAGATCATAAATAAAACAAACAGAAAAACCCGTCTTAAAAATAGAAACAGATTTACATATTCAACACCTACTCCTAACAATTATGAACTAAGATTCACCGTAATTAGAATGATTAGAAATTATAATTGTATGGAAAACTGTTGCGATAAATATTTGGAGATAATTCTAAGAGGTTCAAAAATAATTTAAGAAATCATCTAAACCATTCGTTTATCTATTTGAAGTAAGTTATTTCTAAGCTCTAGGCGAAATAGTATAGAGTATAGAGTATAGTATATACAGGGTGTCCCACGGTGGATGGCGCATTAGACGTTTATGGAGAACTAAATAACGGATCATTTTGAAAATTTGGCAACCGGGATAAACGATCATTGTCTACAGTTTAAAAATATTTCTTCTTATAATATGTCCCTATGCCTATCTGTAGCCGTTTTTCGGAAATAAATTAATTTCAATTCTTTTTTACGAAAAAAAGGACTTCCAATAAATGTTAATATCTCCCTCCTATTAAACAATTTTGAGCTAAAATTTGGGTCATACCTAAACAATGCATCTAGGCATTAGATCTTTTGGTCACAGCTTGGTTTAAGTATACAGGGCGGTACAGAAATTAATTTATGTCGGTAACTTACAAAAATGCCAGAAAAATATTTTTTTTAAATGGAACACCCTGTATAATAATACGAATTTGAAAAGCCAATAAAACTAGCTTTCAAAGTATGTATACTTTACCTAATACCTAATATCAAGTTTTCAACGGTTTTAATAGTGGGCTATATGGAAACAAATTTTTTGTTACAGTCACCATGGCAACTTGTTTTATAGAAATATCATTATTTTAATAATTGTGATTTGAGTACCTACGATGGCGGAAAATAATAATTACAGTTTTAATAAATTTATTTATTTTTCATAGACAGTGTGACCAAATAATTAGCAGAACCTGCAGAAAATTTAATGAAATGTATCCGAATTGCCGCAGATGAATAACAAAGAATTTGATCGGCTTCAGAACAATTTTAGACAGTTTGGATCAATTCTGAATGCAACAAATAATAACAAAAATAATAAAAAGTATTACAAATCGTACTAGAAGGTCGTTGAACGCTTGGATGACTCGATGCTCCAGTTCTTCTCTCGTATTCACAGGTGTTTTGTATATTTTCTCCTTCAATACACCCCACAAGTAAAAGTCTAAAGGGGTTATATCAGGTGATCTTGGTGGCCAATTCCATGGTCCTAAGCGTCGAAACCATCGATCATCGAATATCCTTATAAGCTTCACGGATACTTCAGCGGTACAATGTGCAGGAGCTCCGTCAAGTTGATACCAGCACCTCCTGTACTCTTCAAGTGAGAGACTATCCGTAAAGTTTTCAACTGTTGTATTTAAAATACCTACATATTTCCCAGAGTTTAGGTTTTCATCGTAAATCACATACCTCACTTGATTATCCATTATTAAGCAGAATACATCGAAACTGAATTTATCTTGAAAACCTTCCTCTCTTGTGACATGGGGATTCTCATTCGCCGAAAAGTGACGATTGAAAATGCCCTCCCTCGAAAATTTGGATTCGTCAGTCCATATAATTTAAGAAATTTGGATCTTCCTGGATATGCACTAGCATCATTTCGCAAAACTCGACTCTCTTTTGACTATCTTCAGGCTTAAGAGCTTGAACCCTGGAAAATTTATAATCATGCATTCCATGTTTCCTTAGAATTCTTTCTACCGATGAATGTGCAATGTCCAAGTCCTCTTCGGCGCTGCGCACAGAAAAAAGTATGCCAGAACATTAATTTCATTCTCTTCATAGCAGTCACGGGTCTGGGCAAGTTTCTTGGTGCTTTTAAAATTGATCCAAACTGTCTAAAATTGTTCTGAAGCCGAATAAATTTTTTGTTATTCATCTGCGGCAAATTCGGATACATTTCATTAAATTTTCTGCAGGTTCTGCTAATTATTTGATCAAACTGTCCATGGAAAATAAATAAATTCGTTTAAACTGTATTAGAGTAATTATTATATTCCGCTATCGTAGGTACTCAAATCACAATTATTAAAAGAATGACATTTCTATAAAACAAGTTGCCATGGTGACTATGTAACAAAAAATTTGTTTCCATAGCCCACTACTATTAAAACCGTCGAAAGTTTGTCGATTTAATTATTAATTAAGTTTTATGAATAAACGCTAATAAATCGAGAACTTGAAGTTAGTTATTAGGCAAAGTATACATTGTGTGTTTTTTGAAAGAACACTGGGACTCGTTCATTTTTATTTATTAATGTGTTCTTTTGATGGTAAATTCATGCATACAGGTAGTCCAAATATAAGTAAGGCCGTCAATTTTATTTTTTCAAATGAGAACATCTATCTTTTATTCTATTTTTGAATTTCGCATTGACCTCTAAGTATGTTTCATGTCCCATATCCTACAACTAAACTCAACAGTTATCGAAAAGAATACGATTGAACATTAATAAGCAAGCAATTGTGCAAAACATTCCATTTTGAGTTTTTATTTTCAATTCTAGTATTTCTGAATGTTGACTTGTCACCGTTTAGTCCCGTAGAAACTGTGAGACAATTTTACTTCGTAAAGTAATCGTCACGCATAGTTCCAAAGTTGTGGCTTTCAAAATGGTGAAGTTAGCGGAACGATAAAAATTGAAATTCTATGCATGGTTGGGTTTGGTGGTATAATACGTACTAAAATAGAAAGAGCTAAATTATTCTGATCGCCCTCCCATATTTTTTTTTTTTTTTTTTTTTTTTTTTTTTTTTTTTTTATGATAAGGCACAGCACTACAGGATAAATCCTTTATGGCGCTCTAGGAGCGGTGCGTGTGCGCAGGAAACGATTCACGTTGGTCTTGAATCTTTGGAGACTATACTCGTTGGGGAAGACGATCTCAGGGAGGTCGTTCCAGAGTGATGACGTTCTCCAGATGAAAGAATTTTGAAACAATGTCGTTCGAGGGACACTAAGCTGAACCACGTACTGGTGGGCTGCAGTGGCTCGTCGTGTATTTCTACCATGCACCGCTCTGGGTGGTATTAAGCGGGCAACCTCAGTTGAACACTTGCCATGAAAATATTTGTAAAATAGACTCAAGTCGCCAACCTGCCTTCGATGTTCAAGGCTTTCCAGGTTGTTTGTCAGACTATGGTCACCGATCAAGCGAATGGCTCTTCTTTGAATGGAATCTAGCAATCTCAGGGTATGTTTAGGAGCAGAGCCCCAAATATGCGAACAGTACTCCAGTGATGGTCGAATTTGGGCTTTATAGAGCATCAAAAGTTGTTGGGGTGTATAAAGGTTCTTTGTTCGGAAAAGTACTCCAAGCTTTTGCGAGGCTGCCTTAGCAATGGCCGCAACGTGGCCATGCCAAGACATATGACTATCCAGATTAACGCCCAATAAATGAATTGATGAAGCCAAGGGAATTGAGTGTCCCGCCATAACTATATCCGGTTCTTCAACATTAACTTTTTTAGAAAAAACTGCCGCCTGGGTCTTTTTAGCGTTAAATTCTACTTGGTTACTGTCACCCCAAGACAAAATTTCTTCCAGGTCTTTGTTGAGATGTGAGACCTCTTGCTGCCTATAGAGATGTGCATTAGCAGCCGATGTCCGAGCATCCAAAGTAAAAGTTGAAACAAGTGTGCTGTCATCAGCGAAGCTATATATGGGATTTTTAGTTTTTTCCAAAAGATCGTTAATGTATAGTAAGAAAAGGGTGGGCGACAATATAGAACCTTGAGGGACTCCGGCGTTGATGTTAAATGTGTCTGAAAGAAATCCGTCCATCGCCACTCGCAGAGAACGGTCTTTAAGAAAGCTCGACAGCCATAAACAAAATTGAACCGGCATTCCGTATGCTCTCACTTTAGTTAGGAGCCCCTCATGCCATACTCGGTCAAAAGCCTTGGAAATATCCAGTGCTACCGCCCGGGACTCCCCATGGTGTTCTATTGCGTTGTTCCAAACATGAGTAACATAAGCGAGAAGGTCTCCTGTTGATCTAGACTTACGGAATCCATACTGGCGGTCACTAATAATGTTGAAGCCTTCCAGGTATTTTAGTAATTTTTCGTTCATAGCCTTCTCCATAACTTTTGATATAACCGAGAGCAATGCGACTGGACGATAGTTGTTTGGCAAGGTCTTCTTGCCTTTTTTGGGTATGGGCTGGACTCTCGCAGTTTTCCAGCAAGAAGGAAATATTCCTTTTTTGTAGGATAAGTTAAAAAGCCTACAAAATACCGGTGTCAGTTCGTCAGCACATTTCTTAATTACAATGACTGGAATATCATCAGGACCAGAAGCCTTTTTAGTGTCGAGACTCCTCAAGATTCGCTTAACATGGCGGTGGCGAAAGACAATCTCGGGCATTCTCGATTCTACAGGGGTAATGTTCGGTGGAGTACTTCCCTGAAAATTTACCGTTGAATGTGAAGAGAATAGTTCCGCCAGTAAGTTTGCTTTTTCCTGTGCTTTGGTCGCAATGGTGCCATCAGAACGTGTTAGAGGTGGAATGGTTGACTTGGTAAAGTTCTGACTGACGGCCTTAGCTACCGACCAAAATGATTTTGAGCCGCTAGGACATTCAAGAAGTTTGTCTCTGATCCTCTGGTTGTGTGCTTCTTTGCTTTGGTTTATCGTTTGCTTGCATTGGTTTCGAGCGTTAACAAAGATGGTACGATTTTCGGCGGTAGGATTTTTACGCCATTGTCGGTAGAAATAATTTTTTGATTTAACAGCTCGTTCGCAATTTTTGGTAAACCAAGGCTTGCCGTTAGAAGGGCACTTTTTTGAGAAAGGGATGAAGGCTTCCATACCAGTAAGGATAACCTCCGATATTTCTGTTGCACAGATGGATGGATCATCAGAGGTAAAACAAACGTCCCGCCAAGGAAAGGTTCGAAAATGGTCCCTTAGGTCCTCCCACTTAGCTGATGTATAATGCCATATCTTGCGTGGTTTAGGAGGCTCTTCAGCACTAACTGGTAGTTTGTTCAGTGCCGAAATAAGGTTGTGGTCAGACGTTCCTAACGGCGGCTTCACGGTGACAGTGTACAAGTCGGGGTTTGAAGTTAAGAAAAGATCCAACAAACTAGCAAAATCACCATCTCGGTCTGGAATCCGAGTTGGTTCACCCACCAGCTGGGTGAGGCCAGAGCTGATGGCAAAGGATTCGGCTTCACGACCTTGTTCGTCAGTCATGTTTGAGTATTTGAGCCAGTTGACATTATGAATGTTGAAGTCGCCAAGGATGACAACTTCGGAATTGGGATGGTGGGTTTGCAAAAAGTCGATAGTATTAGCAAGAGAGGAGAACAAGTCTCTATAATGGGTATCGCTTGGCGGCCGGTAAAGGCAGCAGATGAATTTAGTAATTCTCTGCGTTGATATTTTAAACCACATTACATCAAAGTCGTTAGGCTCGAGTGTCTCCTCTCGTTGACAAGAAATATCACTCCGGACAAAGAGACAAAGGCCAGAATTCCGCCTAAATCGGTGATGAAAGTCGTACCCAGGATATAAATAGCTGACCGTACTAATCGATGATCTGACTTTGGTTTCGGTTAGTGCAAGTACATGAGGTTTGGTAGATTGTAGATGTTGATGGACTGCATTGATGTTGGAGTTCAGTCCTCTTATATTGCAGAAGTCAATTTGGAAGTTGCTAATCTCGGGTCTTTTAACAACTCCAGTTTTCACACCATTTCCATTTAGAATATTGTTCGAAGGACCCGCATGGCTACTGGACATGGTGGATGATTGGATAATCTCGCTTGATAAGGCGCCAGGACCCGCCCCCACCCGGAGATCCGATCGGGGGGCGTTTTTAACTCCGGAATTTATTGATCTTGGAACCATCATCACAGCATTTTTTGTATATTTCCCACCCTGGAAACCGGAGACATCGGCACAGTGACGAAACGTTAGCTCAAAGAGCAACTTCACGCCACCTAAGCCGATGCGATGGTATTTCACCGGGCGATGTCGGGTGAGCCAACATCTACCATATGTCAAGAAGTGGTGAGTAGAATAGAAGGTAAATTTAGAAAATTCGGTCATGATAGAGATTTGCCTAAATCTGGTCGTTCTGCTTGAGATGAAAATGAACAACTTGATGTTTTGCTTTCCTTGGAAGAATATCCATGTACTCTGTCCTGTTTGAATGATAATGTGAACAGACGAAATTTTGGTTGTTGGGCAACAGAAAATCCGCATTGGATGATGGAGGTTCACAGCCAGTACTCTCAAAGAATAAATGTGTGATGTAGAATAGTGCGCGGAAGAGTAATTGGTACGTTTTTCTTTGAACAGTCTTACACCGGACAAGTATATCTCGAATTTCTTCAACTTGAAATAATTGCAGCATTAGTGGTTTTATTTCCGAATCCAGTGGAGCCAGACTCCCCTGAAGAAGAACTGATATTACAGCAAGATGGTGCTCCTCCGCATTATGCTGCCACTGTGCGTACATTTTTGGATGGAACCTTTCTCAATCATTACTTAATATGATTTAATATTTGTTATCAAGGAAACCCTGGAATTAAATGTATTCACTGAAAATAAATTACAATATATTTAAGAAACTAAGAGTATTTTAATGTAACGGGCTCATTTGGTGAAACTCCAAGCATGAAGCCTTTATAAGATAATAGGGTCAGCCCTGAAAATTTGAAGTCAATCCGATAAGTAGTTTTCGAAATATACAAGATCAAAATGAAATAAAACGCTCGCTAAACGGTGAGATTATTAAGTCTAAAGGTTCGTTCGCTTTGAAGTTGTGCATCGATCTCTCTGAACATATACAAGGGTGATGCACTTATTTTGTCTTTGTTAAGCTAAAACAGCAGCTTATTATTATTACTTTTAATAATATATTCTATAACATGTAGGATATGTCATTTCATACGAGTTCTAGACTATGAATTACCTTGTCTAAAACTATTTTAGAAAAAAAGAAAAAGAATAAATCTTTGTAACAAACTTACCTTGAATAATACTGAAACAACCGCTGTGAAAGTCGAATATAACCTGACAGTGTAAAATAATCAATACAAAGCTGTCTTGATTTTCTGTAGTAATATATTAAGGGATAGGGAAATTATCGAAAATCATTCCGAAGATTTTTTGCCGTGGAAATCGCTCGAGGGCTTGCCCGAGAGCGATTTCCTAATGGCAAAAAATCTGAGAATGATTTTCTGATTATTTCCCAATCCCGAAATGTATTTTGAAGATTATTTACCAAATAAAAAACTAACGATTTTTGACGGGTGATATTTTCACTTTTGACAAGGGTGATTTTCACCGGAGAGCGGGAGATTATCGCTGAATAATCAGGTGAAAATCAACCCGCTTTTATAATGGATGAGGTAAATAATGAAAACAATTTGGTTTTTCCATGCAGTTTTGATATTCGAATTGAAAATTCATAGTTGCTTTTGACTAGAAGATTTTTAGTTAGAATGTGTTGTATCTAAATTAGTATTAGAAAACGTTTTTTAGGTTGTTTCAGTAATTACATACAATAGAACGAGTTTAACGTATTAAATAATTTTTTCTTTACTAACACGAGAAAACTATATTATTTACATCATTTGTCTAATGAGATTTAGTTCATTATTAACCTAGGTAAATAATGATGATTTATTATTTACCTAGGGTAATAATGAAGATTTTTTTATCTTTTTAAAGACATTGACTGAAACATTATTGATTTAACGAAGTGAACATAAAAAATAAACTCTGAAAAATGTCCTAAGATAATGATAATTATCAAAAACTATGAAAATCATTTAAAATAATGGTTGACAGTTTTTACAACTCATGGGCACTGCTGCATTTCCACTATTAATAGAATTACCATTGTTTATTATAGGTAAATTTACTTCAGTATTATGAATATTTTCGGTAATTTGTGAACGTTCATTAACGTTTGGTGGTTATCAGTCTAAGTATTCTGCCAGACAATCTTGACGTGCGAAACAAGTGGAGGGTATACCTACATTTTTATTGGGTAAGATGGGTTTTTGTACTAGTTTGGCTATTCTCTTCTTGTCCGCTATCGACTTTTCAATATATACTTCTCTTTCTGTACTGTTTTCTTCTTAAGTTAGCCTTTCTTGGTTTTTACTTCTATTTGCTGCAGACTTTTCTTTTCGAATACTTTTTTGAAGCTTTTTTCATTGCTGTTTTCTTTTTTCATTCTTTCTTCTCTTGAAAATCGTGGTTGTTTTCCAGTTTTTTTATGTTAATTTTTGATATTTTTCATGATAATTTAGCATTCAGGGTGGGAGCCAGTCTTTCGGTATTTTGTATGTGTGCTGTGGTTGTGATCTTATGTGTGAATTTGTTATTAGATTATTTGTTGATACGTCTGTCTGTCTGTGGTAGTTTGTAATTGTCTTAGTTACGTATTGTTCAATCATTTCAATTTTCATTTGTTCATGTAGTATTCTAACTGGTACGTGTCTTTGTACGTTTAGTGCGATTCTAATTGTCCTGTTTTGTAAGATTTGTAGTTTTTTTTGAGTCTTGTCTTGTTTGCTGTACACCATGATGGTATTCCGTATGTTAGTACTGGTCTGATAATTGTCCTGTATATTGACATTTTCGTCTTGTTTGTAATATTGCTGTTTTTACAAATTAACGGGTACACTGCACTCAATTGTCTCTGGGCCTTTGCGACTCTTTCGTCAACGTTTTCGTTCCAGGTAAGTTTCTTATCGAAGACAAGACCAAGATACTTTACTTTGTTTGACCATATAATTGATTTATTATTAACTCTAACCCTTGTTTCAGGTAGTCTTAGCCTTGCCTTCGAGAAGAATATTGCCTGCGTTTTCTCCTCATTGAGCCTTAATATCCAGGCTTCAAGCCATTTTTGCAGCACATGTATATGCTGTTCCAAACTTTCGACCACTCTCCAGGGCACTCCTGGGGTAGCAGTTATTGCAGTATCGTCCGCAAACAGATATAGTTCTGTCTGATTGCTGTGCGGAATGTGTGCTGTGTAAATATTATAAAGAATCGCCGCTAGGGGTGCAATATATACTTCAGCTACTCTCGCCGACTTCCATCCTCCGTGCCTTTTTAGGCTTAGTAGGTCTCCTCCATTTTCTGCTAGAAGTGTTGCCGAGCTGTGCCGTAGAGAATGACCAGTGTAACACTCTAGATGTTGCAATTTCAGAAATTGAGCCATAACATATGGTACTTTACTAATAGTATTGCGCCCAATATTTTGTCTATGATGTTTACCTTTGCGGTATAAAATAAATACTTTCTAATGTCAGTCGGTCGGTTAGCTAAGTATTTTTTTGCGACGTTAATCCATTGCGGTTCGACAATGACAAATCTCCTTGATGATCAATTTCTTGAGTTAGGAATACTTATTACAATAATCCCATCTCGGATGTCCACATCATCATGAACCATATTGCAAAGTTCGTCTGTTCTGAAAGCACCGGCTACGCCAATTATCACATTAGCCTAGATTTTAGAGCTTATTAAGGCAGGACAAAAAATGAGTATAATAAAATCCATACTTTTTTTGATAAAAATTTGTCATCAGGAGCTTCATTTAAAAATGTATCAATTTCTTCTTTCGTGAATACACGTGTTTTTTTAGGTTTATAAGCGACATTTATCTTTTTCGAAAATACTGCTACTTTAAGATGCTTGGCAATATCGATACATCCTTTCAATGAAATAGTTGATTTCAACATTGAGTAGCTTGCCCACAACGTTGATACCTTTATTGTGTTCCGATTTTTCCTTAAAATAGGCCAGCATGACATTTTCAGTAATTTTAATGACTTTTTTTTCTTCACACCATTTCTTTAATTGAGTGTATGCCTTCACATAAAGTCGCTTTTATTTTTCAGGCAACAAATCATGGCTCGCACTAGCCGCTGCCTCTCTGAGCTCAGGCGGGGTACAAATTTCCATTTCTAAATCACTGTCGCTTTGGTCGCTAAGATTCTCAGCCATATTTTAATATTTTATTGTAAAACTTTCACTTAAAACCTTCAAAAGGTGGCCATACTTATTTTAGAATAATGACGTTTATTGAAACCCATCAGTTTCAATTGTTTTATTCGTTGCCTTGACAACTGAGCCCCAGGCTACTTGATATTTCGACATGTTTGAACTATAGGGGAAATGGCTAATTTTAAAATAGAAATGAGGTCTTTTGTTGTTACTTAGGCTGTTAGTAGTAGAAAAAATTCTATATATACCTCGGTTAAGAAGGCCATTATTGACCTCGCACATTATATCCCTCGGCGCTACGCGCCTCATGTTATAAAAGCGCTCGGTCAATAATGGCTCACTTTTCACCCTAGGTATATAATATACTATTTTCTCTCCTGTTGACGTCAACTCCGTTACCCAGCAATGGAAAATGGGCGATGTGCATGGCCACCTGTCTTCGCAGTCGTACACAACGGTAGCGAGTGCGAACCGACTTACTATAGGACTTAGTGACGTCACACAGCGGTTTCCGCGAGTCGATGATAATATTTTTTTTTTTACATTTTCTGAAAGATTTTATAATTTTATTGCGAACTACAAAAAATTTCAATACTCTTTTTTTTTTCCTAAAATAGCAATAGAGAAAGTATAGTCTAGAACTCGTTTGAAATGGCATTTCCTACCTGTAATAGAACATAGGTACTACTAAAAGTAATAATAATAAGATTCTGCTTTAACTGAACAAAGAAACAGTAAGCGCATCTCCCTTGTATATGCACAGAAAAACCGTTGCACAATTTCAAAGCGGAAAATTTGACTTCAAATTTTCAGGGCTGAACTCAAATGCTTCATAAAAATTAGGTAAAGAGTGTAATTTCAGGTTGGAACAAAAATGAGACAATTTTATTGTTAATTGTAAAATCTTAAGTGTAATATTTTAATATCAGTTTTAAGATTTTTAACTTTTACGTTCATATATATTTATGTTTTGTTCTTCAAACTGCTTTCACTTTGACTTATACACCTCGTGGAACATTAGCATGAATAAACCGTGATAATATAAATATAACATAATAATAGGAAATAAGCTAACCACGCAAGAAACATTTTCTACCTCTTCAAAACTGGTTAATAGTCGATATTATAATATAGGTTTGGTTTAAACTAACAGTCTAGTAAGCCTACTTTTACTCTTCTTCTTCTGTTGTTTGCCTCGTTTAAACTCAGTAATTATTATTTTCAAAGTACGCTGAATTCATAGGTGATGTAAGTATTATTTTTGATATATAATGGAAAATGCACAATAAACTTAAATTAAAATTTTGTATTCAAAATTTATAGCCACATTTGGCAAGAAAAGTCCACGAAAGTTTCAACCGTAGGCATATCCGGGGTGTCATATAATTTCCAAAATTAAACGTGGCGGAAACGCAGGAAACTCATATTTTAAACACAGGCGCTGTCATGAACAGCGAACAGGGATCTGGACTAAGTAATATGGCAATGCTTTGTGTTACGACACAAAATGGTTTATTTTACTTACGATTCTCTCGCAATGGCGTTAAAATATACGAAGAAAAAATTTTTTTCAATCGATCGGAAAGCAAGATAATTTTTTAACCGGAAAATATCACTTTACCGGTCTAGACTAAAAAGCAAAAAATAGGGGCCAGTAAGCTTCTGAGTATAGGCTTAGCTTCTGAGTATAATAATAGCTTAAAATAGAATTAGTGTGTTTCAAACACATACTTTTGATGTTTGCGTTTTTCTTAGATTATTTCTTAAATATAAATTATAAATAGAGTCGATATACAGGGTTCAATTTCAATAAATATTAAATGGCACCGTTCTACATGTGGTTTGTTTAATGTGACAAGAAAACCATACGTGTTACAACTTTTTTTAACCATTTTCTTATTCAGGTTCATTCTACCACAATATGCTATTCAGCTCTATGTTACAACAAAATTTTTTTTGTCGCCCAATGTAATTACAGTATTCTTTACGACGCAGTTAAAAATACAAAGTGGTTTGAATCATTTTTGATGTGGTAAACTAATTTAAACACTTTTCACACGCAATGCTAATATTTTGTTTTAGTATTATTTAAGCCTTAAAAATGATATAATTATGCAGTTTAATCAAATTGGAATGCAGCTCAGATTAAGGATAGAGGTCTGCAAATTATGTACTGGTTTCGATAGAAACCATAGCTCTTGTACAGGGACATTTTTTTAAGTGTCTCACCCGATTGGCGATTTTCCTGCTGACTATAATAAAAAACAAATTACATATTTCTCAATGATTTTCGATAAGAAAGCCGAATTTAATGTCAAAGAATACATAGATTTACAAATTTGACAGATGAGACGCCATTTTGAATTTTCTTAAATGGCAACCTCCATAAATAACCACACGATTGAATTGCATTTGGCGATCCGATTCTAAAACTATATAGTCGTTGATACTTATTTTCAGCCGTTTCGGAAATTAGGAACACCCGAATTTCCGTTGCCATTTAAAAAAATTCAAAATGGCGTCGTATCTGTCACTTTTCGACATCTGTCCGATTTGACTATAGCGTAGATCGCTTGCTCACGGGAAATTATGTCACTGTGTAAAAAATTAAGGTGGTCAGCTTAGAAGGTCTATTTATTAAAGGGGTAAGACACTTAAAAGATAAAATCGATGGAGGCAAATTAGGAACCCCCGTATTTCCGAAACGGCTGAAAATAAGTATCAACAACTATATAGTTTTAGAATCGGTTCGCCAAATGCAATGCAATCGTGCGGTTATTTATGGGGGTTGCCATTTAAAAAAATTCAAAATAGCGTCTCATCTGTCAAATTTATAAATCTATGTATTTTTTGACATTAAATTCGGCTTCCTTATCGAAAATCATTGAGAAATATGTAATTTGTTTTTTATTATAGTCAGCAGGAAAATCGCCAATCGGGTGAGACACTTAAAAAAATGTCCCTGTACAAAAATACAGATAGGCTGCTGTGATATATTTTCTAATAGGAAAAACATAATGCTGGTATAAATACCTGGTTAATTGTCATACAGAAGTTTCCTGGGATTTAGGCTAGTACTAAAAAATAGGTGGGGAAGCGTTAAAAGCAGCGGACTTTAGACTGCAGAAAAGCTAAGGACTTTATAGCTGAACCTGACTAGTCCAAAGGTAGACTGGTTCCTTCTTCTGTGATAATCCTAAGAAGATACTGCAGAAAGAGGAAGCACCTGACGACAATCGGTGTAGACGAGAATATAACGTGCCCAAGTTTGGATATGACCTACTTACCAGGCTCCTAGGATTGCCCTAGTATATGCAAGCTTCTTCGTCTACACGCTTCGTCATATTTCTATATAATATATAAAACTAGAAACTATATTTGCTTTTTTGCTTTGTAACTACCATTATTTTGAAATACTCTAGCCACACTTTATAAAATTAATTGGATTTTAATTTTGTTTGTGTGTTTTCGTCATTTTTAAACAGTTAGTGTAGGCAATGGATGAGAGGGAAAACAAAGAAATTCCAGAATGCATTCCCCATTATGGCTTTTTGTATAAAAGAAGATAAGTATACAAAAAATGCGACAAGGTAAAATAAAAAATATTAAGCTATTTTGCTTAACTTAACAAATTATTATTAAGCTTATACAATGGTAAACATGTCATAAATGAATACACCAGAATAACATTCAATAATCAAAAATGTATTGTATATAGTTCCAGAAAAATAGTAAATATGAAACTTTATGTGAATCCCTTGTTTCATCTAATTTCATCTGTTGTAGCACAGTTTATGTTCTATGTCTGACGGTCCTAGACTCTCAAAGAATACAAAAGATTCAAAACTACTGCTTAAGATTCATATATGGTATTCGGAAATATCAACACAATTTCCATAAATTAAAAGATGCGGGATGGCTCTCAATGAAAAAAACAAGACGCATCCGTTGTGCAACTTTCTATCATAAACTTATTCTTTCAAAAACACCATCATATCTTCACAGAAAGTTAATGTTTAGATCTCACGTACACACTTTGAATTTGCGATTTCAAGGTCTCCTAACACCTCCTCTTCATAGAACAACATGTTTTGAAAGATCATTTGCATAATATAACGTTCCGGCAATGTATAATGAAATCCCGAATAGTATGAAAAGCTTGTCCCCATTTCTATTTAAGAGGAAGCTTAAAGGTGTAGGTATTACTTATATAATAGTTAATGACATTTTCTTTCTCTTTTAGTTCTGATATGTATTATTATTATATACTTTTTCTGTTTTTCTTTATTAGGTCATGTAAATACTTACTACAAATTTATTCCCGTGAATAATGCTTTTTCAGTTGTACCAATTGTATATTTTGTTAGTCTTTATTTATTGTTTTCTTTTGTTTTGTTTTTATATTTTTTCTTATTTAAAGCATTTAAATTAGTAAAAGTGCTGTTTAGGTTTTTTTTCTCAGGTTAAGTGTAAGACCAACCTTTACTTCTAGCGGTAAGAGATGAACTTCGCCTATTTAAAACAGTACCTAACTATAAGTGATAGTTAATTTCAATCATATTGTGCTGTTTTGAATAAAGATTCCTATTATTATTATTATTATTGACGAGATGCTAAGAAATTTTGATGAAGAGCTGCTTGCTAAAGTTCTACATTCTCATATTTCGGACCATATTACACAAAAATTAACCCTTTATGTCTCAAAGAGATTTTGGAAAAAACTAATTATTGCAATTCTAATAAAAAAAAAAGTTTAAAAAAAAATAGCAGCTCAAAATTCAACATATACGTTTCAAGCACCGTTAATTAATGAGCAGTGGAACGGATTTATGAGGTTAATCCTAAATGATGTTGTCCATATTGTCAACAAAATGGCGGGCTCTGCATTATAATTATAAACTTTCACACTTCTAGACCACTGTGCGTTGAGGTCGCAGACCACTGTGCCACCCAAGGCCAACTTTAATTAAACAACCGTCAGCACTTTCGGTGTACAAATACCCGAACATTGGGTGGACACGGTACCTTCGTCTCAACTACTGGTCACCTCCCATTAAACACTATACCTTAAATGTTACCATGAGGAAGAAAAAGAAGTTTGCTGTAACAAGAACAGATTGTGACAAGGAAGAAGCAAGCAAGCGCAACTCCTGTGAAGTCTAATAATTTTTATTATATTTTTTAGCATCATACTAAAAGTAACAGGAAATGCAAAATTTCCAACTTAACTGAAGGGGGTGACCAGGAGGCTGTAGGTCAATAATCATCATCGTCAGTAAAGAAGAAGAAAGGGCAGACAAGGATTTTCCAACGAGAGCAGCCAACAGGTGGTGCTAAACTGGCACCACCAAATGGTTAGACGTGAAAATAGAAGTGGCTCTGAACTGAGTAAGGGGTAACTATCTATTTCTCCGAGTCAGCGAGCAACCAGTTAGCGATCAGCACTAAACGATAAGCATCAAAGGCAGAAACCTTCCAGTCGCAGAAAGCCTAGGATAATTTAAGAGAGTAAGCATTTTTTTAAAAAGTTATTGTATTGCATTGTCAGTATAATATAGAGATTTTTTAGGCTCCTGGAGACTGTTTCCCGTAGCAATATCATTTTAAAATTTTTATTTAAAATACTGTTATTCTTATTATGATGATTGTTTTTAGGTGCAAGTCATACATTTAATGTTTATTAACATTGCAAAATAGTTTATTTACATTTTTTGTGATTCTCATAGGGAAATTTTATTATTATGGCCAATAATGTTTTTAGGTTTTTCATGGATGCACTGGACGTACCGTTATTAATTACTTGTATACAGAGTATTTTTCTATGTTTGGTCATACTGTGCAATTTTAAAATTTACCTAAATTTCACATTATTTTAGCTGAATTTGAGCAATTATCATTGTGCAAAAAATATATAAAATAAATGCACTGAGTAGAAGCTATTTGACAACTTGGAAACAAATTGCTGAAATGGCAAAATAAAACCTATTTGGAACGTAACTGCTCAAAGCGTTAAATTTTGTGTCCTGGTTTGCGACGCTCAGCACGGCAGACTTTTTGTGGCTTTGTGGGTGGCCACTTCAGTATTACGTTCCAGTAGGGTAGTTCTCCAAATTTTTTGCTGATAGTACCCCGAAAGTTTATCACTGTTTTTAACCATACAAGTGGTATTTCCAAGGGATAGAGACGAAGCAGAAACTCTCAACCATATATACTGTGCATTTTGATATAATATGTGTTTATTGAAGTAGATAGGAGAGTAGCAAATATTTTTTAGCAAGAAAAACTAAAGAGTTTTTTGGGAACAGCCCCGTAGAGGCGGAAATCTACCTACGCGCAGAATCAATGCGAGTCAGGCGTAGAAGTTGAGAACAGCAAAGGGCAATCCAATGATAGAGGGGCCATGCTGTGAGCTGAAGAAATGGTCCTCACTACAGAGTTGAAGTATTCAGAGGTACTACCGCCAGCGGGCGTCAAGGAAACAAGTTTTATCAAGGGTATAAAAAAAGTTGAGAGCTATGTATGATGAACGTGTCCCTTCTCGTTTAAATTTGGTACAATTGCCTAATGACGTGAATAATTTCTCAGGAATTTTTGTTTATTTACCGTTTGTTACATTTTTACATTTTATAATATTATAGTAGTAAGCTGTGACATGAACTCTTTGGATTAAAAATATACATATACATACATATATTAATAATTATTAAGATAAAGATACTGCACACGTCTTCTCTTTTGTTTCAACTGGCAACATCAGTCCCAAGCTAACAAAGCAACTCATTTACCGTTAAAGTGGAAACAAAGAAGCAATGCAAGGGACCAGATACAGAGCCGGCCTAAGAAATAAAATGTCAAGCGAACTGGTGGAACTGGATGGAAAGAAAAGAAAGAAACAAAGAAGCCAAGAATAAAAAGATAATTAAGAAAATATTGTAATATACACTTAAGGAATTGTAACAGGAAGCCTAGCATGGCCAACGCTTATCTCAACAAAATGACGGGCTTTGCATTATAATTATAAACTTTCACACTTCTAGACCACTGCGCGTTAAGGTCGCAGACCACTGTGCCACCCAATGTCAAGTTTAATTAAACAAGAGTCAGCACTTTCGGGGTATAAACACCCGAACATTGGGGGACACGGTACCCTTGTCTCAACGACTGGTCACATTCCCTGGGATCAGGAGCGCCCATGTGTCTTAAAGACTCCAGGCTACTCTCCTGATCTTTCTCCAGTCACTTCCCAAAAGCCCCTCAGGCACCTCTCTTGAGAGCCCCCATCGATAGTGCCATACCCCCACGGAGACATGCTGGGTTTCCTCCAGGCTACCGGATAAATAACTGGCGAATATAATAAAAAGCCTGTATTGTTTTTTAGCCTAAGCATTTTCATTCACGCCCCGTTAGGGAAATTACCCCCAGTTAAATAAAAAAATATAAATAATAAAAGTACAATATACTTAAAAATCATAATAGGGCATACAGAATTTTTTACAGCGAAAAAAAGAAATAGTTATTAATAATTATTGTTACCTATATTAAGTGATTTAAATACTAAACAAAGACATTGTGTGAATAAATTAAGTATCATCTGAGAATTAAACAAAGAGTACGTGTGAAGTAGTTAATGAGATTAAGGGAACAAAGAAGAAATGCAAAATATAAACAGAGGAAGTTGTTACAAGTTGCAAATGATTTTAACACTTACTTATCTACCGCAGCTCTCAATTTGTTAGATGAACTAGGAAATAGCTAAAATTATTCCAATTTTCTTATAATGGCTCCAAGTCTTAATTGAGCAGATATGTGGTTTTCCAAAAATAAGATTGTGTTAAATACATCAAAAACAAATGCTATACTATTTAAAACCACAAAGTCTATATTGGAAGAAACCAAACAAATCTGTCACAGACTATAACTAATTTTATTGTTGATAAAGCTATAGTCTCATTTGCTAAAATAAATTTCGACTCGATGTTAGGTAAGTCCTACTTAAATTTTACTTTACATTTATTGATCGCTCAATACATTGAAACATGTAGTAAACTATTTTTTTGTTTCTTCAATTATTAAATTGCGGAGAAACACTGCATTGTTTTATTTACATTACTCTGACTCCATTGAATGTATGGACTATTACTTCAATTCAATAAAAATAACAATTAAACAGAATTGAAGAAAATTAGGCTCTTAATTGGTCTGCATAAATCCACCATTACTTTATCAAAATAATAATACTTATCTTGTTGTAATATTTTGGATATTTATTGCATTTCTGACTTGTGTTTCTTTAGATATTTGGCCAGTAGATACAATAGAAAACTTGGATGTACGGCATCGGTGCAAATTACACCAAATGGGGAATTTGCAAATTTCAGAAGAAAAAGTATTAAATTCCAATATCATATTCTACTTAGGTATGTATCTAAATATTGAAAGTTGTTTTCGTTTTAATTTTCTATGCATGCTTTATTTTCTAAAATAAAGAAAAACTTTAAAACTGCCTAGTGGCCATTAGTTATCATTTATTTTTTTTTGCTTTTTAGGCTTTCCCAGTAATACAGATTTTTATGAAGAAGAAACAAGGATATTAAACGATGCTAGTATTGTGGTACCTGCGGAGTAGGCTCTCCGACCAAAAATCACTTACGGAATTTCGAAAAGTTCATTCTTAAGAAATTACGGCCGCCTTTAACGCTGAAAATAAGGAATTTTCACATGTCTAGTTCTCAAACATTCAAGTAAAAAATGTTTATTCATTCAATTAACACAGAAAAATGCTCATCGACAGATGTATCTTACAGCAACATCTCTTGGTGATCAAATGCATTACCTGGCCCAATATAACAAGAATCAGTCGGAGAAGAAAATGGAACCACCAAACGAGCTGGTTTTATTACATTACAGGAGTCACCGCTAGGTGCGCAGCATCAATAGCATATTTAGTTTACAGATCGAATACTATTAATTGGAAATCTATAGGTTAGTTGCTTCCAAACAAATTTCCAATTGAGCCAGATGATGCATTTGATAGTCATGATAGATGTCGCTCTAAGCTATATGTGCCGTTCATCATCTACCTTTTAGGGTCAAGTAGATCCTCAGGTCTTGCTTTCTATTAGGGGTATGAAGCTTTTGATTAGGCGCCCGCCAACTATGGACAAGGGAAGGTAAAGGGTAAATTGATGCTGTTGTACCCAATGAAGACTAAGGTTAAAGAAAGCAAATACCCATGTTATTAAACCGATGCACGCATGTCTGATTAAATGTCAAAATCAGCGGCCATATTGCAGTGTAGCTGCGATATACGCATGCGCGAGACCGGCTCGTTCAAAAAATGTTTTCTTACATTTTTATTAAAGCTTTTTAAATACACTGCTGATCAATTGCGTGGCACGAAGGCAAAGTATGGGTTAAACTTAAATCCAAGTAGCTCTAGAAATTTTTGGCCGATCTTAACGCGGTTTCCAGATTCTTAAAAAGAAAATGTTTGAAAACGAGACTTTTAGACTCATCTACCTCAACATCATCATATGTCTATAATACAGGGAGTTTCACATTTACCTCGCATCATTTATAAATTTTAAAACGTTCCCAAATTTACAACCGTTAATTTTTTTCCAATTTTTTCCTAAAATTATTTTTGCTGGGCTCTTATATCGGGACGTTTTTCTCGATATTGCTCTAGTGATGACAAATCAAAAAATACGAGGGTTTATTAAATAGTTGCATTTATTGATAATTTAATTTTTTTAAAGTACAAAACTATCAACATTGTGCTATAATTTTTGATGTTTCTATGATAAATTTTATGATGATGATAATATGAAATTGTTATATACAGAGTTGAACAAAATTTCTTATTTTTAAGAAAATTTACAATAATAATGAAAATATTGACAGAAGAGCTGTATTCAATAAATTTAATATTTTGTTGGCCCTCCTCGATTGCGTATTACATCTCTACATCGATTTGGTATTGTTAGAATTAAATTGTTAATAAACTGTTGATCTAGCAGATTCCATTCCTCCACAATACCTTTCCTTAGTTGTTCAAAATTTTCGAACCCTTTGTCTCTGGATCTCAGTGCCATTTTTAATTTTGACCAAACGTGTTCTATAGGGTTGCAATCGGGAGAATTTGGCGGCCATATCATTCGATTTACTCTATTTGCGTGAAGAAGTTCGTTGACGATTTGAGCATTGTTATCGTCAATTAGGAGAAAGTCCTCTCCGAAGTTCTCCGCAAATGGAATAACGATAGGAATGAGACAGTCATTTGCATAAGAATACCCATTAATTATTGTATTATTGGTTATAAAAAGTTCCGTTTTCCCGTTAAAAATTATGCCTCCGAAAACTGTAAGACCGCCACCCCCAAATGCCACTTAAGGATCCATACTTTCCTCTATATACCTCTCATGTTGCCCTCTCCAAACAAAAATACGCCCATCAGAACCGTATAAATTTACCCTCGTCTCATCTACGAACATGCAGTTTCGCCATTCCGCGTTCCACTCCCGGTGTTCCTGAGCCCATTGGCGCCTAGCAGCTCGATGATGTGGTCTTAGTAACGGACATGCCGCTCTACGCCTGGCTCTAGAACCAAATAAAATTGTTTAACGTTTCGTATTTTAACAACAAAAAATGCGTCTGACAACCTTAGGCCAGATTCGTGTAACCTTCTTCTTAATGTTACATTTGACACATTAACTTGAGTGGCAGCACGTAGACTTGCGTTAATTCTTCTGGAAGTATATGTTCTATTTCTTCGGGCTAGGAGCGTTGCATACCGAGCTTGTCGATTATTTAATATCCTAGGCCTGCCGCCGTCATGCCTGTAATTAGCGCTTCCATGCTACCTTAATATTTTCATTACTTTCGTAATGGTGCTGCGGTGAACATTATACAGAGTGCCTACATCTTCATGACTCCTTCCATCCAGTACTAAACGTACTACGTTTTGAATTTCATTTGAACCTAACTTTGGAGCTGGCATTTTCGAGTTTTTAATAAATAATCCAGCAAAAATTGTAATTTAGGACAATTAATTCATACAGATAACATTACCATAGAAACGTTTATTTCAAAGGCACCTTTGCACTTTTTTTTTAAATCTAAGACTGAAATGAAATTGTTTCTATTATCTCGCATTTTGAGCGGTTTTACCAAAAATAAGAAATGTTGTTCAACCCTGTACATGGCAATTTGTTAACTATCATAAAATTTATCATAGAAACATCAAAAATTATAGTACAATGTTGATAGTTTTATACTTTAAAAAAATGAAATTATCAATAAATGCAATTTTTTAATAAACCCTCGTATTTTTTGATTTGTCATCACTAGAGCACTATCGAGAAAAACGTCCCGATATAAGAGCCCAGCAAAAATAACTTTAGGAAAAGATTGGAAAAAAATTTACGGTTGTAAATTTGGGAACGTTTTAAAATTTATAAATGATGCGAGGTAAATGTGAAACTCCCTGTATTATAGACATATGATGATGTTGAGGTAGATGAGTCTAAAAGTCTCGTTTTCAAACATTTTCTTTTTAAGAATCTGGAAACCGCGTTAAGATCGGCCAAAAATTTCTAGAGCTACTTGGATTTAAGTTTAACCCATACTTTGCCTTCGTGCCACGCAATTGATCAGCAGTTTATTTTATGGTAATTAAACGCAAAACTGGATGGTTCCAAAACATCTTTAATTTAATAATATGAAAATAATAATATACTTAACAATACAGTTCAATGACTAAATCTATACTATATAAAATAGGGTAACATCGTTATAATAATAAACAGCCCCACATAAAAGCAACATACAATGTTTATATAATTAAACAATTTTTTTTAAAACATATATTACATATGAGAACCCTCAAAATCTGTTTTTTATATACCTAAGTAAAAACAAATGTATACATACTTTCTAATAAAATAGTAGTTTGGACTCGGAGGACTGTAAACTGATGGTCTGGCTGGTTCGGTGTAACTATAAAACCATGAAACAAAGGTATTACAGGGATATCGTGAAGAAATTGATAGTGGGAATACTCGTCGAGAAGTAATATTTACAGTTTAAAAACATACATTGCAATCGGGGGGCACTGATTAAGTATTTTACAACTTCTCCGAGGGACACCTAAATTATATTTTATTTACATTGTCACTATCCTGTGGTACTTAGAGTAATATGGTAAAATGTACTATTTATTATTTAAAGCAAGCTCTGAAATATAAAAAAATGGGATGAAAATTAAACAGGAAAAATTGTTTAGAAAAATTGCAAGGTTTTGGGAGGTCAGTGACCAATTTTGAGCGATTTCTTTTGAATCTTCCGATATATCTAATAGTGATGCTTGAGCACATTTAACCAACAAATGATTAAAATGACTTACCTGCGACAAAAAGACCCATTTTCTGCAGAAAATTGGAAAAAAGATAATAAAATCACAAAAAGGAAACGTCAACCTCACCCACCATTTATTAAAAAATCCGAAGATTAACTTACGACGTATAGTCTGAACTTTTAAGAGTGAGAGTGATGGAACAACTTCAAATAACACATTGTAAAAAAGGATAACCCGAGAAATGTCAAAGAGTGTGGCGATTCTTTCTGCGGTTTTTGCAGTGTAGCTTTGTGACAGCTGTCATTCTTCTGCTTCGCTTCCTCCCATTTGGGTCTCACCGGGCTGGTTGTACCAGCCAGGCTAGGATAACTTGAATGGTGAAGATCGTTCTCCCTTCGTTTAGTTCTTCAAGCAGACGATGATGGCGCTACTGTATGAATTTTGTTTTATAAGGTTGTTTATATCATAACGTTGGTAGCGGTAAAACATGTATTTAGAATAAGCGTGGGGAACGTTTTCTATCTTTCTCTCTCTGAATTTAACCGTACCGGCTATGGTGCGATAAAGATAAAAATATGACTTATGTGATGATACATAATTAAAATATCTTCCGGAATCGGACCCAAGCGACATTGACATTTTAAAATTAAATTTTTAAACGAAGCGGCGCGACGTATAAATTTATTAAGTTTATTCTGCTAAAATGGTGTTTTATAGTTGCGTTTCCGGATGTAAAGTACAAAGCGGAAAACGTATGAAAATGCACAGGTTTTCAAAAAGGGACCCGGTAAGTTTTTTGTTGTTTTAGCGAAGTAATAAAAAAGGGTGTATCATGACAAGCCAAAAAGGCACCTTGCGCCTATACTGTATACGAAATATTGTTGCTATCTAAAAAAAATGTATGCAGGACAACTTTTGATCTTGAATAATCGTAAACATTACTTATATACTGATTTTCTTAGAGTTATGACAGTTTATACGATCCTAGTATTATGTCCGTGTTTTAAGACGCATAAACTTTGGGTAAATGCTATTCAAAATCCATTACTCTGTGGCAAAGGCAAGGTTGGCATTCAAAAAACTTAGAGTTTGTCACATACATTTTGAGTATGACCAAAAAATTGACCATGGCAAAAGAGGATCCTATTTAAAGCTGAACGCTGTTACTATGTTAATTCTTTACAGCAAAATCCTAGGTAAAACTTGCCTTGTTATTATATTAATTTCTGTAAATATCTAATATTAATAAAGCTTGTCCCCATATCAGAAACGTAGTTACAAATTCCTTTTAATCTCCCAAAATATATTGACTTTAATTCAAAAGGTTCGCGCTTCTAACTTTTCCATCAAAGTTTGAAGTGCGAAAATTTGAATTCAAAGTTGCAAAATTTAAATTTTCATGCGTGGCGCTGACCCCCCGCCCCTCGACCACAGTGCTACATTTAGTTCTTCAACCAGACACGAATGGCGCTATAAGGGAACCAATTTAGTATGTTAAGTTGCCTATCTATCCCTACCATAAGCGCATCTCCCTTGTCTATGGTACCAGCTAAAATCCAATTTGACTGCTATCTCTATCTATTGATAAGCGTGACTCAATCGTGCTTGTCTTTACTACTCCATGACATGACTTCAGAGTAACCCAAATTTGATTCACTAAGGCGCTACATTCAGTTAGTAGTCTGACCATATATGCATGTCATTTTGATGAGCTATCTCTTCCTGATACGTAATATCGGTAAATAGTGTTGGTCTTAACTACTCCGAGATCCTGATTTCAAACTAGCACTGGGTTAAACGAAATTAGCGAATTGTCTGTTACAATTCTATTTCAGTCACCTGTCAGTTGTCACCATATTTGCCCCGAGAAATTTTCCTGATTTCTTAATATTCTATTTTTATTAAAATTGTTGCAATTTTTAGGAGTACTGTAGCCCTGTGATTTTTAGTTTTTCATTCCTTACCACTTAGGTAACAAGGGCAGGAATTTCCTGATGACAACATTTGTATTAAGTTCTTTAACCTATATTCTATTCCTGGAAGTTAGGAACTCCACCTATTATTAGTGTATCCTTTTCTTAATATAAGTATTTCGTAAGTATCCGCTTCAGTGATTCCATATAATAAGTTTTTAAAAATGCCTGACCCTACTACAGCAGAATTAGACATTTTATGTTTTCCCAAAAGATTCTGTCACATTATCTTCTTGAAAATCTGCAGGCAAGATAAGTCCGCACAAAAATTGTACTAACTTCTATGTTTGCGAGGATCATTTCTGTACTTACAATTTTAATATATTGAATTCCCCTTCCTTCTTAAAATTTGGTTGTTTCCCTAAGTCACCGTGTATATAAATGTCAACTTGAGAACAAACACACCATGCAGGTATCATCACACCTCGCATCTTATTCCCTGCTCGAGTTCCGTACTCATTTATGTCTAATATCTGTGAAATAATATCAAATCCGGTTGAAATGTAAATGAGCCTATGATTTCTGCCCCACCCATCAATATTATCCAAAATGAAGCTGTCGCAGGGCCATCGATAGAAAATACGCTCACTGATGAGCCTTTATGCTATGGAACTAATGATACTATATATTGTCACAAAAGAAATAACTAAAAAATAATCTTCCATACTTCTATATTCAAGTAAAATAGTTCGTTGCACCCTTGCAATAGAATAAAGTCATTTACCTTGCAAATCGAATCCGGTAGTCGATTTAATAAACAAACTTGAAAATGTTTAATAAACAAACTTGCAGATATATTATATGCTTATATCTCACCTTAGCAAAAAATCAATTATTTAAAAACGTGCGAAAGATTTTGCGGACGTACGAGGTCAGCAAAAATTGAAGTAGACGACCGAGGCATCACGTCGAGGGGTCATTTTTGAAAAACAAAATGGACACTCGATGTCAAGAGGAGAGACACACGGTGTACTATGACGGGCGAGAAAATAATGATCTTAATGTAAGTACAGTAGTTTAGTATTTATTCCCCCGATAGGTATTTGTAACCATATACATCTGATAATCTGTTGTAATGACAATTTAACATTTTTGCATTAATACAATTTACAATACTAATATTTTTATATTAATTTCTATTTGAATGAATATTTGAAATCATTATACTTGGTATAAATGAGAGACACTGATGTTGAATAAATTAATTGTTTGTTTTCTAAATATTAGTTTCTCTTTTCGATCCTAGGTATACACCCCTAGTCGCACCCAAACACACGGGCGTGATAATATTATTTAAAGAGTATTATATAATAATTATGTTTTTTGATTGGTATAGACCAATCTGATTATGCCTAGTAGTCCGGAACTCAGCGACAGCTATCTAAAATGACGTGCACCTTACTAGAAATAATGTAGGTACTTCGGGTTAGTTAACTGTTGGTCTGTGTTTCCTGCAGTAAAAATACAATTTACTGATATTCTCTATAAAACTACCTTTATATAAAGAGTATTATATGATAGCAGCCATTTTTTTGTTTTCGTTTCAGGAAACTGGTATTGGTTGCTGACTGAAAGTCGGCGACAGCTACCTAAAACGACTTACACCTAACTAGAAATGTACAATTTTGTAAGAATATGTTTGTTCTTCCTATGCGAAGGCTGCATAAGGATCAAAAACATATACACTATCGTGGTACTGAACAATACTACTGATACCTAATGAAAGTTTAGCACATCAAACTGATATTTGCGCAGTCCTTGGATTCCCCTGTGCTAAAACTAAGGTCCCCACTACAATCATACATTATTTTTGTATAAACTATTTTAAATATTTACTTTGGATTAATTTTAATTCATAACAATTTATTTATTCCGCTAATATATCAGTTACAAAGTAGAAGTCCTTCCCATTTCCCTATCCGTATAGTCTGTTATTATGGTGGAGGTTTTGGGGTCTGGACCCCCGCCCCGTTAGAAGCATTAGAAATGTGAGTACCTGACCAAATTTGGAAAAAATATTTTTGAACCATTTCAAAGATTATATTTAAGTTGTTATTTATGTATGAGTAACACAGGTTTCTTATTCTAAGGAAACGAAGTTACGGAAATATTGAGAATAACAGTCAGACAAATAGGTGTTACAAGATACCCAAAATATTCAATTTTGTAATTTTATCCTATTATATACCTTCGTTAGGGCGTTTACAGGTAGAACAGGTAAATGAATTGAATCGAGTGGAAGTTTGGCGTAAAACGGTGTAGTCTAGATTTACTGGTCAAACCATAGGCGGCCGCAAAAACTATGTGGAACGAACCAAACTACAGGAGTGTATTACACACGCGAAAACAATGTGAAAAAGTCCATATGTACTTATCCAATTTTTCACAAATTAACAAAATTTGATACATTAACATTTTCTTAATCATAGGTTGTATATATTTTTATATTATGTTTCATTATTGAAATTCTTTAATTTCTAGTATATTTTGGATATTTTCACCCTCGTCAGGACGCATTTTGATTCATTTTTCTTGATACAATCAACAGACATGTAATTAAATGCTTTTTTTCTGGTAAAAATCACTATAATACTAGAAATTAAGGATTTTGAAATTTCCCGCTGTGCTTTTACCCTTTTCCCACGCTTTCGCCAACAGAAATTCATTTCGACAGCCACCAGCTAAACTCTGTTGTTCTGTGAACACGAGCAAATAGCAGTGTAAAACTGTGCTTTGAAATATCTTTATGTTGTATCTCACTTAAACGGGAACCGCTCTTCTTAAGTTTTGATTTCTGTGCTTTGTATCGTCGGATTCTGTAGCCTCACTGACGAGCCGTTATACGGCGAAACGCGTCTGAGGATGATTTCGACAAAAGAGAACCACTAACCTCTAGATAAATAAATGTATAAGTTACACTAATGACCTTTTGCAAGTAAATCATTACCTTAAAAAAAAGTTAAATTATATAAATTATCGTCAACATTTTCAACAAATTACTTCTCATAAACAAAACAATTCACAAGGATATTCTAAAGGCAAATCAGGCACCAAAATATTTGAACATTTTCAGATCGTTGTACCGCTCGATAATGGACGCATAACGTCACATCCTTCCCATATCCGAGAAAATGTCTGCTTGGCAGTACTACTCATGAGCTCTATGGGCTGAATCCAATGTATGCCGAATTCTCGGATTTACGCAAATGTTTGCTAATTACATCCTGGTACCATAATACTTCTCTGTGGTAATTATAGGCTGCGCCAAACTTGATAGCCCATTGGAAGAATCTCGAGAACTAAATTTTAATAAGATGTTATTTCGAAAATTTAGTTTTTTACGCTTTTAAAATATCTTAGATGATCTGGCAACGTAACCGAAATATGTATTTTTGGATCACCCTGTATATTACAACTAAGAGTTGGCCCTAGCGTAAAAAGTCTCCGTAACTCCCGACCAAATTTCATTACTCTAAATGTCAGAGTTCAAAAATATTAGAATTTGTTCAGATCATATTTTTCGAAATAAAATAGGAAATTAAATTGTATCTCAAAAACGGTAACAGATAGGTATGGAGAAAAACAAGAAAAGTTGTAAAGAAACCAATGGAGATTCTAAAAATAAAATAATATCTAGGGTAATTCATTTAGAATTCCAATGAGGCTATAACTTTCGGTATGATCCAACGACACTGCATCATCCACAATATTTTAAAAACGTAAGAAATAGTCTGTCATGGTCACAATTTCGAGAATAATATCTCCTTTAGTTCTCGAGATATTTAATAAGTCATCAAGTTTTCCCACCCTGTATAATACACTTCTCGTCTAATATTTTATAGTTATGACACGATTTCTCACATAAAATAAATAATTACTATTTTAATACTGTAAACACTAGTACCACCTTCACTGTAAACACAACCATTTAGTAGATTAAAAGTAGAACCAATAATCTGCTATCTGTACAAGGGCGTGCGGTGAGTCATGAAGAAGGGGAAGGACCGCCGGTAGGCCCGCCGGAGGCGAAAAATTTTTTGAGGACCACGCCCAAATATTGCCAATTTTTCGACGTTTAAATACAGGTAGAATACTGTCGTGTAGGTACTGTCGAAAATGTGTGATTATGTACCTATGATTTTTTAATATTTCTTCTATTTTCTAAATGGCTAGGTACCTATGTTTTTTTTTATTAATTTTTACGTAATTTGCCCGTCGAAAACCAATTCTTTAGTGACCCAACCCTGCCTAAGAGTCGTTAAAAACAAGTTAACAAAATTTCATAACAGAAACTAATACAGAAAACTATCTATCCATTTTTACTTTGAATTCACAGTTTGATTTAATTTTAAACGGATTTTTTAGCCGCCTTCACTTCTGTCTTTAAATTAAAATCTGGTGTAGGCCTACCTGTTGCAATAATATTCCTTTTTTCATCAAAGAAAATCGTTGAAAATCCTTTTTCCAATAACTAGCATACAGAACAGATACACTTTACATTTCCCGAACTCGATGGGCCGGCAATTGGTTGCTCCATGACAAAATAAATCAAGAAGTAAGATAAACCAAGTCACAGATCCTCTGCCGTGTAGCGCTTATTCCTGGCGAAAAATCGCGACAAACAATCGTAACATTCGTAACTGCCGAGTACAAACACGTGGAAACTAAATATTTTGGCGGCTTCGTTCCGGCGTCGCATCGCGGCGAAGGAAATACCGAAGTCTAACGATTTACCCTTTACTTGGCACGGCAGACCATATTAATTATTACTCGTATACGCGTATAGAGTGTAGTATACACGTATTGAGATCACTTCGATTCTTCGATACATTTAATATTGCGTTGGTCAGGGATGCATACAGGGCCGGATTTGGTTTGGAAATTAGATAGAAATAAATACTTGGGTATTTTAATTGTATGGATAGGTATAGATTAATATAAAATTTGTTTTGTCTTATGTCTTATGAAAGCGGTAGGGGAAGCAGTGCTTCCATCGCTTCCATGGACCGCACGCCCCTGTATCTGTAGGTAGCAATACGTTCTCAAAATTGACCTTAATTAAAAAGAAATATAAAAAGAGCTTGTTTTCTTAATGCCTAGCAAATGAACTTTAAGAACAAACTTTTCCACTATAATTTAAAAATCATTATACTTGTTATACCCCTTAAAATATCATTAGGGTTATAAAGATTAAGGCTAAAACAACTGGCTGTAATTTTAGAATACAATATCGCTGTAATTAACTACAGCAAATGCAAATCTGATTAAAAAAATTAAGCTTATTATAGGCCTATTTCTTTAAAAAATCTACAGCAATTGGGTATTAATAAGAAATTATAGGTTATAGAATAACATAAACAAGTAATAATTATTTAATATACCGAGTTTTAACTTACGTTTGCATATCGCTGGATGAAGTATTCATAAATAATAAACGCTAATACTTAAAAAACCAGTTGACCCCCCATACTTCGTTCAGTATTTATTTGAGAAAATGATAGAGTACTGGGTGTTCCACTAAGAATGGCTCTCGGCTTATACCAAAAATACCAATTTCATATACTTCGAAATAAAATTTATACATCGAATGTCTTCGTAACTTTTCTAATCAAGTGGTGGGGAAAGGTTGAACATTATCTGTAATTAATGGTGATAACTCCGGTTTGGCTCAACATAATTCAGTGAACTTAGCTCTGATAGAAACAGCTTTCCTTAATCTATATACTACCTATACATGGTGTTACAAATTCGAGGAGCATCATTGGGATTCTGGAAACGGTAAGAGATAGGAGGAAGCTTAAATTAGAACAAGGTAGCGTAATTTAATGCCGATCGATACGCCGTCAAAAAGATTCGTGTATTAAGATTACTTCCGAAGATATTCGAAAAAACCCTAACTTGGCGCTTTTAGTTTATATGTTTTCCTGCCTTTATTTTAATAGATAATCAAAAACGAATTTAATAATCTCATTGCCACTTTTTTTCTTCTATTAGAATGTTGTATCAGATTTCGCATTCGACGTTTCGTCTTGGGCCCCATCATTTCTATTTCATTTTTGAAATCACCAAGGCTGACTGCATTATGTTGCATTATTGTTGATTAAGATTCAACATTTTAAACAAAGTTTACATAGTTTTAAAAGAATGCCAGTCAAACTTTAAATATAGACCTGCCATTGTGCGATTTTGCTTCTGTTAAACGGTTACAATATTTTTTCCTGGGCTTTCTAAATCTACCGTCTTCGCGTAGGTTTCTATCCAATTTTTGAAAAGTCCTTCTATCGTGCTGCTGTCTTTTGGGGTACTTCTCAAAATACCTTTGCGAAACTGTTACTGACTTTTGTTAAAGATGTAATAAACCTTTATCATATAACTTTTTCCCTCAGTTGAAAATCCCATTTTAGATTTTTAAAGGATCAACCTATAGCACCTCACAAAAATCTTGAAATAAGTAATTTCGGACTGTCACCTATAAAACTTCGCCATAACTTATTTTATTTTTTTTTTTAGCGCAAGATGCGATAATAAAGTTGATTTTATTTAAGCGTCCTGGAATTAGACATTAATGTTATAATTTTAAATTTTTTTTAAATTGACCACTATTTCTTATCTAACTTTAGCTCATTGTTGCTTCCTAATTGATTAGAAGCAGAAAAAGTCATTGCATACCAACGCGTAAATGGAAATATTTTTTAAAACTCGTAAATAAATCAACATAATATTTTATAGTGAATGTGTTTTATTTTAACCATAGTATTTAAAATTAATATAAAAAAATGTTTCACAGGGATTCCTAAGATATTGTAAGATCATTAAGAAACAAATTATACTATGTAGCTTGATACGAGAGAGTAATAAAATGTTAACGACAGAACCCATTAGGCAGGGTGGACAACTTAAATGTTGCATTGTAAATTTCAGATAAGTTGCAATGATAGTTTTTAAAAATTCCGTATTTCAGACCTTCACACCCCGAATCGGTCCTAAATTAAGGTCACCCTAATTTGCATACAATAGAAAGACGAGTTTCGTGAATGAAAGTAATGTGACAACGGCGTTACTACAGGTAGTTTACTAGAATAATAAGTATAATAATAATTATACTTGATTATAATTATAGAGATAGGCAGATAATTAAGATATTAATTATTCTAATACTATGTAGATAAAAACTTATATAGAAGTAAGAATAATATGAAAATAGATAAAGTGGAGTAAATATTAATATTTATAAAAAAAATCTATTATGTACAATACAACAATTTAATTTTTAAATTTTAGTCATCATGTTCCGAGTAGTCCGATGAACTATCGTCGTTGGGGTCAAGAAAAATATCAAAAGGGCCCTACAATATTTTCTAGAATGTTATCAGCGTCCCACATTCTTTCTTCTATTTCAATCACATGCTCGACGCATTTACTCCATTTTTCATAATCCACTGTCCTTGAATATTTTCATAACAAAAATTCATTTCCTTCAAAGCTTTCCATAGTTTCTTCTTACCAATGCTCTCTAGAACATGCGGTATGAATTAGTGACGCCTTTTTATTTAATAAGTATTAAATTTCTCTTCTTAAAGATCCCAAGTTGATTAAATTTGGATAAAGGGCATGAAATATACAGGACTTTTATAAATAATTTTTTCGCAAGCTTCCTCGATTTTGTTAACAGCAGTTTTTCTTGAAGTCATTACATTTACAGGGTGAGAATTTTAAAGTGTTAGAATTATCGAAGAAAATGAACACCTTTTCATTTAGCATTTTAAATTTGTAAAATATGTCCCCCAACGTCCCTGTCCCTGTTGGCGTCCTGAAATTTGAATAAAATATTTCCTGTATAATATGGCGTTGATAATATCTAGCCATGCTAACCATTAAGTAATTTTTTTTAATTTTTCGAAAAGAAAGTAACGAATCTATCGAAGAAACCAGTAAATTAAAATAAACAAAAAAAAATCGTTTTAATATAATATATTTTTGATTTTAGCTAAGTATTATTAATGTATAATTATATGATATCAAGTTCTAAATGATGCTCCATTATATTGATATGGTAATTCTAATTTATTAAATAACGCGCATTAATATAATAATATATGAAAAACTTCTCACACAATTTATGCATATTTATGTGTACTTACCACTCAACAAGTAGTATTTATTTACTATTTAATTATTTAATAAAGGTTCTAAATAAATTTAAATAATTCAAATCAAAGAGTTAATAGCATTTTAAATGAATCACTCGAATTAATTTATTAGCTTGGTAATAATCTTTAAGTGGATTATTCAAACTGTCACGTTTCATTGACAAGTTAAGCGCATTATGGATGCATGTTATGTCACCACAAAACTGAAATTTGCAAATAATAATTATTATCGAGAGTTGGTCATAATATTCAAATGGCAACAATCCATGTTGCTAAATCAGTTGAAATTATTAATTAATTTGGATTACTAATTTATTTGTAAATCAATTTCTTATAAAATAATGTTATTTTTAAGTCGTTTTAATATTATTTACTAAATTGTTATTAGTACCATTAAACTGTTATTTTATTATAAAATTGTGTTAATCGTTGCTATATTACATGAAATGGTCGAGTATAATTAAATAATCTTTAACATTTTCGATACCTATACCTAACGAGAATAACTCTTTACTTTGCACAACACACTGCAAATCGTCAGCTAAATCCAAAATTATTTCTCTAATGGTTTATTTGGTAATATTGCGGCCTTAATCTATGTTCCCCACCGGGTAATTACAGGTTCTGGAGGTAAACTAACTCCTGGTAATCTCTACTTATACACCTGCATTCTTAGAGGTGCGTTTAGAGACACTTTTTTTACATTTGAAATTAATTTATTTACTAAAGGATATTCAGTTTTGACGGTTTCTGGGACTCGTTTTATTCCATGTAAAAGACAAGTCAGATGTACTATATTGGGGTAAATGATTCTTAAGTTTTGGTCCACTTTTACCATATACGGTGCTGCACCAGACAAAAGCACTAAAAATTTCTCATCTGGATTTGGTAAGAAAAAGCCCGATAGGGACTGCAGAATAACGGTTACGGTCACATTATTAGTTCTGTCTAGCTGCTTAAAAGCTATTAAATATGGGTTTGTTGCTTTACATTTTACAATATTGTAAGAACTTTTATCACCCAGTGAAGCTCTAATTTTCTTCTAAAACGGTTTCGCATACTGAATGCACATTCTCCTTTCTAAGCGTGGAATTGTCAGGAAGGTTTGTTGACAATATTTTTGCAAAAATCCTCTAAATTGCGGATTTTGCAATTTTTTTAGGGGTATGTTTGCTGCGACCAAAGCCTTGCATAAGTCTTCTTGAAAAATTTCCTTTTCAGATTTCGATTTTTCTCCAACATTTTGAAATGCGTTTTTTACACTCAGCTAAACTGGCTCAAATTTAATTTTTTGTGACTTTGATTTATGCACCGGTGTTTTCAAACGTTGATCGATTTGGAACTTCTTTTCAGAAACAATGATTTTTGCACAAGCTTTTCAGAAGACTTTCCCTTCACTGAACTCTAACTCTTGGAAGTGTTTAATCCACAAAGACGTTTTCACCACTTTAGACATTTTGAACACAAATTTGAAATCACTTTCACACTGAAAATACTGAAATCTTCTGATGAACTAAAACAGAAGTACCTATTACAACCCGATATAAATACAGTTTGTTAAGCAATAAGGCATTATTAAATGACAATAAATAACCCCTAACAATATACTTGCAAACCCCGGAAACCCCCAATAAATACCTTGTGTATAACCAAAATGTAAATATTAATTAATATATAATTATCTTTAGATGAAAAATCCCTGAAACAAGTGCCGGACTGGACATTAAACCTATATGAGTCTACGAGATTTCATGACCGGGCGTTTTTAGTGTTTTGATAATGCCGAAAACATAAAAATATGCTCATAAAATAATAATTTGGGAAAAATATGCATTTCATTATAAAATTGACAAAATATGCAAAAAATGAATAGACAGGGTGTTTCATTAAGGTCGGCCACCGGCCATATCTCGGAAACTACTGGGCATAGAAATTCAGGAAAAAAAAAATTCATTACTAAGGTGGCTATGAGAAAATTCTGGGTAAATAACTTTTAAGTTCCGCATTTTGCCGCAAGGGGGCACAACAGAAAAGTAAATTTTAAAGTTTTAGGTATCTCCGAAAATTCCACCTTAAGGTATATCTTTGATAACACCATTAAAAAGCTTGGACAATTATGCATTATTTTGGTCCTAGGCTCATTGACGTACCAACTTTAATAAGAGTGGGGGAAACTGTTGAAAGTGTAATCATTTAAATCGCTGTAACTTATAAACGACTTACCCGATTTTAGTAGACTAAAGATTGTTGGGAAGAGAAATGTAAGTACTTTCAACAATCGTATTCGATGGTCTATGATAACTCTTAATAAAAATTCTAGAAGGTGCAATTAGCAATAATAACAGATTTTTTTGATTTTATTCCGAAAACTTAAGCTATACGGTATAATTATGATATCATAATCGGAAAGTAAATGAAATTTGCTAGAAAAAACGTAAAAACCACATTTCGATACCTCCGTTCAATTCAAACTTATTGCCAAAAGAATAAGTTTTAAAACTTTAAATGAAGAAGCGATTGTTTTTATAGTTTCGTGGTCAAGCATTCCATGAGAAAAAATATTTTTAAACTTTATGGTTATGTAGGTTTGCCACTTGTTATTCCAGTGACCCAGAAAGCACTCTAGAATTAATGGTATAATCATGAAAAACGTGCAATTTAGGCGTAACTATAATAATATATATATTTTTTTAAATAAGTCTAGATTGCTGTAAAATAAAATCGGAAGGTTTCCATGGAGATAAACAAATGGGAATAGTTGTCAACTGATTTCGTTTTGTAAGGTGTTGTGTTGACAAAAGTTTCTTCTTAATTCGTCTTGAATTTCTTGATTTATTTATTTATTTATCGTATGGCATTTTAGACACAGTAATCTTAAAAGCTAATTAATTTACACATAAGTCAATAGAACAAACTTTAGGAGTTCACAAACAAATATCAAGTTGGTTGATGTAATCTATTGACCCAGCGGTTGCCAGCAGGAAGTCTTCAGGTCTACCGCTGTAGGATCTTGTGGGACATTCCTCTGTGATGTGTTTAATCGTTTGGTATTCTTCTCCGCAGTCGCAGTAGGGTGATGGTTGTTTGCCCCATTTGTATAGGAGGTATGCGCATCTGCCATGTTGCGTTCCAATTCTGTTGAGTGTGGACCAGGTTCTGCGTGGTAGGTCAAACCCTGATAAAAATTTGTGGTACATGCCCTTCAAAAATGGCTTATACCAATGCCGAGGCTTACGATATGCTTGCCGTATATTTTGAATGTTTTCAAAATGCGCCTATAGCGAAACGCGAATATGCTGCCAGATATCCTGAATGAAGGCACTATGGTATAGAAGAGTATTTCGGTGACTGGCAATATGTTTAAGGGAAGCGGGAAGTGTACGACGCATTCCCGTTCATATCAGAAGACGTCCAGTAAGAAATGAAGACAATATTATAAACGTTCTTGCGTGGGTGAAAGTAGATCAGCATTTAAGCATCCCTATCGTGTAGTTTTACGTCAGGCCCTATTAGAAACTGATTTTGACAGACGGCTCGACTATTGCTATTGGCTAAGAGAGATGTGTAACGAGAATCCTCAATTCCTCTCACAAGTTTTATGGACTGATGAAGCCATTTTCAGTAGCTGTGGCAGAGTTAATTTACATAATATTTAAATGTTAGATACCCAAATTGCTAGATTGGAAGGGGTAGTTTGTTTGTGTGGCCACCTAGATGCCCGGATTTAACTGTGCTAGATTTTTACTTGTGGGGACAAATAAAAGACATCGTTTATTAAACGCGACCAACCACACGAGGCAGCATGATTGAGCGAATTGAAGATGCAACAAATTTAATGTCACGAGCTGAAATTGAAACAGCTGTCTCTAGTTCTAGATCAAGAATTAATCGTTGTATTCTACAAAACCGAGGTCATTTTGAACATTTATAAAGTCTTTCAATTGTATTCTATTCTGTATACTCTATTCCCATAATTATTCCAATACTGTTGTATGGTCCTTTGGCCTTGAAACATGCTTCAAATTTTGACTTTTACATGATTTGGACTAGTCCTAAGCCTAGAGAAAATGTGAAGAAAGGCACGGAATATGACAAATCAAAACCCGTTATTACTGAATCAACCTACACACCTACGAAACTATAAAAACAATGGCTTCTTCATTTAAAGTTTTACAATTATCTTTTGACAATAAGTTTGAAACGAACGGAGGCATCGAACGGCGGTTTCTACGTTTATTCTAGGAAATTTAATCTACTTTCCGATTATGATATTATAATTATGATTTCAGTTTTCGGAATAAAATTAAAAAATCTGTTATTATTGCAAATTGCACCCTCTAGCATTTTTATTGAGAATTATCATAGACCACCGAATAATTAAAAGTACTTACATTTCTCTTCCAAATAATCTTTAGTTTGCTAAAATCGGATAAGTCGTTTATAATTTACAGCGATTTAAATAATTACACATTTAACAGCTTCCCCCGCTCTTATTAAAGTCGGCACGCCAATAAGCCTAGGACCAAAATGATGCATAATTGTCCAAGCTTTTTAATGGTGTTATCAAAGATATACCTTAACGTGAAATTTTCGGAGATATCTAAAATTTTAAAGTTTAATTTTCAATTGTGCCCCCTTGTGGCAAAATGCGGAACTTAAAAGTTATTTCCAGAATTTTCTTATAGCCACTTTAGTAATGAATTTTTTTTCCTGAATTTCTATACCCAGTAGTTTCCGAGATATGGCCGGTGGCCGACCCTAATGAAACACCTCGTATATGAACTTTGCATATATTCCGCCCTTTACAGATAAGACATTTCTATCACTTCGTCTTTCTTTCTATCATATCAAGATTCCGATACTGAGTAGTAACATTTACCCACCAGAAATTGCTTACTCCTTGTTTTAAATTTGTTTACACGTAAAAGTCTAATTTCTTTTGGCAGTTTATTAAATAAAATGAGGCCAGCATAATCTGGTGATTTTTTGAATTTTGTTAGATTGTGTTTTATTATAGATCAATTACTTGCATTTCTGCTTGGAAACTTATGGAAAAAGGAGTTGGACATAAATTTACTTCAATTTTTTTTCACATATAATATTAGTAATTTAAACAAATATATACATGTGAATATCATAATCTTCTTGTTGAAAAATAAAGGCCAACATTATTTTCAATGCATAAATTAGACGAATTACCCGCTATTGGATTAAAAATTTTCTCCTAGAGTCAACCGAGTTTCCCCAAAGTTGTTATGAAAGAAATAATAATTAATTAATCCCACAACAAACAATTTGAGTGTGTTATAAAGAACCCAAATTACGCCCTGGAGGATGTTCTTCAGACACCCCTTAGCTAGCTCAATTCAGGGTAGGTTCGCTATTTTGTTTCTAGTTCGAGAGGTTTAGCACTCTTATAAGTAAGTTATAGTCAAATCCTGAAGGCGCCACCTTAGTTTTATTTTACTTAAAAGCCTTTAAATGTTCTAGTGTTTGGCCTCAGATAAAAACAAACTAGGAAAAAAAAACACTTATGTCACAATCAGTATACCCTAGCTTATTATAAGCTCTCATTCACTCAAGTCCTCAATGTCACTATATTTAAAATAAAAGCCAAATTTTCGCAGAGGCCAATACAAATATTTATTCTTAAGGTGGTGTTAAGCCCTTGGTTACTTGATTTTATAAATGCAAGCTCCTCTTACTTTGGTGGACAATAGATACTTAAAGTTAAAAGATAAATAAGTGGAATATTAAAGTGATAGTACTAGGTTTGACAATAAAATTTCTGAAGGTTTAAATTTACAAAGTTATTGATAAAAGAAAGCAAAAAGTCAAACCCTGTTTGACAGAGTCTTGCACAAGACGGCAACTGTCAGACCTACACTGTAAAAAAATGACTGTTCAGTCTGATCTGGCAGCCACATAGACCTACATCCAGGACATTGCCTGAGACATGGAATTTCCGCAAGGTCTGTGCAAGAACCTCTCACAACTAACTAAATTTACCATAAAATCTCTGTTATAGTATGATACAATATCTTACGAGTACCTGTGGTTACTCAATAAGCATGCTAGCCACTCGGACATAGATAAATTAAAATGTCGAAGTTACAAGTACTAAATTTGGAATAAACAAATGGCCTTTAGCCGGAAAACAAAAATATTTACTTTATAATCACAAATTGTACTGTATTTATAACAAAAGTAGCTGTAACAGACTACCTAACGCTTTGAACTACTAGAGACTCTTGTGACGTCTAAACGCTATGTCGACATACGCTATACGTTTACATTGCACAAGCTCTGTACATAACATAAGTGCAAAACTTGACCAAAACACTGTATGGTGAACAATACGCAAATGCAGAATATTGATATTTTAAGTTGTTACTAAGTTACAACAACATACTCAAGAAAAATGGTACTTAGCTAAAACCTTACGTGCTACTCATGGTTCATGAAGACTCGGTCTTCACACACACTCACACATGGTCTCTGAAACAGCTAGCGTGGAAACTGCTACACAGCTAGTCTCCAAGAAATCCCATAGTACACGGCAACTGGCACGTCCAGCGTCCAGGCAATTCCAAAAAAAATAAACTAGTACATCACTTTGTACTCGGACTTTTAGCCCCTACCAAAAAAAAAACCCTAAAATCGAATTTTAGATATACAAACATGAAAGAGAAATCTTTCATAACACCCATCGAGGGTAATTCAGATACTAAAATTAAAACCTACCTCAAATAACTAACGAGGATTCCCAATTTACCAGATGGCGTCTATGACCGCTGTTGAAGTTCATTAAAGCATTTTAAATCGGCATTCCGCCCAAAGGAATAAGCAACTACAAGGCCATACCCTTTTTAATGCATTTGTGGATGCTATAACGGCACTACATTAGCTTGCATGGCCCAAAAAAAACTAAACTTGGGGGGCTACTTTCACAAACGTGCTCTAACTTCCAGTGTCCATGGTCGAAAAGGACGCTTCTTATTTTTCTCCAACGTACATGGTTACCGAAACAAAACAATCACAAAGCTTAGTCACCCTATCTACGTTAACTAAGCTCTGTCAACAACACAGAAAACTAATGGCGACCAAAGTCTACCCACGCGACCAAGAAAAAATTAACCAGAAGTCGCTGTGAAAATGCACAGAAACTGTCAGTCTGACACTGACCTATTATCGATTTTCTTAAAACACAGCTGATTTACGACATTTGAGATGATTAACCTACAACTTCTATACTAGGTTAAATAGTTATAAATTATCAATTACCAATTAACTAAAAGAAAGATTTGAAATCAAACCTATCTGCAACTAGTATTAAACGATGAACAGAAGAAATCAATCCATTTAGCTATGTCGTACAAGATACAAAACATTCCTGAAATATAACCAACAACAAAGGTTTGAAACTAAACATAATAAAAATTTTGGGCTATTACAGGTAACTTAATTAACAATTAATGTTTATGATGAGGGTCTACATATGTATTTTAACAATTTAAAACCGAAAACTTAACAGAGATCAAACTTATAAAATGCAATTTTCAAACTGTAACAAAGTATAACGTTATAGCTGAGATTACTATAAACCAAAGAATAATATAGCTGTAACCGTATCCTTTCCTTAAGTAAGCGCCTTTGTTGAAAAATGACTAAGTATGCAGTGCTACAATTCTTTGCAACGTGATCCACATGGGAGTCCCATGTTAGGAACTGGTCACATGCAAGCCCAAAAATTGATGGTTTCCGCAGCACTCACTGAGTTTACAGTTATAGTTGGTGAATTAATGCTGCATCTGAAATTAACTCCCACTGTCTTCTGAACGTTCACGATCAGATTGTTTATTTTACACCATTCATCGAATTCACTGACGATACTCAAAACGAGGTTTTGGAGCTCACCTGGACTCTGTGCCGTGACCACCATCATGATTTTACCGTCGTTGGTGGCATTTCATTAATAAAGAGAAGAAACAGCAGTGGTCCCAGCAGTACACGTAACGATTTTTATAATTCTCATAAAACCGATTTTATTTTTACTTTATTTATGCTTACAACTAGCTAAAGACTAACCCCCTTAAAACTTTTTGTGGGAACATTTACCTATATTTGTTTACTAATTTTAAAGCAAAAATAATATGTTCAATACGAAGAAAAAATTATTACATAAAATTAAATATATATTAAAATATATTTAACTTTATGTAATTATGTTTGATATCTTTCGCTCTCCGAGTAACTCATCGTGTTTTAAATTTCGCACACTATAATCTTAACTAAAATGTTATGAGCACATTTGTGCGGAAGTTCCAATAAATGTATCTTTACGTTTAGACGAACGTATAATCCATTCTAATTTGGCTTGTTATTTATCCTCAGGAAAAGTGTAAAACTTTATTTTTTTATCAAAATTATTTTTCTGGTAATCCACATTACACCCGTATACAGCACACCTCATATTATGGATCAAATACATGACAACAACAACCAGACCCAATACCACTAAAATTAGTGAAAATTCCAGTTTAAACCTAAAACACTGTTTGAAGTCATGTGGCAAGCGCTTGATATCCACCGAGATTCTTCACGCGATGACGTCACTAAGCCACGCCCGTCTGCGCGATAGCTTATCTTTAGTTTATTATACCCTGGAGAAGACCCAACTAATGTAATGGAATCCGCATATGCGGGTATCTACGGCAGGTGGCGCTAAAAGCAAATTTATCAGTTCATGCGTTAAGCGTAAAAAAGTTTGTCCCTTTTCATTTCATCAGACCCAATCCTTGGACGCGTTTCGCCGTATTACGGCTAATCGGCAAGGCTATAGAGTCTAACGAAAAGGAAAGGGACTTCACAGTGCATTTCAATACGTAATGTAAAGTTGCATGTAACATATGCGAAAGTGTGCACGTGACGACATCTCGCGGAAATCGAGCAGTCCACCAAACTAGATCAGCGAGGACTTAGAGAATACTTGTAAATTTAGATGTCGCTTGGGACTTTGTCTAACAGATGTCGCTGCAATTTAAGTTTTCTTCTCTAGCTTTTTTATACATATTATAGAATGAAACATGCTACATTTAATTCCGTTTTTAGATTGTGTCCCTTGTTTCCTATTCAATAAACATGAAACATTTAGTCATAAAAATCATCAAAATAACACCCCTATGTTCCAGCATCAACTCATGAAACTCTGTTTAATAGGCTGAAAAATAATTTACTGTACCTGAATTATATCTCCAAATTCTCCTCCTCCAGCTGCAAAAGTAAGATGGCAAATATAGGGGATTTTGTCTTCCTTGGGCCGATGAAGTTCTAAGTCAAAAGTTTTTCCTATCACTCCGTAGTAAGTGCGATTACATCCTAAAAAAAAAAATATATTCGTAAAATAATTTTTTGCTGCGAACTGGTTTATTTTGGGCAAAAAATTCAAGAGACATTTTTTGTTTAGAATGAAACAGGCTATCGGAAATTAATTTTTAAATGGTAAACAAATAATAAGGCAAAAAGTTGCATTGAAAATAAATTTTAGGGGTTGCGTTTTCCACCCCTTACAACCATGGGGTAAACCAAATAAATTACTGGCTAAGTGTCTTTTTGGTAGTAGAAAATGTCAGGTTAATTTCAATATTGTAACTTTTTTAGTGCTTGTGAAAAAAATTGTTAAACAAATTTTATGTACCCCCTTTAAGGGGCTGTATCTTAATAAGGGATGCTCCAATAAAGTTTGTTTATATGAAAGATCCTATCTTTTTTTCGGTGAGGAATCAGCCCCTTAAATGTTTTACACTAACTTAGTTACACCCTGTATAATGAAGGAGCCGTTACAAGCAAGTACTGCAATGTCATATGCAAACGTGGCACGCAAAGCTGGTGAAGCAATTTTAATTAAGCCAAAAAATTAGTATATGCAGGGTGTTATTTAAGTACGTGGCCAAAGTTCAAGAGATGATTTTCTGAGTGATTCTAAGACGAAAAATTTATACACTGCGCCACTTATTTAACGCACAACCAAAAATTGGTCTCAAATTTGATGTTATGCATTTTCGAAATCTGTTGTGCATTTTTATTAATTTTTTTTTCTTATTGTAGGGTTTTTGTCTTAAGAATATTACTGTCTTTATTGTTTTGGTTAAAAAAGTAACTTTGGTATTATAACGGGTGTTATAAAAATGCTGCGATTTCTTACGAAAATTCAAAACACCTTGTGGAGTATATTAGGCACTGCAAGATATTGAACTTCACCCAAATGAAAGTCTTATGTTTCCTTTACGTTTTCTTTTTTGATTCATTTGTTTATCACTGTTACTTTATTAAATACACTGTTTTGAAACATCAAGTGTTTTATTTACCTAAAATTCATTTATCGGTAAAGACGCAGGCTATCAAAATGAAAGAAACGTCATAAAGTGAAATCTAACAGAAGTGTCAGTTTTTGTTGGCAGTTCAACAATAATTTGTGTATGTGGATAATGGAACGGCAATCTAGAAATTTATCTCGTGATGAGTGTGTGGAGGCAGTTACATTACATGGTGAAGGGTGGAGTTACAATCGCATAGCTGTAAAGTTGGGAGTATATCACACTACTATAGCGAGGGTAATTGATGGAACATTCCAGACGGGCCGGTCAAGGTAGACCTCGTATTACGACTCCTATTCACGGTCGTTTTTTAAGAGTAAGTGCTGTAAGATAACGATTTACGACTGCAAAAAGTTAAGATCTCAACTTCAAGGCGCAGGTGGTCCGCTTATATGCCTTCAAACTGTACGTCGACGACTGAGGGAAGCAAATTTAAGACCCATGATTGCTGCTCGAGGACCAGCATTAACAGTAGATCATTGAAGTGCCAGATTAAATTTTGGCAATGAACATGTTAATTGGTTAGAGGCAGATTGGGAAAATGTTTTTTGGACTGATAAGTCGAGGTTCTGTTTGTATAATTATGGTAGGCGTATCCCCGTCTACCGGAGACCCAATGAGAGATACAGTCAATGCAGTTTTTTACACACAACTTTATATGGAGGTGGATCCGTGATGGTGTGGGGTGGAATATCTTTGACGGGACGAACGGACTTGGTAATTGTAAATGGAAATCTCAATTCCAAAAGGTACATTACAGATATTCTTGAGGAACATGTTGTGCCTTATGCAGCCTATATAGGACCCAATTTTTTGCTTATGCACGACAATGCGCGTCCCCACACTACTTTTATCGTAATAAATTATCTTGCAGAAGTAGGAATAAATGAATGGCCAGCTCGTAGCCCTGACCTAAATCCCATTAAACATATTTGGGATTTTATTGGCAGGCGGTTACAAAGTTAAAAACGACAACTTCAAAACTTACAAGAACTGGGCGAAACGACTCATCGAATTATGGCATGGCTTCGATCAGAACGAAATAAGAACATTAGTTTTAAGTATGAATCAAAGATGTCGGGAGGTCATTCAGGCCAGGGGTAGAAACACCAGATATTAATTCGTTATTTACTTTTAATTTTGCCTTTTTTATGTTATTTTTATTGTTATTGCGTTAATAAAAGCAATTTGTTCATTTGGCGGTGTTGATATTTTTCTGCTAAAGAATATAGGTATATTTAATAAAAAATACGTTTAACTAAAAACAGTGTATTTAATAAAGTAACAGTGATAAACAAATGAATCAAAAAAGAGAATGTAAAGGAAACAGAAGACTTTCATTTGGGTGATTTTGAATATCTTGCAGTGCCTAGTAAATCCCACAGGGTGTTTTAAATTTTCGTAAAAAATCGCAGCATTCTTATAACACCCGGTATAATACCAAAGTAACTTTTTTAACCAAAACAATAAAGACAGTAATATTCTTAAGAAAAAACCCTACAATTATAAAAAATTAATAAAAAGGAACAACAGATTTCGAAAATACATAACATCAAAGTTGAGACATATTTTTGGTTGTGCGTTAAATAAGTGGCGCAGTGTATAAACATAAGCTGCCAAACTTTAAAAAGAAAACAGTTTTTTCGTAAACATCTTAATAATCCTTTAGCCGATTTTTTTGGAATTTGGCAGTATTATTTAGGGTAGTAAGGGGCTAATTAAGCCCTAACTAGATTAAATTTTTTAAGTCAAGTGGCGTCCCGGAAGGCACCTTGACTAAGATTTTTGACAAAAAAAATGTGCACCACTGATTTTTTTGCAACTTTTGTCTATTTTCGCATTAAGCAACTAAAACTACAACTTTTTCAATTTTAGCATTTTTTTCGTATCTTCCTTCGTTTTTGAGAAAAATACAAAAAAATCACTTCTATGCAATCAATCAGAAAAATTTTGTGTTTTATAAATAATAATTAAAAACTGTTTTTATTGTCCATGCAGTGGGCACGGCCATACTCTTTTGCAATTACCTCCATATCATTGTATCTTTAATCCTATTGAAATGGTTTGGGGTACAATAAAAACACGTTTACGAAGATATAACCAATTACCAACTTTAAGCGCAGTTGTCCTTGATGACATTCGGCAGGTAATTAGCGAAATGAGTAGCGATGTATGAAAAAATTGCGTAGTTCATGTTATAAAAACAGAAGGATACGGCTTTCGCAGCACTATGCTACTTTTTTGTGAAACATGCCGCAATCAGAATTTTGCTAGTTCTCCTTGTTCTTGATATGCGGGATGTTTTTGAAAATTTTACATTTTGGGACCCCTCTCCCCCCCATTTTTAGGTTACCCTGTAGCTCATCAAAGAGATACCGGGTTTTCTTTTTGTAGTTTTTTTACGTAGAATCCAATGCCGTACTCAAATTTTTCTATGTTCAATAGTTTCCGAAAAAAAAAACAAATTTCCTTTTTTTTTAAATTGGTAAATATTTTTTAAGCTTCTCAGATATATATAATACCTTAATTTTATATGTAATATTAAGCACAAACTTTACGTTTTATTAAAAAATATACATTTTTTGTTAGTAGGCCCTTAAACGTTCGCATTTCAAGCTCTTCCCAAGAATATAATTGTAAAATTTTTCTCCGTTAATAAAAAAAGAGAAGTCTTAAACGCTGCAAAGATTCGCCGTAATCCTGGTTTGAACGCAGTGGATATGGGTTTCAACCAGGAGGTAAAAATTTTTATTAATGAACATCTGTCCCCTTTCTACAAGCTATTGCATAAAAAGGCACGAGAATTTTGTAAAGCTCAAACTACAAATACTGTTGAGTGAAGGATGTGAAGATCTTCGTCAAGAAGACGGATGATTCTGGTGCTGTTTCGGTTGATGATGAGACGGTCCTTTCCGGGATCAGTCAGTAACGCTTATTCAATTATATGAAAATTTTATATATTTTTCTTTTCTTAACAATGGCGGGTATTGAGGGCTTTACGGTATTCTATCAAAATGTAAGAGGTTTGCGAACAAAGTGCGTTGATTTCTACCAGGCTGTTCTTGAAGCCAATTATGACTGCATTTGCATCACAGAGACCTGGTTGCGCAAGGAACTTTTATCTTGTGAACTATTTCCAGCTGGGTATAACGTTTATAGGTTAGATAGGGATCCGATTATTAGTGGTAAGAGTGATGGTGGGGGAGTGTTGATCGCTGTTCGTGAGAGCCTTTCAGTGGAGTGCGTGCACCATTGGCGTAATGTTAACAATATTATTGAGGATCTGAGGGTTTCTATTGATTTAAAAGGTGGTAAGAAATTATTTCTTTGTTGTACTTACATACCTCCGCATGCCGTTGTAAACAACTTTATTGCATTTTTTTCTAAACTAGAGGAGATTATCTTGAAACACAATAAAAATGACTTTGTACTTCTGGGAGATTTTAACCTGCCTAATATTAATTGGGGTAAAACTGATGAAGAATCCACTACTTTGATGCCATTGAATATCATGGATCCCCGTAGCCAATGCTTTGGTGATTGTATTATCGTAAATAATTTTAAACGATTTAATCAGGTCAAAGCGTTTGATAAGATACATCATGCTACCTTGCTGGTAAAACTTGAGAATTTTGGTGTGCACGGTGGGTTGTTACGACTACTTGATAGTAGTTATTTAACCGGTCGTTCTTTTTATGTTGCTGTTAACGGGGTAAAGTCGGATAGCGCGGGTATAACATCGGGTGTACCTCAGGGATCGCACTTGAGACCGATATTATTTAGCATCTTTCTTAACGATGTTGGCCAGTGTTTTAGAGGCTCGAGTTACTGTCTATATGCTGATGACCTACAGACTTATAGATCGATAAGTGATCACTCAGATATGGTCGGTCTTCGAGATGATCTTTCAAGATTCGCAGATTATTGCACAGTTAGTCGGTTGTATTTGAATATTGATAAGTGGCAAACAATTGTTTTTTCCAAAAAACATGTTTACCTCCTTACATCACGGATCTGTATATAAATAATACTGTGGTAAAGTCTGTCGACTCTGTGAAGGATCTTGGGGTGATATTGGATTCAAACTTTTATTCGAGAAACATATAGAGAACATTGTTCAGCGTGCTTTTCACAATTTGGGTTTTATCCAGCGTATGTCTAAAGATTTTCAAAACAGTCAATCGTTCATTTCGCTATATCAAAGTCTTGTGAGGCTTATTTTGGAGTACGCGACCCCTGCTTGGAATTCAATGTACTAAAAATATATAACCCGTCTCGAAGCTGTGCAGAAAAAATTTGTCAGTACTTTAAACTATAAATTTAATAGACAGCGACATTCTTTCAATTACAGTTTAAATTTGCAATATTATAGAATGGAAAGTCTGGAGTCGCGAAGAAAATACTTTGATATCTTACTATTGTATAAGATTGTAAATAATATACTCGACTGCGAGTATTGCAATAATTTTCTAAGCTATAATGCTGGTTCTTATTCACTTCGCCATAGACTAGTATTTTATACGGATCGTTTTTACTCAAACTATTATTGTAATTCGCCACTAATTCGTTGTCAACGTACCTACAACGTCTTATGCCACAATGAAGATATTGACATGTTTGTGTGTAAATTTGCTAAATTTAAGAGACTGGTTAGGAATCACTTTAATCAGTTTATATTTAATAATTTAACATGGTAGGATTATGCCTTGCCAAATTGTAATTATTATATACATACTATGGGCTAACCTATTATTGGACAGCTTGCCTGTCTGTTGGTTGGCCCTGTTGGTTCTTTAAATGAATAAATAAATCATTAAGGGACACCCTGTATATGACTTGCCTCACAGTTACCACATCGGATATTGTATAAGTAATATTTTGATTTCAATAATGTTCAGTTAGTTTATTTGTTTGTTGTTTGCGAATGTCATATTATTTCTATGTTTTGTTCTGTTACTTACTACGGATGATTTCCCTAAATAAAAAAATAAATACATATTTACCGCAAAATATATTTTACTGAAATATCATTTTTCTTTAAAGGTGGGGTATTTGCCCCTGTTCCCCATAAATTTGCATTTTTGGGAATGCAATAAATTCCCGTTAGAATTCTCTTAGGAAAAATGTTTCACGAAGTTATGTATGTTCAAACATAATATTCTGGAATTTTCACATAATATCTTCCACACGAATGGCAGATTCATAAAAGAGATAAAAATGGATGTACTTTTGTCAGTGCGTCAATTTGTAAAATTATAAAATACCAAAAAGTTACGGGTCTGTAAATTTTTAACCTTTTAAACTGTAAAATTGCATTAAAAAATTTTAACGCTGCAACAAGATCATTCTTTATCACTGAGGTTAGTCAACTTATAATACACCGACACTTCATTTCTAGATGGATTTTGTATCCATTGAAGAATTACGTAGAATGATATCGATATGATAGTTTCTTTTTAAAATATCTTCCAATTTATGTTGAGAATTTCTGGTTTATTAAAAATTTGCTACTATTAGTTAAGGCTCAAAACCAATAACGTGTTAAAAAAACGGCGTGTAAGAATGGTAAAATCGTTTGTAACTTAACTTCATTACACAGAAAGTTTTTCATTATACAGATTGGCAAAAAAGTCGCGCATAATGCCTGTAACTTTTAAATTACCTCGTACACGAAAAAGTGACCTTTATGAATTTTGTCTAGTAAATTATTCCCCACATTTCTACCTTCTTGAATTTTCTCTGTCATTTCTGGTTTGGTTGCCATACAGACTAACTTACTTTTTCTAAACGGAACACCCAGCATTTGATTGCATATTTGGATTCTACTGGGAAAACTCTGAATTGTTTGTATTTCAAATTTTTACCTATCTGTAAGCGTTTCCGAGATAATGACAGCTAAAAAATGAAAAACTTCCTAATTATAGGTATTCCTACCTAATACCCACCAGCTGAGTAAAGGTGTTTTCATGACAGCGACCTAAGAGGTGTCAATTTTGAGTTCCTGTTTAATTGTCTGTTATCTCATTTCTAATTTGTTTACACTATGGTTCATCTGAATGAGAAACAACGAGTTGAAATTTTAATAATGAGCGGTTATGAAGGGATCGCAAGATCAGGTTTGTCAACTTGTCGATGAATTATATCCAAATAGGCATCCAATAAATCAGTCAACGGTGTGTCGAGTGGTAAAGAAACTTCAAAAAACAGGCAATGTAAGGAAAGCCGCTAGATCAGGTCGACCTAAAACAGTAACTGGGGGAGACGAAGCTTTGGATATCATGCTCTCAATACATGAAAATCCAACACAATCATCCAGGCCAATGGCAATAAATTTTAATGTGTCTCATCAGTCAGTGAAAAATACTCACTGGTTTCAGGAAGATGTTTGGGCGGGCATAGTTTGGTAATTTGAATGGCGAAAAATATCTGGACCTCTTCAGGAATCACTTAATTCCTTCTTGCAGAATGATTTTACCTGGTGTAAATAATGGCATAAACGAACAGGTATGGTTCCAGCAAGATGGAGCACCTGCGCATTATGCGGCAAATGTTAGACAATACATAAGCGAACAATTTCCAGGACGTTGGATAGGCAGCAGAGGTGCTATTTACTGGCCAGCGGGATCCCCGGACTTAACCCCGCTCGACTTCTTTCTGTGGGTACACTTAAAGAACATAGTCTACGTTAACCGTAGAAATTACTTAGAATCTTTAAAAGTCAGAATTAGTGCTGAAATTCGAATTATTCCAGAGGATTTCCTTTTAAACATTGTAGACGGGTTCACGGATCGACTGGCGCTCTGCTTAGTAGAAGCAGTTTTACTTGTTTATTATTCCGATGTTAACTTGTTCAATTGTCTAGGCTATTTATTTTGTTATTATAAAGTTTGTTACAACTTTAAATAAATAAAAGTTTGAAATACAAAAAATTCCAAGTTCTCCCAGTAGAATCCATATATGCAATCATATTATGCAGGGTGTTCTATTTAAAAGAAGTTAGTTAGTCTTTATGGCAACCAAACCAGAAATGACAGAAAAAATTCATGCAGGTAGAAATGTGGGAAATGATTTATTGAACAACTTTCATAAAGGTCACTTTTTCGTATGCAGAATAATTCAAAAGTTCTAGGCATTATGCGCGACTTTTTTGCCACTCTGTATATACCCCAAAATATGCAAGTCCTGAAATTGTCATAATTTTTTGCGGTGTAATGTTTCTTCGTAAAGATAATTCGTTATATCTTCTTATATCGTCGTCTTGGTGGTGAAAAGAGCTAAGCCACATTTTGGGTAAAATGAGTTAAATGCATTATATTAACCTAAAAAAATTAATAAATGCAGTGGTGAAATAAGCTAAGTGATTCCTTTCTTTGTAACCTCAAATTTTGGTAAAATTGTCAAGGAAGCTAAATGCAAATATGTGTATTTTTTTTTAGTAGTAAAATATGTTTAAGCGACATATATGTTTTTACTAATATCTTCAGCGACTAGTATAATACTACTTATTTGGATTCTAAATAGAGCTAAGCCGCAAAATAGCAGTTTCTGTGTGCTCCAGTCAGTTGATTTCAGATAGATCACTTCATCTCCATCAGTTGTGGATTATTGGATTCCGTTTAATAAAACATTGTTAGCTGTTTTTATAATAAAAATTATTGTTTAAGTGTTTATCGTATCATTGAAGATTAAGTCATTTTTATATGATATCTTTATTAATAATTATTAACATCATAAACGTACTAAAACCTACATAAAACCTTAGTTACTCATAATACATTAGTTACCATAATTTAATACGTTAGTTACGAAAGCATAATACGTTAGATACCAAATAATATTAGAACTATTTTTCATGAACATGTAAAACAATATTTTGACAGTTTTCAAATTTGATGGATACACCTTGGTCTTTAACGTCCACGATCTTAGGTATGCCCTCTGAAGACTGATTAATGACCGAGAAAGCACTCCTTTCGATTTCGTGCGGTTCCCCAGTGCCTAATCCACTGCCGGAAACATCGCCGATTTGAATTTTGCGAGCAATGGAAACTTTTTTGGTCACACTTTCTTCTAAATACCCTCTAGCAACCTTCGCCGATTCCCATCCACCAAGTTCTTGTAGGTCTAATATATCTCCTCCGGCATTAACAAGAAAATTTGCCGAAGATCTTCTAACGCAGTGACCAGTATACAAATTAGGATTTTCAAGTGAGAGATACTCAGCTATTTTTTGAGGTATTTTAGAGAAGAAATGTACCGTACATTTCCCTCTTCTATATGATACAAACAATCTTTGGTGAGTGACATGGTCTGGCCTTAACATTGCGTACTTTTTAAATAAAAGCGCAGGATTGACTTCGCCGTCAAATATCACAGCGAAAATACGTTTCTTGTGGGTTTTTGAGTCGGGAATAGTAACAGTCAGCTTGTCCTCTAAAACGTCAACATCTTCCGTGGTCATCTTCGCTAATTCATTAGTTCGACAGGCTCCTCCAATTCCAATTAAAAAAGCCACTTTCATCATTAAAAACTTCTCGTCTGAGGCAGAACACACAAATTCGTTGACTTGTTCTCTTGTAAATACTTTTGATTTTTTTGCTCTACATATATCCAACATTTTTCTTCTTGATGAAACGTATTAAGGCGCCGTATTTGTCGATTTCCACTCTTTCCTTCAGTTCTAAAGTCGCTCATAATATGGAATATTTCGGCCATAAGGATGAAGCAGAATATTCCTCAGAGAGTTTTGCGAAATACGCCAGCAATACCGTTTCTTCTGCACCTTGAACATGTACTTTGTTTCGCCACTCACAAAACTGCCGATATTCTTTTTCATAATGGATTTTAGATTTGTCCGGAAGCAAGTTCAACCTTATAATGTTGGCTGCAGCTAATATATCGTCAGGAATATCAAAATCTTGCATGATTTTAATGATGACTTTTTGAAATGCCAAAATGAAATGACAAAACACCTTGTTTTTATTTTCGCATCGCCGTTGTCAATGATACGATAAAGCTTTGAATATAACTCGATTATTATCGATTTAACACCATCTTGGACATTGCGGGTGACTCGGCTGTCGCCTCGTCACCTAGCAATGTCCTCGACTATTATAAATCGCATAATAATCTCGTTATATTAATAGCTATTAATACCTTGATGCTTTAATAACAAAATTTAGTGTTTAATATTAAGTATACTACTTTTTATTGGCAATGTTCAGCTTAAATAAATCAAGGGCGTAAATTGCCAGTGGAACTGTGTGTAAAGCTTATTATTAACATAGAAAATACTATACAGGTAAGATAGTTGTTATAGTCTGTTATAGTATCCTATTCAACTCAAAGGATTTGCTTATTCAACTCGAAGGATTTTTATCTGTTCCAATACTAATTACAAGCTTTTATTTAACCTCACTTGTCAGTTAGTTAAGATCAAATAATAATACTGCATAGTAAAGGCAACTTGTTATATTTCACAATTTATTTCAGTTTCCTGACACGTGTTTCAACCCTTGCGGGTCATTATCAAAGGCATTATAAGACAATAATAAATTCTACATTTAATTAAAATAAAAATTGACAGATGATAGATTATTTTGGTCCTTAATTTACAGGTATTGGCCAAAGGTACAACTAAATTACAGGTGTGATTATAGAGGTATTTACATCTAAATGTTCCTTGCACGAGTTTGCGTAGGTCAACTGGGGAGAGTGACGGAATTTACTTTGGTTCTAGTCTTGGTTGCTTGAGAATTTGTAGCCTTTTCCGATCCAATAACTCGCAGTGGCAGATAATACGCTGTACAGTTTCACTTTCTCGCCCGCATAACCTGCAGCTTACGTCTCCATTGTACAGTTCCATATGGTGCAGGTGCTTCTTGACGGCCATGTGTCCTGTCGGAATTCCTGTGGTAATTCTCAGCTGATTTCTGCTGATACCAAATAATATTAGAACTATTTTTCATGAACATGTAAAACAATATTTTGACAGTTTTCAAATTTGATGGATACACCTTTGTCTTTAACGTCCACGATCTTAGGTATGCCCTCTGAAGACTGATTAATGACCGAGAAAGCACTCCTTTCGATTTCGTGCGGTTCCCCAGTGCCTAATCCACTGCCGGAAACATCGCCGATTTGAATTTTGCGAGCAATAGAAACTTTTTTGGTCACACTTTCTTCTAAATACCCTCTAGCAACCTTCGCCGATTCCCATCCACCAAGTTCTTGTAGGTCTAATATATCTCCTCCGGCATTAACAAGAAAATTTGCCGAAGATCTTCTAACGCAGTGACCAGTATACAAATTAGGATTTTCAAGTGAGAGATACTCAGCTATTTTTTGAGGTATTTTAGAGAAGAAATGTACCGTACATTTCCCTCTTCTATATGATACAAACAATCTTTGGTGAGTGACATGGTCTGGCCTTAACATTGCGTACTTTTTAAATAAAAGCGCAGGATTGACTTCGCCGTCAAATATCACAGCGAAAATACGTTTCTTGTGGGTTTTTGAGTCGGGAATAGTAACAATCAGCTTGTCCTCTAAAACGTCAACATCTTCCGTGGTCATCTTCGCTAATTCATTAGTTCGACAGGCTCCTCCAATTCCAATTAAAAAAGCCACTTTCATCATTAAAAACTTCTCGTCTGAGGCAGAACACACAAATTCGTTGACTTGTTCTCTTGTAAATACTTTTGATTTTTTTGCTCTACATATATCCAACATTTTTCTTCTTGATGAAACGTATTAAGGCGCCGTATTTGTCGATTTCCACTCTTTCCTTCAGTTCTAAAGTCGCTCATAATATGGAATATTTCGGCCATAAGGATGAAGCAGAATATTCCTCAGAGAGTTTTGCGAAATACGCCAGCAATACCGTTTCTTCTGCACCTTGAACATGTACTTTGTTTCGCCACTCACAAAACTGCCGATATTCTTTTTCATAATGGATTTTAGATTTGTCCGGAAGCAAGTTCAACCTTATAATGTTGGCTGCAGCTAATATATCGTCAGGAATATCAAAATCTTGCATGATTTTAATGATGACTTTTTGAAATGCCAAAATGAAATGACAAAACACCTTGTTTTTATTTTCGCATCGCCGTTGTCAATGATACGATAAAGCTTTGAATATAACTCGATTATTATCGATTTAACACCATCTTGGACATTGCGGGTGACTCGGCTGTCGCCTCGTCACCTAGCAATGTCCTCGACTATTATAAATCGCATAATAATCTCGTTATATTAATAGCTATTAATACCTTGATGCTTTAATAACAAAATTTAGTGTTTAATATTAAGTATACTACTTTTTATTGGCAATGTTCAGCTTAAATAAATCAAGGGCGTAAATTGCCAGTGGAACTGTGTGTAAAGCTTATTATTAACATAGAAAATACTATACAGGTAAGATAGTTGTTATAGTCTGTTATAGTATCCTATTCAACTCAAAGGATTTGCTTATTCAACTCGAAGGATTTTTATCTGTTCCAATACTAATTACAAGCTTTTATTTAACCTCACTTGTCAGTTAGTTAAGATCAAATAATAATACTGCATAGTAAAGGCAACTTGTTATATTTCACAATTTATTTCAGTTTCCTGACACGTGTTTCAACCCTTGCGGGTCATTATCAAAGGCATTATAAGACAATAATAAATTCTACATTTAATTAAAATAAAAATTGACAGATGATAGATTATTTTGGTCCTTAATTTACAGGTATTGGCCAAAGGTACAACTAAATTACAGGTGTGATTATAGAGGTATTTACATCTAAATGTTCCTTGCACGAGTTTGCGTAGGTCAACTGGGGAGAGTGACGGAATTTACTTTGGTTCTAGTCTTGGTTGCTTGAGAATTTGTAGCCTTTTCCGATCCAATAACTCGCAGTGGCAGATAATACGCTGTACAGTTTCACTTTCTCGCCCGCATAACCTGCAGCTTACGTCTCCATTGTACAGTTCCATATGGTGCAGGTGCTTCTTGACGGCCATGTGTCCTGTCGGAATTCCTGTGGTAATTCTCAGCTGATTTCTGCTGATCAGAAGTAGCTGTTTCATTAGGTTCGGGTCTGGGTTCCGAATGAAAGATTTGCTATGGTTTAGTCCCTGTCTGTCGTTCCAGTAGATTTTATGTTGATCCCTTGTGCATCGTTTTATGATATCTCGTACTGTGCACCTTGGGACTCCGAGTGCCGGTTCTGGACCAATGAATGTTTTCTCCGACCCCTTTTTTGCAAGTTCGTCGGCCTTCTCGTTTCCTGTAATACCTTTATGTCCCGGTACCCATTGTAGTATTACTTTGTTGGCTTTTGCAAGGGCCACTAATTCCTCTTGCCATTCCCATACCAGTCTTGATGTCACCTTATTGCATGTTAGTGCTCTAAGGGCTGCTTGACTGTCGAAGTATATGTGGATCCACTTATTAAGACAAGTCCTCCTATTGTTTTCATACGCATACTGCAGGATGACGTAGATTTCCGCTTGGAATACCATGGGAGACTTACCCAGGAAGAAATTTTTCTATTTCTCTTTTATCGCTGCTTTCAAAAGTGATAGAAAAACTAGTTAAAAGGAGAATGATGGTGTTTCTTGAGAGCCAGAAAATACTTAATCCCGTCCAGTTTGGTTCTCTCCCTGGCAGGAGTACTGACGACGCTGTTTTTTCCTTGATGCATGACGTCTATTTAAACATAAATAATGGTGAGGTCATTGCGGTAATGTTCTGCGACTTCTCGAAAGCCTTCGATTGTGTGGACCACGGAGTATTGCTGCGAAAATTGGAACACTATGGCTTTGGAGAACTGGCCCTCATGTGGTTTACTTCCTATCTCGGTGAAAAAGTTCAGGTTGTGAAAACTGATTTAACTTGCTCCGACGCTTCCGTTGTCACTAGAGGCGTACCTCAGGGATCGGTATTGGGACCCATTTTGTTCTTATTGTACTTGAATGATTTGGCAAGTCTAAATATTCAGGGTAGGTTTACACTATTTGCTGATGACACCAGTCTGCTCTGGCATAGTAGGGATGGTGAGGATTTGAAACTGGTTATAAATAGTGATTTGCATGATGTCAAGCTATGGTGTGATGCCAAAAAAATTATGTTTTAATGTACATAAGACAAATATTATGACCTTTGGGTTTAGCTTCACTACCCTAAATCTCGAATCTAAAACTATCGAAAATAAGTCCATATACAAATTCTTAGGTCTCACCATTGATAATAATGTGTGTGGCTGCAGGATGTTTGCGATTAGGGTTGTTTCTCATAAGCTTAGTGCCTCTAAGATGGTGTACTACTCCTTGCTCGAATCATACGTACGATATGGTATTGCATTCTGGGGGTTCGCGAGCATTCAGCTCATGAATTCAATATTTGTTTTGCAGAAGCGGGCCATACGGTATCTGTGTAGGGTTAAATGTCGGGAACACTGCCGACCTCTATTTAGAAGGGAACACATATTGACTATTCCATGTTTGTTTATTTTGGAATCCGTTTGCCTCATGCATAAAAAGTACTTCGGGATGCAATCGGATCAGGTTAGATACAGTACCCGAGCACATGAAAATCATAACCTTAGAATGCCTGTACCTAGAACTTCGCTCGTGGAGTTTATTTTCTTTCGTCTCTTGTTTGCGTGCTTGACTCACCAATGCTATTTGTAAATTTGCTTTAAAATTTAATTGTTTTTGACAAATGCAGGTCTTGCAGTCTTGACATTTGTATAAACCTACCTTACTTTTATTTTTTTTTTATTTATATGTAAATGTTTGAACGTGTTTTACTTATACAGAATGTTATTGAGATTGTTTTACTATTTTGTTGTTTATTTTAAGTTGACTAGATAGATGTGTAGATAAGTTTGCTAGATCGCTTTGTCAATAGAAAAGTTGTTTTCTCAGACAATAAAGTATATTTGACTATGACTATGACTTCACATCTCTCTTCGGTCTTACTCTGTGTATCCCTGCTCCGATACCATCCTTGGTTTTTGTGCCTTCTGTGTACCAGATTATTGCCCCAGGAGTATCTGGTGTTTTATAGTTACACGCATACCGGTCGTCAATTAGGATCTTGATATACAGGGTTTGTGTGGTCTGACCTCATTTCTAACTCAGGTCCCATTATGAAGTACGCATAGTAGTACGTGTCTAGTTCTGTGCCACCCAGAAAGTGACGTAGAACTCTGTAGTCTATATAGTCCTATTTTTGCCTCTCCTTTGATCACCAAATAAAGTGGAAGAAGGTTCAGGATTTTTCCATTGCGGATATAGGGGTCGATTTCATTACCCCTGTGATGCTCAAACAGGCCAATCCTTGTAGGCTTCCTAGCTTTGATATTGTGGTTTTCTGCTGTGTCTTTGGCCACCAGACCAGTGCTGCATACGTAATTGCACGTCTTACTACTCTGGTGTATAGCCAATGCACCAGCTTGGGTGAGAGTCCCCATGTTTTTCCATTCATCCGTCTAGTAACTGCTAAGGTTACTTCCGACTTCCGGATTGTTTTTCCCAAGCGTTTATTCCAGGTCGGTCTGTAGTCTAAAGTTATCCCCAGGTTTTTTACCTCTTCCGACAGTGGAATGTTTACTCCCTGCAGGGTTAAGGGTCCTAGTCCCTCCTCTTTCCTGCGTTTAGTAAAGAGGATAATGACAGTGGTTTGGGGGTCCTTACTGCCATACCCATATTTCCACGATATTAAGATCCCTTTGCATTCTCTCTCTCTCTTACTCTCGTGTTGTATTTGCTTTGGGTCATTATAGCTAGGTCGTCCGCATAACCCGCGATATGATATCCTTCTCTGCTAAGTGAGCGTAGCAGCCCATCCATGACAAAGTTCCATAATAGAGGAGAGAGTACCCTCCCTGCAGGCTCCCCCTGTCACTCGCACTGCCAAAGTTTCGCCAAGCAGATCCGTATTACAATTCTGCCCTGAAGCACGCCTTTCATCCACCTGCAGCAAGTTTCCTCTAGTCCGATGGCCCCGGTTGCCCTAGTGATTAATGCGAAGGATGTATTGTCGATATATGTCCAGAAAAGCTCCCAATAGGACTTCACTGTTTTCTAGAGCCCCCTCCACCCTGCTGACTACTTGGTGAAGGGAAGATTCCGTTGATTTTCCTGTTCTATAGGCACGCTGGTCTTGATGAAATAGTCTGTGTTCCAAGACGCCATCCCTTATATGCCTATCAACCAGTTAATTAAGTTTAAAGCCGAACCTGACGTACACGCGAACTGCGCAGACGTAAAACTTCTGCAGAACGCCGCATACTAAGGGCATTTCTGTACCAGGGTATTCGCATTCTACTGGGTATATATTATATGTGGCCTAGACCCACGTCTGCCACATAAGTATCACATAAGTATGGCGGAAGTTTTCTCGCCTATGGAAATCCGGCCCGTGTTTACAATTTTTCTAATTATTATCGCCGATAAAGGCTTTAAGCGATCGTTACTTGGGTCGATTCCTGTGACAGCATAATCGCTTCTTCTTCTTTATGTGCCATGCTCATTCGAGCGTAGGCGACCTCTCGCATATACCTGTGATGTGTGCCTTTTTTCAGATTTTTTCACAGGTATATGGGACCTACAGTTTATCGCCGGTTCCGAACGGCACTATTTGAGAGGTTGTACTAGGCAAATTACTACGTGGTGGTTTGCCATTGCCTTCCACGAGGTGACGACCGAATAAATAAAGATCGACGCATGGTCCCGGGATCGAACCGGGGACCTTCGGCTTAGTAGTCGGACACACTAACCACTAGGCTGCGGTCGCCCATTGCGCTTAAAAGCTGCTAAACAGACGCTAAGAAGTAGCATGCATAAGTTTAATTGAGTGATTGATAGTCAAATAATAAAGCCATAATATGATTTTTAAGAAAAATATAATGAAAAAAAAGTACAATCTATGTTAAAAATAGTGTCAACGTCACTGGTATTCAAAACAAAATGTAACTCCGCCTCTCCTTATTTAAAATTCAGGTAGAAAGCGTTAAGAAGAAAAGTTATATTCCTAAATCAACAAATCTCCATAATAAGGATGCGGCAACACTACATTTATATTCAAATTTGTTTCCATTTTCTTCTGTTTTTTCGCCCAGAAAAATAAATTTGGGATCCTATTAGATTTGCTTATTTTAGCATAATTTCGAAAGGGTTTTCCACAATAATGGCTCAACGTACCAACATGTAAATTTTGTAAGTATGCGTCATATTCTAAATGAAAAATTAAAACCATTTTCAGGAAACACAAACGCTGTAATAGGAGGATATACAGTTGATTTTCTCACCGCCATCTTTTAATAACGATTTCCCAATATAGGAGAAACTAGTCAGTAAATGAATATTAGTGTCAGTAATTGATTACTCTAGAAGTGATACAAATAAACATGCATAATATCATTAGAACGAAAAAGTCCTGAAGGTATGGCATGGAATCAATCACGCACATTTGAAATTATAAATCTTGACAGGTAACCTAGGTGAACTGAGTAAAAGGTAAAGGTAAATGAAAAATAAAACTTTAAGTCCAAGTTTTTATTTTTAAAAAAATTGAATATGGTAATTATGATAGAACAAAAAGCTTTTATGATCAACAATTACTTTAGAAGTTTTATTTAGAAAATAATGGTATAAAATAAAAGAAAATCAAGAAACCACAATCAATAAGGCTCTTTGACTATGCGAAAATCATATCGTAGCAAAACAAATGGTAAGGGCTAAAGAGATCTTCTAATAGGCATGGCCACGTTAAATTAGATCTCGAGTAATTAATATTTTGCTTTTTTACACTTTTAATGCAGTTGTATGTTTGTGTGTATACAGTGTGGCGCATCGAAAACGAAACAGAGTCATTTACTGGCAGCTCAGTTATTTTTTGGAAAAACGCTCAGATCCGTCGATTTTGTTTTTGAGGGGGACACGAAATTGGCAAAAAATCACGTTAACACGTGCAGCCCCCAGGGCGGGGGTGGCACCACCCCTAAAATCTTAAATGGAAAGAGGGATCGAGTGATACCTTATATTAAAGGTCCTGTAATTCCCTTTATAATGATGTAAAATTCATGTACTTCAGTTCAGTAGTTTTGGAGATTTATTGATTTTAAGCTTAAATAAAACTCTAATACATCATCATTAGTGGAGATCAATACATTTGGTAGCAGAGTAGTGTAAAAATAAAAAATGAACTGACCCGTCAGCCAACTAAATGTTGGAAATGACCGCCATGACTTTCCATGCAGTAATAAAGATTTTGCTCAAAATGTTGCCGCACATTTTGCAATATTTGAGGAGTTATTTGAAGGCACTTATTCACAATTCTTTGTCGCAAATCTTCTAAAGATGTTGGGCAATTTTACTTTTTAGGTGACCCCACAGAAAGATATACAAAGGTGAGAAATCTGGCGATCTTGGGGGCCATTCAATGGCACCTCTTCTACCAATCCATCGACCTGGAAACGTCTGATATAAATATTGTCGAACACGTAATGCGTAATGTGGTGGGGCACCATCCTGTTGGAACATCAACCTATTCGCAATGTACCGCCGATCATTCTGATTTTCAATTATGGCTGTTAATGCAGGATCTATGGCGTCTTGCAGTAATTCCAAATACATTTCATCGGTCAGGTGCGAAAAAGGGACCAACTAAATGATCGCCAAAAATACCAGCCCAAACATTTAATTTTTGTGGCTGCTGTGTGTGTACCTCACGATAAATTCTGGGATTAGAAACGGACCAATATCGGCAGTTAGGACGATTTACTACACCGTTTAAGAAAAAGGAACATTCGTCGGAAAAGCAAGTGTTGAATAAAAAAATGTTCATCGTTTATAATTCGTTCACTCCTATCTTCAAAAAATTGCAGTCGCCGATCAAAATCGTCTTCATTAAGTTCTTGTACAAGGTGAATTTTATACGGATGCAAACTATGGGCATTTAGAATCCGTTGGATACTACGTCGACTAACACCACACACAGTATCCAATTTTTCAATGTTGCGTTTTTTTATTGGCGACTGATCTAGTTTCCCGAAATTTAGCTACAAGTTCTAGAACAGATTTTCGATGCACGTTACTGTTCTCATGTCTCTCATTAAATATTTGTGCTGTTCTATTAGCGCACTGATTATTTCCGAAAAATATTTCGATAATTTCAACCCTTTCTGCCATGGAATATACCATGGTTAATTTATGTGTAAAGCGTTTTAAAAGGTATTTTAACAACAAAGTTTGGTCGAATCAATCGCAAACTATGTACTAAATTCCAATTTAAAATAAGTACGAGATATTCCCTTCTTATCTTTCTTCACGAAACAATTTTTTTTGCCACAAAAAACGCTCCAATCGCTATTTTCAACACCAAAATGATAAACAAACCATGGGCGTAATGAAGAAAAGCATTTACTTATTAATTAAGTAAATGTTTTTACTAAAATTTCTTCTGAAAGTAGTACAAACTAATCTTATGTACCTATTAAAGTCTACTTTAAGCTATAAATCAATAAATCTCCAAAACTACTGAACTGAAGCACATTAATTTTACATCATTATAAAGGGAATTGAAGTACCTTTAAAATAAGGCGTCACTCGACCCCCACTTTCATTTAAAATTTTAGGAGTAATGCCTCCCCTGCCCAGGGGGCTGCACGTATTAACGTGATTTTTTGCCAATTTTGTGCCCCCCTCAAAAACAAAATCGACGGGTCTTTTCCAAAAAAGAACTGGGCTGCCAGTAAATGTCTCTGTTTCGTTTTCGATGCGCCACCCTGTATAGTTTTCATCAATGAAAGTTTGATTTGGCTCGCATATTTTCTTAATTTCTAGTAAGTTAAAGTTGGCTTAATTACCGGAATTTGGTATCAATGGATTCCTTTTTGCACGTAGTTTATTATGCCATAATAAAAATTGCCAATAGTTTCTAATAATCAATGAAAATTGGCAAAATCTATATAACAATAGACGATTCAATTCATAGGCGCACCCACGGGGGGGGGGGGGGGCTAAGGGGGCTATAGCCCTTAACGAAAGAAATCGTAAAAATATGTATAAGTCAGTACCTATTCAGGGTTGATAAAAATCATGATTTTTTTGATTTTTTAAAAAAATTTACCAGCTTTTACACATATTATTATTTTTAAATATTTCTAACTGCTTATATTTTGTTTTGTTAAGTAAACAAATATTTTTAGGCAGGAATAGTACAGATACGAAGCAAAACTGGAGAAGTTATAACATGCAAATTTCGTTCGCTTAGTTTTTGCAAGTTTGTCGCTTTGTCGAAACTTGTAATAACTGGCAGAAAACGCCCGGCTATATAAACGATACGCACTTATTTTAGTTATCAATAATATTTTTGCTTTAGGGGTTAATCTATCAAAACATTTGAACTCATGACAAGCCTGGGCAGAAAGGAATTTAGTGTCTGGCAGCATTTTATAAAAAAGAAAGTGGTGGGCAAACTAGGTTGTAGAGCAGTATGTAAAAAGTGTGGTAAAGAATTGCAAGGTCTAGTGGACAGACTAAAAAGTCATTGGGAAACCTGCAGAAGCACAAATTAAAACAACTGTGTCCAACTAGATGGGTACAGAGACACGATGCTGTGCTTGTTATGGTTCAGCTTTTACCTGCTGTAGCTGATGCTCTTGAAGAGATAAAATCGTGGGAAGATAATGACTCATCGTCAAATGCATCACTTCTCTTAAATAGTGTTCGTCATTCAGAATTTATTATATCTCTTTTATGTTCTGAAAAATTGTTTGGATATTCTCTGGTTCCTTAGCAAAGTCCTTGAGACTGTAAACATTGACTTAGTATCCGCTGTAAACTTAGCCTCCAATGTAGAATCAGGTCAGATAAGGGAGAATTCAGAAGAGAAATTCGCCAAAATATTTAAAAATGCAAACTCAATAGCGGAATCTTTAGGTGTATCAATTACAATGCCGAGGATAACCAAAAAACAAATTCACCGCAGCAACATACCAGCAGATAGTGCCGAAGTCCATTATAGAAGATCTATTTTCATTCCCTGGGTGGACAGTTTCCTTACCAGTATTAGAGAAAGATTTTGTAAACATAGGAATATTCTCAAGGGTTTTATGTGCCTTCTACAAAGTGGAACTTTACCAACAAAAGAACAAAAAGTGCAATTTTTGAATATTGCTGCATGCTATCAAGAAGGTCTGGAATGCAACAACTCCCTTACTCTCATGCCAGAGTTTGAATTGTGGTACCACAAATTCAAGGATTCAAGTGAACCGCTTCCAAAAAATGCGATTGATGCATTAAATTTGTGTAACAAAGATATCTATAGCAACATATTCATATCGCTAAAAATATTTGCTATAATACCCTCTTCAACAAGTACCCCCGAAAGGTAATTTTCAACACTTCGTCGTCTTAAAACCTAACTTAGAAATACAATGGGGGAAAACAGATTGAACGGGTTAGCACACTAAATATTCATCGAAAAATTGTCGTTGATCCTGATGAAGTGATTTCTGTTTTGCAACGCCAAGGAGTTCGTGGTCTTAATTTTGTTCTATAAATTCTGTTTCATGTTTTGTTTATTTAATTTTATTCGGTTCTTTGACCCATCGTGCGTTTTTTACCGGCTACCTTCTCCCGGTAAAATGGACAGTATGATACCGCATGCTCTTATTGTTATTTAGCCCCCCCAGTGGACTTTTCTGGGTGCGCCACTGATTCAATTGATCCGTCAGTGTTAAAAAAAGGCTTGTGTATAAATAAATATCTCGTGCAATGTAAGAAACTAGGCTAGTCCATGGATTATGATTGTACAAAATTTGGTACAATTATAAATTCGTAAAGTGAAGATGGAGTGCGATGAAGGCAAGAATTCGGGTGGAGGCAGAAATTCACTTTTCATCTGCGACTATTGCAAAGGAAATTATTGCAAATCCTGTGCCAATCTTACATCATGTGAAGTGAGAGTATTGGAACTAAGAGAAAGCAGAGTCCTGAAAAGTATATGCAGCGTAAAATGTGAAAAACTTAAACAACATACGTTATTGCTTAACACAATTGAAGACAAACATAATATAATCCAAGCCAAGGACGAAATAATCACTCTTCTAAGGACAAAAATAGAGGAATTGGAAAATTCTGAGACTAAAAATATAGGACAGGACTACACATACAGTCAAATTACACAAAAGGAACAAAGAACGACTCCAAAAACTAACATAAATCTACCTAGTATCATAATCAAACCAAAACAGCAGCAGAATATAGAAAAAACGGAAGCAGATGTCAAAAAAACGATCAAACCAACGGATCTAAAGATAGCAATAAAAAACACTAGAAGTACAAAGAATGGTAGTATCCTGATAAACTGTACAAATCAAAATGATATTAAGACGCTAAGAAAAGAAGCAGTGAATAAACTAAAGGATTATGATGTTCAGATAACAAAAATGAGGCTACCTAGATTCAAAATAATAGGTTACAACGGCGATCTAAATGAACAACAAAATAATATTTTGGAAGAAAAAGGCATTTTAAGAATAACTTACATTAAAAAAGTAAACCGACCTAATTCATCGTCTGTGCTGTTTGGGGAGTGCTCACCGTCCCTGTTTTGAAAACTAATTTAAACCAATAGAATATATATCGAGTGGCAGAGGTATCCAATTTGTGAAGACCTGAGTATAGTTAGGTGTTTTAAATGTCAGCAGCACTACCACAAAACTGAAACATGTACAAACAAACAGGTATGTGAACACTGCTCCGAAGAACATCAAATTAAGGACTGTCCGAAACGGCAAAAAAAAGGTATAAACTGTATAACAGCAAATGATAAGCACAAACTCAATTACAATGTAAATCACAAGGCAAATGATACTGAGTGTCCATCATATCAGTACCTGTTAAACATAGTCAAATCAAAAATCGACTATGGCGATGGAAATGGCTTCTGACCAACAAGAAATTGCGATCCTTAAAAATTTAGAAACACTAGCTAACGAAGTTCAACAGGAAAGTATTGTTATGATCTAATTAGGAAAGAAATTGATCTTGATGCCAATCTGGTAAATATATCACATTTAAATATTCGAAGTAACACAAACGACGGAATTGTAATATTTATAAAATCAGAACTTATATATAACACAGAACATATATTTCGTAATAAATCACAAGTAACCCTGAGTAAAATCTCAGTGTAAAAATATAACATATTATATAATATACTATGTTTGTATAGACCAACCAACACGAATAGACTCTTTTCTCTCGTAGACCTTTTTGTTAGAATTTAAATTCCAAAGTCAGCTTGATATCCTCATGGGAGATGTCAATATAAATATTCACGAAAAAAATGAAAATAGAGTAAATTCATACATTTCACTTTTATATAATTTTGGTTTTATTTCATACATAAATGCACCAACACGTGTAACTTCTGAAACAAGCTCATGCTTGGATCATATTTTTATAAGGCATAAAATGGACGTTAAGGACCTTAAATGTAATTCATATATTCTTGAATTTGATTTGACTGATCATTATCCTATTATGATTAATTTACATACAACTAACAAAAACAATACAACTAAAAAAAAATGGTAATTAAGACGATAACCAAAATAAATGAACAAGATTTCACGAATTTTATAAGGCTGGAAACATGGAGTAAAGTACTGCATAAAAATTACTTATTGGAAGCTACTGACGAACTTTACAAAATAATGACTGACATCATGGAACAAAGTAGTATTGCAAAAAAAAAACACATATCGAAAGAACAAATCAAGCGTAAACCGTGGATAACAAACGGGATAATATTGAGCATTAAAAACAGGGATAAAATGAAGAAAAAACTTTTGTCCAAAGTTCCTGATCAATTTAAAATTTCGATAGTGACCCCCATTTTTAAAGCTGGCGATAAATCAAACATAAGTAACTACCGTCCGATCAGCGTCATAAACAATTTCTCAAAATTTTTTGAAAAATTTCTTAAAGACAGACTTCTACATGTTCTTCAAAAAAATAAGATTCTTTCAAAAAACCAGTACGGGTTTATAAGTGGTTCTGGAACCTCAAATGCTCTATACGACCTGACTAAACAAATAACTGAAAAATTAGAAAATGGCGATAAGTGTGTTGTGGTATTTTTGGATTTGGCGAAGGCATTCGATACGGTCCCCCATGATCGGCTGTTGGACATATCGTTCAGATATGGAGTCAGGGAAAAAGTGTAAGATGTCTTTAGGAACTATCTAAAGGATAGAAAACAATATTTGAAAATGGGAAATACACTTAGTGATCCGCTTAATGTAAAAATAGGGGTACCCCAACGAACCGTCTTAGGACCAATACTCTTTATCACACATATTAATTCATTAACTGATTTACAAACTAAAGACGGATCTATATTATCATACGCAGACGATACAGCAGCAATTTTCTCTGCCAAAACTTGGCATGACGTAGAAGACAAGACAGAAACCGGACTAACTAAAATAAAGACATGGCTTGACAGTTTTGGGTTGACACTTAACGTAAAAAAAAACACCTACATTGCATTTTCTCTGACTGAACTGAAGAAAATGAAAAGGTTCAATTTATTATCTATTGTCTATAATGCTTTCCACTAATTAAAATTTGACATTTATAATTAAAACTTCAGTCATATTCGAATCTTAATACAATTAATATAACTACTTAGTACACTAGGTCTTCAATTTTACTTTCCTCTTCCTGTTCACTTGTACTCATTAATTTGAGACAACTTACATTTGCAGTTTCACTCAACTCGATGTTAGTAAACCCTGAGAATGAACGCTTAAGCATTTAAAACATGTACGGAAAAAATTTTATTTGTTTTTACAATTATTAAATTGTGGAGGAAGACTGCTATGTTTCATTTACATTACTTTGACTCCACTGAAAGTATGGAATATTTCTTCAATTTTATAAATAATCATTATGTCCTCTCTTTGATTTTGTCAAATGCCTTTTCTAGATCGATAAAATAAAGAGGTAAAGTAAATCACACAGTATATCGTATGGGCTTTTGGCTACCTGCGATCTATTTCAATAAAGCCGCACTGTTGTATATTTGTGAGGTCCACACGTTCACCTAAGTACAATTTTAATATTGTCACTTATTTAGCATTATTGTGTACAGAAATCCTCTTCTTTTTATCATGACCAGGTTGGTTCACCCCGCGTTTGATAAGTTTACGGTGTCTACAATTGATATTTATGTTAAACGTCATTTTAAAAAATATCCCCAAAAAAAGTGTGATTTTAATGGATAACGCAAATTAGACAGTGTTTGGAAAACATGTGTCAATCTAAAATAAAGCAAGACATAAAATCCTATTCTTTTACCACGTAAGATATTCTACTAAATTAATCAAAGTCAAAGTCAAAGTCAAAGTCAAACACAGCTTTATTGTTATGAACGTATAACGCCGTTAACAAAGCAAAACAATATAAATAAACTAAAATAAAATATAAAACGTCAAAAGTTAATTAAAAAAAAACAAACAACATAGATGAATTAGCACACATAACGTAGATTTAAATACAGACAAAAATGTGTAGTAATAATGCTGAATCATGATTCACAATAAACAACACATACAAAGTTATACCAAAGCAATAAAACTAGTGAAAAGGGTAATTGTATCATCCTAAAACTAATACTAATAGCGCATAATCATCAGCCAAACATATCACTATAATACTTGTCGATAGAATAATATGGCTTGGATTGCAACAGTGCCATTGTTACTCTTTTAAAATTTTCAACGGATCTTAAACTCCTTATGTGAATAGGCAAGTGGTTTAAAAGTTTTTTGTCCTCATACACAAAAGAGCCCTTAAACAGACTAGAATGAGGAATAGGCAACTTAAGCAGACAAAATCTACGGATACGATAGTGGGTAACCTCGTCAAGCTCCCGCCTGAACTTTTTAAATACAAGAATTACTGTTTTTAAAATAAATAAAGAGTAGAGACTCAATATGCGATGTTTAAGAAAAAGGGGGCGACACGAGTCGCGAGCTCCCGCTCCACACATACCGGGTCCGCCAACGAAGCGGGGACGGAAGATTAAGTCTTTATCGAGGAACTTATAAAGAATACCAAAACAGCATGAGGTCTGGAATTAGAAGCGGCATATTTTAAAAATATTTTACATTATACAGGGTGGCCCAAAAAAGTGTGGCGAACTAAACTTGTGTTTTTTTAAATGGAACACCCTGTATATTATTAGCCCAGAAGATGGGCATAGAGCTGCTGATCATTTTAATAATTGGTTATGTGGGTTTATTTTTAATAGTTTAAGAAATAATAACGATTTTATCTTAAAAATTATCTAAGTTTAGTAACCATTTCCAAATTACTAAAAACAATTGAATGAAATAGTAAACTAAAAAGCAATATGTTAGAATGTTGCCTATCTTTCCAATTAAAAATATTTGTGTTCAGTGCATTTATCATACAGGGTGATCACATTATGCAAAATATAAAAAATCTATTTTTTTTTAAATGGAACGCCCTGTATATTTTTTTATTTTTAGAAAGCCCTTTTCACATCCTTTCTACTGATACCAATTTGATACCTCTTAGAGTTTACCGTATTTTAGTTATTTCGATATAAACTTTAAAACCCCACACTTTTGCTACTTTTTCGAAAAATCTAGCGGTAACCCTTAAATGGTTTGCATTTGTTATGCATAACTTCATTTTCTTAATACTATTTTAATAACCTAGCATCAAATGACATTCCTTATTTTGCAATAAAGAAACTAAATGTTATTTATGAACTGATTTATTAGGACATTTATAAAACATAAACTTACAACGATTATTATAAAAATAATGAATTAAAATTACAACTTTAAAAAAATAAAGGAGTTGACAAAACAAAATAAACAAACCCTTATTATGCGGTAAATCAGAATTTATTGTGTGGCTCTAATGATATGTTCAAAGGTTCTTCCCTGTTCTTGAAGGCATAAATGTAGCCTTCGAACAAAATTTTGCTGGACATCTTGTAGAGTTCTTATTCTAATATTTCTAAATGCCTCTCGTATACGATTTTTCATATCGTCTCGGTTCGTAGGAGCTATGGCATAGACTTCTTCCTTAACATATCCCCAGAGGTAGAAATCAAGGGGAGTTAAATCAGGGGACCTAGGAGGCCAAGCGATTGGTCCACCACGTCCGATCCACTGATTACCTCGCCAATGATTTAAAAATTGTCTAACCGGCTCATAATAATGAGGGGGAGCGCCGTCTTGTTGAAACCAGTGGTTTTGGAGAGTGTCGGCATCTACATTTTGAAGCAAAATGGGTAGATCATGTTGAAGAAAGTTTAAGTAAACTTGTCCCGTCAAACGCTCTTCAAAAAAATATGGCCCAATAATGTAAGGCCCTAATATTCCTCCCCAGACATTAACCGACCAGCGATTTTGGTTATCTACATGACGAACCCAATGTGGATTTTCACTAGCATAATAATGCATATTATGCCTATTTACGATTCCGTTACTTTTAAATGTAGACTCGTCACTAAATAGAACTTTTGATAAAATGTCTGGTACTTCTCTAATTTTGTTAAGCATCCAATTACAGAATGTGATTCTTCTTAAGAAATCATCTTCATAAAGTTCTTGGTGTAATTCTATGTGATAAGGATGATATTTATACTTTTTTAAAATCCTCCGCACGCTTGTTTCCTTAACACCGGTTTGCTGAAAAATGCCAGTCTGACTTACGTGATGATTTTCCTGTACTGCCAACAGAACCCTTAATTCATTTTCTTCATTAATAACGGGTTTATTGATTACCATCCTTTTTTTGTAAGCAACGCTTCCTGTTTCTACAAATCTTCGCAACAACTTCTCAAAGGCCTCTGGTCTCGGCTTTCTCTCAATATTTGGATATCTTTCAGCATACACTCGACTCGCTAGAAGGCAATTTCTTGCACATTCTCCCAGTATAAAAATCATATTTACCATTTCCACAGTGGTAAAATTCGACATTTTGAGAAATTTAGTACTTAATTTCGACGACTGAACAAATAATCTTAAATAATTGTATTCGGTCGTCATAGTGACAATCTAAACAAAAAAAATCATGGCAACTCGATTACGAATAAAAATAAAATGAAATAAATAAAAAGTAGCAAAAGTGTGGGGTTTTAAAGTTTATATCGAAATAACTAAAATACGGTAAACTCTAAGAGGTATCAAATTGGTATCAGTAGAAAGGATGTGAAAAGGGCTTTCTAAAAATAAAAAAATATACAGGGCGTTCCATTTAAAAAAAAATAGATTTTTTATATTTTGCATAATGTGATCACCCTGTATGATAAATGCACTGAACACAAATATTTTTAATTGGAAAGATAGGCAACATTCTAACATATTGCTTTTTAGTTTACTATTTCATTCAATTGTTTTTAGTAATTTGGAAATGGTTACTAAACTTAGATAATTTTTAAGATAAAATCGTTATTATTTCTTAAACTATTAAAAATAAACCCACATAACCAAATATTAAAATGATCAGCAGCTTTATGCCCATCTTCTGGGCTAATAATATACAGGGTGTTCCATTTAAAAAAACACAAGTTTAGTTCGCTACACTTTTTTGGGCCACCCTGTATAATGTAAAATATTTTTAAAATATGCCGCTTCTAATTCCAGACCTCATGCTGTTTTAGTATTCTTTATAAGTTCCTCGATAAAGATTTAATCTTCCGTCCCCGCTTCGTTGGCGGACCCGGTATAACGAAGTACTCGTTTTTGTAAAATAAATATATCTTGAAAAAGGGAGCGCGAACATACACCCCAAAATGCAATCCCGTAACAAAGGTGCGACTCAATCAAAGCGAAATAGGCATTCTTAGCCACAGCGAATGATAGATTCTTCGCAATGACCCTCAGAGCAAAACACCCAGACGAAACCTTACTGCTAACACTTGCAATGTGTTCCTCGAATTTTGCACTGTCTATCGTGAGTCCAAGGAATTTGTTCTTGTGGAGCGAGGCAATTGGTCCATCCCCCAGGGATTGGTCATGCACTTGAAGTTTAGAATATTGGTCTTAGATACATTAAATCTAAAGAAGTTTGCGTCACACCATTCCCTCATTATCAACAAATCGTACCCAATCTTTTTGCTAAGATTGTCCTCATTGGCGTCATGCCAAAGGATGGTTGTGTCGTCGGCATACATTGTAAAAGAGCCACCACCATGGAGCTGAGGCAGGTCGTTGACATACAAAAGAAAAAGCAATGGCCTAAGGACTGATCCCTGAGGAACACCTGCATCAACCCATAGCTCCCGGGATGTGTTGCCATTAAATGTTACCATTTGAGAGCGGCGGGACATAAAGGATTGCAACCAGTCATGCAACGCACCTCTAAAACCATACCTGTCCAGCTTCCACAGCAATACCTCATGATTAACCCAGTCAAACGCCTTGGACACTTCGCAAAAAACCGCTGCGGCTACCTCTCCGTTATTAGGTCTGGAATATAGAAGGTGGAGAAAGTCAAAAATCACATCATCAGTGCCCAATCCATCACGAAAACCAAAACCGCTAAGAAGATCGAACCTCGTGAGAAAACAAAAATGTAAAGTCGCAAGTAGGTAAAACCAACAAAGGAAATCACCGTTTACAATCCTATTTTTAGAATATTCTTCGCCTTTAACCCACCAAAAACATGGTAAGGGCGTCAGTAGATTGTTAAAATCGGGTATATTTCACAACATAAACCACCAATATTAAGTTCAGGTATTAAAGTCATTAATCCATTAATGTCCAGATTAAGTTTTTTTTTAGTTTATATTTCAATATATTATTGATATTGGACAAAAAAATTTGTATTCATAAAAATTTTGAAAAATAACTCCAAATTCCGCCATATTTGAATGGGTCGTTAAGGGCGCCTTGGGCTTGAGGAAACATAAAAAATGCAAATGAAAACGTATCAAATGATATTACAAAGAAGAAAAATTAACATATTTATAGATTTATAGTCAAGAAAAGAAAATTAGCCTAAGAATTGTGATAGTTAAAAAATATTCGTCGTGAAGGGGAATATTACAAGCTTCACACCATTTATTTGTTTTGCTCTTGCAACTTTTGCATCGTCTTCGTATGTCTCGGACAATTACAAGATGTCTTCCAGAAGAAGTGGCAGGATATCTGATACTTGCACGTTTTCTTCCAGCAACAAGAGATCTTTGACCATATTTTGATAGAAGTTTACGTACAATGTCGCGCCTAAATAGTAAGTTATCCTTAGTACAACCGTACTAACACGCTAGGTACCATGCGTTTACAGCGCACATGTCAATTGTCCAGTATATTTAATTTAACTTTAAAAAGGCAAGCTGGAATGGTTTCACAAATACCCTCGACAACGAAATTCATACAATCGAACCTACCCCAAACAATTACGAAGCTTTTGTGGACTTGGTTAAACGCATATCGAAGAAACATATCCCGAGAGGTTGTAGACAGCAGTACATACCCGGAGTATCTAAAGACATTGAGAACCTAATTGAACGATACAATAAGTTATACGAGGAGGACCCCTTCAGCGAGGACACTATCGTATGTGGCTCGACTCTGCTAACCGAACTAGGCGAAGCACGACAAGCAAAGTGGCTGGAAACTCTGGAGAAAATGGACATGACGCATAGCAGTAAGATGGCCTGGAACACAATTAAGAAACTGAACGGCGACCCCCTAGCACCGAAACAAACAACAAATGTTACAGCAAACCAAGTAGCTCAACAGTTGCTACTAAATGGGAAAACAAATCAAAAAACAAGCAAAAAGAACTTAACTAGAGACGTTGGTAGTGAAACTGATTCGTTGGGCGAGGGTTTCACTATAAAAGAACTAAACCAGACAATTAACACCATGAAAAACGGAAAGTCCCCAGGGGTGGACGGTATGTTTACGGAACAGGTCAAACATTTTGGAAAGAAAACTAAAACCTGGCTATTGGCCCTCCTCAACAACTGTCTGAATTCATACTCAATACCGAAAATGTGGCGAAGAGCAAAGGTAATTGCTATACTTAAACCTGGAAAAAACCCCGATCTACCAAATAGCTACCGCCCAATATCACTGCTATGTCACCTCTTCAAACTTTATGAACGGCTAATCCTCCAGAGAATCCAGAATTACATAGACCCTCTGTTGATACCCCAACAGGCGGGTTTTAGACCGGGAAAATCATGCACTGGCCAGGTACTAAATCTCACAGAATACATAGAGGAGGGTTTCCAAAATAACAAAATAACGGGAGCAGTGTTCATCGATCTCACAGCCGCCTATGACACAATAAATCATAAAACCTTGCTTACCAAAGTCTACAACACCACAAAAGACTACAAACTGACGAAAACCATTCAATCAATACTCCTAAACAGAAGGTTCTATGTGGAACTTCAAAATAAGAAAAGCCGCTGGAGAATCCAAAGAAACGGCCTCCCACAGGGTAGTGTCCTAGCCCCCACCCTATTCAACATATACACCAATGACCAGCCAATAACAGAAAATGCCAAACACAACGTATACGCTGACGACCTGGTTATCACAGTTCAGGGCCGAACGTTTAGAGAGATAGAGATAAAGCTCGAGGACTCAATAGAAATCATGGCCAAATACTATCGAGAAAACTCGCTGAAACCGAACCCGAGTAAAACCCAAGTAAGTGCATTCCACCTGAATACCCACAAGGCGCACAAAAAACTAAACGTGTCCTGGGAGGGCAAAGAGCTGGAATACGCCGAAACACCAAAATACCTGGGCGTTACCCTAGACAGAACACTAACCTACAAACAACATTGCTACAAAACCAGACAAAAAGTAGCTGCTAGAAATAGCCTCATACAAAAATTAGCCGGAAGCAAATGGGGTGCAAAACCTCAAGTCCTAAGAACATCCGCGCAAGCCCTCTGCTTTTCAACCGCAGAATACGCCTGTCCAGTCTGGTGTAGATCAAGCCATGCAAAACAGGTCGATACCGCCTTAAACCAGACCTGTAGGATTACTACCGGTTGTATGAAACCAACACCAATCAACCTTTTGTACAAGGCAGCGGGTTTTGCAGAGCCGAGCGATAGAAGAAAGGGCACAGAGCACGTCGAAAAATTTAAACAAACCTTCGACGATCGTCATGCCCTCTATGGACAGGAGCAGCAACGAAAAAGGCTTAAATCAAGGAAAAACTTCCTCCAATGTGCCACCCTGGAACCACCTGACAACTTCCCTATTAATGAAAAACCCTGTGCGGGGTCAAATTTGGACTTGGAGAACGCTAAATAGGATACGAACCGGCGTGGCACCCGTAAAAACAAACAAGCTAAGGTGGAAAACTGGGGAAGATCAACAATGCCTCTGTGAATGTGGGGAGACAGAAAACATGAACCACCTGCTGGAATGCACACTATGTCCTGCAACGTGCTCCATCGATGAAATGTGGATTGCAAATGAAAATGCCATAGACGTAGCCCGGTACTGGGCCGAAAAACTCTAGATGGGATGATTTCGGACTCGAAAAAGTAAAAGTAAGTAAGTCCAGTATATGAGAGGTATGTACCATTTCTTACCTTTCATTGCCATATATCGATTATATTGCTTTATTAGAAATGACTGATCAAAATCTACTATTTTTTTTTCTTTTGCTGAATACCTTGTACATTTTTGTACAGGGCCCATTCCATAGCAGTTTGATAAAATGTAGGTATACCATATTATTATCTTTCCATCGAACACCTACTAATCTGTTATTTTCATCAACTGCGACGTCCATCGCGCCTCTTTTCATTTTTTCATAACGTTACTGCTGTTCAGTTGACATTTACTCATTCTATCTTCCTTCACGATACCCGTAGCTCCGCAATTTATTTTTCCTAAATCGCAAATACTTTCGCGGTGGTGAAAAGATTATCAAAGTAGAACGAAAATTGTAGTCCTAGGAAATGGCCTTGTAATAGGGTAGCAAAATTCATGACAACTGATTCGACCAGTCGGATCACTTGTTTTTCTGGAGATTTCCTTCTAACCTGATACATTTCAAATTGCAAACAGTAGCCTGATCTAATGCTGCCACCCAATCTTTATACCCAAAACGGATAGGTTTCCCTTTCATGAATTGCTTACATCCATGTCTCCCGTAATAGGGAATCATTGCTTCATCTATTGAAACATTTGGCTCGATGGGTGCATACATAAGAAAAGTTTTATTTAGTTAATCTATAAATGGGCGAATTTTTCCTATCTTGTCGCCTTGTGGAAGGTTGTCGTTATCAGCGGCATGAAGAATGGTAGAAATATTTTTAAATAGATTCCGTTTCATTCATTTCGATATAAGGGTATTGTGAACATGTTCGTTTTATTCTCAGAAAATTCGCTTTCTTGGTAAAGAAACATAACTAGACAGAAGTAGAATTCCAATAAAAACATACATTTCGTCATCCGAAACTTCAAAATTTTGTTTATTTTATTTGGCAGCATAGACGTTGGATTGTTTTGCAAGATCTGAGACAGTTTTTGGTGACATCATAAGTTTAAAAAATTTCAAGGGCGAACTTTCTGAAGTTAATGTAATTGGTGGAGGTAAACCAATAAAATTATCTAGAGCATTAGAACTGTAGGCATTAATGGATTAAGCTTTAAAAACGGCCGATTTAAATGAAGCACCCTGTATGAACAAACCAGCCTTATACTGTGGCGTATACCGTAATTATGTATGGCGGATAGGAACAAACTCTGGCTCCATTCATTTTGGTCCTGACAGATCAAGTTCCTCTTGCATTACATTTCATATATTCGTTCTTTAATGCCTTTTTTAATGTAAAAACGGCATGATTTTCAAACTTTAAACAAATCCCAACCATAGGGATCCTCCTTTAATTTGTTCTCTCGCTCTCAGCCTATTTTCCACTTTCTCGTAAACTTTATCCACCGGACTTTAACCCTTTATAGGGCAGAACTCTGGGGTCCAATTTTTTAACAATTTTTTCACATGAGCTTTTTTATTTATGTATTGTTAATGTACTTCCGAACAAAAAAGTTAAAAACCACCCTAGTTTTTTTGCTATAGGGTGGTATCTATATGTACCAATGAACGTTCCAACATAAATTATATATTGTGTGTTCAGTGGTACATTTACGAACCACTTAGAAATTAGAATTATCTAAGGCAAAACATAAAGAACTTTGAAGGAAACACCTTTATATTTACAATACATTTATTTAGAAAATAATACAAATCAGGTTTTTCTCTAAACTAAAGATTTATCCTTCTTTAGTAAAAATAACTAAAATAATGAAGCTCAATGATAATTGACAAAATATAAGAACTATAAGAAATAAACAGTAAAATCAAATAGAACATAACTAATTACAACATTTAGTACTGTCTGTCGTCCTCCAGGATGGTTTAGTTTTCTTCCATGGCCAAACTGAGCAATTGGTCCAGGTTTTATTCTGCGACGGAAGTCACCTATAAGCTCAGAAGCCAATGTAGATCGGAATTGGAGATGAGTCATAGGCCTTATATTACTATTTGCTTACTGAATGGTTGTTTTGTAAATTATGTAGCTATTTACAATACATGAATCAAGAAGATAATAGAAAATGCGCATCCACCACCTGCGACTCTTCCAAGAAATGCTATATGCAGAAAGAAGTTGATCGAAATGATCTACAACTCCCATGTACTTGTTATATTCAGCAATGGCTTCGGGACATTTCACTGTTTTTTGGTCAATCTGAAATCAATTAATACTATTTTTTACAAAAAATGTAACACTGCGCTGCAAATATATTTAAAAAATCCATTATACAAGATCTACAAAATATTATGTTTGGCGGTACTCATACAGAGCATACATATTCAGTGGTACAAATATGAACCACTTACAATTTTGTGAAATATTACGTTAGCCGAAGATAGCAGAGAAACGTGTTTCATATCAGTAATATGGTAAAGGGATACCTAGTAAAATATGCAATAATTAAAAGCCAGAGAACCCTAATTTAAAAAAATATTCAAATAAACTCAAGACACGATTCTAACCTAAAACTGTCTCAAGTGTATATTTTTATCAATTATAAAGCAACTACGCAACTAAATTATAAAAATCCTATAAAAAATAGATATTAGTAATATAACTATGAAATACCCACAGTCATTACATATAACTTCACTCTATTGTAATAAAAAAACGATAAAAACTATCAATACCTTTGAAAAAGTTGGCCGCCTTTGCTGTAACAATGAGTGGTCTATATATTTACCACTTTCTAGCGCCAACAACAAACTTTATCTGTCAGATGGCGCTGTTAACAAATATGGTCCAAATGAGAACCAGTGCGCGTTTGTAGATGGATTTAGCATGCTCAGCGGTATCGAGCAGTGGAGCATCGTTTATAGGATGGCTGGAAATGCCGGTGGTATATATATGTACCAATAACCTATAAAGGGTTAAACGTGATGTTGGTTTTATGATTATTGCAAATTTTTCATATGTAAACAAAACTTTTGGTTATGGGTAATCATTTAATATACACTCGGGTTTGCCGGGCCCTACCTATAAAAATAATTTGTTTTATTCTGCGATTCGGATACTTACTTGTGCAATATCTCGGTTCATCTGACGAATCGCCGCAGTCATTCTTGTTATCACAATAATGGTTTGAGGACACACACCGTCCGTTGCCGCAAGTGAATTCACTCAGCATGCATTTGGTCGTTTTCACAACGGCTTCTAGAAGACCCGGCAGGACGAAAATTAGGAGTAGGAATCGGGCCGATAGAATGGCAGTGCCCGGAAGGGGTGGCATCTTGAGTCGGTAGAATCTGAAAGTGAAAAATACTTAGTAGTCAAACGAATCATCTTAATATTTATTTATATTTCAAGGAATATGCTAAAATTAACAGTCGAGTACGGATTTGCAATCGAGTGCAGAGAAGGAAGCAAAAGAGTTCGAAACTGCTCACGTTTACTTATATCGATGGCTTAGATTGCAAACCGGCTAACTCCCAAAATATAAATTTTACAGGAGAGCAAAAAAACGATTCGGACTTCTACAAAATGACATTTTATGATTTTATTTGTATTTATTCCATGAAAGTGAAAATAAAACACAGTTGTATGAAGAAAAACACGTGATTTAATACCCAATATTGATATTACAGCAAAAATATGGAGTTAGACGGTTTTTTATATACGCAGAAAATATTTTTTGGAGTTAGACGTTTTTATTATTAATGTATTTTACTGTAATACTGATATTAGAAGACACATTTATATTTAAATATACGAAAAAAACATTATTGTCGTATTAATAAACAAAAGGAAACAATATTAATAATAATTCGTAACTTAATCTTCATAGGGAATATTGTCATAGAAATCATGAAAATCTTTAGGAATACTCTTTTTTAACTGTTGTAGGTCCTCAAATTTCTTTTTCTTTATCTTTCGTCTGCAGGAATATAAACAAGGCAGTTCATTCCACTTCTTTATTATGACATTTGCATCTCGTCGTTGGGGCAGTATAGTCCACTTGTCTCCAAATCTTAGTTTAAAAAAAATGTCACCATCAGGATTGTGAATGGCTCGCAAATCAGTTACCTAAAATATATTTTTTTATGTAATCTAAATGTTAAGTATTGTAATAAAATAACAAACCTTTGGATCGCCTTTTTTCTTTCCGGGGCGAATAGATGTATAAAATCGGATGCCATCAAATTTCTTAAATACCTCATGGGTTAGATACTGCACAGAGTAAGGTTCCGGATTTTTTCTTGCTTCTCTGCATATATTGATGTACTCAGCCGGAACGCTTATTATTTTATTTTTCAAGCGCTTCTCGATGGTGGCATGCATGCTGTCGGCCTCCATTTGTGTGTGTCCAACTTCTAAGAATTTTTGTTCGATTGTCACTTTGCTGGCTATGGCTAAATTTAGCAATGTATTGCTCATTACCGCATTGCGGTTTTGGTATGTACAGCCGTCACTGTAAAGTATAATTTTTTTCTTTGTCTCTGCTTCCTCCTCTGTTTGTTTAGGTATAACTACATCTGATAAAAATTTACCAACAATGGTGGAAAATTCTTCAGCGTTCAGGCCTCCTTCTGCCTCGTTCCACAAATAGCAGTTCCCTTGTTTAGTTTTTAAATTAAATACGCAAAAATTATGGACACAAAGTTTAGTTTTATAATATAAGCTGGATACATTGAACCTTGGAGCTAGAAGAACTGCTTGAAGATCCATGGTGAATACAAACGTTTCGTTTTCCTTGTCTCTCTCCTTTTCTTTTCTCCCTTCTTCTTTCCTTTGGATATGAGCAGCATGCTCATCATCAGGATATTGTCCTAATTTGTGTGAATTACAGATCTGACATTGATCTTTCTTTGGCTGAAATAAAGATATATTTTTGATATCCATCACATTATTAAACGTACACACAGACAAAGGCTTCACATTATATTAGAAGTGAAAAACAGCTAACTCCATTTTTATTAAAAATGGTATAGATTAGCTAAAGTATAAACAATTATTAGCCTGTAAAATTATATTTCACTTACCTTATTAATGTTATTAATCACCAAGTACTTTTGCACACTTATTAACTATTATTTTCAATGAAAACTTGCAGAGAGTATGATTTCACGTGTATAACCTATCGTCTCAATAGTAAAAGGGCGCGTAATGCTGTAGTTAGATGTTTTGTCGTATACATAATTGAGGGCCATGGAGATAGACGCTTTACGTGCGTTGGTTTTTAAAGAAAACCATAATTATTTGGAGTTATTCGGTTTTTATATCTATAGATCTGACATTAAGCTAACTATTTGCACAAAAATCGAAATTTTCATAAAAAGTGGAGTTAGCCGGTTTGCAATCTAAGCCATCGATATTTCAAATTATACTCCTGGGACCGTATTTTGAAGTCGTCTTCATAATGACGATCCAATTTTAAAACTGGCGTAGTTGCTGATGCGAAAAAGAAAATTTAATTGTGATTGGCTTGGTCTCACGCCAAACTTAAGATATAACCAACCAAAATTTGGTTTGCCTGTCCTCATTCTGAACTACACCAGTTTTAACATTGGATCGTCATCGTCACGAAGACTTTGGAATCCGGCTCCATGACCGAAAATGTTCGCAAATTATATCTTCAATAAGTTTCCAATTTATGAACCGATTTCAATAAAATTACTGCAAATGGTGTAATGACTTATTGAGTTGGTCTTTAAGTCACAACAGAAACGTAGATGGTTTTAACCCCTAAGTTTTGAACATTCTTTGTAGAAATTGATTACTTAAATCAACGTTCTTCAAGTGCTCCACATTTCTAAGCTCATCTTTTTCAATTTTTAGTTTTTTGATTAATATCAGTATTACTATCATCAAAGAAAACAACGCTTTAAAGAATATTGTGCATTTTAAAACGAAATTAAGAATTGTATATAAACAAACTGTTTGGGAAACACTTTTTCTAATAATCCAAGTATTTATTACTTATAATAAATATAAATTAATCTATTCTTCTATTATTAATCTATTATTTTATTTTACTGGCAAAACCGACAAATATCTAGCCTCTAGTTAAAAATCATTAAAAGTTTATCCCGCAGTATTCTGATTCTAGGAAAACATCAAGTCTTCTGTAAACATAATGCTTCAAGAGTCGCTTCTCGTTGGTTGGTCAATGGGGTTTACATGATTACATGTGATTGTTGGACCCACCAGACTATAGCGCTGTAGCGCCATAAATAACTCAGTGTCCTGTATTTTCTTTCTTAAAAATGATTTTTTAAATTATTTTCTGTGTATGTTCGAGTGGTTTAATGTAAGATGTTCCTACCCCACCTCAACCCATAACACCATAGGTTAATATTGACTATACTAATCCAGTATACATCATCTACAAATGTTCTATTTCCAGAATCGGTCTTAGCTGTTTAAATTTATAAACAAGCCCTCTTAATTATTATCGAACAGTTAATTGAATATGAAAATTCCATCGAAGGTAACAATCTATATATATTCCCAAATATTAAATTTTTTTGGTTGAGTGCATATATATATACAGTTATCGTAGCTTTTAATATTGAGCCTTTGATAGTTTGGCAAGTTGTTTTTATAGGAAGTTATTGGTAGAAAATATGTTTTTTCAGAGTTAATTGTAATTTCTTACTGTCAGAGCACTGTTTTATTTTGTTCATATTTTTCTCTATTTTATTTTTTAAAACGCACCACGAAGGAGCTCTATAAAGTGTGGCGGTATCGTCTGCAAAGCAAGTCATATCTCTTTCTGATTCCTGTCTAAGAATATCGTCAATATGTATGGTAAATAGTATTGGTCCGAGTACTGTACCCTGTGGAACCCCATATTGCACAAACTCTGACACAATTTAATACTCTTACATACAGTTTTCTATTTGTAAGGTAACTTCTTATGAACTTAAGACTATGGCCACTAAATCCTATACTTATTTTGTTAATAGTATATCGTTGTCTACTGTGTCAAATGCGTCTGCCAAGTCTAGGAATATTACTAGTAATGTGCTTGACACCCAAATTGTTTATTTGATATTAATAATTGTAATTTGTTTAAAAAGTTCGTAATCCTATTCTTTATTATTTTTTTTTCAACGTTTATAAAATTAGAAGTCAATGAGATTAGCCGATAATTTTCCATTTTAGTTCTATCTCCTTTTTTAAAAAGTGGTTTTATTATGGCTTCTTTCAATAAATATGGATATTCTCCTGTTTAAAAAACTATATTAAATATATATGTTAATGGCTCAATTATATAATTTTGAATTAGTTTAATGGTTTCAGCTTTTATACCATCTTTACCAGCTGCTTTTCCATTTTTTAATTATTTAATGCATCTTATGACTTTTAAATGATTGATGGGATTAATGAAATTGTTTGATTCGTTTGCGTAAAGTGAAAAGGATGAACCACTCTACACTTCAAATAACCTGCCAACTTCTTCGCTTAATTTACATTGTAGGAATTAAATAGATTTGCAATTTTATATAAGTTATAGAGAGCAGCATCCCCATCACAAATTTTGACAATATTCTGTGATTGTGTGGAAACATTTGTTATTTTTTTACCCCTTCCCATATTTTTTTACTGTCCATCTTTCAATTATAAATTATTTGTTTTAAATATCTATTTTTAGTATTTTCTATAAGACTAATTATTTTGTTTCTTAGTTTTTTTATACTCATTTTTAAAAGCTAAATAGTCTGGATATTTTAGTCACTGCTGGTAAAGTGTATATCGCTGCCTCACTAATTCTAGAATCTTGCGTGCAAACCACGCTTTTCGTTTCTTATTCTGGTTTTGATATATTAATAGTTTTTCTGCAATTAATAACATTTTTGTGTATTTTGTCAAGAAACATTCCAGCAGTGGTTTGGGTTCTTATATTTATAAATGTCATTTCGAGGTTCACTCTTTATATTTTCAAATCAAAAGTTTGTCCCGCAGTTTATATGAGGATTTTGCATTCTCAATAGGATAAAATATGGTCTATACATGTTTTAGATTAAGCCTGTTCTCTTGTTACCTGGTTAATTTGAGAAATTTACCCACACTCCGAAATTATGTCAACATATTGCCGAACACAGAGATCATCAGAGAATAAATTTATATTCAAGTCACCAACAAGCACAGACTAATCAGTCTGATTTTCATTCAGAAAATAATACTGTAAACCCTCATTGAAATCCTTAGTACTAATTGTAGGTGACTTATATATTGTCAATATTTTAATTGCCTTATTATATACTTTTGTAATTATTTTAATGCCCGATGTACTTGATCTTTTCGTTACCTTAAAATTATAGGTCAGGTCATCTCTAAGATAAACAATAACTCCATCGTTTTTATTTAGTTCACCCTTATTATAAAAGAAGAGATACACCTTGCACTTTTGACTAGTTCAGCCGTTTTTTAATGATTTATATACAGGGTGGCCATTTGAAAACAAAATAAAGCCAATTTTGGGCAACGCAGGTTTTTGAAAAAAAAAACGCTCGGACCCGTCGATTTTTGATTTTAGGGATAAACATTGTTTTGGCATTTTCGCCCCCTGAAAGTCAAACCCCTAGTGGGGGCGACAACTATCCCCAAAATTTTAAATAGAATGGGGGGTCGAGTGATACTTTGTTTTAAAGGTATTTTTATGGAAAGTATAACCTCAGAGTTTAACATCGCTACTATCTACCTAACCTGTACAGTGGCTTAACAAAAGTACAAAAACAGGTTGTTTTTACCTTTTTTTATAACAAAATAAATTCTTACAAGTCAGTCCAGTAAAGGCTGGAAATACTGCCTCTGGGCCTCCATGAATTAGTAGAGATTTTATTCACAACGCTCCTGTACATTTTGAAGCATCTGTGGGGTGATTTGACGAGATTCATCAATTATCTGTTGTAGTAGGTGTTTTAAAGATGTTGGCTGGGTGGCATAAATTTTAGTTTTTATGTGGCCCCTTAAAAAAAATCTAAGGGCTTAGATCCAGAGAACGTGGAGCCATTAAATACTTCCTCTCCTTCTAATCCATTGTCCTGGAATCGTTTGGTCTATATAGTGACGAACAGTTAGTGCAAAGTGGGGTGGCGCACCGTCTTGCTGGAATATTAAGTAGTTTTCCATGTACTGATCGTCATTCTCAATCATTTCAACTAACGCTGGATAAATGGCGTTTTGTAAAAATTCCAGATAAATTGCCAGGTAAGAAAAAGGGGCCTATTATGCGGTTGCCAAAGTGCCAGCCCAAACATTCAGTTTTTTCGGATGTTACGTATGCACCTCACGAAATATTCTGGGATTTGAATCAGACCAATAACGACAGTTATGACGAATCACCGTACCGTCTAGGAAGAAAGAGCATTCGTGAGAAAAACATACGTTGAAAAGAAAGTTCTGATCATTTGTTGCCCGTTCACTCATAATTTCACAAAATTGCAATCGCCTATCAAAATCGTCTTCGTTAAGTTCTTGTTAAGTGTATTCACATATATAAGAAACTGACCAAATTACTCCTATTTATTTCTACCTAAAGAGGGGTATTGACACAATGCCGACTGAGCTAGGACCGTCTTAGAAAATACGTAGTATTAAAATATTTAATTTAGCAGCAAAAAATATGAAGCTGATGTTTATTTAAGTTTATTAAATTCAAAATATAAAAATAGTGTTATGGTCTTACACTTCCACTTATAATGCTAAATTATTATATTAGTTAATGAATTACCCAACTAACTGTACTTTACTATCGCTATCATCATCTAAATTAATAATAAACCTTTCTGTTGCATTCCTAATACAAATGTAACTTTCTTCTACTTTTTTTACATGTTTTGCGCAGTTTTTCCAGTTCACATCAGAATTTTTTTTAGTTTTGAATTAGAATTAATACACTATAAGTTGGTGCCATATTTGTTCAATAGGGTTAAATATACGGTGGTAAGGCGGTAGCCGCAATACTATGTGCCCCATGCTTTTTCGCAAGTTCATCGCAGTAATATTCTTTTTGAATGGACATATTTCTAAGCACTTTTTATAAGACTTTCTTTCTATGGTTTTTATAAAAATAAATATAATTATCAAACATATATTCTTGAATTTTGGCTTTAGTGTCTTTTGAAAAAGGAGCTTTGTTTAATTGTCTATTACGATAACTAGCGTTATCCATAACAATGACACTATTTGGTGGAATGTTCTACAATAATTTAGTTTCAAACCAGTTCTCAAATAACTCCGCTGTTGTGTCTTTATGACAGTCAGCACATGATTCACTAATATTTTTTGCCGAGAGAGATAGACCATTAGCACCCACCCATCTTCAGAACCAGCATGTAAGATTGTTATTCTTTTTCCACGGTTTGACGGGGCACGTGTCACACATTTGCCGCTAGAATCGACTCAACCACTTGACGGGGTGTCGTGGGTGTCAAACCACGTTTTATCTAAATAAATGATATGCCTACCTTCAGTTCTGTATTCATTTCATTTTCTTTCTGCGTTCCAAAATTGGCCCTTGTGTAATTTTCCAAACTGTGGAAAACGATTTTTTTTGTATGTAAAGCCGTTTCCTGTACAACTTTTTTAGGGCGCAAATTTCCGCGCGGCATTAATGTCGAAAATACATTCTTTATAATCTGTTTGGCATCTGTTGATAAATGCACTCTGTTATTTACTTCAGTTTCAGTGCTTTCACAATCCCACAAGGACGAAATATTTAGAAAAAACAAACTAAACTCAACAGTGTACGTCGACAGACTAAAATCAAAAAGCACCCTGGTTTATCCGCATTTTATTTTACCTGAGTACGGTACTTAATATTTATTACGCCCATATCATTTCACAGAACTGGTTTAATGTTGTTTATTATATTTTGAATACCCTAATAATAGCAGGCATTTAGGTCGGTTTCTTATATTAGTGAACACACTGTACCAGATGTATTTTGTAAGGATCAAACTTGTGTTTTTTTAATATCGTTTGAATGCTGCATCTTTTAACACCAGATGCTGTCGCCAGCTTTTTTCGTACATTTTTCAGCAAGTATTCTCGAATGTCGAATAAACCCCAAAATTTCTCGCCCGTACCTAAATTTTTGGATTCCTGGGAAAAGGTTCTTTGTTCCGCTGTAATTTCTCACACCTGTCAAAGAGAGGCAATTAAGGGTTGGTACTTGCTAATTTTATGCCTATGGTTTGTTTAGAAAAAGGACCCCCCCCCCCATTTCATTTAAAATTTTGTGGGAAATTGTCGCCCCCGCTAGGCGTTTGACTTTCAAAGGGCGAAAACGCCAAAAAAAATGTTACCCCCTAGAATAAAAAATCGACGGGTTCGAGGTTTTTTTTTTTAATAACCTGGGGTGCCCAAAATTGGCTTTGTTTCGTTTTCAAATGGTCACCCTGTATATTGTATTATAGTATTAATAAAAGTGGTCATCTTCAAAAGAGTTGCGTTATTCAGGCCCCCAAACGCCTTATCCAATTTTTTTTACTGACTCAGTATACCACATAAAAACAACAGTAAATTAAAATCACCCGTTGTACTAATCTAAATAATAAAGCTGATCCGCTCTCAAATCAATACCGAACACGTATCCCCTTGGGTAAGTAACCCATAAAAACTGCTTCCAAGACGCTCCTGTCACCATAAAAGAAAAACGATAAAACTTCTCATAGACATTATCAGGGCTGAAACTACAAGTCAGGGATAGAAGAAAATATATGGAGGAAGGTAAAATCCGATACATAATCTATCTTTATGCCACCGTCGCACTGTGCGGAAAGTAAATGTTCTTGTTTGTGAATAATTCGTGAGCAAATCTCTTGCAAGATGCACCGAATGAATGGGGAAGGAATATAAATTGCCCGTTTTAAATCGAGATTTAGGTCAAGTAGAAATAATATAAAATACTGGGGCACGATGAAAATAATGTGCAGTTTGTTATTATTCAACTATAAATTATATTTATTGAATAGAGAAAACCCTTGCGAAGGACAAAGAAAATCAAAATGTAATGTAATAAAAGGAGTTCTCGGAAAACGGCTTTATTTCAAAAATTTCATATTATTTAGGATCGGTTTCGACAGTATGTACCGGGTGTACAAGTAAAAAGGGACGCCGGCTTTATCTGGGAAACCGTTAACCGAACAGCTTGCGGGAAAAATATTTACTACAAAAGTGACTACTTAATAGAAATTGCTGGAAATAATTTTTAAGTTTCTAGGTTGGTCACTAGGGGGCGTAACTAAAGTGACCAATCAAAAAGCAGGATTTTCTCACAAATCCTCATTACAAAGGTATATCAAAGGTAGCATTTTTGTAATCCTATGAAAATTCTGAATAACTTTTGTTTTTAAGTTTTTCGTCTGTCCTTTTGTTTAAAGGGGATAGGGGGGGGGGGAAGTATATATAGGGTGTTCCATTTTAAAAAAAGTAACTTTGTTTCTCTACGGTTTTCTGACTCATCCTGTATACTTATTTTTTTAGAAACCCTGAAACTTATGTCTTAAATATTTTTTGCTAACTGCTTTACTTTATGAAATAATCGACCGTTTCCATACATACCAACGACCCTGTATATTCAACACAAGGGTAGAAAACTCAACCTATTAGAGACATTAGCAATCAAAAAAGCTTTAAAAAATCGATGTAATGTTGTTAACAATCAAATTGAAATACCTTCAGGTGCTAATCTAATACTTAATAGCCTAATTACTTAAGATAAATATACAATAAACGCTGTCTATAATTACCAACGAAAAAACCCATAATTATTATACACAGTATCATTTTCCTAATTTTATTACTTAGATGTAAATACCTCTATAATCACACCTGTAATTTAGTTGTACCTTTGGCCGATACCTGTAAATTAAGGACCAAAATAACCCATCTCATCTGTCAATTTTTATTTTTATTTTAATGACATGTAGAATTTTTAACTGTCTTACAATGCCTTTGATAATGACCCGCAAGGGTTGAAACACGTGTCAAGAAACTGAAATATATTGTGCAATATAACAAGTTCTACTTTAATTTCCTCTACTATGTAAGTTGTTTTGAATACCGTTACGACAGCTAGAGGGCGCTATTTAGCAACATCAACAATTTCTTCTTTTTACTCAAAAATTTTAAATGGAACGATTATGGAGGGCTTTAGGAAGGAGGCCGATCGAATATGGCCGAATTTTAAATTTACGTCCCTGTTTTTCGTTACTTCGCTGGTTGGCCGTCGAGGGCGCAACTGCACGCTTCCCATATATTTTTTGCAGGTTTTGATAGGCGAGTGCGGTATTTTTTTCGAATATCTTGAAAAATAAGCTTTGGAATCATTTTTTTGCGTTATTAATATAAACAATGAGTGGCGTACAATGTTTTACAAGTAGCGTTTGCTTCGTGCCGGGGTGTAAAACTAGTTATTCGTCTGATAGAAAGCTCAGGAAAAATCGTGGTGAGAAAAATCCTAGTCTTTTTCAAGCCTCTAAGGTAAGCAAAAACCACAATAGGTTCACAATATTGTTTATTAATAGTGGTCTTTCGTTACTCGTCTGTCTGTGTCGTCTATCCTTGATTTTGTCATCATCTCAGACGGTCATCATAGATCTTAAAGATAGATTATCCGACAATGGACGTATTTCTAGTAACCAAATTTTTGATAATGTTAATCAAAATTTATTCATTGTTACGAACTGTTAAACTAACTTTAAAAAGGTATTAATAATTTAAGAAATAATATTTCTCCTTTAATTGGTATTTTATACAAATTAAGATATTATAATAGGTACCTACTTACGTCCCCTTAAAACTTTTAAGAAATATTTACTTTACAATATAGGTAGGTAGGTACTCAAAATTTCAATATTTAATATCAGTTTGCCAGTTCGTCGAATATTAATCCTTAAAAAAATTACAAAATAAAAAAATAAAATGCATTCAAGGCCCCCCGCGCCTAATTATGTTATACCTACCTACAATTTTGGAAAACAATCAATTATAGATATCTACCTATTGTATATATATATGATAGAATAATAAAAGTTTATAGTTAGTTGTTAGTATATATGTATACTATAATTTTTATTACGTTTCTTTTCAATTTAATTTTAAAATCCCCATTTATAATCTTTTGTAAAGTTAGTTGGGAAATAAATAAGTTAAGAATCTTCTTCTTTTCAGGTCTGTTAAAAGGTGTACGTACTACCTATAATGAACATATGTTAATTTATTTCTAGTTTGAATTTAAATAAAAAATATATATAGTAACGTGCAGATTGTGTAATTATTTCCTTTCCAAATAATAAGTTGTTTGAGTGTCTATAAAGAGTAAAGACCGCCAGTATTTGAAAAAATTAATCCTCCTGGTAATAATAATACAGTGTCTTAAAATGCAATACACCCTTTTACATGCTAGAATTATGTATCTAGGGAGTATCCCGCACCCGCCTCTCACACATATCTCGGTCTGTAGACTGTTTAAATTAACTAATTTCGATAAAATAGTTAATTCTCCCATAAGAACCCATGAAATTTGCTATGATAATGGAACAATGCGACCCTGGCGGCAGTTTTTGAAGCAATGCAAAAGTTGGACCGGAATCGATGTATTGCGATCGGTCTCCTTCCTAAAGCCCTCCATAGGAACGATATATCTTTTTTAACTTAAGCAAAAAGAAGAATAAAGAAGAAGAATATCTGTCAAAACCGCACATCAATATATTTTTTTAAACCAAAGATATGAAAAATATAACATAAAAATTAGCGTCATAAGAATAAACCGACGTTTTAATACGGTATTTGTTGGTAAAAAGTTACAAATATCATACAATTGTGTCTTCTACAAAGCGATAATCATAACAACAGCTCCTTAAATTATTGTTCTGTAAATTTTCTTTACTTACAACAAAATTAATAGAGGATAATATGTTTTGGTTTTCAGTCCTTTGACTATAATGCCACCAGCGGCGCCCCCCAGGGAAGTAATCTTGCACCTCTGATATTTACCGTATTTGTTAATGATATCACTCAGAACATCTCATCCAACTGTTTATTATTTGCAGATGACCTCAAATTATTTAGAATTATCAATAACATACAAGATTGCACTGATTTGCAGAAAGACATCGATACACTGTCCTCATGGTGCAGAATTAATAAATTACATTTAAATATCAACAAATGCAACTCGATGACAATCTCGAATCTCATTCACGAATTAAACTTTAACTATCAACTTGAATCCAGTAATCTTTCCAGTGTTGATTCGATCAAGGATCTGGGGGTGGTTATCGATAAAAAACTCACATTCAATGTTCATATGGATCAGATCGTACAATCATCATTAAAAACCCTGGGGTTTATCATTAGATCAACGAAAGATTTTAAAAATATCGACAGTCTTATCACTTTGTTTAATTCATTAATTAAATCTAGATTGCAATATGCTGCTCTGGTGTGGTTTCCTAGCCATCAAATACATATTGACAGGTTCGAATATGTTCAACGGCGTTTTCTCAAGTATCTTAGTTTCAAACAGGACGGGACTTATCCTCCAAGAGGTTTTGATCATCATTTATTACTTAAAAGTTCAACTTCCTCTCACTCAAACAAAATACAATTTTAGCAAGTCAATTATTCCTATTTAAATTATGTAACCATCTTGCTGACTCTACTGATCTCCTGGAGGGTCTTAATTTTACTGTACCAGTGGTGAACACACGTGCACACCGCAAATTTTACCTTGAGAATTATCCCACTTATCTTGCCAGAAATGAGCCAATATATCGAGCCTGTTCATATTATAATACTCTGCAGGCCAACATTGATATAGACTTTATTGTAGGTTCAGTTAGTTCATTCAAAAAAAGGATCTTGCCAGTAATCTATACTTTATAAACTCTCTTTTACTAGGTTACATAATTTCATGGCTTTACTATAATATTTATTTTTCTAATGCAAATACATTCATGAATTTATATTGTATAATTGATAGCTAAAACATGTTTTCTGCAGAGTTCGTTATTATTATTACTTCACTTCTTACTTGGACTATTGGTTTTTCTTATCTTCTTCTAAAAAAATGCTTGCAAACTTATGTTGTGTATTTAATAATTAATAATATATGTATCTGTGCTGTTGTCGATTTATGGTGAATGTGTAATTTTCCCCATAAAGTGCACTGATTGTCTAGGCTCTGAATTGTCAAGTGTTGGTTAGTGTTACGTTGCATGTTTTTGCTTTATAAAAGGTTTTGTTTAGATATAGTATGCATTAATTGTCTTTTATTGGAATTTTTCTGTTAGACAATAAAGAATTGAATTGAATTGAATTGAATATGTTGCATTATTGAAACAAAATGCCGATCTCAAACAAAGAGGCGTTCGACATGATCAAAATTTATTTTGAAAGTTACGAAAATGCGATTATTGCGGCCAGAAATTATAGTTTAACATATCCTGCTAGAAGAAGCTATGACAAAAGAGTCTTTGCCCGATTAGCTCAACGTTTAAAAAATACCGGCAGTATTCACCGTCCTGTGTATCAAAGGAGACGAAGAGGTCGTTCAGAAAACAATTTTATAAATGTTCTGGGTGATTTGGGAATATCTCATGGTACCGTCCAGAATACCTATATTAAAACAATATAAATAAGTTTGTTATTTATTTCGCCTAAAATATTCATTCATATTCAATTTCATGTTATTATGTTGCATCCATATCATGTTGTGCTTCACCAGGCTTTAACTGCCCAGGACTACGATCAAAGGTTAGATTACTGCCATTGGTTTATAAATATGGTGGCCGAAGATCCCCAGTTCGTATTAAAAATTTTCTGGACCGACGAAGCTACATTTAGCAGCAATGGGGAAGTAAATCTCCATAATATGCATTACTGGTCCCAAACTAGCCCATATTGGATGCAGGAAGTTCAGTGGCAAGGCCGATGGAGCGTAAATGTCTGGTGCGGTATAATAGGTGGAAAAAGTATAGGGCCGGTAATTTTTAACGGAACTTTAAATGGGGCGGTTTATTTAAATTTTCTACGGCACGAATTACAAGTTTTACTGGAAGACGTAGATTTTTACACAAGGCAAAATATGTTTTTTCAGCACGATGGTTGTCCGGCCCATCTTGCTGCAAATGTCCGACAACACTTAGATTTAACGTATCCTGACAATTGGAATTTCCATGGTCAGCAAGGTCCCCTGACCTTACTTGTCTTTACTTCTACCTATAGGAAAGACTAAAAGACCTCGTTTTCCAAGCCCGACCTACAACTATGGAAGACATGATAAATAGATAACGACATGCATTTCGAACCATTTCAATGGCAGAAATCGAAGCTTCAGTGCTGTCAACCAGGAACAGGCTTAATTTGTGTATTGAAAGTGACGGAAAATACTTTGAATACTTAGGAAAACCTTAATTTATGTAAGACTATACTTTTTGCTATTAATTGACACAACTCTTTTTAAAAATAATTTTCAAACAATGCTACAATAATGCACCCAAATATGTATTTTAAGTTTTTTGTTGTAAATGACGGCATTTTACCAAACATATATAAACAAATAATTGCTATTACTGCTTTATAGATACGGTAGTAAGTATAATATTTATAATTGGCAAATTTGTTGTTTCACAGCCCACTTAATATTTTCCAACAATTTGTCTCCTTTAATGCAACATATTATCCTGTATTAATTTTCTCGCAAGTAAAGGAAACTTACAGAACATTAGATTAAGCAGAGCTGTTGTTATGATATTACCGTATTATAACGTCGGTTTATTCGTATGGCGCTAATTTTTATGTTATATTTTCCATATCTTTGGTTTAAAAAAAGATAATGACGTGCGGATTTTCGCAGATATTCTTCATTTTTATTCATCTTTTTTATTCTTCTTTTTGATTAAGTTAAAAAAGATATATCGTTCTATTTAAAATTTTTGAGAAAAAAGAAGAAATTGTTGATGTTGCTAAATAGCGCCCTCTAGCTGTCGCAACGGTATTCAAAACAACTTACTTTTTTATTAACTTGATAAACCAATAAAACCCTTTTCTAGCGACTTCAAATTCGTCAAGTTCTGGTAAGCCAATCCAAAGTTATGACTATATTTTCACAGCAATACTTTTTCCCCCCACCCCCCTTAAACAAAAAGATAGACGAAAAACTTAAAAACAAAAGGTATTCAGAATTTTCACAAGATTACAAAAATGCTACCTTTGATATACCTCAGGATTTCTGAGAAAATTCTGCTTTTTGATTGGTCACTTTAGTTACGCCTCCTAGTGGCCAACCTAGAAACTTAAAAATTATTTCCAGCAATTTCTCTTAGTCACAATTTTTGTTCGCAAGCTGTTCGGTTAATGGTTTCCCAGATAAAGCCGGCGTCCCTTTTTAGTTGTACACCCGGTACCAAAATAGGACAGGAATATCGTAGCTTCTAGACTTCAGGAAGCTGTTCTGAAAGTAGAAATGTGAAACCACCTAACTTTTAAAGGTAACCTCGGTTACAAGTATTCGTTTTCAAGATACAGGGAGTTAAAATTTTATTTTTATTTTCACATAAATGTTTATTAACAAATCCATTCAAGGAGAACGTTGACTTGCCGCTAAAGCAAATATTTTTGATAAAGGTACGATATGACCTTCGTCAATCCTTTAAGACATTCATTTATACAGTTCGATCTTTCTGTACTGATCGTCTTCGTTGAATTCGTGTACAATTTGTATTTTGTAAGGTAAAAGCCTATTTCTATTTGAATGTCTTGTGCACTGTGTACTTTCTTGTTGATTACAGGCCCAGTTCTTATACCCTTATACACCAATTATATAGCATATGAGGGATATTGATTTTTTTTTTGATCCACGCCCAATCTGTTGCCCTCTTTTTTATACTAATAAAACATCACCTATTCTTCGACCTTCTAAAATGAATAAAATACAAAATACAGGCCATGGTATATTTTGAGTTAATACAGAATATATGTTTAGTTAATTAATTTATAATAGGAAATACATCCTTATCGCACCTAGCCAAGACGTCTACAGCAGTTGTTGGCAAATATTCTCCCCGCTTCTTCTACCGCATCCATTTCTCTAGCCAAAAGTAAATTTCATCTCTTGCCAGAAAAGGAGAAACACATTGATTGACATTAAGTAGCAGTCCGAAGCGGTCCAGCAAGAACTTGATAAATGTGCCTTCTTCTTCGCCAACAGACGGCTTAAGAATATTTTCTGAAACTAAAACTGGTAGCTGAAAGACGTCCAACGTTTTAACTGAAAATCCTTCTCGCAGGTCTGTGAGTACAAGGTATAGTAAAAGTGCGTAGATTGATACTCTGTAGTATTCCTCAGCTGAGTTCATTTCATAGTTTGTACGATAAATCTGTCGTCCACCACCCAGCTGATTAGCTAGATCTTCTGCACGCTGCCAGGATTTCTAAAAAACTAGCATCCACATTTTCCCAACGACTGGTAAGAATGGAAATGTGTTATTTACTAGAATAGTACCGGCATTAAGACCGAGCGCGGTGTTTTGAAGTACTGTATTTAGAGACTGCGTAAAGGACAGTACGTCACTCAGACACAATATTTTGACAATGAAGTGGGTAACTTAAAGATGTCGCCAATAAAGCAGCCATAAGCCATAACGATTATTGCCTTCTCTTGTAAACAATAAGAATCTCGGTCAACGCTCAGAGCGGGGGGAGTAATTACGCCCAGTGCCCCCCCCCCTGTATCCGCGCGTGCCTCATTGAATATTATGACGGTTCAGACGATTTTTAGTCCTGTTAAGGAAGTTTATTTCTGTTCTCTCATCCAGAGAACATACATTCAATTTTATTACGTTTTCGAATTTAAAATTACCTGAAAATGATGTATGCTCCATTCCACAATTATTCGTTGATTTCTCGACTGCAATAAAATTTAAATGACAACCCTCAGTCGTAATCCCAACCATAAATAAGCTGCCTGATAAATATCTATTGTGCCTACACAACCGGACCTTTTGAAAGGGTGCAGGTCCTGATTACCTACTAACTTCAATAGTTTAGGTTAGCTATTTTCAACAAAACAACAAATATAAAATAATAGGTAAGTATCTTTATTTTAATCATGTTATTAAATAGCCATTAATATTTACACAAAAATACTAATCTACAATATTATAATAATACAATATTTAACTTAACCTACTCTATATTTAGCTCTGTTTCACTATCACTATCGTCTTCATCTATGCCTAAACTAATTATTAAGGGCCTTACGTTACTATTAATTATTGGATGGATGGGTTTGGTCATTATATCTTTTACTATCGTTAATGCAACTTTGGTCAAAATACTCGTTTCACTAAAACTTGCACTCCGGTCATACCCTTTTTCTAAAATGGTACAGTAAACGTTCTTTATGATGTTTTTGGCATCAAGTGATAAATGTTTTTCCTTCGTTACACCATAACTTCCGGAAGCAATATTATCTGAAGTTTCACACAGATCTGACATATTTTGGATGCTCGATAACACACACGAAAATACCTTTAACGCACAGCTTGACAAACAACAAACGACTGATGAACTAAGATGAAAAGACTCTGCTTTGTATTGAACACCTGCAATTTGCCATTAACCTACCTAATATACCAATATAATAACATAATTAATAGTAACGTAAGGCCCTTAATAATTAGTTTAGGCGTAGACTATATTATAATATTGCAGATTAGTATTTTTGTATAAATATTAATAGGTAATTTTTTACATGATTAAAATAAAGATACTTACCTACTATTTTATATTTGTTGTTTTGTTGAAAATAGCTAACCTAAACTATTCAAATTAGTAGGTAATCAGGACCTGTACCCTTTCAGAAGGCACTTATTTATGACTGGGTTTAAATTTTATTGCGGTCGAGAAATCAACGAATAATTGTGGAATGGAGCATAGTCACATAGGTGATGGCAATCGTGCAAACACCATTCAAATAAATAGTTTGTAAATAAACCTTATAAACATAGTGTTTTTTAAGCTTGTTTACTTTAGTATTGCAGATACGGTGTCATTCCGATGGCTTACAAAGATAATCGATATTATTGCTAATTGTTACAATGATATTTTGCATTTTGTAGAATATAATACCGTAAAGATGCAAAAATAATTAGGTTAAATTAATTATTATTGTTAAACCTTTACGGGCTACAGAGTGGTCTGTCAGAACCCACGCGACATTCGTTTCTAAGTATTTTGCAAATGCATGCGAATTGAAGGGTGGGGGTCTATGTACCTTTCTGTTTCGCACATCAGTAACATGAGAATCTAGGTGGTGTGATCAGCAATTTGGGGCTATTTCCCGTTCTAAATAAAAGTTTAAGGGCTACGGTTGTGGACGGTACATAGCAGAAAATAAATTGTGAGTTTATTTATAGTCCAATGGATTTCAAATTTGGAATGGTATATAGGTAAATATTAATATACGCCGATGCGTTGTCACTTTTTTTTAGACGACCTAGGGCCAACGTACTCAGTTTTTTTTTCATAAACTATTAGAAAATTTAAAAAACGTTCCGCATCGGCATGGCTATTACCATTTTCTTTACAACCAAACTAAACGGATAAAAAAAAAATTTAAGTCTGTCTAAATCATTTTTCCTCCGTTTTCAAAATACGGCCGTCGACTACCGCCCTCTTGCGGATTTCAAGGCAAAACTTACCGCAATCGCACGTTTTACGCTGGAACGCGGAGCCAACTATGTGTGGACGGACTCGGGGATTTTGGAGCGTTTATTAATTATTTTATGCTGAAACCTTAATGTAATTTTCGGTGGTTAGTCGTGTCTGCAGATTAAAAACGTGTTTAAGAATAAGTTTAATGACGTTTCCGAAATTAGCAGTATCATAGGGTTTGTCAATGCTTACATGTTGCAGTTTTTGGTTTCATTTTCTGTGAGAAGAATAAACAAATTTTATAAAAAAGCTGATTTTTAGTAAAAACGATAAAAGTATGTTCACATGTTGTACCACTGTCGCTTATAATAATAGCCATTTTGTACTCAAAGCTACTGCTTAATATTCTACGATTGTCACACAATTTCGATTGTCAGAATGTTAATTTCTAGTGTGTAATATAAATAGACAGGAATTGATTTTAGTAGGTAGGTTAGTTAGGGCGGATATTTTGGTACGGTCAATGAAAACCCATGGTTAGTTTCTAAATCTATATTTTATGTAAAATGAATATCATAATGTATATTTTTTCCATAATAATGTGATATTATATTCCACTCAAATTATGCAGGTTGGTGGCCAAACTTGATCAAATTAGGGGTACTTTTTCACGCAGAATACGATGGGCAGGTTAGTTTACCCCTATAAAGCCCAAAACACCCTTTTTAGGGGTGTTTTCGAACAAATAATTGGCGAGAGACCCGCGGGTGTTTCTGCTAATGTAAGTTTGGAAGGGTGTATGTGGTGTTGCCTCAGTGGTTTGGTAACAGTTGCAAACCCTGCGGGTAGGGGTGTAGGAGGTTCTGTTTAAAATATTATTCATCTTTAGAATATGCACGTATATCTTATAATGTGTTACTTTAAAAAAATATTAACATCGATGTTTTAGTTTCGATCTTTTTTTGATAACATTGATGTTTATTTTAAACATCGATAAATCGAAATAAAATCTCAACTTCCGAACGGTGCAGTAGGTATCAAGTCTGAAGGCAGTTGTAGTCGACCTCCATGGTCGGGTGGTAGAGATTTCGCCCAGCAATCGAGACTTCCCGGGTTTGAATCCCGCCTTGAACATGGGACGTTTTAAGTGCGTGTTAGATATTTTATTGTAATTATATTATAATATTATTGAATAAAATTTATTTTTTGCTTTGGTATATTTACTAAATAAGTAGGTATAGTTACTATACACCAAAAATAAATTTATAAAACAACAGTATATTTTATATTGCTTTTGTATTTTATAAAAAAAAACATAATGAATAATAATAAATTAACAATATATAATACATATTATGTATATACTTTTATTTTGAAGAAATAGCTCATGCTCAAAGTGGAGTTCAAAGTATGGGAATGAAAGCAAATAGTCTTTCTCCACCAGAATTTCCTTTGGTCCCCATATAATATACTTTTTTTTATTATGCAAGCAAATTAATTATTTTAAGTAACCTAATCAATAGCCAAAACCCAGTTAATATACACGAAATAATTGCGCTTCTTAACCTTTGTATAAACCAAAGCTATTTCAGGTTTAACGATAAATTCTATATACAAAACGAGGGATTACCTATGGGATCCCCCCTTTCACCCTTATTAGCAGAAATATATATGGCAAACTTCGAAAACAAGCTATTCAACATAAATAATACATTAATTAAAAATATACATTTCTGGTGCAGATATGTCGACGACGTGTTCTGTGTTTGGACAGGCACGGAACGACAATTACAACAATTTCTTAATCTACTTAATAACCAAAATAATAAAATTCAATTTACCATAGAGAAAGAAATAAATAACTCAATTAATTTTCTAGACCTCACCATAAAAAATGTAAATAATCAATTGAGCTATGGAATCTATCGAAAACCTTCCACAACAGACATGACTATTATACCAGCGGACTCGAAACAACCCCAACAAACCAAACTAGCAGCCTTCCATAGTATGCTATATAGACTAGTTAATATTCCCCTATCAGACTCTGAGTATAAAAAAGAACTAGACATAATAAAAATCATAGCCACAAATAACGGCTATGAAATAAAAATCATTAATAAAATACTAAAGAAAAAATTAAGACAAAAAACACAAAAACTTCTCTATCATGGACCCCCTAATAAAATTAAATCTAAATACTGTTCGATTCGTTTCACCGGTAATACAAGCCAGCAAATTTGTAAAAAACTAAAAAATTTCAACATCACTCCCATACAGGTAAATAAAAACAATTTAGGTAGTCACTTATGTAATTCTAAAATAGAAACAAAGGACAAACTCTTACGAAGCGGGGTCTACCAAATAAATTGCGACAACTGCGATGCTATCTATATTGGTCAAACTGGCAGAAATTTTAAAACTAGACTTAAGAAACATACAACTTCCATCTTAAAAAAACAAAATAAAACAGGTATAGCAGACCACTGCATAATAGAAAATCATTCAATTTCAAATAAAATAAAACCTATACATATCCAGAACAAGAGCAGAAAATTGAACCTTTTAGAGTCACTTACAATTAAAAAAGCAATAAAAAATAAAAGTAATGTTGTTAATAATCAAACAGAAATACCTTCAAGTGCTAACCCAATTTTCAACAGCATATTAAATTAAAATAAATTAAAACATTTTGACAACCACCTGCATAAGAATAAGAAAAACCCACAATCTACCTATCCATTGTAATCCGTAATTTTAATTATTTTAATGATTTTATTACCTATTGATACCATACATTAGAGTTTATATAAATACCTTAGCAATAATTTTTATCTTTGTGCTCCTTTGAAAATGACCTGAAAGGGTCGAAACATGCGTGTCAGGTAACTGAATAAATAGTGAAACATAACAAGCAATTTTAATTTTACCCATAATGGATAATATACGGTTTCACCAAGAATGTAGCCCAACGCAAGTTAATTAGGTACATAATTATTTTAAATCCAATATGCCCAAACTATGTCAAAAGTTTAGCAGCTATTATTGTATAGAGACTACTAATATTATATCAGTTTGAGACCTTTGAGTCTGAATATTTACAAACCGTCCGTTAAAAGAAGGCAATCGTTCAAAACTGTGGTTCTAATTTTTTTAAATTTACGTATACCTACCTAATAAATAAAGTGATATGCTGTCTGTGCAATTATATACTACAGAAAACACCACAGCAACAATGTTTAGGTATGTTCATAGTATTTTGTTGGACTAGTGTCACAACTGGCAATGATTTTTTTAGTCATACATTTATAACGCTATATAATTAAATTATTATTACTATAATATTATGTCTATACACTAAGCACTGAGTGCGAATCGAAACGCATAAGCTAGCAAAATAGGCACGAGAGAACATCGGCCCTGGAAGTCTATGTCACCGCCTACTCCCCGACGAGTAGCTTCGGTCCTCGCCGCGACCGTCCAAGCAAACCTACCGAGAGTCGTAGACCTTAACATGACTATATATAGGAAAAAAATAGTGGGTGGTTATAAAAAAACAAGCTATAAAAAATATAACCTGTGCTGACACAACCTTTTTAACTACTAAACTTGACCGAAAAAGGAGGGTTAATTTAAAGAGAAGTATGACATTGATGGAAGCGCGACTAGAAAATGAAAGGATACCTAGAGAACCAAGATATACTTTGGAACGAGTAGGGTAAAGTGCTCTAAGAGTGCGCGGGCGATAAGAGATTTTTTAGTTTATACCCCTCAAGAACAGTGTGAGAGTCATTATTGTGAAAGTGCATGTAAAAAACAAAAACAATAAAGATCCTAAAATATTTTAACATTTTAGAAATCGAATATAGTTGACGTTTTAGCGAATGTTGTTAAAATCTTTTAATACTACATTTCTGTTTTCTTTTTGTTGTTGTAAAGTTAGTTTTGTGTTTTGTGCCGAAAATTGAAAAAATGGATTGTATGAAGAGTGATGATACTAATTTGTTGTTACTGGACTTTTTAACGCCTTTCAGGATTTAATAGAGCACTTACCACTTGAAACCCGATGAAACATATACTTCATGTACGATGAGGCACCATCTCATTTCAGCGTTGGTGTGCGGGAGCACCTAAATAACGTCTATCCAAACTGTTAGATAGTTAGAGGAGGACCTATTGCCTGGCCTCCTCGATCTCCCGACCTAACGCCCTTGAATTTTTACCTATGTGAAAACCTGAAAAACTTGGTGTATTCCACTCCGGTCGGCACTAAGGAGGAACTTCTACAGATAATCACATTTCATTGTGATGTAATAAGGATCATGGTTGCATAGGGTTCTGACGGCTGTACTGGCGACGGGCTACATCCCCAAGAGTTGGAGAATCGCGAGAGTGGTATTCCTACCAAAGGCAGGCAGGGCCTCATATGACGAAGTGAGTGCCTTTAGGCCAATCAGTCTCACGTCCTTCTTGCTAAAACTGCAGGAGAGATTGGTAGAAAGGCATCTTAGGGAAGGCGTCTTGATGGCCACGAACCTGCACTGGTCACAACACGCATACCAAACAGGCAAATCTACTGAAACAGCACTGCATTCAGTGGTTTGCAAAATAGAAAAATCATTACAGCAGAAAGAGCTCGCTTGCGGGACTTTTCTGGACATTGCAGGGGCCTTTGACAATACGTCATGTGGCTCCATAATCATGGGATTGGAGAGTAAGGGCGTCCACAATACCATCGTAAGATGAATAGGGGCCATGCTCAACAACCGAACAATTACCACCACACTCGGTTAGAGCGCTCGTCGCAAGAGGATGCCCACAGGGGGGAGTTCTGTCCCCTCTATTGTGGTGCGTCGTCCTAGACGGGCTTCTCAGGAGGCTTCATGAGAAAGGTTTTTATACTCAGGCATATGCGGACGATATTGCGGTGGTCATCTCCGGCAAATTCCCGGGGACCATCAGTGGTCTCGTACAGGGTGCTCTGAGACAAATAGAACTATGGTGTACAGACCAAGGGCTATCGGTGAACCCCACTAAGGTGGAACTGGTTCTCTTTACGAAAAAAAGAAATATAACTGGGTTTAAGGATCCGGTAATATTCAACACAGCCATCCCGAGAGTATCGTCTGTCAAATACCTGGGTGTTCTCCTGGATCATAAACTGACATGGGGACCCCACGTGGATAGACAGATCCAAAGGGCTACGGCTTCACTCTGGGGATGTAAAAGGCTCCTGGGCAAAACCTGGGGACTTAACCCCAAAGCCACCCTGTGGCTTTGGACAGCGGTAATCAGGCCCATGCTGCTCTATGCTTCGGTAGTATGGTGGCCTGCGGTAGAACTATCAACAGTAAAGACCCGCTTAGCTCGGGTACAACGTCTGGCGTGTACGAGCACGACGGTAGCTATAAGAACGACTCCAACTGCGGCCCTGGAGGCTCTACTTGCGCTTCCGCCACTTCATATAATAGTGAAAGCGGAGGCCATGAGAGCGTCCTACAGGATAAAACAATGGGGTATGTGGTTAGATAAGGGCCATGGCCTAGGCCATGCCAGCATTCTGGGAACGCTTGTGCGGGGGGAGGGTATGCTGGAATCGCCCAGTGACATTCTTCCTCCCACATACGTGTTCAGAAAATCCTTCAGCACAGAGATACCGACTAGAGACGCCTGGGGCGAGGACCAAAGAGCTCAGACGGAAGGTCAAGGGCTCATCTGGTATACAGACGGGTCTAGGACTGACGGGGGCTTGGGTGCTGGCGTCTGGGGCAGGAGGCCAAGGTGCGAATTAACCTTCGCACTGGGCTCACACGCCTCAATTTTCCAGGCGGAAATATTCGCTATCAACAAGTGCGTACTGGCGAACCTCGACAGAGGTTATAGGAATCAGCAAATCACGATTTGCACCGACAGCCAAGCAGCCATAAAGGCGCTGGCATCAAACAAATTTGTGTCGAAAGGAGCCCTAGACTGTCGAGAAAATCTCAACGTCTTAGGCAACTCCAATAGGGTGCGGCTTATCTGGGTTCCGGGACACAAAAATATACAAGGCAGCGAGGAAGCTGACACGTTGGCTAAACGTGGTTCAGCGGCCTCATTCAGGGGGCCCGAGCCAGTGCTGGGGCTTCCAGCGGGCTTTGCCAACAATGTCATTGACAAGTGGGTAAAACGGGAAGCTAAAGAGAATTGGACAAATACAGCGGGGCTCAGACAGGCTAAGCTCCTCATTCAGGGGCACTGTCAAAACTTCGCCGACACGCTATCCAGAATGAGTAGGAAAAACCTAAGGATCGTTACGGGCATCCTTACTGGGCACGGCGGTCTGAATAAGCATCTGTATACAATGGGGCTGAACAACTCAGCAGTATGCAGGTTCTGCAAGCAGGAGAACGAGGACTCACTGCATGTCCTATGCTTCTGTAATAGCCTTATACGAAAAAGGCACCAGTACCTGGGTGCAGGACTACTTGCACCAGCGGATATCAAGGAGCTTTCACCAACCCTAGTGCTCGCCTTCGTGAAGGGCATAGGTTTGGCGCAACCCTAACCAACGCGGCAGAGCACAATGGGTCGACAGGCCTGAGTGCTGCGGTGTCAGAGCTGCCCGCACTTACATACATACATACATACATGGTTGGGTTATTGTGGCGGGTACAGCGGTCCTCAATTCGTCGGGCCCGCGAGTGTATCAGACTTAATGAATCCCAGGTTGAGCCATCTTATGAAGTGTTTCGATAATTTTATTAGGGTGCCTCCTATTACATTAGTGCGTTTTTTAAATTTTTGGTATTTTATCGGATTAAACAACTTAAAATTAAACTTTTCTGTTGTTTGAATGACTTTCGTATCCCACTTTGTTATCGAGAAACAAAATATGAATCATGGTCCTTTCTATCAAAAATAAACCATGAATTCATTTATTATTTTCTCTTCTCGAAAACTGTTCATTTAATCGACAATAAACAAAAGTACCTTTCTTTTAGTCTAAGGTGCAAGCTACCCAGACTAATTTTTTTTAAGTCTTTATCATACAGGTTGTTAAAAATTTAAGCATACTTTAAAAGGTAGGAAACCATATTTGAATAGTTTAGTTACGCATGAAACGAGTTAAAAAAATAAGATAAGAGGCAGAGAAAAGATACTTATAATACCTAATTAAAAATTTTAAACACAAAATCTTCTTAGAAAAATGTAGCCAGGTATTTGTAAATCATAGCTACCTAGGTGTATTTTTTTAAATCGTGTTACAAATGAGACAGTTTTTCTCAATTTTCACCATATTTCAATACCTATCAAACCTTCTAACGTAAAAGATATAATATAATTAATATAATATTAATAATTATTGTAGGTACCTAATATTTGCGAATTTGCCTGTATTTAATTTTTTATGAAAGTTATTAACTTCTCTATAATGTTGTATTGACGTATATTTTAAGGGGAACAACAATTAATGGTGATTAACACAGCAAAATAACATGACATAAAAATAAAATAAGAGTTGAATCTACCAATCTGCCATAAGACGTTTATAGAACCAAATAACAAACATAAAAATAAGAAATAAAATAAGAGATGGTTATTTTTTAACTTTCATGTTATTTTTATGTGAAAACCGTTGTGCGCGTGCGCGTAATTTGTTATAACCTTTATTTTAGACAAAATTGTGTTTTTTTCTGTTTGTTTGCCTTATTATTTGAACACTCTTAACAATTTAATTTGATAAGGTTTGTGATTATTACGGTATGGGTACTGATTAAACCATATTCAATTGCGATATGGGATTTAATCTGCTTATTTCTTATTTCTATGTGACGTCTGTATAAACACGTACTTGGATAAAATAAGAACTGATTTGAATGAACTTTCTGATCTATTTAAAGTTTAAAAAAGGTATTTAAACCAAATAAAATCATACTTGGTCTAAATAAAAATATAAGAGACGAGTTAAACAATTATGTACTTAAATAAAAAAAACAACGACTTTGATGGAAATTACCGGTTTATTTAAATCCAATCACTTAAATTGTTTAATTAAATAACGTTGTTGTTACGGCAAATACACGTAAAACAAAAGTAAAACAAATATATACTTGATAAAATATGCATAAATATCAATCAAATAAACATTTTGTTAACTTAACTTTTAACCTATTAACTTTAAGTCATTAAAGCGGCTTATTTAAGTTAGGTTAGTATTTAGGAAATAAATATTTGCTTGAAGTTTGTATTTAGTGATTAATTCCAAATAAAAAGTAATTTGTATCAAATCAGATAATACTAATTGAGGCAAATAATTCCTTGGTATTTTTCAAATACATATTTGTTTGGTTTGGCTAATAGGAAACAAATATTTATTTGAGTCAATGGAAAATTTTTTTAATTCAAATAATTAATTTTATCAGTGCATTAAGCTGTAAAGCTTAGTCCGCTCCTGGTAAACTAAGAAAGCTAAATATGTTTCAAGGAGACTATTTTAAGAGGTCCTTAGTAGTGTCCATCACGTTAAATTTTTATTAAATTATATTAAGCACTTTGAAAGTTTTTGGGGAAAAACCGATTTCCAGCTTCAGGGGCATATATCTCCGTAAGGAGAGCCTGTAAAACAAAAATTATAAAAACTTGTCATCTTATTTTTTCATGTTCTATCTGAATCCGAGAGATTTCCCACATTTTCCCGGACACCCTGTATATTTAAAAAAAAAAACATTTTCAGGTAAATTCCGGTTAATGATAAAAATTTACCAAAAAATAAAAAGGGCCTAAAATGTTTTAGTCATTAATTTCCGATATATAATTTAGAGCACCTCATCTTGTCCTAAAACTACCAAAACTTTATACCTATTCTTAATCACCACCGTCGATTAAATCTGTCCCATGATCACATTAAATTTTGGCCACCAACTGCCAACAACTTTCACCTAAAATTTGGTTCAGCGCTATCTACGTATGACTGGTTAACGCAGTGTGGTTTAAAGATAATGAACGATATGAATTGCGGTGTCGTATCTAACTCACAACTGATTAGTAAGGTGACATTTTATGGGAATTAAAGTTATTAATATCTTTGCAAGTTAGCGTTTGAGGATTTAATGGGCTTTAACACAAAGGGGTTAGGAGCAATTTTGTTTGTTTTCATAATGCCCCTAGCAGCATAGTCTCTAATTACAATAAATTATACTTTATTACACTTTAAACCGGGTTAGACAGTGTGCTTGAACATATACCAATCTTAATTTGAGGCTATAATATTCCGTTCGCTTTTGTTAACGTATACAGGTTGTTACGTAGAAAAATAGCCACGATGCACGGTGGTCCCAAAACACAAAAAATACATATAGTTCTTGCAAAACAGTTTTCGATGCACGTCATTAATCAGCTGATAATTGTAAATACAGACTGTCCACGGATAGGGTTTACACTAGCACAAATGGATGAAAAATTTAATTTTTCGGGAAAAAGTCATTCTTGATAAAAAGTTTTGCTTGTAAAAAAAATGCAATTCACGAAGAGAAAATTTAGATTTTTTATAAAAATCCGAGATTTAAAAAAAATCTTCGATTTTTTTCCTTTTTTCAATTTTTAGAGGTAAATGAAAATTTTGCTGCTCAATAAAAATATTAATATAAAATTTTATTAAACTCTATTTTCATAATGGGTGGTGTGTATCTTATTTTAAAATTTTAAATGTATTCCTACCATCTTTTGTAAAAACAAGGAATTTTTTTACCTTTTTATTACTTTGCTTTAAGTATGGGGCAAATTTGAAGTTGTCAAATAGAATTTGATGTGTTTTGTTACGGGCGAATGTTCTTACAACTTTGTGATAAAGAAATTTAATCAAAGATATCGTAACGTTTACGTCTCAAAAATGGGACTTCATAAATTATTAAGAAAATTTCAGCGAACTGGTTCAGTTTCCAATTAAAAAAAAAAAAAACTATGATCAGAATGACACAGCTTCCCTAATCGTATTGCAGTCTGTTGCTGACAATCCTAACCTTTCATTAAGAAACCGAGCTCAGGAACTTGATGTAGTAAAAAAAATTCTCACATTCGGAATATTTTAAAGGCAAACAAAATATTCCCATTTGAGCCAACTTTTAATCAAACGTTGGAAGAAGGAGACGAAGCCAAACGTTTAGATTTTTGTCTTTGGGTCGGAGACAAAATTGTAAGTGAAAACAGTAATTTTCATAAATTTATCATATTCTCCGATGAATCGATATTTTCAACAAACGGAAAAGTGTCTTCTGCGCATATTAGATACTGGAGCAAAAATAATCCCCAATTTAGAATTCCTGCTAGAAGACAATATTACAAAAAAGTAAATGTCTGGTGTGCGATTTCACATTATGGCATTATCGACCCATACTTTTTTGAAAACACGTGTAACCGTAGGAGTTACCTTGAAATGTTGAAAACATTCCTTTCTGACAACCTAGAAGAATTGCCTCTCCAATTTAGGAACGTAATGTACTTTCAACAAGATGGATGCCCTGCGCATTTCGCAATTGAAGTGAGGGAATGGCTTGATAATACATTTGGTCACAGATGGATTGGTCGGAATGGTCCGGCTCTGTGGCCCCCAAGGAGTCCCGGTTTAACTATTTCAGATGCCTATCTTTGGGGGCGCCTCAAACAATTAGTGTACTCCCGTTCAATTGAGAACGACGTACCGCTTCTAAAACAGCGAATTGTTGAAGCTGTTCAAACAATTTCCATTGAAGAAATTCGAAGAAGTTTTGACCACATTCGTTTTTAGCTGGAAAGATGTGTTGAATATGGAAGGGGGTGTTTGAATAGCAAATTATAAAATTATTATTTGTTGTTATTTTAAGACTTTGTTGTGATGTTTTCGGGGTCATTTCATTTGTGAAATTAAAAATACATATTTCTGGTGACACTACAAATCAGTTTTTGAAATATTTTGATGCCCCTCTGTAAGATATAAAGTCATTGATAATGTATGTATTTCGACCGCTAAGGCTATCCAAAAAAATTTTTTATTTACCTCTAAAAATTCAAAAAAACTAAAAAAATCAAAGATTTATTTTAAATCTCGGATTTAAATTACAAACGTTATTCTAAATAAGTTTTCTAATTGGCATATTGGTCAAAAATTAAAAATAAAGGTAGTTTACTCTTGGAGAAAAATCATGTTTTTGAAGTTTTTTCGAACCCTGTATAAAAAATCAAAATTTTCTCTTCGTGAATTGCATCTTTTTTACAAGCAAAACTTTTTATCAAGAATGACTTTTTCCCGAAAAATGAAATTTTTCATCCATTTGTGCTATTGTAAACCCTATCCGTGGACAGTCTGTATATAAGAAAACATTAGGAAATTAAATTCGGGCAAAAAGTTGTGAAATTTTATGCGATATTGAATGTACTACAAGCTTGAAGTATTTTTTTAAATAAGAACTTACTTATAACAAATATTTTGTTTATTTAAGCTTGTAAAAATTAATATAATTTAAATTTTATTGTCCGACAGTTGGCAACAGAACTGTCAACGGTGCGGTGACGCCAGCTCGGTGGTTGACCAGTTGTGACGTTTTGCTTACGTTTCGTGAACAACTAACCTGTATTGTTCTGTAGTTTCGTCTTGTTGTGCGTGTATTTTTTACCAAAAACACCAGATCTTTTCACAAATAGCATTAAAAAACTGTTATTTTAAGAACAACACAACACAAAAGTGCGCATACATATCTCTGTCGATTACGCGGTTTATTATTTCTGAAGAATGTATATAAATAGCCGGTGCAAAAAGCTAATAGCTTCTCTTATGAGCTATTTTAAGGAAGAACTCTAAAGAGTATGTTAAGGTCAATATATTTTATTTTTACTTTACTAACTTACTTTTAGCGTGTAGCAGCTGCCTTAAATTTGAATACCTCCACTGTAAGGGCAGTTTTAACAACAGTTAAGGAAAATAAATTATTAGAATCGCCTAAAAAGAAACGTTCTCATCCAAGGAGGGTTGTAAATGTGTCAAGATTGGATATAAGTTCTATCCGGGACACTATTTATGGAATGTACGTAACAAGTAAGTTGTATTATTCAAAAACTATAATATTTTACATTGGTTATACTTAAGCTGCAACTTCTTTTAGAACATCATGTAACTTAGACAACTTTAAGTAAGAAATTAAAAGATAGACAACTATTTAATGGTTGTCTTAACTCTTTAAGGAGCTTCTTAAGGAAATAAGCTTCAGATCATCATAGAATAAAGCTGCAATTCAAGAATGGTTAACTACTAATAAAATTGTATTTGATTATACAATGTTCAAAGCAGAACTTTTACAAATCGTTTATAAGTTGTTACCAACGACTTAACAGTCGAGAAATTAAGCTATGAATATTGACAATTTGATGACCCCTAATTTTACTCAATGACGTAACTGGTTTTTTAAACTAATTTTAATTCCCCCCCCCCCCTTTTTCTTATTAAACTTCTGGCCCACCAAAATATAAATCATGTCCCCTTACTGAGTTGATTCATGAAATGATGATTTTATTGAACTTTCTTAATTTAACATGTTATTGACAACTATATATCATAACTATAAATTATTCCATTAAGAATTTTGGCCTCTATTACTTATTTACATTTAATTTCCATGAATGCTTAAAGTAGCATCATGTTCGTAATTATCTGCTGTCGATTCCATTGGCTGCACAAGGTACTTGTTATGACCGTATATTGTTGAACCACTACTTCCCCTCTTCTAATTTGTTTTAGTTTATTTAGGTACATTTTAAAAAACATATTTCTTAATTACTTGGTTGCTGAAGATGACTTTGTCTAAAGTCGAAGCTAGTACAACCTAATTTCAAATTTAAATTATGTTCACTCTTTAACCCTTATTTCACCCTAAAAGAACAAATATATTTTATTTTGGTGGTATAGACAGACCTTGTTTTTTTTCATAATCTCGCCACAGAAAATGGACTACTTCTTGAATCTTAAAAATATAAAAACTTACAAACGAAATATGCCTAAACTAGCAATTTTCTTTGCGAGGGATATAAACTAACTATATTTTATTTAGTCTAAAGGTTAAAAAAAAAGTGGACTCAAAACGAATATAACAAACTTAAACTAGCCATTAATTTGCTTTGTAGCAAACATAGGAACTAAATAATTGTTATCGGTAGCAAAACGAAAATAATTAAAAAATCGGCACTTTAGACCTCTACAAAATATTCAAGCTCCTTGAAAACATATTGCCCCCTACGATGTTCTAAGGGTTCTTGTGATCTCATAATTTCAGACTTGCGAACATAACATTTATCCAAGATGTCAGGAAAAACAAAAAAATTGTTCTTTTTGCCCTTTTTAAGTTGTCATTTTAAATAAAAAAAGGATCCAATTTTTAAGTCTGTGTTTCTCAAATTTTTAGTCAATTTAGTTCTGCGGTTTTTGTTATCCTCTTCTTCTTTGTTATATTGATTTCTTTGCAGTTCGTCGTTGGTTTCGTCGTTTATAGGCTCTTCGTCTGTTTTATTTCCCATGGTTTCTTCTACTACGTCTGCTGTAACGTGCGTTACGCTTTTACCTGGAACGACGTTCCAATTTTCTTTTTTTGTCTCCTTATGGTACTTGGACTCCCACATCTCTGTTACTTTAAGAAATCAATAAGTGGATTGCTTATGTCAGCTTCTTAATTTTTTTGAACATATCCCGGATTTTTTGATAATACCCCCTTAGGATCATATGGAAAAACTCCAGTCGCTGCAAATCCACTAATAAGGATTCTTTTTATTGCTTCGCCTTTGCCCGCGTTGTCCATTGCAGTTAAAGTTTGTTGAAGAAGTCTAAGAAATTCTTCTTTAGGCAATCCACCTATCTTTGGGTTTCTTGTTTTCCAAGCACTTAACGTTTTTCGACAAGCCATTTTCATCGGCCTGAAAAAACTCACATCAAGAGCTTGTGTTAGGTGAATTGAATGCGGGCCCAAACACACAAAAGCGAGATTATTTTCGTCGTAACACTTAAAAACTTCGGCTGTGAAATGTGCGGCCAAATTATCCCCAATGATGACTTTTTTCCCATCTAGTTTTTTTGAATGTGCTAAGAAGCATGTCATAAACCAATCTGTAAAACTGGATGCCTCCATCCAGCCATGATTCGTTCTATTATATCGCGAACCAGTACTGCAACAACTATCTTCGCAACAAGGGCTACATTTTGGACCATTTTCTGTCCAAGTATTCCACATCCTTGCAGATTTGTATATTATGTATGGCGGAAGTAGTACGCCTGAAGCCGACCCACAAATCATAATTTTTGTGGCAGATTTGGAAAAATTACATATTTGCTCGGGATACTTCGTACCTCGTCTATAAATTTTAAATTTCTTTCCAGGATCGTCCGCCATATTAGTTTCATTATAGTTAAATAAATGGGATGGAGGGACAGTTTCTATTGTTGTTTTTAAATTATTGAAATATTTTCCCAACTACTCTACGCTGACTGTAGCTCTTTTAATGTTTGCAGCGACCCTTTTGCAAACCTCGGATTGATTTCTAATTAAGAGGTTATCCACGCCAGGCTTCTTGTCCTTTAGATAAGGTATTACCTTGCCCTGCTTATCAAGGTAGTTTTTTGACAAGAACTGCATGTCTTCTTTAGACAAGGGATATCCCCAGTCGCTACAGATGGCGGCGCTTTTGACAAGTTGAATTTCTTCTTGTCGAGTGAATAATGTAGGACGTCCTACTGCACGAATGCGGAGCCCTTTGTACTTTTTATACAAAGTACCACACGGAATCCCAAATTGAACTGCTGCTCTTCGTAAACTTACATTTTCATCTGCAATTTTTTTTAACGCTTCTTCGATAACTTCCTCTTTATAATTATTGTTATAGTTTCTGACCCTGAAAGTTCTTGGATCTTTTCGAACCATATTTTTGGAAGATAAAAAAATATATTGTAGGTACCTACCGACCTTTTATTTAAACCACACCGGGTAACTTTGATCATGATCAAAGTTGTCCCACAAGAGGCGATCAGAGTTACCCCACGAAGCATTTGGAAAGCTGAAGGGTCTGATTATTACTTTGGAACAGATCCAATAAAGTTATTTACATCTTAGATACATCAGATTTCACATAAAATAATAAAAATTGACCCATGACAAAACATTGACGCTGCGTACTAGAAATTTCTGAAGCTTTATAAAATATATAAACGTTAAAAGTAAACTCTCTTACCTTGTATTATGAGAACCGCGGCAAAACACATCACCAAATATCCACTATCATGAACGTGTGACAATTAAAAAACATATGATGTGATCAAACGCACCAAGAAATTTGCGCTTGCGCAGTAATTCAAGAAAGTAAAAGTTCAGATATATATTATCAAAGTTAACCCGCAATTATCAAAGAAGCCCCAGTTGACGGTACATTTTTCTCTTCATTTATTTTAACATGACAGTAAAATAATTTGTTGTACGCAACACAATGTTGTTTTTTTTTTAATTAATGTTGCCAAAATGACGATTTTAAATACTTTATATTCATAACATGATTGCATAAATAAATAAATATATACTTGCTCAAATTAATGTTTTGGAAAAGTGAAAAAAAAAACACATTCTATGGCAAGAATTTTGGAAAGTTTAAGTAAGCATAGTGACCATACCCAATTTCGATGACGTGAATTGTACAAAATGGAGTACCTATTCCAGCATAATTGTGTCGATGGCAGAGTAAGCCAGTTCTAATTAGTTCTTAATCCTAACGGAGAGCAGACTAAACTTCCATCTCTAATTTGAATTGAAATGTAAATAGCTATTAAGCTAAAATAAAGGACCGGCGTTTGGCTTTTAACATTTGGCAAGCCTTGTAAAGGCTTAATGCCGTATACAGGGTGTTTCAGAAGTACGGTACGGTACGGCAGCGTTTCTTTATGATATTCTAAGAAAAAAAGTTGATATGAACATGTGTCTTAAGTTGCCCGTTCTTGATATGCAGGGTTATATCATTATATCTAGGTGTCCATTTCAGGCTAAAGTCCCTTCATAGAAAAAATACTTAATTATAGTGCCAAAAATAAAGCATCATACGCTAAATCCAAACTGACCTTGACGTTCTCGTGGAATCATTACGTGTTGTTGGAACCAGTACCTTAAGTTGTTTCGGTTTAAGATACCAGAACTCGTAAAATAAGCCTCGTCAGACCACACCCTATTTCAAAATTTGCGTTTTCTTGCAACTTTTCTTTTTCTTCTCTATTTTCCTTGTTGTAAAGATGAGGCCTCGGTTTTTTAAAAGGCCCGTGCTTAAAAGGTTTGACCTGGATTTTTTGAAATATTCCTTTATCTGGTTGTCCTTCTGGATAACTACCAAAAATTGTAATATTTAACAAAAAGCTAACAATAGATAACAATAATGGTTAAAACTTATTAATGGTGCCTAACAAATAATTTTTAAACTTACCTATTAAAATACAGCTCCGAGGCTGCGTTCGCGTCTTCATTAGCTTGGATAAAACAAACATACATATCGTGTTTTTCATATTTATTATTTTGTGCCATGTTGAACAATATTTGACAGAAATAAAAAGTAAACTTACAAAATCAAAGAAATATCAGTAATATTGACAATAATCCGTAATGGCGCATTTACAGAATTTGGTTTTCTGCGATGGATACCTACGATTGACCATGGCACATACGAAAAATGACTATTTTCCAAAAAATGTTAAAATTATCCCTATTTAAAAGAAATAGAATGGTCTATTACATATTTTTGAAAAGCTCTTAGAAAGAGTGATAAGACAATTTATAAAATCACATCTGGGGTCATAACTCAAACACAAAACTTTTTAGAAGAATACTAACTACGCCACTGAATTATACATAAAAAATTTATAATAACGCATTTTTACCCTATTAATAAGTTATCAAATAATCGAGATACATTGGAGCGTCAAAAATCGCCCTGTATGTCAGCTAAGAAAATTTCGCTTGCAGCAATGAAAGTTTCATAAAATTATAGAACAGTAAGCCGCAAACTCCATCTTTCTATATTCACATACCGGGTGTTTCTCAAAAGACGCTCACCCCTATAACTTTTTTGTATTTATAGATATTAAAATGAAATTTTGGAATTGTGCATAAGAGATGAGTCTTCATTTATTGGCATAATTTTTGATTTGCTAGCACTTCCGGTTTAACCGGAAGTGACCTTGACTTTGGTATTTTAAATGGGACACCCTGTATATTTTTACTTATTTGGATTCAGCATGACATTCTGAGTAAAATGACATCCCACTTGTAATTTTTTGACGTGTTATAACATTTCTATTCTAAATTTTTGTATTGAATCTAGAGAGCTATGAATCAATTAGATAGGTTGATTTATAGTCAAGTAGTTTACGAATAATAAAATTATGTCATATTAATTGACTTTCTAAGTTTCACACGCGTTTAAAAAATGAAATGACGTTTACTCCATTTTTCCAAATGGAACGATAGTGGTTCACTAGGATATTTGAAACGAGCATTTTTTTCCCAACAATTTGATACCATACACTCCTATGCTATTTTGAAACTTACGCAGGTGTTAAGAAATTGATCTAGGCAACTAGGCTTAATTAAAACTGAACTAAAAGAACTAAACAGTTCACTAATTCATTCTCAACAAACAACTAATAGTAGATGGTAATTGTTTATCATTATTAATAAATCAATCTAGGACTTTAATTATAATACCAATTATCATCGCTCTAAATGTTCGAAATGTCCTCCCTGTTAATGAAAACAATTTTCCACTTTTTCGACAGTTGCCCCCTTACATTTCTCAACTGGTTTACATTCATTTCATGAATTGATGCTCTCACTTTATTTTCAAGTTCTGCACGGGTGACTGATGGAACGTTGTAGACTTTGTTTTTGGGGGTTCTCCATGCAAAAAAGTTCAACGGAGTTAGGTCGGGGGATCTAATTTAGAAAATAAAAATTTTAAAGGATGAAAAGACATACCTACCAAAAAGCTTAATACCTTGCTGGCCATCTTATCGGCCCGTTAGTGCCAATCCAATTTTCCCCATACGTATTATGAATGTATTCCCTAACAGCACGAGAATTATGTGGTGGGGCCCCGTCTTTTTGAAAAATAATAGCCATTTGTTTAACTACAGGCAAATTTTCAAGAAATTGTTATATTTCTACTTTCAAGAAACCCAAATAACTTTCGCCGGTAAGATGACCATCAAAAATAATTGGTCCCACAATTCTATCTCCAATGATACCTAACCAGCAATTAAATCCAAATCGCTCTTGTGACCAATAACGCTTGTTGTTTCTATTAAACATGCCCAAATTTGTGAATCGACTCTCATCCGAATAAAGAATTTTCGACGGAAATGTCGGATCTAGTTGATGTCTTTGTAAAAACCAGTTACAGTATTCAAGCCTTCTGGCATGGTCATTTTGATAGAGATGTTGATGAATCTGGTATTTGTATGCATGATATTTGCATTTATGTAAGATCCTCCATACTAACTCACATTCAACAGCAATTTCTCTGACTGAGGCAGTAATATTTATGTTAACTAATGATAGTACGTCAATTTTTTTCTCTTTACTTACAACATGGTTATTGACCGCATCCTCATTGAGTTCTGTACGCATTTTTGTTCCAGTTTTGAAAAATAATGCCGGATTGGAAGTCGACGACCTGGAAATCTCTCTGCATACAATCTTGCGGCCTCATAAGAATTTTTTCTGGTATCTCCAAAAATTAAGAGCATACCAATTTGTTCATTTCTAGTAAAACTAACCATTTTATCTGATTTACAATCTAAGTTTTATAAACGAATGACATTTGAACATTTTTTAATTAGAGCTATATTGGTTTTGATATTCAATTCAATTGTTTTTCAAAGCCGCCTTTATATTCCTTTTCTTTAGAAAGGACAGGGCGGCAATAATAATACATAACGCTTTTAGATTTATGTGATTTGGATTTAAGGCAAATTTTTTGTGTTAATTTTAAAATAACATAGGAGTGTAGGGTGTCAAATTGTTGGGAAAAAATGCTCGTTTCAAATATCCTAGTGAAGCACTATCGTTCCATTTGGAAAAATGGAGTAAACGTCATATCATTTTTTAAACGCCTGTGAAACTTATAAAGTCAAATAATATGACATAATTTTATTTTTCGTAAACTACTGGACTATAAATTAACCTATTTAATTGATTCATGGCCCTCTAGATTCAATACAAAAAATGGGAATAAAAATGTTATAACACGTCAAAAAATGACAAGTGAGATCTCATTTTACTCAGAATATCATGCTGAATCCAAATAAGTAAAAATATACAGGGTGTCCCATTTAAAATACCAAAGTCAAGGTCACTTCCGGTTAAACCGAAAGTGCTAACAAATTAAATATTATGCCAATAAATATGCAGACTCATCTCTTATGCACAATTTTAAAATTTAATTTTAATATCTATAAATACAAAAAAGTTATAGGGGTGAGCGCCTTTTGAGAAACACCCGGTATAATAAGGGCGCTGGTATATGAAATCACACAAAAACTTGGCACCCTGTACATTTATAGGCTGTGAAAAATTTAAATTAATTTTCGAGACTCCGTCTCTTGCACTTTTCAAATAAAAGGATTGAAAGGAGAAATAGTAAATTTGGTATTAACTGAACGTATCCTAAACCAACTGCCACAAAATCCTCCTTAAATTTGTATTGCCCTGCATCTAATCTAGAATAACCGAGAAAGTATCTCATATATCCAAATTGTAAGCCCTAAATAAGCCGACGTAGCATTCCCTTTGAAACAAAGTTGTACGCCGCGTCGTAAGGAATTTAGAGAGAAAATAGGCATCATTTCATTAACCTGATGTTTATTCATAATTCTGTTTCGGCAGAGTTAAGTTTTGCCCATAATCTACCCTGAAGCGTATACATTTATAATGGCTTATTATTTAAAAGGAAACTTTTGAAATGTAGAGTATCTGCGTTTGATTTTCCGGAGATAAAGTATACGACATAAATTTATTAAATTATAAATAATTCGAAATAATGTCTATTTTAGAAGTAGCAGTGGTAGCAATGTATAACCACCTAAAATATAGGATTCTATTGTGGAAAAACATAGTAGGTACAATAACAACCACTTCCTGGCATAGTTGTTCCAAGCTTACCTTGATGACCTAGAAAAGCATTAAACTCCTGACCATTGGCCATTCTACCAAATAATTAGAATACGGATTGTTGTAAATTTTTAATATTATATATATATTACAGTTTGTTTATTGTAATTTATATCGACAAAAGGTTTGTATCCGTGACTTCGCCTGCAAAGAATACATGCATTTAATATTTTTAAAATAGTCTTTGGGTAAAAAAAATGCTTATTTTGCCGAGAGCAATTTAAAAAAAATTGTCTTTGTCCAGCCAGGACCGCGAGTAGGTATGAGTTTTGCTTGCCAAGAATGTATAGGGGCAGGTACTATGTTAGTTGGAATATACAGTTAGTAGTTAGAATTCACTATACAGGTTGGCGCATCGAAAACGAAACAGAGTCATTTACTGGCAGCTCAGTTCTTTTTTGGAAAAACGCTCAGACCAGTCGATTTTGTTTTCGGGGGGGGCACAAAATTGGCAAAAAAACACGTTAACACGTGCATCCCCCTGGGCGGGGGTGGCACAACTCCTAATGTCTTAAATGGAAAGGGGGTCGTGTGATACCTTATTTTAAAGGACCTGCAATTCCCTTTATAATGATGTAAAATTCATGTACCTCAGTTCAGTTTTATTGACTTAAAGCTTAAATAAAACTCTAATACATCATCATTAGTGGAGATCAATACATTTAATAGCAAAGTAGTGTAAAAATGAGAAATGAACAACTAAATGATCGCCAAAAATACCAGCCCAAACATTTAATTTTTGTGACTGTTGTGTGTGTACCTTACGATAAATTCTGGGATTAGAATTGGACCAATATCGGCAGTTATGACGATTTACTACGCCATTTAAGAAAAAGGAACATTCGTCGGAAAAGCAAGTGTTGAATAGAAAATGTTCATCGTTTATAACTCGTTCACTTATATCTTCACAAAATTGTAATCGCCGATCAAAATCGTCTTCATTAAGTTCTTGTACAAGGTGAATTTTATACGGATGAAAACTATGGGCCTTTAGAATCCGTTGGATACTACGTCGACTAACACTACACACAGTACCTATCCAATTTGCGGGTACATATCGTAATATCTAAATAAACTTACCCTAAAACCCCCACTTCCATTGCTTCGTTCCTTATGGGATTTTCAATGTTGCGTTTTTTTATTGGCGACTGATCCAGTTTCCCGAAATTTAGCTACAAGTTCTAAAACATATTTTCGATGCACGTTTCTGTTCTCATGTCGCTCATTAAATATTTCTGCTATTCTATTAGCGCACTGATTATTTCCGAAAAATATTTTGATAATTTCAACCCTTTCTGCCGTGGAATATACCATGGTTGGTTTATGTACAAAGCGCTAAAAGGTATTTTAACAATAAAGTTTGGTTGAATCAATCGCAAACTATGTACTAAACTCCTATTTAAAATAAGTACGAGACATTCCCTTCTTATCTTTCTTCAAGAAACAACCTCACTGCGTCCATAAAGTCTTGCACAAATTCATTTAAAATTCAGGGGCTTACTTTTTTTAAAAACGCTCGGACACGTCAATTAGTACTTTTGTTTGCGCATTTTTTAACGTAAAATGTTTTTGTACAGGGTGTCGCACGTATGAGGTATGAGGTCATCAAGGATTTTTTTTAATGGAACACCCTGTATATTATATCAATTTTGAATTCTATGATGAACACTTAACACCTCTGAAAATCACGGTTTCCGAAATATTGACGTTTGAAAATTTATTTTAAACACATTTATTGATGACCTCATACCTCATACGTGCGACACCCTGTATTAAAACATTTTACGTTAAAAAATGTGCAAACAAAAGTACTGACGTGTCCGAGCGTTTTTAAAAAGTAAATACCTGAATTTTAAATGAATTTGTGCAAGACTTTATGGACGCACTGTTTATCTGCCACAAAAAACGCTCCAATCGCTATTTCCAACACCAAAATGATAAACAAACCATGGGCGTAGTAAAGAAAAGCATTTACTTATTTAGTAAATGCTTTTACTCAAATTTCTTCTGAAATTAGTACAAACTAATCTGATGTACCTATTAAAGTCTACTTTAAGCTTTAAATCAATAAATCTCCAAAACTACTGAACTGAAGTACATAAATTTTACATCATTATAAATTGTGTTGAAATAGCTTTAAAATAAGGTATCACTCGACCCCAATTTCCATTTAGGATTTTAGAGGTGATGCCACCCCCGCCTAGGGGGCTGCACGTGTTAACGTGATTTTTTGCCAATTTTGTGTCCCACTCGAAAACAAAATCGACGGGTCTGAGCGTTTTTTCAGAAATGGACTGAACTGCCAGTAAATGTCTCTGTTTCGTTTTCGATGCGCCACTATTTTAACGCCAATATTTTAACGATAAATTGATCGCATCAGCAGAATTACAGTAGACATTCTGTAATATAACAAGTTTTTAAGATACGTGTTAAACGAGCATAATTAATTTAAAATTCATTAACAATTTAATGACTGGAATCGTCAGAACTTTCAGAAGTAGAATAGTTTCCAGGTTGGATTGCGCTAGAGGTGGCGAAACAGAATATCCATTTTCTGTTTTTATAACATGACCTACGCTTCCATACATCGCTACTAATTTCGTTATTACGTGCCGAATATTATTAAGGACAACTGCGCCTAAAGTTTGAGATTGATTATTCAGTAATATTCTTTGCTGACAAGAGCAACACATTAGGTACAAAGCCATCTTTACTTCCGGCATGATAACGCGTTTTCCTCTCGAACACGGTGTACCAAAACTACAATTTGTAGTATCTACCGAACCATACTTAACAACATCATGAGTATCAAATTAAGTTTCGTCTAAATAAATTATACTTTTATCGGATTTATGGTACCCCTTTATTTTGCCAAAGATACGCGGGGATTCCATTATAACCATTAGATTGTCTAATTTTTTATGCTTGAAGCCACATTTTAGCAAAACACCACGCAATATTTCTAAAGATTGGTACTTATAATCAGGGTAACCTCGCTATATCTCACAAACCAGTTCTAAAGTTGGCACATATATTATCCTCGGAAAAGTAGTAAATAGTTAACAGAATAAAATCCCTTGTAGTATTGTCAGCCGTTGAATTTTTGATTTATTGGTTTGCGCTTTATGGAATGACGGGTTACAGTCCCCAAATTAATTACATTACAAATTCTTATACAACCAAGTTGTGCAAGTTATGTTAATTCATTACAAGTACATTCTTATGTAAAGCGCATTTTCAGTTTTCCCCGGATTTTCTTTTTCTATACACGCGTACATATTTAAAATAATGCGTTGACATTGAACATGTAAATCTTTTTTTCTTAATACGGGACTTATTTCGCTTTTAATGGCACCGACTCATTATATTCCTGCGATTTTTATATTTATTCGTGTCAGAAGCATCATTAGATAACAATAAATACTAATTAATTAACACATTATACCAAATGTCTATAGTCACAGACGTGAGCTAAACACTTTGTGCCCAGAAGCGGGCGACGTCAATTGCGTTCGGCTTCGCTGCCATAAGGTCCTCCATGGTACATCTAGCGGGGCACAGTGGGCAGGTGTACATATTATGTTGCGTGGTTTGCAGTTCTCCACAATCACAGAGGTCGGAGTCCACGGGGTAGCCCCACTTATTTAAGGTGTCTCTCGATCTCGCCGTGTCCGTCCGCAGTCTGTTCAACGCCTTCCAGATTTCCCAGTTTTCACCGCCTCCCGGTACCAGCTCTTCACTCGGCTTCATCCAGTGTTGGTTTGTGGTCTTCCCCCAGAGGTCCACTCTGGTTTTAGGTGCCTCGTAATCTTCTGTCGATCTCAGGAAGCTTCGCCTTGATTTTAGTCGCTGGTGGGCCGATTGGAGGCCGTAGAGGGGGTGGCGTTTAGATGTTGCTGCTTTGGATCGCTCTTTGAGTGCAGCTGCTTCCCTACGGATGGCAGGAGGAGCGATGCCAGCCAGGCGGTGGATTTTGTTCAGGGGAGTTGGCTTCAAGCATCCGGTGATGATTCTGCTTGTCTCGTTGAGGGCGACATCAACTTGTTTTGCATGTGCTGAGCTATACCAAACCGGGCATGCATACTCGCCGGCGGAGTGGCAGAGGGCGAGTGCTGAGGCCTTGAGAACCCCAGGTTTGCCTCCCCAGTTAGAGCTTGTCAGCTTACGTACTATATTGTTTCTTCCGCTGACTTTCAGTTTGGTGTTTAGGCAGTGACGCCTGAACGTTAAGGCCCTGTCCAGTGTTACGCCCAAGTATTTAGGGTTAGGGCAGTGCTCCAAAGGTATTCCCTTCCATTCGACCTGTAATTTTCTGCTGGCCTGCTTGTTCTTAAGATGGAAGGCGCATACCTGCGTTTTTGTCGGGTTCGGCTTCAGCTGGTTATTTCTGAAGTACGAGTCCAACGTTACTAGGGCCCCGCTCAGGCGTTGTTCCATCTCTTCGAAAGTTTTCCCTTGTGCTGTGATTGCCCTATCGTCTGCATATATATAGCTCTTGGTTCCTTCGGGGAGGGGTTGGTCGTTGGTATATATGTTAAAGAGTAGTGGTGCCAGCACGCTTCCCTGTGGCAGGCCGTTTCTCTGGTTCCTCCACCTGCTTCGCTTTCCCTGGAACTCCACCAGGAACCTCCGATTTTGAAGCAGGCTCCTGATAATGTTCGTGAGATTGATATCTTTGGTTGTATGATATATCTTCTGCATCAGGAGTCGGAGGTTGATGGTGTCATATGCCGCCGTAAGGTCGATGAAAATGGCACCCGTTATATATCCCCCTTGGAAACCATCCTCAATGTGCTGAGTTAGATTGAGCACTTGTGCCGTACAGCTTTTTTCGGGGCGGAATCCAGCCTGTTGTGGTATAAGGATTGGATCCACGGTCGGTGAGAGTATTAATCTTTCAAAGATTTTATACGTGTGGCATAGCAGCGAGATCGGACGGTAGCTCTTTGGGTTATTAGCTTCTTTGCCCGGTTTGAGGATAGCTATAATTTTGGCCTTTCGCCAGATTTTAGGAAGCTTGCACTGTTGTAGACAGGCATTGTACATGTTCAGAAGCCACCGTTTTGCTTTCGTCCCGAAATGCTTGATCTGCTCTGTCAGGATGTCGTCCAGGCCAGCGGCCTTCCGTGGTTTGCATTTCTTTATGGCAGCGTTCAGTTCTTCCATTGTAAAGGGGGTGGATAGGTTGGTCGTCTCGTTATCCTCTATTCGGTTAATATTGGTTGCCTTCTTGGGTGGCATTTGGTCGGGTTTGCCATTTTTCACGAGCTGAGCTGCTATTTGATCTGCTGTTACATTGGCATGGGCCCTTGAGTTGGTAGGGTCGTTGTTTAAGCGCTTTAGAAGTCTCCACGCTTTGTGGCTACTTATGCTCATATCAAGTTCCTCCATCAGTTTGGTCCAGTGTTCCCTCTTGGCCTCGGATATAGAGGTGATTAGTTGTTTGCCCGCCTCTATTGTATCTTCTCCCAGGGGGTTGGCTTCGAACAAGGTTAGGTAGTTTTGTAATTGGGCTTTCGACGCTGTTGTTAGGCCTTGGATATAATTAGTATTGCAGCCTCTAGGGATAGAGAGTCGTGAGCACTTTTTTACGATATCTACAAACCTATCATAGGAGCTCGGGATGGGCTCGAGTGTGTCCACTGCACAATCCAAGAGTTTCTGAAATTTGGTCCAGTTGGCTTTCTGGAAGTTATATCTGCGTCTAAATGGGATGTTATGAGGTCGGGCTATTCCTGCGATAATTCACCTTGACCTTCTGTTTCAAGTTGTCGCCAAAAAGCCATACTGGTATAATAAAATATAGGTATCAAGTAAAAACTTACTTGCCTAAAGCCACAGAGTTATAACAAAAAATTAAATATGTAAATTACAGTAAATCGTTTCAACCAATCACGCCGCTGTCTGATTCCCAATATCGCATACCTCAAACATCAACTGATTTTAAAGCTGATCAGGAATCACCCAATTGGGAAAACCTTTAACTTTTTGTTGTTCTTGTCTACAGCATATAAATTTGTATTTATATGCTGCTCTATTAATTTTCCCACTCGGAAAAAAATAGCTCGCACTTTAAATTGCCAGTGGGCCTCGACGGTCTATTGCCAGGGTGTTGCTAGTTCTACTAAGTTTTCGTAAGTGTAGGAGGAATATAAGGGTTTATTAATTATTGTTCATTTATTTTGTTAAACAACAATGAAATTCTTTCCAGTTTGTCTTGAATTATTTTTGTATTAATAATATTTTTGAAGTACTAAAAGTTATTATAATATTCATTAATGGCTTGTTCCTTCTTTCTTTGACATTGAAAGTTTTAACCCCGATTATGATGCCGGTCTCTTTGAAGCCCGACCGAAGCTTTTTTATGTCATCAAACTGACCTTGGAAAAAGTATACACTGTATTATTTGCACTGTCAATGCCGGAAACACATCATGGCAATCTTAATTTGTTTTTACCCACAGTTTTTTAAATTTTGATACTTTATAGGCTGCCCCCAATATCCTGAGGTGGATCTACGGAGACCAATTTAGATTGAAGTTAAGAGGTCCCCAGCAAGCAGTTACTATAGAAAAATGCTTTATATGGAAAAACCCGCCGCCGCGCCGCTCTACTCAATAATTCAGTTATTATCCGAAATAAAATCATTGCGAAAAAAATTTGAAAACCTAAATAAATACTTAACCTTTCTCAAGTTGCCGTTTTTTTAAAAATTACTTTGTAGCCAATATAAATCGTGATGTAAAATTTTAACATGCCCGTGCATAACCATTTGATTCTTCTTAAGTGTCGCTTGTGTCTAAACTGCATCTCTAGTTCTTGAATTTATTTTAACCCCTTTTAAACTTTTAGAGAGAGATCATGTTTCCCGCGCTAAATTTAAACTAATTTAAATTTTACATTATGTTTAATGTAGTGCGGAATAATACATCAAGACTTCTTCTCTTCTTTTTTATTTAATATTAAGTATCAACTTTAATTTAAGTTATAATCCCGTACTTATCTAGCGTAATGTGGCGGTGCACCGTCTTGTTACAGCAATATATCGATATTTGGTACTGCAACGTTGTCTACTTTTTTTATAATTAGTTTTAATTTACTTTATTGAAAATAGCTTACGAGGATTTCGAAATAGGGTCTTAAGAGCAGAAACAATTTATTAAGGGTTGCAAATATACAGTGACCGGCTAAGAGTTCGCAACATATGGGAAAAAATTTTTTTAGCGGAATATCGAAAAATCCTTTCTGGGGCATCGGATGTGCATGTCCCATAACCTTAAAATCGATTTACGTCACGTGACCACTGGTATGGCGGGAAAGTTGAAGAAATGAATATAAAATTATTAGAAATCAGATTAGTTAATTCGATATCGAAAAAATTCCAAGAATAAAAAGTGTTTAGAATTCCATTAAAACCTTACATACAATGTTTGGGATATCTACTTGAAGAAGCATAAAATCGAATTTTTTTGTAAATATTTTTTTACCTTATTGATATTTTTTATATCGAAATAATCTGTGATGTTAAGAAATCCCTAAATTCATTAATCCAAAACAGATTTTAGTTATAACCGTAAAGCAGAATTTTGAATTTCGCAGATAAAGATAAATAATCTTATATTTCAGGTGACCCCATAGAAAAAGGTCCAGTGGAGCCAGATTAGGTGATCTGGGTGACCACTCAATATGTCCCCTTCTTCCAATCCAGGCCTGAGGAAAATTTTCATCTAAGAACTGACGCACAGGTTGAGCGAAATGAGGTGGTGCGCCATCTTGTTGAAAAATTATCGTTGCATGGTCTTCTTCATTCTCCAATACCTGAACGAGGGCTGGATAAATAGCGTTCTCTAATAGTTCTAAATAAATTTGGCCAGTGAGATTACCGGGTATAAAAAAAGGGCCGATTATATGATTTCCATAAATACCCGCCCAAACATTTAACTTTTGGGGATGCTGAGTATGCACTTCACGAAATAATCTTGGATTTTCATCTGACCAATACCGACAGTTATGCCTGTTTACAATGCCTTTAAGGTAAAATGAACACACCCGAGAAACAGATATTGAACATGTAGTTTGGATTATTGTCAATAATTCCACTGACCACTTCACAGAACTGGAGTCGGCGATCGAAATCATCCTCATTCAGTTCCTAAACCAGTCGTATCTTAAAAGGATGGAACTTATGTTGTTTAGGGATTCTCATGATTGTTGTGCGGGAAACACCTGATACATTGGACAATTTCCTAGTACTAAGGGTCGGATCCATTGCTACTTGACCTAAGACAGCCACTTCACTCGCTTCGTCTCTTTCATACACCCTCTTTTTGTTTCCGACTGAACCAGTAGCGTCAAATTTGGCAACCAGTTGCACAACGTAAGCAGCGAAAATTTTTTTTTCGGGATGTCGTTCAATAAATAAAGCCGCTGTTTCTCGCGCAGAGTCGTTATTTCTAAAAAATAATTTTATCATTTCCACCCTTTCTTCTACGGAATACACCATTTTAATTCTACTACAAAGTTACAAGCGCTTTGACACAGTTTTAACGTTCTTAAAAATTCACGATAGACTAAGGTAAATGAAAAACATGGTCCATCTACTTTTTTGGACAAAAAAATTAACAAATAAATAAATAATTCAAATGCGTCTGATAAGAGTAATATCCTCGAGGTAAATTCCACATTCTCTACTCATACACCAGCGTTCTTTACTGTATGCAAGTGAATGGTGGCCATTTTCAGCATTTCATAAACTAATCACAAAAGTAAGTAGTCTTCCACTATTTTAGCTGTCATTTCGTTAAAGATAAAAATTTTGAAGCGAAATTTTAGGGTCAGATAGTACTCGATGAGATCTTCAAAATGAGGTATCGCAATACCCCTCATCCCTATTCAAAATCAGGGGGTTGTGCTCACCCCCGTTAGGGGGTTGAAGTTACGGAGACGAAAAAAGCGGAAAAATTATTCCCCCTCGAATCAGAAATCGACGGGTCCGAGCGATTTTCCACATTTTCATTTTAAAGCAGGAAAATCGAGGTGTTAAGTTTTCGTTGGACCACCCTGTATACTTAATAATCAACAAACATTGTAAAATGCAGACCAGTTGTTTTAATTTTTCTCTATTAACAGACCAACATTTGATTCCCCGAGGGAGGTCGCTATTGAGAAATTTTACTGTACTAATCCTAGGGTGTGCCCTTTGGGACCAGGCGCCAGTTCTAAAATCAGTAAAGGTGATGGTAATTAATGAACGAGTATTCACAATATACGTAACAAAGTGCCTGGAATTCAATTGCCGCAACTCTACGTTTGTGTTATTTAAAAGTGCTTCCAGACAAGAGAAAAAAAATTATGAAACAGAAATAAATGCAATGGGCTATAAATCTTGCAAATATATTGCTTCTCGTATGGACCCCGATCATTAGACTTCTGGGGTTTATTTCTTTTGTTTTGTCGAAAACAGAGGTTCGCTAATAAATTATCTGTGCTTTAGTAAAATAAAGAAGGGGGATTATTTTTACAGGGGCGTATGTAGTTAGTTTCTGGAAAAGACATCTTAGTAATTAGGCATAGTTCATATTAAGGTTTGTTGAAGACGAATATGATAACTTCAGAGTACTGACAGCGACATAGCGCTATTTGTTTGTTTTATTAGATGTTGTATATTTAGGAACATGCTTATTCTAATTATACAGTGAGTCCCAGAGATAATGTCTAAATTCCTTTAAAATTCAAAGGTGTATTCTTTGGATAGAATGCTTGGACCCGACGATTTTTTTTCTTTATGTGTTTTTTTATCATGTACTATGTCCTACACCTAAACTCAACAGTCATAGAAAAAATTACGATTGAACATATCAATAAATAAGACCTGTTTATTTAAAAAAAAAAAACAGAACAACAAATCAAATTAAATGTTGAAAATGTGCGCCATTTACGGCTTGGCAATATCTAAGGCGAGCAATAAACTCTCTTTGCACTTTTTCGGCCATTTCCGTAGTTATGGCACGCACTTCTCTTCGGATCCTCTCTTCCAACTCCTGCAGATTGTTTGGCCTGTCAACAAATACTTTTGATTTGAGGTAATACCACAAAAAGTCCAGTGCAGTTAGGTCTGGCGATCTAGCAGGCCATTCAATAGGCCCTCTCTTTTCTATCCATCGATCGGGAAAGGTTTCATCCAAAAATGTACGCACAGTAACAGCATTGTGCGGTGAAGAACCATCTTGCTGGAACATCAGTTCCTCGTCAGGGAAGTCTGGTTTTAATGAATTCGGAAATAAAGCAATTAATGTTGGAATTAATTCAAGTTGGAGAAATTTGAGATATGCTTGTCCAGTTAAAGACTGTTTAAAGAAAAATGCACTAATTACTCTTCCGCGCACTATTCCACACCACACATTGTTCTTTTGAGGGTACTGACTGTCAACTTTTATCATTCAAATCGGATTTTCTGTTGCCCAATAATAACAACTGGGTCTGTTCACATTACCATTCAAATAGAACGCAGCTTCATCGGAAAAAATAATATATTTCATTAAATTATTATCTAGATCGTACATGTCTTGCATGCGTTCACAAAACTCATTTCGCCTACCGAAATCATCTTCAAATAAGTCATGCACTGGAATAACTTTGTTTGAGTAATATGTTTAAATTTAACCATTTGCTGAACAACAGATTTTCGCATGTGTAAATTGGCCCCAATGTGCGACAGATTAGTACATGGATTTTCTTTCAATGAAAGCATAACGTCAAGTTGTTCATTTTCATCTCGAGCAGGACGACCAGATTTAGGTAAATCTCTAACATGACCGAATTCTCTCAATTAAGCCTCTATTCTACTCACCGCCGTTTGACATATGGGAGAACGATCAGGATGGATTTCATTGAATAATTGAGCTGTTTCTATTTGAGTATGTGATATATCAGCAAAAGCAACCATGCACAGAATTTCGATTTTTTCTCGTTCCGTTAACTTCACCATTGTGAAAACCGCAACTTTGCAACTACGCTTGATAATTACTTATTTGAAGTAAAACAGTTTTAATGAAATTAAACGGTAACAAGTCAACATTCAGAAAAACCAGAAATAAAAAAAAAATAAACACAATGGAATACGGTATGGTTCTACTTATTGACATGTTCAATCGTAATTTTTTTGATAACTGTTCAGTTTGGGTAAAGGACATGGTACATGAGACATACTACATTTGAAAAAATGAAGTTGATGGTCGTAACTTTTTTTTGGGCTGTATACACTGTATACATGAATTTACCATCAAAAGGACTACAAAGAAATAAAAATCGACGGGTCCGAGCATTTTCCACACGCCGCTGAATTTTAAATGAATTTAGACATTACTTCTGAGACTCCCTGTATAATTAATTATAAAACTTACATAATTATTTTTCTGGTTAGATTAGTATTAAGCTGTTCTTTCTAAATAAATATATATATACAGGTAGGGCATTCCAGATAAAAATGCACTCTACAGGGATCTCGTAAAGCATCTGACAAACAGAGATGATTAAATTAGAGAAAAGCTGCGCATTACTGAACTCTGAAACGTCATGTTTTCAAATTCGGAAAATTTCGAATATTTCAGGAGATATTCGGGAAACCCCGAATTTTCACGTTATCATTCTTATTGTTTTTCTGATTTTATTTGAAGACATATTAGGTATGTCTAAATAAATTCTAAACCCTCATTGCCACCTTTATCCTCTATAACAAGGTTCAATTAAATTTTCAATCCGACATTTGTATTTAAATTCTAGTTAGCTTTAAAAACAATTTTTATATTTTGCGTTATTTTCAAATGCATAAACGTTAAACATGATAACCGAGAAAAGCAAACAACGAGAAGCGACAATATGTAGTGGGAGGTAACCCGGCCAACTGTCATAAGTTTAAGTCAAAAGTAGCTTTATTGTATGAAGAAGTATGAAGAAGATAGGTTCTCTTTTAAAAAGCTGTCAGATAAAAATGGTATAAAATACAAAGTGTAACAATTTAAAAATAGATGACAATATAGAGGTCGTAAATACAACAATACAAAAATATAGATAATACTATTTGGGTATCAAGTCATTTCCAGAATAGCTATAGGTATGGGTGCGCCCTTAACACATTACCCACTGTTACATAAAACATAATCTATTTAAAAATACAACAAACTGCAGTACTATAAAATAAGCGAGGATACAAACAAAAAAAAAGTAATCAAATAGCTAACAAAATCAATTTAATTAAATCTGTCGTAGAAAAACTTCTCAACTGTATAGTATGCTTTGGACACCAAGAGATATTTCACCTCCCTTCTAAATTTTTCACTGGTTTGAGCCTTTCTAATCTTGAGTGGAAGATGATTAAACATTTTCTTTCCATTGTACATGATTGAATTTTTAGTTTGAGAAGAGTTAGGTATCGGCAAATTAACCCTATACAGTTGGCGAGTGTTGTGTACTGAAGTTAAGTTTATTTCATTCTTGAATCTTTAAAAATTAAGCAAGTCATTCCTAGTAGAAATATACAAGGTAGTGTTAAGGTTTTATGAGAAGCAAAAAGCAGTCTACTAGAATCTCTAATTTTTGCCCTACACATATATTTTAGAGCCCTCTTTTGTAAAACAAAGATTTTATTGAAAAGATACTGAGTGCAAACCCCCAAAAACATATGCCATACCTCAAATGCGATTCTATAAGTGAGAAATACGCGCTTCTAGTACTTTCGTAATCCAGGCTGATCGACACTACTCTAACGGCATAACAGTTAGAAGCCAGCTTTTTGCTGAGGTAAGTAATATGGTGTTCAAATTTTAGAATAATTGTCTATATATACACCCAAAAATCTATTTACATTTTCATTCTTTAGTACCTGAGTGCCCAGCGTAATTTCATTAAAATTACATTTGAAAGTCATTATGTTGGTTTTTTCAATATTGAAAGCCAAACGATTTGCATCAGTCCAAGTCTTTATCTCTGCGAGATCAATCTTTATATTGTTTTCGAGCTCATGTAAGTCTCTGCCCACCCACAGTACTGTTGCGTCGTCTGCAAACGGAGTAAATTTGCCCTTAATATTAATTCCCAACAAGTCATTAATGTACAACAGAAACAGTGGAGGGCCGAGAACAGAACCCTGCGGCACTCCTGATGTAACCTCAAATCGATCCGAAGAATTATTGTTAAAATTTACTGATTGATATCGACCAGACAAGTATGAATGAAACCACTCTAAAGCTATTCCCCTATTCCATATCTCTCCAGTTTCCGCAGCAGTATTCTGTGATTGACGCAGTCAAAAGCTTTTGACAAATCGCAAAACACCGCTGTCGCTACTTCGTTATGATATAAGCCGGCCGTGTTTCAGCCGTTAGTCCGGTAGTCGACGATTTATCGTGCTGTGCTATTGTAAAACTATGCCTGGCAATACCTGTGCGTTTCGAGGGTGTCACTCAAAAGAAGGTCTAGGAATAAGCATGTTTGCATTTCCAAAGGATCCTGAACAGTAAGTACATTTGCACCGCTTTAGGATTGTTGGTTAAAAATGTAAGGGCAGGTAACAAAACTGCTGTTTAATATTTCAACAAACAAAAATAAAGGGATGCATAAGAAAATACTGTTTTTCTACTTCTATATTAGTAATACCCTACTTACGCACTGTCTACTTTATCTATAAAACTCTAATTACACACATTATATCGTTGGAAGCCAAGCTGTGCGTAAGAGCAGTTACTTTATAATGTCTGTATTACCAAGGGAAATTTTCGCTCGTACCGTTATTTTCGAGATCGTGTGTAATAGGCTTCTTGCCACTCTTGGTATGCAATATTTTATTTTCTTTCTAAAATGTACTATCTCTAAGTAACGCACAATCAATAAAACATTAAAAAAATATTTTTTTTTATTTTATATGTTTATGATTTTACGAAATTTGCTGGAAAGCCAATTACATGAAACACAGAAGATATTCATAAAAAATGTACTTCTTACTAGATACCCACAGTTTTTATTTCAGTGTAAAGCATTTACTTTATCGCTTCAGTGCTGCTTTTAGTGTAATAACCCGGCTAACTGTCAAAATTTCAAGGTGAAGGACATAGAAATTGGTCCCCATTTAATCAATGCTAAACTCGGGATTTTGTCGCTTCTCGTTGTTTGCTTTTCGCGGATTATGGTACATAATAAAAATAAACTAATTGCAAAACCATAAGAAACGTATGAACAATTTAGAAAGTATTGAAGCTTGTCTAAAAAATCTTTTTATATTAATTATAAATTATTTTCAAAAAACGCATCCTATTCGAACATAACGTAGCATTTGACTTTAACATCCCAAGGGCTGCTATGAAGTTGGACAACGTTTACAATTGTTTAAATAATTTGTTTAGATCAGTCACCTGGTTACAGATACCTGTCACTTTTAACGTTGATAAGTATTATTAATTGTTTTAACTCTTGCATTGTGTTGTAAAATTTAAAATAATGGAACATTATTCTCACGAAGATAAACTCAAATTGATCGATTTAGTTGACAATCGATCAATTTTTAAGAGCTTAGCTACAAACATTGCGCGTTTGAAAAACCAGTGTTACATCGCAAAAATTATGACCTTGAACAGGTAATGATCGTTTTGCTTGCTGTACAAGAAAATAATACTGTAAGACTTCGGATAATTAAAAAGGAACATACTTTTCCTAAATCATAATCGTTAATAATTCTTCATACAGAAAAATACCGTCCCTATAAATTCCGCATCTGTCATACTTTACTTCCAGGCGATTGCGAGAGCCGAATGACTTTTTGCGAGTGGTTTACTAGGCAATGCGATGAAAACCGTCATTTCCCCAATAATGTTCTCTGGACAGACAAAAGTTATTTTTCTAATAATGTCATCTTTAACAGGTAAAATCGTCATTATTGATCAACACAAAATTAAAGTCGAGTTAATACATCCAGATATCAACATCGTTTTGGATTTAGCGTGTAGCGCGGTATTTTGAGAACACGAATTATTGGACCCATATTTATGAAGGAACACTGGATTCGAAAAGATACGGACAATTATTAAGTAACGACATTGAAGATATTCTTGACGACCTTTCTTTAGTAGTAACCAATAATATGTGGTTTCAACAAGATAGGGCTCCTCCTCACAATTCTAGCAATAATATGGAATATTTGAGACAACGCTTTCAAAATAATTTAATTGTCGTAGTCCCATAAACTGCCCTCCGCGATCCCCAGATACCACTCCGATGGACTTCTTTTTTTTTTGGAATTCATTGGCCATGAAGTTTACTAAAATACTTTTAAAATAATGATTAGTTAGAAGCTACAGTTCGAGCCACTATAGGAAGAATAACTCCAGATGTAATAAATAACTTATTTTTTTTAAGATTTTATGAAGGCAATTGCTTACCGGTGTTATTTATGTCTGAAAATTGAGGGTGGAATTTGCGAAAAAAAAATTTTTAATTATGAAAAAATTTTAAAAAAATAAATAAGAATTATTTAACCCTAATTTGTTACATTTTTTAGATAAGCTTTTATAATTTCTAGTGCATTTGGAAATTAATCTAATATTATTGTAAATAATTTAACATACTAAATTATTTTTTCTTCAAACGTCATATAAGTGATAACTTATGTGACGTTTCCCAATGACATTAAATGTCATTTATATGACTAGGAGTATAAATACTTATACTCCGAGGCGTATAAATACCTTATAGTACTATAAATTTTTTTTTTCGTTTTATTTATTGTCTTTTAGCTTTGAGCATTGCTTATTTAGCCACGAAATTTAAATTTATTTTAATTTATCAGTTTTAATAAACGAACATTTACATAATACACAACGATTATTGGTATTCACAGTGGTATTTATTATTTATTGGTAATGTTTATAGTAAAAGTACAATTGTGAAGATATGCATCATTTAAGAATCCTCCACTTCATGCAATATCAGTACTGCTCATAACAGTTTTTCCAGGGTGAACTGCTTTTAAAAATCCATTAGAGGGCCCATTAAATGGAGGTTGTTCGAGATTTTCCGCAGAGCTAGGTTGAAGAATTCTCTTAGCAATTTTGGTTTTACTTTGCACAGAATCTTCAATGTACCCTTCGGCAACTGCATCAGATTTCCAACCCCCATGCCTTTTCATCGTAGTAATACCCCCCCCCCCCCCCCACTATCAACAAGCATTATTGCGGAAGTTCGTCTTAAACAATGCCCTGTATATTCTTTCCAATTTGGAATCTTTAGATACAATGCCTCATCTTTTGCTACACTACCAATTTTATGGATACCAATGACAGCTACATAACATTTCCCATGTCGTTTCTTAAAATCGGCAGGACGCAAATTAACGTAGTTTCTATATTTGCTTAAATATTCATCCCCCAGGACGTTGAACGTTCTACTCTTATTAGTTTCAGTGTTGGCAATTTTTATTAGCAGCAAAGAACCCATATCTTCAAGATCATCAACTGTCACATTCACTAATGCACACACATGCCCCAGATATTCCAAATATCAAAACTACCTAAAAAATTAAGGGCTGGTTAGCACAATGTGAAACAAACAAAATGTAATTTTATTACCTTCATCGCCAAATACTTTTCATCTGGGGCGTCAGACAAAAATTTGCTGAACTGTTCCCTTGACAAGACTCCCGGTTTCTTTGCCTTATAACCTTCTCCTTGCTTTTTTAAAAAAGCACGCAAATTGTTGTATTTTTCAATGTTCACATTATGCTTCAAATTTAAATTGGACCTTATCATTGAATAATGAGCCCACAAACTAGAACCCTTCATTTTCAGTGCCATTTTGTTAAAATATCCCAATAAAACTTTCTCAGAGTATTGCATTACTTTTTTTCCAGTGCACCATTTGTTGAACTTGACAAAGGCAGCTTCATATACTGCATCAAATTTCGTCGGCAGCAAGTTTTGAATAGCATTTCTAGCTGCCTCTACTACCTCGGGAGGATCATCAGGCACTTCTAAATTTATTTTCTGTAGATTTATTCGGTCTTAGCTGACGCGACACCGAATTTGAAATATTTGTTTTGATAGATGCCACAAATCACCGAAATAAATTTAGATACGCAACTGGACTCTTAGAACTGTCAAAAACTAATTGGCGCTGATGTCCTAGTATTTGCGATCCGAAACACACGAGAAAGAAAGAAATCTGTTTGGCAACTATGGGTAAAAATAAAGAGAACTGGTTCACCAACTTGCGATCCGAAACACACGAGAAAGAAAGAAATCTGTTTTATCGGTAGATATTGGTGCCGCTTTAAAATTTAAAATATTCCTTGGTTTAAATATTCATTTGTTTCTGCTTTTATTTTTAGTTCAGGGATACAGGTTATTTGTAACTCTTGTTTTTAAGTTTAAAGTATATATCTTGTTGGTAAAGTAACAAATAACGTATATCTAAGAGCTCAAATAGAAAGCAGCAAAAAAGGAATGATTTAAACCAAGCAATACCTATTTAAAAATATACAGGTGACTAAAGCAAAGCGAAATAGGTAATAAAACATTATATTTATGATCAAAAATTATCGGATCTCTTTTTGGCAAGCGGTGTCGAATGCCATGTTTATTTGAACAGTTTGGAACACAACATTTTTTAGGTTTTAATGGAGGTGCGTAGTCTTCCATAACGGAAATAAATACGCGAACTTTAACTAAACAAACCGAAAACACACTAAAACTAAGCAAAAAGTCAAAATAACTATCAAAAAATACGCTAATAGTACACACAGAGACCGAACGATCACAACCGGCATTAAAATTCAACACATCTTAAAAGAAAATCGAGAATAGAAAATTGACAATACACTTCAAATTCTTGACAACAACCAAATCTGGGAGAGTGCTTCTTCTCGATCGCAAATCGCAAATGAACGTGGTGCCCTCTATATGAACTTAACTGAACCAAATTGGGCGATGCCACTACCGGCGTCATCTACGAAATGCGATCCTAACAAAATAATAATGTTTGGCGGGAACGCCCAGCTTACGTATCTAAAATTATTTCGGTGATTTGTGGATAGATGCCAAACTAGTACGTATCCATGATAACGATACCAAAAAGGGAATATACAGTGAAATAAGTTAAAAATTCAATCTTGTTATCTTCATTAAAAAATTGTTTTTTTTTTATTGTTTTATCTGGAATAATATGATGCACGTTTGAAGAAAAAATAGTATATGATATTCGGAGAATGAGATACTTTATGTCCTTCGCATGGATTGTCTGACTCACTACGTTCGTCAGACGAACTTTCCACGCTCAGCACATAAAGTATCTCTTATTCTCTTAATATCATAATGTACTATTTATAGCCAACTAAAGTTTAAATACTTACAACATTTACAACAAAAACAAATTGAATATAGTGCTCATTTGCATTGATGATGAGTTATTTAAATAATTATTAACCATTTATTAAACTCTCTCTATAAATTCTTAAATGGTGAATTCTCACTGATAAGCAGCTACTCAATATTAACCCTTTTCACTATAAATTTATCATCGTCGCGGTGAAATAACAACACGCATGACGCAAACCAATAGCGGTTATCTATAGTTTTTTAGACATCAACTGCACTTTTACAATAATTTAGCACTTACTTTCAGAAATAATAATAACATAAATCAAATCAGACTAAATAGTTAGTACATAATAATAACATATTAAACATCCGCAAGCATATTTGTATAATTCAAAAAGAAAGAGCAGAAATAAATACACGTCAGACTATGCTAACATCAAATTGTTTGTACAGCAGAGTGACTTTAATATTTTTTCTAAATTGGTACCTCAATTGAACTGTTATCGTAGTTATTTAGGAATTCATTATGGTATTTCACGACATTATAATATGTAAAATATCGCTGAAAAGGCGTTGTGGAATGTTGGAGCATAACAAGTGTATTTCGTCTAAGGGGATTAGACCTTAGGTAGGTAGGAGCTGACATTTTAAATAATCTATAAACATTAACAAGCTAAATATATTGAAATAGAAATTTTACTCTAAGCCACTTCAGTTCGCTTTTTCTCAGATACACAATTTATGCTTCCGCCGAAGCTAGAACGGCAATAACCATTCTGAATTATTTGTAGTCGTTGTTTGCCTTCATATATAAGGCACGGGTAATAAAGCGTAATGCAATACGAGAGCGTTGAATGATGTAAGCCTCACATAATTTTTTACGAACTTTAAAATTCAGTTTGCATATGACGTCTCGGAGTTTAGTGATTAGCAACTTTTCTCTAATTTAATCATCTCTGAGTAGAGAGATATGGACAGAACGAGACCAGTGGTGCTGGTGGTGCTGTTTTACGATCTAACCCAGGTGGTGCAGGTGGTGCGTTTTACGATCTAACCCGGGTGGTTCGGTGGTGCGTTTTATGATCTAACCCGGGTGGTTCGGTGGTGCGTTTTATGACCTAACCCGGGTGGTTCGGTGGTGCTGTTTACAAAATAACCCGAGATAAAACCCGACTTTTTACGACCTAACCCGGATGCTTTCGTGAGGCGGCTTCTTATCTAACCCTAACTTGAACCTGAATATTTATGAACTGACCCGAGATAAAACCCGACTTTTTACGACCTAACCCGGATGCTTTCGCGAGGCGGCTTCTCATCTAACCCTAATTTGAACCTGAATATTTATGAACTGACCCGAGATAAAACCCGACTTTTTATGATTTAACCTTAGTGAAACGCCGCTGCTAAAGCGGGATAATTAAATCCCAATTTTTATAAGCCATCCTTAAACCCAACTTTTTACGATGCGACCTGATCCATCCTTAAACCAGACTTTTTATTATTTCCCCTTAGTTGAAACGCCGCTGCTAAAGCGGGATAATTAAATCCCAATTTTTATAAGCCATCCTTAAACCCAACTTTTTACGATCCGACCTGAGCCATCCTTAAACCAGACTTTTTATTATTTCCCCTTAGTTGAAACGCCGCTGTTAAAGCGGTATAGTAAAAAACATTATTTATATTTTCTAACTTAGTGAAACGCCGCTGGCGGGTAGTAAAGCGAAATAAATCCCTAATTTATATGGTCTAACAAGATAAGTATAATAAAGCGGTACATTTGTCACCACAATAATTATTTATACCTAAATGATCCTCTCAAACCCTCTGCCGACTCGATTTAAAAAGAAAGGGACATAAACCTTTATTTATTATTCCGAAGGACCCTCATTAAAATTCAGTAGCATATCTAATAATTGTTTCCAATTTTTGCACCACTTATAGAAATACAATAAAATAATTACTATCTAGAACCATTAACTAGCGATTTCTTTGTACTGGAAATGGATAAATTATAGGACTATCTTGTAATGAGAACAGAGTAATAAAAAGTAAATAAAACTTAAATACGTATAAAATACCAAGCAGGTATAGGTACTATACAACTTGTGTTCGCCATCAGGTAAAAGCCCTCATAATGCTTTTATAAAAATTTCGGATAATATCATAATATAAGTAAATAGGCTACAATTTCAGGAAAAAAGTAAAAAAAATTAATTCACAGTGTAAAATTGTAGTTAAATGGATTGTAAATACGAAATAATATAAAAAGCTACCTTTTGTTTGCGATGATGTATGCACAATAACTCTATATTATTCGGTCCTTAAACTGAAAATACCCACTAGATAGGTATCATAAGCTGTATTTGTCATAAGGTAGAACCCCCAATAAAATTATGAATATCAGGCGTAGGCAACAAAGTAGCAATCTTAACTTATTTTCAACACGAGCATAAAAATATGGGATTGTTAAATATTTTATAACCTTAATTCTCAATGGCAGCAATAAGCAAATCACGTTGGTTTTTTAATTTATTATTAATCTGGCTAACTTAAGAAACTCACAATATAACGACCATCCAAAAAAATCATAATACATTACTGGGTGTGAAAGCAATTGCGCTGCAAAATATAGTGTATACCGACTCTGAGGTAGTTAATTAAAATCCCAATTAGCGCTAAAAAAAAATCAATTAGATATTTACTTTAGATATTTTAATAAAAAAATTCAATATTCTCACCAACATTTAACTTTTGAAATTAGCATAATAACAAATCCTTTACAATGAATTAAACAAACGCATACATAATTTTAAAATCACATAATAAGAATATAAGCTAAAATCTAACAAGTTCGGACTACTCGAATGACTTCAGTTTACATCTGTAGAGAATACCCAACTCTCGAATCATAAAAAATGGTCAAACTTTGTCGGCAAATACCCTTCTATGATGCAGGGGAAGGACAGGTAACTCGAGATGTTTATAAAGAAACGTTAAAGAACATTATTTGCTTATTTCTAGACTCTTAAAAATTAGATGCAATCGAACAATAAATGTTTTCATCATGTATATTTATGAGTAACACATTACCTTCGACATACATAAATTCAAATTGATAATTACTTGCCTTAGTACTTTTTTAGAAGCTTGAATCATTGCATATAACCGTCTGAGGATACCCAAACTTCCCCTAACATATTTCTCCGCAGCCGGGGAAAAAGAGGTAGAAAAAGTAAAATAACAACTCCAAGTGTCTTTGCGAACAATCGGCAATAAAATAGAGTATTTCAGTTTTTAATTTTTCGTAAATAAAAGTTGGTTAGATTAATAGTCTCTGTGAATATAATAACATAAACAAAGTGATATGCCGTAAATTTAGGAGTACAGTATAAATTATGCCTCTATTAAAATATACCGCAATAACTAACTATCAAAGGATTTTTGATATTTTGAATATATTTGATGCTCATAGCATTATCACATTTCCAAAGGCTCTAAATTTTAGAAAAATGTTCTAATAGAATATGTCTATCAATATAAAGTAAAGGTATTGTTAGGTTTTTTTAAAAAATACGACCTACAACAGTCTCTGCTACAGCATGGCTGACTCTGTAGAAACTTCTGTGAAACCATAATAATTATATCAATAATCGAGTTGTCCTTATGATAATATTTTCTTCCAATATCCGACTCCACTATCCATAAAAGTTATGTTAGAAAATTCATAATTGAGCGCATTGTAATTTTTTAAAAAGAAATTCACTTCACACACAAAGATGTAGCCATTCAATCCATGAAAATAATGCAAGTCAGTATGCGTATGTTATGGCTAACTGTTTAAATGTCTATTCCTTCCACGTTTATCGGAAGAAATACTTTTTTTATACTAGTATTTTAGTTGAAAATAAGATCATAAATCATCTATACAAAACAAGCGCCCCTTATGGATTTGAACGAAAATCATAGATTCGACTATTTTCATGAAAAATAAATCTAAGTACGGAATAATGCAGGAAGATTATCTATTTTCTTGGTTTAGAAAGTGATGTAGTTAAGATTTATAACTTAGGAATAAATAAATTATTATTAATCTTTTCGACCTATTTCTCTTGCATATTTAATTTCTTTGATAGTAAGAACTAATCTTTTTATTTTACAAAGTAAAAAAAAAGCTAAAGATCGGCGTTGTCAGTCAGGTATAAGAACTGATTTAACACGATGGTTTTTGTACAAACGTTCACATACAATTGTATGCTTTTTAACCGATTGTGTCGGAAAAAATGACGATTTATAGATTAGATATTTAGACGAAGAGCTAACCTTCTCAATAAAGTATTGATTATTGCCCTGCTAGCTAGACAACACTTTTTATGTTAGTCAAAAAAAAATTTTTTTTTTCGGACGCTATTACAGATTTCATCGTTAACTAACAAACATTAAGACCAAAAAATTAGCGTGCAAGATGAAATGTATAGGTTCACTTCATTTCTACATTATTTTACAACTCTCAATCGCATTAAAAACAAGATCGAATAAAAAATAACTTATGACATATGGACGGTAAATGTTTTTCGGGCTATTTAGGTTAGCGACCGCATTACGTCTGAAATACTACATTTTTCGAGCTTATAACATAATTTACTATTTTAACGTTAAAATAGGGGAAATGATGTATCGAAATGGATACTTTTTTTTGTCGGTCACGAGATTATAGTTTCTTTTAAAATGAACTCTAATATTTACAACACAAATTATCCTTTAAGCCACATTAGTTTAAAACTCGTCTGTCGCTTTCCCTCTATTGTGAGTTTGATTAAAGTATAGCGTAGTATATATTTAGATGAATTTCGCAAATGTTGAATACTTTCAAAACTGAAAAAGCCGCCCTTTGCAATAAATATCTCCGTAGAGTTAGGTACCCTGCAGATTAAGGGTATTTCAGCGGATAATCATATACAAATTCAAAGATTTTGTCTATTTTAATGGATTAACAAACAATATCTATAGGATGACTTTACTGATAAAAAAAAAATAACAAAAATCCATAAAGTCTAGGCTCACATGAAATTCCATAAAGAGCAGCTGCATAGCCTTATCACATCAAACTATATTTTTATTTCGTTCTATTGTCAAAAGTCTGTGTTTAGGAGATTATCGTTCATTTTAAAATGAACTCTAATATGTACATCACCATAAACTACCTCTTAAGCCGTCGTAAAAATACACTTTTCGATTTACCTCTATATTGATTTTCTAATATTAAATATCTACAATAGTCGAAATTCGCTCGCTAATACCTATGTATGCAAGGTTTCTTCAAAAAATGACAATTTTGTTGTTTAATGGCTTGAAAAAATGGAAAAAGGAGGTTTTTGCATCCATTTATTTCCAGATGAGTGTTAAAAATACTTATAAAACTCGGTATACCGAAGATCAAGCATTAATGAGAGGGTTGAGTCCTGTTTGCCAAATCCTGATTTTTAATTTGACGTTGGCAACGGTACAATTTCTTAACATTTATCATAAGAGGCGTATATTTTTGGAGCTTAGATCTACCAGTTTATCCACGCCCCATTTATTGTTAGTGCTTTAGTAATTTTACTTTCCAATTATTTTTTACCAAAACGCGTAGTTGAAACAGTGTCTATATCAGACGATATAATAAATTTTAAGGATTAATTTGCTTACAAATACACTTCAATTTATTTAGGCTAAAGCAGCCAGACATATACTGGAACTACGAAAACCCTATTACAATTTGGTTGCCTAGAGAAAATTTTGTAAAAAACATAGCTTTCTACACAAATGCTTGCACATTATGTACCTATCATTTTAAGATACCTGGCGACATCAATGTAAGCATTGACATAATGACGCAAGATATAGGTAGGTACTAGAATATTCAAGATTTCTATTAACGATACACTTCAGCATACATGCGAGATGTCATTAATGTCTACGGAAGGCAACAGACATACCAGCTATTTTTACATGGGATTCCATAGACTTGGACGCTTCTTGTTTAGAAATATTTGATGTCATCTTGAGGAGTTCCGTATTGAAGCATCAAACCTACCTGCCAAATAATTGACGAAATATGGGATATCATAAAATATGCCCCCCATCGAACTAAATGATCCTATAAACCAGCTTCACAGACCGTAATTTGTGATGCTAACACGATTAATACGCAATAGAACAAGATTAAGAAACAAAATTTAAAGTAGCTCTTTATCACACGAAAATAATTAAATAATTTACGGTTACAGAACAATAATTATTTTAAAAAGCTGTATAACTAAATATATTATGTTATTAGGAATATTCTGTCTAAAGTAACAGCTGATCTTAGTCGAAAATGAGATCGTATTATTGATTGTTGAATTCGTTAGGTATGAAATAAAATTAGAGATTTCGTCTATTTTTTCACGATTAAAAAAGAATACCTCTATTTAGCTAAAAATGAAACGATTACAGTGGTAGATTAATTCACTTTACCAAGCATGTAAACTACTAATTTTGCAATAAATATCTTCTATATTTCTAGGTAGGTTTACTCGAAAATGTTGGGCTATTTTCATCAAAAATCCCGATACGAAATTGAAAAATTTGCCTATTTTTGTCGGTTTACAAAGTGATAGTGGAATATTGGTTTGATCAAAGAACAATAATTATTTTAAAAATGTTGTATAATTAACTAAATGTCGGTGTTATCAGGCAGGCAAGAAGTTATTTATCTGAATCTTATTTGTACCATTAGCGTTTATATACAAATGTTAGTGGTTTTCAAAAATTGATATCTCGGAAATTATTAGGTTTAGACTTATAATACGCTTATTAAAAAATAATGACTACTTTATGCAAAATTCAAAAATATTATAAGATGTAGGGTATCCCAGTAACTTAACCAAAGATTTTCGGTCTTCGTAAAGCTTTACACGTTTCTTCAGCATACCAAACATTCACTTTTTTTTAAATATTGACATCGGGTTAGGATTCTGAACATAGGATTAACATCACTCCAATAGTGAACATGTTGCGTTGTCACAGTTCCATTCGTTGAAAAGTAAACAAAACCGTTTGAGCTACGTGGGGAATAAATAAAGTTGGCTTGTTGAAAAATTTTAATATTTATTAAGGTAAAAGACTATAAATATATCGATACAACACTTTGGCATTTCTAATACTACAAACATGAATATCTAAAATGTGATATTTACAACCATCAACTTTCTCTCCCTTCTCTAATTTTGGTACACCAATGCTGTCTTCTAAGTTTATAATATATGGCGTCCTGCAGTTTAATTCCGAAAATGTTTTAACTAAAAATTCCTCTTTAACACATCCTTTAACGTAAATAATGTCTGCGTCTATCAGATTGTTGGATATGATATTATGTAGTTCCTTGTAATCGGTATCACCATAATTATAAAGGATACCATGATGATTTCCAAATAGATATTTGACTTGTTTCTTGCAAGCCTTACTTAAGGTGTCGAATGGTTTAACTGGTTTAAAAAAGTAACTTTTCATACTATTCCCATCATAAATAGCCAATTCTTTCGCGCAAAATTCAGGTATGTTAAATCCTTGAATATCGACTACAACGAACTTCATTGTCTGAAGACTCAAATCAAACAAGTATATTTTCATATTTTTATCGCTCTTAAGTTCGATTTCAAAAGCACACCCCCACTTTTCGATAATTTCACAGTCTTAGCACATAGATCTTATATTTTTATTTACGATCAATTCATCTTTATTCGCCAATCGTCTCAAACGAGTCTGCTTTTGAAAGTAATATAGCCTTAGTATTCAGAAAATATTAATGATATCGGAGCCTAAAACATCCTTGACACTAAAAAATCATTGTGTTTCCTAACAAAACCCATCATCTTGTCTATTTAGCTTGCTTTCCTATTGTTTAGCAGGTTAAATAAAATTATTATTTCGCTCTTTTTGTCTGTACTGAATCGTTAGGGGAATACGTTTCTAGTTCTATAAGAGAGACAGTTAAAATTTATGTAAGCAATCAAAAATCCTACACTATGAGCTACTTAGTTAAAATTTCATATTTCCTTCCTGGGTCAGGCAAAATTTGTGATGTGTCGGACAAAATTTATAAAAATACAAAAAAAAATGCTGGATGCATTTTTAGCGTGACTTTCTATTTAATACCATCTTATTTCAAGGTATAATTCGGTTGTCAAAATGAGAATAAAATAATTTTCCCATGGTTTATGTCATCTTAAAAAAGTCAAAAGGTTATATTCTGTAGAGGGTCAGATACATTCAAATTTAAATATTTTCTCCAAGAAGAATTTTAAGATAGTATTATAGTAAATAAAAATTCTATGCCTCCAATATTTCATGGAAACATATCGTGTTCTAGCGACATAACCCAAAAGTACCTCTATTCAGAAACGCATCGTACTTTTCTTGTCAATAATTGTCCCATTGTCCCATCCATTACATTATTATAATCTTAAAGCACCTGTTACCAGCATTATCTGTTTTTATGGTTTTCATAAAACATAGCGATTACCGATGAAAATTAAACGAAAACTTAATAAATAACTTTTTTTTCAACTGAAATAGACTGATTTTCGATGGAAAAATGTTACTTATAACTAAAAATGAATATAAGACATATACGCAATGATATTTAGAATAAATCAATCTTTTCTAAAATTACTATGAAATATTCACAAAATCGTTTCGTTATAACCAAAGTAGCAAGGCTTGCAGATTTCGTATAGAGTTCAAACGCGATACTGAGATGATCTTTTTTTTTTTATATTTTTGTAGGATAATGCACCACTACGTTGTAAGTACTTGAGAGAGGACTTTCTTGAAAAATCCTCAAATTTCTCTGCAATTTTGTTCCTTCTAGAGTTAAATTCACACAGAAAACCCCGTATTCTTATCTTTCAGGTTGGTATATTAAAAAGGGCTTATTAGTATGGTTTAGAAAACAAGCAATATTAATTAACGGATGTTTTTTCGTCGTATGAAGAGTTGAAAAATTTTTTTTTCCACTCCAATGGTTACGATGCAGAGAGTCGGGTTTCATCATAATCTTTCAGGGTAGCTCAGGTTTTGATTGCATGTAGAGAGTCGGGTTTCATCATAATCTTTCAGGGTAGCTCAGGTTTGATTACATGTACTAAGGTTAGTGCTCCTTGCAATCGGTTTCAGGTTTGACGCGCCCCCCTCAGGTTTGTTCAGGTTTCTCAAACGTTTGAGAAACCTGAACAAACCTGAGGGGGGCGCGTCAAACCTGAAACCGATTGCAAGGAGCACTAACCTTAGTACATGTAATCAAACCTGAGCTACCCTGAAAGATTATGATGAAACCCGACTCTCTACATGCAATCAAAACCTGAGCTACCCTGAAAGATTATGATGAAACCCGACTCTCTGCATCGTAACCATTGGAGTGGAAAAAAAAATTTTTCAACTCTTCATACGACGAAAAAACATCCGTTAATTAATATTGCTTGTTTTCTAAACCATACTAATAAGCCCTTTTTAATATACCAACCTGAAAGATAAGAATACGGGGTTTTCTGTGTGAATTTAACTCTAGAAGGAACAAAATTGCAGAGAAATTTGAGGATTTTTCAAGAAAGTCCTCTCTCAAGTACTTACAACGTAGTGGTGCATTATCCTACAAAAATATAAAAAAAAAAAGATCATCTCAGTATCGCGTTTGAACTCTATACGAAATCTGCAAGCCTTGCTACTTTGGTTATAACGAAACGATTTTGTGAATATTTCATAGTAATTTTAGAAAAGATTGATTTATTCTAAATATCATTGCGTATATGTCTTATATTCATTTTTAGTTATAAGTAACATTTTTCCATCGAAAATCAGTCTATTTCAGTTGAAAAAAAAGTTATTTATTAAGTTTTCGTTTAATTTTCATCGGTAATCGCTATGTTTTATGAAAACCATAAAAACAGATAATGCTGGTAACAGGTGCTTTAAGATTATAATAATGTAATGGATGGGACAATGGGACAATTATTGACAAGAAAAGTACGATGCGTTTCTGAATAGAGGTACTTTTGGGTTATGTCGCTAGAACACGATATGTTTCCATGAAATATTGGAGGCATAGAATTTTTATTTACTATAATACTATCTTAAAATTCTTCTTGGAGAAAATATTTAAATTTGAATGTATCTGACCCTCTACAGAATATAACCTTTTGACTTTTTTAAGATGACATAAACCATGGGAAAATTATTTTATTCTCATTTTGACAACCGAATTATACCTTGAAATAAGATGGTATTAAATAGAAAGTCACGCTAAAAATGCATCCAGCATTTTTTTTTGTATTTTTATAAATTTTGTCCGACACATCACAAATTTTGCCTGACCCAGGAAGGAAATATGAAATTTTAACTAAGTAGCTCATAGTGTAGGATTTTTGATTGCTTACATAAATTTTAACTGTCTCTCTTATAGAACTAGAAACGTATTCCCCTAACGATTCAGTACAGACAAAAAGAGCGAAATAATAATTTTATTTAACCTGCTAAACAATAGGAAAGCAAGCTAAATAGACAAGATGATGGGTTTTGTTAGGAAACACAATGATTTTTTAGTGTCAAGGATGTTTTAGGCTCCGATATCATTAATATTTTCTGAATACTAAGGCTATATTACTTTCAAAAGCAGACTCGTTTGAGACGATTGGCGAATAAAGATGAATTGATCGTAAATAAAAATATAAGATCTATGTGCTAAGACTGTGAAATTATCGAAAAGTGGGGGTGTGCTTTTGAAATCGAACTTAAGAGCGATAAAAATATGAAAATATACTTGTTTGATTTGAGTCTTCAGACAATGAAGTTCGTTGTAGTCGATATTCAAGGATTTAACATACCTGAATTTTGCGCGAAAGAATTGGCTATTTATGATGGGAATAGTATGAAAAGTTACTTTTTTAAACCAGTTAAACCATTCGACACCTTAAGTAAGGCTTGCCAGAAACAAGTCAAATATCTATTTGGAAATCATCATGGTATCCTTTATAATTATGGTGATACCGATTACAAGGAACTACATAATATCATATCCAACAATCTGATAGACGCAGACATTATTTACGTTAAAGGATGTGTTAAAGAGGAATTTTTAGTTAAAACATTTTTGGGAATTAAACTGCAGGACGCCATATATTATAAACTTAGAAGACAGCATTGGTGTACCAAAATTAGAGAAGGGAGAGAGAGTTGATGGTTGTAAATATCACATTTTAGATATTCATGTTTGTAGTATTAGAAATGCCAAAGTGTTGTATCGATATATTTATAGTCTTTTACCTTAATAAATATTAAAATTTTTCAACAAGCCAACTTTATTTATTCCCCACGTAGCTCAAACGGTTTTGTTTACTTTTCAACGAATGGAACTGTGACAACGCAACATGTTCACTATTGGAGTGATGTTAATCCTATGTTCAGAATCCTAACCCGATGTCAATATTTAAAAAAAAGTGAATGTTTGGTATGCTGAAGAAACGTGTAAAGCTTTACGAAGACCGAAAATCTTTGGTTAAGTTACTGGGATACCCTACATCTTATAATATTTTTGAATTTTGCATAAAGTAGTCATTATTTTTTAATAAGCGTATTATAAGTCTAAACCTAATAATTTCCGAGATATCAATTTTTGAAAACCACTAACATTTGTATATAAACGCTAATGGTACAAATAAGATTCAGATAAATAACTTCTTGCCTGCCTGATAACACCGACATTTAGTTAATTATACAACATTTTTAAAATAATTATTGTTCTTTGATCAAACCAATATTCCACTATCACTTTGTAAACCGACAAAAATAGGCAAATTTTTCAATTTCGTATCGGGATTTTTGATGAAAATAGCCCAACATTTTCGAGTAAACCTACCTAGAAATATAGAAGATATTTATTGCAAAATTAGTAGTTTACATGCTTGGTAAAGTGAATTAATCTACCACTGTAATCGTTTCATTTTTAGCTAAATAGAGGTATTCTTTTTTAATCGTGAAAAAATAGACGAAATCTCTAATTTTATTTCATACCTAACGAATTCAACAATCAATAATACGATCTCATTTTCGACTAAGATCAGCTGTTACTTTAGACAGAATATTCCTAATAACATAATATATTTAGTTATACAGCTTTTTAAAATAATTATTGTTCTGTAACCGTAAATTATTTAATTATTTTCGTGTGATAAAGAGCTACTTTAAATTTTGTTTCTTAATCTTGTTCTATTGCGTATTAATCGTGTTAGCATCACAAATTACGGTCTGTGAAGCTGGTTTATAGGATCATTTAGTTCGATGGGGGGCATATTTTATGATATCCCATATTTCGTCAATTATTTGGCAGGTAGGTTTGATGCTTCAATACGGAACTCCTCAAGATGACATCAAATATTTCTAAACAAGAAGCGTCCAAGTCTATGGAATCCCATGTAAAAATAGCTGGTATGTCTGTTGCCTTCCGTAGACATTAATGACATCTCGCATGTATGCTGAAGTGTATCGTTAATAGAAATCTTGAATATTCTAGTACCTACCTATATCTTGCGTCATTATGTCAATGCTTACATTGATGTCGCCAGGTATCTTAAAATGATAGGTACATAATGTGCAAGCATTTGTGTAGAAAGCTATGTTTTTTACAAAATTTTCTCTAGGCAACCAAATTGTAATAGGGTTTTCGTAGTTCCAGTATATGTCTGGCTGCTTTAGCCTAAATAAATTGAAGTGTATTTGTAAGCAAATTAATCCTTAAAATTTATTATATCGTCTGATATAGACACTGTTTCAACTACGCGTTTTGGTAAAAAATAATTGGAAAGTAAAATTACTAAAGCACTAACAATAAATGGGGCGTGGATAAACTGGTAGATCTAAGCTCCAAAAATATACGCCTCTTATGATAAATGTTAAAAAATTGTACCGTTGCCAACGTCAAATTAAAAATCAGGATTTGGCAAACAGGACTCAACCCTCTCATTAATGCTTGATCTTCGGTATACCGAGTTTTATAAGTATTTTTAACACTCATCTGGAAATAAATGGATGCAAAAACCTCCTTTTTCCATTTTTTCAAGCCATTAAACAACAAAATTGTCATTTTTTGAAGAAACCTTGCATACATAGGTATTAGCGAGCGAATTTCGACTATTGTAGATATTTAATATTAGAAAATCAATATAGAGGTAAATCGAAAAGTGTATTTTTACGACGGCTTAAGAGGTAGTTTATGGTGATGTACATATTAGAGTTCATTTTAAAATGAACGATAATCTCCTAAACACAGACTTTTGACAATAGAACGAAATAAAAATATAGTTTGATGTGATAAGGCTATGCAGCTGCTCTTTATGGAATTTCATGTGAGCCTAGACTTTATGGATTTTTGTTATTTTTTTTTTATCAGTAAAGTCATCCTATAGATATTGTTTGTTAATCCATTAAAATAGACAAAATCTTTGAATTTGTATATGATTATCCGCTGAAATACCCTTAATCTGCAGGGTACCTAACTCTACGGAGATATTTATTGCAAAGGGCGGCTTTTTCAGTTTTGAAAGTATTCAACATTTGCGAAATTCATCTAAATATATACTACGCTATACTTTAATCAAACTCACAATAGAGGGAAAGCGACAGACGAGTTTTAAACTAATGTGGCTTAAAGGATAATTTGTGTTGTAAATATTAGAGTTCATTTTAAAAGAAACTATAATCTCGTGACCGACAAAAAAAAGTATCCATTTCGATACATCATTTCCCCTATTTTAACGTTAAAATAGTAAATTATGTTATAAGCTCGAAAAATGTAGTATTTCAGACGTAATGCGGTCGCTAACCTAAATAGCCCGAAAAACATTTACCGTCCATATGTCATAAGTTATTTTTTATTCGATCTTGTTTTTAATGCGATTGAGAGTTGTAAAATAATGTAGAAATGAAGTGAACCTATACATTTCATCTTGCACGCTAATTTTTTGGTCTTAATGTTTGTTAGTTAACGATGAAATCTGTAATAGCGTCCGAAAAAAAAAATTTTTTTTTGACTAACATAAAAAGTGTTGTCTAGCTAGCAGGGCAATAATCAATACTTTATTGAGAAGGTTAGCTCTTCGTCTAAATATCTAATCTATAAATCGTCATTTTTTCCGACACAATCGGTTAAAAAGCATACAATTGTATGTGAACGTTTGTACAAAAACCATCGTGTTAAATCAGTTCTTATACCTGACTGACAACGCCGATCTTTAGCTTTTTTTTTACTTTGTAAAATAAAAAGATTAGTTCTTACTATCAAAGAAATTAAATATGCAAGAGAAATAGGTCGAAAAGATTAATAATAATTTATTTATTCCTAAGTTATAAATCTTAACTACATCACTTTCTAAACCAAGAAAATAGATAATCTTCCTGCATTATTCCGTACTTAGATTTATTTTTCATGAAAATAGTCGAATCTATGATTTTCGTTCAAATCCATAAGGGGCGCTTGTTTTGTATAGATGATTTATGATCTTATTTTCAACTAAAATACTAGTATAAAAAAAGTATTTCTTCCGATAAACGTGGAAGGAATAGACATTTAAACAGTTAGCCATAACATACGCATACTGACTTGCATTATTTTCATGGATTGAATGGCTACATCTTTGTGTGTGAAGTGAATTTCTTTTTAAAAAATTACAATGCGCTCAATTATGAATTTTCTAACATAACTTTTATGGATAGTGGAGTCGGATATTGGAAGAAAATATTATCATAAGGACAACTCGATTATTGATATAATTATTATGGTTTCACAGAAGTTTCTACAGAGTCAGCCATGCTGTAGCAGAGACTGTTGTAGGTCGTATTTTTTAAAAAAACCTAACAATACCTTTACTTTATATTGATAGACATATTCTATTAGAACATTTTTCTAAAATTTAGAGCCTTTGGAAATGTGATAATGCTATGAGCATCAAATATATTCAAAATATCAAAAATCCTTTGATAGTTAGTTATTGCGGTATATTTTAATAGAGGCATAATTTATACTGTACTCCTAAATTTACGGCATATCACTTTGTTTATGTTATTATATTCACAGAGACTATTAATCTAACCAACTTTTATTTACGAAAAATTAAAAACTGAAATACTCTATTTTATTGCCGATTGTTCGCAAAGACACTTGGAGTTGTTATTTTACTTTTTCTACCTCTTTTTCCCCGGCTGCGGAGAAATATGTTAGGGGAAGTTTGGGTATCCTCAGACGGTTATATGCAATGATTCAAGCTTCTAAAAAAGTACTAAGGCAAGTAATTATCAATTTGAATTTATGTATGTCGAAGGTAATGTGTTACTCATAAATATACATGATGAAAACATTTATTGTTCGATTGCATCTAATTTTTAAGAGTCTAGAAATAAGCAAATAATGTTCTTTAACGTTTCTTTATAAACATCTCGAGTTACCTGTCCTTCCCCTGCATCATAGAAGGGTATTTGCCGACAAAGTTTGACCATTTTTTATGATTCGAGAGTTGGGTATTCTCTACAGATGTAAACTGAAGTCATTCGAGTAGTCCGAACTTGTTAGATTTTAGCTTATATTCTTATTATGTGATTTTAAAATTATGTATGCGTTTGTTTAATTCATTGTAAAGGATTTGTTATTATGCTAATTTCAAAAGTTAAATGTTGGTGAGAATATTGAATTTTTTTATTAAAATATCTAAAGTAAATATCTAATTGATTTTTTTTTAGCGCTAATTGGGATTTTAATTAACTACCTCAGAGTCGGTATACACTATATTTTGCAGCGCAATTGCTTTCACACCCAGTAATGTATTATGATTTTTTTGGATGGTCGTTATATTGTGAGTTTCTTAAGTTAGCCAGATTAATAATAAATTAAAAAACCAACGTGATTTGCTTATTGCTGCCATTGAGAATTAAGGTTATAAAATATTTAACAATCCCATATTTTTATGCTCGTGTTGAAAATAAGTTAAGATTGCTACTTTGTTGCCTACGCCTGATATTCATAATTTTATTGGGGGTTCTACCTTATGACAAATACAGCTTATGATACCTATCTAGTGGGTATTTTCAGTTTAAGGACCGAATAATATAGAGTTATTGTGCATACATCATCGCAAACAAAAGGTAGCTTTTTATATTATTTCGTATTTACAATCCATTTAACTACAATTTTACACTGTGAATTAATTTTTTTTACTTTTTTCCTGAAATTGTAGCCTATTTACTTATATTATGATATTATCCGAAATTTTTATAAAAGCATTATGAGGGCTTTTACCTGATGGCGAACACAAGTTGTATAGTACCTATACCTGCTTGGTATTTTATACGTATTTAAGTTTTATTTACTTTTTATTACTCTGTTCTCATTACAAGATAGTCCTATAATTTATCCATTTCCAGTACAAAGAAATCGCTAGTTAATGGTTCTAGATAGTAATTATTTTATTGTATTTCTATAAGTGGTGCAAAAATTGGAAACAATTATTAGATATGCTACTGAATTTTAATGAGGGTCCTTCGGAATAATAAATAAAGGTTTATGTCCCTTTCTTTTTAAATCGAGTCGGCAGAGGGTTTGAGAGGATCATTTAGGTATAAATAATTATTGTGGTGACAAATGTACCGCTTTATTATACTTATCTTGTTAGACCATATAAATTAGGGATTTATTTCGCTTTACTACCCGCCAGCGGCGTTTCACTAAGTTAGAAAATATAAATAATGTTTTTTACTATACCGCTTTAACAGCGGCGTTTCAACTAAGGGGAAATAATAAAAAGTCTGGTTTAAGGATGGCTCAGGTCGGATCGTAAAAAGTTGGGTTTAAGGATGGCTTATAAAAATTGGGATTTAATTATCCCGCTTTAGCAGCGGCGTTTCAACTAAGGGGAAATAATAAAAAGTCTGGTTTAAGGATGGATCAGGTCGCATCGTAAAAAGTTGGGTTTAAGGATGGCTTATAAAAATTGGGATTTAATTATCCCGCTTTAGCAGCGGCGTTTCACTAAGGTTAAATCATAAAAAGTCGGGTTTTATCTCGGGTCAGTTCATAAATATTCAGGTTCAAATTAGGGTTAGATGAGAAGCCGCCTCGCGAAAGCATCCGGGTTAGGTCGTAAAAAGTCGGGTTTTATCTCGGGTCAGTTCATAAATATTCAGGTTCAAGTTAGGGTTAGATAAGAAGCCGCCTCACGAAAGCATCCGGGTTAGGTCGTAAAAAGTCGGGTTTTATCTCGGGTTATTTTGTAAACAGCACCACCGAACCACCCGGGTTAGGTCATAAAACGCACCACCGAACCACCCGGGTTAGATCATAAAACGCACCACCGAACCACCCGGGTTAGATCGTAAAACGCACCACCTGCACCACCTGGGTTAGATCGTAAAACAGCACCACCAGCACCACTGGTCTCGTTCTGTCCATATCTCTCTACTTCTCTGTATGCTCGATGGTTTACGAGAATCCTGTAAAGTACATTCTTATTTGGGACACCCTGTATGTATTTTCCCCATTAAAACTTATTGTATTTACTTAAATAAATTGCTTATCTTTTTAGTAAGAGAATTTTTCACAATAAATGGTTGACTCCGTTTAACTAGGTACCTGGGAAGTTTTGCAAGAGCTCGGCCATAAAAATGCAAATAAACTGTCGGTCAGGGTCGGGTTATAATTTGTAATTATAGCACGTAATATTTAACTATCTTGTGCTTGCGATAACATCATTCAGTCTTTGTGTTTCTTAGGAAGTGTTCAAGTTGTGTTTCGGTTACGATACAATAATTTTAAATTATTTACCAAAAATTTATACGTATAAAAACAGATATTATGTGGCGTCCGTGGGTAAATATTAATAGTTGTTCTTCTAGTGTTCCGTTGAAGAAAAACCACTTACCTCTTGATGCTAAAAACATTGTAAAAAATGTATATAGTTCTTTACTTGACCAAGGACTTGAGGCGAGTGCTGCCTCAAGTGTAACAAGTGATATGACTAAGGTGCCTCTTACTACATTAAGACAAATTGCAGTAAATCCCGTCAAATCAAGAAAGAAGCGTATAGATACCGGTTTCAAGAAAAGTATCGATGAAGGCGATAAGGACCTAATAAGACGAAAAATATACACCATGTACGAAGAGCAACTTGTCCCTACATTAAAGAGTTTAAAACAGCGGCTCACTAATAACGAAACCCAAATAAACTGTAGCATCACCAGTATTTGGAGAATTTTGTCTGAAATGGGCTTCAGATATCGTAAAATTGATAAAAGACAAGTACTGATGGAATCCGCCCGTTTAAGAAAATGGAGTTACGAATATATATAACATCCATAAGAAAATACCGATCTGAAAATCGTCCAATAATTTACCTCGACGAGACGTGGTTTGACACCCTCGAAACACCTTCCAAAGGATGGTCTGATTCATCCGGCAAGTGCATAACAAAAGCTCCGTCAAATAAAGAGAAAAGAATTACTATTTAGGATATTTCATGTCATTAAATAATATATTATTTAAACGTGGCAATATGTGTAAAATTACTTGTTCCCTAAAAACCTCAATAATTTTAATTAGATTGCATAATTACCGTCATATTATATTACATACCGAATTAAATATCTAAAGTCCTACCCTGTACCCTGTAGTGTATTTGCTTGTTGATTGTGTATAACAATTGGATTAAACCGGTAGTTTTATTGCAGTCAATAAGTCGATACCATTTAGGGTGAAAAATACTTTAACTAATAATTTTAATTATTAATTAAAAATATTACTTACTATTTTTACTTATTTAATACAATAATTGTTTAATCCGTTCTTAAATATTCCTATTTTATTCAAATTCTGTTTTGTCAAAGTGTTAATTTAAAATGGGAATCTTCTGTTTGTTCCAAGAAATATAATTCAGATGTGAAATAAAGATGAACAGTATAGAGAACCAAACATCCTTATTATTTTAAATGATTTTTTCCGGTACATTACTGGAAAATATATCACGCCTTTTTTACAATTGCTAAATCCAGGGCTCGCAGAGCCTTAACCATATCCTCGCTTTTTGCAGGAAAAACCTTTTATCACCACACAAAATCCCTACAAAAAAACGAAGTAAAAATACACATGTTAAAAACAACCTCTTGAACCGAAAGGGTCCAATATTAAATTAGAACACAAATTTCTTTAATTTTAAAACAACAAATATTTTTCCTACAATTTAAAAAAAATCTCCCCGAGAACACGGACAATTCCTTTAAACCACATAGGGTTTGCGTAAAATTTTAAACTTAACTTTATAAGTACTGTAACCTTATTAGTTGGTAACAAAATATAAATGATGAAAAATTAATTGAGTAGAGTAGAGTAATTTATTGGTAATTTTAAGTATTTTTACCAGTTTTGAATAGGGTTTAAGGTTACCACCTACCTCAGCTAGCTCAAGCTCGTGGCAATTGTAAACCGGGGTGGTTCTTTAAAAGAAGGGTCCTTGCTTGTTAAACTACATGGATGTGGCCCCTAAAGGATGCTGCTATGCGAGCCAAGATTTAAGAATGGAAATTGGAGCGCCACTCTCAGTGTCTTTTGATTGTAACTTGACACAACAACACCAAATTTCTGTGAGTGGGACAATGGGGTCCACACACAGTGCCAAGACAAAACACAAAAATTAATACTTAAAGATATTATTTGATTATTAAAAGGTGTAGGTGATTTTAAATGGCAATGTACGACAATTAATTCAACAGTTAATAAATGTGTATAGTAGGTTGACTTATCAAATCAGATGAAACATTAGTAAAGGGATGAGTTCGGCTAGTTTAAGTACTCAATATAATAGCGCAGCTCCTTTACATACCGCTTTATAAGTATAAATTATAAATTTGAAGAAGTAGTCCATACTTACAGTGGAGTAGGTAATATAGATAAAAACAAAACTTCTGTCTTCCTCCAAAAATGATATATATTTAAAAAATTAAATTTCTTTATAGCGATTGTCCCTACATGTTTTGACCGTACATACAGTCAGCTTCAGGGGAACTAAAAGGAATCTATAAAAGTACCATGACAACAGGCACCATAAAGGACTTACCTAAATCGAGTTTGGTTACGGTTTTAGTAGTTGCCTCAAATAAATGACTATTATAAGATTATTAGGCAAGTGAAATTTTGTTAGTTGAAAACTAGTTTGGCTGAACAGTGAACGTGATGGATAAATAGATGAGCACAGTTTAAAAAATATTCATTTTATTATTGCATCAATTAGTACTTAGAAGTAATAAAATATGGTTATATGTAGCATGATTTTAACTTGGATTTTAGGTTGTTATAAGGAAAGTTATTCAAGTAGGAAGTATAGCGTGGAGAAATCAAAAAAGAAAAGAAAAATAGTTTTCATCTTAACTAGTTAAAGATATGTTTTCCTCAAAAAGGAATCTTTAAAAAGTGTTTATTATAAATAAATTATTTTTATATTAAATTTAAAATAAATATTTTTTAGATTTAAATTGGGACAGGGGCTCAGCCCCTGTTGTGTTAAATAATAATTCTTCATATTGGAATTAAAATGTCTTTTGGAAAATTTTTATATTAATAAAATCGGGTTATAGTGCTCACCACTGCCACTCCAAACTTGAAAAGAATTGAAGTAAAAGTAAGGTTAATGTCAATATATGAAATCAAATAGATTTGGCATATGACATGACAAGTCTCGGATTGTAGATATATTAAAAGTTTAAGTGTCGGAACCAATTAGAGTGACTCGATGTTAGGTTTACAATGTCTATAAAATAGATTACGTGATGGTTGAAAGTTGTAACTGTTAAACGCATAAAGTACCTGAATGAAGAAAAGATTGCGACATCTATGAGAGAATGGCTCAATTAATGGTTTTTTAACAATTTTAAAATTTCTTTTTTTTAAATAAGGGGATTAAATGTTTATAGGAGGGTAGTTATCGCTACACAAGAACATGCGTTTTAAGTTGAGGTTCACTGCACTGACACTAGATGGGAAATTTGAGATTTAAATCGAATATAAATCGAATATAATAATGTTATATAGGGAAATACACATAATATAAATTCACAAACAGATACATTAAAATGTGAAAACATTTTTCTTATTAAAGAAAAAAGAGATGTGAGCAGATTCGCATAGGTACAGTATAAAAAAGGATTTTTATTGTTTTTTAATTGTTAATTGTCTTTGAAGGTAAGGAGATATTGAGTGGAGATTGAAAGAGTGAAAATGTGTCTATAAGAGAAGAAATAAGAACATTGTAGCACCAACAAGGGGAAATTAGACTTGACTTTTACTTTTTTGTGTAACATTATTCTACTATAGGTACTGGCAAAATCTATTAACTCTGAGGCCGAAGGGTGGGGCAACTTCCCTAATTTCCCTGCCCCCGCCCCCCGTTGATTCGCCACTGCAATAGTAGATAAAGCATTTTTATTGTTTATTATTATTTTATTCTAATTGTAAATAGTAACAATAGGGAAAAAGTTATATGATAAGTATATATATTCTTGGTATTTAAATAAGAAGGAAACAGCTACTGTAACATAATATAAACTAAAAATACATTTTGAACCTAGGCATGTTCTTTATCTTGAGGACAGTTGATTGTAGAACGAATGAAGCAATTTATCTAATGACGTAAATAATCATATGAACTGAAAACCAAATTCTGTAAATGCGCCATTACGGATTGTTGTCAAATATTACTGGTATCTGTTTGATTTTTTAAGTTTATTTTTTATTTCTGCGGAAAATTGTTCAGCATGGTAGAAAATAACAAATATGAAAATTATGAAAAACACGATATGTATGTTCGTTTCATCAAAGCTAATAAAGACGCGAACGCAGACTCGGAGCTGTATTTTAATAGCTTTAAAATCATTCTGTATATAGGTACCATTAATATTCATAATAAAAATAAAGAAGTTTTAATTATTATTGTTATCTATTATTAGCTTTTTGTTACATATTTTAATTTTCGTAGATATCCAGAAAGACAACAACCGGATAAAAGAATATTTCAAAAAATCCAAGCCAATCTCATTGAGCACTGCTCTTTTAAAAAGCCAAGGCCTAATTTTTACAATCCATATCATGCAGAGAAGTGTATAATGAAGTTGGGATGTAATGTTTATGATAATCATTCAAATGATTTTGAGTTGCCTCGGCCAAGAAGACTTTTTTGTTAGGTGTGGGTTTGTCTTATTATCTGACAATTTTTTTTAGGGCGCCATCCTACCAGAAATAATACAAAATCTTACAAACACTTGGTAGTTTATTAAACTATACTTGTATAATAATGGTTATTGAGATTGGTTTCTGAAGAAACAGTTTACAATATAAAAAGGTGAAAATTAAAGTGAAAATAAAGAAATGGTCTGCTGGTCTTTACAAAGTTATCCTTCTGACTGACAAATACTTAGCTCTGCTTGTCATCCATGAGGTGTGTCCAAGATTCAGTTCTCTTCACCTGGAAGTTGTCTCGATGAGGTGTTCCATGCATAGACTTCAGCAATGGAGAAGGTGAGGTAGACGTCATGACTTGATTATACTTGAATTCTTGTGACAGCGATTGATAGGAATAATGACATCAAATGAGCTTGTCAGCCTCAGGTTTGCTTGTTTACATGTAATATTAGAAAGGTGGCGTTAGACCAGCGAATAATATTGCAATAAAAGGTTTCAAAATGAATACTTAGGTTAAACAGTACCAGTTGTAACTTAAATTTCTATAATATAGTTACAGGATGTTTTAACTCCCTGTTACTCAAGTGAATATGAACAAAGTTTTAAATTTAGAAGTGAAATTACCATGTTTAATTACATAAGGCCAAAAACAAAATTTCTTTCGTGTTAAATAGTAGGAAAAATAAATGATTTGATTGACTTAAAAGATATTTAAGTTTTAAGTTAATCCAAAAGAAGCATATATTCTGCCAACAAGATAAAAATTAAGTAATTAATATACCACACAATGTACAAATATATAACACTGATGTCTAAACTAGAAGAAAATACTGCATTCAAAGTATCTATAACTTTTGTGCAGATTCGATAGGCATAACGAGCAAAAAAGCAATCGTTTGCAAGATAGATAAATGTGGTTTAACGAGCTACAGGCATTCGTCACCACATGATATTGGCGTAGCAGACTAATGTCTTAATTATGGCATCCAAGGTAAGATACGAACAAGATAAGTTCAAGATACGGTACAAGAGAAATTGTATATACAGTGTGACTTAAGATACTATCCATCCAGTACAAGCATGTCGCGCCAATTGAGTTAGAAGTTTAAGAGAAAATAAACATTAAATCAGAATTGATTTCTGACAGATATCAATGAGAGAAATGGGGCGAGTTTTTCAACAAATTCAATTTAGGTTTCAGCTTAGAAACAAAAGAAAAACTCACCTGCTTTCCTCGATATCAGCTTCCTGGGATATTCTGTCAGTCACCAGTTCTGTAGAGCCTGGATCTGTCGGTTTCCTTGTGAATGGTCCAGTCAGGTTTACCCTATATCTGGTTATCACCAATGTTCGTCAAGAACTTAAATAAACTACCAACTGACCAACGATATTTGCTAAAACGTAAAAGAAACGACAGAGACCCGAAAAACAAAGTTAAATGGGGAATTTAAACATTGATTGATGAAGAAAAACAAACAAAACCATGACCTGATGATAGAAAACAGGTGCTTTTAAATTGAATGCAAAATTATGAAAATTTTGATTGAAAATCCTCATTCATCCAAGAAATATTATGATTACTCCCTGCTGTTTACTAAGATGATGCTTTTAGATATTTAAAAACATTATACTTTACAAGGATAAATGAGATGAATGAAGATTATTAATTTATGACGCCATTATGGCCGGCACGTCTTTATTTTGTTAAAACGTAAAAATGTGGAATTTAGTTCGTGTAAAAATAGATTAATGGCTTACTAGAAAGTAATATTTATGGTTCAATTACATACTTATTATTAGACAAAATATAAATTTAGTGAAACCGAAACTTAGCGTGACATACCTGTATCAGGACAAAACCAAAAGTGAAGTCAAAAAATTAACCTCCCTGAGTAGAGCCTTTTTCTATTTACAGAAACAATATAAACTAAATTAAATGTAAGAAATCGATAATCTATATTAAAGAATACCCTAAAAATTTATGTTATAGAATGGCAAATTTGCAGTTGCTCCTTTCATATATAAAAACTTAAAGAATCGATATTAACTGCAGTATGCAGAGTTATCCATAGATGGCAGCGCCAATACCTAAAGATACTTTAAAATCCAATGTAACGAAATAACTTTTATTTACGTTACAGGGATTAAAAAATGAAGAATGCAGTTAATACTAAAAAACTGGAAAATCTTGAATGTATTCTTACGTCAGAATTTTATCCTTTCACATCTAATGGAAATATTAAAGGATGTTCCTTTGATGGCGCTCCGAGTCACAATTCTCATATAGGTAGTGAGAGAATATTTTTAGAAAGGGCCTCCTAGACCACCTGAACTTTCTGGTTTTTTTAGTTTTGGAATCTAGAGACCATTTTACGTACAAGGTACGTACGGGGTATGTAGAGAATCAGTTATATAAGAGACAATACCACAATATTGATCAACTTCTAGAAGCTTTCCATGAAACCTGAAGGCTTTTGCAGCGAAGGCCAAATATTTGCATTCTTGCATTGTGATGAATCGAAACGGTGTGTCGAAAGTGTTTAGAACACAACGGAGCTCAATATGTAATTTAATAAAATAATGTATTTGTTTTATTGTTGATTTAAAGTTATGTAATAATATAAAGTTGGATAATAAAAATAATGTTGTTTTTTATTTGCGGGCATAGTCTTCTACACGAAAAATGATTAACAATTTCGTAATAAATGTTAAATAATCCCTTTTTAAAAGAAATAAATATGGACTATTATATATTTTGAACAGGCCCCTAAAAAGAGGGATAAGTGAAAGAAATAATATACAGGGTGTTATGGAAATGACTTATTATTTTTTAACCCGTAAATCTATAGGTCGAGCCGAATTGGGGAAAAATTGCGTTAAATGGCTCTCGAAGCTAGAAATTCGAGAAAAATGCCTTCAAAAATTTAGCTCAAAACATCTACGCGCCAATGATCAAACAGCTGATTCGTACTACGACTTGTCAAAAAAAAAATTGTTGACAAAAATCTGACAGTTACTGTCAGATAGTCTTTAGATATCGTCAGCCCAAAACATGTGTTTTGAGCAGTGTTGCCACATTTACTACATCAGTTTCATCAGATAACCTTTTTTGAATATTTAATTTTTTCTACTTAACTTTAATATGCTTTAGTTTCTACCCTATTACACGAAAAATTGTCTACGTATTGCTCTAGTTTTATTTGTACATACCTTGAAATAAAAAACATATCGGCAAGAAATCCACGTTATACCGTTACCATTTCAAATGATTCTAGCGGGACATTTATTCACTTTAACAACACATTAACTGTTCGGGACATTATCAAGTTATTAGCTCTTTAATTCTGTGTTATTAATACAAGAAATTACTAGTTATAGACTTAGAAATACTTTATAACAAAATCCGGATTGAAAACAACGCGACACACGTTTGATACGGTTATGTTCTTTCTCTTCTTCTGTGACTTCTGTTCTTCTTGGTAATGATAATAGCTGGCTCATTGTCGTCAAGACAGGTGGCCATTGCAATTAAGAATAATAATTACGGTATCCAATCCAGTCCTCTTAACTGGACACACAACATTTAAACACGATAGTCCAGGGGGCGGGAAATGTGATTTGTTGCTGTTCTGTGATTGGGTACTGAGCAGTTCAAAGTCAATGAGCGCATTCGGGAGACGAAACTGCTCCGGAGCAGTTCCTAAATCGTCTTGTTGTGTCGACCGCTACTTTTACGACACTTTCCAACATGTTACGGAACGGTCGCCATTTTGGGTAGCATCTTTCACTTCCGCTGCTTGGAGAGAGCGGTTCGTTATGTCAATGGGGAAATGACGTATGCAACAAAAGTTTGGTTACGAAGAACGTAGTAAATAGAATGGAGGAACAAAACATATACATTAAACAGGAAAACGTACTTTTTAACTGCCACCAAAGAGTTTCAACCAAGGGATGAGTATATTGGTAAGCTTCACAAAACAAGAAAGGTTAATGTTTGTTACGCACAGCTGATATGGATTTGACATTTGAACCAAACGTGATGATCTTTTGGTCGAAATAGTCGAAATCCATGGAAGCCGACGAATCGGTAGCGGTTGGATCATAACCGGTAACCACTGCGGAGCAGTTTCGTCTCTCGAATGCGCCCAATGGCTTCATATGTGGCTTCATAAATTTGTTTTTAATATCATTTCTTATTATTCATTTACTTGCAACGGCATAAAATTTGTTTGCGTTTTGCTGCTGGAGTGTATAGTTGTTGAATAATGTGATACACATGTGATGGGAATGTTTTGTGATGTGATAGTTTATCTGTGTAAATTTCCAGACATAGGGCTTGTTGTTGGTATCTACGATTTTTACTCAGCGAAGTATTATGATAGCAATACAATTTCATGGGGTGAGTAAAAACTATACCTATTGAATAAGGCTTGTTTAATTGAAATCGCAGTATAGTTTTTGATTTAATCTTTTTTTAAAAAACCTAAAAAAAAGATTTTCCCGAATACTTGGCAACGTCGCAAGGTAATCAGCTGTCTGTAGAAATTCCACCAATTTGTCATGTCAAAAACACGTGTTTAGGGGTAATGAACTTTCATAGAGGCACAGATGGTCCGGTTTTAAGGTATTTCACAAAATTCAAAATACTTCCGATTTTAGAAAAAAAAACTATCAAGTGTAACTCTAGGCCACCCCAGGAGTGGCCCCTTAAAATATAATAAGTCATTTCCATAACACCCTGTATATGTAAGGTGTTCTATTAAAGAAACACAAAAAACAAAACTTTTTAGAAAAAATTAACGTCATTGAATTCTACATATAAAACTTTATAATAACCCATTTTTACCGTATAGATAAGTTATGAAATAATCGAGATACAGGGGAGCATCAAAAATGAGAAATTTTCGAATCGACCTGTATATCAGAAACCGAAAGGGCTATGAAAATTCCGTTTGTGGCAATGAAAGATTCATGAAATAATAGAACCGTAAGCCGCAAACCCTATCTTTATATCTTTTATAATAAGGGATGGTACCTATATGAAAATACACGAAAAATAGACACCTTGTACAATATTTTGGAAGTGTCGCACTCCTCGATATCTTCGCTAAAAGCTGTCAAAATGAACCACTCGGTACATCACAAAAAAAAAAGATTTCGAGTTAAGATAAACAAGTTCACACAAAGCCATTATACAAAAGTCCACCGAGAACATAGAAGTCCCTTACCCCTTATGCAGAAAACCGGTTTTTTTTCCAATCCTGGCTAAATTTGTTTTTTTTTTTTAATTCCCAGTAGTAAACACAGCAAAACAGAACAGGAACCTTTAAAAACGATACTGGTAGAAGAATTAGGAAGGGAATTTGGGCAAATAGAAGGATCAATGCGAATCAGTAAGTACGGGATAAATGTTGTGACTTATATGTGTGCTATGGAAACAATGAGAAACCGAGCCGATAGATGAATAATAACTACGTATCCAAAAACGATTTTGTTTTTATTTTTGATTTGGACAATAAAATCACTTTCCTCAACACTAACTTCAGAAAACAAATAATTATTGACCGATCTTAGCATGACAGTGGAAGCTGGCTAGCCAGCTCAGGACATTTTTAGGAGATTATATTATTATTATCATAAATCCATGAAAACATTTCGGCGCATAATGCTATTTTATTGTCAAATAAAACATACAAAATAGTAGTTTTATTTAGTGTCTGGAAGATTTAAGTACAGGGTGTCCCATTTTCGACACTTTTATAGGGTATTTCCGTAATTGTTAGTTCTATCAAAAAAGTAATATAGGTGTCATGCGCTCTTTTTGGGTCAAATTTGAAATGGTAAAATCAAAATTTGAAAATTTTCGCTCGCTTATGAGATACGGGGGAAAATAAAAAAATTGACAATTTCAAAATTACCCTTTATTGTCTTAGTTAAAAGAGATACAGAAAAATGTTTTATACAAAAGCTTCTTTATAATGATTGTTGAATAATTTCCCCTTTTCAGAATAAGTATACGGGGTCAGGTAAAAAAGGTATCGGACTTAACATCATTTTTTTTAAATGGAACACCGTGTATATTTTAATCTATAAAGATAGCATTTTAAATTTTTTTTTCAAATATATAACACACCATGGATGATATTGGTATCCTATTATTAAAGTTTATTACTTTGAAACGAAATAAATGATTCAGAATAAGGTAAAAAATAATGTGTAATGGTTTTATTTCTGCAAAGGCCTCATGAATTCTTTGATCAAGTTGTTCTCGGGTTAAAATGACTTCTTTATAAATTTTATTTTCCAACACTCCCAAAAAAAAAATCTGGAGGTGTTAGATCCGGAGATTGTGGTGGCCACCTTATAGGTCCGTGTGTTCCTATCCTACGGTTTCTAAAGTGAGTATTTAAATACTCTCTTATTCGAAGGATATCGAAAAGCTTTGATTGGAGTATGTCCAGATATCTATCTGCATTTAAATTTTCTGTAAGAAAGCGATACACCAGTTTCTTTTGAAACAAAAAACAACTTATATTTACCCCAAATCGACCTTGTTGGCGAACATGTGGGGATTTGTGGAGTTCCAGTGTCTTTCATTATGTCGGTTATGAATACCGCAACTTGTAATTCAACATTCATCTGACCAAATTATTTTTTGGTGAAAAGAACGATCCTCGTTATATTTATTTAAAAACCAGTGACAAAATTACAATCGTCCCACATCATCACCAGGATGCAAATATTGGGTAATCTTAACAACATAGGGTAAATATTTATTGGCCGTCAGAATTCTGTGCGCCTTAGATTTTATTATTCCAGTTGCAGTTTCTACGTTTCTGACTGACGTAGATTTTTGTTCCTAAAATTACAAAGCGCCTAAAGAAGTTATTACTTCAATAAAAGTTGAGCTCCTACTATTCAAAGCAATCACAGGATATATTACCTGATTATTTTCCTCGACAAATCCAAACACGCTCATTTCTTCATTTTCCTTGTTTTCTTTATTATAAGTTTTTGATCTCGGCATCGTAAAAGAGCCGTATGTTTTTAAATTATGTTCCAGTCGTCGGAATATGTCCTTAAATGGTTGCCGTCTTTCCGAATAGCGAACAAAATATAAATTTTGCGCCATTTCTTCGTTTTTTTTTGTATTTTCAATATAAACTGATATGATATCAATTATTCCAAAATGTTGTTAAGTCATTTTCAAAAACGAATATGTAAAAATTATATTGATATTAAATGTTAGTAACAACTAGAATGTCAACATAGTTGTTTCTCGGATATTAGCTTTTGTTTCATGACCTACTATGGTTTAAAGGAATAAAGTTTAAATAAATCACCTAGGAAACCAATATCATCCATAGTGTGTTATATATTTGAAAAGAGAATTTAGAATGCTATCTTTTTAAATTAAAATATACAGGATGTTCCGTTTAAAAAATCGAGGATAAGTCCGGTAACTTTTTTACCTGACCCCGTATACTCATTCTGAAAAGGGCAGATTATTTAACAATCATTACAAAGAAACTTTTGTATAAAATATTTTCCTTTATCTCTTTTAACTAGGAAAGTATGGGGTAATTTTAAAATTGACAATTTTTTTGATTTTCTCCCGTATCTCTTAAGCGAGCGAAAATTTTCAAATTTTGATTTTACTATTTTAAGTTTGACCCAAAAAGAGCACATGATACCTATATTACTTTTTTGATAGCACTAACAATTACGGAGATACCCTATAAAAGTGGTGAAAATGGGACACACTGTCCAGGGTATCCGGTTAGTACGTCCTAATTTCTGGGGAGCATACAGAGGAGGTCAAAATAATCCCAATTTGTCATAAAATAAAATTCCTAGAATGCTCCTTAACGGAGATACAGACCCCCAAAGGAGTACCCAACGATTTACTTTTTTGGCTCTGATTTTTGAACCGACTTCTATAATTTAATTAAATTTTAACGCCTTCTAGAGGTCATAAAGAGTCATTAAACCATACTACAGCAGATATTTACATCGTTAGGAAATTCGGAACGGACACCACACTCGTTCGTCCAACATTTTGACCGGTGTCATTTAACAGGGCCAAAAATCGATTTTTTAAATACTCTGGTCATTCCTCTTCAAAAAAGGTACTCTTAATTTATTTCGATAAAACTGGCACTTTTCGAGATAAATCGGTTTTTATGCAAAACGCTCAAAAGTTACTAATGCTAAACACAAACAAGTAAAGATAAATTACGCAGGGTATTGATTGATTGATTGATTCTCTTAAATAACTAGGTCGGCACTTACGTCCTGACACCGCAGCCTTTTACAGATTTATTGTATCCCCTAGTTATTCGTTACTAGCCCGCCCACGGTAATTTTACGTCTGGGTAATGTCAGCCAGACGGGACCTACTGTTTATCGTGGGATCCAAACCACGCGCAGTCGCTTTCCAACCAACCACCATCCCGATACCCCCACAGAATCCCACTCCTACAACAGCCCGCCCACACAGCCCGCAACCGAGGCAAGTCTCGGGTTAAAGACCCGCTGCTATAGGAGCATGACCCTGCGGTTTCGATTCCGATAAATCGTTAGTCAGAAGTACCTGCACTCAAACATACAACAACCAAACCCAGTACTTTTTTTATTTGAGCGTACTGTAGCGGGATTCGAACCCGCTCGACTCGAGCAGCGCGAAAGCAGGGTCACGCCGTTTCCGGCGCTTTACCCACTTCGGCCACCGAGGCGGTTGGTCGTGGCAGGGTATGCTGACGTGCAATTAATTAATTTTTGGGAAGAGCGTTTCAACTCTGCGAAGGCAAGAAAACTTTATGCTGATAGATTTCAAGCTCAGATATTCTCAAGTCCAAAAACCTTTCAAAGGGTTGATTTGATCCAAGCTTAATTAATTTACAAGGTTATTAAAATATTAAGATAATGAAAACGTTTAAATGTTATTTTGCCAAATATTCAATATATGCTTCACGTACTTAAATACATTTTCTTAGTCAAGGCAAAAATATTCCGGCATTATTTCTGACTTTGTAGAATGCTGTGTTATTCTCGCTAGTAGGTCTTCTCTAGTATTTACTGGTGTTGAATAAACTAGTTCTTTTAGATGTACCCCAGAGGTAAAAGTCTACCAGATTTAGGTCTGGAGACCTTGGTGGCCATAAAACAGACCCACCTGGACCTATCCATCGAGGACCAAAAATTGTAAATAAATCTCACCACTGAGTTATTCTCGCTAGTAGGTCTTCTCTAGTATTTACTGGTGTTGAATAAACTAGTTCTTTTAGATGTACCCCAGAAGTAAAAGTCTACGAGATTTAGGTCTGGAGACCTTGGTGGCCATAAAACAGACCCACCTGGACCTATCCATCGAGGACCAAAAATTGTAAATAAATCTCACCATTGAGTCTTTCTTCCAAAACAAATGGACTTATAGATTATTTTCGATAATGCTAGCCGACACATTTACCATAAACCTTTGTTGGTGTGCGGATTTTCATCAGCCCAAAAATGTAAATTGTGTCAGTTTATTATGCCATCTCTTATAAAACCGGCTTCATCGGTAAACAAAATAAGGTTAGAAAAATTTAGATTTACGTTATATAGCTGTATAAACCAGTTAGAGTATTGAAGTCTTGCTGGATAATCATTGAATTTCACTAAAATTACTAAATCCGTTTCAGAAATATTTTGACCGAAATTTGAAACCGAAAAAATTAAAAATTTTAACATTCTGTTTCTTGCAAACAATGTATCTACGGACCCATGTTGAGAGGAACTATTTGTCCTATTGTTGGGTAGGGAATCACCACAAAAGCGATGACACATGGTTTTGAAACACCCTGTATTATGTCCATATACGACCAGATAAGGTCGTATCACTACACATCCAGTGGACGTCGAGCTTAAAACATTTGATCAATAATATCATTATCAATTAAAAATAAAATGAAATATGAGTTTCATAAAGTGGAGCATTGCCTAAGTTTCTTGCGTTTCATAAAGTAGTCATTATGAAATCCAAATAGAAAAATGCTCGGAAAAATGTATTTCATTGGTTGAAAAATAGTTGCAGTATCGCACTCCTTTTGCAATAGTGTGATAACCTTTAAATTTACAATTTTCAGGGGAATCAGAAATGGACTTTGAGTAAGTGACATTTTTTATCTTTGTCGTCTCACAAGTGATCTCTAGAAATTTCGGTGTTCATATTGAGTTGAAGGATCTCTACGAGATGGTAGTATTTAGTTCCTAGTAGAATCCAAGATAGCCCTTAAAACCACCGTTAACCACGTGATATGGCACTACGGTAGTAGTAAAAATACAAACTTTTTGTAGGTTGAGGCTTTCATTTATATTATGACAATAAAAGTATTTCAATTATTTCAGTTTTTTTCCAAACTTAAAATATTATTACTGTAGAAGAGTTCTATTTCAAAATTGCACGGAACACATAAGAGTGTGGAACGTCGCGTTGCACTATTAATTCGTATTAATGTCCACTTTCTTGCGCTCGTCGATTGGAAGACGTTTCTTGTATACTGGAGCCAACGACAACTTCAGATTTTTGCTTTTGTTATGTTGCTTATTGAAAGTTACTTTTTTTAGTTCTTCTTCGTACAATGTACCTAGAAGATAGTAATCTTGCGATTCCCCAAGTTTAGTGATTTTAATATCTCCAACTTCGAAATCTGGCCCGATTGCTTTTTGTAACCTTTCGAAATAATAGAAATATAAATGTGATATTCCTTTGACATCAAATTAATGGTTTTTCGTTTTATTTTTTGCACTCCTTATTACCGTTAGGTATTGCTGCGGTAAATAGATTGGTCCGTTCTTAACGGTTTTCTTTACTTGCTTCTCTATCAATAAATGTGCGCCATCACCTTCGTTTTGAGTATGTCTGCAAACTACAAATTTGTGGTTTTTAGCTTTTATTGTCAATGTTTTTGTAGCGAATATCAACATGCCCGTTATGGATCGGTTTTTGTTTTGGCCTCAGCAGTTGTCACTTTAAAAAGTTACCTCTATTTCATCATCATTAATGCTAGAACTCAACTCCATTAAATAATTGTAGACGCATAAGGATGTATCGACATTGTAACAATTAAAAAATTAAAATTAATTAAAATTAATTAATTTATCTTTGATTAATTTGACTTAATAATTATTTGGTGATTAGTTAGTGAATTAATAATAACAATATTAATAAAAGGAAACTAGGTCTGTCAATACCACCAAAATAAAATATATTTGTCCTTTTAGGGTGAAATAAGGGTTAAAGAGTATACATAATTTAAATTTGACATTAGGTTGTACTAGTTTCGACTTTAGACAAAGTCATCTTCAGCAACCCGGTAATTAAGAAATATGTTTTTTTAGGATGTACTTAAATAAACTAAAACAAATTAGAAGAGGGAGAGGAGTGGTTCAACAATATACGGTCATAACGTGTACCTTGTGCAGCCAATGGATTGGACAGCAGATAATTATGAATTTAATTTAGCCTATTTTTTTATTTAACAATCTAAAATAAATTTATTGAGAAATTAAGCTATGAATATTGACAATTTGATGACCCCCAATTTTACTCAATGACGTAACTGGTTTTTTAAACTAATTTTAATTCCCCTTCCCCCCCCCTCTTTTTTCTTATTAAAATTCTGACCCACCAAAATATAAATCACGTCCCCTCACTGAGTTGATTCATGAAACGATGATTTTATTGAACTTTCTTAATTTAACATGTTATTGACATCTATATAGCATACCATAACTATAAATTATCCCATTAAGAATTTTGGCCTCTATTACTTATTTACATTAAATTTCCTTGATTGCTTAAAGTAGCATCATGTTCATAATTATCTGCTGTCGAATACATTGGCTGCACAAGGTACATATTATGACCGTATATTGTTGAACCACTCCTCTCCCTCTTCTAATTTGTTTTAGTTTATTTAGGTACATCCTAAAAAAACATATTTCTTAATTACTGGGTTGCTGAAGATGACTTTGTCTAAAGTCGAAACTAGTACAACCTAATGTCAAATTTAAATTATGTATACTCTTTAACCCTTATTTCACCCTAGAAGGATAAATATATTTTATTTTGGTGGTATAGACAGACCTTGTTTTCTTTCATAATCTCGCCACAGAAAATGGACTACTCCTTGAATAATAATAATCTTTTCATTGCTCAATGATTAAACCGCGGCTCCTCAGGTATAGTCGTGTCGGTTTTAGAGCAGGTTCGCGATTCGTGATCTGAGTGAGTACTATTTATGATTCTGCAGAAAATGCTGAGCGCCAGACAGCCAAATAAACTGCCAGAAAATAGAAAAGGCTTAAAAACCAAAGGGGTCAATGAGAGATAAACTTATTAAACAAAAAATTGGTCTTGAACCAGAATGCTAATAAATCAAAAACCTTTTCGATAAGCCAATTAATCAAAGGGTGTTAATCAATGGAAAATTTCCCAATTAGAGGAAGAAAGAGAATACAATAAAACTAGAGTGCAGGTTAAGTTTTAATAGAGCTTATTTATTAAACTTACTAAGGGAAAGCAGAAAATATAACATTAAGTATTGCAATTTCAAGCTATAGGTGGTAATTGTATTTTAGGCCTACACACTTAAAAGGTAGCTTTCGCTCTACAGAAATACACTTAACGTATAACAAAAAAACTCAGGCGTGATGCGTTACATTTAATAATAAAAACAATTAACAATATATCAACGTTACGATAAAGTTGGAGAGTACTGATTTAAAAAAAAAAAATTTTCATTTGCACGTTAGGGTTCTCTTTAGGATTAAGGTTCAAAAAAATAATAAATAACAAACTGTTCATCAAATTTCTCAATTAAATACGCGGTTAATTCCAGTTGGGTAATAAATCCACATTAAACAAATATAAAAAGTTTTTAACTAAGCTCCCTCGAATCCAAACACTTTGCAGCCTCTCCAGTGATGCTCCTAATTGGTGGCCGGCAACAGGTGCACAATAAAATGGCGGTGAGCTGGACAACACTGTTAAAATAAAATGGCCGTGGCTCCCATAAAATCGGCCTCACAGTAGGGAACTCCACGCCCACCGTCCACTGCCAATAATTTATCAGGGTACGCTAAAGTACGTGGATCAGACGTCCACACCAGGATACAAGCGAGATTTGCTTGTCGAAAAAGAGAATTTGTGGAATTTAAGGTTTTAATGAAAATAGGTGGAATTAATTAAACAAGGCAGAATAAGATAGACTTGGATACAATACGATAGTATGACATGGGAGGAAATAGATTAACAGGTTATGAATGTAAAGTAGGGCGAATCAGAATAAAAGTCAGGGAAAATTTGATAAGGAAAAAGGCAAAAAAATAGAAAACTTGATGAATAAAAAGGACAAAAATTAGAATCTTGATGAAAAAGGTAAGAAATGTATAGGGTCAAAAATCTTGATGAAAAGATAAAAAGGCGAAAAAAGTGAAAAAGTAAAAAAGGTAAAAAAAACCTAAAATAAACAAAATGGTGGTGGTCAAAACAACACTACAATCAACCTGCATCACTATTTTACCTGTTGGACTGGTTTCTTCCTTGATTTGGTCAGGAAACAAATCCCCCAATGAGTGTTACGCTTCACCACTTGGTAAAAATCAATTCAGAAAAGTCTGCGATACACTCGGTGCCCTTTTATTTACCAGTGTAATTTCTGACGCCATTTAAACCTGGCTTCAAGGGAATACTACATGCAAAAGGCTGGCAACGACCGCGAAAGTTTTGTATCCTCTCCCTGACGTCAGATCACCTGACCTGCGTAGAAAACTCACCCGTGAAGTGGCGCGCAAACCAATACGTCGATAAAATCGATCTGCGGCACGAAACGGCCCGGCCAGTTGACTTTTAATATTTAGTTGAATTATTAAGAATAATGAATGCTTAAATTGGCTTATTCCTAGTTAATTAAGTTGGAACGATCAAAAGATTGTTACACCATATCATAAAATATTACTGATTTACAAAGCGATAAATTCAACAAAATATGTCCAGCCAATAAAGCACAGGATAAGGCACTACTGAGAATATTTCTTTAACAATTTGGAAAGTAAGGGAGAGCGCCCATCAGAGCAGTGAATTGCTTAAGGTGAAGGGTCCGGGAAGCACACCTAAAACGCACGTCATATGTACAATATGGGTGCTTGAAGTACGCGCATATCAAAACAGTGCACGAATTACATGTAGTGCGTAGAAGAAACATAGGTTAATTGCCAATGTCAAAATGTCATCGTCCGATGATAAAGATTGTTGGGGAAAGGTTTAGTTAGCTAGTTGCATAATTTAATAACGAAACCAGAATAAATTCAAAGTAAAGAAAGTACGGCAACGCCGATGTCTACAATCTTTTAAGTTATCTGCGGTGCATCGAGGCAAAAAATCCGCATGGAAACAAGACAAGACACTTGAGTTCTAAAAGGTATACCCAATAGCAATTTCCTAGAATACGACGTCTACAACGCCCAGACTAAATTCCCAGAATCCGCCGAAATAAAGCAAGCATCTAGCGTCGCCGACGGCGAATGAGCCTACGTGACTGAGCGCAGGGTTTGAAACAACATGACAGAATGTTACTGTGTACGAGAGAGAGGGATGATATATCGCAAATACGAATTAATATCTTTTGACAAATCAGATACGTACAAGCCTTTGTCGAAAGCAGATGGTCTTCTCTCGACATTTTGAGTGGGTTTAGTTTTTTTCCGGCACTCAAGCCAAGTAATTAGGTTGGTCAGTTCGCGGTGTTATCCCAAAGATTTACTAATGTGATTATTATATCCAGACTTAGGGAATTTCGTATCATGCCTTGCAGAAAGCAGACGGTCTCCTCGCGGCATTTTGAGCGGGTTTAGTTGATTTTATAGTATTCAAGCCATTAAATAAGTTGGAAAATTCGCGGTATTCTATCCCGAAGGTGTACTAATGTGATAACTACATCCCAACTCTAGTTCCGTTTATCTGCTGAAATAAGTTGGTCAATTCGCGGTGTTAAATATACCACGACACGAGTCCTGTTTATCTGTTGTAACAAGCAGTCTCAAGTTCGTAGATACGATAAATTCTCGAAAGTTTTAAAATACAGCAGTGTTTCCCAATATTATTGTTGGTTTAGTGATGTAAAAATGTATAGCTGTTTTAATGCAGTAGGTAGGTACCATACTAAGTTGTAAAAGTAAAAATAGTGTTTGCTGCTAAGCAAAACGGATGTAAATATGAGTAAATGACATTCAAGAAGTAAATAGACATATTTTGTGTGAGAAAAAAGCCTTTTATTTGAACTGAGATATTTTGAACCACGCAACCTATGAGAAATACAGTAAACAATTTATGTTTGGTGCAAGCAAATAAAGGCGGCGTCAACCAAGATGTTTTAACATTCTAAATGCTGCACGAATTCAATATTAAATTGTGGATCATTACGTATTATTATTAAAATTATAAACACTAAATAATTACGGAGGGGTAAATCGCGCTGGGAATTTCACAGTTAATCAATACGGAACACCGCAAGATTTAACCTGAAAAGCCATAATATTTCGGCGCGCGTCAAGTGAAACTAGAACAGGTTAGGCTATTTTTTAGTACGCATGCCATGCGGCACTGCATAGTGAGGCGACCTACTTCTTTCGCACGGCTTCTGTGTGCGTCATTGCATAAAAACATGCTGGACTTCATATCAACCTCATGCGCATCTCATATCTTTTCATTTAAAGTGCACATCTTTGGTGGGCGCTCTCCCTAAGACAGTTTTCAATACCATTGTACCACAGAATAAGCTCTTATTTATAAAGAAACATTACATACCTCACTGTCTTAAGCTGGGTTAAAGCACTACTGTGACACATGCGCACAACCTCACTTGTCGGAAGTCTTGGCTATACTGACTTATGACGGTGCTCGGGATGCGCGATGAACCAAATCAGCAAATGGTATTAATGACCCATGCGCGCAAAGCGGAATGTATTGAAATCAAGAAACGTGTTGTAGGTATTAGTTTTTAGAGCGCCTTAAGCCAATAAGACATACTTTGTAATTTTTAGGTTATGACACTATTGCAAAAGGAGTGCGATATGTTAAAACTATATGGAAACAAATTAAACATTTTTGAGATTAGACGGAGAATGAAGCCAGATGGCTCCATCTCGTGGTGCTGGTAAAGAACACCAATTCTTAAGCAAACCTGCGCCCTCTGACATGGACTTACAAAGCCACAAATATCAGAGGATCTCCTGCAAAGACATTAAGTCACAACTGCAGGAGTCCTCGCTAGGCAGCGCTATACCCAAGCTGGGCGTCGGTTTAGTAACCGAAAAACCTAACAAAAATCAAGGGTTTGCTTTTTCTTTCTGCCAGAACCATCCTCAGACGCGTTTCGCTGTATTACAGCTCGTCAGTGAGACGATAGGTTCTGACAAAAGGAAAAAGCATAGGTGTCTGTTTTAAAAACAGAAAAACGGGATGAGACGGAGAATGAAGCCAGATGGCTCCATCTCGTGGTGCTGGTAAAGAACACCAATTCTTAAACATACCTGCGCCCTCTGACATGGACTTACAAAGCCACAAATATCAGAGGATCTCCTGCAAAGGCATTAAGTCACAACTGCAGGAGTCCTCGCTAGGCAGCGCTATACCCAAGCTGGGCGTCGGTTTAGTAACCGAAAAACTTAACAAAAATCAAAGGTTTGCTTTTTCCTTCTGCCAGAACCATCCTCAGACGCGTTTCGCTGTGTTACAGCTCGTCAGTGAGACTATAGGTTCTGACAAAAGGAAAAAGCATAGGTGTCTGTTTTAAAAACAGAAAAACGGGATGAGACGGAGAATGAAGCCAGATGGCTCCATCTCGTGGTGCTGGTAAAGAACACCAATTCTTAAGCATACCTGCGCCCTCTGACATGGACTTACAAAGCCACAAATATCAGAGGATCTCCTGCAAAGACATTAAGTCACAACTGCAGGAGTCCTCGCTAGGCAGCGCTATACCCAAGCTGAGCGTCGGTTTAGTAACCGAAAAACTTAACAAAAAACCAAGGGTTTGCTTTTTCCTTCTGCCAGAACCATCCTCAGACGCGTTTCGCTGTATTACAGCTTGTCAGTGAGACTATAGGTTCTGACAAGCTGACGACCTGTAATACAGCGAAACTCGTCTGAGGATGGTTCTGGCAGAAAGAAAAAGCAAACCCTTGATTTTTGTTAAGTTTTTCGGTTACTAAACCGACGCCCAGCTTGGGTATAGCGCTGCCTAGCGAGGACTCCTGCAGTTGTGACTTAATGTCTTTGCAGGAGATCCTCTGATATTTGTGGCTTTGTAAGTCCATGTCAGAGGACGCAGGTATGCTTAAGAATTGGTGTTCTTTACTAGCACCACGAGATGGAGCCATCTGGCTTCATTCTCCGTCTCATCCCATTTTTCTGTTTTTAAAACAGACACCTATGCTTTTTCCTTTTGTCAGAACCTATAGTCTCACTGACGAGCTGTAATACAGCGAAACGCGTCTGAGGATGGTACTGGCAGAAGGAAAAAGCAAACCCTTGATTTTTATTATTGAGATTAGTTAAATTTTCTTGTTGCATGACTTACTACTCTTATTTTACCACTTAGAATCATCCCCTCATTTCCCAAACCCCCTGCAATATATCTATAATTAAAAGCAGCAGCACCCATAAATATAATAATGCTTTCATTGTAATGGCGAACAAAAATAACAAATTGATTTTTCATTAAATTGCTGGAGACAGCAGTGTCGGTGAATATGTACAGGTGGCCATGAGTTTCCGTAAAATAAATGACTATCATGCATACACCATTTGTGTATTTCCTGGGTTGAAGCCAGCTCGTTTTGGTAATAAAAATGCTTTGTGTACCGATAAAATAAAATCGATCGGAAAGGGTTTATGTACCTGACAGGCAAGAAAATTCGGCCTGCGGCTTATCCTGAAAAAATGGAAGATACAAGCGGAATATTTTTACTAGGTGGATATTTTGGTATGGTAATAAAATATGTTTTTTCAGTATTTTGTAACAACAAAGTTTAGGTATAGTATGGTATTACAGCGTGTTACTGACCACCCGCAACAAATTTAAAACTAAACTTAAACGACATATTAACTTGACTATGTGCGAAACACAAGGTTTTATTGGAGATAAGTATAAATATTTTGAATCAGCACGATGATGACACTAACCAATAATTAAACATCTTAGCGGAAAACGGTTTAATTTTATGGATAAATAAACCCGCAAGAAAAACTGAAACTTCCTCCACTATAATTGACCATATTTTCTTAAAAACTAAATGTGTCCAAAACAAAATAGACTTCATAGAACCATTAATACTAAAAACATATTTAACAGATCACTACACAATTGGCTTACATCTGAAAAGTGTAAATATCCACAAAAATAAAACGAAAGATAAGCAATTTATAAAAACAATATCTTATGAAAAACTACAAACTATTTTGGAAAGGGAATCATGACAAGAGGTAACGAAGTGTACTTATGTAGACGAGGCATACCGACGTTTTGTTAATACATTATTATCCTAACTGTACTAAGATCAAAGAAATTTAATGGCGCAGTGGGTTATTCCCTAGTGGTTACATTTATTTATACTGCGTGGCCCATAAGGGTGCTCACTGGTTCGTTAATTTTTTGCTACCCTTCATTAAATCAAGTGTCTACTTGAACACGGTGGAGGTGTTTTAACTTATCTTACAAAAAAGAAATATTTCCTTCTAACTGGAAAACTGCGCGAGTCCAGCCAATACCAAAAAAGGCAATAAGACCTTGCCAAGCAGCTATCGTCCAGTCGCATTGCTTTCGGTTATAACAAAAGTTATGGACAAGGCTATCAACGAGAGAGTATTAAAGTACCTGGAAGGCTCCAACATAATTAGTGGCCGCCAGTATGGATTCTGTAAGTCTAGATGAACAGCAGACATTCTCGCTTATTTTACCCACGTTAGGAACAACGCAACAGAACATCATATATTAAAGTAAGAGCATACAGAATGCCGGTTAATTATTGTTCATGGCTCTAAGGCTTTCTTAAAGACAATTTTATTCTCTGCGAGTGCGGCAATGTACGGATTTCTTTCCGACATTTAACATCAATGCTGGAGTCCCCCAGGGTTCTATATTGTCGCTCGCCCTCTTCTTACTATATATTAACGATCTTTTGGAAAAAGCTAAAAATACAATATATAGCTACGGTGATGACAGCACACTTGTTTCATCTTTATCTTTGAATGCTCGAACATCGACTGCCAATGCACATCTCTATAGGCAGCGAGAGATCTCACATCTGAACAAAGACCTGAAAGAAATTCTGTCTTGGGGTGACAGTAACCAAGTAGAATTTAACGCTGAAAAACCCAGGCAGCAGTTTTTTCTAAAAAGGTTAATGTTGAAGAACCGGATATAGCCATGGCGGGACACTCGATTCCCTTGGCTTCATCAATTAATTTATTTGGCGTCAATTCGGATAGTCATATGACTTAGCATAGTCACGTTGCGCCTATTGCTAAGGCAGCTTCACAGAAGCTTGAAATACTTTTCCGAACCAAGATCCTCTATAATCCCCAACAACTTATGGTGCTTTATAAAGCCCTAATTCGACAATTGCTGGAGTACTGTTCGCATATTTGGGGCTCTGCTCCTAATCATACCATAAGATCCCATTTAAAGAACAGCCATTCGCTTGATCGGTGACCATGATCTGACAAACAAACATCAAAGGAGGTTGGCGAGTTGACTCTTTTTTACAAATATTTTCATGACAAGTGCTCAACTAAGGTTGCCCGCTTGATTCCACCCCAGAGCGGTGCATGGTTGAAATAAACGTCGAACCACTACAGCCCACCCGTACGTAGTTCAGCTTGGTGTCCCATGAATGACAATGTTTAAAAGCTCATTTATTTGAAGAATGTCATCACTTTGGAACGACTTCCCTGAGACCGTGTTTCCCAATCGTTTCTTGCGTACTCGCACCGCTCGCAGAGTGACATAAAGGATTAATCCTGCAGTGCTGTGCCTTATCATAAAAAAGAAATAATGACAATGAAAGTCCAAAACAAATTCAGCATTCGTTTAGTTTCATTTCCATCAAAACAAGAATTTCGAAATAAGCGAACTTGATTTATTGGTAAAATTTATTTATTTTTGCAGTTTTTTTAATTCGATGTAATTTTGGTTATTCATAATTCTGTAACCAGGGAGTGAGTCAAAAGTTTTAATATCATACGTCGCTCTTAACGTTGATAAGACACAGCACTGCAGGATTAACCCTTTATGGCGATCTGGAGGCGGTGCGCGTACGCAGGAAATGATTCACGTTGATCTTAAATCGTTGGAGATTATACTCATTATTTCGAATCTTAGCAACAAAAATACATCAACTTGTAATGAATTACAAGCTTGCCCCCCACCATCTAAATTAAGAAAGGGATAAAATGTAAAAAAATATGATCAAATGTGTCCTCACCAGAATTTTATGAAAGTATTTAAAACCGTTCTCGAGATATTGCCTTCTAACACTTTAAAAAACACACATTGTATAAACAAAAAGAATTTATACCGACCACCAACCCTCGTACGTATTTATTTATAATATTGAAGAAAGTATAATAACTTGAACATCTAGCGAATAAATAGCAACCTATTCCTTCCAGATTAAAAACTCAGTTTTGTCCACCCAAAGTCGTTTGGAAGCTATTTATGGAATAATTCAAAAAATATAATATTTAAATCCCTACTAAATTGTATGTTATATTAAATTACAATGTGATTTATTAAATGTGACATTTTAAAAGTCCTTTACAAAATGTATTATGTTGATGTTTTTTTTGTTGTATGTTGGTTATTTTATTATCTAATAAATGAGAAGAAATTTAAAAAATGTCTTATTTAATAAAATTGCTTTTTATGTCTTAAATCGTACCCACGCGTCTTTATTATCAAGATATTTAGTAAAATTAATATTTACAGTAAAACTGCTTCATTTCTAATTGATTTTAAAAATATTTTAAATCGGTGTCAGTTTATGACATTATATTTTAATTATTATTAATCCTGCTTGAAGCTCAAAGTGTACTACTAATCGAAGGGACGAGTTAGGGAGTTAATTTACCTCCTTCATTCAGCGCTATTTCCAAGCATAACGATATTATTATATTCCACTGGTTGCATGTGAAAAAGGATCACTTACAACCTTTTTCTGCAACAGTAAATTTTTTAACAAAATGTTAGTTACCTCCTTTATCTACTCGACCATACCCCCTACATTTCCAAGCCGTGAAGTAAGAAAGGCAACGTCGCAAATCCTGTCAGAGGTAGACCGATTTCTAATAAGTAACTAACGCAACTTCCGTGCAGATTCGCCCGTTTAGGCGATAAAAATTAAGGTTTATTTCAAATTATTTATTGAACTTTTTGCATTTTACTTCAGTATAGATATGTCTAATAAGTAACAAGAATATAATAATATTATATATACCTATATAATATAATAATAGTAAATTTAAATTAATTTAAAAAAATTAGTGATTTTAAAACCTATTTTAAAGTGGAAAGAGCTTTCTTTTTTTTGATGATGTATTTTGGTGTTGAAGGTCATTTCTGTTTTTTGTGTAATTGTTTAGTAATATATTGCTAAGAGTAAGTGCTATTTTATAAAACATTTTTCGATAGCTTTCTTCACAGGGACATGTCTCATTAAGCGGTATCAGAAAGCTACCACCTTCTAAACTAGCCAAACCTAGTTTAGCTAAAATAACTTGGTGATTTTGCCGATTCAAAAATTTAAGCTTAAGTTCTTTAGTAGCTATAATAAACTGAAAAGCTGCAAATTTATGAAAGTACATAATATTTACTTCATTGGTAGCAAGACATAACCCCCCCCCCCCCCCCCCTTTGCAAAGAATCAAAATATTCATCCCCCACATTTAAACCTATGACTCGAACAATAAGATTTTCAAAGTTGAAAAATAGTCCATTCTTTCAGTGGAGTCAATGTAATATATAATATATAGGTTTTTGCAATCCATGCATTTTAATTTCCTATTTTTGAAGATAGAATGGGCTATATAATACATTTAAATAGACTTATCCAACTGGCAATCCTTAAGATAATCCGATTGAAATATGTAAGGAAACTCTAATTTCTGTACTTTCAATATCATGCTTAACAGAGTATTTGATTTTAACACTGTAAAATTTTTTAACCCTGACTTTACAATACTTTGAAGTCTAATTTTTTTTTCTGATTTGAGGATCTGTTTAAATGATACATGACAGTTACAATCAGAAAGGTTCCTATATCGGCCAAATCTTTTTTCAAGGGTATCTGTTTAAAATTTGCCAGCTAAAATGTATTTTATTTTAAAATGGATAAATGAGTATTCTATAATTTCTATTAGAACTGTGGTACTCTGGTACCTACTACGTTTAATAGCATCGTTATGCTATATATCAAGCCCAGTCACAAATTTCTTTAGCTAGTTTACCTTTAAATCATTTTTTAAATCTATTGGGGTAGTTCAATCGTCCCTTTTTTAAACCTTGCCGTACGCAAATAAAAACATTTTGCCAGTTAAACAAACATTGGAACTAACCTTAAGATTTTCCTATAATGATAACATTGATAACTAAAACTCGGGAAAATAACAAACCACGTATGCGTCAAGACTTGTCGATGCACTTCTTAATCACAAGCACAAGAACACAAACAAAAATAGCAAATCATCGGTCTACCTGCAACGTTGCCAGACTTTGTCCTTCATAGCTTGGAAGTAAAGAAAGCTGTGACTCGACCCTTCATTTATTAAGATACCATTAAGTCTACCTCGGCTATTGGAAGTGTCTGATTATATTATCAGCCCTATGATCAAACATACAAGTTAACTTTTAACGTACCTTTTCCATGACAACAACCTGAAAAGGCCTACTTGTTAATTTTTCACTGTGATTGATAATTTTGAAGTTAGCGTCTAGGGTTAAATTATGTGCTTGGTTATAGGGCTGGATATCTGTTTAAATTTAAAGTTTAAAGAAGGTTGAAAGATAAACCGATGTTTAGCTTGGTAAATAGCTTGCCTTTTCTTTCACTATTATGGGTACAAAGAGTATACTATTATGATATTATTGATATTTATGGCAAGTTTACTGTAGTCCAGTGGTTCTTATTTCTCGTGTACTTAAGGGGTATTTTAGATTTTTCAGATTGACAGAGCATTAAAACACTACAAAGGTTTTTAAAGGTATACAGGTTTATACGCATTAAGAAAATGATACAATAGTCATAAAGTTCAAAAAAATCAATTAGTAGGTTGCTTGGAACAAGGTTTCAGTTATATTCAACATATTGTCATTCTTAAATTAATTTTGGAATTTCATTCATAAATTTAGTGCCCATTGGGTATGCAGAGTATATCCGTATTTTATTTCCTACCAACATGAAAAAGAGAATGATGAAAATACATTAATTTGCGTTATCAGCTTAGCGCAGCAAGTTAGCGGTTTTTGTAATTAACTGGAATTTATTAATTAGCATACCAGGCGTCCCGCATCGCGGCAATGTTGAAATAGTTTTGGTTTATGGTGTGATATTTGCAAAAGAATTATATTTCTTTACGAAATAATCGAATACGATAAAAGCGTTGGACAACAGAGAAGTGAGAAGAAGAAGGTCTTCAAATAACACACCCCACGAGAAATATGCATTACTAGGAATCATTTCAAAAGACTCCAATATTCTGAAAAAGAAAACCTATTTTATTAAATAAAAACATGCATGAGTAATTGAAGCGGAGTTTAACGCAACAAGCACAACAGGAGTCTTTAGGAGTTGGAAAAATCTTTAACTTCTCTACGAAAATAGGGAAAGGAAGTTCGAAAAATCAAGGCAACGGAATGAATGGAGAGAACGAGAACGGGTGGGGGTTCACCATAGTTTTGAAAATACCCAATGATTACAAGAACACTGATGAAATTATTTCGAGCAAAATGAACGAGAAAAGTATCAGTGGCTTGGAAAATCCATCTATCTCTGATAGAAACTAGCTTTGTATACACACATGACAAATAATTGTAGAGCAACTAAATTTCTATATCTGAGAAGGTTACCATATAGCAAAATATGTAGAATTTCAAAGGTGTTTAAATTTAAATTGAAATGTTTCACATACTTTCTGTTTTTATTAATCTTATAGTCAAATGGAGTTCCCCCATGTAAAGGCTGAATTAATAAAAATGCTTAAACAACAATTCATTTAAAACCTAAACTAGGTTAGGTCGTATTTTTATCGACATTTGGATTCTGCGTCCGCGCACATTACGTTAGTTTATTAACTTTTGATTTAATACCAGAAATTAGGGGGATTAGTTTCATTTTGGTTAAGATCAATTAATCTAAGGGTACATAAGATTTTTTAAGTTAACCAGAGTTAGATATTCAATTACAGTTAAAACCCTTCGGTGCATACGGCAGTGTTTACCAAATGTATATAAATTGATTGATTCTTTTTATCAGTATCACAGTATCACTTTGAAAAAATGGCAAAGGGTATAAAGATACCCCCCCCCCCCCCCGCTGGACGAAATTTGGTTTCCACCTGGACACCAAACCAATAATAATAAAATATCGGGACACTAACATGTCAGAACCCTTTACCTTAAATATAATGGCAAATGAGACTATGCGTATGTATGGGAAAATAATTGAATAACTAGAAGCAGTTCGGATTTAGAGCTGGTAACCAATATACTAAGAGGTTTTAACAGCCGCATGTCGAGTGGAGCAGTCTTTTTCGACGTTTCTAAAGCGTTCGACAAAGGCTGGCTCGACGGCTTCACACTTAAATTGATAAGGCTAGACAAGCCGAAATGGCTAGTTCGAGTTGTCGTATCATTCCTTGAGGACAGGAAGTTCATGGTGTCAGTCATCGATAAGATATTCACAATAAATAATAAAAGTAAAAGTTTAGTCAGACTAACCCAAGATACTAACCAAACGATAATGATGAATAACTAGAACTAATATACCGGGTGGCTAAATGAGAATGTCGACCAAAAGAAATACCTAAAAATTATCTTCAAGTTCCTAAACTATAACCAAGAAGATAATCATACTTTTATTGATAATATGTCATAAATTTGTGCCTAAAATTAAGTGTTTTATTCTTTGGTGTATACCGAATAACTTTACCTTTATACATTAAGCTCTAGCTCGCAAAATAGACTAAGGGGTGGAGGGGCAATCTCTCTTGACAGAAATACTAATAATTCCGGTTTGCCTTAACCAAACTTAAACTGTGTCTCGCTTAAAAGAGCTTATTTTTTAGTAACATAAAAAATAGCTAAGTTTTCCAGTAAATCTAGGATAAAAGTAATATAAAATAAAAATATTTAAATAAATAATTAAATGAATAAAGTCTTTATAGTAATTTTTAGATATTAATTATAAAAGGCGAAGTAAAAGCAGGCTTCCTCACTTAACCTAAAAAAACATATACATTTTTTATCTATCCATTATTTAGCAAAAGAAAGTAAAAATATTCTGTACTGTAGGTTGAACCCTATTGGGGTCGTATATAAATCAATTATAATAGCAAGTATAAATTAGATAATAAGTTTTATGACTTTTTAACTCCCATTTTAAATGTTATGCCAGTAAGTGGAGGGGTACTTTAATATATAATGTTGCCACATTATGACTAAATGATTTCTCAAAATTACTAGACGTGTGTGCCGGAGTAGTTATAGTATATTTATGGCGAAGCTCCAAATAAAATTGTGTTTGCCACTGCAAAATTTAATGTTCTCGTATAAGTAATCCGGACACCTTCTAGAGATTATACTGTTGTATAGAACTACAGAGTGTAGGACTTTTCTTTCGTTCATTCGTAACCATTTTATTTCGTTTAGTTTTGCCGACACTCTCCTTTCACGCTTCCTAATAGCCCCCATCAGACGCACGCAAGAATTCTGACTTAATTGGCTACGCCGAGCATGAACACTTAGCAAACAAGGACCATATACTGCGCCGGCGTAATTAAAGTGCGATAAAATTATGGAGTCGCATAACATTTTTTTAAGCTTTTCAGATAGTATTCTTCTGTGATTAAATATTAATTTTAGATTTGTAAAGCCCTTTTAATGCACATACCGACATGTTCAGAAACCTAAGACCATTATCGAGTACTAGGCCTAGGCTCCTTGCAGAATTTACCAACTTTAACTTAAGCATATCATTATTTACAATTATTTTAGCATGTTGTTGACATAACGATTTTTTTTTATGATAAGGCACAGCACTGCAGGATAAATCCTTTATGGCGCTCTGGGAGCGGTGCGTGTGCGTAGGAAACGACTCACGTTGGTCTTAAATCTTTTAAGATTATAGTCGTTGGGGAACACGATCTCAGGGAGGTCGTTCCAGAGTGATGACGTTCTCCAGATGAAATAATTTTAAAACAGTGTCGTTCGAGGGACACTAGGCTGAACCACGTACTGGTGGGCTGCAGTGGCTCGTCGTGTATTTCTACCATGTACCGCTCTGGGTGGTATCAAGCGGGCAACCTCAGTTGAACACTTGCCATGAAAATATTTGTAAAATAGACTCAAGTCGTCAACCTGCCTTCGATGTTCAAGGCTTTCCAGGTTGTTTGTCAGACTATGGTCACCGATCAAGTGAATGGCTCTTCTTTGAATGTAATCTAGCAATCTCAGGGTATGTTTAGGAGCAGAGCCCCAAATATGCGAACAGTACTCCAGCGATGGTCGAATTTGAGCTTTATAGAGCATCAAAAGTTGTTGGGGTGTATAGAGGTCCTTTGTTCGGAAAAGTACTCCAAGCTTCTGCGAGGCTGCCTTAGCAATGGCCGCAACGTGGCTATACCAAGACATATGACTATCCAAATTAACGCCCAATAAATGAATTGATGAAGCCAAGGGAATCAAGTGTCCCGCTATAACTATATCCGGTTCTTCAACATTAACTTTTTTAGAAAAAACTGCCGCCTGGGTCTTTTTAGCATTAAATTCTACTTGGTCACCCCAAGACAGAATGTCTTCCAGGTCTTTATTGAGATGTGAGACCTCTTGCTGCCTATAGAGATGTGCATTAGCAGTCGATGTCCGAGCATCCAAAGTAAAAGATGAAACAAGTGTGCTATCATCAGCGAAGCTATGTATAGGATTTTGAGTTTTAGTTAATGTAGAGTAAGAAAAGGGTGGGCGACAATATAGAACCTTGAGGGAATCCGGCTTTGATGTTAAATTTGTCTGAAAGAAATCCGTTCATCGCCACTCGCAGAGAACGGTCTTTAAGAAAGCTCGACAGCCATAAACAAAATTGAACCGGCATTCCGTATGCTCTCACTTTAGTTAGGAGCCCCTTATGCCATACTCGGTAAAAAGCCTTGGAAATGTCCAGTGCTACCGCCCAGGACTCTCCATGATGTTCTATTGCGTTGTTCCAAACATGAGTAACATAAGCGAGAAGGTCTCCTGTCGATCTAGACTTACGGAATCCATACTGGCGTTCACTAATAATGTTAAAACCTTCCAGGTATTTTAATATTTTTTCGTTGACAGCCTTCTCCATAACTTTGGATATAACTGAAAGCAATGCGACTGGACGATAGTTGTTTGGCAAGGTCTTCTTGCCTTTTTTAGGTATGGGCTGGACTCGCGCAGTTTTCCAGCAAGAAGGAAATATTCCTTTTTTGTAGGATAAGTTAAAAAGCCTACAAAATACCGGTGTCAGTTCGTCAGCGCATGTCTTAATTACAATGACTGATTGATCTCTTTTCCTACCAAAAATAAGTCCCCTGTGATTTATTGGTATAAACAGTGTGAATATAATAGTGTGAAATACCTCTAAAATTACACCCAGGTCCTCACTGATCTTATTATTGGCATTAACAATTTCACTAGGTTTGAAGGAAATGTAGATCTGTGAATCATCCGCGTTAAAGTGGGTTCTACACTGCTTGATTCGTATTATAAGATGTATACAGAGTAAAAAACAATGGTCATAGTATCAATCCCTTCGGAACACCAAATCTCAAGTCCCACGACCCGGATGTATTTCCATTTAGAACAACCATTTGTCTCCTGCTGACTAAGTAGCTTTTGACAAGGTTACATGCATTGTTCTGGAAACCGAGTTTGTCAAATGCTTTGGTATAATCTAATAGGACCAACAAAGTGAGCTCGCCCCTTCCGTTGCCTCAATTACATCATTTGTAACTTTTAGCAGAGCGGTAGTGTAACTATAATTCTTTCTAAATCCGTACTGCACGCTTCGCAGAACACCGCACTGACCCCCATAGTCTCTGATTTCATTGTTAATTACCTTTTCGATTATTTTATATAGGGTTGGTAAGATGCTTACCTGACGTAAATCTTTGAGCTCATTAGGGCCCTTAACTTTATGCAACGGAATTACGCAAGAAATTTTCCATATTTCTGGAAAAGTCACCGTTTCTATTCTGTAATTCACCAAGTACACAATAACTGGGATAATAACAGGACAGCAACGCAGTAGCATATCTACCTATCTCATCATGCCCCCAGAGCCCTCGATTTTATTGAGAAGAATGCATCTTTAATTTCATCCAAAGTGGCAATTCTGAAATAAAATTAAGTAACATTTTCTTTTTGTTATTTAAGTAAATGGAGCAGAGACTCTGCAAAATGGGTCCTGTACAAAGCCTAGGTTTTAAAATCACAGTCTCAGCAACAAAAATAGGGTGATTCACTGATTCTTTTTTATAATTTTATTCTCAAGAAAACACTTTTCTTCACAAAAGCATTTATTTATTCTATCAAACTATGCCGTTTGAACAGATAATATCAGGTGTTTACATAAATTTTAAAATCATATAACTACTTCACATAACTTATTATTACTTAACTAATAATTGGCCACATTGACTAATCACATTTAAGGGGGTTCGTGTGACCCGCAACAAACTATTATACGTTTACTTTAATAATCTTTGCAAAAGGTTGTTTCGTGGGAAGGAGACGTTTCACCACGGAAGTAATCTGTAACTCGACTCACTGTTTAGAAGCACTTGGCGCTGCTCGCCGTAAAGATACGTGAGGAGAACCCGTTCCGTCACGAAGTAAACCTTAAAACCTTGTTGATCGCTCTTCCCACGCAAAAACCACTTGCTACACCGCATCCCCCCAAACACTCTTCATACTGCATCCCGTAACAACCGACCTGTCTAGCACGTAGGCATCATATTCAACGCCCGCCGGCCGCCTTTTGTCATAATTGGGAAAGCCTCGCCGACCCTGATGTTTACCGCAAGCCGAGTAGACATATATTTACTGTTTACCAGCTAGACGCAAGTTGAAAGTGTATAAAAAAAGTAAACAAGCTGTGTTATGAAGGGGTTTCTATTGTATTATTTTACCGAAAGGATTATTAAATGCGAAGTAAATTCGCAGTTAAGTTTTTATAATAAAAATATGTTAAAAGATGAGCTTTATTTATTTCTTTAAAACAGTAGACATGACACACATACGGCGTTGTCGATCATTATTAACTTTTCACTGAAATGCGATCATGGTTTTGGTATAATTATTAAGTAATATTAATAGTTTGAATCATGTTAATTAGACTTGAAATGCACATGCATGTTTCCCCAACAGGTCCTGTAATGCATTTAAACTATTTCTTTTTTAATCTCCGCCCTAGTGTTGTAAAATGCGATTGTTTGTCCTCAAAATCTGGCTGGGAAGTACGATTTTTTTACCGGTAAAAAATGTTAAATAACTTAAAATCAGATTTTCCCTGTTTCATCACGAGCAGTATAAAATCAAATGGACTATTTTAATACCAGTCACGCACCTCCCACGACCTGCCAAATTGATTAAAACTGAGCCGAATAAAATTTAATTACAGCTGTATGGCAGGCACAGTTACTGTAAACTGTAAATGCTTCCGTAGAATTTCGCAAGGGGATTTTTACGCCCGTTGCGGCTTAGTTCTTCCAGTTTGTTCGGTAGGCAGAAGCGCTTTTATTAAAATTTATTAAAGTTGGGGTGGTTATGTTGAGGTAAAATTTTAGACAATCTAGCGGCTGCTAACTGATAAGTTCCAGTCAAAAAAGCTTTTTTCTCGATTAAACAAAGACAGATGTTTAAGAAAGTAATGTCTGTCTTGAAAATCTTAGAAATTTTATGATATTATACCTTAACTACTAAAAGGTACCTGAAGCATCTTTATCTTTTTGGTACCTTGGTACCTTGCTTGTACTTTCCTACAATATCATCCTTGTTGCTGGCATAATATTTACATATTTTCATTCATCTGGAGAACGTCATCACTCTGGAACGACCTCCCTGAGATCGTGTTCCCCAACGAGTATAATCTCCAAAGATTCAAGACCAACGTGAATCGTTTCCTGAGCACACGCACCGCTCCTAGAGCGCCATAAAGGATCTATCCTGCAGTGCTATGCCTTATCATAAAAAATAAGATTGTAGCAGTGGCGGCATGTGGCGTGGAGTCAGGGTCGCGGCAGGAGTGCAGAAGCCGTAAAAATAGCGGCGCAGGGAAATATTTTTGGAGACCACGCCCAAATTTAGTTTTTGTCTACTATTCTAGTATTTACATTGAACAGATGTTTGATACAGGCGTGGATGCAGGGAAAAATGTTAGAAAGAATTAAAATGTAATCAAACATTCTTTTTTCATGATAATATTATCAATTACCATATTTTTTTTTTGGGGAGGGGGTGTCACGACCCCCATAACCCCCCCTGGAGTCGGTATATTATGTTTTTCTTTAAATGACATAACTACTAATAAAATATGTATATAGTTATGTGATATTTTAATGAGCGTTAGATTCTAGAGCGCGTTAGAAGTTTAATCACGAAAAGCCTTTAGGTAATTAATTAAATTGAATTAATTTATAGATTTTCGCAACGGTGTTTTACAATAAATTGTTAGACGTTTACAAATATTACCGGATCAGTTTTGCATTTCTTACTGGTTTTTACTTCGTTCATCAAATGAAAGAGAAGATGACAATACAATGAATTTGATCCCTTGTTACCTCAGCATCAATTTGGTTTTTCTTGTTATTGCGCGGTGCGAGCGTCTAAACAAGATATCTTATTTACATTTTAAAACACTTACCCAAGGCCCTAATCCTAGACAAACCTATTAACCAAACCGAAAATTTTGTTATTTAACAGACCACACTCACTCTAACTTATTGTACACTAATTTAGTCCTTTTCTTTCAAGAATAATAACAAACAACCGATAATTAACGACTATAATAACAAACGAATAATAACAACAACTAACTAACTAACCTTACTTTCCTTAAAGGTTTGTTTCATGTTCCAACCCGTTATTTTATGCCCGAACAATTATTTCCAGCCTGTCAATTAGTTGTGCGACCGTTTGAAGGACTGTATTGATTGGGTTTTATTTACCAAAAATCTATTTTTGCCGTTTCTGACAGTGTGTGATGTTTGCAACACGGTTTGCAAATATATTACTGTACATTATCTATGTATGTTTAGTTGCCTGGAATTTTAAAGCTCCTTCTTATGGTAGGATTGGCTTGCCGGCCCTAGTTACAAAGGCGGCTCGAAAAGTAATACAATTGATTTGATGGTGGCGTGTTTAGGAGTGAGTTTATGACGTTCTGGGTTAAGTTATGAGAGCGATTTAAAAAGTATAACAGTTATTCACTGGTAGCTTGCGGGTCATTAACAATGCAAATTGATAAAGATAACTAATAAATACTGTTTGTTGTCTGTTTGACACTGGGTCGGCAGTGTCGCCCCTGAAAAGCCGCTACTGTAAATTATTCAATTTTGCGTCCATTTTCTTTTTATCTCTACCCAGAAAGGTAGGTTTGAGCAAATTTAAATGACGCATTCTTTATTTATGATAATGATATTACGTTGTGTCACACTCTATTGGTCATGACCCCCATAACATTTGACTTAGTTTGGGGCATCTTCTCTTATTTATTTTAGTAAGGATAGTCGTACTTTTGGGGACAGAAAAAAATGATGCAAATTCACTTAAATTAGCTAAAAAAATTCGATATTTCTTAATACTTTTACAGGTATCTTGCAATACTAAATTTATTTTGTTTGCGTGACAGTGGTGGTGGTTAATAATAGCAAAGGGGCAATAGTTCTAATATTCGCTTGCAAGTCGCTTTATTCGTCTGCCGTAACTGCAGTACCGTCGTAAGTTTAACAAATTAATTTATTTGAGAGATCGAATTAATTTTAGTTTTTCTCGTACAATATTAAAGATGTACTCGGCTTTGTGGCTATTGCTTATATCAGTAAACCCTAAAAATCTCTCAAAAACCTCCCCATTTAACGGGTACCTTCTAAAGATAGATAATTGTGATCGTCACGAAATATCTATGGTCTCATTAATTTTTTTAGAAAAGCAAGTCGCGCTAATTTCCTATTCTATCCTCCTACTTTCGGAGAGCCCGAAAGAGTTCTTTTAAATTGCCGTGGCCAACTTCGCACCTCGGATTTTGATTTGAAAATAAAAGGCATGGCCAATAAAACAGTTTAGCTTTGGTTTAATTTTAATTTGGTCATGGAACGAAAGAGATGGAAATCCACATTCTAAGCTTAAAATATATTGAACAAGATCACTTTTAACTTGGTTCTCCATGTCGTTACGTGCGTTGCGCTTAACTTTTTTAAATGTCCAAATATGATATTTAAAATAATTTATTTTAAGGCGGCTGTATTTTGCGAATGTGACGTCCTGGGTTATAAATGCGATTTAAAACGTGGAGCTGTTATTCGCTGGCAGTCATTAAAATGAAAATTGATGTAGATAAATAATATAATATACTGCCTGTTGTCTGATTGACACTGGGTGGGCACTACCGACCCTGCCGCCCCTGAAAAGCCACAACTGTCTGTACGCTTTACATTTTCATCCTATAAATTATTCTTGACGTGATCCTTTCATAGAAAAGCTGTCGGTTGTATAAAAGTTTAAAATCTTTAAATAGGTTAATTTTTTATGTTAGGATTTTTGCCGTAAATAAGTAAATAAATAATAAATAAATAAAGTAATTTTCTGGAATCGATGAAAAATGTCGACTTTTTGCCGCAAATGCAGATCCCAAAGCACCTCATTCTATTATGCTAGACCGTTGCTGAACAAAAATCAGAAAACGGTACAAGAAAGTTATTTTGTCGGCCTAGGCCTTTTTCAAGGATATTCTATATTTTTATTGAATTATTTATTATTTAATTGAAGACGGCGGCTGACGCAGAAGCGTAATAAGAGGGTCGATTAAAAAAATGTAAGCTTACCGTTAACATAATAATATATAATCTTGGTCAAGGTTTTTTATTATTTAATTTCACTTTGGTGTTTCGGAAAAATAGAAATAGAGGAGAGGGCTCAGTATTAGGTCATTTTTCAGATATTGTGAATATATTTTTTTTTATTTTATGATAAGGCACAGCACTGCAGGATAAATCCTTCATGGCGCTCTAGGTGGTGTCCAGGAAACGATTCACGTTGGTCTTGAATCTTTGGAGATTATACTCGTTGGAGAAGACGATCTCAGGGAGGTCGTTCCAGAGTAATGACGTTCATTAGAGGAAAGAATTCTGAAACAGTGTCGTTCGAGGGACAGTAAGCTGAACCACGTACGGGTGGGCTACAGTGGCTCGTCGTGTATTGCTACCATGCACCGCTCTGGGTGGTATCAAGCGGGCAACTTCAGATAAGCACTTGCAATGAAAATATTTGTAAAATAGACTCAAGTCGCCAACCAGCCTTCGATGTTTAAGGCTTTCCAGGTTGTTTGTCAGACTATGGTCAGCGATCAAGTGAATGGCTCTTCTTTAAATGGAATCTAGCAATCTAAGGGTGTGCTAAGGAGCAGAGCCAAAATATGCGAACAGTACTCCAGTGATGGTCTACTTTGGGCTTTATAGAGCATCAAAAGTTGCTGGGGTGTGTACAGGTTTTTAGTTCGGAAAAGTACTCCAAGCTTCTGCGAGGCAGCAATGGCGACAACGTGACTATGCCAAGATATATGACTATCCAAATTAACGCCCTATAAATGAATTGATGAAGCCAAGAGAATGAATCTTCAATCTTAACTTTTTTAGAAAAAACTGCCGCCTGGGCCTTTTTAGCGTTATATTCTACTTAGTTACTGTCACCCCAAGACAGAATTTCTTCCGGGTCTTTGTTGAGATGTTAGACCTCTTGCTGCATATAGAGATGTGCATTTACAGCCGATGTCAGAGCATCCAAAGTAAAAGATGAAACAAGTGTGCTGTTATCAGCGAAGTTATACATAGTCATTTTCCAAAAGATCGTTAATGTATAGTAAGAAGAGAGTGGGCGATAATATTGAACCTTGAGAGACTCCGGCAATGATGTTAAATGTGTCTGAAAGAAATCCGTTCATTGCCACTCGCAGAGTTAAGAAAGCTCGATAGCCATGAACAAAATTGAACCGGCATTCCATATGCTCTCACTTTAGTTGAAAACCCCTTATGCCATACTCGGTCAAAAGCCTTGGAAATGTCCAGTGCTACCGCCCGGGACTCCCCATAATGTTCTACTGCGTTATTTCAAACGTAAGTAACATAAGCGAGAAGGTCTCCTGTTGATCTAAGCTTACGGAATCCATACTGGCGGTCACTAAAAATGTTGAAGCCTTCGAGGTATTTTTATAATTTTTCGTTGATAGCATTCTCCATAACTTTCGATATAACTGAAAGCAATGCGAGTGGACGTTAGTTATTTGGCAAGGTCTTCTTGCCTTTTTTGGGTATGGGCTGAAGTCGCGCAGTTTTCCAGCAAGAAGGAAATATTCCTTCTTTGTAGGGTAAGTTAAAAAGCCTACAAAAAACCGGTGTCAGTTCGTCAGCGCATGTCTTAATTACAATGACTGGATTATCCTCTTGTAGACCCACCTATGGAGGCTTTGGCGAGAAGACATTTAAACTTAGGGAGCGTTCGGTAGAAAAGAAAATAAAGAAAACGTTTACACAGGGCTTTATTTCATAACAAGCCGCTCTAAATTTCCTTTGATTTTAAGGGTAATAAGATTTGACAAAAAACACAATTTTAATATCGAGGGGAAAGTTTAATTACAGATTCTTACTATTGACCTCCACATGCCCAGCCAACCTCACTTTGCAATGTCAAATGGCACTACGTGTTGGGTGAACCATCGATGCAAAGGACATTAAATTGCCTATCCAACCGTGCCAAGAAAAGTTAAATCGGGCAATCGGTTTTCGAGTTGGAAAAGAAAAAGATAAAAATTAAAATTAATTTGGCGTAATTGTCTTTCCACTTTGAGAGTATTAAATTCTCCCAAGTACAAAATATCATTGTAGCATTCAGTAATATTATGATTGTCTTTATAAGCCTCGGGAATAAGATAAATCTGTAGTATAAAAATAGACCAGCCATAAAAACATTGTTTTTAAAGGGAAATGAAAGTCTGTCTTTACCACCAAAATTTTTTATATTAACTACACTACACCCTAGATTTGGGTATCGAGGGCATATATATGGGAGGGATTCACCATATGAGTTAGATGTTCAATATAAGTTTAAAAATTGAGTCGGACTAGTTTCGACCTTAGAAAAGATCATCATCAGCAACTCTATATAATTATAATGTAAACAAGGTAAAACACAGTAATGGATGGTTCAATCAATGTGTGTGCCTGCCCATGGACTTGACTGGGAACGTCCCTTTGGCTACACAAATAGGTTAAGAATAAGGGGTTAATTGATACACTTGTTGAGTATTGAGTGTAGAGGTTTTATATTTATTTGACGTAAGCCAATAACTGTAAACAGTAGGAGAAATAGGTCTTAGACAAGTTTGTTTTTACTCTTGACCCATGCTAGTAGAGAAATGATTTTATTTATTTTCATTATATATATTATTGAAAAAAAAAGGATGATGATTTTGAATTTGTGGTGGTATTCTTTGTGGAACAGACTTTTTAATTAAGGTGGGTTAATTTTTAATTTTTAATAAAACATTTTTAGATGTAAGATAGAACTAAAGGTTTGTTTTATGTTAAATATAGGTACCTAAAAAAAAAAAACGAACTAAAAGGTACTTATATTTAACATAAAACAAACCTTTAGTTCTATCTTACATCTAAAAATGTTTTATTAAAAATTAAAAATTAACCCACCTTAATTAAAAAGTCTATTCCACAAAGAATACCACCACAAATTCAAAATCATCATCCTTTTTTCTCAATAGTATATGTAATGAAAATAAATAAAATCATTTCTCTACTAGCATGGGTCAAGAGTAAAAACAAACTTGTCTAAGACCTATTTCTCCTACTGTTTGTTGTTGAACAATTTTAACTCGTTGAACGGCAATTAAGCGATCAATTTCGTAAATCTGTTGTTGCCAACTAACATTTGACACGTTGAAAAGTAGTGGCTATTAAAAAATCTCGGATTTACAGTGGTGCAAACATAGGTAACTCAAACTGGATCACCCAGGTAGAATTACTCATCTGCGTTTTGAAACAGTTTGAAACTGAAACAGCTTTCTTGAAACAGGTACTTTTGAAACTTGAGTAGGTTACTAGAAAATTCCTGTTCAACCATTCCTATGTCAAATGGCACTACCTGTCAAGTATACATTGGTGCAAAGGGCATTAAATTGCCTATTTAATTGTGCCAAGAAAAATTAAATCGGCTCGCGAGTTAGGTGGAAACATGTAATAGTAATGCAACCAATTTATTTAGTTTAAACAAATTATTTTATGAAGTTACCAAAATGTGCGCAAGACAATAATAAAGTCTATTTTGAAATTCCTCACGGAGATTGCAGAAAATTTTTCTGGCAATGCGTCTCCATTCCAGTGTTATTCAATTTTTGAGGTCTTTCATACTTTTAGACTGGGTTCTATAAACTTCAGTTTTTAACTGGCCACAAAGAAAAAAATCAAGAGCACCTCGTCTGCCAATACATTTGCCAGGGAACAGTTGGTAAAGCCACTCTCTAACTGGTAATGAGTAGTGGGGGGAAGCTTCATCTTTCTGAAAATGTACATTTTCTTTAATGAGTTTCAGTTTGTCATTTTCAATCACTTCATTTTCCAAAGAATGTACAATAAGAGTATCTATGACATTTTTGTGATATATCCAAAATGAATAAAATTGGCCAGTTAAATTTTCTGAGGGAAATAAATATGGGCCTCCTAGAAAATTCGTGGATATTTATTATCCCAATATCTGCAATTATGCTAGTTAACAAATCCATTTAATGAGAAAGTTGCACAACAAGGTAAAACACAGTAGTGGATGGTTCAATGAATGTGTGTGCCTGCCCATGGACTTGACTGGGAACGTCCCTTTGGCTACACAAATAGGTTAAGAATAAGGGGTTAATTGATACACTTGTTGAGTATTGAGTGTAGAGGTTTTATATTAATTTGACGTACAACGAGTTAAAATTGTTCAATTATGGTACAGAAATAACAATTCTGCACGAACTGTGTATCGCAATTTACGGGAAGATTATGGTCCATCTAATCGTTTTACTGAGCGAACTATTTGCAACGTCGTAAGAAAGTTTAAAGAAACTGGAAGCATTTTAGATAGGTTAAGGCCTGTGCATCGTCGTCGAGTGCGTTCAGCGGAAAAATATTGCTATATTGCTGCCGTAACTGAAAGTGTAGCGGAAGGCTCGATATTGTCGATTTGTCGGCGTTCCCAGGTTTTGGGCTTTACTTATGGCTCTTCTTCGCGCATTTTGCACCAAGACTTGCATCTACACCCATATAAAATTCAGCTTACACAACAACTGAAGCCCATAGACCATACTTACTCAGATTGGGTGCTAGAGCAGCAGGAAGTTGATGCTGATTTTTCAAAGAAAGTCCTATTCTCTGATGAGGTACATTTCCACCTATGTGGTTATATTAACAAACAAAACAGCCGCATATGGGGAGATGAAAATCCTCATAGCATTCACAAGACACCTTTACAATGGGCCTTACTTTTCGAAAACGATCAGGGTGAGACTGTAACAGTCGATGGTGAGCGATATAGGCGCATGATAACCGATTATTTCTTAACCGAACTTGAAGATATTGCAGTCGAAAACATGTGGTTTTAACAAGACGGCGTAACTTGCCACACAGCGGGTGCAACGTTGCATGTTTCACTTCAAAAGTCCCCAGGTCGCATTTTTTCACGATTAGGTGACGTCAACTGGCCGCCAAGATCTTGCGACTAAACGTCCTTGGACTTCTTTTTTTGGGGTTACGTTAAAAGTTGTGTCTATGCCAACAAACCAGAAACGTTGGAGCACCTAAAAAACAACATCCGCCCAGTTATTGCCGAGATACCGCCCGAAATGTACGAAAATGTAATCATAAATAAATAAAATAAATAAATAAATCACGCCTTTTATTAAAAAAAACTTAAATGTAATTTACACATAATATGCCATAAACATAAAATGCCATAAGTTAAAGTAAAATTGAAGCAATTAAGACTAAATAATAAAAGAGAAGGACGATTAATAGGGTGGCGAAGTCTAGGATAGATGCTACTCTTACTCAACCACAATATAGTCGCTAGTCTCTTTGTAATAAAAAAAAAATTACATCGAAAGATAGTACTATTAGAAAAATTAAACAAATCAATGAAAAGGTATACTTACTGAACTCTATATACAATTTTTTTTTATGAAATACCCGAATCACACCTTGCCGCGCCCACCCACGAAGACACCCATAAACTGACTTACGTAATACGCGTCTGCTTGCTATACAAGAAAGACCGATATTTATATTTAAACTTATTTACATTATACAATCGAAATTCGTCTGGCAAAGAATTATATAACTTGACAGCATTATACAGAAAACTTCTCTGAAACAATGCCGTTTTATATCTAGGAAGAGTAAATTTGTTAATCGCTCTTATAATTACCTCAAAAGGATCGACTACTGCAGAAGGTCCAGAGGCGCCCATTTAATTGATATTATTCTTTATTCTTAATGAAGTACAGGGTCTTCCAACGAGGACTGAACAGGGGCTCATTTTTGAGCTTCCTTGTATTTAAAGAAAAATCCAAAATAGCCAATCGATGCACTGCAGAATTCAAAAATTAAACCAAAATTTATTTGAACCAGAAACCAAAGAGTTACGCTATAGATAAGGTGTTTTTTAAATAGAACATAGCTTTTTTTATACGATTTTTGAAACGAGTGATTTTTTTTTGTCCGTTCTGATTAAAATATTTAATATTGTGACAGCTATTTTTATTAAATTTTAATGTTTTATCCAGTATAATTTAACTTTAACCTGTTTGAAACATACACTAGGTAATAAAGGTATAATCACCTTTGAATCCTTCAAAGTCAAAAAATTTGACAAATTTACTATAATATTGCCGAAATGAAATATTCATTAGATGAGAGATTGCAGATTGTTATCTTGTTCTACAAATGCCAAGAAAATGCAAGAGAAGCAAGGAGAAGATTTATTGCAAATTTTCACAGAAATATATCCGTCAATACTATTCTAAGGATAAAGAACCTATTTGAGGAAAATGAAACATTACATGACAGAAAAAGAAATCCACAAAGAAATAGAAATCGAGACCGTGCCATTGTGAATTATTTTCGACTGAATCCAACCAAATCAATTCCGGACGCAGTTCGGGACGTTCAATACGGCGGCGGTGTAAGACGCAGAAGAGTTACCCAAGGAACTGTTCACAGGACTTTAAGAAATCATAAATTTAAGTCTTATCATATCTTTCCACTTCAACATCTAACACCGGCACAAAAAGAACTTCGCTTCCAATTTGTTTCCCAAATTGTGATTCGGAAAGAAAACGAAGACCCTAATTTATTCAGAAATATCTTATGGACTGACGAAGCCACATTCACAACATCGGGGGTTTTCAATAGACATAATAATCATCACTGGGCCGTTGGAAATCCAAGAAAATTTCAGACAATTAAATTTCAAGGAAGGACTTCAATCCATGTTTGGTGTGGCATAAAAAATAATAGAATTTTGGGACCAATATTTTTTAACGGGACTTTAAATGGACAGAGATACTACGAGTTCTTACAAAACGAAATTGAGAACTTTTTGGAAGATTTACCGTTGGAAGAATATCAAAATTTAATTTGGCAACATGATGGGGCCCCTCCGCATGCCGTGCATGAGGTTACTCAATATTTAAACGGACGCCATGAAGAATGGATTGGTAGAAATGGAACCTATGCTTGGACACCCAATAGTCCCGATTTGTCAATATTAGACACATTTCTTTGGGGCCATTTAAAGAACGTGGTATACAAGCAGCGAAACCACGATATTGAAGAGATCGCCTTAACCAGGAAAATCACAGTATAACAGCAAGTTTGGAAAGGCTACAAAGAGGTTATCGCACATGTTTCGAGAACAACGGAGGTCACATTGAACAATTAAATTATTAATGTTTTTTTTTTTTAATTAGTATAGAGTTGGATTTCTTTTTCTGTCATGTAATGTTTTATTTTCCTCAAATACGTTCTTTATCCTTAGAATAGTATTGACGGATATATTTCTGTGAAAATTTGCAATAAATCTTCTCCTTGCTTCTCTTGCATTTTCTTGGCATTTGTAGAACAATATAACAATCTGCAATCTCTCATCTAATGAATATTTCATTTCGGCCATATTATAGTAAATTTGTCAAATTTTTTGACTTTGAAGGATTCAAAGGTGATTATACCTTTATTACCTAGTGTATGTTTCAAACAGGTTAAAGTTAAATTATACTGGATAAAACATTAAAATTTAATAAAAATAGCTGTCACAATATTAAATATTTTAATCAGAACGGACAAAAAAAAATCACTCGTTCCAAAAATCGTATAAAAAAAGCTATGTTCCATTTAAAAAACACCTTATCCATAGCGTATCTCTTTGGTTTCTGGTTCAAATAAATTTTTGGTTTCATTTTTGAATTCTTTTTCTATTCTATTTGAATTTTTCTTTAAATACAAGGAAGCTCAAAAATGAGCCCCTGTTCAGTCCTCGTTGGAAGACCCTGTACATACAATTTGTATTTAATAAAATAAAATAAGTATATTTCGTAAACCTTTTATATTATATTTATTTTGGTTTAAAGTTCGGTAGCTAAGGTTGGATCACCCTTTACTTGTTTCGCGCTGTTCTCATCATATTGCGCCCAACTAGCAAAATAAATTTTATAAATCTTATGGAAGCTTATAATTCCTATAACGTGGTTAAATACCCTTATATAATGTTTATAGGATCAAAAAGGACCCAATTTTATAAAACATTTTGATATTATAGATATAATAGTTATTTATGGTACAAGTGTGTTATGTTATATATAAGTCACGCTGGGAATTTCCGAGTGACCTATATGACTTAGCACACGAGTGTTATACAAAATTTTATCCAACACTTGATAGATATTATTAAAAAATAGAAAATTATATTGTTTCAATGTAAACTGGAAAACCCTGTAGTACATTATAATTGGCATATTTTTGAATGACAAATTTGGCACGTAAAAGTAGGCTAAGGTGATTTTTGTTATTATGGAATTGATTAACAATAAAAATTTGAAGGCAGTAAATAAAATTATTATTTTTGCGATTCTCGAGGGTAGTTTTTCAAAATATGGAAGAAACTTCAGTCGAGATTCAAAAAGAAGCGAACCTTGCGTGTTCATGTATTATTCCCCACAAGTCAAGAGACAGTTATGACAAAGCCTTATGTGAATGCATATTTTACCACAACCCACCGGTGAGTTATAATCATAACCCACTAGTGTGTTATGATTTATAACTCACTAGTGTGTTATTTGTTTCTTTACTTATCTAAAATGACGTAAATAAATATTCTATAGCTAGCAGACGTTGAATAAAATATATAAGTTGTGTACCACACTTTTAAAGCAATTTAATGCAACAACTATAAAATTGTTTGGTAGTGTGAATTTGGTGATATTTATACAACAATATTTTATCGACACTTTAAAAGTCTTACACAAATATTATGTAATGATTATATAATGTAGTCTGATAATGTAGCAATTTAAAGAGATATTACATTTTTTAACATATGTACAGAATTTTAAAATCAAATTGTTTTAAAAAGGGCGTATAACAACGGAGATTTTAACAATCTCGGATTAGCGTTAATAACTTAAATTTCATTGCGCCGGAAATTTTATTGATAAGCTATGTATATATTTGAAGAAGTAGTCCATTCTTACAGTGGAGTAGGTAATATAGATAAAAACAAAACTTCTGTCTTCCTCCACAAATAGTATTTATTTCAAAAATTAATTTCTTTAAAAGTGATTGTCCCTACATGTTTCGACTGTACAAACAGTCATCTTCAGGGGAACTAAAAGGAATCTATGAAAGTACAATGACAACAGGCACCATAAAGGACTTACCTAAATCGAGTTTGGTCTCGGTTTTAGTAGTTGCCTCAAATAAATGAGTACAACTCTTTTAAGATCATAAGGCAAATGAAATTTGTTAGTTTAAGACTAGTTTGGCTGAACGTGATGGATAAGAAGATGAGCACAATTTAGAAAATATACATTTTATTATTGTATCAAAGAAATAAAATATGATTATATGTAGCATGAATTTAATTTGGGTTTTATGTTGTTATAATGAAAGTTATACAAATAGGTACTTAGTCAAGTGTGGAAAAATCAAAAAAAGAAAAGAAAAAGTTTTTCATCTTAACTGATTAAAGATATTTTCCTTAAAAAGGAATCTTTAAAAAATCTATCATAAAAAATTGTTCATAAGAACGTTAAAATTTTTTTTTTTTTGATTATAGAGGGTTTTGATTTTTTAAAAATTGGGACAGGGGGCTAAGCCCCTGTTGTGTTAAATAATAAGTCATAATTTAGAAAATTTAAAGTATTTTTGAAAGTTTGTATTAATAAAATCTTACTTACTTCTTCAAATTTAAATCTGCTGGTCAAGCTACCCTAGTCCGTGAATACACAAGGAATTTCCTGAAGAGAAGACTGATTCAACTTGACATCTGGTTCAATAATGAATGTTTAAGAAAAGACCTTCGCCCACATCATATAAAACTCAAAACCAATCACACATCTTCATCAGCTAGAAGAGCCTTAGAAGCTGCAACCAAGGCATGGATAAAAGAAGAGGTAAAAAAGCACTACTTTAGACTTAGTCTTATTGACCTTAAATTGAAATTCTTGTATTTTAAAATTAATTTTATTCTACACCCTGCTGAGTGGGACACCCTCTCAGATTCCTTACTGACTCAGGCACAATATCAAAAATCAATTAAATTTCAAAGACTTAATAACAAGATCAAAACTTTATCACAACAACATAAATTTCACATCAATTCACAAAGAGATCCAAAGTACATAACCAATAACAAATATCAAACAAACTCGATAGAGCCATTAAACACTTCAATTTTCAACTCGACTATTGTCCAACAATCAACTGAAGATTCACTTCACAACTTTAGTTTTGATAATTCACTTTTCAAGTGCGAATTTGATATCCGAGACACTGATACTCCTCGGTTTTCGGAATTCAACTTCCATGAACGCACATTAAACCTTAGTGATGTGGTGTTTAATCGAGATGAACTTCAATTATTTAATTTGGGTCTCAAATTTAACTTTACAATTAATCCAAAAACAGAAGATCTTGAAGTCTTAGCAGTAGAATGTGAAAATAGCATATCTTTTTGTAATGATAACATTTTCAGGGAGTCTGTGAGGTCTCGGTCAGCAACTTGTATTAACTTGTTCCAGTCAGCGGTCCGATCTTGACCCTCGTATCAGAACCCCGAAATCAATAAAAGAAAAAATAAAATCAAATAACCTAGTGATTTCTAAAGCCGACAAAGGTACTTGCGTTGTTGTGATGACCAGAACACAATATAATGATAAGGTTGAACTGTTTTTATCCCATCAAGATTTTACCCCCATTACATCTAACCCAACTGATAAGTTCATGATAAAATTCAAGAATATTCTCAAAAAAACCTCTGACACCCTCAATTTTTTCAACACTAACAAATTCAAATTGACACCTATAAATCCGGCTACCCCACGTCTTTATGGACTACCGAAAATCCATAAACATGACATCCCTATTAGACCAGTAGTATCATATTGCGATTCTCCCTGTTACAAATTGAGCAATTGGCTCAATAATACAATTCTATCTTTAACCAATTTTCATAGTGACTTCTCTGTCAAAAATTCAACCCAGTTAGCTAACGAACTTAAAAATCTTTATATACCAGACTCAGCTTTTCTAATCTCTTTCGATATCACAAATCTTTTCCCAAGTATACCAACTAATGAGTGCTCTCAGCTGGTACATTCTCTCCTTTCAGAATCCACTGATCTACAACAGACCCACATAAACAATATATGCCAATTAGTTGATTTAGTTCTTGAACAAAATTTTTTCCTTTTCAATAATAAATTCTACAAACAAAACTCAGGTCTAGCCATGGGATCTGCCCTCTCACCACTTCTAGCCGAACTGTTTATGTCAAACTTAGAATCCAAAATTAAAAACAATCATCGCTTTACACATATTGTCACCATTAAAAGATATGTAGTTGACATATTTGCCATTTTCAACGGCCGTCCCAAAGATCTCAATGACTTCATCTCCTTTCTCAATTCTTTACACCAGTCAATTATATTTACTCATGAACTTGAAGAAAATGGTTCCCTACCTTTTTTAGATTTAAAACTTACCAGAATCAACAATACTATAGAATTCAGTATCTATCGCAAACCAACTAACACAGACTCGGTTATTCCTTACATATCTAATCATCCACACACACAAAAGTTCGCATCTTTTCATTCCCTTTTTTCACGTTTATTCTCCATACCCCTCAACGAAACCAATTTCAAAATTGAGCTAAATATCATCAAACAAATCGCAACAAATAATGGATATCCACAACAGCACATTAATAAAATTTATTTCAAACATCTTAACAAGTACCTAAACAAACAACTGTTATTTAAAGAAACTAACAACAATAGATACTGTTCCTTATCATTCTGGGGTCCCATATCATACAAACTAAAAAATATTCTTCAATCGTTTGGCTACAACATATCCTTTAAAACTAAACATACGTTAGGATCTTTCATTTGCAATGCCAAGGATGTCATCCCTCTGATGGATAGATCTGGTGTATACGAGGTCATGTGTTCGACTGCTGGCTGCTCCACAGCATACATAGGTCAAACTGGCAGAAAATTCAAAATTCGCATAAGTGAACACTGTAAGGAGATTGAAAGAGCATCAAGACTTAATTTGTCACCATCTAACATTAAATCCAACTTTTCTAGACACATATCAGCCAATAACCATACTTTCAATCCAGAAACAAACACTAAACTCTTACACTTCTGTCAAAAAAGCAATAAGCTAGACCTACTTGAAATTGTTGAAATAAATAAAAATTTTAATAACACTAATATAAACTGTGTCAACGATCAAATAATTCACAGCAGCACAAATTTCTTTAATTCTCTAAACTTAAGATAACTCAACGAACGTGTGTCCCCGCAGGGGGCTACGTGGGCCTGCCATCCGTTGGCGGTGGATAGTTTGGGGCGTTCTTGGGCCCCTACAGCGGCGGTTAACAGATTAGTGCACTGGCTATATAGATTAGTCTGATGGGTTTCTCCCATCATTGAGATGTGATATTGCTGCTGAGGGATCGATGGACGGATCCTGGTGTTTTCTGTTAGCATACTTGGCGGGACCACGCTCCCTCTTGTTGGTGCTACGTTCTTATTTCTTCTCTTAAAGACACATTTTCACTCTTTCAATTTCCACTCAATATCTCCTTACCTTCACAACACAATTAACATTTTTAAAAACAATAACATTTTTATGCTGTACCTATGTAAATCTGCCTACATCCGCTTTTTCTTTGATATGAAAAAATTTTGTCACACTTCTATGTATCTGTTTGTGAATTTATTTTATAAGTATTTCCCTTCATAACATCATTATTTTTTATTTATATTCAATTTAAATTTAAAATTTCCCACCTATTGTCAGTGCAGTGAACCTCAACTTAAAGTGCATGTTCTTGTGTAAAGAGAACTACCCTCCTATAAACATTTAATCCCGTTATTTCGAAAAAGAAAAATTTTTTTAAAAATTATTTTTAAATTGTAAAGAATTCATTAATTGAACAATTAATTCATAGATGTCGCAGTCTTTTCTTTATTCAGGTACTATATGCGTTTAACAATTACAACTTTCAACCATTGGGTAATCCATTTTATAGACTTTGTAAACCTGACATCGAGTCACTCTAATTGGTCCGACACTTAAATTTTTAATATATCTACAATCCAAGACTTGTGTCATATGCCAAATCTCTTTGATTTCGCATATTGACATTAACCTTACTTTTACTTCAATTCTTTTCGCGTTTGGCGTGGCAGTGGGGAGCACTATAACCTGATTTTATTAATACAAACTTTCAAAAATACTTTAAATTTTCTAAATTATGACTTATTATTTAACACAACAGGGGCTTAGCCCCCTGTCCCAATTTTTAAAAAATCAAAACCCTCTATAATCAAAAAAAAAAAATTTTAACGTTCTTATGAACAATTTTTTATGATAGATTTTTTAAAGATTCCTTTTTAAGGAAAATATCTTTAATCAGTTAAGATGAAAAACTTTTTCTTTTCTTTTTTTGATTTCTCCACACTTGACTAAGTACCTATTTGTATAACTTTCATTATAACAACATAAAACCCAAATTAAATTCATGCTTTCATATTTTATTTATTTATTTATTTATTTTATTTTATTCATATTTTATTTCTTTGATACAATAATAAAATGTATATTTTCTAAATTGTTCTCATCTTCTTATCCATCACGTTCAGCCAAACTAGTCTTCAACTAACAAATTTCATTTGCCTTATGATCTTAAAAGAGTTGTACTCATTTATTTGAGGCAACTACTAAAACCGAGACCAAACTCGATTTAGGTAAGTCCTTTATGGTGCCTGTTGTCATTGTACTTTCATAGATTCCTTTTAGTTCCCCTGAAGATGACTGTTTGTACAGTCGAAACATGTAGGGACAATCACTTTTAAAGAAATTAATTTTTGAAATAAATACTATTTGTGGAGGAAGACAGAAGTTTTGTTTTTATCTATGTATATATGTTTGTGGGACAAAAAAGATGCGCTTTCGTTTTGGCCACGTTTGCTTTAAAATTAAAAAAAATATATATATAATATTTTTTATTATTATTTCGATATTTTCTATATATAATATATTTTATTTAAAAATAACGTTAGAAAATAGTCTTCCAAAACTAATAAAAAAACGTTAAGACTACATTTTTACGTGTCCGACTTAATTTTACATGATGACGGCAGTCGCGAATCCAACAAGTCATTATCTAAACATGGCGCATACAACCATTTTATATCAAATAAGAACGTTTAATACTGTTGTAGTGTAAATTAGAACTGTATACGATAAAATAGTTACATAATGTTGCATATTAAGGCGTCTTAAATTTTTTTGTAACGTGAAAGCAAGATGTTGGGGCTTCAACGCTTTAGAAGTTGCCAGATATCGTAAAGCCAAGACTTGAAACACACTAATCGTTATAATATTCTTATAAAATATTTTTCCCTGTATACAACGGAGCTCTTGGTGGCTCAACATTCCAGTGGTGAACAAAATCGCCTCCAGGCACACACAATATTTCGTGTATTATAACATTGTAATTATTAACTATGTAGTTTGTAAGGCTGTACATGACAGAGGGAGCCAAACCATTTCCGTCCATTCTGGGAGGGTTATTTTATTTCTTTTTAATTGTGATAAGATTATACTTTAAAAATTCGACTTTGATAAATATTAGATTGCAACATCAGAGATTGAGATGAAGTGAGAAATTTCTCTGGTACCTACCTAAAATGTAATTTCATACAAGGTAGTTTTTCACATTTTTAGAACTTCGATTTGACTTTAATGCAAAGATTAATTAGTTGTATTTGTATAAATCTTAGGATTTCGAAATAATATTTATAACATTCACTTGTACTATTGTATTTTCAAATAAATCTGGCAACACTGTTTTTAAAGTTTCAATAAAGTCATAGACATAATAATAAAGAGGATAAAACTATATAACGCATAATTAAACTTTGTTACAATAAATGGATATCCTATAATGTATATGCACACTATCCAATCTTTCATTCTATAAAGTTTCAATGAGGTCCATAACAGGATAGATTTAAACCTAACCTAAAAAGATGCCGAGCGACGGCCGACAAGCCAACTAATGATCTAAGGCCAACTCTCGGGCTCGAGCGTTTAAACTGCGAACTTGCGAACGAGTGAATTACTGAACTGGTGAATTGCCTTCCCGAGTTTCGGGTTAGTGAACCAAATGCGACTTTCTTCTTTTCTTTCTTAACCCTCCGTTAGGCGCGCGGATGACAGGTGTCTTCCATATTATTATTGGGGCTATTTTTAATAATAGACAATATCAGTTTTAGACATTTTAGTTTTAAATATAAAAAAACAATTTTTTAAAGTGTTATGTAAATAAAAGAGTTTTTTTTTTTATTTATTAAAATAAGAAAAAGAAAAGAACAAACGGCAGTAAAATAAAAATATTATTAATTATTGTCAATGCAGTTTCTACAAATATCATTAAGATGTTCTACGCAGGTCCAGTTGGAACGTTTTACACACCATCTCCTGGTGGTCTTGTTTCTCGCTCTGCCACAAATGTAGCACCTTCCTCGCGATCCCGTTCTCTCTTCCTGCTGAGTAGGCGGCTCTGGTGTACCAACTAATAGGTATCCTGGCCCGGCGACGAATTTCTGCAGGTATACAAGAAATTTTTGACCGACGTTCTATCTGAGGCTTTACTAGCTCCCAACTTATTGTTTCTAGAAAATCGGATCTGGTCACACTTTTCTCAGTTTCCATACAATGATGTCTATAAATGCAACAAGCATTTATAGCAGCAATGTTTAACAAGTCATAGAAAAGAACCATGGGCCATCTTCTGGTAGTACGAGACACGTCATAGTTTTGACAAAGCTGATCTAAGAGGTCTACGCCTATTTTAGTCATATTATAAAACGTAATAATCTCAAGTTTCTTGGCCTCCCCAGTGGATTCGTCAATAGCATCATCAAAATGCATTGTAGATAAAAGCAGAACTGCTTTATTTTTTTTAGGACAGTATGATACTAATGTTGAATCTTCTTGAAAGCCAAATATTGACGATTTTTCCTCCCTGTTTTTTCTTGGCAAAATCTCTGTTGGTATTTCCCTCTTATTTTTCCTTAATATTCCGACATAAGTAAGTTTTTTGTTTTGAGTTTAGAAGCTAGAGATATGCTAGTAAACCAGTTGTCGCCAGTAATATTTCGTTTTGTGCCTTCAACCGGTGTCACTAAGCGCAGATCAACATCTTCTGCAGAATTATTTAGACAGTAAGGTCCGGGAGGCTGCTTACCAACGTATGGTTCCAAGGTAATAGTATAAGCTATTTTTGCATCGCACAGTGCAAACACTTTCAAACCATATTTTGCTGGTTTGCTGGGTATATATTGCCTAAAGGGACAATTTCCTCGAAATGCCACTAACTGTTCATCGATGGTAAGATACTCACTTGGCGAGTAGAATTTTTGGAAATTACAAAATTTACAAATAACTCAAAAACCTCTCTTAAAGGTGCAAGTTTGTCTATCTCTTTTCGGGCTTGTCGGTCGTGGATGTTATCAAATCGCAGACATCTCAATAAGAATCTGAATCTTTTCTCACTCATGGTGAGGTAGCATGATTCAGGACCGTTTCCGTTTGAATTGTCCCATAGTTTAGATAATTTTTTTCCGGAGTCCAATAGTGTTCCTATCAAGTAGAGTAAGCCAATAAATGCTTGTATTTCTATTGTATCAGTGAACCTACAGTCTCGATGTCGAGAAAAGTTCGATCGAACCTTCTCAATATATATGTTTGTAGAGGTGACAATAATTTGAAGAATATTTTCATCTAGAAACAAATTATTTATACCCAGCTCTGATTTTTCTTCCCGCGTTTTACCCTTTGGTCCTGGTAGGTGAGTTATTATATTGCATGACCTTGTACGTACGTTTGTGAGCCTCCTGACTTTTCTTTACTTCGTAGACCCATCTTTTCCCAGGTAAAAATTACTGCCTGTTGCTTTCTCTTCATTCTCCTGCAGGAACGTCAAGACCTGAGAGCCGCTGCGTCAATAGCTATCTATATAGATAGTCAGGCAGCGATAAAGGCAATTCGTTCCAACAACATTAAATCAAAACTAGTGAGGCGATGTCGCGACAATCTTCGCATACTTGGTGCCCGGCATCGAGTCACTCTGTGTTGGGTTCCTGGTCATCACAGCATAGATGGCAATGAGTCTGCTGATGCGCTCGCCAAGGAGGGCGCGGGCATGTCCGCCGATCTAGCAGAGAATGCCGTGGCTAGGCCGCTGGGATTGGTCAAAGAGGAGATAGATCGTACAGCCAAGCAACTTGCAATAATCAGATGGACAGAGCTAACAACCTGTAGCATCTCCAAGCAATTGTGGCCCCTACTTGATAACAAGAACACCGCAGCGTTATTACAACACAGTCGGAAGGACTTAAGAAATATCACTGCCGTGGTCACCGGACACTGTCTTTTCGGTAGACATGCAGAACGTATGCAAATACCAGCTAACGACTTCTGCAGAAGTTGCAGAGACGAAGAAGAGGAGGAAAGCATTCAACATTTTTTGTGTGAATGCCCTGGCCTTGCAAGAAGAAGGTTTAATGCCTTGGGCGAACCATTCTTTGCTAATCTGGAGGAAGTAAGCAGCTTACAACTGGGTCGACTTACTAGGTTTATCAACAGTAGTGGCTGGTTTGAGTGAGCTGCCAGGATTCTTCTACGCCGTACTTCGCACTAGCCATCAGGGAGCTGATGCTGATAGGTTCCGCAAAACATGTGTGGTAACACAACGGTCCTTAAAGGACTACGTAAGACTGTCTAGATAGACCAGAAGTCTGCCACTCTAACCTAGGTCAACCTAACCTTCCTCTTCATTTTCTTCATCTGTTACGTTATCGGCTTCCTGTTCCGACTCTGTGTTATGGTCGCTTTCGGAGATATTGTCCTCTTCTTCTGAATCGGGCTCCCCCTCTGGTGAAGTTTCAATGTCAGATTCGTCATACCATTGTTGCCACTTATTGTGATCCCTGCTATACTCAATCCTCCACTTTTTCGCCTCAGTCATAGTGCAAAAGATAACTGCTGCAAAAAAAATGTTTTTCAATTAAAATCCTACTTAAAACTAAATACAGATAAAATTAGTAAACTCCTAAATACATGCACGCTCATAAACTCAGAAAGTTACACAAGTATAAAAGGAAAACAACATAATTGCATATTTACCGGATATCCAAATATATAGCGTATATGGGCGCGCGGAGGACAACTGTCACCCACGCCGATTTTCACTGCTGCAGAGAACGCACTTTACTCCACAAAAGACAATTAGTACTGAAAACGTATCTTGGTATGGTCAATAGAAGATACTGAAGGCCACACCTACCGGCAGCGTTCTGGCATTGTAAAAAAGCCCGACAACTTCCAACTGGATGACCGGTGTCATCCGCGCGCATAACGGAGGGTTAAAATTATTCCTGAATTGGTGAATCAAAAAAAAATCGAATCTTCTAAAAACGATGAATTAATTCTTTCGATTTAATAAAGTGATTCGCTCGTTTGAACGATTCATTCGTGAATGACACACCTCTAACGGGAACGAGTAAACGAGACGAATAAGATAAAGTCTGTGCGTTTTAAGAAGTCCGCTAAGCCATAAAACCTCTTGAGCATTATGTCGGTGGCTCTCAAACAATAAATTATAATATTGAAGGTAAATTTGGATGTTGATGAATTACATTTTCTAAATAAAATAATTTAAAGTAAATAAAAAATTAGTTTAGGTAAAGAAAAATAATATTTTTTTAGCTTTTGTAGTATTCAGACAAATTAGTTTTACGAATTCTTTTTTATAAAGTTTTGGTTCTAAAAAGAACCGATTTTGTAGTCTTGCGACAGAACGTACCTCCTTGTAGATAGGTACTACTAAAAGTAGTCTTCCTCTGCATTTGAAATTTCACCCATGCTTTCAGACTCATCAGAATCAACATCATCGTCATCGTCATCATCATTCGTAATAATTAACGGTCTTACTTCGTCTATAACCTGTTCTGTCTCATAAGATTCAAAAATAATTTTTTCTGTGTGTTCAATGCATTTCCACCATTCTTCTTTGCCCGCTTGGCTAGGCGCCTCCTCCCATAACTTTATAACGCTAGGCTTACCGATATTTTTACAGGCATGTTTGTCATAATAGTTCTTGCTAATACCCCATACCAATTCAATTGCGTTGTAATGACAATGGTAGGGCGGCAATCTCAAAACTTGATGTCCATATTTGAGGGCTAATTCGTCAACAACATATTTTTTTTTAAATGACTGCTCTTTACACTTGCTTAAAAGTTCACTTTTTAAATATAAATTTTCATGGTTTATGTTTTTCTTTGACAACCACTCTTTTATTTCTTCCTTTTTCCAGCTGCTTGTAGGAAATTTCTCTTCCGAGTCTCGTATGGTAAGAGGCATTGTCTAAAACAATTAAGGAAGGTTTTTCTAAACTTTTTAAAAAATTTTCCTCGAACCAATGCTCAAAAATTTCAGCATCCATATTGCCGTGATAATCATCAGTTTTTTTTGTTGATGAAAATATCAAACTGGCATTTAAAACAAAACCTTCTTCATTACCAGCATGTAATATAATATACCTTTTTCCATTACTTGCACGGGTACTTGAATAACAATGCTTTGAGTCATCCTGCCAAGACGTTTTTGTTGAAGTTCCGTTTGCAAATACCCATGTTTCGTCAAGAAAAACAACTTGTCTTGACAATTCCGATTTTTTGTTGTTTAAATAATCCCTTAAAAATTGCCATCTTTTCGAAACAACATTGGACAGCTCGCAAAGCAGTTTTCTGTTGTTCGTTTTTTTATATTTGAAACCCATATGTTTTAAGATGATGGACAAACTGTTAGTTCCAATATCGCAAAGTTTTTTCTGCTTTATCTTTTCAAGAATAGCTTTGAGGGTAACATATTCCTTGGCTTTATACATATCATAAACAATATTCATAATAGAGAGTTTTATCCCTTGGGATAAATCCAAGGTTTTTGAATGGAGTCGAACCCTTTTATATGGTCTGTCCAAATCCTCTTCACTCTTTTTTCGAAGTCTTCTTAAGGTCTTCTCTGAAATGCCGCAAGCATCAGACGTTCGTTTTTGCACTGCCAAAACAGACTCTAACGGGCCCGAGTTATCTTTTTCTAAAGTAAAATAACGTTCCACTTGTAATACCAAACGGCGTTCACCTGGAGATAAATGCCTTCTAGGCGATGTGCCACCTTGCTGAACATTTTCCATAACTTTGCTTAATAACTGATTTTAATTCACACACAATGAGAAACAAACTAAAAGTGAAAAGCACAACTACTTATTTAAAATAAAGTAGAACATACCATCCCGCACTTCAGCAAATTTTAATTATTTATTGGAAAATAGTAATTATTATGAAGATTTAATTATAATAATCCCAAAATAATGTCATTATCGGAAAAGTATATACCTGACAAAATCTTTAACATATTTAACCATCCCGCACTTGAGCAAATTTTAATTGGTTCTTGAAAAATAGCGATTATTATATAGATTTAACTATAATAATAGCAAAATAATTTAATTATCTATTTAATTATTATTTATGCTCAACGCGTAATTCTAAGATAATTTTGTTTTGAAACCTCTGATTTCGCCCAGTAATAGAATACAGTAAACCAGTGGGATGTTCGGTGTGATCAAGTATAGCTAAGGTGCGAAGATATTGTAACTTAACCGACTTACTGTTTTAAAAGCGATAACATCCCTTGGTGATTTAATCCGATATCGGACTTCTTAAAACGCACAGACTTTATCGTAATCGCACTTAGTTAACTGTTTCATCGGTACAGGAAAACCTATTGATTTATACTTGTTTCAACCTGTTCCGTATAAAAACCTGTTTCGGAAGAAGCAGATACTGTTCCAAAACGTCATCTCTAATTTGACATTTCCAAGTGAGGTTGGCTGGAAGTGTGAAGGCCAATAGTAAACTTCTATCAATAATGTAATTGAATTTCCCCCTCGATTTAAAATCGACGTGGGTGATTCGTTTTGAAATGAAAGCCTTGTATATTTTTGCAATGGGTTTGTTCATTAAGGTAAATACTTTAATTACGCTTATATTGGTTACATTAACGCTAACGAGCTTCCAATTCTCTTTTTCTGTTTCGAACTCGTCTATATTTTTTTAAAAACGCTAAGCGCCAAAATATCGCGGCATCAAACGAGCCTGGACTAACACTTCGGCTCCCAAATGTCCTGTTCCGAATTTATTAAGTTAGAATGGGCATTTTATCATTTTAAATGTATCTATTGAACAACATCGAATAACGAGCATCTTTTGAACAAAACTAATTAAAAATATCGAACAGCAAATTTAATAGAAAAAGGTATACAAGTAGCACAATAACGGCAAACGTTCAATTAAAACATAATTTCCCCAGGGCGGATAATTTAAATAATAACTTTGTAATTAAATGTGGACGCCTGGTCGATTGCTCTACGCTCTACCCTATCTATAGTATATTCAAATCCAAGCTGCATACGAAATAAACAAATCCAGATGCAAAGCACCAAAATATTGTACACTGTCAAACTAAATACAGTAAAACTTCTCATTTCGGCCACCCGTTAAAAACGGTCACCCCTCTGAACGGTCAGTTTTGGCTTCTTAAAATAAATCTTATAGCATTTTTAATAATAAAAGACCCCTCGAATACCGAAACACTTCTAAAACGGCCACGGTCACATGAATCCGTAACTTTTAAGAAAATTACCTTGAATTTTTACCCTTAATTGCGGTCGTCTCGACCCTTCTGGGAATGTTTGCACCCAGCCGGTACTTTATTACTGGTACTATTGAAAATAACGGAGAATGATAAAACCTAATTATGTAAATGGGTTTTTAAGTACGTACAAATATAATTTGTTAAATCTTAAGATGTTTTCATAAAAGGTAAAATTTTATTCAGTTGCATTTTAACAGCACAATAGTCGATCATGTCTCTGAAACGTAAACGTTTATATTTTAAACAAGAGTTCGAAATCATCGCGGATAGTGAAAAATATGGTATCAGTGCTCGAAAGATAGCGGAAAAGTTTGGTGTTGGAAGAACACAAGTAAATGATATTTTAAAAAGTAAAATTGAACTGAAAAAACTTTATGAAGAAGGAGGAGTTAATGCAGATCAAAAACGGAAGTTTCCAAAAACAGACGGACTTGCGATTGACCAAATGGTTTATGAATGGTTTTGCAAAGCAAGAAACAAAAACATTCCAATATCCGGACCACTACTAAAGGAAAAAGCTCTGGAAGTGTCAGAAAATTTGAAAAATTGTGATTTTAAGGCATCAAATGGCTGGTTAGATAGATTCTGCAAAAGACATGACATCAATTTTAAACAATTTCTGGTAAGTCTGCTGGTGTGGATGAAGTGAGTGTTCAAGATTGGTTCACTAAGTTAAAATTAATTATCAAGGATTATGATGATAAAGATATTTTTAATGCAGACGAAACAGGCCTTTATTATCTCGCAATGCCAAACAAAACTTTTGCCTTAAAGAGTGACAAATGTGCTGGAAGAAAATCAGCTCAGCAACGAGTGACAATTCTTTTTTGCAGTAGCATGGATGGTGAGAAGGAGACCCCATTAGTTATAGGAAAAAGCAAAAATCCGCGATGTTTCAAAGGAGCACATGTAGACAAATTACCATTAGAATGGGTCTCCAATAGAAAAGCTTGGATGACAACAAAGATAATGATTTCCTGGCTAAAAAAATTTGACACCTAAATGAAAAAACAAAGAAGAAAAGTACTTTTATTTTTGGATAACGCAAGTTTTCACCCGAAAATACAACTGGAAAATGTTCGAATTGTTTTTCTGCCTCCAAACACTACATCTTACTGCCAGCCATTAGATCAAGGCATCATACAAAATTTTAAAATGATATACAGAAAATATTTGATAAAAAGACTTTTAACTTTTACTAACACCGCTACCGAGGATGCGTTTGAAAAAGCAGAAAATACCATAAATTTGTCAAGTGCTATGGTATGGATTGTTGCAGCATGGAAAAATGTTTCATCTAAAACGATTAAAAAATGTTTCCAAAAAGCTGGATTTATAGAAACTCTCCAAGAGAATGAGATTTTTGAAGAAGAAGACGATATTCCACTAAGTCAGTTGTTTTCCGGTATCCCAGGAAATCCAAACCTGGAAAATAATCTTCAAATCGACTCAAACATTTCAACAGAAAATCCCTGTATGGAGATGCAGGAAATAATTCAGGAGTTTACCAGCCAATCTAAAACTACCGAAAATGAAGACTGTGAAAGTAAAGAAAACCAGGAGGTTTTTAGTTCGTCTTTAAAAAGCATGAGTGAAGTTTGTGAAAAAATAAGAGACGTACAAAATTTTTTATTAGGCAAAGAAAATGACAATTTGGCCATTGATATTTCAAATATCCTAATGAAATGTGAAAATGAAGCAGCAAAAATTAAAATTAAAAATATGAAACAGACTTCCATTGAATCTTTTTTTCACAAAGCATACTTTTTTTTCGTATGTAGTGCACATTTTTAAACATTATTATCTATAAATATTATGTAGGAGTTATGAAATAAATAGTTATGTCTGTATATTTACAGTTCATATTACATAATAACGTATGTGTTTGTAATTAGCCTTTTATTAATGAATGAAGTTGAATTTTATTCACATGACACATATGTTATATGTAGATATGTAATTTATTTTTTTCCTTCCCCTCAAAAACGGTCACCCCCTCAAACGGTCAATTTGTAATGAAATGTTTAGTGGCCGCTATTGAGAGGTTTTACTGTATAAAGTATTAATAGCCATTTAGATACCCATAATTAATTGATTGTGGTCAGTATAATAATTATATTATAAGTCCTAAATGTGAGTGAATTACTGAACTGGTGAATTGCCTTCCCGAGTTTCGGGTTAGTGAACCAAATGCGACTTTCTTCTTTTCTTTCTTAACCCTCCGTTAGGCGCGCGGATGACAGGTGTCTTCCATATTATTATTGGGGCTATTTTTAATAATAGACAATATTAGTTTTAGACATTTTAGTTTTAAATATAAAAAAACAATTTTTTAAAGTGTTATGTAAATAAAAGAGTTTTTTTTTTATTTATTAAAATAAGAAAAAGAAAAGAACAAACGGCAGTAAAATAAAAATATTATTAATTATTGTCAATGCAGTTTCTACAAATATCATTAAGATGTTCTACGCAGGTCCAGTTGGAACGTTTTACACACCATCTCCTGGTGGTCTTGTTTCTCGCTCTGCCACAAATGTAGCACCTTCCTCGCGATCCCGTTCTCTCTTCCTGCTGAGTAGGCGGCTCTGGTGTACCAACTAATAGGTATCCTGGCCCGGCGACGAATTTCTGCAGGTATACAAGAAATTTTTGACCGACGTTCTATCTGAGGCTTTACTAGCTCCCAACTTATTGTTTCTAGAAAATCGGATCTGGTCACACTTTTCTCAGTTTCCATACAATGATGTCTATAAATGCAACAAGCATTTATAGCAGCAATGTTTAACAAGTCATAGAAAAGAACCATGGGCCATCTTCTGGTAGTACGAGACACGTCATAGTTTTGACAAAGCTGATCTAAGAGGTCTACGCCTATTTTAGTCATATTATAAAACGTAATAATCTCAAGTTTCTTGGCCTCCCCAGTGGATTCGTCAATAGCATCATCAAAATGCATTGTAGATAAAAGCAGAACTGCTTTATTTTTTTTAGGACAGTATGATACTAATGTTGAATCTTCTTGAAAGCCAAATATTGACGATTTTTCCTCTCTGTTTTTTCTTGGCAAAATCTCTGTTGGTATTTCCCTCTTATTTTTCCTTAATATTCCGACATAAGTAAGTTTTTTTGTTTTGAGTTTAGAAGCTAGAGATATGCTAGTAAACCAGTTGTCGCCAGTAATATTTCGTTTTGTGCCTTCAACCGGTGTCACTAAGCGCAGATCAACATCTTCTGCAGAATTATTTAGACAGTAAGGTCCGGGAGGCTGCTTACCAACGTATGGTTCCAAGGTAATAGTATAAGCTATTTTTGCATCGCACAGTGCAAACACTTTCAAACCATATTTTGCTGGTTTGCTGGGTATATATTGCCTAAAGGGACAATTTCCTCGAAATGCCACTAACTGTTCATCGATGGTAAGATACTCACTTGGCGAGTAGAATTTTTGGAAATTACAAAATTTACAAATAACTCAAAAACCTCTCTTAAAGGTGCAAGTTTGTCTATCTCTTTTCGGGCTTGTCGGTCGTGGATGTTATCAAATCGCAGACATCTCAATAAGAATCTGAATCTTTTCTCACTCATGGTGAGGTAGCATGATTCAGGACCGTTTCCGTTTGAATTGTCCCATAGTTTAGATAATTTTTTTCCGGAGTCCAATAGTATTCCTATCAAGTAGAGTAAGCCAATAAATGCTTGTATTTCTATTGTATCAGTGAACCTACAGTCTCGATGTCGAGAAAAGTTCGATCGAACCTTCTCAATATATATGTTTGTAGAGGTGACAATAATTTGAAGAATATTTTCATCTAGAAACAAATTATTTATACCCAGCTCTGATTTTTCTTCCCGCGTTTTACCCTTTGGTCCTGGTAGGTGAGTTATTATATTGCATGACCTTGTACGTACGTTTGTGAGCCTCCTGACTTTTCTTTACTTCGTAGACCCATCTTTTCCCAGGTAAAAATTACTGCCTGTTGCTTTCTCTTCATTCTCCTGCAGGAACGTCAAGACCTGAGAGCAGCTGCGTCAATAGCTATCTATATAGATAGTCAGGCAGCGATAAAGGCAATTCGTTCCAACAACATTAAATCAAAACTAGTGAGGCGATGTCGCGACAATCTTCGCATACTTGGTGCCCGGCATCGAGTCACTCTGTGTTGGGTTCCTGGTCATCACAGCATAGATGGCAATGAGTCTGCTGATGCGCTCGCCAAGGAGGGCGCGGGCATGTCCGCCGATCTAGCAGAGAATGCCGTGGCTAGGCCGCTGGGATTGGTCAAAGAGGAGATAGATCGTACAGCCAAGCAACTTGCAATAATCAGATGGACAGAGCTAACAACCTGTAGCATCTCCAAGCAATTGTGGCCCCTACTTGATAACAAGAACACCGCAGCGTTATTACAACACAGTTGGAAGGACTTAAGAAATATCACTGCCGTGGTCACCGGACACTGTCTTTTCGGTAGACATGCAGAACGTATGCAAATACCAGCTAACGACTTCTGCAGAAGTTGCAGAGACGAAGAAGAGGAGGAAAGCATTCAACATTTTTTGTGTGAATGCCCTGGCCTTGCAAGAAGAAGGTTTAATGCCTTGGGCGAACCATTCTTTGCTAATCTGGAGGAAGTAAGCAGCTTACAACTGGGTCGACTTACTAGGTTTATCAACAGTAGTGGCTGGTTTGAGTGAGCTGCCAGGATTCTTCTACGCCGTACTTCGCACTAGCCATCAGGGAGCTGATGCTGATAGGTTCCGCAAAACATGTGTGGTAACACAACGGTCCTTAAAGGACTACGTAAGACTGTCTAGATAGACCAGAAGTCTGCCACTCTAACCTAGGTCAACCTAACCTTCCTCTTCATTTTCTTCATCTGTTACGTTATCGGCTTCCTGTTCCGACTCTGTGTTATGGTCGCTTTCGGAGATATTGTCCTCTTCTTCTGAATCGGGCTCCCCCTCTGGTGAAGTTTCAATGTCAGATTCGTCATACCATTGTTGCCACTTATTGTGATCCCTGCTATACTCAATCCTCCACTTTTTCGCCTCAGTCATAGTGCAAAAGATAACTGCTGCAAAAAAAATGTTTTTCAATTAAAATCCTACTTAAAACTAAATACAGATAAAATTAGTAAACTCCTAAATACATGCACGCTCATAAACTCAGAAAGTTACACAAGTATAAAAGGAAAACAACATAATTGCATATTTACCGGATATCCAAATATATAGCGTATATGGGCGCGCGGAGGACAACTGTCACCCACGCCGATTTTCACTGCTGCAGAGAACGCACTTTACTCCACAAAAGACAATTAGTACTGAAAACGTATCTTGGTATGGTCAATAGAAGATACTGAAGGCCACACCTACCGGCAGCGTTCTGGCATTGTAAAAAAGCCCGACAACTTCCAACTGGATGACCGGTGTCATCCGCGCGCATAACGGAGGGTTAAAATTATTCCTGAATTGGTGAATCAAAAAAAAATCGAATCTTCTAAAAACGATGAATTAATTCTTTCGATTTAATAAAGTGATTCGCTCGTTTGAACGATTCATTCGTGAATGACACACCTCTAACGGGAACGAGTAAACGAGACGAATAAGATAAAGTCTGTGCGTTTTAAGAAGTCCGCTAAGCCATAAAACCTCTTGAGCATTATGTCGGTGGCTCTCAAACAATAAATTATAATATTGAAGGTAAATTTGGATGTTGATGAATTACATTTTCTAAATAAAATAATTTAAAGTAAATAAAAAATTAGTTTAGGTAAAGAAAAATAATATTTTTTTAGCTTTTGTAGTATTCAGACAAATTAGTTTTACGAATTCTTTTTTATAAAGTTTTGGTTCTAAAAAGAACCGATTTTGTAGTCTTGCGACAGAACGTACCTCCTTGTAGATAGGTACTACTAAAAGTAGTCTTCCTCTGCATTTGAAATTTCACCCATGCTTTCAGACTCATCAGAATCAACATCATCGTCATCGTCATCATCATTCGTAATAATTAACGGTCTTACTTCGTCTATAACCTGTTCTGTCTCATAAGATTCAAAAATAATTTTTTCTGTGTGTTCAATGCATTTCCACCATTCTTCTTTGCCCGCTTGGCTAGGCGCCTCCTCCCATAACTTTATAACGCTAGGCTTACCGATATTTTTACAGGCATGTTTGTCATAATAGTTCTTGCTAATACCCCATACCAATTCAATTGCGTTGTAATGACAATGGTAGGGCGGCAATCTCAAAACTTGATGTCCATATTTGAGGGCTAATTCGTCAACAACATATTTTTTTTTAAATGACTGCTCTTTACACTTGCTTAAAAGTTCACTTTTTAAATATAAATTTTCATGGTTTATGTTTTTCTTTGACAACCACTCTTTTATTTCTTCCTTTTTCCAGCTGCTTGTAGGAAATTTCTCTTCCGAGTCTCGTATGGTAAGAGGCATTGTCTAAAACAATTAAGGAAGGTTTTTCTAAACTTTTTAAAAAATTTTCCTCGAACCAATGCTCAAAAATTTCAGCATCCATATTGCCGTGATAATCATCAGTTTTTTTTGTTGATGAAAATATCAAACTGGCATTTAAAACAAAACCTTCTTCATTACCAGCATGTAATATAATATACCTTTTTCCATTACTTGCACGGGTACTTGAATAACAATGCTTTGAGTCATCCTGCCAAGACGTTTTTGTTGAAGTTCCGTTTGCAAATACCCATGTTTCGTCAAGAAAAACAACTTGTCTTGACAATTCCGATTTTTTGTTGTTTAAATAATCCCTTAAAAATTGCCATCTTTTCGAAACAACATTGGACAGCTCGCAAAGCAGTTTTCTGTTGTTCGTTTTTTTATATTTGAAACCCATATGTTTTAAGATGATGGACAAACTGTTAGTTCCAATATCGCAAAGTTTTTTCTGCTTTATCTTTTCAAGAATAGCTTTGAGGGTAACATATTCCTTGGCTTTATACATATCATAAACAATATTCATAATAGAGAGTTTTATCCCTTGGGATAAATCCAAGGTTTTTGAATGGAGTCGAACCCTTTTATATGGTCTGTCCAAATCCTCTTCACTCTTTTTTCGAAGTCTTCTTAAGGTCTTCTCTGAAATGCCGCAAGCATCAGACGTTCGTTTTTGCACTGCCAAAACAGACTCTAACGGGCCCGAGTTATCTTTTTCTAAAGTAAAATAACGTTCCACTTGTAATACCAAACGGCGTTCACCTGGAGATAAATGCCTTCTAGGCGATGTGCCACCTTGCTGAACATTTTCCATAACTTTGCTTAATAACTGATTTTAATTCACACACAATGAGAAACAAACTAAAAGTGAAAAGCACAACTACTTATTTAAAATAAAGTAGAACATACCATCCCGCACTTCAGCAAATTTTAATTATTTATTGGAAAATAGTAATTATTATGAAGATTTAATTATAATAATCCCAAAATAATGTCATTATCGGAAAAGTATATACCTGACAAAATCTTTAACATATTTAACCATCCCGCACTTGAGCAAATTTTAATTGGTTCTTGAAAAATAGCGATTATTATATAGATTTAACTATAATAATAGCAAAATAATTTAATTATCTATTTAATTATTATTTATGCTCAACGCGTAATTCTAAGATAATTTTGTTTTGAAACCTCTGATTTCGCCCAGTAATAGAATACAGTAAACCAGTGGGATGTTCGGTGTGATCAAGTATAGCTAAGGTGCGAAGATATTGTAACTTAACCGACTTACTGTTTTAAAAGCGATAACATCCCTTGGTGATTTAATCCGATATCGGACTTCTTAAAACGCACAGACTTTATCGTAATCGCACTTAGTTAACTGTTTCATCGGTACAGGAAAACCTATTGATTTATACTTGTTTCAACCTGTTCCGTATAAAAACCTGTTTCGGAAGAAGCAGATACTGTTCCAAAACGTCATCTCTAATTTGACATTTCCAAGTGAGGTTGGCTGGAAGTGTGAAGGCCAATAGTAAACTTCTATCAATAATGTAATTGAATTTCCCCCTCGATTTAAAATCGACGTGGGTGATTCGTTTTGAAATGAAAGCCTTGTATATTTTTGCAATGGGTTTGTTCATTAAGGTAAATACTTTAATTACGCTTATATTGGTTACATTAACGCTAACGAGCTTCCAATTCTCTTTTTCTGTTTCGAACTCGTCTATATTTTTTTAAAAACGCTAAGCGCCAAAATATCGCGGCATCAAACGAGCCTGGACTAACACTTCGGCTCCCAAATGTCCTGTTCCGAATTTATTAAGTTAGAATGGGCATTTTATCATTTTAAATGTATCTATTGAACAACATCGAATAACGAGCATCTTTTGAACAAAACTAATTAAAAATATCGAACAGCAAATTTAATAGAAAAAGGTATACAAGTAGCACAATAACGGCAAACGTTCAATTAAAACATAATTTCCCCAGGGCGGATAATTTAAATAATAACTTTGTAATTAAATGTGGACGCCTGGTCGATTGCTCTACGCTCTACCCTATCTATAGTATATTCAAATCCAAGCTGCATACGAAATAAACAAATCCACATGCAAAGCACCAAAATATTGTACACTGTCAAACTAAATACAGTAAAACTTCTCATTTCGGCCACCCGTTAAAAACGGTCACCCCTCTGAACGGTCAGTTTTGGCTTCTTAAAATAAATCTTATAGCATTTTTAATAATAAAAGACCCCTCGAATACCGAAACACTTCTAAAACGGCCACGGTCACATGAATCCGTAACTTTTAAGAAAATTACCTTGAATTTTTACCCTTAATTGCGGTCGTCTCGACCCTTCTGGGAATGTTTGCACCCAGCCGGTACTTTATTACTGGTACTATTGAAAATAACGGAGAATGATAAAACCTAATTATGTAAATGGGTTTTTAAGTACGTACAAATATAATTTGTTAAATCTTAAGATGTTTTCATAAAAGGTAAAATTTTATTCAGTTGCATTTTAACAGCACAATAGTCGATCATGTCTCTGAAACGTAAACGTTTATATTTTAAACAAGAGTTCGAAATCATCGCGGATAGTGAAAAATATGGTATCAGTGCTCGAAAGATAGCGGAAAAGTTTGGTGTTGGAAGAACACAAGTAAATGATATTTTAAAAAGTAAAATTGAACTGAAAAAACTTTATGAAGAAGGAGGAGTTAATGCAGATCAAAAACGGAAGTTTCCAAAAACAGACGGACTTGCGATTGACCAAATGGTTTATGAATGGTTTTGCAAAGCAAGAAACAAAAACATTCCAATATCCGGACCACTACTAAAGGAAAAAGCTCTGGAAGTGTCAGAAAATTTGAAAAATTGTGATTTTAAGGCATCAAATGGCTGGTTAGATAGATTCTGCAAAAGACATGACATCAATTTTAAACAATTTCTGGTAAGTCTGCTGGTGTGGATGAAGTGAGTGTTCAAGATTGGTTCACTAAGTTAAAATTAATTATCAAGGATTATGATGATAAAGATATTTTTAATGCAGACGAAACAGGCCTTTATTATCTCGCAATGCCAAACAAAACTTTTGCCTTAAAGAGTGACAAATGTGCTGGAAGAAAATCAGCTCAGCAACGAGTGACAATTCTTTTTTGCAGTAGCATGGATGATGAGAAGGAGACCCCATTAGTTATAGGAAAAAGCAAAAATCCGCGATGTTTCAAAGGAGCACATGTAGACAAATTACCATTAGAATGGGTCTCCAATAGAAAAGCTTGGATGACAACAAAGATAATGATTTCCTGGCTAAAAAAATTTGACACCTAAATGAAAAAACAAAGAAGAAAAGTACTTTTATTTTTGGATAACGCAAGTTTTCACCCGAAAATACAACTGGAAAATGTTCGAATTGTTTTTCTGCCTCCAAACACTACATCTTACTGCCAGCCATTAGATCAAGGCATCATACAAAATTTTAAAATGATATACAGAAAATATTTGATAAAAAGACTTTTAACTTTTACTAACACCGCTACCGAGGATGCGTTTGAAAAAGCAGAAAATACCATAAATTTGTCAAGTGCTATGGTATGGATTGTTGCAGCATGGAAAAATGTTTCATCTAAAACGATTAAAAAATGTTTCCAAAAAGCTGGATTTATAGAAACTCTCCAAGAGAATGAGATTTTTGAAGAAGAAGACGATATTCCACTAAGTCAGTTGTTTTCCGGTATCCCAGGAAATCCAAACCTGGAAAATAATCTTCAAATCGACTCAAACATTTCAACAGAAAATCCCTGTATGGAGATGCAGGAAATAATTCAGGAGTTTACCAGCCAATCTAAAACTACCGAAAATGAAGACTGTGAAAGTAAAGAAAACCAGGAGGTTTTTAGTTCGTCTTTAAAAAGCATGAGTGAAGTTTGTGAAAAAATAAGAGACGTACAAAATTTTTTATTAGGCAAAGAAAATGACAATTTGGCCATTGATATTTCAAATATCCTAATGAAATGTGAAAATGAAGCAGCAAAAATTAAAATTAAAAATATGAAACAGACTTCCATTGAATCTTTTTTTCACAAAGCATACTTTTTTTTCGTATGTAGTGCACATTTTTAAACATTATTATCTATAAATATTATGTAGGAGTTATGAAATAAATAGTTATGTCTGTATATTTACAGTTCATATTACATAATAACGTATGTGTTTGTAATTAGCCTTTTATTAATGAATGAAGTTGAATTTTATTCACATGACACATATGTTATATGTAGATATGTAATTTATTTTTTTCCTTCCCCTCAAAAACGGTCACCCCCTCAAACGGTCAATTTGTAATGAAATTTTTAGTGGCCGCTATTGAGAGGTTTTACTGTATAAAGTATTAATAGCCATTTAGATACCCATAATTAATTGATTGTGGTCAGTATAATAATTATATTATAAGTCCTAAATGTGAGTGAATTACTGAACTGGTGAATTGCCTTCCCGAGTTTCGGGTTAGTGAACCAAATGCGACTTTCTTCTTTTCTTTCTTAACCCTCCGTTAGGCGCGCGGATGACAGGTGTCTTCCATATTATTATTGGGGCTATTTTTAATAATAGACAATATTAGTTTTAGACATTTTAGTTTTAAATATAAAAAAACAATTTTTTAAAGTGTTATGTAAATAAAAGAGTTTTTTTTTTATTTATTAAAATAAGAAAAAGAAAAGAACAAACGGCAGTAAAATAAAAATATTATTAATTATTGTCAATGCAGTTTCTACAAATATCATTAAGATGTTCTACGCAGGTCCAGTTGGAACGTTTTACACACCATCTCCTGGTGGTCTTGTTTCTCGCTCTGCCACAAATGTAGCACCTTCCTCGCGATCCCGTTCTCTCTTCCTGCTGAGTAGGCGGCTCTGGTGTACCAACTAATAGGTATCCTGGCCCGGCGACGAATTTCTGCAGGTATACAAGAAATTTTTGACCGACGTTCTATCTGAGGCTTTACTAGCTCCCAACTTATTGTTTCTAGAAAATCGGATCTGGTCACACTTTTCTCAGTTTCCATACAATGATGTCTATAAATGCAACAAGCATTTATAGCAGCAATGTTTAACAAGTCATAGAAAAGAACCATGGGCCATCTTCTGGTAGTACGAGACACGTCATAGTTTTGACAAAGCTGATCTAAGAGGTCTACGCCTATTTTAGTCATATTATAAAACGTAATAATCTCAAGTTTCTTGGCCTCCCCAGTGGATTCGTCAATAGCATCATCAAAATGCATTGTAGATAAAAGCAGAACTGCTTTATTTTTTTTAGGACAGTATGATACTAATGTTGAATCTTCTTGAAAGCCAAATATTGACGATTTTTCCTCTCTGTTTTTTCTTGGCAAAATCTCTGTTGGTATTTCCCTCTTATTTTTCCTTAATATTCCGACATAAGTAAGTTTTTTTGTTTTGAGTTTAGAAGCTAGAGATATGCTAGTAAACCAGTTGTCGCCAGTAATATTTCGTTTTGTGCCTTCAACCGGTGTCACTAAGCGCAGATCAACATCTTCTGCAGAATTATTTAGACAGTAAGGTCCGGGAGGCTGCTTACCAACGTATGGTTCCAAGGTAATAGTATAAGCTATTTTTGCATCGCACAGTGCAAACACTTTCAAACCATATTTTGCTGGTTTGCTGGGTATATATTGCCTAAAGGGACAATTTCCTCGAAATGCCACTAACTGTTCATCGATGGTAAGATACTCACTTGGCGAGTAGAATTTTTGGAAATTACAAAATTTACAAATAACTCAAAAACCTCTCTTAAAGGTGCAAGTTTGTCTATCTCTTTTCGGGCTTGTCGGTCGTGGATGTTATCAAATCGCAGACATCTCAATAAGAATCTGAATCTTTTCTCACTCATGGTGAGGTAGCATGATTCAGGACCGTTTCCGTTTGAATTGTCCCATAGTTTAGATAATTTTTTTCCGGAGTCCAATAGTATTCCTATCAAGTAGAGTAAGCCAATAAATGCTTGTATTTCTATTGTATCAGTGAACCTACAGTCTCGATGTCGAGAAAAGTTCGATCGAACCTTCTCAATATATATGTTTGTAGAGGTGACAATAATTTGAAGAATATTTTCATCTAGAAACAAATTATTTATACCCAGCTCTGATTTTTCTTCCCGCGTTTTACCCTTTGGTCCTGGTAGGTGAGTTATTATATTGCATGACCTTGTACGTACGTTTGTGAGCCTCCTGACTTTTCTTTACTTCGTAGACCCATCTTTTCCCAGGTAAAAATTACTGCCTGTTGCTTTCTCTTCATTCTCCTGCAGGAACGTCAAGACCTGAGAGCAGCTGCGTCAATAGCTATCTATATAGATAGTCAGGCAGCGATAAAGGCAATTCGTTCCAACAACATTAAATCAAAACTAGTGAGGCGATGTCGCGACAATCTTCGCATACTTGGTGCCCGGCATCGAGTCACTCTGTGTTGGGTTCCTGGTCATCACAGCATAGATGGCAATGAGTCTGCTGATGCGCTCGCCAAGGAGGGCGCGGGCATGTCCGCCGATCTAGCAGAGAATGCCGTGGCTAGGCCGCTGGGATTGGTCAAAGAGGAGATAGATCGTACAGCCAAGCAACTTGCAATAATCAGATGGACAGAGCTAACAACCTGTAGCATCTCCAAGCAATTGTGGCCCCTACTTGATAACAAGAACACCGCAGCGTTATTACAACACAGTTGGAAGGACTTAAGAAATATCACTGCCGTGGTCACCGGACACTGTCTTTTCGGTAGACATGCAGAACGTATGCAAATACCAGCTAACGACTTCTGCAGAAGTTGCAGAGACGAAGAAGAGGAGGAAAGCATTCAACATTTTTTGTGTGAATGCCCTGGCCTTGCAAGAAGAAGGTTTAATGCCTTGGGCGAACCATTCTTTGATAATCTGGAGGAAGTAAGCAGCTTACAACTGGGTCGACTTACTAGGTTTATCAACAGTAGTGGCTGGTTTGAGTGAGCTGCCAGGATTCTTCTACGCCGTACTTCGCACTAGCCATCAGGGAGCTGATGCTGATAGGTTCCGCAAAACATGTGTGGTAACACAACGGTCCTTAAAGGACTACGTAAGACTGTCTAGATAGACCAGAAGTCTGCCACTCTAACCTAGGTCAACCTAACCTTCCTCTTCATTTTCTTCATCTGTTACGTTATCGGCTTCCTGTTCCGACTCTGTGTTATGGTCGCTTTCGGAGATATTGTCCTCTTCTTCTGAATCGGGCTCCCCCTCTGGTGAAGTTTCAATGTCAGATTCGTCATACCATTGTTGCCACTTATTGTGATCCCTGCTATACTCAATCCTCCACTTTTTCGCCTCAGTCATAGTGCAAAAGATAACTGCTGCAAAAAAAATGTTTTTCAATTAAAATCCTACTTAAAACTAAATACAGATAAAATTAGTAAACTCCTAAATACATGCACGCTCATAAACTCAGAAAGTTACACAAGTATAAAAGGAAAACAACATAATTGCATATTTACCGGATATCCAAATATATAGCGTATATGGGCGCGCGGAGGACAACTGTCATCCACGCCGATTTTCACTGCTGCAGAGAACGCACTTTACTCCACAAAAGACAATTAGTACTGAAAACGTATCTTGGTATGGTCAATAGAAGATACTGAAGGCCACACCTACCGGCAGCGTTCTGGCATTGTAAAAAAGCCCGACAACTTCCAACTGGATGACCGGTGTCATCCGCGCGCATAACGGAGGGTTAAAATTATTCCTGAATTGGTGAATCAAAAAAAAATCGAATCTTCTAAAAACGATGAATTAATTCTTTCGATTTAATAAAGTGATTCGCTCGTTTGAACGATTCATTCGTGAATGACACACCTCTAACGGGAACGAGTAAACGAGACGAATAAGATAAAGTCTGTGCGTTTTAAGAAGTCCGCTAAGCCATAAAACCTCTTGAGCATTATGTCGGTGGCTCTCAAACAATAAATTATAATATTGAAGGTAAATTTGGATGTTGATGAATTACATTTTCTAAATAAAATAATTTAAAGTAAATAAAAAATTAGTTTAGGTAAAGAAAAATAATAATTTTTTAGCTTTTGTAGTATTCAGACAAATTAGTTTTACGAATTCTTTTTTATAAAGTTTTGGTTCTAAAAAGAACCGATTTTGTAGTCTTGCGACAGAACGTACCTCCTTGTAGATAGGTACTACTAAAAGTAGTCTTCCTCTGCATTTGAAATTTCACCCATGCTTTCAGACTCATCAGAATCAACATCATCGTCATCGTCATCATCATTCGTAATAATTAACGGTCTTACTTCGTCTATAACCTGTTCTGTCTCATAAGATTCAAAAATAATTTTTTCTGTGTGTTCAATGCATTTCCACCATTCTACTTTGCCCGCTTGGCTAGGCGCCTCCTCCCATAACTTTATAACGCTAGGCTTACCGATATTTTTACAGGCATGTTTGTCATAATAGTTCTTGCTAATACCCCATACCAATTCAATTGCGTTGTAATGACAATGGTAGGGCGGCAATCTCAAAACTTGATGTCCATATTTGAGGGCTAATTCGTCAACAACATATTTTTTTTTAAATGACTGCTCTTTACACTTGCTTAAAAGTTCACTTTTTAAATATAAATTTTCATGGTTTATGTTTTTCTTTGACAACCACTCTTTTATTTCTTCCTTTTTCCAGCTGCTTGTAGGAAATTTCTCTTCCGAGTCTCGTATGGTAAGAGGCATTGTCTAAAACAATTAAGGAAGGTTTTTCTAAACTTTTTAAAAAATTTTCCTCGAACCAATGCTCAAAAATTTCAGCATCCATATTGCCGTGATAATCATCAGTTTTTTTTGTTGATGAAAATATCAAACTGGCATTTAAAACAAAACCTTCTTCATTACCAGCATGTAATATAATATACCTTTTTCCATTACTTGCACGGGTACTTGAATAACAATGCTTTGAGTCATCCTGCCAAGACGTTTTTGTTGAAGTTCCGTTTGCAAATACCCATGTTTCGTCAAGAAAAACAACTTGTCTTGACAATTCCGATTTTTTGTTGTTTAAATAATCCCTTAAAAATTGCCATCTTTTCGAAACAACATTGGACAGCTCGCAAAGCAGTTTTCTGTTGTTCGTTTTTTTATATTTGAAACCCATATGTTTTAAGATGATGGACAAACTGTTGGTTCCAATATCGCAAAGTTTTTTCTGCTTTATCTTTTCAAGAATAGCTTTGAGGGTAACATATTCCTTGGCTTTATACATATCATAAACAATATTCATAATAGAGAGTTTTATCCCTTGGGATAAATCCAAGGTTTTTGAATGGAGTCGAACCCTTTTATATGGTCTGTCCAAATCCTCTTCACTCTTTTTTCGAAGTCTTCTTAAGGTCTTCTCTGAAATGCCGCAAGCATCAGACGTTCGTTTTTGCACTGCCAAAACAGACTCTAACGGGCCCGAGTTATCTTTTTCTAAAGTAAAATAACGTTCCACTTGTAATACCAAACGGCGTTCACCTGGAGATAAATGCCTTCTAGGCGATGTGCCACCTTGCTGAACATTTTCCATAACTTTGCTTAATAACTGATTTTAATTCACACACAATGAGAAACAAACTAAAAGTGAAAAGCACAACTACTTATTTAAAATAAAGTAGAACATACCATCCCGCACTTCAGCAAATTTTAATTATTTATTGGAAAATAGTAATTATTATGAAGATTTAATTATAATAATCCCAAAATAATGTCATTATCGGAAAAGTATATACCTGACAAAATCTTTAACATATTTAACCATCCCGCACTTGAGCAAATTTTAATTGGTTCTTGAAAAATAGCGATTATTATATAGATTTAACTATAATAATAGCAAAATAATTTAATTATCTATTTAATTATTATTTATGCTCAACGCGTAATTCTAAGATAATTTTGTTTTGAAACCTCTGATTTCGCCCAGTAATAGAATACAGTAAACCAGTGGGATGTTCGGTGTGATCAAGTATAGCTAAGGTGCGAAGATATTGTAACTTAACCGACTTACTGTTTTAAAAGCGATAACATCCCTTGGTGATTTAATCCGATATCGGACTTCTTAAAACGCACAGACTTTATCGTAATCGCACTTAGTTAACTGTTTCATCGGTACAGGAAAACCTATTGATTTATACTTGTTTCAACCTGTTCCGTATAAAAACCTGTTTCGGAAGAAGCAGATACTGTTCCAAAACGTCATCTCTAATTTGACATTTCCAAGTGAGGTTGGCTGGAAGTGTGAAGCAGGGTCATGTCACCAATATACGAGAGTAGGGCAACAAGCAATTTATGGGCAGTTCATGTCAGGGGGGCGGGAGGGTTTGACATATCTGCTAGTAACTTTTGGTTTTCTTATTTCGAGTTAAGATTTCATTAATAATCTTCGCTAATCGAATATTTTTAATAAGTTTTAATGATTTAATTGGATATGTAATTAATTTAAGTTCATACTATCATCATTTTCGGTTAAAATCTTACAAAAACATTAAAAAGCTAGTGTTTTTCTTTTTTTGCAACACTGATTTATTTTATGACAATGACAGTTATTTGCTTCTCGTCTGGGTCTTCTGACGCGTTTTTTCTTTATAAAATGGGTTTAATTTGATCTTGGAATGAATTAGTGGGGCTTTTTGGTAAGTTTATAGTGATATCTAAGTCTTTAGTTTATTTTTTCATGAGCAAGTAAGTTCCTTCTTGGGATATTTTTTAGCTGAAACTTCGCTGTCGACCATGCTTTGGGATTGATGATTTTTGGAAGTATATTTATTATTGTAAGTATTATGCTAAAGTAGGTATTTAATAATTATATTATATTTTTAGATTCACAACCTTCTAATAATGATCTTTTGAAGTGTGTCTGAGTAAAAATGTTATTAATTAGTTCCTTCCTTATTTTTCAAAACTGGTGAATCATTTCTATTTACCTACCTTCCTTGCAGTTTTAAATTATGAATATTTTTACATATACCTACACCATCCCTTATGTTTAACAGCTTTATATATTTCTCTCCTCACTCTAATTCGGCAAAATATATAAGTTTTCGTACCTATTGAAATTGAAATTGAAAGTAATTTTTTTTTCTGTTTCAGTCTAACCACACTCCTAGGCTTCCTTAGCTGTAATAATTATCAGTGAGAAAATCTAATTTCTTAAAAATATCATGACTTTAGTGTTGTATATTGTATTCTTAAATCATATGTAGGTATCTTTTTAATTTAAATATTCTAAATAAATATATTTTGATCATATTTTCTTTTATTATGATAATTCACTAGATATTGTTTTATAATTAAAAAAACAGTAATAAAAACAATTAATGTGTAATAAATTTTAAGGTTGTGATTCAATTTGGTTGTAACATTACTATATAATTGTATTCCAGAATATATATATGTTTAAATTGGTTAGAAATTATCACAAGCTGCTCACATTTACTTATAAGGCGAGCAGCTTGTGTATTCCTGCCAAACATATATCTTATGAAATCCAACGGTAATGTTACAGTCAAATCGAATGAAAACTAAAATTTATTTAAAAATTATGATATATTTCAGATATTCCCGCGCATTTCTTCAGTCGATATGTCAGATTTCTATAATGCCATCATGACATTATCGGTAAAATATAATTATATTTTGCCGGTGGGTTAGCCATGCAGTTGGTTCATAGATGGCCCATGTTTCGAAACTTTAACATTGTTGTAACATTTATCTAACCTTTATTGTTCTGTGGTGTGAAGGCCAATAGTAAACTTCTATCAATAATGTAATTGAATTTCCCCCTCGATTTAAAATCGACGTGGGTGATTCGTTTTGAAATGAAAGCCTTGTATATTTTTGCAATGGGTTTGTTCATTAAGGTAAATAATTTAATTACGCTTATATTGGTTACATTAACGCTAACGAGCTTCCAATTCTCTTTTTCTGTTTCGAACTCGTCTATATTTTTTTAAAAACGCTAAGCGCCAAAATATCGCGGCATCAAACGAGCCTGGACTAACACTTCGGCTCCCAAATGTCCTGTTCCGAATTTATTAAGTTAGAATGGGCATTTTATCATTTTAAATGTATCTATTGAACAACATCGAATAACGAGCATCTTTTGAACAAAACTAATTAAAAATATCGAACAGCAAATTTAATAGAAAAAGGTATACAAGTAGCACAATAACGGCAAACGTTCAATTAAAACATAATTTCCCCAGGGCGGATAATTTAAATAATAACTTTGTAATTAAATGTGGACGCCTGGTCGATTGCTCTACGCTCTACCCTATCTATAGTATATTCAAATCCAAGCTGCATACGAAATAAACAAATCCACATGCAAAGCACCAAAATATTGTACACTGTCAAACTAAATACAGTAAAACTTCTCATTTCGGCCACCCGTTAAAAACGGTCACCCCTCTGAACGGTCAGTTTTGGCTTCTTAAAATAAATCTTATAGCATTTTTAATAATAAAAGATCCCTCGAATACCGAAACACTTCTAAAACGGCCACGGTCACATGAATCCGTAACTTTTAAGAAAATTACCTTGAATTTTTACCCTTAATTGCGGTCGTCTCGACCCTTCTGGGAATGTTTGCACCCAGCCGGTACTTTATTACTGGTACTATTGGAAATACCGGAGAATGATAAAACCTAATTATGTAAATGGGTTTTTAAGTACGTACAAATATAATTTGTTAAATCTTAAGATGTTTTCATAAAAGGTAAAATTTTATTCAGTTGCATTTTAACAGCACAATAGTCGATCATGTCTCTGAAACGTAAACGTTTATCTTTTAAACAAGAGTTCGAAATCATCGCGGATAGTGAAAAATATGGTATCAGTGCTCGAAAGATAGCGGAAAAGTTTGGTGTTGGAAGAACACAAGTAAATGATATTTTAAAAAGTAAAATTGAACTGAAAAAACTTTATGAAGAAGGAGGAGTTAATGCAGATCAAAAACGGAAGTTTCCAAAAACAGACGGACTTGCGATTGACCAAATGGTTTATGAATGGTTTTGCAAAGCAAGAAACAAAAACATTCCAATATCCGGACCACTACTAAAGGAAAAAGCTCTGGAAGTGTCAGAAAATTTGAAAAATTGTGATTTTAAGGCATCAAATGGCTGGTTAGATAGATTCTGCAAAAGACATGACATCAATTTTAAACAATTTCTGGTAAGTCTGCTGGTGTGGATGAAGTGAGTGTTCAAGATTGGTTCACTAAGTTAAAATTAATTATCAAGGATTATGATGATAAAGATATTTTTAATGCAGACGAAACAGGCCTTTATTATCTCGCAATGCCAAACAAAACTTTTGCCTTAAAGAGTGACAAATGTGCTGGAAGAAAATCAGCTCAGCAACGAGTGACAATTCTTTTTTGCAGTAGCATGGATGGTGAGAAGGAGACCCCATTAGTTATAGGAAAAAGCAAAAATCCGCGATGTTTCAAAGGAGCACATGTAGACAAATTACCATTAGAATGGGTCTCCAATAGAAAAGCTTGGATGACAACAAAGATAATGATTTCCTGGCTAAAAAAATTTGACACCTAAATGAAAAAACAAAGAAGAAAAGTACTTTTATTTTTGGATAACGCAAGTTTTCACCCGAAAATACAACTGGAAAATGTTCGAATTGTTTTTCTGCCTCCAAACACTACATCTTACTGCCAGCCATTAGATCAAGGCATCATACAAAATTTTAAAATGATATACAGAAAATATTTGATAAAAAGACTTTTAACTTTTACTAACACCGCTACCGAGGATGCGTTTGAAAAAGCAGAAAATACCATAAATTTGTCAAGTGCTATGGTATGGATTGTTGCAGCATGGAAAAATGTTTCATCTAAAACGATTAAAAAATGTTTCCAAAAAGCTGGATTTATAGAAACTCTCCAAGAGAATGAGATTTTTGAAGAAGAAGACGATATTCCACTAAGTCAGTTGTTTTCCGGTATCCCAGGAAATCCAAACCTGGAAAATAATCTTCAAATCGACTCAAACATTTCAACGGAAAATCCCTGTATGGAGATGCAGGAAATAATTCAGGAGTTTACCAGCCAATCTGAAACTACCGAAAATGAAGACTGTGAAAGTAAAGAAAACCAGGAGGTTTTTAGTTCGTCTTTAAAAAGCATGAGTGAAGTTTGTGAAAAAATAAGAGACGTACAAAATTTTTTATTAGGCAAAGAAAATGACAATTTGGCCATTGATATTTCAAATATCCTAATGAAATGTGAAAATGAAGCAGCAAAAATTAAAATTAAAAATATGAAACAGACTTCCATTGAATCTTTTTTTCACAAAGCATACTTTTTTTTCGTATGTAGTGCACATTTTTAAACATTATTATCTATAAATATTATGTAGGAGTTATGAAATAAATAGTTATGTCTGTATATTTACAGTTCATATTACATAATAACGTATGTGTTTGTAATTAGCCTTTTATTAATGAATGAAGTTGAATTTTATTCACATGACACATATGTTATATGTAGATATGTAATTTATTTTTTTCCTTCCCCTCAAAAACGGTCACCCCCTCAAACGGTCAATTTGTAATGAAATTTTTAGTGGCCGCTATTGAGAGGTTTTACTGTATAAAGTATTAATAGCCATTTAGATACCCATAATTAATTGATTGTGGCCAGTATAATAATTATATTATAATTCCTAAATCTAATAAAAAAATACAATAGTCAAAAGCACAAATATGTAGGTATTTCAAAATTTCGATAACAAACAATAACATCAAACGAAACAGAAATGCTGCAAAAATCACCAGCAAACCGATTACAACCCTGTTACTTAGGCAGCTTGTCTGGTATTCGAATTATATTGCCGATGGACCAATTGGAATACAGTTATGGTTGTCCTCACCTGCTGCCCAAAGTTTGGATGCTATGCAACTTGGATTTGAATAATAATATAATAATAAAATGTCTTTTTATTTCGGCAAAGGATTTACAATAAAAATTATTAAAAATAAATGTCAAATACTGGCGTAGTCTAGCTGTAATAGCTACTCCACTAAACCAGTCAGACATTATAAACAAATTAATAAAAATATGATAATTATTTGATTGTTCATTAATAACGTAATGAAGTAATTCTTATATAATTTTTTACACAGTGTAATTAGCGAGTATAATAATTAAATAGGAATAATTTAACAACTCAAACAAAAAATTTAAAAAACAATATACATATAATTTTATCATAAAAAGTTAAGTATTTTGTAAATTTAAAAGATATTTCTTATATTTCATTTTAAATAAATTTGCATTTAAAATATAGTTAGTTATTGAAGACGGAAATCATTTCTGGTAGAATTGTGGTAAAAGATATTTATTTTTTAGAATCCTATAAAAATACGAAGATTTCATATTGGATTCCTTAAAAAATATAATCATATTTATAATCCCTATTTATTTTCATTTCTATTCTTTATTATTATTATTTTTTTTTTCAATATACAGTATGTCCACGGATGGGGTTTACAAGAGGACAAATGGACTAAAAATTGTAAGATACGAAAAAAAGTCACTCTTAATAAACGTTTTTGCTTGTCTAGAAAATACGATTCGTCATAAGAAACTTCAATTTTTTTATACAGGGTGGGTAAAAACTGCAAGACTGTTATTTTGCTTAAGAGTAAACATACTTTATTTTGAAAGATACGAAAAAAAGTCACTTTTAATAAAGATTTTTACTTGAATAATGAATAAGTGATACTTGTTGTCAATGTCTTTATTTAATGAAGTAATTATAATAATAATAATACGAACATTTTTATTAACATGAAAAGAATACGATAACGATTTCATAATTCAAAAGCTCCATCCCCATACTCGACACATTTTTCTAATTGCTTTCTCAAATAAGTGAAAGAATTTCTGATTTCTTCCTAAGATATCGATTGGACAGCCTGGATAATTCTGCCCTTCAGCACTTCAGTATCATTTGGTACTGCGGTAGCAAAAGCAATTTGTTTTAAACGGCCCCATAAAAACATATCCGCCAAGGTTAAGTCGGGGCTTCTTGGGGGCCACAAAACTGGGCCATTCCTGCCAATCCACCTTGGACCAAATATGCAGTCAAGCCATTCTCTAACCTCACGAGCGAGATGGGCTGGACAACCATCTTGCTGAAAATACATATTTTGTCGAAAATTTAATGGTAGATTTTCCAGTTCATCATTGAAAAATGTACCCAGCATTTCTAAATATGATAATCTATTGCACGTGTTATCAAAAAAATATTGCCCTATGATGCCATGGATGGATATCGCGCACCACACGTTCACTTTTGTGAAATATTGTCTTCTCGTCATAATTCTGAATTCGGGATTTTCCAAAGACCAGTACCTAACGTGCTGAGTTGCAACGGTTCCATTGGTAGAAAATGTACTTTTATCAGAAAACATGATACATTTATAAAAATCAACATTTCCACTTAAAATTTTGTCTCCTATCTACAAGCAAATATCAAGTCGTTTCGCTACTTTTTTTCACAACTTCCAACTGAGTAACACGATTTCTAAGGGACGTCATAGGATTTTCTTCAACCGATTAAAGAACTAAGACTGTAGCAGCATCATTATGGTCGTATTTCTTCTTTTTTTTTTAAATCCAAAACCGAACCAGTTCTCTGGAACTTTTTTATTAACTTGCAGATTGTCATCCTAGTTATTGGGATTCCTAGAAATTTCTCGGTAAATTGTTCCATGACGTAGCGGTATGAAACTTGACCATCCCCATAACATTGTATTATAAAAACTCTTTGTTCAGTAGATAGCATTTCTACTTAAATAATAACTTCATTAAATAAAGACATTGACAACAAGTACCTATCATCTTAAGCGTCATTATTATTGCAACTAGGTTCACCAGTCAGAGGTGTGCCAGCGAATACTTTTTGGGAATAGATATTTACGTAATAAGTCCGGTAAATCAACTTTTACAGTATGAGTGAAATGTTTCGAGACGAGGCGACGGAGCCGAGTCTGGAATTTTGAAACGAATACTGTAAAGGATTTGCCGGACGAATGACGTAATAGCTATTTATGCCATCAGTTACGAAATGCCTAATTTTGTGTAACGCGTGAGATTTTTGCGGAACGAACGAAGTGAGTTTCGCAAAAACTCACAAGTTACACAAAATTTAATTTCGTAACGTATTGCATACAAGATTTTTTCTAATTTTGAAGAAAGTAATAAAAAAATAAAATTTAATATAATTGATAAAAATTTGGAAAACATAAATTTAGTTTTTCTAATTTTGACATATAACTGATGGCATAAATAGCTATTGTTGCTGTTACTTCATGGTAGTTGTCAGTTTGACATTTTGTAAAAAAGTCTAGACGGAAGGTTTTTATCGAGATTGATATATTTTTAGTTTTATTTTTAAAAAATGAGTCATTCAAGTTCTGAAGAGCTACCAAGCGATATTGAAGAGGCAGCAGGTAATGCTCTATTATCAGTAATTCCCAAAAAGTCAAAGGCAGTTTATGATTTGGCATACGAAAAATTTGTTACGTGGTGTGATGAGAAGAAAATTAAACAAGTTAATGAGAAAGTTTTACTTGCATATTTTGAGGGTAAGAAAGATCTAAAAGTTTCCACATTATGGACACTTTACTCAATGTTAAGGTCTGAACTAAATCTGAAAAGGAATATTGATATTAAAAAATATACAAATTTGGTAGCATATATTAAAAGGCAAGCGGACGGGTACAGTGCTAAAAAGTCAAAAGTTTTTATTAAAAAAGATTTTGCCAAATTTTTATTGGGAGCTGATGACAAAGAATACTTAATGGCTAAGGTTGCAATGATAATTGGAATGGCAGGAGCATGCAGAAAAGCAGAATTAACATTTCTTCCAGTTGAAAATGTTATAGACGAAGGAAGCCATTTTCGTGTTGATATCCCACCTTCAAAAACAAAAGTTATACGGCAGTGTGCAATTACCACTGGAGACATTGAAAATACGAATCTTGTTGAAATATTAAGAAAATATATTAAGTTGCGTCCCCAGATTCTTAAACACAACAGATTTTTTGTAAAATATGCGAATGGAGAATGTACCAGAAATCCTGTGGGAATTAACACATTTAGCAGTCTGCCAAAAGTTATTGCACAATTTCTTGGTCTTTCAAATCCTGTTCTATATACTGGCCACTGCTTCAGAAGAAGCTCTGCCACTTTCCTAGCAGACAGTGGCGCTGATCTTTTAAAATTAAAGAGGCACGGAGGTTGGAAATCTAGCTCTGTTGCGGAGGGATATGTTGAAAATTCCATGAATAATAAAAAACTTATAGCGCAAGAAATATTTGGTGAAACATCTAATGCAATGTGCGTCGCTTCCCAAATAACAGCAAGTTCGAGCAATGAAAAAAATATGTCGTCGGGAATTAATTTGAATAATTGCAATAGTTGTGTTATCAATATTTATAATAATTAATTAATTTATAATTTATGTTTTTAACTTGTATTATAACAGTTTAATAAATAGAATAATTCTTTTTGTCACTAATTTTGAAATACATTTTTCGTCACCAATTGCATAAAATTTTACTTTATGCAACTAGTTACAAAAAATAAGACATTTCATAATGTCAATCAGTTTTAAAAAGTGTCACTTTATATGTCAAAATTAGAAAAAATATTTTATTTCATACTGTTCTGTTGAAAATTATAATTATGTTTTGAAATTATAATGAAGTTTTATTCTGCGTCGTATATTTGAAAAGTGCTTATATTTACTGGTAGAAACAATGTGTGTTTGACATTGATTAAACTAAAACTTACAAATTTCAGTCCGGTATAGAAATTTTTCAGGACTAGTCCGGTAAAAAAATTTTACCGGACTTATTGCTGTAAAACCTTATTTTCTGGACTGAATTCAAATATGTAAAGGTGTGTTTTACAATACAGTATGAAATAAATAATTTTTACATACATAGGTAAACCTTTTAATGAATAAAATTGTTCTACTTCGGTTTGTTGTGTAGAAAACACATTCATTAAGAGTGGATTTTTTTCGTATCTTTCAAAATAAAGTATGTTTACTCTTAAGCAAAATAACATGTTTGCAGTTTTTACCCACCCTGTATAAAAACATTGAAGTTTCTTATGGTGAATCGTATTTTCTAGACAAGCAAAAACGTTTATTAAGAGTGACTTTTTTTCGTATCTTTCAATTTTTAGTCCATTTGTCCTCTTGTAAACCCCATCCGTGGACATACTGTATTATGCTTTTAGATGTTTGTTAAATGTTACTTTGTTTTTTATTGTCTTTAAACTTCGAATAATTTTGTTGTATTCAATTAATCCATTATGAGAGTGAGAAAAAATTGATTTTTAAAACGATTATAATAATTGTGTATTAATAAAGCTGATGCTTGTCAAAATAAATTTGTTTACTATTTTGTGTATTATATATATTTTTTGGTGTAGAATTATCTCGTTTATATAGAAGTATTTTGTTTCATTATAAATGAGTTCAGTATGGATAATTATTTAATATTTAATAATTTTATTTTGACATCTTTGCAGTTTCTCCAAATTATATTTTTTAGTTTCTCCCTATACAGGGTGTTTCCTAACCTCTCTGAAAAATAAAGGAGGTGAATCCTCACCTCATTTTAGGACGAAAATGTCATATAAAAGTTTTACGCATGTCGCTTCGTTTTCGAAAAATTTGTATTTTTTTTTTCATTTTATTAATTAATGCCAAACGATATTCTAATGATATTTGTTAAACATAAGGGATTAGAGCACTTTACTTTGGGTCAATTTTAAATTTTACAATTAGTTCATTGGGAGGGTAAAAGAGTCCCTTAATTTTTTGGTTATTTTTCGTATTTTTATCATTATGTTGCGTCAAATGATACGAGAAGGCTTTGCTTCGTTCCACGGCAACCACATTTGTTTTCTCCGTAACATTTGTCTCCTGCTTAACATCTTTCAGATAATATTCTTTTAAATATTGTTTTTAAATTTATTTGTACTACATTACATACTTTTCATAATGGCTGAGTTTACCAATCAAGAAATAGTTCAAATTCATTTTATGTAGGGTTTGGCAAATGGAAATGCGCTAGAGGCGAGACTTCTATATGCAGAACATTTTCCTAATAGACGAGTACCGTGCCCGAAAACATTTACAAGATTGCACCTCAGGTTAGAGGAAACAGGTAGCTTTGCAAAAAGCAAAATAGGCGGCCGACCACTTACAGTTAGAACCGCACAACTTGAGGAAGAGGTCTTAAACATGGTGGAAGAATCTCCAGTCACTAGTACGAGAAAAATCGGGAACGAGTTGAATGTGAGTTACAAATCAGTATGGAGTATCTTAAAGGACTATTTACTTTATCCTTATCACGTACAAAGAGTGCAAGCTTTGTTGCCTAGATACTTTCCAGCTCGAGTTAATTTTTGCAACTGGTTTCAAGAATATTTTTTAAGGGTCCCACATTTTTCGGCAAAAATACTATTTACAGATGAAGCGAATTTTTCCAGACAAGGCATCATACATTTTCACAACAACCATATTTGGCGGAAGATAATCCTCATGCTATCATCGAGGGATATCACCATTTTCTTTTAATATTTGGGCAGGGATTATAGGAGATAGCTTAATTAGACCGTATTTTTTTCCAAATCGACTTACTGGTGATGTCTATTACAACTTCCTTAGAGATGAATTGCCAGAATTGATAGAAGCAGTGCCATTAAGAACGAGAAATTTAATGTGGTTCATGCATGACGGCGCTCCCCCTCACTTTGCAGTACGTGTTTGAAACTATTTAGATCAACAATATCCTGCTCGTTGAATAGGTAGAGGAGGACCTCACCCATTTTGGATTGGATTTTTATTTCTGGGGTCACCTTAAACAACTCGTTTATACTACTTCTATTAAAACTGAAGAAGACCTTCGACTGCGTATTATTGATGGTTTTAATACGATTCGCGCCAGTCCCGAAATTTTCCAACACGTAAGAGACAATTTAGCACGTCGTGTACATGGGTGTTTGCTGGCTCATGGAGGACATTTTCAGCAATTTATTTGATTTTTGTTCATGTGAGTTCATTATTAAGAGTTTTTAAATCAATTATTAAAATGATTATTATTGCTTGCAGAGAGGTTAGGAAACACCCAGTATAGATGAGGTAAACAAGTTAAATTGCTATGTATAACTATAATGCAGTAATTTTTTTTGTATGCGTATTTAAATAGTAGGAAATTCTTCTAAACATGCTGCAATACCAATTTAATTTACTTATGATTTGATTATTATATTCATTAAAATTTAAATCACTACCAAGAATTAATTCTAAATAAAAATCTTTAAAAATCCTTACTAGTCAGATGGAATAGAATAAATATAATATACTAATTAGGAAAATATTTCCTAGCCATCTGATATAAACCTTATACTAATAAGGCCGTATTTGGCTAACACAGTTAGCGCTACAATACTAAATTGATCGCTTAAAACTACCAAGAAAGGAAGACCTTTCTGTTGGTAGGATGCTGCTACCTATGGACCGGTTTCGAACTTATTGGTTCTCGTCAGCATAGGGTAAGCGCAGACATACCTAACAACAGAAAGGCCTCAAGTCTTTATAACCAGTTTTATCGTCCTGCTCAGGCAGTGAACGACAAGTGGCGTCCATAGGTAGCAGCATCCTACCAACAGAAAGGTCTTCCTTTCTTGGTAGTTTTAAGCGATCAATTTAGTATTGTAGCGCTAACTGTGTTAGCCAAATACGGCCTTATTAGTATAAGGTTTATATCAGATGGCTAGGAAATATTTTCCCAATTAGTATATTATATTTATTCTACTCCATCTGACTAGTAAGGATTTTTAAAGATTTTTAGTTTTTAATATACCTAAAGGTATAGTCCTCTCTCCTGATTGCTTAAAACTTCTAAGAGATGGCGCCACTTGTCGTTCACTGCCTGAGCAGGACGATAAAACTGGTTATAAAGACTTGAGGCCTTTCTGTTGTTAGGTATGTCTGCGCTTACCCTATGCTGACGAGAACCAATAAGTTCGAAACCGGTCCATAGGTAGCAGCATCCTACCAACAGAAAGGTCTTCCTTTCTTGGTAGTTTTAAGCGATCAATTTAGTATTGTAGCGCTAACTGTGTTAGCCAAATATGGCCTTATTAGTATAAGGTTTATATCAGATGGCTAGGAAATATTTTCCTAATTAGTATATTATATTAATTCTAAATACTTAAAATTTTAAACTCTTTTAATTTTTTTATTTAATTTTTATATTCTTAAATAGAAACATTAATTCCCATTTAAAAAGGAATCATTATGTTTACACCATTTTTCAATTATTTTAATATCTTTTCTCATAGGTTCAATATTGTTAATTTCATTTCCATTATAAAAAATACCAACATCATCAGCATATAATAAAATTTTACGAACTAAATTTAAATAAATAATGTCATTTATATAAGCAGTGGTCCCAAGACTAACCCTTGAGGATTTATTAAATTTCTACTACTTCAAATTCAGTTAATTTGCGTAATTTGTAAATAATTTTAAAATAACTTCAAATCATTTTCTTTTTCATCTATATAATTCAGTTTTTCAAGAAGAATATTATGACTGACTACATCAAATGCTTTACGAAAATCTAAAAATAAACAGCTAATATTTTTTTTTATCCAGTTCGTTATAAATAAATTTTATAATTCTATAACTGCTATTTCCATATTTTTTTTCTTTTGAATGTTGGTTCTCGCTAATAAAATTTATGATATTTAAAAACCATAATTGCCGTTCATGCAAGATTTTTTCAAAAACTTTTGATAATATTGGTAAAACAGAAATAGGTTAGTTAATTAAATCACTTTTATCATCAGATTTTTATACTGAGGTAATTCTAGCAATTTTTAACTCTATAGGGAATATTTTAGAGTTATTAAATTTTACTAAATTTTTTACTTTCATTTTTAATTTAAATAATGTATTTTTTAAACAATATATTTTATTTCGTTCTAAAATAAGATCTGCAAGTTCTTTTGTAAACCAACCTTCACTTAAATTAGAACAGTATTTATACTTTTTTAAAATTGAATTTTTATCAATCTCCTCCTTTATAATATTATTTAAAGATTCAAATGTTATATCTAATTCATACAATAACTTTAATCTATCTTTAAGTGTTTTATTGGTGTTTGTAAAATTCGTAAATTTAACTTCATATATCTGTTTTATAACCTTTTGTTTTAAAGAAAATTTGGCGACTAATAATATGGTCAATAATTGAACTTGATGTATTTAAAATTACTCTACTTGGTAAATGTAAGTAATTTAATATTTTGCAACCATTACTATTTAGCATATTCATAAAACAAATTAAATTAATTAGAATTAAATACTTCTTTTCTTTTATTTACCCGAGCATTGCAAGAGAAATCCTTTATGGTGTTCTGCGAGCAGTGCGTGTGCAATGGAAGTGATTTTAAATTACAACTGAAATATTTTCAAAAAATTCTGTTACGCAGGGTGTCCAAAAAAAAATTACTTTTTAAAAACAATGTTTGTGAATTATGTTCTCTTAATAATATCGTACATATTAAAAGGAGATGAATTCGATATCCAATTTTTCACAATACTTTTAATGTTAGTTTTTGATTTCCTCGGTATGTCAAAATCACACTTGTGCCCGCCACACAGTTGTTATAGAATATACTATTAAAAGTAGTATCTAATAATAAGCTTCTCTTTTAACTGGACGGTTGCACAAGTTCAAAGCGGACACTGTGGGACTTAATGACGATTATTTGATTTTGATCTCGTATATTTCGAAAACGATTTTTCGGATTGACTTCAAATATTCAGGGCTGCCCATACCTTATAAATGCTTCATAAACATAAGGTTAAGACTGTAAGTTGAAGTTTGACTAAATGATCCTATTAGGAATCGATAGATTGGGTCAAAATATGATCAGAAAGTCATGTAACATTTTGTTGTATATGCCCCGAACCCCGAGCAAGGAGTAAATCCTAAAGATGTTTTTTTCTTAATATCTTCGAAACTTTATTACAGGTATTCTTGTAAGCTTTACATGCAGAATCGAACTGTTGTCGTTAAGGACAACTTACAGGCAGCGTTAGAAATAGGGGAGGGTGTAGGTAAAATATACCTAACTTTTTGAAATTGATTTTTATACTCATGTATGTCAAATTAAAAAGCATCAACGTTTTTTGCAAAAAAAAGTAAGTCTTTGTTAGACACGATTTAGGGCGTCGTTTTCGCGATACATCGATTAAAAGATTTTTGCATGCCAAAATTATTGTATTTAGTTATAGTTCTTGCAAATCAATTATTGATGCACGTCATCGATCAGCTGATAATTGTAAATCCGTAAGTAAACATGGGAAATTAAATTTGGGCAAAAAATATTAAAATTTCATATGATATTGAATGTAGTATAAACTTAAAGTATTCTTCTTTGATACGAACTCACTTATAACAAATATTTTGTTTCTTTAAGTTTGTAAAAATTAATATAATTCGAATTTTATTGACCGACAGTTGGCAGCAGAACTGTCAACGGTGCGGTGGTGCCAGCCCGTCGGTTGGCCTGTTTTGACGTTTTGTTTACGCTTTGTGAAAAACTAACTTTTATTGTTCTGTGGTGTCGTGTTGTTGTACGTCTATTTTTTAACAAAATCTCCAGATCTTTTCATAAATAGCATTAAAAAACTGTTCTTTTAAGAACAACAAAAGTGCACATACATATCTCTGTCGATTGCAGCCGAGGCATTTAAATAGCCGGTGCAAGGAGCTAATAGCTTTTCTAATAAGCTGTTATCTGGAAGAACTTAACATCAATGGGCCATTGTTATCCTTGATAGCAGTTAAAGAAGTAACTTTAAAGAGTATGTTAAGGTCTATATATTTTATTTCTACTTTATCATATTCTAGCCTGTAGCAGATGTCCTAAATTTGAATATTTCCACTGTAGGGGCAGTTTCAACAACAGTTAAGGAAAATAAATTATTAGTATCATCTAAGCACAAACGTTCTCGTTCGAAGAGAGTTGTAAGTGTGTCAAGATTGGATATAAGTTCTATCCGTGACAGTATTTGAATGTACGAAGCAAGTAAGTATAATATTTTACATTGGTTATGTTTAAGCTGTAAATTCTTTTAGAGCCAGGGGCGGCTCGTCAATAAATGCGCCCGTGCGCGCGCACTGCCTAAGAAATGTGGGTGTAATATTAGAAACTCCCTGTTTTGTTTTCCATGCTTATTATTTTATAATATAAACATGGACAAGAACTGGAGCCGTGTAGGCATTACAGATTTAAATCATTTACATAAAAAAATAAACAAGCACGAGTTATCGAAATCTCATTTGCAGGCTAGTACGGAACTTGCGTTACTTGGAAAAGTAAATATTGCCCAACAGTTAAGCGCTTCCTATCGCCTAGGGATCGCTAAACATAATGAGAATGTAAGAAAAAATCGACACATTTTAAGTCGAATAATTATAAGTTGCGTAAAGTTCTGTGGTGTTTTTGTGTTGGCTCTTAGAGGCCACGATGAAACAGAAGATTCTTTAAATCGTGGAATTTTTAAAGAATTAATAAACTAAAAATGTTTAAAAAATCCTTTACTTGTCAGATGGAGTAGATAAATATAACATACTAATTAGGAAAATATTTCCTAGCCATCTGATTTAAAACCTTATACTATAAGGCCGTATTTGGCTAACACAGTTAGCGCTACAATACTAAATTGATATTGATTGATAATTACTACTTAATAATTAATAAACTTCAGTGCTGAATTAAATAATGTTTTGAAAGAACATTTGGAAAACTCAAGCGTTTTTAAGGGAACCTCAAAAACCATTCAAAACGATATTTTGGACTGTATGTTGACAGTATGCAAAAATGAAATTTTAAAAGAGGTTGAAGGTGCGGATTTTTTGGCAATTCAGTGCGACGAGATGTGAGTAATCACTGTCAAATGGCAATTATATTGCGATATGTTAAGGAACACAGTATACGCGAACACTTCTGGACTTTTTTGGGAGTGCATGATAAAACAGCCAATGGTTTAGTGAATAGTATTCAGCAGGAAATAGATCCAATGTTAAAAAACAATAAAAATAAATTGATAGCGCAAGCGTACGATGGAGCCAACGTTATGAGTGAATCAGTTGGTGGCGTTCAAGCAAAAATGCGTGAAAAATATCCGTTTGCATATTTTGTGCATTGCTATGCTCACCAGCTTAACTTAATAATGCAAAAAGCTGCTAGCCAAAATACGCAAGTTAGGGTATTTTTTAGCGACTTATCTGGAATTCCTGCATTTTTTTCGAACTCTTCGCACCGCAGTGATATGTTAGAGCAAATTGTTAAAGTTAGATTGCCCCGTGTTGCCCCTACTCGATGGAATTTTAATTCAAGGATAGTTAACACCGTTTACGAAAACAGGGAAAATTTGATACTTTGTTTTCATGAAATTTCCGAAAAACCCGAAAAAACAATTACTAGCCGAGAAGCAAGCGGTTTAATAAGAACACTGGAAGATTCTCAGTTTATATTTTGGTTGACGCTTTTTCATAAGATTTTTCCTCATGTTGATATTATCTACAATCAATTTCAATCCAGACATGCAGATGGCATTCAATTGAAAAAATCAATTTCAAACTTTGAAACATATATATTAAGCATACGCCATGAAATGGATGCAATCGAACAAGGGATAACTGAAAATATTGGTAAACGCAGGAGATTGGGCGACACTGATAGAAAAAGCGTAACAGCCAAGGAAATTTGCGATGTCATAGTTACCCAACTGAAAGATAGGCTTTCATATAGAGGTCATTTGGAAGCAAATTACATCTTACAAACACTTCTTGTGCGTCTTTCAATAACGAGTTTTCAAATCATATTTTTAACAGGGTTACTAAGTTATATCCAATGCTTTCAAAGGAGCGATTAAAAACGGAATTGGAAGTAATTTATTCAAGAAATGATTTTTCTCAAATAAACAACTCCACTAGTACCCTACAATTCATTTTAAAAAATTAATTGGAAAGCACTTTTTCAGAGCTTGTAAAATTATTGAAAATAATTATGACGCCAATGAACACCGCTGAACCTGAACGGTGTTTTTCCACTCTTAAAAGGCTTAAAACTTTTCTTCGAAATTCTATGACAAGCAGTAGACTAAATGCTTTGGCAATGATGTCCATAAATAAGGATTTTGTGCATGAGATAGCGAATTTCGAGGAAAAAGTGTTGGAAACATTTGTTGCGCTTAAAAACCGACGAATGGATTTTTTATTTAAAGACTAGAAACTTTTAGTGATTAGTTATGTATAAAGAAATGTTTGTGTATAGGTATCTACTACTATCTACATCTACCCATTATAAAACTATTAAAATTTTTAAAAAATAGAAAAATAAATTTGGTGCTAAAACAAAAAAAATATAAATCCCATTTAAAAACTGCGTTTTTTTTTTAATATTCTTCTGGGATAAAAAGCACAAAGAAAATCGATACAAAGGTAAAAAGGGGCGTGGCACCTCCAAAATTTTTCGCCTGCGGCGCACAGCCTAAGATATATGTCACGAGCCGCCACTGTTTAGAACATCATGTAACTTTGACAACTTTAAGTAAAGAATTAAAAGATAGAAATTGTTTAATGGTTATCTTAACTCTTTAGGAAGCCTCTTAAAGGAAATCGCTTCGGATGGAAAAAAGATGAGCCGAGGCGAGGACCTATGGAGCCTTCCCATCTAAGTTTCAAACGACTGGTATTTTTGAAAGAAGATATGAAAGAACAAGAAACATCCTTGTATCAATTCGTTTTCTTGGATTTTTCAGAATGGCACCATTGGTCGATCTTGGCAAGATGAAAATAAGAGAAGTGTTTGATCTACTAAAGTTGATGGTAAAAGATTTTTTGCAGCAAACAAATATATTATAAACTATTAATATACAGGGTGTTATGGAAATGACTTATTATTTTTTAACCCGTAAATCTATAGGTCGAGCCGAATTGGGGAAAAATTGCGTTAAATGGCGCTCGAAGCTAGAAATTCGAGAAAAATGCCTTCAAAAATTTAGCTCAAAACACCTACGCGCCAATGATCAAACAGCTGATTCGTACTACTTGTCAAAAAAAAAATTGTTGACAAAAATCTGACAGTTACTGTCAGATAGTCTTTAGATATCGTCAGCCCAAAACATGTGTTTTGAGCAGTGTTGCCACATTTACTACATCAGTTTCATCAGATAACCTTTTTTGAATATTTAATTTTTTCTACTTAACTTTAATATGCTTTAGTTTCTACCCTATTACACGAAAAATTGTCTACGTATTGCTCTAGTTTTATTTGTACATACCTTGAAATAAAAAACATATCGGCAAGAAATCCACGTTATACCGTTACCATTTCAAATGATTCTAGCGGGACATTTATTCACTTTAACAACACATTAACTGTTCGGGACATTATCAAGTTATTAGCTCTTTAATTCTGTGTTATTAATACAAGAAATTACTAGTTATAGACTTAGAAATACTTTATAACAAAATCCGGATTGAAAACAACGCGACACACGTTTGATACGGTTATGTTCTTTCTCTTCTTCTGTGACTTCTGTTCTTCTTGGTAATGATAATAGCTGGCTCATTGTCGTCAAGACAGGTGGCCATTGCAATTAAGAATAATAATTACGGTATCCAATCCAGTCCTCTTAACTGGACACACAACATTTAAACACGATAGTCCAGGGGGCGGGAAATGTGATTTGTTGCTGTTCTGTGATTGGGTACTGAGCAGTTCAAAGTCAATGAGCGCATTCGGGAGACGAAACTGCTCCGGAGCAGTTCCTAAATCGTCTTGTTGTGTCGACCGCTACTTTTACGACACTTTCCAACATGTTACGGAACGGTCGCCATTTTGGGTAGCATCTTTCACTTCCGCTGCTTGGAGAGAGCGGTTCGTTATGTCAATGGGGAAATGACGTATGCAACAAAAGTTTGGTTACGAAGAACGTAGTAAATAGAATGGAGGAACAAAACATATACATTAAACAGGAAAACGTACTTTTTAACTGCCACCAAAGAGTTTCAACCAAGGGATGAGTATATTGGTAAGCTTCACAAAACAAGAAAGGTTAATGTTTGTTACGCACAGCTGATATGGATTTGACATTTGAACCAAACGTGATGATCTTTTGGTCGAAATAGTCGAAATCCATGGAAGCCGACGAATCGGTAGCGGTTGGATCATAACCGGTAACCACTGCGGAGTAGTGCGGAGCAGTTTCGTCTCTCGAATGCGCCCAATGGCTTCATATGTGGCTTCATAAATTTGTTTTTAATATCATTTCTTATTATTCATTTACTTGCAACGGCATAAAATTTGTTTGCGTTTTGCTGCTGGAGTGTATAGTTGTTGAATAATGTGATACACATGTGATGGGAATGTTTTGTGATGTGATAGTTTATCTGTGTAAATTTCCAGACATAGGGCTTGTTGTTGGTATCTACGATTTTTACTCAGCGAAGTATTATGCTAGCAATACAATTTCATGGGGTGAGTAAAAACTATACCTATTGAATAAGGCTTGTTTAATTGAAATCGCAGTATAGTTTTTGATTTAATCTTTTTTAAAAAACCTAAAAAAAAGATTTTCCCGAATACTTGGCAACGTCGCAAGGTAATCAGCTGTCTGTAGAAATTCGGCCAATTTGTCATGTCAAAAACACGTGTTTAGGGGTAATGAACTTTCATAGAGGCACAGATGGTCCGGTTTTAAGGTATTTTACAAAATTCAAAATACTTCCGATTTTAGAAAAAAAAACTATCAAGTGTAACTCTAGGCCACCCCAGGAGTGGCCCCTTAAAATATAATAAGTCATTTCCATAACACCCTGTATATAAATATATACAAACAATTATTATTATATTAAACTTAAATTATTTTTATACATAAGCCAGCAATAAAATATTTAGTTGATGACCTGGCTGAGCAATAATATGGACATACCACTGTATGTTTAATCCGATTGAGCATATTTGGGAGATTACTAAAAATTATTATAACAGACATATTGGTCGACATGGCAGTACAGAAACTGACTGTAAAAATAATTCCGTACTGCTACGCCTGATGTTTGGAAAAATTCAATTCGGCACACAGAAAGCGAGATCTTAAAATGATATGAAAGAGAACATGTACTAGATAGACTGAACATTCAACCCATTATTATTGAAGTAAATCAAACGAGTGATTTAAATGATTGAAGGTTGATTGATGATCCAGCTTTGTATTATTATTTTTATTATTTTTAATATTGAAACCCAAAAACTAAGAAAATTAGAGTCTTTAAATAAGGACGTGTAATTTTAGGTATATTTTTGCCTCTTTTATAGAAATACGGAATAATCAAATTGATTAATAGCCAAGGCATATATTAAAAAAAGTAAGAATGAAATTACATGACTATGCCAATATAACTTAGGTATATATCGTCATCCTGGAAGATTTTAAAAATAAAGTAAACAAATTTGTCTTTATATTTGTAAATTTGTCTTGTTTTTATAAAAAAAAAAAACAGTGTAATTCCCTCAATCGGTAATTTTGCTTACAAGCTGGCAACACTGCCGATAACTGACGTCACTCGAAGGGTATGACGTGCAAAGAATATAGTGCAAAAATAGACCAATGTCAAAAGTGATCAAATAAGTAATTTTTTTTTTTTAATTTTTAATTTAGTAATGACTTTTTTAATAAATGAGATCATAAAAATTATTAAAATTTGGGTATACAAGATAAATTATGTTTTCTCTTTTAGTAGTTTATAAATCGATCAATCTCGAAAACGTTTCTTTTAATCTTGTCCAATTAAGAGCAACTTTTTTTCGCCAAAATTGTTGAGGAATTGAAATTAGAGATAAAAAAAAAGATATAAAAATAAGTATAAGTAAAGTTAGATATAGTTTAGTTCCGTCCTCCCCTAGTTATGGTGCCAATTTTAGATTATATTAACATTTTAACTACAATAGTTCGATTCGGCGTGTGAAGCTTACTAGATTACCTAAATTTCAAGTTTGTATACAATGAGAATAATTGAACCAATAAAAAGTTTGTAAATCCCTAGTTTGCACCGACAGCAAAATTTTCGCTTAGCACTATTAGAATAATCCTAACGATTATAGAAATATTCTATATCGGTAACAATCTCGCTTATTTAAACGTTTTTTATTGTCTGTATAAGAAAGGCTTAGACGTTTAGCAAATCAGTTTTCCGCACTTATAATACAGACATTTATAAAAGTCAGCATAATTGTCGCAGCGATTTGTCGACTGCGTGTTATTAGAAATCTTATATTTACAAATAAACCGATTAATATTCGTCACCCCCAACGCCACCTGGTACCAGTCATTTATGTTTTATTATGTTCTCGAATACCGCCCTTGTCGCGTCGTTGCACGTGCTTTTTATGTTAAACAAACAAACAAATGCCTAAGACCGAGTGATAAAGTGATAACTGATAAGACTGTGCACAATAGTAAGTAAGTATGTATTCTATATACTTTAATATATAATATGATATATTATTTTAAAGCGTTTTAGTCGAGAGGGGAATCGCTCGAAATCCCGAAATTAGTGTTAGAAATCATCGAAAGCACCTCCACAGTCGCAGAAATCGGTGGAAATCATTCCGAAATCTCTAATCCCGAAATTCCGAAAAATGTAATAAAGCTGTTAAGTTTTTTTTGAGAAATATAAAAACTACAGTTTTTCCTTTAAGCTGTAGTTTTTTGTTTAAACGCTTTTATAAGTGAGTTACATTTTTGAGTAATTAATATATTTTATTTGTTGATATGTATAGCTTCAAATTCTATATACCTGTTATAAACTTTTTTTTTTAAACCTTAACCAAATATGTATTGAAGTATTATAACTAATAATAACGTGTTTCTTTTTATTTTCGTTTTAATAAAGATATGTTCGTAATATATAAATATAGGTAGTTTTTTTTGTTATACAGTGTCACCATTAAAGTCCGCACCATATAGAACTTTTTTTTGTTAATGAGGTTAGTTAAAATTAAATTTGGGCAATCGCTTTTGCTTCAAATTAGACTAAAAATTATATAATCAAATGTCACCATCTGTCATTCGGTATCTGTCAAAAATTACATTTTAATAAAAAATGCTGAAAAATGGCATTGTTTTACCGAATTTCAAAAAATTTTATTAGAAAAAGTTGTTTCTAGTACAATTCTTGGCCTAAATACAAAGTTTCAGTTTTCTAGCTCAAAGTTGATTTTTTTTGCCATTTTTTCTAATTAACTTTTTTTTTATTTATAGTAAGTTCGCTTAATGGATATTAAACTATTTGCTTATACCATACTCAATATTTTATTTAGTTTGTATGAGCTTTTTTTTACTAGAATGCCATTTTTTTTCGAAATTTAAAATTAGAGGCAAAAAAATTTGACACAGGTGGTGCAAAGTTATCCTAATTTAAAAATTTTAACAGATATACGTCAGATGTTTCGTTTTTCAAATGACAAATACATCTAAATATTTGATAAAAATTTTATTTTATACTTAAAACTATCATTATTATTAAAAGGAACAAATAGGAACTTTAATCATTTTAAATAGGTAACACAAAAGCAATATAAATTTCACATTTCAGTGTGACGTCCTTCTCGCTCTATACAAACACCCGTCCGTTCTTAAACGTCTTTAACAGCATTTTGTAAAAAGCTTGATCTTATATCGGCACAACACTGTCTTATCGTTTGTTCCAAATGCTCGATATTTCTAAACGGTCGATTCTTATAAACTTTCTGCTTAAGATAACCCCACAGAAAAAAATCTAGTGGGGTTATGTCAGGCGACCTGGGTGGCCAGTGACATTCTCTATCACGCCCTATAACTCTGTTTTGAAATAATTGGTTTATGCGTTCTTTCACTGCTACAGTTTGATGTATGGGTGCACCATCAAGCTGATACCATAAGTTATGTCTATGGTGTAAGGGCATGTTATCCAAAACTTCGGTAATCTCGTTATCAAGAAAATTCAGGTATCTTTCACCAGTTAAGTTTACTCTAAAGAAGTATGGTCCAATAAGCTCATGTTTCAAAATTCCACACCAAACATTGGTTTTAAAATGATACTGGTCGCGACATTCAATTGTGAAGTTAGGATTTTCTTGGGACCACCATCGGCAATTTTGTGAGCTCACGGTACCATTCGAAGAGAAAGTGGCTTCATCTGTCCATAATATCTTGTATGGAAAAAGAATATTCTCCTCATATTGTCCCTGATACCAAAACGAAAAATCAAGTCGGATATCAAAATCGCGTTCTTTTAATGTGTTTATAAACTTGGGTTTATATGCCCGAAATCGATTTTTCTAAAGAATTTTTCTAACGCTTTCCCTCTTGCACCCTGTTGAATCACTTATCTTGGTTACACTAGTTTGACCGTGGTCAATAACAGTTAAACAAACATCAAGTTGTGCTGCTTCATCGTATTTACTTGCCGCGTGAGGTTTCTTAAAATTATTTTGAACAGATCCAGTTTCTCTAAATTTTGACATTATTCTTGAAACAGTGCTATGCTGCAAATTTTTTTCTGGATACCTCTCATTAAAAATGGCAGATACTTGCCGGTGAGGCATATTCTCTCCACAAATTGAGACAATTTCTATTTTTTCTTGAATGGACAACATTGGTGATAACACTGAAAACTATAACTTGCGAAAATATTCAAATTTATGACATTTCTTTTATTTATTCGGCACTCTAATTCGTTTTTTTTTCCATAGCCTACTTATAAAATTCAAAATTGCCTTGATATTTTATTGTGGATAAAAAGAAAATGTGTCTAAATTTTGAACTAATCTGATATCTGGGAATTTTATTTTAAGTTTTTTAAACTTCTTAGGTGTATGTACTATCAAAAAAATGAAATATCTGACGTCTATCTGTTAAAATTTTTAAATTAGGATAACTTTGCACCACCTGTGTCAAATTTTTTTGCCTCTAATTTTAAATTTCGAAAAAAAATGGCATTCTAGTAAAAAAAAGCTCATACAAACTAAATAAAATATTGAGTATGGTATAAGCAAATAGTTTAATATCCATTAAGCGAACTTACTATAAATAAAAAAAAGTTAATTAGAAAAAATGGCAAAAAAATCAACTTTGAGCTAGAAAACTGAAACTTTGTATTTAGGCCAAGAATTGTACTAGAAACAACTTTTTCTAATAAAATTTTTTGAAATTCGGTAAAACAATGCCATTTTTCAGCATTTTTTGATTAAAATGTAATTTTTGACAGATACCTAATGACAGATGGTGACATTTGATTATATAATTTTTAGTCTAATTTGAAGCAAAAACGATTGCCCAAATTTAATTTTAACTAACCTCATTAATGAAAAAAAGTTCTATATGGTGCGGACTTTAATGGTGACACTGTATATAGAATTGTATATAGAATATTGTAGAATGCCTTTTAGTGTCGAGGAAATTCTAGCAAATACAATCATAAGTTAATTCCATTAACGCCATATAATATATTATTTATTATATTTGAAATAGTTTTCATCTAAATAAGGTTGTTTCTGCTAAAAAAGAATCAACCATGATAGAGCCATATCGAAATCAGAAACATCTGGCGAATCATATCTCATGGAAAATATGCTTTCGTAAGTGGACCACCCAGTATATCATATATTCTAATACACAGTATCAGAACCTTCCTATAATAGGTATTACAACCTTTCTTATATTGGATATAAACTATCTTTTAAGTGGAAAAAACGGTATGATACTTGATATTATCTAGATTATCACTGATATTAGCAATTCTTATAAACGGTATACAAAGTAAATTATTACCACTATAACCACATTTTAGCAAAGCGAGACTAGTTACAGTAGCGAACTGTCGCGCTGCCCAAATACGTATGTGGAATTCTAATAACTGATATAATATTTTTCATATCAGGTCTTGGATATTTATCTCAGTGTATGTATTAGTTTCAAAAACTTTAAGACAATACATCATCAGGGTCTCCCGGTACAAAATGACCTTCGAGCCCTATTTTGAGCCGGCCCATCCAATTTCCAATTATTAACCATACCTTTTAGGATACCCTGTATAAGTACATTTCTGGCCTCAACCTATTATTCACACAACTGTTATATTATGTAACTTTCAAAGTAATTTACAACCCTATTCTCACAAAATGTCACCCAACTAATCAGTTGTGAGATAGATATGACAAGCCGCGATTCACATCCGAATTATCTCCAAACCACACTCTCGTAATCAAGTCATACGTAGAGGGTGTTGAAACTCGGTTTTGAGTTTTGGAAAGGTTAAACTTTGTAGCTGCACCAGTTAATCCTGATAGGGGATGATTTTTGGCCATTCACGAATATTGGCAATTAAGTGTAAAGATGATGACTAATGAAAGCAGTTTCGGAAAACCTTACATAGTTGAAAATAATATTATATGGCCATTGTATGTGCTATCGACCGCATCCTACAAGATCGATAAGATAATACACTAACTAACCTGAATAGCAGATTGATAGGTAGAGATAAATAAGGTACGTACGAGTAGATACAGGGTGACCGTTTAGTGTGGCAAAGTAGAATTGCTCCATTTGTATTTATAATACACAAAACATGTTAATATAAAAGCATAAGGAAAGTAAGTGAGTAATAACGTAAAATTATTTTTGACTCTATAGGCTGGCTCAACAAAAAGGTACAAGACTTTTTTTTTAAATAGAACACCCTGTATATTTTTGCACTTATAAATTCCCCTCGATATTCCGCGTATCGTGGCAAACATAGTGTTTAATTATTTTGCAATGTTGCTATTTAAAAATATTCTTTTTTGGAAGAAAAACTTGGCACCTTAAAATTTGAAATATAATTGAATTAACTCAAGACATTCGAAACATTTTTGAGTTTATTAAAGATAAAAACTAATTCAAGACTAAAGACCCTCAGAACATTCCATATTTTGTACAGGGTTTGCTCTACAAACGTGTCAACTTTTCACATTTTAAAATTAATTTACTCTTTTTTACTCAAATGGAATATTTTAATATTCTATCTTGTAGAGTTTTTTGCCCTCTACAACTTTTGTTAAGAGGTTCATAAGTTATTTTTGCTCAATTTGGTGTAATATTTTTTTTTTAATAAAAAGTCTAAGAAAAATGTTTTTTTGTACAACTACCATTAAAAGTGACACTTTTAATGACAGTCAACAGTGATACAAGTGATTGTTTATGTGGAAGCGTGTCAAAAATATTTTTAACAGTACATAGACAAAAATTTGACAAGAACGCAATTATTTAAATGACAGATGCATTTTGAAGTTTATTGTCATTCCAAATTCCCCTATTTTTTTATTATTATATTTGTGAAAACTTTTTCACTCACAAAATAAAACATGATTTTTAACACTCACATCATAAATAACTATTTTTTAAAATTTTATTTTATAGTTGACAGACGAAAGCAAATAATAGCAAAACCAATAGTAAAATTTTGCTAAGATGTCATTGTCATTTTATTTCTTACTTTCTATCAAGTTAAATTTATGTTGTGACAAAAATGAATTATTCAAACATCGAAATTATCGATATGATTTATGTTTTGGGTACTAGTGATAAGAATGCCTTATTAGCTACAAGAATTTATGAAGAAAGATGCCCAGAGCGAAGACACCCTGATAAAAAATATTCAAAAAGCTAATGGAGAGATTATAAACTACAGGAAGTGTGGTTTATAAAAAAAAAGACCGAAGAAAACGGGTATACACCGAAGAAAATGAATTCAACGTTCTGTTAAGTATTACTGAAAGTCCTCATATTAGTCAGCATCCTCCTGCACAACAACTGGACATTGGACGAACGGCGGTTCTAAAAGTAATCAACTCAAATAAATTATATCCTTACAACGTCCAGCAAGAGATTAATGATGAACTTTGTGTGTGGGCGCAAAATAAAATAAGGAAGAAGCATAATTTTGCGCATTTATCTTTTTTTCCGACGAAGCTACGATCCATAAAAATGGCAACGTCAATAGACATAGTTTTCATTATTATGCAATACAAATCTTCATTTTGTTAGACTTCACTCACAAAAAGATGGCCCCTAAATGTTTGATGAGGAATTGTAGGAGACCACGTACTTGGTCCAAATTTTTTCGAGGGAACTCTAACGGGACAGATCTATTTGGACTTTCTCCAAAATGATTTACCAAAGCTTATTGCCCATATACCGAACATAATTCAAGAACGCATGTTATTTCTTCATGGTGGAGCCCCGGTGCACTCCACAAGGCTTATTAGGGAATTCTTAGACGAAACTTATGGTCAGCAATGGATTGGAAGAGGAGGACCTGTATCATGGCCAGCTAGATCGCCGAATATGACAAAATGGATTTTTCTATATGAGGATTTGTTAAAGATCAGGTATAGAAAATGAGTCCGACAACTAAAGAAGACATAAGAATTCGAATAAGGAATTGTTTGCAAGCGATTACTCCCGAAATATGTCGCAATTTAAGCGATGATTTTGAAGATCCTGTCCAGAAGTGTATAGAGGCTAATGGAGGACGCTTGGAACATTTGATTAAATAGTTTATGTAAGCAGTTAGATAAACTGATTAAAGCACCTAAAATAAATGAAATTAAAACAAAAATATTTTTCTCATTTTTTATTAAGACAAAAATATTACGCCAAAATGAGCAAGAATAACTAATAAACCTTTAAACAAAAGTTATAAAGGGCAAAAAACTCTACAAGATAAAATATTAAAATACAGGCTGTTTGTTCTATTTAAAAAAAAAGACTAAATTAATTTTAAATTGTGAAAAGTTGATACGTTTGTAGAGCACACCCTGTACACAATATAGAATGTTCTGAGGGTCTTAAATCTTGAATTAGTCTTTATCTTTGAAACCCTCAAGAAGGTTTCGAATGTCTTCAGTTAATTCAATTATATTTCAAATTTTAAGGTGCCAAGTTTTTTCTTCCAAAAAAGAATATGTTTAAATAACTTGGCAACATTGCAAAATAATTAAGAACTATATTTGCCACGATACGCGGAATATCGAGGGGAATTATAAAGTGCAAAAATATACAGGGTATTCTATTTTAAAAAAAATCTTGTTCCTCTTTGTTAAGCCACCCTATAGAGTAAAAAATAATTTTACGTTATAACTCACTTACTGTCCTTCAACTTTTATATTAACATTTTTTGTGTATTATAAATACAAACGGAGCTATTCTACTTTCCCACACTAAACGGCCACCCTGTAGATAAGCATGTTTATGCAAAGAGAAGCTTCTTTCAACATCTACTAATTTAATCGGACGATACTGCAACTTAGGTAGTAAAGTGTGAGGCCAAGATACAAGTTCGTTGGATGGTTTACTTTAATAAACTTTTTACCGCAGTTAAGTATTTAAATCCTTCATTCTTTTTCACAGTTACATCCAATTTGTTCCTTATTTGACCTCCTAATTTATCGGGAATGTTGTTATATTTAGCGGAAAAAGTTTCAACAATACTAATTGAGTCTCTTAAACTTAAATTTCTACTCTCTAACTAGGATATTATGTCCAGTACACAACTGAAATTAACCTCAATAAAAACAAGATCTTGAAGTACACTTGCACTTTTTAACAACTCTTTACTTTGCACAACACACTGCGAATCCTCACCTAAATCCAAAATTAGTTCTTTAATGGCTTCAAAATGTTCTGGGTAGAATATTGCGGCCTTAGTATATGTTACCTACCGGGTAATTACAGGTTCTGGAGGTACACTAACTCCTGGTTATCTCTTGTTATATATATGCAGTCTTAGAGGTGCTTTTAGAAACACTTTTTTACATTTGAAATTGTTTGCTAAAGGATATTCACTTCTGATGGTTTCTGCGACTCGGTTTATTCCATGAAAAAGACAAGTCACATGTACCATATTGAAATAAAAGATTCTTAAGTTTTGGCCTACTTTTACCATATACAGTGCTGCATCAGACAAATGCACTAAAGACTTCTCATTTGGGACTAGATTTGGTAAGAAAAAGCTCGATAGGGACTGCCAAATAAATCGGGTTACGGTCACAATATTAGTTTTGTCTCACTGCTTAGAAGCTATTAAATATGGGTTTGTTGCTTTATCTCCTTGAAGTGCTCCAATCATAAAATGTTCGATATATCTGCCACATTCAAAAATATTTATCACCTAGTGAAGCTCTAATTTCTACTAAAATGATTTCGTATACTGAGTGGACATTCTTCTTTCTAAGCGTGGCTTAGTCAGGAATGGTTTGTTCACAATATTTTTGCAAAATTGCGGATTTTGCAATTTTTTTAAGGCTATGTTTGCTGCGACCAACATTTTAAAATTTTTGTAACTTTAATTTATGCATCGGTGTTTTTAAACGTTCATCGATTGGGAACTTCTTTTCACAAACAATCATTTTTGCACAAGCTTTACAGAAGAGTTTTTCTCCACTAAACTCTAACTCTGGAAAATGTTTAATCCACGAAAACGTTTTTGCCACTTTAGACATTTTAAACACAAATTTGAAACTACTAATTTCACACTGAAAATACTGAAATCTTTCAACAAACTAAACCAGAAGTACGTATTACAACCCGATATAGATACAGTTTGTTATGCAAGTAATAATAAGGCATTATTAATTGACAATAAATAACCCCCAACAATATACCTGCAAACACCGGAAACCCACAATAAATACCTTGTGTATAACCAAAATGTAAATATTAATTATTATATAATTATCTTTAGATTGGAAAATCCCTGAAAGAAGTGCCGGACTGGACATTGAACCTATGAGTCTACGAGTTTTCATGACCGGGCGTTTTTAATTTTTTGATAACGCTGAAAATATAAAAATATGCTAATAAAATAATAATTTGTCAAAATATGCACTACTTACCTATAACATCGCCATTATTGACCGATTATTAACGTTAGAAATCGTTTTTCTCTACCTTATAAGTTATTATTGACCATGGTCAATAATAAGGCATTGAAATCCATTATTGACCGATCTTCAAGACTCTATTTGAAGGCAGGTAACTTGATTTTTTAATTCTACAACATGAATTCATAAACATGAATGTGGTTAGGCAACCAGATAATTATCAATACATATTAGATTACTTGATATTGTAAAATATCGATACAATCAACATTTTTTCTGCTTCCATCCTTAATTCTGGAGGTGTACACATAATAATATCACTAACATTTTCGCTCCTTTTTTAAAAAAACGGAAAACTCGTGAAATCTGATGACATAAATGAACAATAATTGACATTAACAAAGCCACCTGACAAAACAACAAAATATTTTGCCAATTCCAAAGCGCAGGTAACTTGATTAAAAAATATACTTATACCTACCTATCATTTTTTATAATTATTAATACTATAAAGATAAATGTCTTATAAAAGTTTGTAGTAGTGGAAAAAATATTATATTAACCACGGTTTAGACAGCTTATAGCCCTCGCGTCTTAAATCCGTCGTCGCTCCGCTCCTCGTGATTTAAACTTGCCGCTCGGGCAATAATGGCTGTCTAAACCTTGGTTAATAATATACTATTTATTTTGCCGGGAATTTGTTTTTCATTTATGTGTGTTTTAAAAACCATACGTTGTGCTTTATTTGTATTAAGGATAATGTCATTATCGTGAAACCATCTTTTCAATGTTAGAAATTGTCTTTTAGACTTTTTAAGTAAATTTGAATTCTTTTCATTCTTAATTATAATATAAGTGATATCTGCCTAATTTACAATTTTTGCTTGTTGATCTATGATAGCTGAAGGTAAGTCATTCAAATAGATAATGAATTAGACTGGTCCGAGATACTTCCCTGTGGGATTCCAAGTTTAATTAAAAATTTCTCAGAAATAAACTTTTGGTGGTTATTTTTAATACAAGACTCTTTAGTTTTTTAGGTTTTAGCTGTTGGGTCTCTGACAGTTTGCCATGATACTATTTCCGTTAGAAACGGAGAAGAAATTATCATCTCGTCTGGTCTTTCCCGGAGCTCCTTCTACATTTCTGACTGATTCTTGTCGGACGGGTCAGGTGAGGCATTTGATTGCCAAGAGATGTCTTTCAAAAGCTACATCTGCCATCCTCCAAGCCTCAAAAAATGTCTCACATTGAATCTGTATTTGCATTCAAATAGACTAAAATTCTGACTTGTGGCTTAAAGAATTGGTGAAATGAGAGATGTTTTCTTTAACAAAATAACGCCTGTAAGTCATCTTTGCTCTTGAAACCTCAGTAATATGCAGTGTCGCTTTTTGTGCGCTGTGATCTAATATAAACTAATATCAACTACGATTGCCTTAGCAATAATCGACTTATCAACATAAATATGATAAATGTATATTTTGGGGCCTAGTAGTTGCAGAAGCGGTTCGGCATTATATGAGAGCATCAGTTTTATTAATAAATGAATGTTGTGGTTATTACTTAAGACATCGATGCCAATATAGCATAGACGCCTTTATTATCTATCCTTCCTAAAATATTATCTAGTATGCTCAAAAAACAACAATAGTCTCCAGAATGCGCAGAAATATATTATTATTATTAATACCTACTGCAATTAATATTGGATAAAATTTATTTTGGTGGTAATCTATCCAAATACCCTGGACTAGTCCGGGAATTAAAAAGGGCTGCTTTCTCAAAAGAAAACTCTTCTAGAAAGCAGTACTTTTCGGACGGTTGTCGACAAAACATTCTTTATCTACACATTTCCAGAGCATATTTTGCTATTTGACATTTTCTTAATTCTTTAATCGAAAAATACTTAATCTACGGACAAAGGCGGCTTTGCCTTAAATATCCCCAGCAATTTCTTTACCCCAAGCAGCTTAGAAAATGTCCAACTCTGTTATTTTTCCGACGAGAAAGCCAAAAAGTAGTAGAGTTAATGAAGTTTCCAGTGCATTTGTCAGCCGGACACAAACTGATATTAATGTCACTTACGAAGGTTCATATAGTTCAAACTAAAAAGGTATTTATGGGGATTAGGAATCCCTATAAACAACAGAAATGGGATATTTACGTGCAACATAGTAAATAATACCCTTTTGGCTTTTATTCTTTGAGACTTATGGTGGATAGAATTTCATTTCATCAATAGTTTGCATCAGTGGTAGCACTTTTTAAGGAATACATTGTAATAATTTATTAAAAAATATATTATTTAATAATATTAATCATAAAATTTTTTTATTTGAGGTTACTTTATATTTGATTTTTAAATATTATTACTTATGGATCACCACGGCCACTCAGTTAAGTAAGTCGCTTGAGAGCTAAAGGTCGTAGGTCTTTTATTTCAGATAAGCTATTATGGGCGCCATCAACCAAAGGGGTTGAGAAAGATAAAGACAGAAGAGTAACAAATATTAGTTCCCTAGCCCTGAAAGAGACAAAATATCTTCAATAAAACAACTATAATCACTTCTTGTTTTTATTGAATATCTGTAAATAGTGTAAATTCTTTTTAAATTATTAATTTGGTTTACATAATAAGTAGCTATTAATTTAATGGAAATGCAGATAAAAAAACAAAGGGCTAAACAAGCTAATTGAGAAATAAACACACGAAGAAGTGATAAACCTTTCCAAACATAACACCATGCAACTAGTACCAAATACCCATCTAGAAGCATTCTACATAACAAAATATGTTTAAACTAAAAAATTTTACCAAAGTAGAAGATTTAATTACTTAATCTTTAAGCAATATAGCAATATTTCCAAAACTTAGCAATCATAGCTTAGATTGAAGCAAAATAAGTTTTAATAAATCAACTTAAAAGATTGGATCCTTGTCCACGTAGTGGTTAAAGGATGACTTATCAAGAATTAAAACTGAAACATTTATGGAAGTATAAGAAAATACATGGGGAGTATATCCTCCAATATTTAAATTTAATAATACTAATACCTTAATTTTAAAAAAAACTTATCATTTTTGAATGAATACTTTAAGTAAGTTTGAACTGCGTATTCCTCTAGTAAGACTTATGTTTATACTTTATTGTATATTGTTTTAGTTATTAAATACCTAAATCAATACAAATCATATTAAGAAATAATATACATGTCTAGATGTGACCCTATCTGCAATAACCAATATATACATGAAATATACAGTGACCATAAGCAAGAGCCTAGCAATAATAATTTTACAAATGTACAAAGCAGATAAAATGGTCTCTAATATTACAGGGTTAGTAAAGCAAGTAATATAAAATTAATAACAACATGAAGTAATAAATTGCTTTCTAGTATTTAAGCAGCTACGTTGCAAGCGTTAAAATTAATTAAATGTATTTAAATGAGACTGTATTTTGAATGAATATTCTAAGCAAGTTTTGAACTGCGTACTCCTCGAGTAAGACTTATGTTATACTTTATTGTTGCAATAACCAATATTATACATGAAATATACAGTGACCATAAGCAAGACTGTGCCTAGCTATAATAATTTTACTAATGTACAAAGCAGATTAAATGGTCTCTAATATTACAGGGTTAGTAAAGCAAGTGGTATAAAATAATAACCACAAAAAGTAATAAATTGCCTTCCAGTACTTTAGCAGCTACGTTGCGAGCGATAAAATTAATTAAATTTATCTATATTAGACTGTCTACCAGTGAAATATATTTTTTTTATTAGGAAAAGTAAGATAATAGTTTGACTTATCATATGGTTTGACTTCTTATTCTTTAGTAGTACGTTACTAGAGAGATTTAGTTAAAATAATAATAAAAATATAGGTATTAGCTTGGCCATTTACCAGTGAAATACATTTGTCAAGAAAAGAGATATACTAAATTGACTTAATATTCTTTAGTAGTACGTTACTAGCGATTAATATGATATTAAAATTTACCCCGCATTAATATGATTACTTATTGAAAGTCGAAAATGGTTAATAATTAAATTTTGAAAAAGGTATTAGTTAGTAAATTACAATAATCGAAGAAGGGAAAAAGCTACTCATCTTAATCTGGGTCTGGATATCCAACGGAGAGACTCTGGCAGGGGTATGCGTCAAGCAGCATGTGTTACTTAACCATACAAATCGTCGAGGGCATAAAAAGCGGTAACTTCATACCAAAATAGGAACGTCTTCCATACAAAAAACCTCTCAACGGGCGCCGGGCGCCTTGGTCTATCCAAATCATATATGTACACCATCCATTCCAGCTCAAGTGGTAAAAGTAGGATAAAATGTGAAACTTAGTTCTGGGATTGAAAATACGAGTTAAGAATACTAATTAAAGTACCTACCTTAATCAGAAATACTAGAGAAAAGGGTGCAGGTAGGATGAATTGTTAATCGCAGAAATAATAAAATAGAAAACAGGATAATTAAAGACATCGGGATAAAAGTGAATGAGTGAAAAGGGATAAGTAAAAATGAGTTTAAGGGTAATAAGTATAAGTAAAAGAAAGAAACGAGGTAAAAGAACAAGACAAGGTTAAAAGAAAAAAGAAAAAGAAAAAAAAAACCTGAAAATAAAACGTGGACCATGAGTACGCCATTTAGTCAAGAAAAGGTGAGGTCTTACCAGATGTTATGGTTTTTATCGGCCAGGCGGTGAAATAATCCCATCTAAGGTGGCTTCAAGTGGTTACATCTATGAAAATTCCAATCCGGACTGCAGCCGCTACACTTTAATGTGCAATTTTAACACAGAGAAACCATTTTAATTAATATCACCGCCGCTGTTCAACTTCTCGGGGCCGATGTTAGTTGGAACAGGCTGGGGCAAACGAGAACCAACGCTTTTATCGAATCAGCAAGTATAAAAAACAAATTCATATCGTGCAACTTCGAGGTATCAGGTGACATCGACGACTTCAGCTAACCAACTAAACTGTTGGGGATATTTGAACTGTGAAACGGGAGACAACTGATTATACCTGAAATCCTCCAGCAAACCAGAAAATCGACCCGAAAACTAACCCATAAAATAAGAGGTTGGGTATTTTCGAAAGACAGAAACAGTACACTGCGAACGTGCCAACAATGTAAAGGTCACAATCCTCAAAAAATCAATTAACATAATATGGTTCAGTCAGCCAGAGATACATTTCATAATTATGGGTTGCTTATTAGTAGGTAAATTAATTCAAAGGATTTTATAAGTTGCAAGTTCTATCAAGGTTTCTTACATAGGCGTAGTCAAACTTTTTTTAAGAAGTTATTGATATTTAAATTGTATGAAAATGTTTATAAAATTGGTAAATTACTAACGTTGTAACAAGCACAAAAAGGTTGTTACAACATTTTTGATCAAATAAGCTGAACTAGAAATATATGTGTTAAGTTTAATGCTCAATAACTTTTATTTTGGGGGCTTTATAATCAATTCTTTATGAAACGCAAAACAGTTTAATGATGCTCCACTTTAATAAATTTAAATTTTATTTTTTAAAAATTCGTAATAATATTATTTGTCAAATATTTTATTCTGTTGACGTATGTTGTGTATGTTTGGTTGGAAAAATAAAATAATTTGTTGCCAGAAGAATATAATTTGATAGTATTGCACCAAAATACAATTTAAGCATAAAAATATACAAAACTTTTGTGGCATTACTTAAAAAGAAATGCAAAATAGAAAAAAAAAAATATAAAGTGCAAGTGGCTCGGTTTCTAACATGGGCGGTGCGCTGGAATCATCCTTTTTAGTTCATAAAACATCGCCTCCACACAGAACACAAGAAAAGCAAAACATGCAATTTTCGTTACATCCACAAATTCAATAATTTTTAGAGTAAATATTCTAATTAAATTTTCATACCCGACTATTGAAATTCAAGGCATATTGATTTTTTGTTATATTCAAATCTGCAAAAGGTTGTCTCAGTTCTTTTATAGAATTTTCATGCTCGAAAGAATAGGTGGAACAATACTTCACTTATAAATTGCTTATTTAATTCATTGCCTTTAAGTCAAACTACTTAATTTCCACTTTTCACGCAAGTTAAAACTCGAAAAACTCGAAATCCGAAGACCTCGTGTATGCGGACAGCCCTCACAATCTGCTCGGACTATAGTCTGGGCATAGTTTTATAAAATGAATATGGTCTGAGGTCTGATGATCGAAAACTTATATTTCGTACGCTTTTTCAATTGGCTATTGCGAGGACGATAAATGAGATAATTTATAATTATACATGATATCCTGACAATAGTATATTTAGATATTATTAATTGTTAAATTAAAAATAAAATATCTTAAGAAACTCATTTATTATGGAAGTGGGATGGCCCAGTGATTCCTAAAGATGAGCTGCGACTGGGCGCAGATATTAATAAAAAATATATTTAATTATTTAACAAAAAATAATTCCATATAATAATAAAAGCAGTGGGCGACAAAGAAATAAACCTGATGGTTTGTGTATGTACGCCCTTGTTTGATTATTTTTCATTTTTTGATTAATGAACTCTAATCTAAATAAATGTAAATCTCATATAATCTTATAAAAATAATATAGATACCCGTTGAACATGTTTAAGCATTCAAACAGACTGTTGTAAATATATTCAAGTGTCGTATTCCACGTAATAGTTGAAAAATTCTCCCAAAAATATATTTTAATTGCTTAAAACAAGATATAGATGTTATCTGTCACTGTTTACGTTTACCCCAGTTAAGTTACTTAAGGGGTAAATGTAAACAAGTTTAACCTCAACTATAGAAGGTAACGTATCTTTTCAGGCGGTATTTGTAAAAGTTTAACATTCGGAATACATACACAGTTTTAAGAGTAGTTTTGGGCTTGTTTACAATTACCCCACTATTAAAAAAGAAAAACAAGAAATTGTGATTTTTTATGATAAAGATGAAGATGCATGTTTTTAAATACAACTAGAATAAAAGAAATCTTAAAAAGTCGAAATTCAACCTCGAACGCTAAGACCTGGTTTTTGGAACTTTTTTTAAATGGTAGTAGATCCTTTCACATTAAATTTTGATTTCAGGAAATGCAATATCCAGGTTAGATAAGGTGAGACTTAAGATCATTATAAAATTGGTATACAGGGTGTTATGGAAATGACTTATTATTTTTTAACCCGTAAATATATAGGTCGAGACGAATTGGGGAAAAATTGCTATAAATGGCGCTCGAAGCTAGAAATTCGAGAAAAATGCCTTCAAAAATTTAGGTCCAAAACACCTACACGCCAATGACCCAAACAGCTGATTTGGGTAATTGTTTACTTTAGTGGAAATGTTGAATTTTTCGCTAAAATTTCGTATATAGGCTAATTAAGGGTAGCTGATCACAATTTTCCTTTTGCGTTTAGGCGGCAAATGCACTGGTTTTGAGAAAAAAAATGTTAAAGTTTTTCTAACTCACCGGTATGTTATTTTGCATGTAATCCTAAAATGTTGCTTATTTCCAATAAAATATTACTTGTCGGAGTCATAGTATACACTTCTGAGTTGAAATAAACGAAATATGCCACAAGGAAACTCTGAAAAACGGGATAACTTGTAAGCGAACAGAAAACTCTACGTTATCTGGAAAAAGACGGGGGCTCACTGACAGCTGGCCACCCATGTTGTCAGATTGTTAGTGTATTATAAATTGCCTATACTTGTCAATTCATTTTTATTAATTGAATGAATCCTATTGGCTCGAGCTAGCATATCATTCTCCTGGATGGAAGCCATTGATAATTACAAGAAAAAGAAGAACAATCTGGCAACGTGAGTGCAATGAATCTGAAAAGGGACGGTTCTACTTTGTCGGCGTATTAACAACGAATTTAATTAAATTTGTGCCTTTTCCATTGTTTTTTTGCTAAAATGTTGCTCTTATTTTATGAACAGATAGTTTGGTGAAAGTTTTATCACATATTTTGAAGGGAAAACCATAAAATCTAGGAAATTGAAAGGAAATTATACCCTAACCTGTAAGTGAAAAACTTTAACATTTTTTTCTCAAAACCAGTGCATTTGCCGTAAAAACGCAAAAGGAAAATTGTGATCAGCTACCCTCAATTAGTCTATATACGAAATTTTAGCACAAAATTCAACATTAATTGCACTAAACTAAACAATTACCATTCCAGCAGTTTGTCTTGTCAAAAACACATGTGTTCAGGGGCATTGAACTATCATGGAAGGCGCACATAGTCCGGTTTAAGGGTATTTTACAAAATTCAAAATACTTCCGATTTTAGAAAAAAAAACTATCAAGTGTAACTCTAGACCACCTCAGGAGTGGCCCCTTAAAATATAATAAGTCATTTCCATAACACCCTGTATTATGTCAAGTTCTCTGGCACCTTCTTTACACTTTTCTAGGTGTTCTGTTTTTTTTTAGGGATAATACATCATTTCTTTTGAGGAATAAATAGCACCAATCCTTGGTCTTTCTTTAACAAAAGGTGTTTTTAAGTTGTGAGCCTCACATATTCCTGAATGAGATTTAATAATTCTTCTTAATAACAAAGATATCCAGCTCTTGCCCTAATAACTAAGCATTTTACAATTTTGGATTTCAAGTCCGCCGAGAGTGCGGTTTTGCGGCCCCTAAAGATGATTCTCGGCCATTAATCCTTTGCGATATGACTGATATTGTGACATGGTAGAAATCTTCCGCCTCACGGTAACTTTCATTAATATTTTGTACATCGTTGACTGCGTTAATTAAGTATTTTTTAGCATAGACAGACCCGTTGAATTTCATAAATTCTGGATTTCTGTCCTGATAATTTTCAAGTTCTGTAGGTTCTGTAGGGGTTTAGCATAAACCTTTTGTCTAAGATAGCCCCATATGGAGAAATCAAGCGGAGTTAGATAAAGGGACCTTGCCAGCCACCAGGTTCGTCCGTTTGCTCTTACCCAATATTTTTTGAATAGCAATTTTGAGCACCATTTTGTTGAAAAAATATGTTGTCGTTTCTAAGGACATTACGTAAAGTATGCACAATCTGATTTCGCAGGAAACCTAAACACATCTTCCCATTTAAAGTTCCGTGAAAAGAAAATTGGACCAACAATATTTGTTCCCATAATACCCAACCACACATTGACAGAAAAAGCTCTTCAAAAGCACCATCCCTTACCAAGTGGTGATTTTCCTTTACTCAGTATCGAGTTTTGTTTCGAATAAACACACCCAGGTAAACAAATTTTAACTCGTCCGTAACTAATATTTCTTGTTGGAAAATGGCGTGATTATTATTGGCAATAATTTAATCTCCTTGGAAAGTCAATATCGTTAAGATGATGATGAACTTGGTATTTAAATGATTTAAACTCATGTTTTTGCAAAATTTGTCATAAAGTTTCTCGGCTCACAGCACATCCTACTTCTAGTTCTCAAACTAAATTTGTTTGGTCATATTCTACATATCGTCGCTCAGAAGTAAAAATCTCGTATCTCAAAATTTACCATTTTTTAGAAAACAACAAAAACTATTTCAACTGATTATAAATCTGTGAGTACGAGTTATTTTTGGGATTTTATACTTTATAGTGCATTCTTGGTTTGTATAAAAAACAATTTTTGTACTGCTGTTTTTATGTTTCTCATAAAAAGAAGAAAACTGAGATACGACTTATTTCCACTCTAATTAGTATTATAATTATTGAGTTACGAGATTATAATATTATTAAATGTCAAGAGTAAATAAAGCATTTTTATTGTTTACTCTTATTTTATTCTAACTGGAAACAGTAATAACAAGGAAGAAGTCAGTGGCGGATTAACCGTAGATGCCGCCCGGGGTTAACAATTCTTGCCGCCCCTACCCGGAATATTTCTGATATGGTGCCGAAATAGATGACGGAATTATAACATGGGTGCGATGACTATTACGACTAATGATCAAATGAAATAAAACTATCGAATGATTACTAAATATATAATAACTACTGATCTAATAAATTTGCACTAAGGATATGGGTAATCGTTCAGCCCGCCGCGTCGCCCCTCTAGTTTTAACGCCCGGGGCTGAGAGCCCCTTACCCCCCCCCCCCCTTAGTCCGCCACTGGAAGAAGTTATATGATAAGTATATTCTTGGTCTTTAAATAAGAAGGAAACAACTACTGTAACATAATATAAACTTAAAACACATTTTAAACCTAGGCATGTTCTCTATCTTGAGGACAGTTCATTGTAGAACGAATCATATAGGACGTGATAATATTCATGAACTAACCTTAAGAGACTGTAGGTGGTTAAATTTATCGCCTTTTATAGGCAGTGAGGTGCGATGGAGTTTTTTTTATTTGTCCAATTGTGGTGGATGAATGAGTTGGTTAAAACTGCCAGTTATCATCGAAACTTAACTTGTATTGGGTTGAAAGTTCTTCACAATATTTTATAGCTCTTAGATCCGTTACACAGGGATGTAACACTTTCTTACCGGGCGTATTGTAGAATGATATTTATTATCTGAATAATTATTAGAAAAGGTATCATTTATATATTTTACTTTATAGGGATCTCTCTTTTCATATTTCCGAGCATTACAAATTATTTGAACATAATTTGAATGTGAATAAATGCATCTATTCTTTTTCATTCATTGGAAAGTAGAGTGGACACTGTCGCACTCCATCTGGGTCCATTTAACCAGATACTTTTGAATAACAACAGTGCCATTCAGGATGGAGTAGCGTTAAAGGGCGTTAGCCAAAGTAACATTACGATTTTTTGCGGCACAACCGTCACTATAAAATACTTTAGTTTTGGCCTTATCACCTTCATCCAACTTATTGGAAAGGTAATCTCTGAAGCAAGAAGCAAAGTAATTGCTATCCATTCCTTCCTCGCCCTCGCGCCAAACGTAACACACAACATTATCATTTGCTGTATTATAAGTCGTAACATTTTGTACCGCTATTGTTGCTTAAAATATATTATTCCTGCAGGTATATACGTTACGAGTTGAACTGCTTGGGCATCTACTGTAAATACACATAGTTCGCCAGCCAAAGCTCTTTCTTTATCAAATTGTTGTTCTCTTTGTGATCTATCTTTTTTTGTAGTATGTTTTGTATACGTTTCTAATGTTACATGCAACGACTTAACACAGGATGGACGGAGTTTGTTTACATTTGGTGTGTGTAGTAGACGAGCACTGTGGCTTGAAATTTTAAATCTTCAAGATAAAGTCCTTCCGAAGAGTGCTGACATAATAATAATATGTTGTGAGGAGTTTGAGGAGCAGGATTTTACTTATAGGGCAGGTGGCTCCCGCATACTTAAGAAAGAAACAATTCCAAAGAAACCATTTGTGCCTTCCGTTGCAGATGACAGGTAACTAGGCACACAAAATATGTTTTTACTTTAAACTTTTAAACTGACAAAGTAGAAAAATATAAATATATTGTGGACATATTTTCAGATATGTAACATAAGTTTTGTATTTTAGTTTAAGACCTATAGTGGAGCTTTTATTATCAACTTGTAGTAATTTAAGTAAAGAATTCAGTTGCTTACCAGCGACTTGTATTAAAAACAACTCGTAAGCTAAAGTTTTTGTATCTATAAACTTAAATTGTTTATGTTGTATTTCTTCTTTTCCATAAGTCAATATCAATACAAGTATTTATAAATTATTAGATTAGTGGAATGGTGTAGTTTGGTATATTATAATTAAACTTAAGGAGGTTAGAGGTTAAATTCTTGCAACTCACAGGCAAAACTAGGTAAAACAGCCTAGACATAGATATATTTTTCATGAAGAGGGGTTCTTAGGTTTCAGCGTTCGTTTCAGTTTATTTAAGCTTTCTGTTTTATTTTTGTGTCTAGATTAGTGACATTTTTTATTTTGACAAGAAAAACTAAAACATTATATAACTGTATAAACTAATAATGATTTTAGCCCACCTCGAACCATCAGCAAGTGTGGATCCCACAAAGTTCACATCGAAGCCTAGATTGCCCATCTACTTCAAAGGTTCAACATCAAAGTTCTAGTTCAGTAGGATCTTGAACAACCTTAACCTGTTCGGGAACGGAAGTCCAGATATTAAAAAAAATAGAAAAAGCTTCAAATAGTATATCTAACGAAGAGCTTGTGGGGCTGAAATCAGGTTTTAAAGGAAAGCTTCAACTTGTAGGAAGATCAGGAAAGAGGTAAATATTTTTTGACAGTTTTGGTAACAATAATCACTAATAATCATTACAGATTACCCTATTTATTATATTATGTAAACATAATATAATATACAGTGTGTCCATGCATGGAGTTGACAAGGGAAAATAATTGTTGTATTAAAAGAAACTACCTTGGAGATATGTCCTTGGAAGATTGCGACAGTATACCTAAAAGGAATTTTAAGGCGTTGAAAAACACAATATTAAAACAAATAAAAAAAATTAAGGGACTTAATACCACCATACGAAGGTTAAGAGCAAGGATTATGACTTTAACTCAAGTTTCTCAGAGAGGGTGGACAGGAATAAAATTTTCTGATTATGTGAATATTGCTACTAATTTAGATACTACCTGAGGTAAAAAAAGTGCTTGTGTTTATGGTGGTAGGCTTAAATTATTATTATTATGTATTTGCTAAATGATATAAACTCAACCTTGGTATAAGATTTCTTCCACAAGTCTGTTTTTTTTTTGTTATAGTTTAGGAATAAACTAGTTTTTAAATTAAAAATTTAGAATTAACCCAAATTATTTATTAAATACGTTTATATAATATTTGAAAACTATGTTTTTTATTATGAATAAGTTCTATTCCATTCTATTATTATAAACAAGTTGTCCGGAAATTCAATTTCAATTCAAATTCGTATATTTCAAGGGGATATTTTACATGAAAAAAAGTTTATATAAATGTAGGTCGTTTAGGGACTGATTAAATTAAATGTTAACTCTCAATATCAAAAATTAGCGTTTAATTATATTACTTCGTATTCTAAAAGGCACACGGGTCCTTCAAGTGGTTGCAAAAAAATAAAATTGAAACTAGTCTTTGGAGGTCCAATATAGCTATTTATATAAGACATTTAAGGACTTTTATTCATAGGAACTTATTTTCATATGTAGAATATCCCCTTAAAATATACGAAAGGAATTTCCGTACACCCTGTGTAACACTTGTTTTGTGAATAAAGCAAATTCCTCTAATTTAATTTACATAATTTATTTAAAAACCCCATACCTGACTACTTTTTCTTATTTTATCCAACCAAAAAAAAAATTGGTTATATCTAGAGAGCTAGGTCCATTGCTGTCTTTAAAAATTTTAAGAAGCGGTTTTATTGACAAAAAAAAAATAAAAAAAAGGAATCATTCAGATTTTACAATTGGATAAATATCATAATATCATCATCAGTTTTCTTTGAAGTCTAAACATCTACTGTCAGAATTTTGGCAGGTTAGTTCAGCCGCAAGTCAATTTCATGTTACTTAGAGACCGTAATAGATATTTACGTTATAAGTCCGGTAAATCAACTTTTACAGTATGAGTGAAATGTTTCGAGACGAGGCGACGAAGGAGCCGAGTCCGGAATTTTGAAACGAATACTGTAAAGGATTTGCCGGACGAATGACGTACAATATTTTATTTCATACTGTTCTGTTGAAAATTATAATAATGTTTTGAAATTATAATGAAGTTTTATTCTGCGTCGTATATTTGAGAAGTGCTTATATTTACTGGTGGAAACATTGTGTGTTTGACATTGATTAAACTAAAACTTACAAATATCAGTCCGGTAAAGAAATTTTACAGGACTAGACCGGTAAAATATTTTTACCGGACTTATTGCTGTAAAACCTTATTTTCTGGACTAAATTCAAATATGTAAAGGTGTGTTTTACAATACAGTATGAAATAAAAGTATTTTAAAATTATGAATACTTCACCTGAAATTTTCGATCATATTTTGTCAAACTTATTACAAATTAACACGAAACTGTTACGCCACTGAATAATTTTACCAATATGACCATGCTGTACAGCGTTGCGCTTTTTGTCTCATCACAGTTTGAGTCCAGCTTCTAAGTAGAAGCCGCAGTAAATACCCCTCACCCCCCCCCCCCCTTTCCTGTTGGTTGTTTGAGACAGACGATAGACCTTTTTATGAATGACTGGCTACGTCCATCTTGTGTTAAGTCGATGGTTACATGTCCCACTACATTTAACGTAGTTAAGGACACCCCATTGGCCCAAATTCAGAGTTGCTAAAAACATTTGTTTATGGACGGGAACAAGGGAGTTATTAATTTTTAATTGGTAAGATAAACTTAGAGCACGTGGGGATTTTATTTTCGTACTTTTTTGTTTAGTTGGTGCTAGTTGGTAGCTACAAAAATCTTCCTATGTGTCCACTTCATATGCTCCCAAAACTGTTCAAATTTGGCTTTTTTCTGTTTTTCGGTAATAAGAGAACATTTTCATTTCTCTATCGATTTTAGGCATTTAGATGAATTGCATCTTGGTCCCATTTCCCTTTGATGTCTTTACGTTAGCGAGTAATTCGTTTCCTTTAACTTTTGGTACTTCATAATATTCTTTTTCTTTTATTTTCATTAACTTATTTTAAATTGTTTTCCATAAAGACGGATTTCCCTGGCCCTTTTTCTTTCGTTTAGTTCTTGATTGAGACCCATCTAACTCATCCACGACTGTCTGCTGTACCGAAAAATGGCATTTTCTACTGGTTTTATCTACAGTTTCATCTTCTGAGTCTGTCGAGATGTCTGTGTGATGGTAACTCGAACCGGAGTATTCAAATGGTTCTGAGTTATTTAAATTATTAGGTGTTATATAAATTTTTATAATTAGTGGAGTGAAAAATGGGTTGTGAAAATTTTTAAAGCCCCAGTCGAATTGGTAAGGTGTGATTAAAAAGTGAAACTGGTGCCTGTCAAGTAGTAAGATACGAGGTTTTGAATTAGAATTAGGATACGAGTTTTTGTTTCTACAGTAATGCATGCTCTTGATCGTGGCTATTGTGATACGGGCTTTTACAATCCGTGCGCCGTAGTAAGTAGTTACTGTAAACGCTCGTAATTCAAAACCGTTAAAACTTGAGATAAGACGTTTTGACTTCTGAGCGACGACATGTCAAAACGGTTATTTTGCTTTCTTCACTTGCTATAAAATGTTGGGCATTGTCTTCATTGTGGATAATACCTCCGTTCTAAGAGTTTTTCAAACCAAGCAAAATCGTACCTTGATAGAATGTCTTGATCGCTATAGCTGTCGGCGTATAATCTTGCAGCAAATTTTGGGTTTTTCTTACATTGCCCATAAATTAGCAGCATATCAATATTATTGGATGCGTATAAGCTTAGCCTAAATACGCATTAACTAGATACAGGAATTTATTTGTTTTTACTGAAGTAATAGTCTTAAAATTATTTTCATATTTTGTTTCCAAAGCCTGCTCCAATAATAATCTAAAATTTTTTTTTGAAATAAAATGGATTGCACGGTCTTGTTCCACTAAGACAAATTATTAGGTAACTTAATGCCAAAATATTGATATAACAGTCGAACATACTAATAAAAATAAGAGTTTTCATGTTCCAATAAATATTGATTTAATGTAATAATACGCGTTCACATATAAAATTTAATTAAGTGTGTATACCTTGTACCATCTTACGAAAAATTCTTTGCAATAGAATAAAGTATGATACATTTATTAATAACTAAGTCTAACTAACTAACGTCGTCGTATTTCTAGCTATTTTGGCATTTAGTACTTTTTATTAAAGATATCTAATTTCTTTGAATAACTTTATTTTAGTGAGGGTTTTTTCTAAAACCTTTAAGGAAAATATTTTTCGACGTTAGGTCCCGAACAATTAACCCTTTACCTAAAGTGGGCTCGACAAGGGAGCAATACACCATCTTCATTATTTTTCGATTCAAGATCTATCTCAGTTGAAGTAATTTACGAATTCGTTTTCTAGGTTTTGTGGTTATACAGGGTTTTCATTTCAAAAGTAGCCAACCCGGTTTTAGGTAGAAATAACTACTTTGATACGAAATGTCAAAACATGTCAACTTTTGTTTTAAGGAGGTAAATTTTTCATCATATTTTAATTTATACAGGGTGTGTCAAAAAAGCTGTACGTATGTCGTTTTCTATTTTTTCAATGGAAACCCATAATTTTATTCGTATGTCTGGATTCCCCTAAAAATAATAAACACTTTTTGTATTACACATCCTGTAGCCAAATCTTATAGTTTTTAAAATATCGAAACATTTTAAATACTTTATGTTCAGAATTCGCTTTGTTACATTTTCAAACGTTAAATACATCATGGTCGTAGGCGGCTTATACCCGTCCTCATAGAAACGAAACAGTCACAAAAGTGACTTTTTGTCTACCACTGACGAGTGATTTATTTATGGTTTAACAAAAAATTGGTTTAATATTTACTTTAAAACGGTGTATACTCTCCAAGAAAAGACAGAAATAATTTTCATGTATGGCGCTGAAAATCGTTGTGCTCGCAGAACAGCTCGAAGATTTAACGACATACACCCTGACAAACATGTAGGTCACAGGTATGTGATAGAGCTGGTAAGGAAGTTTAAAGAAACCGACTCCGTATGCAACCAAGTTAATAAGCAAGCAGAGGTTCTAGATGAAGGTACGCAAATTGAAATATTAGGTTATGTCGCTATGAATCCATCTACGTAAATTCCAAAAGTATCACAATTGACACACGTTTCAGTAGGTTCCATTTATAAAACTTTAAAACTAAATAAGTTTTTTCCTTATAAAATACAAATCTTTTAACAGCTCAGCGAAGACGATTATGACAGAAGAATTGAATTTTGCGAAACAATGACTTAGGTGATTCAAGCCGATCGGAATTTTGTTAAAAATGTATGTTTCAGTGATGAATTAACTTTCTTCTTGAATGGATTCGTGAATAAACATAATTGCAGGTTTTGGGATAATGAAAATCCATATTTATTTAGGGAAGATCATACCTAATATCCTCAAAAGATAAATGTGTGGGCAGGCATTCTTGGAAATGAGATCATTGGAACAATTTTTATGGAAGAAAACTTGACAGGTGAACTATACGTAAATCTAAATAATGGCAGATGTAGCCTTTAAGCGACAACTTGTGACAATCAAATGCATCACCTGGCCCGTCAAACAAGAATCAGTCAGAAACGGAGAAGCAAACTCCTGCAAAAACCCGGCGAGCCGGTATTCTCACAGGAGTCGCCGCCAGGAGCGCAGCATTTAAAGCCAATTCGGTATACGGACCGAGTACCAACAATTCGAAATCTAAAGGTTAGTTGCTTTCCTTTGCCGGATTCATCTCCAGATGCGTTTTGCTGTATAATAGCTCGTCAGTGAAGCTATAGAATCCAACGAAAGAAAGCAACACTAAAGAGTCTACTTGACCCTAAAAGATGGATGAATAATGGCAGATGTAGCCTTTAAGCGACATCACGTGACAATCAAATGCATCACTTGGCCCGTCCAACAAAAATCAGTCAGAAACGGAGAAGCAAACTCCTGCGAAGGAAATCAACTAACCTTTAGATTTCTAATTGTTGGTACTCGGTCCGTATACCGAATTGGCTTTTAATGATGCGCTCCTGGCGTCGACTCCTGTGAGAATACCGGCTCGCCGGGTTTTTGCAGGAGTTTGCTTTTCCGTTTCTGACTGATTCTTGTTAGGCCAGGTGATGCATTTGATTGCCGCGAGATGTCGCTTAAAGGCTACATCCGCCATTATTCATCCATCTTTCAGGGTCAAGTAGACTCTTTAGTGTTGCTTTCTTTCGTCGGATTCTATAGCTTCACTGACGAGCTGTTATACAGCGAAACGCGTCTGAAAGTGAATCCGGCGAAGGAAAGCAACTAACCTTTATATTTACGCGTAAATCTGTTTGAAAATGTCATAGATCCTCTTATTACTCAATCTTTGGAAAATCAAGTTGATCAAGAGGGATATATAGGACTTGATGAACAAAATTTGGATTTGCAGCAAAATGAAGCCCCTTCGTATTATGCGCTACCTGTTAGGATATGGTTGAGTAAACGATATCCCGGAAAATGGATAGGTAGGAGAGGTCCTGTGGAATGGCCGGCGAGGCCCCCAGACCTCACACCTCTTGATTTTTTTCTGTTTTTTTTTTAATTTTTTTTTAATATTCTTTCCCGATTTTATTGAATTTGGTACTATTCATAATGATAAAGGGCTTAATCAACCCTAACTAAATTAAATTTCTCAAGTCCAGTGGTATCCCGGGGAGCACCTTAAGGAATATTATTGTCAAAAAAATGTACGCCACTGACCTTTTTTTAATTTTCATATTTTTTTTTTCGGATTTACCAACTAATAATACAACTTTTCTGTTCCTTGAATTGTTTTGTATCTTGCTTCACTTTCCAGGGAAAAAACAAAGCCACTTAATTGCATGCACAAAAAAATACCTATGTATTCCAAAGTTAACTAAAATATATGAGGCAAAGGAAAGTTTTAATGTCTAATTTACCTGCTTTGTCAATAACAAGTCAAATACGAATAACTTCACTAACGCTCAAATGGCCCAGATAAATTTCAATTATGGCCTAGCAAGTGGATTTGCTGAAGAAGCTCCGCGAACTTATCAGGGACGTTATCTAAACAGAGTACTGCTTTATGCCAAAACATTGAGACAGCTTTATGCAAGACTGAGTGAGACTAGAAGTTTTTAACGTATTACGAAACTTCCTTGCAGGCCTGCAATAGTAACCACGCCTGAGTAAGAATAGGCTGTACTTCGAGAGAGAGAAGATGATCCTTCAACTAGTGCCAAAAAGGTAGCAGTGCAACTTCAAACAAGTGCATCAACTGGATGGGGGGTATTGCATCTTTATCAACTATACCCATACCATATTCAAGGTGTGCAAGCTCTGCTTCCCGTGATTTTCAGCCAAGGTTTGATTTTAGTAGGTGGTTGCTGCATACAGTAGCACATAACAACAATTTTTTATCCTACATTTTATTTACTGATTAGGCCTCTTTTTCAAGAGAAGCCATTATGAATTATCATAACGAACATTTTTAAGTGGACAAAAATCCTCATAAAATTAGAGAAGGTCGTTTCCAGCAACAATTTTCAGTCAATGTATGGGCAGGGATCATTTGCGACTGACTGACTGGATCATACTTTGTACCACCTCGATTGAATGGAAACTTATCTACGCAGTTTCTATCTAGAGAACTAGACGTACCTGTACAAATAAGAACTAATACCTATGTTGTTCATGTACGGCGGCGCCCAAGCTCATTTTAGCCTAGTTGCTCATCAATACCTCGACGACACTTTTCCTAATTACTGGATTGGACGCGCAGGTCCCCAAGGTTGGCCAGCCCGCAGTCCCGACTTGAATCCTCTAGACTATTATTTATGCGGTCACCAAAAGTCTCTTGTATACAAGACGTCTGTACTAGATAAAAAGGACTTAAGAATTCGAATTATTGAATGTTGCAATGCGATACGAAATAATGCAGACAATCTTGAATGTGTAAGAGAATTAATGGTGAGACGATTGCAATCGTGCGTTTTATCAGAAGGTGGTCATTTTCAGCATTTGCGTTGATTAACTGTTGCATTTTTTTTGCATCATTATTTAAAAAAAATCATTTTATTTTTAATTTAAATGTTTTAATTAATTTTGAAACTCATGGATATTTCTTTGTACAGGGTGATCCCCTATAATGTCGCCCCCCTTTAACTTTTTTATTTTAAGTGTCCCAAAAAAACACAAAAAGTGTATTTTTTTTTAATGGATCACCCTATATATGAATTTATTTTTCAACTCCTTGTAGAGTTCTAAACATAATTGATATATCATACCAGATACCTAAATTCAACCGTTTCTGAAATATTCGAATTTGAAACATTATCATCAAATATTTTTTTAAACAACTGTTACAAATCAAGAAGCCTTCTTAGGATAACAAAATGTTTGTTGAAAATAAATACCCATAGTGACATTATGTCAATATTGTTGTAGTTGTCTTGGTAAGTAAGCAAAAATGCCGTACTCAGAGAGAGAAAGACAAATTATTTTAACTTATCATATTATAAATAATTTAAATTGTCGCGCTGCCATTAGAAATATGATAGAAGATAATCCCGGTATGCATGTCCCAGGTCAAAGAACATTCACATCTATACAGGGTGTCCGGTAACTTATGGGCCATAGAGCAACTGGAGATAGTAGATATAAAAATATGTCTTTTGAGCCAAATTTGCCCAAGTAAAATGTTAGAGGTTAAAGAGATACAGGGTGTTGAAAGTGAAAATTAATTTTCGAAAAATGATGATAATTTTGAAGCGGTTTAAGATATCGAATTCAAAATCGGTATAACTAGGTTTTCGAGAGTGAGAAATTCGAATTTGGTGTTAATTTCAAGATACTCCCTAGAGGGCGCTTGCTACGTGCTTCATGTTGAACTAATTCATCCATATTTTTTTTAACCGTGCAGTTACTAGTATTTATACTTTAAACTATAAAAGAACCTACCTTTCTACGTAAAAAAGGTACTCTTGGTCGATCTCGATATCTCAAGCCGTTATTCAGATTCTAGCGTCTGAATGTTCCATTGCACATTCTGTTGATTGCTGAGAAATATTTAATTCACAAAGTGTGCCTTGCATTTTGACAAAATTTGTTGCGGTGAAAACTGTCATTATTTTCTACTTTTTCCCGTCAAAGGTACGTAAATAAAAAGTTTTTGCAATATCCAAGTACTGTAATCTTTTCAAATAAAAATGCCCAGGCTTAATAAGTTTTCTAACCGTGATTTACGTGATAAGGTCTGCGTTTATGCACAAGAGAATTATAATAGTCGTGCTGCACTTAGAAGGTATGTAGAACTCTACCCAACCAGAATCATTCCAGACCGAAAAATATTTCAAAGAATATTCAATCAGTTAGGTGAAACAGGTTCGTTTTATGTCAAAAATCCTGGTGGACGACCGAAAACTATAACGGTCGAACAAGAAGAAGAGATCTTGGTTCGTATCGCGGAAAATCCTGAATTAAGCACTAGGCGTTTCAAAAGCTTCTACAGGAATAGGTAAATCGACCGTCTCAGAAGTCATCAATGCAGAAAATTTATTTCCTTGCCATTTCACGCCCGTTTAAAATTTACTGCCAGGAGATTTGCCAGTCAGATCAGAATTCTGTCAAAATCTACTAAATAAGAATAACGAAGATCCCATGTTCCTGAGAAAAATATTATTTACTGACGAGGCAACTTTTACAAGACGCGGAATTTTTAACTGGAAAAATAATCATCACTATGCTTTGAAAAATCCACGACTACTCAAAGAAAGACATTTTCAGCACGAGTTTTCGATAAATATTTGGTGCAGCATTATCGACAATTTCTTGATCGGCCCATATCAGCTTCCGCAGAGACTTAATGGAGAACAATATTTGCAGTTTTTAGAAAACGATTTACCTTACCTTCTGGATGATATACCTCTGAACATAAGACACAATATATGGTACATGCAAGATGGTGCCCCAGCACACTTTGCAGTTCCTGTTCGAAATCATTTAAATCAGCGTTTTCCACATCGGTGGATTGGTCGCGGTAGCGAATTTCCTTGGCCACCGCGTAGCCCAGATATTAACCCGTTAGATTTTTATCTGTGGGGTCACATGAAGGATTTGGTATATGGTGATGAATCCAATACACGGGAAGAACTTGAACAAAAAATTCAAGAAGCCGTCATTGTTATAGGAGATAATCAAAATATCTTCCTGAATGTGAGACGTCATTTGTTAAAAAGCTTAAGAAAATGTATTGAAGTAAACGGTGGACACTTTCAACATTTACTAAAGTGAATTAAAACAAATTTTTAATAGTTTCCAATATTTTCATTTTGTTTTTTTTTTCTGCCTTTTTATCATCAAGTCCTAGAATCTGGGCAACGGCTTGAGATATCGAAATCGACCAAGAGTACCTTTTTTACGTAAAAAGGTAGGTTCTTTTATAGTTTAAAGTATAAATATTAGTAACTGCAAGGTTAAAAAAAATATGGATGAATTAGTTCAACATGAAGCACGTAGCAAGCGCCCTCTAGGAAGTATCTTGAAATTAATACCAAATTCGAATTTCTTACTCTCGAAAACCTAGTTATACCGATTTTGAATTCGATATCTTAAACCGTTTCAAAATTATCATCATTTTTCAAAAATTAATTTTTACTTTCAACACCCTGTATCTCTTTAACCTCTAACATTTTACTTGGGCAAATTTGGCTCAAAAGACATATTTTTATATCTACTATCTCCAGTTGCTCTATGGCCCATAAGTTACCGGACACCCTGTATAATAGTAAGTTTCAAGAAATTTCAAATTTATAAAGGAAAAAAAGAACTATGAACGGAGATGAAAATGCAGAATTAAATAATTTGCTGCCATAGAAGATAATCCAAATAATTCCATAAGAAACATTTTAAAGGCATTACAAGAAACAGAATATAATATTCAGAAAACCTCATACGGGAAAGTCCAAAGAACGCTTAAAAAATGGGATTTAAAGTCATATAAGATTAAACCCACTACAAAGCTTACCCAAATGCAACAAGATAATCGGGTCACATTTTGCCAACTGATTCTAGATAGAATTAATATAAACCACAATTTTTTGAAAATAATTTTATGGACTGACGAGTCTACCTTCTCTACGAGTGGCCTGTTTAATCGAAAAAATACTAGACAATGGGCAAGAGAAAATCCACATTCTTATAGGAAATTTAAGTTCCAAGGGCGACAATCCGTAAATGTGTGGTGTGGCATTCTGGGCGATCGAGTTATTGGTAGGTACGTATTTTTTTGATAATGTTTTAAATGGACCCCGCTTATTAGATTTCTTGGAAAACGAGTTAGAAGAATATTTAGACGATTTGCCTTTGAATATGTTACAAAATAGCATTTTTCAACAGGATGGGGCACACCCTCACAATATTTGTGATGTGCTTAATCACCTAAATGAGCGATTTCCTGAATGGATTGGAAGAAATGCGCCAATTAAATGGCCAGCGAACAGCCCCGATTTGACACCTATGGATGCGTTTCTTTGGGGATATATAAAAAACCGTATATTCAGCCATCAAATTGAAAACCTCAATCATCTTAAAGATATAATAACGAATAAAATAAATAATTGAAATGAAAATAACCCAGCATTCATAACAGATGCATTAGAGAAACTTCGAAGAACACTTATACGGTGTGTTGAAGAAAATGGAGGCCCGGTAGAGCATCTTTATGTTTAATAACTCATTGAAATTGTTTTTGTTACTGTTATTGTTACATTTCTTAGTCTGGCAGTTGTTTAATAAAATTCTTTATTATTATGATACTTTATTAGTAAATAATGTTTCAAATGCGAATATTTCAGAAAAGGTTGAATTTAGGTATCTTGTATGATATATGAATTATGTTTAGAACTTTACAAGGAGTCGAAAAATAAATTCATTTATAGGGTGATCTATTTAAAAAAAAATACACTTTTCGTGTTTCCTTGTATACTGATCATTTTTCAAATTATCTTTATACGTGAAAAAATAGTATCTTTCAGTACCTACATAACCATACTTTTAAATTTTTTGGGACACTTAAAATAAAAAGTTAAAGGGGGGACATTATAGGGGATCACCCTGTACGTGCAATAAAGTCGTTTTTATTCTTCCTCTAGGAAATTAATTAAAGCAACTAAAAAATTGTACTATTAGTTATTAAGTCCGAAAAAAAAATATCAAAATTAAAAAAAAGTCAGTGGCGTATATTTTTTGAGACAAAGTATTTTTCATACTAAACTCGATGTTTTTATCCCCTGATGATAAGTGCTTAAGCACTCGAAACATGTAGGGAGCCTTTTATTTACCGTAATCATTAAACTGTGGAGGAAGACTGCATTGTTTTATTGACATTACATTAACTTCACTGAAAGTATGGACTATTTTCTCTATTTTATATTTCTTTGTCAATAATATTCGTTAAGGTGCTCCCCGCGACGCCACTGGGCTTAATAAATTTAATTTAGTTAGGGCGAATTAGGCCCCTTACCATTATGAATAGTGGTACCAAATTTCAATAGGATTGGGAAAAGGATATTTAAAAAAATTATAAAAAACCTTTATATCAAAAACTCGGGACATTTGTTCATACAAATATGTAAAAATCTTGTCGCTTCAATACCCACTTTTGACAGACTAAAAATACAAAACCAGTAGAATAAGGCTGAGCAAAAATTAATTAAGATGAGTTGGCCATGTAAAGAGGATAGATGACGAAACGATGACAAGAACATTTTTGACGTAAGAAAAATTATTACGAAAAATGATTTGACGAAATCAACAAAGTATTAGAGAGAAGAAAACTAATTACATTGGTTTTATCACAAACAAAGGACCACAAGAAATAGAGAGGATTTTGGAAAAAATATCCTAAAAAAAGCTTCACTTCACATCGTGTATTACAACTATAAAGGGCAGAAAGACCTAAGGATTTAGTACGTTAATACATTTCCAATGAGGTCCACTACTACTAAGGGTCTTATTATCGCAAAGAAAATGATGAATAAGTCGTTTAGCCAATAATGTAGCCGACTTTAATCCGACAAAAAATCTACCTAAAAAGCATCCTGTACTATGATGTGACAAGATTAAACTTTGTGTTAAATTAATTCCTTCGCTTCGCTAGAAGCAGATTCTAATAATTTATTAATCCTAAAGGGAAACTGTTAAGCTCCAATTTGTAATTTAAAACGAAATGTAATAGCTGACAAACCTTAGAAGAGTTGCCGTTTAAACTTTCATCTTAAACTGTTGAGTTAAAATGTTTATTTTAAATCTTTTGCGTCTATATCATTAATGAATTAGGTACTTTTTTGGTTGTGTAGTTATGTTAATACTTTTTTTTTCTGGAAGTTTATAAAAAAATGTGAAATTGCTAAAATTGGTTGTTTCTAGTTTTTCTTTAATACTGCTTCAGTTTTAAGGGCATAACACAGGTGCCTAAGCCACCAGACAGGAAGAATGCTATTCTAATATGATATTATGTAGCAATTTTAAAATTGCCACTATTGACTTTGTGGGGAATGTTAGACTTACCTTTGATTCTTACGGAACTAAAATATTTGGAGAAGTTTGAGTACCATCCTGAGAAACTAAGTGGGTGGATAAAAATTTCGTAAACCACTTTTGACCTTTCTTTATCAAATGCTATTGAAAAAGATGAATTGGGAGCCTATGTCTTACTCAATGGCCTGCAAGATGTCCTGATTTGTCGTCACCGGACTTTTTCTTGTGGGTATATTTAAAGTCTAAAATGTATCCAACCCTCTTTTCTTCCTCTTTAGAAAGCAAAAGCAAAATGTATGAATTCCGACAAATAAATAGCTACCGATCACTGAGGAGATTTAATTGGGATAACCTAAAACGAATTAATTCAATAAAAATATATAATTGAAGACGAGCCACAAAATGTTTGAGTCGCCGAATTAAGTTATTTTATTAAAAAATTTAATTAGCTTTTACTAAACCAGTATTCAACTGACTACGATTATACTCATTTGCCCTAACCAACCCCCGCTATAGAGACACATAGAATAGTTCGCATTTGGCATTCATCCGAGAACGACGTGTCAAATGTGACAGATTTTTTGCTAAGAATATCAAATTTTGACAAAAATTCGTTATTTAAACCAGAATATTCAGTGCTTCTCTGTGAGATACCACGCCAGAGTAACACTCCTGCGATGGAAGAAGGAGGGTATACACTTAAACTACCTCCAGATCTTCCGAATTCGGACGGTGACGAAATGGAAACCCAAGATTACCCAACGACGAAAAGGGAGAAAGTCCTGGAAGACCGATATATGAAACTAATGTACGATCTCAAAAAGGAATTTAAAAGAAGACTTGACGACATTTATAATAAGATTAAAGAGTTGGAGGGCGTGATTGATACTCAACGCAAAGAACTAGACAGGACGACCACCAACACTACCACATCCACCCAAAATTATTCTCCAATTACCACTTTACCTACAGACGCGGTTATGCACTTCGACGAGGAGGATTCTGTTAACGCTTCATTTCAGACAGTTACGCCTAACAGAAAACGATCAAATAAATCCACTGACATATCAAATGCCAAAAAACTTCAGGTAGACTCCGCAGCATGGGTAAATTTGCCAGCAACCAGCAATAAAGCTCTTAAAGAGCATTTTGAAGCTAAAAATTCTAATTTTTCAGGCTCTGGCCATACTGTGGCACCTACCACATCAACTCCGAAATCGTGTTTCCCGACCAATGTTGCCACTACCACTGAAGATACCCCAAAAAAAAATGCGCGTACCCCCAGTGGTGTTGAGCATTAAATCTAAATATAAAGAGGTTACTACTTATTTTCGTAGTAATAAAATAGACTTCGGTAAAGCGATTACCGTTGAGGGAGGCGTGAAGCTTCACCCCTCGACTCCCAATGATTATTTCAAGATCATTAAGTTCTTCGACGCCCAAAAAATACCGTACCACTCGTTCCGCTTCCCGGACGCGAAGGATCTCCATGTAGTATTACGGGGCGTACTTGAATATTGGACAGAGTCAAAAGTCAAGGAAGATCTTGAAGGGTTGGGCTTCCACCCCTCCAGGGTCATCAGGTGGAATAACAAAAATGGCCTTCCATCACATCTAATTCTGGTAATTTTGCCAAAAACTGATTAAGGGAATAATGATCTGACCTCGTTGGACTCTTTAAAAATTAAGGTAGAAACTCAGCGCTCTAAATCAAATATCTCGCAGTGTCACCGCTACCAATTTTACGGACACTCGCAGTTTAAATGCACTGCTCCGGTAAAGTGCTTAAAATGCGCGAAAGACCACTTCTCGTATGAATGTAAGAATTTCACCGCTGATATGTTAAAGTGTGCAAATTGTGAAGGCGAATATCCAGCAAACTTCCAGGGCTGTCCTAGACACTAGACACCTAAACAACCTGTACAATTTAAAAAATAAAACTCCGATTGACAGCAAATCAAATATTCCCCCATTCAATTTGTTTGGGGTTCCCAAAACAATTCAAATTTCAGCAATAAAAACTCAAACATTGTACTAACATCAGAGGTAATGGACGCTGCGTTAAAGGCTACACTACAATCATACTTAGGCGAGTTTTCCAAGATGATGCAGCAACAAATGCAGCTGCAACTTCAAAGTATGCCATCGACGTTTACTTCAACCCAAAAGTAATGACTTTGCAGTCTGAGATTGTATATTTTAAATTGGCTGCAATCAATATAAGTGGTTTAAAAGGCAAGAAACTTGAAATTATTAACTTTGTCGATATTTATGAGATTGATATCTTGCAAGTGCAAGAGACATGGTTTAAAGGTGAAAGCTTCACGTTTCCAAACTATAATATTTTCAGGAATGACAGGCCACTCAGACCACTTGGGGAACCATGGTTATTGTTAAGAAAAATGTCATTGCTGAGGTCCGTGCAATTGTCCGCACATTGAGGGCACATTCATCCGTGTAAAACCTAAAACCAAATGGGTTCACCTGGGCTCTGTTTACTGCAGTCCAGCCGTCGAATTTGACGGCACTTGTTTTGGCAGGATTTTTAATTCGAATGATACGATAATAATTATAGGTGAAGACTTGAATGCAAAACACTGCGTCTGGGGATGCCCTCGTGAAAATACCAGAGGTCGTATCCTGTTTAACAAGTCTTTAGAATATAATTATCATATTGTACCGCCGAGGAAGCACACCCATTCATTTTTGAATGGGCTCCCGGAGATCCTGGATATTTTTGTAGTAAAAAACATAGACATATTGTCTCAACCTGAGGCGCTTTGCGATTTAACATCCGACCATTTACCAGTGATGATCGAGTACGGAAGTCCACAAAAAAAGGGATAGGGGTTTGTTTAGGCTGACGCATGACGTTAGAAAACAAGGAACCTATAGTATTGGATACCGATATCGATACAGCTATTATACAAGTTACTGATGTCATAAATACCTCAATGTCTAGTGTTTCTGCTACAAAAATAACCAGGTTCGGAGTCTTACCTATATACAGGGTGACTCGGATCTAAATGAACATACATCACCAGGAGATAGTGAACATCTTGGGGGTTCTAAATAATCTATCTTTAGTGGGTCCATCTTTCCTCGTTACTTTGATACAGAGTGTTTTATAAGGTTTGGCTCATTTTTGTTTTTGCCATAATTCTTTTAGCACCCGGTATAAAATATTCATATCCGGTGGAAATATTTTGAGTAGCTATCGCTTCAAAATGCCGTATAAAAATTTTTTGAAATTCAGGTCCGGACTTTAAAAACAAGACTGATTTAATTTTTTTAAATTGAACACCCTGTATATCATATTTTTGTAAATTTTATTTTTTATTTGAAATATTTTGAGTAGCTATCGCTTCAAAATGCCGTATAAAAATTTTTTGAAATTCAGGTCCGGACTTTAAAAACAAGACTGATTTAATTTTTTTAAATTGAACACCCTGTATATCATATTTTTGTAAATTTTATTTTTAATTTGAAAAACACATAAAAAACTAATTCTAATGACATACTTATCAAAATCCCCGCACTTGCCGCTCAGCCATAATAAATTGCTCTTCTTTAGATGTTGAAACACATACAAAATAATAACTGTTTTTATAACGACAATAATACCAATAATAAGAAATAAACCAAAGTAATAAAATAGCGGCGTGTTAAAATTTGAAAGTTTTTAATTCAATTTGACTCCATGGCATCGGCACCTCAGAACAACGAAATATTGGGGGGCAACAAAACATAATAAGTCATTGTCAGTTGTAACCTGTCAGATTTTTGGGAATTACGAGGATATTTTTGTTAAACATTTACTTCTCGTTTAAAATGCCCCATCAATTTTCAAACCAAGAATACGCTGATATAATATTTGTACATGGATTTTGCGATGGTAACGGGCGAGCCGCTTCTCGAGAGTATGAATTAAGGTTTCCTGGAAGAAGATGTCCAAACCATCAAACATTTTCAAATGTATTTTCTTTTGTTCGTGAACAAGGACATTTTCCGACACAAAATAATATTGATCAGCCTGTAAGACACCCAGTTCAACAGGAAGAAGACATTTTAAATTTGATTGAAGAAAATCCAAAAACATCCACAAGGAAAATTGCTAGACGTCTGCATATAACGCAAAAATTAACCCTCTCAACAATAAAAAATGAAGGTTTATATCCTTATCATATCCAAGAGGTACTAAGGTTGGAACCAGGTGATTATGCTAACCGTTTGGTTTTTTGTCAGTGGATTAGGAGGCACCAAAGAGATATTCACCGGACTTTGTGGACCGATGAAGCTCAGTTTACCAGAGATGGAGTCAACAATTCCAGAAATTGTCATCTATTGTCTCTAGAAAATCCAAATGCTATTAGGCAGTCGCACTCGCAACATAGATTTTCCATAAATGTTTGGGCAGGTATAATCAATGGTAAATTGATTGGCCCACACATCTTTGAAGAAAGATTAGATGGAAACCAAAATTTCCACTTTTTGGAAAACATTTTGCCAAATCTTCTCCAAAATGAGAATGTTAATTTAAGAGGAATGTATTTCCAACACGATGGAGCCCCTCCACATTATGCAAGAATTGTTTCCGAACTTTTAAACAATAGATATCCCAACAGATGGATAGGTCGTTGGGGGGCCCATTCTTGGCCAGCAAGATCTTCCGACTTTAACCCGCTGGACTTCTTTTTTTGGGAGTATATGAAAAATTTAGTTTACGAGGAAGAAATTAATACACGGGACCAGCTCTTGCAACGCATTATCACTTCATTTCAGGAAATAAAAAATAGACCAGGTGTAATCAGAATAAGTGCAGTTTCAAATTTACATATCAGAGGAAGAAAATGTGAAGAAGTTAATGGTGGGCATTTTGAAAATATTCTCAAATAATTATGTTTTTGTTATTTTTGTTATTATTGGTATTATTGTCGTTATAAAAACAGTTATTATTTTGTATGTGTTTCAACATCTAAAGAAGAGCAATTTATTATGGCTGAGCGGCTAGTGCGGGGATTTTGATAAGTATGTCATTAGAATTAGTTTTTTATGTGTTTTTCAAATAAAAAATTAAATTGACAAAAATATGATATACAGGGTGTTGAATTTAAAAAAATGAAATCAGTCTTGTTTTTAAAGCCCAGACCTGAATTTCAAAAAATTTTCATACGGCATTTTGAAGCGATAGCTACTCAAAATATTTCCACCGAATATGAACATTTTATACCGGGTGCTAAAAGAATTATGGCAAAAACAAAAATGAGCCAAACCTTATAAAACACACTGTATCTAAGTAACGAGGAAAGATGGACCCACTAAAGATAGATTATTTAGAACCCCCAAGATGTCCACTATCTCCTGGTGATGTATGTACATTTAGATCCGAGTCACCCTGTATATATATACAGGGTGTTATGGAAATGACTTATTATTTTTTAACCCGTAAATATATAGGTCGAGACGAATTGGGGAAAAATTGCTATAAATGGCGCTCGAAGCTAGAAATTCGAGAAAAATGCCTTCAAAAATTTAGGTCCAAAACACCTACGCGCCAATGACCCAAACAGCTGATTTGGGTAATTGTTTACTTTAGTGCAAATGTTGAATTTTTCGCTAAAATTTCGTATATAGGCTAATTAAGGGTAGCTGATCACAATTTTCCTTTTGCGTTTAGGCGGCAAATGCACTGGTTTTGAGAAAAAAAATGTTAAAGTTTTTCTAACTCACCGGTATGTTATTTTGCATGTAATCCTAAAATGTTGATATTTCCAATAAAATATTACTTGTCGGAGTCATAGTATACACTTCTGAGTTGAAATAAACGAAATATGCCACAAGAAAACTCTGAAAAACGGGATAACTTGTAAGCGAACACAAAACTCATTATCTGGAAAAAGACGGGACTGACAGCTGGCCAAAAAAGCAGAAGCAAACTGCACCCATGTTGTCAGATTGTTAGTGTATTATAAATTGCCTATACGTTTCAATTCATTTTATTAATTGAATGAATCCTATTGGCTCGAGCTAGCATATTATCATTCTCCTGGATGGAAGCCATTAATAATTACAAGAAAAAGAAGAACAATCTGGCAACGTGAGTGCAATGAATCTGAAAAGAGACGGTTCTACTTTGTCGGCGTATTAACAACGAATTTAATTAAATTTGTGCCTTTTCCATTGTTTTTTTGCTAAAATGTTGTTCTTATTTTATGAACAGATAGTTTGGTGAAAGTTTTATCACATATTTTGAAGGGAAAACCATAAAATCTAGGAAATTGAAGACATCCTTACAAAAGAATACCCTAACCTGTAAGTGAAAAACTTTAACATTTTTTTTTCTCAAAACCAGTGCATTTGCCGTAAAAACGCAAAAGGAAAATTGTGATCAGCTACCCTCAATTAGTCTATATACGAAATTTTAGCACAAAATTCAACATTAATTGCACTAAACTAAACAATTACCATTCCAGCAGTTTGTCTTGTCAAAAACACATGTGTTCAGGGGCATTGAACTATCATGGAAGGCGCACATAGTCCGGTTTTAAGGTATTTTACAAAATTCAAAATACTTCCGATTTTAGAAAAAAAAACTATCAAGTGTAACTCTAGACCACCTCAGGAGTGGCCCCTTAAAATATAATAAGTCATTTCCATAACACCCTGTATATACCTCGCGAAATCAAGAAACAAATTTTCGGGCGTATCGCACTGGAGATCCACGTATAAAAGTAGAAGCTAACAGAGCTTCTGAACTTGTTTGTGCTCTTTTAAGAGCTCACGAGGCCTCTCTATGGGACAATAAAGTCGCCGGACTCAACACCGAAGACGGCAGCCTTTATAAGTTGACAAAAAATTTAACAAGAGGCGACAAAAAGCCAATGTCTTTTGTTAGACATGCTACAACACATGCAGTAACTTCCGATCCCAGGAAAAAAGTCGAACTGTTCGCGGACAATCTCTACGAGCAGTTTGACGAATACCCAACAACCGATCCTGAGACGGACGCGAGGATCTCGAGAGCAATGTGAATTTATAGTTCTATCGAGCACCCCATACAGAATATTCCCCCAGTTTTGGAAAAAAGCTAAAGTTATCTTGATTCCAAAGGTAGGTCAAGACCAAACCTTAGTTTCAGGATATAGACCCATCAGCCTTTTGTCGTGTCTAGGCAAGATTGTTGAAGAGCTTATACTTTATCGTATAAACAATTTCATATTTAAAAACAATATTTTACCACCTGAGCAGTTCGGTTCCCGTTCTGATCATTGCACGGTGCGCGAGACTAACAGATTGGCTTCCAATATACTGACAAGGCTTCAACCGTCGTTGGACAACTGGAGCGGTCTTTTTCGATGTCAGTAAAGCGTTTGATAAGGTCTGGCATGACGGACTTATACTAAAGTTAATAAGAATAGGTATGCCAAACTACCTAATTAAGGTAATTCACTCGTTCTTGTCGGACCGGATTTTTGCAGTTTCGTCAGAGAATGCATTATCAACTGTGCGACACGTCAGAGCAGGAGTACCGCAGGGTTCCCCACTTGCACCGGCTCTGTACAATATCTATACCAGCCACATTCCAAAATTCGCTCAAACACAATTATACCTGTTTGCTGACGATACTGCGATTACCGCCACCGCAAGAAAGCCTAGGTTGGTAATCTGAAAACTGCAACGTCATATAAAACTTATCGAGGCGCGGCTTGATAAATGGAAAATTCGTCTAAATGATGCCAAAACATAGGCTATCTATTTCTCGAAGTGCCGAAGTATTCAACCTACATCCAGATTGCTTGTCAAAAACACTAGGATAAACTGGTGTCAAAATATAAAATACCTGGGTCTGCTCTTCGATAAATAGCTAAACTGGAACGACAACACATCCTCTCGTTTGAAAAAAGCGAATGGTCAACTGAGTGCCATATATGCTCTGATAAACAGCAAAAGGACCTTAAATCTGCGTACAAAAACTTTAATTTACAAGATCGTTCGGCCTGTACTTCTATATCACTCACTGGTGTCGTGGCTTCCTGAACTCTTGGTGGTGTGGCTTTTATCAGATTTCCTGTATTTTCAGAGGACTGGCTTCTCGGTTTCGGGGTGGTCTGTTGTGTGGCGCTGCGGGGGGTATCGACGAGGACCACTTCTACTAGCGTAGGGGAGGCTGTTGGGCTGCGGTTTAACCTTTGGCTTCGTTGGAACGGGGAGGGGGCGACGGCTGTGCTTTGATGGTCAGGCCTGAAGTCCGATAGGGCGCTAGTTGACTGGGTACGCTGCTTTTCCCGGCTTCTAAGGTCGTAGTTTGGCATCGGCTTTGGGACGTGGGCACTGGCTGGATTCTTCCTATCGTCGCCAACTGTCAGGAATTCGTGATGTACTGCTATATTATCGTCTTGTCCGCCAAATCGTCAAGAATTCTTGGTGAGGGGTGGTTTTCGTTGCTTGGTCCTTCACGCTTCGGGGGTCCTCCTTGGCTCTAGTGTTGACTTAATTTGATGATTAAGCCTCTCGGGAACGGTTAGGCGCCTCCACCATGTCACGACTTAGTGCCGTTTTGGTCCTAGAGGGGGCGTGGAGTGGGAAATAAGACGCTCGTCTAAAAAACAGAGTACCCGTTTATTAATGATAAGTATTCTACAATAATTTCCCCAGTAGCCCAGAGACCGCTTAGCATGTTCCGGGGGACCTTATCTGGGGGACGTGGCGGTGTTCTACTAGGGGATGTTAACTCGGACAGTGGGTTCACAGTAGGGACTCAGGAGAGGGGCTTAGATCATCCGTTCTATAGCACTCCTGAGGAGTATTTTAAAGGAAGGGATCAGGAGAGGGGCTTAGATCATCCGTTCTATAGCACTCCTGAGGGGTGTTTTAAAGGAAGGGATCAGGAGAGGTGCTTAGATCATCCGTTCTGTAGCACTCCTGAGGGTATGGGAGTTGACCAGGTCGGAAAGACGAAGGTCCTTGTCCATCCAATGTTCGGGTATTTATACACCGAAAGTGCTAAGTCTTGTTCTATTAACCTTGACATTGGATGGCACAGTGGTCCGCGACCTCAACGCACAGTGGTCGAGTCATGTGAAAGTTGATTAACTTATGGGTGCCGCCATTTTGTTGACAGTATTACCACCTGGAGTACCATAAAGAAGACAAACTTTTTCAAAACTCGAAGGTTTCAGATTAAATGTTTAAGAATAATGACGGGGGCGCCCCGCTATACGATGACTAATACTTTACATAATGACTTACTGATACCGACAATAACTGACTACATAGACAAAATTATAGTGCACTACTACAAACGGACTGACACTTCCCTGAACCCTTTAATAACACACTAAAACCATACCGATTACCGAGAGACTGGCTTATGCCTGGTTTCCTCCCTCCGCCTGCACCTTAACTTGTTCCGAATAAAAATAATCAAATGACTCAAAAGTTAATACTTCCCTACTGCATTGTACCTGCTCAGCTCAATAAGAACCAAATGTTCAATAATAAACCCCCCATGGAAGAACCACTGATGAAGCAATAATATAAACAAAAAGAAGTTAAAGTCATTGACTATACTAAAGAAAACCCTAATGATAAACGAGAGGCACATAGAGATGCCCCATTGTGAAGGGTGTCCAATTTTCGTATATTATAACCAGTAACCAGGCGAGTAAAAACCCTTCAGGCCTGCCCATAAGTAAGAATTTCTAATTTAAATATTTAATTTACTTGTTGATTTTAATGTTTAATTAATTTGATGGAATCCAGTTTGTCAATCTTATTAAAATAATTTCCATTGTTTTATATCTGTGTTTTATTGTAACTCACTGTACTGCAGGACGAACTATTGCTATCTTTAAAAGCAATCGGTTTTCCTATTTTGAAACGCTTTGTAAGTATTTAATTTTTTAACCATTTGAAGTAGGTGGCATCAGGGGCGGATGGGCTACCTAAGACCGGCCCGGGCAATCACTTGCTAAAACCGGCCCAGCACAAATTACAACAAAAAATAATACCATTTTTTATTTTGCGATGTTTATTACTAACCTAATAAAATAGTAAACAAAACTAAAAATATTTCTAATAGAATTAACTCCTTCTATTATAATTTTTTTACAAAAAAATCTAAATCTAAATTTAACAACTGAGATAAAATAGTATATGTGTAATAGCAGTCAACATTTTATCAAAATAGACAATTAAAAATAAAGGATATTTTAAATTATAAGATTAACAATCTACCCAAGAAACTAAATGATCCTGCTAGCTCATTAATGACCTCCTCATTGTCGATTGTCCATAAGATTTCTTTTTCAATATTCATTATCATAAATGATTCCAAATGTTCATCGCTTAAAGAATTGCGTAGTCGGTTCTTGATGTATTTTAAAATAGAGAAACTTCTCTCGCATGACACTTGGGTGACAGGCAAAGTTAAAATACATTGGTAGACTACAGATAAGCATGGATAGGCATTCTGATACATATTGTATTTCATTATTGCCAGATATGTATGTAGACAATGTACACAGCTTCTACAGATACTACTAGGACCTTTTTCTTGACATTTATAGGTTGTTCGTGAATCTATACCATCTGGGTCATCTTCGTCAGTTATCTCCTCATAATCTGCCAAAGTACCTTTTTGGAAGGATTCATTTAAAGTCATCTTATAAATATCCCAATTCAATACAAAATGGCACAATTCTTCCTTAATATTTGACACTTGGGCATCTTCTTTAAATTGTAAAATTTTCTTTAAAATGCTCTGCAAGCTACTATCAGAAATACCATTGGTTTTGATTTCATCAAAATTTATAGGATTAAAAATGGACATATCAGCACATAAGTTTATATTTCTGTTATATCGGTTTTCCATTAACATAATGGCGGTATCCATTATAACATTCAACATTTCAATTTTAAATTTGTCTTTCGAATTACTAACAGCTTCATCACTGCAATTTTCATCGAAGAATTTCTTGACTTTTCGTATTTTCGTAACTGGAACTCATCTTCGATGTCAAAACTAATATCTCTTTTCTTCATTTCACTATTAGCCCAAGTTAGAAAAATTGGTATTGACTTTTCAAAAGCCTCAAAATCTCGTTGAATTCTTTTTGACTCGGCCGTTGACGTTTTAGTCATGGCATTTGCTTTCAATAAATCCAAACCTCTAGTCTGTAGATATCTTGAAAGTGGGCCAGTGATAGAAAACAGTTTTAAAAACACCTGGGAAAGAAAGATATTTTCGTATTTAAGGAATTGCTGTTTTAAGTTTTCTGCAGTAGATCGGATATCAGGATTTAGGTCAAGGTTTTGTGAAATACTTGACAATGATTCAAGAACATCTATGTATAATGGGCTATCTCCAAAAATCTTCTCCAACTCTTTTTCTTTAGGCCACCATCTAGTTTGTTCAATTACTCCTAATTTTCTGCTTTTTTTGTCACAAGAAATAGATGACCAAACATCAATCCTCTTATACGATTCACGAAAGAAGGTGGCGACTGAATTAAGCAAAGAGAATAGTGATTAGGCTTTCACTGCACTAAACAACATGGTAACGACTATAAACTGAATTTATGCATTTCTCCATTTATATTTTCCAGAACTATCTTTGACATCTTTTTGAGAAAAAAAAAAATTGTCAGTCTTAACATTTAGAGATCGACCGGCCCACCGGGCATTTGCCCGGTTGCCCGGCGGGCCCATCCGACCCTGGGTGGCATCCAAGACATCAAAAGAGTGTACAACTGCTAAAGGCAAGAACTCCGAGCCTCCGACACAAGAGCTGCCGTTCACACCATGGTACGTAAAGTTGCATCGTAAAGGTAATTTTACGGCACAGTGTGTCGAAAGTGTTTAGAACATAACGGAGCAATTTTTGTAATTTAATAAAGTAATGTATTTTGTTTTAATGTTGGTTGTAACCAAAAGATAATGTTCTTAATTTCGTTTTTTATTTGCGGGCATAGCCTTATATACGAAAAATGATTAATTTTACTAAAAATGTTAAAATTATCCTTTTTTAAAAGAAATAAATATAGACTATTATACAGGGTCGTTGGTATGTATGGAAACGGTCGATTATTTCTTAAAGTAAAACAGATAGGAAAAAATATTTAAGACAAAAGTTTTAGGGTTCTTTAAAGTCTATTAGAGTTAAAAAATAATAGGTACACAGGATGAGTCGAAAAGCCGTAGAGAAACAAAATTACTTTTTTTTTAATGGAACACTCTATGTCTTAGAATATTTTTGGATTCTACATAAGATTACAATTACTTTTTAATAAATATTTTATAAGTCTAAACCTAATAGTTTCCGAGCTATCGACTTTTCAAAAATTACATTTTTGAACTTTTGACAGCTTCTAGCTTTCTAATGGTATACAATAGAGCAAAATGACTTCCATGCCCCTATATTACTTTTCTATTATCTTCCCAAAAATATCAACTTCCGGTTAAATCGGAAGTAACGAGTGATTTTTAATTATTTTGCTCAAGGGAGGCCATGCATTTTAAAAGCAACATGGCCGTACTGCGTAGATAAGATGACATGATTGTTTTATGACATTTACGTCTTATTTGAATTTGTGTATTTGTAAAGTTTAAAAATTGGAGAAATTTTGTAATTTTTGCAGTTATTTGAAGGTAGGTTACTATTGCTTTACTAATATTTCTCCGGGGAGTCGTCTTTTGACTATTATAAAGTGCTATTTGCAGGATATGATTTTATTTTTTATTTTTTTTTTATTTTTCAGCGTATCAAGTTTTGGTGAAGCTTTGTTGCCGGATTGAAAGTTCTACAGTAAAAATGTTTAGTGAAGCACAAAAAATTTTTATTGTTGAAAGTTTTTTTAGAAATGGAAACAAAATAGGCGGTGTGTGGAATTACTCTATGCATGACTGCTTTGATGAATTTCGAACCGAGTTTCCTGATGTTGCGGTGACCTTTCATAATTTTCGTACTGGGTCACAATACCTAATTGATAAATTTCGTCAGACTGGTTCTGTTCAACATAAAAAAGGGGCTGGAAGACCAACGAAACGATCGAATGAGGTTATTAAAGAAGCGCGACAAATTATGGAAAATAATCCTTCAACTTCTATTAGGCATTTATCTCAACAAATTCAGCAAACGGATTTATGCTACAGTACATGTCAAACACTTTTAAAAAAGGATCTGGATCTATACCCTTATCGTGTTACGGCTATTCATGAACTCCTTCCCAATGACGTTCCCCAAAGACTTAATTTTTGTGAATGGTTTTTAAACAATTTTCAAGAAGAAAATAGTGGTGCTTTTGAAAAAACATTTTTTACCGATGAGGCTTATTTTTATTTATCAGGCTATGTTAATTCACAAAATATGCGAATGTGGAATACGCAAAATCCGCATGTTTTTGTAGAAAGACCTCTTCATCCTCAAAAAAATGGTGTGTGGGCAGCAATTAGTTCTAGAAGAATAGTAGGCCCAATTTACTTTGATGGCACAATTACAGCTGAGAGATATCGGATCGAAATTCTGACAACATTTATTAATGAGCTTCACGATGATGAATTGCGGGAAGGTTACTTCCAACAAGATGGCGCTACACCTCATGTAACCAGAGAAAATTTAAATTTTTTAAGTGAATTTTTTGAAAATAGAGTTATAAGCCGAAATACGCAACAAATATGGCCACCTCGTTCCTGCGATTTAACACCCTGCGATTTCTTCTTGTGGCCTTTTATAAAAAACTCCATTTATCGAACACCAATTGAGGATATAAATGATCTTAAACGAAGGATTTCAGAAAAAATTGCCGAAATTAATAATTCTCCAAACGTATTGGTTAATGTGTCTCTGAGGGTAAGAAGAAACATCAGAAGGTGTCTAGAAGTAGGAGGCGGCCATATAAAGTAGGCTTTCAAAGTAAGATAGCTCAGGATTTTATATTACATACCGTCATAAAACATTATTTTAGGTTTTCAACGTGACAACGCTGCTTTCTTGCAAATTCGCCCTATGATTTAATCTACGCGCTACTGCTACACTATGTATACTGGGTCACAGCCGCCCTTGAGCAAAATAATTAATAATCACTCGTTACTATATTTCCGGTTTTTGAGTTACATCCGGTTTAACCGGAAGTTGAGACCAATAGGAAGATAATAAAAAACTAAGATAGGGATATGTAAGCCGTTTTACTCTAAGACGTACCGTTAGAAAGCTAGAAGCTGTCAAAGTTCAAAAATGTAATTTTTCAAAAGTCGATATCTCGGAAACTATTAGGTTTAGACTTATAATGCATTCATTAAAAAATAATTATAAATTCATGTTAAATCGAAAAATATTCTAACACAGAGGTTATTCCGTTTAAAAAAAGGTAACTTTGTTTTTCTACGGCTTTCTGACTCATTCTGTATGCTTGTTTTTTCAAAATTCTAATAGATTTTAAAAAACCCTAAAACTTTTGTCTTGAATATTTTTTGCTAGCTGTTTTACTTTAAGAAATAATCAACCGTTTCCATATATACCAACGACCCTGTATATTATATCGAGATACAGGAAAGCGTCAAAAATTACACATTTTCAAAATCGCCCTGTATTATTAGGTTATCTGTGCCTGTATGTCAGAAACTGAAAGGGCCATGAAAATATTGTTTGCGGCAATGAAAGTTTCATAAAGTAATAGAGCAGTAAGCCGTAAACCCCATATATAACATTTTATAATAAGAGAGCTGGTATATGAAAACACACAAAAACTGGGCACCCTGTACAAAAAGTTTTTCCTTAGTGAAAGGTGAAAATTTAAATCAGCCTGCGGATTCCTAATAAAAGCGTCAGAACCCTTAGGATAGATTAACTGTTTTCTCTTAATCATCGCATTGTAAAGCAGCGTAATGATGTTTGTCATTACTCTTAAACACAAACTTAATTATCGCTGCCTCAATCTCTGCCACGTAATATAGAATATTTTCGGGAACATAACGCCACTGAAAAAAAAAGTACATTATCTATGTCACGGAAAATGAGTTTACCCTTCTAACTAAATTCCGAAATGGCGCTACTCGCTGTCTGTGGCATGTACCAACCTAAGACGACAGCAAAAAGAAAATAATTAATGTGCTCGCAATATATCATGGCCCAAAGTTTTCCAGAGTTCGCAGGAAAATAGCGTTTCCTTGTAAATTGACGACGAACATTGTAATGTGCTCTGTGGACAACTTTGCGCGAAATAAATTTTACATTTTTCGAATTAGCTATTTGGAAATGATAATCCCGAGACGGGTTTTACATTATTTATTAAGTGCTGATATAGAGTGTCTGAAGAGTCTTAAATATGAATTTTAAAAACTAGTGAATAGTGCTAATTACCCTCATTCAAAACGGCACACTTTCGAAGAGTTAAGTATTTTTATATCAACGCAAATTAAAGAGTTAACCCATTAACGCCCAGCGTCATATTTATATGACGTTCCAATCTGAAATTTTTTACCGCTTCCTGAAAGTAATAAATAGAAAATCGGCTGTGCTAGTGTAAACAGTTGTACCCCGACTCCTAACTTTTAGGGTCAGTTTATGAAAATTATCATCATCGGACGCACCGTACATTTATTTTGTAAAGAGCACGTGTTTGACTACTAAGTGCACTGTGATATACAGTCAGGGACTACAAAAAAATATAGCAGGTAAGTGATTTCTCTATCTAGTTTACATACGCTAATGAATGCACTTTGTTCTGTGAAAACTAATATTTTGCTACAATATGATAGTTTTTTAATAATTGTTACTAAATCTTCTGTCCCATAAAAATGACGCTGGGCGTTGCAATCAAAATTTAATATATAATTGTATTATATTTACAATATTGTATTGCAAGTAATATTTTACGTTACAGCCGGCGATATGAGTAGACCGTTCAAAACATTAGAAGAAGCTGTAGATTACTTGTATTCTGAGCAGATTGAAGCAGACTTAATAGCAGTACTTTCAGATGTCGACGAATTGACTGACGAGGAAGATATCAACGATGAATTAGATATTTCAGTTGTCAATGACGTTCCAGGTAATATTGAAATTAATTTTCAGCATAAGCAAGAGGTTAACTCTAAAGATGAAGATAATTTACCCCTAAGTGGATTTGTTACAAGTATGCCATCAACTTCTACAAGCAATCCACCAGCAAAGAGAAAAAAATTAGCGAAGAAAAATGTCACAGCTCAACTACTTGTTTTTTTCAGATTTGGTCGATGTCATTGCCTTTTATAGTTTCCAAATAACAAATTATTCAATTCTTACAAAAAAATTAAAAAAAAAAGTAAGTTGGGCGCTAATGGATTAAGAAGGGGAAGGGGCAATTTTTTTTAGTTTCGTGGTATTTCCGTTGAATTAAATAAAATAATAATATCACTACTATTAAAATGTCCTTACAAAGGTAAAATATTTCATATTCATGACAAGGCTTTCTACAAAAATTCTAAGATTCGTTCCAAAGTGCCAGGCAGTATAGTAATGATAGCAGCTTCTTTGTCGATTAGAATTAATGGTAGTTTTGACGAGTATTTTATAAAATTTTAAAGTTAACACCACCATTATACTCTATTTCTTAATGGTTGATAGCATAGCGAAGGATCATTCCAATTCCAAATATACGTCCGAATAGCGTAATTGTAATGGACAATGCAAGCTACCATAGTAGGCAGTTGACCAAGACTCCCTCGTCAAATGACACAAAAGCAACAATCCAAAACTACATGTATGATAATGACATTTATTTTCAGGAAGATTACATCAAAAGGCAATTAATTGAGGTTTTACAAAGTTTAAAACTAAAAAAGGAATACTTCTGTGATAATTATGTAAAAAATTTAAGGCTTGCGCCATACCATTGTATATTGAATCCCATCGAACATGTTTGGCACCAACTGAAATCTGCCATTCGTCGTAACAATATTTGCCCTACTATTAACTCCAGTGTACATGAGCTTATAGAAACTGAAGTTTTTAACATCTCTTCACAAAGTTGGGCAAGTTCGGTTACACATGTTGAAAAAGTGGAAAAATTCTATATCCATATAGACAATATAGCACCAATAATAATTAGAACAGATGATGATAGCGATAGTGATATTGATATATTAAGAGAATAATTATTATAAGTAATAAGTACCGATTAATTTGTGTATTTTTGTAATCATAAATATAATATTTATTAATAAAATAACTTGTAATTTAGAGGATTTTTTCAAAAATATTGTGGACAAACCATTCCTGACGATTCCACGCTTAGAAATGTCCATTCCACGCTTAGAATGTCCATTCAGTATACGAAACCGTTTTAGAAGAAATTAGAGCTTCGCTGGGTGATAAACTTTTTTACATTATTGTTGATGAAAGCACATATGCTTGTGGCAGATATATCGCACATCTTATGATTGGAGCACTTCAAGAAGATAAAGCAACAAACCTATATTTAATAGCTTCTAAGCAGCTAGACAAAACTAATAATGTGACCGTAACCCGATTTATTCAGCAGTCCCTTTCGAGTTTTTGCTTACCAAATCCAATCCCAGATGAGAAGTTTTTAGTGCTTTTGTCTGATGCAGCATTGTATATGGTAAAAGTAGGCCAAAACTTAAAAATCTTCTACCCCAATATGGTATATGTTGTACATTTTACATGGAATAAACCGAGTCGCAGAAACCGTTAAGACTGAATATCCTTTAGTAAATAAATTAGTTTCAAATGTAAAAAAAGTGTTTCAAAAGCACCTCTAAGAGTGCAGATATATGAGAGATTACCAGAAGTTAGTTTACCTCCAGAACCTGTAATTGCCCGGTGGAGAACATGGATTAAGGACGCAATATTTTATGCAGAATATTTCGAAGCCATTAAAGAGCTAATTTTGGATTAAGATGACGATTCGCAGTGTGTTGTGCAAAGTAAAGAGTTGTTAAAAAGTGCAAGTGTAGTTAAAGATCTTTTTTTTATTAAGGTTAATTTCAGTTTTATATCGGACATAATATCATCGTTAGAGAGTAGAAATTTAAGTTTAAGAGACTCAATTAGTATTGTTGAAACTTTTTCCGCTTAATGTAACAGCATTGCCGGTAAAGTAGGAGGTCAAGTAAGGAACAAATTGGATGTAACTGTAAAAAATAATGAAGGATTTAAATACTTAACTGCATTAAAAAGCATTAATGAAGGTGAACCATCCAACGAAGTTGTATCTTGGCCTTATACTTTAGTACCTAAGTAGATGTTGAGATGTTGAAAGAAGCTTCTCTTTGTATTAACATATTTTTATTGATAGAAGACAATTATTTTTAGTTGAAAATATTGAAAAATATTTAGTAATAAATGCCTTTTCTTTGGCTTTTTTTTCAGTTTTAACATTGAAAATGTTTATATTATCGCACGGGCACGTTAGTATGGGTACGGAATTCAACGAAATTCTTGTGTTGCATTTGTCCCATACGTCACACAGTCTAACGACACCGAATTAAAATGATCCACAAGCAGAACTACGCGAACCGCCGCCGCCGAGCCGGTGGCCCGATGATGACGGGGAAGGGAGAAAGGACGAATGACGACGGGATCAGACCAAGTCGAGAGTTAGAGGCGCGTTAGAGTTTATAACCTTTATTTTACTATTTTTTATATTATGAATCAATAAAACTTATATCACTACCTCAATATTACTTTCAAATCCATGAGTTTTCGCAGATCTCAAATCTCACAATAGTCACAAGCGTTGCACCCTGCTTCGGCATTTTCAATATCCTCCCCGGTTGCATCTTTGTAAAGGACTGCAAATTTTTTTTAAATAAACATCTTTTTTAGAACCCAGTGTGTTTCTAAACCCTATTTTACTATAATAAATTAAAAAATAGACAGTGGCAAATCTTATCCTTATTATTACCTAATAGGGTTACTATTTCTAAGCAAAGGCAACAGAACATACTTATTGAAAATTCTAAAACAAATATATGACCTAGCCTACTCATAAATAATATTACTATTATTATAAATAATTTATTAATAATTTTAATTTAAGTATTGCTTACGCCTGTATTTCGGTAACAGTCGGGAATAGAACCCATGTTTATAGGGACTTTAATGTTTATTTTGGGTCCCCGAATACGTACCTAAAATATTGACATTTCGTCCTGAATCACCCTCTATAGTCAAAGTATAAAGAACAAATGAAGTCTAACAGTCAAGGTTTTGTCTAATAATGTCATTCTATACTTGCCGCTTGGCGGATGCCCCCCCCCCCTTATTTATGATAAGTGACCTGAGAACTGAGGTAGAGAAGTCAAACCAAGAGAGCAAGATCAATTCTGCTACTATGCCCCCGCCATGCCGCTGAATTCATCTATTAAGTTCTGGTTAGTTCAGGTTAGCTAAGACATTAATTTATTAAATTTAATAATAGTTAGTAACTTCCTTAAAGCACAATTTATTATTATTAATAAAATATTCGGAACGGACTGAATAAAGTCGACCAGATGTATAAAATTCTCTTTTTTTTGGTTAATTTACATTTTCTTTTCATAAAACACATTTCTTGCGTTATCTGGCTTTAATACACACCTTTTCCTTTGTTTTTAAATTTGAATAATAAATAATCTGCCTCTTGCTTCATTTATCTTCATAAAGACCTTTTATCTAGGGACCCCATTAACAAATTCTGAGTTGAGATTTCAGAGGAAACGGGCCTTTTTGGTTAATAAATTTGTTCTCCAGATTTGATCAAGTAAAATATAAATTTGGACTCTTATTTATTAGGTACCTACCTACTTTTCGACAATTTTAGTTGTATATAATATAAATTTGCAAAAATAGATATCGCAATGACTGGACATTCAATCAATTTTGTTAGCGACATCATATAATTTATTAGGTATTATTTTGGAAAATTGTACCCTTGCTGCTAGTTAGGAAAAAAATCAAAATATTTTAAAAATTGCCCTATAAAGGTACTGTCTCAATAACGGAAATGGAAAGCTTCTCCAGTATTTCATCAGTTGGGTTAGGTCTAAAGACTTTTCGATAAATGGCGTGGGGAAAGTTGGTTTTTACGCCTCCATCCGGTTTTATTAGACTTATTTAGGCTTATTCAATAGAGAAGGATATGCTTATTTGAAAACTGACTTTATAGATGATCGCTAATTCATATCCCAACAAACATATTAAGTAATGTAGACCAGAACGGAAGGAAAATAATACTAAATTGGCAAATATTTGCTTATTTTTGCCTTAAATGTTTTCTTAAAAGTCACAGAAGATTCGAACTCTAAAATCTAAGCCAAAATTTGGATATCTACAACTTAAATAATTTGTTATAGGGAAATCTACTTTTAATTTAATTTATCTAGTTAAAAATTACAAATAAATTACCTATTTGAGACATTAAAAATATTTAATCCTAATAAGGATATGATTAAGTCATAATTTACTCAATTGTTACTTAATATATGTATTCATAATTAAGGAATTTTTGGCTATTACGCTAGGTAAGCATTACCTAATTATTGCCTAAAAACGGTCCAAATAATTTACTGACCATGTAGTTTTAGAAACAAGTAATATTTTGGATAACATTGCCATATAAATTGTTCCCAAAGTTATAGACCTTTTGTGGTTAAAAATTGAGCTACTTCATAACCTTCTGATTAACCTCAAAGGCTAACATTGCTTGTACAGTTAATAATAAAGGAAAAAATAACTTTAAGTTTAAAAATATAAAAACGGCCATATTTAATAATTATTAGTTTTCCTGTTTATCGACAACTATAAAAAAACAATAATTAAAATTTTAAGAATTACATAAGGTGAGTGGAAAATCCATTAGACTACGATATCTTTCGTCAACGAAAGTTCTTTTAAAACTTTAGGTACATAATATAATGTTTATAATGAAAACACTCTGTTTTTAGGTTAATGGTAAAATTTTTTTAAATTATCGTAATAATACACATAAAAACGCATATTTTAAGGGCGCGTTTTATTTTTTGAAGTATCATCACCATAATTCCCAAATACATTTCTTACGCATCCAAATATCGGTCCAGAAAAGTGATAAAACTTAATTATATCACTTTGTTGTTGAAGTTATAATAAGCGGCCACTCCAAATATCTACTTAAGTCGAATTCCATTTTATAATTTATTTTGTCCTATTAGAAGTGTTGGCATAAGTTGTTGACTTTTCTTTCTAACGCCAGATATAATATGTTTTCTCTGTATTTTTGTCTAGTATAGTGTCTTATTGCTCCTATTTAGGTTATATTTAGGTCAAAAGGTTGGTCTCACTTTCCACATTTAGACGTAAAATAGGTCTATATTTATTTCAATTCGTTTTAACTTATTGGACAGAAAAACCCTATCAACCTATTTTCGACCTTCAAATTACTTTAGTTTTTTTCCCGACATTGGGCAATAAGGTTAGAAAAGCTCAATCACCGTCCTTAGAGCTAGCTAGGTAGTCAGTAGGGAGAAAAAGTTTTTCATACTACTCTTATAACTTATGTTTAAGATCGGTTCCCTATTTTACACCCACTTTCTATATTTAATATTTCAAAAATCTTTTGGTTTACAATTTTTAGATTTAAGTTCTGTGTTTTGGCTACAACTGTGCTTGATTAAACCTAAACCTTATGTTTTATACACCGACCAACAGAGGCCACGGCAAAAGAAGAATTTTTAGGACACCTATTTCCCAACCCTGTTAATAATCTGTTATCACACAACCATTTTATTTTTATTTATATTCAGGTTTTGTGGCATCTTGATTACCTACGTTTACTGACTACCTAGCTAGCTCTAAGGACGGTGATTGAGCTTTTCTAACCTTATCATTTTTATGATCATACTGGCATTTCCCAACTTATAACTTACACCATATTGTTCTTCAACTGTCAACTTACAACTGTCAATCGATACAGTACGAGAACACGTTTTCAGTTCTCTTTTAGTTGTGTTTGTCCCCCTGTTCATCTTTAAGGGTATTTAAATCAAAGATTTTTATTTTATTCTTTTAACAAGTTTTAATGTTTATTCTTTATTCAAACGTCTATTAACTGCCCTAAACAATGGGATTAATATAACTACGGGATGCCGAACCTTGAGTCTTCAGCACCCCGAACATAAAAATTTTCTAACATGAGATACAAATTTTACAAAATGGAGTAAGTACAGAACTCATCAATAACTTTAAACGATTACTAATTTAAAGTTTCTTTTCTTTTTACAGATCCTTACTTAATTGATAACAGATGCTTTCTTTCTTTCTCCCTTTCTTTTAATACAAAATCATAATATGAATAAGTCTTCTTTACGTATCCTTATACTTGAACCTGAATAAGAAGAACATGTATTTCTTTATAACCTTCCAAATTTCACAATTATCTTTGACTTTATTACCTCTATTAACAAAATTTCTTGTCAGTATGTTGATTACATTTACTACGTGACACATTTTCAAAAAAAATTTTAAAGCTCCATCAACGTCACCTTCCACCTACATTTTTCTCTATACTGCTAATATTAACTGCAGCGCTATTTTTGTCTCCTGAAGATGAAGGTTACTACCTACGAAACATGTAGACGCACTTTCATAAAACTGACCCTCTGATTGCACTTATTAAATTAGTGGAGAAAGACTTTCTGACTTTCTTTCCTTTCCCTATTAATTTATTATAAAATTAATAAAACCCAATGATTCTATGTCGTACCTTCGTTCGTTATCTTCCCCTAAACGGTTCGATTACATAAACTATATAATGTAACAGAGATTTTGAGAGTATACATATAAAACATAAAATAAATGCCAGCTACTGGCACCGACACAAAGCGCTAAGATCTGGACAAAACAACGCTTGAAATTTAAATTAACTTAAGTTTATTCCATTGGCGTTCCAGAAACAATCCTAATTATACAGGGACCTGGATTAGTGCCTATTTATTTGCATGCCGAACCGCAAGCTGGATCTGCAGTAACAACTGTCAGAGAGTTTACTCCTTTTACTGTCCAGATGTGAGTGGAATTAGCTTTAATTAGTTATTTGCCTATTCACGTTTTAGCGAACATTTCGATGGTAAAACCTGTGTTTCCTTGAATAATTTAATTGTGTTAAGAGAGGGTGTTTGCGTTGAAATTACGCCTAAAAAATACTGGTCAAGAGATGAAACAATCAGTACCTGTCGACATAATATGAGGAATGTACACTGAGTGAAGATTTTTGCTGGGGCGATGAAAAAATTAGGTACCGCAGCACCAAAATCTAATTGCACATGGGCTCTTGCATGCAATGGAAGTAAGATTTACTTTGCTGTATTGGCTTTGCGGCTGCAGTAAGATAGCTTTATTAACATTTTTTTTTTATAAGGCACAGCACTGCAGGATTAATCCTTTACGGTGCTCTGCGAGCGGTGCGTGTGCGCAGGAAATGTTTCACATTAGTCTTGAATCTTTAAAGATTTTACTCGTTGAGGAACGCGGCCTCAGGAAGGTCGTTCCAGAGTGATGACGTTATCCAGATAAAATTATTTTTAAAGAGTGTTGTTTAAGAGACACTAAGCTGAACTACGCACGTACGAGTGGGCTGCAGTGGCTCGTCGTGTATTGCTACCATGCACCGCTCTGGGTGGAATGAAGCGAGCAACCTCAGTTGAGCACTTGCCATGAAAATATTTGTAAAATAGGCTCAAGTCGCCAATCTGCCTGCGATGTTCAAGATTTTCCAAGTTTTTTGTCAGATCATGGTCACCGATCAAGCGAATGGCTCTTATTTGAATGGAATCTAGCAATTTTAGAATATATGTTTAGGAGCAAAGCGTAGCGAGCATATGCGAACAGTACTCCAGCGATGGTCGAATTTGGGCTTTGGTTCTTAGTACTTAGTTCTTAGTTTGGAAAAGTATTCCAAGCTTCTGCGAAGCTGCCTTAGCAATGGCCGCAACATGACTATGCCAAGACTATCCAAATTAATGCCCAATAAATGAATTGATGAAGCCAAGGGATCAAGTGTCCCGCCATGACTATATCCGGTTCTTCACATTAACTTTTTTAGAGAAACTGCCGCCTGATTTATTTTATCGTTAAATTCTACTTAATTACTGTCACACCAAGACAGAATTTTATCCAGGTCTTTGTTAATATGTAAGATCTCTTGCAGCCAATAGAGATGTGCATTGTCCGAGCATCCAAAGTTAAAGATGAGTGTGCTGTAATCATCTAAGCTATATAGAGGATTATTATTTTTTCCAAAACATTGTTAATGTATAGTAAATGATGTGGGCGAAAATATAGAACCCTCAGGGACTCCGGCGTTGATGTTAAATGTGTCTGGAAGGAATCTGTCCATCGCCACTCGCAGAGAATTATCATCTTGTAGGGGCAGAAAGGTAACATTGCAGTCCTAGTAAAAGAATCTTTCCATACCCTCAAAGCTACTTATCTGTCCCAGCAAAGGAACTTTGTTATGGCAGAGACTAGGCACCGAAAACTTTCAAATAGCTTCTTTCCACTGCATTCACACCGTGATGATTGAATGGAGATTGACTCGACCGGCTTTAAACCGCCGGCTATGGCGAACATTGCACTACGCGTACCTGAATAAAGTAAATGGGGTTTTTTGGAAGCTTTTTCCCCAAATGCCAGCCGTAATCCAGTTTATGACTAAAATTATCTTCGTCAACCTACTTTTGAATCCCCCTGGGATAATGAATTCAGACATAGTACGCTTAGAAGCCCTGCCGGTAAGAGTGTGTAGTGCGGTAAAATAAAAAAGTGTGTAGCCTTAACCAACGGCCCAACGTCATCGGCCCCGGTGAAGCTCTAGCCTGGCGGTTCTTGGCTTGAACCCGGACTAATTAGGCTAGGGTAGAGTATCCATGTCGGGTCAATAGTTAAGGTGCCATTATAATTATTAACAAAGGAATAATAAAGAAATTTTAAAATGAAATGAATGCTAGGGCAGAGAAATATTCGGATTGCCTTAAATATATTATTGTTCTGCCTAAGGTAGCAAGTAAACCTTTATGTCCTACTCGAATATTATTGTTTCATAATACCATAGTTACCAGACACTTTAAATGATATATAATACTCTAGGGCATTAAGGAAGTTTCTAATGCCCTAGGACATTAAGAGAAATAAATAGGAAAAATCAAAGTATCAACTTTTTATTAACGAAAAAACTTATTTATCATTTATATTAACAGTTATGAAAAGACACAGTAAAAACGAATTTACCAGCTTTTGATAAGTCAATGTTTTCTATTATCTCATGATTTTCACTAACAGAAATTGACGATGATTCACCGTTTTTTGATGTAATTGGTCTCGTTTATGGTACTCCAGCTATCAACTTCGAAATTTTGTTTTTAACTAACTAACTAACCACAGCTGAACTTTTCCAACCGTCATGTCTTTTCAATATGGTTATGTTTGCCCCCGCGTCCGCCAACAAAGTTGCAGAGGTTCTGCGCAAACAATGACCAGTATATTTGTCCGCATCGCTTAGACCCAGGTATTTTGCAATAATGGAAGGAATCTTGCCTATGATGTTCTTCCCAACTGGCTGTGAAAACCAACGACCGTTACGGTAACACCAAAAGAATATATTGATGTTGCAGTTCATCGGGCGTAAAGACCAATAAGTTTTCAGTAGCTTTAAACAACCCATCTCCTTCTCATAATTAATTGTGAAGACACGCTTTTTATCGGTCTTTGTATCGGGAATATTAACTATTACTACGGATCCTCTATCCTCTATATGTTCAATCAACATATTAATTAGCTCTTGGCGGCGGCACCCACCAAATACACTAAATAACAGAGCCACTTTGTACATCGAAGAAAATTTATTGGGAGCTTCACGGATGAATTTCGGCACATCTTCTCGAGTCAAAATTTTCGATTTCTTCGCTTCATATCCTTTAGATGCTTGCTTTAGATACTGGCCTAACTTGCAATATTTTGCATTGTCTATATTTTTATTAACTATTAATGTCTTTTTTAACATTGAATATTTCGTCCATAGGGAATTAGGAGTGAATGTTCCAGACAATAATCGATATACATAATTAGTATTGAACAGCAATTTTAACATACCAATTCATGAAAATATCCGAGTAGCACCGCCTCGTTGATAATTTTTACATCATTATTTTTCATCCAGTCCCCAAACCTTTGATATTCCTTATCATAGGTGTCTTTAGACTTCTTTTAGACAAGATTATCCAAAGCTTTGGCAGCATTCACAGCATCTCTATCCGGAATCAACAGAAAATCCACTATTTTATATGAATTTTAGTTTTGACTTTGACACAGCACAACAATGAACACTTATTACCTTTGTTTATTTAGCAACTATATAGGTAAAAAACCTTTCGTGATTTTGAATTTTCTTTTAATTTAACTTGGAATTATCTGAAGTAGTAAAAAAGTGGTAAAAATGTTTCGGTTTTTTTCTTCGACTTAGAACCAGATGAAACCGCACCCAAATCATTAGTTAGGTTATTTTATATACGAAATGGGCAATTACGACTTTATTTAGTGGTGCCGAGTTTTGTAAAATCGAAAAAACTGGCAAAAATGCGGAGATTCAAAAAATTGACTTTTTATCGTTCACCCTCCAATAACTCCGAAACTATTCAACATATCCGATTGATTTTTTTTTATTTGAAGGGCATCCATAAGCGATGATAACTGAGGCGATATAATTCACGTTCCACATGTAGTAAAAATTTAATTATGAAAAAGAAAATAAAAAACGATGGTTAATTAACTAAATTTAAAAGTGGTTCGTCCCAGTAGTTCGTCTTTTTACAAATTTACATGTTATTTGTTTTATACCTAATAAGTTTTTTTTATTGTGCTGATGATGGCCCACTTATTTAATTGTGTCAATGAAGTTTCCTGTTTCCTGACAAAGAAGCACTGAAGATGGCCTAAGGCCGAAAGCGCTCTGCAAATTTGAATATTTTCAAGATTATACACATAATACACAAAAAAACGACTTTCCTTCCTTCTTTTTTCAAAAAAGTGTACACAGCCCTACCCGATCAAATTAGTATTTTTGGCATATTTTATCTTTTAAATAAAAAGTGTCACAAAGTTAAGTTCCTTTATCAGCCCGGTACGAAAGGTTACGAAGTAGCAAATATTTAAATTTAAACTGCTAGCAGGAGCTGAAATGAAATTTGAAGATGGCAAATTGCGGCCATAAAATATTTTTTAATTTATTTTTAATTACGTAAACCCAAAATTTTAAAATATAAAATGGAGCAAGAGCAAGCCTCGTTACCTTCCTTTACGTAAAACATCCGATGCAAATTTGATAACCTTTTGACATTTCTTTTACAACCCTCTAACTTAAAATTACAAAATATAATTTAGGCTCTTTCCTTTACAATTAAAAGCACCCCCGCAAGGTGTGTTTTAGCCAATAGAAATTTGATGAGGGTTTTAAAACATTTTAACGATACTTCGTTAAAGTCGCCATTTTAATATCAGAACAAAATCTTGAGGGAAGGGAAGGAAAAAGCTTTAGGCCTTTATTCACTTATTATCTTTTGCTGGCTCTTCAAAATTTTAAATTGGGTGTAAATGAGGGTGAACAGAATTACTAACAACTGAAAACAGGAAAAGAAAAATGGACAAGCGTACATAAAAGGAGGATTATCATTAAGATACATGTCGTGTTTAATAAACGCAGATTCTTTTATGGAAAATGACCTTGAGTAAAATTTTCTAAAATGTGGACCTCCTGATCAAAAGTTATTATGGGCGCAACAAAACCTTTGGTATCTTACGTTTTTTAAAAATACACACACAGCCAAACATAAATGATAAGACAATACAGTAGGAATATCTTGATTTTATATTAGCGTAGTTGCAATCACGTACTGAGGTCTTTTAGCATTTCTTTTTGAATTACGTTTTCAAAAAGATTTCGTAATTTTAGTGCGAACTGCAAAAAATTTTAATATTCTGAAGCCTTTAAGAGTTATTTATGATATAAGTGTTAAAAGTACATTTTTAAGGCACGCATGTGGAAACTCGCTTCGCTTGTTCTGCAAACCACAAGACGGCCTTAAAAATACTTTTAACACAAATATCACACAATATTTTTTCTACAAACGGCAATAAAAAGCATACAATAATCGAAAATTAAATGTTTAGAACCTCTTACATCCAGGTAGTTTCTAATAGCATCGTATATTTATATTAAATTAGTTCACATTTGTCAATAAAACCTAGCAACCATCATTCTTGGCTGATTTGTTTACAGAAAAATTGAAAATTTGAAAGGTCCTATCAGTTTTATTAAAACGCTAGCGCTGGCTGTTGTGATTTGCCAAAAATGCAAGAAATACAAGAAATCGATCCACTTAAAGACACAGAAGAAGCTGCTAACAGTACTGCCACAAAAATCAAGAATTCAATATGAGATTGCTCATAATAAATTTATAAAATGGTGTGAAAACAAAGGCGTTTCTGGAAACTATTCCGAAAACATATTCCTGGCCTATTTTGAGGAAAAGGCAAAGGTATAGAAGTCATCTTCTCTTTGGTCCCATTATTTAATGATCAAAGCTATGATACGTGTAAATAACAACGTAGCAACGTAGATATCAGCAAAAATCTTAAATTGATTACCTACTTGAAGCGTCAAGGAGAGGGTTACCAGGCCAAAAAATCAAAAATTTTTACTAGAGACCAAATTGAACAGTTTCTGAAGTGCGCACCGGATGATGAGTACCTTCTGATGAAAGTAGCTACGATTGTAGGAGTATTTGTTGCCTGCCGCAAGGAGAAGCTTTGTCAGTTGACTCTTGACAACGTGGAAGATATGGAGACTTCATTAGTTATTAAAATATCAGATACCAAAACCAAGGTACCACGAAATTTTACTATCGCTGAAAAATTTTATTTGGATTTTTATCGAAAATATACTGATCTTCATCCAGCAGATGTAGTACATCGGCGGCTCTTCTTAAAATATGTAAAAGGTAAATGTACCAGAAATCCGGTTGGAATAAATACGTTAGGAAAATTTCCTGTTACTATAGCAAGATTTCTGCAACTTCCAAATTCAACACTCTATAGGGGGCATTACTTTCGCCGTTCCTCTGCGAGCTTACTTGCCGATGCAGGAGCAAATTTGACGACAATTAAGCGGCATGGGGGATGGAAATCCTCAACCGTTGCGGAAGGGTACATCGTGGATTCCTTGGAAAATAAAAATTATATTGCTCGAAAATTGCTTACAGTACCAACGACATCAGCCGATGATGCTTCAACGTCAACTGGACATGCTACCGTTTCTGTTCAATCCTCCTCAACCGCGAAGAACAGCAAAACTGACGAAGGATTCATTTTTAAAATTTTTCAAATTGTACTATATTAATATAAGTGTAAGTAAATAAAATAGAAATGTTTTTTGACGTTTTTTCGAAAAAATTGATATTTTACTTTTAACACTAGTGCCTTAAAGTAACATTTTTAAGGCTAGTAGACAGTGTTAAAAGTTCCATTTTAACCCGTTTGTAGAAAATAGTTATTTATGATGTTCGTGAAATTGTTCAATTCGCTCCGCTACGCTCCGCTCATTTCACAAACTTTTTCACTCACGAAATAAAACATCACTTTTAACACAAATATCATACAATGTTTTTTGCAAACTGCCCTATTTCGATAATAAAATAGGGGAATTTGGAATCACAAGGTTGTTGTGAATGACAAACGTTGCCAACGCTATGGTTACTTACAAATGCTTGTTTACAAATAAAAAAGATGTTGTCATTTAAATAAATGCGTTCTTGTCCAATTTTTGTCTTTGGACTGCTTAATATGTTTATCGATAGTGGAATAATTAATTAAAGTGTTGATTTGGTTGTTCCTGTGGATATTGAAGAGTCTGCAAGAAGAGCAACTTTGGAAATCCTACCTAAAAAATCAGCTCAGCAGTACGATATTGCATATACCAATTTCCTGGCCTGGTGTAAATTGAAAAATGTAAGGGAACTTCAGTGAACCTGTTTTTTTAGCATACTTACAAGAAAAATCAAAAATATAGAGCTCATCAACTTTGTGGAGCAAATTTTCAATGATCAAGTCAAGCGCCCTTGTTAGTTGTACAATTAAGATTAATGTTATTATTATTGATAATAAAAATTTGCACCCAACTAACCTAAAATTATTATTATAATTTTATTTGATTTCATCATAAGAAAATATAGTGTTAAAAATATTTTTAACACGCTCCCACGTAAACAATCACTTTTAACACTGTTGACTGTCATTAAAAGTGTCACTTTTAATGGCAGTTGTATAAAAATTAATTTATGAACATCGATTCGTGAAACGCGCTGTGTGACGTCACTAAGTCCTATAGTAAGTCGCGCTCGCTGCCATTGTTTACGACTAAGAAGAGAGGTAGCTATGTACAGGGTTATCCAACCAAGACTGGACAAGGCGATTTTTTGACTTTTCCTGTACTTTTATAAAAAAACTGAAATAGCCATCTTAAGTCATTTTCTCCGGCGAATTCGAATATCTTCAGCAAAAAACAATTGAACATCAAACAAAAGTACTAGGGGTCACTTTGATATTTTTTTAAATGGGATGCCGTATTTTTAATGAGCTTATCCGATTTCTTATATAAATTTTGATCTAAAATGTTGGATTTTTAATTTTTTTTTTTTTGTTTTTATTTTTAACATTTTCCGAATTTAAAACTGAAGAAAAAAGGCGTTTTTGAATTAAAAATCCAACATTTTAGATCAAAATTTATATGAGAAATCGGATAAGCTCATTAAAAATACGGCATCCCATTTAAAAAAATATCAAAGTGACCCCTAGTACTTTTGTTTGATGTTCAATTGTTTTTTGCTGAAGATATTCGAATTCGCGGGAGAAAATGACTTAAGATGGCTATTTCAGTTTTTTATAAAAGTACAGGAAAAGTCAAAAAATCGCCTTGTCTAGTCTTGGTTGGATAACCCTGTACATCGCCCTTTCTCCGTTGCAGGGTAAGGGAGTCATCGACAGGAGAAAAAAAATAATTTTTGAAAATCTCTTCTTTTTCTAAAATAGTGCTGGAGAAAGTATAGTCTAGAACTGGTATGAAATAGGAGTTCCTACTTGTTACAGAATATACTATTAAAAGTAATAATAAGCTTCTGCTTTAACTAAAGAAGGAAACAGTAAGCGCATCTCCCTTGTATATTCACAAATTTTTAGGGCTGACCATACCTTATAAATGCTTCGTAAAAATTAGGTAAAGAGTGTAATTTGAGGTTTGACCACTTGACCAACTCAAAAGGCTTGATCCTATCTTGAGTCTTCTTACTTACCCTGCGATATTAAGGAGCTGGATCGCCTCGACGTTGACGTGACAATGGAGTCGCTGTTCGTGACTCCTGGAAAGCCCATATAAATGTATTGTAAAAATGCTATTGCAATTATTCCTTTCACGGATGTGCACAAATTGTGGGTCGACATAAAACCGTTTGGTTGGACATTTTAATAAGAGAATTTTGGTGGTGAAATAGTTCGGAAGCTACTGTTATTTCCGAAACCTATTTTTAAACTTTTAGCGAGAAAAGTGTCGAAAACTATTGACGTCATAATTTAACCAACCACCTAACCCGTGATAAGGGTAAGGAAAAATCCTTATTAAAAAAAAATATGTAGACATCCGTGCTAAGGTTGATGCAAAACAAAAACCGATGCACGTCATCATCAAAATCATAAAGCTGATAATTGTAAATCCGTAAGAAAACACGAGGAAATTAAATTTGGGCAAAAAGTATTAAAACTTTGCAATATTGAATTTACTACAAACTTAAAGTATTCTTCTTTGATATGATCCCAATTACAGCAAATATTTTGTTTATTTAAGCTTGTCAGTGGCGTGTTTACCATGGAAGCTAAAGAAGCACAGCTTCCCCTAAACGATTTACTTAAAAAAAGAAATAATCCAATACAATCCTACTAGAACTTACAATTAATTTTTAAAATTGTCCTAAATTTTATTTGTAAATCTGGGCGAATCCGACCGCATTTTCATAAGAACTCAATAATATGCTATCTAGTTCTACTTCACGGTGATGCCCGATTGATTTCGAGACATGCCGACGCGCCATTCGCCCCGCGCCGCCGGATTGCGGGAAGCGATTAGACAGCAGCGTATTGCCGTATACTGTTTTACTGCATCGAACAAATTAGAGTGGCGCCTGTTTAGGCGACATTTAAAACCATGCATAAATATTGGGAAAAGTACGCTGTTTTCAAACAGATTATTATTTTAATTATGGATCCTGTTGCTAGTTCAAGTTCGGCTGAAAGTGAAAATATACTTTTGTGTGAGTGTATTGTGTGTCAGATAGTGGTACAAGGATTTTCCACTTATATTTTTGAGGAAAAAAAACAAATTATTTCCAATGATAGGCCCACTCCATCTATTCCTAATTTAACAAAAAAAACTAAGCTTTATATTAGACATTTTCAAAAAGAATCATATAAAACTTGTAAATGGCTAACTGGTTGTGAAAATAAGTCTCTTCCGTTTTGCTGGCCATGCCTCTTATTTTCTAGTGAAAAGAATTTGTGGAATAAAAATGGATTTTCGGATTTAAATAATCTACATAAATTAATTAAGACACGGGTCTAGTAAGTCGCATTTACAGGCAATTATTAAAGAAGAAACTTTTGGTAATATTAGAATAGAACACGCATTAGACAACCAACTAAAAATTGCTTCTGAAAAACATAACCAGGAAGTAGTAAAAAATTCGAAATATCATCCCCGATGGGGAAAGAATTTCAAATTTTTTGTTATTAAAATATTTAAAAATATATTTTAAATTGATGCACTTCATATGCGTAATATTTTGTCATGATTTACCCAAAAAAGGGCGTGGCACCCCAAAAATTTTAGCCTGCGGCGAAAGAAACAGCGCCTTCGGCGCAAGAAAACGCAACACTTTCGGCAGCCCTGGTTACAGCTTCCCATTGTATTAAAGTCTAGACACGCCACTGAAGCTTGTAAAAATGAATATAATTTGAATCTTATTGGCCGATAGTTGGCAACACAACTGTAAACGGTGCGGTGGCGCCAGCTCGTTACTTTGACGTTTCGAGCAAAACTAACCTTATTGTTCTGTGATTTCGTGCTTGCGTCTATTTTTTAACAACATCTCCAGATCTTTCCATAAATAGCATTAAAAACTGTTCTATTAAAAGAAATAAAAGTGCACATTCATATCTCTGTCCATTACGTTGTTTACTATTTGTGAAAAATGCCGAAGCATTTAAATAGTCGGCGCAAAGAGCTAATAGCTTGTCTAAGAAGCTATTTTCGGGAAGAACTTAACAACAATGGCATATTGTTACCCTTAACAGCAGTACAGAAAAGTAAATTTAAAGAGTATCTTAAGGTCTAGCCATTTTATTTCTACTTAACTAATTTTTAGCGTGTTGCAGCTGCCTTAAATTTAATTATATCCACTGTAAGCGCACTTTCAACAACAGTTAAGGAATATAAATTATTAAAATCACCTTAAAACAAACATTCTAATTCAAAGAGAGTTGTAAATGTGTGAAGATTGTATATAAGTTCTATCCGTGACACTATTTATGGAATGTACGAAACAAGTAAGTTGTATTATTTAAAAATTATAATATTTTACATCGGTTAATAATAAGGTGTAACTTTTTTTAGAACATCATGTGACTTTGACAACTTTAAGTTAGAAATTAAAAGACAGAGAACTGTTTGATGGTTGTCTTAACTCTTTAAGAAGCCTCTTTAAGAAAATAGGCTTCGGATGGTAAAAAGATGAACTGAGGCGAGGGCTTATGGATTATTCCCATATAGCTTTTAAACGACTCGCATTTTTGAAGAAGCATTCTTGTACCAATTCGTTTTCATGGATGAAACATGGATTTTTCAGAATGGTAAAGAATTTTTCATAATAAATGGTTGACTCCGTTTAACTACCTGGGACGTTTTGCAAGAGCTCGGCCATAAAAATGCAAATAACTGTCGGTCAGGGTCGGATTATAATTTGTAATTATAGCAGGTAATATTTAACTATCTTGTGCTTGCGATAACATCTTTCAGTCTTTGTGTTTCTTGGGAAGTGTTCAAGTTGTGCTACGGTTACGATACAATAATTTTAAATGATTTACCAAAAATGTATACGTGTAAAAACAGATATTATGTGGCGTCCGTGGGTAAATATTAATAGTGGTTCTTCTAGTGTTCCGTTGAAGAAAACCCACTTATCTCTTGATGCTAAAAACATTGTAAAAAGAATATATTGTTCTTTACTTGACCAAGGACTTGAGGCGAGTGCTGCCGCAAGTGTAAAAAGTAATATGACTAAGGTGCCTCTTACTACTGTAAGACGAATTGCAGTTAATCCCGTCAAATCAAGAAAGAAGCGTATAGATATCGGTTTCAAGAAAAGTATCGATGAAGGCGATAAGGACCTAATAAGACGAAAAATCTACACCATGTACGAAGAGCAACGTGTCCCTACATTAAAGAGTCTAAAACAGCGGCTCACTTATGACGAAACCCAAATAAACTGTAGCATCACTAGCCTTTGGAGAATTTTGTCTGAAATGGGCTTCAGATATCGTAAAATTAATAAAAGACAAGCAGGACAAAGCATTGTATAGCATACATATTTTACATATATATGGGTAATATAATATAAGTTTAAATACTAGGTATTGCGGCTTTTCAGGTAAAACATTTTTTGTTGTAGGTAGGCATACCTACATATGTAACTTTTTTTATATATCATATCGCTAATATTTGATATGTATTATTTATTTAGGATATTTCATGTCATTAAATAATATATTATTTAAACTTAGCAAGGTGTGTAAAATTACTTGTTCCCTAAAAACCTTAATAATTTTAATTAGATTGCATAATTACCTTTATATTATATTATATATCGAATTAAATATCTAAAGTCCTACCCTGTAGTGTATTTGCTTGTTGATTGCGTATAACAATGGGATTAAACCGGTAGTTTTATTGCAGTCAATAAGTCGATACCATTTAGGGTGAAAAATACTTTACCATTGGTCGATCTTGGCAAGATATAACGAGTGATTTTTAATTATTTTGCTCAAGGGAGGCCATGCATTTTAAAAGCATCATGGCCGTACTGCGTAGATAAGATGACATGATTGTTTTACGACATTTACGTCTTATTTGAATTTGTGTATTTGTAAAGTTTAAAAATTGGAGAAATTTTGTAATTTTTGCAGTTATTTGAAGGTAGGTTACTATTGCTTTAACTAATATTTCTCCGGGGAGTCGTCTTTTGACTATTATAAAGTGCTATTTGCAGGATATGATTTAATTTTTTATTTTTTTTTTATTTTTCAGCGTATCAAGTTTTGGTGAAGCTTTGTTGCCGGATTGAAAGTTCTACAGTAAAAATGTTTAGTGAAGCACAAAAAATTTTTATTGTTGAAAGTTTTTTTAGAAATGGAAACAAAATAGGCGGTGTGTGGAATTACTCTATGCATGACTGCTTTGATGAATTTCGAACCGAGTTTCCTGATGTTGCGGTGACATATATTACCACAACGTGACAACGCTGCTTTCTTGCAAATTCGCCCTATGATTTAATCTACGCGCTACTGCTACACTATGTATACTGGGTCACAGCCGCCCTTGAGCAAAATAATTAATAATCACTCGTTACAAGAAGTGTTAGATCTACTAAAGTTGATCGTATAAGGTATTATGCAGTAAATAAATATAAAGACTATGGGAAATTTTTGTATATTTATCTTGTTCTTATGAAACAAAATTGTGTAATTCCCTCACTCGGATATTTTGGTTACAATCTGGCAACACTGTCGATATCTGACGTCACTCGAAGGGTATGACGTGCATCGGTTTTTGTTTTGCAAAGAGTATAGTTCGTTAGCCCGTTTGTTTTCTATTGTCTGGTGTGTGTTTAGAATTTACTTTCATTAATTCGATTTCTCGCCCCGTACGTCAAATTTAATTGCAAACGTTAAAGCGCTAACAATTTCGGTTGCCTAAAATCTCTCTAATAAAAAGCTATTCTTAACACACTAAATTATATCTGTTTCAAGTTTTTATCTTTAGTTCTAATAGAACAGTGCCAAAAATAAAAATTGACCAACTCTAAATGCCATAAACTCAATTTTAATTTAAATTTAATAGGTTCATTTTCGTCATACTTCTTAATTAAATATGTCTCTTCTTAATGGCGAATTTTCTTAATAAATGTTCCATTTAAGCCAAGAAACGTTTTTAACTTCATCAAAGGAAACCTTCTTTCAAATTTTGAATAGTCAATATTAAATCTTGACATGAACGAACGAAATGGAAAAAATAAACTCGTATTTTTAGAATTATTTAGAGAGTTTCTTCGTTCGGAGCGATATGGATTTTCCGGTATTCATTAGTGAAAGAACAGAAAGGGCTTGTTAATTAATGGGTAATTAATTACATTTTGACTTAAAGGATGATTAAAATGAGCATTATTTAAACTGAATATTCATCGGAAAAAATTGACCTCATGTAGGAAAAATGTAAATTTTTGAACAGCAGAAAAAATCAGACCGGAAGCATAAGCTCTTATACCGCCTGAACTTCTTGCGACAGCGAGCCAAGGATTGACCAGACGATCGGGCGGCAGTCTAGCATCATGTACGGGGACCGCGGACCGAGGTTATAAATTTTGATTACAGCCACTCCGTGTCTTCTTCAAATGTAAGGTAACTGCCCTATAGTACCGGGTGACGTCGTATAAACTAGCACCCCCTGTAACTTTTTTACTTTTTATCGTACGTGAAAAATAAAAAACTAACATACAGGGGAAAATTTTTCCTTTCCAAATCTGCATTGTAGTTTTTGTTCGGAACTTTGCATATATACGGTGGGCGACAAAAAGTATATTTTTGGCTAAAATGAAAGATATTTTTTTTTTCTGATTTCAAATAGTTTACATTTGGTTCAGCTATTTTTGCGTTATTTAAGGTAGTGAATAAATAAATAAATAAATAGAACAGCCATGCAAAGATTGAAAAAACAATGTTTTACTAACTGACTAAGTATAGTAGTAAAGATTCAATCAAAGAAAACAAAAGAACTATTTAGAATATTAATCAAAATGAATATTCCCCTCCTCATAATTTATGCATTCTTGGTAAACGGGTTGTAAGTGCTCAATCGCATTCTCTATAAAATTACTATTTCTTTCATTTAAATATCTTATTTCTTGAGTAATCAAATGTTTCATGTCCTCAACATTGTCAATATCACACTCATAAACTTTAGTTTTAATATACCCCCAAAAAAATTGTCCATATGCGTTAGATCGGGACTATTTGAAGACCACACAATAGTCCCGTTTCTTCCAATCCATTCATTGTGATTAATATTAAAAAATGACGTACTCCACGTGTCACATGTGGTGGGGCACCGTCATGGTGAAAAATTATATTCATATACTGCGCCAACGGTAAGTTCTCTAGCATGTCTTGCAGGCGTGTTTCCAGATATTGGTTATATAATGGCCCAGTCAATGTGCCTTCGAAAAAATAGGATCCTATTGCTCTATTTTTCAATAATCCGCATTATACATTAATTGCTGTCCTTCGACCTTCAAATCGAACTTCCCTGGCGAACTGAGGATTTTCTTGTGCCCAGTGTCGGTAATTTTGACGGTTGGGTAATACACTTGTTGAGAAACTTGACATGTCGGTGCATAATATTTTTTCGAAGAAGTCTCTTTCGTTATTCAATCTATTTAACATAAGGTTGCAGAAATTGAGTCTTTGATTCTCATGCAATTCTATTAATTCTTAAACTTCATGATATTTGTAAGGTCTAAATCCATATTTTTTTCAAAACCTTCCGGATATACCCACGCGAAGTTCTTCATGGTCCGTAACGAGCACGCATTTCCTTAGTAGTAGTCCGTATTGACTTACTGGGGTTTCCACATAATGCAGAAAAACATTCAAATCGTAATTGTCAGTAATTTCATTTGGTTCCCTTTTTTTTTTCTTTGCAAATTTAACTTTATTCTAAATTTGGTAAAATTAGTTTTGATTCTCCATCTTGTGGGAATCGGACCATCGGGATATATTGTATGGTATATTTAAAATGAGAAAAAAAAAGATCTTTCGTTTTAGCCGAAAACATGCCCCCGTATATATGCAAAGTTACCGAAAACTACAATGCAGATTTGAAAAGGAAAAAATTCCCTGTATGTCAGTTTTTTATTTTTCCCGTATCATAAAAAATAAAAAAGTAAGGGGGGGGGGGGGTGCTAGTTTATACGAAATCACCCGGTACAGACGTTTATATTATAGTTTGATTAAAACAGCGTGGGTTTTTAACTTTCAGCTAACGTTATGTTACCAATTTATTTTCATTGCGTGAGATGCTATCAACATTTTTATTTACTTGTTTGTGCAATATTTCAAAGAAGTTTTCTTTTGCTGAGGTCAAGAGGCCAATGGATAGATGAAGCAACATTCACAACATCAAGGATGTATAATCAAGAAAACATGCACTTTTAGTCTCAATTAAACCTCAGGAGATATAAAATAAAATGACGTGGTTGCTTCAGTCAGGGGTTTGACCTGGCCTCACATAGACACGGTATCACCCACAGTATAAGGTTGGTTCGATTTATTTTTGCTAGACCAATTAAACACGAGTTATTTTGCTATGTCTTTCTCTTTCCCACTTTTGACCACCCTTAAAATATTACAATATTTACAGTGTTAAACACGAATACATCATCTTAACAACCTTAAAGCACTGCACCGAGATACTGTTAGGATTTCATTGGTTTTTACCGTAGAGAATGAATCAAAACTTAAATTAGTTACGTCCTCATTGCCGTCTGAACTAGGGCTCGGAATTGTATTCGAATAATTCGAATATTCGAATATTCGACTATTCTAAATTCGAATTTTTTGTTAGTTAAAAAATTCGACTATTCGAATATTCGACTATTCAAGTATATATTCAATTGATTGTATTGATTCTATTGAATTTTTTGTGTTCAGTAAATAATCATTTTGTTTAAGAGTTTTTTATTTATTACAGAGTACTTCTCAAGTTCTCATATCTTGAAATAATTTAACAGAATTATTTATTTGTCATCTTACTTTATTCGACAAAATGCACATTATTATTATTCGATAATTTAGATATTAACAATGACTAATACTTAAAAATGTTCCTTTATTATGTTTAAGCAGTTAAACCACTTCTACCGTGATTAAACTGATTAAACAACTATATTTCGATATTTAAAGAGACGACTATTCGAATATTCGACTATTTGACTAGTCAAAGATATTCGAATATTCGAATTATTCGAACTATTCGAATTATTCGACTATTCGAATTACATACCAAACGACTGTTCGAATACTTATATTTTAAAAATTCCGAGCCCTAGTCTGAACATCACAAGGGTTAGAAAGACATATTCTGTATAGAACAGATAATTCACGCAATTACGCGAACTGCAAAACGCTGAGGTGCAACGTCGTGCACGTCTCAACCAAACATAAAGAATAGAGCCTGTTGGGGAAACATGCATTCATAATCTAAAACCATTTTGCAAATTTATATTTTATTCACTTCATAATAATATTATCTTCCAATTCTATTTAGATTCAAATACAAGTTAAAACTTTGTTGCTATGCAGACTTCTAACTGTTGGTCTCCAGTAACAAGATGCCGACAAACAAAATATATCATTAAACTAGTGTATAAAAACCCCTAATACTAAGACAAATAATCTATTTTTAGAACTTTAATCCTATGATGGCTGCCTAAAACGGCATAAAAACCCACCTCTATTTTACCGGTCAGTTTGTCCATTGCGACAAAATTTTTTATTATCATGCTGTGATTGGCTGATAGTGGGGATGGTCAGGGTTATCGATGAGTATCGACAAGGTGTCACGTGTTTGTGTATCATATTTTAATTGGGGATCAATCGAGCTGTCGCTTTTCGCGCCCTCTATGTCGTTTTCTATTGGTCCATATGTGACACGGAAAGGAGCCGTGCAACTTGCGAGGAGCACGACGCACAGAGGTCATTTTGTTTGTTTTAGGAATTAATAAATAAATGAAAAAATGTTCTAAAAAATTTATTTTATGTTATAATATTAAAAAAAACATTCCAAAGAATAATAATTTTGAACGTACTGTTTTTTTTTTAATTCGAATTAGCCATGAAAACAGTTGAAATATTAGTAAATAAGTCTTGACAACTTGGCGTTTAGTTTTTGGACATTATGTTGTGTTGTTTGCAAGGTGTATTTCTGTTTTCTACTTGCAGTCTTTTAATTTTGAATTTTGTTATCTTAGAGAGCAAGGTAAGAGCTTTAATATTTGATATATAGTTACTTGAAAAATATGCGCATACGTAAAAAAGATAATTGAATGTAACTGCATCACTTTTTTTACCATTTTTTAAAATTATATGAATTTTTAAAAGCTGCAAATTGTAATATTAGAAAATATTTGTCATAAAAATATTTTTTATACATAAATTACTTTATTACCTTCTTACTAATTACACATTTGGGTGCCAAGAAGTGCCAAGCGCTTTAAAAAATATTTTTTTAGGGACTATGTCAATAACTAAAAACGAAATGTTTGCCGCCTGGTGCGAGCAGAGCTTACTTGGAGATAAAAATTCGTCTGTTTTTAAATTTGTTTTAAGAAAGCTCAACTTAAATAATGATAGACGTGATAATCAGTACGATATGGTAGCGAGAAAAATTAATAATTTTAACAGCGCTGTTTCCACAATGTGGAAGAATTGCAAACGGTCCCGAAAACTTTTGGAAGCCAGGCATCGTGAATGGCTAAATGAATCCATAATTTTTACTGAAGAGGCAAATGTACCTGGGTCCAGCAGAGGTAGACCAGAAAAGTTATTTAAAGATCTCGGTGACCAACGAAAAAGACAAAAATTAATGCCATTATTGGATAACTATTCTACGGAACAGCTTACATTTGCTACTCGTACAAGTCTACAATCTTCAGGTCAACGAAATGCTTCAAATATAATTAAAGAAATTACAGAAAATTCACCTGCTAGAGCAACAAAGATGAAAAAAGCAATGAATAAAAAAGAAACCTTGTCTGTATAGTATTCCGCAGATGAAGCACTTACCCTTTTTCTTGATTGCTCGTTAACCAAAAAAGCTTACATTTTATTGCAACAGGGAGCAAAAGAACATAATGCCCAAATTTACCCTAATTACAATATACTTTTAGAGGCTAAAAAGAAATGTTATCCAAGTGAGAATGATATTCGTATAACAGACATATCCGCTGAGGTTAACCTTCAGGCACTTGTTGACCACACAGTAAAAAGGATAATAGAATCTCAGCAAGATCTTTACAATAACCTACCGCAAAATGTCTCAAAAAATAAAATTACTATTAGATACAAATGGGGATGTGATGGCAGTGCAGGGCACTCACATTACAAGCAAAAGTTTAGCGGGCAACATGATGAATTAAATTCGGATTTAAATTTATTTTCGGTTTGTCTCGTTCCTCTGCAGATGACATCCGACAATGGCACTATACTCTGGCAGAATCCACGGCCATCCTCAACGAGATTCTGCAGACCTATAAAACTGATTTTTCAAAAGGAAACACCTGAATTGTGTAGAAGTGAAATTATAAATTAAAAATATTGAAGATCAAATATCAGAAATTAAACCTACAGTTGTTGATGATTACCAATTAACTATTACTCATACATTTCAACTAACAATGATTGATGGAAAGATGTTTTCTGTTATTAGCAATTCTTCAACGCAAACCTGTGGGATCTGTGGAGCAACGCCTAAAATTATGAACAACTTGGAAATGTTAATGACACTGCCAATAGATCAAACCTTATATGATTACGGGATTTCCACTTTACATGCATGGATAAGATGCTTGGAATGCTGTCTCCACATTTCCTACAGGCTTGATTTAAAGAAATGGCAGATACGAGACGAAAACGAAAAACAAATTATTAAAGAAAGAAAGAACCATATAATTAAAAAGTTAAAACAAGACTTAAGTTTGTTGGTTGACATCCCTAAACAAGGATATGGCTCAACAAATGACGGAAATACTGCCCGTAGGTTTTTTCAAAACCATTGCCAGGCTGCTTTAATAACAGGTAATTCTTAGCTCATCTTTGTAAACTGTATATCCTTACAAATGGGTTGATTTTGTTGTAGGACTCGACGAAGATTTTCTAAAGCACTTATTTATACTACTAAGTACAATGTCATCAGGCTATGAAATTAATAAAGAAGCGTTTGCAGAGTACTGCAAAAGCACTGCGACACTATACATAGATCTGTATTCATGGCACTATATGCCAGCGAGTCTTCACAGGATACTTATTCACGGGCCAGAAATTATTAAGGCTGTGCCTCTTCCGATAGGCATGTTTTCAGAGGAGGCCCTTGAATCTAGAAACAAAGACTTTCGGAAATATCGAGAATTATACTCCAGAAAATTTTCAAGGGAGGAAACTATGAAAGATGTATTTTGTAGGTTACTGCTTTCGTCTGACCCTCTCATATCATCGTTATCCAAGTGTATAGGTACTCGCTCCAATAAGCAACCCTTAAACAAAGAAGTTTTAAAATTGCTTCAAGAGCCTAATTTGTCACATAAAATGTATAAAAATGAAAACATTAGTGACTCCGAAAATTCTAATTAATAGATTGTGCGATAAAATGTGATTTTTTGGTTAGTTTAAGTATAATTATTACCTAGTTAATGTTGCGGTTCTTTATATTAATTTGTTAATATACTTATATTGAATTTAAATAAATAATTTTATAGTTAAAAAAAAACTAAAAAACACACTATTACCACGCACTAAAACTTAAAAAAATAATTTGCTATTTAGTTATTAGTAAACTTATTACCTCTTTTATGTCCTATGGTTAAATCAAAAAGCGTGGGGTGCTTTTTGATTATGTTTACTTTTAATTAATTTATACAAAGGGCTCCACACTTTTTGAATTAGTCATTGGACATAAAAGGGGTGATAAGTTTACTAATAACTACCTAGCAAATTATTTTTCAATTTTTAGTACGTGATAAACGCGTATTATTTAGTTTTTTTTAAACTATAATACTTAATTTTATACTTTCTCGTATTCTTCTCTTCATTTGATACCCATATCATGATGGTAGATAGGAAAATTTTGTCCGCCATCTTGGGGCGTCCGCCATATTGAATTTAGTGGGACGCCGTTTTATTTTTCGTATTCTTCTCATCAAACCTTTTTATTTGATACCCATATCATGGGAGTGCATAAAAAATAATTACTCCGCCGCGCCATCTTTGGAAGTCCGCCATATTGAATTTAAAATGACGTCACTTAGCTAACCATGCTTTGTCATCCAAACTAAACGTATATGCAAAATTTTAGCTCAATCGGAAACCGCGAAGTGGGCCAAATTTACCTTCCAAGATTTTTTTACATAGTTAGTTACAGGTGAAGCTAATAAAAGCGTGATAATTAACAAAACACGCTGTTTATCAAATCTGATTAAAAATAATGGATAACGTTATAATTTGATTTACACACAAATTTAAATCTTTTTAATTACGTTTATCAACTAGAAACATTTTAGCGGATTACTTACTTAATATATTATAATTAATATAATAATACTGAACTATTTATAAACACTCTGTATATAGGCAAGACCTAAAATAGAACAACTTTAAAAAATTAGTTAATTAACGTATTTAAAGCTATTTACATAACTTAAGCACAGCTAAAACCTAATATTTTTATATTTATATTTATTACCGCCTAATTTACCACAAATGACCTCTGTGCGACGCCCCGATACTTGCGAAGCAGCTTTTTGAGCGTCGATTGACACCACCAGTAGAGAGAGTTTTCGTGCCATTTTGCAGTCTTGTGCACTGTAAGATGATTGAGGCAAATATGTAGCCGAACAGTCCTATTTTCTTAAAGTTTGTAATGTAAAGTTTTACTTCTGTGGTGAATATACGGTTTAGTAAAAGAAGTAAACTGTTTTATTGAGCCTTAAAGTACAAAAACCAACCAGCGAAACACCGATTGGAAAAGCAGTATAATTTAAATGTGCGAGTTCGTTTATTAAAGCAACGTCTCGTAATAGAGCCTATTTAACTGCGAAATTCACGGTACCTTTACTGCACGTTTATAATAATATTAACCTAAATTACTGGGTGCGCGTCCCCAAAATAGCAATTAATTTAACACTAGATAGTCAATTTGATTGGCCCACATGTCAGAATAAAAACACGTTCTATTATTATTTCAGCCACGTGGAGTATCTGCTTACTTTGAAGTCTAACAGCACACCGAATGGTTTATGTCTCTACAGCGCTCTGGTCCGAGAAGCGACCGTTGAAGCAATAAAGTGATGGTGTCCTTTGTCGGTTAAAACATCACAGCAACTAACTTACATATTCTCGAAGCCGCAAACCTATTGCAAAGCTACCGATTAACGGTTTATATTAAATGTTAACTTGTTCTGTTGAGAAAGAAACTTGAACTTTTCATAGAAGTGAATTTAATATTATTCAGTTTAGAATATAGCACGTTTTTACGTTTACCGAACTTGATCTTTTCCGAGGAATAGAATACTGCGTCGGCACGATATTACCTTCAAGAAAATATATGGCGAATCAGCCGATATCAATAAAGAAGACGTAGCTGCTTGGAAAGAAAAGCTATAGACCATTTTAAAGGATTATGCCCCAAGGAACTTATTTAATGCAGATGAGACGGGTCTCCACTATTGTGCACTGCCAGCAAAATCATGTGAATTGAAAGATGACAATTGTAGTGGAAAAAAAAAACAGCAAAACAACGATTTACAATTCTGCTCTGTGCAAATATGGTCGCTATTAAGAGACTTTACTGTATTAATATTGCCTGTTATAAGAAGAATTTATGACAGAAACTTTTTCAGGATTACAATTACTACAGCTGCAAGTAAGTAATTCATAATGATACAACTTTGTGCGACTTTACTTGTTTAAATTTTTTTATTGAGGAAAACAACGACAAGATAAGGGAAAATATTATGGAATACCTAGATATATCTTATGCTAATACGCTGTGCTTTTAAATTTAAATAAAATTTGGTTCACAAACAATTTTCCGTGTATTCAGAAGAAATTTGACGTACGAAGTATATTACAAAAGTTTATTCTAAAATATTACAAAAGTTGGTGTTATAAATCGCGCATAATAATGCTTTTTATCATTTCGACCATTCAACTTTTTGTATTTTGGATAATGAAAAAAAACAAGTTTAACATGCATACTTTATGCCTACATTTTCGTTGCTGGTTTAGTAGTTTATGAGATATAAGATATGGTGAATTTGTCAAATTAAAGGATTAAAACATTTGAATCGCATTTGATGTATTAAGTTTAAAATTGAAACATGTATGTCTTTAAGGGTAAAAAATAAGAATCCGTAAAAATGTTTAGCATTCCGCATACACAAACCATCACACTCACACCCACACCCACACACACACACACACACACAAATCGATATTTTTAAACGCGAGACATACCTTTATTCGATTTAATACTGGTTTTCACGGCCTCTGCATTTTATAGCAGGATATTTCAATAAATCAAAAATAAAATAAACCCCTAAAGCCGCAACAAATTTGAATGAAAACAACTATTAAAGAATAGAAGTAAAAATGATAAAAATGTGACATGTGATTCATTTGATTTATAGTTGGATTGTGTATTTGTGTGTTTTTTTTTTATATTACTTGTTATATACATGTTTTCGTATATAAATGCAAGTATTATATTAATTAAAATGAAAGTATTAAATTACTGTCAAGCTCAAAGCTTTTGTGAATTCGTCTCTTTTCATCAATTTTGTCCTAATTTCGATGAATACAAAGCGCACTATTGCTGGTGCTAGGCCAGAAGGGCTTGAGTCAAAAAACGATCATATTAACTTAAGTACAGGGTGTTTCGTCAAAGTTTGACAGCTTCTAGCGGCTTTATTATTCCAGATAGAAAAAGATTGTTCAGATAAAGATTGTATGGTATCATCCAAACCGTCCGAATTTACTGCTTAAAGAAACAATTGAGCATCACTGGTGAACTTTTTGACTTATTGTATACTTTCTTTTTAATAGTACACCCTATATATTATGTGTTTATTGGATAGCGCTTAAAATTCTCTTTTCAAAAATATATGTTTCCTATAACTACTTTATCCATTGTTCAAATATCCGCTATTAAAAAATCAAAATATTACTAATTTACTATATGAAATAAATCACAGTAACCATTGGAAAACAAAGTTATCAAATGACATTACTGGAGGGATGCGACATGGAACATTTAGTTGTCAATTCGTTTTTAAATTTTGATAATATTAAGTCGCAAAATGGGTTATACTGAAGAGGAAAAAAGGGAAATAATTTATTTCTTTTATAAGAATAATAAAAATACCAGTGCAGCACAAGCCAATTATCGAGTTTTTCACCCAGGTATGCCGGTGTCGTCAAGAGGCACTTTCTATAACATAGAAAGACATTTTAGGATTCATAAAAATTTGCAAAGGAAAAAAAGATTTGTGAAGATAAATGAGGACGAAGAGATTTTATTATAGTTTCAAGGTAAATAACTAATTAGGACTTTAAATTTTGTAAAATTAATTTAAATGTGTGTTTGTAGAAAATCCTACTTTTTCAACTGAAAATTCCAGTAAATATTTTAATAGGTCTAAAAAGAAAATTAGTACTACCCTTCGTAAATAAGGATATCATCTATACAAAATTTGATCTGTTCAAAAGTTGACGGGGGAACAAAAAGTTAGTAGGTAAAATTTCTGCGGAGACATGCTTCGAAGGAAAGTAAGGGATAACGATTTTTTTAGAAAGATATTATGGAGCGATAAAGCTACTTTTACTACGGTTCGGATGTTCAACAGGCGAAATAGTCATTTATGGGCATTAGAAAACCCCCACGGAATGTGTGAAATTAAATTCCAAGGCCGAAGAGCAGTTCATGTCTGGTGCGGCATTCTCATCACTCAAGTTATAGGTCCTATTTTTTACGATTCTAATTTAAATAGTGAAAGATATTTAGAGTTCTTTGAGAACGAGATAGAAAATTATTTGGAAAGTTTGCCTATTCGTCAGTATAATGACATAGTCTGGCATCAAGATGGAGCGCCACCCCATAATGTCTTCATTGTTCGCAATTTTCTCGACAATCGATATCCCTTATGGATCGGTAGAGATGGCAGCATTGGATGGCCACTCAATAGCCCTGATTTAACAATTTTAGATTCTTTCTTTGGAGGTGGCATAACAAACACAGTTTATAAAGAACGAAGCGCATTGTTGAAGGAGTCAAGAATTAAAATTATAAATTGCATAAATAATTTAGTCGAGGAAAAGCCGCATTTTATTATGAATGCTATTAATAAAATAGTAGATGATTACACAAAGTGCTTAAATAATAATGGCGGGCATATATAAAATTCGTAGAAACTTTATATTGTTAATGTTAAATCAATTTTTTTATTGTTTTTGGTATTAAAATTGTTGATTATTTCAATTGTTACTGTGATTTATTTCATATAGTAAATTAGTAATATTTTGATTTTTTAATAGCGGATATTTCAACAATGGATAAAGTAATTATAGACAACTTAGGTATTTTTGAAAAGAAAATTTTAAGCGCTATCCAAATAACACATAAAACATATAAGGTGTTCCATTAAAAAAAAGTACACAATAAGTCAAAAAGTTCACCAGTGATGCTCAATTGTTTCTTTAAGTAGTAAATTTGGACTGCTTGGGTGATACCCTACAATTTTTATCTGAACAACTTGTTCCATCTCGAATAATAAAGTCGCTAGAAGCTGTCAAAATTTAAGGAGACACCCTGTACATAATTGAATTAGGAGTATCTGATTTATAGCCAAATGCACGCTTTTAACTCAGGGTTAACGCTAATGCAAGGATAAACTTTTAATTAAATTTTCTAGTATTAATCTTTAGGTTAAAACCTTAATTTTAAGTCGCCAATACGAGTTAAAAGAGAGATGACAAATCGTTTGTTTTGTTGTAGGTATTTTTGGTAGATATTGGCTCAACATATTTAATCGAAAAGAAAGCGAGAATTAAATACGTTGGATAGTTTCACCTTTTTTAAGCGGTTTCGACTTTGGGGATTTAATAATATCTATTCTAACAATGTGTAAGTTGCAATAATATCTAAAAGTTAAATGCCCATAGGACTGGTACCTATTAATTTTTAGAAATAGCAACGCTAGTTCAAGAACCAATAATTATTATTTAGTTGTCCAACTGATTTAGACAGATAATGCAGCTTTGTTTATATTCTGGAGAGCCTGCTGTATGTAAGGCAAAATATGGACCAATATAGAACAAATAGTGAGGCTCACCCTTATGATACTTGTGGTCGAAATGACCTTATTATATTTACTGCAGGCTAAAAAGGTGTCAAGGTGGCTCCAGATACTAGGCCGCCAAGTTTTATAATGAATTACCCATTGCTGTACGAGCCCTCTACCACAAAAGCAATTCAACCTAAGTATAACGATGTTTTTAGTTACCTGTTTTATACTTTTAATAAAATTATTTTAATTGTGCTGTAACATTTTAGTATCTAAAGTATATATTATTTTACTTTATGTAATATTGTATGCCTCGAATCTTAAATTTACCTATATTTTTGTTGTGAAGTGTGTAAACAAGCTTAAGAACGAGGGGTGCGACACTTTTGTACACCTATTTATAGATACTTTTAAATACATAAAGAAATAACGTATTTATGGATTTAAATGTATTTTCATGTGTTCAAATGTATTTAAAAGTATTTAAAAGATAATGCAAATATTTAATTTTATTTGTATTTAGTTGCAATTATATAGGTATCTAACACCGTATGCAGTTTTTAAAATTACAAACTTAGTATAACAACCACCAAACCATTGAAAATAGAACAAATTCAACAGTATTATTTATTAAAGATGTACAGGGTTTTGTTTAAATTAGCAATTTTGAAGAACTAAATAACAAAAAGACATCGAAATCTTAAAAAATTTAAATAACCCGCTATTTCTAAATCAAACACTCTGTATTTTATCTTATTAATTGCTAGAGCTCTTTCTCCTGATTTCATATGTATACAGTGAGCTCAAAAAGGTTGGAATAAATTCGTTTAAAATTCAGGTGATTATTTTCTGGAAAAACGCTTGGACATGTCGATTATTATTTTTAATTGCGAATTTTTTCACATAAGAAATGTGTATACAGGTTGTCTCAAGAAGAACATAAGCGGTCAACATTAATTTTTTTAAATGGAACACCCTGTATATTATATTATTTTTAAATTTTACGATACATTCTAAACACTTTTTGTAAAACATATTATATCTCCAAAATCAACGGTTTTCGATATATTGACATTTTAATATTATTCCGAAAAAATGCTGAGATCCGTGGATTTTTAGTTTTAATTGCGCATTTCTTTATTATTATTGTAACCTGTTACCTGAATTAATTTATTTTGACACAGACATTAACTTCTTGTCAAAAATTCTTCAAATTGTGTAGATCTATCTAACTTCAAGTGATTCTGTAAAAATGGCGCGTTTAAGTGAAAAAGATAGGATAGAGGTACTAATGATGCTTAACTATGGAGATAGGATGCGAACCCAAACAGAAGTGTGTGAGTTATTTACCAATAAGTACCCAAACCGAGTACCAATATCTCAATCTGTCAATCTCAATCAAGGTCGACTTAGGATTTTAGAAGATGTACAGTTATATGTCCTCTTAGCTGTCCAAGAGAACCACCATAGTGTTACTTGCGGTATTGCCACGGAAAATAATATTTGTCAAGCAACCGTATTGAATTATTTACACAAAAATAAATGGCATCCCTATAGGGTACAGTTGGTTCATGAACTTAATGAAGATGACCCGGATAGAAGAAAATAATTTTGCGAAGTAATGATGAACAGATACATTAAAGATCCTCAAATTTTAAAAATAATTAAGTTCTCTAATGAAGCAACGTTTACTCTAAACGGGCTTGTGAATCGCCAAAACTGTCGATATTGGGCTAAGGAAAATCCGCACTGGATCATGGAGTCCCACACACAATACCCGCAAAAAGTGAATGTTTGGGCTGAAATTGTTGATAACCGAATTTTAGGTCCCTTCTTTTTGATGGTACGTTAAATGGCGAAGTGTATCTAGAATTTTTAGAATTTGAGTTAATACCGGCACTTGCTGTACTCTATCCAAATCCAGATGAGCGAGACATTCCCAACAATAACTTATGGTACCAGCAAGACGGAGCACCAGCCCATTACACACGCCCGGTGCGTGAGAACTTGGATACAGTCTTTCCTGGGAAGTGGATTGGTCGACGGGGTCCAATAGAATGGCCGGCAAGGGTACCAGATTTGACCCCGCTAGATTTTTTTCTGTTGGGCTATTTAAAATCTAAAGTATACCTTAACAAATCTAACAATATTGATGAACTTAAAGCTCGAATAAGGCATGAGGTTAGATTAATATAGCCCCAGGTAATCCATAACGTTTTAGAAGAATTCAAAGATCGACTTGCATATTGCCAGGAAGTTGGTGGCGGTCAATTTCAACATTTATTAAAATAAAATTTGATATAGTCTATGTAAATATTATAGACTGAATAGATGTAAAGAGTTCATTTTTAATTGTAGTTTTCGTACGAGAAAAAATGTCAATATATCGAAAACCGTTGAATTTGGAGATATGGTATGGTGTACAAAAAGTGTTTAGAATGTGTCGTAGAATTAAAAAAAATTATAATATAAATATGTTCTATTTAAAAAAATTAATTTTGACGTCATATGTTCTTCTTGAGACAACCTGTATACACATTTCTTATGTCAAAAAATTCGCAATTAAAAATAATAATCGACATGTCCAAGCGTTTTTCCAGGAAATAATCACCTGAATTTTAAACGAATTTATTCCAACCCTTTTGAGCTCACTGTATAGTTTATTAGGGTTGTCCTCGTTAATTTTCGAAAAATTATAGATTATTTTCATATCATATGGCAACAGTACGGGATACCACCTCATAGATGTGTCATAATAAACAACGTAATATTTTTCGGATTTAATATTATTGTCTCTTTTTTTGTTATCATCTTTGGAGTCACCATCAGACCTATCGCTTGTCGAATCATGTAATAAAATGTCTTTCTCTGTGTCTTTATCTAAGTTCTGTATGACAGATTTTGGTTTCATTGATCTTCTTCCTTTTACTTTCTTTTATACTTCTTGACGTTTTAGTTAATTGTTTGCGCTATATTTTTGTCGATTTCATAATAATTCTGCTCCCAAACGGGTTCTAAGATTGCCATTGTATAATAACTTAGATTTAGAAGGGACTGGTATTCTACAATTTCTAAGGTACAATTTCTTTTAGTCTTTAATAGGTTCCAAGGCGCAAAATCTTTTTATTAGAAATAATAATGTTTCTATAAAAACTAATCTATTTTTTTCATCATCATCTATTATATATTAAAAATCCCAACACCTGTCCAATGTAAATAAGCAAGGCATTTTTTAGGTCGTTAAAAACACCATGATACAGTATTGATGTTTTTCTTGTGAAATTGCTTGCTTGCTGCTTTTAGATTTCTTTTAGTACCTCTTACCCGGATGTTTCTATCGGTGCTCAATTTTGTTTAATTCTGCTACAGTAACCAACACAGATACCTCATCTTTAATAGGTTCCAAGGCGCAAAATCTTTTTATTAGAAATAATAATGTTTCTATAAAAACTAATCTATTTTTATCATCATCATCTATTATATATCAAAAATACCAACACCTGTCTAATGTAAATAAGCAAGGCATTTTTTAGGTCGTTAAAAACACCATAATCCAATAGGTTTGATGTTTTTCTTGTGAAATTGCTTGCTTGCTGCTTTTAGATTTCTTTAAATACCTCTTACCCTGATGTTTCTATCGGTGCTCAATTTTGTTTAATCCTGCTACAGTAACCAACACAGAGACCTCTTTCTTACAGTTATGGGCTCTCCCGTTTCAAGTTCAACTTGTAAGTATGGTGAATTTTCAAAATTTTTAATGTCGCGATTGGAGTCCTTAAGCTTAAGCTCTCCTTGGATGCGTAAATTAATGTAAATTATAATTCATATTTAACCGTAGCACATTGTCATGCATGTATTTATTTCTGTTTATCTGTATTTATTTGTATATTTGTATTTGTATTCATTTGAATTAATTTGTATTCATTAGTATTCAAATGTATTTATATATATTTATATGTATTTATGGGTATCTAAATGTATTTATTTGTGTTTAAATACATTTAAATGCATATAAATATATTAATATTAACGTAATATATCTCAGACAATACACATACAAAATATGCATTAATGAATGGACACATCTAAATGTTAGTTTAAACAGATGTAGACACAAGAGGAAAACATATAGATTACATTGCAACGCGTATTTCACTGTTGTATTTTTTTTACCAAAAATGAAACAAAAAAAAATTATTTATTTCACTTAGAAAAAAAAATTATGGTATTTTTCAGCGATGCTGTGATGAGCACCGCTGAATAAGCAAAACCGTAATAGACGGCTATATAAAAAAAAAAAAAATTTAAATAAAAAAAGACTAATAAAAGTGGTGGTCAGAGAGCACGAGCAGCACTAGCTGTGGAGCACGCGTGCCAATTGCCCTAGCTCGCGGGAGGGGGTTTAACAAGCACCACCAGGTTTGCCACAGGAAAAGCTGGAAACCTCCAAGATGGTCGTGGAGCTAGCCCTGATCGTGCAACCTGACATCACCCAAACACAAGTGAAAAGAGGGCACAGGGGAGCTGTATAAATAAAACAAAAGAAATAAAAATAATTGCTGGCTTTATTCAGAAATTTAAAAAAATATGGGGGTTAGTACTTAAACCTGTACAGTACACTTAGTGGTGAAGCCGATCTCGAAGTGTAGACGGTGAACTTCTTCCAACGGGGATGAAAGCTAGTAGGGAAGTGAATGACAATGACGGTAAAAAAAAGAAGACAAGAAAAGACCCTACTCGAAGCTTCTATAGGGTCCTAATAATTGTTTTAGGGGGTCCACAAGGTGGTGGGTGCTCCAAAAACTCGGCCCCTTTCGGTCCTGGTGACCTAACTTAACCTCAAACAGCGAATAAATGCCACAAATAAATCCCACGTAAGGGGTTTTCTGCCGCCACGGAATAAACAGCAACCCAAAACTATTCACAATAAATCAAAGTAAACTTAATGGCGGTAAAAAAATGGGCCTCCAAATCCAAAATCCGGCAAAGATGACTTCCAAAGTCCTGGATTTGAAAAGGCTTCTTGCTAGCTGGCTGCTCGAAATCAAGTGACCATATATGTATTAGTACTATATGGCGCCTTGCCCATTTAACCAATGTAAACGAAGTGAAGCCGAGGTTCCTTGTCCCGCCAGGGTCATTTCGCGCAGTGCGCATGCGCGAGATGACGTTTGTTTTAACAGGAAAAAAATGAGGTTATCACATTTGACTTTGACAACTGGACAAAAATTTGTAAACAAACATTAAGGTTCTTGATTTGTTTAGGATTTTGTATAGTATTTCGACTGAAAAAAGAAAAAAAACGCAGGTAAATATATCAATAAAACTTTTATTAGATATTTTACATTCATTTTTAGAGTTCAACAGGTAAAATAATAGGTTTTAATGGAATTTTTTGGAGTACATGCAATTTTCGGTAAAAATAGGTACCTAGGTACCTAATTATATCAACAGCAGCAAAGGAAATTATAATCTTTAGGAAATGGACTACCTAGTTATTGTTCCCTCACGAAATTAACGTAAGTACGTTAATAGAAAGAAACATTCGATCTGGGTACATACCTGTAAAACGATAAATCTTTGTTCAAGCTTCTACGCCTGTTTAAAATAATGTAAAATATTCTGTTTTGCCTCGGCATCGTCACAAAATGGTCACAGTTCACACACACAATCAAAATTTGCAGAAAAGTAAAGATAAACAGTACACAAAAGCCGTTAATAATAACAAATCTACTCGCTGAAGCGAGCTGTCAACCAAATTAACATTTGCTAAAGATTTCGAGGTTATGTCGAGCAAAAATGAGACGTTGTCACGTTGTCACCCTCTAGTCATATGAATTTGTTATTTGACGCGTTTTAGTTTAGAAATGGAAACAAATAATTTGAAAACACTTGGAAGTACGGACTTAATGCTTATTTTGCAATTCTTTAGCAAGATTTTTGGTAATCCTATCATTGCTCTAATTTTCTAAGACTCACTCTTCTGCCCTATTCTAAAGAAATAAAAGCATATTTGGCAATACCCTGACGGCGCATGCGCACAAGTCGAAATGACCCTGGATCTGCTATCTCTGTTGTTGCTTCAAGATTTTCAGGGTAATAGCCATATAGTACTAATCAGGCTAGGATAACTTAAATGGTGAAGATCGTTCCTCGTTCGTTTAGTTTTTCAACCAGACGATGATGGCGCTATTGTAGGGATTTTGTTTTATAACGTTGTTCATATCCTAACGTTGGTAGCGGCAAAACATGTATTTAGAATGAGCGTGGGGAACGTTCTCTATCTTTCTCTCTCTGAGTTCAACCGCACCAGCTAAGGTGCGATAAAGATAAAAATATGACTTATATGCGCTGATCCATAATAAAAATATCTTCCAAAGTCGGACTCGAGCGACATTGACATTTTAAAATTAAATTTTTAAACGAAGCGCCGCGACGTATAAGATTATTAAGTTTATTCTGCTAAAATGGTGATTTATTGTAGCGTTCCCGGATGTAAAGTACAAAGCGGGAAACGTGTGAAAATGCACAGGTTTCCAAAAAGCGACCCGGTAAGTTTTTTGTTGTTTTAACGAAGTAATAAAAAGGGTGAATCGTGAAGAGCCAAAAAAGCACCTTGCGCCTATATATCTCAAAAAAAAATCTATGCAGGACACCTTTTGATCCTGAATAATCATAAACATCTTATATACTGATTTTCTTAGAGTTTAGACAGTTTTACGATCTTAGTATAAAGTCCGTGTATTTTTAGACGCATAAACTTTGGGTAAATGCTATTCAAAATCTATTACTCTATTATATAGACAAGATTGGCATTCAAAAAACTTATAGAGTTTGTCACACACATTTTGGATATGACCAAAAAATTGAGCATGGCAGAAGAGGATCCTATTTAAAGCTGCATGAACGCTGTTTCTATGTTAATTCTTTACAGCACAATCCTAGGGAAAACTTGGATTGTTATTATATTAATTTATGTAAATATCTAATATTAATAAAGCTTGTCGCCATATCAGAAACGTTATTACAACTTCCTTTTAATCTTCCAAAATATATTGACTTTAATTCAAAAGGTTCACTTTTCTAACTTTTCCATCAGAGTTAGAAGCGCGAAAATTCGAATTCAAAGTTGTAAATTTTAAATTCTCATGCGTGGCGCGACCCCCCACCCCTCGCCCACAGTGCTACATTTAGTTCTTCAACCAGACACGAATGGCGCTATAAGGGAACCAATTTAGTATGTTAAGTTGCCTATCTATCCCTACCATAAGCGCATCTCCTTTGTCTATGGTACTAATACATATATGCAAGTGACCACCGACCTATTTTAGGTTAGTGTCATTTCGTCTACCACAGAGAGACGAGGGAGGGGTGTCAAGCAGATAAAGCAAATTTCAGAGAATACTCCAAATCAGTACTGCTCGGACCAAAAATAGGCCGGTTCACATACTAGCGAGTGATAATGAAATACGTATAGTGGTTTCGACTACCAGGTTGCAAGTACTTAAGCTAAGGGAAATGAAACAGATGTACCTAAATTTAGTTTTACATAAGAAATCAATTTATAATCAATGCAACTCATAAATTCTTTTCAAACAATCCCACAGCCCATACATCTTCGGTCACTCGACAACCGGTCCCGTTGCTGAATATAAACGCCAGCAGATAATAGTGCAAAACAGAAGTTAACCTAGAAAGTTTGAAGCCACTGTCAGGTGAACACAAAAATTTAAAATAAAGAAATATAATTATAATACATCATGAAATACTAGTAAAGTATGTACGAAGTCATTTGGAATAGCAAGAAACCGAAATTCGGATTATAGGCGGCAACTTTTTTCAGAAGCATGGGCGGCGTGCAACACTGTGATTGAAAAATATTATACCACATTAATTAATTTTTATTTTGTGTATACAAAACCGACTGGAAGAGCTTGAGAAACTATTGAGGTCGGCATTGTGGGGCATCATTTAAATTATTCCCAACTTGTTCCCAATAATTTTTTTTTTAATTGACATTATATACCGGGTGTTGCATCGTCGAGCGGGACATAGGAAATCCCATGTACTTTTAAATGGGGTTAATTATTGGCTTCCCTAATTATTTTAGAGAAAAATTCTATTTAGGTTTATTAAAGAGCACTAAAACCCACATTCAAAAGAATAACTTTAGATATTTTTGATGAGCCCGTTTACGGGTTATCGCCGATTTCTTTTTAACTATTTCTCCTTTTTATGGCCCCGTATTTGCGGGCACCAGTCAAGGTAAAAGATGACTGTCAAATAAAGTTGTAATTTTGAAATGTGTGCTTTATTGTTATAAAAACTCGTACATCGAAAATATTAAAGGTGTATTTATGAGTACAAATTAATCTGAATAAAACTAAAATAAAGTATCCAATTACAAGGTTAATTATGACATTTTACATGTTTCAATATTTTACTAATTAATAGGTAGGTACTATTAAATTGTTAGAACTTTGGGATTTAAGAAGATGTTCAAATATTCCTCCATTGACTGCTAGACAATAACCGAGGCGAAAATTATCTTCTTACATTCGCTAGTTGGTAAACTGAAATTCTATTGCATTCGGCAGAAATAGCATTTTTTAACTCGTCTAGATTTGGGTATTTTTTATCTTTGTATATCCTGTTTTTTAAATGGCCCCAGAGAAAGAAATCATTTGGCGATACATCAGGAGACCTGGCTGGCCAATTTACTGTATGATTTAAGCCAATAACATTTCCATTAAAAGCACGGTTTAAATATTACCGGACAGCCAGGGTACTATGTGCCGGGCAGCCTTCCATTTGGTACCAAACTTCCTGATTTTCCCTGGCGGCATCATGTAAAGTAGGTAAAATATGATCTTCAAGTAGTTCCAAAAAATATTCTGCATTTAAATTTCGTGTAAGAAATAATGGCCCGATAATATTTTCTCCGAAAATCCCAGCCCATACATTAACTTTTTGTGGATATTGCGTCCTTGTTTCCACAAACCTGTGTTGGTTTTCTTTGCTCCAATATCAATAATTTTGAACATTGGGTTCATTGTTTAAGGTAAATGTGCATTCGTCAGTGAAACGAATGTTTTTTAAAAATTCCCTATCCATGTTTGCTCTTTCCATCATACCAAAACAAAAATCCTGTCGTCGTATTTCGTCCCTATCTCTTAGCTCTTGGTGCTTTTCATATTTGTGTGAATAATATTTATGTCGTTTCAAAGCTCGTAACGCTGTGGTGTGATCTAATCCAATGTCATCCTCAAGTGTCCTTGTGCTGATCTTCCCATCATTTTCTTCCACGCACAATAAAACTTGCAAGTCCCTATCATTTCTTGCATCTCTTCTTTGTTCCTGCCTTTCTTCCTATCTGCAGTTATTTATTACAGTGCCTTTTGTCTCAAATTTTTTGATAGTCCTTTCGACTGTAGATTTTGCAGGTATCGGTCTATTCGGATACAGAGCAACAAACATGTCTGACACATTTTGATAACTATTTCCTTGATAATACCATTTAATCATCAATATTTTTTCTTCAGAAGTGTAATTCATGGCTAATATTTTCGATGTACGAGTTTTTATAACAATAAAGCACACATTTCAAAATTACAACTTTATTTGACAGTCATCTTTTACCTTGACTGGTGCCCGCAAATACGGGGCCATAAAAAGGAGAAATAGTTAAAAAGAAATCGGCGATAACCCGTAAACGGGCTCATCAAAAATATCTAAAGTTATTCTTTTGAATGTGGATTTTAGTGCTCTTTAATAAACCTAAATAGAATTTTTCTCTAAAATAATTAGGGAAGCCAATAATTGACCCCATTTAAAATTACATGGGATTTTCTATGTCCCGCTCGACGATGCAACACCCGGTATAGTGATGATAAGAAAACACCTGATACCCGTTTATCATTATAGTTTATTCTATGTGAATTTGATAAAAAGTCAAAGTTCACTTTCCAAATTTTCAGAGCTTGAATCCGTATTTGGGGAAATAATAATGGGAGTAACTGCCGGTAAAATACAATATTCATCCTGCTTTTCTATTGACATGCTAGATACATTTCATCCATACCACTGTCGTTTACTTGATTAACAACTGTGATTATATTTCCAAGTTCAAGAGCATTGTCAGTTGGCGATTCGTCATATTATCTCAGTTTGTTCTTGACTGCAGCCCAAATCATGTCGATTGGATTAGATATACAGTAATAGGTGAGAGGCGTAAAATAATATTACCATGTGCTTTGCATACTTTGTCGATTACATATTCCTTTTTAAAGTTCTCTTTTTTTGGCAAATCACGAAGAACTCTGATAAATATTCACAATTTAGAAAAATACGGCCATATTGTATTATTTTAGTTTGAAAACCAATGATTTGCCACTGCCAGAAGGAGTTAAATGTCAAATCCAAGGAGTTATTTATGATATGTACAAACAGAAAAAACTCTTGATTGGATCCTTGAGAAAATCAGAAACAGAGAAATATGTGACATTGGACGTACTAGTCTTTCATTAGTTTTAAAGCAGTTGGGGTTTAAGTACCACAAAACTAACAACCGAAAAATTCTTTGTGAGCAACAACACATTGTTTCTAAGCGGTGGTCGTTTTTGAGGAAATATCTAGCTAATTTAAAGTCCAAGAATTCAAAACCTGTGGTATTCTTAGATGAGACATGGATTTTTGCAAAGGGAAACCAAACAAAATATTCATGGCAGGGTGGGTCAAAATACTGCTATTCAAGGGTTTCGTCCGGGAATGGAAAAAGATATGTCGTTATACACGCCGAAAGTCGAGAAGGATTTTTGCCAGATGCAAGTTTAGTTTTTACTTCATCGAAGAAAGTGGAGGACTATCATGACAATATGACTGCCGCGATATTCGAGAACTGGTTTGAAGAATATGTGCTAAAATCACTAGAAGAACCCTCGATCATTATTTTAGACAATGCTTCATATCACTCCACCACTCCACCAAAGATGAAATGAGGAACTGGCTAAACACCAGAAAAATAAAAAACGACCATATATTTTTGAAAGCAGATTTGTTATCCGAAATTAAAGTACACACTGCTGTTAAGGATAAGTCTTACATGGTGGAGTCCCTCGCGGGGAAATACGGTCACGAGGTCTTACGTCTACCCCCATACCATTGTGAATTTATTGGTATTAAATTAGTGTGGCGAATTTGCAAAAACCACTATGACAAGAATGCATATCAAACGACGAAAGAAGAAAGCATTTTAAATTTATGGAATGAAGCTTAAAAACAAATTGGACCAGAGACTTGATCAAAATATATTGACCACGTGGAAAAATTGATTCAAGATACTTTTGACTCGGAACAGGTCATTGATGAAATAAGGCCAATTATTATAACTTCTGATAGTGACAGTGACAACAGTGCTGATAGTGATATTGACGATTAAATGTACATTTTATGTAATAAAATTTCTAATTATTGTTATTATTATTATTATTATTTACATAGTTATGAAATAAAAAATAATTAAATTGTAATGGAAATTTTAATTACGGCCCATATATCTAAAATTAGTAGAAATTGTTTGAGGACCGCTGTCTATTTTATTCTAGACTAAATCTGACCATAATCGGTTAATGACAAATGCGCATTCACTCACTGAACGCACTTTAGTGACCAACATTTCACCTATAAATTTTCCCCGGTCCGCCAAATTCTTTCGATTGACAATATTGACGTTTTTGAGGCCTGTATTTTGGTCCGCTCGTACCTTGTGTTGATGGCTGCTACATTTTGGGCTGAGTTTACTCTTTAGGTGACTGCATCTCCGCATTCAGGTCTCTTAGAGAAATATGGACACTTTTTTTGACTTTAGTAAATAAGTTAATTTCAAATGTAAAAATACTGTTTCTAAAAGCGCCTCTAAGAGTGCAGACGTATAAGGAGAAACTATCAGGAGTTAGATTACCTCCAGAACCTGTAATTGCCCGGTGGGGAACATGGATTAAGGCCGTAATATTCTACGCAGAACATTTCGAAACTATTAAATTCTCGCAGTGTGTTGTGTAAAGAAAAGAGTTGTTAAAAAGTGCAGTTAAAGATCTTGTTTTTATTAAGGTTAATTTGAGTTTTATACCGGATATCATCGTTAGAGAGTAGAAATTTACGTTTAAGAGACTGAATTAGTATTTTTGAAACTTTTTCCGCTAAATGTAACAACATTCCCAGTAAAGTAGGAGGTCAAGTAAGGAACAAATTGGATGTAACTGTAAAAAAGAATGAAGGATTTAAATACTTAACTGCAGTAAAAAGCATTTATGAAGGTAAACCATCCAACGAAGTTGTATCTTGGCCGTATACTTTACTACCTAAGTTGCAGTATTGTCCGATTACATCGGTAGATGTTGAAAGAAGCTTCTCTTTGTATAAACATATTTTTACTGATAGAGGACAATCCTTTTTAGTTAGTTTAGATTTTGAAAAATATTTAGTAATAAATGCCTTTTATACAATTTCAGGTTAAAAAATTGTTTACTTATATTTTCCTTTGTTTGTTTTTTTTTTGATTTTTTGTTAAATAAACATTATTTTTAGAACCCAGTGTGTTTTCTTACCCTATTTTACCATAATTAATTAAGAAATATTGCATACCAGTATGCATATTTGGTCAAAAAAATGCATATAACTGCATATTTTAAAGGCAAACAAGCCTTTACATTTGCCCATATTTTGGCTGAATTTAAGTGCATGTATTCTGGTCTTTAATAATAACTTAAATGCAAAGTGTTTAATGGCAGCTGGGTTGGGCGATACCTTGCTGTAATAGTTATTTACGATATAAGTGTTGTAAAGATTCATATTACAACACGAGATGTTAAAGTTGTTAAACGAGGCATCAGCCGAGTTTAATAAAACATCGAGTGTAGTAATATGAATTTACAACAAGAATATTGTACAAAATTTTATCTACTTTCATCTATGAATAAAAATATTTGGCAAAAGGCCTTTTTAAAAATAAAAATGCACCTGTAAAAATGCACCTGCTATTTAAAATCGTTTTGTAAGGGCATCTATTACAACACTAGTGCTGTAATGGCATCTATTACAGCACTAGTGCTGTAATAGATGCCATTACAAAGCGATTTACAGAACTGTAAAATTCATATTACTAAACGAAAGTAGATAAAGTTATTTTCAATCTACAACCCTTGTTTAATAGGATATCATCGAAATTTTCAAAAATATTTTTTAATTTATTTAAAATGGCACCCTGCCGTCATCTTTGACACCTAAGTCAAAAATGTATTCTCAAGAAGTATTATTTTAGTTGTTCTATAACGTATCTACCAACCAACCATTTTATTTTATTTTTTTTTTTTTTTTTTATGATAAGGCACAGCACTGCAGGATAAATCCTTTATGGCGCTCTAGGAGCGCTGCGTGTGCGCAGGAAACGATTCACGTTGGTCTTGAATTTTTGGAGATTATACTCGTTGGGAAACGCGATCTCAGGGAGGTCGTTCCAGAGTGATGACGTTCTCCAGATGAAAGAATTTTGAAACAGTGTCGTTCGAGGGACACTAAGCTGAACCACGTACTGGTGGGCTGCAGTGGCTTGTCGTGTATTTCTACCATGCACCGCTCTGGGTGGTATCAAGCGGGCAACCTCAGTTGAACACTTGCCATGAAAATATTTGTAAAATAGACTCAAGTCGCCAACCTGCCTTCGATGTTCAAGGCTTTCCAGATTGTTTGTCAGACTATGGTCACCGATCAAGCGAATGGCTCTTCTTTGAATGGAATCTAGCAATCTCAGGGTATGTTTAGGAGCAGAGCCCTAAATATGCGAACAGTACTCCAGTGATGGTCGAATTTGGGCTTTATAGAGCATCAAAAGTTGCTGGGGTGTATAGAGGTTCTTTGTTCGGAAAAGTATTCCAAGCTTCTGCGAGGCTGCCCTAGCAATGGCCGCAACGTGACTATGCCAAGACATATGACTATCCAAATTTACGCCCAATAAATGAATTGATGAAGCCAAAGGAATTGAGTGTCCCGCCATAACTATATCCGGTTCTTCAACATTAACTTTTTTAGAAAAAACTGCCGCCTGGGTCTTTTTAGCGTTAAATTCTACTTGGTTACTGTCACCCCAAGACAGAATTTCTTCCAGGTCTTTGTTAAGATGTGAGACCTCTTGCTGCCTATAGAGATGTGCATTAGCAGCCGATGTCCGAGCATCCAAAGTAAAAGATGAAACAAGTGTGCTGCCATCAGCGAAGCTATATATATGATTTTTAGATTTTTCCAAAAGATCGTTAATGTATAGTAAGAAAACGGTGGGCGACAAAATAGAACCTTGAGGGACTCCGGCGTTGATGTTAAATGTGTCTGAAAGAAATCCGTCTATCGCCACTCGCAGAGAACGGTCTTTAAGAAAGCTCGACAGCCATGAACAAAATTGAACCGGCATTCCGTATGCTCTCACTTTACATACTCGGTCAAAAGCCTTGGAAATGTCCAGTGCTACCGCCCGGGACTCCCCATGGTGTTCTATTGCGTTGTTCCAAACATGAGTAACATAAGCGAGAAGGTCTCCTGTTGATCTAGACCTACGGATTCCATACTGGCGGTCACTAATGATGTTGAAGCCTTCCAGGTATGTTAGTAATTTTTCGTTGATAGCCTTCTCCATAACTTTTGATATAACCGAGAGCAATGCGACTGGACGATAAATGTTTGGCAAAGTCTTCTTGCCTTTTTTGTGTATGGGCTGGACTCTCGCAGTTTTCCAGCAAGAAGGAAATATTCCTTTTTTGTAGGATAAGTTAAAAAGCCTACAAAATACCGGTGTCAGTTCGTCAGCGCATGTCTGAATTACAATGACTGGAATATCGTCAGGGCCAGAAGCCTTTTTAGTGTCGAGACTCCTCAAGATTCGTTTAACATGGCGGTGGCGAAAAACAATCTCGGGCATTCTCGATTCTACAGGGGTAATGTTCGGTGGAGTACTTCCCTGAAAATTTACCGTTGAATGTGAAGAGAATAGTTCCGCCAGTAAGTTTGCTTTTTCCTGTGCTTTGGTCGCAATGGTGCCATCAGAACGTGTTAGAGGTGGAATGGTTGACTTGGTAAAGTTCTGACTGACGGCCTTAGCTATCGACCAAAATGATCTTGAGCCGCTAGGACATTCAAGAAGTTTGTCTCTGATCCTCTGGTTGTGCGCTTCTTTGCTTTGGTTTATCGTTTGCTTGCATTGGTTTTGAGCGTTAACAAAGATGGTACGATTTTCGGCGGTAGGATTTTTACGCCATTGTCGGTAGAAATAATTTTTTGATTTAACAGCTCGTTCGCATTTTTTGGTAAACCAAGGCTTGCCGTTAGAAGGGCACTTTTTTGAGAAAGGGATGAAGGCTTCCATGCCAGTAATTATAACCTTCGATATTTCTGTTGCACAGATGAATGGATCATCAGAGGTAAAACAAACGTCCCGCCAAGGAAAGGTTCAAAAATGGTCCCTTAGGTCCTCCCACTTAGCTGATGTATAATGCCATACCTTGCGTGGTTTAGGAGGCTCTTCAGCACTAATTGGTAGTTTGTTCAGTGCCGAAATAAGGTTGTGGTCAGATGTTCCTAACGGCGGCTTCACGGTGACAGTGTACAAGCCGAGGTTTGAAGTTAAGAAAAGATCCAACAAACTAGCAAAGTCACCATGTCGGTCTGGAATCCGAGTTGGTTCACCCACCAGCTGGGTGAGGCCAGAGCTGATGGCAAAGGATTCGGCTTCACGACCTTGTTCGTCAGTCATGTTTGAGTATTTGAGCCAGTTGACATTATGAACGTTGAAGTCGCCAAGGATGACAACTTCGGAATTGGGATGGTGGGTTTGCAAAAAGTCGATAGTATTAGCAAGAGAGGAGAACAAGTCTCTATAATGGGTATCACTTGGCGGCCGGTAAAGGCAGCAGATGAATTTAGTAATTCTCTGCGTTGATATATTAAACCACATTACATCAAAGTCGTTAGGCTCGAGTGTCTTCTCTCGTTGACAAGAAATATCACTCCGGACAAAGAGACAAAGGCCAAAATTCCGCCTAAATCGGTGATGAAAGTCATACCCAGGATATAAATAGCTGACCGTACTAATCGATGATCTGACTTTGGTTTCGGTTAGTGCAAGTACATGACGTTTGGTAGATTGTAGATGTTGATGAACTGCATTGATGTTCGAGTTCAGTCCTCTTATATTACAGAAGTCAATTTGGAAGTTGCTAATCTCGGGTCTTTTAACAACTCCAGTTTTCACACCATTTCCATTTAGAATATTGTTCGAAGGACCCGCATGGCTACTGGACATTGTGGATGATTGGATAATCTCGCTTGATAAGGCGCCAGGACCCGCCCCCACCCGGAGATCCGATCGGGGGGCGATTTTAACTCCGGAACATTTTGATCTTGGAACCATCATCACAGCATTTTTCATATATTTCCCACCCCCATTATTCTTACATTGGTAAAGCAAAAGTTAAGAAGAGGGAGGGAGGAGACTTTATATGCTCACGGTTTACTAAACAATTCAAACAATTTTTTTAGTTACTGCTTTAGCTTCTGAACTTATCCTAACTCTCAAAAAAAGCTGCTTTCTCAGATTTTTCAATAAACTTATTCACTGACAGGTACAGTCTAACTTTTCAATAAAATACAATACCCTTGTTTTATAGCTGTCGGCATATTTTCATTATTTTTAAAACAATATGTCTTACGTTTTTCTCCCTTATTTAGCAAATACAATGTTTTATGTTCTTTTTACTCTCTGTCTTGTCTTCAAGCACGATTTCATAGAAGCTGAAAAATATGACGAAAGTATGAAAAGTTTGCCCCCAATGGCACAAAAGCTGTATTTTGTACCTTAAAATGTGTGTCCTTGCAGCATTTCAACAAAAATCAATATAAAGGAGAATTGGGCTTGCGGTGGGGAATAAGGAATAGAAACAGAGGGGTGAAAATCTGCGGTTGGGATTAATATGTTTCGGTTCGGAATTAGTCGAAGGTGTCAACGTGCTTAGAATTAATAATAGAGAATATAGACTGTTCACCGCCTTTAACTTGGTTATGGCTTTAATAACACAGACAGACAGGCAAATTTTATCCGGATAGAGTAGACCTGCTTCAGGAACTTAGCGTTCCTGTCCACGTCAGCTCTTGACATTTTCTTATGCATGCCCATACCAGGAAAAATCATTTTTATGCAAATTTGGTACCGTTATTCATAATGATAAGGGGCTTAATTAACCCTAACTAGATTAAATTTATTAAGTCCAGTGGCGTCCCGGGAAGCACCTTAACGAATATTATTGACAAAAAAAATGTGCGCCACTGACTTTTTTCGAATTTTGATATTTTTTTTCGGATTTACTCCTATTAACTCCTATACGCAGTTATAATCTGAACTTGACGTTCTGTTAGAAGACGTACCTCTACAAATAAGAACTAATATGTGGTTTATTCAAGACGACGCCCCAGCTCGTTTTAGCCTAGTGGCTCATCAATACCTTGACAACACTTTTCCTAATTGCTGGATCGGACTCGCAGGTCACCAATGTTGGCCAGGTCGCAGTCCCGACTTGAATCCTCTAGACTATTATTTATGGGGTCACCAAAAGTCTGTTGTATATAAGACGCCTGTACTAGATGAAAACGACTTAAGAATTCGAATTATTGAAAGTTGCAATGCGATACGAAATAATGCATGCAGGCATTTTTAAACGTGTAATAGAATCAATGGTGAGACGATTGCAATCGTGCGTTTAATTTGAAGGTGGCAATCTTTAACATTTGCTTCGATTAACTGTTGCATTTTTTTTTTAATATTTAAAAAACTAATTTTATTTTTATTTTAAATGTTTTAATTAGCTTTGAAATACACAGGTTTTTTTTTGTACATGCAAAAAAGTGTTTTTTTATTTTTTCTCTCGAAAGCGAAGCAAGATACGAAAACAATTCATGGAACAGAAGAGTTGTACAATTGGTTGGTAAATCCGAAAAAAAAAAAGAAAATTGGGAAAATGTCAGTGGCGTACATTTTTTTGTCAATAATATTCGTTGAGATGCCCCCGGGATGCCACCGAACCTAATAAATTTAATCTAGTTGGGGCTAATTATGCCCTCTATGATTACGAACAACGGCATCAAATTTGAATAAAGTCGGAGGAGGGATATTTAAAAAAAATATTATGTAAAGTTTAACACCCTGTATATCAAAAACGGGGCAACTCCGGACACATATTCATATAAACTTTTTCTCTTGGAATATGATAAGGAATTACCCTCTGAAGTTACGTAACGTACTTCTGAAACACCATATTAAGATATAATTTTCAAATCAAAGTAATACTTTTTAATAACACATTTTGCTTTAAAAAAATAAGATATTAGTAAAATATGTCCTTCCAGCATACCTATCATTTTCTCAGAAAATTAAATTTTCATAAAGGTTTTCTATTTACATACAGACTGTCCACGGATAGGGTTTACAATAGCACAAATGGATGAAAAGTTTCATTTTTCGGGAAAAAGTCATTCTTGATAAAAAGTTTTGCTTGTAAAAAAATGCAATTCACGAAGAGAAAATTTTAATTTTTTATACAGGGTTCGAAAAAACTTCAAAAACATGATTTTTCTCCAAGAGTAAACTACCTTTATTTTTCATTTTTGACCAATATGCCAATTAAAAAACTTATTTAGAATAACGTTTGTAATTTAAATCCGAGAATTAAAATAAATCTTCGATTTCTTTAGTTTTTTCAATTTTTAGAGGTAGGTAAATGAAAATTTTGCTGCTCAATAAAAATATTAATATAAAATTTTATTAAACTCTATTTTCATAAGGGGTGGTGTGTATCTTATTTTAAAATTTTAAATGCCATCTTTTTTTTAAATGCCATCTTTTGTAAAAACAAGGAATTTTTTTACCTTTTTATTACTTTGCTATACGTATGGGGCAAATTTGAAGTTGTCAAATAGAATTTGATGTGTTTTGAAAATGTTGACCTTAGAACAAAGCTTTTATTTAGTTCAATGTTACGGTGCGGGCGAATGTTCTTACAACTTTGTGATAGAGAAATTTAATCAAAGATATCCTAACGTTTACGCCTCAAAAATGGGACTTCATAAATTATTAAGAAAATAAAACTGGTTCAGTTTCCAATTAAAAAAAAAAAAAGCTATGATCGGAATGACGCAGCTTCCCTAATCGTATTGCAGTCTGTTGCTTACAATCCTACCCTTTCATTAAGAAACCGAGCTCAAGAACTTGATGTAGTAAAAAAATCTCACATTCGGAATACTTTAAAGGCAAACAAAATATTCCCATTTAAGCCAACTTTTAATGAAACGTTGGAAGAAGGAGACTAAGCCAAACGTTTGGATTTTTGTCTTTGGGTCGGAGACAAAATTGTAAGTGGAAGCAGTAATTTTCATAAATTTATCATGTTCTCCGATGAATCGACATTTTCAACAAGCGGGAAAGGGTCTTCTGCGCATATTAGATACTGGAGCAAAAATAATCCCCGTTTTAGAATTCCTGCTAGAAGACAATATTACAAAAAAGTAAATGTCTGGTGTGCGATTTCACATTATGGCATTATTGGCCCATACTTTTTTGAAAACACGTGTAACCATAGAAGTTACCTTGAAATGTTGGAAACATTCTTTTCTGACAACCTAGAAGAATTGCCTCTCCAATTTAGGAACGAAATGTACTTTCAACAAGATGGATGCCCTGCGCATCTCGCAATTGAAGTGAGGGAATGGCTTGATAATACATTTGGCCACAGATGGATTGGTCGGAATGGTCCGGTTCTGTGGCCCACAAGGAGTCCCGATTTAAATAGTTCAGATGCCTATCTTTGGGGGCGCCTCAAACAATTAGTGTACTTCCGTCCAATTGAGAACAACGTACAGCTTCTAAAACAGCGAATTATTGAAGCTGTTCAAACAATTTCCATTAAAGAAATTCGAAGAAGTTTTGACCACATTCGTTTACAGCTGGGAAAGTGTGTTGAATATGGAGGGGGGGTGTTTGAATAGCAAATTATAAAATTATTATTTGTTGTTATCTTAAGACTTTGTTGTGATATTTCCGGGGTCATTTCAATTGTGAAATTCAAAATACATATTTCTGGTAACATCACAAATCAGTTTTTGATATTTTTTGATGCTCCTCTGTAAGATATAAAGTCATTGATAACGTATATATTTCGACCGCTAATGCTATCCAAAAAACATTTTCATTTACCTATAAAAATTGAAAAAACTAAAAAAATCAAAGATTTATTTTAAATCTCGGATTTAAATTACAAACGTTATTCTAAATAAGTTTTGTAACTGGCATTTTGGTCGAAAATGAAAAAGGGTAGTTTACTCTTGGAGAAAAATCATGTTTTTAAAGTTTTTTCGAACCCTGTATAAAAAATCAAAATTTTCTCTTCGTTAATTGCATTTTTTTTACAAGCAAAACTTTCCATCAAGAATGACTTTTTCCCGAAAGATGAAATTTTTCATCCATTTGTGCTATTGTAAACCCTATCCGTGGACAGTCTGTATATCCAGTGTACAGGGTGTTTATTAAGTATGTGGCCAAGCTCCAAGATGTTATACCTTACTAAATTTAGAGACAAAAAATCCATATAAACATAGGTCCGCAACTTTATTTTTTATATACAGGGTATTACTGCCCTTCTCCTTTTTAATAGCAAAGTTATATAGGCAGTTCAAGTATAAAGTGTTGATATTTTTTCCCCTCGGTTTCGTTTAGGAAATTTATGCAGTTTTTAAGAACTCAGAACGTGTAGCGATATGTGGAAAAACCATTTGTTTATTTAACCTTTAAAAGGCGGACAGGGGTCCTTTCGGACCCCAAGATCTGTTTTTGTAAATAATTCGTTTATTTTTTTAAGTTTTAAGAATTCCTTTGTTCTATGTCCATATTTTTTAGTTTTCTATGTAGTGTATACGCACAATATTCAACCTGAAACTTCGTCTTTCAGTTTTTTATTGGGGTCGGTTAGGACCCCAGTCCGCCTTGTATGTCATAAATTATATATGATATTTTTCAGTTTATGGTGTCGCATGTCGGGGAAACCCACTTAGTTGCGGTACTTTACCCATTAATTTTAAGCTCGGGCAATCCCATGCGAAAGGATTTATAGTTTTAAATTCAGTCGGGGAAACCCACTTGTTTGCGGTACTTCACCCATTTATTTTTGTTACGGGAAATCCAATGCGTTTAGAATCGTTTTATATTCAAACATTTTAGTATAGTCGTGTCTCTTCTTTTGAGAAGTGTTCAACCGTATAAAATGTGAGTGTGAGTTTGCCTCCTCACAGGCCATTGAAGGACATGGAGCTGTTATATCTCCTCGAAAACGATGATCCAGAATTTGATAAGTGGGCTAACAAAGATGCTGCGAGCGATGTGGAAGATGAAGATATCATCGAAGAGGTTCAGTCTGAAGCTGATGTAATAGAATTCGACCAAAACACAAATATTGCTGATTCCATACCTGAAACTACTGAATATCACAAATGCCCAAGGTATGTAGCAAAGAATAGGACGGAATGGTCCATACTTTCAGAAGAAACACGGCTAAAGAAACGCCAGAAGCTAATATACAGATCAAAAAATTAGGCCTTTTCAGTTGCAATTTTTCAAGAAAAAGAAGTATTTTGGCTTTTTATGTGTCCAGAAGTTGTTTCAATTATAGTTACTGAGACAAACATAAAGGAACAAGCTATTTCTGAAAAATGGAATCAAGAACACCCAGATAAAAAAAAGAAATTTACACCTGTTGGTTCTTCTAAAATTGAAGCATACATCGGCCTTCTGATAACGCTTGGTACCCTTCGCTCCTCTAAATAGTCTGTAGATTCATTACGGTGTGAAGACGTTGCGTATTGTCGCCCTATAATCCCAGCCACGATGTCCAGGGACCGTTTTAAAGAAATAAAAAAAAAAGTAAAAAATCTCTTTCTTCTCTCTTTCTTTAGTCAGTCACTTGGGAAGCGGCTATGGCATAACGATGGATACTATTTTTACCAGTATGGGCTTGCTGACAAACTGTGGGAGAGAAATCTAAATTTATATAAATCTATTCGAAAAAACAAGACTTTCATACAATCAGAACTTTTACCAGCTCCATATAAAATGACAAATTCAAGTATGCTTGCTTTCAAGAAAAATCGCACTCTTGTATCATATGATCCTAAGAAAAATGCGACCGTAATATTGCTTTCGAGCGAGCATCCAGATGATACAATATCTGAAGAAGAATTCTGCCATAAACCCGAAATTATTCTTCATTATAACAAAACTAAAGAGGCCGTTGATACTACAGATAAGTTGGCAGGCGAGTACTCCTTAAAAAAAAAGATGGAATCGTTGGCCTATGGTGTTTTATTTTGTGTACTAAATGTTGCGGGTATCAATGGGTTGAAACTATGGCGGCTAAAATTTCCAGACTGGAATTAGGTGAAACCGCATAGACACTAGGTATTTCTTTTAGAGTTGGGAAACGAACTAATAAACCCAAATGTTGTTCGGCGATACAGCAACAAGCAAGTTCAAATCGCCAAGAAAAATTATATGACTACCGTTTTTCCAGATTTGACGCAGGATGCGGAAAATCAGACTGGAGCAAGTGAAAGTCAACGTACGAAAAATGCTAGATCACGCTGCCATCTTTGCAATAAAACCGAAGATAGAAAATATAAAAAGTGTGTAACAAATGTAACAAATACGTATGTACAGACCACTCATTAATTCAAAATAATTTGTATTGGTTATCAAAATGACAGTAGTTAGCTAAGCCTTATATTATTTTTATAACATACGCTACTTTTTTAAAATGAATAAGTTTAATTAAGGCCACTTTTCATTTAACATTTATCAAGAAAACAAAATCAAAAGAATAAAGCAGGTTTCTAAATTAGAATTAAAATGGGGTCCTCTCGGACCCCTGTCAGTCCTATGCGAAATATTTTGAAGTTCGCATTTTAAAGGTTAATATAAAACCCTTTTTGAGTAAAAAAGAAAGTTTATAAACAATAATAGCTCAGTGATAAGGCGTAGTTATGAAAATATGTAATAGTTATTTTGAAAAAACATTTTTCGTTAAAAGTATATGTTAGCGCAGTCGCCACTGGTAGACTTCGATTAAATCTTTTTGATGAAAAAGATGTGTTTTTTACGTCTAGCTAGTGCCTACTTAAGTATCTTGTTTCATATTTTTTTTTGAAATATTCTGTATCTCAAAAATAAAGCCGTTGCGGACCCATCTTGAAACGAACTTTTTGTCATAAAATTTTGTAAAGAGTAGCCTTGAGTTTGCCTACATATTTAATTAACACCCTGTATAAACTGTTTCAGACTGAAGGATCTCTAATTTACAAACAAAAAAGTTAATCCTATAAAATTCCTCCTTTCTTTATCCTACACGTCCCTTAAAAATACTTAGGTTTATCCCTTACTGCGTTTTTTAGTAACGAAATAGGCTATAAATTGTGTTAGGGTCCATCTACAAAATCCCTTATTGAAATAACAAGCGTTTTATTTGAAAGTTTTGGAGTTTTTGCTATAATAGCCCTTACTCTATCGAATGTAAATTACATGTTTTACTAAGTATCTTCTATGCCGTAGTACGCGGTGATAAGGATATGTGTTACAAAACTGATTAAATTAAAGAGAAGTAAAATTTGCTTATGTTGATGCAAGTTGTCATCCCTAATATCCCAAGAACATTGATAACTACAAAATAATTTTATTACAGATTTCGAAAGCACGTTACCGATGCAGTTGGTAGAGGGCCGTTACCAAGAGAGTACCATAATATCGGCAACAAATATTTTGAAAATTATCCTGAGCCGAATATTCTGTTATTAATTTAAGCTCCAGGGATATTCGGTAGAAAAATTTTAATTCAATCAATTCCACGGGTACGTAGTAGGGATGTTAATCCCGGAATCTCGGAGTCCCGGTATCCTGAAAGGAAAATCAGTCTCGAAAATACCGGGATTAGACCTGTTAATCCCGGGATAAATACCGATTTTTTATGCAAATATTAATTTGCTTCATTTTGCTAGCTCAAAGCCAAGGAAAAAAAAGAAAAACTTTCTTGTGCATAAGAATGATAAGAGCTTTGAAGGTGTGTGTAGCTCGTATGATCGCAGTAGGTGGTTTCCCGTTTTCTATTTCTATTAAATCATCTAATTTAAGACAGTTGTTGGAAGTACGAGGTTTGAGTATCTGGACAAGTTGTCGAAGAAATTCATCAACTAAAAACAGACCGTGAAAAATTGAGTTTAACATTTGATGAGTGGACATCGATATCTAACAAACATTTTCTGAGTATTAACGTTCACAAAGGGGAATAATTTTGGAACTTGTAAGATTAAAGAAATCTATGACGGCTACAGCGTATGTGGCACATTTAGAAAAATTACTCCTGGCGTTCCAATTAAACATGTCTAAAGATATTGTGGCTGTTATAACCGACGGAGCCAGCACTATGGTTAAAGCTGGCAAATTGATTGCACCTATGCAGCAATTGTACTTGACACACGGTAGTGCCTCCTCCTTTCCAACTTCTTCAACATATGCTAAAGAGGATCTTTACATCCTTGACCTGAGCGACAGCGACGCCGATAGTAAGTCTGAGTGCGAAGAAACTGAAAACATGGACAGGATAGAAGTGTGTGAAAACAATGACTTCTTAAAAATCACGAATGATCGTGATATCAAAAGTATTCGCATGTTTAGAAAATCGCCAACGAAAAATGATTTACTACACAAGCAAATTAGGAACAATCATGAGAAATAATTGAAACTTATATTAGGCTGTAAAACCAGATGGAGCAGCTTACTAAACATACTTGGCCGCTTTAACCTCTTAGAGAATTCCATAGAAAAGACCCTAATTGATATAAACATGTTACCAATTTTGGACTTAGAATGGCAAACTATCAAAGGCCTTGTAAAAGAGCTCCAGCTAACAAAATTAACAATCGAAGCCTTATGCCGACGCGACATAGATTTATATAAAGGGGATACTGCATTAAAATTCATGTTGAAAGTACTATCTACAATTAAAACGCCACTCAGCACAGATCTACAAGATTCATTAGGGAAAAGGATTAAGCAATGCAGAGCCGTTTATTCTGAAATTCTCAGCTATCTCACAAATCACGACTTTATAAACTCTGAACCAGATGATTGCTTCAAAACATCAGATAATTTTCTAACTAAATCAGAATTAGAAAACGTTTAGTCAGGCTAGACAATGTAGATGCATCTGAAAGAGAACCCAGCGACGACAGCGACGAGGATCTGATTCACATTGAGCCCGAGAGCAGAAAATGAACCCTTAAAGATTAAACTGCAGAAGGCATTACAACATTGTTCAGAGTCAATACAAAAGCAGAAAAAAAAAGTAATAAGACGCGACTGACAGACATTATTACTCAAGAAATTGATTTATACGCAAGCGGTGGTAGTCGGGGACGCAATCTTTAAAAAGCCTTTGAATTATTATTAACCATTCAGGCCACAAGCTTGGAATCTGAGAGATGTCTCTACTCTGCACTGTTTTTAAGTAATAATATACGTTCGAGATTGGGAGATGAAACTCTAGAGGCACTAAATTTTTGGATATTTTTTTCTATAAACCTTCAACACACTAAGTACGGCTGGGAGTTTTTCTTTTGATGAAATTTTGTGATTCAAGTTAATACAATAAAAGTTTTTGAATGTTATCTCACTTTTTTCGCTATATCTAATCCCGGGATCCCGGGATTTGTCGTACAAATCTCAAGAATCACAGGATTAAGAAAACCTTTTGGGATTGACATCCCTTATATGTTGGTATACTAGTTTTAACTTTCATGTCATTATTTTGACATTTGAAATGTCTAACAATTTTCACTTATTAATTCCATGTGAGTTGATAGGAATCTGAAAATTTTTCGATAATTAATTGTCCCGTTGCTATAGATAACGTAAACAAGAAGGAGACTTCTAATTGTCTAAATATAAATGTATGAAATTTTCACTTATAATATCCCTAGTGATTAAATTATTGGTTGGAAAATTGTTCGATCGATATTTTAAAAATTATCTCTATCCGAGGGCGTATGGAAAATTGGGAAGTACTTACCCGACATCCTGTATAAAGACGTTAAAGCTTTGAATTAAAACTTTCTTGATTAAATCTTTAATAGTTATTTATGTATTAAGTGCATTATGAAGATGTTTATGCCTCAGAGGGCAACAATCTTACAAAGCCCAGGGCCTTTGGCACGAGGGTTTGTAAGCTGCCCGAGGGTATAGACATCACGTAATGCCCGTGGTACATACAATATTTTATGTCTTACTTCAGATAATTCCAAGTTAAATTAAAAGAAAATTCAAAATCACGAAAGGTTTTTTACCTATATAGTTACTAAATAAACGAAGGTAATAAGTGTTCATTGTTGTGCTGTGTCAAAGTCGAAACTGAAATTCATATAAAATAATGGATTTCCGTTGATTCCGGATAGAGTTGCTGCCAAAGCTTAGGATAATTTTGTCCCAAAGAAGTCTAAAGACACCTATGATAAGGAATATCAAAGGTTTGGGGATTGGATGAAAAATAATGATGTAAAAATTATCAACGAGATATTTTCAGAAATTGGTATGTTAAAATTGCTGTTGTAAATTAAATTAAAATACTAATTATTTATATCATTCACTCCTAATTCCCTATGGACGAAATATCCAATGTTAAAGAAGACATTAATAGTTAATAAAAATATAGACATTGCAAAATATTGCAAGTTAGGCCAGTATCTAAAGCAAGCATCCAAAAATTATGAAGCAAAGAAATCGAAAATTTTGACTCGAGAGTATGTGCTGAAATTCATCCGTGAAGCTCCCAATGAAATTTTTTTGATGTACAAAGTGACTCTGTTATTTGGTGTATTTGGTGGGTGCCGCCTACAAGAGCTAGTTAATATGTTGGTTGAACATATATAAAGGATAGAGGATCCGTAGTAATAGTAAATATTCCAAATACAAAGACCGATAAAAGCGTGTCTTCATAATTATTGATGAGAAGAAGATGGGTTGTTTAAAGCTACTGCGAACTTATTGGTCTTTACGCCCGACGAACTGCAACATCAATATATTCTTTTTGTGTTACCGTAACGGTAGTTGTTTTTCACAGCCGGTTGGGAAGAACACCATAGGCAAGATTCCTTCCATTACTGCAAAATGCCTGGGTCTAAGCGACGCGGACAAATATACTGGTCATTGCTTGCGCAGAACCTTTGCAACTTTGTTGGCGGACGCGGGGGCAAACATGACCGCATTGAAAAGACATGGTGGTTGGAAAAGTTTAGCTGTGTTTGAGGGATATTTGGAAGACAGTATGTCTTCTAAAAACGAAATTTCGAAATTAATAGCTAGAGTACCATCAACGAGACCATGAACATCAAAAAACTTTCAATCATCGTCAATTTCTGTTAGTGAAAATCACGAAATAATCGAAAACATTGACTTATCAAAAGCCGGTAAATTCGTTTTTACTGGGTCTTTTCATAACTGTTCATTTAACATACATGATAAATAAGTTTTTCGTTAATAAAAAGGTGTTACTTTGATTTTTCCTATTTATTTCTCTTTATGCCCGAGGGCATTAGAAACCTCCTTAATGCTCTAGGGTATTATATACCATTTAAAGTGTCTGGTAACTATGGTATTATGAAACAATAATATTCGAGTAGACATAAATTAAATAAATGCCTTCAGCAGGGGGTGGGGGTGTCAACAAATGACTAAAGCCACTGTACAAATCACCTACACGTATTGTTACGAAGCCAGTTGTGTCTGTATTTAATTAATTTAGTAAATTGGTCCCTTGACCTTTACTGGTTCATAAACGCAGTTGTATTTGCGTACTATTGTGGACATATTATGCATTCGCCCTACAAATTAAAACTAATCAATAGTCAGCTAGTTGTTATAAAAACACCATGCTTTTACGTTTATGTAATCAATACGATTTTCATTATTACGGCAAAACCGAACAAGGATAAATTACTAAAAAGAACAGCTGTGACCTTAACATATTTACAGGGAAGCCACTCCCATTAAACAGACAACAAATAATGCTAGAACCTGCAGTTTCAAATTATTTAGTTCTGGTCAATATAGGGCCAACAAGTGTAGCATTTGTTTTTGCTAAGGTTGCATATTTATAGGATGGTTAAATATAAGATATTTGTATACATTACCTTCTATGGTATTTGTGGATTTTAAGTTTAGTGCTTCTGTGCAATTGTTCATATTTTACAAGCCACTGTTCTAACATGAACACTCTTGAGTCAAATTTGTTTTATTTTAAATTTACTCGAATGAAATAGATATAATCTGATTATATAAGTAAACAAATAAAACAACGGCAGTCTACCTCCACAATATGTATTTCAATGTTTATGTTTATATCCTACATGTTTCGGACATAGAAATGTCCATCATCAGGGATACTAAAAAAAATTTACAATGTGAGTTAAACATTTTAAGTAAAATGAGAGGACTTACCAGTAGTCGATTACGACAGCTCTATCTTGCATAAGCGACGATCAAAAGTATGTTAAAATTGAAAATTGTAGGTTCTAATGAATGTTCAAGATTGAATGAGATGTAATATTTGAAATTTTGGTCAAGGTATCTTTGAATAAGGGGATTCCCAGTCTGCAGCCACTGAGATAGGTGATGAAGCAATTATGTTATTTGTAGCTATTTAGAGGAGATTAATTTAAGTGAGGTGCTCAAAGATGCTTCATCTAACCGTGTCTAGGGTGTGGTCAACAAAATACTGGGTTAGACTTGAATAACACATTCTTAGAAGATAAACAATAAATGAAATGAAATTATACTATTTTAAGGTTGGAATTTATTAATTTGAAGCCAATGAGCAGCTGGTGAAGCAATTATGTAGGTTGTAGCTAATTAGAGGAAAAAGATGTAGATAGGTGCTCAAAGATTCTTCATCCAAACATGCCTGAAGGATTGGCTAACAAATTGTTAGGTTAAAGGGGGTAGAAAATGAACATAATGTTATGATTGGAAAAATGAGATATAAAAAATTAAAATTGGATTTTTACCATTTTGACTAGAAGTGAAGTATTTATGTTAAAATCACATTGTTTTAGCTGATTAGATGATATTACAGCTCAAAGATACTTCACTTCACCATGCTGGCTTGCAGGAAAATGTTGGTTGTCAAATGGTCATGACAGCTTGAAAAGTCAAAAAGCAAAATACAGTGACAGTCGCATGCAAGAGAGGCGCAGGGGTGTACGAGAAATTGATCAAAGATCGACCACTGGTATACGATTAGTTGTGTCGGGAACAGACGAGTACTGAACTGAACTCCACACCAAATGGGTGGGGGATAGTAGTTTGTGAGGGTAAGCAATAAGGTTGCGGAGTCCCGTCGGTTCCCGACACCACAGAAAGGTAGACCAGGGGGGCCACGATCAGGTTATGGCGACAAGTGGGCATTGAGGTTCAAAGTTTAAGTTGGGTACAGTGCCAAAGTGAAACGTACAACAAGTGGTTAACAATTAACAATAGATGACGCATAACAATACCAAAGTAAAATAAAAGGTGTTCCTAAGATTAGTAGTGGTTATATGAACTATAGTTTAGAGAGGTTATAATGTTATTTGAATAAACACTATATCAGGATAAAGGTTAGATCAATGTGAGAGAGATTATTTTAGTAATTAATACAAGAAAAGTATAGAGAAGATGGAATGTTAATTACAGGTCTACTAGATTAATATTATATAAATGTAAAATGAACAATGAAATAGTGAGATGTATGATAAAAATGTTGTGTAATCCTGATAGTAGAAACACTGCTGAACAAGGAAAGAGAGAACAGAGAGAGAGAGGGAGGTGAACCTAGCTAAAATGAAGGGCATTGAAGAAATGTGTAGAGGAGTGATTAATTTGGTCATTGACGCTGCTAAAAGACGGATTTTTTAACATTTTGTTAATTTCCATAACTTCAAAGAGGTCAAGTTTATTGCTTTTATGACAAAAATGTAAGAGAGTTGTGTTGTTATCTGAATTAAATTCGTGGTTATTGGCAACTATGTGTCTCGAGAAATTAGATTTGATTTTTTCCGGTGTTAGGTTCAGTCCCCTGACTCTCTCAATCTCCCTAACATGCTCACCAATACAAGTGGAAAATTTGCGTCCAGTTTGGCCAAAATAAGCTGTATTGCAATTCTCAGTGGAACAGCAGACTCTGTACACACCGGATCTACTGAGAGGTGGAATTTTGTCTTTAGAATTGCCTATGAATGATTTAGGAGAATGTCGAGTTTTGAAAGCAGTATCAATATTGAAAGATTGAAAAATATTTTTAAGTTTATAAGATAGAGGACCCCAGAAAGTTAAAGAACAAAAGTTTTTTGTGGAAGGTTCTTTGAGAATTAATTTCCGGTTTAAATGTCTGTTGAGATGTTTGAAATATATTTTATTGATTAATTTTTGAGGGAAGCCATTGTTATAGCTTATTTGTCTGATGATATCAAGTTCAGTCTTAAAATCGGCATTATCAAGAGGAATGGAGAAAAGGCGAGAGAAATAAGAGTGGAAAGCTGCTAACTTTTGATTATAGGGGTGGTTCGAAGAGAAAGGGATAATGCAGTCTGTGCTAGTGGGTTTATGATAAATGGCAAATTTGAGTTTATTAAGTGATCTGGTAAGTTTTAAGTCTAAGAAGAGTAGAGAGCCATCAGTCTCAGATTCGTGAGTGAAAACTATTGAAGGATGTATGGAGTTTAGTAAGGTAATGAAGTTATTGAAGTCCTCGTGGCTGCCATCAAAAACTGCAAAAATGTCGTCGACATATCTCTTAATGACAATAATGTGTGTAAAAAGGGCACTGTTCATGATCTTTGACTCAAGGTTAGACATAAAAAGTTCAGCTAAGAGTGGTGAAGGGGCAGAACCCATCGCGAGGCCCGAACTCTGTCTGTAATACTTGCCATCAAAGACAAAGAAATTTTGGTCCAGCACTAGGTCTACCAGTGAGCAGATGTTATTGATATGTGACTGAGGTAGATCAGTAGTTTCTGTGAGTAAATTGTTAACAAGTAGAGTGCATTCAGTGGTGGGAATACAAGTAATAGAGTGTCTTTATTTGCCGGTCAGCAGAAAAATAATAGTTATAATTGTGTAGTGTGCAGTAGTTCGGAGCATAGAGCTTACTCATGTCAAAGATATTTAGAGCTGTCTGTTAAAGAAAGGTACAGTCTTGCACAGTCTCACCGACTGTGCTATAATTGTTTGGGCGCGCATACTTCTGCACAGTGTCCATCGACTAGCAAATGCCGACACTGTAACTCGTCTCATCACTCTACTTTGCATCGAACTGCAGCAGGTACTGGTTCAAATTTAAGTACGAATAGCCAACATGGTACTTATTCACAACGTTCCGATTTAGGTACTGTTCAAAATGGCCGTTATTCACAAAACGGAGAGGGAAGACACAATATCGGATTTTACAATAACAATTCGCGGCAAGCGTACGGAGACGTGTCGACTAATCACTCGCCTCCACAGAGAGCCACAAGGTACTACGAGTCTAGTAATCGAGCAAATAATATGCCAGTGTCAAATACGCGTACAGACACCAACATTTCGAGAAATTCTACGGAACAGCCTTCTCAAGGTGATGGAACGGCCCAACACAATCGAAATCAAACGGTATCGCTTTCAGCAGTGGCCACAAAACAGTCAAATGTGTTATTAGCTACTGCACAGGTAAATGTTGCAGGCAAAAATGGCCAGATTATAACAGCAAAGGTACTTTTGGACAGTGGTAGCCAAAGCTCTTTTATTACTCAGGCTTTAGTGGACAAGCTAGGTTGTGACGTATACAAACATAGTTTAAATATTTCCAGCGTATCGCAAAATAGTTTTATGTCAAATAAAATGACAAACGTAAATATATACTCGAAGCGACAGGATATTTGTCACGCGGTTCCATCGTGCATAATCCTAGAAAACATAACCTATAAACTTCCTCAGATACCGATCGATGTAGATACTCTCGACATTCCCTATGAACTGCGCAGCCAACTGGCAGACCCCACATTTAACATCTCTTCAGATATCGAGATGCTTTTAGGCGCGGATGTTTATTACACAATTTTGAGCAAAGGCTATTGTTCATTAGGCAGCAATATGCCTACATTAGTTAATACCACACTCGGATGGATTATAGCAGGGACGGTCCCAGCCCACTGTGTTGCTTCAGGGCCCGTGCGAAATATAAACGCGTCAAATAGTAGCGCTTCTTTTTTTCTTCAAACACAAGAAGTGGATGACATGCTGACAAAATTTTGGTCAATCGAGGAAGTGTCTTCGAAGCCTGCATTGTCAATCGATGATAAGTTGGCAGAGAATATATTCGTTAGCACAACTAAGCAGTTAGATAACGGTTCGTTCCAAGTTAATATGCCTTTTATAACACCAAGTGCATACGAAAATTTAGGAAATTCATTTAAAATGGCAGAAAAACGGTTTTTCTCATTGGAAAAAAGATTACAATACAATGAACAGGTGAGTGTTGCTAATATTCCTGAACAAAAGAAAATAGCACTTGTCGCAGTACGCAGGGCCGAGCCTTCTGAGTTTTGGATAGACTATTTTTCACGTTTTTCTAATTTTTCACGTCTAGTGCGCGCTTTGGCTTTCATGTTTAGATTTATCCATAACACGAAAAATAGAAATGATAAAATTCAGGAACCAACGATCATGGTCAACGAACTGGAAAAATCTCAACGGTTTATGGTACAGAATTTGCAGAGCCAGCATTTCTTTAAAGAAATTTCAGAGTTGAAAAATAAACAAATAATTTCAAATAAACAATTAAAAGATCTTAAACTTTCTTTGGATTCAAACCAGCTAATCAGAGTGGGAGGTAGATTGGAACAGGCAGATATCTCGTTTGATCAAAAACACCCTTATTTATTGCCCTCACATAATGACATATTACAAATCATGTTAAAGTACGAACATTTGAGATTGGGACATGCAGGTTCGCAATCGGTGCTAGCGAATTTCAGGTTACGATTTTGGCCATTAAACGGGTTGCGAGAAGCAAAAAAAGCAGTAAGGAATTGCACAACGTGCACTCGGTTTAGAGCGCATCCAGCTCAGCAAATTATGGCAGATCTTCCGAAGGATAGAGTTCAACCAGCGCGTGCGTTTCAAAAAGTAGGAATCGATTACGGTGGCCCATTCCTAATAAAACCCTCTCGATTGAGGAAAGCTTCGTTCATCAAGGCGTACATTGCGATATTTGTGTGCATGTCCACAAAAGCAATTCATATTGAACTAGTGACCAGTTTATCTACGGAATCTTTTATAATGACTTTAAAACGATTTATTGCGCGTAGAGGTAACCCGACAGTGATCTACAGTGACAACGCTACCAATTTTCAGGGAACAAGTATTCAGCTGTACGAAGTGTACAAATTTTTCAACAATTCACAAAATTGTACACCATTTTTGGATTATCTTGCTCAAAATGAAATTCAGTGGAAATTCATTCCCCCTAGATCTCCTCATTGGGGCGGATTATGGGAAGCGGCAGTAAAGAGCGCGAAACATCATATTTTCAGATTAATGGGCAATTCAAAATTCACGTTCGAGGAATTCTATACGGTGTTAACTCAGATAGAAGCGGTTCTAAATTCACGGCCACTATGCCTACTTACTAAGGACCCTTCAGATTTTAGCTACTTAACGCCCGGGCATTTTTTAATAGGAGAAAGTTTAACTGCATACCCGGAAAAGATTTGACGGAGATTCACGATAATAGGTTAAAGTTTTGGCAACAATGCACTAAGATTCAACAAATTTTTTGGAAACGATGGTCAGTCGATTATCTCAATCGCCTTCAAAATTGCCCAAAGTGGCTGAAAGCCACACGAAACATCATTCCGAATGATATAGTGCTACTGAGAGAGGATAACGTACCTCCATTGCAATGGCCGCTAGCGCGCGTTCTGGAAGTGTATCCAGGGAAAGACGGGAATGTAAGAGTTATTAAGTTAAAACCTGCGACTAGCGTGTTTACTAGGTCAATAGTTAAAGTGTCCCCTCTTATGTATGACGAGTCAGATGTGACTCTGGAGCGTCATCACGAGTAAATAAGTATTATATTAGTTTAGGGTACAGCACATAGTTGCTTCTCGCCTCAAGTTAGGTTAGTTGTACAGCCGGTGACTAAGTCGAAAAGACTATTAGTGTTTAAGTATTTTTTATTCCAGGTTTCCTGCCTGTTTCGGTTTGGTAGCTTGCCACAAAAGTTACTGGGGTTATAGACCGATAATCCCTGGGCAACCTAAAAAAGTAAATGATCTTTTGCAAATTTTTGGTTTTTTTTGTTGGTCCTTTGCTCTAACCAAGCATCGAAGCGAGAGCGCGCAAACTAACGTTTGGCAATCTCTTTTAACGGTCTATGTGGACACACCAATCGCAAACCTGGTGTATAAAAAACGGTAGCCATCTACCCTGGCAGTATCGCTCTGTCCCTGTCGCACCAGCTCCAAGATTGGGCTGTTGCAACTTTCGCCTTACGGGGTTCCTAACATCTTTTCATTTCTTCCCTTCTTCTTTCAAGCCCATTTGTTTCCGCACTACATGGGCACGTGTAGTGTCAGCCTTATTACCTGTGTCATTCCTCTGAGTTGGGCTGGGGTCAGGGAGATGTTTGTTTGTTGCGCTCAGTTCAGGGGAATTAATGGGTCTTTTTCTGGGTTGGGAGGCGTGGTTACTTCCACAAGGGGGGCGTTCACGCGCTCGTTGGATTGGTGAGTGCCAACCAACAGGTAACTCGTCGACGCTTACATTTAGGGTTAGTTTAGACTTACGATTTTTAGGGGTGGTTTCTATACCACCATGCTTATAAATTTGGGGTGCAAATTTACGACTTGTGCCTCATATGTTGAGTACGCAAGGGTTACTTCCACAAGGGGGCGTTCAAAGGCGCATTGGATTGGTGAGTACCAACCAACAGGTAACTCGTCGACACGTACATTAGGGGTAGGTTGCATTCATGTGGTGGATGGCAACAGTTCAGGTCACGCCGTGACCAGATTGGTAATTTTTGTTCTTCGACCTTTTCAGCTTAGGGAGCTGACATGTGGTTTTATTCTGCTCGCCAGGGAGCTATTGTAGGGTGCCTCAACCGAGCGCCAATCTTCGACCTTTTCAGCTTAGGGAGCTGAACTGCGTTTTCAGTCTACAGGAAGTTGTAGCTTTGGTGTGTATGGTCAGTTTACACTGATTCTCGTTTTCGACCTTTTCAGCTTGAGGAGCTGAACTGCGTCCTCTCGGCTCAGGGAGCTGTATTATGGTGTGTGTGTTCAATCTATACTGATTGTTACTTGAGTATAAATGGAATTTTCAAGTTACGGGGAAATAAAAATATTGGGTTTAAGGGGAGCTAAACAAGTAATACTTTGTCAACTTTCTAATTTTCTGTTGTTCTTGTCTGTCAGCAACGATGTGACAATGAGCAAACTATGATCAAAAAGTACGGCACTATTCTGCGTCTGTTCAGGAAAACGGCTACATATAAATTTAATCTGATGATCGGGTTACATATGAAAAATTATGCAGTCTGTGCTATGGCATCTGAATATACTGGATGTAAAATGTTAGTTTTAAGGTTCAACTAATGTAAAATCTTATGATGTATTAGGCTAGCTAGTGTCATGTGGTGAGTGACACCTATTCAGTGCGCGTTGCGTAAAGATCAGTTAGTGCGGAGTTGATAACATCGAGTTATCAGAAAGTCATTAATGTGAAACGAAATATCAAATGTCGGGAGAGTGTAAATTAAGTTAAGTAGGTTAAGAGCTCCAACATGTGTTTGGACTTAAGGTCTATTGTCGAATAACGGTAGTAATAACAGGATGCATTCGAGTTCAGTAGTTTGTGTAGATAACCATGTGTTCGTATTGATTGTTAAGGTTGTAGTTGAAGCACGAGTGCTCCAATGGGGGGGAGAATGTTGAGAACACGCTGAGTGTTAAAGCAAAGTACGCCACTGATGGCATTCTTGGAAGTCTAATTGATGTATATAGTGTATATATAACGCTTATGTAGCTATCGCACGATGCAATAACAAACGCTGTGCTGTCTGCGTTTTTTATTAGTTCATCTCTTTTCCTCACGTATACGTAAATATCCAAGATTCATCATAAAACCCACATAGTAACAGCGCGGCATTGTTGTCATATGTAATAAGGCGCTTCACCAACAATAATCACCTACCAAGCTGCGTGAGGAAGGGAGACAGACGCCAGAAGGGATGAGGCAACGCAGCCTCCAGACGGTCGCCAAGCAGAGTTTGGCTAAACGCATAAAATATAAGTTTATCAAGGGGACTGTTCCCCGAAAGTTCGGCAATGCATGTCGCACGACTGCTTTTAAAAAGTAAAGCACGTCACCGAGTGGAAATTGTCCACATTTCTTGTACTATGTAGTTAAAGTTAACAAAAACAAAGTTCAACAAGTTAATACAATGTGAAGGTATTGAGTGTTATGGAAACGTATGTGTGAATGCAATTTGAAGTGTAACTAGTAATTTGATGTAGTGTATTCTCAGATAGTGGGAAGTTATTAAGTGAATATTGTAAATAAAACGTTAGTGCTACCTTACGAATAAAATGCTGTTGGAATTAAATACAGTGTTTTATTAAATCGACAGATCTACACACGAGCCAGCTACTCAGCCTACGGATACACAGTAATAATAAAATAAGTATTAAAGGCTGAACCATAGTTGTTTTTAAAACACTTTCTAATAAGCCAATCCAAAGTGATCAGCAGTAATAGTTATCATAATATCAAATTATTGTTGCTACACGTTTAATTTTTTATTAGTTTCAACATATTTTACAGTATCCAAGAAACAATAATGAATGCACTAATTTAATTAAGGCAAGTACCTAAAACGAAATAAATAAATGTCTTTTCATTGGCTTATTAGAGAATACTAAATTTTGTTGGGCGAGTCTATCGTAAAATAACCTTCAAAAAAGTCTTATACAATTTAATTGTAAAATTAACAGGAGAGCCAATATTTGAGGATAGCAAAAATTTCATGGGATTTCCTATACATTTGAAAATTATTCTCAAGAAAATGGTTAGTTTTCTATTATATCAAAGGGAAGTTGAGACAAACAAATTAAAAATTTCCGTGTTGCCTTACAAAGTTTCCTGGAACTTTTAAACTTTTGCTTATTAAATAAAATTTAATTATGAACTTTAATTAATATTGTTAGATGTTGACGCTATGACTAGCAAATAAGGTATCAAAACACTATAGCGAAACCAACTAAGCCTGACGCCCCGCGGACACAAAGTCACGTGGGTTCCAATGTGACTAAGATATTCGCTGGGCCGCACTCACGCACACTGTTCTGTTAAAAAACACGTGAGAAAAATAAATAATATTAGGTTTTTACTTAGTATAATACAGCGTGTTATTTAATAAGTCTCCGATATTTCACAGGACAATTCCTCAGTTATTTATAAGATGGAAAGTTAATATAAGCATGGGTCCACGAACCCTTGATTTTTGAGATACAGGGTGTTAAAAATATATTTTTATTTTCGTTTTTCGTCAATAATTTTTGAAATAATGTCTATATTTGGACGAAAATTGGTATAATATAGGGGTTTCTCGAAATAAGGAATTCAAATTTGATATTAGTATGGCTCCCACTTGTAATGGGCGCCACTTACTTATCTTTTTACTCTTTGGAGGAGTCATCACTTTTTTATACGTGCCTGTATTACATTTTTAAGTAAGAAAATGGATTTTTTCAGCACTTTTACATGAAAAAGGCATACTTGGTAGCAGTCGCTACGAGTAATCGTTCTCGAGAAAAAGAATAATAGAGAAATAAATGGCATTTATTTGCATACGCTATGCCCATATCAGAGTTTGATAAAATTGCATTTATCTCCTAAACAAAGCCAGAATCAAAAAATTTTGAAAATGTACTTTGCATTAGCCAATAAAGTGCCTACATAATAGTGTTATCAAAAGAGAAAACGGCAGTGGCGTACATATTTTTTGTTCCTGTTAAAAATTGTAACACCCTGTATCTCAAAGATGACGGGCTTGCGGACTGATGCTAATATAAACTTTTCACCTTATAAATAACTGAGGAATCGTCCTGTTAAATATCGGACATTTATTAAATAACACCCTGTATATTTTATTTTAAAAAACACATGCATGAAGGAACGTAAAAAATATTTTTTAAATAATAAGGGGGAGTCTAATTATGATTATTATTTAGATGAGATGTATAATTTCAATGATAAATTTACAATTACAATAGAAAATAAGGGTCGAAAATTACATATCTTAGAAACGTTAGAAATAAACGATCCAAACGATTAATTAATTATAAGATTTAAGTAGATCATCATTATTTAGCTTGTGAACACACGTACTTCTCTATCACTAATTCAAGTAGTATAAATCATTTGTTATGTGATTTTTAAAATAAAATATAGTGAAAATCGAAAATTAGTGGTTTTCTTTACCTCACAATATTTCATCATTGAACATGATATAACTGATCATCTGCCTCTAATGATTAATGTAACAGACTTTAAGCATGGCAGCATAGGTACAAGCAAAAACTGTTGATCTAAAACTATAAAACAAATTGATTTTAACAACCTGAAAACTTTGTCAGATAATATAGACTGGGATCATACAAATAGTTTTAATGACGCCGATCAAGCCACTGAGTATCATACACAGAATCTTAGAAATATAATAGAAAAATCTGAATACGAACAGCGTATTAATAATAAATATAAAAAAATTAAACCATGGATTACAAATGGGATAATCAAATCTATAAGAATAAGTGACAAACTTAAAAAGGAACTGAGGTGGAACGCTTCTCCACAAAAACAGAATACAAGGAATATAGAAATAAACTGAACTTAATAATAAAAAATACAAAGAATAATTACTATAAACAGAGAACTGAACAAAATCAAAACAACATGAGAAAAATCTATAATTAGATTAGTGAAGCGTCAGACGAGACTACATCAAAAAAACACTTTGACTCAGATAAAGGATAAAAATAATAAAACTACAACAAATCAAAAAGAAATAGCTGACACATGCAATGTATTTTTAATTAATATTGGAAAAATTATGTCCGAAAAGATTACAAATCAAAATCAACACCAGCCAGAAAACAACAATTGTACATCAATGTTTCTATATCCGGCAAACGACACTGAAATTAACAAACACATAAACAACTTAAAGAACAATTATTCATCGGGTTCAGATGGCATATCCTCCATTGTGCTTAAGCTTCTGCACAGAGAATTAACTAGTCCTATAGTGCATATAGTGAATTTAATTTTTAACACAGGTAATGTTCCTAAAGCATTTAAAGTATCAATTGTCACACCAATCTTTAGGTCTGGCAGTAAAGAAGACATAAATAACTATAGACCCATAAGCGTTATCTTCAATGTCGCAAAACTTATTGGAAAATGGTTATAAGATAGACTTGTCCACTTTTTAAACAACAATGATTTGTTATCTAAAACTCAGTTTGGGTTTGTTGAGAGCCGCAGCACTGCTGATGCTATGTTCGAGCTGACACGCGAGGTAGCCCAAAATTTAGACCAGGGGAGAAAGTGTATGCTTTGTTTTTGGACCTGGCAAAGGCATTTGACACAGTATCCCATTCCATACTGCTTGATGTCCTTGAACATAGTGGCATTAGAGCTACTTAAGCGCACGTGTCCAGTACGTTAGGATTGGGGACGTGCTTAGTTCCCCCGGGACTGTTAGGCATGGGGTACCACAAGGTACTGTGATGGGACTAATCTTCTTTAACTTGCACATAGATAAAATCTGCAGTCTTGGCGTCGGTGTAAGGGTTGTGGCGTATGCAGATGATACGGTTGTTGTTTTCATCGATGAACATTGGTTTCTACTGCAGGAAAAAAATAAAAAAAGGCTTCTTAAAAATAAAAAGTTTTTTGGACAGTCGCAAACTGACTTTAAATATCAAAAAATTACACTACATTGCCTTGTCTCTAAATTCTGTAAATTGGCCTTATTTTAATTGCTATTCCTGATATTATTGAACCACTATTGGAGGTCAGTCACATTAAATATTTAGGTATAGTCGTTGACAAGCACCTTAAATAGGGCCAACACGTTTTATATTAAATTTGTATAAAAAAGTTAGATGTCTAATACACAAATTTTATACTTTGAGAGAAATTCTCAACAAAAAGCTCATGATTATGGTTTATAGGGCGCTTGTCGAATCTCTACCACGATATGGTATTCTGGTCTGGGGAAGAATGTATAACAGTAATCTAGAACAACTCCGAGTTGTCCAAAATTGTATTGTAAAGAAAACCAAAACTTTTCCCTACAAACCAACTTTATTGCAGAGAACTTTGTAATATTAGAACATTATACAGCGTGTAACAGAAGTATGGACCGCTTTAAATATCTTTAATACCGTTTGTCCCAAGGGGTAAACCACTGACCCAAATGTTATACACTACTGCCAAAAATTGCCATGTAATGCCAGTACTGCCACATTTTTTGACGAATTGCCGGGACCATCCGTGAATTGTCAGTATTTCCGGTAGAATGCCACTGGATTGCCAGTATTTCCGGTGGAATGCCACTGGATTGCCAGTATTGCCAGTGGATTGCAGCATTGACGTTTGATTACTGATGAAATTCAATTAGTATTTTAATCAGTGCGCATGTGCTCACATCATTTAAAATTATCTCTTTACTTTTAAGGTCCCGTACCCACAGGATTCAAACTGAACATTATTGTTATGGTAACTGTCCATTTGTCGTCACAGTTTTCTAACTCATAACCGGTTAGTTGGTTCTAACGGGGAAATTAAAACAACTATACATGACTATACTTTATTCACTTGACTAACATTAAAGTAGTTTAATATAAACTAAAGCGAAAAATTTCTAATAGCAAAATATTTTAGATTTATTAAACAGCTTACTGGCTAACAAATGAAGAACATAGTTTCTAATTCCGACAATAATTAAACGTTATTTACCGACATAATTTTTTTGTCTTCGCATCGGGCTTCGCTATATTTCTTGCATATAGATAAGTATTCAGTTCTTTTAAGTTCATATGGTCCCGTTCCTACGAGCTCAATGTGCCCATAAAAGATAAATTTTCTGTGAACAGTGTCTACATTCGTACTTAAAAAATTGTTAGTTAAGATTCTATCCTGGCTTTTCTTTATTTCAGATCTCCAAATTTGTAGCAAAAAAACTACATACCACATCTTAAAAAGCCTGTCGCGGAGAGAAATTTTAATATCTAAAAAGCAAGACAATATGCAATTCATTATAGTGAGGTAGAAGACAGTCCCTTCTATACCATGTATGCCTTTTAGATACTCAATAACTAATGAGGAACACATTTTTTCTGCTGCACCGAAGTTTATTTTATCCTCGCCTTTCAAGTCGCTTTTTGTTAATAAGTGTTTATCCTTAGAAATGTTGTTAGTAAGCTCATGAAGATGCTCCGGTGAAGCAATTTTATTGCGAATAATAAGTATTTTATTAGTATTTAGGAATCGTACCCTAAGTTTCGTTAAAATATGAATAACATCTTCAAAGTAACATCCATTGGAGTCCGAGTTAGAGTAATTAAATTTCGTATGAAACCACTCCCAGGTATTTTGATCTCTTGTAGACCCTGCATCATCACATGCATCCACTGGAGGGACTGAACTAGGTGCCAAATTTGAGTTCAGTCGCATGGCTTTTAGCATCCGTGTGTCTCCATCTGAAGAAAATCCTACGATGGTTATTCCTAGTTTTTTGGCTTCTATTTTCATAAATTTCCATCTTTCTTGAACATCACGAAATGTAAATTTATTATCTGTGCCAAAAATGCTTAGGCAATAAGATGGTGTCCCCACAGCCAAAGACTGGGCAACAATTACTTGGCCACACGTGGACTTAATCCCCATTTCAAAATTTTTTTGAATCGCTGCAGCCGAACATGCAATAAAAGTATCATGTTGTGGTTGGCCATTTTTTAGAGGTAGGACAAATCCAACTACTTGGTTTGATTTAGGGTCGTATTCGATTTTTCCTTTAATTCGAGTTCCATCTTCAGAAACCCATACAAGCTTTGGAAGATTTCTTTGATTCAGGAAATGGTTTAGACCAGTAAGGTCAATGTCTCCCTCTTTCACATAGACTTTGTTGTTTTCTAGAAATTGATTTAGAGTAGAAATTGACGGTAAACTGTTTTTTAAATTAGAAAGCAATATCTCATAAGTAAGTTTCCCTGCGGTATAGAATAAATAGATTGACATTTTTTTGGTAAACTTATCAAATTCATTTTTACAGTCAGGCATATTAATATTACCTAAAGCATTAAAAACAAGTTTACGCAAAAACAATGAAAGATATTCTTTCTTATTTTCATATGTGCTGGAATGTTCCGAAATGTGTTCTGTACCTACACTATCTAATTTAGAAATCATTGTTTCTGCTAATTCATCTTATACAGAGTTGCAAATTAAATCAGTAAACACAAGGTATTGTGTAATAAAAGTTTGGTTATCAATAGCTTTTTTCCCTTTTTCTCCTATCACGCTCGGATCTCTGATATTTTAGGGTCTGCCATTTAGACATTTGATGAAGATCAAAAGCAGGATCATCTTCAGATCTGATTTCAACTGCCTCTTGGTTAAAATCTAAGGCATTTAATATAGTGGTTGACTACAAAGAATCATTTGTGGAAAGAGAAGTGGTGTTTGACGTAACAGCAGGGGTTAGGGAACTGTTTGGAGCACTGCAAACTATTGAAGTGTGAATTAAATTAGGTCCAACTCACCCCTTCTTGGCGGTCCAGGGTCTTCCTACCAACGGCAAAATATCCAGTTAATACGACATAATATTAAGAAATAGTCGTTAACTGGGTGTCAGGAATAAAAAGCAACTATTTTTAAATTTGCCCTGTGTAGCTAGAGTACCCAAATTTGGATGGTCCAGAAAATTCACGAATATAGAGCAAGGATAACGTTCTACATATCGTACACATTCCTCGCTTTAACACGGCATGACGTGTAATTATTCAATATGTAATACCAAACACATAATTAACTAACTGTTTCCTACTTTTTAACTCAAAAACAAAAACACCTGTCACACAGCATACAACAGCATAATATCGGAATGGCCTCGGGAATGGCCGACAAGGTACACTGTTGCCACGCATATTTTCGCTGGGCAGCGTTGCCATATCTATAATTATTTCCACTGGAATGCCACAAGTATTGCCACGGAACGCCAGTATTTCCGCGAAATGTCACCAGTATTGCCACGGAATGCCAGTACTGCCTCCGAATTTTCTGGATTGCCACTAAAATGCCATGATTACCACCGAATTACTCGGACTGCCAATGAAATGCAAGAGCCTTTAGTGGCATTTACAATGTTGCCAAATTTACAGTTTTATAGCAATTTAAATATTTTTTTTTTAAATGGAACACCCTATATATTACAATATGTTTCGATTCTACATAAAATCACAATTATTTATTAGTAACTGCATTATAAGTCTAAACTTAATAGTTTCTGAGATATCGAATATTGAAAAATGACATTTTTGAATTTTGACAGCTTCTAGCTTTCTAACGGTACGTCTTAGAGCAAAACGGTTTGCATGTCCTTACCTTACTTTTCTACTATCTTTCGAAAAGTGCCAACTTCTGTATAAACCAGATGTAGCTCAAAATCCGGAAATATAGTACTTACCGTTTAACCGGAAGTTGGCATTTTTGGAAAGATAATAAAAGATTAAGATAGGGATATGTACGCCGTTTTGCTATATGGCGTATCGTTAGAAAGCTAGACGCTGTCAAAGTTCAAAAATATCATTTCTCAAAACTTGATATCTCAAAAACTGTTAAGTTTAGACTTATTAAAAAATAATTGTAATTTTATGTAGAATCCAAAAATATTATAATATATAGGGTGTTCCATTTAAAAAAAAAATATATTTTAAATTGCTAAAAAACTGTAAAGTTTGCAACATTGCAAATGTTACTAGCAGCTCCGCGATAACCTCTTATATACGGATACCAAATTTTAGCTAAATCGGACAAACGGTATTAAAGATATTTAAAGCGTTCCATACTTCTGTTACACGCTGTATATTATTACGGTATGTAATTTTTTGCACTCAAATGACCATTTTAACAAATTAAAAATGTACCAGAGGCAATACAAATGAACTAGTATACATTTATAGAACTGGAACAACAATGATACAACATTTTGTAACATACTATGGTCCAAAATTATATAACTTAATACCTCAAAAAATCAGAACTTTAACTAACAAAAGACATTTTAAAAAACAATTCTATGACTACCTCTTTGAGTATATTGCTAGATTTCTTCAGTTTTTTTAGTTGCATACCCATTCTGTTCTCAAAAAAAAAATAAATAAATAAACAAATAAGAAAAATAAAGTTATATTGTATACTGCATGGTATTTAATAAAGATGATAGGCTTATCTTTAAAATATTACCTAAACAAACCCATACAGGTGTTGCACATCTAGGTGTATAAAGTATATTATATTAAATCAAATGTAAATAAACTTTTATATGCCACATTGTATTGTGAAAATGTAGTAATGTGAAATTAAATTGAATTAAATAAATAAGTTAAACGTGTGTTCAACATGATTTTAACTTAATACAATACACATTGATTTGACATTAAATGATATTGTCACGACTTGGTGCCGTTTTGGTCCTAGAGGGGCCTTGGAGTAGGAAATAAGACGTTCGTCTAAAAACAAAGTACCCTTTTATTAAAATAAGTATTTTATAATAAGTTGCCCAGTAGCCCAGAGCCCGCTTAGCATGTTCCGGTGGACCTTTTTTGGGAGGCGTAACTGGGTCCTACTAGGGGATGCTAACTAGGATAGTAGGTTCACAGTAGGAACTCAGGAGAGGGGCTTAGATCGTTCGTTCTATAGCACTCCTGAGGGTATGGGAGGTGACCAAGTCGGAAAGACGAAGGTGCCTTACCCATCGTACGCTCCGGTTTTTATACACAGAAAGTGCTGATTATTGTTTAACTGTTCTTGACCGTGAGCATACAGTGGGTTAGACTCTTGATGACGCGCGGGTCATGTGAAAGTTGATTAAACTTATGGGTGCCGCCATTTTGTTGACAATATTAAAATTGGTTAGTATAGTATAACGGTGTGTTTAGTTATTATTAGAAATTACATTGGAAAACAAAAAAAGTTATTGAAATATAACATTATGCAAATAAAATTATCGTTTTAATATTTAACTTAATTGTCATGTGTTTTGAGCAACACATTTGTAGGTATTTAAAATCGTTTGATAAGAATAATAATTCTTACGGGGTGTTTAAAAAATCTATACCAGGGTGTTAATGAGTGTGTCTTACTATTATACCAGGGAAAATAAAAAAATTCTGTGTGGGCCATTGTGAAGTAAGCTGCATATAGCGTGACAGCAAAAATTATTATTATCATGCATCTAAAGTCGTACTGCTAAGCGGTTGAGCTCAAAATACGTCGGGTGTCAGTAAATACCAGCGTTATCAATCACTCAGTTATTCCGTCATCTTTAACAGTCGTTAAAAGTAATTTGATTTATCGCTAATTTGTCAAATTTCTTGAATAATTCACGCAATGGGTTTTATTGAATCGCCCAAAAAAAGTAAAGCGTATTTTCAAAGCGTTTGTGCATGGTCGATTTTCGCGAAAATTTTCCTAACGTCGTTTTTACTGCTGGAGATTTTTAGCACTGCCTGAGAATAACCGTGGCTCTGTTTAGGGAAACATAAGAAAAGAGCTGAAAAATCATCTGAAAGAAGAGAAGAACTGGTTGCAAACATTCATGAAATAATGCAAAATACGCCAACAAAATGTATAAGATGTCTGGCTCAAGAAGTGGGAAGATCTGATGGAACATGCAGGACTATTCTTAAAAAACAGTTTAGTTTGATTCCCTATAAAATGTAATTATTCCAAGAAATACGAGCTGCAGATTTTAAAAGAAGCAGGATTTACTGTCAGTGGTTTACCCAAACTTTATTGGAAATAAATGATTTATTAAATCTGACATTTTTTTTCTGATGAAACCTGGTTCCACCTCACCGTTCATGTGAATTCTCCGAATACACGCAAGTGGAGTAATGAAAATTCACATTTTTTTGTAGTCTACATTGCATCATCAAAAAATTGGTGTCTGGTTGGCTGTTTCCCGAAGAAGAATTGTTGGTCCTGCTTTTTTTCATGACATAGTTACAGCATAGCGGTATAGAGACAATATTTTGAATCCATAGCAATTACTTGACGATGAACTACGTTTTGGTTATTTTCGACAGGACGGTGCAATCGGCTATACAGCGTGTAACAGAAGTACGGAACGCTTTAAATATCCGTATATAAGGGGTTATCGCGGAGCTGCTAGTGACATTTGCAATGTTGCCAAATGTACAGTTTCTTAGCAATTTAAAATAATTTTTCTTTTAAATGGAGCACCCTATACAGGGTTTTTCACTTAAAACCCCGCACGCCAATATCTCGAAAACGAATATGAGTATTTAATTTCTGTAAAAAGTAGTCAATGTATGGGGTCAAGTAGATAATTCTCAAAGCTTAAAAAATTCGACGCCTACTAAGAGCTAAGCGTCGCGACGCGTCGAAACTATAAATCGATTGCATTGACTTTGAAATTACGCGCATGCGAAAGTACATGTTATTTATAAACTTTCTTGTTATTTACTCGAACTTATTTATTTTGCTCATTTCTGAGTTATACCGGTTTATAGTAAACATTTCTTGATTGACAAAAAATGCAATTACGGATGATTCTTACAAAAATGCCATGAATATTAGTTACTATGGCAACCATTTTTATCGCAATTGTATTAAGTGCAATTACAAGCGATAGATGTTGTCATTGCTGCGTCAAAGATATATTGTCACATTTTGTCACAAAAAATATTCAAACTTGTTCGGTTTAAACAAAACTAACAATAATTATATGAAAATGGTTCAATTTAGCAATAAGGAAAAAGTAGATATGTTACTGGTGTTTGGAGAATGCAGGTCCAAATGTAGAGAAGCAAAAAGATTTTACGCACAGCATTATCTGCGTAGAAAAGTCCCCGATGCAAAAGCCTTTCCAAGTTTATGTAAAAACTTAAGAGAATATGGCAGTTTCGTAAAACCTAAGAAAAATAGAGAAAAGACGACTACAAATGATGAAAATACTGCTGCTGTAATTCAGCAGGTTGATAATAACCCCACGATATCCCTATCAAAAATAAAAGAAAATACCGGTGTTTCCATAAGTTCATCGTCGAGAATTCTAAATAGAAACTCTTTTCGCCCTTACAAAACTAAACTAGTGCATAAATTAGAACTAGGTGATCCCGCTAGAAGAAAGGATTTTTTAGCAAGATTTGCCGATTTGTATAGCCAAGATGCAAATTTTCTCTTGAACATTCTATGGAGCGAAGAAAGTCGATTCCATAATAATGGAATCGTGAACAGACACAACTGTCGTTTTTGGTCCGAAAACCATCCTCGTTGGATTACAGAAAGAGGTAATCAGCGAATTTTTGGCATCAATGTTTGGTGCGGCATAATAAACGGATTCCCTATTGGACCTCACTTTTACGAAGGCACTTTAAATGCAGATCGCTATTTAAGATTTCTTCAAACTACACTTCTGAAACTGTTAGAAAAAGTGCCCTTTGAGACTAGAATGGATATGTGGCTACAGCAGGATGGAGCGCCTGCACATAATGCCGTAATTGTAACGAGGTATTTAGACAGAGAATACCCCAATAGATGGTTTGGTACTAATAGACCGATAAGGTGGCCGGCGAGGTCCCCGGAACTTACACCACCAGATTATTTTCTTTGGGGTAACCTAAAGGACGTTGTCTATGAAGAACCTATAAAAGATATGGCTGATCTTATTAACAAAATTAGTGCAGCGTGTGCCGCTATTACAAGAAGGATGCTCCTACAAGTGACCCAAGCTCATCTGTTAAAAGTTTTTAATAGGTGTATTCGAAGCAGATAGACATAATTTTGAACAACATTTTTAATTTGTTTTATCATGTAGTTAAGTGCAATAATAAATTTGTTCATTAGCTTAACTCAGAATCATGTAAGTAGTTAATTGCCAATAATAATTTTTGTTTATTACTTTTGTAATTGCACTTAAAACAATTGCGATAACAATGGTTGCCATAGTAACTAATATTCATGGCATTCTTGTAAAAATCATCCGTAATTGCATTTTTTGTCAATCAAGAAATGTTTACTATAAACCGGTATAACTCAGAAATGAGTAAAATAAATAAGTTGGAGTAAATAACAAAAAAGTTTATAAATAACGTCATGTACTTTCGTATGCGCGTAATTTCAAAGTCAATGCAATCGATTTATAGTTTCGACGCGTCGCGACGCTTAGCTCTTAGTAGGCGTCGAATTTTTTAAGCTTTGAAAAATATCTACTTTACCCCATACATTGACTACTTTTCACAGAAATTAAATATTCATATTCGTTTTCGAGATATTGGCGTGCGGAGTTTTAAGTGAAAAACCCTGTATATTATTCAAAAAAATGATTCCGCAACAAATTCTAAATAACTTTTATATAAGTTACTTAATGTCTAAATCTAGCCATTTTTTTGATATTGGGGATTAAATATCATAAGAACTTCCTATCAACAGTAATATACCGATAGAGGAGGCGTCTTATCGGTAATACCGATGTTTTTAACAAGAAATCGATTTTCTGACAAATTTTTACGAAATGTAATTTTTACTTATAATCTGATATGATCCCGAGAGCTTTAGCTCGAGGGTCTTATCTTTGATTATAAGTAAAAATTACATTGAGTAAAAATTTTCTTGGAAAATCGAGTTTCGAGTGAAAAACGAAGGTATGAAGATAAGAAACCGCCTCTAGAGGTGTATTTTATTGGATAATTTACTGAACATAAAAATGAAGGCCGTCTGATAAAGGTAAATATACAAGTTAGAGGTGTTACTAATTTTTTATTTAAGTAAAAAAGCTACAAGCGTCTTTTCGAAAGCGTCTTTTCGAGCTAGCGGTAGTCTTATCGGGTAAGACGACCGTTACCAAGGTGGTTGCTATGAAAATGAGCGTTTTGATTGGTTCAATAAAAGTGAGGTGAATTATCTAAGAAAATCTTGAAAACTGATAGATATATAAGTAGATCTTGGAAATTTGTGACACAATTAAATTCTGACAGCGACATTGACAAACTTTTCAGAAGGTATTTGTGCTTCATAATTTATCAGTTTTAATATTTCTTAAAATGGATTTACTAACGGAAACACTGCGACTAAAAATATTAATGATATTGGGTTACGGGGATCGAAGGCGAACACAGCGGGAGGTATATAATGATAAGTATCCCAACCGAAATCCAATAGCTCGGTCCACAGTAAGCAAAATTTTTAAGAAATATAACGAAACTGACCATGTAAAAGACATTTCAAAATCTGGGCGTCAAAAAACTGCGACAAGCGGCGATAAAGCTTTAGATATTTTGCTTAGCATAGAGAAAAATCCACACCTCTCTACTCGAATTATTGGCCTCAATTACAACACATCGCACATGTCGGTAGATCGCATATTAAAGTGTGAAAAGTTCCACCCATACAAAATTCACCTGGTTTAAGAACTCTCTGAGGATGACTTTGAGATGCGTTTAGAATTCAGTGAGCAAATGATGGATTTGTGTAATGCTAATCCAAAATTTATTAATAAAATAATGTTTTCCGATGAGTCGACGTTCTGTCTTAATGGAAATGTTAACCGGCATAATATTCGTTATTGGTCCAAAGAAAATCCTCATTGGATTCGAGAACAGCACACCCAATTTCCGCAAAAAATTAATGTTTGGGCAGGCATTACAGGAGGAAGGATAATTAGTCCATTGTTTATGGATTATAATTTAAATGGCGATAGATATTTGCAATTCAATTTTCTTTCTCTTTTTTATTTTCCAACTTACGGTGAAATTCAAGACTCAAGATTTACAATTGCTTTAAAAGATATTTCTGTTTCTTGTAAATATATACAAAGATTGAAATTAGACATTAAGAAAAATCCAAAAAAAAACTTTTTATTTTTGTTAAAAGTAAAAGAGAAATAAAAAATCTTTCCAGTAACATGACCTACCATAATACATATGCCGATAAAATCTTAAATATTCTAAAGGCGACATAAACAATTAAACCAAAACATAATAATTTTATGGAAGTAGTCCATCTCACAGTGGATTAATATTTTATTTATGGAATAAATCACAAAGTCAGCTCCACTAATTTAATAAAATAAGTTCATATTATATGCCCATACATGTTTCGAAGGCATAAACCTTCATCTTCAGTGGGTTATTATTAAGATGTAATTAATTTATGAAGAGACCAATGACATTGTTAAATTGTTAAACTGAAAGGGGAAGGAAAAAATACAATTAGATAATGTGGAAGCAACACAGGCATCATCAATAAAAGTTTAATATAATAATATGGGAAAAAGATATTTTTGTAAAAATTTTCAGATTAATATTAAACCGCGATTACAGTGAAATACATGCAAGCTAGAGACTTACCTTATGTTGCAGAAAATTTTTTAATTTTTATAAGAAACATATGTATGTAACGTTAATTAAATAACTAATACATTATAACTAATAGTAGTAAAAGATTTATAAATAAATATGAGTTTAAATTACATTTTATTTTATTTTGAACTTATTAAAAAACCCAACTTTGACTGGGAAATTAAAATCAGAAGAGAAATAGGGTACGACCATCATGGTGGAGTCGTACCAAATGGTAGGTAAACATTTTTATATAGCTAAAGTGTGAATGGATTATTCTATTTTATTTTTTATATTTTATTCAAAAAAACGGTCAAAACCGTCGCAATGCGACAATGTCAAAGGTTAAATCTATTTAGACAAATGGAGTAACAACTAAATAAAGAAGGAAGATAGACACTATATGTTAGAAAGGGTGTGATGTGAACTAATATAAAATCTAAAAAACTAAAAACTTAAAAAACATAGACCTCTGTTAAAGCATTATAATAAGATCATAATGGATGAGCAAGGCAAAGTTTGGACACCAGTCACAAGAGAGAGTAAAGTGTTTATTTTATAGTAACCGAAAACTGTTTATAAATGTAAATCATGTCAGGTAACTAGGATGTATGAAATACGAGGTACCATTAACGGATAAAAGATGGAGCGGTATGACAGGGTAGTTATGAAAACCGTAAAGACATAGGGTAAAAATGATAGTTTAAAAAATAAGGTTATGTTTTAAATATTCAAGAATTTAAGAGCATTGAAAAAAGATAAGCAAGTAAAGTTAATCTGATCATTAATGCAGTGTAAAGAGGGATTGTTGAAAGCCTTCTGTATTTCAAGGATCTCTAAAAGATTCATTGTAGTCCCCTTTTCACAAACATGGAGCACCTTAGTACTAGTAGGGAGTTAGGGAGATCAAAAGAATGGTTAGAATTGATAACGTGATTGGCGAAAGTGGATCTAGAGTTTATATCAGTATGGTTTTTGTTTTTTTCAATGATTTTGAGATGTTCATTGACTCTGGTTATGATCTTCCTACCACTCTGGCCTATGTAACAGATAATGCAACCTGGATGAGGATATGGAATATATACCTGACCTGTCCAAAGTGGATATCCTGTCCTTGGATTGTACTACAAAACTGCCAAAAGCTGTAAGTTCAAAGGTGTAGGGGTGTATTTTTTCCTTCCCCTTTCAGTTTAACAATTTAACAATGTCATTGGTCTCTTCATAAACTAATTACATCTTAATAATAACCCACTGAAGATGAAGGTTTATGCCTTCGAAACATGTATGGGCATATAATATGAACTTATTTTATTAAATTAGTGGAGCAGACTTTGTGTTTTATTCCATAAATAAAATATTACTCCACTGTGAGATGGACTACTTCCATAAAATTGATATAGCTGGTCGAGCATTCTTAGTCCAACAATATAAACATATACTGCTGAAGAGAAAAATGACTTGTTTAGACATCTGGTTCAACAATGAGTGCCTCAGATGTGATGTTACCCCTAACTACGTGTCCCTGAGGACTAACACCAATACATATTCCTCGTGCAAGGCTTTAAGGGTCGCTAGTAGGATTTGGATTAAAGAAGAAGTAAAGAAGCACTATTTCTCCCTTAACCTTCTGGATCTGAAATTGAAGAGGATCTACTTTAGACTGACATCGTTAGTCCACCCTATTGAATGGGATATCCTCATTTCTCAATTTCTGGATTATGTGGAAGACATGGGTAAGGCCAAGTTTGAACGCTTGTCACATAAAATCTATATTTTAACTTCTAAACAAAATAACAAGTTTATCACAATTCTTATACACATAACCTAAACCATACAAATAATCTTTTTAATTCCACCAATATCAACACTAGCTTTTATAATGAAGTCTTTTGTGAGGATTTGGACATTACCAACATCACAAATGGTCACTTTTCTGATTTCAAATTCCACGATCGTCTTTCAAATTTATCTTCCACCTCATTGACTAATGAAGAGGTAGACTTTTGAGTCTAGGCTTAAACTACAACTTTAACTTCACCCCTACACCTTTGAACTTACAGCTTTTGGCAGTTGCATCTAAGAGAATTTTGGAGAGTGTCGGCTCGTCTTCTCAAACATATACTGTTAGATCCCAACTGACAGTTGTTCTCAACAAATTTAATGACTTACAACATCCGGCTAACCTTTCTAATACTAAACGGAATAATACTTTGGCTGCCTTTCGCCGAAAGATTTCGGATTGCAATCTGGTCTTATCGAGAGCCGATAAAAGCAGTACTTTAGTCATTTTAGATCGACAACAATATATTACCAAAGTCGAAGAATTTTTGAGCCCTGACAACTTCTCCACTATTCCTTCTGATCCAACCCCTAATTTTTTCACTTATCTAAAGAAAATCCTCTCAATCACTAATGGCACTCTAAATACATTTGAAACAGACAAGAGCAAGTTATATCCCATGAATCCACAAACTTCACTTTTGTACGGTTTGCCTAAAATCCATAAGAAGGGCATTCCAATACGCCCAGTAGTACGCTACTCCGGTTCTCCTACTCATAAACTTGCATCATGGCTAAACTCCATTTTAATAGACTTAACTGATTTTTCTAGCAGGTTTGCTGTAAAAAACTCATATGAATTAACTAACAGATTAAAGAACATTAACATTCCTGAAATGATGTAAAAAATGTATTCCCCAGTATACCTCCTGAAGAGTGCATTAAGCTTGTTAGAGACCTCTTATTCTCTAATCTCTCTATATTCACACATCATGTCCTTAATATTTGCCTTTTATTAGATACTGTTCTCAAACAAAACTTTTTCCAATTCAATAACAGATTTTTCTCCCAACCAACAGGTTTAGGCATGGGTTCACCTCTTAGTCCTCTCTTAGCAGAGATATTTTTAGCAAGCTTAGAATCACAAATTGAAACACATCCTCTTTTCATGAAGGTCATCCACTTCTCCAGATATGTTGATGATACTTTTGTTATATTCACAGGGTCCCCCCTTGAATTACAATCCTTTTTCAACTTTCTCAACACATTACATCCTTCTATAGAATTTACCATGGAAATTGAGTCAAATGATTCCATTCCCTTCTTAGACCTACTTATACAAAAGGAAAATAATAAATTACAATTCGGTATTTACCACAAACCCACTAGTACTGACCTGGTCATTCCATTTCATTCAAATCACCCACACAGCCATAAAACAGCTGCATTAAATAGTTTCTTTCATAGATTATTCAATATCCCTCTTTCCCATGAAAACTTCATAACCGAACTTAATTTGATCAAACAAATAGCATTTAACAACCATTATCCACCATATTTCATAAATAAACTTTATTATAAACATCTGTCTCGATCTCTCAACAGGAAACTTTGTTTACCAATCCAAAAACAATAATTGAGATATTTTTCACCACCATTCTTCAATAACATATCCTACAAAATTTAAGATATAACATATTAACATTAGTTTCAAAACTCAATCGAACTTACGCAGTTTTGTAGTACAATCCAAGGACAGGATATCCACTTTGGACAGGTCAGGTATATATTCCATATCCTGTTCTCATCCAGGTTGCAATATCTGTTACATAGGCCAGAGTGGTAGGAAGATCATAACCAGAGTCAATTAACATCTCAAAATCATTGAAAAAAACAAAAACCATACTGATATAAACTCTAGATCCACTTTCGCCAATCACGTTATCAATTCTAACCATTCTTTTGATCTCCCTAACTCCCTACTAGTACTAAGGTGCTCCATGTTTGTGAAAAGCGGACTACAATGAATCTTTTAGAGATCCTTGAAATACAGAAGGCTCTCAACAATCCCTCTTTACACTGCATTAATGATCAGATTAACTTTACTTGCTTATCTTTTTTCAATGCTCTTAAATTCTGGAATATTTAAAACATAACCTTATTTTTTAAACTATCATTTTTACCCTATGTCTTTACGGTTTTCATAACTACCCTGTCATACCGCTCCATCTTTTATCCGTTAATGGTACCTCGTATTTCATACATCCTAGTTACCTGACATGATTTACATTTATAAACAGTTTTCGGTTACTATAAAATAAACACTTTACTCTCTCTTGTGACTGGTGTCCAAACTTTGCCTTGCTCATCCATTATGATCTTATTATAATGCTTTAGCAGAGGTCTATGTTTTTTAAGTTTTTAGTTTTTTAGATTTTATATTAGTTCACATCACACCTTTTCTAACATATAGTGTCTATCTTCCTTCTTTATTTAGTTGTTACTCCATTTGTCTAAATATATTTAACCTTTGACATTGTCGCATTGTGACGGTTTTGACCGTTTTTTTGAATAAAATATAAAAAATAAAATAGAATAATCCATTCACACTTTAGCTATATAAAAATGTTTACCTACCATTTGGTACGACTCCACCATGATGGTCGTACCCTATTTCTTTTCTGATTTTAATTTCCCAGTCAAAGTTGGGTTTTTTAATAAGTTCAAAATAAAATAAAATTTAATTTAAACTCATATTTATTTATAAATCTTTTACTACTATTAGTTATAATGTATTAGTTATTTAATTAACGTTACATATATTTCTTATAAAAATTAAAAAATTTTCTGCAACATAAGGTAAGTCTCTAGCTTGCATGTATTTCACTGTAATCGCGGTTTAATATTAATCTGAAAATTTTTACAAAAATATCTTTTTCCCATATTATTATATTAAACTTTTATTGATGATGTTTAACAATTTAACAATGTCATTGATCTCTTCATAAATTAATTACATCTTAATAATAACCCAGTAAAGATGAAGGTTTATGCCTTCGAAACATGTATGGGCATATAATATGAACTTATTTTATTAAATTAGTGGAGCAGACTTTGTGTTTTATTCCATAAACAAAATATAATAACCGATGTCACACTAATTATTAATATTAAATTATTTACGGAACAAAAGGCCATCACTGCTTTAAAAAGTTAAAGCCTTACGACAGGTCAGGAATTGATTCCTGCGTTTTTGGTGAACGGCTGTACACTTGTTCTTGTGGAACCACTGCTAAAAATCTTAAATGTTTGTCTTAAAACGGGAACCTTTTCTACATTATAAAAAACATCAAAGGGTTGTCCGGTTCATAAAAAAGGGAATAAATTGGAGGTAACCAATTATAGACCTGTGCCTATAATCTATAATTTTTATAAAGTTTTTGAATGCTGTTGGGGAAACACGTTTTCTAATAATCAAAGCAATAAACTAGTGTTTTAACCCGCAGTATTCTAATTCTCGGAAAATATCAAGTCTTCTGTAAACATAAAAACGTACTATATTCTGAGCTAAATAATATTAAATTCACGTCGACGAAACCCGTTAATCGGTAGCTTTGCAATAGGCTTGCGGCTGTGATATTTTAGCCGATAAAGGGCAATATTATTTAATGCTTTAAAAGGTTCTTTAATTTTCTTACTGGCAGTAAACAAGGAGAGCCGCTAACCTAGGCGGACGCCACATCCGTTGGTTGATCAAGAGTGTGAGTGGTGGACCTCCCAGACTAGAGCGCTGTAGCGCCACAAACAAACCGGTGTGCTGTTAGACTTCAAAGTAAGCAGATGCTCCACGTGGCTGAATGCAATAATAGCACGTGTTTTGATCTAACATGTGCATCAAATAAAGTGATTTTCTAATGTTAAAGCAATTGGTATTTTGGGGACGCGTGCCCGGTAACAGAGGTTACTATTCTTTTAAAGGTACAGTAAAATAATCGTGAATTTCGCAGTTAAATAGACTACATTCTTTACCCCAGTGTTTTGCAGTTCGCGTAAATACGTGACATATTCCGTTATATACAGAACATGTCTTTCAACTAACCCTCGTGATATTCAGACGGCAATGAGGCTGTAATTAATTGAAGTTCTGATTCACTCTATATGGTAATAACAAATGAAATCCTAACGGTATCTCGGTGCAGTGCTTTAGGGTTGTTAGGATAATGTATTCGTGTTTATCAATGTAAAAATTGTAATATTGTAAGGGTGTTGACAAGTGGAAAAAAAATATAGCAAAATAAATTGTGTTTAATTGGTCTAGTAAGAATATAACGAACCAACGTTATACTGTGGGTGATACAGTGTATATGTAAAGCCAGGGCGAGCCCCTATCTAAAACAAATGTTTTCTTCACGATTTCATATTCCCTTTAACACGAAATTTAATATCTGATCCTTAATACGGTTTTAATAAGGGTAGATCAACAAGTAGAAATTTAATCATTATTACTTAGTATATAGCGGAGGTAATAGATGATGGTTCTTAAACAGACGTAATTTACCTAGATTTTACGAAAGCATTTGATATTGACCATCGACCATTACTTAATAAACTGTGCAATTATTGATTTTCTACTTGGCTGCTTTATTTCATTTATACTCAACTAACTGCACTCAATATGTTGAAATCTATGTTTCCAGATCAGGTCAATTTTTTTCTTTTTCAGGTGTTCCTTAAGCTTCTGTGCTGGCTCTTTTGCTTTTAAACCTTTTTATTAATGACATTGGCTCTAATCTTACTATTGAGTTCTTGTAATACGCTGACGATGTCAAAATATATAAAATAGTAAGAAACACGGAACTTTAGTACAATCTTAACCTGATTACTTATTAGTAGGTGACAAATAGGTTGCAGCTGAATGTTGGTATGTGTAAATATCGTCAGTTATATTTGAATACACGATTAGTAACGATCTAGTTACTCGCATTCAAGAGTTTAGAGATCTTGGTGTAATTTTTGAGCATAAATTTTCCTTCTCGACTAAAGTTAACATCATTGTCACTGAAGCTTCTAAGGCATATAGTTTTATTGTAAGATGTACGAGGGATTTTATATGCATCGAGGCTATTATAAGCTTACAGAATACATACGTTAGGTCAAAAATGGAAGATGCAGCTGTAGTATGGGCCTCGGGCTATAACATTCCTAATGACAACTTCGAAATTTTTGAAATATATTTCGTTAAAACGTGATGTAACTTATGAACTTATCCGTGCCAGGGCTATCCGCTTGATGAGCTGTTTAGAAATTTTAACTTCTGCTCACTAAAAGAATGTCGTACATACTGTTTCTGGCTAAACTATTTAAAATTCGTAATGCTATTACAGACTGTTCTTATATATTGAGTGGGACAAATTTTGTTATACTTCGTAAGTGGCCGACATAACATTTGTTATTATTCCCTCACACCTCGTACAAATATCATAAAGTTGTTCCATTTCACTTAATGTGTAACACGTGTGATAGTGAGTGTAACATTGACTTTTTTACCTTCTGTTTAATGGCAATGTCTCCCATTTCAGGGCACTGCGGAATTATGGATGTTTTTTCTTTCTTTTCTTCGTTTTGTTTCATATTTTCACTTTTTCTTTATCACTATTCTAACTAATTATGCATATATTTTATATTGTAAATATTTGTGTCTCTGCCTAACAGTTGGGTTTGTAAACCTATAAGGCAAGTAGTTAAATTAATAAATTTTTAAATAAATAAAACGCCCCAGTATTTAAAAACGATTAGAGTTACAAGCTAATCGAATTATTGCCGTGTAATAAAAATAAAATAAATACAATGCAAATACGAGAAGTGCTTTTGATTCAATGAAAACTTTCCTTCTCCTCTTTACGATAATTTTATACTATGCAACCAAAACTTTTGAAGTTGAATGCAATATTTTTTACTATTGTTTTAAATCTTTTTTTATATTGAATAGTTTTACTATTAATCTAACGTGCAATTTTTCGCAATCTCGTCGCTTGTCCAAAATAAAGAACGAAAATATACATTACACATAAAAGTGTTTAGTAACACTAAATTGTCCAGTGGTGATAGTTTTTTTATTTAATTTTCAACTAACTATACTACCGTGTGCTCTACTGCATGTTACGGGACTCAGCACAGCTGAATACAATTATTCACCGAAATAATTAAAATTAGGTTCACTTTAGATTTTGCATTTTAAAATTTTTTATGAATAGCTAAAGCTCCAGCGATAGACTAGCTGTTATTACCTAACGGAAACAATGACTAAAGTCATCATTTAATTAGAAACATTATCAGGAACAATTATTTTCTTCCCCTTTACGCCCGACGTCAGACTTTAATTAATATCTTTTCATTCTAAGACTTGCTGCCTAAAATTTTATTTTGATTAAATTTTCATCTTTCTTCTTATCTCTTCACTACAGATAAGATTATGAAGGAAACACGTTGGTTCGTATTTACCGAGTTGTTGTTGAATGCTGGCAGAAAACAAGGGGGAAACTGTTAAACGAAAGTTTGTTAATTGGAAATTTATTCTTGATCTTTTAATACTTATACTTAGGCACGATAATTACTCCCTAAAAGTTTATATTAATATTATGTCCTAAACTGCTTAGCTTATAGCAGTATTATATTTATTACTGTTGTGAGCGGTAAAAATTATCATTTAGACCAAGACCAATACTGACATTTCGATTTTGTCACTATAACGTCATAAAATTTTGGTATTAATATTATCTTATATCGCACATTTGACCTATATTTTTCAACTTACAAGAAAGAACCATGTTTTTGGCTACTATTTGGAACTGCCTACCTAACTTAAGCGATTTTAAGGTTTTCCACTTCAGGTTAATGACTTTCCTTTCGGTGTCTTTAGCTAGGCGTAAGACTACGTTTTACTCATATCACAATCAACTAATTTTCCTTGTATGCATTACTATATTATTTAATACTTATAACAGTGTTCTTCGTACAAATACCCGATAATTTTTCTTTGTTTTGCTTTTGGGTATTAATTGTCAGTTTTCGTTCAAAACTTTAGAGGTTAGCTCTCTTCTTATTTCACAAGAGTATTAATGGTCAGTATATTAATATCAAGTACCGTATTTTAGTGGATTTCGCGAACCTCGGTCATAAATTCGAACGTAGGCGTTTGCCGAATGTCAGTTTTGGTTTGAAAATGATACCACTGGCATGCAACTATATATGTAGTTTCACTCCTCTATATTTATATTTCTTATTTAGTACCTCTTATTCCATGTTAAGGTATGTTTCTTTCCACGCCGCAGTAGCAATTTACTGCTCCCCATGTTTCTATATGTACTCGTTGCCTTCCATGTGTCAGCCGCATGCGTTAGCCGTAAACGACTGCAGTCGTTGGGACTCGATTGTGTCGATAGCGGTGTAGTCAAAGCCGCCGGCGAACTTTGGTATTCTATTGCGAGGGGCTTGCATTTTTCACCAACAAAGGCAAAGTGATATTTACTGGGATAGAGGATGAATTATTGGTTGACACGGTGGCAAAACATATTTTCTTGTACAATTTGGAGAATTCACTTTATGAGGTTGAAATAGTAAAAGATAACGTATGAAAAGGATGCATATCCTCATTTCCATCATCCAAATTTATTAATTGCAGTATTTCGTCCTCGTCATTCCCTTCTTATATTAATTAGCTCAAGATCATCATTCCCGTGACACACGATTGCTTGGCGGCTTGCGGCTGTTTTTAAAGGTATGTTTCCTTCCACGCGGCCGCCGCATGTGGCTGTCGCATTGCGGCGGCCGTAATCTACTGCTTCCCGTATCCTTCCACGCGTCAGTAGCAAACGACTGCGATCTTTGCGGCTTGGCTGCTTCAGGTAGACTTTCGATTGTCGCGACCAATGCGACCCTTGCGACTGATGCGACTGATGCGGCTATGCGGCCGGTCGTGTATGTACCGGTTTAATGCATTTACATATATCTCCTATAAAGGCATCCGACCGCGACGAGTGCGACAGATACGATCAACGCGGGCGTACGACTCGACTGCTCTAGAAGCAGTCTGGTCGTGTTGGTCGTATTGGTCGCACGTGATATTATACTATTTATATATGATCGTAACTCAAAATGACTCCGTTTGCGAGCGAAGACGAAAGCAAATTAATTTTCAAAATAGGATGTTATATGAACCTTTACGAGAAAGTGGTATTGTTCTTTAATTGCTGTTTCCTTTGTTTTAGTCACTCGTTCCTCCTCCAGTAATGATGTGCAGTGCCTTAACTTTTTAGAACCCTAGAAAGTCGCGAAACAACACATAAGAAACCATAGTCGTGTGGGTCGTGACCGCAAAAAGTCGCATATCTCGGAAAGGGGACACATGCGACAGATCGCATTGGTCGCCAGCCGCAGCCGCATTAGTCGCAGCCGCCTCCATCGAAAGTCTACCTTCAGATAGCAGTGTAGTCGCAGCCGCACGCGCAACTTTGTGTATTTTTAATGCGGGAGGCTTGCAGTTTGACCTAAAATGAACTCGACCACAGTGATATTTACTCGTGCAGAGGATGAATTATTTGTCCACATAGTGGCAAAACATCCTTTCCTGTACGACTTGGAGAATTTTTATTATAAGGATAAAATAGTTAAAGATAATGCCTAGAAAGAAATCGCTCAAGTATTGGGAAGTTCAGGCTAGGTAATAAATAAAAGTTGATTATTATAACTAAGAAATTTATTTCTTATTAATCTGTAAACATTCGGATAATCAATCGGTTGTTCTGACAGAAGCAGCTTACCGAGCCATACTTCCTTCAGCACTATTGAAATATTCCATCAACAATTCTCTTACTTAAAATCCATCAGTATCGGCAAAATCGCCTCCTCTAGCAAAAGGAATACCATTCTTATGCGGCATTGACTCCTGGTAGACTTCGCGAAAAGGTTTATTTTTGGCCTCTAAAAATGCCACCCGAAGAAGATTATGAAAACAGCATGCAACGATAGTTAAATCGTCAACTGTTGACGGATTTAAATCAATCACTGTATGAAAAATTCGAAACATTTGGCTTAGGAAACAAGGCGGCCGCATGGGTCTGCCGGACGGCCGTCTGATTCCTTCCACATGGCCGCCGCATGCCAGGCTGCCAGCCCCCCTGGTTGCCCGAGCGAGCGTAGCTCGGGTCGTCTAACTACCTGTTTACAAGAAATGTTAACTTATCACTACCTAAGATAGGTAAATTTTTTACAAAAATTGAAATGATCCTGTCTGTTTTTGGGATTTTCTGTTGTGTTTTTTATTTCTCTTACTTGAAATCCGAGCACCATCATTGAAAAAAGGGTGTGGCGCCCATGCGCCACTGTCGTCATGGATGCCGATTTTGAGCTGCACTTATTATGAGAAGAGAGCGACGAGGACGAAATACTTCAACTAATACATTTGAATGGTGGAAATGAGGATATACATCCAATGTTTAAAGGAAGGCGTGACGAGGGATGTTTTCCTACATTAATGAATCGACATCTCTTGTGTTTTTTATTATGTTTTAAAAAAAAATTTTCCATTAAAATTTGCTGAGATTTTGGATTTTTACAATACAAGTTACTATTAATCTAATGTTTTCTTTTGGATAGTTTATGTTATACTTACTTAACGTTTCGTGTTTTTTTTTCCCTACTATTTCTGTCAATTTAACAAATTGTTTGTATAACTAGGATTAAATTGGTAACCATCAGTTTCTAAAAAGTCACTACAAGGTGACGGCGAGTTGTAACTAAAAGTATTTACTGAATCGATTGCCGATTCAGGTCGTAGCTGAGATTCGCACGATGAATTGTAACTAATCATATTGACTGAACTGGAGGCGTATTTAGGTCGTGACGATGATGACTGTGTCTGCGGTTCACAGGTATTTCTGCGTTCTAGTTCAAACACCAGTTGCAATGTTCTCATTTTAGCCTCATTGATTAGTTCTATGCTTAAAGTTTTTACAGATACTGCAATACTTAAAAAAATAAATCCACGGAACCTGATTAAATTTGTCCGATTTTTCATCAGAATCTTACATCGGTCGTGGCTTCGTTCTTAATTATAGCAGTTATGCTTGCACTGAATTTCTCTCGGTCTAGAAATCAGTCTTTTCACGCTACCCGAGATATTTTCTTCATCGCTCATGCCTTTGTTATTTTCTGTAGTTTTGGAGATAGAAGTTGACCCATAAGAGGATTCCTTTGAGACATCATCAGATTTACTATTGTTTTTAAGGTGACGGCCTGGTCGCGTGGCAGCATTCTCGCTTCCCATGCTACAGGTTCCTGGTTCAAGCCCGGGCTGGCCCAGTAGACTTTTTCACACACCGACAAATTCTCAAAGGCACTCTAGCTTAGTACACACTCTACAAACGGCATGTTGTCGAAGGAGGAACCCTTGAGCCAAATAAAGGATGATCAGTGGTGCGGATGGTGTATCTCGAACACTGCCTAATATTTGTATGGTTGAGGTAAAAACCTTGACCAGAGAATTGGCGGCGGAGTCTCGAGTGCACGGGTCTGATGCTGTTCCGGATGGTTCGTGGGTCCCTGCGACATACATAACTCTCTTAGCTATACACAAAGACGTTTAGGGGCTGGCTCGTCGAGGTTTGTGGTGAGCAAAGAGACGTTAATAATAACGAGACCGTAAAAATACTGTGCCGAGAATAACATCTGTCTTCTGGTTCAAAACCCACGTTAAACTGTAGGTCCCGTCTGGCTGACATTACCCAGACGTTAAAACGGGGTTGACAAAAAGGGTCAAAACTGGCCTACTTGCTTGGTGTCAAAGCCCCCCCGTCCGCTACTACTACTACTACTACTACTATTGTTTTCAATATAAATATCGTTCTGGCTGGTCTCGTCAGATACATCAACTGCGAGAGATATACTCCTACCAAAACGGGAAAAGCCAATATATTTTTTTTAAATAGAAATTTTGCTGATTTGGTAAATGCGGCGGAACCTGTGCCTTTTCCTTTTTTTCTCTCCTATTATATGTATCTTAAATGTTCCGACAACGTTTTTTACGGTCGTCAACTGGAATAGATAATAAATAAAACACTTCTGTTTCATCCAACATTTAAGCTTCTTTATATGAATAATTGATATGCCAGAGTAGGGCGAAAGGAGAATAATTATATAGACATGCATATATATTTTATACCATATTGTATGTTAGTTTTAAGCTGGCCCCATACATTCGTCTATATTAAATGCCCGAATATGTGGTGCTGGCTTAAGAGTGTATACCCTTTATTTGTATTTATATAGGCTTCAAAAATGGACAAAAAAAATTAAAAATATTAAATTATGGACCTGCTGTAGATTATTCTCAGACGCATAACAATATATTTGTTTATTTGCAGACTTCTGACAACTGGTTAAATATTCCGATCACTGGCAATTATGTTTGTGGTATCAGACAGCTACATTTGTAGAATTGTTCTCAATGATGGCAATGTTTTGTGAGTGTGAGTTTACCTTATTAATAAAATAAAGCAAATTTTTATTATTAAGCTGCGTAGGTGTAACAAATGTCTCGAGAATGGTGGCATGAATTTTCAGCAACTACTATTTTATGTTTATTTTTATACTACCTACCATAATAATAACGCTGATTAATTTATTTCTTGATATATAATAATAATAATAATAATAATAAAGTGCCTTTTATTTATAATCAATACATACATACAATACATAATGATGTAAACGGGTGGCGAGATCTAGCATAGCTATTCTATCTAACCACCCCAATGGTAAAATTAATTTGTATAAAAACAAAATGCCTAAATCCAGAATTAATTTAAAACACCTATGCTGTAAAAAAAAGGTTTTATAACAACTAAATACCGTTATATTTACAATAATTATAATATCGCCAAAACGAGAATATTAATAACAAAATTCAAACATCATAATTGAGAAAAAACGAAACATTAGAGAGAAATGAAAATTATAGTTTATTAATAATATTAATTACTATGTACTATAAAGAATATAACATATATTGTGTACTACATGAGCCATTACCCTATGCTCAAAGTAAGAACAAATAGAGCACTATGTCACATGTAAAAGATTGATCCCTGTACGCAGTGACAAGACATACATTTTCAAATGTTTTTTAAAACTCGTTATTGATGAGCAGCATTTAATGTTCTCTGGCAATGAGTTGTAGGTTTTTATCGCCGTATATGTGAAAGACCGCTGAAAAATAGCTGTGCTATGCCTAGGAACCTGGTAAAGATCTCTGTGACGAGTGATTATCCGATGAACACTGCTACCTTTTCTCAATTTTTCAAACAAATACTGAGGTTGCTCAGTCTGAGATATCTTAAAAACGAGACACGCTAAATGAATAAAATGCCGTTCTGAGAGGTTAAACCATTTTGAATTAACGAAACAAGGCGAAATATGGTCAAATTTACGCAAACTATAGGCAAACCTGAGACAACTATTCTGAACCTTTTGCAAACTATTTCTATTTTGAATTGTTAAGGCTGGCCAATAAAGAATGTCACTATACGCCAAGTAGGAAAGAATTAAAGAGTCAGTAAGTCTAAGCTTCACGTCAGTGTCAAAATAATCACCGTACATATAAAGTGTTTTTAGCTTACCATAGGACTTTTGTAGCAAATATGACACATGCTCGTCAAAACGTAAATATGTGTTAAAGAGCACGCCCAAGTTTTTGCCTACATTGGTTGCATTAAGAGTAATATTGTTTAAGCAAATTTTGAACCTATTATCTCCCACGATCTCGTTAATTTTACTCCCAAAGACTAACAACTGAGTCTTTGCATTATTAAGAATAATACCGTGCGCCTGTGATAAATTATAGATGCCTACCAAGTCTTCGTTAATTGAGGTAACAGCTCGGTCGAGTTGGCTGGGATGAAATGAAAAATATATTTGAAAGTCATCAGCGAATTGATGCGAACTACAACTTAAGAGATGTTTAGGGAAGTCCGATGTGTATATCGAAAATAAAAGGGGGCCTAGTATACTACCCTGAGGAACGCCTCTGTTGGTTGAAAGAAACTCGGATGTGGACCTAGCATCCAACAATACTCGTTGATTCCTCTCATGCAGATAACTCTCCATGAATCTTATAGCTGGAAGGCTTAAACCAAAATATGCCAACTTTTTTAAAAGGATGTCATGACTTATGGTATCGAAAGCCTTACTGCAATCCAAAAGAACTAAACAACAGCATTCACCTTTATCAAGGCTTCCAAAAATGTCATCGGCAACTGTAAGAAGTGCAGTTGTGGTACTATGCGCCTGACGAAATCCTGACTGAGTAGGAGGCAATATTTTATTGTTAGTAACATGCGCTGAGATTTGTTCATACATTATCTTTTCTAAAACTTTTGACAAAGTGCAGAGAATTCTAATGGGTCTTAAGTTGGACATTTCAGTTGGATTGTTAACTTTTGGTACCGGAATTATATTCGCTTTCTTCCACAGATCGGGATATTTATTATTGGAAATGCATTGGTTAATAATAAAAGTTATGTGGGGAATAAGATAAGGAATTACCAAAGTTAAAGTTTTACGATTAATGCCATCTATCCCTGTTGCGTTAGATTTAAGGGAAGAAATTATTTTTTCAACCTTATCTTCACTCACCTGGGAAAACGTGAACTCACTTATCAAGCCATTATGCAACTTATTAGCATACAAATTTGAAATTAAGTCATTATTATCACTGCTAGGAGTTGGAATGCTGTTAACAAAAAAATTATTTAAGTGATCAGGGTCAAGCCAAGAAGCATTGAACGAGCGTGGCGATGAGTTAATGTTAAGTTGTTTTAGGGTTTTCCAAAAACTTTGTGGGTCGACCCTAATCAACCCAATTCAATTTTGTCACTAATAAGCCATTAGAACTGGCCTAATTATAGTAACTTATCTGATTCGAATTTTAGTTTTAAAACCGGTGAAAAGTTCAATGTTTTGTTTTCGGCATGAAACTAGATACCTACCTAATGTTAATCACCTTCCTTTCAGTGTCTTTGGCCAAGCGGGATTACATTTTGCCCATATCTTCAATCACCTTATTTTCCTGGCATTATTATTATATTATATATTATCATTTAATATAAAACAGTATTTTTGTGAAGCTTTCTTTGTTTTGGTGGTTCATTTTACCTGTCAGTTTTAGTTCCAAAACTTTCTAGGTTAACTTCCGTTTTTCAAAAATGTTAATGGCTTTTATATCCAGCAACCGAATTCGAACGACCGGTTGTCGAATGTCGAAGATATTGCAAGGGCCATTGATTATTTGAGCAAAATTTATAGTCATGTTGCATTGAATATACAGCAGGAACTAAATTCAGGTACATCTGTTTTATTTCACTTAGCTCAAATTCCTTCAACCGGGTAGTCGGGGCCCACTGGACGGATTTCAATATCACCCGCTAGTATGTGAACCGGCCTATTTTGGTTGAAGCAAGTAGTTCGGTCCAGAAGTGGTTTGCTGAAAATTGCCTTATCTCTTTGACGCCCCATCTTTCTCTGCATTGTCAACGTATGACACCTTTTACTTGATATCCAGCAGCCGAGTGAGCAAGGGGCCCTTTTAAATCCAGGACTTTAGAAGTCATCTCTACTGGATTCCGGATTTGAAGGCCTTATTTTCTGTTGTCCTTAAGTTCACTTTGCTTTGTAGTGAATAATTTGGGTTGCTGTTGGTTGGGCAGCAGGAAAACCAGTTACGTGGGATTTTTTGTTTGCATAAATCTTCGCTGTTGGAGTCAAGTCCGGTCACCAGGACCTAAAGGGGCTGAATAATTTTGGAGCACCCATTACCGTGTTGAACCCCTAAGACAAATATTTAGGACCCTAGAAGCTCCTGCTAGGGCCTTACTTCCCCCTCCAAGAAGTCCATCTTTCTGCCCCCATTTCTTTTTGTCGTCCCCTTCAAGATCTTCTGTCATTCCGGTCTGCCTTCGCTGCTCTTTAGAACAGAATATCTAACCACAGTACTAGTGGACAGATAAGTTCAGGTTTAACTACTAACACCCCATCTATTTTTATAATAAAGCCAGCAATATTTTTTTTACTTTATTTGTTTAATTCATACAGCTCACCCTTGTTTTTAACTTCTGCCGACGTGGTGTCAGGTCGCACGGTCAAAGTTAGCTCCACGACCATCTTGAAGCTTTCCAGCTTTTCCTGTGTTAAAGCTGGTGGCGCTTGTTAAACCCCCTCCCGCGAGCTAGGGCAATTGGCGCGCGTGCTTCACGGGTGGTTCTGTGCGTGTTTTCTGGCCACCACTGTTATTAATTTTTTTAGTGAACATTAATAATTTGATTAATTAAAAAAAAAACGGCAAGAAATGGAAGCCTTAGAGGAATGGGTTCACATTTACCCTAATACCCCGGTTTGCACGCCCCTTATTACAGTTAACATTGTCCAATAGGCTTAAATAGATGAACTTACTAACAGTAATTTTTGTCCGAAAATTGGTTGCGGTAGCTGAAGTAGTTCCGAAGCTACAAAACGAAAACTAGTTTATGAATGCCATCTTCAAAGGGCTCTAGCTCTCTGAGGAAGCGTTTCCGGACCCATGTTTATATATGCACTTTTTTTATGTGTTCTATCTACCCTAGAAGTTTGTTACATAATCACATTAAAACCCTGTATATTTAACATTGAAATAAAAGAACCCTAAGCGCGCATCGCACAAGACTGATCTTAAATTTAAAACTCCATTGTAAATCTATTGGTGCAAATATAAATAATATTCTTAGGTAGGTGCCCCTGCCCACTGAAAGTAGTTTAGCTCGCAAAATATTTTATTACACATATTTTGTGCATATTTACGCCTCTAAAAACTGACAATAAAATTCGAATAAAAAACATATTATTTGAGACTATTATATGAGAAAAACCCGTGGGGAAATAATATTCCATGATCCTTTGAGTTATCACGTGTTATAACGTGACAGAGAAATTTTTACAGGACCCAAAGTGGGTATTTATTGCTCCCAAGCGAGGGAATATGTAAATACGAAAATTGGATTTTTTCCAATGGGCGTTTAAAAATAAGAAACGGGTATTTTTATCTCGAAAGTGAAAAATAAGTAAAACATAATGTTTTTCGTAAGAAGATATCTTCAATTTGTATAGTATTCACAGGGTTGTTGATATGTATGGAAAGGGTTAATTATTCCCCAAAGTAAGGGACCGTAACATAAAAAAAGCATCTGCAAAGTATGTCATGTAATCAGTACTAAAGTACTTGATGTTGCACTGTGGTTAATTATCTAGTGGTTTCATTCATGTATACTGCGTGGCCAATACTTTGTTAATTTTCTGTTACCTTTGATTCAACCAACTGCTTACTTAACACTTATGTTTTTATTCCTTAATGCAGGTTCTGGTATCATGCTACAAGGATTCATGACAAATACACTCGTCGTTGACACTTAACGTTCACATTAATAATTGCTTTTTTACATTGTTTCGCTAACTATCACTTGAAAGTACATCACAAAACCGCCCCGATATCGTACGGAGTTCAACTTTGTACGTCAGTTAACGCGGAATCGCTAACTGCTTAGCTTTACTTAAAAAAAAACCATTAACTCCCCAAAAAGTCATTAAAAACGTGCCGCGTGCTTAAGAGCACCTTGATTCACGGAGACGTCTTGGAAACAGACCGTTAATTGCCCAAAAAGGCCTTAAAACTTGAAGCGCGCGTAACGGCACTAGCGTCACCGAGCAATCTTGGAGGACTGTTTAATTTCCAAAAAAGGCCTTAAAATCGCGGAACGCACGGAACAGCACTGGCGTCAAGGAGCCATCTTGGAAAAATGCTTAACTGCCCGAAAAGGCCTTAAAGCTTGAAGCGCGCGTAACAGCACTGGCGTCAAGGAGCCATCATGGAAGACTGCTTAACTACCCGAAAAGGCTTCAAAACGTGAAGCGCGCATAAGGGCACACTTATATCACCGAGCCATCTTGAAAGACTGCTTTAATTGCCCCAAAAAGACCTTAAGCTCGTAAGCGGACGGAACAGCACTTGATTCACCGAGCAATCTTGACACACTGCTTACCTGCCCTAAAAGTTCTTAAAACTTGAAGCGCGCGTAACAGCACTGGCGTCACCGAGCCATCTTGAAAGACTGCCGATATCTTTGAAAAATGGTTCGAGCAAATATTGGACCTTATACCAAAAGATGCAATAATTGTATTGGATAGTCCAAGCCAATTTACATAAAATATGTAGTCGATGCAATGGCAAAGTTACGAGGAATATCTGTGCTCAGAGTCCCTCCTTACCACTGCGAATTAAACCCGATTGAACTTATATGAGATTAGATAAAGACAGATGTCGCCAGAAAAAGCACGACTTATAAAATTATGGATCTTAAAAGACTCTTTGATGAAGCTATAGGTAAATTCAGTGCGGAAAAGTGGAAAAAGTGTATCGACAATGTGATAGAAGAAGAAGCCAAAATGTGGCAGATAGATATAATAAAATCGAAGAAATGGTTGAGCCGCTTATTACAAGCGATGTTAATAAATGTTCATCTTTCGAATCGGACTATGATTAAGCCATAACGACAGTGTATTATTCGATTTTTGAAAATACTTTGATTGTAAGATTTTATATTATATCTTGTTTTTGTAAATATATTATGTAAAATAGTACCACCCATTGTTGTGCTGGACTTTAAAATGGTTCGTAAAAAGCCAAGTCAACTTGAAGTTTTAGAAATTTTGGTTTTTCGCTTAACCAAATAGAAGGGATTCAATATTTTTTGATGTCAGCAAAAGTATGTATTAAACTCATATCTGATTTACTAGTAAAAATGACACTAAATAAGTTTTTGGATGGTTTTGCCAAGTACATTGACGAAGAGGGTGTCGAGTTTGACATTCCAATTAGTGAAGAATGTGATGAGGTTTTTGTTCGAATCTATGATTTGCCCTTAGAAGTAAATAATTTAATAATTCAGAGTGCGCCGAGCCATTACGGAAGTATAAAAAGTATACGCAACGAGAAATGGTCGGGAGAGGATTACTACTCAGTTGAAAATGGTATACGAACAGTGGTTATGCTGATGAAAAAAGGATACCATCATACATAACTATTGACGGTTACAATTCCTTGGTGGTATATAAGGATCAAATAAGAACGTGCATGAGTTGCAGCGAACCAGGACACGAACGCCGTGACTGTCCCAAGCGTGCTGTTAGTAGAATAGGGAGATTCGAAGACCAAACGCTCCCATGTTTACAAACGCAAAAAGAACAACGGATAATAGACTATATGCAGAAGTAGCGGAAAACATAGCAATGGACAGAGTGAGTAATGAGAACAACATAGATATAGATGACAGTGCAAGTAAACCAAGCACAGGGTATGGCAGCCAAGATATTATATACCCAACACCAACCCCGATTAGAAAAGTTGACAAGGAAAGTAAAATAGAAAGTCAGGAATTCGAAAATAAATCCAACAAAAAGACAAACAGAACAAAAACGGGACAGAGCTCAAGTGAGGAGGAAAAGAAGATACCCAAACTAAAAATTAAATTAGGAAACAAAAACAAGGACCCAACCTTCACTGCAGTTGCAAATGTGGTAGACGTTCTAGAGCAAGATAGTGCCGACAAAAACAGTAAAAATAAAAATAGAAGTGTTGAGGTCAGTACCTCCGACCAACAGACAGGTAGAAAAAAAATTAAAATATAAAAAAGGTAAACATTGTAAGGAAAGAAATGAGTTCTTTCAAAATGAATTAGTTAACCACTTTAATTTTAGTATGGCAGTAATATTAATAGGTGATTTTAACTGCAATATAAAAAAAAAGACTCAAAAAATAACACAACAATTGGCCAAAGTTTAAAATACTTAGTACAAAACCTTAAGTTAAAAGATTCGTGGGAACATATTCATCAAAATGCAGATGGATTCACCTATGTTAGACACAATTGTGAATCCAGAGTAGATAGGGCATATATAGCACAGGAACATACTGGCCTGCTTCATAATATTCAGAATATACCGGTGGCTTTCTCTGATCATAATGCTTTACTCTTATATCTAAAAATAAATAGACTACAAGTAAATTCGCACGGTTGGGGTTACTGGAAAGCTAAGCAATCATTAATTAATAATATAAACATAAACAAAATTTTTTTAGAACCTCTGGGGGGAAAAAATTGTCAGAGTATAATCATAATAATTTAATTCACTGGTGGTTTTATATATTTAAAAAAAAAACAGAACAATAAATTTACATGTAAAAAAAACAGAATTTGACAGAGCGAGAGAAGGAAAAAATACAATAAACTATTTTAATGAAGTACTGGTTGAATTATATAGAAGAACAAAAACAGGCGAAGATATCGAGATGATAAAAGAAACTAAAATGAAAATATTGCAGCTAAAAGAACAATTCCTAGAAGAATAATATTTTGAGGACAAAGACAAAGAGAGTATATCCGGTAAGTTCGCACTATACGATATAATGAAACAACGAAAAGCAAATAAAAATATCTGCATAGAGACAATCCTTAATGAGGAAAATGGAGAAATTTCAGGTAATCCTAATATACTAGAATATGCAAATAAATACTTCGAAAATAAATTTAAAAGGAAAAACATTGAACAAAAGGAAACATGCTGCCTGCTATCCTATATAAAAAACAAGCTAGACGAAACAGACAGTAACTCGTTAATTAGTAATATCTCGCAGGAGGAAGTCTTTCAAACATTTAAAGAAGGCCAAAAGAAAAAAACCCCGGGAGTGGATGGGATTCCCTATGAGGCATACCTCAGATTATGGGACGGAATTGGTAAAGAGCTTACAGCTATTCTAAACTTAGCATTAAACAATCAAAATATGTTACCTGAAAGGTATACAGAAGGAGTTATAATCCTAATTCCCAAAGATAAGAATCCAAAAAGATTCGAGCAATTTCGTCCACAACACTCCTTAATACCGACTATAAAATCTTAACAAAAATACTAGCAAACAGAATTAAAAGTATAGGCTCAAATATAATGGGAACGGAACAAAACTGTGCAAATAATAGTTCAATTTTTAATGGGTTGCTGATTAGTAGAGACATTATAATAAACTTCGAGAAGAATAAGAACATGATGGGCGCAATACTAAGTTTGGACTTTAAACAAGCTTTTGACAATATATCCCATGAATATCTATGGCAGGTTTTAACACAAATGAATTTCCCGCAAAAGTTTGTCATAACTCTAAAAAAAAAATGTATGGAAATGAAACTTCTAGACTTTTAATTAATAGACATATATCGCCCGGATTTAAAATAAATACCTCCATTAGGCAAGGTTGCCCATTATTGCCCATTATCAATGATTCTTTTTGCAATAGTGATCGAGCCATTTCTCTGGCACGGACAGCTGTTTAGGGTAGATAGAGAACAACTGTATTTACCACTGAAAAAAGGGGGCCTAGGTTTGCAAAACGTCGGAATAAAAGCAAAATCGCTCCTAATTAGCATGCAATTTAGGTCATGGACTAAACGCAAGAAATTTACTTACGAGTCTATAAACAACAATATTTTTGAAGAGAATGATATGGAGAGAGTTACCGGTGTATTTCACAAAATTTTTTTTGATGCAATTAAATTTTTGAAAATAACAAAAAATGATAATATTACAGCCAAAGAAATTAATAGAACTTACTGTTGTAATCCCACATATTAAACAAAAATATGCGAACCAAAATTGGAGGGAAATATGGGGTTCTCTTCCGATCCAAATTATACCTACAAAGTGGAAGTCAGCACTATATAAAGCTGTAAATAATGTGTACTCCACAGCAGAAAAATTGAAATTTCATGAGTTTACGGACGATCCACGTTGTAAAAAGTGTAATGCGAATGAAGATAACTTAATTCATAGAATTAAAAACTGTGCGAAAGTAAAAGAGTCGTGGGTATTTGTTGAAAAGATATTTAAAAAAAAGTTAAATTCAATAATAATGCGTGCAAAGTGATATACGAAATGCTTGACCTCAAGATACAAAGTAGAAAGGACAAGGACATGGCAAAATGGTTTTTAGCGGCTATTATTTTTTATAATCTGGAATACAAAAGAAGTAATAGTTTAGAGGAATTTAAGCAAATTCTTAGGGTTAATAGATTAAATTTGGTAAAAAATAATTTAGAAATTAGTAGAAAAATATTTTGTTTTTAACGCAGCATGTAGGTGGGCATACATTGGTGGAAGTTATGTAAGTACAAATACAGGAAAGAGCTGTGTAGTGTTGAATTGTTGCATTGTGTATGAAGGGCTAAAACAAAGGTATAGCAATATTTCAATTAGGTTTTATAACCTGTTTAGTTAGTTCAGTAGTTCAAGTAGATATGTATTGTATCACATGCTGGAAAAAAAAATATAATAAGAGATAAGCAAAACAACGCCAACATTGTTGTGGTTAGAAGCAACAAAATGTAAACAACCCAAGTAGCAAGCTGCCGTCTTTATGTCGTCATTTATTGGTCATAATTGGTCATTAGACGTTATTAGAGCTAAACGGTACGCAACAATGACGTCAATATTTACCGTAATATTGAACTCGCCAAAGATACGTTATTTAAATATCATACTTGTATCAATGCCTGACCAGAAACACATAATGACGTCATATATCCACATACACTATCGGACAAAAGTAGAGCAACACTTTTGAGAAATGAAAGAAACCTCGATTTTATAATATTAAATGCATGATATCTTATTTAAATACATCGTGTCTTAAATATCAAAGTAGGCTGCTGTTATCGGCGGCAACAGCTTTTTTCAACAATCAAAACAAATGAACTGATATTGACGTAAACTTTCAAATACAGTATTGTAATGCGTCAAAAGTAAAGCAACATTTTAATATTTTTCTAAAAAAGAAAGGTTTTGGTGAAAGTAAAGGTTAAAATATTTTTGAAGAGTTTATTTTATGTTTAATTAATATTTCTGTGCTGGATTAATCATACCAAGAGGTATTCCAATTTTAAAAGAATTAAAGCAGAGAGTAGTGAATGCACACTTGGAGGGTACAATACAAGCCACAATTTCAAGACGATTTGTTTTACCAAGATACAGCGTATCCAAAATAATTTCAATTTACATTTAAAGGGGACATTTAGAGAATCTACCGAAATCGGGAAGGCCGAGAAAAACAACAATTTGGACAGACAGACGCATTAAAAGAACTTCTCATAACGATCCTTGGATGTCTGCACCTAGAATTATTGCTGAAATTCACGAAGTTATGGTTAATCCATGGACAGTTCAAAGAAGGTTTGTAGACGCAAAGTTATTTAGCAGACGCCCGGCTAACAAGCCCCTTATTTCGGCTAGAAATAGAGTGGCTAGGCTTGAATTTGCACGTCGACATTTAAACTGGACAGTAGACGAGTGGAAAAAAGTTTTATTTAGCGATGAAACGCGTTATAAAATTTTTAATTCTGATGGAATTAAGCGTATAAGACCGCCAATCAACACAATGTTTAATCCCAAATAAGTAACACCCCCAGTTAAACATGGCAAAGGCAGTGTTTTTCTATGGGGTTGTTTCTCATGGAATGGGGTGGGTCCTTTAAACTTCATTAATGACACCACGGATCGATTTGTCTAATGATATATATAAGAGATATAATACAAAATGTAATGTTGCCTTATGCAGAGTGGGAAATGCCATTGCGTTTTATTTTCCAGCAGGATAACGATCCAAAACACTCTTCACCAATTGTTCAAGAGTGGTTTCAAGAAAATAACGTTCGGGTTTTGCAGTGGCCGGCACAATCCCCAGAACTTAACCCCATTGAAAATCTTTGGGAAGAAGTTGAACGTAGAATTCGTACACAATTATTTCCAAATAAACAATCATTGCTAAATAAAATCAATGAAGTTTGGACAAATCTTCCCGAAAATACTGTTCAAAATTGATTGCCTCAATGCCGCGACGTTGTCTGCAAGTTATAAAAAATAATGGATATTCTATTAACTATTAACATAATATTTCTAGCTATTGTAATTATTAAATGTTTTTAATGTTTTTTTTGTCGTAATGTGTAAAATAAACTGCTGTTGACACAATTTGTTGCTTTACTTTTGTCGCACTTTATTTCGTCGATTTTTATAATTATAAATATTTCTCTACCTTCATTTCGTTTAAAGTGTACCAAAATATTGTGAAATATTACTAATATTGCGGGGATAATATTTCATTAAAATTAGCTGGGGATCACAATCATATAATTAATTTTTTAAATTCAAAGAAATAAAAGCACTTTGTTGTTCTACTTTTGTCCAATAGTGTATGTGGTCCAAAATTTTAAACAAAGGCAAAAGTATTATCAAATTACGTTGCACAACTACGTAAATTTTGTTCATAGATTTTGTATTACAAATTTTTTTGATGAAAGATTTTTGAAATGGTATTAATTATTCATATTCGATCTCAATGATTGTGATAGGTAAATGTGTTTTTCTTCTCTAGCTAGTGAAATGACAGCTACATGATTAAACTGATTCAATTTTAAATTTTGAATAATAAAGTTTATGCTTGGTAATGCAATAAATAAGTCAGGACAGGTATTTTTATTTATTATTATTGTATATAAATATTCCTAGTTTGTAGCTGTAGGATCATAAAAAAAACATTTAATATATGTCTGTATATTATCACTACTTTTAAGCTTTCAAAATGAAGAATTGAATGTACTGGTAACAATTCAACACCAAAATGATGAAATTTTGACCAACTTTAAGCGAGCACGCCAGCAGATACATGCTCTTGCACCAGAGAACCTTATTCTGTACAATTTCCACTTAATTAATTGTTTTGGTGATGTTGATATAACCGGGAAGCATTTCTAAAAGTAATTTATCAGTAGGTATTGTTAAGTACAATTTTTATAACTGTAACATTCAGGGGTAATTATTTAGGACACCGTAAGCAAAGAATTTTTCGCTAAAGGTTTTTATATAGACTAACTGAAGGTCGCTGATCACAATTTTTCTTTTGCGTTTTTTTCCGGAACCGCATTCTTTTTGAGAAAAAAATTTTTGAAATTTTTTGACTTACAGGTTTCCCCTTCCTTTTAATTTCCTCTTGGAACTTCTTGTTTTCGCTTCAACATCAGTAATTAAACTTGCACCAAACTATCTGTTCATAAAATAAGAACAGCATTTTATCAAAAAAACAACGAATAAGCTACAAATTTAATTAAAATCCTGGTTAAAATGCAAACAATTTTAATAAAATTAACAAGTTAGGATAATTTGCCTGGCGACTTCAAAGTGTGCGGTGTTGCCATGGTTCTTTTTATAACTGAAGTATAGGATATTCGAAGTACAGCTTAGTCAACTACATTTTTTTTAGAAATCATTAGTATATATTACCAGTTTCTAATCAGTCTTCTGTTTCAAATTCGCGATACAGCAATAGTATCGTTATCGGTAAACATGGCAATAGCGGTCGTCAGCTGTTTTTGTCAAACAATCTACATTTTTCTGTTTCCTTAGAAGCTACTACGCTTTTCGACACTTACCAGGGTTGTCCTGTGACATATTTCGTTTATTTCAAAAAGAAGTGTAAATTTTGATTCCTTCAAGTGATATTTTATTGCAAATAGCATTTTAGGATTACATGCAAAATACCATACCCGTAAGTTGAAAAAACTTTAACTTTTGTTTTCTTAAAACCTATGTGTTTCCGGAGAAAACGCAAAAGGAAAATTGTGATAAGCGACCTCCAATTAGGGTGTATGCAAGAAATCAGCGAAATATTCTCTGATTCCGGTGTTCCAAATAATTACGCACTCAGGTTTTATTGTGCCAGCCTGTTACTAGCAGATTCTCACATGTTAATTATTTTCATATCATGTGACTTCTTGTGACATTAAAATTAAATAAACCAGAATAAAGCCTTGCTTTTGAGAGTACCTCCTACCTCAAAAAAATTAAAGTATGGAAAATAAAACCAACTTTTTTTGTTGTTTCGGAGCTCCTATGCTGAATATTGCTGAAGCTTGTGTTAACAAATCAACTTGTGGGTTATTAGTATGTAATATAAACCAGTTATCTATATACCACCAAAAAATATGTAACATTATATAAGTCTCATATTTTAGTTCTGAATAATTGATAAATTTCTTTGGTCCAATATATATGTGATCGGCCTTGTATATGTATCTATTCTTTATTTTAATCCAGTTAGTGCAGAATTCTACAACCTGTGGATGATTTTGGCGTGAATAGGGACAAAATGAAAAACATTACGTATCCTTGTTTTAAAGATTTTATGACAATTCAATTTTGTCACTAATAAGTCATTAGAATTGGCCTAATTATAGTAACTTATATCACATATCTGATTTAAATCTTAGCTTTAAAACTGGTAAAGAGTTCAATGTTTCGCTTTCTGTATAAAACTACATATTCAACCTCATTTTGGTTTCCTACTCGAGGTTGAGCCAAGCGGGATTACATTTTGTCCATATCTTCAATCACCTTATTTTCCTGGCATCAACTATCCTATCATTTCATACACAACAGTATTTTATAGTGATGTTACATTGATTATACAACAATAACTAAATTTAGGTACATCCGTTTTATTTTACTTAACTTAGATACCTGCAACCGGGTAGTCAGGACCAACTAGGCTTATTTCAATATCAACCGCTAGTATTTGAACCGGCCTACTTCGTTAGAAAAGTATCTTCGTGCGGGAGCGGTTTGCTAAAATTTGGTTTATCTTCTCCACCTCTATGGCATCGTGGACGGATGAGACTTTAACTTTATTTTTCTGTGGCGCTTTACTTTTGGCAGTCGAGATTGCAGCATGTCCTTTTAATCCACCACTATTCGAGTCATCTCCCCAGGATTTGGGATTAAAAGGCCCTATTTCTTGTCGCCCATACCGCAGCGTGGCGGTGTAGTGAATATTTCTGCGCTTGCTGTTCCGTGGAAGGCAGGAAAATCATCTAGGTGGATTTTTGCTGCATAATTCGCTGTCAACAGGTAGGTTTTTGCATACCATGCTGCTTTTCTGGGTTATCCCGTCAACTTTGTCCCAAAGTGCCTTCTGGGGCTTTATTTTAGTCAATTCTGGTCACCAGGACCTAAAGGGGCCGAATAACTTAAGAGCACCCATCAACGTTGTAAACCCCCTAAATAAACATTTAGGACCCTAGACGCTCCTACTAGGTGAGTGTAATTCATTTTTATCTTCTCATTTTCCCTGCTTATTGGTGCAAAATCCCTTAATCAAACAACCCATGCTTTTCCCAGGTAAATTTGTATTTTTTAATGTGTGGCCGAGGGCTTAAAGGCCTCATTGGCTAAATAATTTAATATTTCTTATTACGTTGCGATTGCTATATGAAGCAACTGGTCACCTATGGTATAGAACTCCATTTTATTCATTTAATATTGCTACTAAGTAATTTAAAAGCACTTTTAAATAAAGAGTTTTCTATTTTCTTTTCCGTTTCCTGTCTACTGTTAATTTGATGTAATATATTACTGAGATTTGGTTTATATTTAATTCGTCTTTACCTTGAAATTTAATTCACTATCTTAAGAATGTTTACAGCTCCAGTGGCGTTGCTTTAGTATTTATTAATTATTTTTTAAAGGGTAGACCCTGGACTGGGTCTAGCTTGCTTCATTCATTTTGTTTTATTTACTTTATTATATATAGCACAAGTTTACCTAAAATTCAGTGTTACATGATATTTTAATTCATGCAATACCTGGTGGCATCTAATTTTTTGATTAATTCAATTACTGTGTTGTTTTGCATATAACTATTACTTTTCTAAAGAATTGCCTAACTTACATGAACAGATTTAACGTGGTTTAGTGCCATAGAGTGTTGACAGTTACTGATTACGTTTAAATTGATTTATTGCATATTGCTGATGCAGCAATTAGTGCATTTTCTTTACCTTGAGTCTATCAATACTGTATGGTGGCCTGCTTTTTAAGTGATGTTGTCACCTCCTGTTTTTCTATTGCTTGGTAAGCATTTTAACATTAAGTACATAATATGTTAACGCTATCCAGACCTAGTGCTATTACTTGTAATGCAAAATTAAATAGCTGAGGACTCAGTTTTGCCAGTTATGATTTATTTATTACATAATGTGTTTGTTTACCTCAGTCTTAAAATCAGCTGCCTACAGTTTAAGATTGTGCTATTGAGCTAATAATTTCTTTTGTTATAAAATAACAATAAGACACTGTTTTAATTATGATTATGAACATTTAAAGCTACCCTATTGTACAATCATTTAAATCAATGCTTATAAAAACCAGTACAGCCTATATTTTGATATAATTTAATGTTAGTTCACCAATATATCAAGAGTGTATGGTTCTTTTCTTTGAGTGGACTAAGCTATGAACATTTCTAAATTCCTTATTTTACTTTGTCTTAATTTCAGATGCTGCTTAGGCATTTTTTATTTGTATTGTAGCACTAGGGTCTGATGATTTTTTTTTAATAGCATCATATAATGGTTATGTAATTTCTTTGTTTTATCATGCCCTGGTTTTAATATTTAGTTCGCTGGTTTAGTAGAAATCTTTTGCCATTACATATTGTATATTTTCCTTATTGGTGTATATAATTAATTTTTAATTGTTGATGTAACTCTAACTTATGTATTTGATTACCTAAGATAATAAGTCACTTCCCTTCAGGATATTAATTTTGAAATTTTAATTTTTTAACTTTATTCTTTTGGTGCTTAACTTAAATACTAAGTTCACTTTTTTTACGTGAGTTTTAGGGTAAATAAGTGTTGTCAAATTGACGTGGTAAAATGACGTCAAATGTCTATGATTTTAGGAGGTCTTTTTGTTGTTATAAATACGTCATCATATTGGTCATCTAATGAACAAAAATGCCCAAAAAATTACGTCATAGAGACGGCAGCTTGCTACTTGGGAAGGGGAATTATTATACCACCCCTACAGTACAATTCTTTTAGGCGTTTCATCAAAATATACGGTTAGGTATTAATATTACTGCACAGAGTTTTAATTACCATGACCACGATTTTAAGCAGTGTACTCATAAATATTTTCTGTAATTTGTTTCTCAATTCCGAAATCGCATTTCCATTCCCTTTTTAACCGTTCAGTGCACTTTGCAACTTATCAGTTCACAAAGAAAAGCCGTTTACTATATCCACAAAAAGCAAGTAGCGAGCAGCGGTGGAATAAAGAAAGATTATGTATCGGATTTTACTTTTTGTTCGTACATTTTCCATTTCCCAAACTTGAAACTTTTTTGTGTAGTTTCATCCTTGATAGTGTCTAGAGAACTTTTATCGTTTTTCTTTGGTGGTGACAGAAAACCGTTAGGGAAGGTTTTTATTCGGATTAGATCCGCATAATAAGTAAAAAGATGTAGGAGAGGTGAAAAACTGCTGTATCACCTAATACAATTTCAGAGCATGATTCTATTCTTTTTTCCTTGTTTTATGCCTAAGAATTGAAATCTGCCAGGAATAAGAAAAGATAAATCGAAGAAAAAATTATGAGAAGATGGAATACTTTTTATAAGCTTGTATTACTTTTGTATGTCCGAATGAACGCAGCTTTAAGTTTTTCGTTGACCTAGATTATTTAGGTGAAAGGTATACAGGGTGTCAGAAAATTCTCTAGATGCCCACTTATAAGAGAAATTAGATAGAATATACAATAGAAAAACGTAGATATTATTGAAATACGCGTATTATTCAATTCAATTCTTTATTATAAAATGTATGTTAATATAACAATTCACGCACGTCACAATTTAAAATGCTAAAATTAAAAAAATCTACAAATCCATACTAAACATATTACACAATACTACACATTATAATCAAAATTTAAAAACTGATTTATGATGTAGAAAGCATTTGTAGCAAGAGCCACGAGTTTTTCCTTCAAAAATTGTGAAATGGGAGATTCTTCATCGGCTCTGGCAATTTGTTAAAACACAGACAGATAGAGGTTAGCCTTGCGTCACTCCAGCGCTGATGTGTTTTATCAAAGAAAGCGCGCTCTCAGACGAGACTGCAAGACTTCTATTTTCAAGAAATGAAGTCACTATCTTAACAAGATAGTTTGTTAAAGCCCTTCAGGATATTTAACGTGAGTCTGGTTGTCTGCCTAACTGTGCAATATTCGGCTCGAAAACCGAAATTATGTTTATAAATGGTAATAAACTCGGCTTTACTTACACAAATGTTTAAAACCTTATCTCAGAATTTTTCGATAATCAACTCTTACTTTTTCAATTTGTCGGGAAAAACTGAACGACGGTACTTCGGACTGGAAGATGTACCTTAAATGCTGCATTAAATAAAGTTAAATCCTCAACTTTTCTCAAGAAACTGGGTAAACAGTTGGCTAACAAATGCCAAAGTCTCGGTTTAATAAGTAAACAGAACAGTGCTCATTTTAATAAGATAATCTAAAGTTAACTAAATAACCATCAAAATCACACCGGGCTACAAAAGATTGAAGCTTTATCACTTGAAGATAAGGTCAACTTTATATTAAAACCAATACTCGAAGCGGCCAATGACCTTCGAGACTTCACTGAAAGAGTAAAACCGTTTTAAAATGTGAAAATAGTAAACTGAAGATAAGGGTGTAACTTGATCGGCTTCAAAAATTATCCAAACAGAACGCAATAATAGTGTATGGCATGCAAGAAGATAAGGAAGATTCTCTAAGACTTAACAATTAACCTCGTTAGCATTGAAATGAACGACAAAATAAATGAAAATGTGTAGCAATTTCTAAATTGGTACTAGTGATTTTGGAAGAAATATTAAATTTACCCTGTGTTTTTCTTAGTCATATCGGACAGAGTGCATTGTGATTATTTTTTATATAATCTATTTACTTAACTAGTTTAAAACTGATGACGCTCTTATTCCTTTACTACTGAAGTGTTCTACATTTCTTATTTAGGGCACTAGATGGCTTATGTTACACTTGGTGTACCCAGGTTATGGCAATCTGACGAGTGGTAATAAAAATGAAAATTATTTCTACCGACAATGAAGTCAAAATCCTACGTCCGAGGATCTTACCATCTTTGTTAACCCTCGAAACCAGTGCAAGCAAACGATAAACCAAAGCAAGGAAGCATTCAACCATAGGATCAAAAACAAATTTCTTGATTGTCCTAACGGATCAAGATCATTTTGGTCGGTAGCTAAGGCCATCAGTCAGAACTTTATCAAGTCAACCATTCCACCTCTAACACCTTAACCCTCGTTCTGATGACACTATTGCGGTGAAAGCACAGGAAAGAGCAAACTTACTGACGGAACTATTCTCTTCGCCGTTAACGGTTAATTTTCAGGAAAAGGCTCCACCGGACATTTTCCTGTCGAATCGAGAAGATTGTTTTCCGGCAGCATGTTAAACGAATGTTGTGGAGTCTTGACACCAAAAAAGCTTGTGGTCCTGACGAAATTCCAGTAACCGTAATTAAGACATTCGCTGAAGAATTGACACTGGTATTGTGTAGACTTTTTAACTTATCTTACAAGAAAGGAATATTTCCTTCTTGCTGGAAACTGTACAAGTCCAGCCTATACCCAAAAAAGAAAGAAGACCTTGCTTGAAAGGCTTTAACATTATTAGTGAGCGCCAGTGTAGATTTCCTAAGTCTAGATCAACAGGAGACTTTTCGCTTATGTTACTTATGTTTTAAAGAACGTAATAGAACATCATGGGGAGTCCCGGGCGGTAGCACTGAACATTTTCAAGGCCCTTGACCGAGTGTGGCATGAGGGGCTCCTAACTAACGTGAGAGCATGCGGAATGCCGGTTCAATTTTGTTCATGGCTGTCAAGCTCTTTTAAAGGCCGTTCTCTGCGGGTGGCGATGGACGGATTCTTTTCAGACACATTTAATATCAGCGCCAGAGTCTCTCAAGGTTCTACATTATCGCCCACCCTCTTTTTACTATACATTAACGATCTTTTGATAAAAACTAAAAATCCTATATATAGCTTCGCTGATGATAGCATACTTGCTTCATCTGTTACTTTGGATGCTTGAACATCGACTGCCAATGCGCATCTCTATAGGCAGCAAGTGCTCTCACAACTCAACAATGACCTGGAAGAAATTCTGTCTTGGGGTGACAGTAACCAAGTAGAATTTAACGATAAAAAAGAACCGGCGGCAGTTTTCTCTAAAAAAGTTACTGATGAAGAACCGGATATAGCCATGACGGGACACTCGATTCCCTTGGCTTTATCAATTCATTTATTGGGCGTCAATTTGGATAGTCATACGTCTTGGCATAGTAACGTTGCGGCCATTGCTAAGGCAGCCTGGCAGAAGCTTGGAATACTTTTCCGAACTAAGAACCTCTGTACACCCCAACAACTTTTGATGCTGTATAAAGCTCAAATTCGACCATCGCTGAAATACAGTTTGCATATTTGGAGCTCTGCTCCTAAACATACCCTAAGATTGCAGGATTTCATTCGAAGAAGAGCTATTGATCGGTTACCATGATCTGACAAATAACCTGGATAGCCTTGAATATAAAATAAAAACGACTGTTATTAGCATCAAAGAATGAAAATTACACTTTCTAAGAATCATGCTTCAGTGTGGCGAAGTCTAGCTTCAAGCTATTCTACTTAACCACTAGAAGCAAAAAAAATCAAGATAGTAGAGGCTAGTAAATTACAACAAAAGAGTGAATAAAGAGTGAAAAGCAAAACAATGAAGTAAAGGCAGCAAAGAAATAAAAACACCTACACACTATTCATTATCCAAATCTATATGATCTTATTAGGTAGGTCACTGTATTACTACACACTATATATTTTGTTTTTTTGCTATATTCTAACATTTTTACATTAAGAGTAGAAAGCTTTTATATTCCTTTTTAAATTTTATATAAGACGTTTGTTTTTTTAAATCATATGGCACTGAATTGTATAACATAATTGCATTATAAACATATCTTCGATTGTACAGGGAAGTCCTGTGTCTAGGGATTGATAACACGCTATCATTTCGTAGATTACTGCGCACACGGTTGTGATGGCGCACTATAAACTTTGCTTTGAGAGGGGATGGGTGGTTACTCGTAACAAGCTGATAGGTAAAATTTACCAAATGGTGATTTCGGCGCTTATCCATTTTTAAGTATTTTTAACCAAGCCAATTATTTTATTTTGGGAGATACATGATCATATTTTCGGAGACCGCAAACAAATCTGCAACAGCCATTTTGGATCTTTTGAATACGAACCCTGGACTCAAGATCCAGACAGGGGCCATAGATAAAGTCACAGTAGTTAAAATGTGATAACACTAGGCTCTCACATAAATTACGTTTTAAAGTTTTGTTTAATAAGTGTTTATTAGAATACAAAAGTTTAAGGTTAATCAATGCCCTTTGACTTAATTTCTTAACATATTCACGAAATCATAGGCCCGTGTCCAAAATGACTCTCAGATTCCTAGTGGAATCAACAACATTCAAAGGAACCGCATTGATTTTTAACAATATCTGTTGTTTGACCAAAGTTACCCTATTTTTTGCGCCAAAGAACAGCACATAAGACTTGTCTGCATTTAATTTAAGGTTATGTTCCAATGACAGTTCATAAACACTATTTAGTTCGTTATTAATTAATGACTCAGAATTATGAGCATTATTAACATTAAAGTGAGCATAGAGCTGTGTATCATCAGCGTAGTCCTGAGCACTGCAATAAGTTATAGATTTTAGAATACTAGTCGTATAAATTAAAAATAATAAGGGCCCAAGAACACTACCCTGAGAAACCCCAGACAGTATGCTCGTCTGTGATGAAACTACTCCATTAAGAGTTATGCTTTGAGTTCTTCCAATCAAATATGACTGGGACAACTTCCAGGCGAGATCGACAAACCCACAATATTTAAGCTTGGCTAACATTAATTTATGATCAATGGTATCAAACGCCTTCGAAAAATCCAACAAAACAAGCGCCGCAACCTCACCCCTATCACATGCTTCGATTATGTCACTGACTACTGTGGCCAGGGCAGTCGCTGTGGAGTACCTATCCTAAATCCATTTTGAAAGTTGGGCAAGATCCCATTTACAGTTATAAAATTATAAATTTGTTTGTATCAAATTTTTTCCAGAATTTTTGAAATAGCTGGGAGAATACTAATGACGCGCAGATCAGAGAAATTTTCTGGGTTAGTTTTTTTAGGCAAAGGTTTGCCGACAGCAACACGCCAAATTTGAGGAAAGTAGCCCTGCTCAATGCAAGAATTAATTATGTTAGTAATGTAAGGATCAATAAAGGGGCTGCAATTTTTTAACATCTGAGCAGAAATTTCTTCAACGCCATAAGCATTGGAACGCAAATCACGTAAAATACAACATACTTCTTCCGGAGTAGCCATAGTAAAACTAAAAGATTTGGAATTATTATGGAAATTTGATTCATAGTAATCAATTTGATTTCGACAGTTACTTGATACAGTATGCAAAAAACTTGAAAAATAGGTACTGATTTGTTGAGGATCAGATAGGTGTTTAGGAATTTCAGTCGAATTGTTAGATTTTATATTAAAATCTCTCAGTGCAGACCAAAGTCTTTTAGGATTTTTTTTTTTCTGTCATTAATGAATCAATATAAGATTTTTTTCCTGCCCCCCCATCGAAGGCAGGTTGGCGACTTGAGTCTACTTTACAGATATTCTCATGGCAAGTGCTCAACTGGGGTTGCCCGCTTGATTCCGCCCATAGCGGTGCATGGTAGAAATACACGACGAGCCACTGTAGCCCACCTGTACGTGCTTCAGCTTAGTGTCCCTCAAACAACACTGTTTAAAAACTCTTTCATTAGAAGAACGTCATCACTCTGGAACGACTCAGGGAGAAGCCGTGTTCCACAACGAGTATAATTAATATAATTACCAATAGTTCAAGACAAACGTGAATCGTTTCCTGAGCACACGCACGGCCCGCAGAATGCCATAAAGGATAAATCCTGCAGGACTGTGCCCTACCATTAAAAAAATCTATACGGTTGAAATATTCACATTTAATGTTTTTTGATCATTAAATTGCAAAGAAATTTTATAAAATAATTTAGGGCAAATCCTTTAGTTAGCCTGATTAATATTTATTAGTTGTCAGATTAAACTAATTGTCAATTTAGACCAGATTTACGCTTTGTAAATCTCCTTGTTAAAATCGAAGTTTCTTGTTCTTTTTAGTCTTCTCAAACAAATTAAAGAGGACAGAAAAATTCAAAATTCTTCACAAATATTTAATATTTTGCTCTACGCGCTTCGATTTCTTAAACCAATTTTAAGAGCTGTCTAAAAAGTTCATTTATGTAATACTCCTAATTCAAAATCAAAATTATTAGGTATTACTTACATGATATAATCACAAACTTTATATTAAGGAGACAAACAAGTTCACAATGGCAAACACAGGTTAACTAACTGTATAAAATTGATCAACGGGATAAACTCAAAAAACATTTAAAAAATAAAACAAAATATACCGAACCAGAGCGGAATCTAGGTTGCACAAAAGGAGGTACGATTATTTAAACAAACATTCACTACTTCAACTCATTCACAATTTTCGCTGCTTCTCTGAACTGGGCGTTGACAGGATCGTTCAAACACTCAATCATTTAGACAGCTCTTGAAAATGGTTTAAGAAACCGAAACGCGTAGAGCAAAATATTAAATATTTGTGAATAATTTTAAATTTTTCTTTCCTTTTCATTATGAATAATCTTCACCCCGGAGATATCTATGATTCAACATTCTCAAACAAATATATTGGTGTCTTCGGATGATCTCATTGATGAAAATTTAACAGCAATTGCGGCAAAATAATCAAGTAGAGCTTTCTAAGATGCAACATCGTAAACAATGTGGTGACAAAAAGTGCAAATATGTAGATGTATGTACTGAACAAAACAAAATTTAAAAACAAATGACAGTGAAATAATGTAATTCATGTCGCACTGAATAAATATTAATAACATAATATTTATCTTAACTTGTGACTGATGTGGAATAACTCGTAGCAATTACTTAATTTTGCTTGATATTTCGCTTTATGCACGCGCCAAGTTCGCCGTCTGTCTTCAATAAATACGTATTTGATATTAGTTCGTAAATATTGTATACCTACTGTCAGGGGCAGGTATTGGTTCCACTACTTTACTAGGTGAAAACTGTTGAATATTTGCGACCGTATTTTAAAAGAAAGTTAGTAATATTGTAACTGCCTAAAGTAACTTTTTCCCGACATTTGCCCTAAACTTGAGGTTCGTGTTAGAAGGCCCAAAAATGCTAGTTGGGTAAACTTACTATTAACGAATAAAAAACAATGTACTTACCACAACACAATAACTGTAAAAACAGTTTGCTCCGCTTTAGTTGGTCACCATTTTATCACCATAATAGTTTAATTGTTATTCTTTAGCTATTAATTTCTAAACGCTATTTCATTTTTAAAAAGTTGTTGCTTATGACCTCACAATACCAATTTCAATAAATATTTTAATTGAGGTGATATTTAGTTATTTGGATACTTATATTTTTTTTGGATTTAAAACTAATTAGGGTTTAACAACAATTATTCATATAATTTTGATTTATTGTTTACAGGATTTAAAGGAATTGTGCACTCTAGTTTTGAACACTTTTTAAAAGACTTTATCAAAAGCGCTAAAGTAATTCTTCTTATTTCCGAAATCCTACGAGCTGAAACAAAAAAAAAATAGTTTAGTATTTAAAAAACTACAGACTGGTACTAGAAAACTACTGCTCAGATTTTTGTTAAATCAAAATTAAAAGTGCGATCTAGTAAATCACCTGCACACCAACGGCGTGAGACCTCAAATGGGCGAAATCGAAAGGTCACAAACTCAAAAGTTACAAGTACTTTTGGACATTTCTCGTGTTTTCCCTTTTTACAATGTGTTATTAACAGAGGTTCTATCACTCTCACTTAGAAATTTGGACGTATATCTAACCACAATTGAACAGCTGACGTTTCTTTTTGTAATCTTATTCAATGTTTCCCAATTTTCAACAGAAAATGGGTACTTTTTGTCGCAGCTCAGTCATTTCAATCCTTTTTTAGTTATTAGTTATTGGTTAAGTTTGCTCAAATATCAGTATTATATGGAAAGCAATCGCTCAAGATTGGTCATTGACTTCCAAAGGCATGCAAAATTTCTAAACATTCATTTTTCCTGTATAATATCTATTCCACTGTTTTTATTTCAGAGCTCATTTTAAACAATACATAATACTTAAAAAATAATTTCAACATAAGAGTGAGAATTTAAAAACATAAGAGTGAGAATTTAAAAACGATATAATTTAGGTAATAATAATATAAATAAATAAATATATCCTTTTATTTAGCACTGGGCTATTTAAACCAGATTACAAAAACAAAATTTTTAATAGTACACACCTCAGTTCCTTAAGTATGAAAAATCTTTCTGTTAAAGATTCTCAGGTTTGGTGCTGTCTTAATATTATCGGACAGATCATTAAATTGGCGAGAAAAGAGTTTTCTGTAAACAGGTTGTCTTTACCCTGGAGACATTAAATTGTTTATTTGACCTAATGTTGTATTCATAGTGATTTGATTTTTTTTTTCCAGGAGCTTGGTGAATTTGTGTGCAATGGTATGTTTGTAGACTGTAAATATGTATTACTTCTCGACAATTATTCTCACTATTAATTTCAATACCATAACCCTGTAATGCCTTTGTTTCATGGATTTATAGTTACATCGAACCAACCAGACCATCATTGTCCTCCGAGTCCAAACTACTATTTCATTAATTTTCTATAAGGAAGTAGATTCATTTTTATCTAGATATATAAAAGCCAGATTTTGAGTGTTCCCATGTGCTATTTATGTTTCAAAAAAATAATTTATCTCCGGTACCAAAATAATTGGCAGTGACTCATTTTTACCGGAGTGCGCAAGACATAAGGGGAACGCCCATTTCAGAGGCGTGTCATTTTAAACAATATTCAAAAAATATATGAATCTTTTGTTTATTATTATAATATATTTACATTTACTATAATAAATATAATATTTTAAATTAAACTGAAAAATAAATTAAGCTTTTACATTTGGTGATCTAATGAAGTAATTAGAGAAACTAAATTACGAAAATATAAAATCCGAAAAGAATAACAAAGCCACGATATAGGTATGTTATTTTCGTAATATTTTTATTATGCTACATAATATTAGAAACATATAATAGTGGATTAAGGGCAAAACCTAAACCTAAATTATAAATGTTTATAAATTTCCTAACTATTGTTACCAAATGAACACTAATTGATAATAATTTGACAAATTATATTCCACGCCGACATTAAAAAGTGTTATAATGACAATACGTTATAATTTTAAATTCATTATTACCATTACACCGATTATTCACTATCTGACGATGAAAACATTTCATTACTGTCGCTACTGCTGTCAACTGCAGGATTTGTAATAATAGGTTCTACCATGACTGCAACGCGTACATCTAAATCCCACATTTTTTTTTCTACGCCCTCGACATGTAATACGCACTTATGCCAATCTGCTGCTTATTCAGTCGCTATTGCCGTTTTTAACAGTTCTTTAACATATTTTTTAAAGTTTTATTTTTACGCGCCACTTCATCTTTCATCTGTGCCCATATGAGCTCGATTGGATTTACTTCACAATGGTAATGCGGTAAACGTAATATTGCAACACCTCGTTCACAAGCCATATCATCCACTACATATTTCGTATATTTTTTTTTGTGAAGTCTTGCAAGATCGAGCAACTGCACTTTTAGCATTTTTTCGCCAGTCAGCAAGATTTAAACCAATCTACAAACACTCCCGAGTTCATATCCTCATGATAATCACCGGTTTTACGAGATTCAAACACGTTTAACCCACCTTCAAGAAAACCAGAATCACTCCCGATGTGGGTTATAATCAACCGACGACCTTTTCCTGAAGGGGCTTTCAATCCAGTGGACAATCCATTGATAAAGGCGTTACGTGCATCTTTAATATTGAGACCTTGCCAAATGTAATTCACAGTATGTCATTCATTTAACCATGTCTCGTCCGTAAAGTAAAGTCTTTTCCCTGCACAGCGATATTGTTGTATTTCTTCTAGATACTTTCCACGCCATAATACGATTTCTTCCTTTTCCACCAAAAGACTTTTGCGATTTCGTTTTAAGAATCGAAAATTCAATTCTCGTAGTGTACGCATTAGAACTCTTCGTGACATTTTTTTGCATATTTTCATCCCTTTCAATTTCGGCAGAAATTTTTTTTTAAATTAGGAAGTTCATTTCGAAAAAAATGTATGCACTTTCCGACGAGTGTCTAACTTTGTTTGCTGATCAATAAAAATATTTTTCCGTTCTCTTGTTACCTTCTGATCGGACACTTTAGTATTCCTATTGTCCTTTATAGTTCTATAAACAGTACGGCAAGATGTCTTAGTCAATGTGGCACAAAGTTCTGCTGCATCAGTGAATGATATTCCACTGTGCGTACTTAGAATTCCCTCATATACATTTTTTACAATTGTACGCTCCCCAGGTTTTAAATGACGTCGTTTTATAACTTGTTGGTTACTATCACTTGAAGAACTCGCCTGCATTGTAGTATTTGCTGTTTTGAATAACCACCAAAATAATAAAACTGAATTGCAAATATCCTCTTTTGTGTCCAGCTTGCTTCATTTATGTTTTTTAATTACTTTGTTTTATATAGCACAAGTTTTACTTAAAGTCCAGTGTTATATGACAGTTCAGTTCTTGCAATACCTAGTGACGAATATAATTCTTCTATTAATTAAATTACTATAACGTTTGATTTTACATATAGTTATTGTTTTTGTTATTTCACGTTTGGCGTGGCATTGGTGAGCACTAACCCGATTCTATTACTATAAAAAAAATTTTCTAAAATACTTTTTAATTCTATAATGATCGATTATTATTTAACACAACAGGGGCTGAGCCCCCTGTCCCAATTTAAATTATAAAAAATAATAAAAAACCTAAAAACATTTACTTTAAATTTTAATAATGTATTTATGATAAACATTTTTGAAAATTCCTTTTGAGGAATACATCTTTGACTAGTTAAGATGAAAAACTATTTTTTTTTGTTTTTGGATTTCTCCACACTATACTATCTACTTGAATAACGTTGCTTATAACAATATCAAATCCAAATTAAACTCATACTACATATAACCATATTTCATCACTTTTAAGTACTAATTGATACAATAATATAATGAATATTTTTTAAACTGTGCTCATCTATTTATCCACCACGTTCAGCCAAACAAGTCTTCAACTAACAAAATTTCAATTGCCTAATAATCTTAAAAAGAGTTGCACTCATTTATTTGAGGCAACTACTAAAACCGAGATCAAACTCGATTTAGTTCCCCTGAAGATGACTGTTTGTACGGTCGAAACATGTAGGGACAATCACTGTGTAAAAAAAATTAATTTTTGAAATATATCATTTGTGGAGGAAGACAGAAGTTTTGGTTTTTATCTATATAGTTATTGTTTTCTATTGAGTTGTATAATTTATTTGAACGGAGTTAGAGTAGTTAAGTGCCATATAGTGTTGACAGTTACTGGTAACTTTTAAATTCATCATGGCACTAAAGTACCTTAACTTTGTTAGTCCATTTCAACATATTATGTAACGCTACATATGCGAGGTATCGCCACGTGCAAAGAAAAGGGACAAACCTTTTTCTTCAACATCGCGATTTCGGTTCGCAGAAATCGACAATTGGCTTTCAGCGACACCTGGCATTAGACACCTGCTTATGCGGGTTCCATTCCAGCGTTTGGTCATCTGTAAGTCCTCGCTGGTCTGGTTGGGTGGATAGCTCGATTGTCACGAGATGTCGCCACGTGGAACATATCGCATATATGTATTATAACCTTACTTGGCTGGGTAGAGTAGAGTAGAGTAGAGTAGAGTAGAGTAGAGTAGAGTAGAGTAATTTATTGGTAATAGCATACAAGGTATTTTTACTAGTCAAAGCTGGGCAATTCAAGAGGGCAATATTTATTACCTGGTGTCAATATTTGTTTGCAAATTGGTTTTCGTGATGTAATTGTTGGAAATTTTTGTCGCGCCCTCCAGCTTAGTGCCTCCCCTGGAAGTAACCAATTCCTAGGATATCTGTAAGTAGAGCCTGGCGAAGATTGAACATGAGTTTGAGGAATTAGAGGATTTGTCGCAACGTGGGTCGGTACGTCTGTAGTAATGGGCGATTATTTTGTCATAAAATTCTTTGAACTTAGAAGTTTTTGTCACACCCTTCACCTCAGTGCCTTCGCACTATTACTGGAAGTAGCCAATTCCTAGGATATCTGTAGGTGAAGCCTGGCGGAGATTGAACATGAGTTTGAGGAATTAGAGGATTTGTCGCAACGTGGGTCGGTACGTCTGTAGTAATGAGCGATTATTTTGCCATAAAATTCTGTGAGCTTAGAAATTTCAAAGTCGCGATGCAGAACCTTCACATTCTCTTTACTAAGTATCTAATATGTCTAATTTAAAGTCACCCACAATGCTATGTTTTTTTTTGTTGTTTGACTAATACAGATTCAATATATTTCGGAAATTTATTCAATTTATCAATTGATCCCAAAATGCCAGAATAGAGGATGTTCCATTTTAAAAAAGAATTTTGGATAAGCCCTAACTATTTAAGGCACCCTGTATAACTCCAAACTATTTTAACTTGCAGACGTAATGCCTCCCTATAACGTTTATAAAAAAATATTTAATATATTTTAGTAATTTAGATATGGAATCCTGTGTTAAGATTGTGCAACCCTGTATATATTTCAAGAATATTAAAAAGCACCAGAGTCGGAAAGGCTCAATTTAGATATTTTATTCATGCCCTTTACTAACTTTATTATATTTCTTATAATTATCTTTGTACTATTTTATTAGAACCGACCCTCTTAAAAGTTCCTGGGAATTTAATAAATTTTAATGGTTGGTGTACGAGAGCATGAAACCCACTTTACATAACAAGTTCGAATTCGTACTAACTTACACTGATAAAAGGCAGCACTTGCCACAAGAGAATTAATTATCTCCACTTTAAATTACTTAATCTGAAGGTAATTATCTTATTTATAGCAATGTGTTCTTAATATATTTATGATTTTCTGTGTCTTTGGTCATGTCAAAACTTTTAACAAAGATAAAGTTCTTTGTGCCAAAGTAATTGGCCCTTGTTCTGACAGTATGGAAGGAATTTATATGCAATTCAGCATCTGCGCGTAGTCACAGTACTCCAGTGACCGAAGAACTTGAGGTTTCTATAAAGCATATCGGCTTAGTGTTATGCCGATAGTCTTTTATATGGCTTAGTACAGTATTTCTCAACCCGGGTTCCGCGGAATGACAGGGCTCTGCAGAGAGGGGTTTAGGATTCCGCGTCAAAAGGTCAATAAAATGTTAAAAAATATCCCCCTAGTAATTTATTGTAACGTAAATAAAGTTATTTCGTTACATTAGATTTTAAAGTATCTTTAGGTATTGGCGCTGCCATCTATGCATACTGCAGAACATCGTTTCTTTAAGTTTGTAAATATGAAGAGGGCAACTGTAAATTTGCCGTTCTATAATATAGATTTCTAGGGTATCTTTAGTATAGATTATCGATTTCTTACATTTAATTTAGTTTATATTTCTCCGTGCATAGAAAGGCTCTACTGAAGGTTAATTTTTTGGACGTCACTTTTTGGTTTTGTCCTGATACAGGAATGTCACGCTAAGTTTCTGTTTCACTAAATTTATATTTTGTCTAATAATAAGTATGTAATTGAACCATAAATATTACTTTCTAGTAAGCATGACCTTTTAATCTATTTTTAAACGAACTAAATTCCACATTCTTATGTTTTAACAAAATAAAGACATGCCGACCATAATGGCGTCATAAATTAATAATCTTCATTCATCTAATTTATCCTTGTAAAGTATAATGTTTTTAAAGATCTAAAAGCATCATCTTAACATACAGAACGCAGTCATAATTATATTTCTTCAGTCAGTGTGGAATTCCAATCAATATTTTAATAATTTTGCATTCAATTTAAATATCTTTTTAGTCAATCAACAGGTCATGGTTTTGTGTGTTTTTCTTCATCAATTAATATCTAAATTCTCAATTTAACTTTGTTTTTCGGGTCTCTGTCGTTCTTTTACGTTTTAGCAAATATCGTTGGCCAGTTGGTGGTTTATTTAAGTTCTTGATGAACATTGGTGAGAACCAGATATAGGGTAAACCTGGCTGGACCATTCACAAGGAAACCGACAGATCCAGGCTCTACAGAACTGGTGACTGACAGAATATCCCAGGAAGCTGATATCGAGGAAAGCAGATGAGTTTTTCTTTTGTTTCTAAGCAGAACCCTAAATTGAATTTGTTGGAAAGCTCACCTAATTTCTCTCACTGATATCTGTCAAAAATCAATTCTAGTTTAACATTTATTTTTTCTTAAACTTCTCACTCAATTAGCGCGACATGCTTGTACTGGATGGATAGTACCTTAAGTCACACTGTATATACAATTTCTCTTGTACCGTACCTTGAACTTATCTTGTTCGTATCTTACCTTGGGTGCCATAATTAAGACATTAGTCTGGTACGCCAATATCATGTGGTAACGAATGCCTGTAGCTCGTTAAACCACATTTATCTAGCAAACGATTGCCTTTTTGCTCGTTATGCATTATCGAATCTGCACAAAAGTTCTAGATGCTTTTGAATGCAGCATTTTCTACTAGTTTAAATATCTGTATGATATATTTGTACATTTTGTAGTATATTAATTACTTAATTTTTATCTTGTTGGCACAATATATGCTTTTCTTGAATTAACTTAAAACTTAAATACCTTTTAAGTCAACCAAATCATTTATTTTTCTTACTACTTAAACACGAAAGAAAATTTGTTTTTGACCTTATGTAATTAAACATGGTTATTTATTTCTTAATTTAAAGCTATTCATATTCACTTGAGTAACAGGGAGTTAAAACATCCTGTAACTATATTATAGAGATTTAAGTTACAACTGGTACTGTTTAACCTAAGTATTCATTTTCAAACCTTTTATTGCAATATTATTCGCTGGTCTCACGCCACCTTTCTAATATTTCATGTAAACGAGCAAACCTAAGGCTGACAAACTGACAAGCTCATCTGATATCATTACTCCTATCAATCGCTGTCACAAGAATTTAAGTCTCATCAAGTCCTGACGTCTCCTTCACCGTCTCCATTGCTGAAGTATATGCATGGAAAACCGAACACCTCATCGAGACAACTTCCAGGTGAAGAGGACTGAATCTTGGACACACCTCATGGATGACAAGCAGAGCTAAGTATTTGTCGAGTCAGAAGGATAACTTTGTAAAGACCAGTAGACCATTTATTTATTTTCATTTTAATTTTCACCTTTTCATGTCAAAACTGTTTCTTCGGAAACCAGTAACAACAACCATTATTATACAAGTATAGTTTAATAAACTACTAAGTGTTTGTAAGATTTTGTATTATTTCTGGTAGGATGGCGCCCTAAAAAAATTTGTCAGATAATAAGACAAACCCACACCTAACAAACAAAAAAAGTATTTTTGGCCGAGGCAACTCAACATCATTTGAATGATTATTAATAACGTTACATTATGTTTTCTACTTCCCTTCATTCACGTTCGCACGCAGGTATCGTAATTTTGTCTCTTTTCTATTCTATACGTAGTGTTGTGTATTATTAGCGAATAAGTATATTTAATCAATATTTGAATATTGTGAGGAAAAATTAGGCTCAATCCAAAAACGTCCCCGGTATCAGCCGCTCTTCACGACAAAAATAAGCAGGCGCGCGAGAGAAGAAAAAAGGTTTCTGGCAGTGTCTCTGTATCCCGCGAGCGAGCTAAATGTCGAAGGCCTATTAGAAAACTCGGGATTTCCTAAATCGGTTTATAAGCGCCGAAATTCCTGATAGAGAGGACAGTTAATGAGTAATCTTGTTTATCGTAAGTGATCAAACAATAATAAAACATTAGCACAATATCTGTTTATCCTAGATAGGTGGCTTAAAAGCTTAAAAAGAAAAGAAGACAAGAGATAGAATCAACTAGTCATGATGGGAATGTTGATAAAGATTTCGGGTCACTTTAATAGCAGCAATGAGCCCATGCTTACAATTTCAAGTTTTGTTCACATCGTAAATCAGAAAATCAAAATTAGAAAATATTGCCAAAAATATTTGTCGTTTTGTTTTGTTTCTATGGGTGATTGGGTGATCTAGTGCTTCGAGCGGCCAGTGTGTAATCTGTTTTAAAATGTTTAACAACAGTTCATTAGCTCCAGCAAAACTGCTAAGACACTCACAAACAAACCATAGTGAGTACGAAGACAACCTTATGGAATTTTTCCAAGTCGTTTGGTGGAAATGAATAAAACTAAAAAGAACTTATGCTCTGTGGGGGGTAGAGGCGTGAATGATAAAGCATGTGAAGCCTCATTTTAAGTAAGTTACCGTATAGCTAAGGCAGGCAAAACGCATATTATTGCCGAAACTCTTATAAAACTATGCATAATAGATGTTGATGAAACCATGATTAGCGAAAAGTAATAATATCAAGATGGTGCCACTTTCAAATGTATATAGGAGAGCTGATGAAATAAGTGACGAAATAGAAAATACAGTTATTCAAAGGATAAAAGTTGGTACGCATTAAAACTTGATGAATCAACAGACATGGCAGGGCTTGCAGTACTGCTTGTTATCGTCCAGTATATTATACACAACTCTGCAGAAGAATAAATGCTATTTTGCAAACCTCTAAAGGCTCATACAATAGGAGAGGAATTTTTCAACTTAGTCGATTCTTGTATCACTGAAAAGGAGCTTAATTGGAATAGATGCATTAATATCTGCAGCGATGGTGCAACAGCAATGACTGGCAAATAATCTGGGTTTATTGTGCGTGTTAAAAAACTCGTTCCGGAAATCGAAGGTAGCCACACTGTGTTATTTATAGAGAAGCATTAGGAATAAAAAAAAATTCCACTCAGTCTTAAAAAACGTTTTGAATGAAGCGGAAAAAAATTGTAAATTTCATAAAGTCCAGGACTTTAAATTCGCGAATTTTCGCTGCTTTCAGTGAAGATATGGGAGCTCAGTCTACTACACTCTTGTTACACACAGAAGTCCGGTGGCTACCTCGAGGAAGTGTTTTGGTACGCCTATTTAGTCTGCGAAGTCAGGTATTGGTGTTTCTTAGTGACCACTTATTTGAATTATCACATAGATTAACTGAAGTTAATTGGTTACAACGTTTGGCCTATCTTGCAGATATATGTTTATGTTTCAGTGAATGCAACATTTCACTTCAGAGACTCTCTGTGACAGTACTTGCACTTTATGAGAAAATTGAAGTCCAGTTAAAAGAAATACAGCTTTCGGGATTCTGTATAAACAGAGGTATAACTCTAAGTGCTTTCCTACATTCCATGATTTTGTAATCGAGTCAAAGTCTCCACTTTCAACACAAATTTCGTTAGATATAACCAACCACCTTTAGAATTTACAAACTTCATACAAAGTCGGTTAAATGGGGGCAAAGTTCCAGAATAAGGAGCTCAAGAAAATGCCGCAATAAAAATTTAAAATTTCCGACTACCTTCGGAGATATCCGAAAATAAACGAAAATTAGCAAATTCGTTTTTATTTTTTCCTGATTACATTTGTTGAAATAATTTCAAGCAAATGTCACATTTCCATTGCCACTTTTTCTCTTCTACAAGATGACATAATTAGTTTTTAATTCCGACGTTTCGTTGGCGGGCCACCATCATTAACTTCATTTTTTCAAATACGGACCTGAAATTTAAATTGCATATTTTTGATCCTTATACCTCTAAAACCTAATATTTGATGTCTTCTAAATATTATGCAGACGTTTCGTTTCCAAAAAACGCATCAGAAGGATTTTTGGATTTTTAAAAAATACTATCCTGATGAAAATACCAGTATTTATTTGAAATTGAGCAGATGCGGTGTATAAGAGAAAATTAAAATATTTTTGTCTTTAAAATACTTATTTAATAATAATAAATGTAATAAATTATGGGTAAAGGAAACAGAACAAAAACAAATTCATATTAGATAAACTTACTTAAATAACCTACACGCCACATTAAAACAGGATTAAGGCACTGAGATATCATAAAAAAATTAAGAAAAGGTAAGAATATCCTTTAAACTAATCTCAAATGTTCGAACAGATTGCCGTTTATGTTTAAACACTTTAATGCTTTGGTATTTACTTTTACTTACTGCCCTTAAAATTGATCTTTTGCGTAAAGATCGGCATGAAATTAAAATTTTTTGACGTAACTCTGCCAAGTTTTCAACAGGGCCATTTTTATATACTTTATTTTTTATTGCACCCCATAGAAAAAAATCTAGCGGTGTCAGATCGGGCGATCTCGCTGGCCACTCCACCACACCTCTGTTTCCTATCCACTTTTCTGGGAAATTTCGATGTAAAAATGCACGCACATCTCGACCATTATGGGGAGGTGCTCCGTCATGTTGAAACCAGAGATGTGGAAGGGTTGCCAACGGAACATCCCTTAAAAAATCATCAAATTGGTTGTTTAAAAAAATAAGATACATATCTGCATTTAAATTATGGTCATATAAAAATGGACCCAAGATTTTGTCACCACACAATCCTGCCCAAACATTAATGGAAAACCTGATTAGAGGACGAAGTTCTCTATTTTCTCTGGGGTTCTCTACAGCCCAAACATGTTCGTTATTTCTATTAAATAAACCACAGTTTGTGAACTTTGACTCATCCGTCCAGATAATGCAATTTAAAAAATTTGGATTTATTGTAGCTTGATCTCTTATCCATTGGCAAAAAGTAACTCTTCTCGCGGTATCTCCAGGATGTAATGTTTGAGAAATATGAATTTTGAAGGGCTTGAAGTTATTTGATTTTAATATTCGCCAACATTTAACATGATGTAAAGTGTGCAAGTTTGCTTCCGACTTAATTTGTCTTGTGGACACAGAAGGGTTTTTGTTTACCTTTAGGTACAATAGACAGTATTTATTAAAAAGCATATTATTATAATTTATAAAAAATACTAACTTGGTTTAGAACTGTATCAATTTCCCCATTTGTGAATTTATGGCCATATTTTTTTCGTGGTTGTATGAATGACCCATATTCCTTCATATTAAACTCCAGCCTTTTAAAGTATGTGTAGTGTGGTTGAGGTTTTTCCGGATATTGCTCAAAATACGTCTGAGTGGATCTATAACAATTTCTTTGGCATAAAAAGTAAATGCGAAGCATATCACTTTTTTCTTGGTTGGAGAATGGCATTTTGTGGCATTAAAATAAAAAATTCACAAACCTTATTACCGCAGTGACGCAAATGTCATTAGTTTTTTATTTTTCATGGCACTTTTGTTTGTTTTACACATACTTGCTGTTTCAAATGTTGGAATTTAATAATGATAAAAGATAAATATGGTTCAACGCCAAAATTATTTAGTCAGTGTGTGAATACACCTCAGCAATATTTGTAATTTCGTTAATTCCTTTATTTAAGTAAGTTTGTCTAATTTGTATTTGTTTTTGTTCTGATTTTCATTAGGATAGTAATTTATAAAAATCCAAAAACCCTTCTGATGCGTTTTTGGGAAAAGAAACGTCTGCATAACATTTAGAAGACATCAAATATTAGGTTTTAGAGGTATAAGGATCAAAAATATGCAATTTAAATTCCAGGTCCCTGTTTGAAAAAATGAAGTTGATGATGGTGGCCCGCCAACGAAACGTAGGAATTAAAAACTAATTATGTCATCTTGTAGAAGAGAAAAAGTGGCAATGGAAATGTGACATTTGTTTGAAATTATTTCAACAAATGTAATCAGGAAAAAATAAAAACGAATTTGCTAATTTTCGTTAATTTTCGGATATCTCCGAAGGTAGTCGGAAATTTTAAATTTTTATTGCGGCATTTTCTTGAGCTCCTTATTCTGGAACTTTGCCCCCATTTAACCGACTTTGTATCTCTTATAGTTTCGGAGATCCCTGTACTTAGCCTCGAATTTGTAACACCCTATATAAGTCACGGTGGGAAATGTTCCCGAGTGACTTATATGACCTAACAAACGAGTGCCATACAAAATTTCATATAAGACCCACACGAAAAGAGCTTATCACATAACCCATTTTAGCCTGTTTGCGTTATGTATTATACTACATTATCGTACTGAGTGATGTAATGAACTTATTACATTACTCATTTTTAATCAAACTATGATTTTTTTTGTTCCGTCAGTCACTCTCATTTTTTGTGTAATGTCACTTTTATAATACATTAATATGAATACATGAAAAAACAATAAATAGTAAGAGAATACTGCTTGGCAAGTGGTAATCATAATATGACATATAAATATGTATACATGTGAGAACTTTGTTCTCAAGCCACTTGCTGAGACCTTATACAATAAGGATTAACCAAATTATGCTAAAACAGCTATTCCCTGGGCTACATGCCCCAACGAGCGCTGAATTAAATAGCACGATTTGGCGTATTTTGACTAACACTGTTAGTACTAAAATACAGACTCAGATTGCAAAAACTACCGGGAAAGAAAATAATGAATCTTTATTTCCAATGATAGGTTGCTACGCTGCTGCTACCTGTAGACCGGTTTCGAACTCTTTGGTTCTCGTCAGTACAGGGCAAGCATGACAAGCGAGCACACCTACAATATTCCTCGCTAGTTACTGTAATGAAGCTTACACCGTACTAGTAATATAAATAACTATTATCCAAAACTTGATGATATTAATAAAAAATAGAAAATTATATTGTCTCAATGTAAACTGGAAAATCCTGTTTTATATTTTAATTGCCATATTTTTGAATGACAAATTTGACACGTAAAAGTAGGCTAGTGTGATTATTGTTGTTATTTTAAAAATTATTAAATTTGGAGAGAGTAAATCAAATTATTATTTTTGTCATTTTCGATGGTGATTTTTCAAAATATAAAAAAACTCCAGCCGAAATTCAAAAAGAAGCTGACTTAGCGTGTTCATTTATTATTCCCCACAAGTCAAGAGATAGTTATGACAAAACCTTCAAAGAATTTATCGGCTGATGTCATAAAAGATGTACCTGCGTGAGTTGCAATCATAACCCACTAGTGAGTTATGGTTATAACCCACGTGTGAGTTATAAGCTACTTTATTAGTCGAAAATCGAACTAATAATGTTCACATTATATGTAAGTGTTGGATAAACTACTTTTAAGTCGGCTACTTTTACTTTGCTAGAGTTTTGGGCCCAACTTAAACGTGAATGTACCAGGAAAATGTCAAATATGCTAAAAAACTAAAAATGCTTTTACAAAGACTTACCAAATAAATAAACTGAATCCTGAACCAAACATGCGGATACCTTTTTCGAACATTCAACCTGATTTTGACAATCTTGTCTCACGAAAACCAGCTCAACCCTTCCATTAAGCTTGCTTAGATGAAATGTTATTCAATAAAAAATAACTAATGTCTAATGGATGTGTTTTTTTTTACTAATTAATATATAATTTTGTTCCTACAGTTGTTTTTAATATTATTATTATTATTATTATGTACTTGGAAGCTATAAATGTAGCATGATGTTGTTTTTCTAATCAAAAATTGAATATCTCATATTGCACCAGGGTTTCTCGCCCTATAAAAGGTTGAGAAATATTGGCTAATTGGGTGTGGGTGACTTCGCTTAAGACAGCAATTTAGTTTTTCTATATTTGAGCGTAATGTGCGTGTTTAAAAAAAATATTTTTACTGGTTGTATATAGCCAGAACAAATATTATTATGTCCTTGTAAAAATATTGAAAACATCTATTTATATATGAATACCAAAACTCTAAAAACGTCCATGTGTTTGTACGTTTGCTGTAGAGAAATAGATTCTTGCAACAAGTCATATGAACTTAGAACAATTTCATTAAAACTTTCAACGAAGAGAATTAAGAATTTTTTTGTTTTGTTTCGATTTGATTTCAAGTAATAACAAGAACCTGTACCCTTGAAGCAAAGTCGCATATACTTGATATAAATATGTAAATACTTGTAGAGTACATTGTTGATGGTCGTAACTTATTTTTGGGTTATCCTGTATACATGAATTTACCATAAAAAAAAACACATTAAGAAAAAAAAATCGGCGCATCTGAACGTTTTTCCAAAAGAAAAAATAAGTTTCCTATTTGGTGTTCACCAAATACTGCAGCTTCAATAAAATCAAAGTAATATATTAATAATAATAATAATAATAATGTCTTTATTTTTACATTCCTAGGTTTACAATATAAATATAGTTAAATCATAGTACCTATATTAGTGTAATGTAAAAAATGGCGAAGTCCAGTGGCAGACTAGCCATTTCTGGTTAGCCTACCCTGCTCTACTTAACCATGGATTAATAAATGAGGACCTTTTTTCCTTTGGCGTAACATACAAATAATAGCTTATTATTTTCCAAGCAAGGCAACCGGATATATTATATCTAATACAAATGAAATTACATGCATTGTCGTTCAAAATAATATTTATAAATTTTATCACGAAATTTGAGAGGAGGCATCAGCTTTAGATAGGCAGGAAGGGAATTATATAGGTTTGCTATGCTGTATGTAAAAGATCTTTCAAAGAGCTTTGTCTTGTGCATTGGTGGTGTTATTAACCATTTAAAGCAAATATTAATATTATGGACATGAGAACGATATACAATCTTACAGTGCAAGTATGGAGGTTTTTTATAATAAATAATTCTATGATAAAAACACGCCGAGTGTACCCTCCTCTTACTCTCCATATTCAACCAATTTGCATCGCGCAGCTTATGAGATATTCTTTCAAATTTGCGAATTCCATATATAAGATGAAGACAAGAATTCTGCACCTTTTGAATTCTGTCCTTCTGAATTTGTATTAAACAGTTACCGTAAAACGTCTGCATGATTAAATATGGACAGTACAAGTGAGTCGCAAAGAAGTTTCTTAAGTTTAGCTGACAAGTCATGACGACTTGAGTAAAGTCGTTTTAACCTAGTGTAGGCGCGCTGCAAATAACCCGATATATGTTTTTCAAATCTTAGCGAATTATCAAAAATAAGTCCGAAATTGCGTACATTATTGGTAGGTTTCAGCACAGTATCACCTATTTTTATATTTACATAATTATTTACACTATTTATATAATTCTTCGGACCAAAAAGCATCAAGCAGCATTCATTTTTTTTTAGCCCGAAACGTTGGAAAAGTCTAAAAATAGAGCGCGATAATACCAGATTTTCTGATATAAGAAAATAGAATAGGACTTGCATTAAGAATGACTATAGGGAAATTGTTAAAAGCACTGAAAGTTAATTAAAAACAATATAAAATTTTGTTCGTCATATACAGCTAATAAACGTAATTATAAGACCGTTCCCAGCACTATCACCAACAGTTCTAACGATAAAACGAGTACACGTTGTAATTAAATTTTAACACCCATCAAGTAAAAACCAATTCCTGCAGGCATTTCCTCTAAACATTTTATGGTTAAGTGGCTTACAGATTCCATTCCTAAGCTGGAATTGCATTGGTATCGATCTTCATCTTCAAAACTGTACCTTGAGCCTACCTTCTATAGCAAAATAGATGTTTACAGACAATATAGACTTGCGTTGCTAGCAACTTATAAAACAGTATCTAAGCACTAATGAATTTTTTGAGGAAATGAGATCCCAAATAATGGAAATATTTAAACCAAAGAAGGACCAATGTGATATTTGTAAGAAAACCAGAAAAATGTAGTTTTAAAAGTCAATGTGCAAGTCTTGTTACTTTCTCCACAAATGCAATCCATTAAAAAACAAAATTGACTGTCCATAACTATACGATTTTCAATCACTATTTCAAAGATGTGAAATGTTATACCTGGTGATGTATAGCTTGGTTGAACATAGGAAATCCCATGCAAATTTTGAGGTGGCTAAATATTGGCTCCCTGTACATTTTAGAAAAGATTTAATAATAATTTCTTGAAGAGGCCGATATAATAAACCCATGTGCCAAGTTTGAATAAGTGTTAATAAGCCAATCCTAACATATTCAATTAAATGTGATGGCAAAATTACGAAATTTTCATAGTACCTATAGGTAATACGGCAAACATCAGCAAATTATTATTTGGCGTTGACGAAACGAAAAGTAGCGTCAGTGACATTTTCATTAAAGGCGCTTTAATTATAGCTAAACATGAGCTATCCCATTAAGGAAAAAGTAACTATAATTAAGTGGTATTATACAGGAAAAAATTTAAGAGCAGTATCTAAAATGTTTTTACTTCAATTCCCTGATAAGCCTATCCCTTCTATTTCATTAATTAAACGTATTGTTAGTAAATTTGAGTCCGAAGGCACTGTAATAAATAACTGTAAATGCTCAACTCAGAATGTCAATAGGGCTGAAGAAAGATATAATAGAGATCTTGATATTTTACTGCACGTGGAGGAAAAAAATTATTAGCACGAGGATTCTTTGGGAAGCCGTAGGAAAACATCGAAAAACAGTGTTGCGCACTTTTGAAAAACATAAAATATTTTACTTACAAGTATAAAAAACTTTTTTGAGAGATATTTGTTTTACCGATGAATATACTTTGTACATTTACCCTTAACAACGAACCAAATATTCAAAATTGCCGGTATTGGAGTAAAGATAATGAACATCGTCTTGTTCATACTCGAACGCAACATCCACAAAAAATAAATGTTTGGGCTGGAATTGTAGGACATCACATTATTGGACCATTTTTTATGGAAGGCAACCTTACAGCAGTAGCCTATTTGGACGAATTGAACCCGCACTAGAAGAACTTGTACGAAAAAATCAGGAGATCTGGTATCAAATGAATGGTTGTCCTGCTTATAATTCTCTCATGGTTAGGGAATACTTGCAAAATCTTTTTAACGGAAATATTATTGTCCCACAACATGCAATCTTTTGGCCAGCCAGGTCTCATGACCTTTCGCCGAAAGACTTCTTTCTGTGGGATCACTTAAACATTTTTATTTATTAAGATGTAAAATTTGAAAACCTAGACCAGCTAAAAAACTGTTTTTCGTTAGAATGTGACAGAATTTCTCGATGTCAACAAAAATTATATTTTATTTATTTATTTATTATTATTATAGTGCCTCGGCTACTTGTGGCCATTGGCACGTTTACAATAGGTTACATATTACATTTTATTACGATATCTATATATAAAAGGGGAAAAGCTATTTATTAGGTTGTATAAGTTGATGTCCTTTAAAAAGTTTATCACATTTTGGTATTTACTAGGCGCGTTTAGGTTTTCCTTGAGATATGCACTTGTTATACCATGTGTTTGTCTGTTTCGAGTGTACTGGGGGCACAATGCTAGGATGTGTTGTACTGTAAGATGTGGGTTGCAGTGGTCACATAGGGGTGGGTCGCCATTATCCATGTGTAACGCGAGTGTGCCCAATTCTTATTCTGTGGATTACCATGGCGTCTCTTCTGCTCATGGGAGGCACAGTACTAGTTTTAATAGTGGGTTGTATTTTGACAGTTTTGCATTTGACTGGTTCCAGTTGTTTTCCCATCTATTATTATGGCTTGCTTAAAGAGATTTGCAAGGTCTTTTGGGGCTTGGATTTCTTGAATTGGTAGGTTTAAACTTAGAGCCTCTTTGGCAGCTTGGTCTGTTTTTCATTGCCGCTGATACCAACGTGGGATGGCGTCCATATGATGGATCGTCGTATATTTTGATTATGGAGTTGTTGAGAGACATTGTGTATATTCTGTACCAGTGGGTGTTGCGTATACATATTTTCTATCCAATGGATTAAAGCAAGTGAATCTGTACATATTGCAACCTATTTGTTCTCACCTCTAATTGATTTGAAGGCCATAAGAATTCCATATAATTCTCCAGTATGAATACTACAGGAACTAGGAAGTAGGTATCTTGCAATGGTCGTTTCTGTTGTTGTAACTGCGCAGCTAACTCCATTGTCATCTTTAGATGCATCTGTATATAGAATATTTTTGTGGTTTTTTGTGGTAATCAGTTCTGAGAAAGATTGTTTGAGAATTGAATTATGTGTTTCATGTTTTTTATATATATTTACATAAAGAGGTATCAATAGATGGCATTTGTTTGCTCCATGGTGGGATAGTTGGGATTGGATTGACAGATGTTTTAGATAAGTCACTATTTTCTAGTAGTTCTCTTAAAGTCTCTGAAAGGGGGCTTTTTGTAATATTTGGATGCGTTACTTGGTCAGTGATAAAGATGTTGTAGACGGGATTTTTTGGATTAGCAGATACTCTAGCAGAGTATGTTAAGAGAAGTTGTTCTCGGCGGAGAGAGAGAGGCATTTCATGTAATTCACAGGAAAGAGATTCTGCAGGGCTAGATCTAAAAGCTCCCAAACATATTCGAAGAGCAGTGTTATGGACTGTGTTTAAAATTTTAAGGGTGGATTTGCTTGCGGAGCCATAGACTAAGCTTCCATAGTCCAGTTTAAAGCGGATTAGTGCTCTGTATACTTTTAACAGAACTGTTTCTTATGCTCCCCCATGATGGTGTCCTAAAGATTTCAGTATACTCATACGTTTCAGGTATTGGGCTTTTATTTCTTGGATGTGCTTCTTCCAGGTAAGTTTGCTGTCAAAGGTTAGGCCTAGGAATTTGCGATTTTCTGCTAGCTCCAGAGAGGCTCCATTCAGTGTTATATGAGGAATGTGGTTTGTTCTTCTTCAACTAAATTTTAATATTTTAGATTTGGAGATTGAGAACTTAAAGCCTGTTTTTGTTGACCAGTTGGATAACTTGTTGACTGCATTTTGGAGTAGGGTACATGTTGTTGCAATATTTCTTCCTGTGCAGTAGACGATTAGGTCATCTTCATAAAGTGCATATTTTATTGGTTGCTGAACCCCATCACAAATGTCATTCAATGCTAAGTTAAATAAGGTGGTGCTAAGCACTGTTCCCTGTGGAACTTCGTCTTCTAGAGGGATTTCGTGTGATATTTTCCCATTAGCGGATACTATGGCAGTTCTATTAGAAAGAAAGTTCTGCATGAATACCACGATGTTTCCAGTTAGATTAATTTCTTTTAACTTGTCATATATGATTGGTTTCCAAGTAGTGTCAAAAGCACTTTCAATGTCGAATATTACTGCCACAACGTCTCGTTTAGCAGCAAAGGCACTGGCGATTTCAGTTTGGAGAACCACCAGGTTGTCTGTGGTGCTTCGATGGGGTCTAAATCCTGATTGGTTTTGGTTTATTAAGTTGTTAGCTTCCAAGTACCAAAGTAGGCGTCTATTTATCATTTTTTCTAATAGTTTACACATCGTGCAGGTTAGTGAGATGGGTCGAAATGAGTTTGTATCTGCTGAAGTTTCACTACTTTTCTTGAGAGGTAGGATTATGGATTGGTGCCATAAATCTGGAAATTCATGTCTGGTCCATATTTTATTGTACAGTTCTGGAAGTTTCTCCAAGCTAGAACTGGATAGGTTTTTGAGGAAGATAAAAGGAATATTATCTGGTCCCGCAGCCGAATTTTTGCACGTAGCAAGTGCTTGATTGAGTTCTTGCTGTGTAAAGAGAAGGTTGAGTGAGGCGGAGTGAGGTAGTGCCTTTGGTTGAATTGTAGGCATAGTTTGGGAATTATTGTTATTTTTGCATTTTTCTTGAAAGTGTTTGGCAAGAATGTTAACGATCGCTTGGCTATCTGTGATAATTTCATCATTGTCTTTTATAGCGGGTATCTTACAATTTGTCTTTTGTCCTTGCATTTGCTTAATTTTAGTCCAAACTTGGGCAGGGGGACTATCAGCTGTGATTGTGTTCACATAGTTGTTCCAGGATTTTTGCTTGCTGTCTTTCAGTACACGCTTCGATTTGGCTTTGAGCTTTTTAAATAAAATTAGGTCACTTTGAGATTTCGTTCTGCGGTATCTATTTAACGCCTTTTTGCAGTCTTGTACAGCAATTTTGCAGACATCGTTCCACCACGGGACTACTTTTTTTGTGAAATTTATTTCGTGTGTACCTATATGTCTCTCTGCGGCTGTGGTTATGCATTTGACTAACTGATTTGTGGCTTGGTCAATATTGTTATCTAGTTCTAATTGGTCCGTATGTATTTTGATGCAGGAGCTGAAACTAACCCAATCGGCGCGGGCGAGTCTCCATTTAGTTAGGATGTTGTAAACTTTAGGTGCTTTGTCAGAAATAATTATGGGATAGTGATTACTATCATACAAGCTGTCCGATACTTGCCAACTAAGTGTGGTTGCTGTTCTGGGGTCACTAAAGCTGAGGTCAATGGATGAAAATGTTCCAGAGGAGATATTAAAGTGGGTATTATTTCCTGTATTTAAAAGACAAAGGCTGGTTGTGTTTATTGTCTTCTCAATAATATTTCCTCTTCCAAATGTTTGTCTGGATCCCCACATTGTGTTATGCGCATTAAAGTCACCTACAAGGATGAATAAATTGGGTAGTTATCTCACGAGGTTTTGAGCTTGTGCTTCTGTTAAGTTGTGATTTGGCGGTATGTAGATATTGCATATTGTGATTTGGTTCGGGCACCAGACGGTTACAGCTACCGCGTTTAAATCCGCGGTAATTGGGAACTTTCCAGAAAAGAGATCGGTGGATATAAATATTGACGTTCCTCCGCTGGCTCGGACGTATTCATTTCTAAGTTGGTGGTAGCCTTCGTAATTTTTTAAGGATTTTTTATGTTGCTCTTTAAAGTTCGTTTCTTGGAGGCAGATTATATCAGGTAGGTAGTCAGAAATTAGCTGTTGAATTCGATTAATGCGAGGGTAGAAACCATCGCAGTTCCATTGTATCAGATTGAAGATGATTTTTAGTATGTAGACTTTTGTGACTTTTGGGAGTTATCTGATAGATCTTCTTCATTTAGGTCCACGGACGATTGCGATAAAGAGCTTGCAATACTGCTCGTTTCTATTCCTTCGGAAGTGAGTTGTGTTTTAATTTTTTTGGTCAATCGAGTAAATCGGTTTTTTATGGACCTTTCCTTTAAAAAAGGATATATTTTATACATATTGGACAGAAGGGATTTGACACCATCTGAAAATCTTAAGGCTTCCTGATAAAGTGGTCAACTGGAACAATGAATTTTTCAGGTGTAATTTGATATCTGTCCTTTATTATTGTTTTAGTGCTTTCTGAAAGGGTATGTGCTGAGGTTATTATAGAAAATTATAGAAATGGATTTTATGATCGATTAGAATATTGTTTAGCTGTTAATGGAGGCTTGTTTGAATATTTCATTAATTAACGTTTTTGTGAAAATCCGTAGTCTTAGCTTTGTTATGTTAAATTGAAGGCTTAGTAAGTAAAACATAATGGTGTCCTTTATTTTGGATGTGTGATTGTCGGATTGGTAAAACGAAAATGTGTTTTAATGCGAAATAATCTTTATTCGTTGTGTCCAGCTTTACGCCAACTTTTGACAATAGCGTCATAGACTTTATTTGCTGGTGTTTGCTGTATTACCTAAACTATGAAAATATCGTAATTTGGCCATCATATTTAATTAAATGAGTTCGGACTGGCTTAATAAAATTTATTTAAACTTGGCACATGAGTTTATTATATCGGCATCTTCAAAGAATCATCATTCAATTTTTCTCGAAAATGTACAGGGGAGCTAACATTTCGCCACCTCAAAATTTACATGGAATTTCCTATGTTCAACTAAGTCATGCATCACCCGGTATATGGTATAAAAGTTATGGAGGATTAAATGCGAACATATTTGCCTGAATTTCAATTAATTATCTAAAAGATCGGGTACATACCACATACGACCAGCGCTGGATTAAGGGGGGGGGGCTATAGCCCCGGGCCCCATCATTCAAAGGGCCCCAGAAACGAACCGAAAAGCCTTTACCATTATTTAAAGGCCCCCTAGTTCGAATGGCTTTTAAGATTGAAATAATCTATTCGTTAACGTTCAAATTACACAATTTTATAGTAGCGGACACTTATAATTTATTTATAAAGGGTTACCGCCAGGCGGCAGAAAATTGGGTTATTCTAATTCTAATTCTAATTTAGTAAATATTGAAAACTGTTGGGGACAAACTTACGACAATGCTAGTAATATGTCTAATAAATACAAAGGCGTTCAAGCCGAAATTAAAAAACGTAATAAGTTAGCACACTACCTCCTTTGTGCAGCTCATTCTTTAAATCTAGATGGAGAATCTAGCGTAGACGAATGTGTAGAGGCTACAAGCTTTTTCGGATTTTTACAGAAATTATATGCCTTTTTTGTTGCATCCACCCATCGTTGGGGAATTTTAATTACAAACATCAAGAAACAAAATGAAGAATGTGGGGACCCTAAACGATTGTTAGTTGTTGAGCAACTTCCTGCAACAAGAAGGTCGTCTCGCGAACAAGCAGTAAAATCCCTTGTCATCAATTATGATGAAATTTTTAATACCTTATAACAATTAGCCGAAGACACGTTAGAAAAAATAGATACTAGAAACGATAAATTTTTTTTTAGGAAGCATATTATGGTGAAAGTTAAAACTGCTTTTATGGCTACTTTTTGGAAACAATTATTAGAGCGGTTTGATGGCACCAATTCTTATCTACAAAAACTTGGTCGCGATGTCATAACGGAACATAAAATGTTAGTTTCATTGTTAGAATTTGTTTGTAATCTACGAGGTCGATTCGAATCCTTAGAAGAAAAGGCCAAAGATATATCTTCGGCTTTAAACAGTTCATACAAGGATGCGTATGAACGTAGAAGCATAAAAAAATTACCTGACGACTCAACAGAAATATCACGACAAAATTAAGATCAATTTCACATAGAATCGTTCCTTCCAATGATAGGTAAAATAACATCTGAGCTTAGAAAGCGAAACGAAGCTTACAAAGAAATAAGTGACCTTTTTGGATTCTTTAGCCAGTTAACTATTCTTTCTTCAGAAGAAATATCTACCAATACTAGAACTTTAATTTCTCAATACCCCAACGATTTAGAAGATAATGTGGCTTACGAACTTATTCAGTTTTCTTTATATTTAATAACTCTAAATATTGAAAGTGTTACTAGTTTTCCCTTTCTTTTAAGTCATTTAATTGAGAGGGATTTGTTAGAGATATTTTCAAGCACTTATATAGCTTAAAGAGTTTATTTATGCATCCCAATTACTAACTGCGAAAGCGAAAGGTCATTTTAAAAACTAGCTCTCATAAGAAACAAATACAGGGCCAACATGGGCGACGTTAGACTGTCCAGTTTAGCTACAATGAGTATTGAAAATGATCTTGTATCTTTAATAGACTTTAACGATATTACTGATACATTTTCAACTTTAAAAACATGTATAAAAACATTTTAGAGATGATTATTTTTTGCTACGTAAAAGTTTACATGATTTTTGTTTGTTCATTCTTTTATCTTCATTAAGGGCCCCTCCAGGTTTTTCAGCCCCGGGCCCACATCTTCCCTAATCCGGCACTGCATACGATAATGAGTTAATTACAGTTTTTGCAGTTGTGGTTACAAAAACAAAAATAATATCCTGAAAGAAAACTTACAACGTTAAATTTGCAAGAACTGAAAAAAGCTATACCTTCCCATGCAAACCAATTTTACGATGATCTATTAACCTAAATTACTTCCCGATATGAACATTTTTTAGGTATAATTTTTTACTGTGACATTAAAAGTTTAGGTTTGTTTTAATTTTTTTTTAAGGTTTTTGTTATACGTGGACATATGAAGAGAATAAAACTGATTTTTTGATAAATCTCCAATAAAATAACAAACATTACACATAATAAAACCAATCGTCTTTATCGTCTTTATCGTCTACTGTGGAAAAGCTGATAACAACAATCAATTTTGCACCTTTTGTCAACGAAGTGCAAAACTAGACATAGTAGATGGCTGCTTCATCTTAAATCGAACTCCGACCTTAAATGATTTACTTTATTTATAGTACCATTCATAAAAAATAAAATAAACAATTTTACTTTCTTAATAAAATTACACTGCTTAGTGCACTAAAACTGTCCTCATGATAAAACTGTGTTACATTGTATATAAAATATATCTCATAGGGGTGTCTTCATAAAAGACCATAAAATACCCTATAAAACTTTATTAAGGCTGAAATGAAATATATGAAAGATTAGTGTAACATGCTTAGGTCTTTCATCATACCTTGAGGAAAATGAAAGCTGCAATCATTTTGACGTCTGATTTTACTGTGAATAAAATATCTCTTCAAATTAGTCATCATCAGGAGTGCTTTAAAAATAGTATTAAATTATCCTTGTTGTGCCGGGTGTCCAAATAAGAAAGGACGCCGGCTATATCTCAGGAACTGTTAGTCCCAGAGCTTTCAGGTAAAAATTTTTTGTACAAAATAGGCCATAAAAAATTGCTGGAAATAGTTTTTAAGTTTGGTAGTCGTCCGCTAGGGGGCGCAACGAACACTCGAAAACATAGTTCTGTGCTTATCTCCAAAAAAAACACACTAAAGGTATCCTAAAAACACAATATTTGAAATCTTGATGGGATTATAAAAAAATTTAGTTTGGGACTCTTTGCCATTACTCTTCAAATAAGGGGTGGGGGAAGGTTCAAACATGCTATTAACAAATGGCATACAACTTTTCTGTTTTTTAACCGATTTCAATGATTTTTGCATCATTTGAAAGGGCTTTTCCTGTTTAATAAAATTTGTAGTAAAAATAACAAAATTAAATGATTTTGTTGCCGGTAGGGGGCGCTATTTTAAGAAGTCGACAATTTTCCCATTTTCCTAGAAAATTTCAAATGTAATGATGATTTTGTTTACATTTAGATGGAAAGAGGATAAAAAAAAGAAGGAATTTAGTGACAACCGCAAGTCGATATCTTAATCCTATCTCAAGATATACAAGACATACAAGAATATTTTGGGAAAAAACTTTTTGCTTCGCGTTTTGGGTACGTAGTCATGGAAATGCAAAAATTAAACAAAACACCTGTAGCTGTCACTAAGGCTTATTTATCCGACGCCATTCTTTGTCGTTGTTGTGGTATTGCAATTAAGCTTAAAACAATGAGAATTCCCACTGAAATAATATTTAATATGCTAGCCGTTTATTTTGAATGCTACCAGAACCCAACAATAGCATCAAGAATATACGCGATGAGGTATCCTGGATTATTGCAGTTGTTTACTCAGAACTGTTCAAGTTGTTGCTTTGACGAATACATATCTGATCTGAAACAAAACAAAACTTGTCTGTTGCGCCTTAGTCAAAAAACTAGAACTTGTTTTACGAAATAGACCATGTTTTGATACAAGAGATATTAACAGAGAGATTACTCGAAGGCGTTCGATAAAATAAATCACACACTTCTTTTAGCTATTTTGAGCTATCTTGGTTTTCGCGATTTTTTGAATAAATATTTAAGTAATAGAAGTCAGCAAACAATGGCACATGGTAAGCTGTCCAAATCAAAGAATGTATTGCATGGGGTCCCGGAGGGATCCATTTTAGGACCTATACTTTCTGCTCTGTATGCATCGCAGTTGATAACGTATGTGAAACATTGCAAATCTTATTTTTACGCGAACGATAGGCAACTTTACTTTTCTTTTAAGCCTGATGACATTGCAAAATCTAGTAATATGATAAATACTGATTTAAGTGCTGTCCTTAGAGCCTCAGAGTCTTATTGCCTTAGTATAAATTTTACAAAATCACAAGTTTTATTTTTCGGTAGCTCACAAATGCGTAATTTACTTAAGAAATAAATATCAATTAAAATAAACAATGTAGATTTAGAAAAGGTCGAGAAAGCAAGAAATCTGGGTCTTATTATGAATACAAACCTAAAGCTCTCCGAGCATGTTAACCTCTGCATCAAAAGAGTCTTTGCTAATTTAAAACTGATTTATGGTCATAAGAACATTTTAAATGAAAGTATTAAAAGACTTCTATGTGACTCGATTGTTTTGTCCATATATGTATTAGTACTATATGTTTTGTCCATATATGTATTAGTACTATATGGCGCCTTGCCCATTTAACCAATGTAAACGAAGTGAAGCCGAGGTTCCTTGTCCCGCCAGAGTCATTTCGCGCAGTGCGCATGCGCGAGATGACGTTTGTTTTAACAGGAAAAAAATGAGGTTATCACATTTGACTTTGACAACTGGACAGAAATTTGTAAACAAACATTAAAGTTCTTGATTTGTTTAGGATTTTGTATAGTATTTCGACTGAAAAAAGAAAAAAAACGCAGGTAAATATATCAATAAAACTTTTATTAGATATTTTACATTCATTTTTAGAGTTCAACAGGTAAAATAATAGGTTTTAGTAGGATTTTTTGGAGTACATGCAATTTTCGGTAAAAATAGGTACCTAGGTACCTAGGGGACGGACGGGCAAAATGGATATGGTAAGCTTCAAAAAAATAAATGCTAAGCTTGTCACAAAATGTTTAGTTCCAAATATCAAAAACTTTAATAAATAACTCATACTTTTTATTAAAAAAAATTAAAAAACAAGAAAAGTAACAATCCTTTCTCTATATAAAAAAAACTTAGAACAAATGTTTTTTATCCATTGTGCCCTACTATGGCGGGCAAAACGAATTCCTTGAGCGGGCAAAAAGAATACTTAAACAAAATCAAAAGTTAGTCATCGCACAAATCACAAAAGTATAAACCATATCCAGAATAAGAGGAACAACGTTCATGAGTCCATTCCTGGCATGTGGAGCATTGTATCCAGTCTTCTGGAGGTGGACTTACATATTTCTCTGAGCACACCGTGCAATAATAGTCTCTACTTTCAATTTCTTGCGGTTTTTTGTAACTTTTGGTTGTGGGTACGCCGTTTTTTTTTTTTAAACGTGATGGACTTGCGATACAAGTATCTTTAAAGAACACTTTTCTCTTCGCTGAAGCAGCTTCAAATTTTTGACGTTGTTCCTCTTTCACTGGGGTACTTGTAAGGATTTCTGCCTTCTGTGTTTTTCGACCTCTAAGATTTCGTTTATTCACTTGCTTTGGAATGGGTCGAATGTCTTTTAAAATGTCAATATCTGACTTGTTTGCATCATCAACATTTGGCTCTTCAGGCTCTATTAAAAGTTGATCTTCTTCATTTGGTGAATTTGGCCTCTCTTCAGCTCTAGCTTCATAAACTTCAGATGGAGCAAAATGCTCATCGCTTATTGCATGTCTATTGAATGGATATATGCCACTTGATCGGAAACCACTTATTGCATTAGCTGGAGCTGCTCCTTTTAGGTAAGCCGCAGAAAAGAGTTTAGCCACATCAAATTGGTTAATTACACGTCCTGGATATTCTTTTTGGAAAACATTAATTTCGATTTCAAAGAACCTCTTTATTGGACCGTATACAGACACATCCAGAGGCTGTAACCGATGGGATGTGTGAGGTGGAATTGATAGAAATATGACATGATCTTTTGAAGCAAAATCAAGAGCAGCATAGCTTTTGTGTGACTCGTGGTTATCAAGAATCAACAAAGCTTTTCTCTCTTCAGTGGGACGTACTTTTTGTATAAAGGTCTTGAGCCAATTTAAGAATTTTTCGGCGTTGATCCATCCGCTGTCGGTGATCGTTGCTTCAGAGCCTGGCGGAGCATCATCTAATAATCGTTGATCAAATCTTTTTCTCTTGAAGATGAAAAATGGCGGAATAAACGAACCTGTAACGCTGCAGCAACAGACAACCGTTGTTAGGACGCCTCTTTCATTACTAGAAATTATTCCCACTTGTTTTTTCCCTGACTTACACAAAATCTTTGGAGGCTTCGTGGATGTTGTTCTAATCCCAGTTTCATCCATGTTGAAAATCATCTCAGGAACAATATTGTGTTTTTCCATAATTGTTTCCAACAAATCATAAAATCTGGTAACAGCTTCACGGTTAAAACCTTTGGCTCTGGCAACTGATGTTGGTTCTGGGACTCTTAGTGCCAACTGTTCATGTCTAAGTTTAAAGTTTTTAAACCAACCTTTTCCAGCCACATTTTCTTTAAAGCGTTCCCCTTTTCCTTTTTTTCTAGCAAACTCTCCAGCTAGTTTAAGAAATTCTACCCGCGTAAGACCATAAAAAATAGAGTCCATTTTGTGCACATAATTTAGCAATTCGGTTTCTTCTTCTGGGGTAAAAACAGTTGAAAACCTACCCAACTTTTTTTCTGTACAGCCTGATTTTACATGTCTGTGTAAGGTTGCGTAGGGAATGCCATACATTCGACTTCCATTTAAAATATTGGTTCTGTTTGCTTCTAAAATGGCACGCCTTAAATTATCTTCGGACCATTTGGCTCTGTCAGTCTTTCTCTTATAGTTATACACCATCTGAAAAATAAAAAACTTGAAAGTTAATAAAAACAGAAAGTAAAATATCGAGGCGGGCAAAATGGATACTATTCATTTTGCCCGGCTCCGTTTTGCCCGTCCAGTACTAAAAGGTTAAATCACGCTGCAAAATACGAACATATAGTATTATTAAAAACCTGTTGCTACAGTTGTTGCCCAATTTAATTATCTTTGTCACAAAATAAGTTCACAACATCCACCATTATTAATAACATAATAATAACTAAATAACTTACCGTGATTTTTGGATCTCTATTTGGCACAATCGGTTTTTCGATCTTACTCTTCGATATAAACACCACGGCGGCTAGCGGGAAACTGATGCGTATCGTTCAAGGCCTTCAAAAGGACCTGTTACTCTTTTTATCTCCCTCGCACACGTAGCCGTCTCATACGACGCAATATTCTTTTTGCCCGCCCTATCCGTTTTGCCCGTCCGTCCCCTAATTATATCAACAGCAGCAAAGGAAATTATAATCTTTAGGAAATGGACTACCTAGTTATTGTTCCCTCACGAAATTAACGTAAGTAAGTTAATAGAAAGAAACATTCGATCTGGGTACATACCTGTAGAACGATAAATCTTTGTTCAAGCTTCTACGCCTGTTTAAAATAATGTAAAATATTCCGTTTTGCCTCGGCATCGTCACAAAATGGTCACAGTTCACACACACAATCAAAATTTGCAGAAAAGTAAAGATAAACAGTACACAAAAGCCGTTAATAATAACAAATCTACTCGCTGAAGCGAGCTGTCAACCAAATTAACATTTGCTAAAGATTTCGAGGTTATGTCGAGCAAAAATGAGACGTTGTCACGTTGTCACCCTCTAGTCATATGAAATTGTTATTTGACGCGTTTTAGTTTAGAAATGGAAACAAATAATTTGAAAACACTTGGAAGTACGCACTTAATGCTTATTTTGCATTTCTTTAGCAAGATTTTTGGTAATTCTATCATTGCTCTAATTTTCTAAGACTCACTCTTCTGCCCTATTCTAAAGAAATAAAAGCATATTTGGCAATACCCTGACGGCGCATGCGCACAAGTCGAAATGACCCTGGATCTGCTATCTCTGTTGTTGCTTCAAGATTTTCAGGGTAATAGCCATATAGTACTAATACATATATGGTTTTGTCACACTTTAATTTCTATGGACCATGTCTGGTGGGTGCAGATGTGTACCGTATGCAGCTTATCCAGAACTGTTGCGTCCGTCTGATTGGAGGTATAAGAGGACGAGAGCGTGGTGTTGCGGCTAAGTTGCGAAATATTGAATGGCTGAGAATGGATGAAATGCGAGCTTTGCATGCGCTTGTTCTTTATAACAAAATTATTTTAAAACGACTCCCTCAGTATTTATATCAAAGAATTAAATTTCGCGATGATGAACATAATCTGGATATTCGACACAAATCTACAATTACTACACCTCTGCATTACACAACATATTTTGAAAGATCCTTCAGTTTTAATGTAGCCAAACTTTATAATAAGGTTCCTGCCAGCTTGAAGTTTTCTACTGACATCAAATTCAAGGTGTCAGTAAAAAAAATAATACAAAATTTTGTATAACAGTTCTTATTTAATTTACTCTGAATTAAACTCAAATCAGGTTGATTATATTTTGAATAAAGTTTCATATTTTTAATAATGTTAAATACTTAGTACTAGTTACTTAAATATAACTTTCTATAGTAAATATTGTAACGTTACTTTGGCCTTATAGAATTTAATTTTCTGTTATTTGGTTAATTAATTATTTAGTACAGTGGATATTGATTTACGTACTATTTAAATATATCATAGTGGTTGAGTGAGGAAGCTTTGCTTCAACTTCGCCGTTTGTAATCTAATCATTACAATAAAGTCGTTTATCATTATTATTATTATTATTATTAACATATCATTATATCGCCTGGATGACAGAGGACTTAAAAATAATAAATTCTGTTTACTTATTATTTATTTTTTTAAACCTCAAATAAATGTTTTGTGATAAGAAATCCTAAAAGTTTTTGAAAGTTCTCTCTTATTTTTTACTGGTCTAAAGGGAATTAAAATATAAAAACGTCAAATATGGGGTTAAACCATGTGGGGTTGTTCAAAGGATCAATCCTATTTTACCCCCAAGCGGTTGTGATGTGCAATCCATAAAGGTTTTCGTGCATTAAAATTTGACGCAACATTTAAAGCGCTTATTACGTTTTAAACAAACAATTTTCCGTTGAGTGACAACGGCAAAAAGGCTTATTGCGGTCCCGCTAATGACGAATTCATTATTTTAGTGTAATGGTGTACACTGGTGCACACTCGTTAGCGCTTTTACCATTCATGTGTTTAAACAGATGCGGCTCGCAGGATATATTAGTCGGCATTATTTCAGTTTGATGAGTTGGGAATTGCAAATTGGTATTTTTATAATTAAAAGAGAATGTAAGGCTTCATCTTGCGGTGTTGGTAAGAAACATCTTTTATCGGGCATATATACTTGTGTCCTCTGATGTGCACTTTTTAAATATAAGAGGAAAATCACCAGCAAAGACTAAAGTCACAGTTGCAGAAGTCACCGATAGGTTATTTAAATAACTTGTACTTTGTTACTGCGTTTTCGATTGTTGAACCGATGCTGTTGGGGAAAGGCTCAGTTGCCTAGTTGCATAATTTAGTAATATGAACAAGTATCAATTTAAAGTAAAGAAAGTATGGCAACGTCGTCGTCTACTATCTTTTAATTTATCTTCGGTGCATTAAAACGACAAATTCATATGAAAACAAGTAAAAAAAAGTCAGTTAACTTTAGTTAAAGTCTAAAACGTATTTTCAACCGCCAAGAATAATTTCCGAGAATATTCGCCGAAATAAAGCAAGCAAAAAAGCGCAAAAACAAACGAGCGGCCACCCATGAAACGAAGTGTTAGAGCGTACGTGACTGAAAGAAGGGTTTATTATTAGGCAACTAGATATACTTACGTGTTCATTGAAATAGCATGACAGGATGCTACTGTGTGTACGAGTAAGAGGGATGATATATCACAAATAAGACTTAACAATCTTAACATGTGTTGACAATTCAGATTCGTATCAGCCTTTGCAAGAAGCAGACGGTCTCACTCTCGGTATTTACGCGAGTCTCGTTGATTTTACGGCACTCAAGCCATGAAATAAGTCGGCCAATTCGCGGAGTGATGTAATAATGTAATTAATATATCCCGACTCGAGACCCGTTTATCTTCTGTAAAAGGCAGTCGCAAATTCGTGGATTTATGTGATGAATTCTCGAAGGTGTAAGAATGTAGTATTGTATCCCGATATTATTGTTTGTTATTAGTGATGTAAAATGTGTAGCTGATTTAATGAAGTAAGTAGTTACCATACTAAGTTGTAACAGTAAAACCGCATATGCTGCTTCGCGGACCAAATGTGAAGATGAGTAACTGAAATAATAGAAGCAAAGAAATAAATTTTGTGTGAGAAAAAGCCTTTTAATTTAACTGACATATTTTGAACCATGCAACCTATGGAAATACAGTAAACAATTTCTGTTTGGACAAAGCAAATAAAGGTAGTGGCCAACAGATGCCCATGTTGGGCTTAGCGGTGAGTGTAACTTTGGCTAATGCAGGTTGTTTTCAGATCACTTGACCTCGCGACCTCCTGCTTCGATTTTCGAATTTAGAATCCCTCGCGCCCCTTGGCTCTTGGGCTATATTGGAGTGTATCTAAACCTTGGATAATAGTATATTCTAATAAAATGGTAAATTAATAATGCATTTCGGTCCATATTTTACTTTAAAAACGGAGAACGCTGTTTTATGAACTTACATTTTTTTAAACCATTTAAATATTTTACTCAATATTTAACCAATAAGAATTTCAAAATGAAGTATGCACTTCTCTGGATTACCTAGTAATTTTCCAGAATAGCTTTAAGTTTATTAGTTTCAGTTTCATAGGATGAACGCAATTATACAATTTGTAGCAAGCGCATAGATTCAATTATATAAACACTTTAAGTATTGTTACCAAAAGCGTGAAATAGTAAATCAGTCTCGAAGTCTCTTGTTTGCCGTATTACTTTATATCTTTATTATATTAAAACCTCTTTATTACTTTTTTGGCTTTTACGCCAACGCTTCAGTCAAGCATGCCACAACGAGGTAACTTCTTGGATTAAGGAACCCATATAAGTAAGGTTTTTTTAGTCGAGTGTAATAACAAGAACAAACGCCAGCAAAAATATTGTAGCGGCCGAGGACCGTTAAAATCGGTATATTTCACAAAATAGACCACCTATTTTAGGTTCGGTTCTAGGATTTTTAAAAAAGTACAATATTCTAAAATAAATCTATTTACAACCAAAAATCCTTTGTCTGATATTATACAGGGTGTTTCAGAATAAGATGCTGATCCTTAACGGTGTGCATCCTTAGGTGATTTTAAGAAGAAAAGTTTAAATTAACATATATCCTTAACCTATCAACTTTTGAACTACAGGGCGTTAAAGTTTTAAGAAAAAAATCGTTTTTCTATTATAACTTTAACAACTTTCTAGCTATTTTTATGAATTTTTCACACATGCCCTCTAAGCGTCAATAGCCATTTATTGGTGTAGAAAAATTTTAAAATTTTTTAACCAGTGGCGTCCTGAAAGGGTTTGGACTAGACATTTTGGAAAAATATTATGTACGCCACTGCTTTTTCTCAAGATAAAAATTATTTTTAAAATACTCATTCATTTTAGGCAAAATTTAATATCTTGCCTTTTTATCAACCGACAAACAGTTTCGGACAAAAAAAATAAAAAGCATTAAATGCGCATTCGCTATGTGCCTATGGTTTATTTTTTAACATTAAATTAAAACAACTAACATTAAATAACGTGTTCAGCTCTTCTCCTCATTGAGTCTCGTACCCTTTGAAAAATTCCTGGAGTATTCCTGATAGTGTCGAAACAAACTATTATGCGGTTTCTCAACTCCTCTTCAGTATTTATTGGGATGCTGTAAACCAACGTTTTCAGATGTCCCCACAGGAAAAAATCTAGACTCTTTAGATCAGGGGATCTAGGTGGCTACGATTGTGTTCCTCTACGCCCTATCCATCGATTACTATAATGTTGATTTAAAAACTCTCGTGCTAAGAGATTGAAATGGGCAGGTGCACCATGGTGCATAAACCACATACGATGTCGGGTTAAAATAGGGACGTCGTCTAGTAAATTTGATAAAGTGTGTTCAAGAAATTGGCGATAATTGATTCCGTTCAATCTGGCTGGTAAAAAATAAGGCCCAATTAAATAATCACCAATAATTCCAGTCCAAACATTTACAGAAAATTGCTCTTGGTGGTGGGATTCCGTAATGGCATGTGGGTTTTCTTCTGCCCAGAAGTGATTGTTATGAAAATTTTGTATGGCGTTCCTGGAAAAATTAGCTTCGTCCGTGAACAAAATTCTGGAATCAAATTGGGGATTTTCGGTAACCATTTGAATAAACCATTGGCAGAAATTGATGCGTAATGGAAAATTTCTAGAAAGTAGGGCCTGGACCCGTTGAATATGGTACGGATATAACAAATAACTTTGAAGAATTCTCCAGACTAGGACATGAGTAATATTTAAAATATTCCCAATTTTTCCGGTACTTATATTAGGGTTTTGTTCCACTAAATTTAAAACTGCTTCTTCGGTTTCTGGTTTTCGTGTAGTTTGGTGTGCCCCTTTTAAGTAGTTTTTTGTTTCAAAAGATCCCGTGTCACATAACTTTCTGTGAGTTCCTGAAATCGTTCGTGCATCCGGAACTATTCTATTTGGATAACGCTCTTGGTATAATCGTCTGGCTTCGAATGCATTGCCGTCAGCAAGCCCGTACAGGTAATGCATATCCACAAACTCGACATTTGTAAAATGTACCATGATACTTATACGTTTAAAAAGTATTACGTTTTTAAAATTTGGGTTAAGTGGAAAGCCGTCCGTGTACATAAATAAATAGCTGTCAAAACTATTTGGCATTAAATATTTCGTTATTATCATTGTTTCCTTAACAAAGTTCATAGCCTACTTGTCAGAAACCATAGGCACATAGCGAATGCGCATTTAATGCTTTTTATTTTTTTTGTCGGAAACTGTTTGTCGGACGATAAAAAGGCAAGATATTAAATTTGGCCTAAAATGAATGAGTATTTTAAAAATAATTTTTATCTTGAAAAAAAGCAGTAGCGTACATAATATTTTTCCAAAATGTCTAGTCCAAACCCTTTCAGGACGCCACTGGTTAAAAAATTTTAAAATTTTTCTACACCAATAAATGGCTATTGATGCTTAGAGGGCATGTGTGAAAAATTCATAAAAATAGCTAGAAAGTTGTTAAAGTTATAATAGAAAAACGATTTTTTTCTTAAAACTTTAACGCCCTGTAGTTCGAAAGTTGATAGGTTAAGGATATATGTTGATTTGAACTTTTCTTCTTAAAATCACCTAAGGATTCACACCGTTAAGGATCAGCATCTTATTCTGAAACACCCTGTATTATGCTAATGAGGGCCTTTGTAAAGCGCCGACACATTACAGTGATGGCGGCTGCTTCTACAACTATCCGATTGACCGTGTATAGACATGGCCCCGACGGTAATGACGACCATGGACTATGTGGGTTGCCGCCGCTGCCAGTGCCCCATATGATTAATCGCTTTTAATTAGTCTTTACGGTAGCACCGAGAAAAGTAGGTTGGCCCCTTCACTTCATCGGTGAATTTTGGGAAGGACTCGCTAACAACATCTTGACTCCCTTAAAAAAGTAAATTATTAGATTAGATTGTTGTCTCTCGTGGGATCAGCATACTGAATGCACTGTAATTAAGTGGAATAGAATATTGTATACCTTCCGAGTACTGTCGAAAAATGACGACAATGAAGTAAAAAATATGATTTATCATGCAAATTTTGAATCGCATCTTAGATATGGAATCGTTCTTTTTGGAAACAGTGGTGACGTGAAAAAGCTACTTATCTGGCAAAAGAGGGCGTTAAGAACATTGTTTAATATTGGCCCAAGACAAACCTGCAGAGGAAAAGTAAATGAGAACAAAATTCTCGCGTTCGCTGCTGTTTACATACAAGAATGTATTCTATTTTTTTTGTTTTGTTATTTGGAAGGCATCAGTCTCAGGTTGCCTATCCCACAAGAACCATGAATTATTCGGCTTCTAGACATAGGTTAGCGTTATACGAGAGGGGGGCATATTAAAATTGTATCCGTTTCTATAATAGTTTACCCACTCGAATAAAACAACTAAATAATTTTTGGGCGACATAAGAAAATAATTTTTGAAACTCTTCTTAATATTGAACTATAGATATTCAATAGAAGAATACTGTAGAAAAGTTAGGAATTATTAATAATTTTGCTTTTATCCTGACACTATTTCATTTTATGTACATGTACAGAGTTCTGAAATAAAGATGATTATTATTATTATTATTATTCTTTTTTGTCGGCTTTCGGCATTTATTCTAGTATGATAACACAATATGTGTTTCTTTATTAGCCGTATTCTATGGCAAATAGTGTACAAATGACGGCAAGCTAGTGAAACCTTGTTCGTTTATTGTATTAGTTTTCTCTATTTTCTCCTTAATGCCTAGGACAGACTTCTATTAGAACTTCTTCTATTGGCTATGGCAGATATTATTTTCGTTGAACATTAGGTTTCCTATTTGTAGAATTATCCACATATTTTTCAGCTCCAGTGGATGATTACTATCCACTGTGTCTCTTTGAATTTGGTAAGGGCATAAGCAAGAATTGTTGCTGGTCACTAGGGGAACCTATATATGAAAGTGGGAATAATGAAAATGTGGGCATAGATATGCACAGGGTTTACACAAAATACGCAGAAATACCGGGTGGTGCTTGGCTCAGTTGAACATAGGAAATCCCACGTCAGTTTTGAAGTGGCTAAATATTGGCTCCCTTGTACATTTTAGAGAAAAATTGTATTATAAGGTAATACGACAAACAGCTGGATAAAGTATTAAACAGGAAAGAAAAATCCAAAATTCTTCACGAATATTAATGAAATATTTGTGAAGAATTTTGGATTTTTCTTTCCTGTTTAATATGAGTAATCTTCACCCCGGAGATATCTATGATTCAATTAAAGCTGGATAAAGATTATTTCATGTTAAAAACACATTTTTGTTTCACAAATCCGGCAATTACACATCTAAAATAAAAGACACCATTATGTTTTTCTTAATAAGCCTTTAATTTAACATAACATGCCTAAGACTACAGATTTTCACAAAAAAATTAATTAATTAAATGTTTAAACCACCCTCCATTAATAGCTAAACAATATCCTAACCGATCATAAAATTCATTTCTAACATTTCTGAGTTAATATTGAGAAATTTTGTCACATTCTGACGAAATACAGTTTTCTAGCTGGTCTAGATTTTCAAATTTTACATCTTTATAAATAAAATTTTTTAAATGACCCCATAGAAAAAAGTGACCGGTAATTTTGAACATTTGGTTCGTTGTTGCGGGTGAATTTACATTCATCGGTAAAACAAATATTTCTCAAAAAATCCCTATTATTATTTGCTCTTTCAATTACCCAAAACAGAAAACAGGATTGGTTTAATAAAATTTATTCAGACTTGGCAAATGGGTTTATTATATCGGCCTCTTCAAAAAAGTATAACATAATTTTCCTCTAAAATGTACAGGGGAACCAATATTTAGCTACCTCAAAATTTTACATGGGATTTCCTATATTCAACTAAGCCATGCATCACCTGGTATATGCAAATATATTAAAACACCAAAAGTTTAGTACTAGGTGCTTAATGTAAAAGTCGGTAAGAAACTTAAATCTATTTGTTGAGGATAATGACATTTGAACAAAACAAACTTAAAACAAGTTCGTGAATAGAGTTGTCCCTTATCCATTCCATCAGACCCAATCCTTGGACGCGATTCGCCGTTTGACGGCTCATCAGCAAGGGTCCGAGTATAACCTATTTCCTGGTTGGCTTCATGCGTGTAATCGCCACGATATGTAGCTACGTGCTGCAACTTTCGTCTTTCTCTTTTCTTTCTAATATTTACTTTATATTTATTATATATTTTTGAATTGCGTCGTACTCTATTCAAGGAATTTTAATCATACAGATAGCGCTCTAAATATTCATGGAGAATGCGATTTTGCGATTATTCTAATAAACCGGTTGCGAAAAGCACAAAAAGCAAAATATCGCTTGAGACAATCTTAAATCAAGTCTCTCGAGTAATTTAAAAACATTTATTTATCGATTACAATGTTATTTATCTCCGAGGGGTTTTAACGATTTGGATTAGTGGTGCGTGTTTTTCAAAGGGTTTTAAGGAAAAGAAAAAGTGTTGCGGATGAAAGATTTAAAATATTTTAATTAATTCTATTAAATTTATTGAAGATTTGTGCGACGTTCACTAAAATGATTTCATTCTAACAAAGAACAAAATAGTTGTTTTTTAATAATTTTATTCTTCAATATGATTTTCTTAAACTTTAACGCAGTTGCACCACCTGGCCTAAAACTAGCCTGTGGAAAAAAATCATTCTTGTTGGCATTTCAGATAGCCATAAGTATTCCCTTTTATTGGTAAAGGGCCAAATATAAAAATTTAGTATGGACCTAGAGCCAAAGCAAAAAAATTAAAAATAGCTTTTATTACAAAAAGAAAAATGTACAGATATATAAGTAGGCCCAGGGCTGGTTTTGCAATAAAAGAATAAAACTAAAATTACTAAACTAAAGTAAACAAATAACTTCTTTTAATAACTTAACACTACAACCCTAACTAACGAGAAACTTGGAATAGCCTTTCTTTTACAACAAGGTCAATATTTGTTAGAAGTGATGTTGTGGCTACGCGTAAAAAGATTTCGAAATTAGTATCGATAATCCATGATCAGGTTTTTAATTTCGCCAAATCCATTTGAAAAAAAAAATTGCTTACAGCAATAAGTCCTAAGTAAGTAAAAAATGTAATTTTACATATAAAATTGATAAAATTGGGATAAATACAACCTCTGTTTGCGACCGCCTCTATAAAGTGGCCACCAGCGTTAAACGACTGGTTATGAATTCCCCCTATTTAAAAACGGAAATCCCATTATACTCCTCTTTAGCGACCCATCTGTTAAATGACCGCGGGCACTCATCATCGGAATTTTTAGTAAACATTAATGCTAAAAACAGCGTCCATTAGGGAGAGAGAGGAGATACTAATTACTTTTTTGCAGGCGGATCCATTCAATTTGCTGTAAAGGCTGATTAATCGGTTGCTAACATTAGTTTTGTTTTGAACAGTTTTTGAGCATTTTGGGGCTAACGTGAATATTTGAATATGGCGTGATAAAGGAAATGTATTTTTTTAAGAGAAAAAATTGAAATAATCGAGAGAAGTGAACAAACTGGTTTAGGTACCAGGAAATGGGCTGAAAAATTTAAAGTAAATAAAACAGACGTTAGAAATTTGTTTCAAGAAGGTGGCAACGGTTAACGGAAAAGAAATTTTTCCAAAACCGAAGGACCCTCAGTGGACCCAGTTGTTTTTAACTGGTTTTGTAAGGCGCGAGACAAGCACTTACCAGTATCCGGACCCATAACTCAAGCAAGAGCCCTCGAATCTACTCAATATCTAGGACTAGATAACTTCAAGGCGTCAAATGGATGGTTGGAAAGTTTCGTTGTCGGTACGATATTACCTTCAAGAAAATTTGTGGCGAATTAGCCGGCATTAATGTCAAAGACGTAACTGCTTGGAAAGAAAGGCTATTACGATTTCATAGGATTATGCCCCAAGGGACGTATTTAATGCAGACAAGACAGGTCTGTCTCTACTATCATCCATTAACAAAAATATATGCATTGAAAGATGACAAGTGTACTGGAAAAGAAACAGCAAAATAACGATGTATAATTCTATTCTGTGCAAATATGATAGGTGAAAAGTAAGAACCACTACTTATAGTAAACAAAAGCAAAAATCCTCGATGTTTTAAGGGCGCACATATCGATAAGTTAACTCTCTAATGGGTCTCGAACAAAAAAGCGTGGATGACAGCAGGCATCATGACAACATGGCGTCACAGATTTGATACCAAGATAGAAGAGTGGTATTGTTTCTGGATAATGCAACGCCTCATCCCAAAATAACACTGGATAATGTCAAACTTAATTTTCTTCCACCCAATACTACCTCACATTGCCAACGTTTTGACCAAGGCATTATTCATAGTTTTAAAATGCTCTACAGAAGCTACCTAATTAAGAAGCTTTAAACATGTGTAAACAGTGGTTGTCTTCTTTAAGAAATTGAAAATAATATTACCATAACCAACGCCTTGACATGAGTTTCAGTGGCCTAGCGCAATTTGTCCCCAGTGACAATAAAAAAGTGCCTTATGACAGCCGGATTTATGTGTAATAATATAGATAATATTCCGCTAAAACAACTGTTTTTCACATTAACGACAAACAATTTGCCTCTATTGATAACGATTTGCCAACAGAAAGTGCAAAATTGACCATAATCAAGTGTATTGAAGAGATCCAAGAAACGGATAAAACTACTCCCAACTCTGAGACAGAGGAAGAGAAACCTGAGCTTGCTCCAGTGTTGAAAATATCAAGCATATTTGAAGCCGGCGCAAGTTTCAGAGACTTCGAAACTTTTCTAATAATATTAACAATTTTGATAAGTCTACGAATATTTCTCCATTGTTATTAAAACGTGAATCTGAATTTTATATAAATAAACTGAAAAATATGAGGCAATCATTAAATTCTGATTATTTTAAAAAATAAGAATTTAAAGCAAACATACAGTATATTTTTTTTGGTACTAGTTTCTTAATTTTTTAAAAAGAAAACCTTCGTTTAATCGCCGTCAGAGGTCATAATCTTATTATCATACTTAATATGTTACTTCTCATTCCATATAATTAACCATTTAATACACCAAGTCTCCAGCTTTTCTGTTGTACTCATTTATTTGAGACAACTTATTTCGATGTTAAACTCGATGTTGGGTAAGTCCTTCTTTATCTTATTCTTTTCATTCTCAAATTTATATTATCCTTTCAGTATCCCCTGAAGATGAGTACTTAAGTACTCGAAACATGTCGGGAACTTAAAAAACTTTTTATGTTAACAATTAAACTGTGGAGGAAGACTGCATTGTTTTATTTTATATTATTTTATAATACAGTATATTGTGTAATACATATGTTAGTATGCACGTGCAGTATTGGCTTCATCTTATTTAATTTTAGTTCTGATAAATTTAAGCAACAATATCTATAATTATTTACATATAATATGTAAATAATTATTAATAAACAAACACCAGTTGTTGGAATTTTTCTCTATCAACTGACCACCTCCTGTTAACCGACAAACATTTGATTCCCCGAGGGTGGTCGCTGTTGAGAGATTCTACTGCATTTATTTTTTGGCAACATGTCTTACGTAAAACTCTTGCAGAGATGCCTCACGTCAATGACTTTTCAGGGCATTATCTGCCTGGAATTCTATTAATTCCATTTGAAGTGATATTTCCACTTGCTGCACGTTCACCTCGAAAGGAGTCATGAATATTTGGAATTGTAAATCCCGTGAACGGAAATCCTCAAATCTGGATATAAATATACCATTTTTGTTCAAATTTTTATGAGCTGCTAGGGTGGTAAAATGTAATACATTTCTATTAAGAATCTAATTTTCACACAACCGAACTTTGCTTTGATGTTTGTTACATAGGCGAATAGCTCATGGCCGAATTGTCATTGTTTCTGCGTATTCGCATTTAGTTCGTTGAAGTAATTGGTGAAATAAACCAGAAATGCTAATGAGGTTCATGCATTTTCTTGGCAGAGTTGGACTAATTCCGGTTTGCCTTTCATGTCCATGAAAGTTTAAAATATCACTTGTGAAAATGCCAAACAACGTAATCACTTGTTGAAATTTATGATGAAAGTATTCCAATCACAAAAACTGTAAGAGATAGAAAGGCGGTTAAATGGGTAAATGTTTACACAATTAATTACGCTAGTAGTTCATTGACTGTTTTGAATAAATTATTGTTCTTTTGATTGTTGCGATATTTTGAAGTAATTAGAATGTTGCATTTTTTAATATCGGTTGTAACTTTTTATTAAGTATATGTAAATCGGAAGGCTTATCTCTTGCTAGGGCGCAGGGTATAAACCGCCAAGAAGTTGGACAGTTTCTCAACCTATTGCTGGAAATTTTAACTAAAAATTACCTGCTCGACAAACCAGGCAATGCTTCTAATGTCGACGAAACAGGTATACAATTAAACAATAAACCGTGAAAAGTGATAGCTACCAAGGAAGCAAAAGATGTTTACTCACTAACAAGTTCAGAAAGGGACGAAAACATATCTCTTGTTTCCTGTTGTAATGCAGAAGGATATTTTATCCCACCAGTATTAATTTTTAGAGGAAAAAATAAAAAAGAGAAATTCTCTGATAAACTTCCACCCAGTTCAACAGTGTTTATGAATCCCGAGTCCTCCTACATTAACTCTGCTCTTTTCATTAAATGGTTTCGTGAATGTTCTTACCCCAAGAAAACACCTGGAATGACGTTATTAATATTGACGGACATGCCTTCCACTGTAACGCCATTGAACGTCTAGTCCATTAGTGGCTGAAATGAAGTTATTCTAGTAGTTTCAAGAAGCATAAAGCTGGATTATCCATCATAAAAATAAAAAGCTTTTAAGTGACGTAATTCTAAACTTAATAGGAGCAGCTTGCGGAAACACGGTAACAGTTTCAAATGGCATGGCTTGATTTAGAGCACGTGCTATCTACCGTTACAATCCACAATCTGTTCTTAAACACTTTTCTTCTCTTTCTAACAGCAGTGCCAACACTCAGTTGTGAAACAGAGACATGAACATGAAACTTTAAACGTACCTAAGCTTTCTACAGTTAACAATAATAAACCTTCTACTTCTCGAGAAGACCACGTTAATCAGTTCAAACATAATGCTTCAGATAAAGAGCATACCATCTCAGCGGACACAAGAACCTCCATAAAAGATTTTAAAAGAATGTAACCCAATTTCGGTCATACCTTTAGCACTCTCAAAAAGAAAACGAGAAATGCTTGAACATCCCATATAAGTAGAGTAAAAAAAAAGTTTTGCAGGAAAAAAAAAAAGATAAGCTCAACAAAGCAAATAGTTACAATAAAGACAAACTAGGTCTAATTTGCACATATATATTTATTTAACATACACAACGCGTCTCGCTACACTGTATTTTATTACAACTATTTGTAATGAATTTCCATCAAGTAGAAGCCAGCACTATTCGTAGTTTAAACTACGCAATATATAAGAAGAAAATTAACACTACAACTGTCAAGACGTTAACACTGAATAGGTTCCCTCAAAATCAGAAATATAAAAGCTCTTCTACTAGTTCTCAAGAAGATCATCATGGTATGTCATCATAAGAAAAAGAAGTATCAGATGAAGGCGACGTGCATTGTATTCAGTGTGGAGGTTATTATTTTTCAGCAAAATCTAAAGTTGACTAGATCCACTGTGTAGCTTGTAATCATTGGCTTCATTAGACTTGTACCCAGTATAAAAACCATTATTGTTAACTAACATGTAGATATGGATAGGTGGTTATAAAAAAATTGAATATAATCTGTGCTTATCACAACCGTGTTAACTGATGCAACGTGATTGTTGAAGTGAGGTTATTTTAAAGAAAATAATCACATTAAAGACGTATAACCCAATATTATTATTAAAAATCAAAACTATTGTTGAAATCAAATGGAAAGATTAGAGGAACTCGATATTAGGTTTATACAATCCGCACAGGATCAAATAATCTTTAAATAGTAAAATAATACTACTTGGCAAGTGGTAATCATAATATGACATATAAATATGTATACATGTGAGAACTTTGTTCTCTAGCCACTTGCTGAGACCTTATTCAATAAGGATTGACCAAATTACGCTAAAACAGCTATTCTCTGGGCTACATGCCCCAACGAGCGCTGAATTAAATAGCATAATTTGGCGTATTTTGACTAACACTGTTAGTACAATATACAAACTCAGATTGCAGAAACTACCGGGAATAGGAATAGCTGTTTTAGCGTAATTTGGTCAATCCTTATTGTATAAGGTCTCAGCAAGTGGCTAGAGAACAAAGTTCTCACATGTATAGATATTTATATGTCAAATTAATCTTTAGTTATCATCACTGAAACTTTAAAGTACTTGAGGTCCGAAAGAACACAGACATCTGTCAACGAATGACCAAATTACATGGTTTCGTTAAAAGGGGGGTTACGAATGTCTATCGGAGGCAGACAAAGAGCTGCACTAAAGAATATACTTGAAAGGGATGGTAGCAACACTGACACTAGATGGTTCAATAAATATAGGAAATTTAAAATTTCAGAACATTTTTACAAAATTATTGAAAAGTAATGAAAACGGTTTCAAACTTCGAACAGTTGTTGGATGCAATGGAAAGATCTAGGGGAGCTAGAAAAAATTGAGTATAATAGGAAGAGGTAAGTATTGTGCAAAAGAGAGTGAATTATAATTATAATTTACCCAGATTTAAAGCATTGAAAATATTTACGCTGCTATGGATGATTTTGTCGTTAACATAATCTATATTTGGATTTATAATCATTTTATTTATTTACATTATTTCAAGAAGGTCTAATTTATTGCTTTTGTTGCAAAAATGTAAGAATTAAGTGTTTGTATCTGAGTTAAAAATATGCTTATTTGTAGATACATGTCTAGAAAAATTGGACTTGATTTTAGAAGGGGACAAGTTAAGGTAAGAAGATCTTACTATCTCTTTACAATGTTCAATGATACGGATTTTGAATTTTTTCCCTGTTTGTCCAACATAAGGAGAAAGACTACATTGTTTTATTTGCATTAGACTGGATTGTTTTCTCAATATTTGTATAGAAATTGTACGACTGCGTTTTCATTTCTAGTGCAATTCCCCCATCGAAGGTACAAAACATATTTTTAGTTTTGTTATTTATAGTGCCAGATATTTCGTAAATAATATTCCATATTTTTTCGCTATAAGCTTTCAACAGTCCTCTCTCTCCCTCTCTCTTGTCTTTACGTGTCAAACATCATTCGAAAAATACGTAATACAAAAAGGTTTCTTAATTGCACAGCTTAACAGTTAAATAAATGTTTTTAGATTATTCTAGAACGTGATTAGAGTTTCTCAAATGTTATTTAGCTTTTTGTTCTTTTCGTAACCGGTTATATTAGGATAAATCGCGATATCGCGTGACCATTACATTCTTCAAGTATATTGAAACAGTATCAGATAGTGTGATTAAAATTCCACGAATAGACTACACTGCAATTTGAAATTATTGATTAGTCTTTAGTGTATGTACGCGAATCGAACACAACATGACTTTATAGTACATTTATTTGTCTTATGTTTGTAGCATTAATTTTTACAATCTCATTGATAAACATTGACTGGTTGCTTAATGCCTAGTACAACCTCTCAAATAGTGCCGTTCGGAACCGGCGATAAACTGTAGGTCCCATATACCTGTGAAAAATCTGAAAAAGGCACACATCACAGGTATATGCGAGAGGTCGCCTACGCTCGAATGAGCATGGCACATAAAGAAGAAGGTTGCTTAATTTATTAAGTATTGCTTATCATATAATAATCGAGGCTATCGTTATGTACGAAAAAAGTCAGCAAAGTAATATTTTTTATGACGATGACGTGTAGCCTGCGAGTCTTATAGAGTACTTTCCTAATAGCATGTTACCTATAGATAGATAGTTCCAAGACGAAGTGAGATGACTGACAGACTCTTAGCGGTGGAATAGCCAACTAACCATGTTTATAAATCGCAGCGGAGATCAAAGGACAGCGTGCTAGACCAGATAAATTTTCTTGTACCTTAAGACGCCTCGTAACGAATACTGTCGGTGGAATTGGGTCACCTGTGTCGCTTTTCTGCAGCGGGGCATCGGCGTTTTGTCGTATTTAAACTCGAATTTCGCCGAGTGTTTTTTAATTGTTTGTAAATTTTGATTTATGACAACTTGCTTATTAATATTATAGTTTCCTTATATTCTTGTCACGTTGTTTTAGTGGTGATAACTAATATTCCCCCTCTACGGGGAACATTTACTCATCCCAGATATTGCCAACATCAAAAGGATTGAGCTCTGTGGGGGCCCTTTCCGTGTTATTGGGCCCGTGGGGTTCGTTTTCTGTTACCCATATACTCCTTGACTGTTCAGGTAGTTGCAAGTAGCATTGTTTTCTGCATATCCTTGTAGAGATCTTAAGGTGCGTCTAGTATTCTAAGGTTTTTCAAAGTCTTGTTTGGGATTACTTTTGTTGTTGAAACAATAATCGGCATGATTTCGATGCTGTCCACATTCTACTGCTTTCTTATTTGCTCCTGGAGGTCCCGATACTTCGCTATTTTCTCAGCATGCTTCACTAGAAGATTGTTATTATTTGCTATAGCTACATCTACTAAAGTCGTTTTCCTGGCCCTCTGGTCTACCACAGCAAGGTCCGATCTGTTGTGGGCCACAGTCTAATCAGTAAAAACAGTCCGATCCCAGTACATTTCGTAGTGGCTGTTTTTTAAGATCGTATCTATAATATGGGATCTTCTCGTTTCGGACAAGATGTAGCTTCACCGCTAACTCCTGGTGTAGGATATTGGCCACTGCGTCATGCCTCTTTTTGTATTCTATCGCAGAAAACATCTAGCATCTTCCTGTGATGTGTTGGATCGTTTCTGTCGTTTGACATCCGTATCTGCATTTGTCTGCCTGTACTGAGGCGTCTCTAATCATGTATTTCGGGTAGTTTCTAGTTGGTATGACCTGATCTTGGATTGCCATACAGAAGTTTTTCTTCCAAATCTGCAGTTTTTCTTCATTGGTCTTGTGGTGTTGTGGGACATTTTGATTCCTCAATCTTAGAGGAGTGCAGTGATCTGCTTCGCAAATAACACGGTGTAGGTCTGAAGTCTGGGCTCTATTGCGGAAGTACTCTCTCAAATTGGTTTATTATTATTTCATTATTTTTCCAATGTCTGCCAGTCCTCTTCCGCCTTAATGTCGTGGTAGGGTCGTCCGCTCTACCGCACTTCTTGGGTGATATTTGAGTGTTTTGGTAAGTTCAGTTCTGATTTTGCGCTGTAGCATTTCGATGTTAGTTACGCTCCACTCTACTACCGAATGAGTATGACAAAACTGAGCAGGCGTAGGTGTTGATTGCTTTCAACAAATTCTTACCGTTCAGTTTCGTTCTTAGAAGCCTTCTTGCTCTCTTAAAAAAAAACTCTTCCCTTATATCTGTCTTTATCGATGCATGACTAACACGTTGAGCCAGTTAGTAATCCCTGGTTATCCTTGGGAATCGATTAGATATTTGACAATCACCTGGAAAATACTTCTAACATTTGGAAATCACTTTGAAACCTCTGGGAATGATAGACAGTAATTCCTAAAAGTGGCAATCAATGTACATTTTTAGAGGGGATTGACCCCTCGAATAGACACCTGTAACACGTTGAAAACTAAACTAAGTAAGCTGGAAATATTCGACTATGAAATAATTTACCTCTGTAATTTAAGACCAGGCACCTGTTATTGACACGCCTATGGTTTATTGCGATTTAACTACTAATTTTACGATCCTTCGCTGTGCTCCAACCCTTAAGAGATAGAGTACAGTAAGTCCTGTGATTTAAAAATTCAAACTGTAACTAGATATTAAATCCAATAAAAGCGATAAATTAATACTGGGAATTAAGAAGTTTACATTGAAATCGCCACCTATAATGAAACAATAATTAGGCTTACTTAAATAACAAAATATATTATTTAAGATTCCAAAAATGATGCAAAATTATCCTGAGGGGACTAATATAAAACAATCAAATACTGAATCAAGTAATTATTTCAATCACAACAACACTCTAAAATTCACTCATAACAAAACTGTGTTTATGTATGACCAAGCTCATTTTAGTATTAATGTTAAAATAACCAGTTTGATGTTAAGATTCTTGCGAAATAAAAATTTTCTTTTTATTCCATTAATAATAGAAATAAAAGTATAATTTAATTGAATCACCTTCGTGTATCTTGAACAATCATTTATCCTATTTAAGCATTTTTATCTCTTTGTTATTGTTTCCGTGATCCAAATACACAAATATTACGAAATTGGGACAGACACCACTGTAATACAAAGTAATTTATGAAACAACATGAATCGGCAAAATTGTAGCAACTTATTTTAAATTTATAACCAAAGAAAATCTTAAGATTTATCTCAAATTGTATTAGAAATACAATATCTTTAGATAGTGGTAAATTGTATCACTACGAAAAAGTAGATAATATTTTTAGCTTCTTTATGGCATAGTTTGGAAATAAAATATTGAATTGTTTTACAATTACTACTTTTACGAGTATAGAGTTAGGTTTTTACTCACCGGTTACAATAACACTAGTTTAGTTTACAGCCAACTTGCAACTGTAATGTAAAAGGCAGTTTTTTGTTAATTTTTGGTCTCTAAATGCGAAAGTGTTGGTAAAAACTTCCTAACATGTAAGATTTTTGAGTTATGGTTTTTTTCAGCAAATATTAATAAGTATTTTAATTACATTATTTTAAAAAGTAATTTGTAATATACTGGAGCACGACGCGTGGGGGTGTCTACGGATGACACCTCAACCACGAAGTCTCAACCCTTTGGGGCTTAAAATAACAAAAGTACCCATTTAAACTCAATTGCAAATTTCACTCAGCCCCGTAGCCGAATTTACTTATAGATGGCCCCTGTATACGAGAAGTATGCCGTCGCATCTCGAACTTCCAACAACCGATATTTTTAGAAGATACCAGAAGTACAAAACGGCTATAAAAGCAGCTGGCCGGCCGTCGGATCATCAGTAGTGGTCATTATTAAATAGAGAAGCGAAGTGCGCGAACAACCAATAATAGTAAGAGCATTTTATAAGTGTTATCTTTGTGTTGAATAAAGTTACTTGACGGCTGTAAACGTAGTATCACATCTGTGAACCGACGTACGCGACGGTACAAAAATGTCTAAAGTACAGAAACGGGACTGTGTTAACCCGGCGGATAGTTTTTGCTATATATGAAGTCAGTTTACCCCTAAATCGCGGCAAAGGACAATTAACAAAATGAGCAAAGTAGCTTAAGTATACAGTGAGCACAAAAAGGTAGGAATAAATTCGTTTAAAATTCAGGTGAGTATTTTCCGGAAAAACGCTTGGACATGTCGATTATTATTTTTAATGACGAATTTTTTGACATAAGAAATGTGTATACAGGTTGTCTCAAGAAGAACATATACCGTCAATATTATTTTTTTTTAAATAAAACACCCTGTCTATTATATTATTTTTAAATTCTACAATACATTCTAAACACTTTTTGTATAACATACTATATCTCCAAAATCAACGGTTTTCGATATATTGACATTTTTTCTGGTACGAAAACTACAATTAAAAATGAACTCTTTAGATCTATTTAGGCTATAATATTTACATAATTTTAATTTAATAAATGTTAAAATTGACCGCCACCAACTTCCTGGCAATATGCAAGTCGATCTTTGAATTCTTCCAAAACGTTATGGATTACCTGGGGCTCTGTTAATCTAACCTCATGCCTTAATCGAGCTTTAAGTTCATCAATATTGTTAGGTCTGTTAAAGTATACTTTAGATTTTAAATAGCCCCACAGAAAAAAATCTAGCGGGGTCAAATCTGGTGACCTTGCCGGCCATTCTATTGGACCTCGTTGACCAATCCACTTGCCCGGAAAGACTGTATCTAAGTACTCACGTGCCGGACGTGTGTAATGGGCTAGTGCTCCGTCTTGCTGGTACCATAAGTTATTGTTGGGAATGTCTGGTTCATCTGGATTTGGATAGAGTACAGCAAGTGCTGGTATTAACTCAAATTCTAAAAATTCTAGATACAGTTCGCCATTTAACGTACCATCAGAAAAGAAGGGACCTAAAATCCGGTTATCAACTATTCCAGCCCAAACATTCACTTTTTGCGAGTATTGTGTGTGGGACTCCATGATCCAGTGCGGATTTTCCTTAGCCCAATATCGACAGTTTTGGCGATTCACATGCCCATTTAAAGTAAACGTTGCTTCATCAGAGAACACAATTCTTTTTAAAATTTGAGGATCTTCAATGCATCTGTTCATCATTATTTCGCAAACTGTACGCTATAGGGATGCCATTTATTTTTGTGCAAATAATTCAATACGGTTGCTTGACAAATATTATTTTCCGTGGCAATACCGCGAGTAACACTATGATGGTTTTCTTGGACAACTAAGAGGACATTTAACTGCACATCTTCTGAAATCCTAGGTCGATCTTGAATATAATTGTCTTTAACATGCCCCAAATCCCTATATTTTTTTACAATTTTACTAACAACAGATTGAGACATTGGTGCTCGGTTTGGTTACTTACAATAAGTAACACACTTCTGTTTGGGTTCGCATCCTATCTCCATAGCCAAGCATCATTAGTAACTCTATCCTATCTTTTTCACTTAACCGCGCCAACCTGTATACACATTTCTTATGTCAAAAAATTCGCAATTAAAATAAATAATCGACATGTCCAAGCGTTTTTCCAGAAAATAATCACCTGAATTTTAAACGAATTTATTTCAACCTTTTCGAACTCACTGTATAGGAATTTTGGATGTGTTGTTAGAGATCAAGAAAGGGACTGGACTCCTCACATTATAATATGTTGTCAAACCTGTGCAGCAAATCTAAGTAACTGGTTAAACGGCAAAACGCTCTACTATGCCTTTTGCAGTTCCAATGATTTGGCCAGAACCAAGAAACCATTTCAACGACTGTTACAAGGAACAAAAAATGTATACTGTTAGTCAGTTGGAAAATCCGAAAAAATATCAAGATTTGAAAAAAGTCAGTGGCGTACATTTTCTTGTCAATGAAAGTCGTTAAGGTGCTCCCCAGAACGCAACTGGACTTAATAATTTTAATCTAGTTAGGGCTAGTTAAGCTCCTTACCATTATGAATAACGGTACTAAATTTCACTACAATCTGGAAAAGGTTATTTAAAAAACTATGTTTTTAAATAAATTTTAATACCCTGTATATTAAAACCGGACATATTCATATAAACTTTATGTCTCTTAGGATATCATAAGGGATTAGCCCGTTAAGTTACGTACCTTACTTCTGAAATACTCCGTATAATGATTATTTCTGGAGCTGGTAGTAAAAAAAATAGTCGAACTAGTGTTCTTAAAATGCACTCATGGACAAACTGGAGTAATTTCTTAACTTTTAAATATATTTTATCATAGTAGCGAATTGTAAAATGTTAAAAATCTTTTACGACCTAGTAGATTGGGCAATGCCTTGGGTTCAATCGGGGATATTAACGACGTTACTTGTTTACAGACCAATTATATGCTATTATGAGGCATTCTATTTGTGAGTCTTCGGGTTAATATTCTGAAGCGCAGTTGTTACCCTGAATATATTAGATACGTCAAAAATAATTTAAACGATAACGTAAAGGGATTTTGTTTACTCGCGAACAATTGTGTTCCGGACTACATACATTTGGATAAGCAAACAGGAACGGTTAGGCAATCGATAACGGATGTTTTTAAAACGCGCATTCAAAGCGTTCACACGCCTGATATTGCTTGCAATAATTTTTCTGGCATAGTGAGTATTTGAAAATATATTAAACCTTACACAAAATAAAGGACCTGTGTTATCCTTTTCAAAATAGGCGCCAGTCCGCATAAGTAATCAGTAAGCTTTCAATTTAAACTTTAAATGCAGAACTTAACTTCACTCTTAAATTTAAATATTTGCAATTAAGCACAAACTTGCATGAACCCCTTTTCTTAATAAAAACTTGATTGTAATTGTAAGAAAATTTTGATTTTTTTTAATCGTATGGTTTTCTAACTAATACAGGGAATCGGTATTTTGGACTCTTATCAAACCAGGTGACGCCCAAGGCAAGTCAAAGCCGAAGGTAAGGGGTTAGTATTTGACTTCAGACTACGACCTAGTGCCTCCGCAATAAGAGCTACCGTTTGCACTATGTGAAAACCTATTACAAGCAAAAAGGTTTACACAGTCACAAAATCAACTACTACAGCTATGATGATATTTGTGTAGACAATGTTTAGAGCCTGGGGACCACAGATTGATGCTACTTCCGACTATAGCAAGGCGCTTGACACTGTTAACCATCGTATTTTAAGAAATAAGTTAGAATCCTTTTTTTTGCCTGAACATTATTATAATAAAATGCAAACAATATCGTTCTACCCCACAAAACTCCTCCTAATTTGCTACTATAGTTTGAGTGATTCTGTCTTGAAAAGGGTTACCAACGTTTGTGACTTTTTTACATTTAAATATTAAACTGGATTTTTGTTACTACCATGAACACTTTGTTGATGAAGTCGTGCTGCTTTATGTTTTTTTGAACTCTTGATTTAGTATCTCCGACAGAGCCTTTTTTTTTCTTCGAGAACTGAATTTGTTCCAATAAAGTACTTGACTTAATTTAAAAAAAAAGCACTATATTTCACTGATTGTTCAATTATAAACACTGCAAAAGACAATTTATTAAAAAAAGTAAACCTATATCCACGACAAGACCCAACAATATTTATTGAATTAAAGATTTGCCGCCCAAGCACTACTTCGAGGTCAGATGAAGAGTGTAACGTAATTTTACTAAAACAAAACCAGTTATAGAGGTTAGAAAGAAGAAGTTATGAAATAACCCAAACTATTGTCATTGAAATAATAAGATTTGTGAATGTTCAAATCTAAAGGCCGATTTGTAAACTTCTTACGACCCGCTGGCACTTCAAGTTTGAGTTCACCAGACTTGAAATATTAAACACAAACAGCACCATCTAAAACTGTCGCTGTCGTTCATATTGTTTTTAATATTTCAACGTCTTTAACTCTCAACCTCTCAACTTGAACTGCCATCGGCTTTAAGCCCAAAAGAACGGAAAACCGAGAATAAGTTGTGAAATAATGTACACGTTTAACAGCATATTAACAGTAGGTACTGTATAGTAGGGTAGAACGCTTTTGTACGTAATTTTCTTCTTTTTTTTTAATTTCGAATTCCAATAGCAATAAAAAATTGCTCCTAATGGATGCAAGCAACTACAATTTTTTTTGGAATTTTTATTGTGATATCTTAAGCCCCCGCCGGACGCTTGAGCATTGGACAACCTTTTTTTTTGGAATTTTTGTGTTAAACGTTCTTTAGATAATAAATCAATGTTTTAACTGTAATTATCTAAATTATACTATAAATGGATTTTAAAAGTATTTATTCTAAAAATATATTCAAGAATTGAAAAGTAGAACAGCATGGATAACTTTACTTTTTATAACAAAAGTTTACAATATTTTATTTATAATAATTTAAATTTCAAATATCGCGTTTTCGGAGTTTTTTGAAAAAAAGGCAGGAAAACAGAGTGACAGTGACGCAACAAAATGAAAGTAGATATAAGTTTTTTAAGTTCTTGGTTGTAATAACTAAATAAAGCCGGAGCAAACAAGGAAATACGATAACAAATCTTACCGCATATACACAGTAAAAAATATCCACCTGGTAAGAATCATTTCAGGAGTGGTAAAATGAGTAGTGTTAATGTTAACACCCGGATGAACATAATTTACCACATTTTTACACTCATATGGGACCAGAGTTGTTGTATTAAATTTGCCTATGAATTTAACTCTCTAAAAAGTTAATTTTATTGAATGGGTGGTATTTATTCCATAATTAATAAATAAACCCAGCTAGAAGGTTATTTTAACACATTGAGTGTAAAACGTATTCTTTAATCGCTTTTTACACGGCCTCGGGTAAAACTACCTAAACCCGTGTTACCGAAAAGACAGGCGGCAACAAGTGGTGTGAAATTCTAGGAATTGACAGATGACGCCAAAGCTACATGCAAATTCAACTTTTAAGTCAGTCTGATTGTGCTCTTTGAACGTAATATAAAATAATGGTATATTTTAATTAAAATATTGAGACGAAGCAAAGTTCTGTAAAATGCCAAATGAGAGTGCCTCTTATGAGGATCTTGTTAAATTGGGTAAGCATTTTAACGAAATTTAATAGAAACCTTTCTAATAAGTACGCCATTTATAAGCAACTAAGTAGGTATTTACATTGTTACAGTTTTTCCTTTAGCTTTTTGATTATTCTAATATAAGCTTATAATTTAAATGTATTCCTTTTTTATATAAATACTTAGATATCTACCTACATATTTTACTTCATAGATCTCTAAATAAATATGGGATTAATATAATACTCGTCATTTTCATTATTTTATATTGTTCCAAAGCATACTTTTATTTAGTTGTTTAGTGTTCTAAGTATACATATATTTATTATGTTATTTGTTTTGTTAAGCTTAACAATGAGGTACATTAACGTAGGTATAATATATGTTTAATTAACTAACTTGTTAAACTATATAATAGTTGTGTAATTTTGTTTTATTAGTTATAATAATAAGTGTAAAAACAATCACAGGGTTTTCCAGTTCTGTTGTAACTATCATTTTGTTTATAAATAAACGATAATAATACTCAATATTTTCATTCATTAGACAAACCTTTCCAAGCGATGTAAAGATTTATATATATTAGGGGCTACTACTTTCGCCTTAGATTAAGTCATTCAATAATGTATTAAACTAAGCATAGGTTAATAATGTAAAACATCTTGAGTGCATAATTTTTTACATTTTAGCTATAAACGCCCGGTTAGCTTGATACGGGATTAAATGACTTAAACAAAGTGCAAAGTATTCTAGCCCTGGGTAGATTATTTTATTACACTCACTATAGTAAAGTCACACCCAAATAAAATAAAATATACACTACAATAATATGATATTTACAATAATTAATCACGAATAACCATTAAAAAATGGTTTACTTACACCTTTCATTATTTCTTTTACACCCTAGAAGGATAGGTTAACAATCTGTGAGTTTAATTTACACACGATAGTGTAAATGTACCTACCCATAAATTAGAAGAATTAACACTCATCAAAAAGTAAAAAAAACATTCAGAAATGTATTTTTTGCAAGATATACTGATTGGTTAATATACCCTATTAAGTGTGGTCCTATATGTACCAGCATTGAGTGGTAAATTTTACACTTACTTTTTTACTGTGTAGGTACTTATAGCAGCTCCGGTAACTACCTTTACTGATATTTGCACTGACTACGTGTAGCAAGGCAACCTTATGAACTCCAAATCAGCATCTCCTCCCTTTCCAAATAGGTCTCGTAATTGCGTATTAGAGATATTCTTCATTATTGGGGGGTTCATAAATATTTTGCTGCCAGTCAATCATGGCAATGTATGAGCTAACATGGTACTTCAACTATTTTCATTTACTTGACGAGCTTTCAATATGCTCCTTGTGGCAAGTTCTCTGATGTGCTTTTATAAATCTGTTATCATACTCAGCAACAAATGTTCAGATTAAGCAAAGTAATCATTTCGAACTATAGCAGAGTCCCCGATCTTTAGAAGCTCATCAGGTAAATTCCTGCTGCTAGACATAAGCTTCCATAGATGTCTCGAACCATCTTCACAGGACCAGTGAATTTTGATAGCAAACCGGACTGAAACGTGTACTTTTACAACAAACGTTGCTAAACTCATGAGAGTTTCTGATAGGTTGTCTGAAGAAATTTATATACGGTGGTTAGCTCTAGTTAACCATCTGGTATGACTGGATCCATTAATGACAGCCATCGTAGTTTCGAGTAAATATTTCTAATCTATACTAAGATTTGTAGACATTAGTGGTCGTACTTCACCATCTATTTTCTGAAATTGTGCTAAGGGCAACCTCTCGCATGACTCTAATGCCTTCCCTATTTTCCTGCAAATGATCTAGGTCCTGCTGTAGGGCCATCTAAATAGGCAATTTATTAGCGTGTAAGCGACATATTATCCATTGCAATGGCTGTGATAGCCTGTTCTCTAATAGACCAATCACACCTCCTTCTTTGCCTGTGTTTGTGTTTGTACCGTCACAGCCAACTGCCATTAAAACTTTTAACGATATCTTTTGAGTCATTAAGAAACTGTTGATCGACCTTTCAATGTTTCTGCAGTGTCAGTTAATGGAACCACATACCTGACGTAGATTGAACCGGGCTCTTTAATAAGTGATATAATATGTTCCTCTTGTACAAACACTTTTATGTCTCTTTGTTCCCTTCATAATGATTTTAGCTGTCTTATCTTTCCTTCCGTCAAGATATATTGCAGTAATTTCTGTAACATTTTCTTCTTTGATTGCGAACTTTATGTCTCATTTTTCTTAGCTTCATTTTATCTACAACGCTAACGGACCGCGCTTCGGATTCGACATCAGGACACAGCACAGAAGATACGATGGCCGTCGCAATACGGTGAAAGTGCTAAATCATATCATCTAAAATAATATAGAGCGACCCCTTCAAGAAAGAAACAAAAAAGTTTGGTATGTTTCTCAGAAACTATTGAACATAGCAAAAAACTTTCAGTACACTACAAGATGATATGTAAAAAAATTCTAAAGGCCGATTTTATTTTTAATAAGTTACTGGATAACCGAAATATGAGGTGTGTCTTAAAATGTAAAATTTTTAAAAATACCCTGTATCTCAAAAACAAAGAGGGCGTAAACAATCTTATAGTAACAATATTTATTTCCCAGAAAAATACAAAATGATGCGAAAACCGCATCTTATCTCTACCAATATCGGAGACACGCCGTAAAACCATCCTAGTTTCTGAAACACAATTAGATCATTTGTAATTCATCAAAATACAATACTAATGACCCACAAATTAATATTATCTTTTGAGCGATATGAAAAATTAAAGGTAAGGAAGAAACCGTCACAATCTTGAAACAGTTTTTTTTTCATTATTAAAACTTTAGCATCTTCTCTACTAAGGCTGTGGAAGAGGGATTTTTGATTTGTCATTATGGGGGCGTTTAAACCGTGTACCCCCCCCCCTTACTTACGACCCTTCAACCCTCTAAGCCGAAGTTCTGGTTGCGTAACTTAATAACTGCTTTCCAATGTTACCTTAAAAATAAAAATTAACTTAAAATATGTCGACAATACAAAGAATAATAAATGGTGAAACGTGTCTCGTAGCCTGATGTTGGTTTCGGATACACGTCTTGGTCAATCCCCGGGCCCGGAACTTTTCGACTAAGTTTGGATTTAAGTGGTTTAACATGGCGTTGCAGTCTGATGTCGTGCAAAAATAAGGGAAGAGTGAAAAATGTGTCGTCATCTTAAAACCGGCTAGATACATCAGTCGGTAGAACAGAACTCACAAATTGCAGGCTGGGATGGTTGTCGTAAGTGAGGACTATGGCTTGGAGCCCACGCTAAGCTGTTGGTTCATATATTAGCAGACTGGCTAGATGTCTTTAAGACAAGAGACCATCGTAACCTTGTAGAAACTCAAACTAGAATAAACTGGGCCAAGTAGTGAAAGTTAGGAGAATAAAATTAAAAGTAAATAGTAGCTGCAAATCTTGCAATGCATAATAAAACTGTGACTGTGCCATGTTAAATCAGCTTAACGGGAGAAAACATGGTTTGCTCTACGGTAGAGCATTCTAGTCGAAATCGTTAAACCAAAGGTGAAAAGGTAAAATTATTAAAAAAATATTGTATTTATCAGTTTCGTAAAAAATAAATTTTCAGTAGGTACGCTTCATAAAAAGGAGGAAAGGAGGCGGTTTTAGCCCCTAGAGCCCCTCCCTTCGGTCCACCACTCAACAAATTAATGTGCGTCGTACCCAAAAAAATTATTATTATTCGTAAAAGCTGCAAATCATACGCAAGCGAATTGTGTGCAAGAAATAAACTTTGACTAATTTTTATTTGTAATAATATAATTCCGACCAAAGATTTATTTCCATTATGAAACGGATCCCTCCAAGAAATCCTAGTGTCTTTATAAATTAGATTACACCCCCACACATTTTTCTACTTAGTCTAATGTCACAGTTTAAATAGGATTATTTCGTTTTCATATTCGTATAAATGCAGGATAGCCTTGTGTAATAATGCTTTTATCTTGATCGGTATGACCCATTCTTTGTAATCAAAGGGGCATTTTAGCATGATTCTAATATAGAAATATAGCGGTCAAGGACGGTAGTATACAGTAATAGTGCCCTCGGGCATTAAATTGTCAATTATACTGTAATTTTAACTACATATGCAAAGAACGTATTATTAACCTGACCTAACCTACTTCAATATCTTGTTATCTAATTGAGGGAGCAATGAATGAAGGTGGTATGAACATATTTTATCATATCATATCTGTTCAATATAAAGTAACTTGGGATAAAATAATTATAGATGAAGGTGTATTATAGACAGTACGCAGGCCTAAACTACAGGGATTTTTTTGATTAAACCCTTATCTAAAGGCAAAAAGAACACAAAGAAAAGAAATTAAATTTAAATGTTTTTAGGTTTTTACTCTATCGTCGGAATCTTACCAAGAAATTAACAAATGACGGTTAGAATATTGTAACTATTATTAACTTATATGTTTTTTTTTAATCAAGCATGCCGTATTTTTTTTTTTAATTATTTATATATAAGAGAAATAAGTTTGTCCCTTTTCTTTCCGTCAGACCCAATCCTTCGGTGCGTTTCGCCATATTACGGCTATTCCGCAAGGCTATAGAGTCTGACGAAAAGGAAAGGGATCTTACAGTGAACTTCATCACATAATGTATACATTATGCGCGTTTTCGGTTTTCAGAAACCGACAATTGACTTCTAGCGCCACCTGACATTATGGTCTGGTTGGGTAGATAAAGTCTGTGCGTTTTAAGAAGTCCGCTAAGCCATAAAACCTCTTGAGCATTATGTCGGTGGCTCTCAAACAATAAATTATATTGAAGGTAATTTTGGATGTTGATGAATTACATTTTCTAAATAAAATAATTTAAAGTAAATAAAAAATTAGTTTAGGTAAAGAAAAATAATAATTTTTTAGCTTTTGTAGTATTCAGACCAATTAGTTTTACGAATTCTTTATTGTGATTTTATAATGTTTTGGTTCTAAAAAGAACCGATTTTGTAGTCTTGCGACAGAACGTACCTACTTGTAGATAGGTACTACTAAAAGTAGTCTTCCTCTGCATTTGAAATTTCACCCATGCTTTCAGACTCATCAGAATCAACATCATCGTCATCATCATCATCATTCGTAATAATTAACGGTCTTACTTCGTCTATAACCTGTTCTGTCTCATAAGATTCAAAAATAATTTTTTCTGTGTGTTCAATGCATTTCCGCCATTCTTCTTTGCCCGCTTGGCTAAGCGCCTCCTCCCATAACTTTATACCGCTAGGCTTACCGATATTTTTACAGGCATGTTTGTCATAATAGTTCTTGCTAATACCCCATACCAATTCAATTGCGTTGTAATGACAATGGTAGGGCGGCAATCTCAAAACTTGATGTCCATATTTGAGGGCTAATTCGTCAACAACATACTTTTTTTTAAATGACTGCTCTTTACACTTGCTTAAAAGTTCACTTTTTAAATATAAATTTTCATGGTTTATGTTTTTCTTTGACAACCACTCTTTTATTTCTTCCTTTTTCCAGCTGCTTGTAGGGAATTTCTCTTCGAGTCTCGTATGGTAAGAGGCATTGTCTAAAACAATTAAGGAAGGTTTTTCTAGACTTTTTAAAAGCTTTTCCTCGAACCAATGCTCAAAAATTTCAGCATCCATATTGCCGTGATAATCATCAGTTTCTTTTGTTGATGAAAATATCAAACTGGCATTTAAAACAAAACTTTCTTCATTACCAGCATGTAATATAATATACCTTTTTCCATTACTTGCACGGGTACTTGAATAACAATGCTTTGAGTCATCCTGCCAAGACGTTTTTGTTGAAGTTCCGTTTGCAAATACCCATGTTTCGTCAAGAAAAACAACCTGTCTTGACAATTCCGATTTTTTGTTGTTTAAATAATCCCTTAAAAATTGCCATCTTTTCGAAACAACATTGGACAGCTCGCAAAGCAGTTTTCTGTTGTTCGTTTTTTTTATATTTGAAACCCATATGTTATAAGATGATGGACAAACTGTTAGTTCCAATATCGCAAAGTTTTTGCTGCTTTATCTTTTCAAGAATAGCTTTGAGGGTAACATATTCCTTGGCTTTATCCATATCATAAACAATATTCCTAATAGAGAGTTTTATCCCTTGGGATAAATCCAAGGTTTTTGAATGGAATCGAACCCTTTTATATGGTCTGTCCAAATCCTCTTCACTCTTTTTTCGAAGTCTTCTTAAGGTCTTCTCTGAAATGCCGCAAGCATCAGACGTTCGTTTTTGCACTGCCAAAACAGACTCTAACGGGCCCGAGTTATCTTTTTCTAAAGTAAAATAACATTCCAATTGTAATACCAAACGGCGTTCACCTGGAGATAAATGCCTTCTAGGCGATGTGCCACCTTGCTGAACATTTTCCATAACTTTGCTTAATAACTGATTTTAATTCACACACAATGAGAAACAAACTAAAAGTGAAAAGCACAACTACTTATTTAAAATAAAGTAGAACATACCATCCCGCACTTCAGCAAATTTTAATTATTTCTTGGAAAGTAGTAATTATTATGAAGATTTAATTATAATAATCCCAAAATAATGTCATTATCGGAACAGTATATACCTGACAAAATCTTTAACATATTTAACCATCCCGCACTTGAGCAAATTTTAATTGGTTCTTGGAAAATAGCGATTATTATATAGATTTAACTATAATAATAGCAAAATAATTTAATTATCTATTTAATTATTATTTATGCTCAACGCGTAATTCTAAGATAATTTTGTTTTAAAACCTCTGATTTCGCCCAGTAATAGAATACAGTAAACCAGTGGGATGTTCGGTGTGATCAAGTATAGCGAAGGTGCGAAGATATTGTAACTTAACCGACTTACTGTTTTAAAAGCGATAACATCCCTTGGTGATTTAATCCGATATCGGACTTCTTAAAACGCACAGACTTTAGCTCGATTGCCACGAGATGTCTCCACGTGCAACGCCTCGCATATGTATCTATTTATATATAATATATAATTTCTATGACATGTTCCTCTTTCTCCTCTGACAAAACCCATCCCTAGACTCGTTTCGCCGTATCATGGCTCATCATTGGGGCTAGGATCTGACCAAAGGGAAGAGGCCACTTAGAGCAGTTATCTGCACAAATGTTGAGAAGTATACGGTGAAATATAACATAAAGCGGCATCTCATGATAAACGTCACAAGCTTTATGTTGCATCTCGCCGTTAGTTGTAGTTAGTCAATAATAGCTATAGAAATTTTAAAGATATGAGGCATAAAAATGTTTATGTTTTTATGAAGCTTTATTCATCATGATCTAGAATGTCTTGAAAAACAATAATAACTAGTAGATGCAATCGGGTTCCCTCTGCGGACAAATATGGGGTGGTGCATTCAAATCAAATATAATAAAACATTTTTAATTAAGGCAGAGGACGAGGCTGGCGACCAGAATTTTGGAAGGATTCAATAGAAGAGCACACACGGGAGAGGTTTACTTCAAGGTGGAGGTCTCGCCTGAATCCTGCCAAAATGAAGGCCATTTTATTCTCGAAGAGCAGAGTTAGAAAACCCGAGACTACGCTCTTGGTTAGTGGCATTCGGATAAACTGGGTCCAAGAAGTCAAGTACTTGGGACTTGTTTTTGATGAGAGACTTAACTGAAGAAAGAACTCCGAAATAAAATTTAAAAAAGCTGCCAATCAGCATTATTCTATATGCTGCCTGTTCAATAAAAGGAGCAAGATAGGTTATAGAATCAAAGTTAATTTATACAAGACTCTCGTCAGGCTGGTCATGGAGTGCCAGCATGGTGCACCATAAGCAGGACAGCGCATAACAAGTTCCAGGTCCTACAAAATAAAGAATTAAAAATAATTGCGGACGCTCCGAGATATACTGTAAATAGAGTACTACACAGAGACTTTGAAATACCGACACTGTCGGAATTTTATGACAAAATATTAGCGGATTACTGCAAAAGTACGAACGTATACACCAATCCACTAATTACAAGTTCACATATACAATCACCGCCGAATTCCACCTACAAGTTCCCTAAGAATTGGCTGCCCCCAACAATAGTGGAGAGGCACTAACGATGGAAGCCTCGACAAATCAAGCGTTAAGCTGAGAGAAGATTAAGTCCAAATATACGCTATGTTCCTTCAAGGTAGTGGACTGTATCTTCTTCTATTAAAACACCATACTTCAACAATAAGACTTATCCATTTTTCTTAGAAAATGGTGTTACATTTTTTAATACCTAAAAATCTCTGTCAATTCGATTCTTCTCTGACATCGACATCTCAACAAACAGCTTACCTTCTTCACCTATATTCGTCATCTAATACAGGTGGGCGTTCTTCATAAAATGTATGGTTTGTGACGGAACATGCCGCCCGCCTTGAAATACTTACTTCAATAAACAACAAAGACAAACAACATATTAACTACAAACATATTAAAACGTTTTAAACATCATGTCTCATTAGCTTTGACTGGTAACACGCACAGTTTTGTAACAGCGCGTTTACAAATGGAACGAACACCTCCAGTCTTCCATTTACAAACTGGCACATTGTCTTCTTTTATAAGTACCAAACTGCCAACCTTTAGCAAATTTGGAAAATTCTTCTTCCATTTTATTCTCGATTGTAACTCGGAAATATATTCCTTATTTCAGCGGTTCAAGAACTGTTGAACCATGCGTTGTAAGTGTTGAAACGTACGAAATCGATTTTTGGGTACATTGGTATAATCAGTCTCTGGTAGCGAAGTTAACGGTTTTCCCACCAAAAAATGTGCTGGTGTAAGCGGTGTCATATCTTGTGGGTTTCATGATAGAGGAGTCAATGGTCTAGAGTTCAGTACTCTTTCTATTTCAGTTAAAACAGTGCTCAGATTTTCGAAAGTAAGACTAGTGTAACCGACAACACGCTTCAAATGAAATTTAATACTTTTAACACCAGCCTCCCATAAACCTTCGAAATTGGCTGCTCTAGGTGGCATAAAATGCCAGGTAATTCCCTCAGACGATAACTCGGAAACTAGTTTATCAAAATTCAAACGTAAAATTTTTTGAAGAGTTGAGTTAGCGCCCACAAAATTAGTTCCATTGTCAGAGTAGATATGCAGAGGCTTAACTCTTCTTGCAACAAATCGTTTAAGAACTACAAGAAAAGCCTCACTGGTCAAGTCACTGACAACTTCTAAATGAACACACTTAGTGTTCATGCATATTAAAATACATATATTATACCCTTTAAGTATCTTAGGATTTCTTGTTTTCCGACCCCTCATCGAGATGGGACCCGCGTAATCAACTCCAGTATAAGTAAATACTGGTTGAAATGCAAATACGCGATATTCCGGAAGATTTCCCATAGAATAATTTATTGCAGTTGGATCTGCTTTAAAACATTTAACACAACGCCTAACTACTGTTCTAGCTATTCTGCGTCCAGAAATGGACCAAAATCTTTCGCGAATTGTATACAATAACTGTTGCGTACCGCAATGTAACAAGGAGATGTGTAAATTATTCATAATTAGTGTTGTTAGGTAATGTTTGATATGTAGTATATTTGGGTGTTTTTTTTGATCATTAGATACTCGAGCATTTTAAATTCTGCCCCCGACTCTAATTAATCCCATTTCATCACAATAAGGCTTCAAATATCTCACAGCCAAAAATTGTGACGACGCACACCCATATGTTACAGTATTCAGTTGATAACAGTCAATCTCACCATGAGGAATATCTGGATTCTTCCACAAAATCCTCTGATAGCTTCGCTCATTAGGATCTATGAGAACTTGTCTATACATTTTCGAGATATCCGCGTTAATCACGTACGGGTAACTACGAAAACGTAATAAAATTGAAAGAAGATGCTGTTGAATAGTGGGTCCAACATGTTGTATTTCATTTAAAGATAAACCAGTGTCGCTTTTAGCTGAAGCATCAAAAACCACTCGAACCTTCGTCGTTAAACTAGAATCCTTAATCACGAGATGGTGTGGTAAGTAATAACATGGTTTGGTATCACCTTTATCGATAAAAAATTCCCGCATCCTTGACATTTTATCCAAATGTTTATACTCCGTTAGAAAGTTCACATAATCATTCTTTAAACTTGGATTTTTGTTTAAACGTTCTTCAAGAAAACCTAAACGTTTAAGTGCTATATCCTTTGATATACCTAAATCGTTTTTATTGTCCTTAAAATGATATTTTACAATAAATCGCCCGTTGAGAGTTTGACTATGGGTCTTTATGAAAAAATGATCTTCAGGTTGGTTGTCATGACATTCCTTTAATTCCCAAAAACGTGTAAGTTTTTCATCAATTGTCTGATCCAGTGAAAAACAAGTTATTACCTGGTTATTATTAGCGACATTAGAACTATCAAAATATCTCCCAACAACCCAACCAAATCTCGTTTTTTGAAGAGTAGGAATTCCTTGTTTATGAATTTGTTTCATCAACAATATTTTATAAAATATATCAACTCCCAACAAAATATCAATATCACTCTGGAGGTTAAAAGACTCGTCCGCTAATTTGAAATTCTCTGGAATACCCCAATTTGAAATATCAAAGGAGACTGTTGGAACCGATTGCGTTATTTTTGTTAGAACTAAACAAGAAATACGTTCGCTATAATCATTATTATTTGACAGAAGCATAAGATTAACCTTAGAATTGGATGTAGTCGATAAAGCTTCCCCGATTCCTATAATTTGAAAATCAACAGACGACCTCTGTAAACCCAGTTTTTCCACTAAACTTTCAGTAATAATATGGCTTTGCGACCCAGGATCAGGTAATGCTTTAATAACGTGAGGCTTTCCCTGGTCATCCAAAACCTTAACATTCGCAGTTGCCAACACTGATAACGTCGCCGTACTGTTCAACGAGTGACCCGCAGTCGAGACATTGGCTGCCGGCACTGCCGGCGATTCCGCGCCATTTTCAGGAATGTTTGGCGGTGGCCTACAATGGTTCTTCTCGACGGTGGTATTGCTCACATGTAAAAGAGTGTTATGTTTGCCTCCACAAACACGACAAGAACAATTATCTGAACAATTGCTTGTGTGTTTAAATCTTAAACAATTTGTACATAATTTTAATTTATTAACAGCAGCGATTTTATTTCGAACATTAATGTTTTTAAAAGCAAAATATTTTTAAATTGAATGATTCCTTTTACAATAATAGCAAGAAAATGTACCTTCTGTAGGTATAGAATAAAATCCTCTTAAATTCCCTTTATCCGGTTTAATATGTACGTCCTTTTTTGTTAATTATAATTTTTCTAATAACTGACATGATTTTAAAAACGCGTTAATGTCAAGTAATTTTGGTAATTCCCCACTCGATATAGGATATGACTCCCATTCTCTACGACTGGTTACGTCAAATTAGCTTGTTAATAAATGCACAATCAAGGTATCCCATTTGCGCTTTATATTGTTGTCAGTATTCTGACCCAAACTTTGCAGAGACCTTAGATTTTTCTGAAATAAATCATACAGGTTTCTAAGATCATTATATGATTCTTTGACTACAATCGGAAAATCAAACAATGCCTTCACATAATTGTGTATATTGAGTCTTTTATTTTCATAACAATCCGAGAGAAGCGCCCAAGCTACAGAATAATTATCATTCGTAACTTGTAAAATTGCAACAGCTTGAAGCGGTTCTCTCTCCAGATATGATTTTAGATAATAGAATTTTTCTACACGGCTTAAAGATGTGTTATCATGAACAATGGCCTCAAATGCATGTTTAAATTCGAGCCAATTTTCATAAGACCCATTAAAGGTTGGTAACTTTAAGGTAGGCAATTTGATTGATTGTCTAGTCGGTTGCACAGCCCCGTAGCACTACCACGAATTGACCCTTGCCTGCCATTTGAAACTGAGTCACCATTGTCTGAGTCAGTATTATTATATCTAGCAATTAGCACCTTAATTTTGCTAATCACTTCAAAATATTGCAATTCAAATTCATCACGTTCTTTACTTTCAACCTCTAATAGATTTTCGTTCTCATTTTGAGACTTACTCAATAAAGACTCAACATCACCCTGAACATTTTCGAAGTGTGATAAAAGTGGTTCCGCCCTATCTAGCCTAACTTCTAACTGACCCACATCCAAATCCGTGAGGTTATTTGGATCGACTGAGTGATAATAACAACTAATTCTAGTGAGTTGACCTTTTATATTACCGCGTTTTAATTTTAATTTGTTTAGCTCAGACATTGTTAAATATTAAAAACATTTTTCAAGTTTAATGTCAAATTAGCCTAATTCTATCATAAGTAACTGGTTTAGTTAAAGGTAATTAATTTTTCTATGACCTCTTCCGTCTTGTATAAAATAAACAGACACAAATGAACCAGAAAGATGAGGGGAAAGGGGGGGGGGGGATTTGATTATGAAGCTGAATATTGCTGAACTATATGGACTACAACATAATAGCCCCTAATGGTAATGCTTTCGTAATAAATATTGAAATAAGAAATAAGGAATAAGAAGGTGTTGGGAAATAAATTGTTAATAATATTATGTGAAAGCGGATGGATTTTTTTAAAAATATTTTTAGAATACAGCTGTAATCAATAAAAGAACAATGTACTATTCGAAGCCACCTAGTCAGACTTTATTTAAATTTAAAATTTATTATTAGGTACCCAATAAACTAATAAATAATAAGCAAAACAAAAAATATCAATCGTTCCAAACAAATTACATAATAATTGATCAAGAAGGCCGCAAATCATATTTTAGCAAATTGTGTCGAAAAAATAAAACCATTGCTTAATTTTATTTGGTTCATTGCACTTGCTGCTAAACATTTATTTGTATTTTCAAACACTTTATATTAATTAATTTTTTTTATCTTAACAATCTTTTTATGATAAGACACAGCACTGCAGGATTAACCCTTTATTTCGCTCTGCGAGGGGTGCGTGCGCGTAGGAAACGATTTACATTCCAGATTAATGATGTTCTCCACAATTTTTAAACACTGTCGTTCGTGGGACACTAAGCTGAACCACGTACGGGTGGGCTGCAGTGGCTCGTCCTATATTTCTACTATGCATCACTCTGGGTGGAATTAAGCGGGCAACCTCAGTTGAGCACTTGCAATGAAAATGTTTATAAAATAAACTGAAGTCGCCAACCTGCCTACAATGTTCAAGGCTTTCCAGGTTGTTTGTCAAATCATGGTTATCGATCAAGCGAATAGCTCTTTTTTGAATGGAATCCAGCAATCTTTGGGTATGTTTAGAATTTGGGCTTTATGGTTAAGTAGTTTTATACATCAAAAGTTGTTAAGGCGTATATAGGTTCATAGTTCGGAAAAGTATTCCAAACTTCTGCGAATCTGCCTTAGCAATGGCCGCAACGTGACTATGCCAAGACAATATTATGACTATCCATTTGACGCCTAATAAATTAATTGATGAAGCTTAATTAAATTCTGTTACTGTCACCTAAAGACAGAACATATTCCAGGTATTTGTTGTAAAAGATGAAAATGAAAAAGTGTGCTATCATCAGCGAAGCTATATATTAAATTTTTAGTTTTTTCCAAAACATCGTTAATGTATAGTAGAAAGGTGGTGGGCAACAAAAGAGAACCCTGAGGGACTCCGTCATTGATGTTAAATGTGTCGGAAAGAAATCCGTTCATCGCCACTTGCAGAGAGCGGTCTATAAGAAAGCTTGAGAGCCATGGACAAAAATGAGCCGGCATTGCGTATGCTCTCACTTTATTTAGGAGCCCCGCATGCCATACTCGGTCAAAGGCCTTGGAAATGTTCAGTGCTACCGCCTGGGACTCCACATGATGTTCTATTGCGTTGTTCCATACGTCAGTAACATAAGCGAGAAGGTTTCCTGTTGATCTAGACTTACGGAATTCATACTGGTGGTCACTTATAATGTTTCGTTGATAGCCTTCTTCATAACTTTTGATATACCCGAAAGCAATGCGACTGGGCGATGGTTGTTTGGCAAGGTCTTCTTGCCTTTTTTGGGTATGGACTGGACTCGCGAAGTTTACCATCAAGAAGTAAATATTATTTTTTTGGAAGATAAGTTAAAAAGCCTACAAAATACCGGTGTCAATTCATCAGCGCCTGTCTTAATTACAAACACTGCAATTTCGTCAGGACCTTTCTTGGTGTCAAGAGTCCTCAAGACTCGTTTAACATGGCGCTGTCGGAGAACAATCTTGGGCATTCTCGATTCTAAGGATGGAATATTCCGTGGAGTTTTACCCTGAAAATTAACCGTTGAATGTAAAGAGAATAGTTCCGCCAGTAAGTTTGCTTTCTCCTGTGATTTGGTCGCAATAGTATCAACAGAGCGCGTTAGAGGTAGAATGGTTGACTTGTTAAAGTTCTGACTGAGTGCCTTAGCTACCGACCAAAATGATCTTGATCCGTTAGGACATTCAAGAAGTTTATCCCTGACCCTCTTGGTGTGTGCTTCTTTGCTTTGGTATATCGCTTGCTTGCACTGGTTTTGAGCGTTAACAAAGATGGTACAATTTTCGGCGGTAGGGTTGTGACGCTATTGTCGATAGAAATAATTTTTGATTTAACAGCTCGTTCGCAACTTTTGGTAAACCAAGGCTTGCCGTAAGGAGGGCACCTTTTTGAGAAAAGGACGAGGGCTTCCATGTCAGTAAGGATAACCTCCAATACTTCTCTAGCACAGATGAATGAATCGTCAGAGGTAAAACAAACGTCCCGGCAAGGAAAGGTTCAAAAATGGTCCTTAGGGTCACCCCACTTAGCTGATGAATAGTGCCACATCTTGCGTGATTTAGGAGGCTGTTCGGCACTTATTGGTAGTTTGTATTGTATTTATTATTACTTTGGCAAAACGTTTATTTTCATTGCCCAATAGATATATATTAATAATATTGCACTAATTACGTTTCAATATGTCCAGACTTTTATTGCATTGCATGCATATTGTGTGTACAGTTTAATATTAACATTCATAGAAACATACACTATACTTAAATGATTCTATAATAAAATAATTATTTATAACTTTATCAGTTAGTAGGATGACTAACATCCAAATAAATTAGTATTTTCTTCACCAAAAATGATTTATTAAAACTGTTTAAATATATTTTATTTAAAGAGCTTTTTCATAGTATTCTATCACCTCCATGCTCTTATCTAAAAAAAAACAGAAAATAAAAAGGGTATCCTTACTTAAACAATAAATTAACTAAGCTGTGCATACTAATACCCATTAACAACGGTAACTTTACAATATATTATAATTTTTTACATATTTTAGAACCTATACATGTAACAATCCGAAACACATTCAGAAGACTTTTGTATGGCGTTGCGCGTAGCCACTAATATTGACGTATAACATTATCTTGACGACATTCAAATCGCTAATGTAAAGGAGGAAGTTACCAAGTACTCTCATAAATATTCCACTCGATTAGAACAACATCTAAAATTGACTACTTCTTGAATCTAATATTAAATGGTCCCAGACTTAATCAAATTATTTTTCTGGAGTACTGCGAATCGTATGCGAGAAAATTGTGTAGACCCAATGAAATCATACATCAAATTATTTTATGGGTTTTACTATAATTTATTCGATTAGAACAACATCCTAACAGTCTTGCTGCAAAGCACTTAAAGAAGAAGATTGAAGAAAATCAATCAATGTGTCCTATTACACAGATTTTAAACTTTAATTTTGTACTCTAGAATATAATTGAATGGAAAGTATTCGTGAACAACTTTTCTATAATGCCTTTGTTTATTGTGTCAAGACTGGAAAACTAAAAGAGATATTAAGGGTTTCAAATATCTTGCAAGTTAAATACATTATTTTTGATGAAGTGATTTAAAAATACCGTATAAATCTGTAATCCATCAAACTACAATAGAATAATACCCTAATAGAATTATTTATCATTACTCTTTAAACGCTAGAATCTAATATCAAGTGTTCCCAGACTTAACCAAATTATTTTCCGGGAGGACTGCGAATCGTATGTGAGTAAATTGTGTAGACCCAATGAAATCATACATCAAATTATTTTATGGGTTTTATTATAATTTTTGTCAAATATATATATTGCATTCGATTAGAACAACGTCCTAACAGTCTCGCTGCAAACAACTCGATGAAGAGGATTGAAGAAAAGCATCACATGTGCCCTATTAAACAGATTTTAAATCCCCGGGACTCAAACTTTAATTCTGTACTCAGAACATAATTTAATGGAAAGTGAGCAATTTTTCCATAATGTCTCTATTATTTTAATAAAACAAACAAAGTCACGTTATAGTGCAAAGGCAATGATCGTTAGTGCCCTGGTAACGTAATATTTTAGAGAACCGTTTGCCTTTTACCGTATTAGAGAAGAATGCAATGGTACCAATCATTATTACAGCAATCAAAAATAATTGAGGACATATAACTTACCAATCATAATTTCACGAATAAGAAACACACTAATTAGTCTTTGAATTTAATTGTCAACTTTCTGACATTGATTGTTTATTGTGTGAAAATAAAAAGAAATTCTTAGGGTTTCTAATATCCTGCAAGATAAATACATTATTTTTTAATGAAGTGATTTAAAAATACCGTATAAATCTGTAATCCGTCAAACTACAAAAGAATGATACCCCAATAGTATTATTTATTATTACTCCCTAAATGCTAGAAACTAATATCAAATGTTCCCAGACTTAATCAAAATATTTCCTGGTAGACTGCGGATCGTATGTGAGTAAATTGTGTAGACCCACTAAAATCATCCATCAAATTATTTGATGGGTTTTATTCTAATTCCTGCCAAAAATATAAACCATCAATCACATATCCCCTAGATATCCCATTGTCATAACAAATTAAATAATGCACATTATACCTTTTGTACCGAAACGACCAGCACAGTTTCAATCGAATTTTTTTTTATCAAGCCTATACAAATATCAACTGAATTTTTTATTGCTTTAAATAATTATTCATTATTTTTTATTTCGTCCGCTACGAACAACAGTCGCTATTTATATTTAAATAAATTGTGTGTCTTTAAAATAGTTGTAAAGTATAGTATATCTAAATTCAAAAGTAATTTCAACAAAAATTTGTGTTTTAGTGACTTTTGCAAAATATTCAATTGTAATAACCCTAGTGCTCAAATTATTACTGGAAGTTTTTTCGAGGTAACGAATGTTTTGAAATTTATCCCGAGCCGAAAAAAACACCCAATGACGCTGTTTTCTTGTCAATTCGGAAGAATTCGTTAATACTGAGTCAAAAAACCAATTAACATTTAAAATAGTATGGCTATCATTCGTTTAAATCGTTTTAAGTCATTAAAGTTTTTCGTCTCATCTCGAAACTCGAGGCAAAATGCTCTCGAGACGAGACACAACGGCTTCGAGACGAGACGTCTTGTGTCTCGCGGCAACTCTACGTGCGACTTCTTTTTATGGTCACACATTGGAAACTCGGTTTTTAAAACCTGTTGCGAAAACTTAAAGGACCTACGAATTAGAATTACAAATAAATTTTCCTATAAAAAGATGAATGAGAACATGTTTTGAGAGAAAATGTGGACACATCTCTCATTTAATTTTATATTTTTAGCTTCTTAGTGATAAAAGTGTTTTTTTATTCTGATTTCTTTTCCTAAATATACAAACTTCAGAGCTTGACAGTTCTATTTTTCATTGACCTTTACCTTTTACCTAGACGACCTTTCAAGAAAAATAATTCAAAACATGCGTGATTGGTTCCGCAACATACTTTATAGACGTTTTTTAATATTTTGTTATAAACCATTAATCACACATATCCAAGAAATCCGATTATCATTATAAATTAGATAAAGCACCTTACACGTTTTCCACCGAATCTAACAGCACATAATTTTTTACTGTTTTTATCACATGCATTTAGGTACTAGTTTTATTATTACTTTAATTAATTTCTTTTATTTCTTCAGCTACCAACAACAGCCGCAACTTATGTTCATATAAATAATGTATTGTTCAAAGAGTAATATCTAAATGTATAAGTAATTTTAAAAAAAGTGTTTTACAGTGACTTTTGCGAAACATTTCATTTTTATGGTCTAAGAGATATTTTTTAATTGTATTTTTTATAATTATTGTTTACTATTTTCTAGCTATTTCTGCAATACTATATTCTTATTAGAACTATTCCGTTTTCACCTACCTAGAAACATAAACTTTTTCACATTACTTTCATTAATTATTTATTATTAATTGTATTAGTTATAAACACACATTAATCATCCAAACAAGTTAGTTTTTTGTGTAATACCGAAAATGTTTTGATTAATCGCTTAATCTGATTTTAGTTATATAGCTAGTTTTACACGCGTCTAATAACTATGTAATTATAATAATAGATAATACAAAAAGGTAATCCTTACTTTAGCTTTAAATCAACTAAGCTTTAAATACTACTGTCCAATAACAGCAGTAACTTTACAATATTTTTTTTACATATTTTGTAAACCATAAATTTTACACACCGAAACACTTTGGAAAGACTTTCGTATTATGGCAGTGCGCGTGGCCACGTTGTGGTGCCCAGGTTCGAAACCCTGCAGCGGCCGATAGGGTCCTGGTCGCGTCCTCCGAGATGCGGATTCGACTGCGGCGAGATCTCGAGGTCGCGGACTCGCGCAAGGGAGAAGAAAGGCCATGTTGCCACTTTACTCGATTACGATTCTATTTTTATCGTTAACCTTTGGCGGGGTTGGCAGGAATTTCCCTGACCACGGACACGACAAATGTGTGTATTCATTTATTAAAAATTAATAGGAGTTAACGGGTGATATTAAGGGTGCTGTGTCGGTAAAAGTATAATTAATAAACTAGTAACGGTCTGTTTGTTTTTATGGTTTGGATTATATTTTTATCATTATGACAACATTAGAATTTAAACGTTGGAAATTAAATTTTAAGCTCCGTATTATTTTAAGGTAGGGTGATTGCGCCCGTAGTCGGCCTTTTTTGATCATTCCATTTTTGTTCCTTAAATAAATCTATTCTTTTAATACTTAAAATTGTAATATACGTGTCCTTGTCAAGTATAAACATTAAATGGGCAATTGAAAAAGATAGAAATAGTCCAGAAAGTAAGTAGGCAAATATTTTATTTTTAAGTTGTTCCGCAAAATATCAGTTTTTTTAGTAGCCGACCACTTATTGTTTAGTAATAAAATTTCCTGAAATGTAGCTTTCCATGGTACCATTGGAAAGCATTTTTCAAGAGCTTCAAATTGATGTATCACTCGACCCCCCTTTCTATTTCAGATTTTAGGGTGTATCTCACCCTGTCCAAGGGGTTGCAGATAAGGGTGGGATAATACGCTTGTTTTTGTTCCCCCTTCGTTTTATAGAAACTGTTTTTTGCGTTTTTTTCTTCAGTTTTTCGTTCCTAAGATATGGCCATTTCAAGTTTTTAAATTGTCACCCTGTACATGAAATAAAGAAACTGAAACTATAGGTCGCCTTCTGGTGATTTTGACTTTTGTTTAAATGTTCTAAAGAGTTCTCTGATAGGAAAATTGTAAAGCCGGAGATATCAACATTAATTTTGGTTGAAATAAAAACGCAGACTGCAAGTAGGTAGTGCTTTTATATCTTTTTTTTTATTTTGAACAAATGTTTTTTAATTAAACTAAGGGTAATAACTGTCTTGATAATATACTTTTAAATGTTAGTCCTCATGCAGGGCGGTGTGTGGCGGAGAGTAGGGATTTTAATTTATCTGATCACTCGGCCCAGGTGTTGAGGCTTCGTACAGCGTGTGGTGACAAACTGGAAAGTTGTTCCTTCGATGGGTTGTAGAAATTTCTTGAAATTTCCTGGATGATAGATCATTGACACTGGACGACAAAATGACTCTCTTTATTTGATGGACTCGTGGAGTGGAGCTTTCACATCTGCATTCCCCAAAAAAAAGTATAGGATTAGGAATTCTAAGATTCATTGTCCGTGATTTAACCAGTACTTGAGAGACTTTACGGAGTTGGTATGTCTTTTTAATAAACATTATAAACTGAAGCTCAATCCCCTCTTACTTCAACAGCGTAATTTGTATAGGCGAGAGTACAAAATGAAATTAAAAAAGCAATAAAGAAGTATAATAATCTGCGTATTCATAATGCAAATAATCCTTTAATGGATATGCAGGACATTGTCAGGGATTGTCGCAGTCAGGAGAAGAAATAATCACCTATTAATATTAACTTCCATAGTTTTAATGAATATTTAACGTTATTGTTCCTCACAGACTTCTCGATGGTCTTAACGCCGGTGGTCATCATTACGATCCTACATTAGATACAAAAAGGGGTTCAGCCTTTTTATTTCGACAATATTCCTATATTGAGGTTGGAGACATAATAAGGAATCTAAAAAACATATCAAGCCGAGATATATATGACCTTAACGTACCTCAAAAACAATCTTACAAGTAATAGTATATCCACTGACAAAGCTTATGAGCTTGTCACTTCTGAGCGGATGTTCTCCTGACTAATTGGAAACAATTTTAGTCGTACCAACATACAAAAACAAAGTAGACAGGGGCGATATGGGCAACTACCGGCCCATTTCTCTGGTTTCTACTTTAATATTCTTAAAATAATAGCCTCTTCACAGAGGGGCAGCATGGGTTCAGAGAGAATCACAGGACTATCTCTAGCATAATAAGTTTTGTAACATCAATACTTGAGACTCTATAGAGCATGGAGTATACCATCACCATCCTCTGCGACTTTGCCAGGCTCGGGTCGTATAACTTCGATGCTGTTAGTCTGCAGCTTATAGAATCCTGTCTCACCAGTGTGGGAGTGTTAGAGTGGATGATGTATCATCGGGGAGTATGAGGCTGACGGTGGGTGTCCCTCAGGGCTCATTGCTATTTTTCATATATATTAACGATTTACCTGAAGCCCTCGATTTGTAACGTTGTTACTTTTAGATTATTCTGGTTATATTTTATTTTGTTTTGTAAAACCGCAAGTCTGTAGATCTACCTCCGTGCGCAAAACCGCTCGGTCAAACTAAATTCTGACGACTGGTCAGATCCTTAGCCCTCGTGGGAAAATTCGTCAAATTCATCCCCATCTCTTCGTTTTCCACATCAAATCTTGTTTGAATATATTATGGTTCACAACGTATATTTTCGTGGATTATCGATATTTTTGAGAGGTTTTTGCCACATAACCTGAAGCTCCATACCTTTTTTTTTAAACCAGAATTATCCCTCTCTGTACTACACGTTAGTTCTCTTTACGTCGCCATTCTAGTATTTACTTTTCCAGCCAACTGAGTTTGGACCCTTGGATTTTCGACCTATGTAGTTTAGGCATTTATGAAGGCTTGTGCACCCACTTTTCTTAGTAGCGGCAAGGGGCTATCCCTTAAAAAGGCTATCCGCCTCCAGGGGGACCGTGCGATAAGTACCTTAATTTTTAATTGCAAATTTCTAATTACGTTTCGTTTTGGACATTACCTCATTAACAATATATATATTTATATTCAGACATACTTATAGAGCGAATTGTAAAAGAGTTGCAACTTTTACGCTGTTACAAAGAGTGTTTTATTTAGCAAACTCATCCTTTTACCACTATTTTTCTGTTTAGATAAATCAACTGGCATATGTTTATTATAAAATATGTTGAATTAAGTGTTTATTATTTCCGAATTAAAATCAACTTTCTTTCTCATTTTTTCTTAATTAAATAACTTTTAAGTATTCATTTTTATGTTTTGTTTTGGCACTGTGTGTGGACTCCATTGTTTCACTCACAGGAATTTAGTGTTGTTGTGTCACGTTAAAATTAAAAGACGCTGCGAGTGGAGCTTAAAACTCAACCATATATCTAAGCTTGCACCACAACATCCTCTTTATTCAACTCAACAATTTTGGGTAAGTCATTATTTATTCTATTTTAACTGCTCGTTTTACCAATTTGGAATCCTTTCTGGTATCCCATGAAGACGGACATTTAGACGCCCGAAACATGTAGGAAACATTACCAAATTTTCTATAAAGAATTTTGTGGAGAATGACTTGATTGTTTTATTTGCATATATTTACTTACTCATCAACAATTTGCATCAATTCTTCTACTTTGTTTGCAATGCGAACTTTCGATCTCCACTGCATCCTTTTCTCGTGAAAATTCTCTTTAAAAATCCTGAATGTTGTCTCGTGTTGCAAAATTCCACATGCCCATCAAACCTCCTACTATTCCCGTGAAACCAAAGTTCCACGGAATAAAGGTAATGGAATTACCATTTTACATGAGGAGTCAGGGGCAGGCTGGGTTCCAAATGCTTTGTAACAACAGGAGTTATTACAGCCGTCAAATTAATAAAGTTTCCAATTCAAATAACTGCAAGTCAGAAATTTAAAACTACAAGTCCACACTATTTTCTACACAGAGTTTTGCATTATCCTCGAGAACAAATATTCTTCCATTTTGTGTCCAAACATTAGATACACCATATTTATAAATTGCAGATTTTACCAGTTCAAGTGGAAGCAAAGAGTAGCACAACCAATAAGAGGTAAAGTGGCCGTTCCCGCCTGTTCTAATTTTTTATGCGCATGTGCAAGATAAGCAATATTCCCAGCTATTTTCACAGCATTCGCAATCTGTCAAATCGTTTGTTTACTTCTAAAAAACAAGACGAACCTTTATTTTTCTTGATATTAATGTCGGGAGTAAAGAAGCAGAAAGGTGGCATATGGTGTGCTTACCCCGAACGCCCTTCTAAAACCGGCTAAGGAATATCATTTTTTAAATTTGCTAAGGATATCGCAGGTATGTACCTATATTATAAACAAATATTGTGCTTTTGAAAACATAACATGTATGTTAATTTATTAGGTATTTACAGACACGGTGATTGTAAATAAAGTTATTCTAAAAACCAAATAAGCAGAAACAGAATTCATTATTATCTAATAGGTAATAGAAAGATGTTAAATAGCTTTTAAAATGTCAATTGTGTAGTAAGACTTGGTTTATGTTATATTAGTTACAGTTACCTGCAATTTAGTAGCAAAACTTTTGGCTGGTTTTCAACTAAACCTACGTTTTAGAAAATAAAATAGTATGTACGTACCCCGGCACCTACTTTTTTATTTAAAGCCTTGTCTTATATGGCTAACTGTAAATAAAATAAAAGGTTGTTCTCATTTGTATCCAAAATAAGCCACCTGGTAGCTTAGAATTGTCTTTCTTTAAACTTTTTAATAAGGGGCAGTGTTATACGAAGCACGAAAGCTAACAAATTAAATACATTCTTTAAAATCTAATTAAGTATGTATTTTTAGAAGTAAAGTCTGGCTTGTCACTCGTAAGAGAGAAGAATTGCTGTATAGGGATGTCTTGGATATACATATTAACCACAGGGTTTGTGAGAAAAATTTTAATGAGAAGTACATGACTAAAGGTGAAACATGTAAGACTTTGATTGCACAAGCTTTGCCCACAATGTTTTCTCAGCACAAAGCTATTGAAGCTATCAGTGGAACACTCCATCAAGAATTATTGAACTTTCAGGTTAGTTTTTATTTAATCTTTATATCTAGGTATTTACAAATGCATTCGATTGATGGAAAAATGATTGTCAAGATCCCTTAGTATATAAGACATCGGTCAATTCAGATAAAATAATATTTTAAATTATTACATTTGACTGCAATTTTAAGGTTTTTTTTTTAACTATATTCTAGGTTCCTCATCAGTAAAAGCTTTGGCTTGCCTGGAGACAAGTATAGTTTATCCAAGTTAACCATTGTGTGATGTTGCAAGTGAGTATTATTATATAATATAAAGTAATGAATAGGTAACATTTATTAAACAAGACTTTACCAATACAATACAAAGAAAGAGAAAATAATATAAAATTAACAAAGTGGCAAACTTTCAGTTGATTCACTGATGAATACAATCAAGTAGAGATGCAAAATGTAGTGATGCTTGACATTTTAAAAACATCCAAGACTTTGTGTACAAATTAGAATCCTTTATAGGCGGGATCGGCTGATATGTGCATACTGGGTAGTGTACCGCCAGACTGGACATAGGAAATCCCATGTAAATTTTGCTACCCTCAAATATTAGCTCCCCTATAAATTTTACATCAAAATTGTGTTAGACTTTTTTGAAGGTCCTTGTATGATGGACATGCACACCAAATTTTATTATTTTCTGTAAGTCAAATAACAGTTAAAAATTAAATACGGCTCTGATACATACCTCAATGAAACCACCAGTAATAATTTTATTATGATAATGTCAAATGAGACTAAAGTTTTTTATTAGTTTAGTAACTTGTTTTACAGTATTCAAGAACAAATAATGATTGTACTAATTTAATATACGCAATTACTCAAAATGAAATAAATAAAGAACTTTGAATTAGCTTATTAGAAAATTATAAATCTTGGTTGACAAGTCCATGATACAGGGACCTTCAAAAAAGTCTAATACAATTTTGATGTAAAATTATCAGGGGAGCCAATATTTCAGGGTAGCAAAATTTACATGGGATTTCCTATGCCCAGTCTGGCGGTACACCACCCAGTATATAATCGTCCTCACTAAAATTTAAAATTCTTTTGAATCATAAAAGTCCTGACCCTGTAAATTTGGTTTTAAATGAAATTTAAAAAATTTTACTTTTGCTGCTGGCACATCCTGCCTTGACAGTGGGTCACCCTGTAAAACTGTTTTCTTTTTAATTTTAGGCTTATCTATGACCCCACAAGTTCAACTGCCAAGTTTAAGTAAATATTTAGAAGAGCTGACCTTAGAAATTGGAGGTAAGCTTTGTGCTAAAGTCATAACAATGTCGCTAATTAATCATATTTACCAACATACTAACATACTATTTCAGGTCATAGACAGGTTGTTAAAAAAATTTGGAAGGCATGGAAGTATTTTTTATTAAAGAAAACAAGGTCTGTCTATACCACCAAAATAAAATATATTTGTCCTTTAAGGGGGAAATAAGGGTTAAAGAGTGTACATAATTTAAATTTGAAATTAGGTTGTACTAGTTTCCACTTTAGACAAAGTCATCTTCAGCAACCAAGTAATTAAGAAATATGTTTTTAGGATGTACCTAAATAAACTAAAACAAATTAGAAGAGGGGAAGTAGTGGTTCAACAATATACGGTCATAACAAGTACCTTGTGCAGCCAATCGAATCGACAGCAGATAATTACGAACATGATGCTACTTTAAGCATTCATGGAAACTAAATGTAAATAAGTAATAGAGGCCAAAATTCTTAATGGAATAATTTATAGTTATGATATATACACTGCGTCCATAAAGTCTTGCACAAATTCATTTAAAATTCAGGGGCTTACTTTTTTAAAAAACGCTCGGACACGTCAATTAGTACTTTTGTTTGCGCATTTTTTAACGTAAAATGTTTTTATACAGGGTGTCGCACGTATGAGGTATGAGGTCATCAAGGATTTTTTTTAATGGAACACCCTGTATATTATATCAATTTTGAATTCTATGATGAACACTTAACACCTCTGGAAATCACGGTTTCCGAAATATTGACGTTTGAAAATTTATTTTAAACACATTTATTGATGACCTCATACCTCATACGTGCGACACCCTGTATAAAAACATTTTACGTTAAAAAATGCGCAAACAAAAGTACTAATTGACGTGTCCGAGCGTTTTTAAAAAGTAAATACCTGAATTTTAAATGAATTTGTGCAAGACTTTATGGACGCACTGTAGATGTCAATAGCATGTTAAATTAAGAAAGTTCAATAAAATCATCGTTTCATGAATCAACTCAGTGAGGGGACATGATTTATATTTTGGTGGGTCAGAAGTTTAATAAGAAAAAGGGAGGGGGGGGAAGGGAAATTAAAATTAGTTTAAAAACCAGTTACGTCATTGAGTAAAATTAGGGATCACCTGAAAGGAGAAAATTATTTCCATTTAAAATTGTTTTACGGAATTATCATAATACATATGTGGTCTCACAATGTAGACTTTAGTTTTGTATGTGGTAAAATTATCATGTACTCACCAAATTGTCAATATTCATAGCTTAATTTCTCGATGAATTTATTTTAAATTGTTAAATAAATTTAATGAAGCCTATGTTACGATTTTCTTTTTCTCTTTTTGGCAATTGAAACACAAATTAGTAACATGACTTTAGCTTGATGCTGTTCACAGCAAATGTTCAAATAAAATGGAGGGTATCTCTAATATCAGTACTATAAATTTCTTTTTTATATTATTTAAAATTCGTATTTCCGGGTATCAACTGCCAAGTCCACAGGCGGCAAATTTAAACAGGAATCATTATAACCTAGAGAGAGGGGGGGGGAAGAGGAAAGTTGAAGTGAATTTTATGATATACTGTCAATAAGTGTTAGATTATATTAACATCCCTTATCCTTATTCGGGGTGTGTACACATGAGTATTATGATAGATAAAGTCAAGCAATGACGTGAGAGAGCACAAAAATCCTATAAGAGAATATTTTATTTAATCATACATCCAACTTGGCTAATATAGAACCTTATCACCAAGTCACAACGACCCTAAATCAAATGATCGGGCAGCACAATAAGCCCAAATGAATAAATAAGTGGTATCATATGCAACCGTCTTAACTGGAGCATTACAATAGTCAGTTACCCATGTTACACAAATGTAATAAGAATTGCGGTATAAAATAGATGTCAAAAATACAGTTTTCTGTCATGTCATTTGGTAAAAGCGTTTATGAATTTAAAATCTTATTTTATGGTTATAAACAAACTAAAACAATAGATCTGCAAATTCGGTGAAAATTGAGAGTAAAAAGAGTTTATATTTGAAGAGAGTTAAAGAAGGGTAGACAGTCAAAGGTGATCTGTTCATTTAAGACCTAAATTTGAGGGTTTTCAATGGCTTGGTTAATTTCGTATATTTCCCATAAATTAGAAGTTCTACCATTGGGGACCACATGTAGGATTTCAACTCCTGTGTCAGGGTTAAAGGTGTGTTTTGTGTTAAGGATGTGATCGGAGAAGTTTGAACGAGTATCCACAGGCAATTGCTTATTTTTATTTCTTTCAATTAAAGCAAGGTGATCATTAATTCTTATATTAAATTTTCGCCCTGTGCGTCCTATGTAACAACAATTACATGTTGAGGATTCATCACTGTGGGTACAGCGCAATTTGTATACTCCTGACTTTTCAAGAACCTCAACTGTATCTTTATTATTGTTTATATATTTTTTAAGATTGTTTTGGTTTTTAAATGATATGTGCATGTTATTATTAAATTTTAGAAATATGTTTTTAATGTTATGTGATATGGTTCTCATATAGGGTAGACTAGTGTAATATCTAAGAATATTATTATCTGCAATAGGTACCAAGTTTTTGTTGATGTGTTTATTTAAATTTCTATAATATATTTTGTTAATAATATGCATTGGATATTTATTATTTATAGCAAGTTGTTTAATGAAAGAGAGTTCTTTGTTGAAATTATTATTATTCATAGGGATAGCAAACAGTCGATGAAAAAATGAGTGGAATGAACTTAATTTATGCTCTATAGGGTGATTAGAATTATAAGGTATGATACTGTCTGTGGACGATGGTTTATGAAATATTGAAAATTGTAGTTCATTATTGTTTTTAGTGATAGTGAGCTCAAGGAAATGAATACAATTGTTTGTTACATGTTCAATGGTGAATTCAATAAAGAGGTGAATAGTGTTAATAAAATTGTGAACCCTATTTAATTCGTCATCTGTACCACTGAAGCCTGCTAATATATCATCAACGTATCTATAGTAAAATAAAAAATTTTCAAATAAAGGGTGTGATTTAATTGTCTTTTCTAAGAAATACAGGAACACCTGGGCCAACAAAGGGGACAAATTTGAGTCCATAGGTATTAAGTAGTGGTCTAATAACTTATAGGATTTATTTTTTAGATTCAGTTTGATCCGAGAACAAAAGGATCGGGGCAGTACATCAACTCCTCTATTATCCCCGTCAACAAGTACTCAAACATAAATTCTTTTGAGTTCTGAAATTCCAAGAAAAGAAAAAGTAAGGGAGCAAGTATATTCACTAAGAATCCTAACAAAATTATACTTGAAGTGAATCTTATTTATGTTAAGTAAAGTACCTGGTTATCTGCATATTATTTATTTTAATAACCTTTACTAAAATCTACTTTAACAGATTTTGAACAGTAAATGTATAATAAATTATTATTATTATAATGCCACTATGTGTATGTATTTTTTTTTAATAAAAATTGCATCTTTAGGATTACAATAAAATAAAATATACTTTTTAGTTATTTCTCTTATAACTTTATTCTACATTGAACTATTGAGATCAAATTTATGAATGTTCAGTTTATGTTAGCCATAAAATAACTTCTAAGGATACCATCGTTGGAACAATTGTTGCCATGGAAGTTATGTGGCTGTTATCACTGTCAGCACATTGTTATAATGGGACTATTACCCAAATTGTCAATGTCCAACTAGTGACAATAGCTCAGAAGTGACTGTAGTAGAGCAAACACATAGTATGCATATATCTTACAGGTATATTAAAAATTCTTTTAACCCACTGGTCCAAGTTATCAATGTCCTTGAAGTGATACCAGCCACATAACTTCATGATAAGAAATGTTCCAACAATGGTGTTCTTACAAGTTATCTTGTAATTAGAGATACACGGGCATTGATAATTTGGACCTTACAAGCGAAATACACCATTCATAATTTTTATACTTATGTATCATTTGCTACAATATAAAAATTGTCAGTAAAGTTTCTGTTTCTGCCTAGAGTGAATCGACGGAGATTGCTATTTAACACATACATTTATTATAAAGCAGAATTTTAATTAATGCTCCACCTGACAATATCTTTCTGGTGCACCGCACATACAAGTTCGGCAGCATAAAATGTTCAATTATAAAATTACCAAAACAGTGTGAAGCATTTTTCCCCGTGTACACAGCACAAAAGAAGCAGAATTTGATATTTTTTACTGTGTTTTGTTTCTTGGCATTGTGATAAGAGTATTAAGAATTAAATTAATATTCTCCCAACTCTTCCTTTAAACCGTAAACCCTTAAGTTATTAAGGCGGACATATTGTTCATTTTGATCGATCTTTAATTCTAAGGTATTAATCTTCTTGGCGATTTTGTTTAATTGGGTCGTGGGGTGTAAGGGTCGAAGGTAAAAAGGGAAAAGAAATCTGGCCAAATGTCAACCTCACCTGCTCATGTGGTAGCTATCTAGCTATCCGGTGCACCCTGCAAGTAAACTAACGAGGCTCTGACGACCGAGTAACAGCGGTATAACTGTATAAACAGAGAGTTGAGGAAATGCAACACTCAACCCACTCGCCAACACGCTAGGCAAGCGCGGCGTTTTAAATGCCAAAACCTTTTTAAAGTTGAAAATGTTGAGATGTCGAATTTAAATACGAGAATACCCCAGATGAGTAGTGCTTCTGGCACAGAATCTCTCGCTGAAGATAATTCAGGCTGCCTCGAGGATTCTGGGGGAGGCAAAAATTCGATTTTACCAAGAAGAGCAAACAAAGTCACAACCAAACTATATATAACATCGTATAACATCAGAACAATGAGTACTCCTGAACGTCTCGAACACTTAGAGAAAGAACTTGAGGATATCAAATGGGATATACTTGGTTTGTGCGAAACACGGCTGCAGGGAGAGAAAAGCACTTTATTAAGATCAGGTCATCTACTTTACCAAAATAACTCCGACACCAATCGCGGGGTTGGAGTTGTCGCAATCCTTATCAATAAAAAAGCTATCCCATTGGTCTTAAAATGTGTTTCGGTTTCCGAGAGGGTCATTTACGTGGTGCTTCGACTAAACAAAAGATATAGCTTACAAATAGTAAACGGATACGCACCTACAAGTTCATCAGAAGATGAAGAAATGGAAACATTTTTGGGAGACATAACACACGCACTAAATAAAGAAAGAACACATTTCAGAATGATCATCGGAGACTTTAACGCAAAACTCGGAGAGAAAATGGATGGAGATCCAGATAATATTGGAAGGTTCGGTTTAGGAAGACGCAACGAACGCGGTGACATGTTCCTTAATTACATTGTAGCCGAAGATTTATACTGTCTGAACACATTTTTCAAGAAACCCAAGCAAAGAAGATGGGCATGGAGAAATCCAAATGGTATGATAAAGAACGAGATTGATTACATACTCTGCAATAAGAGGAATATCTGTACCGACGTAACAGTTTTAAACCAGTTTGATACTGGAAGCGACCACCGGTTGATTAGAGCTACAATTTCCCTAAACCTGAGAATTGAAAGAGCAAAACTTGTCAATAAACATATATGTCCAACTGCAAACGAAATAAGCGTTCACAAAGAGGCTTTTCGAAAAGAATTGGAGAAGAAATTTAAACCCATTGTCAACGTGGATGGAATGAACTTGAATCATCTCGCCGACAAAATAAGCAAAGACATGCACACAATAACCAAGAAAATCTGTTCCAAAGTTAAAACACCAAAAGACAATAAAACTCATAAAAGAAAGAAAAACAACATCCAGGGATGCAACTGAGTACCAAGAACTCAATAGAAGAATACAGAAGGAAGTAAGAAGAAATAAAGGTCTGTCTTTACCACCAAATAACTTTATTTGCCCCTCTAGGGTAGAAAACAAGGGTTATAAAAATACATAAAATGACGATGAATTAAAATAAATTTCTTAAGGAATGTGTTGTACTAGTTTCGACTTTAGAGAAAGTCATCCTCAGCAACTAACCATTTAAGAGATTTTTATATGTAAAGAAGTTAAAACAGTTGGGGGAACAGAGAGGTGATTCAATAATACAATACAATATAATGCAGATTATGCAACCTTTGGAATCGACAGGAGTTTAGTATAAGAACGATGTATCTCCATGTGAAGGTAGGGGTTGATTTATACGCAAGTAGAATTAAGGATCCTAATCATAGTCGAGTAATTTAAGTAATGTTGAAGTAAAAACGTGTTGAAAAATAAGAATTGTAACATATCAATTCGTTCTCTTTTTAAGTGAAACTAAATTAGCGAGGGGACATGATTAATGTTATGGTGGATTGAATATTTGTTAATAAAATTAAATGAACTTATTATTCTAAAAAGGGGGGTTGTCAAAATGAGACTATGTCATTTCAAATAAAATGGGAATGCATCAAGTGGTCACCATTCACTTGTTAAAAAATAAAATAAAAATAAAATTAAATTAATATTATTAGGACATTAGATTGTCGACTTTTTGTGTTTCATTTTGTTGCCATGTGAAGAAATTAATTTTAATCTTAGCCTCAGCATGCTATTCGAAGGAAATGGCGTCGTTAAATGGTGTATAGTATTTTAACAAGTGAATGGTGACCACTTTATGCATTCCCATTTTATTTGAAATGACATAGTCTCATTTTGGCAACCCCCCTTTTTGGAATAATAAGTTCATTTAATTTTATTAACAAATATTCAATCCACCATAACATTAATCATGTCCCCTCGCTAATTTAGTTTCACTTAAAAAGAGAACGAATTGATATGTTACAATTCTTATTTTTCAACACGTTTTTACTTCAACATTACTTAAATTACTCGACTATGATTAGGATCCTTAATTCTACTTGCATATAAATCAACCCCTACCTTCACATGGAGATACATCGTTCTTATACTAAACTCCTGTCGATTCCAAAGGTTGCATAATCTGCATTATATTGTATTGTATTATTGAATCACCTCTCTGTTCCCCCAACTGTTTTAACTTCTTTACATATAAAAATCTCTTAAATGGTTAGTTGCTGAGGATGACTTTCTCTAAAGTCGAAACTAGTACAACACATTCATTTGCAATATGGTACGAAGACACCCTGTATAATAAAACAATGGATTATGCATCATTTAATAATAGTAAACTAGACAACGACTCAGCATATAACGAACTTGCTGAATCCTACTATTTCACGACGGTACGACAGGAAATTGTAAGTTGAATGAACAAAGAATATACAGAGTTCAATAGCACAGTATGCGTTTTATTAATATTTAAAGAACCATCGAACATAAATTATTACATGGCGATCATGCCAGGATAAAAATTTTATTAAGATGAATTAAGAAGAGTAGCATTATAAAATGGGCAATAAAAACTCAAAGGACGAAATAATTATCGCTCAAACTGCAAGTGGAGATGCAACAAGCCAACTACATAAAGGTATTGTCCTATCCGACTATCTATTGATTGGGTTGACGGTTTTGGTCATTTTGATAATCATATACACGACTCACAAGCGTTACCAGAAGTCACTCAGAAGAGCTATAAGGCGTGAAATTCATAAAAATGAAATAAGCAAATCAAGAAATAATGTAACCGAAGAAGAGGACCAAGTATAAAAATTTTTAGGTTTTTTTTTTTCAGAAACAAAAAATGGCAATGGAAATGGAAAATTATTATGGTAAACACTAACAAAAATGGACAATTCAGAGAAAAAAAAAAGTGAAAACATTTATATAGAGATATTGTATTATAATATTAGGTTGGGATAAATATTATAAGGTATTTTAGTAATAGGATTATTAATATTATTATTATTGGTTTGGGTAAATTTATTACATATCTATTAATTATTATATATATTACGATAACTACTGAATATTGATCCAAAAAACAAAAAAAAAAGGAGTTATCTATACAAAAAGAAATACAACCGATTTATGGGACTTTCTAAGTTAAACGATATTCAACAAACACTGACACAAATTAGGACATATTTAGTTAAATTAAATTACGAAAGGCGGAAGGCACCGATTGTACAAACTAAGCTTGACGAGGCAAAAATTATTTTTACAGAATTAAATTCCGTAGTTTCTGACCTCAATGAAAAAATTAAAAATTCCGAAGTTGATGACTCCGAAATTTTAATAATAAAAAATCTAGTTCAGAAAATAAAAACAATTTACAAAGAAATTCAAACATTTGGAAAAAATTGGGAAACAGAATCTCAATCTAAAATGGCCTCTTTTGATTTAAAAGTCGCGGTAAGCCTCTTGCCTGTTATGGACGATAGGGAAGAGACTACAAACAAACTAATTGACGCAATAGAACTTTACGACTCAATGCTAAATGATGAAGGGAAACCTTTGTTAATAAAATTTGTTCTCAAAACGCGTTTATCAAATAGTGGCAAATTACGTTTAAAAACAAATTATAGTGACGTGAATACATTAACCAATGACATTAGAACACATTTTCTTACGAGAAAATCGGACACCGCTATCCAAACAAAATTATTGCGCACAAGACAAGGTGAGAAATCCATTGAGGAATTCGGTAAGGAATTAGAAGATCTTTTCGTTAACCTTACTATTTTTCAAGCTAATGGCGACAGTAATTCTTATAATGTATTACGCCCCATAAATGAAAAAACAGGTATAAAAGATTTGCTGACGGTCTCAAAAATCAAAAATTAAGTACAATAATATCTGCTCGTAACTTTTCGTATTTAAAGGACGCAATCGTCGCAGCCCAAGATGAGGAAATTACGTCAACAAATAACTATTCACAAGTTATGTATTTTTCAAAAGGAAGTAGAGGTAACTCTAATAGACCTTTTACGCGTGGCTCTACTTATAATAGAAATTTTACAAGAGGCAACAACAATAATTATTTAAATAGGTATTCAAACAACTCCCAAAATAATAGTCAGTCACATAATCATAATTACAATCAACGGTTTCAGCATTTTTCGAGAAATTTTCGGGGACGTTCATTCCCTCGAAGAAGTAATCATAGAGGTCTGCGGGCGTCTACACCGAGGCACAATATGCATTTCGCAGAATTAACTGATACACTAGATCAGGGACATTCGACTCATAGCAACTCAGAGAAACAAGATATTTCAGAAAAATTTTTTCGTCCCTAAAAATTCATGTGATAAAAAGCAAATGTTTACTTTTCTAAATAATTGCTCAAACTCTGTTAGTTTTTCTGTAGAAAATAAAAAATTAAACTTTTTGATAGACACAGGAGCTACTCTATGTGCGATTAAATCAGAATTCTTAAATCCAAATTTCTCCTTACATAACGAAACAATCGAAATCAAAGGAATAGGCGGAACTTTATTCACTAAAGGTTATATTTATTTAAAACTTAAGGTAGAAGATAGCGTCTTTAAAGAAAAATTTTATGTTTTTGATTCGCTAACTTGTTGCAATGACGGCATACTTGGCGAAAATTTCTAAGAAAATATAACGGTATTATAAATTATGAAGAAAATACGATATCATTAGAAACATTTGGAAATAAAATAATGTTACCATTAAATTCTTATAGCACTAACATTTTAACTATACCCCCACGATGTGAGACTATTCAATATTTGTATACAGGTATGATAGAGGAATGTGTGGTAATACCGAATGAACTGTGTACAGGAGTTTTTATGGCAGGTATCTTAGCAAAACCAAATAAAGGGAAAATTCCGGTAAAAATTTTAAATAACAGAGAAGACGAAGTTACTTTAACAAACTGCATTCCAAAAACACAACGGTTAAGCGATTATGAATTTTGTCAATTCCCTGAAACGAATTTGTCAGTTGAACGGGTTAAAAAATTACTTAATTTATTAAAATTAAATTATTTAAACGATGAAGAGCAAACGTCAATAGAAAATATTTGTGCGAAATTTAATAACATATTTCATATTCCGGGCGATAAACTATCTATTACAAATCTTTACAAAGAATCTATTCATCTAAAAGACAATTCTACACCAGCTTATGTCAAACCATACAGACTCCCTCATTCACAAAAAGAGGATATAAATGCAGAAATTCGTAAAATGTATGAAGAAGGTATAATCGAGAGTGCGCAGAGTGAATGGTCATCCCCCATCCTACTTGTTCCAAAAAAGATGGATGCTAGCGGAGAGAAACGCAGCAGACTTGTTATAGACTACAGACTTCTAAATCTAAAACTGGTGGACCAAAAATGGCCGCTTCCAAATATTACTGATATCCTAGATTCTCTTGCAGGAGCAATATACTTTTCCCATTTAGATCTTAGTCAGGGATACTATCAGGTTGGGCTAAATGAAGACAGTAAAAAATATACAGCTTTTACTACAGATAGAGGTCAATGGCAAATGACAAGATTGCCAATGGGTTTAAAAACTAGCCCCAGTGCTTTTTCAAGATTAATGACAGTAGCTATGGCAGGCTTAAATTATGAAAAATGTTTTGTTTATCTTGACGACCTTATAGTATTTGGCAGAAACCTTGGCGAACACAGTAAAAATCTTATAAACGTTTTCACTCGACTTCGAAAAGTAAATTTAAAACTAAATCCACAAAAGTGCGAATTTTAAAAAAAGGAAATTCTTTATTTAGGCCATACCATTACAGATAAAGGTATTTTACCAGACCCGGAGAAAATAATAGCTTTAAAAAAGTATCCAGTTCCAAAAAACGCGGACGAGGTAAAAAGGTTCGTTGCTTTTGCAAATTATTACAGGAAATTTATACCAAATTTCGCGGAAAAAACTGTAGCTCTAAATAAGTTATGCAAAAAATATGCAAGATTTGAATGGACAAATGAGTGTGAAAAATCCTTTAATTATCTTAGAAATGCACTAAGCCACCCTCCTGTATTGGATTACCCAGATTTTTCTGATAGTAACGAATTTATTTTACAAACGGATGCCTCTAACACAGCTATTTCGGGAATTTTATCAAATAAAAATAACAAACCAATTGCATATGCCAGTAGAGGTTTAAATAAAGCGGAATTAAACTACCCCACTATTCAAAAAGAATTGCTAGCTATATACTGGGCAGTCAAACATTACCGTCCATATTTATACGGACGACATTTTAAAATTTTAACTGACCACAGACCTTTACTATACTTATTTAATCTAACCGACCCCTCTAGTCGTTTAACAAAGTTTAGATTAGGGCTAGAAGAATATGACTTTCATGTTGAGTATATAAAAGGAAGTGAAAATGTAACTGCGGACGCATTATCCAGAATAATCCTCACGTCCGACGAATTAAAAAGCATGAATGAAAATGTGATTGCTGTTATGACCAGAGCACAATACAATAAAATAGAAAATAAGGAAATCCAATCACAAAGCGAGGATACTACGCATGCTTGGCCTGATCAACCAAACATTGTAGAAATTCTTAAAAAACCACAAAAATGTACCGAATTTATTCTAACATCACTTGAAAAAATTAAACAATTATCTGAAAACATAACTCTAACCTGCGGAGATTTTTATTACGTTCCATTACACTCTACCTTATATTTAAATCAAAATACTCGATCGATATTGGCGCGAGACGAAATATTGAGAGATTTGATTAAAATAGGCAAGAAAATATATATTGATGAATTAGTTATTTTCAAAAATGAAAATAATAAAGATTTTATTAAACGGCTAGCAAAAGAAATAAAAAATTACTCCAATTGGACCGGTCCCCGTATATGTATAATAAAAGGAGTAACAAAGGTAATGGATAACGATATAAAAAGAATAATTTTAAATGATTTTCATTTACTTCCCACTAGTGGACATGCAGACAATAATCGAATGGTAAATAACATAAAAAAGTATTACTATTGGTCAGGTATAGATAACGATGTTCGAAATTTTGTAAAAAGGTGTGACAGTTGTCAAAAACAAAAACATTCAAACAGGTATACTAAAGAACCAATGGTTGTGACTACAACAGCATCTTTCGCGTTTCAAAAATTATATTTAGATATAGTTGGGCCTTTGCCAAAAGATATTAACGAGTTTTCTTATATTCTAACACTTCAATGCGAACTCACTAAATTTGTAGAGGCATACCCCCTTAAGCACAAAGATGCAATCTCGTGGAAAATTTTATCTTGAGGTATGGTATTCCCCAGGAAATTGCTACTGATAGAGGATCAGAGTTTATTTCATCTACTTTGATAGAGGTGTGCAATCTTTTACAAATAAAACAAATTCAATCAACTGCATATCACCATGAAAGTATAGGAGCTTTAGAAAACTCACACAAAGCGTTGGGCGCATATCTTAGAGACCAAACTCAAAATCACGACGCTGCTTGGAGCACATGGATTCCATATTGGTGTTTTAGTTATAATACTACCGTGCATACCGCAACTAAATATACCCCCTTCGAACTCGTCTTTGGTAGAAAATGTGAAATCCCAAGTAATCTCAATAACACGTTAGAACCAATAAATAATTTTGAGAGTTACCCCATCGAATTAAAATTCCGACTGCAAAAAGCCAATAATGACGCAAGGACAAACCTTATACAATCAAAACTCAAAAGAAAACAAACGTATGACAAGACAAAAAATCCCATCAATTATGAAAAAGGGGATATGATTTTAATTAAAAACGAAAGTGGAGATAAGATATCAAAACCTTGTTTTTTGGGTCCATATGTAGTGGTCGAAGATATATCTCCAAATGTAAAAATTATTAAAAATAATAAAGAAGTACTAGTTCATAAAAATAGAGCTAAATTATACCATAACAATTAGCATTTATACAGAGCGCTAAAATTAAAAGGATCCTACTTTCTACTACCCACTTACTATTCCCTACTTTTCATCTTATGCTAAACCATCTCTATCTTTTCTAAACTAATTTCATAACCTTCATTCTAAAGTGTAAATATGTAATATATAATTATTTAGTTTAGAGTATACACTGTATAATTAATGTTATTTTAACATATTACTGGTACTATATATTATATACTTTGTTAAATGATGCACAAAGAAAAAATTACTTAAATATATCAATTAACCATCTCTAATAAAACAATTTTCATTCCAATAAAAGAAAATTATTTTAAAAAATTCCGGGGAGGTGCAATATGGTACGAAGACACCCTGTATAATAAAACAATGGATTATGCATCATTTAATAATAGTAAACTAGACAACGACTCAGCATATAACGAACTTGCTGAATCCTACTATTTCACGACGGTACGACAGGAAATTGTAAGTTGAATGAACAGAGAATATACAGAGTTCAATAGCTCAGTATGCGTTTTATTAATATTTAAAGAACCATCGAACATAAATTATTACACATTAAGAAATTTATTTCGTCATTTTATGTATTTTTATAACCCTTGTTTTCTACCTTAGAGGGGCAAATAAAGTTATTTGGTGGTAAAGACAGACCTTTATTTCTATTTACAATCTCGCCACAGAATATGGACTACTTCTTAAATCTAGAAGTAAGAAGAGATGTGAGATCCTATAACACCAGAACAATTGAAACTGTAATCGAAGATAACTGTAACATGAAAGTTCTTAGATCGAGACTTTCGCCAGGAAAAAACAGAATTGTCAAAATGAAAGATGAGGATATTAATATATTGAATGAAAGAGAGGAAGTCTGTAAACATGTAGAAAACTTCTATTCTCGGTTGTATACCTCTGTGGCGCGGGATCCTAATACTCAGAAAGTTACCGTCTGCAATGTAGGTTTCCTGATATAACCAAGGAGAAAATACGGATGGCACTAGAACAAATGAAGAACCGGAAATCACCTGGAGAAGACAAAATAACCTGCGAAATGCTAAAAATGGGCGGTGACTTTATGGAACAGATCCTACAGGTGTTATTTAATAAATGTTTAGTTGAAGGCAATATCCCTAAAGCATGGCACAACGCAGAAGTTATCCTGCTTTTTAAGAAGGGCGACATAACGGACATTGAAAACTATCGACCTATCAGCCTTCTGTCCCACCTTTACAAACTACTAACAAGGATCCTTACAAACCGACTAACAAGTAAATTGGATGCCTATCAACCAGTGGAGCAGGCAGGATTTCGAAAGGGATACAGCACTATGGATCACTTGCAGACCATCCAAATGTTAATAGAAAAGACAACAGAATATAATATACCACTTCACTTCGCCTTCATAGACTTTCATAAGGCATTTGACTCTGTTGAAACATGGGCCGTACTGCGTGCGATGAATGGAGCAAGGATCGATTCAAGATATTCTACCCTTCTAAGGAATATATACGGAAGCGCTACTTTCCGTGTAAAAATTACGGAAGACATGACAACTGAAAAAATTCCAATTAACAGGGGAGTTCGCCAGGGTGATCCCATATCCCCAAAGCTTTTTACGCTGGCCTTGGAAGACGTTTTTAAAATGCTACCGTGGGAAAACAAAGGTGTAAACGTTGATGGCACCTATTTGAACCGTTTACGCTTTGCCGATGACATAGTGCTCATTAGTTCAGACATCCAAGAACTTAAGAACATGCTAGAACAACTAAACGAAGCTGCAAATAACGTCGGGTAAAAAATGAATTTATCAAAAACAAAAATAATGAGCAGGACTGAGGAAAACATAAGAATAGCAGACAAAACTTTGGATAATGTTGATGAATACATATATCTGGGCCACGTCATTAAAATGGGAAAGGAAAACCAAACGGCAGAGGTAAAGCGAAGAATCAAACTGACATGGATAGCATTTGGTAAACTGAGTCATATAGTTAAAAACCCTGATACCCCTATAAACCTTAAACGAAAAGTCTTCAACACATGCATCCTGCCTGTCGCAACATATGGTCTTGAGACAAAGGCTTTAACCAAGAAATACACCAATAACCTTAGGACAATGCAACGGGCCATGGAACGGGCAATGCTTGGTGTTAGTTTACGAGACAAAATCCGCAACGAAGAAATAAGAAGAAGAACGAAGGTGGCGGGCATAATGCAGCGAGTCGCGGAGCTTAAGTGGCAATTGGTTGGGCATGTTGCCAGACTAAGTGTGGACAGATGGGTGTCAAAGCTTGTACACTGGAGACCACGGCAAACAAAGAGGAGTGTCGGCAGGCCACAGAGGAGATGGTTGGATGACATTAAAAGAATAGCGGGAGGAAGATGGTACCATGCAGCAAAAGACAGAACAACATGGAAACGAATGAAAGAGGCCTTTGTTCAGGAGTGGACAGATAATGGCTGAGAGAGAAGAAGAAGAAGAGGGTCGACAAAGAAATTTGTTTTATTTCCGTAGTTTCACCATCCAAGCCTGTAAAATTTGTATAATTTTGTTTTCAGTTTAATAAATAAAATACGAAGATTTTAAACTGCTATAATTATTTTAACACAATCGGCTCTATTGAAATATGCAAAAATAGAACAACGATATACTACATTATTTCATAAATTAGTTCCTTATAAACAAAATATATATTCTGTGCAAGCGAAGTCACGGATACAAACCTTTTCTCGATATATACTATAATGAACTATATAAAGCTATAATATATACTATTTAATAATATTAAAAATTTACAGCAATCCGAAATTTAGTTATTTGGTAGAAGCGACTCCTGGTCAGGAGTTTAGCGGTTTTTTATGTCATCAAATTAAGCTTGGAACAACTATAGTTGATATGGTCCTAAAAGGCAACGGTACAATTGCGGACAAACTATACCTGCTGTAAAAGGTGGCTACATGAAAGTTGCGGGTTAACTGAAATGAATGCAGCGATTTCAATACACAGGTGCAGCAGCAGAATGTTTGAAGCTAAAACAGTAACTGATTTTGTATGAATTAAAGCACTTTCCTATTAATTAATTTTGATCATGCCGGTTTGCCACGCTCTCAGGGTCGCTTACCATAAACCAAAAAGAAAAAATTTTAATGTGGCATATACCCAGGCTAGCTCGGTAAAAGCAAACAATATGAATTTCGAATATTTTCCTTTCTTTGGGGCTGACAGCAATTCAGGGTGTTTTGCAATTAAGGTGAACCAAAGAGCCCAAGCTAGAAATCGGCGACACTGGGTTATATGGGTTAATAGGTGTGGTCCACCTTGCTAGTCGATTTATCTCTTAGTAATTCCCCTGAATTAACCACAAATTTAACCCAGAAAATTATCCCCAAAGAAATAATCAAATAAGGAAAAAACAAGCATTAGAGATAATGTCTATTCTGATTACGGAATGTATGTAATTGCTGAAAAGTAGGTAAAAGAACAGAGCATGTATATATATATGATAAATAAAAGCCGGCTATCGCACAAGGGAGGCAGTTACTTCAACTAGTCAACTACCCTTTTAATATGGATCCATATTTTACAAGGTCCCCTTACAAGTTATGTCAAAAGCTAGAGGTATTATTTAATAATGACTATCAGACCAGACTATTTTACTATAGGTATATTGGCAAGAAACAATTTCTTTAAAAAAGTTAATAACACTATTGTCTATGACTTATCTGTTGCGTAATAACGTTGTTGATCCGTCTCGGGCACCAGTCAGGTATTGTCCGGGTCAGCGTTATGGCAATATATCGCTTGCCACTCTGCTCGGGAACTTTGCAGTGGCACCCTCACCAGTTTCAATAAAGGAAACCGGGTGCAGAAGAGGAAAATCCCGAGTAAGACAGGAACGTCAAAAGGATGAAAGGAAAAATAAAAACCCTAAAATAATTCAGGACTCATTAAAATAGAGAAAAGAAACATGAGAAAATAGTTATATAATACGAAACCTACCTCTTTCGGAGGGTTTTCTTAGTAATCCTGGATTTCGGTGAAATGCTCCTTGCCTTTACAAAAGTAGATAATGGATGAACAAAATCTGATGGATTCCAGCGATTGATGGCTTATTTAATCCCCTTTCAGGAAGATTCCATTGGAACATCAACAATCAACAAATTCCAATCGAAAATATAAATCGAGCCGTAGTTCCAGGTTAATCCCAATACGGATGAATTTGGATTTCACGATCACCCCAAAATCACAAACCAGAACACGACTTTAGCCAACACGCTGGAGCACAACTTTTGGTACCAAAATGGTGACTTCCGTTTTTGGCGCCAGACAATTCCCCCACCAAAATGCTTAGTTTTACCAATATGGTAAGAAAACAAAATCCCCATAGGTATAGCCAAAGGCGTCCAAAATATCTACCATTCTAACTTATGAAAAAAACAGTAGCGATTCGTCATTATAGATTTAAGCATTTAAACTTTTGAGCCAAAACTCCTAAAATTTGCACTCATCACATAGCAATCAATTAAATTTAAGCATTCCCAGTATTATAACATTAATTCTACCTAATCAATATAAATATAAATCTTAAAATGACTATTGAAAGATAATCAATTTAACCGGCATTAAAAATGTGTGCCGCCTCTGACGGCTCGATAAGGATCGATGCGCGGCATTCATCCAATGCGCCAGTCTAGTCACTTTTCTGGGGAATAAACGCACTTTAAAATAGATTACCGCCAACTATTGAATGAGGGGAAATATTTTGTTAACCCTTGAATGTATGAAACAATAATTATTGAGGGTCGCTACAATATGGAAATTAATATTTAAATTTATTATAGATAGGTAGGAAACCTTGCGTTTACGTTTAGTGAACCTACCTACCTTTCTTGACACTTTGGCGATACTTATTGTTTAAACAATTAGAAAATAAAATTTAGAAACAAAATATTCAAAAATTAATTAAATGGTTCCACAAAAAAAAACGGAACGTTACAGGTTAATGTATTGTATTTAATTTTTTTGTGAAAAAATCGGAAAAAACAAGGCAAACGAACATGTCTTTGTTTATTTTATTTATCACTGTTATTATTTATTTATTTACTCAGGGTAATATTACATATATACATTATTGCCATAAACATTTCATAATGAATAAATAAATATGATACAAACAAGTCTAATAATATAGTCATAGAGAGTATAATGTCTAAATACTAGGAAAGTTTAGCCACCAATAAAAACAATAAAGCAAAAAGTAGTTTGATGCATATCGAGATGTACAAAGCCACTGGCTTCACTTCCTCGCAAGTTATACTTCGATGCATTAGAAAGGATACATTTTTGAAAAATTAGGAAAATTTGCACAAAGTGAAATCTAGTAAAGAAAATACCTGGTTAGGCAAGAGAAAAGTAACATAAAAGAAATCGGATTTCCGAACCTGAGGTTTCAGTCAATGAACATAGGACAAAAAGAAAATTAAAAGAAAATAAATAAAAACAAACAAAATACATGGGGTATGCATAATACACAGGGTGTACCAAATAAAGTGCGCACCATTGCTAACTTTTTTATTATTGGAGATACAAAGTCGGTTAAATTAGCAAAGTAGTAGCATTTTTTCTGTTAATTAAAATGGTGAAAGCAGAAAAACAATTGGACATAACGTTTCTGAATAAATGAGGAAAAAGTATTTTTTTTAATGGCAGACCCTGAATATTTTTACCGAAACGTTTGCAAATCGTATACGCAATAAAAAAGTTCATATGCAATATTGGCCTAAAATTGAGAAAACATCAACCCAGCCATGGAAATAAAAAATGGTTTGCCTTTGACGTTTTCATCGAGACTACCATAAAAACAAAAACGAATTTATTTATTTATTTCAGAAATTAACAGTCGATTTTATTTTTAGCTGAAGAAATAAAAAAAAAATATAATAAATATTCACACACATCACCGTTTTGTTCAATACATTTGCGGGCATTTTTTAATAAACGTTTTGTAGCTTTTAAAACTGTTGTGCCATCGGTGGATGATATAATGCGTCTAATGTTGTCTTGAAGTTCCACCAGATTCGCATATCTCGTTTTAATGACTTCGTCCTTGACATACCTCCAGAAGTAAAAGTCTAATGGAGTTACGTCAGGAGACTTTGGAGGCCAACGTGTCGGACCATTTGTTGCTATCCACCTATCTGTGAAAAGCCTTTCTAACACTATTCTCACTGAAACTGATGAAGGAGGAGCTCCATCTAGTTGAAAATAAACTTGGTTACGGTCCTCTAAGTTCACATCATCCAAATATTCTTCTAGTAATTATGACAACATATTAACGTATCCTCTGCCGGTCAGAGTACCTTCATAAAAAATTGGCCCAATAATTTGGCTGCCTATGAGACCACATCAAACATTAATGCTAAATCTTACTTGCGGATTTCTGGGAACAGCAATAAACAAATTTGTTCTAGACCAATAGTGCATGTTTTTACGATTAAACATAACCCTATTTGAAAAGTTCGCTTCATCGCTCCATAAAATCTTCTTTAAAAAGTTAGGATTTTGCCTGTACATATCTTGTATCCATTGGCAAAAAATGAGTCTTCTTTCAGTGTGACCAGGTAATAATGTTTGCACTGGTCGGTACTTATAAGGTACATACTTATATTTTTTTTAAATCCTCCAAATTGTAAATAAACTGAAACCACTGTCTCTTACCAAAAATCTCTAGTTGAATTATTTTTGTGCGCTTTAAAATATGCCAATACATTTACTTCTACTTGTTCACTTATTATAAACTGTTTTTTAGTCCTTATCTTTATGAAAACTCTTTCGTTACTTCTAAATTTTCTATGCAGCCTTAGCAAATACCTTCTGTCTGGTTGCTCACGTTCAGGATACATTTGACCGTATTGCTCGAGTGCTAGTTTACTATTTTTTCCTGCAACCAAGATACGCTTCTAACATATCGCAATGTTCTAAATGCGTGAACGCCATTTTGTAATATTTAAAATCAAAAACTAGATAACTTAACGCAAAACTACGAACATTTTGGCTTCGTTAACAATTACGGCTACCCAAAACGAGGACACTTCAGTTAATTCGTTTTTGTTTTCATGGCGGCCTCGATGAAAACGTCAAAGGCAAACCATTTTTTATTTCCATGGCTGTGTTGATGTTTTTTCAATTTTAGGCCAATATTGCATATAAACTTTTTTATTCCGTATACGATTTGCAAACGGTTTGGTAAAAAATATACAGTGTGCAATTTTAAAAAAAAATCCTTTTCCTCATTTATTCACAAACGTCATGTCCAATTGTTTTTCTGCTTTCGCCATTTAAATTAACAAAAAAAAATGCTATCACTTTGCTGATTTAACAGTCTTTGTATCTCCAATAATAAATAAGTTAGCAATGGTGCGCACTTAATTTGGTTCACCCTGTATAGGTAAGTAAATATCAAAAGTAATAAATAAAAAGGATCAACGAATGGTCATATTATTATTGGCGTGTGATATAATATTTTAGGTGAATGTTCGATAAGCCATTCAGAGATTTTCCTCTTAAAGTTCGCAGTATGAGTGATGTCTTTCAGATTATGAGGAAGTAAATTGAACAATTTTTGATCTACATGTAGGAAACTACGTTGTCCGACTTTTGTATTTAAACGAGGCAAAATTAGGTTGTGTTTTATCCTGTATCTAATGTGGTAACTAATTGCGCTATTGTTTGACAAGGCTTCATATTTTTTTGATTGCACTTTATCCTTCCTATAATAAAGATTTTTGATGCTGAGAAAATCACAGTGGTTAAATAATAAACTTGTAGGGTAGCGGGTATTTAAGTTATATATCAATTCTATGATTTGTTTTTACCTAACCTGAACTAACCTGAACTAACCTGAACTAACCCAATGATATCATACAACAGGAGGGATTGAACTAACGAAAAATAAATTTTCCGAAGATTTTGTAAATTAATTATTTTCTGATTAGTTCAAAGATATGCAAACGTGATCTTATTTTTTTTTGAGGGAATGAATGTGATAATCCCATTTCAGATAATTGCCCATGATTATACCTAGATATTCTGCTTGCTTAGTACTATTGAGAGTTCAAGTTTTATTTTTTCTGAAGGGCAAGAAAATCGCAATTATTGAATCTAGTGGAAGTGTGACTTTACTGAAAATAGTAAATATTTAGTTTTGTTTAAATTCATAGTTAACAGATGTTTATCAAACCATTTAACTATTGTGGTCAAATCTGAGGAAATATTTTCTTGAACCTCATCCAAGGAGTTCGCTTTCAAAATAATACCGTGCCATCGGCGAAAGAAATGACCATGTCTATGTACTTCTGTATCAGCAATTGAATCAGATATGTAGGAAATAGGATATTTCCAATACGGTTCGCTGAGGGACACCGTACTTAATCTTTCTTTCTGTAGTCAGCTGCTGGTTTATTTGTATCTTTTGCACACGTATCTATAGATAGCTTTTTTGTAACGTTAGTGCTGATCCTGATTCAACACCATCAACATTGTTCAATACGTTACAGTAGTTAACACACACGGTTGTGGTTAGCACAAGTTATGTTAAATTTTTTTATAACTACCTACCCTTTTTTTAAAAAAACTTTTCCTAAAAATGAAAAAAACATCATTCTTTTTCAAAAACGCAATCTACATGTACACTTCACTTTTATTCGAATCGTTATACAATTAAGATGCTGATTAGTACACTAGATGTTCAACTGTACATTCTTCATCCTGCTAAGTTGTACTGAGTAATTTGAGACGACTTGCATTAACAGTTTCGCTCAACTCGATGCTAGTATCCCCTGCGGATGAACGCTTAAGCGTTCGAAACATATAGGAAACTATTTATTTGTTTTTACAATTATCCCTACTGTGGAGGAAGATCGCATGGTTTTATTTACAGAAGTCTATAAGAGTTTTTAGGATTTTTTCGAAAATTTTGCAAATATTTGAAATAAGACGTATAGGTCTAAAGTTTTCAACATCTGTTTTAGTTCCTTTTATAAAGATAGGTCTTACTATTGCCATTTTAAGCGTCTTAGGGCATGTACCTTGTAGAAATATTAAACTAACTAGAAAGCATAAAGGTTTACCTAGTCGGAATTGTGTTTTAAAATCTTAGTGGTTACTCCATCTGAGCCTGGAGATGAATCATGCTTCAAGGAATTAATTATATTTTCTATCTCTAATTTGTTAACAGGCTTCAAATAAATTGAGTTATTATTAATTTCTTCTTTACAAAGTGTCTAAGGTTCAATGTGGTTTTTGTCTAAGTTATATTGGTAATGTTATTGGCAACTTTTTTCCTAATGTAGTGTAATAAGTGTCTGAAAACTTTTTATTGTCTAGAAACGCTGATCACTTGAGTTAAGCCGCTGTATTTTTTTTTCGTATCCATTTTTCTGAAACTTGTTTCTTTATTTTGTGAGATTTTCAAATAGTTTTAGAATAAAGAGTTGAGATTTTGAGTTTTTTAAATAGATTTTTCTGTTAGTTTTAAAATGACTGTGCAGAAACAATAAAGTTGTACGTATTTTGCTACAACAACCATGTTTCCTTATAGGGAATTTGACCAAACAAAATTGTATTTTCATTTTCCTATTTTCATCAAACCCATACAAACAGTGCCATTACAGGAACAGAAACAGGTTTTAAAGGCGCATTTTCAAGTAGTCTCATCGCAGGGCTAGACGAAAATAACGTTATTTAAGTATTGTTTCGAGGAAGTTCAAATTCAAATTCATTTATTTATGTTCAAAGTGGATACAAATTACAGTGTAAATGAAATACATTTGGAATCTGTACACCCTGCTGAGAACATATTATGTTCTGGCTTAGCCCGTAAAAAACAGTTCACCATAATCTGAACACCTCTATAATAGGTAACAAATTAAATTTAACAACAGCGTTAAATAAAGTGTTTAACAATAATAAAAAAAAATAATACAAACTATTAGGGTTATAAAAAAAAAAACAAAAAATAAAAACAAATCAACCTAAGTAAGTTTGAGTAGTGGAGATATTTTATTAACATAATTTAGTGTTCACTAATAAATTTTGATTTCTAAATTTTTCTGACATATCCAGGATTTTATTTTGCTTTTGAGAGTCTTTGTTGAAAATTTAAAGAAAAATTTTTAAGATCATCCTTAAGTAAGTTATATATTTTTATAGCAATTCATTTTGTACATTTCTTGCCTACTTCTAATTTCGTTTTAATTACAATGTGCTTATTTCTAGTGATTGGATTTCTATGTATGTATTCGAAATTTAAGTTATTATAGTTATTTATTGTAAGTGCTGAGAGGTAATATTTGTCTAATTTAATAGATTGCTTTCTCTGTAACATAGGTCAAGTTGTGCTGACGGCTTTTTAAAAATAACTTTAATAATTCTATGTTGAATGTTTTGTAGAGAGTTAATTACGTTACTATATGCGCTACCCCATGATACTATTCCGTATGTTGCTATTGATTCAAAAGGTGCATAATAAATAGATATTAAAGTCTTTGTATTGAGAATGCTTCTTAAATTTGCAAATATGAATATCAAATATCTTAACTTTTTATTGTTCTTTAAAATTCATATTACCATCTACATAAATTCCAAGGTATTTAATATATTGATATTTTCCTAACTCTCTACACATACAATCTTCTATATTACAGTCATAGTTGTGTATAACTATTTTGTTCCACTACTAACCTATAAAATCGCCCCTATTGACCGATTATTAACGTTAGAAATCGTTTTTCTCTACCTTATAAGTTATTATTGACCATGGTCAATAATAAGGCATTAAAATCCATTATTGACCGATCTTCAAGAATCTATTTGAACGCAGGTAACTTGATTTTTTGATTCTACAACATGAATTCATTAACATGAATAACCTGAAAGGTGATTTCTTGTGGTTAGGCAACCAGATAATTATCATTACATATTGGATTATTAGAGATGCTTGATATTGTAAAATATCGATACAATCAATAACAAATATTAATATTAATAATTAAGGTGTACACATAATAATATCACTAACATTTTCTTCGCTCATTTTTTAAAAAAACGGAAAACTCGTGAAATCTGATGACATAAATGAACAAAAATTGACATTAACAAAGCCACCTGACAAAACAACAAAATATTTTACCAATTCCAAAGCGCAGGTGACTTGATTAAAAAATATACTTATACCTACCTATAATTTTTTATAATTATTAATACTATAAAGATAAATGTCTTATAAAAGTTTCTAGTAGTGGAAAAAATATTATATTAACCACGGTTTAGACAGCTTATAGCTCTCGCATCTTAAATCCCTCGTCGCTCCGCTCCTCGTGATTTAAACTTGCCGCTCCGGCAATAATGATGGCTGTCTAAACCTTGGTTAATAATATACTATAAGCTCATCTGGTGTCTTGTCTTTATATGTACTAAATAAAACATATTTAGTTGTTTCAATGTTCAGCGACAAACTATTCTGCCCTAACCAATTCGCTACATATTCTCAATGACGTTGCTCGCTCTGGTTTCCAGACCCTCTGTCATGATTATTGCCGTGTCATCTGCATAACTTGAGCATTGGGATCCAACCCCAATAAATCATTGACAAATACAACAAATAAAAGTGGGCCTAGAATGGTTCCCGGCGGTATACCAATCCGTACAGTTAGTTCGTCACTATATATTTCCTCCAATTTTACAACTTGTCTTCTGTTTGTCAACTAATTTTTTATTAGGTTTAATGACATTTCACGAATACCCATTTAATCAAGTTTTTGGAGTAGTTTGATGTAGTTGATGTAGTTGAAGCCTTGGCTAGATCTAGAAATAGAGCCAATGTTGGTTTGCTATCATCTAAACTTTTAAAAATTCGATCGGAAAATAATTGATGAGCATCATTTATGGATTTTTCTAAATCCAAGTTGGTTTTTGTTTAGTAACTTATTTTTTTCTATAAATTAAATAAATTTAAAGTGTATGACTTTTTCAAAGATTTTTGATAAGTTGGAGATTAAAGAGATTGGTCTATAATTGGAAACAATGGTGGTAAGGAACATTTTTTTCTAATGCTAGTCATTCTGGATTTTTAAAAAACTTTCAGGTTTATTCCTGGCAGATCAAGATTTCTAAATTCTATTTGTCGAGCGGCGAGTCTGTTGTAGAAAAAATATTGTACTTATAATAATACTATTATCCTACTCTATCGACTATGCTGCAGATCTGGCAATACCGCACCATCCTAATCAATAGAAGCGACAGCGCAGGATCGGCGCTAGACGTCGCTAGACTCGTCGTCGTCTGCACGGGGGGCTCAGCTGAATGCAAGTGCGAACTTTTGAGCGCAAAAATCCCGCGCGCTCAATTGAGCTCGGAATTTAGAAAGTTTCCAAGCTATCGCGAAGGGCTGCCGGACGATTAGAGATAACGATAAACGCTTTTCAAGAAGCTCTATTTTATTTGAATGGTCAAATGGGTTCCATACTTTTGTTCAATTTAATATAAAATTTTATTTTGCTCTTGAATATTATCATAATTATTATGATTAGATACATAAATTTTTATTTCAAGAGACCAACGTTTACAATGGTATAGAAAAGTCAATTTCAGTCGCTGACAACTGTGGAAAAACGACTATTTAAATTTATAAATACAAAATATATACAGGGTGTTCATTTGAAAACTTCCCACCACGGATTTATTGAAAACCACTGATTAAAAAAAAAAACGCTGAGACACGTCAAAAGATTTGCCAAAGGGGACAACTTTTTAACCAAAAACTACTTCACCTCCTTTTACCCTCTGCCCCCCGGGGTCATCCCCTTAAAAATTTTTAATGACAAGAGGTATCAAGTAATAGCTTGTTTGAAAGGTCTTTCAAAGTGCTTTATTTTGACGTTTGATTTTTTGAAATCGGTCAATTCGTTTTTGAGAAAATTAGAAAAATCTTTATTTATCTGAATTTGTTCAGATAGAAAAAAGAACACACGAAAATATCACTTTTTATTTCAATAAATGTTCAAACTTCAACATAAACAGCAATTCGGAAGATTAGACGTGGCAGCAACCAAATAAAAACCCGACTTTTTCTCAGCCATCTATTTATAAAAACAGATAACATGGGCGAACTGTATTTATTCTTATACCTGTTTAGTTTTTTATAGTTGCTAAGGAAAAGAAAGAATTTAATTTGCTGTCAGTTATCTTTGTGACAATCTTGCGATAGTGAAAATTAATTTATTGATTCAGATTTTACTGCCATAATGGTTTACACACTAGCCGAAAGAGTGGAAATGATTCTAATTTATGGTGCCCAAAATCAATGTGCTCGGCAAACTGCCGTCACATTTAACGCCAGACATCCGGAAAAGATAACTTCGCATAGGTATGTTTTGGACCTTGTTACTAAATTTACTCAAACTGGATCTGTTGCAAATAAAAAACGTAATCATCGTAGAGTTTTGGATGAAGCCGCTCAAGTTAAAGTTTTGGGTCATTTTGGCATAAATCCTAATACTTCATTACGCAAAATTGTTGATGCGACTGGTATTTCATTAGGCTCTGTACACACAGTTACTAAATTATATAAATTTCATCCATTCAAAATGAAAATATTACAAGAGTTAACAGAAAATGATTTCGATAGGCGAGTTGAGTTTTGTGAACAAATGACTGCAGCGATTAATGATAATACCATTTATGTAAAGAGTATCTGCTTCAGTGATGAATGCACATTTTATCTAAATGGATTTGTTAGTAAGCATAACTGCAGGTATTGGAGCAATAAAAATCCTCATGCTTTTGTAGAAGGGCACACTCAGTACCCCCAAAAAATTAATGTATGGGCAGGCATTTTAGGAAACAAAGTGATTGGGCCATTGTTTATTAATGGGAATTTAAATGGAGGCATTTATTTAGATATGTTGGAAAATACCATCAATCCGCTTATCACTGAAATCATTGAAAACCAAATCGAAGACGATGGAAACCCTATACTTGATGAGGCTGAAATATATTTTCAGCAAGACGGCGCTCCTCCTCACTATGTTCTTCCGGTTCGGCAATGGCTAGACGACGAGTTTCCAGATAAATGGATAGGGCGAAGAGGGCCTATAGAATGGCCTGCTAGGTCTCCTGACTTGACGCCATTAGACTTTTTCTATGGGGCCATTTGAAATCTATTGTGTTCACTTCCCAACCACAGTATAACGGAACTATACAGTAGCGACACGGGGCGATTTAGACGGACCCAAATTTCTCTGCGCAATGCGCGTAGCGGCCATCTTTTTAGTGACAAATAAGTCAGTCAGAAAGGTAAACAAAGCTTGTGTGGATTGTAGTTTGTTTAGTTTTTGTAATTTTTTGGTTTTTATCGTGCGTTTAAGTGTTTGAAGTGTTTGTGCCGAACTTTTGCTGATTTTCGATGGATTCCCAAGAAAAAATAAGGAGCAGACGTGCTTTAAATTGACTTTTTTTCAGTGTAAAAGCGATTTCAACATAAAATTTTATATGTTTTTTCAGTGTAATAGAGGACAATACCGTCATCCTTCTGTCACTGAAACTGACCCCTGGAGATCAAAGGGACCGACAGCTCGTGTCGCTACTGTATAGTTCCGTTATACTGTGCCCCAACCTGAAGGTTTGGATGAACTTCGTCAACGCATCATCGAAAGCTGCCATGATCTCCCACAACATGTTTTTGAAAATGTCCGTCAGGAATTTGAACATCGCCTATATCATTGTTTGGCTACTAACGGGCAACATTTTGAACACTTATAGAAATAAAAAGTGATATTTTCGTGTGTTTTTTTTTTTCTATCCGAACAAATTAAGATAAATAAAGGTTTTTATAATTTTCTCGAAAACGAATCGACCGATTTTGAAAAATCAAAGGTCAAAATAAAGCACTTTGAAAGACCTTTCAAAAAAGCTATTACTTGATACCCCTTATCATTTAAAATTTTTAAGGAGATGACCCCGGGGGCAGAGGGTAAAAGGGGGTGAAGTAATTTTCGGTTAAAAAGTTGTCCCCTTTGGCAAGTCTTTTGACGTGTCTCGGCGTTTTTTCTTTTAATCAGTGGTTTTCGATAAATCCGTGGTGGGAAGTTTTCAAATGAACACCCTGTATACTAAGTTACAGTGAAGATAACAAATCACATCCATATATCCATCCAATCACTAGCATTGTAGAAAACACGAGAAATTAATAAATTACATACAATTTTCCAAAAAAGTACTTTATTTTATATTTTATATACATATATTATACAAAGTCAATCGGAACAGCAAAAAAACCGAAATTCGGGTTATAGGCGGCAACTTCTTCCAGAAGCGTCGGCGGCGTGCAACACTTATGAAAGGAAAATATTTTAACACTTTAATTAATTTTTATTTTCTGTATACAAAACCAATTGGTAGAACACGAAAACTATTAAGGTCGGCATTGTGGGGCAGCATTTAAATTATTTCCAACTTATTCCCAATAATTTTCATATAACTACACGGATCATCTTAATACCCGTTTTTCATTATATTCTATTTTATGTGAATTTGATAAAAAGTCAAAATTCACTTTCCGAGTTTCCAGAGCTTGAAAACTTAGCAGACCCGGTACATGACCCTTTTTTTAGCTATTCGACTTGACCTCGTATAGACTATACTTGCTATGTTTTTGATTTCCCTAGGCAAATTATTGTAGAGTTTTGTTCCCATGTAGAATGGGCTCATCTCAAATAATGTCATGTTGTGCGCCGGTACTCGGCTGTTGAGGAAACATGCATGTGCATTTTAAGTCTAATTATCATAATTCAAACTCCTAATATTACTTAATAATTAGACCAATACCATAATCGCATTTCAGTGAAAAGTTAATAATGATCGGCAACGCCGCATTTGGGTCATGTCTACTGTTTTAAAGAAATACATAAAACTCATCTTTTAACATATTATAAAAACTTAACTGCGAATTTAATAATCTTTTCGGTAAAATAATACAATAGAAAACCCCTAATAACAAAACAGCTTGTTTACGTTTTTTATAGAACCTTAAATTGCGTCTAGCGAGTCGATTTAGTTGACGGCCGGTGAAGATCAGTTGCGGCATGGCTTTTCCAATTATGACAGAGGGCGGCCGCGGCGGGGCGTTGAAGACAATGCATACATGCTAGACAGTTCAGTTGTTATGGGAGGCAATAGGAAGAGTTAGAGGGAGGCGGTGCTGCTAGTGGTTTTCGCGTGGAAGGGCGTGGAAAGAGTTGTCAACATAGCGGATGTTTTCATTCTGAGCGAGGCAGTGGGTTCTAGACTTTACTCCGTGACGGAACGTGTCCTCACGTATCTTCGGGACATCAGCGCCCAATGTTTTTGAGTAGGTCTTAGAAGTCGGTCTGTGGCGCAACGTCTCCTCCCCATGGACTTTGCGGCCAGCATCGCCAAGTGCTTTCAAACAGCGAGTAGGTTTTAAGATTTACTCCGTGGTGTACGTCTGCCGTGATATTGCCACGTAATATTTCGGGCGATCGGCGCCAAGTGTTTCTAAACAGTGAGTCGAGTTACAGCTTATTTTCGTGGTGAAACGTCTTCTTCCCACGAGACAACATTTTGCAAAGATTGTTAAAGTAAACGTATAATAGTTTGTTGCGGGTTACACGAACCCCCTTAAGTGTGATTAGTTAATGTGGTCATTAATTAGTTAAAGTTATGTGAAGTAATTGTATGATTTCACAATTTATGCAAACACCTGTCATTATCTGTTCAAATGGCATATTTTCGTAGAATAAAGAAATGCTTATGTGAAGAAAAGTGTTGTCTTGGGAGTGAAATTATAAAAATGAATCAGTGAATCACCCTATGGAAAAATAGTAATTTTTGGTTACTGAGACTGGGATTTTAAAACCCAGGCCCTGTACATCGGCAAAGTGAGCAGTTTACGTGTTTTAAATAGCCTTCGACATGAATGTCGACAAGACACTCCCATCATACTTCTTATAGCTTGCTTTTGGATATAAAACACTATTCTGGGATTCGATGGAGAGGAACCCCAAAATAAAATTCCACTTTTCACTCAAGAAACAAATTGGGCATGGTAATAAGCCAAGAGAATTATATAACCATTATACTGGGATATTGCGAGTAGCAAGCTGTGGTAATTATAATATCATTTGTTGAGCATAAGTATTGGTCATCAGAGCTAATTCGACTTACTAACGCCATTACTTTGTCACCTTCTTGACGTCACCAAAGTTGCGTCATTTAAACGTCACACTTTTATTAATACCTAACTAAAAACGTATAATGACGTCACATATATGACCCACAATTTTAAACAATAGAAAAAGTATTATAGAATTATAAGGTAGGTACCTATACTTTATTTTACAAACTTTTTTGATGGAAAATGTGTTTGATTTCTGAAATGGTAATTATAATTCATATTCCATCTCAATGACTGTAATAGGTGATGGTGGTTTTCTTCTCTAGATAGCGCAGTTTGAAGAAGACAGCTATAGTTAATGCAAAATAATTTCGGTTACACGTCATACCCTACGAGTGGCGTCAGTTATCAGCAGTGTTGACCGATTGTAACCATAATAACCGAGTGTGGGAATTACACTATTTTTTTTCGTAGAAACGAGATAAATTTGCCTTATTTTGGTGTCTTGGATTTATACAGGGTTGAAAAAGGTCATGAAAAAATTAAAAATGTAGCCAATTTTTCATAATAACGAAACACTATATTTGAGGATTTTCAGTTTGTGTAGGCAAAGTGTGTTTTTTTAGTGTTTTAGGTACCTTTGTATTTTTTATTATACCTAGTGTTTATGTTTTCCTAGTTAGTATTAAATAGTTAGTTAAATATACAATTATACTCTGTTGCGTAATGCGAGAGAGCAATAAAATGTAAAGTTGCGATGACAGGACCCATTAAGCAGGGTGGACAACAAATGTTGCATTGTAAATTTCAGATAAATTGCAATGATAGTTTTTAAAAATTCCGTATTTCAGACCTACACACCCAGAATTGGTCCTAAATTGGGGTCAGCCTAATTTGCATAGAAAAGAAAGACGACTTCGGTTATTTATGTTAGTTATGAAAGGAAATTGGCAACGGCGTTACTTCAGGTAGTTTATTAGAATAAAAAATATAATAATAATAATACTTGAATATAATTATAGAGATAGGTAGATAATTGAGATATTACTTATTCTAATATTACGTAGATAAAAACTTATTTAGAAGTAAGAATAATATGAAAGTAGACAAATTGGAATAAAGATTAATATTTATAAAAAAAAATCTACTATGTACAACTTAATTTTTAAATTTTAGTCATCATGTTCCCAGTAGTCCGATAACTCCGATAAACTATTGTCGTTAGGATCCAGAGAAATTAAGGAGCCCTACAGTGTTTTCTAGCATGTTGTCACTTCCCACATTCTTCATAGCTTCTATCTCAATTACAAGTTCGACGCATTTACTCCATTTTTCACAATTCACTGTCTTAATTCCCTCTTGCAAGAGGTTTTCAACATCTCTCATTTTAAAAGTGGTGTTATGCCTTGCTACAAACCCTTTCACTCGCGCCCACATCAATTCTATGGGGTTCAATTCAAAGTTATATGGCGGAAGGCAGAGTACCGTTATATTTCGTTTTGAAGCGATTTCGTCAACAACAAATTTCGTACAAATAGGTTTATTCTACTAAACAATCTCCAGTAGCTCCTTTTTCAGCATATATTTATGAAATGGCTTCTTATTTACAGTAAGCCAATGAATGATGTCATTGTCTTTCCAAGAAGACGTTGGTATTTATTCGGATTTTCTTGAGTGGTAGCGGGCATTATCCATAACTATAATAGACCCAGGAGGAATAATATCTAGCATTTGCTGGAAGTATTCTTTAAAGACATCAGCGTTCATGTATTCATGATAGTCTTCAGTCCGTTCTGATTTGACTGCTAGTAAGCCGCCATCCACAAATTCATTTTTGTTACCAATGTGAGTAATTTCAAATTTTTGAAACAGTGAGGTGGAGGTAGTTTACCTACCGATCTTGGAACCCCAGACAATGAACATAATTAAATAATAATATTTGGACTACACCGATGAAATATGGTGAAGACTACTGGATTTTATAGTTCAATAATGATTTATTACTCTCTCGCATCGGGCAACAGACTATAGTAGATTTATTTAATCTTTTTAACCTATTACAGTGTTGATTTCATTCAGGGTGTAAAAAAGAGTCATGTTAAGATATACGACAATATATTGCCGTCTTACACTGTACAGAGATGCTAGTTAATATTTTTTAATGTTTCTGCTAGTTTTTAGCGTGCCGGCTATCCTTAATTAGGGTTGGGTTGAGCTAAATTACTGTAAAAAATGGAAAAATATGAATAACTGGTTTTTTGTTAACTTTTTAAAACATAGAATTACAGAGTGTTATCAATAACTTAAAGTGGTATCCCTAGAATGTTTTTAACACTTTCTGCCTTGATGAGGATTGGCAATTGTGCATAAATAGAAACTGTTGGCCGCTGCCTCTATTTGCTTTGGACAAACATAAATTGTTTACTATATTTCCATAGGTTGCATGGTTCAAAATATATCAGTTTAAATGAAATGCTTTTTCTAGCACAAAATATATTTATTTAGTTTTGTCATATCGATTACTCATCGTTACATTTGGTCTGCGAAGCAGCAAATGCGGTTTTTCAGTAATATCTTAGTGTGGTAACTACTTACTTCATTAAATGAGTTACACATTTTACATTACTAACAACAAACAATAATATCGTGATACAATACTACATTATTAAACCTTCAAGAATTTATCGCATAAATTCCACGAATTTCCGAGTGCTTTTTATAAAAGATAAACGGGACTCGAGTCGCGATATAATAATTACATTATTAAATCTTCTAGATTTAACTCCGCAAATTGACCGACTTATTTCATGACTTAGATGTCGTAAAATCAACGAAACTCGCGTTAATACCGCGAGTGAGACCATCTCCTTCTCATGAAGGCTCATACAAATCTGAAGTGTAAAACATGTTGAGTTTTATTTGTGATATATCATTCCTCTTTCTCGTGCACACAGTAGCATTCTGTAATGCTGTTTCAATTAACACGTAAGTATATCTAGTTGCCTAACAATAAACCCTTTTTTCAGTCACGTACGCTCTAACACTTCGTTACATGAGCGGCCGCTCGTTTATTGATGCACATAAGATGCCGTCTTCCAAGAAGCTCGATGCCATCTGGGTTTTTCGCTTTTTTGCTTGCTTTATTTCGGTGAATATTCTCGCAAATTATTCTTGGCGGTTAAAACTAAGTTTTAGAATTTAACTGACTTTTTTTACTTATTTTCATATGAATTTGTTGTTTCAATGCACCGAAGATAAATTAAAGATTGTAGACGGCGACGTTGCCGTAGTTTCTTTACTTTGAATTGATACTCCTTTTTGTTATTAAATTATGCAACTAGATAACTGAACCTTTCCCCAACAGAAACATAAAACAAAAGTCGCTCTTACCGATAAAAGACATGTAAGATGCGAACGAAAATAAAAATATTCATCTAATTATTTTAAAAAAATATATCATTAATTAATTAATTATGTTGCTTAAAATAATAATTAAATTAATAAAATACGTCTGTACTTTTAAGAGTTGTATTATATTCAAACTGTGCGCGGCTATAGGTCTCGCACGATTAAATAAACACTAAAGCAGAAATAGAATACCTATGTATTCAATTTTAGTAAATTAAAAACATTTTAAAAAATTTAAAAATCTTGACTGTAAATTTTTTTTTTCACTTTAAGTTAAAAGAATTAAAAAAATATCCTTGCTTAAGAGTAACGTAAAGAGTATGTGGCCGTAAGCATTAAAATGACAATCCTTACTTGACTAAAATTGTTTCCAAATCATACTCCGCTGGAGTATAGCCAAAAAAGAATTAAACTTATTTTAGGAATTTTGTACTAAATTACAATCTTTAATTTATTTTATTTTTTTGTTAAATTAACAATCTATATTTTATTTGAATTTTGAATTTTTGAATGCACCTCGTTTGGTCGCAGAGGGAACCCGATTGCATCTGGCTAGATACTTTCAGGTCTGTTTATATCATTTTAGTGTATCATGTCGTGATTTTCGTAGAACCGCAAGTACGTGATTTTACTTCCTTGCGTGCGAACCCGATCATTTTAGGCTGTGTTGACCCTAACTTTGATTATTCGGGGTGGTTTTGAGGTTGACAAAAAACTGTCAGCTGTGTAAATCGGTCATATTTACTTTAATGCTGGTCATAGACTAAGCTTTGGGAAAAAATCGAAAATCCGATTCTACATCTCAGTTTTCCATACCGAGTCTTGATTAATGCGCCTGTTTGTAAGTTTACTACGTAATTTTTCCTAGATGATCGTTTGTTAAGCAAGCCAAGTGTTGTTATTTAACTTACGTTAACAGTTCATGAGGCTTTTATGTTTCTCGATTGTAGGTTAATTTCACTGATTCTTTCATTTACTGAGTGAAGGAATTAAACGAGCTTTTCACTGTGGTAATTTGGCGTTTATTTCTCCAAATCACACAAAACTTCTTTAGTACATGATTTTACAATAACGTACTATAACATAACTATTCACTACTGATTTTACAATCAAAACTAATCACTATATTTGTTTAATACTTATTTGTGCTTGAGGTAATTTTTTTTTTTACTTTGTCTGAAACAACGTCATTTTTTTACATATATTGGTTTACAAATGACAATAAAACTAAAAAAATGTCGCCCCAATTCCTCAATCTGTCAGAATGACAGGTCCATTATAATGGACAGTATACACTATGGCCACTTTGCAAAAAATGTTAGTTTCACAAAATTTAGAAATACATTTATTGAAATACTTTAATAGTTGATGATAACATTTATTTAATATGATACAACTTAAAACAGTGTTTCGGATGTAAACCTACATTGCATTTTTCGCAAATAAAATTTGCCTTTTTACCACATTGCTTACATCTTCTGTGTGTTTGGCTGTATAACACAATATGTCCTATACTGTCATATCTGACGTCGGTGGTTGCATTGGATACGCGACCTCTTGCAGGTGATGTTCCGAATTTTTGTAAACGAGATTGAGCAATATATCTTCTAAACTTTAATAAGTTTCCACAATTAGCATCTCTGGGCATTAGGTCTTTCATCAATAACCAAGCGTTGGAAATGGAAACGTAGAGTAAATAGGCGAAAATAGGCCAGTACCATTTTCGTTGCCGGATTCTTGTTCTATACATGGCCACCAAGTTATCCATTTTATCCTTGGTTGTACGCTTGCATTATTTCTGGCTGGTCAATTTGTATTTTTGTTTTTGACTCCCTCCCTACACCAACGCGAAGTTTTGACAATATTATTCTGAGAAAAATTGGATGCTGCTGCAACTACTTTGTTATCTTTCCATTTTACAAGTAAAACAGATTCTCCCGCCATAAACTTGTATGCGCCTCTTGGTTTTTTATTCCACTCCTTTTTATCAGGAAATGGACAACCTTCCATTCGATTTTCACGAATGGTTCCCATTGCACAAATTTGTAAATATGCAAGATGCTCAAGTAATGCTATAGATGTGAAATAATTATCAAAATATATCTTGTAACCTAAGTTTGGTGTAATATCAGCATTTTTTAGAAGAGATATAACGACATCTCCATCAAGACCAAAGCGAGTTTCATTTGTAGTTTTGCCAGTATATATATCATATGTAACGCAATACCCATTACTAATACAGAGAGCCCAATTCTTGAAGCCGAACCTAATGGGTTTACCTTTTATAAATTGTTTTGCATAATGCTTTCCATAGTAAGGAATCATGCTCTCATCTATGGAAATGTAATCTTTTAGACCACCATGTTCTCTAAATTTCTCATTTAAATGCGTAATTATTGGTCGCAATTTATCGATATTTTCATTTAAAAAGTTATCGTTAAAATGCAGGTTACGTAGTATTGTTTCAAACCTATTGACTCTTATATTATTGTATATCATTTTGGGAACATCATCAGAACTGGACCAATACATGCGCTTATTTGGGCATTTGGAATATCCTGATAATAACATTGCTCCAAAGACTACATACAGTTCGCTTTTAGAAAGATTTAGTTCAACATTTTTCTGTTGGGCATATTTATTTGACTGTGTTATACGATATCCTCTCCCCAGAATAAATAGAAAAAATCTAATGGCGTCATGGCACAAAAAGCATTTTGCGAAGGAGGTCTTGGACTGCATGCTTGATTTATCAGGTAAGTTGAAACATTTTCTGACCAATTTCCTTTTTTTCTTTTCCGTGGTGGGGCATCATAAATATTAGTAAATGTAGAAGAAGCTTCTTTAGACGAGGTGGTTGCTAATTTATTTCTAAGAATAGAAAGAGGAATACAGTCTTCTTCAGCCCACTCATCAGTTGATAAGTTATTTTTAATGATTGATAGAGGAATGTTATCTTCTTCAGACGAATCATCATATCTGACCTCACAGGGTTGGCTCAATATTGTGCTTGGTAGGTGATTAGGATCTGCGGTTTCTTGGTCAGAATCATCGCTGTCGATATCCGTGTCTCCTTTAGTATCTTCTGGAGGCAATATGTAGATACAATCTACGTTCTGCTTTTTCTGTTCATCTTCCTCTAGAATTTCGAGCAATTGGTAATATGAAAGCCTGAAAAATATTAAAAATACTGCTGAAAGTTGAACAAATAAATAAAACGCATATTATTGTGATAAAAATATTGTTTTGTTGTCATTTGGCATAGTGTCCATTATAAGGGATCCATGAAATATGGGCATTTTTAGGTTAGAAAAAAGTTAAACAAAATATCATCTACCATAAAATGCCATTCTATATGAAGTTAACAATAGATTTTTTAAGTATGCACATAAATCTAATTCCTAATTCATAGCAAAAAAAATGCTTACCCCTTATCTCGCTGGGAGTACAAATTAGGATCCATAATAATCCGTTAACACAATTCCGCGTGGAGATCTAACTGCTCATTGGAACAGAACCGATCAAGGACAGTATTTTTAAGAGCACTGAATATGCAAACAGGTGTTATTTCTTGTAGATGCAAGCTAGCAACCAGAAATACATACGTGCGCATGTGTCCATTTAAAGATACATTATGCACTAATGGGTTAATACATTTGCTAGGTGCCTTCTTTTAGGCAATGCTATTTGTTTCACTCCGACGGAGAGAAACCACGTGCATTTGTTGGCATATACCTTGCTTTTCGAAGCCAAAAGTCTAGTGTAGTGTAGGAAGAAAAACTGCATCATCTGACAGCAAGGTTACGCCCCGCTGTCACGACGCATAACCAACAATGCATGCCACACAACCGCCATGTTTTCTCCCAACCAATTGGACGGCAAAAAACAAACTGTACCATGCCGTGTCACCTTAACATCTAAATGTAGAACACTACTTTTTCCTGGAATAACGGTCAACTAGCTGTTTATTATTTAGTACATATTATATGTATTTTAAAAGATGATATTTGCAAGTTTTATGCCTATCCCGGCGATAACACTGTATTCGTTCAGCAAACATTGATCCATTTTGCTCCTTTATTAAAATAATATTGAAATCAGATATTTAACAGTAGTATTGCTTCTAAAAACATTTGTTGCATTTAATTATATTATTTTTAATGCCTTTGGATGATCATTTTCCCAACATCGTTATTTAAAACTCTATATTATTATATATATTTCAGGACCAGCCCGATCAGCAATTTTATTATTATCGCGAAATCGTTTTGGACAAAAAAATTATAAGACAAGTGTTCTCTCAGGAATGTTTTTAATGCGTTTCTACAACAGCAATAAACGCCAAATTAGCACCATTTTACAAAATACTTCAATAACCATCAATATTCTGTGCAGCATTTTGCAAGCACTATATAACCATTTTATAAACATTTCTGCAACTCTTAATTAAGAATTTTAACACGAGCATTATAAAACAGTTTAAATAAAGCTTTTCATATTGCACTATAAAATATACTTGCACATTGTATTTTTAAAGCAAGTAAATAACAGTTTTATACAAGGTTTTCAGTAGTTACAGGTAAACGTTATGAAGTGAAAATGCAACATGAAATACCAACAATAAAATACGTCGCCTACGGTTTACGAGAAGTAAGAGGCCATTCAATTTATTCTAATTCCATTCTTTATATTATTTAGAGACGTTCGTTCGACTGATGCAGAGACCAAGTTCTTACTGCAAATTAATTTTTATTGAGAATGTTTAAGGGAAATTTTTAATTAATTAATTTTTAATTTAATTAATTAGCTTTGTTGATTTTTATATATTTTAAAGCTGTAAATATTAACATAAATGAGATATTTGGTATTTTCAAGTCTGTCCATTCTTATGTTCCCGAACGCTCCCATTCAATAATGCCGTTTTCCTATAAAATAATTTTGTATCAATACCAAGCATTTTAAGATAATTAAACTTGTACGCAATCTCTATACAATATTTAAAATATATTTATGCTTTAAAACTGAGGGTACTGACAGCTTTAAAATTAAATATTAATTAAGGGAGTGTGGTCTATCTTAATCATATAAAGATACAACGAAATATCATTTCATTGATTAATAAACACAAAAATAAATACAAATAGTAGAAGTTTAGTGATTACTTCGGAGTCGAGATGACCTCGTGAATCGTGGAGATCCCAGCGTATGCCGCCGCTTCTGCTTACAATACTGTCTCCACCACATTATTATCAATGGTATCATCATCGAGTGGAATGTTTATTCATAAGTAGTAAATAATTGTGGACTTCTCGTGTTCTTTAACAAAAAAATTGGGCACTATTGTACCCTACACCGCTAATTTTATTTTATTTTAACTTATTGCACACTAATCTTTTACTAGTATTTATACACAATATCAACAAATACGCAGATACGCTGTTAGTTGCATTAAGAGAAGTATAAGTGGTATTTGACAATTGATCCGAAGCACTGAGACAGCTATTGAATTTCATTGTTTTATTTAACTCTACCTTATTATTAATAAATATCAACACCAATGTTCTTACTATACCTCATATTTTCACAACACATCTTTAATCTTCTTCGAAAAGCACCACTTTCCTTAATATTTTTTCCATTGTTTCATATTCGACATTATTTATGTTTATGTTTAGTTAAGGACTCAAAACTGACAAAAAATCTTTACTCTAGCCTAACCTAACATCAGGTAACTTAGGAATGGTATAAAATTAGTTGCCTTAAATATATCTTATTATGTAGTTGAAATGAAATGAAATGAAATGAAATGAAATGAAATGAAATGAAATGAAATGAAATGAATGAAATGAAAATAACTTTATTTAGCACTTGGCTACTTATACCTAGCTTACAAATAGCATCAACTTTGATTACATAAATACATAAACAGTCTGTTACTAAAATTATGTATATTCGGCGCATTTTTTACATCATCAGGCAATTCATTAAAAAGGCGAAGCCCCTCATATAGCAGCGTCCTTTGCAATGCCGAAGTTCGTACAATTTCCAGATTGTAGTTTTGTTTAGATCTAACATTGTAATTATGAACCTGTAGGCGTTTCCGTACATAATTATTTAAGTACTGTGGCATTAAGTTATGTTCAATTTTATATATCAGAACAAGGTTCGCTCTTACAATGTTCTGATCAACATTTAACCAATTTAGAGTTTTTAACATATTTTGAATTGGTGTATATCTATTGCAATTTAATAAAATACGCATAATTTTATTCTGTTGTATTTGCAACTTATGCACCTCTTCCCTGTTGCAAGAAATTAATACTGAATTACAATATGTAAAGTGAGGCATAATAGTAGTTTTATATATTAACATTTTGGTCCACTTAGATACACAATGAGATATTCTATTAAAAAACCCTATCTTTTTACCTAATTTTCTACAAAGATAATCAATGTGAATTGAAAATTTTAGCTGCGGGTCCAAAATGACACCCAGATACTTAATTTCATTTACAATTTCTACAGGCGAATTGTTTATACATAAAGACAAACCTAAGTCATAAAATTTCTTACAATTTACACTCGATCCCACTACCATACATTTTGTTTTCGAAGAATTCAGTTTTAATCTGTTTTGACATAACCAATCATACAATATATTGAGCTCACTATTTATAATATTTACAATGTTTACGTAATCTTTTCCAGACACTGACATGAGAGTTTCGTCTGCAAATAGGTTCAGAAAACAATTTTTTAAAACCCTATCAAGATCATTGATATATATCACAAACAAGAGTGGGCCCAAGACGCTTCCCTGGGGTACACCCAACACACTTTCCTTTTTTTGTGATACCCTATTAGCTATCTTTGTTGTTTGGAATCTGTCCCTTAAATAATCATCAATCCACCTTAGCACACATTCAGTAATTCCATAAGATTTCAGTTTTTTTATAAGAATCTCTCGCTCAATTGTTTCAAACGCGCGCTTAAGATCCACAAAAACAGCAATCACTATTTCACCATTGTTTATTTTTTTTCGCCAATTTGCACAAACGTACTGGATCGCTGACTCACAAGAATGCTGACTTCTAAACCCCGACTGGCCTTCAAACAGTACATTATTATGACTTTTTTCAAGGTACTCCCTCAGTTGATTGCAGACGATGGTTTCGATGATTTTATCTACAGCTGGTAGAAGATTTATTGGCCTAAACTCAGAAGGGATCGTTGGTTTATTCACTTTTGGGATAGGTAATATTACACTTGTTTTTAGCTCACGTGGCATCCTTCCTGTGGTTAATGATGTATTAATGAGGTACAAAAGAGGATATCCAATTACACAAAACAGCTGCTTTACTAGTTTGATATTCAAGCAGTCATCACTCGAACTTTTATTTTTTAAATTATAAATTAGTTTCTTTAACTGGGACAAATTTATGGTTTTAAAGTTTGAAAGGTTTGTTTTTGTATTCAAATTTGGCTCCTCCCACTCTTTAAACTCTATACTTTCAGCGATTTCCTGCAAAGAGTCTGAAAAATAATTGTTGAAATTTTCCTCTACAGAGCCATTATATTGGCCAAAATTTATATCCATGTATTCAGTACATTGTTTCTTTGTTCCAACTAAGTCCTTCAGAGCTCTCCACATTCTTTTGCTGTCCCCTTTACAGCTATCAATATCTTGTTCGTAATAACGTGTTTTGTTTTTCCTGATTGTTGATACAACTTCATTCCTATATTTTTTGTAGCATTCCCAGTCTGCATCCAGTTTTGTGAAAACAAATTTTTGATAAGCTCTATCTCTTTTTTGTTGGATTTGCTTAAGTTCATTTGTCATCCAATGGCACTTTTTTGGATTAATTTTATTTATTGGTGCAATTTTATCTACGGCCTCCCGAATATTGGCAATAAAATCAGCATAAATTATATCTACATCCACAGCGGCGTAGTTCCACGTTTTTCCTATCAATTCGTTAATAATATTGGAGATATTTTCATCATTCAAGTTTCTACTGTGAAAAGATTGTGTCTCTTCTTTGATTATATCTACTTCAATATTAACACCAATAATTTCATGGCCACTTATTCTAGGAAAATGTCTCTGAACCTCTCGCATATTAAAATCATTAGTTATTATATAATCAATTAAGGAAAAGGAAATATTTGTTATTCTGGTTTCCTTTGTGACCACATGTCTAAATCCCGAACTTTGAATAATATTTTTTATTTTCTTTGTATCATTGTTGTTCTTAAGCCAGTCAATATTAACGTCTCCCAAAAATACTGTCATTTGCCTCTGCATCAATTCATCAGCCAATTTGCCTTCCAGATATTCCAGGAAAGGATCAGAAGCAGCATTTGGGGACCTATAAAATGCACCAACTACGATATCTTTTTGCAGCACCTTAATTTTTATTATGAGTGACCAAAAATTATAGTCCACTGAATCATTCTGCACAATCGAGAATCTGAAACCATCCTTCACATAAATAATCACTCCTCCTGTACGCCTACTATTAGACCTACAGCATATTGCAGTATATCCATCGATGTAAAATTCATTTTCCTCAATCTCTGAAGTCACGTGCGTTTCACTTAAGCAACATACTGCAGGATTTTTAGCATCCATCAGCTGGTGCAGTTCATCAATGTGTGTCGTGAGACCCTGTATATTTATGTGCAAAACTAAGGCATTTGTCACTTGCACTCTACCCCCTTTCAAGTGTTGTTGCTATATGTACTGTGTTCTTGTTTTTAGCCTTTCTATCGCTTTTTGGTATGATACACACTTTTTATCAAAAACCGTGTGATCATACTTAATATCTTTAATATTTAACACATCGCATGCATATCTACAGTTTGTACATTCTTTTATTTCTGATTGACACTCATCGGATCTATGATTTTTATTACACAGCGAGCACACAACTGCTTCCCGACAACACTCAGCCGCCTTGTGTCCGTATTTCCAACATTTATAACATCTAAGAACTCCCAAATGCTCATAAACCAAGCAAGAATCCCAATCCAAAAAGACTCTTCCACAGTGCAATAGATTCCTAAGGACTTCTGGCGATACTTCTAATAAAACATTACGCCTATTAGCGATCTTTGACTTAAGTTTTCCTACCAGCTTTATATCCGAATTTTGAACGTTTTTGAGACTATTTTGACTTTTTATTCTTTGGACAAATACATCCTCCTCTTGAAGACACTCCTCCACACCAACAACAATAATTTTCGGGCTTCTCAATTTGGCAATTTCAATTTCATAATTTGTCGAAAGTTCCGCCACTGCTTTATTTTGAAGTCTTTTCAATGACTCCTTATCTTCACATTCCACAACAATACAGCCATTGCCCACATTTTTTACTCTGTTTACTGCCACAGATAACTCTGACGGATTAATTTTTTTCTCCAACACATTTTTTGTTGTAGCACTGTCCTGATTTGCATTCTTTGGCCGAATTATCAATGGTGGATTCCTTTTAACGACGCTAGACCATTGTTCATTTATATTAACTAAAGACATGTTTCCCATATTTTTAAGAATCTCATTCGTATTTTCCTTGCATTCTACGACTTGTTGTTCCAATTTTGACAAACTTTTGAAAACATTCAGCCTGTTAGTGACTTCATCAACACACTCATTACAACACCAAAATAGATTTTTGCACTCACTTATTGTTTATACCAGCTGATCTTTCAGTTTGGCACAATGAAGATGATAGTTTTTACTACATACTCTACACGCAATCTGTTTAGTATTTACGATGAAATTATCATTGCAGGACGCACACAGGTGCGTACTGCTCGACGGCATTACTACTACTAGTTGGCGACAGAAAATATATATTCATGAGAACAATTTAATTTCATAAAAAATTTGTTTTTGTTCTATATTGTAGTGGAATTGCCATACTATGACATATTTATAAAGTGATCACTAAAATAACAATTTACATTTAAAGGCGAATTGCTTTTAGAAGTACTTTATTATAACGTTTTTTTTTTAAGTCACAGGAAGCAACCATAAAATAATTTTAAAATATGTTTACAAGGAAATTAAAAATGTCGTCGAAATGTACTATAAAGCCACTATTTAATAATTATATTTTATAGACTAATATGTTTTTTAAGTTGTTCATAAAAACGTTTCTGCAATCATTTTATGACTCTTTTATAAGATATTTGATAATTATGTTATATAAACGCTATGATAGTAAATTTATAAAACACATTAGCTGCCTACAGCAGAATAGTGTTTATTGCAGCTCTTATGTGATCGATTAGCATTTTGGAAGTATTAATAAAATACTAATAAAATAAAAATTTTATATGTATAACCATTGAATTATAAAATAACTTTGTTGGTTGGGAGCTTTCCACTTTGCTGATTTACCAGTTTCTGATTTTGCGATTATTTAGACTTTTCCGTTGCCTGAGTTTTAATGCGTTGTTTTTTTTTTGGAACCTTTTGTGATGCCTATCTGAGGGCCAACCAAAACCGCTAAGAAATCAGCAAGGAGCCATCCTCTTAAGAGAACCAGCCACCTCCAGAAGTACCCCGCGGATAAGTACCTCTTTATTTAAACAACAAATATCGTGCTGATTTTGATATTTAAATGGATATACAGCCCTATGTAATTTCTCTCTCTACCGAAAACTAAGTAATTTTCGTTTTAATCTAATTGAAGCCATAAGTTATTTCGCTCAAACTATTTGTACATAATTTAACAGTCGTTTTCGACTAATTCGACGTTATGTTTATTCTAAGTATCCAGCCAGATGTATTAAGCGGAATGTAAAAGAGTTGCTTGCAATTTTTGCGCTAAATAACGAGTGTTAACTTAGCTAAACTCAAGTACTGCTGCAATAACTAACCTAATTGGTAAATTAACTGATTACAGTTATTAATTTAAGGAGATGTTAAATTTAAGTGAAGTTAATTTGCAATTTAAAATCTGTTTTATTTCACATCGCTCTTTTTTTTTTCATTAATTAACCTTTATTTGATTGATTGATTGATTTTCTATATTTGTTTTGATACTATATGTAAGCTTCATCGTTCACTTTAAAGGAATTTGTCGTTGTTGTAATAGGATAGAGCTAAAAGCATCTGTAAGTGGCGCTCAAAACTCAATAGTATGTCATTGGCTTGTACAGCAACATCCTTTCTCAAAAGAAACACGTCGGTTACAGTTGCCACGAGTTTGAGCTAGCTAAGTTAGGTGGTAACTTTAAACTTTATTAACAATTGAAAATACCAACAGTTTTGTATTATTACCACCAAAAAAGTTTTTTCACTTCCTCAGTAATTTTAGCAAATAAATTAACAGGCACAAAACCAGAATTAATCCGATTGACGCGTCGCGTCCCTTTGGAGCCTAAATTTCCACAATTTTTAATGGCGATGAAACAACTGACCAAGATAAATGAAACAATATTTCTGTTTATTTGCAAAAAAATATAAATACCCGAAAACCTCTTTTGAATGCTGAAGCCCATTAATATTATCAGGGTTTGAGCAAAAAAGCTTTAATTATTCATAAAGCTGCATCGTTTTATAATGCCAAAATGTAACCCAATTTCGGGCCCTCGGTATTCTGAGTGGCCTTCATTTAACTGTTTATGCAGATCGTTCATCATCGGCTTGTCATAAGGGCGATAATATATACACCATCAACGTCCTGTTTATTATTTCCATGATATATTATTGCTGAAGACTTTGTAGTTGTATTTACATATCTAAAATACCAGAAGATTTTAGTTTTGTGAAATATTACTTCGGTTATTTTTAGTTTGTATATGGATTTCCAAAAAGCTTTTTTTAAAAATAGCGCATTGTTCATTCCTGTTAATTTTTTTTCATGAAATATTTGAAAATTGTGTTTACCTGTGGTTTCGGTGACTATATGCTAAGGTCGTAGGCAATTTCGGCTCCGGGATAGAAGGGTCATGTTTCTATTACAGACATTTTCGGCCACAACAATCTAATATTATAACATTTAAATTATTGAACCATTTTAATTTTTTTATGATCTTTTGTGTTTTGGATCATTTATGAAATGAAAATGCAATGTATGGTTTGTATATTCTGGTTTTTTATTTCAAAATTAAATTTCATCACTAACATAAATAGCTAATGTATTTACACATTACAACATACTTTACACAAAATCTGAAAATTGCTTTTTGCTACTACAGGAATAATATGCTACAGTTTTTATAAAATCTAACCTAGAGATACGCCCAAATTGAAAGTTCTGTGCCATTTTTTCTAAAAATGCCAACTCATATTTTACATTTTTGTCTTTAATTTTTGCCGTTGTGTGAATACTTTTCATTTTTATATAAGCGTCTATTTGGAATTATTCTAATTTTTCCATAAAAATATATACAGACTGTCCACGGATATGGTTTACAATAGCACAAATGAATGAAAAATTTCATTTTTCGGGAAAAAGTGATTCTTGATAAAAAGTCTTGCTTGTAAAAAAAATGCAATTCACGAAGAGAAAATTATGATTTTTTATACAGGGTTCGAAAAAACTCCAAAAACATGATTTTTCTCCAAGAGTAAACTACCTTTATTTTTCATTTTTGACCAAAACGCCAATTAGAAAACTAATTTAGAATAACGTTTGTAATTTAAATTCGAGATTTAAAATAAATCTTTGATTTTTTTAGTTTTTTCGATTTTTAGAGGTAAATGAAAATTTTTTTTGGATAGCATTAACGGTCGAAATACAGACATTATCAATGACTATATATCTTAGAGAGGGGCATCAAAAAGTTTCAAAAACTGATTTGTGGTGTTACCAGAAATATGTATTTTGAATTTCACAAATGAATTGACCCCGGAAATATCACAACAAAGTCTTAAAATCACAACAAATAATAATTTTATAATTTGCTATTCAAACACCCCCCCTCCATATTCAACACATTTTTCCAGCTGTAAATGAATATGGTCAAAACTTCTTCGAATTTCTTCAATGGAAATTGTTTGAACAGCTTCAACAATTCGCTGTTTTAGAAGCTGTACGTCGTTCTCAATTGGACGGGAGTACACTAATTGTTTGAGGCGACCCCAAAGATAGGCATCTGAAATAGTTAAATCGGGACTCCTTGTGGGCCACAGAACCGGACCATTCCGATCAATCCATCTGTGGCCAAATGTATTATCAAGCCATTCCCTCACTTCAATTGCGAAATGCGCAGAGCATCCATCTTGTTGAAAGTACATTTCGTTCCTAAATTGGAGAGGCAATTCTTCTACGTTGTCAGAAAAGAATGTTTCTAGCATTTCAAGGTAACTCCTACGGCTACACGTGTTTTCAAAAAAGTATGGGCCAATAATGCCATAATGTGAAATCGCACACCAGACATTTACTTTTTGTGATATTGTCGTCTAGCAGGAATTCCAAAACGGGGATTATTTTTGCTCCAGTATCTAATATGCGCAGAAGGCACTTTCCTGTTTGTTGAAAATGTCGATTCATCGGAGAACATGATAAATTTATGAAAATTACTGTTTTCACTTACAATTTTGTCTCCGACCCAAAGACAAAAATCCAAACGTTTGGCTTCGTCTCCATCTTCCAACGTTTGATTAAAAGTTGGCTTAAATGGGAATATTTTGTTTGCCTTTAAAATATTCCGAATGTGAGATTTTTTACTACATCAAGTTCTTGAGCTCGGTTTCTTAATGACAGGGTAGGATTGTCAGTAACAGACTGCAATACGATTAGGGAAGCTGCGTCATTCTGATCATAGTTTGTTTTTTTTTAACTGGAAACTGAACCAGTTCGCTGAAATTTTCGGGTATAATACCACTAGTGCATCAAAATTACCGATAATTCTGATTGAAAGCGTGTTGTATTGTAACTGAATGAGTTTATTTTCATTTTTGATTAAATCCGAAAGAGCCCGACTTCGAAGAAGGAGGGCTTTTTCGAGATTTAATCAAAAATGAAAATAACCGAATGCAGTTACAATACTACAACACGCTTGAAAGCAGAATTATCTGGTTATTTTTAATGCACGAGTGGTATTCGGTGGAATATTTCCCGAAAAATTGGATTTCATATTAAAAAAAAAAATTATTGTACAATAAATTACGTAATAAGTAACAAATTTATTAAAAATATACTTAAAATTAAATTAAATCTTGATTTGTAATCAATTCACTTTTTAAATGTCGCAGATTGACATAAGTAAGTTCAATAATAAAATTTTTTGCGGTAACCGTGGTTATCGCTTCTACTGTGGAATTATCGCTTCTACTGTGGAATTATCAATAGTAATATGTTAAGTGCATGTAAAATTGCTGAAAATCATGCATGAAGGTTTGTTGCCCTAGAAACAGCTTGAATGCATTTTTATTGTTATTTACCAAAAAGTGCCCGACCGAAGGGAGGGCACTTTTTAAGGTAAATAACAATAAAAATGCATGAAAGCTGTTTCTTTAGGGCAACAAATAATTTATGAAGTCCCATTTTTGAGACGTAAACGTTAGGATATCTTTGATTAAATTTCTCTATCACAAAGTTGTAAGAACATTCGCCCGCACCGTAACATTGAACTAGATAAACCCTTGATTCTAAGGTCAACATTTTCAAAACACATCAAATTCTATTTGACAACTTCAAACTTGCCCCATATGTAAAGCAAAGTAATAAAAAGGTAAAAAAATTCCTTGTTTTTACAAAAGATGGTAGGAATGCATTTAAAATTTTTAAATAAGATACACACCCACCCATTATGAAAATAGAGTTTTAATAAAATTTTATATTAATATTTTTATTGAGCAGCAAAATTTTCATTTACCTCTAAAAATTGAAAAAACTAAAAAAATCGAAGATTTATTTTAAATCTCGGATTTAAATTACAAACGTTATTCTAAATAAGTTTTCTAATTGGCATTTTGGTCAAAAATGAAAAATAAAGGTAGTTTACTCTTGGAGAAAAATCATGTTTTTGAAGTTTTTTCGAACCCTGTATAAAAAATCATAATTTTCTCTTCGTGAATTGCATTTTTTTTACAAGCAAGACTTTTTATCAAGAATCACTTTTTCCCGAAAAATGAAATTTTTTATCCATTTGTGCTATTGTAAACCCTATCCGTGGACAGTTTGTATAGACGGATGTGGCGCGTAAAAAGAAGAATTAAACCTAGAATGGAAAGATTCGCAAGCATTTGTTTGTCCATATTGTCGGTGGAAATTGGGCACTTTAAATAATGTTCACCTCTTAGAGGTAATCAGCGTATTTATCAAGAATGTCATTATTTGGCTTATAGCTCATTAAATCAAATACAAAACAGTCCTCTACTCCTTCTGGAGCTAAATATGTTAAGCCAAATGTATTCATTTTCCAATATCTGAATTTTTAGTATGTTGCCGCTGTTTTATCTCTTAACAAATAATATACTTACTGTATACAGGGTGTCTCTAAAAGGTCTGTACAAAATCTGAGCACATATTCCTGAGGCCAAAATAAGGTGATTTAAAGCAACTTACCTTAGTCCGAAATTGCTCCGTTTCCAAGATACAGGGTGGTAAAGTTAAAATTTTTTTTGAAATTAATGAACATTTTTAACGTCTTACTTTAAAACTTGGTATCCGGGGTTTTTTGAGATGCGAAACCCGAATACGGACACCTTTTCACTGTGGCCATTAGAGGGCGCTTTACAATGCACTTCTTATGGTTTAGAATGGCCATAACTTTTTTATCAGTGTAGATTTTTTCCTTTTTTTGTTAAGGAACTAATTTTTTAAACAATCTGAAACAAAAAAGGTACTCTTGTAAAAATCGGCTAAAGTAAGCTGTTTTTGAGATATTTCGGTTTTTAGTGTTCGATGCCGCACCGAAATATTTAAATTATTCTGAACAAAAAATGTTTGCTGTTATCTTTGAGGATGAAATGTGGTCAGTAAATTAGCAGTGGAAAATGTATTTTTTTAGATACTTTTTTAGAGTGTCACATCCAAAAATCCTCAGATTTTTTACCTGTTTGATGAACACATTTAAAATTTTTTTTGCAACAGACTATTTAAATGTAAACATTTTTCGTATTTTAAGAATTTTCGCTATCAGTCTAGGTTGTTTACAGTAAGTGCTTCCGTAAGAATTTGCCAATGCGAGAATAAATAAGGTGTTTGAAACGTGTTAGATACATTTTAAATTGAGTGTAAAGATGGCTGAAGGATACAGTTCTGCAGAAATGACGGATATGCTATTGGTTTTTGGGTATTGTGAAGTGTTAGGGTATACAGGGAAAGATATCCAAATCGGCTCATACCAAACCATCAAACATTTGCTGCTATTGAGAGACGCCTTCGCGAAACCGGTAGCTTCACTCCTTTAACTGACAATTATTATGGACCGCAACGTGCAATAAGGACTCCTGAGGTTGAGGAACAAATTTTGGAAAGAATTGCTGAAGATCCAAAATTAAGCACCAGACGCTTAGGTTTAGAGGTAGGAGTATCCAAGGATGTAGTTCATAGAACATTAAAAGAACAGCAGCTTCATCCATACAATATCCAATAGGTACAACCTTTTGGCTCCGGATCTCGATCAACGATTGGACTCTGTCGATTCATTACCGAACAAAGACAACAGGATGTGAATTTTGCTAAGCACATTTTATTTACTCACGAAGCATGTTTTACAAGAAGTGGTGTAACCAACTTACATAACTAACATGTTTATGTTGCTGAAAACCCTCATGCCACGAAAGTAACTCATTATCAACATGAGTTTAGAATTAATGTGTAGGCAGGAATCATTGGCAATTTCATTATTGGTCCTGTCATTTTACCGCCACGACTAAATGGTGTGGATTATTTAGAACATTTACAAAATACGCTGCCACATTTATTAGAAGATTTGCCATTACAACTTCGACGAGATATGTGGTTTATGCATGACGGTGCTCCACCACATTTTAGTTTAAATGTCCGCAATTATTTGCATCAACAATAATCAAACAGATGGATCGGTAGAGGAAATGACGCTCCTGTAAAGTGGCCGCCACGCTCACCGGATATGACTTCGTTGGATTTTTTTTTATTAGGGCGGTCTTTAAAAACGATGGTATACTTCAGACAGATTATTAATGAGGGGGAATTGTGGGGAAGAATTCAAAATGCAATCAACATATTAAAGAACGATGCGGAATTGATACAAAGAGTAAATTTAAACTTTTTACGTCGTATTAATCTTTACTTATGTTAACGGAGGTCATTTTGAACAATTACTAAAAGTTTATGCTAATTAAATTTACTTTTAAAATAAAATTGTTCCTCATTTAATTAAAAAAAAAATCCATGCCCAAATTCTTCCTGAAAACTAACACAAGTGAAACATTTTTTCCTGCCGAAAATTTACTAATAGCGGATTTTTTTATTGAAAATAATTTAAATATGCGTGCGGCATCGAACACTAAAAACCAAAATATCTCAAAAACGGCTCACTTTAGAGGACTTTCAGAAGAGTACCTTTCTTGTTTCAAAATGTTCAAAAAATTAGTTGTTTAACAAAAAAAGGAAAAAAAACTAGCCTGATAAAAAAGTTATGGCCATTCTAAACCATAAGAAGTGCATTGTGAAGCGCCCTCTAATGGCCACAGTTCAAAGGTGTCCGTATTTGGGTTTCGCATCCCAAAAAAAACCCCGGTACCAAGTTTTAAAGTAATATGTTAAAAAATGTTTATTAAATTTAAAAACTCGATTTTTATTTTTTAACTTTACTACCCTGTATCTCGGAAACGGAGCAATTTCGGACTAAGGTAAGTTGCTTTAAATCGCCTTATTTTGGTATCAGAAATATGTGCTTAGGTTTTGTACAGACCTTTTAGAGTATACTGTAAATTTTCTAGCCCATGTATAGTAAATAATCCTACAGTATGAAAATGTTGCGTCCATATACAATTATTCAATTTCATATAACGCACTAATGTTTGTTTCGCATGAAAAAATAATTATATTATGTTCAAGATTATTTATAAATATAAAATCTTCACCTGCGTTCGTTGTAAGAGAATAAGCACTCACTGCACTATGAACTTCTTCAATTGATTTTGGTAATGAACTTGGTAGGTATTTCCGACGAAAGTTGTAAATACTTTTTCGAATAGTCTCAATGTCTGAGATTGTCATATTTTGAAGAATTTGTAGCAATAGCTCGTTGAATAGTCTTAGTAGGTTTTTCTGTTAAATCTTCTTCAGTTTTTTGTTGGCACGCATTGGTAATTATTTCTCTCTGTATCTTGCGTTCATCTATTCCATGATTATGCATTAAGTCAGCTTTCGTTATTCTAACATCAGAACCGATTGTCACCACTTTCGCTAAGTATTTAGAATTCTTCTGGATGCACCGCCGTGATACTTCTCCATTTTTTAATTATTTGCTTTTACAAAACGTATAGCTTTCTATAAGAAGTAAATCTCGGTTACGGGGGCACTTTTTATTGAACTCATTTTTAAAAGATTACATAAAACATACAACTTCAAAAACTGAAGAGGAATGATTATAATCGATCTTTAAACATAGATAAATACCCTTCGTGTCATTGTTATAACAATTTAATTATATCAACACCATCCCTTAAGCATACCTCAAGTACCGGGTCGGGAATTACCCCGGGTGGGTACTTAAATGATAATTAGCTATACCTGCAATGTCTGGGGCCGAAACTTCTTGCAAGATTATTTGACCTTTAATTCCTAGCAGATATCTGACCCAATACGGGGCCGACAGTTCCGCCGCCCCTAAAAACCGGTAACGGATAATATTATCTAGTTATGAATCCATTTTATCCAATATCAAGTGATCACTGAAAGCACAGAAATTCCGTAGATATAATTAAAATAATCCAGAATTCCAATGGGAAAGGTGCCTTGTTAATAAGGCTTGCAGGCTAATTGCCTTATAGAATGTAGACGGCACGGATACTATATACTTTTAAGATTAGATCCATGCACACGCATACGTGATTACGGATATCCGTATGCATATAATGCCCGGTTCAGACTCAGCCAGTAGATTGTTTAGCAACAGACACACGGGACGGATCCTTATACAGGGTCCTGCAATAGTGCGTCAGGCTTCCATAGCTCCTATACGAATTTAGTTAGGAATTTCATTCATATGCTAACTTATACTGTATCATACGGGGTACTTCAGGAAAATATTTTTTTATATACAGGGTAGCCCAAAAAAGTGTGGACATAAAAAGTTTTGATTTTTTAAATGGGATACCCCATATTTTTTTGCATATTTAGATTTATGCTATTGTCCTTTATAAATGCCTAAAATTTTGTTTGATTTGCTTTTTTAGTTTAAGAGCAATCAATTAAAAACTAAAAAAAAACATATTTTGCAGTCGTGAAAAAAATATCAAAAAAACAATCTAAAATTAGTTTTTCAACCACGGTATGAAGTGAGTTTAATGACAAGAGGTTTAAAGATACTATGAATCGAATAGTATTTATCTATTTTATACAGGGTGTTCATAATATGGTTTCAAAAATTACACATTTCAAACCTATTTTTCTCAACTTTTCCAAATGGAACACCCTGTATATTATTTCGGTATTTTATATAAAATACACAAGCAATTTTTTTTCGTAGTTGAAGCATATAAGTTCCAGCCGTTTCCGAAATAAATGCAAATTTCATAAATTATGTTGATTAAACAGAGTTTATTTTTAAAATTAAGCGTAGGCGACTAGACTAATATTTAAAAACTACAGTAATTGTTCAAAATGTCTTCCATTTTGTTCTGTGCACAAGCCAACACGCTTTTCAAAAGATCTGTTTACTTCTCTTAACATTTCAGGGGAAATGCTCGCAAACACGTCTCTTATCCTTTGCTGCATATTATTAGCAGTTGTAGGTGGATCTTTGTAAACAATTTGTTTTACGTGTCCCCATAAAAAAAAGTCTAGTTTTGTAAGATCCGGCGATCTAGCTGGCCAGACCGTGGGTCCATTTCTACCGATCCATTGGTTCGGAAAGGTATCATCAAGATAATTTCTTACCTCCCGTGAAAAATGTGCCGGAGCACCATCTTGCTGAAACCGCATCCCAAAAAAAACCCCGGTACCAAGTTTTAAAGTAATATGTTAAAAAATGTTTATTAAATTTAAAAAACTCGATTTTTATTTTTTAACTTTACTACCCTGTATCTCGGAAACGGAGCAATTTCGGACTAAGGTAAGTTGCTTTAAATCGCCTTATTTTGGTATCAGAAATATGTGCTTAGGTTTTGTACAGACCTTTTAGAGTATACTGTAAATTTTCTAGCCCATGTATAGTAAATAATCCTACAGTATGAAAATGTTGCGTCCATATACAATTATTCAATTTCATATAACGCACTAATGTTTGTTTCGCATGAAAAAATAATTATATTATGTTCAAGATTATTTATAAATATAAAATCTTCACCTGCGTTCGTTGTAAGAGAATAAGCACTCACTGCACTATGAACTTCTTCAATTGATTTTGGTAATGAACTTGGTAGGTATTTCCGACGAAAGTTGTAAATACTTTTTCGAATAGTCTCAATGTCTGAGATTGTCATATTTTGAAGAATTTGTAGCAATAGCTCGTTGAATAGTCTTAGTAGGTTTTTCTGTTAAATCTTCTTCAGTTTTTTGTTGGCACGCATTGGTAATTATTTCTCTCTGTATCTTGCGTTCATCTATTCCATGATTATGCATTAAGTCAGCTTTCGTTATTCTAACATCAGAACCGATTGTCACCACTTTCGCTAAGTATTTAGAATTCTTCTGGATGCACCGCCGTGATACTTCTCCATTTTTTAATTATTTGCTTTTACAAAACGTATAGCTTTCTATAAGAAGTAAATCTCGGTTACGGGGGCACTTTTTATTGAACTCATTTTTAAAAGATTACATAAAACATACAACTTCAAAAACTGAAGAGGAATGATTATAATCGATCTTTAAACATAGATAAATACCCTTCGTGTCATTGTTATAACAATTTAATTATATCAACACCATCCCTTAAGCATACCTCAAGTACCGGGTCGGGAATTACCCCGGGTGGGTACTTAAATGATAATTAGCTATACCTGCAATGTCTGGGGCCGAAACTTCTTGCAAGATTATTTGACCTTTAATTCCTAGCAGATATCTGACCCAATACGGGGCCGACAGTTCCGCCGCCCCTAAAAACCGGTAACGGATAATATTATCTAGTTATGAATCCATTTTATCCAATATCAAGTGATCACTGAAAGCACAGAAATTCCGTAGATATAATTAAAATAATCCAGAATTCCAATGGGAAAGGTGCCTTGTTAATAAGGCTTGCAGGCTAATTGCCTTATAGAATGTAGACGGCACGGATACTATATACTTTTAAGATTAGATCCATACACACGCATACGTGATTACGGATATCCGTATGCATATAATGCCCGGTTCAGACTCAGCCAGTAGATTGTTTAGCAACAGACACACGGGACGGATCCTTATACAGGGTCCTGCAATAGTGCGTCAGGCTTCCATAGCTCCTATACGAATTTAGTTAGGAATTTCATTCATATGCTAACTTATACTGTATCATACGGGGTACTTCAGGAAAATATTTTTTTATATACAGGGTAGCCCAAAAAAGTGTGGACATAAAAAGTTTTGATTTTTTAAATGGGATACCCCATATTTTTTTGCATATTTAGATTTATGCTATTGTCCTTTATAAATGCCTAAAATTTTGTTTGATTTGCTTTTTTAGTTTAAGAGCAATCAATTAAAAACTAAAAAAAAACATATTTTGCAGTCGTGAAAAAAATATCAAAAAAACAATCTAAAATTAGTTTTTCAACCACGGTATGAAGTGAGTTTAATGACAAGAGGTTTAAAGATACTATGAATCGAATAGTATTTATCTATTTTATACAGGGTGTTCATAATATGGTTTCAAAAATTACACATTTCAAACCTATTTTTCTCAACTTTTCCAAATGGAACACCCTGTATATTATTTCGGTATTTTATATAAAATACACAAGCAATTTTTTTTTGTAGTTGAAGCATATAAGTTATTTCCAGCCGTTTTCGAAATAAATGCAAATTTCATAAATTATGTTGATTAAACAGAGTTTATTTTTAAAATTAAGCGTAGGCGACTACACCTACTAATAATTATAAAGTATAGCAAATGTTTAAAATATCTTCCATTTTGATCTGTGCAGAAGCCAACATGTTTTTGAAAAGGTCTGTTTACTTTCCTTTTAACATTTCAATTGAAATACCAGCAAAAAGGTTCATTAGTAAGTTTTATCCCTAAAGCCCATAGTAGGCTTTGAAATAAAACATGGATTCTTATACTTAGTTTGACAAGTTCTTTAATTCATTTTAAAAAGGTGTAATATCGGGCGAATAAGTTATAAGAAATTAAAATGAATTTTAATAAAGATGAGTTGGTCGATATGATTTTTGTACTTGGCGAGAGCGAAAAAAATTGCTTGTTAGCAACTAGAATTTATGCGTCACGTTATCCAGAGAGAAGGCGCCCGGAAGAAAAAAGTTTTAAAAGATTATTACTAAGATTTGTTGAAACAGGAAATGTTGTGTATACAAAAGAAGAAAGAACAAAGACGGCTACTAACGAGGAAAATGAACTTGCGGTGTTGTTGACAGTCACAGAAGATCCACACGTAAGCCAAAATAAAATCGGTAACGCAACAGGTATAAGTGAACGATCTGTGCAACGGATTTTAAAAAAGCATCGATTCCATGCCTATCATATTCAATTGCATCAAGCGCTCAGCGATAGAGATTTTCAAAATCGATCCGAATTTTGTGCCTGGGCAAGCACTAACATACAAGCGGATCCAATGTTTTTCAAGTATGTTTTATTTTCCGACGAAGCAACCTTCCATAACACCGGTAGTGTAAATAGACATAACTTTCATTATTACTCCACGGAAAATCCGCGATATATGAGACAAATCGATCACCAGCATCAGTGGTCATTAAATGTGTGGGGTGGAATTGTTGGTGAAACTATGATAGGTCCTCATATCTTTAAAGGTCATCTTAATGGACCCATGTATTTAAACTTTCTACGCAATGATTTACCAGGTTTATTGGCAAACGTTCCGCAATATACAAGAAATAGGATGTGGTTTCAGCAAGATGGTGCTCCGGCACATTTTTCACGGGAGGTAAGAAATTATCTTGATGATACCTTTCCGAACCAATGGATCGGTAGAAATGGACCCACGGTCTGGCCAGCTAGATCGCCGGATCTTACAAAACTAGACTTTTTTTTATGGGGACACGTAAAACAAATTGTTTACAAAGATCCACCTACAACTGCTAATAATATGCAGCAAAGGATAAGAGACGTGTTTGCGAGCATTTCCCCTGAAATGTTAAGAGAAGTAAACAGATCTTTTGAAAAGCGTGTTGGCTTGTGCACAGAACAAAATGGAAGACATTTTGAACAATTACTGTAGTTTTTAAATATTAGTCTAGTCGCCTACGCTTAATTTTAAAAATAAACTCTGTTTAATCAACATAATTTATGAAATTTGCATTTATTTCGGAAACGGCTGGAAATAACTTATATGCTTCAACTACAAAAAAAAATTGCTTGTGTATTTTATATAAAATACCGAAATAATATACAGGGTGTTCCATTTGGAAAAGTTGAGAAAAATAGGTTTGAAATGTGTAATTTTTGAAACCATATTATGAACACCCTGTATAAAATAGATAAATACTATTCGATTCATAGTATCTTTAAACCTCTTGTCATTAAACTCACTTCATACCGTGGTTGAAAAACTAATTTTAGATTGTTTTTTTGATATTTTTTTCACGACTGCAAAATATGTTTTTTTTTAGTTTTTAATTGATTGCTCTTAAACTAAAAAAGCAAATCAAACAAAATTTTAGGCATTTATAAAGGACAATAGCATAAATCTAAATATGCAAAAAAATATGGGGTATCCCATTTAAAAAATCAAAACTTTTTATGTCCACACTTTTTTGGGCTACCCTGTATATAAAAAAATATTTTCCTGAAGTACCCCGTATGATACAGTATAAGTTAGCATATGAATGAAATTCCTAACTAAATTCGTATAGGAGCTATGGAAGCCTGACGCACTATTGCAGGACCCTGTATAGTATGTACAGTATTGAACAGGGTGACAATTTGAAAACGAACAGCATTTAATATTGCCTCTACCAATGATAGTATGAAAATTTGGCGAAACACGTCAATTGATTTGTTGTCGTGTTACTTTCAACCCCCTGACTCCCAGGGCACCTACCCCTAAAATTTTAAATAGCAACCCCTATTTCTTTTGCCATTTTTGTGTTCCTTATAAAATTCTACGCAAACTGTATTATTTTTTTTTTCAAAATTGTGATTATTAACCTCACAAATTAATGAAATGTATTTAAATAAGCTTTTAAATAATGCAACTCCTTGAAAAATTATGGTAATGATAATGAAATACTGGAAAGCTCTTTCTTCTCCAAGCACAAGTTCAGCCGGTATTCAAACTGGTTTCGGACGTTTTCAAGAGTTTCAGGTGAAATAGCTCTACACTCCTGTACAATTCTTTGTTGTAATTGTTCAATGGAATCTGGTTGAGTTTCAAATACAACGGATTTCAAGTGACCCCATAAGAAGAAATCCAGCGGTGTCAGATCTGGTGACCTAGGTGCCCATTTTATGGGTCCCCTCCTACCAATCCACTGCTCTGGGTAATGATTATCCAACCACTCTCTTACTGGGCGTACATAATGCGGAGGCGCTCCGTCCTGTTGGAAGTGGAGCAAATGTTCATCTAGAGCAACATTTCCATTGGCGTCCCTTTGATTTTCCACCTCACGGATTATAAGAGGTTCTATATCTGTGTCTAACATTTCTGCATAAATTTTACCATTTAGATTTCCATTGATAAAGAGGGGACCGATGATACTATTGCCTAATATACCCCCCCAAACATTTATTTTTTGAGGGTATTGCGTATGCCCCTCTCTAATAATGTAAGGATTGAGGTCGCTCCAATAACGACAGTTTTGTTTGTTGACCTTGCCATTCAAGTAAAAAGTGCATTCGTCACTGAAACAGATATTCTTTATTAACCTGGGCTGAGTAATAATCTTATCCGTCATAATTTCGCAAAACTTAATACGTCTGTCCGGGTCATCGTCCCCTAATTCTTGAGTAATTAGGAGTTTGTATGGATGAAATTTGTGAAGCTTCAATACTTTCCTGACTGACTCACGCGACAGTCCAGTTTGATCTGCAACTTTACGAAGGGACGTAGTGGGAGCCATAGCAACTTCACCAAGAACCACAATCTGAGCGGCCTCATTGAGCAGTCTTGGCTCATTCCTTTTCTTATTGCAAACAGATCCTGTTTCTTCAAATTTAGCTTCTAACTCACGGATGTACTTGTGTCCAACATTTCTTTCACGATGTCTTTCGTTGAATACGGCCGCCGTTCTTGCAAAGCAACGATTTTCAGCTCCGTAAATGAAAATCATTTCTACGCGTTCAGCAATAGTGTAAACCATTTTAAGAAACGACACTAATAATTAAAAACTATTGAAATGTTTATGAAATTAACTTTCACAGCTTATTTCACTGATTCTAAAAGAACATGAAATAAATAATGTAAGTATTTATTATTTGTTCGAAATATCAGGAATAAGCAAATCGAGAATCTTGTTTTGTCGAAAACGGCAAAAAAATTAAATTATTTTATGTTTTCTAGTGGCGATATCGAAGACGAAATGTAAATAAATAAAATAATTTGGAATGTAACTAATGGTAGGTACAAACAGTTTTAAATGAAGTGCTATGAGGCGGTGAATGCAATCCGTTTTAAAATTCGATATTAAAAACATTTCAATAATTTGTGAGGTTAATAATCACAATTTTGAAAAAAAAATAATACAGTTTATGGAGAATTTTATAAGGAACACAAAAATGGCAAAAGAAATAGGGGTTGCTATTTAAAATTTTAGGGGTAGGTGCCCTGGGGGCCAGAGGGTTAAAAGTAATACGACAACAAATGCCTTAAAATATGTCCACCTTGATATATCAACTGACGTGCTCCGCCAAATTTTTATACTATCATTGGTAGAGACAATATTAAATGCTGTTCGTTTTCAAATTGTCACCCTGTATATAAAAAGTTCCCTGAACTTCACAGAAATCTTTAATGAGGCAGTTGATTATAATTTTCGGATAGTGGATAGTTGGATAGTGGTAATAAAGGTGCAGGTTGAAAAACAGCCGCTTATGGTAGGAGCCATTTATAGGTCCTCAAATGCAAAATGTAGAAAATTTCTAAATTACATTCAAGAAAAGCTTAGTGATGAAGTTATTCATCAGCAAAAAACAGTTCTTTTGGGATATCGGAACATAGACTTAATAAATATAGACAATGACGCCAAAAAATTATGTCGAATCATACTAGCAGCCGGATTTGCACAAATCGTCACAAAGGAAACAAGAACTACTAATTTATCGTCGACACTGATTGATCACATTATTACTAACGACTTTAATGCCAAAGAAATCCCAAGAGATTTTCCATCATTAAGCGACCATTAAATTATTGCTGTTGGCTTGGAATTTGAGGCTAATGCCAGTGAAACAAGGTTTACATTTAAGAGAAATTAAAACAATGAAGCAATTTCCAGCTTGATTGAAGAACTAATAGGAGCAGATTGGAATTACACCTCTACAGATGAAAACATAGTTTACTTGGATTTTATTGATATGATTCAAACGGCAGTGGTTAAAATAGCACCAAGACAAAAACACAATATAACAACAAAATATCCATGAATTACGAGATCAGTTAAGCAGGCACAATGTTATAGGGACAGAGCATACACCAAGTTTATACTGACTAAAAAGAAGGAATATTGGACAGACCATCAAACTAAACGTAACGGAGTTACTTCTTTATTACGTACTAAAAAAACAAAGTGTTATGATCAAAACATAGGCAGATGCAAAGGAGATGGAAGAAGTTGTGGAGAACACGAGGAGACCTGGTAGGAAATAATAATCAACAAATAGTTCTTAGGTATATCGACTATGGAACTAATAATGGGTCAATAGAGGAGAATTTTAATAGTTTCTATGCAGACACTATAGATGAAATTTCAAATGGCATAGAAAATAAACGTTGTGTAATAATAAATAATAATAAATAAACAAGTGTAATATAGATTAAACTGATGAACATAACTTTGCCGTTTTTAAACCTGTAAACTTTTTGAAACTAAAAAAAATTGTTTTCGGATTTAAAAATAAAAGTACTAGTGAGGAATCATTAAACATCAAATTGGTTTTGGACCTTTTCATCATCGTATGGTTAGTTTCTTGAGTTAGTCTGATTAAACTTTTACTCTTATTACTTATTGTGATTATCTTATCGATAACTATTGAAAGTTGTTTGGTTTATTGACTATAATTTTAAATTTGAAGATTTATTTGGGTCGGGATGATTTTATTGAGATTATAGAAATTTCATTCGATTTAAGATTTACTGCTTTAATCCAATTCTGCACAGATTTTAGGGTGGGAGCCAGTCCTTGGGTATTCGGGTGGGTATTTATGTTTTGTAGTATGTTTGGGTGTATATGTGAGTTGATGATAATATAATAATAATGATGGATTTAGCGAGACGTCAGTTCTTTGAAAGTATTTTGTCAGTAATTTTGTAAAGTGATCGTCGGTCTTGTCCATTTGCATGTCTCTATGTAATACGTCTATTGACATGAATCTTGGCGCATTCGTAATAATTCGAAGTACTTTGTTTTGAAAAAGTTCTGTCTTGTTACGTCTAGTATTGTTTACTGTGGACCAAGTCGGTATACCGTAAAGTAAAACTGGTCTGATAATTGTTTTGTATATAGCAGTCTTCGTTTTGTAATTAATTTTGCTATTGGCACAAAGCAGCGGGTATACTACACACATCTGCTTTTGTGCCTTAGCAAGCCGCTCATTCACGCACTCATTCCAAGCCATCTTTTTGTCGAAGATGAGGCCAAGATATTTAATTTTGTCACTCCAAACTATATGCCTATTGTTAACTCTTACTCGCGATCTTGGTAGCTTTGTCCTCCGCTTCGAGAAAAGGATGGCTTGAGTCTTATCTTCATTCAATCTCAACTTTCATTTATCTAGCCACTCTTGGAGGATAAAAATGTGGCGTTGCAGACGCGAGACCACGATTTCGTATCCCATTGAGGTGGCGGTGATCGCAGTGTCATCAGCGAACAGATATAGTTCCGTTTGTGGATGATGCGGAATATCAGATGTATAAATAATATACAGTATGGGGGCGATAGGTGACCCTTGCGGGACCCCCGCCCTCACTGCTCTTGTAGAAGATGTAGCATTTTCAGATGACACCATGAACGTTCTCAAGGAATTGGACCTTTTCTGTCTAATAGGATATCCTCTTCTTTACTTAGTTAATGCCTCCTTACAAACTGTCAAGGTACCAGATGAAATAAAAAATAGTATTGTAATTTCTATATCTAAAGTTTCTAGACCTAAAGCTCCATCCGAAATCAGGCCAATTAACTTACTGCCTGTTGTAGATATGATCATTAAAACAAATTGAGACAACTAAGGACCCATTTCGAGGGTTTTCGGTAATTGTTTGTGGGACACTCTGGATTTAGGAGTAACCATTCTTGTGAATCAGCACTGCAATATATATGTGCAACATGGCGAAACGAACTAAATGAAGAAAAAGTGGTGCTTAGTGTATATGTAGACTTGCAGCGTGCGTTTGAAACAATCGATCGTGGAATTCTTATAGAAAAGTTAGGACGATATGGTGTAAATGGCAATGTATTAGATTGGATTAAAGATTACTTAAGTGACAGGTATCAAATGACTAGAGCGGACGATAAACTATCAACTAAAAGGAAAAATAAATGGGGCGTTCCGCAAGGAAGTGTACTAGGTCCTTTTTTGTTTGTGATTTATGTTAATGATATTCATGTAGCTCTAAAAAAATCATCGTTTGTCAATTCATTTGCGGATGATACCCTTATTTGTGTATCAGGAAATAACATTAAGGATATTTTGAACAGGGAACTTAAAATAATGTATGACTGGCTTTGTCAAAATAAGTTAAAACTGAACACATCTAAGATAAAATGTATAGTAATAGGTTCAAAAGTAAATTGTAAGAAGTATGCTGAATCAGGATTAGCCCTTAACATAAATGAATCTGAAATTAACTTTATATCGGAAATATAATATTTACTTATTTAGGAACTTATTTTGGCTAATCAGGTGGATTATCTTTGTAAGAAATTAGGGAAAAAGATTGGCTTCTTCTGTCGCGTCTCGAATTGTTTGTCCCAATGGGCCAAAATACTTGTTTATAACACAGTTATTTTACCTCACTTCAATTACTGTTGTTCCTTATAAATATCGTGTACCGGGTGTTCCACCTAAGGAGGTAATCGGCTATATCTCAGAAAGTAATAACATTAGGACTTTGGGAAAAAATATATGTCGATAAAAGCGGCCAAGAGAAATCGATGGAAATTATTTTCAAGATCGAAAAATGACCGCTAGGGGGCATAAGAGAACTTTCAAAATAGAAATGCCGATTTTCTCTAGATTTTTCTTAATAAAAATATGTTAAAAATATAAGCATTGTATTCTTCATAAAATTATGCAACTTTATGTTAGGAATCGTTTTTTTCTATTTTCAATAATAAAGTGACGGGAGAAGGTCAAACTTTTTTTCTTTCAAACGCTGATATCTCTGCTTTGGATAAACCGACTTTATTCAACTTGGTCTTGAAAAAAAGCCCTTCTTTTCCTCTACACGTAGATTTATTAACTATACCATATTGATTCTGATGGTGGCCACCATATGGCGTTTTTCCGTAATTCCTCAATGAATAAGGATTGTCTAAAAAAAATCAAAAGTTATGATATGACTTTTTCATCATATTTTATTTTAGGCTTATAAAGGCTATTAAATAGTGGAATGAAAATTCCAGGTCCGTATTTAAAATAAAAAAGTTGATGATGGTTGCTCGAATCCGAAACGTGGGATTAAAAAATTAGCCCCATCAGCTTGTAGAGGAGGAAAAGTTACTATAAGAACTAAAAACTGCAACGTGATATCTTTTGGTAAACTAGAGAAATTAGGGATAATAATAATTAATATGGAAAAATTGGCCATTTTTTAAAACATTAATTAATCAATCAAATCTCAGGTTTAATGACGTCCAAGATGCTCGAACTGTCTTCCATCATTTTGAATGATTTTTCCCTCGTCGACAAGACAGCTGATTCTTGATATGCTTCGAACAGCGTTTAAGATCCGTTGAATCATATCCTCCCTTGTTATAGGTCCTGTAGTAAAAACGAGATCCTTAACTCGACCCCATAAATAGAAATCTAGGCAGGTTAGATCCGGTGAACTGCAACAAAAACGTAGGTAGGAAAATTTGTGATTATTAGTAGGTAGGTGACCTACTAAGAACAACATGTTAACTTTACGTCGGGGGCTACGGAAATAAGCTACCTCTCCCGATCCAGGAAACGCCTGATCCAGAAACCTACGCACGTTTACTGCGAAATGGGCTGGACACCCATCATGTTGGAAGAACGCGGTCCTTCTGGTTTCCAATGGTACGTCTTCCAGAAGGACTGGTAAATTATTTCGCAAAAAATTAAATTAATTTTCTCCTCTAAGCGGTTCATCCCAAATAAAAGGGCCTGTAATTTTATTGCCCAAAAATCCACACCAAACATTGACGCTCCACCTTCCCTGGTGCTGCACTTCTTGCATCCAGCGTGGATTATTTGCTGCCCAATAATGCATATTATTGGTATTAACTCCACCGTCCCTACGGAAAGTAGCTTCGTCCGTCCAGAGAATGCGCGATAAGAGATTTCAGTTTTCTGCCATCATATTTATCAACCAATGACAGTAATCTAGCCTTCTATCGTAGTCTGCGACGATCAGAGCTTGATGCAACACAATATGATAGGGATGTAACCTATAAGGTAAAGATTAATTAGAACTATTTACGCGGACGCGTTATTATAACCTGGCAGGCTATAATAATTGGTAGTTAATATTCCTATCAAATGTCAAAAATATCAATCATGCGTAAAGTTTTTTATGCATTGCGATTATCTATACCTACATTAGGTAGCTACTAATAACAACAATCTAATGATTACCTGTGGTCTTTCAATATTCGAAATACTGTTGTCTGAGCAACATCTAAATTTACTGAAATTAGCCGAACGCTTAGCTGAGGATTGAACTCTACATACGCTAAAACGTTGATAATATTTTCCTTAGTTCTGGCGGTACGACTCCTTCTGCGGCGTAACGGACGAACACTTCCTGTGGGACGGAAGCGATTGGCTAGGCGAGTGGACCTTCTGCTTCCGTACTGGCGCCTTTCAGGATATCTAAGAGCGTATTGTTCTGGTATTGGATTTTACTATAAATAGCCGACAAGTTCGTATGCTATTCAGTCATTCACGGGGGTTCAAACAGATAAGATCAAATTAGCTGCAGTCATCATATGACGTCATAACTCGAGATGATGAGTTATTTACACAAGATTTAAATTGTAATACGTAGTTTCAGTGGAAAGTTCCTAAAGCATAATCTGGGACTTTCTTGGGTGTTGTCCCAATAATTATCGGACCAATAAAATAATTGTTAAAGTTCCGAAGTTGTTTAATTTTGTGTTTTTAAGTTGAATAAATACTTAGACATAAAAAGTGTTAATAGTCAGATATTATAAAGGGTCAGAATAAGACCATTATAATATACAGAGTTAGGGAAAAGTTTTAAAACAATTTGATTTACGTTTTAACAAGACTGTTGTGATTTAGACACATGGCCTTAAATTACGCAGCAGTCTTTGACAGAATGCAAGACGTGCTGCTACCGTCTTCGCCGAGCGGCTTTCTGGAGGCTTGGATCAATGATGCCATGGCCGCATACTCGCCCAATGGACAAACAGAACTCCAGGAAGTTCGCTACGACTTGTCCGTCAACGTTACGGAGGTGGCGAAGGGCCCAGACCGAGATGCCACATCTGCACCTGGTGTCCAGGACCTGTTAGGGTTCTCTAAACCTCCGCCCGACTGCCGGCCGAGTGGCGAAGAAGTGGCAAGCGACCCAAACCCCGTGGGTGACTCACCGCAGGCAATAACAACTAAGCCTGAAGAAGAGGATCTCTGGTCGTGGTGTGAAGAAATACAGCCGTGGGGAATACTGGGTGAAGAAGAAGAGTTCAAACCAGTTTATGTTGAACTAGCTGAACGACAGCATAATAGAATACGTTGTGCGCATGCGTGCGAGCTACCCGGAGTAGTAGCATCGTCCCAGCGTATCATGGCGCCCGAGCAAAAGACCGTTGAAGGCGAGGAAGACTTGAAGCCCTTCGTTCCGCCTAGGTCAAAGACCCATTTTAAAGAAGTATTGAAGTTTAAAGAAGTTGAAGAAGTATTAAAGTTTAAAGAAGTCGAAGAAGTATCGAAGTATAAAGAATTTAAAGAAGTTTTGAAATATGACATGCCTGAAGTGGTGCCACATCAAACAGGAATAGATGAGGAAACCGTCTTGTGGCTACATGGCAAGTTGAAGGCTGAGGCCCCAAGTGATGGGCGATGGATCACCGCACTCCTAGGGATCGTTGGAACGCAAGCAATGGACCCGGCTGCCAGGGACCTACGTGAAAGTATCCGAAAAGGAGCTGGGGTGCCGCTGGTAGACCGCTTTGGAGTTGTGGGGCGTCAGGAGGACGACGGAGCAGTAGCGGTTTGGTGTCCGAGGAAGTATAGGAGTAACATTCTCAACTTAGCACATGGAATACGCCACAACACGAGACAAGGAATGAAAGAGATTATCACGAAATGGTTATGGTGGCCGACGATAGAGAAGGATGTGGACACGCACTTTAGTCAGTGTTTGTGTTGCCAACACTTTAAAGAAGATGACCTGTGCCACGGAATGTTAAAACCGTGGGGCGCAGTTTTAATAACAATCATTGAAGATTTGCCAAGGACCAGACACAGTAGATTTACAACACTGTACTGTGCCATAGATGTATTTAGTGGATTCATAGAAGCAAGACCACACAGAAGTATTCACCCAGCCTCGCTAATAGAATTTGTACAAGCCGAAGTGATCAGCAGATGGGGAACACCCAGTTTGTTGATGCTAACATCAGATGTGGCCAAGTACAGGGAGAAGATAGCCCATGCAACCAACATAACAACGGTTGGCACGGCAGAGAGTTTAGTAGCCGCCACGATGATACCATTCCAACGAATGAAGACGAGAATTTTAAGTATGTCCAGAGAAGAATGGCCTCTACAGCTGCAGTCCTTGCTGAACCAAGCCAGGAGCCGCAGAGATGACTTCAACGGAGCCACAGCCAGAGAGATGGTGATGAACACCAAGACGATCCTCCAGACTCGAATGTTCTAAAGCGTAGCATAGAGTAGAAATGGAGCTACGGCCAGAGGGATGGCGATCAACACCAGGACAATCCTCGAAGAAACAGATGAAGACAAGTGTATATATAAATTAGGTAAATTGTAACTGTAAATATTTTGTTGTTGTTGTTCATTCGACAACAGCTAATTGGATCTCTTCAGGGGGGTGGTGTTCTGGTATTGGATTTTACTATAAATAGCCGACAAGTTCGTATGCTATTCAGTCATTCACGGGGGTTCAAACAGATAAGATCAAATTAGCTGCAGTCATCATATGACGTCATAACTCGAGATGATGAGTTATTTACACAAGATTTAAATTGTAATACGTAGTTTCAGTGGAAAGTTCCTAAAGCATAATCTGGGACTTTCTTGGGTGTTGTCCCAATAATTATCGGACCAATAAAATAATTGTTAAAGTTCCGAAGTTGTTTAATTTTGTGTTTTTAAGTTGAATAAATACTTAGACATAAAAAGTGTTAATAGTCAGATATTATAAAGGGTCAGAATAAGACCATTATAATATACAGAGTTAGGGAAAAGTTTTAAAACAATTTGATTTACGTTTTAACAAGACTGTTGTGATTTAGACACATGGCCTTAAATTACGCAGCAGTCTTTGACAGAATGCAAGACGTGCTGCTACCGTCTTCGCCGAGCGGCTTTCTGGAGGCTTGGATCAATGATGCCATGGCCGCATACTCGCCCAATGGACAAACAGAACTCCAGGAAGTTCGCTACGACTTGTCCGTCAACGTTACGGAGGTGGCGAAGGGCCCAGACCGAGATGCCACATCTGCACCTGGTGTCCAGGACCTGTTAGGGTTCTCTAAACCTCCGCCCGACTGCCGGCCGAGTGGCGAAGAAGTGGCAAGCGACCCAAACCCCGTGGGTGACTCACCGCAGGCAATAACAACTAAGCCTGAAGAAGAGGATCTCTGGTCGTGGTGTGAAGAAATACAGCCGTGGGGAATACTGGGTGAAGAAGAAGAGTTCAAACCAGTTTATGTTGAACTAGCTGAACGACAGCATAATAGAATACGTTGTGCGCATGCGTGCGAGCTACCCGGAGTAGTAGCATCGTCCCAGCGTATCAGTATATCCTTGCAGCAACAGTTGCATTTTGAAAACACTTTAAATAAACGGCGATAATATCAACCGCTTCTTGAAGCGACAAAGGCATTTTAAAAAAATATAATTTAAAAACTAACTAAACAACAACTAACACTATAACTAACTAACAAACTAACTAACTAGCACTATAACAATTTACTAACACAAAATAACAATAACCTAATCAATAATCTAACTGCGAATGTGGTTATTAATTATTTTAGAATAAAAAATAATGTCTTTTGACATTAGGAAATTTGTTTTGTTTCCAAAGCTTACTTGATATAGGTAAATTTACACGCTCATTGGATCTTGGTGTTCTGCTTGTTTCCAAAGTTTACTTGATAAAAGGCAACTCTACACGCTCAATGAATTCTTGTTTTGGTTTATCCAAAGCAGAGATATCAGCGTTTGAAAGAAAAAAAGTTTGACCTTCCCCCACCACTTTATTATTGAAAATAAAAAAAAAACGATTCCTATCAAAAATTTGCATAATTTTATGAAGAATACAATGCCTATATTTTAACATATTTTTATTAAGAAAAATCAAAATAAAAAAAAATGATGGGAGACAGTTCGAGCATCTTGGACGTCATTAAACCAGAAATTTAATTGATTAATTAATGTTTTAAAAAATGGCCTATTTTCCCATATTAATTATTATTATTATCCCTATTTCTCTAGTTTAACAAAAGATATCACGTTGCGGTTTTCAGTTCCTTATAGTAACTTTTCCTCCTCTACAAGCTGATGGGGTTAGTTCTTTAATCCGACGTTTCGGATTCGAGCGACCATCATCAACTTTTTTATTTTAAATATGGACCTGGATTTTTAATTCCACTATTTAATAGCCTTTATAAGCCTAAAATAAAATATGATGAAAAAGTCATATCATAACATTTGATTTTTTTGAGAAAATCCTTATTCATTGAGGAATTACGGAAAAACGCCATCTAGTGGCCACCATCAGAATCAATATGGTATAGCTAGTATTTAGAGGAAAAAAAGGTTTTTTTTCAAGACCAAGTTGATTAAAACGGTTTATCCAAAGCAGAGATATCAGCGTTTGAAAGAAAAAAAGTTTGACCTTCTCCCTACACTTTATTATTAAAAATAGAAAAAAACGATTCCTAACATAAAGTTGCATAATTTTATGAAGAATACATGCTAATATTTTTAACATATTTTTATTAAGAAAAATCAAGAGAAAATCGGTATTTCTATTTTGAAAGTTCTCTTACGCCCCCTAGCGGTCATTTTTCGAACTTGAAAATAATTTCCAGCAATTTGTCTTGGCCGCTTTTATCGATATATATTTTTTCCCAAAGTTCTAGTGTTATTACTTTCTGAGAAATAGCCGATTACCTCCTTAGGTGGAACACCCGGTACTCAAGAAAGTATATATAGGCTGCAGATTTAGCAAAATAAGATTCTGCGAATTATTCTCCAAGCAATAGATACACCCTAGTAAGAAACGTGTTACAGAGTTTAAATTGGCCGCCTGCGGAACAAAGCATCAGAAGGGCGAACTTAATTCTGATACATAAAGTAGAACATGAGCAGTTACCAAGATATTTTAATGATTTTCATAAAAATAAGATCAAATTTCCATGACTATAACATTCGCTCTGGCCAACACTATAACATTGAAACTGTTAAGACTACATCCTTACAAAGGTCGTTATTTTTTAAGGGAGTTCACCTTTTAGTTTAGGTGACTTTAGCAGAAAAGTATTTCATTATTTAAGGGATACCTACGTAGATTAGGGTTTATAAGTTTTAAATCTAACATATAGACACTGTTTTTTTGTAATATTTTAGCAATAAGTAGCCAAATGCCAAATAAAGATTATTATTATTATTGTTAGTTGACTGGTCAAGTAATTTAGTACTTTACCAATTTAAACGCATCCATTTTGATAGTTTTCGTGGTTTAAAAACCTATAGTTCTGTAATACTAGTGAGAAACTTTTAACTTGTTTTAGTAAAGGTTATCGAAAAATCACGGGGAAATCGAATAAACCCAATATTAAAGTAAAAAAAAAATACATTTCCTATAAACATCTAAATTTCGATTAAAGAAAAATAAAGAGAAATTTAAATGTTTTGCACGCTCTATATAAAAAATTTGAAACTTCAAAATATATATTTTATATATTTTCAGACGCGCTTTTCGATGAAGTATTCAAAATTTTCTTCAAAATTTTTTTCAACCTAAAAAAAATAATACCCGTTTTAAAAGTTGTGATTTTTAGTTCTCCTTGAAAATCTACAATTTCTAGTATGTATAGTAAAAATAAAGTATTTGAGATGGTCTATCTGTCGGTCTTAGTCGCATTTTCATGTGACCTTTTATTTTCCAGTTATTAATTTTTAAAAATGGGCACTTTTAAATTTTCAAAAAATAAAAAAAAAAAACTTGCCATCTTGCTTAAGTTGCGAAGACAAAGGTTCCTGTGGGAATCAAGTTTTATTTTTAACTTCCAACATTAGACGGATAAGGCTTTGTATATTCCTCGAGTTAGGTTATTTTACTGCTTCGTTTTATATATTGGTTAGGTGAATTAGACAGTTAGATCCCCTTTAATTTGGCGTTTATTTATCCAATTCGGCACTTGTTTACACAATAACACTTAAATACATGAATAAATACTAACTTATAACATTACTAACTTTTTATAACATTAGTACACTTATAACTTGATGGTTTTATTTCAGCTAATGCAATTTTGTCATGCCCGTCGGGCGATGACCCACTTTACTATTGACGTACGTGTTGACCTTTCACTAGTTTAACCCGCAGTGGTTCTCGAGAGAACGTAAGTGTGCTCTTGTGGTTAGAGTATCACGCTCAGCTGTCAGACCAGCCAATCACAAGGCAACATACTTCGCGCGTTGTGTTCCAATTGACTATTTACTGTTCCGCCATGTTTTCTCTGGACCAATGGTTAATTTTCCCGCTTTGTGTACTGCGGTGAGCTTAATCTCCCAGCGACAAAGCACATATACGTTTTTACAGTCTTCAAAAATAGACTTTTTACCACTGAATTGTGTTGAAAACAATTTCTTGCTTAAATAACGGTAGCGACAGGCCGCTGTTATAGTATAATATTTGCAAATTTGGTAGCTTGTCTGGGCGACAATATTATTTGTTCTGAAAACATTAAATGCATTTTGCAATCTTATCGCTCCACATACCCTTAACAGTTGTTGAACTGTTGAGAAAGTATAATCGCTCCACCGTGAACTGTTTACAAGAAAATTAAAAAAATGGAAAAAAGTCGAATCGACACGCCGACGATATAGCATATATGCGGAGAGTATGTTATGTGTAGGTGACACGACTTATAACAATCGGGGTGAAACTCCAATTCTAACAACGTTGTAGGAGCGAGGTGTTCTGATCAGCCTTCACATTACCTGTATTTCCGAGAGTATACAGATGGTTCATGATATATTGCCTGATTCATAAAACGCATTATCACTGTAACGCGTTTTGTTTATTCCGCGATTTGGTAACTTTTTGATGTTTACATCAATTTAACCTTGTATTATTTGCACAGTAACAACTTATTATGTTCATGTTTACTCGTAAGACACCTTGCAACTGAGGTCACTTTATCTACCTTTGGGATTTAGTTGCATTTAGATTAGACAATTGAATCAACATATATTTGCTTCATGTATACCTTAGAACTAAACCAACATATCTATTTTACTTTGATGCTAGAATAAATAGTCACTAAATTGGAATATGGAATCAACACCCTTTTGTATTTTTATTTTTTAGAACTAGACTGCAACATTTTTCTTTTACAAAGATGTCAGATTAACTAATCACTGCCGTCGGTAAATTGCAATTACGTGGATCCCACTATCCGGCCACGTGGAGCCAGTTTCTCGCCTCGAGTCTTGAACGCTACTACCACAGAAATCAAAACTTAAGAATATCTGTTCCTTTGTAAAAAGAGTTACAACATAAAGACATTTCAAACCACAGTTTTATAGCGCCATTTACTGGTGTCCGCAGAAAAAGAAAGGTTACTTAGTGGCTGTGGAAATATATTTTCGTGGGCGAAAGCGGGGAAGAAGGGTAAAAGCAAAGCGGGAAATTTGAAATTCCCTAATTTTTTGTATTATTGTTATTTTTACCAGAAAAAAGCATTTATTAACATTTTTGTTAATTGCATCAACAAAAATGAATTAAAATGCGTCCTGACAAGGGTAAGAATATTCAAAAATTACTAAAAATCAAAGAAATTAAATAACGAAACATAATATAACAATATATAAAACTAACTGGTATATTAGCAGGATAAATAAATTGTTATGAATAAAAATGCACCCAAAGTAAATATTTTAAAATAGTTTATACAATAATACCTTATGATTCTAGTGAGGATCTTAGTTTTAGCACAGAGTAAGCCAGGGGCTGCACAAATATCAGTTTAATGCGCTACACTTTCATTACGTATTATTTTTTAGTATTGTTCAGTATCACGATAGAGTATATGATTTTGATCCTTTTGCAGCCTTCGTATAGGAACCAAGAAACATATTTTTGCAAAATTGTACATTTGTATTTAGGTGTAAGTTATTTTAGGTAGCTGTCGCCGAGTTTCAGTTTGCAGGTAATACCAGTTTCCTGAAACGAAGAAAAAGAATGGGTACTATAATATTATATAGAGAATATCAGTTAATTATATTTTTACGGTAAGAAATACGGACCAACAATGAACTAACCTGAAGTACCTACATTATTTTTAGTGAGGTGTACGTTATTTTAGATAGCTGTCACTGAGTTCCAGAGAACGACTTTTTCAGACTACTAGGCATACTCAGATTGGTCAATACCACTACCCTGAAATGAGGAAATATGACTACTATATAATACTCTTTACATAATATATAGTCTCATTAGTTCCATAGCATGAAGACTCATCAGTGAGCATATTTTCTATCGATAGCCCTGCAACAGCTTCATTATGGATAAAATTGATGGGTGGGACACAAATCATAGGTTCATTTACATCCTCAACAGGATTTGACATTATTTCACAGATAGTAGACATAAATGGGTAAAGCACTCGAGTAGGGAATAAGATTTGAGGTTTGATGATACATGCATGGTTTTGTTCTGTCTCAAGTTGACATTTATATAAAAGGTGACTTAGGGAAACAACCAAATTTTAATGAGGAATAGGCATTCAATATGTTAAAATCATAAGTAGAGAAATAATCCTGGCAAACATAGAAGTTGATGCAATCATTGCTCGGAAGTATCTCGCCTGCAGATTTCCATGCAGATAATGTGACAGGATCTTTGGAGAAAACATACAATTTCTTATTCTTCGCCTTTAGATAATAAGAACTTTGACACAAGAGATACTTGCAGCTAAATTTTTCCTCTTTTTGTAAGATAGAAGCAGCAGCAGCAAAGCCAGATTTTAGAAAACTATTGCTAATATGACAGCACTAAAGCCGATACTTACCAAATACTTATATTAAAAAGATGATACACTAATAATACGTGGAGTGCCTAACTTCCAGGAACAGAATATAGGTCAAAGAACTTAATACAAATGTTGTCATCGGGAAATTCCTGCCCTTGTTACCTAAGTGGTGAGGAATGGAATACTAGAAATTACAGGGCTACAGTACTCCTAAAAAATGCAACAATTTCAATAAAAATAAAATATTAAAAAATAAGGAAAATTTCTGGGGAACAAATACGGTGACAACTGACAACTGACAAAAATAAAGTCGTGACGAACAATTCGCTAAATTCGTTTAACCCAGTGCTAAATTTAAATTAGGATATCGGAGTAGTTAAGACCAACAGTACTTACCGATATTACGTATCAGAAAGAGATAGCTCATTAAAATGACATGCATGTGTGGTTAGACTACTAACTGAATGTACTGACTAAGTAAATCAATTTTGGGTTACTCTGAACTAATGTCATAGAGTAGTAAAAACAAGCACGTTTGGAACACGCTTATCAATAGATAGAGATAGCAGCAGTGAAGTTGGGTTTCTTCTGGTACGATAGCACTAATTAACCCTTTACCTTACCGGCGAATCCGGGTGGATACCTCACCTGGCCCAAAGTTGGCGGGTGCCCAATCAAAATCTTCATACCCCTGGCTACTACTGTAAGGAAAAATTATGATATGCAAGCTCGCTTTATACCCAAACACACACGACGTAAAATTCGCCACACGGTTGGTCAGCTAGGAAGGGAATCCGAACAAAAAATATACAATATTGCCGTAATTCTGTTCTTGTTTAAATTTTCATAAAATGTTAATTTGAATAAAATTCAAATATATGACTTAAAACAATTAGACGTATATCTTGTATACTCTGTAACAATATATATCCCGTTGATTTTTTTCTTTACATTGCAAATTTTAATGTATTATATTATTATATAATTTATTATATTCTTAAGCCAGTGAGTGAGTATAACATGTTTTGGTAAATTTGGCAACCCACGCCGACGTCAGAGCGGAATTCTGTCCCTCTTTAATGGTGTTATCTCTTTTTATTGCATATGATGTTAAGATAGTGCGGATACAAAGCAGATCATGGCACATGAGAAATTTTACAGGCATTGCCGGAGTTTAAAATTATTATATTTAACTTATAATTTATCATATTTAAATGTTGATGTTTGTAAAATGAATAAATATATTAAAGGAACAGTTATTCATAATTAAGTCCACAATCCAGTCATGCCCGCGAATATATTAGACTTCCCGGAGTCCATGTTGAACCCTCTTATATTTTTCAATAATTTCATTAATGTGCCTCCTATTACGTCAATGCGTTTTTTTTTAATTTTTGTATTTTTTCGGATTAAACAACTTAATGTGAAACTTTTCTGTTGTTTGAATGACTTTGTTATCGAGAAACAAAATAGAAATCATGGTCCGTTTTATTAAAAATAAACCATGAATTCGTTTATTGTTCTTTTTCTCAAAAACGGTTAATTTCATCGACAGTGAACAAGAGTACCTTTTTTTAGTTTAAGGTGTTAGCTACTTATATTAATCTTTTTTAAGTCTTTATCATACAGGGTGTTAAAAATTTAAGCATTAAGTTTTAAATCTTAGTCCGCCCCTGGTAAACTCAAAATGCTAAATATGTTTAAAGGACACAATTTTATCAGGTCCTTACTAGTATCTATAACATTAAGTTTTTATTAAATTATATTAAGTATTTTGAAAGTTATTCAAGAAAAACCGTTTTCCAGCGGCGTCCGGCAGTCCTTTTATAGAAACGTCTCATCTTATTTTTTCATGTTCTATCTGAATCCGAGAGATTTCCCACATCTTCACGACACCCTGTATAAAGTTCATGATACATCGTTGCGGCTGAACTAATTAAACTAATCAGAATAATAAGCAACATTAAAACCCTTCACTTTATGGATGGTGACCTAAACTAATTAGAATAATAATATTAACATTTTATTTTTTAACTTAGTGAAGACTAAACCCCCTAATTAATTAAAACTATGGCTTTGGCTGCTTGTGTTAACATAAATTTCATAGAAAAATTATTAATCTCAACTAGAATTATTTATTGTTTTACATTTGAAAATATTTAATATTGAAATTATTCTCATATTCGTATCGTATCGTGTTATAGCTTATATTAATTATTATTCATCATCATTGAACAAAATAATCTTCTAACGAATCAATATCTGCTGGGGCGTTGTTATTTTCTCCAACCCGACTTTCATAGGAAATAGTCTTGGAGTCTTGTTAGACCAGATCCATTAATATTTCCTTTTTATTCTTTGTAAGTCAAATCCAATACTCTAAATGAAATTTTCTCGTTGAAAGTAGATACTAATGGCAGAGCATATTTTGTGATACTTTAAGCACTAGTGCCTAGTTAAGAGCTTAGTGCCTGGCCCAGACAACAGACTAGACCAAATGAAACCACAATTTAGCTCATACAACGTACATGTATTATGAGACCACTGGACTTGAAAGACTGATGTCCATTTATAATAAGCTTAAAACAAACAAACAATTTTAGAGCAGAAATACACTGAATACAGTATGTATTTCGACACAAATAGAGTCGCCAAGGCATTTTTTGACCCCAGGTAAGCAGTACTTTCTTACTAGTTAGAGAAATAATGTGAAAACTTGAAGAACTGTACCGTAGCTACAACCAAAAAGGGACGGCGGCTTTATCTGGGAAACCCTTAACCCAACGGGTTGCGGAAAAAAATATTTATTACAAAAGTGACTAAGGGAAATTGCTGGAAATAATTTTTAAGTTTCTAGGTTGGCCACTAGGGGGCGTAACTAAAGTGACCAATCAAAAAGCAGAATTTTTTCAGAAATCCTCATAGTAAAGGTATATCAAAGGTAGCATTTTTGCAATCTTATGAAAATTCTGAATAACTTTTGTTTTTAAGTTTTTTGTCTATCTTTTTGTTTAAGGGAGGCAGGGGGGGGGGGGAAGTATTGCTGTGAAAAATAGTCACAACTTTGGATTGACTTACCAGAATTTAACGAATTTGTACTCGCTAGAAAGGGGTTTTATCAGTTTATCAAGTTAATAAAGTAGTGAGTTGTATTGAATGCCGTTGCGACAGCTAGAGGGCGCTATTAAGCAACATCAACAATTTCTTCTTTTTTCTCAAAAATTTTAAACGGAACGATATATCTTTTTGAACTTAAGCAAGAAGAAGAATAAAAGAAGAATATTTGTGAAAACTGCACGTCAATATCTTTTTTTAAACCAAAGATATGGAAAATATAACATAAAAATTAGCGCCATACGAATAAACCGACGTTTTCATTAATGAAACAAATTGCTGTAAAATTTGAAGTGGGCTGTGAAACAACAAATTTGCAAGTTATAAATATTATACTTACTACCGGATCTATAAAGCAGTAATAGTAATTATTTGTTTATATATGTTTGGTAAAATGCCGTCATTTACAACAAAAAACTTAAAATACATATTTGGGTGCATTATTGTGGCATTGTTTGAAAATTATTTTTAAAGAGAGTTGGGTCAATTCATAGCAAAAAGTATAGTCTTACATAAATTAAGGTTTTCCGTCACTTTCAATACACAAATTAAGCCTGCTCCTGGTTGACAGCACTGAAGGACTAAAGCTTCGATTTCTGCAATTCAAATGGTTCGAATTGCATGTCGTATTCTATTTATCATGTCTTCCCTTGTTGTAGGTCGAGTTTGGAAAACAAAGTCTTTTAGTCGTCCCCATAGGTAGAAGTCGAGACAAGTAAGGTCAGGTGGCCTTGCTGGCTATGGAAATACACTACCCCTTCCAATTCACGAACGTTAAATCTAAGTGCTGTCGGACATTTGCAGCAAAATGAGCCGGACAGCCATCGTGCTGGAAAAACATATTTTGCCTTGTTTCCAAATCTACGTCTTCCAGTAAAACTGGTAATTCGTACCGTAGAAAACTTAAATAAATTGTCTCATTTAAAGTTCCGTTAAAAATTACCGACCCTATACTTTTTTCACCTATTTTACCGCAACAGACATTTACGCTCCATCGACCTTGCCACTGAACTTCCTGCATCCAACATGGGTCAGTTTGGGACCAGTAATGCATATTATGGATATTTACTCCTCCATTGCTGCTAAATGTAGCTTCGTCGGTCCACAAAATTTTTGATACGAACTGGAGATCTTCGGCCAGCATATTTATAAACCAATGGCAGTAATCAAACCTTCAATCGTAGTCCTGGGCAGCTAAAGCCTGGTGAAGCACAACATGATATGAATGCAACCTAATAACATGAAATTAAATAAGAATGAATATTATAGGCCAATAAATGACAAACTTACTTATATTGTTTTAATATATTCTGAACGGTACCATGAGATATTCCCAAATCTAATAAAATTTGTCTTATACCTATATGGGGTTAATTTCAATGTAACCGAGAACATTTATAAAATTTTCTTCTGGACGACCTCTTCGTCTCCTTTGATACACAGGACGGTGAATACTGCCGGTATTTTTTAAACGTTGAACTAATCGGGTAAAAACTTTTTTGTCATAGCTTCTTCTAGCAGGATACGTTAAGCTATAATTTCTGGCCGCGATAATCGCATTTCGGTAACTCTCAAAATAAATTTTAATCATGTCGAACGCCTCTTCGTTTCAGATCGGCATTTTAAAAAATTTTAAAGAAATAAATCAAAGGTTAACCTATTAAAGCTTTGACGTTAACGTTTTCATATTTCAAATCAAAACCTTCTTGCATTTTTTTTTTTATTCCACAGCCCGCTTAAAACTTTACAACAATTTGTTTCATTAATGCAACATATTATCCTCTATTAATTTTGTTGTAAGTAAAGGAAATTTACAGAACATTAATTTAAGGAGCTGTTATTATGATTATGGCGTTGTAGAAGACACAATTCTATGATATTTGTAACTTTTTACCTATAAATACCGTATTAAAACGTCGGTTTATTCGTATGGCGCTAATTTTTATGTTATATTTTCCATATCTTAGGTTTAAAAAAAGATATATCGTTCCATTTAAAATTTTTGAGAAAAAAGAAGAAATTTTTGATGTTGCTAAACAGCGCCCTCTAGCTGTCGCAATGGTATTCAAAACAACTTACTTTTTTATTAACTTGATAAACCAATAAAACCCCTTTCTGGCGAGTTCAAGTTTGTCAAATTCTGGTAAGCCAATCCAAAGTTATGACTATTTTTTCAAAGCAATACTTTTCCCCCCCTCCCCCCCCCTTCCCTCTTTAATAAAAAGATAGACGAAAAACTTAGAAACAAAAGTTATTCGGAATTTTCATAAGATTGCAGAAATGCTACCTTTGATATACCTTTACTATGAGGATTCTTGAGAAAATCCTGCTTTTTGATTGGTCACTTTAGTTACGCCCCCTAGTGGCCAACCTAGAAACTCAAAAATTATTTCCAGCAATTTCTCTTAGGCCCAATTGTATAGGTTGGGATTAACTCAAAAGTGGAGGTTAATCCAGGAGTAAATAGTAAAATGCATTGTATAACCAGGGGTTACCTCCAGTCCTAGGATTAACCCTCAACTCCTGGATTGGGTATGAGTTAACTCGCAATCTTGGGATAAAAATGTCGTATTTTGACATTTTTCTCATTTCATTGTCATTGTCATTATCATCCAACCTAACGTATATTCTGATTTGGTTTATAAAATAATAGGTTGCAGCAGGTTTATTTACGATTTTCTTTTGGATGATGAAGAGGATTTAGATATTATTGATATAGTAGAAAACGCACAGAGGCCCCGAATATTCAGGCCTCGTATTGAAAATATGGATTTCTGGATAGATAATAAATTTATTTCAAGATTAAGAGTGTCGAAGGCTTTAGTTGAATTAATAGTTCAAACGATTGGCCCAAACCTGCAAAGAAACACTGGCCAGTGAGTTTTTATTACATTTTTACAATGGGCATTTTAAAACTCTACATTCAAACATTATCTGATGCAAAGCTTCGTAAAAGGAATATAGTGGCTCGGTGGCCAGGTGCCACAAATGATAGACTAATATATAACAACAGCAGATTAAAAGCTCAATTCAATAATGGCGAATCAAAAACAGCTTTATTTTAGGCGACTCTGGATATACCCTAGATGAACATGTTATGATCCCAGTAGCAAATCCAGTTACAAGGGCTGAAAATTTATACAATTTTAAATCCTAAATAAGAACCCGTAATGTCGTGGAAGGACAATACGGAATTTTGAAAAGAAGATTCTAAAATCTAAGGCAAGAAATGAGGGTGCAACAAGCGACTTTAGCTATAATTGTAGCAACTGCTATCTTGCATAACCTTGCAATAGATGATCCCCAGCCAGTAGATTATTATCCTATTGTAAATGATAATCACATTGGGGATAATAATAACTCCCTCAAGGGAATGGAATTTAAATAAGACATAATTTAATTAACTATTTTGAAAATTTAGCATACATTTTTGTTAAGAAAATGTTTCATTAAATTAAATAGGTTTCCTTAATAATGCAACTATTTGTATTTTTAATATATTTTTTAGGAGTATAGTTTTCTCAAATAATATTGGAGTGCTGACGAAACTTATTCATTGAGATCGGGAAATCGTAATTTTGAAAAAATTTGCGTCTGAACCGATCCTATCTTCAAAACTGAAATTTATAACTATATTTGAGAACTGATAGAGCTCTCACTATAGTAATCTCATTAAGGAAAAGTAAATATAAAAATTAACAAAGTTGTAGTTTTCCATTTTTTACATTTATTTAACAAATATAAAAAAAATATATGACTTCAACACCTAATAAATGAAGCTTGGACGTTGGAATAATTTACACCTTAGAAATAAATTTTACCTTAGAAATAAATTTGGATAACTTATGTCATAGGTACTAAGTTAGCAGCTAGCTAAAAAACTATTTTTTAATCCAAACCTATACAACTGGCAATATGTTTTACCTTGAGTTAACTCACGGATTAACTCAAAGGTAAAACTTAGGTTTAACTCTAAGATTAATTCATATCTATACAATTGGGCCTTAGTCACTTTTGTAATAAATATTTCTTTCCGCAAGCTGTTCGGTTAACGGTTTCCCAGACAAAGCCGGCTTCCCTTTTTAGTTGTACCTACACCCGGTACAAGAATCATAAAGTATTTTTTAAAAGAAATATTTTGGGACTACTTTCTCGTTATGTTAAACCCAATTGAGTCTCAGAATCACTAATATTAATTTTTTTTAGAAGTAACTAAATAATAAAATAGCGTTTAATTATCCTATACTAAATTAATGTTTACGGGCATAATGGCTTAAGTCAGACTTGACGCACTATGGCTTTCATCGGTATAGTGGTTGTGTTTTATCGTACCCCAATTTCCTTGGCCTTTAGATTGAATCCGTATAAACAAGGTATGCTAGGTTGTTCTTTTATCATACTTATTATTGTTTTTGTTAAATAAATTTTTATCTTGTCCACATCTTTATAAAAATCACTTTTACATTTAATATACATTGGCTTGTTTACATTTGGCATTTAGTTTTTCGAATACTTGCAAGTTACATATTTTAATACAACATAATTAAAATGTATTGATTATTATATTGAAACAACAAGGAAGACAAATTACCGGCTATTTTTCTTTTATAACCCTCAAAATATAAAATTCGAAATCGAATCAGGTGCAAAGGCAAGCACGGTGTTTTCCAAGCGGGAAATAGATGGGACCTGTGGGTATTTCTCGTCGGCAGTCTCGCGTTTTTCATCTGGGAAATCAAGGAGATTGAGAGCGACGCCGACCGGTCTAAAACTTTTAAAGGTAGCTATAAAGGGGTAATTAGGAGGGACAGAAATTTATGTGTATCATACTGTACGTCCCACGCACGTAAAATAATATATTTTTTTACAAATAAGCTGTCTTACGCCGTCAAGAAATATCACAATATTCCGTTTTTCAAGAAATCATACATATTATGTTCAACTCTCGTACAGTCAAAACTATGCGTAAAATTACTATGATAAAATTAATTTATAGATTCTAACTGATGGGACGGGGTGTTCTGACCTGTCTTTATACCGGGTGTCCGGATAAGGATACGGAGCGGCCATATCTCGGAAACGATACGTCCCACAGATCTGAAAAAAAAGCTCTCATCATAAAAACTGCCAAGAGAAATTCATTCAAAATAATTTTAAGTTTCGGAAATTGCCGCAAGAGGGCGTAACGGCTTATTTATTTTTTAAAGTTTATTTTACGGCAAAAAATGCCACTTAACCGTAGAAAAGCAAATAAATAATTAAAATCAGTAGATTGTTTACTACAACTTTTGTTGTTGTTATTTTTTTGAATCTCGCCTAATAAAGGAGTGGGGAAAGCCTTTAGGACATTTTTCAAAAACTGTCATTATGTCGTTATCCTTCAACGGATTTTCTATAACTTGGACTTGTTTGAAAGGGAATTCCTTGGAGTTTAAATAAATGATTCAGGAATTGTCACAAGTTTCCTGATACAATTTTAAGATGGCGCTGTTATTCAATTTAACTTATTTTTTTATTTTTCTCGGTATTTGCAAATTGGATGGTATACTTTTTTTCGGTAGTAATAGGAGACAATTTGCATAGGGAACGATTAGTCCAAACCGCAAATCGATATCACCAGGGGTTTAAAAGTTATTTTAATTTTTCTTTAAAAAATGATACAGTTTCCATTTACCGGTACCCGGTATACCCCTAATAAGCAAGATAGCAACTAATTTCATGGCCTACTGTTTAATAAACTATAAAATTTATAATAAAAGTTTAACGAGTCAAAGAAACATCAATAACACTGAATAAAATATGAATATTATGATAATATCATATTATGAGACTTAGACTATGAAAAAGTTCACAAATCTTAGAACTAGAAACAATTTTATTAGCAATTTAGCGAGACAACAATAATAATTACAAATGTTTAAAATGTTTTCCGTCATTTTGTAAGCATTTAATTATTCTTCTGTTAGTTGATAATACGGCTGCCTCAATTTCAGCCGTGGATAAGTTTCTAACGGCATTTGTTATCCTTACCATCATGTTTTCCCTTGTTGTTGGTCTCTCTTGGAAAACCAGATCTTTTAACCTACCCCATAGGTAAAAATCAAGACAAGTAAGATCCGGTGAACGAGCCGGCCAGGGAAACAAGCTTCCTCTTCCAATTACACGATGCGCAAATTGCTCTTCTAGGTATTGGCGTACGTTACGATAGTAATGCGCCGGACAACCATCAAGTTGGATCCACATGTTTGTTCTCGTTTGTAAGGATACTTCTTCCAAAAGAGGTAGAAGGAAAGTGGCCAAGAAATCTAAAAATCTTGCTCCATTAAGGTTTTGGTCAAAAAAATGGGGACCGATAATTTTTCCTTCCAAGATCCCGCACCAAACATTTAAACTCCAGCGGTTTTGAAAATCTACTTGCCTCATCCAATGGGGGTTTTGCTCAGAACAATAGTGCATATTATGCAAATTCACACCCCCAGCGTTAGTGAAAGTGGCCTCGTCTGTCCATAATATCAGTGAAAGAAAATTTGGATTTTCCCTAATCATATTTAATAGCCAGTGACAGAAATCCAATCGACGATCATAATCAGTATCGTTCAATGCCTGGTGTAAAACGATGTGGTAAGGGTGCATACTATTAGTTTGTAATATCTCGTGGACATTTGTTTTTGGAACCCACAAGTCAAGGGAAATTTTTCTGGTGCTTAAAGTGGGATCGTATTGAACGTAAGCCAAAACGTTGATAATATTTACCTCATTACGTGTCCTACGAATGCGTAAGGGTCGTTGAATGGGCTGCACATTACCAGTTTCTCTTGATCGTCGAGCTAATCTTGAGAATACTTCTCGAGAATAGTGTCTTCTTTGTGGAAATCGCATTGCATACTCTCGCGACGCTATTACAGCATTTTCAAGAGATTGAAAATACATATTCAACATATCATACGCTTCTGCGTTAGTAAACGGCATTGCAATATAAATGTAAAAAACAATGCTTAATATTATAAGATGCTTGACATTTAAAACTCATCAACAGCTTGTCACAATAAATTATTAATTTGTTTTTTTCCATGGCCAACTTGGAACTTGTAATTTAGGCGAAAACATGATGGAAAGGATATGAAATGCCGTTCGAAGCTTGAATGAAATTGAGGCAAGAGGCAAGTGTGTTTTTCACTGAAAGAAGAATAACTAAGAGCTTAGGAAGTGACGGAAAATATTTTAAACATTTGTAATTATTGTTGTCTTGCTAAATTGCTAATTGTTTCTAGATTTAAGATTTGTGTACTTTTTCATAATCTCATATCATAATATTCATATTTTATTCAGTGTTATTGATGTTTCTTTGACTCGTTAAACTTTTATTATAAATTTTATAGTTTATTAAACAGTAGGCCATGAAATTAGTTGCTATCTTGCTTATTAGGGGTATACCGGGTACCGGTAAATGGAAACTGTATCATTTTTTAAAGAAAAATCAAAATAACTTTTAAACCCCTGGTGATATCGATTTGCGGTTTGGACTAATCGTTCCCTATGCAAATTGTCTCCTATTACTACCGAAAAAAAGTATACCATCCAATTTGCAAATACCGAGAAAAATAAAAAAATAAGTTAGATTGAATAACAGCGCCATCTTAAAATTGTATCAGGAAACTTGTGACAATTCCTGAATCATTTATTTAAACTCCAAGGAATTCCCTTTCAAACAAGTCCAAGTTATAGAAAATCCGTTGAAGGATAACGACATAATGACAGTTTTTGAAAAATGTCCTAAAGGCTTCCCCCACTCCTTTATTAGGCGAGATTCAAAAAAATAACAATAACAAAAGTTGTAGTAAACAATCTACTGATTTTAATTATTTATTTGCTTTTCTACGGTTAAGTGGCATTTTTTGCCGTAAAATGAACTTTAAAAAATAAATAAACCGTTACGCCCTCTTGCGGCAATTTCCGAAACTTAAAATTATTTTGAATAAATTTCTCTTGGCAGTTTTTATGATGAGAGCTTTTTTTTTAGATCTGTGGGACGTATCGTTTCCGAGATATGGCCGCTCCGTATCCTTATCCGGACACCCTATATATTCCTGTAATTCCGACGGTATAGGATGGTTCATGAAATATTGCCTAATTTAATAAAACACATCATGACTTTAACATATTTCGTTTATTCCACGACTAGGACCTTATTGATATTTACGTCAATTTAACCTTAAATAATTTTCACAGTAACAATTTATTATGTTCATGCTGATGCGTTCCATAGTTCCATTTATATTAGACAATCAAATTAACACGTCTTTGTTTTAACCATTACTTAGAACTGAACGAAAACGTCTATTTTACTTTGCTGGAGTAAATAATCACTTGCTTTATTGGCAAGTAAGGATCAACACACTTTTGTACTAATATCTCTGAGAACCAAACTACAACAGCTTTCTTATTGTAAGATGCCAGACTAACTAATCATTGCCGTCGGGAAGCTGCAATCCTCGTAAGGAGGCCCTTTAAGAAAAAAATATAATGTGCAATTTCGTTGTATACCCAAACACACACGACGTAGTATTAGAAAAATGTCACTTTAGGGGAAAGGGATGCACATTCGACCAAATTTTGTAAAATGGCAGAATAGCTGTTTAATGTTTTATGGTCTTATTTTAAATCCTTGTTTTAATTGATTAGTAATTAGTCGTCCACTGTTCAAGTTATCAATAGTAATAACTTCTTAACCTTGTATTTAAGATGTAGGTTAAATATCTGGGCCGTTGTGAATCAGCTGTTTTAAGAAAATTGATAATTTGTTACACAGGTCAGTGTCATTAAAAGAATAGACTGACAGTTTTGTAGATTTTCACGGCCACGTCTGGTTAATTTTTGCATTGGTTGCGTTGGTTGACTTCGGTTGCTGTTAGTTTTCTATGATGTTAAAGTGGTTATAATTTCTTATGGATTGGTGTGACAAATTTGTCGACAATTTTTTTTGTAACGTTGGAGACGAAACAACATCCGGCCCTTTCGACAATGGACACTTGAAGTGAAAGCACGTTTGTAGAGGTAGCTCCCGAACTTTAGTTTTCTTGGGCAGGGAAGGTCATGTGGTGCCGATAAAACATCCACAGATGTATTAAAAAAGGATATGGCATCAACTTCAGCAAACGTTATCTTGTAGATTGGAACCCTCGTTAGTTATTAGAGGTAGGTTTAAACTTTAGTATCTAATTACCCTCGATGGGTATTATGAAAGTTTTCTCTTTCATGTTGTACATCTAAAATTCGATTTTAGGGTTTTTTTGGTAGAGGCTAAATGTCTGAGTTCAAACTGGAATACTAGTTTTTTTTATTGGAGCTGCCTGGATGCGGGACGTGCCAGTTGCCATGCACTATTTGAATTTTTAGAGACTACCTAACCAGCAATTTGATATTTTATAATAGTCGCGAAAACGTTTTCGACAAAAAAATTATAAAACAACTGTTCTCTCAGGAACGTTTTTAATGCGTTTCTACAACAGCTATAAATGCAAAATTGGCACCATTTTATAAAATACTTCAGTAACCGTTTTTATTTTGTAAGGCCTTTTGCGAACACTACATAACAATTTCAAAACATTTCTGCAATTCTTATAAAATTTCAACACCAGCATTATAAAACTGTTTTATTAAAGCTTTTCATATCACACTATAAAATACACTTGCATATTACATTTTTAAAACAATTAAATAACAGTTTTATAAAAGGTTTTTAGTAGTTTCAGGAAAACGTTATAAAATAAAAATGCAAAATGAAATAACAACAATAAAATAAAAAAGCTTTTTAAATTTATTTTAAATGCTGCAAGAAGCAATTTTGTATTGGACAAAGGAAAAATATAATTAACGTCGCCAACTATTTACAAGAAGTAAGAGGCCATTTTATTTATTTTATTCTTGATATTATTTAGGGACATTCGTGGATTGTGATGCAGAGACCAAGTTTTTACTGCGAATTAAATTTTATTGAGAAATATACAGCATATTTCTAACAAAATATAAGCAGGCCCCGTATTTATTAATGTTTAAGGGAAATGTTTGAAACATAAAAAAATTAGCTTTGTCGATTTGGTCATTTTCTTCAGAAAAACTAAAGTCAATTTGTTCTAGGCATCATTATTTCATAATTTTTATATAGTTACCAGCTGTAAATATTAACATAAATGAGATATTTGGTATTTTTAAGTCTGTAAATTTTTATGTTCCCGAACGCTCTCATTTAATAATGGCGGATTCTTATAAAATAATTTTGTATTAATAGCAAGCATATTAAGATAATTAAGCTACTTCGCAATCCCTATAAAACATTTAAAATATATTTATGCTTTAAAATTGAGGGTACTGCGATAGGACCGAACTGCTTTAAAACAAAATATAAACTAAGGGAGAGTTGTCTATCTTAATCATATAAAGATACAACGAAATATCATTTAATTGATTAATAAACACAAAAATAAATACAAACAGTAGAGGCTTAGTGATTATTTCGGTATCCAGATGACCTCGTGAACCGTGAAGGTCACAGCGTATGATGCGCCGCCGCCGCTTAAAATTCTGTCTCCACCATATATGATCATCATTGGTATCATCATCGAGTGGGATGTTAATTCATAAGTAGTAAATACTTTTGGATTCCTCGTGTTCTTTAATAAAAGAATTGAGCACTATTGTACGCTACACCGCTAATTTTCTTTTACTTTAACTTATTGCACACTAATCTTTTACTAGTGTTTTTACATAAAACATATTTATCAACATGTATATCAACAAACTATTTTTACTGACGATTCACCAGACGATCCTCGAACAATGGTGGCAGGTTTGAGAACCCTCTATATAACCCAAGCTTACCAAAAGATCCCCCTCCCCTATTCAATTTCTATAGAAGGCTCGATTCATTTAAAAAATATTTGTTTGTGTCTGTAGCTAGTGTACTCGACTAGTTCTCATGATATCTTTGTTTTTATAGTGGAAATTAATTAAGGATAGAGAGCACCACTGATATAGTTCTAGATATAATGTATCATGGATTGCTTGCAAAACATTATAAAATTACTATAGGTACCTACTTCTTTTAAAAAGTAGTGTCACTCAAATTTGTCCCTCTTCGGCTTCCAGAGGTCTAATTCTTTATAGTACGTACTGTGAATGAGAGGGAAGAACATGCGAATATTTTCTGCAGCTATAAAACTAATTTCCTCCACTGCTCGAGGGTAACATGAGAAAAATAGTGAACATTTTGATAATAAAGTAAAAATCGTTATAGGTTCATAAAAGTCGGGATATGAACAGAATTATAAAAAATCACAACTTAAACAGGAAATACCTCGGAAACTAAGAAGTCCACATTTCTATAAGACCGATATCCTAAAAATTTCGTCAATTTTGACAATAAAATATAAATTAATCACTTTTTTAAAGAAAATATAGACCGGAAGAAAAGTAGTGATAATTGAGCGATTTCTTTTTCGTTATGATACTGGAAATATTTTAATTAAAAATCGAAATTATTAAGCAAGAAGTTAAAAAGATTTCCGGTATTTTTTTGTTTTCCGCCCCCTTGAAAATGGAAGGGGCGGGTGGGTAGTAGAATGTCTTTTTAACAAATCAAATAAGAATAATTTTATATGAAAAATATAACAATACGGTCCTGCCCTTTTGTCTGATCAAACTCACATGGCAGCACTAGCAGCAGGGATAACGTAAACATCTGATTGTTGTCTACATAATTAGGCGGGAAAATTGCTAGTTGGCAACTTTTTTGCTAGAAGACAACTTTTTGGCGACTCTTATAAAATGAATTAGTTATTTTGTGTACATTTTATCTTCTTTATGATAAATGTATTGTTATTTGATGGTAAAAGTGACCGGTATTACCGCCTAAAATAACTTAATAACTAACATATAACCTATAAAATCGACGGCAAAATTTTTTTGTTTGATTTCAGTCGTGTTTTATGTTAAAATTGATAAAAAAGCCTGTCCTTGGTTTTCCGTTTCAGATACGCTGCTACTTGCATTAGGAGAAGTATAAGTGGTATTTGAGATTGATCCGAAGCACTGAGGCAGTTATTGGATTTCATTAATTTAATAACCTCTGCCGTATTATTAATATCAAAACCAATGTTCTTACATACATATTTTCATAACACGTATTTAATCTCCTTCGAAAAGCACTACTTTTCTTAGTTTTTTTTTTTAATATCAGGTGACTCAGGGATGGTATAAAATTAGTGGTCTTAAATATATCTTATTATGTATTTGAGAACAATTTAATTTTATAAGAGATTTACTTTTGTTTCTATATTGTAGTAGAATTACCATACTATAAAATAGTTATAAAGTGATCACTAAAATAACAATTTACTTTCAAAGGTGAATTGCTTTTAGAAGTACTCTATTATAACTGTTTTTTTAAAGTCATAGGAAGCAACTATAAAACAATTTTAAAATATGTTTATAACGAAATTAAAAATGTCGCCGAAATGTAATATAAAGCCACTATAAAATAATTATATTTTATAGGTTAAAATATTTTTAAAGTTGTTCATAGAAACATTTCTGCAATAATTTTATGACTGTTTTATAAGATATTTTATAATTCTGTTATATAAACGTTATGGTGATAAATTTATAAAGCACATTACCTGCCTACAACAGAATAGTGTTTATTGCAGCTCTTATGTGATTGATTAGCATTTTGGAAGTATTAATAAAATACCAATAAAATAAAATAGCTGTATAACCATTGAATTATAAAATAACTTTGTTGGTTGGGATAGTAGTGTAGCAGTCTCCACATAATCTTTATTGTTCTGTGGTATCCACGTCAGCAGTTTGAGGGACCATGTGTGTGTGTGTTTTACTGAAGATCGAGTCTTCATGAACCATGAAACCAGTTTCAGCTAAGTAGCACTTTCCTTGAGTAGTGCGGGATCTTTAGAGTACCCAGTAGGTGACAGGGAAGCGTGAAATTAACCTAACGAACTTCACTTCAAAGTATTAAGTCATACACTGATATCATTTTTCATTAAAATCTTAGTCATATTAATATTTTGCATTTGCATATTGTTCTATTAACAGTGTTTTGATAAAGTTTTGCGCCCATGATATTTAGGTACAGAACTTGTGCATTGTAAACGTGTAGCGTATGTCGACATAGCGTTAAGACGTCACAAGAGTTTCTATTAGTTTAATACGTTAGGTGGTCTGTTATAGCTAATTTCGTGGTAAATATAGTTACAATTATTATTATAAAGTAAATATTTTTATTTCCCGGCTAAAGGCCACTTGTTTTTTCAAACTTTAACGCGTAACTTAACATTTTAACTTATCTACGCCCGAATGGCTAGTATGCTTACCGAGTAACCACAGGTACTCGTAAGATTTTGTATTGTACTTTCAGAATGCTCTTATGGTAACTTTAGTTAGTTGTGAGAGGTTCTTGCACTTGAGGCAAAGTCCTGGATTTAAGTCTATGTGGCTGCCAGATCAAACTAAACAGTGATTTTTTACAGTGCAGGTCTAACAGTTGCCGTCTTCTGCAAGGCCCTGTCAAACAGGGTTTGACTTTTACTTAATCTTTTGATGATAATTTTGTAACTTAAACCTCTAGAATTTTTATGTCAAACCTAATACTACCACTTTGTTATTATATTTCGCTTATCTACCCTTAGGTACCTATTATTGTCCATGAAAGTAAGAGAAGCTTGCATTTATAAATCCAAGTAGGCAAGGGCCTAACACGACATAAGTCATAAATATTTGTATTGGCCTCTGCTAAAATTTGGCTTTTATTTGAAAGCTATTGTAAACCGATTGTGACATATTTGTTTTTATTCCTCGTTTGTTTTTCTCTGAGATCAAACAGTAGAACATTTAAAGGCCTTTAAGTAAAATAAAACTAAGGTGGCGTCTTCAGGATTTGACTTTAACATACTTATATAAGAGTGCTAAACCTCTCAATCTAAAAGCAAAATAGCGAACCTACCCTGAGTTGAGCTAGCTAAGGGGTGAGCTTTCAGGCAGCACAACATAGGTCATTTTTAGGGACTGTTGTCTGAAGTACATCCTTCAGGGCATAGGGTTGTCAAAGCAAGGGTGGATAGGTTGCTTTGTTGCAATATATTTTACCCTAAGGTGAATACTGGCACCCAAGAATTATGGTGATAATGTAGTAGCACCGTGGATTTTGGAAAACGTTACACTGGCGCCTATATTTTATGAAAAGTATAACATTGTGTCAGAAACATAAGTTTATCCCGCTACCCAGCCACGTGTAGCAGCTTCTCGTCTCGAGTCTTGGACGCTACTCTTCCTTGCTTCTTGCGCGTTGAAGTCGTTGTCAGCGTTAACCCGAGCAGCGCGCGATTCATTATGTGAAAGTGTGAACTTAAGTACTTACTAAACTTTGTGATGGTGCTGTTCCATCGACTGTGCTGAAAGTGTGCAGGCAACCCACCCCGATGCAAAAGAAAACACCGCAAGAAGTGTGTTCCTTGTAGTGTATAAAATGGATCACCGTAACTATCATACTATATGTTTTCAAAAGACGACAGAACGAAACGTGGCTTCAAGCATGTAAAATGGCCCCCAAAATTAGACAGCTAACGTAAGATACCAGACATCAATTTTAGAGCTTCAATGGCTGAAGTTGTATTAAAAGTTCGAGAATAAAAAAATTAACGAATTGAAATGAACTGGTCAGTAAGAAAAATTTTACTTTTAAAAATACGGGCTCTTGAGTATCAAGCTTCAATTTCACAGTCATAACGATTGATTTTCTAAAAATCAAGGTGATTTAAGGAAGGAGCCGGGAAAATGTATACATTAGGAATTACTCGTTATTGAAGGGAGAGATATCAAGTTAGATTTCATATTTAATTTTCTTCATTTTTTAATAAGTAATGTTTCTTAAGTAAGCAGGTACATTATTTACTTCTTTATTATTCAACAAACGTAAACAGTTGTTAAATAATAGTTGCTAAAATAATTCGAAAACAGCTAAAAATTTAGAAATAATAGATTGGTAAGTATATTGTAAACCATATTTATGTATTATTACAATGACAGGAGTTTGCTTTTTCCTTCTGCCAGAACCATCCCTAGACGCGTTTCACTGTATAACAGCTCATCAGTGAGGCTATAGGTTCTGACATAGGTTTTCCTCTGATATTTGTGGCTTTATAAGTCCATGCTTAGAAATTTTTGTAATTTACCAGCACCACGAGATGGAGCCATCTGGTTTCATTCTCTGGTTCATCCCGATGTTTCTGTTTTGAAACAGACGCCGATGCTTTTTCCTTTTGTCAGAACCAAAGTCTCACTGATAAGCTGGTATACAGCGAACCGCGTCTGGGGATGGTTCTGGCAGAAGGAAAAAGCAAACCCTTGTCATTGTGTTAAGTTTTCGGTTACTAAACCGACAGGACGCCTAGCTCGGGCATAGCGCTGCCTAGCGAGAACTCCTGCAATTGTAACGTTATGTTTTTGCAGGCTTTCCTCTGATATTTGTGGCTTTATAAGTCCATGTCAGAGGGCGCAGGTATGCTTAGAAATTGGTGTTATTTACCAGCACCACGAGATGGAGCCATCTAGTTTTATTCTCTGTTTCATCCCGATTTTTCTCTTTTAAAACAAGCGCCGGTCAGACCGTATGTATAGCCTCACTGATAAGCTATCATACAGCGAAACGCGTCTGGGGATGGTTCTGGTAGAAGGAAAAAGCAAACCCTTGTCATTGTGTTAAGTTTTCGGTTACTAAACTGACAAGGCGCCTAGCTCGGGCACAGCGCTGCCTAGCGAGGACTCCTGCAATTGTGACGTCATATCTTTGCAGGTTTTCCTCTGATATTTGTGGCTTTATAAGTCTATGTTAGAGGGCGCAGGTATGCTTAGAAATGGGTGCTATTTACCAGCACCACGAGATGCCATCTGGTTTAATTCTCTGTTTCATATGTATTATTGTTCATTTGATAATTAATACTTTATTATTATCCAATATTCTTGTGTATTGGTGACACAAAGTTTTATTGATTTTTGCTAGGTTGTTGGAATGTGGTCCCAATGTACGTCAGTGTAAATATCGCCGTAATAGCAGATGGCAGTATGTGATGTCACATCTGCACTTTATTTACAATAAAGCAGGCTAGTAAAATTCGATGTAAATAAATCCGTACAAAGAGCCCGTGAACACAATGTACTAGGATCATCCCCAAGCGGTCGCTCAACTAATTTACCACTGCAACAATCGATTGCCAAATTCAATATGTAATTGACAGGATAGAAATTATCGTTCGAGGACGGTGATAGGTTAGCTCAGGTTAGTAGGAGTGTTTGGTTAAGTTGAAAAAAACCTATTCTTTCCATTGTTGGAATCGATAAATGAATTTTACGCCTGGTTTTGACTCGGGTTAAGCATAATATGTGTATAAAACTAAAAACTTCCGAATTCGTTAATTCTATTTTTACTTTAGCTTTACCTTTTACCTAAGTTCCCTTTCAAGAATAATAAGACTGGGCGACAATGTTTTTTTTTTTTTGATAAAGCTGAATAGCATATTGTAGTAGAATGAACCTATCTGAATACGAAAACGGCCAAAAAGCAGTTGAATCACTTAAGGATTTCTTGTTACAATAAACCACATGTAGAACGGTACTATTTAATAATTATTGAAAAGATCATTTTACAAGCTCTTTAGCCCTGTATATTAACTACATTTATAATTTATATTAAGTTAACATCTGAGAAAAAAGGAAACATTAAAAATATGTATTTGAAATATACTAATTCTATTCTTTCCATTTATGGATCTTTCTTTTCAAAACCCAACAGTACTAAACCATCATGGCTGGATCCCTTTGTTCTTGATACCAAATTTCCATTGTCCTCATGTCTTGATGGAACCTTTCACCCTGCTCGTCGCTGACAGTGCCCAAATTATAAGGAAAAAATGATAAGTGGGAACTTAGAAAGTGAATTTTGAATGACCTTCGGCATCCAAGCGATTTATTATAGGCTAAAAGTTCATTAACTAGTAAAGTTGTTCGTAGTTTGCATCCAAACTCTGAGTGGTGAGCTTTTCTATAAAATTACCATCATCCAGCAATTTTCTAATTTGTGGCCCAATGAAAATGCCTTCTTTTAATTTGGCGTCAGTTATTAATTCATAGCCTTCACAAAGTTTCTCATTTGTCCGAGGTTAATATGAAGAGGAGGCAATAGGACATTTTTTGGGTCTGCAAGGGGCACATACTAACATTTTGAGATCCCGGTTGAAATTCACTCCTTTCCGGCAAATCTTCGTTACATAATGTTCATTCTCTACACGACTGTCCCACAAACAAAGAAGCAGCAATATTTTATAAATCCTCCCTGAAGTCCCTGAAATTGCTATAACTTTTAAATCTCCACATATCTGCCATTTGTTCCGGTTGTAGTTTATTTTATATAAAGCAATGAGCATAGTTTCATAAGTCTCTTTTATTGTCACTGAATGGGCACCCGGTATAGACGGTTTTAAATTTTCATTTTATAATAACACAGCTTTTAAACTATATATTTCGATAAGTCTATGAACAAGCGGCACTCATAAGAAGAATGCTTGATATTGAGTTCCTGCATTAGTACATCGATATCAGTACTAGCACATAACGAAGTTTCCATATTGTAAAACTTAGCATTACTCTTCAAAGCCCAATAAATCACGTACTAAATCATTTAACTCACTTTGAGTAATAAAATAGGCTCGCTGGAACTGGGACCTGGAGTAGAAGTGGGGTCGGTACACTGTTCTTCGGAGCTGTCTAATGATGCGTTATTATCACCATTATCCTCCCGAAACAATATCTTGCCAATTTTAAGGCGCAGTTGATATTAGTAAGTCTGCATTGTGAGGAACAGGTCTTATGGCAGAAGGCAAATTCGGATATTCGATCCTGCTCTTTCCTTTTTTGGAATAACCTTCAATCTTTGTCATGCAAAAATAACAATGGTTAAAATGATTGGTGGGTTCTCACCATACCATTGAAACTGCGAAAGGAATACTTTTTCTCTTCCCTTTCGTCCATTTCACCAATGACACTCTACCGCTGACGGAGCTCACTGCTGACTGAATAAGACCATGGATGGTATATATTGGCTCACCCAACATCGCCCGGTGAAATACCATCGCATTGGCGTGAAGTTGCTCTTTGAGCTTACGTTTCGTCGCTGTGCCGATGTCCCCGGTTTCAAGGGAGAGAAAGATATAAAAAATGCTAAGATGATGGTTCCAAGATAAAAATGCTCTGGAGTTAAACTCGCCTCCCGATCGGATCTCCGGGTGGGGGCTGGTCCTGGAGCCTCACTAAGCGAAGTTATCTTATCATCCACCGTTTCCAAGAGCCAGGCGGGTCCTTCGAACAACATTCAAAATGGAAATGGTGCGACAACTGAAGTTCTTAAAATACACAATATTAGCAGCTTCCAAATTGACTTCTGCGATATAAAAGGACTGAACTCGAACATCAATACAGTCCATCAACATCTACAATCTACTAAACCTTATATACTCGCACTAAACGAAACAAAGGTCAGAGGTCAGATCATCGATTAGTATGGTCAGCATTTATATTCTGGGTTTGACTTCCATCACCGATATAGGCGCAATTTAGGCCTTTGTCTCTTTATCTGCACTGATCTTTCTAGTCAACGAGAAGAGACACTCGAGCCTATCGACTTTGATGTAATGTGGTTTAAAATATCAACGCAGAGAATTACTAAATTAATCTGCTGCCTTTACCGGCCGCCAAGCGACACCCATTATAGAGACTTGCTCTCCTCACTTGCTGATTATATCAACATTTTGCAAACCCACTTGTACAGGGACATTTTTTTAAGTGTCTCACCCGATTGGCGATTTTCCTGCTGACTATAATAAAAAACAAATCCCATATTTCTCAATGCTTTTCGATAAGAAGCCGAATTTAATGTCAAAAGTACATAGATTTACAAATTTGACAGATGCGACGCCTTTTTGAATTTTTTTATATAGCAACCCTCATAAATAACCACACGATTGAATTGCATTTGGCAATCCGATTCTAAAACTATACCTATAGTTGTTGATATTTCCTTTCAGCCGTTTCGGAAATACGGGGGTTCCTAATTTGCCTCCATCGATTTTTTCGTTTAAGTGTTTCACCCCTTTAATAAATAGACCTTCTAAGCTGAATAACTTAATTTTTTTCACAGTGACATAATTTCCCGTGAGCAAGCGATCTACGCTATAGTCAAATCCGACAAATGTCAAAAAGTCACAGATACGACGCCATTTAAAATTTTTTTAAATGGCAACCCTCATTTCACACGATTGAATTGCATTTGGCGATCCGATTCTAAAACTATATAGTTGTTGATATTTATTTTCAGCCGTTTCGGAAATAAAATCATAATGTTCCGTAATTATGATTATTGTTGTTGATATCTCCGGATTGAAAATAGATATTAACTTGCGGTTTTTGCTGACTTCTTAGACTTTTAATCATCCTTGTAATCAGGTAAAATTGAATATACTATTATATTTACAATTACAAGCAAAACATTAACAAAACTAAGTTTACTAAATTATGTTAAGCCAGACCGGAGTTATCAGCATTTATTACAAATAATGTTCAACCTTCCTCCACCACTTTATTTGAAAAGTGACGAAGACTTTCTATAGGTGAATTTTATTAATAAATCTTCGAAATATACATAAATGTTATTTTCGGGATACCTTAACTAGGCGACTTCGTGATTCATATTTACCGTTACTGTTGCGCCCCCTAACGCCAGTCTGAGAAACTTGAAAATAATTTCCAGGAATTTCTCATAGCCACTTTACCTAATATATTTTTTTTCCGCAAGCCATACGACTAACACTTTCTGAGATGCGGCCGACAGCCATTCTTAGTGGGACACCCGGCACAAATTTCTTTTTATTTGACCAGGTTAAAAATGTAGCACTGCTTTAAATCAAATATTGCCAAATATCAGCCGAACCGTATAAGATATTAAAATAGCGTAAGAAATAAAAAAAGTAAATGATAAACCAAAAAAGTTGTTTTTATATGAGAGGATAGTTAGGGTCGTATTAAAAAAAAGTTGGGGGGTCGCAGTGGTTGTGACGCCCAAAAAAATAACACCCTGTAGATAGATTTAAATGACAATAGGTTAGATCTTTAGATACTTTAATGCGTAACAAAAGTACATAATTCGAATAAATAATCTTTACGCACGCATATAATAAATTGGAAAAATCGAAAAAAAATTCAAAGTTTAGCACCCTGTATCTTACAAACGAGGGGTTTCTGGACCTCCATTAATGGGAACTTTTTTCATTATCTTTTGTCAAGGGATCACCTGTTTCAATTTGTCGGTATACTATTAAAACAACCGTATATCAACAATCCATTTTAGGTTATTTTTCTGCTTTAAAATGCACCCCTTTTAAATGACCCCTCATAAAATTTACGGCCTGCCAATAAAATAGGGTCTACTGAGCCCTTTAAAAAGTGGAACGTGGCGTTATAAATGTTTTTTCGATTATTAGAAAGGTATTAGTATTGTGAAAATAATGGGGTGCTCTGTGTTACAAAAATCGTGTCGGCCAGTGCAATTCAACGACATGCTTTATTGAATCCTCGGCATATTCTAAGGACGTTTGAACAAAATTCCCAAAAATCATAGCCTATATCAAGATTTTGTATAAACCCATAAATCCATATACATTTCCTGATGTGCGCTAGTAATTATTTACATAAGTTAACATTTTACTTTTGTCGGGTTTTACATCCCCAAAATGTCACTTAACGCAGCTTCCATTTGTTTCAACGCTCCGCCGATTCTTCTTCCCCAATTTCCATACAACCGGGAGAAGACGGGAGTATAAAATCAATGGATTTCAATAAGCATTAAAGGAAATTCCATTTGTAGAATTGGCTCTCCGAAATTATGTGAAAAGCAAGTTGTAAGGTAAAAAGACCATTGCTTTTCCGGTAATGGCTTCGAGAAATCTGCTGCCGAGGTTTGTTCAGTCTGTGTAAAGTAGGATCCTAGTCGGTCGAGTTTAAGGTATTTAATGATCATTTTTATTAGTTTCTCGCTTTCGCGGTAGTAATTGCAAAAGCTAATTTTGCACGTTATCTTCTCAACAGTAATATACCGATAGAGGAGGCGTCTTATCGGTAATACCGATGTTTTTAACAAGAAATCGATTTTCTGACAAATTTTTACGAAATGTAATTTTTACTTATAATCTGATATGATCCCGAGAGCTTTAGCTCGAGGGTCTTATCTTTGATTATAAGTAAAAATTACATTGAGTGAAAATTTTCTTGGAAAATCGAGTTTCGAGTGAAAAACGAAGGTATGAAGATAAGAAACCGCCTCTAGAGGTGTATTTTATTGGATAATTTACTGAACATAAAAATGAAGGCCGTCTGATAAAGGTAAATATACAAGTTAGAGGTGTTACTAATTTTTTATTTAAGTAAAAAAGCTACAAGCGTCTTTTCGAAAGCGTCTTTTCGAGCTAGCGGTAGTCTTATCGGGTAAGACGACCGTTACCAAGGTGGTTGCTATGAAAATGAGCGTTTTGATTGGTTCAATAAAAGTGAGGTGAATTATCTTAATAATAATAATTATTGTACGATCACCAACATTGAATTTGTGAATCGTCCGCCAGTATATTGATTGCATTCCAGATTACTCACCTAAAATTGCGTTATTAAAGAACAATAGACTGTAAATCAATTATTACTATACAGTGACAAAATCTAATATGGAATAAATTCCGTATTGGCACTTTGATAAGATTTTTCTAAAAATCCCTCGGACGCGTGAAGTATTATTTTTTATTGCTCATTTTATGAATTAAAATACACGTATACAGGGTGAGTCAAAAGAATACTTAGCCAACCTTTTTTTTTTAAATAGAAACCCCGTATTTTCTTGTCATATTTTTAAAAAACGCCTAAAGTTGTTAGGGGTTGCACTTATATTCGCATTATGATTATTCTAATCAATTAATGTCTAGACAGGAATCATTAGCAATTTTTTGATTGGACCAATAATGTGGCCAGAACGCTTGAACAGACGACTTTATCTGGAGTTCCTCCAGAACGCTTTTCAGGATTTACTAGAGCACTTACCACTTGAAATCCGTCGAAACATGTACTTCATGCACGATAAGGCACCCCCTCATTTCAGCGTTGGTATGCGGGAACACCTAAATAACGTCTGTCTTAACCGTTGAATTGGTAGGGGAGGACCTATTATTGCTTGCTCCCTCGATCTCCCGACCTAACGCCGTTGAATATTGACCTGTGGGGACACCTAAAAAACTTGATGTATTGCACTTCGGTCGGCAGTTAGGGAGTGAGAATGAAGGATACGACTTTGCATTTAGACATACTTTTTAATTTTATAATTGATATGTGATGGGCTACATTCTTGGTGAAATGGATATTCCATAGTAGAGGAAATTAGAGTAGTACTTGTTATATTTCACAATATATTTCAGTTTCCTGACACGTGTTTCAACCCTTGCGGGCCATTATCAAAGGCATTGTAAGACAGTTAAAAAGTCTACATGTCATTAAAATAAAAATAAAAATTGACAGATGAGATAGGTTGTTTTGGTCCTTAATTTACAGGTATTGGCCAAAGGTAAAACTAAATTACAGGTGTGATTATAGAACATTGAACATTGAACATTGATATATTACTGATAATTACATAGAATACAAGTTTACAATATGCAGTACTATATAAAATATAACAGATTTATAAATGCACCTAACTGATTTAACAGTTGTGTGTGCAGATAAAAACTAGTAGATAGTTATTAATTAATACAATATACTATTTAACTTCTTTATAATTTATAAGAGAATAGATCGTGATGATGAAGATGTCTCACCAAACAAAACAACCGACAGAAAGAAAAAAAAAACAAACAGAAATAACCCAAAAACAGAAAAAAAAGAAACAACATTTACATAATCATAACCATGCTAGCACCTAAATTAATGGAGTATATAACTAATATTGAATTAGACTGGTGTTAATTCAAAATGTATCTTTAAATTGAACATTATTGTCAAATATATACCTTCTGCAAGCTAAGTTGAAAGATTTCAGTCTCTGTAACCCTCTGACATCAACAGGCAGCATATTATACAGTGTTGGACCAAGATAGGTTATAAATCGCTGATTAATATTCTTATTACTCATAGGAATTTGGAGCCTGCCCATAAGTAGCTAGAAATGGACAGTTCTGGACCAGTGGTGCTGGTGGTGCGTTTTATGATCTAACCCAGGTGGTGCAGGTGGTGCGTTTTATGACCTAACCCGGGTGGTTCGGTGGTGCTGTTTACAAAATAACCCGAAATTAAACCCGACTTTTTACGATCTAACCCAAGTGCTTTCATGAGGCGGCTTCTTATCTAACCCTAACTTGAACCTGAATATTTATGAACTGACCCGAGATAAAACCCGACTTTTTACGACCTAACCCGGATGCTTTCGCGAGGCGGCTTCTCATCTAACCCTAATTTGAACCTGAATATTTATGATCTGACCCGAGATAAAACCCGACTTTTTATGATTTAACCTTAGTGAAACGCCGCTGCTAAAGCGGGATAAGTAAATCCCAATTTTTATAAGCCATCCTTAAACCCAACTTTTTACGATGCGACCTGAGCCATCCTTAAACCAGACTTTTTATTATTTCCCCTTAGTTGAAACGCCGCTGTTAAAGCGGTATAGTAAAAACATTATTTATATTTTCTAACTTAGTGAAACGCCGCTGGCGGGTAGTAAAGCGAAATAAAACCCTAATTTATATGGTCTAACAAGATAAGTATATTAAGGCGGTACATTATTTGCCACCGCAATAATGATTTATACCTAAATGACCCTTCCTTTTATGGTATGCTCAAACCTTAATTCAAAATTCGATTCGTTAAGGTAAAATAAAATCCATAATATAATTTAATCATAATTTATTCAAAATTCAGGATTATACAAACTACATAATATGTTATGTTCTATACTACTATAATTCTTAACTATGTTATTAAGCTAAACTAATTAGTATAAATTTATCTACCCAAAAAATTACACCCGGTTCGAACAGAACCATCTAAAGCATTATAGCTTAAAAATGCATCGTGTAACACCAATGCAAAAACTTTAATGTTTTTTGCAAATTTGTTACGCGTTTCAAATTCAATTTTTATGTCTACTGTCGAATTTTTTATGTTATTATCCGCTTGCTGACTGGAATCAATGACAAAGACCGGATTTGCGAAAAATTCATCTAAATCAAGTAGGGGGCTACAATCTTGTCGATTATAGTAACTACGCTGAAAATTTTCGTATGCGTAGTATGCAGGACCACAAAGCTTTTTGCTAAAATCCAAGTTCCATCTTTCATAAGGAAATACGTTGCTATTTAAATACACGCGAATATCTCGAATACCCGCGCTTATAAAATCTATCGCATTCTTTTTGTAGTTGTCCAAACTATCGGCGCTTATAAAGCTGAGAATAAGATATCTTGGTTTTTCAAGATTGGTACTCGTTTTTAAAGCACATATATCTGAAGTCGTTTCTCGTAGTGTTGGAAGCTCATATAGATCCCACATTCTATAAGCTATATTTACTTGAGCATTATTGCCACCTTTATTTATACGGGAAAGCAGCTTAAGCTTTTGTCGATCTTCGGGAACAATATGACGAACTTTCCATTCAATTTTGCTTACATTAATAGTTGCTTCTACTTCGCCGACGTAGCAGTTAACATATGATCTAGATAAAACCATTATTAATTCCTGCTTTACATTAAGGACTCCTTTCAAATAGTCTTCTGCAAAACCCAATAGATATTTTAAGGGTAGCTTTCCGCTAAATATATGGCTTGTTTTGTCCAAAATAACTTGACATCCCTCATTTAAACCCCATCCTGTGGTAAGTAAGTTTTTACTATGCAGTGGATTAAATGATACCAATGTCTTTAACGCTGTGGTGATTCCAGGTTTTCTGACTATAGATACTTGTTCACCACCCATTTCATATCTTATTTCATCAAATAAAAATGCCAAACAATTATTTGACAAATAACATTTTTTTGTAGCATCACTTGAATTAAATGTGCCCTCAATATATATGTAACTATCCGCAATATTGAGTATTAGATCTTGAAAATGAATTGGTATACGGATTTCATCAGAATTGCTATATGTTGGTGACCCATAAGGTTTATATGTATGCTCATTTAAACTGACAAGTGAATAATCAAATACAGGATCATCAAAAACCTCCAATTTTTCACTTGTTGAAATGGTGGCCATATTTTCTTAAATTTTTAGTTGTAAACCCAAGGATTTCAAAAATTCACGATCTTCGATGCTTATATCACTTCCTTTCAGATCAACGTTTCTTTTTAGAATGCGTGCTATAGTTTTAGGTTTACTGCTTTTATTATCTTTTATTATCTTAGACGATTTTTGATATTTATAAATCTGAGAATTATATTGAAATCCCATTATGTAATTTTTTTAAATTCTAATTTAATTATAATTTTCTCTCCTTGGAAATTAACCAAGTCTCCTTGATCGTCCAAGATTCTCAACGTAATGTTATCTATAAACTGACGACCCAAAGGTTGTATGGGCATATATATTATATTATGGGGCTCCTTAGAAAGTTTATAACCAGGTTCAACGTCAATATCAAATTCGAATAAAGTATGAGATTTTGTTGAATTCAGATATGCTCCAGAAATAATATTACAGTCAACTCGTATCATTCGAACTTTCATTATATCCACTGGTAGAGTGGATTCATGAAGCTTATTGGCTTTAAACACTTTCTCTGCAAATCCAAGCTTCCTCCTAAAGAGGATTTTATTGAAAAATCTAAATCCAATGTAGATTTAAGCTGACACTTTAAAGTGTTGTTATTAGCCTCCAAACTAAATATTCTATTCATATCATCAATTTCATTATTATTTTCTAAATATTTCTTTTTCTTGATTTCTTTCTGAATTTCTTTATGGATTTCATCAATTTCATATGCACCTGGTTTAATTCTAAAGTAAGTAAACTTTTTCTGATCAGGCTCGCCAAATCCAAGTAAATTATTATTTTCATCTATGTTAAAAATTGAATTATAAGTGTAAAATCCCAACAATCCTAAACCATATATTGAATTCTTCTCAAGCTCAAGCGAGGGAAAAAAATTAGCACTCAACACGCTGCTATGATCTGATAAGGTAAACGTGTACGACATGACTACAAAAAATTTAGATGTATTTCAATATTTATTGTAATATACAACGTTTATCCGATGGTAAAACTTCAATTTTATTTTCTGTTGCTATATTTATATCCTTCATTTTACAATAACAACAGAATAATTTTCGCTTCGAAGGACCATCATTTACATCTCCATCCTCACTATCATCCTGCTCATGCTCAGTACAAAATAAATAGTTTTTTAAATCTGGATCTTCCTGTAAGTGTTTAGGAAGCTTAGACCAAATAAACGGGATTTCTCGAAATGCGCAATTTATAATAACTTCTTTGGGCATATAAACTAACTCCTCCTTTGTCATATTTAATAAGCTTCTCGATTTGAAAAACACTTGCATAGATTGAGAGATCTTTTTTATAGCATCATTCTCCATTTCTTAACTTTTTTTTAGCAAGAAACTTTAAGCATAAATGTCCACACCAGACTGTATCAAAATCTTGTTCGCGAATGTAGTTATAGAAGATATTTTCTGTTTTATATCGCCCAGTATACAAATAACTAACTAACTCACTTGGTGGAGGTAAATCTCCGAAGCTATCGTAATAATATGTTTTATCATTTTTCTTCTTATATGCAACCCAATGCGTCCCTACCCCCTCGGCATCATCCAAATTAACAATTCCACTTTCAAACTTGTTAGGACCTGTTTTGGCATAGCATCTCTCATATATACACCTCTAAAATATGGAATATTTAGCTGTAATGCATACTTAGACAAGTCGAAATTTGTAAGCGCTTTTGGAGGTAGGGATTTTATTAGTTTTTTGAACTTTTATATGGTTTTAGATATAGCCCCAAACCACTGCGATATGGCTTAAGATATAATCCATTACCCTTTTTTCCTTCATCTATATTTTTATCATAACGCTTTCCCGATGAAACATCTTTAGCTGTTTTTATCGCTCTTATAATTCCAGCGGCCCCGCCAGCTAACGAACCCAAAGCAGAAAGTCCTGCAAATATAGGAATCAGAGGTAAAATTCCTCCCTGCTTTGGTAATGGTATGATGCGCGGAGTTTGTATTTTTCTTTTACCTCCGTGAACTTTTAATGTTTTTTGCGCCACTATTATTCCCATTTTTGCCATTTTTTGTATATCCGATTTTTTCGGGTCTAAATTTAAACGTTTCTTTAAATTTTTACGAATTTTATTTATAATCCCGCTACCAAAAACTATTTTTTTCTGTTTTTTATTTATTTTAATACTCTTTTTATGTTTAGGTAATGCTTTTTTACATCCTCTACCAAGCTTCTTTTTTATTTTCATTCCAGTTGGTTTTTTACATCCCATGCCAAGCTTTCTTTTTATTTTCATTCCAGTCGTTACTAGCCAAGCTGCAGTTTTTTCACCAAAACTAGAGTTTGCCGACTTTACACGTTTCCAAGCACTTTGTTCAAGTTCGTAATCTGCTTTATGTCGTTCACTTAACTTTTTATGTCTTGCATAGGCTATATCATGCTTTTTACATGCAATATCTAATGAATTTATTCCAGGATCACCGCGGGTGAGTCTTTTCTCTAACTTTGTTCCAGGTCCGCAATACTGATATCCAGGTAAATGTAATTCAATTGGTAGCTTATTTATTACAGTATCAACTAAGCCTTTACCACTCGCCTTGCTGCTGCTGGAGCGAGAGGATATACGTCCTAATCGTTTGGCGGCTGACATTAAAATAAAATATAGTGTGCAAGTAACGTATATTTACAGCAATATGTTTATTGAAAAATCAGGTTATGAATTGGAAGTTGACAATCTGGATCAGACCGTTGGAGCAGGGTTGCCGACTACTAAAAGGAATGGACCTTTATTACCAAATTCAATAAGAGCGCTTTTAATAGGTCCTTCAAATTGTGGGAAAACAAATGCTATGATAACCCTTCTAACTCATCCTAAAGGCCTTTGTTTTGAAAATATATATATTTATTCAAAGTCCTTATATCAACCAAAATATGATTATATTCGCAAAGTACTCAAGCCGATTAAGGAAATTGGTTTCTATACTTATGCTTCCAATGAGACAATAGTTAATCCTGCGGATGCTAAACCTAATTCTGTTTTTATATTTGACGATGTAATTTGTGAAAGACAAGATACTATTCGTTTATATTTTAGTATGGGGAGACATAATAACATTGACTGTTTCTACTTAGCTCAGACATATTCTAAAGTTCCAAAACAATTAATTCGTGATAATGCAAATTTTCTTATTGTGTTTAATCAAGATCAAACAAACCTTAAACACATTTATTTAGATCATGTTTCTCCAGATATATCATTTTCTGAATTTCTAGAAATGTGTGCAGAGTGTTGGAAAGAAAAATATGGTTTCCTAGTTATTGATAAAGATAGCGATTTAAAGAGAGGCAGATATCGAATAGGATTTGATAAATACATTTATTTTTAAAATTTTATATCATTTAACATTGAGACAGTAAAGGGAGAGGAGTAAAAAAAAAATGAACGATACTTCAGAAATTGAGCTTAAACGCAAACTGATTGAAGCAACTGATGCTGTGCGTAAAAAATATTATAGCATTAAAAATAAGCAATTTGAAAACAAGAGTGGACTTGAAGAATTTTATCAGCCTGTTACAACTCGTTTAAAATCTATTTCTGATGCTGTTCAAGTTGCATCAAAAAAATCTAATATGCAGCCTCCCTCAGCTAACAAAAGCCAAACCACTATTGTAAAAACAACTAGCCAGCCTTATTCGTCTGATGATGTCGATGTTCATGATGACAGCTTTGATGAGACATCTGACGCTGTTTCACCGCATATCAGTACAATACCTGCAGAAGATATTTTCTCAACACCGAATTTAAGTGATACACCTCCTATTATCAAACATGATAAACAGCTAAAAACAAGAAAGATAGACTTTTCCTCGCATGCTAGTCCACATTCAATTTCAATGAGTTATGTGGAAAAAATAAAACGTAATATATCCAGGTTTGATGTAAGATATGGAATTCGCGTAGATTCAAAAAATAAACTTCACATGGGGAACACTGAGGTTAGATTTCCTCCTAGTGAGATTTCCTTTTGGCGTGGTAGTACAAATATTGGAACATATCCAGCATCTGCAGAACTTTTGGATATACTGTTTTTAAAACATCCAAAAGCGTTAGAAAATCCTGATGCTATAAGCGAGCAAACAAAGGGTATATATCAAGAAATTCTACATAAAACAAATGTAATTTTTAATCAATATAATCCAACTCAAGGACTTAACCGCAGTCAATCAAAAAAATATTTATACTTAATAAGACCTCTTATTTTTAAAGAAGGAAAATCAATAACAAGATTACCGCTAAATACCAAACAACTAAACTTTAAAAATAAAGAATTTGTTTACTGGAATACTCCCCAGGAATTGATCGAACGTCTCCGCCTCCTTTGGGCGTCTAAATTAGCTGGAAGCACGGCACATGATAATGAAATTATATCCATTTTAGAAGAACTACGAGAAGCTAATATAATATATTAAACGCCTTATAATACGTAACATTCCAATTTTCATCTCAGTTTATACATAAAATGATGAGTGTTAACACAATAGATAAATTTGGTCGTAAACGTAAATGGAAAGACTCATTCCAGTTTAAACTTAGAGAAACCCCCATAAGCGCCTACAAACTAACTTCCGACGGAAATTATGATTTACAAGGAAAACGGCTAACCAATGTTTCGCCACCTACAGACTTAAATGATGCTGTGACAATGAATTATTTGACTGAAAAAATGAAAGTATTGGAAGAAAAGTTAAGAAATATGTTAGCTGAAACTACTGAATGGCTAAACAGAAATCTAAGTGCATATATCGATTTTAAAGTGGAAGAAGATTTAACAGAAAGGTTAAAGTATAGCAGTAAACAGTTAACCAATACAATAAACGATGATGTTATACCATATCTTCATAAAACGGTGATTGAAGAGCAAAATGAGACTCTGGATAAGCTAATTACAGAATACATAGATAAACATATAAACAATTTATTAGATAAAAGTAATATCCCAAAAGAGATGGAGCGAATCATAAATGAAAAAATAAAAGATGCTAAACATTCAAAAGTGGTGATTAAAAAATAATGTTGAAATATAAAATGAATTTAACGCGCTGTATATTGGAAACCTTTCTAGTTATCAAGCTACTCTAGTCACATCAACAATTTACAAGATGATCTCTAAAGAAAAAAGACAAGTCGTTGAAGAACTCCATAAACCCACACGCCGAAATTTTTCTAGGCGTAAAACTGTAATACGAGATTATTATGACTATTTTCAAATTGATCTAATGGAGTTTCAACCATATTCGCTTCTTAATAGAGGTTTTCGCTATGTATTAGTGGTTATAAATTGTTTTTCTAAATTTGTTTGGACTAGACCGCTTAAATCGAAAACTGGAAGCGAAGTTACTAAAAGTATGAAAGATATACTTGAATCGGCAGGATATTCACCTAAAAATATAGGTTCTGATATGGGCTCAGAATTTAAAAATTCACACTTTAATTCTTTAATGAAAAAATATAAAATAAATAATTTTTTTATCTATAGTAATAAAAAAGCGGCGATTGTCGAGCGTGTTATATGCACATTAAAAAACCGAATATACAAATATTTCTCTTTACGTGGAACTCACATTTGGTTCGATATCTTACAAGAAATTACAGACGATTACAATAATAGCAAGCATAGTACCACAGGAATGAAGCCTTGCGATGTAAAACCTAATACATTGCTAAATGTATATAATGTGCCAAAAATAGTTGTTAGAAGAAAGATACTAAAAATAGACGATATTGTCAGGATAAGCAAATATAAAGGTGCATTCAGTAAAGGATTTGAAATTAACTGGTCTCCAGAGTTATTCAAAATAGTTAAAGTGAATATTAACAATCCACCAACGTTTCTTTTAGAAGATATGAATGGTCAGCCGATAAAGGGTTGTTTTTATCAACAAGAACTACAAAAAACCAAACTTCCTGATGTTTATTTGGTGGAGAAAATTATAAGAAAACGAACAAAAAATGGCGTTAACCAAGTTTTAGTTCGCTGGCTAGGATTTCCCAAACCTACATGGGTTAATGAAGCTGATGTCATATTATAGTATTATTAATTCTTAACCTAACTTATTACATATATTTGTATTTGTAGCTTAAAGGTAAATAAAACAACTTTTTAATAAATACTTTGTTTTTTATTTTTAGGTTATTTATTTCATATACAAAATTTTCGTAATATCACATAATATTTGGTGATAATTAAAAGCTAAATATTCTAACATGCAATAATTCTGAATAGATAACTGTAAACTACATACATTTTTAATTTTTTCGGAATATGTTACATCACTATCATAATCGGTTACATATAATAAAATACTAGTATAATGACTTGAGAAATCAATTTCTTTTAAAATTTTTAGTTTATAGTCAATAACATGAGAATATAATTTAATTTCCTGAAGCCATTCTTTACAAAAATATAAAATATTATTATATTTTTCCAATTTTAATAATGTTTGCCCTTCACATGGTATACTTGTAAGTTTAAACTGCTGAAAAATCATTACATTCTCAGTCAGTGTTCCGTCAACATTAACTAATGGAGACATATTCAGCATATGTTCAAATAGTTCATGCCAATCTATATCCATGAATGATATAGAAATGCTATCCTTAGAGCAGGGAGCAACATATGTTAGCTTGACTGTCGGTAGAAAGCCCTGCATAGTACTTAAGCCTGTAGAAATTTGTATGGGAACTGAGAGGAGATGTATAATGCTCTCGTTAATCAAATATTTTTCTTCCTCTATTTTTTCGCTATAATTTGGTAGCAACATATCTATATATTCAGGATAGCAGAAATCTGATGAAGTCATAGAAGATTGACTAGCCATGTTATAATCTTAGTTTCTTTAATAGATATATAACCTGCTTCTTTTGTTCGTATTGTTTAATATCTTTTTTCAGTTTTCTAATTTTTTCAGAAAAACTTTTAATTTGATGTTGTAGTTGCAGCGACTTGGTCATTTGGCTTACTATAGCTTAAACCATCTGCTTTAAGTTCTTTTATAGTTACAGTCCCCCTACCCATCCCACCCTCGTTTACAAACAAGTTTCGACAAGTCGAAACAGCTGCCAACCAATGGAAACAGCCTTCGGCAATATGAATCAGCTTTCAACGCCTGGAAACAGCTTTTAGCTTTAGGCGAGTTGAAACAGGTTTAGACTTGTCGAAACATGTTTATTCTTGTCGAGATACGTTTTTTTTTTTTTTTTTTACTATTATATCCGACTTGGAGAAAATAGCATATGGTTAATATTTTTGTAAAATATTAATGAAAATATATTATTAAAAACTTTCATGTATAGCATTTAAAAAGTCGATTTTATAATGACCCCACGCAAGAGTGCTTATTCCGTCAGGCAAAATATATCTCTTATCATCGTTCGCAGATAAAGCTATCTTATTGACCGATTCCGTATGTATAACATGCTTTATTGATCTAAAAACAGTTTGTCTACTTAAAACAATATTTTTACTTAAGAGACATGTTTTGTATGCACTATGTTTAAGCCTCTTTATTACAGACTTCTTGATCCCTTTCCCCTTCTTAATAACTTCTCCATAATGTCCGCTGCTATTAGGTTTAGCTATAACATAGTCATATAATTTTGGTCTAAGACCGACAAATTCAAGCATGGGCAAACCTTTAGCTTCATCTTTAAATACCCCTAAAACTGCTTTGTTTACCAAAGGAATTGAATATGGATTGTTCAATGCATAATTAGACGTATCAAACTTATTAAGATTATCCTTCATGTCAGCATAAAAATCTTTAGTAGTAATCTTATATATTAATGAATCTGTATCCGTGTATAAGAGTTTTGAATTATCTTTATATTTTTCTTTTATAAAATCATAATGAAATTCGTACATGATAGTCTTTGAAATATCAAGAACACAAAACCCTGCATAAATTGGTTTGTTAAAAACAACTTTTTCTTTTTTAAGTTGAATGCCTACAAAATTTTCATTGAAAACTTTACCGCTATCTATTTTAGATTGAGAAATAAATGTTTGAGCCCCCTTTTTTTGTTGAATATTTTCCCATTGTTTTACCAACTTTACACTTTTTCTCTTTTCTACTGCCTCCATACATTTACCGAAAACCGCATTATTTGCTAATTTATATTTATCTTTATCAAAGTCATTGGTTGCAGCCTGTCTCATAGCAGTATTTTTATCTATATAAATTTTTAACCAATCAGACTGTCTAAATTCAATAATTCTATGAATTTTTTCTAAAATTATACCATGTTGAAGGGCTTGATATAAATTTCTATAATGTATGACATAACGTTTTTTATCGCATAAATTTGGAATTAACTTGGGCATACGACTTGTACCATTAGGTGCAACTATATTTTCAGGGCAAAAAGGAAGCTCGTTATGTAAGTCATGAATTTCTTCCGGATATAATAAATCTACTTCTAAAATATAACCTATTGCACTCTCATTGTTTGAACATTGATTTACCACGTTAAAATTTTGAATTTCATCATCTTTAAGCCATCTAAAACCACCATAAGGTAAGTATTGTGATAAAGCTGATCCATATAAGTTGTTGGCATCCAAATAGGTGAGATAAGTTTCCTCTTGTTTTGAATCATACTTTATGTAATTAAAATCATCTTCCAAGTCGTTTGGTATGTACTTGTTATTTGCCACAGCATGACGGTGCGCACATTGTACGACGCCGCCTCGGATCCCCTTTCTAATTAGGTGTAACATATCTGGATCGGTAAGAAGTTCTAGTTTTACCTGCAATTAAAAAAAAAAAATAAAGCATTAAACCTTGTGATGAAAAAATGGAAAGTTAATCATCATACCTTTGTATAAGACAGCATACAAGACCAGGCTAGCGATGGGAGAGTGTAAAAAAAGCAAGCCTTCAGATTGTATAGAGAGCGAAAGAGCCTTCTAAATGATTCGAATATATCAGCCATCAAAATAACATCAGTTTTCAAGTACAAATCTGAATATTCGGCTAAATTCTTGCAATTAAATGCCTTCCAAACTTTCTGTGCATGAATATAATCTTCTTCGCTAATACATTCTTCATATAATGTGCTGTAAAAATCCGATACTGCTGGGAGTTGTTGAGTAGATTCTAGTTTTGCATATGAATCAACAAACTCATAGGGGAAAACTCCCTTTCGTCGCATTAAATTGAACTGATCATTATCTGAAAATAGTCTTCTAGTTTCAATTAGCTGATCTTCGCTTAAAGTCTTTGCAAGGTTTTCTAAACTGTTGGGCATAAACCGGAACGAATCCAAAAAACGTAAATTAAAAAATCTTTTTTTCTGATGTGCTTCGTTTAAATCGGTATCATTCACATCTTCGGTTAACTTTATTTTTGCTGTAAATCCAATATAGAGCTCTTTATTTTGTGGAACTACTTCGATAGATTCGGAGTTTTTAAACATTTCCTCGATGCAAATATGAAAATCATAGTGACTACCATTGTGGAAAAATATAGGTAAAAAGTGTGGTGTTCTATATCTTAGATTGCATTTACTATGAGCGGCACCTCGGTATAAGCCTAAAAATCATAATTTAATTACATTTATTGTAAATATAATTTATTTTTGATATTTTATATCTATAATAGTTTTATAATAGCTATAGATTAATAATTTTTATCGCTTACCTGAGAAATGACAATGGTCTCTCACTCTATTAAGAGAGATATCTTCATTACTAAGTGGAAATGCCTCTTGACATAAAAAACAAACTTTGGCATTTAAAAAATCATTTTGTTCCTGGAGTGTTAGTTTTTTCATAGGCTTTGGGTTTGAATAATATTTTTCATGAATCTGTCTAATATCTTGAATTAGCCACTTTGTAAAAACTTCAACACAATCCACACCTCTATATTGTTTTAAAAATGAGAGGGAATTGTCATGTTCGCATTTCACAAAATATGCAAAACTGAACGGTTTGTGCTCGTGTGTATCCACTGTATATTTTTTGGATGGATCTGGATTCGCTCTATGGATGGGCTCTAGCAAAGTTTCAAAATCCGCATATATACAGAATGGCATAGGAAATGCTTTATGATGATCTTTAAATTCAATAATATTATTAAATGCATTTGGAAGCTCTGTTCTAACTTTAAGACAGTCATTTAAATCTAAATGCTTTTTTAATTTATCTTCGGCCCAAAATGATACTAAGCAACCGTCGCATACATAAACTCTTCCGTCATGATTAGTTCTTTGCTTTGAGATTAGTCTGCTTAAATCTTTTATGTAACAAAAATGCGATGCCCCCGTTGAAATATCTTCGATGTATAAGAGATTTACATGATTATTTTTTCGTTGCTTTGTATGATATAAAGGTCCTACAACATCATGTTTATCCTTTTTCTTACTAAGTCCAAAAACGTTGACGCTTATATCGTTGTTTTGCTTCTCAAATTTTTGGATATTATTTAATTCCATGGGAAATGATAAATTATTTAAATTTAGTTCATCTAAATGTTCTTCATAATTGCTAACTCTATCAACATGAGTGGCAGCAGGATAAAGATGGCAGAGAATACTATAGGCGAAGCATTTATTATCGCTATTTTTTATATTAATAACAGCTTTTTTATCTTCTATGTCTTTTGGAAGGGGTATATAAGATGATCCTTGGAATGGTTCAAATCTAAGCAAGTTTACTTCCAAATATAAAATTCCAATCATTGACCATCCGGAATCTTTTTGCTAAAATAAAATAAATTTTTTTTAAATATAAGAAATCGAATAATGCTATTAGTATGACTTACCTGAAACTCTTCACTTTTCACTTTCAATATTTCAGAAAATTCTGAATACAGGTCTTCCAAATTTGAGGATATTGTTGCAATACGATATTTGCTATTAAATGATTTTATTTCATTTTGCACATCATTCCCATCTTCATTTTGTTTTGTTGCTAATATATAGGAGGCAAAAAGCTCAAAGTTGATTTTCATTCCATTTTCCTGCTCATTTATTTTCTTTTTGATTAAATTTAGGACATCTGGTTTAATTTGAAACATAAATTCATTTACATTTTGTATTGTTTCTTCCGCACTGCTTATTCTATATGTGCAAATGTTTTTTTTAAAAGCTGAATTAATCAATTTAACATTTGGAGCAATGTCGATGCAACAATTTTTTTTATGGAATATTGTTTTTAAGTGAGCGCTCATATTTTTTCTGTTGACATCTATCTGACATTCTTGACATCTAATGGTAGATGACGATGTTGAGGCTCCATCATTTATCTTATTATTTTGTTTATTATTTACATTATTAACCAAAGTTGCAGCTTTTTCGGCTTTTTTTGCCTCACTTCTTTCATGGGTTTTAAGATGTTTTTTAAAAGTATCCTTTCTATTGCTAGTTAGCGGACATAAATGACAACTAAATTGTTTCTGACTACTTGAATGCTGCTGTTTTTGATGTCTTTTTAAAGCTGACAGCGTTGAATAACTTTTATGACATGTAATACATTCCATTTTAATGTAAATGAAATAAAATAAAAGTTAGCAAAATTTACTTTGAAATTATTAATCTTGTAAGGTTAGTTTAGTCTTAACAAGTTGCTTCGGTATCAAGTTTAACTTGGAACTGAAATCTCTATCCCATCAAAGCCGCTTTTATACCTCTTTTTCCCCGGTCACGGAGAAATATGTTAGGGGAAGTTTGGGTATCCTCAGACGGTTATATGCAATGATTCAAGCTTCTAAAAAAGCACTAAGACAAGTAATTATCAATTTTAATTTACGTATGTCGAAAGTAATGTGTTACTCATAAATATACATGATGAAAACATTTATTGTTCGATTGCATCTAATTTTTAAGAGTCTAGAAATAAGCAAATAATGTTCTTTAACGTTTCTTTATAAACATCTCGAGTTACCTGTCCTTCCCCTGCATCATAGAAGGGTATTTGCCGACAAAGTTTGACCATTTTTTATGATTCGAGAGTTGGGTATTCTCTACAGATGTAAACTGACAAGTTTCAACTTGTCGAAACTTGTTAGATTTTAGCTTATATTCTTATTATGAGATTTTAAAATTATGTATGCGTTTGTTTAATTCATTGTAAAGGATTTGTTATTATGCTAATTTCAAAAGTTAAATGTTGATGAGAATATTGAAATGTGACATCGATGTGGTGGTCGAGAGAATCACGGGAAATGATATTCACAAAGTTTCTCATACTTTTTAACCCTATGCGTAGGTGACGCTAATAATATTGAATTTTTTTATTAAAATATCTAAAGTAAATATCTAATTGATTTTTTTTTAGCGCTAATTGGGATTTTAATTAACTAGCTCAGAGTCGGTATACACTATATTTTGCAGCGCAATTGCTTTCACACCCAGTAATGTATTATGATTTTTTTGGATGGTCGTTATATTGTGAGTTTCTTAAGTTAGCCAGATTAATAATAAATTAAAAAACCAACGTGATTTGCTTATTGTTGTCATTGAGAATTAAGGTTATAAAATATTTAACAACCCCATATTTTTATGCTCGTGTTGAAAATAAGTTAAGATTGCTACTTTGTTGCCTACGCCTGATATTCATAATTTTATTGAGGGTTCTACCTGATGACAAATACAGCTTATGATACCTATCTAGTGGGTATTTTCAGTTTAAGGATCGAATAATATAGAGTTATTGTGCATACATCATCGCAAACAAAAGGTAGCTTTTTATATTATTTCGTATTTACAATCCATTTAACTACAATTTTACACTCTGAATTAATTTTTTTTACTTTTTTCCTGAAATTGTAGCCTATTTACTTATATTATGATATTATCCGAAATTTTTATAAAAGCATTATGAGGGCTTTTACCTGATGGCGAACACAAGTTGTATAGTACCTATACCTGCTTGGTATTTTATACGTATTTAAGTTTTATTTATTGTCTACTCTGTTCTCATTACAAGATAGTCCTATAATTTATCCATTTCCAGTACAAAGAAATCGCTAGTTAATGGTTCTAGATGGTAATTATTTTATTGTATTTCTATAAGTGGTGCAAAAATTGAAAACAATTATTAGATATGCTACTGAATTTTAATGAGGGTCCTTCGGAATAATAAATAAAGGTTTATGTCCCTTTCTTTTTAAATCGAGTCGGCAGAGGGTTTGAGAGGGTTATTTAGGTATAAATAATTATTGCGGTGGCAAATAATGTACCGCCTTAATATACTTATCTTGTTAGACCATATAAATTAGGGTTTTATTTCGCTTTACTACCCGCCAGCGGCGTTTCACTAAGTTAGAAAATATAAATAATGTTTTTTACTATACCGCTTTAACAGCGGCGTTTCAACTAAGGGGAAATCATAAAAAGTCTGGTTTAAGGATGGCTCAGGTCGCATCGTAAAAAGTTGGGTTTAAGGATGGCTTATAAAAATTGGGATTTAATTATCCCGCTTTAGCAGCGGCGTTTAACTAAGGTTAAATCATAAAAAGTCGGGTTTTATCTCGGGTCAGATCATAAATATTCAGGTTTAAATTAGGGTTAGATGAGAAGCCGCCTCGCGAAAGCATCCGGGTTAGGTCGTAAAAAGTCGGGTTTTATCTCGGGTCAGTTCATAAATATTAAGGTTCAAATTAGGGTTAGATAAGAAGCCGCCTCACGAAAGCACTTGGGTTAGGTCGTAAAAAGTCGGGTTTAATTTCGGGTTATTTTGTAAACAGCACCACCGAACCACCCGGGTTAGGTTATAAAACGCACCACCTGCACCACCTGGGTTAGATCATAAAACGCACCACCAGCACCACTGGTCCAGAACTGTCAATATTCCTCTACTCCCATACTCTTACCCCTTGTCGCATGGCTATGCGTTGGGTATTTCTTAAAATTTTGCATCTTGTGTACATATGAGCATGTTGACATAATGTACAGAGACCTGACATTCAACACATCCACACTGTACAACAATCTAGTAGGATAGCGCTTTTCCTTTTTATTTATTATTTTCAGAATAAAGTTTTGGACAACGTTAAGTTGATTTAGCGCTGTATTACACAATCCACCCCATATTATTATACCATATGTAATAAGGGATTCGACAAGATTTTTATATATTGTTATTAAGAGTTGTTTGGCTAAAATGTCGCGCAGTAAATAAAATTTATGTATCAGTTTTCTTAGATTATATATATTTATTTTTTTATATATATATTTATATAAACGAACACTTAACACTTTCAAATAAATTGTTATATAAAGACGTACGAGCGGCCGCTAAGGAGAAAAATTATAAATTCGTCTGGACAAAAAATGGTGACATATTTGTCAGGAAAGATGAAACGAGCCGTATTATGTTGATTAAAACAAGGGACATGATCCAAAAAATTTAAATTCTTTACTTTGAGATACGTGCAGCGTTAAGATAAGATCCGTTAATGGGTGATAAGTTACGTATATATTATCAAAATACAAGGGGTCTTAGGACATAAACCCTTGATTTTTATCACGCAATGACGTCTTCAGATTATGATGTAATATGTTTATCAGAGACGTGGCTGCACAGTGGAGTGTTATCATCTGAACTATTTTCTAGTGATTATGATGTGTTTAGAAGAGACCGAGAGAACTCGGCCTCCTCTAAAGCGGACGGCGGTGGAGTTTTGGTGGCAGTCAAGAGTGTTTTACAGTGCAAGAGGTGTCCTGAACTTGAGTCTGATGCTGAAGATCTTTGGGTATCCATCGATTCCAAAAACAGTGAAAAATTGTATTTGTGTTGCGTTTATCTCCCTCCAGGTGACAATAATTCTGCTTTCTCATTATTTATAAATCAACTATATTTTCTTGAGAATTATCTTTCGGATAAGACAGCAACCATTATCGGAGACTTTAATCTTTCAGCTGTTTCTTGGAATTCCATTAAAAAAGAAGTTTATTTTCAGCCTTCAGATGTCGATGTCAGGTCTGCCGGTATGGTTGATGCTTTCTCCTACTTTCAGTTTATGCAGTACAATAATATAGTAAATAATAATAATAAAATACTAGACCTTATTTTGTGTAATCAGGATTGCATCAGGGATGTGACTAAGAGTAATGAATGTCTAGTAAGGGAAGACCTTCATCATCCGGCACTAGAGTTTAGTTTTATCAATTCTGCTTATGTTCCACTACGTCACAATACACTTAAAATTCTGAACTTTAAAAAGGCCGATTATGTGGCCATAAATGAGAAATTGGCCAATTTTAACTGGGAAAATATTCTTACCTCATCTGACACAAATAATACGATAAACAAATTTTACTTAGTAATTGATAAGCTTATTGATGCACATGTACCTTCCTTTACCGTTAAAGGTAACTTTCCTGCCTATTTTAAGCCGGACACTATTAAAATAATTAAAAATAAAAATATCTATCATAAGAAATACAAAAAACTTAACAATGCAGAACACTATATCGCCTTTTCCCGGCTAAGGGCTCTTTCTAAACAACTAATTAGGAGAGATTATACCGATTTTGTAAATGGTATGGAGGTCGAAATTTTAAACAATAATAAAAGATTTTGGAACTACGTTTCATCTAAGAAAAAAACACAAACTTCCATACCCAGTACAGTTCGTTATGGGGATCGGATCGCTAGAACTGGACAAGATATATTATGTAATAGCTTCGCGGACTTTTTTAAAAGCGTATATATTCCAACCACAGTATCGTCTTGCCCAGTTTCTTTGTGCCCAGGTCGTAGTGTTATAATTAATAATAATATAATTTTAGACCTTATTAATCAATTGGAGCTAAAAAAAGGTGCAGGACCTGATCGAATACCATCTATTTTTATAAAATCTTGCAAGGAGAACTTGGTTTATCCACTGCGAATTATATATGAGTCGTCGTTAAAAACAGGAATATTTCCAGAAAAATGGAAAATATCTCATATAACTCCTATATACCGGGTCCGCCAACGAAGCGGGGACGGAAGATTAAATCTTTATCGAGGAACTTATAAAGAATACTAAAACAGCATGAGGTCTGGAATTAGAAGCGGCATATTTTAAAAATATTTTGCATTATACAGGGTGGCCCAAAAAAGTGTGGCGAACTAAACTTGTGTTTTTTTAAATGGAACACCCTGTATATTATTAGCCCAGAAGATGGGCATAGAGCTGCTGATCATTTTAATATTTGGTTATGTGGGTTTATTTTTAATAGTTTAAGAAATAATAACGATTTTATCTTAAAAATTATCTAAGTTTAGTAACCATTTCCAAATTACTAAAAACAATTGAATGAAATAGTAAACTAAAAAGCAATATGTTAGAATGTTGCCTATCTTTCCAATTAAAAATATTTGTGTTCAGTGCATTTATCATACAGGGTGATCACATTATGCAAAATATAAAAAATCTATTTTTTTTTAAATGGAACGCCCTGTATATTTTTTTATTTTTAGAAAGCCCTTTTCACATCCTTTCTACTGATACCAATTTGATACCTCTTAGAGTTTACCGTATTTTAGTTATTTCGATATAAACTTTAAAACCCCACACTTTTGCTACTTTTTCGAAAAATCTAGCGGTAACCCTTAAATGGTTTGCATTTGTTATGCATAACTTCATTTTCTTAATACTATTTTAATAACCTAGCATAAAATGACATTCCTTATTTTTTATTTTGCAATAAAGAAACTAAATGTTATTTATGAACTGATTTATTAAGACATTTATAAAACATAAACTTAAAACGATTATTATAAAAATAATGAATTAAAATTACAACTTTAAAAAAATAAAGGAGTTGACAAAACAAAATAAACAAACCCTTATTATGCGGTAAATCAGAATTTATTGTGTGGCTCTAATGATATGTTCAAAGGTTCTTCCCTGTTCTTGAAGGCATAAATGTAGCCTTCGAACAAAATTTTGCTGGACATCTTGTAGAGTTCTTATTCTAATATTTCTAAATGCCTCTCGTATACGATTTTTCATATCGTCTCGGTTCGTAGGAGCTATGGCATAGACTTCTTCCTTAACATATCCCCAGAGGTAGAAATCAAGTGGAGTTTATTCAGGGGACCTAGGAGGCCAAGCGATTGGTCCACCACGTCCGATCCACTGATTACCTCGCCAATGATTTAAAAATTGTCTAACCGGCTCATAATAATGAGGGGGAGCGCCGTCTTGTTGAAACCAGTGGTTTTGGAGAGTGTCGGCATCTACATTTTGAAGCAAAATGGGTAGATCATGTTGAAGAAAGTTTAAGTAAACTTGTCCCGTCAAACGCTCTTCAAAAAAATATGGCCCAATAATGTAAGGCCCTAATATTCCTCCCCAGACCATTAACCGACCAGCGATTTTGGTTATCTACATGACGAACCCAATGTGGATTTTCACTAGCATAATAATGCATATTATGCCTATTTACGATTCCGTTATTTTTAAATGTAGACTCGTCACTAAATAGAACTTTTGATAAAATGTCTGGTACTTCTCTAATTTTGTTAAGCATCCAATTACAGAATGTGATTCTTCTTAAGAAATCATCTTCATAAAGTTCTTGGTGTAATTCTATGTGATAAGGATGATATTTATACTTTTTAAAATCCTCCGCACGCTTGTTTCCTTAACACCGGTTTGCTGAAAAATGCCAGTCTGACTTACGTGATGATTTTCCTGTACTGCCAACAGAACCCTTAATTCATTTTCTTCATTAATAACGGGTTTATTGATTACCATCCTTTTTTGTAAGCAACGCTTCCTGTTTCTACAAATCTTCGCAACAACTTCTCAAAGGCCTCTGGTCTCGGCTTTCTCTCAATATTTGGATATCTTTCAGCATACACTCGACTCGCTAGAAGGCATTTTCTTGCACATTCTCCCAGTATAAAAATCATATTTACCATTTCCACAGTGGTAAAATTCGACATTTTGAGAAATTTAGTACTTAATTTCGACGACTGAACAAATAATGTTAAATAATTGTATTCGGTCGTCATAGTGACAATCTAAACAAAAAAAATCATGGCAACTCGATTACGAATAAAAATAAAATGAAATAAATAAAAAGTAGCAAAAGTGTGGGGTTTTAAAGTTTATATCGAAATAACTAAAATACGGTAAACTCTAAGAGGTATCAAATTGGTATCAGTAGAAAGGATGTGAAAAGGGCTTTCTAAAAATAAAAAAATATACAGGGCGTTCCATTTAAAAAAAAATAGATTTTTTATATTTTGCATAATGTGATCACCCTGTATGATAAATGCACTGAACACAAATATTTTTAATTGGAAAGATAGGCAACATTCTAACATATTGCTTTTTAGTTTACTATTTCATTCAATTGTTTTTAGTAATTTGGAAATGGTTACTAAACTTAGATAATTTTTAAGATAAAATCGTTATTATTTCTTAAACTATTAAAAATAAACCCACATAACCAAATATTAAAATGATCAGCAGCTCTATGCCCATCTTCTGGGCTAATAATATACAGGGTGTTCCATTTAAAAAAACACAAGTTTAGTTCGCCACACTTTTTTGGGCCACCCTGTATAATGTAAAATATTTTTAAAATATGCCGCTTCTAATTCCAGACCTCATGCTGTTTTAGTATTCTTTGTAAGTTCCTCGATAAAGATTTAATCTTCCGTCCCCGCTTCGTTGGCGGACCCGGTATAAAAGTGGCCCAAAAGATGACGTTGCGAACTATAGACCAATAAGTAAAATCTGCATCTTTGCCAAAATATTAGAAAAAATAGTCTATAACGATGTTATGTCAACTGTCAAAACTACCATTATTGATCAACAACACGGATTTTTTCCTGGCAGGTCTCTAGAAACAAATTTAATGTCTTACTCTCAAAATATTTGCAGCCTAATAGATCGTGGCATTCAGGTAGACTCTGTATACATCGACTTCAGTAAGGCTTATTATAAATCAACTATATTTTCTTGAGAATTATCTTTCGGATAAGACAGCAACCATTATCGGAGACTTTAATCTTTCAGCTGTTTCTTGGAATTCCATTAAAAAAGAAGTTTATTTTCAGCCTTCAGATGTCGATGTCAGGTCTGCCGGTATGGTTGATGCTTTCTCCTACTTTCAGTTTATGCAGTACAATAATATAGTAAATAATAATAATAAAATACTAGACCTTATTTTGTGTAATCAGGATTGCATCAGGGATGTGACTAAGAGTAATGAATGTCTAGTAAGGGAAGACCTTCATCATCCGGCACTAGAGTTTAGTTTTATCAATTCTGCTTATGTTCCACTACGTCACAATACACTTAAAATTCTGAACTTTAAAAAGGCCGATTATGTGGCCATAAATGAGAAATTGGCCAATTTTAACTGGGAAAATATTCTTACCTCATCTGACACAAATAATACGATAAACAAATTTTACTTAGTAATTGATAAGCTTATTGATGCACATGTACCTTCCTTTACCGTTAAAGGTAACTTTCCTGCCTATTTTAAGCCGGACACTATTAAAATAATTAAAAATAAAAATATCTATCATAAGAAATACAAAAAACTTAACAATGCAGAACACTATATCGCCTTTTCCCGGCTAAGGGCTCTTTCTAAACAACTAATTAGGAGAGATTATACCGATTTTGTAAATGGTATGGAGGTCGAAATTTTAAACAATAATAAAAGATTTTGGAACTACGTTTCATCTAAGAAAAAAACACAAACTTCCATACCCAGTACAGTTCGTTATGGGGATCGGATCGCTAGAACTGGACAAGATATATTATGTAATAGCTTCGCGGACTTTTTTAAAAGCGTATATATTCCAACCACAGTATCGTCTTGCCCAGTTTCTTTGTGCCCAGGTCGTAGTGTTATAATTAATAATAATATAATTTTAGACCTTATTAATCAATTGGAGCTAAAAAAAGGTGCAGGACCTGATCGAATACCATCTATTTTTATAAAATCTTGCAAGGAGAACTTGGTTTATCCACTGCGAATTATATATGAGTCGTCGTTAAAAACAGGAATATTTCCAGAAAAATGGAAAATATCTCATATAACTCCTATATACCGGGTCCGCCAACGAAGCGGGGACGGAAGATTAAATCTTTATCGAGGAACTTATAAAGAATACTAAAACAGCATGAGGTCTGGAATTAGAAGCGGCATATTTTAAAAATATTTTGCATTATACAGGGTGGCCCAAAAAAGTGTGGCGAACTAAACTTGTGTTTTTTTAAATGGAACACCCTGTATATTATTAGCCCAGAAGATGGGCATAGAGCTGCTGATCATTTTAATATTTGGTTATGTGGGTTTATTTTTAATAGTTTAAGAAATAATAACGATTTTATCTTAAAAATTATCTAAGTTTAGTAACCATTTCCAAATTACTAAAAACAATTGAATGAAATAGTAAACTAAAAAGCAATATGTTAGAATGTTGCCTATCTTTCCAATTAAAAATATTTGTGTTCAGTGCATTTATCATACAGGGTGATCACATTATGCAAAATATAAAAAATCTATTTTTTTTTAAATGGAACGCCCTGTATATTTTTTTATTTTTAGAAAGCCCTTTTCACATCCTTTCTACTGATACCAATTTGATACCTCTTAGAGTTTACCGTATTTTAGTTATTTCGATATAAACTTTAAAACCCCACACTTTTGCTACTTTTTCGAAAAATCTAGCGGTAACCCTTAAATGGTTTGCATTTGTTATGCATAACTTCATTTTCTTAATACTATTTTAATAACCTAGCATAAAATGACATTCCTTATTTTTTATTTTGCAATAAAGAAACTAAATGTTATTTATGAACTGATTTATTAAGACATTTATAAAACATAAACTTAAAACGATTATTATAAAAATAATGAATTAAAATTACAACTTTAAAAAAATAAAGGAGTTGACAAAACAAAATAAACAAACCCTTATTATGCGGTAAATCAGAATTTATTGTGTGGCTCTAATGATATGTTCAAAGGTTCTTCCCTGTTCTTGAAGGCATAAATGTAGCCTTCGAACAAAATTTTGCTGGACATCTTGTAGAGTTCTTATTCTAATATTTCTAAATGCCTCTCGTATACGATTTTTCATATCGTCTCGGTTCGTAGGAGCTATGGCATAGACTTCTTCCTTAACATATCCCCAGAGGTAGAAATCAAGTGGAGTTTATTCAGGGGACCTAGGAGGCCAAGCGATTGGTCCACCACGTCCGATCCACTGATTACCTCGCCAATGATTTAAAAATTGTCTAACCGGCTCATAATAATGAGGGGGAGCGCCGTCTTGTTGAAACCAGTGGTTTTGGAGAGTGTCGGCATCTACATTTTGAAGCAAAATGGGTAGATCATGTTGAAGAAAGTTTAAGTAAACTTGTCCCGTCAAACGCTCTTCAAAAAAATATGGCCCAATAATGTAAGGCCCTAATATTCCTCCCCAGACCATTAACCGACCAGCGATTTTGGTTATCTACATGACGAACCCAATGTGGATTTTCACTAGCATAATAATGCATATTATGCCTATTTACGATTCCGTTATTTTTAAATGTAGACTCGTCACTAAATAGAACTTTTGATAAAATGTCTGGTACTTCTCTAATTTTGTTAAGCATCCAATTACAGAATGTGATTCTTCTTAAGAAATCATCTTCATAAAGTTCTTGGTGTAATTCTATGTGATAAGGATGATATTTATACTTTTTAAAATCCTCCGCACGCTTGTTTCCTTAACACCGGTTTGCTGAAAAATGCCAGTCTGACTTACGTGATGATTTTCCTGTACTGCCAACAGAACCCTTAATTCATTTTCTTCATTAATAACGGGTTTATTGATTACCATCCTTTTTTGTAAGCAACGCTTCCTGTTTCTACAAATCTTCGCAACAACTTCTCAAAGGCCTCTGGTCTCGGCTTTCTCTCAATATTTGGATATCTTTCAGCATACACTCGACTCGCTAGAAGGCATTTTCTTGCACATTCTCCCAGTATAAAAATCATATTTACCATTTCCACAGTGGTAAAATTCGACATTTTGAGAAATTTAGTACTTAATTTCGACGACTGAACAAATAATGTTAAATAATTGTATTCGGTCGTCATAGTGACAATCTAAACAAAAAAAATCATGGCAACTCGATTACGAATAAAAATAAAATGAAATAAATAAAAAGTAGCAAAAGTGTGGGGTTTTAAAGTTTATATCGAAATAACTAAAATACGGTAAACTCTAAGAGGTATCAAATTGGTATCAGTAGAAAGGATGTGAAAAGGGCTTTCTAAAAATAAAAAAATATACAGGGCGTTCCATTTAAAAAAAAATAGATTTTTTATATTTTGCATAATGTGATCACCCTGTATGATAAATGCACTGAACACAAATATTTTTAATTGGAAAGATAGGCAACATTCTAACATATTGCTTTTTAGTTTACTATTTCATTCAATTGTTTTTAGTAATTTGGAAATGGTTACTAAACTTAGATAATTTTTAAGATAAAATCGTTATTATTTCTTAAACTATTAAAAATAAACCCACATAACCAAATATTAAAATGATCAGCAGCTCTATGCCCATCTTCTGGGCTAATAATATACAGGGTGTTCCATTTAAAAAAACACAAGTTTAGTTCGCCACACTTTTTTGGGCCACCCTGTATAATGTAAAATATTTTTAAAATATGCCGCTTCTAATTCCAGACCTCATGCTGTTTTAGTATTCTTTGTAAGTTCCTCGATAAAGATTTAATCTTCCGTCCCCGCTTCGTTGGCGGACCCGGTATAAAAGTGGCCCAAAAGATGACGTTGCGAACTATAGACCAATAAGTAAAATCTGCATCTTTGCCAAAATATTAGAAAAAATAGTCTATAACGATGTTATGTCAACTGTCAAAACTACCATTATTGATCAACAACACGGATTTTTTCCTGGCAGGTCTCTAGAAACAAATTTAATGTCTTACTCTCAAAATATTTGCAGCCTAATAGATCGTGGCATTCAGGTAGACTCTGTATACATCGACTTCAGTAAGGCTTTTGACAAGATAAACCATAAGCGGCTGATTGAGAGACTTGCTGAGGTTGGTGTCTGCCAGCGTCTGCTCAGGTGGATATGGTCCTACACCTTAAAGCGTTCCCAGATTGTTTCCGTAAACGGTTATCAGTCCGAAACTTTCTCGGTCAGCTCGGGGGTTCCTCAGGGTAGTCATTTGGGTCCCTTATTTTTCATAGTTTATATTAACGATATTGCAAAGTACTTTCACCACACAATGTTTTTACTATATGCAGACGACCTAAAAATATATCGTCCCATAAGGGAGCTGCATGACTGCCTGAAAATACAAGCGGATCTCAACCAATTGTCCGAGTACTGTGACAGGAATAGTATTTTCTTGAACATAACAAAGTGTTGTTTTATAACATTTACCAAAAATATTTATACTTGGGAATACTCATATAGTATCAATAATTCAAATTTAAAGAAGGTAAATCAAATAAAGGATTTAGGAGTCATTCTGGACACCAAATGGTTATTTCAAGAACATTTTAATAAAATAATTACCGAGTCAAACAAAATGCTAGGCTTCATTACTAGAATCTGTAAAGACTTTCGAAATCCCAAAACAATGATCGCACTATATTTTGCTTTCGTTCATAGTAAGCTCTCTTTTGCCTCTGTCATCTGGAATCCTGAATACGTCACATATATTAATAGACTAGAAGCAGTACAAAACAGGTTTCTCAAAACTATTGCATTTAAAGCGCATTGCACAATAGATCTTGTAAAAGAAAAATATAAATTTATTCCTCTGTCTGACCGCAGAAAAATTTCTGACATATCTTTTCTATATAAAATAATTAACTCGAATTTAAACGTCCCAGAACTATTATCAGCTCTAAGTTTTAATATTCCCAACAGAGAATTAAGACATGCAACCCTATTTAATTTACCTTATAGACGCACTAACTTGGGTTTAAATATACCATTGGATAGACTGCAAAAAACTTTTAATTCATACTGCCACGAATTTGACATTTTCAGTGCAACCTTGTCTAGTTTTAAAAGACTTTTAAAAGGATATTTTGTCCAACAAGTATTTGGATAACTGTAGGTAGAGTTAGTTAGGTTAAGTGCATATTGTTATGTAAATCAGTAAAATGTTACCGCATAAACTGTTTATTGTATATAGTGGATGCTTCTTTGGAACTTCCAGTTCTGTCTGCATCCCAAATGTAATAAATAAATAAATAAATAAATAAATAAATAAATTATTCTTGAGTTTCATAACATGATGTTCCCACTTTAAATGTCTGTCAACAACTATTCCCAGATACTTTGTGTTTGATACCTCTTTAATAGCAACATTCATGTTGTTAATAATTATTTGTGAAAAATTTGGTCGATTTGAGAGGCTCTATTAAAATATTTAGATCTAATATCCTTCATTGCTAAAAGTAGCATCATATTAGTGATTATCTTCTGTCGAGTCCATTGGCTGCATAGGGTACACGTTATGACCATGTATTGTTGAACCACTTCGTTCCCTCTTTTAATTTGTTTTAGTTTGTTTATTTAGGTACATCCTAAAAAACATAATTCTTAATCACTTGGTTGCTGAAGATGACTTTGACTAAAGTCGAAACTAGTTCAACCTAATGTCAAATTAAATTTTGTACACGCTTTAACCCTTATTTCACCCTAAAAGGACAAATATATTTTATTTTGGTGGTATAGACAGACCTTGTTTTCTTTCATAATCTCGCCACAGAAAATGGACTACTTCTTGAATATTAAGTATTAGATTAGCACCTAAAGGTATTTCAATTTGATTGTTAACAGCATTACATCGATTTTTTAAAGCTTCTTTGATTGCTAATGCCTCTAATAGGTTGAGTTTTCTACCCTTGTGTTGAATATATATCGGTTTTCTTTTGTTGGATATTGAGTGGTTATTTATTATACAGTGGTCCGCTATTCCTGTTTTATTTTGTTTTTTTAAAATGGATGTTTTATGTTCTTTAAGCCTAGTTTTAAAGTTTCTACCTGTTTGACCTATATAGATTGCATCACAGTCATTACATTGTATTTGGTAAACCCCGCTATGTGTTAATTTGTCTTTACTTTCAATTTTTGAATTAGCTATGTATTTACCTAGGTTATTTTTATTGACTTGTGTGGGGATAATTTTATGGTTTTTGAGTTTTTTGGAGATTTTTTGGCTAGTGTGACCTGTATATCTGATTGAACTGTATTTCGCGTTTGATGGAAGGGGACGTCCTCGGTAGAGTAGTTTTTGTGTTTTTTGTCTGAGTTTTTTCTTTAGTATTTTGTTTATGAATGTTGTTAAATAGCCGTTGTTTAAGGTTATAGTTTGTAGTATGTCTAATTCTTTATTATATGAAGTTTCTGAAAGTGGGATGTTGACTAATCTGTGGATCATGCTATTGAATGCAGCTTGTTTGGTTTGTGACACGGAATTCTCCTTTAAGGGAATTATTTAGGTAAGGGTGATAGTAGAGGGAAACGGACAGAGCTGGGCCAGGTGGTGCTGGTGGTGCTGGTGGTGCAACTAACCCAGGTGGTTCGGTGGTGCGTTTTACGATCTAACCCGGGTGGTTCGGTGGTGCGTTTTATGATCTAACCCGGGTGGTTCGGTGGTGCGTTTTATGACCTAACCCGGGTGGTTCGGTGGTGCTGTTTTACGAGACCAGTGGTGCTGGTGGTGCTTTTTTACGAGACCAGTGGTGCTGGTGGTGCTGTTTTACGAGACCAGTGGTGCTGGTGGTGCTGGTGGTGCAACTAACCCAGGTGGTGCAGGTGGTGCGTTTTACGATCTAACCCGGGTGGTTCGGTGGTGCGTTTTATGACCTAACCCGGGTGGTTCGGTGGTGCTGTTTTACGAGACCAGTGGTGCTGGTGGTGCTGTTTTACGAGACCAGTGGTGCTGGTGGTGCTGTTTTACGAGACCAGTGGTGCTGGTGGTGCTGGTGGTGCAACTAACCCAGGTGGTGCAGGTGGTGCGTTTTACGATCTAACCCGGGTGGTTCGGTGGTGCGTTTTATGATCTAACCCGGGTGGTTCGGTGGTGCGTTTTATGACCTAACCCGGGTGGTTCGGTGGTGCTGTTTACAAAATAACCCGAAATTAAACCCGACTTTTTACGACCTAACCCGGATGCTTTCATGAGGCGGCTTCTTATCTAACCCTAACTTGAACCTGAATATTTATGAACTGACCCGAGATAAAACCCAACTTTTTTTACGACCTAACCCGGATGCTTTCGCGAGGCGGCTTCTCATCTAACCCTAATTTGAACCTGAATATTTATGATCTGACCCGAGATAAAACCCGACCTTTTATGATTTAACCTTAGTGCAAACGCCGCTGTTAAAGCGATATAGTAAAAAAAAACTCGATTAAAATTTTATCTTGTTCGCTAGACCAATTAATTTCCAAATATTATAATTAAAACATACAATCACTACACTGGCGCACCGTCAAAAATCGTGCTTGCACTATCCCAACGTACAGAGCGTCCGCTTCAGAAAATACGGTGCCGTATTTTTTGCGCCGAACGCTCTGGAGGAACACACTCCGATTTGCAAGTACATACACGCTTTGTCGCGGCGAAGCTCGCCATCAAATTACGGCCACTCTTTTGCGGTACCGCTTTGTAGGAAACCAAAGCTTTAGTGAAACGCCGCTGCCCCAGAACTCTGTCCATATTCCTCTACTGTGTTAATTTATGCGGGTAATAAAACCGACAAGGGTCGGATCGGCCTGCATACTTATAGAGGTAAAAAACCGCTTTAGAATGTTTTTGGTATATCTTTTTTAGATAATTTTGGGGGAAATAATTTGCCTGAGATGCCAATTAAAAAAGCCTACATTTAATTGTATTTTAGATTCTTGAATTTTGTACATGGATTAAAAATCTACTATTTCTTGAAATTGTATACATTATGTTAGATAATTATTAATATAATGTTATTAAGACTTTGTAAATATCTGTAAAAACTGTTCTAAATCCTGTCATTTCTGAAAATTGTATACTGAGTGTTTAGAATTTAGTAAAAAATTAAAAAAATGTTTTAATGTTATTAAGACCTGTGAAAATTTGTAAAACTGTACAGAATTGTATTATTTTCTGAAAATGATATACTGAGTGTTTAGAATTTAGTAAAAATTAAAAAAAAAATGTTTTAAATTTGTTAAATCATGTGAAATCCTGTATAAAATGACTAGAACCGTTCTTAATCATGTCATTTCTGAAAATTGTATACTGAGTGTTTAGAATTTAGTAAAAAATTAAAAAAAAATGTTTTAACGTTATTAAGCCCTGTGAAACTTTGTAAAAAATGACTAAAACAGTCGCAAATCGTCCTATTTTCTTAAAAGTGTATACTGAGTGTTTAGAATTTAGTAAAAATTAAAAAAATGTTTTAAATTTGTTAAATCATGTGAAATCTTGTATAAAATGACTAGAACCGTTCTTAATCATGTCATTTCTGAAAATTGTATACTGAGTGTTTAGAATTTAGTAAAAAATTAAAAAAAATGTTTTAACGTTATTAAGCCCTGTGAAACTTTGTAAAAAATGACTAAAACAGTCGCAAATCGTCCTATTTTCTTAAAAGTGTATACTGAGTGTTTAGAATTTAGTAAAAAATTAAAAAAAAAATGTTTTAACGTTATTAAGCCCTGTGAAACTTTGTAAAAAATGACTAAAACAGTAGCAAATCGTCCTATTTTCTTAAAAAGTGTATACTGAGTGTTTAGAATTTAGTAAAAATTAAAAAAAATGTTTTAAATTTGTTAAATCATGTGAAATCTTGTATAAAATGACTAGAACCGTTCTTAATCATGGCATTTCTGAAAATTGTATACTGAGTGTTTAGAATTTAGTAAAAAATTAAAAAAAATGTTTTAACGTTATTAAGTCCTGTGAAACTTTGTAAAAAATGACTAAAACTGTCGCAAATCGTCCTATTTTCTTAAAAGTGTATACTGAGTGTTTAGAATTTAGTAAAAATTAAAAAAAATGTTTTAAATTTGTTAAATCATGTGAAATCTTGTATAAAATGACTAGAACCGTTCTTAATCATGACATTTCTGAAAATTGTATACTGAGTGTTAAGTATTTAGTGAAATGGTGGCTATTTAGTTATTTCGTGACTTGTTTTGTACAGATTCTTTAGCATTTCTTAAGAACCGAAAAAGAAAACAGAAAAGAAAAAAATAAAAGAAAAAACAACTTTTATTTGTTAAAGTTGTATGAAACCTTGTAATTAAATATGCATAAATTACAAAAAAAAAAAAAAAAGACTATCATGTGGGTCGTTCAAATTTGAAACGATTATGGATTACTATAAGAATAACAGAAAAATAGCTGAAAAGAACCAATTCCCTTAGTGTTTTTTTGTGGCTTCGGAGAACTTTTCTTTAAGTTTAAGTGTAGTACTTAAATGACTGGATAATATTTTCAAACTATTTAAATTATAAGTGTCTTTGTAAAAATAAAAACATATTTTTTTTAATATGTACATAATTACTTATTTAAATACTTTTGAAAACTCTTACTGTTAAAGAAAAAAATAAAACCAAAATGGATATTTTAAATTGTTTATTACTTAATTTACATTTTTAAACTCCATAGCGGTTCTAGATATACAATATTTATAATATATTTTATATACAATACATACAAAATATACAATATATTTTATTTTCAATGGGTTTTTCTTTTTCTATATCCATATGGTTCGGAGCTTCCATCCGATAGAAATTTTCTCTTTGTTGAAATAGGTCTATAGAGTTTGACTTCAGTACAAGTTGTCACAATGTGCTCCTTGCTACGCCGTATGCTTCTGGATATGATGGGGATCGGTTCGGATTTTTGAAGAATCATGTGTTTGATTGCATCAAAATTTATTACTTGTGATGCGGCATAGTTGAGAGTTATACCTTTAACTTTACAGACCGTTTCTTCTAAATTACTTTTCCTCGAGTGAACCTTAAATGCATAATTCTTGGGGCCTCCAGAAACAAACTTAGTTATGTATGAGTTAGAGCCATAACTCTCCAACTCGTCTGTCATGTCTCCAATAAATGTTAGTCAAAAAAAAAATTTTTTTTTTTCGGACGCTATTACAGATTTCATCGTTAACTAACAAACATTAAGACCAAAAAATTAGCGTGCAAGATGAAATGTATAGGTTCACTTCATTTCTACATTATTTTACAACTCTCAATCGCATTAAAAACAAGATCGAATAAAAAATAACTTATGACATATGGACGAAAAATGTTTTTCGGGCTATTTAGGTTAGCGACCGCATTACGTCTGAAATACTACATTTTTCGAGCTTATAACATAATTTACTATTTTAACGTTAAAATAGGGGAAATGATGTATCGAAATGCATACTTTTTTTTGTCGGTCACGAGATTATAGTTTCTTTTAAAATGAACTCTAATATTTACAACACAAATTATCCTTTAAGCCACTTTAGTTTAAAACTCGTCTGTCGCTTTCCCTATATTGTGAGTTTGATTAAAGTATAGCGTAGTATATATTTAGATGAATTTCGCAAATGTTGAATACTTTCAAAACTGAAAAAGCCGCCCTTTGCAATAAATATCTCCGTAGAGTTAGGTACCCTGCAGATTAAGGGTATTTCAGCGGATAATCATATACAAATTCAAAGATTTTGTCTATTTTAATGGATTAACAAACAATATCTATAGGATGACTTTACTGATAAAAAAAAAATAACAAAAATCTATTAAGTCTAGGCTCACATGAAATTCCATAAAGAGCAGCTGCATAGCCTTATCACATCAAACTATATTTTTATTTCGTTCTATTGTCAAAAGTCTGTGTTTAGGAGATTATCGTTCATTTTAAAATGAACTCTAATATGTACATCACCATAAACTACCTCTTAAGCCGCCGTAAAAATACACTTTTCGATTTACCTCTATATTGATTTTCTAATATTAAATATCTACAATAGTCGAAATTCGCTCGCTAATACCCATGTATGCAAGGTTTCTTCAAAAAATGACAATTTTGTTGTTTAATGGCTTGAAAAAATGGAAAAAGGAGGTTTTTGCATCCATTTATTTCCAGATGAGTGTTAAAAATACTTATAAAACTCGGTATACCGAAGATCAACCATTAATGAGAGGGTTGAGTCCTGTTTGCCAAATCCTGATTTATAATTTGACGTTGGCAACGGTACAATTTTTTAACATTTATCATAAGAGGCGTATATTTTTGGGGCTTAGATCTACCAGTTTATCCACGCCCCATTTATTGTTAGTGCTTTAGTAATTTTACTTTCCAATTATTTTTTACCAAAACGCGTAGTTGAAACAGTGTCTATATCAGACGATATAATAAATTTTAAGGATTAATTTGCTTACAAATACACTTCAATTTATTTAGGCTAAAGCAGCCAGACATATACTGGAACTACGAAAACCCTATTACAATTTGGTTGCCTAGAGAAAATTTTGTAAAAAACATAGCTTTCTACACAAATGCTTGCACATTATGTACCTATCATTTTAAGATACCTGGCGACATCAATGTAAGCATTGACATAATGACGCAAGATATAGGTAGGTACTAGAATATTCAAGATTTCTATTAACGATACACTTCAGCATACATGCGAGATGTCATTAATGTCTACGGAAGGCAACAGACATACCAGCTATTTTTACATGGGATTCCATAGACTTGAACGCTTCTTGTTTAGAAATATTTGATGTCATCTTGAGGAGTTCCGTATTGAAGCATCAAACCTACCTGCCAAATAATTGACGAAATATGGGATATCATAAAATATGTCCCCCATCGAACTAAATGATCCTATAAACCAGCTTCACAGACCGTAATTTGTGATGCTAACACGATTAATACGCAATAGAACAAGATTAAGAAACAAAATTTAAAGTAGCTCTTTATCACACGAAAATAATTAAATAATTTACGGTTACAGAACAATAATTATTTTAAAAAGCTGTATAACTAAATATATTATGTTATTAGGAATATTCTGTCTAAAGTAACAGCTGATCTTAGTCGAAAATGAGATCGTATTATTGATTGTTGAATTCGTTAGGTATGAAATAAAATTAGAGATTTCGTCTATTTTTTTCACGATTAAAAAAGAATACCTCTATTTAGCTAAAAATGAAACGATTACAGTGGTAGATTAATTCACTTTACCAAGCATGTAAACTACTAATTTTGCAATAAATATCTTCTATATTTCTAGGTAGGTTTACTCGAAAATGTTGGGCTATTTTCATCAAAAATCCCGATACGAAATTGAAAAATTTGCCTATTTTTGTCGGTTTACAAAGTGATAGTGGAATATTGATTTGATCAAAGAACAATAATTATTTTAAAAATGTTGTATAATTAACTAAATGTCGGTGTTATCAGGCAGGCAAGAAGTTATTTATCTGAATCTTATTTGTACCATTAGCGTTTATATACAAATGTTAGTGGTTTTCAAAAATTGATATCTCGGAAATTATTAGGTTTAGACTTATAATACGCTTATTAAAAAATAATGACTACTTTATGCAAAATTCAAAATATTATAAGATGTAGGATATCCCAGTAACTTAACCAAAGATTTTCGGTCTTCGTAAAGCTTTTACGTTTCTTCAGCGTACCAAACATTCACTTTTTTTAAATATTGACATCGGGTTAGGATTCTGAACATAGGATTAACATCACTCCAATAGTGAACATGTTGCGTTGTCACAGTTCCATTCGTCGAAAAGTAAACAAAACCGTTTGAGCTACGTGGGGAATAAATAAAGTTGGCTTGTTGAAAAATTTTAATATTTATTAAGGTAAAAGACTATAAATATATCGATACAACACTTTGGCATTTCTAATACTACAAACATGAATATCTAAAATGTGATATTTAAAACCATCAACTCTCTCTCCCTTCTCTAATTTTGGTACACCAATGCTGTCTTCTAAGTTTATAATATATGGCGTCCTGCAGTTTAATTCCAAAAATGTTTTAACTAAAAATTCCTCTTTAACACGTCCTTTAACGTAAATAATGTCTGCGTCTATCAGATTGTTGGATATGATATTATGTAGTTCCTTGTAATCGGTATCACCATAATTATAAAGGATACCATGATGATTTCCAAATAGATATTTGACTTGTTTCTTGCAAGCCTTACTTAAGGTGTCGAATGGTTTAACTGGTTTAAAAAAGTAACTTTTCATACTATTTCCATCATAAATAGCCAATTCTTTCGCGTAAAATTCAGGTATGTTAAATCCTTGAATATCGACTACAACGAACTTCATTGTCTGAAGACTCAAATCAAGCAAGTATATTTTCATATTTTTATCGCTCTTAAGTTCGATTTCAAAAGCACACCCCCACTTTTCGATAATTTCACAGTCTTAGCACATAGATCTTATATTTTTATTTACGATCAATTCATCTTTATTCGCCAATCGTCTCAAACGAGTCTGCTTTTGAAAGTAATATAGCCTTAGTATTCAGAAAATATTAATAATATCGGAGCTTAAAACATCCTTGTCACTAAAAAATCATTGTGTTTCCTAACAAAACCCATCATCTTGTCTATTTAGCTTGCTTTCCTATTGTTTAGCAGGTTAAATAAAATTATTATTTCGCTCTTTTTGTCGGTACTGAATCGTTAGGGGAATACGTTTCTAGTTCTATAAGAGAGACAGTTAAAATTTATGTAAGCAATCAAAAATCCTACACTATGAGCTACTTAGTTAAAATTTCATATTTCCTTCCTGGATCAGGCAAAATTTGTGATGTGTCGGACAAAATTTATAAAAATACGAAAAAAAAAATGCTGGATGCATTTTTAGCGTGACTTTCTATTTAATACCATCTTATTTCAAGCTATAATTCGGTTGTCAAAATGAGAATAAAATAATTTTCCCATGGTTTATGTCATCTTAAAAAAGTCAAAAGGTTATATTCTGTAGAGGGTCAGATACATTCAAATTTAAATATTTTCTCCAAGAAGAATTTTAAGATAGTATTATAGTAAATAAAAATTCTATACCTCCAATATTTCTTGGAAACATATCGTGTTCTAGCGACATAACCCAAAAGTACCTCTATTCAGAAACGCATCGTACTTTTCTTGTCAATAATTGTCTCATTGTCCCATCCATTACATTATTATAATCTTAAAGCACCTGTTACCAGCATTATCTGTTTTTATGGTTTTCATAAAACATAGCGATTACCGATGAAAATTAAACGAAAACTTAATAAATAACTTTTTTTTCAACTGAAATAGACTGATTTTCGATGGAAAAATGTTACTTATAACTAAAAATGAATATAAGACATATACGCAATGATATTTAGAATAAATCAATGTTTTCTAAAATTACTATGAAATATTCACAAAATCGTTTCGTTATAACCAAAGCAGCAAGGCTTGCAGATTTCGTATAGAGTTCAAACGCGATACTGAGATGATCTTTTTTTTTTATATTTTTGTAGAATAATGCACCACTACGTTGTAAGTACTTGAGAGAGGACTTTCTTGAAAAATCCTCAAATTTCTCTGCAATTTTGTTCCTTCTAGAGTTAAATTCACACAGAAAACCCCGTATTCTTATCTTTCAGGTTGGTATATTAAAAAGGGCTTATTAGTATGGTTTAGAAAACAAGCAATATTAATTAACGGATGTTTTTTCGTCGTATGAAGAGTTGAAAAATTTTTTTTTTCCACTCCAATGGTTGCGATGCAGAGAGTCGGGTTTCATCATAATCTTTCAGGGTAGCTCAGGTTTGATTGCATGTAGAGAGTCGGGTTTCATCATAATCTTTCAGGGTAGCTCAGGTTTGATTACATGTACTAAGGTTAGTGCTCCTTGCAATCGGTTTCAGGTTTGACGCGCCCCCCTCAGGTTTGTTCAGGTTTCTCAAACGTTTGAGAAACCTGAACAAACCTGAGGGGGGCGCGTCAAACCTGAAACCGATTGCAAGGAGCACTAACCTTAGTACATGTAATCAAACCTGAGCTACCCTGAAAGATTATGATGAAACCCGACTCTCTACATGCAATCAAACCTGAGCTACCCTGAAAGATTATGATGAAACCCGACTCTCTGCATCGCAACCATTGGAGTGGAAAAAAAAAATTTTTCAACTCTTCATACGACGAAAAAACATCCGTTAATTAATATTGCTTGTTTTCTAAACCATACTAATAAGCCCTTTTTAATATACCAACCTGAAAGATAAGAATACGGGGTTTTCTGTGTGAATTTAACTCTAGAAGGAACAAAATTGCAGAGAAATTTGAGGATTTTTCAAGAAAGTCCTCTCTCAAGTACTTACAACGTAGTGGTGCATTATTCTACAAAAATATAAAAAAAAAAGATCATCTCAGTATCGCGTTTGAACTCTATACGAAATCTGCAAGCCTTGCTGCTTTGGTTATAACGAAACGATTTTGTGAATATTTCATAGTAATTTTAGAAAACATTGATTTATTCTAAATATCATTGCGTATATGTCTTATATTCATTTTTAGTTATAAGTAACATTTTTCCATCGAAAATCAGTCTATTTCAGTTGAAAAAAAAGTTATTTATTAAGTTTTCGTTTAATTTTCATCGGTAATCGCTATGTTTTATGAAAACCATAAAAACAGATAATGCTGGTAACAGGTGCTTTAAGATTATAATAATGTAATGGATGGGACAATGAGACAATTATTGACAAGAAAAGTACGATGCGTTTCTGAATAGAGGTACTTTTGGGTTATGTCGCTAGAACACGATATGTTTCCAAGAAATATTGGAGGTATAGAATTTTTATTTACTATAATACTATCTTAAAATTCTTCTTGGAGAAAATATTTAAATTTGAATGTATCTGACCCTCTACAGAATATAACCTTTTGACTTTTTTAAGATGACATAAACCATGGGAAAATTATTTTATTCTCATTTTGACAACCGAATTATAGCTTGAAATAAGATGGTATTAAATAGAAAGTCACGCTAAAAATGCATCCAGCATTTTTTTTTTCGTATTTTTATAAATTTTGTCCGACACATCACAAATTTTGCCTGATCCAGGAAGGAAATATGAAATTTTAACTAAGTAGCTCATAGTGTAGGATTTTTGATTGCTTACATAAATTTTAACTGTCTCTCTTATAGAACTAGAAACGTATTCCCCTAACGATTCAGTACCGACAAAAAGAGCGAAATAATAATTTTATTTAACCTGCTAAACAATAGGAAAGCAAGCTAAATAGACAAGATGATGGGTTTTGTTAGGAAACACAATGATTTTTTAGTGACAAGGATGTTTTAAGCTCCGATATTATTAATATTTTCTGAATACTAAGGCTATATTACTTTCAAAAGCAGACTCGTTTGAGACGATTGGCGAATAAAGATGAATTGATCGTAAATAAAAATATAAGATCTATGTGCTAAGACTGTGAAATTATCGAAAAGTGGGGGTGTGCTTTTGAAATCGAACTTAAGAGCGATAAAAATATGAAAATATACTTGCTTGATTTGAGTCTTCAGACAATGAAGTTCGTTGTAGTCGATATTCAAGGATTTAACATACCTGAATTTTACGCGAAAGAATTGGCTATTTATGATGGAAATAGTATGAAAAGTTACTTTTTTAAACCAGTTAAACCATTCGACACCTTAAGTAAGGCTTGCAAGAAACAAGTCAAATATCTATTTGGAAATCATCATGGTATCCTTTATAATTATGGTGATACCGATTACAAGGAACTACATAATATCATATCCAACAATCTGATAGACGCAGACATTATTTACGTTAAAGGACGTGTTAAAGAGGAATTTTTAGTTAAAACATTTTTGGAATTAAACTGCAGGACGCCATATATTATAAACTTAGAAGACAGCATTGGTGTACCAAAATTAGAGAAGGGAGAGAGAGTTGATGGTTTTAAATATCACATTTTAGATATTCATGTTTGTAGTATTAGAAATGCCAAAGTGTTGTATCGATATATTTATAGTCTTTTACCTTAATAAATATTAAAATTTTTCAACAAGCCAACTTTATTTATTCCCCACGTAGCTCAAACGGTTTTGTTTACTTTTCGACGAATGGAACTGTGACAACGCAACATGTTCACTATTGGAGTGATGTTAATCCTATGTTCAGAATCCTAACCCGATGTCAATATTTAAAAAAAGTGAATGTTTGGTACGCTGAAGAAACGTAAAAGCTTTACGAAGACCGAAAATCTTTGGTTAAGTTACTGGGATATCCTACATCTTATAATATTTTGAATTTTGCATAAAGTAGTCATTATTTTTTAATAAGCGTATTATAAGTCTAAACCTAATAATTTCCGAGATACCAATTTTTGAAAACCACTAACATTTGTATATAAACGCTAATGGTACAAATAAGATTCAGATAAATAACTTCTTGCCTGCCTGATAACACCGACATTTAGTTAATTATACAACATTTTTAAAATAATTATTGTTCTTTGATCAAATCAATATTCCACTATCACTTTGTAAACCGACAAAAATAGGCAAATTTTTCAATTTCGTATCGGGATTTTTGATGAAAATAGCCCAACATTTTCGAGTAAACCTACCTAGAAATATAGAAGATATTTATTGCAAAATTAGTAGTTTACATGCTTGGTAAAGTGAATTAATCTACCACTGTAATCGTTTCATTTTTAGCTAAATAGAGGTATTCTTTTTTAATCGTGAAAAAAATAGACGAAATCTCTAATTTTATTTCATACCTAACGAATTCAACAATCAATAATACGATCTCATTTTCGACTAAGATCAGCTGTTACTTTAGACAGAATATTCCTAATAACATAATATATTTAGTTATACAGCTTTTTAAAATAATTATTGTTCTGTAACCGTAAATTATTTAATTATTTTCGTGTGATAAAGAGCTACTTTAAATTTTGTTTCTTAATCTTGTTCTATTGCGTATTAATCGTGTTAGCATCACAAATTACGGTCTGTGAAGCTGGTTTATAGGATCATTTAGTTCGATGGGGGACATATTTTATGATATCCCATATTTCGTCAATTATTTGGCAGGTAGGTTTGATGCTTCAATACGGAACTCCTCAAGATGACATCAAATATTTCTAAACAAGAAGCGTTCAAGTCTATGGAATCCCATGTAAAAATAGCTGGTATGTCTGTTGCCTTCCGTAGACATTAATGACATCTCGCATGTATGCTGAAGTGTATCGTTAATAGAAATCTTGAATATTCTAGTACCTACATATATCTTGCGTCATTATGTCAATGCTTACATTGATGTCGCCAGGTATCTTAAAATGATAGGTACATAATGTGCAAGCATTTGTGTAGAAAGCTATGTTTTTTACAAAATTTTCTCTAGGCAACCAAATTGTAATAGGGTTTTCGTAGTTCCAGTATATGTCTGGCTGCTTTAGCCTAAATAAATTGAAGTGTATTTGTAAGCAAATTAATCCTTAAAATTTATTATATCGTCTGATATAGACACTGTTTCAACTACGCGTTTTGGTAAAAAATAATTGGAAAGTAAAATTACTAAAGCACTAACAATAAATGGGGCGTGGATAAACTGGTAGATCTAAGCCCCAAAAATATACGCCTCTTATGATAAATGTTAAAAAATTGTACCGTTGCCAACGTCAAATTATAAATCAGGATTTGGCAAACAGGACTCAACCCTCTCATTAATGGTTGATCTTCGGTATACCGAGTTTTATAAGTATTTTTAACACTCATCTGGAAATAAATGGATGCAAAAACCTCCTTTTTCCATTTTTTCAAGCCATTAAACAACAAAATTGTCATTTTTTGAAGAAACCTTGCATACATGGGTATTAGCGAGCGAATTTCGACTATTGTAGATATTTAATATTAGAAAATCAATATAGAGGTAAATCGAAAAGTGTATTTTTACGGCGGCTTAAGAGGTAGTTTATGGTGATGTACATATTAGAGTTCATTTTAAAATGAACGATAATCTCCTAAACACAGACTTTTGACAATAGAACGAAATAAAAATATAGTTTGATGTGATAAGGCTATGCAGCTGCTCTTTATGGAATTTCATGTGAGCCTAGACTTAATAGATTTTTGTTATTTTTTTTTTATCAGTAAAGTCATCCTATAGATATTGTTTGTTAATCCATTAAAATAGACAAAATCTTTGAATTTGTATATGATTATCCGCTGAAATACCCTTAATCTGCAGGGTACCTAACTCTACGGAGATATTTATTGCAAAGGGCGGCTTTTTCAGTTTTGAAAGTATTCAACATTTGCGAAATTCATCTAAATATATACTACGCTATACTTTAATCAAACTCACAATATAGGGAAAGCGACAGACGAGTTTTAAACTAAAGTGGCTTAAAGGATAATTTGTGTTGTAAATATTAGAGTTCATTTTAAAAGAAACTATAATCTCGTGACCGACAAAAAAAAGTATGCATTTCGATACATCATTTCCCCTATTTTAACGTTAAAATAGTAAATTATGTTATAAGCTCGAAAAATGTAGTATTTCAGACGTAATGCGGTCGCTAACCTAAATAGCCCGAAAAACATTTTTCGTCCATATGTCATAAGTTATTTTTTATTCGATCTTGTTTTTAATGCGATTGAGAGTTGTAAAATAATGTAGAAATGAAGTGAACCTATACATTTCATCTTGCACGCTAATTTTTTGGTCTTAATGTTTGTTAGTTAACGATGAAATCTGTAATAGCGTCCGAAAAAAAAAAATTTTTTTTTGACTAACATTTATTGGAGACATGACAGACGAGTTGGAGAGTTATGGCTCTAACTCATACATAACTAAGTTTGTTTCTGGAGGCCCCAAGAATTATGCATTTAAGGTTCACTCGAGGAAAAGTAATTTAGAAGAAACGGTCTGTAAAGTTAAAGGTATAACTCTCAACTATGCCGCATCACAAGTAATAAATTTTGATGCAATCAAACACATGATTCTTCAAAAATCCGAACCGATCCCCATCATATCCAGAAGCATACGGCGTAGCAAGGAGCACATTGTGACAACTTGTACTGAAGTCAAACTCTATAGACCTATTTCAACAAAGAGAAAATTTCTATCGGATGGAAGCTCCGAACCATATGGATATAGAAAAAGAAAAACCCATTGAAAATAAAATATATTGTATATTTTGTATGTATTGTATATAAAATATATTATAAATATTGTATATCTAGAACCGCTATGGAGTTTAAAAATGTAAATTAAGTAATAAACAATTTAAAATATCCATTTTGGTTTTATTTTTTTCTTTAACAGTAAGAGTTTTCAAAAGTATTTAAATAAGTAATTATGTACATATTAAAAAAAATATGTTTTTATTTTTACAAAGACACTTATAATTTAAATAGTTTGAAAATATTATCCAGTCATTTAAGTACTACACTTAAACTTAAAGAAAAGTTCTCCGAAGCCACAAAAAAACACTAAGGGAATTGGTTCTTTTCAGCTATTTTTCTGTTATTCTTATAGTAATCCATAATCGTTTCAAATTTGAACGACCCACATGATAGTCTTTTTTTTTTTTTTTTGTAATTTATGCATATTTAATTACAAGGTTTCATACAACTTTAACAAATAAAAGTTGTTTTTTCTTTTATTTTTTTCTTTTCTGTTTTCTTTTTCGGTTCTTAAGAAATGCTAAAGAATCTGTACAAAACAAGTCACGAAATAACTAAATAGCCACCATTTCACTAAATACTTAACACTCAGTATACAATTTTCAGAAATGTCATGATTAAGAACGGTTCTAGTCATTTTATACAAGATTTCACATGATTTAACAAATTTAAAACATTTTTTTTAATTTTTACTAAATTCTAAACACTCAGTATACACTTTTAAGAAAATAGGACGATTTGCGACAGTTTTAGTCATTTTTTACAAAGTTTCACAGGACTTAATAACGTTAAAACATTTTTTTTAATTTTTTACTAAATTCTAAACACTCAGTATACAATTTTCAGAAATGCCATGATTAAGAACGGTTCTAGTCATTTTATACAAGATTTCACATGATTTAACAAATTTAAAACATTTTTTTTAATTTTTACTAAATTCTAAACACTCAGTATACACTTTTTAAGAAAATAGGACGATTTGCTACTGTTTTAGTCATTTTTTACAAAGTTTCACAGGGCTTAATAACGTTAAAACATTTTTTTTTTAATTTTTTACTAAATTCTAAACACTCAGTATACACTTTTAAGAAAATAGGACGATTTGCGACTGTTTTAGTCATTTTTTACAAAGTTTCACAGGGCTTAATAACGTTAAAACATTTTTTTTAATTTTTTACTAAATTCTAAACACTCAGTATACAATTTTCAGAAATGACATGATTAAGAACGGTTCTAGTCATTTTATACAAGATTTCACATGATTTAACAAATTTAAAACATTTTTTTAATTTTTACTAAATTCTAAACACTCAGTATACACTTTTAAGAAAATAGGACGATTTGCGACTGTTTTAGTCATTTTTTACAAAGTTTCACAGGGCTTAATAACGTTAAAACATTTTTTTTTAATTTTTTACTAAATTCTAAACACTCAGTATACAATTTTCAGAAATGACATGATTAAGAACGGTTCTAGTCATTTTATACAGGATTTCACATGATTTAACAAATTTAAAACATTTTTTTTTTAATTTTTACTAAATTCTAAACACTCAGTATATCATTTTCAGAAAATAATACAATTCTGTACAGTTTTACAAATTTTCACAGGTCTTAATAACATTAAAACATTTTTTTAATTTTTTACTAAATTCTAAACACTCAGTATACAATTTTCAGAAATGACAGGATTTAGAACAGTTTTTACAGATATTTACAAAGTCTTAATAACATTATATTAATAATTATCTAACATAATGTATACAATTTCAAGAAATAGTAGATTTTTAATCCATGTACAAAATTCAAGAATCTAAAATACAATTAAATGTAGGCTTTTTTAATTGGCATCTCAGGCAAATTATTTCCCCCAAAATTATCTAAAAAAGATATACCAAAAACATTCTAAAGCGGTTTTTTACCTCTATAAGTATGCAGGCCGATCCGACCCTTGTCGGTTTTATTACCCGCATAAATTAACACAGTAGAGGAATATGGACAGAGTTCTGGGGCAGCGGCGTTTCACTAAAGCTTTGGTTTCCTACAAAGCGGTACCGCAAAAGAGTGGCCGTAATTTGATGGCGAGCTTCGCCGCGACAAAGCGTGTATGTACTTGCAAATCGGAGTGTGTTCCTCCAGAGCGTTCGGCGCAAAAAATACGGCACCGTATTTTCTGAAGCGGACGCTCTGTACGTTGGGATAGTGCAAGCACGATTTTTGACGGTGCGCCAGTGTAGTGATTGTATGTTTTAATTATAATATTTGGAAATTAATTGGTCTAGCGAACAAGATAAAATTTTAATCGAGTTTTTTTTTACTATATCGCTTTAACAGCGGCGTTTGCACTAAGGTTAAATCATAAAAGGTCGGGTTTTATCTCGGGTCAGATCATAAATATTCAGGTTCAAATTAGGGTTAGATGAGAAGCCGCCTCGCGAAAGCATCCGGGTTAGGTCGTAAAAAAAGTTGGGTTTTATCTCGGGTCAGTTCATAAATATTCAGGTTCAAGTTAGGGTTAGATAAGAAGCCGCCTCATGAAAGCATCCGGGTTAGGTCGTAAAAAGTCGGGTTTAATTTCGGGTTATTTTGTAAACAGCACCACCGAACCACCCGGGTTAGGTCATAAAACGCACCACCGAACCACCCGGGTTAGATCATAAAACGCACCACCGAACCACCCGGGTTAGATCGTAAAACGCACCACCTGCACCACCTGGGTTAGTTGCACCACCAGCACCACCAGCACCACTGGTCTCGTAAAACAGCACCACCAGCACCACTGGTCTCGTAAAACAGCACCACCAGCACCACTGGTCTCGTAAAACAGCACCACCGAACCACCCGGGTTAGGTCATAAAACGCACCACCGAACCACCCGGGTTAGATCGTAAAACGCACCACCTGCACCACCTGGGTTAGTTGCACCACCAGCACCACCAGCACCACTGGTCTCGTAAAACAGCACCACCAGCACCACTGGTCTCGTAAAACAGCACCACCAGCACCACTGGTCTCGTAAAACAGCACCACCGAACCACCCGGGTTAGGTTATAAAACGCACCACCGAACCACCCGGGTTAGATCATAAAACGCACCACCGAACCACCCGGGTTAGATCGTAAAACGCACCACCGAACCACCTGGGTTAGTTGCACCACCAGCACCACCAGCACCACCTGGCCCAGCTCTGTCCGTTTCCCTCTACTGGTGATTTAATAAAAAAAAAAGAAAGAAAAAAAAAAAACTTATCGAGGTGTGAACCGGCACAAGGCTAACTCGTGTCACAAGTGTTTGCACTGACTTACAGATGTCGCGGTTGATAGGCTACAGTGTGGGGTAATTAATATATATAAACAAAAAAAAAACATTAAATAATTATGTTTCTCTCACTACTCCTGGAAGGCTCAAATTGCCCTGCACTAGTTCTGGCGTTGCCCCGTGCTAGAATTGTCGATCGTCAATGGCCCCGTACTAAAATTCGTTCGTCCTAAATAACTTTTCTTTATAACGGTTTTCTCTAGTTTTCGACATAAGAGTACTATACTCTCAAACGATTTTAATATTTTTTACCCTACTCCGTATCCTATTTGACTTGACGCGATTAAGTGTACCTAAAATGATTATCGATCATGCACAAACTTTTATTAAAAATACAATTTTCTAAGACTACACTGTATGTAACTGTATTTCTGTGTGACTGTTGTATGCATTACAACATCTTGATAATTTTAATTTTTGTACGTGCTATTAACATTCTTGTCAACTCATCAATTTTTTGTTTCGAGTTCTTGATGTAATGTCCCAAAAACGTAAGAGATGAAATACTCTCATAATAATTTTCAAACTTTGTCTTCTCGTGAGTACCTAATTGTTTCGTTAGTTCCTCAATTTTTATTGGTGAAGGTGAACTCAAAACGTCTTCTCGTGGATCCCACTTAAAACCAAGTATTCTTTGTGTTATATATGAACTATCAAATAGTTTTCCAGGAGTTTGTAAAAGTAACGAAGTTGAAAACCTCCTTTATTATAAATCGTAACATTTTTAACATATTTCTTAATAAGTTTGATTGCCTCTTCAGAACTAAGTACGCTGTTCAAATAATCATATATCTAATATATTTTACTAATGGCTTCAGCGGCACGTGAATTATCAAAGAAAAATTCTTCAGCGTCGATTTTTTACATACTGTATACGGAGATGACACGGCTCAAAATATCATAAGTAGCATTAGATACGTATTGATGCTATCTTCTGGTCGATTTCTTCATAGAAATCGTTGGGAATTTTTATCTTCAGATCTTATTAACACTTGAACCATTTCCTTTATATGTGTGGAAAATAGTATTCTATGCTCTCTCAATTTATATAGTATTGATATTAGTACAACTCGGGGCCTTTTAGTAAAAAATCATTCATACTTTTTCCTCTTATTTCTGCTGTACAATCAAAAACAAATCTCATTTTTCCTGGCAAGGAACTCCTTTTATTTATTTCAAGCTTGGTGACTACTTGAGTTTACAGCAATAACCATTTTAAAGAAAATACAAAAATGTAAAAATGTATTCTAGAGGTTGGTTAATAAATTTGTGTATCTAGGATAGGGCCGCCCATCTTTATATAGGTTTTTTTTTGTTTTTAAATTTCTGTGTTCTCACCCTTCAAAAGTGTTTGTTTGGCTACAAAAAAAACATCCTATGATTGAATTTATTTAAAATAAAAATAAGGATTGCCGCCCACAACCGAAAGTATAATGCCTAAAAAAATTATCTTACCTAATTTTGTCACGCTTTCTGTTGTTTTGTTTCTTAACAAAAGATAATTAGTCTTATTCTTAAAAGTGTACCCCTTATTTAAACTATTTTATTACAAACACAATTTGAATGTAAGCATTTTGATCATTCTTTTTATAAATGACAAGAATATTATGATGTATAACGAAGTATTTAGATATTTATGGTTGTATGGTTAAACATTAAACCAACAACATTTTACCAAATTTAAAGGCTCTTTGGGGAAGGTCTGGGGTTTCTAAAAGATTATTATTATTTTACTTACCTGCCGATTTTTCACCCTAAATGGTATCGACTTATTGACTGCAATAAAACTACCGGTTTAATCCCATTGTTATACACAATCAACAAGCAAATACACTACAGGGTAGGACTTCAGATATTTAATTCGGTATATAATATAATATGAAGGTAATTATGCAATCTAATTAAAATTAGTGAGGTTTTTAGGGAACAAGTAATTTTACACACATTGCTACGTTTAAATAATATATTATTTAATGACATGAAATATCCTAAATAAATAACACATATCAAATCAAAAATCATTTATTGTCAATTTTGCAATTATTGTATTAGCAGTGGCTTTGCCAGGTAGTGGCCAGGGGGGCCCCCGCCCACCTAGCTTGGCGCCCCTTGGTGCCCGTATACACAATAAAAAGATACTTTTATTACACCCTGTAACATATATATTGATATTGAAAAATATTTGGTAACATATTTTGAAAAACAAACACCATATTTAAATTAATTAATTAAGATTAAAAATACAATAATAGGGAGGGAACCGTAGCACTGAAGGTCCCATTTCCGCTGCCATTGTGTCACAAACATATGTTTTCTTGATAGAAAATGCATTTAAAACTTGTAAAAGTTCATTTTTTGTATAATTCTCTTCGAAATATATGTCATTCGCCGCCATAAAGTTTTGAATTTCCAATTTTGTGTTATTTGAGCCTGGAATCTTCTGTAATTGTGTGAAGCTCATTTCAGACAAAATTCTCCAAAGACTAGTGATGCTACAGTTTATTTGGGTTTCGTCATTAGTGAGCCGCTGTTTTAGACACTTTAATGTAGGGACAAGTTGCTCTTCGTACATGGTGTAGATTTTTCGTCTTATTAGGTCCTTATCGCCATCATCGATACTTTTCTTGAAACCGGTATCTATACGCTTCTTTCTTGATTTGACGGGATTTACTGCAATTCGTCTTACAGTAGTAAGAGGCACCTTAGTCATATTACTTTTTACACTTGCGGCAGCACTCGCCTCAAGTCCTTGGTCAAGTAAAGAACTATACACATTTTTTACAATGTTTTTAGCATCAAGAGATAAGTGGTTCTTCTTCAACGGAACACTAGAAGAACCACTATTAATATTTACCCACGGACGCTACATAATATCTGTTTTTATACGTATACATTTTTGATAAACAATTTAAAATTATTGTATAGTAACCGTAGCACAACTTGAACACTTCCTAAGAAACACAAAGACTGAAAGATGTTATCGCAAGCACAAGATAATTAAATATTACCTGCTATAATTACAAATTATAATCCGACCCTGACCGACAGTTTATTTGCATTTTTATAGCCTAGCTCTTGCAAAACGTCCCAGGTAGTTAAACGGAGTCAACCATTTATTGTGAAAAATTCTCTACCTGTTTTTTCTAGAGCGGGTTAAAAATTTCCTCGAGCTGTCATTACTGCTTAGTTTCAATTCATATTTCAAAGCAAGGTTTAGTTTTAATCTATCTTTTGAAAAGAGAACGTTAAATTTGTGATTTAAAGTGATTTGTGTAAGCTGTGTTTTTCTCTTTCGTCATGTCGACTATTCGAAGTTTAAGAAAAGATACTTGAGTGCACCTCATTGGCAATTACACGTCATAAATTATTGGAAGTAAACTTTCTTCCAATAAAGATGTATTAGGTGTACTGTTCTGTAACTTACATCAAGTAAAGTTAAATCTTCATTAAAGTGCTAACTTAGCAATTGAGGAAGTACTTGTTTGCTGGAACGAAGCCTGTATGAAGATACCAGTTTTACACACTTTAACAGGGAGAGAGCAAGCTACCGCAGTTTATGAAGCGCACATGGGTGAAACTCATATGGGCGACTTCGCAACAAGAAAACCGTTACAAAACCTAGTTTGAATAGTTAGGGCCATCAGAGGGCTCTTCGAATATGGTCACTACCATGTGCTGTTTGTCAAATCAGACTTGCATATTAATCTGTCGACTATCTCTCTCTCTCATAATATTAATCTATGAAAAGAGACAGACCTTGTTAAAATATTACGCCAACTCACTGGAGGGTTTTATTATCCGTTTTTTAGATAAAAGAGGAAGAAGAGAAGTTCTGTCAATTTTGTAAAATGTAAACCCCCGAACGAATTGTTGGTAACAACTTGATTTTTTTTCATTTTTATATCATACTTTACCGTTTTAATCCTTTACAGGCCGTTTTACGAGTTTGGAAGGATTTTAGGATTGTTACGCGATCTTATATCAAAGGTATGTAACCTAAATGTAAAATTTACGCTTTAAAGGTTAGGTTTGCTGAATTTTCAAATAATTCAAGTTGCATCTTTTCTAATATTTTTAGCATACTCTTTAAAAATATCTACCCACCATAGTTTATAGAATCCACAGCCCAAGCGAATGCAAATAAAACTGTATGATAAGTCATGTCGAAGGAATTTTAATGTTCGGTCTCGTGTAAGTTTTTCATTTTGTTCTTTGCCATTTAATACTTTAAGTGTTATATTTAAGTGTATGCTCCTTATTTGCCTCTATCAGTATCTATAATGGCCTGTGTCGCCCATTTAATAACCAAAATCAAGTTTTACTGTAAATATCCTGGTTGCAAGAGTGCGTTTAGATCTTCATCTGACTTCAATTGTGTCAGTAAGCATTTCTATACATTTCCCCCTACTGATGTTGAAAAACTAAGAGCGTGGAAGAATAATTGTAATAATAATCCTGACATCGAGCGCAAAAACTTTAGGAAATTATTTCAATGAATGTCAATTTAAGAACTCAGTTTTTAAAATGCTTAATTGGAATGCTGTTCTCAATGCTGTCCCTGAGCTTTTACCACCTGATGTTTTAGGATCACTTCCACATTTTGTAGAACCCTGGTACTTCAATTTTTTTTTACTGGCAGTCTGAAACATTATGTTTAGTCCTCTGAAGGTATCCATTCTACTTTTGACTCATGTACACATTCCACTTTATGTTTTATTGCATTTTTTCACTGCTTTCAGTTTCTCAGTATTTAATTAAAAAATTATGTTTTGTTCAGTCTGTTAGTCATTTTAGCACTAATCATAAACATATTTTTCTGTTGCATGGACACCTTATCAAGCCCAAATACTGTGTGACAATTTAACTCTGGCTGCAACATTTGACCTACACCTGGCTAAGACATCTTGTATGCTACGAGATTTTACACCTGACCAAAACATTTTTCACCTGGATGGACACTTTCAAGTAGGTACCTGGACTGTTGTGTTTTTTTTTATGTTAATTTTTTTAAATTTATTTTCTGTAGTAAAGAGTTGTTTACTGGAAGAAGGAAAATATATTTAGTGCCAGTACTTTTGGCACTGATTAACTCATTTGATAGATGATTAAAATAATCATGATTTCTAATGTGCCAATCTCAATGAGATTGGCACATTCAAAACCCTGATTATTTTAATTGTCTATCGAATGAGTTAATAAGTGCCAAAAGTATCAGCACTAAATGTCACAATAATTGTTCATTTGTTCTTATTATTTTCCTTCTACCAGAGGCTGTAACTGTTTACATATTTACCACTTCACTGAGCTGGATTCAAAAGAAAAGCAAGGGAGAAAGTAAGATTCCTATGTAAATTGGTCAAAACTGACAAGTAACTTTTACTAGAACTAAGAAAGTGTGCAAAACGCAAACAGCTAATTGCTATTTTGCATTAATAGTCAGTAGCGTAACTAGAAGACCTGGGTTTGATATGAAGCAAACATTTATTTTGGAGCAACGCCCAAATGTCAAGAATTCACCTATTTGCCTCAAGCAAACCCGGTTTCATGAAACACTTGAAGCCATTTTAGTCACGTTGCTGTTATTAGTTACACTTTTGGTTTATTTTATACAGAACATTTTTTATTTGTAGCTATAAAGTATTTCTATTGTTTCGATACCAATTTTTGTCAGAATTTGTTCACATTATTTTTTATGATAAAGTCTAAATAAATTTCAAATTTTTTTCATAAGCTTTGTGTGTTATTTCCATCGGCATTCATAAATAACAACAATATTTGGTTTTTAATGACATTTATCGAGTTTTTGGTATAATTTTATATAAAATACATACATACATTCATTAAATTCTGAAATTTAGTGAATGCATGTTATTTTATAGTGAATTAACTCAAAAAGCGAGAAAACGTCTTTAAAAATCTTAAATATTGTTTAAACAGTAAACCAGTAATTTGAAAACGAGTTATTTGAACTACCCGCCAGCCGCAATAAATTTCCTACCATAGCGCTCAGGGTGGACTGGTGGCCAACTTGAATCTTTGTTTCTCTGGTTTTCTACGTATCTGTTTTTTGATGAAGCGCTATGGGACTGGAATCTCCATGATACAGTAGTTGCGGTATGTAGCGACATTACTGCCCCCAACTTGGGTTAGTGCAAATGTTTTATTGAAACAGTTGTTAAACGAGTTTTAATTTATTTACTTTGTAGGCCCTATATTTGTGAACTTATCTTAAAAAATGCTTTCCATGCAAAAAGGCCTTCTTCTAGTGGTCCCATTGTACCAATGTTTAAACGTTTTAGAGAATCCTGGTCTAAAATCAATAATTTAAAGTATAAATCAGCATTAGAAGATAAAAATATAAATACATTATTGCAACTTGAAGATTTTGAAATGGCTGGTATTCTTAATTTTGTGGAACAAGCCTTAGATACCCAGCAGCCTAGCGACGACTATAGAGAATTTTTACATTTGACCCAGCTGTTTTTAGCGAAGAACAATGTAGAATTTACCATTCGTGCTCCTGGAGAATTCCATCCTGCACGCTGGATGTCGAAAGCTTTTATTGCTTAAAAATATATCTTTATAGGAACGAGCTTACACTAACAGTCAGGAAAGGAAGAGTATCAGAGATGTATGCATTTTTATCTTCAAAGTTTAGGTTAAGGCTTGGTTCACCGTTCCTTGTCTATACAAAGCTTTATATCAAGATCTTCAATTTGCGAAGAATCTTATTAAATATAAAACTATTGATCCACAGATATCTGAAGCTGCCGTGGAAAAAATTAAAAATCACATGTGGTACTTGTCTTCTGAGATTTGCGCAATATCAATCTTTAATAACGAAATTCATATTGAAATTAAAAGAAATATGATAAATACTCTTTTAAAACAAGAGTCGCTAGAAGGAGGTAAAATACGAGTTAAATTAAGTAATTTATACAAAATAGCATATAAAGAACTTTGGGAATCTATATGTAAAAATACTCTTAGGTTTTTTGAAAGCTCGGGTTATCCACAAATTGTTTAAAAGAAAATCCAGAAAACTGGGAAAGTAATGATAAATACATATATTAATGTAGTAAAAAAGCTTAAAATAGTGAATGATACAGCAGAAAGGGGTATTTAAACTCATAGACGAATATAATAAAATATCAACAAAGGATGAAGAACAACACCAATGTATGCTGCAAAATGTAAACGAATGTAGAAAAAAATTTAAAGATGTCAGTAAAACGACACTTGCAGAAACTTTTTAAAAGTAATTAAAACAAACTTTTTGTGTAAATACATAACAGGGTTAGTTCTTTGGTACAATTGATTAATATTATATACCTATAATACCTAAGAAGACTTAATCACCGAGAGGATCCCTATCAAGAGAGGAGTGAGACAAGGCGATACTATGTCGCCAAAACTGTTCACCCTCGCGCTAGAAGACGTGTTTAAAAATCTGACTTGGGAGAGGAAAGGCGTCAATATCGATGGGACGTTCGTGAGTCACCTACGCTTCGCTGATGACATCATCCTGATAAGCAGCGATGCTGACGAACTTGGAATCATGCTAAGAGAGCTAAGGGAAGCCTCGGAGTCCGTAGGCCTGAAGATGAACCTCCTAAAGACCAAGGTCATGAGTCCAGATAACATCCAGGTCACACTCGACAGCCACACGCTTGAAGTTGTTGGAGAGTACGTGTACCTTGGCCACAACATCAAGCTTCACAAGGACAACCACACCGCAGAAATCAGCAGACGATGGCCTGACGTGGGCTGCTTTTGGAAAACTCGGTCACATCTTCAGAAAACCGGACATGCCCATTAACCTGAAGCGGAAAGTATTCGACGCCTGCATCTTACCCGTCATGACCTACGGCCTTGAGACTATAGCCCTAACACGAAACAGGGCGAACCGACTCAGGGTTTGTCAAAGGGCTATGGAACGTGCGATGCTGGGGATCAGATTGAGGGACCGAGTCAGAAACGAGATCATCAGGGAGAGAACAAGAGTCGTTGACGTCATAGAGCGAATCGCCGTCAATAAATGGCGCTGGGCAAGGCACGTCGCCAGGGATGACACCAAGTGGACGAAGACCATAATGCAGTGGCGTCCCAGAGAAACTAGGCGTAGCGTCGGGCGCCCCCAAGCAAGGTGGAGAGATGATATCCAGAGGAAAGCCGGCAAGAACTGGATCTTGAGTGCTCAGGACAGACAATGGTGGAAAAACATGGAGGAGGCCTATGTCCAGGAGTGGACGAGAACAGGCTAAAGAAGAAGAAGAAGAAGAAGATAATACCTATATAATACTCTGTTTTTATGTAGTCAGTGGTAGTTGTAATAATAAAAGTTTTAAAATTTGAAAACCTTTGTATTTTCTTTGTATTATTCCAACAGCGGCACCATTTTTGAATAATTAAATCACTTGAAGTTTTGCACACGTAATTTTCTTGACATTTACAACATTTTAAAAGGGCGAGACCAAAGAAAAAAAAAGATGCAAAATGTGGGCCACCCTAATCAAGGCGTTGCATTTAAATTAGCAAAACTTTTTATCAAGAAAAATAAACTTTAGTATGATGAGGTACCCCAACCAAGGGTGCACTGTAACATAGTGTTTCACAAAAATGTATTGATAAATAATTGCAAAGTTATAAAACTATACAAGATAAAATAAATATGTCTACGTTGGGTACCCTGTCTCAGTAGAAAAGTAAAATTGCCCTACTTACAAAGCCACTGTTCGGAAAAATATATATTTAGAATAAATAAAAATCTTTCCACTAGGAAATCCACTCTACTAAAAAGACACATGCAATATATCCCGAGGTTTACGGTCGAAATGTCAATAAAATAATGGACTTTAAAGGAACAGGTTACAGTTGGACAGCACCAAAGATAGAACAAAGTTAAGTGGTCCGAAGCATTGGTTTTTATACATTAATACAAAAATAAGTAGTTTAGTATTTATTTAACACTCAGGACGTTCTTTTAATTTTAAGCTTTAATCTAATTCTTCTAATCTAATTGTCCTGGAATATAGCTTAAGGTAAAGACTAAGCCTATCGTTCGCCATTATCTTTTTTTATTAAGTATGTTTTGTAAATGTGTTTTTTTTTTAAGATTAGTCAAAATTACTGCAGGTACAAATCTAGAAGGCATTTTTTTCTTTGCTTTTATACAGGGTCGTTGGTATGTATGGAAACGGTCAATTATTTCTTAAAGTAAAACAGTTAGCAAAAAATATTTAAGACAAAAGATTCAGGGTTTCATGAGATCTATCAGATTTTTAAAAAAATAAGTATACAGGATGAGTCAGAAAACCGTAGAGAAACAACTTTATTTTTTTTTTAAATAGAACACCCTATATCTTAAAATAGTTTTAGATTTTACATATAATAATAATCATTTTGTAATAAGTGCATTATAAGTCTAAACCCAATAGTTTCCGAGATATCGACTTTTGAAAAATGACATTTTTGAACTTTGACAGCTTCTAGCTTTGTCTTAGAGTAAAACGGCTTACATGTCCCTATCTTAGTTTCCTGAAAGTGTAAACTTCCGGTTAAACCGGATGTAACTCAAAGGCCGGAAATACAGTACTTCCTGTTTAACCGGAAGTTGATGTTTTCGAGAAGATAATAAGAAAGTAAGATAGGAGCATGTAAGCCGTTTTACTCAAAGACGTACCGTTAGAAGCCTAGAAGCTGTCAAATTTCAAAAAATGTCATTTTTCAAAAGTTGATATCTCGGAAATTATTAGGTTTAGACTTATAATCCACTTATTGAAAAATAATTGCTATTACATGTAAAATTCAAAAATATTCTAAGAAATAGGTTGTTCCATTTAATAAAAACTAACTTTGCTTTTCTACGGTTTTCTGACTCATCCTGTATAATTATTTTTTTTAAATTCTAATGGACCTTTATTAACTCTAAAACTTTGATCTAAACTATTTTTTGCTAACTATTATACTTTAAGAAATAATCGACCGTTTCCATACATACCAACGACCCTGTATACAAATATGCGTGTGATTTGGAAAATCTAGTAACCGAGCGCCATTTTCAGTATTAGCTTAAAATAAATTAATGGTGTGGACTTATTGATAATTACATGTTAAGTCCAGTCTAGGTACCACCTGTTTTAAATGGATAGTTCTATTTTATTCTTTTGCAGGATTAGCCAAACTACTATTTGAGCTCAGAAAAGATATGTTTTTTTATGCAAGATGGTGTCCTAGCACTCTTCTCCAGACTTTCTTTTTATGATAAGGTACAGCACTGCAGGATTAACCCTTTATGGTGCTCTGCAGCGGTGTGCGTGCGATTCACGTTGGTCTTGAATCTTTGGAGATTATACCCGTTGGGGAACACGGCCTCAGGGAGGTCGTTCTATAGTGATAACGTTCTTCAGAGTAAAGAATTTTTAGACAGTGTCATTCGAGGGACACTAAGCTAAACCACGTGCGGGTGGGCTATAGTGGTTCGTCGTGTATTTCTACCATGCACCGCTCTGGGCGGAATCAAGCGGGCAACTTCAGTTGAGCACTTGCCATGGAAATTGATGTAAAATAGACTCAAGTCGCCATCCTGCCTTCGATGTTCAAGGCTTTCCAGGATATATGTCAGTTCATGGTCAGCAATCAAGCGAATGGTTCTTCTTTGAATGGAATCTAGCAATCTTAGGGTATGTTTAGGAGTAGATCCCCAAGTAATCGGACAGTATTCTAAGCTTCTGCGAGGCTGCTATCGCAATGGCCGCAACATGACAATGCCAAGACATATGACTATCCAAATTGATGTCCAATAAATGAATGGATAAAGCCAAGGAAATCTAGTATCCCGCCATGACTATATCCGCTTCTTCAACATTAACTTTTTTAGGAAAAACTGCCGCTTGGGTTTTTTTTTAGCGTTAAATTCTACTTGGTTATTATCACCCCAAGACAGAATTTCTTCAAGGTCTTTGTTGAGATGTGAGACCCCTTGCTACCTATAGAGATGTGCATTGGCATCCGATATCCGAGTATCCAAAGTAAAAGATGTGTTGTCAGTGACAACTTAAATTTCGAATTTTCTTACCGCTGGATAGATCGTGGAAGCCAAATACCTTGGCCTACCCGAAGCCCCGATTTCAACCCAAAGATTTTTATGATTAATTGATATGAAATATTTTTATTATAAAGGAATGATCAATACTAAAAACTACTATGGCAAAGAATTCAGAATACGGCAGAATCGTTTCAAAGCCAACACTTACCGTCAAACGGGGTGAACTCGATCAAAAAATTACGTTTTTTGGGGATAACTAAAAAACTAGTAATTATCTTTTTATTCAATTAATAATATTACTTCCTTGCTACTTAGGCCGTCGATTGGTGACTGGAGCAAAGTCTTAGGTGGTTATATTTGGGAAATTGAAGAACGCTGATTTGTTCGAAGGATGCTTACGAAATGTATTCACAACTATTTCAGCCTCTGAGATTTCAATAATTTCATCGATCTCTCTTATTTCTTTCATATTTTGTGATGATAAAGTCTCCTTTATCCCAGCTGCCGGATGGATCAAGAATGTTGGCTGGCGCAGCGGAACTTTCTCCAATTTCATAATCATCTATGTTGATATTCTGTTCCACTGCCTCCAATGTCTGTAAGCAATTTTCCTCTTCGCTTTTGCTTATTAAGATTTCTCCCTTATGCCTTATGGGCTGCTTGCAACTTCTCTGGCTCTCTTCTGTCAAATCTTCTGTACCTATGCTTTTCCCAGTGGCTATATTCAGTTTTTTTCCTCGCTTTGGAGCATCATTAGGCCCAGTCTTGAGCTGATGTAGATAATCTACAAGCACTGTAGTCATTGAAGTTTCTGCCACCGGTATAGTAGGCTCTATTTTTTTACCTTTGCAAGAACAGCATCGGGATTGAAAGGAACTGCGCCGCATGCTTCAAATCCAGCTAAACCCCCCTATTCTTCAGTTTCCATTCTTCCAGATTTCTTTTCCATGATGCTTTAAGAGAACGAAAATGGGCCACGTCCAGTGGCTGGAGCATGTGTGTCGAATTGGGGGGGGGGGAGTAAGACAAACTTGATGTTGTTGTATTCACACTCTTGAATAACACTGATAGTAATATGACTTTGCAAGTTATCTCCAATAAGCAGCTTGGTCCCTTCTAATTTCCGGAAGAATGGAAGTGCTACGGTCCTGAACCAATTGTCAAACAATTCAGAATCAAACCACCCCTTTGGAGACCTTTGACGTTGTACATTGCTCCTGGTTATCCGCCCTCCTTCTAGCCTTCATAAAGGTGCTTAGCTTTGTACACCGTATAAGTTGTTAAGACGAGTTCCATCAGCAGCTATTGCAAACATAACTGTTGTGCTACTTTTGCTGGTGTCAAGTGTCCTATAGGCGTGTTTGCTTCCTTTCTTCATCACCACTTTAACAGCGCCGGGATCGTCAACGAAGTTTGTCTCGTCGTAGTTAACAACGTTTTGATTCCTTATAATTTTCGCCACATTTCGGAAATAATCCTCAATAATCTCGTATGTTACAGCGGCTCTTACTCGCTTTGTATTCTCCGCAAGCTTGATTGTAAGCCGGGGATGCCTCTTCATCAGGCCATTAAACCAGCCTTCTACTGGCATATTATTGGTAAATCGCTTTTCAGTGATGCCGCGTTGATTTAAATATTGCTGCGTGATTCGCCTAATATCCATAGGCTTCAATGGGAAACCCCACTCAGCACACGTTTGCAAAGCATTCACTAACACAGTTTCAGACTGATCGTCAAGAGCAGGTTGACCACCATATATCAAGGGATGTGCCGCTTGAAAGTGATCGTTTAGTGTCGTATATGGCACTGCAAAATATTCTGATGCTTTTCGCATGCTCAGTCTGCCTTGGCGCACTGCATCCAGCGCGCTCTCCAAATACGCGGCGTTATAGTTTTTCTTGCCGTAAGCACCCCAGTCTCTTTACGTATTTTCGTGGCATCCATAAAAATAAAGAAAAAAAAATTAAAATACGATTCACCCCCGCCCTGCCCGACACCCCTCATATGCTAGCAAACAAAATTCATATGAGAAAATCATGCAGGAACAAATTGCTTAAAACATAACCTCAAAACCGAACAAATTATAGCAAAAACCTAACAAAATACAGTAAAAACCAAGTGATCGATTTGACCCCGTTGTTTTGTTTGTACACACAAAAATTGTAATTAAAACCACACAAAGAATAAATCAGCATGTCTGATTGTGGACACCCTTTCTTGAATATATTCCTAATCACCTAGAAGGGGTCGGACGGGTCCCATACTTATAATAATAATAATAATAATAATAATAAATGCTTTTATTGTCAGTAAGAATAATATACAAGATAAAAAAAAACGAAGGAAAATAACTAAGAAATAATAATAATAATAATAATAATATTGTGTTATTCCATTTGACAAGGGCAGATTTCGCACTCATCTGCCATAGCAGTGAGCAGCGCTTTTACAATCAACCCAACAAAACTTGCATTCTCTATATAATGTATCCCTAAAATCTTAATTGAATCTGTCAAAACGACATCAGAACGTATAATTGACTGATATTTTAATTCATAATTTAAACTTTAAAACAATATATGATTGTAATATAATTAAATAATGCTAAAGTAATATAATAATAATAATAACCATAATACAATAACAATTACAATAACATAACCAATAATTACCTATATTACTATACACTCAATTACAAAAGACAATAATCCTAAACACTTAATCATTGTTGCTCATTAACACTTGCCTAATATTGTATTTAAACGTTGGAAGGTTTGTATTTTTTAAAGTCTCGCTTAGTATGTTATACTGCTTGGTGACGTTGTATGAAAAGGATCCACGATATTGGGTTGTCCTGTGCTGTGGCGGAGTCAAGAGGTTTTTAAATCTGACATTAATGTTGTGAATAGAAGTTCTAAATTTTAGTTTTTTATACAAATAAGCCGGCTTTTGAGTTAGTATTATTTTATGGTAAAATGTAAGGCAATGTAATTGTCGCCTCTTTTCCATATTGAGCCACCCCAGATCTCTAAGTGAGTAAGAGACGCGCGCTTCTCTTCTCAGGCCACAAATTAGCCTAATACAGAAGTTCTGAACCAGTTGCAGTCTGCGTGAATCTGCGCGGAGCAGATTTGGGCCATAAACCACATCCCCATAGTTAAGATGCGATAGTACTAACGATTCACAGAGTAGTGTACGACATTTCTTACTAAGTAAATGGCGACTTGAATATATGAGTTTTAAATTGCAGAAAGCTCTTTTAGTTATAGTCGTGACGTGTTTCGTAAATTTAAGTTTGTAATCAACGAGTACACCTAAATTTTTTGCTTCATCTATGAGAGTGATCTTCTTGTTATTAAGACAGATGTTGACATGCTCTAAGCATTTAAGACGGGCAGCAGCTCTGCCAAACAGCATTACTTGTGATTTTAGGGGATTGAGTTTAAGGCAATATTTGTTTGAAATGTCGCAGAGGGCGTCCAGGTCCCGATTGATTAAATGACAAGAAGCAGCCATTTCGCTTGGAAAAAAGGAAAAATATATTTGTGTGTCGTCCGCATAGAAATGAGTTGAGCAATGCATAAGTACTTTATAAAATTGTGAAGTGTATAGTGTAAACAGTAGTGGCCCTAGAACGGAGCCCTGTGGTACACCACTAGGAACAAGTGAAAAATCTGACAATTTTTTTTGAATTCTTACAGCTTGAAATCTGTCCGCCAAGTAACTAGTCACAAAATTGGTTGCATGGACTGAAAAGCCCAAAAAGCCCAGTAAAGCTGTTAGTAGTTGGTGATTTATTAAATCAAATGCCTTTGAATAATCCAGGAGTACTAGGACAGTTAGTTTGTTTTTATCGTTTTCAGCAAGTATGTCATCGGTGACCTTTGCTAGGGCTGTGACGCAGCTGTGATCCTTACGAAATCCTGACTGGTGTTCCGGAAGAATATTATTATTATCAGTAAACCTTCTTACTTGGCCCTCTACGATTTTTTCCAATGACTTAGAGAGAACACATAAAATGCTTATCGGTCTTAAATCGTTTAACTGTTTAGGATTGTTTGTTTTAGGTATAGGTATAACATGTGACTTTTTCCAGATAGATGGGCAGGTGCCATTCAAGATACAGAAATCAAAAAGATGTTTTAAAACGGGAAGTATTTGCGGACAACTCATAAGCAACATGGTAATGCCAATTCCATCAGGGCCAATAGATTTGGATTTTATAGACAGCAGAATCTTAAAAATATCGTTTTCATTGACGGGCTTTAGTTTAAACTCTTGCAGTTCTTCACTAAGCTTATTATTTGTTAAATAATTTAATGTTTGCGCATCAGGTATGCTGTTGGCTTGTGCATTTAGGAAAAAATTATTTATTGTCTGAGGGTCAGAAAGTTGTTCAGGGAGGGTAGCGTTACATTTAGAGCCAATATTCATGGTTTTCAATTTTTTTAACTCCTTCCACATACTATTTTTACTTCCGTCGTTTATTTTGAATTCAAGATAAGCTTTTTTCTCTCCTTTAATGGCGTAATTGATTTCGTTTCTAAGTGTTTTGTAAAAATTCCAATCAGCCAGATTTTTTGACTTTTTGAACTTTAGAAGTGCTTTGTTTCGTTTTGCCATAAGCATTTTAATGGCCCCCGTTAGCCATGGTGCCTCATTTTTTGTAATACGGACAGTTTTGATGGGTGCATGAAAGTCAAAGATGCTTAGAATAATAGAATTAAAAGTATCTGTTTTTGTGTTAATGTCATGGGCATTATACACCCGCGAAAAATCTGCTATATCGAGATCTGCAATAAAATTATTTGAATTGAGGTTTTTTAAATCCCGAAATGTATACAGAAATGGTTCAATTTTTTGTTTAGATCTTAAAATTTGACAGGATATGAGACAATGATCGGATATATTCTCAGTATTCAGAACTTTTGTATTGAATTTTGGTACATTATTTGAAACGGCTATAATATCAATTAATTTGGCACTTGTTGGGCCGTACCTGGTTGGTTCATTAATTATTTGCGATAAATCAAACGTATCGCATATATTTGAAAAATTTCTAGAGTGACTATTCTTAAAGTCGAATAGATCGATATTAAGATCTCCCATACAAATTAGCGAATCACATTTAGGATCCAACACCGAAAGCACACTTTCGAGTTCTCCAAGAAAATCAGTGGCCGAGAAACATGGAGGTCGGTAGAGCGTTCCAATATTATACTGTCTTGTAAAATGTTTAACCGAAATCCATAATTGCTCGGTACTTCGTACCTCGGGTACAATCAGCGCGCGAGACTTAGTTGAAATTTTGCAATAAATGGCAACTCCTCCACCTCTGCCGCTAGCCCTATCGCATCGATATAATTTATACCCATTGAGTTGTACCATCGCATCCATAATTCCAGCATGAAGCCAGGTCTCTGACACACCTATAATGTCGTATTTATTTGAAACAGTGTCTCTAAATCCATCAAAGTTAGCAACTAGGGAACGAACGTTTATGTGACAGATGCTTAGTGACATATTGTCTAGAATTAGTATTTTTTTTTTTTAAGCGAAGCAAGAGAAAAAATAGCAAACAAAAAATAAAAATAACAAAAAAAAAACACAAACCTTAAGAGGAACAAGTGTTAACAACAATAAAAGACGTATCAGGACTAAATGGTTGTAACAAAGATGAAATATATTAACTTACACATTTTTTGCAAGATTGCGAGTAACAATTCTATCAAACGCGTTTTTTACAACTGCTGTTTTTATAATTTTGTCACGTTTCCTCTTCTTTTGTGGTTGTCTTGGACTTGCTGTACGAAGGAAATCCAACAATAGATTCGGCTGTGCAACTAATTGATTTCACATATTTTACACATTAAAAAATTTTGCGTTTTACTATTTAAATATTTTTGGAAAACTTACTTTTTACAATTAACCAGCACCACCGACAAAATGAATGTTCACCTGTTGGACACACGAACGTAAATAAAAATCATGTGATTTGTAATGCCTCGTTGCCATAATGCTCAATAATAAATGAAAAAACCGGTTTGATCAACTTCACCCCTGCCGATCGACTTCACCCCGATTGACGGTACTAAGCGAACGTTCAATAAGCGAATTGCCAAATGCATTAAAGTTGACGGCAATCACTTTGAGCAAATGTTCTCAAAAACTGAAACAAATGTTAATTCATTATAGTTTTTATAAAAACCTGCTTTGAAAAATTTCACAATAATTGCAAATCAAAATCTCATTCATCAAAACCAAAAGGAATATTTCTTAGTAATTTAGGTCCTGATAATTAAGTTAGAACAAAGGGCCCTTATTACACCTTTATACACTTTACTGTAATCAACATTATTTTAGTAACCTAATTGCCTTACTAAACAATGCACACAACTGAATTAATAATATACACGTACATTTCATATTGCATTTCCAAAGACAAAAAGAATTTCCATTTTGCTACAAAAGTAAATTCTTCTAAAATATCCGGGAAGGTGTAGTATGGTACGAGTACACCCTGTACATAAATTAATATAAATTATAGTAGACATTGTTTAGCAATAATAAGTAGGTTACAACGAGACAGGAAATAATACTGCTGATGTGTGATATCGGTTCACCGGGAAATTTATAAATTGTTTTAATTGATTATAGATATGTACACGAAAATGAGGAAGTAAAATATTTACAACAAGTTTTGGTTAGGGTTAAAACCTAAATAAACAAACACAACACTACATATATCCTACAGTAGTTTAAGATTTAAAAGTCCAGAATCCATATACAAAGTTTTTGCAGAAAATCGTCTTTTCCTTAGTTGATAAAAAAATAGGCATTAAAGTTTTTAGTTTTGTTGTTAGCATTTCCACATGCATGTTCCATCTAAAATATTGGTCCACGATTACTCCCGAGTACTTTATAAATTCTACAGAGCCAATGCTATCTGTACATTTACAATCTATACAGTTCTGTAACTAGCAATGAGAAGAGTAAGTAGTTAACTTTTTGACTTTATTTAAGCCTGCACTTGTAATATAAAAAGAGACATATTTAGTCTTTGTGATGCTCAGAGTAAGCAGGTTCTTATCCAACCAACCACGTACTATACTTAAACCATTTAAAGCTTTGTTCAAGACATTCTCCCAATTTGCTCCAATAAAAACTATTGCAGTATCATCAGCGTATGATATAATTTTCGCATTAATATTCAATGAATAAAGGCTGTTTATATAGGCTAGAAATAAAATAGGACCCAGTGCTGTCCCCTGGGTACTCCAATCGAGTTAGTTAGTGGCGTGCTTAAGGTGTGATTAATTTTAGTTATTTGTGTTCGCCCTGTAAGGTAATTTTGTATTAAGTTTAAACAAACTCCCCTTATACCCATTTCCTCAAGTCTTGTAAATAGTATGTTGTGGTTGAGAGTATCGAAAGCTTTAGCAATGTCTAAAAACACCACCAGTCATCTCGGACCCATAGATAAATTTCGATTTATGTGATTTACTAAATTAAAAATCACCATCTTAGTGTTTTTGCCTGTTAATATGAAAGTTAACTTTTGCCTTTTTATAATACCCACCCTTAGACACAAACAAGTTATACTTATTTTATGTTCCAGAGTGCCCCAGAGAGTGCTCTATAAAATTTACATCAAAATTATTTACAAATTCAAATTTTTCGCCCAACAAATTCCCAATCACAAAATTGTATGCAAAACTATTGGTTTAAAAATAAGTTAATGAAGAAAATCGAAAATGAAATTTTACTTCACCTGGCTATTATAAACTTTTGAACTAAGCCGAGTTTGATAAAATCGGAATACGACTTCTAGGAAACGAAATGCTACGTTTTCTGCATTTTACAATATGTAAGACTCGTTATGTACGTGTACTGATATCGATGGTTTATTGCAGGAACTCAATATCGAGCATTGGTGATTGTTCATAGACTCCTCGAAATATACACTTAGTTAAAAAAAAAAGTGACGCACCTAATTTTTGTTGCAAATGAAGCTTTGTTATTCCTGAACAAATGGACCGATTTTTATTACCTTTTCATTTGTTGGTAGGTAATTCCGTTACCTTTCAGAAAAAAGTAAACTGGTAGACATTTTTTCACAGCCCCCTGGATGATAGTGGAAAAACTCAAGCCATGTTATTTTCTTAATTTTTGACTTACCCTGTACGTTAATCAAGTAAATGTATAGAAAGCGCTTACACTCTATATGAAAGTCGCTTATTTTACGAGCATTTTGATTTTTTGTTCACTCATTTATCTCTAAAATTGTCCGAATTACAGCTTTATTGCTGAAACCTTACGTTTATCCCACAAATGTAATTTATTGTAGGGTCACATTGCCTTTAAAAAAACAATTGCCCTTGCCATGGCAATTACTCCATATTTGACCCTTTGTCGTTGTGTCATTAAAAAAGTCAATGTCATTATAAAAGTGTTAGTGGCTAAAATTACATAAAATGCCTCAAATAAGTTCAGAACAAGTAGCAGCATTAGTTACTTTAGTTAGTATTCGCCAAATTCGGGGTGTTACGATAAGTAAGCAAACGGTATATCGACGTCTAAACGAAGTTAATTTGAAAGCTAGGAGACCTGCAAAAGGTCCCAAATTATTGCCACAACATCGTGCTTCGTTGAAAATTATGGACAATGGATTATTCGTGAATGGTCGAATGTCTTGTTTACGGATGAATCACGGTTTTGCCTTAACATAGTGGATGGAAAGAAAAGAGTATGGAGAAGGCCAGGTGAAAGGTTTAATCAGAATTTAATAACAGAATGTGAAAGTTATAATGGTGGGTCGGTTATGGTGTGGGGAGGGATTTCGATAAATGGAAAGACACCCCTCCATGATTTTCCATTGAGGCAGTCGATGACAGCGCTAATCTATATTGACATTTTACAGCAGTATGTCTTACCTCATGCAGAGTTAGTGGGCAATAATTTTATATTGCTGCAGGATAATACCCAACCACAAAACGCAGCACATTACAGTGGCCTGCCAGAACCCCGATATGAACCCTATAGAACATTTGTGGGGCGAACTAGGAAGAAAGGTACGTTCTCGCCAGAGGCCTGCTGAAAATCTCGCAGAATTAGCATATGCATGCTGAAGAATGGAATCGTATACCAATGGAGACGATAAGAAACCTAATTTCTAGTATGCCGCTCTCTACTCTTAGAGTTGCTAGGGGAGGCAATACACGGTATTAAGCCGTTATCCTAGTTTACCATTTTGTGTTTAATAAAAATGTTTTTAAAATTCGCATCTGTTAAAAACTGTTTTTCGATAAATTCATAAAGTTGGTAATATGCAAGGTTTCAGCAAAAAAGCTGTAATTCGGACAATTTTATTGATAAATTAATGAACAAAAAACTAAAATGCTCGTAAAAAAAGCGACTTTCATATAGAGTGTAAGCGCTTTCTATACATTTACTTGATTAACGCGCAGGGTGAGTCAAAAATAAAGAAAATAACATGGCTTGAGTTTTTCCACTATCATCCAGGGGGCTTTGAAAAAATGTCTACCAGTTTATTTTTTTCTAAAAGGTAACAGAATTACCTAGCAATAAATGGAAAGATAATAAAAATCGGTCTATTTGTTCAGAACTGACAAAGCTTAAAATTTGCGACAAAAATTAGGTTCGCCACTTTTTTTGCTGAGTGTAGTTTAAAGGCGGTGTTATTACATAATGGAAATTTAAAACCATCTATACTGGTTGCCCATTCAGTGACAATGAAAGAAAACTATGAAAATATGCGCCTCCTTTTAGATAAAATAAACTACAACCGGTATAAATGGCAGATATGTGGGGATTTAAAAGTTTAATAATTTTAGTGGAACTTCAGGGAGGCTTAACAAAATAGTTTTGTTCTCCTTGTTTTTAGGAAAGTCGTGCAGTGAATGAAAGAAGTAAATTTAAACCGGGATCTCAATATATTAAGTATGTGGCCTAGGGTGGTCCATCTTTATATAGGTTTTTTTCTTGTTTTTCAACTTCTGTGTTCTCGTCCTTCAAAAGTGTTTGTTTGGCTAGAAAAATAATATCCTATGAACACAATCTATTTTAAATAAAAATAAGGGCTGCCGCCAATAACAGAAAGTATAATGCCTAAAAAAAGTCTTTTAGCTAATTTTATCACGTTTTCTGTTGTATTGTTACTTAACAATACGGGTCTAAACTAGATAATTGGTCTTATTCTTACCCCTGATTTAAACTATTTTATTACATACATAATTTGAAGTTAAGTATTTTGATCATCCCTCTTATAAATGACAAGAATACTATGATGTATAACAAAGTATTTAGATATTTCTGGTTCTATGGTTAAACATTACCAAATTTAGCGGCTTTTTGGGGAAGGTCTAAAAGATTATTATTATTTTACTTACCTGCCGATGTACCTGTTTTTCCTAGAGCGGGTCAAAAATTTCCTCGAGCTGTCATTACTGCTTAGTATTAATTCATATTTCAAAGCAAGGTTTAGTTTTACTCTACCTTTTAAGAAGAGAACGTTAAATTTGTGATTAAAGTGATTTGTGTAAGCTGTGTTTTCTCTATCATCATGTCGACTACTTAAAGTTTAACCTTTCCGTAGCCGTGCTACAAGAAGTTACGTTTTCGGCCGTGTGGGGTAACTATGTTACCCCATTAAAATGCCCACTTCATGGTCTTTTGTAAATGAGGCACGATGGTGTGCAAAAATGTACAATAAAACACTAATAATTCAGACAGTTTGTTTATTAAAAAAAACATTTAAATTTTTATAATAAATTATTATTTACGCTTCCTCGTTATTTTTACAATCGGGACATTTTTTACTTTCATCTCTGTGTATGTTGCAAATTGGTTTTTTGTATGCACTACATGATATTTTAGTCTTTCTATCCCGTGATCTGGCACAAAAGCTGCATCTTCGGTTAGTGTAATGTTGAATCTCTCTAGACGCATTTTCTCGAACTGTGGCATTGCTGTTCGGAAGAAACAAATGTATTGCAGTTTTTACAGTTTTGTGAAAATTATTGCTATTTTGTTTCCCGTTTAGAACGTTTGGTAGTGCAAGTTCTTGTGCCAAGTTTTGTAAAAAAATCCTTCGCCTACTTCGGTCATAGTCATTACATTTCCAATTGGGAAACTTTTTAGTAAATATAATATAGGCATTGAGTGCAGCCATATCAATAATTTCCATAAAAACCCTAAATGGCCATCTCCTGGTTGAACGAACACATGTATATTCTCTGCTCATTTTATCGCCGGTGTCAACTGCCCCTTTGGTTTTATTATAGTGTAAAATAATTTCAGGCTTACGTTTTGCTTTTTCATCAGATGATATTTCGTCGCTGTGAAATTGTGTTGATAAAAGAATAAGTGCTTTGTTTTTTGTAGGTACATAGGATACTAATGTGAGATCATTATATAAAAAATCCAAAAATAGAGGATTGTTCTTCGCGCATAGAATTCGGAGCAAACTCGGCAGGAATCTCTTTTTTGTAAGCCCTTAGAGTTCCGGTAATTGTGAGTTGATGTAGTAGTAGTTCTTCGCAAGAGAAATTGAGGTAAAAAAATTGTCTGTGGTAACTCCACGCCCCGATCCAAAATAAGGTCTGACCATATCTAAAACTACCCTAAGACCTTGATTTATTTCTCGTTGATTATTTATCATTCCGGTGTATACTTACTTGTCTGTTCAAAATATAAGCTGTATCAGTGTCCGAACAAACCCAAATTTTTATTCCATATCGACCTGGTTTACTTTTTATATACACTCTAAATGGGCATTTTCCTCTAAATGTTGCTAATCGCTCATCAACTGTGATATTTTCACCGGAAGAATAATTATCAATGCAATTTTTTACAAATTGATCATATGTATTGAGAATTGCTTGTAGTTTATCTTCTGTCTCTGTTATTCTAATTTCTCTTGTGGAAGGATCATCAAATCTTAAGTGTCTATATAATATATATTTGAAATTATTCCGACACATTACAGCAGTAAAAAAGTGGTTGTTTGAAAAGTTCATTTTCGGCCCACATTTCCTCAAGGTGAAGTTTTCTCGCACGATTTCTACCACTTGCTATAAGCACTGCAATGAAAGCGTATAATTCAGTAATTGTAACATTTTTCCAATTTATTTAGTCAGCAGGATGATTTTCATTAAATTTTTCTGTATGGGCTTCTCCGTGTCGATTTGTGTGAATGCATATGTCAGCTAGCATATCTTCATTTAGATAACACTGGAACGCTTCTTTTATTGAAGCAAGAGCCATGCTAAAACGAATTTATAATTTATCAAAAGACCTGTTTATTTTCAAAATGTTTACTCACCTATTATTTTGCAAACCTTCGGGACAATTTACTGTATTATGGGCTCTGCGCCTTGCAGCTGCAGGTGATTGCGTTTTCCATTCATATCCCGATTTCGACTTTAGGATTTCCCCAACTGGCTCAAACGTTGCATTTTCTCCTTCATTTTCAAGTACTGTTTCTTGTTCTTCGACATTGTCGGCACTTTCACTTATCTCGATTTCATCATCACTATGGTCACTTTCTTCTAAAATTCTTCGTAATTCCTCATCAGTATAATATTTACGTCGCGCCATTTCTTACAAATTCACACAAACTTGGTACCACGAAGCAAAGTAAATACTAACAATAATGAAAAAATTTGTTTACGTTTTCGTTTTCGGCCGATCGGTGACAAAATAAGACAGAAATTGTGCGCTTAAGATTTCGATACGCTGCAAGCTGTGCGGGGTAACGGAGGTACCCCACGTAATTAATTTCAGTTGTTTGTGTAAAATTGAAGTTAAATTGAGTATTTTTATAAAAATAGGCTTGGTAATATATTTTATTTCTGACCGGTATATTATTAGCTTATAACGTCTTAGTTACGCGGGAATTATAAGGGTCATAACTCCCTTGGGATATTAAGAAAAATTTGACATAAAATCAAACGATTGACATCTAATGTCAATTTGATTGTCATCTATTGAAACATTTATTCCACTTTAAAAATGAACAAAATGTTACTAAAATCGGTCAGAAATAAAATTATCTATGTATCACTGGAATTATAAGGGTCTCAATTACCTCGGGCAATTGCTGTCCGTAACGTAAACTTTGCCCTCGGTAATTAGGACCATTATAATTCCCTAGATACATAAATAACTATTTCTAGGATTACCTGAAGGGAAAAAAATTACAGAAGTTGAAGATGAAATTACAGTACTTGAAAATGAAGGAAAAAAAGCGTTCCAGTGTTATATAAATGAAGATATGCTAGCTGATATATTATGCATTCACACAAATCGACACGGAGAAGCCCATACAGAAAAATTTAATGAAAATAATCCTGCTGACTAAACAATTTTTTTACCTCAATTCCTCTTGCCGAAGAACTACTAAGACATCAACTCACAATTACCGGAACTCTAAGGGCTAACTAAAAAGAGATTCCTGCCGAGTTTGCTCCGAATTCTATCCGCGAAGAACAATCCTCTATTTTTGGATTTTTTATATAATGATCTCACATTTGTATCCTATGTACCTACAAAAAAGAAAGCACTCATTCTTTTATCAACACAATTTCACAGCGACGAAATATCATCTGATCAGCAGGCACATAACAAAAAAATATAGAATGAAATTGCAGGAATTTTTTAGGGCGACTAATGATAACAAGATAAGAGCAGCGCAGAATAAAACGAAGGCTATGTGGAGGGTTATTAACGACATACAAAAAAAGAATGCAGGTAAGCATGACATAGAAGTTTTTGAGAATGATATCAGATTACCTGACGAGGAAGTGGCTGATAATTTCAACAATTTTTTTCTTTCGATTCCTGCAGACGACGACTACGAGACTGATTTTGTAGATAAGTATGTTCCCTATTCCACTAAGACTTTTTTCCTGGCACCAGTGTGTAATATGGAAGTAATGTCTCTAATTGCCAGACTAAAAAATTCTAATTCTGCGGGAAATGACAATGTTTCGAATAACTTGCTAAAGCAATGTTCTGTGCAGCTAAGCGATGTTATAACCTTTCTGATAAATCTTTCCTTCGCGACAGCTATTTTTCCTGATGGACTTAAAGCTGCGATTGTAATACCAATTTATAAAAAGGGCGATAGAAATGTTTATGCAAACTATCGTGGAATAAGTCTACTCACCAGTATTTCCAAGTTATTTGAGTTAGCCTTGAAGGATCAACTTTTTTCCTATTTTAAAAATAATAAATTGCTTTCCAACGCACAGCATGGTTTCGTGGCTAATAAAAGTACCGAAACGGCTCTATGCGATTTTCAAGCGACAATAGTAGAAGCCCTCGATAAGCGACGGTACGCAATGGGACTTTTCATTGACTTTAGCCGGGCTTTCGATATGGTGAGTCACCAGTTACTATTGTATAAGTTAACTCGTTATGGAATAAGAGGTATACCACTTGATTTCATAACTTCTTACCTGTCCGATCGATTTCAAACAGTTATAGTGAATGGTAAGTCAAGTCAGCAGTCAGTCATTAAAACCGGGGTACCGCAAGGTTCCGTTTTGGGGCCGCTACTTTATATTATTTATTCTAACGATTTGATATATTTTCTCAATAAGAGTTCACCTAGTGTCAAGACTATATGTTATGCCGATGACACAAACGTCCTTATCATCGAAGATGACCTAAATAATTTAAAAATCACAGCCGAAAAAGTCTACGATGGAGCAATAATCTGGTCTGACAAGAACAAACTTAGTTTAAATAGAAGCAAAACTAAGGCTTTAACTTTTTCCTGCTCTCGGCAGCAGCAATATGGTTTAACTTTATTCAATGAAAACTCCACTAATACTGTCACATCTTCAGAGAACGCCCCATTATTGGGAATTACTATAGACCAAAAACTTCAATGGCACACTCAGATTGAGAACATTTGCGTCAAGCTACGCCGGAATTGCTACGCACTACGCTTCATGTCTCAACACTGTGGCAGGGATGTTTTGTTGGCACTGTACTATGCGAGTATACACTCATGTATTCGATATGGGATACTGAACTGGGGGACATCTGCGGGTGTCAATCGCGTTTTCCTGCTTCAAAAATATGCTGTAAGGATTTTGGGTGGGTTGAGTTTTCGCGAGTCATGCAGAGAAACTTTTCAGGGTCTTGGTATTTTGACTGTGGCAGGTATTTATATCTTGGAAATTTGTTCTTTTGTTTACCTGAACAGGTCAACTTTTGAGTCCGTAAGTACGAATCATCGCTATGACACGAGAACGCGTGATTTATTACTCCCTGACCTGCATCGAACGGCTTTCTATCAGAGAAACATTGCGTTTGGTGGATGCAGGCTCTTTAATGCTTTGGATGATGGCATCAAATATTCTCCTAATAAAAAAACAACGGCTTCTGAGTAAAAATTGTTACTCCGTTCAGGAATTTTTCTCGTGAGTGTTGACTCTGGTTGATTTCAAATATTTTGTTTTATGATATATGTATTAGCGACTTGTTGATATTGAATTTTATATATTATTGTTTTATTTTTGTATATTTTATTTTATTTTATTTAGTTTTCTCTTTTTTGACGTATTCCTCAATTATTGTATGTTTTTTGTACTTTTGAATTGAGAAATAAATATATTGATTGATTGATTGATTGATTGATTGATTGATTGATGAAAAAGCAAAACGTAAGCCTGAAATTATTTTATACTATAATAAAACCAAAGGGGCAGTCGACACCGGCGATAAAATGACCAGAGAATATACATGTGTTAGTTTAACCAGGAGATGGCCATTTAGGGTTTTTATGGAAATTATTGATATAGCTGCACTCAATGCCTATATTATATTTACTAAAAAGTTTCCCAATTGGAAATGTAATGACCGAAGTAAGCGAAGGATTTTTTTACAAAACTTGGCACAAGAACTTGCACTACTAAACGTTCTAAACAGGAAACAAAATAGCAATAATTTTCACAAAACTGTAAAAACTGCAGTAGATTTGTTTCTTTCGAACAGCAATGCCACAGTTCCAGCAAATCTGGCTAGAGAGATTCAACATTACACTAACCGAAGATGCAGCTTTTGTGCCGGATCACGGAATAGAAAGACTAAAATATCATGTAGTGCATGCAAAAAAGAGACGAAAGTAAAAAATTTTTATGTCCCGATTGTGAAAATAACGAGGAGGCGTAAATAATAATTTATTATAAAAATTTAAATGTTTTTTTAATAAACAAATTGCCTGAATTATTAGTGTTTTATTGTACATCTTTGCACACCATCGTGCCTCATTTACAAAAGACCATGAAGTGGGCATTTTAATGGGGTAACATAGTTACCCCGCACGGCCGAAAACGTAACTTCTTGTAGCACGGCCACGGAAAGGTTAAACTTTAAGTAATCGACATGATGATAGAGAAAACACAGCTTAGACAAATCACTTTAAATCACAAATTTAACGTTCTCTTCTTAAAAGGTAGAGTAAAACTAAACCTTGCTTTGAAATATCAATTAATACTAAGCAGTAATGACAGCTCGAGGAAATTTTTGACCCGCTCTATGAAAAACAGGTACATCGGCAGGTAAGTAAAATAATAATAATCTTTTAGACCTTTTAGACCAAAAAGCCGCTAAATTTGGTAATGTTTAACCATAGAACCATAAATATCTAAATACTTTGTTATACATCATAATATTCTTGTCATTTTAAGAAGGATGATCAAAATACTTAAATTCAAATTATATATGTAATAAAATAGTTTAAATCAGGGGTAAGTATAAGACCAATTATCTAGTTTAGACCCGTATTGTTAAGTAACAATACAACAGAAAACGTGATAAAATTAGCTAAGAGAATTATTTTAGGCACCATACTTTCTGTTATTGGCGGCAGCCCTTATTTTTATTTTAAATAGATTGTGTTCATAGGATATTATTTTTCGAGCCAAACAAACACTGTTGAAGGACGAGAACACAAAAATTGAAAAACAAGAAAAAACCTATATAAAGATGGACCACCCTAGGCCACATACTTAATATTTTGAGATACCGGTTGAAATTTTCTTCTTTCATTCACTGCACGACTTTCCTAAAAACAAGGAGATCAAAACTATTTTGTTAATCCTCCCTGAAGTCCCACTAAAATTAATAAACTTTTAAATCCCCACATATCTGCTATTTATACCGGTTGTAGTTTATTTTATCTAAAAGGAGGCGCATATTTTCATAGGTTTCTTTCATTGCCACTGAATGGGCAATCAGTATAGATGGTTTTAAATTTCCATTATGTAATAACACCGCCTTTAAACTATATTTCGAGGGGTCTATGAAGAAGCACCACTTATAAGGAGAATGCTCGATATTGAGTTCCTGCATTAAACCATCGATATCAGTACACGTACATAACGAACTTTACATATTGTAAAATGCAGAAAACGTAGCATTTCGATTCTTAGAAGTCGTATTCCGATTTTATCAAACATAGTGAAGTAAAAATTTCATTTTCGATTTTCCTCATTAACTTATTTTTAAACCAATAGTTTTACATACAATTTTGTGATTGGGAATTTGTTGGGCGAGAAATTTGAATTTGCAAATAATATTGAAGCAAATTTTATAGTGCACTCTCTGCGGCACTCTGTAACATAAAATAAGTATAACTTGTTCGTGTCTAAGAGTGGGTATTATAAAAAGGCAAAAGTTAACTTTGATATTAACAGACAAAAACACTGAAATGATAATTTTTAATTTAGTGAATCACATAAATCGAAATTTAACTATGGGTCGGAGATGTCTGGTTGTGTTTTTAGGCATTGCTAAAGCTTTCGATACTCTCAACCACAACATACTATTTACAAGACTTGAGGATATGGGTTTAAGGGGGTTTGTTTAAACCTAATACAAAATTACCTAACAGGGCGAACACAAATAACTAAAATTAATCACACCTTAAGCACGCCACTAACTAACTCGATTGGAGTACCCCAGGGGACAGCACTGGGCCCTATTTTATTTCTAGCCTATATAAACAGCCTTTATTCATTGAATATTAATGCGAAAATTATATCATACGCTGATGATACTGCAATAGTTTTTATTGGAGCAAACTGGGAGAATGTCTTGAACAAAGCTTTAAATGGTTTAAGTATAGTAGGTACGTGCTTGGTTGGATAAGAACCTGCTCACTTTGAGCATCACAAAGACTAAATATGTCTCTTTTTATATTACAAGTGCAGGCTTAAATAAAGTCAAAAAGTTAACTACTCACTCTTCTCATTGCTTGTTACAGAACTGTATGGATTGTAAATGTACAGATAGCATAGGCTCTGTAGAATTTATAAAGTACTCGGGAGTAATCGTGGACCAATATCTTAGATGGAACATCCATGTGGAAATGCTAACAACAAAACTAAAAACTTTAATGCCTATTTTTTTTATCAACCGAGGAAAAGACGATTTTCTGCAAAAACTTTGTATATGGATTCCGGACTTTTAAATCTTAAACTACTGTAGAATATATGTAGGGTTGTGTTTGTTTATTTACGTTTTAACCCTAACCAAAGGGCAAGGGCCTAGCGACACCTAAAGCACCGGTTCCCGTCAGATCACCGAAGTTAAGCGGTGTCGAGCGCGGCTAGTACTTGGATGGGTGACCGCTTGGGAAACACCGCGTGCTCTTGTCTTAGGGAAGAGTGTTAAATGAATCGACATCAAAACCATCCTATTCACGCCGGACAGGCCGGATGAGATCGGATATCTCGTAGGATGAAGGTGCCGTTTCACACTCCCCAGTCGGTAGACTGCACGATTAAAAACCGTACGGTCGATGACCGGTTCTAGATGGCCTCAGATACGCCGACGAACCGTAAAAAAGTAAAATAAAAAAAAACCCTAACCAAAACTTGGTGAAATGATTTTACTTTCTCTTTTTCGTGTACATACCTATCTATATTCAATTAAAACAATTTATAAGTTGCTCGGTGAACCGATATCACACATCATCAGTATTAATTCCTGTCTCGTTTTAACCTACTTATTATTGCTAAACAATGTCTACTATAATATATATTAATTTATGTACAGGTTGTACTCGTACCATACTACACCTTCCCGGATATTTTAAAAGAATTTACTTTTGTAGCAAAATGGAAATTCTTTTTGTCTTTGGAAATGCAATATAAAATGTACGTGTATATTATCAATTCAGTTGTGTGCATTGTTTAGTAAGGCAATTAGGTTACTAAATGTTGATTACAGTAAAGTGTATAAAAGGCCATTCATTTCCAAAAATAAATAAATAAAAAATGTAGAGTAACTGACCCGAATATGGGCCATGTATTTAATATGGGCCCTATAGGTATTTTTAGCGACATCTAGCTTTCTACATTGCAAACTGCGCAAGGCGTTCTTGCATTCTAATTTATCCACCGCAAACGGTTTTAGTCTTGTTGATGTGGTTGTAGGTAATATAGCACAAGTGTTTGCTATATTACCTAAACCATGAAAATTTCGTAAATTTGCCATCACATTTAATTGAATAAGTTAGGATTGGCTTATTACAATTTATTGAAACGTGTTAGGTTAGGTTGAAAGTGAGTGGGTTACAATTAACCCTCCACTGCGACCGATCGATTGAAACGTGGCACATGGGTTTATTATATCGGCCTCTTCAAAAAATTGTAATTCAATTTTTCTCTAAAATGTACAGTGCCACTTCAAAATTTACATGGGATTTCCTATGTTCAACGAAGCTATGCATCACTCGGTATATATAATTGCAGCATTCAAAATAAGTATATAAAAAAGTGAACTTTTGAATATCTTTATAAATACTGTAAAAACTAATGATGTAATATTAGGATTGGCCGTACAGTATGAAATTAAACATTTAATGGGTTTTCGTTTTCAATACTTTTTGAAATGTTTACCAAAAATGTGGTTAAAAAATATACCTTTGCTAGACTTTCATGATCTGCTGCGAATTCTGCTTCGTGACCTCTCGGGCATCGGCCATTCAATATAATGGACTAGATTCTAAGGACACACAGGTGTATTATTACTAGTCCAGGTCTTATTGACTCCAGCACAAGATTAAACAATGGTTGGTGCAGATTTTCTACATAATCCTTCCTACTCTTTCAGGGAATATTTTATTTAGGAAAAGGGAAACGGTTGTGCTCGATGAATAGCACAAATGGTTATCCCAAGCTATCAGTTTGATGGTCAAGGTCCATTTTTTGACCCTTGGGAATGAGCGTTTAATGTACTAATTTCCGCATAAAATATGAAATTGTTTTTTTACTCATGCATGCGCGAAGGAAAAAGCAGAGGGGCAGAGGCGTTCAGGCCAATTTTTATATAAAATTATATTTATCGTAATATTATTAAACGGACGGTGGAGTATGTCCCAATTGGTTTAACAGTCATTATATGTTCAGGTTAGTTAGTTACTAGGTATACAGTGCTTCCTCGGGTATCGCACTCCATACTAAATTTCTCTATTTTTGATTTTTTTAGAATCCCTCCTGAGAACAAGGTTTGCATATCTTCGGAACTCATGTCAGTGATCAAAGTAACCATGAACTATACAGATTGTTCATGAATTTTTAAAATATGGAGTTAACCTTAAATAAGTACCTCTTTTTAAGTTTTTTTGACAAACTTAAGATTATATTTTCGGAAAGCTGGATTTAACCAACCACAACCAAGGACGAGAGATGGTGGACCAAATGTTAAATTTGGTCGAATATCGTGACAACCCATTTCCATTGTTGATTACAGTCATCAACTAGAAGCTATCACCCACCGTCGATCTAAAATTAGAGTTTGAAACACGAATCAGTAAATTTCACAAAGACGCACAACGTTTATGCGATGGTTATTCACGACTAATTTTTAAGTTATAATATCTTAAAGAGTTCAGTTATTAACAAATCAATTTTTTTAATAAATTTAGTTGTGCCTATCACTTATCCATATAAAATATGAGATTTCAATTAACAGTTAAATATTGCAAAAGTTAGAATATTATTGAGTAACTTGCAGTAAGTAATTTTTAGTATCATTGATTGTATTTCCTATTCATCAAATGCTTCAGAACTTTTTCTATTTTATTTCAATACAGGGTGATCCATGATCGATGGTACGTTAGATGTGTATGAAAAATGGGTAATAGGATCGTTTAGAAAATTTGGTTTCTTACATAGGCGCACATGCTCTATCCATCTAAGATATTTTCAGTTTTTCAATATTGCCGCTTCTGGTCATAGTTATAGTCAAATATACTTTACAGTGAGGAAAATCGATTTATTAAATATTACAGCTACATTATCAATAACAACAACTAAACATTTAATTACTAAAGCTATTTTTCAAATACTGTAAGATTATATGTCTAAGATAATTGAACGAATCCTTCAGGAGTATTAGCATTACTGTTCTGACATTTATCAGTGACACCAATAAAATCTTTTAGTAATTATCAAATTGCGGGTTAATTAGATATTATGATAATACACTAATGTCGATGTTTAGTTGTGATTATAAATAACGATATTTATGTTTATTAACCTCGGTCAATTAATATGTGGTTAATAACCGTCGAATTTCGTATTATTACTAAACTTTTGGTTACTATAACTGTCTTTAATAACCACAGCGAAGTCACCCTAAAGAGTTACTTGGTTTTAATAAAGCGGATGTTATCGGCAGCGTTCGGTAGGCTGAAATCACATCGCAGCATTAATTTTCGGTATTTGGGTCAATTTAAAATAAGTACACTTTTTATGTCCGTGGCACCTTATTGCTTCACCGATTCGTTTTTGGTTAATTTGTTTAACTATTATTAGAGATAGTGGACTATTCTGTTGATCTAATGACTATTTAAGCTCATTGAAAAACCATTTTACCAACAATTACAAATGTAGTAGCCTAAATCTGAAGTCCCTGTTGTTGATTTTGAGACTTATTTTTATTGTATCGTTTTAAATGTATTAAATATATAGAGGGTCGTTGGTATGTATGGAAACGGTCGATTATTTCTTAAAATAAAACAGTTAGCAAAAAATATTTAAGACAAAAGTTTCAGGGTTTCTTAAGGTCTATTAGAATTAAAAAAAAATAAGTATACAGGATGAGTCAGAAAACCGTAGAGAAACAAAGCTACTTCTTTTTAAATGGAACACCCTATATCTTAGTACGTCTTAGAGTAAAACGGCTTACATGCCCCTATATTAGTTTCCTATTATCTTCCTAAAAGTGTCAACTTCCGGTTAAACCGGATGTAACTCAAAAACGGAAATACAGTACTACTGGTTTAACCGGAAGTTGTTGTTTTTGGGAAGATAATAAAAAAGTAAGATAGGGACATGTAAGTCGTTTTACTGTAAGACGGACCGTTAGAAAGCTATAAGCTGTCAAAGTTCAAAAATGTCATTTTTCAAAAGTCGATATCTCGGAAACTCATAGGTTTAGACCTATAATGCACTTATTTGAAAATAATTGTTATTGTATGTAAAATTCAAAAATGTTCTAAGATATAGGGTGTTCCATTGAATAAAAAATAAATTTGCTTCCCTACGGCTTTTTGACTTATCCTATATATTTATTTTTTTCAAAATTCTAATAGATCTTGAGAAACCCTAAAAGTTTTGTCCAAAATATTTTTTGCTAACTGTTATACTTCAAGAAATAATCGACCGTTTCCATACATACCAACGACCCTGTATTTATACACATAGGCTAATAATTCTAATACCCAAAATTGTATATTAAATAATTTTAAAACATATTGCAAGACTAATATGACCTTAAATGTAGTTGTTCCTTAAAACTGTATCTCATGTCATTCCCCCTACTTTGTAGCTAAAAAAGCATATCGCGCTTCTATGTGTATTGTAAAGCAGGCTCATTTTCAGTTGGTATGTGAGTGTAATAGGCTTCTAAAGTGTTGTTGAATTAAAAATTGAATAAATCTCTTAACGCCTGATTAATATAGGTAAGTGTTCTGCTGGTATTTTTGCAGTCTTAAGGGCGCCACTTAAAGTTTTCGATATTTTGTATACAAACAGAATTTTATAAATTCCGGAAAACTGACGTTAAATTTAGATTTTTACGCGATTCTTAATGGTAGTAAAGTTACAAGGCCGAAAATTAACCGGATTTCTCAAGTCTGCGCCTCTCAGGTCTGTCTTCTTTTAAGAATTTTTTAAAAAAGACGGAACTGAAAAGTTTAGGGACGAGCATAGGACTTTTTATAAATTAAAATTATACGTGTTTAAATATTTATAACATTCCTTCCCTTTTTCAAAATTATTGAGGAGAACAAGCACCGTTATTCCGGATTGTAGGCTATCAGAAACAAATAATTTTTTAGATAAAAGCGAATTTATAAAACATCATAAATCCAATAAAAGAAGAAACATACAAATGAAGCTGACAAATTGAGATAAAAAGAGAGAGAGCGAGAAAAAAAAAGCGAAAGTATAGAGAACGACTAAAGAACAATCCAGAGAAATTGGAAAAACTACGATAAGAGACAGGGAAAGAAAAAAGCAACAAAGGAAAAAAAATCGAACAGTTCCCAGAAAAAGCAAATAGAAGACAAAAAAAGGAGAAGATATTTAAAGGAATACTATCAGCGAAAAAAGCTAAAAAAATAAAAAAGGGTTTGTGTCGCAAACCTGAACAAACACCCGAAAGAGAGCCAGTTATGAATAAACAAAAAGATCCAGGCGCGAGTATGGCACGCTGTTCAGAATCCCAAATAACACCTAATGGAATAAATATTATTATAAAAAACAGAATGGGAGAACAGAAGCGAATAAAAAAGTTATAGGAAACAGACTAAAAGCAGAGCATAGAAAAGCTGACAATCAGACGGAATCAGTTAAAAATGTAACTTTTTATCGTATTACAGAAACTGACATCAAAATAATAGATAATTTAGAACCAAAAGACTTAAAACCCGTACCAACTACAATGAAAATTCACCAAGTAATTTTTTTAAGATTTCGTGTTGAATGCAACTAAAATATTTTTCATGTGGTGAATGTAATTCGCTTCATAATCATTTTACTCTACACCCACCAAAATGAAATTTTGAAAATATCAATTTTATAGAATATCTCACCGCTAATACTACGACTGAGACGAACCAACAGGTTCAGCAGATAGGAAATGTCTTTACTCGGGCGACTATGTTGTCGTAATATTTGATGATTGGTATCCTGGGAAAGTTACAGAATTAGATAAACTGTTGCTATGCATAAATCTTGTGGATGTGGCAAATAAAACCGGACATTTAAAAAGTACAAAAAAAATTACATTCTTTGTAAAATATCTTCGGCAAAAAAAGTCACGAACCGGTTTTATCAATTGTCAACTCAAGGAGTGACACAAATAATATTCATAGGTATTTAAGTACTTCTGATCTGCAGAACCGTTGTCTTAGTAATTAATTATAATTTTATTTTATGCCTTATTAAAGACATTTGTTCTTTTCTTAACTCTGATGAGATTTTGTTTTAAAGTTAACTTGCTAGTACATAATGAATAAATATTGTTAATAAAGTCATAGGTTTTCTCATTTCCGTCCCTTATTTATTACATCCGCCCACCAGTCAAATTTTCAGAAACCTTCCAAAAGTTACTACTTTAAAGTTTTATATTAATTTGGTAGGGGCCTTAAATAAATAAAATTTATTATATCTTGGCCCTTTTGCCGATATTCTTGACAAAATGATTTTGTTTGTATCTAATTTTGTATTTGTAACTTCTGTCCCATTAATTTTCTGCCGCAATTCCTGGTTGGTTAGTTGACCTAAATATCTTAAGACGTTTCGACCAATTTTTTGATAAGTGTTCTTTGGCAATAGATACACTATTAAACAAAAAATGTGTTAAATTTTTGCTAGGAAAATCTTTTAAACACTGTAACTTGACAATGGTGTCAAGTGATTTGCCTACGAAGATTTTGACAACTTTTTTGTTTAATGGTGTATCAATTAGGCAATCCAATGATGTGTCAAATTACGATTTGCCTACCACGGCCATATTGAATTCGTTCCACAGAACTCAAAAACATTCAACGAACAATTTAATATGGTCGTGGAAGGCAAATATGTGGCCAAATATACACGGATTCAATGCTTAGTTTTCAGTCGAGTTCTGCGTACCTCACGATCGTAAAAATCGATTTGCCGCCAAATTGACCAAATTGTTGGTTAAAAAACTTTAAGTATTAATAAATATAAATAACAAAAAAAAATACACAAATTGAACAACACTAACTTAATAAAACGCACAAAACCAAAATCGCTGTTTAAACTGACACTGACGTTCACACAAAAATTAGGGTTAGTTTTTCTGGCGTTTGCCGTCAACTGCCATATTGGAAGCACTTTGTGACTCCAATATGACCGTGGCAGGCAAACATAACCTGGTTTGGATTGCCTAATTGTCAATGGGCACTTAACCAAATAAAAAAAAAATTACGAAATATTGACCCAAAGTGTCAAACAACTAATTTTAAATGAAAACAAAAGCAAAATTGGCATAGCTTTAATAAAAACAGTTACCATAATTCAAGTAATTTTAGGTTTATGATTTTCTTAACCCACGTATATTGTGAAAATGGTAAAAAAGTCATCATATCACGGAAAATCTTTGGCAAATAAACTTTCAAAATCTAAAATACTGGCCGAAATTTGTTCAACCATTGTTAAGATACAGCGTTGTAAAGATTTTCCTAGCAAGAATTTGACACATTTTCTGTTTAGTAGTGTATCTAGTACTAAAGGACACTTATCAAAAAACTGGTCAAAACATCTAAAAATATTGAGGTCAACTAACCAACCAGGAATTGCTAACTTTACCAGTTTACTTTACAGGATGTTTCAAATTTATGCTATAAAATCGCCTCTACAAATAACACCCTGTACATCAGTAGAATCGTTTTAAAAATTAACTTTAGGCTCTTGAAATGGTTTCTAGGACCTTGACTTACATTCCAAAAGGAAGTTCGTCAAAATCGGATGAGTGGTTCACAAAATAGTTAACAGCAAACTTTGCGAGATTTAACATTATTCACTAATTTTGAAGTGTACATATACAGGGTTTTTCACTTAAAACTCCGCACGCCAATATCTCGAAAGCGAATATGAATATTTAATTTCTGTAAAAAGTAGTCAATGTATGGGGTCAAGTAGATATTTTTCAAAGCTTAAAAAATTCGACGCCTATTAAGAGCTAAGCGTCGCGACGCGTCAAAACTATAAATCGATTGCATTGACTTTGAAATTACGCGCATGCGAAAGTACATGTTATTTATAAACTTTTTTGTTATTTACTCGAACTTATTTATTTTACTCATTTTTGAGTTATACCGGTTTATAGTAAATATTTCTTGATTGACGAAAAATGCAATTACGGATGATTTTTACAAGAATGCCATGAATATTAGTTATTATGGCAACCATTTTTATCGCAATTGTTTTAAGTGCAATTACAAGCGACAGATGTTGTCATTGCTACGTCAAAGATATATTGTCACATTTTGTCACAAGAAATATTCAAACATGTTCGGTTTAAACAAAACTAACAATAATTATATGAAAATGGTTCAATTTAGCAATGAGGAAAAAGTAGACAAGTTACTGGTGTTTGGAGAATGCAGGTCCAAATGTAGAGAAGGAAAAAGAGTTTACGCACAGCATTATCCCCGTAGAAGAGTCCCCGATGCAAAAACCTTTCCAAGTTTATGTAAAAACTTAAGAGAATATGGCAGTTTCGTAAAACCTAAGAGAAATAGAGAAAAGACGAGTACAAATGATGAAAATACTGCTGCTGTAATTTAGCAGGCTGATAATACCCCAAGATATCTCTATCAGAAATAAAAGAAAATACCGGTTTTTCCATAAGTTCATCGTGGAGAATTCTAAATAGAAACTCTTTTCGCCCTTACAAAACTAAACTAGTGCATAAATTAGAACTAGGTGATCCTGCTAGAAGAATGGATTTTTTAGCAAGATTTGCCGATTTGTATAGCAAAGATGCAAATTTTCTCTTGAACATTCTATGGAGCGACGAAAGTCGATTCCATAATAATGGAATCGTAAACAGACACAACTGTCATTTTTGGTCCGAAAACCATCCTCGTTGGATTACAGAAACATTTAATCAGCGAATTTTTGTGCGGCATAATAAACGGATTCCTTATTCGATCTCACTTTTACAAAGGCACTTTAAATGCAGATTGCTATTTAAGATTTCTTCAAACTACACTTCTGGAACTGTTAGAAGAAGTGCCCTTTGAGACTAGAATGAATATGTGGCTACAGCAGGATGGAGCGCCTGCACATAATGCCGTAATCGTAACGAGGTATTTAGACGGAGAATACCCCAATAGATGGTTTGGAACTAATAGACCGATAAGGTGGCCGGCGAGGTCCCCGGACCTTACACCACCAGTTTATTTTTTTGGGGTCACCTAAAGGACGTTGTCTATGAAGAACCTATCGAATATATGGCTGATCTTATTAACAAAATTAGTGCAGCGTGTGCCGCTATTACAAGAAGGACGCTCCTACAAGTGACCCAAGCTCATCTGTTGAAAGTTTTTAATAGGTGTATTCGAGCAGATGGTCATAATTTTGAACAATATTTTTAATTTGTTTTATCATCTAGTTAAATGCAATAATAATTTTGTTCATTAGCTTAACTCAGAATCATGTAAGTAGTTAATTGCCAATAATAACTTTTGTTTATTACTTTTGTAATTGCACTTAAAACAATTGCGATAACAACGGTTGCCATAGTTACAAATAATCTTGGCATTCTTGTAAAAATCATCCGTAATTGCATTTTTTGTCAATCAAGAAATGTCTGCTGTAAACCGGTATAACTCAGAAATGAGTAAAATAAATAAGTTCGAGTAAATAACAAAAAAGTTTATAAATAACATGTACTTTCGCATGCGCGTATTTTCCAAGTCAATGCAATTGATTTATAGTTTCGACGCGTCGCGACGCTTAGCTCTTAGTAGGCGTCGAATTTTTTAAGCTTTGAAAAATATCTACTTGACCCCATACATTGACAACTTTTTACAGAAATTAAATATTCATATTCGTTTTCGAGATATTGGCGTGCGGAGTTTTAAGTGAAAAACCCTGTATACAGAGAACAATAGAGGGGATAAAATACTACCCTGTGGGCTGTGGGACGGCTTTGTCTATTGCGCAAAAGTTAGAAACCAAGTTTCCCATGAGAACACGCTGGTGCCTGTTTACAGGTTAAGTTTTTATAAAATTTAGAGAAGTAGTAAAGTCTAAGTATCTGATCTTAGTTGGAACAGCATAAAAACGCTTGGTCGGCGTCTGCTTTAAAAACGAGACCGACTCATTTTTCGACTTAAGATCCCGGCCCGTTCATCAAGCGCGCCACCTTTTATCTTTGTCTCTCCCACGCCATCCGCGCCGAACTCGCCTCTATCTCTTTCTGACAATGATCGATCGTTGAACGGGCCGGAACCATTTACACGCATTGAGTCCACGTTGACTCCTACCGGTACGGATCAATATATGTTTTACTATTTTGTTTCAATTCGTGATGCAGTATTTTGATTAGACCACATATTTAGCGCTGTTCCAAGTAAGATCAGATATACTATACCTAGCCCAAAAAATTTTAATTTAATAAGCAAAACGTTATGGTCCAGCATGTCAGACGCTTTACTCTAATCCAGGAGAATAAGGCAGCTATTCTTACCTCGGTCACACGCCCTCTATAAATAGATCATCAGTTACTTTAGTTAGTGCTGTTGCGTGCTATGTATTGGACCGAAAACTTATTGCGTTGGTGAGAGCAAAGTAGAATTTTAAAAGAAGCAAATTATTTTATAATTATCGAATAACGTTGCCTTAAGAGTAGTTTTGTTTTATAGTGAATATCGTTGCGATAATTTTGTTCGTTAAGAAAAATACTTGGATCAAATTGTCTTATAATGGCTTTTACAACTTTTACTATAGAACAAATGATTCATGTTTGTTATTTTTATAAAAGTATTATACACAACATAGAATTAAGAGGTTAGAAATACGAACTACGTAGAAAACCGGAGAAACAAAGATTCAAGTTGGCCACCAGTCCACCCCGAGCGCTACGGTAGGTTTATTGCGGATGGCGAGTAGTTCAAATAACTCGTTTTCAAATTACTGATTTACTGTTTAAACAATATTTGAGATATTTAAAGACGTTTTATCGCTTTTTTAGTTAATTTACTCTAATATACCACGTATTCACTAAATTTTAGACTTTAATGTATGTATTTTATATAAAATTATACCAAAAAAGCAATAAATGTCATTAAAAACCAAATATTGTTGTTATTTATGGATGTCGATGTAAATAACAAACAAAAATTTTTCAATTTATTTAAACTTTACCACAAAAAATAATGTGAACAAATTCTGACAAAAATTGGTATCGAAACAATAGAAATACTTTATAGCTACAAATAAAAAATGTCTGTATAAAATAAACCAAAAATGTAACTAATAACAGTGACGTGACTAAATGGTTCCAAGTGTTTCATGATCCCGGGCTTGCTCGAGGGAAGTATGTGAATTCTTGACGTTTGGGCGCTGCTCCAAAAAAAATGTTTGCTTCATCTCAAACCCAGGTCTTCTAGTTACGCTACTGACAAAATAGCAATTAGCTGCTTACGTTTTGCACACTTTCTTATTTCAAGTTCAAGTTCAAGTAAATTCAGTAAGTTACTTGTCAGTTTTAACCCATTTACATAAGAATCTTACTTCCTCCCTTACTTTTCTCTTGAACTTAGCTCAGTCATGTGGTCAAGATGTAAACAGTTATAGCCTCTGGTAGAAGGAAAATAATAAAAACTAAGGAGAAACTATTGTGACATTTAATGTCGGTACTTTTGCCACTAATTAACTCATTTGATCGACAATTAAAATAATCAGGGTTTTGAATGTGCCAATTTCAATATAAATTTAAAAGTTTTTTGGCATATTAGAAATCATGATTATTTTAACTGTCTATCAAATGAGCTAATCAGTGCCAAAAGTACTGGCACTAAATATATTTTCCTTCTTTCAGTAAACAACTCTTTATTACAGAAAATGAATTTAAAAAAATTGACACAAAAAAAACATAACAGTCCAGGTACCTACTTGAAAGTGCCCATCCAGGTGAAAAATGTCTTGGTCAGGTGTAAAATGTTGCCTTCAGGTCTAAAATCTGGTAGCCAGGTGCAAGATGTCTTAGCCAGGTGCAGGTCAAATGTTGCAGCCAAAGTTAAATTGCCACACAGTAGTTGGGCTCGATAAGGTGTCCATGCAACAGAAACAAATGTTCATGATTAGAACCAAAATGACTAACAGACTGAACAAAATATATTTTTTAAATCAAATACTAAGAAATTTAAAGCACTGAAAAAAATTCAATAAAATATAAATTGGATGGTGTACTTGTGTCAAAAGTAGAATGGATACATTTAGAGGACTAAACGGAATGTTTTAGACTGCCAGTGAAAAAATTTAAACTACCAGGTTCTACAGAATGTGAAAGTGGCCATTAAACATCAAGAGGCAAAATTTCAATTAAGCCTTTTTAAAATTCACTTCTTAAATTGACATTCATCGAAATGATCTTCACAAGTTCTTAAGTTTTTGCACTAAATGTCAGGAATAATATTATAATTATTCTTCCACACTTTTAGTCTTTCAACATCAGTAAGGGGAAATGTATTGAAATGCTTATTGATACAATTAGGGTCAGATGAAGATCTAAATGCACTCTTGCAACTAGGATATTTACAGCAATACTTGATTTTGGTTATTGAATGGGCGACACAGGCCATCATAGATACTGATAGAGGCAAATAAGGAGCATACTCTTAAACTTGAAGTATTAAACGGCAAAGAACAAAATGAACAACTTACACGAGGCTGGACATTAAAAGTCCTTTGGTAAGACTTTTCATACAGTTCTACTTGCAATCGCTTGCATGGGCTGTGGATATGTACCTCTTCTATAAACTACGGTTGGTAGATCTTTTTAAACAGTATATTATGCTAAAAATATTAGAAAGATCCAATTTAAATTTCAAAATTCGGCAAACCTAACCTTCAAAGCGCAAATTTTACATTTAGCTTATATACCTGTGATATAAGGTCGCGTAACCATCCCAAAATTTTTCAAAGCGTGTAAAACGGTGTGTAAAGGATTAAAACGGTAAATTACGATATAAGGCTTAAAAAAAATAAAGTTCTTACCAACAATTCGTTCGGGGGTTTACGACAGAACTTCTTCTTCTTTTTTATCCGCAAAACGGATAATAAAATCCTCCAGTGAGTTGGCGCAATATATATTGTGTTTTTAACAAGGTCTGTCTCTTTTTATAGATGAATATTATTAGAGAGAGATTGTCGAGGGACTAATATGCAAGTCTGATGTGTTAAAGAGCACATGGTAGTGACCGTTCGAAAGCCCTCTGGTGGACTGGTGGCCCTAACTATTCAAACTAGGTTTTGTAACGGTTTTCTTGTTGCGAAGTCACCCATATTAGTTTCACCCATGTGGTATTATACACACACACACACACACACGAGCGGAGAGGTGAGCCCATCTGGCGGAAGTCCTTGTGGCCCTGAGCTCATTTGCTCAGAGTCTCAATGACTCCTTCCAGACTTCCTTCCACGCCCCCCTGCGGTCCAGTTCCGCAGGGTCTCACCAAAAAGTACTAGAGGTACTTTTACTCTGGAATCTAAGAGAGGGGTGTATTATTGGTTTTGGGAGGTGTATCGGGGGAGGGCTTTGGTGGGTGGGTGGTGCTGCTTGGCGCACCTAGAGAAGTTGGTGACGGGGACGTTTATGACAGTACGGGGCATCGATGTCATAATTGGAAGCTTGTCTGATAAGGGGGTTTGGGTGTTCGGGGGCCAAAGTTAGAATCTTCGTGTTTCTCTCGCGGAGAAACTGGGAAAGGGGTATGTGTTTGATGTCGCGGTGTAGGTCTACGTTACGGATGAACCATGGGATATTCATGGCGGTGCGAATGTAACGATTTTTAAGGACTTGGAGGCGGTTTATGTGGGAGGGGGCTGCGTAACCCCACGCCACTGAACCGTATGTGAGGGCGGGTCTGATGATGGCTTTGATGAGGTGGATTTTGTTTTTGTGGCTTAGGGTGCTGTGGCGGTTGAGGAGGGAGTATAGAAGAGAGTATGTCATTCTGGCTTTATTGAGGTTGCCTTGGATTTTAGGCTGCCAGCGGAGGGTTTTGTCTAGGGTGATACCGAGATATTTCACTGAGTCTGACCAGGGAACATCGCGGCCATCCAGGTTGACCGCATCGAAGGGTGGTTGCCTTCTGCGGCCAAATTGGATGGTTTGGGTTTTGTCGGGATTGAGGCGAAGTTTCCAATTTACGCAGTAATTGGAAAATTCGTTAGCTGCTGTTTGCAGCTTTCTGGTGACTAGTCGGGGACTCAGTGACCTTACGATGAAGGCAGTATCATCAGCGTAAAGGGCCAGGGTGCTGTCGGGGGGTTTCGGGATGTCGTGAGTGAAAATATTAAACAGATGGGGGGATAGAACTGCTCCTTGTGGGACTCCCGCTTCAAGGGTGCGGGGGGTGGATAGTGACTGTCCTATACGGACTCTGATTTTGCGGCGGGCGAGATAGGATTGGATGAGGCGGACCATGTTTGAGGGGTAACCCAGGGCTATCATCTTGTGAATCAGTCCGTCGTGCCATACGGTCTCGAAGGCCTTTTCGATGTCGAATAAGATCATCCCGACGAACTGATTCCAGTTGAAGCCCTGAGTTATAAACTCAGTGATTCGAAGGGCTTGGAGTTCGCAATTGAGGTTTCTCCGAAAGCCGAACTGTTCGTCCGGGAGGACTTCCAGTTCGGTGGACTTAGCTTTGAGACGGGTGAGAATTATAACTTCAATGATTTTGGCCATTTAGTTAAGGAGGGATATGGGGCGATAGTTTTGGGGGAAGGTGTGGTCCTTCCCGGGTTTGGGGATCATAATGACGGTGGCTTCTTTCCATTTTTTAGGAAAGTAGGATAGTCTGAGGGTGGCGTTTGCAATGTTGGACAGGGTGGCCATGCCTTTACGTGGGAGGAATTTGAGGATTTTGTTTGAAATGTTATCAGGGCCAGGGGCTTTTTTGGTGTTTCGCGAGAGAAGGATTTCCTCAATTTCGTCGGAGCGTCTGACTGTTCTGGCGGTGCGCTCCACCAGTTCTTCATGATCTGGGTCGATATCATGGTTGTCGTTTAGTCTGCTGTGCCTTTCGTATGTGTCTGCAAAGGCTTCCGCCTTATCTGCATCTACATACTTAAGGCCGCAGGCAGAGTGAATGGGGGGAAGTTTGCGGGGTGTTGTGAGACGGAGGGTTTTTTGCATTCGCCAGATGCTGTTGTCTTGGGGGTTTAGTTCGCGTAGTCTGTCTGACCATTGTGATTGTCTGAAGTTGAAGAGGGCTGTTTTAAGTTGTCTGCATATGACGTTATATGCGTGTATGTCTGGGGGGGTGGGGGGTATCGTGTGGTATTATAGTACGAGATTCAACATTTAAAAATATATATCTATAAAGATACATATGCGAGATGTTGCACGTGGCGACATCTCGTGGCAATCAAGCTATCCACCCAACCAGACCAGCAAGTTCTTAGAGAAGACCAAACGCTGAAATGGAACCCGCATAAGCAGGTATCTAATGTCAGTTGGCGCTGAAAGCCAATTGTCGGTTGTTGCGAACCAAAAACGTGTCAATAAAATATTGTTCTATAAATATCACCAAAAACAAACTACAATAGTACATTACGTATCAAGTTTAGAAAAGTGGAACCTTACTTCACGAGTATGGTTAGTTTGAATCCGAGCGAAGCGAGGATTTAATTTCCATACGAGTCAAGTAAAATCACTTTTCTGACGAGGTGCGTATACTATTTTTTCGCATTTTGTAAGTAATTAATTATTTTGCATTTCATATTAAAATCTAAAAAGAATAGTAACTGAAGAAAATCTACAAAAACTTAGTAGTATGACTTCTCGGTAACTTAGCAATATAAACAAGATGTTTTTTTGTGTTTGACGACTATTGACAGCATCCAAATAAAATCACATTTGAAGAGTGAATTTCACAAGAATTATGAAAATGGCTAATGAAAACGACTTAGAAGATATCGTGAATGCGGCCCGCGAAGCTTCTTCAAGTTTGCTTTCAGTAAAATCCAAGGAAAGATACTAAAAAGCATATAATATGTTCTGCGAGTGGAGAAACACCAAGAATTTTAAAGGCATTGACGAAAATTTGATGCTGGCATACTTTTACGAGAAGGTAAGCTATTTTATATGGTTAAAGTGTGGTAGGTATATAGGTACTAATTTTGTTATTTGTTTTAGGCAAAAGTCCTCAAAGCTTCCAGTTTATGGTCTACGTATTCTATGATCAAAAGCACAATACTTATCAGTGAAAATACGGATATTTCACAATATAAAAAGTTAATCGCTTTAATAAATTGAAAAATTCTCAAAGGGTATTCAAAAATGTCCAACTGGGACTACCCCAAGAAGTCCCCATAGGAATTATGGTGAATAAAAAAAAAATGTTCAGCAACAACTACTTAATACGGCGAGGTCAGCAGTTGCATCCTTTTTTAACTTAAATAATTGTTCTTTTAATATTTATTGTAATAAGATTTAAAATAAACGAATTTCTTTCTTGTAAAATTGTGTTTTGAATGACATTGACGTTTTATGCAGTAATGGTTGCTATGCTGTAATGGTTGCTATGCTGTAAAGTGACCCATTACTGTACGATTTTGAGGTCATTAATCTTGTGCATTACTGAATAAAATGCGAAAAAATAATTTTATCTACTTTCATTTAGTAATATGAATTTTACAGTTCTGTAAATCGTTTTGTAAGGGCATCTATTACAGCACTAGTGCTGTAATAGATGCCATTACAGCACTAGTGCTGTAATAGATGCCCTTACAAAACGATTTTTAATAGCATCTTTACAACACTTATATCGTAAATAACTATTACAGTTGTTGAATTAAATTGCTTTAAAAGTGTGGTGCACAACTTCTATAGAACTCTTATAATATCAAAATGTTTTATAAAAGTGGACCCGTTTTGATCCTATAAATATCATATAAGGGTATTTAACCACGTTATAGAAATTTTGAGCTCCTATAAAATTTATTGTATAGCAGTTTATACTACCTTTATAAAATTTATTTTGCTATACCTAAGTGCTTCTTGGTCTAAAATGATTTACTTAACTAGACGGATATATTTTAGGTGTAGCAATGACATTTGGTTTTTTTCCAAACAGCTGGAATGATACCTGATAAAAGACATTTGTTCATAACAAAGGTTAGGTACCTATGGAGTTATTAGGGAGAGCAATTTAAGATGAATTTCATCAGTTCCTTTTGCATTAGATTCAAAAATTTCTTCCTAAAGTTGTCGTGCTGTTAGCCGTAATAAATTTCTTGAAGTAGGGTCCCATGATCTGCACGCTGTCTACAAAAAATCGATTAAATGTGTCCGGGGTAGCAAAATTGAAGATGATGTTGGTCACAAAACTTCTATGTAGTTTCAATCGTTTTTACTTTGCTTAGTTAGCATCCATAAAGGTATTTTGTGGCATAAACATTTAATAGGAGACAATAATACCGACAATGCTGTACTAAATTTTCAAGCAGCGGTGCGGTTAGAAGCACTTTACACCCTCGTACAATGACCCTGCGAATCGGGCTTTTGATCGCGCCTAAATAACTGGGTAATTAAATCAAAGTTACCGCAAAGTGCTAACAGGTTGTGTGTACATAATTACCGTTAAATATTTGCAGATTGGACATGAGAGGGATATATTGCCTGGGGGTATACACAAGGCAACAAAGCCAAAGCTTGGAATCTGAACAAACGCTCGAGTAGGTAAATTTATTTTTAGCATTAGTTTAGTTATACAGGATGTTTCGGTAGGACAGGGATATATTCTAATGACGGATTCTAAAGAAAAATATATTAGAAAAATTTTCTATATAAGAGATAAGGGACAATCCTATATATCTATCCAAACTATCCAAAAGAGAAGCCAATGGCAGCTATAGCCATTCAAAGCGACTTTACCTAAAATGGCACTTAAATTTGTTTGGTTTAGGTACCTACCTATAACTTTAAATCTGGTAACGTCCCAAAAAGTTTTCAAATCCTCAATGAAAGTTGGTGAGGACAGGTTTGAATGAAAGCGTTCTTTTAGTTTACTTTAGGCAGCAGTGTGTGGTCAACGTTTCAGGTGTGATTGTAGAGTTTATGACTATAATGGGATTTAGTACAACTAAATACCGGATGATGGCTTAATTGAAAAACGAATTCCCATGTAAATTTTGAGGTGGCTAAATATTGGCTCCCCTGTACATTTTAGGGAAAAATTGTATAACAATGGTTTAAAGAGACCGATACAATAAACCCATAAGCCAAGTTTGAATAAATTTTAATAAGCCAATCCTAACTTACTCAATTAAATGTGATGGCAAAATTACGAATAGCAAAGTAAATAATTTCTATGGCGCTATTGTCAAAAGTTAACGTAAAGATGGACATAACGAATAAAGATAATTTCACATTAAAACATATTTTCGTTTCACCAATCCCCGGCAATCACCCATTCAAAATAAAAGACACCAATATGTTTTTCTTACTTAGCCTGAACTTTAACATAACATACCTAAGACTCCAGATTTTCACAAAAAGATTCATTGATTAAACGTTTAAGTAACCCCCCCCCCCCCCCCCATTAACAGCTTAACAATATCCTAACCGATCATCAAATTCATTTCTAACATTACTGAGTGGATATTGAGAAATTCTGTCACATTCTAATGAAATACAGTTTTTTTAGCTGGCCTAGATTTTCAAATTTTACATCTTTATAAATAAAATTGTTTAAGTAACCCCACAGAAAGAAGTCGTTTGGCGAAAGGTCAGGAGACCTGGCAGGCCAAAGGATTAGATGCCGCGGGTCAATAATATTTCCGTTAAAAATATTCTGCAAGTATTGCCCTAACCATAAGAGAACTATGAGCAGGACAACCATTCATTTTATACCAGATCTCCTGATTTCTTTTATTGCGGGTTCAATTCGCTTTTGTCGTAAGTCCAAATAAGTTACTGCTGTAAGGTTGCCTTCCATTAAAAATGGTCCAATAATGTGATGTCCTACAATTCCCGCCCAAACATTTATTTTTTGTAGATATTGCGTCCGAGTATGAACAAGACGATGTTCATTTTCTTGACTCCCATACCACCAATTTTGAACATTTGGTTCGTTGTTGAGGGTCAATGAACATTCATCATGACGTTCTCAAGATGAAAGAATTTTGAAAAAGTGTCGTTCGAGGGATACTAAGCTGAACCACGTACTGGTGGGCTGCAGTGGCTCGTCGTGTATTTCTACCATGCACCGCTCTGGGTGTTATCAAGCGGGCAACCTCAGTTGAGCACTTGCCATGAAAATATTTGTAAAATATACTCAAGTCGCCAACCCGCCTCCGATGTTCAAGGCTTTCCAGGTTTTTTTGTCAGACTATTGTTACCGATGAAGCGAATGGCTGTTTTTTGAATGGAATCTAGCAATCTCAGGGTATGTTTAGGAGCAGAGCCCCAAATATGCGAACAGTACTCCAGCGATGGCCGAATTTTGGCTTTATAGCGCAATAAAAGTTGTTGGGGTGTATAGAGGTTTTTAGTTCGAAAAAGTACTCCAAGCTCCTGCGAGGCTGCCTTAGCAATGGCCGCAACGTGACTGTGCCAAGACATACGACTATTCAAACTAACGCCTAATTAATAAATTGATGAAGCCAGCCAAGGGATCGAGTGTCCCGCCATAACTTTATCCGGTTCTTAAACATTAACTTTTTTAGAAAAAACTGCCGGTTGGGTCTTTTTAGCGTTAAATTCTACTTGGTTACTGTCACCCCAAGACAGAATTTCTTCCAGGTCTTTGTTGAGATGTGAGCCTCTTGCTGCCTATAGAGATGTGCCTTAGCAGCCGATGTCCGAGCATCCAAAGCAAAAGAGGAAACAAGTGTGCTGTCATCAGCGAAGCTATATATATATATATAGGATTCTAAGTTTTTTCGAATAGATCGTTAATGTATAGTAAGAAAAGGGTGGGCGACAATATAGAACCTTGAGGGACTCCGGCGTTGATGTTAAATGTGCCTGAAAGAAATCCGTCCATCGCCACTCCCAGAGAACGGTCTTTAAGGAAGCTCGACAGCTCTGAACAAAATTGAACCGGCATTCCGTATGCTCTAACTTTAGTTAGGAGTCTCTCATGCCATACTCGGTCAAAATCCTTGGAAATGTTCAGTGCTACCGCCCCGGACTCCCCATGATGTTCTATTGCGTTGTTCTAAACGTGAGTAACATAAGCGAGAAGGTCTCCTGTTGATCTAGACTTACGGAATTCATACTAACGGTAACTAATAATGTTGGAGCCTTCCAGGATTCCAGGTATTTTAATAATTTGTCGTTGATAGCCTTCTCCATAACTTTTGATATAACTGAAAGCAATGCGACTGGACGATAGTCGATAGTTACTTGGCAAGTTCTTCTTGTTCTGGACTCGCGCAGTTTTCCAACTAGAAGGAAATATTCCTTTTTTGTAGGGTAAGTTAAAAAGCCTACAAAATACCGGTGTCAGTTCGTCAGCGCATTACTTAATTACAATGACTGGAATATCGTCAGGACCAGAAGCTTTTTTAGTGTCAAGACTCCTCAAGATTCGTTTAACATGGCGGTGGCGGAAAACAATCTCGGGCATTCCCGATTCTACACGGGTACTGTTCGGTGGAGTACTACCTTGAAAATTAACCGTTAAATGTGAAGAGAATAGTTCCGCCAGTAAGTTTGCTTTTCCTGTGCTTTGGTCGCAATGGTGCCATCAGAACGTGTTAGAGGTGACTTGGTAAAGTACTGACTGACTGCCCTAGCTACCGACCAAAATGATCTTGAGCCGTTAGGACATTCAAGAAGTTTGGCTTTGATCCTCTGGTTGTGTGCTTCTTTGCTATGGTTTCTCGTTTGCTTGCATTGGTTTCGAGCGTCGACAAAGATGGTACGGTTCTCGGCGGTAGGATTATTACGCTATTGTCGGTAGAAATAATTTTTCAATTTAACTGCTCGTTCGCAATTTTTGGTAAACCAAGGCTTGCCGTTAAAAGGGCAATTTATTGAGAAAGGGATGAAGGCTTTCATGGCAGTAAGGATAACCTCCGATATTTCTGTTGCACAGATGGATGGATCATAAGAGGTAAAACAAACGTCCCGCCAACGAAAAGGTTCGAAAATGGTCCTTTAGGTCATCCCACTTAGCTGATATATAATGACAGACCTTGCGTGGTTTAGGAGGCTCTTCGGCACTATTTGGTAGTTTGTTCAGTACCGAAATAAAGTTGTGGTCAGACATTCCTAACAAAGGCTTCACGGTGGCAGTGCACAAGTGGGTTTGCAAAATGTTGATATTATCAGCAAGTGAGGAGAGCAAGTCCCTATAATGGGTATCGCTTGCCGGCCGGTAAAGGCAGCAGATGATTATTATTATTTTCTCTTTCCATTGCCTCATAACAGAATAATATTCTCCGTTATTTTTCACCTTGCCGTAGCTCTTGACGTTTTTTATGCTTGTAAGGAAAATATTTATGTTCTTTTAAAGTGCGCAATACTGTGGTTTGATGTTTTTCCACGGCTTGCCCAAGAAGCCTCGTTCTAATCATTTTATTTTCCTGCACATGCTGTAAAATATCAAGATCTCTATTATCCTTTTCTTCAGCTCTACTGGCATTCTGAGTTGAGCATTTACAGTTATTTAATACAGTGCCATTGGACTCAAATTTACTAATGATAATTTTAATAATTAATGAAATGGAAGGGATAGGCTTACCAGAGAAATGAGCTATTAGTATTTTGACCCTACAAGTGCGGTGCCAAGTCACTTCCTGGCAAGAAGTAAAAGAATAATTCTAGTATGAGTTTCTTAGTCCATATGGACTGTGAAAAGTTACAAAACTTCATAAAAATATACAGGGTTGCTTCAAAGTTATAATCGAAAATGTAAATCTTCAACTGGATTTTTGTGATCCGATATTTTTGTTAGGAGGGACATTAGGAAAATGATTATATTCACTACTGGTATAATTTTGACCTCCCCTATGCGCAGCCGAAATAGTTTTCTATACTTACCGGAGACCCTGTAAAAAGCAGTAATTGCAAAAGATTGGGGTAAACATAGCGCCAGGCCCTGCTAATCCTGCTAATAATATGATAAATGTAAACTTTCTGTTAATACGAATCCTTGTAGCAATTAACCTTAAACCTTCTTCTTCTTACTGCTACCCAATAACGGTGATCCCATGATAATGTATGTGGTACAGTGGCCGCTCGCTGGGTAGCAAAGTGGTGAGGCGCTGCTCATCAGGTTTTTTCTAAACGGAGAAAAAACAAAGTTGCTGGTAGGCCCGCCGGAGGGCAAACATTTTTTGAAGCCACACCCAAATTTCACGAATGCAAGAATGATAGGAAATATTACAAAAAATATAGAATTTTACCATTCATTTACTCATTTTGCTTTTAAAGTTACCATAACCGTCCGAACTACAAACGTTTTTAACTATACCTAAAAGCAAGCACGGCCAATAATATAGACGTTGTTGAAAATGGTTGCCGCAGATCCACTTATGTGTGTTATACCAAGACGTTTTCGTGTATATTGCCGGCTGTTCTTTTTTTGTCCTTAACTAGGGTACTTATCGGAGGAGTAGGTCTTACGCCATTTAGAATTTCCCTCTTTTCCGCTTCGTAACGCTTTAAAAAAGGCGTTTTTATCAACGACCACAAGAATGTTCTGAAAAGGATTCATTTTCGTATACAAAAAGCACTAAAATACCAAAAACTTAAGAAAAATCAAGGAAACGAGTTTGAAAACGCGAACGTCGGTAAAACACGTAAATGAACAATTCTGGCTCGATTCACGAGAACCACGGGTCGATGTTATCCTATTTTCAATCAATATCATTGTTGTCACACCATAATTCTGTTATGTCAACTTTTACACATTTTATTCGATATCGGTAGATTCTTCTGTAAAAATGTACACTCTGGCAACGCCATGAAAATTCATGAAGAAGTAAACCCGCGCCAATAAACGCAGTTGACTTGACGCGCTGGGTGCGACACAGCTGATAAATTACATAGAGACAAACGGAAGGGAGCCTGAGCGCCCTCAGCTTGCAATTTGCAATCCCGTGCTCGGTTTTTTCTCCTTGCGCAACTCGTCAAGACAAAGTAAATTTCAAAAATTGAAACTATAGAAACTACATAAAAACAATATTAAATATCTATACTCCATTCCACAATAATTCGTTGATTTCCCGACCGCAATAAAATTTAAACCCAGCTATAAATAAGTGCCTTTTGAAAGGGTACAGGTTCTGATTACCTACTAATTTCAATAGTTTAGGTTAGCTATTTTCAACAAAACAACAAATATAAAATAATAGGTAAGTATCTTTATTTTAATCATGTAATTAAATAGCTATTAGTATTTATACAAAAATACTAATCTACAATATTATAATATCATCTATGCCTAAAGTAATTATTAAGGGCCTTACGTTACTATTAATTATGTTATTATATTGGTATATTAGGTAGGTTAATGGCAAATTGCAGGTGTTCAATATAAAGCAGTCTTTTCATCTTAGTTCATCAGTCGTTTGGTGTTTGTCAAGCTGTGCGTTAAAGGTATTTTCGTGTGTGTTATCGAGCATCAAAAATATGTCAGATCTGTGTGAAACTTCAGATAATATTGCTTCCGGAAGTTATGGTGTAACGAAGAAAAAACATTTATCACTTGATGCCAAAAACATCATAAAGAACGTTTACTGTACCCTTTTAGAAAAAGGGTATGACCGGAGTGCAAGTTTTATTGAAACGAGTATTTTGACCAAAGTTGCATTAACGGCAGTAAAAGATATAGTAACCAAACCCATCCAGCCAAGGAAAAAACGGTGTGGCAGCGGAAAATTAAGAAGCATGGAAGAAGCAGATAAAGACTTGATTCGGAGGAAAATTTATGACATGTACAGTAAACAAATAGTCCCAATAATAGATACGCTAAAAAGGTACTTACAGCAGACGAAACCGACATTTCATGTGGCAGGACAAGCCTTTGGAGAATAGTAAAAGCAATGGGTTTTAAATATCGTACCATATAAACGACAAGTACTAATGGAATCGCAGCGTTAACAAGTATGGCGTAGAGATTATTTGAATCTTATCAGACAATATAGGGAAGAAAATCGTTCTGACAATCTCGCAAGTGCTAATGGTCATACAGTTTTACGCATCCCTCCGTATTACTGTATTTTTAACTCAATAGAACATATATGGAGCCAGTTAAAGACGATGATTAGAAGAGAAAACACATCCCCTACACTAAGTAGTTCTGTTATAGAATTAATTAAAAAATGTGTAAATAATATCCCAGTTGAAAGTTGGAAAAATTCTGTGAGACACGTGATCCAAGTCGAAGATTCCTACAACATAATTAATAGTAACGTAAGGCCCTTAATAAAATTAGTAGGCATAGATGAAGACGATAGTAATAGTGAAACAGAGCTAAATATAGAGTAGGTTAAGTTAAATATTGTATTATTATAATATTGTAGATTAGTATTTTTGTATAAAAATATTAAAAGCTATTTAATTACATGATTAAAATAAAGACACTTACCTATTATTTTATATTTGTTGTTTTGTTGAAAATAGCTAACCTAAACTATTGAAATTAGTAGGTAATCAGGACCTGTACCCTTTCAAAAGGTCCTACACAATAGATATTTGTCAGGCAACTTATTTATGGTTCGGATTACGACTGAGGGGTGTCATTTAAATTTTATTGCGGTCGAGAAATCAACGAATTATTGTGAAATGGAGTATACGTAAAAAGTCGTCGCATGTCAACGGCAGCAGTTTTCCTTGACGTCTCTAAAGCATTCGATAAGGTCTGGCACGACGGCCTTATACTAAAATTGATAAGGAGAGGTATGCCTGATTACTTAATGAGGCTTATAGTATCATTCCTTAAGGGCAGGTCATTCGCAGTATCATCAGAGAATGCAATTTTATCCACTAAAAGAATCAAAGCTGGGGTACCACAAGGATCACCCTTAGCAGCGATTCTCTACAACATCTTCACAGCCGCTATTACCAAAACACAACCAAACTCAACTATATCTTTTTGCTGGCGATACTGGGATAACTGCAACCTCAAGAGTACCAGGCTAAAATTACCTAAGAGACCAGAGTCGAAGTAAATAAAAAACCCATAAATTGGAGCAATAAAATTAAATATCTGGGGCTCATCTTCGGCAAGAAATTGATTTGGAGTTTAAACGCCGAAAAACGAATTAAGAAAACACACAGACAATTAGGAGCAATTTACCCACTCTTATGCAACAACAGCAAAATTGACCTACGAACGAAAACAACAATATAAGACAATAATAAGACCGATACTAACCTACGGTGTACCAATATGGTGCACTGTTAACAGCACAAAACTGACAAAACTACAAAGACTACAAAACAAAACATTATGTATAATAACAAACGCCCCAAAATGGTTCCCGACAGACATAATACACAGAGAATTAAACATGGACAAACTAGACACATTTCATATAAAACTACTAAGTAAATACTACGCTAGAACAGACATATCAGACAATATATTAATCCAAAACTCACACATAAGATCTCAACAACATCACATACACAAATATTCAAAAGACTGGCTTCCACCCTAATAACACGATGACGGAGGAATCAAGAAAATAGTTTTAAAAATAAAATAAATAAACAACAAATAATATAAAAAAAAAATAACAAACTCAAAAGGAAAAACACGAAAAATGAATAAAACAATGTAAAAAAAACAAAATCAAAAATTCCAACATGTCATCGAGAATATATATCAGCAAAAGGAGTCAAAGCGTAAGCTAACTCGAAGACCATCATTACATCGGCTACGTAAAAAGAAAAATGCGACACAATATTTTACTTTTTGTCTTTCTGTATGCTAAGGTAAGGCGCTGCCTCAGTTGCGTCATCCGACGAGCCGCCACTGATGTGGTACCGATTACTAGAAATCTAAGTTATTAATATTGTTATTATTAAACGTCTTTATTTGCAATATTACAATTGAAATTATAATATTAAGGGCGAAGTTTAATCCATAATATCATAGAGTTATTCTAACTTAACGATTGCTTATTGCGTGATAGCTTGACAAATATTTTATTTTCAGCCATGTATGTAATATTGACATTCCTGTCTTTTTAGAAATTTAAAAATGTCAAATTTCTGTCTTCTTACTTCCGATCCACATTTTCCATCCTAGGACGGAAAATGCGTTTCCATCCTAATACATTTCAATCCTCATTTTCTTGCCCGGTATTTTTAAGTAGGTCTTATAAAAACGGGGTAAAATAAGAACACAGGAACTATCCGATTCTTTATTTATTCATATTTTTATTTATACACGTTAATTGTTAAATTGGCATTGTTATTTATTACAGAAATTTTCAAACCCTCTTGAAGTTGAGTTTGATTTGAAATTCGTATTTCTTGCGATGCAGCTTCACTTGAAATACTTGGTAAATCAACAGTTTTAGAGAAAGATGATAACATTTTAGCAGTCTTTCGTTTGTTCTCTAGTGAGGATTTTACATATCCCTCCGCAACTGCACTCGATTTCCATCCGCCGAGTCTTTTTAGCTGCAAAACATCAGCTCCATTATCAACCAATAAAGTAGCGGCTGTTCGTCGAAAAGCATAACCCGTGAAAGACCCTACATTTTGAAGTTTCAAGAAAGTAGCTATCTTTTGAGGAAAACTCGCGATTGAATGATATCCAATAGCCTGATTATGTAATTTTCCATTTCTCCATTGGACGAAAAACCTGTCATTTTGAATGTTGTTTCGCAAAGTCACATATTTCTGAAAAACGTCAATCCAATTTGGGTCACTTATGATGAAGGATCTATTTATATATGTCTTCGTATCAGGGATTTCGATGACGACCTTTTCTTGCAAAACATTAACATGGGAAATTTTCATCTTTACTAGTTCATCACTCCTGCATGCTCCAGAGACTCCAACAATAAGCGCAATCTTCATACACTAAAATTCTTCAGGTGCTTTAACCAAAAAATCTCTGATGTTTTTTCTTGAAAAAACACTTGACTTTTTAGGCCGAAAGCCTACACTATTTCGCTTCAAAAAAGCCACAAGTTTTGAATGCTTGGAAATGTCGACCTTTTCTCTAAGTTTCAGTATACTTTTTATCATACTGTAGGTAGCCCATAAAGTGGAAGATTTTTTTTCTTTAGAGATCTCACCAAAATAGACCAACAAAACGGTCTCTGATGTAACACTGGTTGTTCCTCTGCTGCTGCACCACGCCTGGAATGTATTAAAAGCTTTCTCATAACGTAGCTTACTTTTTGTAGGTAGCAGACTTTCTTCAATCTTATCCGCTGCTTCTTTCAAATCAGGCGGAGTACAGCTAATTAACTCGTCGTCACTGTCGGAGAACATCTTTAATCTGTATTATTTTTCTTAAAAAAACGCTGACTTTCAAAAAATTTTAAGCGACAACTGCTGTCAACTAGTGACAACGACTAACAATGGTAATGAAATGTAATAACCGGTGCGACAAAATATATTATTTCAAAAAAGTCTATCGTGCAAAATCATGAATATTACTATAAATATTACTTGAATCATAAATTCATGGCTGAAAATAAAATAGTATACAATCCTCGACGGAAAATTTCATTGCTGTCTCGAGATTATAGTTTATCTCGACGCTACGCGTCTCGATAAACTATAATCTCTCGACCAGCAATGAACCATTTTCCGTCTCGTATTGTAATATACTATTCTGGTCGTTTAGTAACCTATTCATATTTATGATCATACAGTAACAGTTGCATAGCAGTAACCACTGCTTAATATTTTGATAATCCCTGTATATTCACTGCTTGGCGTTGGGCTGATCATTGATCACTGTATAATCATTTAGCAATCATCCATAATCGTAAAGTAATCGCCGCGTGCATGGTCCTTTAGCCACATCGATCCTGTTCTGACAGTAATAAGTGCTTGTTCGTTTAGTAACAAAGTCATGATTGCTTAGTAATTATGTTGCCTATTTGTCTCTTAAGTTATATGGTGCGTTTCATAAATGTGTGCTGTTTAACAGAAATTTATTCTTAGATACTTACCGATAATTAAAGTAACTTTTAACAAACAGTTAAGAGAAGTGATACGCTATTGTTTTTTTTTTCAAAATAAATATTATTTTCAGAATTGCGTTTTATCGTCCCAAGATTTTTCTTCGTGTGACCAACGGTTTTCGATTAAAAAAATAAATTACATTTATTTGCATATCGCTATGCACATATCAATTTGATAAAATTATATTTATCCCCTAAACAAAGCCGAGATTAAAAAATTGTCAAAAGGTACTTCGCATTAGACACTAAACTGCCGATATAATTGTCTTATCAAAAGAGAAAGCGGCAGTGGCGTACATATTCTTAGCCCCGCTTAAAAATCGTAACACCTGTATCTTAAAAACAAAGCGGTTGCGGACCTATGTTGATAGCAGGGCCGTTCCAACCCGGGGGTGTCAGAGGTGCGGGACACACGGGCGGCAAGTCAAGGGGGCGGCGATAGCCGCCGGGTTAAGGAAAATAAATTTGAAACTAATTTATTGGCAAAATTATCTATATAAAAATATTATCATTACACTAGGTAACTACTTAGAGTTAAAAATGCATTCTACAAGTATAACTGGAAATAAACAAAACAATATTGGTTTTAAAAACGCTACTCCACGTCGCAGCCAGTTGGGAAATACATTGTTCGCGTTTGTTTTAACACGTTTTAACTAACCCATCATCCCATCAAATCGCGTCGTATTGCCGGCATCGCGTGGGTTGCAGAAAAATACTCGTGCCCTGAGTCTATAAATAGAAGCACTGGGATAACTTGCACTATATTAGTTTTGAACGTGTCAATCTCAACAACTGAAGCCTACAAATGTAGAGATAAGGTTCCAAAAGATCCAGAGGACCAATTCAAAATTAATTTTTACTTTGTAACATTGGACCCTGCAATATCAAAAATTGAAAAAAGGTTCGAACAAATTAAACTGAATCGCACAGTTTTCAATTTTGTTAGCTACCTAAATAATTTCCTTAAAGCAGATAAATCAAATGGATCTACAAAATGTAAATTTGTGGTAAGTATGTTACATGATCCATCTAAAAATGAAAAAATTTTATAGCTGAAGTTTTATGCGACGAAATTGACAACGTTTTACCCTATATTTCCCCTGAAATGAACGCGTTAAATGTAAGTCAATACATATTTACAAATAACCTCATCTATCTGTTTCCAAGTTTAGTGATTTACCTGTGACTGAAGCATATCAAAACTTAAAATATTAAAAAATTAATTCAGATCAACAACGGGACAAGAAAGGCTTTAAGACATATCTATTATTAGTATCGAAAAGGACATTTCGGATGATATAGATGTTCAGATATTACAACAGAATTTGCATTAAAAAAGACAAGAAAAGCAAATATTATTTAAGCTTTACTGACTTATTAATTATATGTAGAGTAAAGGCGAGAAATATGGAATGGGTCATTAATATGGAATACAAATTAGGAAAGGGCTGAGTGCACCATCAAAGATTAAGAAATATTTTTTTTTAATTATTTTTGTACTTAGTGCAAGTTTATTGAATAAAACATAATATCAGTAGGGCGCTTTCGACAGTTACGCCATCATCAATACTACCTACAGAGCAAGAAAAGAAAATTCAACAAATTGTGAAATTTTACGAATTTTTGAAGGTTAAAGTTACTTGAAAATCTTAGATTAAACTCAATGTAAAAATTCTCACCAATTTCTCGTTACTTACTTTGTCATAAAAATATAACCAACCACAAAACACAACGTTTGTATGTATAAAACTTAAAACATTAAAATTTGGGGCCTAAAGGCAAGGCAAAGGCAAAAATTAATCATTGACAAAATATCGACAACAATAATCTCATCAACCCTCCTGGACCGAAGCAGGTTACCAACCATTATCACAGTTTCAGCCTTTGGAACTGTTAGTTTCTTTCGATGTCACTAATCTTTTTACTACAGTTCCAAAAGCTGAAACTGTGACAATGGTAGGTGACCTGCTTCGGTCCAGGAGGGTTGATGAGATTATTGTTGTCGATATTTTGTCAATGCTTAATTTTTGCCTTTCACAGAATTTTTTCATTTTCAACAATGAGACTTACCAACAACCTGATGGTCTGGCGATGGGAAGTTGCCTTTCTCCTTTTCTAGCTGACGTTCTTATGGATTTCTTGGAAAACAATTTCATTATTAATAACAATGAAGAAATAATATATTGGTACAGGTATGTAGATGATTGTCTGGGTTTTTTGAATTGTGATTCTCCAGGTGCAGAACTTTTACTTAACAAACTCAACACAATACACTCACAAATTTCATTCACCCTAGAAATAGAAAATCTTAATACCATAAATTCCTTAGATCTTTCCATGCAAAAAACTGTCAATAACAGTTTAAAATTTTCCATTTATCGAAAATCGACTCAAACAGATCACGTAATCTATAATCTTTCTAATCACCCATATCAACACAAAATGGCTGCTTTTCATTGCTATGTAAATCGCTTACTTAATATTCCCATGGATATAGTAAATTATAATACAGAAGTAAATATTCTTAAACAAATTGCCTTCAACAATAGTTATGATCCTAATATTATCGACAAATTAATCAATAAAACTAAAGTCAATAAATTAAAGAAACCAATTTATCCTAATATAAAACTTGATTCTAAATATATATCCATCCCTTACATTAGCAACGATTTGTCAGATAAAATTTCCAAAGCTTTTAAGGACTCCTTTAATGATATTAAAATTTGTCACAAAACAAAAAATATCTTAGGCTCACATTTAACCAATTCAAAAGATAAAATCGATAGGTACTCTTTCAAAAAGTGGTATTTATAAGTTGAAATGCAACTCTTGCAACAGCACATATATTGGTCGAACTTGTAGACCCTTAAATACACGTATAAAAGAACATTTAAGCAGGTCATCTTCAGTTTTTGGGAACACCTCAAAAATTGTCAACATAATTTCAGTCCTCTTTCGAATTCTAAAATTATTTACAATGTTTCGTCAAAATACTTCAATAGACTAGATTTTCTCGAGGACATAGCTATTTCACAAGAAGTTAAGAATAACGACCTTTGCCTGAACACACAGGTTAATTTAAATAGAAACTTTGTACCTCTACATAGACGATTAGTTTGACGGTGGCATCCAATAATTATTTTCACATCCATATCAGCTGTAACCCCCCGCCCCCTCTTTACTACTCCTAAAATAATCTTCCTGATTAACTTTTAATATTCATACTTTCATGTTTTTCCTTAATTACTCATTAGGGAAAGCTACTTCTATGACCGAAGTTATCTTAGAACAGAATAACCTAAAATATTTTAAAAGAAAAATTTTTAAATTTTTAATATTTTTAAATTTTGTTTTTATTATGCCCCCGCCATTCTGTCGTCTATCTCCCTCTGTAACTATTTTGTTTACACAAAAACTTTTGTTTTGTCTAAGAACCTTATCCTTACATCACATTTGCGAGCTCCTTGAACTAACCTTACATACAGAAATTTTCATAGGTACCTACATATTATCAAATTTAAAATTTACCGCCTGCAAGTTATACCACCATCTTTTCATCACTTGTAACAATGTTGCCTATATTGAGTTCTTTAGGATAACATACAAAAAGTTTAAATTTAAATTCAAATTTTACCGAAAGGAAATAGTACCAACAATATGTCAATGGTACTTTCTGCACACACAAACATGCGTGGTACATGTTTTTTAGATAATCAAGGTTAGTTCCCTTTAGTAAAATGAACGCTTTAATTATATTTTAATATCATCATGTAATTTACATCGCCTTTAGGCCCCAAATTTTAATGTTTTAAGTTTTATACATATACCTGTATGTTGTGTTTTGTGGATGGTTATATTTTTATTACAAAGTAAATAAGGACAAATTGGTGAGAATTTTTACATTGAGTTTAATCTAAGATTTTCAAGTAACTTTAACCTTCAAAAATTCGTAAAATTTCACAATTTGTTGATTTTTCTTTTCTTGCTTTGTAAGGGTAGTACTGACGATGGCGTAACTGCCGAAAGCGCTCTACTGATATTATGTTTTATTCAATAAACTTGCACTAAGTACAAAAATAAAAAATAAAAAAAAATTCTTTCTTAATATGGAATAGTTCAATATTAGGCAACAGAGCTAGCGATCTCAAGTAATAGCGCACTAGAAGTGTCGAATAATACCCATTAGATGTTTATATCCGGCCGGCCCATCTCTAGTGTGATTTATAGGCTCGCTAAGAAATATATATTGTTCCTCGCCGAAGTAAAATAATTGCAGGGCTTGCTGGTTAGATAGTATTTATAAGGTAATAGTTTATTTTCATATAAACCGTTGAGCATTTGTGACTGAAAACATCATAGTTTCAAATATTTTTTGGGTAAGTTAGTTTTCTTAATAGAAAAATTTTAGCACGTGATAAAACATTAGATTATAAGTTTCACAAATATGGAATTTTTCAAACTACAAATATGAAATAGTGTTCCAAAGTAAAAGGACGAAGATCCAACTAGTACTGCAGGAACAAAGCTAGGTCGGCCAACAGTGCTTACAAAAGAACTAGAAAATGATCTCATAAAATATGTACTTCTAATGGAAAGTAAATATTTTAGCTTAACCAGAAACGACATCAGGAATATAACATATTAACTTGCTGCCAGAAATAATCTTCCCAATCATTTTGGTAAAGAAACAGCTGGAAAAGGTGAGACAACAAGAACATCTTTTGCCAGAACAAAGGGCTTCTCCAACGAAAACGTTTATAATAATATTTTCACAAAAGGGTTTCAACATTTTAAGCGACAGTAAAACCTACGCCGAATCCCCAGTTCTGCTTATATTGGAAGGCCGTAATTCGCACACTCGCAATATTGACATCATCAACTTAGCCAGAGATAATAATATCAACATTGTGTGTCTACCAACACATTCCACGCACAAGCTGCAACCTCTCGACATGTCTTTAATGGGGCCATTTAAAGCACATTATAGTGAGGAGACAAGAACGTGGATACGGCAAAATACTCGTCCAGTCAGTGCACATAAAGTAATGGACATTTTCGGTAAAGCATATTTAAAGGTTCAGCGTGGTGAAATTGCGGTTAATGGTTTTCTTGCCACAGTGGTTTATCCTGTAAATCCAAATGTCTTTCCAGATTCTGACTTTCTTGCCTCCGAGACTAACGAGGAAGAAGATGCCGTTGCCGCTCTTCTAGCACCTTAAGCCTCTCAGAATCCTATGCTGCCAGCAGAAGTAATTACTCCTGCAATTATTTCGCCTGTTCCCTGCATACGAAAAAAAAGGAGCAACGGAAGTAGAAAAGCGGGAAAAGCTGTTGTAATAACTGCGTCGCCTTACAAAGCATCAAATATAAAAGCCAAAAGAAAAATTGGCAAGGATGAGGAGATATTACCTGATCTGACGTCTCCAAGCACATCAGGCACCAATGTGCATAGTCAAGCTAAGCTAAGTTTAGTTTAAGTTTCAGTAGCCCTCCTGAAGAAGATTTTGTGGATGATGATTCAGATGATTCACTATTTACTGTTACTGAGCTCTTGTTTTACACCTGCCGGAAGAATCGGACCATCCTTTGGATGATGTGTCATGCGTATTAGACCATGTCTCATTAGGATAAATTACTGGACGATTTTCAGAACGATATTTTCTTATCGACGCTAAATACTAGTACTTGCTTTTTGTCAATTATGCGATACCCAAGCCCATTTTAAACAAAACTCTCCAAGGGATAGTATTGCTATAGCTTATTTGGGTTTCGTCATTGGTGAGCCGTTGCTTCATAGTTTCTAATATTGGTACGTATTGCTTTTCGTATATGGTGTAGACTCTCAGCCTTATCAAGTCCTTGTCGGCTGTGTCGAAACATTTATTGGAACCGCCCTCCTTCCGCTTCTTTCTTGATTTGATGAGATTTAACACGATTCTTTTCACTGTAGTTAGAGGTATCTTAGTCACTCGCAGCAGCACTAGCGTTAAGTCCTCTGTTAAGTAAAGAACTATATACAGTTTTCACAATGTTCCTAGCATCGAGAGATAAATGCTTTTTCGTCGCCGGAACATTTGAAGAAGCTCTATCAATGTTTTCCATGGACGCCACATAATGCTGTTTTATACGTATAATATAATATTTCGTAAAATGATATTGCAATACAACTGAGCACTTCTCGTGAGAAAGAAAGACTGGCATTCAATCTCTCAAAATACCTGCTATAGGGGATATTTCTAAACATATTTACAATTTTACAATTAAACAAACATCTTGAACTCACTATCGAGAAAAGAGACTTAAACAATATTTACCAGCTAAGAAGTGGAAGGTCCCTAGGCTCTACTAACATTCCACCCATAAAAATTGAATTTATATCTTACTTAACAAAAAGTGAAGTTTTAGTTAACGCCAAAAAACTGAAAGGAACGAATATTTTTGTATCCCAGGACCTAAGTGTACAAGAACGAGAAGACTTTAAAGTACTAAATCGACACTTAAAAATTGCTAGAGAAAAAGCATACACAGCAAAGATACAAAAAGCAAAATTGATCGTAAATGGAAATATTTTTGAGATTTTATTCACTTAAAAATATGGATTCCTTTATCAGAGATTATGAAAACCCTAATGTCAATACTCATATTTGTCTGTCAACTGACGAATTTAATAATCTAATTCAAACAAGGCCAACCACGTCCCAAACAAGTATATCTTTAATACATTCTAATATAAGAAGTATGTCCAAAAATTTGGATGAATTTTGCGCATTTTTGAGCGAGCTGCATGACTGTTTTGACTTTATTGTACTGGGTGAAACATGGGCACTTACCGATACTAGTTTCTTTGGAATTGCTGGGTATGATTTGCTGTATAATAGAGGTGATCTGAATAAGAATGATGGCCTTGTTGTGTACATTAAGAATTGCTATAACTATACGTATAAAATTATTAAATTTGGCCCGGTGTCATTGATAGAAATTACAGCTATTATTAAAAACAAGACCATCATACTTCTGTCGATCTACCGGTCCCCTAACTCATGTCCTGAAAATTTTCTCGAAAATCTTAGGAACTGCCTTTTACAACATGCATTATTTGACTACTTCTTAATCGTGGGAGATATAAACATAGACCTTCGCTTCGATAATACTACTACTCACGAGTATGTTGATTTACTTAATGAACATGGCTTCATATCACAAATAAATAGTTTTACTAGAGAACAGGGCTATTCGAAATCTTGTTTAGATCACATATTTTTGAAAACAAAAAATAATTTACGACCATATCATAATATACCATCAATCATTAAAACCAATATCACCGATCATTACCCTATTACAATTAGTGTAAATGAAGAAAGTGAAACTCCTAACTTAAACCAAACCGCCGCCAAACAAATAGAAACACTGGATAATAACAAGTTAATAGAACTACTCAAAAAAGAACACTGGACCGATCTGTATGATACACAAAGCACGGAAATGGCTACTGATTTGTTTTTGAACAAGATTGAGGTAAGTATGAAACAATCCACTAAAATAAAAATTTTTAAAGGTAAACTAAAAAAGAGAAAACCATGGATTACTGCAGGTATTATAAACTCTATTAACAAACGAGATGTACTTTATCAAAAATATCTAAAACGTCCCCATGATTTGGAACTAAAAAACAGGTATACATATCATAGAAATAGGTTACATTCACTAATTAAAGAAGCAAAGAATAATTATATAACTAACATAATTTACAACACACATAAAATCTATACCAAGGATATTTGGAATAATGGCATTAACAAACTAACAAATTGTAATGGTCTGGAATTTGTTAACTATGTATTATTGCAAGCATACCTTGTACTTCGGTCATTCCTTACTAAATTTTTCAGGTAATCAGTTATGGCTAATTATTTCTGATATCCATCGTGATTTCTCTTGCTTCGTATTTCTTTTTAATCCATCGTAATACATTTGTTAAACCAGATTTGAATTTGTTTACATATGAAATTTGCCAGTCAGCTGTTTGGTCGTTTTATTGGTACGTGTCGCTCGGACCGTTTATTCGCTCGGCCGTTTGCATCGACTTATTTTATGCGTCGATACGGTTCGATAGGGTGGGCGTAGGTCTGTTCTCATTCGTACTCTCCGTAACTAGCCTACTGACCTAGAGTGGAATTGCACTCGAACCTAGTGAACATCTAGAGCTTGATTCTGTGGCGAATTTCTTGTCAATCAACTTTTGACACTCCTTCGTTTTCTTTAAACCCTTTGAGGGTCTCCGTCTCCATTTTACTTTTTGTCCAGGCGTGAAAGAAGTCAGGTCAACAGACGAATGTCTTCGGAAAATTCACGCTGTGTAGCGGATATTATGTTGGCTGAACTTCAATTTTAATCAATCCTATTTGGCCTTTATGTAGGTTTTGTTAGTATGGATTGATTAGCGAGTTTCTCGAATTTTATTCACGTTAGAGGCTACTGAACATCAGCTTTCTTTGCGACACGTTCTTCTCTGGCCTCCATGGTATTGTGAGGTAAGTTTGGTTCTTTTTTTGCATTTTTCTATGGTTAAAATTTTGGTGAAAATTGGTACTCCGGGGAAAATTTACCCTAATTTTATGTAGATATATTGGTTTGACCATGTGTCGACCTTGAGTTTTTTAAGGATTTTTTTTGAAGGTTAAAACAAAAGGGCAGCACATGTCTTTTATTGTAAAGGGTAAACTTTGCCTTCTGAGTTTTCTGGTTTACATTATTTACTAATGGAAACAATGTTTCCTTAGGGTTTTTAGTTTTGGTACATTTCTTGGCTTAAAAGCCAACCCAAGGCATTTCGGAACATTTGGACGTTCGCCTGTTGAAGTCACCTATGGGTTTTTGGACCCGTTATAGATAGCATATTGATTATTATGCTTTGCTAGTAGATCCAACCTGCAGTTTCCTTGGCCTGGTAGCAGTTGATCGAGTACCTGGACTTTTCATTTTCATCGACAGATAAGTTTTTAAAATAATACCAGTCTTACAGTCTCAGAGACTAGTCTAAGCGTTTGCCAAGGCCTTTTACTCTTTATTTATTTTATTAAATTTTACATCTCTTGGTGGAGATACCTTGTAAGCTTTCTTGTGGCTGAAGGCAAGCTTAACCTAGACTGCTGAGAACTCCTTAATTTATTTTATGAACCTCTAAATCATTACCTTTATTTATATCAATTTACTGTTTTTTCCTTAATTATCATGCTATTATAATGCTGTAAGGTACCAGCATTTTGTAAGGTAATGTCGACATCCCTGCGCTGAGTATACCAGGTTTAAATATTTACTTTAATAATTTATTAACACTTTTCTTGAAATATTGCTCATAGATATTTTCTGTCATTTTGGAATTGAGAATTCCTAGTTTATACTTTGCTTTATTAATCTCATGACCCTCTAAATCACACCATATTATTTAAGGGCTTCACCCAATTACAGGGTAGTTTTTTGATAAATATAAACCAGTCAAACTTAGCTTGTGTTTGATTTGCCTATTTGTGGTCTTTGGCTATATATTTGATATTCTTTTTGGCAGTTTTGCTGATAGTAAAAACTGTCTGGCGCCCTTTATATATTGTAATTTAATGTTCCATGGTCTGTAAGAAGTAAGTATAGTAGTAATGCTTTTTGGTAGCATCATGGTATTGGACAGGACCAGATATGAAATCCAGTGAACCCACCCTGATGAGTTAGCTTGGGTAATTAAAAGGGTAAAGTTGGTAAACACATTTTAAAATCTCATTTTATCTTACCATCCCTTCAGGTTAATGCCGACACCCGCTTTAAGCATAACACTGGCGCCCAACGTGGGGCCATAAACCATAAACCCAAAAATGAAATAAGAGAAATTAAAAATGGAAACCATGTAATTACTACAAAAAAAGAAATAGCAAATACATTTAATGATTACTACATTAACCTAGGTAAAAACTACGCGGAAAAAATCGATTACCAGCCTTTTTTCTTGAAAATATAAATATCCCAGAATCCCTTTTTCTTACATGCACAAACGATATTGAACTTAATCAAATAATAAACGATCTCAAACCAAATAAATCGCCTGGAATGGATGGCATTAGGGCTAAAACAATTAAATTGATTACTCCATAATATATTGTCAAGCGGCTATTTCCCCACACATTTTAAGGTGGCTATCGTTACACCTATTTTCAAAAACGGAGACCAAAAAAATTTAAAAAACTACAGGCTTATCTCTCTAATCTCTAACTTTGGAAAAATTCTAGAAAAAATCTTAAAAATCAGACTAAATAGATACTTAATTCAACACAATTTAGTTAGCATTAGACAATTCGGGTTTCAAGAAAAAAAGTCGACAGCGGACGCAATAGCAAGACTGACAGAACTTATGTATGGGGAAATTGACGGGTCAAGGCCAGCGCTATGTGTATTTTTGGACCTGGCGAAGGCGTTCGATACCGTCAGTCATTCTCAGCTATTGTCAAAGTTGGAAAGTGGTGGCGGGAGGGGAGTTGTGTTTGATTTGTTTAGATCGTATCTAGAAAACAGATTCCAATATGTAAAAATTGGTGCAGCTATTAGTGACGTTGCGACTGTGACTTGCGGCGTACCACAGGGAACAGTCTTGGGTCCCCATCTATTTATCTTATATGTTAATGACATATTGACACAAAGAACTAGTGGAGAAATTATTTCGTTCGCAGATGACACTGCAATTTTCTATACTGACAAGTCTTGGGAACAACTAAAAATAAAAGCAGAAACTGACCTACAAAATATAAAGGAATCGTTTGATAGTAAAAAACTCACCATAAATTCTACAAAAACATTTTTTCTTCCAATAACATCGTATGAAAATAATCTACCTACTTATGACACTTTAAAACTAAAAAACGGTGAGATTACTCGCACATCAACAATAAAATATTTAGGTATTACCATTAGATTGTCATTTGCGCTGGGGAGAACATGTTAATCAATTAATGCAGAAAATAAGGGGTTTGTATTATAAATTTAAACAACTTAAAAAATTCCTCACCAGAAAACACATAATTGCCGTTTATAAAGGCTTAGTCGAATCTATATTGAGATATGCGATAATAGGGTGGGGTGGAGTGAGGGAATGTTACTTGAATAAACTCCAAGCAGCCCAAAATAGAATTATAAAAATTTTATTAAATAAAAATATGAGATATCCCTGGAAAAACCTTTATTTATAGAAACAGGTTTGTTCACAGTAAAACAGCTATATTATCACGCCGCCGTTGTATGTTGTATATCAAAATATCAACATTGGGCCGATAATATGGTCAATGCGACTGAATCGGTGCATGCGCATGACACCCGGTCGAGGGTTCGGGCTCAGTCTGTAGTTCCGAGAATGAGGAAGGGCGTTGGTCAACACTTTTTTGGATATATCGGATCGGAGTTAAAATATTGAATTTGATAAAGCAAGATCTCAAACCGAGCAGTAACAGTCTGAGATTCAAGATTGAGAGCAAAAATTGGATATTGTCAAGGGGTTTTTATATCTCTGAATTATTAAAAAATACTAACTAGTAATAATAATAATATAATTGAATAGGCACCTATTGCTACTGAATCATATATTTAGGTATTAGATTTAGTTCATTAATTATATAGAAAGTAGGCATATCAATGAGAGAATGTGGTATTATTTTGTTTTGTTTAGAAAAGTTAAGATTTATTTAGGTCCGCCTGCGGTGTTTTGACTGTAAACGGGAGTCGCCTACTAGCTTTACCGAAAGCTCTCTTGACTTAACTTGTTTGCATGCAGTGCATCTCACGGTCTGATAAACATTTACTGTATAATTCTGATACACATTTATTGTATATTTCTGATACAAATTTATTGTATAATTCTGTAATTGGATGTAAATAAATAAATAAATAAAAAATTTAAAATTAACTTATTTTAATTTAACCTTACCTAGAAATCATTATAATCCGGCCCCGAAATGGATTCTGGGAATGTACTGGTATAATAATATACAACGACACTTGGCACCCATTTTATTGCAGTCATTAAATCAGAATCGTGGAAAGAACTTTACATGCACCATTTGGAAATTTATTACAAACTTATATGGGTCAATCTACTTTATAAAATTAAGTTGTTTGTTGGTTTTAAAGGGCATAAATATGATGGCTCCAGTTACTCGCGTGTACGGGTAATGTGAGCCTAATATGTGAGGCAAACACACCTATAATGTGTCTAAAAAAATATATAGGTATGGTTAAAAGGCATTTGCACTGAGTCGACGAGGCTGATCGCCTTTGCAGAACGGAATTGCGTATCGCTTTACAACATTTCCGGCACATATATCCGGTAAATTAGCATCATCGTCAAAATACCAGCACCCGAAATACTAATACTATAAATTAATAATAAGCAACATTCTATTAGGTAGAAATACACCCCTATGTATGTGTCCCACAGGCAACTCCATCGATCGATTATGGAAAAATTATAATTAGGTGTTAAGCAAGCCAAGTGTGGTTATTTAACTTGCGACAACAGTTCATGAGGCTTTTATGTTCCTCGATTGTAGGTTAATTTCACTGATTCTTTTATTTACTGAGTGAAGGAATTAAACGAGCTTTTCACTGTGGTAATTTGGCGTTTATTGTTCCAAATCACACATAACTTCTTTAGTACATGATTTTACAAGAACATACTATAACATAAATAGTCCCTACTGATTTACAAACACATAACTAGTCACTACATTTGTTTAGTACATTTGCTGGGTGCCTTTTTTAGGCAATGCTATTTGCTTCAATCCCGCGGAAAGAAACCACGTGCGTTTGTTGACATAAACTATATCATCTGACAGCAAGGTTACGCCCCCGCTGTCACGACGACCAACCAACAATGCACTCTGATAGGCTACACAGCCGCCATGTTTTCTTTTAACCAATTGGACGGTAATAAACAAATGTACCATGCTGTGTCACCTTTCTAGAGCGCTAAAACACCGTCAAAGGGTTTTCGGATGTACAAGATTCTAAAAAATATACTACTCTTAACATCTAAATGTAGAACATTGCTTTTTCCTGGAATAACGGTCGACTAGCCGTTTATTATTTAGGAAATATTATATGTATTTTAAAAGATGATATTTGCAAGTTTTATGTTTATCCCGGCGATAACACTATTCGTTCCGCAAACATTGATACATTTTGCTCCTTTACTGAAATAATATTGAAATCAGATATTTAACAGTAGGTAGTGTTGATTCTAAAAACATTTGTTCCATTTATATAATTATATTATTTTTAATCCATTTGGATGATCGTTTCCCCAATATTAGGAGAAACCTGAAAATTTGGTGGCTGTCTAATGTTGATAGCCGCTATTGGTCTAAAATATTTTTAAGAATGTGGCGCTTTCGGTTATACCGGAAGTAGATGTCAACTTCTATATTTTAAATAGGGCACCCAATATATTATTTTATTTTAGGATTCTACCTAAAATTATAATCATGTTTCGTGTATAATATTCATTGCGCATGGGCAAGGTCGTGCGGTACACGACGGCGCCAAGGCCTTAAAGGCGCCAGGCCTTCAACACAAATTAACATAAAACTAAAAAATTGTCTATGAATACCGGTGGTGAGAATGCATTATCCACCAACACCGACTGCCGGTCGGCGACCAGTACCAATGGTGGAATTTTACTACTCCTCTTCCCGCAAGGCGCGAAAATCCGCGTGCGTTCTACCGCAATTGTGAAAAATATTTACAAATAAGGTAAGCAAGTGATTAAGTAAATTAATTAACAGGGATACAAATAATTGTTTTTCTTTTTAATAACTTTTGTTTATGAAACAGTCAAGGCTTAGTGTTTCATATTTTGTATTTATTTTATTTATATGGCCAGAGGAGAAGAAAAGAAATTGTCTGGTTACCAAAACTTGCTTAACAAGCGAAAACGGAAGGAAGACTTGGAGAAAATCAATTTCAAAATTAGTAACTTTTTCGAAAGACCACACAAGACACTACTTCTGATAACGGTGATTTTCTGCAATCAACAAAATCAAACTTGCCATTAGAATTACAAAAGCAAACTAATGAGGATGAAGATCCAAAAGAATTAGATCCTGATACGTTTCAGTCAGTGTCGGTACCATCATGTTCGAGTAAGCAAGACGAATTATCCGAAGAAGTCATTGGTTGCTATATTCTATTGAAAAAAATGCAGTTTTCTTGTTCTGCTGTAAAATATTCAATGACCCCCAATCCCAACAATCCGTTGACTTTTAAAAACACCAAATTAAGTAACCAAGATGGTTTCAATGGCTGGCATCATTTAAGCGAACATTTGAAAATCCACGAAAAAAGTAAATCTCATTTTCAAAATTCACGTGTATGGTGAGATTTACTAGAAAGATCAAAAAGTAATCGAACCGTTAATTCGGAAATGCAAAAGTTAATAAAAAATGAAAATAAACATTGGCGCAGTGTTATTGAAAGAATAATTTATACTATTCAATTTTTGGCTGAACAAAACTTGGCTCTTCGTGGTCCTAGTAACAAATTATTTGAAAGAAATAATGGAAATTTTTTAAAATGTATACAGATTATAGCAAAATTTGATCCCGTCATGTCTGCACATATTAATAAATCTCAAAAAAATATTCCACTTTACCTTGGAGATAAAATTCAAAACGAAACCATTAAATTAATAGGTGACAATATAGGAAATAATATTTTAAACGAAGTTAAAGAAGCAAAGTATTTTTCTATATTACTTGATTGTACTCCTGATGTGAGCCGCCAGGAGCAGATTTCTGTTTGCTTAAGACACGTTAATTTAAAAAACAATAAATTTAGTGTCGAGGAACGTTTTTTTAACATTTCGTCCTATAAGTGATACAACAGGTCAGGGTTTAACCAACTTTTTAGTAAAAGCTTTGGAGAATTATGGTTTACACATTTATAATATGGGCGGCCAAAGTTATGATAATGGTTCGAATATGAAGGGTAAACATCAAGGTGTACACAAAGAATTTTAGACATTAATCCACGAGCCATGTTTGTACCTTGTTGTAACCACAGTTTGAACCTTGTCATAAACGATGCGGTGAAATCCAATATTTCTAGTATAAATTTTTTTCAACTGTTCAAGAATTATATAATTTTTTTTTTTCTCAACCAATCGGTGGTCTGTTTTGAAAAGTAACATTTCAAGTCTGACATTAAAGCCTTTGTTAGATACTAGATGGTCTAGCAGAATTGATGCAATAACCCCTCTAAGATTTCAGTTGGGCGAAATTTACGATGCTCTTTATAAAATTTTCTCCGGAAATAATTTTGACAATACTACAAAAAAAAAAGCAAAAAAATTAAAAGTTATGAGTTTGTGTGTATGGTAGTTTTATGGTACAAGATTCTAAGTAAAGTGGATGTTGTTACTAAGATTCTGCAATCAAAAACATTTAATATATCCCAGGCTTGCAAAAGTTTAAATAACCTCAATGAATTTGTAAAAGAATATCGATCTGACAAAGGCTACAGTGACTTATTAGTGATACCAAAGAACTAGCTTCTTGCTTAAAAGTTGATGCAAAATTTATATCTGCAGAAATTTTAAGGCCACGAAAGAATATAAAACAATTTTCTTACAAGGGTGACGACCAGATGATTGAAAATCAAGAAATGAAATTCGTAGTAAATTGCTTTTTCGAATTGCTAGACATTTCTCTTTTATCCGTACATGAAAGATTTAAACTATTATCGTGTCATTCTGATGTTTTTAATTTTTTGTGGAATGTTGAGGATTTCGGCAAATATTCTGACCAAGATGAATTTAATTTTTCTAAAAAACTGGAAGAAACCTTAAGTGACAAAGATCGAAACGAGAAAGATATAGACGGAACAGAACTTTTACACGAATTACAATTTCTGCAAAATGGCGACAAAAACACAACGTCTGTATAGTAGAAACACTTAATTACATTGCAATAAATAACCTAACCCACTCATTTCCAAACATTGCGATTGCATTGCGCATATTATTAAGCATTCAATTTTCTGTAGCTACAACCGAGAGGTCATTCTTTAAATTAGTTGCATTAAATTATTTACGATCTAGAATGGGCCAAGAGCGGTTAGAAAATCTTGCTATCATTTCTATAGGGCCTGACTTTTTAAAGCAACTTGAAATTGAAAATCTTGTTAATAAATTTTCAAAAAGTAAAGCTAGAAAAGCCCAATTTTTGTAAGACCTCTCCATCTATCATGATCATGTATTATCTGTTTTAAAACAATAGCTATTTTATTTCTTTATTTTTTTTTAATATCTTGAACTAATGTTTTGTAACTTTGATACTGTTTTTGTTTTGTTACTGTTGTTTCGTTTTCTATTAATATTTTTTGTGTACTTTCTGTTTGTCACAAATGAATATAGACATACGTACTAGAAATTATAGAGTTTTCTTCAAAAATTTCAACGATCAACTATGAGAGAAGGATGGTAATTTTAGCTCAATATTATAATATCAGTTAAATGCGCCTATCATTATTTCGCACGACGGCGCCAAAAATACTTGGCACGTCCCTGATAATATTCTATACCTAAGTCTAACCATTTTTGACATATTTCAAACTTTATGTTAAAAATGCAGACCGAAAAATTTACAACGTTTTTGTGTCACACTTTGTGTTATTTTTAACTAGACAGGCCTATTATTCAATCAATTTTACATACAAAAGGTACTCTTCCTATTTGTCGCTGTAAGCAGCCGTTTTGGAAAAAAAACTGCATTGAAATTTTGTAAGTTGAATCATTAAGAGTTTTTGAAAAATAAGCGGAAAAATGTGTCTTTTATTGATTGGGTTGTGACGTGACAAACTTAGATCCTTTCAAAGCTAAGACTGTAGTACTTCTACAAATAAATTAGTAACATTTACATTTGCAGTAATTGCTGATAATGACCGCCGCCTACTGCAACGAATGCATCAATTCGCTTGAACATTGATTGACGAACTTTTTTGAATATAGGTACCTGGTGTCTGATTAATAATGGCACACGATTCAAATATCCTGTTCCTTAGACCCTGTTCATTTTGGACTGGAGTTTTGTAAACTAGTGACCTCAAGTAACCCCACAGAAAATAATCCAAAGGATTTAAGTCTGGTGATCTGTGAGGCCCGGCTTGCGGTCCCGCCATTCCTATCCAACGGTGGGGGGAATTCTCATCAATAAATTGACGCGCAACCAAACTGAAGTGTGGCGGTGCTCAGTAGCGTAGTAGCGTAACTAGTGGGAGAGGGGGGCAGGGGGCCTGAGTTGTGTTTGACCCCCTCTGAGATATTCCTTGAAAAATTAAAAAGTAACTTTTAAAAATATTAAGAACGAAAACGATAGAATAATGAAATTCTGTGGAAGTACTAGGTACTATTATGAAATCACACTTTTCGCATATTTTTTCCTTACTTTCATTCATTACTTGTCAGGACGGGGAAATGTTTTAGAAAAAATATCTAGTTGGCCGCTGTTACTTTTTAGGACGTTCTGCTGATATTGCTTTATTTGGCATTGCTTAGTTAGTTTGAATACAATGTTTTACGATCAATTTAATCAAAAATTTGTTATCTGATCTGTTTATTTGTACAGCAATAGAAGGTTTAATTAAATTAATAGAACAATTACGGTTAATTACACTAATGCAGTAATGGCCGATATGCATTTTATGTACGGGCGTGCAAGTGGAAATTCTTTGGAAGCTTGTCGTCTTTAAACAAAGCATATCCTAATCGTAGACCTCCTCATCACAGCATGTTTACCAGGCTTCATTAAAGTACATGAATTTGGAACTTCCGGAAACAGAAGTTATGATACCGGCCGACACCGCGAAGTTCGAACACCCGAATTAGAAGTTGCTCTCCCAAATATTATTGAAGCGCAACCTGAGACAAGTACCAGGAAAATTGCAGCAGAATTAAATATTGGTGCATCAACTGAATGGAGGATATTAAAAGAACAACAGTTATATCCTTACCATATACAGGGTGATTCAAAAGTACTTCGACAAACTTCGGGAGGTAATTGCCGGCAATATTTCAAGATGAAAAGTTCTTATAAACAGTGGTCCCTGGCGACTTCGTTACGGAGATACAGGGTGTTGAAATGTTAGAAGGAATGGTAATAATTTTTAAATAACTCCTTAACGAGTAATTTTTTTTTTATGAAATTTGGTGAATTATATAAGCATCTCAGGACACTTATTTTCAAAGTAAAACACATTCGTAAATTTAACCAGTGGCGTCGGTACAAAATGTGGCTATCATATTTTTTGTGAAAACTATGCCTAACCTAACCACACCACTGACTTATTTGATTTTAACTTTTTTTTTATGAATCCCCCATTCAATTACAACAAAAAAGTTCACGTGTGTTATTTTGCTACGAGGGCCAGTTTAATGTCAAATGATTATTTTATTTGACTATACACAAATATTAAAAAATATGTTTTAAATTCAAAGATTTATTATGTAAGGGGTAAGGTATAACATTTAATTTAATTATAATTAAATAAGTGCGTTGCAAAAATTAAATGATTTTTAAATAAATTGTTCAAAATGTCCACCTTCAGCCAAGATGCAGGCATCTAATCTCCTTTGCATGGAATCTCGTACGCGTGCTAAGATATCTGGTCTGTTTCTTATTGCCTCAAAACCATCGATTATTCGGTTTCTTAGCACTTCTACATTTTCGACTGGCGTCTTGTAAACGATTGACTTCAAATTTCCCCACAAATAAAAATCAAGAGGATTTAAATCTGGGGACCTTGGTGGCCACGGTTGATTTCCTTCCTCAACTCCCCTACCTATCCATCGATTTGGATAAATTTGATTAAGATGGGTCCTGGCCACTATGCTGAAATGGGCGGGAGCTCCGTCATGCATAAACCATATACGTCTTCGAGTTTCTAAGGGCACATCATCCAGTAAGGGTGGAAGTTCGTTTTCCAAAAAATGTCGGTACGTCTCGCCATTAAGCCGAAGTGGAAGAAAAAAAGGTCCTATTAAGTAATCGCCAACTATTCCCCCCCACACGTTTAATGAAAATTGGTATTGAAAATTTCGTTCACTAACGGCGTGGGGATTTTCCAAAGACCAGATATGGTTATTGTGAAAGTTTGTAATCGCACTCTGAGAAAAATTTGCCTCGTCCGTAAAAAGTACATAATTTAAAAATTGGGGATTTTCAGCAAATTTTTCCAAAAATCACTGACACAAATTAATGCGCTGAGGAAAGTCCCTGGGTAAAAGAGCTTGTACCCTTTGAATATGGTACGGATACAACTGCTCATCGTGCAGAATTCTCCAAACTATAACTAAACTATTCTACAAATATTTGAGTGTTTGATCAATTATTTAAAACATATTTTTTAATATTTGTGTATAGTCAAATAAAATAATCATTTGACATTAAACTGGCCCTCGTAGCAAAATAACACACGTGAACTTTTTTGTTGTAATTGAATGGGGGATTCATAAAAAAAAAGTTAAAATCAAATAAGTCAGTGGTGTGGTTAGGTTAGGCATAGTTTTCACAAAAAATATGATAGCCACATTTTGTACCGACGCCACTGGTTAAATTTACGAATGTGTTTTACTTTGAAAATAAGTGTCCTGAGATGCTTATTTAATTCACCAAATTTCATAAAAAAAAAATTACTCGTTAAGGAGTTATTTAATAGTATATTAAAGTACATGTTTTATAAAGCATCATCTTATAGCACGCGTCCATGTTAAAAAACGAGCCGCTTGCGGCGAGTTTTTTAACGGGACAAGTGCTCTAACTGCTTTATAAAACACGTACTTTATACTATTTTTTCTATTTTGTATTTTTTTCAATAAGCAAATACATATTTAAAAAGAAAATCAACCCTTCAAATTTTGTAAATTTGTGTGTCTAAATTCTATGTTGGTAATACTCTAAATTTCTTTTTATCATAGTAGCCTTGACAATAAATAATATTTTCTTTGTGTCATTGTCACGAAATTTGTGATTTAATATTTCATAGAGTTGTTCATAATTATAATTAAAAAAATATGGAGCATGATAATCTAAGTTTAACTCCCCCTGAGTTAAGGGATATTGCTAATAAAACGATAAATCAACTTTTACCAGAGAAATCCCGAAAACTTACTTTTCTCATGGATAACAATAACAGGAAACGTCAGACGTCAACAGAATAAAACATTTAAATATAACCAATGCCAACTTTTAAAAAATAAAATTCGGAGTTCGAAATGGATATATTTCGAACTCGCTAGCGCGTTCGAAATATCTATTTTTCGAGACAAAATTAGAAAAAAATTATTACCATTCCTTCTAACATTTCAACACCCTGTATCTCCGTAACGAAGTCGCCAGGGACCACTGTTTATAAGAACTTTTCATCTTGAAATATTGCCGGCAATTACCTCCCGAAGTTTGTCGAAGTACTTTTGAATCACCCTGTATAGAGGGTACCAGCTCTTTCGCCAAGTGATTTCGAACCGAGAATGATTTTTTCCCAACGGTTTCACCGAATGAATATCCTTCTTTTTTGTTCAAAAATTTCCTTTTCGGACGAAACTATCATAATAAGCATGTATGGGCTGAAGATAATCTGCATTCAATAACAGAATCTAGACATCAATAAAAGTTTTCCGTTAACGTTTGGACAGGAATTGCCGATGAATATTTAATTGGGCCACATTTTCTACCTTTAAGATTAATCGGTGAGTCATATCTTTATTTTCTACGAGAAGAATTTTCTCCTCTACTAGAACATTTACCCGTGCGAACTACAAGAGACATGTATTACATGCATGATGGTGCCCCATCACATTTCAGCTTAAATGTGTGAAGGTATTTAAATCTTACCTATGAAAAATGCTGGCTGGATAGGAAAAGGTTGGCCTCACCTTTGGCCGCCTCGATCCCCAGATTTAAATCCTTTGGATTATTGTATCTGGGGATATCCGAAAGAATTAGCTTACACTACCCCAGTCAGGCCCTATTTTACCAAAAGGCACATAAGGCCCGGGCCTTAGGCCCGGTGGAAAGTGGGGCCCGAAAAAGGCTTGAAAAAAAAAACATTAATTAATAACCATTAAGTTTTTACCAAAAATTGGGTTACCATTTTATGGTTCCACGACTAAACTTTTTACAAAAGGGAATGGTAACTATTTAGGCTCGTTGGAATTCCTTAGTAAGTTTGACCCGTTTTTATCTGGACACCTCCAGAACAGTAACATAATAGTAACATTGGAAGTGGGCATGTTAACTATCTTTCTTTAACCATTTGCAATAAATTTATCCACCTTCTTGCAAATGACGTAAAAAATGTTATTATCACAGAATTGCAAGTGGCAAAGTACTTTTCCATTAGCGTCGATTCAACGCCCGATATTTCTCATATCGATCAATTAGTTGTCATTATAAAATATGTTTTACCTAATGGTCAACCAGTAGAAAGGTTTTTAAGTTTTGTGGCAATATTCTTTATTACTGCAGAAAGTCTATCAAATGTTTTACAAACCAAATTAGTGAAATAAAAACAGCGTTAGTAGAGCTAAATGATGATGCAAACCAAAAAAAGTCCACCAGAACAGAAGCTGCAGTTGTACTTCATAAAATGGATACATTTAAATTTGCGTTGATAACAGCAATTTGGAAAAGAATCCTAGACAGAATAAACTCCACCAGTGAATCGCTACAAGATAATCAAGCCAATCTAACTGCGGCTTGTACACTATACTGTGTAGTGGATTGATTGAATTTTTTAGAGTGTTAGAGAACAGTTTGATGAAATTGAAGAGAAAGCCGAAAAAATTGGGCCTAATAATAATGATAACAAGGATGAGATTTCAAGATTTCGTAATAGAAAACAGTGTTTTAATAAAGGCCCTGCACAAGATATTACTTTAAGCGGTTCTAAGAACATTAAAATAAATACTTTTTTTCCTATAATATGTGACAAATTGATTTCTGAATTAAAAATGAGAATGCAAGCGTATAATTGTGTAAATGAAGTTTTTGGTGTATTTTTTACCGAATCCTCAGATGAAAGATTTAATGTAAGTATAAAAAACATTAAAAAATCTTACTATATGGATGAAATTGTACAATTTAAAGTACTTTGTAAATCAAATGATATTTCCTCTAAAGACCCCCAGAAAATGTTAAAATTTTTAATTGATAACAATATTTTGTTAACGTTAACCTTCTCTAACGTTGAGGTATTGTTGCGAATATATTTTTAACTATTCCTATCAGTAACGCATCCGGCGAGAGATCATTTTCTACATTAAAATGGGTAAAATCCTATTTAGAACTCATTGAATGAAGAAAATGTTTTATCTTTGGCCATTCTAAACGTAGAAAGCGATATTCTCGATAAATTACAAATAAATGCTATCATGGATAAATTTTCTGAAATGAAAGAACCTACGTAAAAAAAATGAATTAGGTAGATGTTTCTTTTTATTATTAACTCTTTATTTTATTCGTTGTTCCTCAGAAGCAGTTTTTTTTTATTCATTTTTTGTTGTGTTGTTAATTTTCAATTGGAAATTTTTTATCAAGTGTCGTTTAAATATAATTCGTTTTTTTTTATTATCTAATTTATGTTTTTGTCAAATAAAAGTTTCTATTTAAGTTTTTAGAATTATTAAAACCATTTTTTAATTAATTAATTGAAAATTTAGTTTTAACTAGATATCTTTTATCATAAAACTTAACAACAAACTGAAGGTGCCAAAGGTAAGCAGAAGAATTCTTATTGGAAAGTCATAAGATATTGGGGGCCAGGAGTTTTACTTGGGCCTTGGGGCCCAACTAAATTAAAAATAGGGCCTGACCCCAGTACAGGATATCGATGAGAAATCGCATAATTGCATCATGTAATGATATAAGAAATAATCCTGGCGTATTTCAGCGTATTAGGGATTCAATGACGCGTAGGATAAATGCATGTATTACATCGCAAGGCAGGCATTCTCAACACTATAAAAAAATGTAATCGCTTCTACGTAGGACGTGTTTTTATTTAAGTTGCAATATTTAAATAGCATTTTCTTTAAAGAACGATTTAATTTATGCATTAATATAGAGAATGGGTTAGTTGCGAAAATGTTTGTTAATAAAATATTTTTAAAATGTTACTCTTCAGAAGAAAATTTAACAAAATTAGTACCTACAAAATAAAACTGTGTTTGACAGCGGTCTACTAGATTTTTTTTCTAAAAAATTTCTCCGTCCTGACATGTCATTATAATAATCCTTTACATTTTATTTTTATTTCAAATCGGTAAGTTTTATGAAAAAAATACAAGAGAAAAAATGTTTCAAAATAAACCAGGCCAACCAAATTAATTCTTTCTTAAGTCGTCAAGTTATTCTTTAAATTTAGTTAACAAGAATGATAGGGGTAGTCTATTTCAACCCCTTCCACTCATTTTAAAAAAGTGAAAAAATATGCAGGAAGTGTGCTTTCATAGTAGTAATACTTCCACAGAATTTCATTATTCTATCGCTTTTCGTTTTTAAGATAAAAAAATAAAAACATTATTTTACCGCCATCTTTGTACCGCAATATCTCTCTAATGGTTAACTTTTGATCCAACGTTAATACAGTGGCGTAGCCACAGGAAGGCAAAGGGGGGGGGGGGCGATCTACTTAAATAATAATTTTTAAAAAACAAGATCGGTCTTATTTTGATTTGATTTTGATTTGATTGATTTGATATTCTATTTTTAGTAAAGAAGTAAAAGAAGTACTCCAGTATTTATTTAGTCCGATTTCTATAGATATTATTGAAATTCATTGGGTAAGAAATTTTTTTTGCCTTCTTTAGGGTACCATATAGAAAGCTTAAATCCAAGTTTTCGACCATCAACCCTTTGCAGGTTGTCCGCCATCTTGAATTAAGGAGTGATTTCTTGAATCGCGAATAACAGTCGTATTTTTGATTTTATCAAGAAAACAGTTAATACCATTTTTCACGAGAAAAATGTGTTCTACAAATTAGTTTATTTGATGTTCTCCCGTATTTTGCTTATTTGTTGCTTAAAAATCGATTATAAAAATAAAAAGATGGTTGAAAATTTTGTTAGATCGAATATCTTTTTTTATTTCGATGCTGTCGCAAAACTTTTCGGGCAAAAGTTGTAACTCACACGATCCTCTACAATTTTTGTCCAAAACTTTTTTATGTAAGAGCAATTGCTTATTCATCGTAGCATCTGAAAGTTGCGTGCATCGTCGGTAGCTCGTAGTACTCAGTTAGCGCTGTACCTGGCGCCTTTGCGCCTGGCGAAAAATGGCTCGCTTTTTTCACTTGCCTACTGTGGAATGTATGTGACGTAGCTCACGCCTATAATGATCGTTTTTTATATCTTATCTATCGCGATGAGACAAAAAAGTCTGATTTGCCCGAAATAAGTCTATTTTGGAACGTTCACTGACATGCATCTCGTGCAGCCGACCAACCATGAGTGATTGTTTTATTTGCAAAAAGGCTTTAAGTCTTTCCGATAATATCACAGTTGAAGAAAAAGGCATTCAAACACTAATCAAATCGGCAAATTTGCGAAATCACAAGGAAAATGAGTGCTGTTTAAAGAACAAAACAGCACTTAACATACATCGCGCGTGCTACAAAAACTATTGCAACTTGAAATTGGCAGATGTTGCAAGGTAATGTGGGCTTTTATTAACAATTTTTCTATGTCCAGCGTGTATAACTTCATTTTCATGAATTAATGAAAAATAATATGCAACGATCCATAAAAACCTTTTAATAATCCTCATTAAAAATTATTTATTGTGAAAATATCAACTGTTTCGATTCCGAGAACTGAAAATTATTAATTCTCATAATTTCAAGAGTAAAGATGTTTTACATTTTTATTCAAATATAGAAATTCAAAATTTTCTCATTCTTCATTTTTGAGAATTTCTCATTTATTCTTTCAACAAACAAGATAAATCATATAAATAATCATATAAAATTATATTATAGTAAATAATTGAAATGCCAATAAAAATAATCATTGTTAAATTTAAAAACAGGAAAAATTGAAAATAAAAATAACAAGTAAACGGTAATTACAATATAAATCATACAAAATAAAAAAAATCAAAATTATTTTTAATTGAAAAAAAATATTAAAAGAAAGAGAAGAAATGTTGAGCTCCATTCCATCAACGAAACTTAGAATAATTTAGTACGGCACAGCGCCCGCAATCCAGCACTACCAACTACCGAGTGACAGAGCGCGCAACTTTCAGACGCTACGGTAAGAAAACAATTGATCTTACAAAAAAAAGTTTTTGACAAAAAAGGATCGTGTGAATTACAACTTTTGCCCAAAAAGTTTTGCGATAGCACCGAAATAAAAAATGATATTCGATCTAAAAAAATATTTAACACTCTTTTTATTTTTATAATCGATTTTTAAGCAACAAATAAGCAAAATACGAGAAAACATCAAATAAACTAATTTGTAGAACTCATTTTTCTCGTGAAAAATGGTATTTACTGTTTTCTTGAAAAAATCAAAAATACGACTGTTATTCGCGATACAAGAAATCACCACTTAATTCAAGATGGCGGACAACCTGCAAAGGGTTGATGGTCGAAAACTTGGATTTAAGCTTCCTATATGGTACCCTAAAGAAGGCAATAAACATTTTTCTTATCCACTGAGTTGCAATAATAAAACCTATATACTGAACTAAAGAGCGAGCGGAATAAACTTAACTTAGTTTGGGGCCAGCCCCCCGTTTCCTAGCGAGCATAAGGACGGTGAATTCCTACGAGATTTGGGGGGTCCCAAAAATTTGTTGTCTGCGGCGCTTTAGCTCCCCGGTCTGCGCCCCTCCCGTAGTTTGCCCCCCCCCCCCCCCCCCGCTCCAAAATGCTCGCTACGCCACTGCGTTAATATATCAAACTACCCTCTATTTTAAACAGGGAATCGCCCCCTTAAGTTTGTCGCATTTGTTTTGAAACAGCCTGTATACAGTGTTGCCCAAATTGGGCCTACATGTATGGATATCTTCAAACCTATTGAAAATAGAGAAACGGTTAATAGGAAATAGTTTTAGATGAATATATTTGCAACTTAAAGCCACTTAGTACGCGATTCTATCTTTTTTTGTTTTTGAAATATTTGAAAAAAAAAACAAAATATGCAGTAGATTTTTTATTTTTTGCTATTGCGGCAACATGTAAGGACACGACAAGCAACTTTTTAAGTAGATTTTAATACTGCAATTGGATTTTAAACACGACTTTTCAGTTATTTTGTATCATCATCAGGGTAATTTTTTCTTATGGGCGTATATCGTATTTTGTACCTAAAAGGTAGCTATAGATGTCAGCTTTACAACGATGTATCACTTATTGGTAAATGGAAACAAGACAATTAATTTTTGCAACTCTTTTCGTACCGTGCATTTTTCCACATCGTTCGACCACTTTTGAACGAAAGTGACTGAAGGGAGTCACGCGTTGTTATGTTAAGGTATAATGGGTTGCATGTCTACATAGGTACGAAAATCTAAGCGGTGTTGCCAAGTTTAAACAATCTGGGTTGGTTCAATCCACTCCTAGCTTCAACATTGACAAGCTTTCTGCACTCTTCATTTCAATTTCAAGAAGCTAAAAGATAAAAATATAAAAATTGAATATAAGGCTAAAATTATTAATATTCATAATAATATGTTATTCGTTACCCAACAGTGTTGTTTTAAAGGATATAATATGTGGATATTATACGGAAGCAGTGGCGTAACTATAAAGTCGATTTAGATGTGTTCCACCGAGAAAAATGGACCCCTCTCCTCTATTGGAACCCCCTCCCTTTAATTTTACAATAAGGAAAAAGCGAATATTATTTTGCGCTCAGGTCCGGCGTGAGGGGGGGGGGGTCGGGGGGTGATTCCCCCCGGGCCCGAAGATTTTGAGGGGTCTTTGAGGGTGCCCGGATTTCGTTCAAGACCGGCGTGCCGGCGTTGTTTATAGTGAAAGTATAAAATAAATTGTGTTCTACTAGTATTTGTATTTGAATTTCTTGATACTATTAACTAAATAACTTCATCTCTCCTAATATTATCATAGTAATCTACTCTTACTACAAATTTGTAACTGTGTGGCACGAAAAGCAGGTGCAGGGGGGCCCATAGATTTACTACCCCCGGGCCCCGATTTTCTCTCAACGGCCCTGTTTGCGCTAAAGCTTATTTATTCATATTCATACAGTACATTTTTTTCCGATTTTTGTACATTGAAAAGGCTTTTATAGATTGCTGAAATCCTTCTTGTGAACTTTCATATTCGCAAATACATTGATAAGATTGGAAAAGTCTAGATTTATTGCTTCTTTGTTTTCAATAGAAATAATGGCCAAAGAGCTCAACCTTCAGTCATCAGTTTCAATTTTGAAAAAGATCTTTCTGCGCTTGTTACTGTGACAGGAACAGTTAGAAATTAATAACAAGCAGTTAATATTTCTGTGAAACTACTGCACGAAGAAAAATTTTGGATTAACAGGTATTCAAACATTTCCAGAGTCGTTTTCATATTAATTAAATTCTTATACATGATCTATGGAAAAAGTCTGAAACTTTCATAATTTATAAAAATAAAATCGCATTTGTGCTCTACAAGGGGCCCATATATTTAGAGCCGCGGGGCCCGTGTCAGTGAACACTGGTAGTTACGCCACTGTATGGAAAGACCTACACGAAGAGGATTCCCTGGGGTTAAAATAAAACCCTCCCTCGCCCAAATTTAGAAAATCACGAACGAATTTTATAAAATTTGATGAAATATAACTGACATCGAACACTGAAAACCTCATCCGAAACATTGTGTGTGCTGTGACCGTGGACTGTTGCTTGAAGAATTTCTACCATTAGCGATAGGTCATACGATTGATGATTGATACCTACCTACTGTGTCGCCCTAATTAATTACAGAACAATTAAGGCTAGTCATAATTAAGAAATTCTCTGCTGTTAATTATTGGTAAAGAAATTGTAGTAAAAAAGTTGGCAACACCGCAAGATATTCTATTGACCCGTACCGTAAACAGTAGAGAAGAATTTCCCGCTAAAAGATCTGCCAGGAATAAAACAATGATTTTATATTATTGTCGTGTGTGAAAGTGACTATTTTTAATAATTTTAAGGTAATGATAATAATAATTTACTATTTTATGAATAATGTAGTCTTTCTTAGATAATGTTACTTTACAATATCTCAATATTGTCGTAGTATTTAAAATAACCTCAAAATATAAACAGTCAACATTGCATTGAGTATAATCGTGTCAGTACCGTGTTTTGAATAAGTATACTATTTTTGTTACATACCTAAAACGTATTATGTATTATCTAACCATTGCATTCACTTTTTGAAGGTTTAAAATGTTACCTATTGTCACCCAAAATTTTCTGACAAAATGGTGAATGAATTTTGATTAGGTATTGATTATTAAAATATATTTTAAGGTAAGACCAGATGCTACAAGTAGTGAGTGGCTCACCCTTCTAAGAATAGTCTTGTCTTGTCTTGTTCTTTATGGCTTTGCTCCCTGGGGGCAATTTGCCAGCTAAGAATAGTCAGTCAATAATTATAACCAAATTTTGGTTAGTCACATTAGGTTTTGGACCATTAGCAGAGTTTTTATTATGTGTTAAAGATTAATTTAGACGCAGACGAAACAGAGTTATTCGCGAAAAACTAGATATACCCTTCAATACAAGATGGCGACGGGGCCACAAGAAGTTGTTTCCCCCCCCCCCCCTCCCATGACCCTTAAAAAATCATGCGTCTCGGAATTAATGTTTTGCAAAATTCTAGGGGTCCTGGAATAAGTAGAAATATTTTTAATATGGTAAAATGATTTAGGTTGTTCCAGCCATGCTTCAGTGGATATTATTATTATGAAGGTATGTAACTTTTAACATCTCATCTAACTTACATACGTTTCTACTAGATATTTTTTACCTTTACATTATAGGTGTAATTGCCTTAAAAACCTGCTATTAATTAAGAAGCCTTTCTGTTTACTTTTATGTGGAAAAAATGTTAATAAGACTTTTTCTATCGCACAACTTTTAACCCCGGTTTTAACATGAAATTCATGAAATACGGCAATATCTTTTTTTTATAAGCAAATACCTACTTATTAATGGTACAGCGGATTTAGGTTTGTATTTTTTGAATGTATACAGGGTGTCTGGTAAGTACCTCCTAATTTCTCATACAGATACCCAGCGATTTACTTTTTTGGCTTTAACTTTTGAACCGACGGGTATAATTTAATGAAATTTTAATGTTTTATAGAGGTCATAAAGAGTCATTAAACTGTACTACAGTAGATGTTTTACATCCTCAGGGAAGTCAGGAACGGACTTGTCAGTTTGTCACCACACTCATTGGCCCAAAATTTGACAGAGCTGGCCATTTCTCTTCAAAAAAGGTACTCTTAATTTATTTTAATAAAACTGACGGTTTTCAAGATAAATTTTTGGGTGGCTGTAGCTTCCTTTGGAGGCATTTCTCAATATTCGTTTATAGGAAAAAATATGATTATCTTGGCTCGTCTATCGTCGGAATACTCTTGCAAAATAATGACAATAAAGCAATATTACATTCTTAACAAGGATGCAGTTTACAGGGTGCCTGAAAATGACGGTGACAAATTTTAAGGTAGGTATGATTCTACATAAAAAAAATATGAAAGCAAGTTCATATTAACATAGGTCTGCAAAAATACTTCCATACAGAGCTACATCAATAGTGTTTTTTTTTTTAATTATTAGGATAATGATAATAATAAAATAAATTTATTAGGTACTTCCCATAACACAATATAAATACACTAAAATAGTAAGTAAATATAAATATAGAAAATAAAAGGCCATGTCAATGCAAACAACTGGATAAATTCAGATACTGTTTAGGCCTTCATGCACTCAATTACAAATTTAGTGATGGCAGCGGTCTTAGACAAAATAAGAGAAATTTTAAATAGTACTTTTAACGCATAATATGAATTAATCCTTAAAACAGTGTTGCCAATGGCTAAGAACAAAATTATGCACAGCTCGTCCATAATTATGCGATTTTGTCCAACATTATGCGATTACATAAATATTTTTAAAATGGCTATTTATTAATTCGATTTACTAAACAGAGGCATAATAAGCGTATTTTTTTGTTAAAAAAAAGACTGGTTGATCAGTTTTGCACCAATTCACCAATAGAAATCTACACGTTAACACGTTCTAGTTTTTATCAGATGACATGCGCATTAGTTGACGCGGTTTTTAGATCAATTTATTTTGGTTCGAATTTTGAAATAAAACACAATGACAAAATTATAAACATGGCATATATTAATAAATAAATACTACCCTTACTTTTTGTCTTGCCAGACCACTCTTGCATTTTTTTTGAGGGTTGGAATTTTACACAACCACCACTGTTGTGAATGCCTGCTTTGGTGGCTAAAATGCCTTTAATTGTTTGTGTGCTTAATAAATTCCTTTTGTCAGTTTTTATATTAAAGTAAACGCTAAAAATCCGCTCCACACTAGCGTTAGAACTTAGAAAATGGCAAAACAAAAAGTAGCGAGAGTACTTTTTTTAAATTGGGAAACAATTGAATATTTTATTTTTATATTTTTTAAACTAAAAATTTGAGACCAATACTGCTCACAATCATCCAAATTTAATTGCAGTTTGTCAAAGCCTAATAAAGGAAAGAAATAGGTTCAGTGCGCACTATCTTGTTGAATGGAATTCATTAATAAATGACCATTGTTTGTATGCTGTTAATTGTATCTCTCTCACTCTCAGATAAAAGGAAGAGAAAACGTATACTCTAGTATTATTATTCATTATGGAGGTAAGAAATCAGAAAGAAGTACAATTCAATAAGGTATCCCTGGTCGAACGACGAACGACTATAATCTACCGGCGCATTTCCGAGTTACGTCATACGAGGAAATTTGCGAAAACCTTATACCTACCGTTTTGTTGTAAGTATGATTATGCGCTTTTTATGCTTTCTTTGTGGGATTATGCGAGAAATATGCGATCTTATATTAGGTGCGCAAATTATGTCCGGGCGTGTAAATTATGCTCAAATCGCATAATTATGCGCCAATCGGCAACACTGCCTTAAAAACCAAAAAGAATATACCCTATAGGTACGAGCAGAATCGGGGATATAGAAATAGAGAGAAGAGAGAGGGAGAGGAACAAAGAGAGAGAGAGAGAGAGAGAGAGAGAACGAGAATTTTATACTCGCGCCTATAGACAGGAATATCACTTTGGCTTCCTGACTTACGCATGCACACATTGGCGCGCCAAATTCAAATTAAGATAATCTGTTAAAATTGGCTGCGTCCATTATTGGGAAAAGAGACGATATTGATAAATTGTGGATAAAATTAATAAATTATTTTAATGTTTCTAAAAATATACAGCGGTGGCCAAAAGTTTGGAAACCACCTAAAATGTTATGACAATTTAATCTTGTGCCAATTATCAAACAACTAACGGTGCATTTGAAAACTTTAATCCGTTTTTCAGTTGATGGGTTTCGGCGATTTTTTAAATGAAATATTATAGTGCCTTTTTGGCACCTTTTAACAAAACCTAAAATACTAATTTTTTTCTGTGTAGCCCTAGGTGAAAATGTGTAGTACCATTCAAAAGAGGAGTAAAAACTATATACCTCCTGCAAATAACCCAAAAATGGAATAAAGAATAGCCTAGACATAAAATTTAGATTTGGCAAAATTGTATTTTTGCAGAAATCGTGAAAAATTGGTTAATTTTATCAATTTTAAAAATTTATGTTTGGACTATTCTTTATTCAATTGTTGTGTAGTTTTTAAGAGGTGTATATTTTTTACTCCTCTTTCGAATGGTTCTACCCATTTTTACCTAGGACTAGATAGAAAAAAGTTAGTAATTTAGGTTTTTTTTAAAGGTGACAAAAGGTCTTTTAAACTTATATTTCAAAATCGCCGAAATACGTCAACTGAGAAATGGATTGAAGTTTCCAAATGCAACATTAGTTCTTTGATAATTGGTGCAAGAATAAATTTTCATATTTTAGGTGGTAGGTGTCCATCGACGTAGCCAGTCAATCATAAAAAGGTCTATCGTCTGTCTCAAACAACCAACAGGAAAGGGGGGGTGAGGGATATTTACTGCATCGACTTATTGTGAAGTCGTTGGTGGTGTCCATAGCTTTGGCAACCACTGTATACAGGGTGTTCGGGAAATGCATGTTCAAATTTCATGGAGTGATTCGTTCGTCATAAAATATGAAAAAAGGTTTGATAAAAACATAGAGCCGGAAACGCATGTTTTCAAAATATCAGACTTTTCTTTTTAAAAATAATTTTTTTTTTATTTAATTTGTCTATAAGATTTTTTTTCATATTTCGTGCTAAGGACTATGTATATCACATTGATTCGCCATTTTATAAACACTATACACTCATTTCTTTACAAATCCCAAAAAGATAAAAAAATAAAACAAATTAGGGAAAGTAACATAACCAGAGACATAACCTCAAAAATCAAAACAAAACAATCTGAAACGGAGGGAAAAGTGAAGTGTAATTAGTTGCGCATGCGGAAGCCAGGAAGCCAAAGTGATATTTTTGCCTATAGACGCGAGTGAATTTTATTGCACGAAAGAGAGCTCCTCTTCTGTTCTTAATTTGAATTTTTTGTATAAATATGTTGGTGTTTTATATTTCATAGTTTTGTAACGAAAATAGGCAAAGTGTAGCTGTCGTCTGTTATGCATATTAAGCCATGCAATTTCTCCTTCGTACACCAAAAACTAAGCGCAAACACGAGTTTTGCACTTTTTGAATTCGTTTTATTTCGTTTTGGTCTAGACGTGGCCCATATACACAGTCGCAATGGTTAAAATGTGACGAAACAAGTGAGTCGCTGCACATGCATACCAACATATATATTATAAAGTGTACTGCATGTTTGCTTTAAAATTCTTATTTTTTTAAAATAATCAGAAATTAATGATTGCTTCATATTTTTTTATTATATTTTTATAAAATTTAGATTTACATTTTAATAGCAATTGAGAAATATTTGTAGACTTGTCAAAATTGTTAACATTATTAAAAAGTTTTCGAAGTCTCTAGAACTTGCGCAGGCTTTAGAGAGGCTTGATATTTTCGACACTGGAGCAAGTTCAGGTTCCTCTTCTTCTGTCTCAGAGTTGGGATTAGTTTCATCCGTTTCTTGGATCTCTTCAATATACTCAATGATAGTCAATTCTGCACTTTCAATAGAGGCAAATTGTTTCAAGTTCACAAATGTCTCCTAATGTTAGGAAACAGTTGTGCCAGCGGAATATTATCTTCTTCGACGTCGGCGTCGTCAATATTATCTATATTACACATAAACCCGGCTTTCATAAAGCATTTTTTTATTGTCACTGGGGACATATTGCGCCAGGCCACCAAAACCCATATCAAGGCGTTAGTTATGGTAATATTATTTTCAATTTCTTGAAGAGAACAACCACTGTATACAGGGTGTCTCACGGTCGATGGTAGGTTAGACGTTTACGGAGAACGGGACATAGAATATTACTGAACATTTGGCACCTTGGGTAATTGGCTTTGCTCTATCGATCTAAAATATTTTCAACAACGCAGCGTTGCCGCTTATACAAAAAAGTAGCAACATATTTGATATTTAAATGGAATACCCTGTATATAATTGCATTTTCCGCTTCACTATTGATTTCTAATTATTTTTGTATAATACGTTCCTATACCTATCTTTAGCGGTTTTCGAGAAATTAATTAATTTCCATATTTTTTGTTCAAAACATAGCTCTAATTAAATGTTTATTACTGCGGTATTTGGATTCGTAGACAGCTTAAATTTTGGATGCAGTTTACCTTGTCCTGTGTATTAGTTATGCATAAAGAAATTTGTTCTGCGTTATACAGGGTCGTTCAAAATTCGTCATTTTACCGCTTGATACAAAAATGGTGAAAAGTGCATTTTTTCAAATAGAACACACTGTATATTATTAAATATCCTGCAAGAAAATGAATGTCCCTTCCAAATGATATTATTATAAATAGTTAAGATGTCGAAATAAAAGCAATTTTTTGTAAAAATCGGATTTGGCATATTTGTCTTAGATAGCCATAAAATCCCAAGATGGAACATATCTTTATGAAAATTTGACAGTTAGTGCATCAATAATAAAATTTAAAAAAAAAGAATTAAAATGGAGGGAAATAACTATTCAAATGAAATTTTGATGAAATTGTTTATTTTTCATGGACAATGTAACCAAATTATAGCAAGAACATGCAGTAGGTTCAACGAAATGTTTCCCGATCTACAACTCATCAACGAGAGAAAGTTTGTACGATTACAAAATAATTTTGTTAATTATGGTTCAAAACTGAAAACAAAACTAATTTCAGTAGGGACAAATAACATGAATACAGTAAAATAGCGAACAACAATACAAGACAAAAGCATGTCATAAAAAGGTTTAAGATTTTTTTAATAAATATTCAAAATGACGACCGTTGACTTCCAAACATTTCTCAATCCGTATACTCGGAGATTTAGTTGTGGCCTTCCTTATTTCACTGGCATCAAGCTGTTCAATGTAAGTGATCACTAGTTGGCAAAGGTCTTGTTTACTCTGTATTGGTGTCCTGTATACTTTTCTTTTTAAATCACCCCACAAGTTGAAATCAAGTGGCGTGAGATCGGGCGATCTAGCAGGCCAATCCCACGGTCCCAAATGTCTTAGCCAACGATCGTCGAAAATTTGAAACAACTCACTTGCTACTGTCCCAGTACAATGGGCTGGTGCCCCGTCCAGTTGAAACCAACAGGTACGATACTCTTCTAATGATAGATTGTCTAGAAACTCGTTCACACCTGATTTTAAAATTTGAAGGTATCTTTCGGAATTTAGAGATTCCTCGTAAATGTGATACTCTATTTTGTCATCTTTAGAAGACAAAAATCGTTAAAACTGAACCTTTCCTGAAGTCCCATTTCCTTAACAACATGTGGATTTTGGTCAGCTTAGAAATGCTCGTTCCTTCTATTGATAATTCACCTCACTTTTATTGAACCAATCAAAACGCTCATTTTCATAGGTGGTTACCTTGGTAACGGTCGTCTTACCCGATAAGACTACCGCTAGCTCGAAAAGACGCTTTCGAAAAGACGCTTGTAGCTTTTTTACTTAAATAAAAAATTAGTAACACCTCTAACTTGTATATTTACCTTTATCAGACGGCCTTCATTTTTATGTTCAGTAAATTATCCAATAAAATACACCTCTAGAGGCGGTTTCTTATCTTCATACCTTCGTTTTTCACTCGAAACTCGATTTTCCAAGAAAATTTTCACTCAATGTAATTTTTACTTATAATCAAAGATAAGACCCTCGAGCTGAAGCTCTCGGGATCATATCAGATTATAAGTAAAAATTACATTTCGTAAAAATTTGTCAGAAAATCGATTTCTTGTTAAAAACATCGGTATTACCGATAAGACGCCTCCTCTATCGGTATATTACTGTTGAAAATGCCCTCCCTGGAGAATTTAGCTTCATCCGTCCAAATCATTTTCTGTAGAAATTTAGTATCTTCTTGGATGCGGATCAGCATTGCTTCACAAAATTGTACCGTAAAGTCGGGTGACTTAAGACGTATGGGTGACTTGAGACGCAACTTTCCGAATTTCTTTGATACAATCTGACAACGCCGTTTTCGCGAATCAGCGAACGGCGGTTGACGATTCTCGCGCCGGACAGGTCCCAACACCGTTTAGTATAGTTCTTGACTTGGTAGAGAATGTACTTACGCTTCTCTGAATTTTTAACGGAAATACGGTAATTGACAGGTAAAAAATATTCTAAAAAACTTTATCTAGTATTCCTTATACATTAATACTTTGTAATTTAAATTGCATGTCCTACGTATTAATATGCATGCCCAATACTTTTATGTTTGTTTGGTTTATATTTTATATTTCTTGTTAGGAAAAATAATTAAAAAAATAAAAATGTGCCCTTCTTAGGATGACTTGAGACATTGTCTCAAGTCACCCTCCTTGACTCAACTGGTCCTGATTTGTTTTAATTGTCGTCAAATTTTAATTTTATTATATATTATATATTACTTTTAGTTAAGAAATGGGAAAATACAAGCGAAAATTAGGCAGCCGCAAATATGCCGCTTATGATCCCAAAAAATTAGAAATGGCAGTCGAGGAGTACAAAACAAGGGGTGGTAGCTTTCGAAAACTTGAGAAAAAATATGGAGTGAGTCGCTCAACAATACAAAGAAAGGTTAACAATATTAATATGAAAAAACCAGGGGGGCAAACGAAACTAAATTCTGAAGAGGAGGTGAAACTAGTAAAGAATATAGAGACTGTTTGCACATGGGGCTTTCCCGTTACAAGTCGTGATTTAAGAACAATAGTAAAATCGTATCTAGATGCAAAAGGAACGAACCTATTTAAAAATAACTATCCTGGTAAAGACTGGGTATACAGTTTCTTAAGCAGACATAGAGAAGTTTTAAGTCAACGCTGGGTAGAAAATATTAAAAGGGCCAGGGCCGGGGTTACAGCTAAAACAGTTAGCGAATATTTTGTTGAACTCGAAAAAACTGTTGCTGATGTAGATCCAGAATTAATAGTTAATTATGATGAAACCAATATTTGCGATGATCCAGGAAAGGAGAAGGTGATTGCAAGGCGAGGCTCCAAACATACGCACAGGATTGTTGACTCATCCAAATCAAGCAATTCGGTTATGTTTGCAGGAACGGCTTCAGGCACCTTGTTACCCTTGTACGTGGTATACAAGGCTGAACATTTATATACCACCTGGACAGAAAATGGACCCGCAGGTACCAGATATAACAGAAGCAAGTCTGGATGGTTTAATGAATCCATATATGAGGATTGGTTCTTTGAAGTGGCACTGAAATATTTTAAGAAATTTCCCTTGGAAAGCCGCAAAGTGTTGGTTGGTGACAATCTGTCAAGCCATTTGAGCGCAAGGGTAATTGATGCGTGCGAAGAAAACAATATCGCATATGTACTTCTTCCCCCAAATTCAACCCACATATGTCAACCTCTAGACGTCGCCTTTTTTAGACCGCTAAAAATTCTGTGGCGTAAGGTTCTCTTAGATTGGAAGTTAAAAAATAAAGGCACTGTGCCTAAAGACGTTTTTCCAAGATTGTTAAATAAAACTATGCAAAAACTCAACGAAGGGAATAAATGCAAAGAAAACCTCCAGGCTGGGTTTAAAGGAACAGGAATCTACCCATTAAATAAAAATTGTGTGTTAAAAAAATTGCCACCTGATGTAACGCCAACTGAAGAAGCTAATATCACAATAGACAATGCCTTCCAGGTTTTTTTGAGTAATTTATATGAAAAGGAAATTGTGCCAAGTAGAACTAGTACTGTAAAAAAGCAAAGATTAAAAGTCAAACCTGGAGCCAGCATATCAAATAGAGAAAATCCAGAACCTTCTCACGAATCTGAAACTATTCCTGTACCATCGACGTCAAATCAACTTGAAGATCACGAAGCGTCAGATGAAGACCTTCCTTCATTTTTACCATTGAGGAAAACTAACACAAAACAAGTCAAGAGGCGCAGAAGTAGCAATAGCGAAACATGTGAATCGGATTCATATTCCCTTCAAGATTCATCAGATTCTTCAGAGAATTTCGAACCTGATCCTGAAGAGGGGTTCAAGGTAGAAAATATTAAAATACAAAGCTTCATTTTGGTGGAAATTCCTTACGAAGCGCCAAACAAAAAAATAATAAATAAGAAATTCATTGGTCTCGTGACAGAAATAAAAGAAAACTCAAAATTTTGCTGTAAATTCTTAAGACAAAGTTCTAACTCCAATAAAAATATTTATGTTTTTCCTGATATCCCAGATTTCGCAGATATAGAAGCGTCTCAAATCATTTCGGAATTAACACCAACCTTTATAAAAAGGGGAAGACACAGTTTTGCTGTACATATTTAATGGAAAAATGTGTTTCTAAATTTGTTGTTTTGATTGATATGTAATATGTTCACTATATTTTTAAGAGTTAAGTTAAGTTAGCTTGTGTAATAGCTTCAGTTAAGTTTAATATAAACATACATTTTTTATGTTATTTCTATAACAACTTGTTTTTTTTTCTTGCGTCTTTCCAATCTAAACTTTTTTAAATGATATTTCCTTGTCTCAAGTCGCCCGCACCTTTTCTGTCTTGAATTATTCATGTAAAATGAGGTGTGTCTCAAATCACCCGAAAGTGCGGGCGACTTGAGACAACAAGAAAAAAAATAAAAAAAATATGAACACTTTAAATAATAGTTTTAAAAAGATCCTAGTCTTACTGTATAAACTAAGACTCAAGATTTGACACCAATTTTAGATGTCTAGCGCAAATAGTTTCAAAGATATTTAACTTGGTAATTAAAAAGTGTCCTAAGTCACCCGAATTTACGGTACTCTACGTTGGTAATCTTCCAGTTTCAAGGCTTGAACTTTTGTGAACTTGTATGGGTGCATGTCATGATTATCAAGGATCCTTTGAACAGAGGCACGAGTTATGCCTAAATCTTCTTCTGCACTTCTAGTGGAAGCTTGAGGAAAAACGTGAAAATAGGCTAAAACATTTATTACGTTGTCTTCATCAGAAGTTACAGGCTTCGGTAAATGTCTTTCCGATTTCAGTTTTGAAACATTTCGTTGAACCTTCTGCATGTTCTTACTATAATTTGGTTACATTGTCCATGAAGAATAAACAATTTTATCAAAATTGCATTTGAATACTTATTTCCTTCCATTTTAATTCTTTTTAGGTATCTAAGACAAATATGCCAAAATAATCCGATTTTTACAAAAACTTGCTTTTATTTCGACATCTTAACTATTTAGGTATAGGAATATGATATATTATTTGGAAGGGACATTAATATTTTTGCAAGATATTTAATAAAATGCAGGGTGTTTTATTTGAAAAAATGCACTTCTCACCATTTTTATATCAAGCGGTAAAATGACGAATTTTGAACGACCCTGCATAACACAGAACAAATTTCTTTATGCGTAACTAATACACAGGACAAGGTAAACTATATCCCAAATTTCAGCTGTCTACGAATCCAAATACCGCAGTAACAAACATTTAATTAGAGCTATGCCAAGTGCTATGTATGGTCGGTGTTGCTGTACGGTGCAGAGACCTGGACATTGAAGGCATCGTCCATCAACAAAATAGAAGCATTTGAGATGTGGATGTATCGTAGAATGCTGAGGGTGTCATGGACGGACAGAGTAACCAACGACGAAATTCTAAGAAGAATCGGCAGAGACCGTGAGTTAATGCTTAATGTCAAAAAGAAGAAAACATCGTACTTTGGTCATATAATGCGAAACTCAAAATATCAACTGCTGCAACTTATTGTCGAGGGAAAAATAGAGGGAAAGCGAAGCATGGGCAGAAAGCAACTGTCATGGTTAAGAAATATAAGAGAGTGGACGGGGTTAAGGACGATAGGAGAGTTGGTCCACACAGCAACCGACAGAGAAATGTATGGAAATATGGTCGCCAACATCCAACAATAGTGGATAGGCAGTCGAAGAAGAAGAATGTTTTGAACAAAAAATATGGAAATTAATTAATTACTCGAAAACCGCTAAAGATAGGTATAGGAACGCATTATACAAAAATAATTAGAAATCTATAGTGAAGCGGAAAATGCAATTATATACAGGGTGTTCCATTTAAAATATCAAATATGTTGCTACTTTCTTGTATAAGCGACAACGCTGCGTTGTTGAAAATATTTTAGATCGATAGAGCAAAGTCAGTTACCGAAGCTGCTAAATTTCCAATAATTTTCTATGTCCCGTTTTCCGTAAGCGTCTAACCTACCATCGACCGTGAGACACCCTGTATACATGTTAAAATCCTCTTAATAAGGTTAGTTCTGTAGAGCATTTTAAAAAAGTTTGACATTATCCAGTGTAATTTTGGGATGAGACGTTGCATTATCCAGAAACAGTACCATTCTTCTATTCTGCTTCTTCATCTTGGTATCAAATCTGTGAAACCATGTTTTCATGATGGTTGCTCTCATCCACGCTTTTTGTTCGAGACCCATTGAAGAGGTTATCGATATGTGCACCCTTAAAACATCGAGAATTTTTGCTTTTACCTATTATAAGTGGTTCTTCCTTCTCACCTTCCGTATTTGCACAGAGCCGAATTGTAAACCGTTGTTTTACTGTTTTTTTTCCAGTACACTTGTCATCTTTCAATGCATATGCTTCTATTGGCAACGCATGATAGTAGAGACCTGTCTCATCTGCATTAAATACGTCTCTTGGAGCATAATCCTTCAGAATGGTCAATAGCCTTTCTTTCCAAGCAGTTACATCTTCGATATCGATATCGTGCCGACGACGGGATTTTCCTAATCATCCATTTGATGTCTTGAAGTTATGTAGTCCAAGACATTGAGCAGATTTGAGGGCTTTTGATTTTCTTTTTTGTTCACCGTTGCCACCTTATTAAAACTAATTTCTAACTTCTGCTTTATTGTGAAGCAACATAGTCACTTGGGTCTTACTTACTTTAAAATTTTCAGCCAATTTCCTGACACTTAAACCTGTTTTTTTTTTCACTTTCCTCGATTATATCAATTTTTTCGCTTGAAAGACATTTCCTGTTTCCCGCCGTCTTAAAATATTTACGTTAATACCAAAACTGTTTAAAATAAAACTAATGTTGACAACCCATTTATCAGCATTTAAAGCAAATTTGATGGATCCGCCCGCAATAAAGTAATTACTGTATGTACCTATATTTCTTAAAAATTGTCGGGTCGAGTTTTACTGCCCCTAATAGAGGGTATTTTTAGCATTAATGTTTACTAACAATTCGGATGATGAGTGCTCGCGGTCGTTTAATAGATGGGTCGGTAAAGAGAAGTATAAAATAATGGGATTTCCATTTTTAAATATGGGGAATTCATATCCGGTCGTTTAACGCAGGTGGTCACTGTATAGAGGCGGTCGCAAACAGAAGTTTTACTGTATAATCTTTGTTTTTTCTTAAATACTGTCCAACATGTTTAAACTAATAAAAAATAAGACGACTGCCAACGAGTAATTTTATTAATGGTCATAACTCACAACTAGCCATTTATGTCATCCGTCAACAGAATAAATCATTTGATAAAATAATATTATTACCAACTTCTAAAAAAAAATGTCAGCTCATAAAGCGGAGCTCTGTTCAACTTTCTTGCGTTTCATAAAGTAGTCATTATCATTATGCCTAAATGGAAAAAACGGTTTTTGATCAAAAATAGTTTTCGTGCCATTAAGTTATCAACAAACGTCCATTAACGCAATTTTTGTTTTTCAGACAGTTCATACGCAATGGATCCCAGACTATCTCTACTTAATAAGACCTATCCAGGCAGGGAGAGTCAAATTAAGCAACTCTGGTGTTTATTCGGAACAAAAGACGAACCTTTTATACCGACCCTATACATTGACGGTGGCCCCAGTACAGGAAAATCCTCAGTAGTGAAATCTCTTTTAACATCCTTGGAAATTCGACATGCTACAATAAACCTGATAGAATGTTACACGTCGAAAATTCTATTCGAATCTATTTTGAACAAACTTTCCGGGCACAAGATCGATCCAAAAGTCGGAGCGCCCTATGCCAAATGCGACAACATAATGGATTTTATCTTTCACGTCCGAAAAACATGTGAACAAGTCAACCTCAATGGCTCCGTCATAGTATTCGATAAAGCCGAAGAGTTACGAAATATGGATTATAATTTATTGCCGGTATTTTTGAGGCTCAAAGAGTTCGCCGGCGTGTCGATATCCGTTATTCTCTTATCGGAGATTGCTTTCGAGAAATACTACTTTAGGTTAAACGTCGTAGAGCCCATTAAGATCCACTTTCCTCAGTACACGAAAGACGAGCTGCTGGAAATTCTCTCCCTTGACGTTCATTACGTTCAAAAGTTGATAGCTAATACCTTTAATGAAACACTGAAGCTCGACCTCGATTTTTATAGGAATTACTTGAATATGTTCCTGTCTGTTTTCTACAGGGCGTGCAGAGACTTAAGTGAGCTACGACATATGAGCAGAAATAACATCGTTAAATACTGTGAACCTATTATCAAGAAAGAGGTGTCACTTCAAAATTCAATGGCGCTTTGGCAAAGAATTGCGCCGATCTTGAAAGCCTCCTTGGATGTTTTGTATTTAAGAGTGACTACGGACTCAACCTCGATAAATACTAGTCTAGCCAGTTTGGCACAGGACTTAGAGCTTCCCTTTTACGCAAAGTATCTACTGATAGCTGCTTATTTAGCGAGTTATAATTCCGCCAAAGACGACAAACGACTTTTTATGAAATACCACGGGAAGAAAACAAAGACCCAGAAAGATATTAAACAAAAAAGTAAGGTTTCAGAGCGACTTAACACGCAGATGGGTCCAAATGCATTCACTTTGGATAGACTTCTAGCGATTTTTTATTCCATATTGCAAGACAAAGTGGGTTTTAATAACCACCTGTTGGTTCAAGTATCGAGTTTAGTTGAACTTAATTTGTTGTCACTCGCGTTCGATGCTTCAACGTTGGATGGACGAAAATACAAGTGTAACGTTAATTTCGATACTATACAGAGTGTTTCAAGGATGGTTGGGTTTAATATAAGAAAATATTTAAGTGATTTCAGTCACATGTAGAAATTTACTTAAGTATTTCTGAATGTGTTCATACCCTCACTAGGTATTATTATTAAAGGAACTTGTTGTTCTATGGAGCTTGTTTTATCTAGTTTTTACCTACAATTTTTTCCACTACTATATTAAAAAGTTCCATCCCACTTAACCAAATAACGTTAAAAAAACGTTAGATTAACGTTGTGTTGGAAAATGTTGACCCGCTGACGACGTATAAAGTTATTTTCAACACGAAAACAACATTTAATCGGCCGCTAAATAACGTTAGTGTATATAACGTTAGATATTTTAACATTTTTTTAATGTGTTAATTTTTTGCAAATTAACGATATACCAACTTATTTCTAACGTAAAGAATCATTTCGTTTAAAAGCGTTTTTTTTTAATGTTATTTAAACGTCTAAAATTTGATGTAGAACAACGTTATTCTAATCTACTTTGCCCAGCCTGATTGTTTCGGTTCATAATACCTAAAAACATGCTTTAATTTAATAATTTAAATAGAATGGGTAAAAATTCATATTCAACTAAAAAGTACTTAGGTAGGTAGGTATTATTATGGTAATCTAGAAGAAGTATATAGGTACATACATAATAATCGTATAAAACAATAACCAAGAAAATACTAACACAAAAGGCAATTAAAAATAAAAATAATTGTTGTTTATTAAATTTAAAATGGCGTTTTTTTTTATCTATTCGTGCTAAATAGCGATTTATAAACATTTTAAAAGGCAAAACTAAATACTTAGCTATTACTTAGGTACCTCAATTTAGCTCTAAGTAAATAGAATTCAATGCTCAATCTCTCTGGGATGTCGATTGTAGTCGATATAGTTGGGTTAAAGTAACGAATTTCCTGTACATAATCATCCGAATGGTTGCTAGGAAGGGCCTCTTGCATATCCGACACAAAAGCAAAATCAGGCTCGACAAATCCTTGCCTTCTTCTAGATGGTGGCACGTAGTGTTCTGCACGGTATTTCTTGGCTTCCAAAGATAAGCAGCACTCCTCCAATCCTTCCAATGTTCCAATAAATTGCACAAAGCCATATACTTACTCCGTTAATAGCAACAGGTAACAAAAGGTAACAGGTCTCCACAACACGGACGAAAAAATGACGCCGCAAGGGCAATCATCGGTAACTGAGGAAACCGCGTGAGGCGCTGCACCAATCGCGCGGTAAATTTAAAAACGTTACTCAAAAGATAAAAAAAAAGGTTAGTTTACCTAACGTTAGATCTAGAATCATAAAATAATGTGTTTGTAACATTAGAAAATAGAACGTTATAATTTATAACTTAAAAACATTAATGTTGTTGCTGACAGTATTAGAATTACGTTGCAAAAACTAACGTTGTATTAAATAACTTTTTAATCGCGATATTATAAGTTACGTAAAAAAACATTACCCTTTTCACGTTTCTTTAATGTTATTTTAACAAAGTGTGTTGAGTGGGATATTATGTTAAAAAATAACAACTTGACGAAATACGATTTATCACACATACCAACCAAATTTTGGTTTGGTATAAATAATCAGGGTTGAAAAAAAACATGTTTTTTTTCTATTTTTAAACAAAATATGTTATTTTTTTAGTTAACAGCTTTTTTTTTTGTTTAAATCATGTTTTAATTCCAAGGGCAAAGTCATGTTCAAACAAAAAAAAAACTTTTATAAACACTTGTTGTAATTTTAAACTGGACTTAAATTCGGAAGCTTAGAACCGCTAACCCACACTGAGGGAAAAATTTGGTTGCCACAACCAAAAAATTGGTTGCTCCAACAAAAATTGTGCATTAAATAGAGGACAGCCTAAGCTTCCAGTTGTAGCAACCAAATTAAATTTGTTGAACCAGCGCCATGACAGGTTGGTTGACACTACTAAATTTTTTAGTTAGCGTAGCTAAGTACCAGTGACAAATTCTTTGGTTGCCCTTACTAAAACCATTTACTGCAGAAGCATTTCATTTAGCTGTTATAACTAAATGCAGTAGTTGTGAGAACTAAATTTTTAGTAAAAATTACTAAAATATTGGTTGTTCTGACAAATATAGACGACTGTTGTAGCTAATATTTTAGTTTAAAAATTGTTCAAGTTCTTGCGCCTTCGCCATTTAAAAGTACGTTCTAACGCGCTCTCACCATTTATTCAAACTCTGGGTCCCCACAGTAAAAAACGATTTAAAATAATAGCGGATAATAAAACACTTCATTTACATCGATTAAAATCTTTAATAATAATATTAAAAATCCTCTGATTTTGTTTAACTATTTTAATTGCTATAATTAAAAATTTTAATTAACGTAAATTAAAGCGTTTAATTATCCAATTTTGTTTTAAATAGATTTTTCACTACGGGAACTTAGGATTCAATATAATGCCTGCAAGAAAAAATATTTTTCTAATGAGCACAAGAGATACTAAAATTTCGTATGTATGTCAAGCGTCATACTATAGATAAACACATTGAACTATACCTTCTAAAGTTTGTTAGCTAAAAGTAAAAATGTCTTAATACAATTTCAACATAAAAGAGGGTAGGTACATAATACATTTGTGAAAAGGGTTTAAAAAGAAAAAAAAAATTGTAATATACAGGGTGTTTCAATAAAAACTCCCAGGCCAATTATTTCGAAAACTATATGTGACATGTAAATTCTGTAAACGCCACTTTTAGCCTCTATATTTGGCTTCACAATTGTGTAAAAAATGTGTTTAAATAATACAAGATGTAGGTGGCGCCATGGTGCAAAGAATTTTTTCGATGACAGGAACTTTTATATGTTGTGGTTCTTAAAGATAATTAATTTTTGATCAAATTATGTCTTATAAAAATTTTTGATAAATCCAACATGAACGGAGATATTTGGGGTTAAGTTTTTTATTAAAATAATTCTAACTTAGAACCGCTAACCCACACTGAGGGAAAAATTTGGTTGCCACAACCAAAAAATTGGTTGCTCCAACAAAAATTATGCATTAAATAGAGGACAGCCTAAGCTTCCAGTTGTAGCAACCAAATTAAATTTGTTGAACCAGCGCCATGACAGGTTGGTTGACACTACTAAATTTTTTAGTTAGCGTAGCTAAGTACCAGTGACAAATTCTTTGGTTGCCCTTACTAAAACCATTTACTGCAGAAGCATTTCATTTAGCTGTTATAACTAAATGCAGTAGTTGTGAGAACTAAATTTTTAGTAAAAATTACTAAAATATTGGTTGTTCTGACAAATATAGACGACTGTTGTAGCTAGTATTTTAGTTTAAAAATTGTTCAAGTTCTTGTGCCTTCGCCATTTAAAAGTACGTTCTAACGCGCTCTCACCATTTATTCAAACTCTGGGTCCCCACAGTAAAAAACGATTTAAAATAATAGCGGATAATAAAACACTTCATTTACATCGATTAAAATCTTTAATGATAATATTAAAAATCCTCTGATTTTGTTTAACTATTTTAATTGCTATAATTAAAAATTTTAATTAACGTAAATTAAAGCGTTTAATTATCCAATTTTGTTTTAAATAGATTTTTCACTACGGGAACTTAGGATTCAATATAATGCCTGCAAGAAAAAATATTTTTCTAATGAGCACAAGAGATACTAAAATTTCGTATGTATGTCAAGCGACATATTATAGATAAACACATTGAACTATACCTTCTAAAGTTTGTTAGCTAAAAGTAAAAATGTCTTAATACAATTTCAACATAAAAGAGGGTAGGTACATAATACATTTGTGAAAAGGGTTTAAAAAAAAAAAAAAAAATTGTAATATACAGGGTGTTTCAATAAAAACTCCCAGGCCAATTATTTCGAAAACTATATGTGACATGTAAATTCTGTAAACGCCACTTTTAGCCTCTATATTTGGCTTCACAATTGTGTAAAAAATGTGTTTAAATAATACAAGATGTAGGTGCAAAGAATTTTTTCGATGACAGGAACTTTTATATGTTGTGGTTCTTAAAGATAATTAATTTTTGATCAAATTATGTCTTATAAAAATTTTTGATAAATCCAACATGAACGGAGATATTTGGGGTTAAGTTTTTTATTAAAATAATTTTAACGAGTATTTTAATTATAAATATTTTTAATATCCTTTAGCAGATTTTAATTTAATTTTGGTAATGATAATTTTAGTGATAAAACGCTCGTGTAGCGCTAAATTATTACGTCCAGTGACGTCACAGGGGACGCCTTAACCAATAATATTGGCAAAAAGAAGGATTCCACTGAGTTTTTGGTAATTTTTATATTTTTTTTGGGTTAAGCAACTAAAAATATCCTTTTATTGTCTGTTAAATTGTTTTCATATATTGCTTCGTTTTCGAGAAATAAAAATAAAAACAATTTTATTGCATATGCATTAAGAAACAAAACCATAAATTATCAATACGTTGTATTTTTTGTTGTATAAAAGCAAAGTTAAAACATTAAAGCATAATAAAATAAAATTAAAAGATGTTTTAAATTTTATGAAAGAACTGATGAGAAATTATACAAAAGTATTAATGAAAATTAGAACAATACCAAAAACTAACTGATGGGGTCGAATGAGGTGTTCAAAATTATTGCCGTTTTCATACACACACATAGCAAATCGATATTATAATTCGGTTCTACAAACTCTCAATAGTGTATTTCGATTAATAGCGGCTATAGTAGCATAAATTTTGTTGTAAAGGTCAGCCATGTCTTCTATTGGTTCCTTGTCGATTTCATTTTGTAAGTAGCCCCATAAATAAAAGTCTATCGGGGTGAGATCAGGGGACCTTGCTGGCCATCTAAGATCCCCATTTGTGCTGATCAATTTTCCTGGAAACGTCACATTTAGATGATTCATAACGATATTGCTATTGTGTGCTGGGGCACCGTCTTGATGAAACCACATAGTATTTACGTCAATTCCTACATGTTGTAACAGCAAAGGGAGATCGTTTTGCAGAAATTGTAAATAACGAACTAAAGTTAAATGTTCATGGTACAAATAGGGCCCGATTATGTAACCATTTACAATACCACACCAAACATTTACCCCAAATCGTGTTTGAAATTTAGTCTTGTCGCATCCAGTTAGGATTTTCCCGGGACCAGTAGCGACAATTATGTCTGTTAATTACTCCATTATTGTTAAACCGGGATTCGTCACTCCACATAATTTGGTTTAATAAATTTGGATGTTCTTCAAAAAGAATATGGAAATGTGCCAAAAAGTTTAATCTGCGCTGGTAATCTTCTGGTTGTAGATGATGCACTAAATGAATCTTGTATGGAAAAAAACCATTTCCTTTTAGGATTCTGCGACACGAACTTACTGTAATATTAGTTTCATCTTTTATTATTTTCTACTGTTTGTAGGACTATAGCTACATTTTCGTCATTCGTAACCCTCTTCCTTCTTGGAACGTTTCCCTTTTTAAAGCTACCATATGTAGTTGGTACACAAAGCTACAAAAGATTTGCGATCGGGCGTTGGTCTATCTGGAAAACGAGCTCGGTAGCAGCGCACAGCTTCTGAAGCATTTTGATGGCATTCTCCATAAACTAAAACTATGTTCAATTTGTCTTGATTTGTATGGTGAACCATTTTTATTTTAAAAATGTAGAAATTGCAAATTCTGACACTGAGTGTTAATAATGTTAATTATTTAATGATTTTTGTTTTCCAGAGATATGCATTTTTATTTCTCAAAAACGAAGCAAGATATGAAAACAATTCAACAGACAATAAAAGGATATTTTTAGTTGCTTAATCCGAAAAAAATATAAAAATTACGAAAAACTCAGTGGCGTCTTATTTTTTGCCAATATTATTTGTTAAGGCGTCCCCTGAGACGTCACTGGACGTAATTATTTAGCGCTACACGAGCGTTTTATCACTAAAATTATCATTATCAAAATCAAATTAAAATCTGCTAAAGGATATTAAAAATATTTATAATTAAAATACTCGTTAAAATTATTTTAATCAAAAACTTAACCCCAAATATCTCCCTTCATGTTACATTTATCAAAAATTTTTATGAGATATAATTTGATCAAAAATTAACTATGTTTAACAGCCACGACATTTAAAAGTTCCTGTCATCGAAAAAATTCTTTGCACCATGGCGCCACCTACATCTTGTATTATTTAAACTCATTTTTACACAGTTGTGAGGCCAATCATAGAGGCTAAAAACTGGCGTTTACAGAATTTACATGTCACATATAGTTTTCGAAATAATTGGCTTGGGAGTTTTTATTGAAACACCCTGTATATATAGTGTTTATTTTCCAAAAAACTAATACCTAAGAAATAAAAATGAAAAATTAACATATAACTTTTGTTCTGTAATAAAAAAAAGGGCAACCTCTACCCACATATAAATCAACCAACTAAAATAATCAAACTACTTGAAAACAGTTAATTTTTATTCTACAGGGTGTCCAAAAAGTAATGGGACACAGCGCAACAGCAGATTCCTTATGAAAAAAAAATGCGATTTAATCAAACTTGTCTAATCCCAAAAGTTAATAATAACCAAGATACAGGGTGTCAAATTTTAATTTTGATTTCGACTTTACCCAATAATTTGTCAACGAAATGACATAGTGGCGCAAAATTTGGGGGTTTTTTGAGGCGAAGAATTGAAATTCGTCCATAGTTTTGATGTTACTACGGCATACCTAACTTTTTTAACCTTGGATATCGATCTAACTATTTAAAAAATCGATTACCCTACTTTTCCTACGTTGAAAACGTATACCTAATTGAAGTAGCTGGGAGTAACCATTTTCGAGGTAATCGCATTTGAAATTTCCTATCTTATTAAATACGTGTGGTCTAAAAAAAATGTGACATTGAGCACCAGTGCATTTATGATAACTTTTAGGTAAATTTACTTAGTTCAGATGTTAGAATTATAGGAAATACTTCTTGAGATACTAAAAATGTTTTAATAAAATCGGTTTTTCATACAGGAATACTAATTTTATTTTAATGACATTTTTTATTTGATAATTAATTTAATAACACTATTTATTTATTATTATTAATTTTAACGTTTAAACTAAGTAAATTTAGCTAAAAGTCGTCACAGGATCTAAATCACTGGTGCCCCATGTCCCATTTCTTTTAGACCGCACATATTTTATTACATAGGAAATTTCAAATGCGATTAGGCATCTTGAAAATGATTACTCCCAACTACTTCAATTAATCGTAGGAAGAGTAGGGGAATCAATTTTTTAAATAGTTAGATTGATGCAAGCTTAAAAAAGGTTAGGTCATTAAGAAGTGCGGTATGCCGTAGGTGGCGCCCTCTACTAGTAACATCAAAATTATAAGCGAATTTGAATTCTTCGCCTCAAAAAAACCCCGAACCCTTAATTTTGTGCCGCTATGTCATTTCGTTGAGAAAACAAAAATAAGACTTTGATACCCTGTATCTCGGTTATTATCAACTTTGGGATTAGACAAGTTTCATTAAATCGCATTATTTCCTCTTAAGGAATCTGCTGTTGCGCGGTGTCCCATTACTTTTCGGACACCCTGTACTATGTACTGAAGTATTAAAAATAAATTAAATATTTTAACATTCATCGAATATAAATCCAACATTTTTTTTTCTATACAAACTTAACATCTCAAAATAAAGAGGTTGTCGAAAATCTTAATGGTCAATAACCCTAAAATAAGTAGGTACATATTACTAAACTAAACAAAAACTATTTAGGTACTTTTAAAAAGTAAAATCATTGATAAATATTATAACTTAGACTACACTCTTAGAATATAATCCTGTAGTCTCAGTCCGAATATAGATAAGTAAATTTTTTAAGAAATGTAATGGTGGGTTAATGAAGCAAAATAAAAATAAGAAAACAAGAATAACAAGATAAAAAATAAGGAATTTGTAGTTAACGATGAGTCGCGAAAGGACCCGAACGACATCTCAACCAAGCGTGTTCGCTAAAGCAACCAACCGGTCGGCTGAATCAACAAATTTTTGTTTGTCTCAACTAGAGATGTATCAATTTAAAGTCTGTCTAGCAGAACTAGAAAAATTTGTAATAAAATCCCTATTGCAACAACCGGTTACTGCAACTAAAATATTTGGTTGGGTCGTCGTTTTAATTAAATTTTTAGTTGCTGGAATAAACTTTTAGGCTGGAGCAGCAATACAAGCCAGGAAAAAGAAGTTGGTTGTTGTAGCTATTCATTGGCGTTGCGGTAACAAAAACATTGTTGCTAGAACCATAATTTCAAGTAACTGCAACCAAAAAACTTTAACAAATTTACTTAGTTGCCTAATTTTCTCAGTACAAAGAGCACGGAATACGGAATAAATAGCTAGATTGAATTGGCGAATTGGCAACTACGAATTTTTGTTTTATTTAAAACAGTTTTAATAAGCATACGTTTTAATTCAAAATTGTTATAACATATAACAACCCTGCAAACAATCTTTTATGTTGCAGGAAATTTAAAATCAACTTTTTTTGTGAAATTTTTTGTCTTTGAAAATATCATTTGCTACGTATTTTTTTTTATTTTAATGTGCCTACCAAAAGTGTCAAACTACCCATTACCAAATTTTTACTGAATATCTCTTAATGCTGGGATATTATTTACTTCCTATCAATTGAAAGAACCAAAAAAATTAATGCCTAAATTACAAAAAAAAATCACATGCACAAAGGCACACACTTAAAAAAATAGACTTGTTATATTTTAACTATGTTTATACATTAACACCATTTTTTTTTAAACAAGGTAAACTGGTGTAACAAATAGTTGATAGTTTAAAACTTTATCAAATCAGATCAAATCAAATCAAATCATATATTACATGCTAATACATTAGAACCGTTTTGCACATGTCAAAATAAATTCTGGAGTAAATTTATAAAATAATACATACTTACTTAAAAACACGAACATTAAAATCTCATCACAAATTTAAATTTAGCATTTACTATTATCTAAAGATTAGCTACATTTTTGTTTAAATTTTCAAATTTCGTTTATACATACATACATCAGAAATTTACTGGAATAGTATAATTGCTTATTTGAAATGCTCATTATGAAACAATAAAAAAATACAAAAGTCTTAGGGTATTGGTACAAGTGACTGTCAAGACACACACACACACACAAACATTTTAAAATGTAACATAAGCATAATCAGTGCTTCTATTTATAGATAGACAAGTACAGTTTTCAAAACCTACAGTGAGGTACAAAAATACAAAAAACAAGGCAAGTGAGGCATATCAAGAAACAACAAACAAAATATGGAATACCAACAGGACAAAATACATCTTAAAATTTTAGGCATTTCTACAATAAAACACTTCAAAATTTCACAATATTGGTTTGAATAATAGTACCTACTATAAAAATTAACATTCAGGTTTAAAATTGAAAATTTAGAAATTCTTGGAAGCCATTGGAAGCATTGTCCACAAGCAGTCTTTTTACTTTAAGTTTAAAATTAATAAGTGGTAACTCCCTATATTCTTGTGGAACGTTATTAAATATTTTTATAGCGTAATATCCCGGGCCATCCTGACACCTCCTTAGTCTGAAATAAGCAGGAACTAGACTGTTCTTATTCCTGGTGTTATGGCTGTGAACCTCAACATGCCTCTCGTACTCATCTTCCCGTTCCTTTAACTATAGCAAGTTCTCAAAGATATAAGCTGCTGGAAAAGTTAAAATATTTAATTGTTTAAATGCATCTCTGCAGTCCTCCCTGTAATCCAGGCCAGCCAAGACTCTGACAGCCCTCCTCTGCAGACCGAAAACTCTGCCTGCGTGTCCCCACACCAGAATGGCATAAGTCATCAGCGAATGAAACATCGCAAAATAAGCCATACACAAAGTCTTTCTCGGCACGATGCCAAACAGCCTGCGCAGCGCAAACAAAGCTCCTCGCAGCCATTTTGCAAGTCTATCAATGTGAGTGTCCCACCTCAAGAGAGGATCAATATAGATCCCTAAGAACTTAACTTCGGTGAAATCACCATTTACAACACCCAAGTCCCTCAGCGAGAAAATCATCCGTTTGGTCTTCGAGTCATTGAGGAGCAGGCCGTTCGCACTGAACCAGTCTGCAGCTGCACCCTGAGCATGCCGCAGATCCTTAGTCGTGTCACCAAGAGAGTGTCGACTAAGTGAGAGTGTAGTATCGTCAGCAAATAAGGTAAATTAAGCTGTAGTTGGCTGTTAAGGTAAGTCAATAATGTAAAGTAGAAAAAGCAGTGGTCCGAGCACAGAGCCCTGAGGCACCCCCACTGAGATCTTCCTCTCTTCAGACACTACATCTCCCACCCGCACGATCTGTGTTCTATCCAAGAGATAACTGGCAATCAGCTGTATACTATTATCTGAGAAACTATAAAATTTTAGTTTTTCTAAGAGCAGGTCATGAGACACACAATCAAAAGCCTTGCTGAGGTCGCAGAGCAAGACTCCACTATACTCTCTATCTTCATAGGACTGCAAAATGCTTGAAATCAGATCCAAGATAGCCAGGACGGTGTTTCTCCCCCTTCTTAAACCAAACTGAGAAACGGCAAGGCAATCATTGGTCTCAAGAAATAGAGACATTTGAGCAGTCAACACTCTCTCGAATATCTTTGATAATATAGGCAGCAGTGATATCGGCCTATAGTTTGAAGGATCATTCCGTTCCCCCTGTTTGAAGATAGGCAGTACTATAGCTTGTTTTAACATATTTGGAAAGCAGTTTTCTCTAATACATTGATTTATTAGTTTAGTTAATGGAATAATTATCAAATTTTAAACTGCTTTTATTAATTGCACATTGAGACCAAATATATCTCTACTATTTTTGTTATTTAATTTATCTATCATGTGCCTTAATTCATTAAAAGTTATTTCTCGAAACTGAAAGATATTTATAGGTTTATTTATATGAGTTAATCCTGTTAATGGGTTAAAGTTGCTGGTCGGTGGTATTTTCCTGATTAAATTTGCAGCAATAGTGCTGAAAAAATCATTAAATTTGTTCGAATGAATTTCACCCACACAATCCTTGTCAGTAATTCTTTGCCTAGCATTATTATTAATAACCCTCCAAGCAGCCCTACAGGTATTATCTGCCGTGGCTATGTACCTTTCATTTGCTGCTCGTTTTGCCTTGTCAATTTCGCAACGATATCTACATTTATACTGTTTAAATAAGCCCCTCGTTTCCTCAGTCCCACGTCTATTCAAGTCCCCAAGAAAGTTAAGGATTTCCCTCATATCTCTCAAAGAATCATTATACCATGTAATATTATTGCATTGATCCCATCGAACAAGAAAAATTCTCTCAGGAAATGCCTGAAGATAGGATCTTTTTAGTATCTCCACAAACCCTTCAAACTTGGCAGATGCGTGAGACTCTGTGTCCATAAAGACAAAAGAGGACCCCTCGATCAATTGATAAAAAGTAAACACACCTACCTATGTGATCGGCCTACACACCCTAAGGTTACTTTCCGGCTTCTGATTTGATGTGAATTCAAACTCCAAGACCTGGGTGTTATGATCGGACACATTAAAATCCACAGTAAAGGCCACCAGACCCTCCGGCTGAAAATTTAAGAAATCATTTGTGTATTGATTTTATCGCAAACGGCTGATGAAATATATGACATATTTCATGAAATAATGTTTAGATATTTATGCAGAATCCAAGAAAATATTATAAAAAAGGGGTATCCGTTTAAAAAAATAAAGTAAACCGTCATAACTTGTTTTTGGGACAACGTGCACAACAAAAATAAAAAATTGACGGGTCCGAGTGTTTTTCGAGAAAAAAAAAACAAAAATTTTAAATGAATTTGTTCCAACCTTCACAGTCTCACTAGCTACACAGTCATCGTTCCTTCAATAGCTTGCAATACTCCATTTCACTCCAGTGTAAGATGCGCGTCGTTAATAAAACGAACATATCTCAGATATGAGAATCTACCATTTCTGTGACTCCTCCCAAAATTTCTGTAAGTATCCCACAAGTGGCCTTTCCAAATAGATATCTACCTCGGGATTTACTCGTACCTATTTATTATCATCATTATATAGTTACCATTTTATGTCGCGAATTTTTGTGACATCAGTAGATATCCGCATTAGAAAATTAAATTAAAAACTGAAATAGCTCCGAGGAGACTGAACCGGGAAACTTTTAAAAGAATAAGGGAATGTGAACTTTTAGAAAGGAAATTAAATTATAACTGGGGGCGATAAAAGAATCCATTTTCAAAGATCGATCTATGAGTTCTCTTCTCTGTGTTGGCAACAATGACGTCGCAGAGACAGTTTTAATAGGTTTCGAAACCCAAGCAAATTGAAAGTAGTTCTCTGATTTTAATCTCTTTTTAACTAGTAAATATTGTATGCCGCCGTATACGTTAAAAATATACTTAAGAGGACCACAGCAAGCCTCTAGTATAGTAAAAGTGCTTCTTGGGTATTATAATTACCCCGGTGCCTCGCCCGTGCACTTAGTACGTGGAACGTTTTTTTCGAGGATGTTCAGCTTTTGCCGTCCTACTTATAATATAAGTCCCCTCCTTCAAAGTGGGCAACCCCTCCCCTCCCCCCCCCCGAAATCCCCCTGAATGTACAGGGTGTTCGCGTATATTTTGCCCAATATTATTATTGGTTTTAGAGAAATTGTTAAATTAGCAAAGTTATAGCATTTTCACCGAACCTTCAGAAAATGATATGAACAAATACAACTGAGTATCGGAAGTGACAGTTCTTTGACAAGTGACAGTTTTTTTTAAATGGAATACCCCCTATTTTTTCATTGTATCAGTTAACGAATTTTATCCTCTTTTTGAACATATAGTGGTTGTTGGGGTTATTTTTTACCGATTTGGAACGCAATTAAAACATAACACAACATATATATTATTTTTATAATTGCTCAAATTGGCCACCGTTTATTAAAATGCAGGATTGGTTGGGTCTTTTAGTTTTTCAATTGCATTAGCAATCATATCTGGCTTACCGAAGTTGAGAAAGTCAATTTGGATTTGTTCCTGCAAATCGGCAACACTATTTGGTCTGGATGCAGATATCTTGTCTTTGAGGTAGCCCCAAAGAAATGTGTCTAATGGTGTTAAGTCGGAACCTCGGTCGGGACTATTGGGAGGTCATGCAATCGTCCCTCCACGACTAATACAAATGTCATAATTCTCATCGAGGTATTCTCTAACTGAAAGAACACTATGACATGGAACACCATCTTGCTGCCATATACAGGGTGGCTGATTAGTGCGAGAAAGTCCAATATCTCCGTTGTTCTTTAAAATATCGAAATTTATTAAATGCAAAGGTTCTAGGATAAACAAGAGCGCAAATTTTAAAAATATTTTTGGATATACAGGATGCGCCAAAAAAGTGGGGTTTAGCAAAAATGTATTTTTTCAAATGGAACACCCTATATGTTATATTATTTTTGGATTCTACATAAAATTATAGTAATTTTTTAATAAGTGCATTATAGGTCTAAACTTAATAGTTTCCGAGTTATCGACTTTTCCAAAATGACATTTTTGAACTTTGACAGCTTCTAGTTTTCTAACGGTACTTCTTAGAGCAAAACGGCTTACATGTCCCTATCTTACTTTTTAATTGTCTTCAAAAAAATATCAATTTCCGGTTAAACCGGATGTAACTTGAAAGTCGGAAATATAGTACTTCCGGTTTAACCGGAAATTAATATTTTTGGGAAGACAATTAAAAAGTAAGATAGGGACATGTAAGCCGTTTTGCTCTAAGAAGTACCGTTAGAAAATTAGAAGCTGTCAAAGTTCAAAAATATCATTTTGGAAAAGTCGATAACTCTAAAACTATTAAGTTTAGAACTACAATGCACTTATTGAAAAACAACTGTAATTTTATGTAGCATCCAAAAATAATATAACATATAGGGTGTTCCTTTTGAAAAAATACATCTTTGCTAAACCCCACTTTTTTGGAGCATCCTGTATATCCAAAAATATTTTTAAAATGTGCGCTTTTGTTTATCCTAGAACCTTTGTATTTAATAAATTTCGATATTTTTAAGAACAACGGAGATATTGGACTTCCTCGCACTAATCAGCCACCCTGTATAATTCCTTGCGGCGTTTAGCGGAAAAGTTTCTCAAGAATATCCTCTATTTCAGGTGCAAGCATTTCACGATATCTAACTCCATTTGAAGTTCTATCAATGAATATTGGACCGATGATTCTGTTTTGCACTATGCCGCACCACACCTTTACTGATGCCCACACAGAACGTATCACTTCAACTGTAGGATGCGGATTCCCAGAAGTGTGTGTTTTTAGGATTTGGAGCTAAAGCCGTATTAATAGAATACATCGGTTCTCAAACAAATTGACGTTATTGTTGAGGATGTTTGTCATGTGACGGCAACACTCCAAACGTCTTTGCTTCTGTTATTCTGTTAATTTTTGAACTTTTCTGGATTTAAAGCCGTGGAATTTATGCCGTTTCAGAATTTTAAGAACTACTGTACAACATTTGCCAAGATATCTTGCACAGTCCCTTATCGAATATTGTGGATTTTCTGAAAACAAATTAAGCTTCTAAATGAACGAAGTGAATATAAAAACAAATAAAAATTACCTTCAAAACATAAAAGAACAGCCAGTTCTTCATCCTCAAGTATCCGACAATGCCTTTTTTTTCTTTGTAATGTTTTTCGCTCAGAAAGTTGACGAAACACATTTCGGAAAGTGTTTACGCTAGGAATTACTAAATGTTGATGTCGCCTTCTGAATTCGCGTTGCGCTTCTCGCTTGTCTACATTTGATATATATTTTGAGAATTTCGAACTTTTGCTCTTCAGAGTATCCCATTTAGACCCTCATTTGGACAACGTTTATTAAGATTTGTCGAAAAGACACAAGTTGTCAAGAGGAATTTAGTCAACGTGACAGGTACTGCTATGAGTAATATGAGCCATTTACAAAACTTTAATGAGGATAATGACAATTCTAGTCTATCTTCGTATAATTCCAAAAGGGTAAAAAATAACCCCAACAACGTATATACTTACCTATTTAAAAAGAGGATAAAATTTTTTGACGGATACAATGAAAAAATAGGGGGTATTCCATTTGAAAAAAATTGTCACTTCCGATACTCAGTTGTTTTTGTTCATTTCATTTTCTGAAGGTTTGGTGAAAAAGCTATAACTTTGCTAATTTAACTATTTCCCTAGAGCCAGTAATAATTAAGATATCTATTGGGCAAAATATACGCGAACACCCTGTACATTTTTTGTTTTTTTTTTTTTTTTAATTCTTGCCGTTATGGTTATTTTGCGAGAAAAAGTGAAGAGGGAAAAAAGAAACCCCATAAAATTTAACATAAGCTGACTATATTAAAAAATAGTATTTTGAAACACTAGCGTACCACAGAGGCTTAAAAGTCAAATAATTCTTTTAAAAAAAATAAAAAATTAACTTTATGTTTTGGACATTATTAATTTCTTTTTCAATTCATAATATTAAACTAACATTTAAAATTTTTCTTTTTTTTTTTTAATTATGTTTTATGGCTCTGGTTTATACCAAATGGCCATCATCTCCCTTTGTTTTTAAGTACTTCTACCCATTATTACTAAACTTAACACACTGCAATTACTGCGAAATCAAAACAACCGTGGTTGATAATTTCAAGGCTGCAGCGCCACATTAAACGTATAGAAAAATGGCTTTCGGCTTGGAAGATTCGTCTAAATTCTTCCAAGACGAAGGCCATATTTTTCTCAAAAAGCAACGTCAAACGACCTGAAACTAGGCTTAGTGTTAACGGGGTACAAGTGAATTGGTGCCAGGAAGTTAAAGTTAAATACCCTGGACTTATCTTCGACCAAAGGCTGAATTGGAGGCTAAATTCAATTAATAGAGTAAAGCTTGCATTGCGACAATTGAGCTCCGTCTACCCCCTGCTTCACAGGAGGAGTAGAATTGGCAACAGGACTAAGGTCAACCTCTACAAGGTCTTGGTCAGGCCGGTTGTAACTTATGGTGCGCTCTCGTGGTGTAACATAAGCAAGGCGGAGCTGAACAAGTTCCAGGTAGTTCAGAACAAAGCACTAAAGCTAATAGCAAATGTACCGAGATATGCTATAAACCGAGTTCTACACAATGACTTTAAAATACAGACCATAAAGGAATTCTTTATAAAAATCATACGTACGGACATTTCGACCAACGAACTCATAATACAGTCACATACAAGAGCAAGACCTGACTCGACATACAAACTACCTAAAGATTGGCTTCCTATTGGCGAGCCCATTTACCAGTAGGGAGGCACTAGAAATAGTGGAGAAGCACTATCAACACAGCAGCGTTTTAAGGACGGTAAAAAAAAAGGCGCCAAAAGCAAGCAGCATTAAAATCCTAGATAAGCACGCACGACTCACCAAAGAATAAAGCTACTGCCGCATAAAAATAAAAATTCATATCAACAATACCGACAAAGTAGACGAGGAAAGAAAAGAAGTCACAGGTCTAACCTAGCTTACGAACACATGGAAGATCCCGTATACATATTTTTAAATTATTTACAAATTTTTACAAACATTCACAAACAACCATGCCCTAGCTGGGATTCGAACCGGGGACCTCTAGATTGCCTTCCTTTTTAAACTTGTATATTTTCCTATTGGTTAACAAAGCCAACTTTGCACTTAAAGCTACCCTAGGGCTTAGTGCCCCTACACAACTAAGAAATCGCACAGTAACACATATTCCCTAAGATAGAGTATTGAACAGTTTTGGGCGTATACGGACCGTAAGTATACGGCCCGAAATATGCCCAAGAAACCGGGCTAGGAGCCCGGCGGCCTTTGGAATGGCCTGGGTACAATTTTAGCTTTTTACGTTACAAGGATTATTTCACACGCGTTCCGGCGGTGCCTTACCGGTGTTTTACGAGGCTTGCATTGCTCCGTGGAGCTTAATATTAAAATTTCAGGAAATTAGTAAAGCGGTAACTGTATTCCAATGGCAGAGCATTCTGGGAAAACTTTCAAAAAACCCAGTTAATTTTAAATATCACAGGTTCTGTTTATGTTCGCCTACAGCGGACAATCTGAATGCAATGCGGTACAACCATCTCGCTCCGTCACCTCCTACAGTGGGAGTGGCCATATTTAGTGGGTTGTCCTTGTTTGTTAGTCAGTGTTGAGGTCTCGTAAGTCCCGCCCACTGCCGTTTCTCGTGTCGGAAACACACGTTTACGGCTGCAAAAATACGCCAAACGATCGAGTGATGCTGAAAGTCTAGCAAAATTCTTGCAGCCGATTTATGTGTTTCAAGTAATTGTTGTTATTTTAGTTTTATGTTGTTGTATGTTTGTCTACGTTATTTTATTGTTTGTTCGTTCTTATTCGTCATCTAATAATGTTATTGTGCGTCTGGCAGTGGGAGATTGTATATTGGTAATTTGTAGTAAAGGGGTTTGTGTTTTGTATGTATGTCATTGTTTGCACGTCTGTCTGTTATGTTTATTGTAAGTGGTGAGTGCTGTAATTGGTACATGTAAAATTTGTCGGACAAGTCACGTATGTGTGTTATTATATCGTCTGTTGCCACCATATGATGCAGGTCTCGGAATGTGACGTATCTATCAGATGACGTCACACATCTCAAGATCTTGTTTTCGAGCCTCAGAAGCCTATGCATCTGAGTGCTCGAAGCCACTGCACCATACGGGAGCACCGTAAGTCAGTATTGGTCTGATGATCTGTTTGTAGATAAGTAACTTGTTGGGAGGGGAGAGGTGGGAGCTTTTGGATAAAATTGCGTAAAGGCTTTGCATTGATGCAAAGCCTTTTTTGAGAGTTTCTGTCACGTGAGGCATGAAGGAAAGTCTTTCGTCTATAGTTATTCCGAGATATTTGAATCGTTTTTGTGGTTGTATGTACGTTTCGTTAATTTTTAATGGTATTATTATTCTGTTATTAGTAAATTTCTTTGTCAGAGTTGTGCAAGTGGTTTTAAGTGGATTTACTGCTATTTTCCACTTTTTAAAGTAAGGATCCAGGATGTTAATGTGCGACTGGACCTGTCGCTTAGCAGCTTCGGCATAAAACGATTGCGCGTAGATAAGTGCATCATCCGCGTACAATGTAAGCTTGGTGAGGGGGTACCTTGGGAAGTCGGCTGTATACAAGTTATATAATAGCGGTGACAGCACCGTTCCCTGAGGCACCCCCGCATTAACCACTTTCGCAGCGGACAATGCACCCTCTACTCTGACAAAGAAGGTGCGGTTATGTAAGTATGTTCGTATTAAAGTTATTAAGTATGTCGGAAAATTATGAATTGTCATAAGTTTGTATAATAGTCCTTGGTGCCAGACAGTGTCAAAGGCGCGACTGATGTCAAGGGACAGTAGTACTGTATTTTGTCCAGTATTGAATTTATTTTTAACATCAGTCAGGACCTTTGTCACTGCATGTACCGTGTTATGTCGTGGTCTAAATCCAAATTGTTCGTCTGGTATGTTAGTCAGTAGTTTGAGTTTTTTGAGTTTGAGTAGTATGGATTTTTCGGCGATTTTGGACATTGTGTTGGTCAGAGCAATAGGTCTATATGAGTCAGGTAATTTTGGGTTTTTGTCTTGTTTAAGTATCGGTATGATAATGGCCTCTCTCCACTGCACAGGGAAATGCTGTAAGGTGAACATGGCGTTTATTATGTACAATAATTGCACAAATGCTTTTTGAGGGAGATTTTTTAGGAGTATATTAGGAAGCGCATCAGGCCCAGGGGCTTTTCTGAGAGGTAGATAACGTATTATCTCTCCCAAGTCCCTGGGTCCGATGTGCAGTTTGGATAGGACGGGGGGGGGGGGGGTGTTTCGGATCATATCTAACCCGCCACCGGCTTCTCCTCATTGTCACGTATCGCTGGCAACGAAAAAAAAAAGATTGTTGTGATTCTGTCATTGTCAAAAATATAATATTATGTAGTTGTAAAAATAATAAAATTAATATAAAACGTTGTTCAAAGTAAGAAAAGAACTAGAATATTATCTACAGTCCACTACACGAAACATTGGTCCAGTCGACCAGGATTTATACGAGAAAACATACGAAAATTGCAAATAATCATCAATACGTACAAGAAACAACCGACCAGCGGACAATCATCGACAATACGTACTTCACGAAAACATAGACGATTGAGGTGATCTAACGCACAGTGTTACGCCACCAAAACTACCCGTTTAAGCGAAGTAACTGTTCGATGGAATAAGACTAAAATCTCCTTTTTTAGTTTTATTCGAGTACACACTTCAGAAATATCGATAATAGGATTGATTTAAACCTTTTTTGTTACAAGTAAAAAACTAAAATTGACTTTTTTTGACTTCTAAAAAACCTACTGACAGTTATTTTCAAAAACCAGCGATGTCATTCAACAACATCTCGACACCTGACTAATCCGGCACCTGCCATTCAGATGGTTCTGACATCCTCCCACCTGAGGTACTTTTAACCATGAAAATTAGCTCAGAAAAAAATTGAACTTGTGTCAGAGACACTATCTGAAAAACTCGGAAAAACTATTCTAAAATTAACATAAATACAAAAACTCATTCAAATAATCAGAAAATGCATAGAGCTTTAACTTAAAACTAGAAAACGCAACATTAGTTATAAGTCTGGGATAATAAGAACTTTTTAGGTATCTTTGTTATTCGCCCACTTCGAGTTACACAACTACGCGTTACAGAATCGAATTCTGTTTTATTCACTACCGCACTACGCGAAGTCGGTTCAGACGCCACAGGACAGTCTCTATTCTCGGCCTGGACAGGTGAATCCTCTGGTGGAACTTCTGGGATCTCCGTTGTCTCGGCACATTCCAGTGGGTACAGACGTTGAATTGGTCTTAAGAGTTGACCACGAGCTGTTGTCAACTTCACTACACGTACTTGGCCGTTCTTACCGTGAATTAACTCTGATACTCGGCCGAGAGGCCAGTCTAAACGTTTTCTATCATCATTGCCAATGAGTACAACTTCTCCTAAACTAATTTGACGATTAGATATTCTTGTTGGTAAGCTCTTCAGCTGACCTAGATACTCTGAACGAAATCTAACTCTTAAATCGTTGCTTAATTTATTTTGATGCAATATTCTTTTACAAAGTGACTGTTGCTCGACTGCCTCGCAGTCAGGTACTCCACTACAGGGTAAGTCTCTTAAAAACATCATAGGCGTCAAAGGTGTTGGTTCTCCAGCATCATTAGATACATAAGTTAGGGGTCTTGAATTGACGACTGACTCACAGTCACACAAAATTGTAGTCAGTTCCTCAAAATTTAACGAAGCTCGTCCTAGAGTTTTACGTAAAAGCTGCTTAACAGTGCCAACCATGCGTTCCCAGAAACCCCCCCACCACGAAGCAGTAGGCGGATTAAAACGCCAGTTTATCCTTTGGACACAGCTGTCGGCAGTAATTTTGTCCCAGTCAAGTTTGCCAAATGCATTGTCTGTTCCAACAAAGTTGGTGCCGTTATCGCTATACATAGTTTTTGGTCGGCCCCTTCTGGCTATAAAGCGACGTAAAGCCTTTAGAAAGGTGTTAACTGATAAAGAAGTACAAAGTTCTAAATGTACGGCCCGGTACACTGCACAAGTGAACAGACATATCCAGACTTTCTCTCCACTCTTTAAATATAAAGGTCCTGCAAAATCTACTCCCGTTACTTCGAAGGCCAAGGCTTCTCGAACTCTATCTAAGGGAAGAGGGGGTGACTCACAATTAAGCGGCTTGCTGTGATGTCTCTTACACACAATGCATTTTGATATAGCGGATTTTACCACGCGACGACCACCCAATATCCAAAGTTTTTCGCGTAAAATACACATAAGCCCTTGTGTTCTAATGTGGCACGACTTGATATGCTCGTCAAAAATCAAATTGGTCACTACGGGGTGCTTAGCGGGTAAAACTATTGGAAAACGGAAAAGTTCAGAGTCAATGCGATTACTCACCCGCGACTTTAATCTTATTAGACCATACTCGTCTGTAAAAGGATTTAGTGTGGATAACCGTTTGTCACCCTCCGCTTCAAAATATTCTTGTTGAATTAACTTAAAAACAAAAATCTCAGCTTTGTTAATCTCGTCCATGGTTAGTTCCCCCTTACACATATTAGCTGAATGACGAGTATTATAACAAAAACGAAAGATCCATGCAATCATTCGTATGGTTTTTAAGTATTTGGAAAAATACATCAAGTGCCAATCCTCTGAACTCATTTGTTTGAAGAAAATACTCAACAATGAAGTTACTATTCTTTTCTTTTTCTCATTGTTGATCTCTGTTTCATTGTAAGTAGTGATACTTTCGGGCCATGCATCTAACTCCATATAAAGCCAAGTAGGACCCTCCCACCATTTTGACTCTTTTAGTTGCTTTGCCGAACATCCTCGCGATGGAAGGTCAGCTAGGTTAAGAGCTCCAGGCACATGACGCCACACGCCTTTCGATGTGTTTTGTCGAATCTCAGATACACGGTTGTAAACAAAAGTACCCCATTCTTCATTACGACATATCCAATATAACACAGTAGTGGAATCGGTCCAGAAAAAACATTCAAGGTTCAACTCCAAAATGTCCCTAATAGACTGGCAAAGTCTAGAACCAATAACTGCTGCAAGTAACTCCAAACGTGGTATAGTCATCCTCCTTATTGGTGCCACTCTACTTTTTGCAGCCAATAAATGAACAAAAACTTGACCCTTACGGACACATCTCAAAAAAACAGTGGCGGAATAGGCATTCTTACTAGCATCACAAAAGGTATGCAAAGATAGCTGTAAGGCCTCACCCTTCCCAACGTGTATCCATTGTGGAATCTTAATATCAAATAAATGAGGTAAATTTTTCAACCAAGTAGCAAAAGTATCTTTAATCTCATCATCTACTTCTTTATCCCATCCTATCTTCTTTTCCCACGTTTTCTGTAATAATAACTTTGGTATAAGAGTCGTTGGGCACGTAAAGCCAATGGGATCAAATACTTTTTGAGCTACAGACAACATAATTCTTTTTGTAATGGGTTTATCCAACAAAGCCTTCACATCTTTTAAAGCGTCCCCATTGATACTTAAAGTATCACTCTGAGTGTCCCAGGTCAGACCCAAAAGTGCTGTACTTCCCTCAGAAAGAACATCTATTTCTTGATAAGAGTATTCCCACCCTCTTAAGTTAAACATGCCTTCTGCCATTACAATGCTGGACTCCTGGATGAAGGTTGTCAAGGTTTCAACATTTGGTATACTAGTGACACAATTATCAACGTAAAAACTTTTGGATAATCTTGTAAGAGAGTCTTTCGAATATAACGTATTATCTTCCTTACTTTTATTTAACGCTTGAGAAAGATGGTACTCTATCGTAGCACCCAATAGGAAAGGGCTGCTATTTACATTAAAAGTGACACGTCGGTGACGGTATATTTTCTCTTTGCCCTCAGAATCTAGCCACAAAAAACGAACAAAATCTCTATCATTTGGATGAATACTAATTTGTAAAAAAGCTTTACGTATGTCTGCAATAACGCCAATTTTATGTTGCCTAAACCTAACCAACAGTGTAGGAATTAACTCGATAAGGTTAGGACCTGTCTCAAGACACTGGTTCAACGAAGGTCCTCCAGACTGCTTAGCAGAGGCATCAAACACAGGTCGTATTCTTGTGGTACTACCCTCTTTGACAACGGGCCTCTGGGGCAAATAATGAACATCGTTAGTCGACCACTCATCGGTCGGAACCTCTTCAATAATTTCTTCTTGTGTCCACTCCTCAAAAACTTGACTATAGGATTCTAAAATACTGTTTCCTTCCAGTTTTTTAACAGTTCCCGCTAAACGCTTCTGTGCGAGATTATAATGACTGGGCAATGGTGGATGTCCCTCTAACCAAGGTAGTCTAACTTCATACCTGCCTTCTTGATTTACTGTTAATGTATCTAGAAAAAATTGCTTAGCTACTTGAGCTGCCTGGTCTCGTGATTCATGTTCAAAAGGATCTGTTATACCTAAAGTATCGAGCTGCCATAACTGCGCCAGGGAAGCATCATTAATAAATAAAGAAATAGCGGACAAGGTTGTATTACTAGTTTTCTTCAGGGGTATTCTACCCATCAACGTCCAACCCAGAAGTGTTTCAACAGCCACCAAATTGGAAGGCAAAATGTGTCTTCTTCCAGTGTATAGTCTACCAGCCACATCAGCACCAATTAAAAGTTCAATGGGGGCAGGATCATGAATATCGGACAACTGAATATGGAATTTGCTTAGTTCTTCCATCCAGGAACCATCAAGCACAGGGGAGACCTCTCCACAAATCAAAGGCTGTGATAAAGCTTCAATAGTACAGCTATATTTACCATTGCTCAGTTTGACATCATAACAATCATGTCTTAGCTCAGAAATTGTACCTCCAAATAAACAGTGTGAGATTTTGCTCTGACGCTTTGACATATAGCCTAAGAGCTCAGCAGTATTCTTTAAAATATAGGTATTCTGGGATCCTGTATCTATCAAAGCACGTATATTTCTTGACCCATTGGGACCATTTATTTTAACTCGTAAAGTTTGTAAAAATACAAAACTACTAGTACCATTAGTACAAGTAAGCATTTCATTGGACTGTGCAGGTTTACCCTTATCACATCCTTCCGAGGTACCATTTGAAACTTTGTTAATAGTCAAATCTGGACACATTAAGGATACATGTGATTTGCTACACACCATACATTTCAGACGTCCACGACATTTTCTTGCCAGATGTCCAATTTTCAAACACTTGAAACATGCTCTCTTTGTATTCAAGATGGATTTTTTCTTATCTAGAGTAAAGTTTTGCGCTTTAAAACAGCTTGAACTATCATGAACATTCTCGCAAAAAATACATTTTCCGCTAGTAGCATTTCTTTCATAATCGACTAAAACTGTAGCAGTTGGTAGTCCCTGTTTTAATAATTCTGCTGTTGGTTTATATCGGGAATCTCGAGTATTGGTTTGATTTTGGCCTGAACGTAAACCAAAACTTTCAGTAGCCAAGGAAATTCTCTGTTCATTTTCAACTTCGTTGCGTAGAAACTGCATCAAATTATTCAGCTTATTTTCCAATGTAGGCTCTCCAGGGTCTTCAGTAGTTGTACTGGAAGGCACAGACATAGCAAAAGGTGACCGTTGCCAAACCCGCAACAAATCTTCAGGCAAACACGACTCAATAAGGGGGAACAACATGGACGAACAATCACCTAAATTAATACCTAATGTCTCTAATGAACGTAACTGAGTCTCTATACCATCATACAGTTGCGATATGTCTACTTTACCTCGAGAAACAGCATTATTTATGATCAGTTTTAAGAGTTCGCGTACATATACTTCAGTTTGTAAGTCTGTACGACCAAAACGCGATTTTAAAGAGTCTACCATCTTATCATAATTTTTACCAACAGCAGGAAAACTTTCAACGAGCTGCCTAGCTCTACTCCCTGGAACAGTGGCCTGTACTAAATATTCAACTTTATCGCTCAAGTCTATATCGGGATCATCATGTACTTTACTGAATTGTGACCAAAATGACAGCCAGTCCTTTATATTGCCGTCGAAAGTCTTAAATTTAATGGCAGGTAACTTAAATTTACGCTTACCTCTCTCCCTGCTTAAAGTACTGTTACCTTCAGATACTACCGACAGGTTCTCTGGAACTGCACCATCAACTGGAAGAACATCTTCATATCTAGCATTCAGGTCCATAAATCGCTTCTTGTATTCTTCACCGATCTCCAACTCTACCAATAAAGCCTCTTCACTGGCTTCCTCCAACAACAAAAAGTATATTTCTTCATCCAATAGCTTAAGTTTTTCTATTTTTTCCGATAAAAGCAACCAAGATACTTTAATATTCTTTATATCGGCCTGCCTTACAATTAGCTGCTCTAATTCATTGCTGTTTTTTGTAAATAATGTGCGAATTATTTTTCTGTTTTTCTTTATTTGCTCCATTTCCTATTAAGTCTAATTTTACCTGTAATTCTCAGAGCAATCAACAAGCTACGAACTTGGGACTCCGGGGTAGACACTAGTTAACAGTCCCGACCAAGTTAAACAAATTGCTTTATTATTTTCATGCAAATCATGAAGACACGCACGTTTACCGATAATACATTTCTAGGCAACAAAAGCGGTAGGAGCTTGTTTACAAACTTGGTAAAATTTGAAATAAATGCGACGACAAACTTGTCCAAAACACACACGTTTACCGATACCAGTCTAAGCAACAACGCGGGAGAAGTTTGTCCAAATAAAACACGTTAATCTTTCACCTTTTCAATCGCTTTTAACAAATACCGAACCTATTTCCTTACAAAAGTGCAACTGTCCTGTCACGGTCGCCACTAAATGTTACGCCACCAAAACTACCCGTTTAAGCGAAGTAACTGTTCGATGGAATAAGACTAAAATCTCCTTTTTTAGTTTTATTCGAGTACACACTTCAGAAATATCGATAATAGGATTGATTTAAACCTTTTTTGTTACAAGTAAAAAACTAAAATTGACTTTTTTTGACTTCTAAAAAACCTACTGACAGTTATTTTCAAAAACCAGCGATGTCATTCAACAACATCTCGACACCTGACTAATCCGGCACCTGCCATTCAGATGGTTCTGACACACAGCAAAGAGTGAGCCCGATGACATTCCTTTATACCTTAATTACCTTTCCTTATTTCAAAGTGGTAGTTTGATTTGTTTCGATGCGAACGAGCATGTTTTAAGGTATTTTATATTATAAATAGCCCTATAATAATCGTTCTAAATTCAAATACTTGAACTTTAGTTATACTTTCTTTATAGCTACCTATATTTATATTTATTTGTAGTTATTTAAGCAAAACAACGGCAATTTGAGATTTAAAAATAATGTCTGTTACCGACACAGCTAGCTAGATTGCAAAGTTAACGAAGAAACGCTCTGTTTTAAAATCAAAATTAACTTTATTTGATAAATATATTACCACGATTCTAAGCTCTGTTACAACTTTGGAAAGGGAAACAAATATCGAACTCAATCAAAGAATCTTAAACGCAGAAAGTATTCTTGGTAATTTTGACGAAATTCAAAGCGAAATTGAATATAAGGCGGATAATTTAGACGAACAGTTAAGCGAACGCGAAGAATTCGAGAATATATTTTATCAAATATTAGCAAAAGCCAAGTCATTAAGCGAAATACCGAAATTAGACGACGATGCGGCATCTCAGCTATCTGCGCAATCATCCGCCTCACACTCTAATCGTTTTGAAGGAGTCAAGTTACCCGAGATACAGTTGCCTAAATTTAACGGATCTTACGACACTTGGCTAGAGTTTAGAGATATATTTGAATCATTAATTCACCACAATATGCAGATCAATAAAATTCAAAAATTTCATTATTTAAGGGCCTCATTGGTTGGTCCCGCGCCTCAGGTAATTCAGTCACTAGAATTTTCCACCGAAAATTATGATATAGCTTGGAACACGTTATGCGAACGCTTCAATAATACACGTTTACTAATTCATAATCACATTAAGGCGATTTTCAACTTAGAAACATTTAAGACTAGCTCTGCGGAAAAAATTCGAAATTTATACGATAATTTAATAAAACATTAAGCAGTCTTAAACAACTGGGAGAACCCACTGACTCGTGGGATACTTTAATTATTTATATTATATCGAGCAAACTCGACATGCGAACGGCCCAAGAATGGGAAAAAGAAAAATCGAAATACGATATTATTTCATTCCACACATTTAAAACATTTCTTAAAAAACGTGCTGATTTATTAGAGACACTTGAGGTAAATTTCGAAAATTCAGACAATAATCGGCAAAAATATCGCGGAAATACGACCGGTACTAGATCATTTTTAAGTAACGTAGAAGTACAAGACGAACCCGTTATTCCAAAATATTCTTGCTTTTTGTGTAAAAGGGAGCATAGTTTATTTTACTGTCCTGATTTCTTAAAATTATCTGTCAAGGACAGAATTTCCAAAGTCAAACAGCTACGGTTGTGCAGTAATTGCTTACGTCGTAATCATCAGCCTAAGGATTGCAAATGGTCTGGATGCAAAACATGTAATGGCAAACACAACACTGTTTTACATGAAACACGACCAAAAATCGTCAAGTCAACCACTGCCATAGCAGCTACACAGGAAAATACAAAAATAGAAACGCCACTACTTGATCCCCACGCTACAGATCAAGTCCAGTGTACTTTAGCAACATCACATAATGCCATTTTGTCAACGGCCAAAATACAAATCTACAACGATAAAAATGATACTTTAATTGCATACGCACTTTTAGATTGTGGCTCTCAATCAAGCTTTATTACAACCGATTTATGCGAAAAATTAAATTTACCAACGGTCAAAACCGACTTAACAGTTTCAGGAATAAACGATAAAATTTCTCATATTAATCGCAAATGCGAAATTAAAGTAAAATCTATCAATAGCTCATATTCATTTAATTTGACTTGTTTCGTAATAGATAAAATAACAAATTCTTTGCCCGAAACTTCGATTAATCGTAACAGGATCAACATACCATTAAATATCAAACTTGCCAATCCAGAATTTCATGTTTCGAAAAGAATCGAAATTTTAATTGGTGCTGATTTTTTTTGGGAACTTTTAATAATCGGTAAGCGTGCAGGCAGTCCCGAAAGCCCCATTCTGCAAAATACTCGTTTAGGTTGGATCGTGGCCGGTCCAATAGATATATACACAAATAACAATGTAGCCAAAAAACAGATCATTAGTAACTTTTGCAAAATCGGAATACAAGAACAACTCGCTAAGTTCTGGGAGGTGGAAGAGATTCCAACCAAAGGGCCTCTTTTGTCTTTCAAGGAAAAGGCGTGCGAACAACATTTCTCAGAAAATATAAAAATTTCACCTGAAGGTCGATACATTGTTTCCATTCCCTTTGACAAGCCACTTGACAAGTTGGGTAGTTCTCGAAATACGGCTATTAAACAATTTTTAACATTAGAGCGAAAATTGACAGCCAATAATAAATTAAAGAATTTATATACGGATTTTTTGGACGAATACGAACAGCTAGGTCACATGACACAAATATCTGATGACAATGATAATCCAGAATATTATATGCCTCATCATGGCGTACTTCGCGAAACAAAAACAACTACCAAACTTCGGGTAGTATTTAATGCCTCATCACCGACTACCACGGGCATATCATTAAATGAATTACAGTTAACAGGTCCGGTCATTCAACAAGATTTGTTATCAATCATTTTAAAATTTGGAATGCACTCTATCGTTTTATCTAGCGATATAAAAATGATGTATCGTCAAGTATTGATAAACTCGAATCAGCGTAATTTACAAAAAATCGTTTGGCGCTCAGATCCAAACGAATCAATACGAACCTTTCGATTAAATACGGTAACTTATGGCAACACTGCAGCTTCATTTTTAGCTATACGTTGTCTTCACGAGTTAGCAAATGAATGCCAAACGGAATATCCGAAAATAGCGCATATTATTCGTAACGATATGTATGTTGACGATCTATTAACCGGCGTGGATTCTCTCGAAGAAGCAAAATTTATTTGTCAAAAATATCCGAAATTTTCTTAAAACGTGGTTTTGAATTACGAAAATGGAAGTCAAACGTTGCGGATGTAGTGCACGGACTACACTGTGAAAACACTAATACCGTAGAATTTTCAAGCAACAAGGATGCCGATATTAAAACTTTAGGGCTTTCATGGGTATGCGAAGATGACATATTAGTTTACAAAATTTCACCACACAATAAATACTCAAAAGAAAAAATAACCAAACGCGTTATCCTTTCTAGAATTGCGACTATATTCGATCCTCTAGGTTTAGTTAGTCCATGTATTATAATAGTCAAAGTTTTATTGCAAAAATTATGGGCTGAAAAGTTAACTTGGGATCAATCTCTGCCGAACAACGTTCGTATGCCTTGGCTTGAATTTAATGCCGATCTCGAAATTCTCAATACGATGTGTATTTCCAGAAAGGTAACATGCGACAGTCCCATTTCATTTACAATGCACGGCTTCTCTGATGCATCCGAAGCAAGCTACGGTGCTTGTGTTTACGTCATATCAAAAAATAAGAAAGGAAAATGTGAATCGCATTTATTGTGCGCAAAATCCAAGGTCGCGCCTTTGAAATCTTTAACCATACCGCGATTAGAGTTATCCGCTGCTCTTCTTTTATCACAGCTTATCACAAAGGTGTTGGAATCAATACCTGATAAATTTGATCGCGTTTTTTGTTGGTCAGATTCGACAATCGTCTTGGGTTGGTTGCGAACTTCTCCCAATTTATTAAAACCCTTTGTTAATAATCGCGTAGCTGAGATCCAAAGACTTACCAGCTCTTTTGAATGGAAACATGTATCCACCAATGAAAACCCTGCAGATTTAGTCTCTCGAGGGGTTCCTCCAAAAACAATAATCAGTTGCGATATGTGGTGGCATGGTCCAAATTGGCTTGTACAAAATGAAAATCAATGGCCTACAATAAATATTATAGATAATGATTTACCAGAACAAAGGAAAGTAGCATTATCTAACGTTCCTTTAACGAATAAATTCCCCTTTCAGAACTACTCCAATTTAAGTCGACTAAAACGATCTAGTGCGTTTCTTTTTCGATTTTTTCAAAATTGTCGTGTCTCTCCTGAACATCGCAAATTATCCGTTCTAAGTGTCGATGAGATAAACGACAGTTTCAACAAATTAATAAAGATAGCTCAAATGGATTCCTTTCCGGAGGATTATCGTTTAATAAAATTAAAAAAGGAGCTTGCCTCCAACAGCAAACTTTTAAGTTCACATCCGTTCATTGATGAAAACGGCATCTTACGCGTTGGTGGTAGATTATCAAATTCGGATCATCCCTATGATAAAAAATACCCAATCCTACTTTCATCGCATCATCATCTAACGAAATTAATTTTTGAATATGAGCACAAGCAATTGTTGCATGCAGGACCGCAGTTATTGCTATCTCACATTCGGGAACAATTTTGGCCGATATCGGGTCGCAATCTAGCTCGAAAAATTGTGCGAAGTTGCATAAAGTGTTCCAGATATAACCCTCAAAGTCTTCAACCAATCATGGGCGATTTACCTGCGGCTCGTGTGCAACCGTCTTTACCCTTTTCTAAAGTAGGTGTAGATTACGCGGGTCCCTTTTTAACGAAAGATAGACGCGGACGAGGTTGCAAAGTTATTAAGTGTTGGATTGCGCTATTCGTTTGTTTCGTTACTCGTGCAATCCATTTAGAAGTTGTAATGAGTTTAAGTTGTGATGATTTTTTACAATCATTTTATCGATTTATAAGTCGTCGTGGAAAACCCACTGATGTTTATTCCGACAACGGAACTTGCTTCGTTAAGGCGAACAAAGAAATTCGGTCAATGGAAAACTTTATTTTTGAAAATCAATCAAAAATAAAGGAGTCTGTCGCAAACGTTGGAGTTAAATGGCATTTCATACCGGTTAATTCTCCACATTTCGGCGGTATTTGGGAAGCGGGCGTAAAAAGCGCAAAATATCACTTAAAAAGAGTTATGGGTAATCATACAATATTCATTCAAGATTTTCAAACATTGCTCTTTCGTATCGAGGCTGTACTCAACTCTCGCCCACTCTGTCCTTTATCCTCCGATCCTAACGACCTTTCCGTCCTATCACCGGCACACTTCTTAATTGGCAGATCACTTCTTACAGTACCCGAACCGTCATTAAGCCACCTAGCTGAAAACCGCCTTTCAGATTTTCAACTCCTGCAGAAGATGTTTCAGCATTTTTGGAATCGTTGGAGCACCGAATACATTAGCGAGCTTCAACAAAGGACTTGTTGGAAGAAAACTCAAGGCAGTTTAACCATTGGTCAGTTGGTTTTAATCAAAGAAACCAACGTCCCTCCCATGAAATGGCGTATGGGTCGCGTATTGGACCTAATTATGGGAAAAGATGGTGTTAGCCGAGTAGCTGTCATCCAAACCGCTGACGGAGTACTTTCTCGGGCTCTGGTTCGACTAAGTCCGTTTCCTGAAGCATTGTAAGGTCAACCTTCCAAGGCCGTGGGCATGTTTCGGATCATATCTAACCCGCCACCGGCTTCTCCTCATTGTCACGTATCGCTGGCAACGAAAAAAAAAAGATTGTTGTGATTCTGTCATTGTCAAAAATATAATATTATGTAGTTGTAAAAATAATAAAATTAATATAAAACGTTGTTCAAAGTAAGAAAAGAACTAGAATATTATCTACAGTCCACTACACGAAATGGGGTATTTTTGTCTTGTAACGTTTGTCATCAAGTTTGTTATGTTGTTTTGTGCTTGTTGTGTGTTGTCAGGAGAAGTACAGACTGCAGCAAGAGATTCCGCTATACAGTTTGCCTTCTCTTTGTCTGTTTGTGTTTGTTGACCAGTCAATGTCGGTATTTTCTTGAATTTACGTTTGAGACGTTTGGTCAGACGCCACAGTGACGAGTCCTGTGCACTGCAAGATCGCTGCTCACCCGGCTACCGAGGCCGTCCAAATTTTTTTTATATATTATAACAATTTAATACATTGGCGTACTATTATTGTTCAATATGAGCCTTGAAGAGTATTAATTAAAATTAAAAAATGCATAGAATAAATAAAAATATATATTGAACTTTCATAAAAAATGACTTAAAAAGTACGAATATTTACCAGAGTTAGAAGAAAATACTAGACATTATCTTTCAATAAAGCATCCTCGTACTCCTGAAAACAATTACTGCATGCATTGCCTTGGCACTGGTCACATAGATCATAGCAGTTTAGGCTTGCCTTTCAGTAGCTGCACAACTTTCAGCAGTCGGAATTGAAAAAAAAAATAAGTAATGTCCACAACATAAAGTCTACTATTTTTAAAAGAGTTATTTGACTTTTAAACCCTAGATTGTTCCGACAATGGTATCCTTAGAAATTATCTTGTTGTTAGAGTTATGCCCGTACCCACCAATTTACACGTTAATCAGAATTAGTTAATTCTCGAATTAGCTTTAATCGCGATTTAGTTAATTCCCGTAACCACCAAGATTTTATTTGCGTAATTTACTAATCACGGCTACTAAATTGGAATTAAGAAAAATGAGCTGGCAAGCTCGCTTTTTCGAGATTTTTTTATTCTTTAAGTTGTCAATAATCAAGAATGGCATGGCGGTTGTCAATGTCAATATTTAAATTGTGTTTGTGAAAAATACGTATAAACATTTTTAGTGGATAATAATTATAAAAAAGGTAAGAAAAAACTGAGTTTTAAACCAAAAGAGTAATTTTCTTCTCGTGTTATTTGTAGGCACATTCGAGAAGGTCGGGCATTTAAATACAGGCTTCCACTCATATAGCCAAAAAATATGATTAACTGGTTGATCGAAGGCTAGTGCTTGTGGAGAAACAAATCCAGGATTTTGCGGATCAGGAATTAGTTGTTCAGAAAACAAGAAATGAGCTGTAAATACAACTTTTAATATTGAAAATAAAACAAGCTAAAAAGAAATCCGAATAATTTCTTCCCTAGAATAGTGCTGTCTGGTTCTGCAGCAGTATCACTTTAATGCTTGTCGTGCTTCCTTAGTTGTAAAGGTGATTTATGTAACAAATTTAGTTGTTTAGTCTTAAGTGTTGTTGTGTTGTCTTAAAAGTTTCCAAAGTGTTAAAATCATAATTATATTAAAATAAATAGGTATACAATATCAGTAACAATAAAGAAAAAAACAATATAAAAGTGTTAAAATTTCGATTTATTTCTCTCAAGTGTTATGCAGGAACTTGTCCTAACCTGGCATAAAACATCCTAATTCTTGAAATATAAATTTATAATAATATATATTGCAATCTGCGATTTCTACTAAACTTATTTTCACTCTGCCTAAAGTAAATGAAAAAATTGATTTATGAATAGCTGCCTATGGTTTATCTGATTTCTGGGATTATTTTCTTCTAGCATCATTGAGATGTTGCCTTGTTCAGTAAGGTATTCTAGATGATTTTCCTTAATTTCTTAGGGCGAGGGAGGCACCTCATCCTCCATCCTTATTGCCCGATTGTGTAAAACGCTTGTGGCTACAATTATTGGCAACACATTATCAATGTCATAACGTATAACGTATAACATAGTAGATCAATTAACAAATTTCAAGTTTCTTTTAAGATACTTATTATCTACTGCGATGAACTTACTTTCACTTTATTGTCGTAAATGAGAAGGGGATACGTATCTTCTAATTTTTAGGCTACTGTAGGCTTTGTCAACCGAAATCTTAAAAAAAAACCCAATTCAGGCATCTCCTCAAAATAATTTGGCCTCATTAAAATTTCTAGGAAACCCACCTTGTATAATATCTAGTACATCTAGGTCGTCGTCATAGAAGTCCAGCTCTTCTATGATGTCCATAACAATTACAAAAATGCGAATATTCAGCAGAAAACCAAAATAACAACACCAAAAAAAACGCTACTAAGTCAAAATGACGTTTCTTGACATTTTCTAATCGCAATTAGGTACCTAATCGACCAAATTTGACCGGGTAAAGTTGATTGACAATTGTGTAAAAAAGTTCATTGGTGGTTACCGATTTAGTTAGTTAATCATAATTAAACCTTAATCAGCAAAAATATATGTTTGTGGGTACGGGCATTAATGTCATTGATAACACTGGGGAACAGTAAAAATGTTTCCGAGACCAAAATAGCAAAATCTTACTTATTTTATTATACTAACTAACAATCTGTCTTGCAAAAGGCTCAGTTGGCTCCAGTTTTATAGATCCATGCTATTTATGATAATTACCTACTTGCCCGTAATGTAAAATGAAAATTCGACTATTAGATGAGAAGTACCTGTATTTATTATACCAGATGTACTTTATAAGGGATTTAAATACATATTACATACATCCTAGGTTGTTAGTTAGTTGTATTTCAACCACCAGTTGATTAAGAGCTGTTAGTATTTAAGAAATTAGAGAGTTTTGAGCAACATGTCACGAGTTTGTTTAAATAAGCCGGATCATTTTTGTTATATATGTGGTGATATGGCATTTGTAAAACAAAAACGTACACTTGTATTTTGGCTGTAAAATTGGAGACCAGAATAAAAAATGGGCTCCCCATATCTGCTACTAAAAATGTGCGTCCAACATTCGCGGCTGGCTAAGTGGAAAAAAGCGTAAGATGCCCTTTGCTGTTCCTATGATCTGGCGAGAACCAAAAGACCACGTTACTGACTGTAACTTTTGTTTGCCACCTCCCATCAAAAAAGGCTTTTCGGAGAAAAAAAAGTCTGCGATACAGTACCCAAATTTACAATCCGCCATACGCCCGGTGCCATAGTGACGAGTTTCCTGTACCTAATCCACCTCAGGAATATAGCCTTTATTCTGATGATGCTTTAATGAATTGAAACGGTAGTGTACTAGAAAATATCGCCGGCCCATCAACCTCGCAAGACTTCGATTTTGTTTGTGAACTTACCAGTATAAAGCCTCACAAAATAAGTCAATGTGAATTAAGTGACCTTATAAGGAATTTGGAATTGCCTAAGAAAAATTCCGAACTACTGGCTTCTCGATTGTGACAATGAACCGTACTTTAAGATGAAGTAAAAGTTTCTGTGTACCGAGGCCGTCAGAAAACCCTAACACCATTTTTTAACAAGGAAAACAATTTGGTAGCCTGTAGGGACATTGAGGGATTAATGGCATCTTTAAATCTCGACTATGATCCAAAAGACTGGAGACTTTTCATTGATTCCTCAAAAGTAAGTCTTAAAGCTGTGTTACTCCATAATGGAGACAAGTTGCCTTCAGTCCCAATTGGTCATGCAGTCTTCATTAAAGAAACGTATAGCAATTTGAAATTGTTACTGGAGACCATACAATATGAAAGATATAATTGGCAAATTTGTGGGGATTTAAACGTTCAAACGTTGTGACAATTTTGCTTGGAATGCAGCTAGGTTATACGAAATACTGCTGCTTCCGAATGGGACAGTCGAGCACGATCGAATTACTACATGAAGAAAATTTGGCCACCGAGAGAGTCTTTTGAGCCAGGAAAGGAAAATGTAGCCAGCGCGCCATTAGTTCCCCCAGAAAAGATTTAACTACCACCACTTCATATAAAATTGGGACTTATGAAAAATTTTGTGAAGGCCATGGACAAAGAAGGCCGTGCTTTTAGTTATTTAAAAGAAAAATCCCCTAGAATCAGTAACACTTAAATTAAAGAGGGAATATTTGTGGGTCCCCAGATTAGGAAACTTTTCGGAGATGCGCAATTCCATTCCATACTTGAAGGCAAGGAAAAGGACGCTTGGAATGCCTTTAGAATGGTTGCAACAAATTTTTTGGGAAACATAAAAGCAGAAAACTATAAAGACCGGGTTGCCCAACTTTTTTATGTTACCGAAACCTAGGATGTAATATGTCGTTGAAAATTAATTACCCTGGATTCTTATCAGGATTACTTTCCGGAAAATTGTGGTGCTATAATTAACGAGCACGGTGCGAGGTTCCACCAGGATATTTCAAACATGGAAAGAAGGTATCAGGTAATAGAACTGTGAGATGTTAGCCGACTACCGTTGGACTATTACGAGAGATACCTCCGAGGCTGCTTTCAAAAGACAGTCTAAGAAGCGAAAAATGAGTGTCTAAACTTTAGACTGATAAAAATGTGCTATTTAATTGCTATTGTTGAACCAACAAAATATTGCTTGTATGTTCATTGTAAATGCCTTTAAATTAAAATGTTCATTGTATATGCCCATAAATTAAAATTTTGTAAAAAATAATTCAGATTTTTTTTGCGAGCTAACTAAATTCTTTAATAGGTATTTTTTAGTTACTTGGGTGTAGTTAAAAAAAAAAATAGGTTTTGTTCAGGAAACAAAAAAAAGTTGAAATTTGTTGTAAATTACACCACTGTTGCAAAATAAAACTCAATGCAACCTACATAAAACTTCTTAGTTGTATCAATGTCTAATTCCAGACACATTTCCTTTAAACTGGCGCCATATTAAATGTGTGTTTTTCTACAAAATCCAAATAGGGCTATTAAAATTTCGTCACATGTGATGCAAAGTTTATTTGTTTTTGACCCTCTATGAGGTAGCTTCATAAAATAAGTATTTTTGAAAACGTAGTTTGTGTCTAAAAGTAAAACACCTTAATATTAACAAAATAGTTTAATTGAAAAGAGCCTTATTTTCTAATAAAAAATCATATTATAATAATTTAAAATTCCACCTTTTTAATTTGTAACAAACTATTCTTGATATTTGAATATTAAATTAAAAACAATTCAAAAACTTAAAATTTGAAATTACATTTCTGTGTGCTGTCCATTGCATTCAATACAAACAATTGTTCTTTTTGACATTTCTTTGATGTTGTTTCTGATGCTTAGGGGCCTTATTTCAAAATTACAGTTTCGAATGACGGTTTCCAAATGTTCAACATTACGGAAAGGTCTTTGTTTGTAGACTTTTTGTTTTTGGTAACCCCCACAAGAAAAAATCAAGTGGTGTTAAATCCGGGGATCTAGGCGGCCAGTATTGCTCCATATTACGCCCAATTACCTTGCCCCTAAATATTTCCTAGAGACGTTTTTTAACCTGTCTTGCATTATGGATGGGAGCACCGTCACACTGAAACCACAAATTATGCCTTATTTCAATAGGCATATTGTCCAAAACTTCAAGGATCTCGTTATTAAGGAAGTGTAGGAATTCTTTAGAGTTTAAATTACCTCTAAAATAAGGCACAACAACTTGGTCGTTTAAGATACCGCACCACACATGTGTTTTAAAGAAATACTGGTCCCTGCATTCTATTATAAAATTAGGATTTTCTTGAGCCCACCATCTACAATTTTGAGAGCTAACAACGCCGTTTAAAGTGAAAGTGGCCTCGTCGGTCCATAAAACGTAAAAGGGAAATGACACATTTCCTTCTTTTTCCCCCTGGTACCAAAAAGAGAATCCTAAACGTATGTCATAATCTTGTTCCTTAAGAGTATTTATAAATTTTGGTTTATAAGGTTTAAATTTATTTTTGTGCAAAATATTCCTTACACTCTCTCTTTGAACGTCAGTTCTGCAAGGGACATGTCTAATACTAGTTTGAGCATGTTCCACAACATCTAGGCACACATTTAATTGGACTTCTTCAGTATGATTTATAGGATTATGAGGCTTTTTAAATGAATTTTCCACCGATCCAGTTGATTTAAATTTTGCCATAATCCTACTCACAGTAGATTGTTGCACATTTTTGCCTGGATACCTTTCATTAAAAATGTTGGCTGCTACACGATGATTTGTGTTTTCACCACATATTAATGCAATTTCGATTTTTTCCTGTAAAGTTAACATTTTTTTTTATTTAATACGCAGTACTAATTAAAAGCCACTATGTCAAACAGAAAGCGATTTGACTGTCATTAATAAAGCAAGGGCCTGTTGATCTTTTTTATCATTTGTTTTACGGCCAACTTGTTTTTCGTGCCTCATCGTAAGGTGGAATACTTATTAATTTTTCGGAAACTGCACTTAAATAATAAAATACTATTTTTACTTTTTTTATAACATAGCTTCAGAACAAATTTTAATAAAGGAGTTTTAAATTAAATCGTTGAAAACAGATTAATTTTACGTTACGTTAAACGAAAATTAATTTTACACTTTATAAAGACTTTACTGATGACACTGCGTGTACTTGTTTTGTCTTAATTATAATTTGTTTTACTTTTAGACACAAACTACGTTTTCAAAAATACTTATTTTATGAAGCTACCTTATAGAGGGTCAAAAACAAATAAACTTTGCATCGCATGTGACGAAATTTTAATAGCCCTATTTGGATTTTGTAGAAAAACACACATTTAACATGGCGCCAGTTTAAAGGAAATGCGTCTGGAATAAGACATTAATACAACTAAGAAGTTTTATGTAGGTTGCATTGAGTTTTATTTTGCAACAGTGGTGTAATTTACAAAATATGGGCAAAAAATCAAAATTATCTTATGCAACTGAAATTTTGCATATGGACTAAAAATGGCATTTAAAAAAACTTTTTCTTATAACTTCTGTCGATATTTTGAGAAAAACCCCCACTTTTTAATTTTTTTTGGAAAAAAATTAAAATTTGACCGATAATGCGAATCACGTGACTACTATTTTTTGGGTAAATTTTCATCTCGATCAAAGCAGAAACTGATGCCAAAGTCAAATTTCGAAGAAAGCTACTAATAAAAAAAAATCCCATATGATGCGGACTTTACTGGTCACACTGTATATTATCATTTATTATATAAGAGAGTCAAGTTTATTTCGAAACCAAATTTTATTCAGGAGCCATATAGCCCTTATAGAGATCATACTCTCATGCTATCGAGTAAGTTATTATTTATTCTCGCAGAACTCTCTGTCTAATAGGGTTAAATTTCTTATAATATGTCTGGCACATGTCCGAATGTCCGATTAATGAATGATAATCCAAAGAAAGCCATAGCGAAAGGAAGCGATTGGCGTGAAATTAAATTTTTAGTCGGCTAATTTTGGACGAGAACAATCAGAGAGCATTGTTTTAATCATAGATTATAACTTGGGCATTACGAAGCATATTGAACAAAGGGGGAAGTAAAAGGGAATTAAAAGCGATCGGAAACTAACAGATTAATTGCCTCTGAAGGATATTGGAAAAGAAGCTCTGCTAATTCAGGTCTAATTAAAACGGCTAAAATGATCTTTAAAATGTATGAAGAAAAGTAATGTAGTCTAAACGAGCAAAAGGATATACCGGGTGACAATTAAATCGTTGTCCAGGATCCCACTTCATTATCGTTAAATATTATAGGAATTTTAGTAGTAAAAATGATTCAGGGAGCAATTAAAAATATTATCTAGGTACATATATACAGGGCTGCCCAGAAGTCCGGAATAAAATTAATATAGCCTTAACCTGTAACTTTTGGGGAAAATGCTCGGACACGTCAATTTAGTTTTATATATGCTCACATTTTGACGTTATTCGTTTGTTTTTTTTATGGACATTTGTCAAAGATATGACGAGATCGATCTTTTTTTTTAATGGAAACCTACAGCTTGTGATACATCATTTGAAAGCTAATATCTCGTACAGTATTCTCTAAATTTTGGCGCGATTCTGTGAAGCTATTTCAAAATGGCGACTGTTAAAAGTTTTAAGAAAATCCCTATTTAAATAGGCGGAAATGATGAATCATTGATGTTTTTTTCAACTTTCAAAGTAAGAAATATGCATTGTTTCACGTTCTGACATTCTGTGACATTGTGACTTAACAATTATAATAGTTATGGTTTATTTGTTATTTCTTTTGTCAAAAAAAATAAAAATGTAACGAAGCAAAACAAAACACAACAAAAAGGTGGTTTAATGTGGCAAATGCTGGAAATGTCCCCCACCCTCTACTTGGCATGCTCCCAGACGATGGTAAAATCCGTCGACGGAATTTCGAATGGCTTCAGCCGGTATGTTATGTGTCTCCAATCTAACTTTGTTTTTTAAATCTTCAATTTTATTTGGCCTATTTTGGTAAACTTTTTCTTCTAAATATCCCCAAAGAAAATAGTCTAGAGGCGTTAAGACTGGAGACCTCGGTGGCCATTCAATTGTACCACGTCGTCCAGTCCAGCGACCTGGAAATATCTGATCTAAATATCTTCTCACATTGACACCAAAATGCGGGGGAGCACTATCTTGCTGAAACCAAATTGCTTCATTAGGTATATCTGGATCTACTTCGTTGGAAAAAATTACAGCTAGAGCAGGCCTCAACTCGAAGGTTAAGAAATCCATGTACTCCCAGACGGCACCCTATATTCCTGGAATATTCCCCTATCTGCCAATAGGCCATAATATCTTGCAATATTCCTGGAATATGCACTGAATATCTCAAATGTATCTTATCTCATAAGAATATTCCATATCTATGCCATTGTAGATATGCCTGGAATATGCCGCGGGTATATTTATAGGATATGCATTGTGGAATACATTCAATTATTTTTTTTTTAATACTTATTGATAATAATATATATAATATAAATATTTATACAGAGTGGTCTTAAATTCTATTTTTACATAACGTAACTTGATCTAGGTATAGGAACTATTTATTTATAGATAATCGAGGCCGACGAAATAGACAGGCCGTGGCGCGTGGAAACCATGTGACCAACTGGGATCTGCCATTGCGCCGACCGCCGATCAATATCTGTTGTCGAGTGTTGTGACCGGCTTTTTACGGTTATGTTTATGTGCATTTCCTAACCTTTATTGTTCTGTGTGCGTTTCTTGGTAGAAATAATAGTATTTACTACAATTAAAGGCGAAAATTTCAGGTAATATTAATTTTAACATATATTTGAATGTTAAACTAATAAATTGTACCATTTTTCTAGTGTAAAGGACCAAAATGCCGCGGTGTTGCAGCGTAGTTGGCTGCAAATTCAACTATACCTAAATCCGACGAAAGAAAACAAATATTTTACTGTTTTTTCCCTACCCAAAGATGTAAATCTAAGAAATAAATGGCTGCGAAATATTCCAAATGATCTAGAAGGATTAAAACATCCAGTTGTTTGCATGAAGCACTTTGCCGACAAGGATATTATTAAAACAGATAAATGCATAGTAGGTAAATGGGGAATTGGAAATATTTGAGAGAAAAATACCCAAACTATCTGAAAGCGCCGTTCTTGGGATTTTCCATAATACTCCTTTATATTTAAATAAAAAAATCAACACTGTGACACGTCTTGCTGATGTGGAAAAAAGCCAAATGAATAGAGCAATCGAGGAAAGCCTGCTAACATTAGAGGAGCATAAAAAGACAAGACAAATTTCTTCTTTTGAAGACATCCAGGCATATTATAACAGTGCTAGCGAAATTGAAAGAGACTGGCTCTTAGTTGCAGACAATGACAAACTTTTGTTGTGTTACCTCAGTTTTAAGGAAATTCTTGATAAAAATCCAAAAATTTTAGCATCAGTTATAAAAATTGGCCTAGAATTTACTGTTTATGTTGGCGAAAATATGCTAGGAACCAATAAACTGCCAAAAAAGTTACAGGTTGCAAAATTGACAAATACCAATCTGTTTGAAGATCTTTTAGAATTTATTCGAGTGAAAGTGGAAAATCTTGGTAGTGATATGTAGTCAATGAAATTGATGTCATACTTGACAAACTGTCAAAGTTATTAAGTAAGTGTGAAGGTGAATGTGATAGTGACAGTGAACAGCCAGTCCATCTTACTTTTATAATGGAACAACTTCAACTCTACAAGAAGTCCCCGGAAAATAGAAGGTACAGTGGATATACTAATATTTTAGCATCAACGCTATATATTCAATCCTCATCTTCATACTTTTCTTTATATAAAAGCAAAATTATTATTCTTCCACATCCTCGGAATGTAAAAAAAATTGTTTCACAAATGTCATTAACTGATTGTGACATCGAAGGAAGTATTTCATATTTAAAATAAAAAATTACTATGTTAAAAGATCATGAGATGCTTGTCAATTTACACACTGATGAAGTATATATATATCACCACAACTAAATTTTAAAGGGGGAGTAATATTTGCGGGCACTGATAATAATGCTACCGAGGTAGCTAAAACTGCAAATGTTAACTTAAGGGTGTGTAAAATTTTATTAAATAATTTAGTTAAAACCAAGAATGATAAAATCAATGTTCAAAATAAGCGCCCTAGAACAAAAACAAAAATTAAAAAGCTTATGTAAATCACTAAATTAAGATTAGCTTTAGCGATGCATTCGCCATGTCAATAATATTTCTTTATATCTTACCTGTTTGGTTAATTAAATATTTTTGTTACCTATGTACTACTTCTACAACTCTAGGTAGGTAGTAAGTACTTAATTTGGCGCAGTCAGCGCTGTCCTAGGGTTTAAATAATTATTGGGAAAGAAAGATGTTTTAAAAATATTTGGTTTTTCTTTAGGGTTGTTTACGTAGGTACTAATCTCGACATTTAGTTAAATCTTTAAGTATAGGAACCTAGCATAATAACATATTTTCTGTTTTATCATTTTTGTATTCATTCTGCAATAAACGACAGCAAAATTCATAACTTGTCTTATTTACATTACTGTATTCAATAAATCGGTCTTATTTGCATAGACCTCACTTGATCACGTGATATTTGCAAATCATTTACGCGCCATGGCCTGAAATATAGGTAATATAGAGGAAGGTGCATATATGTGTGCACCTAATTAAAAAACAAATTTAAATATGAAAATGTTTTAGACTTCATAAAGTTTTTGGGTAGGCATTTTCTGCATTTAATTAGTATGTGTGCTTAATTAAGGACTGCTCTTCTAGAAAAAAGTTAGCAATCGTTATTTTATAATAACAATTTTTTTAACACAAGTTTAACTAATTTCTGTTGTGTAACTCGGAAACGCTGCCTGTACGTCACAGAACTGACAGAACCTGCTTTAGTTAATTTTAACCTTGTTTTAAAGAATATATCTAGTTTTTGGGTTTTAATTTTTTTTATTTAATATAAAAATAAAAAAAATATTAATTTTAGTGATGTTTTATTATAGGTACCAAATTTGTAACTCCACCTAAACTAAACTAACTGACCTGACCTAAATTAAATATATTTATATGAAAAAGAAAAAAAATGAATATTCTTAGCATATGCCATAAATATATTTTGGCAGATTAAAAGATATTGCAGGCATATATTTCATGGTGACCTGGAATATGCATACAATATGCCCGTCATATGCCTTGGCAGATATGGAACATTTATTGGATATTCCAATATGCCAAAGGAATATTCATGGAATATGTATGGAATATGTTTGTGCCGTCTGGGCTGTTCAGCTGTGAGGGTTCCTTCCAAAAAGAATGGCCTTAAAATTCGGTTATTAATGATACCAGCTTATACATTTACTTTCTGGGGCCGCTGAGTATGCGCTACAAATATCCATCGTGAATTTTCTTGACTCCAGAAACGATAATTATGTCTGTTAACCACCCCGTTTAAATAGAAAGTAGCTTCATCCGAAAATAATATGTTCTGTGGAAACCTATTATTCTCGTCACACGGTCTCATCATGTCTTCGCAAAATTGCAAACGCCTATCATAGTCATCTTCTAAAAGCTCTTGGACAGAGATACCTTATAAGGGTGGTATTTTTCTGCTTTCAAAAATCTTCCAATAGTACCTCTAGATGTATCACGATTTTGAGCCAATAAAACTATTGAAACATGCGGATTATCCTGCAGAGATAATGCAATATCCAATTTTCCATCGTCACCTAAAACACGTGGCCGTCCATTCCTCGGCAAGTCCTTTACTGTGCCATGTTCATCAAACTTGTGGAATATTTTACTAACAGTGCCCTGTGAAATTTGATTTTCCGGATACTTAGCGTTAAATAAAGTGCACACTTCACTTTGATTTCTTATTTTATCTCCACGTCCTAACAATATCAAGACTTCGATACCTGCCTTTCCGACAAAACCATTTCTGTTTAGAAAATTGTATAATAATACTTTAGAAATACCAATAAAGATTTCTTACCTTCAAAGGTAAAAAAAAACATTAATGATTTATCATTTCCGCTTATTTAAATAGGGATTTTTTTTTTAAACTTTTAACAGTCGCCATTTTGAAATAGCTTGACAGAATCGCGCCAAACTATATGAGCATACTGTACGAGATATTAGCTTTCAAATGATGTATCACAAGCTGTATGTTTCCATTTTAAAAAAAGGTCGATGTCGTCGTATATTTGACAAATGTCTATAGAAAAACAGACGAATAACGTCAAAACGTGAGCATATATAAAACTAAATTGACATGTCCGAGCATTTTCCCCAAAAGTTGCAGGTTAAGGCTATATTAATTTTATTCCGGACTTCTGGGCAGCCCTGTATATAGCGTGTAACAGAAGTATGGAACGCTTTAAATATCTTTAATACCGTTTTTTCCGATTTAGCTAAAATTCGGTATCCGTATATAAGAGGTTATCGCGGAGCTGCTAGTGATATTTGCAATGTTGCCAAATTTACAGTTTTTTAGCAATTTAAAATATTTTTTTTTTAAATCGAACACTCTATATATTATTCAAGAAAGTGATTCCGCAACAAGTTCTAAATAACTTTTATATAAGAAGTTACTTAATGTCTAAATCTAGCCATTTTTTTAATATTCGAGCTCGAAAATTGAGAATTTATTGAAACATTATTGTAAGGTAATTATTGTTTAAACTTACTTATTACATAATAAAGAAATTAAATTAGATGTTTAAAGTGCCTTCCATTTACTTCTTGACAATATGCTAAATATTGCGGAAAAGTATTTAAAACTTTAGAAAAAATATCTGTTTCTTCGATTCGTCGGCACTCAACTTCAATTCTTTGTTTTTGGTCTTCTATATCATGTGGCCTTGTCTTGTAGACGACATTTTTTAAATGTCTCCACAAGAAATAATCTAGTGGAGTCAGATCTGGTGACCGAGCTGGCCACTTAATTGTCCCCGTCTCCCTATCCATCTTTCAAAAAATACTTCATTTAGATACTCCCGTACTTGTCTGGCGTAATGTGGTAGTGCTTGCACCGTCTTGTTGTAGCCATACTTGGTTATTTAATACCGCAACGTTGTATAAAATTTTGTTTATTGATAATCAGTTTTAATTTGAAGTTGAAAAAATTATTATTATTATTATTTTATATTTATTTTATATGTTTTAATTTACTTTAATGAAACTAACTTACGAGGATTTGGAAATAGGATCGCAAGAGCAGGAACAATTTCATTTCTTAAGAGCTGCAAATATCTATCGCCATTTAAATTATAATCGATAAACAATGGACCAATTATGCTTTGTCCTAAAACATTAATTTTTTGCGGCAATTGGGTGTGCTGTTCTTGAATCCAATGAGGATTTTCTTTGGACCAATAACGAATATTATGCCGGTTAACATTTCCATGAAGACAGAAAGTCGACTCATCGGAAAATATTATTTTATTAATAAAATTTGGATTAGCATTACACAAATCCATCATTTGCTCACTAAATTCTAAAAACGTCAAAGTCATCCTCAGAGAGTTCTTGAACCAGGTGAATTTTGTATGGGTGGAACTTCTCACACTTTAATATGCGATTTACCGACATGTGCGATGTGTTGTAATCGAGGCCAATAATTCGAGTAGAGAGGTGTGGATTTTCCTCTATGCTAAGCAAAATATCTAAAGCTTTATCGCCGCTTGTCGCAGTTTTTGGACGCCCAGATTTTGAAATGTCTTTTACATGGCCAGTTTCGTTATATTTCTTTAAAATTTTGCTTACTGTGGACCGTGCTATTGGATTTCGGATGGGATACTTATCATTAAAAATCTCAGCAACCCCCTGCTGTGTTCGCCTTTGATCCCCGTAACCCAATATTATTAATATTTCTAATCGCAGTGTTTCCGTTAGTAAATCCATTTTAAAAATTATTAAAACTGATAAATTATAAAGCACAAATTAAATACCTTCTGAAAAGTTTGTCAATGTCGCTCTCAGAATTTAATTGTGTCACAAATTTCCATGATCTACTTATATCACTATCAGTTTTCTTGGATAAGAAGTTCTTATGTTATGTAAACCCCAACGTCAAAAAAATGCTGTATAATACATACTTCAGGTTTAACGGGAAGTAATGTTAGGTCTCGTATTTTAAAATTGGCACCTCAAGCTAAATATTGGTTTTTCAGACTTCGCCGTCCGCCCTTTTCCAATGTACTACTTTAGATGCGATGAGTCTTAGTTCCTCGATATCTGACTTGATTTTCTGCTCAGACCAGGTCTCGAGGACCCTCCTGAGGGCCGCGTGGAGTTCTTTCTCTTCGCAAATCCGTATGAAAAGTGTTCAATATTTTAATCCACTAGAAAAGTATAATTTTTTTGTAGCCCACAGAGGTAGGTTGATGGATTCTCTCTCCATGAGAAGTAGTAATACTATTCCCAAAATAAATTTTTTGCACTTTAAAATGTATAGCGAGTATAAATATTTTTGTTACGAATAACTACGGTATGAAACTTCAGAGGGTGATACGTAAGGTCGTTTTAAGAAAAAAAGTTCCTATGAACATATGTCCGGAGTTGCTTCGTTCCTGAGATACAGGGCGTTGAAGTTGAAAAAAAAAACGGTCATAAATATCCTTAAACCCATTTGGTTGAAATTTGGTTCAGTTATTTGAAGTAATAAGGCGCTTATTTGGCCCTAACTAGATTGAAATTATTAGGTTCAGTGGCGTCTCAGTTGGCACTACAGTCAATTATTATTGAGAAGAAAAAGTACGCCACTGCCTATTTTTTTAGTTTTTTTATTTGCTCAAATTAAGCAACTACAAATACAACTTTTTGGTCTCTTGTGTTTTTTTTTTTATATTCATATTACGTTTGCAACAAAAAAAATAACAATCACTTTAACTCATTCTAAAAGCTATTCATGGATAACATAAAATAACAACCAAAAATAAAAAATAAACAATTTCAATCTTACAGTAAATGAGCAAAATGTCCACCTTCTGATAAAATGCAGGACTAGTTTCAATAGGTTTACTTTTATTATCACATTTATAATAAATTATTGCCAAGGCCAAATGAAGTACCTACCTACCTGCGTTGGAGAGCAGCTGACAGTGATAGTATTGTCATATTATCAGTAAAACTCAGAGTTGTCAATTAGCAGTGATTCCATCATGAACAATTCCACTAAAGCTAAAATGGCTGGCATGCACTTTATTTATGGATTAGCAAATGGAAATGCGGAAGATGCACGGAGAATTTACTTGTTTACTTTTGTCAGTTACTTTATCTGTCTGAGCTCCTTGAGATGATTATGCGGCATTCGTATTTTTTACTTTGCTTTGGACCTTTTTGAGTTTTTTCGTTTCGACACTTTGCAATGCCAGAAAATCGTCATGTATGTTCTATCGTTTCGCGTCACTGTTTGTCAGCTTGGTCGCTTGTCGTTTTCGCCGTATGTTGAGAACTCTGTAATGCTCCTGTCCATTATGCTCGTCTTCAGTCGTGTTGTTGCTTTGCATTTGAATGTCAGAAATTTTTTTTTAGCAGATAAATTGTCGCTATGTTCGCCTTGTTGTACGTCATTTTGTTTATTTATTTATGTATTTGTAATGGTGTCAAATATGTTATCTTGTTGTGTAGTGCAAGATTAACTTTAAATTAACTCCTAATATTGATTAAAAAGCAGCTCAATCTGCTCGCCTGTCTCATTCTGTAGTCTCTCAATCTGCTTGGCCACTGCTTCGTCGATTCTTAAAGCATGCATCATTCTGCTGTTTGCGCGCACTTGCGCATCGCTCTTCTTGGTTTCTAGCCCTATCCTCCATCTCCGCTTACTTTTGCCTATTAAACTGAATTTCTTGCAATTTTTACTTTTTAGTTGGTTGTTAGTAAATAAAATCCCATAACATGTATTAGGTAGGTACCTAACTTTTTCTAAGTCAGCTTCGTAGCCATTTTGTTTTTTGTGATTAAACGTCTTGTGTTTTTCTTTAAGTGTTGTTTTATTATGATATATAGGTAAATAATTAGACAACTAAAAATGGTTACGTTCAGTCATCTCGTGGCTTCATATAATATGCTTTTTCATTATGGAGTGGCTACAAAGTATAATAAAATTGCACGAATTTTTTATTGTAAAATCACGTACTAAAGAATACGTGGGTATTCGAATACTGAGATTCAAAAACGGTATTCAGAATCCAGAATACCGAGTAGGTACTGAGCAAAAAAGTATTTAGTTGAATACCAAATACCAAATACACAATTGTATTCGAATACCAGCCAAAAGTATTCTGAATAGGATTTAGAATACCGGGTATTCGAATACTACCCAAGTCTGAATATAATATTTTTTGTGTTCTTCTGTTTGTTTGGGGGGGGGGGGTCATGACCCCATAACCCTCCCCCTGGATCCGCGCTTGTTAGTTACACATTTTTAAAACTAATTTTCAAAAAAGTGTGTCGATACAAATATACGGTTTTTTAAAATAGAACACCCTATATCATTACATTTTTGGATTATATGTTCAATTCTAGAAATGTCCGTACTTCTTGTTCTATACCAATCTTCAACCTTTTCTATAATAATTACATTAGGATTTATCAGACAAGAATTTACAGCGTCCACACAAAGAAAAATTGAATAACTGGGGTGACCCAATCCGATCAGAGAGGACGTACAAATACTCAATCTTTATCAGAAATTAAAGAAAATAGTGCTCGAAATTATATTAACTCTGTGGCGTGTGTTGAGTCACATTACTGCAGGGCTAACACCAGTAAAAAGTATTTAGAGCCAAATTTTAACATAGCTAAATTGTAGGTATTTACATTCAGGTCCGGATCACACTGATAAATGTTGACGAAATAGTCATTAATCTTATTAACTAATCTTATTAACAGTCTCCAGCCTAGCAGGAACTGCTGACCCCTTCCTACTCCCCTGAGTTCTCTTAATAATTTCCAGTTATCCCTAGAGCCATTATGACGGATCTTGTTCTTTAAATATGCTTTTTTTTTCAATAGTAAAACATCTCAAATTACAACATTCGTTTTATTTTTAAAAAATAACAACGTTTTAACAATACATTACATTGATAATATACATGTTCAAAACATGTTTATATATAATTTTTACAATATTAATATTTTTACATACTTTATGGTTAAATATAAACAATTTGAGCAAACTCTGTGAGATTTGATTATAAACATTGCACCCTATATTATATTACACATTAAATAAATAATAATTTTCTTATTATTATGTTAATTTAGTTTCATGTAGAATCATAGATAGATACCAGGATAATTGCCACAAATATTACTATTTACTATCATAGGAAATTAATTGTCAAATAAATATAGCTTCACATTGAAGATTTATTCCGTGTTAATTTTTGAAGCTCTCGATAGGACGGCAAGTAGCCCAACTAACAATTTTCGCAGTTTAAGGTTTTATTAAGAGGTAACAGATATTTATAAGGGGTTTATAAGGAAGTTAAGCTTTCATTATGGTTTTTCCAGTGCTATAACAAAACCATGGGTTTACAAGTTTTATAAGGCATCCCATAAATACCAAATACTTTAAGTTTTATAATATTGCATCTAAAACGTTTCGGTTACTTCAATTAATAAATCCCTTAGTGCTGATTACTTGAAGTTTTATAAGACGGTTTCATAGGGTTCCCTAAAACCTCATTATAAAACTTTTAGTCTAGGGGTTTTATAGCTTTCTCCGTAAAAGCTTTATAAATATTTAAGCAGCGAAAAAATATTCTATAGCTACTTTAAAACTTAAGGAATATTATAAAACTTAGAGGTCCAGTGATGCTTAGGTAAAAAAATAAAAATTATGTTCTGCCTTCTAATTAAAAAAAGAATCCTAAAATATGATTATAATTTTCAGGTATTGTTTTGATGTCCAAAACGAAGGCGCTTTAACTATAAGAAGGGTAGCATATAAAACTATCCAATAGATTTTTCGCGGTACAAAAAATTTAGTTGTCTCATCATCTCATCTATCAAAGCAAATATACATAGCCAACAACTTATAGTAGAAACAAAATAATATGTCCTAATAGTTACAACACAAGGACTCGAGATAGAAAATAATTATCTGTGACCTTTTCGGTGGGTTCTTGGGTTTGACTAGTAGTCAGACCCTTAGCCCTTGTGGGAAAATTCGGAAATTTTTTCCTAAATCTGTGTTTTCCACATCAAATCTCGTTTGAGGCACATATATGACCAGAATTATCTCTCTCTATACTACACGTTAATTCCGTTTACGTTGCCCATTCCAATAACTACTTTTCCGGCCAACTGAGTTTGGACCCTCGGATTCTCGACCTATGTAGTTGAGACATTTGTGAAGGCCTGTTCACTCACGTTTCTGAGCAGCAGCAAGGGGCTATCCCTCAAAAGGACCAGCAGCCTCCAGGAGGACAGTGCGATAGGTACGTTCATTTCTAATTAACTTTCGTTTTGGACATAATCAAGTTAGTTTTTTGCCCAACCTAATATTAGTTGCCTCTTTTTGTTCTCAAAGCCATAAGCTATTTTTAACATTTTAAGCGATTTGCCTCATTAATCAATATTCAGACATAACTATAGAGCAAATTGTAAAATATTATGATGGTCTCGCTCACCAAATTTTATTATATTCTAATAAGTCAATTAAAAACGTTGTAGAAAAAACTCTTCTTAAAATATTTAAGAATTGAATACGGCCTCTTATACATACCCCAATGAAACCACCAGCAATAATTATGGTAATGTCAAATGTTTTATTTTGTATTAGTTTGAATATGTTATACAGTATTTAAGAAAAATTAACAATGATTAAGCGGTACTGCATGGAAAATAGTTCTGAGAGAGTATCCGAAATGTTCTTTGCGATGCTGCCTGATGAATGATTCCAAGCAGAACAACACTCCAGAATATTGTTCGTAATTTTGAGAGCAAAGGTAGGTACTGTAATTAATAAATGCAACCGCTTAAAGCAAAATAGTGATGCATTTAATAGTAGAACAAAAGAAAATAATGCAGGTTTAGAACATTAACTCCCTGTAAAACAGTAGAAAAGCATCACTCCACTGTACTGCGGAAATTACATGCGTATAAATATCAAAATCATGAAAAGGCTCAAAATTGTAGATATTGAAGTACAGAAAATAAACACACATTTGTACAAACAAGGACTTAATACCCGCAAACGGTAAATATTTGGACATCGGATTTTTAGATCTTTTTTGGGATTTGAGAATTTGGGAAAAAGCTTTTTCGGAACTCTGAACTAACCTGCATAGAAGAAGTTGCTCTTGAGAATGAAGATATTTGGTCTCAAATGGACGGTTATACTCCGCATAATGCGCCAGACCAGAAGTAAGGGAACATGACCAAAACATTTACGATGGGCCTACAGACCCTACAGTAGGATTAAATTACACTATTAATAATTGGCCAGTTAAGTCTCCTGATCTCTCGGCAAACGACTTTTAATGTAAGGTCCCATTAAAAGTAGTATTTATGAAAACGTGCGTTATGAAAATTAGGAAGAACTAAAGGCATAGCTATACACTGTGGGCCAAATTTATTTGGAACCCAATTTCACTCTGAATAACTTTTGCTATATTTGTCGGATTTTGGTGGTATTTTCTGTGAATATTAAAGTGGCCTTTCCTAAATTGTAGTACAAATATCCAATCACTATGTACAGGGGGAGCCAAGTAATAAGAAATATTTGTAATCATTGCCTTTGGGGCTTTTGCAAAATTAAATGGTTTACTCTAAAACTACAAAAATTATTTGAAATTATTAAGAAACTATCGGAAAAGAGACTATGAAAAAATTGTTCTAGAAACTTTAGGTTTTATATTAAAAACGTATTTTTTTTCGAAAACTTTATTAAATAATATTACCATACATACATTAGAAGATACTCTGTTGTTCTGAGAATTTTCTGGCTGGCGCAAAAAAAAACTTTTTCATCTGAGAACCAAATTCTTTCAATATCATCGCATCGTTTTAATCTTCCTAACAATGCTTGACATCTTTCTACTCTTTTTTATTCTTAACATCATTTGAAAATTTGTGACAGTATATTTTTTTAAAGGGTCGATACTTCAAATCAATTTTAATAATTCTTCTTACCGATGATCTTTTAATAGTAGTCGTTTTTGGTATTTTTCTTAAACTTATCGTATTACCGGGTTCGACAGCATTAAGAATTGCCCTAACTCTTTCAACGTTTTCGATACTTCTACCAGTCCTCTTTCTTCCTCTTCCAGGCTTCATTTGGAATGAACCATTGGTCTCGAGTAAATGCTCTAGAAAATAACTAACGGTACTTAATTTCCAATTACGCTCTGGGTAACTTTTAGTAATCTTTTTTGCACCATAACCTTTGACTATTAAAGATGAAATTAAGATTTTATCTTCAAATGACAAATACGAGTAGGTACACCATTTTGAAATAAATTTAACACACTGCCAAGTTACTAATATTTACATACTGTTGTCAAGGGATCCAACGGCATTTTTTCTTTTGTTTCATAGGTAACTCGACATCCAATTATTTACGTATTTTTGCTCTGTTAACTTGATATTTAATAAAGCTGTATGGTAATATTATTTAATAAAGTTTCGAAAAAAAAATACGTTTTTAATACAAAACCTAAAGTTTGTAGAACAATTTTTTCAGAGCCTCTTTTCCGATAGTCTTAATAATTTCAAATCATTTTTGTAGTTTTAAAGTAAACCATTTAATTTTGCAACAGCCCCAAAGGCAATAATTACAAATATTTCTTATTACTTGGCTCCCCCTGTACATAGTGATTAGATATTTGTTCTACAATTAAGGAAAGGCTCCTTTAATATTGACACAAAATACCACCAAAATCCGACAAATATAGCAAAAGTTATTCAGAGTGAAATTGGGTTCCAAATAAATTTGGCCCACAGTGTATATTTTGTGACCAAAGATTGCAATTGCAGGGTATGCAATCAAATATCTACGTATCAACTTAACAATTAAATTTTATGCCTGTTTAGGATATTGCATGGCAGTAAACGGAGGAATGTTTGAACATCTGATAATAAAGCATTAAGTTTCCATTTAAATTAGTTGTTGTCTTAATTATTTTATAGCATTGTTTTAAAAAGAGCTGCTTTTCCACTTCTCTCCAAATGTTGAAATAAATTAAGTTTTCATTTTTTTGTTTTAAATACAGGGTGTCCATTTTTCGATGTAATTGCAGGGTATCTCGGTAACTTAGTAAAATAGTAAAGATATACCTAGACTTGCAGTTTTTACATTATTGCGCTAATACACCCTGTAGCTTAAAAACTAAGGAAGCTATGACAACTCTGTTTGGGGCATCTTTTGTTTCACGAAAAAGTAGGGCAATAATGTAAAAAGTCTCTATCTTTACTAGTTACCGAGATACCCTGCAATTACATCGAAAAATGAACACCCTGTACATAGCACATTTTTCGTAAACAGGTACTGTAAAATAAGTTGAAACTATTAAAAAATAAAACGTCTAGTAACATTTTTTGGCAGTATCATAATGATTACTGGGGGTCTTATTGAGATATGTATCAGAGCCGTATTTAATTATTATATTATAAAGAGGCTTGTCCAAATAACTTATAATTGGTTCGTCGGAAAATAATGTGTGGGAGTTTATCATAAAATGACCGTCCAAGAAGTCTAATAGAATTTTGATGTATAACTCAAGGACCAGTCTGGCGCTGCACCATCCTATAGGTAGGTACATTTAAAATATATCCTGTAGAGTTGCCAACTACTTTTAAATACGAATACATTTTTAAAAAACTCAATTTACGCGATTTCACAACAATGTTACATACAAAATATGTTTATTTACATTGCGTGAAACTTGTGAATGTTGTCTTTTGAATCGTTAACAAACTAAATATCAATTTTTAGGAATTGGCTATTATTAATCACAATAAAAGGTTTGTTGGGGGTGACTGACCAAATATTACTGAAATCAACGCGTCTGCATCCCAACAAGTAAACTAACAAACACAAAATAAAGTTTATATATGCATCTTATCTGTAAGTTTTAATAAATCTTGAAACGATAAACTCGAAAAGTTGTCGAGGTTGAAGTCATGTTCAAGTTGGTGAGGTTCGATATTTTGCAGTTCAGAATATGGTATTCATAAAGTCAGTTGCAAAGTTCGAAAAGTTATTGTTCGGTTGGTTGATGTTTGTGTCCAATTAAATTAATTAAAATATTTCATCATCTTGAATAAAGTCGAGTAACAAATGAGTGTTCATTCTCCATACTATACAATATTTCTTATCAAATATTCCGGCACAAAACAACATAAAGGAACTTTCCGAACTCCGAACATAAAAATTGGTTATATCGAACTACCCGGGAACTTTTCAAAACTATCGAACTTTGCACTGAGTTTATAAATTGAACTAAGTGTTCCCTTTAGTTTAAATCGAACTCTTATTTTCAACGCCAACTGAATCTCAGTTTTGCGAACTTTTTGAGTTTATAAATCCAGCTTACCGGTGGTGAAAGTATAAAAAAAGGGTACAACTTTTTAAAATTCAAAATCAGAATGTGGCCTCAACTTTCACGATGAGAATGTATTCGTAAAAAAGAATCCATTTAAATATGTGTAAATGGTCACAAGCAATAAATTGTTAGTCATTGCCGCGTAATATGTGTGTATTAAACAAGTGGCTTGTGATCTTCTATTGTATTTCGAAAAGCTTAGAAGCATTTTCATTTATTTGTGTGAGCATAATTTCTGTTTAGTGTCGCATTCACCGGTTTCTATCTTTGAAAGAATGTAGCGCAAGCAGATTACATTTTTGTTAGTTATTAAGTATATTATAGAAAAGTATAAAGTCTATTATAAATATGTATTTTACTATTTCGTAATTTGCTACAATCTATTACATCAAAATACCTACTTTACACTTATAAAATGTCTTTTGGAGAAGCTACACAAATTTATATCACAAAATGTATAAAGAGAACATATTTATGTTATGCGACAATAATACAGTCGTTACAAACAAAAACAAGTTATCTATTAAATTAAAAAATTGGACCGTCCTGTCGTTTCTCATCGCTAATATTTAGAAATCAAGTGGAACAGATTAATTAAATATAGTGAGAAAATCATAATGAGTCCTAGCCAATATTAAAAATTACAACTAAAATATGTTTTAGGTATTCTTGGTCAAATCTAACATATAATATTAATACACAATACATCAAGTATAATTAAATACTCAGTTTGATTAAAGTGGACAATAGTGACTAATATACTAACACGTTTTACTAATCTTGTCCTTAAAAAAAGGTATTATATCACGTAGATACATTTTATCTTACAACTAAGTACACACTAGATATTCTTAAGAGCTATTTACAAAAAAAAATCACAGATATATGTATTTATAACACGTAATATACCTACAACTGTAGACAAAAGTTACCCCCATTCACATTTAAAAATTACTGTTGAAGGAGAGACGCGCGCGCACACCCTGTAGTTTCGAAACTAGACATTTTTGGACATAATGTGTTAATATAAAGTTTTTTTTCATATATATTTGATATATTTTAGATTACTTAGGAAACACCCTGTATATGTGCCCCACCCACACAATTAACACACTTGCCAAAAAATAGCGTTGCAAAATTCTACTGTAATGACGAAGCACTTTTACAAAATACTGACTGCACACATTCCTTAATATAGAAAAGAATGTCAAGTGGCACGCCATTTTAAAATGATTAACTATTATTTTATTGTCAAATTTGAGGTAATTTAATAATTTATTGATTTAAAGATGGCGACCAATGTGACAGAAGTCAATTTTTGTAGCAGATATTTCAACTAGATTTTCTTTACGACGAACATCATGCATTTGTGTTGGCTTTAGATAGTGATATCCGTCGTGAAGATTTTTACAATCGAAATGCCAATAAGCCATTGTACCAACGTATCACATATCAAAATATTGGTGTACTGTAAGAGTATGTATTGTTAATATTATTTGTATTCATTGTAAACTAATATTGAACAGCAAATATGGGAGATAAAAGTCTCCTATTTTGCATGGTAAAATGCCGAATATAATTCTCTTAACCTTCCTTATCTCTAGTTTTTAAGGTTTTATTCCCGACTTCACGCAAAAGTTCACAGACAAATAGAACATGCAATAATATCGTGACGATCGTCACGACGAACTTCGAGAATTTCTTCACAAAAAGCTACCATATTGCATTATGAAAATGTCGTCAAGACGATCGTCAACAAGAAATTCTAGGTGTAATACCCGCTTAAGTCAGACCAAACTCTAAACAATATTAAATACCCAAATTATAATATAATGCAAATTATGCTGCTTGTTTTGGGAACAATTATTGTAAAATAAAGTCTGGATGAAATTTTAACTCTTCTTAGAGAGAAGAGGTCCCATTTTAAGCTCAGTGTATTCTTAAAATTTAAAGATACCTCTTATTGTAGTATAGCCATTATGAAAAAAAAATAGTCATATTAAGGGTTTTCCAATAAGCATGTCATATCAGATGTGTGATATGCGACAATTCAGTAACCTTTATTCTAATTTTAAGAGTAATCAGTGGCAACATGTTGTAAAATTAATATATTTTAATGTCCTCCTCGACTTCGTTTAGTTGAATACAATCTGGAGATTTCTACATACGACATATCGTGCAGTATATTTTATACTATATATATGTTCAACGGTACATTGAGTATTCCATTAAAGGCTTGTTTCTGTAAACCATCTAAATAAATGTATTTCTCAAAATAACGCGCCTAGAAATTTTTCTTGCAATAAATCGATTGTCTTACGAGATGTGCGACATGTTGAACGATAATATTGTTTATGTCAACGTTTATCAATTCAGGTTACAAATATTCTGTTACCTCCTATAGATAGTGTTCACTCTGCTCACACTTACACCTTACACGATTTCCATAAGCGCTTTAGAAAAAAACGCGACATTAATATAACGTCTAACTTACTATTGAAACTAATATACCATGCTACATATGGGAAAAAGTGGTAGCAAATTAAATCTGCAAATTGCATCCCAACCAAACAAAATCGACAAGGACATTTTAAATGATATACAGTATGTCCACTGATGGGGTTTATAAGAGGACAAATCGACCAAAAATTGAAAGATACGAAAAAAAATAACTCTTAATAAACGTTTTTGCTTGTCTAGAAAATACGATTCAAAATAAGAAACTTCAATTTTTTTATACAGGGTGGGTAAAAACTGCAAAAATGTTATTTTGCTTAAAAGTAAACATACTTTATTTTGAAAGATACGAAAAAAATCCATTCTTATTGAATGTGTTTTCTACACAACAAACCGAAGTAGAACAATTCATTAAAAGGTTTACCTATGTAAAAATTATTTCCCAAAAAGTGTTCGCTGGCACATCTCTGACTGGTGAACCTAGTTAAAATAATAATGACACTTAAGGTGATAGGTACTTATCATCAATGTCTTTATTTAATAAAGTTATTATTTAAGTAGAAATTATATCTACTGAACAAAGAGTTTTTATAATACAATGTTATGGGGATGGTCAAGTTTCATACCGCTACGTCATGGAACAATCTACCGAGAAATTTGTAGGAATCCCAATAACTAGGATGACAATCTGCAAGTTAATAAAAAAGTTCCAGAGAACTGGTTCGGTTTTGCATCTCAAACAAAAAAGAAGAAATACGACCATGATGATGCTGCTACGGTTTTAGTTCTTTAATCTGTTGAAGAAAATCCTATGACGTCCCTTAGAAATCGTGTTACTCAGTTGGAAGTTGTGAAAAAAAGTCAAATTCAGAAGATCCTTAAAGCAAATAAATTGTATCCGTATAAACCGCACTTTAATCAAAGATTGGAAGAGGGAGATGACGCGAAACGACTTCATTTTTGCTTGTGGATAGGAGACAAAATTTTAAGTGAAAATGTTGATTTTTATAATTGTAGCATGTTTTCTGATGAAAGTATATTTTCTACCAATGGAACCGTTGCAACCCAGCACGTTAGGTACTGGTCTTTAGAAAATCCCGAATTCAGAATTATGACGAGAAGACAATATTTCACAAAAGTGAACGTGTGGTGCGCGATATCCATCCATGGCATCATAGGCCCATATTTTTTTGATGACACGTGCAATAGATTATCATATTTAGAAATGCTGGATACATTTTTCAATGATGAACTCGAAAATCTACCATTAAATTTTTGACAAAATATGTATTTTCAGCAAGATGGTTGTCCAGCCCATTTCGCTGGTGAGGTTAGAGAATGGCTTAACCGCAGATTTGGTCCAAGGTGGATTGGCAGGAATGGCCCAGTTTTGTGGCCCCCAAGAAGCCCCGACTTAACCTTGGCGGATAGGTTTTTATGGGGCCGTTTAAAACAAATTGTTTTTGCTACCGCAGTACCAAATGATATGAAGTGCTGAAGGGCAGAATTATCCAGGCTGTCCAATCGATATCTCAGGAAGAAATCAGAAATTTTTTCACTTATTTGAGAAAGCAATTAGAAAAATGTGTCGAGTATGGGGGTGGAGCTTTTGAATTATGAAATCGTTTTTGTATTCTTTTCATGTCAATAAAAATGTTCGTATTATTATTATTATTATAATTACTTAAGCAAAATAACATTTTTGCAGTTTTAACCCACCCTGTATAAAAAAAAATAGAAGTTTCTTATGATGAATCGTATTTTCTAGACAAGCAAAAACGTTTATTAAGAGTGACTTTTTTTCGTATCTTTCAAAATAAAGTATGTTTACTCTTAAGCAAAATAACATTTTTGCAGTTTTTACCCACCCTGTATAAAAAAAATTGAAGTTTCTTATGATGAATCGTATTTTCTAGACAAGCAAAAACGTTTATTAAAAGTGACTTTTTTTTGTATCTTTCAATTTTTAGTCCATTTGTCCTCTTGTAAACCCCATCCGTGGACATACTGTATATTATACATTTTTAAAAATATAATATTATCGATTGGTCATTAAAATCAAACCCCGATTACTTGATTATCACTTTAAGTTCTGACATGATCATTGGAAATCCCTTTACTAACCTAAACATCCGTAGTATCCAAGATGGCTAAGATTTTGATCAAAGCAGGAGCATAAAATAATTCATTAGAAATCAGGAATGCATTCCCACAAAATTTTTTAAAAACTTCACCTGACGTAAAAAAAATCTTTGAAGGGGAATGGTAACTTCGTCTCCACACTGTACGTATATTGACATTTAAATAAAAGGCAGAACTAAAGAATTAAAAATACCACTATGTTTTGATTATTGTTTACAAGCTCTGATATAATAATATAAGAAGCAAATTCTAAAATAGGTATATCCATTCTTACAATTGAAAGGGTCAATGCAAAAAATGGTTAAGTCACTTTTCTGAGTTTGATGAAAAACTATTTAGATTGCAAGAACTACTTTTTGGTGAAAAAAAAAATGTTTAAGGTTTAAAGAAAACTAAAACAATACTAACGTTCAAGCAATAAACCTTCTCGAAAAATTTATAGATGATGATATCTGGGCATGTCAGTATCCAAAAGTGGTTAAGTCCATGGACTTAACATTTTTTTTTTTAGACTTCCTGCACTGAAATGACGATCGATTGAGATTCGTACTTGAGGATTTTCACGTAGTTGGACGCTCCTTGCTATAACTAACCTGAACTGACAAAAGTGTAGTACCTATGGGTAAATTTATGTAGAAAGTGGCATTTAAGTATTCCGCGCGATAGATTTACGCAGCTCTATCTTTTCGCTGACGATACCGCAATCACTTCAACTACCAAACAGCCGCGACTTGACCTCAGCAGGATACAGCGCCACATAATCAAGCTAGAGAAATAGCTGTCGGATTGGAAGATTCGCTTGAATCCCTCTAAGACGAAGGCTATTTATTTTTCGAAAAGCAATGTTAGTAGGCCTGAGACAAGGCTTCGTGTCGACGGAGTCTAGGTGAACTGGTGCCAGGAGGTAAAATACCTGGGACTTATATTTGATCAACGACTGAACTGGAGGCGCAATTCAATTAATAGAGTGAAGCTAGCATTGCATCAATTACGCTCTATCTATCCCCTGCTTTACAGGCGGAGTAGACTTGGTAATAGGACTAAGGTCAACCTCTACAAGGCGTTAGTCAAGCCGGTTCTCACTTATGGTGCACCTTTATGGTGCAACATAAGCAGAACGGAGCTTAATAATTTCCAGGTAATACAAAACAGGGCACTAAAAATTATTGCGGATGTACCCAGGTACACGATGAATCGCATACTTCATCAAGACTTTCGTATGCAGACAATAAATTAATTTTTCACAAAAATTATTACAGGCTATTACAGACGTACGACGGACGTATCGACAAACCCATTAATCACGGACTCCCACACGAGATCTAGACCAAACAGTACGTACAAACTACCGAAAGACTGGCTCCCTGTTGGTCCAATTCCATAGTAGAGAGGCACTAATAGTAGTGAGGCACTATCAATCAACCACCAATCACCCAATCAATTCACAATCAACAGAATAGACGCCAAAATTTTGCAGTATATAAACTTTTTAAATCAAACAAGCAGAAATACGAATAATCAAGACAAAAGTCAATTTCAAAATTTCTACAAGTGATAAAACCTAAACAGTTTTGCGAAGATCCAATTGAAGTCGCAGGAGAATTCCTAACTTAAAAAAAAACAGAGATCCCAAGTGGCATTTAAGTCGATTTCACAAAAATTTGGACTTAACCACTTCTTGCACTGACCCCTCAATTAAGAAAATTTGTAGTATTTAGAAAATGTAATGCAAATAATTGATTTTTATAGCTTTAGGTACATCAAAAATAAATACTGATTTCAAAAACTTTATTGCTTAAAAAACAAATTGGGCCATTCTTAAAAATTGGATAAAATTCTCTTTGAATTTATGCTCCTCATATAATAATCTTAAACCGTATTCGATCGACAACACGATGTAAATCCACACTTACAAATCAGATCAGTGATTCATGATCATACACTACAATCAGCCGTATGATCAAACACACAAGTTAACTCTAGACGCTAACTTCAAAATTACCTGTTTTTCGTTCACAGTGAAAAATTAACAAGTAGGCCTTTTTTGGTTGTTGTCATGGAAACGGTACGTTAAAAGTTAAGCTGTGTGTTTGGTAATAGGACTGATAAACTGTATTATAGTAAAGACCGTATAATTGCATATTGTAGACAGGCTCAACAGCAAAAATACCCAAATTAAACTCAAATAATTCAAGTAATTTTGATTTGCACTCGGTTCAGTTAGGACCAGTTTTTTGGAAATTAACAAGTACTATTTTCACAGTCGAACTAAAATCAGTTAACTTCAGTTTAGTTAAATCGATCCAAAGTCGAATACGGTTAAGGAAACACAATATTAACTAAATCACCAATAAAGAATAAAGACAATCACTCTTTCAAGTTTATTGAACTAAAATCCAAAATAGTGTACTTATAGTGTGAGAATAAACTCATTTAAGACTATTATTTATAGAATACTAGCATGTTGCAAATATTTTGGTCGAAATAGGTACTCCAACGGACAAAAATAAACTTCCAAGTAGTTAACAATCTGGCCGCATGTTACGCCACTTCAACATAATGGGGAGCTGGGGAGCCAAAGATTATCTGCTACCGTCATAAGGCAAAGCATAGCTTTGTGAATGATTGGTAGTATCCCACGAGCACATAATGAAACTCCGGTCAGTGCCTCTAAAATGGGGGACGTTTTACCGCTATTGGAGGTAGAAATTGCTCGATCTGTCATCGATTTACGTCATCATATGTTAAGTTAAACATGAAGGAAAAATGCAACTGGGCTTATGAATCCGAAACTGGTGGCAACTTACTGGCATATTTTATTTGACACAAGGTTAACACTATATGGGCTTATTTTGGTTTCTTAAATTGGTATTCGATTATAATTTCAATTTTCTAAACAGGACTGCTGCCGGACGGATCTTGATTAGGGGTAGATTGCAGATCTTTTCCTTCATATTGTATTGAGATAGTTCAGAGGGGCAACAGGGAAGTAGTGGGAGAATTGTGATACTCCGACTCTGACATGTCGCATTCTCTGATGAAACCGCGAAAATAATCTCCGTCAAAAATGAGTGAATCACCTTTATTGGGTAGTCTGGCATACCAGACCTTATCAAATGTTTTGCTTACGTCGAAAAAGACTACTCTGGGGACCTATCATATTTTATTTAATATTTCAGACAAACAACTGAAAAACTTTAATTTTCCACCAGATCTATTTAGAGTTCATAGTGCCATTCAAAACAAGAAAAATATTTACAAAATTATTGAAAATCTAAACCTTACCCTAAAACTAAGTTTACAATCTAGAGGCTCGACTGCCATGCCACTATCGAGAGATTTTGATCAAATCGACTCGATTTAACGAGTTTTGTGCACTTACCAACTTCGGCTCTTCTGTCAAAAAAAGTCAAGTGATCGCGTTTCGTGCTCCCACTGCTGAACTGTTCTGGCGATAAAATAGTGTTGTCAGATACGAAATCGTTAATACGATGAAGTATGAGTTTCTCATCAACCTTGCCAAGACAAGACAAGAGACTAATGGGCTTATAGATAACTACTAATGTTTGATCTTGCTTAGGTTTCGGAATAAGAACCACTTTGTTTATTTTCCAAACCTGGGGAAACGAGCGATCCTTCTCGATAACACTTACATTGTTGTACCGTTATTGCTTTACGTATTATAGGTGTATGCTAAGATACGAATCGTAATGAGAAAATGCCTCCGCTTTAAAAATGCAGAGCATTTTGTAGAGAGAAGCAAATTATTGAACGAATAGTGATGGCGTCAAAGGTTATGAATCTATTTCTTTGGGACTATGGAACCCCTTGGTATTAAACCGTCCTCTAAAGTCCGCAAGAACCGTCAAAAGTCTTCTAAATATTTTTTTAAGTAGAAGGAGAACGTCAGCAAGTCTGTAAGGAAGCAGTTTATGGAAATGCTAAGTTTTGAACGTATTGCTAATGACTACTCGTAATTTTGTGCATAATCACCTTAATTATTTTCTTTGTATAATGCCTCGTTACTCGAGACATACAAATCCTGGATACCTTTATCTTTCTCTATGGCTCGTTAATCAGATAAATCAAATATTGGGACAACAACTGTAGAAAACAATTAACGAAAATAATTGACACAATATAATATTTACTATAATACAGAACTTTTTCCTAGTTCACTTTCTTCATATTTTCTGTTGCTTAACTGGTATAAAAGCACGGATACCAGCACATGTAGTTTGCAGTCAACACTCAGGTCTGGCAAATCTCCATTGTTTTCTCTCGCATCTGGTATGCAATTTATAAGTAAACGCCGGTAAATAATGTATGTCTTTGTTGATCGACAGACACACAGCTATCAGGGTATAATAATCGATTGTAAACTGGCTTAGGTTAAAATAACTAAATTGTAGAATTTGATAGTTCGAGCAGTGTCAAACCCCAATAACGATTATCATTCACAACACTTTAGAATCAACTGAACCGCCTTTCATTATGTGCTCGTTAAATATCTACTACCAATCCACTACAAAACGATTCCTCAGTATTATGACGTAAGGAAATCATCACTAGCTCCCAAACTAATTTTATCATTGATTAGTCTATGAACTGTTCCATCTTTTTCATGCTTTTATTAAAATATCGTGAAAATGAAAATAAATTTATACTTTTTAAGAAAAACTGTTGTACGATTTGTTTAAAACTAAACTGATTAGCAATATTTTTCTTCGCATGGCTTCATATAATCCATATTGTTCAGCAATTTTTCACTTAATAGCCAATCCCGAATTTTTTCGTCTTTTTCTTGTCGCTTCCATCATCCGACCTCGTAATTTCACCTTTTTCTGCGGCTCGGGCAAAAGCTGAATCGAGGAAATAGAAAACAATGCAACGACAAAAACCTGAAAAGAAAAACGTTACGTCATTAGGGGGGTATTACCAAAGTATTGCTAGTCATTGTGTTAAATAGGGTGACCAGATTCCGGGTAGCGAAGACCCTTTGTAAGTGTAAATTAAATTTCTTTGGTCTTTGTTCGTTTTCAGGTTGTTAACTGATTGTTATTTTTGGGTTATTGAAAAATGCCGTTTTGTATAATTGATACGGCAATAATCAGGTTCAGGCAGAGCTGCTTTTACGCCTGCTAAATATTTCAACATAAAATAACAGACAAAAAGTGTTCAATATGTGGGAACAATTTTTAGGGTATCCGAAAATTATACTTATCTATATTTTTAACTGTGTTCGTCTCCCTATTTTAATCTTTAAGGGTATATAAAATATAAGATCTGTTTTTTTGTTTTTTAATTTTTTAATAATTTTATTTTAAATAAAACTCTATTGTTTTCCCTACATAATGGGACGAACATAACGCAAGGTGACGGGACCTTAGGTCTCCAATAACTAATTTTACAAATGAAATTTCAACATTATAATTTCTCATAAAACAAATCACAAACAAAAATATTTCTCTAACAAGATCTAGAATGTCCAAAAGATCCTTTTTATATATCCTGACGTATGATTTTCAAATAACGAATATCTTCCCTTTTTAAATTCGACCACAGATTGACAGTGTATTTTCATAAACTTTGATTTAAATATAACATTCCACTTTCAATTCCAATTTTAGCATGCTGATTACATTCAATTATTAATATCTTGTCAAAATATTTTTAAATAAAAAAAGCTCCATCAACGTCATTTTCCACCAACAGTTTTCTCTCTACTGCTAATAATAACTGCAGCACTACTTTGGTCTCCTGAAGATGAAGGTTACTACCTTTGAAACATGTAGAGACAATTTAATTTTAAAATTGAGCCTTTAATAGCTCACTATTAAATTAGTGGAGAAAGACTTTTTGACTTTTTTTTTCCCCTTTCCCTACTTATCTATAACTTACAGAAAGCAATTTATTCTGCCGGGTTGGCCCACTTACACCGCAGATTTCCGTAGCATCTAAATACTTCAACTTTTTAATGTTTCTCAAAAACAGAGTTCTAGTGAGCCATTAGGCCTACAGCTTAAAACTATATTGAATTATACAGGGTTTCCCAAATAGTCAGGGCACATCAAACATACTTTTTTTAAATGGATCAACCTGTATATTATGATATTTTTGGGTTGCTTGACCAATTTTAAAAAGATTTTGTATAACGTATAATATGCTTAAATTTAATATAAATGAAACAATGCAGTCTTCCTTCACAGTTTAATAATTGTAAAAACAAATAAATAGTTCCCTACATTCGCCGGGGATACTGAAAAGGACAGTACAAATTTAGGAATGACCAATGAATATGAAACAAAAGTATAAATGGGACTTACCTAACATCGAGTTGAGCGAAACTGTTAATATAAGTTGTCTCAAATTAATGTGTACAATTTAAGAGTCTATTACGGTAACCCTTGATCGGCACGCAACCAGTTTTCTCGAAATTCGTTCACAGCTCAGCGCAAGAAACCCCATTTAATTTACATTGCTGTATGGTCGGTTGCGTGCCGGTGAGGGGTTACCGTGATGGACTCTTAACAGGATGAGGAATGTAAAATTGAAGACCTAATGTACAAGGTGATTGTTTATATTTTACTAGATGGATATCTCGGTTAATATAATATAGTCTTACAAATAAGTTTAAATTAGCAATTTTAAACTATTTTTAACGGGTATTCAGAATCCGTTATCAAAAAAACAAAAAGGCATCAGAAACTTAAAATGTTCAAGTTACCTAGTATTTTTTTAAATAAAACACGGATAGGGTTTACAATAGCACAAATCGAGGCACAAATGGATGAAAAATTTCATTTTTCGGGAAAAATTAATTCTTGATAAAAAGTTTTGCTTGTACAAAAAAATGCAATTCAAGAAGAGAAAATTTTGATTTTTGATACAGGGTTAGAAAAAACTTCAAAAACATGATTTTTCTCCAAGAGTAAACTACCTTTATTTTTCATTTTTGACCAAAATGCCATTTAGAATAACGTTTGTAATTTAAATCCGAGATTTAAAATAAATCTTCGATTTTTTTAGTTTTTTCAATTTTTGAGGTAAATGAACATTTTTTTTGGATAGCATTAGCGGTCGAAATACATACATTATCAATGACTTTATATCTTACAGAGGGGCATCAAAAAATTTCAAAAACTGATTTGTGGTGTTACCAGAAATATGTATTTTGAATTTCACAAATGAAATGACCCCGGAAATATCACAACAAGGTCTTAAAATAACAACATATTATAATAATTTTATAATTTGCTATTCAAACACCCCCCTCCATATTCAAAAAATTTTTCCAGCTGTAAACGAATGTAGTCAAAACTTCTTCGAATTTCTTCAATGGAAATTGTTTGAACAGCTGCAACAACTCGCTGTTTTAGAAGCTGTACGTCGTTCTCAATTGGACGGGAGTACACTAATTGTTTGAGGCGCCCCCAAAGATAGGCATCTGAAATAGTTAAATCGGTACTCCTTGGGGGCCACAGAACCGGACCATTCCGACCAATCCATCTGTGGCCAGATGTATTATCAAGCCATTCCCTCACTTCAATTGCGAAATGCGCAGGGCATCGATCTTGTTGAAAGTACATTTCATTCCTAAATTGGAGAGGCAATTCTTCTAGGTTGTCAGAAAAGAATGTTTCCAACATTTCAAGGTAACTCCTACGGTTACACGTGTTTTCAAAAAAGTATGGGCCAATAATGCCATAATGTGAAATCGCACACCAGACACTTACTTTTTTGTAATATTGTCTTCTAGCAGGAATTCTAAAACGGGGATTATTTTTGCTCCAGTATCTAATATGCACAGAAGACACTTTCCCGTTTGTTGAAAATGTCGTTTCATCGGAGAACATGATAAATTTATGAAAATTACTGTTTCCACTTACAATTTTGTCTCCGACCCAAAGACAAAAATTCAAACGTTTGGCTTCGTCTCCTTCTTCTACGTTTGATTAAAAGTTGGCTTAAATGGGAATATTTTGTTTGCCTTTAAAATATTCCGAATGTGAGATTTTTTTACTACATCAAGTTCTTGAGCTCGGTTTCTTAATGAAAGGACAGGATTGTCAGCAACAGACTGCAATACGATTAGAGAAGCTGCGTCATTCTGATCATACATTTTTTTTTTTTTTAATTGGAAACTGAACCAGTTCGCTGAAATTTTCTTAATAATTTATGAAGTCCAATTTTTGAGACGTAAACGTTAGGATATCTTTGATTAAATTTCTCTATCGCAAAGTGGTAAGAACATTCGCCCGCACCGTAACATTGAATTAAATAAACCCTTTATTCTAAGGTCAACATTTTCAAAACACATCAAATTCTATTTGACAACTTAAAATTTGCCCTATACGTAAAGCAAAGTAATAAAAAGGTAAAAAAATTTCTTGTTTTTACAAAAGATGGTAGGAATGAATTTAAAATTTTAAAATAAGATACACACCACCCTTTATGAAAATAGAGTTTAATACAATTTTATATTAATATTTTTATTGAGCAGCAAAATTTTCATTTACTACCTCTAAAAATTGAAAAACTAAAAAAATCGAAGATTTATTTTAAATCTCGGATTTAAATTACAAACTTTATTCTAAATAAGTTTTCTAATTGGCATTTTGGTCAAAAATGAAAAATAAAGGTAGTTTACTTTTGGAGAAAAATCATGTTTTTGAAGTTTTTTCGAACCCTGTATAAAAAATCTAAATTTTCTCTTCGTGAATTGCATTTTTTTTACAAGCAAAACTTTTTATTCAGAATGACTTTTTCCCGAAAAATGAAATTTTTCATCCATGTGTGCTATTGTAAACCCTATCCGTGGACAGTCTGTATATAGGTTACTATGGTTATTTTTGTTAATTTTCAAAAAAAGAAGACTTTCGTATAAATCTAAGGCAACAGTGGAGGGCTATAATACGACCATGCTGATTTGTTTTAATCAAAGTAGCCATGGATAATAAAACAAAAAAATTCAGTCCAATTTAATTATTAATTACACACTAAAGTAGTTGTTCAAAATGGCCCCTATTTACAATTTTACACAAACGATATCTTAAACATATTATCTTGAAAATATAAAAGTATATCTAATTCTTGATTTTCATCTAGTCGAACCATTTTGGGTTTTCGCTTCAACGAAGAGGTATTTCTAAAACGCTTATATAAGTTACCCAATGTTTTCTTACTAGGAGTTCTTCTGTTACGATAAATTCGTCCATATTCTTGATGCGTCAAGTGTTGATTTTGATTACTTTTTATAAAAACTGACATAATATTAACTTTTTCTATCTCAGAATATATCATTGTATCTTCAGAATTTAGTTTTGTAGTTTAATCCCCACCTACACACCGGCATGTATGACGTACGACGCCGGACACCTAGACACAGAGTAAAATGTAATATTTGTTTGAGATTTCCTATAATAATTCACCGATTTATTTGTAAAAAGTTTCCGTTGTGCTGGTTTTGCGGTTTTCTGATGTGTTGTGTGTGTTTTCGGCTACGTTAACAAAATAAAATGGATTGTGACACTCTACAAGATCTGGAAAAGTTCCTGTCAGACAACTATCTTAATTACTTATTAGATATTTGTTCTGGTAAGATTTATAATTATTATCATTTATTGTAGAATTATTAGTGTCTCAAATAATTTAAACAATTGGTATATAATAAAATGTTTATTGCTTATTTCCTTCTTTTGTTAGTGTTACTTTATATTTTTGTTTCGTTACTACGCACATTGCTTTTGTTTAATGTTAATTTCCATGTAACGCATTAAATCCGTATGCATAATACAATGTGTTCAATGATTATCGTAAATGTTAAATACGCAATAAAAATGTGTCAAAGAATTTTTTTCTTTATATAGAATTCCACATTTCTTTTCCGTATCGGTAATAACTCTATAAGTAAAAACAATGCAACGTCGGCTCAAGTAGAGAGATCCTCTGGTGATATGGCTCAAATAATAAAAGTGCTCTCTAAAATAAAAATTGTGCGTCGATCCTCACTTCTAAAAATATTATTTTACTTTATTTTTTACTATAGCAATGTTTTAACTTATGTGAATACTATGCATGTTAAAAATCCTAAAAATGTAAAATTTTTGTATAAATCGTGATATTCAGACAGCAAAGAGGCTGTTACTAATTCAAGTTCTGATTCATTCTCTACGGCAAAAACCAATTAATCCTAACGGTATCTCGGTGCAATGCTATAGGGTTAAGATGATGTATTTGTGTTTAACAATGTAAATAGTGTAATATTGTAAGGGTGGTGTAAGTGGAAGAATAAAAAGACATAGCAAAATAAGTTGCGTTTAATTGGTCTAGCAATAATAAAACGAACCAACATTATACTGGGGTGATACAGTGTCTATGTGAGGTCAAGGCCAGCACCTGTCTTAAACAATACATCTAATTTTTAATTTTATAAATATATTTGTCAACCTGTAATGCCTTAGTAAACCGTTTATGATTTTTTTTTCCTTTTTTCATTTCGTGTCACTGACGTCAATTGCAGGCAATTTGCTTAGATTCCTCATTTATACTAAAAATACTAATTTAAAAACTTAATTTAAAAAATACGGGGCCTGTATGCATATTTTTACATTTTGTCTCGTCGTTCGCGCGTAATAATAGCGGCAATAAACCCTTTTATTCAAACAACGTGAATTCGGGCTGTTTTTACACTATATTAAAAAGAGTTATGATAGTGGCCTCCATTAAGTTTATTCGAGGTAATAAAGCCGCTCATTTCAGCAAAGGCATAATAATTGTTACATGTAGATACAATTATAAAAATATAAAACACATTTTCTTATGAGCATTAAGTAATTCGGGCATTACATATTTAATAATTAAAAACTATTATGAAAGAATTTACCAAAATCGTACCGTGAACTGATTTAGTGACGAATTAAGATGAGAAGTTTTACACTTTTTAAACGAAATGTACAATCGATCTCTGTCATGGAGCTAAAAAACAACATAAGAAAGTATAAAAAGTTATACAGGGCAACTATAAAGAGAACAAACCAAACGGCCAATAATAGTGTCATCACAAATGCCTCTAATCCCACAAAATGCACGTGGAGTATCATAAATGAACACAGAGGCTCTTAGGGGGAAACATGAAGGAGATTGAAATCACGGTAGACCATTTTAATCACTTTTTCGCCAATATGACACCTTACCTGCAGAACCAGATTGGTCCCTCTGATCTTAATCCGCTACAATTCATTCATACTGCACATTCTGAATTGTTTGCAGTCAGTGAGATCACTTTAATCGAGACTCGTGACATCATAAGAAGTCTCAAGAACAAGAAGAGTAGGAACTCATTCGTTGTCACAAAGTCAGTTTGGCGTTAGAAGGGAACGCAGTGCAGCCCAGGACGTTCTGAATCTTGTCAAGAACATCCAAGAAACATTTGAGACACAAAAATACTTATCAAGTGCTTTCTGTGACTTAAGTAAAGCATTTGATTTTGTCTCACACAACCTACTCATAGATAAATTAAAAAGGTACAATTTTGAAGAAAGTAGCGCAACTTTGATAGCTTGTTACCTCTATAACAGAATGCAAAGAGTGTGGGTGAATGGAGTGAGGTCGGCGGAGAGGGTGATGACTGTGGGGGTACCACAAGTATCTATACTTGGGCCTTTGCCAAACGTGGACCCTAAACTGCCTACACTCTCTTCGCGGATGACACTGTCATATTATGCACAGGAAAGGATATTGTTGTTGCCATGGATGCTTCACGTGAAGCATAGAGGAAAGCCAAGGGCTAGTTTGCGGCCAACAAACTCTTTCCTAATGTTGATAAAACCCGACACATGGTCTTCTCGATGAGACAGCTTCCCATGAAGAACGCAGGCAGGAGCGTGAAATTTCTGGGGGTGAACCTGGATCCTAAATTGAAGTGGAATGCTCATAGAAATTCTCTGATAGTCAGACTAGCATCGAATATTTTTCTTCTACGTAAACTCCCCGAATGTGTCTCTAGGCCAACTTTAAGGCGTGTCTATTTTGCATTTTTTTAGTCTTATCTTATACAATCTTAGCCTAGGGTCATATCATCATACATTGATTATTTTCATTATTGATCAAATCTCCTGAAAATTTGCATACCTCTGTTACTTCACTTAATTCATTTTGTGCCTTAAAAATGGCGTAAACCTAATTTTGACAGGGATTGAGGAAGCATCTAACGAGGGATCTACACTTTTGATGGCCGAGATTTAATGTTGCCGCCTTAAATCTTAAAATTAAACAACAAATTTGCATCAATTTCAGTTTCTAGCTCATGGGTGATAAGAGGACCAATAGTCTCTTCAAGCATATTAGGGTACAGATCACCTATCAAGTTTCCTTCAATAAATAAAGGACCAATAATGGCATTTCCAAGAATACCAGCCCAAACATTAACTTTTTGGGGATATTGTGTATGTCCTTCTCGAAAAATATGCGGGTTTTCGTCACTCCAATATCGACAATTTTGTTTGTTAACATTTCCATTTAGAAAAATGAGCATTCATCGCTGAAACAGATATTCAGCAGAATATTAGGGATGGCGTTGACTTGACGACTTATGAATTCACAAAACTCTATTCTTCTATCAAAATCATCGTCATAGAGTTCTTGAAGTATCTGCATTTTGTATAGATGGAGTTTATGCATTTTCAGTGCTTTTTCTACAGTCTCGTTTGATATTCCTGCCTGTTCTGCTACTGTCCGCAAGAAGCTGATGGTGGGCTCTGCAGCAAATAATCCCAAAACCTCAATTTGAGCTCCTTCATTCATCACTCGTAGGTTATTTATTTTTCTATTACTCACCGAACCAGTTTCGGAAAACTTTGCCACCAAATCCAGCAAATTTACTTACTTCACGATTTCGATTTATTTCATTAAAAACCAATGCCGTCCTTCATGCGCACTTTCCAACCTCTCCATAATTGAAAATAATGTCAGTTCTTTCTTGAAGAGAATAAACCATTCTCTCACTTTATGCGCTTAATAAAAGTTATCACTGAACAGCCCAACAAGCAAAAGCGAATTAGCAATAATATTCCGTTGAAAAGGGTTAGCTTTTTGCGTAAATTTTTCGAGGTAACTTTGCAAATCCCCAAATAAAGTTTGAAACGGTGTCACCCATGGGCGTAGCGAAGGGGAGGCAGGGGAGGGCCATGTCCCCCCCTGGAAGTTGCCACTTAATGGAATTTGATAAAAAAAACCGTTAATGTTTATGATGTTTTGTGTTTATTAGTATTTGGCCCTCTAGAAAAATATCTGGCTACGCCCATGGTGCCACCTAATCTGCAATGCAGCAATTTTTGTGTAAACACTAACCTGAAAACCAAAATCTCAATGCAGGCAAGTTTAATTGTTTCTGCAATTTTGAAACGCGATTATTCGGAAATCTCTTGACAAAAAGCAAGAAAGTAGGATACCACTGAAAAGAGAATTGAACGCCCTTTAAAACAGTGTGCCACTTGACCCCCATTCCCATTTAAGATTCTAAGGGTGACATCTACCCCTCCTAGGAGGTTGAAACAAAAAGGCTAAGACTATTCATTTAAAGTGTCCCCCTTACAAATAAAATTGACGTGTCTTTCCGATTTTTCATATTTTTAACTGCAAGAAAGATATTAAGGGTGGGAAGTTTTTAAATTGACACCCTGTATAACATATAAACATTCTGTTCAGGTTTCCTCAATATGCTGAAAAAGAAAACTTTGGTTGTCTTTGGTAGGTAGGGTTAAGTGGGGTATGAGGGTTTTTGGGGAAAGTGGGGCTCTCACGATTTATCAATCTTGTTTGCATCTGGCAAGAATGTTACAGTTAGTGGTGGGTCGTTCGCGACTGATCCGGTTCAGGGATCCGGATCCTTACTGGGACCCGAGCGACCCGGTTCTTTTCTCCGATCTTAACCGGGTCACAGATCCAGCGAATACGACCTGACGTCTGGGTCAGGTTGCTTTTTCCGATCATATCTCGATCTCAGTCCATCGCGTTGAGTAAAGAGCAACTTGAACAGCGAAACTATTGGGCCGCGAGCCGCGACGCTCACCGCCCGAATCGCTTGCAGGCTACAGGCTAATAGTAATACCACGGGTAATACTATAATGTATTGTATTACCGTGGTATTTCCCCGTAGTACGAGAAATCTCAGTAATTCCCCGAGAAATAAACAAAGCGTTATCCTTTTCTGTTACATCTTAACAACGGTTGCGACATGCATTGCGGCTCACTGCATTCTGCAAATCTGCAGTTCCTGTTGCCTACCCTTCGTTCGATAGATTTCGGCAGACCTGACACGGCGCGGGCCACACGGTGAAGCGAACAGATGCGTCTACGTTCCCAGGTAGCTCCGACGCATGTGCACTCCAGTTTAAAATTCGCTGGCGATCTGCCAGTTCAACATATATTTCTTTAGCTTCGTTTTCACCCAGCATTCCCCACGGCTGTACATCCTCACACCACGACCAGAGATCCTCTTCTTCAGGCTTAGTTGTTATTGCCTGCGGTGAGTCACCCACGGGGTTTGGGTCGCTTGCCACTTCTTTGCCACTCGGCCGGCAGCCGGGCGGAGGTTTAGAGAACCCTAACAGGTCCTGGACACCAGGTGCAGACGTGGCATCTCGGTCTGGGCCCTTCGCCACCTCCGTATCGTTGACGGAAAAGTCGTAGCGTACTTCCTGGAGGTCGGTTTGACTATTGGGCGAGTATGCGGCCATGGCATCATTGATCCAGGCCTCCAGGAAGCCGCTCGGCGAAGAAGGTAGCAGCACGTCTTGCATTCTGTTAAAGACTGCTGCGTAATTTAAGGCCATGTGTCTAAATCACAACAGCCTTGTTAAAACGTAAATAAAATGTTTTGAAACTTTTTCCTAACTCTGTATATTATAATGGTCTTATTCTGACCCTTTATAATATCTGACTATTAACACTTTTTATGTCTAAGTATTTATTCAACTTAAAAACACAAAATTAAACAACTTCGTAACTTTAACAATTATTTTATTGGTCCGATAATTATTTGGACAACACCCAAGAAAGTCCCAGTTTATGCTTTAGGAACTTTCCACTGAAACTACGTATTTACAATTAAATCTTGTGAAAATAACTCATCAACTCGAGTTATGACGTCATATGATGACTGCAGCTAATTTGATCTTATTACTTTGGACCCCCGTGAATGACTGAATGTAAACTAAAATTGTCGGCTATTTATAGGCAATTTGAGTGCCAAAACACCACCCCCCTGAAGAGATCAAATTAGTTGTCGTCGAATAAACAACAACAACAAATATTTACAGTTACGATTCCTACTTATCTAAAATTCACTTTTCTTCATCTGTTTCTTGAGGATTCTCCTGGTGTTGATCGCCATCCCTCTGGCCGTAGCTCCATTTCTACTCTATGCTACGCTTTAGAACGTTCGGGTCTGGAGGATCGTCTTGATGTTCATCACCATCTCTCTGGCTGTGGCTCCGTTGAACTCGTCTCTGCGGCTCCTGGCTTGGTTCAGCAAGGACTGCAACTGTAGAGGCCATTCGTCTCTGGTCATCATTAAAATTCGTGTCTTCATTTTCTCAAATGGTATCATCGTAGACATCATTGATTTCTCTGCCGTGCCAACCGTTGTTATGTTGGTTGCATGGGCTATCTTTTCTCTATACTTCGCCACATCCGGCGCTAGCATCAACAAAGTGGGTGTTCCCCATCTGCTAATCACTTCGGCTTGTATAAATTCTATCAGCGAAGCTGGGTGAATACTTCTATGTGGTCTTGCTTCTACAAAGCCACTGAATACATCAACTGCACAGTAGAGTGCTGTAAATCTGCTGTGTCTGGTCTTTGGTAAATCTTCAATTATTGTTATTAAAACTGTGCCCCACGGTTTTAACATTCCGTGGCACAGGTCATCCTCTTTGAAATGCTGACAACACAAACATTGTCTAAAGTGCGTGTCCACATCCTTTTCTATCGACGGCCACCATAACCACTTCTTGATAATCTCTTCCATTCCTTGTCTAGTATTGTGGCGTATTCCATGAGCCAAGTTGAGGATATTCTTCCTGTGGTTCCTCGGACACCACACCGCCACTCCGTCGTCTCCTTGACGCCCCACAACGCCGAACCGATCTACCAGCGGCACCCTCGCATCTTCCTTGATTGCGTCCCGTAGGTCCCTGGCAACCGGGTCGCTTGCTTGCGCCCCCACGATCCCTAGGAGTGCGGTTATCCACCGCCCATCTCCTGGGGCCTCCTCCTCCAACTTGCCATGTAGCCACAAGACTGTCTCCGCATCTACTCCTGTTTGATGGGACACCACTTCAGGCACGTCACATTTCTTTATTTCCTCTTTTGATGTTAATTGGGTCTTCGACCTAGGCGCATCGAAGGGCTTTAAGTCTTCCTTGCCTTTAACGGTCTTTTGCTCGGGCGCCATGAAGCGAACAGATGCGTCTACGTTCCCAGGTAGCTCCGACGCATGTGCACTCCAGTTTAAAATTCGCTGGCGATCTGCCAGTTCAACATATATTTCTTTAGCTTCGTTTTCACCCAGCATTCCCCACGGCTGTACATCCTCACACCACGACCAGAGATCCTCTTCTTCAGGCTTAGTTGTTATTGCCTGCGGTGAGTCACCCACGGGGTTTGGGTCGCTTGCCACTTCTTTGCCACTCGGCCGGCAGCCGGGCGGAGGTTTAGAGAACCCTAACAGGTCCTGGACACCAGGTGCAGACGTGGCATCTCGGTCTGGGCCCTTCGCCACCTCCGTATCGTTGACGGAAAAGTCGTAGCGTACTTCCTGGAGGTCGGTTTGACTATTGGGCGAGTATGCGGCCATGGCATCATTGATCCAGGCCTCCAGGAAGCCGCTCGGCGAAGAAGGTAGCAGCACGTCTTGCATTCTGTTAAAGACTGCTGCGTAATTTAAGGCCATGTGTCTAAATCACAACAGCCTTGTTAAAACGTAAATAAAATGTTTTGAAACTTTTTCCTAACTCTGTATATTATAATGGTCTTATTCTGACCCTTTATAATATCTGACTATTAACACTTTTTATGTCTAAGTATTTATTCAACTTAAAAACACAAAATTAAACAACTTCGTAACTTTAACAATTATTTTATTGGTCCGATAATTATTTGGACAACACCCAAGAAAGTCCCAGTTTATGCTTTAGGAACTTTCCACTGAAACTACGTATTTACAATTAAATCTTGTGAAAATAACTCATCAACTCGAGTTATGACGTCATATGATGACTGCAGCTAATTTGATCTTATTACTTTGGACCCCCGTGAATGACTGAATGTAAACTAAAATTGTCGGCTATTTATAGGCAATTTGAGTGCCAAAACAACGGTTAAATTTATTATATTCATTCGCGAGCGGAATCCGGCTCTAGGCGAACGATTCGACGGCGACCCACCCGATTGGAAACGAGACGTGCGAATCGGACGAACTTTTTATCTTTTTATAAGCTGCGGATCCGCGACCCGGTTCAGGGATCCGGATCTTCGTACTGATCTGGATCCGGATATCCGGATCCCAAAAAAGACCCGGATTGCCCACCACTAGTTACAGTATCTCAAGGTTAGTTTATAGACTTGCAGAAGAAAGAGACATTTAGTTCCAAGTATTGCGCCAACTATTAAAGCATGTTGCTGGTTTAAATTTTTAGATAAATTTTATCTCTAGATGTAAGGTTAGTAAAATGTTTTGTTTATTTTTATTACATTTTGTGTATATCTAGTTAGTAAGCAGGATTGTGATTATAGGGAATTTTTTATGTGTAGATTGTGGTTTGGGTGATATTTTTTTGATAGCTATTCCTTTTCGGCAGTTAGCCAGTTGATTCCACTTACTCAGATAAAATTAAATTTAGGGCATGTGGGATCACTTGGCTGGGGTAAGTGAGACACTACAAAAGGTTCACTGCTCAATCGTTCTTTTTTTCTCTTACAAAGAGAGCGATGACGATATCACGTACGAAGAATATTTAGATGAACAAAAAAAGAACATGGAAGAAGTTGAGAATGATAATCTACTATGGGATAATCTAAACAAAGTCAAAGTGGACAGTGGGCCTTAGTAAGGTTTGCCTCGAAACGAAAGATATCCCATTTTGTTGGGAAATATTTATTTCCATTCCTAGGAAAAAATCTGATACAAAAAAAGTTATTGTATTATTTTCATACATTGTTGTTAGGTTTTAACTTCTACACCACTGACGATCAAAATCAAGGGACGGTTTACAATGTTGCCGATCGGGTCAAAGAGATCTGCCTTTCTCTCTCGCACTCGCCAATTATTTTAAAACAATAATAGTCGATACCTTTATGGGAATTATGAATGAATCGTTTCGCCTAGTAGTTCTAATGTCTTTGGTAACACTGCACGAAACTTATTTTACTGATCTCGATTAGTCTCGTTCAGTAAAAGAGTACTTTTGGAACGTGTTAGGCGACTAGCTATAATACGCGGGACGATTGATCCCTTTGGCTTCATCAATTTATTTACTAGGCGGCAATTTAGATAGTTAAAGGTCTTGGCATAGTCACGGTGCGGCAGCCTTGCATAAGCTTGGGATACTTTTCCGAACTAAGAACCTGTCATGCACCCCAGCAGCTATTGACGGTCTATGAAGCCCAAATTCGATCATCGCTGCTCCTGAGATTTTTGGATTCCATTCAAACAAGAGCCTAGAATATCGAAGGTAGGTTGGCGACTTGAGCCTCTTTCACAAATATTTTCATGGCAAGTGTTCAACTGAGGTTGCCCGCTTAATTCCACCCAGAGCGGTGTATTGTAGAAATACACGACGAGCCACTGCAATCCACCCGTACGTGGTTTAGCTTAGTATCCCTCGAACGACACTGTTTAAAAATTCTTTCATCTGGAGAACGTCATCACTCTGCCGTGTTTCCAAACAAGTATAACCTCCAAAGCTTCAAGACCAACGTGAATTGTTTCCTGTGCACACGCACCGCTCAAAGGGCATCATAAAGCATGTATTCTGCAGTGCTGTGCCTAATACAAACAGAACTAATTGCTTTTATTATTATAAATTAATTTTCTCATTAGAAAAAGGCTTATTTTTATTTTTTAGCACCCAGTAATTATATGATATAATATAATAATTAATTGCTTTATGGCATGTAACCTGCGACTTTATTACCTATTTCTGCACTCGTAAAGTTAACTAGGTATCATTACAAAGAATTATGTGGCGTTCATTTTACAATGTAATATAACTTGACCGCCGAAATTGGCCTCAAAAAGCAAAAAAAAAATGTTTATGACATCTTCCAGAGACTTTCTCATTTTATGTATTTCTTTATGAAATATTAAGTCGTAACCCTGAAAGATATACCTTCTCTCATGCTAGCCAATAACGATTTCAGTGATGCTGGGATAGCTTCCCAGAAAACGATCTTCTAATATCAAAATTGTTCATATTTTCATTTATTGGGAACTATAAACACTATAATATGCAGTTGTAGTAATATATTTGAAAGGTTCAGAGAAAAAGGGGTATAAGAAATATTTTTTTAAATATATCATTAGTACAGAAAGGACAAAATCTGTATTGGCATTAAAATAATAATTAACACGGTAGCTTTGGCTTAAAGAGCTTTTTACTTTTCATTGAATTTATCATAGAATTCTACCAAGTAACGGTAGTAATACTGCTAAAATAATAACTTATAATAATTATAGAAAATAGCTAACACAAACTTTGTAATAGGAATAATAGGAATAGTTTTTGTATTGGAACATCATGTCAAACATTTTTTTATTAGCGACCCCTATTGTATGTGGGAGATATTCAACTAATAGAAGCAACAAAAAGATTATCTATTATAACTAATTTAGAAGAGTAAACAAAGATCGTAATTATTAATAGCAATGTTTAATCTACATTGTGTTAATACAAGTGCCGATATTCTTAAATGTGTTTTTGCCAAAGACAATTCAATGTCATCTTGACATACAATCTACCTATTCCGGTACTTTAAGTGTCGCCCAGTTGATGAAAATACAGTTGCGCTAGACGCAAACGGCAATAATACTCTGAAAGCAAGCATGGAGGCTAATGAATACGAATTATCAATATATACGTCACGTAATCTCTGGGTTCTTAAATCAGAAACGTTTCTTTGATCTTTGACTTCTATTGGTTTCTAGGAAGCTGTTTAGATCTTGTCACTTGTAGGATTTTGACCCCCCCCCCCGTGATTGCGCTACTGGTTTGTATATAGCAAGTACGTGACTCCTTTTGTGTCTATGTACGTCTGCAATAATTATTAATGCCCTATTTTCAAATAACTTATTAAGCTCCGTTTTGCTTATGTTGCACCACAAAGGGGCACCATAATTGAGAACTGGCCTGACCAATACCTTGTACAGGTTGACCTTAGTCCTATTACCAAGTCTACTCCATCTGTAAGGCAGGAGGTAGATAAAGCCTAATTGACTCAATGCAAGCTTTACCCTATTAATTGATTTGAGCCTCCAGTTCAGCCTTTGGTCAAATATAGGTCCCAGGTATTTCACCTCATGGCACCAGTTTACTTGGACTCCATTGAGCCGAAGCCTTGTTTCAGCTCTGCTCATAATGCTTTTCGAAAAAAAGATTACCTTTGTCTTTGCAAGATATAGGCGAAACTTCTAGGCCGAAAGCTATTTTTCTAGCTCGATTACGTGACGCTGCATCCGACTGACGAAAATGCGCGGTAATTTAGAAGTCGAAGTAATTGCTGTATCGTCGGCGAAAAGATAGAGCAGCTGCGTAAAATCTCGCAGAATATTACGGCTATAAATGTTTTATACACCATCGAAGAGAGAGGTGAGCCTTGCGGCACTCCCGCCCTAATCCATTTATTCACAGAAAGTGCGTTCTCTAATGAGACCGCAAAACTTCTATTCTCCAAAAAATAAGAAACTACCACCGGAGTTCCCAGCCTTACCAATTTTAACAAGGGACTCTTGTGCCAGACCTTGTCGAATGCTTTGCTCACGTCGAAAAAGCGCCCTTTTATTGAAACTTTTGACTATATTCAAAGTCAGTCTGACTGTGCAATGAATTATTAGTAGCACATTAAAATTGAGTTAATGATTTTTTCTGAACGCATATGTGCCGAGGAATCATTTTATCGATCCAAAAATGTATCTCTGACTTCATTAAGAATGTTGGCAACATCACAAATGTAATATCAACTTGTGATGGGCAACCAGACTAGCCGGTCGAAACCCATGTTAACACCATAGGTATGTGCTAGGCGTCCCACACCACCACTTTTAAATTAAAAATGGCACAAACCCAAATGAAAGGTCTCAGCGAGTAGTGCTTAACTCCAAACGAAAAATTGAATCGCTTGAATTATTCTCTATTTTTTTAAACACTAAAACCAGACAAAAATCACTTATTTCAAATTGGAAAGTCCAGTAAACAAAATAAATTGTGGATTGCAAGAAAAAATCGACAAATAAATAAAAAGAAAATTGGACAACAAGGAACATGATGTTCTGTGAATAATTGTAAGAGAAAATTGACAAATAAATAAAAAGGAAATTGGATAACATTGAACGCAGATCAAATATGCTTTCTCCATAATGGCTCACTTCGTTCATCATTAGGGTTTTTTAAGCATAGTCAATGACTTTAACTTCTGTTTGTTTATATTATTGCTTCATCAGCGGGTCTTCCATGGGGGGTTTGTTATTGAACAATTGGATCTTATTGAGCTGAGCAGGTACAATGTGGGGAAGTATTCACTTTTTAGTTATTTAATTATATTTATTCGCAAGCAAGTTAAGGTGCAGGCGGGGAGAGGAGACGAGGAATAAGCCAGTCTCTCGGTAATCTGTATGGTTTTAAAGGGCTTGGATGTACATGTGAGTGTGTTATTAAGGGGTTCAGGGAAATGTCAGTCCGTTTGTAGTAGTCCACTATAATTTTATCCATGTACCATTGCGATCAAAAAAAAGTAGTACAACAAAATATAATTTAATCTGCTGGTCTATTATAAAATATTTTCTTTCAAACTGATAACTCAGTGTCACCAGAATTCTTGTGTCAGTGTCATGTAATTTTTAAAAAATGCCTTTAACTTCAGAGCAAAAATCGATCATATTTACGCGATTAAGGGATGGGGTTCCCATAAGGGACATTGCAGGCGCATTAGGGATAAACAAAAAAACAGTGTTGTTGGCTAAATCCAAAATTCGAGAACATGGAAGTATTGTGAGAAACCCAGGTTCTGGTCGCCCAAAAGTTTCCACCGATGACGAAGATACAACTTTAATTAATTATTTAAGGGACAACCCATTCGGGACCGCTATTAAGGCTAAAGAAAAAACCCATTTTCCTGGATCTTCAATTACAGCTCGAAGAAGAATTCGGGGGTCTGAACTCAAAAATAGGTGTTCTGCAAACAAAATATATTTAACAGAACTAAATAAGCAAAGACGAGTACAATTTGCTCACGAATACCAAAACCAACTGTGAGAGTCTGTAGTTTTTTCAGATGAGAAAACGTTCCAGTCCTGTAACAATGGAAAAGTCCGAGTATATAGACCCATAAACACAAGGTATGATGAAAGATATACGCACAAGACAAATCAAAGTGGACGTTTTTCCGTAAATGTGTGGGGTTGGATTAGTGCTAGAGGCCCAGGAGTTTGTCAATTTGTGCAAGGGCGGCTAACTGCAGGAACATATTGCAACATATTAAATAATGTTATGGTGCCATCGGTTGAAGCCATATTCGGTGATCAAAATTATATTTTCCAACAAGATAATGCTCCCATTCATACTGCCCGCATAGTAAAAGATTACTTTCGACAAAATAACATCCAAGTTTTACCATGGCCTTCGAAGAGTCCCGACCTCAATCCCATAGAAAATGTCTGGGGAGAAATGACCAAGTTCATGTATAAACATGACTTTCATCCAAGAAATGAAGAAGAACTGCGCCAGGGGATAAACGCAGCATGGGATAATATAACCCAAGAGTATACAAGAAGCTTAGTCTTAAGTATGCCGCGTCGGTTACAAAAAGTAATTGAAAACAACGGCGCAATGACTAAATATTAAACAGCTGCTTTTAAGTATATATTATTTTAGGATGTTGCATTTAGAAATGTTTACTTTTGGTTAAAATTTTGTATTTTTACTGTTTTTCCACTTTTGGCTTTTGTTGTTTTTGGATTTTTTTTATATTCAATATATAAATCGATAGTTGTTATACATACTCTATTATTTTATTTAAAAACTTGAAAAATTGCCCATTTTTAAAAGGTAGGTAAATTTTTTAAAGCACCTTTATTACAATACTTTTATTTCGCCACGTATATAGTAGATTACCAAATTCATGGTAACGCCTAAAAAGTTAGGTGGCATAATTATATTGTTTTCATAGTGACCACGATATCCACTTCTCGATATCCTTATAGACCAAGAGTTCTATCTGGGACTACTAATTCTTGTACTACTTTTTTTTTATCGCAATGGTACCTACTCAGTTATTGTCGGTATCTGTAAGTCATTATGTAAAGTATGAGTCATCGCATAGCGGGGCGCCCCGTCATGATTCATAAACATTTATTCTGAAACCTTTGAATTTTGAGAAAGTTTGTCTACTTTATGGTACTCCAGGTGGTGATACGATATAGAAGTACAGGCCGAACGATAGTTTTGTAGATTAAAGTTTTTGTACGCAGATCCAAAGTACTTTTTCTGTTTATCAGGGCATAAATGACACTTGACCGTTCGCTTTTTTTAAACGAGAGGCTGTGTTGTCATTCCAGTTTAGCTGTTTATCGAAAAGCAGACCCAGGTATTTTATATTCTGACACCAGTTTATCCTAGTGTTTTTGACAAGCAATCTGGATGTAGGTTGAATACTTCTGCCCTTTGAGAGAAATAGATAGCCTGTGTTTTAGCATCACTTAGACGAATTTTCCATTTATGTAGCCACGCCTCGATAAGTTTTATATGACGTTGCAGTTTTGAGATTACCAACCTAGGCTTTTTTGCGGTGGCGGTAATCGCAGTATCGTCAGCAAACCGGTATAGTTGTGTTTGAGCGAATTTTGAAATATCACTGGTATAGATATTGTACAGAGCCGGCGCAAGGGGGGAACCTTGCGGTACTCCAGCTCTGACTTATCGCACAGTTGATAACGCATTCACTGATGAAACTGCGAAAATCCGGTCCGACAAGAACGAGTGAATTACCTTAATTAGGTAGTTTGGCATACCTAATCTTATTAGCTTTAGTATAAGTCGACATCGAAAAAGACCGCTCCAGTTGTCCAACGACGGTTGAAGCCTGTCAGTATATTTGAAGCCAATCTGTTTGTCTGGCGCACCGTGCAATGACTAGAACGGAAACCGAACTGCTCAGGTGGTAAAATATTGTTTTCAAATATGGAATCGTTTATACGATAGAGTATAAGCTTTTCAACAATCTTGCCTAGACATGACAGAAGGCTGATGGGTCGATATCCTGAAACTAAAGTTTGGTCTTGACCTAGCTTTGGAATCAGATAACTTTTGCTTTTTTCCAAAACTGGGGGAAGCGGCCCTTTTCTAAAATAGCCTGTGCTATATTTACTACATCCATTAATACATTATCAGGCAAACTTTTCAACGCTTTCATTTTTATACAGTCGAAATCCGCGGAGCCCTTCTAGGTTTAATGAATTTTATAACATCTTTAACTTCTTCCATAGAAATATTGCGAATATTCTGAATGGGGTGCTCAATAGAACTATAAATTCATATTGTTCTGGAGATCCTCGCGTCCCCCTCAGGATCGGTTGCACTGTGACGCCCTTCAGCTTAATATAAATTATTATAGCCAATAAGAGCAACGTGTTTCCTGATTTAAAAAAATAACCATCCATATGTATAACACACTACAGATATTTTTTCTAATTAAGCCAACTTGAATATTTTAGACGTGTATCTTCTATTCAATCAGACATATTGTGGCAAGCCTAATAGTAGAACCATATACACATCACATAAGCAGTCCTGGGACAACGTCTAAGGAACTAGGTATAACTATAAGGCGTTAGCGCTGAACAGTTTTACAAAGAAAATTGATCTATAGTGAAAGGCCAAAGTGGATTTTTTTATAAATAGGCACGTGATACCAAGAGGTATAACAAACTATTTTTTTGGTTCGTGATGGTTATTTCGACATAAATGAATTAAGATGCAGAGATGAACTGGTAATAGTTGAACCTGCAAAACCATTTGTAGGCCAAGAACCTAGAATTGACATAGGTGGAATAAACAGAACATATAATTAAAGTATTTATTTATGATCAGACATAAAAGCACTGCAGAAAAAATCAATAGGGGCGTTCTGTGAGCGAGCGAAACGATTCACATTGATCTTGAATCTAGCTTACCTCAGCGTCGTTTCAGAGTGACTATGTTCTCCAGAAAATGAAGTTCTTGAACAGTGTGATCTCAGGAATACTAATCTATACTAGCTGTTGGTGGGCGACAGTGCTTCGTCATGTATTTTTACAATGTATCGCTTTGGATTCCACCCAAAGCGGTACATTGAAGCGGACAATGTTGGAAGCGGACTTTGTCATGAAAATAACTCTCAAATCACCAACAAATCTTTGATGTGTTATTCTTTCAACACTGTTTGTCAGTTCGTGCTAAGTTCAATTAAGTGAATGGCTCTGCTTTAGATGGAGTCTAAAAGCTTTAGAGTATGCTTGAAAGCGGAGACCCAAAATATATATACGAAGTATTCTAGCGAAGGTCGAATATAGCCCGCAAAAGTTATTGAGGTGCATTATAGAGGTTCTTAGCTATGATCGGAACGTGCCTATGCTAAGACTCAAATGAATGCCTAATAAATTAATTGATTAAGTCGAGGGAATCGAGTACCGGGTGTCCCACTAAGAATGGCTGTCGGCCGTATCTCAGAAAGTGTTAGTCGTATGGTTTGCGGAAAAAAAAAAATATTTGGTAAAGTGGTCATGAGAAATTGTTGGAAATTATTTTTAAGTCTCTTAGACTAGCGCTAGAGGGCGCAACAGTAACGGTAAATATTAATCACGAAGTTTCCCCAAAAGTCGCCTAGTTAAGGTATCCCGAAAATAACATTTTTGTATATTTCGAAAATTTATTAATAAAATTCACCTATAGAACGTGTTCGTCACTTTTCAAATAAAGTGGTGGGGGAAGGTTGAACATTATTTGTAATAAATGCTGATAACTCCGGCCTGGCTTAACATAATTTAGTAAATTTAGTAAACTTAGTTTTGTTAAAAAGGGCTTTTCTCACTCTATATATCATCTTATAAACTACGGCAATATGTGTTTTATACTAGGCGCTAGGGGGCGCTGTCTTACAACTTCGCAAACATCGCGCGTTTTTTCCATAATTGTAAATATAATAGTATATTCAATTTTACCTAATTACAAGGATAATTAAAAGTCTAAGAAGTCAGCGAAAACCGCAAGTTAATATATATTTTCAATCCGGAGATATCAACAACAATAATCATAATAATGGAACATAATTATTTTATTTTCAAATTGCCATTGTAAAGGTTTTTTTAAGAGTCAAATAGGCCTTGGAAAAACAAAATATGAATTGAAACTGTGCACGCGTGTCACCTTTCATTATTACGTCAAAATTTTTGTCGTGCCAACAGTGTTGTGTCGTATTTGATTTTCAAAATGCCTCTGTTACTTGAAGAAGCCGTTGACATCATTGCGGTGTATTTGGAATGTTTGGGAAATGCAACAATTGCTGAACGGGTTTACGCAGTACGATACCCTCAAAGGCGCCGATACGACAGTACAATGTTTAATCGTTTAGCTAGCCGTTTTTGTGCTACTAGAAGAATTTGTCGCCCTGTATATCGCAGACGACGCCGAGGTCGAACCGAGGAAAACATTGTAAATGTTTTGGCATATGTCGAATTTATTCCACAAATTAGTATCAGATTAATTGTTAGAGACTTGGGCGTTACTCGCTCTACTGTGCATAGGATTTTATTAGAAGAAAGGTAAGTAATTATATCTATATGTTAATAGTTTTCAAGTCAATGTAATAAGTAGGTATTTTGTTTTTCTATAGGCTACATCCCTACCATAATGTGCTCCACCAGAATTTTGTGGACTGATGAAGCTACTTTTCATAGTAATGAAGGAGTAAACCGCCATAATATGCATTATTGGTCGGGAGATAATCCCCACTGGATGCGGGAGGTGCAGCATCAAGTCAATGTCTGGTGCGGCATTTTGGGTGGCAGAATAATTGGACCGTTTGTATTTAATGAGTCGCTTACTGCGCAAAGATATTTACATTTTTTAAATTACGAACTCCCAATTCTTCTCGAAGATGTGCCCTTGGATATTCGCAGAACTATGGTTTTCCAACACGATGGATGTCCTGTACATTTTGCGGCAAACGTTCGTCAATTTCTTGACGATACATTTCCTGCAAGGTGGATAGGAAGAGGGAGTATATTTCCGTGGCCTGCTAGGTAATATTATAATAGATCACCTGACTTAACATGCCTAGATTTTTATCTATGGGGGAGATTGAAGGATCTTGTTTTCGTTACCAGACCCACCACAAGGGAAAACATAATATAAAGGATAATTGACAGCAGCTGCCGTAATCCTATGGCAGAGGTGGAAACTGCAGTATTATCAACCAGGGAGAGATACACAACGATGGGCGGCAATTTGAACATCTAGGGCGCCACTGAGAATTATTGCCGTAACGATATATTTGCTTGAAACATACGTACCTTCATATTTTGTTTTTCCAAGGCCTATGTGACTCTGGAAAAAACCTTTACAATGGCAACTTGAAAATAAAATCATAATGTTCCGTAGTTATGATTATTGTTGTTGATATCTCCGGATTGAAAATAGATATTAACTTGCTTGCTTGTTCATCCTTGTAATCAGGTAAAATTGAATATACTATTATATTTACAATTATGGAAAAAACGCGCAATGTTTGTGAAGTTGTTAGACAGCGCCCCCTAACGCCTAGCGTAAAACACATATTACCTTAGTTCATAAGATGATATATAGAGTGAGAAAAGCCCTTTTTAACAAAACTAAGTTTACTTAATTATGTTAAGCCAGACCGGAGTCATCAGCATTTATTACAAATAATGTTCAACCTTCCCCCACCACTTTATTTGAAAAGTGACGAACACGTTCTATAGGTGAATTTTATTAATAAATCTTCGAAATATACAAAAATGTTATTTGCGGGATACCTTAACAAGGCGACTTTTAAGGAAACTTTGTGATTCATATTTACCGTTACTGTTGCGCCCTCTAGCGCCAGTCTGAGAAACTTGAAAATAATTTCCAGCAATTTCTCATGGCAACTTTACCTAATATATTTTTTTTCCGCAAGCCATACGACTAACACTTTCTGAGATACGGCCGACAGCTATTCTTAGTGGGACACCCAGTACATCCGGATTTGTGGCATTGACTTTTTTTAGAAAACACTGCTTAGTGTATTACCTAACAGATAGGCCTCTGCATAAAGTACTTGTCAAAAGGATAACATAGTAAAAAAATATGAAAAAAAATTATATGTCACAGACACACTCAAAATATTGTGCTTATCTGAAAACCGTTACTAAGTAACCATTATATTTCATTTTAAGTTTTTTTTTTAATTCCTGAACATTTTTTTTTAGTTCGCCTATGATGAAGAGCTAATATAACTGGAATGATAAATGTTATGCTGTTTTAGTTCATCAGTGGAAGTCTATCTTTATCTAAGGAGTTTTAAGATTTACCTTGTCCAAATGAGACCTAAACAATTATAATTATCGAAGGAAGTGCGGTGTTACCGTAGAGATCAAGAAATTTCACTATGCAGCTCTAACCTGAACCTCCTTTGAATACGTCTATAACCTGATAATTAAGGAATGATTACATTAAATAAATATCTTACCTGTTTTGGTCATACTTTTCATCGAATCCTTCAATTTTAACTACATTCCATTCTTCTTTAATTTTGGCGTAACTGAATGAGATCTGTAATAGAAATAATACCAATTAAAAACACGATTGATGAGGCCTTTACTTGATGAAAATCCATGTTCAAAACACTTAAGGAAAATAATAATTTTCGATTTTCACTATATTTTAATAAATAAACACATAACAGCTGTTTCGGTACACTGTACCTTCTTCAGATGTGAGTACTTTAATACTAAAATTACCAATATTAGGGTAATGAGAATAAAGCTTAAACTACCTGCTAAATTATTATGGGAAAATACGTGTATACAAATTCAATAATGGTGATCTATTTAAATCTAATTGATCGTTCAGTAATATGTTGAAATTTTTAAGTTTATTTATTTCTAATGTCTCTAGGGTATTTAATTTTCGACCTTTGTTTTCTACATGTAAAATTGTATATTTATCATCAAAATTATGTGATTCTTCTAATAAATGATTGGCGTAATTAGAATCCCTTTTATTTTTCAAAAAACATCTTTTATGTTCCTGTATACGTTTTTTAAACGGTCTTCCTGTTTGTCCTATATACACCTTATCACAAGAACCACATTTTAATTTATATACGCCAGATTTATCCTGTTTTTTAACTTTACTTTTATTGTTTTTTATTAATTTACCTAAAGTATTCCTAGTTTTAAACGCTAATTTTGAACCACGCTTCCTTAGATGTCTTGATATTGTCTCCGTCGGTTTACCGATATAAGTAAGGGTTTGGAAATTATTTGTGTCATTTACTTTATCCGGGTAAACAGCTTTCATTGCCATTTTATATTCCTTTTTTTTTAATTATTTTATCAATTAAGCAGGGTTGAAAACCATTGTTTACAGTCATTTGTTTAATGATATTTAGTTCTTTATCATAATTCTCTTTGGATAAAGGAATATTTAACAATCTATGTATATAACTATTGTATGCGGCTAATTTATGTGTATAGGGATGTGTAGAAGTGTTATGTATTGTAATATCAGTATGTGATGGTTTATGAAAAATGCTAAAATCCAATTTATTATTAATTTTATTAATAGTTAAATTTTCTTGATCTAACTATTAATAAAATTAATAATAAATTGGATTTTAGCATTTTTCATAAACCATCACATACTGATATTACAATACATAACACTTCTACACATCCCTATACACATAAATTAGCCGCATACAATAGTTATATACATAGATTGTTAAATATTCCTTTATCCAAAGAGAATTATGATAAAGAACTAAATATCATTAAACAAATGACTGTAAACAATGGTTTTCAACCCTGCTTAATTGATAAAATAATTAAAAAAAAAGGAATATAAAATGGCAATGAAAGCTGTTTACCCGGATAAAGTAAATGACACAAATAATTTCCAAACCCTTACTTATATCGGTAAACCGACGGAGACAATATCAAGACATCTAAGGAAGCGTGGTTCAAAATTAGCGTTTAAAACTAGGAATACTTTAGGTAAATTAATAAAAAACAATAAAAGTAAAGTTAAAAAACAGGATAAATCTGGCGTATATAAATTAAAATGTGGTTCTTGTGATAAGGTGTATATAGGACAAACAGGAAGACCGTTTAAAAAACGTATACAGGAACATAAAAGATGTTTTTTGAAAAATAAAAGGGATTCTAATTACGCCAATCATTTATTAGAAGAATCACATAATTTTGATGATAAATATACAATTTTACATGTAGAAAACAAAGGTCGAAAATTAAATACCCTAGAGACATTAGAAATAAATAAACTTAAAAATTCCAACATATTACTGAACGATCAATTAGATTTAAATAGATCACCATTATTGAATTTGTATACACGTATTTTCCCATAATAATTTAGCAGGTAGTTTAAGCTTTATTCTCATTACCCTAATATTGGTAATTTTAGTATTAAAGTACTCACATCTGAAGAAGGTACAGTGTACCGAAACAGCTGTTATGTGTTTATTTATTAAAATATAGTGAAAATCGAAAATTATTATTTTCCTTAAGTGTTTTAATACCAATTAATATTTAATAGTATGTATTATTATATTTTTTTTATATACACAGGATGCAAAACAAATGATAATAGAGAGTAATATTTTGGGCGTTTTATTGAAGCAAAATTGTCCATTTTTAGAATAATATACATGTTTAAAACAATCCACAAGCTAAACATAGCTGGACCATCTGGTATAAAATGATGAGCGAAGGTACTAGAATGTTACTTTTTATTCGTTAAACTTTACTTCCAACTAAGAAAGGTATAATATGATAGTAATGAAGAAAAGTTGTTAATTGCCCGACATTTTAAAATAAAAAGGGACCTAGGGTATTTCTCCATAGATTTTAATAATTTTTCTTATAAAATCTTTTTTGCTCCCTAAAATCCCTTACCTAATTATATCTGCAGATAAAAAGTTTCAACCATGAACTAAATTTTTTCTTAAAATCTAATTGATCCCAAGTTTATTAAAAGTTTAAAAGAGTTTAAAAGGGGTCTTAATCCATTTAAAATTAATGCCAGGGTTACGAAATTCTAAAACACCTAGAAAATAAATGAACGTCAGTCATTATAGGGAAAATAATTTAAAATGCTTAATCACGTCTTTGAGATTTAAGTGTTGAACGTTACATCCCATCAAGTTGTGTATTGAATAAATTACATATTTTTTTATCAAAAGATTGAGAGTTGTGAATAATGAAAGTATAGAACGATTTTAAGCAAAGATACAAAGTCTATTTAATGAGCAATAATTGAAAAAAATATCGAAAATCGCGTTTACCTGTAATCCAGATGTTCCTATATACTGAGGAATTTCTTCTTCTTGTGCGAATTAAAAAGCTTAATTGATTTTTTGTTAAATACAGATACTATATTTCATAAAGTTTAATATATTGAAAGGAAGATATTAACCAAACAAATTTAGTTGATTTGATATAAATCAATAAAATTATTTAGTTGCCGAATATTTTCTTAACTTAAACAAAATTTTATTGGGCAAATTAAATTTTGCTAAATTAGTTTTCTCCGGAATTTCGTTTATTGGGGCTTAGTATTAGAATAAAATAGTATTAGATACTAAAATAATATTACATATTAAAGTTTTATTCTACGTGCAATTCCTCTATTTACATTTCCTAAAATTATAATTAAATTCCGATATTAAAAATGTGGTTGATCGAATAAGAATTTTATGATGCAGTGGTCACGTGACTATCTTCTTCTAAGTTTGCATTCGGCAAGTCGGCAAGATGTCGCGCGGTCGCGCTGTTTATATGTAGTACAAGTTGATCCTGAGGATTATTGTTGCAAGATTACATAATATCGTAAGGAATAATTTATTAAACTCAGTTATACCAAACCATAGACCTCGTAACTATTAGACCGAACAATAACAAATAAACGTGTTGTCATCAATGTATTCCAGTATGTAAATCAACATGCAAGCTGCTCCCCTCCACTTGATTTGCCAGACTTACGCCACAGAAAACGTAGTTACGCTGTTAAAAGTGTTAACTTCTATGATTAACTAGAATAACATGATGTAGGAAATTTATAACATTGCCTAAAACCTTGTAAAAAATCTGTAGTATGGCAACGCACCAATAAAGGATCCGCCCAGATTCCATCATTTTCGTGGCCATCCGCATCGACTCGGCAATAGTCGGCATAGCGGATGTTCCATTCATTTGTGACAGCGTTTTTCTGTGGGTTTTCCTGGAGTTTTGTCACATGCATATGTAAAGGCAGCGTAATCCCCACTCCCGGCCCCACCTAGCTCCCCACAGCGTCTCGCCACCAAACGATTTTGGCACCACAATTTTATAGCATTTATGAATGGCGCGTCGGATCTATAGTTACGATGCCTATGTACCAAACCTTATATAAAAAGGAGTGAAGTTAGAATGACAGAACAACTCAAATGTAACTTAATTGACACAAAACATATTTAACTAAGGGAATCATTATTTTTTTTTTAAATTTTGGTTTTGATTCTGATTTTGGTTGTGATTTTGATTTTGAATTTGGTGGAATTAAACGTCGTGATAAAGTAACATTCCGTGTTAGTCCCAAATAAATTTTAATACAGGCAATTAAAATTGATTTAAACTTTAATTTAATTGTTCAATAAAATAATTTAATTCAGCGAATAAAATATTTTGTTGCTCGTTTTCAATAAAATATTTTTATTGCTTGTCAGCTAAAAATGTCGTGGTTGCAGGATTCTACTGTTTTTATAGAGCAAATTTCGAAATTTTAAATCATAGACGAATGAAAGTAAACTTTTATTTAACTTTAAATGAAATATTTAATGGTCAGACACAGCACTGCATGATAAATCCTTTATGGCGCTTTGCGAGCGATCCCTGTACGCAAGAAGCGATTTACGTTGGTCATGAATCTTTGAAGATTAAACTTGTTCGTAACAGGACCTCAGGGAAGTTTTTCTCCATATAAGCCACTAGACACTAAACTGAACCACGTACGGGTGGGCTGAAGTAGTTCGTCGCATGTTTTTACCATGCACCGCTCTGTGGCGGGCAACTTCAGTTGATAATTAGTGACTTTAACAAGTAGTAACACTTTTGTCGTTACTGGATCTTATAGGTTATGGTGTAGCAGGAATGTGTTAAAAAATATTATCGTCCTTTTATTAGTTAATGATGAAACGATCAAATCAGTTATGTTTTCTTGCAATTCTAACTTGGATTATTATTTTTATATTGTTGTTGAAGTCACAAATTCTTTATATGGATGGAACTTACTGTACAAAATTTTTCAAACAATTCTTCAGCATGTACGGATTTTTTACCGGACACAATTTTCCTTTAGTTTTAAGTTTATTAAAAGATAAACGTGAAGAAACTTATAGGTTATGCTTTTCTAAAATATTAGAATTATGTAACAAAATCAATTTAGTACTTTCGCAAAAATAATAAATAGAATTAGATTTTGAAATATCAGCTTATTGCCCGGTGGTTTAAGTGTGCAATGATATTAGAATTACTTGCTGCAGATTTCACTTGACCCAATAGCGTTTATTGAGTATATCTTGCAAAGGTGATAAGTCGGAAATTGGCATTATTATACCGAATTTGTAATGTTGAAAATTTGGGAGTTTTTTTCAAAAATAAACTGATTTATTGCTGTTTTCTTCCATAACTGTATTGTATTTATGTTTTAATTTTTAATAGGTAAAAAAATAGATTTTAGAAATTTTAAATTGAATTAAAAATATTCATAGCACGCCTATGGATTATTTCTGTCAAGGAGCTTGACGTATGGCATTGCTTTCCCCTTACGGATACCGCGTAGCTATAGACTGAAGCGCCGTTCTACAGTAGGGTTCCCGCTTCTTTGCTTCACGCTAGTTTACCGGAAATCGTCGGAAAAATTACAAATAACAAGCCTTCGGCAAAGTTGACCTCCCATAATATGGTACGTGAATGAGCCCGAATGCTGAATGTCCGCCGAATATACACATCTCATCGTCTGGGCCCGGTTAGATAATATCGAATATTTTCCATAATAGATAAGAAATCAGAAGGAGAAATAGTTGAACTCACGATGGCCATTTCAATGGTTTCGTTTCAATTCCATAACGCTCCAATAACACGGTGCTGGAATATTTCTAAGTATTTTTAGGTATTCAGATTACTCTCTACGAAAACTTTTTTATTTATTTATTCTGACTCCAAGAATTCCAATCCAAATGTTTTCTGTCGGCCCTATCCCAATATCTATTTTCAGAATTATGGATGGATTTTGTCGTGCTCATATTTTTTTATTCAGTTTGTTGTCTGTACAATTTCTATAGAAAGTCTTAGAATATTTTTATTTGCTTTGGTTTGGTCGTTATTAATTCGCTTCGTCGAACGACGAATGATCATCAGGCAGAAGTTCTCTAACATTCCTGACTTTAAAATACTTTTATTTCTCATTCATGATTGCTATGTAGCAACTACCTATACAGGGTGACAATTTAAAAACTTGAAATTGCCATATCTTAGGAACGAGAAACTGAAGAAAAAAACGCAAAAAACAGTTTCTATAAAACGAAGGGGGAACAAAAACAAGCGTATTATCCCACCCTTATCTGCAACCCCTTGGGCAGGGTGAGATACACCCTAAAATCTTAAATAGAAAGGGGGGTCGAGTGATACATCATTTTGAAGCTCTTGAAAAATGCTTTCCAATGGTGGCATAGAAAGCTACATTTCAGGAAATTATTCTCTGTTTATTAAGGAAAACAACAAATGAAAACATAATTTTGAAATTTTTTATTATTATATATTCCTGAATTTTGTGGAAACTTTAGCGAGCTAAGTAAGTTCATGGATTTTTGACAATGCATGTTTTAAATTCAAATTATTCTTGTACCTACTAAAGTTGTGTTATTTTATTTTTTCTCTTAAGAACTCACTATCTATCAAGTGCTCACAAATTTTGATGTAACCACTTTTTTGGAACGGACTAGACACTAGACGCTCAGGATTCCTCTGATGAAGTTTTGAGGATATCTTGGTTAGTTGAAAGTACCACCTTCAGGACGCTATTTTGTTGAGAAAGTAGCACATTTCCGTCATAGTCCGGGAGAAATGACATCGTTGTTGTCATTGTAGAGATGGGCAAATCGAAAAAAAAACATCGATGTGGAGCATCGACATTAACATCGAAAGTAATAATCATTAAAACTAATCATGGAAAAATATCCAATAAAAAACATTGATGTTTGAAAACATATTTGTAAAATAGACTCAAGTCGACAACCTGCTTTCGATGTTCAAGTCTTTCCAGGTTGTTTGTCAGATCATTGTTACCGATCAAGTGAATGGCTCTTCTTTAAATGGAATCCAGTAATCTTAGGGTATGTTAGAAGCAGAGCCCCAAATTTGCGAACAGTATTCCAGCCATGCTCGAATTTGGGCTTTATAGAGCATCAAAAGTTGCTAAGGTGTATAGAGGTTGTTAGTTCGGAAAAGTGCTCCAAGCTTCTGCAAAGCTGCCTTAGCAATGGCCGCAACGCGACTATCCAAATTGACGCCCAATAAAGTAATTGATGAAGCCCAGGGAATCGAGTGTCCCGCCATGACTATATCCGGTTCTTCAACATTAACTTTTTTAGAAAAACTATCGCCTGGGGTTTTTAGCATCAAATTCTACTTGGCTACTGGCACCCCAAGACAGAATGTCTTCCAGCTCTTTGTTGAGATGTGAGACCTCTTGCTGCCTATAGTTAGGTGCATTGGCAGTCGAGGTTCGAGCATGCAAAGTAAAAGATGAAACAAGTGCTGCCTTCAGCGAAGCGATTATTAGTTTCTTCCAAAGGATCGTTAATGTATGGTGAAAAAAGAGTGGGTGACAATATAGAACCCTGAGGGACTCCAGCATTGATACTAAATATGTCGGAAAGAAATCCGTCCATCACTACACGCAGAGAAGAAAGGAAGCCTGGGAGTAATGAACAAAAGCCCTCATGCCATACTCAGTCAAAGGCCTTGAAAATGTTCAGTGCTACCGCTTACTTAATAACCAAATAATTGTATGAAAATCTATGTAGGTATGCTTTAGAACAATACAGTTGATCATTACCATAGCAACGGAATAACGGCTTACCAATTTGGCATTAAAATAGCTGACGTTTTGCTTTCTAAAAGCTTGCATGGTTTTTGGTAGCGACATTGCAATAAATAATGAAAAGCAGCAGCGAAAGCGAGTTTGAAAATGTGACAAACGAAATTTCTTCTTACCTGAAAAATCAAAGTTTAGGTACGAAAATGTTCATAATTTGTTCACAAAATGAATTGATATGAAGAAATGCAAAACTATTACAGAGCACGTAACTTAGGGCTTATGTGGCACAAAAATCAAAAATTTTAAATCTTCTACCCTGTGCTGTGGATCAGCACTAAATATAAAACAATATCCATATTAGACACGGGTGGCACTCCCTCCATAGAAAAATCCAATCCACCGTCGTCAAGAGTAAAATGATCAATGTTCCCAATAATGCTTACCTTCTGTAAGTATCTAAAATCACGAAACACCTAATAAATATCCGATATAAACACACAAGCCATATGTCAGTCAGTTTTAAACACTGAGGGGTTTAAAACAAATACCATAAACACTTTCAAATTACCTTCACGGCTTTTCCTTAATGAATTCTGTAGATATACACTTGCCATTCTTAACAGCACCAACTTTAAGTATTAATAAATATAAATAACAGAGAAAAAAAACACAAGTTGAACAACAATAAATTAATAAAACACACAAAACCAAAATCGCTGTTTTAACTGACACTGACGTTCACAAAAAAATAAAGGTTAGTTTTTCTGACGTTTGCCGTCGGCGGCCATGTTGGAAGCACTTTGTGACTCCAATATGTCCGTGGCAGGCAAACGTAATCTTGTTTGGATTGCCTAATAGGGCTGAAAGTTTAACAAATCCTATAACCCGAGAAAACGCACTGTATAGATATGAAAATGGTGTAGACTATTGGGTAAACAAATTAAAATCTGAAGCTTTAGTAAAGCCCTCTTTAGGCTAGATAACGACGTAGGTGCAGGTGATTTAGAAAAATAAAACCACCAAATATTAAATCCAGCGACAATCAATTCCAAAAATTTAATTAAACCACACAATACCCGACATAATCGCATGACAGAAATGGCAGGCCCGTAGAAGCAGCAAAACGTGCAAAACTTGCAGGAAACAATAAATTGCGACCCCTGCTGGAGGTGCTGCTCGCCTTAATAAATAAACCTCTGCCATGCTAATTAAATAACCATTCAGAAAACCGTGGTCGAGTTTAAAATAAAAATTCGTTTTACCTTTTTTCTTTTTTATGGATAGAGTTAAAACCCCGGTTTTAATTTACTTTATGGAATTATATTGGGGTCGGTGATGCACAATTTTATACGAGGATGAGTTGATAAATGGAGCATGCGTTCCTGTTTTAACGTACAGGGTATATTGACTACTGACAAGCATTTGTTTGAACGTTGATATTATCAACAGTAATATACCGATAGAGGAGGCGTCTTATCGGTAATACCGATGTTTTTAACAAGAAATCGATTTTCTGACAAATTTTTACGAAATGTAATTTTTACTTATAATCTAATATGATCCCGAGAGCTTTAGCTCGAGGGTCTTATCTTTGATTATAAGTAAAAATTACATTGAGTGAAAATTTTCTTGGAAAATCGAGTTTCGAGTGAAAAACGAAGGTATGAAGATAAGAAACCGCCTCTAGAGGTGTATTTTATTGGATAATTCACCTCACTTTTATTGAACCAATCAAAACGCTCATTTTCATAGCAACCACCTTGGTAACGGTCGTCTTACCCGATAAGACTACCGCTAGCTCGAAAAGACGCTTTCGAAAAGACGCTTGTAGCTTTTTTACTTAAATAAAAAATTAGTAACACCTCTAACTTGTATATTTACCTATATCAGACGGCCTTCATTTTTATGTTCAGTAAATTATCCAATAAAATACACCTCTAGAGGCGGTTTCTTATCTTCATACCTTCGTTTTTCACTCGAAACTCGATTTTCCAAGAAAATTTTCACTCAATGTAATTTTTACTTATAATCAAAGAAAAGACCCTCGAGCTAAAGCTCTCGGGATCATATCAGATTATAAGTAAAAATTACATTTCGTAAAAATTTGTCAGAAAATCGATTTCTTGTTAAAAACATCGGTATTACCGATAAGACGCCTCCTCTATCGGTATATTACCGTTGATAATTTACTGAACATAAAAATGAAGGCCGTCTGATAAAGGTAAATATACAAGTTAGAGGTGTTACTAATTTTTTATTTAAGTAAAAAAGCTACAAGCGTCTTTTCGAAAGCGTCTTTTCGAAAGCGTCTTTTCGAGCTAGCGGTAGTCTTATCGGGTAAGACGACCGTTACCAAGGTGGTTGCTATGAAAATGAGCGTTTTGATTGGTTCAATAAAAGTGAGGTGAATTATCGGGGTAATAGCATAATAGGTGCATTAAAATTAGCAATATCGTTGCGTGAGTGGGTGTTTTTTGAAAAGTTCATAAATATATTTATCATATCTCACTCTTTCGACATATTAAAATAAACAATTGCAGTTTTCTTTTAAAGAACCTCGGTTTTCCGGTTCATTAATAAAAAACTATTGTTGAATACGGTTGCAATAGAAAAACGTATGTGAGTTCCAGAAGTAATGTCTCAATTCATTTAAAATTCAGCGGTGTGTTTTTTGGAAAAACGGTAGCCCATAAATTAGTTACGACCATCAACTTCATTTTTTCAAATGAAAATATCTATTTTTTTATTTCATTTTTTAATTTTGCATCGAATTCTAAGTATGTTTCGTGTACCATGTCTTTAACCTAAACTTCACAGTTATCGAAAAAATTACGATTGAATATATCAGTAAGTAAGACCGTATTTCTGAGGATGTATTTGAGGAGCGTTCATTCAAAACCAGACATCTCCACTTTTTACATAAAATACGAATGGAATAGATTTATAGTATTTTTCCAAGATTTTATCGATTCCTTATATCAGAATCGTTCAAAATCGGACAAAATCAATTTAGATTTGCATGTAAACATCGATCGTTCAGTCAAAATCGGACATATCCAAAATTAAAATCACTTTTAGCGAACCGGTCAAAACTAGACATATCCAATTATACTTTAATACCGCATCTACAGTAAATAGAACAAAACAGTACATATCCATACCAAGTAAACCGTGTTTTTGTTTAACTGAAATCAATCTCGTATTTCATTACTAGTGGCTTTGCAGGCGGTATCTAGTATCTCGGTTATTTGTAACTGTTTTTAGTGTTTGATAGGTATGCCGAACGATCTGGTCCCGTTAAAGAAACAATAAGGAATTTTCTAAAGAATTTGCCAGCATCTAAATTTGCCACTATAATAGGAAAAAGTCATGTAGGGTATACCTTTCAAGTGACCTAAATATGGCAACTTTATTTAAAATGTACTCTTTACAAAATCCAGCTTTTGGTGCATCCAAGAGTATTCTACACCGAATTTAATATTGGATTTTCGTCTCCTGCATAGGATGTGTGCGGTAAGAATTGCATCAAACAAAAAGGACAAGCAGAAAAAGTAGCACTGATGACCCAATTAAAAATTCATAAAATGCGTGCAAATGCGTTTACACCCTTTTAAAAGAGAACTCGTTTTGTTTTGACTTGCAACAGATACACCCATTACCAAAGACACCAATTCAAGACGCCTTTTACCTAAGACAGATTAGTTTTTATGCCTTCTCTTGCGTTGATGTAAAATCTAAAAATCCAATGTTTTACACGTGGACGGAGGATCAGGCAAGTCGCGGTTCCACGGAAATTGGTTCGGCTCTACTGGCACACCTCTGGTCACTAGAGTTGGAAAATATAGAAACTCATAGGTTATTCTGCGATGGATGTGGCGGCCAGAATAAGAACGCCCATATTGTCCACTGTTTAGCACTTTGGCTCAGAATCGAAGCTTCTCCTTCTCTTAACCAGCTGGTTCTCCATTTTCCAGTAAGGGGCCACTCTTACCTACCAGCTGATCGTGTTTTCGGCCGCGTCGAAAAAATTGTAAAAAAACATTTTATCATTCATAACCCTGAGGAGTATCAAGAATATTACGAAAAAGTTGGCAGGGTTCGTATACTAGGAAAAGACTGGCAATTGTATGACTTAAAAAGTCTGTCTACAACCTATAATAAATTACAACAAACAAATGTTTGTCCCTTGTGGTACGCTCGATTACTATAGGATGTCGCCGTTGTGCTTCATTCCAATATTGGTTTCTATAATAAATTAACTGAAATTAAAGATTTTAAAAAAATTTACTTAAAGAAAAGTGTTAATCAGGGTGAATCTACAGCTCAATACAAAGGAAGTTCTTTCTTTAATTTCGATGAAAATAAGCCATATGTTTCTATGATTGAAAGAGGTCGTTCCGAGGCAAATTGCAATTTAAACCTTCTGACCCTTGGAAATGCTATTTCAGAGGAAAAAAAGAAAAATGTTAAATCTCTTTTAGAGAAACAATTCAAAAACGAGAACTTCAAGTGGCAAGAATTTTCTGAATTGAATTTCTATAAAAAAATTTTGTCTGATAACACTTCCTAAGTCAGAGAAGACGATGTACCCAGAAGAGCCAAACGAATGTGACTGCATGGAAGAAGATCATGCTTTCCATATCTAAATTATTAAAAATTAGTTTGTTGGATTTTAAGTTTTACTTATTTGACTTTTTGTAAGACCAATATTCTTAAGAATGTTGCTAAACAGATTGTATTTTATATTTTCTGTGTAATACAAATGTTTGCGAAACATTTTGTCGGGTGTTTTTATTGACAAATTAATGCTTGTTTACAATAAAAGAATCTTTTTTTAATGAATAACACAAAAATTATACCGTGATTACACAAAACCAGACATATTCAACTTGCGTTCAGACAAAATCGGACATGTCCATTTATTTTTTAGGTGTTTCCCACTTAGATATATAAATTTTTTAAAATGACTATATGAAATATCGTTAGCATCCGATGCTTTTTTCATTTTCGTTTGAAAGCAAGTGCAAAAAGTTTTTCGTGTTTTTCCCGACATTAGTTTATGAGGACATGTCCGGTTTTGTATGAACGCTCCTAAATTTAAAGAATTCGGTCATGTTAGAGATTTGCCTAAATCTGATCGTCCTGCTTAAGATGAAAATGAACAACTTGACGTTTTGCTCTCCTTGGAAGAATGTACAGGGTTATCCAACCAAGACTAAACAAGGCGATTTTTTGACTTTTCCTGTACTTTTATAAAAAAACTGAAATAGCCATCTTAAGTCATTTTCTCCCGCGAATTCGAATATCTTCAGCAAAAAACAATTGAACATCAAACAAAAGTACTAGGGGTCACTTTGATATTTTTTTAAATGGGATGCCGTATTTTTAATGAGCTTATCCGATTTCTCATATAAATTTTGATCTAAAATGTTGGATTTTTAATTCAAAAACGCCTTTTTTCTTCAGTTTTAAATTCGAAAAATGTTCGTCTACCGTAAGATTAATACCTGATAGATGGATACCCGTTTCACCTGTTCACCCTTTAACCTGCTTTAAAGCGTCCGTCAGTTAGACAAAATAATCAAGTTTCAAATTTCTATATATTTTTCACGAATTAATTACAAATAATGAAATATTCTTTAGAAGAACGGCTAAATGTAATAAAATTATATTACAAAAGTGGAGAGAATGCTCGACAAACACAAAGAACATTTTTTGAGAGTTTCCAGAGACACATTTCAGTGGATACAATTCCCAGAATTAAGACCCTATTTGAAGAAAGTAAGACATTGAAAGATAAGCCAAGAAAGATGAAAAGACGGAATATAAGGGATCGAGCTATTGTTCAATATTTTACTATAAATCCGAAGAGTTCTATTCCGCAAGCGGTACGAGAAGTAAGGTATGGTCCAGGGCTCCGGAGAGTAAGCTATGGAACAGTTCACAGAACTTTAAAAAAATGTGGTCTAAAACCATATTGTATCCTTCCCGTTCAATACTTAACACAGCTTCAAAAAGAACTGCGATTTCGATTTGTTGCTTCAATGCTGATGAGAGAGCAAGACGAAGATTATAATTTATATAATAAAATTCTATGGAGTGACGAAGCGTCATTTACAACATCGGGGGTATACAATCGGAAAAATACAAGATACTGGGCAGCAGTTAACCCTCATAGATATAAAATGATAAAGTTTCAAGGTTGGAGCTCACTTAATGTTTGGTGTGGGATGTTAGAAAATCGAATTATTGGACCACTATTTTATCGTGGCTCTTTAACAGGCCAAAGATACCTCCATTTTCTTCATAACGATATCGAGGATTTCTTGGAAAGGTTGCCATTGCAAGCCTACAACAATATCATTTGGCAGCAGGATGGTGCTCCGCCTCATGCAGTTCGAGAAGTGGTAACATACCTAAACGAGCGTTACAATCAGTGGATTGGCCGTAACGGAACAATTCATTGGCCACCAAATAGCCCCGATATCACGCCAATGGATACATTTTTATGGGGTCATTTAAAAAATGTAGTTTATCAACGACCCAACAGAAGTCTGGAGGACATTCAGCAAAAAATTATAAATTAAATTAATAGACTTAACCAGGACCAAAATATTGTAAGAGATTCTTTGGAGAGATTGAAAAGGGGGCATCGGTCATGTTTTGAAAATAATGGAGGACACATAGAACAATTATATTACTGAGATTAAAGTTATTCACTTTAGTTTATAGTTTTTTCTAATATGTCATACTTTTTTTATACGTAAGCAATAATAGATTTGCAAAAACTACTAAATTTGCAATTAATTCGTGAAAAATATATAGAAATTTGAAACTTGATTATTTTGTCTTAGATTAGACTGTCTGACGGACGCTTTAAAGCAGGTTAAAGGGTGAACAGGTGAAACGGGTATCCATCTATCAGGTATTAATCTTACGGTAGACGAACATTTTCCGAATTTAAAACTGAAGAAAAAAGGCGTTTTTGAATTAAAAATCCAACATTTTAGATCAAAATTTATATGAGAAATCGGATAAGCTCATTAAAAATACGGCATCCCATTTAAAAAGATATCAAAGTGACCCCTAGTACTTTTGTTTGTTGTTCAATTGTTTTTTGCTGAAGATATTCGAATTCGCGGGAGAAAATGACTTAAGATGGCTATTTCAGTTTTTTTATAAAAGTACAGGAAAAGTCAAAAAATCGCCTTGTCCAGTCTTGGTTGGATAACCCTGTACATCTACTCCTCTGCCGCACATTGGGGCGAATTTACACATGCGGAAATTTGTTGTTCACCGAATAGTTCAAACGCACAAATATCACCCATACAAAGTTATTCCAGTGCATTAGTTATTTGAAGATGATTTCGATAGACGAAATGAGTTTTGTGAACGCATGCAAAATATGTGCAATATAGACAATAATTTAGTAAAAAAATATTATTTCTTCCGATGAAGTTACGTTCTGTTTGAATGATAATGTGAACAGACAAAATTGTCGTTATTAGGCAACAGAAAATTCACATTGGATGATGGAGGTTCAATGCCAGTACCCTCGAAAAACAAAGTTGTGGTGTGGAATAGTGCGCAAAAGAGTAATTGGTCCACTTTTCTTTGAATAGTCTTTAACTGGACAAGTATATCTCGAATATTTCCAACTTGAATTAATTCCAGCATTAGTGGCTTTATTTCCGAATCTATTGGACCCAAACTGAATTGACGAAGAACTGATATTCCAGCAAGATGGTGCTCCTCCACACTATGCTGCCACTGTGCGTACATTTGTGGATGAAACCTTTCCGTGTGAATCGGTGAATAGGAAGGAAAGGACCTATCGAATGGTCTGCTAGGTCGCCAGACCTAACTCCGCTGAACTTTTTTTTGGAAAGTATTTGTTGACAGGCCAAACAGTCTGCAGGAGTTGAAGAGAATAACTCCGGAAATGGTTGAAAACGTGCAAAGAGAGTTTATTGATCGCCTTGGATATTGTCAAGCCGTAAACGGCGCACATCCTCAACATTCAATTTGATTTATTGTTCGGCTCTTTTTAAATAAACAGGTCCTACTTATTGATATGTTCTATTGTATTTTTTTCGATAACTGTGGAGTTTAGGTATAGGACATGGTACATAAAACATACTTAGAATTCGATGCAAAATTCAAAAATAAAATAAAAAATAGACGTTTTCATTTGAAAAATAAAGTTGATGGTCGTAACTTATTTTTGGACCACCCTGTATACATGAATATACCATAAAAAAAAACATTAAAAAATAAAAATGGACGGGTCCGCACACCTCTGATTATTAAATGAATTTAGACATTACTTCTGGGACTCTGGACTGTACGCATGCCTTTATTCTTGTAACCTGTTTCAAACCCCATTAGCAGAAAATCTAGAAAAGGTATGGTCAATAGAGCCCGAAGGTTATGTAACATTTTATTATATATCCCCCAATAATCAAACTACCGTTAGACCCTGAAGATACTTTTTTCTTAATATTTTCGATATCAATAAAGATACAAACTTGAAATTTAGATATTAGAGTAAGCATTATTAGCAGAATCAAACTGTTGTCAATAAAATGTTAACAATTTAGAAGCGGCATCCGAAATAGGGGAGGGAGTTAAAATATACCTAACTTTTTTCATATTGACTTTTGTACTTTTTTTGTAAAATTAAAAAACTTCAACGGTTTGCGTCAGAAAAGGTAATCTTAGTCAGACACGGTTCAGGGCGTTGTTTTCGAGATAAGTCGCTAAAGAAATTATCTGCATGCCAAAATTATTATGTTAATGATTTCAGTCTATTACAAAATAAATATGAATTTTAAATAACTATTACAATAAGTCGATGCTTTAAAGCACAGTTTAGATCATAGACATCGTAACTATTAGACCGAACAATAACAAATAAACGTGTTGTCATCAATGTATTCTAGTGTAAAGTAAATCAACATGCAAGCTGCTCCCCTCCACTTGGTTTGCCAGACTTACGCCACAGAAAACGTAGTTTTCTGGGCTTACTCTGTTAAAAGTATTAACTTCTATGATTAACTAGATTAACATGATGTGGGAAATATATAACATTGCCTAAAACCTTGTAAAAAATCTGTAGTATGGTAACGCAGCAATAAAGGATCCGCAAAAGATTTCATCATTTTCGTGGCAATCCGCATCGAATCGACAATACTCGGCATAGCATATGTAAAGGCAGCGTAATCCCCACTCCCGGCCCCACCTAGCTCCTCACAGCTTCTCGCCACCAAACGATAAATTGGCATCACAATTTTATAGCATTTATGAATGGCGTGTCGGATCTATACTCACGAAGCCTATGGTTTAGATATCTGCAAACTTTATTTGAAGGTTCTGAATTAAAACATAATAGTAATTTATTAAAGTTAAGGTTAGTTTTTATTTTGAATTTCTAATACTTCGATTTTCTCATGTTGACTCCCACTGCCTACATACAATGTTATCGTCAAGTTCACTTGCATCTCTAGTATTTAAATTACAAATTTTTTCTTTGCATTTTTGGCAGTGCCTAAGGATGCAATTTAAATTTTTTCCGTCGCAGACCAATTCTTTCAGAAGATCATCTGGACGTTTGACAGACGTTAATTTGGCATTAAACATTTTTCAAATGATCACTTCCATATTTGCATATATGCACATGTTTCTCTATCGCATTGTTTTGGTAAAACAACACAAAAGGGACTATATCTCCGAAAAGTCGCCATCGAAATATTGTATCTTTGTTCACTTGCTAAGTAGGTACATTTGGTGTAGATTTTTAAATGAATCAAGTAAAATTCTTTTCTGCCTTCTTAATCTCCTTGACAACAAAGTTTTTCTTCCCCTGACACATTTTCGTTTTATCTTCCTACTCCAAAAACTCGTTCACAAATGTTCTTATATCATTGCTAATTTCAGTATTGCGTTGTTTTCTCTCATATTGCGATATTTTAAGGTTATTGAGCTGCTTTCTCTGCGTCTTATATGAAATTATTTTACTTGCCAATCCTACCAATCTGTATTTTTTATTGTTTTATCGCTAATTATTTTCCAAAAACCATATATGTCTTTCGAGTCTCCAGCTTTCTAGCATTTTCCGAAAGGTGATTTCTCAAAACTTCAATCTGCTTTTTATACTTCGCCAACCATTGTTTAAGTTTTGATATAACTTTATTTGATTTTTTTAGTTATCGGTAGCAACTGGTCCTACTCCCACCTTCCAACTTTTTTTATTGTCTTTTTTTTTCTTTTTTTTTTTCAATAAGTTAGTTTCCTTCCACGTGGTTGTCGTCATTATTTTCGTTCGGAAGTGGTGGATTTAGATCTCAGTTAAGGGAAGGGAATTTTCTTCAAGATACCTGTCTGTTTCATTTTGTAACCTCTTTATGTCTCTATATATTTTCCATTTATTTCATTGTAGTGCTTGCTTTTTTGGCGACAGTGCTTTTATACTTTAAATCAATCCAATTTGTTTGTTTCTTTGTGAATCTTTCTCTATCCTATCTTTATTTTTCTTTAAGTTATTCTCGACTTACTACACCCGCTCGGTAATATACAGGGTGCCCGGGAAAATGTGGGAAATCTCTCGGATTCAGATAGAACATGAAACAATAAGATGACAAGTTCCTATAAGTTTTTTTCTTACAGGCCCTCCCTGCGGAGATATATGCCCCTGAAGGACGCCGCTGGAAATTCGTTTTTCTTGAATAACTTTCAAAGCACTTAATATAATTTAATAAAAATTTAATGTGATGGAGACTAGTAAGGACCTCTTAAAATAGTTTTCTTGAAACATATTTAGCTTATTATTATAGTTTACCAGGGGCGGACTAAGCTTTACAACTTAATGCTTAAATATTAAACACCCTGTATGATAAAGACTTAAAAAATTAAATGTAGGTAGCTTGCACCTTATACTAAAAAAAGGTACTCTTGTTTATTGCCGATAAAATGAACCGTCTTCGAGAAAAAGAATAGTAAACGAATTCATGGTTTATTTTTAATAAAAGGAACCGTGATTTCTATTTTGTTTCTTGACAAAAAATTGTGATACGAACATTAAAAAACAATAAAAAAGTTACATTTTAAGTTGTTTGATCCGAAAAAATACAAAAACATTAAAAAACGCAGTGATGTAATAAGAGGCATCTGTACAAAATTATTGAAAGACCTCAAAAGAGGGTTCAACATGAGCTTCGTAAAGTCTGGTACACTCGCGGGCACGACGAATTAAGGACTGCTGTACCCGCCACAATAACCCAGCCTTGGTCCTTATCACATCAAAATAAAACGTGATTCTCTGTAGAAGTTCCTCCCTAGTCCCGATCGGAGTGGAATACACCAAGTTTTTCTGGTAAAAATCCAATGACGTTAGGTCGGGAGATCGAGAAGGCCAGGCGATAGGTCCTCCTCTACCTATCCAACGGTTTGGATAAACGTTATTAAGGCGTTGCCACACTCCAACGCTGAAATAAGGTGGTGCCTCATCGTGTATGAAGTACATGTTTTGGCGGATTTTAAATGGTAAGTGCTCTATTAATTCCTGAAAAGCATTCTGGAGGAACTCCAAATAAAGTTGTCCATTCAAGCGTTCCGGCAATACGAATGGTCCAATAAAAAAATTGGCAATGATTCCTGCCCAGATACTAATTGACTGGAACTGATGTTAATAATGCGAAACAAGAGTAGAATGAGGATTTCTATCAGTCCATTCATGGTGTTGTGTATATTGGTGATACCATTATTGGTAAACCTTGCTTCATCCGTGAAAAGAATAATGCAAATGAAGTTTACATTATTTCGGTGCTGATCCAATAGCCAGTTTGCAAACTGCATTCTAGGAACAAAATCTTCAGGAATCAGTTCATGTATTTTTTGTAAATGATATGAATATAACAGCAGTTCTTGAAAAACTTCATGTACCGTTGTTTTCGATGTATTAAACTGTTCTGATAATCTTCGAGTGCTCGTTGATAAAGTGTCATCTACTGCATTTAAAATATTTTTCTCCAATTGCGGCCTACGTATGGTTCTTCTCAGACCAGCATCAGCACTATTTTTCCAAACTTTCCTAAAATTATGAAGAAAATCAGTAATATATATTACCTTATTAACTGGAATCGCCCACCATTCTCCCTAAGACGTTGGTCAGCTCGTTGAAATGTCTTCTGGTTTGGCATAGTACGATTAGGAAATCTTTCGTGAAATAACCGTCTGGTTCTATAGCATTGCAAAACGCAAGACCATATATCAGATGCATATCTGCATATATGGTGTATTCCATAGTTCGAATTAATTCACAATCAAATTTACGACGAAATCCAAAAATCAGTAAATTAATATCGAAGTAAAGGATCAATGTGTCGATGTGAACGATGACAAGTTTTAAAATGCAGTATACTTTATTTATTTCGTATCATAGTAATGTTTGCAACAACAATACGTTTTTTCGGTGCCGATAAATAAACAAAATGCACTTTTTTTGCGAGCATAGGTCTTCTAAAACTATTCGTTTATTATTCTTTTTCGGTTTATTTTATCGACAATAAACAACCGGCGTCCTTCAGGAGCACATATCTCCGTAGGGAGGGCCTGTAAAAAAAATGTATAGGAACTTGTCATCTTATTTTTTCATGTTTTATCTGATTCCGAGAGATTTTCCACATTTTCCCGGACATCCTGTAGATCATGCATGGTTTTTAACGTTAACCGATATGATTCGGGTAGTTCCGGACAACTTTATTTTATGGCTGGATTTTACCAGCTGAACAACAGCACACTGGGGAAAATTATAATAAATACTTTTAAAATGTCAATTAATATTAAAATGTTTGATTTTTTAGTAGAATCATGCTAATACACAATGGAAAACTTACAAAATCGTAAAACGGACAGTCGCCGAAATGACGTTTTTGTGTCAAGACTATTCAAAATAAAACGGAAATCTCAACTTAAAATTCAAAAAAAATGCACGGGAAAACGTCCTTTGCTTTCATTCATATTCATGTTTTCTCAAAAACCTAAAATAGTTTAAACTTTTTAACCTACAGTATCAGACATGCAATTGTCCCATATGTGAAATACACCCTTATACTTTTAACATAATAAGGTATGTGCTAACCCTTGGAACCCCCAAGGGATGGCTAAAGCCGCCACTGCTACTACTGTTATATTATCACGTAGAAGTTCCTTATAATACTATATTTTCCGAACAATTAACTTAGAAATAATAATGCAATTAATGAAAAAAAATTTACAGTTTAGGTTTGTTCGGGTTAATTCTACGTAAAATTAAAAATTAATTATTTTTGTTTTCTTTTTCTTTACTCTTGAACTATGAGACCTTCTGTCTTGCCAAAATTATAAAATTAAGTAAAAAAAGTATAAGTTAAGTCAATGAGTCAGCACATATTATGTTAAAGTTAAAAGCTTGACATTTTTAAAACACTGGGTTTGTAGACCTTTAAAGTTGTATTACTTTAACCTAATACTTCTAACCATTCTTGAAAAAAGGATTCTTTACGGCCAGACAGGTGGACAAAAAACTTATTTTATGTTTTTCTTTTTAAGCAACCGGACTCTTATATGATGTTACCAAAATTAAGTTAATCGAATGAAAAAAAAAATGTCGCTTACCTGATCCTCAATAAGGTCTCTTCTTATAAATTTCATTGGCTCTAAGTGAGAGTGAAATTGGTCAACCACTGTTAAGGGCTTCTTTAGCAAATGTTCTAAAAATAAGAAAAGAAAAATAAAGATGAAAGTCAATGTGATAAAGCAGTAATTCAGTTTCAGACCTTTATAATTGCATTAGATTTTTTTTCAAATCACCTTATAACCCGGGCTGGGGTCGGCACGCCGAGTCTATTGTTAGAATTTTAGCAGCGAAGACTAAGAATTTCCTACTTGAACATAGGCAACCAAACATACACAATTTACCGAGCAATTTACTATCCCCGTCCTTTTTGTTCACCATTTTCTATCTATATAAAACTCAAGGACCGCAGATTCGAGCCTGTCGCTAAATTTAAAGTGAGGTTATGATTAAGTGTTATACTCATTATCGGCCGGAAAGATTTTGTATGTATCGACCTGTTGTTTTGGCAGCCTCGTGGAGATTTTTAAAAGAAAAGGACGGAATTAGTGTAAAATATGTCGGAGTAAGTGTTATCTGTTAAAGAACAAAACTTTTGCACGCAATTATATGGAAAACCAAGTTGAAAGAGAGGTAAAAAGTGATCTTATTCAATATGTTTTAAAATTAAATGTTTATTTTTGTCGTTGGATGAGCAAAGTAAATTTAAAAACATAAGTCGTCCTAACCCTTAAAAAGTTGAATTTAATCAACACGGTAGAGAGATAATGGAATTAATAGGTCATTTTCAGAAAAAATGCACGGCTTATGGTGAGTGAAACCACATATCTATATGTAGTTATATAGATCTGTGGTAATATTAACCTAAACTGTTTTGTTGGCCATTTTATTTTCAAATTGAAAAGGAAAAAATTGAAATCTGTAGTGCGAACTGTTTCAGGGTCTCCAAAAGCATGATATTTTCAAGAAGCATATAGTTACAGTCATGTAAAGCTTGGTTAATTGTATTTGGTATACCTAAAATTTATCTATTCGGTTTGATTCGATTGCCACCCAGATCTGTGTCCAATGAGCGTAATGCAATTAACCAGAAACGACTGTCAAGTTTGTCACAATAATTATTTTAAAAAAATTTGCAAAAAACACATGAATTCTTGGGATTTTAATAAAAACAAATTTAAAAATTTATTCGCTTATCTTGTAAAACCAGTACTCCCTGTACATAATTATTTTTTGTCATAAACAAATATACTGACCACAGAACTAAATCTGAAAAGTAGCAATTCATGGGCATGTGTGTGTGTGTAAAAAGCGTAAAATACAAACATTTTGAATGAATGAAAAATCAGAAAAACCCAACTTTGACGTCTTTACCAAAAAATAGTCTTACGATGTTGGTGTGCCCATGATAACTTTTGATCAGAAGGTCAAGAACTACAACAAATCAAATCAAATTGCTTGAAAATGTGCGTTGTCCTTTATAAATCTAAAGGTCACGGGAGTTCTACTTCCATACTTCCAATAATACATGCAGCGCGGCCATTACGACATTGTGCTTTAATATCATCGAATCTTTTTATATCACTGATCGAATTTTGGATGAACAACTAAAATCAGAAGTGCCCACCCGATCTATTTATATTTTTTAATTGGAATCAAATAAATCGTCAGAAACTGTTTTTTTTTCTTCGACTACTTTACAGCCATGAAAAATAAATGACGGCATCACATTGTTAAATTGAGGAAACGTCAATTAATTTAAACGCCGCAATTGCTCTAAATTGGCTCCAATCCGGCTGTCCGCCGTTTCACACACCCACATTGCCTTTTGTGTTTTCAACCTTAATTTTATTTTATTTCTAGTATTAGAAGATTTGCTCGTGAACATGCATAAAATATACCTGGCGTTTATGAATTTTCAGCCAATCATTGAATGTTGAATGGACTGGGAATGGATTCAGCGGAGGAGTAAAGATATTATGAGCTAATAAACCGTCGAATATTAAAACAATTTTTAATATATCCGAAGGCCATTATTTTGTTTCTAGTTTTTTTGTGGAGATTATGTTATCCATATTTTTATGCCACTGTTCATAAACTGATAACTTTACAGGCTAAAATAATTTACCTGGGAAGTCTCATTTCTATGCCTACGTAGTTTCCAATATTTTAGAATAACGTTTCCGTTTCTTACCGAGCCACTACAAAATTTCGGTCTACCATCAGCCGAATCGAATAGCTGAGCTAAAGTCATATTGCGTCATAATATCAGGGCCATTATAATATCAGTTTCTTAAGTTAGCCAGATTTGGCTTTTACTTTTATTCGTTATTCGTGTCTTCCTTTTCGGTGACTATTGAAGCTGAGTTTGAGTGTTCTTTTTTCATCGTTCTTCCAGATGTTTATTGTTTCTGTTTTATCCTTATTAAGCTTGAGCCTTTATGTTTCAAGCCACTTCTGCAGGATCAGAATATGGCGTTGCAGACGTGAAACCGTACTAGAGGGCGCTCTTGAGGTCTTGAAATGTCAGTCACAGCAGTATCGTCAGCAAATAAATATAGTTGTGTGAGTGGATCACGCGATACATCAGCTGTGTATATATTATACAGAATCGCTGCACGAGGCGATCCTTACGGGACCACCGCTTTGATTATTCATATTGTTGATACTGTGTTTTCTGATGATACCGCGAATGACCTGGCCTTAAGATACGACACCAACAGCCTGATAAGGTGATGAGGCATGACTGCCCTCATTAATTCTATTATAAGGCCGTTGTGCTAGACCTTGTCAAATGCTTTAGAAGCATCGAAAAAGATTAGTTCTGTTAACATGCAGGGGTTAAACCCGCTTATGTTAACAATCTTTGAAAAAGCACAATTGAACATCATAAGTAGTCTCAAGCGGTAGCACGCCACGAGAGGAAAAAGCAAAATGTGCAAATTGCGATAACACCACAACAACAGTGGCACCAAAAAATGCATCCGCTGGGGACAGCAAATTAATAGCAAACTGGCAAGCAATGACACTTGGAATGAACCCAAACCCATCGCAAGGGCCCGTACCAGTACCAGCAGCCATGACACAAGCATTGCATACCACAATGCAAGGTTTCCTGACACAATTAACTAAAATGATGGAGGCTCAGTGTAGGAATATCGCGAGTACTTTTATGAGAACAGCTGGTTAAATATCCACATAACAGGAGATGGCTGATTTCAAAATAGCTACTTTTAATATCCGTAGCAGCAACACAGAATCGAACTTATTGATTTTTTAGAGATAAACGAGATAGATGTATTTCATATCCAAGAGACTTGGCTAAAGGGAGAGATGTTTTCGTCTCCGAACTACAAGGTGTTACGAAACGATCGCCTAAATACCGTGGAACCATGATCCTGGTCAAAAAACACACTTACTTCTGCTCAAGTCGTGCCAGGTCCTAATAACTTGGACGGGACTTTCATGTCAGTCAGATTAAAGAACAATCAACGCGTACTCCTGGGACCGGTTTATTGTAGTCCCTCGGTAGGTTTCACAGGCAACTGTATAGCCAAAATTTTCAATAATGATCACAGAACAATCATAGAAGGTAGCCAAATACACAGTTTGGGGTTATAGGAGTACAATCCCTAAGGACCGCACCCATGAATTTTCGGAGGCTCTAAATTATCATACTTTACCGCCGAAAGAGCATACTCACTTGTTTGGGCCTGGTCTTCCACCCATCTCGGACATTTTTGTGATAAAAGAATTCAGTTCAATTATCACAGTCAACAGTCATCTGTGATCTTAGCTCAGATCAGGTACCAGCAATAATTAAAGTGGGAAATTCGCTGGAAAGAGGAAAAGGGTTTATTACCCGCACCTTCTTGTAGCGAGTGTCAACCCGTTGCAACCACCACGCGACGCGAGGGAGGTTGACGGCGAGTAAGATCACGTATGATAACAACATGACTTTAGCCCAGTCATCAGTTACAAAACTGTTCGGTTTTTCGAAAGACAGGACTTTAACAGACGATATTAAAAATCGCATTAGAGCCAAAAATCTGCTAAGGAATAGGGCATGTCGTACTGGCGACCCTCGCATCAAGGCCGAAGCAAATCGGGAGGTTAAAATCATCAGAGAATTGCTCATCGAACGCGAACCCAACTTGTGGGACGACAAAGTTCAGAGTCTTGCCATCGAAGGTAATTCCGTCTTTAAGATGACCAGGACTCTGATCAGAGTCGCCAGAGTTTCGATGTCATACCTGAAAAACCATGATACAATGTCCGCAATTAATTCAGTGGAAACTCTAGTAATGGCATACCAAGAGATGAAAGGATTGCCAAAACGGCACAAATTTACAAGTCCCTAATCAGCGTTTTAAATAGAAAAAGCCCCGGGTTTCAACGGGTTAAAGAATGCGGCGCCGGCGTTGCGAAACCTGCCGGATAGAGCTCAAGGGAATATAGTAAGCTTCTTCCAGGCGATAGTCAAAGAGGGTTAATTTCCATGTGCTTGAAAACATTCAACAGTTATACTTATATACAAAAAAGGTGAAGATTCCACTGTACCGACTATAGCTACAGGCCTATCAGCCTACTGTCTAGTCTGGGAAAAATCAGTGAAAGGATTGTTTTAATGCAACGTCATGTAACTCAGCTGGATCGGCTTGGACGATTCGCCTGATTCCCACCAAGACGAAAGTCATCTTTATCTCTAAAAGTCGCGTACGTAAACCAGGAACAAGGCTCAGAATCAATGGGGTCCAAGTAAACTGGTGCCAGTAGGTAAAATACCTTCTTTGACCAGAGACTGAACTGGAGGTTGAATTAAATCAAGGGAATGAAGCTTGCATTGCGCAAATTGGGCTCATCTACCGCCTGCTTCACCGGCGGAGTATACTTAGTAATCGAACCAAAGTAAACCTTAACAAGGTACTGGTCAAGCCAGTTCTGACTAATGGTGTGACCTCATGGTGCAACATAAGCAGGACGAAGCTGAACAAGTTTTAGGTTATTCAAAATAGGGCGCTAAAATTGATTGCAAATGTCCCAAAGGTACACGATGAATCGGATCTTGCACCAAGATCTAAGAATACCAGCAGTCATAGTCTATGAGTCATAGATCTTTTCTTAAAAATTATTATATTACACACTATTATAGACGTACAGGTAAATCAACATACCCACATAAGCGACATTTAGTTTAGGTGACGGTAACATCAGTAGTACTACCTGGACGTCTATTCTTGAAAGCAAGAGAAGGGAGTGGTCCCTGGGAGCTCTCGGGGAGTGTCCCCTCATTTGATCTCCCCGACAGCAAAACGCCGTATTTTTAAAACACCGAACGCGCCGGGGAATATCAGGGAGGGAGCAAAATCGGGGAACAGCGTTGCCAGGTTGGTTAGCCAATGGCATTGCTGCAAATTTTGACATTCCACATAACTTCACTCTTTTATTTTTTTTGTTTTTTTTAATTTTAATTTGTATTTGGGAACGGATTTAGGGATTCATTAAAATGAAATTTAAATCGAGGCAATTGAGTTCTAAACAAAAAAGAGGTTTTAGTGGATTTTGTGTACGCGCAGCCCGATATGTATAAGGGAAAATTAACTGCCACTTATCCATCCTGAATAACCGAACAGATTTTCTGTCAGATAACTGAAATGCATTTGTTTGTGGAAAACATCCCTCCCAATAGCCAGTTCTGCCACCGCTGCTTCAACATCCTCGTTAAAAATCTCATTCCACAGCATTAAATTAAAATTTTCCATATCTAAAAGCGTGATACAATATCCTAAGATGCTTTACATCAAAAACACTCCCAAAGAACTTAAACCTGCAAATAAGAAATCTTACTTTTTTGACAATATGTTTTATATGTTCGTCCCACCGAAGATGCCTATCAATAACCACACCCAGATATTTAATATGTTCAGCAGATCTTATTGTTTTGGTCTTACCTTCAATTTGCACATCTAACGAAGAATAACCGGGTAGATATCGACCATATGACGTAAACGGCAAATAGCAAGTCTTCTCCAAATTTATTGTCAATTTCCTTGCACTAAAAAATTTCACAACACGGACAAAATCTCTCTCGATAACCTCCCTAAGCGCAAGCCAATCTTTGGCCCGGTAAAACACTGCTTTGCTGACGATATCACCGGCCAAATCCAAGCCGAAAAGATAATTTACATACAGGGTAAAAAGTAGAGGACCAAGAACAGTGCCCTGAGGTACACCACATTTGACTACTCTATTCTGACATAAGACATTTTCTATCTCAACGCACCGCTCTCGATCTGAGAGGTAACTTCTTAACAGGTCATAAGCTTTACCCCTAAAACCAATACCCTCCAAGACACTGAGCAATTCGACATGATTTACCGTGTCAAATGCTTTAGCCAGTTCCACGAAGATGCATAAGGCAGGAGTGCTGGTATCAACTGCTTTATTAATTTTTTCACTTAAGTAAGCTATTGCATTCTGTGTTGAACGACCATGCCGAAATCCATATTGTCTTTCAGAAATTAGGTCATACTTTTCTATATAATCTGTAATTCCTTGATATTATTAAGTCCGGAATATTAACAATTTAATTGTTGCAGCGAAAATATATTTTGCTGCTTTATTCCTTATTCCTCTTTTTTTCTAGATTCTAAATGGCACCAATACTTGATTTTTTACTTACCTATAATATATCCCATCGTGACGTCATCAGGGAGGCGAATTCTTTCACCAATGCTTATAAATTTTCCATCGCTGTAACAAAAAATATAACATTTTAGCGAAATAGAACAGTGAGTATTTTGTACAAAAGCCGAAAATATAGTTTATAGTTTCTTACGATCGTGCTGAAAGCATAATTTTTCCGTATTAGTGCTGATAATATTTTTAAAGCTGACAGTAGTGCTGAACGCGTAAAGCAATACATCAACAACCACGCAAGTAATAGAAATCGACATACTTCAGCTAGAAATATTCATAACATAGATTATGTCCGTTGTTGTGGTTACTGAAATGAAAGTGCTGGCTCAAAACTGACTTACCAAACATTCTTTGTTTCCGTTACAATAAAATGTTATACCTTACTGTTATAAATAATTTTATTGCTATGGCTATTACCAGCTATTACTTTCTTGACTTGTGACTATTAAGCTCGTAGCTGCAGTAAGTGAAAAAGTATAAATGTAACTGTGATAGTAGCTAGAGCAACATATTTAGGTGTGGTTCCTGAATATAAAATTGCAGTTATTACCATAACAAGAATCATTCACGTCCATTAATAAGACGTTTTAAATAAAATAGTTCATAAGCATAAGTCAATTTGTTTAGTTATAGCGCCAATTATTTAAGCTGTGGCTGTTAAAAATTACCAGCCCATAAATCTAGCTAGTCTCGTTTTCTTAGTGTACATTTGTGTAGGGCAAAAATACTTTTAAAGTGAGCAACTTAGGAAAAGTGGAAAATTCCTGTAAAAAAAGTTGTTAAAAAGTCATATTTATACCATATTTCATGATTTTTGATTGGATAGTTTATAATTTTTTGAAAAGTCGATTACATTTCCTGGTTTATCATTTCCTATGTTAGCTCACCATTGTTGGGACCCTTTTGCCCACTAGTAAAAATGAAACAGGAATAAAACCCAAAATATGTTGCCATTGTTGCCCAACGTTTCGTTAGTGATCATAAAGTTAAGAGCCTGTGAACCAAAAGTTTTTAAAATTAAAATTTTTAGTTTACCGGTTCTTCAAATCCTTCGATCTTTGATAAAGTTATAAGAAACGTATATTGTGAATTTTATTACCAAACCCTTACTACCCCGCTTTATTTTAGAATCATAATATAAAAAAGGAACGATGCTACATAATTACAGTAAAAATAAATATTCATTATAATTTCTATTTCAGCACTTTTAATCACGTACGTATTCCAACTCTAACATCAAATGTTCATAATGAGACGGATTACCTAAGCATTCGAGACTTGAATATTCTTATCTTTCATTATATCTTCGTATTCATTATCTTTACCTATTGCCGCTTCATCAGGAAAGAAAATATAACTTTGTTATTTTCATAAATTTGGTGCGTTTACACCGCCAACGTTAAACAACTCGTTTAAGAATCTAAAGTTGTATAGTAAAACAACAGTTTTCTGGATCAGAAAATTTTACTTTTAAATTGTAGAGCGCAAAGTCAGTTGTCACACACTATTTTTTTAGGGCTTTGTTCATGGGTTGCGGTTGTATCAAGTTGACGTCTGTATCTGGCAATGAAACTAAAAAAGGCATTATACCTTGCGAAATTGTTAGGGGTTCCAAAAGACCTGATTTTGACAAGCCATTGGGCTGCATGTCACTTCACCTGTAAATATTGACATGAATAAGTAAGAAAGGCTTTATTTTTTTCTATTTTAGGATGGGTAAATTTGCAGATATGCATGACAGTCGTCAAGTCTTACGGCAAAATTGTCCATAAAGTGTGTGCCTGGATGGGATCACCTAATACTTTTTTACATACACATATGATGTGTAAGTAGAATTATGTAAAAACATGTTGATAATTATATGTAAAAACTTAAGTAAGTATTTTAAATTATATTTAAAATAGCGTTACTGGTAGCAATAACAAATATATCAATACATATGAGTAAGCGTATGATGAATTATCAGAATTATTTTTAGTTGTTCAGCCATACTTGTTTTTAAAATTGCAGCTGCTTTATGAAGAATAATTAAATCATATTTACGAGTCGAAAGATCTTCGATTATTTTTTATTATTTTTAAAGTTAATATAATTTGAATTTGATTGGCCGACAGTTGGCAACAGAATTGTCAACCGGTGGCGCTACATCGTAGGTTGACCTGTTTTAACGTTTTGTTTACGTTCCGTGAAAAAATAACCTTTATTGTTCTGTGGTTTCGGGTTGTTGTGCGTCTATTTTTTAACAAAAACTCCAGATCCTTTAGTAAATATCATTAAAAAACTGTTCTTTTAAGAACAAAAGTATTTTCAACGAGGTAACATGGACATGTTATTGTCATCTGACAAAAGTCATATTCTAGCTATTTAATTTTTAGTAGGAAGAATATCGGCAGCAAAAACATAATTGCAGGCAGCCGTTTAGAGACAGAGCCGGACTTAAAAAATGTAATAAAATATGTGTTTCCATTAAAGCCCGTTGTAAATAAACTTGCTTGCCCACATTCAAAAATCAAAACACCAAAACCATAGGTTTGTTACAATGCCCAATTTTTGTACAGTCCCAGAACCGTCACGAAATTGTTGGGATTAATTTTGTGCGCAGCCGGTTACTTTGCATGGTCTTGTGACCGTACAAAAATAGGCATGCGTCTGAACAGTTTTTGAACCGATATATAAACGCAATGTGTATTTGTGAAACAACCTGTTTAATGTAAACAAATTGCCAGAATATTTTTAAAAATAAAATGTACTAACTGATAATTTTAAAATATTACTCATAAAATTTCTTTTGTTTACCTAAATATTTTTCATTTTTAATTTTTGCACTTCAGCGCTTGATAAATGGACTAATGCGCAAGTCAGTCCAAACAGTACATGCTGTCGACCAAGTATCGAAATGACCGTACAGAAACCGATTCGCGAACGGTCCCTGACAACGTTGGAACGCCAGCAAGGATCGTCCTTAAACCGTCAAGGGTTCGTTGGAATGCTTCCCTCTGCCTGCGTATAAACCGAACGGTACAATGTAAGGTTTTCATATGTTGGAATAAACCTAATAATAATAATAAAGTTTATTTAAAATATTTACATAAATACAATACATTTTAATATACAGGGTCCTGCAATAGTGCGTCAGGCTTCCATAGCTCCTATACGAATTTAGTTAGGAATTTCATTCATATGCTAACTTATACTGTATCATACGGGGTACTTCAGGAAAATATTTTTTTATATACAGGGTAGCCCAAAAAGTGTGGACATAAAAAGTTTTGATTTTTTAAATGGGATACCCCATATTTTTTTGCATATTTAGATTTATGCTATTGTCCTTTATAAATGCCTAAAATTTTGTTTGATTTGCTTTTTTAGTTTAAGAGCAATCAATTAAAAACTAAAAAAAAAAAATTTTGCAGTCGTGAAAAAAATATCAAAAAAACAATCTAAAATTAGTTTTTCAACCACGGTATGAAGTGAGTTTAATGACAAGAGGTTTAAAGATACTATGAATCGAATAGTATTTATCTATTTTATACAGGGTGTTCATAATATGGTTTCAAAAATGACACATTTCAAACCTATTTTTCTCAACTTTTCCAAATGGAACACCCTGTATATTATTTCGGTATTTTATATAAAATACACAAGCAATTTTTTTTTGTAGTTGAAACATATAAGTTATTTCCAGCCGTTTTCGAAATAAATGCAAATTTCATAAATTATGTTGATTAAACAGAGTTTATTTTTAAAATTAAGCGTAGGCGACTACACCTACTAATAATTATAAAGTATAGCAAATGTTTAAAATATCTTCCATTTTGATCTGTGCAGAAGCCAACATGTTTTTGAAAAGGTCTGTTTACTTTCCTTTTAACATTTCAATTGAAATACCAGCAAAAAGGTTCATTAGTAAGTTTTATCCCTAAAGCCCATAGTAGGCTTTGAAATAAAACATGGATTCTTATACTTAGTTTGACAAGTTCTTTAATTCATTTTAAAAAGGTGTAATATCGGGCGAATAAGTTATAAGAAATTAAAATGAATTTTAATAAAGATGAGTTGGTCGATATGATTTTTGTACTTGGCGAGAGCGAAAAAAATTGCTTGTTAGCAACTAGAATTTATGCGTCACGTTATCCAGAGAGAAGGCGCCCGGAAGAAAAAAGTTTTAAAAGATTATTACTAAGATTTGTTGAAACAGGAAATGTTGTGTATACAAAAGAAGAAAGAACAAAGACGGCTACTAACGAGGAAAATGAACTTGCGGTGTTGTTGACAGTCACAGAAGATCCACACGTAAGCCAAAATAAAATCGGTAACGCAACAGGTATAAGTGAACGATCTGTGCAACGGATTTTAAAAAAGCATCGATTCCATGCCTATCATATTCAATTGCATCAAGCGCTCAGCGATAGAGATTTTCAAAATCGATCCGAATTTTGTGCCTGGGCAAGCACTAAAATACAAGCGGATCCAATGTTTTTCAAGTATGTTTTATTTTCCGACGAAGCAACCTTCCATAACACCGGTAGTGTAAATAGACATAACTTTCATTATTACTCCACGGAAAATCCGCGATATATGAGACAAATCGATCACCAGCATCAGTGGTCATTAAATGTGTGGGGTGGAATTGTTGGTGAAACTATGATAGGTCCTCATATCTTTGAAGGTCATCTTAATGGACCCATGTATTTAAACTTTCTACGCAATGATTTACCAGGTTTATTGGCAAACGTTCCGCAATATACAAGAAATAGGATGTGGTTTCAGCAAGATGGTGCTCCGGCACATTTTTCACGGGAGGTAAGAAATTATCTTGATGATACCTTTCCGAACCAATGGATCGGTAGAAATGGACCCACGGTCTGGCCAGCTAGATCGCCGGATCTTACAAAACTAGACTTTTTTTTATGGGGACACGTAAAACAAATTGTTTACAAAGATCCACCTATAACTGCTAATAATATGCAGCAAAGGATAAGAGACGTGTTTGCGAGCATTTCCCCTGAAATGTTAAGAGAAGTAAACAGATCTTTTGAAAAGCGTGTTGGCTTGTGCACAGAACAAAATGGAAGACATTTGCTGTAGTTTTTAAATATTAGTCTAGTCGCCTACGCTTAATTTTAAAAATAAACTCTGTTTAATCAACATAATTTATGAAATTTGCATTTATTTCGAAAACGGCTGGAAATAACTTATATGCTTCAACTACAAAAAAAAATTGCTTGTGTATTTTATATAAAATACCGAAATAATATACAGGGTGTTCCATTTGGAAAAGTTGAGAAAAATAGGTTTGAAATGTGTCATTTTTGAAACCATATTATGAACACCCTGTATAAAATAGAAAAATACTATTCGATTCATAGTATCTTTAAACCTCTTGTCATTAAACTCACTTCATACCGTGGTTGAAAAACTAATTTTAGATTGTTTTTTTGATATTTTTTTCACGACTGCAAAATATGTTTTTTTTTAGTTTTTAATTGATTGCTCTTAAACTAAAAAAGCAAATCAAACAAAATTTTAGGCATTTATAAAGGACAATAGCATAAATCTAAATATGCAAAAAAATATGGGGTATCCCATTTAAAAAATCAAAACTTTTTATGTCCACACTTTTTTGGGCTACCCTGTATATAAAAAAATATTTTCCTGAAGTACCCCGTATGATACAGTATAAGTTAGCATATGAATGAAATTCCTAACTAAATTCGTATAGGAGCTATGGAAGCCTGACGCACTATTGCAGGACCCTGTATTTTACATTCAAAATAAACTTAGGAATAAAACCCCTGAAGGTTAACTTGTATAGGGGTTAATTTTATTAAAATATTTATCTAAAACATTTGGTTAATATATTATTATGTAAATAATTGAGGATAAAATTTTTATAAATTAATTTAATATTATTTAGATTTGGTATTAATATATTAATATATTAATATCTATTTAATAATTATAGCATTTCTAAAATATTATCTAAACTATTTTTATTTAATAACCACCATTTAATTTCTTTTTTATATAATTTAAATGATTTTATTTTTTTAATATTATTTATTAGACAATCGAATATGTATAAACTTAAAATTTTGAAACTTTTTTGTCCAATAGATTTATTTATTTTTGGTTTAATAGAAATTTAATTTTTAAATCTTGTATTATAATTATGCTCTTTAAATTCAATGTTTTCAATTTTTATTTTTAAAAATATATATTAAAATATTATAAAAGTAAATTAGTCTCACATCCATTTTTTTTGTTTCTGCATATAATTTTTTTGAAGAGTATAAATAATCTTAATAATAATCATGTTAACTAAAACAATAACTCTTGCACACTTTATAATTTTGTCTCTGTCTAGGACGTTCCATTTAATTCAAGACGTATTGCGACCCCCGGAAACAGTCCTTGGTGCTGGCTTTTACATTTTACATTAATAGTACGATCAAATATAAAAAAAGTAGACTTCAATTTTTTTTAACGATGACATAAAAATGGAAATTTAATGAAATAAATATAGAAATAGAGATCGGTATTAGAGTTTTTTAAAACGCAGTTTTCCGTTGTCAGTAAGCTTTCATCCTTGAAATCAAATAAAATGTCATCATTTTTAACAGAAGTAAGCGAGTTCGACTTATGAGCATGAGTAGAAACGGTAAACTATGATTGTAAGTCCATAAGTATCACGTATCAGCCCTAAAGGCAGTTCTTAGAATAATTCCTATAAGTAAATTTGCATTTTTTCAAAAGTGATTTTAACGAATTACTTACACCATATTTTATCGACTCCCATAGTAACATTACTACTAATTTAAATATAGTATATACAAAGGGTCATCTTCTCTTTTGGTTTAATAAGCAAAACAACACTTTAAATAAAATATTTCTTACACCTTTCATCGTGATTTGTGTCAGAAAACTCATAAACTAACCTATGCCATTGCCTAATTGAGCAAGAGATTAGGAAAAACAATTTCTCGACTAATAAACGGTCAATAACTATTGTTTCTGGAGCAGTAGATACAATTCTCTCGTTGTTTAGAAATTTAGTGAACTAATGTGTTCTGCTTGGAGCTTTAAAAAACTGGTAAAAGTTCTCCGATGTAAACCTAGTTACGAGACATATAAAATTGTAAGTTACGTGCAATGTAAGATACAGAGAGCAATGAGGGTTCCGCTGCCTTTTTTAAATGGGGCAGGTATTCATTTTTTATCTTTCATTTTTCAATTTAAATTTAATTTCGTAATTAATTCCAGATATTTATGGCAACCTATAATGAACAAGGAAATGTGACTTATTCAAATTTTAAACATTTTTAATTTATAGTATATAAGTTCTTACTAATTACTTTCGGTTATTAGCTTTAATTGTGTTTATTCTACTAGATTGCAATGGTCTCGTGTCTTTATAGATATTCAGCCAGCCTGGATATGTAGACCTACAGATTAGCGTGAGCTCCGAACTACGGTCCTCAGTCACGACAACCATCCCACACTTCCCAAGCGCTATTAACCCTTGATTTTGTGTGGCCTTAAGTTGTCAGCTGTGACCTACCGACTGGGGAGTGAATAACTTCACCCTTCCCCCATGAGATATCCGATCTCATTCGGCATCAAACCGGCGTGAATAGGGGTTGTTTGTGTTTATTTTAGCAGTTTAGTGCAAATCATAACATCCAATATATTATTGTCAGCATTTATCATGTACTTCAGTTATTATGATTATTCAGCACATATTCTGGTACGTGCTGAATAATGTAATACAGATGAGAAAAGATAAATGATTTGCGACCTGAACTAACAGGTGTAATATTTATCGGCCCAGGTCCATCAACCCTTAAGTTAGTTTAAATGTTAGAAATATAACACATTAGAGGACTTTAAAACCTCAGTAATTCCAAAAATCCAGTCCCGAAAGGTGGCGATCAAAAAATCCCACTACATTCCGACCTATTTCATTACTGCCTATTCTATCTAAAATAACTGAAAGGGTACTCAAGTCAAGAATGACTTCGTTTATAAAACAAAACAAACTCATTTTAAAAGAACAATTTGGTTTCCAAGCTAAAAAGTCGACAAGAGATGCGCTGTATTTTTTCTTAGTAACATAGGTAAAATATTTACTCTAGCAGTGTTGTGTGACTTGGCAAAGGCCTTTGACTGTGTCAATCATGAGTCGCTGTTGGAGAAGCTGGAATTCTATGGGTTTCGAGGGGTAATTAAGAAATGGTTTGGGACATTTTTGGTAAGTCGAAAAAAAATAACTACAGTAAATGATTCTTCCAAAACTATTTGCTCCGAGACCGCTCCAATAACAAGCGGTGTGACTCAGGGATCAGTGCTCGGTCCTCTGTTGTTTCTTCTCTTCCTTGGAGATGTGGCATGCCTTCCAGTGAAAGGTTATTTAACGTTCTGTGCAGACGACACCACTATATGTTGGTCTAATAACAACGCAGACATATTACAGCAAGAACTAAATAACGATTTATCACTGCTTAGGAATTGGTTTGATTTTAATAGTCTTGTTCTACATTTAGGCACAACAAAATATTTGATTTCTAAAAATAAATGTAGGAACGTGGAAATTCAGGGCACTAGACTAAGTATGGTATTGGAGATGAAGTTTTTGGTAATAACAATCGATGATGGTTTAAAGTGGGATGCTCATCAGGACTGTTTGCAATAAAAACGACAAGAACGACTTTAAATCGAGAAACTGCTCTACAGGTTTATAATGCCCTATTCGAGACCCATTTTCGATACTCCAAGTCTTTTACATAATTACAATTTAAAGGCATATTTTCAAAAAAGATGTGATGTGCATAATCACACCACTAGATTTAATCAAAATATTACAGTAGTACCACAGTCTAGTAGCTCACTAACATCACATTCTCTCTTCCACCAAGAAAAGAACCTATATAAACAGAATACCCATGCATATAAAGAATTTACCTATCAATAAATTTCACAATATACTAGCAACAAGATTCATTAAATGAATTTTTAAATAATCTAGTTCTCTTGATATAATAATTAGTAAAGGGCGGAATATATGCAAAGTGCATATGTATGCATTTTTTGCATATTATGTCAATTTTATAGTAAAATGCACATATATCCCAAATTATTATTTAATAAGCATGTTTTTATGTTTTCGGCAACATCAAAAAATTAAAAACGCTCGGTCATGAAAACTCGTAGACTCATAGGTTTAATGTCCAGTCCGGCACTTGTTTCAGGGATTTTCCAATCTGAAGATAATTATATAATAATTAATATTTACATTTCGGTTATACACAGGGTATTTACTGGGGGTTTCCGGGGTTTGCAGGTTTATTGTTAGGGGTTATTTATTGTCATTTAATAATGCCTTATTATTATCTGCTTAACAAACTGTATTTATATCGGGTTGTAATACGTGCTTCTGTTTTAGTTTGTCGAAAGATTTCAGTATATTCAATGTGAAACTAGTGATTTCAAATTTGTGTTAAAAATGTCTGAAGTGGCGAAAATGTCTTCGTGGATTAAAAATTTCCCAGAGTTAGAGTTTAGTCGAGAAAAAGTCTTTTGTAGAGCTTGTGCAATAATTATTGTTTGTGAAAAGAAGTTTCAAATCAATCAACATTTGAAAACACCGCTGCATAAATCAAAGTTACAAAAAATTTAATCTGCGCCTGATTGTAAAAACCGCATTTAAAAATGTTGGAGAAAAATCAAAATCTGAAAAGGAAATTTTTCAAGACGACTTATGCAAGGCTTTGCTCGCAGCAAACATATCCTTAAAAAATTGCAAAATCCGTAATTTAGAGGATTCTTGCAAAAATATTGTCAACAAACCATTCGTGAGGAATCCACGCTTAGAAAGAATAACGTACATTCAGTATACGAAACCGTTTTAGATAAAAATTAGAGCTTCACTAGGTGATACAAATTTTTACATTATTGTTGACGAAAACACAGGCAGATATATCGCACATGTTATGATTGGAGTACTTCAAGAAGATAAAGCAACCATACTTAATAGCTTTTAAGCGGCTAGACAAAACTAATAATGTGACCGTAACTCGATTTATTCAGCAGTCTCTATCGAGCTTTCTCTTACCAAATCCAGTCCTAGATGAGAAGTTTTAAGTGCTAATGTAGCACCGTAAATGGCAAAAGTAGGCCAAAACTTAAGAATCTTTTACTCCAATATCCTACATCTGACTTGTCTTCTACATGGAATAAACCGAGTCGCAGAAAAATGAATATCCTTTAGTAAATAAATTGATTTCAAATATAAAAAAAGTGTTTCTAAACGCACCTCTAAGAGTGCAGATTATAAGGAGTTAGTTTACCTCCAGAACCTGTAATTATCCGGTGGGAAACATGGATTAAGGCGGCAATAGCCTACGCAGAACATTTCGAAGCCATTAAAGAACCAATTTTGGATTTAGATGACGATTCGCAGTGTGTTGTGTAAAGTAATGAGTTGTTAAAAAGGGCAAGTGTAGTTAAAGATCTTGCTTTTATTAGTAGACTCAATTAGTATTGTGGAAACTTGTTCCGCTAAATATAACAACATTCCTGGTAAAGTAGGAGGTCAAGTAAGGAACAAATTGGATGTAACTGTTAAAAAGAATGAAGGATTTAAATACTTAACTGCAGTAAAAAGCATTTATGAAGGTAAACCATCCAACGAAGTTGTATCTTGACCTTATACTTTACTACCTTAGTTGCAGTATTGTCCGATTACATCAGTAGATGTTAAAAGAAGGTTATTACTGATAGAAGACAATCCTTTTTAGTTGAAAATTTTGAAAAATATTTAGTAATAAATGCCTTTTATACAATTTCAGCTTAAAAAATTGTTTACTTTTATTTTTCTTTGTTTTCTTTTTGCATTTTTTTTAAATAAACATCTTTTTTATAACGCAGTGTGTTTCTTTACCCTATTTTACTACAATAAATTAAGAAATATTGCATACCAGTATGCATATTTGGTCAAAAAAATGCACATAACTGAATAATAACTGCATATCTTAAAGGAAAACAAGGCATATGCGTATATTTTGGCTGAATTTAAGTGTTTATATTCCGCCCTTTAATAATTAGTATCTTGCTGCAGTTTAAGTTTAGTTTTAGCCTAGTTTAAGTTGTGTATATAAATTGTATATTATAATTGTTGTAGGTTTAAATTAATATTGTACCGTATTGTGATGCTTATCAATAAAATTTAATTGATTGATTGATTGATATCATTACATGGCGATCCTGTCTTAAGAATTCGAAATAGAAAACAACATTTTAAATGGGAAAAACACAGAGCAAGGAAGAAATTATAAATAGATCAGAGGCTGACCATTCGGTTTCAACCAGTGCCAATAAATAACACACACACACACACACAATCACACACACATAAATAGGTTAAGATGGTAAAAAGATGATAACCAAACAACAGAAAAATTTGGCAGCATTCAAGGTTATTCGACGGTAACAATAATGATATTTGCCACTTCTCATCTTAGTGTGGATTGGTTATATCGCCAACAAAGTGACGTCGTGCGTTGAGATCTTAGACCACTGTACCATCTAAGGTCAATATCATTTAAGCAAACATCGGTCATCATCATCATCAATCAACCTGGTTGTGTCCACTGCTGAACATAGGCCTCCCGTAGTCTAATTCAACGTCCCCTATCCTGTGCTGCTCTCATCCAACTTGGCTCCACTCTCCTAATGTCGTCGGTCCATCTTGTTAGTGGGCGACCTCTGTTCCAAAAGGCTTCTTGTCGAGGTCTCCACTCCACTCCAGAATCAACTTTGTCCATCTTTCGTCTGACATTCTTGCAACATGCCCAGCCCAGTTCCACTTTAACATTGTTATGCGGTCAATCGCATCTGTTACTCCAGTCCTTTGGCGAAGTCTAACATTAGAGACTCTGTCCCTTAGCGTTATGCCTAGCATTGCCCTCTCCATGGCTCTATGTGCAACGCGAATTCTATTTACTACCTTTTTTGTCAGTGTTAATATTCCTGCTCTGTAAGCTAACATCGGAAGTATACACTGGTTAAACACCTTTCTCTTTAAGCAAGTGGGAATATCTGATTTTAGAGTTTTACTCAGTCTACCAAAGGCTGCCCAGCTTAAGCCGATTCTTCGTGCTATTTCTCGGGTTTGGTTGTCTCTGCCTATACAAATCTCATGACCTAGATATCTATATGCGTCTACTTGCTCTATATGGTTAGCACCCAGGGAAATGTGTTCGCTTATCACTAGGTTGGTCATATATTGGGTTTTACTGTGGTTAATTTTTAAACCTGCCGTTCTCGAAGCCTCGTCCAGTCTCTTAAGCATCTCTCTCGCCTCATCGATTTTGTCGGTTATTAGAACGATGTCGTCTGCAAATTTCAGGTTGTTTAGTCTCTCGCCATTAATGTTCAGTCCCATTCCTTCAAAATATATATTTTTAAACATGTATTCCAGGAGCGTCGTAAAAAGTTTGGGAGATATAACATCGCCCTGTCTTACACCTCGTTCGATGGGAAAATCCTTCGTATAGTCGTGCAGTTTTATACAAGCTTTGGCTTTTCATAGACGTGTTTAATTACATTTATATACCTGGAGTCTATACGGCATTCTGCTAGCGCGTGTAGCATTTATTGTTGATTTATCATGTCGAATGCTTTTTCATAATCGACAAAGATGAGGACTAGGGGTTTATTGTATTCTATGCATTTCTCGATAACAGCCTTAATAACCTGGAGATGGTCATTTGTGCCAAACCTTGATCTGAAACCTGCTTGCTCTCGTGGTTGGTAGAAGTCTAATTTGTTGGTGATCCGTTTGGTAAGTATTCGCATAAAGAGCTTGCACAGATGAGAAAGCAGGCTAATGGGACGGTAGTCTTTTAGGTTTGTTATGTCCCCTTTCTTATGCATGATTATTATTACTGCTCGTTCCCACTGGGATGGTGCTCTTCCATTTAACAAGCACGCGTTGTATAGCTTGCAGAGCATTTTATGTAGTGAAGTTCCTCCTTGCTTTACAGCTTTTATTTCAATCTGATCGTCGCCAGCTGCCTTATTGTTTTTCATTTCTCGCAGGGCTGCTTTGAGCTCATCCAACGTTATATCTGGGATATCTTCAGATCCTTGATTCGTTACTGCTGGTATATTAATATTGCCAACGTTTCCATCCGTGTTGCTGTAGAGCTCCTGGTAAAAAGACCTGACGACCTTCAGAATCTCGTCTTTGTTTGATGTTATTTGTCCGTCTTGCTGTCTTAGCTTAGTTATGTTCTTTCTACCTTCCGTAAAGGTTCTTTTAATCGACTTCAGGCCCTTATTTCCCTTTATCACTCTTGTTACTTCTCTGGTGTTAAACGTTCTTAGATCTTTCTTAACATCGGTACTTTCTAGGTATAAATATCCCTGCATTGCATTAAACCAGGCACCATCGTCTTTTCAGCTGGTCACCTCCCCTACGATCCAGACTGCTATAATAAATAAGTTAGCAGACTGTGAGAAGACTTAATATGTTCTGCCTCTTTCAAAGGTTAACTTAATAAATGAACTGAAAGATTTAAGACCGATCAGCATACTGCCTACCCTCTCTAAGGTCGTTGAGAGGATCCTGTCAAGAAATATTGCCCGCCGTCCAGTCTGGTTTCCGCAGGGGCTATAGTTGCACGACTGCCCTGTTAAAAGTAACAGATGATATTCTGGAGCCCTCGGACCGTGGCGATTTGACAGCGTTGGTTCTCTTGGACTACTCAAAGGCCTTTGACAGTCTAAATCATCATCTTCTATTGAGCATACTTAATTATCTCGGCTTTGATGAAGATTCACAACTCCTTATCAAGGAGTATCTCAATGGCCAGGCTTAGTGGTAACTTGTCGAATCTTGTGAGACTCCCATGCGGTGTACCTCAGGGCTCAGTACTGAGCCTTATTATTTTCTCCATAAACATCCCAACTTATTACTTATTTGAGGTATTTAATTGCACACTCTTACGGTTATGATACACAACTATACTTTTCGCTTAAGCCAGATATAACTTTGAAGGCGAATGACAAATTGAAGCATGATCTAGACGTCCTTAAGAAGGCCTCGGAAGCACACTGCTTAAAGATAAATCCCACTAAGTCACAAGTGCTGCTGCTTGGTCGAACACAAAGTCTTAACCAGAGTCAGAATATTCTTCATGTTTGTTTAAATAATGAAACGTTGAGCACAAGCACAACAGCAAAAAATCTGGGGCTGCTATTAGATACTGATCTAAGATTTTTTGGACATGTAAATAATTGTATCAGAAGGGCGTTTACTAATCTGAAGTTAATCTCTGATCAGCGAGTATTACTCAATGAAAGTCTTAGAAAAGTGTTGTGCGATTCCATTGTTCTATCGTATTTTAATTATTGTGATGTTCTATACGGTCCCTGTCTTTTGGATGGTGATATCAAAAGAATACAGCTTACTCAAAATGCATGTGTGCGTTTGATAGGAGGTATCCGTGGTCGTGAGAGAGGTGTGAGTGCAAAGCTACGTGACATTCATTGGCTAAGAATGAATGAGAGACGTATGCTACATAGTTTGGTCTTGTTCAATAAGATAATTTGTAACTACATAAACCAATCCTAAGTAGAACCTTATTAGGTGGTGACAAAATACAAATGATGTTTTTTTCGCTAAGGTGTATTGAATGCAAGGTCACCACCTGTCTCAGCTAGCTCAGCTCGGGGCAGTTGCAGTTCGGGGTGGTTCTTTATGAAGGGGTCTTGCCCTGTTAAATAACAATGTGTACGTATGCGGCCCCCAAAGGATGCTGCTGTGCAAACCAAGATTAAAGAATGAAAATTGGAGCGCCACTCACAGTGTCTCTTAGTTCTAGTTTGACACAGCAACACCAAATTCCTGTGAGTGAAATAATGGGGTCCACACACAGTGCCAAAATAAAACACAAAATTAGTTTATAGTAATTTAATTTAAAAAAGGGAAAATTTAATGACAACTAATTAACTCCTGTGAAATTTACCAAGTCAGATTCGATAAAAAAAAGGTAAGAGTTCGACTAAGTTAACCACTCACTACTACAACAGCGCAGCAGTTGCAACTACTTTACAATACCGCTTTATAATATCTGGGTTCTTGGGTTAACGAGGTAATTTACTTATGTAGTTAATTAAAAATAATTCTGTTAGAATCGCAAAATTGCTTATAGCTCTTACTGAATTAATGGAACTAAATTACGTTTGGCTGTGATTATACCAACAAAGATAAATATACTACAGTCAGTGCTGTCTAAAATTAAGTGTACTTATCAGAGGTCCCCGTAGAGGTGGCTGGTTGCTATTCAGCTATTGTTCCAAATTCGGTTTAGCCGGGAAATCGGGCTGGTTGGGTTGTGGAACGTAAGGAACACTTACTCTGACTTGAGAGGGGTAGTTCTGATTACGTTTATTATGCTCGTTACTCTGCTTACTCTCCTTAAACTTCTTTGTAAGACTAATAAGTCTGACCATCGAGTGTTGAGACTGTTGAGACTATTGAGTGTTGAGACTGGTCTATAATAATATGTGCCCCGATTCAGATTTAGCGTGAAAACACAAAGATGGGTAAGGATTTCCCAGGTTTTCCCATAAGGCAAAAAAAACTTCGACCAGCTTGTAAAATGTCGTTTGACTAAAATGACTCTGATGACATTCATCCCTCCAACCCAAGAAACCACTGAAAGGTCACCGAGAATAACCTTAAAATTAAAATCATCTTGCGCACGGAGGTAGATCTACGGAATTGCGATTCTACGTAACCAGAACAACCTGAAAGTAACAACGTTACAAAGTGTCCTGATTATCTATACGATAAGGTCAAATTCAGATATGACGTTCGCAATTTGGAAATTAGACATAGATTTACGATGACACCACCTGCACATCTCACTACTATATGTATGAACGTTCCTTCACGTGTCAGGTCTCAAAAATCTACAATAAAGTGCCTATCGGTTTTAAAAACATCTCTGGTTATAAGTCCAAATTATTTGTAAAACAGAATATTGAAAATTTTTTCTTAACTTGCACTAGCTATCTCGCTGCCCACCAATGTGATACTAATATGTTTTATTGTAGATCACTATCATATAAGCCTAAGTATTGTGAATCGCCCATAAACTATACCTATGTTATTGTGTAATTGTGATTATAAATCCCATATTTTTAAACCACGTTAACGTTCTTGGTTGAGATAGGAAGTCAAGCTTCAACTCCGCCAATTGTAATATTACATTGCTAATTACAATAAAGGATAAATGTTTATTTATGATAGTGACGGCTACATATTAATTAGGCTGTATAATCGTCATAACCAAAGTTTAGAGAATAAAATGTTTCTGTAAACTTTGTCATAACCCCTGTCATAGGCAGGTACCACATACTTTATCCATGGAATAAACTTACTCGTAATTTACCCGGAGATGACATCACTCAAGAATATCCTGAGGTATCTTCTTTGGTATGGGTTACTTACCTCTATAAAACTAGATGTTTATAAAATAAATCATTGGGTTAACTGGACGGGAAAAGATTAACACCACTTAGTAAAAGAGGTCCTTATTCATTAAGTCAATTAAATAGCGATTCTTAGACAAAGTCGTCAACGAAATTCCCCCCCCCCCCCCCCAAAGACAAATTTCTATTTAAGAACCTCAGTACTGCATATCAAAAAATGAAGAATGTGTCTCGGGCATAAGCCCGATTAGTGAAATTATATTAAAAGTTAAAAGTATCCTAAATACATCATTTTTTTTGTATAGTGTCACTTTATCAGCCTCCATTAAATTGGACTGGCTACGACTTTCGGAAAGCAGCTCATTATGAAATACCATTGAGCTTCTCTAATTTAAACTCTACGATATTTTACTAAGGGTCCTCGTTAAGGAAATTGACAAAGACCTTTTGGCAAATATTTCGAATTATTCGCGTAGCCGGCGGCGATTTCGTCAGCCAATTACTATGGATGCTTATTTGCCGAGTTTCAAGGTTATTTCGCTTTTTCCCAATTAGCGAATATTTGGCTAACTTCTTTGATGCTTGATAAAGTGTCAGTTTGAACCCCATTACTAAAATAATTTTAATGTAAAATGCAAAAACTGACTTTTACCGAGTTAAATGCATCGGCATTTATACGAGTACAAAATTTTAATGTGCAATAGTTTTCGTAATACGACTAAGGGCATCATTTTTTTTAAATCTCAGCAATTTAGCCTCTTTGGATTAAATGTAAAAACAGAAACAATAAACAATTATTAGTGTCAAAGTCGATGAACTTGATAATTTGAAAGGCACCCAATAAATTTTTTTAGTAAATTTACTTCAAAAAGATTTCTGCCAAACAACCATCACCGTAATGACAGTCAATCCGACTAGCAGACCAGAGTTTTGGTGCACATGTTAAACTATTATTAGTTGCCGAAAAAATTTACCCCACCAGTAAAAAAACTTACGGAGCGAGCCCGCGCAACACCCTGATGCTTTTCAACTATTATCATTCTTTTGCAAATTATATGATACTAAATCTAGAAAATAATGTATTTCGAATTTGCTATGTAATTTATCAAACGTTGTTGTTGATATATGAAAATAATTAAACAATTTTCTAAGGTGTTCACGTAATTCCGAATACATCGTAACGAATGCACCTTTAGGTAATCGCTTTTTGTACTTTCTTTAAAGGTAAATTATAATATTTTAAAAAACATATTAACCCAGCAATGGCAACAAAGCTAGCTGTTTCTTCTTGCATGCAGGGCCGTAGCTAGGCGTTATCCATGGGAGAAGGAGCCTTTTTTTTAATTCTATGCAAAAAAGTAGGTTTAAGAATTTTTATTCATAATAATGATATTATCCATCACATTTTCACCCCCCTTACCCCCGGATCCGCGCCTGGTTCGGTATATTATTAAATCTTCAGATAACTTAATTCGGATCCGCGCCTGGGTAAAGGTGAAACGCATAAAGAAAATTTTTAGTCTATATTTTAAACTAAATATCTCGGAAAATATTAAGGATATTTGAACGCGGTTCGAAGCATATTGAAGTTCATTGTATGGTCTTAGGGTATATTGATTAGTTTTGGTTTGTATACATTTCGATTTCACAATACAGGGTGGTAAATGCAACAGTGCTAATTTAACAAAATTTTACGGAGGCCCCATTTCGTTCCAAAGATATTTTTGCTTTATTTTCGGTTTTAAAAGAATCACTGGTTCAATTGAAAAAAACTACTTTCTGGGTTTTTGAATAAATGTCGTACGTTTACAATAATTAGAGTTTAAGCGAAAAACGACACTTTCGGATTTCATCACGCTGTATCTGTCTGGCAATTGCTCGGAAAAAAGGTTTTTAACTTATTGTTAGTTCCAAATTCTTGGCTTTTTTTCGCGTTTCAAAAAGATTTTATACAGGGTGAGAAAGAATTATACTTTCAATACCCTAATAAAAATAATAATGGTTTTATTTTCCCAGTAACAGTTTCTTCTCGGTTTAATTTGGTGGCACAAGAGATACATATAATTATGTTTCTCAAAATTCAATGCAAGTGTTTACAACTATGGATTAAAACGTCAAGACGGTTTTTTAATTTTTTATTTCAGTAGTTTATTTGCAACAAAAAACATTTTTAATTCAAAGTTGATGTTTTTATGATACAAACTAATACTTGTAAATTAATTTAAGTAATCAAAAATAAACACCGCTATATGCTATATAAAAGTCAATAATATTAAGCTCAATATTTTGTAGGCCTCCCTCTAACTCGTATTACATCTGCGCACCGGCGAGGCATACTCTCTACTAAATTACGAATAAACTCTTGAGAAATATTTTCCCATTCCTCAATAATGGATTGAGTTAACTCGTCAAAAGTTTGTGGGGTGTTGTCCCGAGATTTCACCAACAATTTTAAACGAGAACAAACGTGCTCTATTATGTTAAGGTCAGGAGATTTTGCTGGCCAATCCATTCGATTAATGTTATTGGCCCGCAAAACCTCTGTTACAATATGAGCCCTATGAGGTCTAGCATTGTCATCAATATATAAAAAATTCTGACCGTAATTTGTCGCAAACGGGACTATAATTGGAAGGATAATGTCATTCCGGTAGATTTCAGCATTTACAGTTCGGCGGGTAATATACAATTCGGTTTTTCCGTTGTACATGACAGCTGCCCAAACTGTGATGCCTCCACCACCAAAGGCTTCCTGTGGAGCCATGTTATTCTCTTCATACCGCTGGTTCGGCTCTCGCTACACTAGAATCCTTCCATCAGAATGAATGAGATTAAACCTATTCTCATCAGAAAACATACAGTGCATCCAATCTTGATGAACCCAGTGACGATACCGCTGTACCCACGCAAGCCGGGCAGATCTATGAGGCTGCAATAACCTGGTACATTTTGCCCTTCTTCTAGCTCTACAATAATTAACAATTTCATTAGCACCACGTACTTAAACTCACCAACACTAGGTAATTCACTTTTTTTGGGGATCCGAAACCTAGCCTACCTTAAGTTATTTTTATTCAAGGTTTTTCTTATCGCTCGGTCACAAACTCGAATAACCGTTTGTCGTCTAAAATTATCACTTAACACTAGAACTAGAATATTTCGTTCGATTTTGCCTGGCAAACCGTAATAAAACCCTTTCTGATCGAATATCAATTTTTCGATTGCCTTCACCGTACTGGTAATTGTGGTTGCCAGTGGTTTGTAATCTGGTTTTAAGCCTGGATATGCGGCTTTGGTGCACATTATAAATATTACCAATTTGTTGCTGGTTCAAACCTTGGTTAAGGAGCCTTAAGCAATTTTCTCTTTCTTCTCTAGTAAATCTTCGCATTTTAAATTAAAAAAACCTGTCATTACAACCTAAATGTCAATAAACAAAATTATCAAGGCAATCTTGATTGTATAAATTGAGGTTAAAATATCTCTTGTGCCACCAAATTAAACCGAGAAGAAACTGTTACTGGGAAAATAAAACCATTATTATTTTTATTAGGGTATTGAAAGTATACTTTTTTTCTCACCCTGTATAAAATCTTTTTAAAACGCGAAAAAAAGCCAAGAATTTGGAACTAACAATAAGTTAAAAACCTTTTTTCCGAGCAATTGCCAGGCAGATACAGGGTGATGAAATCCGAAAGTGTCATTTTTCGCTTAAACTCTAATTATTGTAAAAGTACGACATTTATTCAAAAACCCAGAAAGTAGTTTTTTTCAATTGAACCAGTGATTCTTTTAAAACCGAGATGTAAAGCAAAAATATCTTTGGAACGAAATGGGGCCTCCGTGAAATTTTGTTAAATTAGCACTGTTTCATTTACCACCCTGTATTGTGAAATCGAAATGTATACAAACCAAAACTAATCAATGTACCCTAAGACCACACAATGAGCTTCAATATGCTTCGAACCGCTTTCAAATATCCTTAATATTTTCCGAGATATTCAGTTTAAAATATAGACTAAAAATTTTCTTTATGCGTTTCAAAGTTCCAGCAGTTTATATTGGATAAACAGTGAGAAAACTTAAGACTTGTATTAATTAAAAAAGAGGTAGAAAAAGCATCTAGTTTAAATTTATCTCCCTCTAAAATTAAATCTAACTTCTCAAGGCATGTCTCCATAAACAAATAAAACTTCAACCTAGATACAAGCATTAAATTCTTACATTTTGTAATAAGGGCAACAAATTAGATCTGCTTGAGATCATGCAGATAAATAAAATTATTAGAGACCCAAGTATCAATTGCGTTAACGATAAAATCATTAACAATAGCACAAGTTTTTCAATGCCTTAAATTTTTAATAATCATAACTAAATTTTCTTTATAATAAAATTCACCCCTTATTATCTCTATATTACCCATTATTTTACCCCAAATGAAATTAAACTATTTCTTTATTGTTTTTCTACACTCTTTGGTAGGGTACATCTGTTCGTGAACATTGGTTAATTTTTAATAATTTATATTTTTAGGATTAATTTTCTGAAAGATTATTTCCACATTTTGAGTGCATCATCTAGTGTTACTATAGTGTTTCCCCCTTTTTGGATTAACATATTCAGTGCAGTTTCTTATTTCTCTCCTTTGGACATTTATTTAAACTAAAATACTTTTTCACAATTCATATAAAATCTTCATAACATCAACATGACAATTTTCATAATATAGTTTGCAAGTTCACTCCGTTTTTCAAAAAATTTTAGAAGTTCCTATTCACTTCCAGTTGCACTTAATAATTTAAGACAACTCTAATTCATTTTATTTGACTCGATTTTGGCTAAGTCAATATTCATTCCATTTTAACTGGTCGTTTTACCATTTTGAAATCTCTTTTAGTAGGGAATATTATCAAAAACATTTTATATTTAATATCTTGTGGAGAAAGACTTGAATGTTTTTTTTTGCATTTTTTTTATTATTAAAACTTTATCATCTTCTGTCCTAAGGCTGTGGGAAAGAGTTTTTGGATTCACCATGGGGAGTTTGAACCCCTTAAATCTCCCCCTCGCCCTTATCTACGGCCCTGCTTGCATGTTTATTTTTCCGTTACTGTCTGCGATATAATCCGCATCACATGGGTGAAACTAATATGGGTGACTTCGCAACAAGGAAACCGTTACAAAACCTAGTTTGAATAGTTGAGGCCACCAGTCCATCAGAGGACTCTTCGAACGGTCACTACCATGTGCTCTTTAAAACATTAGACTTGCATATTAGTCTCTCGGCTATCTCTCTCTCATAATATTAATCTATAAAAAGAGACAGACCTTGTTAAAAACACAATATATTATATTGCGCCGACTCACTGGAGGATTCTATTATTCGTTTTATGGATAAAAAAGAAGAAGAAGAGTTCTGTCAATTTTGTGAAATGTGAAACCCCGAACGAATTGTTGGTAAGAACTTGATTTTTTTAAATATTTATATCATAATTTACCGTTTTAATCCTTTACAGACCGTTTAACACGTTTTGAAGAATTTTGGGATGGTTACGCGACCTTATATCACAGGTATGTAACCTAAATGTAAAATTTGCGCTTTGAAGGTTACGTTTGCCTAATTTTGAAATTCAAATTGGATATTTTCTAATATTTTCAGTATACTCTTCAACAAGGTCTACCAACCGTAGTTTATCCACAGCCCAAGCGAATGCAAATAGAACTGTATGATAAGTCATGCCGAAGGACTTTTAATGTCCAGCCTCGTGTAAGTTTTTCATTTTGTTCTTTGCCATTTAATACTTTAAGTGTATTCTCCTTATTTGCCTCTATCAGTATCTATGATGGCCTGTGTCGCCCATTCAATAACCAAAATCAAGTATTGCTGTAAATATCCCAGTTGCAAGACTGCATTTAGAATCTTTATCTAACCGCAATTGTATCAATATGCATTTCTATACATTTCCCCTTACTGATGTTGAAAGACTAAAAGTGTGAAAGAATAATTGTAATATTAATCCTGATATTGAGTGCAAAAGCTTTAGGACTTGTGAAGATCATTTCGATGAATGTCAATTTAAGAACTCAGTTTTAAAAAGGCTTAATTGGAATGCTGTTCTCAAAGCTGTCCCTGAGCTTTTGCCTCCTGATGTTTTATGGTCACTTTTACATTCCGTAGAACCTGGTAGCTCAAATTTTTTTACTGGAAGTCTAAAACATTTCGTTTAGTCCTCCAAACATATCCATTCTACTTTTGACACAAGTACACCATCCACTTTATATTTTATTGAATTTTTTCACTGCTTTCAGTTTCTTAGTATTTGGTTTAAAAATTATGTTTCGTTCAGTCTGTTGGTCATTTTGGTACTAATCATAAACATTTTTTTCTGTTGCATGGACACCTTATCGAGCCCAACTACTGTGTGGCAATTTAACTTTTGCTGCAACAATTGACCTGCACCTGGCTAAGACATCTTGCACCTGGCTACCAGATTTTACACCTGACCAAGACATTCTTCACCTGGATGGACACCTTCAAGTAGGTACCATGGAGGTTTATGTTACTTTTTATGTCAATTTTTTTAAATTTATTTTCTGTAATAAAGAGTTGTTTACTGGAAGAAGGAAAATATATTTAGTGCCAGTACTTTTGGCACTGATTAGCTCATTTGATAGAGAAGACCTGGGTTTGAGATGGAGCAACGCCTAAATGTCAAGAATTCACCTACTTGCCTCGAGCAAGCTCGGGTTCATGAAACACTGATACCAATTTTTGTCAGAATCTATTCACAGAATTCATATTTTTTATGGTAAAGTTTAAATAAATTAAAAAATTTTTTCATATTCTTTGTTTGTTATTTACATCAGCGTTCATAAATAACAACAATATTTGGTTTTTAATGGCATTTATTGCTTTATCTACTTTCATTTAGTAATATGAATTTTACAGTTCTGTAAATCGTTTTGTAAGGGCATCTATTACAGCACTAGTGCTGTAATAGATGCCATTACAGCACTAGTGCTGTAATGAAAAAAAACAAACGGTTTTATTGACATTTTGCTGTTAAATAAAACCACACTTTTTAGAAGAATGATTTATTATTAACAATTATAAAATTAATTACCAATTATTAATTAAAATTAATTATTATTAAATTATAACACTTAAGGTTTATTATAAACATTAATAATACACTTTTTACAGTTAGAAATTTGTATACCAGAAGTGGATGTGATGGAGCCCTTTACGTTCGAATTTCCAATCATTAAATCCGTGTCTGACCCCATGATCTTCTTTGCTATTTGTTTCTTATTTTCTAAAGAATTCTCAACGTAGCCTTCTGCCGTAGAAGAGGATTTCCAGCCCCCATGACGCTTTAACATCTGCATATCTGCACCACCATCAACTAGAATGGTGGCTGAGGACCTCCTAAAACAATGTCCACTGTATCCTTCGGGATTATTCAATCCAAGTTTTGTTGCAATCTTTTTTGGTATACTTCCAAAACTATTAATTCCGACAGGCTGGGAGGTGCATTTTCCTTTTCCATAGAATACAAAAAACCGCCTGTGAGTTGCATTAAGAGGACGAAGTTTAGCATACTTTCGAAAAATACTTAAACAGTTGACACCCGTCACATTTCCTTCTGTTATAACAAATTCTCGCATAATTTTGGTTTTCGAGAATGGAATCACAATTTTTATATACAAATCATTGTGTTTAATATGATCCAACATTAACTTAGCTAGTTCTTCGCGCCGACAAGCCCCAAAAATGCCGATTATCATAACAACCTTCATAAGTAAATATGTTTCATCATCTGCAGTACTAAGAAACTTACGTACGTCTTCCTTTGTGAAAACTTTTGACTTTTTGGCCTTGTAACCCTCTGAACTTCTTTTCAAAAATGCGATTAGTTGAAAAAATCTGCTTATATCTTGATTTTTCTTGACTGAAATCATAGTTCTCAACATTGAATAGTGAGTCCATAGTGTCGATGGTTTCTGGGAGCGTTGCTTTCCGGAAAAATAACCCAAAAGGATTTTCTCAGACACCTCCTTTATTTTGTTAGCTTTGCACCAATCTTCAAACTTCTGGTACTCCAACTCATACCGCGCCTTGGATTTTGTCGGAACTAAACTTGAGATCGCTTCGTTTGCCGCTGCTTCTATATCAGAGGGTAAACTTCCATCAGAATCGCTCATTTTGAAAAACGCTTTTTATATTTTTGAATTTGTTTGACAAAGTTTCGACAGTAACCATGCAAAACAATAACCATGCGAAAGGTAACATAAAAAACTTGATTAGTAAACTTAATAGCAGGTGCATTTTTACAGGTGCATTTTTATTTTTAAAAGGGCCTTTTGCCAAATATTTTTATTCATAGATGAAAGTAGATAAAATTTTGTACAATATTCTTGTTGTAAATTCGTATTACTACACTCGATGTTTTATTAAACTCGGCTGACGCCTCGTTTAACAACTTTAACATCTCGTGTTGTAATATGAATCTTTACAACACTTATATCGTAAATAACTATTTTTGGTATAATTTTATATAAAATACATGCATTCATTAAATTTTAATGAATACGTGGTATTTTTAGTGAATTAACTCAAAAAGCGATAAAACGTCTTTAAAAATCTCAAATATTGTTTAAACAGTAAACCAGTAATTTCAAAAAACGAGCTATTTCAACTACCCGCCATCCGCAATAAATTTCCTACCATAGCGCTCGGGGTGGACTGGTGGCCAACTTGAATCTTTGTTTCTCTGGTTTTCTACGTAGTTCGCATTTCTAACCTCTTATCTGTTTTGTGATCCGAATCAAGTAAGAAGAAGTCACCTCGTCATCTGCTCTTACTACGGATTATCGATTTTGAGCGACACAAGACAGGAACATTTTAGTGCCAAAGTGAGATAGAACACGTTTTACGCTTACACGTTGATGACGCCGTGACCTCTTCTTAGTTGACTTTAGCTCAGTCTATGCGCCCCACGTAAAAGCTACACGACGCCTAGTTATACGCGAGACTTCTAAGCAGTATCATACGCGTCCATCTAAAACGAGACGTAGCCAGAATATGTTATGAAAAAAACAATTACAATTATAACACCCTGTATATTACTAACGATTTTGACAGGATTTAAAGTTCTCTTTTCGCAAAACTGTCACGTAATATTATGTGGCCTATAGTCGCTTCAGACGACTGGCTAATTGGGTTCATTCTTACACCTTATATTTAAATAGTTTCTCTTTCTATCTCTAACAACAGAGTCAGCAGAAGATGTTTTATTATGAGGCGATACTCTATACTACACACAGACCGCATATACCGCAGACTGTTAGGCTTTTTTTAAGCAAAATACACAACTCCAGATCTCTAGATCAGAAAAAATGTCTGCAGACACACACGAAATGTAAATAAAATGAGCGTGTATGTGCTGCGCCTATTTGCAGAAACAGTTTCTTCGGGAATTTAAAACAGTTAAAATGCTAATTACAACAAAATCAGATAACTAGGTGAGAACGGAGTTTATTCCTAGACAGAGTGGTTGTGTTCTTGTATCGCGCCAACGTAATAGAAGTTTTCTGAGGTTAATTTTTGCTGTTTACATAAAATGCAATGATTTTATTTAAGAGTTAGTCATGTTGCAATTATTTGCCACGTATGTTAAAATTTCTAGTCCGCAAAAACCAAAATATTGTTTAGTCGAATTCGGTAACTATCCTAAAATTATACTCTGTTTGAGCTAATTAAAACCTTATTCAGGGGAAACATGGGATGGGGAGTACGAGTCTTCTTAAATCCCAAAAATCTACTTTAGACCGAGGCACTTGCAGGGTTCTGATAGATTTTCTATATTATATTTCTGATATATTTTTGGAAAAAGGGTATTTCATAATTGACTATCAGTATTTAAGGGGGTTAATCTGTGCATGATTTTAAGACAACAGGTTCATATCATACGGATTAACGTTTTTTTTTTGTTGTAGTTTCGCATTACAATTACATTACATATTTATACAGTAAATCATAGTAATGTCTAAATTCAGCGATGTGTGTTTTGGAAAAATGCTGGGACCCGTCCATTTTTGTTTTCTAATGTGGTTTTCTTGATGGTAAATTCATATATACAAAGTAGCCCAAAAATACGTTACCACCATCAACTTGATTTTTTCAAAAAAAAAAACATGTATTTTCTATTTCATTTTTGAATTTTGCATCGATTTCTAAGTATGTTTCATGTACCATGTCCTATACCTAAACTGAACAGTTATCGAAAAAATTACGATTGAATATATCAATAAGTAAGACCTGTTTATTCAAAAAGAACAGAACAACAAATCGAATTAAATGTTGAAAATATGCGCCACTAACGGCTTGACAATATCCTAGGCGATCAATAAACTTTCTCTGCACGTTTTCAACCATTTCCGGAGTTATGCCAACTCCTGCAGATTGTTTGGCCTGTCAACAAATACTTTTGATCTGAGGTAGCCCCCCCACAAAAAGAAGTCCAGCGGAATTAGATCTAGCGACCTAGCAGGCCATTCGATAGGTCCTCTCCTTTCTATCCACCGATTGAGAAAGGTTCATCCAAAAATGTATGCACAGTGGCAGCGTAGCGCGGATGAGCAGCATTTAACTGGAACATCAGTTCCTTGTTAGGGGAGTCAGGGTCCAATGGATTCGGAAATTAAGCCACTAATGCTGGAATTAATTTAAGTCGGAGAAATTCGAGATATATTTGTCCAGTTAAAGACTGTTTAAAGAGAAATGAACCAATTACTCTTCCGCGCACTATTCCACACCACACATCTGTTTTTTGAGGGTACTGGTTGTGACCCTTCATCATCCAATGCGGATTTTGTGTTGTCCAATAACCACAATATTGTTTGTTCCCGTTACAAATTCAAACAGAACGTAGCTGCATCGGAAAAAATAATATTTTTTACTAAATTATTATCCAGATTGCACATATTCTGGATGCGTTTACAAAACTCATTCCGCCTACCGAAATCATCTTTAAATAACTCATGCACTGGAATCACTTTGCGTGATATTTGTGCTTTTGAACTATTCGAAGAAAAACGGATTTCCGCATAGGTAAATTGGCCCTAATATGCAACAGAGGAGTACATGGATTTTCTTCCAAGGAAAGCAAAACGTCAAGTTGTTAATTTTCATCTCGAGCCGGACGATGAAATTTAGGCAAATCTCTAACATGACCGAATTCTTCAAATGTAGCCTCTATTCTACTCACCACCTTTTGACATATGGGAGTATGATCAGGATGGATTTCATTGAATAATTGAGCTGTTTCTATTTGAGTACGTGTTCTATCATCAAACCCATCCACTTTCGTTCCATTACTTTCACCATTGTATAAACCGCAACTTTGCAACTAGGCTTGACAATTACTTGTTTCAAGTAAAATTGTCATACAGTTTACTGGGACTAAACGGTGACAGGTCAACATTCAGAAACACCAGAGTTGAAAGAGAAAAACCAAATAAACAATGGAATGTTTTGCTTGATTAACAAATAAATCCCCAAAAATACGGTCTTACTTATTGTTATGTTCATTCGCAGTTTTTTCAATAACTGTTGAGTTAAGGTATAGGATATGGTACATGAACCATACTTAGAATTCGATTCAAAATTCAAAAATGAAACAGAAGATATTTTCATTTGAAAAAATGAAGTTGACGGTCGCAACTTATTTTTGGGCTATCCTGTTATACATGAATTTACCATAAAAAATACATTAAGAAATAATTATCGACAGATTTGAGCGTTTTCCAAAAAATACACCGCTGCATTTTAAATGAATTTAGACATTACTTCTGGGGCTCACTGTATACAACTTGGTGGGTGTAAACTAGGTGTAGAGACATCTTTTGTGTAAAAATCGGATTTTCAGTTCAACTTGAAGACTTTACTTTCCTACTATTTTGCACAGTTTTTATCCCATTGAAACTACGGCATAATATTCTAGAGTACATCCTCAGGTATACTTAAGGTTTTTAAAATACAAAAACGACGAAATATTGCTGGTGTTAGGTGTAGACATGCCTGCCTTGACCTTTCCATAAATATGAATTAAAACGAACTGTAGATTAAAGGAAGGCGTACCTCTAAAGGGGATTGAGTACCTCAAGAAAATTAGCTTATCAATTGAGAGAGAGCATAGCCAAAAGCCACGAGAACTCCAAGAAACTTCTTCTCCTTAAAACAAGGGTGTTGCCAACCTAATATAATAGTCCAAGAAAAAGGAAGACCAATGGGTTAGGGAAACATAAGGGTCTGGGCTTAACCAGAAAGAAATTAATTTAATATTTTGAGTGAATAAACTGAAACGCCACTGCTTTTTTTAAGAACAAAAATAATTTTATTAATGGATTAGATTAAAGATCTCTTGACTGTTTTTCGTATCTTAAACTGTCTTTCAGTAAAATATTAAAGACCAACAATAATTATGTCTTTAAACTAAAAGCAGGATATTAGAATTCTTTAGTAGGAGGTTTTTGTTGAATTATATTCTTTTGTTTTATTAATTTTGACAGTTCGGTTCGTTAATCTCGACTTGGCTCTACTTAATTTCTAGTTAAAATTCTACAGTATTATTTTGAAAAAGAATGGTCAATTCTATTAATCAGGGATTCGCAAGACATTCATTACTTGTATAGTTGGGCTGATGGCAGCGTGCCGTTAGCTAGACAATTGTACCAATAGCGCTTTCCGGATAGTTACACCAGATAGACGAACATTTTCAAACATATATAGATGTTTGACTGAAACAGCTGCTTTTAATAGAAATAATGAAATAAAAGTTGATCATAAGACTACAAGAACTTGAAGAAGCAGATTTAAATTCATTTGATGAAAATCTAGAACTTAGCTCTAGAGAATTTGGAGTTCACTTGAACATTCTTCAACAACTTCTCTGTTATACTAGTGTCACAATCAATGGGTCCAAGCCTTATTTTCTGGAGATTTTCCTATGCGAATCCACCTTTTTGTCAATTATTCTTGGAGAATATTCACAAATGAAGCTAAATTCTCAAGAAATGTTTCCAGAAATTTCCAGAATTATGTTTGAACAGAAGAAATCCGCATGCAATTGTAGAATCAAGAGCAATTTTAGGTAAATGTCTGGGTTGGAATTATTGAAAATTACTTAATTGGAAGGAAGGCTAAATCGACGGTTTCTAGAGGATATTTGGCCATATTGCTTAAAAAAGTGCTAATTTTAATAACAGTTCAGCAATAAGGAATACTGAAGGTACTCTTCAAAGAGTACGCATGAATACAAAAAAAAGAACTGAAGCAAGACTCCTTGGAAGGCATTTTCAGCACCTTATTTCTTTTTTTTTGTTTTACAAAAAATTTGTTAACTTGTTAACAGCCAATTTAAATTCTTAATTAATTTAATCAGATATAGATATCAGTTATCTAGTTGTTAAAGAATTATACAGTTCAATTGTTACAAAATGAAGCACCATTAAAAGAATAATTTTCGTTTTCTACAAAAAGCAGTGGCGGATAACTTTTTTCACTCAAAATAATCAATTAATTTGAAATTAATTGGGACGCCACTGGTCAAAACTGAAAATTATATTTTTATCCAAAATATTTGTCTCCATACTAAGTTTATGCCCACCAAGTTTTATAAAAATATCTATTGTATAGTTCTTGTAAAACAATTTCGGATGCACGTCATCAATCTGCTGATAATTCTAAATCCGTAAAAAAACGTGACAAAATTAAATTTAGGCAACAAATGTTAAAATTTCATGCGATATTGAATGTAGTGCAAACTTAAAGTATTGTTCTTTGATACCCAACCCAATTATAACAAATATTTTGTTTATTTAAGCTTGAGTAAATTAATATAATTTGAATTTTATTGGCCGTCCGTTGGCAACAGAACTGTCAACCAGTGGTGGCGCCAGCTCGTTGGTTGGCCTGTTTTGACGTTTCGTTTACGTTTCGTAAAATACTAACCATTATGTTCTGTGGTTACGTGTTGTTGTGCATCTATTTTTTAACAAAAACTCAAGATCTCCTCATAAATAGCAATAAAAACTGTTCTTTTAATAACAACAAAAGTGCACATACATATCTCTGTCGATTACGTGGTTAACTATTTCTGAAAATGCTGAAACATTTTAACAGTCGGCGCAAAGAGCTAATAGCTTCTCTAATAAGCTATTCTCAGGAAGAACTTAACAACAATGGCCCGTTCTTACTCTTGACAGTAGTTTTTCAGTAAATTTTATTTCTACTTTACTAATCTTTAGCTTGTAGCAGCTAACCTAAATTTGAATATCTCCACTGTAAGCGCAGTTTTAACAGCAGTTAAGCAAAATAAATTATTAGAATCACTTAAGAAGAAACGTTCTCATTCAAAGAGAGTTGTAAATGTGTCAAGATTGGATATAAGTTCTGTCCGTGACACTATTTATGGAATGTACGAAACAAGTAATGGTGGATTTATACAGACAAATAACAAATAAGAAATAACATAAGAAATAAGAAATAGGAGATGAATATACACACCTGTCGTAAGGCGTTTATACAGACAAATAACATAAAATAAAAATAAGAAATAACCTTGAAGTTCGCTAACTTTTAACTTTTATGTTATTTCTTATTTGAAAATGGAGCTGCGCATGCCCGATCTGATTTAGTTGTCAGTTTTTTGGGTTTTTGTGGTTAGAATTGTAAAATAGTATTATCTTTTTTAAAAATATTATTACCCTTTATTTTCCTTGGTATTATTGGATTGGAAATCGCTTATTTTCTTAAATTTTCACTTCTAAAATTTGCAAAAATGCCTAGAAGCCGATGTGTTGACACTGTTGACAGTCCTTATTTAATTCTTATTTTATTTGCTGTATAAATGGTAACTAGCTCTGTTATTTTATTTCTTATTTCTTATTTGTCTGTATAAATCCACCATTAGTTGTATTATTCAAAAACTATAATATTTTACATTGGTTACAATCTTAACTCTTTAAGAAGCCTCTTAAAGGAAATAGGCTTCGGATGGAAAAAGATGAACCGAAGCGAGGGTTTATGGAACTTTTTCATGTAGCTTTCAAACGGCTGATATTTTTGAGAGAATATATTATACAAAATATAATAAAAAATATCCTTGTACCAGTTCGTTTTCTTGAATGAAACCTGGATTTTTTAGAATGACACCATTGGTATTGGCAACATGAAAATAACGGAAGTGTTAGACCTACTAATGTTGATGGTAATAGGTATTATGCAGTAAACAAATATATAAACTATAGAAAATCTATCTAGGTAAAACATATTTTTCTAGGTACATAATACTTCATACCGGTAGTGAAGATGGTTTTGTTGAGGGCGCAGAGGCAATTTTTTCTTCTAAAACTAAGCTGAGTGACTACCATGAAGAAATGAATCAGCAAAATTTTTTACAATGGTTCGAAAACCAATTGTTGAAAAATTTAGCAGGGCCATCTGTGATTATGATAGACAACATAGACACCCCATACCATAGCATATTTTTAACAAAAATACCTAACACATCATGGAATAAAGCTGAAATTCATTACAAATCGTTAATAGGTTGGTACAATACATTTTGTATGACCTCTTTTTAACATATTCTTAAATATTAAACTTAAATTCTTTTCAGACATAAGCCACCCAAATATTTAGTTGATGACCCGGATAAGCAATATGAACATAAAGTTTTACGGCTTCCTCCATACCATTGAATGTTCAATCCGATTGAACATATTTAGGGGATTACCAAAAAATATTATAATACACATATTGGTTGAGATGGCGGTACAAAAACTGACTGTGTGAATATCTGGAAAGAATCATTGCGTACTTCTTCTCCTCATGTTTGGAAAAATTCAATTCGGCACACAGAAAGCGAGACATTAATATGCAATGAAAGAAAGCTTGTATTTGATAGACTGAGCATTCAACCCATTATTACCGAAGTAAATAAAACGAGCGATTCAAGTGATTTGGGGGATGGCTGATGATCCATCTTTGTATTATTATTTTTATTATCCTTAATATTGAAACCCAAAAATTAAAAAAATTAGAGTCTTTAAATAACGACTACCTACGTGGAATTTAAGGTACATTTTTGCTTCGCCCACTTTTATAAAAATGCGGAATAATACAATAGATTAATAGCCAAAGTGTATATAAACAAAGTAACAATAAAATTACATGAATATTCCAATACAATTCAGGTATATATTGTCATCCTAAAAGATTTTAAAAATAAAGTAAATACGTTTGTGTTTATTCATGTAAATTTATCTTGTTTTTATGAAAAACGAAAACAGTGTAATTCCCTCACTCGGTTATTTTGGTTACAAGCTGGCAACACTGCCGATAGCTGACGTCACTCGAAGGGTACGACGTGCAACGGAAATCGCTTTGCAATGAGTATAGTTTCGGAGTTAACCACAAAAAGAATAGGGTACCGGCTACAGTTGTTGGTCATGTGACAGCAATTGGCCGGTTAAAATATAATTTATATTAATAAGGAATTGGCATAATGTTGTGAACTGAATTTTATTTTAAATAGTTATGGCAACATTGCTGAGGCCATTCGTCATTTTCTGTAACTTTTTGTTAAGTTCCTAATAAGTTTAACGCCGAGTCGTTCATACACTGTCAAGTCAATGCAGTTTTAAGTGTGTTTCTTAGTGAATGCATTTGTACACAGCTCAGTGAAAGGTAAGTAATTACTTTTATTCTAATACTTAAATGGTTAAGTCTTTGTGATTTATATTTAAAAATGGAGTGCTTATTGAGTCCAAATACAAGTTTTTAGGGTTATGTTTACAATTTTCCTGGTTTTTTAGGCGGCCAACTACTGTAACAAATAAATATCCGTAGAGGTAGTAATTGGCCGGGTGGCCAATTACTGTAGCTACTAGGTTTTTCTATTTATTTTTGAAATGAGTAATTTCGTACCTTAGCCATCCTTCCTTTTTCAATTATTAGTGTACCCATAGTATATAAATCACAATAAACAGTAGTTGGCCATGGCCAATAACTGTAACTTTGGGGTGGCCAATAACTGTAACTCCTTATTCAGAACTGCTGAAATCGTTATTTACTTGTGTGTTTTTAAATATCTAAATTTTAAAAAATTGGATAAAGCCCGTTTTTAACTTGAATATTACTTTCATAGAAACTTGAAATATGTAAATTAATTTAATTTTTGGTTATTTAATAATAATTATTAATTTGATATTCCAAGTGTTTGCTAACCTCAATAACTTAAATATTCTTATAAAAATAATATTGATTTAATAAAAGATAACCGAGACATTAAGAAAATACTGTTGGCAATATTTAATACAAAAAAATTGACATATTCATTTTTATGATACACCCAGGTAAGCTCCGTTGAAATCTATGTTCTAGCCGTCATTGGAGTCATCTAGTTTTTCATCTTAGTTAAATATTTAGTTTACTATACTATTTCTTTACAATCTGAAGAAAAAGAACTTTCTTTTTTCTAGAATGCCGAAAGTCCAAAATAATGAGAACTATCAGAAAACGTACAGCGAAGAAGATATTGCCAAAGCACAAAAGCTATAGAAGAAGGGCTGAGTACAAGAAAAGCTTTAAATAAATTTCGTATTCCCAGAGCAACCTTACAGTTTCGTTCCAGCGACAAATTTAAAAATAAAACTACCCATGGTCCAGATCCAATTCTGTCTTCTGAGGAGGAAAATCTTATAAAAGGATGGATTTTTAGTAGTCAACGTAAAGGTTTTCCTATTCGCTTTGAAGATATTCAAGAAAGCGTGAAGCAATTCCTGAATGATAATCCCCGCGAAAATGTTCCTTTTTCTGACAACAGGCCAGGAAGAGGCTGGTATCAAGCATTTCTACGCAGGCATCCTGACGTGTGTCTAAGAACTCCGAAAGCTATCACTTCTGCTAGTTCAAATGTGTCCGAAAATGACATTCGAAAGAAGAAATTACTAAATATATAACATTAACCAAAATGGGACTACGATGTATAAGTTGCACTAGAACCTTCCATTTTGCATGTGCTATAAAATACTGCGACCCAAAACAAAATACGTATTTTGAATGCCAAAAATGTAGAAAAATAGTTTAGTTTTTATTTAGGTTCAGAACTTGTTTTTATTATTTATATTCTAATCTTAAATTGCATTATCTGGAGCATTTAAAGTTAATTTTTAGTGGCTAATAACTATGCAATGGGAATGCCAATCACTGTGTCAACATGGCCAATAACTATGCATTTCTTAAAATTTTGAGTTTTTAATTAACTTTTAAAGTAAGTATTTAGTTTACCATTTAGTTCTAAGTTTTTACTGTAAGTGTGTAGTTTAGGCTATCCGTTAAAATAAAACTTGATAGTATTGATACTGAAATGTATTTATTTCACTTGGAGTAATGGGTTAAAAATCCTGAAGTGGCCAATAACTGTACCCCGTACTATTTCAAAAAAAAAAACCTTTATCCTTATTATAACAAGAAAGCGAAAACGGTCCAATATTTATATGCACTTTTCGTCTTAAAATTATTCACAGATTAATCCCCTTCAATAAAATTGTCATTCAATAATGAAACACCCTCTCCCTATGCTTGATTGTTTCATTTACCCTATTTTTAATTTATGTTTTTTTCTCAAGTATTAAAAAACGAACATTGCCTAAACTAGTTCGAATTAGGTGACGATATTTATATAAGATACCTTAATTATATGCAAATCAAAGACAGTCTCTGTCTCAATCAATGTATGCATGTATGCAATGCATTGATTAAACAACTCCAGACTTTGTATTTATCCTTTAATTAAACAATAAAAACTGGTAGATTAAAAAAAGATATATACCGGGTGTTGCATCGTCGAGCGGGACATAGGAAATCCCATGTAATTTTAAATGGGGTCAATTATTGGCTTCCCTAATTATTTTAGAGAAAAATTCTATTTAGGTTTATTAAAGAGCACTAAAACTCACATTCAAAAGAATAACTTTAGATATTTTTGATGAGCCCGTTTACGGGTTATCGCCGATTTCTTTTTAACTATTTCTCCTTTTTATGGCCCCGTATTTGCGGGCACCAGTCAAGGTAAAAGATGACTGTCAAATAAAGTTGTCATTTTGAAATGTGTGCTTTATTGTTATAAAAACTCGTACATCGAAAATATTAGCCATGAATTACACTTCTGAAGAAAAAATATTGATGATTAAATGGTATTATCAAGGAAATAGTTATCAAAATGTGTCAGACATGTTTGCTGCTCTGTATCCGAATAGACTGATACCTGCAAAATCTACAGTCGAAAGGACTATCAAGAAATTTGAGACAAAAGGCACTGTAATAAATAACTGCAGATGTGAAGAAAGGCAGGAACAAAGAAGAGATGCAAGAATTATTAATTACCTATTAATTAGTAAAATATTGAAACATGTAAAATGTCATAATTAACCTTATAATTGGATACTTTATTTTAGTTTTATTCAGATTAATTTGTACTCATAAATACACCTTTAATATTTTCGATGTACGAGTTTTTATAACAATAAAGCACACATTTCAAAATGACAACTTTATTTGACAGTCATCTTTTACCTTGACTGGTGCCCGCAAATACGGGGCCATAAAAAGGAGAAATAGTTAAAAAGAAATCGGCGATAACCCGTAAACGGGCTCATCAAAAATATCTAAAGTTATTCTTTTGAATGTGGGTTTTAGTGCTCTTTAATAAACCTAAATAGAATTTTTCTCTAAAATAATTAGGGAAGCCAATAATTGACCCCATTTAAAATTACATGGGATTTCCTATGTCCCGCTCGACGATGCAACACCCGGTATATATATTTATTCTCTTGATATCATTCCCATTTTTTTCTCTCTCTAAGCTACAAAAGTCTCTTACTAAAATTTAGCATCCGGTCAACCATACAAATTATTTTTCATGATTGTGGCCTCGCAAAATGAAAATCTTCACCTAAATTATATTTCCTCGTGATATTCTTTCTTTGTTATTAGGAATCACATTTTCGTTTCTGTGCCCTCACGAAATACTTCCTTTATTTCACGTTATTATATTAAGAATATTATTGGAACTGGATTTATTGCTTTATTTGATTCATCCTGTCTTTTATTTGATAAAAATATCAATCTTCAACGATTTAGGATCAACGTGTTTATTTGCCTTATACATAAATGACTGCACAGATTCTCCACGAAATTTTTATTAAAATGTTCGTATTTTTGAAAAATTATTTATGAAATAATTGAAATGTGAACAGTAATATTTTTTATCTAAGCATGGCAACCAATGAGAGTTCAAAAATAAAGAACAAATAATAAAATCAATAATTCGTCCTGTTAGTAGAGAAGAAAGCTAAGCCACGCAGGAACTGTTTCGTGAAAGTCGACAATTAAGTTTTTACTTTTTATGGTAAAACAATGTTTTATTTACAGCGACATTGTTTATTTACTGAATGTAATAAAATTTGATCCAGACGTGAAAATACCCTATATTTTGATGTTGATTTGCAAAAATCAAAAAAAAAAACATCGTATTATTATTAGCATTTAGCTTTTTTCACCATTGTAGCAACTAAAACCATAACATACGTAATTTTTAACGGTGAAAAGAGCTCTGTGCTTAATTATATCATTAAAAATTATATTTATTATAACAGGATTTTATTAAATCTCCTCATCCGAATTATCACCGTTGGTAGTGTTGGTACTCTCAGTAGCGTCTAGTGTTTTATCAATTGGAAGACGGGATTGATACAGTTGTTCAACAGTGTGGATAGTATTTTCCTTTCGGGTAGGTCTCCTAATGCACAATGGTTTGAATTCATTTTCGCTCAACTGGTATTTATAATAAATTAACAATGGTGAATCTTTTTTATACTGCAACCATTTAACATCTAACCGTCTCATAACATTTCCATCTACATTTTTAGTTTTATTTGTAATTAGTTTCTGACTATACATTTAAAAAGTTTGTAGTTTATTTCTCGTACTTCATAGGGAGGATTACTCAGTTTTGCAGCTCTTGTAACTGTGTACCACTGGCCGTGGACAAAAATATTTATTTTTCCTCCTCTATTCTCAAAAGTTGAATGAACGCTGTTACACTTCATTTTAGAATGTCCAGACTCCATACAGTTTTGATTGATAATTTTCAAGTTATCTAATAGAGACAAAACTCTTAAAAACATATAATTTTCGGTTCGGCCCGGAATCAGTGTCTGAATAGAATGTCACTTCAGAAACTTCTGGATCTATGTCGGAAAGTAACTGCCACTTCTGATGATCCTTTAATTCCATCAGTTTCATGCCACATGTAATTTATGACACTTTTCTTCAGCAAGAGTATATACCGTGAAAGTATAGGTTTTCAATTTCCTTTTGAAATACAATTGCCCAATTCCTAGTTGAGGTGTGAGTAAGATTCTTTCCAAATCCATGGTGTACGACCTAAAGCTTAAATCATTACGAGCTCGTTCTTTATCTTCATTTTTGTGCTCTCGGGCTTCTTGCTTTCTCAAGAGGTGTAAATCCAAGTCATGTTGACACTTCAATTTTTCATCTTCTTATTTCAACTGAGCGCAATAATCGCACTGGTCTGTTTTAGATCTGTGGAAGCTACAGTTAAATTCATTAGTAAAGATACGCTTGTAAAATGAGGAAGTGACAGGGATCACCGGGGGCTTCTCGCAATATTTCAAGTAATCTTGATAGAGGCGATTTTCTGATAACCCAGTGCGAAGGTACATTCTTTTTGAAGAGCCCCTACAATAGTGTGACTGAAGAACTGGAATTGATTTTATATGACCACGAACCATCTCTTTACGGTCTTCTGAAATATTATTGGGAACAGGATTTAAAATCCTTTTTTCTACTGACGTTTTATAATAAAAAAGTTTTTTAAGCACGCTGTGCCTAAAAGTAATTATTTACAATTAAAAACTAAACACAGATTATAATTTTGCCTATTTATTATAAATATTAAAAGCACAGTTACTTATATTATTAAAATTAATGCTTGGGTAACCTAAAACAGTACGTTGAGATATTTCTCTTTACTTAATATTTGCCGCAGTTCGAATTTTTTTTTGACAAGTGTCAATTTTTTTCACATGAAAGTTGTAAATGAAACACGGGTAATAAAATGTTTGGTAAAATAAATTAAGTCTTTTATTATAAAACGCCCGTAGAAAAAATATTGTATACCATTCATTACGAAACAATGTCACTCTGACGTGTCGTCCAACTCGGCTTCGCCTCGTAGTGTTGAATCAATTTTCACGTCGCGTGCCTAAAAGACCATTATTTCGTAACTTGTTGTATAAATAGCTATTATCTTTTTCGACAACTCCAGTATCCAAAGCCATCTTCATCAAATTTTCGACTTTTTCGCATAAATATCTCTAAAGTGCCCAAAAAGAGTTTTTGCAAACTTGGTGCTTTCCACTTGTAGATGTCAAGGTGTATACTAGGGTATGTTACCTTCTTGAAGAAGTGCTTGCTTCATTAACCATTGCATACCGTCTATTTCGTACATTCTTTGAAACACATTTACTAGTAAATGCCCATCTAGATCTTTCATCCTTAAGAGATAAAAAATCCCGAAATATTTTATCCCTTTCTTGTATACTACATTTCTGATTGCAGTTATAGTGACATTTACACAGCAACACTTTAACAGCTGAAGAAAGTGTTACAACAACTTCAAATTTTAGGACGCCAATGGTTGATGGACAAACTTTTTAACATTTTTGACATTTACCCACCCTCCAGATTTTATCTGGCTGGTGACAAATTTCAAATACCCAATAGAAAGGTGTTTATTTTCTTCGATAATTTGATTCTCCTTTAACAACTACGTAAGTAAGCAGAACATTGTTACATTCACTGTAATGGTTGCTTAGTTAAGAATTTTTGAATAAACAGAATTAGAACCCTCAAAACTATAACACTACCTTAAATTTAGCGACGATTGTGCTTTGGCCGTAACTATATCTTTTAGAAAACTCAATAAAAAAAAGTCCAATGGGGATAAATCCGGTGACCTTGTAGGCCACTTCACACACCAATCCATCTGTTTCCAAATATTTTAATTAGTGTATCTCGAGTTTGTCGCGCAAAATTGTAATTTTTTTCTTCAAGATGACCGAGATCCGCCATCTTGGAAAACTTTTTTAAACAAAAAAGCGGGTTGAGCGACACCGGGTGGTCACGATACCCCTTCAAATATTCTACCAATTGCGTTACGTCCCACCTTGCCCAAAATTGTAGAAAATATTGTGAACCTACGGCTGACGTCATTTCTAAATAAACACAACCTTTTGTCCATCCAACAGTTTGGATTTCAGGCTTCGAAGAAAACGAGCGATGCCATCTTCGGGTTCTTAAGCATCTGTACGTGTCCTTAAACTCTGGTGAGGCTGCTGTGCCTATCTTCTGTGATTTGTCGAAAGCATTTGATTGCGTGGATCACCGAATACTGCTGTTGAAGTTGGAGGCATATTGGGTAAGAGGAACTGCTTTGAAATGGTTTCGCTCGTATCTAACAGGCCGGGTGCAGATAGTGGTGTTTAACAACAACAGCTCTAATGAGCTTAGCACTGACACGGGTGTTTCATAAGGACCAGTTTTAGGCCCCCTGCTCTGTTTGGCCTACTTCAACGACGTACCTCACCTAGCAATATCTGAAAAATTTACTATTTTCGCTGATGATACCATCATCCTTTGGCACGGAACAGACCATGGCAAGCTTAAAATTGACATGAGTAATGATTTGGATAGGATAAAGGGGTGTGATGCAAATCTGTTATCCTTTAATATCTCAAAGATAGTCTATTGAATTTTAAGTGTGTTATAGATAATGTTTTTATAAAAAATGAGAAAATTTCAACACTTTCTCTAAGTAAATTTTTATGATTATCAATGGACAGCTCTCTTAAATTTGAAACTCATATTAACAATTTATGTAAAGTATTTTTCACCCTAAATGGTATCGACTTATAGACTGCAATAAAACTACCGGTTTAATCCCATTGTTATGCACAATCAACAAGCAAATACACTACAGGGTAGGACTTTAGATATTTAATTCGGTATATAATATAATATGAAGGTAATTATGCAATCTAATTAAAATTATTATGCTATTCTATATTTAGTTCTGTGTCGCTATCGCTATCATCCAAATTAATTATAATCGGTTTAATTGTGTCTAGAGTAGCATGTGAATTTTCAATAGTTATAACATGACGAACTGAATTTTTCCAACTATGGGGGGGAATATCAGGAACACAGTTTCTTATTAATTCTACCACACTACAACTTAAAGTCGGAGAAATATTTTGTGACCGAACCTTTGATTTTAATTTGTGCCACATTTGCTCTATGGGATTAAAAATACAATAATAGGGAGGGAGCCGTAGCACTGTATGTCCCATTTCCGCTGCCATTGTGTCACAAACATATGTTTTCTTGATAGAAAATGCATTTAAAACTTGTAAAAGTTCATTTTTTGTATAATTCTCTTCGAAATATATGTCATTCGCCGCCATAAAGTTTTGAATTTCTAATTTTGTGTTATTTGAGCCTGGAATCTTCCGTAATTGTCGACTATGATAGCTTGCGTTGTCCATTAATATCACGCTATTCGGAGGAATGTTAGGCAAAAGACAATTCTGGAACCATTCTTCAAACAGCTCTGCCGTCGTATCCTCATGGTAATCTACACAGGAGTCTTTAATGTTTTTCGCAGAAAGCCACAAGGCATTTGGGACCCAACCGTTTTCTGATCCTGCATGTAAGATAGTAATTCTTTTCCCTTTATTTGAAGGAGCTGTTGTTGTGCACTTCCCGGATGAATCAGACCATCCATTGGAAAGTGTTTCGTGGGTGTCACACCACGTCTCGTCGAGGTAAATTATTGGACGATTTTCAGATCGGTATTTTCTTATGGATGTTATATATTCATAACGCCATTTTCATAAACGGGCGGATTGCATCAGCACTTGTCTTTTATCAATTTTACGATATCTGAAGCCCATTTCAGACAAAATTCTCCAAAGACTAGTGATGCTACAGTTTATTTGGGTTTCGTCATTAGTGAGCCGCTGTTTTAGACTCTTTAATGTAGGGACACGTTGCTCTTCGTACATGGTGTAGATTTTTCGTCTTATTAGGTCCTTATCGCCTTCATCGATACTTTTCTTGAAACTGGTATCTATACGCTTCTTTCTTGATTTGACGGGATTTACTGCAATTCGTCTTACTGTAGTAAGAGGCACCTTAGTCATGTCATTTGTTACACTTGCGGCAGCACTCGCCTCAAGTCCTTGGTCAAGTAAAGAACTATATAAATTTTTTAGAATGTTTTTAGCATCAAGAGATAAGTGGTTTTTCTTCAACGGAACACTAGAAGAACCACTATTAATATTTACCCACGGACGCCACATAATATCTGTTTTTATAGGTATACATTATTGGTAAATAATTTAAAATTATTGTATCGTAACCGTAACACAACTTGAACACTTCCTAAGAAACACAAAGACTGAAAAATGTTATCGCAAGCACAAGATAGTTAAAAATTACCTGCTATAATTACAAATTATAATCCGACCCTAACCGACAGTTTATTTGCATTTTTATGGCCAAGCTCTTGCAAAACGTCCCAGGTAGTTAAACGGAGTCAACCATTTATTGTGAAAAATTCTTTACCAAAATTTTTTCTAACTGTTATGCTTTGAGAGTGATATCACACAACTTAGATTTCACTGCAGCAAGAAGCTCTTACTATGCCCTAATAAAGTCCCATCCTCGCTATGGAATCTGTTGTGTGTGTGTGTGGGGTTCATGCTCCCAACATTTATTTCACACTGTGTTTATTCTGCAAAAAAAGGCAAGACGATGTGTAGCGCTGAAGTTCCTTAATATATGGTGGTAAGAAAGTTTTTAATCATCTATAGCTCTCCTTAAAAAGGCAACAATGTTCAAAGAAGTTTAAAAACTTGACTAAATGTTTCTTAATTAAGGGAGCTTACTACACTTTGGATGAATTTTTTAATTATCCATCAGTTCAGTTATTATTTTAGTGAATATATTCTTTTAACCGTTTTTTTTGTCTTTAAGCTGTTCATTACCTACAAATGAATAACAGCCTGGGTATACTGTGTCATATGGGTAATGTAGGTCTGTTATGATTGTATAGATGTTCTGTATTATTTTAGTTTAATTATTATTGACATTTGTTTAAGACCTTCAGATTGTGTTTGTGTTTATTGTGTTCACTAATAATGACTTTACTTTGTCAACAAGAATATTATTCTTCCGACAATAAAGTACTTTTGAGTTGAGTTGAGTTCAGTTAATAGTTCTAACATACGTTTATATGGAATCATTTTCTTTTAAAATGGCCCCAAAAATCACATACGTAAATAATAGCATCTCATTAAGTAACACCCTGTATCCTAATGATTATATTCAACATAAATAATACATTAATTAAAAATATACATTTTTGGTGCAGATATGTCGACGAAGTGTTCTGTATTTGGACAGGCACGGAACGGCAATTAGAACAATTTCTTAATCTACTTAATAACCAAAATAATAAAATTCAATTTACCATAGAGAAAGAAATAAATAACTCAATCAATTTTCTAGACCTCACCATAAAAAATGTAAATAACCAATTGAGCTAAGGAATCTATCGAAAACCTACCACAACGAACATGACTATACCAGCGGACTCGAAACAACCCCAACAAACCAAAATAGCAGCCTTCCATAGTATGCTATATACACTAGTTAATATTCCCCTATTAGACTCCGAGTATAAAAAAGAACTAGACATAATAAAAACCATAGCCACAAATAACGGCTATGAAATAAAAATCATTAATAAAATACTAAAGAAAAAATTAAGACAAAAAACACAAAAACTTCTTTATCATGGACCCCCTAATAAAATTAAATCTAAATACTGTTCGATTCGTTTTACCGGTAATACAAGCCAGAAAATTTGTAAAAAACTAAAAAATTTCAACATCACTCCCATACAGGTAAATAAAAACAATTTAGGTAGTCACTTATGTAATTCTAAAATAGAAACAAAGGACAAACTCTTACGAAGCGGGGTCTACCAAATAAAGTGCGACAACTGCGATGCTATCTATATTGGTCAAACTGGCAGAAATTTTAAAACTAGACTTAAGGAACATACAACTTCTATCTTAAAAAAGCAAAATATAACAGGTATAGCAGACCACTGCATAATAGAAAATCATTCAATTTCAAATAAAATAAAACCTATACATATCCAGAACAAGAGCAGAAAATTAAACCCTTTAAAGTCACTTACAATAAAAAAGCAATAAAAAACAAAAGTAACGTTGTTAATAATCAAACAGAAATACCTTCAAGTGCTAACCCAATTATCAACAGCATATTAAATTAAAATAAATTAAAACATTTTGACAGCCACCTGTATAAGAATAAGAAAAACCCACAATCTACCCATCCATTGTAATCCGTAATTTTAATTATTTTAATTATTTTATTACCTATTGATACCAAACATTAGAGTTTATATAAATACCTTAGCAATAATTTTTATCTTTGTACTTCTTTGAAAATAACCCGAAAGAGTCGAAACACGCGTGTCAGGTAACTGAATAAATAGTGAAACATAACAAGTAATTTTATTTTTACAAATAATGGATTATATTCTGGTTGCACTGTTTGTTCATTATAAAACGTATATGAATATTATTGAGATGGTATTTATGTTTAGAACTTGCTATTATGAGTGTATTAAACAATATTTGTGCTCTGAAATTGTAGCTCTAATGAAGGTTGATGATAAAACCGAAATTGCAAAGAAAAATGTGTATTTTTATACATTCTTGTCCCAAATTCAACCAAAATATTTCCACTACTTCAAGTAATATTATTTAGGAGGTATATGCTGGGATGCTCTGTTGGCTTAACTTGGCCTGGACGATATGGTAAATATATTATATAACCTTATTTATTCAGCAATCGAAATGTACGTCCCTCTCAAACGAATTTCCCCTGGTAAATTTCCCAGATGGTTCTCACCTGAGCTTAGGCATCACATAATAGAAAAAAAAATCTCAGATGTATACTTGCATTTAATTTATTCATAAACAAGGGACCCGGTCCTGATGGCTTACCTCCTTTACTGCTAAAGTACTGCAGTTTTGTCTTAGCTCGCCCCTTACACATTCTATTTAACCTCTTACTCACATCGGGAACTTTCCCGGAGTTCTGGAAACTGAGTTACCTGACACAAGTCCACAAGTCTGGAAATAAATCCATGATCACAAATTATCGTCCAATTAGTATCTTAAGTATTATTCCCAAGGTATTTGAACATATTTTAACTAATTATTTAACCTCGGTATTGGGCCAATACATTATCCTCAGACAGTTCGGATTCCAGACTGGCAAGAATACTGAGCTCAATCTGCTTGCCTATGCTGACTACATCTCGAATGCCTTGGAAAGGGCCTTTCAGGTGTACTCGGTCTACACTGACTTCTCCAAGGCGTTTGATAGGGGTAACCACTCTATCCTTTTATCCAAGTTGGATGATGTTGGTGTGGGTGGTGCAGTGGCGTAGTAACGGGGGGGGGGGGGACAACCCCCCCCCCCCCCCCGAAAAATTATTCGTTTCGGATAAAATTTACTTGAATGTGAAACTAATAGCTAGAATAATTTAGAATGTTTGATTATTCATAATTATGATTATAAATGTCATGACTTTAAACGTTTACACACCCTACGAAATAAATTAATGCTGTTAATATACAGAATTTGAACTATGAATGTTACTGTGACCCCCCCCCCCCCCCCCCCAAAAAATCTTACGCTATGCCACTGGGGTGGTGCATTGTTTTGCTGGATTGAAAGTTACTTGACGGGTCGTTCCCAGATTGTTCGGCTTACCAACTTTCAATCTAAAAATATACGGGTACCATCTGGCGTACCCCAGGGTTCGCATTTGGGACCTCTTCTCTTCAACTTGTTTATAAACAACTGGGGATCTCTTGTTGAGCATAGTCAGTTTCTCTTTTTTGCGGACGATTTAAAACTATACATAGAGGTCTCCTCTTCAAATGATTGCCTAAAACTTCAGTCCGACTTGAATCATTTAGAAGCCTGATGCGAGAACAATGCTATGGAATTAAATGTGTCGAAGTGTCATTTAGTTAATTTTCATAAATCCAGGACAGCGCTTGTGCAACCCTATTTGATTGGAAATGCTGTACTTTCCAGTGTCCCTGTGATAAGGGATTTAGGCGTACTTATTGATTCAAAATTTACTTTTGTTCCTCATGTTCAATCAATGATATCAAAGTTTTCAGCGAGTTACTTCTGAGTTCATTAACACAATGCTATTAAACAGCTATATTGCTAGTTGATAAGAACTCAGCTCGAATATGCTTCCAGTGTCTGGAATCCCCGTTATAATGTTCACATTCAGAATATAGAAAGAGTTCAACATAAAATTCTAAAGCTAATTGCTTTTAAACTTCTTATGCCTGAACTAACCTATTCTCAGTTGGAATCTCACATTCAACTGAGAACCCTTGAGGACCGTAAAATGATATACAACATACTAAATAATAAATATAACTGTCCGTTTTTGCTGAATAACATAGACTTGCATGTTCCTTCTAGGGATACACGATTAAGATACACCTTCTCGATATCCGCACATAGAAGTAACTATGGCCAAAATAACTTTTTGTCCAGGTCGGGTAGACTGGCCAATGAACATCCCACGCTCGATTTTTTTCTCAAGTAAATCGGTTTTTATGAAACAGCTTCGCGTCATAATTTAAAGTCTCTAAGTATCTAGAATCTCTAAAATTTCAGGATCCATTCCTTGTGTTTTGTTATATCTTACTTTTGCAAATTTTCGGGATAAATCGGTTCTTTTGTTTTAATTATAGATATTAATTTGTTAATATGTAACTCTGCGTTAGAAATAAGATTAATTTCCTTGTATATTTTGCGAAATTGGGCATTGCCCGTTAATAAATAAAATAAAATAAAATATCTAGAATGTACAATTTTCTTAAAAGAATATGATCATATGGGTATTTTAACCTCCAATACCAAACGCATTTAACAAACTTCATGAAACATTTAATTGAACTTAATATTACATTTAGAGGTGTGTCAGCCATTAGCCATAAAGCACTTACATCGATGTACTTATCTATACCATATACCAGAATAAAGTAAAAGTTGGGTTAATCTGAAGAAATACTAATAAGATAAAATTATGGTGATTAAAGGTTTCAGGAATAAACACGCCGAGTCTTGGTGTAATTAAAGGTACTATAATAATATAATAAATGGGTTGAAACTAATGTCGGTTGCTCATTGCTATTTTATCTTTGATCTTGGCGAATTAAAATCGTTTCGGGTTGGGTTCGACTTAAAAGAAAAGTTATATTTTGAATAATGATGCAACTGGGTATATGGCATTCTCGTGTATGGATGCAATATAATTTTTTCATAAATTTTAACAGGAATACCACATTAAGGTTTCTTTTTCTAGAAGAAACAACATTTATTTGCAGTTCTAATAAAACCTTTAGCAATATGATTTTTATAATTTACAGAGTGTCCATTTGTCGATGTAATTACAGGGTATCTCGGTAATTAGTAAACATAGAGACCACTTTTTCATGAAACAAAAGATGTCGCAAACAGATTATTGTCATAGCTTTCTTAGTTTTTAAGCCACAGGGTGTTTTCTATCATCCCCTGTATTTCGGTTACCCTTGAACTTATCAAAAAATTGAAAACTGTTTCTAAGAGAGCTTTTAAGTACAATTCAGTGGCGTTTTATTGTTTGTTTTAGTGGTTTCATAGCCTATACTACCTAAATTTTCTAAATTTCTCGTTTTGTTTGTTTATTGTAAATAGTAACTATCAACTATTATATATTTTTGAAACGCTTAAAAATAGCCCAATCAAATAAGAGAGATAGGAGAAAAATATACGGGGTGTCCCATTTAAAAAAATTAAATGTTTGCTTTAAATCTCGAAAAGTAAGACTCCCCGAAAAAAAGTGAGCACGCCACTTACTAGGTTCTACTTTAAAAACTCTCCTAGAAACAGTTTCCAATTTTTTGATTGTTTGAAGTTAAAGGGTAATCGAATTAAAGGAGGTGGTCAGAAAGCAAACATTTTCGAAACACCCTGTAGCCTAAAAACTACGAAAGCTATGACAATTCTGTTTGCGGCATCTTTTGTTTCACGAAAAAGTAGCGTAGTGACGTAAAAACCATAAGTCTCTATCTTTATTAATTACCGAGATACCCTGCAATTATGGCAGTTAATATTTACCTTCGTTTGAAGTGAAAATTCTTTTACCAAAGAAGAAAAACTTGTAATAGGTACAGTGTGCCCATTTTTTGATGTAATTACACCAATAAATGGGCACACTGTATGTAAGTCCAGTGGCGTCCCGGAAGACACCTTCCCCACGATTTTTGACAAAGGAAACGTGCGCCACTGACTTTTTTGCAATTTTTGTATTTTTCTCGCATTAAGCAACCAAAACTACAACTTTTTTATTTTTAGCATTTCGTTCGTATCTTACTTCATTTTTAAGAAGAAACATAAAACCACTTTATTGCATGTCTTGGGGACAACATCATAAAAAATCTGCCATACAGTAAATTGACAAATGTTTAATTGTTGTGCAATTTTGCGTATAGGTACTTGTGTCGGAGCTACGCTTAACTTCATGTAAACCTGCTTCCTCCATCTCCACTGTTTCGACTGTTGCAGGTCTTCCAATAAGAGCAGCCGACCTATAAAACGTGCCTGATTCGCACAACCTTTCATGTATTCTTACAAATGTTTGTCTATTTAACACAATGCGATGTCGACATCTCTCTTGATAAATGCGTCTAGCTGCTCTGGAATTGACTTGGGCCATTCCATAGACAAAATGAATATCGGCTATTTCTGAGTTTGTAACCTAAACCATTTTGTAATACCAGTAACAAATTTTATAGCTTAAAACTCTTAAAAATACTTTAAATAATTACGATCAAATAATTACGTTCGCACTGTTTAAAGTTATGTCAGTTATGCCACAGTCATATTTGTTTGAACAATAATTGTTTTTCCTTCCATGGCACTCTTACTTTTTTGTTACTTGCTTACTCATACATAAATATTACTGTATTCTATGTGCACGGACAACAATAATAGTACATTATTTAACGAGCGTATAATGAAGGCTATATTACACGAGATTTTAAAACACTCGCCTTCGGCTCGTGTTTTAAAATCTCGTGTAATATAGCCATTATACGCGAGTCAAATACTATACTTTATCTACGACTATTCAGTATTCAAGAAGTTAGAAAATGGATTCAGAGCAACACATTTTATTACAATAGGATTATTATTAATGGTATTTCTTAACTAAAAAATACAATTCAACGATGTTAACCATAATTAAACAAAATACAATTACTTATTTCTAATTTTTCATGAAATTTATTGTAAAATTAGAGCAATTATGAAAATGAATGGGAGCAGGAATATTACTTATATTCATATCGTTCTTATTAGTAATGGAAAAAGTTTCGGAGCTAACATTATTTACAGTGGTAAATGTAGATGGACATAATTTTGAGTTTATTTGTTTTAAAATTTTATTAGCAGCGTCTATTTTAGTTTTTTTTGATTCAGCAATATAACCTTCAGCTACGCAGGCCGATTTCCAACCTCCATGACGTTTTAGGGCTGTCATAGTTGCTCCTCCGTCAGCATATAATGTAGCTGAAGATCGGCGAAGACAATGGCCGGTATATTTTTCTGGGTTTATTAGTTGCAAGTATTCCGCTATCGTCTTACCCATCTGTCCAAATTTATTTATGCCAATTATTTGCTTTGTGCATTTGCCGTTTTGATAGTTTAAAAAGAAAGAATTTGGCACGTTTGATGGTCTAAGATCCGCATATTTTCTGACAATAGTCTCCGGTAATCGTAAAATTCCTGGGAATTTTTGTTTTCGTCGTTGGAACAAGAACTTGCACACAGCCGTCATAATATTGTATGTGTTCTACCTTCATGTTATACAGCTCGTTGGAACGGCAAGCTCCCATTACCCCCATTATCAATGCAACCTATAAAAAAATATTATATTTAGTTATTTTAGATAAAGGTGTTAAATCAAATGCATTATTACCTTTGTAGCTAGATATTTAACATCCGGTGCCTCTTCCATAAACTTGTTAATTTCTTCCCCAGTAAAAGCCTCTGCTTTTTTCGGCTGGTAACCTTCAGATTGCCTTTTCAGTAAAGCGCGTACTTTTCCATAAGGTTCAATATTTACATTATGTTTTAACATAAGGGTACTTTTTATCATGGAATAATTTGTCCACAAAGTGCTTGACTTGTATTTTTTTGACAATTCTTTAAAATATACTAGCACGGTATCTTCAGAAAAAGAATTTGTGTTGTTTTTTCGTCGCCAGTCTATAAAATTATCGTACGCTAGCGTATAGTTCTTGCGTGATTTTTCTGGTAGTAATTCCAGGGAAGCTGTATGCGCTGCAGCCCGAATTTCTGGAGGGGTACTTTGGATTTCGTTTTCGTCATCCGAAATCATGATATTTTACTTTGAAATCAACAACAAAATGTCACAGCGAAACTTAAATGACTGAGGAAAAAAATTATTCGTTTACTTGTCAATCGGTTGCTATGGTATTAATACCATTCACGCCTGCTTAAACTAGATCTGGTGCGTTTTTATCGTAATTCAGGTAACTTTGTTTATCTACGACTATTTAATAATAGAAGCATAATGTGTTTGTTAGTACATATATAATGTGGTTCATATTACCATAGTTACTCATATTCCACGGTCCCAACAAAACAAAGTTACCTGAATTACGATAAAAACGCACCAGATCTAGTTTAAGCAGGCGTGAATGGTATTAATACCATAGCAACCGATTGACAAGTAAACGAATCATTTTTTCCTCAGTCATTTAAGTTTCGCTGTGACATTTTGTTGTTGATTTCAAAGTAAAATATCATGATTTCGGATGACGAAAACGAAATCCAAAGTACCCCTCCAGAAATTCGGGCTGCAATTGTATTTTGTTTAATTATGGTTAACATCGTTGAATTGTATTTTTTTGTTAAGAAATACCATTAATAATAATCCTATTGTAATAAAATGTGTTGCTCTGAATCCATTTTCTAACTTCTTGAATACTGAATAGTCGTAGATAAAGTATAGTATTTGACTCGCGTATAATGGCTATATTACACGAGATTTTAAAACACGAGCCGAAGGCTCGTTAAATAATGTACTATTTGTTGGGACCGTGGAATATGAAATCTCATATTCCACGGCTGTGGAATATGAGTAACTATGGTAATATGAACCACATTATATATGTACTAACAAACACATTATGCTTCTATTATTAAATAGTCGTAGATAAAAACAGTTTTTAATTATTTATAAAACACAAGACTTTTTCTATTGATTAAAATAAAGTGATTTTTATGATTTTTCTAAAAAACGAAATACGAAAAAGATGCCAAAAATAAAAAAGTTGAAGTTTTAGTTGCCTAACGCGAAAAAAATACAAAAATTACAAAAAATTTGTTCCGCACATTTTTCTTGTCAAAAATCTCAGTTAAGGTGCCTTCCGGGACGCAACTGGACTTAAAAATTGTAATCTAGTTAGGGTTTTATTAGCCCCTTACTACCCTAAATGGCACTGTCAAATTTCAACAAAATCGGCTAAAGGATTATTAATATTAAGATAAACCATCTTTTTAGCAAAGCTTGACACCCTGTATCTTGAAAACGAAGCATTACCGGACCTATGTTTATATAAACTTTTCGTCTTAGAATCACTCAAGATATCACCCCTTGAGGTTTGGCTACGTACTTAAATTAGACCCTGTATAAACTGTAAAACAGTAAAACAGCCAGTTATGTTATAAATATATTTATTTATATTATAAAACTACAGTTAAGGTGTACTAGCCAGAATAGTTATTTATGTATTAAGGGCATTATGAAGATGTTTATGCCTCCGAGGGCATAGACATCAAGTAATGCCCGTGGTACATACAATATTTTATGTCCTACTTTAGATAATTCCAAGTAAATTAAAAGAAAATTCAAAATCACGAAAGTTTTTTTACCTATATAGTTGCTAAATAAACGAAGGTAATAAGTGTTCATTGTTGTGCTGTATTAAAGTCAAAACTAAAATTCATATAAAATAATGGATTTTTCGTTGATTCCGGATAAAATTGCTGTGAATGCTGCCAAAGCTTTGGATAAAATTGTCACAAAGAAGTCTAAAGACGCCTATGATAAGGAATATCAAAGGTTTGGGGATTGGATGAAAAATAATGATGTAAAAATTATCAACGAGACGGTGCTACTCAGACATTTCCAGGAATTGGTATGTTAAAATTGCTGTTGTAAATTATAATAAAATACTAATTATGTATATCGATTATAGTCTGGAACATTCACTCCTAATTTCCTATTTACGAAATATTCAATGTTAAAGAAGACATTAATATTGAAATTGATAGCTGGAGTACCATCAACGAGACCATCAACATCAAAACGTTCAATCATCGTCAATTTCTGTTAGTGAAAATCACGAAATAATAAAAAACATTGACTTATCAAAAGTCGATAAATTCGTTTTTACTGGGTCTTTTCATAACGGTTCATTTAATATAAATGCTAAATAAGTTTGTTCGTTAATAAAAAGTTGTTACTTTGATTTTTCCTATTTATTTCTCTTAATGCCCGAGGGCATTAGAAACTTCCTTAATGCTCTAGAGTATTATATATCATTTAAAGTGTCTGGTAACTATGGTATTATGAAACAATAATATTCGAGTAGGACATAAAAAAAATGTTAATGTTCAGCACACTGAAAAAAAAGGGGCAATACAGTAATATTTGGATGTAGTATGTGATCTATAAACAAAAAAAAGTTTATTACCTACGTTGAAATATGGAGGCAACAGTGAAATATCTCTAATATAGGCCCTGTATAATGCGCTGCATAAAGTATTTCCACAATTATATGCTTTCTAACATATTCATTTTCTTTCCTACAAAATGTAAAGCACATGTTATTTATAAACATTGAAACCCTTCGTTTTGACTTTTAATCTGTTAAATAGCTATTTATGCTATCAGTTACGAAATGCCTAATTTTGTGTAACGCGTGAGATTTTTGCGGAACGAACGAAGTGAGTTTCGCAAAAACTCACAAGTTACACAAAATTTCATTTCGTAACGTATTGCATACAAGATTTTTTCTAATTTTGAAGAAAGTAATAAAAAAATAAAATTTAATATAATTGATAAAAATTTGGAAAACATAAATTTAGTTTTTCTAATTTTGACATATAACTGATGGCATAAATAGCTATTGTTGCTGTTACTTCATGTTGATTGTCAGTTTGACATTTTGTAAAAAAGTCTAGACGGAAGGTTTTTATCTCGGTTTTTATCGAGATTGATATATTTTTAGTTTTATTTTTAAAAAATGAGTCATTCAAGTTCTGAAGAGCTACCAAGCGATATTGAAGAGGCAGCAGGTAATGCTCTATTATCAGTAATTCCCAAAAAGTCAAAGGCAGTTTATGATTTGGCATACGAAAAATTTGTTACGTGGTGTGATGAGAAGAAAATTAAACATGTTAATGAGAAAGTTTTACTTGCATATCTAATGCAATGTGCGTCGCTTCCCAAATAACAGCAAGTTCGAGCAATGAAAAAAATATGTCGTCGGGAATTAATTTGAATAATTGCAATAATTGTGTTATCAATATTAATAATAATTAATTAATTTATAATTTATGTTTTTAACTTGTATTATAACAGTTTAATAAATAGAATAATTCTTTTTGTCACTAATTTTGAAATACATTTTTCGTCACCAATTGCATAAAATTTTACTTTATGCAACTAGTTACAAAAAGTAAGACATTTCATAATGTCAATCAGTTTTAAAAAGTGTCACTTTATATGTCAAAATTAGAAAAAAAAAATTGTGCAACTTTCGTCGTATGTTGACAGAAAATGATAGAAGAAAACCAGGCGACAACGGGCACCTGTTACGATGTTAAGAACAATCATTACTAGCCGCGTTCGGCAAATACATCAGACCGCTTAGATTTGATCTTTAATCGTTCGTTTATGACATCTGGATGTAGGGGAAGTAAATGTCAACCGTTCGGCAATTAAAATCTGAGCGCTCTGACGATGATCTTTTTGATCGGAGTTTTTGATCGGATGAAAGCGATTAATCTGAAATCTCAGCCAGCTGAGTTAGTGAGGTTAAGTTTGATTTGAAGTTTCTTCTTAGTTTTGGTTTGAAATTTGCTTTGGCGAGGACCTTGTAAGAAAGTTAACTTTAAAAAATGAAGGAAATAGAACTTTATGATGCGGAAGAACAAAAACGGTTTACCATATTGGTGACAGACGAAAATTTACCAAAATCTTTACGTCTTCCTCATCACGTCTTCAAACATAAGTTGATAGCAAAGAGGATAGGACAGTTGATAGCCTCCTTCAATTAGGGCCAATGCAACAGTAGGAATACTCATTTTTAGTAGAAAAGGGGAAAAATAGGTTATATTTCTTGAATCAAAACAAAGCATTTTTTATTTTTGACTTTGACAAAGATCAGTTGTTTGGTACCGTTCTTTTATTACAAATTTCTCCGACTGATCTGTGGTCACGTGACAAAAAATCAATTCAATCGCACATGTATTGCCGAACGCAGCTATTATTTAAGCAACTGAGCCGGAAATTAAATTTTGATTCTAAACTTCAATTTCCATGTCTATGAATTTAAAACACTTTTCCTATACCTTACCATATGTCTAAAATTAACTGTTTCAGAAATACGGGCAAATGAATGTAGAAACCCCATAATACATTTTATTTAAAAATCAAGCAACATACAGGGTGGCGCACCAAAAACTTTCCACCCAGGTGTATTTTCTTGTTAATAAATAAATCAAAATTCGCTTGAACACGGAAACCTTAGTTCTCAGGGGGACATACTTTTTGCTATTTTCACCCCCCCCCCTGCTTGAACCCCTACGACGGGGTGGCTTTCACCCTTAAAATCTTAAATGGAAAGGGGGGTCGAGTAATACCTTATTTTAAAGGGAATTCAATTGCCTTTCCAACGGAACCTTGCTAGCTGAATTGAAACTAACCCAAAAAAAGTCCTGAAATTTCCATTGTTTCTTGCAGTGTAGTGCTTCCTCGAGAAAATTAATTCATTACATCTTCTTATATTTCATATTAAATATACCAAGGTTTAGTATAATTGCTTTTTTAATGAATTAATACCTACCTATTCAAATAGATTCAGTTAAATAAGTTAAACACCGTACCTGACGTATACGCGAACTGCGCAGACGAAAAGTTTCCGCTAAGCGCCGCATACTTCAGGCATTTCTATAATATGATATTAGCAATATAATGGTCCGAATTTAGATGTTTCATATATTTTTGGAATGTCGAAATTAAGCTGATTTCAATGATGTGAGAAAATACCGGTTGTCTTTTTTAAAAAATCCCACAAGTTACCCTTTCTAAATTTTACCATGGTCTTTTGTTAATCTGGTTAACATATTAAAAATTTTTAGGGAATATCCTGGAACTGTTCTATTTCTTTTTACCATTTTTTTAAATCTTGAGAAACAATAGGACCTTTTAGAGCTTTATCTCTTGTTTCAATCATATCGCGTATAGTATCTGTGATTTATGGATCCGTATTTTTTGTAAACCTAGCAGTTCACAGTGGCTGAACCTGAATATTTAACAAGGACGTAATGTTTTCGTTAAAAAATTGCAATTTCTTGTCTATTGTATTATAATCAAAAATAGTTCGCCACCAAATAGATTGTAAATCGGCATCTCTGTATTCCCTAAATATAGGCTCAGATTTATACTTCGGTAACAAAACCTCGCCAAAAACTAGATCATGGCCAAAAATACTCGGAACTGACAGGGTATCCGCGGTATCCATGGGCAAATCCTCAGGCACCATTACAAGATTCAAAAGAGTCGCCCTACCCGCAACTACTCTTGTAGGGTGTTAATAATTTGCTTAAGACCTCTTGCTTCTAAAAGTGAGTAAAAATCAGATTGATCCTTAGGGCACAAATTCATAAGATCACTATTAAAATTTACTAACATAAATTATGGTTAAATTTTGGAACCAGAGCCATAACCTGTTTCTCAAAATCTTGTAACAATTCACATGTATTATAGGATGGTGGGCGATATATACAACCAAAGACAAATGATTCGTTCTTGTGATTCGCAGTTAGCCAAACTTGCTCACAATTTGCATTAGTTCTTAAACAATCAATTCGCACTCCCTATATATTCCTAAATGATGCCAGTTTAACATTCCTCCTTTTTTCGCCATTTCACTTTGACATTTTCTCTTGTTCCCCTTTAAAACCGTTATAGAATCTTTACCGTACCCTTGATTGTAGTGGAACACAGAAAGCGGGTGACAATGAATCGTTTGACAGAACCTCACTTAATTATCGTTCAATATAGGAATTTGAAATTTAGTATTAAATATGGTTAGGGAGATGCAAATTTTCCATTAAAAATATTTTGAATATCACTTCCGGTTTGACCGGAAGTGAGGTTAGGTCGCTTATTTTAAATGACACCCTGTATATTCTTTTAGATCTTCGAATAGAGCTCTAAATTCCCTTTTCAATGACATATCACAAGTTGTCATATGTTTTTAAAATGGCGGCGTAGGATACGATTTCCTCAAATTCAAAATGGCGGAGTATTAGCTGCGTGACATAGGTTATTATCCTATGACGTTTCAAAATGGTAACATTGGGTTATTTTCTTTCAACTTTTAATAAAATTGAGGTGAAATGTTTATTTACAATCCCATAGGATAGTTTTAATTTTTATGTGACATTAGCAATAGTCCATGATTTTTAATGAAAAGTACCAAATGTCAAAATACCTATGAATTAGTTATTTAAAAATGTATATTGCTTTATCATATTGTAAAGAATTTTAAGAGAAAATTTTTAATGATTGTATTAGGTACAAATATTTTATTTTACTTCATATTATCTGCTGTAGGTACTTGAAAACCATTTTTATTATTATGTTACTAATTCTTTCTTACACCCGATACATATCAATATTTTGGTAACTTAGCTAATTATTAGTCTTAGTGGAACATTAAACCAATGCCGTGCTGTTGATATTCTGTGACCGTGCAGTCCATCTTATTTCACCAAAGAAATTAGTTTCTCAGCAGGCTATGGAAACAAAACATGAAAGTAATTTGGACATTACCAAATTAAAAAGTAGAAATAAATTGGCGTATCTGGTTTATCGGTATTTTGGCTACATTTATACTTTTTCAATAAAAATGGTTTATACGAGGGAAATCAAGTTGATACGCTCCTAATTTATGGCGAATGTAAGAAAAACTCAAGGTTTGCTGCAAGATTATATGTCGAACGGCATCCAGATCAGGAGATTCCATCAAGGGGCTATTTCCCTTGGCTTGAAAAACACTTTAAAGAATGAAGGTAATACCCACAATAATGACAATAACCATCGTTTTATAGTAAGTGAAGAAAGCGAAGTAACCGCTTTGGATTATGTATAATATGACCATACCGCTTCAGTTCGAGAATTAGAAGTGGAGTGTGCTGTGAACCAAGAAAGCGCAAGACAAAAAGGAGAAACATGGTTTCAAATCATTTAAATACCAAGTTCATCACCGTCTCTATGATAGTGACTTTCCAAGAAGATTAGATTATTGTAATTGGTTTTTGGCGAGTCTTAATAACAATAAAACTTTCCACCACAAAATATTATTTACGGACGAGTCAAGATTTACTAATCTGGGTATGCTTAATCGAAACAACACTCTATACTGGACAAAGGAAAACCAGCACTTGGTAAGGGATGGTGCTTTTCAAAAGATTTTTAGTGTCAATGTGTGGTTGGGTATAATGGGAACAAATATTATTGGCCCAATTTTTTTCCACAGGCCTTAAAATGGGAAGACGTATTTAGTCTTTCTGTAGAATCAGATTTAACATAGTTTATATAATGTTCTTGGAAACGACAACATAATATTTATTTTCAACAAGATGGTGCCCCAGCACATAACTTACGCACTGCAACCAACTATTTGAGCCGCAGATTCGGAGAAAATTCGCTTGGAACAAGCGGACCGACCCGTTGGCCGGCAAGGTCCCATGATTTAACTCCGATTGATTTCTCCATATGGTGCTATCTTAAACAAAAGGTTTGCTAGACCCCTTTAGAACCTATAGTCCAATATACGGAACGCTTAAAAAGGAATTTTAGTTAGAAAGCTGCTTTTTTGATTGAAGGGACATTTTAATGTTTGAAAAGACACTTCAGTGTTATTTTGTGGCCAGTCCTTGCACAAGAGCTAAAAAACCCTTCAATTGGGGTTGAAAATACATTTTTGGGTTATAACTTTTAAATGAAAAATAATATGAAAAAAAGTTTTTGCTAAATGTTGTAGAGAATTAAAATTTACACAAAAAAGGTTATTACTACTTTTTTCTAATCTATAAATCTAAAAGCCATATGAGGTTCGCAAATTTCAAAAACAATTTTTGGTCAGGTCTTTAATAAATGGGACCTAAATATCGATATGGCATCACTGTCGTCTTTGGAAAAGAGTTGCAGTATCTAGTGCAGTATTTATCGGGTTTTTAGATGCCGAATGATTTTTTGCGGATACAGGGTGCGCAAATAACATTTATATCTATATTTTAGGTGTATGTGAAATTTGGTTAGTAGATATCCAATACCGCGGAACAGCACATAGGGTAGTTTTCATTTCGAAAATTTTAAAAACAAAAAATATTACTTTAGTACTTTAGAAAGACAATGTAAGAGAAAAGATCAAAATCTGAGTAGGTAAGTGATAAATTTCACTGCACAGTTATTAAGTACTTCATACTATTTTTCATATAGGTGATACCCATTATAGGAGTGTATATTAAATTGACACATCATCAATTATTGCCACCCAAAAAGTTGCTCTAAAAAAACTGTTTAAAACTGATTTTTTGCTTTACTCTTTTAACCTACGTTTAACCTTAATATCTTCACAGTTGACCGGCAATGGGCAATATTATTATTCAAGATACATACAAAAATAACATACTCTAAAAAATTAACGTACGTACCAAAAAACTCTTTTTTTTCAGACACCCGTATAGAGTCTCAGCCAGACGATGGGCAGTGATGCCAAGTTGAAAATTTAATGCGTTTGTGAAATTTCGAAGACGCCGACCAACCCTCAAAGTTCGCACGATTCTAAGGCCACAACTATTAGAGATATCGTAAAAATGATCATAAACGTTTTTATTCAGATTTAAATGCTCTACAACTTTTGTCTAAAACCTTTTTTTCTAGTGTTTTTTGTTTTAAAGCCACGGCTCAAAAAAACATTTTAAAGTAATTTTCCATCCCTTATGCAAGGGTTGAATACAAAATAATACCGAAGTGTCTTTTCAAACATTAAAATGTACCTTCCACCAAAAAAGCAGCTTTCTAACCAAAATTCCTTTTTAAGCGTTCCGTTTATTGGACTACTAGAGGATTTAAAAAATCGGATCAGGACAGAAATTCAGGGTATATCAGTACGACATGTACGAAATTTATTAACTGAAAATGTAGATCGAGTAACATTGTGTCAGTAACGAAGGGGTCAAAGAATAGAACATTTAATAGAATAGGTAATTTTGTTATAAAAAAAAAAACTGGGACACGCAATTTTACTTCTATCTCCCAGGCTGTTTCAAAATTTTCAACTTTGATGTTTAAATTAGTGACTTTGACAGTATGCTAAAAAATATATTGTAGTCCAAGAGCTAGAATATAAAGAAAATTTTGTTATTCCAGTTTTATTTGGGCGCAATGGTACCTATAACATTCTTATAAAATTCTCTCTTAAAGTTCTTTACAATATGATAAAGCTTTATACATTTTTAAATAACTAACTCACGGTAGTATTTCAGGGTATTTTGACATTTCGTACTTTCCATTAAAAATCATGGAGAAAAATTAGCCTGACTATTGCTAATGTCAAATAAAAACTAAAACGAACCTATGAGATTGTAAATACACATTTCACCTCAATTTTATTAAAAGTTGAAAGAAAATAACCTAATTTTACCATTTTAAAACGTCATAGGATAAAAACTTATGTCACGCAGCTAACACTCCGCCATTTTGAATTTGAGGAAATGGTATCCTACGCCGCCATTTTAGAAAGAAAAGACAACTTGTGATATATCATTGAAAAGTGAATTTGGAGCTCTATTCGGGGATCTAAAAAAAAATACAGGGTGTCATTTAAAATAAGTGACCTAACCTCACTTCCGGTCAAACCGGAAGTGATATTCAAAATATTTTTGATGGAAAACTTGCATCTCCCTAAACCATATTTACTGCTAAAATTCCTATATTGAATGATAATTAAGTGAGGTTTTGTCAAACGATTTCATTGTCACCTGGTATATCACATTTTATTGTGGAAGCAGCGTTACTAAGCTAAAATATTAGTAAAACTGGCAGTCCCCCCTTCCTCTTGTGTAGAAGTAAAACGTTCCTCTGAACCATAGGCATCGTAACTATAGATCCGACACGCCATTCATAAATGCTATAAAATTGTGATGCGGGTGATGCCAAAATCGTTTGGTGGCGAGACGCTGTAAGGAGCTAGGTGGGGCCGGGAGTGGGGATTACGCTGCCTTTACATATGCATGCGACAAAACTCCAGGAAAACAACATCCGCTATGCCGAGTATTGTCGAGACGATGCGGGTAGCCACGAAAATGATAAAATCTGGGCGGATCCGTTAATCTAGTTAATCACAGAAGTTAATACTTTTAACAGAGTAAGCCCAGAAAACTACGTTTTTTGTGGCGTAAGTCTGGCAAGCCAAGTAGAGGGGAGCAGCTTGAATGTTGATTTACTTTACACTGGAATACATTGATGACAACACGTTTATTTGTTGTTGTTCGGTCTAATAGTTACGATGTCTATGCTCTGAACGTATATTCGAAAGCTAAAAGTATGACATTACCACAGTATTTTTTTTAATATAATACTTACTTCGGGGTGTGTATTTTTTCTGCTTAAGATCGTTAACTTAAACCACCTTCCACTATTTAAAATTGACAACTAAGTTCTTTTGTAATTTAGTTTCTGCTTTACATTTAAAACCTGTAGTAAATCTACTTATTAATAATTCCTGGAAAATAGAGGATTAAATGCAAAATAGGCAGAATATGTATGTTAATGGACGTAGGGATTACGGGTCTACGGAGTTCAGCGATACTGATAATAATGCACTTTGTGTAATATCGGAAATCACGGAAAATTTTTCACTGAAATCAGAGTGCTCGAAATACCGCAATCGTTGTCGGAATCGCATGCGATTTGATCAGTACGTGTGTAAAGGGTCTTATGGCATTTTGTATGAGTAATGTGATTTAGAATTCTTTCACGTATTTCATAAAAAAGTTATTCGATTAACGCAAGTTAACGCTTTTCGATCACAACTAGAAATTGATTATTTTTCCGCTTTAACCGTGTTTAACCGCTGCGGCAACAAAACGCAATTTAATCTTGCGGTGAACCAATTTAAGAACCATTTATGAGTATAATGGGCCTAATAATTTGAGAATAAATGAAGAGAATGAAATAAAATTAAAAGCGGAGAACTTATTGAAAATATTCCGGAAAGGAATTATTTACGGTTCATGGAACGTGCTTTTCAAAAAGAATTATTTAATTCTGGTGGAACATTAAAAGCTTTTGTAAATTAGGCTTTGGGTGTGGCTTGGGTTCCATCCTTTCATGCAATGTAATTAAGCCAATCTCAGATGGCGCTATTGTAGGGATTTTGTTTTATAAGGCTGTTAAAGTGTTCATATCTTAACGTTGGTAGCGACGGTGCTATATTTAATACACCTGTTTGTTTGTTGTACTAGTTGGTTAAATTGAAAATTAATCGCACAAAAAAATAAACTTTACAGGACATACAAAAGGTCTAATCAGGACAAAGACTACAAAGATTATTCAGACGTTCGCCGCGAGGTTAAGTACAGAACTGATATGTGTTATATGTTGTACGTCTCACAAACTGAACACCTAATACCAGAAAATGTCAAACACTTTTGGACATTTGTAAATAACCTCAAGAGGGATTCAGGTTTACCGAGTGTTATGAAGTTTCAAAACCAAGAACTAACAGATACCAGCCTTATAGCTAATGCTTTTGCAAAGCACTTTCAATCATGCTATTCTGTACACAGCAACGTGTATACCAACAGATTAATTCCAGTGGAGTTCTCAAGTTTGCTATCGTCCCACTGTAGAAGAGATCCTTAACAAGCTGAATAGTTTAGATACATCCAAAAAGAGTGGCCCCAATGGAATTCACCCAATTTTATTAAGGAACTGCAGCCAATCTTTGGCTTTGTCCTTGTGCAAGCTGTTTCAGAGGTCCTTTGACAGCGGGATCTTTCCTAGCGTTTGGAAATACTCAAACTTAATACCAATTTTTAAAGCTGGCGACAGGAGCGAGATTGAGAGTTATCGTGGAATTTTATTACTTTCTATTATTCCCAAGATGTTTCAATCAATAATAACTGATGAACTTTTCAATGCATACAAGCATTACATAATGGTTGAACAACATGGTTTTTACCGCGGACGCTTAGCATCCACCAATTTAGCAGTGTATCACAATTTTCTAGTCACCTCACTGGAAGCTGGAAATCAGATCGATGTCGTCTACACCGATTTGTCATCAACTGCTCCTGAGAAAGCTCTCTAATGTCGGGGTCTGCGGAACCTACTTGAAGTGGATTGCATCATACCTAACATCTCGTAGTCAGCGCGTTACCATATGCGGGTCAGTCTCTTGTGCAGTGTCTGTAACATCTGGCGTCCCTCAAGGGTCGCATATGGGTCCCATTTTGTTTGTTCTTTTTATGAACGATGTTTTGCGCTGCTTTCGAACAACACACTGTCTCTTGTATGAGGATGACCTAAAGTTTTACTCAACTGTTTCGCCTGGCGAGAACCATCTACAAACGGACCTTAATAGCTTAGTAGATTGGTGTAATGTGAACTATTTAAGACTTAATGTAAACAAGTGTAAGGTTTTAAGATTTTTTAAATGCCCTAACCCACAAACTCAGACCTACTTCATTGATAATGTTAGCTTAGAAGAAGTAACGCATGTTAATGATCTGGGAGTCATATTTGATAGTGGTTAACCATTCACCTTGCATATAGATAGCATTGTTTTGAAAAGTTTTAGGCTGCTAGGATTTATAATACGGCATACAAGGCACATTTATGACACTAAGTAAGGCATTAACTGCCCTCTATAACTGTCTCGTTCGCGGTATCCTGGAATATTGCTCTGTAATATGGAATCCTTACTATCAATGTCACATAAATAGACTAGAAAGGGTACAAAATAGGTTCGCAAAATATCTGCTATTTAAATTTAATATTTCATGTCAGGAAATTCCTTATAAAACCACAATACTCTTGTGTGGGTTACAATCATTGCAGTACCGTAGGAGAAAAGCCCTCTTATTGTTCCTTTATAAACTTATTAACGGTCTGATTAATTGTGCAATCCTCCTTGCTGAAGTGTTGTTCCGTGTACCGGTGCGGCGGACCAGACAGTTTCAATTATTTTTTGAACAAACACATAGAACAAACTATGGCCGTAACGCCTTTGTCTAGAGAATGCTTAATAATTACAACGCCAATTTTTCCAACTGTGATATATTTAAAATGACTCTTTCAGCACTAAGGAGATTGTAAAAACGTTTGTCATGTTTGTTATTAATTTTTTATTTATGTTAATGTTTGTTTTTATTTTATTTCTGTAATCTGTAGGTGTACCATTTAGAATTTATAGATTCTGTAGTGTACTGTTGCTAAATAAATAAATAAATTCAATTAATTTATGGGTTAAGTCACTAAGGTGAGTATTGTATTTTAGATCAGTATCGGCCGTAAGTCCAAAGACTTTAGCACGGATTTAGTAATTTCACCATTTATTATAGCTACCGTTTTAGCCCTTAGGACATCCGGACTTTTGTCACTCACAACGCAAATACAACTAACCTAAACTATGTAACAGATCTTGTTTTTGAGTACTAACCAGCCGAATAAAACGCAATATTTCGGGTGGACGGATATGATTTTATTTGATTAATTTGGTGTCTTTTCGCTAAAATAAAACATGATCATGACGCTTGAGAAAAACGTAAAATACGGAAATAGCTTACCTAACACTAAAACTGAACACTGTATCTTAATCACACATTAAGTCGAGCTCACTGTTTAAAAGCTGCCAGCGAAAAGACCGACAAAATGCTGCAGTCGTACCTTCGGATACATTCCGTTGATAAGGTGCCTGATAAAAACTAGACCAAAAAAAAAGGTTGGCGTTCTAGGCCACTTTTAGTTGTACCAAGCATTATTTTATACTCCGTTCAGAATGGTGAAGGAGAAATTAAGAGATGTATGATTCTGTTTCAACTAACATTTTTAATACATGGACAAGCCCAAAAATTGTTGGAAACAATAAATCGTTTCAATTTTTTTATTACCCCAGATCCTTTTCCTTTTTATGATTTATGTACTTAAATAAATAAAAACACTTACAGTATACCCACTCAACCTAAGATGACCCCAATATTTTATAGTTTACATGTTTTATTCACTCCTAAATCACTATTTTATTCACTGTTTACCACTCCTTATAGGATAAAATTCGCTAAATCGCATACAGTCATACATAATGTATAGGTACATGATCCTTATTCAATTGGTTTGGCTGTCCATCATTTGTCTCGATGGCTGCCTTAAAATTGAATTTGGACCGCAAAGGCCCCGAGTGATAAGAAAAAGAACGAAAAAGTAATAGGCATTTTCGAAATATAGTTAGATTGGAAAGTATAGAGAATAGGGCTTGTACAAGGTTGCCGGACTGCGTTCCTACTGACGATCGTCTTTGCAGATCAAGGCGTGTTCATGCGGGACAATATAGAAGACAAGAAAATGGGACAGCACATGGGCGAAAGTCATATGGGTAACCTCGCAACAAAAAAACCGTTACAAAACGTATTTTAAATAGTTAGAGCCACCAGTCCACCAGAGTTCTCTTCGAACGCTCACTACCATGTGCTCTTGTCTGACACATCAGACTTGCATATAAGTATGTCGACTATCTCTCTTTGTCATAATATGCACCTATAAAAAGAGACAGACCTTGTTAAAAAACACAATATATTACATAGTAGAGGAAATTAAAGTAGTACTTGTTATATTTCACAATATATTTCATTTTCCTGACACGTGTTTCAACCCTTGCGGGTCATTATCAAAGACATTGTAAGACAGTTACAAATTCTACATGTCATTAAAATAAAAATTGACAGATGAGAAACCTTATTTTGGTCCTTAATTTACAGGTATTGGCCAAAGGTACAACTAAATTACAGGAGGTATTTACATCTAAGTAATAAAATTAGGAAAATGATACTGTGTATAAAAATTATGGGTTTTTTCGTTGGTAATTATAGACAGCGTTTATTGTATATTTATCTTAAGTAATTAGGCTATTAAGTATTAGATTAGCACCTGAAGGTATTTCAATTTGATTGTTAACAACATTACATCGATTTTTTAAAGCTTTTTTAATCGCTAATGTCTCTAATAGGTTGAGTTTTCTATAATTTTATTACTTAGATGTAAATACCTCTATAATCCCACCTGTAATTTAGTTGTACCTTTGGCCAATACCTGTAAATTAAGGACCAAAATAACCTTTCTCATCTGTCAATTTTTATTTTAATGACATGTAGAATTTCTGTCTTACAATGCCTTTGATAATGACCTGCAAGGGTTGAAACACGTGTCAGGAAACTGAAATATATTGTGAAATATAACAAGTACTACTTTAATTTCCTCTACTATGGAATATCCATTTCACCAAGCATGTAGCCCATCACATATCAATTATACAATATATTACGGCAACTCACTGGATGGTTTTATTATCCGTTTATTGGATGAAAAAAGAAGAAAGTTCTGTCAATCTTGTAAAATGTGAACCTCCGAACGAATTGTTGGTAAGAACTTGATGTTTGTTTCAAACTTTATATCATAATTTACCGTTTTAAGTCTTTGGTTTAATCCTTTACAGGCAGTTTTACAAGTTTTGAAGAATTTTAGGATGGTTACGCGACCTTATATCACAGGTATGTGTAAATGTAAAATTTTACACTTTGAGAGGTTAGGTTTGCTGAATTTTGAAATTCAAATTGGATATTTTCTAATATTTTTAGCATACTATTTAAAAAGATCTAGCAACAATAGTTTATAGAAAAGGTATATATCTACAGCACAAGCGAATGCAAACAGGACTGTATGATTAGTCATGCCGAAGGAGTTTTAATGTTCAGATTCGTGTAAGTTTTTCATTTTGTCCTTTGTCATTTAATACCATAAGTGATATATTTAAGCAGTATATGCTCCTTAATTGCCTCTATTAGTATCTTAGATGGCCTACGGCCTACGTCACCCATTCAATAACTAAAATCAAGTTTTACTATAAATATCCCGGCTGAGTGCATTTACATATTCGTCTGACCCTAATTGTGTCAATATGCATTTCTATGAATTTCCCCTTGCTGATGCTGAAAAACTAAGAGTATGGAAGAATAATTATTATAATATTAATCTTGACATTGACTGCAAAAACTTTAGGATTTGTGAAGATCATTTCGATAAATGTTAATTTAGGAACATAGTTTTAAAAAGACTTAATTGGAATGCTGTTCTGAAACTTGTCACTGAGCTTTTGCCTCCTGCTATTTTAGGGTCACTTCTACATTCCGCAGAACCTGGTAGTTCAATTTTTTTACCAGTAGTCCAAAATATTACGTTCAGTCCTCTTAACGTATCCATTCTACTTTTGACCCAAGTGCACCGTGTACTTCATACCAAGTTGAGGACATACCCAATTTGATCAGTTCTGGTGCACTTCCAAATTTGGACATTACAGATCCCAATGTTCCAGAATTTCTTAATTCGAGTACCTCTGTAGTAGGCAGTTATATTTTCTTCTAAGCAAGGCAGGCCCAAGTTTTCAACTAAATGTGAGGTTAGTAAAGAAGAACTATACAAATAATGAAAGAAGTTTGGTGGTATAGACAGACCTTGTTTTCTTTAATAATCTCGCCACAGAAAATGGACTACTTCTTGAATCTCGTATACAAATAATGTTTTAGGATCAATCTCTTCTCGTTATTTTACATTTTATTAAATTTTTTTCACTGTTTTAAGTTTCTTAGTATTTAATTAAAAATATGTTTTGTTCAGTCTGTTAGTCATTTTGGTATTAATCGTAAATATTTTTTTCTGTTGTATGGACTATGGTTGCAACATTTGACCTGCACCTGGCTACAACATTTCACGCCTGACCAAGAAATTTTTCACCTGGATGAACACTTTCAAGTAGGTACCTGGACGGTTTTGTTTTTATATTTATGTTCTTTAATGAGGAGTGGCTTACTGAAAGAAGGAAAGCTTATTTGGTGCTGGTACTTTAAGCACTAATTTTGTGTGTTAGAGGGATATACTAAGCGGAAATAGCTATTTGTGCATTAAGAGCGCAAAGTGACACATTGCCACCCTGCCAGCGTTGCGCGGGTATCTCGCGAGAGCGGCAATGTCATTTTGCGCTCGAATTACATGCACGATTTTTTTAAAAACTGGTGTTTTTGTAAAAATGTTTGTTAAAATGTGTTTACTGCAAAATGAAAATTACAAACTGCATAAGTACATAATATTTATTTAAATACCGTCTTACTGGTCACAAAATTGTCGACATGTGTCAAACACGCTCGCTCCTCGGAAAAGTGCTACTTTGTGCTTTCTTTTGAAAGCGCAAAACTGTACTTTGCGATCGGCTGTAGGAAAATAAATTTATTCCAAAGCATAGTCCGTAACCAGCCCAACGCTTAAAGTCATGGAAGCTCAAACTAATTAATAATAACATTTATATTAAGAAATATTCTTATATTACGTTTAGGTTCCTTTTGTTAATTGGACACAAACTCATTTGATAGACAACTGAAATAATCATGTTAACGTGCCAAAACCATTAAATTTATATTGACATCGGGACATTCACTAACCTAATCATTTTAGCAGTCTATCAAATGAGTTAATCAGTGCCAAAAGTACCGGCATTAAATGTCCCAATAGTTTTTCATTTGTCAATAGTTTCTATTATTTTCCTTCTACCAGAGGCTATAACTGTTTACCTGAGCTAAGTTCAAGAGAAAAGCAAGGGAGGAAGTAAGATTCTTATGTAAATTGGTCAAAACTGAAGTAACTAAATTTACTTGAACTTGAACTAAGAAAGTGTGTAAAACGTAAACAGCTAATTGCTATTTTGTATTACTAGTTAGTAGCGAAACTAGAAGACCTAGGTATGAGATAACGAAAAGATTTTTTTGGGGCAGCGCCCAAATGTCAAAAAGTCACCTATTTGCCTTAAACAAGCACGGGTTAAAAACATTTGGAACTATTTTAGTTACGTCACTGTTATTAGTTAAATTTTTGGTTTATTTCTAATAAATATTTTTTATTTGTAGCTATACAGTATTTCTATTGTTTTGATGCCAATGCTTGTCAGAATTTGTTCGGACTATCTTTTGTGGTTGAGTTTAAATAAATTTTAAATATTTTTCCATAAGCTTTGTTAGTTATTTATATGGGCATTCATAAATAACAACAGTGTTTGGTTTTTAATGACATTTATTGCTTTTTTGGTATAATTTTATATTTCAGTTCATTCACTAAATTCTGAAATTTAGTGAATACATGGTATATGAATTAACTCACAAAGCGATAAAACGTCTTTAAAAATCTCAAATATTATTTAAACAGTAAACTAGTAATTTAACAAGGAGTTATTTGAACTACCCGCCATAAATTTCCTACCGTAGCGCTCGGGGTGGACTGGTGGCCAACTTGAATCTTTGTGTCGCTGGTTTTCTACGTAGTTTGCATTTCTAACCTCTTATTTGTTTCGTGTGGGACAGTTGGTCCTCGTGTAACCACATGATTCTTGAACTTTACATTGTCTTCAGAAATGGTAACTCCGATCTAGCTACTCGAGACAATGTCATTGTCTTGACTGAATGAGAATAGCCGCAGGATCAATAGCGGTCAGTCTAAGCGTACATGCATTGCCTCGTATCCAGTTTATTAAAAAAAAAATAACTTTACAACGAAACAACACTCTAAGTTAATTAGTTTGTAGTAGTATGTATTAGCCGAGGGCCTATATCTCGAAAACGAATGAACATATTTTGATTTCGTAAAAGGCCGTCATAAAATAAAATCACTTTGCATTTTTCAAGGATCACATCAATGCAACCCCTTCGAAAACACTTAAAATTCTAAGACTTCTTTGTTATTTTAGCATTACGGATTGTAATTTTGTACAATTTTTTATATTGTTCTTTAACGTCAGTCAGTTTACTAAGTGGCCAGAGAAGACGCAGTCGCTCCCTTATTTCCTTTCAATTGTCAGTAAACCAATTAATATTGTTGTTATTATCAGTATGTACAATATTTGCTTTTTCTGGGAAAGATCTTAGATATGCATCTCCTAAAATATTCACAAACTTGGTAAATTTTTTGTCAACCGTTCCATTGCCCGACGCTGTAAACTCCCAAGAATATTCGGAAACTATATTTAAAAAGGTACATAAACGTCGTCGCGTTACCGATCTATACAGAGTAGCAAAAAAGTCGCGCATAATGCCTGTAACTTTTGAATTACCTCGTTTACGAAAAAGTGACCTTTATGAAAGTTGTTCAGTAAATTATTCCCCACATTTCTACCTGCATGAATTTTTTCTGTCACTTCTGGTTTGGTTGGCACAGAGACTAACTTACTTTCTTCAAATGGAACACCCTGCATATGATTGCATATTTGGATTCCACTGGGAAAACTCTGAATCTTTTGTATTTCAAATATCTATTTATTTAAAATTGTAACAAACTTTATAATACCAAAATAAATAGCATAAAAAATTGAACAACTTAACATCGGAATAATAAGCAAGTGAAACCTTTTCCGTGGATCAGGTGTTCAAAATGACCACCATTTTCCGCTAAGCAAAGCGCCAGTCGATCCCTAAATCCGCCTACAACGTTTAAAAGGAAGTCCTCTGGAATGGCCCGAATTTCAGAACTAATTCTGACTTTTAAAGATTCATTCGTCATTTGGACGGTTAACGTAAACTTTGTTCCTTAAGTGTCCCCACAAAAAGAAGTCGAGCGGGGTTAAATCCGGGGATCGAGCTGGCCAGTCAATAGCTCCTCTTCTGCCTATCCAACGTCTTGGAAATTGTTCGCTCATGTATTGTCTAACATTTGCCGCATAATGCGCAGGTGCTTCATCTTGCTGGAACCATACCTGTTCGTTTATGTCATTATTTACACCCGGTTAACCCATTCTGCAAGAGTAATTATGTGATTCCTGAGGAGGTCCAAATATTTTCCGCCATGCAAATTACCATCTCTGAGAAAAGGTCTTTCTCATTCAGATGAACTATAGTGTAAACAAATTAGTAATCAGACAACAGAAAATTAAACAGGGGCTCAAAATTGACACCTCTTAGGTCGCTGTTATGAAAACACCTTGACTCAGCTGGTGGGTACTAGGTAGGAATAATTATAATTAGGAAGTTTTTCAAATTTGAAATTCAAAGTTTTCCCAGTAGAATCCAAATATGCAATCATATGTAGGGTGTTATTTGGTCTATATGGCAATCAAACCAGAAATGACAGAAAAAATTCCTGCAGGTAGAAATGTGGGGAATAATTTACTGAACAACTTTCACTTTTTCGTATACGAGGTAATTGAAAAGTTACAGGCTTTATGCGCAACCTTTTTGTCACTCTGTATACCTCATGACAATGGAGGAAATCGGAAATCCGCTTATCAACCGAAATCTATATTAGTTGACCCATATGATCAGATATATCGAGATCCATCATTTGTGTAGAGAAAATATCCACATCAGAACTCAAGAAATCATTATCGAGATATGGATACTGCCTAGCTGTATCTGAAAATGCTTGATGCAAATCAAAACCTGTCAGATTATCACATGGGTTCAATGTATTTACTTCTGTGGTGTCACGATTAACATTAAAGTCACCTACCACAACAATAGTCTTACCGTGGTCAAGCATAGTAAGTATGCCTTCCAGAGCTGCCAAAAAAAGTGTAAAAGACTAAAATAAAAACCTTAAAGTTCTAAACAAAAATAGAAGTAAAATCAACACACTTTTCGACATTATACTGATTTGCAAAATCTTTCATGCCAACCTTCAAATGTTCTCCTACACATATTATTGCGCTACCTCCTGCAGATATATTCCTGGCCTTATAGCCTTGAAGCCGGATTAAACCAATGTCTGTCGATGTCAGGCAATGTTCTGTAATACATACTATGTCTATGTTTTGTCAGGAAAACCTCAAGCATAGGTAACCTTATATCTTATGGATCTTACATTTAAATTATAATAGGTCAGACTCTTTATGTTTATCCTTGAGATGATCCATCTCATCTGTCTAGGTGGGTTTCGTGCCATTTCGGCCTATATAAAAAAAACATAAAAATCTTGCGTAGCAACTGAAGACCACTATTTCTTTCAGTCACATTCAAAGTTATGAAAAAGATCATTTACAAAAAGGTGTTAAAGTACCTGGAAGGCTTTATCAGCGACTACCGTAAATCTAGATCAATACGAGATCTTCTCGTTCTATTCTAAAGAAAGAACTAGTATAGTTAGACTATTAGCCTAATCACGTAATTTATAGGTCCTCAATTTGCATCATCATATGTCTTGGCATAGTCACATTATAGACATAGTAAGGCACCTTTCCAGAAACTTAGAGCACTTTTCCAAGCTGTGAACTACTATATGCCTCAACAGCGTTTGACGCTTCAAAGAAGAGATATTCGCTTGATTGGCGACCATGATCTGATAAACGACCTCGAAACCTTAGAACATAAAATACAGATTGGTTACTTGAGCACCTTTTGCAGATGTTTTCATGACCAGTATTTAACAGAGGGGAACATCGTAGAAATACAGAACGAACATCTTCATTTGCTTCGCACACACGCTACTTGCAGAGTCTCGTAAATACCGCAATACGTTGCTTGCACGAAAATAGTCTCGTAAAGACCGCAATACGTTGCTTGCACGAAAATTATTTCATTCATTCATCATACCTATTTTATACTGGGTCCGGTAATTTTAACGAGTTAAAAATGAATTAACTTAAATAAGGGGAAATATCAATACATATTTTTAAAGTCAAGGAACAGGAGATTCTGTCCAACAAATAGTTGCCTCCTGAGCAATGCATTCTTCTAAATTCTTAATTAATCTATGCATTACTGTTGGAAAGATATGCCTCGAAATAGCAGTCTTTTCATGTTGGCTTTCAGTTCCAGTTTAGTTCCAGATTTCTTGGTTTATGGACATACACTTTACTCTTTACTAAACCACAAAGAGACTGAGAGGTCTGGAGACCTTGCAGGCCAAGGAAAATTGCCATTTCTTGAAATCAGTCTGTTTTGAAAAGCTTCCCTTAAAATAGTCATATTGTTTCTCGGAGTATGATTTGTTGCTCTATCTTGCTGTTATCAACATGCTTGTTTTGGATGGATAGTAAGAAGGACGTTTGAAGCATTTCTGCATAGTGCAAATCAGTAACGGTTACAATCGCACCACTTTCTTTAAAACAATTAGGTCCGACAATCTTGAACGAGAAAACACCTTATGGTTATCCTTGGACTATGTAAGGATCGCTAGTGAATTCTACGAGTGTTGTTTTCAGCCCAATAACGGCAATTTTGCCTGTTTACATCACCGTTCAAATAAAAATGTGCTTCGTGGCTAATGAAAAAATTATCTTCTATACCTTGATGATTTTCCCGCAAGGTCATAAAATTGCGGCCAAATTTAAGCCTATTAATCTCATCTTGATGACTTAACTCCTGAATAATGGCAATTTTATATGGGTGGAACTCCAGTTTTTTCAACATTCTTCTCATGCTCCTGTCTGTCAACTTAAGAGATGCAGCATATTAAACAACGCATGTCGTTGGGCTAGCAGTAACAGCTGCTCTTAACTCTCTCCGGGTTACGTTTATTACAAGCAGACCTTGGTATTTTACTTAATTGTTTGTCTAAAACTGACCTGACTTTTTTCCACACCATACCAAGACATAATAGCTTCACGTTGCGGGCATCGGCAAACGTTGAAATTGTCTAAACTAAATAAATCTTTCAACATAAAAGACCCGATGTTCTAATGACCAGCGCTCCATTCTGACAACCATGAAAATATATGACGCAATTTCCAAAGCCTACTCTTACATACAAAAATATTGCTGTGGTGAGAAATTTTATAGTTCTTTCCTTACCTTGGAAATAAAATGGGTAATATATTTTGCCGGATCGATTATATCAATTCATCTTCTACTGGTGCTCAGATATCACAGGTGCTGGCATATAATTTATCGTTTTATAAACAATTAACACAATTTCAATATTTTCTACAAACCCTGTATAGTTATTTCGTTAGTCTTCGCTAAAATGGTGTTGTCAATTAAGTTTATCCTAATTCTAAAGTAATCACCTACATTCCGGTTCGTGCCATCATCGGCAACATTGTATCTCGAGGCTAGTTTCATCCCCGGCAATTTTCGAATATAATGACGGCATTTGACCCGGTCGTGAGTGGTAGACAGTTCGGTTACCACCTGACGTGGCTATCCCATTTTTCATCTCTCGATCCTTCAGATCATTATCTCAATTCGTTTTGTTAAATAAAACCACCGCACCGGTTAAATTTTTTGGTAAAGGTGGATTAAAATCAATTCAAATACCATTATAAATAAAAAGTAAATGCGGAATATATTTTAATAGCGCACTGTATAGGATGGGCAAACTAGCGCAAGTCAAGATTTTGCCAAAATAAGTATATTAGGTACAGGGTTATCCAACCAAGACTAGACAAGGCGATTTTTTGACTTTTCCTGTACTTTTATAAAAAAACTGAAATAGCCATCTTAAGTCATTTTCTCCCGCGAATTCGAATATCTTCAGCAAAAAACAATTGAACATCAAACAAAAGTACTAGGGGTCACTTTGATATTTTTTTAAATGGGATGCCGTATTTTTAATGAGCTTATCCGATTTCTCATATAAATTTTGATCTAAAATGTTGGATTTTTAATTCAAAAACGCCTTTTTTCTTCAGTTTTAAATTCGGAAAATGTTCGTCTACCGTAAGACTAATACCTGATAGATGGATACCCGTTTCACCTGTTCACCCTTTAACCTGCTTTAAAGCGTCCGTCAGTTAGACAAAATAATCAAGTTTCAAATTTCTATATATTTTTCACGAATTAATTACAAATAATGAAATATTCTTTAGAAGAACGGCTAAATGTAATAAAATTATATTACAAAAGTGGAGAGAATGCTCGACAAACACAAAGAACATTTTTTGAGAGTTTCCAGAGACAAATTTCAGTGGATACAATTCTCAGAATTAAGGCCCTATTTGAAGAAAGTAAGACATTGAAAGATAAGCCAAGAAAGATGAAAAGACGGAATATAAGGGATCGAGCTATTGTTCAATATTTTACTATAAATCCGAAGAGTTCTATTCCGCAAGCGGTACGAGAAGTAAGGTATGGTCCAGGGCTCCGGAGAGTAAGCTATGGAACAGTTCACAGAACTTTAAAAAAATGTGGTCTAAAACCATATTGCATCCTTCCCGTTCAATACTTAATACAGCTTCAAAAAGAACTGCGATTTCGATTTGTTGCTTCAATGCTGATGAGAGAGCAAGACGAAGATTATAATTTATATAATAAAATTCTATGGAGTGACGAAGCGTCATTTACAACATCGGGGGTATACAATCGGAAAAATACAAGATACTGGGCAGCAGTTAACCCTCATAGATATGAAATGATAAAGTTTCAAGGTTGGAGCTCACTTAATGTTTGGTGTGGGATGTTAGAAAATCGAATTATTGGACCACTATTTTATCGTGGCTCTTTAACAGGCCAAAGATACCTCCATTTTCTTCATAACGATATCGAGGATTTCTTGGAAAGGTTGCCATTGCAAGCCTACAACAATATCATTTGGCAGCAGGATGGTGCTCCGCCTCATGCAGTTCGAGAAGTGGTAACATACCTAAACGAGCGTTACAATCAGTGGATTGGCCGTAACGGAACAATTCATTGGCCACCAAATAGCCCCGATATCACGCCAATGGATACATTTTTATGGGGTCATTTAAAAAATGTAGTTTATCAACGACCCAACAGAAGTCTGGAGGACATTTAGCAAAAAATTATAAATGAAATTAATAGACTTAACCAGGACCAAAATATTGTAAGAGATTCTTTGGAGAGATTGAAAAGGGGGCATCGGTCATGTTTTGAAAATAATGGAGGACACATAGAACAATTATATTATTGAGATTAAAGTTATTCACTTTAGTTTATAGTTTTTTCTAATATGTCATACTTTTTTTATACGTAAGCAATAATAGATTTGCAAAAACTACTAAATTTGTAATTAATTCGTGAAAAATATATAGAAATTTGAAACTTGATTATTTTGTCTGACGGACGCTTTAAAGCAGGTTAAAGGGTGAACAGGTGAAACGGGTATCCATCTATCAGGTATTAATCTTACGGTAGACGAACATTTTCCGAATTTAAAACTGAAGAAAAAAGGCGTTTTTGAATTAAAAATCCAACATTTTAGATCAAAATTTATATGAGAAATCGGATAAGCTCATTAAAAATACGGCATCCCATTTAAAAAAATATCAAAGTGACCCCTAGTACTTTTGTTTGATGTTCAATTGTTTTTTGCTGAAGATATTCGAATTCGCGGGAGAAAATGACTTAAGATGGCTATTTCAGTTTTTTTATAAAAGTACAGGAAAAGTCAAAAAATCGCCTTGTCTAGTCTTGGTTGGATAACCCTGTACCTATGTTATTTTCTTGTATTTATTTAGGATCCTACATCGACTGGTCTAAATACTACTAAATAGTATAAGTAAATGTCTTTAAAATATTCTTAATTTTAGTTTGATCTATACAGGGTGTCTGAATAAGGAAACGGAGCGGCCATATCTCGGAAACAGTATGTCTCGCAGATTTGAAAAAAAAAACCTACCATTATAAAAATTGTCAAGAGAAATTCACATTCAATTCATAGCATCGCTAAGCATTTTTAGCAAATTATTTGACGCAACGACATTTGCACGACTAAAAAAATGTGTCACATAATCTTGTTTATATTTGGCAGGCTTACTGATAAGACATTTTTTTAAAAATATACCATCATAGAAGGTGATAAGGGTTTTTACATGTTTTTTGGGATGTTTTTTAATATACAGTGAGAACCAGAAGTCCTACATAAATTCGATAAAAAATTAGTGATGCATTTTTCGGAAAAATGCTTAAATACGTAAATTTTTATTTTCATTTGCGCATTTTTTGACGTGAAAGTTTAGTGCAAAGGGTGACACATGTTAAAGATATGACGTACTTTGTTATTTTTTCTTATGAAACACCCCGTATATTTTTCGATTTTTCAATTCTAGTAAACTTTCTAAACATGGTACCTATAGCATACCTTATGTCTAAAGTGAAAGATTATCGAGAAATTTTCGATTGAATAATAGTATTTTTAAAGTCACCTTGAGTTTTATTATTTAAATAGGTATAGACCAGTCCTTCAAATGTGTTGTCATTAGTTGTGAGTTTATAGCTGACAGCTATCAAGTAACATTTAAGTAATCTTATCTCATGCAGCATTTCGTACTACTTAATTAAATAAAATTGAAAATTCACAAAAGAAAATGGTTAAATTGACTGAAACTCAGAGAATAGATGTTTTAATTATTATGATAGGATGTGGTGATCGTATTAGAACTCAAAGGGAAGTTTGTGAACTATTTAATATAAAATATCAAGACATTCAGATATCTCAGTCCAACGTAAGCAGAATCGAGCAGAGATTTAGAGAAACGGGACAGGTACGAGATCTTCCTAGGTCCGGTCGCCCTTCAATTTCAGAAGATAAACAATTAAACGTTATATTATCCATTGAAGAAAATCCACATAAACCTACTCAAGAGCTAGCATTGGATAACGAAATTGGAAAATCATCTGTAAAAAGAATTTTAAAAAAAGAGAAATATCATCCATATAAAATAAAATTAATCCACGAGCTTAACGAAGATGATCCAGATCGTCGCTTAGTGTTTTGCGAAACTCTAATGAACATTTGCAATAATGATAATTTTTTTGCACGTAGGATTATATTTTCTGACGAGTCGACCTTCTGTCTGAATGGGGTGATGAACAGACAAAACTGTCGCTACTGGTCTTCTACTAATCCACACTGGGCTGTTGAAGCTCACACCCAGTATAAACAGTCTGTTAATGTTTGGGCGGGTATTCTGGGCGACAGAGTCTTAGGACCGTATTTCTTCGATGGCACGCTAACTGAACAGGTCAACGTTACTTGGAGTTTTTAAGAAACGAATTGATCCCCGCCTTATACCGTTTGTTTCCAAATGCGAACAACCCTAATATTCCTGGAGATTTTGTTTGGTTTCAACAAGATGGCGCGCCTCCGCACTTTAGTAGGGAAGTGCGCGAATATTTAAATTACGTATTTCCGGGTCGTTGGATAGGGCGAAGGGGGCAAATAGAGTGGCCTGCTAGGTCGCCGGACCTAACTCCAATGGACTTCTCTATATGGGGCTATCTTAAACATAAATTGTATATGAACAAACCCAACAATATCGAAGAATTAAAAAATAAGATCAGATAAGAAATTCAATTAATAACCCGTGAAATGCTTCATAACATTTTTAAAGAGTTTGAATTGCGGCTTGCTTGCTGTCAGGAAGTCAATGGAGCACAGTTCGAACATTTACTAAATTAATGATTAGAGTACTTTTTAATATTTTAAGCTTTGATACCCCCAATTTATTAAATATTTTTATAACTTAGTCTTTTTTATTCAATCGAAAATTTCTCGATAATCTTTCACTTTAGACCTAGGGTATGCTATACCAGATATGTTTAGAATGTTTACTAGAATTGAAAAATCGAAAAAGTAACAAATTACCTCATATCTTTAACATGTATCACTCTGTATACTAAACTTTCACGTCAAAAAATGCGCAAATGAAAATAAAAATTTAAGTATTCAAGCATTTTTTCCGAAAAATGCATCACTAATTTTTTATCGAATTTATGCAGGACTTCTGGTCCTCACTGTATGATAGAAAACACTAATTGTTTTTTGATTTTCACTTTAATATGTCAACATGACACATGCTTCACCGTCACAGCGGCTTCTTTCATCAAGTAACGGTCGAAACTATAACATTTTTTTTAATTTTCGCTGTCCTTGGGTTATACTTACCCCAGGTCTGTGGGGTAAGTGTAAACTAAGGCCCATTTTTTTATTTGGATTGTAATAACATTTGACTGGGTAAGTATAAACAATTACTATTCCTGATGCAGCAAAAATATATTAATTTTTATTAGAAAATTAACTATTTAACCAACGTTATATGTGTCAAAAACAATGTTAAATAATATTTTCCCTTTTTATTTTATATATGCGTTGGTAAATGCATAAAAATATTTGCTTTATTAACGATACTTTTGTCTTCCACAACAGGCCACTTAAATGTAGATGTCTAGCACATGATTCTCCTAATTGAATTTAATGATAATATAAAGTTAATTTTTGACAAGTTTAGCGCATTTGGTTCGAAACACTGATTTCTTCATTCAGCTCTTCGACTTCATCTCTTCTAAAGCTAAAAGGGTTTTGCATTATTTTCAAGAATATTAAAATAACTAAACTCTTCTTTGAATAAGGTGTTGTTTTGTGTATTTTTTCTTTGCTTTCAGTTTTCTCTAATTCTTCTAAATCGCCTTTCTAACTGCTAGTATTTCTTTTTTGTCTCTTTTTTTTTTTTGGTTTTCGATTTGTTTAATCTTATGATAATAATAACAATAATAACACATTTATTATTTGCCAAAATAATCAATACACAATATAGACAAATTCTTAATATTTGACAAACAATAGGCCTTATTTACTGCAGACATCTGGTTTTCCAGATACTGTTCAGGCCTTTTATATCTATAGTACTACCTACAAAAAATTCAACCTTTTTTTACCAAATTTTACACAATATAACTTAACCTAGAAATGGAATTGCAAAACACAGGGGCACAGTACACTGACTAACTAACCTCCCTAGGCTATGCACAGGCGCATTTCATGTACCTAATCATTGACAGGGTTATCGCTGAGCTGAAAGCAAATGTCTCTTGAAATTATTTTTAAATGTCTGAGGTGACTGAAAAACATTGAGATTGTTAAATGTATTTAATAAATGAGAGACATTGTAAGAAAACGACCTTTTGAAAACTTCCTTGTGATGCTGCGGCACTGTAAGAATACCCCTTCTTCGCAAATTTAGATTATGGATGTCCGTTCTAAATGTAAGTTTTTGGAAGAGGTAAGGTGGTGATCTAAATTAAAGAATCTTAAAGTAAAAGGTAGCCATAGATAATCTTGAGCGATTGAACATATTGAGCCATCCCGATTGAAGAAGATATGGGGAAATATGGACTCTTCCTCATACGCCATAAATCAACCTTAAACAAGAATTTTGTATTTTTTGGATGCGATAGCGATCCACGGCATCCAGACATGGCACATATACGCTTTTGCAGTGATTAAAGTGTGAGGAAGAACCAGGGACTCACAAAGTAGCCTTTTAATATCCTGTGGAAGGCAGTGTCTATGGCTGTAAATAAGCATTCTAAGCTTAGCTGTGACATGTTCCCTAAAGCGCATCCTAGAATCAAGTATCAAACCCAAACTCTAACTACTATTTGAGTATGGGAGGATGTTGTTAAGCTTAATTTCAATATTGTTTTTTACTCTATTAACCTGGGAGTCATTACCGAAAACAATTACTGATGATTTGCTTGAATTAAGTTGTAAGAGATGTTCTGATGCCAGAGCACAAAAACCTTTCAAGTCAGTATTTATTATTTCTATGGCATGATTAATTTCATTATCCAAAAACGAATGGTATATTTGAGTATCATCGGCATAAAAGTGTCATTTGCACTCGGAAAGTGAAGCGACAAAATCAAAAGTATATATCGTATACAATAAAGGACCTAAAATACTACCCTGCGGAACCCCTTGATTAATACTCAATGAAGTAGATTGTTGGTTATTAAGCACCACCCGCTGTAGACGATCAGACAGAAAGGAATGGACCAACTGACAAGCACTTCAACACATATCGAACGCTTTACTAAAATCTAACAAAATCAAAATACTCATCTTGTTCTCATCGCTAGCTCCAATGATGTCGTCAGTTCAATCAGCAAGTGCAATCTCACAACTATAGCCCGCTCTAAAGCCGGATTGCCTTAAAGGCAAGATATTATATATATTTAGAAAATCTCTTATCTGTCTTTCCATTATTCTTTCAAGCACTTTAGAAATCTTAGCTCTGGAATCTTCTGAAGTGATCACATCCATACTTCTGAGGAGTTTTTTTTATCCCACTCTTTTTGGCTTTACTTATATGTTTAAAAGGCAATTATATTTTTTTCTTCTGAAGACTTGAACATGCTAATACTTCTATTTCCGATATATTTGTTTCCCTCTAAAAACAATATAGATTATACTTTCCTCTTCCTGCCATTTTTTAGGGGCAAGTGTAAACCTATGCTGTTTTATTAGGTACTTACCTCAAAAAGTTTAAATAATACTATAACTTTCGTGTGTGTAATAACCACTAACAAAAGCACGTGCCAGCTACATATACGACGTAAATGGACAACATACAAACACTGCCACGGTTGAAGCGTAAATGAATCGCTGACGGCTTCCCATTCAACAGATGATCTAAAGGATGTAGGTATGTTAGTATTAAACAGCTGGAGTCACTTAACGAAAGATATTTTCATTAGAATATGCCTGGGTTCCACTTACCCCAAATTTCCATTTACCCCGGTGTACCTTACATTTTTCGTTTCAACTACTCACTAACTAGAAATTGACTACCATGAGAAAAAATTGGAGTTTTTCAAACCTGTCAAATTAATTCTATACGGCGACAGAATGGTGAATTACAGCATAAAATTCAGATCCCTTTTGCAAATTTTTACAGAATTTTAGTTTCTGTTAAGTACTTGCCAATGATTATTGCAAAAAACTTGACAGTCGTTCCTGGTATTGTAATACGAGATTAATTTTAATACGATTTAGATACGTAAATACTCGCTCATTTCATACAGATGTGAATGACAATTGAGTCAAGTCGAATATGAAAATGTTTTGTTTACCAAATAAAATAAATCAAGTTTTAGTTAACTGAGGTATATTGTCCTTGGATATTGGATTTATATTGTTTCCTTTTTTGTTAAAAAATAAAATGCTTGACAAAAAAATAGTATATTACGTACAGAGGTGGAAAGTGTTTTATTACTGTCGGTAATTAACAGAGGCGCGAAGCAGCGAAGTTAACTAAATCTCGAGACGGTAATGAAACTTTACATCAAGGTTTGTATACTATTTTATTTACAACCACTTCATTCACTTCTTATTATTTTGAATTCAAATTATTCAAATTATTATTAAAAGAAAATTGTAATTTTGACTTTTTCATTTAATAATACACATCAAGATGGCAAATATCATTTTGTGTATATGGTTTCCATGTCACGAAACAATCTAGAAATCTAGCACAGTAGCTGGGGGATACATAGATAGTTCTGTCGCTACTCAAGCTAATACGGCAATATTGATTTCAAAGCCAAGTTCAAATTTTACTAACACTACTTTAACTTCAAATAATCATGAATTAAACCTTTTAAAAAAAGAAATTACAGGTTTAAACAAGAAGATGTTTTTTACCATAAGTTTGAGACACTCTGTGGAGTGGCGAAATATTATATTAATCTAAATTAAGTTTCAATTATCAAATTACATCTATTCTCAATATTTCTGTTTTTGGCTTTGTTTTTATGGATAATATGGATTTTTTAAAAAAACATTACAATTTTAAATAATTTTTCTGTACGAAGAATTAAGATTGCCATGAAAGATGACAGTAACAGTTTTGTTCAATCATCCCATACATGTTATTTACGACTTTTAAAAGCATTCAATATTTTTTGTAAATTAATGTGTTACTTGAGGTGTCTTCTGACTTTTAAAAATGGATATGTCTGTAACTGATGTTGCCAGAGCCATTGCTTTAATCCAGGATGGACGGTCACAGTATTACGTTGCAAGAGTTTTAAACGCCACAAGAAGTAAAGTACAAAGGGCTGTAAATCGGTTTAATCAGCATGGGGAGTACAGTAGAAGGAGCCAATGTGGTAGGAAGAGGTGTACAAATGAACTAGATGATCGCTTTATTAAACTAGCTGTTTTACGTGACCAAAGAGTAACTTCTGTGGAGGTAAAAAACAGATTGGACGACGTACGGCAGGTCCAAATAAGCGATAGAACGATAAGAAGGAGGTTATCTGATATTGGATTACACGCAAGGAGACCTGCAACCGCTCCCGAGTTGCGAAGAAATCACAGGGTTGAACGCCTTAGATTTGCTAGGGAACATCAATATTGGGGCATTGATGAGTGGAAAAATATCCTATTTACCGACGAATCTAGGTTTTGTTTAAAATCACCGGATGGTCGTCAAAGGATTTATAGAAGAACCGGAGAACGTTTTAAGCAAAACCATTTTTCGCCTAGGGAAAGCTATTGCGGAGGCTCCGTTATAGTGTGGGGTGGCATGCAGCTCGACAGCAAAACGGACTTGGAAATTGTCGATGGGGGGGGCAATGACAGCGGATAGATATATTCGTCAGGTTTTAGAACCACATGTTGTTCCCTTTGCTCCATTTGTGGGAGACGATTTCATGCTCATGCATGATAACGCTCGACCGCATGTTGCGAGAGTAGTCAATGAATATTTAGATGAGGTAGAAATCCCAAAAATGAATTGGCCCCCCGCAGCCCCGACTTAAACCCGATCGAACATGTCTGGGACACATTGGGCAGAAAAGTGCGGTCGCGGGTACCTGGTCCAGCCAATTTGCAGGAGCTTAGTGCAGTACTTATTGAAGAATGGCAGCAAATTAATCAATACCATTGTATACGGAACCTTATTGAAGGGATGCCTAGGCGTATGGAGGCTGTCATTCGAGCAAGTGGAGGAAATACTTGTTACTGAGTTACTTGTTGTTACTGTTTATTGTTATTCATATTTTTTAAGTGTGTATTTATTTAATTATTGTAGTTTTAGTTTAAAGTTTTATTATGGTTTTGTAAAGAATTAATTAAATTTTGTTAACCAAGTTTGTACTGTTTGTTTAAAAAAAATAATATTTGTGCAAAAATAACTGTTATTGTCATCTTTCATGGCAATCTTAGTTCTTCGTATAGAAAAATTATTTAAAATTGCAATGTTTTTTTAAAAAATCCATATTTTCCATAAAAATAAAGATATCGAGGTCAACCAAAAACAGAAATATTGAGAATAGATGTAATTTGATAACTGAAACTTAATTCAGATTAATATACTATTTCGCCACTCCACAGAGCGGCTCAAACTTATGGTAAAAAACATCTTCTTGTTTAAACCTGTATATTATAAACGTACGTCTATTTTTTTGTATTTTTTTAAATGTGAGCGTTTCTCCATTAATCTATCTACAATATTCTTTAAAATTCGTTTAAATCCGACATCGAATAAAAAAGTTATTTGCTATTTAAATTCATCGAAAATTTGCGTGGATCGATTATTTTGCCTGTGAGTGTATTTCGAGATATCAATTTTTAATAAAATCACAAAAGAATAATAATTTTACTTTCCACTTAGGTGGAAAGTAAAAGTTAAAAAACGTCGACTTTCCACCTTTCAAAGATAGGTGAAATGTCATTATTAAATGAATGGTTGTAATAAAAAGTATAGTTTTGGTTTTACTACAGATCTATAATAAACAGTTGATGCAAAACAAAAACCGATGAACGTCATCAATCAGCTGATAATTGCTTATCCGTAAGAAAACACGAGGAAATTAAATTTGGGCAAAAAGTACTAAAACTTTATGCGATATTGAATCAACTACAAACTTAAAGTATTTTGTTTTGATACAAATCCACTTATAGCAAATATTCTGTTTATTTAAGCTTGTAAATATTAATATAATTTGAATTTTATTGGCCGATAGTTGGCAACACAACTGTAAACGGTGCGGTGGCGCCAGCTCGTTCGTCGACTTGGTTAGACGTTTCATGCAAAACTAACCTAATTGTTTTGTGGTTTCGTGTTAAACGTCTATTTTGAACCAAAAACTAGAGATCTTTTCATAAATGGTATTAAAAAATTGTTCTATTAAGAGAAACAAAAGTGTAATTACCTCTGTCGATTACGTTGTTTACTATTTGTGAAAGATGCCGGAGTATTTAAATAGTCGGTGCAAAGACCTTAAATTTGAATATCTCCACTGTAAGCGCAATTTCAACAAACAGTTAAGGAAAATAAATTATTGGAATAACCTTAAAACAAACGTTCTAATTCAAAGAAAGTTGTAAATGTGTGAATATTGGATATAAGTTCCATCCGTGACACTATTTATGGAATGTACGAAACAAGTAAGTCGTATTATAAAAAGAATTTATGAAAGAAAAAGAAGCATTCTTGTACTAATTCGTTTTCTTGGATGAAACATGGATTTTTCAGAATGGTACCATTGGTCGATCTTGGCAAGATGAAAACAAAAAAAGAGTTAGATCTACTAAAGTTGATAGTAAAAGGTATTATGCAGTAAACAAATATATAAACTATGGGAAATTTTTGTATATTTATCTTGTTTTTATGAAAAAAAAACTGTGTAATTCCCACACTCGGATATTTTGATTACAAGCTGGCCACACTGTCGACAACTGACGTCACTTAAAGAGTATGCTGTGCATCGGTTTTCGTTTTGCAGTAAGTATAGCTACATAGATCTGTGGTTTCACTCCACGTAAGGCATGCATATTTTTGACACCATTTTCGGAAAGTTAGAAGTATGCAAGTTTTTGGATATTGTACTAAACAGACAACAGCCAACAGAATCTCTGGGTTTAACCCAGATATGCCTACTGTTCGTTTAAACAAACAGCGTACAGACTTTAATTTTAATTATTTTTCCCGGTTTACGGCACCTCACGTATAGATGGCGCAATCGTAGTTATTGTGAGAAACCCTGTTTCTATGACTTGTTTTCATAAAATATATACTTTAAGGCGATATTGTGAGTGATAAAGTGAATTATATTGTACTGTCTATTTTGTAATGGATTATCCAGTTGATTTACGACCTATAGGGTAAGTAAACTAGCCATTGTTTAAGTCCAAACCACATTATATTTTATTAACATGTTAAAAATATGTTGAGGTTAGACTTTTAATTGTTGCTATGTCATGATTTACTTTCCCCGCTCGTTCGTCAAGCTCTAAACTTTTGTGTACGTTAAAACATACAGTAGGCACCTAGTAGTATATAAATGCAAACGATTATTTCACAGACGAAGATTCTGGGGATGATAATGACGTAGCAATAAACAATTTACCAGCATCACAATTGTTAGCAGAAGCAGAAATTTATAGTAAGGATGAAGAAAATAATATAGAAAATGAAATACATGAATTAGAACAGCATGGTACGCAAGCAATGTGGGATGAAAGTGATTATTTACCTTTGTCACATTTTGTCAAATCCAAATGTAAAAAAAAAGATGTATAAATGGGAAAAATTTGAACTCGTTAAAGAAAAATTGAATATTCCATGGACACCAATTTCTACAGCTGCTAATGAAAGTTCTCCACAACAATTGTTCCAACATTTTTTTGATGAAGAAACCATCAAACTCCTGGTTGACTTTACCAATATGTATGCTTCAAAGCGGAACAGAAAAGCAGATATAACTTCTAATGAACTAAAGTGCTTTTTGGGGGTGTTATTAGTCAGCGGATTTTCTACAGTTAGTAGAAGAAGGATGTATTGGGAAAATTCCGATGATTCCAAAAATCTTTTGATTTCTAGAACGATAAGTAGAGATAAATTCGAATATATTATGTCTAACATCCACTGTTGCGATAACGATAACCTCGATGAAAATGACCGATGAGACCTCTTTTTGATATGATAAATAATAAATGTTTAGAATTTGCACCACATGTAGAGCAGCATAGCATTGATGAGGCCATGGTGCCATATTTTGGAAGGCACCCGGGAAAACAATTTATCAAGGGAAAACCTGTACGCTATGGCTATAAACTTTGGGTGGGAACGACATCATATGGCTACATAAACTGGTTCGAACCTTACCAAGGAGCAAAATCTGAAATGAAGAAATATAAAAACTTGGGATTGGGAAGCTGGGATTTCCGGTCAACTAATAAACGTTCTATTATAGTTGCAACCTGGAATTAGAATAATATTGTTAATATTGTATCAAATTGCGTAGGAATACAACCAACTCATACAGTTTCTCGCTTTTCACGCGCTGACAAAAAGCGTGTAAACCTTGAACAACCTCAGGCTTTAAAGGTTTAAAATAAATACATGGGTGGAGTTGATCGGAATGACCAGAACATGAGTTTATACAGAACTGCAGTTAGGGGAAAAAAGTGGTATTTTCCACTAATTGCCCATGTTTTGGATTTAGCGGTACAAAATGCCTGGGTGCTACACAAAAAAACAGAGAATGGAAAGTTGGATCATCTTGCTTTTCGAAGAAGAATTGCTATCGGCCTTCTTGAAACTAACTCATGCCGAAATATCAGTAAAAGATCAAAACCATCGCCCCTAGAAAATGTTGAATCGAGATTTGACAGGCTTGATCACATTGTAAGCACTTAAGAAGCCAACACGTTGTAGAGTTTGTCACAAAGCTGTTTCCGTTATTTGTAGCACACTGAGAAAATCGGGTCAACTAAACAATTTAGTTGTATTTTTTTAATTACCACAATTCAAATTTTAGTTCTGATAATCTATTTTTTAGTTATCGCAATAGTTCTCCCAGCTAATTTATTTTTCTTGGACCGCTCTGGCTGTGACAACGTACCAGTTTTCTTGCCAGAACTAAATTACTGAGTAACAAAAGGATTTTACTTAATTTTGAATGTTGTGATACCTTGTTGCAGCTATCTAATTAGGTGGGTTAAATTATCTAGATTGCAGCAACCAGTTGAGATAACTCAAGGTTTAATTATCCCTACATATTGTCATAATTAAAATCAACTAATTTTGTAAAGTTATACCAGCCTGAAACGCTATTTAAATAATCTTCGGCCTTTTCGATTACACCGACAGTCACCGAACGTCAACCGAACGGAAATTTACGCCCCGTCCAGACTCGTTAGCTAGTTATTTTTTCTATAAGTGCACCCCATAGACCTCGGTGCACCCTATATTTCTGTGCTGTGCATGCGATTTTTTACTTATTGGCCGTTAATAATGGTGTCTGTGTTTCCTGAATATGTACAAAGTCCTGCTTTTACAGTGGAGTGGGCAGGAGTATGTATAAGAAGTCCTTGAGGGTATATCTTGTAATTTTTATTTACCTATTATTATAATTAATATTAATATAACTTAAAAATTTATATAACTGTGTTGTATTTTTTAACATCCCTTTTTTAAAGTATTCAGTGATACTTTTGACATTTTAAGATCATTGGACGTGCCAAATATCTAAGTGACATTTGGAAAACGATGTATTTTTGTTAGTTATTGATAATAAGAATTTGTTTTATTTTATGATTCCACCATATTATTCTTTTGCCACTTTTTGCCTAACTTGTTTTTTTTGTTATATACATATAAATATTTTGTTTTTTGAACAATATAATTTCATTCTAAAATCTAAGTAGGTAGTAGGTACCTATCATTTTTGGTAAATTTGTATTTTCATAGGCTTTATATTTTATTTACTATAGAGAATTTTGCCAATCAATGTTTGAGATTCGAAGTTTCAGCCATCATCAAGAAATGATAAAAAAAATGTTTAAAATCTATGAATATTTTAGAAAAAAAATCGAAATATTGTTTGGAAAATAAAATTATTAAAACATATATGAGGCAAAAAGGAGGTAAAAGAAAATGGTGGACGCACAATATAAAATAAATAAATTCTTGTAATCAACTAAAAATTAGAGCTGCCGCAATTAATATCCTTGGTTGGTACAACTAAGAATATGAATTGCTACAATTAAACATTTTAGTTAATCCAACTAACTAAACTAGTTGTCACAGCCAGAATATTTGTTGCAACTACAAAAGGATTTGGTTATCCCAACAATCCAACTAGTTGTCATAGACCGTTTCAACTTTTTAATTGAGTTGTTGCAATACACTTCTTTAGTTATCACAACTAGGATATTAGTTCTTACAACTTATTATGTTGTGGCTGTGACAACAATGACATTTAGTTATTGCAACAAAGGAAAATTGTATACGCCACAACTAAACCAGTTCAGTTGTGGTAACTCGACGATCGGTCTGTTCCCTATTTTATTAATTTTTCTAGTTGTGGTAATTAATTTTTAATTATGGCAACCCGTTTTTTTTCTCGGTGCAAGTGCAAGGTTGCTTTACATATAAGATGCTTTGCTGCCTATCATACTCCTCCTCCACTAATATAATAATTTTCTTCCTTGTATTTTTATAAGTAATAAAAGTTTTTATAAATAACATTTTTTTTTATATTCAGGTGCCTACTGTTCGTTTAATCGAACACCCATTTTATGGTACAAGATGGAAGAGTTTCATACAAAATCTTTTAGGAATATTAAATAAATGGCTTTAGAAGTATTATACCAAAAATTCTGAAAAAAATATAAAAAAAATATTCTCAGGCATATCTGGGTTAAGGTTGAACATAAAATGCACTACTATGATTTTAGTTCACTAAATTTCATTAGTTAGTAGCTAAAAGGAGGAGGAATCAAGTTTAGACGAGCATTGTATAAGCATGTGTTGATGAAACTATAGAAAAAAAATTGTATACGTACCTACTTGTTATAATGTACCTAAGTCGCATAAATCAAATAAAATGTATATATCTACATGCTAACAGTTACTGCAAATGTCATTTTACTTTTTCCTATTGTTATCTGCATTGCAGCACGCGGTGCACTATTTTGATTACATCGTTTAGCAATATTTTTTATATTACTGAAACAGAAACCCGCAATGGTCATTTTGAAACTATATATCAATAATCTAAAATTCAATCAACCGAGTAACTGAATAAAACAGTCATTTTATCAAATAGGTCATGAGAAATACCAGCGGTGGCTCTGGGCATTTTAAAATATTACGTTCATGAAATTAATAATTTTGATTCCATATAATATACAGTGAGAACATCTAGCTTGGAATAAAATCTGTATTGTCACTTTGGTAAATTTGCTCGGACACGTGAACTTTCAGGAAGAGGTTGATTTCATTTCTTGTCTTATTTCGAGACCTAAATTATGAGCAATTTGGATTTAGAATTGGTCTTTCGACGGTTGATGCTTTATTATCATTTTACATGAGATTTCTTAACAATTTTAATGATAAACTAAAAACTGTATATATTTATTGATTTTAGCAAGGCGTAAGATACAATTAGCCACAAAATCCTAGTAAGGAAGTTGTCACATTATGGAATAAGAGGTCCTACACTGGAGTGGATTGACATGTATTTGTTCAACAGGACGCAGGTTGTTAGAGTGACTGGCTCTGAGGAGGGCGTTTTCTCGGATTGGATGAGTGTGAGGGCTGGCGTTCCGCAAGGTAGTGTCCTGGGGCCTATTGGGGGCGACTGGGAGGTTATTTGGCATAGTTTAGCCAGGCTCATTTTGGATGAAAACTTTTTTTTTTAATAACATAAATAATAACGATTCATTTTAGTCCGGTTGCATGCATGCAGCTGATTTTTTTTTAAATTTCGGAGTTTGGGTCCATTTAATTGTACTGGAGGTTACGGCAAGGATTAAATCGGATGAACATATTTTTCCGATAATTGGGGGGTTGCCTAGATGCCCTCCAGTAATTTTCATCCGTTTGGGAAATGTTTTTTTAAACCGCTGGTCAAAATTTTCACGAAGAGTTCTAATGTGTACACTACGAGAATTGAATTTTCGATTTTTAAAACGAAATCGCAAAAGTCTTTTGGTGGAAAGGGAAGAGATCGTATTGTGGTGTGGCGTAGAAAGTATCTAGAATAAATACAACAATATCGCTGTGCAGGGAAAAGAATTTACTTTGCGGACAAGACAAGTTAAATGAAGGACATACTGTAAATTACATTTGGCAAGATCTCAACATTAAAGATGCACGTAACGCCTTTATCAATGGACTGTCCACTGGATGGAAAGCTCCTTCAGGAAAAGGTCGTCGGTTAATTATAACCCACATCGGGAGTGATTCTGGTTTTCTTGAAGGTGGGCTAAACGTGTTTGAATCTCGTAAAACCGGTGATTATCATGAGGATATGAACTCGGGAGTGTTTGAAGATTGGTTTAAATCCATTTTACCGCGTATTGAACGTAGGTCGGTAATCGTGACGGATAATGCCCCATACCACAGCCGTCGGGTGGAAGCTTTGCCAACTTGGCGAAATGGGAAGATTGTTGACTGGCTCGAAGAAAAAAACTTTGCATTTGGTGAAAAAATGCTAAAAGTGCAGTTGCTCGATCAAGCAAGACTTCACAAAAAAAAATATACGAAATATGTAGTGGATGAAATGACTCGTCAACGAGGTGTTTCAATATTACGTTTACCGACTTACCATCATGAACTAAATCCAATCGAGCTTATATGGGCACAGATAAATAGCGAAGTGGCGCGTGAAAATAAAACTTTTAAAATAAAAGATGTTAAAGAACTGTTGAAAACGGCAATAGCGAATGTACAAGCAGCAAATTGGCATAAGTGCATATTACATGTCGAGGGCATAGAAAAAAAATGTGGGACTTAGATGTACGCGTTGAAGTCATGGTAGAACCTATTATTATGAATCCTGCAGATGACAGCAGTAGCGACAGTAATAAAATGTTTTCATCGTCAGATAGTAAATAATCGCTATAATGGTAATAATGAATTTGAAATTGTAACGTATTGTCATTATAATACTTTTTAATGTCGGCGTGGAATATAATTTGTCAAATTATTATCAATTAGTGTTCACTAGGTAACAATAGTTAGGAAATTTATAAAGGTTTAGGTTTTGCCCTTAAGCCACTATTATATGTTTTCTTTTCGAATTTTATACCTGCGTAATTTAGTTTCTCTAATTACTTCATTAGATCACCAAATGTAAAAGCTTAATTTATTTTTCAGTTTAATTAATAATATTATATTATTTATTGTAATAAATGTAAATATATTATAATAATAAACAAAAAATTCATATATTCTTTGAATTAGTATTGTTTAAAATGACACGCCTCTGGAATTGGCGTTCCCCGTACGTCTTGCACACCCCAGTAAAAATGAGTCACTGCCAATTATTTTGGTACCAGAGTATAGCAGAATTGACAAAGTTTAAAGGAGAGTCTAAAACTTGCAATTTTAAGCTGTTCTTGACATAGTTTCTCTAAGCCTTGGTACCTATACATAGTAACAGAGATTTTTTTAGAGTTTAAAATTAATTCCATTGAGAAATTTGATGCTTCCGAGATCATGAGTAATATTGTCGCTTGACTGTCTGACATATGAAAAGAATAATAAAATTGTGTCTTATCAGCATAAACCTGTGTTTTGCAATAAGTTGTTGAGTCAATAGTATAAATTATGAACAGTAGAGGAGACAAGACAGAGTCCTGAGGCACTCCAGAGTGAATGTTTACACTGCACTGCTGGAATCATTACAAGAAACCCTCTAAGAACGGTTTGATAGGAAGAAGTTTGCTAGTTTTAGAGCATCGGGATTAAATCAATAATATTTCAACTTTGCACATAAAAGCTACGGTCCAGAGTGTCGAACGCATTGGAATAATCCACCAAATGCCACCAATACAAACACACTTGCCATTCTTACGTCGACCGCTTTTATTGCACCCTCAATAACTAAAACTAGTGCAGTTGTTGTACTAAAACTTTTTCTGAAGCCGCATTGGAAGTCGTAAATTATTTTGTTTCTGTAAAGAAGGCTAAAATCTGATTGTGCAGGACTTTTTCCAGAATTTTTAAAATTTTGGGCAAAATACTAATTATTCTTAAATCTGAAAAGTGTCTTGGGTTATTTAATTTTGGAAGAGGGATGCCCATAGCTATTTTCCACAAAGCAAGAATATGATTATTTTCAATGATGCCATTAACAATTTCAGGATTCTTAGATTTATGCCATCAATTTTATGAATTGTTATTATAAAAGTCAACGCTGTTGTTACAATGGTCGGAAACATTTTTCACAAAGAAGCGAAGTATTGGCTAATGCTTTCTGTATCGGTAAGATTGTTAGGCAACGTATAAAATTTATTACAGCGAACATTAGCTATTAATGCCTACATAACTGTGATACCATGAGAGAAAACGGCAGTGGCGTACATATTTTCCATTTCGCTTAAAAAGTATTAAAGCCTGTATCTTAAAAATAAAGAGGTTGCGGACCTACGTTTATGAGATTTTTTGTTCTTATTTTTTATTGGCGACTCATTATTTCAGAATATTTTAAGAATTTAAAGTTTATTTACTGCCTGGCCTATAAATGCTCTGTAAATTATAAATACTACGAAACAGCAATATTTCCAGAGCTGCCACTGGAAACGACATAAAAATAAGACCAAAACGTTATTTCTTCCTTTCTATTGCTATAAAGTAAAACAGAGTCGTAAAGTCCAAAAGGCTTTTTCTACGTGAAACGTCCAAGAACTTTTTGACTTTTTTTAGGGTGTCGCAACTCTTACAACTTTATACTGTTGGGGGTTTTGTCCGAAATAAAATAACTGAAATCAATATATAGAAAGTACAGAGTAATTTGTTCCGTATCATCTACAGTGCGAGCCTTAAACAACTTTTGGATTCGTCGACTAGTGTTATAAGTTGCGCCATTTTGTATAAAAACATACTTAACCAAGGCATTCCAAACACATGATCTGAGTATAGAGGGTGTTCGGAAAATGCATCAGGATACTTAGAGTGGTGATTTTACATGTGAATATAAAGGAAGTAAGTCATATAACATTAGAGTCAAAAACTCAATGCTTTTCGAGTTACAGTCTGTCAAAGTTCTATTATTTTCTTTCTTATGTTTAACGTCTTGCGGTTAGCTTTTAAACCAGCAAGTCGATATTTGGCACAGGGACTACGCATAACGATCTTTCTCCCTACGTTCTAAAAATGTTTCTCCACTGTGCCACCAGAGGCCACTTTACAGAAATTCAAATTTAATTTCTCTTAACCTTTCTTGTTTTGACAGTTATTTGAAAGAGTTGATATGTCATTTTAAAGACAAAAGAATACCTAATAAAGAAGGCACTTTTTATTCGAGTCGATGAACTACACCGTTTACGAGCAAACTGAAACAATAGTATATTACGTTACAAGACCGGAAAGTACTATTTTACAGGACGAAGCAGGCAATTTCCAGGGCGAGCCGCCAGGCGAGTCCTGGAAGCCTGCGAGTCCTGTAAACGTACTTTCCGGTTGTGTAACGTACAATATTTTTTTTTAAATCGACGCAAGACCAGCATTTTTTTCTTTACACCAACATTTGAAAACGGCAAACGTTTTTCATACTTGTCCCTGGACTTATGCGGCAACAAATCGTGAGTAGCTCTAGCAGCCGCTTCAGTTATTTCAAGAGGAATTTCACCTTCATCCACATTCATTTCCATAATATAATCTAACTTTTAACTTTTAAACACAATTTTTAATAAGCAGTATCAAATTTGACAGTTCGTTGCCATGAAACGCCATGAAAGAAACAATCAAGTCAAAGCCTACTTATTATGGGTTTGGTTCGTTTTCTCAAATATTGATCGGAATGTAAAAAAAGGGCCCGGTAAAGTAAAAAGAGGGACCGGTAAAGTACTTTACCGGTCCCTCTTTTATGACTTTCTGGTCTAGACCGATAAAATGACATTTTCCGGTTAAAAAATTGAGTAGAAAGTGGTTGCTTTCCGGTCGATTTAAAAAAAAAATTTTTGTTAGCAGTAAAATTAGTTTTTCCAACTGAACCGAAAAATCAAGTTGCATTGCTTCAAATTTTTTTTAATCTGGCGAATACCTACGAGACAGTTTATTTGATTAAAAATAGTTAATAAGTAAAATCTTCTTTGCATTTTAGTAGACGTAAAATTAGACTTTAAAATTAACACGGAATTTCATCATTTCCAAAATGGCACATGATTATTTAAATATTGAATATCGCGACATACAGTGATGGGCTAAAATATGGAACAAATTTATTTAAAAATCAGATATTAATTGTTTGAAAAAACGCTCGGACACGTCGATTATAATTTTTTCTTCCGAATTTTTTGCCTCAAAAAGAAATTATACAGGGTGTGACAAAAAGTAGATGTAGCAAAAATTTTTTGTATTTTAAATAGAACCTTATTTTTTTCAGTCGAATTTTGAATTCTACGTCAAATTCTGCGCATAATTCATGTAGCATACCGTATCCTTATCTCTAACGGTTTTAGAGAAAAATTACATCATAAAACGAAACTTTTCTTTAAAAAATGTTACATGTACCTACTTAAAGGTAAACAGGTAGATTTAAATGAATTGTCACTACGATAGCAAGTCATGTGTCAATCAAAAATAATTTAAGGTATAATTTTGAAAAACGGTGATCATGGTGCATTTAAATGAAACTCAAAGAATCAAAATCTTAATTTTAATTGGATGTGGAGACAAAACAAGAAATCAAGAAGACGTTTGTAACTTGTTTAGCGCTAAGTATCCAGAACGACCGATTACAAGATCTACAGTGAGTAAAATTGAGAAGAAATTCAGGGAAACAGGGAATGTAAAGGATCGTCTACGGCCAAGTCGTTCAAAAATTAGTGAAAACACAAAATCATTTTGTTAGAAGTTGAATATAATCCCCATGGTGCATCCACTGAAGTAGCCCTTAATAATGATGTGAGCCGACGATCTGTTTTGCGGGTATTGAAACAAGAAAAGTACCATCCGTACAAAATTAGGTTGCTGCACGAGCTAAACGAAGATGATCCCGACCGCCGACTACAGTTTTGTGAAACTATGATGGAAATTTGCAACTTAAATATATTTTTCCATTGCAACATACTTTTTAGCGATGAAGCCACGTTTTGTTCGAATGGTTCGGTAAACAGACAAAATTTTCGGTATTGGAGTACAAATAATCCCCGTTGGATGAGAGAACAGCACACGCAAAACCCACAAAAAGTAAATGTTTGGGCAGGGATATTAAATGATAGAATTATTGGACCTTTTTTCTTCGATGGAAATCTTACAGGAGATCGGTATTTACAATTTCTTCAAAATGAATTAATTCCCACCCTAGCAGCGGATTTTCCAAATCCGAATCAGCCTAATCTACCAGAAGCGTCTATTTGGTTTCAGCAGGATGGTGCTCCGCCTCATTTTGCTCGACAAGTACGAGAGTATTTGAATACTGTATTTCCCGAACGATGGATAGGTAGAAGAGGACCCATAGAATGGCCTGCAAGATCTCCCGATCTTACACCAATGGATTTCTTTCTTTGGAGTTATTTGAAATCAAAAGTGTACCTACAGTGTCACCATTAAAGTCCGCACCATATGGAACTTTTTTTTATTAATGAGGTTAGTTAAAAGTAAATTTCGGCAATCGTTTTTGCTTCAAATTAGACTAAAAATTATATAATCAAATGTCACCATCTGTCATTCGGTATCTGTCAAAAATTACATTTTAATCAAAAAATGCTGAAAAATGGCATTGTTTTACCGAATTTCAAAAAATTTTATTAGAAAAAGTTGTTTCTAGTACAATTCTTGGCCTAAATACAAAGTTTTAGTTTTCTAGCTCAAAGTTGATTTTTTTGCCATTTTTTCTAATTAACTTTTTTTTTATTTAATGTAAGTTCGCTTAATGGATATTAAACTATTTGCTTATACCATACTCAATATTTTATTTAGTTTGTATGAGCTTTTTTTTACTAGAATGCCATTTTTTTTCAAAATTTAAAATTAGAGGCAAAAAAATTTGACACAGGTGGTGCAAGGTTATCCTAATTTAAAAATTTTAACAGATAGACGTCAGATGTTTCGTTTTTCAAATGACAAATACATCTAAATATTTGATAAAAATATAATTTTATACTTAAAACTATCATTATTATTAAAAAAAAGAATATTCTCCTCATATTGTCCCTGATACCAAAACAAAAAATCAAGTCGGATATCAAAATCGCGTTCTTTTAATGTGTTTATAAACTTGGGTTTATATGCCCGAAATCGATTTTTCTGAAGAATTTTTCTAACGCTTTCCCTCTTGCACCCTGTTGAATCACTTATCTTGGTTACACTAGTTTGACCGTGGTCAATAACAGTTAAACAAACATCAAGTTGTGCTGCTTCATCGTATTTACTTGCCGCGTGAGGTTTCTTAAAATTATTTTGAACAGATCCAGTTTCTCTAAATTTTGACATTATTCTTGAAACAGTGCTATGCTGCAAATTTTTTTCTGGATGCCTCTCATTAAAAATGGCAGATACTTGCCGGTGAGGCATATTCTCTCCACAAATTAAGACAATTTCTATTTTTTCTTGAATGGACAACATTGGTGATAACACTGAAAACTATAACTTGCGAAAATATTCAAATTTATGATATTTCTTTTATTTATTCGGCACTCTAATTCGTTTTTTTTTTCCATAGCCTACTTACAAAATTCAAAATTGCCTTGATATTTTATTGTGGATAAAAAGAAAATGTGTCTAAATTTTGAACTAATCTGATATCTGGGAATTTTATTATAAGTTTTTTAAACTTCTTAGGTGTATGTACTATCAAAAAAATGGAATATCTGACGTCTATCTGTTAAAATTTTTAAATTAGGATAACTTTGCACCACCTGTGTCAAATTTTTTTGCCTCTAATTTTAAATTTCGAAAAAAAATGATATTCTAGTAAAAAAAAGCTCATACAAACTAAATAAAATATTGAGTATGGTATAAGCAAATAATTTAATATCCATTAAGCGAACTTACATTAAATAAAAAAAAAGTTAATTAGAAAAAATGGCAAAAAAATCAACTTTGAGCTAGAAAACTGAAACTTTGTATTTAGGCCAAGAATTGTACTAGAAACAACTTTTTCTAATAAAATTTTTTGAAATTCGGTAAAACAATGCCATTTTTCAGCATTTTTTGATTAAAATGTAATTTTTGACAGATACCGAATGACAGATGGTGACATTTGATTATATAATTTTTAGTCTAATTTGAAGCAAAAACGATTGCCGAAATTTAATTTTAACTAACCTCATTAATAAAAAAAAGTTCCATATGGTGCGGACTTTAATGGTGACACTGTATAAGGATAAACCACAAAATTTGGAAGACTTAAAATTTAAAATTAGACATAAAATTAGGCAAATTAATGAAAATACTGTAAATGTTTTAGAAGGGTTTTTAAGGAGATTGGCATATTGTCAACAAGTTAATGGTTGGCATTTTCAACACTTAATAAAATAATTTTTGTTTTATGATGTAATTTTTCTCTAAAACCGTTAGAGATAAGGATAGGGTATGCTACATGAATTATGCGCAGAATTTGACGTAGAATTCAAAATTCGACTGAAAAAAATAGGGTTCTATTTAAAATGCAAAAAGTTTTTGCTACATCTACTTTTTGACACACCCTGTATAATTTCTTTTTGAAGCAGAAAATTCGGAAGAAAAAATTATAATCGACGTGTCCGAGCGTTTTTTGAAAAAATTAGTACCTGATTTTTAAATGAATTTGTTCCATATTTTAGCCCATCACTGTACATTTTTGTTTGTGCCCAAACTTTTACCAACGTCCATTGAAGGCGTTACGAAACCGAAACATTTAAAAATTATTTTGGTGATAAAGGAAGACCAAGATCGGTTAGAAATGTTGCAATGGAAAAAAGGATTCTTGGAAAGATAGAAGCCGATCCTATACTAGGAAAATAGGTTTAGAAGAGAGAATTGCTAATTCTACGGCTTATTCATGAGGAACTTCTTTACCGTTTCCATATAAAAAAGGTGCAAGTACTCTATGAGGGTGATGAGCAATTGCGACTAAACATGTGCAATCAAATTTTAGAAAAGTATGAATAAAATCATCACTTCATTAAAGTCATATTCTTCAACGATGAAGCTACATTCACACGTGATGGTTTTACCAATTTTAATAACACCCACCATTACTCTTATGAAAACCCTAACTCCGTCATGGAACGAAACCATTAGCGCAGATTCTCTCTGAATGTATGCGGCGGAATTATAGGAGACCAACTTGTAGGGCCGCGGAATAATCTTTCACAATTGTTGGAAAATGTTCCCATTAAATCAAGACTAACTATGTGGCTACTTTAAGATGGTGTACCAGCTCATTTTAACCTGGAAATGCGGAGATACCTCAACGAAGTATACCATGACAGGTGGATAGGACGAAGCAGACCAACACCTTGGGCGCCCCGCTCGCCCGATATCAATCCAATGGATTAGGTATTCTTTTCTCTTTAAAATGACATGTCATTTTTTCCAATAGCTGTCAAAATGAAAAAGATATGGCAAAAAATAAATTTGAATTTTAGGTAAAGTGGCCTCTGGCGAACACAGTAGAGAAACATTTTAGAAGAGAAGGATAGAAATCCTTAAGCGTAATCCCTGTGCCAAATATCAACTGAGTGGTTTAAAAACTGACCGTAAGATGTTAAAAACAAGAAGAAAAATATTGAACATTGACAGGCTGTAACTCGAAAAGTGTTGAATTTTCGACTTTATGTTATATGACTTACTACCTGTATTTTAACATGTTGAGTCACCACTCCAAGTATCCTGATACATTATCGGAACACCCTGTACATATTCCCCTTCTTCAGGTCATTTAGATATCAAAACCGTTCATAATATGAATTTATTAGGAAGCTATGGCCGTCCAACGGTGATCTCCAAAGACTAGTTTCTACTTATTACAAACCCTTGACGAAGCGGCGTCTTACCATAAAAATAAATATTAATAAAAATGCTAATTTTTGATATAGAGATTTAGAGTCAAATAAAATTTTACCCAAAAATTATTATTCCTAGGATGTTTTTACACAAAGAAGGTATTCTTGTGTATTCTTGTAAAAATAATTGGACTAGTAGTTTAGGTGATGCGATGATCTTCTTACATTGTTCTGTTTTCTTCATTGATTTGCTTGCTTATTTTCGCTATTTTGTTCCGTGTTGTTTTTTTTTTGGTGTTGTATCAGTTTTTTTTTTTTTGGTACTTTTCATGACTTTTTCTTTTTTTTTTTTGTTTCTCTATTGTTTTTGTTAATCCTTGTTTTTGTTTTTGTGTTTTTAGGGTGGGAGCCAATCTTTCGGATATTTAAAGTTGTTGTGTATTGTGGATCGTATGTGTGAGTTTTGTATCATTGGATTTGTCGATAAGTCTGTCCTTTAAAAGTATTTAGTTATTAATTTTGTATTGTGTTCCGCAATTGTTTCCATTTTTAGGTCTCTGTGTAATACAGCTGTCGGTACGTGTCTTTGTGCGTTAGTCATAATCCTCATTATTTTGTTTTGTAGTATCTGTAGTTTTTGGTATCTTGTCTTGTTTACGGTGCACAATGTTGGTACACCGTATGTCGGTACAGGTCTAATTATGGTCTTGTAAACTGTTGTCTTTGTCTTTACATTAAGTTTGCTTTTGACGCAGAGTAGGGGATACACTGCACCCATTTGTCTCTGTGCTTTTTTAAGTCTAGTCTCGACATTGTCGTTCCAGGACAACTTTTTGTCAAAGACCAAGATAGCTCGCTTTAGGGCTCCACTCTATGGCTTTCTTATTTACTTTGACCCTTGTTTCTGGCAGTCTTAGTCTCGCCTTTGAGAAAAATATGGCCTGTGTCTTCCCCTCATTAAGTCGCATCTTCCATGTGTCCAGCCAATTCTGCAAAAGCAGGATATGGCGCTGCAAGCGTAAAACTACTCTCCAGGGCGCTCCTGGGGTGGCAGTAATCGCGGTGTCATCTACGAACAGATATAGTTGTATAAATTGATTGTGCGGAATATCCGCTGTGTATATGTTGTATAGGATTGCAGCGAGTGGTGACCCTTGCGGGACCCCAGCTCGTGCAACCCTGGTTTGTGATAGTGTATTGTCTGTTGACACCGCGAATTTTCTGTCCTCAAGGTACGATATAACAACTCTGATTAGAGCGTCTTGCATGCCTAATCTAATTAATTTTAAAACAAGTCCGTCATGCCAGACCTTATCAAACGCCTTAGAGACGTCGAAAAAGGCTGCCCCTGTTGACTGGTGGTGGTTAAACCCTCTGAGTATATTGGTCGCCAGTCTTGTCGTTTGGCGCACCGTGCAATGAGCAGCTCTAAAACCGAACTGCTCTGGTGGTAAAACGTCATTGTTAAATACAAAATCGGTTACCCCATTTAGTATTAGTTTTTCAATGACTTTGCCAAGACAAGATAATAGACTTATTGGTCTATAACTGTCTGCCAACGTCAGATCTTTGCCCGTCTTAGGGATTAGCACCACTTTGGTCCGTTTCCAAGTCTCTGGGAAGGGTCTACTGACGTTTCAATCTAAATATATAGGAGACTATCACGAAGATATGAATGCCGATGTCTTTGAAGAATGGTTCGAGCAAATGTTGGATCTTATACCAAAAGGTGCAATAGTTGTTTTGGATAATACAACTTATCACTCTAGACTGCCGGAAAAATTACCGACAAATGCGTGGCGTAAAAGTGAAATAACAGAGTGGCTAAGTTTAAGATAAATAGAATTTCCATTAATTCCTTGGTACTAGCCAATTCACATAAAAATGCATTCAAGAAATATGTAGTCTCGAAAATGGCAAAGTTACGAGGAATATCTGTGCTCAGACTCCCTTCTTACACCCGATCGAACTTAAATAGCCTCAAATAAAGACAGGTGTCGCCAGAAAAAGCACGACTTATAAAATGGTGGATTTAAAAAGACTCTTTAATGAAGCATGGGTAAAATCAGTGCGGAAAAGTGAACAAAGTGTATCGTCAATGTGATAGAAGAAGAAGCCAAAATGTGGCAGGTAGATATAATAATCGAAGAAATGGTTGAACCGCTTATTATAAACGATGTTAATAATGCCGTCATAAGATAAAAGGCGGTAAGTGAATTTTTGAAATTTTTATGTTTTCGGCATTTTTGGGTTGTCCCCGATGTCGTCTATCTCAAAAATATTATTTTTGCAGAAAAAACTTCTTTTTTCATCAAAAACATTGAATAATAAATTAGCAGTAAGTGTGCTACGTAATCGCTTATCTAAATTAAAAGGTGGTGTTTGACTAAACCTTAACATAAAGGCGGTATTTATTAAATTACTTCGTTTTCATTTAGAAACTGATTCAAAATTGTCTTTAAACCTCTAAGCTAAAAGGGGGTGCATACACATAACTAAGTATAAAAGCGACAAAGCTAAGTTAACTTCTAGTACCCAGATTTTCAGTGTTCATCTGAAGTATACCGGCGGACTCTCAAAGAATTAAATATAGCTTTTACCAAATTGGGGCACGAATAATGCGAACAATGTACAGTATTTGAAAAACACGCACATACCGAAGAAACTATTTCCGAAGATTGTGAAATCTGTAGCAAATATGTTAAACATAAGAAAAGCGCCGCCTCTGCAAGAGAATATTATCGTAAAGATGCCGAGGAAAGACATGATACAAATGATGTTTGCTACTCTGCAGATCTCCAAAAAGTTATCATGCTACCAAGAATGGAAACATTTAAAGTAGTCTTATTTACCTCTAGGATAGTAGTATTTAATGAAAGTTTTGTTCCAGTGGGCAAGAAACAAAATCTTAAGCCAATTGCTGCACTTTGGCATGAGGGAATATCAAGACGAAAAAAGGAAGACATACTCAGTGCTTTCTATTCTTTCTTTCTAATAAACAGAGATGCTAAAAAAATAACTATTTGGTTAGACAACTGCTCTTCCCAAAACAAAAACTGGTGTTTGTTTTCGTTTCTTATTCATATAGTTAATTCGCCATTGATGAAATGTGAAGAAATTGTTTCGAAATATTTTGAGCCAGGCCACATATTTAATAGTGCTGACAGTTTCCACCACCAAGTGGAATTAAGCATAAAAAATAAAAAGATTTGCGATTTTCAAGATTTTATAAACACTGTCAGATTAGCTTACTCTGGAAATGTATTAGTACGTGAACTAGCTGTTAACGATTTCCATAACTGGGTTGATTGTACTTCCCAAATCGAAATTAAGAAAATGAACCCCAGGCCATATTTAAGCGACATTGTAAAGATAGTAGCAACTAGAGGCGCCCGAACATTAAAATATTGGACATACTTTGATTTGGAAGAGCCAGTTGAATTGGATTTTTTAAAAATATCGGAATTTAAGAACGGTATTTCCCTTCCCGAAACTCATAAAGATGTACGGGGTATATCAACTGGTAAGAAGCAAGCTATCATTAAAAAACTATGTCCGTTGATGGAAGAATCTCAAAGAAATTTTTGGGCAAATATTAAAGAAGCCAAAGTCAACGATTTAAGTGAATCCTTTGATTAGAATATAAAATGATTTGTTTTGTTTGTATACATAATATTATAATATAGTAAGTAGTTATTTTATCCTATTATACCTATATCTTAATCTTAAAAGATTATTACATGCAAACTTAAGTTATACTTACCGTAATTTAATAAATATTGTTGTTTTATAAATAAGTAACTTACTTATATACTTATATAAAATTATAATAATTTTTTTTTTCAATAATACAGCAAATTGAAATTTAAAATATTTTTTTATTATTAAAGTAGTATTAGTTTTAATAGAAATAAATTCAGGTATACCTAAACGAAAAGCTCTATAAAAACAAAATCTATTAACAATACACTAGCAAAAAAATTAAGAAACTAGAAGAAAGTAATGTTTTAATAATATTTGTAATCAAATAAAACAAAAAGGTATTAAAAATATGCTTGTTTAGTCATTAAAAAAAGTTCTTCTTGCCATTAAAGATAGTGGCGGCACTTCAAACAAGTATAAATTAAAAGGGGGCAAGTAAGCTGAGTTTTGTTACTTGCCGCCTTTTCACTTACAAATGCGGTAGTTTTTAGTAATAAAATAAGAAGCAAAAAGGCCGTAATAGGCATATTTTATTCAAAAACACAGTAAAAATCGAAATTTGGCTTTAAATAAATAAATATAAATTTATAATACCAACAAAAAACAAAAAAATAGCATAAAATTTAACCCAACACTTTTAAACGATTGAAAGTGGTTTTTTGCGTTTTTCTCGAAACAATGCTTGTGACGGCAGAATAAAAGTTCATCTTCCGAATCGGACTATGATTAAGCCATAACGGCAAAGTATTATTCGATTTTTGAAAATGCTTTGTTAGTTCTATATTATATCTTGTTTTTGTACTTACATTATGTAAAATAGTACCACCTATTGTTACTTATTAGTTAATACGATTTTTTAAATGTTTTTATAAAATATGTTATAAATACCTACGAATATAATATAATACAAATTTAGGAGAATAGGCATGTTTAAGTTTTTTTATTTAAAAACTTCCCCAACACACGCTCCTGGCTAAGGGATTTTCCCAAAATGAATGGTAAATCCTCAAATATAACAATAGCTTGCGATAAATTTAGGGCGGACCTACCTAAATAATGTTCATTAGGTACTTGAATTATTTAATGTAAACACAATATATTTTAAGGAATGGTGTTTAAATTGTTCTTGATACGTATGCGTTTTGCATATTTAATGATCATACATTACGTCGCGTCATTTAAAGCTGGACTATAGAAGTTATATTAATGAGCCCAACATCTATTTTACCAATATCGCACATTAAGGAATTTAGACTAAGCCATTTTTCAATATGACCATGTAGTAAAAAATATCGAAAAATAGAGATTTATTATTTAGGATGGATATAGATCTAAAGATAGATTACACCTGATCGATGCCTATAAATTATAAGATAAATTAGAGCGATTTGTGGATGACATGGGGATAAAGTGTTACACGTATCACTATCCTCACAAGATTCGATCAAAAGATCACGAGGCACGTGGTCGTCGAGGTCGCATCATGAAAGAGAACGACGAGCTTGTAAAGGTGACCATAGACGTTCATTTATTTATGTAGGAATAATGCGGATACAGTTTATCCAAAGGGAACAAAGCGCATTAAGGCGATTTGATAATCTGTTATCTTCAGTAAAATATTTATTCGGAACAAATTATATACAGTAGCGCCATCTATGAGCGCACGAACAAGATGCCTTTCGTTAAAAACGGATTTCTAATTTATCTTAATGAATCCATGTGACCAGTTTATTTAGATAAACTAAAATAGTTTGTGGTGTGCTTGGTTTCACTTTCACCTAGGTATGTGCCGTAAAATTACCTTTATAAGGCAACTTTACGTACCATGGTGCGAACGGCAGCTCTTGTGTCGGAGGCTCGGAGTCCTTGCCTTAAGCAGTTGTACACTTTTTTGATGTCTTGGACGCCACCTATTTTAAATGGTTAAAAAACTTAATACTTACAAAGCGTTTTAAAATAGGAAAACCGCTTGCTTCTAAAGATGGTAATAAATCGTCTTGCAGTACAATGAGCAACAATAAAACACAGATATGTAAAACAACAATGGGAATTAATTTATTAGGATCACTAAACTCGATTCCACCAATGAGATTAAATATTGAAATCAATAACTAAATTAAATATTAAAGTTAAAAGATTATATTCTCATGGGAAGACCTGAAGGGTTTTTACTCGCCTGGTAACTGGTTATCACCTATAGTTTATAAAAAGGGGAAAAGAGAATGTTCTAGAACCTTCATACTTGTATGGTCATAATACCTAGATTCGTTCTATATCTTACCAAGGTGGTATTACAAATTAAAGTTATATTTAAAGTGAAATTTACGGTGTTAAGGTTATAAAGAAATTTAAAATTATTACAATACACTGGCCTTATTTCCCAGATGATCCAAATCCCATGTGGTTTCTGCTTCAAATTAATAGGCACCCTGCCTCCAGTCTGGTGGACCCGAACAGTACAAGACAGCACATATTATATACAGGTTACAGGCCATGTGGTCTTTCAATGAAGAGCCAATTTCAATCCCAACACGTGGTCAGAAGAAATATGAATATATAACGTCTGTTATATATTCAACAATAAACGCTTCGATAGAAGCAAAAGGAATATTGCAACTAAAATATCAAATGTAAAACCCTCATTGGTTGTCTGGTGCTACCATTTCAAAAAATATACAAAAAAATGAGGCCTCATGTGCAAATCTAAATAATGAAATTGCACATGTTGGAGAAAATTGAGGTTATAAAAAAATTAAAGAGACACAAAGAAAAGAATTAAAGAAATCTTACCATCAAAGAGATGAGGACGCTCTACTACCCCTAAGGTGCCAACTACAGTTGGGGCGGCGGACCTGTTCAAATCACATAATAGTGGGCCCCTTTTATAAACCGCGACTTCCACCTTCAAGAGTGATCTTAAATGAAGTGACGTAAAGTCAAAATCTCCTCGAAAAAGGTAAAGATCAAATAACAGGTGTCCCTTAACTGTCATGTCACAAAAATTGGTACGTTCAGACAATTGATGAAAGTGGTCTTAGTTCGATAAAATGACAAAACCAAACCAACTTGACATGTGGAAAACTACTAGCAGTTTACCCTCCATAATATGCAATTTAAAAACCAAATAATGGCATACCAATTTATCGAATGGTGAAAAGTGCAATATCATCAATGTTCTAGAGTGAACTAACCAAGGTTCAAATGGAGCAACTCAACGAACATACCATAGCCAAATGAACTACTGACCGGTTATCATAAATGAACATAACCCCAAATTTTGACAATGAAAATATTTAAATATTCAGATAATATCTACTTCGTTCGAGTTAGTTAATAATAAAAGGAATTAAGGATGTACAAAAAAATATTCATGATAGGACCGTGGCCTGTAAAACATAAACCTCTGCACCAAAGCACTAAACTTAAAATCCACAGAAAACAAAGAAAGGTAATGTAAAAGAATATCTTACACAAAACCATGTAGCATCCTATAAATATACATCTATAGCAAAAATGAATGCTACACCTAACCTTCACCTAAAAACTAAAAATTAAATTTTTAAATTTATTCAATTATTAAAGAATTTTGCTATGGAAAATTGACAATTTGATGACTCCCAATTTTTACTTTAATGACGTAACTGGTTTTAAAAAACAATTTTAATTTCCCTCCCCTTTTCTTATTAAATTCTGACCCAACAAAATATAAAATTATGTCCCCTCACTAAGCTGTTTCCGTGAAACAGTTATTTTATCGAACTTTCTTCATTTAACATGTTGTTGACATCTATATAGCATAACATAACTATAAATTATCCCATTAAGAATATTGGCCTCCATTATTTATTCACATTTAATTTCCTTAATTGCTTAAAGTAACATCATGCCCATAATTATCTACTGTCGATTCCATTGGCTGCACACAGACATTTTATGACCGTATATTGTTGAACCACTCTTCCCCCCTCCTCCACTTTGTGTTAGTTTATTTAGGTATATCCTAAAAAATATTTCTTAATTACTGGGTTGCTGAAGATGACTTTTTCTAAAGTCGAAACTAGTACAACCAACTTTCAAATTTAACTTATGTATATTCTTTAACCCTGATTTCACCCTAGAGGGACAAATATATTTACTTTGGTGGTATAGACAGACCTTGTTTTCTTTCATAATCTCGCCACAGAAAATGGACTACTTCTTGAATCTTAAAAATAAAATTGTTTGTGGTGGGATTGTGTTTTGTGTCCTGTTTTGTTTGTGTTCAAGGCTTATAGTTATGGTGTGATGTACGAATCATAATCTCAAAATGTCTAAAAAGACCCTTAAAATACAGAATTTTTCTTTCTCTATTGAGGATATTGAAAAGACTATTTCCAATAGGAAAGTATTTGGAACGGGAGAAAAAGTTGATTGACTGAATGCTCGAGTATTAAAAAGGAAAAACATACAGCATTTTCTTCAAACACTCACACGTTGGGGATGATTACAATAAACTACAAAAAGATAGAATACCTTTCATGTATCAAAATAAAAACGGTAAACCGAAATTTTCAGTCTAAATTGAAAATATAGTATCCAGAAGGAAAGCCTATTTCTGAGAAAAAGGAGTTTAATATCTTTAGTTCCTGAGAAGTGTAAATGTTTTGTAATAACAATCTACAAGCAGCTAATTTTGAAAAAGACTTGGAAGGTTTTGGACCTCAAACTGATTTTAAAATTGAAAAAAACTAAAATTTCTCAAAATTAAAGTTAATTTACATAATTTTGATCAGTTGTGTTTTATAATATGGAACCAAAAGACAACTAAACGAGGTTTTTGATGTTTTAATTTTTCAATAAGGACCCAAGCAACCAAAGTGACCTTTTGACGTCAACATTCGGCTTAAATCCAATCTAAATGAGCCTAAGTGTGTTACCCAAATCACAATAATTTTTTTAATTCAAAGTTATTACAAAATCTCTAGAATAAGATTTGCAGCCTAACTTGCAGTAATCAAATCAATTTTTTTCTTGAAAAATGGTGGGTTTTCAAAGGTTAAAAATATTGACTGTATGTTGGCGAATTGGAAGAATAAAACTTCAATTAGTTCATCACCAACGTTTCGTTTAAATATGCATTAAGCTTCATCAGGGCCCGTAACTAACAACTGACACAACATTCAGAATCTCATCACAACATAAACACATCGAAGGAATGGCTTTAAGACATTTAAAGCTAACTACAATTTATTCTTAATTTTTAATATTAGATATAAACAAGCAGGCCAAACTCATGGTATTGGCATGCTATTAAACACTGAGTGTTTTATAATATAATTTAACTGTTAACTGCAATGTTAACCGCTAAAAATTCCAGTGACTTAAAGCAATAATTAATTTCCTTTATTTCCAATTAAAATAAAAAAAAAGAGTTACCAGGTAACTCAAAACTAGGTAATCAAAAAAAGTTACCAGGTAATACAATATAGAAAATCAAAAAGAACTACTAGGTAATTCAAATAAATTAAAGCATTCTTATTTCAGGCATATATGGTTGGGTTAGTTCAGGTTAGTTAAATGAATGCCATTTGAAGACGATAAAAAAAATGCAACTCTTGAGAATAAAAAAAACGTGATATTTTGAATTCTTAACTATATTTTATGACAGTTTTTTCCTGCCTCTATTCTGAGAGGAATTAAAAAAAAAAAAAGACAGCGCTATAGAGAAAAAGTAAGTAGTTTTAAATTAAGGTATTACTTGACCCATGAGCCTATTCAAAATATTAGGAGTGTAGCCCACTACTCCTAGGGGATTAAAGTAACGGGTTTGAGAATATTAGCTAAAGATCCTCTCCTTGAAAGCAAATTTGACATGCCTGAGCGATAGTTTTTAAAATACCGATAAATATGAGAAATTAAGCTTGTTATATAAATAATTTATTTTCTTCGAAAATGGCTAATTTTGACGATAAAAAACGTTTTCTAAGAGGAATGACCATGCACAGTATTTAAAAAAATCAGCTTTAAGCGCTGTAAAATGACACCTGTCAAAACTTTGGCCCTTCGATGATGGTGGCAACTCCGTTTCTAACTTCCCTGACGATGTAAAACATCTACCGTACTTTGGTTTAATGAGTCTTTATGGCTTACATAAAATACTAAAATTTCATTAAATTATTCATGTCGGTCCAAAAGTTAGAGCTGAAAAGTCATTTTGACCACCCCTACACGCTCTCGAGAGAATGCCTTATGCTTACCGGGCACCCTGTATACCCCACCAAAAATCAGAACGACCTATAAACCGGTGCTAAAGTTATATGTGAAGATTATCGAGAGTGACAAATATACTTTAACCTTAACCGCTATAAACGGCATTTATGATATAAGGCACCTTGTTAGTGAATCGAAGACAATAATTGTTAGTGAAAAGTAGGGTAAGAGCTCTAACTATACGATAAGGATTTGGGCCATGGTTCAATTTGGGCTTTTAAGGGTGTCGAATGTTGTTAAGGTGTCTAGACTATTACAGGTCAAATTTATCTCTATTGAAATAATACAAACTCACCCCGTTCTTTATAAAATTTAATGTTTTAACGATAAAAACCACACAGACACTTCATACAGAGTCTCCTTGCTCAAACAACAAATCTATAGTTGACAATTTCAGATTTCTTTTTAATGAACAAATTTTTCTTAGTCCTACCGGATTCTCAGGCTTCTTCTGGCTTATTTATTAATCCATATGGGTCTTCTTACTAAACCCAATCCATTTTAAAGGCATTTCTTCCATGCTTGAAGGCTAAAAATACGAAACCCATTACCGAACAATGGTAACAGACACTTTGGCTATATGACCTTTTAAAGGTTAGAGAAACTTCTTCAGTCCCTCAAATTTACCCTTTTTAAATAAGGAGGGTTGTGTTGAAGGCTAACTATCCTCATATTATCCAAATTAAAAATAATTAATTAACCATCCTCAGTTTGTTGTTGTTATTATTGTGTCATATGTCAAAGCTGACAACTAAAGCTAAAACTCGGACTGTCCAACTTACTGGTCTTTTTGGAAGGAGATAAACCTTTTTCTCGGTTCACTTTGGTTCTTGCAGTAGTGCGATTTGGACCATTGGCGCTATTTTAGCCACATTAGTGAGAAATTTGTGGACCTAGGCATTTTATCGGTGGCCAAGTATATTCAGCACCGAAACCAATATTGCTGTTTTAATTGCTTCGGGTTTCTCCTCAAATTTCAATTTATTTTCTACGGGAAAGGCCAACTACCACCTCAGGTGAGTTTTAGATCATCAAGTTATTTTTTTTATGATAAGGCACAGCACTGCAGAAATAAATACTTTAAGGCGCTCTGCTTTTTGTTTCCTTCGCCCCTTTCCTCGCCTTCATATTCCTGTTCTGCTTTCCTGCTTGCGTTTGACTTACATCTATGTTGCTTTTGGACTGCATGAATCTGCTTTCCACCCTGCTGGTTGTGGCATACCGCTGTTGTCTTCGGACACTTTGCTGAGTACTCGAACTTAGTGCCCACTTCATCCGTCGAGGAATCCTTGAAGGCCTGTCGATGTATACACAGAAGCTAACTCGAGCCAGTCTCTCCAGTAGCAGTGCCAGTGGAATGGAATTTGGCGAGCCTCACACCAGGTTTTTTATTTTGTCAGTGCTGTCTCACTACTAGTAAAGCACTTCCAAAATGTGCCTTGGTCGTGAAAATCCACTTTGGAACTCCACCAACACGCAGTTATCACCACATTGTCATCACCATTCTATTTCTTACTATTTTATATATTCCGGCTTAATTTACAATCACGTTTTTACTTTTTATTTTAGTTTCTTACTCATATTGATTTGATTTCAGTACTATTTCACTTTCAAAAGTCAGCTGTTTGCAGCGGTACCATATATTAAATTTCTGTATTTTTGATCCTGTTTTCTTCGGTTCGACAGTCTTTGTAATAAAGTAATGTAAGGTGTAATGATAATTTAAGAGAATCCCCTTTTAGTTGATATTTAGTATTACCCCGTAAATTTAATTCATTCTAGAAAGTTTTAATTTATAATTAATAATTCAATAACTCATTTGAGGTTGTAACAAAATATTAGTAGATTCTCTTAACAGATTTTAAAGTATAGTCTGGCATTTCCTATGGATTCGTGACCTTTCCTGTTTTATTTGTTAATCAGTGTTGTTGTCTCGACTTAAGGGCCCCAAAACAGGTGGCGCATCCCCCTTTAGTTTACCTACACCACTCGCCGGCAATCTGAGCTAGACACGAGTCGGCCGCAACCCTGTAAATAACAGCCATTGCTCATTTAAGAGCCACCCGATGTCTCTCTCATCTCTCTCTCTCTCTCTCTCTCTCTCTCTCTTACTGTTATAATTATTATAAAGATATATCTAACTAACAACTATTAATTTTTCCAATTAACGTTCTGTTGTTTAAACAACATTTTTTATATATAACAAAAATTCTTAGTAATATGAATTATAATTTCTTTAATTATTTCACTAGCCTGAAACATATTTATAAAAATCTGTTAGTGTACGAACGTCTTTAGTCGATTTTCACCGCTTAGGTTTTTTGTAATTTATGCAAACCGCAAATATGAATGGACTGGATCAATGCGAAAGAGATTTTTCAGACACAAAAAAAGTTTAAATCGAAATCGAATTCTTGCAAAAGTTTGCTCTTCTTATATTCTTTATTGGTATGAATATCGGGGAGTTCTCGGTCCAAAGAGTCTCAATTCTGTTTGCAAAAAGTATGAATATTATATTTTGCGGGATATAAAAATATAAAGAAAAATGACGCGTCATTCCTATAAATTGTGTTCAAGTTTATTGCATTTTGAAAGTGTAATAAAATATATAAACGATTTTGTGTTGTTATTTTATGTACATTTTACTGTTAAGAAATGATAATAAAATATTAATGCTATGATCGGCATTCCAGACATCAAATAAAAACATAATTCTTAATTACAATTTACTCTCTAGGAGAATCATGACTAAATAACAATAAAAGTAAAGTCTGTGCGTTTTAAGAAGTCCGATATCGGATTAACTCACCAAGGGATGTTATCGCTTTTAAAACAGTAATTCGGTTAAGTTACAATATCTTCGCACCTTCGCTATACTTGATCACACCGAACATCCCACTGGTTAACTGTATTCTATTACTGGGCGAAATCAGAGGTTCCAAAACAAAATTATCTTAGAATTACGCGCTGAGCATAAATAATAATTAAATAGATAATTAAATTATTTTGCTATTATAGTTAAATCTATATAATAATCGCTATTTTCCAAGAACCAATTAAAATTTGCTCAAGTGCGGGATGGTTAAATATGTTAAAGATTTTGTCAGGTATATACTTTTCCGATAATGACATTATTTTGGGATTATTATAATTAAATCTTCATAATAATTACTATTTTCCAAGAAATAATTAAAATTTTCTGAAGTGCGCGATGGTATGGTTCTACTTTATTTTAAATAAGTAGTTGTGCTTTTCACTTTTAGTTTGTTTCTCATTGTGTGTAAATTAAAATCAGTTATTAAGCAAAGTTATGGAAAATGTTCAGCAAGGTGGCACATCGCCTAGAAGGCATTTATCTCCAGGTGAACGCCGTTTGGTATTACAAGTGGAACGTTATTTTACTTTAGAAAAAGATAACTCGGGCCCGTTAGAGTCTGTTTTGGCAGTGCAAAAACGAACGTCTGATGCTTGCGGCATTTCAGAGAAGACCTTAAGAAGACTTCGAAAAAAGAGTGAAGAGGATTTGGACAGACCATATAAAAGGGTTCGACTCCATTCAAAAACCTTGGATTTATCCCAAGGGATAAAACTCTCCATTAGGAATATTGTTTATGATATGTATAAAGCCAAGGAATATGTTACCCTCAAAGCTATTCTTGAAAAGATAAAGCAGAAAAAACTTTGCGATATTGGAACTAACAGTTTGTCCATCATCTTAAAACATATGGGTTTCAAATATAAAAAAACGAACAACAGAAAACTGCTTTGCGAGCTGTCCAATGTTGTTTCGAAAAGATGGCAATTTTTAAGGGATTATTTAAACAACAAAAAATCGGAATTGTCAAGACAAGTTGTTTTTCTTGACGAAACATGGGTATTTGCAAACGGAACTTCAACAAAAACGTCTTGGCAGGATGACTCAAAGCATTGTTATTCAAGTACCCGTGCAAGTAATGGACGAAGTAAGACCGTTAATTATTACGAATGATGATGATGATGACGATGATGTTGATTCTGATGAGTCTGAAAGCATGGGTGAAATTTCAAATTCAGAGGAAGACTACTTTTAGTAGTACCTATCTACAAGTAGGTACGTTCTGTCGCAAGACTACAAAATCGGTTCTTTTTAGAACCAAAACTTTATAAAAAAGAATTCGTAAAACTAATTTGTCTGAATACTACAAAAGCTAAAAAATTATTATTTTTCTTTACCTAAACTAATTTTTTATTTACTTTAAATTATTTTATTTAGAAAATGTAATTCATCAACATCCAAAATTACCTTCAATATAATTTATTGTTTGAGAGCCACCGACATAATGCTCAAGAGGTTTTATGGCTTAGCGGACTTCTTAAAACGCACAGACTTTTATTTGTACAGGGTGGTCCACGTAAGATGATCCACTACCTTTTCTCGGAAACTGTAAGAGTAATAAAAAAAACGTTCAATAGAAAACTTAATTGATTGTAAAGAAATTTCTGTTTTATTATATTTTTATGTATACAGGATAACTCGTTTTTCTGGAGTTGATACCAACTTTCGTTTTTTAAATAGAACACCCTATATCTTACACTACTTTTGGATTCTACATGAAATACCAATTATTTTTTAGTAACTGCACTATAAGTCTAAACTTAATAGTCTCCGAGATATTGACATTTGAAAAATGACATTTTTGAACTTTAACAGCTTCTAGCTTTCTAACGGTACATCTTAGGTCAAAACGGCTCACATATCCCTATCTTACTTTTCTATTAACTTCCCAAAAGTGTAAACCTGCGGTTAAACTGAATTTAACTCGAAAGCCGAAAATATAGTACTTCCGGTTTAACCTGAAATTAATATTTTTAGGAAGATTATTAAAAAGTAAGATAGGGATATGTAAGCCGTTTTGCTCTAGGACATACCATTAGAGAGTTAAAAGCTGTCAAAGTTCAAACATGTCATTTTTCAAAAGTAATCTGTCTATACCTCGGAAACTATTAAATTTAGACTTACAGTATGACAATGGCAACCTTTTGTCATTGACAACAGGTTGTCACTATCTGCAGACGGTAGCTCTTTATGTGGAGGCACTAGGTCGTGGTCCATATACTTACACTTTCCCTCCGTCTTTGGTTTGCCTTGGGCGCTACCTGGTTTGATTGAAGTCCAAACCAGGAAAAATATACCGTATATCAGTTTCAATCAAAATCTATGCAATAAATGAAACCAAAGTTTTCCCACACAAACAATTAAGTTTTTATTAAATTAAAAAAGTTACCCGATAACAAAAAGGTTTGTTAAGTTTTTATGTTAAGAGAAAATTTATATGTTAAGAGAAAATTTAAATTTAGTATTGACAAGAAAAGGAATGAAGGAAAAGACAGCCTTTCCGGACGCAAGGATTTTAAATAATATGGGGTATAACCTACGAAGATTCTAGAACCTTTTAAATCTTTTAAGGAAGTATGGTTATAACAGTGTTACCTCTTGCCAGGATAGCCTTACATTAAAAAACTTTCGTTGATTAAATTTTTAAAAGGGTAGATTAAATTAATTTCTATTAAAAAAGCATTTAAATTGACTTAGAGTAATTGAAGTTATGAAATTATATGGATGAGTGATGAATTATACGCAACGAAGTTATTGTTCTATTAAAAAAGTCTGGGCGACTATACCAGCCTGCTCGCTTCTTCTGCGGCAGCTCCTTCAGCTGGGCAGGTGGACTTCAGCTTGTTTAAAAAACCCTGGAAGCACTCCTAAGGTGGCTCGTAGGCTCAATGTCCCCGGTTAGAGCACATGTAGTTCCTTAACCTTACATATGGTGAAACCCCAATAACGACCCAAGCCCCTAAAAATAACCAAAAAAACAAATTACCTACTGAATTCCCACAAAACAACTAACCAAAATAACCAAAAGAACAAAAGGAATTAAAGAAGCTTACCTCTAAAAGGGGGGTGAGACCTCGTGGTCTTTTTAAAAAAAATGGCCCAACGGCGACGGGCTCGACCTTCTTCTCTGAAGGTATTTTCAGAAAGTAAAATGAAGACCGCAAGAACTCTGAAGGAAAACAAACCCCCTTCTCCAGCAAAAGCGGCTGGCTCAATGTTGCCAACTGAACATAAACCCCAACAAGGGAAAATAAGAAGAAGAAGAGAACAGAGACACAACATAAAGGATCCAAACGATCAGAACGATTAAGAGTCTGCGCTTTTATCAGAACCTAAATTACATAAGGAAATAAATCAAATAGCTCCAAACAACTTTGTTTACGCATAAAATTGCCAAAAGTACAAATGGGCGTTCTGCGCTTTCACGGGAACCAGAAACGCAGATATGTGATTCAACTTTACGCGGCGGTGGCTAGCGCCATCAACCCACAGAACAGCAAAAGTAGTGCGTTCGCCCCATATTTTGGCTAACGTTATGCAACCAAAGATGATACAACCTAATGAACAATTTTTAACAGTAAATAAAAAGGAATGCACTTTGTGGAAACATATCTGTATAAATCCAAGGCAGTCTACCTTCTTCACAAAATAAATAGTGGTAATTTTAAAATTACTACAACAGTGCACTTACTAAATAATTGCCATTTTATGTACAATCCAAAAGTATTGTAAGATATAGGGTGTTCTATTTAAAAAACCAAAATTGGTATCAACTCCAGAAAAACGACGTACCTTGTATACATAAAAATATAATAAAATAAAAATGTCTTCACAATCAATTAATTTTTCTATTGAACTATAACAAACTGTTATCAGAATGTAATTATAGTGAAATGCCCCTAGGGGTTGTATTTCTTAAAACTAACCAAACATATTAGGGAGGTACTTGTTTTAACTATGTTTGTAATTGTAGTCAGTAGGTACCGTGAGAGTAAAAATTATTATCATCAAAGCGTGATTTGTATCTAAGGCCATACTGCTTAGCGGTAGAACTTCACACCTGTTGGGTGTCAGTATATACCGGCATCATCAATAATCTGTTATTCCGTCATCTTTAACAGTCGTTACTAGTAATTTTATTCATTATCCGATTTCTTGAATAATTAATGCAATGGGTTTTATGGAACAGCGAAAAAGTTCATAGTTGAAACGTATTCTCGAAACGGAGTTAGAGTAAATGATGAATGGCAATACAATCAGCGTTCGTGCATGGACGATTTTTGCGCAAATTTTTCTAACGTCAATTTTACTGCTGGGTTTTTACGCAAATTTTTCTAACGTCAATTTTACTGCTGGGTTTTTATTAATGCATGAGAAAAACTGTAGCTCTGTTTATTGAAACAGGTTCTATACGGCTGTTACGGTTCGAAAATTGCATTTTCATAGTCTGGTTATCCATGTTAAGTTCTCGGTTTTAAATTGTTAAAGTACATATCTAGACTCTCACCTTAAACATTAGTTAGTAATTTAGTTACCTCATAACAGCTAATAGGTTCAATATGTTTAGTTTGAAACCTTCGTTGATGTTTATATTCCAGGAATGTTTTGTATCTTCTAAGACACAGCCAAGTGGATTGATTTCTTCTGTTCTTTGTTTCATACTTCTTGTGGACAGGTCTTATTTCAAGTCCTTGTTTTAATTGATTAGTAATTATTGAACTTTCAAGTTATCAATAGAAATAACTTTTTAACCTTGTACATAAAATGTAGGTCAAATGTTTTGACTGCTGTGATTCAGTGTCAGACTGACAGTTCTGTGGATTTTCACGGCCACGTCTGGTTAATTTTTGCGGTTGCGCTGGTTGACGCCGGTTGTCAAGATTTTGTTATTAAAAGGGGTTATAATTCTCATGGATAGGTATGACTAATTTGCCAAGGATTGTTTTGGTGTCCATGTATGTTGAAGAGGGATTGCTATAGCCCCTTTCGACAATAGACACTTGAAGTGAAAGCACGTTTGTGGAAGTAGCTCCCGAAGTTTAGTTTTCTTGGGCAGGGAAGGCCATGTGGTGCTAATGAAACTTTCACAAATACATTAAAAGGGATATCGCATTGTAGTTTGTCTATTCTTTGGGCGGAATGCCGATTTAAAATGCTTAGTCATTAACTTCAACAAGCGGTCCTAGACGTCATTTGGTAGATTGGAACCCTCGCTAGTTATTTGAGGGTTTTTTTTTGGTAGGGGCTAAAAGTCCGAGTTCAAACTGGAGTACTAGTTTTCTTCTATTGGAGCTGCCTGGACGCGGGACGTGCCATGTACCATTTGAATTTTTGGAGACTAGCCGTGTAGCAGTATCCACGTTAGCTGTTTCAGGGACCATGTGTGTGTATTGTATTGTATTGAAGATCGAGTCTTCATGAACTTTGGGTAGCACATAAAGTTTCAGCTAAGTAGGTACCATTGTTCTTGTGTATGTTGTAATATAGTGACAACTTGAAATGTTAATATTTTGCATTAGCATATTGTCCTATATACAGTGTTTTGATAAAGTTTTGCGCCCATGTTATGTACAGAACTTGTGCATTGTAAACGTGTAGCGTATATCGACATAGCGTTAAGACGTCACAAGAGTCTTTAGTAGTTGAAAACGATAGGTCCGATCGATCAGGTGGTCAAGAAGCCTCTCCAGTAGTAGTGCCAGTGGAATGGAATTTGGCGAGCCTCACACCAGGTTTTTTATTTTGTCAGTGCTGTCTCACTACTAGTAAAGTACGTCCAAAATGTGCCTAGGTCCTGGAAATTTACTCTGGAACTCCACCAACACGCAGTTATCACCACATTGTCATCACCATTCTATTTCTTACTATTTTATATATTCCGGCTTAATTTACAATCACGTTTTTACTTTTCATTTTAGTTTCTTACTCATATTCATTTGCTTTCAGTAGCATTTCACTTTTAAAAGTCAGCTGGTTGCAGCGGTACCATATATTAAATTTCTGTATTTTTAATCCTGTTTCCTCTGCTAAGATTTGGCTTTTGTTTGAAAGACAGCGACTTTGAGGGCTTAAGTGAATGTCCTAGTTTGTTTCTCTCTGAGATTAAACACTAAAACATTTAAAGGCTTTTAAGTAAAATAACACTAAGGTGGCGCCTTCAGGATTTACTTATATAAAAGAGTGCAAAACCTCTTAATCTAGAATCAAAATAGCGAACCTACCCTGAGTTGAGCTAGCTAAGGGGTGAGTTTTCAGGCAGCAGAACATGGGTCATTTTTGGGGACTGTTTGTTATCTGAAGTACCTCCTCCAGGGCGTAGGGTTGACAGAGTAAGTGTGAATAGGTTGCCTTGTTGCAGTCTATTTCAGGTTACCCTAAGGTGAATACGGGCACCCAAGAAATATGGTGATAATATAACACCGCGGATTTATGGGAAACATTACACTGGCGCCTATTTATATTATGAAAAAGAATAACACAACATAGAAAATAAACTGGAAGACCATCTGTAAGGACAGAAAACGTTCGTGAAATAATGCAAAATACGCCAACAAAATGTGTAAGACGCCTGTCTCAAGAAGCGGGAATATCTTATGGAACATGCAGGACTATTCTTAAAGAACAATTAAATTTGTGTCCTTATAAAGTGCAAGTATTCCAAGAAATACGAGCTGCAGAGTTTGAAAGACGCAGAAACTACTGTCAGTGGTTTACCCAAAATTTATTGGAGATAAATGATTTATTAGACTTTTTCTGATGAAGCCTGGTTCCACCGCACCGGTTATGTGAGTCTACATTGCACCCTCAAAAAATTGGTGTCTGGTTGGCTATTTCTCGAAGAAGACTTGTTGGTCCTATTTTTGTCCATTGACACAGTTTCAGCACAGTGATAGAGGGACAATATTTTTAATCCATTTGTGGAGCAATTACTTGACGATAAACTACGTTTTGGTTATTTTCAACAGGACTGTGCAACCGCCCATACAACCGCCGAAACTATTAACTACTTACGCAGTTTATTTATTTTATTTATTTATTTGCTTATAGTACACACATTATACGGTTAGGTACATTAAATTTATATTCTAAACACTAGGTTATATACGTCAAATAGTTATGTTAATTTTATTTGTTCAATTTGAATGCATATATTATAAGTAAGCACCTAAGTGATTAAACACTTGTGTTGTGCTATACCTTAGTAAGAAGGCAAATTTATCTAAACTAAATCTAAGAAAAAAACTAACTAAAAGAAAATTATAAAGTTATTATTACACATATATACATATTTATCTAATAAAAGAACGGTCAATTTTCTATTATATTTACAAATTCACGGTAATTTCCAAAGATATATTTTTTTGATAGTTTGGAGAATACTTTTAGGTTATTTAACTGCTTAATATGTAAAGGTAAGATATTGCAGGTTTTAGGTAAAGTATAATTTATAAATCTAGGCTAATATTTCTGTTAAATCTGGGCGTAGATAGAAGCCTAAGGTTATTACTACGTGTGTTGAAAGTGGAAATTGTATAATTTTGAAAACAATTGTTTTTAAAGGCGTATATACAGATGCTATGAAAGTACAATGTTCTTATATTACAAATTTCCTCTGTATACAGTAGGTCAGTAGGGAACAGCCTCGTCTTTTTGAATATTATTTTTAATATGTAATTTTGCATAATATTTAACTTTTGTAGTGAATTCTTATACATTCCCCCCCATATTAGAACACCATAACGGAAGAGTGATTCGGCCAGAGTTTTGTATATAGTTACTAATAATTTTCGAGATAGTATTTCACGCAGTTGATAAAATGTATAAATAAGTTTTCGTACCTTCTTTGTTAAATAATTTATATGATTAGTCCATTTTAAGTTTTCGTCAATAATTATGCCCAGGTATTTTATTTCACTTGTTTCTTTGATTTCATCTACCATATTATTTATTTTAATACTAGCAAATTCAGGTTTGTTTATTCCTGTTAAGGTAAAGGCTATATAATGAGTTTTACTTGCATTCAAAGAGAGTTGATACATATCTAGCCAATTTTTTATCTTTTCCATACCCTGTTGGCAGGCTATTTTTGTTTTATTCCAGGAATTTTCACAAAAAATAGGAACTGTATCATCAGCATATGACACAACTTTCGCCCGGGCCTTTATGGATAAGAGTGAGTTTTTATAAGCTAAAAAAAGTATCGGACCAAGGACAGTTCCTTGAGGAACCCCGATTTTTACTACTCTGGGTTCGCTGATTGTATCATTGATTTTTACCCGTTGTTCCCTGTTTGTTAAGTAGCTACCAAAGATATCCAGCACTATACCACGAATACCACACCTTTCTAGAACGACAAGGAGCTTCTTGTGGTTAACAGTGTCAAACGCCTTGGCAAGGTCTAAGAAAACTGCAATGCATTTATTGTTCGTATCCAAGCCTTCCGTGATCTTTTTAATTACTGTATACATGGCATCAGTTGTCGCCTTACCAGCCCGGAAACCAAATTGGTTCTCGTGTAAAATATTATTTTGATTAAAAAATTCAACTAGTCGAGTTTTTAGGCACTTTTCAAAAATCTTTTCAAAGTTATTTATTACACTGATCGGTCTATAATTGCATATTTTTGTTTTGTCCCCAGCTTTATATATTGGCGTGACAATGGACGTTTTAAACTGAGAAGGGAATTATTTCAAAGATGCTGGTCAACGCTTGCGAAAATATGATGAGACGTGTAAATTTAGGCTTGGAGTTTAGTAGTCAGAGACGTTCAGTTCAGGTATATTTTTCAGTAGGATAAATAATAATTAAACTGCTGTCCCATCAAGAAAGCAATTAGTAGTTTTATAATGAAATAACTAAAATTCCCATAATACCTATCTTACTAATGAACTAACCCGATTTTGTCTACTTTTTGCAAAACCCATTCGCGATTTAACTGCCGGCCGCCAAAATGTCAAAATATCTTCTAATTGGCGGAGTCCATTTTAAGCTCATTAATTTCGAATTGGTCTCCTCGATATTTCTGGAATTTCTGTCTGCTCTTAACTTTAAAACTAATGGTTTTATTTCTATCTAATCAGCTGTCAATTAGGTAGACATTTTTTAGTGAGTCTACAAGAGCCGGATTAAAGATGTTTCTTCTAAACTCCATATTTGGTATTTTAAAACAAGGAAATTATTACGCAAGTGAATAATAAATTTTAATAACTTCAAGATTCTATGTTTTCTATATTGTACCCCCTTGCCCTCGCCAATATATTTAAGTTTTACATGTTTGTTCCAGCTTATTCAAAACGGTAGCACGGAAGAAGGTATTATGGAAAATATTATACCTATCGCGTTCTGAATAAATATCTATAGTATATTTCAGAAAAGTGTAGGGTAATAAAAGCTCATTAGGTATGCAAAGGGACTACAGATTGACCCCACGAATATTTAAGCCACTTTCATAATTTGACATTGATTTCATTGCAAAATTCTTTCTTTTTATGGGTTTTGCCTATTGTTATCCATTCACAAACACTAAAAATGGCGTGACAAAGGCGTGCCGGTAGGATATTCGTAAAAAGGAAAGAATTATATTTTAACAGAATAAAAATTAAGCATTATGTACATAGTATTAGCTACACTTATTTTTTATTAAACATTATAAAAAAAATACAAAATACAAAAAATACATCACACAGAAATTAAATTATAAAAAATCATAATATTCTTCGTCACCTGAGGAACTTTCATCTCCTCTTGACGTTATAATTAACGGGTCGACGGTCCGATCGATCAGGTGGTCAAGATTCCACATTTTCTCCTCTTCTTTAATGACATGAAGGACTGCTTTTCGCCAGTTCTCTGGTGTCACTTCCTTAATGACTTGATCAAACAGTAGTTTAACGTCTTTCATTTTGAGTGTCGTGTTGTGTCTTGCTACAAATTCTTTTACTTGCGCCCATATAAGTTCTATAGGATTTAATTCGCAATGATATGGCGGTGTGCGCAGCACAAATACACTATGATTTTCTGCTATATCTTCCACGGCATATTTCATAAAACGATATTTGTGTAAATTTGCTATAGCTAATAGTTCCTTCTTTATCAAATTATCTTCAAATTCAATACTTTTGGTGGTTTACCAGTCGATAATTTCTTGTTTTCTCCAAGACGAAGTTGGAGTCTTCTCTGTGCGTCGTGAATGATACCTTGCATTATCCATAACTACTACTGAATCAGCTGGAATATATTTTATCATTTCACCAAAATAGTCCTCAAAAACATTCCAATTTATGTCCTCGTGGTAATCTCCCGTATCGAACGACTGACAGGTTAGCAAACCTTCTTTTAAAAATCCCTTTTCGCTTCCAATATGGAGTATTGGTAGTCTCTTCCCTTACCTGAAGGCACCTTAATACCTGTTGGCAGACCTTCTATAAAAGCTTGGCGGGCACTTGTTATATTTTTGTCTTGCCACAATTTCGGTACTATGTAACCTTTATTAATCCACGTCTCATCAAGATAAAAGATTTTCTTCTGCTCTCTTCTGTACTGCTTTATACTTCTCAAGTATTTTCGTCGCCAGCAAACAATTTTATCGCTTTCCAATAAAAGTGATTTACAGTTATGCTTTTCCCAGACAAAATCAATATTTTTTAAAGTGGCCCATAAAAGTTTTCTAGTTATAAACGGAATACTGTTATCCTGGCCAAGCTCTATTAGAATCTTATCTAGGGTGGGTGTTTCTTTTTTAAAATAAAAAGAGTGAACTTTTCTTCGAACTACACTTTTGGAGTCTTCATCAAGGACTTTTACTGGTCTGCCTGGACTTTTCTTGAGAGGTTCCACTTGACCTGCTGTCTTTCCCTCCCGCAATAATTTAAATACGGTGTACTTCTCAACTCCAGTCATTCGGGAACATCGGTCGACAGTTTCTTGTACAGTAAAATTCGGATTTTCTGCAATCATGTACATTTAAAATAATAACTTTTTCGCTCACTTATAGTGGAGAATTATTCGAACATCTTTTTGTTGGTGTGAATGTCCCCATTTTATTGCTAATACTGATGCGCTTAACCAAACAAATATACTTATTAAGGTCGTACACACACACGCTATATGAAGTTTATTCCAAATTACCACCTACTTATATGATCCTGCCAAAGAGGCCAGATCCAAACTCGGTACCTGTTAAACGCAAAACGTAACTTTATAATCTACTACCGAACTAATCCCTACACAATATTTCGATTTTGACACTTCAGGCCAGAAAACATACCTTTCCTAATCCTCTTACGCAATTACTTGAAATTTTAATATTACAAACAATACTATTTTATCTTAATACTCGTTAACCTAATTCTCTAAAATTTTTGGTTAGTTATCATAAATAATTTAATGCACAAAGTTTACCTGCGCCTATGGCCGACACCGAAATTGAGCCGACCTGGACGGAATTTCCCATATTATTACTCTACACCTTTCTGAAATAGACTATAGAATATTTTTGTCGAATAACATCAATATTATCCTTAACCCACCCGTATGTCATCATAATCGGCCCATTGATTGACATGACAGCACTATACCTAATGATTTACACACAAGCCATTAATTATTATTTAGATGCAAAATCTTTAGTTATTCGTTATTATGATTCCAGCAAAACAAAAATACAAAATTTATTCATATCTACATTTAAGGTGTGCATGGTCAGTTCTTAACTGTAAGAAAATGAACCCATTCCACTACAGCCCCGTGCAAGGGATTGAGAAGGGAGGCCCAGTTCGAAGAACCAATTTTTTTTACGTAGGATTTTGTGGACGGACAAATCCAAGTTTTCTCATGAAGGGAATACCAACTTTCATAACATGCAATATTGGACAGAAAATCTCCATATGAAGAAACAAACTTCGTTCCAACGGAAATTTAATGTAATGGGGGCAGGTAAAATAGGCAGAGTTTAATAGTGAAAATTATCTAGAATCTTTAAGAAATAATTTACATCATATTTTGGATGAAGTGCATTTGGATGTAAGAGGATAAATCATATATCAAACCGACGGATGTCCTGCCCATTGCCGGATAAATGTAAAAGAGTTTCTAAATAATCAATTTCCTAAAAGATAGATAGGGTGAAATGAACCAATATTATGGCCAGCTAGATCTCCAAACCTGACCCCGTCGACTATCATGTCATGATGATTATCTTACCTATCACCCCCCTTTAGACATACGTCGGTGAACCAAACACCCTGTACATTCTAATTTAGAACCATGTTTAAAGGTTGTTCTTGAAAAATTCGAAAAACCAAGAATATTCTATTTTTTTGGGCTCCACAATTTTTCATCTCTAGTACTGTCAAAAAAAGAAATAACTTTGTTAAATAATCCCTGATTAATAGTATTTTTTTAAATTAAAATCGCACTTTTTATGGTATGTCAGACGTAGCGAATTTCAATTACAACGCGTGATGTCATTATACTCAACAGCTTGTCAAAAACTATGTATTGCCATAAAAAACTAACCTTTACTTTTCTGTGACATTCATTGCTTTTTTGTGTAAACTTATCATTTTGTTGTTACAGTTGTATATTTTCGAAAATAAGCCATACTTTCAAAACAGTTCAATGAATCGAATTGAAAGTTGGCAGTATTATGTTTTCATGAGTAAGAAATAAGAATTTGTAGAAATTTTTTAATTTCACAGTAGAGGGCGCTAGTTACATATACTGGGTTTCATAAATCTATGATTATTCTTCTTACCTGTGATATTAGGTGTGTTTGAATTAAAGTTTCTCAAAGAAGGGCAATTTCTAAGCTAAAAAGGTATACTAGCTTGATCTTAATATTTCTAACCGTTTTTGAGATATTTCCGTTTAAACATCACAAAGCATAAAAAAAAAAAAGTAATTAAATTCATATTTTAATTATCACAACGTAGTAAATTAGAAACAATGCAACAATACCAAGAAGCTCACTTTAGTAAATATTGAAAGTGGCCACCGTTGACTCAGAACGTTATTTAAGTTTCACACTGAAAATAAGAAGTATTTAAGATAATTGTGTATTAATACTTCATCACATGCCATATTTTTGAAAAACAGTAAATGACGAGGTTGGCTGTGCACTACAAAATCAATTGAAACAATTGATTATTGGTTGTGACTTTTGCCTAGCAACGAAATAATTTATGTCAAACGAATGTTAGCAAAAGTTAATAAAGATTTTTATGTTATTCCATAAAGTAAGTTTATTTTTTTCGAATATGCCGCGGCATTATCAATATGCTAACATAGAATTGAGAGATATGCTCTGCGTCTATGCTTAAGAAAATTATACTGGTGCTGCTGCGAGAAGATATTTAGGGTTATATCCAAACAGAATTCAACCAGATCAAAAAAAAAAATTCAACGTATTTACACTGATTTTGGCGACAGGGGTAGCTTTTATAATAAGAATCCTGGTGGCAGACCAAAAACTATAACTGTTGCGCAGGAAGAAGAGATTTTGGTTCGTGTTGCGAACGATCCCTCTTTGAGCACTAGACGCTTGAAAGCTGCCACTACAATAAGTAAATCATCTGTGTCACGAATTATCCACACTGAAAAATTGTACCCTTACCATTTTACGCCTGTACAAAATTTACTGGAACATGATTTACCATCCAGAATGGAATTTTGCCAGTTATTATTAAATAAACAAAATGAAAACCCGTCATTCCTAAAGACCATATTATTTACTGATGAGGCAACGTTCACGAGACGTGTAATCTTCAACTGGATAAATAACCATTATTATGCTCTTGAGAATCCACAACTGGTAAGAGAAAGACATTTTCAGCAAGAATTTTCAGTGAATGTTTGGTGCGGTATCATTGGCAATTATTTGATAGGCCAATTTGAACTTCCACAAAGACTTACTGGTGATGCATATTTGCAGTTCTTAGAAAACGACTTATTTAATTTATTAGATGATGTACCTTTAAACGTAAGACTAAATATGTGGTTTATGCAAGATGGGGCACCACCTCACTTTTCACTGGTAGTTCGAAATCACCTGAATCAACGCTTTCCACATCGGTGGATTGGTCGCGGTAGTAACTTTCCTTGGCCCCCTCGTAGCCCAGATATTAACCCGCTTGATTTGTATTTGTGGGGACACATGAAGTCATTAGTTTATAAGGACAAAATTAATACACGCGATGAACTTTTACAAAAAATTGGGGAAGCCGCTAATGTGATTAAAAACAAGCAAGACACTTTTCCAAAAGTGAGATGTCACTTAGTTAAAAGTTTAATAAAGTGTATTGAGGTCAACGGTGGCCACTTTCAACATTTACTAAAGTGAGCTTCTTGTTATTGTTGCATTGTTTCTAATTTATTGCGTTGTGATAATTAAAATATGAATTTAATTACTTTGTTTTTTTTTTATGGTTTGTGATGTTTAAACGGAAATATCTCGAAAACGGTAAGAGATACGATCAAGCGAGTATACCTTTTTAGCTTAGAAATTGCCCTTCTTTGAGAAACTTTAATTCAAACACACCTAATATCACAGGTAAGAAAAAAAAATTATAGATTTATAAAACCCAGTGTATGTAACTAGGGCCCTCTAAAGTGAAACTTAAAAATTTCTACTAATTCTTATTTTTTTTAATCATAAAAACATAATACTGCCGACTTTTAATTCGATTCATTGAACCGTTTTGAAATTATGGCTTATTTTCGAAAATAAACTTTCACTTTCAACACCCTGCATTTCTAGAACGAGTAACATTTCGAAAAAACTTATATGACTTAATCGGTCTAGTTTGTCAGGTATCTCTAGTTGCTTTATGGCCCATAAGTTATGGGACACCCTGTATATTGTAAAATTTATAAAATTTGGATTTTTCCTCCATGTAGGATGAGCCCTGACTGGGTGACCGGACGTCAATTTTTGGGGAGTCAGCAATCCGTTCAGGTTAATTGAGCAAACGTATGTATACGTACTAAATGTTCGTATTTAAAAAGTCTTTAGTATTGGCTCAGCCACGATGCATTCACAAAATATGAAAACTGTGAAAAACACTGTAATTGTGCAATTCAATTTAAAACGCTTACTGTGTGTACCTGTTTCCAGGTGTTTGAAGAAAAGCAAGGAGAAAAGAACTCTGACAAGTATAATAATATAATACTTTTGTTAATCGCCTCTTTAGATACGGATTTTAATTCACGGCCCAGATATGATACATTTTTCGCAATGAATTATTTTTACGCGTATGATCCAAAATGTCAAAAATAAAACATTTAAATTTATTTAAGTATATGTTATCAATGTATCTTTCAAAATAGTAACCTATCCTATTAAGTATTTTTGGCCAATATGCCGCAGTGTGCAATATCACTTACCATCGAAACGGTTATCACTTATTTCTTCTAGGTAATCATCAGATCTGAATGATAACGATTATTGGCCCTGACTCTCGGTTGTTATGTACCGGTAATTGACATGTTTATTTACAGACCCCGCGATGATATTTCTCAGTTTTTAGCACCTCAACAAGTTATTTACATAATTCCTATCGTATTCATATTTTATAATATCACGAGCAACAGTATGAAACTTAATCGCTTTGCGAATAAGGATAGTTCAGGTTAAGCATGATATTTTAAGCCACAATTTTTGAAAGACCCTATTTAACCTTTTAGTTATTTCATAATAACTGGGCTATTCCTAAGGACAAAATGTATTAAGTTGTCAACGCTTATAAGATGTCTTACCTGGCTAACGGCATCATCTTCAAGGCCAACGCCCGACTCAGGCAAAACCCTGCACCACCTGTTGCAAACCAGAATCGAACTTTTTGCTGAAACATTAGAGAAATAAAGCGTTAGAAATTTTATAATCATTAATTTGATGACATAGAGGATTCAAATATATTATTTTTAATTTACAAGGATTGATTTTAACTTTAAAATTCTGTACCTTGTTCGAAAAGTAGCAGTTAGTCAGAAATTTCCTATTCAAGCAAAAGGCAAACACACATTTGTTGTAAAAATTGTAAAAAACTTGAACCTTACTGATTATACTTGGTTCTCTCCAAATAACCAAAGGGAACATTTTGTTTCATTTACATTTTATCGAGGTCTTCATAACATAGGGGCGTATCTTCAGTTTTTTTTGGCTAAATTGCTGTCTACTCTATGTTGAGCAGTTTTTAACAAAAAGGCGTACGTTGATACGTCTCTATGTTATGAAGCCCCTGATATTATTCGGCCATAAGCCTCGGTACAGAATTATACAAATTAAATAGAAAATATATCAACTAATGATACCTAATTTTTTGACTTGATTTCTCCAAAAATCAGTCTAAGAAGAAATGAAATTGACTAGAAAAAAATGGTTAGTATTATTTTAACAGAATATTTAATTTTGCGCAGACATCTCTGGAGTAAATGCAAGGTAATACAATGAGAAAATTAAATATCATTTCAGTTACTCTACAAGAGCAAGGCTGGGAGAAATTAATATTATGTATTGATATTAATTTGTAATTGGTTAAAATAGGGGTGATTCACGAGGTGGAAGGCATTCTGGGGATCATCTTCAAGACATTCAAAATAACAGATTTTCAGGAAATAATTGAAAGATATTTCATAATTTGTCACACGATACTTTATGGTTTTGTCTGGACCCACCCCTGATTAAAGTAAAATAAGAAATGTTTTATAGGAAGTCAACGTTTTTATTTTAAATGGAATACCCTGTATATCTTTAAATATTTTAGTAGTCCTCTTGAAGGCTAATTACATGATATGCGGTTTATTGTTTTATTGACACAACCGGAAATTTTAAATCAATAAACAAGAAAGCAAATAATACACTTAAACACTAATCTGCTATTGTTGGTGAGGCAGTGCTCATGTCGGTCCTTAGATTATAGCTAGACGCGATGTCATAAGTATTTAATCGAGTTTTTAGGTCTTTAATATTAGAGGGTTATGTGCGTAAATTTTATTCATTAACCCATTAGTGCATAAAGTTTATGAGAGCAATAAAAAGCGTTTTTTTGTAAGAAATGAACTATTTATTCCTTAACAAAGACAAAAAAATGAAAATTCCTAAAAAACTATTATGTAAGAAAAAAATATGCGTCATCCGATAAATCGGATTATAAGCCTAGAAAGTATGATAGCTTATAAAGCATATTTTTGGATGTACTCCGACACCACATTTGGAACATATAAATTTGCTTTTCCCACTACAGAACCTACACACCCTTTCTGTAGGAACATATTCAGGCCAGTGCCAACTGCAGCTTCTTTTACTTTTGCCGGATTTGATGTCTTACAATATTTTGAGAGAGGCTCGTCATCGCTAGAATCAAAATCATATTGACGACTGTGTTTCTTTGTAACGTCGATGGTGAGTAATTGTTCTTCCTGATTTTTTTCTCCGTGTATGTGATACTCACATGTCGCTCGTAACATTTTTGGTCCCAAGCGGTTGAGATTTCCTTCGATTTCTTCATCACTCAGATCACTATCACATTCAGTATTGTTGCCGTCATCAGGAAGCTCAGAATAAATGCCGATGGGGCCAGTTATATTATCGTGCTCTATTTCTTCCATAAGCTGTGCGAGGGTCAAGCTAAAATAAAAAATATTTTTGGGTTCTTCTCATTTGATGTTGTGTCGCATTTATTGCTACCATGCATGCAATCCGATATATCGGATATAAAAAACAAAGGGCATAAAAACCTAAACTTTTCCTATAAAATAAGTAAAACACACTGAATATATGTTATATTATCTTTTCTAAATTTACATATTTTTTTAATGAACAAGAATAAATTTACTTACCCTCCGCCCCTCTTGCTGTATAATGAGGGATCCATGTCCAATAAACTTAACACTTGTAACGATAATAACTCGAAAAAATTAATTTTATTACTTTCAGAACATAAAACAGAGTTATGAACATCGTTTGTAACACATTAAAAATTTTAGGTTATGTTGACCTTATTTCTACGGATAGAAACATGTGCATCCGATTTATCGGATCATATGCACTAATGGGTTTCAAGGGGGGAAAAATTACGAATAACGGGACGAAAAGTATTTAGTATAAACATCTTTTGCAGTACACCATACGAGTCCAAAATGATAGCCAACCTCAGGGTCCTGCAGATAATGCGAGAGAATTTACGATGCAATGCAAAAGAAAAATCTACACTATATAGATACACCATGGTATTATGGCAACAATAAATCTACTAAGTTTCTGCGGGCGTGCAGTTGGCAATCTGGATAATGCGTTCCGATTTTCCGGCTACAGGTGGCAGCACTTTGCTTTTAATACCGCCTATGCAAAATAAAGAAGGTTCTATGTCTGTGAAAAAAATGTAAAAGGGAAAAATTTGCAGTGAACCGGACGAAAAGAATTCAGTAAAAAATAATTGCCAACCTCGGGGTCTGGTAGATAATGACAGTTATTTCGTAGATGTTACCACTTATCAGATTGCCACGACCAGGTACACCAACTCTGAATGTCGGCAATCCGGTGCCTTAACTACTAAATATAGAACACATTCAGCTATAAAAGCTACTGCAATCATTCTTCCCTTCTAGATTTTGTTTACGGACACAAAGCCAACCAATCTGTATTTAACCCCTTCTTATATTCAATTATTTTGACTGCCATATTATTAAGATAAGGATATTGAAATAAAATTCTGCTTCTAATGTAAAATAAGCAATAATTTCTGCCTTACTAATTCCGCACAACATTTATATACATTTAAATTCCAGTCATTTGCCCTCCTAATTAGATAACCTTTTCTTTTATTTATAGGTTTAGGTTTTCTCTTTTGTTTCTATTTTAGGTTATTTTGTTTACCTGGTTTTTGTTTTCGAATTATATAGCTACAAAATGACAAACAACCTTAGTATTTGCCACTTAAATGTCAGGTCCTTGGTTCCACATCTTAATGAATTTATAGAAGAAACCAAAAACTATGACATTATTGCTGTTACGGAGTCATGGCTATCTCCTGAGATTGACAATGCCTCTATTAATATCCCTGAATACTCTTTATACAGGATTGATCGTGTAAATAGGCGGGGCGGCGGACTGTGTATGTATGTCAGTAACAGACTTGTTTCAAGTCTGCTTACTTCCCTTGTTAACGAGAATTATGAGTGTTTATGGATAAAGTTTAAAGTTAAAAAACATGTTTTCTGCATCGGTAATATCTATAGGCCTCCCAAGGGCAAATACTCGGACTTCCAGGAAAACTTGGAGAGCTCGCTGACCCAGATTATTCCTTCGGTAGACGATGTAATCTGCGTGGGGGATATGAACGTTGATTTGATGAAGGTAGACAATGCATTGTCTAGATTTTTCGAATCCTTAGCCTTTGAGCAGGTCATCGACAGCCCTACCCGCGTCACAAACAAATCTATGACTCTCCTAGACCCTATTTTTATATCGAACCGAAAACTTGTCACGAAAAGTGACATTTTTGACTCGCAAATCTCCGATCACTGCTTGGTGGCTTGCAACTTACATTTTGATATCCCATGTAAACCAATAAAACTGTTAACAATCAGGGATTTCAAGCATTTTAATTACGAAAGATTCTGTGATGATTTAAATCTGGCTCCTTTTTATCACATTTTGCGTATTAATGGTATAGAGGAAAAAGTCAAGTATTTCTCGGAACTTTTAATCTCTGTCTTCAATTGTCATGCTCCAGTGCGGAAAATAAGAGTTTCCAAACCTCCAGCACCTTGGCTAACCTATGCTGTAAAAATTATGATTCGCGAAAAAGACGCTGCTTTGCGTAAATATAGGAAAACAAAAGCAGAAAATGACTGGGAATCCTATAAATCTCTGAGAAATCTAACTCTGGCTTCTGTCCGTCGAGAAAAAAAGGCATATTATAACAATCTGTTCCAATCTAAAAATAGCAAAGAACTATGGAAAGGTTTAAATTCTATTAATGGGAACAAAGATAAAAAGGAAATTCCTAAAAATCTACAGAACCCGGAAAATATAAACAAATACTTTAGTACCGTTTTTACGAATAAAGAAGCGGATAACGAGTTATTGTCAAGCTATAAAAATCGCCTTCATCCCGGTCTACATGACGGTCAATTTTCCTTTACTTTATTAGACATAAACGATATACCGAAGTTACTTTCCTCAATTAAATCTAAAGCGTACGGCTCTGATAATATTTCAACTAATATGCTACACTATTGCAGTCCACACTTAGACCCATACATCACCCATATTATAAATTGCTGTCTTGAATATAGCTATTTTCCTACATACTGGAAAGAATCTATTGTAAGACCTATGCCAAAGGTTCCCAATCCAAAAGTATTCTCCGACTTGCGCCCCATAAGCATTTTGCCTGCAATATCCAAAATTTTAGAAAGGGCTGTTCATTTGCAAATGACTAGTTTTCTGGCTGAACATAAAATATTATCCGACTTCCAAGCAGGTTTTAGAGCAGGCCATAGCACTGCCACTGCTCTCGTGCATGTAACTGATGATATAGCTAGAGGTATTGACAAGAAAGAACTAACAGCTTTAGTGGCCTTGGACTTTTCTAAAGCTTTCGACACGATCAACCATGGTCTCCTACATGCTAAACTAATGTACTACGGTTTCTCCAATTCCGCTGCTCGCTTTATAAAATCATATCTCACTGACCGAAAACAAAGAGTACATATTGACGACCTTGTCTCATCTACTCAGGATGTAACGTCTGGGGTCCCGCAGGGATCTATCCTGGGGCCTTTGCTGTTTATAGTATATACGAACGAACTTTTTAACTCTGTCAAGAATTGCCAGATCCAAGCTTATGCGGATGACACGCAAATATATCTGAGCTTTGGACCGGATCAAGTCCAGGAAGCTGAAGATAATATAAATTCAGACCTAGATAATATAAGAAAACTAGCGGCGTTACACAATTTGAAACTAAACCCTAATAAGTCATACCTTATGGTTTTTGGTAATAATAATCTGAGACAAAATCTCTTAGGAAATTTTACCATAAAAATTGATAACAAAAAACTTGAAATTGTCAACACTATAAAGAACCTTGGAGTACATTTCGACCCCAATTTAAAATTCAGCCTACATGTTAACCACTTAGTTCAGCGCTCTTTTTCAGTTCTTAAGACACTGTATTCCCATAGACATGTCTTGTGCAATCCGCTAAAAAAACTACTTACTGACTCACTCGTACTATCGCATTTCAATTACTGTGACTCTGTATATGGACCTTTCCTTGATAAATTTCAGCAAAATCGTATTCAGAAAATTCAAAATTACTGTGCACGCTTCATTTTCGGCCTCCGTAAATACGACCATATATCAGCTAAAATAATTGAGTTGAAATGGCTCACTATGAAACAAAGAAGACGGGTGCACTTCTATTGCTTTGTCCATAAGATTACTGAAACCAAATACCCCGCAAATTTATATAACCGGCTAACCCATCGCAGCTCCCTCCATAATGCTCAAACTAGATCAAGACACTACATGCACATTCCCCGTCACAGCTCAGCATTCTTTCAAAAATCTTTCTCTTATCGTGCTCCAAAATGTTTTAATAGTGTCATAGTTAAGTTTGCAGACTTATCACAATCTAGTTTTAAGTATAAAATTAAAAATTATGTAAGAAACGAAGCAAACTTCTAAGTTTGCTAGAGGACTACCCTCATAAACAGCAGGTATAGGTATATAATTTTAATTCTTATAAATATTTTACAATAATTCTATATTGTACTCTCTAGTTATATCAAGTTATTTAGTATTTTATATACATAAGTACTTATTTTGCCCATACATATTAGGTTAAATGCCAGGAGTAGCTACTACAGCTAAATTTTCGCCTTCTCTGTATGTGTTTCTAATAAAGACGATTTATTATTATTATTATTATTATTATATGTAATATTTTGCCGTATGACCCCCAACCTCGAGCTACATGCAGAGAATAGGCCCTGAAGATATTTCTTTCTTAATATTTTTGAAACCAATAAAGATACAAATTTGAAATTCAGGTATTTTAATAAGCTTTACACGTAGAATCAAACTGTTGTCATTAAAATGTCGGCAATTCACACACAGCAGCACTTGCCCCCTTTGGAAATTATAATGTATGATGAAATTTTTTTTTAAAGGAATTAGGAATACTAAAACTTGTCTTGTTTTGTTTTTTAGTTTTTACAAATAATACACTCCATTCTTTTTCCCCATTTTAACCCCAATGGATCACCTCTTAAAGCTAATTGAAAATATGCATGCTCTGCAGGAGGGGTTGGTTCTCTACCACCCCTATAAAAGGCAGGAATCTCCTCAACTAGCAGTGTCCTGTCAGAGGTCCAGTTGCTAATCTGAGGCTCTGAAGTTAATTTCCTCCTCTTACTACTCTAATAGTCTGGCTCGCATGGCTTTTTGTGCCGTCCGGTTCAGGGCCAATTAAGGAAGCTTCTAATCTCTTTCTGACAAGCAAACCCGCTGCATCATTTCCTTCTACTTCTCACGTGCCTGGGCATCCATTCTAGGACAATCCTGTCGGATTGTGCACGATTCTAGTATACAGATATATTCTGCAATGACTGATGAGTTTTGTCTATTTAAGTTTGAGTTACTACTTGAAATAAGCTCATAATGTGCTTTATAAAAGTCATCTACAGGCTGTCCACGAATAGGGTTTACAATAGCACAAATGGATGAAAAATTTCATGATAAAAAGTTTTGCTTGTAAAAAAAATGCAACTCAGCAAGAGAAAATTTTGATTTTTTATACAGGGATCGAAAAACTTCAAAAACATGATTTTTCTCCAATAGTAAACTACCTTTATTTTTCATTTTTGACCAAAATGCCAATTAAAAAACTTATTTAGAATAACGTTTGTAATTTAAATCCGAGATTTAAAATAAATCTTTGATTTTTTTAGTTTTTTCAATTTTTAGAGGTAAATGAAAATTTTGCCGCTCAATAAAAATATTAATATAAAATTTTATTAAATTCTATTTTCATGATGGGTGGTGTGTATCTTATTTTAAAATTTTAAATGCATTTCTACCATCTTTCGTAAAAACAAGGATTTTTTTACCTTTTTATTACTATGTTTTACGTATGGGGCAAATTTGAAGTTCAAGTCAAATAGAATTTGATGTGTTTTGAAAATGTTGACCTTAAAACGAAGGGTTTATTTAGTTCCATGTTACGGTGCGGGCGAATTCTCTTACAACTTTGTGATAGAGAAATTTAATCAAAGATATCCTAACGTTTACGTCTCAAAAATGGGACTTCATAAATTATTAAGAAAATTTCAGCGAACTGGTTCAGTTTCCAAGTTAAAAAACAAAACAAAAACTATGATCAGAATGACGCAGCTTCCCTAATCGTATTGCAGTCTGTTGCTGACAATTCTACCCTTTCATTAAGAAACCGAGCTCAAGAACTTGATGTAGTAAAAAAATCTCACATTCGGAATATTTTAAAGGCAAACAAAATATTCCCATTTAAGCCAACTTTTAATCAAACGTTGGAAGAAGGAGACGAAGCCAAACGTTTGGATTTTTGTCTTTGGGTCGGAGACAAAATTGTAAGTGGAAACAGTAAGTTTCATAAATTTATCATGTTCTCCGATGAATCGACATTTTCAACAAATACCTTGAAATGTTGGAAACATTCTTTTCTGACAACCTAGAAGAATTGCCTCTCCAATTTAGGAATGAAATGCACTTTCAACAAGATGGATACCCTGCGCATTTCGCAATTGAAGTGAGGGAATGGCTTGATAATACATTTGGCCACAGATGGATTCGTCGGAATGGTCCGGTTCTATGGCCCCCAAGGAGTCCCGATTTAACTATTTCAAATGCCTATCTTTGGGGGCGCCTGAAACAATTAGTGTACTCCCGTCCAATTGAAAACGACGTACAGCTTCTAAAACAGCGAATTGTTGAAGCTGTTTAAACAATTTCCATTGAAGAAATTCGAAGAAGTTTTGACCACATTCGTTTACAGCTGGAAAAATGTGTTGAATATGGAGGGGGGTGTTTGAATAGCAAATTATAAAATTATTATTTGTTGTTATTTTAAGACTTTGTTGCGAAATTTCCGAGGTCATTTCATTTGTGAAATTCAAAATACATCTTTTTGGTAACACCTCAAATCAGTTTTTGAAATTTTTTGATGCCCCTCTGTAAGACATAAAGTCATTGATAATGTATGTATTACGACCGCTAATGCTATTCAAAAAAAAATTTCATTTACCTCGCAAAATTGAAAAAACTAAAATCAAAGATTTATTTTAAATCTTGGATATAAATTACAAACGTTATTCTAAATAGGTTTTCTAATTGGCATTTTGGTCAAAAATAAAAAATAAAGGTAGTTTACTCTTGGAGAAAAATCATGTTTTTGAAGTTTTTTCAAACTCTGTATAAAAAATCAAAATTTTCTCTTCGTCAATTGCATTTTTTTACAAGCAAAACTTTTTATCAAGAATGACTTTTTCCCGAAAAATTAAATTTTTCATCCATTTGTGCTATTGTAAACCCTATCCGTGGAATATGAAAGGCATACCTTGTAATGTTCTAATTTCGATTTTCTTTTTGAACTAACATAAGGACCTCATCATCATAGTCACAATGTCTTAGCAGACATGTTGTGAACTCGTAAAATGAAATGTTCTAAGTCAGAGCTGGAGGGTTGCCGAAACGAAGGTTGTCAATTGCTCTAGAAATTGTATTTCGCCATCTTTCACGATTATTTGTCAATTCGGTCGCTCTTGTAACGCTAGTATTTAGCAATTGTTTTGTCGCATCCAACCAAAGTGTAGGAGAACGGCCACGACGCCGTCCTCCCGGAGCATGACCCTGGACAACAAGTTTTTCCATATTATCACTTCTATGGATATGGCCGAAGAACGTCAGGATACGCGTCAAGACAATGGAAGATAGTCGCTTTGGATTTCCGAGTTCACTCAATATAGAAACATTAGTTCGGTGGGCTGTATAAGGAACTCTTAGCATTCTTCTCCAAGCCCACATTTCGAAAGCATCTATGCGGTGGCGGTCTGCCTTTCTCACAGTCCAAGTTTCAGAGCCATACATAAATATGGAAAAGACAAGAGACTGAACCAGCGACATTTTGGTGGCTTTGGTGACATTATTATCACGCCATATTCTAGTCAGTTTAGTCATAGCTGACCGTGCTTGTTGAATGCGCCGTCGGATTTCAACCTCACAACCTCCCGAGTTATCGATCGAAGAACCAAGGTATACAAAACTTTGGACTACCTGACAGCGGCCTACTGATGTTATTGCAGGGTGATTATCATGTTCTCTGTCCACGATCATAACTTTGGTCTTTTTGTAGTTGATACTAAGACCATATGCTTCACTCTGTTGTTCCAAGATGTTAAGTAGAGTTAACAGTTCGCCTTGAGAAGCAGCAATAAGGGTTGTATCGTCAGCAAACCTTAAATTGGATATCCTGACACCACCAATAGTAAGGACCTACCAAGGAATAATACCGGACTGCCTAGTTTGGTTGCGCAGTCCATCAGATGAATACTTTTTAACATGCATCGTGTCTATGAATCCCTTGTATAATAATATATTGTATTTTTTGTTAATATTGTGTGTATTTATACTGTGATGTAAAATATTAGTAAGTACAAGCAGATTCATCTGCTATTAAAGATGCGTCGTTTTTAAATATGTCAATTTCCAAATTTGTCGCTTTTGAAATTTTGGCAATATTTTTAGATTTTAAAGGCTATTAAAAAAATTAATAAAAAAAACAGTTGAATCCAATATTATGAGTCCGGTGATTATATTAAACTAATGACCACAATTTCGTCGTATTTGTTTCGGTATATTCGTACATGCAGTAAATTTTTCAATTTTGAACAACCGTGAGTGGTCAAACTGAGATTTAAATAAAACCTTGCTACCCCGGCGCGTTCTAATATTCCGCTACCATGCCCATCTAATTATGGATTTGTTTCTTTTTTACGCTTATTTTAACTTGTTTGTACGTTGTAAAATGGCAATATGTCTGAGAATCGTTTTTTCAAACCATGGGTGGTGTTGTGCAGTAAATCGTAAAAAATTGTTGGGTATTTGTGATATGGTAATTTTTAAATCAGTCTCAATGAAAAATATGTTGTTCCATTGAAATTCATTTATTATAATATTTTAAATGTATACCCAGTGCCCGATATCGCAAAATTACTTGAGTTTCTTGAACATTTGTTCCACGAAACTGTCAATGAATTCAGAAGCTTTTACAAATTTAATGTACTGAGAATAGTATGTAAATTGATTCAACTTTGTATCTATTTATTTATTTATTTATTTATTTATTTATTTACAGCCAGTACACTACAGAAATACCTTATTTCTAAATGGTACAAATGGTACAAAATTAACAAACTCTAGACATACCCGACACTAAAATCATACAATACAAACAGTTTAAACCTTAAGCCTTAAGATGGCCTTTAATGCGGTTAAGCCAATAAGAAATACATCGCAGTCGGAGTAAAATTTATTGTATGTGTGCATCAACCGGTGAGCAAAGGTATTTGAGCCGTAGTTAATCCTGTGAAACCTTTCATGAAATAATTGTATTTGTCTTGTGTTTGTACTAGGAATTGAAAATAATACTAAGCTCAACAGATCGCTACAGTCTATACTCCCATTCACCAGTTTATACAAAAACAACATCTGTGCGTTCCTTCGCCGGGTCAGCAAGCTCTGAAAGCCACAGAGCAAGAGTCTTGTTGCGTAGGGTACATTCTGATAAGGAAAATTATGCTTGTACAAAAGGTATTTAACAAATTTGTTTTCAACTCTTTCCAGGCTATCTATGTGACACGCGTAACCTGGAGACCATACGATATACGACCATACCATACTAACCTGAACTAACCTGAACAATACTCCAAAACACCGCGTACTAAACAATTATAAACGCTAGCAAGCGCCTTAGTATCGCCGATGTGTTTTGTGTTCCTCTTGATAAACCCAAGCAGCCTAAATCTGTATCGTTGAAATTAAACTTCTGACTTTTTTTCTTTTAAAACACAGTTATGCTCAGTGGGGACAGGATAGGTAGTGCCGGCCCCTTGTCAAACAGGCATCAGATGTTACATTATTTACCTACATCAATTAACATTTTTAATGGCTCGCAAACTACCAGTGAATAACCCAGCACATCATATTGGATTACTCGTAAACTACACCACCATAAAATAAATTGTTGTACTTTTCAAATTGCCTTGTAATCCAGGGGCGGCTGGCCGTCCCTGCCGTAAGAATTTCAGGCTTTAAGATATCAAGGTAACAAAACATACACCACTCAGTATTTTGTAACCAATATAAGACTATAGGGTCTGCGAATTCTAAATGCCGTCAAATTTAAAGTGAGGTTAAGGTTAAGTATTATGCTCATTATCGAACGGAAATATTTTGTATCGTTGTTTTTGAAGTTCTTTGTGATAATTCTTAAAAGAAAAGAACTGAGTTAGTGAAAAGTAGGTCAGAGTAATTGTTGTAAGTCTGTTGAAAAACAAGACCTACGGTTTGGTTTGTTTAAGATCAGGACCTCAGATAAGTGTTTTAAAATGTAAATAAAATTTCTTGTTTGGACGAAAAACTTGACGGTAACGCAAGCAATGACATGGAAACCCAAGTTGAAACTAAGTCAAAAAGTGGTCTTATTCCCTACATTTTAAGTTTAAAATGTGGATTTTCGTCTCTTTCATTCGATGAACAAATTAAAATAAAAGATGATGGTTGTGCCCGACGACCCCTAAAATGAAACTGTTTGTTGGCCATATACAGGGTCGTTCAGGGTGAGTGGCCCATTAGAAGATCTTACGAACTATGTTTTTGAAATTTTGTGGCTGAGTATTTTAATGGGGGTATTTTGACGTTTCCATCACTTCCGGTTATACCAAAGTTAAGCCAAACTTTGTTATTTTAAATGAGATGATAATATTTTAACATTCTTGGATTTTGTGTGGAATTCTAACTAACTTTTGTTAATAATACTCTTTACAGTTGGTGCAAAACAAAAACCGATGCACGTCATCAATCAGCTGATAATTGTAAATCCTTAAGAAAACACGAGGAAATTAAATTTAGGCAAAAAGTATTAAAACTTAATCGAAATTGATTTTACTACAAAACCTAAAGTATTTTTCTTTGAAACGAACCCACTTATAGCAAATATTTAGTTTATTTAAGCTTGTAAAAATTAATATAATTTAAATTCTATTGGCCAACAGTTGGCAACAGAACTGTGAACGGTGCGGTGGCGCCAGCTCGTTCGTTGGCCTATTTTGACATTTCGTTCAAAACTAACCCTAATTATTCTGTGGTTTTGTGTTTGCGTCTATTTTGTAATAAAAACTCCAGATCTTTTATAAATAGCATTATAAAGCTGTTCTATTAAGAGAAACAAAAGTGCACATACATATCTCTGTCGACTAAGTTGTTTACTATTTGTGAAAAATGCCGAAGCATTTAAATAGTCGGTGCAAAGAGCTAATAGCTTACTAAGAAGCTATTTTCATAAAGAACTTAACAACAATGGTCCATTGTTACTCTTGACAGCAGAACAGAGAAGTAAATTTAAAAAGTATGTTAAGGTTTAAATATTTTATTTCTACTTTACTAATTTTTAGCGTGTAGCAAATATCCTAAATTTGGATATCTCCAGTGTAAGTGCAATTTCAACAACAGTTAAGTAAAATAAATTATAAGAATCACCTGAAAACGAACGTTCTAATTCAAAGAGAGTTGTAAATGTGTGAAGATTGGATATAAGTTCTATCGGTAACACTATACAGTATGTCCACGGATAGAAATCCCCATAGGACTAATGGACCAAAAATTTCGTTTTTCGACAAAAAGTCATTCTTGATAAAAAGTTCTGCATCTCGAAGAAATGTAGCCTACGAGGAGATTTTTTGATTTTTTTATACAGGGTACCCAAAAAATAAAAAAACATGAAATACCATCAAGAATAAATTAACTTTACTTATCGTTTTAAAGTAAAATCGCAAATAAAAAAAGGTTTTAAATCATATTCAATTCTGAGTTGGGGATTTTCTCTACTCCAGCATCATATTAATACGTGTATTATTTTTACTGAACAATCTCTAGTTTTACCTTTTTTACCTATCCCACCTAATGCAGGTATCCTATAAAAATCTGATAAAACGTCATGATATTATTGTAATGTTATGAAGTTGTCAAAAATTTAATTTTAAAATATTAAAAGAACTATGCTGTCCGTTGAACAAAAAATATTTTTGGTCCAGTGTTATGGTACCGGTGTAAACTCTTACAATTATGTACAAGAAAGGTTTTTAGAAAAGTTTCCTGGAGTTTATGTTTCGACGTATGCAATTAGACAATTAATCAAGAAATTCAAACACACGGGGTCGGTGGAAAACTTAAAAAGGAAGAAGAAACTGTTTGATGAGGATGATGCAGCTACCGTTGTGGTCTTACAATCTGTTGAGGAGAACCCACTTGTCTCACTAAGGAAACGAGCTCAACATTTGCTTATTGTCCAAAAAAGTCAAATTCAAATAATTTTAAAACAAAATAAGTTTCACCCATTCAAACCGCATTTTAATCATGCTTTAGAAGATGGAGACCATGCGAAACGACTGGATTTTTGTTTATGGGTAGGGGACAAAATTTTAAATGAAAATAACCAATTTCACAAACTTATTTTATTCACTGATGAATCGACTTTTTCAACAAATGGTACAGTGGCTTCCCAGCACGTACGATACTGGAGCACAGAAAATCCCCAATTTAGAATTCCTGCCCATCGCCAATATTTTAAAAAAGTTAATGTATGGTGTGGAATTTCGTATTTTGGAATAATAGGTCCGTTTTTTTTTGAGAACACGTGCAATAGGAATTCATACATGGAAATGCTACAAACCTTTTTTTCGGATAAGTTAGATGAGCTGCCATTGCAGTACAGGGGACAAATGTACTTTCAGCAAGATGGGTGCCCAGCGCATTGTGCACGCGAAGTTACAGAGTGGCTTAACATGAAATTTGGAAATCGATGGATTGGCCGGTACGGTCCAGTTATGTGGCCTGCAAGGAGTTCTGACCTCACGATTTCAGACGCGTACCTTTGGGGCCGTTTAAAGCAATTAACTTTTCAGCAACCCATTGAATGTAATGTTGATATTTTGAAACAGAGGATTTTACAGTCAGTACAAATGATTTCCCTCGAGGAGGTAAGAAGAAGTTATGATCACATTAGAAGGCAATTTGAACAATGCGTCGAAAACGGGGGAGGCGTATTTGAATAAATAATAGTTCTTGCTTTGCAATGCAGTTCTTTTTGTTGTGCAATGTTTTTGTTTAATACGTTTATTATGTAAGCACTGAATATGATTTAAAACCTTTTTTTATTTGCGATTTTACTTTAAAACGATAAGTAAAGTTAATTTATTCTTGATGGTATTTCATGTTTTTTTATTTTTTGGGTACCCTGTATAAAAAAATCAAAAAATCTCCTCGTAGGCTACATTTCTTCGAGATGCAGAACTTTTTATCAAGAATGACTTTTTGTCGAAAAACGAAATTTTTGGTCCATTATTCCTATGGGGATGTCTATCCGTGGACATACTGTATATGGAATATACGAAACAAGTAAGTTGTATTATTTAAAAATTTTAATATTTACATCGTTTATTCATAAGCTGTAAATGTTTAAAACATCATGTAACCTTGACAACTCTAAGTTAGAAATAAGGAGACGGAGATCTGTTTGATGGTTGTCTTAACTCTTCAAGAAGCCTCTTGAAGAAAATATGCTTCGGATGGTAAAAAGATGAACTGAGACGAGGGTTTATGGAACTTTCCATGTAGCTTTCAAACGACTGGTGTTTTTGAAAGAATATATTAAAAAAAAGAAGCATTCTTGTACCAATTCGTTTTCTTGGATGATGAAACGTGGATTTTTTAGAATGGTACCATTGGTCGATCTTGGCAAGATAAAAATAAAAGAAGTGTTAGATCTACTAAAGTTGATATGGAAAATTTTTGTATATTTATCTTATTTAATGAAAAAAACTGTGTAATTCCCTCACTCGGATATTTTGGTTACAAGCTGACAACACTGTCGATAACTGACGTCACTCGAAGGGTATGACGTGCATCGGTTTTTGTTTTGCATCAGCTATACGTATCTTTAGCCGTTTGTGAAAGAAACAATTTGAAAGTCGAATAACTTTGGAACTAGTGCAGTTAGACATTTTAAATTTTGACAGCTTGTAGCGAATATATGGTCCCTTTGATTTCATCACTAAGCTTGAGCAAATATGCATACCAAAAAGGAGGAAATATGCACATATATATGCAAGTCTTTTTGCCAAAATATGCATATAAATAATAAGAATATGCCAAATACATTTTTAATAAAACACATTGTTAGAAAATCAAAGTACGGTAGGGTACATGTTTATGTACTAAGCTTCGTAACTATATAATGTTATGAAAACAATAAACAACCAAATATTTTTCAAAATTTTTAATTAGAAATTTATGCCTTCTATCCAAGTACATATATTTGTATACAGAAAAACTTCTTTCTACGTCCACGGAAGTAATTGGAGCATATTTTAAGTTAACTAGTATATTTGGATCTACTTCAAAATTATCTACAAAACCACCAGACAGTACCCTAGCTACACTTTTAAAAAAAATAAATCCGTCATTTTTCTGCAAAACACTTCGACATTTTTCTTTAATCTTGTCCCCAATATTTCCGCTCACACTGTAACAAGATGTTTCCACACGTGTAACACAGTTTGTAGATTCAGTTAGGGATAACTTATTTGATTCTAATTGTGTTATGATTTCTGGCACACAGGTATAATTGCTTTTAGTAAATGCGAGCTGTTGATGCAATATTTTATTTTCAAATAACTTTTTTGCATCAACAAGAGCCTGCAACTTCTCGTCGGATAGTTCACTGATTACTTCTTTCAAAGCAATAAAATGTTCAGCATAAAAAAAGCTGCCTCCAACCAGGTACCCCATCTTGTTATTACTGGCTGAGGGGGAAGTGGGACGCCAGGAAGTTTTTCTTTGTAGTATTGAATCCTTAGTGGTGCTTTAAGAAATATTTTTTTCATGTTTGATATTAATTCGTTCACATTTCCTCTGCCACTCTATTAATACCATGCGCCAAACAAGTTACATGAATTATCTTTGGATAGAATATTTTTAAATTTTGTCCTGCTTTAATCATATAAGGCGCAGCATCTGACAGAAAAAGCAACATTTTTTCAATGGGAATAGCATCAGGAAGGAAGAAGTGCGCCAATGCATCTTGTATAAACCTGGTCACTGTTAAAGCGTTCGTTTTTTCCAACTGCTTGGAGGTAATTAAAAATCCTTTTGAGTGAGATTCTTCGGTAAGAACTCCAATTATTAGATGAGCCATATAACGCCCAGACGAATCTGTGGTTTCATCCATACAAATATAAAAATAATTATTTGAAATTTCTTCTTTTATTTTTGTCAGCACCATTAAATATAAAGTGGTATATTAATTTTGCAATATTTTTGTAGAAACGAACGAAAATTGTCATTTGACAATTTTGCCAATGGTATATTTGATGCCACCAGCGCACGGCAAAGATCTTCATTGAACACTTCTTGTTCACTTAATTTTCTAGAGGGTAGTTCAAAACATTTGGATAAAGATAATTGCACTTTCTCGCCAGGGACTTTTATTTTTCGTACCCTAGTGGCATGGGAAGATGTTTTCACATGTTGGTCGATTTGAAATTTCTTCTCGCATGCAACCTGCAACCAAATTGAGCAAAAGTTAGGCTTGCTCAACACAGACGAAAATAGTTTATTTGTCTGAAGAGAAATGTGTGTCTTGGGTCAAGTAATAAATTACTTTTAACAAAGGAAGTAATCAAATCATTTATTTCAAGTTCTTATAGAATATTCATGACAAGAGATTAATGGTTTTTTTTATCAAAGCGCGAAATTTTGTATTAAAATTATATTATTATTCATTTCTTGCAATAGATATTTTTTTCAGTTTGGAAAAGTATTTTTTTATATCAACTTATTCTACAAATAACAGCAATAATACAAACCATTTTCCCGCAGGCTGTACAGTAGACTTTATCCATATCGAGATACAATTCTTTGTAAGGTTTTATCCAAATGGAAACACTGCTTACTTTCGGCATATTTTACGTTTAAGTTCGGAAAAACACTTTTAAGCAACTTTTTTCACACTTAACTAACACTCGATCTAACCCGTACTAAACACAGAACATAACCAGATAGTTTACTTGTCGTTTACGAGCGTTGATCAAGAGTTAAAAATAATAATATAATTTTCTCTGAAAGGGCTTTTTGCCTTCTACAGTTCGGACGAATTGAACCCAGTCTCGGGGCACAATTACGTACCTATTTCAGTCGTATTTTTGATTTTTCAATGCGGGTATAATCTAACATCACATTCAACGTGCGTGTGTCCCGGCAACAGAAACTTCTGATCCACACCATTAACATGACTGCTCTTGCTGACAAAATATGAAAACATGCTGTCCTTGATAGGTTCCAGCACATCTACCAGTGAAAAAAAATAATATACCCCAAAATTTATTATCAAAGCCAAAACAGGCTAAATAGAGTTTCTATTACGTAGATAGCTTCTAATAAATTTTTCACATAACCCTACGAAAAAGTGTTAAGTGGTACAAAATAGTTATGTTACTCACGTTTGGAACAACGCAATACAACATCATGGGGAGTCCCGGGTGGTAACACTGAACATTTCCAAGGTCTTTGACCGAGTTTGGCATAAGGGGCTCTTAACTAAAGCAAGAGCATATGGAATTCCGGTTCAACTTTGCTCATGGCTGTCAAGTTTTCTTAAAGACCGTTCTCTGCGAGTGGCGGTGGACGGATTTCTTTCAGACACGCTTAACATCAATCATCGGAGTCCCTCAAGGCTCTATATTGTCGCCCACCCTCTTCTTACTATACATTAATGATCTTTTGGAAAAAACTAAAAATCCTATATATATATATAGCTTCGCTCATGACAGCACACCTGTTTCATCTTTTACTTTGGATGCTCGAACATCGACTGCCAATGCACATCTCTGTAGGCAGCAAGAGGTCTTACATCTCAACAAACACCCAGAAGAAATTCTGTATTGGGGTGACAGTAACCAAGTAGAATTTAACCCTAAAAAACCCAGGCGGCAGTTTTTTCTAAAAAAGCTAATGTTGAAAAACGAAATAAAGACATGGCGGGACACTCGAATCCCTTGGCTTCATCAATTCATTTATTGGGCGTCAATTTGGATAGTGATATATCTTGGCATAGTCACATTGCGGCCATTGCTAGGGCAGCCTCGCAGAAGCTTGGAATACTTTTCCGAACTAGGAACCCCAACAACTTTTGATGCTCTATCAAGCCCAAATTCGACCATCGCTGGAGTACTGTTCGCGCATTTGGGGATCTGCTCCTAAGCATACTCTGAGATTGCTGGATCCCATTCAAAGAAGAGCCCGGTGACCATGATCTGATAAACAACCTGGAAAGTCTTGAACATCGAAGGCAGGTTGGCGACTTGAGTCTATTTTACAAATATTTTCATGGCAGGTGCTCAACGGAGGTTGTCCGCTTGAGTCCACGCAGAGCAGTGCATGGTAGAAATACACGACAAGCCACTGCAGCTAACCCGTACGTGGTTCAGCTTAGTGTCCCTAGAATGACACTATTTAAAAATTCTTTCTTCTGGAGAACGTCAACACTCTGGAACGATCTCCCTGATGCGGTATTCCCCAACGAGTATAATCTCCAAAGATTCAGGACCAACGTGAATCGTTTCCTGTGCAAACGCACCGCTCGCAGAGCGCCCTAAAGGTGTAATCCTGCAGTGCTGTGCCTTAGCATGAAAAGAGAAAAAAAGTAAATGTAGTATTTCGGACGTAGTTGCTTACCTGAACTAACCCGCATAGTCCGAAAAGCACTTTCCGTCTGTATGACATACGTTATCCTTTATCCGATTTTCGTTTTTTATCGGATTACCAGTTATAACATAATGTAAAAACAGAGTAAACCAATACATTTTATCTTGCACGGTGATTTGTCGCTCTTAATAATCAAAAATGGCGATGCAAATGCAGAGGCTAAAGTCGCTAGAGCCGAAGAAAACTTGGGACATGCTAAGAAAAGGAAGCGAGGCAAGAGAAGTCACAGAATAGGATATTATGAGGGTATAACTAGAAAAAATAGAAAGAGGTGCACAAATTCCTATAAAAGAATTCAACAAGGAACAGGTGGTAAAGAGGCAAGATCCAAAGCAGCAAATATCCTTACATTTTGCGAAGACTGCGATGAAAAACGACTGCACAATCTTGCACGACACTATGTTTCAAAAAAAATAACGACTAGTTTTACTTTATTTTTAGTTTTTATAATGTTTGTTATTGTTATAAGTACGTTCATCTGCAATTAAAAAATCCTGTAAAGCACATTTTTAAAATAAGTAAATTTTTGTATTGTCTTTATTATAATTTTCCTATCCAGATATTTTAAACTTCAGCCGTAACTGCTATATGAAAGACTTATAAAAATAAAACGTAGACTTTTAGGTAAATATAACTTTACATTATTTCGTACTCCCCCGGTGGGACACGATGTCGCGAAAATGTTAACAAAACCCTGACTACGCCACTGGTTACAAAATAAATGTTATCTTATCGCCCAGTTAAACCATCTTCTTCGACCACTATACGGACCATTTCATTTTAATCTAGTTCACTAACTGTCATCCACATAAAATAGAATTGACGAGCTTCGAAGATCGGCAACTTTCTTCTTACTTTGTTCAGTAACAATTATTTACATTATGCATAATATAAACACATTAATTCCAATGGCATATACTTTCATTTCAATTAAACTAGATTCTACGAGAACTACATTAAGAGGAAATCGATTCCTAGTTGTTTCACAATTCTCGTTAGCTTTATCACTCGATTTTAAACTGTTGCTGGGAGAGCTGGTTTAGCTAATTATTGTGTCGTGGCAGAGAAATTTGTGTATTTTTTTATATATCTGTAACATAAAATAGGTACAATATAATAAAAGATGATTTGTCTGCAGAGAGAAAATTGGTATAGTCTAGTGCTTAATGCAAGAGAGTAATAAATCATTACTGAACTATAGAACCCGTTGGTCTTCGCCGTATTCCATAGGTATAGTCAAATTATTATTATTGTACCTATGGTTATTGTCAGGGATCCCGAAATCGGGTAAGTAGAGGCACAGGTAGTTTACCTACCTGCGCCCCACTGTTTCAAAAATTTGAAATGTTTAGTTACTTTCCGGCAGTTGTGGGAACACTTCGTTCTTGAAAACGGCTAGTCTTTCTGAATTTGTTGCTGAGAAACGGATTAGTCAAACTGTGCTTTCTAAAAATGAGAAAATTATTAGTCTCAATGTGTTCAACGCTTTTCGCCACCAAAATTCAACATTCGGAGTTGCAAAAATAGTTGCCATGTGTTCAAAATATGACTGGAATCGGACACTCAACAATATACCGACTTGTGCATGAGAATAAACGCGGCCCCATCAGGTCACCAAAGAGAAGTTCTGGAAGAAAAGAAACTGTAATAAACTCGTTTTACTTAAAAAATGAAATATCTCAAATGAAAGAGGATGATCTCATTCCACCCATGGGTAAGAAGAAACTATGGAAAACCTTGAAGGAAATAAATTTTTGTTATGAAAATATTCAAAACAAAAAATCACTTTTAATAGAGGAACACGAAATCATCTGCTGGCGATGATGATTTTTAAGGGCAATTATACAGTTTCGAAGGGAAAACAGGAATATTTATTGTATGGACGAAACTTGGTTAAATAAAGGATATACCATTAGTAAAATATGGTAGGATAAACATATAAAAAGCGCGAGGCAAGCTTTTATGGAAGGATGGTCCACTGGAATAAAAGCACCATCGGGAAAAGGTAAAATTTTAATACTTACTCACATTGGTAGCAAAAATGGATTTGATGATGGCGGCTTACTAGCATTTAAATCAAAACGGACTGGAGACTATCACGAAGACATGAACGTTGATATCTTTGAAGAATACTTCCAGCAAATGTTAAATCTTGTTTCTCCTGGGTATGTTATAGTGATAGATAATACCAGCTACCACTCAAGAAAATCCGAAAAAATACCAACGTCTTCTTGGAAAGAAACTGACATCATTCATTGGCTTACTGTAAATAAGAAGCCATTTCATAAAAATATGCTGAAAAAGGAGCTACTGGAGATTGTAAAGTTAAATAAACCTCTTTGTCCGAAATTTCTTGTCGACGAAATCGCTTTAAAACTAAATATACCGGTACTTCGCCTTCCGCTATATCACTGTGAACTAAGCCCCTTTAGAATTGGTGTGGATGCAAGTAAGTATGTAGTACGACTTTTAAAATGAGAGACGTTGGAAACCACTTGCAAGAGGGAATAAAGACAGTGAATTGTGAAAAATGGAGTAAGTGCGTCAAACATGTGTTTGAAATAGAAGAAAGAATGTGGGAAGCTGACAATATGCTAGAAAACACTGTAAAGCCCCTTATTATTATTACAATGCAACCTTTAAGTTGTCTACCCTGCTTAATGGGTCCTGTCCTTGCAAATTTATATTTTATTTGTCTCTCGCATACCTAATTTTTAATAATTAAAAACTAATAGCATTGTCATAGTCCACAATTATTTTTATGCTGCAGTTGACTGGCTGTGTGGTCAACCACACTCACACACACGCACACAAACCCAAACAACATTTGACTATATTAAATTTTGTGTTGATATCTACTATAGGAAATAAGTTATAAGGCATTATGTGGCACCCGGTATACGAAGTCAGAGAGCAAAATAATTGATTTGGAGCACTAGGAAATCAAAAGATGGTAAATTAATAATAATAGATACAGTCAAAACGGTGGTTTTCCGCCGCTGCGTCATTACTTTCACGTGGCTAAAACCATATGAATCTAATCAAAATTACGAGGCACAAAAAGTCAAAACAAAGTCTAAGTTCATAAACGTCAAAGTTTTCGTGGCTAGGAAAATGTTAGTTGGAATATACAGTTAATAGTTAGAATTCACTATATATATTTTAATAACAAATTGATCGCATCAGCAGAATCACAGTTAACGTTCTCTAATATAACAAGTTTTTGAGATACTTGTTAAAGCAACATAATTAATTTAAATTTCATGAACAATTTAATGACTGGAATGGTCAGAACTTTCAGAAGTACTTCTTTATTTTGCGCAAATAGTCCTGTCGTAGTTCAATGATACGCGGGAATTCCATTATAACAATTGGATTATCTAATTTTTCATGTTTAATCTCACATTTTAACTAAACACCACGCAATGTTTCTAAAGATTGTTACTTATAAACAGGGTAACCTCGCAATTTATCACGAACCAGTTCTAAAGTTGACACTATATATCGTCGGTTTGGTACAAAAGTATCCTAAGTCCATATTTTACCGAAAATAAGATATTAACGACAAATCATTGTTTAGCCCATATATTTAACTGTAAAACGATCCCAAGTCCATATTTTAAATTTGGCGCTATTAAAATTTACGAATATCAAAGTATCCTAACAGGAACCCTATATTTTATTATAAAAGTAAATTAGCCTAAGTCCACACTTAGGACATGGAACCCTTTGCATCCACAAATGTTGACGGAATAATGGACTTAGGCTAGATGGCTTCCAAGCGGTATTGAGTATATGGGATAAGAAAAGACAAGCAGTTATTAAGCGCTCTTTTTTACTTTTATAAGTCGCGAGATGAGCATAAGTCGATACTTGTTTCAGCCCAAAACAGTTGGTTGCTTTATCCAAGAGTCCTTCTGAAGCTAGTGATCCCTATTTGACTGATAATGATTTGGAATATATATACCGGAAAAAATTAAGAATACTTATAAAACAAATGAACAAGGTCATGATGGCAGTAGTAGCAGTAATCTATCGTCAATGGACTTAAATGAATTGGAAAGTGATTCTGTACAAGGTACTACAGAAAGAGAAAAGTCAAGAAAAAGGAAGAGCAAACCATATACCTGGAAAGGAAAAGTTATGAAAAGAAAGAGAAACCTATGACAGGCCTATATAAATACAAAAAATAATGTAATTTCACAGAGAAAGTTAAAAGGAGCCTGTAAAAACACGTGTAGACTAAAATGCACAAACAAAATTTCGAAAGACATGCGAATTGAAACTTTTTCCGAATATTGGGCATTAGGAGCAGTTGGTCGTCAGCGGGATTTTATTCTTCGTTTTGTTGATTTTAAAGCTAAGGGGCGTCAACGCCTTCGTCGTAAGCAAAAATCACAAATAGATGCAAATGCGAAAGCAAAAAGATGAAGATAAATTAAGGGCTTCTACTGACAAAAAGTACTGTGTAGCCATTTTTGACCTACAGCAAATTTTGCAGTGTCCAAAAATAGAGGTAGGGCAGGCTTATTATAAGTCAAAAGTGGCAACATACAATTTAACGGTGTATGATGCTGCAATGAAACAAGGTTATCGCTATATGTGGTATGAATCCATAGCATCTCGCGGAACATGTGAAATTGGAAGTTGTGTTCTGAAATTTATAAAAACTAAAGCTGAGGAGGGATTTAAAGAAATATCATTGTATTCCGATAACTGCGCGGGACAGAACAAAAACAAGTTTATGTACGTCTTATTACTTTACGCCGCGGTCAGGTACACAATAAAAATAACTCTAAGGTTCTTAGAAGTAGGGCACACTTAAAATGAGGGCGATTCAATGCATAGTGCGATTGAACGGTGTGCTAAAAGGATTCCCATTAATACCCCTGGGCAGTGGTACACCATAGCACGCACGGCATGTGTAAAGAAACCATACCTGGTTAAGGAAATGAACCAAAGTGACTTTTTTGACTTAAAAGACAAGAAACTACAAGGAAAATTGACAAAGATGACCAAGGGAATGTAGTAAAGTGGTCCGAAGTAAGTCGCGTGGAAGTTAATTTGAGGACCCACAATTGTTAAAACTCAGTTACAGACTTAAAAACGAATTCTTTTAACGTGACAGAACGCTCAAGACATCAACCGGTTAGTTTCTCCCAATATGAGTTAAAACCCCTTAGAAATAGTTTAGTACCAATTTCCAAAATTAAATACAACTCTATCATCTACTATTGTAAAAAGAATGCTATTTGTAAAGAATATCAAGACTTCTTTTTAAATTTGCCACACGAATAATAAATCGTTTTCCTTACTATTGTTTCAGTTTTTACTTGTTTGGATTGTTATTGCCGTTTTTACTAAACCATGTTCTCATTTTTTTAAAGTATATTTAGAAAAATAAATCATGTTCTTTTGTCAAGACAATCCATAGAAGTGTTTTTTTTTTCTTAGGTACCTATCTAACCTAAATACATAAAATATTCTTAACCTAATTAATTGTTGTTAGGTATCCTAAGTCAATGATATTTAGTTAGGCTAGTTTGATTTCTGGTCAACCCGGACGCATATTATCCTATGTCCCTAAAAACCTAGGTTTCCTTTTTTAACCCAACCTAAACTTTAAACCTAGGTCTAGTTTCTAAAAGCGTTAAAAACTCTAGCATATTCGTAAACAATCTAACTCATTGAACTTAAATATTGCTATTATAAATATTCGTAAGCAGTTTCCTCGACTTTATGCTAAAAGGACTTAGGACACTTTTGTTCCAAGCCGACGATATTATCCGCGTAAAAGTTGTAAATGGTTCGCAGAATAAAATCGCTTGTAGTATTGTCAGCCATTTCGAATTTTGATTTATTAGTTTGCGCTTTATGGAATGACCGGTTACAGTCCCCAAATTAATTAGGTTATTTATTCTTATAAAATCCAAATTGTGTTAATTCATTACAATTACATTCTTGTACAAAGCGTATTTTCGGTATCTTCCGGATTTTCTTAAAAAATACGCAGGCGCGGCGAGAGAGGGGGGGGGGTCGGGGGTGATTCCCCCCGGGCCCCGAGATTTTGAGAGAGCCCGGATTTCGTTCAAGATCGGCGCGCCGGCGGCGCGTGGGTTTCGAAACCGGCGGCGGCGGCGGCGCAGTACCGCCGCTTTATTTTACTATCACAGATATTCTACGTAATCTCGGACATAACCTGGAAAATCGTTACATGTTTTTGGTCGATTCGTGTACAAAAATTTATGACACTTAATTCTTTGTGGATTACATAGCAACTTTAATATACGATTGGAGAGTGATTATCGATTTAAAGGTTAGTTGTTGATGTTTCCTAGTTGGTTTGTTTACTGCAGAAAATGATGACTGAAGACAGACATTTTGCGTCTACTAGTATTTATATTTGAATTTCTTGATACTATGAACTTCATCTCTCTCAATGCTATCTTAGTAATCTACTCTTATATACTACAAATTTGTAACTGTGTGACACGAAAAAACAGGTGCAGGGGGGCCCATAGATTTACTACCCCCGGGCCCCGATTTTCTCTCGACGGCCCTGAAAATACGCGTACATATTTCAAATAATGCGTTGACATTAAACATGTAAATCTTTGTTTCTTAATTCCGAACTTATTTCGCTTTCAATGGCCGACTCTGGCACCGACTCATTATATTCCTGCGATAATTCACCTTGGCCTTCTGTTTTAAATTGTCGCCAAAAAGCCATACTGATATAATAAAATATAGGTACCAAGTATGTACAGGGTTATCCAACCAAGACTAGACAAGGCGATTTTTTGACTTTTCCTGTACTTTTATAAAAAAACTGAAATAGCCATCTTAAGTCATTTTCTCCCGCGAATTCGAATATCTTCAGCAAAAAACAATTGAACATCAAACAAAAGTACTAGGGGTCACTTTGATATTTTTTTAAATGGGATGCCGTATTTTTAATGAGCTTATCCGATTTCTTATATAAATTTTGATCTAAAATGTTGGATTTTTATTATTTTTATTTTTTTATTTTTTTGGTAGACGAACATTTTCCGAATTTAAAACTGAAGAAAAAAGGCGTTTTTGAATTAAAAATCCAACATTTTAGATCAAAATTTATATGAGAAATAGGATAAGCTCATTAAAAATACGGCAACCCATTTAAAAAAATATCAAAGTGACCCCTTGTACTTTTGTTTGATGTTCAATTGTTTTTTGCTGAAGATATTCGAATTCGCGGGAGAAAATGACTTAAGATGGCTATTTCAGTTTTTTTATAAAAGTACAGGAAAAGTCAAAAAATCGCCTTGTCTAGTCTTGGTTGGATAACCCTGTACAGTAAATCGTTTCAACCAGTTACGCCGCTGTCCGATTCCCAATATCGCATACCTCAAATATCAACTGGTTTTAAAGCTGATAAGAGATCGCCCAATTGGCAAAACCTTTAACTAATTGCTGTTCTTGTCTACAGCATATAAATTTGTATTTATATGCTGCTCTATTAATTTTCCCACTCAGAAAAAATAGTTCGCACTCTAAATTGCCAGTGGGCCGCGACAGTCTATCGCCAGGGTGTTGCCAGTTCTACAAAGTGTTCGTTAGTGTGGAAGGAATATAATGGTTTGTTAATTGTTTATTTTTTTTGTTTACCAATAGTGAAACTCCTTTTTAGTTTGATTTAAATTATTTTTGTATAAATAATATTTCTGAAAAATTATTATAATATTCATGAATGGCTTGTTCCTTTTGACTTTGACAATAAAAAGTTCTTAGTTCACAGTATATTTGCAAACTAGCTTTCAAAGAGAGTTACTGACTATCAATTAAATAATCGTATAAAAAAAACACTTTAAATAATGGAAACTTAAAGAATTTTGAAAAGAAGATCTGACAACCCCGATTATGGTGCCGGTCCCTTTGAAGCCCGGTCGAAGCTTTCTTATGTCATCAAACTGACTTTGGAAAAGGTATACAAGTGTGCCAAATATGTGCCGCTCATTCGATGCGCCGTGGCTAGAGACAAAATTTGCCATATTTGTCGAGAATTGAATAGAGTAAAGAACGGTATAGTTGGACTGTAATATCCAAGAGGGACCACCACGGATCGGCCGCGCGATTATGCCTCTCTTTTCCTCCGAATGCGTTGTTTTTCTGGCTTATACGCAACCAGCAAAATTTTCATATATCACGCTAGCTTGGATAAATTGTACCTACATTGTTCAACACGCTTGCAACCATAGACATCGTAACTATTAGACCGAACAATAACAAAAAAACGTTTGTCATCAATGTATTCCAGTGTAAAGTAAATCAACATTCAAGCTGCTCCCCTCCACTTGAATTGGCAGACTTACGCCACAGAAAACGTAGTTTTCTGGGCTTACTCTGTTAAAAGTATCAACTTCTATGATTAACTAGATTCACATGATGTGGGAAATATATAACATTGCCTAAAACCTTGTAAAAAATCTGTAGTATGGCAACGCAGCAATAACGGATCCGCCCAGATTTCATCATTTTCGTGGCCATCCGCATCGACTCGACAATACTCGGCATAGCGGATGTTTTCCTGGAGTTTTGTCGCATGCATATGTAAAGCCAGCGTAAGCCCCACTCCCGGCCCCACCTAGCTCCTCACAGGGTCTCGACACCAAACGATTTTGGCATCACAATTTTATAGCATTTATGAATGGCGTGTCGGATTTATAGTTACGATGCCTATGCTTGCAACCAAATTGTGTTGTCGCAACAATGATTTTTCAGCTATAATTTAAGTCAATTCATAATATTTGTGTTAGTTGGTTCCGGTCAGTGACATAAAAAGAAAAGCAATTAAAATACAGTAAAGTTTTAACGAACTATGAAACGATTTTGTCGATTCAAAAAAAATACCAATTCGGCCTCCACGTTCTAAAACATAAAAGAAACTTAGCGAACGGAAAAACATCGTAAAAATAAACGAGCATCGGCTCTAAGTAAAAGCGATAGTTATCTAGAAGGCGCGTTACAGATGGTCACCTGTCACGGATGGTCGTTTCATTTTTGTTTTCGAAAATTCCGAGGAGAATGCGATTCTATCTTACAAGTAGTTAAGGTTGGAAAGTGACCAATTTTTGTCGTAGTAAATTGTTTAGGCCAATTAGACTAAGGTGTGTTAGATTCAAAGATATTGTAAGTGTTAATTAAAGAAATTTATTTTATAATACCTCATTATACAGTGAATGGTCTTAAAAAGAGATTGTATTGTTTAAAAGTATTTTTGTCACATCTGTGATAATCGTAACAAATTTATCACTGCTTTGAATTAAGTTTAGAATGCATGGTATAATATACAGGGTCTTGGTCTCTAAATTCTATACTATTAGAGGTACAGGTTTCGATCCTCTAGAGGATTATACCTATGATAGGAGAGTACATTTGGAAATTATCGAATATACAGGTTATTTCACAAAGCGGGACAACGCGAACTAAATACTTTTAAGTGGGACACCCTATATCTTACAATATTTTTGGATTGTATATAAAATTACAAGTATTTCTTAGTAAGTGCATTATAATTCTAGACTAATAGTTTCCGAGATATCGACTTTTGGTAAATCGCATCTTTGAACTTTGACATCAAGCAGAACAGCTTACATGTCTCTATCTTACTTCTTATTATCTTCCTAAAAAAGTCAACTTCCGGTTAAACCGGATCCAACTCGAAAGCCGGAAATATAGTGCTTTCGATTTAACCGGAAGATAATAAACAAGCAAAAGAGGGACATTGTATATACTGCACGTGCATACTAACATATACAGTGTGTATATAAAGTCTGGAAACGGCTTAATAATATCACAATTTATTGGCCGATTCAAGCCAAGTTGGTATAGTTGTGTAAGAGGATCTAACGCACTGAATGACGATATTGGCGTTGTTGCCAGCTTTTTAGTTTGTCTGGAATTCGAACAAATTTTATATTTTTAAATGTAACACCCTGTATATTTTTTTATTTATAGTTTTTACATTAAATTTGTTACACTTTTGGTATAACGTACTTTGTTCCTAATATCAGTAGTTTTCGAAAGAACTAACCTGAACTAACCTGAACTAACCTGTACTGGTGTTTTATTTATTAATAAATAAAACACAATTAGTTGATATTTTCAAAACACGTCGTTATTTCAAAAACTACTGATATTTGGAACAAAGTATGTTATACCAAAAGTGTAACAAATTTAAAGTAAAAACTATAAATGAAAAAATATACAGGGTGTTACATTTAAAAATATAAAATTCGTTCGAATTCCAGACAAACTAAAAAGCTGCCAACAACGCCAATATCGTCATTCGGTGCATCAGATCCTCTTACACAACTTACCACTAACAAACTTTATACACACGCTGTATATATATATATATAGAATAGAATCTCAAAATATTTTAAGATATAGGGTGACCTATTTAAAAATATGTATGTTCCCATTATTACTAATTTGTGAAACCCCTGAAAGTAATTTCTAAATTTAGTCCCTTTTCATGGTATTACCTGTAATACCTTTTGTTTTCTTATCAAACTCAGTTATGAAACTGGCACCAAACTATCTCTCCACAAAATAATAATAACATTCTATCAAAAAAAAAATAGCGGGGAAACTGCAATTTTAATTAAAATCTAAATAATTGTACCGAAATTACCAAATCGCAATGATGTGGCGTGTGCTTTGCGGTGTTGCAAGGTTTTATTATTCTTACTAAAATGTAGAATATTCCAACTACAGCTTGTTCAAGAGTCGACTACATTCTTTAAGAAAGCATTAGTAATTTCAATGCTACTGCATGTCTAGACGTTAACCGGTCTTTTTTTCAAAATTTGCCATTTTAAAAATGTTGCTATTCAGCAGAGCTTTTTTTTTCATGCGGAAGTCATGCAAGAGCAGTAAATACTATTTAGCGGTTAGAGTAATCATAAGATGTGACGGAATTAACAATTTTTGAAATTTAACAGGTTATAAACAACTGCGCGTTCATTCCTATAATTTCATGGCAACAGTGCACCAAAGAGGCAACGAATGGCTGTCTCTTTACCTGTCAGCCGCTTTTGGCGAAACATCTAAATTTTTCTGTTTTCTTACAAGCTTTTGCGTTTGTCTGCATTTGTTTAGGGTTTCCTTTTGACAATTTTCGTTTATTTTACCAAAAACGTATATATTATGAGTTCTACAAGCGGTATTTTAGTGAAAATTCCAAAATTTTAAGGATTAGGGGAAAGTGGGGATCTTTGAGCACTTGTGGATTGCTCCTACAATTAAAGCCATAGTAAGAATCCGAGATAATGCACTTTCTATACAAGGTGATTTCTAAGGTGATACTTTTTTCTCAACTGATGTGTATACAACTACTTAAAAGAAACAACTTTTCAAATAACTTTTTTCAAATAACTCAAAAATAAAGGAGATACGGTAATGTAAAAAGCCTACGATACGACTGCTGATAATTATTATTGTTGGCGTTTATTTTTTTTTATGTCAAGCAGTGAAGTCTCAATTTGTTATCAGTTCATCGCGTGATAGATTTCAGTTAGTTTGGGAGTGTTTCTTTATTTTTGAGTTATCTAAAAAAGGTTATTTGAAAAACTTGTTTCTTTTACGTAGTTGTATACACAGTTAAAAAACAAATATCTCCTTAGAAATCACCCTGTATATCGCAAATCTCTTAAAAATGTTAATCTTACTTCTTTACAATCTCAGGTAAAATGCTCTTTTTATAAGAATATGAGAAATTTTGTTGCTGCCTCAATACGTCGAGAGAGGAAAGCTTATGTGAACTCTGAACTTAAAAATAATTTTAGGAACTCCAGAACCCTCAGAAATGCATTGGACAAGCTAGATATGCACAAAAACAGAAAAAATTGCACATTCCGGAAGAGCTTTTGGATCCTGAAAAAATTAATGATTTTTTTTATCAACTCGATTCCTCGCTTGACGCATGAAAATAATAGTTTAAATTATTTTGAGTCACATAAACACGTAGCTGTTGTCCACAAATTTGAGTTTTCTTTGATCTTTGAGGCAGATGCCTCCAATATTTTATTCAGTAATAAAAGTAATGCTAGGGAGATTGATCAAATTTCGTCCGAAATGTTGAAAATGTGTATGCCATATTGCATCACAGCACTTATAATATTTGCAGAATTATACCGTTGACTCTTACTGCCATAAATAATCTACCTGATTAAATCCCATTGTATCCGCCTCAATCTCTTCAAAGCTGAATAAATGAGATCAGGGTCGGCTTGAAAATGTACCTACATCACATGATTTATTTTTATAATTTAAAATAAATAGACAGGTATTTTTAGTTTTAGGTATCTATAAAGGTATAAATTGAATTTGTACCTGGTCCGGCTCTACTTGAAAAGGTTTTAAAATTTGGGATTTCCTTATTTATTTTATGGTCAAAGGGATAATGAGGGTTTTATTGCAGTCTAAAGATCAACGATATAATTCTACAAATACTATACTCATATTATTAAAGCTAGAAACAAAGCTGGAAAAATGCACTGGTTTCCGCGCTGCCAAAGAAGAGCAAGATCTCGGATTTGTTCGAGTTGCGACCTATAAGTGAGGCGTGCATTTCCAGAACGTTGTATGTACCATATGGATTATTGTTCAGGAAAAGATAAAAACACGTTTTTTTAACATAAGAAAATTTATGTTCACATAGTACAAGGAAATATACTACTAAAGTTGTTTGAACTTAAACTCCTAAACACTAAGTATTAAAAAAAATAAACAAAGTAGTGGTCAGTGGCAAAACGTTGTAAGAACCAACAAAACAGCAAGTTAAAACGTTGTAAACGCCACTTTTATTTTTACTCTAAACACCAGGTTCCTTAGTGAAATGTTGTGCTGGATTTACCAATTTCGTTTCAAAATACTCTCTGGCTTCTGGTGGAAGATAATGTATCATTTTTTGAATATCTGCTTTCTTTTTTCGGGAATACTAAAATGTGTACGCGTTTTCGATAGCGGTATATTCCTAAAATTGTTCAACGTAACCCCTTTTTTGAGTACATTACTCCATTCTAGCGATGCTGAATCACTAGTTCCTTTTGACACCATCACTTTACCAAAGTTATTAGTTGTGAGTCGTAGTTGCGTAGCAGATGAAATTCCTAGCTTTTTTGTGTCAAGCATCTGATGACCTATGATTTTAAAGTCGTAGAAATTCTAAAGCACCATACAAGTGAAAGGTTTATTTGGCCTTGCACTGGTGATAATACGAACAATATCCATTAATGTGTAAGCCTTAGAAACTTTTTTCCGCTTCTCTATAATCGCAAAGTCTCTATCGCAACTAAGAAAAGTATGTCCCTTGACAGGGAATTTGTGAAATATTTCAGAAAATACATTATTAGCCAAATGGAGAAGGTACATGTCGATGATGTACTGATTTTTATTTTGTCCGCCGCAGTTATCGGACTATAATATCAGTTTGTTATTTAGACAGAAAGATATTTCCAAAGAACCTCTTCCGCCATAATTTTTCGACCATAAACACATAAATCCCTTTCCTTTCTCAGAATCATGAATGCCATGATTACACACAGTGAGCTGTTGGGCATAATACATTTCCGAATGGAATGAGTTAGTTGAGGTATAGACATCTGCTGTTGCATATCAAAAGAAATTACGTAAAACTCAGATAATGGAGCATTTTCTGTGTCACTTGACATTGCTTTTGTTGCAGACTTTGCTCTTCTATGGTGAATTTCTTGTTCAGTAATAGCGCTTTCATCTCCTGCTTTAATTTTGACGGCTAAGCTGTCACAAGTGGAACACGTATCTACTCTTAGTCTACCGAAAGCCAAGTTAAATTTTGGTATGAAAATCTCGCTGTACCACTGTCGTGTCACTGGTGGCTTTGTGATGAAATACTCGAAACAATATTTTTCCAAAAATGCTCAATACATTCTAGACTCTAGAGACATTCAAATCCGGTGATAGAAAGCGCTTGTTTGTTGTTTTTGCTCTGGCCTAATGGCTTTCAATGCTAGGAAAACTTTTAAGATGCTCTATTGTTTTATTACTCCGTTCCGTGTTGGACAGAGTACGTCGTGAACCTTCACGAGCGTCTGAAATATCCCCTTTTCCTTGCAGTATCTTTTTATCCAAAAGTTGAATTCTTCTTGGAGTCACGCCAAAAATTTTTACAAAAAAATGTAAGACAAACCTTCACCTCAGAACCGCCAGGCAATACTATGAAGTAACTGAACAAATGTTTCCTTTTACTTTCACTTGGATGATCATACCTTCCATTACGCCTTCGTTTTATTAACTGCGGATGAATAAGTCGTTGTAGATAATTTTGTTGTTTATTGTAGTCTGCAATTTCATAAAATTGCTTAAATAACTGAATGCGGTATTCTAACTTTATTGATTTAGATGCAAATTTGAACTTACGTGTTGCCTAAAAGAAAAAAAAACTCAATACATTTTTATAACATGACATGAGCTATTATTAAAATAGTTGGAATCGGTAGTATAATAGACAGCCCCACTTCGAAACGCACCAAGGGCAAAATACGTATGCACAGAATAAAATATGGTCCTTACAACCCATTTCTTCAGAAAAGTTCAATGTGGAGGATTTGGAAGTTACAACGTTTTGGAAATGCACGCCTCAAGTATACTCACTGTGACATCTAAAATTGCTGAAAAGGCAATTTATTCGAAAATAAAAAATTATATAAGGGCCTTAAATCTCTTGCCTTGTAAACAGTCGGGTTTTAGGTTCGGTTACAGTACTGCATCGGCTTTATCAGACCTAACGGATGATCTATTGCATGGTGTGGATGAAACCCTGGTCTCTATTCTGATAGGCACTAAATATCACCGAAACCTCGGACGCATTCGGCTTCTTTCGGAGATACCCTGGCGGGAATTTCGAATGGGGATTTGTTGGTGGCGTCAGAAATAAGCGCATGTCGGCCGGAAATGTCAAACAAGATATTATGTTACGTAACGTATTGGAACATTATATTGCTTAACTCAACTAAATAATGCTGTAACTAATAATTATAGACTTTATTGGTTAAACAGGCGCTAACACGGCATCTAATCCACCTTTTCGGTTCCAATTCGCCTTTTTCAAGTCTCTTTATAGACTTTATTGGTTAAACAGGCGCTAACACGGCATCTAATCCACCTTTTTGTTTCCAATTCGCCTTTTTCAAGTCTCTTTATAGACTTTATTGGTTGAACAGGCGCTAACACGGCATCTAATCCACCTTTTTGGTTCCAATTCGCCTTTTTCAAGTTTACCGGCCAATTATTTACCAGCCCTTTTTAAGGCGATCTACTTAAAAAAAAAATAAAAGAGTTATAAAAAACTAAAAAAAAGTCATAAGAAAACTAAAAAAGTCATTAAGAAAAAGTGCCCGAAACGGGAATCGATCCCGGGACCTACGGCATCAACCTTTAAATCCATTTATTTCCTATTTCTTTTTATAATTCTATTTCTTAAAACTAACTTATACCTAATCTAACCTAGTTTACAAATTAAAAACTAAGCCTAGCTAGATATACAAAGACTTGAGCGCATATGGGCCGTAAGCATACGGCCCAAAATGCGCCCAAAAAACCTGGCAAGCCAAATGAGTAACACTTTTCACTCACGTACCGGCAAGTGCCATGACGAGGTGTTGAGGGCGTGGATGCACAAAAGTGGTAAAAGATAGTTCTCTCAAACTACCATACTTTATTTAAAACAGTTAGCAGGTATGGAAAGCAATGGAAGCACTCTGGGAAAAATTGCAAAAAACCCAGTCAGATTAGCTATCACACAACTCATGTTGCATTCGCCTGTGGCGGATGATTGTGAATGCAAGAATTATTTCCATTCCGCTGTGGGCGGAGAAGGCAATAGTTTTAGGGGGCGTGTCTATTGTCTGGGGTGGTCGGTGTCTAAAGCCAGATGCTATATCCACGGAACCACTCAATTGCCGACTAGTTTCAGTTAATCTAGTAACCGTAGAATAAAAGCCAGCGTATCTCCGAAAGGAGCCGATGAGCCGAATGCTTCCGAGGTTTCGGTGACATTTAGTGTAGGCTTATTCTGATAATGCATAATGCATTTTTAGTACCTATTCACATTGTTTTAGTAACAAATTGTATTTAAATCTTTTTTAGGAATAAAAGATATCCTGGGTAAAACCCGATTTTTTTTTTATCTCGTAATTAGTTACATTAATTGGCACCGTTTTAAAGAAGTTCTTAATCTGTTTAGAATACAAAAATAAAAACAGGAAAAGCCAAGAAGTTTTAAAATTACAAGGGACAGACTGATTATTACGTGAAAAATGACTAAATGCGTCAGAAAATTTGTTGGCAATTAATAATATCGTTTCAGAGCATTAAAAAATATTTTTTTTGTCATTTTGCTTCAGAAATATTCATGATATTATGCAAAAAAACTGATAACTTTAAAATGTAACGAAAAATATTATGTTTTGTTCGCATCGTAATGCTGGATTCCATTAAAGAAAAAGCAATCTTGCTGGCTTGGCATTCATAAATTGACGAACAACTTTGAAAAGTTAAAACATCAAAGGCAAGTTGATGATTTGGGTATATTTAGTAAAAACCAACTTGAATAGCTTCTTTCGCAAACGCAATGTATCATAAAGAATTTGTCCTGTCGTAGTGCTTGTGGCTGACCATAAAAAAACACATTATGTACTAAGATATTCTTGTTGTCATATAATACGCTAAATCTGCATATTACCGACCATGGAAATTTTAGTTAAACCATTAAATTAACAACTTTTAAATATTTGCTATGGGCTTATTTCTCATAGAATGTTAATTAACTCAAACAAATATTGAACATTTAAACGCTGATGGCAGGTTAGAGGTTTGTATACCCTAATTTATCTTTGGTATAAATCAGAACATATATTACAGCACAGCCAATTAAGTTTTTGCTTATATTGGCAGAAAATTTCAATTATAGGGCAACTAAGCTAGAAATAATGCGAGCAAGTACAAATCGTATAGTTTTTTTATGTAACTATATGGGTTGCAAGTTATTTTTATATACAGGGTGTTCAAAAAATAGACGGAGATATTTTAGAGGGTGATTTCTTGTTAAAAAATATGAAAAAAAGTTTCTATAAACATGGGTCCGGAAATGCAGAGCTTTCAAGATACAGGATGTTAAATAAGGAAAAATAAAAAATGAAACTATTAGTGTCTTAAAAATTATTTACTCGATTCTGTTGAAATTTGGCAATGTTATTTGTTGTATTAAGAGGCTAGTTTAGCCCTAAATAGATTAAAATTATTAAGTCCAGTGGCGTCTCGGGGGGCACCTTAGCGAACATTATTATCAAAAAAATGTACGCCACTACCTTTTTTGTAGTTTTAATATTTTTTGTTTAATCAAGCATTTAAAAATACAACTTCTTTGCCTCTTGTATTTTTTTCCTATCTCACTTCGTTTTCGAGAAAAAAGTAAAAACCATTTTATTGCATGTCACTGAACAAAATTGGTTTATCAATTTTTGCTAAAAAAAAATCACAAGTGCCTTGGAAAACAAATCATCATTTCTGCATGGAGGTTTGAGGTTTGACATTTGCGCGTCAGTTCTTTTAGAAAAGAATTATACACGTAATTTTTTTTGCGAAATTTCTCTAAAAAGTTTTTGTCTCGGTTATTGTGATGAAAAATTACACATTTGAGGAAATGGCAGACATGCATGTAATGTATGCACGTGCTTATAGTATCTGTTATGCAGCGAGGCGCCTGTATGCAGAAGCGTTTCCCCGTCGGCAACTTCCAGATAGTAAAACCTTTGAAAGCGTAGACCGTAGATTACGGGAAAGAGGTAAATTTTCTAATTTCTTTTTTGTGATGTTTTTGACAATAATGTTATTTAGGAAGTTTTGCCGTTCCCACCAATGATAGAGGCCGGCCGAGGTCCGTAAGAACGCCCGAGTTTGACGAGCCAGTTTTACGTGCCGTGGAACAAAATCCTGGTATCAGTACAAGGACTATAGCAACTAGATTAGGGGTAATAATTCCAACAGCACTGTGTGGCAGGTTCTCTCCGAGCAATTCTTGTATCCCTATCATGTCCAACGTGTGCAAGCATTACTACCAAGAGATTTTCTATCTCGTTTTCAGTCTTGCCGATGGTATTCCCAAGAGGTTAATAATAATAGGAATTTTAATAAAATCATACTTTTTACGGACGAAGCAGGATTTCGGCGGGATGGTATTGTTAACAACCATAACACTCATGTATGTAGTGACGAAAATCCCCATGCTTTCGTACAATGTCGCCACCAGGAACAATTTTCTTTAAATGTGTGTATGGGTATTGTTGGTGACAATTTAATTGGTCCTTTCTTTTTACCCTTCAGATTAAACGGCGAATCTTACTTAGAGTTTCTTCAACAAGAATTGCCCGTACTGCTAGAAGAAGTTCCTCTAAATATACGTAACCAAGTAACTTTTATGCACGATGGAGCTCCTCCTCATTTTAGTATGCCTGTCAGAACTCATCTGAATAACACCTTTGGTGAAAATTGGATTGGAAGAGGTGGACCAATTCACTGGCCACCTCGCTCCCCTGACTTAAATCCAATAGATTTTTATTTCTGGGGATACCTTAAGACGATGGTTTACGCTACTCCCATAGAAACAATAGAAGAATTAAGAAATAAAATCGTAAATGCTTGCGAAGAAATAAGAAATAGACCTCGAATTTTAGCTCGAGTTCGTTGTTCAATGATTCGTCGAGTGAGAAGGTGTACGAAAATGGATGGTGGACATTTCCAACATTTGTTGTAGTGTATTTTATGTTATGGTATTGGAAAAGTTGCAATAACACTCTTTCCTAGAAATGTTTTTGATTATTTGTTTTCCAAGGCACTTATGATGATTTTTTTTAGTAAAAATTGATAAACCAATTTTGTCCAGTGACAAGCAATAAAACGGTTTTTATTTTTTTTCTCGAAACGAAGTTAGATAGGAAAAAAATACAAGAGGCAAAGAAGTTGTATTTTTAGACGCTTGATCAAACAAAAAATATCAAAGTTACAGAAAAGGTAGTGGCGTACATTTTTTTGATAATAATGTTCGCTAAGGTGCCCCCGGGACGCCACTGGACTTAATAATTTTAATCTATTTAGGGCTAAATTAGCCTCTTAATACAATAAATAACATTGCCTAATTTCAACAGAATCGAGTAAATAATTTTTAAGACATTAATAATTTCATTTTTAATTTTTTCTTATTTAACATCCTGTATCTTGAAAACTCTGCATTTCCGGACCTATGTTTATACAAACTTTTTTTCATATTTTTTAACAAGGAATCACCCTCTAAAATATCTCCGTCTATTTTTCGAACACCCTGTATAGGGAAAAATATCTTAAGATGGAACAGAAGTGTTCCTAAGATAGCAGAACGTAGTATTGGCGTAGTTTCGTTACCATTTGGTAGAAAATAGTCCGTATTGAAATCAAAATTTTTAGTTTCAAATCTTAAAGGACCTTTTACACTGTTTGGGCTTATATCTTTACGGTCGCGATAGTATTTACATTGCAAATATTCCTTAATGCAGCCATAATTTGAACACTTAGAGGGTATCAAATTAGCAACAATGGCACTTCAAATCAACCTCACAAGTACCTATTACCTATTAAAATAAGTTCAAAGTAAAATGCTGAAGCTTTATACTGCTACTTTTTTTGCATTGTATCATACTTTTTAAACTTTCCGATGACAGCCATATTAAGATAAATACGAGTAGTATAGCAGCAAATCCATACTATAGTAAAACCTGTGTTTGCAACCGCCTTTATAAAGTGACCACCGGCATTAAACGACCGGTTATTCCCATATTTCAAAATGGAAATCCCATTGTTTACTCCCCTTAACCGAATCATCTGATGAACGAGCGCGGGCACCCATCATCGGAATTTTTAGTAACCATTAATGCTCAAAACCCCGTCCATTAGGGGCAGTAAAACCCGATCCGACAATTCTTAAGAAATATAGGTACATACACCAATTACTTTATTGCAGGCGGATTCCTTCAATTTGCTTTAAAGGCTGATAAATCGGTTGTTAACATTAGTTTTGTTTTGAGCAGTTCTTGTGTATTTTGGCACTAACGTGAATATTTAAAGATGGCGGGAAAAAGCAAATGTCTTTCTTTTAATAAAAAAATTGAAATAATCGAGGAAAGTGAAAAAAAAATTGGTTTAAGTACCAGGAAATTGACTAAAAAATTTAAACTTTGTAAGACCCCAGTGACTCTGTTGCTTCAAAATAAAGCAGATTATAGAAATTTGTTTCAAAAAGGTGGCAACAGTGGACAGAAAAGCAAATTTCCCAAAACCGAAGGACTGGCAGTAGACCAAGTTGCTACTGGTTTTGTAAGGCGCGAAACAAGCACTTTCGGGCCCATAATTCCAGCAAAAGCACTCGAATCTGCTCAGTGTCTAGGACTAGATAACTTCAAGGCATCACATGGATGGTTAGAAAAATTCCGTCGTCGGCATGACATATCCTTCGAGAAAATATGTGGCGAATCAGCCGATATCAATATCGAACTAACTGCTTGGAAAAAGACGTATTTAATGCAAATGAGACAGGTGTCTACTATCGTGCATTGCGAACAAAAACAGATGAATTGAAAGATGATAAGTGTACGGGAAAAAGATACAGCAAAACAACGATTTACAATTCTGTTCAGTGCAAATATGGAAGGTGACAAGGAAGAACCACTTATAATAGGCAAAAGCAAAAATCCTCAATGATTTAAGGGCGCACATATCGATAAGTTACCTCTTCAATGGGCCTTCAACAAAAAAGCGCGGATGACAGCAGACATCATGACAACATGGCTTCACATATTTGATACCAAGATGAAGAAGCAGAGTAAGAAAGTGATATTGTTTCTGGATAATGCAAAGTTGCATCCCAAAATTACACTGGATAATGTAAACCTTATTTTTCTTTCACCCAGTACTACCTCACATCGCCATCCTTTAGACCAAGGCAATATTCAGAATTTTAAAATGTAGTACAGAAGCTACCTTATTGGGAGGCTTTTAACATGTATAGACAGTGGTTGTCCTCTTCAAAAAGTCGAAAATAATATTACCATAACCAATGTCTTGATATGGGTTTCAGTGGCCTGGAACAATTTATCCCCAGTGATAATAAAAACAAAAGATTTCGAAGAAGATAATATTCCGCTCGCACAACTGCTTCCTAACATTAAAGACACATTTGTGAACTTGAAACAATTTGCCTGTATTGATAAACAGATGAAACTACTTCCAGCTCTGAGATAGAGAACGAGGAACCTGAACTTGCTTCAGTGTCGAAAATATCCAGTCTATTTGAAGCCTGCGCAAGTTTGAGAGACTTGGAAAAATTTCAGTTTTTCAGCGAGAAAAGATCACTATTTTCTATTACGGATTCTGTTAAATTTAATAACATCTTCAAGGAAAACTTCTTTTATTTTATGTCGTGACTTTTTGTTACTATTTTTTAGTATCTTTTATATTGAATATAAGGATTTTTCCTTAATCTTACCACAACTAACTAAAGCCTAACTACAGGTACCCAGGCTTATTTCTTAGAGCAGTATCCCTAACCATGACTTTACTGTATGCCAGCGTGGTAAGGTGATTGTAGATTTTGTTCATTGTTTTGGTTGTACAAAAATTTAGTTTAAATGCTTTTTCTTCTTCGATGATATAGACACTATTATTTCATAAAGCAAATGTCAAGAATATTATCCAGTATTGGCAAAAAAATATTCAGTCACCAAAGAAACCAAAACTTGTCCTTTTAAAATCATGCCAGTAATCACGTACCCAAGCTTGTCAAATTACTTTTGATTCGGCCTGTATAATAACATACTATTGCAAATCAATTTGTAAATAATTAGCATCAACCCATAACTTCTAAAGTATACGTGCACCTAAACGCTTCACACGTAGAACAAAAATATCGTTGTTTACCACCTCACTCTTTACCTTACTTATTAAAATAGAAATTAAATTCGCACTCTATATATCAGCTTGTCAAAAATACCCACGTGCGTGAAATTAACGGCTGTATCTCACCCCTGAAAATGAGTATTTTCCTCTTAAATACATCTTCTGCATCGTTTACCCCATTTACCGTATTTAGGGTGGCGCTATAGACTTTAAAATATATGAAGGTGTTAGTGTCATAATGGACGGTTGGGAAGGGCCTTTTTTTTTTAACTGTGAAAGAAATTTAAGGAAATGTTGCAAGTACTTACGCAGAATGTGCGAGTGTGTACAAGTTAACCATCATAATTGCAGATTATAGAGCAGAAATAATTTAGAAAAAAATTAATGTATACTGATATAATATACACAGGGCTGCCCAGAAGTCCGGAATAAAATTAATATAGCCTTTACCTGTAACTTTTGGGGAAAATGCTCGGACACGTAAATTTAGTTTTGTATATGCTCACGTTTTGACGTTATTCGTGTGTTCTTTTATAATGACGACATTGATCTTTTTTTAATGGAAACATACAGCTTGTGATACATGATTTGAAAGCTAATTAATCGTACAGTATGCTCATAAATTTTGGCGGGATTCTGTCAAGCTATTTCAAAATGGCGACTGTTAAAAGTTAAAAAAAAAATCCCTACTTAAATAAGCGGAAATGATAAATCATTGATGTTTTTTTTACCTCTCAAGGTAAGAAATCTTCATTGTTTCACGTTCTGACATTTTGTGATATTATGAACTAGAAGTGTGTAGTTCGGGAACGAACAAGTTCAAAAGATCGAATCTGATAACTGAACTAAAAGATTCAATCAGTAATTCTTTAAAGATTGAATCAACGCGAACTACATCCTTGTACTAGACGCAGAACGCGAGCGAGAGCGAAGCGACCGTGAAGCAGAACTACCCGGAGCGTGGAGACCGACCGATGGAATGGGCTGTCGGACAGGTGGACTGCTGCCTCACGTCTCACGCACAACTCGGCCAAGATAGCGTGAACTGATTGGATGCGCCGTGGCTAGAGACAAAATTTGTCATATGTATCGAGACTTTCATGACATAGAGTAAAACAACGGTATAGTTGCACTGTAATCTTCACGAAGCAACATGCTTCTCCTTTATTTATTTACTAGGTTTCATTGTTATTTATAATATTACCCTTATATGTTTCTTTTGCATCAATGTGCGTGTGCGAATATAAATCAGTGAACTAAATGAACTAAACGAACTAGTCTTTACTATTCACTTTATTGAACGGGATCGAAAGATTGAAATCGGCAAAGTGAACTACCCTTGAAAGTAATCCAAGTCCATAGTATTCGGTATTGGTAAATTAAAATGATATACATTTTTTTGTCGTTTGAAAATCCACTTTTTAATTCAATTTCGTTTCATCTTTGACTTGCAGACTAAATATGATCAAGGTGCGTTTTTTCTATAATCCATCGTGGAAGAATATCCAATATTTGCAATAACCAAATGCTATGAAATTTCCGGTCAGACTTATAGTAGTAGTAGTATATAGTAGTGGACGGGGAGGCTTGATATCAATCAAGTAGGCCAGTTAAGACCCTTTTTGCCGACCCCGTTTTATCGCCTAGGTAATGTCAGCCAGACGGGACCCACAGTTTAACGGTCACCGCAGTCAGATTAAATACTGACAACAATATCGATCGCGTAATGTCTATTTTCGAATTCAGATAAAATGTTGCCAGTACCCAACATCTACTGACAGTAATATTGATCGTGTAAGGCTTTTCTCAGTTGTCAGAAACAGTTAAAAATATCGAACAAAATTTTGTTGGAATATCAATATTTTTCTACAACAATCTTTTTGTTATTAATAATGTCGAGATGGTGCCACCCACCGAGCAACTATCATTTTCAATTTTTGCTGCGTTGCGTTGTTGTGAGAAATGAACAAGTAACAAGTTATAAATGATTCTGATCCACAGAATTGATAAGTTGAAGGAAAAATTAATCTTAATTGCATTCCTTTATTATTATTAGATTACATGGTCCGTGTATAAAACACTACGTTCCGATATGTAAGGAGTTTTTTACCTACTGCCATGTTAATTCCTTACGATATTTGAAGAAAAATACATTTACATCCTAAAATGTCCTTTTTAGGGTATAACATAGACCAGTATCCGATCTCAAATTTCAACACATTAAAATAGAGAGGTCGAGAGATTGTATATTACATCAATAAAAATTGTTAACATTATCAATTGATTACCAAGACAAAAATTTTAAGCACGAACTTTTGCAATCTGGCAGAAATGTGCTCTTGCAATGTCTTAACAACCAAAGCTGATGAGTAAAAATAGCAATAAGATAATATTGTACAACGAGCATGGAATGATACTCATTTTCCACCAGCATGAAGGTTTCATACGAGTGGGAAATGAGCATTCCATGCGAGTGTTAGACTATACTCTTTCTATTTGGGAATCATAAAGTCTCCACTGTTGGTTTCAATTGGGTTGCATAAGCAATCATTTTAAACACGCATTTTTTATTTTCTTCCTGTGGGTAACAACACAACATGACTGTTTTGAAATTTCATAGCACACCTACTTTTTGTTTTAAGAAAAATTTCGGTAGTGGTAAACTTAAATTAGGTATCCGTTTTATACCTATGGATGGCACTATCTTTAGAAGTGAGATATATTTTAAAAAATATTTCAATTACAAGAAATCAAATAAATTATTTAAATGGAAATGTTGTTTTACTGGTTGTGTAATACAGAATATACGTTGGTATATCTTTAGTAGGTTCACGCTCATGCTGCTTTACATACATCCACAAACAACATAACCTAGAAAATATGCAACTGTGGTTTACGCATATTTATTTATTTTAAGACCAAAACACTAAAATTTTAGACTATTAAAATAATAGTGAGACAAAAGTTAAATAGGGCCTATTTAGTTTATGTACTTGCAATTATGAATGCTGTGGTATTTTTCTCAATTTTATTTCTTTAAAGAAACAGACTTAAAAAGAGATGAGTGATTATTGTAAATATTTACTGTTACTGTTGAATGTTCGGTGGCGTTAATGGTTATCCCTGGAATATTCTGGATAGACACAATATTTTGTGTGAGACCTTGCTCATTTATAATTAATCTAGTCGTTCAGCTTGACGTTACAGATGCTGTAGCTGTGGTATTTTGGGATGTACGTGATAAGCAAGGTGGAGATACACCGTGTGAAGATTGCGTGGACAAAATATAGGCTTTTCATCGAAGTTTCAATGTAACCTTCAGCCACTGCTGAACATTTCCAGCCACCATGCTTCTTAATAGTGTTCAAGTCACCCCAACTATTTGCTAAGTGTGTTACACTGGACCGTCTAAAACAATGGCCTGTAAATAACTTGGGATTTGGTAATTTTAAGTAAGAGGCAATAACAAAAGGAGCTTTGCCAATTGTGTTAAGACCAATAGGAGTGTTAATGCAGTGTCCATTTCTATAAGTCAAGAAAAATCTGCGATTTGTCACGTGATTTGGTTTGAGACTAAAATACTGTGTTACCATTTGTACCCAGTCACTATTTGTAATTATAAACTACCTGGTTATATAATTGTTAGTTTTGGGCACATGTTCAATGATTATATCGTCTCTTAATTCAATATCATCTACTGGCATATTAGTAACTTCTTCTCTGCGGTAGGCATCATTATAGTCCATTATAAGAATAACCTAAATTTTATATTTAAGATCAACTACATTTATTAGATATGGGTAAGTTTTTATTGTCGATAGGTGTATTTTTGTTTGACATAAACGTATATCGTTGCTAATGCTGAGAAAGTTATTTTGAAGCAAAAATTTTAGGAATCATTACACTCTTGTTAACTACATTCTTGTTTAATGCAATACTTACTTTGATTGCTAGATATATTTTAACATCAGCTTGTCTAATGAAGCGATTAATTTGCTCAATATTTAAAATTTTTGATTTTTTTGGCGTGTAACCATCCGAAAGTCTTTTTAAGTATGCCTGTATATTTTATATCAATATTTCTATATACATTTAAACAACTTCTTAACATTGAGTATTTGGACCACATCGAAGAAGCCTTTTTAATTTTACTTTTTTTGTTAAAAAATGCTATCAGGACATTTTCTGAAATATCTTTTACACTATCTTGCTCACACTATAGCTCAAAATCTGCATATTCTTTTTGATAGACATTGCGAGATTTCTTCCATAAGAGATTATTTAAAGTATTTTCCGCGATTTCTCGTAGTTCTGGTGGGGTATGTCTTTCGTCTTGACTCATTTTTATTAGTTTTTACTACTAAATTATTAAATAATATTTAATGATCCAAAACAGCAAAAAATGACAATTTATTAAAAATATGTATTATTTTTCAAATAATGGCGGCTGGGGTGCCCAATTGTTTTTTCTGTAACATAGTGTTGCCAAACTCAAAAAAAAATAAAAACCTTGACTGAAAACTATTAACTACATTTTTTTTCTTAATTCCCCTAAAAATGACCCAATTAGAAAAAGTATTATAAACTATTCGTTTTTTTTTTTTTTTTTTTTTTATGATAAGGCACAGCACTACAGGATAAATCCTTTATGGCGCTCTAGGAGCGGTGCGTGTGCGCAGGAAACGATTCACGTTGGTCTTGAATCTTTGGAGACTATACTCGTTGGGGAAGACGATCTCAGGGAGGTCGTTCCAGAGTGATGACGTTCTCCAGATGAAAGAATTTTGAAACAGTGTCGTTCGAGGGACACTAAGCTGAACCACGTACTGGTGGGCTGCAGTGGCTCGTCGTGTACTTCTACCATGCACCGCTCTGGGTGGTATTAAGCGGGCAACCTCAGTTGAACACTTGCCATGAAAATATTTGTAAAATAGACTCAAGTCGCCAACCTGCCTTCGATGTTCAAGGCTTTCCAGGTTGTTTGTCAGACTATGGTCACCGATCAAGCGAATGGCTCTTCTTTGAATGGAATCTAGCAATCTTAGGGTATGTTTAGGAGCAGAGCCCCAAATATGCGAACAGTACTCCAGTGATGGTCGAATTTGGGCTTTATAGAGCATCAAAAGTTGTTGGGGTGTATAGAGGTTCTTTGTTCGGAAAAGTACTCCAAGCTTCTGCGAGGCTGCCTTAGCAATCGCCGCAACGTGGCCATGCCAAGACATATGACTATCCAGATTAACGCCCAATAAATGAATTGATGAAGCCAAGGGAATTGAGTGTCCCGCCATAACTATATCCGGTTCTTCAACATTAACTTTTTTAGAAAAAACTGCCGCCTGGGTCTTTTTAGCGTTAAATTCTACTTGGTTACTGTCACCCCAAGACAAAATTTCTTCCAGGTCTTTGTTGAGATGTGAGACCTCTTGCTGCCTATAGAGATGTGCATTAGCAGCCGATGTCCGAGCATCCAAAGTAAAAGATGAAACAAGTGTGCTGTCATCAGCGAAGCTATATATAGGATTTTTAGTTTTTTCCAAAAGATCGTCAATGTATAGTAAGAAAAGGGTGGGCGACAATATAGAACCTTGAGGGACTCCGGCGTTGATGTTAAATGTTTCTGAAAGAAATCCGTCCATCGCCACTCGCAGAGAGCGGTCTTTAAGAAAGCTCGACAGCCATGAACAAAATTGAACCGACATTCCGTATGCTCTCACTTTAGTTAGGAGCCCCTCATGCCATACTCGGTCAAAAGCCTTGGAAATGTCCAGTGCTACCACCCGGGACTCCCCATGGTGTTCTATTGCGTTGTTCCAAACATGAGTAACATAAGCGAGAAGGTCTCCTGTTGATCTAGACTTACGGAATCCATACTGGCGGTCACTAATAATGTTGAAGCCTTCCAGGTATTTTAGTAATTTTTCGTTGATAGCCTTCTCCATAACTTTTGATATAACCGAGAGCAATGCGACTGGACGATAGTTGTTTGGCAAGGTCTTCTTGCCTTTTTTGGGTATGGGCTGGACTCTCGCAGTTTTCCAGCAAGAAGGAAATATTCCTTTTTTGTAGGATAAGTTAAAAAGCCTACAAAATACCGGTGTCAGTTCGTCAGCGCATTTCTTAATTACGATGACTGGAATATCGTCAGGACCAGAAGCCTTTTTAGTGTCGAGACTCCCCAAGATTCGCTTAACATGGCGGTGGCGAAAGACAATCTCGGGCATTCTCGATTCTACAGGGGTAATGTTCGGTGGAGTACTTCCCTGAAAATTTACCATTGAATGTGAAGAGAATAGTTCCGCCAGTAAGTTTGCTTTTTCCTGTGCTTTGGTCGCAATGGTGCCATCAGAACGTGTTAGAGGTGGAATGGTTGACTTGGTAAAGTTCTGACTGACGGCCTTAGCTACCGACCAAAATGATTTTGAGCCGCTAGGACATTCAAGAAGTTTGTCTCTGATCCTCTGGTTGTGTGCTTCTTTGCTTTGGTTTATCGTTTGCTTGCATTGGTTTCGAGCGTTAACAAAGATGGTACGATTTTCGGCGGTAGGATTTTTACGCCATTGTCGGTAAAAATAATTTTTTGATTTAACAGCTCGTTCGCAATTTTTGGTAAACCAAGGCTTGCCGTTAGAAGGGCACTTTTTTGAGAAAGGGATGAAGGCTTCCATACCAGTAAGGATAACCTCCGATATTTCTGTTGCACAGATGGATGGATCATCAGAAGTAAAACAAACGTCCCGCCAAGGAAAGGTTCGAAAATGGTCCCTTAGGTCTTCCCACTTAGCTGATGTATAATGCCATATCTTGCGTGGTTTAGGAGGCTCTTCAGCACTAATTGGTAGTTTGTTCAGTGCCGAAATAAGGTTGTGGTCAGACGTTCCTAACGGCGGCTTCACGGTGACAGTGTACAAGTCGGGGTTTGAAGTTAAGAAAAGATCCAACAAACTAGCAAAATCACCATCTCGGTCTGGAATCCGAGTTGGTTCACCCACCAGCTGGGTGAGGCCAGAGCTGATGGCAAAGGATTCGGCTTCACGACCTTGTTCGTCAGTCATGTTTGAGTATTTGAGCCAGTTGACATTATGAATGTTGAAGTCGCCAAGGATGACAACTTCGGAATTGGGATGGTGGGTTTGCAAAAAGTCGATAGTATTAGCAAGAGAGGAGAACAAGTCTCTATAATGGATATCGCTTGGCGGCCGGTAAAGGCAGCAGATGAATTTAGTAGTTCTCTGCGTTGATATTTTAAACCACATTACATCAAAGTCGTTAGGCTCGAGTGTCTCCTCTCGTTGACAAGAAATATCACTCCGGACAAAGAGACAAAGGCCAGAATTCCGCCTAAATCGGTGATGAAAGTCGTACCCAGGATATAAATAGCTGACCGTACTAATCGATGATCTGACTTTGGTTTCGGTTAGTGCAAGTACATGAGGTTTGGTAGATTGTAGATGTTGATGGACTGCATTGATGTTGGAGTTCAGTCCTCTTATATTGCAGAAGTCAATTTGGAAGTTGCTAATCTCGGGTCTTTTAACAACTCCAGTTTTCACACCATTTCCATTTAGAATATTGTTCGAAGGACCCGCATGGCTACTGGACATGGTGGATGATAGGATAATCTCGCTTGATAAGGCGCCAGGACCCGCCCCCACCCGGAGATCCGATCGGGGGGCGTTTTTAACTCCGGAATTTATTGATCTTGGAACCATCATCACTGCATTTTTTGTATATTTCCCACCCTGGAAACCGGAGACATCGGCACAGTGACGAAACGTTAGCTCAAAGAGCAACTTCACGCCACCTAAGCCGATGCGATGGTATTTCACCGGGCGATGTCGGGTGAGCCAACATCTACCATTTATAAGACATTTTAGAGCACTCGTCTCATTAGGACACTTCCCGTTACGCGGCTCGTGTCCTGAACAGACGCGTGCTCTAAAATGGTGTCTTATGGAACTTATGTTTTAATATACTATTATCTGCGACTACACTTATTTGTTTAGCCGAAGGAAGTGCATAAAATTTTTACTCAAGGTTGTCATTTTTGTCATTATTTCGCAGTGGCCTACAACGCCTTTTAAAGCAATATCGAAATGAATGATCTAAGTACAGTTTTAGTTCATATCATTATCAGTGAGACCATGGAAATGAAAATAAGTAGTAAATTAATGGTATTATATATTTGATATTAAATTAAAAATATTACTATTACTATGTAGTCGTAGAAAACAAATTTTGTTTATTAATACACAATAAATGAAACCAAACATATGGTCTTATCAGTAATAATTATTAACCCATAACTTAAACTACCTAGTCACAATCAGTAACTTAGCTAAAATAACTTGATATCCACAGTAACTAGTGATTGTACCGGCCTGTTCGCAAGTTCTAAATTAAAATAACTAACCTGAACTAACCCAAAATTAATTAAATTGAGTCTTTCTAACGACTTGACAATGAGAATATAGCCGCTTCGTTGGTTTAAAGGGAATCATTGAATAACGTCCCATATGAATAATAGTAAGATTTAATTGAAATACCTACACTGCCCAATCCGACAATGATTTCTTTGCTAAAAAAGTAAAATACGAAATATTTATGTACGGGTAATCCCCATTTAAAAGAAATTGTTTACTATTGTTATTTAAATTTTATTAGCTTGGTTAATTGGTTAGTAGTATCAAGAAATAACTGCCAAACTGTCTTGCATCAAAAAGTCATCTTCAAACTTTTTCCAATGCAAATTGACGACGTTGTAAGATATTTCAACGCAATAAAATGCAGAACATAATTTGTACTCTACCCGGGTTGTTGAATAATTTTTACGTCAGGATTTTATCCTTAGACATCTTTTATTCATTGTGTACTGTTTAGGTATTATCGTTTATAGAAATTTTGATATCGGCTCTTGCCTTAATTAATTTTGGTTCGTGCGTTTTCTTTTCAAAGTTTTTGTCTGCAAAGCTTTGGCGACTTTTTCTATTATATATCATATGGATTTGGATTTGGACCAACAGGAAACCAGACTTTTGGTAGTTTATATGTCGTGTCTTGTCTAGATCTCGTATGTGAGTCTGTGCTTAGTGGGTTTGTCGATACGTCTGTGCGCCGGTACTGTTCTTTAATAATTTTCAAGAAAAACTCGTTTATCGTGTGCATTTGAAAGTCACGGTGAAGTAATCTGTTGGGTGTATATCTAGGTACGTCCGCCATAGTTTTTAGCGCCCTGTTTTGAATTGCCGTTCTGCTTATGTTGCACCACGAAGATGCACCATAAGTGAAAACCGGCCTGACCAATACCTTGTAGAGGTTGACCTTATTCCTATTTGAAAGTCTACTCCCTCTATGAAGCAGGGGGTAGATAGAGCCTAATTGACGCAATGCAAGCTTTACTATATCAATTGAACTGAGTCTTCAGTTAAGCCTTTGGTCAAATATAAGTTCCAGTTATTTCACCTCCTGGTACCAGTTCACTTAGACTTCATTGACCCGAAGCCTTGTTTTAGGCCTACGCACGGCGTTTTTTGAAAAGAAAATGACTTTCGTCTTGGCGGGATTCAGGCGAATCTTCCAAGCTGAATTCGAAGGCGAAGTAATTGCTGCATCGTCAGCAAAAAGATAGCGCCGCCTATATATATCTCGCGGAATATCGTGAGTATAAGAGAGAGGTGAGCCTTTCAGCACTCCCGCCCTGTTGCGTTTATTCAAAGAAAGTGCGTTTTCTGACAAGACAGCAAAACTTCTCTTCTCCAAAAAAGGAGCTACCACCTTGAATAAGTAGTTCGGAGTTCCGAGCCTTATCAATTTTAACAAGAGACCATTGTGCCAGACCTTATCGAATGCTTTGCTTACGTCAAGGAAAATCGCTCCCGTGTGCGCCCTTTTATTGAAACCTTTGACTATATTCGAAGTAAGTCGGGTCGTCAAGACTGTGCAATATTCAGGCTGGAACCCAAACTCTTCGACACACAGAACTTTTCGTCTAAGTACAAAGTCATTGATACTACTCAAAATTAGCTTTTCAGCCATTTTCCCTAAGCTCGACAGTAGACTGATCGACCTATAGCTAACCGGCGCCGTAGGGTCCTCATCTTTCTTATAAGTCAGAATAACCTATGCGTGCTTCCATGCAGCCGGGAAGTGGCCTTCTTTGATTATAGCCTGGGATATGCTTACTATGTTCCAAAGATTTGTCTGGTAGATTTCGCAACGCAGCATTTTTACTCTTTTAAAAGCCGAGGCTTTTTTAATATTCAAAACGCTTATTAGGGACCTAACCTCGTTTAAGGTGACTTGGGGAAAGGCCTGAAACGGGTGATTGATTGTTTTATAAATATATATCGTCGTTGAGACCTTCTCATCTCGTAACGCATCATTGGTCGGATTTTAACTGAATTGATCGCAAAGTTTGTGCGACCAATTCAGCTTTATCTTTGGCATCGATTAAAACCACAACTGTCTCCTGATTTTTCAGGTGGGACATAGGTACTCGTGTGCCTCTAGTCAAGGTCCTGGTCATTCTATAGATGGAGTTATTCGCCATAGAAAGGCTTTGGACCATGTCATCCCACATGTTCGATTGCCGTTCAGTCAACAAATCCCTAACTACCTGGGCTTCCCAATTAGCCTTTGTCTTGATGCGGGGATCTCCAGTACGATACGTCCTATTCTTCAACCGATCTTTAATTCTTATGCGATTTTTATTTCAGACCACTTGTATAATACGAGCTGCGCATATGGAAAATATGAAGGGTTCAGGACCATTGGCCGAGTTTAAACTGGGAAAAGAAGAAAAAAACGCAGATTGCCTAAACTTCTAGCTTGAACCAAACCTATTATACCGTCCATAAATGGAAGACACGGGCCCAAATAAAGATATGTCAAAAGACTAGTATCAACAAACTTTCCTACTTGTTACAAACCGTCTGTGCCAGCGACTGTTCAGGTAGAAAATCTCCACCTCTGTATACCGCGAGACCTGATACACCTGTTATATTTTAAATGAAATGATTTATTTCTCTGAACGATGAAGATAAAAATCATCTTAATTAACTTAATACATCAATCCCTTACGCAATTTTTTTTAATTTAAAAAAGACCCACGTCACGAGCTAATCAGATTAAGCCATTCGTCCACTTCTTAAATTCTGAATATTATGGGATCATAATTATAATGTCAAATCATTATTCTTTTTACCGGCATCAGCTCGAGACTTTTTATTAGCCTTATGATGCATTACACACTACGATAATAATGTCGCTTGTAACAGAATTAAAAAAAAATGGGAGAATAAGAATTAGAAATTTGTTAGTTCATCAAAAGCAATTTTATATTATTTTTAATATACACACAGGTTTTTTCATCGAATAGTGGCAACGACGCAATACATAAAGGGGCTGTTGCAGACCCCAATATTTCTTGGGTTGCCTGATTGTTTCATGTTAATATATTACAGAGTTTTGGCAATCAATAGGTCAGAATTCTCGGCTGACTGACAGCCATCTATCGGTCACTGCCAATATGGTATTTTCGACACTAATGTAATAAGTAGTAAAATAAATTAAATAGTTGTTTACATTGCTATATGCGAAAGTTAATTTTTTGGTGTGAGGAGGTTTTTGAATAGCCGAGGCGAAGCCAAGGTGATTCAATACCTCCGAACATCAAAAAAAGCTTTCGCATCGTGTGTTGTATTAAATTTTTTCTACTACTGTTCTCTGATCAATATAGTGTGTCCACGGATAGAGTTCAGAAGAGGAAAAACTTTTTTATTTGTGGGTTTAGAAGAAAAAGTTATTTTTTATAAAAACGTCTGCTTGTGTTGTAACTACAATTTCGAATACCAAATTTACGATTAGTATACAGGGTACATCAAAAATAACATTTTTAATGATTTTGATTTCGATTTTTTTTTTAATTATATGAAAATATTTTTAAACCCGTGATTTATTACACCAATTGTGCAAAAAAGTCTAGTAAACATTTTTCTCAAAGTGGTTAATTTCATCATTTACACGAAATCCAAAAAACTAAAAATGTTGTTTGTGACTAACCATGTTTTAAAACGTTTTTTTTTTTGTAGACTTAGAAGAAAAAGTCACTCTTTATAAAAACGTCTGCTTATGTTGAACCTACAATTTCGAATACCAAATTTACGATTACTATACAGGGTTAGCCAGAAACAACATTTTTAGTTTTTTGGATTTCGTTTAAAATAAATTTACGTAAACTATTGTTGCTTTCCTACTTGGAATATAATTTTATATCTGGCCGAATAACGATTTTGTTGCAAGAAAACTATTTCTTATTTGTATTTTTATTATTACATGTCATAGGTATTTCTTCATTTTATTTAATCATAAATTATAAAATATTAAAATAAATAACGTTCTATTCGAACGTGGTACCACCGAGTTCAGCGCATAGTTCAACTCGATATCTGAATTCCCGATAACAATTCCTAATTTGCTGTATTGGGATATTTGCAATGACTTCTCTTATTTTTTCTTTCAAGAGATCTAGGTTATTATTGAAATTGGTTGTATACACATGTTGCTTCAAATATCCCCACAAATGAAAGTCCATAATTTGTGAGATCGGGACTCTTAGGTGGCCACTCATTTGGACCATACCTTCCAAACCATTTGTTCCCAAACTGATAATTTAGCCAATCACGAACAATTATCGTGGAATGAGCGGGACAGCCGTCTTGTTGGAAATGTAATTTTATTCGATCAGCTAAAGGTATATCTTGCAAATGATCATAAAAAAAGTGTTCAAAAGATGCAAATAAGTGTGTTGATTTAAATTGTTTTCAATAAAATATGGTCCAATGATTCCATTGTAAGTAATAGCACACCACACGTTAACTTTTTGTGAATACTGTCTTCTAGAGCGGATACGAAAATAAGGATTGTCGCGGCTCCAATAGCGACAGTTTTGCGAACTAACTACCCCGTTTGTGGTAAACGTTGCCTCGTCCGAGAAAATAATATTATTAACAAAACTTCTTTGTCTAAGGATATGTTCCCCTATCAACAAACAAAAATCCAAACGCTTCGTGTCGTCATTTTCTTCCAGAAAATGATTAAATTTAGGTTTGTACGGACGAATTTTATTGAATTTTAATATTTTTTCTACTTAGAGATTTACTCACATTACCAATTTGAGAAGATCTTTTTCTTAAAGACAGTTTGGGAAAATTTCTAACTGAATCCATTGTCATTACAGTTACAGCATCATCTTTATCATACTTTTTTTCTCCCTTTTTTTATTTAAACCACTACCAGTTCTTATGAATTTTATTACAATTTTTTTTAAACCCTTGTCCGTGCAAGAAACAGCAGGCAATATCTCATGGAATTGTCGAAGAACTGCCATATAGCTTTTTTCGTGTCCTAAACCATAACTTCGCAGAATATAAATTCTTTGTTCTAACGTTAGCATTTTCTAATTTCACTATTATGCAGACTTATGAGAAAATTATGACACAAATATCAACAATTTGAAAGATGCAAAGTAACTAAAACATTTCATTTATTTAGAACAGGCTACTTGATATTTTATTATTTTAATAGTAGCTTTGAAATTAACCACTTTGAGAAAAATGTTTATTAGACTTTTTTGCACAATTGGTGTAATAAATCACGGTTTTAAAAATATTTTCAAATAACTAAAAAAAAAAACGAAATTAAAATAATTAAAAATGTTATTTTTGATGTACCCTGTATACTAATCGTACATTTGGTATTCGAAATTGGAGTTTCAACACAAGCAGACGTTTTTATAAAGAATAACTTTTTCTTCTAAACCCACAAATAAAAAAGTTTTTCCTCTTCCGAACTCTATCCGTGGACACACTGTATATTATTAAGTAATGAACTTTGATTTTATTCAAATTATAATAATAAAATAAGGTTTTTCCACCTGTAAAATAATCTATGACAACTAGTTATTTGAGTACTGTCAGAGTCTGTCAGTTCGAATTTTTTAATTTCGCTAGTATAAAATGTTCCCCAAGACCAAAACGTTGCTATTCAGAAGGCGGTCGAGTTGGCATGTGCCTCACTGTTACCTGAAAAGTCGAAAGATAAAATTCGCTTGAATAAATACAATACAAATTTCCTATGAGTATTCGTGTTTTTTTGTCCTGGCACCGAAAGTAGTACTTTCGTAGCTAGAAACAAACCACTTTCGTAGCTAGCAACGTATAATATACAGGTAACTCTAATGTTTACTTTCGTGATCTTTTGTGTTGCTAGGGCCCGAAGGTTAATTTATGTATATAGTAGTAGAAAAATCTGAAAAAGGCACACATCACAGGTATATGCGAGAGGTCGCCTACGCTCGAATGAGCATGGCACATAAAGAAGAAGTAGTAGAAAATAGTTATTTACATTACCAAATGCGAAAGTTAATTTTTTGGTGTGAATCATTTTATTCAAATTATAATGATAAAATAAGGTTTTTCCACCTGTAAAATAATCCATGACAACTAGTTATTTGAGTACTGTCAGAGTCTGTCAGTTCGAATTTTTTAATTTCGCTAGTCTAAAATGTTCTCCCAATACCAAAACGTTGCCATTCGGAAGGCGACCGAGTTGGCATGTGCCTCACTGTTACCTGAGATTATTATTATGATATCAGCATTTTGTTATTAAGTTTTTTTCCAAAATTCGCTTAAATAAATACAATAAAAATTTCCTATTAGTATTCGTGTTTTTTAGTCCTGGCACCGAAAGTACTTTTGTAGCTAGAAACATACCTACTACTTTCGTAGCTAGCAACGTATAATATTCAGGTAACTCTAATGTTTACTTTCGTGATCTTTCGTGTTGCTAGGGCCAAAAGGTTAATTTATTTATACAGTAGTAGAAAAATTTAATTGCTGAATAGTAGAATTCCTATATTTTGTTAAAAAAAACACTATACCCTTAATGCCAGAGAGTAATAAAATGTAAATTTGCAATAACAGGACCCATTAAGCAGGATGGACAACTTAAAGGTTGCATTGTAAATTTTAGGTAAATTGCAATGTAAGTTTTTAAACATTTCGTATTTCAGACCTACACACCCCGAATCGGTCCAAAATTGGGTTACCCTAATTACCGGACAATGGAAAGACAAGCTTGGTGAATGAAACTAATTTAACAACCATAGGTAGTTTATTAGAATAAAAGTATAAAAATAATTATACTTGATTATAATTATAGAGATAACATGTTTTAAGAAAAACGCTGAAATACGTCAAGTAACTTATAAAATCGCGCTTTCTTTGACAACAACATTTATACAGGGTGTCGCGTTTAAAAGATCTGATTGTATGGATGATTTTTTTTTACTGGAATGCCCTGTATATTACCTCAAATTTTGATTCCTCGAAGGTGCTTTCAAAAACCTAATACACTTAAGGTCCAAAATTCGGGGTAGAAACCAGAGCCACTTAATAAAAAAATCCCTAATTTATTTTTATGAAATCACAAAAATCTAAAAAAAGTTAAAATCAAACAATTAATTAAATAGATGTTGAAATTATTTTCCTCCTTGCGCCTGACAATATCCTAATCGATTAATAAATTCTCCTTGCGCATTACTTATAGTCTCTTCAGATATTTTGGCACGTTCGATTCTTATCCTACTTCTTAAAACTTCGATACTAGCTAGTCTACTTTTGTATCCGGGGACCTAGGTAGCCACTCAATGGTACCACGCCTTCTAATCCACTTGTTGGGGAAAAACTTAATCAAGGTATGCTCAATTCACAGTGAACCCCAGGTTCATTTCTACTTGGAAATAAATTAACCAGTTTAGGTAGGTATAAGAAAATCTTGCAAAACTGAAGATATTTCTGCCCGTTTACGTTACCGTTAAAAAAATTTGGTCCCAAAATTATATTTCTGACAATATACGCCCACACATTTGTTTTCTGGGGATATTGTGTATGATGCTCTCGCATCAACCTAGGATTTTCTTTTGCCCAGTATCTACAAATTTGTTTGTTTACCTCACCGTTTATTTTGAAAGTAGATTCATCCGAAAATATTATATTTTTTGCCAAAAAACCGGTTACCATTGCACATATCCATTATTGTTTAACAGAATTACATTCTTCTATTAGGATCGCCAACCGACAACTCTTGAACAAGATTTACTTTAAAAGGGTGCCATTTTTCTATCCTTCGTAAAATATGCACTGACATAAAAGAGGTTTCTTGTACTAGATGACGTGTGCTATTATGAGGATTTTCTTTAAAGGTAACCAAATATTTAATAGGTTTCCTCGTCAAACGCTGGGCGTCCTATCTTTTGGTCGATCTTCTACAGAACCAAATTCTCGAAACTCTCTTTCTATTTTGCTTAGAATTGATCAAAAATCAAAATCAAAATCATTTATTTTCCACAAATTGACACAAAAGTGTATGGAAGTCGTCAAATAGTAAACACATCGTTCAACAGAAAGTACATGGATTAACATAAATCACATCATACTTATTACAATATGTAAAAATTCACATATTTTAGTAAACTATATACAATAATAGATAATAGATTGACAGTATTGGAGCTAGTCTTCTAAAAATTCACGCAAATTATAAAACACCTGTCAATTAAAAATTTTCTTAATCTAATTTTAAAAACATTCAAACTGCTGCTCTCTGATACACCATTTGGCAGCCTATTAAACATTTTTGGGGCCTTTTTTTTACAATTTCGAGTGTAATAGTGATGGAAGTTTCCATTTCTGGAAAAACCATCCCGATTCTTGAAAACAAACAAGCACAATTCAGATATAACAATAGATGGGACCGTTAAAATTGGAAGTCTTTTAAAAAGGGGTCTGCAAGAAGTAGTCGATGTGACAACCACCATACATCTCAATATTCGCATTTGACTCTTAAATACGCCCTCAGCATAAGGTGAAACGCCCCAAAACTGAACGCCATACAATAGTCGAGAGTACACCAGAGCGAAATAAACATTTATTAAGTGTGGCCTGTCCAATATATCTTTAAGGTTTCGCATTAAATAACAGAGACTATTAAGTTTTGTTGATAAATTCAAACAATGGAATTCCCAGGAGAGGGTGTCATCCAAAGTGACACCCAGGAATTTACTTCTTTTTTTACGCTCAACTTCATTGTGTTGACATTTCAAATCAATATCTAACTTAAGTCGGGTTTGGGGTGTATGAAATACCATACAATTAGTTTTTTTGGTGTTAAGAAATAAGTCATGAACCATTCATTTAATTCTGTTAAAGCCCTATTTGCCACAAAATTAGAGGAACAAGATTTATTTGTCTCTATTATGGCGGAAGTATCATCTGCATACATTGTTACAGTACTATAAGTCACATTTGTAGGAAGAGGATTTACAAAAATAAGAAACAATACTGGCCCGAGCACAGATCCCTGTGGTACAGCGATTGAGGTCCCCACCGTCTCTGAGCGCACGGTGCCAGTGTCAGTACACCGATCTCTGACCTCTACATACTGAGAACGTTGATCTAGGAATGATGAAAACTATTGCAGATTGACACCCCTTATACCATAGGATTCCATTATATCAATAAGTATACGATGATTGACACAGTCGAACGCCCTGCTCAGATCACAAAAGATCCCAACTGGGCGCTCGCCCGCTTCCAATCTCTCAATAATATCAGTCAAGAAGGTAAAAATGGCGGAAGAAGTGAATTTTTTGGCGATAAATCCATGTTGTTGTGTAGACAATATATTATATTTTTCTAAATAGGACGAAAGTCTATCGAGCATAGCATAGCTTTCGACAAGCATGAGGTTAATGCAATTGGGCGATTGAGTTCTGGATATTTAGCATTACGCAACGTACATACTTGCTGTTGAACTAGCCTGAACTAACCCGAACTCTATCACTATACCCAATCATCATGAGTATTTTAATTCTTTGCGTCACAGACAAACGCATTGTATTTTTTGAATATAAAATATTCTACAACTGAAATTAATTTGATTCGGTGAACCCTGAACAGAAAAGAAAAAGTAATGGCACTGTCAAAGCACCACAACAAGCCCATATCTGGGAAGTACACATACAGATACTGATTAAAAATAATTTAATTACAAATTTAATAATAAAAATAAATTAGGGAGTTTTTCATTAAGTCACTCTGGTTTCTATACTACGAATCTTGAACCCTAAGTGTACTAGATTTTTGAAAACGGCTCCTCTCAAAGAATTGAAATTTGAAGTAACATACAGGACATTCCATTAAAAAAAATCATCCATACAATCATATCTTCTAAACGCGACACCCTGTTAACTGTTAACCAAATTAAGGACCTTGGTGTTATTTTTGATGCCAATATGCTGTTCGATCAACATATTTACTATATTTTAGAAGGGGCGAATAGAATGTTGGGGTTTATATTACGTTTTTGCTTTGAGTGTTGCTTTGATTTTAAAAACCCCTTTACGTTACGTTCAATATTTATGGCATATATTAATAGTATATTAAGCTATTGCTCTGTTATTTGGAATCCACACTATAATATCTATATAAATAAACTAGCTTCCATTCGAATAAAGTCGGTTAATACAAAATGTTTTAATAATAATCTCGATAGCTGCAATACTATCTGTCAAAAGCTTGATTTGATATCGCTTGTTGATCGCAAAATGATTGCCGATGCCAAATTTATTTTCAACATAGCTAATAATGTAATAGATTCTCCTGCTTTATTAAGTCATTTATATTACACTGTACCGAAATTTGAGAGAAACCACTGACTATGCTATACGTAGGTACAATTTGTCGGCAAAACGCGTTGCCAATATTTAAATTGAATATTATTATAAACTGCAAGATGTTCTAAAAATACCTAGAATTTGTATTATTTTAGCAAGAAGACCTTCTAATTAACCTTTTTTTTTAATTTCTCATATAGTTTTATGACTTAATTATTTACAAGCCTTTGAACTGCAACACTTGCTAAGGAAATATTTAAATTCGAAAAGAGCGAACTAATTCGATTATTATTCAAACCGGCTCTTTTGGCCTAATTGCGCATTATTTTATTCCATTTCCATCTGCTTTGTCTTTCCGTTTGACATCGCTAATGCACAAACGATTAGTCTTTTATAGTTCCTTTTTAGTATTCAGAAACTTTCGCTGCCCTTTACTAATTAGTTCTCGTTAATTTGAAATATCTCGCCAAATTGCTTTCTGTCTACCGGAGAAAATGCCCAATAAGCCACAATTTTAATGAGATTATAGACCGGTCTCACACAATTTTTCTTTTTCCTGACAGCTGATAGTTTAGCTATATTGAGGGAAGTATTGTCCTAAAGTTTATGACACATACAAAATAGAAAGTGATTTTTTTTTATGATCAAGCACAACAATGCAGAATAAATCCTTTATGGTGCTCTGCGAGCGGTGCGTGTGCGCAGGAAACGATTCACGTTCGTTTAAAGATTCACATATTTGAAGATTATACTCGTTGGGGTACGCGGCCTCAAGTAGGTCGTTCCAGAGTGATGACGTTCGCAGATGAAATAATTTTTACATTTTTAAACATTTCTAAACCACAGTTGACCACTTGTAAAAGAGGCTTAAGTCGTCAACATTCGTTCGATGTTCTAGGCTTTTTAGCTTATCTGTTAGATAATGGTCGCCGATCAAGCGAATTGCTCTTCTTTGAATGGATGGAATAATAATAAATATAATATAATAATAATAAATAATAATTAAATTACAATTATTTTTTAATAAGTGCATTATTATATAAGTCTAAACTTAATAGTTTTTGAGATATCGAGTTTTGAGAAATGATATTTTTGAACTTTGACAGCGTCTAGCTTTCTAACGATACGCCATATAGCAATACGGCTTACATGTCCCTATCTTCCTTTTTTTATTATCTTTCCAAAAATGCTAGCTTCCGGTTAAACCGGAAGTACTATATTTCCGGCTTTTGAGCTACATCCGGTTTAACCAGAAGTTGACACTTTTAGAAAGATAGTAGAAAAGTAAGATAGGGACATGCGAGCCGTTTTGCTCTAAGACGTACCGTTAGAAAGCTAGAAGCTGTCAAATTTCAAAAATGTAATTTTTCAATACTCGATATCTCAGAAACTATTAAGTTTAGACTTATAATGCAGTTGCTAATAAATAATTGTGATTTTACGTAGAATCTAAAAATGTTGTAATATATAGGGTGTTCCATTTAAAAAAAAATATTTTAAATTGCTAAAAAACTGTAAATTTGGCAACATTGCAAATGTCACTAGCAGCTCCGCGATAACCTCTTATATACGGACACCAATTGTAGCTAAATCGGACAAACGGTATTAAAGATATTTAAAGCGTTCCATACTTCTGTTACACGCTGTATGTCTTAATGGACGCTCAATAAATAAATCGATGAAGTCAATACATTAACTTTTTTTAGAAAAAATTACCGCCTGAATTTTCTTAGAATTACACTCTACTTGGTTACCGTCACCCTAGGAATTTGTACTGGGCCTATGTTAAACTGTGAGCTGCATATAGAGATGTGTATTAGCAGTCGATGTTCTAGCATCCCAACTCAAGTATGAAACAAGTATAGTATCGTCAGAGAAGATACAATAGGTATAGGATTTTTAGAGTTTTCCAGAAGATTGATAATGTAAAGTAGTCGGCTTTGTCCACTTCCTTGTTACCCCTTATTGGCCCTGCGTTACCGACAAGCGGGTAGTTTATCGTCCCAAAAAGTGAAATTACAGGTGACGAACGTTTAACCTACAACCAGGTAGTAGTATAGTTTGATCTATAAAACTTAGGACTCACCACAATAGAGGAGCTTTCTCACGTATTAAACTTGACGATTCTCCGATGTTTTTCTTTATTTTAGATCAAATTTTCATATTATTATGACCACTAGATTGAAGTTTGTACTGATTTTTTTGTCATCGTTGCGTCATTGGGAACTTCGCGTCGAAAGTGATCGATAGCGCTTGCCACGTAGTTAAATGTTTATGTTGTTGCCTAGCTTTGGCTGCCGCTTTTGTATAATTTTTTTAAATTTGTTTTAGTGCTGTATTAAATAATTGATTATTACCTATCGTACAGGTTATACAAGTGTATTCAGAGTATTTCTTTATGCCTGCCTCTTCTTTTTTTAGTGTTGCCGGGTGATTCGTTGACGTTGATTTATCTGTTTTGGCGTCAAAGTATTTGAAATCTAGTAACTTTTGGTTGGCCGAAGGTTGGTAGTTCATGTTTCGGAAGGGAAGGGGTTACCATGCTTCTCGTCTTTGCTGACTTTACCTTAACCTGATGGCTGGCGTTTGATGCTAAAAATTGGTGATTGGCGAAAGTGAAGCACTTCTGTGAATTTGCCCCAACTCATCTCAAGAAACTTTTCGCAAAGTTGTGTTGTGAGTTTGCTGCCGCACTTTGAGTGATAATTGGGAAGTTTTCACGGCTGCAAGCCGGATTTGGATGCATAGTAACGTTTAGTTCACGTACCATATTAACAACGGGTGAGTATAGAGGCTGCCTTAGCAATGGCCGCAATAAATGAATTGATGAAGAAAAGGGAATCGATTGTCTGCCATGACTATATCCAGTTCTTCAACAATAACTTTTTTAGAGAAAACTGCCCCCTTGGTTTTCTTAGCGTTAGATTCTACTTGGTTACTGTCCCCAAGAAAGAATTTCTTGCAGGTCTTTGTTGAGATTTGAGACCTCTTGCTGCTTATATAGATATGCATTGGCAGCCGATGTCCGAGCATCCAAAGTAAAAGATGAAACAAGTGTGCTGTCATCAGCGAAGCTATATATAGGACCTTTAGTTTTTCCAAAACATCGTTAATGTATAGTAAAAAGAGGGTGGGTGACAATATAGAACCTTAAGGGACTCCGGCATTGATGTACTAACTGTGTTAGGCACAATACGCCAAATTATGCTATTTAATTCAGCGCTCGTTGGGGCATGTAGCCCAGAGAATAGCTGTTTTAGCGTAATTTGGTTAATCCTTATTGTATAAGGTCTCAGCAAGTGGCTAGAGAACAAAGTTCTCACATATATACATATTTAAACTAGAGAATATTGGGGAGTGCAGCAAATGAAAGAGTACTCTTTAAAGTTATTCCAAGCTTTCGGAAATCATATATTTCATTTCCATCCTCAGGGAGACTACAATTTATATAAATTAAGATTAGGAAACCTCATTAGAACAATAAATAAATGATTTTACTTACAACTTTTTTGAGATTGTTCATAAGGATGTTCATAGAATTAATATAGGACATGCGAGAAGAAAACGTGTTGAAACCCAAGTCAGTTACAATTAAAATCAAAAATTGGAGACAATACTAAAAACATTGTATATGGACGTAGAAACACACAATTTAAAATAAAATCAAAATTTTGATGTTCACATTTTGAAAATTCGTTACTAATTTGAAATTATGGAATTATTTAGCGGGAAATCATGACTTGCGTGCCTCCATTTTAAGTGACTGGTAGGTTAGGAAATACTGTCATTTTAACATGTCATTAAAATTGTCAAAAATATTTTTAATGCGGTTTACAATAAGAATAATATTAAATAGAGAGAATTACGGATTTAAGTGTTATCGTGCAGCAAACCTGAAAAATCGTTAAAATGTATTTATACGAGGTTCGAACTATTATCATTAGTATTGATTGTACGTAAGTTTTTATCTAAGTGGAGCAGATATGAATAAATTACACTTAAATGTTGGATATCTGTTCTTTTGTTCATACTATTGGGTTCTTGAGCAATAAATGTCATTTCCAAAAACAGTCTTTTTTTATAATTATTTTGTGAGGTTAGAATCTCAGCTGAATTAAAATTAATGTTATGGTCCATATTATTTGCATGTTCAGCAAGGGCACATCTCTCTGGATGGTGTCTACAATCACTCTTGTGGTTAGTGATTCTGCTAGACAAGGGCCTAGTAGTTTGACCTATGTATACTTTATTACAGTCTGCACAAGGGATTTTGTAGACAACATCTGATAGTTGGTTAGAGTGTGTTTTGTCTTTAAGTTTGGAGTGAATAGAGTTTATTGTAAGTACAGGCTTGTATGCAATCTTTATATCATTGATTTCTCTGAATAGTCTAGAAAGTTTTGGAGTGATATCTCTTATGTAAGGCAATGAAGTGAACTTATAGTTTATAGTCGCTTCAGTTATATTTCTGTTTGTATTATTGACAATGTTCACGTTGGGTGCTTGTGTTAGAGTGGAGGACGTGCTGAATAGTATCTTTTTTACCAGTGTGGCAGGGTATGAATTATTAATGAACAGATTGAGGAGGATGTTAAGATTCTTATTTAATTTCCTAATTAAGAATCTTAACATCCTCCTCAATCTGTTCATTAATAATTCATACCCTGCCACACTGGTAAAAAAGATACTATTCAGCACGTCCTCCACTCTAACACAAGCACCCAACGTGAACATTGTCAATAATACAAACAGAAATATAACTGAAGCGACTATAAACTATAAGTTCACTTCATTGCCTTACATAAGAGATATCACTCCAAAACTTTCTAGACTATTCAGAGAAATCAATGATATAAAGATTGCATACAAGCCTGTACTTACAATAAACTCTATTCACTCCAAACTTAAAGACAAAACACACTCTAACCAACTATCAGATGTTGTCTACAAAATCCCTTGTGCAGACTGTAATAAAGTATACATAGGTCAAACTACTAGGCCCTTGTCTAGCAGAATCACTAACCACAAGAGTGATTGTAGACACCATCCAGAGAGATGTGCCCTTGCTGAACATGCAAATAATATGGACCATAACATTAATTTTAATTCAGCTGAGATTCTAACCTCACAAAATAATTATAAAAAAAGACTGTTTTTGGAAATGACATTTATTGCTCAAGAACCCAATAGTATGAACAAAAGAACAGATATCCAACATTTAAGTGTAATTTATTCATATCTGCTCCACTTAGATAAAAACTTACGTACAATCAATACTAATGATAATAGTTCGAACCTCGTATAAATACATTTTAACGATTTTTCAGGTTTGCTGCACGATAACACTTAAATCCGTAATTCTCTCTATTTAATATTATTCTTATTGTAAACCGCATTAAAAATATTTTTGACAATTTTAATGACATGTTAAAATGACAGTATTTCCTAACCTACCAGTCACTTAAAATGGAGGCACGCAAGTCATGATTTCCCGCTAAATAATTCCATAATTTCAAATTAGTAACGAATTTTCAAAATGTGAACATCAAAATTTTGATTTTATTTTAAATTGTGTGTTTCTACGTCCATATACAATGTTTTTAGTATTGTCTCCAATTTTTGATTTTAATTGTAACTGACTTGGGTTTCAACACGTTTTCTTCTCGCATGTCCTATATTAATTCTATGAACATCCTTATGAACAATCTCAAAAAAGTTGTAAGTAAAATCATTTATTTATTGTTCTAATGAGGTTTCCTAATCTTAATTTATATAAATTGTAGTCTCCCTGAGGATGGAAATGAAATATATGATTTCCGAAAGCTTGGAATAACTTTAAAGAGTACTCTTTCATTTGCTGCACTCCCCAATATTCACTAGTTTATCTCTTAACTAGTCAGCAACGACTACCCTCTCGATATACATATTTATATGTCATATTGTGATTACCACTTGCCAAGTAGTATTCTTTTACTATTTATATGTTAAATGTGTCTGAAAGAAATCCGTCCATCGTCTTTCGCAGAGAACGGTATCTAAGAAAGCTTGACAGCCGTGAACAAAATTAAACCAGCCGCGGCTTTTTGTATGTTCTCACTTTAGTTAGGAGCCCCTCATGCCATACTCGGTCATAGGCCTATAAAATGTTGTGTGCTAACGACCGGGACTCCCAGTGCGTTGTTCCATATGTGGGTAACATAAGCTGTTGATCTAGAGTAATCTAGACTAACGAAATCCATACTGGTGGTCACTAATAATGTTGAAGCCTTCCCGGTACATTAATAATTTTGGTTTATAGCCTCCTCCATAACTTCTTATATAACCGAAAGCAATGCGACTGAACGATATTTTCTTGTCTTTTGTGGTTATGGGCTGGACTTGTAATTTTCCAGCAAGAAGAAAATATTCCTTTTTTGTAAGATAAGTTAAAAAATCTACAAAATACCAGTGTCAATTCATCAGCGCATAGGTTAATCACGATGACTGAAGTTTACAATAAATTACAATACCGCTAACAATTTTTTATAATTTTAGTATTATACAGTGCGTGTCTAAAGCACAAACCCTGCATGACGCTTTTATAAACAGAACCAATGAATTTTTGGCAGATATAAGTTCTATTAACACTTATAAAACATAAATTTTTAAGTGTAAGAGCTTGACTCAGTTTTGAAGATAGCGACAAGAAAGAAGTGGGGTCGAGTGAATCTCGCTGGAATAGTATAATTCATTAGGAATCCAGAAAATAGTCCTTTTCCGTGCGTGCGTGACAGTTCCCGTAGAGCTGAACACGGAATGTCATGCAAGCACGGAAAAACGTTTATGGACGTGAAACGAACGACATTTCTCATTATACGCCTCTGAAAACGAAAAGCAGAGTAAAATATTTGGAAACATACATAAACGTACAAAAAACTATGTTTAATATAATTTTAAATAAATGAAATATTTATGTTACAATTTGTTTTATTGTAAACAAATTATCGATGAAGAGCATAAACTCTATGAAAACCTTTTTATGATAATGAGTTGTCACATAATGCGAACAGTAGCTCCTAATTGCAACGGCACTAGGTTGTGTAGACATAAATACTTATACTACCTTCCCGTCATCATGGGTCCATTGAGACTAAACCAAGAAAATAAAACCGATATCTGTGTTTATTGGAAAACCATACATTAAAAATTTCTCACCCTAAAGTTTGATTTGGGTGGTTTGAAAATAAACCCATTTGATTTAAGTTTAGACAATGCTAGAACCCTGGTGTCACACTTGTACCATTAAGAAAAGTATATCACTCTAAATGATAGTAGGCTTAAAAGAGCGTAAGAAACAGCGAAGTCTGCCAAAAAGATCCTCCTACTGAGGACTTATACATTCAATGGTATAATACATATTACTTATATTAATATAATTAGTACACCGTATGGTACTATAAACACAAGAGCAATGATTACTACTTGACGAGTGAGAATCATAATATGACATATGCATATCTGAGAAACTTTGTTCTCTTGTACGTTTATAGTACTATACGGTATTACTAACTTTAGATTGCTACAAACTGCTGGAGAATGGCGCTACCTATATTGTACTTCCTACGCAGATCAATATTATAGCTATAAACTGTTTTTTCGATTTTCCAATGGTCGGTATGCTCACTTGTCATGCTTGCCCTGTACTGACGAGAACCAAAGAGTTCAAAACTGGTCTACAGGTAGCAACATGCTACCATTGGAAACAAAGATTCATTTTTCTGTTTTCGGTAGTTTCCTCAATCTAAGTAAAGAACTTTCCTACATATTTCGTTTGGCTTAATGACTGCAATAAAACCCCTCATAAACTCGGCTTTCGCTTTCACAGAGACGTATTAACTTACATTTATTTTTAATGCCAGTTTATAATAACAATAGATAGGTACATTACTTGATGTGTTATCAACATTAATAAACTGTCTAATTAAGGTTTTCTAGAAAGAACTTATTTATGAGGATATTTGTCAAAACTTTTTAGTTACAGGTACCTGTTTGTATAGCTTATATAAATAGTAAACATAACATTCGAAATAGATTAGTACCTATCTATTTTACTTTGAAACAATGTGCAACAAGTTAATATAAAAAGTATGTGGAGACCTTGGGAATCTTTAGCTAGTGCGATATCTAGCTACCCTAAACATTCCAGGAAGCATTTATCTTCTGACGCCAATGTGACCGCGAAAGATGTATGTTAATCGTTATTAAAGAGCGGCCACCCTCAGATTTATCCCACCGACGAGTGCAAACTACGAACGATTTGTCGGCCTGGTAATAAGCACAGCCAAAAAGACCATTCCTAGAGGGTACCGAAAGGAATATATCCCTGGCTGGAATAATACAAGTGAAACCCTATACCAAGAGTTTCTTGAGAGTGGCGAACAGGAAATAGCGGATGAGCTTCTACATAGCCTAGACGCTGCACGCAGACAAAAGTGGACTGAAACTGTTGAGGCTATGGACTTCAAACAATCCAGCAGAAAGGCATGGTCCCTCCTACGAAAACTGGGAAGTGGAAACGTGCCGATTCGTGACAACCCTGCCGTAACACCAAGCGCTGTTGCCTCACATATCGTCTCTACTTCTAGGGCACCCAGAGACCGAGAGCACACTACCCAAGTTAAGAGGGAGTTTAAACGCCTGAAAGCTGCCACCGACTTGCAATCAGAATACTCTCGGCCCTTCACCCATGAGGACATTACAAAGGCACTAGAGGATGTAAAGTCAGGCAAAGCTCCAGGGTTCGATGGCATACACCCGGAGTTTCTAAAAAATCTAGGCAAAAACGCCCGTGACTGGATGGCTAAGCTCCTCACTAACATTCTAAATACAGGAGATATCCCACGCTTATTCAAACAAACAAAGATAATAGCGATTCTAAAACCAGGAAAGCCAAATGACAAGCCAGAGAGCTATCGCCCCATCGCGCTTCTAAGTGCTAGTTACAAACTACTAGAGCAGCTTTTGTACAACAGAATTAGTCCAAAGATCCTTGAAAGCATACCAGTTGAGCAAGCCGGATTCAGGCCGAATCGAAGCTGTGCCGACCAAGTCTTGTCACTTACGACTTATATAGAGGCCGGATACCAGAAGCAGCTAAAAATATCCGTCGCATTCATAGACCTAACTGCAGCATATGATACTGTCTGGAAACAAGGGTTGCTCTATAAACTCCTTCGTCAAATACCCTGCAAAACAACTGTGGGACTAATCGATAATATGCTGAGCAACAGATTATTTCGTGTTGTCATGGGAAATTCACTGAGCGATTGGAAGAAACTTAATAACGGCCTTCCCCAAGGCTCAGTTCTGGCTCCACTCCTGTTCAACTGTTATATTGCTGATATGCCCACAACAAGATCCAGAAAATTTGGCTATGCTGATGACTGGGCAATAGCAACCAGAAGCAAATCAATAGAAGAAACGGAGGAAACGCTAACAGATGACCTGAATACCCTAGGGATATACTTCCGCAACTGGAGACTCCAACCTAGTGCAAGCAAGACGGAGGTGGCATGCTTTCACCTAAACAACCGCATGGCCAATAGAGAACTGAGTGTGAACTTCGGTGACAGGCTGCTGCAACACAACCGGTATCCAAAATACCTAGGAGTTACTCTTGACAGAACTTTATCCTTTAAACAACACCTAACTAAGACTGCCTCAAAACTCAAAACAAGAAATAACATCATACAAAAACTATGCGGCACCTCATGGGGATCCTCCGCTACCACGCTTCGATGCTCCGCCTTAGGCCTCGTTTACTCTACGGCGGAATTCTGTGCTCCGGTCTGGCTAAACAGCCCACATGTTAAAATGGTCGACGTCCAACTGAACCATACAATGCGTCTAATCTCGGGCACAATTAGATCCACACCGAGTCACTGGCTACCAGTCCTAAGCCATATCCCACCTCCAACGATACGGAGATCCACTGCACTTGTCAGAGAGCACAACAAGATTCTTCAAAACCCACAGCTAGCAATAAACTCAGATATCGACGACATAGGAAGGAATAGGCTGCGCTCAAGAAAACCCCCTATCAAAACAGCTGAAAACCTGGCGACCGCTGACTTCAACCCAATAAATGAGTGGAGGCAGAAGTGGACCCAAGCAGCTCAACCGGAACTTCACAACATGCCGTGCATAACAACTACCCCAGCCGGCTTCGACCTACCACGTAAGACATGGACAACACTCAACCGGATTAGGACCAGCCATGGCAGATGCGCCGATGCATTCTATAAGTGAAACATAATACCCTCCCCACAGTGTGACTGCGGCGCTGAAAGGCAGACGATCCGCCACATCACGGAACATTGCAACCTGAGAGCGTATGGGGGCCACCCGGATGATTTCCTGACAGCGACGCCAGACTCAATTGATTATATTAATAATTTAGACATTCAACTGTGAATTATGTTATATTTTTGTGTTTTTAGAATGTATATGTTGCACCTTTGATTTACGCGACATATTATGTGATGTATGCCATACGATAAATAAAATAAATAACCCTAAAGTAATTGCCATTAAAAATACCAGTGAAATGACGAAAGTTCTATTATCGACGGTGCGAAATATTACGCTAAAAGGACATTTTAAAAGAAACGTTCGCAAAAATACCGGAAAAATGAAGTGCGTAGATGATTGTGACAAAGATGTTATTCGCAGGAAAATATACAAAATGTATCGAGAAAATGTTATGCCCACGTTAGATTCTTTAAAAACACGGTTAACAACTGACGATACAACGATATTATGCAGCAGGACAAGTCTTCATCGCGCTTTGCAAGAGATGAGATTTAAGTATAAGACAATAAACAAGAGACAAATTATTATGGAGTCCGAAAGATTAAGAAAAATTAAATTTCTGTACCTTAGGGAAATAAAAAAGTTTAGATCCGAAAAACGTTCAATAGTTTATCTGGATGAAACGTGGTTTGACACTCATGAGACTGTCAAAAGAAGATGGGTTGATTTAACTGAAAACTAAAAAATTAGCCTCTTCAAATAAAGGAAAACGAATAACAATAATTCATGCAGGTTGGGAGAATGGATGGATCCCTAATTGTTTATTACTGTCGGCAAAAAATATAAAGGATTCAAGCCTGGACTATCATGAAGATACCAATGCCGCTCTTTTTGAAAGCTGGTTTAAAGACAGTTTGCTTTCAAATGTACCAGAACGTAGTGTTATTGTGATGGACAATGCAAGCTACCACAGCCGACAACTGGAAAAAGTATTGAATGCATCGAGCACAAAATCCGCAATAAAGGAGTTCATGTTAAAAAAAGGACTAGTACTTCAAGGAAACGTATAGTAAAAAACAGCTGCTGGAACTGTTTAGTATTAAAAAAGAGTAGATATGTGTGTGATAAAATGGCGGAAAAAATGAATCACACTGTGCGGCGACTGCCACCCTATTATTGCATTTTTAACCCTATTGAACACATGTGGCATTAAATAAAATCGAAAATGAAAACTGAAAATAGCACACCTACTCTAAGTGGCACTGTAACAGAGCTAATAAAGAAGTTTATGAAAGTTGGAAAAATTCGGTTAACCATGTCTTAAAAATTGAAGACTCCTATATAACTACACAACAAAATGAAATACATTCTCTTATTATAAATGTGGACAATAGCGATACTGAATTAGGAATAGATTAAAACGTTTTATAATTACAATTAAACCTTCTGTATATTAAGGGGTCAGGTAGATTTCCCTGGTTGTCACGCTCATCGACAGTTTTATATGGGTAATTTTACCAAAAAATTCTTTAAAAACGTAGGTTTGGCAATCGAACAGGTAACGGGTGTTTACAATATAATAAAACTACTATTGCAGCTATTACGTCATTAGGTCAAACGAAATATGTTCGGATGGACTTTACTAACAGTGTTAGTCAAAATACGCTAAATCCTTATTGTATAGGATCTCAACAAGTAACTAGAGAACAAAGTTTTTTACATATTTATATGTCTTATTCTCATTTAGTTCTTAAGATACTTCTGATAGGCCACTTTACTTGATGTCCCCTGTATTAAGCAATTAACGCACTTGTACTTTAATATACCATCCTACACTTGTCATTTTAAACCAGTCTCTATTGTCAAGTTAGTAGGCCTATTTTAACCTTAAAACTCCTTTGTCAATCTACTTGAATAGGATTAGCATCAGCACCTAATAAGTGGGCTCCTAAAGTTACATTTATTCAACGTCATGTAAAATTTACGCCGGGTTTTCGTCTTTATTACAGTTTTCTTCGTTTTCCGCAAGACAGATTTTATTCCCGATATATTCCTAAAATCTACCTTGGAAATAGGTATGACCTTACAACGGACCCCAAAAAGGGTCTTAAATTTTCATCGTAATGGCCAGAGAGATCGGTCCCTTTTCTGATTGGCCGACGAGTTCGGAGCACAGGTCTGGATGGGGCTGAGCAAATATTTGGACAAAAATTATTTATGTATAAAAGTAATTAATGAGCGGTTAGGTAAATTTTATTAAGAAGTTTAATTTGATTATAACCAGCTCAACTGTGTGCTGATGAATTTTTAAATTTTGGGCAAACCGTTAATAATATAAAATACACATATCTACCTATTTAACCGTGAAACAAATAAAATTAATAAAGGGAAATGAAAGTCTGTCTTTACCACCAAAATTTTTTTAATATATTAACTACACTACACCCTAGATTTGGGTATCGAGGGCATATATATGGGAGGGATTCACCATATGAGTTAGATGTTTATAATACATTCAAGTTTAAAAATTAAGTCGGACTAGTTTCGACCTTAGAAAAGATCATCATCAGCAACTCTATATAATTATAATGTAAACAAGGTAAAACACAGTAGTGGATAGTTCAATGAATGTGTGTGCCTGCCTATGGACCTGACTGGGAACGTCCCTTTGGCTACACAAATAGGTTAAGAATAAGAGGTTAATTGGAACACTTGTTGAGTATTGAGTGTATAGGTTTTATATTTATTTGACGTAAGCTAATAACTGTAAATAGTAGGAGAAATAGGTCTTAAACAAGTTTGTTTTTTCTCTTGACCCATGCTAGTAGGGAAATGAATTTATTTTCATTAAATATATTATTGAGAAAAAAGGATTAGGATTTTGAATTTGTGGTGGTATTCTTTATGGAAAAGACTTTTTAAATTAAGGTGGGTTTTTTATTTTTTAATATAACATTTTTAGACGTCAGATCGAACTAAAGGTTTGTTTTATGTTAAATTTAGGTAACTTTTAGTTCGTTTTTTATCTGCAAAGAGATAGAAAGAATATTTTAGTGTTGAGTATTTTAGGAACACGTATAAGAGCTGTACTACAGAATCAATAAAATGTAGATAAAATGGTACTCACTTGTATTTCTCAGTCACTCAATAAAGATAAGGCTTTTCTCTTTTTTCTTTTGAGAAGGTAGAACATATTAATTCGGTAATATTTAATCATCAGTTTAAATCACTCTAAGTACTAGCAGAGGAATTCAGAAAATGGAGATACCGGAAAGATGGTACAATAATTCAAAGTTTTTCCCTCCTACCATTTTAGTTTCCGGGGTAAACCGTCAAGTCCATTGGCGGCAATATTTGAAAGGAATTGAAGTTAAATGTTAAATTTAGAGACAATCTCAAACCGCAAAGAGGTCATCCCAGCACTAATTAACATCCCTTATTCGGGGTGTATACATGTAACTAACCTGAACTAACCTGAACCCGTCTAAAAAGTTTAAAAGAAAGTCCTCTAGAATGGCCCGAATTTCAGCACTAATTCTGACTTTTAAAGATTCTAAGTTAATTTGGACGGTTAACGTAGACTTTATTATTTAAGTGTCCCCACAAAAAAAACTCGAGCAGGGTTAAGTCCGGGGATCGCGTTGGCCAGTCAATAGTACCTCTTCTGCCTATCCAAGGTCCTGGAAATTGTTCGCTTATGTATTGTCTAACATTTGCCGCATAATGCGCAGGTGCTCCATCTTGCTGGAACCAAACCTGTTCGTTTATGCCATTATTTACACCTAATAAAACCATTTTGCAAGAAGGAATTATGTGATTCCTGAGGAGGTTCAAATATTTCTCGCCATTCAAATTACCATCTATGGAAAAAGGTCCCACAATATGTCTACCAACTATGCCCGCCCAAACATTAACTTTTTCGGGCCTCTGAGTGTGACCTTCCTGGAACCAGTGAGTATTCTCAGCAGACCAATAACGATAATTATTGTGTCTATTAATAATGCCATTTAAATGGAAAGTAGCTTCATCCGAGAAAATTATATTTGTTGCGAAGTTATTATCATCGTTAAAATGTTTTTTGACTGGTTGAAGTCATCTACTCGTAGTAATAAGAAAATAAATTATATTTGCATTACTTGCATTATTTTAGTTTTTAGCTTATAAGTCCAAAATGGCTGAAAATAGATATGACATCATATAATACTTTTAAATAGAGAAGTAGTTGATATTTTGAATACCACTCTGAAATACAGGGTGTTCCATTTAAAATCCCAGCATAACTGAGTTTGGCCCACACTGTAGATAGCTATTGACGCAGCTGCTCTCAGGTCTTGACAATCCTGCAGGATTTTTACTGATTTATCTACTGCCACCACTTCTGCTTGAAAAATACTGCAATAATCCGGAAGTCTATATGACCTCTGTATTTTCATGCTCTCAGAGAAGATACCAGCTCCCACTTCGACTATGTAGCAGCTGTAGTAGCGCCTGACTGCACCCTTAAATTTAGACTAAGTAAATACACCAGCACTTTTACTGCTGAGCTATATGCAATCGTCCAGGCTTTATTATATGTCCAGAAGAGAGATTCCGGAGTCGACTTGATTCTGTCAGACGCGATAAGCGCCATTAGATCACTACAACATCCTTTTTCTAAACATCCACTCGTCCAAAAAGTATACCGAATACTTCATGATATTCATAGTATGGGAAAAGAGGTTATCATTATATGGATACCATCACATATCGGCATTGAGGGAAACGAGGAAGCCGACAAGGCAGCGCGCGCTGCCATAGAAGATCCCGACTCAATACTAGTGCCAAACTCCATGACTAGTGACTTTAAGTGCTGGATTAAGAACAGGATACTTTACTCATGGCAATGTGAATGGGACGGATCACCGGCAAAGCTACGGGAATGTAAGAGCAATGTAAAACCGTGGGAATGCAACCTACGAAATAGAAGAGACCAAGTCACGTTAAATCGACTGAGAATAGGTCACACGAAACTAACGCATAGTTACATCCTGTCAAAAGAAAATCGACCCAGTTGTGAACAGTGTCAAGTGCCTTTATCCATTAAACACATTTTAATAGACTGCCCAAAATTCAAACAACTAAGACTTAAATCTAACCTTAAAGACAATATGAAGGAAATTTTGAACACAGACTTACAAAATGTGCTAAACTTTTTTAAAGACAGTGACTTGCTTAACCAAATATAATTAATAAATTGTAACTATGGTCACGCTAATAACCCCAAGTGGTTGATGCGTTTTCTTTGTAAATAAAAAAAAAAAAAAAAAAAAAACATGTAGAGCGATCCGATGACTAAAATGTAAAAACTTAGCAGTAATCAATATTCAGTTGAAACACAAAAGAACTAGAGGGCCTGAAGCCGCTCCCACCCGTAGCTTGGCCAGGTTGTTCTACATGCCATTTTATATGAAGTAAACAAATTGTGTCAAAGTGCATACGATTAGAAATTAAAGACATTAAAGATATTCAAAACTTAAAAATTGCTGGGATCAATGATGAGTATCTAGCACAGTATGATTATACCTACATTTTTCTATGATCACGAGAAATCATTGTAATTACATTTAAATAATTTTAGTTATACGACTAAACTAAAAAAATAGTTCTGTTAGGTAATATTACTTCCAGCTTAGTCAGCCGTCTAGCTGAGGTCTTACCAAGCTGATTGTTGAAGGTTTGTTAAGGTCACATTAAATTTGGCCTTATTGGTTATCACTTTGGTGAAGTTAATTATAATTTTTAAGGATTCACCTTTTCTTATTGAGGTTTAAAATAATATAGTACTTCAATAGTTATATCAATAAATTACGTTGACAAATTTGAACCAGATGATTCTTCGAAATAGATAGTGGCTAGCTTAACAATAATTATTATTTGTAGGGTTTATTATGTGGTGGACATGCGACCTTTTAATTTAAGTCACCTAGAGGTTCTATTGCAGGAGGTCCTTTAACTTTGTATCGAAAAGTATAGGGAATTTTTAAGAGACAAGAATTGCCTTAAAAGCTCTTTAAATCACTGTAGATATTATAGGCCGGAACTAATTCAATTATATAATTTAATTTATAATTAAAATATTACTTTTTTTTGCGTACCAAACTTAAAAAGAAGAAGGCGTTTAGATAATATGACAGGACTGGTAATGATCAAAACACTATTATTAACCCATTTGCAACATATTACTATTATCATTGTATGCTTTTTTAGCTTTATCAAGATCAGGATTATCATCGAAATCTTGCTACCAGAATATATTCGGTTATTACGGGTATATCCATGTCAGTTTTATTACATAAGGGTGATTCAAAATAGGGCGCTGAAGCTAATCGCAAATGTCCCCATGTACACAATGAACCGCGTGCATCAGAACTTTAACGTGCCGACAATTAACGAATTCTTGTTAAAAATTATCACAGACGTACGGATAAATCGGCAAATCAACTCATAACTAACTTACATACGAGAGTTAGACGAGACGCAACTAATAAACTATCTAAGAACTGGCTCCCTAATGGTCTCAACTATTAGTAATATTAGCATAGAGGCACTAAAATCACCAACATCGAAATCATCGTTGAGGAAAAGGCGCCAAATTATTTTGCACCGCTAAAAACATTAAATCAACCGTAGCACAACGCACACATCAATCAAGGCAAGAAGCCCATATCAATTCTCTACCTAAACAATAAGACGCAATAAGATTTCGAAGACCCAATAGATGTTGAAGATTTTAGCTAATATAAAAACCCAATGAAGATCCCGTATAATATATTAAGGACGTAATTTATATTGCTTCAGATTTTAATTATCCTTTACTTCCGGCATTTTGTAACAAACAGTTTTTACGAAAATGATAAGCGATAAGTTTTGTTTTCATTAGTTGGGAGCCGTTATATGGGATTATATTAATTTCTGATTCGCAAACAACGATCCATCAATCTACTTAAGAAAGTTTACTTTGCTTCATTAGGTGTTTAAGGCAACGCTAATGAAGATAATAAAGTTATAAAATAAATTTTTGGCACAACTGAAACTAACATTAAAACTGGGTTTATGGGTAAAGTTTGATATAAAAAAGTATGAAATGCGCGGGATTAGCGATTTGATACTACTGACTAAAAATATAATATTTGTCGTTAACGGGGGTAAGGAGACCAGCTCTGCATGTATAATAATATAATGATTTCACAATGTTAGCCATGTATTTAAAAGATAAAGTTGTTCGGTTTAAATACAAGCCCAATGGTGGCCTTGAAGCACAAGGTTCGCCAAACAATTTTAGAATTAGTATGGAACTACTTTCTGAAGAAACAATTTTGGGTGTGCAGCAATTGAAGTCCTGATTAATAAAGCAAGAGTGGTTATCCTGTCTATTGACAGGACTCCCAGTGCCGACTTAGAACTTTTCATGGAAAAGGTCGAAAATGTTCTTAATAGACTCTTGGGCAATGATGATGATGATGTTTTAATATTTCTTGCGGGTGATTTTAACATAAATATTTTGCAGGACGATAGAAACTCTATAACATTTTTGTCTCTTTTAAACTCTTATAATATTTTTCCTGCAATTTTAGAATCTACAAGAATTGGCAGGACTGCAGAGTCATGCATTGATAATATTTATACTAATTGTGATACTTTCAGTTCTGAAGTTCTGCGCAGTCATATTTCGGATCATACTGGTCAGAAGATAACATTTAGATTGCCTGGTTCGGCAGCTTCTGAGCTTCTGAACAGGATAATTTTTAATACTCACAATAGATAGCTTTTTAAAGGCATGTTGGCACAGCCGGATTGGAAATTGGTCTTTTAGGTGGATGAATTGGATGTGGAGAGTCCGTGGAGGGCATTTATGAACACTTTGATGCCGATTTTTAATTCTTCATTTCCGGTAAGAAGTATAAAGGTTAGGGAACAAAAAGTTTCACATTATGACTCCCCACGTGTGGCTGAATGTAAGAATGAGTTGGTTGTTTTGCTACTCTTGAGTTGGTATGATGATGGATGTGTGGCTGCGTATAATGAGGCTATGTGGACTGTAACCTTGTTTGGGACAGGGAGATTGAGTATGTCTCGGGCAGGCTTAATAGCTGTTGTTATTTGCTGAGAGTTCTGAAGAACTATATCGACCTCAGGACCTTATTAATAACATAATATATCATGCAAATTTTAATTCTATCCTTAGATTTGGAGTTCTTTTTTGGGGGAACAGTGTAAATGCATGGAGGGTCTTTCTTATTCAAAAGAAAGCATTACGAGTAATGTTGGGAATGAACAGACTTCAGTCTTGTCGGGGTATGTTTAGAAGACACAATTTGCTAACTCTGGCTGGATTACATGTCTATGAGTGTGTGGTGTTTTTAATAGGAATAGACACCTCTTTTTGCAATATCTACCACACCATGATCATAACACCAGATCTTTTGATTACTATATACCTATGCACAGGTTGACTCTTTCTAAGCGCAGTCCTGCCTATTCGTGCATAAAGTACTATAATCATAATATTAAGGCAGTCTGATAGTTTTGAGGAGGATGATTTTAAATACATTGTCCAGTTAGAACCCTACAGTGTTGCCGAGTTTCTATCATCACAAGCGTAAATATATTTTCTCTGTTCTCTTTGTTTTTATCTCGGTGTGATTTTTTTAAAGATTTTTAAAGTTTTAAATATTCCATATTTTTAGTATGTTGTATATTGTATTTGTATTAATTTTTTATTAATTTATTTAACAAATTAGGGAAACATTTTTTTTTAAGGAAATTTTATATTATTATGTCCATGTATTCTGACGCCATTTACTAAATACTTAAGTATTACACTGATGTATTTTTTTAAATATAGAGATTTTTGATTTGATTTGATTTGATTTGACTTTCTGTGAACGGCTAAATATCCAGTTTACCAGTTGACAATGTTGGTGTGGCATAAATATGTATTAAGTTATCATCATCCAAACTGCCTTAGCTCGAGTCCATTGTCGGACATTAACCTTCTCTTGATGCTTCCAGGTCTTTCGATTTATTCCCGTTTCGTCGATTGACCGTTTCGTCGACTGGACAATTTTACCCGTTTTGTTACCGTTTCGTCGATTGAGGAATTGAGGAAGGAATAATTACTAGGTACCTATTAGATATAAATGACACTCATTTATACCTGTAAAGGCCAGTCGACGAAACGGGAAAATTTCTTAAAGTCGACGAAACGGGAATCGACGAAACGGGAATATACCGGTCTTTCTATTTTGTGCAGCAGCAACCCAATTTATCGTGACCTTTTGCATATCGTTGCGTCGGTTCTGGTAACGCGGTAGGTGAGGTCTTCCACGAATTCACTTAGCAGTCATTGATCAATATTCCAGAATCTTTTTAGACCATCTTCCTTCATATACCCTGCCCAAATCCACTTTAATTATGGAATGCGGTCGATAAGCTCATCGACACTTGTTCTTTGTGGTAGCTCTTCATTTATCACCCTGTCTTTGAATGGTAGACCGTGCATCGAATCTATCTTCCTCTGTCGTTTTTAAATATGATGATTGGAGGTATAAAAATATTAAAATTTATTTGTTGCAGTGTTGGCTCACGTAAGTGGACCCACTATCCGATCTCAGGATCTGTCCTACAAAAAAAGTTGAATACAAAAGATTTTCGGATTAGCATGTTTTTAAAGTATTTTATTTTCACTTGTACAGGGTGTCCCATTTTCGACACTTTTATAGGGTATCTCCGTAATTGTTAGTGCTATCAAAAAAGTAATATAGGTGTCATGTGCTCTTTTCGGGTCAAACAAAGAATGGTAAAATCAAAATTAGAAAATTTTCGCTTGCTTAAGAGATACGGGGGAAAATCAAAAATTGACAATTTCAAAATTACCCTATATTTTCTTAGTTAAAAGAAATTAATAAAGAAAAATGTTTTATACAAAAGTTTCTTTATAGTGATTGTTGAATAATCTGCTCTTTTCAGAATAGGCATATGGGGTCAGGTAAAAAAGTTATCGAACCTAACCTCATTTTTTTAAATGGACCACCATGTATATTTTAATCTAAAAATTTAGCATTTTAAATTTTTTTTTCAAATATATAACACACCAAGGATGATATTGGTTTCCTAGGCGATTTATTTAAACTTTATTACTTTGAAACGAAATAAAAGATTCAGATTAAGGTAAAAAATAACGGGAATCATCGCAAATGTTCGGAAGCTCCTCCGTTGTTTTCAATGTACTCTTGACATCTTTTTCGAACGGATTTTAAGGCATTCATGATGTGTAATGGTTTTTTTTTTCTGCAAAGGCCTAATGAATTCTTTGATCAAGTTGTTCTCGGGTTAAAATAACTTCTTTATAAATTTTATTTTCCAGCACTCCCCAAAGAAACAATTCTGGAGGTGTTAGATCCGGAGATCGTGGTGGTCACCTTATAGGTTCACGTGCTCCTATCCAACGGTTGAAAGTAAATCCCTATTACTTCACATAAAGGAACGTCATCAAGAATATCGAAAAGGTTTGATTGGCGTATGTCCAGATATCTATCTGCATTTAAATTTTCTTCAAAAAAGTGATACACCAGTTTATTTTGAGACAAAAACAACTTATATTTACCCCAGATCGACGTTGTTGGCGAACAGGTCGTACTTTGTGGGGATTTGTAGTTTTCCAATGTCTTTCATTATGTCGGTTATGAATACTGAAACTTGTAATTCGACATTCATCTGACCAAATTATTTTTTGGTGAAAAGAACAATCCTCGTTAGATTTATTTAAAAAGCAGTGACACTATTCCAATCGTCTCACATCATCACCAGGATGCAAATATTGGGTAATTTTAACAACATAGGGAAAATATTTATTGGACGTCAAAATTCTTTGCGCCTTAGATTTTGTAATTCCAGTGTGAGTTTCTACGTTTCTGACGGACGTAGATTTTTGTTCCTAAAATTACAAAGTGATTTTAGAGAATAAAATTAGGATGTGTGCTTAAGACCACAAAACAGAAGTAAAAACGTCACCAAGACGAGATTCTCTATTAGCCTTCCACAATCTAACATCCGCAAATCTTAAATTCAAGACGATAAAAGAATCGATCCATAAAAAGCAAATACACTATACCTTTGGTCATAATTTAGTATCTTGCTTTTTTCCCCGACTGCATCATGAGCGTTGCGTAGCCGAATCTGATGGCTCAGTCTCGTTCAACACCCACTAAAAGTGCCAAACGAGCCTAAAGAAGTTTTCACTTCAATAAAAGTTGAGTTACTACTATTCAAAGCTAACACAGAATATATTACGTGAATATTGGCCTCGACAAATCCTAACACGCTTATTTCTTCATTTTCCTTCTTTTCTTTATTATAAGTTTTTGATCTTGGCATCGTAAAAGAGCCGTATGTTTTTAAATTATGTTGCAGTCGTCGTAATATGTCCTTAAAATGGTTGCCGTCTTTCCGGATAGCGAACAAAATATAAATTTTGCGCCATTTCATCGTTTTTTTTCCACTTTTAATATAAACTGATATCATATCAAATTTTTCAAAATGTTGATAAGTCATTTTTACAAACGAATATGTAAAAATAAAATTGACGTTAAATGTTAATAACTAGAATGTCAACATAGTTGTTTCTCGGATATTAGCTTTTGTTTCATGGTCTACTTAACTGTGGTTTAAAGGAATAAAGTTTAAATAAATCGCATAAGAAACCAATATACAGGGTAATACATTTAAAGAAATGAGGTTAGGTTCGGTAACTTTTTTACCTGAAACCGTATACTTACTATGAAAACGGCAGATTATTCAACAATCATTATAAAGAAACTTTTGTATAAAATATTTTTCTGTATCTCTTTTAACTAAGAAAATATAGGGTAATTTTGAAATTGTCAATTTTTTTATTTTCCCCCGTATCTCTTAATCAAGCGAAAATTTTCAAATTTTGATTTTACCATTTTATGTTTGACGCAAAAAGAGTACACAACACCTATATTACTTTTTTGATAGCACTAACAATAACGGGGATACCCTATAAAAGTGTCGAAAATGGGACACCCTGTCCAGGATGTTTAGTTTCTCGTGGCCAAGTACCAACGTTCTTATTTTAAATGAAACACACTACACCTATATATTTTTTTATTTTTCAATTACATATTGGATTCCGAGCAATGTTTGTTGCGACATGTTTGTTATAATTTTGAGTAGTTTTTTAGATATTTGATTTTTAATTTTTGTTTTAATAAAATCAGCCTTTCAAAAAATATCGTGTTTTTATGTTCAAAAGTATTTGCTATCTAATATTCTTAATATGTTAGCTAATCTATAATTCAATTTATGTTCTTTTCCTTAATTAAACCCGAAATAGCATACAGAGTGTTTAGAATGCTGCGCGCTGGTCCAAATTTGTCAGACATTAATGTCTCATTTTCTTTAAATAAAACACCCTGTGTATAAACATTCTGAATTATGCAGAATTAAGTTCCCTATCTTTTGGCTAGCATACTTTATACCCGAATACTTCTCCTGAGATTGGTATATTTCTGAAACCTACGAAAATTTTGTCAAGTATTTTTATTAAGAAATGTCTAAAATATTACTAAAAGTAGAATATTTTAGTTATAAATAATGGAAAAAGTCCAGCAATTGCGTTGAGAGAATATCGTGGCTTACTTCCAGGTGGAAGGGTTCCTTCAAGAAAAATGTTGGATTTGGAAAATGGAATCGTTGTTAACCCTAAAAGAAGTCGGCCCAAAACTGTCCTTACGGAAGAGAAATAACTGAATGGTCTTCAATATTTTGTAGAAAATGAAGATAATTCTGAAAGAGGTGTGAAAAGGGATATTCCTAATATAAAGGTAAGTGTCTATTTGAGAGAAAAGCTCTCGAGAGTCGCACTCGAGAGTATTTCTCGCAGGTCGACACAGTTCCGCGAGCTACTATACGACAGCACTGATAAACTCTCAGACAGCGAACAAGTCGACACTTGCTCGCAAGTGGACGAAGAGATTTTATCGGGTTGGAGAGCAACTATCACAATTCGAACGGTATTCGTATTGTGACAGTGCTCTCAGCAAAATGGCAAAAGTAGGATGGTCGAAAGACGATGTGGTTAAATTAATTAGTAGTTATGAAGAGAATCCCATACTGTGGGATACAAAATGTGTAGAGTATCGTAATCGCGAAAAGAAACAGAGAATATTGCAAGATATTGCAGCTGCATTTGGTTGTACATCTGAGGAGGTGCAAAGAAAGTTGCACAATTTGAGAAATAAGTAAGTAGAGTAGTCCTATACCGTAAAAAGCATGAAAGTTTCATTAATATTGTAGATGTCACAAGAAATAAAAAAAATTAAAAAGAAGAAAAGCATTTGTTAACTATATTCTGATAGGACACCTGTTTTTTTAATAATACCTAACGCTAAAAATCGTAATGTGACCATTACACTTTCGTAGATGAAAATAGCTTCTCGCATTTTCGTATTTCTTTTTGCAATTGATGGTCCAACTAGTTCTATTATATACTGAACCTGCACTGCATTCATACGAACAAAATTGCGAAATTGCTGCGCATCTTCAACCTGCAGCTCCCTTGTGAGTGTAGAGCACGCACCTAATTCTAATCTACGTCGAATCCAAGGTTTGATCCAACACTTTCTTTGCACTTTATGTTTTTGCTTCCTCTTAACTAAAATTTTGTGACAAACGATAACGGCCGCAAGTTTTTCCACCTCCATGTTCTACAAACTTTCTCTATCGAACTCGCAACACGCACTTTCTGTGGACACAGTTTTGAGAGCACTGCTGCTATTTACTCTCAACGAGCTGTCTCGTGAAGCTATCTGAGAGTAAAAATTTAGGAAAGTCCTCTCAAATGGACGAGCATCTGAGATTAGCTAACGAGAGGAACTCTCAAGAGTAAATCTCAAATGGACACGTACCTTTAGTCAATGTTCATCGGACAGAGGAGTTACACAATTTCATACATTTAAGTTTCTTCCCGTTCGATTGTTTTCAGTCATTGATAAGGATGATAAGTCCACATTTTGTGGAATTATGATGACCCGTCATTCTACAGGGTGAGTTTTTTAAAGTGTTACAAGGCGATATCTTGCAAACGGTTTAAAATATTTTCTTCAAATTTTAACGGGGCAATAGTAAGATGGGGGGACATATTTAAACATATTTTTATCATATACCCCTGTCCCCATTTTGAGGGGTGGGGGGTAACTTTGAAATTTTAAATAGGATTATTTACTTTTGTTTATTAATTTCGAACCTACTTAAAAAAATACGTACGTGTACAGAAAAAAATTGAAGTGCGCCTCGAACCATTTTTCATACGAGTACTCCAAACCACCTGAAAATAAAGCCAAATGCCCAAATTGCGGGGGTGAACATCCAGCAAACTACATGGGATGTGCACGTCACCCCAATAATTTGCGTAAAAACGCGATCAATATTAATAATAACAGTAACAAAAAGAACCCCGCGCCAAGAAATAATTTCCGATGGGGGCAACAGGATAAAACTGGCAAACGATGACAATGTGAACGGTAATAATAATACAGGCCCACCGCAGGGCACGCAATCAACGCAACCAATGCCAAACGCGATGGAAACTGCATTGCAGACAACAATGCAGAGCTTTCTAGTACAGTTCACAAAAATTATGGAGGCTCAACTAAAATCCATATTCAATAAGTCAAAGAAAACCGCTGGTTAAATGACTTCACAACCGGAGACAGTTTATTTCAAAATGGCTACTTTTAATGTTAACAGCTTAAAGCAACGGAGAATCGAACTCATCGATTTTGTTGAGAGAAACGAGATAGATGTGCTTCTCATCCAGGAGACTTGGCTTAAGGGAGAGACGTTTTCGTTTCCGAACTACACGGTATTCAGAAACGATTGCCTAAATAGACGCGGAGGTGGAACCATGATTCTGGTTAAGAGACACGTTTCTGCTCAAGTTGTGTCAGGTCCTGACAACTGCCCCCATATTGAGGGCACCTTCATTTCAATTAAATTTAAAAATAACCAACGCGTATACCTGGGATCAGTTTACTGTAGTCCGTCGGTAGGTTTCACGGGCAACTGTCTGGCAAAATTGTTTAATAATAATAACAGAACGATTATCGGGGGCGACCTCAACGCCAAGCATACGGTTTGGGGATGTAGGTATACAAATCCAAGGGGGCGCACTCTATATGAATTTTCAGGAAATTTAAATTACCACATTCTCCCGCCGGAGGAGCACACTCACATGTTTGGGCGTGGTCTTCCGGATATTCTAGACGTTTTTGTGATTAAAAATTCTGTTCAGATCTCCCAGTCAACCGTCATTTGTGATCTTAGCTCGGACCACATACCAGTCGTAGTAGAAGTGGGTGATTCACTGAAGAAAGGTCGAGGTTTTATTACCCGCACCTCAACTAACTGGTTTAGGTACAATAATATATTAAAAAATGTCGGGCCGCTGCAACTGCTATGGAACTCGATTGATATCGATAATGCGGTGAGTAAGATCGCAGATGACATTAATGTGGCACTAGCTCAATCTTCAGCCACAAAAACGTCCGGGTATTCGAAACACGGGGCTTTAACAGACGATATAAAGAATCGAATCAAAATTAAAAATCGATTAAAACAGGGCGTATCGAACTGGTGACCCTTGCATCAAGGCTGAGGCTAATAGAAAAGCTGAAGTTATTAGACAAATGCTGATAGAACTGCAGTCAAATCTATGGGATGATAAAGTCCAGAGCCTGGCCATCGAGGATAATTCCATCTTCAAGATGACCAGGACTCTGATCAGAGGATCTAAAGCCCCCATGTCATACCTGAAAAATCACGACTCAGGACAAGTTCTAACTGATGCTAAGGATAAAGCTGAATTGGTCGCAGACAAACTCTGCGATCAATTCAGCGAACATCCAACAAATGACGCGCCTAGAGATGAGAGATTGTTTCCACAAGTTAAACTAAACGAGGTAAATATCGTAAGCGTATCCCAGGCTATAATCAGAGAAGCTCATTTCCCGTGTGTGTGGAAGCACGCCAAAGTAATTTTAATTTACAAAAAGGCGAGGACCCTACGGCGCCATCAAGCTACAGGCCTATCAGCCTGGGAAAAATTGCTGAAAAGCTCATTCTCAGCCGACTAAATGATTTTGTGTTTGAACGTAACATTCTGCCAAACGAACAGTTCGGTTTTCGGGCCGAACATTGCACAGTTAGGCAGACGACAAGGTTAACATCCAATATAATAAAGGGATTAAATAGAAGAGCGCACACGGGAGCGGTCTTCTTTGACGTAAGCAAAGCATTTGATAAGGTCTGGCACAACGGCTTCTTACTGAAAATGATAAGACTTGGAGTTCCGAACTACCTCATCAAGGTAGTAGCTTCTTTTCTGGAAAATAGAAGTTTCGCAGTCTCGTCGGAGAACGCGCTTTCATTGACTAAACGCATCAGGGCGGGAGTGCCGCAAGGCTCACCTCTCTCTCAGATGTTGTACAACATATACACTCACGACATACCGAAAGATAGACAAAATGAGCTCTATTTATTTGCCGACGACACTGCAATTACTGCGAAATCCAAACAACCGTGGTTGGTTGTCTCGAGGTTGCAGCGCCATATTAAACTTATAGAAAAATGGCTTTCGGCTTGGAAGATTCGTCTGAACCCGTCCAAGACGAAGGTCATATTCTTCTCAAAGAGTAATGTTAGACGTCCTGAGACCAGGCTCAGAGTCAATATAGTCCAAGTGAACTGGTGCCAGAAAGTGAAATACCTATCACGGACTATTACAAACGTACGGACGTATCGCCAAACCAACTAATAACGGACTCACACACGAGAGCTGAACAAGACGCAACCTATAAGCTACCTAAAGACTGGCTCCTTAATGGTCCCAACTAATAGGAGAGAGGCACTAAATTCGCTAACAACAAAACATTGTTGAGAAAAGCGCCAAATTATTTTGCACTTAAAAACTTTAAATCAACCTCGGCACAACGCACTCCTCGATCAAGGCAAGAAGCCGATATAAATTTTCTACCTAAATGAAAAGACCTAATAAGTTTTCTAAGATCCAATAGATGTCAAAGGTTTTACCTAACATGAAAACCCAAACAAGATCCCGTATATAGCTAAGTGCATAAGTGCCGGTTTTTTTGACACTGACACTAACAATTTTTAAGAAATATAGGTACATACACTAATTACTTTACTGCAGGCGGATCCATTTAATTTGCTTTAAAAGCTGATAAATCGGTTTTTAACAATAATTTTGTTTTGAACAGTTTTTGTGTGTATTGGGACTAACGTGAATTTTTAAAGATGGCGGGAAAAAGGAAATGTCTTTCTTTAAGCAAAAAAATTGAAATAATCGGGAAAAGCAAAAACACTGGTTTAAGTACCACGAAGTTGTACGGTACTGCTTGGAAAAAAAGGCTATCGGCCATTTTAAAGGATTATGCCCCAAGGGATGTATTTATTGCAGATGAGATAGATCTCTACTATCGTGCATTGCCAATAAAAACATATGCTTTAAAAGATGACAAATGTACTGGGAAAAAAAGCAAGATAACGATTTACAATCTGTTCTGTGCAGATATGGAAGGTGAGAAGGAAGAACCACTTATAATAGCAAAAATCCTCGATATTTTAAGGGCGCTCATATCGATAAGTTACTTCTCCAATGGGTTTTGAACAAGAAAGCGTGTATGATAGCAGACATCACGACAACAACAGCGTCACAGATTTGATACCAAGATGAAGAAACAGAATATAAGAGTGCTCTACAGAAGCTACCTTATTAAGAGAAAAAAGAGTGTTGCTGTGTTTCTCGATTTGGCTAAGGCATTCGACACTGTGCCTCATGACAAGCTCCTTGGAGCCCTTGAAAACTATGGTGTCAGGGGCACTGTGTTGGATCTATTTCGGTCATACTTAGCAGGCAGAAAGTAAGTTGTTAAAAGCAGGGATGCATGTAGTGATGCTTTGGACATCACAATGGGGGTTCCGCAAGGAACGGTTCTTGGTCCAATTCTATTCATCACCTACATAAATTCACTAACTTCTATTGACATAAATGGTTTAATAATTTCGTATGCGGATGACACGGTCTTGCCTTTTTTCTGGGAGTGATTGGAATGAAGTGAGGAGGCTGGTAGAATTGGGTTTGGTTAAAGTAAAAAATTGGTTAGATAATCACAAGTTAACCCTAAATTTAAATAAAACTAATTACATTTTCTGCAACATTAGCTAACAGACCTCATTTTGCCAGTATCTCTATAGAAATTTTTGAGGATAGTATTAAGGAACTGGCTAGCATGAAGTATTTGGGAATAACAATTGATAAACACTTGAAATGGGATGATCACGTTCTTAGATTGAAAAATAATATTAGGAAGTTAATCCATAACTTTTAGCTCTTACGAGAAATATTAAACAAGCATATGTTAAGAATAATATACAGAGCACTAGTAGAATCTTTGATTCGATATAGTATTGTAGTGTGGGGTGGTCTGTACAATAATGCATTAAAACAGTTAAATGTCATACAAAATTTTATTTTCAAAGTTATTAATAAAAAGAAAAAGCGTTATCCTACACATTTATTGTACAATATGGAAATATTTAATGTAAGGTCTTTGTATGTTCTCACGGCATGTTTGTATGTACATAGGGAAAATAAGTTAAAGCTCTATATTAATCGCAACCATGATACTAGAATCAAACTTAATAAAAATCTTCAAATTCCAGTGAGTTATAGGGGTGTAAATCAGAGATTTTTAAATTATCTTGGTCCTAATTTGTATATTTTATTGCCGATCAATATTAGGAAAACAGAAAATCATAAGACATTTAACAAAAAATGTAGAGCTTTTATTTTTAAAAGATATAGAGACTTATATACAGGGTGTTATGGAAATGACTTATTATTTTTTAACCCGTAAATATATAGGTCGAGACGAATTGGGGAAAAATTGCTATAAATGGCGCTCGAAGCTAGAAATTCGAGAAAAATGCCTTCAAAAATTTAGGTCCAAAACACCTACGCGCCAATGACCCAAACAGCTGATTTGGGTAATTGTTTACTTTAGTGCAAATGTTGAATTTTTCGCTAAAATTTCGTATATAGGCTAATTAAGGGTAGTTGATCACAATTTTCCTTTTGCGTTTAGGCGGCAAATGCACTGGTTTTGAGAAAAAAAATGTTAAAGTTTTTCTAACTCACCGGTATGTTATTTTGCATGTAATCCTAAAATGTTGCTATTTCCAATAAAATATTACTTGTCGGAGTCATAGTATACACTTCCGAGTTGAAATAAACGAAATATGCCACACGGAAACTCTGAAAAACGGGATAACTTGTAAGCGAACAGAAAACTCTACGTTATCTGGAAAAAGACGGGAGACAGCTCACTGACAGCTGGCCAAAAAAGCAGAAGCAAACTGCGCCCATGTTGTCAGATTGTTAGTGTATTATAAATTGCCTATACTTTTCAATTCATTTTTATTAATTGAATGAATCCTATTGGCTCGAGCTAGCATATCATTCTCCTGGATGGAAGCCATTAATAATTACAAGAAAAAGAAGAACAATCTGGCAACGTGAGTGCAATGAATCTGAAAAGAGACGCTTCTACTTTGTCGGCGTATTAACAACGAATTTAATTAAATTTGTGCCTTTTCCATTGTTTTTTTGCTAAAATGTTGTTCTTATTTTATGAACAGATAGTTTGGTGAAAGTTTTATCACATATTTTGAAGGGAAAACCATAAAATCTAGGAAATTGAAAGGAAAGTGAAACGCGACACCCAAAGATATCGAAATAAACAAAAATACCCTAACCTGTAAGTGAAAAACTTTAACATTTTTTTTTCTCAAAACCAGTGCATTTGCCGTAAAAACGCAAAAGGAAAATTGTGATCAGCTACCCTCAATTAGTCTATATACGAAATTTTAGCACAAAATTCAACATTAATTGCACTAAACTAAACAATTACCATTCCAGCAGTTTGTCTTGTCAAAAACACATGTGTTCAGGGGCATTGAACTATCATGGAAGGCGCACATAGTCCGGTTTTAAGGTATTTTACAAAATTCAAAATACTTCCGATTTTAGAAAAAAAAACTATCAAGTGTAACTCTAGACCACCTCAGGAGTGGCCCCTTAAAATATAATAAGTCATTTCCATAACACCCTGTATATGGACATTTTTTAGAAATAACATGACCTATTTTTCTGCATGGGATTGTTGGAGAGCTATATCTCTTCTCTGTTTCTTTCTTTTTTAATCTTTAATTTATCATTTTTTTGCTTTGATCGTACTTTACGGTAAATTGTTATTTTTGTTTTTGTTACTTTATGGGCACATACAGCTGTTAAATCAGCTAGGTGCTAAATAGGAAAGCTATTAACTTACAACTAGTTTAGTATGTTATATTATATGCAATTGTAAAATATGCTAAATTTATTTATATTATTATATTATTATTATGTAAAGACAGTGGTTGTCCTCTTAAAGGAATTAAAAATAATATTACCATAACCAACGCTTTGATATGGGTTTCGGTGGCCTGGCGCAATATGTCCCCAGTGACAATAAACAAATGCTCTACGAAAGCCGGATTTATGTGTAATACAGATAGTATTGACGACTTCGAAGAAGAAGATATTATTCCGCTCGCACAACTGTTTTCAAACATTAAGGACACATTTGTGAACTTAAAACAATTTCCCTCTATTGATAATGATTTGCCAACAGAAAGTGCAGAATTGACTATATTTTAGTGTATTGAAGAGATCCAAGAAATGGATAAAACTACTTCCAACTCTGAGAGGAGGAATCTGAACTTGCTCCAGTATCGGAAATATCAAGCCTATCTGAAGCCCGCGCAAGTCTGAAAAAACTTTTTTAATATTGTTAACAATTTTGACAAGTCAACAAATATTTGTCAATTGCTATTAAAATGTAAATCCAAATCTTATAAAAATAAAATAAAAAATATGAAGCAATCCTTAATTTCTGATTATTTTAAAAAATAGGAATTTTAAAGCAAACGTACAGTACATTGTATAATATATATGTTAGTATGCACGTGCATTATATACATATTGGTAAATTGGCTTTATCTCATTTAATTTTAGTTCTGATAAATTTAAACAAAAATATTTAAATTTATTTACATATATCTAGATACTTATTAATACACGAACACTCTAAAATACAGACCAATTGTTTTAATTTTTCTCTATTAGCCGACCACCCGTTAACCGACTAATATTTGATTCCCCGAGGGTGGTCGCTATTGAGAGATTTTACTGTATTAAAAATTATGATAAATATTGATGTCGCAATAAACAATTCGGAAATAAAAAAAATATATAGGGTGATTCATTTAAAATAATAAGATTGGTACTTGCCCAGGATAAACTAAGCTCCCTGTAGACGGAAAATAGGATTCTGTAAAAAAAACTTTTGAATTTATCATTTGTTTGTAGGACTTACACACTCTGAGATCGGATAGTGGGTCCAGTAGCGTAGCCACAGGGGGGCGAAGGGGGGCGATCGCCCCCCGCCCTCTTGGCCTGGCGCCCCTATACTACTTAAAAAATAATTCTTAAAATCAAGATCCGTCTTATTTTATTTTTAGTAAAGAAAAGCGATGGGAATTAACTTAATAAAACCGGTTTTGAGAGCGTCCCATCACATTAAATTAATTTTTTTTATATAGCGAATTTGGGGCCAGACCTCTGTTCCCTAGGGAGCATGAGTAAGGTGAATTCCTACGAAATTTGGGCGTGGTTCCAAAATTTTTTTGCCTGCGGCGATTTTGCTCCGCAATCTGCGCTTCTCCGACAGCTCGCCCACCCCGCTCCAAAATGCTGGCTACGCCACTGAGTGGGTCATCTTACGTGGACCACCCTGTACACTAATAACTGTAGAATATATTATATTATTTTGGTTAGTTTTAAAACAAATAATATCTATTTCTCGTTGCTTCGTTGTGGAAAAATAATATTGAAATTTTACTACCCACGTAAATTAATTTTTGAAAAATGCCAGTATAACTCATTGTTGAGATTATTACAAGATTTTAAGTTTGAAGTTAATTAAAATCTGATACGCTAGTTTTGTTAGTGTATTGCCGTAAATTTTTAAAAATTTCCTGTTACATTCCTGACCATGTCCCTTATACGACCACTAAAATTCGGAAACTCGGCAAAGAAGTTGAATAGAAATAATAAACTTAGTCATAAACTTAACTTTTGCAACTTTAGGTAACTCCCTGTCACATGCACGCCCTCGATCTCTGATAGAATCGGGATATTAGGTCCAAAATTTTCCTTGGGGAAAAAGGGAATCTGGGGTAGACATTGAACTTTTACGATCAAACTATTTAAGAAGTGGGAAAGATAATAATTATTTTGGCTATTTTTATATGTCCTGCAGCAAGTACCGCGCCAGTATAGGAAGCGTAGAAATAATTTTTAACACATTATACAGGGTCCTGTAACTCAATTCCATCGGTCTCTGAATACTGTACTATTAGAGATACCAATTTCGATCTGCCTGAACTGATAAGTATTAATAGAGACTACCAAAAGAATGGCTTTATTTAACTAAAAAATACAGTGATAGTTTATGACAAATATAAACTGAGGCATTGACAAATTCACACCAGTCAGGTGGAATAAAATCGTTGATCGTCATCTAAATATTTTGGGGAGTTACTTTGTCTACTTGGTCTTGCTCCAAGTGCATTTTTTTGTGGGGCAGTAGATGACTCAAAAGTCTGATTTTCATTGTATATCCCATCAGTCTGATTTTCAGTCGCCGTATTTTCGGATTCTGGAATAGCTGTAGAGTTTTGAAAATCAGGAATGTCTGAGTAATTGTTGGTTTGATTTTGTTTTTCATTTCCACTTCCTCTTGGGCTAGATGTCTATTAGATACTGTAGTTACCCTTCCATCTGGGAGTCTTATGAAGGAATAGTCAGAGTTAGATTCTAACAGTTTCACTTCTTCAACAAGGGATTTATACTTATTAGAACGAACATTTTTCTTCATTAAAATTTTTCCCGGTGTACTTAGCCATGTTGGCATAGAACAACCGTTAGTAGACTTTCTGTTATACGCAAACATTTTTTCATTAGGGTTGGCGTTGGTAGCAGTGCAAAGTAATGATCTAGTACAATGCAAGGCTTCTTGCAAAACTAATTCCCAATTGTTAACATCGAGATTCTTTGATTTTAATGTCAATTGTATTGTATTCCAAATTATTCCATTCTCCCGTTCTATTTGGCCAGTTCCTTGAGGATTATATGCTGTTGTTCTGCTAGTTGCAATGCCTCTTGACTGTAAAAATTGTTTAAATTCCACTGACATAAAAGCAGAACCTCTGTTGGAATGAATAAAATTTGGCATTCCAAATGTACAAAACAAGCTGGATAAATGTCTAATTAAAGTAGCTGCTAATAGATCTGAACAAGAAAAAGCAAAAGGGAATCTCGAATATTCATCAATAATAGTTAGCAGATATTTGTTACGGCTTGAAGAAGGCAGCGGCCCTTTAAAATCATCCATCGAGAGCCTTTCAAATGGTTTTCCAGCTTTTATCAGTGTGTCTGTGTTTTTATAAAAACGTGGTTTAACATGTGCACATACGGGACAGGATGCAGTCATTCTTTTCCTCTACCGAGTAGGGCAGACTTTTCACACGAACCCAATGTACCATTCTTGTTACTAATGGGTAGCATAAATCGCTATGAAGTTTTTGTAATTTTTGGTCAGTAACATTTAAACTTGCACAAATGCGGGATAATGCATCTGCAACAGTTATTTCTTTTCCCAGGCGGTAAACTATATCATACTTATAACATGCAAGGTCCAAACGCCAGCGTTTTATTTTATCATTCTTAATTTTTCCTAGGTGTCTGTCATTAAACATGAAGGAAACTGATTTCTGATCTGTTATAAGTCGAAAAGGTCTTCCGATTAGGTAATGTCTCCAGTTTTGAGATTCGACAATGGCATATGCTTTCTTTTCTACAACTGAATGGCGTCGTTCACTTTCTGATAAGGTTCTTGAGAAAAATGCTACTGACGATCCATCTTGCCTCTTAACTAAATTATCTAATATAGGCCCGCTTTGTTCCTCGTATAACTTCTTCTTCGCCGTATTATATCTTGATCACTTCCATCTACCTTCGAAAGAATGCCAGTATCGGTTCTTCTTTTCCTCGCTAAAATGGGATTATTCACAATTTTCCATACAGTTGATGTTGGAATTTTTGTTAATGTGGCCGTTTCTTCTAACGCTGATCGCTTGCTGACAGCACGTTCAATGATAGTTAAATAAACAATGTTTATAACTTCCTCAGTTTCCACAGAAAAGTGCTTTCTGATTTTCGACGGGGTTATCTCCTGAAATACATTGGGCTCGCACATATTTTCCATGACTCACACACGATTGAACAAACGCTGTATTACACACGAAGTAAGACTAATTACTAAGCTTAAAACTAACTAGAGTGGCTATATATACAGTCTTTAGAACACAATTTGTTTTATGGGATTAACCCTCTCATTTTGAATCAGGTAAAAATCGGTTTAAAATCACCAAACTATTACTTTAATAATAAAATTACGTCTTCCGGATTTGCAGTTTACTTTAAGACATTTTTAAGTACTGACCATAATTTACCTGCATTTATTCATTCATTCACTGTTTGTTTATGACCACCCTTGAATAATCCCATTCAAAGGCAAAGTGCAACTTTCTTATATGGACAGGCTTTAGCGGAGTTGACATTGACAGGAGAGAAAAAAATAATTTTAATTAATAATTTTTAATCGTTTATTTTTCTGAAAGAGTGTTAGAAAAAGTATTGTCTAGAACTCGTACGGATGGCATTTCCTACTTGTTATAGAATATACTACTAAAAGTAGTAATAATAAGCTTTTGCTTTAACTGAACAAAGACACATTAAGCGCATTCCACAGCGCACAAGTTCAAGGCGGACGAACTGTGGGAGGTAATGACGTCACCGCCTCGCTATCGTTTTATTTGATTTTGATGTCGCATATTTCGAAAACTACTTGTCTGATTTACTTCAAATTTTCAGAGCTGACCATTTCCCCATTTTTACTAATGATCTATAGTAAAAATACATGTAGTAAAAAAACCAGAACATCCTTTAGAAAACAATACTGCATAGCATTTGGAAAACCTTCATTTTATTTACCTCGTATACTAAGGGAGAGCGCCCACCAATAATGTGCATTTCAGGTGAAGAAATATGAGGTGTGCATGAGGTTGGTATGGAGTGCAGCGTACCATGTTTCTATATGCAATGACGCATACAGAAGCCGTACGGCGGCCGTCCGAAAGAAGTGAGTCACCTCACTATGCAGTGCCCCACAGCATGCGTGCTGAAAAAATAACCTGTTCTATTTTCACTTGACACGCGCCCAATCATCAGAGCTTTTCAGGTTAAATCTTGCGGTATTCCGTATTGATTGACATTGGCATTTCCAGTGCGGTTTATCCCTCGATAATTATTGTAGTGTTCACAATTTTAATAAAAATGCGCGATGATCAACAGAGGGGGCATCTTTCCACATTTCTTTTTAACGTTTTTATTAATGATTTGAAAGATGTTTTTCGTGTTTGTCAGTTTCTTGCATTTGCGGACGATTTAAAGCCTTTCAAAGTTATAAAGTCACCTCTGGATTGTCAACTACTGCAGGAAGATCTTAATAGGTTTTCTCTGTGGTGCAAACATAACAATCTAACGCTTAATATAAACAAATGTAATGTTTTATAACCTTTAGCAAATTAAAGAGCCCAATACTTTTTAATTATCACTTGGATTCTGAAGTGCTGAAGAGACGAAGTCTGGTAAAGGATCTTGGAGTATGGCTAGATTCTGAGCTCACTTTTATACATCACTTTGATGTTATGACAAACAGAGCTATTTGATTGCTTGGTTTTGTTTTTCGGACTTTGAAGGGTTTTGAAGATGTGTTTATTTTTAAATGGGTTTTAAATTGGACATCGCACATCTAGAAGAATACTGTCATAACTAAAAAATATTGAATTTTCAGAAGAAATGAAAAACCAAATTTTCATTTTATTATGTTGCATTGTGGGAAACCTACTACAATCATAATTATGATATTCTTGTATAGTGAAGATTATAGTATCTTGCAAAGAGATTATTAGTAATTTTGAGAAGGAATTTGATATTGGGGTGTTTAGGGGTGTTAAAGTGGGAAATTTTTTGAGTTGTGTCATTATTCTTGCTTTACCGAGTAAGGGTTTCATGAAATTATACATAATCATTGGGCTTTATAAAAAACGAATTTTCCGTAAAAAAATACTTTTATTCAAGAAATAATAATTTAAATTAAAAAAAAATACGTAAAGACATTCATGAAAGGTAACAATAAAATAAAAGTCAATTTTGACAGTTTTATTTTACCTATAGTAAAAGATCTAACTACGTAAAAATCGAATTATAAAAATCCGAATAAAACTTTGGAATGTGGTTATCTCTAAGAAGCTCTAAAATATCAGTTTTCTTTTTATCTCCAATAGGTATCTTTTTTGTGTAGGCTGATTGCAGTTTTAACTCTGACGTCTTTTTATTTGAGACCCGTCTATTGTTTACAACAATTTGTTTGAATGTTTCTTGGGAAAAGGATGTTTTCAAAAATATATTATAGGGACTGCTTTTCTCAATTTTAAATACTTTTATATCAGTTAGTTTTATGATTTCATTATCAGTTGTCTTTAAAAAATTGTTTCCTATGGAACTTGCCAGAGCCTTTAAATCAATGAAATCTCCATGAGCCATTTCATTAACTGGGTATGGAATTCCTGTTTTCTTTGCACCACGAATAATGGACACATTTTGGGCTGGAATGTATATTGATCCACTTCTTAAATGTCTCTTAATGGCTTTCTCAACAATGGAGTGAACATTGTCGCCCTCGTTTTGGGTGTGGCCCGTAATGAGGAATTTGTGGGTGATTGATTTAATTTTTAACTTGTCAACTGCGTACATGTACATACATAACAAAAACTTGTTTTCTGTTGTCCGCAGCTAGCAGTTATCACTATAGAACACAATCTCTAGCTCATCATCGTTGATCGAATTTGCTGTTTTTTCTAAGTACTTCCAAACGCAACTGCCGATCTCGACAGCACCTCTATTTCCTTCGCCTTCATTCCAAGTGAAACATTCTACAACATCAGAGTTCAGTTCACAAACTGTCATGGTTTGTCTGATTTTCAGCATTCAGATTGTTTGCCTTTACTAGCATTAACATCAGTTTACCTCTTGCACTCATGATTAGGTGTCTAAAAAAGAAAAAGTTTTTTTCAACATTTTTTATTTCAGATTTCAGGGTAGGTATTTTAACCTAGTGCCTTATTTTTGCTAATGACGTCTCTAGGGCAATACTTACTATACCTTAACATCATATCTTTAGTTTTTTTGAACAGTTGTAGTGTCGAGGCCAACGATATTACAAACCCGAGAGTCTCTCCCGAAGGTTTGTAAGTCGTCTACTCAGGGCATAACCATCTACTAATACCCTGGGCACATACAAAATGCTATATTATACTAGCTCATTATTACATTCATAATATTAATAATAAGACACTTTTCGTGTCTATGCCCGCGCGGGCCATAAAATGCATTATGCAGTGGGTAACTAAGCAATAATACATTAATAAACTAGTATGACGTGAAATTATTAACGTCATAATTTAAAATAATTAACTTAAAAGCTACAAGAACAATGGCATAACTTAAAATCGTCCCATCTTAAATTTTCTTACTGCACAATTTTCACAAGAATAATGACATAACTTAAAAAATACGGCAACACTAATACAGGTAGAAACGATTATTTCCGATCGTCTGCAGGAATAGTGACACATCTTAAGTTAAAACATGCTTAAATAGAAAACGTTACTTATCTTCTGTAGCAAAACTGGCACCACTCAAAATTTTTTTTGAGTTGTGTCGCTGTTCACGCCGCAGAAACACAATACGCACTTTCCCAAGTCACATATTATGACACTGTTTCACTGGCGGAGATGATAAAACCTGTTTAATAGAATAGTGACATTTCTGCTACCTAGCGGAGAATACTGTAACCAGAATTGTGACGCTACTACCTCACGTAGGTATGCCTTAAACCGTACTTTCTATAGACTTAACTCAAAATACGATATTTTTGAGTTATGACAGTGTTCTTCTAGGTGTGCGACATGACATCGGAGAATATAAATTATGGGGAGATTATGAAACTTTTAAATTTACCATCTTTAAAAAGTAGGCGTATATATTTTGACATCTCAACACTATATAAGATTCCTAATAATCTGATAGATGCGCCAGATCTTTTGGCAACTGTTGGGCTTCAAATTTATCCGACCAACGCAAGAAACAAATCTCTTTTTAATATTGATTTTCATAGGACCAACTATGGAGTCAACTCTCCATTGAATAAAATGTGTAATTTGACTAACAATGTGCTCTCGAATAATAATAAAATTGACATTTTTTTGGACTCTCTTACCAGATTTACTAATAAAGTTAAGCAGATTGTATTTAATCAAACCGCCGTCTTTTAATTTTGTAAATAAGATGTAATTTAGTGATATGTTTTGTTTTTAAATTTTAAATTATAATTGATAGTGATTGTCATGCTACTACTGTTAGTCATTTTAATTCTGATTATGTATTATACAGGGTGCCCCAGCCGAGAGTGACCCATTTTAAATGCTTATAACTTTTATACCAGTTATGTTAGCCACCTGCGGTTTACGCCATTCCTTTTCTCTTGGCCTAAAGTTTTTTCTAGTTGGTACCAAATTTTGTCTACAATTATACAGTGGGAGTAAAAAAATTGCCTTTTTTCGACATTAAAATTTTCAACTATTTTTAATGGAACACCCTGTATATTGCAACGCCATAATTAGGAGTCGTGTCCAAGGTATCCATATACCAATAAACATCGGACTTATAACTTGAAGTTTTAGCAGCAAAAAATTAAAATAGTAGTTTGGGTATTTTAGCAAACGTATTTTTTATTAGCATATTTACAACTATACAGGATCTTAGACGTGGTGGATGAGTCATGCGATGCCTGTCATTAATAAAGAAATAAATATAAATCTAAAAAAACTGCTGTTACAGCAAAAAATTAAAATACAAATCGAGCTATATTTTTTTAAAACTAAAATAGGTATAGGTACTTATCATCTACCTTTGTACTAGGTATCCATAGTAAACAATTGTCACTGTCAGAGTAAAATATCAAATTAAGTTAACATAAAAATATAAATTTTAAAGAAAATGATTTATTCATTAGTTGAAAAAGCAAAAACAGTAATCTTTTATACCGAAACCCGATCAATAATAACGACACAAAGAAGATTTAGAACTAGATTCCAGAAAAATCCGCCAAGCAAAAACGTTTTTAAAAAATGGCATCAAAATTTTTCAATACATGGATACTTGGAGGTCAAGAGACCAAAAAGGAATTTGTTTAATCCTGAATATTTAGACAGAGTTTTAGCGGTCCATGAGATTATTGCAATTAATAATCAGAAAATATCTCTTAGGAAAATGGCGGCTGCATTAAATTTATCTAAAAGTCAGTGCGAGAGATGTGTTAAATGTTTAAAATTATTCCCTTATAAGCTTCAAACATTTCAAAAGCTTCGTCAGGAGGACTACCAAAAGAGATTGTTTACTTGCGAAACTCTTTTGGACTTGTTTAGAGTTAACCCAAATACGCTGTTAATTATGTCTGATGAGGCGAGTTTCCACATAGATGGTAGATGTAACAAGCACAATTGTAGGATTTGGGCATCAGAGAATCCAAGAGCATTTATCGAGTTCCAGCAAGATACTCCAAAGGTAACAGTTTGGTGCGCCATCTCTGCTGAAAAAATATATGGACCATTTTTTTTCAATGAGCCAACGATAACAGGAACTGTATATACTGATATGTTGGAAAATTTCTTTTATCCACAGTTAATACAGGAGGGTATCTTGGATGAGGTCTACTTTCAGCAAGATGGTGCGCCACCTCATTATTCTTTAATAGCAAGAGCATCACTAGATATGACATTTGGGGCAAAATGGATAGGAAGAGCTGGCCCTATAGAATGGGCACCGTACTCTCCTGACTTGACAGTTCCAGACTTTTTTCTCTGGGGTTATGTCAAGGATAGGTGCTACAACCCCCTTCCACATAATTTAGATGATCTTAAGAGGAATATTCGTGCAGTAATTGAAGCAATTCCCCAAGATATGTTACACAATTCATTCAACCATTTAATGGTCCTACTTCATAAATGCGTAGAACAGAACGGTCAACATATACAGCAGTTTTTTTAGATTTATATTTATTTCTTTATTAATGTATAGTTGTAAATATGCTAATAAAAAATACGTTTGCTAAAATACCCAAACTACTATTTTAATTTTTTGCTGCTAAAACTTCAAGTTATAAGTCCGATGTTTATTGGTATATGGATACCTTGGACACGACTCCTAATTATGGCGTTGCAATATACAGGGTGTTCCATTAAAAATAGTTGAAAATTTTAATGTCGAAAAAAGGCAATTTTTTTACTCCCACTGTATAATTGTAGACAAAATTTGGTACCAACTAGAAAAAACTTTAGGCCAAGAGAAAAGGAATGGCGTAAACCGCAGGTGGCTAACATAACTGGTATAAAAGTTATAAGCATTTAAAATGGGTCATTCTCGGCTGGGACACCCTGTATTGTAAATGCTTTATGCGTCAATAAAAATTTCGAATTTGAATTTTGATCAACAATTTAATATTGAATTTGTGCAGCATGTAGGAACATGTAGAATGTTAAAACCTTCATCATCGTACGATGACAATTTGACAATGGTAATTAAGTTTGGCTTCCCTATGGACTGCTTGCAATTCGTACGCTGTTTTAATATGCGCGTAATTCAAGCACACACGTTGTACACATGACGTGCGTTTCAGGTATGTTTCGCAGACATTTGAACCAGTGGCGCAACCAGGAGAGGGAGGCTGTCGGGCTGCAGGCCCCCCTCCCCGCGCAAGCGTAGGTCGGGTCGTCTAACTACCTGTTTACAAGAAATGCGCAATTTTTTTTCCGCCCTCTCCAGACTTATTTTCTGGTTGCGCCACTGACTTCACCCCAAGCAATTCACTACTCTGGTGGGCGCTATCCCTAACGTGTAGCAAGGTGGAATCATAGATATCACTTATCTTTCCGAAAGGTTTCCATAATAGTCTAGGAGCAACATATATTTTTTCTTCTGGTGCCACTATTTTTTGGCCGCAATTAATATAGACAAGGACTTATGCACGGTAGTACAGGTGACAAACAAAGTCAAAGGCAAGAGGGACGACGATATCACGTGGGGTCCAAAAAATAGCTCGCTTGTGCAAATTTCGGGAGGCAGCGCGCGGTGTCACCTGCGATTTAGCATGCATTCTATTGGATACTCGACGCACCAGGAAGATTATCATTTTTAGATTTCCAACCATCGAGTTAATTAGTTGGAGCGTGTTTACTGTTTAACGTGCTTTTTTTCATCGAAGAAATATTAAATGAATGCATTTATATTTATTTGTTCAACGACTTCCTGAGCTCAGGAATTAGTTTATGTTTAGAGTTTGAAGTTGAGGTGGTGCGATTCGTTAAATGGCTGGGAGGGCGGAGTCCCAGAGTCCTCTCTCACGGGCCGCCACTGCAAACAAAAAAACACCAACGTACTTGACTTCCTCTATTCAATCTGAACTCTTTCATGCATGATCATGATCCTTTGATTTTAACCGCACTTAGGCATCTTGATCATCCAATTAATATTAAAATGCTTTTTAGTATCAATAAGCAAGCTAATTTAAATTTTGTTATTAAATTTAACGGCCTATAAAAGGAGATTTATTCATTTGTAATTGTCGGTTAATGGCTCAAAAGGCTTTTTTAAGCTATTAAAGCGTAACATACCAGATATCAATAAAATTGGCAGAAAAGTGCGTTGCTCTTTTTTAGAGCTCACTTTTATGGCTTGCTAATGACCTTACTTTAATATATTACAAAAATAACTAGAGGGTAATTTAACCTAAGAAACAAGCTATAACTTTTTATTGCGGTTTAAATAATAGCGGCCACAAGAAATTAATATAGTCAGGTAGACAAACCAGGCGTAACAAGCCCTAAGTGAGACAAATTTTACAGATGATCTGGTGGGTTATTATTAGATATACAGGGTGATTATAACATAATGTGCATTTTTTTTTTATTAAAAGTTTTCTAACTAAGAACACATAGAGAAAGAAAGAAAGTATTTAGTAGTTTGTAGTTTGGTCAAAAAATACACAACGGTGGTATTTAGGGTTTGGTTTAAACTAAAAGTAGCAATTTAGTTAAATAGCGTTTCTATTTGTTTTACACAGGGGTTCGCCCTGGCCTCACATAGACACTGTATCACCAACAGTATAAGGTTGGTTCGTTTTACTATTGCTAGACCAATTGAATACGACTTATTTTGCTTTGTCTTTTTATTCTTCCACTTTTTACCACCCTTACAATAATAGACTCTCAAAGAATATAAAAAAGTCAAACCTACTGCTTAAGATTCATATATGGCATTCGGAAATATTAACACATTTCCCATAAATTAAAAGATGCGGGATGGCTCTCAATGAAAAAACAAGACGTATCCATTGTGCAACTTTCTATCATAAAGTTATTGTTTCAAAAACACTATCATATCCACACAGAAAGTTAATATTTAGATCTGACATACACACTTTGAATTTGCAATTTCGAGGTCTTCTGACAGAACAACATTTTTTGAAAGATCATTCACATACAACGTTCCGGCAATGCATAATGAAATCCCGAATAGTATGAAAAGCTTGTCCTCATTTGTATTTAAGAGGAAGCTTAAAAGTATACTACTTATAGAATAGTTAATAAACTTTTCTTTCTCTTTTAGTTCTAATATATATTATTATTATATACTTTTTGCTGTTTTTCTTTATTATGTCATATCAATACTTACTACATTTATTCCCGTGATTAATGCTTTTTCAGGTGTACCTACCGATTGTATATTTTGTTAGTCTTTATTCATTGTTTTTTTTTTGTTTTTTTTTATATTTTTTCTTATTTTGAGCATTTAAATGACTAGAAGTTCTGTTTATGTTTTTTTTTCTCAGGTTAAGTGTAACACCAACCTTTACCTCTAGCGGTAAGGGATGAACTTCGCCTATTTAATACAGTACCTAACTATATGTGACAGTTAATTTCAATCATATTGTGTAAATTGTAACTTGTGCTGCTTTAAATAAAGATTATTATTAATATAATATTTACATTGATAAACACGAATACATCATCTTAAGCCTAAAGCACTAAACCCAGATACCGTTAGATTTCGTTGGTGTTCTACTATAGAGAATGAACTAGAACTTAAATTAGTTACAGCCTCATTGCCGTCTGAATATCACGAGGGTTATTTGAAAGACATGTTCTGTATAGAACGGAATATTTCACGTATTTACGCGAACTGCAAAACACTGAGGTGCAACTTCGTGCACGTCTTAACCAAATACAAAGAATGTAGTTTATTTAACTGCGAAATCTACGGTACTTTTATTGTACGTTTACAAGAATAGTAACCTCTGTTACCGGGCACGCGTCCCCAAAATATCAATTACTTTAACATTAGAAAATCTCTTTTCTGACACAATCTATAATACTGTTCGTAAGTAGTAATGTAAATAGATGGTAATAAAATGTCGTGTTTAATTTTTGATAATGATTGGTTTCTATTATCTGTTGGTTCCATTACACCTTCAACCAAGTTTATTAATTAAACCGGTATTTCTTGTCACTCGGACAATTTTCCTGAATTTCTACATCTTCCAATTTTTGATATAAATAATAATTATTATACTTATTTTACATTTTTTGGTCGACATAAAAAACGTCTTGATCTGTCTGGGGACGAGCAAGTCAAATAAATTGATTCCGATAATGTTACTATTAAAAACAAAAGCGGAAACCACAAAAAAATACAAGAATAATGTAAAGCAAGAAAGTAGTTTAAGTTTAAATTTAAGATGTTAAAATAAAATGACACAAACTCTTCAATAACCCAACTATTTAACACGCCAAAATTTACAAGTTATCTTTGATAAAACCTAACTATGAAGGGTGAATAGCACTGTAGGAGTAATCCCTTATGGCGCTCTGCGAGCGGTGCGTGTGTGCAGGAAATGATTCACGTTGGTCTTGAATCTTGGAGATTATACTCGTTGGGGAACACGGCCTCAGGGAGGGTTTTCCAGAGTGATGACGTTCCCCAGATAAAATAATTTTTAAACAGTGTCATTCGAGGGACCCTAAGCTGAACCACGTACGGGTGAGCTGCAGTGAATACTTTACATTATTTTAAACAGGCGTAAAAACTTGAATAAAGATTTATCGTTCTACAGGTATGTACACAGACCGGATGTTTCTTACTTTTAACTTACTTACGTTAATTTGCTGCTGTTGATATAATTAGGTACCTACCTATTTTTACCGAAAATTGCATGTACTTCAAAGAATCCTACAAAAACCTATTATTTTACCTGTTCAATTCTAAAAATAATTGTAAAATATCTAAAAAAAGTTTTATTAATATATTTACCTGCGTTATTTTTCTTTTCTCAATCGAAATAATAAACAAAATCTAGAACTTTAAGCTGGATTTATAAACTTGAAAAGTTGGCGAGGTTGAGGTTCAGTTGGTGTTGGAAATAGGAGTTCAATTTAAACTAAAGGGAACACTCAGTTCTATTTATACACTTGTTCATGTTGTTCATGTAAAGCTCATGTAAGGTTCAAAAACTTCCCGGGTAGTTCGAGATAATCAATTTTTATGCTCGGAATTCGGAATATCTAACCTCACAACTTGAGCATAACTTCAACCTCACCAACTTTTCGAGTTTATAAATCCAGCTTTAATGTTTGTTTACAAATTTCTGTCCAGTTGTCAAAGTCAAATGTGATAACCTCATTTTTTTTCCGTTAAAACAAACCATTTGTTTTTTCGCGCGTATGCGCACTGCGCGAAATGACCCTGACGGAACAAGGAACCTCGGCTTCACTACGTTTACATTCGTTAAATGGGCAAGGCGCCATATAGTACTAATACATATTATATGGGTAGAATCAAGCGGGCAACTTCGGTTGAGCATTTGCCAGGAAAATATTTGTAAAATAGACTTAAGTCGCCAACCTGCCTTCGATGCTAAAGGCTTTTCAGGTTGTTTGTCAGATCATGGTCACCGATCAAGCGAATGGCTTTTATTTGAATGGAGTCTAGTACTCATTCCAGCGATTGTCGAATTAGGGCTTTATAGAGCATCAAAGGTTGTTGGGGTTTATAGAGGTTCTTAGTTCGGGAAGGACTATCGCAAAACAAATTGACGCCCAATAAATTAATTGATAAAGCCAAGGGAATCGAGTGTCCCACCATGAGTATATCCGGTCCTTTAACATAAACTTTTTTAGAAAAAACTGCCGCCTGAGTTTTTTTAGCGTTAAATTCTATTTGGTTACTGTCACCCCAAGACAGAATTTCTTTTGGGTCATGGTTGAGATGTGAGATCTATTGCTGCCTATAGAGATGTGCATTGGCAGTCACTGCTCGAGCATCCAAAGTAAAAGATGAAAGAAGTGTGCTGTAATCACCGAAGCTATATAGAGGATTTTTAGTTTTTTCCAAAAGATCGTAAATGTATATATGACAATATAGAACCTTGAGGGACTTCGGCGTTGATATTAAATGTATCTGAAAGAACTCCGTCCGTCGCCACTCGCATGATACGATTTAACTCACTGTCAAATATGTACATTAAAAGTGGATTTATGCAAACCAATAATTAAGACCATAGTTTCCTTAATTTTACTTAATTTTGTTTGGCTGTTAGGTGATTTGCATAAAAGCATTACGAAGATTTAGGTAAATTAAATTAAATCAATTCAAATTAAATCCAATCATTAATTACGAGTCAAATTACATCTGCAACTTGTTAAAAACGCCAAAGTTCAAAGTAAAACGCGACATACGAGATAATAAAAATTAAAAATGTTAACTGTTTATGTAAAACTAACCTAAACTAACTATTCAGAAGACAAGAAAAAAATATATCAGAAATACTCTCCCTAAACTGCAAAGAAATATGTCATGTTTGTTATTGGCTATTAACAGTTCTTTAATACTAAAACAAAACTTATAAAGGGAGAAGAAAGAAAGTCAAAAAGTCTTTATACACTGATTTAATAAGGAGCAATCAAAGGCTCAATTTTATAATAAAAAATCGTCTAAATGTTTCAAAGGTAGTGACCTTCATATTCAGGAGACAAAATTAGTGTGGCTGTTGGTATTAGCAAAAAAGAGAAAATTATTTGTGGAAGGTGACGTTGATGGAGCTTTAAGATTTGAAATTTGAAAATGTATTAAGTATACTGAAATCTTAAATCAAAATTTTAATTAAAAGTTCTTATGAAATGTTTGTCATATGTAGTAGGTTTAAAGAAAGATAATGTTCTTTCCATGAAAGTTTCAAGAAGGGATATATAAATGGAATTGTGGGACATTTCAATTCATTTAAAGGCAAGGAAGAGAGTTTGTTAGAATTTAAGAGTGAATTCATTTTGTTGAAGACTCATTATAAAGGTTTAAAACATACTATGATCATTTTTTTTTAGGGTATTTAGGACCTAAGGCTTTATCACCCGTAATTAAGTAAGTCTCATGTTTTGTAGAGAATTAATCAACCATGATTGATAAGACAATTAAAACTTTTTAAACGTTTAACTTTCAACTGTCAATTGATTCAGAACACGTTTTCAGTTCTCATTTTAATTGTGTTTGTCTCCCTATTTCCACCTTTGAGGGTATATAAATTAAAAATTTTGTGTTTTTTAAAAATGTTTAAATTTCTTATCAATCATGATTGATTAATTCTCTACAAAACACGAGACTTACTTAATTACGGGTGATGGAGCCTTAGGTCTAAGTACCCCAAAAAAAAATGTTCATAATGTTTTAAACCTTTATAATGAATCTTCAACAAAATGATTTCAGTCTTAAATTCTAACAAAATCTCTCTTCCTTGCCTTTAATTGAATTGAAATGTCCCACAATTCCATTAATATATCCCCTTTTTAAACTTTCATGGAAAGAACATTATCTTTTTTTAAACCTACTACATATGACAAACATTTCATAAGTACTTTTAATTAAAATTTTGATTTAAGATTTCAGTATACTTAATACATTTTCAAATTTCAAATCTTAAAGCTCCATCAACGTCACCTTCCACAAATAATTTTCTCTTTTTTGCTAATACCAACAGCCACACTAATTTTGTCTCCTGAATATGAAGGTCACTACCTTTGAAACATTTAGACGATTTTTTATTATAAAATTGAGCCTTTGATTGCTCCTTATTAAATCAGTGTATAAAGACTTTTTGACTTTCTTTCTTCTCCCTTTATAAGTTTTGTTTTAGTATTAAAGAACTGTTAATAGCCAATAACAAACATGACATATTTCTTTGCAGTTTAGGGAGAGTATTTCTGATATATTTTTTTCTTGTCTTCTGAATAGTTAGTTTAGGTTAGTTTTACATAAACAGTTAACATTTTTAATTTTTATTATCTCGTATGTCGCGTTTTACTTTGAACTTTGGCGTTTTTAACAAGTTGCAGATGTAATTTGACTCGTAATTAATGATTGGATTTAATTTGAATTGATTTACCTAAATCTTCGTAATGCTTTTATGCAAATCACCTGACAGCCAAACAAAATTAAGTAAAATTAAGGAAACTATCGTCTTAATTATTGGTCTGCATAAATCCACTTTTAATGTACATATTTGACAGTGAGTTAAATCGTATCATGCGAGTGGCGACGGACGGAGTTCTTTCATATACATTTAATATCAACGCCGAAGTCCCTAAAGTTTCTATATTGTCATATATACATTAACGATCTTTTGGAAAAAACTAAAAATCCTCTATATAGCTTCGGTGATTACAGCACACTTCTTTCATCTTTTACTTTGGATGCTCGAGCAGTGACTGCCAATGCACATCTCTATAGGCAGCAATATATCTCACATCTCAACCATGACCCAAAAGAAATTCTGTCTTGGGGTGACAGTAACCAAATAGAATTTAACGCTAAAAAAACTCAGGCGGCAGTTTTTTCTAAAAAAGTTTATGTTAAAGGACCGGATATACTCATGGTGGGACACTCGATTCCCTTGGCTTTATCAATTAATTTATTGGGCGTCAATTTGTTTTGCGATTGTCCTTTCCGAACTAAGAATCGCTATAAACCCCAACAACCTTTGATGCTCTATAAAGCCCTAATTCGACAATCGCTGGATAAAGCCCTAATTCGACAATCGCTGGAATAAGTACTAGACTCCATTCAAAGAAAAGCCATTCGCTTGATCGGTGACCATGATCTGACAAACAACCTGCAAAGCCTTTAGCATCGAAGGCAGGTTGGCGACTTAAGTCTATTTTACAAATATTTTCATGGCAAGTGCTCAACCGAAGTTGCCCGCTTGATTCTACCCATATAATATGTATTAGTACTATATGGCGCCTTGCCCATTTAACGAATGTAAACGTAGTGAAGCCGAGGTTCCTTGTTCCGTCAGGGTCATTTCGCGCAGTGCGCATACGCGCGAAAAAATAAATAGTTTGTTTTAACGGAAAAAAAATGAGGTTATCACATTTGACTTTGACAACTGGACAGAAATTTGTAAACAAACATTAAAGTTCTAGATTTTGTTTATTATTTCGATTGAGAAAAGAAAAATAACGCAGGTAAATATATTAATAAAACTTTTTTTAGATATTTTACAATTATTTTTAGAATTGAACAGGTAAAATAATAGGTTTTTGTAGGATTCTTTGAAGTACATGCAATTTTCGGTAAAAATAGGTAGGTACCTAATTATATCAACAGCAGCAAATTAACGTAAGTAAGTTAAAAGTAAGAAACATGCGGTCTGTGTACATACCTGTAAAACGATAAATCTTTATTCAAGTTTTTACGCCTGTTTAAAATAATGTAAAGTATTCACTGCAGCTCACCCGTACGTGGTTCAGCTTAGGGTCCCTCGAATGACACTGTTTAAAAATTATTTTATCTGGGGAACGTCATCACTCTGGAAAACCCTCCCTGAGGCCGTATTCCCCAAGGAGTATAATCTCCAAAGATTCAAGACCAACGTGAATCATTTCCTGCACACACGCACCGCTCGCAGAGCGCCCTAAGGGATTACTCCTACAGTGCTATTCACCCTTCATAGTTAGGTTTTATCAAAGATAACTTGTGAATTTTGGCGTGTTAAATAGTTGGGTTATGGAAGAGTTTGTGTCATTTTATTTTTAACATCTTAAATTTAAACTTAAATTACTTACTTGCTTTATATTATTCTTGTATTTTTTTGTGGTTTCCGCTTTTGTTTTTAATAGTAACATTATCGGAATCAATTTATTTGACTTGCTCGTCCCCAGACAGATCAAGAAGTTTTTTATGTCGACCAAAAAATGTAAAATAAGTATAATAATTATTATTTATATCAAAAATTGGAAGAAATTCAGGAAAATTGTCCGAGTGACAAGAAATACCGTTTTAATTAATAAACTTGGTTGAAGGTGTAATGGAACCAACAGATAATAGAAACCAATCATTATCAAAAATTAAACACGACATTTTATTACCATCTATTTACATTACTACTTACGAACAGTATTATAGATTGTGTCAGAAAAGAGATTTTCTAATGTTAAAGTAATTGATATTTTGGGGACGCGTGCCCGGTAACAGAGGTTACTATTCTTGTAAACGTACAATAAAAGTACCGTAGATTTCGCAGTTAAATAAACTACATTCTTTGTATTTGGTTAAGACGTGCACGAAGTTGCACCTCAGTGTTTTGCAGTTCGCGTAAATACGTGAAATATTCCCTTCTATACAGAACATGTCTTTCAAATAACCCTCGTGATATTCAGACGGCAATGAGGCTGTAACTAATTCAAGTTCTAGTTCATTCTCTATAGTAGAACACCAACGAAATCTAACGGTATCTGGGTTCAGTGCTTTAGGCTTAAGATAATGTATTCGTGTTTATCAATGTAAATATTATATTAATAATAATCTTTATTTAAAGCAGCACAAGTTACAATTTACACAATATGATTGAAATTAACTGTCACATATAGTTAGGTACTGTATTAAATAGGCGAAGTTCATCCCTTACCGCTAGAGGTAGAGGTTGGTGTTACACTTAACCTGAGAAAAAAAACATAAACAGAACTTCTAGTCATTTAAATGCTCAAAATAAGAAAAAATATAAAAAAAAAAACAAAAAAAAAACAATGAATAAAGACTAACAAATTATACAATCGGTAGGTACACCTGAAAAAGCATTAATCACGGGAATAAATGTAGTAAGTATTGATATGACATAATAAACCTTATTAATATGACAAACATTTCATAAGTACTTTTAATTAAAGTTTTGATTTAAGATTTCAGAATGCTGATTACATTCACTGCTTAATACATTTTCAAATTTCAAATCTTAAAGCTCCATCAACGTCACCTTCCACCAATAATTTTCTCTTTTTTGCTAATACCAACAGCAACACTCATTTTGTCTCCTGAAGATGAGGGTCACTACTTTCAAAACATGTAGACGATCTTTTATTATAAAATTGAGCGTTTGATTGCTCCTTATTAAATCAGTGGAGAAAGACTTTTTGACTTTCTTTCCTCTCCCTATATTTCAACTCCACTTTGAGAATGGACCATTTCTTCAAATTAAAACTTATTAAGATCCAGAAGAATTCTAATATTTTCCAGGAGGTGGTTAAAACATTTCATTCCTACATATTCAAATGAATTTTGACCTATCGCCAGTCTCTTATATGGAAGTTGCAGAAGAGTCCCATTACGTATGGGATACTTAGTTTCGTTCTTCTTAATGTGCTGCTCCAACAAAATATATACAAACTTGGCACCGTTAATACATAGAGTTCTTTAAAGTACTTTCTACAGGACTCTTGAGGTTTGAGGTGATTCATGCATCTTATTATATTTTTCTGCGGCAAAAATATTTTGGATACATCCTTTGCACCTCCCCAATGCCACAGGCTATAATTAATAATTGATAAGACCAGACCATAAGTGTGACCTGATGAACAGCATTTTTTAGTTGCCGAAATAAAAAACATATGGAACTCAAGTTGTTACATAAATAGTTGATGTGGTCTGCCCATATCTATTTATTGTCGACGTAGACCCCCAAAAATTTTGAGGTTATCCTTACTGGCATGGAAGTCTTCATCCCTTTCTCAAAAAAACCCTTCTAACGGCAAGCCTTGGTTTACCAAAAATTGCGCGAACAAGCTGTTAAATCGAAAAAATATTTCTACCGACAATGGCGTAAAAGCTCTATCGCCGAAAATTGTACCATCTTTGTTAACGCTCGAAACCAATGCAAGCAAACGATAAACCAAGGCGAAGAAGCACACAACCAGAGGATCAAAGACAGACTTCTTGAATGTCCTAATGGCTCAAGATCGTTTTGGTCGGTAGCTAAGGCCGTCAGTCAGAACTTTACCAAGTCAACCATTCCATCTCTAACACGTTCTGATGGCACCATTGCGACCAAAGCACAGGAAAAAGCAAACTTACTGGCGGAACTATTCTCTTCACATGCAACGGTTAATTTTTAGAGAAGTACTACACCGAACATTTCCCCTGTTGAATCGAGAATGCCCGAGATTGTTTTCCGCCACCGCCATGTTAAACGAATCTTGAGGAGTCTTGTGACTAAAAAGGCTTCTGGTCCTGACGATATTCCAGTCATTGTAATTAAGACATGCGCTGACGAACTGACACCGGTATTTTGTAGGCTTTTTAACTTCTCCTACAAAAAAGAAATATTTCCTTCTTGCTGGAAAACTGCGAGCGTCCAGCACCAAACAACTATCGTCCAGTCGCATTGCTTTCAGTTATATCAAAAGTTATGGAGAAGGCTATTAACGAAAAATTATTAAAATACTTGGAAGGCTTCAACATTATTAGTGACCGCCAGTATGGATTCCGTAAGTCTAGATCAACAGGAGACCTTCTCGTTTATGTTACTCACGTTTAGAACAACGCAATAGAACATCATGGGGAGTCCCGGGCGGTAGCACTGGACATTTCCAAGAAGCTAACTAAAGTGAGAGCATACGGAATGCCGGTTCAATTTTGTTCATGGCTGTAGAGCTTCCTTAAAGACCGTTCTCTGCGAGTGGCGATGGACGTATTTCTTTCAGACACATTTAACATCAACGCCGGAGTCCCTCAAGGTTCTACATTGTCGCCCACCCCCTTCTTACTCTACATTAACGATCTCTTGGAAAAAGCTAAAAATCCTATAATATATAGCTTCGCTGATGACAGCACACTTGTTTCATCTTTTACTTTGGATGACTGATCAGAGTCTCACATATCAACAAAGACCTGGAAGAAATTCTGTCTTGGGGTGACAGTAACCGAGTAGAATTTAACACTAAAAAGACCCAGGCGGCAGTTTTTTCTAAAAAAGTTAATGTTGAAGAACCGGATATAGTTATGGCGGGACACTCGATTCCCTTGGCTTTATCAATTCATTTATTGGGCGTTAATTTGGATAGTCATATGTCTTGGCATAGACACGTTGCGGCCATTGCTAAGGCAGCCTCGAAGAAGCTTGGAGTACTCTTCCGAACTTAGAACCTCTATACACCCCAACAACTTTTGCTGCTCTATGAGGCCCAAATTCAACCATCGCTGGAGTACTGTTCGCATATTTGGGGCTCGGCTCCTAAACATACCCTGACATTGCTAAATTCAATTCTATGAAAAGACATTCGCTTGATCAGTGACCATAGTCTGACAAACAAACTGGGAAGCCTTGAACCTCGATGGCGTGTTGGCGACTTGAGTCTATTTTGCAAATATTTTTATGGCAAGTGACCATTCAAGACCAACGTAATCGTTTTCTGCGCACACGCACCGCTCCCCGAGCGCCATAAAGGATTTATCCTGCAGTGCTGTGCCTTCTCATATAAAAAAAAATGGATGCTTGCGCCTCTAGCATATTTTACACAAACTTGGTAGTGCCATTAGCATAGATATTTATCCCCTGATGATTACAAAATAAGGGTAAATCGTTTATAAATCAATAAAATAGTATGTGAGACAGAATGGAGTCCTGAGGAAATCCAACAGTTATTGGTTGACAAGTTGAGGTGGTTACCTCCTATCAAGACCATTTAGGATCTTCCCGATAAATAAGACATTATCCATTCTTGCTTGGTGAATACTTCTGTTAGGTTAGTCCAGAATTAGTTAAACAACAATATTTAGACTACACATTTTAATATGCTTCATAAGTCAAGGTTAATCTCAGGTTTAAACCACAAAATAATCTACAGATTAACTAGGTACATATTGAAAAAACTAGTGTAATACTGGTTCCTCTAAACTAGAAGCCACTTAAATTTCTAAAATATATAAAAGAAAACGTAGATAGCAAGAATTTAAAGAACGAAATAAAGAAAAGGAAATCATTAAAAACAACGTCTAAAAAGTAAAGAAAACGTATACCCTACGCCGCGCAATGCTCAAAAATGAATCCTAAGATTCAAGATGTTGAATGCCCTGGTATGGTATAAGATGTTCTTGGATGTTATCACTAACACATCATTGATAATTTAGGCCTTAGCCTGAGAAGAAGATTGGTATAGGCGCAAGAAGTATCTTGAACCGACACGCACGACATGTGGAATATTGGATCACTTATACTTGTGAACTTAGAGAAAATAGGTACACGCATGTGGAGCACCCCATATTGCTAAGTTCTATGTAACCTGCTACCGATATAAGACGGTACAATCTTTGCTTTATCGTCAGTGGTACAAGTGTAGACTTATATTATAGGCTTATAAAAGTGGTATATAAAATAAAAAATATAATTATGTACCGGGTAGCCAAATAAGAATGGACGCCGGCCATATCTCAGGAATCGTTTATCACAGAGTTTTCAAATAAAAAAATTTGTTATAAAATCGACCAAAAGAAATTGCTGGAAATTATTTTCAAGTTCTTAATTGACCGCTAGAGGGCGCTCAACCAATGACAAGGAAGATTATCGGATTTTTATCGATAAAATGCCAAATAAAGTTATATCAAAAATTAAGTGTTTTATTCTTTGGAGTATTTCGAATAACTTTACTTTCATGCATTTTGCTCGCAAAATAGACTAAGGGGAGGAGGGAGAATCTCTTTTGACAAAAATACCCTTAACTCCGGTGTGCCTTAACCAAATTTAACAAACTTTGTCTCGCTTGAAAGAGCTTATTCTATAGTGCCATTTAAAATTTTATATTACTATTTTCTGTTTTACCAGTCGCAACTAGAGGGCGCTATTTGCACAATCGACACGTTTTCCAGTTTTTTTTCAAAAATTTTGAATGTAATCTTATATAAATTATAACTTATATAAAAAAAAATTAAAACCTTCTAAATATGGTGAAAACCGCATGTCAATACCTTAGTTTAAACCAAAGATACAAGGTAAAGTATTGTAAAATCGGCCGCAGGTAACTCATACTTTACAAAATACGTATCGTAGACTTTAGAAACACAAAAATATGATTTAAAACAATTATTATAATTATTATCCATAACAAAATTTACAGCTAGGAAGAATTTTGCCACAAAAATTACTTACATCAGACAACATATTACCCATGTAATCCCTGATCAGCACGAAAATGATAGGGATGCAGCCTAGTAATAAAATTAAACAAAGTCATACATTTTTCAAAGTAGGCTTTGAAATAAAACCATCAAAAGCTGTCACTGAGAAAAATACTTGAAACCATTTTCTAATCAAATTAGTTGTGTAAAAGGTTTATACCTATTTGACATTCATCGAGTTGTTAAGCTTTTTTGTGACCAAAAATGTTAATTCCAAATGCTGAAGAATTTGATATGCTAGCAGTATATCTTGAATGCTTCCAAAATGAAATAATTGGTGTGAGACCCTATAGAATAAAGTATCCTGAAAAAAGACATTTTAGTAAATATGCTTTCGTTAGACTGGCCACCAGATTGCGAGAAACGGGAAGTATCCAATGGCCCCGTATATAGAAGGCTTAGCCGAGGTCGAACAGAAGAAAATGTTATTAATGTGTTGGCATATATTCACATCAATCCCCATATAATAATAATAATAATAATAATAATAAATCGTCTTTATTCAGATATTCTTAATAACAAAAAAAAAATATATTAATATATAATTAACAAAAGTAGATAGAATACATCTGAAAGGGCGAAGTGTCGTCCGTGTAGCGGGCGTTTTTCTACTTAACCACGAGAAAGTAAATATAAAAGTTAATTACTTTAACAACACTAATGTAATCTATTAAATAATACACATATTATTATATACTACCAGGCAAGACATCCATACAACGTATTATATCAAGAAGTTAATCATTGAAACATCATCAATCAAGACGCGGATTAACCTAAAAAAGTACAATATTGACATTCAACCCAAAAGCATTCCCTATGAGTTCATCCAGAAGCAACAACACTGCACAGCCAGCATATTTTATTTCCAGAGATCAGGCCTGTGAGAGAAGTTCCATCTTAAGTTTCTTTTTAAAGTTTAATATATTATAGTCATAGAAGTCATTCGGAATATCGTTATAATTACTACTAAACTGGAAAGTGAAAGAGTTCTTAAAAACTGCGGTAGTGTGTTTAGGTATGACCATAAGGTTTCTATTCCGTGTGTTAAGGTTATTTATATGCTTGAACTTAGTGAGCTTATTTAAAAGATATGTTGGTTGCTTGTTGCTTAGTATACGGTGGCCCAGGGTCAGAAGATGGAGGTGTCGAAGTTTGTCCAGTCTTAGCCGACCACTTTCTAAGATTTTATTTCTAGTGCTATCGTATTTTCGGATACCAAAGGCGAAACGAAAACAGCTGTTCTGGATCTTTTGAAGTCGATTTTTATCAAGAACAGTTAAGCAGGGACCATAAACAGAATCGCAGTATGATAATTTTGATATTATTAACGCCTCGCACAGTTTCAGTTTCAAGGCAGAGTTTAAAATCTCGCGACTATTGTATAAAAACTTTAAAGTTGTATAGGAGGTTTGGCAGAGGTAGTTGACATGTTTGGTAAACCGCAGGTTGGTGTCAAACCAGACTCCTAGATTTTTACACTCGGCAACAAAAGCGAGACTTTGTCCATCAACATTAATTTGAAGTTGCTCGGCGGCAATGTTTCGTAATTTTTTTGGTCCGAATAGCGTAACCGAAGACTTTAGCGCATTCAGTTTTAGATTGTGAGCACAGGATATATCGACTAAAGCTTTTAAATCACTATTAATTTGTTCATTGGCAGTGGCACATTGTAAGTTTTTAACTTCTAGATAGATCTGGGTGTCGTCAGCGTAGTGGTGGATTTTACAGTTATTAAGTACACTGTAAAAATCTGCTGTGTAAATTGAGAATAACAGTGGAGAAAGTATGGATCCCTGAAGCCCGATGTAAGAGATCTCACATTTAAGTGGCCGAACTTCATGACTAGGCAGGCTGTTTATTATATTGCTGCTGCCTAAACCTATTTTATATAAAAAAAAAAAGAAAAAAATATATCTAATACAAACATAAACAGTCCCAAGTATTTTATTCTTTAGTAGGCAGGTAAAAAAACAATAAGATAAGAGACCGATAAGGCATACAAAGGATCAAAATCAAGCGACAGCAAGTGACACGAGTTTAAAGTAAAAAAAAAAAAAATATTTATAAATACACTGAATTGTTGCAAATAAATTAAATATCTTTAAAGAAACAACAGAAAAAATTATAGTCTATAAGATTTTTATTGCTTAGCAGTGTTTTTGTTGAAATTTGATCGGGTGGCATACCCCGATGACGAAGCCTTTCTGGTGTTTGGAGGTAATTTGCTCGGGGGGAATTCGAATTTGCGTTTATTATGACTGTTACTGACAATATTTGGGGCCTGGGGTTCTTGAGCGGGCTTAGGGTCTTGATTCTGATTATTATGAGCCTGTTGCGAAATGTCGTCGATTTCTTCGGTAGAGTCGCCGTCAATCAGGGGCTGGGAAGGAGTATTAGGCTCACTTACTATTGTCCTGGCAGGCGGAGGGGTATAGTAGCCCGACCCTCGTCCTGCTTTAGCCTGATTTATATCTGAGGAAGTATACCAAGTACCGTCGATCATAAGTTTCCTTCCCCGTAGGCTGGCGTTTTGATTTTTTGCTCTAGCCTCCTTCAATGCTTCAACTAACACCTTCCTTTCGTTGCGGTCCTCAATAATTAAGTCCTCGTTGATAAAGACACTTGTACCCTTAAGCTGCGCTCTTTGACGCAGTATCAGTTGCTTATGGAAGTTGTTTATTAAGGTCACAAGGATTGGACGACTTCTATTGCTTTTCCTTCCCAGGCGGTAACAATTAGTAAAATCCCTCGTACATAAGTTCACTTGCAGCTTTTCGTTCAAAAGCACAACAAAGCTTTCGAGTACGTTCTCTTGAGTCTCATCATCCTCCTCCACAATACCATATATTACCAAATTGTTTTTCTTAATTTGTCTTTCAGTTGTTTTAAGGCGGTTGCGAAGTACAGCGTTTTCAGTCTGTAGTTTGTCGACTTGCGACTTGAAATCGTTTACTTCCTTGTTGATTCGTAAAGCTAAATCCGCTATGTCCTTCTCTATGTTAACCTTTTGAGTTAGGTTGGTATTCACTGTGTTGATAAGGTTATAAATGTCCTTAAGGGAGATATCTTTATCCATAGTAATTAGTAATTGAAAATAAGTAGGTATGCATTCAAATACATGTATGTATAGTATATAGATATGTATCAAGCGACCAGTTATCATAGAACTTTAGTAGAATTTGTAATCCAGGAGAAAACATAAACAAAAAAAAAACACAGAGACAGGGACACACGCTTCACGTCCAGGGGTCGGTCAGGACGACTTTTACTAAACTAACACAAACCAAGAGGACCACTAAAAAAGGGAGTACACATATGGTAAGAGTAGGCAGTTTAGTTATATTAAAGCAAGTTAATAAAAATGTATAGGTGACAAATAAAATCAGTTTCAAACATAAAATATAGTAGCTTGCAAAATAAATGGCTTTCGGAACACAGCGGTTATAAGTACTGCGCTAGTGAAGGTCGGCGCATGGTTGGCGCCAAGAGTAAAATTGAGGTTATCTGGCTGCCTTACTAGTAATTTTGCTTAAAAACTTACAGGTTTCGGGATCCTTTATTAAACTCTGTTAACACCCCACTCTACACTCGTGCTCAAATACTTTTCACAAAATAAAATCTGGTATATACACAATAAACGGCACTTATATCATAAGCAACAAGACAACGTCATGCTAAATACTACGTTCATATATATAGAAACACGCCAAATTTCATTGGACTTGGGGGTTAGAAGAACCACAGTTCAAAATATGATTAGAGATTTCAGGTTAGTACTAATTTTATGGTTCGTTCGTGTCCCATTCTTACGGTAACATGACTTTAATTTTCGTATTTTATGATAGGATACATCTCTGCAATTTGGTAGGTACTTCACCAAGAACTAAATAATGAAGATTTCGACAGAAGGCTGGATTTTTTTTACTGAATGTTAAATATGATTGAAGATGAGACAGACCTTTTAAATAAAATTATTTTTACAGGCGAAGCAACATTTAGTAGTGCGGGTGGGGTTAACCGCCACAATATGCACTATTGCACTAATCCACATTGGATGCAGACGGTACAAAACCAAGGCCACTGGAGTGTAAATGTCTGGTGTTGGGCAGTAGAAGGCAAAATAATTGGCCCACATATTTTTGAGGGCACATGAAATGATGGCGTATATTTAAATTTTTTAATGAATGTATTACATGGGTTGCTTGAAGATGTTATGTTACGACCAAGGCAAATAATGTATTTTCAGCATGATGGCTCCCCAGCGCATCATGCTGTAAATGTGCGGGAGTTTTTTGATGGGTAGGGTAAGCCTATTCTCATGGCCAGCTAGGTCACCAGACCTAGCTTGCTTGGATTTTTATTCGTGGGGAAGATTAAAAGATTTAGTTGTTCAAACAAGACCTACCACCAGGGAAGATATGATAAATAATGTCATAAACAGTATTTCTCGAGCTGAAATCGAGTCTGCCTTGTTTGCAACGAGGGAGTAAATTAATAAGCTGTATAGAAAATGATGGAAAGCATTTATGTAGACATTAACTGGTAGGCAAATATTATTTCTTGAAATTAGTTTATATACTTTATAAAACTTGTCGCCTTCTTTAAAAATTTTAATTGTTCTTTTTTTATCTGTGTCTCTTAAATAGTAATTATCTGATAATATTTTAACATTATGTTAACTTTAGTTTGGCATATATATTAATTAAATCTAATTGTTGAATAACTAGTTTACATCTTCAAAATTAATACTTGATCAGGAGGTAAACGAAGAAGAATGTTTACTTTTTTAATTTATTATTTTGTGGCAAAATTCTTCCCAGCTGTAAATCTTGTTATGGATAATAATAATTATAATAATAGCTTTAAATCATATTTTTGTATTGCTAAAGTCTGCGATAAGTATTTTGTAAAATATCAGTTACCTGCGGCCGATTTCACAATACTTTAACTTGTATCTCTGGTTTAAACTAAGGTATTGACAGGCGGTTTTTGCCAAATTTATCAGTTTTTAATTTATTTTTTATATAAATTATTATTTATATCAGGTTACATTTAAAATGTTTAATAAAAACTAGATGATGTGTCGATTGTGCAAATAGCGCCCTCTAGTTGCGACTGATATAACAGAAAATAGTAATATAAAATTTTAAATGGTACTATAGGATAAGCTCTTTCAAACGAAACAGAGTTTGTTAAATTTGGTTAAGGCACACCGGAGTTATAGGTATTTCTGTCAATAGAGATTCCCCTCCACCCCTTACTCTGTTTTGCGAGTTTGAGCAAAATGTATGACGAATTTAGAAAATTGAAAAGAATTTCCAGCAATTTCTTTTGATCGATTTTATAACAAATTTTTTTATTTGAAAACTCTGTGATAAACGATTCCTGAGATATGACCGGCGTTCATTCTTATATGGCCACCCGGTACAATAGTCCAGTATTTACCAAAATATATCTATAATATTATACGTTCCATAAAAACTATACATTGCTCTGCAGGTCCTTCAACAAAAACAAATACAGAAATAAGAACTGTATCTCTAGCATTACTTTCCCCATCTCAAAGTAGTCCAACATTTTATATTATGCTACCAATCTTATCAAAGTAACTCGTTATATCGTTAATTTACAACGGTAAAAAATATTTCAATATAAGCCATTAATTCCTCTTTGATATGCTAATAAATGGTCGCTCTACGTAATGACAGGCAATATAAACAGGCATAGGTACTCCGATGCACATATTTAAAATTTATAACTGCAGAACCAGTCCATTTGGGAGATTTTTAATCCGATCGTAACGCATGGTTGTTAATATAAGTGGCACTGATTTATTTGGTACATATTTCAATTGGATTAATGATGTCGTTGATAAAATAACCTAAAGCTATTGGAATAAGACCGGCCAAGTGCAAAACGGAACGGGAAAGTAAAAATAAACTTACGATAGTATGAAAACTAATGATCATACAATAAGACCACGCCTACAATAAAAACTGATTATAGAATTACATTCATTATTGAGTCTGGTTTAATTAAAGCTCTAGATACTTTCATATTCGACGAACGACAATTTCAGAGAATGTTATGAAAAAATCCGGATTCTGCTAATACCAATATTGAATGTTATGAGTTACAGACTGTGTATATATCTTCAGGCTTGTAAAACAATTTTAAACTGTTTCTATTTGGATGATCTGCTGGCAGGATCCTTTTCTAGTGCTGAATTATTGCAGCTTCAAAAGGACATGTATGTGGTGGTTCCAATTACGAAAAGGGCTCTCTAACAAACCTGAGTTATTATCGGAATTTCTGACCTAACCTGAACTAACCTAAACTGTGTGTCGCGTTACTTATTGCAAAGTTGTTGGATTCTATTATTTAACCGACTCCACGATAGCTTTGGGTTGGATCAAGGGTTGTCCCAGTGTTGCATCTTTACTCTTACCAGTGGCGCACCCAGAAAAGTCCACTGGGGGGGGGGGGCTAAATAACAATAAGGGCAGGCGGTATCATACTGTCCATTTTACCGGGAAAAGGTAGCCGGTAAAAAACGCACGTTTATTTGTTTGTTGTTTTATTGTTAAGCCAGCCAAGTGTTGTTATTTAACTTGCGTCAACAGTTCATGAGGCTTTTATGTTCCTCAATTGTAGGTTAATTTCACTGATTCTTTCATTTACTGAGTGAGGGAATTAAACGAGCTTTTTACTGTGGTTATTTGGCGTTTATTTCTCCAAATCACACAAAACTTCTTTAGTACATGATTTTACAAGAGCATACTATAACATAAATATTCACTACTGATTAACAAACACATAACTATTCACTACATTTGTTTAGTACATTTGCTGGGTGCCTTTTTTTAGGCAATGCTATTTGTTTCAATCCGACGGAAGGAAATCACGTGCGTTTGTTGACATACAACCTTGCTTTATCAAAGCCAAAAGTGTAGTAGTATACAAAATGGAAAACTATACCATCCGACAGCAAGGCCACGCCCCTGTTGTCATGACGATCAACCAACACTGCACTCTGATAGGTTACACAACCGCCATGTTTTCTTTTAACCAATTGGACGGTAATCAACAAAATGTACCGTGCTGTGTCACCTTTCTAGAGCGCTAAAACACCGTCAAAGGGTTTTCGGATATACAAGATTCTAAAAAATATACTCTTAACATCTAAATATAGAACTTTGCTTTCTCCTGGAATAACGGTCGACTAGCCGCTTATTTAGGACATATTATATGTATTTTAAAAGATGATATTTGCAAGTTTTATGTTTATCCCGGCGATAACACTATTCGTTCCGCAAACATTGATACATTTTGCTCCTTTATTAAAATAATATTGAAATCAGATATTTAACAGTAGTATTGATTCTAAAAACATTTGTTGCATTTAATTACATTATTTTTAATTCATTTGGCTGATCGTTTCCCCAACAGCAATGATCTCTCGATAGGTAGCGTCATTTGACATTTCATAGTGAGGTTAGCTGCAAGCGTAGAGGTTAATAGTAAAACTCAATCACATGTGTAATTAAACTTCTCCCTCTATATTAAAATTGACGTGTTCTTGTCAAATATTATTTCCCTCAAAATCAAAAAATCAAGAGATATTAAGGGTGGTTCGTTTTGAAATGAAAGCCCCGTATTGAACACAATTTGGCAAAAAATTTTTTTATGTATGTAGGTTATAGAACAGGCAACGTAATGGCGAAGAGTAGACAAACGCTAAGGGCTGCACTTGTATACAATCCTGCCCTTCTAAACATCATTATCAACCCTTTATATTGAAAGTACTCGTAGTTGTCGCGCGAATCCACAAAAAAAAACTCATTTATATTTAAATCGAAAACAAAAGTCAACAAAAGAAAAGCAATACAACAAACATCAGTTTTCTAAACAAATAGCGTCAGCTTGAGCGCTATAAAACGCAATTTAAAATCCCGCAGCGGTTTTGGATTATCTTGGTAGGCTCGGTCGTAGATTGATTGTCACTTGTCAGGGAGAAAACAAAAGCAAAAACAAATGAAAAATAAAACAATGGCGATATTATTTTTAGCTAAGGATCTGGGATATATTGCACAATATCGCTGAACTCAAAACGTAACTTAAAGACAAATTAGCTAAATGTTTATTATATTGAATATCCCTTTTTAGTCTAATACAAGTTAGGGTTAATACAGCTGAAAGTGTGCAGACCTCGAGATATACAGGGTGTCCAGAAAAAGAAGGTCAATCGGTTAACCATGCGTTTGTGTTTGAGCAAAATTAATATAAATTTTATAATGCCATTTTGTACCGGGGTTATGTTTGAGCATCGCATAGGGTAAATTACCCAAACGTTGGCACTGCGCTAATGATTGTCATATTACTGTTAATTTAGATTTTTTTTACCATATTAATTATTTTCTTAACATTTAAAATTTCATTCACTTTCCACCCGCACAATAACAGTTCAGTCATAACCCAACTATCAACAGGTTAGTATTGGAAGGTCCTGAAAACGGTACGTATTCAGGCGTTTTTTTAAAAGACAGTAAAATTTAGGTGCTTGATATTTTAGACACAAACTTTTATTTTGGATTTTAAGTTAAGAACTTGCTTCCTCTTTAGTTTTCGCAAGTGTGAAATTCTATAAGAAAAAATGCAATATAATCAAATCGTTTATTTTTTGCAGGAAAGTTACTCTTATACACTACATGGCAAAAAACAAATTACGACATTATTTCAAAAAAATAGAAGTCTAGAAATTAAAATATCACAAGTTTTAAAATGCCATCTTATAACATACTTACTGTTATACGGCCTCCGCTAGCTCCAGATGAGACTCGAGTGGGTTTGGCATGCTGGTAACTGTATTTAAACCTTTGTTTTATCTAGATGGTAAAAATTGAGCGCCACTGTTTTTTTTAGACGATATTATACCAGGTAAAAACAGAAACCTTATGTCTATAGAGCTTGTAGAAATAATAGTATATTATTAACCAAGGTTTAGACAGCCATCATTATTGCCCGAGCGGCGAGTTTAAATCACGAGGAGCGAAGCGACGAGGGATTTAAGACGCGAGGGCTATAACAAGCTGTCTAAACCGTGGTTAATATATTATTTTTTCCACTACTACAAACTTTTATATGACATTTATCTTTATAGTATTAATAATTATAAAAAAATATAGGTAGGTATAAGTATATTTTTTAATCAAGTTACCTGCGCTTTGGAATTGGCAAAATATTTTGTTGTTTTGTCAGGTGGCTTTTTCAATGTCAATTTGTGTTCATTTGTGTCATCAGATTTCACGAGTTTTGCGTTTTTTTTAAAAATGAGCGAAGAAAATGTTAGTGATAATATTATGTGTACACCTCCCGAATTAAGCATGGAAGCAGAAAAAATGTTGATTGTATCGATATTTTACAATATCAAGTAATCTAATATGTATTGATAATTATCTGGTTGCCTTACCACAATGAATTGATGTTGTAGAATTAAAAAATCAAGTTACCTGCGTTCAAACAAAATTCGGTTAAGGTCAAAGATCGGTCAATAATGGATTTCAATGGCTTATTATTGACCATGGTCAATAATGACTTATAAGGTAGAGAAAAACGATTTCTAGCGTTAATAATCGGTCAATAATGGCGATGTTTTAGGTTAGTAGTGGAAAAAAGAATTTATATACCCATAACACATTTAATAAAATTTATTATTCTGAAAAATTACCATTCAGGTTTCACTAGGTATATTATTCTATTTGAATGTATTTACATATGATCAAAAAATTAAAGTCAGGTGGTACCTATAATTGAATATGTAACTTCATGATTTAAACGCTGGCAAAAATTCTAGAATTTTCTTGGGTGCATTACCTTGATTAAAATTATATCTTATGTTCTAGTACCAAATGCTTTTTACAGCTGTTATTTAATTTTTTAATTAAAGAAAAGTTTATTTAAATTTAGCTTCTTGAAATGACGATATTAGTAAATGGCAAAATGGCGTAAAAATTTATAATATTAAAAACTGGCCTTTTCCCTGTGATCTTCGGCGACACGAGGCTATGCAGATACCATGCATCCTATTTTTCTTAGCATCAAGGTAGAGGTGAAGTTTCAATTAATACACGTTGAAGCTATACTACATAGTGAAACTGACTGGCTTCTTGAAATTATCTATTCTTCTTAAACCATGATTAAATAAAAAACATATTTATGAAAAGGTTGAAGAGTTGAGGAGTTGAGTTGAAGATATATATTAATGTAGAGGGTTGATTGAGTTGAGGAGTTGCTTGAGAAAGTTGATTTGAGGAACGCTGAAACCAAGGAGAGAAAAACGGAGTCACACATGGCTTTTTTTTTTTTTAAAAGGCAGAGTAAAAACTTACAGGTTATTAGGTCCTAATGTTCTCTATTTAGAGCATCCTACAGGAATTTCCCTTTAGTTCCTTGATCTTGAAATTACAGCCATTACACATCCGAGTTCCAAACACTTGGATAAAGTGCACTAAAGGACTACCTTTCTTGAAGGTGTAGCTATGGCGAAATGCCTCGACTAAGCGTCCTTTTCTCCTATTTATAACCTCGGATATAAAAAATTAACTTCCTGTTTTGTAAAAAATCTAGAAAAAATCTCGAAAATTCTCGCACCGGAAACATCTGATATTTGACAAAACAAAGTTGTCAGCAGCGAGCAGACCATAGAAGACAAATTAGGAAGATGGACTTTTCTTAGTAGGATCGTGACACCCTGAACTAACCTTTATTGTTCTGTGCTGTAGTGGCGAAATTGCGATTGTGACCTGACCAATCAGCTTCAACGATTTTAGAAAATAAGATTGAACACGAAATATTAAACTTTGGTAAAACATTACGATAGATATTTATAACTATTTATGGTTATTATGGATACATTTAAAGACAGGTAATTAATAAATAAGGTACAGTATTATACTACATAATTCGAATTTATAGGTTATGTATTTGTTTACTGAAATTATTTTAATATTCAATCTTTTATTGCAGATGGTTTGGAGATATTATTTTGAGTAAATTATAGCCTCTACAACTATGCTTGCAAGGCATAACCCAATCTCCGTGTTCACCATGTCAGGAGTTGATATAAATATCCAAAAAGTTACTCGAGTTACTCGAAATGGTTCGTAAGACTGAAAATAAACAGGTAAGATATCTTAACTATTCCAATAAGTAAAATGATAACTTTTATAGGATTGTTTATAAAAATAGTTATTATTGAATATTTTACATTTCCAGAAACCAAAACTAATCGCTGTGAGAGTTACGATGTACTGGAATCTCAGTTCAATCAACAATGAAGACCACTCAGCAAACCACAAACTATGCAAAATAAAGGTGGAAATAAACAGTAGTATAAAGTTGTATCCTTTTTTTTATTAGCTAACACAGTAGCATTTTATTAGGGTAAGTAAGTAAGATTTTTAAAATGCTACAATCTCTTCCACATTATGTGGGAGAGATGCCATGACACGATGGAGGGATGCCATACATATTATTTTGTCTGATTAAGATCTTTTTTGCGTACTATTTCTCTCCCACAATTATTGCAATGGGGGAAGTACATATTTTCTGGGCATTCTGAAATAGTAAGTACCTTGTTCAAATTTAACAGTAAAATACATATCATATAAGCCGTGGCATCTCTCCTCATTTCGGAGGATAGGTGCCATACAGTTAAAATATCACTCAGTATAAACAATGACACAAAAATATTTTTTTATCATGTTAAAAACAAGCTGAACAAAACATTTAAACAGGTACTCACTTTAAATTATCTCCGCTGTACTTGACATTCACTAAAACACAATATGCTCAAAATTTTCATCGAATAAATTACGCAGAAAAAATATTTCTTAACAATACGTAACGCACTCAAGGGCAGCCGAACAGGCACTGACTCGTTACGATGACAGCGTCGATAAGTAGTTATTTCCAGTATAAAGTATAAGACTATCTCTTACACGTCGCGAGAAAAGGAATGTGTGGCGTCTCTCCCACTTTTACCCTATGTGTTTAAAAAGTAGTTTTTAACTAATATTGCTAGACTTTTCCCAGTGCCAACATTAGGATGCATAATCTTGTACTGGTCCTAATTTTGGCATCAGTTGCCAATATTAGGGGCAGGGGAAATTTCGCGAGTCCCATTATTGGCACTTCATTATTTTCATCGTTAATGGGTATTTATTGCTAGCATTTTAGCTTGTTTTATACTCAATGTCCCTAAAAAGTTCAGCAACGGCATTCTTAAAAAAACTTCATTTGGTCATATTTCCTATTAAAGGGCATTTTTTTAAACTAGTTTTATTTTAAAATAATATGTTCACTAGTTGTATTGGCAAATAAGCATTTTACTAATAAATATGTTTAAAGAGATTTTAACTTACTATCTTCTTAATATTTTAGTAATGCCAATATGTATTAGAAATACTTATTTAAAGGATTCCCCATTATTGGCCTGAAGTGCCAATAATAGAAATTGTTTATTTTTACTTATCTTGTATATTATCCCCTTGTTTGTTTGTTGTTTCAATTTCAATCAAAATGACTTCTTATTTACAGTAAGCCAATAAGTGATGTCATCTTTTTCCAACAAGGCGTTGGTATTTTTTTTTGGATTCTCTTGAGTGGTAGCTGGCATTATCCATGACTATAACAGACCCAGGAGGAATAAGATCTAGCATTTGCTGAAAGTATTCTTTAAAGATATCAGCGTTCATGTCTTTATGATACTCTCCAGTCCGTTTTAATTTAAATGGTATAAGCCGCCATCGACAAATCCCTTTTTGCTACCAATGTGAGTAATTATTAATATTTTACCTTTTTCCGAGGGAGCTTTTATTCCAGTGGACCATCCTTCCATAAAAGTTTGCCTCGCGCTTTTTATATGTTTATCCTGTCATATTTTACCAATGGTATATCCTTCATTTAACCAAGTTTCGTCCATATAATAAATATTCCTGTTTTCCCTTCGAAACTGTCTAACTGCCCTCAAATATCGACGTCGCCAGCAGACGATTTCGTCTTTCTCTATTAAAAGTGATTTTCTGTTTTAAATTTCTTCATAACAAAATTCATTTCCAACAAGGTTTTTCAAAGTTTCTTCTTACCCATGGGTGGAATAAACTCATCCTTTTTCATTTCATACATTATTTTGTCCAAGGTAGGTATTTTTTTTTTAAGTAAAACGAGTGTATGATGTGAGTCTATTAATCCTCATATATTACAGTTTCTTTTGTTACTGTACTTTTCTTTGGTGACCTAATGGGGCCGCGTTCATCCTCGTGCATAAGTCGATATATTGTTGACTGTCCGACTCCAGTCATACTCAATCATATTTCAACAATTTTTGCAACTCCGAATGTTAAATTTTGGTGGCGAAGAGCGTTGAACACATTGAGAATAAAAATGTTCCCATTCTTAGAAAGCGCAGTTTTACTAATCCGTTTCTCAGCAACAAATTCAGAAACACTAGCCATTTTCAAGAACGAAGTTTCCCAACAACTGCCGGAAAGTAACTAAACATTTCAAATTTTTGAAACAGTGAGGCACAAAAAGAAGCGACATGCGAAAAACTTTTATACCACATTTTCGTCTTAAAATAAGGTGAGGATTCACCTCCTTCATTTTTTCTGGGAGGTTAGAAAACACCCTGTATGTATCGTTAATTGTACAACCTTTGTATCTTTTGTGAATAAGGCAAACTGTTTCTAATATAAGTAGACCCAAAATCGTTAGAATTTTTTCCCTGATGAAAAGTGGCTTACAATGATCTCTTGAGTTTGCATTACAAAAGATATCTCAGAGCTCTTTTCTGTATAATTAGTATAGACGCCAATAACTCTCGACTGCAAAAGCCCCAAAATGCAATTCCATACCGCAGGTGGCTCTCAAACAAAGAAAAATAAACAGTTCGCCCCATGTGTTTTCTCAGTTCATTTGTGACGACTCTCACCGCAAAACAACCCGACGCCAATCTCCCATTCAATGCAAGAATGTGATCCCTAAATTTAAGTTTGTTATCAATTAAAACCTTCAAGAACCTTGCAACATTTGCGTTCCTTACAATTATTTTCTAAAACTTATTCTGAAAGGAAAATTAAAATGTAAGAATGCTGGTCTAGCTGACATTAAAACACAAAAAAAATATTGGAGTCACACCACCGCTTAACAAGGAATATATCACTCTATTCAAAAAGCTTCAATTCATCAGAATCCCGACCTCAACACAAGATGGTAGTATCAACGGCAAACGGATATCAATCTTCGCCAAATCATTCATATAAAGTAAAAATAAGACCGGGCCAAGCACCGAACCCTGTGGAACACCACAGTCAACCCTTATTCTGCTTCCTATCAGACAGGTAAGAGGCAAACCAGCTAAAAACAACGCCTCTAACACCATAACATTCCAGTTTAGCCAGCAGTATTCTGTGATTAACGCAAGCAAATGCTTTAGATATATCACAGAACATAATTTTTGATATAAAATGGAAACTTATGAAAAACAGCAGTACTTAATTTTGGCGCCTACCTTTTTTTCTGAGTGTTCGTCAACATGTTAGAAAATGGTATGAAGTCCGCTAGAGTCTCCATTGCATAATCTTGGCTGAACTCTCATTGAGGAAGATAATATGTTACTAGTAGTCCCCCCCTTATACCCTAAAAAAAAGAAGTGGTTATACCATTATAAATAATTGCTTCAATTACTGGTAATCTCTACCAACATAATACAAAAAAAAATACTTAAATTAAGGTGTATACAACGTGGTAGACTGCACATGCACATCATTTTTAAATCTTCCATAAGGTCTGAAATGCATTTAAGATTTATTTTAATATAATTCCTTGTTCACGCTCTGCCGGTCCCGATTCCTTATACACGACCGAGTGTTCATAAATCTTATACAAATAAGTGCAAGAGTGTATTTAATGGTGACCCAATTGACCCGGTAGCGGTCGGTGGACCACGCCTCTACACGCGGCCAGAAATGTTTTTATTTTCGGTTCTGTATAATGACTTTTCCTATCTTGGATTTATCTTGAATACCTTACAAAGCAGGGGCGTAGACCATATTGTGTCATATTTATATAAATTGATTTTATGACTCTTCCTGGTAAATGAATACATTTTTCCTAAAGGATATCGAAAGTATATCTTAAAGAAATGGAAACCGTTTCGGCACTTTTGAAAGTAACTAAAAAACCAGGCTGGATGATAGATAGACAAAACCTTATCGCGAACTAAAGCATTTTTTTAAATCATGAGGTGATAATAACGCAGCTATGCTCGACACGCCACATTACATAAAACAGAATTCTGTGCAATGAAAATATTCAATATTTAAACTAATTTTGGTATTTTTTTTAATGATGATTTAATGATTTTTACTTTTATTCAAATATTTTAAAACGTGCCTGCTATTTTTTTTTATGATGAGGCACAGCACTGCAGGATAACTCCGTTAGGGCGCTCTGTGAGCGGTGCGTTTGGACAGGAAACGATTCACGTTGGTCTTGAATCTTTGGAGAATATACTCGTTGGGGAACACGGTCTTAGGGAGGTCGTTCCAGAGTGTTGACGTTCTCCAGAAGAAAGAATTTTTAAACAGTGTGGTTCGAGGGACACTAAGCTGAACCACGTACGGGTGGGCTGCAGTGGCTTATCGTGCATGTATTTCTACCGTGCCCGTTCTGGGTGAAATCAAACGTGCAACCTCAGTTGAGCGCTGACCACGAAAATATTTGTAAAATAGACTCAAGTCGCCAGCCTTCGATGTTCAAGGCTTTTCAGGTTGTTTGTCAGATCATGGTCACCGATTAAGCGAATGGCTCTTCCCTGAATGGAATCCAGCAAAAATATGCTAACAGTACTCCAGCAATGGTCGAATTTGGGCTTTATAGAGCATTAAAAGTTGTTGGGGTGTATAGAGGTTCTTAGTTCGGAAAAGTATTCCAAGCTTCTGCGAGGCTGCCCTAGCAATGGCCGCAACGTGACTATATCAAGACAAATGGCTATCCAAATTGACGCTTAGTAAATGAATTGATGAAGCCAAGGGAATCGAGTGTCCCGCCATGACTTTATTCGGTTCTTCAACATAAACTTTTTTAGAAAATACTGCCGCCTGATTTTTCTTAGCGTTAAATTCTACTTGATTACTGTCCAATACTGTCCATCCAAGACAGAATTTCTTCCATGTCTTGGTTGAGATGTGAGACCTCTTGCTGCATATAGAGATGTGCATTGGCAACCGATCATTAATGTATAGTAAGAAGAGGGTGGGCGTTGATGTTAAATGTGCCTAAAAGAAATTAGTCCATCGTCACTCGCAGAGAACGGTTGTTAAGAAAGCTTGACAGCCATGAACAAGATTGAACCGGCATGCCGCATGCTCTCACTTTAGTTAGGAGTCCCTCATGCCATACTCGGTCAAACGCCTTGGAAATGTCCAGTGCTATCGCCCGAGACTCCCCATGATGTTCTATTGCGTAGCTACATTAAATCGATAGAGACCTCCTTGTTTTCACATAATTTATACTAATTATTTTAGCAGGCAGAATAGCAATGTGAAAAGACAAAGAGAATCACAAAAAAAGACCTTTAGCGAAATCTCTAGGGCTCACAATCTTGTTGGTCACTGCATTACACCTCGTCTGCCAATCCATTTGTCAGAAAACCGCTGCTTAAGCCACTCTCTGACTGGTAATGTTTAGTTGGGAGGAGGTCAAACGTTGATTTTCTGAGGGAATAGAGTGTGGCCTTCCCGAAAAACTCGCGAATTCTCATTATCCCAATATCTACAATTAATTGTGTTTGTGAACAAACCCATTCAAGAAGAAAGTTGACTCGTCACCAAAGCAAATATATTTTTAGTAAGGTGTGGTCTTCGTCAGTCCTTTGGTACATTAATTCGCAAAACGATCCATCTAACGTAATCGTCTTCGCTGGGCTCGCGTGGTGGTTTGGTAAAAGTTTGATCTACAACGAATTGACCGATTACCTCAATCTGGCAAGCTTCATTCAAGGCCCTAACTTGAGCATTTTTTTCGTGTTGTTGCAGAGAGATCCAGTTTCTTCAAACTTAAGCTCCAATTCTATGACATACTTATGCACGACGGTTTCGTCTGCCATTGAATACTATGGCGGTTCTACCATTTTATGATTTTTGAATTTTAAACTACCTTAAGATGAAAGAGTTAAACATCAGTTAAGCTAATGGCAAAAATATTATCTCGCAGCTATGCTCGATACGCCACATTACATATGAAAATATTCAAGCTTTAAACTAAGTTTGGTATTTTTTTAACTCCCTTTTCTACTTTTATTCGTATATTTTGAGAAGTGCCTTCTAGACTAAACTAATAGGTACCTCCTTATTATTTAGCAGGCAAAACAGCAATATGAAAAAGCTGAGAAAAACCCAAGAAGAAAGGTTAATAAAGAGGATAACAAAAATATGAAAGCGCATGGAAGAAAATCTGAAAAATCGCAAATTATACCTCTAAAAGACAAGAACAATCTAGAAACACGAGACAAAGATGAAATACTAAAAATTACAGAAGATCTTTACAAAAATCTATAAAGCTCCGAGTTAAAACTTTCGTAAAAATCAAAGAAAGAACTGAATTGTTAATGAACTTGAATTCAGAGGAAACACCAGGATTCGATGAAGAAAACGAAGTAAAAACATAGAAGTGAGCATAAACAAAGCACCAGGTAAAGATAAAAATATAATATATCACATTTGGCTACTAGATAGATGACAAAACCCATGCGACATCAAAAACTAACTTAATACGTAGATATCACTAAGGTAAAGGGAAAAGTAACTCCAGATTAATGAAAAAAGGAGTCAGTAACTAGCGATACTAAGACAAACGATATAATAATATGATTCACAACCGTGGGCTATTTTGCAAAACAATGAAAGACACCCCACAGAATGGCAAGACTTAACAAGCCACAACAGAGAAATATAGCGAGATTTAAAGGAGGCTTAAGTCCAATATAGATCTACAGAGTATCAGATAAAACTAGATTAGATATCCCATTGAGTTGTCAAGAAAACCCAACTACACCAGCAAGGCAATTGTCTCGTGACCACAATGTTAATCATAAAACGATGTTAAAAACACAAAATCTACTGGCATTAATCTTCCAAAATGCAGCAAGTACAAGAGTTATTGGAGGATTACTTAGATAGAAGAGGAGAATTTTGCGAAGTTTGTAGCAATTTTAAAAATTGCCACTATTGACTTTGTGGGGAAGGTAGATTTACCTTTGATTCGTACAGTAATATTTCCACAAAAGTGCATATTTTCTAATAATTTTGCTCAAAAAATGGTTTATAAGGTTGTATCATCTTTTTTTATCGAACGTTAGTCAGAGTATGGGGCGAACGCACTTTTGCTTTTCTATGGTTGATGGCACGAGGCGCTGCAATTGGGTTGGCCAAGTATTTCCGTTTCTTGTCTCCGTCAAGTCGCGGAACGCCCATTTTTCACTTTTGGCAATTTTATGTAAAACAAAGTTTGTTGGAATTATTTTCTTAATTTCGTTATTTAATTTAGGTTCTGGTAAAAGCCCAGACTTTCGTATCGTTTGGATCTTTTGCAGTGTGTGTAGGTTCTCTTCTTTTTTTTGTTGGAGTTAGATTAAGTTGGCAACACTGAGTCAGCTGATTCTTTTTGGGGAGAAGGGGTGTCTCGAGATTTTCGTGGCCCTTTATCGAATATCTTCCTTCAAGAAAGTTGAGTCACGAGGTCTTCACTCCCCTTTTAGAAGTAAGCTTCTTTTATTCTTTTTTTTTTTTTGGTTTGTTTTGTTGGGCTTCAGTGGGTAATTCTCTTTTCCATTATTTTTAGAGGTTTTGTTGGTTTCGGCTGATATGCCGTTTTACCTGCCGTTCGGCATTTATATAGGTTAGGAACACCACATAAGATTTTAACATCCACATAATAGCCCTTGGGCTACTAGGTTCCAGTTGGCCTACGCTGAGAAGTAATTGAATTGATTTATAAGCTATGTGTGGACCAAATTCCACCTGGCCGACCATGAGCAGCTTTCAGGAGCCACATTGTAGTATAGCTGCCCCAGCAGAAGCAAGGGATTAACAGGCTTGTATAAAGCGAACCTCAATTTAATACATTTTGCCATTTCAATTTAATTACTTCGTCGTAACATTTAAATTAACTGCTATTTTCAATCAATAACTTTTTTCCAATGTAAAGCCATCTTGACAAAGGTAACCCTTTTATAACCATACACCATCAAAAGATTTAAAAGGTTCTAAAATCTTCCTAGGTTATACCCCATTTTATTTTAAATCCTTGCGTCCGGAAAGGCTGTTTTTTATCATTCCTTTTTTATAACTAAACTAAATTTTAAACAATTTGGCATCATAAAAATAAACTTAACAAACCCTTTTGTTATCGAGTAGCTTTTTATTTTAATAATATTTATTGCATAGATTTTTCAATAGAACTGATATACGGTATATTTTTCCTGGTTTGGACTTCGATCAAACCAGGTGGCGCCCATGACAAACCAAAGACGAAGGGAAGGTGTAAGTGTATGGGCCACGACCTAGTGCCTCCACATTAAGAGCTACCGTCAGCAGATAGTGACAACCTGTTGTCCATGACAGATTGATTTAGATTGGACATTTTTTTTTTTGATGAAGCAACTATTACTTTAGACGGTCAAGTGAGTTAAGGACTATAAAGAAAATGAAGAAGATACTAATTATTTTGATGTACTAATTTCATTTTGATGTCTGGTTTTATCTGTCTTCCTGTAGTGCTATGTGCTGCGAATTAACCGAATTTTTTAATACACACATATTAAGATCTTGTACAGATATTTGCATGACAAATGTTTAAAGATATTATTGATACCACCGAGAGCGGTACATTGTAGAAATGCACGAAGAACTACTATCGCCCACCTGTATTCAGCTTGATATTTCTCGAAAGAGACTGTTCAATAATGCCTTCATTTGAAAAATTCCATTACTCTGTAATGCCCTTTCCGAGGTAGTTTTCTCCAACAAACATAACTTTCAAAGATTTGTGTACGCACTACTCGCAGAGTATTATAAAGGATTTTTCTTGCAGTGCTAGACCCTGACTATAAAAAAATTAGTGCTTGAGGTACATATAATTATTATTATTAATCTGTTTACCCGATTACATCGCTTGTCAAATTTCTATGTTTTAACCCCGTTTAACTATATGATATATTTCTATATCCGCCCATGGGCACCCATTAAATCGACATGACTGCTGCAGATACAGTCTAATATATATAGCACTTGCAAAAATTAGAAAGGCCTATTGCCCATAAGTGTTTCAGTCACGATCTCAGAGTTATAGTTTGTCATGGGACCGGTATCTACCGAACGCCCATATCATTGATCAATCAAAGTGTGCGGTACTTTACTTACTTCCTAATGTCAGTCGATGGAATCTGCATCCACGCCCTAGTTTGAAATGTTGGTGTGTGCAGGCGGTAAATTTATTATGGTGTTTATAACCGGTATATTACTATGAATATCTGTTAAATATGTGTTTACATCATTTAACTTTGTTCTTCTTATGTTAAACGCACCTTTGCTGCACGCAAGCCGTATATCTTATGTCAGAAATATCGTGTCTATACGATATTTTATGATACTTTTTCAGAATTTTGTTGGATCCGCCCTGGAGGATGGTTTTACTGGTGCAAATACGCTTAAAAGTCGAAATTACGGGACAATTATTAAGGTACCTACATGTAATAATATTGGTCTGTTTTGTTTGAGAAACATGCTTTAAAATAGGGTAAATTCAAAAACAAAGCTGTATTTTTCTACGGCGTAAAATATTATGCCAATTTTATGCTAATTATATTTTCTGTTTTAAAAATATGTATCTCACAAAATTTCACAATAACTGACTAAAGTTTCAAAAACATGTCTATTTATAAATTAACAGTCTTTTTTGTAACCAAAAGATAAATAAACTATAAAACTAAATAACGTAAATTAAGTCTCTTTGAAAAGTACTAAAATAAAGTATCGCAAGTTTCTGATTCGCAATGTATAAAATAATAGCTAAGGTTGTGATTACAACGTACCGTATGATGATGTATGCCACACGCCTTGGTTAAACCAATTGGTATCTCCTCATTAGTTTCGTAATATAGAAGGTAAGCCAAAACAGTCAGCATCTTTCTGCCGGTTTACGGCAATTTTTTTATCCTAATGTGTATTTCACCGTTTAAATCCCGCAGATATTTCTTAATCATCAAGTAGTGCAGTATGTTCTCAAGTTAAAAGTTTTGTAAAGTTTATGGACAAGTGCTCCTTAAGGCCGATTCCATTAAAGGGACGCTTTTGAAGTGTTCCAACGCTCACAGCTCACGCTCAAGTCATGATATGGTCAATTCATTGCAGGAATTCTCGAACAAAATATTTCAGCTGAGCGTGAGTGTGAATACAAAAGAGTGATTCTTGTTCATCAGCCATGGATACGGATTTAATATTAATTAAAATGGTTCGTAATCACTCTGAGCCGTATGATATGAGATCGAGAAAGTACAGTGATAACGTATTCAAAAACAAAACCTGATCTAAAATAAGAGAAGATCTCAATAAACTTGTATTTTTACATTCGAAAGACCCCAAGAAATTTTAGTTCGTCACTTATTATCAATTACCATAGATTGGCTGAAAACTAGAACATGTTTAAATACTTTTATTGATATTATAACAAACTGCAACAGCAACAAAAAAGCGAGATACTGCTTGACAGTTTTTCTTACAATAATAGTAATTAATAACATACAAGGTCGCTTTATAATAAATGGTAAAATAGATATTTACGTTATAAGTCCGGTAAATCAACTTTTACAGAACGAGTGAAATGTTTCGAGACGAGGCGACGAAGGAGCCGAGTCTGGAATTTTGAAACGAATACTGTTAAGGATTTGCCGGACGAATGACGTACAATATTTTATTTCATACTGTTCTGTTGAAAATTATAATTATATTTTGAAATTATAATGAAGTTTTATTCTGCGTCGTATATTTGAAAAGTGCTTATATTTACTGGTGGAAACATTGTGTGTTTGACATTGATTAAACTAAAACTTACAAATTTCAGTCCTATAAAGAAATTTTACAGGACTAGTCCGGTAAAAAAATTTTACCTGACTTATTGCTGTAAAACCTTATTTTCTGGACTAAATTCAAATACGTAAAGGTGTGTTTTACAATACAGTATGAAATAAAATAATTTTACACTTTCCACAAATATACAAGTTAGCTCTTTTGTACTCCTTCGAAGAAGCAACAGTGTTGCGAAATATGTCGAGTAAGAAATTTAACTTGTATATTATATATTTATGGAAAATTTTTTACCATTTATTATAAAGTAATAATGAATTTCCACCAAGTAACAGGCGAATCAATTCATTCATTCAATATACAAGGTGTGAAATTCTTCTTAACAGCTACGCTTTAATAAACTTACATACAGGGTGTTACGAATTCGACATACGAGTATTGGAATCTCGGAAACCATAGAAGTTAGAGAAACGGTTAAATGAAGGCAAAGTTGTGCAATTCGGTGCTTATTAAAATGCCGCTATAAAAGTTTTAAGATTCCGCATACTTCCGATATTATTCGAAAAAAACCGAAAATTTGCAAAATCGTTTTTATTTTTTCCTGAGCTCATTGGAATAGCTTTTTAAAAATAAATGACACTTTGTCATCCCAACTTTTTCTCCTCTACAATACGACGTTATTAAACTAAAGATCCGACGTTTTGTCTCCGAGCGGCCAAGATCAACTTCATTTTTTCAAATACGGACCTGGATTTTTTTATCGATTATTAAACCGTCCTATCCCCAAAATGTAATGGCAGTATTACTTTCTCATAATAATGAATTGCCTTTGCTTATTTTTTCTTAATTCATATTTTACATTTGTCCGTCCGGTCCTGGCAAGTATCCGGAATTTTAAAACTTTTAAAGGGGCATTTTAATCAGCACCGAATTGCACAACTTTGCCCTCATTTAACCGTTTCTCTAACTCCTATGATTTCCGAGATTCCAATGCTCTTATGTCGAATTTGTAACACCCTGCATACCCATATTTTCCGTTTACGTGCAATTTTCAATTTGCTTTTTTCTTCCTCATCTAATAATATCGTCATCATCGCCAATCCGGTGATTGAAAAGTTTTTAAATTTAGAAGGCACGAAATCTGAGTGTTGCATGTGAACACTCAACAAAATCAAGGTAGTGTGACTTGAGCGTGCCTCAACAGTGAGCGGTCCCTATCACAACCCAATCACTTTTAATTTGCAGTAAATAGATGTTGTTTTTTTGTTATATGGAGTTTTATTGAATCTATGCATAACTGAATCAGACTTATATTGTAGTGGACAGTAATATATGTATATATATTCTGTTCTACTTTGTGCAACCCTCCTTTAGTGCTTTTCTGATTCTTTCATGATATCGTTGCTCTACCCCATCAAAAAACCTTTTCCACCTTTAACCCATCATTGATCTTCCCATTGCTATTTTGTACATATTTTGCTTTTGTAGATGTCCATGTATAGCAATCGAATATCATGATTAATAATAATAATAATAATAATAATAAAAAAGTTTATTCAAATATTTTGTATACATATTTAAAATTAATATATAATTTTTTGAATGAACTAATTAAATATCAATTCAGAACTCATGAAGTAAAAACTTGTTTTGAGTTATATGTCAAAATAATATTTATTTATATTTGTTGTTAAGAATATATTTTATAAATCAAGTACAACTAGAAAATATATAAGACGAATAAGACAGTATTTTAATTGTATATTTTACATCACTATAATATATTCATATATAAAGATAATATTATATATAGTATACATTGTATACATTGATTCATTCTATTCACCATATTATATTTATTATTTATTATTTATTACTCATATATTCAATATTTATTAATGACATCTTGAAATATGTCTCTTGGATTAGATAATATCCAATTTTTAATTTTATTTCTATATTTATTCAATGATTTAATTATTTTAATTGACTTTGGTAGCATATCAAAAATATATGGATTTATGTTTAAAAAATGTTTGTGTCCTATTGTTTTGTTTACTCTATTTTTATATGCAATAGTGTTTTTATGACGAGTTTCATGTGTGTGATTAATATAATTAATTTTATTTTTGTTTTTAAAAATATACATTAACCTGTTATAAGAAAATATTTGTTTAATGTCCATTTTTTTATTATCTTTATATAGTAAATCAGAAGAATATAGGTAGTCTTTTTCATAAATAATTTTATTTATTATTTCATAAATCGGTAAGATGCAATGGTTAAACACAGCTTCTTTTTCAGGATACATGTACACGGACATTTTTTTAAGTGTCTCACCCGATTGGCGATTTTCCTGCTGACTATAATAAAAAACAAACCACACATTTCTCAATGATTTTCGACAAGGAAGCCGAGTTTAATGTCACAAAATATATAAGTTCACAAATTTGGCAGATACGACGCAATTTTGAATTTTTTTTAATGGCAACCCTCATAACACACCAGTAAATTTCCAAATCAAATAGTAATCAAAATAATCAAAGGGCACATACTGGATGATGCACCGCCAGACTGGCCATAGGAAAACACATGTAAATTTTGCTACCCTTAAATATTGGCTTCCCTATTCTTTTACCACAAAAATTACATTCGACTTTTTTGAAGGTTCTCTTATGATGGACTCCCACAGATTTAAGGATTGTCTAATTAATAGTCCAAATAAAAGTTATTTAGAAAAAATTCTTCGTAAAATTCTTAATGATAATGTCAAATGTTGCTAGATGTTTAATTTTTTATTAGTTTAAACATGACGTTATCGATATGAAGAAGAGGAAAACAGGAAGGCCGTAAAATTATAAAGAGTTACTGAGCATTATAAATATTAAAAGTTGTTAAAATTCAATATAGCATACTGATGCCTTAGTTATTTCTTTATATCATTTTACTTTTAGTTGACAATAATTAATACGTTTTATTTACATGTTACAACGAATTTCATTGATTGTGAAATTTGAATAATTAGTTGCTCAACTACGATGAGGATTGTGATTAAAAATTTGGTCGCGAATAATAAAAGTTGAGAAACGCTGGGTTAAAAGTAATAAGATAATGCAAGGGAGAACACCTAAATTTGTATGTAAATTTATGCCCTGACCAAAAGCCTTAGAGAAAGGTAGGATATTATATATTCAAATTTCTTAAACCCAAAGTTTTTGTAATTTTATTTAAATTAGTTTTGTTATTTACAACTCCCTAATTTCTGAAAGACAATTACACAAAACAAATAACAACGAATTTTAATTTCTATTTGTTAAATTAATAATTCTTACTTTTCATTTACTTCGACTAGACATGCAATAGGAAATCTCAATCATTCTAGTGGCACCCAACTGCCTTTTCTTACTTTTCCCAATAGTTGGTTTGAATAAACATATGTTAAAGAAAATAGTAAAACATTTTGCCATTTTAAGTGGCGGTAGTTTGATGGAAGGGGTAAAAATAAAAACTTTTGTTTAAAGCCAATCACTATAATAATAAATAATTATTCACTTTACTTGTTAGAGCTTGATAATAGAAATCAAATAAATTTTTTTAAAAAAACATGTATTGTTTCTTGTTGATTAAATTATATTATATGTGGGATAACATTTTCATTAAGACACAAGTTACCAGCAAAAAAATTGGTGTTTTCAGCTTAGCGTATATGGCTTGGTCACGGGAAATTATGTAACTGTGAAAGAAATTAAGGTGTAAGCTTAGACGGTCCATTTATTAAAGGGGTGAAACACTTAAAAGACAAAATCGATGAAGGCAAAATAGGAACCCCCGTATTTGCAAAACGGCTGAAAATAAATACTAACAACTATAGGTTTTTGAAATCGGATCAGAAAGTGTAATTTGCTCGTATGGTTATATATGAGGGTTGCCATTTAAAAAAGTTCAAAATGACGTCGTGTCTGTCAAATTTGTGAACCTATATATTTTCTGATATCAAATTCGGCACCTTTGTCAATAATAACTGAGAAATGTGTGGTTTGTTTTTTATTATAACCAGCAGGAAAATCGCCAACTTAAAAAAATGTCCCTGTACAGTGTTATTATTTATATTTGCGCACCCACCTACAAGGGTTAATATAAGTGACAGAAGAAAAGTTTTAGTACAAAAGTTGCATAATTTTTCCCGTGTGATCTTTTAAACTTTTCAAAAAAAACATACGCGCATCGCAAAGTTGAAAAACAATTGCAAGTTTCCTTTTCCTAAACGGAACACTTTATATATTTTCCACCAGATCTTTTCCCCTGATTTCAAAAATATATAACATGTCAACATTTAGTTCAGCTCTTATTGAAATTGAGTTTACAATTCTGATAAAGTAAATGACTATATTTTATGTATACTGTATATCCGCCACGACTTTTGACACATTTTCTAATATTTGATCTGCATTGAGCATGAATATTTCTTGTTCAATTCTTTGTCTCAACACTTGCATATTTTGAGGTCTGTCATAATGAATACGATTTTTTAGACATCCCCACAGAATCCAACCGACTTAGGTCATGACTATTAGACGGCCATTCCTTACTGAATGGGTCAATTTAACGTAAAGCGACAAACATGATACGATGAAGTATGCGAAAGGCCTCGACCACTAGATTATCATCACTTCAATTTATCAAAATTGTAAACTCAAATATTTCAAAAACGGCTGAACTATATCTTGACATGTTATATAGTTTTGAAATCAGGGGAAAGACATCTTTTGTCCTGGTGTAAAGTATATAGGGTGTTCCATTAATAAAAAGAAAAATTTGCGCATATGTTTTTTTTGACAAGTCCAAAAGATAACACGGAAATAATTAGGAATGCAACTTTTATATTAAAAGTCTCTTTCTGTCACTGATATTACCTCTGTGATGAGTACGCAAATATAACTTTGTTCATCTCGGTTCTAGGCTATTATTTCGACAATGATTTCTCCCTAAGTTATTCGGCGTTCGTCGCTATCTTTATTTTTTGCTTATTCATTTTCAAACCGACATCTTCTAAGACTATTTCCAGTTGGTTAACCATCTTCAGCATTTTATAAAATAATGTATTAAGATTATACTCTATCGCCCAGCAAATCTGCTAGTTCGTAAGCCCGATTGCTTTCGATTATCCGATATCTTTAGAATTTACGTTGATTGGTTAGCTGTCGACTGCCTTGTTATAGTCTATAAAGGCAATGTATATAGGGTGATTCAAGATAGGTGGCGTATAAGACGTTGATTGCGAATCAGTCAACAAAACGATCTAAAAATTTAGGTTTTTACGTAAAATAGCATGCACTACCCAGGTGAAATTTATTGTCATTTGTACAATATCTTTTTTTGTATTAATAATGGTCGTATTTCAAAAGTGCAGTAAACCAGTACATTATTATACCAGCCCCATTCTAGTCAGTGTTGAACATCCCTGTTTAAAAAACAACGTTGCAAGCGCCGTCGCTTACAACGTTGCACCTGAAAAAATGTATTTAAAATCTCAATATCTCAATTAAGTTTGATAGTAATAATTAAAGGGCGGAATATATGCAAAGTGCATATATAAGCATTTTTTGCATATTTTGCCAATTTTATAATAAATGCATATTTTTCTCCAATTATTACTTGATGATGATGCTTATTTTTATGTTTTCTGCGTTATCAAAAAAATTAAGAACGCCCGGTCATGAAAACTCGTAGACTCATAGGTTTAATGTCCAGTACGGTACTAATTTCGGGGATTTTCTAATCTGAAGATAATTATATAATAATTAATATTTACATTTTGGTTATACACAAGGTATTTATTGGGGGGTTCCGGGGTTTGCAGGTTATTATACAGGGTGTTATGGAAATGACTTATTATATTTTAAGGGGCCACTCCTGAGGTGGTCTAGAGTTACACTTGATAGTTTTTTTTTCTAAAATCGGAAGTATTTTGAATTTTGTAAAATACCTTAAAACCGGACTATGTGCGCCTTCCATGATAGTTCAATGCCCCTGAACACATGTGTTTTTGACAAGACAAACTGCTGGAATGGTAATTGTTTAGTTTAGTGCAATTAATGTTGAATTTTGTGCTAAAATTTCGTATATAGACTAATTGAGGGTAGCTGATCACAATTTTCCTTTTGCGTTTTTACGGCAAATGCACTGGTTTTGAGAAAAAAAAATGTTAAAGTTTTTCGCTTACAGGTTAGGGTATTCTTTCCTTTCAATTTCCTAGATTTTATGGTTTTCCCTTCAAAATATGTGATAAAACTTTCACCAAACTATCTGTTCATAAAATAAGAACAACATTTTAGCAAAAAAACAATGGAAAAGGCACAAATTTAATTAAATTCGTTGTTAATACGCCGACAAAGTAGAAGCGTCTCTTTTCAGATTCATTGCACTCACGTTGCCAGATTGTTCTTCTTTTTCTTGTAATTATTAATGGCTTCCATCCAGGAGAATGATATGCTAGCTCGAGCCAATAGGATTCATTCAATTAATAAAAATGAATTGAAAAGTATAGGCAATTTATAATACACTAACAATCTGACAACATGGGTGCAGTTTGCTTCTGCTTTTTTGGCCAGCTGTCAGTGAGCTGTCTCCTGTCTTTTTCCAGATAACGTAGAGTTTTCTGTTCGCTTACAAGTTATCCCGTTTTTCAGAGTTTCCTTGTGGCATATTTCGTTTATTTCAACTCGGAAGTGTATACTATGACTCCGACAAGTAATATTTTATTGGAAATAGCAACATTTTAGGATTACATGCAAAGTAACATACCGGTGAGTTAGAAAAAGTTTAACATTTTTTTTCTCAAAACCAGTGCATTTGCCGCCTAAACGCAAAAGGAAAATTGTGATCAGCTACCCTTAATTAGCCTATATACGAAATTTTAGCGAAAAATTCAATATTTGCACTAAAGTAAACAATTACCCAAATCAGCTGTTTGGGTCATTGGCGCGTAGGTGTTTTGGACCTAAATTTTTGAAGGCATTTTTCTCGAATTTCTAGCTTCGAGCGCCATTTATAGCAATTTTTCCCCAATTCGTCTCGACCTATATATTTACGGGTTAAAAAATAATAAGTCATTTCCATAACACCCTGTATATATTATATTATTATTAGGGGTTACTTATTGTCATTTAATATTGCCTTAGAAAAAGTATACTGTAAAGCTCGTGCTGTTTGGGACACACTTCATATTTCTGTCGTGACCCAGTAGGAATGTAAAGTAAAAACGTTGAAATCAATCTTAGGGGATATAATGTAATGTAATACTAAACCAAGCGGCAACGTCGCATTCGTGCTAAAGTACTATGTTTTTCTTCAACAACTAAATGCAATAAATAGAAAAATACATTAATTTCGCATGCAATATAAATGGCAACACCGCATATCAAAGTGGTGGCAACGTTGTACAAATCTATAAAAATATACGTTCAAACAAAATCCTATAATGTAAAAAACTGTCTGCTATTTTATAATATTCTCTAGAGCGCATTTGTAAGTACGACATAAGCCACGTGCGTAGTAACAAGGAGAAGCTATTTGATTGGCCGATCGACAGTGGCCCGATATAGACGTTGCCATCTTGGTTTTGACGTGTTAAGATTTGATTGGTCAAAGCGTTTGAATAGGGTTATATTATATGCTGTTGTTTGTAAACAAATCAGTGTCATGCAGAAATCTAAAGAGATAAGTCGCCGCCGCTCCGTGACTGGATAAAGCCTTCACGTTTAAAAGTAGTTATTGTTAGTAAAGTGTCAGGTGGAATTCTAACGAGATAGTTCACCGCTCCGTGGAGAGAAAAGCCTTCACGTTAAAAAGTTATTAGTTGTGGTTAAAGAGTGTCAGGCTAGCATCTAGAAAGATAAGTCGCCGCTCCGTGAGTGGATAAAGCCATCACGTTAAAAGTTGTTAAGTGTTTACAAAAGTTGTTTACCTAACATGTCTTGTTAGTAATTTTGTAGCCCATGCTAGGGTGAAGAGAGGAGGAGTGTTATTAGTCGTTTAATAAAGAAATAATACAGTAAAATTCAAAAAGGATTTTATTTTCCGATTTTTCAACAAGTTTGAACCAGTCGATTTGTGGAGATACAGATTAAAGTTTTGTGTACCTCATTGTTACAAACGTGAGTCCGCACATGTACAAAAATTATTGTTTGTGAAAAGAAGCTCCAAATCGATCAACATTCGAAAACACCGCTGCATAAATTAAAGTTACAAAAAATGAAATCTGAGCCTGTTCAGCAAGTGTAAAAAACGCATTTCAAAATGTTGCAGAAAAGTCGAAATCTGAAAAGGAAACTTTTCAAGAAGACTTATGCGAGGCTTTGGTCACAGCAAACATACCCTTAAAAAAATCCGCCATTGTAAAAATAATGTGAACAAACCATTCCTGACGAATCCACGCTTAGAAAGAAGAATGTCCATTCAGTAAACGAAACCGTTTTAGAAGAAATTAGAGCTTCACTGGGTGACAAACATTTTCCCATCATTGTTGATGAAAGCACAGATGTTTGTGGCAGATATATCGCACATTTTATAATTGAAGCACTTCAAGAAGATAAAGCAACAAACCCGTATTTAATAGCTTCTAAGCAACTAGGCAAAACTAATAATGTGACCGTAACCCGATTTATTCAGCAGTCTCTATCGAGCTTTTTCTTACCAGATCTAGTCCCAGATGAGAAGTTTTTAGCGCTTTTATCTAATGCAGCACCGTATATGGTGAAAGTAGGCCAAAACTTGAAGAATCTGTTACCCCAATATGGTGCATGTAACTTGTTTTCACATGGAATAAACCGAGTCGCAGAAACCGTCAGAACTGAATATCCTTTAGTAAATAAAGTAGTTATAAATGTAAGAAAAGTGTTTCTAAAAGCACCTCTAAGAGTACAGATATATAAGGAGAGATTATTAGGAGTTAGTTTACCTCCAGAACCTGTAATTACCGGTGGGGAACATGAATTAGGGCCGCAATATTCTACGCAGAACATTTCGTAGCCATTAAAGAACTAATTTTAGATTTAGAAGACGATTTACAGTATATTGTGCACAGTAAAGAGTAGTTGAAAATTGCAAGTGTAGTTAAAGGTATTTTTTTCATTAAGGTTAATTTCAGTTTTATACCGGACATGATATCCTCGTTAAAGAGAAGAGATTTAAGTTTGAGAGACTCAATTAGTATTGTTAAAACTTTTCCGCTAAATGTAACAACATTCCCGGTAAAGTATGAGGTCAAGTAAGGAACAAATTGTATGTAACTGTAAAAAATAATGAATGATTTAAATACTTAACTGCAGTAAAAAGCATTTATGAAGGTAAACCATCTAACGAAGTCGTATTTTGGCCTTATACTACTACCTAAGTTGCAGTATTGTCCGATTAAATCAGTAGATGTTGATAGAAGCTTCTTTTTGTATAAACGTATTTTTACTGATAGTAGACAATCCTTTTAAGTTGAAAATATTGAAAAATATTTAGTAATAAATGCCTTTTGATACAATTTCAGGTTAAAAAATTGTTTCACTTTTATTTTCGTTTGTTTTTCTTTCATTTTTTTTTAATAAACATATTTTTTGGAACCCAGTGTGTTTCTTTACCCTATTTTACTATAATAAATTAAGTAATATTGCATACCAGTATGCATATTTCGTCCAAAAAATGCACATAACTGCATATTTTAAAGGTAAACAAGGCATAAATATGCGCATATTTTGGCTGAATTTAAGTGCTTATATTCCGCCCTTTAGTAATAATATTTCCACTTCTAAGTACTATCATTCGATAACAAGGCATCGTTTTATAGTAAATATAGTCAATTTAAAACATATTTTCATTGAACACAGTCTTTTTTGATTTCTGGAAACTTTCGGTTCTTGTCACGTGCAACGTTGTACGGTGGAGCCATTCAATTATTAGAAACACTCTGGCACGATACAGATTTAAAGAAACCAAAAATCAACAGAGATTCACAGTTCCGCGCAATACAAATCACAAAATAAAACGCAAGTAAAGAGAATCAAGCCAAGAAACTTCCTACACCCAACTCTCACAGTCACTACAGGACATTACATTCTTCCAAAAGATATATCATCAGACTCCTCTTAAAAATCCGAAATGAGTTTACATGCTTTAGATCTCTTGGTCACCCATTAAAAATGTCAAGACCTTTAAGAAACAGAATTCTGGCTTATCTTCTCACTTCTTGGTGCAATATAGAAGTTACTCTGTTGCCTTGTACAGTAAAACCTCTGTTTGCAACCGCCTCTATAAAGTGACCACCTGCGTTAAACGACCGGTTATGAATTTCCCATATTTAAAGATGGAAATCCCATTATTTCTTAATGTTTTAGTGTGTGGTTGTCCTCTTTAAGAAATCTAAAATAATACTACCAGAACCAACGCGTTGATATGGTTTTCGGTGGCCTGGCGCAATTTGTCCCCAGTGACAATAAAAAAATGCTTTATGAAAGCTGCATTTATGTGTAATACGGATAATATTGACGAATTCGAAGAAAAAGATAATATTTCTCTCCCACAACTGTTTTCTAACATTGAGGACACTTGTGACTTGAAACAATGTGCCTCAATTGATAACGATTTGCTAACGGAAAGTGCAGAATTGACTATCATCGAGTGTATTAAAGAGATCCAAGAAACGGATGAAACTACTCCCAATTCTAAGGCAGAGGAAGAGGAACCTAAACTTGCTCCACCATCGAAAATATCAAGCCTATCTGAAGCCTGCGCAAGTTTGAGAAAAAGTTTTAATAATGTTAACAATTTTGACAAATATTTCTCAAATACTATTAAAATGTGAATCTGAATTTTAAAAAAATAAAATAAAAAATATGAAGAAGAATTTTAAAGCAAACAGGTACAGGGTTATCCAACCAAGACTGGACAAGGCGATTTTTTGACTTTTCCTGTACTTTTATAAAAAAACTGAAATAGCCATCTTAAGTCATTTTCTCCCGCAAATTCGAATATCTTCAGCAAAAAACAATTGAACATCAAACAAAAGTACTAGGGGTCACTTTGATATATTTTTAAATGGGATGCCGTATTTTTAATGAGCTTATCCGATTTCTCATATAAATTTTGATCTAAAATGTTGGATTTTTAATTCAAAAACGCCTTTTTTCTTCAGTTTTAAATTCGGAAAATGTTCGTCTACCGTAAGATTAATACCTGATAGATGGATACCCGTTTCACCTGTTCACCCTTTAACCTGCTTTAAAGCGTCCGTCAGTTAGACAAAATAATCAAGTTTCAAATTTCTATATATTTTTCACGAATTAATTACAAATTTAGTAGTTTTTGCAAATCTATTATTGCTTACGTATAAAAAAAGTATGACATATTAGAAAAAAACTATAAACTAAAGTGAATAACTTTAATCTCAATAATATAATTGTTCTATGTATCCTCCATTATTTTCAAAACATGACCGATGCCCCCTTTTCAATCTCACCAAAGAATCTCTTACAATATTTTGGTCCTGGTTAAGTCTATTAATTTCATTTATAATTTTTTGCTGAATGTCCTGCAGACTTCTGTTGGGTCGTTGATAAACTACATTTTTTAAATGACCCCATAAAAATGTATCCATTGGCGTGATATCGGGGCTATTTGGTGGCCAATGAATTGTTCCGTTACGGCCAATCCACTGATTGTAACGCTCGTTTAGGTATGTTACCACTTCTCGAACTGCATGAGGCGGAGCACCATCCTGCTGCCAAATGATATTGTTGTAGGCTTGCAATGGCAACCTTTCCAAGAAATCCTCGATATCGTTATGAAGAAAATGGAGGTATCTGTTAAAGAGCCACGATAAAATAGTGGTCCAATAATTCGATTTTCTAACATCCCACACCAAACATTAAGTGAGCTCCAACCTTGAAACTTTATCATTTCATATCTATGAGGGTTAACTGCTGCCCAGTATCTTGTATTTTTCCGATTGTATACCCCCGATGTTGTAAATGACGCTTCGTCACTCCATAGAATTTTATTATATAAATTATAATCTTCGTCTTGCTCTCTCATCAGCATTGAAGCAACAAATCGAAATCGCAGTTCTTTTTGAAGCTGTGTTAAGTATTGAACGGGAAGGATGCAATATGGTTTTAGACCACATTTTTTTAAAGTTCTGTGAACTGTTCCATAGCTTACTCTCCGGAGCCCTGGACCATACCTTACTTCTCGTACCGCTTGCGGAATAGAACTCTTCGGATTTATAGTAAAATATTGAACAATAGCTCGATCCCTTATATTCCGTCTTTTCATCTTTCTTGGCTTATCTTTCAATGTCTTACTTTCTTCAAATAGGGTCTTAATTCTGAGAATTGTATCCACTGAAATGTGTCTCTGGAAACTCTCAAAAAATGTTCTTTGTGTTTGCCGAGCATTCTCTCCACTTTTGTAATATAATTTTATTACATTTAGCCGTTCTTCTAAAGAATATTTCATTATTTGTAATTAATTCGTGAAAAATATATAGAAATTTGAAACTTGATTATTTTGTCTAACTGACGGACGCTTTAAAGCAGGTTAAAGGGTGAACAGGTGAAACGGGTATCCATCTATCAGGTATTAATCTTACGGTAGACGAACATTTTCCGAATTTAAAACTGAAGAAAAAAGGCGTTTTTGAATTAAAAATCCAACATTTTAGATCAAAATTTATATGAGAAATCGGATAAGCTCATTAAAAATACGGCATCCCATTTAAAAAAATATCAAAGTGACCCCTAGTACTTTTGTTTGATGTTCAATTGTTTTTTGCTGAAGATATTCGAATTCGCGGGAGAAAATGACTTAAGATGGCTATTTCAGTTTTTTTATAAAAGTACAGGAAAAGTCAAAAAATCGCCTTGTCTAGTCTTGGTTGGATAACCCTGTACATTGCATAATATATATGTTAGTATGCACGTGCAGTACCTATATTGGTAAATTGGCTTCATCTCATTTAATTATTGTTCTGATAAATTGAAACAAAAATATTTAAAATTATTGTTGGAAAACTAGTTCCAACACGAATTATAATTTAGTTTAAAATTATGCTCTCTACCTATTTAACAATTTAAATTATGTCAGGTACCGTCCGACCGGTGGACATTGTCATTTCCTGGGCAACTGACTACAAAAGTTTTGCAACAAGACAAGTTTTTAGAGACGTCAAAAAAAAAATGTCAGTTAAAAATCTCGTGGCTCTCATAAAGTAGTTTTTTATTCTCTAAAAAATCACTATATTTTTTACTTAGTTGACCCCTTTTTTTGCTCTCGTCAGTGGACGACTCGTTATAATATTTTTGTGTTAGTAAAACTCTAACAAAATCAATCACGACCCCTTGGAGTTCATCGCTGTTTAGCAGTGTACCAGTTTGTAGGAAGAATAACCATTCCTTAGGTTTTTGGAAGTCAAATGCGAGGCCAATAAAGTTGGTTATTTTGCATTCCTTTTGTATTTTGTTTAACAATAATGTTTATCTACGACTATTTAATAATAGAAGCATAATGTGTTTGTTAGTACATATATAATGTGGTTCATATTACCATAGTTACTCATATTCCACAGCCGTGGAATATGTGATTTCATATTCCACGGTCCCAACAAAACAAAGTTACCTGAATTACGATAAAAACGCACCAGATCTAGTTTAAGCAGGCGTGAATGGTATTAATACCATAGCAACCGATTGACAAGTAAACGAATCATTTTTTTCCTCAGTCATTTAAGTTTCGATGTGACATTTTGTTGTTGATTTCAAAGTAAAATATCATGATTTCGGATGACGAAAACGAAATCCAAAGTACCCCTCCAGAAATTCGGGCTGCAGCGCATACAGCTTCCCTGGAATTACTACCAGAAAAATCACGCAAGAACTATACCTACGCTAGCGTACGATAATTTTATAGACTGGCGACGAAAAAACAACACAAATTCTTTTTCTGAAGATACCGTGCTAGTATATTTTAAAGAATTGTCAAAAAAATACAAGTCAAGCACTTTGTGGACAAATTATTCCATGATAAAAAGTACCCTTATGTTAAAACATAATGTAAATATTGAACCTTATGGAAAAGTACGCGCTTTACTGAAAAGGCAATCTGAAGGTTACCAGCCGAAAAAAAGCAGAGGCTTTTACTGGGGAAGAAATTAACAAGTTTATGGAAGAGGCACCGGATGTTAAATATCTAGCTACAAAGGTAATAATGCATTTGATTTAACACCTTTATCTAAAATAACTAAATATAATATTTTTTTATAGGTTGCATTGATAATGGGGGTAATGGGAGCTTGCCGTTCCAACGAGCTGTATAACATGAAGGTAGAACACATACAATATTATGACGGCTGTGTGCAAGTTCTTGTTCCAACGACGAAAACAAAAATTCCCAGGAATTTTACGATTACCGGAGACTATTATAATATTGTCAGAAAATATGCGGATCTTAGACCATCAAACGTGCCAAATTCTTTCTTTTTAAACTATCAAAACGGCAAATGCACAAAGCAAATAATTGGCATAAATAAATTTGGACAGATGGGTAAGACGATAGCGGAATACTTGCAACTAATAAACCCAGAAAAATATACCGGCCATTGTCTTCGCCGATCTTCAGCTACATTATATGCTGACGGAGGAGCAACTATGACAGCCCTAAAACGTCATGGAGGTTGGAAATCGGCCTGCGTAGCTGAAGGTTATATTGCTGAATCAAAAAAAACTAAAATAGACGCTGCTAATAAAATTTTAAAACAAATAAACTCAAAATTATGTCCATCTACATCTACCACTGTAAATAATGTTAGCTCCGAAACTTTTTCCATTACTAATAAGAACGATATGAATATAAGTAATATTCCTGCTCCCATTCATTTTCATAATTGCTCTAATTTTACAATAAATTTCATGAAAAATTAGAAATAAGTAATTGTATTTTGTTTAATTATGGTTAACATCGTTGAATTGTATTTTTTAGTTAAGAAATACCATTAATAATAATCCTATTGTAATAAAATGTGTTGCTCTGAATCCATTTTCTAACTTCTTGAATACTGAATAGTCGTAGATAAAGTATAGTATTTGACTCGCGTAATATTCATTATACGCTCGTTAAATAATGTACTATTTTATATGACAGACATTGTATTTATTTTGACGTATTGTTGTGTGTCATATTATTATAACCTTGTAAAATTTCAAGGTAGATTTTTACACGTCATAAACCTTTTTTATTCCGCTTATTGTTAATTTAGAATTTATATTTAATTGATTTGAAACTTTTAGTTTAATGTAATTTTATGCAAATTTCACTACGGAAGATACAATAATTAATATATGATATTTGTATAAAAAATATATCAAGAGTTTTATTGAAAACTTGAACCACCCCTTTGGAATTTTACTGTCTGTTTTTTTAGGCGACGTTGTATTATACATCTCGCACCCGTCTTCGATTTTGTAGAAGACTAAGTTTCTCCTACAATTATTTACATATACCTACAGTGTGTACAGTGCTTCCATTTTAATTTGTCCCACTTTTAAATGGCTGTAAAATACGTATTTTTTGAACTAGAACGCTGAATAAAAAAAGGAGTTGTAGGGATTTGAGTATAGTTTTTTATGTCGTTGAGTCACAAATAATTTAAACTGTCAAATGTCAAAATTATTGACATAACTTACTTTTTTTAAAATGGAACGCCCGGTATATCATCACATATTTAAAAATACATTTTGGTACCACTCCAGTTTATCGGCTTATGCGAAAAATGGCTTAAAATAAAAAACGTTTCTTGCAATATGTAGCACGTACTTTCTAAACGACAAATCCGCAAGCGGAAAACCATTTTTTTAATTGCAAATATAAAAAAAACGTGAAAATAGGGTACCCGCTTGTGACAAAAATGAAAAAAAAACGAAAAACTCTTGTTGATTTATGTCACATATACCGAATTGGAACCAAAAAGGTGGATTAGATGCTGTGTTAGCGCCTGTTAAACCAATATAAGTCTACAATTATTACAATTTTTGTCGAGTGACTAACAGCTAGAGAAACATAACCTCACTTGTCACTCTCACTGTGCTTTTCGGTCGACTATTTTCGCATTTTTTTTATATTTCCAATTAAAAAAATGGTTTTCCGCTCGCGGATTTGTCGTTTAGAAAGTACGTGCTACATATTGCAAGAAGCGTTTTTCATTTTACGCCATTTTTCGCATAAGCCGATAAACTGGAATATTACCTACATTTTTTTTCTGATTACGAAAATATACCATACATGCCTTTTCTTTTTATTTGTTAGCCTAAATCGATATGAATATGATTAAAATCGGATTTTATTCAAAACATCAAGATACCCGCGTGTATTATTTTCAATAATTATTGTCATAGTTTTTATAGTTACTACAAATGTCATATTTGTGAATGTTGTTCTCTGGTATAGTTTGTTAGTAAGGACACGAAATGAGATATTCCACAGAAGAAAAATGTTTTATGTTCGATATCTATCGACAAACTGGTAGTGTTACAAAGGCGCTTAAAAGATATAGACTGCAATTTCCAGGTAGAAGAGCTCCATCCAAGAAAATGTTTTATAGACTCAAGAAGAAGTTTTTCGAAACTGGTAGCCTGAATCGAAAAAAAAACTATTAGGCCAAAAACCGTTTTGACGGAGGAAACGGAAATTAATGTTTTAGCATATTTTAGAGCTTATCCTTAAAATACATTAAGTGACTTAGTTAAAGAGTTGCCAGTATGTAGAGGATCAGCCCACGCAGTGCTAAAAAAATACAAATTTTGCCCTTATAAACTAAGAAGGGTGCAAAAGTTAACGCCAGCGCAAAAGGGAAACAGACTGCAGTTTTGCAGACAAATCTTGGAGATAATTCAAAGGGATGTCACATTTTTGGATAAAATATTGTGGACCGATGAGTCATCTTTCTCTACTAGCAGAGGTTGCCATCGCCAAAATAAGCACCATTGGTCAGATTAAAATTCTTATCAAATACAGGAAATTCAGTTTCAAGGTCGGCAGTCTGTTAGTGTTTGGTGCGGGTTAATTGGTGAACACCTGTTGGATCCTATAATTTTTAATGGTTCGCTGACCGGTCAGGTTTATTTGAATATGCTAGAAGCAGAAATTGAAGACCAAATTGACGGTTTACCTATAGCCCTCTCAAGACATTTAATTTGGCACCAGGATGGTGGATTGGAAAATCGGGTACAATAAAGTGGCCTCCTAATAGTCCCGATTTAACACCATGCGACTTTTTCTTATGAAGTCACGTAAAAAATATTGTCTATTCTACGCCGTGCTATTCTTTGGATCATCTAAAAATTAGAATTAGAGGTGCCATCCGAGAGGTGCAAAACAATAGAGTCACTCTATTAAAAATTATAGGACATACAAAGAAACGCTATATTAAGTGCATTGAATATGAAGGAGGTCACGTAGAGCAGCACTTATAAATACAGAATTTTTTTTTCTTAATGGTTCATTATTTGTTAATTCGATTTATATCAGTTTTACATGTATTTCATTAATTTACTAAAATGGTTAGCTTAAACATTCTTTGTTTTTTTTAGTCCAATAATTTATAGTTTAGTTTAAAATCCACAAAATCTTCTATCATAGAATAACTATAAAAACTATGACAATAATTATTGAAAATAATCCACGCGGGTATCTTCATGTCTTGAAAAAAATCCAATTTTAATCATATTTATATCGAATTAGGCTAAACAAATAAAAAGAAAGGGCATGTATGGAATATTTTTGTAATCAGAAAAAAATGTATTTTTAAATATGTGATGATATACCGGGCGTTCCATTAAAAAAAAAGTAAGTTATGTCAATAATTTTGACATTTGACAGTTTAAATTATTTTTGACTCAACGAAATAAAACTTTACTCAAACCTCTACAATTCCTTTTTTTATTCAACGTTCCAGTTCAAAAAATACGTATTTTATAGCCATTTAAAAGTGAGACAAATTAAAATGGAAGCACGTACTGTACATAAAGTAAGGAACAAATTCATTATTTAATAATCTAAAAATATTTCATAAAAAATCCTCGGACACGTATATAATAATTTTTAATTGCGCATATTTTGACTTATAAATATTATACAGGGTAACTCATGTAGTAGATATGATATTATCGACGATTTTCTTAAATGGAAACCCCTATATTTTAGTTCAGATTTGTAATCTCCAAGAACAGCTGATTTCAAAAACATAACACACTTAGGGTCTTAAATTGATAGCTTCGTAGCTACAGGGTAGAAAAAAAATATTTTTTTAAAAGTATTCTTGATTTAGAAAAATTTAAAAAAATGAAATAAGCTATTTAATAAAGTGTTGAAATTGTCCTCCTTCTTGTGTCTGGCAGTACCCCAAGCGACTAATAAACTCTTGTTGAACAACATTTTTCAGGTGACCCCACAAGAAGAAGTCCAGGGGTGTAAGGCCTGGAGACCTAGGCGGCCCATCAATAGGCCCACGTCTTTCAACTCACCTGTTCGGAAAAATTTGATTGACATAATGGCGCACTACTGCTGCATAATGTGGAGGTGCGCCGTCTTGTTGGTACCACAAATTTTCATCTAGAATTGCAGGATTATTTCTACTCGGATATAAGTTAACTAGCGTAGGGATAAGAAAGTATTGAAGAAACTAAAGGTAATTTAGCCCGTTTACATTGTTATCAAAAAATATGGCTTAATAATTTTGTTTTTCAATATACCCGCCTAAACATTAATTTTTTGAGGATATTGAGTATGATGCTCACGTATCCACCTGGAATTTTCTTGTGCCCAATATCTACAGTCTTGCTGGTTTACTTAATTTGAAAGTTGATTTATCCGAATATAGGATATTTTCAACAAACAAAGGATCTGCGTTACATCTTTCAATTAATATTTGACAAAACTCCATCCTACAATCTGGATCATCTTCATTCAACTCATGAACCAGTCGGATTTTAAACGGGTGCTATTGTTCTACCGTTAATAGGTTACGAACGGTCATAGCAGCCGCCTCATGATCTATACCAATCTGGAGGACGCTGCTATGGGGATCTTCTTCTATAGCCAATAAAATATTTAATTTTTTATCATCCAGAATAGCTGGACGGCCTTTCCTGGCAAGATCTTTCACAGAGCCCGTTTCTCGAAATTCTGTTTCAAGTTTACTTACAGTTGATCTAGTGATTGGTCTTTCTGGGTACTTAGCGTTGAACAAAATACAAACTTCTTGTTGAATACGAATCCTATCACCATATCCAATCATCGTAAGAATTTCTATTCTTTGTGTAGGAGATAAACGCATAGTAACTAAATATTAAAATTAATTTTATTACTTTTACTAAACTTACTAGAAAAAATCAATATAATGACAGCATAATGTCATTATCTAAATACCATAGTTACATAACAGCAAATAAGCCTACTAAAAATGTATCTTAAATAAAATTATTTGTTCTACCCTGTAGCTACGAAACTATCAATTTTAGGTCCTGGGTATGTTATGTTTTTGAAATCAACTGTTCTTGGAGATTACAGATCTGAACTAAAATATAGGGGTTTCTATTTAAAAAAAAAAACATCGATAATGTCATATCTACTACATGAGTTACCCTGTATAATAAGTTTATATGTCAAAATATGCGCAATTAAAAATTATTATATAGGTACGTGTCCGAGAATTTTTACGAAATGTTTTTAGATTATTAAATAATTAATTTGTTCCTTACTTTATGTACACACTGTATATAGACACGGATTAATAAACGAACATTGTAAAATTCAGACCAGTTGTTTCAATTTTTCTCTATTAACCAATCACGTCTGTTAAGGTGGATTTATAAACTTGACGTTGGGTATTCTGTTTGACGGTGGCCGTGACGTGTGCCGTCTGCCGGTCGTAGCGACACAATTAACCTTTTATAAACTTGACGTTACTCCGTCGCCCTGCCGTTCGTCTTCTTCTTTTCTACTAGCAGAAACAGTACATAACCACAATATTCATAGTGTTAATTTTTTTAATCATTTGTTTTTTGTTGTTGCTAAAATGGACGATGAGACGGCCTATTTACTTGCTCTGTGTTCACATGCAATACTAAAAATAAGAAAGGGCCAAAAAACACACAACGTCACTGTCAATATCACGTGAGAGTCATAAACGGATTTGATTGGCTCTTGAGCATTACTACGAGTATTGCTACGACCGGCCGCCGGAAAAAGATAAAATTGGTTTATGTTGACCGGCACCCACCGGCATGTCACCGTCACCGGCAACTATGAATGGTCTTACGCACTTCAATGTTTTTAACTCTACACGGAACGTCAAGTTTATAAATCCACCTTTAATCGACCAACATTTGATTCCCCGAAGGTGGTCGCTATTCAGATATTTTACTGTGTAGACGAGTTTATTTATTAAACAAGTGGGCCCACAACTAATTTTAATTTTAAAAACAAAAACTAACAATAAACATTTTAAATAATCCAGAACTAGCAGCTATTGCAAGCACTGATGCATAAGTCTAATTGGAGTGTATTTAGAACAGCATAATATCACTCGCATCGCGCTGTTTTGTAATTTCTGCATTCTAGTCATTTTGCTCTGATTTAACATATACAATAGACTAGCATAATAATTAAAATGCGGGAGTACCAGTGAATTATACATAAATGGTTGGTATTCTTAATTTTGTGGAACAAGCCTTAGATTTTCAGCAGCCTCGCGACGACTATAGAGAATTCTTACATTTGACCTAGTTGTTTTTAGGAAAAGACAATGTAGAATTTATCATTTGCTCCTGGAGCGTCCCATCATGCACTCTGGATGGCGAAAGCTATTTATTGCTTAATGATATATCTTTATAGGGACGAGTTTACACTAACAGTTAACAGCCAGGGAAAGAAAGAGTATCAGAGATGTATGCATTCTTATCGTCAAAGTTTATAGTAGGGCTTGGTTCACCGCTCCCTGTCCATACAAAGCCCCATATCAAGATTCTGTCATTGCCAGTTAAAATAGACTGACTCTTGTTTGCATTAATACTAAGAATACTTTATCAAGTGTATTTATACAGTTTTTCCCAACGCTACATTTATTTTTACAATTAATTTATTTAAACATTTTCCTAAATTATACTTCAAAGTATTATTCGCAAACAAGTGACCATCCACAACTCCCAGTATATCACTAATATACAACACAAAAAGCAATGGTCCCAGAATAGTCCCTTGTTGTACACCATTATTATTTACTTGTTCATTTGAACATATCCCATTCATTATTACTCTTTGTTTCCTATTTTTCATTATTTTATTATTATTTTTTTTAATGGCATTTCGAACTCTTTTACAGCTGCAACTTAACGATGTGCCTAATTTGACAGTACTTTATTAGTCTAAATTAATAAAGTATTTTTATGGGTATATGTAGCCAGAACGCATCATAACCATAATTGCCTCCCAGAATTTAACTACTAGGTATATTAATCAATACAAATTTGTATTTTGCACTAAACTTTTAATGGACTATAATATAATATAATCCCAGTTGTTTATGGTTTCCGCACTGGACCCAACTAAACAACCAATAAATTTCTATTAATTGATGCACCTGGCATCGAACAGCGTTACTAGCCAGCTCTAGAATTCAACAAACTATTATAAATCTTATTAAACACTCGGTAATTAAAAACATGCAACACGTTGCTTTTCTTTGCGTCTTGTGCATGGAGAATTTAGTCGAAATAGATTTTTATGACTATATCCAGTAAGCACTGCCTAAAAGTAGTATTATTAAAATAAAGTGCTTTTTTATGATGTTTCTTATTGATATCTAAATATAAGATATTTACTATAGAAAATTAATATAACACTGACTTTCATATTTCATATCGTTCGATGATGTTCTTTTATTATTTAGAAAGTATTTTTGTGGGTTCAGGTTATAGTATTTTAACATATAGGTAATGTTTGAGTTAGGGTTTAAGTAGTCTACTTGTAAGTAAAGTATTGTAAGTAGTCTGCTTGTATGTAACTAAAGAGTTTTATTATTTTTTATTTCCATTTTTTCCTGTGGCTATACTTGCCTTATACAGTAGTTTATTATCGAGTATTTTACGGTATTGTTTAGAGCTTATAGAGATATAAAGTTCTATTATTTTTTTATTTATTTACTTTTACTCCGCAAATGACGCTAAAATTTGCAAAACACTAGGGTTTAGATATTCTTTTTGTGGCAAATGACCACCTAGGCTGAGGCCGTATGACAATGTTGCCCCCCCCCCTCTCTTAAATATTTTATTTAAATCGTATTTTGTAAAGAAAAAAGTAATTTCTACTAATTTTTGACGTTAAAGTTTTGCTTTTTTTACAGTAGACGGTTGCTATAGGCAACGAAAGTAAAAGTGTGTGTGTCATAAATAAATAATGTTGAAAAATACAAGAAATATTGGATATTTGTATAAAGTCTGTGGGTTTTAAGAAGTCCGCTAAGCCATAAAACCTCTTGAGCATTATGTCGGTGGCTCTCAAACAATAAATTATATTGAAGGTAATTTTGGATGTTGATGAATTACATTTTCTAAATAAAATAATTTAAAGTAAATAAAAAATTAGTTTAGGTAAAGAAAAATAATAATTTTTTAGCTTTTGTAGTATTCAGACAAATTAGTTTTACGAATTCTTTTTTATAAAGTTTTGGTTCTAAAAAAAACCGATTTTGTAGTCTTGCGACAGAACGTACCTACTTGTAGATAGGTACTACTAAAAGTAGTCTTCCTCTGCATTTGAAATTTCACCCATGCTTTCAGACTCATCAGAATCAACATCATCGTCATCATCATCATCATTCGTAATAATTAACGGTCTTACTTCGTCTATAACCTGTTCTGTCTCATAAGATTCAAAAATAAATTTTTCTGTGTGTTCAATGCATTTCCGCCATACTTCTTTGCCCGCTTGGCTAAGCGCCTCCTCCCATAACTTTATAACGCTATGCTTACCGATATTTTTACAGGCATGTTTGTCATAATAGTTCTTGCTAATACCCCATACCAATTCAATTGCGTTGTAATGACAATGGTAGGGCGGCAATCTCAAAACTTGATGTCCATATTTGAGGGCACACACAATGAGAAACAAACTAAAAGTGAAAAGCACAACTACTTATTTAAAATAAAGTAGAACATACCATCCCGCACTTCAGCAAATTTTAATTATTTCTTGGAAAATAGTAATTATTATGAAGATTTAATTATAATAATCCCAAAATAATGTCATTATCGGAAAAGTATATACCTGACAAAATCTTTAACATATTTAACCATCCCGCACTTGAGCAAATTTTAATTGGTTCTTGGAAAATAGCGATTATTATATAGATTTAACTATAATAATAGCAAAATAATTTAATTATCTATTTAATTATTAGTTATGCTCAACGCGTAATTCTAAGATAATTTTGTTTTGAAACCTCTGATTTCGCCCAGTAATAGAATACAGTAAACCAGTGGGATGTTCGGTGTGATCAAGGATAGCGAAGGTGCGAAGATATTGTAACTTAACCGACTTACTGTTTTAAAAGCGATAACATCCCTTGGTGATTTAATCCGATATCGGACTTCTTAAAACGCACAGACTTTACTTTATTTATTTAAAAAAAAACAACAATGAACTATTTATTAAACATTAGATTAAAAGTACAGTTATTTATTGTGGTCCCAGAAAAATTAACACAAGGTGTTGCGATGTAGCGATCCTGACTTGTTTTTGTATTTTCTAGCGTTAAACCCTCCGTGGAACCACTTGCTGTTGAATGTACGTCAATGTTAATAGGGATTGGTTCAGTAAATTAAGGTTGTAAAATTTTTTTTGCAATATCTTTCTTATTGGTCATCGATTCCTCAATGCACCCTTCAGCTACACTACTGGATTTCCATCCCCCGTGGCGCTTTAAACACGTAATGTCTGCACCTGCATCTACAAGCAGTGTAGCTGAAGTTCTCCTTAAACAGTAATCGGTATATTCTGTGGCATCAGGTAATTTTAAGAAAACTGCAGCTTCCTGAGGAACAGTACTTATCTTATTAATTCCCATTACCATGCGACAACAGCGACCATTCACAAATTTTAAAAAGATTTTTTTTTCATTCATGCCCTCTGGGCGTAATAATGCATGTTTTTTATATATGCTTAAATAATGTTTCCCAACAATAGTAAACGATCGCGGTTTTCTAGTTTTACTATCAGGAATTCTTATGTGAATGACCGATTCTAAGTCTTGTATGTCATCAACGGTCATTTTTACAATTTCTTTACATCGGCATGTACCAGAAATACCAATAACAAGTACAATCTAAAAATACTATAATATATTTCATGAAAAAAAACTTGAAATCTTGGACATAATGTTTAAATTTATCTTAATTCCCAAATACTTCTAATGAGGAGCTTCAGATAGAAAAGTTTCAAATTGTTCTCTGGTAAATGCTTTAGATTTTTTGGGAGTGTAGCCTTCAATTTGCTTCTTTAAATAAGCACGTAGCTTTAAAACTTGCTTATGTCTATCCCTTGCCTGATATTTAGCATTGACCTTATCATAGAATAATGTGACCCCATTGTTGAACTTTTTGTTTGTTCGCCAGTTCAGAAAAATACGCCAAGAGTACATTTTCAAAATTATTATTTTTGATGTCTTTCTCATTACACCATCTCTGGACTTTTGAACGCAGCTTTGTAAATACTACTGGATTTGGTTTGCAACAAATTGTCCACGACAATTGCAATTTTGGCAACCTCCGGGGCGTACAGCAGTGGCGTGCAGTGACGTTGGAAACAGGGTAGGCAAAAACGATAAAGTAAAATTTATTACTTAAAAAATGTCTTTTTAGGTTTTGAATTAAACAGAATAGTTTTTTTATAAATCAGTTCAATATGACGGTCTTTCTTTAAAAATGCATTTAACACGTCATCATAAAAAATACAAGTAAGTAGGTACTATGTAAAATATACGGGATAATTAATTGTGAATTAATTAAACTCTATTGATAAACAAGATAAAAATATTATAAACAACAAACCCGTAAAAGCCCTGTAACCTGCGACACGAGACCTAACACAATGACGAATTACGCTAAGACATCTTCCAATCGCTCGATCTCGTTTTAACATACGACGCTACATCCGTGCCTTTAAATTCGTACTTTAATCAGAATTGTAGGTGCTGCCTTTAAAAGAAGCTAAAGCGTCCATGCAAGGATTTAAAACACCTTCGCTGTGGTCATACGGGCCACCTACATGGGAAATATTAATGCTGATTTCAGTAGTTTCGATCGCTTAAAATGTCTTTGTTGTGTTGGATGATTGATGTTTTGTTTTGTTATATTTATTGGAACATTCTTTGATATACAGGGTGTTATGGAAATGACTTATTATTTTTTAACCCGTAAATATATAGGTCGAGACGAATTGGGGAAAAATTGCTATAAATGGCGCTCGAAGCTAGAAATTCGAGAAAAATGCCTTCAAAAATTTAGGTCCAAAACACCTACACGCCAATGACCCAAACAGCTGATTTGGGTAATTGTTTACTTTAGTGGAAATGTTGAATTTTTCGCTAAAATTTCGTATATAGGCTAATTAAGGGTAGCTGATCACAATTTTCCTTTTGCGTTTAGGCGGCAAATGCACTGGTTTTGAGAAAAAAAATGTTTAAGTTTTTCTAACTCACCGGTATGTTATTTTGCATGTAATCCTAAAATGTTGCTTATTTCCAATAAAATATTACTTGTCGGAGTCATAGTATACACTTCTGAGTTGAAATAAACGAAATATGCCACAAGGAAACTCTGAAAAACGGGATAACTTGTAAGCGAACAGAAAACTCTACGTTATCTGGAAAAAGACGGGGGCTCACTGACAGCTGGCCAAAAAAGCAGAAGCAAACTGCGCACCCATGTTGTCAGATTGTTAGTGTATTATAAATTGCCTATACTTGTCAATTCATTTTTATTAATTGAATGAATCCTATTGGCTCGAGCTAGCATATCATTCTCCTGGATGGAAGCCATTAATAATTACAAGAAAAAGAAGAACAATCTGGCAACGTGAGTGCAATGAATCTGAAAAGAGACGGTTCTACTTTGTCGGCGTATTAACAACGAATTTAATTAAATTTGTGCCTTTTCCATTGTTTTTTTGCTAAAATGTTGCTCTTATTTTATGAACAGATAGTTTGGTGAAAGTTTTATCACATATTTTGAAGGGAAAACCATAAAATCTAGGAAATTGAAAGGAAAGAATACCCTAACCTGTAAGTGAAAAACTTTAACATTTTTTTCTCAAAACCAGTGCATTTGCCGTAAAAACGCAAAAGGAAAATTGTGATCAGCTACCCTCAATTAGTCTATATACGAAATTTTAGCACAAAATTCAACATTAATTGCACTAAACTAAACAATTACCATTCCAGCAGTTTGTCTTGTCAAAAACACATGTGTTCAGGGGCATTGAACTATCATGGAAGGCGCACATAGTCCGGTTTTAAGGTATTTTACAAAATTCAAAATACTTCCGATTTTAGAAAAAAAAACTATCAAGTGTAACTCTAGACCACCTCAGGAGTGGCCCCTTAAAATATAATAAGTCATTTCCATAACACCCTGTATATTGATATATACAATATATTGTTTTAAGAATAAGCAGATAAGAAAAATGCATAATAATATTATGGATTTCTGTAAAAATTAAATTGAGACATTTTTAAATTATTTCCTTGGGACATTTTCGCCAGGGTAGGCAATGCCTTTTTGCCTACATTGTTTGCACGCCACTGGCGTACAGGTAAATTCCGATTCTGACATTTTTATTTAAAGTAAAGTGTTCGATTAAAAAAATGGTATTTTTAAAACATGAAATTAAAGCTTGAAAATTGCTTCTAATCAGATTCACTGACACTTGTCAAATCGAATTATGCGTCGGTATCAAACAATACAATAATAAAATAAATCCATAGCAACGCTAGCGGGTAAAATTCGAAACTTAAAATGATTATTTTGTACACCTGCCAATTTCGCCGTTTCGTCCAATCGAACCGTCTCGATTAAGCCAATCACCTAGTATAATACTGATAAAACCCCTTGGGATTTTAGCGATTAAACGTCGCCATTGGCCCGTCTAGTTCTGTCACAATATTTCGAAGTATAAATCAATGTCAATTATTTTTTTCTAACTTTTTCATAAAATTTCTGATATTTTAATACAATTACATTAGTATACTATATTTATTTACCTACTTGTTTTTATATAATAATACACCCATGTCTATTTTTTCTCCAATAAGCTTGTTATTGTAAATTACACAACATTTAAAAAAACTTATCAATGTCATTTATTATATTATAACGAATCTAAAATTCTGACGTATTTCTTTTGCTTTAACATATTTTGCTGCAATGCTGGCAACCAAACATACAATAATAAAATTATAATAAATGTATTTTGGTTGTCAGCCTCAAACTAAGAAATATATAAAACATTATTACTCAATTAATGGATGGGACATTTGGGGTTCACAAAATAATCGTGCTAAATATCACTCGACCATCATTTTTTTATTGGTTAAATTTTCCATTGTTCACTCAAACTTATTTGGCAATTTTACTCGTTGAACTTTGGGCATGTTTATTCAAAGATTAAATCCTTCGAGCTTCGCTCTCGGGATCTAATCAGAATAAACATGTCCAAATTCAACTCGTAAAATTTCCAAACAAAAAAGTTTTCGTGACAGCTGAAAAATTTAATCGATAAAAAAACGAGGTCTTGTGATATTACTATTGACTATTTCACTAGAATGTTTTACACTGGCAAAATGTCATAGCAACGGCCTGTTTTCTACTGGCAAAATTACTACCTGCACCTACCTGGACAGAATTCACATGTGATTTTTACAGCGACAAAATTTTAATATTCGATCGAAAGAAATTTTGTTACCAAGAAATGATCAAATTAACAGGACAATTCTTTGAAGCCTTATTTGCAGTTAGACTCTGAACATCATTTAAAATTAATTGAAAACTTAGGAAAAAAAGAACCAGATCAAGTACCTATGTAATATCATCAAATCAAAATCAATCAAATAATGCACAAACATTTAATTATCACAACTGTAACTTTTAGGTATATCAATAAATAAGTTATTTTTTTGTTTTATTGTTAAATAAAAGTTCTCTAATTTTATTGTTCTTTGTCTTTTTCTCGTGAAATAGTCATGTCGAATAGCACTCGAGAAAAAATTGTGTAAGCAAAATTGTTCTGAAGGTTTTATTCAAGTTTGTTGCTTTTCGGCAATTTCGCTCATGACATTTTCGACAAAATCTTCCCATATTTTAACGACACTTTGTTCGTCCGGCAAACTTTCAGACTCGTCATAAAAAGTATTGCTTTTACTCCTAATAAAACAATATACTATTATTTCAGTTATACAGCGTGTCCAGAAACCATCTTAACATATGGGAAACTTTTTTATTTTAGACTTTACGAAAAAAAGTGATTCTTCATAAAAAGTTCTGCATGGTCTAAAACCTAAAATGCAACTATCATATATTAAATTCTCCCAGGCGTATACGAGGTAAGTCAAAAAATATGAATGTGGCTTAAAAGTAAAGTACCTTTATTTTTGATAATATCGAAAATTGTTATTAAAAAAAGTTAATCAGAACTCAAAACCACGTTCAAATATAAAATTACGCCCATTTACCTTGAAAAAATTATTTCGTCTTTTTTTAAACGTATGTCTACAATAACAATGCAAATTTAACTGTAGTTACATGTAATCTAGGTTGGTTGTAACATACAAATTAATTGTTGATAGCAAGAAATGTTTGACAGCAACCGTCAAAACGCGTTAAAATTTATAAAACATAAAATTGGTAGCGTTATTAACTTCTGAGGAGAAAATTGAAATTGTTTTGATTGTGGAAGAAAAATTCGTAAAAAATAATAAAACCTAATTTTTTATTGCATTACCTAATTGTAATTTAAACGTGGTTTTTGGTTCTGATCAATTTTTTTTAATGACAATTTTCGATATTGTCAAAAATATAATAAATGGTCTAAAGTTGCCATTCGAAAGGCGACTTAGCTTAAAACAAAGATACTGTGGCGTAATGTTGTTGTTTTTCCTGATTCCATAGTTTCTCTAATTATCTCACAGAATTTTTCAGAAAAGGGCGAGCAAGATTTTAAGAAGCGGTATTCATTCTCGTTTAGTAGGTCCAGCACGCCTTGGAAAACTAAATGAAACCATGACAACTAATTATTTTATTTGTCAAGGCGGACAGTTTCCTTTTAATTAAATATGGTGCTTAAATTTACAATCGAGGAAAAAGTTGAAATAGTGTTAATTGTTGGAGACCACTACAAGACGTACAGAGAGGCTGCTCAAATTTTTAATGCAAGATATCCAAATAAAATTATTAGCCATGTAACGGTTGGAGATATTTTTAATAAATTTAAAAATACCGGATCTGTAAGTAATAAATTTTCTGACAAGCATCAGGTTTGGCGTACGGACGAAGATACCCAATTGAATGTTTTGCTAGCTGTCGTGGAAAATCCTAAAATCTCATTGAGAAATATTTCACAAACTGTTCCACGACCTGTTACAAAGTCCACTGCCCAAGTTATTTTAAGGAAAAATAATTTTTACCCATACAAGCCAAAATTTCTTCACAAACTGCAGCCTAGAGATTTTGATTCACGATTTTTGTTTTGCTCTTGGTTTCAAGGTGAGGTAGAAGATGACCCACTATTCGCAAGAAAAATATTGTTTTCAGATGAGGCGATGTTCACCTCTAATAGAGTAGTGTGTTCTCAAAACTGTAGGTGGTGGAGTGATGAGAATCCCCATTTTGTAATTGAGTGTCGTGACCAGTATTCTTTCAAGACAAATGTTTGGTGCGGCGTTTTTAGGAACCAAATTTTAGGGCCGTACTTTTTTCGAGAAAATATTACCGGTGAAATTTACTTGAACTTTTTGGACACGGAATTATTTGAATTTTTTCATGGACTACCAATGAATATAAGACAAACACTTTGGTTCCAACATGACGGCGCTCCATGGCACAGCTCTGCAAGAGTGACAGAATTCTTAAACCGGACATTTCCACAGAAATGGATTGGACGAAGATCAGAATTTGCTTGGCCACCAAGGTCACCTGATCTAACACCTTTGGATTTTTTCGTATGGGGATTTTTAAAACAAAAAGTGTATACCCACAGACCTTTAGAGAACATAGACCATTTAGAGAGAATTATCAGAGAATGTGTCCAAGAAATTTCCCCTCAGATGGTTAGAAATGCAGTAATGGAATTTTCACGACGTACAACCGTTTGTATGGAAAAAAACGGTGGTCATGTTGAAGCTTAGTGTAGTATTTCATTATTGTACTTTGTAATTAAAATTATTAAATATAGTTTTCCATTTACGGTATTAATATTATTGACTTTCTGAACACCCCGTATGTGCTGGCTCAAAACTTTTGATTTGAATGTTATTTTATCAACAAGCAGAACTTTTTATGAAGAATAATTTTTTTTCGTAAAGTTAAAAATAAAAAAGTTAAGATGGTTTCTGGACACGCTGTATAATCATTAACTAAAATTCTAATGTAGAATATCTACACATCTGTGAAAAGGGGAACAGGCTTGACCTACTCGAGATTCTTGAAATTAACAAAGCGTTACATAACAAAAATTTAGTTTGTCTTAATGATCAAGTTCAGCATACTTCTACCCATTTTTTTAATGCTCTTAATTTTAAAAATTAAACAAACAATTTTACCTCTTTTTCTCTATTTCTATGTTCTAATTTCAATTATTTTGATATTGTCAGTAAATCTTTAATAGTCTGAAATCTCTAAAAGTACAATTGAGAGGTTATGTACAACCACCTGTGACAGTCTTCTCTGGTCAACCATCATTCTGTTCTGTTCTGTTCGAAATCTTCGATGACCTCTTGCATTTCGGCATCCAACCAAGTCATCAATCGTTTAACAACATAAATTATTTTCGACAAAAAAATTCTTTTACTTTTAGTATTTTAAATCAAATTATTTCTTACACCTCGATGATGGTCCCATAGATGACAACACTGATCTTTAAAGCACCTATTCCCGAGGAAAGGAAGTTTAAGACGACTGATTTTGATTTTTGGGTTGCTTGGTTGACATTTATTTTCTGTGCTAAACCTTTAAAACTTTAAATTTCTACATGATTAGTCGTACTCCTGGATTCTGTATCTTGACAATGATTGTTTTTCTCCCAACTTAAATGTCGATATTTCTTTTAACGATCACTGGAGACCGCCAAAGAATATAAAAGAGAAGTCTTTTAAGACCATTCCCCCAACCTTGTGGAAAAAAAATTTTTTTTGATATAATATCTTTTATTTATATTTTATGTTATATTCAAGTTTTATGTATGTTTATTTAACTAACTAGTAACTATAAGAACGATGATTGAGCTTTTCATACCTTTGTCATTAATGCAATTATACTAACATTGTCAACCATTTTGTTCTCAAGCTGTCAACGGTCGACTATAAAATGACTGAACACGTTGTCACGTTTTCATTTTAACTGTGTTCGTCTCCCTATTTTAATCTTTAAGGGTATATAAAATATAAGATCTGTTTTTTTGTTTTTAATTTTTTTTTAATAATTTTATTTTAAATAAAACTCTATTGTTTTCCCTACATAATGGGACGAACATAACGCAAGGTGACGGGACCTTAGGTCTCCAATAACTAATTTTACAAATGAAATTTCAACATTATGTAAGTACAGACATTATTAATAATTTTATTTCATTACTAATTACAAATTTCTTTCTTATTACAGAATTTCTCATAAAACAAATCACAAACAAAAATCTTTCTCTAACAAGATCTAGAATGTCCAAAAGATCCTTTTTATATATCCTGACGTATGATTTTCAAATAATGAATATCTTCCCTTTTTAAATTCGACCACAGATTGACAGTGTCTTTTCATAAACTTTGATTTAAATATAACATTCCACATTCAATTCCAATTTTAGCATGCTGATTACATTCAATTATTAATATCTTGTCAAAATATTTTTAAATAAAAAAAGCTCCATCAACGTCATTTTCCACCAACAGTTTTCTCTCTACTGCTAATAATAACTGCAGCACTACTTTGGTCTCCTGAAGATAAAGGTTACTACCTTTGAAACATGTAGAGACAATTTAATTATTTTAAAATTGAGCCTTTAATAGCTCACTATTAAATTAGTGGAGAAAGACTTTTTGCCTTTTTTTCCCCTTTCCCTATTAACTAAAAAGTTTAAGTGTAATATGGTAGGTATTTGGATTCAATTTGTATTTCTTTCTTAATATTCTCTATTTTCGTTTTCATAATAGCGATATTTGTTTAAATTATGGATATGCCCTTCAACATATTAAATTTAATCAAATTCTTTTAAACAATAGGAAAAGTGAAACTGACTTTTCGTGGAAATACTAAACTAGTTACCATGATGGCAGTTCGCTCTGTACGTTGTAACTTTCAAACAAATTTACATTGCCCGGAGATCGTGCGCCGACCAAACCGCCAATTTGCAAATGAACTTGCCTCGCTTCCTGGCCAGCAGCCAGGCCGCCAACCGCCAGTGCCCGTTGGCGATCACAATTTCGCACAGTGTTGTCCTATATTGTATTATATTTGTTTTAAAAAGAATTTGTTACAGAAAATTTAATAGTAGATGAGTATTCAAAGAGCGGTGAAGTGTCCAAATTATTTACGAGATTAGATTAGTTTAATTTCCTTTCGAGTAAACAGTAATTATACCGCGAGTAGTTATTTTAAAACTATGAGGGAAGTCTAGGCAGGACAACCATCTATTTGATATCAGATTTTCGCGTACAACTTCTTCTAGTGCGGGTTGAATTCGATATTGTAGTATGTCCAAATAGGTTACTGCTGTAAGGTTGCCTTCCATAAAAAATGTTCCAATAATGTGATGTCCTATAATTCCTGCCCAAACATTTATTTTTTGTGTATATTGCGTCCGAGTATGAACAAGACGATGTTCATTTTCTTGGCTCCAATATAGGCAATCTTGAACATTTGGATCGTTGTTGAGGGTGAATGTACATTCATCGGTAAAACAAATGCCTATTATCTTTTGCTCTTTCCATTACCTCAAAACGGAATACCATTCTCCGTTCTTTATTACCTTGCCGTAGCTCTTGACGTTTTTCATACTTGTAATAAAATCATTTATATTTTTTTAAAGTGCGCAACACTATGATTTGATGTTTTCCTACGGATTGCCCAAGAGTCCTCCTGCTAATCATTTTATTTTCCTCCACGTGCAGTAAAATATCAAGATCTCTATTATCCCTTTCTTCAGCTTTATTGACATTCTGAGTTGAGTATTTACAGTTATTTATTACAGTGCCTTTGGACTCAAATTTACTAATGATAAATTTAATTAATGTAATGGAAAGGATAGGCTTATCCGGGAATTGAACTGAAAACATTTCGAACACTGCTCTTAAACTATGTCCTGTATAATACCACTTAATCGTAGTAACTTTTTCTAATGGAATAGCTCATATTTAGTTATAATTAAACATGAAAATGTTGTCACTGACGCTACTTTTCGTTTTGTCAATGCCAAATGGTAATTTGCTGGTGCTTGCTGTATCACCTAAATTATGAACATTTCGTAATTTTGCCATCACATTTAAGCTGGATTTATAAACTCGAAAAGTTGGCGAGGTTGAGGTTCAGTTGGTGTTGGAAATAGGAATTCAATTTACACTAAAGGGAACACTCGGTACCATTTATTCACTTGTTCATGTTGTTTATGTAAAGCTCATGTAAGGTTCGAAAACTTCCCGGGAGTTCGAGATAACCAATTTTTATGCTTGGAGTTCGGAATATCTAACCTCACAAACTTGATCATAACTTCAACCTCACCAACTTTTCGAGTTTATAAATCCAGCTTTAATTGAAGAAGTTAGGATTGGCTTATTAAAATTTATTCTAACTTGGCACATGGGTTTATTATATCGGCCTTACAACACAATTTTTCTCTAAAACGTACAGGGGAGCCTATATTCAGTCACCTCAAAATTTACATGGGATTTCCTATGTTCAATTTATGATAACTAATAAGAAATGGATTGCACCACTTAAGGAGTACATAACTTTTCGGAAAAATATACAGGATGGAAAGCTTTTCATGCAAATCAGATATGGAAAAATAACTAAACAATATATTGGGCATAACACTTTAAGACAGTTTCCAAAAGTTGCAGCTTTTCTGAAGCTGAATATTGAAAGTTTTACTGGCCACTGTTTCAGAAGAACAGCGGTTACTTTGCTCGCAAGTAACGGTGGTGACCTCATGCAAATTAAGCGGTTAGGAGGCTGGAAATCTAGCACAGTAGCTGAGGGATACATAGATACTTCGGTCGCTACTCAACCTGATACGGCAAAATTGATTTCAAAGCCAAGTTCAAATTTTACTAACACTAATTTAACTTCACATAATCGTGAATTAAACCGTTTTAAAAAAAAAGAAAATCAGCAAGGTCTGAATATATCAGTGGCTGCCTACAATAATGCCAATAATATAATCAATTTAAATAAGTAAAACATAAACCATGTTAATTTTTTGTTTTTTACAATTCATTTAAAAAATAAACATTTGTTGTCGTTAAATTCGTGTAATGAGTGTGAGCGTATTACAATGTCTATGTTGGTCTGTTTGTATATGATGTGGAGATATCGATTTTTAATAGAATTACAAAAAAATAATAATTTTACTTTCCACCCGGGTGGAAAGTGAAAGTCAAAAAACGTCAACGTTCCACCTTTCAAAGATAGGTGAAATGTCATTATTACATGCATGGTTGTAAATAAAACTCCATGCAAGCCGCTCGTTTTCTAACATGCACGCGTGCGCCAAAATGATGCTTTATAAAAACTTGTACTTTAATATACTACCTATAGTGACATATAATTTTACAATTAATACAGATAATTCAGTAATTCATTTATTAGTTTCAAAACGTTTCAATGCGCTTCTTCTTTTTTAAAAGAAATCTGGCAATACAGCAACTAAAGGCCTTTCTGGTCCAACGATTCCCTCGAAGCGAAATGTGTAGAATGGCACAAACCCATTCATCAAATGCGGCGTGCCCGTAAGTAAAAGTTTCTGTTTTACAGCAGTAACAAATTAACGGAAGAGAAAGAGGAGAACAAATTCACTGTATCATAAAGCAAGATGGAAGTAAAGACTATAATAAGAAGTATTGCAATCAACATTCGTTTATGAGTTATGAATCGGTGTAACGTGTACTTTATCAAGATTTGTTATTTCCTTTACTTTTTTTATAAACACCATTGCAGCAGGTATTTTAACGATAGGTAGTAATTTGGTCTTACCAAGGATAAACCCGGTTGTTGTTTGAAACAGGACCCACGCTTCTGCTACCATTGAATTTTTTTCGACATGATAATAAAACAAACATTACGTTAACATGAAACATTCCTCTCTCATTTTAAAAATTTGTTTTCTTCTACGCTTGCATATCACATCATTAAAAATAATGATCAATATATCAATGTAACTGCATAATAATTTTAAACAGGAATTAAGTATAATATTTAATAATATTAACGTTTAATTACTGACAGGCAAGACACAACAAGTTTTTGCCAACATGTTCTTTCTACTCCCTAAGCAGTAAACACGCCATTAGGACAGGATATTATTTTGAATGATGTAAGAATATTTTACCAACAAATATATAGGTTTGTGCAAGTGATGAATCCCATGGTGAGGAGGCACTCTATTTGAGTAAACAATTAGGTAATTATAAGTTGCACAGAGTCGAATAAAACATCGAAACAATATAAACATCCTTAAAAAAAAAGTTAAAACCTAATACATATATGGTTAAAACCCTTTCAGTACTTCAAGAGGAACATACATTTTTTAAGCTCATATCGGGATGAAATATTATTCTAGTCATATTATTGTATTGTACCTCTAAATGTACATTGCATAAAGTCCATGCGGTAAAATTTGGCAAAGGAACAAAGGAACTTGAACAGGCCCAATAAAGTTCAGTGACGGTTATGCGGCTATTGAAATCACGTGTGACAATTCGCTTGGAGACTTTTGTGAATAAAATTCATTTTTATTAGAAAAAAAGTGTTCTGTGTCAATGAACGGTAAGTCACTAGAATCTTCTTCTTATATTTGCATGCGTGTATCATGTCTGCTTAGCGTATGTGATCAAAATATTACTTTCAATTTTGATGTACATGTTAAAGGACAAACGCAATTCATGACAAGACGAACAACGGACACGGTGCATGTCTTGGAAAATTTTTAATTTTGTATTACTTTTACAGTAATTATTTTTGAAGAAAATGGCAAGAAGCAAAAGTCTTTAATCGAAGAGGAACTTGTTCATTACTAAGCACATCTGAAGCATCGTTTTTATCAGATGGCGATGATAATGATTTGGGATAGGAGTCTACGCTGAACAAATGGATAACGATTCAAATCAAAGCATTTAGTAGGCATTAGATATTGAAGAGGATTATTTGAAGACTTTGAAAAAAAATCAAAATTTTACAAAAATAGTAACATAACATGGATAAATGACGTGGAGTATGGAACAAGACATTCAAAACAACTATTCATTGAATTCACCCGGCTCATAATATTCCAGTCGATTTGCCGTCACCAGTTAATTTTTTTTCGAAATACATTTAAGTAATTTTTGTTAAAATGCCTAATATTATGACAAATTTATACGGAACACAAAACAGTATTGCCAGATTTCCGCCAACAAATGCCGATAAGATAAAAACATTTTTCCACTACTAACCTATAACATCGCCATTATTGACCGATTATTAACGTTAGAAGTCGCTTTTCTCTACCTTATAAGTTATTATTGACCATGGTCAATAATAAGGCATTGAAATCCATTATTGACCGATCTTCAAGAATCTATTTGAATGCAGGTAACTTGATTTTTTAATTCTACAACATGAATTCATAAACATTAATAACCTGAAAGGTGATTTATTGTGGTTAGGCAACCAGATAATTATCAATACATATTAGATTATTAGAGATGCTTGATATTGTAAAATATCGATACAATCAATAACAAATATAGGGTATAAGAGACAATTCTATGCGCGCTGCCGGCCGAGAAGTGCGAAATGGCGGATCAAGGAATAATGTGGAAATGTAAAGAGTGCCGTTCCCCAACAGGTTCTTCATTATCGTTAGGAAGTAGCGATCATCGTGATCTTCAAACTGCCTTACTTGAAATCAAGAATGAAATTAAAATGATGCGATCAACGCAGGACTCTGTGGTGGAATCAGTCCAATTTTGTAGTAGTAAGGTCACTGAGTTTGAATCCAAGTTGGATGTTTTAAATATGTATGTTAAGAAGACTGATCGTCTGGAGAATGAAAACAAAGAAATTCGCAAAGACGTATCCGTGTTGGATGAAAAAATAAATGAATTAGAACAATATTCGCGTCTGAATAATTTAGAGCTTCAAGGAGTCCCAGAGAGGGAGGGAGAAAACCTTAAAAATATTTTTGGAAGCATTTGCCATTCCTTAGACTGTGGACCTTTGACTGTGGAATACATACATCGCATACCTACACGAGATGAAAGGAAAAGTAAGCCAATTATTTTAAGGCTTTTGTCACGATGTGATCGTGATAAAATTTTAGCTGCATACAAGGCAAAAAAAGGGTCTGAAAGGCCTGGCTTGACAGTTGACGGAGTTGCCAATGTACTCTACATAAACGAACACTTAACCCAAACAAACAAAATTCTGTTTAAGGAAACAAGAAAAATCGCCAAAGAAAAGAACTATAAATTTGTTTGGGTAAAGAATGGCAACATATTTGCTAGAAAGAATGAAACCACTAAAATCCAGCATATTAAAAACATGGATTCAATTAAGAGACTGTAGGTTACGTCGTTATTTTGTTTCTTCTGTTAAGAATATAAGATAAAGGTTGTAAGTGAAAATGGCTACCTCAAATTTGCATGTGTTTTATCAAAATACGCGAGGTTTAAGGACAAAAATTAACATTTTTTCCAACAATGTGATCGCCAACGATTATGACGTCATAGAATTAACCGAAACTTGGCTGAACCAATCAATATTAAGCAACGAATTATTTACATCAAGATACAATGTGTTTCGACGAGACAGAGTTACGTCACAGTCATTAAAGGAGGACGGTGGTGGTGCTCTTATCGCCGTTAAAAATAATTTGCCTGTGACGTATCATCCTGACTTGTCCAGTGACGCCGAGGACATCTGGATTTCAATAGTAGATAGTAATTCTAGACAGGTATTTATTTGTTGTGTATATTTGCCCGGGGAAGACGATTATGCGCGTAGTTGTTTTATTTCAAATTTGAATGCAATCTGGCATAAACTTCAAAATCGCAAAGTGCTAATAATGGGCGATTTTAATATGCCGCTCATAAATTGGGTTGAAATACCTAGTGAGCCATTTTTTCAACCTACAAATGTTAATAAAAATTCCTCTGAAATAGTAGACCAATTAGTATTCTGTGAGCTTATGCAGTTTAGTAATATAGGGAATAATTTGAATAGACATTTAGATCTGATTTTATGTAATAAAAAATGTATACGTAATTTGATTAAAAGTACTAGCCCATTAATAGTTCCTGAAGACCCTGCCCATCCGGCTTTGGAGTTTTTTATCTCTCATGATTTCGTGAGGCCATTAAATGACTGTTGTCAACAAAAGTATAATTTTAAGAATGCGCCGTATGTTGCCATTAATAATGAACTCCGGAACATTGGCTGGTCTGAAATATTGCAGAAACAGAATATGGAGTGTTCTGTGGATATATTTTATAGTAAGATAAATGGTGTCATAGATAAACATGTCCCTAAGCAGATTCAGAAAAGTAATCGTTTCCCAATATATTTTAAACCAATTACAATAAGAATTATAAAGGAAAAAAATAAAACGCACAAAAAATGGAAAAAGTTTGGTGACTTTGACTCTTATACAATGTACCGTAATTTAAGATCTAGATCCAAACAACTTATAATAAAAGATTATCAAGATTTCATAAATAACACTGAAAATAACATAACCTCAAATAATAAGCACTTTTGGAAATTTATCTCGCAAAAGAAGGGCTGTGATTCGGCTGTTCCTGCTTCTATGACCTATGATGGGGAAAACTTTGAAGGGGGACTGGACATCTGTTCAGCTTTTAAAAATCATTTCTCTAGTATATATTTACAGACTCCTCCTAATAATGCGGTGCTGGCAAGTGACCCAGATAAAAATTGTAGCTCATACTCAATATATATAGGCAAAGATAAAATTCTACAGCTCTTGTCTTCTTTAGATGTCAATAAGGGCCCTGGCCCGGATGGATTATCGCCTCTCTTCCTGAAGAATTGCGCTGAAGCTCTGTGCGAGCCGCTCTACATAATATATAACAAATCACTGCACTTTGGATATGTTCCAGAGAAGTGGAAAAATTCTTATATTGTCCCGATTTTTAAGGGTGGCACGAACACAGATGTTAAAAATTATAGACCAATCAGCAAACTAAATATTCTAGCAAAGCTTTTAGAGAAATTTGTTTATGAAATAATCTTATGTGAAGTAAAGGGCGCAATTATTCAGGAACAACATGGCTTTTATCCAAATCGATCAGTCGAGACAAACTTATTATGCTTTTCTGAATGTGTCACGGGGGCGTTGGATGCGCAGTGGCAGGTTGATGCGATCTATACGGATTTCAGTAAGGCGTTTGACCGGATCGATCAAAATATTCTAATCAATAAGCTTTCCGAGGCCGGGGTTGCTGCGTTCATCTGCCGGTGGGTATCATCTTACATCTGTGGGAGATCTTCTAGGTTGTCAGTATTGGATTATAAATCTGACTCTTTTTTGTTGACCACGGGTGTCCCTCAGGGAAGTCATTTGGGTCCTCTGCTATTTATTATCTTTATAAACTCTGTAAAGTCATGTTTTCTACTGTCTCGAATTTTGGTGTACGCAGACGACATGAAAATTTTTAAAATAATTAAGTCAAATGAGGACTGCCATAGGTTGCAGGAGGATCTCCAGCGATTCGCTGCTTTTTGCAAAGATAATAGCTTGATATTAAATGTAGACAAATGCTATAAGATCTCATTCACAAGAAACAGAAACATTTTTTATTTTAATTATACATTTAATGATATAGGTATTAAAGTTGTAAGCGAAATTAGAGACTTGGGGGTCATTATGGACAGCAAATGGACTTTTGCGGGGCATGTTGAGCAGATGGTTAACTCGGCACTTAAATTGTTGGGATTTATAAAACGTTCCTGTAAAGATTTTAAAAACTCTAAATCACTTTTAGCCTTGTATTATGCCTTTATATATAGCAGACTTCAGTTTGCTGCTCCTGTGTGGTCCCCAGGTTATAATGTCTATGTTGATAGGATCGAAAGGGTCCAAAAAAAGTTTATGAGATTTTTATCTTTTAAATTTAACATTCCAGTTGTTAATCACGACTATTCAGAAATAAGATCGCGTTACGGCTTGTTGCCATTGCAGATTAGAAGAAAAATGTCAGATTTTGTGATTTTATTTAAAGTGTTAAACAATCTTATTGATGCTCCGGAATTATTAGTAAAAATTAAATTTAAGTACCTACCAGGCGTTTTAGGGATCAAAATATATTTGTAGTTCCGTATAGAAGGACGAACTTGGGTTATAATTCTCCATTCTGTCGGATTTTGCGAAATTTTAACCATTATAATCCGGATTTGATAGATCTGTATAGTATGTCCTTACCATTGTTTAAGAGGAAAATGAGGCGTTTTTTTATGAGCCTCGAATTGTAACATAATGGTTGGTGTTAGTGATGTTAGTGATTAAGTGTAATAAAAATAAGTTTATTTTCATTTTCTGTTATCTCCGTAGAATTAACATGTTTTTTTTTACTAATTTTTTGTATTCTAGTTACTTAACAGATTGTTTACTAAGACTCTAGTACTAAGTGGATACTATTGTGGAATGCTATTCTGTTTGTATCCCAAAGTGAAATAAATAAATAAATAAATAAATAAATTCAATAGAAGGACAGATTCGGGTCATAATAACAAAGCCACCTGACAGAACAACAAAATATTTTGCCAATTCCAAAGCGCAGGTAACTTGATTAAAAAATATTCTTATACCTACCTATTATTTTTTATAATTATTAATACTGTAAAGATAAATGTCTTATAAAAGTTTGTAGTAGTGGAAAAAATATTATATTAACCACGGTTTAGACAGCTTGTAGCCCTCGCGTCTTAAATCCCTCGTCGCTCGGGCAATAATGATGGCTGTCTAAACCTTGGTTAATAATATACTATTATTGGCGTCCATATCGCAATGGGAAATGTGCAGTTTCCAAGGGTGTGCATGTACTTCAGCATGCAAATACTCAAGAGACTCCCAAATAGAAAAAAATTGAAGCTAAACCAGTAAGTTGCCTCAGATATGATGGTTATGATCACCTCCCAACTTATGATGGCAAAAGGGATAATTCCCGGTGTTTGGGCAATACTTTTTTAATAATCAATGTAATAAACATAAATTAACCTACAGTATTCTAATTCTCGGAAAACATCATGTGCTCTGTAAACATAAAAATGTGCTATATTCTAAACTGAATAATATTAAATTTACCGTCAACGGTAGCTTTGCAATAGGTTTGCGGCTTCAAGAATAGGTAAATACGGTTCTGTGATGTTTTATCCGACAAAGGGCAATATCATTTGAGGAGTGATTTTTCAAAAGGCCTTATTTCCATTTGCAACAATTTTTCAGGAAATGAATATTACCTGTAGTGGGGTGGGAGATATAAATTATTTAAAAAAAATTTTCTGGTCAATTGGCAATAATATTTCAAACCTGTTGGGGTATTGGTAGTTCAACTTTAAACATTTATAGCATTGATATTAATAGTAAATATTTGGAAATAAGACCTTTTGTTGGATACTACAGAAAATAAGACCTTTTGTATAAAATCATTTTGGAAATGTGCCTTTTTGCTATGCACGAATCAGGAAATAATAATTTTGTATTGAATACCAATTTGAAAGGAGCAAATAAATAAATAAAATTGAAAATATTGAAAAATATCTATTATATTGTTAACATGGGTCAATGCTTATATTTTAAGGACTTCTACTTCTGGCTCATTGCATAGACATGTCAAGTCTTCATCACATTCTTGACATTGAACATCTTGTGCAACATATTCATCATTGCAAATAGTTTTATACCAAGCAAGTTCTTCCAAGCTTTTCCAATTTTCTCCGAATTGTTTGGCTAGCAAGTTCTCGACATCCTTCTTTTTCTTAGCTGTCAGTGGTATTGGAATGCTCTCTATTGCTGGTATATCTACAGCAATTCTTTTACCTTGTTTCAATAGTGAACGAACCACTTCTTTTCCACTGGTAAATTTAAAAGTTTTATATGACGTTACCGTACAATTTAAAACTTGTGCGGACTTCTTCACTATTTCCTTTTTTATGTAAATTCGTTTCATTTGTTGAATACCTTCCAATTTTTTTAAATGCTGTGGCAAGCTTTTTATGTCTTTTAGATACCAATTTTCACCAAATAACTGTACATCACCATGTTGGCTAATTTTTTCAATATATTGTTATTTTTTAGTGATGACAGCGCACCTTCTTAAATTTTTTTCTATTCTTCCAAATACTCTATCAGCCGGTAAAAAGCTGTGGCCTCTAACGGGGAAATGTAGTTGTAATGCGCTCTATGCCAGATCGTTTAGTGTAGCCAAGGAACTACGTTCCACAAAGTGTTCGATAAAACTCGCGGTTTCTATTAATAAAATTGTTGCGTTTGGCATATATTTAGTAAATATGACCTTATGTACAAGAACATCATTATATCATATAGATTTAATAAAGGAAATACGGCGTTTTGTTTTAAATTGAGTATTGCTAAATCAAATGACTATAAAGTCATGGATTTATGCCTTTTTGTAAGAAATACCTATTTTGGTATGGCTTTTTTCATAGGAAATAGGCCTTTTTGGAATATATTTTTTTCGTTAGAGGATGTCTTTCAACCACACCTTCAATATTCCGTCGAAAAATGACATCGGAGTAAAAATGGAAATATGGCCGTTTGAAAAATCACTCCTCATTTAATGCTTCAACGGGTTCTTCAATTTCCTTACTGGCAGTAAACAAGTATGGCCGCTAACCTGGGCAAATATTTCCAAAATTTTTAAGAATAACTTTTAACAAAAAGATAACATAATTTAATTAATTTTTGCACAATAAAATTTCTGATTCATCCATTTTTACAATTACATTTTACATTTACATTACATCTATAACCACAAAAATTCTCAGTTAGACACCTCTACAAATAGGTTTTTCCTCGCTTTAAGGAAGCACTGATAATAGCTTTAGGGCTGAAAGCGCTCTGCAATCTTTATTTTGTAAAAGAAATTATGAAAAAGTTAGATACCTAGGTAATTATATTTTAACCATAATATGGACATAGTAGGCACTTACCGACTTCTTGTCTTTGCTAACAATTTCCAACGGAGCTTGAATACTAGGTTTCCCTAAATACCAATCTTCTCTAGGGTTGTAGTCACCCAAAAATTTGACTAGACGAGGTACATTCACGTAGTTGTCATCATCAAAATGACAAAACCACCTGTAAAAAACAAACTTTGTTAATTTTGTTATTATCGCCATTCAACAGAAAACAATATTTTCACAACTGGGGGGTTGTTTCCCTAACGGGGCATGGATGAAACACTGGCTAAAAAACATAGATCATTATATTCATACTTATAATTTGTTACCAGGTAGCCTGGAGAAAACCCAGTATGTCTCGTTGGGGGCGATCAGACTGAAAGGCACACTGATAAAACTGTGCTCCCTTAATCAAACAATCTGATTTAGGTATTTGGTGAATAATTATTGATAATAAATAAATGTGATTTTAATTAACTAAGTTTTATTTAACTGAAATAAATGAAAGTATTTCGTTTTATTTGTAAAATTATTTGACTGTTGGTGGATTTGTGTCAAATCATAGAACCCTTCAAACAAATATCTTACCAAAAATCCACTAAAACAACAAAATCTAAATAACTTATTATTCAATCGAACTATTTTTCATTTAGGAACTGAATTCCGTTAATCGCTAGTTAAATCACCCAATAGAGAACTATTTAAATGTCGAGGTCATTTAAACTAAATAATTATGTATTTACTTTAAATCCTTAATATAAAACAACCAAATATTTACAAATAACTAATTATTTAATCGAAGTACATTTCAAGTTAAGAACTAAATACCTTTAACTTTAATTTAAATCATTCGTTGCCGCACTTTTCAAACAATTTCGTCATCCAAACTAATAATTGAGTATTTAAATGAACTCCTGTCGCCTACTTTGGGCTTTGAGTAATTTGATTGGATATACAAAAGTGGCCTGATAAATTATCATCGCGTTTTTGGTTATTGGTGTTCGATTTTGTCTTGTAGAAATTTATGAGTGAGAGTGAAATCGTCTTTGTTAGTGGAACAGAAGTTAGTGGTTCCAGCAAAAATTAAAACGAAGATTTGCGGCATAAACGTAATATGAATAATTATTTAATTATTTAGAAGATTAGGGCATATTGAGGGGTATATCCCATCTGTTAGATACTTTTCAAGGTAGGAAACTATATTTGAATATTTTAGTCACGCATCAAAGGAGTTAAAAAAATAAGATAAGAGGCTAAGAAAAGATACTTGTAATACCTAATTTGAAATTTTGAACACAAAATCTTTTTAGGAAAATGATGCCAGGTATTTATAAATCATAGCTACCCAGGTGTATTTTTTTAAATCGTGTTACAAATAGGACAGTTTTTCTCAATTTTCATTTTATTTCAATACCTATCAAACCTTCTAACGTAAAAAATATAATATAATTAATATAATATTAATAATTATTATACCTAATATTTGCAAATTTGCCTTTATTTAATTTTTTATCAGAGTTATTAACTTCTCTATAATGTCTTATTGACGTATATTTTAAGGGGGAGAACAACTAATGGTTGGTTTATACAGCAAAATAACATAACATAAAAATAAAATTAGAGTTGAATCTACAGATCTGCCATAAGACGTTTATAGAACCACATAACATAACATAAAAATAAGAAATAAAATAAGAGATGGTTATCTTTAACTTTTATGTTATTTTTATGTAAAAATCGTTGTGCGCGTGTGCGTAATTTGTCATAACCTTTATTTTCGGCAAAAATGTGTTTTTTTCTGTTGGTTTTCCTTATTATATGACCACTATAAACGGGTAAGTCCATATCATTTCAACCAGGCCATTTTACGGGACCATCTCCGATTTTGATAATTTTTGGTATGGTGGTTCTACCCATTAAAAAACTCAAAAATTCAAAATTTTAATTTTTTTTATCAGTAGTTATTTTTCAAATGATCTTCAAAAATCAAAAAATTGGTCAATTTGCCTTTTACATGCACTTACAAATATAGTGATATCTTGAAAACTACTAACTGGAAAAAAATGAGTGATGGCTCATTTTAAAAGTATTTTAAATATCTTTCATGTGAGCTGTCACATGACCTAGTTTTATCTGAAATTTTTTTTCACATTTTTGAAAAAAAAATTTTTTTTCAAAAAATCTCAAAAAGGTAATTTTTGCTTTTTTTCAGAAACATATATATTTCTTGTCGTCGCCTTAGTAAATAATCCACAAAATTTTAGGATGGAGAATTAATGGGTTCACTGTAAAAAAAAAAAAAAATTCACTCATTACATCAAGAATTGCAACCAAATTAATTGTTTGCCAAAATAAATTTTACTAAAACGTTATTATATATTCCACAACCCATTTTATATAATGTACCTAAGGTCAGGCATTAAAAAAGAAAATTAAATAAATAATATACCATACCAACCCCCCCGCCCCCTCCCCCGCTAGTTAATTAATATCGATAGACAAAGATTCATTTTCTGTGGTGAGTTCTCTCCGATTTTGCAGGGTTTTGACAGGTTTTTACAAGTCCTTAAAATGAGCCCCTCACCTCAATAATTAACAGGTTAATTCATGTTAATTTAATTAGTCTGTTCGAGCATAACTTCGTTTGGACACGCTGAATCTTGCGCGTTGTAATCCGGGTATAAATAAATCGCAGAGTACAATATTCTTTTAGTCAGCTTATTAACTTGCAGAAGTAAGGACATAGTGTTTATTTTTTTAAAAATGTCGGAAAAGCACAAAAATGAGTGGAACAAGTTTAAAGTAAGGTGCTGTGATCCTCTGAAATTGAATGCTAAGCATTCTGGAAAGTTAAGAAATGTCACTGAGTGGATGTGTAATTTAAAAAAAACATTGACATGGGAATGAAAATTTGTGAAAGTTGTAGACTGAAAGAATCAAAGGAGTTAAAAACTGCAGAAGTTCAGGTTGAAGCTGGGTAAGTAAACAAATAAATTTCTTATATACTTATTAGGTAAGTATCTAGGTGGAAAGTAATTCATGACTGTAGAGATATTTCGTAATATTATGTTCACAGAGCCCGCAGGCACAAAATTCAAAAATAATAATAAGAGTTGCAAGAAATTGCAAGTGCGTATTGTGATAAAGGTCGTACGAAAGTGGATAATGTCAACATTACATGAAAGCTAAACTAATAAACGAAGTAAAAAAAAGTAGATACTAATTTTTTTTTTCAGATCATCCAGTGAAAAGCAACAAAATGATCCTGACTTCAAAGATGAAGATTATTCGTTAAATATATTAAATCAATCCTTATAACTACTAGGGGAATCACTACTTAAAAGGAAAAAGGTTTACAAAGCAAAAGTAGAAAAGATAAAACGATCCATATCGACAACATTCATGAAAGAACAAGAAGACATACAAGAAAGAAACCAGGCTATAAGGGATGAACAGTGTGAAATGATTAAACAATTATTTAAAAGAAAAATTTGCTAAAACAGAGAAAAGAAGCGAGAGGATGTTGGTATTGTCTTGCCTACCTCAAAGTTGGAATAGAGCACGACTTCAGAAGGAATTTGGAGTTTCACAATATATGGCCAGGGCCGTTAAAAAATTAGTAAAAGATAAAGGGATTTTAGTGTCGCCTAGTCCTAAGCCAGGAAAAATGCTTAGTGAAAGAATTGCCCAATTAGTGGTAGACTTTTACTGTAGAGATGACGTGAGTAGAATGATGCCGGGAAAAAAAGATTGCGTGGTAGTTCGAAAAGGAGACGATGGGGAAAAACAATACCTGCAAAAAAGATTAGTTTTAGCCAATCTCAAAGAAATCTATTCTCTATTTAAAGCAGAAAACCCATACGAAAAAGTAGGCTTCTCTAAGTTCTGTGAACTTAGACCAAAAAATTGTATTTTGGCTGGAAAGAGTGATACCCATACAGTGTGTGTATGCACCATTCATCAAAATATTAAACTGATGATTAATGGATCAAAGTTGAACACCCTTTTAGACGAAAACAACAGGACCTTCGTAAAAAATTACCATGATGCTCTTTACAAATTAATGAGTAACCCGCCTTCAGTTTATTGCTTCTTGAGCAACCAATGCCAGAAATGCCCTGGGATAGATTCTTTTAAAAAAAGTTTAACAGAAAAGTTAGAGGAAAAAATGATTGATGAGATATCATATAAAAAGTGGATTTCAGTAGATAGATGCACAATGGAAACTATTATAAAAAAGACAGAGGAATTTATTGAAGAGTTTACTGACGATCTTATTAAACTAAAGTATCATTCCTTTATAGCCACAATGCAAAAAGATCATTATAATGAAATTAAAAACACACTTATTTCTGGGGAACCTTTGATTACGTGTGATTTTGCAGAAAACTTTTCCTTAATTATGCAAGACGAAGTTCAAGCTTATCATTGGAACAATAGCCAGGCAACCCTACATCCATTTGCAATTTACTTTAAAAATGGAGCTGAGCTTCAAAATTTAAATTATGTGTTTATTTCAGAGTGCCTTAAACACAATACCATTGCCTTTCATTTATTTTTAACTAATTTAATACCAGATCTGAAAGAAAAAATTCCGGAACTGTCTAAGATTTTTTATTTTTTGGATGGAAGTGCGGCTCAGTATAAAAATAAGAAAAATTTTCTTAATACATGTCTACATAAAAAATATTTCGATCTTGAGGCAGAGTGGCATTTTTTTGCCACTTCGCATGGCAAGAGTGCATGTGATGGCTTAGGGGGCACCGTTAAAAGGCTTGCTGCCAAGGCTAGCCTTCAACGTCCTTACGAGGACCAAATTATGACCCCATTACAATTGTTCACTTGGTCCAACGAAAACATTAATGGCATCAACTTTAAATATTGCACTGAAGAAGATTACAACAAACATGAACAATTTTTAAATAAGAAATTTGCTGAAGTGTTAACAATAGCAGGGACACAGAAAATTCCCGCTGTGATTCCTCTTTCAGAGAGTTCATTTGTGGCCAAACCTTTTTCATCCAGTTTAGAGGTTCAAACTCACGAACTTTTACCAGGTGCTGACACATCTCCAAAAGAACTTCAAAATCTTGCATCAGGATTTGTTACGGTAAAATATGACGAAGCCTGGTGGCTAGCCTGCATTCTAGGAAAAAATGTAGATACTAAAGAGGTAAAAGTAAGTTTTCTCCATCCAAAAGAACCAGCTCCATCATTTTACTACTCAAAGCCAAATCAGGATATTTTAATCATAAAAACAGATAGACTTTTAAAAAAAGTTGAACCTAACACCGCCACTGGTAGGACCTACACTTTAAGCAAGGAGGAAATATCAGATTCTACAAAAATCCTTAACAGAAAATTCAACAAATTATAATAACATTTTATTTTTGTTAGGTATGTTGTATATTTTTAAGTTTTGTTAATAAATAATCGGAAAAAATTGCATTTTTTACAGAACATCCCGTTTATTTTTTTTTGTTTGACCATGAACCCAACATTTCTCCAAATCAAAATTTTGTGCATAACTAAGTAACATTCTTACCTAAAACATGTATTTTTTTGGAAAAAATTAAAAATTACCCTTTTGAGATTAAAAAAAAAAATTTTTTTTTAGGAACCCCGTATATAATTTTTTTTTAATAGGTCATGTGACACCTCATATAAAAGGGCTTTACTAGACCTTTAAAATGAGCCCTCATTCACTTTTCTCTTAAGAGTACTTTTTAAGTTATGGCAAATTTTGTATGTGTTTGTAAGAGCGAATTTGACAGATTTATCAAATTTCAAAAATTATTTAACAAAAACTGCTTGTCCAAAAAAATTTTGGGTTTTTAAGTTTTTTGATTGATAGAACAACTATACCAAAAATCATCAAAATCGGAAATGATGTGGTAAAATTTTCAGTTATATTTGGTTGATTTGATATGGACTGACCCAAACAATTTAATAAGGTTTGTGATTATTATGGTATAGGTACTGATTAAACCATATTCATATATAGCAATATAATCTGCTTATTTCTTATTTTTATGTGACGTCTGTATAAACACGTACTTGGATAAAATAAGAACTGATTTAAATGAACTTTCTGATCTATTGAAAATTAAAAAAGAGGTATTTAAACCAAATAAAATTATACTTAAAAGACAAGTTAAACAATTGTGTACTTGAATAAAAAAAAACAACGCCTTTGATGAAAATTACCGGTTTATTTAAATCCAATCACTTAAATTGTTTAATTAGATAACGTTGTTGTTACGGCAAATACATGTAAAACAAAAGTAAAATAAATATATATAAATATCAATCAAATAAACATTTTGTTAACTTAACTTTTAACCTATTTACTTTAAAGGGAAATGAAAGTCTGTCTTTACCACCAAAAATTTTTTTATATTAACTACACTACACCCTAAATTTGGGTATCGAGGGAATATATATGGGAGGGATTCACCATATTAGTTAGATGTTCAATATACATTCAAGTTTGAAAATTGAGTCGGACTAGTTTCGACCTTAGAAAAGATCATCATCAGCAACTCTATATAATTATAATGTATACAAGGTAAAACACAGTAGTGGATGGTTCAATGAATGTGTGGACTTGACTGGGAACGTCCCTTTGGCCCAGTCAAGTTCATGGGCAGGCACATAGTAGCCGACAAGCCAACGTTAAGAACACTTCGTCCACTACCACATCGGAAACTTTGAGAATGTCTATCGCAGATATAGACGAAACGTCAGTAAGAAATATGAACAGACCACGGCCATCAAGCCCGGAAACCAATACTGAATTAGACTCCGGCCGTGAAAGCCTACATAAACTTATTATTTTTTTTTTTTTTTTTTTTTTTAAATTAGTAAATTTATTTTAAATTAAATTAAAAGATATTTAAGTGAAGCCAAAACGAAGCCAAGCTGAGGTGAGAGGCTAAGGGACCGCGTGCAAATGCCCTAGCTCTATTGCCAGAGAGTAAGGGGGGGGTTTTAAATAGGGCGCCACCGTTTTGCAGCCAGGCCAAAACGGAAATGTCAATAAAAATAATTAGTCAGAAATCAAGTTTTGGTTTGAGATAAAAAAAATAAATTTATAAAATTATATTCAGGGACTTAATATTGTGATTAAATATTTTAATTAAGCTTGAAGAGCCAAAAACTTAAAATAAAATTAATTTATTAAGCCAGCACGTACGCCTATGTACTAAGGTTACATCATAAAATAAAAAAAAAAAATAAATTATGTACACACATAAGGGAAATATACAACTATTAGCAAACCAATCAATTATTTATTAAAGCTAGGACATAATAAAATAAAAATAATTACATAATCAGGATATGCCGCTATTAAAAGAGCAATACAAACTAAAAATGTTTGTTCAAGAACCATCTTGACAAACTGGTGGATTTATAATAATTATAAACAAATGAGGCTGCATTATCTGCAACTTCATCATCTCAAATTTGATCAAATAATTTATTCGATGAGGAGTGAATGCTGTGTAACTACATTGTTTAAGTTACTTTACGTCTGTAGACATTAAAAGATTTACAGTCTGCTTGCTAATCTCAACGATAAAGTATGTGTGATTTGATTTTGACACACTTAATAATATTTTATATTTCGGGCACACCCTGTATGGCAAGAATTAAGATACCATGTCACACTTCAAGCAAACTTGTGCTATATAAAACAAAGAAAACGTACCAAAATAAAGCAGTAAGTTGGACCCCGTTATAAAGAAAAAATTATAGTTTAAATTAAGTTAATTAAATTTCAAGGTCAAGTCAAAGTAACAAAAAAAAATTCTATAGTATAGGTAAAATGGGGTCCACTTATTCGTAAAACAATAAATAATTTTAATTACTCAGCTAACGAGGCTAATAATTATACTCGGTCATAAGTACGAAAGCACATTTATCTGAACAAAGCATGTGGTGTTAAATTATAGCCATTTTGAAGCAATATACAGGGACAAATATGAAAGAAAAATGAATTATGCTTACCTAAGGGAGCTGTAGGGTCTTTAAAATTGAATTAGGAGGTTCAAACGTTGGTGAGTGCTCCAGACGGTCGGCCTCTTATGGTCTTAGTGACCCGACTTAACTAAAAGAGAGCCCCAGATGGTGTTTTTAGGAGAAAAGTTGAAAAATTGACAAAGAAACGGCATGGTATATAAAAAAAACTCACCTCCAAACAGCGAACAACTTTGACAAAAAAAAATCCCACGATGTGGCTTTCTGTGGCCCCAGAAACCAAATCAAACTAAAGTAAACTAAAGGGGCACATAAAGTATCGCTTCAGATCCAAAATCCTGCAGAACAGATGGCTTGAATAGCCCTGGATCTAGAAACGCCTGCTGCCTCGTTGAACGCTGGAAGTTAAGTGAAGTCACTGAAGAATTGCAGGTTAAAAGTTAAAAAACGTGCCGTTAACAGGATATGAGAGAGAAGAGAAACGCCAGAGAGGGGTGGAGAGAGATAAAGCGAAAGAGCGACCCATTTCCGGCCAGAACCACAGAACAATAAAGGTTAGGGCAGAACTACCTGCTCGCTCCGAAAGAGAGAGACCAGTTCACACACTGGCGGCGACACGGGATGAAGTCTCCAGGAGCCATGCCCATTCAATTGCAGATACTCCAAGCCACGAGAAACGAAACAGATGCACCCAAATTCAGTTTTACATTAGAAGGCAATTCGTAAATCCTACAATTCGTTAAAAATTATTTAAAGAAAACCCAAGTCCTAAGATATCCCTGCCATTCTCGGAGCAAATGGCCATTGAAGTTTGGGTTGCCTAATATTATTGCCCAAACATATTCCAGAAAAAGAATATTAACCTAGAAAATTCATTAGTCAATTTGACAGGTTACCATAAGAATTGAAAACAAACAAATATATTAAAAATATAATAAAATACTAGTATAACTCTCGGAAAGTGTATTCCAGGGAGATATGTGATTTAAAACACGAGGATAATGTAGCCTGCTTCGTCAAAGACAACGAAAACAGAGGCCGTTGACCTTGGGTAGGTACTTACTTAGATGTTATTTGTAGAAGCTATGTCAGACCAAACTATTAAAACTGTTGAGGAACTTATTTATGAAGAGTATACAGGGAACCAAACATCGTTTTAAACAGGCAAGGTATGTATTTACTTTATACAGGGTCATTTGTTAAAAGACACCATACACATTAGATTATATTAGTTCATTTGTGACAAAATCGGATTGTCACACCCGGCCAACTGTCATAAGTTTAAGCCGGCCGTGTTTCAGTCCGGTAGTCGATGATGTATCGTTATCGAGCTTAGTTGTCATTTTTATTGAAATAAGTGTATTGTTTAACTGTTTGTTTTTGTGAGTGCTGTGCTATTGTAAAACTATGCCTGATAATACCTGTGCGTTTTGAGGGTGTCACTCCAACGAAGGTCAAGGAATAAGCATGTTTGCATTTCCAAAGGATCCTGAACAGTAAGTATATTTGCACCGCTTTGGGATTGTTGATTAAAAATGTACGTAAAGGTAACAAAACTGCTGTTCAATATTTAAAAAGAAATACTGTTTTTCTATTTCTATATTAGTAAGAACCTACTTACGCACCGTCTACTTTATCCGTAAAACTCTAATTACACACACTATATTGTTAGAAGCCAAGCTGTGCGTAGGAGCAGTTAAGTAATATTATAATGTCTGTATTAACAAGGGCAATTTTCGCTAACGCTCGTACCGTAATTATCGAAATCGTGTGTAATAGGTTTCTTACCACCCTTGGTATGTAATATACTATTTCATTTCCTTTCTAAAATGCACTATCACTAAGTAACGCCCAATCAATAAAACATTTAGAAAATATTTTTATTTTATTATATTGTTTTATGATTTTACGAAATTTGCTGGAAAGTCAATTACATGAAACATAGAAGATGATATTCATGAAAAAGGTACTTCTTACTAGGTACCCACATTTTTTATTTCAGTGTAAAGCATTTACTTCACCGCTTTAGTGCTTTTTTTAGTGTAATAACCCAGCCAACTGTCAAAATTTCAAGGTGAAGGACATATAATTTGGTCCCCATTTAATCAATGCTAAACTCGGGATTTTGTCACTTCTCGTTGTTTGCTTTTCTCGGACCTTAGCAGTGATCGCAACGTGACTATGCCAAGACATATGACTATCCAAAGTGACGCCCAATAAATGAATTGATGAAGCCAAGGAAATTTAGTGTCCCCCCATGACTGTATCGGGTTCTTCAACATTAATTTTTTTTAGGAAAAACTGCCGCATAGGTTTTTTTAGCGTTAAATTCTACTTGGTTATTACCCCAAGAAATAATTTTTTCCAGGTCCTTGTTGAGATATAAGACATCTTGCTGCCTATAGAAATTTGCATTGGCAGCCCATGTCTGAGCATCCAAAGCAAAATATGAAACAAGTGTGCTGTCATCAGCGAAGCTATAAATAGGATTTTTAGTTTTTCCGAAAGATCGTTCATGTATAGTAAAGAGAGGGTGGGTGACTATAGAACTTTGAGGGACTCCGGCGTTGATGTTAAATGTGTCTGAAAGAAATTCGTCCATCGCCAGTCGCAGAGAACGGTCTTTAAGAAAGCTTCAAAATATTCAAGGAACCATACGTATTTATACGAACATATACGTGAAAAAGATACCTCACAAATCAACAACCATTCTGTTACCATGCACTGATATGGTGTGTGTGATTGTGTGTATGTGTGTGTGTGACCTCCAATAACACTAAGGTATACTAACAGTTCATTTCTGTGTTGTAACTAGATCTTAATAAATTAAAGTTGCAGACCTACGCTAATATTATTTATTATTTTTTTCAAAATCCACAACACCACATATTATGACAATTCACAAACTACGCCGGCCTGAATAGAGAAATATTCGACGGTCTTGACGTGCACATTCGTAAGTTCGAAAAGCCCTATTCTATTTTCCTAATCCTCTCTGTATCTGTCTAGTGCAGCACGAGGAAAATAATATATCTTCTCTCTTTCAGTTTGACGGCGACAATTTAGATTATAATATTTTAGACTGGGATAAACTTTTTCAACACACTTTAAAAAATACAGTAAAAATATGTCTGTCGATATGGTGAGATCAAAGGTAATCTGTGTGGTTTTTAAATTATTTCCAAAAGAAATACATCCAATTAAACCAGAAGTCGTAATTTTTGGGTCTAAGACCAAAAGCTGAAATAGGATTGATGTGCAAACCATTTTTTCTTTAAATTGTGCCGTTATGATAGAAAAAGTAAAAAGTTATAAACAAAGACTTTTTAATTCTCTAATAATTCTAAAATAAATCAATATACAGGGTTAAAAATGGCTGCGAACCTAGAGTCCCAGCAAGATATGTAGAGAATAGGTATGTCATGGGAGTAAATTGAACGAAACTGGGTGTGTATGCAACAAAAAAAGTCCACAGGTAGGAGATTTGGATAAAGTTTGCCACACTATTAAGGTACTACGTCAATTCGCTTTAGATCCAACTTCTTTTATGCCGAATTATGTGCACAAAATTTTAAAAATACCATTACGATAGGAAACTTGAATTTTGTTAACTAATGTACCGAAGGACCAGCGACGATCAGTATATCTTAACAAACCCACTTGTAAATATTGTAAAGCAACGTTTGGACGAGGACTCATGGAGACCAAGATATTGAGCCAGTCTTTCTAGAGGAACATATTTATTTTAAAAAGTATTTAAATCTTTAAGAAAATGTGATTGGCGCTCTGGAACTCTATGAAGAAAATTTGCTTTTTCCGCAAGACGGAACTCGTAGGATAGCGATAGTGAGAACTGGACATTACCACACTTCAGCAAGATCTACCGCTTTGACTCCGCTTGAATTTTTCTGTTGGGGCTACTAGAAATCTGAAGCTAAAAAATATTGAAACCCTCAAAAACAGAATAAAACTGCAATGCTGAAGCATTACCAAACGAGCATTCTTAAAATCCCGAAAGGACATTTAAAATAACTTTTTTCCACTACTAACCTATAACATCGCCATTATTGACCGATTACTAACGATAGAAATCGTTTTTCTCTACCTTATAAGTTATTATTGACCATGGTCAATAATAAGGCATTGAAATCCATTATTGACCGATCTTCAAGAATCTACTTAAACGCAGGTAACTTGATTTTTTGATTCTACAACATGAATTTATTTTGCCAATTCCAAAGCGCAGGTAACTTGATTAAAAAATATATTTATACCTACCTATAATTTTTTATAATTATTAATACTATAAAGATAAATGTCTTATAAAAGTTTGTAGTAGTGGAAAAAATATTATATTAACCACGGTTTAGACAGCTTATAGCCCTCGCGTCTTAAATCCCTCGTCGCTCCGCTCCTCGTGATTTTGATTTGAGAAACTTGCCGCTCGGGCAATAATGATGGCTGTCTAAACCTTGGTTAATAATATACTATTATTATTGTCTTCCTAATAACGATGCACATTTTGAACATTTGAAAAAATAATTTGTTTATACCTATTGAATAAATTAGTTGCATTACTATGTTTGATACATTCATTGAGAACCTGTGGACTGGTTCTCAGTCTATCCAGTCAGGACATAAAGTCTAGAAAACTATCTTGTTCACCTAAAGAGAAGCACCTGAGTAAGAGACGCTCGAACACGTCAACTTAATTTCATTTTTTTGAATATTCTTAGACTTCTGAAAATTATACAGGGTGCTTCAAGACACCTGGGCGGCTGTTAGTTTTATTTTTTTAAATGGAAAATCCTGTATTATATTGCATCTTTGGATTTCACGGAAAATTTTGAGTGCATTTCATGTAAAATATCCTATACCTAAATTCAACTGTTTTTAAAATATTGCCATTGGATTGTCACTTTGACTCGTTGTCAACAGTGACAACTGTGTCAATTTTCAACATACTGTAGGAGAGCTACTTTTATTTTATTAAAAATGCTTTCAGAGCGAGGAAGAATCGAAACTTTTATAATTGGGCTTTGAACTTTGTGAATTTTTTAATAATATATATCCAGAGCGGGGACAAGCAGTTACAATATCTACAGTCAGCAAAATTGTCAAAAAATTCTATGAACATAGTTGTGTAAAAGAGCTTCCCAGGACAGGGAGGCCGAAACTAAATGATAATGAGAAATTAGATGTTTTACTCAGTTTATTCACATTTACCTACACGTCAAGTAGCATCAGATTTAACCCTTTGTCAATCACCGGTAAAAAATGTTATGAAAAAAGCAAAGTATCGTCTATACAAAATAAGATTAATACATGAAGACGTCTATGACCACCGACTCCAGTTTTGCGAAAATATGCATGAGCGGTGCAACCTGGATCCAATCTTTTGTAGAAATATTTTATTTTCCAATGAAGCGACCTTTTTACTTCGTGGTGCTGTCAACCGATAAAACTGTAGATACTGGTCCACAGAGAATACTCATTGGGCTCAAGTGGCTCATGCGCAACATCCCAAGGAAATCAATGTTTGGGCTGGAATATTTCAAGACAGGATTATAGGTCCGTATTTTTTCGACTAAAACTTGAACGGCGAAATTTATATTGACTTTTTGCAACTGGAGTTGATTCCTGCCTTAGCTCAACTGTATCCAGGTAATGAGCCCAATATACCTACTCCAACTATGTGGTTTCAACAAGATGGAGCACCACCTCACTACTCGCTAACTGTTCGGCGGTATCTCAATGAGATATTTCCTAACAGGTGGATAGGACGTCGCGCGTCGTGGTCCCGTCGAATAGCCGGCCAGGCCTCCGGATTTTACTCCCCTAGATTATTCTCTGTGAGTATATTTAAAATTAAAAGTTTATTTCAACACACCTACTAATATCGATGCGTTGAACAATCGTATAAGAGATGAAATTCGACAAATCTCACCTTCTATCATTCGAAACGTGCAACAAGGGTTCATCCATCAATTAGGGTATTCCGAGGAAGTTAACGGACAACAGTTTCAACATTTGTTATGTTAAAATGTGTCATTTGGGATTATTGTTATTAACAATTTAGTAAACTAGTTTGGTTTGTTTTATTTTTCGGTCGTAATAATTTTGTGATAATTTTAATAATACCATCTGTAGGTACCATTCAATAAATATTGAAATGTTAGGATAGGAAAGTAAAGTTCATTTTCCTTTACCTTCAAAGGGCAATGAGATAATTTGGTAAAAAATCCGATTTTCAATATTATTGTTCCTATAATTGGAAAACATCCTACATAAAATGTGCTTAGAATGTTCCCTAGAATCCAAAAATGCAATAACATACAGGATGTTCCATTTGAAAAAATAAATTTAACAGGCGCCCAGTTTTCTTGAAGCATCCTGTATAATTTTCAGAAGTCTAAAAAGGTGGAAGAAAATAAAATAATATCTCAGAAAGTAATAACACTAGGACTTTAAGAAAAAATATATATGGATAAAAGCGGTCAAGAGAAATTGTTGGAAATTATTTTCAAGTTCGAAAAATGACCGCTAGGGGGCGTAAGAGAACTTTCAAAATAGAAATGCCGATTTTCTCTTGATTTTTCTTAATAAAAGTATGTTAAAAATATAAGCATTGTATTCTTCATAAAATTATGCAACTTTATGTTAGGAATCGTTTTTTTCTATTTTCAATAATAAAGTGGTGGGAGAAGGTCACACTTTTTTTTCTTTCAAACGCTGAAATCTGTGCTTTGGATAAACCGATTTTATTTAACTTGGTCTTGAAAAAAATCCCTTTTTTTCCTCTACACGTAGATCTATTAACTATACCATATTGATTCTGATGGTGGCCACTAGATGGCGTTTTTCCGTAATTCCTCAATGAATAAGAATTTTCTCAAAAAAATCAAATGTTATGATATGGCTTTTTCATCATATTTTATTTTAGGCTTATAAAGGCTATTAAATAGTGGAATAAAAAATCCAGGTCCGTATTTAAAATAAAAAAGTTGATGATGTTCGCTCGAATCCGAAACGTCGGATTAAAAAACTAACCCGATCAGCTTGTAGAGGAGGAAAAGTTACTATAAGGAACTGAGTAACGCAACGTGATATATTTTGTTAAACTAGAGAAATTAGGTTGAAGTTCAATGCGCTACGACTTGTAAACCTTATCTTATAACTGTATTAACTTTTACCCCGTTCTAACTTCATTTCTCCACTTCAATTTAACTAGAAACCTCTTTAACTCTACTATACCATATCAATATTAAAAAATTTTCCCTAACTTCTAGATCATCAAATGCTTTGATTACACGGCAATAATCCTACTAATAAAATAATCTTTCTACAATGTCAACTTTACCATTTTCTGCATTCATTTTTCAACATTAATTTGTCCCAATTCTTAACCTCTTTAATGCTATTATACCGCAACAATAATTAAACTTCTCGATTATCATATACTTTTATTTCACATCAATGCAATACAAAAACCTTTCAAGAATTTTCATATTTTTTAAAATGGGTCGTGATTAGGCATGGCTTTACATTATTGACTACTTAAAAGTTCGAACCACTGGTCACATTTCAGCATAAACCTCTACCTACTTATAACAATTATAATTAGCAAAACCACTCTGGTCGATCACTGTTCACCTGATGATGAACATTTATGAGTTAGAAACATCTTGGGAACCATGAACTTTTAAATATATTGTGGAGGTAGACCGCCTGCATTTTATTTGATTGTGCCTATTTTGTTACATTAATTAGCTTGCATTATACTTTAATTTTAACCATTTATTATAGGTTTCAAAAACTTGCCCAGTCTAAACTTATATTTTACTCATGCCAGCGCTTTATATTGTATTCGACTGGGTTTAAGCGAAGAATTATGATAAATTCTAAAGAGATTACCGTGCTTTTCGCCCTAATTGTTTCAAATGTGCGAAAATTAGATTCTGGATTTGAGCTCTTCTTAATATTATTAGACCCTTTTGAAAATACAAAGGGCTAAATAGATAACGTCATTATTCCCAGTGTAATTTTGAAAAGAAAATGTATAATTGGATTATTTTTCGACGTTTATATTAAAACGTTCTGTTTCCAGAGCCTTTAACAAAACATTTTTGCTTTAGAAATTTAATTATAAATGCCATATGAACAGTATTACATGAATAAATGTTAATAAGAGCAAAACCTGTAACACATACACAACAAGCACACCAGAAATAAATGGTGTTCACTCTCTACTGTAAGCGTTCCTTAACATGAGCGTAGTTTTTAAATGATTTTTAAATGACACTTAAGTTAGTTCTTGAAATTTTACTGATATTTAAGGTTTTATTTTTACCGTGCAATATCAGGCTCATGTCTACTCTAAAAAGTTTAAACGAAATGCTAGCACAAATTCCAAAAAGTCTGTTTACATTAGGTGCAAAAAATGTCTTGCTTCTGCAAAGAATTGCATTGCGTAACCGTTTACATATCATGCAAGCATTTTAATAACCAGTTGTACCAATAGCATTAATTTATTTTGTATTTATTTATTTCCTTCCTGGTTATACTCTACTGAAATTATATTTATAAATTGAAAAGCAACCACTGCTTATTACCAAGCACGTTTGCAAATAACGAAATAATATATTAGTTTATACTCGGACACACGGTTAATGGTCATGACTTTACCTGCTTTACAACGATCGGGCGACTTTACCCACCATAAACCAATTAAGGGCTGGTTTGTAAGCGTTTTTAAGCAACAGGGAGGTATTTTATTTTTATTTTGATAATGTACTTATTTAAGGTATAATTAATTATACCTGTCGACACAGTAGGAATTGTCGAATTATTATTAAATCATTTGAACTGGGTCTTCCAACGGTGTTCAGTGTTGTTATTAATATTAGAAATTTTGAAAATGTTCAGACCGTGGGTTGAAAACTGTGAATCCGACGACGGGATTGAAGACAAAAACGAGCAAAAAACAAATTGCCATTCACAGATGTGCTGCAAGAGGATTGTTTTGCGAATATATCAAGGTAAAATTTCTATTTTTTTTTAGTTTTGATATGAAAGAATATATTAAACTTCTTATGGATTCCGGACAGATTTTTTTTTTAATTTTACTTTGTTATTTTGGAAGTCGAAACAAGCATTTTCTTTCTTTGGACCGACCTTATAGTCACACAGAGTGATACAAAAATATCAGGTCAAAATCTTACGCAAAATATTTGTCTGCAGGTCTTCTAAAAACGTCAGAGGGCATAGAAGCTGCGATTAAGAGGACAGTGGAGTTAACCGGCATTCCAAGGTCTACCTTGCGTCGGTTCCTCGACCAAGACAATTCACTGAAGAGGAAGGACAGATCTGACAAAGGCACATTGAAAGTGTTTGGAAATGGTGATGCATAGTTGATTCGCAGGGAAGTGTATGCGATGTATGAGCTTAAGCAGATTCCGTCACTTGATTCTTTGCGAGAGAAGTTATTAGCAAATGGTCGATTTGCTGCTAGTCGCGAAACGTTACGCCGATTCCTGCACAAAATTGGATTTCGATTTAAAAAAGTTGACAAGCGCAAAAATATTTAACACAAATTGGAAAAATGAGGTATTAAAAACAAAATCGTATGATAAAATATATTGCGTAGATTAGGCTATAAAACAATCCGGTAACATACCACTTAGATTTGTCCGCTAATATAAATAAAGTAGTTAAAACTCAGTGTGAATTAATACCAGAGCATGCGTTAATCATGCACTTGAAGTCGAAAATAATTATAAAAAATTTTGGGAAAACATAAAACCTCTAATTATTTGAGTGGATGATAGTGATAGTACAGATTCAAACTATTGAGATGATTCATTTTATTCATACGGTTTTATACAGGGTGTTCCACGTAGAAGTTCCGCATTTTCAACCCGGTAATTACACAGATGTCAAAAAAGCCTTTGCCATTCGTTTTCAAACAAGAAAAAATTTATATTGATATCTCAAAAACTAAAGAAAATAAAGGGGGCTGGAACTTGTACGTATGACACCCTGTATAATAAAAATTATATATTACGGCTTACTACTTTTACGCATATTAATAATTTACGTCAAAGTCAGCAATACACAATAAATTTTTGTACATATACAAGCATTGTTTCAATCTTCCTACTACGACCCTGGACCGGAATGATTTATTTGTCAAGACAGAAGGACAAGTAGGTATAAAGTATAAAGGGATTAGTTAGTCATGACCATTAACCGTGTATCGGAGTATACCTTGGCTTGGCTTTACCCGCGTGGATCAATGGATTAATTGATTTTTTTATGTTGGTACCGGGATTTCACAGAAAAATTGTATGCCATGTGACATAAAAATAGCGCGTGTTCTAATTTGTTGCAATGCAAAGAAAATTGCAACAGCTGACTGCAAAGTCGCAAGTGCGCATGCTTACAGGCAATTTTTTATTACATTGCACGTGCAATTTTGTAATGTAAACAGGCTTTAAAGCTAATGTATACCTATGAAGCCCAACTTAACAGATTTATGTACCTTGCAGAGGGCGCCACCAGCAACAGTTCGCATATATCTAAGGCTTCGTAACATTTGCGTGCTTTGCTGTAGTAAATTTCTAATAAAAAATTATTTTTCCAACGAATATTTTATTTAAAAAAGTGTATCTGGTAGGTTTCGTTTAAAATAACCGTTTCTAAGACAATTAAATTAGAATAGTTTATTGCGTACTGAAACTCGTCGCTGCCTTCCTTCGCACTTGATCCAGGCTTAGGACTGGTCCAAGAAATTTAGATTAGATCCAAAGTCTATTTTAAGGAATTTGCACTAGGCGGCACTGAACTAACCTGATATGTATTTTATGTATTGTACATATTTTATGATTACAATATACAGGGTGTCCCAAAAATATACCGACAAACTTTAAGGGGTGTCCGCAAATGAGCTGTATTAGCGAAAAAAAGGAAAAGTGGTTTGGTTATTTGCAGTGTTAATTTACAAAAAATGTTCAGGAGGTCATAATAAATCACTTTTTGATCGTATTGGACCTTTTCTCAGTAAATGATGGTTGACAATAATTGTTTAAAATGTTGACCATTTGCTTCAATATAAAGATTGCGCCGTCGGTTCATTGACTCGCGGACTCTATGGAATATTCCGGGAATAGCTTCTATATGTTAACAACAATTAATTATTCTTGCTAATATATCTTCCTCATTACGAATAGGCGATTCGTAGACTAAAGATTTCAGAAAACCCAAAAGGAAAAATCCAGGGGGTTCAGATCGGGAAAACGCGCGGGCCAGACCACGGGCACCTCCTCTGCCAATCGGCGAGGAAATCGCTGATCCGCACGTTAAAACCAAAATGTGGAGGTGCCCCGTCATGTTGAAACCACATGTTATGTCTAATGTATAAAGGGACATTTTCTAATAATAGAGACAAAATATTTTGCAGAAAATGAAGACCAATGCTTGCGCTTAAACGAGCAGGCAGCAAGTAAACTATTAGATTCTTTCCAAGAATACCAGCCCACATGTTTACAGGAAATTGTTGCTGGTGTCTTCTATTAAAATAACCACCATGCATGAAAAATGCCTTACCAGAAAACAATACTATTCTCACGAAGTGAGGTTCTATTAAATTGTGACCCAAAAACCATTGGCAAGAAGCTAATCGATGTGGATAATCTTCAAGATTTAAAGCTTGTACGCATTTTGTCCGTTTTTATAAATTTTCAGGGGAAGCAAAAAACGATTACAGAAAAACCAATAGCGATAAAAAAAATACTATAAAGTCGTTAGGTGTAAGAATCTTTATCACGAGCTTTTGTACAAGAATTAAAAAAAAAATACGTTTCAGGTAAAGTAAACGCCACAGATATGACATTTTTACATTTAAATATTTGTATAAAAACTCCAGCAAAAAATGTATCAAAGGAAGCGACAATACCCCCGGTTAAACTTTAAGAGTCAACGTGTACGCTAAGAAATTTCTATCTAATTTCCTCTTATAAATATTCTATTGGCCTTCAAAGCCCATCTTCCGCTTCTCATTGGCTGAATCAGTTAGAAACTGATATCACCATGTAAAACTTGACCTACTGCCAGTATTTTTGATCGCAAGTAGCGAAGCGCCGATACGGCTTCGCTCTGTTCTCTGTTCTTATCTATACTACGTTAAAAAGAAATAGATGCGAGAGGGCTCATGTCGGCACGAAATCATACTCGGCGGTATCTGGCTTTTAAATTCCAAGTAATGCGCTCGTAACACATACATAACACTGACACTGCAAGTCTCACCAAAAATAACTAACCCTCTAAATTAATTAGGTATTGTATTGTATGATTGATCGGTCAATTGAGTGATCAATTGAGTGATCAATTAGGGAATAAAATATCTTAAGGTGATGTAAACCTTATTCCTAGTAAGGCAGTACGAAGCAAAGCACACTTAATGTGTGGAGCGGAAATACACTAAGACTGACCAAAGGTTTATATGCCTAACGGCACGGAAACCGAAGTAACAGCACACGCGGGGAGTTTAGTCGGTCGGGGACGTCACCTTCAGTGGCTCTCCAACCCGACATCACCATGGCATGAGGATACCATGGTATCTGTAAACAGATTCTCCTCGGTTGTCCAAAAAAAAAAAAAAAAAAAAACGTCGAAACCTTACATTTTAAGTCGCAATGAATGCCGCGTAGAGGCGGCATTTCTTGCTGGAGTTTTTATAGAAAACAGGTATGTAAACAACAATGTTATATTTGTGGCGCTTACTTTACTTTACTTCACTTGGTTACACCAGTTTGCTTGTACTCTATTTATACTAAGATTTGTCTCTGGCCCCTTCACCTTAATCTTTGAAAAATAAATGATCGTCGTTTAGCAGGGATTCAGATGAATTATTCAACCAAAAGCCGTTTTTCTAGGAGCCTAATATGATGCTGCAGTCTTGCGACAATTAGTCAGGCCAGGGTTGCTTTGATCTGAAGGTGATAAAGAGTTGACTCTGTCTATCTTCGGCATGTCATGAATATAAATATTATTTAACACTGGAGCTAGGGGTGAGCCTTGCGGCACTCCTGTCCTGATGTATTTAGTATCAGAAATCACGTTTTCCAGCGAAACCGCAAATAATCTGTTGTCAAGAAAATTATCTTGATTAAATAGTTCGGCTCTCCAAGCCTTATTAACTTTAGAATCAAGCCACAGGGGTCAAACTTTATTCAATGTTTTGTTCACGTCAGAGAAAACTACGCCCGTGTGTGCTATTTGGCCAAATCCCGGAAGAATGCTAGTTGCCAGTCTCCTTGTTTGTCTCACTGTGCATTGCTTAGCCCTGAACCCGAATTGTTCGGAGGGCAGAACATTGCGTTTAAAGACAAAATTAGTGAGTTTGTACAAGATTAATGTTTCTATAACCTTTCCCAACCTTGAGAGAAGACTGATTGTCAAATCACTAAAACTGTTAGTCATTATTGTCATCAATACTCTCGTCAGCTTTTAACTAAACCAAATTTTTAATTTAATTTTTTACTCTTATGAAATAAACGGCACAAGAACTACTTTAATAAATTCCTCATGTGAAAGAAAGCAGATCTCTGATTGATGAATGACCAAATGTAGATTGTCTATTAGATTAACGCTTCGGGCTTTCAAAGATACCCATCGTTTTATTCGTTTCGAATATAACTGGTTCGTTTGTTAATCTGGACGTATATCTATCACACATAAAGCCTTTGATGCAAACTGATATTCTAAAAAAAAAAACGGTAGGTATGAGTTATGCTCGATTGGATCTCTAATATTATAAGCAGGTTATTGAAAATTAAAATGTTATTGTTAGAGATTGAAGCATTTATAGAATATGGTTGCGAACTATATTAAATGTAGCTTGCCTACAGATTAATATAGACGTGTATAGTATTTGTAGAATTATATCGTTGATCTTTAGACTGCAATAAAACCCTCATTATCCCTTTGACCATAAAATCAATAAGGAAATCCCAAATTTTAAAACCTTTTCGAGTAGAGCCGGACCAGGTACAAATTGAATTTATACCTATGCCTGATGCATATATAAATACAAACTGATTTTTAATAATTTTAGTCTTTAGTGGTTTTTCGGCGAGTAATTTTTATTTGGGCTTATTAGTGGTAGAATGTGGCGTCCTTGGAATTGTGCTGCTTGGGGGGCATCTTCAAGTGTCATTTTTAAAAAAAAGCATTTATCTACCGATGCCAAACTAATAATTAAAAATGTGTATCAATCTTTGTTGAGAAGAAATTTTAATTCGATGGATGCTTTAGCAGAGACGTCTGCTTTGACAAAAACTCCTTTATCTTCGGTAAGAGACATAGTACTTAAACCTGTTAATCCTAGAAAAAATCGGAGTGATTTTGGCACATTTAGAAGCATTGACGAAAATGACATGGATTTATTAAGAAGAAAGATTTACCAAATGTATGAGGCACAAACTGTACCCACTTAGATTTCCCTCAAAGAGCGGCTGATTAAAGACGAAACAAATATCTCTTGTAGCCGTTCAAGTCCTAGAAAAATATTGCATTAATAAAAGACAAACATTAATGGAATCTCAACGTTTACGGGAATGGAGACTTAAATATTTAACAGCTGTTAAACAATTTAGAGAAAAAAATCGTCCAATTATTTACCTTGACGAAACATGGTTCCAATCGATACCCATGACACTCCAAGAAAAGGTTGGGATGATTCTTCCAAAAATTGTCAAACCAAGGCACCATCAAATAAAGGCAAAAGAATCACAATATTACATGCTGGTTCAGAGAACAAGTTTGTTCCAAATTGTCGGTTGCTTTCAGCTAAAAACATAGCAGATTCTTCTTTAGATTACCATCAAGATACCGACGCACAACTTTTTGAAGATTGGTTTAAACATAAACTCCTTAAAAATATACCTGAAAATAGCGTCATTGTAATGGACAATGCTAGTTATCATAGTCGGCAAGCAAAAATCATTCCCAATTCTAATAATACAAAAGCAGAAATTCAAAATTTTATGATTGAAAATGATTTATATTTTGAAGAAATTTACAAAAAACGAGAACTGCTAGAAGTATTTAAAGCTTTTAAAATAAATAAGGAATACGAGTGTGACAAACTTGCAGCAGAAAATGGACATACAGTGTTGCGTCTTCCTCCATACTATTGCATATTCAATCCTAATGAGCTAATATGGCACCAATTAAAATCCAATATTAGGAGAAATAATATTTCTCCTACATTAAATGCATCTGTAGTAGAATTAATTAAAAACTGTAGCACCCCTTAGTTCCGCCGCGCTCCGCACTACCGCTCTCGATGGCGCCACCCGTATTCATCGCCGAGTGCCGCGCCGTACTACCCTTAGCAGCTTCACCTGTGACGTCAGCCGCCAGCGCCTTGATAAGCAGCCACCAGCCCTTAGGACGGCAGTTCTTCTCGAGCTCGCTCTCTCGCCTCTACCTTGGCATCCTGGTTGGGATCCTTGACGTGCAGAAGCTATGCTTGAAAGACAACGCGACGCTGCTACTCGAGCGCTCTAGGTGTGAGCCTTGATAGTGGTACTCTGACGGATTATAGACATCGCGACGCTGCTACTCGAGCGCTCTAGGTGTGAGCCTTGATAGTGGTAATCTGACGGATTATAGACATTCGTGCGGAAATTCTCAACAGTGCTATTTACTTGTTATCATACCTTTGTACATATATTCTTGTTTTAATAAACTATTAAAACCAATCCGTGTCTTAAATAAAATACATAACACTCCCATCGGTGTTAAAGTGGCCTCCCAACGTGTGGCACGAGAAAGTGAATACCTATGTACGTGTATATGATATTAAGCGCGCTCGTGATAATCATTCTGATAGTGTTTACGTGCAAATATATCTGCAGTTCCACACACCAGGAGAGAGGAAATCACCCACAGATCCAAGAAGTATCATCCGTCATCATTTACAGTCCATATTAGCATCATTCCCGTTACACGACGTCAAGCAGCTATGGCAATTACCGCTGAAAATTTGCAACAACTCATCCAGCAATTACAACCACCGCCGTTGCCAGCAAAACATTTTACGCACTGCCCCGCTCGATTCAATGGGACCCGCAGCAAAGATGCAGTAGAAGACTTCCTTGACAGCATCGAGTTCTACAAACAAAGTGAAGGAATATCGGACGAAAACGCGCTTCGAGGCCTAGCACTTTTACTAGAAGGTTTCGCACACCTTTGGTGGACCGGAATAAAAAATTCAGCAACGACATGGGAGAATGCCAAGCTACTGCTCCGCAACGAATTTGCTCCAAGACCTCCGGCCTATAAAATATATCAGGATGTTTTTGCTTCTAGACAGGACGAAAATACACCAACAGGCCAATTCATCGCTGAAAAACGATCATTATTAGCACAGCTCGAAACTCCGCTTGAAGAAATCATGCAGCTTGACATGCTCTACGGCTTACTCACCCTCGCAGTTCGTGACAGAGTTCCACGAGAATCAGTTAACAGTTTTGCAGATCTGTTGACCAAAGCCAGACTAGTCAACACAGCCCGTACTAGTCCAGTTATTCAAGAAATCACTCCGCATCAGACTAAACGCACCAAGAACCGTTGTCTGTTTTGTAAAAATATAGGTCATGATGTCTCAGTATGTCGGAAAAAAGCCGCAAGCCTGCGCAGTACCGCAAATAAGGAAAATACCCCGCTCACCAGTGTACCCAGAAACGACACAATCAAGTGCTATGGATGTCAACGCCCTGGATTTATTGGAAGAAACTGCCCCAGCTGCAATCCAACTCCCGACCGTCAACCAGCCTTAGCTTTTTCCTTCGTGTCTCTATCAAAACAGACACGCCCCGCGGTCCACATTCAAGTAGATGGCATCCCAGGATCAGCCTTCCTAGATACAGGAGCCCGCACTTCGCTTGCTGGAACGTCTCTCTACCATCTACTACGACAAAGAGGTTACAAGTTCAACACCCGAACCATGGACGTCACCTTAGCCGACGGCAAACCCCGAAAACAGCTCGTACAAATAGTCACCGTACCAGTCACCCTCCAAGGTCGCATAGTGCCAACTACCTTCTGTGCTTTTCCTGATGCTCATTTTGCACAAACTCTGCTAGGGATTGATTTTATATTCGCCGCAGGACTTGTCCTCAACTTTAGCAGCAACCAATGGCATTTTGACAATGACGCCAGCACTCAGCACCCCTTCTCTCCAAAGGACGAAGATTCGTCACCACCTGTTCTCCAAAGCATGGATACCGATGACTGCATAACCCTAGACAGTATCGCCAACGAATATAGGCTTCCTGCCATGCTGTCGCCCCTACCCGCTACACCAGCTCGTCCAGTTACGCCAGTTCCCATAATGCTGTCACCTATGCCAGTTACACCAACTCGTCCGATCACGCCAGATCTAGCAAGCGCGTCGCCTTCGCCGCCCACTTACCTAGCAGAGCTAGATACTATGTTTATCAGCGACCATCAGTCCGGTCTAGCCGACCACTATGGCCCCTGCATACAACCAACCGCCGCCAGTCAGCCCTTAGCTACTACCGTTTCCGCCCTTCAGCAGAATCCCTTCTCGCGCCATGGTTATATGCTTCAAGATGCTTACGATACCATCAACGCCATGTGGGACGACTCAATTGCAGATACCTCACTTATCTTCGCATCCTTGGACCTTCGCGAAGATGAAGCCAGCGAATTCACCTCCAAACAACGTCAGACAATGACGCAACTCCTTCATGACTACAGCTCCGTGTTCGCCCTCCATGGACCAGCCACGCCGTTTGCTGAGCACCGGATCGCCACTGGAGACCACGCTCCACTCACTGCTCCGCCTTACCGAGTAACGCCCCAGAAGAGTGAACGCTTGAGACAAGCCATTCAAAAATTACTGGACCACGACATCATCGAAGAATGCGAGAGCGCTTGGGCAGCTCCGACCGTCCTGGTGCCCAAACCTGGAGGAGGGATCCGTCTATGCATTGATTTCCGCCGGTTGAACGCCGTCACCATTGCTGACCAGTATCCCCTACCCAACCTAGACGACCTGCTCCATTCAACTGGCAACATCGGATGCATTAGCACCATGGACCTTCGCGCCGGCTACCACCAAATCCGAATAAAGGAAGAAGACAAGGACAAGACCTGTTTCGTCACCCCTTTTTGCACTTACCGGTTCAACCGCATGCCATTTGGACTCCGCAACGCCTCCGCTACGTTCCAGAGACTAATGGATCGTTTCCGACGACGACTCCCAGACCTACGCCTCTTAGCCTACCTAGATGACCTAATCCTTCTCTCCGATCACATCGACGACCACCTTTACGCTTTACGCCGTGTTTTCGACATGCCTCAGGAATTCCAGCTCCGCCTCCATCGCCCGAAGTGCCGCTTTGGCTGCCGCGAGACACGTTACCTGGGCCATGTCATCAGCACACAAGGAATACACACCGATCCTGCAAAGATCAGCGCCATTCAAAACTTTCAGGCACCACGTAACGCAAAACAAGTGATAACCTTTCTACAAACGTGCAGTTGGTACCGAAAATTCATTCCCCAGTTCGCAAAACTATCACAACCACTCAGTAAATTAACCCGTCAAAAGGAACCCTGAGAATGGGGCTCTGAACAGGACCAGTCTTTTAACAAGCTAAAGTCTGCCCTAACTTCTGCTCCAATCCTACGGCCCGCTGACCATGGACAACCGTTCACACTCCGCACAGATGCCAGCTCTTACGCAATTGGTGCAGCATTACTCCAGGGGGAGGGAGTGGATGAACGACCCGTTGAATACGCCAGTCGCCTGTTGACCGCCCCGGAACGGAATTACTCAACAACCGAGCGAGAAGCCTTAGCTATCGTTTGGGCTGTCAATCGTTTCCGAGGATACCTAGAGGAAACTTCTGTCATCATCATTACTGATCACCAGCCGTTGAAGTGGCTGATGTCCCTACGATCTCCCAGTGGACGACTCGCCCGATGGGCCTTGCAGCTCCAGCCTTACAACCTACAGATACACTACACGCCCGGAAAAGCTAACGTCGTAGCGGATACGCTATCCAGACCTCCCCAGGCAAACAGTGAAAACCCCGCAACAGACTTTAAGTTCATCAGTCTAGACTTGCCAACAATCGACGCCTCCTCCCTAAGGGAAGCTCAACAAGCCGACCCCGAACTAAAGAAAATACTAGATGCTTTCGACGCAGGAGACCAGGAGATTACCGCTCCCTGGACCTCCCGAGGCTACCTTTGCTCCCAAGGAATCCTGTATCGGTACTCCCCCGATGACGACGTCGAAGAAGCCCAGCTCGTCATTCCTAACGACCTGAAAACTAAGATACTCCACGATCATCACGATGCCTCTACCGCAGGACATTATGGTGCCGAACGAACTCTTCATAAGATACTACAAAAATTCTATTGGCCCGGAATCAGACGCGATGTTACCAAGTATGTAAAAACATGCCCTGAATGCCAGAAATATAAACCCTCCAACCAAGTGCCCGCTGGCCTATTACAAACCCCAGTGATGAACCAGCGATTCGAAGTTCTCGCCATAGATCTGTTCGGACCCCTACCAGAAAGCATCAACCAGAAAAAATGGATACTGACCCTAGAAGATACCGCCTCCCGGTGGATAGAGCTTTTTCCCCTGTCCAAAGCCACTTCCGAAGAATGCGCTTGGACCCTGGTTAACGAGGTATGCTTACGATATGGTTTACCACGCCGTGTAATCAGTGACAATGGACCCCAGTTTATCAGCTCGGTCATGCAATGTCTTACTTACTGCCTAGGAGTTGACCAGTGCCTAACCCCCGTATATCACCCTGCTGCCAACCCTATAGAGCGCAGACACCGAGACCTAAAAACTCAACTAGCCATCCAAGTAGGAACCGATCAGACTTCATGGGATGAGAAGCTACCAGCCATCCGTTTCGCCATGAACACCGCTCGCTGCCAGTCAACCGGTTACTCTCCCGCCTACTTAACGGAACTACGGACCCCAACCGGTGTCAATCACGACCTACGCACCATCGTAACTCAGGAGAACTTCGTACCAGAAGTTACCCCCCGCTTGTTACGTCTGGCCGACACTCTAGACCAAGCCCGAGAAACACACGAAAAAGAGCAGAACCGACGTAAGGCCCAAGCCGACTCTCGTCGCCGCCCTTTACCAGGACTCAGCCCCGGAGATTACGTATACGTCACCTCTCATACGTTGAGCAGCTCTGCACACCATCGTTCCTCAAAACTGACCCCCAAGCGCGATGGACCGTACCTGATCGTCCGTCAGCAAGGACCCTGTAGCTACCAGATTGCCCACTCCAACCAACCAACCGAGCCTATTGGTGTATACCATGTGTCAGCCCTCACTCAATACCGACCTCCCGAGGATTCCAGCGACGTACCAGCTCCACTTCCCGCGCCGCTGTTACCTATTAGACGTCGAGGACGCCCCAGGAAGGTGACCACTCCTACGACTACAGAGCCTAGTACGAGGACGACTCCCAGGCTCTGAGGGGGAGAATTGTAGCACCCCTTAGTTCCGCCGCGCTCCGCACTACCGCTCTCGATGGCGCCACCCGTATTCATCGCTGAGTGCCGCGCCGTACTACCCTTAGCAGCTTCACCTGTGACGTCAGCCGCCAGCGCCTTGATAAGCAGCCACCAGCCCTTAGGACGGCAGTTCTTCTCGAGCTCGCTCTCTCGCCTCTACCTTGGCATCCTGGTTGGGATCCTTGACGTGCAGAAGCTATGCTTGAAAGACAACGCGACGCTGCTACTCGAGCGCTCTAGGTGTGAGCCTTGATAGTGGTACTCTGACGGATTATAGACATCGCGACGCTGCTACTCGAGCGCTCTAGGTGTGAGCCTTGATAGTGGTACTCTGACGGATTATAGACATTCGTGCGGAAATTCTCAACAGTGCTATTTACTTGTTATCATACCTTTGTACATATATTCTTGTTTTAATAAACTATTAAAACCAATCCGTGTCTTAAATAAAATACATAACACTCCCATCGGTGTTAAAAAACGAAGTAAAAAAAATTTCTGCAGACAGCTGGAAAAACTGTGTACAGCATGTACTTAAGGTGGAAAATTCTTACAATTGTATGATTACAAATGTTCAACCCTTAATTATAAGTTTAGGCTTAGATGAAGATAGTGATAGTGATACCGAGTTAAATTTTGAATAAATTGTCAATAGTTTTTAAGAATTTAATTAATTTTTATTGTACTTGTTATCCTAATAGTTATACTTTGAAATTATATTATTTTCAATTATCATTAATTGTTATTATTATTTCACATTTATTATAGGTACCTAAAACTAAAAATACCTGTCTATTTATTTTAAATTATAAAAATAAATCATGTGGGGTAGATACATTTTCAAGCCGACCCTGATCCCATTTATTCAGCTTTGAAGAGGTTGAGGCGTATACAATAGGATTTAATCAGGTAGATTATTTATGGCAGTAAGAGTCAACGGTATAATTCTGCATATATTATAATATTGTGCTAAATAAAATTATTACTCTTTAACAATTTAATTCGAATTATCTAAAGTCCAAATAATTATATATACTGGGCTTTCATTTTAAAACGCGCCACCCTTAAATATCCCTTAATTTTGAGGACAATAAGATTTAACAAAATAATACCGTCAATTTTAATACACATTTGATATAATTTTACTATTGACCTCCACACTTCCAGTCAACCTTAATTTGAGATGTTAAATGACACTACCAATCGAGTGATACATTGTTGTATAGGGCATTTAATTTCCTCTCTAACCTTGCCAAGAAACGTGACAGGTGGACAAATGTAGTGGTAATGCAACTAATTTATTGACTTTAAACAAATTATTTTTAGGTGTTCAAAATGTGCGCCGTTTTTGGCAAGACAACAGAACATTAAGCAGAGTTTGTCTGGTAATACGCCTGCATTGCAGTGTTATTCTATTTTTGAGGTCTTCAATACTTTCAGACGGGGTTCTATAAACTTAAATTTTCAAGTGGCCCCAAAGGAAAATAATCAAGAGGAGTCATGTCGGGAGATCTTTCCGGCCACCCTATTGTACTTCGTCTGCCAAATCTATTTTCCAGAGAACCGTTGTTTAAGCCACTCTCTAACTACCAATGCGTAGTGGGGAGGAGCTCGATCTTGCTGAAACTGCAAATTTCTTTATTGCCATTTCCATCCACTTGATGTTCCAAATATTGTACAATAAGTGGATGTATCACGTTTGCCAAATGCCACAGTTAACCGGTTAAATTGTCCTCTAGAAATATTGACCCAATAATTTCGTCTCTATCAATTGACTCGTCGCTAAAGCAAATGTTTTTTTTTCAAATTAACTGACTTTGCCGTTACTTGGTGGAATTCCATAACTTCTACTTCTACTATACCTATTTGAAACTTAAGAATTATTTATAAAATTCAACTAGTTTCGCTATCACTGTAGCTTTTTCAAGAATGAATGAATTCATTCAAAAATTATAGACAACAATACACATAAGCTACATTTCAAATTTCTTTAAGAAATACGTCCTATAGAGAACGATGGCAATAACGGCGTACATTTTGAATACCTACAAATAATTTGTTCAATGTAAATAAATTGGTTGCATTACCATTACATTTTTCCATCTAATTCGCGAACAGATAACCCGATTTCACTTTTCTTGACATGGTTAGATAAGCAATTTAATTCACTTTGAAACGATGTGTCACTCGATAGGTGCCATTTGACATTTCAAAGTGAGATTGGCTGGAAGTAAATGGTAAAATTCGATCAAATGTGTAATTGAACTTGCCCCTCGATGTTAAAATTGGTAAACGAAAATAACACCCCTTAAAATAAAAACGGAAAAAAACTCAGGAATTAATACCCCTAATAATTCAATTTGAATTGATACTAATTGTTGAATATACTTATTAGTAAAGACCGGATTTTATGCATTTTGCATATATATAAATTTTTTGCATATTTTATGGTTTTAAAGGAAAAAATGCATATTTTAAGAACTATTGCATATCTAAGAATGTTTTGAGATTTCTGTGTTCTTTTCTTACGTTTTATGGTCGCACGCCGCCGTGTCGCCTGTGCTGTCGGGGTCTGAAGATAAGAGGGCAATAAATAGGCTAATTAATAAAAAAAATAAACTAATAAAATAAACTATTATTCTTCTATTGAGAAATTCCATTAGTGGGTGGGTATTTCAGACCAGATGTTTTAACTAGAATTTCTTTGTCTACACCTTCTATAATTATTTATTTGCTCACATTTGTTACAGTTTGTCAGTATTATTGAGGTTGTCATTTGTCTTAGCCGCAGTTAGTATTGTAAACGCAAACAACGTGAAAATAAAAGCGGTGATTATGTCGAAAATACGATATATTTCGTGGATTGAGCTTTACCCACAACTTGCTTTGGACGGCGACCATGTTTTTTGCAACTCTTGTTCAAAAATTGTTTCCTGCTCAAAGAAATCTCAAATAGACCAACACATTAAGACAGCGTCTCACATTGCTAAGATTAGCAAGATAAAGTCTGATCCCATACAGTCAACGGTGAAGCAGTAATTTAAGATATTTGAAAACGGAAACCATGACCAGTCAGAATTTAATGAAGATCTATGTAAAACGTTCTTGACTGATAATATTCCTTTAAACAAGTTAAGGCCTTTCTGCAAAAATATACAAAATGTAATGCTCCAGATGAATCAACATTAAGAAAAAATGTCATTGGAAAGGTATTTGGTACCGTGCTAAATGAAATAAAGAAAGAAATTGGAGGTAACTATATGTATATTGTCGTCGAAGAAACAACTGATTCGTGTGGTCGTTATATAGTTAATTTAATAATCGGAAAACTCACCGAAAAAGAACCTGCAAAAAGCTTATACAGCCATAAAAGAAGTGGAAAAAACAAACAACTTCACAGTTACACGTCTTATTCAAGAAACCTTAACACATTTCTTTTTACCGAATTCAGTCCCTACAGATAAAATTCTTGTCCTGTTGTCCGATGCTGCGCCGTATATGATAAAGGCAGGACAGAACTTAAAAATATTTTATAAAAATTTGATTCATGTAACTTACCGAGCTCACGGATTAAATAGGGTTCCGGAAGCTATTAGATAAAAGATATTCATAAAGGCCCCCTTAAGAGTACAATTTTACAAGGAGAATCGTCCCGGAGTATCATTACCACCTGAGCCTGTCGTGACCAGATGGGGCACCTGGATTCGTGCGGCAATATTTTATGCAGATGATTTCCAAAAATTAAAAGACTTAATTTTACAAATGTCTGGTGATGATTCACAGTGCATTCTAAAGTCTAAAGAAAAATTTGAAAGTGCTAAAGTGGAACAACAGTTAATGTATATTAAGTGTAACTATGCTTTTATAGCAGACAGCATTTTGCAACTAGAGGAATCGTGTACAAGTTAACTAGAGTCGATGGATATAATAGAAACATGTGTACAAAATTTCAAACAAATACGAGGTGAGGTAGGAAAAACAGTAGTGGCAAAATAAGAAAATTGAATAGAAAAAAACACAGGTTTCAAGATTTTAAGGCAGGTCGTAAACATAATGTCAGGGAGAACTGTAAATAATTTAGCTATTAAACCTGCCTTAGTTCCGAAATTATAATTTTGCCCTATATCTTCAGTAGATTTAGAAAAATTGCTTTCTTTTTATAAACATGTCCTTAGAGATAGACGCCACAATTTTTTAGTTCAAAACCTTGAAGCACACATAATAACTGGTGCGTTTTATAATTTTTCAAATTAATATCAGTATAAGTTTGATATAAAAAACTGTATTAGGTGTTAACTGATTTAATAAAGTTTTATAACTTGAATTTATCTTTATTTAATACTCAATCCCCTAATTAAATGAAAATTTAATTTAGAAAATCAAAATTTAGTTGTGTTATTAGCGCATATTCATTGCATATTTACGTCTTTTTTGCATATATCCTGAATAAGTTTTAAAAAATATGTGCATATTTATATATGCGCATATTCTTAAGGTTTTTGGTTGCATATAATCCGGTCTTTACTTATTAGCATTGAAGCTTGCCCAAGATTAATGGAAATTTTGCTGGTTGCGTACAAACCAGAAAAAGAACGCATTCGGAGGAAAAGAGAGACTCGATCGTGCGACCGATCTTGGATAGTATAGTCAGACTGTACCATTCTTTACTCCATGAATGGTTCGATAAATATATAGCTTGAACCAGTTATACCTGTGAACCGTAATTATGTGGAATTGTTTATCTGATTACCTGACCCATATGGAATGTACATATACTAATCTCACATTAAAAATTTAATTATATCTAATAGTCAAAAATATTTATTAGCATTATCTGCGAACCGAATAGAAGATTTCTCTTGAATAACAATGGTGCAGATGCTGAAGAAAAAGTCGTGATTTTTGCGGATGATTACTGCATAAAGTGATTAGCAGCAGTACCTGGTACCTTGATGGAAACTTCTCGCTAGCAACTCGATTTTTTAAGCAGCTCCACGTCATAAGGATTCCCGTAGCACCGTCTGGCTTCATCATAACAACATAATCAAACTTACGATAGTATGCTACAAACGCTTATTGACGAATATGCCCACAGTAACTTGTTTCCCGATCCAGCGGTTATCTACATGAACTTCGAGAGCAACGATGCAAACAGCAATTTATAGGATACTGGGAGACCCTATTTGCATAACAGGCTCCTATCATCTTTGCCAGAGTAATTTTAGGAGTGTAAGAATTAGGCCCGAAAAAAGCATAATTATGTGGAATATTCAAACTTAAACAGTTTCTGCGGAAAAATGGATGGAGTGGTCTTTCACTTATATGTCTATAGTATATCCGGCGATGTGGTAGACACAAGGGCAAATGAAGAAAAGTCATTCCTTATAAAAATGTTTGATTGCTGAAAAATACGATTGTTGAAGAAAAAAAAAATATTGTATACAGGGTGTCCAAAAAGTTCGTCGAAAATGTGGACTCATCTAATGTGTGGTTATAATAGAGCTTGTAGTGACGTATCTTATTTTAGTTTAAAATTTCTTGAATACTACCTTTTTGGGCCACCTGTACTTGCGTAGCTCGTTTCCTTAAGGAAAGTGTGGGGTTTTCGCTAACATACTACAGTACGAGTAACATCGCTGCATCATCTTCATTGTAGTATTTTCTTCACTTCTTTTAAGTCTAATATGGATCCCGATTCACGAAATTTCTTGACCAGCTTGCAGACCGCCCATTTAGTTACGAGTACATTAGGGAACCTTTCATGAAATTTTTCAATAACGTGTCTGTATGAAAAATCTTCGTTACCATAACATTGAATTAAATGTGTTCTTTGCTCCGTTGTTAACATTATAAACTAATAAAATCTTTAAAATTTACTGACAATGACGTTTTGCTTGACACTGTAATAATTTATTTCTGATTCTAATCAAAGGTAATACTTAAAAATATACAAAATCAAAGGTACACCTACCAAACTTTTCAGTGACATGCAAATCTAATGCAAAAATATTATTGCTATCCAAACTTAAAGAAAACCAATATGTTAGAAGATCTAATGATTTGGTCTACTCTCTTCTATAAATTGTTTTGCATGATCATATTTTGCAGGTGTTTTAAGCGGAAACGAAAAAAAAATCTAAAACAGTTTGGGCATGGATAAGTTACGCATTTATATGCAAATTTATTTTGTTAAATTATGCAGATTCTCGCTTTACCACATTTTAATATGATAGTTCATCATCATATCCCGTGTTGCTCCCGTGCGTTGCCATATTTGGTAAATTGACCCGTACATTGTAACGTCATGTTAGACTCGGCAAGAATTACGGCCGCATTCCTCGATTACCCGGACTGTCGGCTCTTTGCATTTTCAGGAATTTCAGACAATTTACGAAGCTACTTATTTCAGAATATTATAATATTGTGTACTAAAGATATAAAGGATGTCTTAATATGGTGTCACGAGTCTTTCCTTGGATCAGTACTAGATTTAGAGAATTATTTTTAAATGGCGCTCCGTCACAAAATTATAAACTATACAGAAGCGACAGCTTTGTCGGTTCCTTTGATCTTTGTTGTCCCAATTCTCGTGGCCTTGAAGCTGCGTAGCTCCTCCCCTAACCAGTTCGTACACTGTAAGAAAGTACAAGCAGGCCGATGAAACAGAACCCCGATACATTCCGGATTACACTGAGAAAAAAAATTTATCTAAATATAAATTAATGGTATTGTGGGATTATCTATACATGTGTGTAGATATTATAATTTGGAGTATTTAGACAATTAATTTTAATTAATAATTTAGTATATGTAGGTACATTATCATTTTGGTTAGGTATTTAGTATTACGGGTAGTGATGTAAACAGAAAAAAAACATTTTGTTTTTTTTTAAAAGAAACATGTTTTTTTTTAAAAAAAAACATAAGGGTTTGTTTTTTTCAAAAAATTTGTTTTTTTTTCAGAAACATTGTTTATTATAATAGATAATAAATAGATATTTAAATAAAAACACGAAACACATAATAAATATAAAAAAAAAACATACATGAGTATCTATCTATAAATATTAAAACAAAAACACGTGAACTAAATAGTTTTTTTGTAAGAAAAAAAACAAGGCATGTGAACATAAACTACCTTATCTATATACTATAAAAAAACCACTGAAATTACATTCAGAAATCAGAATCAATCTCAAATTCTTCTGGCCCTTCCGACGTGTCAGTGTCGTGGAGAGAAAAATTATGCATATTCGTCGAAAAAGGGTATTCCCCGGAAATAGCCGCGGCACAGGACGGCAGAAGACGCTTTAATCTAGTTTGCTTTGTCATGGATTTCGCACATTAAAATAAATGGCTGCTACTGAAGTTGCGCAGTGGTTTATTTACGTTCGTTGCGTTGAAGCGATTCAGTGTCGTAACATTATTAGAAAGTGGCAGAAGTATATGATTAAAAAAAAAATAATACTTTGTTTTTCTTTCTGAAAAAAAACATGTTTTTTATAACGTTTTTTTTCAAATTTGAAAAAAAAAGTTTTTTTTACATCAATAATTACGGGACCATAACTGGGAAAAAAATTGTTACTTTTAATAACACGATTATTATTAAAGTTACCTAAGTTACGCAATGTGTAGCTTAATAAAATTATTTTTATTAAAATGCCATATTTTATGGATAATTTTATCCACATGTTTATTGCTTTTTGCTTATTTTATGCCGGTTATAACGAAAACTAAAACACATTTGTTGCTTAAATATTTTTTATTAATATGGTACAAGAGACAATATGCCATTGTGATGGACAACATTTTGAATATAAACGAGTTAAATGAAGGTGATACAATTTATGGCTAATAGGAAACAATTTTATGTTACGAATAATCGACTCTTAGCAATCTAATTTGAAAATTTTAAAACAGATCATTATTTCTATAAGTTTAAGTTAACATCAGTTACATATTTTTATTATTATGTTTCTTCTGGGTAGCTGACTGAACCAGGGTAGCTGACTGAATCAGTTTTATTTTAACAGATTAAAGCTGTAGCCTCAACTTTTGTTTCCTTGGTGACTTAGAAGACAAATGTAGTGAAGTCTGAGTTAAAGTTGATGTAGATAATAGTTTTACCCCAACAACAAAACTTTTAGCCTTTTGATCGTCAGTCGCTTTTAAAACAAGAGGAGTAATAGATATACTTATGAAAGAAAATATAAATGAACATTACAAATAATGAATCTGTTTTTGTATATAGAGTAGTGCTACATAAATAGGCCCAAAAAGCCTTACTGTAAGTGGCATAACACAAAGCAAAATACTAGAATAGGGTCATACAATATTAATAATTTGAATGGCTGAATTATGATCTACAACTATTTAGTGGTCTTGTCTTGTGTTGACAAAGTGTAATACATAAGTATATATACCGGGTGGTGCACCGTCTAGCTGGCCCTAGAACATCCCATGTAAATTTTGCTACCCGAAGAACATTTTAAGAATTTTACGAAGACTTTTCTAAATATCTTTTATCTGGCTTATTAGAAAATAATAAAATTTGGTGTGCGAGTCCATCATACAAGGACCTTCAAAAAAGTATAATACAATGTAAATATAAAATTAAGAGGGGAACCAATATTTGAGGGTAGCAAAATTTACATCGAATTTCCTTCAGCCTAGCGGACGTATCACCCGGTATATATATCTATGATGTACCTACCTGGCAATGAAAAAGATGTTGATTTACTTTGAACTGATTCAGCTTTGCTGCAAGAAGGTACTGGAGTCAATACTGGATCTAAAATTATAATTTCTTACTTTACATGAAGATTACGACCAATTTAGTAGGCTAGTTTAGGGTAATTAGGTAAAGTTGGAAAAAAAACTTGTTTAATTTTAAAACTAATATGAAAAAAGATAAGGTTAGATATGATTACCAGGGTTCAGAGATATAAAATTATTGATATATATTGATTCGGTAAAAAAAAGATTTAAGCTAAATCCTGAAAGCTCCACAGATGTACTTATATTATGCCAATATAGCCTGATAAGAGGCTATCAATTTTATTAGGAGACTTGTAGATAGAAACAAAAATAAGGATAGTTTACCAATGAAGATAATTAGCATTTACATAATTTTGGAATAACTCGTATATTGCAATTTAATTACTAATTAGGCACATTGTTGGCCAATGTAAAGATTAAAATAAGAATTCTTTTTATACCTATCCTTAGTCAAGTTATTAATATTTTATTTTCTATGGTTTTGTTATCTCCTAAACTTTAGTATAGGAGGATATATTGTCTGTATAGTAAAGTTGTAATTTAATACAGTATTTTTAACTGACCTCTTGAATTTATAATTATACCTATGCCTTTTTTCATCTTTTAAACTATAAATATTAAGCATTTTAACAAATTAAATAAGTTTATAAAAAGTAGGTTACCTGCAATAGCCATGATTTTACAAGAACTTCCTATAATAGAACTTTCTGTCCTTCTTTTTAAACAATGCTGAAAAATTGTAGGTAGGTACGGCTTCACCTATCAGGGTTTTTTCGAGTATCTCCTTTAGAGAGATACATATCCTCAAAGTGTTTTTCACATAATTTGTGGTACTTATGAAGAATGTCGACTTCCTTCTGAAGCAAGTCAGCACGATTACATGCATAAATCCACATCTCTGCTCTAAAAGAAATAATATTTGTAAGTAAAAAGGCTAAGGGTATTAAACAATAATTCCATGCAATGATATTTTATACAAGAACTAGAATTCACTACTAAAACTCCAATAGAATAAAGAATAAGGCTAGGTTTATTTAGTTATTAAAAAGAGTTACCTAAACTATATCAGGTTAATTTTCTTACAATGAATATGTAAGCAAAACAAATTAATCTTGTATTATGCTAATGCTAAATTCGATTTTATCAGTAAAGCATAACATTAAAATTATCTACATAAATCCACAATGTTTTACTCTTGGCCCTAGTAGCCCTTCCATAACCATAATAAGCCTTGCTCAAAACAAAACAAAATTGTGCACCTACCTTTTTCGATCTTTGGGAAAGGCGAAAAGTAATATTTCCATGCCGCTTTTGGAGTAACACTCACGGTAAGCACAATAATTATTACGAGGCATTTTAAAACCAAAAATTTAAAAAATCACAAAACTAAAACGCACACCGTAGTGAAACCTAACCTCGATCGCTCAGCCAAAACACAAAATAAACAATCAAATAACAAGGCGCCAATGCTGAGGGCTGAGGGCGGTGACCGACACCCATCCGTTCGCGTCGGCGCACTCAAAATCAGAACCGATAAAACGGTTCTTTGTCGCTTCTGTATAGGTTTGGTTTCTGGGGCTCCGTGATAATAATCTGTATAGCCATCTACATCTACATCTCTAAATAAAAAACATAAAGATCATCGTGAACGAAAGAGAGACGAGAAGGACAGGGATCTGGTATATTTGATATGATATGCATTCCTATGATATTAACGGTGTTATCAATCTATTTTCCTCAATCCTATTTGCAAGCGTCGAATTAAAAATTACAAACCTGTTTCGTGTTATACAAATTTTCTTGTGTTACCTTTTTAAAATAAAAAAAAAGCGCTGGTGCCTCAAACTCTGCTTTACTTTAGAGATTTTCAGACTGAACGTCTCTTCAACTACAACGGTACATTATTTGTTCAAGCTATACGGTTTTAAAGGTATAACGCAACAAGGATACAACATTTACAACTACAACCCATGAAACCCTGTGTGCATATTACGTACACATTTTCCATAACTTTTTTTCTGCTTCAAAAACTAATTCTGTAACGTTCAGACGAAAAAGGCATTAATAATGAACATGTACACTGTGGGCCAAATTTATTTGGAATCCAATTTCACTCTGAATAACTTTTGCTATATTTGTCGGATTTTGGTGGTATTTTGTGTGAATATTAAAGGGGCCTTTCCTTAATTGTAGAACAAATATCCAATCACTATGTACAGGGGAGCCAAGTAACAAGAAATATTTGTAATTATTGCCTTTGGGGCTGTTGCAAAATTAAATGGTTTACACTAAAACTACAAAAATTATTTGAAATTATTAAGAGACTATCGGAAGAGAGGCTCTGAAAAAATTCTTTTAGAAACTTTAGGTTTTGTATTAAAAACGTATTTTTTTTCGAAACTTTATTAAATAATATTACCATGTACAGCTTTATTAAATATCAAGTTAACAGAGCAAAAATACGTAAATAATTGGATGTCGAGTTACCTATGAAACAAAAGAAAAAATGCCGTTGGATCCCTTGACAACAGTATGTAAATATTAGTAACTTGGCAGTGTGTTAAATTTATTTCAAAATGGTGTACCTACTCGTATTTGTCATTTGAAGATAAAATCTTAATTTCATCTCTAAGAGTCAAAGGTTATGGTGCAAAAAAGATTACTAAAAGTTACCCAGAGCGTAATTGGAAATTAAGTACCGTTAGTTATTTTCTACGGCATTTACTCGAGACCAATGGTTCATTCCAAATGAAGCCTGGAAGAGGAAGAAAGAAGACTGGTAGAAGTATCGAAAACGTTGAAAGAGTTAGGGCAATTCTTAATGCTGTCGAACCCGGTAATACGATAAGTTCAAGAAAAATAACAAAAACTACTACTATTAAAAGATCATCGGTACGAAGAATTATTAAAATTATTTGAAGTATCGACCCTTTAAAAAAATATACTGTCACAAATTTTCAAATGATGTTAAGAATAAAAGAGTAGAAAGATGTCAAGCATTGTTACGAAGATTTAGACGACGCGATGATATTGAAAGAATTTGGTTCTCAGATTAAAAAGTTTTTTCTTTGCGCTAGCCAAAAAATTCTCAGAACAACAGAGTATATTCTAATGTATAAAGAAAATCGGAGATACCACTGAAACATCATCTGGTTCCCAGAGATCATTTTTCTAAGTCAGTTATGGTTTCTCTAGCTGTATCGATGCTAGGAAAAACTGAAATTTATTTTATTGGCTCTGGAGTAAAAATTAATTCCGAAGTTTATTAACGGGACATTTTAGAAGGTATGCTTCGAGAAATAGAAATAGTTAGCGACAACTACACATTCCAGCAAGATGGCGCACCAAGCCATACGTCAAGAAGTACTGTAAGATACCTGCAGGAAAATTGTTCTGATTTTATTGAACCAAACATGTGGCCTCCAAATAGCCCGGAGTTAAACCCCGTCGACTATAACATTTGGGGGACATTATAGAGAAAAAAGTTTATGAAAATACTCGGATTAATACGATTGATCAGCTTAAAGAGAGAATAGTCTACTGTTGGCAACAATATAATCAAAAAATTATTAATAACTCAATTGGACAATGGCGCCGAAGACTTTAAGCTGTTGTAGATAATTAAGGTGGTCATATTCACAATAATTTCTTGTAAACTTATTGAAAAATATTTTTTTTTTATTACATTTTTGCTCTGTTAATTTGATATTTAATAAAGCTGTATGGTAATATTATTTTATACAGTTTTCGAAAAAAAAATACGTTTTTAATACAAAACCTAAAGTTTCTAGAACAATTTTTTCAGAGCCTCTTTTCCGATAGTCTCTTAATAATTTTAAATAATTTTTGTAGTTTTAGAGTAAACCATTTAATTTTGCAACAGCCCCAAAGGCAATGATTACAAATATTTCTTAGTACTTGGCTCCCCCTGTACATAGTGATTGGATATTTGATCTACAATTAAGGAAAGGCCCCTTTAATATTCACAGAAAATACCACCAAAATCCGACAAATATAGCAAAAGTTATTCAGAGTGAAATTGGGTTCCAAATAAATTTGGCCCACAGTGTATATTGCACTATGCTATGCTAGAGTCGTCCTGTGACAAACGTGAAACATATTACTTTTTGGAATTTCAATGATTCCCATGATAAACGGCACACGAGGTAAGAAACAGCAAATTTTGTGTCATCAATTCACATTTATGAATAAATTTCATGACGTAATATTGCTAGCAGAGGTTAGGATCAATCATATACCTGTATATTTTGTCAAGATCATTTATCAACGTAAAATAAAATCAACTTGAGGAACGCCGGAATCTGAAAGACCTTAAATTGCTCTATAGAATATTACAAAATAATTATAATTGCCCGCTCTTGCTGAATAAAATAGTGTAACAGCATAGAATATTTTATTTAATTTTATTTGTTTTAAAAAGCTTGCTTTACTGGAGGAAACTTTCCCAAGAAATAAGTTAACATGTGGCTCGTATTTAGGCAAAGCGAGGGTTTTTTTGTCTTTTAAAAAAGCTAAATAGTAAATCAAACTATAGAACATCTTTTCTGTAGTCTAGACCTAACTCCTCTTGGACCTAATTTCATTCGCTATGGTACTTTTTGACTAAATAACCATAAATATCTCATCAATATTGACAAGTTTTGAATTGAAAAGAAAATATTCTCCATGGACGCTTAAAAACATGAAAATTGACTCGAAACAAAATCTTTCTTAGAAAGCATCCTTACCTTCTAGGGTCTAGTTTATGAAGTTCGAAAACACATGTATTTTATTACATGCAACGTTTCTCGAAAACAAAGAATGCGCGGGAATTGAATCATATAGTTTGCTATTAAAGGAAAAATAGATAAAGTTGCGACTTTGAGACTGAAACCGGTATCTGCCCTATAGATACACGTTGTAAAAAAGGTTTAGATGTTTATTTTTTCCTACTTAGCACCTGAATAACACAGGAAACAAGCAAAAACGACTTTGTAGTTTTTTTTTTAACATATCTAACTCTTTTTAGATATAATTAGATTAGGACTTTGTTGTTTTGTATGAATTATAGGTTTAAGTCATTTTCTATGAGAGGAAATCAATATTTTCAATTATATCGGCGAACAGCTCAAGAATATTAAGGGGGTGGTCAATGAGGGTTAAAAGTTAAAAGTGCAATTACACTGGTGATTGGTTAAAATATCATCAGTACGGGACGCGGAAACGACCAATACTTGTTTTGGGAGTTTTTAATTAGTTTAAAGTTGAAAGGTTGGGGTTTTGGGAGTCAAGGGGTGTATACTTAGGTCACAAGTTCTCTTTCGAGAACACAGTAAAATTATATATAAAATAAAACAACGCAGTCTTCATCCACAGTTTAATTGTTAACATAAAAAAAAAAGTTTTTTAAGCTCCCGACATGTTTCGAGCACTTAAGTACTCATCTTCAGGGGATACCAACATCGAGTTTAACATCGAAATAAGTTGTCTCAAATAAATGAGTACAACAGAAAGGCTGGAGACTTGGTGTATTAGATGGTTAATTATATGGAATGAGAAGTAAAGTTAAGATTGAGTTTTGTAATTTAGATAAGTTAAACATATTTAAGCAGGATAATAAAAGACTATGACCTCTGAAGGAGAGAAGTTTTCTTTAATTTTGTTAAGCAGTTGAAGTATAGATTGTGTTTATTGAAATATGGAAAAGTTTAAAGGAAGGTTTTTTAAAATTAAGAATCATGAGCTTGTATGATTAAGTTTAGATGAGTAAAACATATATTGAGTTCAAATAAAGAAAGATTGTGACATCTGGAGGAAAGAAGTTTTCTTTTAACTTATTTAATATCAGGTTTTATTTAATAAAAAATTTTTTTATGTAAAATGTTGAAAAGTTTTTTTAAAAATTTAGAGTGGTTTATCTTCATTTTAATTGACAGTAAAATTAGTTCCGAGATTGTTACCGAACTCTCTGGTCGAAGTACTAATTCTCGTGTAAAGTGATCCTTTTTTTTTCGTAATTTTATAAAGTCCAATTTAATCGCTTATCGTTCATTAATCATTGTTTTGGGGGTAAGACGTATACGATCAGGTAGTTTATTCTGTTTTATTGTTTGTTATTTCTTTTATTGGGGATTTTACAGTCGAAATTAATTTTCATTAATTATTTTCTTTTTTTATTTGGGGATTTTTATTAGACGCATGTCGATTATTCAGTTTGAATACTGAATAATTATCTAGTTGGGCTTTAGTTTCGAAACATCTCTTTCTCGCTAGATGTAAATATTTTTTTGTAAATATATTTAAGGCTCTTTTTGTAAAATATCACTTTATTTTCTTTGTAAAATAGATTTTAAGTGTTTTGAGAAAGTAGTTGTTTTATTTGGCTAATAAGAATTCTTGACCAAACTACTTATAAGCTTCACTTAACGAGGATTCTACGGTTCGCGGTAGTCGCGCGGACGCGGGTAATACTATACGTGTGCCTGCTGACCAGCTGACCAGAGGAGTAAGGGATCCTTCCCCCAGCTACGACTGCCTGTTAGATTCAGATTAGGTCCAGGTGGGTAAGTACATCTGAATAGGTACTAACAAAATTAATTAATGGCTACATCCGACGATATCAGAACTTCCAGAGACGTCTAGATGCCATCTGATCTTCCGGATTCTTCAAGAGTGCTTTTGCCCCGATTCAGATTATAGGATAGATAGGGAAACGTCTCCACTAAATGGTGCGGAATGATACTGACTTGGTCTCCACGCTACCACGCTCTCTAAACCAAGTCTATCACCACCACGTCATTCTGTCACAATAGGTTTATTATTCCTTTAAGGGAAACGCGTTCGCGATATACATACAACTAATTACGGTCAAAATACCTTTTATTTGGCTAGGGTAGGCTAACCAATGGGCATCCCTGGCTGTGACTTTTTTTCGAATATCTCAGTTTCTATGAGACAGCTTGGCACGGTAGTTTGAGATCTCTATTCTACTAATAAACATACTGTTGTTTTAATTGTTTTGATATTTTATCACTAATAGTGAATACATTATAATTTACAAAATTATAAATTTATGTAACTGCAAAAGATGTAATATTAGCTTATTTGTATTTCTGGCAAAATTGCCCGTCAGTAAATAAATATAAAATATCACCAAGTAGTTTTTTTTTTTATGTCAAAATATCTTCATTAGGAGAAGAGAATCTCCTCAAGCACGATAAAATGAGCTTGTATATTTCGCGACAACTTTTAATAGGTCACTCACCGTGAATTTTCCTGTATAGGTTTTGAACGCACAGAAGGTTATAAAATAATATATTAAACTCTTGTCCGTTATAACATGGACGTTTCTAACATAGATGCGTGCGCTAAACTGAGCTTTATAAAACGTGTGCTATATACTATTTTTTCTATTTTGGCATTTTTTTCATTAAATAAATCCATATTTAAAATGAAAATAAAACACAACTTTTCAAAATTTTTAGGCCTAAATTTTATTTTGGTATTACAATCAAATTATTTATCATAGTAGCCTTGAAATCAACAAATAATTTTATTTTTCCACTACTAACCTATAACATCGCCATTATTGACCGATTATTAACGCTAGAAATCGTTTTTCTCTACCTTATAAGTCATTATTGACCATGGTCAATAATAAGCCATTGAAATCCATTATTGACCGATCTTTGACCTTAACCGTATTTTGTTTGAACGCAGGTAACTTGATTTTTTAATTCTACAACATCAATTCATTGTGGTTAGGCAACCAGATAATTATCAATACATATTAGATTACTTGATATTGTAAAATATCGATACAATCAACATTTTTTCTCCTTCCATCCTTAATTCGGGAGGTGTACACATTAATATTATCACTAACATTTTCTTCGCTCATTTAAAAAAAAAACGCAAAACTCGTGAAATCTGATAACACAAATGAACACAAATTGACATTGACAAAGCCACCTGACAAAACAACAAAATATTTTGCCAATTCCAAAGCGCAGGTAACTTGATTAAAAAATATACTTATACCCACCTATAATTTTTTATAATTATTAATACTATAAAGATAAATGTCATATAAAAGTTTGTAGTAGTGGAAAAAATAATATATTAACCACGGTTTAGACAGCTTATTATAGCCCTCGCGTCTTAAATCCCTCGTCGCTTCGCTCCTCGTGATTTAAACTCGCCGCTCGGGCAATAATGGTGGCTGTCTAAACCTTGGTTAATAATATACTATTTCGTGTCAGCCACGAAGTTGTCTAATTTTTCTAACATACCTACATAATTTTAAAATACGGAGCAAGATGAGTTTAGTATAACTCTCCCAAAGTTAAGGGAAATTGCGGTAAATTCTATAGTTCTATGTTTTATAATATAGTAAATTTGTAGGATTATTTAATATTTTTCCGTTTCATAGAATTAATGCAACCAAGCATACACGACAGCAAAATAAAACATTTGTGAACATCATTACCAACCTTAGAAAAATAAAGAAAACTGTTTCATAAGAAGTTCATTGCGATACTGAAGACGATATCGAAACACCTTTTTTATGAAACCAAATTAGAAATACGTTATTACAACTTTTAATTTCGTTTTTCGAATTTTTGTTAAAAATTCAATGAATTCTTTTGCTCTCGTTTTACCCAACAAACATGTTAAGTAATGTAGACCAGAACGGAAGGAAAATAATCCTAAATTAGCAAATAGTTACTTATTTTTGCCTTAAATGTTTTCTTAAAAGTCACAAAAGAATCGAACTTTAAAATCTAAATCAAAATTTGGATATCTACAACTTAAATAATTTGTTATAGGGAAATCTACTTTTGGTTTAATTTATCTAGTTAAAAATTACAAATAAATTACCTCTTTGAGACATTAAAAATATTTAATCCTAATATAGGAATATGATTAAGTCATAATTTACTTAATTGTTACTTAATATATTTATGTATTCATAATAAAGGAATTTTTTGGCTATTACGATAGGTAAACATTACCTAATTATTGCATTAAAAAAGTCGAAATAATTTACTGACCATGTAGATTTAGAAACAAGTAATATTTTGGATAATTTTGCCATATAAATTGTTCCCGAAGTTATAGACCTTTTGTGGTTTAAAATTGAGCTACTTGATAACTTTCTGATTAACCTGAAATGCTAACATTGCTTGTACAGTTAGTTAATAATAAAGGAAAAAGTAACTTTAAGGTTAAAAATATAAAAACGGCCATATTTAATAATTATTAGTTTTCCTGTTATCAACAACTATAAAAAAACAATAATTAAAATTTTAAGAATTACATCTTAAGGTGAGTGGAAAATCCATTAGACTAGGATATCTTTCCTCAACGAAAGTTTTTTTAAAACTTTAGGTATATAATGTTTATAATGAAGACTCTGTTTTTAGGTTAATGGTTAAAATATTTAAAATTATCATAATAATACATAGAAAAACGCATATTTTAAGGGCGCGTTTTGTTTTTCGAAGTATTATCACCATAATTCACAAGCACATTTCTTTTGCATCCAAATTTCGGTCCAGAAAAATGATAAAACTTAATTATATCACTTTAGTGTTGAAGTTATAATAAGCGGCCATTTCAAATATCTACTTAAGTCGAACTCCATTTTGTAATTTATTTTGTCCTGTTGGAAGTGTTGGCATAAGTTGTTGTCTTTTCTTTCTAACGCCAGATATAATATTATGTATTCTCTGTATTTTTGTGTAGTGTCTTATTGCTCCTATTTAGGTTATATTCAGGTCAAAAGGTTGGTCTCACTTTCCACATTTAGACGTAAAATAGGTCTATATTTATTTCACTTCGTTTTAACTTATTGGACAGAAAAACCCTATGAACCTATTTTCGACCTTTAAATTACTTTAGTTTCTTTCCCCATATTGGGCAATAGGAAAACAAATGTAGGTAAATTATCCCTGTATATAATTGGTCATGCAAAACATTTGACCCGTTTAGAGGTCGAATAAAGGTAAATTTAACTTAAAATGTGTGTTGGGTAGGGAAAGGAAATAATACAATAGGTAGTCGATATCAAATTCTATCTGGTGCAATCTTGTTACTACAACTAGAAATTATTTTTTATGAGCTGACAACTTTTTATTAAAAGATGATAATAAAATAAATCTGCATTAAATTAGCATTTTAATTAATATGATTACAAAACGTTATTTAGCAGCGGGAAGTTATTGGTATTTTTTTTAGCTGTGTTGATTTTCAATCTTCCTTAAAGATAAATTAGCTTACTAACAAAGCTGTTTACAAGGTAATTTGTATGCATTAAACTAAAACAATTTATATTTTAAAATATTCCTATATAAATTACAAAACACCGTACCTATATATTATTATTTCATTCCATATTATACCGGTCGGTGAACCAAACTTAAATAATTCGGAAAAAAATGTTGTTTGGTCTACAAGAATCAATTTTGAAGGATACAATAATTAGTATGTGCTGCATATGGTAAACTAAGTAATGATTTAAACCACCCAACTTTCTGACAAGAGGTAAAAAGAAGAGTGTACAATAATTAATAACAGAGAAGGAAACTTTATATGCTTTGTATTAGGTTACAAGATCGAAAAACCAAACAATGAACAAGAGAAAAAAAAATAAAAGTTAGTAGGCATCGGAGAATGCCAGTGCTTTTGCTCCAGTTTTATAGTTTTAGCATTAGATTTTACCGACTTGGATACTGCCGATACGAAGACAGAGTTTCTTCCAGGTCTCTGTTGAGGTGTGAAGATCCGTGCTGATGTTTGAGCATCCATATAGCATAGAAAACTATTTGGCAATACATGAACGCAGTTGTCCGTTTCGTGCATACTTACGATAATGTCGAAAGTAGACACTTTTAACTTTTAAGCAGGCTTGGTTTAAAATACTTTGTTCAAATATACAGCCCACAAAAAAAAATGAACTAGAAACTAGACCAATACCTAACCTATGATTTTCAATGCGCTGATTACGAATCCCCAGGGCATTTCATTAAATTGCCTCTAGTTCTCTCATAACTAACTCTTATACTCATAACTAACCTGAACTAACCTAACTAACCTCAAAACCTTAGAATAAAAATTTCTTTTCCCGATCAGATGTTCTTTTTTAGTAAAATATAGTAAATAAACATTAACGATTTTGTAGAGCAAATTCTTGTACAACCATTATTTTCAATCGCTGTCTGAGAACCGATCATCGTAAATTTCAAAATTTATATGCGAACGCAACAAGGTTTGCTGGCTTGTCGTTATTTGTTACTGTATCACCAGAGTATAAGGTTGGTTCGTTTAAATACGCTCAGATTGAATTGAACACAATTTGAAACAAAAATAAACATTTGCTTATACACTTAACAAACACATGTAGACAAACTTTGCAAAACTTTTAACTTGGGCATATACTATACAGTGTCACCATTAAAGTCCGCACCATATGGAACTTTTTTTTATTAATGAGGTTAGTTAAAATTAAATTTCGGCAATCGTTTTTGCTTCAAATTAGACTAAAAATTATATAATCAAATGTCACCATCTGTCATTCGGTATCTGTCAAAAATTACATTTTAATCAAAAAATGCTGAAAAATGGCATTGTTTTACCGAATTTCAAAAAATTTTATTAGAAAAAGTTGTTTCTAGTACAATTCTTGGCCTAAATACAAAGTTTCAGTTTTCCAGCTCAAAGTTGATTTTTTTGCCATTTTTTCTAATTAACTTTTTTTTTATTTAATGTAAGTTCGCTTAATGGATATTAAACTATTTGCTTATACCATACTCAATATTTTATTTAGTTTGTATGAGCTTTTTTTTACTAGAATGCCATTTTTTTTCGAAATTAAAATTGGAGGCAAAAAAATTTGACACAGGTGGTGCAAAGTTATCCTAATTTAAAAATTTTAACAGATAGACGTCAGATATTCCATTTTTTTGATAGTACATACACCTAAGAAGTTTAAAAAACTTATAATAAAATTCCCAGATATCAGATTAGTTCAAAATTTAGACACATTTTCTTTTTATCCACAATAAAATATCAAGGCAATTTTGAATTTTATAAGTAGGCTATGGAAAAAAAAACGAATTAGAGTGCCGAATAAATAAAAGAAATGTCATAAATTTGAATATTTTCGCAAGTTATAGTTTTCAGTGTTATCACCAATGTTGTCCATTCAAGAAAAAATAGAAATTGTCTTAATTTGTGGAGAGAATATGCCTCACCGGCAAGTATCTGCCATTTTTAATGAGAGGCATCCAGAAAAAAATTTGCAGCATAGCACTGTTTCAAGAATAATGTCAAAATTTAAAGAAACTGGATCTGTTCAAAATAATTTTAAAAAACCTCACGCGGCAAGTAAATACGATGAAGCAGCACAACTTGATGTTTGTTTAACTGTTATTGACCACGGTCAAACTAGTGTAACCAAGATAAGTGATTCAACAGGGTGCAAGAGGGAAAGCGTTAGAAAAATTCTTCAGAAAAATCGATTTCGGGCATATAAACCCAAGGTTATAAACACATTAAAAGAACGCGATTTTGATATCCGACTTGATTTTTCGTTTTGGTATCAGGGACAATATGAGGAGAATATTCTTTTTCCATACAAGATATTATGGACAGATGAAGCCACTTTCTCTTCGAATGGTACCGTGAACTCACAAAATTGCCGATGGTGGTCCCAAGAAAATCCTAACTTCACAATTAAATGTCGCGACCAGTATCATTTTAAAACCAATGTTTGGTGTGGAATTTTGAAAGATGAGCTTATTGGACCATACTTCTTTAGAGTAAACTTAACTGGTGAAAGGTACCTGAATTTTATTGATAACGAGATTACCGAAGTTTTGGATAACATGCCCTTACACCATAGACATAACTTATGGTATCAGCTTGATGGTGCACCCATACATCAAACTGTAGCAGTGAAAGAACGCATAAACCAATTATTTCAAAACAGAGTTATAGGGCGTGATAGAGAATGTCACTGGCCACCCAGGTCGCCTGACATAACCCCACTAGACTTTTTTCTGTGGGGTTATCTTAAGCAGAAAGTTTATAAGAATCGACCGTTTAGAAATATCGAGCATTTGGAACAAACGATAAGACAGTGTTGTGCCGATATAAGACCAAACTTTTTACAAAATGCTGTCAAAGACGTTTATAGACGGACGGGTGTTTGTATAGAGCGAGAAAGACGTCACACTGAAATGTGAAATTTATATTGCTTTTGTGTTACCTATTTAAAATGATTAAAGTTCCTTTTTGTTCCTTTTAATAATAATGACAGTTTTAAGTATAAAATAAAATTTTTATCAAATATTTAGATGTATTTATCATTTGAAAAACGAAACATCTGACGTCTATCTGTTAAAATTTTTAAATTAGGATAACTTTGCACCACCTGTGTCAAATTTTTTTGCCTCTAATTTTAAATTTCGAAAAAAAATGGCATTCTAGTAAAAAAAAGCTCATACAAACTAAATAAAATATTGAGTATGGTATAAGCAAATAGTTTAATATCCATTAAGCGAACTTATATTAAATAAAAAAAAAGTTAATTAGAAAAAATGGCAAAAAAATCAACTTTGAGCTAGAAAACTGAAACTTTGTATTTAGGCCAAGAATTGTACTAGAAACAACTTTTTCTAATAAAATTTTTTGAAATTCGGTAAAACAAGGGAATGGGACTATTCAGCGCCGCCGTTTCATCGCTAGGACATTTCAGCGCCGGCCCATTTCAGCGCTAAATTATTTCTCAGATGAACGCATACTCCGCATTGTTACCGAATACGGCAACAGAACTCCAATAGAATATTTAAGAGGAATAGCCCACAATTACCAAATGACTGATTAATTAATTGTATATATTATATTAAAAATGTTATTAGTTTGTGGTACCAATATTGTATCTTTTTGTAGTTTTATTTAATAAATTTTATTTATTAAACAAATTTTAGTTATTGTTTTTTTTTTAGTTTGTTTTATTAATTGCAAATATAAAAAAAAATGTAAAAATAGGGTACCCGCTTGTGACAAAAATGAGAAAAAAATGAAAAACTCTTGTTGATTTATGTAGCATATACCGAATTGGAACCAAAAAGGTGGATTAGATGCCGTGTTAGCGCTGTTTAACCAATATAAGTCTATAATAATTATTACAATTTTTGTCGAGTGACTAACAGCTAGAGAAACATAACCTCACTTGTCACTCTCACTGTGCTTTTCGGTCGACTATTTTCACATTTTTTTATATTTCCAATTAAAAAAATGGTTCTCCGCCCGCGGATTTGTCGTTTAGAAAGTACGTGCTACATATTGCAAGAAACGTTTTTCAATTTACGCCATTTTTCGCATAAGCCGATAAACTGGAAAATTACCTAAATATTTAATAATAAAATCTTGGGAAATAATTTAGCGCTGAAATGGGCCGGCGCTGAAATGTCCTAGCGATGAAACGGCGGCGCTGAAACGGCGGCGCTGAATAGTCCTAGACCCGTAAAACAATGCCATTTTTCAGCATTTTTTGATTAAAATGTAATTTTTGACAGATACCGAATGACAGATGGTGACATTTGATTATATAATTTTTAGTCTAATTTGAAGCAAAAACGATTGCCGAAATTTAATTTTAACTAACCTCATTAATAAAAAAAAGTTCCATATGGTGCGGACTTTAATGGTGACACTGTATATATACATACATATTAGTGAAAGACACATCCTTGTGTTAGAATTCGAAAATCGCCATAAACTGGTTGAAAGAAGCTGATTTTACTCGCTGAGTAGTCATGAGAGAATCATAAGATGCACAAATTGGCCCACCTACCTTCCTTTAAAGAACATACCTCCTCATATGAGTCATTTGATACGTTGTCATGACAACTTCAGTCATGATCTTATACATTACCATTAAGAAAATTTCATAAAAATAATGAATATCTTTAAACTATATTTCGGCGCTTTTCAAATAAACTTAGTTTACGTATTGCGTCTTACAACAAAGACTGTTAATCTATAAATAGACATGTTTTCGACTCTTAAGGTAATTTTTGTGGTGTTTATGAGATAAATAATTTTAAAACCAAAGATTATAATAGGTGATTTATTTCCTTAGCTATACTGCTTCTAACGAAGTATTGAAACCGGTTAAACTTTTATTTAAATTAGCATAATATCTTACGCCCTAGAATAGGACTTTGATTTAATTTATTGTAAAGCATTTCTCACACAATATGTTTTGTGAATTTTAAAGTCGCAGTCATATCTAATATGCGACACGTTAGAGCTGGAGTACCGCAGAACTTCCCCCTTGCGCCAACTCTGTAAAAACATCTATACCAGCGACATTTCGTAGGTTGGTAGTCTAAAAGCTTCAACGTCAAATAACACATACAAATGGAAAATTCGCTTTAAAGACGGCGAATTACAAGTCTGGTCCTCATGTAAATTTCCCAAAACCAGAGCAAGTTGAAAACACGAAACTAGACTGGTAAAGTAAAGTCAAATATCTGGGTTTTTGCTTCGACAGGCGGCTGGCTGGAAACGACAACGCAGACCAATGCTTGAGAAAAGCAAACGGCCAACTCGGTGCAATCTATTACTCATTAACGGTAGGAGCATACTAAATTTGCGCATCAAGACTTAATTGTACAAGACTATTATTCGGTCAGTACTTAGTTACGGTGACGTCTCTTAGTGCATCTAAAGTAAGTTGACTTTCGAAAAATTCACACTCTCGAATTGATAAATTAAAAAATCATAATACAAGGAAAATCAATTTTTCCAGAAATTAATTTATAGGCCCGTCCATTGATACGACTGACTAGTATTTACTATAAATTATTAATTAAATTTGGGCGTGGCCTAAAAAAAATTCTTGTCTGCGGCACATTTCGCCTGCAGCGGGCTTATCACCTACACTTGTTAACCAAATTAACTCCCCTCCCCCTGCCTCAACTAATCATGAATACATATTCTGCAATCAAGATCCGCTTAATACTCAACAACTCAGTGAACCAAAAGGACTGACTTAAGAAAACACGCATTATCTTTATTAGAAGTGGCAGTTTTGAAATGTAGCTAATTAATGTAAGTAAATTAGAATGATTTTGATATTGATAAGACTGATAAGAAAATATTTGACATATCTAAGACACATATCATTTAATCGTAAGTCATAACATAAAACATTTAAGAAGTAGTCCATTTTCTGTGGCGAGTTTATAAAGAAAATATTTTTCTAAGTCCCTCAAACTTGCGCAGGCTTCAAATAGGCTTGATATTTTCGACACTGGAGTAAATTGAGATTATTTTTCCTCTGTCTCAAAGTTGGGAGTATTTTTATCCGTTTCTTGGATCTCTTCAATACACTCGATGATAGTCAATTCTGCACTTTCTGTTGGCAAATCATTATCAATAGAGGCAAATTGTTCCAAGTTCACAAATGCCTCCTTCATGTTAGGAAACAATTGTGCGGGAGGAATATTATCTTCTTCGATGTCGTCAATATTATCTGTATTACACATAAATCCGGCTTTCATAGAGCATTTTTTTATTGTCACTGGGGACAAATTGCGCCAGGCTACCGAAACCCATATCAAGGCGTTGATTATGGTAATATTATTTTTGATTTGAGGACAACCACTGTCTATACATGTTAAAAGCTTCTTAATAAGGTAGTTTCTGTAGAGCATTTTAAAATTCTGAATAATGTTGTGGTCCAAAGGTTGGCAATGTAATATCGATATTTTGGTGGTAAAGACAGACCTTTATTTCTATAAAACATTTACTTTTAGTATCGGGCTTTTTTAGCTTCAAAACTCTTAATGCACATCCAACAATTATCATCAAGGAAAATAAATTTTATGATAAAGCTAAGACTACTAATTACTAATCCAACAATAAAATTAATAAAAATGAAGATATTCTAACGAGACAATGTAATTTTAAAGAATAATCAAAGCAAAACAAAAATATCGACGGCATAAAAGAGAAATATTATATAAAAATTAGAGCATCAAAATGCAGATAAAAATAAATGAAATACAAACCACAGTAAAACCTCTGTTTGCCACCGCCTCTATAAAGTGACTACCTGCGTTAAACGACCGGTTATGAATTCCCCATATTTAAAAATGAAAATCCCATTATTTTATAATCCTCTTTACCGACCCATCTGTTAAACCACCGCGGGCACTCATCATAGGAATTCTTAGTAAATATTATTACTAAGAACACCCTCCATTAAGGGCAGTAAAACCCGAACCGACAATTCTTAAGAAATATAGGTACAGACACTACTCACTTTATTGCTGGCCGATCCATTCCATTTGCTTTAAAGGCTGATAAATCGATTTATAAGATTAGTTTTATTTTGAACAGTTTTTGTGTGTTTTGGGACTAACGTGAATATTTGAAGATGGCGGAAAAAAACGAAATGTCTTTCTGTAAGCAAAAAAATTGAAATAATCGAGGAAAGAAAGAAAGCGTGGATGACAGCAGACATGGCTTTACAGATTTGATACCAAGAAAGATGAAGAAGCAGAATAGAAGAATGGTATTTGTTGGGGAAACGATCATCCAAATGCATTAAAAATAATATAATTAAATGCAACAAATGTTTTTAGAATCAATACTACTGTTAAATATCTGATTTCAATATTATTTTAATAAAGGAGGAAAATGTATCAATGTTTGCGGAACGAATAGAGTTATCGCCGGGATAAACATAAAACTTGCAAATATCATCTTTTAAAATACATATAAATAAGTGGCTAGTCGACCGTTATTCCAGGAAAAAGCAATGTTCTACATTTAGATGTTAAGAGTATATTTTTTAGAATCTTGTACATCCGAAAACCCTTTGACGGTGTTTTAGCGCTCTAGAAAGGTGACACAGCACGGTACATTTTGTTGATTACCGTCCAATTGGTTAAAAGAAGACATGGCGGTTGTGTAGCCTATCAGAGTGCATTGTTGGTTGATCGTCATGACAACAGGGGCGTGGCCTTGCTGTCGGATGGTATGGTTTTCCGTTCTGTATACTAGTAGACTTTTGGCTTTGAGAAAGCAAGGTGGTATGTCAACAAACGCACGTGGTTTCTTTCCGTCGGATTGAAACAAATAGCATTGCCTAAAAAAAGGCACCCAGCAAATGTACTAAACAAATATAGTGACTAGTTATGTGTTTGTAAATCAATAGTGAATGTTTATGTTATAGTATGTTATTGTAAAATCATGTACTAAAGAAGTTTTGTGTGATTTGGAGAAATAAACGCCAAATTACCACAGTGAAAAGCTCGTTTAATTCCTTCACTCAGTAAATAAAAGAATCAGTGAATTAACATACAATCGAGGAACATAATAAAAGCTTCATGAACTGTTGACGCAAACTAAATAACAACACTTGGCTTGCTTAACAGTATTGTTTTTGGATAATGCAATGTCTCATCCCAAAATTACACTGGATAATGTCAAACTTTCTTTTTTCCACCCAATACTACCTTACATTGCCAACCTTTGGACCACAACATTATTCAGAATTTTAAAATGCTCTACAGAAACTACCTTATTAAGAAGCTTTTAACATGTATAGACAGTGGTTGTCCTCAAATCAAAAATAATATTACCATAATCAACGCCTTGATATGGGTTTCGGTAGCCTGGCGCAATTTGTCCCCAGTGACAATAAAAAAATGCTCTATGAAAGCCGGATTTATGTGTAATACAGATAATATTGACGACATCGAAGAAGATAATATTCCTCCCGCACAATTGTTTCCTAACATGAAGGAGGCATTTGTGAACTTGGAACAATTTGCCTCTATTGATAATGATTTGCCAACAGAAAGTGCAGAATTGACTATCATCGAGTGTATTGAAGAGATCCAAGAAACGGATAAAAATACTCCCAACTTTGAGACAGAGGAAAAATAATCTCAATTTACTCCAGTGTCGAAAATATCAAGCCTATTTGAAGTCTGCGCAAGTTTGAGGGACTTAGAAAAATATTTTAATAATGTTAACAATTTTGAAAAGTTCACAAATATTTCTCAATTGCTAATAAAATGTGAATCTGAATTTTATAAAAATAAAATAAAAAATATGAAGCAATCATTGATTTCTGATTATTTTAAAAAATAAGAATTTTAAAGCAAACATACAGTACATTGTATAATATATATGTTATTATGCGCGTGCAGTACCTATATACATATTGGTAAATTGGCTCCATCTCATTTAATTTTAGTTCTGATAAATTTCAACAAAAATATTTAAAATTATTTAGAAATATGTAGATACTTATTGGGGTGTAAGGTGTGACAGCATACATATAGCTGACCCAAATGACAACCTCACCTGCACGTGGTGCACCCTGCTAGAAACTGACGAGGCTCTGTCGACCGAATGATTACCGGTATAAGTAATCCCCTTTTGTTGGCCAACAGCTTCGGGTGAACGAGCTGACAAGAGTGAGGACACCTTCTTGTCCCTGGAAGGAGAAATCCTTCCTAAAGGCGGATGAAACTGTCCACAAGTTCAACGGCATGGAGATGCAGAAGGCAACGGGAAACCACTGCATTAAGGGTCCCCAGAACATCCTCAGGAAAAATCATCAACATGACTGGAAAACCAAAAGCCCAGGCCCTCAGTCCCCGGCAGGTCTTAAATGACCAGAGGGTGCTAAGAATCTCCGGGCCAGTCATGAAGATGATTGCTACTTGGAACGTTCAGAGTATGTTTCAAGCAGGAAAAATCCACAACGCCATTAAAGAGATGAAAAGAATGAAGATCGAAATTTTAGGGATCAGTGAAATGAGATGGCCTAATTCCGGAGAATGTCACATCGGCGACCATTACGTCTACTATGCAGGAAATGATAATGTAAATCACTCCAACGACGTGGCGCTTATAGTGAGCACGGAGGTACAGAGAGCGGTGAGGTCTTTTGTTCCGATTTCTGACAGAATGGGACTTCTACAGCTAAATTTCAAGCCATGCAATATAAATATTATACAGACATATGCACCGACGAGCGACTACTCGGACGAAGTTGTTGAAACTTTTTATGAGCAACTGCAGAGCACCTTAAAACTTACTAAAAAGTCGGAAATCACGATTGTCATGGGTGATTTTAATGCAAAGATTGGCAATGGTGCGAGGGGTGATGTAGTTGGTGGATGTGGATTGGGTGTTGCGAATGAACGTGGCGACCGTCTGTTCCAGTTTTGTCAAGAGATGGATTTTGTAGTCTCAAACACTTTCTTTCAGCTTCCACCAAGGCGATTGTACACCTGGACTTCTAACGCTCATACACCGGAGAGGATAGTCAGAAACCAAATAGACTGTGTACTGATAAATAAACGCTACAGAAACTGCATTAAATCTGTAAAAACTTACCCTGGCGCAGACATAAGTTCTGATCATAATCCACTTATAGCAAACATCCAGTTAAAACTGAAAAAGTGTACAGTTAGAATGAACAGCCCAAGACCGGATCTGACAAAGCTGAAAAGCCCAATAATGTTAGCTGAAGTCAGAGACGAACTAGACAATAAACTGAACAGAATTGACATGACAGGTAGTCCCGAGGTAGAAACTGTTTGGACCGATATTAGAGAAGCTTTCATTGGCGCAAGCTCGGAATTATTGCCAAGTGATACTAGGATAAGGAGGAAAGCTTGGATGACCGATGAAATTCTCAAATTGATGGAAGAAAGGCGCTCGAAAAAGAATCAACCAGGATACCAACAGTTAAATCGCAGAATAAAGAACGAAATCAGAATGGCTAAAGAGAAGTGGCTCAATGAACAATGTAGCGAAATCGAGGATCTTGAAGCCAAATATGACAGTTTTAACATGCACAAGAAGATCAAGGAAGCTGCCGGTGTATATAAACCTCGACAAACTGGTATCCTGCTGGATAGCCAAGATAAGATCATTCTTGACGTCAACGACAAAGTGAAACAGTGGTGTAACTACATCGAAAATATCTTTCAGGATGAGAGGTCGAACACTCCGGAACAGTACACATGAGAAGGAATGGATATAACTAAGGAAGAAGTTCAACATGCAATCTCTTTATCAAAAAACAGAAAAGCGGCAGGTCCAGATGGTATGTATTCGGAAGTAATTAAAATCTTGAAGGATGAGGAATCACTAAACGTGATCGTGAAACTACTTAATATGGTCTACCGATCTGGCATCATTCCTTCCGACTGGCTTAGATCAACATTTGTAACGCTGCCAAAAAAGAGCTCTGCAAAGAAATGTAGCGACTATCGCCTCATCAGCTTGATGAGTCATTTCCTAAAAATATTCCTGAAGATCATCCATAAGAGAATATATACAAAATGCGAGTCATTCATGGGCGAATCCCAGTTCGGTTTCCGTAAGGGGTTTGGCACGAGAGAGGCCCTGTTTAGTATCCAGGTTCTGGTTCAAAGATGCAGGGATGTTTCGGCCCCTGTTTATACCTGCTTCATAGATTACGAGAAGGCTTTTGATAGGGTGCACCATGAAAAGCTTATGGAAATCCTTAAAGATATAGGCTTGGAAGATAGAGACCTTCAGATAATCGCAAATCTATACTGGAACCAAACCGCACACATCAAAGTAGACAAACAAATGTCAGACGAAGTACGAATCAAGAGAGGTGTTCGGCAGGGATACATTCTTTCACCGCTTCTTTTTAACATATACTCAAACGAAATATTTGAAGGAGCGTTAGAGGATTGCACTGAGGGAATTTTCATTAATGGCGTAAATATTAACAACCTTCGCTACGCCGACGATACTGTTATAATCGCGGATTCTCTGGAGGGCCTCCAGATTTTACTTAATAGAGTGGCAGCTGGGAGTGCAGAGTTTGGATTAAACTTAAACACCAAAAAAACTAAATGGATGGCGATTAGTAAGAACCAAGTTGATGGAGATATACTTCAGGTACAGAACCAACAAATCGAACGCGTCCAATCATACAAATATCTAGGATGTCAGGTCAACGAAAGCTGGGATAATATGCAGGAGATTCGTGCCCGAATTGAGCAAGCCAGAGCATCATTTGTGAGAATGAAGTCAGTGTTGTGTTGCCGGAATCTGTCGCTCTCCGTTCGCACTCGAGTGCTACGTTGCTATGTATTCAGCATTCTTTACTATGGAATTGAGGCGTGGACTCTGACAGACGCCATGTGCAAAAAGCTGGAGGCTTTCGAAATGTGGACGTATCGACGGATGTTAAGAATTTCCTGGATGGACAGAGTGCGCAATGAAGACGTGCTTAGGAGAATGTCAAAAGGTCTAGAGGTCATGTTCACACTTAAAAAGCGAAAGCTAGAATACTTCGGACACATACTTAGGAATGACAAGTACGGACTTCTCAAACTGATCATAGAAGGTAAAATCGAAGGAAAGAGAGGCCCTGGACGCCGAAAAATATCGTGGCTAAAGAATTTGAGATGGTGAGACCACGGCGAGTCTCTTTAGGAAAGCAGTGGATAAGGTGCAGATAGTGTTGATGATTGCCAACGTTCGAAGAGGACAAGGCACTTGAAGAAGAAGATACTTATTAATAAACAGACACTGTAAAATGCAAACCAGTCGTTTTAATATTTCTCTACTAACTGACCACCCGGTGATTCTCCAAGAGTGGTCGCTATTGAGAGATTTTATTGTACAAACAACTTCCATTGAGAAGCACTGATAATCTAAAACAGACTAAAATATTAAAAACAAGTTAGTGCTATTAAGAAATTAGATTAGATAGATTAAAAATTGTTTTCCTAAAATTATTTAACATTACGTTTAAGTTTTTTTTTTTCGAAAGAATTTTTGACTATAATGTTTCTTTGGGTATATAATTAAAAAAATTTCGGTTTTCTTAAATTGCAGTTCTGATGATGGTCAATATAATCCAAACGTTTATTTCAAATTGACCAAAAGAAATAATCAAATATTTTTCATTAAAACAGTAAGGAAGAAAAATGTATTATTAATATAACAGTTAAAATAATTTCCCTGATGAATGAAATATGTTTATAATGACCCCTGAAGTTAGCATAATAGACGTACCTAAGAGCTCCTTTTCGGGGAGCAAAGACAATGTTTAGCATGGCTGCAAAATTCCCAAAAAGCAAGGTATCTGATGTGATGACCAGGTGTTAAAATTAATTCTATTTTAATGTTATTAGATTTACGACGGTAATTAGAAGATTAAAATAAACAATCTAACTTTCCAATTTGAAGTTTGAATAAAAATTAAAAATATGAATAAAAAAAATTAAGAAACCTCCTTCAAATTAAGTAGTCTTAGTGCCGGTACTTATTTTTTTATTTTTTTTATGGCTCTGGTTTGTACCAATTGACTAGCATCTCTCTTTGTTAGTTTTTATTATTTTTTTTTTAACTTTTACACAAACATTCACACTCACACATACATCCATGCCCTTGCCCGGATTCGAACCAGGGACCTATCGGTTGCCAGGCAAGCTCTCTACCCACCGAGCTTATGACATTGATTAACTCATTTGATAGACGATTAAAATAATCATGGTTTCCAATGTGCCAAAACCTACAAATTTATATTGACATTGGCACATTGATTATTTTAATCGTCTATCAAACGAGTTGATCAGTGTCAAAAGTAACAGCACTTAGTTAGTCCTAAGAAGTCATAAATTCAAAGTATATTTCTCTAAAAGCACGAATTGATCAGCCCAATAAGTTACACGGCCTGCGGGCAGCACTTTTGGTTCAAAATATTCGCCTCATGCCCAAATAAGGTACTTAACTGAACATGCTATGCTGATATCACCTTATTTTGGATTGAAAAAGAACCTATTTAAAGGAAAATTTTAAGGATTTTAGGACAGTTCTTTTCAATAGTTCCTCAGGTCTGGAATCACTCCAAAAATCGTGCATTTTAACCCCTGGCTACGTTGAGTCAATCATTTCATGATTAATTAAGTTAGAAAATCTTTAAAAGTTACGTCCAACCAAAGAGTAAGTGCCTAAAAATTGTAAAAGTGACAATGATTTTTGAAAAACTAAGTAAATGTGTACTAAACCTTTTATATTTTATATGGTGGCTCTTTAAACAGGGGCGAAATAAATTGGTTAGTGGGAAAAATTAAAAAGGTGGTGTTATGACTTTGCCCCGACCGCCCACCTTAGGGAAAATATTTAAAGCGCTGTTGGCGATTAAGATGAATTTATCGAATTTTGGAGGACTTGATCGTTGCTATGATTTGCTCCGAGAACGTCCCGTGGTCATCAGTGAAGCGTTCTGCGTGACATCTAGCGTTATTAAATCGGCAAACTAAAAGTTCAGGAGGTTAGTGTGGGCTGTCAAAATCTAATTCCTTTTAAGAAATAACGAACCCCCCAGGAAAGATGTTGTACTCCGCCTTGTAGTGGCCAATCCGATAGGAAAGATACAGGGCTATCAATGAAAAATTATTAAAGTACCTGGAAGGCTTCAACACTATTAGTGACCGCCAGTATGAATTCCGTAAGTCTACATCAACAAGAGACTTTCTCGCTTATGTTACTCACGTTTGGAATAACGCAATAGACAACCATGGGGAGTCCTGGGCGGTAACACTGGACATTTCTAAGGCCTTTGACCGAGTATGGCATAAGGGGCTCCTAAATAAAGTGAGCGCATGCGAAATGTCGGTTCAATTTTATTCATGGCTCTCAAGCATTCTTAGAGACCGTTCTCTGCGAATGGCGATGGACAGATTTCTTTCCAACACAATGCCGGATTTCCTCAGGGTTCTATATTGTCACCTAATCTCTTTTTACTATACATTAACGATCTGCGACCGGTCATGGCGGGACACTTGATTCCCTTGGCTTCATCACTTCATTTATTGGGCGTCAATTTGGATAGTCATATGTCTTGGCATAGTCACGTTGCGGCCATTGCTAAGGCAACTTCACAGAAGCTTGGAACTTTTTTCCGAACTAAGAACCTCTATACACCCCAACAACTTTTGATGCTCTATTAAGCCCAAATTGGACCATCGCTGAAGTACTGTTCGCATATTTGGGGCTCTGCTCCTAAACATATCTGAAGATTGCTGGAATCCATTCAAAAAAGAGCCGTTCGCTTGATCGGTGACCATGATCTGACAAACAATTTGGAAAGTCTTAACCCTCGAAGGCAGGTTGGCGACTTGAGTCTATTTTACAAATATTTTCATGGCAAGTGCTCAAGTGAGGTTGCTCGCTTGATTCCACCAAGAGCGGTGTATGGTAAAAAAATACGCGACGAGCCACTGCAGCCCACCCGTACGTGGTTTAGCTTGGTGTCACACAAACGACCTTACTGAGTCCGTATTCCCCAGGAAGTATAATCTCCAAAGATTCAAGACCAACGCAAATTGTTTCAACCGCACACGCACCGCTCGTAGAGCGACATATATGATTAATTCTGCAGTGCTGTGCCTTATCATAAAAGAAGGGCGGGCGTTACACTTAATTTAATCTAAAAAATCATCAAAACGTAAAAAACAAATTTTTAAAGTTTTAGTTAGAGCGGCGGTGACAAAAATGCCTTGGAACTCCCAAACGGATGAGAAGCACGTTTTTGTATAGTTGGAGTGTCGTTCTCGAAATCCGCGTTTTCGAGTAGGGGTCTGGCGCTCGGCGGTGAGCGGCTATAATATTTTTTCCAAATTTTGACCAGCGGTTTAAAAAAACATTTCCCAAACGGATGAAAATTACTAGAGGGCATCTAGGCAACCCCCCAATTACCAATATTTTCATCCGATTTGATCCTTGCCGTAACCTCCAGTACAATTAAATGGACCCAAACTCCGAAATTAAAAAAAAAAATCAGCCGCATGCATGCAACCGGACTAACATGAATCATTATTATTTATGTTATTAAAAAAAAAGTTTTCATCCAAAATGAGCCTGGCTAAACTATGCCAAATAACAAAAAACCTCGCCAGCACGCGTGATTTTGATCCCGGAGTTCTCCGTAAATTTTGTGCGAGATTTAGATGGAAGTTTCGTAAACTTATTTCCCTCTGGTTTAATAATATAAAAAAAAATTAAATGCTCCCGAGAGGCGGTAAAATGTTGAGTGACTATTCAATGGTAAGTAAAAATTTTCATGCATGTTCTGGAATTACTTTATCAAATTTTGCCCATTTAAATTTTGAAAAACTGTTATAAAGCGATGGCGACACATGGAGCAAAAAATTTTTTTTTACATATTCTCAGACGAACTCTAGCTCCCTGCCCAATTTCAAGTTTAAATGAGCAAATTTTTTTCCCCCCCTTTTTCCATTTTTTTTTAGCTCCTGGAAGAGCTCTTTGCAAAGATCAAATCGGATGAAAATATTTTTCCGGTAATTGGGGTTTGCCTAGATGCCCTCCAGTAATTTTCATCCGTTTGGGAAATGTTTTTTTAAACCGCTGGTCAAAATTTGGAAAAAATATTATAGCCGTTCACCGCCAGACCCCTACTCGACAACACAGATTTCGAGAACGACACTCGAACTATACTAGAACGTGCTTCTCATCCGTTTGGGAGTTCCAAGGCATTTTTGTCGCCGCGGCTCTAACTATTTGGTTAGATATAAAAAATAGTCAATTTAGTAAAACGGCCTGACAATTCGTAATCAGTGCATCGCATCCAGAACTATAGGATAAGGTCGGTTCAAGTTTTCAGTTCACCACACGTTTTTTGGAGGTCTGTGAAATAGAATTAAATAAAAAATCTCAAAGTGTTCAAAAACATTTACAAATATTATGTGTTGTGCAAATAACTTCCCACCACTTTTAGGATAAAAAAAAATACAATCGGTATTTAAGCGTGAAAACAAAACTAATTTTATCTCCATTAGTCGATAATGCGACACGTATCGCAAACAACGCTCACAACTGGTTAGTGCATAATAACAAAATTTACAAAGGTAAACGAACTCCAAACAAATATTTTATATACTTACACCATGAAACTGATTAACAGGTACAGCTGCTTTATCGAGTCTTGTGGTTCTAGTTTTGTTTAAAACAATAATTTTAATCAGGACTTTAATCTAGATTCATATAAGTGTGAAATATCTGTATGTTGGTGTACATTTTAGTGGCCTTCTTCAGTAATACCATAAATACTAAAGTTTAGGATACTTTAAGTCAGTAGTAGCGATTAACGTGTAAGTGAAATAAGTTTGCGAGTTCCGGTAGGCTAGAGGTTAGTTTAGGTTAAGCATATTAGATATTTTAGTTTAATAAACAAAAAGTATTTTTATTAGGAAAAACTTTATAAATCTTCCCATTTGATTTCAACAATAGTTTTTCATTTTAATATTTTTAATATTAATACCTGGTTATACGTTTTTAATGTCATTATTCTCTTCAAATTAACCTCACTTCAACAATCATGTTGCAGTAGATAACACGGTTGTGATTAAGCACAGGTTATATTCAATCTTTTATAACCACCTACCCTTTTTTCCAGTTTCAAATTGATCCTTAACTTTGACAATGACTAGTTCCTAAATTTAAATCGTCTTTAACAATTGACAATTACCTTTTGATATTGAACTTTTATCATTGAATTTCATTGGTATTTTGTCATCTATTTTTTCTATACTCTCTATTCTGGACACAACAGTTAAAGTAGTCTACCATTTAGTAGATTATTACAAGATTAAACGAACTTACCTTAAGTGAAGTTCAATCTTGATTATATGTAGCCTCGTTGAAGTAAATAAAACATATGTAGTATCCCTCGTAGAGTGGATCCGAACACACATTTACTAAGAAAAAATCAATATGCCTTCTCAGCTCTAAGCGCGCAATCTTTAACCCAATCATTCTTTTAAAGCTTGATTGTTGCTGTAAGGGGGCCTATTAGGGTTAGGGAGGGACTTTTATTTACTTCAACGAGGCTACATATAATCAAGATTGAACTTCACTTAAGGTAAGTTCGTTTAATCTTGTAATTATATTTGCCTCGTTTCCGTAAATAAAACATATGTAGATATTTAAAGCCTTAAGCAACAATCATTTTTCCTCAGACTTATCAAATCTTTTTATGTAGTACCTATATTCAACAAGAAAACTTATATTATATTATCAAACCAATGATTCATTCACTAAAATCTAAACTATCGAACTTAAATTAAGTTGTTTATTTTGCTGGCGTCAATCCCTGGAGAAAGAAATATACATAGTCTTAGTAATACGATACTTTTTTATTTTCTTTTAAATCAACATCCTTAGATAAACGCACAACCAGCTAAGCATTTTAGACATTAGAATTACACAAAATAATAATATTTTAAACATTAAGAACTGTTTCAAGAAAATCTCCTTTTTTGGCTAAAGGCCTTTGATAGAATTTCGCAAAGGTCTGAGATTTAGTGGACCATCCTACGGACCTTTGAATTACGTCAATGTTGACGCCTTTCCGGGCAGCCGCTGATGTAGCGGCGTGTCTGGTACTATGTGCTGTAAAAATATTGTGTCCAAACCCCTTTTGGTTCATATAAATTTTATCCATCTACTTATAGTTTGGGTCGAGACTGCTTTAAGGGGTTTTTTAAAAGCAATAAAAAATTCTGACAGTCAGGTGCTCTTAGATCTTTTGTTATATTTAAATAATGTAAAAGGGTTTTTGCCACACAGACTTGGGGATCAGCATGGAAAAAAGGCAACGTAATTGTTGGTTGAGATCTATTCGGTCCTGACGCCTTTATCCTTTTAACAATTTTAATTTGAAGTTGGTCGTCAAATTTTTCAATATTACAAATTTCTATGGTTCTTAGGTCTGTACACGGTGGCCCGTTGTTAAGGCTAGCAAGGTCGCTAATCTACATGATAATATTTTTAAGGAGATATTGTCATTGGATAGGTTTCGAAGGTAATTTATAACGTTAGATGGGTCCCAATTGGTGTCATATTTGGGTGTGGTAGGTCTAAGGCTGAATAAAGGCTGAATACTCCTTTGAAAAATCTTTTAAGTCTGACATTATGCACAAGGTCCGTGGAAGAGATTAGACTAATAGCAGATCTGTACGAATTTAATGTCCCATAGGATGCTCCCCTTTTAAATTGGGAAGTTAAAAAATTTATCACTAAGGGCACAGATATATTAAACACAAAATTTTTTCCCCTCTTGGCAGAATTGCCACCACAATTTCAGACCCGAATTATATTGGCGAATAGTAGAATCTGTGACAGTGATCTGTGCAGAGGGTGGCGGTTTCTATCAAAGAGAGAAGTAAAGTAATGAGTTACTTGGTTTAAATATAATCAGCTCGCTCTTTAGTAAGGATAGAAAAACCGGAAATCAAGGCTGTGTTGTCCAGTTTGGTACAACGACGATTCCTTCGGCTCTATCTGACATATTTTTTTTTTTTTTGTAAAAACCGTAATATTAATGAAAAAGGTGGCAATGCGTAAAATTTTAGATATTTCCAAGAAATTGTAAAAGCGTCAATCGCACAGCTATCTGGATCTTTAAACCAAGAAGTAAACTTTTCGCATTTTCTGTTATTTCTAGAAGCAAATAAATCAATATTAGGATATTTCAATTTGCTAACAATTTCTTCGAATGCTTTTGGATTTAATTCCCATTCCGTTTCTACTGGTAATCTTCGAAACTCAAAATCCGCAATATCATTATTTTTTGAGCTAATATATGAAGCTAAAATAAATAAGTTACGCTGTTCACACTACACCATTGCCATATTCCTCTCGAAAAAGAGTTTAATTCAGGAAATTGAATACTTCTCATACGATTAATATAGGCAATAGCAGTGGTATTATCAATTCTGCACAGAATATTGCAATTTGAAAGACTGTTTGCAAAACAACGTAATCCAAAAAATGCAGCCAAAACTTCTAAATAATTTACATGGAATTATTGTTCTTTTGTATTCCAGTACCCGTGACATCGTTCTTTATTGCAGTATATGCCCCACCACTTCTGGAAGCATCTTTAGATTTTTGTAAAGCTAAAAACTTTTCTCTTTCCAAAAGCTTAGTATAAAGAAAACCATATGGAACTACCGTACCAACGGAATTTAGTGTCCCTATGTATTTTTAAGACAAGGTAATAATTCTCTTTTTCTTTTCTTGAGGCAAAGAAACTGTCATATTCTTTGAATTGTATATAAAAGAGCGAACTGACATTTAGAGTAATTTATAATAAAACCTAATGATTCCAATAAACTAATTGTTTGTAAAATATTATTTGTACAATCTGGTACGGAGGCACCTAAAAGAAGGAAACCATCTAGGTATAACACTGACTGCATTCCTTTTTGTCTATGATAGCTTACAATAGGTTTCATTATTTTAGTAAAAACAAAAGGGGCACAGCTGAAACCAAAAGGTACACATTTAAATTCGTAAAAATTTCCTTTAAATTAAAATCGGAGATATTTCCTATATGACTGAGCAACTGAAACGAGCAAATATGCATCCTTGAGATCCAAGGGTGCAAAAAAAAACAATCTTTTTTAATAAGCCGCGTTACCGTTTTATGCTCTTCTAGTTTGAAATGATAATTTGAGACATATTTGTTTAGATATTTTAGATTTAAAATCATTCTGTGTGAACAATCTGGCTTTGGTGCTAAAAAAAACATTTAATAAATATTGTCCCTGGCAAGGTTTAACCTTAGTTAGGGCCTCAATGTTTAAAAATTTATTTATACACTTTTGTATTTCTTTCAATTGTGTGGCCTATGAAGCTCCTTAGGTGATACAATTTGTACAGGTTTCTTTAACAAAGGTATCTTAAGACCTTTTATCCATGACAATATTATTTTGTCTGAAGTTATATTACACCAAGTATTATAAAATAATGGAAGCCTATATTTTGCCCGCATCCCGTCGTCGGGATACCTATTGTACCATGCGTCGAGGGTAAGGTTGTTGTGCTTGATAAGTTTGTTGTGCCTGCTTCCACGTCGTTCTTCTTTGTTGGGAAACTGGGGTGAAAGAGTGTTGTCTGCTTTGATCACCCAGGTTTGTAGATCGAAGCAGACTTCTCGAGTTTAAATGCTTTTTTGGGGATATTTGTCGTGGATTTACTAGTAGCTCCGCACCCGACTTTTCCAATTTATTAGCAGACTTTATTCTCTTCCCTAATTTTTCTCCAAAAAACCAAGTATCTATTGGAGCATTATGAAGGGTCTCCTTCAAGGGTCCTTTAAATCATAGGCGACGAGTTTTCGCCGGGACAGCGTTTCTAGATAAAACACTTCCAACAGAATGCGCCCCGCGTCGCTCAACTTTTCAATATGTTCTTTTTTATCACCCTCATCTAAAAGAAGAGAAGTAACTGTTTGACCAATTGCTGTTAAAGCCACTCCTAACTCCTTTTGGAGATGTGCCAATCTGTTATCTCTAACTAAAACCGTCTGTGATTTCTTTGTCTTTTCTAATGCTGCCTGTACCATGCGATTAAGTTTAAAACAATGGAGATCAGGATGAGGAGAAAAAACCAAACCTCTAAAAATCTGACGTCGTGATCTATAGATTTATATAGAAGGTAATATATTTTTGACATCGTGATCAAAAATATTCTGCCATCGTGAGCAGAGGTATGTGGAGGGAATAGATTTTTGACATCGTGATCAAAAATATTCTGCCATCGTGAGCAAAGGTATGTAGAGGGAATCGATTTTTGACATCGTGATCAAAAATATTCTGCCATCGTGAACAGAGGTATGTAGAGGGAATATATTTTTGACATCGTCATCAAAAATATTCTGCCATCGTGACCAGAGGTATGTAGAGGGAATAGATTTTTGACATCGTGATCAAAAATATTCTGCCATCGTGAGCAGAGGTATGTAGAGGGAATATATTTTTGACATCGTGATCAAAAATATTCTGCCATCGTGAGCAGAGGTATGTAGAGGGAATAGATTTTTGACATCGTGATCAAAAATATTCTGCCATCGTGAGCAGAGGTATGTAGAGGGAATATATTTTTGACATCGTGATCAAAAATATTCTGCCATCGTGAACAGAGGTATGTAGAGGGAATAATTTTTGACATCGTCATCAAAAATATTCTGCCATCGTGACCAGAGGTATGTAGAGGGAATAGATTTTTGACATCGTGATCAAAAATATTCTGCCATCGTGAGCAGAGGTATGTAGAGGGAATAGATTTTTGACATCGTGATCAAAAATATCCTACCATCGTGAACAGAGGTATGTAGAGGGAATAGATTTTTGACATCGTGATCAAAAATATTCTGCCATCGTGAGCAGAGGTATGTAGAGGGAATAGATTTTTGACATCGTGATCAAAAATATTCTGCCATCGTGAGCAGAGGTATGTAGAGGGAATAGATTTTTGACATCGTGATCAAAAATATTCTGCCATCGTGAGCAGAGGTATGTAGAGGGAATAGATTTTTGACATCGTGATCAAAAATATCCTGCCATCGTGAACAGAGGTATGTAGAGGGAATAGATTTTTGACATCGTGATCAAAAATATTCTGCCATCATAAGCAGACTTACAATCCACTAGCCGGTACAAAAATTAATACACTTACCTTCTGACGTAGGTGAATCAGAAGAACTGCTTTGTATGCGCCTGACACAGCGCCTTTTTGGCTTAGGAGTAATGTCTTGGAGTAATTAGGAAGAAAGCTCCGGAGACCGGGAACGAGAACGCTTTCCTGAAGAACTACGGGAGCGAGAAGAATTCTCCGAAACACTTTGATTCTGTGAATGTAATAACGACACTTCCCGTTCGAGTTCCAAAAAACGAATTCGTCTTTGTAAATTCGTAAATTATTTTTCCCATCCCGAATTATTTTGTTTATCCCGATGAGAATTTTTCGGCATCTTTAAAATAAACTAATCAGTCTAAACACTGAAAACGTAATTTAATACCGCGCACTAATCAACGTGTGTATTCGGCGAAACACACTAAGAAAGAATGATTGGGTTAAAGATTGCGCGCTTAGAGCTGAGAAGGCATATTGATTTTTTCTTAGTAAATGTGTGTTCGGATCCACTCTACGAGGGATACTACATATGTTTTATTTACGGAAACGAGGCAAATATAATCTCATTCATAAGCGTATATCTTATTATCTACAACCTGAGCTAATTACTCTGTAGAATTGTCGAAATGGGTTTGATCTAGTACAACAGACTTATAAATACAGCTACTGTAGAAGGAACGAAATTGGCGATATTTTATAAACTATACTTAGTATGCCTTAAATACCACTGCAAGTTTAATATATCTTTTGACACTTTTGTGGATAAATTAATGTTAAACTGTTAACGTTAATTAAATTTTCCAAAATACTTCGCATGTAGACGTTTCAATAAAATAGATTGCCTCTATGTATGGTGTTACTCAATATTATGACCTTATTTTAATGGATCATTTCTAATTTAAAACGCATTGTATCCTGAAAAGCTAAATTTCGCCACTTATGCTAGTTCTGCTCAACACTATGTGATGAGTATTGCATTGCTTTATGTGTATTTATACAGCGTGTAACAGAAGTATGGAACGCTTTTAATATCTTTATAACCGTTTTTCCGATTTAGCTAAAATTCGGTATCCGTATATAAGAGGTTATCGCGGAGCTGCTAGTGACATTTGCCATGTTGCCAAATGTACAGTTTTTTTTACCTATTTAAAATAATTTTTTTTTAATGGAACACCCTATATATTATTTAAAAAAATGATTCCGCAACAAATTCTAAATAACTTTTATATAAGTTACTTAATGTCTAAATATAGCAATTTTTTTAATATTCGAGCTCGAAAATTGAGAATTTATTGAAACATTATTGTAAGGTAATTATTGTTTAAACTTACTTATTACAGAATAAAGAAATTAAATTAGATGTTTAAAGTGCCTTCCATTTACTTCTTGACAATATGCTAAATATTGCGAAAAAGTATTTAAAACATTAGAAAGAATATCTGTTTCTTCGATTCGTCGGCACTCAACTTCAATTATTTGTTTTTTTAGGTCTTCTATATCATGTGGCTTTGTCTTGTATACCACATTTTTTAAATGTCCCCACAAGAAATAATCGAGTGGAGTCAGATCTGGTGACCGAGCTGGCCACTCAATTGTACCCCGTCTCCCTTTCCATCTTTCAAAAAATACTTCATTTAGATACTCCCGTACTTGTCTGGCGTAATGTGGTGGTGCACCGTCTTGTTGCAGCCATACTTCGTTATTTAATCTAGCAACGTTGTCTAAAATTTTGTTTATTGATAATCAGTTTTAATTTACTTTATTGAAACTAACTTACGAGGATTTGGAAATAAGATCGCAAGAGCAGGGACAATTTCATTTCTTAAGAGCTGCAAATATCTATCGCCATTTAAATTATAATCCATAAACAATGGACTAAATTATGCTTTGTCCTATAATGCCTGCCCAAACATTAATTTTTGCGGAAATTGGGTGTGCTGTTCTCGAATCCAATGAGGATTTTCTTTGGACCAATAACGAATATTATGCCGGTTAACATTTCCATTAAGACAGAACGTCGACTCATCGGAAAACATTATTTTATTAATAAAATTTGGATTAGCATTACACAAATCCATCATTTGACCACTGAATTCTAAACGCCTGTCGAAGTCATCCTTAGAGAGTTCTTGAACCAGGTGAATTTTGTATGGGTGGAACTTCTCACACTTTAATACGCGATCTACCGACATGTGCGATGTGCTGTAATCAAGGCCAATAATTCGAGTAGAGAAGTGTGGATTTTCCTCTATGCTAAGCAAAATATCTAAAGCTTTATCGCCGCTTGTCGCAGTTTTTGGACGCCCAGAGTTTGAAATGTCTTCTACATGGCCAGTTTCGTTATATTTCTTTAAAATTTTGCTTACTGTGGACAGTCCTATTGGATTTCGGTTGGGATACTTATCATTAAAAATCTCAGCAACCTCCTGCTGTGTTCGCCTTCGATCCCCGTAACCTAATATCATTAATATTTCTATTCGCAGTGTTTCCGTTCGTAAATCCATTTTAAGAATTATTAAAACTAATAAATTATGAAGCACAAATACCTTCTGAAAAGTTTGTCAATGTCGCTGTCAGAATTTAATTGTGTCACAAATTTCTTAGACCTACTTATATCTCTATCGGTTTTCTTGGATAAGAAGTTCTTATGATATTTAAACCCCAATATCAAAAAAATGGCTAAATTTAGACAATAAGAAACTTATATAAAAGTTATTTAAAAATTGTTGCCGAATAATTTTTTTGAATAATATATAGGGTGTTCCATTTAAAAAAAATATTTTAAATTGCTGAAAAACTGTATATTTGGCAACATTGCAAATGTCACTAGCAGCTCCGCGATAACCTCTTATATACGGATACCGAATTTTTGCTAAATTGGACAAACGGTAATAAAGATATTTAAAGCGTTCCATACTTCTGTTACACGCTGTATTATATTATAATAGATTTAAAAATAATAATATGGCGATGTTAATTACGTTGTCATAATACAAAAAAAAAATATATTAAATACTTAATGAGTAAAGTATCAAAATTAATTAATTAATCTACAAAGATTAAAGTTCAACTTGATTTCGCACATATACCGGTCGCAAAGCGACAAGCTTCATATTTCCTGCAGTGCTGCGCTTGCTCAGGAAAAAAAATTTAATAGTTCCTCACAAGATGTCTTGGTATAGCCAGTTTCACGTGCTAATTATCTTGCAAGATTTCTTTCTTAATTATCTTATCTAGTCTTGCAAGACATAGACAAGACCAAGAAAATTCAAAACAAGTGTCAATTAACATTCTTGTATAAATTAAACTTACAAGTAGCAAAACATGAAGCGAACAACTTATTTTGAAGAGTCACATCAGTAACTTTGTAGGTATACCTAATGTTATCTGTAACTGCTGATCACGGCTCAATATCTTCTTTCAAAATGACCTCAAAGTATCATCAGAAAGATGGAGTTGAAGTTGAAGAGGATGAATTTGACACCTATATGGATAAGGAAACAGGTGGGTATATTAAAACCTAAAGCTCAAAGTCGTGTTGGATTAATAAGGACATTTTTGAAACATTACTCTGACATAAATTTTAGGGGAAACTTTGTCTGTGAGAAGATTTACCTGGAGAAACGCATCAGGAATTTCTGTTCAAGTTATTACTTATGGGGCTACTATTACTTCCATAAAACTACCGGACAAAAATGGTAGTGTAGATGATATAGTTATGGGTTTTGATGATATGAAAGGTAATATACCCTAATATTAATAATAGGTAATCTGATTTTAAGTTTATAAACTAAATAAACTGGAAAAGAGAAACTTTCATTAAGGAAATATTTTCAAATAAAGCTTAAACTAACATCTGGAACAAACTTTCCAACAACGATATGTTCTTTTGATGCTACCGATATTTGCCCAATAAAAATTGCTTTCTCAGAACACAGGGTTTCAGCTCAAAACGGATCTCATTTAGGGTCTAGGACTATTCAGCGCAGGCGTTTCAGCGCCGCCGTTTCATCGCTAGGACATTTCAGCGCCGGCCCAATTCAGCGCTAAATTATTTCTCAAAATTTTATTATTAAATATTTATAATAAAAATGATCTAAATAGAATTTATTAAATAAAATTAAAAATAGATAAAATATTGGTAATACAAACTAAAAAAAAACAATAACTAAAATTTGTTTAATAAATAAAATTTATTAAATAAAACTACAAAAAGATACAATATTGGTACTACAAACTAATAACATTTTTAATATAATATATACAATTAATTAATCAGTCATTTGGTAATTGTGGGCTATTCCTCTTAAATATTCTATTGGAGTTCTGTTGCCGTATTCGGTAACAATGCGGAGTATGCGTTCATCTGCATCACGATATTTTATCATAAAATTATTAACCTTTAAAAATATTAAAAAATTTTGGCGCTTAAATAAACGGCGCTAAAAAGGGCAACGCTAAAACGTCCTGGCGGTGAAACGGCGGCGCAGAAAGGGCAGTGCTGAAAAGGCTGCGCTGAATAGTCCCATTCCCTCTCATTTATTGTCTTTTGATTTTAATTTTTGGGGAAAACATCATAGAAACAAAAGAACACGTCCATTTTATTATCGATGGGGAAGGTCAGTGTCACATTTGATATAATTTTACCACACACCTCCAGTCATTTTTTCTTCGAAATGTCAAATAGTACCACCAATCGAGTGATATATTAAGATAAAATAATAAAATAAAAAGCTTTTAGCATAAAACTTTGAAAAGGAATAAGTTCTTCCCTTCCATAATACAAATCTGACATGGACTCAACGAAGACGATTGTGACAGGATCGATGAAAATATTGAAGACCTCAAAAATACAATTGCTGTAAACTAGGAACATGGTTTAACAACAATTCAAAGTTACTGCTAATGATAAATTTCTAAGGTTACCTGTATTGTACTGAACAACATGTCAAAATAAAAAAGGATCAATCAATGCAGTTAAGTATTGAAAATGATTCTAGAAAATTTGTGGAAATTGACGAACCTATTTCACGAGACCAATTGAATATTGACCAAAGTACTCCAGCACCACATGTCGAACAAATATTAAATTTGGTCAATGAATATACAACATCAACATTCGCACAGTCACTTAAGGAAATTGGTTGATATGACATATGAAGATAGACAAGAATTATCCAGACAAGTAAAAGAACTCAAATATTTGGAAATGGTAACGGTTACGACTTCTTCTATGCAAGTTTAGTACAGAAGAAAGACTGTATACATTTCCCTTGTGTTCCAGCGTTTTAATTCAACAGAAAGGAATAGAAGAAGACAAGGCCAAGGTCGCCACCAAGTAACAAACATGATGCAAGACCAGTATATTCATCTCCAGCAACCTTTAAGGTTTGCAATGTAGCATTTTAAATGCTCCATTGTTTCTAATAGCTGCTTGCATACCTAATAAAATAGCGCAAGTACCGAAAAGTACAACGTCTCGATTGTTGTTATTTTTTATAAGTTAAATGTTTAATTCTAATTCAATTTTGTAGCACGATATTAGGTGTAGCTCAGTATATAGACACATTGACATTTTACGGATTTTTATTTTCCTCCTGTAGGATATGATAGTATATTTAAATTATCGCGGAAATTAAGTAGTACCACTTTAAAAAGGTCATTGTATCACTGGTAAGTTTGGTTGCCGAAACTTCTGGAGCAAAGGCTGCGAAGGGACGCAGGTCGAGCGTACCGCGCGTGTATACTACGTGCAGCGGGGGTCGATTGCGGAATCTCGGAACGGTACGACCAGCTAGATGGTTGAGTTTCGATAAAATAACGATTCTTGGGGGATCCGAGAATAGAGGCTTCGATTTCATTCAGTTTGCTTTTGAGTTTTTTTGAGAATTTTTGGGAGAGTGGTTGTCTCGATACCGTTGAGTAAGGAAGACAAAATTCCTTTGTGTAAAACACGTGCCTGGCCTGAGAAAGTTTTTTGGACCCTCCACCAATTACAAGGAGGTAAATCATTTTTCTTTTTTAATATCCGTGTTTCAAGCTTTCTGATCCGTAATGATCATTTTAGGGAGCACCGGCAGGTCACTACACCCCCTAACAGTAAATGTCCATGGAGAGCTTATTACACTCCAAAATAGTGCCTGATTCCAGAAGACAAAATCGTTATTTGACTGGAGGAGATTGTCCGAGGTAGACCGTTTCTGTCTCCTTAAAGGAATGTGCCAGTGGGGTTTCGTTCCAATTCCTTTGGAGGATATCGTTAGGAGGGGTCCTGTGACGTCACCGTGGCAACCATATATTAAGGCCAGTACCGATTAACCATTTTATTTCACTTTTCTAAGTACCATCGAAAATTTTCGCTTTGATTATGCAAGCTTTTTTGGACTCCCTTGCAAATGGAGTTTTTTGAGAATTTTACTATAAATATATTATTATGCAGGAAATTTGTAAAGCCATTTAGTAGTACGCTGTGTTATTTCACTTAGCAACTTAATTTATTTTTTTTCAGGGCGGAATAGGGAAAAGATCATGATTTTTTCTGCGTCCGTTAATAATATAAGATAAACTATTTTTTTTATTTCACCCCGTGTGAAACTACTAAAAAGTGCTGCGAGGTTTTAGTATCTGTTACCATACGTTTATACCATAATATGGCGAGTCTAACGTAACCAGACATAAATCTAATTTTGGTTTCCCAAATGTTCTATATTTCTGAGCACATAATATTACATTGCTTAATGACTAGTATTTGTATTTACTTTAGCTAGCGTTGTTCGGTTCTAATTTAAAACGGACCGCATATTATCCAAGAATAAATACTTTCTTTTGTTTTGGTGAATATTAGTTTTTGTTACCAATGCGTGTCTCGCGACAAATTAAATACCTCTCCAGTTTAACTTGGTTTCTGAGTTGACTGAGTTATTTTTTTACTATTTACTACCAACTCAGTGGCGCCCATGTGTCTTATTGTTTGAAGGAAATTTTAATAGCCCACCTAAGGTTAATTAACCTACGCCCACGAATGTCGCCGACGAAGAGCTGCCGTGCACTTGAAGAGTTTTGGGAAGTTGCGATTTTCGTAACCCTAGAACGCTGCAGCAACCAGTACTTTGTTACGACGGCAGTTTTAGAACGCTTTAACTTTCCAATAAGTGAAAGAAAACTTGCTGAAAACTAAATGGGGCTTATACGGCAGCCATTGGACCTCTGATTACCAAAGAGCACAGAAGACAACATCTGTAATTTGCGCATCAGCAGCTCAGTTAGTAAGTTCGGGACTGGGCTAATGTATTATTTTCAGACGAGTCCTAATGTCGCCTTTTCACTAATAATAAGGGAACCATGGTATACAGAAGACCAACGCAATGCAACTTCGTACCTATTGAATCAATAATGGTGTTAAGGGGCATTTCCTGGGAATACCGAGCTGAACTAATGATGTTAAATGGTGGAAGATTAATAGCTCAAAGGTGCATTACAGATTGTTAATTCAGAACTTTTGTCCTGCGTTGTTTGTGCGGAAACTGTAAAAATTAATTTTCCTCTTCCTCACATAGACGAGCAGTTTGAACGCTTGAATGTATATCAGCTGTTTAGCACTCTGGATTTGACAAGTGGATACCCGCAGTACCGTAGGCAGAAAGCGCCCAAGAGAGGATAGCATTTATTACGAATGATAGTATACTAGAATGGTATTTGGGTTAACAAATGCACCTTATGAGTTTTCTCCATAGGCATCGTAACTATAGATCCGACACGCCATTCATAAATGCTATAAAATTGTGATGCCAAAATCGTTTGGTGGCGAGACGCCCTGAGGAGCTAGGTGGGGTCGGGAGTGGGAATTACTCTGAATTTACGTATGCATGCGACAAAACCACAGAACAATAAAGGTTAGGTTGACAAAACTCCAGGAAAACCCACAGAAAAACGCTGTCACAAATCCGAGTATTGCCGAGTCGATGCGGATGGCCACGAAAATAATGGGATCTGGGCGGATTCTTTTTTGCTGCGTTGCCATACCACAGATTTTTTACAAGGTTTTAGGCAATGTTATATATTTCCTACATCATGTTATTCTAGTAAATCATAGAAGTTAATACTTTTAACAGAGTAAGCCCAGAAAACTACGATTTCTGTGGCGTAAGTCTGGCAAACCAAGTGGAGGGGAGCAGCTTGAATGTTGATTTACTTACACTGAAATACAATTATTTGTTATTGTTCGGTCTAATAGTTACGAGGTCTATGGTTTTCTCGCTTTATGAACATGATATTGCATAAATTAAGAGGAAAAATATGCATGAGCTACTTGGATGATTTCTTCAAATGATTGAGCATAAATGATAGACCGTCTCAGATTAGTCTCTAAAGCTTTTCGTAAGACACACTTGTCAATGAACATGAAGAAATGTGAATTTGGAAAAAAGCAAGTCACTTATTTGGGATTAACACCGACTAAAGACGGTTTAAGGCAAAGTGAAAGAAAATTAGAAGCGACATTAAAGTTTCCGATACCTAAAAATGTTCATAATATGAAAATAGTTCCTGAACTTACTGGACAACTGGACAACAAAACGCAAGATAAATATCGTAGACCATTAGTTATCAAACAAGATATGGGAAAAGATATTTACAATGTACAAAAGTTAGAAGGTACTTCTGGAGAAAACGCGCAAGTTTTGCAGCTAAAAATCTATAAAAATACCATAGAAGATGTCAGTCTAAAATACCTAATGACAGAGGTAAGAAGTGAATAAATAAAAAAAGTTTTAAATATACCACAACACCATTATGAGCTAAGAGCCAAAAACTTTTCAGGAAGTCTGATTGCTGTAAACCGGGAACATGGCTTAGCAACAACTCCATAAAATCTGAAAAAGGCTAGTTACTCGCGTCAGATGATCAATGAGTTCATATTTTATACTTAAAGTTAAAGTTTGTAATTAAACAAAGTTTTGGTGTCATTTGGGATTGTTAATAAAACAAATCCCAAGTGTTTTAGGCTAAGATAAATGGCTCGACAGCCTGGGTCTAAAAGATAGACAACAAATTATCACCGGAATGCAGACGCGTTACCACACAGACTTTCTTCAAAGTCCGAGAAGAATTCTAAGGTGGAATTTATTGTTTAAAACATTTGACAAAATAATTTGTTGAATCTAAATAAATAAGTTGCATTACAATTACCTTTTTCTATCTAATTTGCACACCGATTGCCCAATTCACATTTTATGGCACGATTGGTGGTGCCATTTTACAGTTCAAAGCGAGGTTCGCTGCAGATGTGGAGGTTTTTATTCTTAACGTTTCACGTTGGTCTTGAATCTTTGGAGATTATACTCGTTGGGGAACACGGCCTCAGGGAGGTCGTTTCAGAGATGAAAAAATTTTTAAACAGTGTGGTTGGAGGGACACTAAGCTGAACCACGTATGGGTGGGCTGCAATGGCTCGTCGTGTATTTCTACCATGTACCGCTTTGGGTGGAATCAAGCGGGCAACCTCCGTTGAGCACTTGCCATGAAAATATTTATTTATCAGATCATTATCGCCCATCAAGCGAATGGGCTCTTCTATGAATTGAATCCAGCAATTACAGGGTATGTTTAGGAGCATAGCCCCAAATATGCGAACAGTACTCCAGCGATGGTCGAATTTGGGCTTTATAAAGCATTAAAAGTTGTAAGGGTGTATAGAGGTTTTTAGTTCGGAAAAGTATTCCAAACTTCTGCGAGGCTGCCTTAGCAATAGCCGCAGCGTGACTATGCCAAGACATGAATTAATGAAGCCAAGGAATTAATCAAGCAAGGGAATTAAGTGTCTCGCTATGACTATATCTGGTTCTTCAACATTAACCTTTCTAGAAAAAAACTGCCGCCTGGGATTTTTAACGTTAAATTCTACTTAGTTACTGTCACCCCAATTTCTTCCACGTCCTTGTTGAGATGTGAGATCTCTTGCTGCCTATAGAGATGTGCATTGGCAGTCGATGTTCGAGAATCCAAAGTAAAAGATAAAAGAAGTATGATGTCATCAGCGAAGCAATTTATAGGATTTTTAGTTTTTTCCAATAGATCGTTAATGTATAGTAAAGAGAGGGTGGCGACAATATAGAACCTTGAAGGACTCCGGCATTGATGTTAATTGTGTCTGAAAGAAATCCATCAACCGCCACTCGCAGAGAACGGTCTATAAGAAAGCTTGACAGCCATGACCACAATTAAACCGGCATTCCGTACGCTCTTACTTTAGTTAGGAGCCCTTCATGCCACACTAGGTCAAAGACCTTGGAAATGTCCAGTCGGGCATTTCCATCCGGGACTCCCCATGATGTTCTATTGCGTTCTTCCAGATGTGAGTAACATAAGCGAGACGGTCTCCTGTTGATCTGGATTTACGGAATCCATACTGCCGGTCACCAATAATGTTGCCTAGTAATGCGTAAGCCTTAAAGGTACTTTAATAATTTTTCGTTGATAGCCTTTTCCATAACTTCTGATATAACCGAAAGCAATACGACTGGGCGATAATAGTTTGGCAAGGTCTTCTTGCCTTTGTGGGTATAACAAAGCTATCCAAAATTTCCATTTGGAGGTAAATGGTAAAATTTTATGAAATGTGCCGAATCTTATTTCCCTCAATATCGAGCGATAATTATAATGGTTCATTTTTAAATGAAACTGCTGTGTAAAACATCACTTTGGATATTGCGGAGACGTTATTTTGTAAGATTTTTCTTTTAAGGATACTTAAATCCTATAAATCCTTATTTTGGAGCCACTGTTGGAAGAGTAGCTAACCGTATAGGATACGCCAGGATTACAATCGACGACCAAACATACAACGTCACTGCCAACTTAGGAGAACATACATTACATGGAGGCACTAAAGGATTTGACAAGGTTATATTATAAAAATTAAAAAGCAAAAAATTCCTTAACCCAAATCATGGTTTCAATTTGCTAGAGGTTTTATTTAGAATAGAGTTAATTTCTTTTAGGTGAACTGGAATCATTATACTATTGGCAAAAAAGTTACATTAAGCTACTTGTCTAAGGATCTTGAGGCAGGTTTCCCTGGTGACGTCATAACTAACATAACGTTCGAGCTGACCAACGATAATCGATTTTTGGTTGATTTTAAAGCGACTTCTAGTAAACCAACGTTTGTTAATTTAACTAATCATTCGTAAGTAAAGAATAATCACACATTTACATATTTAATCACTGTCACCATTATAAGATACTTACCTTTCACAATTGTTCATATACTCTGAAGGTTATGCGATAAGTGGATGCGTTGCATACTACCCTTTAGTTAATATAGGCTTTGTTACGTCAGATCCTATAGTTTTACCAATGTGTAAGTCATAAATGCATACTGGACACTGTTATTACCAGCATTTACGTAAAATAGGGGTGAAGGACAACCGCAATTGCGAATGTAATCAACTAGGAGATTTAAGTCATATTTTTTCCGAATGCCCAATCAATGTCAATAACCTTTATACTGAGCTGATCGGAATGGGTATAGCGACCCCTTCTTCAGTTAGTTCGGTCCTGCATAACCCTAACCTGACAATCATTCATGCATTAAATTTATAAATCGAGAACCGAAATCAAATTAAACTATAGTTGCATATAGCCTTGTTCTCTATCATTCAGACATCTCCTCTTCAATCCGATGTAACTTTTAAAATGAAGAATACTTCCCCGTTATCCAGAAGCAAGAATTCTTAATCGAAGGAGAAAAATTAAACAAAGGGAGGCTGGACGCAAAAACGGGCGTTTCTAGGTTCATCGTCTGTGCATTTTTAGAAGTAAAAACTCAAACTTAAAGAGAAACGTCCTTTATTCCTTTAGCCTTCAGATTCTTTTTAACATTTGCTAATATTATTATTGCTTTTCCAGTTCTTAAATTTATGATAATCCCTTGCAAACCGAAAATTTAAATATATTTCCAGTCGGTCGATAGCGAAGGCGTAGTGTTTCGCGTTGCATCAGGGAATCGTTATAAACGATTGGTTTTATTACTTCTTTTATTACTTTTACCCAAACTGAAACGTAACACTTCATGCTGAGTAGTATTCCTTGCAGAGTCATATGCAATATTTAACTGTACTTTGTCGATTGTTGAAATATTTTGAACTCTTAGAGAGTGGAAGCAAAAACGCTTTTGACTAAAACTGTTTTTTGTTCCTTCTGTCTACGGCCAGCCTTACCCTAAAACACATTGAACTAATATTATGTAACAGAATTTCTTGGTATATGACCTAATATTCCTAATGTTTTAGATACTTTAATTTGGCTGGACATGGTGCAGGTGCTGAAGAAGTGTATAAGCATTTAATTTCAATTAATGCAGACTATACTACCGATGTTGATAAAAATTCTATACCATCAGGTAAACATCATTAAATCAAAAAGACATCAACCCGATTTTGTTAAAACTTCCGCTATCACAAATTAAAAGTATTCGAATAAGTCCGCGGTTAAAGACAAATTGGCTATAGGAGAGATTTTAAGCCTAACATATTCAGTTAGCAGTCAAATTTGACGCACGTAGTCCCTTACTGTCATAATAACCTATTGCGTGAGGTGTAAAATTCGGCCATCTGGTCTGGGAACTCCAGGTACGGATCTATTTAAAGATTGTTATATTATTATATTATCTCAGTAATCCTCCTAAAATAAATAGGTGTATTTTAGTTATTTAAATATGCTGATTTTTGGTTTTAAAATCCAGTTAGATGTTTGTATTGGTTTAGACAAGAAGTTATTTGTTGCCAATTAAACGTGCTATTTAAGAATGTTTCTAGGAAGAAACCAGTACGCCAAGTGGATCTACGGGTCGTGATAAAAACCAATTAAAGCGTAATATTTTATCAGTTGACACAAAAAAAGTAATGTTCGTCTTTTACACCACCCTTCGAGAACGTGGTTTTTTAAAATTTGGTGCAGCGAAGAAAGCGACAGCTTTGACACGCAGGCCAGTGAGCACAGTGTGGTTTGTTGTAAATAAACCTATAGTGGAGAGAAGAAACAGGAAAGACTCCTTTACTTTTAAGAAACTGGACGCGACGAATGTCGATATAATTCGTAAAAAAATATATGCCACGTACAGGGAACAAATGACCCCCACTTTAAAAACCCTATTGTAAAGATTAAAAAAAGATACAGGAATAGAGTGTTGTCGTGAAACTCTAAGGAAATGTATTTTAAGAAACGGTTTTTAAATGAAAAAAATTAACGAACCACAAGTAATTATGGAATCAGCCAGGTTAAAAGGATGGAGGATGGAATACCTAATTGCAGTTCTTGGATATAGAGAGGATGGAAGGGATATTATTTGTTTGGACGAGACGTGGTATGACACACACGAAGTTCCAGATAAAGGTTGGGTAGATTTATCGGGTTAATGCAGAACCAAAGCTCCATGAAATAAAGGTAAACGTATAACAGTAATTCATACTGGGACAAAAACGGATTTATATCAAACGCTTTGGCCTTACCAGCCAAACATATAAAGGACTCCCTTGTCGACCATCACGATGATATTACGGCAGAACTATTTGAAGACTGGTTTAAAAATAAATTATTATCAAATATAAACCACCAAATAGTGTGATAGTGATGGATAATGCGAGCTAGCACAGTCGTAGGTTAGATAAAGTTTCGTGTTCCAATGACACAAAAGATACCATCCAGGACTATATGATGGAAAATAATGTTTATTTTGAGGAAAATTACACAAAAAAGCAATTGCTCGAAATTTTAAAATCATTTTCAATAAAAAAGCAATATTATTGTGACACTTTGGCGGCAGAAATGGATCATAACGTGTTAAGACTTCCTCCTTGTCATTGCATGTTCAACCTAATTGAACATATGTGGCACCAGCTGAAAGCATCGGTAAGAAGAAATAATGTTTCGCCAACCTTGAATTCTTCTGTGACAGCCTTAGTACAGTCAGAGATGCAAAATATTCCAAACAAAAGCTGGGAAAATTGCGTAGCGCATGTTGAAAAACTAGAAAAATCATACGTAAATATAGATCCGTTGCCCAGAGAAAGAGTTATTGTGAACTTGGATGACGACAGTGACAGTGAAACTGACTTGGGTTAAAATGTAATAATTATTTTTCTGACACGGTACTTTTTTGTAGGTATATATCATTTGTAAGAAATATTTTGTTTTAATTAACAACCGTCCTAAATGTTATAATTTTAATAATTGTATTGTATCTTATAATACAGGGTGTCTCAAAACTCAGTATCAAGATTTTAGGGGCGTATTTGCCAGGTCAAAATAAGCCTTTTTTTTCCTATAAGCATGTGTCCGCAAACGCTTCGTCACCGATCTACAGAGTGTTAAATTTTCAAAAAAATTTTATTTTTTCCTTCATAGCTCTTTTAGTTTTTGAGATATTAAGATAAAATTTAAAACATAGATTACGCTTTAGGGCTTACATCATCTAGTATACCGAGTGATTGTAAGAATCTACAGGGAGATATTTTTTCAGGGGTCATGCTCCCTTTTCTCCGCATAAACTTTTTTATAGTGCGCTGCTGGCGGATTCTGAAATATGCAGTACATTCTTTGTTTTGTTTATAAACTTTTTTATCTCTTATAATTTTTATGCATCTAAGATCGTTATCGAGAAAAAAATTTAAACAAATTTTTGTAATTAGCTACATTTAATTAACATTTATAACAACAGGGGGGAATAAATACCACAATGAAAACAAAAGACGCTATACTTATTTGTTATAAGATTATTTAAACATTACCTCAAAAATAAGAAACTTAATCAACTTTGACTTTTTATAAAAGATGCTGGAAATGCCCTCCTCTTTCTGCGATACAACCCTCTACTCTTCTTCTCATAGACTGCCGTACGCGTTCTAATATTCCGGGATTATTTCTTACCGTTTGAAAGGCATCCATAATTCGTCCAGTTAGAACTTCGATGGAAGGCACTGGTCCTGCATCATAAACTAGACTCTTTACATGCCCCCATAAAAAGAAGTCCAGCGAGTTGCAATCTGGGGACCGTGGGGGACCTGCTCTGCCAATCCACCGATTGGGAAACACTGTGTCTAAATAATCGCGGACGGTGACTCGAAAATGAGGGGGGGCCCCATCGTGCATAAACCACATTTGTTGACGAACGTGTAAAGGCACATCCTCCATTAATGCAGGCAATTCATTCTGTAGGAAGTTTAAATATGTGTCACCATTTAAAATTCGCGGTAAAATAAAAGGACCAATTAAAGTATCTCCTACTATTCCTGCCCATATGTTTACGCTAAACTGTTCCTGGTGTCGAGATTCTCTGATCATGTGTGGATTTTCTAGTGCCCAAATATGAACATTGTGGTAATTCACTACTCCGTCGCGTGTAAATTGAGCCTCGTCGGTAAAAAGGATACGAGATAAAAATTCAGGATCCACAGTACACTTGCGCAGTATCCATCTGGAGAACTGCAAGCGCTGTGGAAAGTCTCGAGGAAGCAAACCTTGGACGCGCTTAATATGATATGGGTATAGCATGTTTTCGTGTAAAACCCTCCAGACAGTTGAACGGGAAACATCCAAATGCCGTGCTATTTGTCGAGTACTCATACCAGGGTTTTCGTCGATAACATTTAAAATCTCTTCATCAACTGCTGGGTTGCGTGCTTGTCTTGGTCTACCAGTATCGTGCATTGGAGTCTGAAATCTGCCGTATTCCCGAAGGTGTTGATGGGAATTTATAAAAGTTCTGTAGTTGGGAAGCCGGCGATTAGGAAATCTTAGCGCGTACAACCTCTGAGCATTAAGCCCGTTACCATTAGCCAGACCATAAACGAAATGGATGTCAGCCAGATGTTTAAATGAATATGGTCCATTTTCCATTTTAATGTTAAACAAATCAAAAAATATACGATAAGTTATAAACCAACTTTTAAATAATGTCAAATGCATAAACCAACTTTTAAATAATGTCAAATGCTTCAAAATAAGCGTAAACGTCAAAATGAAAATAGCAGTCAAAGCCCACTAATTGTTTTTTTTTATTGTTTCATTGAAAAATTTCAATTAAATATGGCGAATTACAAAAATTTGTTTAAATTTTTTTCTCGATAACGATCTTAGATGCATAAAAATTATAAGAGATAAAAAAGTTTATAAATAAAACAAAGAATGTACTGCATATTTCAGAATCCGCCAGCAGCGCACTATAAAAAAGTTTATGCGGAGAAAAGGGAGCATGACCCCTGAAAAAATATCTCCCTGTAGATTCTTACAATCACTCGGTATACTAGATGATGTAAGCCCTAGAGCGTAATCTATGTTTTAAATTTTATCTTAATATCTCAAAAACTAAAAGAGCTATGAAGGAAAAAATAAAATTTTTTTGAAAATTTAACACTCTGTAGATCGGTGACGAAGCGTTTGCGGACACATGCTTATAGGAAAAAAAAGGCTTATTTTGACCTGGCAAATACGCCCCTAGAATCTTGATACTGAGTTTTGAGACACCCTGTATTGTTATATTTAAATTAGTTATTAAATTACGTTTAAAATATGTTTTTGCGTTTTCTTTCTGATATAAAAAATCAGTGCGACACTTTTGTTGCTTAAAAAAATATTTTTTTCCACGCTTTTATATATATTATTATCTTAAAGCAGTGCAACCTTTTATTCTATCAGCAACGAGTGCGTTCCTGCTTTCATTCGATCACCCGCTGGGTCTTATCGGCATTAGAGATTAGCATTTATAATGAGTTTGTAACATAGATAGACAGACTTTACCTGCTAAGGCCCAATTGTATAGGCTAGAATTATCTATAGAATTAATATGAAGATTTGCCCTCAAATTAAACCTAAAGTTAATCTAAGGTAGGTTATTGTTGCAATTGTATAGAATGGGGTAATCCATAAAACTGCTAACTTCAGAGGGATGGGAATATCAAAATTGTCATGTCCATGTCATTTAAAACTAACCTAACTAACTAAAATAACTTAAATTATTATAGTATCGTATAACTAAATTGTTTAACCACGTTAATATTTTCCAAATCTTGTTTGGCTTCTGAGGGAAGATAACTTACAACATGGAAAAGATCCATAAAGGGTTACTATTACTTCAATAGGTAAAAATAGTAAAATAGGTTCAAAAACAAACAAATGTTAAAAATACGCCATTTTAATTTTTTTTATCCCAAGAATACGAGTTAACTCATACCTAATCCACGATTTGAAGGTTAATCCTAGGGTAGGAGGTAACCTCTGATTATACGATGTATTTTACTACTAACTCCTGGAATAACCTCTACTTTTGAGTTAATCCCAATCTATACAATTGGGTCTAAGTGCTAAATTAAGCGCTGAATATTTCGGTGACTTAAAAATTCTCTATTAGGTATATCAAAATGATACACATTCATACAGGGTGCCAATTTAAAAACGAACAGCATGTAATATTTCTTCGGTTGATTTGTTGTTGTATTGAATTCAACCCCCTGGCCCCTAGGGCACTTACCCCTAAAATTTTAAATGGCAACTTCCACTTATTCGGTTAGTTGTAATTTTAGACAAGATGAATAATCTTTTTTGTCAAAGAAATTGATACCTACACTATCGGACAAAAGTAGAGCAACACTTTCGAAAAATGAAAAAAATCTTAATTTTATAATATTAAATGCGTATTTAAATACAGCGTGTCATAAATATCAAAGTAGGCTGCTGTTATCGGCGGCAAAAGCTTTTCCAACAATCAAAACAAATAAACTGACGTAAACTTTCAAATACAGTATTGTAATGCGTCAAAAGTAAAGCAACATTTTAATATTTTCCTAAAAAAGAAAGGTTTTAGTGAAAGTAAAGGTTAAAATATTTTTGCAGAGTTTATTTTATGTTTAATTAATATTTCTGTGCTGGGTTAATCATGCCAAGAGGTATTCCAATTTCGAAAGAATTAAAGCAGAGAGTAGTGAATGCACACTTGGAAGCAACAGTACAAGCCACAATTTCAAGACGGTTTGTTTCACCAAGATACAGCGTATCCAAAATAATTTCAAGTTACATTCAAAGGGGACATTTAGAGAATCTACCGAAATCGGGAAGGCCGAGAAAAACAACAATTTGGACAGACAGGAGCATTAAAAGAATTTCTCAAAACGGTCCTTGGATGTCTGCACCTAGATTTATTGCTGAAATTTCCGAAATTATGGTTAGTCCACGGACAGTTCAAAGAAGGTTGGTGGACGCAAAGTTATTTAGTAGACGCCCGGCTAAAAGCCCGTTATTTCGGCAAGAAATAAAGTGGCTAGGCTTGAATTTGCACGTCGACATTTAAATTGGACAGTAGACCAGTGGAAAAAAGTTTTATTGACCGATGAAACGCGTTATAAAATTTTCAATTCTGATGGAATGAAGCGTGTAAAATGGCCAATCAACACAAGGTTTAATCCCAAATACGTTACAGCCACAGTTAAACAAGGCAAAGGTAGTATTTTTCTATGGGGTTGTTACTCATGGAATGGGGTAGGTCTTTAAACTTCATTAATGACACCATGGATCGATTTGTCTATAGAGATATAATGCAAAATGTAATGTTGTATTATGCAGAGTGGGAAATACCGTTGCGTTTTATTTTCCAACAGGATTACTATCCGAAACACTCTTCACTAATTGTTCAAGAGTGGTTTCAAGAAAATAACGTTGGTGTTTTGCAGTGGCGGCACAATCCCCAGACCTTAACCCCAATGAAAATCCATGGGAAGAAACTGAACGTGGAATTCGTACACAATTATTTCCAAATAAACAATAATTGGTAAATAAAATCAATGAACTTTAGACAAACCTTTCCGAAAATACTGTTCAAAAATTGATTGCCTCAATGCCGCGACGTTGTCGGCAAGTAATAAAAAATAATGGATATTCTATTAACTATTAACATATGTAATACTTCTAGCTATTGTAATTATTAAATGTGTTTAATGTTTTTTTATCGTAATATGTAAAATAAAATACTGTTGACACAATTTGTTGCTTTACTTTTGTCGCACTTCATTTCGTCAATTTTTATAATTATAAATATTTCTCTACCTTCATTTTGTTTAAACTGTACCAAAATATTGTGAAATATTACTAATATTATGGGAATAATATTTCATTAAAATTAGCTGGGGATCACAATCATATAATTAATTTTTTAAATTCAAAGAAATAAAAGCACTTTGTTGCTCTACTTTTGTCCAATAGTGTATATAGGTAAACATGTACACTCAAAAATTTTTATAGCTACAAGGAGGTTAAAAATTTAATCCGGTTTTACTTATTTGCATGTAAATTCAATCATTTTTTTATTTTAAAGCCCCCATTGTCTACTCAGATTGATATTTAATTTAAAACTGCTTTGTAATTTCCCTTATTTAAGTCTTGTCTAACCTCTCAGAAAAAGTAATTTTCGTGCCAACTAAAAAAAAACTGAATCGGTATTCTAGCTATTTCTAAATAATTACTTTAAAGGAAACTTGCTACCTGTAGCTGATACCATATTTGACTTAAGAATTCCAAAAGTACTTGGCGATGTCATCAAGAAAATTCCAGGGTATTTGGGATATGACCACAATTTTTGTGTAACGAAAGGATCTACTCAAGAAAATACTTTCATAGCTAGGGCAGTACACTTCGAAACAGGTAAGCAAGTAAGAAACAAATTTACCTCAAGCGATAGTTCGGTTTTAGTGAAACTACTAAACTACTACAGGGAAGGAGCTAAACATTTTTGTTGCTAAGCAGGATTTGTATTCCGAAACAGGTGAAGCCTGTTGCAGAACGCAGGTCTTCAGATAGCTTTAACAATGAATTGCTTTTAAAATTACTACGCACGCGCGAACCTCTACAAAAAGGATTTATAGCGATCTTCCCCTTTGAATAGTATGAGTGTCGTTCAAATACTGGTATATCTTATTATTTTGGAATCCTTGGTCATAATTTGGATACCAGCCAATTAATAATCTAGAATCATTATTACCTTTCCTTAATAGACATGTGGTTAATTATATACTTATGTGGTACCCGTACAGTGTCTACATTATTTTATTTTCAAATAAAATTATTGGTCTTGTAAATATTTCTTTTAGGAAGGGTTATGGAAGTATACAGTAACCAACCTGGAGTGCAATTTTATACATCAAATCATATACCTGAAAATCCTAAGGACCATAAAGGCGATATAAGCAAACTGGATACTTTAACAGGAAAAGGTGGTGCCAAGTATTTTAAACATGGATCGTTTTGCTTTGAAACACAAAATTATCCTGATGCTGTTAATCACGTAAGTATCAAAATGTTGTAGTGTTTGTAATAAGACGAAAAACTCTATTAATTTTAAAGTCCAGTTTTATAATTATTGTGATTAGTCCTCCAAAAAATTATACCGGGTGTTGCATCGTCGAGCGGGACATAGGAAATCCCATGTAATTTTAAATGGGGTCAATTATTGGCTTCCCTAATTATTTTAGAGAAAAATTCTATTTAGGTTTATTAAAGAGCACTAAAACCCACATTCAAAAGAATAACTTTAGATATTTTTGATGAGCCCGTTTACGGGTTATCGCCGATTTCTTTTTAACTATTTCTCCTTTTTTTGGCCCCGTATTTGCGGGCACCAGTCAAGGTAAAAGATGACTGTCAAATAAAGTTGTCATTTTGAAATGTGTGCTTTATTGTTATAAAAACTCGTACATCGAAAATATAACCCATGAATTACACTTCTGAAGAAAAAATATTGATGATTAAATGGTATAATCAAGGAAATAGTTATCAAAATGTGTCAAACATGTTTGCTGCTCTGTATCCGAATAGACTGATACCTGCAAAATCTACAGTCGAAAGGACTATCAAGAAATTTAAGACAAAAGGCACTGTAATAAATAACTGCAGATGTAAAGAAAGGCAGGAACAAAGAAGAGATGCAAGAAATGATAGGGACTTGCAAGTTTTATTGTGTGTGGAAGAAAATGATGGGAAGATCAGCACAAGGAAACTTGAGGATGACATAGGATTAGATCACACCACAGCGTTACGAGCTTTGAAACGACATAAATATTATTCATACAAATATGAAAAGCACCAAGAGCTAAGAGATAGGGACGAAATACGACGACAGGAGTTTTGTTTTGGTATGATGGAAAGAGCAAACATGGATAGGGAATTTTTAAAAAACATTTGTTTCACTGACGAATGCACATTTACCTTAAACAATGAACCCAATGTTCAAAATTATCGATATTGGAGCAAAGAAAACCAACACAGGTTTGTGGAAACAAGGACGCAATATCCACAAAAAGTTAATGTATGGGCTGGGATTTTCGGAGAAAATATTATCGGGCCATTATTTCTTACACGATATTTAAATGCAGAATATTTTTGGAACTACTTGAAGATCATATTTTACCTACTTTACATGATGCCGCCAGGGAAAATCAGGAAGTTTGGTACCAAATGGATGGCTGCCCGGCACATAGTACCCTGGCTGTCCGGGAATATTTAAACCGTGTTTTTAATGGAAATGTTATTGGCTTAAATCATACAGTAAATTGGCCAGCCAGGTCTCCTGATTTATCGCCAAATGATTTCTTTCTCTGGGGCCATTTAAAAAACAGGATATACAAAGATAAAAAATACCCAAATCTAGTCGAGTTAAAAAATGCTATTTCTGTCGAATGCAATAGAATTTCAGTTTACCAACTAGCGAATGTAAGAAGAGAATTTTATGATCGCCTCGGTTATTGTCTAGCAGTCAATGGAGGAATATTTGAACATCTTCTTAAATCCTAAAGTTCTAACAATTTAATAGTACCTACCTATTAATTAGTAAAATATTGAAACATGTAAAATGTCATAATTAACCTTGTAATTGGATACTTTATTTTAGTTTTATTCAGATTAATTTGTACTCATAAATACACCTTTAATATTTTCGATGTACGAGTTTTTATAACAATAAAGCACACATTTCAAAATGACAACTTTATTTGACAGTCATCTTTTACCTTGACTGGTGCCCGCAAATACGGGGCCATAAAAAGGAGAAATAGTTAAAAAGAAATCGGCGATAACCCGTAAACGGGCTCATCAAAAATATCTAAAGTTATTCTTTTGAATGTGGGTTTTAGTGCTCTTTAATAAACCTAAATAGAATTTTTCTCTAAAATAATTAGGGAAGCCAATAATTGACCCCATTTAAAATTACATGGGATTTCCTATGTCCCGCTCCACGATGCAACACCCGGTATAATGTTGCTTTCCTAAAATAGTGTAATTGTGGCGTCTAGGCCAGGAATCAAAAAGTTAACCAATTAAGTTGAGAACATGGTCACCGGTTTCATTCTCCTTCATGCAGACGCCAATTAGATTCGGGATCATCTAGCATTACCAGTTCATTCATGTGATCTCTGAAGTGCTCCAACCACTCTGCGTACATATTTTCTGCTGAGAGATGAAAATTATCTGTTAAGTATCAGTAGACACTACGATATGTGCAGGTCCTTCCCTCCAGCTCTGCATGAGTTGCCTCAATACCAAATCTTTGATTTCCTTTTATAGAAGATATTATAATAAATAATTAACCCAACTCTAGCCAAAATATTTGACATTTCGCATGTTGGCTAACCGCTATTTGTCGTACATTGGTAACATTTAGGGTAGGACTCGGCTTAAATTATTTGATTTGTCCTAAAGCTATACAAGGGTGCCTGTTAATTAATGGTACATAATGAAAACATACATTTCTTGTGTAAACATATTATTATTACACCAAACTTACTTTACTCCAACAGTTAACAAGAATTGAGATACGGAGGGTCAAGGTTTAATGTTTTTTTTCGATTCGCTTAAATAACTTTGGAGAAACGAAACTTTTTTTGGGCGAAATTTGGTATTTGGGTTTTTTATAATGAAAAATTTTAATTTCCTAAATATCTTAATGTATGGAATCTAGAGGGCGCCGGATACGAATCGAACGTTGCCAATAACAAAATCAGTCAAAACAGGTGTTCCATGTATTAAGCGTTTTAATGCCGAGGTGTTTTCCTGCTTTTAGTGTATTTTTTAAGGGCATCTGAATAACTCCATTGTACAACCACACCCGAATTAATAAAATATTACCTAGTTCTGTATTGGCAACGTTGGAGTGTATAGTACTGTATAGGGTTTTAGCTGCTCCTTTGTCTGCTACCCGTTAGAAGGCAACAACTTTTTTGCGACTGTTCACGTTTTAAATACAAACACTACATTTTCTATGTTTATTACTAAAAGGTGGAATATATGCAAAGTGCATATAGGTACAGTGAGAGCAAAAAGGTTGGAACAAATTCATTTAAAATGCAACCTTTAATTTTTCGAAAAAACGCTCAGACCTGTCGGTTTTTATTTGTTAAACAGCACTTTTTAAAATAATTTTCACTTCTACAGGGTGACTAAAAAAAAAAGATTTCATGTGACCCTTTAATTTTTTAAATTGAAACCCCCATTTTTTATTTTATTTTTGGATTCTACGTAAAATTCTGATCACATTTCATGTATTTATAACCTATGTCTAAATTAAGTTGTTTTATAAAAAAATCGATTTAATTGAGAAAAAATTATATTTATTAAATTTTAAATGATAAATGTTTGAATGACAAAATTATGAAATATTACTTTAATAAATGTTGGAATTGACCACCAGCAACATCCTGGCAATATCCGAGGCGATGTTTGAATTCTTGCAAAACATTGTGCACTATTTGAGGTTCTATCAATCTTATTTCCTCTCTTATTCGTGCTTTAAGGTCATCAATATTGTTCGGTCTGTTGATACAAACTTTAGATTTTAGGTATCCCCAGAGATAATAATCTAATGGGGTCAAATCAGGGGATCTGGCCGGCCATTCTATTAGACCCCGTCGACCAATTCACCTCCCAGGAAAAACAGTATCTAAATACTCACGCATTGGGCGAGTGTAATGGGCAGGTGCTTCATCCAGTTGATACCATAAGATATCATAGGGAATGTCAGGAGTTCTCGATTTGGGTACAGCACAGCAGGAGCAGGTATCAAATCAAATTCTAGAAGTTCTAGATATCTTCCTCCGATCAAAGTGCCGTCAAAGAAGAAGGGACCCAAAATTCTACTTCCAATAATTCCAGCCCAGACATTTACTTTTTGAGGATATTGCGTGTGGCACTCCATTATCCAGTGCGGGTTTTCTGTAGCACAAAATCGGAATTTTTGCTTATTCACACTTCCGTTTAGGCAAAATGTTGCTTCATCAGAGAATAAAATTCTTCGTGAAAATTGAAGATCAACTATACATCTCTGCATCATTATTTCACTAAATTGCATTCTTCTATTCGGGTCGTCCTCATTAAGTTCATGAACTAACTTGGACTTTATAAGGATGCCATTTATATTTATGTAAATAATTCAATACAGATCCTTGACTAATTTTGTTCCCGTCAGCAATAGTGCGACTAACTTTATGATTGTTCTCTTGGACGGATAATAGCACATTCAACTGCACTTCTTCTGTGATAGTGGGATGACCCTTTGAATAATTATCTCTTACATAGCCCAAATCTCTATATTTTTTTTTTAAATTTTGCTTACAGTTGATCAAGATATCGGCGCTCTATTTGGGTATTTATTGTTAAAAAATTCGCAAACTTCCATTTGAGTACGCATCCTGTCTCCATAGCCAATCATCATTGGAATTTCTATGCGCTCTTTTTCTTTTACTCGTGCCATTTCATAGTTAAACAAATTTCTTTTAATAGAATAATGTATACGAATGTTTAAATAAACCTTTGATAGAGAATCAATCAATCAAGTACCGTAGGTAACAGAAAAGACAAGCGGCTAGATACTGATCATTTCAATCCCTCTTACCACGCCCACTGTCTGAAATTGTGTGTAAAAAGACGAACGATAACTAAAATAAAAAGGTGATAAAACAGGTAGGATCCACCTTTTAGAGCCGATCTACCTTTTCTTATTTAAAAAAAAAATAGAAAAAATAAACTGTATCGGACTGGATACGAGCTCAGGACCTTTAGAGCCGTGCCGTGTATAACTGGTTGCCCGGTAATGCTTAGAAAGACGTGTTTAGAGAAATTGAAATAATCAGGATCGAGCCGCACATACGGTTTCAATAAATTTAATTATGTTTAACTTTTTCTGTCTCTCTCTTCTCTTCCAATCTGTAGATAATTATAAAATAATTAGTATTTACATTTTGGTTATGGGCAAGGGCCTAGCGACACCTAAAGCACCGGTTCCCGTCAGATCACCGAAGTTAAGCGGTGTCGAGCGCGGCTAGTACTTGGATGGGTGACCGCTTGGGAAACACCGCGTGCTCTTGTCTTAGGGAAGAGTGTAAAATGAATCGACATCAAAACCATCCTATTCACGCCGGACAGGCCGGATGAGATCGGATATCTCGTAGGATGAAGGTGCCGCTTCACACTCCCCAGTCGGTAGACCGCACGATTAAAAACCGTACGGTCGATGACCGGTTCTAGATGGCCTCAGATACGCCGACGAACCGTAAAAAAGTAAAATAATAAATAATAACATTTTGATCATACACAAGCTTTTTATTGGGGGTTTCCGGGGTTTGCAGGTATATTGTTAGGGGTTATTTATTGTTATTTAATAATGCCTTATTATTATCTGCTTAACAAACTGTATTTATATCGGGTTGTTATACGTACTTCTGTTTTAGTTTGTCGAAAGATTTCAGTATTTTTAGTGTAAAACTAGTGATTTCGAACTTGTGTTCAAAATATCTAAAGTGGCGAAAACGTCTTCGGGGATTAAAAATTTCCCACAGTTTAGTGGAGAAAAAGTCTTCTGTAAAGCTTGTGCAAAAATTATTGTTTGTCAAAAGAAATTCCAAATCGATCAACATTTTAAAACACCCTGCATAAATCAAAGTTTCAAAAAATGAAATTAGAGCCAGTTCAGCTGAGTGTAAAAAACGCATTTTCAAAATGTTGGGGGAAAATCGAAATCTGAAAAGGAAATTTTTCAGGAAGACTTATGCAAGGCTTTGGTCGCAGCAAACATACCCTTACAGAAATTGCAAAATTCGCAATTTAGAGGATTTTTGCAAAAATATTGCCAACAAACCATTCCTGACGAATCCACGCTTAGAAAGAAGAATGTTCATTCAGTATATGAAACCGTTTTAGAAGAAATTAGAGCTTCACAGGGTGATGAAAATGTTTACATTATTGTTGATGAAAGCATAGATGCTTGTGGCAGACATATCGCACATTTTATGATTGGAGCACTTCAAGAAGATAAAGCAACAAACCCATATTTAACAGCTTCTAAACAGCTAGACAAAACTAATAATATGACCGTAACCCGATTCATTAGCAGTCTCTATCGAGCTTTTTCTTACCAAATCCAGTCCCAGATGAGAAGTTTTTAGTGCTTTTGTTTGATGCAGCACCGTATAAGGTAAAAGTAGGTCAAAACTTAACTTAACTTAATCTTTTACCCCAATATCGTACATGTGACTTAAACCGAGTCGCAAAAACCCTCAGAACTGAGTAAACTTTAGTGAATAAATTAATTTCAAATGCAGAAAAAGTGTTTCTAAAAACACCTCTAAGAGTAGAGTATAAGGAGAGATTACCAGGAGTTAGTTTACGGTAAAGTAGGAGGTCAAGTAAGGAACAAATTGGATGTAACAGTAAAAATAGAATGAAGGCTTTATATACTTAACTGCAGTAAAAAGCATTTATGAAGGTTAACCACCCAACAAAGTTGTATCTTGGCCTTATTCTTTACTACCTAAGTTGTAGTATTGTCCGATTAAATCAGTAGATGTTGAAAGAAGCTTCCCTTCGTATAAACATATTTTTACTGATAGAAGAGAAGATAGAAGAGGAGATTTTAGTTGAAAATTTTGAAAACTATTCAGTAATAAATGCCTTTTATACAATTTTAATAATTTTCAAACCAATTGTTTACTTTTATTCTTCTTTGTTTCATTGCATTTTTTTTAAATAAGCATCTCTTTTAGAACCCAGTGTGTTTCTTTACCCTATTTTACTGTAATGAATTAAGAAATATTGCATACCAGTATGCATATTTGGTCAAGAAAATGCATATAACTGCATATTTTAAAGGCAAACGAGGCATATGTATGCGCATATTCTGGTGAATTTAAGTGCATATATTCCGCCCTTTATTTATTACGTATAAAAAATTTACCTTGTTATTATCGGGTAACCGTTAGCCAAATATTTTCATTTAAATAATTGCTCAGTGCACCCACCACTTTTATTATTTTGTTCGAGTCTTTTGTGATTAATATTAAATATGTCGTAAACTAAAAATATTTTTTTAAATATTATACTTAAGGGGTATAGAGACACGCGTACAAGTATTCATACATAAATACACGGTGATTTACTCGCGTCGATATGTGGGGATCATTTTATTCTACACACATAGGTACTTGTGCACGAACTTGTATGTCAGTCTTTTATAGTATTTTTCAGTTTAGAAAGAAGTTAGTTAAGGTAAAAATTTTAAAACTAGTTACTAAAGAAGACAACCCAAGAATCAAAAAAACTGTTGTTAAAAACGTTGTTGTATTCGGACGTATTTGATTTGTTTCGTTTAATGATTGTCACCAAACTGTTTAATTCATTGTTTCCATGTTGTAGCATTCGGCAGATTCTTAGGGCATTTTCTAATGCTTCTGGTGGTGTGTTGAAACAGTTTATTTGTATAATATAATACTTGTAGTCCGCCTTACGAGTCTGGGCTACGACGGCTGAGGATACAGGGGGTAAAAGGCGTAAAAAGACCATTTTTAACTGTAGCGACATAGGTGCTTCGTTTCATAATAATATTACTATAACTAATATTATATACGACGGAAAAAGGCAAAACCAATATCAAGGCACAGGTGAAAATTTCTGGCCCAGGAATCGGCGCTCTATTAGACGTGTGTTGTGTAAAAGGGAAAATAAACGGGACATATGTTACAGGGTGTATACACTTTACAGGAATAAGTGTTTTATGTAATATATTTGAATTCCTTATAAATTAGCATAGTATAAAAATTTAAACAGAGTATAACGGCAACAATGTTGTGATTTGGGACCACATTTCTTAAATTCCTTTCACAGCTATATTCTCGTGCGTCGGACTATATTATGAAAATTAGAAAATTATGGATCACGTGTAATGCGTTCCCAGTACCTCTGGAAGAAAAAATAAAGTAAATATGGTAATATTATCAACTAATATTTTAGACATGCGCAATTTTAAACCCGCTTATTATAATAATAATTATTACTTTTAGTATTTAAAGTTGATTTTGTTCTTAAATCAACATAAACGTAAGGCCTAAAATAAAAGAAACTAAAAAGTGACACATGCGATGAAAGTCTAACTTCTTTTAAAATGAAACATACTATACCCGTTACAATTGTATTTTGGCAACATGTCACGTAAAGATGAATTAAATTTATTAGCAGTGGCGTGCGTTTGTGTTATAAAAAAAAGACAATTAATTTAAAGGCTTCAGCCACGAAGGAAATGGGTGAAGGAATGGCTTTGGAAGTGAAATGAATATTATTATATTAATCTACTTGAAGAGCTAAGATTAGAATCTGAGGATTACTGAAACTATCTCCGGATGGATGAGGATAGTTATGCAACACTCCTGGCGTTAGTAACACCACTTATTCAAAAACAGGCAGGGACCTTGCCTTACTTGGTCATATTATTAAAAGTGAGCCGGGGTGATGCGACAGCCGATGGAAAAAATTAAACATTATTATAAGTTGTGTTCGAATTTAAATAATCAATTATTTACTTATAACACCTTAGAAACGGTTGCTATAAATATCATAGGAAATATTAGCGGGCGATAAAGTTCATAATGCCCGGTGATTTTCGTAATGCCTGGTTATTATTATTAAAAAAATATTGAACAAAATTTGTATTTATTTTTAAAAATTTTTTAACATAATAATATTCTGTTTTTCCTATGTTAAATGTACAATTTCTGAGCTTTCCTGAGATAGAAGCTGGACCAACTATGCAATTTTGCGACTCGATTGCTCCATTTTAACATTAATTAACATATTTTTTTTTCGGTAACAGAGCTAGCTATCATTATTGCTATTCGGTTTTTCGACATGATGCTTTCCTCTATATAACCCTCCGCTACACTAGTACTTTTCCACTTTCCGTTTAGCTTAAGGGTTGCAAGGGAAGCACCACCCTCGACAAGAAGTGTGGACGAGGTCCGACGTAGGCAATTTCCTGTATATTCCTTGGCGTTTTCTAAATTAAGTAATTTTGCTATGATTAAAGAAGCCCGTCCTAGTGTATTTGTCCAAAACTTTTGACTTTTTAGGAAGATATCCCTTTGATTTAGCTTCTAAAAATGCTATTTATTGACAATATCTTGAAATATTAATGTTTTCCTTTACTATAAGTTCAGACTTCACCAGGGAATATTTTGTTCAAAGGCTGTTTGGGATATACTTTCCGACTAAAATAAAATAAAAATAATTAAAAATTGTTATATCAATGAGCAAGAGGCTTACATACCAATTTCTTTTCACCGTAATTCGGTTTTTTACTTTCCATTGTAGAAAATTTTCATACTTCTTGTCGTACAGGGATTTAGACTTTGCCGGTAATCAGTTTTTGAAATAGAAATACCAAAAATTGGCAAAAATAGTTTTAAAAAAAAGCAGGAGTTTAACAATTTATATTTTAAAATTATTGAAAATAAAGTATCGTATACACTACAGGCGTTACTAGACTATAATGCCCATCCGGCGAAAACTATCGCCTTCCGCCGTCGACTTGGTACAAAAATAACTATAAGAAATGTAACAGAAAAATGTTCATTATTATAACACGAAATTAATAAAAAAAAACCTGAAAAGGATGTTTTTAAAAATATAACTGCAGTTTATAATTTGGGCGTGGTTTCAAAAAAAATTTTGCGCCTTTTCATACTCCGCGCAACAGAGGGCCTCCTTTTACATATAGGCCCAGGACCTCAAGAAGTCTTAAGAGTCCCTGAAAACAGGACACGTGCATAAGATCAGCTATATCGGGTCATGAAAGAATATCAAGCACATTGTGGTATTTGACCATTGGCAGAAATTATGAAGATTTGAAATTTCCTACTATGTAAGTATAACTATATTTTTTAAAAGAAAAAGGTTTCCCGTTTACTGAAAAAATGCTGCAATTGAAGTTTCTTCTAGTTTTACAAAGAAACTAGAGCTTTCAAAAAAAATAAATAAATTAACTGAATATCCTTCGCTTACATTTCCTCTATCGACTGAAAAGAGTATAACGGAATTACCTCGATTAGTTTCGAAGATATCGCGAGGTATGTGTATGTTAACACATTAATTTTGTCATTTGTGACATATTTCGTCATAAGAAAAGTTGAACCTTCCAAAAAATATTGCAATTAGCCATATCAGATAGACTGGGATCTAGTCAATCATTATGTGAAGGTCTAATCTGGTTGTACCTATATTTTTTAAGAAGAAAGCGACTTTTCGTTTTTCAGTGCTTTTATTGGTTTCGTGTTTTGTTATTCCACGTCGTTATAACTTTAAACTGAATATTAAAAAAAAAAACATTTCGACACCAATCACGACACCAGAATTATAATCCGGCAGTAAACTAGTTAGTACTACTTAAGCACTACACTGATAAAATCTTAGAACAATCAAATTCTTATCTCCACATCTTCATACATGTGCGCGCATTTATATACGTGCGTACATGAATTCGTACCACGTCCGATCGTAACGCACGTACTACAACTGACCACACTTAATAGACTGAACTTGTTTCCAGATGCGATGTCGTACGACGTCGTAAGACTAGAAAATCGCACGTCCATGCATCCAATGTAAGCACACACTTAATGCTTGTACGCGTATCTGTAAGTAGGTCCCTATATAAATCATAATTCAATCGGACACACTGAGTAATTTTAACTGAAATATCTTGGCATTTCGTACTAAACCTTTGTTTTTCCAAAGTTAGTTTACAGAATCGAAAAGGACCTTTAAACACTGACACCCGGTATTTCGGTCATCGTATACTTTTGAACTATGGTAAATGTGGTGAAATACTAATACTTTTACATAGGAAATCTCGACTTTTACTATGTACCATTAATTAGCGGTATATACGAAGTCCAGAAGCAGTAAGGATAATCACTCCCGGTTCCCGGTGCAATATTGGAAACCGGATTTTTTTTCAGTTCAGACCTGATGTTCCTTATTAACCATTTATTTAGAAATATCATAATAAATTAAAACAACACTTCTGTCTTCCTCCACAAATATTATATATTTTGAAAAAATTTTTAATGAATGTCCCTACATGTTTCGACTATATATACAGTCATCCTCAGGGGAACTAAAAGGAACATGTAAAAGTACAAAAATAACAGGCACCATAAGAGGCTTACCTATATCGAGTTTAAATTGGGTTCTAATAGTTGTCTCAAATTAATGAGTACAATATATAAGATAATCATAGCAAGTGAAATTTGTTTAGTTGAAGACAAACTTGAGGTAACTCAGAGTTCTGGATATGTAAATCAGCACATTTTAGTTTATTTTAAATTTGTTAATAAAAGTAAGAGAATTTAATTATTTTTTATGAGCATGGTGTAGAATAAATTTTAATGATTAATATATGAGCATTTTTAATGAAAGCATTTTTAGTAAAACATGGTTTATGTGGAGAAACCAAAAAAGAAAGAAAAAAAAATTTTTTTTTAAGTTATTTTATAAAAAACTATGAAATTTCATGTTTTCTTGAATTATATAGAAAAATACTAAATGTAGTAGGATAGGGGCTAAGCTCTTATCTAGGTTTAGCCCCTATCCTACTACATTTAGTATTTCTCTATATAATTCAAGAAAACATGAAATTTCATAGTTTTTTATAAAATAACTTAAAAAAAAAAATTTTCTTTCTTTTTTGGTTTCTCTACATAAACCATGGTTTATTAAAAATGCTTTCATTAAAAATGCTCATATATTAATCATTAAAATTTATTCTATACCATGCTCATAAAAAATAATTAAATTCTCTTACTTTTATTAACAAATTTAAAATAAACTAAAATGTGCTGATTTACATATCCACAACTCTGAGTTACCTCAAGTTAGTCTTCAACTAAACAAATTTCACTTGCTATGACTATCTTATATGTTGTACTCATTCATTTGAGACAACTATTAGAACCCAATTTAAACTCGTTATAGGTAAGTCTCTTATGGTGCCTGTTATTTTTGTACTTTCACATATTCCTTTTAGTTCCCCAGAGGATGACTGTATATATAGCCGAAACATGTAGGGACATTCATTAAAAAAAAATCAAAATATATAATATTTGTGGAGGAAGACAGAAGTGTTGTTTTAATTTATTACCTACACTCCACTGCAAGTATGGACTACTTCTTCAAATTTAAATATCATAATGTTTGGTGTTGGCGTAAATGTCTTATTCTATTATAATAAACTTGTACTACGATTTTTTTTATATTTTAGAGAACATTTCCACCCGCTGTGCTATATCCAGGAAAGCAATATCATCACACGGTGGAATATAGGCTTTTTGTAAATTAATTTTTAAAAATTTGTTGTCTTTGGATCGGTTTTTCTAACATACTCCATTTCTTGTATTGTGAAGATAAAAAAAAAAGGTAATGATTTCAATACCCGCTGTAACTGTACGCTGCATATTTGTTAAAAAAATTAAATAATCTATATACAAAATGGTTTTTAATTTCTTCTTCGTCCTTTGTCTTTAGGTTAGTTAAAATCTTATCTTTCCTCTGGAAAAATATCTTCAGAGAGTAAGTTACAAAAGTATTTCTTTATAATTTTTGTGTTACATTAATTGTAACAATATTGGCAGTTCAAGAATATAGATACAGCCCAAGAAGTAATCGTGTTTATACTGTCGCCATGCGACGTTTTTACTATTAGGCTAGGGCCATAAGAGCACTTAATTAACGTGCGTTAAAATGAACTGTACAACGGACGGCCAAAAAATATCAAGTGAATGCATGATACTATCATGAAGTGAATGTATTCACACAAGCGTCGTTAAACGTGCAGTTATACTATTTTCCTTGTCGATTGTGCTTAACATTTGAAATAGCTTTTCTCATATGTGAGCAGGAAACTATTTACGTTGGTCTTGAATCTTTGAAGATTATATTCGTTGGGGAACACGGCCTAAGGGAGGTCGTTTCAGAGTGATGACGTTCTCCGGATGAAAGAATTTTTAAACAGTGTCGTTTGAGGGGCAGTGAGCTAAACCACGCACAGGTGGGCTGCAGTGGCTCGTCGTGTATTTCTACAATGCACCGATTTGGGTGGAATCAAGCGGGCAACCTCAATTGAGCACTTGCCTAGATAAAATTTACAAAATAGACTTAAGTCGCCAACCTGCCTTCGATGTTCAAGGCTTTCCAGGTTGCTTGTTAGATCATGGTCACCGATCAAGCGAATGGCTCTTCTTTGAACGGAATCTAGCAATCTCAGGGTATGTTTAGGAGCAGAGCCCCAAATATACGAACAGTACTCCAGCGATGGTCGAATTTAGGCTTTATAGAGCATGAAAAGTTATTGGGGTGCATAGAGGTTTTTAGTTCGGAAAAGTATTCCAAGCTTCTGCGAGGCTGCCTTAGCAATGACCCGAACCCGACGATCGAAATGGGCAGGCGCTCCGTCGTGTTGATAATACATTTCAATTCTGATGTTTAAAGGAATCTCCTCCAGTAGTCCTTGCAATTCATTTTGTAAAAAACTTAAGTAGTGATCCCCTGTAAGGCGATTTTCCAAAAGAGAAGGGTCAATTAAATTATTATCGATCATGCCGCACCACACGTTTACTGAAAACCTGTGTTGAAAATTACTTTCGACTATTGCGTGAGGATTTTCGTCCGACCATACATGGGAATTTCAATTATTATTGATGCCGTCACGGGTGAATGTAGCTTCGTCAGTAAAAAGTATGTGCGATAAAAGATGACGATTATTAATTATCCACTCACACAATTGCATACGCTTGGCGTAGTCTCCAGGTTGAAGATTCTGGACACGCTGTACATGGTACGGGTATAAGCCTTGCTCGTGAAGCGTATTGATCACTCTTTTTTGAGCTCGTCGTCGCATCTTCTTCTACTACAGCTAGAACATTTTCTATTTCTTCTAAATCCTGTTGAATGGCTCGTTCGGATGTTACATTAGCACTTGGAAGCGTTCCGGTCTCGCAGAGTTTGTTGAAAACTCTGATAAAGGCCTTTCTGTTCGGTGTTCTTTCATGTGGAAATCGTTCACGATATTCTTCAGCAGCCGCTGTAGCATTCCCATTACACAAACCATAAATAAAAACCATATTGGCGTATTCGAGATGTGAATAAATGTGTGGCATTTTATAAAATTAAAATAATACAAATCCGAAAGTTAACAATGAATCAATGTAACATTTTATACTGACACTAACAGGATAGTTACAGCACACCAATCAAAAGCAAACAATGATAACATTTATTACAGGAAAGCTAAATGAATGCAATATTTTGTTTTTGCCTTATAACTTGAAAACAAATGAATATTGGATAACAACATTCGAGCTTTTTCTTATTATTTTGATGCATAGATTACACCCTTAGAGTTAGGCCCATTCCTCCCGACAAACTCTTATATCCAGTCCTTCTTTTTAGAAAAACTGCTGCCTGTTTTTTTAGCATTAAATTCTATTTAGTTACTGTGACCTCAAGACATAATTTCCTCCAGGTCTTTGTTGAGATGTGAGACCTCTTGCTGCCTATAGAGATGTGCATTGGCAGCCGATGTCCGGGCATCCAAAGTAAAAGATGAAACAAATGTACTCTCACCAACGAAGCTATATATAGGATTTCTAGTTGTTTCCAAAGGATCGTTAGTGTATGGTAAAAAGAGGGTGGGCGACAATTGAACCGGCATTCCGTATGCTCGTAATTTAGTTAGGAGCCCCTCATGCCATACTCGATCAAAGGCTTTGGAAATGTCTAGTGCTACCGCCCGGGATCCCCATGATGTTCTATTGCGTTGTTCCAAACGTAAGTTATATAAGCGAGAAGGTCTCCTGTTGATCTAGACTTACGGAATCCATACTGGCGGTCACTAATAATGTTGAAGCCATACAGGTACTTTAATCATTTTTCGCTGATACCCTTCCCCATGACTTTTGATATATCCGAAAGCAATACGACTGGACGATAGTTGTTTTGGCAAGGTTGTCTTGCCTTTTTTGGGTATGTGCTGGACTCGCGGAATTTTCCAGCAAGAAGGAAATATTCCTTTTTTGTAAGATAAGTTAAAAAGCCTACAAAACACAATCATCAATTCGTCAGCGCATGTCTTAATTACGATGACTACTTGACAGAAGCTTTTTTGGTGTCAAGACTCCTCAAGATCCGTTTAACATGGCGGTGCCGGAAAACAATCTCGGGTATTCTCGATTCTACAAGGGGAATATTCGGTGGAGTTTTTCCCTGAAAATCAAACATTGAATGTAAAGAAAATAATTCCGCCAGTAGACAGACAGAATTTCTTTCAGGTCTTTGTTGAGATGTGAGACCTCTTGCTGCCTATAGATATGTGCACTGGCAATTGATGTTCGAGCATCCAAAGTAAAGACAAAGTGTGCTGTTGTCGGCAAAGCTGTATATCGAATTTTTAATTTTTTCCAAAAGATTATTAATGTATAGTAGAAAGAGGGTGGGAGACAATATAAAACCTTGAGGGATTCTGGTATTCATGTTAAATGTGCCTGAAATAATTCAAACAACAAAAAGTCCAGCGCTAAAATATACCGTGGCATTTTGGTGGTCAATGGTGGTTTGAATTGGTTTTCACGGCTTCGACTGCAACGTCACTGACAATGATATTGGGTTTTGGTTAACGCAACCTGAACTTACTGCTTATAAATATTTATCACTTATTTTCATTACAAAATCGATAACCTTTTTATTTTTTAACCTCTGTTTTGCATCGCCTAACATATTTTTAAATTACTTTATGATTAGTCTAAACTTAGAAATTTGGGTATGTAATACATTTTCACTAATAGTTTAATAATTAGGTATTTTAATACAATAGTAATTATAAATCACACAGGGCTATCTAATAGTACACAAAAGTCATAGGTTCCTTATGCAAAACAATAGATACAGGGTGTCAAAATGTAGGTAAAGATAGCTTTGAATTTTTTAAAACAATTTTGGAGACAGTTTAGTATTTGGGAGCTGTTTAGGATAGAAAATTATTTTGTTTTTAAATCTGACAGAGTATGGAATATTCTTATAGACGATTATATAAGATATGTGTACGGAACGAAAAAGTCAATAGACGTTGGTTGACTATAGGAGTGAGAGAGGTAAAAAAAAGAAAAAAGCGTACTTAAATTACAGAGAACTTACAACACCAGAAAATCGAATTAAGTACATAGAATTTAGAAGCAGAGTGAATAGCAGAGTAAGAGAAATAAAAGAAGAATACTCATAAAGATTTAGTGGTGACATGAAAGCAGATATGATATGATAAGGCAGAAAGCGAAGCTGGAAATTAATCAGAGGACTAAAAAAAGATTAATAAATTCTTGAAAATTACGACAATAGATACCAATCTTTAAGTAGTAAGTAACTAAACCAACACGACCAATCACCCTGGTATAACCCTGTTAAAAAGAACGTCACAGGTTCATTATTTATGCCTTATTAATTCATAATGAAATAATAGTAGAAAAATATTTTGAACACAATAAAATTTTTGAAATTTAATATAATACCTACAGTGAGGACATAAAGTATGAAAAAGTATCTTTTCACGTAAGCGAAGCACCTAAGTAAAAAACGCTCGGACACGTCGATTTTATTTTATTCTCTTGCATCTTATAAATATCATACGAAATTCGATTCTTTCTCGCTCTGAAAGCAATTTTAATAAAATAAAAGTAACTCTCCTACAGTATGTTGAAAGTTGACACAGTTGTCACTGTTGACAACGAGTCAAAGTGATAATCTATGTCTGTGAAGTTGGCCCCCCAAATGTAAAATATGCTAAAAAATTAATGAGTTCCGGGTTCTAAATAAAGAGTTCTAGAGTTTTTTCTACTTTTTATTAAGAGTTCTGGCTATACAAAGAAATTAAACATGTTTTTCAAATGGGGGGCCAACTTCACGCGCCCCCCATTTATCTCGAAAAAAATGTTTAACTACAGTTCCAGGTAGACCTAAAGGAGTTCTACAGTTCTTTGCCATTTTAAAAATCAGAACTCTTAAAAATGCCCAGTTATACGACTTTCTATTTTGTTAAAATATACAAACTAAGTTCTAAATGGAATAAAATATTTCTGTTTAGGTAGCTGTGTAGAACTATTGCAGAACTAATGGGAACTCATGAGTTCTAACCCAGAACTCCCACTATAATAGTGAAATTCGTCTATGGGCTATCCGGGGACCAATTTTAGTCAGCCCTCCATTTAATTCCAAACAAAATTTTAACTACAGTTTCAGGTAGACCTAAAGGAGTTCTACAGTTCTTTACCATTTTAAAAATCAGAACTCTTAAAAATGCCCAGTCATACGACTTGGTATAATGAAAATCCACATTTATTTAGGGAAGATCATACCCAATATCCTCAGAAGATAAATGTGTGGGCAGGCATTCTTGGAAATGAGATTATTGGGCCAATTTTTATGGAAGAAAACTTGGCAGGTGAACCATACGTAAATCTGTTGGAAAATGTCATAGATCCTCTTATTACCCAATCTTTGGAAAATCAAGTTGATCAAGAGGGGGATATGGAACTTGATGAACAAAATTTGTATTTCCAGCAAGATGGAGCCCCGCCGCATTATGCGCTACCTGTTAGGACATGGTTGAATGAACGATATCCCGAAAAAGGGATAGATAGGAGAGGTCCTGTGGAATGGCCGGCGAGGTCCCCAGACCTCACACCTCTTGATTTTTTTCTGTAGAAATCCAGAAATACGAAAAAAATTATGGGTTTCGTCCAGCTTTTTTGACGCACCCTGTATAAATAAAAATATGATGAAAAATTTACCCCCGTAAAACAAAAGTTGACATCTTTTGACATTTCGTATCAAAATAGTAATTTCTACCTAGAACCGGGGTGGCTACTTTTGAAATGAAAACACTGTATGTATGTATTATGTAGATCCAAATATAGATTTTGATAAAGTAAAAAAAGATACCTACTGGAAGAGAAATACATAGCCAGGGAATACATATATTTCATTATAAACCTGAATATAGCATAGATATGAATAAACCATCTCCTTACATCCCACACCTGGGCAAGAAAAAGAAGAGAAGAGCGGAACTAGCGGGACACCCGATACAATGGCCAAAATAGTAAGAAACAGTACCCCTCTTGGAAGAACTTATATTGACAGGCACATAAGAATTTTACAGATGAAGCGGAACGCCTTCCAGAAGAAGAAGATACTGTGTAGTTTTGGTGTGTGTAAGCGGACATATTATATCACCAATATCTACTATATTCATGTACATATTATAGAAGAATCTAGAAGTTGTTATGAGATTCTCTTTAAAATAATCGATCGAAACATAACGTTTCATCTACAAAGCTAAAATAGAGAAAATTCAGAAAACAATTAATTTTTAAATGAGTGAAAAGTAACATTTGTAGGATTTTGGCTGCAACAGCTTATCTAGGCTAATAATGTCATCACAGCATCAGCAGCAAAATGAAGTTGAAATTGAAGAGGATGAGTTTGACACCTATATAGATAAGGATACAGGTAGCTATAATAACAATACTTTACAATTGTATAATATGTCAATGAAACACGCTTTTTAGGAAAAATATTGCAGGTGAGAAAATTTACTTGGAGAAATTCAACAGGAGTTTCTGTTGAACTAATTACTTACGGAGCTACTATTACTTCCATAAAAGTACCAGACACAAATGGTATTATAGATGATATAGTTATGGGTTTTGATGACATAAAAGGTAATAAAGAAAAAAATAAATACTACACTAAGAAACATACTTTTTAGATCTAGATAAAATTTTATTTACCTACCTTAAATAAAATGTCTGTATTATACTATGTGTCAAATAAAATGGTTACTTGGTTTAGCTAAACGCAAAATTCTAATATCAGTTATCTAGAACTAATAGAATTCTTTTTATGAAAACACTTAACTTAAATAAAATAAAAAGCAAAGCTGGACTAGGTGAATATAATGCACCTTAAGAGATTCAGTGCTCACGTCCAGTTAACTGGATGCAAGAGTTTCTACTGACAGCCCTCGTCCAGTTAACTTGACACCCCTTATACGTGTTTCTATAAATGGCGGTCAATGACGATATATTGTAGGTTGCGATGTTGGCCCTGGGCAAAGATTTGCACTAAAAATGTTTTGTATATCTAAAATTGTGGACCTTGAGATCAGAAGTATTGATTGTCACTTACAACTTATGGTGCTTTCGTTATTTACCACCTCCGACATCAAAGGACAAAAGTCCGATGTTGAGATGCCGGTAGTATAAAAAAAGAAAAACAAGGCATTTTTGCTCAATTTGAGACCAGGACCAGGACCACTTTTTTTATCAGGATAAATTCATTTTTTGGTGTCTTCTTTTATTGAAAATATTATATTTTTATTTATTTAGAAGGCAAGGGCCTAGCGACACTTAAAGCGCCGGTTCCCGTCAGATCACCGAAGTTAAGCGGTGTCGAGCGCGGCTAGTACTTGGATGGGTGACCGCTTGGGAAACACCGCGTGCTCTTGTCTTAGGGAAGAGTGTAAAATGAATCAACATCAAAACCATCCTATTCACGCCGGACAGGCCGGATGAGATCGGATATCTCGTAGGATGAAGGTGCCGTTTCACACTCCCCAGTCGGTAGACCGCACGATTAAAAACCGTACGGTCGATGACCGGTTCAAGATGGCCTCTGATACGCCGACGACCGTAAAAAATAGTAAATAAAAAAAAATATTTATTTAGAACTTTGTACTGATTTCTCAGTTGCATCCAGTTTATTTCAAAACTTTCTTCATTTTTTTAATAAATTTCTTCGCAAGTTCAAAGAGATGTATTATTTTCTGCGATATTATTGAGAATAATAAAATATTCAGTGAACTGGATGTCGAAATCTAAACTAGATATATGAGACATAGCCCGTTATCCAGATAATTAGACCCTGGTATCTGATATGAAAACAGGGTGTTTCAGAAGTACGGAATTGCCCCGTTTTTAATATACAGGGTATTAAGTTAAAAAAAAATCAGTTTTATAATTTTTTTAAATATCCTTTTACCATTATGGGTAAAATTAAAATTGCTTGTTATGTTTCACTATTTATTCAGTTACCTGACACGCGTGTTTCGACCCTTTCAGGTCATTTTCAAAGGAGCACACGTGCCGTTTGCGCGAAAACTGCGTTTTAACTTAAAACACAACACATTATTTATTAACGAAAAGAAAAGAAAATTCAATTCAAAAGAAACTAGAAGTCACTTCATTAAATTTTGGAAATGACCTCCATCAACAGTCCGGCAGTACCCGAGACGATCTTCAAATTATTACAGAACGTTATTAACGACGTTAGGTTCTATCAATCTTATTTCGCCTCTTATTCTGTTATTTAAATCTTCAATATTGTTTGGTCGATTAACATATATACCTTAGGCTTAAGATAAGCCCACAAAAAAAAATCTAAAGGGGTTAAATCTGGAGATGTGGCCGGCCATTCAATTAGACCTTGTCGGCCAATCCATCGTTCTGGAAAAACTGTACTAAGGTACTCACTCACACGGCGGGTGTAATGGGCCGGAGCTCGGGATATTCTGGATGAGGTTAGAATATGGCAAGGCACGGTACAAGATCATTTTCTAAAAATTCTAAATATTTCACCTGTGAAATTTCCGTCAATAATAAAAGGTCCCAAAATTCTATTTTTAACAATGCTGACCCAAACATTAACTTTTTGATGATATTGGGTGTGACATTCCATAATCAAGCGTGGATTTTCTGTAGTCCAAAACCGACAGTTTTGTTTGTGCACACGCACATTCAAACAAAACATTGCCTCATCCCAAAATATAATTCGTTTCGAAAACTGTGGATGATTATTGCACATATTCATCATTATCTCGCAAAATTGGACTCTTCTGTCTGGATCATCTTCATTGAGTTCATGAACCAGTTGGACTTTGTCAGGATGGAATTTATTTTTGTCTAAATACTTTCGGACGGATATTTTGCTGATATGATTTTTCAAAGCAATAGTACCTACTACTCGCCTTATATAAATATAAATCAGTATGTTTTTCTTCTATTTTACTGACAGTAGATCGGGATATCGGTTCTCTGCGAGGATACTTCTTATTAAAGAGTTCGCAAACTTCCATTTGTGTGCGCATTCTATCTCCATAACCAAGCATTATTAATATTTCTATTCGCTCTCTTCCACTTAAGCGTACCATTTTTTAAAATTACAAGATTATCAAAATAACTTTTGCCAGACACTTTGACTTGAGGCAAAATTACTAAAATCAGGAGACAACCGTCACTGTCAGTATGACAACCTAACAACCACAGGATTTATTTACAAAAGTGTTCATGATTTAAGTACATAATAATAAAAAAATCATCTGTTAAAATTCGAATATCGATTTTCTCGCAAACGGCTGAATTTAAGTATACGACATATATTATGAAATATGTTTAGAATTTTATGCAGAATCTGACAAAATATTATAAAATAGGGGTATCTATTTAAAAAAATAAGGTAAACCGTCATAACTTGTTTTTGGGACAATCTGTATACATCAAATAAGCTTCAAAAAATGCGCAACTAAAATAAAAATTTGACGAGTCCGAGCGTTTTTGCGAAAAAAAAACACATGAATCTTAAAGGAGTTTGTTCCAACCTTTACGTTCTCACTGTGTAGCATCAAAAATGTATAAGCTAACTAAAAATATATTCTCAAGTTTGAATCTTTATCACTTCGCTTCACAAATATATTATTATGTAAGAGTGATAATCACGTGTAGAAAAGCAAACATAAAATATTATATAGAAAATCACAAATATTTTTAGTATAAATCTGGTAAGAGGTTAGTTAACCTCAACAAAGAGAAGGCATTTGCAATATCCTGCAGATACATAACATAGCAGATCTTCGAATGCGGGATGTGTTATTCCAATCCCCAAAAACGAACGCGGGATAGTCCTAATTATATTAAACTAAAAAACCACAAAAGAAAAATAAAGCTCGCCACACAGCGTCCGCGTCTTTATGGCTTAAACCGTATGTTATCTAGACTTAATGAAAGTATATGTCCAGGAACACTTCAATTTCATGATTTGCTTCAATTGCTCACAGTTTGGGCATGTAGCCAAACACTGCAAAGAAAAGCATTGCTATCATAGATGTGGTGGGGAACACAAAGTTAAAGAGTGTATCAGCAAAGAGGAAAAGTGTCCCAACTGTACTAAACTGAAATTAAGGCCAGAAGACAGCAAACACTCAGCAAGAGATACTCAATGTCCGGTATACCAAAGAAGATTGGGACAAAAAACTGTCCCAACTGACCTAAACTGAAACTAAGGCCAGAAGACAGCAAACACTCAGCAAGAGATACTCAATGTCCGGTATACCAAAGAAGATTGGGACAATACGATAGAAACATAGATTACTCAGAATCTTCATTAAACATTTTTTTACAGAAAAGGCAATAGACAGAAACAGTATTCATACAAAAAGTGTAATCCATCAAAATGTGCAATCAGTTGGTAATGCAGTTGATCGCATTAACAATATGCTGAATACGCATACAAATTGTGAAGTGTTGTGTGTCAGTGAGCACTGGAAATCTCAAGATCAGTTGAGGAATATATCAGTTAACAATTTTAACTTAACGTCAATGTTTTGTAGAGAAGAAGGAAAACATGGTGGGTCAGCAATCTATTGTAAAAAAAGTCTCAAGTGTAAAGCTTGGCCATTATTAAATAAACTAGAAATAAGTGGTGTGATTGAAGGTGCGGTGGTTGAATGTATACTTGATAAGGTAGGATTAATTATTGTTTCAGTATATAGACCTGCTACAGGAGACATAGAGGCTTTCATGAAACAAATGAAACAATTATTACTGCATATTTTTAAGGAAAATAAACGAACATTTATAGCTGGGGACTTTAATATTGAAATGATGCGAGAGCATCAGAAAAGATCAGATTTATTTTCTCTAATGAGTTCATTGAACTTAGTTTCAACTATAGCAGAAGACATTAGAATTCCAAGTAACAAAGCTAGTTGTGTAGACAATATTTTTGCGAATTCCGACTATGTACAAGTGGTCGTGTTTGAAAACTACTTTATTTCGGATCACACGGCACAAGAGGTCACTTTTAAAATAAAGCAAACAAGAGAAAATCATTTAAGCCACAAACGCATTTTCTCGAACGGAAATAAAATCGATATTTTGTGTAGCTTGCGGGATCAAGATTGGTTAGAAGTATACGATATTGAGAAAAGTAATGTAAATGGGCAATGGAATAAATTTATAAATGTTTTTAAGAATATTTTTAATCAATTTTGCTCAAAAATTAGTTGGTAAGAAACAAAAACCTGTAATGCATAAAGATGCAAATATTGTAGAGTGTAAACGTAGATTGGATATTTTATTAACTCTATCGAGACGTGACCACGCGTATAAAGAAAGTTATAACAGAGAAAAAAAGACGTATGATAGTTTGCTAATTAATGTGCGCTCAACCAAGTATGAAAATAGGATTAAGGGGTCGGACAATAAAACAAAATGCATGTGGGCTATCTGCAAAGAAACAAATGGTTGTAGGTTCCGAAATTAGGGTAGAGGGAGGGCCTGAGCACATTGCTAACAAGTACAATAACTTTTTGCTTTCAGTAGTCCCTAATTTATTGAGTAAGTTAATTCAAATTCCCTTTCCTTGTAGAATTAGTAAAAGTATAAGGTCTGTGTTTCTGAAACCTGTAATACCGGAAGAAATTTGTGAAATAGCACGGACATAAAAAAACAAAAACAGTAGCGGCATTGATGAAATATCGACAAGCATCGTAAAAATAGCAGCTAGTGAATTGCAAAACATTCTGAGCTATATAATAAATAAGTCTCCTTTTTTTGGAGTCTTTCCTGAAAGTTTAAAGATTGCGCTTGTCAAACCTTTATATAAAAAAGGTGACCCCGAAATACTAGACATTTATTGGCCCATAAGTTTGTTACCAGGTTTTTCGAAAATATTTCAGTCAGCAATGAGCACAAGACTAATAACATTCCCAAAGAACTATAATTTATTTAGTGCGTGTCAACACGGATTTCTAAAAGGAAAATCCACTCAAACGGCCATATTTGATTTTGTTTAAAAAATCCTACAACATCTGGAGAACGGCGAATTAGCCCTGGGATGCTTCTAGACTTGTCTAGAGCCTATGATTATCTAGATAGAGAACTGCTTGTGCATAAGTTGGAAAAGTATGGCATAAGAGGAAATGTAAAACTGTGGCTAATATCACATCTAAACAACAGAAAACAAATTGTAACCATAACAAAAGAAGGACAAAATGGTAGATCAAAAATGTTAGCAAATAATATAGGAATAGCAAAAAGCCGTATATTGGGTCCGACTATTTTCATATTGTCTGTTAATGACTTATATCTGTTACTGAATTCATCTCGCGAACATATTATAAAGTATGCGGACGATACAAATTTAATTATTGGAAGTAAACATTTGCAAGATTTGGTTACAGAGGCTGGGAGATAATTAGTTTAGTTACAAACTGGTTTATGGAGAATAAACTCATTTTAAATGAAGATAAAACAAAAAATGTACTATTATTTAGGACGAAACAGTCAAGAATTGTGAGGCCCTTGTCCTTAGAGTTTGGCAACAAGAAAATTAATAAATAATGCAAAATTTTTGGGAATTCAGGTAGAAGAACACCTTGATTGGTCATGTCACATTAATAAATTAATGAAAAAGCTAAACTCCATTTGTTACGGCATTAGAGTCGTTAGCAAATATATGAATGAAAAGTCGCTAAAAATTTTGTGTTACGCAAATTTTGAATCAGTCCTTAGATATGGGATCATTTTCTGGGGAAGGGACAGTATGATCCAGCGTGTTTTTGTGGTTCAAAAAAGGCTAATTTGTATCATTAAAGGAATTACATATTTGCAAAGTTGTAGATCTGTGTTTAAGTGTTTCGGTATAATAACTGTACATGCTGTTTACATAAATTAATGTTTAATGTTTTTCTTTAGAACTAAAAACTTTTTTTACGTATGACGATGAGTATAACACTAGAACTTTGGATGTCGACTATGTAGCGCATCAAATCTCCCAGCTACATGTGTATAAAATTGTTTAATGGCTACGGTTGTGGACGGTACATAGCAGAAAATGAATTGTGAGTTTATTTATAGTCCAATGGATTTCAAATTTGGAATGGTATATAGGTAAATATTAATGTATGCCGATGCGTTGTCACTTTTTTTTTAGACGACCTGAGGCCGACGTATTCAGTTTTCTTTTCATAAACTACTAAAAAAATTTAAAAAACGTTCCGCGGCGGCATGGCTATTACCATTTTCTTTACAACCAAACTAAACAAATTTTATAAAAAAATTTCTAAATAATGTCTTAAAATACGGCCGTCGGCTACCGGCCTCTTGCGGGTTTCGAGGCGAAACTTACCGCAATCGCACGTTTTACGCTGGAAGGCGGAGCCAACTATGTGCGGACGGACTCGGGGATTTCGGAACGTTTATTAATTATTATTTTATATTGAAACTTAAATGTAAGTCTCGGTGGTTAGTCGTGTTTGCAGTTTAAAAACGTGTTTCATAATAAGTTTAATGATGCCTCCAAAATTAGCAGTATCATAGGGTTTGTCAATCCCTACATATTGCAGGTTTTGTTTTAATTTTCTGTGAGAAAAATATACAAATTTTATAAAACAGCTGATTTTTAGTAAAAACGATAAAAGTATATTCACATCTCTCGACATTGTTACTTATAATACCCAGTTTGTACTCGGAGATACTGCTTAATATTCTAAGAGTGTCACAAAATTTCGATTTTTAGCTTGGCAATGTTAATTCCTAGTGTGTAATGAAAACAGACAGAAATTGATTTTAGTAGGTACGTTAGTTAGGGCGGATATTTTGGTACGGTCAATAAAAAACCCACAGTTAGTTTTCAAATCTATATTTTATGTATAAATGAATATCATAATATATATTTTTACCATAATAATGTGGTATTGTATTCCACTTAAATTATGCAGGTTGGTGGCCAAACTTGATCAAAGTAAGGGTAACTTTTCACGAAGAACACGATGTTCGGGGTCCCGGCTCGATTTGAGTGGGGAGTTTATCCCTTAAAAGCCAAAAACACCCTTTTTAGGGGCGTTTTCGAGGAAATAATTGCCTAGAGACTCGCGGGTGTTTCTGCTGAAGTAAGTTTGGAAGGGTGTTGCCTCAGTGGTTTTGTGGGTCTGTTTAAAATTTTATTAATCTTTATATTATATATGCATTTATCTCCTATAATGTGTCACGTTAAAGAAATTTTAACATCGATGTTTTAGTTTCGATTTTTTTTTATAACATCGATGTTTATTTTAAACATCGATAATTCGAAATAAAGTCTCAACTTTCGAACGGTGTAGTAGGTATCAAGTCTGACGACAATTCTAATCGACCTCGTTAGCCGGGTGGGAACGATTTCGCCCCACAATCGAGAGGTCCAGTGTTCGAATCTCGGCTGGACATGGGACGTTTTTAAGTGTTTGTTATATTATTGAATAAAACCGGCTGAGTGGCTGAACAGCCAAAGTAAACTTAAAAAAAAAAGTAATTTTGTAAATGGATCTACAAGTTCAGTCAGTGTCAGTATTCTTAGTCGTAATTGTACGGCGTTTCCCCTGTTCGTTTTTTTGGGGTTCCCCTGTCGGCCTGTTCTATTTTTAAGATTGGCGACAGTGACAGTGAACTGTTAAATCGTAGTTGAACGGTTGGAATGTTGTAGACGAATTACAAAAAGGAATAATACGAATTATTATAATAAATAAATAAATTTAGGGGTAGTGGCTTGTGGTAAGCTGGTGAGTGAAGGTATTTTGGGTTGTTTTAATAATACCTTCTGTTTCTTTCAAATTGTGAAAAATTTTAAAAATGCCGTAGCATTCCCTAATAGTCTTTTTTGCAATAGTAAGGGAAAAAAAGGTTTACAGTTTGCTTCGAAAATCTATTCAAATCGACCAAATTAACGAGCAGATTCTTTGACAGTGATATTACATTATCGTAGTTGAGAGTATATTGATTATCTAGTATAGAAACTAAAGTTTCCAGATTCACACACAGAGTCGTATTATAGCACACTCTTTACTGACTTGGCATATCCTTTCTTACGCCTAATACTTAGAAAAGAGAGCATTACATTTAATAATATTAAACAACAACGTGTAGTGTGCACCTGCAATTTATATTGTGTGACTGGTTTGTAGGTACATAAAAATAAATGTTTTTAAAATTAATGTGACTAAAATCTTAATTAAGAAAAAAACATAGATGTTTTCGAACATCAATGCTTTAGGATCGATGTTTTTTCTACACTACAAGAACTCTAGAAATTGAAGAAGCAGTTTTAAGTTTAATTGATGAAAATTCAGAAACATTGGAAATTCTTTACTATTCTCTTTAATACCCGTACCAAATTCAACGAGAGAAAACTTAACTTTCATGAGATTTTCCCCTGCGAATCATCTTTTCTCAATGGTTTTTTGAAGAATATTGTGCAAATCCGGTGTCTGACTGTGAAATAATGTTTATAGGCGAAACTTTTCAAGATATGCTATCAGAAATTTCCACAATACTCATGTTTGGACAGAAGACCCGCATGCTATTGTGGAATCTAGCTATCAAGAGCAATTTTCGTTAAATGTCTGAGTTGGAATTGTTGAAAACCACTTAATTGGTTCTTTTTTTTACCAGAAAGTCTAAATGACCATAACTATCGCCGGTTTCTAGAGGACGATTTGCCTATATTGCTTGAAGAAGTGCCAATTATAATTATAAATATATATAATAGTATTTAAATTGAACATTTTATAACCATGTGTAGGTCGTGGTGGACCCCAGCATTGGCCCTTAAGGTTCCCAGTCTGTAGAACAACTGAGAAATCGCATAAGAGCTTTTTGTAATGTAAAAAGGAACATTAAAAGCATTCTTCAAAGAGTGCGCACTAATATGAGAACAAGAGCTAAAGCATGTGCCCATGGAGGTGAAGGGCAACTTATTTAATTTTTTTTTAGTTTTAGAGAAATGTTATTAGTTTGTTAACAGTCAATTAAAATTATTAACTCATTTAATCAGAAATGGGGATTAGTAATCTAGCAATTAAAACATGATATCAAGAACAATTGAATCGGTCATTTCAGAAACAACATGAGGCTGGTTTTTGTTGAAATTGAGATTTCCTTACAAACCCCTTTTTTATTTGTCTACGCAGCATTCCAAGCAGAAACAACATGAGTCTGGCTTTGCTTTAGTAAACCGCGGCTCATACAAATACCGGGTCCTTTCTGAAACCACATGAGTCATTGACTAGTGTGGTTTCTGCGTGTAACTGTAAAATGATAATAAAATATTCAAGATGGCCGAAATGATTGTAGTAGTGTTGATTCCCAAAAAACTGGGAAAAGAAAGGGTAAAAAGAGCACATATAAGTCAGAAATTATTAAAAAAGCGAGGCAGTGTGGAGAAGAATATGTAAACTATAAAGGTAATGTTGTACCTGCACGAGAGCAAGGAGAAAACTGTCGGTAAGTTTTGAGGTTAAGTTAGGTTTAAAAAGTAAAATATTAAGTTAATTATTTTTTTGCAGGTGTCGCTTCAACTGCTTTCAAAACGTTAATGTGGCCATTAGGGCTGAAATACTTGCTAAATTCAGAAGCATGCTTACCAAGGATGCACAAGATTCATACTTACAACAGCTTATGGGAAAGAGTGAAATAAAGCAAAGACGACCACGTAAGGATAATCCAAAATATAGAGGATATAATATTAGTTATTCCGTGACAGGCTCATCCGGTAAGATTATTGTATGTAAAAAAGCGTTCATTAGTATTCATGCTGTGAGTTATGAACGCATTCGAAGAGTTTCTTGCCTGCTTGTGCAAGAGAAAACCCCACTAGATAAACGTGGAATAAATGTATCAGGTAATGCTAAGTCTGAAAATATAATACGAGAGATTAAAACCCACATTGGCAGTTTTCCCACTAATATTGCACATTATACAGGAAAAGAGAAGTTTTACTTAGACAAAAAACTTAATGTTCGAAACATGTATGACCTATTTTGTGCCAAATTTCCTGATAATAAATCGGTGAAGTGCAAGTTTTATTTGAAAGTTTTTCAGGAACACTTTTCTCTGTCGTTTGGACGTCCACAGGTAGACACATGCTGTGAATGCGAACAATTAGAAGTAAAAATAAAGAGTCCGTCTTTAAACGAAACAGCAAAACGAGTGGCCGCTGGGGAATTAGCTGTACATAAGAGACGGGCAAAAAAAATTTACACAAAAATAGCAGAAATTACAGAGATTTGCAAAACAGATACCAGTGTATGTGGCATAACGTTTGACTACATGCAAAATCTTCAACTCCCGGTTGATCCTGTGCAGGAGAGCTTTTATTTACGTGAACTGACCTACAACGTCTTTGGAGTTCATAATATGCAAAAAAATCAAGGGATGCTTTACACCTACCATGAGGGTCAAGCCCGAAAAGGCCCAAATGAAGTTGCGTCCCTCCTTATGGAATATATTAACTCCGAAGAATCTACTGATGTCAACATTTGCACGTTTTCTCTGACAGCTGTCTGGGTCAAAACCGGAATCATACCATTGTGAGATTTTTGGTTGCTTTGGTGGAAGTTGGAAGATTTGAAACCATATATCAATACTTTCCACAACGTGGCCATTCCTTTCTGCCGAACGACAGGAACTTTGCGGCAATAAAAAGAGTCATTAAAAAATGTGACCGTGTTTACAACCCAAAGGAATACAGAGAAATAATAGTGAACTCTACACGAGACAAAAGTTTTTTGTTAAAATGGCGGAAACGGCAGATATTTTTGAATTCAAAAAGTGGTGGCCTACACATTACAAAAAAACTGTTTGTCTGTCGATTCGGAGGGCAGAAAAGTCCAAAGGAGTAAAAAAATTGCTTTTCAGATTTCAAACTACTCGCATTTTTTTTATTCTTCAAAACAACCAGGAACTGTAACAGTGTCGGAAAGTATTAACAGTTTTGTCACTAACAACTTTAAAATTAAAATAAAAGATCAGTCTCCATTTCTACCAACAACGCCGGCCTATCCGAACGGCAGAGTACCAATCAATAAAAAAAAAATTGAGGATATTCGCAAGCTAATCGCCTATACTCCTATACTATACCAGAAGAAAAAATACTATTTCTTGAAGAAATTTTGCAGTGGCCTACCACTGATGCAACTAATGATGATTAATACTTTTATCTACTTTCATTTAGTAATATGAATTTTACAGTTCTGTAAATCGTTTTGTAATGGCATCTATTACAGCACTAGTGCTGTAATAGATGCCATTACAGCACTAGTGCTGTAATAGATGCCCTTACAAAACGATTTTTAATAGCAGGTGCATTTTTATTTTTAAAAATGCCTTTTGCCAAATATTTTTTCATAGATGAAAGTAGATAAAATTTTGTACAATATTCTTGTTGTAAATTCATATAACTACACTCGATGTTTGATTAAACTCGGCTGACGCCTCGTTTAACAACTTTAACATCTCGTGTTGTAATATGAATCTTTACAACACTTATATCGTAAATAACTATTACATTGCTACTTGACATTTTGTAACGACAATAAAAATTTTAAAAAAATAATACATTTCATTCCTTGTCAGAAACAACATAAGTCACTTTGCTAAAAAACAAACTATGACTTAAGGAAAAAATATAATAAAAAAAAATATGTGAAACATTAAGTATAAGGCCATGGAATAATATTAAGAGGTTACTTTAAGAAATTTTTTTGTACATCACTGTAAAAACAGTTTTTTGTGATTATCTCAAAACTGTAATTTCTGACTCATGTTGTTTCTGAAATGACCGATTCAATTGTAAAAATGGGTAAAAATACGTTATCTTTTACGTACTTATAGATGATTGTTATTCTCTATTCCTTCACTGTAAGATACGAAAAAAAGAAAAGAGATCTTTTTTATTACACCATTAATAAAATCATTTTACTTTTTAAAAAACCACTGGCGTATCATTTTAATCACCTAAAATAATCAATAAATTTAAATTACCTACAAATTAATTAGGACGCCACTGGTTAAAACTTAAAATTCGATTTTTACACAAACGATAGTTTGCACCCACCAAGTTTTACAATTTTATTAAAATATCTAATGTAGTTTCTGAGTTATTAAAAAAAAAACAATTTTTCAAAACCAAACTTTCATCACCGTGTATTATAGTAAGAAAGCAAAACGGTTAAATGAAGTTTATATAAACTTTTTGTCTTAAAATCATACACAGATTAACCACCTTCAATATTGACATACATACTTTCATAGTTCCTTGTTGGACTAAAATCAAAACAAAATTTAAGAACAATGCCACATATTATTATATATTTAAATTAAATTCGCATTAATTTGTTTAGTCATAAATATATAACTATAACTCACTAAGTATAATTAATTTATTTTCACTATAATATTATGTCAATAAAAACAAGTAACAGAAATATTGAACAGAAAAATTCGCAGTATTTAGGTACCTGCCTAATTAACTAAACAACAACCCTATTTATTTGCAACCCCCCCCCCCCCCCCCTTCCTTTAGAACAAACCTTTTTTCTATATTGCAAGTAGTTAGTAGTACCGACTCATACTATAAAAAATATGTACCATGGTGCCGCCGACTATTTTCTTATATCGATGCATTCGCGTCCGTAACCATAAGATGATTGATTAATTAGCACTAATCGTAATCATAGATAAAGGTTTATAGGGATCATAATCGCGCCTCGCAACCATCAAGGGCATCAAGCCAAATTTAAACAGCGGCCCTGGAAGAATATGTTAACGCCTACTGCCTCGACGAGCAGCTTGGCCCCTCGCCGCGACCGTTCAAGCAAACCTACCGAGAGTCGTAGCCCTTAACACGCTCCCAGATAACATAAAATGTATTAATTCGGAGAAAACATTTAAAGGTAAAATTAGAAAGTTGCTAATAGATTTAGAACCGTATAGCTTAGGAAAACAATCGAATAAACAACGAAATAACAGTAAGTATCGCAGAAGTAAACTATTCATTAGTTTAAAGTAACCATGTTAATTGATTCTGCCATTTGGATTACCTATATACTTATTCCAAATAAACCTTTTTAGAATATCGAATTTACTTAAAATGTATAAACAGTTTTCCTAGATTACAGTAACCATTTTTTGACGTAACAATAATCGAATTGAGATTTCGTCTATTTCACGAGTGCAATGACAATAACATTAGACTAATAATAGTCCATAGATAGAAATGATCTCGTGGTTATCAATGATCTTGAGATATTATGAATGATAATCATTTTATAGTAGAGGAAATTTCCTGACACGTGTCTCAACCCTTGCGGATCATTACCAAAGGCATACAGTGTCACCATTAAAGTCCGCACCATATGGAACTTTTTTTTATTAATGAGGTTAGTTAAAATTAAATTTGGGCAATCGTTTTTGCTTCAAATTAGACTAAAAATTATATAATCAAATGTCAATCAAAGTTATCCTAATTTAAAAATTTTAACAGATAGACGTCAGATGTTTCGTTTTTCAAATGACAAATACATCTAAATATTTGATAAAAATTTTATTTTATACTTAAAACTATCATTATTATTAAAAGGAACAAAAAGGAACTTTAATCATTTTAAATAGGTAACACAAAAGCAATATAAATTTCACATTTCAGTGTGACGTCCTTCTCGCTCTATACAAACACCCATCCGTCTATAAACGTCTTTGACAGCATTTTGTAAAAAGCTTGGTCTTATATCGGCACAACACTGTCTTATCGTTTGTTCCAAATGCTCGATATTTCTAAACGGTCGATTCTTATAAACTTTCTGCTTAAGATAACCCCACAGAAAAAAGTCTAGTGGGGTTATGTCAGGCGACCTGGGTGGCCAGTGACATTCTCTATCACGCCCTATAACTCTGTTTTGAAATAATTGGTTTATGCGTTATTTCACTGCTACAGTTTGATGTATGGGTGCACCATCAAGCTGATACCATAAGTTATGTCTATGGTGTAAGGGCATGTTATCCAAAACTTCGGTAATCTCGTTATTAGGAAAATTCAGGTACCTTTCACCAGTTAAGTTTACTCTAAAGAAGTATGGTCCAATAAGCTCATCTTTCAAAATTCCACACCAAACATTGGTGTTAAAATGATACTGGTCGCGACATTCAATTGTGAAGTTAGGATTTTCTTGGGACCACCATCGGCAATTTTGTGAGCTCACGGTACCATTCGAAGAGAAAGTGGCTTCATCTGTCCATAATATCTTGTATGGAAAAAGAATATTCTTCTCATATTGTCCCTGATACCAAAACGAAAAATCAAGTCGGATATCAAAATCGCGTTCTTTTAATGTGTTTATAAACTTGGGTTTATATGCCCGAAATCGATTTTTCTGAAGAATTTTTCTAACGCTTTCTCTCTTGCACCCTGTTGAATCACTTATCTTGGTTACACTAGTTTGACCGTGGTCAATAACATTTAAACAAACATCAAGTTGTGCTGCTTCATCGTATTTACTTGCCGCGTGAGGTTTCTTAAAATTATTTTGAACAGATCCAGTTTCTCTAAATTTTGACATTATTCTTGAAACAGTGCTATGCTGCAAATTTTTTTCTGGATGCCTCTCATTAAAAATGGCAGATACTTGCCGGTGAGGCATATTCTCTCCACAAATTAAGACAATTTCTATTTTTTCTTGAATGGACAACATTGGTGATAACACTGAAAACTATAACTTGCGAAAATATTCAAATTTATGACATTTCTTTTATTTATTCGGCACTCTAATTCGTTTTTTTTCCATAGCCTACTTATAAAATTCAAAATTGCCTTGATATTTTATTGTGGATAAAAAGAAAATGTGTCTAAAACTAATCTGATATCTGGGAATTTTATTATAAGTTTTTAAACTTCTTAGGTGTATGTACTATCAAAAAAATGGAATATCTGACGTCTATCTGTTAAAATTTTTAAATTAGGATAACTTTGCACCACCTGTGTCAAATTTTTTTGCCTCTAATTTTAAATTTCGAAAAAAAATGGCATTCTAGTAAAAAAAAGCTCATACAAACTAAATAAAATATTGAGTATGGTATAAGCAAATAGTTTAATATCCATTAAGCGAACTTACATTAAATAAAAAAAAAAGTTAATTAGAAAAAATGGCAAAAAAATCAACTTTGAGCTAGAAAACTGAAACTTTGTACTTAGGCCAAGAATTGTACTAGAAACAACTTTTTCTAATAAAATTTTTTGAAATTCGGTAAAACAATGCCATTTTACAGCATTTTTTGATTAAAATGTAATTTTTGACAGATACCGAATGACAGATGGTGATATTTGATTATATAATTTTTAGTCTAATTTGAAGCAAAAACGATTGCCGAAATTTAATTTTAACTAACCTCATTAATAAAAAAAAGTTCCATATGGTGCGGACTTTAATGGAGACACTGTATAAGACAATAATAAATTCTACTATATGTCATTAAAATAAAAATTGACAGATGATGGCTTATTTTGGTCCTTAATTTACAGGTATTGGCCAAAGGTACAACTAGCTTACAGGTGTGATTATAGAGGTATTTACATCTAAGTAATAAAATTAAGAAAATGATGTTGTGTATATAATTATGGGGTTTTTCGTTGGTAATTATTGACAGTGTTTATTGCGTATTTATCTTAAGTTATTAGGCTATTAAGTATTATATTGGCACCTGAAGGTATTTCAATTTGATTGTTAACAACATTACATCGATTTTTTAAAACAGGAATAGTGGACCACTGTATGATAAATAACCACTCAATATCCAACAAAATAAAACCGATATATATTCAACACAAGGGTAAAAAACTGAACCTATTAGAAACATTAGCAATCAAAATAGCCTTAGCCTTAGCCATCTGTCAATTTTTATTTTAATGACATGTAGTAGAATTTATTATTGTCTTATATGCCTTTGATAATGATCCGCAAGGGTTGAAACACGTGTCAGGAAACTGAATTAAATTGTGAAATATAACAAGTACGACTTTAATTTCCTCTACTATGGAATATGCCAAGCATGTAGCCCATCACATATCAATTAGATAATCATTTTGTTTAATAAAACCAAATAAGCAGAGTTGAAAGCTTTTATTTGTTTTAAATTAATAATCCCGACTACTAAAATTACCAAAAAAAATTAGCACCACATTTAATGTATTCAGAACAGTTTTCTTTATACAGGGTGTCCATTTAGTGTGCCGGTGGACGTTATTTCAGTCGACTTAACCCAGATACTACCACCGACCTTTTAAAAGGACGTTGAACAAATATTAATTTTAAAATTAGTTGGGCTACTCCCATCGAAATGGCGCCTTTAATAGTGATATCTGTAATATATTTGGGACTTTTTATTGACGGTTCCATTGATTTAAATCGCTTCGTTTTGTTTTTGTAGCCATGTATTTTTGAGAGGTTTTTCGATTATTTGTGATGGAGAGTCAAAGGTAAGATATTTTTTTTATTTTTAGATGTAGCTGTTATTTATTACTATAAGCTAATGTAGTATAGGTGTACTTTTAACACTAATTGATCTAAAAGATTTATTTCATTAATTATCTAGCTATATAACCTAGCAAACAATGCCGTCCTTATAAAAGGTCAGTGGTATAATGGGGTGCATTTTTTTTAGGTATTGGAAAAAGCCGTTAACTTTAAATGAACTATTGGAAGAGGCAGAGCATATATATGATGGTGCCAACCTACCAGATGCCTTAGTTGTTTTTCCACCAGCCAACGCTAACGATGATGTGACAGATGAGGACTCTGGTGACGATGAAAATGTAATTATAGACAATCTTCCAGGAAGTTTATTAAATTCCCAAGCCGAACCAGTTTTTTATGCAGATGTGGTTAATATTGGTGAAGGGGACAGCGAAGATAGTGATGATGACATTCCGTTGTCAACTTTTATGAAATATAAGAAAAAGCGAAAAAATAATGATTGGGTCCAAGAAGACATGATAAGTAATTTGCCTAGCTGGACGGACGAAAGCGTGGCAAATATAAATTTCTTACCATTGGATATTTTCTATATGTTTTTTGATGAAGAGTTGTGGCAAATGATTACTACATTTACAAACCTCTATGCAGTACGAAACAATAGAAATGGTGATCTGTCTGTCGATGAAATTAAATGTTTTTTTGGCGTACTAATTTATAGTGGATACTGCAACGTTTCCAGACGTTCCTTGTATAGAATATTATTGTTTGTCGCTGAAACGCTAATAATATCGTGTCTATGTGTTCAAACTATGAGTCTGTATTGCCAACCAATAATGTGTCGAGATTTTTCAAAAAAGAAAAAAAGGCAAATATCTGTGCCTCAACCAAAGATAATAAGAAAATATAACCAAAACATGGGGGGAGTTGACAGAGCAGACCAAAACATAAGCCTCTATCGAGTAAATATTAGAGGGAAGAAGTGGTATTTTCCGCTAATTAGCCATTGTCTGGATATGACAATTCATAATGCCTGGCAACTTCATCGTCTTTATGGTGGAAAAATGGACCAATACAACTTTCGAAGGTCTCTGGCAACCGGTATTTTAGAAACTCACAAAATAATATCCAAACAAGGGCCAGTGCGATCTAATGCTCACGATAGAGAGTTTACGCGATTTGATGGTAGAGATCATATTGTGGTTTATCAAGAAAACAAAATAAAATGCCGCCATTGCCACAAAAAAGTATAATTTAGGTGCAATAAGTGCAGCATAGGTTTGCATCCCAAAAATTGCTTTTTGAAGTTTCATACCCAATGGATATTTATTTGTCTCGACAAAAAAATTTTAATTTTGTAAATCCATTTGTTTGTTTCTCCAATAAAATAGTTTGATCTTGTTACATGCATGTATTGTGAAACGTATTTAAATAAATCTGTTTTGTATCCATTAGTAGTTATATTTATTAGCACCTATTATGCCACTGACCTTTATAAAGGACGGTGAATATTGAGAAAACCATTGACATTACAAAAAAAATATATTATAAGAATATGTTGCTATCATCGCAACTATTTCATTTTTCTAAAGAAAAAATAAATTTCTAAAAAAAAATAGTTTCGGTAGTATCTGGGTTAAGGAGGAAAACTTTTATACAAAAGTTGTACAGGTTAACGCCGCGCACCTTTGTTTATTGAAGCCTTTAGTAGTCCTCTATTCTATATACTTTAAAAAATTTTAATCATCAAATGCGACGTTGTCAAGATATGAATCTTTCAATGGATTCTTGGCTATCTTTACAAATTTTTTTACTAAAAGTTAGAAAAGGAAAGTTATAACATGTAAAATCACTTAACTGTTATTAGAATTTGTATAAGTACTACAGAGTGTTCAACATTTTGGACGAAACCTAATGAATTTAAAACAAAGTTTTGGTTTTTTTTTTTAAATGAAACACCCTGTATTTTACACTTTTTTCGATAAGATATTTAAACTCCCTTTAATTCGATATTAATATCTGATACTATATTTCAAAAAGTTGTTGTAGGAAACATAATTTGAAAAAATTGTGTCTTAAAAAACCTAAATAGTTATGAACAATTTTGATGTTTGCTTACTCATTTTTAAACTTACTTCCAAAAAAATTGAGAACTTAATAAATTAGTGTGCAATTCATATTATCTTAGTAGTTATAAACAATTTTACAGAAAAAACTTAAGTTATTACCTATCGAAAAATGTAAATCTCTAATTTTAAAAATATCTTTGACCGATTTAAAACGAATACAATTAACGCATTTTGCAAAATGCAAGCGTCAATTCGTTTGAAAAGCAAGTCCCTAACAATTCTCAACATAAATGGGGTAATTCTACCAAATGATTGTCGGATTCGTTCCATCATGTTCTCCCTTGTTGTTGCTGGTGTCCTGTAAACATCGACCTTGACGGTGCCCCACAAAAATAAACCCATGGTCGTTGGGTCAGGTGACCTTGCTGGCCAACTGATCGGACCTTAAAATAATAAAAATATTAGGTAAAAAAGAAATTTCATATTATTGGCATTTCAACAACCATTCCTCCCTATCCACCGCTCTGAAAACTGTACATTTAAATGTTCCCGAACATATCTGCTGTAGTGAGGGGGTGCGCCATCGAGCTGAACCCACATCCTGTTCGTTATGAACTCCGGGAGATTATCAGTCAGCCTAACAAAGTCATTTGCAATAATTCCACAAACAAACGACCATTCAAGTGCTCTTCAAAGAAATAAGGTCCGATGACATAACCGTGGATAACACCACCCCAAACGTTTGAGCTCCATTGATGCTGAAAGTTAGTTACTAGCAGGGCATGTGGATTTTGGGTATCATGAAAGTGAGAATTATGTATAGTGACGAACCCATTTCTATGAAATGTCGATTTGTCGGTGAATATGACATATTTAAAAAAATCTTCATCTTCGGCAGTGAAATTTTTGGCCCATTGACAAAATAATGTTCTTCTCCCAAAATCATAGTCGCTTAATTCTTGATGTAATTGACCTTACAGGGATAAAATTTGTTTGCCACAAAACAATTATTCACTGAAGATTTTTTAATTTCCAAATTAGAACTGGCTCATTTTTCTGACACTTATTCCTGGATTCTCCACCCCCGCCAATGCAATGCCTAGCTGGTTATCTTCATAAAGCACTGTTTTGGTCATAGATGTTTTTTTATACTCTACGCTCCTCGTTCTCTCAAATCGATCTTTTAGTTTAATTATTACTTTCTCCAATTGCGTAAATGCGTAAATCATATTTACGAATTCTACTCGAGTGTAATTAAAATTCATTTTGAAAATCAACGTAGGCAAGGCCATTGTAAAACGTCAAATAATTGATAATTATTATGTCAGCCATTTGCAAAAAAGTTGAATTTGATAGAAATGCATGGCCAACTAGTTATTAAGTTTAAAGCATCACGAAATTAAGCTTGCTATTAAGACACAATTTTTTTAAATCATGTTTCCTTCAACAACTTTTTGAAATAAGGTATCAGATGTTGGTATCAGATTAAAGGGAATTAAAATATCTTTTCGAAAAAATTGTAAAATTTAAAAGAACGAGAACTTGGTTTTAAATTTATTAAGTTTGGACCAAAATGTTGAACACTCTGTAGTACTTAAACCAATTCTATTAACAGTTAGGTGATTTTACATGTTATAACTTATCTTCTCACACTAAATGAACACCCGATCTACTTAAGTTATTTTACAGTTTATAAATAAATTTTTTAAAAAAGGAGACTAAAAGAAAGAACAAGTTTTATAGGACTATACTAAAAATCATCCCCTGGAACAGAATTTCAAAAACCCAATTTTGCAGTTTTAAGCTTACCTAATTGTCATTGTGTTCTCCCAAGATAAAATTATAACGATTTAAACATGCCATCAAAAACTTTGGTGAATTTATTTCGTCATGATTCTCTTTTAAGGGTATTTAAATCCTCTGAATCCTTATTTTGGAGCAACGGTGGGAAGAGTAGCTAATCGTATAGAAAACGCCAGGATGATGATCGATGACCAGATATACAATCTTACCGCCAACTTGGAAAAACATACATTACACGGAGGCAATAAAGGATTTGACAAGGTTATAAATTAAAAGTGAAAAATGTTTTAACCCCAGTTTTGTTGTCTACCTTTTATTTAAGATTTTCGATTATTTGATGTTAGACATTCATTTGTTAACAACTTTTTGAAAATATGATACACTCCGTTCCAAATGTATGGAACAGTTCAAAACGTAGGTCAAATTAAATCGGCAACATTTTCCTTCATTATAAATTGCTATTCAAAATTATATCTGGAATTTTTGAAATTGCAGTTTGACTTTAGCCCAAAATTAGTAAGATCTACTTGGGCTCATTCTTGTTCATGTAATCCCTAAACGCTTGCATTTTTCCAATGATTCTAATGTCAAATATTCGATAAATTTGTAACGGGGTGTAATAGGTCTAATTAACTTCTTTTAGGTAAACTGGAATTATTATGTCAATGGCACAAAAGTGACATTAAGCTATTTGTCCAAAGATCTTGAGGAAGGATTTCCGGGTGACGTCATAGCTAACATAACATTCGAGCTGACCCCTAATAGTCGATTTTTAGTTGATTTTAAAGCGACTTCTAGCAAGCCAACGTTTATTAATTTAACCAATCATTCGTAAGTAAAAAATATCATAAAGTTAAATACATAACTGTACCAATTATTCTATTCTAAAATTATGAGGTTTTCAGATGTATTCTGTTGCAGATATTTTAACTTAGCTGGACATGGTTCTGGTGCTAAAGAGATATACAAGCATATAATTTTAATTAATGCTGAATATATCACCCATACTGATAAAGATTTTATACCATCAGGTAAAGTCCGTCTATCTATCTTACAAACTCATTATAAATACTAATCCCTGGCTGTCATAATAACCTATTGTGTGAGGTGTAAAATTCTGCCACATGATCTGGGAACTACAGGTACGGATCTATTTAAAGACTATTATATTATTATATTTTCTCAGTAATCCTCTAAATAATTTGGGTAAAATAAAATAGGTTTATTTTAGTTATTTAAATTCGCTGATTTTTGGTTTTACAATTCAGTTAGATGTTTGTATTGGTTTAGACAATGAGTTAATTGTTGCCAATTAAACGTGATATTTAAGAATGTTTCGTCCGTGGGAAGAACCCATTACGCCAAGTGAATTTACGGTTCGTGATAAAAATCAATTAAAGCGTGATGTTTTATCAGTTGACACAAAAAGTAATCTTCGACGTTTACACCACCCTTCTTGAACCTGGTTTTTCAAAATTTGGTGCAGTGAAGGAAGCGGAAGCTTTGACACGCAGGCCAGTAAGCACAGTGTGGTTTGTTGTAAATAAACCTATAGTAGAAAGAAGAAAGAGGAAAGACTCCTATACTTTTAAGAAACTGGACGCGAAGGATGTCGATATCATTCGTAGAGAAATATATGCCATATCCAGGGAACAAATCTGCCGGGCAAAGGCAAAATGCTGTACTCGCCAAAACAGAGTTTCGAGAAAAATCGATTTTAAGTTAAATTGTTTGCCAAATCGTTAAAAAATGTCTAAATGCTTTCAATTTCACAATTCAGAATTATTTTAACCTGAATAATGTATTTAATATCTCAATTGCTGCTATTATTGAGAGTGTGTCTTTTTTGGTTAGTTACATCATTTTTCCACTAAAAAAAAATCAAAAAGCTTGGACAAAATGAGGTAGTATACTATACGTTATTTTCCCATTGTTTCTATATGAAATAAGAAACGAGCTATTTGGTTAAATAATGTACTGCTTTTATAGTTTTATTAGTTTTATATTTCAAAATAAAAACTTTTAACAAAATAATGGTGCATATTATGCAAACTAACGGTGTATTCTTATTAAAAAATAAAAATTCAAAATTTTAAACGATTTAATAGCCTTGTTGCAATAAATCTGGGGCACTTTCACTTGTAATCAAATTTTCCCAAAATAATTTCCTTGATGGTTTCATTGCCGGTACTAAGGCTTTCATAATAGCGTCCTTTTTTTTAGTGGCTACTCCACGGAGTGTGGTAAGTGGTTTTGGTAAATTTAGATCTGCTTTTCGTTTGATTAAATTTTTTGTTTGTTTATATTCTGGGTCACGAAAATTAGTCTTGTAAAAGAATTCTTGCTCACCTTTTATAAATCGTACTTCCACAATATCTTTTAAAAATGGCACTTCGTCCTCCACACATTTTTTCTTTGTTGAACCGGCCGTAGGACATTTACACACGTTCTCAAATGTCATAAAGTATTTCTTCATTTTTTCACTTAAAATTAAAATAAACCTAAGAAATTAAAACTTGCTGTTTCCAACGTTTTTGTTAAAGAGTGAGGTTAAACCACGGCAGAAGGACGTACAATTGCATATACCTTTGTATTGTTCGTCAAAATTTCAAGAATCTTAAATGGCAAAATAATGTAAGTGGATGTACATTATTTTGCCGCTGTAAAATATTATTTAAATGTCATATCATACAACGGTACTGGCTTTTAAACTTTTTTGACCTAATAAAATTTCAAAATACATTATTTTGTCCTTTTTTAGACAAAACTTTTGGTTAAGTACATCATTTATCCAGTGAACTATTTCGGGAACTTAAAGAGATACAGTTATGGTTTAAAGAAGTACTTGTAGATCTTTGTTTGTACATTAAAATGCGCCTAATACCTCAATTTGAGCAAAATTGCGAGTACATCATTTTGCCTTTTCACGGCAGAAATGATCCCCACTTTAAAAACCCTATTGCAAAGGTTAAAAAGATGCTACAGGAATAGAGTGTTGTGAGACTCTAAGGAAATGTATTTTAGGAAACCAACATTAGGATTTATAGCTACTACACCCAAAAATTCCAACGGTCATATCGTCATTAGTTTTTGTTTGTCTTGGAACTCTTATCTCGAAGGTTCTGGTACTGCGTCTTCGATCTTCTAATAGTTTAAATGCCATATGAGATTTATGAATGACAGGAAACCTAATTTCCCGCAATTGCGTAACTTTTCAGTAGCTTCTTCTATATTCTCCCAGATTTAATAACATGTCTATTTCAATGTCATATGATTGTTCCATAATTGCACTGAATAAAATACTATATTAAATGCAGAGCTGAATAAGTTTCAGGTAATCCAAAATAGGGCATTGAAAATTATCGCAAATGTCCCTAGGTACACCATGAATAGGGTTTTGCACAATGACTTTAAGATACCGACAATAAATGAGTTCTTCCTGAAAATCATAACGAATCATTACAGACGAATGGACGTATCAACAAACGGACTAATAACAAACTCACATACAAGAGCTAGACCTGACTCGACTTACAAATTACCTAAAGACTGGCTTCCTGTGCCCGCGCCCATTTAACAGTAGAGAAGCACTGAGAATAGTGAAGAAGCACTACCCGACACTCTTCAAGTGACGAGGAAGAAGCCGCCAAGAAATCAGTACAACAATTTAGAAGAAGCACGCATACACGACCCACGAACACTCAAAGCTTCTGCTGAATAAATAAAAATTTATACGAAAATTCTTAAAAGTAAACTAAGAATGGAAAAAAGCCAAAGGTTTTACCTAACTTAAAATCACACCCAAGAACCAATAGATAACTCTATTAAACTCAAACAACGTCTTCAAATCGGATTACTACTTTGTCAAAGCCAGAGAGGTTAGTTCAGGTTAGTTATCCTAGTTTAGACCTACATTCGACACAATCTGCAGGGTCCGATTTGCAGGGCATAAAATATAGGAAAGGGAGAATCGGGTGCTGCTCACCACACCACACGATCTCGCAGTGTGTTTCGAGTTTTGAGTTGTAAAAGGTCGGAATGGCTCCTCTAAGTAAATTTTTAAAAATCGGAATTTTACTGACTTTGCTATTGGAAAATAATTGGGGAACAAAGAAAAGAAGATTGTGGGTTAAAAAGTGCCAGTTAAAGAGGAAAAAGATTAGCCATCTAAATATTTTTAAAGAACTAGGAACAATTGACTTCGAAAACTTTCGTTACTTGGCTCCGAATGTCTCTATTTAAATAATTGGCGTTGGGAAATCCCACAGGCAGGGCATATTCCTATATAGCTAAAAAATCTCTCTCCCAGCTTGCAGATATTTTCGATTCAAAATACTAAAAATTCGCGGCAACTCTCTGCCAGAATCTGTAAACCATGACGTGCCCCATCAAATATCGACAAAATATTATAATATGCTAACAAGAGGCTTGTGAAGCGCCGACACACCGAAATAACAGCAATTTGCTTTATAACTCACTCGGCTAAATGATTGGCTGTGTATAACTACGTGGGCCGATACCCCATATGTTTGAACACTTCTAATAGTTGGTCCCCGACGGTAGCGCTGAGAAAAGTAAGTTGACTACTTTAATGCATCGGTGAATTTCGGCAACGACTTGCTAACAACATCTTGGCGGGAGAAGATTGCTTCGCGACCGGGTTCCACGAGACAGATTATATTTTGAAGGCACAACAAATGTGTTGTTACTTGGATTTCTAATAAGTTGTTTTTCTCTACGTCCCAGTCTGGCAAGATTTTCGTGTATTTCACGCACAGGTGCGTTAGTATTCTGTACGGCCATCCGAACAAGTAAAGTGTTCATTTCCCGTCGGTGTGTGACATTCATTCACGTATTCTAACACAAGTAGTGTTCGTCTGTTTTTTCATAGCAAAGTATAAATAAATCCCATAGAATGCCATATCGACCGTGCTCCACATGATCAGACTTACAGAGCGTTGGAGTGGGGAGTCGGAAGATCATATGGTCGCCTTAAAAAATACCTCGATTTGGATTTTGTCGGTCCGGTTGTCACCAGACAGATAAAATCTGGAGAGTAGGTGGGGGAGGGGGAGTTAAAATATTTCCTCCCAACTTTCCTATGGGCGCAATAAAATTTGAATAAAATATTTTCAGGCGTTTGACGGATTTTGCATTGTAACACTTTTAAATTCTTTCTCATTTTGAATAACTTTTTTCTATTAAAAATATTGCCACACAATGTCGTTGGATTTTTTGTCTAGTACCTGAAACTGATTTCACAAAAATTAAGTTGTTTAAAATAGAGTACGCCCCCATTTGTCTTTGCCAAGCTAATGACGTCGCTAACGACAGTGAGCATCCCAAAACAATAAAGGTTAGGTTAGGTAAGAATTGTGTAGTTATAATAATTATATGACGTTAGCGATCTATAAGTAAAAATGAGGGCGTAGCATATTGAACCCAACTTTAAAAATTTAATGTTAGAGCGTTGGTTGGATATTGGTCAGCTTACTGATCAAATCTTTTTTATTTTCGACGTTTCGACCTATGTTAGGTCCTATAAAATTAAAATTAGTTTTGGTCACTAAATTTCAACAAAAATTTAAAAATTTATTCTGAAGTCGAAATGCTAGAAAAAAAAATTCAACGGGATTATTATCTATATCTTTCTGATAAATTTAAAAAAATTCGCTTTTATGGATTTAAAATCTAGTAGCTAGCTATTGACTATAATATAAATTGACTTCCTCTTCTAAGAAATTATTTTTCAGGTCAGTTATTACCTGTAGCTGATACTATTTTTGACTTCAGAACGCCAAAAGTACTAGGCGATATCATAGACAAAATCCCGGGATATTCGGGATACAATCACAACTTTTGCGTTACTCAAGCATCTGCTCAAAATAACACATTCGTAGCTACAGCAGCACATCCTCCAACTGGTAAGAAATTATAACTCAACTTTATCTTCTAATCACTGACATATCAGTCACGAAAGGCGCATACGTATAAGTAATGATCTTTGCAGATCAAATTATTGGTACCTACCTAACTTAAGAGACATGTTGAGTGTAGATACCTAAGGGGCTACAGCTTTGGTTCAGTTGCAAGTGCTTGAATCAAATATTTCTATAGCATTTTATTTCTAGGAAGGGTTCTGGAAGTATACAGTAATCAACCTGGAGTGCAATTTTATACCTCAAATCATATACCAGAAAATCCTGAGGACCATAAAGGGGAAATAACTAAACTGGACACTATTATTGGAAAAGGTGGTGTCAAGTACTTTAAGCATGGATCGTTTTGCTTTGAAACACAAAATTACCCTGATGCTGTTAATCACGTAAGGACCATAATGTAATTATAATATAATATTGAGTCCTTGTTTGTACAAATCTGTGTTCATTTTTTGTACTCCAATATCTACAATTTTGAACAATTAATTGGTTCATTGTGTAATGTCAATGTGCATTTGTCAGTAACACAAACTGGTGGCGAAACGTGTGCTATTACAAATAGAATACAGACATAAAATTATATTTTTCTACAAGGTATAAATATTCTGATAAACCAAATAAAACCTCAATAATATTTTATTATGTAGACAAACGGCAATTATCTGTAGTAATATATTAAGTGATAGGGAAATTATCGAAAATCATTCCGAAGATTTTTTGCCGTGGAAATCGCTCGAGGGCTTGCCCTCGAGCGGTTTCCTAATGACAAAAAATCTGAGAATGATTTTCTGATTATTTCCCAATCCCGAAATGTATTTTGAAGATTATTTACCAAATAAAAAACTAACGATTTCTGACGGGTGAGATTTTCACTTTTGACAAGGATGATTTTCACCGGAGAGCGGGAGATTATCGCTGGATTTCTGACGGGTGAGATTTTCACTTTTGACAAGGGTGATTTTCACCGGAGAGCGGGAGATTACCGCTGAATAATCAGGTGAAAATCAACCCGCTTTTATAATGGATGAGGTAAATAATCAAAGAAATTCGCCTTTGACAAACTCTATTTTAGGAATAGTCTTCGCTTAGAAATCAACAAAACCACGCTAATTGTCTCAGAAGACAGTTAAAATCCGCACAGTTTAAAAAATAAACCACCAATACAAAGTTCGATTCTAGGAATTATTATTTCTGGAGTTAAGATAAAAAGGTACAATATTCTAAAGTAAATATATTTATAACTTAGAATCCTTTATTGGATAATATAGTATGCTAATAAGGGGCCTTGTGAAGTGCCGACACACAGAAATAACAGCAATGTCTTTTACAACTCACTCGACTGAATGATTGGCTGTGTATAAACATGGCCGTGATGGTAGTTACGACAACGGACTATGTGGGCCGGTACCACTTTTAATAATTGAACCCCCAGGGTAGCGCTAAGAAAAGTAGGTTGACCACTTCAATGCATCGATGAATTTCGGCAACGACTCGCTAACAACATCTTGATGAGAGAAGTTCGCTTCGCGACCGGGTTCTATTTTGAAGGCACAAAAAATGTGTTGTTATTTCGCTTTCTAATTAGTTGTTTCTCTCTACAGTCAAGTCTGGCAAAATTCTCGTGTGTTTCACGCCAAGGTGCGTTAGTATTCTGTACGGCTCTTCCGACAAAGTAAATTATTCATTTTCAGTCGATGTGCGATATTCATTCAAGTATTGCAAGACAAGATGTGTTCCTCTGTTTTCTCGTAGTAAAGTATAAATAAATCCCATAGAATGCGATATCGACTGTGCGACACGTCAGATCCGGAGTACCACAAGGCTCTTCACTTGCGCTGACTCAATATCTATATCAATAATATTCTTAAATTCGCGCAAACACAATTATATTTTCAAGAAGTAGTCCATTTTCTGTGGCGAGATTATGAAAGAAAACAAGGTCTGTCTATACCATCAAAGTACTTTGGTGGTATAGACAGACCTTGTTTTCTTTCTTTTACAATTATATATGTTTGCTGACGATACCGCGATCACCGCCACCCCCAAATTGCCAAGGTTGGTAGTCTCAAAGCTACAACGCTATATAAAATTTATCGAGACGTGGCTAGACAAGTGGAAAATTCGCCTCAATGACGCTTAAAGCCAAGACATCTACTTTCGAGAGCCAGATATAAATTTCCTCAACCCAGACTGCTAGTCAAAACACCAAGTTGGACTGGTGTGATAGAGTAAAATATTTTTTATGCATATCAGATGTTTAGTCACAAATAATGGCGATGTTTTTTGTTGGGTTGAATACAATTTTATACGAAATTAATATCTCATGGGTATAATGTATTCTTCTTATTTTAGAAATCATTCCCGCCCGCTGTGCTATATCCAGGAGAACTGTATAATCATTCTGTAGAATATAGGCTTTTTGTAAATTAATTCAGTTTTATCGTAATGTTAATCAATAAAAAGTTTGTAAACATATGAGTGTAATAAATTCTGTATTGTACCTATTGCTGGATTTTATAGAAAGTATTCTTTGGATTATCATGGCCTCTTAAAGTGTAATTTTCACCCTTAATATTGTTAACAAAATGACGGGCTCCACATTGCAATTATTCACATTGTCAAAAAAGTCGCGCATAATGCATGTAAGTTTTGAATTACCTCGTATACGAAAAGGTGACCATTATGAAAGTTTTTCAGTAAATTATTTCCCACATTTCTACCTACATGAATTTTTTCTGTCAGTTCTGGTTCGGTTGCCATAGAGACCAACTTACTTTTTTTAAATAGAACACCCTGCATACGATTGCATATTTGGATTCTACTGGGAAAGCTTTGAAATTTCTGTATTTCAAATTTGTATTTATTTAAAATTGTAACAAACTTTATAATAACAAAATAAATAGCCTAGAAAATTGAACAACTTAACATCGGAATAATAAACAAGTGAAACCTTTTCAGTGGATCAGGTGTTCAAAATGATCACCTTTTTCTGCTAAGCAGAGCGCCAGTCGATCCCTGAACCCGTCTACAACGTTTAAAAGGAAGTCCTCTGGAATGGCCCGAATTTCAGCACTAATTCTGACATTTAAGGATTCTACGTTATTTGGACGGTTAACGTAAACTTCGTTCTTTAAGTGTCCCCACAAAAAGAAGTCGAACGGGGTTAAGTCCAAGGATCGCGCTGGCCAGTCAATAGCACCTCTTCTGCCTATCTAACGTCCTGGAAATTGTTCGCTTATGTATTGTCTAACATTTGCTGAATGATGCGCAGGTGCTCCATCTTGCTGGAACCATACCTGTTGGTTTATGCCATTATTTACACCTAATAAAACCATTTTGCAAGAAGGAATTATGTGATTTCTGAGGAAGTCCAGATATTCTTCGCCATTGAAATTACCATCTATGAAAAAAGGCCCCACAATATGTCTACCAACTATGCCCGCCCAGTATGACCTTCCTGGAACCAGTGAGTATGCTCAGCAGACCAATAATAATCATCCTCGTTTAACTCGCGCACCAACTTTATCTTGTAGGGATGCAACTTCTCCTGCTTAAACAAATTTTTCACTGACTGATGAGACACATTAAAATCCATTGCCATTGGCCTGGATGATTGTGTTGGATTTTCATGTATTGAGGATATAGAAAGCTTTGTCTCTGAAATTTCGTTACCACTCGACACACCGTTGACTGATTTATTGGAGGCCTATTTGGATATAATTCATTGAAAAGTTGACAAACCTGATCTTGCGATCCCTTCATATTTCCGTAACCGCTCATTATTAAAATGTCAACTCATTGTTTCTCATTCAGATGAACCATAGTGTAAACAAATTAGAAATCAGACAACAGGAAATTAAACAGGAACTCAGAATTGGCACTACTTAGGTCGCTGCAGGCTAGGATAACTTAAATGGTGAAGATCGTTGCCCGTTCGTTTAGTTCTTCAACCAGACGATGATGGCACTATTGTAGGGATTTTGTTTTATAAGGTTGCTCCTATCCTAACATTAGTAACAGCAAAACATGTATTTAGAATGAGCGTGGGGAATGTTCTCTATCTTTTTCTCTCTGAATTCAACCGTACCAGCTAAGGTGCGATAAAGATAAAAATATGACTGATTTGCTGATCCATAATAAAAATATCTTCCGAAGTCGGACCCAAGTGACATTGACATTTTAAAATTAAATTTTTAAACAAAGCGGCGCGAGGTATATGTTTATTCTGCTAAAATGGTGATTTATTGTTGGGTTCCCGGATGAAGAGTACGAAGTGGGAAACGTGTGAAAATGCACAGGTTTCCAAAAAGCGACCAGGTAAGTTTTTTGTTGTTTTAGCGAAGTAATAAAAAGGGTATATCGTGATGAGCCAAAAAGGCACCTTGCGCCTACACTGTATACAAAATATTGTTGCTATCTAAAAACAATGTATGCAGAACACCTTTTGATCCTGAATAATCATAAACATTGCTTATATACTCATTTGCTTAGAGTTATGACAGTTTACGATCTTATTATAATGTCCGTGTATTTTTAGACGCATAAACTTTGGGTAAATGCTATTCAAAATCCATTACTCTGTGGCAAAGACAAGATTGGTATTCAAAAAACTTATAGAGTTTGTCACACACATTTCGGATATGACCAAAAAATTGAGCATGACAGCAGAGGATCCTATTTAAAGCTGAACGCTGTTCCTATGTTAATTCTTTACAGCACAATCCTAGGTAAAACTTGTCTTGTTATTATATTATAATTTATGTATATATCTAATATTAATAAAGCTTGTCGCTATATTAGAAACGTAGTTACAACTTCCTTTTAATCTCCCAAAATATATTGACTTTAATTCAAAAGTTTCGCGCTTCTAACTTTTCCATCAGAATTAGAAGCGCGAAAATTTGAATTCAAAGTTGTAAAATTTAAATTTTCATGCGTGGCGCCGATCCCCCGCCCCTCGCCTACAGTGCTACATTTAGTTCTTCAACCAGACACGAATAGCGCTATAAGGGAACCAATTTAGTATGTTAAGTTGCCTATCTATCCCTACCATAAGCGCATCTCCCTTGTCTATGGGTCGCTGTCATGAAAACACCTTGACTCAACTGGTGGGAATTAGGTAGGAATAATTATAGTTAGGAAGTTTTTCATTTTTGAGCTGTCATTATCTGGGAAACGCTTGCAGATAGGTAAAAATTTGAAATATAAAAAAATTCAGAGTTTTCCAAGTAGAATCCAAATATGCAATCAATCAGGGTGTTCCATTTAAAAAAAATAAGTTAGTCTCTATGGCAACTAAACCAGTATTGAGGTCTGTGTGTCACTGTGCGATTCAATGTTAAGTTTATACAAATTGACATCAACTTTTGGTGTACACGTACTTGAACATTGGGTGGACAAGATACCTTCGTCTTACGACCTATATACGACCTATATATTCAGGAGTTGTTCTGTCCGCTAAGAGTCTAGCCTGCTTGAGATCCTTCCAAGTGTAAATTCTAAATTTTAACAGTTCCCGAGTTTTTATTCATACCCCGAAAGTAACCCCTATAGGATAACACAACCCTAAGTTGTGATAATATTTATCGATAATTATTAGGAGGAGTAGACTTAGTAATTGAACCAAACTTAACCTCTATAAGGTCTTGGTCAGGCCGGTACTTACTTGGAGCACCATCCTGGTGCAATCTAAGTAAGTCCGAGCTGAATAAGTTCCAGGTGATTAAAAACAAGGCGCTGAAACTTATCGCAAATGCTCCACGTTATACAATGGACCGTGTTTTGCATCAGGACTTTCGAATACCTACAATCAACGAATTCTTTTTAAGAATATTCACAGACTATTACAGACGTACTCTACATACAAACTGCCGAAATATTGGCTCCCCGTTGGCATAAATCTCTAACAGTGGAGAAGCACTATGAGTATGCAGATCGTCTAATAGATATGTAATAGGCATCAAGAACTATGCAGCTTTCTAGTCTTCATTAAATAAAGCAATAGCCGAATCAAAATTCAAAACAAGCGATAAGACCCAAAAAGCTTTTGATGAATCAACAGATGTCAAAGGATATTCCTGACGTAAAAACCCAATCAATATAATATATCGATTATATAGTATATATCGATTTTTTAATTATATAATGATATTACATTTACAGATATTTGGATCATCCTTATATTATGCAGTTATCCAAATAACGGAAAATATCAATAAATTCCATCAACGAAATAAAAATAATAAACCACATTAAATATTTTCATAAAGATAATGATGTTGCTATTAGGTAATACCACATAGATAAGATGTTAGTGCTTTTAATTCAAGTTCAAAACCTAAAATTGGAAATCAGTAGCGTTCATTTAGTGCATAAACGCTTAATAACAAAAATATGCCTAAATTATTAATGCTTTGGAATACGCGTCGACAGGGTCCTGTAACACAAAACGTATGATTGTAATAAGTGTACAACAAAAATTTGCCTGTTAGTACAAGTACAACTTTAACGCGCAACATAGCGTAACTTAAACGACTTGTAAATAATAGTATCGCTAATTACAAGTGAGTGTAGTTCCGTTCCTCCTAAATTATTATAAACTTTGTGTAGAGCATTTTTGGCATGTGCCGCATTAGGATACTTAGTCTTACTCACATGGGTAAAACTCATATGGGCGAACTCGCAACAAAATACGTTGCAAAATCTAGTTTGAATCACCAGCCCACAGAGGGCCACTAACGGTCACTACCATGTGTTCTTTCCGACACATCAGACTGGCAGTAGTCTGTAGACTCTTTTTTTCTCTTGCATTAATATTATATAAAAAAAAATGTAGGTATTGTCAAAAATCCAATATGTAGTACGACCCACTCCCTCTTGGTGCTTTATGATCCATTTTGTCGAGAAAAGAAGAAGAATAATTAAATGAACTGTTAATCGTCGAAAGAAATGTTGATGGTAAGGACGGCAACGACGACAAACATATTTTTTACATTTTCATATCAGAATTTCTCTTGTCCTCTACACGCTGTCTTTACAAGTTTTGAAGATTTCTAGGATAATTAACAGCCGTATTCACCACCCAGAAATTAACCAACTGTTTACTAAGAGGGATTTTGTATTTAATAGTATGTTAAACGAACGTGGCATTGATAATAGTAAACCCTCTGTTAACGAAAATATATTGGATGTCCTGAAGGGCTTCAACGGCCGCTTCCACAAGGGAGCGGTCTTTTCCGGCTTGCGCAAAGCTTTTGACAAGGTTTGGCATGAAGGGCTTATACTATATACTTCGCTGTGTCGACGGAAAATACAACATCAACGGTGAGACATATCAGGGCCGGAGTTCCGCAAGGATCTCCCACTCTTACGCCGGTCCTGTATAATGGTTACATCGCTGATATTCCCACACATGGGCAAACCCAGCTAGATCTGTTTGCCGACGACACGGCGATAACTGCTACCTCTAAGCGTCAGCCATGCCTGGTAGTCTCGCGGCTGCAAAGACATATAAATCTCCTCCAAATTTTGCTTGGTAAATGGAAAATCCGTTTAAATGATGCTAAAATACAGGAAATCTTTTTTTTGAAATCGATAGTTAAATTTCCAGTTTCCGGAGTGCTAGTAAATAACTCCAAAATAAAATAGAAATATGCCATCAAATATCTGCGTTCGACAGGAAGATGACCTGGTATAATAATGCGAATCAACGCTTAAAAAAGGCGAACCGACAGCTAGGTGCCATATCGTCGCTATTCTTGCTAAACCTCGTATCTCACAAAAATTCAAAATTGAGATACGTCGTCTATAAATTAATCAGTTGTTGCCCGATTAATTCCTACAACCCGTATCTTAATGAGATTTAAATTTCCCTCTAAACAACAAAGAATCTAAAACGCGTATCTGTGCCCTCTAGTTTTTAAACTTGATATAACTCGTATGAAATTATGGCAGGAACGCGTATCTAACAATGGTATATTTTTATGCATGCTAAACCTAAAAACTAATATTATTTATGTTATTGTGCGAAACGGTCTAGACATAAGCTTATTTTTTGCAATAAACTGGATGTATATTAGTGATTATATACTTCAATAGAAAGGAAAGTAATTATCTCATAGTTTTTTTTTATAATTAAACTTATTAAAATGCTTTACTTTACGGTTTCGATAAGAAGCAACACTACTATCGTAATACTCTAAAGTTATGTTCGAGTTTTGCCCTGTCTAGTTCTCTAATAGGTTTATTATATTTAATAATAATGGCCGCTTATCATCGATTACCCGAGTCATTAAAGCAACGGTCGAACTTTAAGCATACTATACATTCTTTTATTGATTTATAGCTATGTAGTAACCATAAAGTAAAACAATATGTTAATCATATTTACCTAAAGGGACCATCGAGAAATTCTTTCGGACCAAACTTACCTGAAAAAGAAAAAATAAAATGAAAATTTCAATTTCAACGTAGGTACCTACTAGTAGAGAAGAAGTTTAAAAAGCGCCGTTGTGATTTTATATTATAAGTACTCAGAGTATATTTATTTTTACGATAGACACGAGCAAAACAAATCCACGTGATCGGCGTAAAAATCGAATAAAGCCGCACTCAAGAATTATCGAAAATTTATTTTCGGGTGTAATACCACGAGTGCTTTAAAATTATCCGGTTAGTTTTAGAGCACGCATGGTATTTAAAGGAATATTTCACGAATCCAAAAACTCATTTTGTCAACTTTGAAATATTAAATAGGAATTTGTCAACAAAGTGACACTGACAAGTGGTATTTTCGATTTTGTATATCCGCTGCCCAAGCAGCAAACGTTGCATTACGTTGTAACAACAACAACAGTTGAATCTACGTTGACAGGACGGCACAATGTCATAATTGAGACAACGTTGATTGTGACCGTTGAATTAACGTCGTATTTTACGTTGAATTAACGTCGTATTTTACGTTGATCAGACGTGTTAAAGACGTCAGATAATCTACCTATTTAAAATACTTTTTCTACTTTGCCTAATTCCGGTGTTATTCAAATTTTATGAAACCGAAATAACGTCATTTGGGTTTTATAATGAGCAGTCAATATTATGAAAACCAAAAGGCGTCATTTGACAGTTAACATACATATACCTATAACATTTCTTTGCAAATTTAAAACATATTTATGGCACATTTTTCAAAACCAAGACATAAGAATACGCAAAGTAGAAAAAATACCTAGTTCCATAAGACTTTACAACACTTGCTCTTTAGAGCTTGAACGAGTGTTGTAAATGTGTCTTATGAAACTAGTTTCATAATATACTATTTTATATGTTGTTCCCTATATCCTGCTGGCCCCAGAAAATGGTTACCTTTAAAAATGAGTGTTTCAAAATAATTTTGTAGCTATTTTAGAGCAATTTTTTACAAGCCTGTATTACTGCGGTTTTCAAATAAAATAAGATCACCAAACTGTTTGGGATTACTTTATTGAGGTATTATTTACAAGCAACAAAACTTTATAAATATAAATGCACTTAACACATAATACTAATATATATACCGGGTATGGAGATGAGAATAAGAGAGGCCACCCCTAGTTATAACTTTTTTCTGGGTTAAGATAAAATTCCTAAATTTGGAAGGGTTAAAGTACATAACGTTTTGGGTTTTTTGAGACTACATGTAGCTTCATATCAAAAAACTAAGATGAATATAGTTGTAGAATTTTATCTGAACTTTTCTAAAAAATCATCAGAAAAGAACAAAAGACTGTTGGAACTTTAAAATTTTTGCAAGAGTTGTGTTTTTTTAAATGGAACAAACACCCTGTATATTAATAGTCAATTGGGAAGAGCTTTTCTTAATTATTTATAGTTTATTGTTATCATCCGAAAATGAATTGAACAACCATGATATCTATTAATAAAGCTGATAGCATATGGGTCAATATACACGGAATCACCCTGTACAGATACAAAATGACATTTGTACATAGATTCTAAACATGTAAGGAGATAGAGGGTAACCAACCTAAAATTTTGAAATTGACAGTGCATGGTACCGTGACACTGGGACACCTTGTATATAAAACGAGTCGATTCCGAAAAAATTCATGTTTGAACCCAATAATGTTTATATTTTTTACAGGTTTTTCTATTTTTAAAAATAACACAGTTAAGAGGAGGTACGACAAATTTCAGTGAATCACCCTGTACACTCCACCACACACTGTACACAAATTACAATAATCAAATATTTAAGTAACTCACCCATACCAGAATAACCTTACTGTAAAAAAATAGGTACCTATAATGTGTAATGGCTCACTTTCTATGCTCAATATGTACATAATACGAACTAGTATAATAATCATTTGCATTAAAATTAGCAGTAAGCATAATACTAAAGTTTACCAGATGTGTAGAAAATTCTTTGCACTGGATAGAGTTTCCAGGTATCAACTATTGCCTGCTCTTCTTTTCGAATAACTTTTTCAAACTTTAAATTGTCTTTTATCGGGGGCCAATGAACCTCCTGCTTTCTTGGTGTAAGCCACTTGAAATTTACAATGGATATCCTACCACCATCACTCTCTCTGAATTCAATAACCGAAAACATGATAGATCTCGTCATTGATGTCTAGATTAGTGTAATAGGTATGTGGTTTATGATTTGGAACTAAAAAGTACATAGGTAGGTAATAGTAGGTATAACTAGGTACTTAAGTAGGTGCCAATATAAGAACAGAACCACGAATTTTACTATTACAAAAATTTAACTTATTACAAGATATAAAAAGGATGTACTAAAACCCAGCCTATATCTATTTTAAATTTATACTGAAAAAAGGACGCCATGAAAATGCACGAAGAACTTTTATTATTATCATAGTACCTCTACATGCTTTAAATGCATCTAAATATTGTACATTTCACTTACCAATCAAAGTTGAATCCAGGCTTGAAACATTAAATGTGCAATAACAAACAATAACACCTTTTAATTTTTAATTATAATGGCGCTGGCGATATGATGCGATGTAGTTAAAATTTTTGGTTAAAATGTGGATTTGTCAAATGTCAAAATGTCAATGTCAAGCGAAGCTTAGGCTGAATCCACATGCATCCGTGATCACAGACATCCGTGACAATTGATTGGCTATTGGTGATCACGTGGTAACAACGGATCCGTAACCACAGACGCATGTGGATTCAGACTTAAGAGTGAACTAGTAAAAACCCAATAATAAAATGTGGCTCCTCTCCACTAGATATGGTGATCTAAACATCACATACCTAGTATAGTATATTACGTTACAAGACCGGAAAGTACTATTTTACAGGACGAAGCAGGCAATTTCCAGGGCGAGCCGCCAGGCGAGTCCTGGAAGCCTGCGAGTCCTGTAAACGTACTTTCCGGTTGCGTAACGTACAATATTTTTTTTTAAATCGACGCAAGACCAGCATTTTTTTCTTTACACCAACATTTGAAAACGGCAAACGTTTTTCATACTTGTCCCTGGACTTATGCGGCAACAAATCGTGAGTAGCTCTAGCAGCCGCTTCAGTTATTTCAAGAGGAATTTCACCTTCATCCACATTCATTTCCATAATATAATCTAACTTTTAACTTTTAAACACAATTTTTAATAAGCAGTATCAAATTTGACAGTTCGTTGCCATGAAACGCCATGAAAGAAACAATCAAGTCAAAGCCTACTTATTATGGGTTTGGTTCGTTTTCTCAAATATTGATCGGAATGTAAAAAAAGGGCCCGGTAAAGTAAAAAGAGGGACCGGTAAAGTACTTTACCGGTCCCTCTTTTATGACTTTCTGGTCTAGACCGATAAAATGACATTTTCCGGTTAAAAAATTGAGTAGAAAGTGGTTGCTTTCCGGTCGATTTAAAAAAAAAGTATATTTAGTTATGTATATCGGTTAAATTCAGCAGCTGTTAAAGTCTACACATACAATTTTTTTGTATCAATTTTATAAGCATGTGATTTAAAAAAAAACCATCAAAATGATTTGAATGTAAACAACTTATATATAATTTATGTTGTTACATTAAAAATGCATCCAATCGGAATAAGGGCCGTTATATTGATATCTTAAATTTTATCTCGAATTTTATTAATAAGTAATTATTTAATTTCAGAAAACATTTATAACGTCGATTCGACGTTTATTCAACGACTAAACAAAGATGAGAGAAATGAGTGTTATATAACTATTTAAAGCTGCTATACCTAGTTTAGATTTAAAAAATACTTTGGTACCAAATTGGTTAGAAATATTTTTACAAAATTGCAATGTTTCTTGCAACCTTTATTTAACGTTGAATAAACGTAAATAAAATACGTTGACAATTACCTTGCTTTTATAATGTCTATTCAACGTTGGTTTTTGGTATATCAACGCCTACGACACAAATCAATCTTTAATCAACGTTGATTCAACTACCCCTTGCTGCTTGGGTGTAAGTTTTCAAAAATACCACCGTCCTTATGGGATTTTTTATACGTGAGTGGAATATTCGCAATAATTATTCTTAAAAATAAAAGTTAAAATATCGGGCGTGACAAAATTTTCATGATGTATTATGAAATATAGAAACTATGAGTTAAGGGGGATTGCATGAGAAATAATAAATTTAGAAAAAAACATTGCTCTGGTGACTGTTAAGAGCAATCGAATTTTCGTTTTGTTTCTGGTTCATTTGAAAGACGTATCAAATAGAAGAGATGAATACAAAAAAGCTTTTCAATTGAACATTTTTTCACAAAGTATGTTCGTTCACAGGGTCTAATATAGATTTTTTTTTTGTTTAGAAACTGCAATAATTTTCATCCAAACAACATAGAGCGAGTCCCAGAAGTAATATCTAAATTCATTTAAAATCCAGTGATGTGTTTTTTGAAAAAACGCTCGGACCCGCCGATTTGTATTTCTTATTGTGCCTTTTGTATGGTAAATTCATGTATACAGGGTAACCCAAAAATAAGTTGCGACCATGAACTTAATTTTTTCAACATCTACTATTTATTTCATTTTTAAATTTTGCACCGAGTTCTTAGTATGTCTCATGTACCATATCCTATACCTAAACTCAATAGTTCACGAGGGTGACGAGGGTGGGTGGTTTAGTGGATGGGGGAAGACCAAGGGGTAGGCAAAAAGGATCGCCTGTGGTTTACTTGTTAGGACCATGTGCCTCCCCTTACTACTACTAGGCACTACTACTAGGTACTACTATTACTACTACTACTACTACCAGCTTTTAGCGTTTTTCTTATGGACATTTGAACGATCCTCTTTTAGTAGCGTAAATGTAATGTGAACCAACGAAATAAATTTACGAAATACTTTCTTTACAACAATTAAAGAAAATCATAAATTAGGTCAAGTTCCATGAATTCCTGAGGTAATTTGGAAGTGGTCCTAAATAAATTTCGCCTGAGGCGCTATATTTTCACGCCTCGGAACCCTTGCAAAAAATAATTTCTCGTCTATGGTTACGCCACAGCTATTTGCATGCGATAAAACAAATATTTTTGTTTTTATACATTTCGTAGCCTTCTATAATCCGTTGAACTTAGGAATCGAATATCCCACAAGCCCGTCAATCTGATATATCAACTGACTGACGCCACGGCGCGATTTCGGCGCCGCCAAAAACGGACGCAACCAATAGAGGGGGCAGCAGCAGAATAACTAGTCCTGCGAGACCGCGAGGAAATATTCGACATAATCGAGAAACAACAGTTGCAGTGTTGAGACAGATACCGACTCCTGGTGAGTAATAATAGAAAGCAGTATAAACCAGTAACCATTGGGTTGATAAAAAAATAGAATATAATGTATTTTAAGCATTTTTAGAGAAACCGTTTTATGACTTTCTACTTTATCGTTACTGCCAAGTGAATGTCACAATTATTCTTTTTTATTTGCTTTTCTTTTTCTCTGGAATCCTGGTAGTTAGATTGGCATTACCGTTTAAAATAATATATTTAAACGGTATCCTGGTGGCTAGATTGGGATTACCGCTTCAAGTCGATCATTGGGCTCATTTAGCGATTATCAACAGTTCACTGATGATCTAATCAGATTCGCTTAACGAAGAAGCTATAGAACGAAACGACTAGTGAACTATTTTTTGACTGTTCACAAAATGTAAACCTAAAAGTTTCGGAAACTGTAGAAAATAGGTTTGCTTCCAAAAATCAGTCCTGTATTATAATTAAGGTTTAATTATTCTTCCATAAAACAATCCAACATTAAAATATTTATTATTATTTTTAACAAACGTCAAATCAGAAATCGGTCGGTTTAGCGAAATGTCAGCTGCTGCAAGTAATCTATAAACTGATAGAAGTGTGTACAAGATGGCATACGTACCTGATGAGGCATACTCACTGTTTTGTATACATGCAGTTTAAATTCCGCGCCGCATTCTCGATCTACTAACGTAGTGACGTCTTTGTTTACTACTTAAGTATCGACGAGGGCGTCAGTCTGGGTTTATAGTTTCGATTTCTAATGATTTATAATAGTTTCTTAACAGTTTTCAACACGCATCACCAGGAAGTCATCTAACAGTAAGTGTATATGAAATTTGATTACGCATAAATCCTTTAGTGTTTCCGTGTGATATTTGAAATTAGTTAACTATGCTAGTGTTTACAAAAAAACTAATATTAATTAAAATATTGCATTTTGATGAGATGGCATACCTACCACAAGTGGGCTTAGATGACATGGTAAGCCATATCTCTGCAATATATTACATTTTAAAGGTTCTTATTGAAATATATTATTTACTAGATATGAACCACTACAAACAAAAGTCTAATCGACAATCTTGGTACGAGAACAATATGAGAGAAGCTATTAAGGCAGTAAAATCGAATAGAATGGGTGGTTCTTAGCTTCAAAAACATTTAAGTCCCATTTGGACCATGACAGCGCAGAACGCGATTCGAAAAGGGGCAGAGTTAGAGGATGAACCAGTTAAACATATTTAAAAAACTGGAAAAATTGAACAGATGATGTAAGAAAACTAGCTTTTCAAATTGCAGAAGTTTAACATTTCCCTTAAAGGAGAAATATGGCTGATGGGATAGGCTTGCAAGTTTTAGGGAACGAAATCCAACAGTATCTTTACGGTCACCCGCGTCAACTTCGGCAGCTCGGGCTTGAGCTTTCAACCGGAAGAAGATTAACAAGTATTTTGTAATACTCTCCAACCTTTTAGAAGATCACAAATTTCAGTGAATTGACATATGGAATATGGACGAGGCCGGAATTTCTACGGTGCCTTAAAAAAAAAATGGTAAAATTCTGGCTACTAAAGGCAGAAAGCAACTTAAAACACCTACCTAGGCCTAGTCTGCTTTTAATTGAGTAAACTATGGATATTAACGAACCTTGTCCACCTACAAAAATTTTCAGTTTCCATTAAAAGAACGAATAATAGTTATAAAAACGTTTACCACGGAATTCGGGAACGAAATCCTGAACAAACCACATTGAATGCTGCAGAAATATGTAGTACTTTAACGAAACTTTCCTCGCGCACTCTGTTCAGCGTTTTGAAAGGCCCTCATCAGAAAAATGACCAAAAAGAAAATGGTCGAGGAGCCCAGACATGGGCACGGAAAAAAATAATCCTGATTGATGCCACAAAATACTCTATACGCCGAGATGAAAATAAATATATCTACAATAAAAAAAAATTATGGCTGAAATTAAGGACACATCCTTACCCAAAACCTTATTAAGGGGTTTTAAACGAACTTTAAAATAAATGAATTTTGGGTATATTAAACGAAATCGAGAAACCTACTAGTTGAAAAAAAACTAAATTATTGTTTGGCGAAGAAAATATTCGGAAAAAATACGAGTTTCGGGAAAGAATTGTATTACACCGACTAAACATGGCTCAATGAAGGGCACACGGTTGAGAAGGTATGGCGATATCTAAATATTAAAAGTTAAGGGCAAGCATTAATGGATGGATTTTCCCAAGGACTAAAAAATCCTAGTGGAGAAGGTCGTCGCCTCATAGGATCAGGTTTTAAGGGTTAATGAAATAAATTTAATTCATAAAAAATTATATGACGAAATTTCATCATTTATTCTTTTTTTGAAACGCACACACTACTGGAATTCAGTACCCTGATGTCGCACAATTCGGAACTCTCTATATGCTAGTGATCACTGAATTACTGACTGAAATTTTGGACTTGGAGTATATATGAGAACCACAATAACAAAAAATTGAAAAGATTATGTTTGGCAAGATATTAGTGCAGTAAGCGGGCAGAATACGGATGAATACCTCAGTGATAATATTTATTTTCCTTACATAAATTAGACGCTATAATACCTGAGTCACTTGCAACGATCGCAGCAAATGGAGCTTCTTGTTTAGACATCTTGTGTAAATGAATACAAATAGCATGCAAACTGAGTTGCGCTCACAATTAGCTCGCAGTCAAAGCAGCTCACTTGTAGTCGTAGGAGGCTCGCCTATGTATTCTACCAACGCTTATGAGCAAACATTTTTTTTATCGTGCTCTGCGAGCGGTGTGTGAGATTATACTTGTTGGGGAACGCGACCTCAGAGAGGTAATTTCAGAGTGATGAAAGCATTTTTAAACAGTGTCGTTCGAGGGACGCTTAGCTGAACCACGCATAGATGGGCTGCAGTGGCTCGTCGTGTATTTCTACCATGCGCCGCTCTGGATAAAATCAAGCAGGCAACCTCAGTTGAGCACTTGCCATAACAATATTTGTAAAAGACGCTGAAGTCGCCAACCTGCTTTCGATGTTCTAGGCATTCTAAGTTGTTTGTCAGATCATAGTCGCCCATATGTTTAGGACCACAGCCCCAAATATGTGAGCAGAATACAAGCGATGGTCGAGCGTTAAAAGTTGTTGGAATGTATAGAGGTTTTTAGTTCGGGAAAGTATTCCAAGCTTCTACGAGGCTGCCTGGTCGCAAGGTGACTATGCCACGAAATGTGACTATCCAAATTGAGGTCCAATAAATAAATTAATGAAGCCAAGGGAGTCGAGTGTCCGGCCATGACTACAATCCGGTTCTTTAACATTACCTTTTTTATAAAATCATAAACCGCTCAGCTTGCAAGTATGTGCGCCTACATAATATGAACTATTACTACAGCACTGATTTTATTACTTATTTACGTACTTTACTTTAATCAACCATGTTTGATAACAACATACTTGCAAAAGTGACGACACTTTTATATCGTGAGAGGTAGCGGGCTGTTGTTAAAACCGGTCTGACTAGTTATTAAATATATTATAATTAATTTTTAATACAGACTATAGAAATATGCCACTTGTGACCACTTGCAAAAGGCCAACAGCCGGTAAATTAGCAGTATGGCTGAGCGTCGATGATTTTGGATCATACAAGGATAGTTCTGGAAAAACTCAAACTGTCAAAAGGTTTACATGGGGCAATATACATAACGTTACGGTTCAGGTAGGTAAATATATTTATTATTGGTGTAAACAATTTATTTTTATGTTAACTCTTTCTTAATTAGGTAAAATAGCATTAAGTATTTAAACTGGGCTTCGTATATTCCTTAAAGTGCCCCTTAACGGAGATACAGCAGAGCCAAAAGGGGTACCCAGCCATTTACTTTTTTGGCTCTAACTTTCCACTTGAACCAACTTGTACAATTTAATAAAAGCTTAATATTTTATAGAGGCCATAACGAGGCATTAAACCATACTACAATAGATGTTTAACATCGTCAGGGAAGTCAGGAACGAGCTTGCCTCCAGACTCGTTGATCCAAAATTTTGACCGGTCATTTGACAGAGCTAAAAACTAATTTTTTAAACACTATGGTCATTCCTCTTATAAAAATGTACTCTTAATTTATTTCGATAAAACTGGCGGTTCTCGAGATAAATAGGTTTTTATGCGAAACACTCAAAAGTTACTAATGCTAAACACGAACAGCTAAAAAGCAGGTTGTTAATGTTAGTACCTACATAGTGAATTACGAAACTTGTCAAAACCGCCTTCAAGTAAAAATAATTATAAAAAATGGAAGAATACTCTTACGCAGAATATGCTGATAGACATTTAATATATGGTGAAGCGCTTGTCCAACTGTTTATTGGTAAGAAACTTTATTCTGAAAAATTTCCAGCTCGAACAGTGCCGCAAGTCGAAAAACCTTTCTAAGGGTTAATCGGAGCCTAAGGGAAACAGGTAAGAGATGTAATTGAATCATAGATATCTCCGGGGTGAAGATTACTCATATTAAACAGGGAAGAAAAATCCAAAATTCTTCACAAATATTTAATAATTCGCTCTACGCGTTTCGGTTTCTTAAACCATTTTCAAGAGCTATCTAAAAAGTTTATTCATATAATAATCTCAGGTATAAATCAAAATAATTTGGTGTTACTTACGTAATATAGACAAAACTTTACATTAAGGACACAAACAAGCTCACAATGGCGAGCACAGGTTTACTAACTATATAAAACGGGATAAACCCAAAAAACATTTAAAAATAAAACACTTAAAAAATAAAACAAAATACACCGAACCATAGCGACATCTAGATTGTACAAAGAGAAGTTCCATTATTTAAACAATCATTCACTACTTAAATTCGTTTATAATTCTTGCCGCTTCCCGATAGTGGGCGTTGACAGGATCGTTCAAACACTCAATTTGATTATTTATCTCTAATTTCGCTATTTCAATATTTTCTAAAAAATTCAACTTCAGGCCTTTATTCGCATTATGTAGCATTTTAAAGTTGTCTTTAGTATTAAAACTATGTAAATTTTCTCTTAAATGTAGGCCAAAAGCTGATCTCTTGTCATTAGGCGATTTCTGAGAGTTTAAATGTTCTTTTATTCTAACATTAAAGCTACGTCCTGTCTGACCAGCATGTTTAGCCGTGCAAGAGTTACAGGACAACAAATACACCCCACTCTTGTCAAGCACGTTAATTGAATCCTTTACTCTCGAGAATAAGCTACGTAAATTGTTTACCGATTTGTAAGCTATTTTAAAATTGTTGTTTAAAGACTTCAATACATTACCCACTCTCAGAGAAACAGTGCCCAAAAAAGTAAGCCTTATATACCTAGGAGGTTGAAAAGATGTTATGGTCTTATCCAAGGGGTCAGTCAACACCCTCTTAAGCATGCCATTAAATTTTTTTCTTATTAAATTATTGATTAGTGATATCTTGTATCCGTTGTTATAAGCAATTTGAAAGATGATGTTCTTTTCCTTCTCAAATTCTAAAGGTAAGAGTGGGATAGTGAACAAACGATGGATTAAAGAGTTAAAAGCTGCCATTTTATGAGCTAAACAATGATTTGAGTCAGCAGGTATAACATTGTCTGTATGTGTGTTTTTCCGATAAATAGCATACTCAAAAACGTTATTCACCCTCTTTATTGTCAAATCTAAAAAATTCAGACAACAGTCAGATTCTATTTCTTTTGTAAATTTGATGTGGTTGTTTAAAGAATTTAAAAACTTGAAAAAAATTTCCAACTCATTCCCTGTTCCTGTCCAAACAATAAAAGTATCATCAACATATCTGCGCCATAATAAAATTTTATCTAGAAGGTAAAAATTTGAATTAAACAATTTATTTTCAAAATCACCCATAAAAATTTCAGCTAAAAAGGGGGAAAGACCTGAACCCATGGGTAAACCATCCGTCATTTTAAAGAACTTGTCATTAAATCTAAAAAAATCTAAACCTAGACATTTATTCAAAAGGGACGTTATACCCCTCCGTACATTATCAGACAGAGATAAGTTCTCTCCAAGCAAACGTTCCACGATATTCACCACCTGTTGTCGGGGGATACTTGGAAACAGATTGACCACATCAAAAGAAACCAAAAGGCAATCATTTGGCAAGTTAATACTTTTTAAATCTTGAATTAATTCATTGGTGTTCTTAATACTGTATTTATTTTGAAAGTCCAAGAGGCTTCTCAAACATTTGTCTAGCCATTTTGCTAAAAAATATGCCGATGAAGATACAAAACTAACCACAGGTCTAATTGGCATATCAATTTTGTGAATTTTGACCATACCGTATAATAAAGGGGTACTAGAATTCATAGGAATTACAGGTTTATTCATCTTAAGTTCATCATAAAAATTTTGGCCATTAATTAATCTTTTAAGTTCTGTAGTGTAAGACGCATTCGGATCTTTCTTAAGCTCGATAATCATATTATTATTATCCAAAAAGTTTTGAACCTTATTGAAATATTGTTGTTTTTCCATAATTACCAAACAATTGCCCTTGTCTGCCTTTCCCAATACTAAGTCATTTAATTTTATTTTTTGTCTCAAAGTTCGGCAAATATTCTTTTGTACATGAATTTTATTATTATATCGTTGATTACCAAAATTATCCTTCTGTTTCCTAATAATGTGTCTACAAAACCCTCTAACAGAATTCATCACATCAACATCACAAAACTTTAGGGCCATTTCTATATCAGCCAACAAAGAAGTCACATCCTTCTCCCCTATGCCCAAATTAGGGCAATATTTTAATCCCTTTTCTAAAAATGAGAGTTCAACATCTGAAAAGGCGCAATTTGTCATATTCAAAATTTTTGGGTGAAAAACATGATCAGAATATTTACGATGTTCTAAACACTCAGATTCGTATTTCTGTTTTGATAAGTTCTGTAATTTCTTATCTAATTTACTATAATGCCTATTTCTAAAGAAACTTAACCTGTCCGACAAATTGTTGTGAAAAGCATTAACTTCATTGTTAGAATAGTGAACATTCAACAGTGAAAAGATAAAATTAAGCTTAACAATACACAATGCTTTCTTAGAAAACCATATACGATTTTCTTCTCTAATCATGGAACGTTTTAATTTCATCAAGTTGACCTGTGACCTATAGGGTATATTTATATTGTTCTTGAATCTATGTTGTATGTAATTCGGAATAAGTTGCTTCTTAGTGCATTTTAAGTTAAACCATATGTGACCTTCAATTTTGCATCTCTTAAATGAAAGATTTGTGTATAACCGGAGTAGGTTGCTTGGACTAGCAGTTTTAATTGAATCATAGATATCTCCGGGGTGAAGATTACTCATATTAAACAGGAAAGAAAAATCCAAAATTCTTCACAAATATTTAATAATTCGCTCTACGCGTTTCGGTTTCTTAAACCATTTTCAAGAGCTATCTAAAAAGTTTATTCATATAATAATCTCAGGTATAAATCAAAATAATTTGGTGTTACTTACGTAATATAGACAAAACTTTACATTAAGGACACAAACAAGCTCACAATGGCGAGCACAGGTTTATGGGTTTATCCCGTTTTATATAGTTAGTAAACCTGTGCTCGCCATTGTGAGCTTGTTTGTGTCCTTAATGTAAAGTTTTGTCTATATTACGTAAGTAACACCAAATTATTTTGATTTATACCTGAGATTATTATATGAATAAACTTTTTAGATAGCTCTTGAAAATGGTTTAAGAAACCGAAACGCGTAGAGCGAATTATTAAATATTTGTGAAGAATTTTGGATTTTTCTTTCCTGTTTAAGGTAAGAGATGATTAGAAAGTAATTATTAGAGTTACCAAAATTTTTTTTTCAGGGTAATTTTTGTCGCGACGTGACGGTGAGGGACCTCCGAGTAAAGCACGAGACCCTGACGTAGAGAAACAAATTTGGAAGATATTGCTGACAACCCTTCAAACAGCATAAGAAAGGTCGGGATACAAAACAATGTTACAAAGTGGGTTGTAACAGGGTGACCAGTTTTCGTATGTTTTACGGGTTATCTGCGTTATTAGTAAAGATAAAAGGTTGCGGTTTTCGCGGCACTGTGTTACTTTTTTGAGAAACAAACGATGCCATCAACAGAATTTTCATTTAGTTTTTTAGATACGGGGGGGGGGGGGGGTGATTTTGAAAATTTTGCATTTTCTCGGTTACGCTGCAACTTATCAAAAAGGTAAAAAATGAACTTATTAGTTTTTTTCACGTAGAATCCACTGGCTTAGTCAGATTTTTTCTATGTTTAATTGTTTTCGAGAAAGAGAGCAAACTTGCATTTTTTTAAACGGGACACCCTATATATTTTTAGCTGTTATGATTTAGTTTATCACAAGCTTTTCAAAAATATATAATACTTTATAGCTGTTTTCAATGTGAAGCTCAAAATTTACATTTTTCAACAAATTAATTTTTTTTTTTTAGTAGGACATGACGGGTATTTACGAAAACAAAAGATGACAGGCTTGTTATCTGAAAAAATCTTTATTTACTGTTCTTTATTTCTATTCAGTTTCGATGAAAAGCAGTTTTTTCTTAATTATGGCTGCGAATGCAAAATTCGAGAATTATGAAAAGTACGATATGTTCGTTTGTTATATTCGGTGTAACGAAAATTCGGATGAAGCATTAGAAGTTTATTTTAACAGGTATCATCTCTTTATATTTTTCATCATATTTTAAAATTTAGAAAAACGTAATATTCCCAGATTCCCAGAAAGAAGACAGCCGGATAAAAGAATATTTTTAAAAATAAAATCAAACTTAATTGACGTCGGTTCATTTTCCAAACCCCGACCTAGTATTTACAATAAGGAAAACCAGGACATTGATGTGCCAGGAAAATTAACATGTTATATTTCCACGGGAACGGCAAGGCAGATTTGGGTATAGCGTTTCATGCTTCATACTGGGAAGTAAAATTTTATATAATATATTTGAAGGCGGTCTTACTGCAAATAAATATTTAGAAATTCTGGAAAACATTGTGCGCGAAATAGTAGAGAATATGCCCCTAGCTCATCTTAATAGCTTATATTTGCAACAGGACGGAGCTCCCGCTCACAATGCTCAAATTGTAAGAGCATATCTTAACAATAATTTTCCTGGCCGCTGGCAGATTTAAGAGAAGCCACTGAAAGAGCCTTTAGGGAGTTACAGGCACGGCCTTTTATTATTTTAAATACACTGAGGCGAATCAGAAGAATGTGTGAAACATGTCTTAGGCATAATGGAGAACAGTTTGAGCAATATTTATGAGACAGTTTCCTAAATCATCAAATAACTGTAGCTTTTAATTTTTGAACGTATAACACAACTGAGTTAATTGTTATTTATATTTATAAAAGTTATTGTTATAGGTATATATTTTTAAAATTAGTGTTTTATATTTGTGAGAAGCTTGTGACAATTGTTTAATCTTAATATTTATACGGTGTACCGTTTAAAAAAATGTAAATTTGTTGAAAAATGTAAATTTTGAGCTTCACATTGAAAACAGCTATAAAGTATTATATATTTTTAAAAAGCTTGTGATAAACTGAATCATAATAGCTAAAAATATATAGGGTGTCCCGTTTAAAAAAATGCAAGTTTGCTCTCTTTCTCGAAAACAATTAAACATAGAAAAAATCTGACTAAGCCAGTGGATTCTACGTGAAAAAAATTAACACGTTTATTTTTTACCTTTTTGATAAGTTGCAGCGTAACCGAGATACGCCGAGGTGTCCCAAAATGCAAAATTTTCAAAAACACCCCGTATCTAAAAAACTAAGGGGGCTATGAAAGTTCTGTTGATGGCATCGTTTGTTTCTCAAAAAAGTAACACAGTGCCGCGAAAACCGCAACCTTCTATCTTTACTAATAACGTAGATAACCCGTAAAACATACGAAAACTGGACACCCTGTACATGAAACCCTAAAAGAACAGTCACTTCGCCCGTACCGTGTTCAAAAGGTACACGCTATGTCTCCGGATGATTATCCAGCGAGGCTTCAATACTCCAACTGTTATACAGCAACATAACGTAAATCTAAATTTTTCTAACCTTATTTTGTTTACCGATGAAGCCGGTTTGACAAGAGATGGCATAATAAACTCACACAATTTACATTTTTGGGCTGATGAAAATCCGCACGTCATAATTCGAAACAAACACCAACAGCAACATTTGAATAATTTATTGGACGACGTGGCCTTTAATAGAGAAGAATGCAAATGATGGTGCTCCAGCTCATTATAACCGTATAGTACGTCAACACTTAACAAGCGTTTTTGGCCCTCGATGGATAGGTCGAGGTTAACCTGTTTTATGACCACTCAGGTCTCCAGACCTAAACCCCTTAGACTTTTACTCCTGGGGACATCAAAAAGAACTAGTTTATTCTACATCAGTAAATACTAGAAAATAACTACTAGCGAAAATAACACAGCATTCTAACGAAGTGCGTAATAATGCCGGAATAATATTTGAAGTGCAGCGGGAAAATATTCGAAGACTACGGAAATGTACTGAAGTACGTGGAGCTCATAAACAGTTGCCAAAATAGCAATTAAACGTTTTCAATATTTTTGTATTTCAATAACATTGAAAATGAATTAAGCTCCGATCAACCATTTAAAAGGTTTTTGGACTTGACAATGTACAAATTCCTTCTTTTTTCAATTAAACACACTTCCACTTATTATATTATTATAATATATATTATTCCGCGGTTCAGCGTTACCAACCTATCACAACATGCAATTGACAGAATTGTGGGATGCCTTGAAATCGTACTTTTTATCTCCACAATATGATATACGTAAGGTAGTTAAACTTGCCCTATTAATTAATAATACCGAAATTTCTGAAAAGGCGCTTATTTATTTTAATTTCTGGTCTCATGTCTTAAAACTTTTTTAAAAATCTGTTTTAAAATTGGAATAAAACTAAACAACTGTTTTGAATCTCTGTAAAATTTTGGAGTCATTTTTTAAAAACTGTCACATCAGAATATAAGTTTTTTGGGTTTAATGTTACGAAATTATTGAGAAATTTACTTGAACATAAAAAGGTAAATGTTGAAGGCGACTTTTTTAAACACTTCTTTAAACAATAATTGTAGAGACAGATGCAAACTTGCTCAGAACTAAACATCATAGTTACTCAGTAAATTAAATTATTATTAAAAGATAAATGGTTTACTTATGATGATATTGTTAACGTGCTTACCCATTTTAAATTACAGGTGATGATTAAAAATTGGAATTGTGATTATGAGTTTATTCGATGAATGTGAATCATATTGTTAATTTTTTTAAAAGCCCAACATAGCGAATTCTGATTTTTTTAAACTTGATACTACTGCTAAACATGTTAAGATTTTTATACTATATTATACTATAAATTCAAAACGTTAACAATATTTATAAAGTCATATGTGATAAGTATGCCCGCAAGTTTAATTAAAAGTGAACTTATAATTTTCTTTAATTAACCCGAGAAATTGCGTTGAATTAAACGTTTTCAATATTTTTGTATTTCAATAACATTGAAAATTAATTAAGCTTCGATCAACCATTTAAAAGGTTTTTGGACTTGACAATGTCTGAGTTGAAAATCTTTCAGCATAAAGTCTTCTTGCCTTCGAAGAGTTAGAAAGCACTTTCCAAAAATTAAATGCACGTCAGAATACCCTGCGTATTTTATTTTTACCTGTTTGTGTTTAGCATTAGTAACTTCTAAGTGTTTTGCATAAAAACGGATTTATCTGGACAACCGCTAGATCCATCGAAATAAATTAAGAGTACCTATTTTAAAAAGGAATAATCAGAGTATTTAAAAAAAATCAGTTTTCAGCTTTGTCAAATGACACCGGTCAAAACTTTGGACCAATGATTGTGGTAGGAAGTTCGTTGCTAACTTCCCTGACGATAGAAAACATCTACTGTAGTATGGTTTAATGAATTATTATGGCCTCTATAAAATATTAAAATTTCATTAAATTATAGACGTCGGTTCAAAAGTTAGAGCCATAAAAGTAAATAGCTGGGTACCCCTTTGGGGCTCTGCATCTTCGTTAAGGGGCACTTTACGAATGTTTTTTCTATGACAAATTACGGTTATTTTGACCTCCTCTGTATGCTGCCGACAAATTACGTGGTACTTACCAGACACCTTGTATATATCTCAAAGTTGATAAATTTACATTAAATCTAACAGAACAAGAACGTACCTACTGAAATTGTAAAGGCAATATTAACAATCTCCTTGTTAATATCATTGTTGTTAAGAATTATTAGCTATTTATGGCCTGCTCGCCAATATTGTGTGGTAGGATGGTTTTGCTTAGTTGCCAATTATGTTCAACAAACTAGCCATCAATAAAATTGGCAACATTAACTAGTATCACCTCGTCATGCTGGACAATGATCTTGACATAAATTGGCCCAATGAACAAAAAAATTAAAGTATAAGAGGCAGAATTCGAAACTATGAACTTGTGGTGCACGAGTCCAGAACACTACCATTGAACAAAAGCTAAACCCTAAGTTTATTTTTGCTTAGAGAAACTTTTGAGTTTTTGTTCACCTTGCCGCTTTAAATAGGCAATTAATTTGAAACAGTTTTCAATTTTTACATTGTGTTATATATCAGGGTTTAATTTTAAAACGAACCACTCCAAATATCTCTTGATTTCGAAGGACATTATATTTGACAAAAAAACACGTCAATTTTAATATCGAGGAGTGTAACGCCCTTTGATAGCTTCTTATTGCACTATATTCGTCTGCTTCTATTCCTTCCTTTTTCAATTTTATACACACTTCTACTAATTATATTATTATATATATTATTTCGCGGTTCAGCGCGTTACCAACCTGTCACAACCTGCTATTGACAGAATTGTGGAATGCCTTGAAATCGTAATTCTGATCTCCACAATATGGTATACCGAAGGTAGTTAAACTTGCCCTATTAAGTAATAATACCAAAATTTCTGAAAAGGTGCTTATTTATTTTAATTTCTTGGCTCATGTCTTAAAACCTTTTTAGAAATATGTTTAAAAATTGGAATGAAACTAAACTGTCTTGAAACTCTGTAAAATTTTGAAGTCAATTTTTAAAAAACTGTCAGATCAAATTATAACTTTCTTGGGTTTAAGGTAATGGAATTACTGAAAAATTTACTTGAACATGAAAAGGTAAATATTAAGGTCGACTTTTTTAAACACTTCTTTAAACTATTGTAGAGACAGAAGCAAACTTGCTCAGAACTCAACTTCATACTTATTCAGTAAATTAAATTGCCATTAAAAGATAAATGATTTGCTCACTATGAAATTATTAACGTGCTCATCAGTTTTTAATTACAGGTGACGATTAAAAATTTGAATTGTGATAGTTTATTCGATGAATGTGAATCATTTTGTCAACTTTTTTAAAAGCTCAACACAGCGAATCCTGATTTTTTAAAGCTTGATACTGCTTCTAAATACGTTAAGATTTCTAAACTATATTATACTATAAATTCAAAACGTTAACAATACTTATAAAGTCATATGTGATAAGTATGCCCGCAAGTTTGGCATTTCCAGAACGAGTTTTCTATTATAGATAAAAGAAAACTTGTTTATTTGTATATGTTTTCTATGTAATGAACACCAAGTGGTGAGAAGAACCAACAAATAAAGCATAAAAAGATCTAATTAAAAGCGAACTTATAATTTTCGTTAATTAACCCGAGAAATTGCGTCGCATTTTAGGATAAAAAATAAACACAATGCAAAACTATAAGTATTTTCAAAATCACAAAAAAATATAAATTTTTATTTTCTTTATTAGTTACTTATCTACCTGGGATGTGTTAATTTATTATTTATTGTATGTTATCCTTAATATACTCAAATCATAGTTTATGTTCGTTAGCTCGTCTGTATTTATTTAATATATTTTTTGTTCTTTATTCACTTGTTCAGTCAGTTTTAAGCAATACTTATAAAATGTGGACACTTGTTATTTTTTAAGTTATAAGATTTTTTTTACCCCCCCCCCCCTTCTACCCTCTTAATGCAGAGACTTCCTCCTTTTGCTCCTGAAAAACGTAGCAACCCTAACCCATATAATCCACGCCTAGTATATTAGAAACATTACCTGCCGAATCTTAGGGTCTTTATTATTATAATATTCGGCACCAAAGATTATAATTTAGATATATTAAGATAAGCATAAACATCGAGGAAGTATAATTATAGATTTAATAGAATTTTACTATTGACATCTACACCTACCGCCAACCTCGCTTTGAAGTGTCAAATGTCACTACCTCAACCTGGCAATAAGATTCATCCGAAATCATCTACATTTACAGATTAATGCTTCTTGCAACCACACTTGACTTGTAAAGCTATTTCTAGAAGTTATTGTTGATTGTAAAAAATATCCAAATTTGTTCTAATTCTCTTTTTTTCCAAATCCAGTTTGTCTTCTTCTATTTATATTTTCAATCAAAAAACATATGTATTAAAGGTAATTAACTGGGGTGCAACTATAACGGCAATCAAAGTGCCCGCTAAAGATGGAACAGTAGATGATATTGTTACAGGATTCGACACCATTGATGAATATCTGGGCCCCAAAAATAGATACTACGGAGCAACAATTGGAAGAGTAGCAAATAGGATTGCTAAGGGAAAAATGGTAAGCTCCATTAACACCAATAAGCTTTCTTTCAAGCCTACTCAGTTAAAACATACGAGTTTTCAGAGAAAAATTAAAAAAATATAATAAATTCGGGTTTTTCGGAACAAATCATTTTCCATGTCGTCGCAAATGCTTTCATTCGAAAGTACAAGATGAAATCCAAGAGTAATACTTCACGCGATTGCATTTGAATTTGTCTGTCATTATTACCTTCCCCCATTTTGCATATTAGTCCGATAGTGAAGCATCCCCCAAATATTGGATGTTAGCTACACTTTATCAGTTTTACCCCAGGTATAAAATAGTATTGTGGTTAATAAAAAAATATTTATTTTCCATAGACGATTGAAGAAGTGAATTATTCTTTGGCAACTAATAACGGTCCAAATCATCTTCACGGTGGTGTTCAAGGATTCGACAAAGTTTTGTGGAATTACCACATTCAAACTAATAATAGTACAGTAGTTATGACATATCATTCCGCAGACATGGAAGAAAACTATCCAGGTAAAGAAAGATTACATACAACTGGGTTGGGCAATATATAAAGGATACTTATAGTTTTGAATGCACCGACCTAAAATAATTTAATCTTTATTTTTCTGCTTTATGTTCATTTAATACTGTTAACTTTTAGGTGACCTTCTCACAACTATTTCTTTCAATCTAACAGTTGAAAGCGAATTTCAAATAAAATACACAGCGACTACGTCGAAAGCTACTCCAGTTAATTTAACCAATCATTCTTACTTCAACCTAGGAGGGCATGGTTCCGGATCCGATGAACTCTACAAGCATGAGTTTACCATTAACGCTGACAAATATACTGAAGTAGATGGCACTTCAATACCAACAGGTAAATTAAATTAAAATCGGCATGATCCCCATTACCAATTATCTAACTAATCTAGGTAGGTATGTAAAAATATAAAAGAAATTTAGTTAATAGCATTATTTTGTCAGTCCATATCAAATCATTTGTTCTACTCATTAAAAAAGTGAAAAATTCAAAATTTTATTTTTTGTGGATTAGCAGTATTTCTTTTATTGATTTTTGAAAATCCAAAAACTGACGAATGGGTTTTGCAGATACAGTGTTATCATTTTAGTTTGTCCCACTTTTAAGAGCCTGTAAGTTTTTATTTCTGAAGGCACAGATTTTGTGTGCTCGGCCAGAATAAGTTAATAATTAATTGTTGCCGGTTGCCGGATCGTAGTTTTTGCAAGTGTTGTGTTGACGGGAAAATAAATATACTATGAAATATTTTGAAAATCTGTTTGTCACGAGCCGTCACTGCATACTTGTCAAAAAAAAGCAACATTATTGCACTTTTCTTTAGAAATAACGATTCTGATAGAGCTGCTGCGATAGCTTATAATGAATTACATCCAAATGGACTCCTTCCGTCTTATAGTTAGGTGCCCTCACTATAATCCCTAAAAACTAAAAATTTGTAAACTTTGGTATATGACAAAATCTATGTTCGTTGAAATTCACGTTCGGTTAATGTTTAAGTTCATTTTAAAACTAGTACCCTTATTGCATAAAGTTAAAGGCAAGGCGATGCCGTTATATTACTTTTCTTATTACTTACTTACCACCATTGAGTAGAAGTTAGAAATTAAGTTTAAAGTTCTGAAAGCTTATTGCGGTAAGGCTAGGCAATAGCTTCATTTTAAAATTCTCTAGGTAAACTTTATTACGGATTATAAAGTTTCTTATTACTTTTTTGTTATAAAGTTAGCAAAATAGGATAGGTACGTATAAAATCTTCAGTCGATATATTATTTGGATCTATAAGGTATTATGAAAATAGTACCATTTATATTTTAATCAGCCCTTTTATAATTATAGGAATCATTAAATTAATAGTACACTATACACCTAGGTTAAGAAAATCTATAATATAGCGAACGCTTTTATATACAGTTACCGGCAGAATTCTCGCTCTAGGTATATGGAAAACTTTTTTATTATTGATTTTTCAGAAAATTTTATTTTTGATAAAAGTTTTTGCGTCCCCTTAAACCTAAAAGGCGCTCATTATATTTAAAAAAAACTATAGTGAATACGAGGAGGATTCAATTTTTTAAAAGTTGCTCAAGAGTAAAGTACTCTTATTTTGTGTATTAGATACAATTTTCGTTTGTAAAAGTTATTTAGAATTAAAAGTTAGGTCCTAATAAGAAGTCACGGCCTTCTAGTCAAGAAACGAAAAAAAAATATTTATTTCCTTGTCTTCTCTGGATAGAGACTGGATGGAAGAGAAGAAATTATTTTCAAGTTCTTTTTAATAATCTTATGGGATGAAGTAAAACAAAGTTGAAGTTTAAAATTCCACTATATTAAAAACAAAAATGACATGTTTCGCTAACACTGTAGCTTCGTCAGATTACAATGAAATAATAAAGTTCAATTTTATTTTACTTCATCCCATAAGATTAGTTATGGATCTCCACCTAGTATCGGCTGAATCAATTAATTTCTTTTTAATGTTTACTTTTAGAATATTGGTAAAACTATAAATTTCTCGTTATTTCTAATTCTAATTTTTTTTAAACCATTCAAAAAAATTATGCCAAAATTCGTTTATTATTGGAAGGTTGAAACCAACATTACTAAACTTTTAGATTTTTTACTTAAATTAATTTTTATAACTGGAAAGATAAGACATTTATTAAGAAATGTAAGAAGCTACTGAACATATTGCCTAAAATTAAGTTTGGTTTAAACCTATTCGCTCAAGAAATAAACGAATTTTGGCATAATTTCTTTAAATAGTTTAAGAAAAGTTAGCAATAACAAGAAATTTTAATAAATAAATAGTATAAGAATACTACTTGGCAAGTGTTTATCATAATATGACATATAAATATGTATATGTATGAGAACATTGTTCTCTAGCCACTTGCTGTCTACAATCTGAGTTTGTATTTTAGTACTAACAGTGTTAGTCAAAATACACCGAATTTTGCTATTTAATTCAGCGCTCGTTGGAGTAAGTAGCCCAGAGAATAGCTGTTTTAGCATAATTTGGTCAATCCTTATTGTATAAGGTCTCAGCAAGTGGCTAGAGAACAAAGTTCTCACAAATATACATAACAAATCTTAAGTTTGACCAATATTCTAAAAGTACGAAGGCGTAGAAGTGCAATGATGTACCGGTATACTTGCTAAAAAAGATAGGGGTCGCTATAGTTAAGCCGCTTGTATATCTAATTAATTTAAGTTTCTTGTCCGGTAAATTTCCGAGTATTCTTAAAACCGGAAAAGTTGTACCAATCTTTAAAAAGGGTGGCCCTTAACTGGTCGAAAACTATAGGCCAGTGTGTTTGTCGTCCTCTTTTTCAAAAATCTTTGAATATGCTTTTTTAGAACGCCTTTTGTCGTTTTTTAGTTTATATATTTTAACAAAATAGAAAGTAGTATAACTGGGCATTTTTAAGAGTTCTGATTTTTAAAATGGCAAAGAACTGTAGAACTCCTTTAGGTCTACCTGGAACTGTAGTTAAACATTTTTTTCGAAATAAATGGGGGGCGCGTTTTGAAAGACATGTTTAATTTCTTTCTATAGCCAGAACTATTAATAAAAAGTAGAAAGAACTCTAGAACTCTTTATTTAGAACCCGGAACTCATTCATTTTTTAGCATATTTTACATTTGGGGGGCCAACTTCACAGACATAAATAAATGCTATGTAGAAGAAAATATATTCGCAAAACGAAGAATATTTCAGATTTTTGTTCATTAATTCCTTTATTTCTTACCCGGCCAATATACAATAATGACAAATTTAAATTTTACAACAATGAAAAGTACAAGATGTTCAGTTTTGGATGATTGTATATTATCTCCCTTATAAGTGAAAATAGAGGGATAAGATTTTCGCGACAGTGTGCTACTTTTTTAATAAACGACAGTTAGTGTCGAAATCATACTTTTACAACTATCCTTGATTTGTAATATACAGGATGAAATCTGCTTTCTTACACTTCATTTTCCTCTCTCCCAAAAAAATGCACTTTTATCTTCTTGCTTGGCTCATAAAAATAAGATGGATATAAAAGTTTCTATTGGATAGTATTCTATTCCAGCTATGTCAAACATTTCGAGTTTAAAAGTCGAAATTTCGAGCTTGAAGTCGAATTTCGAGATTAAAGTCGAAATTTCGAGTTTAATGTCAAAGTTTTGAGTTTAAAGTCAAAAGTTTGAGATTAATGTCAAAATTTTGAGTTTAAAGTCGAAATTTCGAGTTTAAAGTCGAAATTTCATAATGCTTAATTTTTTTTTACATGGCACTTCTACGCCTTCGTAAAAACGTAAACATTAAAAAGAACTTTTGAAAATAATTTGATCCCTCCAATCCAGTTTCTCCCTATACAGGGTAAAACAAAAAATAAGTATTTTTTCGTATTTTAAATAGAAGGCCGTAACTTCGTATTCGGACATAACTTTCTTTCTTAACTTCTATAAATGAAAATTGTATCTAAAACAAAAGATAAGAGTACTATACTCTTGAGCAACTTTTATCAAAAATACAATTTTGTGGGAAATCAATAATAAAAAGTTCTCCACATGGAGCAAGAATTCTGCCGTCACTGTTTTATATAAAATAAATTACCGATTAACGAGAACCCATGAAACTCGGCATAATACCGATAAAAGGGACCAATTTGGCAACCTTGGGAGAGATTGTTACTAATAGCAATAGACGATTCTGTATTCTGTCAAATTTGTGGTCGTGTTTACATTTTTGAATAACACAGTTTCCTTTTGAATTTTTGATCAAAATTCCTGTTGAATTAAAAATTTGGTATTATTTTCCGGAATTTCTTAATTTAAAATTGTTATGAACATAGCTTACAAAAAGTTAGTTGACCAAGAGATTTTCTATGTATGCTTATAAATTATATTATTTAAAAAATGTGTTCATGTAAATTAGTGTAAAAATTACGATATGAAAGAGTACTTGCTGAAGTCTGTTCCAGCCAAAATTCTATTGGTGGCCTGAGAAATCTTGTCAATATTTAGGTAATTTTGGTGTAGAACAACAACCCGCACTCTTCTGGGTCTACCTTTAGATTTCCTTTTAATTCCGGCTTCAAAAACATGTTTGACTATTTTCTCGCCTATTATTCTTCTTACGGGGCTAAACCATCTTAATATCCCTTCTTCTATTATGGGTCCCAGTTTCAAGCTTTTCTTATCCATGGTATTTCTAGTTTTATATACATCGTTTATTTGTTATTATTTTTCGTCGGCGATTAAATATTTGACTGAAACAGACTTTAATTGACTTGACCACTTAATTTTTTTATGTATTGTATGTATTTTAGGAAAAATCCTTAAAGTTTCCGGTACTGTGTTTGATTTAAGAGTCCCAAAAGTCCTTGGAGATGTCATTACAAAAGTACCAAACTCACCAGGATATGACCATAATTATTGTGTAACGAAAGCATCATCTCAGGTAAAACACAGAAACCAAACGCTTTTGTATATTGTCACATTGTTATGAATATAGCTTACAAAATATGAGTTGACAAAGAGATTTTCTATGTATACTTATGAATTATATGTAAAAAATGTGCTCATGTAAATTAGTCTTAACATAAACGAACTTGGTGCTTCTTTGTTAGCAACATCAAATCTTGACGAACTTTTCGGTTAACTATCTTTTGAAGTAATGACTATATGAATAAACCCTTATCCGGAAATATTAACATTTCTATAAAGCTAGGGTAGCCAAGAGGTTGTTTAACACCCCGCGATCATATATTTTATTCTCTTTTATTAAAAGAAAGCAGAAGAACGAGAATAATTGAATAAACAGTAAATCGTTTTTGCGAGGTAACCACCGTAATATTACTATAGCTCTTTTCCGAAGGTACTTACTCCATACCTAGAAAATATAAGGGCTTGGCTATTATGAGAAAAAAGGAAGCTGAAGAATAACTTAATAAATAATCTACATATTTATATTTTATGTAAGTTTTCTTTGTGTGTTCATAAATGCTCCAATTTGTTTTTAGGAAATAGGATTTGTAGCAAAGGCCTACCATCCTCCAAGCGGCAGGATTATGGAAGTCTACAGTGATCAACCAGGCGTGCAATTTTACACGGGCAACTTCATGCCAGAAGATAACAAAAGTAAGGGCAAAGGAGCCACTTACAAAAAACATGGTGCTTTCTGTTTCGAAACTCAAATTTATCCTGATGCAATTCATCATGTAAGTATATGAACAGTATTTATTTTCAAATTTGGGCTTGTTGTAGTGAAATAGGTTAGGTACAGCGTACAATTTCCTTGTAACACTCACAATAAGAGAAGCAACTATTATTGGTATTGATATTATATGATTCTTAGATGCTGCTTTACAGCGCATGATTTAGTTTTTGTTCACTTTACCTAAGCCTTTAGTCAAACAAGGTGTCCATAGTTTTCTAAAAGACCTGCATTTAATAGTCAAGAAAAAGATAACCACAAAGTCAAAGTCTCAATTATTAATGTGTAAGAACAAGATTACATTATTCGCCTTTAATGCATCATCAAACCTAAAACGATGTCAATTTACATCAAACAATGAATCACCAAAAAACGTCAAAAAATATATATTTCATTATGTTGCTTTAATGTGTAACCGTATTTTATTATTTTTTTTATGTTTATTGGTGTATAGGATACGTTAATAATGTTATCTCACTGATTATTTGTTGTTATAAATTTACAACGTTTTAGATAATAATATGATAATGTCTTAATGGTGAAACATATTGCCATATTGTTATAATACATTATTTGAGACCTAGACACTGGTTATCTTTTGCTTGATTACGTTTTTACTCAAAAATATGAGTGGGTGGTCCTTATTTTGACAATCGTTCAATTTTTCGGTCCACACGAATTCCCCCGCAGAACCATTTTAAATCACGAATCTCGCTAAAAATATTTTATGTACCTGAGCATTGAGCAACCTAACGAATTCCCCCGCAAAATTTTAAATCATCCTGCTACCTAAGTTATCTTTCTAATTTTAAATAAAACTTTAATAAAGCTTTTTATAAACATATATTTTATATACCCTGAGTAATACATCAATAATTATGCACTGATAAAATTAATTATTTAAGTTAAGAAAAATTTCCATTGACACAAATAAATATTTGTTTCCTATTAGCCAAACAAATATGTATTTGAAAAGTACCAAGGGATTATTTGCCTCAATTAGTATCATCTGATTTGATACAAATTACTTTTTATTTGAAATTAATCACTAAATACAAAATTCAAGCAAATATTTATTTCCGTAACACTAACCTAACTTAAATAAGCCGTTTTAATGACTTAAGGTGAATAGGTTAAAAGTTAAGTTAACAAAATGTTTATTTGACTGATATTTATATATATTTTATCAAGTATCATTTATTTTACTTTTGTTTTACATGTAACAACAACGTTATTTAATTAAACAATTTAAGGGATTTGATTTAAATAAACCGGTAATTTCCATCAAAGTGATTGTTTTTTTATTCAAGCACATAATTGTTTAACTTGTCTTTTATATTTAATTAGACCCAGTAATAATTAATTTGGTTTAAATATTTTTTTTTAATTTTCAATAGATCAGAATGTTCATTCAAATCAGTTCTTATTTTATCCGAGTACGTGTTTATACAGACGTCACATAAAAATAAGAAATATTGAAATGTTGCTACTGAATATGGTTTAATCAGTACCTATACCATAATAATCATAAACCTTATCAAGTTGTTTATAGTGTTCAAATAATAAGGCAAACTAACAGAAAAAACACATTTTTGCCGAAAATAAAGGTTATGACAAATTACGCGCAAGCGCACAACGATTTTTACATCAAATTTAAAAGATAACCATGTCTTATTTTATTTCTAATTTTTATGTTATGTTATGTGTTTCTATAAACGTCTTATGGCAGATCTGTAGATTCAACTCTTATTTTATTTTTATGTTATGTTATCTTGCTGTATAAACCCACCATTAGTAACAGTTGTTGTTTCCCTTAAAATATACGTCAATAAAACATTATAGAGAAGTTAATAACTTTGATAAAAAATTAAATAAAGGCAAATTTGCAAATATTAGGTACAATAATTATTAATATTATATTAATTATATTATATTTTTTACGTTAGGAGGTTTGATAGGTATTGAATTATGGTGAAAATTGTGAAAAACTGTCTTATTTGTAACCTAGGTAGCCATGATTTATAAATACCTGGCTACATTAAAATTTTTCTAAAAAGATTTTGTGTTCGAAATTTCAAATTAGGTATTACAAGTATCTTTTCTTTGCCTATTATCTTACTTTTTTAACTCGTTTCATGCCTAACTAAAATATTCAAATATAGTTTCCTATCTTGAAAAGTATCTAAGAGATGGGATATACCCCTCGATATACCCCAATCTTCTAAATATTATTCATATTACGTTTATTCCCCATATCTTCGTTTTAATTTTTGATGGAACCACTAACTTCTGTGCCACTAACAAAGAAGATTTCACCCTCACTCATAAATTTCTACAAGACAAAATCGAACACCAATAACCAAAAACGCGATGATGATTTATCAGGCCACTTTTGTATAACCAATCAAATTACTCAAAGCCCAAAGTAGACGACAGGAGTTGATTTAAATACTTAATTATTAGTTTGGATGACCAAATTGTTTGAAAAGTTCGGCAATGAATGATTTAAATTAAAGTTAAAGGTATTTAGTTCTTAACTTAAAATGTACTTCGATTAAATAATTAGTTAATTGTAAATATTTGGTTGTTTTATATTAAGGATTTAATGTAAATACATAATTATTTATTAGTTTAAATGACCTACACATTTAAATAGTTCCCTATTGGGTAATTTAACTAGCGATTAACGGAATTTAGTTCCTAAATGAAAATTAGTTCGATTAAATAATTAGTTATTTAGATTTTGTTATTTTAGTTGTTTTATGGTAAGATATTTGTTTGAAAAGTTCCATGATTTGACAAAAATCCACCAACAGTCAAATAATTTTGCAAATAAAACGAAATACTCTCATTTATTTCAGTTAAATAAAACTTAGTTAATTAAAATCACATTTATAAATTACCAATAATTATTCACCAAATAAATCAGATTATTTGATTAAGGGAGCACAGTTTTATCAGTGTGTGCTTATTTTAAATAGAAATCCTTATGTAATAATTATTATAACTAATAAGTAATACTAAATAAAATTTTTAGAAGGAAAAAGTGTGCTTGAAAACAGTTTTTTTTACAAATTATTGTATTTAAATGATACACATTTAACAAAATCAAATCTGGAAATTTGCCCCATTTGATACTGTTCGATCTTACTTTGCACACAATTATTTTTTCGGGAAGTAATAAGTTTAGAAAATTTTGATCTGTTAATTTCATTAATGTATCAGTTTGAACTCCTTTTAACGCCGACAGAAATTTATGAATGTTTGGGTGCGGAGGTGTCTCACAATACTGTTTGAACTTCGAATGGAAATATTCGCAATTATTTGTGGTTCTTAAAATACTTACGGGATTGTAATGCTTAGATGTATCGTGAAAAAAGAGAATAGTTATCAATATATGTTTGGGTGAAATAGTCTGCTAGCTCTTCTAGCCTTTTGTCTTTAGGCATGCAAGACATGAAATCTTCCATGAAACATTCGCCAACCTGGTGAGATGGCAAAAACATCAAGCCAAAAAGATATTTTAGCCAATTTCCAATTGTTCGCTATTATATTCTCTTGCTAAATCTTTCTCCGCCATGACTGGGATAGATGAAACAGGCATCCAATAATTTTGCTTTAAGGAAAAACTTCCCTACAACTGACATGTATCCCGATTTCATAGTCTATTACAATACTTAAGGGGTTGAAAACAAGATCGTAATTTCTACAAATTTCTTTTAGACTGATTAACAAATTTTATATGTATTTTTGTCCTTAAAGCTAACAGGTACATAGATACAATTTTTATAAACATGCAAGGTAAACAGTTCATAAAAATATTTTGTGCAGTATTCAAATGTACCATCCATATAGACATTAGCTTCATTTTTACACATCACAGTTAAATTGGTAACAAATGAAAAAATAATGATTCCGGACATTTCATCATCTTGTAAAATTAAGTTTCCTTCTAAAGTAGTTTTAGTATTTACAGACCTGAAACTCATGGACCTCAGCACTACTTTTGGGCAGCTTTGGCACTGTTTCCAGCTTTGCTTTGTTGAAGTCGTTGATAATAAACTGTTTAAACAAATTCTGTTTCAGCTCGTCCCGCAATCTCCTGGTGAATTCGTTTTCTTGGTCTAGACAATAGATTATCACCGGGCTTTCGTTTAACGCTGTTGCTTATTCCTTGTCGGTTTTACACTTTAATGCTGTCGCACTCGTGATTGTGCTCTTCGGAAAACATAGAGAAGACTCCATTGAGGACGAACAGTTTTGCACTGCATTCTTTTTTAATACATCGCCAACATTCCTCACTTGTTGACTTTGCACTGCATCCAAAGTAATATTTATATTTTGAAACAACCAAAATTCTCTTTCTGCGCTCACTAAGCATTTCACTTATTTCAACATCCATTCTCCACCGGAATACTAAGACAAATGGTATAAAATGTGTAGTACCTCGCTTATTTAACAATACTGCCAATGCCTGTATAAAATAAGATTATCATTAAGTCCTCAGTTTAATATTATTGCGTAATCCCTTATGGGGTGTTTACGGGAAAGTTCGTGACAACCTTCTGGTATGTAACGGTCGCGGCGGAATTTGAGTAGGCCCGAATTTTTATGTTCCCAGGGGACTGAATAGAATAGGGTTTAAGGCACTGAATAATCATTTTTTATTCCAACCAAAGACCGTCTAAAAAATTTGAAACTAGGCAGACTTCAACTTTATAATAGTAGCTATTTCTTAGAATTTTTATAGATTTTTAGCTAATATAATTTTAGAGATTCCGCTCGATAAATTTTTTTTTCTCTAGTACAGGGTCTTACAACGAGGACTAAACAGGGGCTCATTTTTGAGCTTCCTTGTATTTAAAGAAAAATCCAAAATAGCCAATCGATGTACTTTTTCGTGCAGAATTCAAAAATGAAACCAAAAATTTATTTGAACCAGAAACAAAAGAGTTACGCTATGGATAAGGTGTTTTTTAAATGGAACACATTTTTATACGATTTTGGAACGAGTGAACCTGAACTAACCTGTTTGAAACATACACTAGGTAATAAAGGTATAATCACCTTTGAATCCTTCAAAGTCAAAAAATTTGGCAAATTTACTTTAATATTGCCGAAATGAAATATTCATTAGATGAGAGATTGCAGATTGTTATCTTGTTCTACAAATGCCAAGAAAATGCAAGAGAAGCAAGGAGAAGATTTATTGCAAATTTTCACAGAAATATATCCGTCAATACTATTCTAAGGATAAAGAACCTATTTGAGGAAAATAAAACATTACATGACAGAAAAAGAAATCCAGAAAGGAATAGAAATCGAGACCGTGCCATTGTGAATTATTTTCGACTGAATCCAACCAAATCCATTTCGGACGCAGTTCGGGACGTTCAATACGGCGGCGGTGTAAGACGCAGAAGAGTTACCCAAGGAACTGTTCACAGGACTTTAAGAAATCATAAATTTAAGTCTTATCATATCCTTCCACTTCAACATCTAACACCGGCACAAAAAGAACTTCGCTTCCAAATTGTGATTCGGAAAGAAAACGAAGACCCTAATTTATTCAGAAATATCTTATGGACTGACGGAGCCACATTCACAACATCGGGGGTTTTCAATAGACATAATAATCATCACTGGGCCGTTGGAAATCCAAGAAAATTTCAGACAATTAAATTTCAAGGAAGGACTTCAATCCATGTTTGGTGTGGCATAAAAAATAATAGAATTTTGGGACCAATATTTTTTAACGGGACTTTAAATGGACAGAGATACTACGAGTTCTTAGAAAACGAAATTGAGAACTTTTTGGAAGATTTACCATTGGAAGAATATCAAAATTTAATTTGGCAACATGATGGGGCCCATCCGCATGCCGTGCGTGAGGTTACTCAATATTTAAACGGACGCCATGAAGAATGGATTGGTAGAAATGGAACCTATGCTTGGCCACCCAATAGTCCCGATTTGTCAATATTAGACACATTTCTTTGGGGCCATTTAAAGAACGTGGTATACAAGCAGCGAAACCACGATATTGAAGAGATCATGCGGAAAATTGTGAATGAATTAAATCGCCTTAACCAGGAAAATCACAGTATAACAGCAAGTTTGGAAAGGCTACAAAGAGGTTATCGCACATGTTTCGAGAACAACGGAGGTCACATTGAACAATTAAATTATTAATGTTTTTTTTTAGTTAGTATAGAGTTGGATTTCTTTTTCTGTCATGTAATGTTTTATTTTCCTCAAATAGGTTCTTTATCCTTAGAATAGTATTGACGGATATATTTCTGTGAAAATTTGCAATAAATCTTCTCCTTGCTTCTCTTGCATTTTCTTGGCATTTGTAGAACAAGATAACAATCTGCAATCTCTCATCTAATGAATATTTCATTTCGGCAATATTATAGTAAATTTGTCAAATTTTTGACTTCGAAGGATTCAAAGGTGATTATACCTTTATTACCTAGTGTATGTTTCAAACAGGTTAAAGTTAAATTATACTGGATAAAACATTAAAATTTAATAAAAATAGCTGTCACAATATTAAATATTTTAATCAGAACGGACAAAAAAAAAATCACTCGTTCCAAAAATCGTATAAAAAAAGCTATGTTCCATTTAAAAAACACCTTATCCATAGCTTAACTCTTTTGTTTCTGGTTCAAATAAATTTTTGGTTTCATTTTTGAATTCTGCAGGAAAAAGTACATCGATTGGCTATTTTGGATTTTTCTTTAAATACAAGGAAGCTCAAAAATGAGCCCCTGTTCAGTCCTCGTTGGAAGACCCTGTACACATGTTCCCTATGAAAACTCCATTCCACAATAATTCGTTGATTTCTCGACAGCAATAAAATTTAAATGACAACCCTCTGTCGTAATCCCAACCATAAATAAGTTGCCTGACAAATATCTATTGTGTAGGCACCAGACATTTTGAAAGGGTACAGGTCCTGATTACCTTCTAATTTCAATAGTTTAGGTTAGCTATTTTCAACAAAACAACAAATATAAAATAATAGGTAAGTATCTTTATTTTAATCATGTAATTAAATAGCTATTAATATTTATACAAATATACTAATCTACAATATTATAATAATACAATATTTAACTTAACCTACTCTATATTTAGCTCTGTTTCACTATCAGTATCGTCTTCATCTATGCCTAAACTAATTATTAAGGGCCTTACGTTAGTATTAATTATGTTATAGGAATCTTCGACTTGGATCACGTGTCTCACATAATTTTTCCAACTTTCTACTGGGATATTATTTACACATTTTTAATTAATTCTATAACAGAACTACTTAGTGTAGGGGATGTGTTTTCTCTTCTAATCATCGTCTTTAACTGGCTCCATATATGTTCTATTGGGTTAAACATACAGTAATACGGAGGGAGGCGTAAAACTGTGTGACCATTAGCACTTGCGAGATTGTCAGAGATATATTCTTTTTCAATATTGAATGTTTTTAAAACATTTAAAAGGTCCACTCTTCAAACAATGTAGCATCCGTGTCTTGATGGTAATCCAAAGATGAATTGGCAATTTTCTTCGCAGATAATAATAGAGCGTTCGGAATAGATCCATTTTTTAAACGTGCATGTAATATCGTAATTCTTTGTCCTTTGTTTGAGGGAGCTTTAGTTTGACATTTCATTGTTGAATCGCTCCAACCTTTTTTAGGAGTGTCATAGGTATCAAACCAAGTTTCGTACAAGTATATAATTGAACGATTTTCTTCCCTATATTATCTGATGATTCAAATAATCTCTACGCCATACTTGTAAACGCTGCAATTCCATTAGTACTTGCCGTTTGTCAATGGTACGATATTTAAAACCCATTGCTTTTACTATTCTCCAAAGGCTTGTCCTGCCACATAAAATGTCGGTTTCGTCTGCTGTAAGTACTTTTTTAGCGTATCTATTGTTGGGACTATTTGTTTACTGTACATGACATAAATTTTCCTCCGAATTAAGTCTTTATCAGCTTCGATGCTTCTCAATTTTCCGCTGTCACACCGTTTTTTCCTGGGCTGGATGGGTTTGGTCACTATATCTTTTACTGTCGTTAATGCAACTTTGGGCAAAATACTCGTTTCACTGAAAGTTGCACTTCGGTCATACCCTTTTTCTAAAAGGGTACAGTAAACGTTCTGTATGATGTTTTTGGCATCAAGTGATAAATGTTTTTTCTTCGTTACACCATAACTTCCGGAAGCAATATTATCTGAAGATTCACACAGATCTGACATATTTTGGATGCTTGATAACACACACGAAAATACGTTTAACGCACAGCTTGACAAACACCAAACGACTGATGAACTAAAATGAAAAGACTCTGCTTTATATTGAACACCTGCAATTTTCCATTAACCTACCTAATATACCAATATAATAACATAATTAATAGTAACGTAAGGCCCTTAATAATTAGTTTAGGCATAGATGATATTATAATAGTGTAGATTAGTTTTTTTGTATAAATATTAATAGCTATTTAATTACATGATTAAAATAAAGATACTTGCCTATTATTTTATATTTGTTGTTTTGTTAAAAATAGCTAACCTAAACTATTGAAATTAGTAGGTAATCAGGACCTGTACCCTTTCAAAAGGCACTTATTTATGGCTGGGTTTAAATTTTATTGCGGTCGGAAAATCAACGAGGTATTGTGGAATGGAGTATACATTTCTAATTCCCGATCTCGTGAACGCAGCTTCCTCCGTAAATAATATTTTCTTATGAAAGGTTGCATTTGGTATTCTCATTGTTTCGATCAAGCGGCAATACGTCAGGACTTTCAGGATCCATTGGCAAAAGATTTTGCACCTGTTGCACATGATACGGATGGAGTAACTGCTCTCGTAGAATGTACATAATGGTATTTTTGGAAACCGCCAATTCGAACCCCAAGCGTCTGCAGCTTAATTTGGGATCATCTTTAAGTGTGTTTAAAACTACCTCTTCGAGCTCCGGAGTCCTAATTGTACGTTGGCGTCCGCGATTAACATTATTTCTATTAAAACTATACCCGTCTCCCTAAGTTGCCTCTCAATACTCGCGAAAGTTTGATGGTTCGGAATTCTGTGGTCTGGATACTTGTCACGATATACTCTAACACACATACGTCCATTTCTCTTACATAATCCGTATACTAGAGACATGTCAACCTTCTCAGTGATAGAATAATTTAAAGCACCAATAATTATTCAATTTACAATACACTCGACTCCGCTTAACAGCAACAACAAGTAAACACTATAGGTATGTCAGATTTATTTTACTGTTGCCTAGTAAACAAACAAAAAACAATTTTTGTATCATTGTTCAGAATAGCAGGAATAATGAGGTATCGTAAATAATTTTTTGGAAGAGAAACTGTATGTTTGGCAAAAATTTTCCAAGAGACCAAAAAGTTTCAAAATGCAGTCAGCTGGTGTCAAAGAAACACTTAAAGTCATTTGTACAGGGGATAACAAAAATACAAACTTTTATTTACGAATCACGTGCTATTTTTAAGATCGCGCCCTGTAGTGGAAAAACGAAGCAACATTACATACCTGGTTCGCCAACGAAGCGGGGGCATTCTTATCGAAGAACTTATCAAAAATACTGATACAGCATGGGGTCTAGAAGTAGCATATTTTAAAAAATATTTTACATTATACAGGGTGGCTCAAAAAAGTGAGGCGAACAAATTGTATTTTTTTAAACGCAACACCCTATATCTTACACTACGTTTGAATTCTACATAAAATAGCAATTTTTTTTTAATAAGTGCATTATGACTCTAAACATAAAAGTTTCCGAAATATCGACTTTTGAAAAATGGCATTATTCAACTTTGACAGTTTCTAGATTTTTATCGGTATGTCTTAGAGCAAAACGGCTCACATGTCCCTATCTTACTTTTACCTTCTAATAATACAAATTTCCGGTTAAACCGGAAGTACTATATTCCCGGCTTTCGAGTTATATCCGGTTTAACAAAAGTTTCCATTTTTGGGGAGTTATTAAAAAAGTAAGATAGGGGCATGTAAGCCGTCTTGCTCTAAGACGTACCGTTAAAGAGCTAGAAGCTGTCAAAATTCAAAAATGTAATTTTTTAAAAGTCGATATCTCGGAAACTATTTAGTTTAGATTTATAATGCATTTAGTAAAAAATATTTGTCATTTCATGTAGAATCCAAAAATAGTGTAAGATATAACCAAATATAGGAGAATAATACATAAAATGGTCTCGGAAATGTCTTAACGGATCTGTAGGTTCCCTAGTATACTTTATTAGGGGCAGACCGAGGGGCAGACAAGTTGGGGAAATCTCTAGCTTCGATAAGCGTTGAGATATTATGTTGTACAATCAAATATTACGAACATGAAAATATATTTTACCACAGAACCGTTTAGGTAAACCTATGGATGCCTATTACTTATAATATCGATTTTTAGTCCTCCAAAGAAACCAAGAACTAAAATGCTGCATGTTTAGTCATGAATTAAGACATCCTGTACATGTGTTTATTTTTTTAGCCGAACTTCCCAAAAATTATTGTTAACCCTGGAGATGTATATCATCATTTCGCCAGCTATAAGTTTTTGGTGGAAAAGGAAACATAGTATGCAACTTGTAAGTGGTGAAAAATCTGAAGTCACACATTATGATAGAGTGAGTTTCGCGGCATCCTGTGCTTTAGAATACACTTTTCGTTGAAATGAAAATTTACTTAAGACATTGGCTTCAATAAATTGACTAAAAAGCACTCAATGGTAATTTTTTCTTCCCCATTTCTTTCCGTCTGCCTCCCAACAACTGCAATAGTTAAAATATTACTTATTTAATTATGAGCAGTAATAAGCACCCAGCGGTGGCTTAATATAAGAAGGAAATGAACAAGTGCACTTCTACAATTTTGACTAATACAGCCACCATACCGGGTGTTGCATCGTCGAGCGGGACATAGGAAATCCCATGTAATTTTAAATGGGGTCAATTATTGGCTTCCCTAATTATTTTAGAGAAAAATTCTATTTAGGTTTATTAAAGAGCACTTAAACCCACATTCAAAAGAATAACTTTAGATATTTTTGATGAGCCCGTTTACGGGTTATCGCCGATTTCTTTTTAACTATTTCTCCTTTTTATGGCCCCGTATTTGCGGGCACCAGTCAAGGTAAAAGATGACTGTCAAATAAAGTTGTCATTTTGAAATGTGTGCTTTATTGTTATAAAAACTCGTACATCGAAAATATTAAAGGTGTATTTATGAGTACAAATTAATCTGAATAAAACTAAAATAAAGTATCCAATTACAAGGTTAATTATGACATTTTACATGTTCCAATATTTTACTAATTAATAGGTAATTAATAATTCTTGCATCTCTTCTTTGTTCCTGCCTTTCTTCACACCTGCAGTTATTTATTACAGTGCCTTTTGTCTCAAATTTCTTGATAGTCCTTTCGACTGTAGATTTTGCAGGTATCGGTCTATTCGGATACAGAGCAGCAAACAATCATGTCTGACACATTTTGATAACTATTTCCTTGATAATACCATTAAATCATCAATATTTTTTCTTCAGAAGTGTAATTCATGGCTAATATTTTCGATGTACGAGTTTTTATAACAATAAAGCACACATTTCACAATGACAACTTTATTTGACAGTCATCTTTTACCTTGACTGGTGCCCGCAAATACGGGGCCATAAAAAGGAGAAATAGTTAAAAAGGAATCGGCGATAACCCGTAAACGGGCTCATCAAAAATATCTAAAGTTATTCTTTTGAATGTGGGTTTTAGTGCTCTTTAATAAACCTAAATAGAATTTTTCTCTAAAATAATTAGGGAAGCCAATAATTGACCCCATTTAAAATTACATGGGATTTCCTATGTCCCGCTCGACGATGCAACACCCGGTATAGATAAGTGGCGCTACAATAAACTATCATTGAAGCCAGGAGTCCGCTCTTATTTAATTAAAATAAAAATTTAAAAAAATTATATTTAAAATTATTTAAAAATTAAAATATTGAAAGCGGGCTTTTTTTAAAGATTTTTAATTTTGCAGTTAAAATCCAAAGTAAATTTAACCTTACATTTTAACTATGAATTGAAAATAATATGCCAAAAAAAAGGTAATACTTTCAAGCTAAAATAATGCCCTTCGAGGGGTCACGAGCTGTCACTGCTCCGTGACCACCACAACGTAAAAATATGGCCATATCCTAATTGGAAAATTTACTGGCGGAAAGTACTTGCCGTCACTAAACTAACTGGGTCTTCAACATAGGCAAGTCATTCACTGGCAAGTGCACTTTCCTGCGGTTTATACACTTTCCGCCAGTAAACTTTCTAAGTGTAATTGGGTTTTTACCGCCGATTAAAATGTTATTTGCTTCATTTAGTGTAAGTTTACTAGGTATGCTCCTATACTAGTTAATTTGTAGATTATTTTCTGGAATAATCCTGGGTTTAGTATTAAGTCTTAAAACTACTAAAAATTATTGTTCGTTTTGCAATATTTTGACATCCATAGTTCGCACGAGTAAAAAAAAACATTTTATTAGGTATATCTCTACCTATTTCCGTGAAACCACTAATCCTAATCGAGAGCAATGAATAATATGTTCAACATTTTTTTTAAATTTCAGAAATCGAGAGTAGAATACTTTTTAAGGCAAGTTCCAAATTTTTATATTTTGATTCAGACACTTAAGCCCTTAAATAAATTAGCAAAGTTGGACCGCGCGAAAACGGGGCGGAGCGGGAAATGAATCATCGAATTGACCATAACTGAAAGGTCGATTTATAAAACTTTTCGTCGCTGTTCCCGTTCGTTGTCACTGCTCCCGCTCGTCGCCGCCGTTGGATATAGGTATTCATAAAAAAAGTCGAACTACGAACTGCGCCGCAATAACAAAAGAAGGTTTAAGGTTAGAAAAACAAAGTAAATAATTGTATTTTCTTTTAAAAAGCGTGATGTAAGTACCTTATTATATGATATTAATGTTTTTTTTGTAGTAAAATCCACAAAACAGCAAAACACTCCAAGTACTCTAACCCTAAAATTACTTCCTTTAAAACTTCAAATCATATGGTCGAAAATTTCTTTCTTCTCATTGGCCAGAAGTGGGAACGACGAACGACCAAGGTCAGTGGGAACGACGCGATTTAAAAATTGGCCAATTCAGAACTACCAACGGGAGCGGTGGCGGCTTTTCTGAACGTATACGCTGTTTCCCCTTAGGTTAAATAGCGACGGGAACGGCGGCGACGAGCGGGAACAGCGACGAAAAGTTTTATGAATCGGCCTGAAATGAATAAAAAGGCTACGGCCTGAAATGAATAAAAAGGCTACGGCATGAACCGAATATACGGGGTAATTATCATTACACCTTATTAACAGTCGAACCGAAGAAAACAGGATTAAAACTACTCAAATTTAATATGGTACTGCTCCAAACAGCTGACTTTTAAAAGTTGAAAGTTACTGAATTTGAGGTTATACTAAAATGGAAAGTAAAAATGTGATTTTAAATTAAGCCGGTATATGTAAAATAGTGAATTTAGATAGCTAATTAAAGGTGGAGTTCCAGAGTGGATTTCCACGACCTAAGCACGTTTTGAATGTGCTTCACTAGTAGTAAGACAGCACAGATAATTAGAAAAACCTGATGTGATGCTCGCCAAATTCCTTTCCACTGGCACTGCAAAACTGAAGAGAGTTAGCCTGTGGGTATCGCCAGGCCCTTGAGGACTTCTCGACGGATGAAGGGGTGCTAAGCTCGGGTATTCAGCAAAGTGACCGCAGGCAACAGCGGTATGCCACAAGCAGCAGGGTGGAAAGCAGGATCATGCAGTCCAAAGCGACATAAGCGTATGCAAACGCAGGCCGGACAGCAGGACAAGAATAGGCAGACAAAAGGGTGTGAAGAAAACAAAAAGGTGAGAAGAAAAAAAAAAGGCCTGAAACAAAAGCAAAGCATGCTGGCTACAATATGACGTGTATGGTAAGAAATAAATTATACTTGAAACCTATTTAACATTATAAAAAGCAAAGCTGCTTATCTCTTGCAGAAGTTATGAACTAGAACTCACCTGAGGTGGTAGTTGGCCTTTCTCGTAGAAAATAAATTGAAATTTGAGGAGAAACCCGAAGCAATTAAAACAGCAAAATAGCTTTCGGCGCTAAATAAACTTGGCCACCGACAAAATGCTTGGGCCCCCAAATTTCTCACTAAAGTGGCAAAAATAGCGCCAATGGTCCAAATCGCACCACTGCAGGAACCAAAATGATCCAAGAAAAAGGTTTTTCTCCTTCCAAAAAGGCGGGTAAGTTTGACAGGCAGGGTTTTAGGGAATTTTAGCTTTACTTGGCAGCTTTGACTTATGACAATAATAACAACAACAAACTAAGAATGGTTAATTAATTATTTTTAATTAGGAAAATATGAGGGAAGTTAGTCTTCCACACAACGCTCCTGATTTCATAAGGAAAAATTTAAGGGACTGAAGAAGTTTCTCTAACCTTTAATATGTCATATTCAAACACAAGAACCAACACAAAGTCCCGGTCTCAAATGATTTAATATTTAAAAAATTAGGTTACATGTTTCGCCTTTAAAAAGTTGTCAATCAGCACGCATATAAGTGAGCGAATCTCACTATTAAACCTACCTGATACACCAAAAAACAGTTTCGGAAAAATAAAAATGTCAAAATGTAAAAATATAAAAATGATAAAAGTTACAATCACATCATTTAAAAATTTTTAAAAATAAAAATGTCAAAATGTAAAAATATAAAAATGATAAAAGTTACAATCACATCATTTAAAAATTTTTAAAAATAAAAATGTCAAAATGTAAAAATATAAAAATGATAAAAGTTACAATCACATCATTTAAAAATTTTTAAAAATAAAAATGTCAAAATGTAAAAATATAAAAATGATAAAAGTTACAATCACATCATTTAAAAATTTTTAATGATGTGATTGTAACTTTTATCATTTTTATATTTTTACATTTTGACATTTTTATTTTTCTGAAATTGTTTTTTGGTGTATCAGGTAGGTTTAATAGTGAGATTCGCTCACTTTTATGCGTGCTGATTGACATCTTTTTAGGTCTGATGATGCCTTTAAGGCGAAACATGTAACCTAATTTTTTAAATATTAAATTATTTGAGACCGGGACTTTGTGTTGGTTCTTTTGGTTGAATATTATATTCAGGTCTCTTAGAGAAATATGGACACGTTTTTTGATTAATTATGTCATATAGCCAAAGTGTCTGTTACCATGGGTTTCGTGTTTTTAGCCTTCAAGCATAAAACTAGTGTCTTTAAAATGGATCGGTTTAGTAGGAAGACTCATATGGATTAATAAATAACTCAGACAAACAGCCTGAAGAACCGGTAGGACTAAGAAAAGTATATTTGTTAAAAAGAAAACTGAAATTGTCAACTGTATATTTATTGTTTGAGCAAGGAGGCTCTGAAGAAATTACCTGTCTTGATTTTTATCATTAAAATAATTAATTTTATGAAGACGGGGGTGAGTTTAAGAATAAATTACTATTATTTTAATATCGGCAAATTTGACCTGTAACAAAGTCACTTTGCAGATGCTGATGGGATGACGGTCGAGATTTGCTAAGCGTGTGCCCCGCGTTATTGTGTTTATGTATGTATAGGACCTTTGATTATTTTTGTATCTTCTTTCTGGTTCTACATAAGTAATAAAAAAGCTTCGAATAAATATTGTGTAGTTCCTGAAATTCCCCAGAAAGACTGCTTATAAGCGTACCTTTTGGTTCTGCAACTAAAAAAGTTTGACAGAAAGCTATGCGTCGGGATGTTTTTGTTTCCGATAGTCTAGATGTCGATATTATTAAATCTAAAAGTGAAGTATTTAATTGTTTTAAAGAATATATAAACATGGTTCAAGCAAAGTTTAATTTAAAAGTCTCTGTACTTAGATGTGATAATAGTAGGGAGTACATTTCAGGTGAGATGAAAAGTTTTTGTTGTGAAAACGGTACTGTTATTGGCTTTACAAATCCATACACACCAGAACAAAATGGCAAAGCAGAACGTTTTAACAGGTGTTAATTAATGACATGCAGATATTTCAGGGGGCGATAGTACTCGTCAAAATAAGAAAAAAAATGCAAATATATGCATGGTCTAAAACGCGTCATTTTCGTTATACAGGTTGGCAAAGTTTCAATTTTTTTTCTCGGATTTTACGTTTTCTCTCTTATATTCTGTGATAATTGTTTCAAATTTGGCAACCATTTTTTCTAATCCTACAATAAAGTATAAAAATTGTCGGTCGCAGTATACAGGGTGTTACATTTTCTTGAATCGGCTACAATTTTATCTTTCAGAACTTTTTTTCGGAGCTACCTGTATGAATTCCGGTATGAAACTTAAATTCTCTGTTCCCTTGTTTAGCGTTCTGGTCTCTTGCACTATTCTCGTATCTATGACCGTTTTCGATTTATTAGCAAAAATAGCCATCGATGGAAATTAAGTGTAGGCGAAATAAAGCAGAGTAAAAAGCTGTTTTTATTTGTATGTATTCTAAGTAGTTATTTTCATTTTTATTTTAGATCAACCGACAGGGTTATCAACAATCAGATAAAAACATTACAAATTAAAAATAAATTAAAACAAAAAATTAATTAGTTAATCAAATAAAAATAAAACAAAATTATTAAAACTGTTGAAAATGTCCGCCTCTTGCTAAAATGCACTAATCAAGTCTTCGCCTCATGGACTAACGGACTCTGCCAAATATTCCAGGAGTATTGCGAATGATGTCGCATGAAGCTATTATTCTGTTTCTTAAATCCTCTTCTGTCTGGACTGGGGTCTGATACACTAATGCTTTCAGGTGTCTCCAGGAAAAGAAATCCAGGCTATTCAGGTCTGGGGATCTAGGGGGCCATGGCTGAGGTCCTCCTCGACCTATCCAACGGTTGTTAAAAATTTGATTAAGAAAGTTTCTCACCTCTATGCTAAAGTGCGGTGGTGCACCATCGTGCATGAACCACATTTGGTTTCTGACAAAAATCGGTACCTCTTCTAGCAACCCTGGGAGTTCCTCTTCAAGAAATTGACGACAATATTGTCCGCTTAGCCTTGCTGGTAGGAAAAATGGTCCTATCAAATAATCTCTAATAATGCCGGCCCACACATTTACTGAAAACTGTTCTTGGAAATTATTTTCTCGTATCGAATGCGGATTCTCTTCCGCCCCAAAATGGTTGTTGTGAAATATGTTATGGCATTCCTTGAGAAATTTGCTTCATCGCTAAATAAAATCGTGTGTTCAAATAACGGATTTTGGGCTAGCATTTGTAAGAACCATTGGCAAAAATTAAAACGTAGTGGAAAGTCACGTGGGAGAAGAGCTTGAACCCTTTGGATGTGGTAAGGATACATTAAGTTGTCTATTAAAATTTTCCAGACACGCACAAATTAAATGTGTTGCGGCAATTTTTCTCGTACTAGTAGCAGGATCATTTTCTACTGCATTCAGGACTGCTTCCTCGACTTTAGGAGTCCTAACCGTTCTGTTTGCTCCTGCTTAATGAGTGGATTCCTTCAACGATCCATTTTCACATAGTCGATTATGTAGATATGCGAATATCCGTGGGTCAGGCAGTATTCAATTGGATACCTTTGTACATACAGTCATCTGGCTTCATAACAATTGCCATCGGCAAGTCCATAGATTAAATGCATCTCTGCAAATTCTTGATTTGTGAATTCAACCATCATTAACCAGTTTAAAACAACTCCGGAAACGTCAAACAAAAAAATATTTGTTACAAAATGTCAGAAGGACAATAAACGGAATTAACGATTGCCTATCCCAGCCTACTATATTTTTTCTCATGTTTATTATTGCGCTATTTTGCCTAAACTTAATTACCATAGATGGTTATTTTTGCAAATAAATCGAAAACGGTCACAGATACGAGAACAATGCAAGAGACCAGAACGCTAAACAAAGGAACAGAGAGTTCAAGTTTGATACCAGAATTCATACAGGGAGCCCAAAAAAAAAGTTATGGAATATAAAATTGTAGCCGATTCAAGAAAATGTAACACCCTGTATACTGCGACCGACAATTTTGATACTTTATTGTAGAGATTCTAAAAAATGGTTGATGTTCTAAATTTGAAACAATTATCACAGAATATAAGAGAGAAACGCAAAATACGAGAAAAAAATTGAAACTTTGCCACCCTGTATAACGAAAATAACGCGTTTTAGACCATGCATATACTTGCATTTTTTTTCTTATTTTGATGCGTACTATTACCCCCTGAAATATCTGCATGACATTAATTAACACCCTGTATAATCAAAATTAACCACTACATGGTCCTGGTGAGGCCGGTACTTACCTATGGAGCGCCATCATGGTGCAACATAAGTAAGTCCGAGCTGAATAGGTTCCAGGTAATTCAAAATAGGGCAATAAAGACGATAGCATTCAACACCGTCCAAGAGATGGGAAACAGGCGCCAACGCGAGCAGCTCAAAATCTTAGAGGAAACACGGAAGCACGAGTCACGACAATTCAAAGTTCCGACCGATTAAAACTTAAAAATTAAACGAAAAACCTGACGTAAAAATTCCAAAGAAGATCTTGTTAAATTGTGAATCTTAATTAAAGGGTGAATCAACTTGGATTTCCACATAAAAGTATCTAAAAAAAACACAAAGAATTTAAAACAATGGAAAAAAAATTTATTTGCCCTTTGAGTTTTCTTCACTACAATTATGTATGAAAGATGATATCTGGTAAATGACCGCCGCGGTTCATGTGGCATGTCGTAATCCGTTTGTCACAATCTTCGACTACTTTGCGGCACAAATCCGGTTCTATACCGGCGTCTGATCTCCTGTTTTAACTCTGAAATAGTACTTGGTATACTCTTGTACATTCTGCTCTTTAGATACCCCCAGAAAATAAAAATCTCCGGGAGTTAAATCACATGATCGCGCCGGCTAATTGATGTCGCCGTAAAATAATGTTGCCTGGAAACTTCCCGCGCAGTAATTATATCGTTTTTCCTGCTGTGTAGTAGCAGGTGGCACCATCTTGTTGAAACCAATTTCTTCGATGCTCACATTTTCCAACTGCTCCCACAAAACAGTATATTATTAACCAAGGTTTAGACAGCCATCATTATTGCCCGAGCGGCCGAGGGCTATAAGCTGTCTAAACCGTGGTTAATATAATATTTTTTCCACTACTACAAACTTTTATAAGACATTTATCTTTATAGTATTAATAATTGTAAAAAATTATAGGTAGGTATAAGTATATTTTTTAATCAAGTTACCTGCGCTTTGGAATTGGCAAAATATTTTGTTGTTTTGTCAGGTGGCTTTGTTAATGTCAATTTTTGTTTATTTATGTCATCAGATTTCACGACTTTTCCGTTTTTTTTAAAAATTAATGAAGAAAATGTTAGTGATATTATTATGTGTACACCTCCAGAATTAAGGATGGAAGCAGAAAAAATGTTGATTGTATCGATATTTTACTATAGCATCTGTAACAATCTAATAGGTATATTGATAATTATCTGGTTGCCTAACCACAAGAAATCACCTTTATGAATTCATGTTGTAGAATCAAAAAATCAAGTTACCTGCGTTCAAATAGATTCTTGAAGATCGGTCAATAATGGATTTCAATGCCTTATTATTGATCATGATCAATAATAACTTACAAGGTAGAGAAAAACGATTTCTAACGTTAATAATCGGTCAATAATGGCAATGTTATAGGTTAGTAGTGGAAAAAAATCTGTTATCATGTTCTGATAGCCAACGCCATTAAGCGTAACAGCGTTTTTTCGCATGATCCACGAAACCAATGGACCAATTACACCTCCAGTCTAAAGGGCATACCAAACAGTCCCTTTTTGACAAATGCATTTCCTTTTTAACAATCTCTATTGAATTTTTCAATCCCGAAATACGGTAATTCTGCTTGTATAAAAAGTTGCCAATGTGAAAATGTTGTTTTCGTATCCATTCGGCGAACACACGGCGCTATTGATGGTCTCTATGCTTCAATTCCTGCGTTATTTTAAGTTTGTATGGGTGTAACTGCGAATCTTTTTTTAAAATTCGCTGTGTAGTCGCATATGTAAGGCTCACTTGCTGCAATCGATGACGAATCGATGTGCTTGGATTTTTGGCCACATTTTCGCGAACAATGGCAATATTTTCCTCCAAACGACCTCTACCAGCATGCTGAGGAGTTTTAATGTTAGCTGCAGATCCAGCTTGCTTGAATTTTTGGACCACCTTTCAAATTGCCCTTTCAGAAGGTCAATTTTGTACACCAAAAATTCACGTAGAGCGCGAAACGCATTTTTCCGCGATCGCCCATCTTCATAATAGGCTTGCACAATTTTAACGCGTTGCTCCGTGGTGTATTGATCCATGACTAATTTTGTTTATGTTTTTAGGTGAGAAATCTTATATTGCCGTTGACAAATACAGTGGCGTTTCAAAAATATTTTAGACTGTAATGTGGAAACGCAATTTGAATCACCCTTTAGGTTTCAAATGAGATAATTAAAATAATTTCATAGAATTCAAATAAATTCCACGGGTGTGTGAATTAATAGTAGTCAAAGTCTTTGACTACTATTAATATTAGCGAAGGTTTGCTTAGGATTAAAATAACTATGAATTTCATTGTTAGTGTATTGTTTAAAAACGCCTAACCTCGAGAAAAATGGGGCTATCAAGATGAATCAAAAAACAAAATGTTAAGAATAGGCGCACCTTGGCATCCAATTACTTTGGAAAATTTCTGGCCTGTCAAATAACTCCATAGGGTGCTTCAAACTTAAGGAATTTAAGAACAACATTGTGTTTTCCTCGTATAATATGACGTAGGCCCGATTCTCCATTTAATGTAATATATATGTAATCCTTTTAGCCTAATTTTCCAAACATGATTCTGTATCCTGGAGAAGAATACCGTAATTTTGCCAGGTTTAAATTTTTAGTGCAACAAAGACGACTGCGATGAATTTAACTAATAATAAAGTAATAAAGATAAAAAGAAGTTTTATTTCACTTCACAATATTAAGTTATTGTGTCCAGAACTGACCTTTACATGGTCATTCTACGGCCGCTCCCATACAAAGTTACAACTAAATTTCAAATTTGAAAAAAATTATTTTATTGTGCCGTGCACGTTTGTCGCCACGTTCAAATTGCTGCATGCCTTAGTACACGATTCCATGTAAACCTACACTGATCTGTATTATTCCACTTCAATTCACACACGGAGCTGACTGAACATTCTCCCAGCATGACATAATGGGAAATAAACAGAATCAAAATATTTATATCTGCCATTTTAATTTATTATGTTATCGTCGCGCTTTATTTTTACATTTCTGAATAAAAATGTATAAGTGATGGTTTAGTAGACAATACTGCTCTCCTTTTCTAGTTATGTTCTGACAATGTCTACAACAGTCTAAGTGGATAAAGATATATAGCATCTTTTTAAAATTCGTTTTTATTTGGTACAGGATGTTTCCTCAAATTTTGAGAGCTTCTAGCGACTTTATTATTCCAGATAGGGTGAAAAACTTGATAATCGGCTTGTGCTGCACTGGCATTTTCATTATTCTTATAAGAGAAATAAATTATTTCCCTCTTTTCCTCTTCAGTATAACCCATTTTGCGACTTAATATTATCAACATTTAAGAACGAATTGACAACTAAATGGTCCATGTCGCATGCCGCCAGTAATGTCATTTGATAACTTTGTTTTTCAGTGGTTACTGTGATTTATTTCATATAGTAAATTAGTAATATTTCTATTTTTTAATAGCGGATATTTCAAAAAAGGATAAAGTAATTATAGGCAACTTATATATTTTTGAAAAGAGAATTCTAAGCGCTATCCAATAAACACATAACATATAGGGTGTTCTATTTAAAAAAAGTATACAATAAGTCAAAAAGTTCACCAGTGATGCTGAATTGTTTCTTTAAGTAGTAAATTCGGACTGTTTGGATTATACCCTACAACTTTTATCTAAACAATTTTTTTCTATCTGGAATAATGAAGTCGCTATATAGAAGCTGTCAAAATTTGAGGAAACACCCTGTACAGGGTGGTCCACGTAAGATGACCTAGTATCTTTTCTCGAAAACTGTAAGAGTTATAAAAAAAAGTTCAATAGAAAAATTAATTGATTGTTAAGATATTTCTATTTTGTTATATTTCTATGTATACAGGGTACATAAATTCTCGTTTTTTAAATGAAACATCCTATATCTTACAATACTTTTGGAGTCTACATTAAATAGCAATAATTTTTTAATACGTGCGCTATAAGTCTAAACTTAATAGTTTCCGAAATATAGACTTTTGCAAAATTTGGGGCCAAAATTTTTACCGACCTTCAATTTATTTCATTGAAACGGTAATCCTACCTTTAGTTGTACCACGGGATGTCAGGTAGGTAATAAAATGCCATTTTGTTGTACCACCAATATTTTTATCCCCTTAAATAATATTCTTTAGTTGTACCATAGTACACTTAGTTGTACCACAACACTTTTGAGAAGACCGATGGATATGTGTAAAAGAATACAAGTGATTTGGTAGTAGTCAAATTTTTATTTACAGTAAATTTACTTGTTAAAGTTACCTGGACTATTACGGTAGATAACAATATCCTACACTGAGCGAAATATCGAGTTGATATAACTCAAATATGATTTTCCAAGACCGACGCGTGTTGCTAATAGGGGACAGCTCAGACCTCTGAATTACGGCAACTAAATCGAAGAAATTGCATCAACCCACTGTTCATGAGTTATAATAGCCCTGAAGATGGGTTGTTTTAGCTAGCTAGCTTAGCTAATCGTAACTGGGTTTGACGAACACATGCGACGTGGGCTGCCGCAATTCATTGTTTAAGCTGCCAGAGACCAATATGGGAATTGTGATGCGTTACTACTCGGGCTAGATTAACTCATGATTCGAGCTACCAAAACTGGACCTTTCAGTTGTTCTAGCTTACTTAACGACTATAGATTTAATCTGTCCTAAAGTTGGAGTATCCTCATTTTCACGCACCTGTATAAGAACAAACTCTGAAAAACAATAAAAAAAGATCCCTCCGATCAACGATTGCGCGGATAGCAAGTCCAGTTATGTGGTCCATGACGACGCGACGTGCACGAGGTACTAATAACAATGGGATGAAGTTACTGCGCCAAATCGGCACGAGCGCGAATTTGGAACTTTCCGTGACCTTTCGATCGGTGATTTATCCTCGACATGGGTTTTTAGAGCACTCTTTATGACTTATTTCAACTCTAAATATTTTACACATGGTAATGAGTTAAAATAATGTACGTCTGGGTCAAAATGGCACTTTAAACTCAGTTAGTAAGTTTTCCCAATCCAAAAACTGAGTTCAGGTAACTCATAAAATGGTTACAAAATGAAGGATTGTGGTAATCCCAAATGGGTTTAAAATGTTGATATTTCTGTGTTGAGGCGAACCAAAAGAAGCTGAGTTATTGTAGCGTTTTTAAATAATTTGTGATAATTCGTAGGCTTAGTTTGAATAACATAGAAACGTGCGTTAAAGTAGCTCTAATTCTACAACCCACGACATCGGTAAACCATTTTTGTCAGTGTAGTGATCCGACAACGGGTTAGTTCAAGTTAGTTTAACAGTAATAATTTAGCGCCTTTTTAACTCAACATAGTCTTCACTTCCATTTTTTCGCAAAAACGATGCTCTGGTTAATCACATTAATAGCAACTGAATATACAGGGTGCTATTTAAGTACGTAGCCAAACTTCAAGGGGTGATTCTTTGGATGATTCTAAGACGAAAAGTTTATATAAACATAGGTCGGGTAATGCTTCGCTTTGAAAATACAGGGTATCAAACTTTTTAAATAAAATCGTTTCTTCGTAGATAAGTATCTTAATAATCCTTTAGCCGACTTTGTTGAAATTTGGTAGTGTTATTTAGGATAGTAAGGGGCCAATTTAGCTAGATTAAAATTATTAAGTCCAGTGGCGTCCCGGAAAGCACCTTAACTAAGATTTTTGACAAAAAAATATGCGCCACTGATTTTTTTACAATTTTTGTATTTTTCTCGCATTAGGCAATTAAAACTACAACTTTTTTGTTTTTAGCATTTTTTTCGTATCTTGCTTCGTTTTTGAGAAAATACAAAAAAAATCACTTTATTGCAATTAAAAAAAAGAAATTTCGTATTTTATAAATACCTATGTAGGTAAAAACCGTTGTTATTGCTGTCCATGGACATGGAATAAAGTGATTTTTATTTATAGTTAAGCAATTAAAATCAAACGAGATTCCTCTTTTGAATTATTTCGCCTAGATTAACTGTTTTCGATAAAACAAATAACGTTATTTATTTCTGCAGTGCTTTGAAAGTAACAAAAAGTAAGAGTGCCGTGGAAGGAAATACAACTGTTTAAACAAATTTGACTTTGGCATAACTGACATAGCTTTAAACAGTGCATACGTAATTATTATTTGATCGTAATTATTTGAAGTGTTTCAAGAGTTTTAAGCCATAAAACTCGTTACTGAAATTACAAAATAGTTTCGTTTACAAACTCAGAAAGGCAATTCCAGAGCGGTTAGACGCATTTATTAAGAGAGATATCCTCCACATCAAATTGTACCAAATAAATATTTTTGTAAGAATACATGAAAGGCTGTGCGAATCAGGCACCCTTCAAAGGTCGGCTGCTCTTACTGGGAGACCTGCAAGAGTAAAAACAGTGGAGATGAAGTTGAGCGTAGCCCCGATACAAGTACACGCAAAATTGCACAACAATTAAACATTTTTTACTTTACTGTATGGCAGATTTTAGGGGAATATCAACTATATCCTCACCACATACAGCGTGTTTAAAGCGGATTTAAATCCCTTAAATTTTTTTCTTTATGGGCATTTAAAGTGCCTCGTTTATAAAACTACAGTCAACACTGAAGAAGAATTAATCCAACGGATACGGGTTTCATGTGATCAGATAAGACATACGCCAGGAATATTTCAACGTGTTCGGCAGTCGATGTTAAGACGAGGTAATGCTTGCATTGAAGTTGAAGGAGGACATTTTTAGCAACTATTGTAAGTTTCGTGTTACTTATTGTTATGTTTTCTACCTAAAAAAAATAGCGTACCATTTGTTTGAGTGTTAGTTTTTGGCGTTACCACTGTGAACGTAGGGGTGGGCAAAATAATCGATTAATCGATATATAATCGATTAATCGATTAATCGATTTTTCGATTTGAGAAAAATTTTAATCGATGAATCGATTGTTCGATAAATCAATTTTCCGATTAATCGATTTTTCGATTAATCGATTTTCCGATTTTCTGATTAGTCGATTGTAAAATCGAGTGTAAATAAATTTTTACCCGATAATCGAAAATATAAATTATTATGTTATTGAATGATTTTGAAGTTGCTGGTGAAATATTAATTAATATACTGCACAATTAATTATTACTCTATACAATAACAGTTACGTGTACTGCGCCCGTATTTCTACTAGTATACAGGGTGTTTATTAATGGTATGCAGATATTTTAGGGGGTGATAGTACTCGTCAAAATAAGAAAAAAATGCAAATATATGCATGGTCTAAAACGCGTTATTTTCGTTATACAGGGTGGCAAACTTTCAATTTTTTTTCTCGTATCTTGCGTTTTCTCTCTTATATTCTCTGATAATTGTTTCAAATTTGGAACAACAACCATTTTTTAGAATCTCTACAATAAAGTATCAAAATTGTTGGTCGCAGTATACAGGGTGTTACATTTTCTTGAATCGGCTACAATTTTATCTTTCAGAACTTTTTTTGGGGCTCCCTGTATGAATTCCGGTATGAAATTTGAACTCTCTCTTCCCTTGTTTAGCGTTCTGGTCTCTTGTACTATTCTCGTATCTGTGACCGTTTTCGATTTATTTGCAAAAATAGCCATCGATGGAAATTAAGTGTAGGCGAAATAGCGCAATAAAAATGAAAATAATTACTTAGAATATATACAAATAAAAACAGCTTTTTACTCTGCTCGAAACATCGATTAATCGAAATAATCGATTAATGGAAAAAATCGATTAATCGAAATAATCGATTAATCGAAATAATTGATTAATGGAAAAAATCGATTAATCGAAATATTCGATTAATCGAAATAATCGATTTATCGAAATAATCGATTAATCGAAATAATCGATTAATCGAAATATTCGATTTTCCGATTAATCGATTAAATCGAAATTATCGATTATTTTTCATAATCGATAATCGATTATAACTTTTGATAATCGCCCACCCCTAAGTGAACGCTACTGGCAATATGAGACAAACAATTTTAATCATAAAAGATTCATTTATATTCATTAAAAACGGTTACCAAGTTTCAACGCCATATTAGTTTGCGTCTTCTTGTTACTTGGATTTTTTTTAATATTTCAAGACCCTGTAGAGAACAATATTTTATTATGTTGTCCCAGGGACATGCAATAAAGTGATTTTTATGTCTTTCCTCAAAAACGAAGCACGCTGAATGAATGCTAAAAATAGAAAAGTTGTAGTTTTAGTTGTCTAATGCGAAAAAACTACAAAGATTGCAAAAAAATCAGTGGCGCACATCTTTTTTGTCAAAAATCTGAGTTAAGGTGCCTTCCGGGACGCCACTGGACTTAAAAATTCTAATCTAGTCTACGAGAAAACAATTTTTTTAAGAAAGCTTGATACTCTGTATCTTGAAAACGAGGCATTACCGGACCTATGTTCAGGGCCGTCTTTAGGTATGTGGGGGCCCCTGGCACTTTTGGCGTTGTGGCCCTTCTACCATGTATGTGCTTTAAAAAAAGCGTCGCAAGGAAATTTTTTTAGGTGCCACGCCTTTTTTTTGGACTATTAAAAACTAGAAGTTTACTTTTCGATAGCCCAACCCGAGAAAACGTAGAAATAAAGAAATTTCTATATATAAACGCCAATATTTTTATTTTAAATATTTTTTTTTCTGGACTTGTTCTGAAGTTGTTTCCGTTGATTCGTTGTTTTTTTGATCTTGAGCTGATGCTTTGGAAGTAAAAAATTAAGTTAATTTGGGTAGTTTTTCAATAACTTCCTTTTGATGAGCATTTTTTTTCTCTTTTCTGCACCGCTGGGATATAAGCGTTTTGACATGATGATGATTAAAATATGATAACAGTGACCAATAAGCCCTTTAAAAAAAAAGAAAATTGATCATATACAACAAGCAAGGACAGGGACAAAAAAGTTTGTGTCTTACCTTTTAGCTTTTTTATTTTAAAATATATTCCAAACTCGTTTTATTTAACGCGGTTTGTAACAAACAATCCAATTATTAATTAAGGAAATATACACTAACAAACTTTAAAAAGTCAATTTAAACTTATAAAATCAAAACCTGCGCTGCGTATCTAACTCAAAACTCAATTGACAATTTGTCAATTTGCGTAACGGTCAACAGATTTTAAAACAGGTGATATTATTATATTCCATTACATTCCGTTAAACCGCGCCTGCCATCTATGATCTATGTGTGATAGCGATAGCGCCACGCCCTACGCCAGAGATTCTCCATTCTGTATACTGCTACTCAGATGTCGCAGATTACCATTATTCTAATTACAGACAAATTATTGTTGCCAGATTTTAAATGATTACTTTTTTTTTATGATTTTTTAAATAAACATTTTCAAATTAATGTTAATTCCCAGTTAATAGTGTTAATACATGCCTTTTTAAGAAATTCTGTCAGCCGTAGAGGAATTGGCGGGGCCCTCCGTGGCCGGGGGCCCCGGGCCCGGGCCCAGTGTGCCCATGCCTAAAGATGGCCCTGCCTATGTTTATATACCTAAACTTTTTATCTTAAAATCCTTGAAGCTTGGCCCCGTACTTAAATAACACTCTGTATATTTCAGTCGCGTCCCCTTAGGTATAATGTAATTGCCTCAGGTAAAGGACCCATAATGTATTGTCATTTATTGATACATCTAAATAGTAGGATTAAGTGAATCCAACAGGGTGGCGGATTAACTCAGGGACTCGTGGTACAACTCAATAGTCCCCATACCTTTATATTGCCTCAAATCTGTTGAATTTGATTGGTAAAATTCGTAAATACTTCATTATATTTACATTATATTGGTTACTTCCTACTGATAGTTACTCGAGTTAAATAACTTCGTTTGCACAAAACGTTTTTAAAAACACTTTATTAATGCAGAAGCTATTCTAACAATGTTTAGAAATTAGGGATTATATTACAAATGTGACTTAACTACTTGAAATACGAAAATTAAGTGATTGCTCCTGAATCGGTAGCGTATTTATAAGTTCAGATTACATACACAAAAGGGGTCTAAGTTTATACATTGTAAAGGGTTTCTAATTATATAACTCCTCCCTCCTTGAGCTCGGAAAATACAGTGTGACGATTTTCCGCTTCTTTTGGCTTCTGAAGTTTGGCTTTAGGGTAGATGACCCTTGCTTCAGTCTTGAGGTGGCTTCTTTTTCTTATTATTTTCCAAATTATTATGGAAACAACAATAAGGATTAGCATCGTCATGATTAGGAATGGGATCGTCCAGTGGTTAATATTGGCATCAGGAGTTTGCAGATTGTGGAATTTGATGGTAGAAATCAGTTTATTGGCTCCTTTTATTTCGTCATGATTTATTTCTTGTACCTTTAGATATGGTACATCCTTTTGTTCGTTGATTTCTATCTTAGGGATTTGCAGACTATAGTACAGATCGTTGGATGTATCGGTCATGTATGTTTGACCATTGATTAATAATGGGCATTTGTCTAAGGTAATAATTGTTGGCTTGGTTATTAACCAAGATCGTCTTAGTTCTTGACAGTCATTAATTATGGGCATCGGTTTAGCAGGGATGACCAAAATTTCTTGTGCGTTGATTTTGGTTATGCTTGAAGCCGTGTAGTAGACGTTGACCATTGGGCAGTGGTTTTGATTGTGCGTAAGTATTTTGATTATGCAAGTCTCTTCTTGAGATAGCGTTTCTTGAGGGCATATAAAGGTGTTTTCTATCTTTGGGCATTCTTCTTCAGTAGAGAAGTATTTGTCTTCCGCAAGTAATATATAGGGTTTAGGTATAAGGAGTATTTGATTTAGGATTGGGATAGGAAGTATTTTATATAATGTAAATTGGGTTGGATGGACAATTGGTATATGAATAGCGAAAATTATAAATTTATTTGGAGTTATTTTTACTTGTGGTACTATTATTTTATAATAGTTCATTATTTTTGAGAGTTGAACAATATTTTTTTTTGGAATACTATTTAGGATTTCCTTGAGTTGAAATTCATTTAAAATACTGTTGTGCATTATGTTTAATCTTGCAAAACTTATAGCTGTTTGAATGTTAGATAAAATTGTATTTATTTTATGTAGTTGGTGCTAAATTTTCAGAATTAATTTTTAAGTTTATTCTATTTTTCAAAATTTTAAGACGATCCAAGAATTCTAAAATTGGTTCGTTTTTTTGTCTTGTCAAAAAGTTTAATTGCTGAGATAGGGTATGTCTATTAATTTTGTCGCCAAATTTTAATCTTAATTCATTTTTTATTAAAGGCCAAGAAGTGAGTTCCGGATGACACAATAAATAGTCTCCTGCTTCGTTAGTTATTTTTGCGCAAATAGTTGCAAAAACAAATTATTTAAGAGAATCATCGTTAGTGTTAAAATACCTATTATAAAATGTATCAATCGAGTTAATAAAAAATTCGAGGTGTTCAGGCTTTCCTGAAAATGTCTTTAAAGTATAAGCAATTTCCTTTGCTGCTGTAAGAGTAGCCATGTCGTTTAAATTAATGTTATCAACTAAATTTAAAAGTTCTTCGATACTTTCGTCTGATGTGCTCATTCGAAATGAATAGATTATATAAAAATTTATAATATAAAATATCAATAAAATTAATAAAATAAAGTTTGCAAATTCATATACCAAAAATAAAAATGGGGAATGGAAAGGAAAATATCACTTACGACAGGTTCAATTCTGTGTAACGGTGAATTTTCTTGCCAAAATGTACCAGTTGTGGTTGGGTAGGTATCTTCGATGAATGATTAAAATCAACGGCTAGGCTGCTTGTCTCACGAACGTTGCTGGATGCAATTTTCTAAACTTGCAAAATTCTAACCTTCGAAGATCCGAACGACTGCGCCAGTTAAATAACTTCGTTTGCACAAAACGTTTTTAAAAACACTTTATTAATGCAGAAGCTATTCTAACAATGTTTAGAAATTAGGGATTATATTACAAATGTGACTTAACTACTTGAAATACGAAAATTAAGTGATTGCTCCTGAATCGGTAGCGTATTTATAAGTTCAGATTACATACACAAAAGGGGTCTAAGTTTATACATTGTAAAGGGTTTCTAATTATATAACTCTCGTATATTTTTATGCCAACATTCATTTTATTTAAAATACGTGTAATATGTTCAACTTTGATTTTCAGTTTTTGGGCTTTTAAGTTTATAACGATGGACACAACCCTAGTTTATTTTATAAATAGTAAGGGTATGAGAAGTTTTGAAATAGAAATGGAAGTACCTGGTTCTTAAGTCAATTTTTGAGAAAATGAGCTTATGCCACTATTGCATTATAAATTGCACACTATTTTGATAGATGAAACTTCTTAAGTCGTTTGTTTACTAAATAAAATACATGGTACCTGGAACAGAACTGCCTAAATCAAATTTACGTCTGGTAGAACATTATAACAACACATAAAATAATATATTTTTTTTCGGTGAAAATTCTTAATATTGCGATATAGCTATTTTTATTACATTTATAAAGGGCGAGTCAGGGGGAATAGGCCTAACTCTAAGGGTGTAATCTATGCATTAAAATAATAAGAAAAAACTCAAATTGTTTTCAAGTTATAAGGCAAAAACAAAATATTGCATTAATTTAGCTTTCCTGTAATAAATGTTATTATTGTTTGCTTTTGATTGTTGTGCTGTCACTATTTAATTAGTGTCAGTATAAAATGTTACATTGATTCACCGTTAACTTTCGGATTTGTATCATTTTAATTTTATAAAATGCCACACATATTTATTCACATCTCGAATACGCCAATATGGTTTTTATTTATGGTTTGTGTAATGGGAATGCTACAGCAGCTGCTGAAAAATATTGTGAACGATTTCCACATGAAAGAACACCGAACAGAAAGGCCTTTATCAGAGATTTCAACAAACTCTGCGAGACCGGAAGGCTTCCAAGTGCTAATGTAACATCCGAACGAGCCATTCAACAGGGTTTAGAAGAAATAGAAAATTATCTAGCTTTAGTAGAAGAAGATGCGACGACGAGCTCACGAAGAATTGGAATTCAGATGGCGATTTCCCAAAAAAGAGTGATCAATACACTTCACGAGCAAAGCTTATACCCGTACCATGTACAGCGTGTACAGAATCTTTAACCTGGAGACTACGCCAAGCGTATGCAATTTTGTGAGTGAATAATTAATAATCGTCATCTTTTACCGCACATACTTTTTACTGACGAAGCTACATTCACCCGTGACGGCATCAATAATAATCGAAACTCCCATGTATGGTCGGACGAAAATCCTCACGCAATAGTCGAGAGTAATTTTCAACACAGGTTTTCAGTAAACGTGTGGTGCGGCATGATCAATAATAATTTAATTGGCCCCTTTCTTTTGGAAAATCGCCTTACAGGATATCACTACTTAAGTTCTTTATAAAATAAATTGCAAGGACTACTGGAGGAGATTCCTTTAAACATCAGAATTGAAATGTATTATCAACACGACGGAGCGCCTGCCCATTTCGATCGTCGGGTCAAGCAATATTTAGACCAAAAGTTTCCAGGGGTTTGGATTGGTCGCGGTGGTCCTATTAGTTGGCCTCCTAGATCGCCAGACCTCACGCCGTTGGACTACAATTTATGGGGTTGGTTAAAAACTGAGGTTTACAAAGTAAAAGTAGATACAAGGGATGCATTAATTAGACGCATTAGAAATGCTGTACTTAATGCTAAAGAAAGGCACAAATAAATTAGAAGATCCACGCGCGCCCTTCGTAAACGGAGCAGGAAATACATATGCGAGATGTTACACGTGGTGAGCAGGAAATGTTTGGAAGTCAATGTCGGTATTTTTGAAAATTTGCTAAACCAATAATTTATTTAAAACAATGTTAATGTTGGATATTTTGGTTTGACAATATTATTATTTTATTTAACGCTGTAACTTGGAAACAAATGAATATTGGATAACAACATTTGAGTTTTTTCTTATTATTTTGATGCATAGATTACACACCTAAGAATTAGGCCCATTCCTCCCGACTCACCCTGTATACTAGAAAATTCCGTGGGTAAATTTTCTTAAGTAATATTAAGAAATCTATAAGTCTCAATAAAAATTACTCAAACATGTTGTGACTAAAACAACTTAAGTCGACTTTATTGCAAATTTACAGCAAACAGCTTTCGACATGAGTCGAGTTGGTCATTTGAATGCGGACTGAAATGTGACATAAGTCATTAGTATCTGCGAACGATATCAGGAAGCTGAGTTGATATGACATATGCCATGATGGCAAAAAAGAATAAATGAACTGATATGAGGATTAATCACCCTCGCGACTTATTTGGACGGTTGATGAGAAACATTTTTAGTAACCGAAATGGAACAATTTTTGGATTTTAAGTCTATTTATAATCAAAAGCTACAAATAAAAACTGAAAATTGAGAACACGAAAAATTTATTTGACATGATGTGCAATCGATGCGTTGTACAAGGTGACGAGATCGATTGGTATTATTCAATACAAATCCTGTGTCGATATTCTAGACCCTTCCAAAATAATATTATTTTTGTGAAGGCGTTGAAAAAATCCCATACTTCAAGCTACATGACAGATCTCAGAAAGTATCCCAATTTCTGAAGAAAAAAAGAAAAATTTATTGAGCATTTTACACTTACTCGATCCATTGTTCCACGAGTGTTATAGGAATTTGCCTACCCCTTATCAGAACCTAGTTCCGAAGATGAGGATTGAAGAGTTCATTTATATTTTCTTTGTCAAAAAAGAAAGTCGAATTTTGTTTGTTAAAAAAATAACAAAGAAGAATGTTACAGAGTTCAGCTTTTGTAGATATAAACTGTATACTGTTGTTATCACTAATACGACAGTATCTTCTACAGTATGTTGCTTAATGCGAGAGAGTAATAAACCCAGTGGTCTTCGCCGTATTCCTTAGGTGTAGTCCAGTTATTATTATTGTACCTATGAATATTGTCAGGGGTCGAGAGATCGGGTTGGTAGAGGCACAGGTAGTTTACTACCTGTGCCTCACTGTTTTAAAAATTTAAAAGGTTTAGTTACTTTCCGGCAGTTGTTAGAAAACGTCGTTCTTGGAAATGGCTAGTGTTTCTGAATTTGTTGCTGAGAACCGGATTAGTAAAACTGCGCTTTCTAAAAATAAGAAAATTATTATTCTCATTGTGTTCAACGCTCTTCGCCACCAAAATTCAATATCCGAAGTTGCAGAAATAATTGAAATGCGAATATGACTGGAGTCGGACAGTCAACAATATACCGACTTGTGCACAAGGATAAGCGCGACCCCCATCAGATCACCAAAGAGAAGTACAGGAAAAAAAGAAACTGTAATAAACGAGGATGAAAAGACTGCCATCGTTTTACTTAAAAAAAGAAATACCTACCTTGAACAAAATAATGTCTGAAATGAAAAGGATTATTTCGTTCCAACTCATGGGTAAGAAGAAACTATGGAAAACTTTGAAGGAAATGAATTTTTGATATGAAAAAATTCAAAACAGAAAATCACTTTTAATAGAGAAAGACGAAATCATCTGCTGGCGATGACGATATTTGAGGGCAGTTACGACAGTTTCGAAGGGAAAGCAGGAATATCTATTGTATGGACGAAACTTGATTAAATGAAGGATATACCGTTGGTAAAATATGGCAGGATAAACATAAAAAGCGCGAGGCAAGCTTTCATGGAAGAATGGTCCACTGGAATAGAAGCACCCTCGGGAAAAGGTAAAAGATTAATAATTACTCACATTGGTAGCAGAAATTGATTTGTCGATGGCGGCTTACTATCATTTAAATCAAAACGGACTTAAGACCATCATGAAGACATGAACGCCGATATTTTTGCAGAATACTTCCAGCAAATGCTAGATCTTTTTCCTCGTGGGTCTGTTATAGTCATGGATAATGACAGCTACCACTCAAGAAAATCCGAAAAAATACCAACGTCTTCTTGGAAAAAAAATGGCATCATTCATTGGCTTACTGTAAATAAGAAACCATTTTATAAAAGTATGCTGAAAAAGGAGCTACTGGAGATTGTAAAGTTGAATAAACCTCTTTGTACGAAATTTACTGTCGACGAAATCGCTTCAAAATGAAATATAACGGTACTTCGCCTTCCGCCATATCACTGTGAATTACACCCCATAGAATTGGTGTGGGCGCAAGTAAAAGGGTTTGTAGCAAGGCATAACACCACTTTTAAAATGAGAGACGTTGAAAACCTCTTGAAAGAGGAAATAAGGACCGTGGATTGTAAAAAAATGGAGTAAGTGCGTCGAACATATGATTGAAATAGAAGAGAGAATATGGGAAGCTGATAACATGCTAGAAAATACTATAATAGAATCCCTTATTATTTCCCTGGACCCCTACGACGATAGTTCATCGGACTACTGGGAATATGATGACTAAAATTTAAAAACTAAGTTGTTGTATTGTAAAGGGTTTTCCAATAAGAACGATATGATTTTAAAACGATATGGTAACCATGGTAATAAAGTTATACCTGTCACCAGTTGTCAGTTATTGTCAGTAAACTATAACAATTTATTATGGCTAAATACGCGCTTCAAGAACGTTTGGTTATTATCCAAAAATTTTATGAAAATAGACGATCTTTTGTGAACACTTATCGCGCACTTCGCGAAAACTTTGGTGTAAATAATCGTCCTTCTTTGCTTGCCATTCGTCGCATCGTTGAGAAATTTGAAAATAATTTTACTCTTCACGATGCAAAAACACCAAGAAGACATCGAAACGCAAGAACTGTTGAGAATATTGCTGCTGTAAGAGCTAGTGTTGCAGTGTATCCAAATTTATCAATTCCTCGTAGTGCTCAAGAGTTAAGGATTAAAAAAACGACAACTTGGCGTATTTTGAAAGAAGACTTGAATTTACACCCGTATAAGATTGTTTTGACCCAAGAACTTAAGCCACTGGACCATCGTCGGCGCAGAGAATTTGCTGCTTGGAGTTTAGAACAACTTGAAAGGGATCCTAATTTTGCCAAAAAAATTATATTTTCAGATGAAGCTCATTTTTGGTTAAGTGGATACGTTAACAAGCAAAATTGCCGTTTTTGGTGTGAAAACAATCCACAACAGATTCATGAGAAGCCTTTGTATCCGCTAAAGGTAACTGTATGGTGTGGTTTATGGTATGGTGGCATCATCGGACCATTTTTTTTCTAAAATGAGGCAGGAGATGCAGTTACAGTGAATGGTGAACAATATCGACAGATGTTAAGAAATTTTTTGTGGCCAAATATAGATGCACTTAATTTGGAGGATATGTGGTTCCAGCAAGACGGTGCTACATGTCACACTGCTCATGAAACTATCGATATACTGCAAGAAAAGTTTGACGAAAGGATAATGTCAAGGAATGCTACTGTTCAGTGGCCTCCAAGAAGCTGTGATTTAACTCCTTTAGATTACTTCTTTTGGGGCTATTTGAAATCTAAGGTTTATGCAAACAGACCACAAACAGTTGATGCATTAAGGTTGAACATTGAACCCTGCATTCGTCAGATCACGCCCGATTTATTGCATAAAGTCATCGAAAATTGGGTTCGTCGAATTCGCTCGTGTACACGAAGTCGCGGAGGACATTTAAACGACGTGTTATTCAAAACATAAATGTTATCAACTATACTTTAAGATAATATAAAAAGTTTTATTGTATCTGAAATAATTTTAATTTTATTTCATTTTAAAATCATATCGTTCTTATTGGAAAACCCTTTAGATAGTAGATTTCTTTTATAAATATTAATGTTTATTCCAATTTATCTATTTTCATATTATTCTTACTTCTAAATAAGTTTTTGTCTACTTAATATTAGAATAATTAATATCTCAAGTATCTACCTCTCTCTCTCTCTCAATAATTGTAATCAAGTAAAATTGTTAATCTACTCATTATTCTAATAAACTACCTGTAATAACTATCACATTACTTTCATTTACCAAACTAGTCTTTCTATTGTATGCAAATTAGTGTGAACTTAATTTAGGACCAATTCGGGGTGTGTAGATCTTAGGTATCTGAAATACGGACTTTTCAAGACTATCATTGCAATTTACCCGAAATTTACAATGCAACCTTTAAGTTGTCCACCCTGCTTAATGGGTCCTGTCATTACAAATTTACATTTTATTGCTCTCTCACATTAAGCAACAGAGTATAAATAAAATATAATAAAGTTTATATAGAAATATCTCCTGAGAAAAATTGGTGTTGGGTTGGGTCTTAGGCGCTTATGGTCAAAATAGGCTTAGTATTGAATGTTATGCCTACATTAGTAATTAAATAAGCAAACAGTCAGAGAAAGGGTTATTATTAACAATAAATTCTATAGAAAGTCTAATCTTTGGGTTCTTATTTTCGATTAAAATATGAGTAAAATTCGTTTGCCGAATATCTCTAAGCTATAAATTTTGACATACTCACTTTTACCCCGGGACCACAGACTTAATGATCCATAACTAGAAACCACGGGGTTAGTGTTCTACTATTAATGTTATAGGTTTAAATCGTATTTGCCTACCTAAGGTGTATCATCAATCGTTCGGACGAGACTTACCTGAAAAAGAAAAAAATATTAATAAAAATTTCAATTTTAATGTATGCAAAAGAAGATTAAAAGGCGTCCTTGCAATTCTTTAATACATGCAATCTTTTAAAGTGGGTATACGTATGCCTTGTTCCATTAGAAATTTAAAACCACTAATGCAGTCTTCTGCAAACTTTAAGGGAGCTAGGTGTCATCTTACAAGGGAATTCTACCTACTTAGTCGATTAACCACCTGTTTAGTGTGCTGTGGGGGTTCGACTTGTCATCATTTTACTTTTTCATTGTTACCTACATGCTTCGCTTGTTCTTTTGTTAGGTTGGTAACGATTTTTTTATTCAAGGAAGTAACGTGTCTCTTGTCCCTTTGTTTTACGTGGTATAATATTAAACGTCTTCATTTGCAATATTACAATTAAAGTCATAATTTTAAGGTCCAAGTTTAACCCATATCATAGAGCGAAGATTTATACAGGGTCCGCCATTTAAAACTCCCCAGGCCCGTATTTTGCTTAATCTTTGAGCTAAAAATTTGTGCGACATACCAAATTGTAGGTTATAGGAAGGTCTTTAAAAGTGCATACAGTGTGTCCTAAAAAAGTTTTTTTAATAGAAATTATTATGGAATACAATTTAATTTCTTTGAATATTTTTTTTCCTTACCCTGTACATCAAATCGGTGACAAGCATTTGATGCAGGTTATAATAATCTTAAATTTAAGTTATAACAACTCATGTAAAATTTTTATTTGTTTTCGTGATAAAGACAAAAAACACCTACTCCCGTTATTAAAATAACCTTGCTTAAAAATTATTTTATTTGTAAAAAAGAAAAAAGAAAGTCAGTTTTTTAGTCTTTTTTTACCATTATTAATTTTTTTTACGTTTAGGTCGCGTAAATATTATTCACCTTTTAGTGTTACCAAAACATACACTTTTTCAATTTTACTTATTTTTTTATAGCGTTACTCATAACTTCTTAGTTGGCCTTGCAAGTTTTGTTTTCTCAAATTTGACATATTATTTAAAATTGCTATTAGTTGTCAATGATTTACTGTTTTATAAGCAATGGTTGAATTTACAAATGTTGAGAAAACTGAGTTTCTTTTGATTTATGGTGAATGCGATAGAAATGCTCGACGGGCGTGTAGACTTTATTCTCAAAGGTTTCCTGGTATGGTCTTCAAAGGCACGGTTCTTCTACAAAACCTAAGAGAGATAGAAATAGGCCGGTAAGAAATATTATTAACAGAAATAATGTTATTGGTGCTGTTATTGATAATCCCCATATCTCAATTGAATAAATTGGTGAGACCACCAATGTTACTTCCACTTCCGTTAGAAGGATTCTCAAAGAAAATGGGTACCACAATTATAAAATCATTTTGGTTCAGGAACTTCGACCAGGAGATTACGAACGGAGGCTAAATTTCATAGCCGAAATCTCTATTCTAAAGGAAGACAATAGAAATTTTCTTTATAACATCCTCTGGAGTGACGAGTGTACATTTAATGAAACCGGTAGTTTAAATAGAAACAACATGCATTACTGGAGTAATATAAATCCTCGTTGGATGCGTCACAGGATTTTTTAAGTAACTTTTAAAATAAACGTGTGGGCAGGAATACTTGGGGTAGACTGATTGGTCCTCATTTCTTTGAAGTTAATTTAAACGCCTAAATCTACCTAAATTTCTTACAAAATGAATTACCCATTTACCCACAAGATGTTCCCTTGCAAGAAAGAAGAGATATTTGGTTCCAACAAGATGGCGCGGCTCCACATAATGCCCGTATTATTTCCGACTATTTAAATGCTGTTTTTAGAAACCAATGGATTGCCAATGCAGGACCAATAAGAAGGCCGGCGAGGTCGCCGGATCTAAATCCCCTGGATTACTTTCTGCGGGGCTATCTTAAGAATTTTGTGTATGAAAACCCCTTGATATTGAAGATCTTAAAAAGAAAATACGTAATGGCTTTAATTCTATTCGACGCAATATTCTACTAAATGGCGAGTTGGTGAAAACATTTTACTTTTGTATCTACGCTACCGGACAAAATTTTGAACAATATTTAAAATAATCGTTTAACTTTTTTCTTTATTGTTTTAAACTAATAAATAAAATAACGTTGCCAACGTATTTTAAAGAAGTTTTATTTTAGTAACGGAAATAGGCCTGTGTTTCTTGTCTTTTTTACGAAAACAACTAAAAATTTGACATGAGTTGTTATAACTTAAATTAAAGCTTATTACAACTTGCATCAAATTCTTATCAATCACCGATTTGATGTACAGGGCAAGGGAAAAAAATATTCAAAGAAATTAAGTTTTATTCCATAATAATTTTTATTACAAAAAACTTTTTTAGGACACACTGTATGCACTTTTAAGGACCTTCGTAAAACCTACAATTTGGTATGTCGCACAAATTTGTAGCTTAAAAACTAAGCAAAATACGGGCCTAGGGAGTTTTAAATGGCGGACCCTGTATATATAAATAAACATAGATAAAGTCTGTGCGTTTTAAGAAGTCCGCTAAGCCATAAAACCCCTTGAGCATTATGTCGGTGGCTCTCAAACAATAAATTATATTGAAGGTAATTTTGGATGTTGATGAATTACATTTTCTAAATAAAATAATTTAAAGTAAATAAAAAATTAGTTTAGGTAAAGAAAAATAATAATTTTTTAGCTTTTGTAGTATTCAGACAAATTAGTTTTACGAATTCTTTTTTATAAAGTTTTGGTTCTAAAAAGAACCGATTTTGTAGTCTTGCGACAGAACGTACCTACTTGTAGATAGGTACTACTAAAAGTAGTCTTCCTCTGCATTTGAAATTTCACCCATTCTTTCAGACTCATCAGAATCAACATCATCGTCATCATCATCATCATTCGTAATAATTAACGGTCTTACTTCGTCTATAACCTGTTCTGTCTCATAAGATTCAAAAATAATTTTTTCTGTGTGTTCAATGCATTTCCGCCATTCTTCTTTGCCCGCTTGGCTAAGCGCCTCCTCCCATAACTTTATAACGCTAGGCTTACCGATATTTGTACAGGCATGTTTGTCATAATAGTTTTTGCTAATACCCCATACCAATTCAATTGCGTTGTAATGACAATGGTAGGGCGGCAATCTCAAAATTTGATGTCCATATTTGAGGGCTAATTCGTCAACATACTTTTTTTTAAATGACTGCTCTTTACACTTGCTTAAAAGTTCACTTTTTAAATATAAATTTTCATGGTTTATGTTTTTCTTTGACAACCACTCTTTTATTTCTTCCTTTTTCCAGCTGCTTGTAGGGAATTTCTCTTCGAGTCTCGTATGGTAAGAGGCATTGTCTAAAACAATTAAAGAAGGTTTTTCTAAACTTTTTAAAAGTTTTTCCTCGAACCAATGCTCAAAAATTTCAGCATCCATATTGCCGTGATAATCATCAGTTTTTTTGTTGATGAAAATATCAAACTGGCATTTAAAACAAAACCTTCTTCATTACCAGCATGTAATATAATATACCTTTTTCCATTACTTGCACGGGTACTTGAATAACAATGCTTTGAGTCATCCTGCCAAGACGTTTTTGTTGAAGTTCCGTTTGCAAATACCCATGTTTCGTCAAGAAAAACAACATGTCTTGACAATTCCGATTTTTTGTTGTTTAAATGATCCCTTAAAAATTGCCATCTTTTCGAAACAACATTGGACAGCTCGCAAAGCAGTTTTCTGTTGTTCGTTATTTTATATTTGAAACCCATATGTTTTAAGATGATGAACAAACTGTTAGTTCCAGTATCGCAAAGTTTTTTCTGCTTTAGATTTAACTATAATAATAGCAAAATAATTTAATTATCTATTTAATTATTATTTATGCTCAACGCGTAATTCTAAGATAATTTTGTTTTGAAACCTCTGATTTCGCCCAGTAAAAGAATACAGTAAACCAGTGGGATGTTCGGTGTGATCAAGTATAGCGAAGGTGCGAAGATATTGTAACTTAACCGACTTACTGTTTTAAAAGCGATAACATCCCTTGGTGATTTAATCCGATATCGGACTTCTTAAAACGCACAGACTTTAATATAATAATATAACAAAATAATATAATATAAGTTCAATGAGAAAATAAAGAAAAATACTCAACTAATAAAGTAAAAAGTCCTAGATAACAATAGGAATGAATAATTGAAGACCTTAGAGCAATACAATGGTAAGCCACACTTTGCCAGAAACCTGTTTTATTGCATTAATCAAATGGCGAAAACTATGTTAAGCCACTAAAAATTTAATTCGACTGTATGGCAATAGATGGCGGAGCGATCGTTGTATCGTGTTGTTGGGGTCGGCCAAATTTCGTCATTTTTTCGCGTAAAACATGGTAAGCCACATCACAATGGCGTCGACCTCCGGTACACGTGCTCGTTCAAGTGCCGTTTTTAGTGGAAATAGCAGTTCTAGTTCTGATTTTTTTGAGGATAGTGATGACAGTTGTGCCGACAAAGACTTTGTACCAAGTAACGATAATATGTCGTCAGGTTCTACTGAGGTAGGCTATATATTTTTGTTTTTTTGGCTTACCACGTTTTTATGTAAAAATATTTTGTAAATAATTTATGCAAAAATATGGTATGCCATGTGGCTTAACATGCTATTGCGCAAACTTTTTTTTTTAAATATGCAAATTAATATCTTGCATTTTAACTCCTACTTTGTTTTGTTTTAGGATGAATCGCAAGAGCAGGGTACTAGACTTAGCAGGGGTAAAGAAGTATCTCCAGAGGTAACAAAGCCGACAAGATGGAGACAGCGGAAAAAAGAAAACCACGAACGAAACAAAAGAAAAAGAAGACGCAATTCGGGACATCAATATACGGCTGCGAAAACTAAGAAGATTATCAATCCGCGTGAAATTGGTTTGCCTTGTGACTTTAAAAATAAATGCAGGGAGAAATTGCAAGGTAACCATGAACACTTATTTACAAAATTTTGGAACTTGGGTTCATTCGATCTGCAAAATAGCTATATTTTTGGTTGTATAAGAGCCAAAAATAAGAAAAGATCATACAAGAAAAAACAAAAAAATAATGTTTCCAGAAGAAAGTTTACCGCTGATTATTTAGTTAATATAGGAGACGAGGAAATAAAAGTATGCAAAACCGAATTCTTAAGTGTTCACGGTCTTCAGAAATCTCGGGGAAGGGTTGAAAGAATTCTTAAAATGAAGGTAGGAGGGGCTATGGTTCCTGAACCTGATAGGCGTGGTAAACACAATAATAGACCCAATAGATATTCGGATGAACAAATTCAGTCTGTATAAACTCATATTGAATCAATACCTAAATATCAAAGCCACTACAGCAGAGCCAAAAATATCGATAAGCTATATCTGAACTGCGATATTACTATTACTGGACTGTATACAGATTTTTATGTGCCCTGGTGTAGAGAACAAAATATCAGTCCAGTCAAAGAGAGCGCTTACAGAAAAATATTCTGTACTCAATATAACATAGGATTCAAACTACCAAAATCGGATACCTGTAAGACTTGCGATGAGACCGACATTAAAATAAAGGCAGCAAAAGAAGGTTATAATATGGAGCTAGAAAAAGAGCTAACTACATTTTTGAAACTGCACCAGGCTCGAGCTGACGCAATGCAAAAATTGCTTAAAAGTGAAATAAACACACCTGCTAAAAAAAAATTAGTAATCTCTTTTGATTTGCAACAAAGTATGCCCTACTAACCAACTAACAACTGGTCCTGCATTTTACTGCCGAAAGATATGGCTGTATAACCTAGGAATTCACGACTGTACAAATGGTAAAGGATACATGTATTTGTGGACTGAAGATGAGGCTAAGCGCGGGGCCGGATGAAGTTACTTCTGTAGTGATGAAATTTTTAGAACCCAAATTAGATTATGATGAACTTGTTATTTTCACTGATAACTGTCCAGGTCAGAATAAGAACTGGCAGATGATGGCATTTTGGTTGCAGTTAGTAAAAGAAAAAAAGTTTAAAAAAACAACACATCACTTTCTTGTTAGCGGTCATTCCATTATGCCGTCAGACAGAGATTTTGCTCTGATCGAAAAACGCCAGAGATGCCGAGCACCAGTTGTTTATTCACCAGAAGGTTGGCTAGATATTATTGAAAAAGCAAACAAAAAAAACCCTTTTGTTGTTACAAAAATGACCCAAAAAGATTTTTATTCTTTTGAGCCTTTACTAGCTAATATCAACAAAAAAGCACGTTTTCCTGACAAGCAAAATTTAGAATTTGCAGGAACGTACAGTTTTCTTTTTAAATCAGAAAATGTTGGGTCATTTTTCGTTAAACGTACTGCCTATGGCGAGTACAGGGAAATTAATGTTTTAAAACAAGGTAGACCTGTAATGATAAGCTTGTCAGATATTAAATATTGCAGAAAAAAAAATTAAAAATGTACAAACATTATTGCCTTATATACCGTCAGCCTATCATGCATTTTATACTCAACTAAATGTAACTGTTGAAGCTTTAGATGAAGAGGTTGAAATTTCAGATGAGTAATATTGTATTATTTCAGTTATTTTTATAATCAGTTTAGTTTAAGCAAAAACGTGTTAAGCCACATTTTTTCAAAATAAATTCCATTTTTTTGTAAAAAAAATGTTTTTTTTTTTGTAAATAATAATTGCTAATCTTTTTCCCTCGTTGACATTACATATTGACAAAATTTGAAATATTTTCATTAAACCCAATTTTTTACAGCTTTTTCGAAAACTTTAAACTCTAATATCTTAACTTTTTGATTTTCAGGCTTACCATTGTATAGCTCTAAGCTCTTCAATTATAGGCGTAGTTATTTTTGACATTACTTTGGCATATTAAATATATATACTATTTTATATCTGCTGATCCAAAAAATACTGTTTAGCTTCCCTTTTACAAGCTTTCACACAACACTTCCCTAAATTAGTGCCCAAAGAATTATAATAATGGACAGCACTGTAAGAAAGCTTCTTTGAAAAAATGCAGGTGTATGACGCGGTAAAGTCAGGGTTGAATTACTATTATTATTAGTATAACTGTTTTCTGCTGATGATCTGTTCTATAGGATAGTTCATGATCATGACGCAACTAAAGAGGAGCATCCAACATAAGCACCCTGTGGGTAAAACTAACAAGATGATATTTAAATGTATTCTCCATGTTAAGCCATTTTAAATGTCGAAAGTACAATTCAATGTGATCAATGATCATACTTTCTAAGACCATATATAAATCTGACACAATTATTTTGTAAAACTTGAAGTCTCTTTTTCCCTTGTCCAATCATGGGTAATTGTATTTGGCCATAATAAAATACAGGCAAAAGAATATGCTCACATAGCTTTTTCTTGTTTTAAAGCTTAGCATATATTTATTAATGTAGAGTTTTTTAAAGACTAGATATGCCCTTCTAAACAACCCATTACATTCTCATTGAACCTCAATTCGCTATCAAACCCAACCCCCAAATTTCTGGCCTTTTTAACCAAAACTAATTTTTGATTATCAAGAGTTATGTTGAGGTCGGCAATGAGAGGGATATAATCTTTTTTAGGACAAATTAGTTCAGTCTTCTATGAATTAAGCCTAAGATTGTGACCCTGACAATTCGCTACAAACTTTGATTTAGGTTAGTCCAGAAACTAGGTCTTTATCGACATAGTTATGATTATTAAAACTTTGTTTTTTATAAAGAAAGATGTTTGCCCCTTTTCTTTCCGTCAGACCCAATCCTTGGACGCGTTTCGCCGTATTACGGCTCATCGGCAAGGCTATAGAGTCTGACGGAAAGGAAAGGGACCTTACAGTGTTTTTAACACATAATGTATAAATGCATATGCGAGATGTTACACGTGGCGACATCTCGTAGCAATCGAGCTATCCACCCAATAAGACCAGCGAGGTCTTAGAGAAGACCAAACCTATATAATCCTTGGATGCGTTTCGCCGTATTACGGCTCATCGGCCAGGCTATAGAGTCTGAAGAAAAGCAAATGTACGCACGGAATTTTCGGATATCCATAATATAAATATTGTCAGGTATTTGATTTGTGAAGACTTGACAATAACTTAATTAGTGTGTATTATTAAGGTAAAGCTGATTATCTTGAAACTATCTTAAAATAAATAATTACTATAGGGTGTTTTAGTTAATACTATCAACTTGGTATTGGATACCCTAGTAACAAATGCTAATTAGGATTTAGTACTTCGAGAAATACTAAACTTTCCCGTATATATTTCTAATCGGTAGGCGTTGTTACACACCCCGTTGTTATAGTATATTGTAGTTCCAACTTAGGATCTTAATTGATTAAATGACTTTCTTACGTATTAAGGGCAAAGAGATTGTGTGTTCGACTTTTCGGCTCCAAGTTTTTAACCGACACGTATAATTTAATGAAACTTTAATATTATATGTACGCCATAAAGACTCATAAAACCAGACCACAGTAGATATTTTACATCGTCAGGGAAGTCAGAAGCGGACTTGTCACCACACTCGTTGGGCCAAAGTTTTAACAGGTGTGATCTTTTAAATACTCTGGTCATTCCTTTTTAAAAAAGGTACTCTACATTTGTTTCCATAAAATTAGTTGTTTTTGTAGCAAATTTTTTGTATAACACGTTATTGAAATAATAAATCAGAATGCTGCAATAAAACACGGTTCGCTTTTATTTGGTTTTTTTGTCGCATCGTGGCAGAGAAGGGCCTCCGAGGAGAGCAAGGAACCCTCAGTTAAAGGATGGAAATTCTGGGTGAGATTGCTGAAATTCCTTCTAATAGTGTAAGAAAGCTGTCAGTCCAAGGTCATGCGATAAAATGGGTTGTACATGAGACCCTTCGAGAACAACTGCTACATCCTTATCACGTCTAACATGTCATGTATTGAGGTGATTATCCTGCAATAGTCAACTACGCAAAATTGGTTTTTACCACGATGTAGGCAAAATCATAGATTTTTACTAGTATTGTTTTGTTCACGGACGAAAATGATTTTACCCGAAACGGAGTAATACATTGTCATAATTTGCATGTCTGACATGAAGAAAATCCCCATGCAACAGTATTGATAAAGCACCAACAAAGGTTCATGGTTAACATATGGACGGGGTTTATTGGAAATGAATCATCTCATTGGATCGTTCTTTATTGAAGGCAGATTAAGTGGTGTCATGTATTTGCAATTCTTGCAAAAAAACGTAAGTGGGTTTATATGCAAATGTGCCCCGCGAAATTAGAAACTAGATGTGGTGTGGTGCAACGCCCCGTTTTAGCAATTTAGTTCGTCAGCACTTATCAAATACTTTTGATAACCGATGGATAGGTCGGGGTGGGCCTATTTTATGGCCACCGAGGTCGCCCGACATAACTCCATTGGATTTATTTTTATGGCAAAATTTAAAAATGCTGACAGAAAGAATAACACACTATTTCAATAAAATTCGAGACAATCCTGGAATGTTGTTTCAAGTAGTACAAGGAGAAAACATCCGCCGGCTACGGTAATGTATAAGGGTACAGGGCGCCCATTTCGAAAATCTGCTGAAGTAAATAAGAAGAAGCAACTCTTTCACATTTTTAACATTCTTGCATTTAAGTTATTTCCCAAATATCAACCCCTTCAATGGTTCCTTTATGCGGCACAATTTGATTTAGTAATGTATCAGAATTAATTCTTCTTGCATCCACACAATTGCCCATAAGTTGGATGCATGTGAGCATTAATGACACATTTTATCGTTTTAATGCGAATTATTAGTTATGTCGTAAATCGCTTAGTTATTGTATATAAATAACTTATATTAATAAACTTGATCATTAAATAAATATCGAAAGTCATTGATTAGCCTTAAGCCTTATACAAAAAATGTATTTTCTTATTATTTTATCGACACAAATGTAGAGTATCTTTTTTTAAAGAGGAATGACCAGAGTATTTAAAAAATCAGTTTTCAGCTTTGTAAAATGACACCTGTCAAAATGTTGACCCAAGGAGTGTGGTGGCAAGTCTGCTCCTGACTTCCCTGACGATGTAAAACATCTACTGTAGTATGGTTTTATGGGTCTTGATGGTCTACATAAAATATTAAAATTTTATTAAATTATACATGTCGGTTCAAAAGTTAGAACCGAAAAGGTAAGTCGCTGGGTGCCCCTTTGGGGCTCTGTATCTCCGTTAAGGGGCACTTAAGGAATTTTTTTTCTGAGATAAATTAAGGTTATCTTGACATCCCTTATACGCTCTCGAGAAATGCCATATACTCAACGGATATCCTGTAGTAACTACATTTTTAATAACATTTATTTAAAATTTCAGCATTACTGTCAAAATTAGTACTGTAAAACGGGGTTACATTGAACCACAGGATAATATTGAACAATTTTACCACTTAACACTTATATTAAAAACTAAGTAAAACTAAGTTTTTAGATTTTCACGTACATTTATATATTACAAGCATGACCTATGTTTCGCCAGCACAGTAGCTTCTTCAGATGTTGAGTATAAACTAAATTACTAATTGTACAAATTTGTACAGGTAATAACTATTATATTATTGATGGGTAAAACCTACCATTAAGAAAGTATTGTTGAAGCGGTAAATATAAAAGAGGGTTTGTTGGTACAATAAAATAATTAGATAAAGAGAGTAAGTAACGGGGATGCATTTGTTATGATTTGGTCATTTAACATAATATCTGAGTTTTATAGTTTATTTATTTCTAAGGATTCTAGTAAAGATATTTTTTTGCTTTTGTTTTCTACGTGTAATATTTTGAAGTTATCATTGAAATTATGTTGTTCTTCTAACAAATGGTTAGCAAAGGTAGAGTCTGATTTTTTGTACAAGAGAGTATTTGTGCTCTGACAACCGTTTTTTAAAAGTACGAACTGTTTAACCTACATAAACTTTGGGACAGCTCCCACAACTCAATTTGTATACTCCTGACTTGTTTATGTGTGCTGTTTTACCTTTATTGTTTTTAATGAATTTACTTAAATATTATTGGTTTTGAAAGAAATAGAAGTATTATTGCAAGGTTTACCAATATAATTTAGAACTGCAAATTCAGACTTTTTAGTAGACGTTTGCGGGTATACTGAGTTGATTGCTTTTTTATATAATTTGTTCTTAAGGATATTGTTTATTAGATCTGGTTTGTAGTCGTTATTTACAGCTATTTGTTTTAGGAGATTTAGTTCGTTAGTGAAGCCTTCCTCAGACAGGGGTAAACTGATAAGTCGATGCATCATACTATTATAGGCTGCAATTTTGTGTTCATAAGGGTGTGTGGACTTATTATGAATTGTAGTATCCGTATGGGTAGGTTAATAATAGATATTGAGATCATGTTTCTTGCTATCATTTTTGATAGGAAGATCTAGGAAGTTAATGGATTTATTTTGTTCAATTTCGATTGTGAAAGATATGTTAGGGTGAATTTTGTTAATGACATTTAAAAAAGGATTTATTTGTCTTGTAGTACCTGTGAAACATGTGATGATGTGATGATGTCGTCAACGTATCTATACCAATAAATAAAGTTACAATTTATTAAACTGTTGTTATGTATTTTTGATTCTAGATGTTCCATGAACAATTCTGATAGTAGAGGACTTAAAGGATCCACACACCCTTATGAACACAAAATTGCAGCCTACAATAATAATATGATCCATCGACCATCAGTTTACCCTTGACTGAGGAAGGCTTCACTAACGAACTAAATCTCATAAAAAAAATAGCTGTAAATAACGACTACAAACCAGATCTAATAAACAATATTCTTAAGAACAAATTATATAAAAAAGCAATCAACGTAGTATACCCGCAAACGTCTACCAAAAAGTCCGAATTTGCAGTTCTACATTATATTGGTAAACCTTGTAATAATACTTCCAAATTTCTCAAAAAACAAAAGTTTTCTATTGCTTTCAAAACCAATAATAATTTAAGTAAATTCATTAAAAACAATAAAGATAAAACACCACACACACATAAACAAGTCAGGAGTATACAAATTGAGTTGTGGGAGCTGTCCCAATGTTTATGTAGGTCAAACAGGTCGTACTTTTAAAAAACGGCTGTCAGAGCACAAATACTCTCTTGTATACAAAAAATCAGACTCTACCTTTGCTAACCATATGTTAGAAGAACAACATAATTTCAATGATAAATTCAAAATATTACACGTATTCATGTTTGTAATATACAAATGTACGTGAAAATAAAAAAAAACTTAGTTTTTAATTTAATATAGGTAAGTGTTTATAATGGATTTTCATCAAGTAAAAGTCGACACAATCAATGACCAACTTTTTTTCGTTTATAACTTATATCGTCATATACATTTTGTACATGGAAGAAACACTATTACACACTATTATATTTCTCTACGCAATTCATGTTTAAACGGCTTTGGCGAAATAAAAAAAAAATTATCTGTTTCGAAAAAAAATGTTAAAAAAAATCTACTAAAAACTTTTGTCTGTATCAAATTTACTGTAAAGTATAAACTGAAATCTTTGAATATATATTGTAGTATTATTTTTACTGAAATGATTTAAAGTAAAAAAACTGATATATTTTTATTTATAAAAATTATGTTCTTTAAGAAAAAAATTGTGCAGTTTTCATGATGCCGCTGGGGCAACATTGAACAATATTTAATATCGCGGGGTAACATTGAATAGCGAGAACCAACTTGTCTACAAGCATTTTATGCATGTTTTGTATGCGGAAGTCATTTAGTATTGTTTGCCTATCTAGAAGGGACGTATTTTTGATAGTTTCAAGGTTATTATTTAAAATGCGCATTTATGTTAAAAAGTTGGGCAGCAGGTCCTACAAGAACTATACTCCCGAGACTTTAGAAAAAGCAGTTTGTGAAATTGAAGAAAAGAAGAAATCACTTAGCAAAGCTTCTAAGATATACGAGATTCCAAAAAAGGCATTAAGCTGCAAGATTAATAACAAATGGCTTAAATCGGTTGGAAGGATTCCTGCTTTAAGTCAAGAGGAAGAAAGGTCACTGGTAAATGTTCTCTTAAAACGGGCTTTCCTTTGACCCATGATGATTTGCGTCATTTAGTGAAGAACCATTTAGATAGTATGGGCAGAAAAGTGATACAATTTAATAATAACATGCCTGGTATCAATTGGATTAAAAGTTTTTTAAAAAGAAATAGAGAGGTTAGTACAAGAAAAGTACAAAATATTAATCAAAGCAGGGCGGCTGCTACGAGGAAAACGATTATGACTAATTTTGACAATCTAAAAGAGTCTGTAGCAGGTGTACCTCCAAACCTGGTATTTAATTTTGACGAGACCAATTTGACGGATGACCCGGGGTCTGTTAAATGTTTTTTTTTTAAAGAGGAGTAAAATATCCCGAACGTTTGTTCTCTTAATCCAAATCCAACATTTCCACAATGTTTTGCGGAAGTGCCTCAGGAAACTTGTTTCCTTTGTATGTTGTATATAAGGCAGAAAATTTATGGACGACATTGACAGAAGGAGGACCATATAGAACAAGATAAAATCGAACAAGCCATGGTTGATTTGACTCTGTTACGTTTACAGATTGGTTTAGATCTGTATTTCTCGTCTACACGAAACATTACGAAGAGCCTAAAGTGTTAATTGGTGACAGTTTTGCAAGCCATTTTTGTGAAGAAGTTATCACACTAGCAGCAGAAAATAATGTGAGTTTAATATGTTTACCTCCAAATACGACGCATATTGCACAACCACTCGATTTGTCTATTTTCGGGCCGTTGAAGAAACAGTGACGTGCAATACTTTTCGATTACAAATTAACAACGGGTTTAACAGGACTTCAAAAAGAAAAATTCTTGAAATCATTAGCTAAACTATCCATGAAATTTTCTAAATATGGCGAACAAAATCTTAAAAGCGGCTTTCGGCAACAGGCATATACAGGGTGTTATGGAAATGGCTTATTATATTTTAAGGGGCCACTCCTGGGGTGGCCTAGAGTTACACTTGATAGTTTTTTTTTCTAAAATCGGAAGTATTTTGAATTTTGTAAAATACCTTAAAACCGGACCATCTGTGCCTCTATGAAAGTTCATTACCCCTAAACACGTGTTTTTGACATGACAAATTGGCGGAATTTCTACAGACAGCTGATTACCTTGCGACGTTGCCAAGTATTCGGGAAAATCTTTTTTTTAGGTTTTTTAAAAAAGATTAAATCAAAAACTATACTGCGATTTCAATTAAACAAGCCTTATTCAATAGGTATAGTTTTTACTCACCCCATGAAATTGTATTGCTATCATAATACTTCGCTGAGTAAAAATCGTAGATACCAACAACAAGCCCTATGTCTGGAAATTTACACAGATAAACTATCACATCACAAAACATTCCCATCACATGTGTATTATTATATAAAGTGGGCTTTAATTAATAACAACGAAATTCATATTTAGTCTTTAATCTTGTAAAACTTTTGTGCAAATGATTATAAACAAATCTACTACTTTCTTGATGATAACAATACCTTCGCCATGTCTAAAATCACTCTCATAACATAAATTCAGAGGGCGCCACGTATATCAACCACAGAATAACAAGAACAAGCAATATATCTATCATGTATCACATTATTCAACAACTATACACTCCAGCAGCAAAACGCAAACAAATTTTATGCCGTTGCAAGTAAATGAATAATAAGAAATGATATTAAAAACAAATTTATGAAGCCATTGACTTTGAACTGCTCAGTACCCAATCACAGAACAGCAACAAATCACATTTCCCGCCCCCTGGACTATCGTGTTTAAATGTTGTGTGTCCAGTTAAGAGGACTGGATTGGATACCGTAATTATTATTCTTAATTGCAATGGCCACCTGTCTTGACGACAATCAACCAGCTATTATCATTACCAAGAAGAACAGAAGTCACAGAAGAAGAGAAAGAACATAACCGTAACGTTATTTGTTGAATTTAAATTGTTCTTTCCGTGAGTTTTTTTACTGTAGAACACGATCTCGGAAGAAGGAACGAAATGCTTCTATTACACTCCATTTTAAATGCAATGCAATTTTATAAAGGTAGGTATGCAACAATTTTTAAATTTTATTTTTCCAGTTCACAGAAAACCATACCGCAAATAATTCACCTTACGTCGTATAACATAAAAATACAGTTTTAAATTGTGAAAGCTTGAAGAGACAGTGACCTCGTCCAATTGGTTTCAGGCATAGACCACTCGATTTGTAAGTAAGTTTTTACGCGCAAGTTTTGAGGTTTTTTCCTTCGAGAGTTTCTTACTGTGTCCACTAAGATAATTTCCATCGGTTCTTTTGAATTTCCTTAAAGTCTTCCTTTGTAAGCCACAGTTTTTGTGCGTTGACTTTCTGAGGTTTATTGGGTATGTGTTAGTCAAGATGGGCTCTGCTTTGCTGATGTTTGTCCAGACTGGTTGTCGATCATTAGCGAGAAGGATGTGTCCATATTCGATAGTTGGTCGGCATATGGTTTTATAAATCTGGACACGTGGCAATTCCTCTGTTTTTGTAATTGAGTATTCTGAAGTGTTTTGCTCTAGACGTGGCCTGCTCTTTGTTATTCTAGAGTGGCTATTAAAGTTAACTTTGAGATCAATATTAATACCTAAGTATTTTGCGGAGGGTGCTGGATCAACTTGAGTGGTATCTGTGTTATTCTTGGGGATGTTGGAGATATTTTATGGCTGAAAATTATAAAATGCAATTTTATTGGATTCACAAGTAGTCTTTTCTTGAACCATTTTAGTGTATACCTAGTCGACTTGGTTTTGTAGGCTCTATTGTCTATGTATATGTTTCTTCCATGAGCTATAACCGCTCTGTATCATCGGCAAGCGGCCGCAGGTAGAAGTCTGGATTTTGAATTGGAGTGAGGTCGCAGCAATACAGGTTGTACAAAAGAGGTGATAGTGGTGATCCCTGGGGCAATCCTTGTTGGGGTACAAATTCTTCCGACTGTGAAGTGTTAATTCTAATAGATAATTTATGGTTTTCAAGATAGTTTTAGGAGCCAAATGAGAGTGTCTGGAATCTGAAGTTGTTTGAGTTTTAATAATAGACACGTGTGCCAGACATTATCAAAAGCCTTTTAATGTCCAGAAACAGTGCTGCAGATTTTTGTAGGGCCCTATAAGGTGATTTTCGACTATCCCTGCCCAAACATTTAAAGTGAACTGCCGTTGATGGTGCGTTTCACGGTACGCGTGAGGATTTTCCATGCTCCATACGAGTATTGTGCTGATTGAAAATTCCGTTTCGAGTAAAGCCAGCTCGTCTGTGAACAGCACATTTCGGAACCAATCGAGCTCGTCCTAACTTTTCTGCGCGAACCACCTGCAGTATTTCCGACGGGAAGCATAGTCCTGCGGAAGCAGAGCTTGTACTTTTTGTAAATGGTAAGGGTGGAGTTGTTCTTCATTAAGAGTACACCAAGTAATATAATTCGACGCTCGCCCGACTTGCGTTGTTATACGCCGGGTACTTAAACTGGGATTATTTTCCACTGCGTTTAAGATTGTAGTGTAACGTATTTGCAGCTCAGGGTCGTCCTCTGTCGCATGTAGCACCAAAGCCGTGAAAGGTTCCATGGTCCCTAAGTTGCTGAGTCACAGATACCAATGTTCGTTCACTAGGCGGATCGCGATCCGGAAAGCGTTCAATATAATTAACCTGCGACTTGCTCCAAAATTAAATCCTAATCAATATCATCTGAATGGAATTTCAAAAATAAACAATAATTTAACAAGTAGGGGCATAAACAGATGGCTGGTACTTATTTTTTGTTTTAGGGTCTTCACTTCTACGTTTCTCAGTATCAATCCTAGAGATATTGGATGCAGCAAGATGATATCAGAAATATTAAATTATCCTGAGAGTGTATTCTTGGAAGGTATTTTAATTTTATTATTTTATTAATGATTAAATCTTAATATTAATATACTATAACCTACACTCGGGATGAATGTGCTTTATGTTAAATATGCTTTATTACCAAAAGGGGTACTTTTCTGATTGACAAAGTAAAGTACAATAAATAAAATTTAAAAAACAATATTTTTAAATTTTATAAAGGAAAACAAGACACATCCATATGTAAAAAAAAAAACAAAAAAATAGATAGGTAGGTACTTATCGCCCCAAGACAAATCAGTAAACTCTCACATTCTTTCTTTGGTCTAAATTTATACTATGAAAAATAAATAAATAAAATTTATAAATCGCGCGGACAGTAAACTAAAAAGTTTTGATTTTCCCGGGGGTAAGTCAGAACATTTGTACTGGACGTACAGCAGACATGAAGAGATCCATTCCTACCTATTGCAGAACATTTGTGTTGTTTCTTCAAGTCCTGCGTAGAAATACTATTGTTAACTAAATAACAGTCTACTCATACTGATACTTTAAAGAAAATACTACAAAAATGTATTTATTTTTTGATAATTAGTATTTTTTACTTGTAGGTACAGATTATGATGAGACTTAATAAGAGAAGGGTTCTAAAGGTCCTTCCAATCTGGAGGATTCCCATTTCAAAGCAAGAGTAAATACCACAATCGCTTATGGCTGTCAAAATGTCTCCCGTATTGTAAAAGTCAGAAAATAGGTAATGTTAATATAATTCATTACAACTAGGAGACTATTCTTTAATGTGCGATAAGTGAAATGATATGTTTCTTACAACCTTTTAACGTTTTGTTTTAGGACAATCAACAGGTTTAAGGCCTTACAAGTAACGACAAGACATGAAGAGGTTATACAGAAAAAGCTTGATACAACAATTTTTCATTTAAAACAAAGAAAGCGTTCCTACCCTAAAAGAAGAACATGAAAAAACTAAAGAAACGCAATACATAAACTGCAAGGGTGTAAAACATACCTTAACAAGTAACGAGCAATCCACGACTAAAATAAAAAGAGAAATGAGGCTCCAGTAGGTGTAGGTCAAAGGTCACCTAACTTATAACACAGAAAAGAATAGAAGTGAAGATGAAAATATAGACAGATAGCCCTGACCTTCCGGTTGTTGTAAACGAAAAATTAAATAAGATAATTAAAGACTAAATGGGACTTGAATGTAAACACATCGTTCATACAAGTAAGAATGGGGCTCTCCATGGCTCGTCCTATTTCTAGCTTCTCCAGTTAGTCAAGTTTTTTGCCCCTATTGTTTTTTGAACTTTTCCAGGTGTTTTGCAATCAAGTTTAACTGTAATGGTGCGTCTTCACGCTCGGTGCAACTTGCGCAAGTAGACTTGTCATGCCAATTTGCGCAAATGAACTGAGTCATTGAATCCTATTGAATCCTATTGAATTCTGTTGAATTCTGGCTGGTGCAAGTTAACGATTTTGGTTTTCACACAACAATTTACTTGTGCAAATTTGCAGGTACAAACCTATTTGCGCAAATTGCATGAACGTGAAAACGCACCATAAGAAAATGGTTGGCAAAAGCAGAAGTACTGACTGAACTGACAATCCGGGCGTAAAATTTCCACTAGAGTTCAGGAATAACTTGGTTTAGGACCATTTTTTATTGCTTGTTTTCCTTAACAGTTTGTGAATCATAAAATAAAGAACTATTGTTAATTCGCTTATTATTTTTAAACATTTCCCACATCTCGGGTTGAAGCATTCACTGCCAAAATTAGACCTTGAGGGCTTGTTATCTGTGATTTGCCTTGAGGTCCTTTTTTTGAAAACAAAAAATTGAGCTGTTCAATCAATTACTTTCTAAAAATTATTAGCAAAAAGGGCTTACAAGTGCTTCGAGGTTCCTGAAGGGTTTCAGGCTATTTTAAACTAAAGTGGTCCCTACTACCCATCTGAAAAATCTACGTGGATACACATACCAAAGGAAAGGTGTAAAATTTTAGTTAGATAGTCTAAACCGTTAATTTTAAATAAACTAATACTTTATCCATAACTGCACTAAACACGATTCGGTGGCCCTACTTAAAAGGCAATTACATTATAAAAATATTGGATAACTTAGATACCAAGCCCTTGATATTTACAATACATTTAAATACTTTTATTTGAGTGGGTAGGTATACAACTCTGCATTCTACTTATACATTTTTTTAGAGCAAATAGTGCCAATATAAAACTTCTTTTGAATAGTTTGTGGTCAGTAAATATTAGTTACGACTAGTAATGCACAAGCCTTCTTAAACAATGCGAGTGCAACAAAGTGGGTCAACATTTTTTTCCGAGGGCCCTCTCAAAAATGGTCGTTTTATTTTTTTATGGATATTGCCTTTCTAAAGTATTAAAACTCAAGACTCATCTGTAACATTAAATATGTATGCTGCTATCCTATTCTAACACCTAGAAATTCCTAAATTGATATCATTTTATAACATTTTTTAAATTAACTCATTTAAATCGCGCGCCAATTGAAAATGACGACCAATCGGCTTAGCGAGCGTTTGACCGCATCTGATTGGCTGATTTACATAACCGTATCAAACGTGTGTCTGGCCAAAACGCGTTGTTTTCAATCCGGATTTTGTTATAAAGTATTAAGTCTATAACTAATAATTTCTTGTATTAATAACACAGAATTAAAGAGCTAATAACTTGATAATGTCCCGAACAGTTAATGTGTTGTTAAAGTGAATAAATGTCCCGCTAGAATCATTTGAAATGGTAACGGTATAACGTGGATTTCTTGCCGATATGTTTTTTATTTCAAGGTATGTACAAATAAAACTAGAGCAATACGTAGACAATTTTTCGTGTAATAGGGTAGAAACTAAAGCATATTAAAGTTAAGTAGAAAAAATTAAATATTCAAAAAAGGTTATCTGATGAAACTGATGTAGTAAATGTGGCAACACTGCTCAAAACACATGTTTTGGGCTGACGATATCTAAAGACAATATCTGACAGTAACTGTCAGATTTTTGTCAACAATATTTTTTTTGACAAGTAGTACGAATCAGCTGTTTGATCATTGGCGCGTAGGTGTTTTGAGCTAAATTTTTGAAGGCATTTTTCTCGAATTTCTAGCTTCGAGCGCCATTTAACGCAATTTTTCCCCAATTCGGCTCGACCTATAGATTTACGGGTTAAAAAATAATAAGTCATTTCCATAACACCCTGTATATACCCCCTAGATCGAAACGAAATATTAGAAGAAGAATAAAACTCAAGAATTTGAAAACGGGTTAAATAATAGTGTTGTAAAAAATAAAATAAAACCGGGTAAGAGCATTGGACCAGAAGACTTCGAATTAGGGGAAAATTCTGGGACAAAAAACAAAAAAAAACCCTCCTGATAGTTTGTCTGATAGTGATTCTGATTCAGACATTGTGCTTCAAGACGAGTCCGACTGTGATCAAGAAACATCTTTTGCAGAACTGCGTGAAGAAGAGAACATAGCGGAAACAGAGATCGTAACAAGCGCTGTAAATGTTATCGATTATACGCTTGTTAGATTCGCTACAAAAAAAACTTTATAAAGTTTTTTGTTCGCCTGATACAAGACAAAACAGTTGATGGAGATTACATCATGAAGTTCCTAAGACCAGAAAGAAAATCAGTCTTCCACTGGCCAGAGATAAGATTGTCATAAAATACAGCAACGTAAAGTTAAGCAATGTATTATCTTTCAGCAAGAAGACATATCACTTGTGAACTGTGAAGATTTGGAAAGAGTTCTGCCAGTCCTAACTGTGGACCGTCGCGGAAAATTGCAATTTCCAATTAAACTTGATGGATACACACTAGGCTAAGATGTAAAAATTTTATAATTTCTTTATTTTTATATATAATACTACCAATACTACCTGCTTATATGTATTTCCTCCACGCTCAATATTGGTTTGCTATACTATAAGTTTATTTCAGGCTTTATAACAAATAACGTGTCAACAAATTGTCTAAAAAAACATTGTCTCTATTTTATTTAACAATAAACGCACAAACTAAAAAACAAAATACGCTCACCTATATATTTTTTAACGCTTGTTTTAATGGCGGGGCTACATCGAACAAATTGCTACTGTGGATTGTACTATAAGGCAATAATTGCGGCTGTTCGATGTTTTGAACACTCACTTTTTTTAATACCAACTTGCTCTAATGCTTTATTCCCAATTTGGTATATTTACAAGTATCTTTATATGGTCACTTATCTAGGGTAATTTTTTAACTTTAATTCGACAGAAAATACGACTTGCATTATCCAAAATAAGTATAAAATGTTCAATGTAACCCCGTTTTACGGTATCTTAACACCCTAAATTGATCCATGTTTCAAGTTTCAGCGCATCTAAAATTCACTGTATATTTTTCAATATACGCCTTCGGATTGCCTGGACAATTAATAATTTCTCAAACGAAAAGCCGCGCGCGAGCCTATCTTGATGTGTACAAGTCCTACCCTATCTACAAATCAAACATAATTTTATCTTTTAAATGATTAATAAGTTAGAAAAGTAAATCCGATACAATGCGTCAAGATTTACCATTTTTATAATTAATTTTATTGTTGTCAGGAAAATATTGATTGGTTGTTAGTTTACGTTAAAGTTGGCTTAGATTAATGATATTTGTTATTATACCGGATCCTTTATTCGATGATGTTGATGACATTAAAAATTGATATAAGGCTATTCAAGTACAATTAATAAACGTTTTTTAGACAGCGATATACGAGTATTTGTTCGTTCGGTGAGCTGTTAGGTAGATCATAGAAGGTAACGATTTATTGAACATATTTAAAATCGATAAATCTGCAGCTATTTTATATAGATTTGTTTTTTAAAATAATAATGCAAGTATATTTTTTCAATAAGGCCTAAAAATCAAAAAAGGGCCAAAATAACCACGGTATCTTACAACAGGAAAGAAGCATTAAAATCCATGTTAAACATTCGATCGGCTGGTGATGCTACAGTTGTATTAAAATTCGAACGAGACAGGATTTCGACCACATTTCTGTGGTAAAATTAAAGTTTTAACAGGAATAGTAGGGCCAATGTCAATTTATATCTTATCGTTATTTTGGTTAAAACGGCCTATGTACACTTTGGCCTTTAGCACTTTATTTTTACACGATGTGAAAAACGGCCAATGCCAGACATTCTAAGGGATTGGGCAAACTTGATCCGATCAATTCCCAGAAAACCACCAATAAAAGTCAAGGAGCTGGAGCAATTTGACTTTCTTAATTTTAACTATCTGCTAAACAAACAATACGTCCATAGAAAAAAAAATGACAACGGAGACCCTGCACAATGCCTTTTAGTTGTAAAAATCAGGAAGGCAATATTTTGTACAAGGAAAGTTTCAGCTCCAACGATGAATTTAAAATTTTTAATATAAAGAGACATTCCGCAAAAGAAAATAACTTTATTCTTCAACCCTTAAACCAAACCCTTCTTTCAATCTCCGAGGAGAAATTAAAGGATTTGAAGTCCCTCTTACCATTTATAAGCAAATCAAGCCAAATGTATTATGAACAGTTTCTAACAGCTTTAAATTCTGCACCAAATATGGAAGACACGCTGCCCGTGGAAGAAGAAGATGAAGAAAATGGGTAGTTAAAAGAAAATGTGTATGTATTTTTTTTCAATAGGTTTTCAAGAATATTGCCTTTTTGTTTCCTAAAACGGGCCTTTTGTGTTTTATATAGGGTGTTTTTTAATTGAGTGCCGATACTTAAGGGTGCGAACTGTCAACCCTTGGGTGATTTTAAGAAGAAAAGTTAATATGAACATATGTCCTAATCCTTTAAATTTTTGAGCTACAGGGTTAACATTTTAAGAAAAATACATAACTTTTTTATCATATGTTTATAAAATTTTGTACACACATCTTTTAATCATTAAGGAGCATTTTTTGACGCAAAAGATTTTTTAAAATATTTACCAGTGACGTCCGTACGGGGTTTGAACCGAACAAAATATCAAAAAAAGTGTCAATGAACCGAAGAAAAAAAAAATTTTTGGTTTTTATTTTTTTAGGCGAAACCGGTGCGTCGTACGAAAGTAAGTCTCTGAACCAAATTTACTCGAAAATAAATGGCGATTTCAAAAATAATTTTGGTTTTTGGAAAAATTTGTGGCGTACCACTTTTTTCTTCAAAAATATTCAGTTTAAACCCCGTACGGACGGCACTGGTAAAAATTTAAAAGAATCTTTTACGCCAAAAAATGCTCCTTAATGATTAAAACTTGTGTACAAAATTTTATAAAAATATCTAAGAGTGATGAGAAATTATGATAAAAAAGTTATATTTTTCTTAAAATTTTAACACCCTGTAGCTCAAAAATTACGAGGTTTAGGACATATGTTGATATTAACTTTTCTTCTTAGAATCGCCCAAGGATTCACACCCTTAAACTATCGGCACTCAATTAAAAAATACCGTGTATAAAGGGCCAAAGTCAAAACTAAAGTCAATTTTAAAAGGGCCAAAGTCATTTTTTTTTTGCAAATTTTGGATTTTAAAACTTCTTTTTGTCTTAAATAACATAATATAATAATAAATAGTAACTTGCTTGGAGAAAAACTTTTAAGATGCTCTACAACAAGTAGTTTTTGAGATCAATTTGATTTAAAAAACTTAAAAGCTCTGTATCATAAAACTATCAATTTTGAAAGAAAACAAGGTCTGTCTATACCACCAAAATAAAATATATTTGTCCATTTAGGGTAAAATAAGTGTGTTTAAAAAGTCCCAGACCACACCGATATTTCAAAAGCGTCGCTTCTGGGAAAAAAATAATTCTAATATTCTAAGTAACAAAATTAGTAGTACAATTTTAGGTGGAATTGAAAAATTGGATAATATATTTAAGAAAATATAACTTTATGCGATATCCTGTGTATGAACCGACCGGGAATTTGTGGACACATGCTAAAAATTTTTATTTTAACCCAGCATGAAAAATAAAAAAGTTAAGAGG